>OU026145.1:32279499-42279499 GCA_907269125.1 Eristalis pertinax
AAAACATCGCCAGAGGTGTACAGAAGTCTTAGGTAGGTCATATTGCGCCGCTATGGCGGTTGGAAGAAGAACGAGGGAAAACCTCAAATTTGACCATGCCGGTCTATATGATTTTTTGTGGAAAATTTCGATGTCTCCAAATTCACTCCAAAGTGTCTGATTCGATGGATACACGTGAGACAACATCGCCAGAGATGTACAGAAGTCTTAGGTAGGTCATATTGCGCCGCTATGGCAGTTGGAAGAAGAACGAGGGAAAACCTCAAATTTGACCATGCCGGCTATACGATTTTTTGTGGAAAATTTCGATGTCTCCAAATTCACTCCAAAGTGTCTGATTCGATGGATACACGTCAGAAAACATCGCCAGAGGTGTACAGAAGTCTTAGGTAGGTCATATTGCGCCGCTATGGCGGTTGGAAGAAGAACGAGGAAAAACCTCAAATTTGACCATGCCGGCTATACGATTTTTTGTGGAAAATTTCGATGTCTCCAAATTCACTTCAAAGTGTCTGATTCGATGAATACACGTCAGAAAACATCGCCAGATGTGTACAGAAGTCTTAGGTAGGTCATATTGCGCCGCTATGGCAGTTGGAAGAAGAACGAGGGAAAACCTCAAATTTGACCATGCCGGCTATACGATTTTTTGTGGAAAATTTCGATGTCTCCAAATTCACTCCAAAGTGTCTGATTTCGATGGATACACGTCAGAAAACATCGCCAGAGGTGTACAGAAGTCTTAGGTAGGTCATATTGCGCCGCTATGGCGGTTGGAAGAAGAACGAGGGAAAACCTCAAATTTGACCATGCCGGCTATACGATTTTTTGTGGAAAATTTCGATGTCTCCAAATTCACTCCAAAGTGTCTGATTCGATGGATACACGTCAGAAAACATCGCCAGAGGTGTACAGAAGTCTTAGGTAGGTCATATTGCGCCGCTATGGCAGTTGGAAGAAGAACGAGGGAAAAACCTCAAATTTGACCATGCCGGCTATACGATTTTTTGTGGAAAATTTCGATGTCTCCAAATTCACTCCAAAGTGTCTGATTCGATGGATACACGTCAGAAAACATCGCCAGAGGTGTACAGAAGTCTTAGGTAGGTCATATTGCGCCGCTATGGCAGTTGGAAGAAGAACGAGGGAAAACCTCAAATTTGACCATGCCGGCTATACGATTTTTTGTGGAAAATTTCGATGTCTCCAAATTCACTCCAAAGTGTCTGATTCGATGGATACACGTCAGAAAACATCGCCAGAGGTGTACAGAAGTCTTAGGTAGGTCATATTGCGCCGCTATGGCGGTTGGAAGAAGAACGAGGGAAAACCTCAAATTTGACCATGCCGGCTATACGATTTTTTGTGGAAAATTTCGATGTCTCCAAATTCACTCCAAAGTGTCTGATTCGATGGATACACGTGAGACAACATCGCCAGAGATGTACAGAAGTCTTAGGTAGCTCATATTGCGCCGCTATGGCAGTTGGAAGAAGAACGAGGGAAAACCTCAAATTTGACCGGCTATACGATTTTTTGTGGAAAATTTCGATGTCTCCAAATTCACTCCAAAGTGTCTGATTCGATGGATACACGTCAGAAAACATCGCCAGAGGTGTACAGAAGTCTTAGGTAGGTCATATTGCGCCGCTATGGCAGTTGGAAGAAGAACGAGGGAAAACCTCAAATTTGACCATGCCGGCTATACGATTTTTTGTGGAAAATTTCGATGTCTCCAAATTCACTTCAAAGTGTCTGATTCGATGGATACACGTCAGAAAACATCGCCGGAGGTGTACAGAAGTCTTAGGTAGGTCATATTGCGCCGCTATGGCAGTTGGAAGAAGAACGAGGGAAAACCTCAAATTTGACCATGCCGGCTATACGAGTTTTTGTGGAAAATTTCGATGTCTCCAAATTCACTCCAAAGTGTCTGATTCGATGGATACACGTGAGACAACATCGCCAGAGATGTACAGAAGTCTTAGGTAGCTCATATTGCGCCGCTATGGCAGTTGGAAGAAGAACGAGGGAAAACCTCAAATTTGACCATGCCGGCTATATGATTTTTTGTGGAAAATTTCGATGTCTCCAAATTCACTCCAAAGTGTCTGATTCGATGGATACACGTGAGACAACATCGCCAGAGATGTACAGAAGTCTTAGGTAGGTCATATTGCGCCGCTATGGCAGTTGGAAGAAGAACGAGGGAAAACCTCAAATTTGACCATGCCGGCTATACGATTTTTTGTGGAAAATTTCGATGTCTCCAAATTCACTCCAAAGTGTCTGATTCGATGGATACACGTCAGAAAACATCGCCAGAGGTGTACAGAAGTCTTAGGTAGGTCATATTGCGCCGCTATGGCGGTTGGAAGAAGAACGAGGGAAAACCTCAAATTTGACCATGCCGGCTATATGATTTTTTGTGGAAAATTTCGATGTCTCCAAATTCACTCCAAAGTGTCTGATTCGATGGATACACGTGAGACAACATCGCCAGAGATGTACAGAAGTCTTAGGTAGCTCATATTGCGCCGCTATGGCAGTTGGAAGAAGAACGAGGGAAAACCTCAAATTTGACCATGCCGGCTGTACGATTTTTTGTGGAAAATTTCGATGTCTCCAAATTCACTCCAAAGTGTCTGATTCGATGGATACACGTGAGAAAACATCGCCAGAGGTGTACAGAAGTCTTAGGTAGGTCATATTGCGCCGCTATGGCAGTTGGAAGAAGAACGAGGGAAAACCTCAAATTTGACCATGCCGGCTATACGATTTTTTGTGGAAAATTTCGATGTCCCCAAATTCACTCCAAAGTGTCTGATTCGATGGATACACGTGAGAAAACATCGCCAGAGGTGTACAGAAGTCTTAGGTAGGTCATATTGCGCCGCTATGGCGGTTGGAAGAAGAACGAGGGAAAACCTCAAATTTGACCATGCCGGCTATACGATTTTTTGTGGAAAATTTCGATGTCTCCAAATTCACTCCAAAGTGTCTGATTCGATGGATACACGTCAGAAAACATCGCCAGAGGTGTACAGAAGTCTTAGGTAGGTCATATTGCGCCGCTATGGCAGTTGGAAGAAGAACGAGGGAAAACCTCAAATTTGACCATGCCGGCTATACGATTTTTTGTGGAAAATTTCGATGTCTCCAAATTCACTCCAAAGTGTCTGATTCGATGGATACACGTCAGAAAACATCGCCAGAGGTGTACAGAAGTCTTAGGTAGGTCATATTGCGCCGCTATGGCGGTTGGAAGAAGAACGAGGGAAAACCTCAAATTTGACCATGCCGGCTATATGATTTTTTGTGGAAAATTTCGATGTCTCCAAATTCACTCCAAAGTGTCTGATTCGATGGATACACGTGAGACAACATCGCCAGAGATGTACAGAAGTCTTAGGTAGGTCATATTGCGCCGCTATGGCAGTTGGAAGAAGAACGAGGGAAAACCTCAAATTTGACCATGCCGGCTATACGATTTTTTGTGGAAAATTTCGATGTCTCCAAATTCACTCCAAAGTGTCTGATTCGATGGATACACGTCAGAAAACATCGCCAGAGGTGTACAGAAGTCTTAGGTAGGTCATATTGCGCCGCTATGGCGGTTGGAAGAAGAACGAGGGAAAACCTCAAATTTGACCATGCCGGCTATACGACTTTTTGTGGAAAATTTCGATGTCTCCAAATTCACTCCAAAGTGTCTGATTCGATGGATACACGTGAGACAACATCGCCAGAGATGTACAGAAGTCTTAGGTAGCTCATATTGCGCCGCTATGGCAGTTGGAAGAAGAACGAGGGAAAACCTCAAATTTGACCGGCTATACGATTTTTTGTGGAAAATTTCGATGTCTCCAAATTCACTCCAAAGTGTCTGATTCGATGGATACACGTCAGAAAACATCGCCAGAGGTGTACAGAAGTCTTAGGTAGGTCATATTGCGCCGCTATGGCAGTTGGAAGAAGAACGAGGGAAAACCTCAAATTTGACCATGCCGGCTATACGATTTTTTGTTTAAAATTTCGATGTCTCCAAGTTCACTCCAAAGTGTCTGATTCGATGGATACACGTCAGAAAACATCGCCAGAGGTGTACAGAAGTCTTAGGTAGGTCATATTGCGCCGCTATGGCGGTTGGAAGAAGAACGAGGGAAAACCTCAAATTTGACCATGCCGGCTATACGATTTTTTGTGGAAAATTTCGATGTCTCCAAATTCACTTCAAAGTGTCTGATTCGATGGATACACGTCAGAAAACATCGCCGGAGGTGTACAGAAGTCTTAGGTAGGTCATATTGCGCCGCTATGGCAGTTGGAAGAAGAACGAGGGAAAACCTCAAATTTGACCATGCCGGCTATACGAGTTTTTGTGGAAAATTTCGATGTCTCCAAATTCACTCCAAAGTGTCTGATTCGATGGATACACGTGAGACAACATCGCCAGAGATGTACAGAAGTCTTAGGTAGCTCATATTGCGCCGCTATGGCAGTTGGAAGAAGAACGAGGGAAAACCTCAAATTTGACCATGCCGGCTATATGATTTTTTGTGGAAAATTTCGATGTCTCCAAATTCACTCCAAAGTGTCTGATTCGATGGATACACGTGAGACAACATCGCCAGAGATGTACAGAAGTCTTAGGTAGGTCATATTGCGCCGCTATGGCAGTTGGAAGAAGAACGAGGGAAAACCTCAAATTTGACCATGCCGGCTATACGATTTTTTGTGGAAAATTTCGATGTCTCCAAATTCACTCCAAAGTGTCTGATTCGATGGATACACGTCAGAAAACATCGCCAGAGGTGTACAGAAGTCTTAGGTAGGTCATATTGCGCCGCTATGGCAGTTGGAAGAAGAACGAGGGAAAACCTCAAATTTGACCATGCCGGCTATACGATTTTTTGTGGAAAATTTCGATGTCCCCAAATTCACTCCAAAGTGTCTGATTCGATGGATACACGTGAGAAAACATCGCCAGAGGTGTACAGAAGTCTTAGGTAGGTCATATTGCGCCGCTATGGCGGTTGGAAGAAGAACGAGGGAAAACCTCAAATTTGACCATGCCGGCTATACGATTTTTTGTGGAAAATTTCGATGTCTCCAAATTCACTCCAAAGTGTCTGATTCGATGGATACACGTCAGAAAACATCGCCAGAGGTGTACAGAAGTCTTAGGTAGGTCATATTGCGCCGCTATGGCAGTTGGAAGAAGAACGAGGGAAAACCTCAAATTTGACCATGCCGGCTATACGATTTTTTGTGGAAAATTTCGATGTCTCCAAATTCACTCCAAAGTGTCTGATTCGATGGATACACGTCAGAAAACATCGCCAGAGGTGTACAGAAGTCTTAGGTAGGTCATATTGCGCCGCTATGGCGGTTGGAAGAAGAACGAGGGAAAACCTCAAATTTGACCATGCCGGCTATATGATTTTTTGTGGAAAATTTCGATGTCTCCAAATTCACTCCAAAGTGTCTGATTCGATGGATACACGTGAGACAACATCGCCAGAGATGTACAGAAGTCTTAGGTAGGTCATATTGCGCCGCTATGGCAGTTGGAAGAAGAACGAGGGAAAACCTCAAATTTGACCATGCCGGCTATACGATTTTTTGTGGAAAATTTCGATGTCTCCAAATTCACTCCAAAGTGTCTGATTCGATGGATACACGTCAGAAAACATCGCCAGAGGTGTACAGAAGTCTTAGGTAGGTCATATTGCGCCGCTATGGCGGTTGGAAGAAGAACGAGGGAAAACCTCAAATTTGACCATGCCGGCTATACGACTTTTTGTGGAAAATTTCGATGTCTCCAAATTCACTCCAAAGTGTCTGATTCGATGGATACACGTGAGACAACATCGCCAGAGATGTACAGAAGTCTTAGGTAGCTCATATTGCGCCGCTATGGCAGTTGGAAGAAGAACGAGGGAAAACCTCAAATTTGACCGGCTATACGATTTTTTGTGGAAAATTTCGATGTCTCCAAATTCACTCCAAAGTGTCTGATTCGATGGATACACGTCAGAAAACATCGCCAGAGGTGTACAGAAGTCTTAGGTAGGTCATATTGCGCCGCTATGGCAGTTGGAAGAAGAACGAGGGAAAACCTCAAATTTGACCATGCCGGCTATACGATTTTTTGTTTAAAATTTCGATGTCTCCAAGTTCACTCCAAAGTGTCTGATTCGATGGATACACGTCAGAAAACATCGCCAGAGGTGTACAGAAGTCTTAGGTAGGTCATATTGCGCCGCTATGGCGGTTGGAAGAAGAACGAGGGAAAACCTCAAATTTGACCATGCCGGCTATACGATTTTTTGTGGAAAATTTCGATGTCTCCAAATTCACTTCAAAGTGTCTGATTCGATGGATACACGTCAGAAAACATCGCCGGAGGTGTACAGAAGTCTTAGGTAGGTCATATTGCGCCGCTATGGCAGTTGGAAGAAGAACGAGGGAAAACCTCAAATTTGACCATGCCGGCTATACGAGTTTTTGTGGAAAATTTCGATGTCTCCAAATTCACTCCAAAGTGTCTGATTCGATGGATACACGTGAGAAAACATCGCCAGAGGTGTACAGAAGTCTTAGGTAGGTCATATTGCGCCGCTATGGCAGTTGGAAGAAGAACGAGGGAAAACCTCAAATTTGACCATGCCGGCTATACGATTTTTTGTGGAAAATTTCGATGTCTCCAAATTCACTCCAAAGTGTCTGATTCGATGGATACACGTGAGAAAACATCGCCAGAGGTGTACAGAAGTCTTAGGTAGGTCATATTGCGCCGCTATGGCGGTTGGAAGAAGAACGAGGGAAAACCTCAAATTTGACCATGCCGGCTATACGATTTTTTGTGGAAAATTTCGATGTCTCCAAATTCACTCCAAAGTGTCTGATTCGATGGATACACGTCAGAAAACATCGCCAGAGGTGTACAGAAGTCTTAGGTAGGTCATATTGCGCCGCTATGGCAGTTGGAAGAAGAACGAGGGAAACCTCAAATTTGACCATGCCGGCTATACGATTTTTTGTGGAAAATTTCGATGTCTCCAAATTCACTCCAAAGTGTCTGATTCGATGGATACACGTCAGAAAACATCGCCAGAGGTGTACAGAAGTCTTAGGTAGGTCATATTGCGCCGCTATGGCGGTTGGAAGAAGAACGAGGGAAAACCTCAAATTTGACCATGCCGGCTATACGATTTTTTGTGGAAAATTTCGATGTCTCCAAATTCACTCCAAAGTGTCTGATTCGATGGATACACGTGAGACAACATCGCCAGAGATGTACAGAAGTCTTAGGTAGCTCATATTGCGCCGCTATGGCAGTTGGAAGAAGAACGAGGGAAAACCTCAAATTTGACCATGCCGGCTATACGATTTTTTGTGGAAAGTTTCGATGTCTCCAAATTCACTCCAAAGTGTCTGATTCGATGGATACACGTCAGAAAACATCGCCAGAGGTGTACAGAAGTCTTAGGTAGGTCATATTGCGCCGCTATGGCAGTTGGAAGAAGAACGAGGGAAAACCTCAAATTTGACCATGCCGGCTATACGATTTTTTGTTTAAAACTTCGATGTCTCCAAATTCACTCCAAAGTGTCTGATTCGATGGATACACGTCAGAAAACATCGCCAGAGGTGTACAGAAGTCTTAGGTAGGTCATATTGCGCCGCTATGGCGGTTGGAAGAAGAACGAGGGAAAACCTCAAATTTTACCATGCCGGCTATACGATTTTTTGTGGAAAATTTCGATGTCTCCAAATTCACTTCAAAGTGTCTGATTCGATGGATACACGTCAGAAAACATCGCCGGAGGTGTACAGAAGTCTTAGGTAGGTCATATTGCGCCGCTATGGCAGTTGGAAGAAGAACGAGGGAAAACCTCAAATTTGACCATGCCGGCTATACGATTTTTTGTGGAAAATTTCGATGTCTCCAAATTCACTCCAAAGTGTCTGATTCGATGGATACACGTGAGACAACATCGCCAGAGATGTACAGAAGTCTTAGGTAGCTCATATTGCGCCGCTATGGCAGTTGGAAGAAGAACGAGGGAAAACCTCAAATTTGACCATGCCGGCTATATGATTTTTTGTGGAAAATTTCGATGTCTCCAAATTCACTCCAAAGTGTCTGATTCGATGGATACCCGTGAGACAACATCGCCAGAGATGTACAGAAGTCTTAGGTAGGTCATATTGCGCCGCTATGGCAGTTGGAAGAAGAACGAGGGAAAACCTCAAATTTGACCATGCCGGCTATACGATTTTTTGTGGAAAATTTCGATGTCTCCAAATTCACTCCAAAGTGTCTGATTCGATGGATACACGTCAGAAAACATCGCCAGAGGTGTACAGAAGTCTTAGGTAGGTCATATTGCGCCGCTATGGCGGTTGGAAGAAGAACGAGGAAAAACCTCAAATTTGACCATGCCGGCTATACGATTTTTTGTGGAAAATTTCGATGTCTCCAAATTCACTTCAAAGTGTCTGATTCGATGGATACACGTCAGAAAACATCGCCAGAGGTGTACAGAAGTCTTAGGTAGGTCATATTGCGCCGCTATGGCAGTTGGAAGAAGAACGAGGGAAAACCTCAAATTTGACCATGCCGGCTATACGATTTTTTGTGGAAAATTTCGATGTCTCCAAATTCACTCCAAAGTGTCTGATTCGATGGATACACGTCAGAAAACATCGCCAGAGGTGTACAGAAGTCTTAGGTAGGTCATATTGCGCCGCTATGGCGGTTGGAAGAAGAACGAGGGAAAACCTCAAATTTGACCATGCCGGCTATACGATTTTTTGTGGAAAATTTCGATGTCTCCAAATTCACTCCAAAGTGTCTGATTCGATGGATACACGTGAGACAACATCGCCAGAGATGTACAGAAGTCTTAGGTAGCTCATATTGCGCCGCTATGGCAGTTGGAAGAAGAACGAGGGAAAACCTCAAATTTGACCATGCCGGCTATACGATTTTTTGTGGAAAATTTCGATGTCTCCAAATTCACTCCAAAGTGTCTGATTCGATGGATACACGTGAGACAACATCGCCAGAGATGTACAGAAGTCTTAGGTAGCTCATATTGCGCCGCTATGGCAGTTGGAAGAAGAACGAGGGAAAACCTCAAATTTGACCATGCCGGCTATACGATTTTTTGTGGAAAATTTCGATGTCTCCAAATTCACTCCAAAGAGGTCTGATTCGATGGATACACGTCAGAAAACATCGCCAGAGGTGTACAGAAGTCTTAGGTAGGTCATATTGCGCCGCTATGGCAGTTGGAAGAAGAACGAGGGAAAACCTCAAATTTGACCATGCCGGCTATACGATTTTTTGTGGAAAATTTCGATGTCTCCAAATTCACTCCAAAGTGTCTGATTCGATGGATACACGTGAGACAACATCGCCAGAGATGTACAGAAGTCTTAGGTAGCTCATATTGCGCCGCTATGGCGGTTGGAAGAAGAACGAGGGAAAACCTCAAATTTGACCATGCCGGCTATATGATTTTTTGTGGAAAATTTCGATGTCTCCAAATTCACTCCAAAGTGTCTGATTCGATGGATACACGTCAGAAAACATCGCCAGAGGTGTACAGAAGTCTTAGGTAGGTCATATTGCGGCCGCTATGGTGGTTGGAAGAAGAACGAGGGAAAACCTCAAATTTGACCATGCCGGCTATATGATTTTTTGTGGAAAATTTCGATGTCTCCAAATTAACTCCAAAGTGTCTGATTCGATGGATACACGTGAGACAACATCGCCAGAGATGTACAGAAGTCTTAGGTAGGGTCATATTGCGCGCTATGGCAGTTGGAAGAAGAACGAGGGAAAACCTCAAATTTGACCATGCCGGCTATACGATTTTTTGTGGAAATTTCGATGTCTCCAAATTCACTCCAAAGTGTCTGATTCGATGGATACACGTCAGAAAACATCGCCAGAGGTGTACAGAAGTCTTAGGTAGGTCATATTGCGCCGCTATGGCAGTTGGAAGAAGAACGAGGGAAAACCTCAAATTTGACCATGCCGGCTATACGATTTTTTGTGGAAAATTTCGATGTCTCCAAATTCACTCCAAAGTGTCTGATTCGATGGATACACGTCAGAAAACATCGCCAGAGGTGTACAGAAGTCTTAGGTAGGTCATATTGCGTCGCTATGGCAGTTGGAAGAAGAACGAGGGAAAACCTCAAATTTGACCATGCCGGCTATACGATTTTTTGTGGAAAATTTCGATGTCTCCAAATTCACTCCAAAGTGTCTGATTCGATGGATACACGTCAGAAAACATCGCCAGAGGTGTACAGAAGTCTTAGGTAGGTCATATTGCGCCGCTATGGCAGTTGGAAGAAGAACGAGGGAAAACCTCAAATTTGACCATGCCGGCTATATGATTTTTTGTGGAAAATTTCGATGTCTCCAAATTCACTCCAAAGTGTCTGATTCGATGGATACACGTCAGAAAACATCGCCAGAGGTGTACAGAAGTCTTAGGTAGGTCATATTGCGCCGCTATGGCGGTTGGAAGAAGAACGAGGGAAAACCTCAAATTTGACCATGCCGGCTATATGATTTTTTGTGGAAAATTTCGATGTCTCCAAATTCACTCCAAAGTGTCTGATTCGATGGATACACGTGAGACAACATCGCCAGAGATGTACAGAAGTCTTAGGTAGCTCATATTGCGCCGCTATGGCAGTTGGAAGAAGAACGAGGGAAAACCTCAAATTTGACCATGCCGGCTATACGATTTTTTGTGGAAAATTTCGATGTCTCCAAATTCACTCCAAAGTGTCTGATTCGATGAATACACGTCAGAAAACATCGCCAGAGGTGTACAGAAGTCTTAGGTAGGTCATATTGCGCCGCTATGGCGGTTGGAAGAAGAACGAGGGAAAACCTCAAATTTGACCATGCCGGCTATACGATTTTTTGTGGAAAATTTCGATGTCTCCAAATTCACGCCAAAGTGTCTGATTCGATGGATACACGTCAGAAAACATCGCCAGAGGTGTACAGAAGTCTTAGGTAGGTCATATTGCGCCGCTATGGCAGTTGGAAGAAGAACGAGGGAAAACCTCAAATTTGACCATGCCGGCTATACGATTTTTTGTGGAAAATTTCGATGTCTCCAAATACACTCCAAAGTGTCTGATTCGATGGATACACGTCAGAAAACATCGCCAGAGGTGTACAGAAGTCTTAGGTAGGTCATATTGCGTCGCTATGGCAGTTGGAAGAAGAACGAGGGAAAACCTCAAATTTGACCATGCCGGCTATACGATTTTTTGTGGAAAATTTCGATGTCTCCAAATTCACTCCAAAGTGTCTGATTCGATGGATACACGTCAGAAAACATCGCCAGAGGTGTACAGAAGTCTTAGGTAGGTCATATTGCGCCGCTATGGCAGTTGGAAGAAGAACGAGGGAAAACCTCAAATTTGACCATGCCGGCTATATGATTTTTTGTGGAAAATTTCGATGTCTCCAAATTCACTCCAAAGTGTCTGATTCGATGGATACACGTCAGAAAACATCGCCAGAGGTGTACAGAAGTCTTAGGTAGGTCATATTGCGCCGCTATGGTGGTTGGAAGAAGAACGAGGGAAAACCTCAAATTTGACCATGCCGGCTATATGATTTTTTGTGGAAAATTTCGATGTCTCCAAATTAACTCCAAAGTGTCTGATTCGATGGATACACGTGAGACAACATCGCCAGAGATGTACAGAAGTCTTAGGTAGGTCATATTGCGCCGCTATGGCAGTTGGAAGAAGAACGAGGGAAAACCTCAAATTTGACCATGCCGGCTATACGATTTTTTGTGGAAAAATTTCGATGTCTCCAAATTCACTCCAAAGTGTCTGATTCGATGGATACACGCCAGAAAACATCGCCAGAGGTGTACAGAAGTCTTAGGTAGGTCATATTGCGTCGCTATGGCAGTTGGAAGAAGAACGAGGGAAAACCTCAAATTTGACCATGCCGGCTATACGATTTTTTGTGGAAAATTTCGATGTCTCCAAATTCACTCCAAAGTGTCTGATTCGATGGATACACGTCAGAAAACATCGCCAGAGGTGTACAGAAGTCTTAGGTAGGTCATATTGCGCCGCTATGGCGGTTGGAAGCAGAACGAGGGAAAACCTCAAATTTGACCATGCCGGCTATACGATTTTTTGTGGAAAATTTCGATGTCTCCAAATTCACTCCAAAGTGTCTGATTCGATGGATACACGTCAGAAAACATCGCCAGAGGTGTACAGAAGTCTTAGGTAGGTCATATTGCGTCGCTATGGCAGTTGGAAGAAGAACGAGGGAAAACCTCAAATTTGACCATGCCGGCTATACGATTTTTTGTGGAAAATTTCGATGTCTCCAAATTCACTCCAAAGTGTCTGATTCGATGGATACACGTCAGAAAACATCGCCAGAGGTGTACAGAAGTCTTAGGTAGGTCATATTGCGCCGCTATGGCGGTTGGAAGAAGAACGAGGGAAAACCTCAAATTTGACCATGCCGGCTATATGATTTTTTGTGGAAAATTTCGATGTCTCCAAATTCACTCCAAAGTGTCTGATTCGATGGATACACGTGAGACAACATCGCCAGATGTGTACAGAAGTCTTAGGTAGCTCATATTGCGCCGCTATGGCAGTTGGAAGAAGAACGAGGGAAAACCTCAAATTTGACTATACGATTTTTTGTGGAAAATTTCGATGTCTCCAAATTCACTCCAAAGTGTCTGATTCGATGGATACACGTCAGAAAACATCGCCAGAGGTGTACAGAAGTCTTAGGTAGGTCATATTGCGCCGCTATGGCGGTTGAAAGAAGAACGAGGGAAAACCTCAAATTTGACCATGCCGGCTATACGATTTTTTGTGGAAAATTTCGATGTCTCCAAATTCACGCCAAAGTGTCTGATTCGATGGATACACGTCAGAAAACATCGCCAGAGGTGTACAGAAGTCTTAGGTAGGTCATATTGCGCCGCTATGGCAGTTGGAAGAAGAACGAGGGAAAACCTCAAATTTGACCATGCCGGCTATACGATTTTTTGTGGAAAATTTCGATGTCTCCAAATTCACTCCAAAGTGTCTGATTCGATGGATACACGTGAGACAACATCGCCAGAGATGTACAGAAGTCTTAGGTAGCTCATATTGCGCCGCTATGGCAGTTGGAAGAAGAACGAGGGAAAACCTCAAATTTGACCATGCCGGCTATACGATTTTTTGTGGAAAATTTCGATGTCTCCAAATTCACTCCAAAGTGTCTGATTCGATGGATACACGTCAGAAAACATCGCCAGAGGTGTACAGAAGTCTTAGGTAGGTCATATTGCGCCGCTATGGCGGTTGGAAGAAGAACGAGGGAAAACCTCAAATTTGACCATGCCGGCTATATGATTTTTTGTGGAAAATTTCGATGTCTCCAAATTAACTCCAAAGTGTCTGATTCGATGGATACACGTGAGACAACATCGCCAGAGATGTACAGAAGTCTTAGGTAGGTCATATTGCGCCGCTATGGCAGTTGGAAGAAGAACGAGGGAAAACCTCAAATTTGACCATGCCGGCTATACGAGTTTTTGTGGAAAATTTCGATGTCTCCAAATTCACTCCAAAGTGTCTGATTCGATGGATACACGTCAGAAAACATCGCCAGAGGTGTACAGAAGTCTTAGGTAGGTCATATTGCGCCGCTATGGCGGTTGGAAGAAGAACGAGGGAAAACCTCAAATTTGACCATGCCGGCTATATGATTTTTTGTGGAAAATTTCGATGTCTCCAAATTCACTCCAAAGTGTCTGATTCGATGGATACACGTCAGAAAACATCGCCAGAGGTGTACAGAAGTCTTAGGTAGGTCATATTGCGCCGCTATGGTGGTTGGAAGAAGAACGAGGGAAAACCTCAAATTTGACCATGCCGGCTATATGATTTTTTGTGGAAAATTTCGATGTCTCCAAATTCACTCCAAAGTGTCTGATTCGATGGATACACGTCAGAAAACATCGCCAGAGGTGTACAGAAGTCTTAGGTAGGTCATATTGCGCCGCTATGGCGGTTGGAAGAAGAACGAGGGAAAACCTCAAATTTGACCATGCCGGCTATATGATTTTTGTGGAAAATTTCGATGTCTCCAAATTCACTCCAAAGTGTCTGATTCGATGGATACACGTCAGAAAACATCGCCAGAGGTGTACAGAAGTCTTAGGTAGGTCATATTGCGCCGCTATGGTGGTTGGAAGAAGAACGAGGGAAAACCTCAAATTTGACCATGCCGGCTATATGATTTTTTGTGGAAAATTTCGATGTCTCCAAATTAACTCCAAAGTGTCTGATTCGATGGATACACGTGAGACAACATCGCCAGAGATGTACAGAAGTCTTAGGTAGGTCATATTGCGCCGCTATGGCAGTTGGAAGAAGAACGAGGGAAAACCTCAAATTTGACCATGCCGGCTATACGAGTTTTTGTGGAAAATTTCGATGTCTCCAAATTCACTCCAAAGTGTCTGATTCGATGGATACACGTCAGAAAACATCGCCAGAGGTGTACAGAAGTCTTAGGTAGGTCATATTGCGCCGCTATGGCGGTTGGAAGAAGAACGAGGGAAAACCTCAAATTTGACCATGCCGGCTATATGATTTTTTGTGGAAAATTTCGATGTCTCCAAATTCACTCCAAAGTGTCTGATTCGATGGATACACGTGAGACAACATCGCCAGATGTGTACAGAAGTCTTAGGTAGCTCATATTGCGCCGCTATGGCAGTTGGAAGAAGAACGAGGGAAAACTTCAAATTTGACTATACGATTTTTTGTGGAAAATTTCGATGTCTCCAAATTCACTCCAAAGTGTCTGATTCGATGGATACACGTCAGAAAACATCGCCAGAGGTGTACAGAAGTCTTAGGTAGGTCATATTGCGCCGCTATGGCGGTTGGAAGAAGAACGAGGGAAAACCTCAAATTTGACCATGCCGGCTATACGATTTTTTGTGGAAAATTTCGATGTCTCCAAATTCACTCCAAAGTGTCTGATTCGATGGATACACGTCAGAAAACATCGCCAGAGGTGTACAGAAGTCTTAGGTAGGTCATATTGCGCCGCTATGGCGGTTGGAAGAAGAACGAGGGAAAACCTCAAATTTGACCATGCCGGCTATATGATTTTTTGTGGAAAATTTCGATGTCTCCAAATTAACTCCAAAGTGTCTGATTCGATGGATACACGTGAGACAACATCGCCAGAGATGTACAGAAGTCTTAGGTAGGTCATATTGCGCCGCTATGGCAGTTGGAAGAAGAACGAGGGAAAACCTCAAATTTGACCATGCCGGCTATACGAGTTTTTGTGGAAAATTTCGATGTCTCCAAATTCACTCCAAAGTGTCTGATTCGATGGATACACGTCAGAAAACATCGCCAGAGGTGTACAGAAGTCTTAGGTAGGTCATATTGCGCCGCTATGGCGGTTGGAAGAAGAACGAGGGAAAACCTCAAATTTGACCATGCCGGCTATATGATTTTTTGTGGAAAATTTCGATGTCTCCAAATTCACTCCAAAGTGTCTGATTCGATGGATACACGTCAGAAAACATCGCCAGAGGTGTACAGAAGTCTTAGGTAGGTCATATTGCGCCGCTATGGTGGTTGGAAGAAGAACGAGGGAAAACCTCAAATTTGACCATGCCGGCTATATGATTTTTTGTGGAAAATTTCGATGTCTCCAAATTCACTCCAAAGTGTCTGATTCGATGGATACACGTCAGAAAACATCGCCAGAGGTGTACAGAAGTCTTAGGTAGGTCATATTGCGCCGCTATGGCGGTTGGAAGAAGAACGAGGGAAAACCTCAAATTTGACCATGCCGGCTATATGATTTTTTGTGGAAAATTTCGATGTCTCCAAATTCACTCCAAAGTGTCTGATTCGATGGATACACGTCAGAAAACATCGCCAGAGGTGTACAGAAGTCTTAGGTAGGTCATATTGCGCCGCTATGGTGGTTGGAAGAAGAACGAGGGAAAACCTCAAATTTGACCATGACGGCTATATGATTTTTTGTGGAAAATTTCGATGTCTCCAAATTAACTCCAAAGTGTCTGATTCGATGGATACACGTGAGACAACATCGCCAGAGATGTACAGAAGTCTTAGGTAGGTCATATTGCGCCGCTATGGCAGTTGGAAGAAGAACGAGGGAAAACCTCAAATTTGACCATGCCGGCTATACGAGTTTTTGTGGAAAATTTCGATGTCTCCAAATTCACTCCAAAGTGTCTGATTCGATGGATACACGTCAGAAAACATCGCCAGAGGTGTACAGAAGTCTTAGGTAGGTCATATTGCGTCGCTATGGCAGTTGGAAGAAGAACGAGGGAAAACCTCAAATTTGACCATGCCGGCTATATGATTTTTGGTGGAAAATTTCGATGTCTCCAAATTCACTCCAAAGTGTCTGATTCGATGGATACACGTCAGAAAACATCGCCAGAGGTGTACAGAAGTCTTAGGTAGGTCATATTGCGCCGCTATGGCGGTTGGAAGAAGAACGAGGGAAAACCTCAAATTTGACCATGCCGGCTATATGATTTTTGGTGGAAAATTTCGATGTCTCCAAATTCACTCCAAAGTGTCTGATTCGATGGATACACGTCAGAAAACATCGCCAGAGGTGTACAGAAGTCTTAGGTAGGTCATATTGCGCCGCTATGGCGGTTGGAAGAAGAACGAGGGAAAACCTCAAATTTGACCATGCCGGCTATATGATTTTTTGTGGAAAATTTCGATGTCTCCAAATTCACTCCAAAGTGTCTGATTCGATGGATACACGTCAGAAAACATCGCCAGAGGTGTACAGAAGTCTTAGGTAGGTCATATTGCGCCGCTATGGTGGTTGGAAGAAGAACGAGGGAAAACCTCAAATTTGACCATGCCGGCTATATGATTTTTTGTGGAAAATTTCGATGTCTCCAAATTAACTCCAAAGTGTCTGATTCGATGGATACACGTGAGACAACATCGCCAGAGATGTACAGAAGTCTTAGGTAGGTCATATTGCGCCGCTATGGCAGTTGGAAGAAGAACGAGGGAAAACCTCAAATTTGACCATGCCGGCTATACGAGTTTTTGTGGAAAATTTCGATGTCTCCAAATTCACTCCAAAGTGTCTGATTCGATGGATACACGTCAGAAAACATCGCCAGAGGTGTACAGAAGTCTTAGGTAGGTCATATTGCGTCGCTATGGCAGTTGGAAGAAGAACGAGGGAAAACCTCAAATTTGACCATGCCGGCTATACGATTTTTTGTGGAAAATTTCGATGTCTCCAAATTCACTCCAAAGTGTCTGATTCGATGGATACACGTCAGAAAACATCGCCAGAGGTGTACAGAAGTCTTAGGTAGGTCATATTGCGCCGCTATGGCGGTTGGAAGAAGAACGAGGGAAAACCTCAAATTTGACCATGCCGGCTATATGATTTTTGGTGGAAAATTTCGATGTCTCCAAATTCACTCCAAAGTGTCTGATTCGATGGATACACGTCAGAAAACATCGCCAGAGGTGTACAGAAGTCTTAGGTAGGTCATATTGCGTCGCTATGGCAGTTGGAAGAAGAACGAGGGAAAACCTCAAATTTGACCATGCCGGCTATACGATTTTTTGTGGAAAATTTCGATGTCTCCAAATTCACTCCAAAGTGTCTGATTCGATGGATACACGTCAGAAAACATCGCCAGAGGTGTACAGAAGTCTTAGGTAGGTCATATTGCGCCGCTATGGCAGTTGGAAGAAGAACGAGGGAAAACCTCAAATTTGACCATGCCGGCTATACGATTTTTTGTGGAAAATTTCGATGTCTCCAAATTCACTCCAAAGTGTCTGATTCGATGGATACACGTCAGAAAACATCGAAAGAGGTGTACAGAAGTCTTAGGTAGGTCATATTGCGCCGCTATGGCAGTTGGAAGAAGAACGAGGGAAAACCTCAAATTTTACCATGCCGGCTATACGATTTTTTGTGGAAAATTTCGATGTCTCCAAATTCACTCCAAAGTGTCTGATTCGATGGATACACGTCAGAAAACATCGCCAGAGGTGTACAGAAGTCTTAGGTAGGTCATATTGCGCCGCTATGGCGGTTGGAAGAAGAACGAGGGAAAACCTCAAATTTGACCATGCCGGCTATACGATTTTTTGTGGAAAATTTCGATGTCTCCAAATTCACTCCAAAGTGTCTGATTCGATGGATACACGTCAGAAAACATCGCCAGAGGTGTACAGAAGTCTTAGGTAGGTCATATTGCGCCGCTATGGCAGTTGGAAGAAGAACGAGGGAAAACCTCAAATTTGACCATGCCGGCTATTTTTTGTGGAAAATTTCGATGTCTCCAAATTCACTCCAAAGTGTCTGATTCGATGGATACACGTCAGAAAACATCGCCAGAGGTGTACAGAAGTCTTAGGTAGGTCATATTGCGCCGCTATGGCAGTTGGAAGAAGAACGAGGGAAAACCTCAAATTTGACCATGCCGGCTATACGATTTTTTGTGGAAAATTTCGATGTCTCCAAATTCACTCCAAAGTGTCTGATTCGATGGATACACGTGAGACAACATCGCCAGAGATGTACAGAAGTCTTAGGTAGCTCATATTGCGCCGCTATGGCAGTTGGAAGAAGAACGAGGGAAAACCTCAAATTTGACCATGCCGGCTATACGATTTTTTGTGGAAAATTTCGATGTCTCCAAATTCACTCCAAAGTGTCTGATTCGATGGATACACGTCAGAAAACATCGCCAGAGGTGTACAGAAGTCTTAGGTAGGTCATATTGCGCCGCTATGGCAGTTGGAAGAAGAACGAGGGAAAACCTCAAATTTGACCATGCCGGCTATACGATTTTTTGTGGAAAATTTCGATGTCTCCAAATTCACTCCAAAGTGTCTGATTCGATGGATACACGTCAGAAAACATCGCCAGAGGTGTACAGAAGTCTTAGGTAGGTCATATTGCGCCGCTATGGCGGTTGGAAGAAGAACGAGGGAAAACCTCAAATTTGACCATGCCGGCTATACGATTTTTTGTGGAAAATTTCGATGTCTCCAAATTCACTCCAAAGTGTCTGATTCGATGGATACACGTCAGAAAACATCGCCAGAGGTGTACAGAAGTCTTAGGTAGGTCATATTGCGCCGCTATGGCAGTTGGAAGAAGAACGAGGGAAAACCTCAAATTTGACCATGCCGGCTATACGATTTTTGTGGAAAATTTCGATGTCTCCAAATTCACTCCAAAGTGTCTGATTCGATGGATACACGTCAGAAAACATCGCCAGAGGTGTACAGAAGTCTTAGGTAGGTCATATTGCGCCACTATGGCGGTTGGAAGAAGAACGAGGGAAAACCTCAAATTTGACCATGCCGGCTATACAATTTTTTGTGGAAAATTTCGATGTCTCCAAATTCACTCCAAAGTGTCTGATTCGATGGATACACGTCAGAAAACATCGCCAGAGGTGTACAGAAGTCTTAGGTAGGTCATATTGCGCCGCTATGGCGGTTGGAAGAAGAACGAGGGAAAACCTCAAATTTGACCATGCCGGCTATACGATTTTTTGTGGAAAATTTCGATGTCTCCAAATTCACTCCAAAGTGTCTGATTCGATGGATACACGTCAGAAAACATCGCCAGAGGTGTACAGAAGTCTTAGGTAGGTCATATTGCGCCGCTATGGCAGTTGGAAGAAGAACGAGGGAAAACCTCAAATTTGACCATGCCGGCTATACGATTTTTTGTGGAAAATTTCGATGCCTCCAAATTCACTCCAAAGTGTCTGATTCGATGGATACACGTGAGACAACATCGCCAGAGATGTACAGAAGTCTTAGGTAGCTCATATTGCGCCGCTATGGCAGTTGGAAGAAGAACGAGGGAAAACCTCAAATTTGACCATGCCGGCTATACGATTTTTTGTGGAAAATTTCGATGTCTCCAAATTCACTCCAAAGTGTCTGATTCGATGGATACACGTCAGAAAACATCGCCAGAGGTGTACAGAAGTCTTAGGTAGGTCATATTGCGCCGCTATGGCAGTTGGAAGAAGAACGAGGGAAAACCTCAAATTTGACCATGCCGGCTATACGATTTTTTGTGGAAAATTTCGATGTCTCCAAATTCACTCCAAAGTGTCTGATTCGATGGATACACGTCAGAAAACATCGCCAGAGGTGTACAGAAGTCTTAGGTAGGTCATATTGCGCCGCTATGGCGGTTGGAAGAAGAACGAGGGAAAACCTCAAATTTGACCATGCCGGCTATACGATTTTTTGTGGAAAATTTCGATGTCTCCAAATTCACTCCAAAGTGTCTGATTCGATGGATACACGTCAGAAAACATCGCCAGAGGTGTACAGAAGTCTTAGGTAGGTCATATTGCGCCGCTATGGCGGTTGGAAGAAGAACGAGGGAAAACCTCAAATTTGACCATGCCGGCTATATGATTTTTTGTGCAAAATTTCGATGTCTCCAAATTCACTCCAAAGTGTCTGATTCGATGGATACACGTCAGAAAACATCGCCAGAGGTGTACAGAAGTCTTAGGTAGGTCATATTGCGTCGCTATGGCGGTTGGAAGAAGAACGAGGGAAAACCTCAAATTTGACCATGCCGGCTATATGATTTTTTGTGGAAAATTTCGATGTCTCCAAATTCACTCCAAAGTGTCTGATTCGATGGATACACGTGAGACAACATCGCCAGAGATGTACAGAAGTCTTAGGTAGCTCATATTGCGCCGCTATGGCAGTTGGAAGAAGAACGAGGGAAAACCTCAAATTTGACCATGCCGGCTATACGATTTTTTGTGGAAAATTTCGATGTCTCCAAATTCACTCCAAAGTGTCTGATTCGATGGATACACGTCAGAAAACATCGCCAGAGGTGTACAGAAGTCTTAGGTAGGTCATATTGCGCCGCTATGGCAGTTGGAAGAAGAACGAGGGAAAACCTCAAATTTGACCATGCCGGCTATACGATTTTTTGTGGAAAATTTCGATGTCTCCAAATTCACTCCAAAGTGTCTGATTCGATGGATACACGTCAGAAAACATCGCCAGAGGTGTACAGAAGTCTTAGGTAGGTCATATTGCGCCGCTATGGCAGTTGGAAGAAGAACGAGGGAAAACCTCAAATTTGACCATGCCGGCTATACGATTTTTTGTGGAAAATTTCGATGTCTCCAAATTCACTCCAAAGTGTCTGATTCGATGGATACACGTCAGAAAACATCGCCAGAGGTGTACAGAAGTCTTAGGTAGGTCATATTGCGCCGCTATGGCGGTTGGAAGAAGAACGAGGGAAAACCTCAAATTTTACCATGCCGGCTATACGATTTTTTGTGGAAAATTTCGATGTCTCCAAATTCACTCCAAAGTGTCTGATTCGATGGATACACGTGAGACAACATCGCCAGAGATGTACAGAAGTCTTAGGTAGCTCATATTGCGCCGCTATGGCAGTTGCAAGAAGAACGAGGGAAAACCTCAAATTTGACCATGCCGGCTATACGATTTTTTGTGGAAAATTTCGATGTCTCCAAATTCACTCCAAAGTGTCTGATTCGATGGATACACGTGAGAAAACATCGCCAGAGGTGTACAGAAGTCTTAGGTAGGTCATATTGCGCCGCTATGGCAGTTGGAAGAAGAACGAGGGAAAACCTCAAATTTGACCATGCCGGCTATACGATTTTTTGTGGAAAATTTCGATGTCTCCAAATTCACTCCAAAGTGTCTGATTCGATGGATACACGTGAGAAAACATCGCCAGAGGTGTACAGAAGTCTTAGGTAGGTCATATTGCGCCGCTATGGCAGTTGCAAGAAGAACGAGGGAAAACCTCAAATTTGACCATGCCGGCTATACGATTTTTTGTGGAAAATTTCGATGTCTCCAAATTCACTCCAAAGTGTCTGATTCGATGGATACACGTGAGAAAACATCGCCAGAGGTGTACAGAAGTCTTAGGTAGGTCATATTGCGCCGCTATGGCAGTTGGAAGAAGAACGAGGGAAAACCTCAAATTTGACCATGCCGGCTATACGATTTTTTGTGGAAAATTTCGATGTCTCCAAATTCACTCCAAAGTGTCTGATTCGATGGATACACGTCAGAAAACATCGCCAGAGGTGTACAGAAGTCTTAGGTAGGTCATATTGCGCCGCTATGGCGGTTGGAAGAAGAACGAGGGAAAACCTCAAATTTGACCATGCCGGCTATACGATTTTTTGTGGAAAATTTCGATGTCTCCAAATTCACTCCAAAGTGTCTGATTCGATGAATACACGTGAGACAACATCGCCAGAGATGTACAGAAGTCTTAGGTAGCTCATATTGCGCCGCTATGGCAGTTGGAAGAAGAACGAGGGAAAACCTCAAATTTGACCATGCCGGCTATACGATTTTTTGTGGAAAATTTCGATGTCTCCAAATTCACTCCAAAGTGTCTGATTCGATGGATACACGTGAGACAACATCGCCAGAGATGTACAGAAGTCTTAGGTAGCTCATATTGCGCCGCTATGGCAGTTGGAAGAAGAACGAGGGAAAACCTCAAATCTGACCATGCCGGCTATACGATTTTTTGTGGAAAATTTCGATGTCTCCAAATTCACTCCAAAGTGTCTGATTCGATGGATACACGTGAGAAAACATCGCCAGAGGTGTACAGAAGTCTTAGGTAGGTCATATTGCGCCGCTATGGCAGTTGCAAGAAGAACGAGGGAAAACCTCAAATTTGACCATGCCGGCTATACGATTTTTTGTGGAAAATTTCGATGTCTCCAAATTCCCTCCAAAGTGTCTGATTCGATGGATACACGTCAGAAAACATCGCCAGAGGTGTACAGAAGTCTTAGGTAGGTCATATTGCGCCGCTATGGCAGTTGGAAGAAGAACGAGGGAAAACCTCAAATTTGACCATGCCGGCTATACGATTTTTTGTTTAAAATTTCGATGTCTCCAAATTCACTCCAAAGTGTCTGATTCGATGGATACACGTCAGAAAACATCGCCAGAGGTGTACAGAAGTCTTAGGTAGGTCATATTGCGCCGCTATGGCAGTTGGAAGAAGAACGAGGGAAAACCTCAAATTTGACCATGCCGGCTATACGATTTTTTGTGGAAAATTTCGATGTCTCCAAATTCACTCCAAAGTGTCTGATTCGATGAATACACGTGAGACAACATCGCCAGAGATGTACAGAAGTCTTAGGTAGCTCATATTGCGCCGCTATGGCAGTTGGAAGAAGAACGAGGGAAAACCTCAAATTTGACCATGCCGGCTATACGATTTTTTGTGGAAAATTTCGATGTCTCCAAATTCACTCCAAAGTGTCTGATTCGATGGATACACGTCAGAAAACATCGCCAGAGGTGTACAGAAGTCTTAGGTAGGTCATATTGCGTCGCTATGGCAGTTGGAAGAAGAACGAGGGAAAACCTCAAATTTGACCATGCCGGCTATACGATTTTTTGTGGAAAATTTCGATGTCTCCAAATTCACTCCAAAGTGTCTGATTCGATGGATACACGTCAGAAAACATCGCCAGAGGTGTACAGAAGTCTTAGGTAGGTCATATTGCGCCGCTATGGCAGTTGGAAGAAGAACGAGGGAAAACCTCAAATTTGACCATGCCGGCTATACGATTTTTTGTGGAAAATTTCGATGTCTCCAAATTCACTCCAAAGTGTCTGATTCGATGGATACACGTCAGAAAACATCGCCAGAGGTGTACAGAAGTCTTAGGTAGGTCATATTGCGCCGCTATGGCGGTTGGAAGAAGAACGAGGGAAAACCTCAAATTTGACCATGCCGGCTATTTTTTGTGGAAAATTTCGATGTCTCCAAATTCACTCCAAAGTGTCTGATTCGATGGATACACGTGAGACAACATCGCCAGAGATGTACAGAAGTCTTAGGTAGCTCATATTGCGCCGCTATGGCAGTTGGAAGAAGAACGAGGGAAAACCTCAAATTTGACCATGCCGGCTATACGATTTTTTGTGGAAAATTTCGATGTCTCCAAATTCACTCCAAAGTGTCTGATTCGATGGATACACGTGAGAAAACATCGCCAGAGGTGTACAGAAGTCTTAGGTAGGTCATATTGCGCCGCTATGGCGGTTGGAAGAAGAACGAGGGAAAACCTCAAATTTGACCATGCCGGCTATATGATTTTTTGTGGAAAATTTCGATGTCTCCAAATTCACTCCAAAGTGTCTGATTCGATGGATACACGTCAGAAAACATCGCCAGAGGTGTACAGAAGTCTTAGGTAGGTCATATTGCGCCGCTATGGCAGTTGGAAGAAGAACGAGGGAAAACCTCAAATTTGACCATGCCGGCTATTTTTTGTGGAAAATTTCGATGTCTCCAAATTCACTCCAAAGTGTCTGATTCGATGGATACACGTCAGAAAACATCGCCAGAGGTGTACAGAAGTCTTAGGTAGGTCATATTGCGCCGCTATGGCAGTTGGAAGAAGAACGAGGGAAAACCTCAAATTTGACCATGCCGGCTATACGATTTTTTGTGGAAAATTTCGATGCCTCCAAATTCACTCCAAAGTGTCTGATTCGATGGATACACGTGAGACAACATCGCCAGAGATGTACAGAAGTCTTAGGTAGCTCATATTGCGCCGCTATGGCAGTTGGAAGAAGAACGAGGGAAAACCTCAAATTTGACCATGCCGGCTATACAATTTTTTGTGGAAAATTTCGATGTCTCCAAATTCACTCCAAAGTGTCTGATTCGATGGATACACGTCAGAAAACATCGCCAGAGGTGTACAGAAGTCTTAGGTAGGTCATATTGCGCCGCTATGGCAGTTGGAAGAAGAACGAGGGAAAACCTCAAATTTGACCATGCCGGCTATACGATTTTTTGTGGAAAATTTCGATGTCTCCAAATTCACTCCAAAGTGTCTGATTCGATGGATACACGTCAGAAAACATCGCCAGAGGTGTACAGAAGTCTTAGGTAGGTCATATTGCGCCGCTATGGCGGTTGGAAGAAGAACGAGGGAAAACCTCAAATTTGACCATGCCGGCTATACGATTTTTTGTGGAAAATTTCGATGTCTCCAAATTCACTCCAAAGTGTCTGATTCGATGGATACACGTCAGAAAACATCGCCAGAGGTGTACAGAAGTCTTAGGTAGGTCATATTGCGCCGCTATGGCAGTTGGAAGAAGAACGAGGGAAAACCTCAAATTTGACCATGCCGGCTATACGATTTTTTGTGGAAAATTTCGATGTCTCCAAATTCACTCCAAAGTGTCTGATTCGATGGATACACGTCAGAAAACATCGCCAGAGGTGTACAGAAGTCTTAGGTAGGTCATATTGCGCCGCTATGGCAGTTGGAAGAAGAACGAGGGAAAACATCAAATTTGACCATGCCGGCTATACGATTTTTTGTGGAAAATTTCGATGTCTCCAAATTCACTCCAAAGTGTCTGATTCGATGGATACACGTCAGAAAACATCGCCAGAGGTGTACAGAAGTCTTAGGTAGGTCATATTGCGCCGCTATGGCGGTTGGAAGAAGAACGAGGGAAAACCTCAAATTTGACCATGCCGGCTATACGATTTTTTGTGGAAAATTTCGATGTCTCCAAATTCACTCCAAAGTGTCTGATTCGATGGATACACGTCAGAAAACATCGCCAGAGGTGTACAGAAGTCTTAGGTAGGTCATATTGCGCCGCTATGGCGGTTGGAAGAAGAACGAGGGAAAACCTCAAATTTGACCATGCCGGCTATACGATTTTTTGTGGAAAATTTCGATGTCTCCAAATTCACTCCAAAGTGTCTGATTCGATGGATACACGTCAGAAAACATCGCCAGAGGTGTACAGAAGTCTTAGGTAGGTCATATTGCGCCGCTATGGCGGTTGGAAGAAGAACGAGGGAAAACCTCAAATTTGACCATGCCGGCTATACGATTTTTTGTGGAAAATTTCGATGTCTCCAAATTCACTCCAAAGTGTCTGATTCGATGGATACACGTGAGACAACATCGCCAGAGATGTACAGAAGTCTTAGGTAGCTCATATTGCGCCGCTATGGCAGTTGGAAGAAGAACGAGGGAAAACCTCAAATTTGACCATGCCGGCTATACGATTTTTTGTGGAAAATTTCGATGTCTCCAAATTCACTCCAAAGTGTCTGATTCGATGGATACACGTCAGAAAACATCGCCAGAGGTGTACAGAAGTCTTAGGTAGGTCATATTGCGCCGCTATGGCAGTTGGAAGAAGAACGAGGGAAAACCTCAAATTTGACCATGCCGGCTATACGATTTTTTGTGCAAAATTTCGATGTCTCCAAATTCACTCCAAAGTGTCTGATTCGATGGATACACGTCAGAAAACATCGCCAGAGGTGTACAGAAGTCTTAGGTAGGTCATATTGCGTCGCTATGGCGGTTGGAAGAAGAACGAGGGAAAACCTCAAATTTGACCATGCCGGCTATACGATTTTTTGTGGAAAATTTCGATGTCTCCAAATTCACTCCAAAGTGTCTGATTCGATGGATACACGTCAGAAAACATCGCCAGAGGTGTACAGAAGTCTTAGGTAGGTCATATTGCGCCGCTATGGCGGTTGGAAGAAGAACGAGGGAAAACCTCAAATTTGACCATGCCGGCTATATGATTTTTTGTGGAAAATTTCGATGTCTCCAAATTCACTCCAAAGTGTCTGATTCGATGGATACACGTGAGACAACATCGCCAGAGATGTACAGAAGTCTTAGGTAGGTCATATTGCGCCGCTATGGCAGTTGGAAGAAGAACGAGGGAAAACCTCAAATTTGACCATGCCGGCTATACGATTTTTTGTGCAAAATTTCGATGTCTCCAAATTCACTCCAAAGTGTCTGATTCGATGGATACACGTCAGAAAACATCGCCAGAGGTGTACAGAAGTCTTAGGTAGGTCATATTGCGCCGCTATGGCAGTTGGAAGAAGAACGAGGGAAAACCTCAAATTTGACCATGCCGGCTATACGATTTTTTGTGCAAAATTTCGATGTCTCCAAATTCACTCCAAAGTGTCTGATTCGATGGATACACGTCAGAAAACATCGCCAGAGGTGTACAGAAGTCTTAGGTAGGTCATATTGCGTCGCTATGGCGGTTGGAAGAAGAACGAGGGAAAACCTCAAATTTGACCATGCCGGCTATACGATTTTTTGTGGAAAATTTCGATGTCTCCAAATTCACTCCAAAGTGTCTGATTCGATGGATACACGTGAGACAACATCGCCAGAGATGTACAGAAGTCTTAGGTAGCTCATATTGCGCCGCTATGGCAGTTGGAAGAAGAAAGAGGGAAAACCTCAAATTTGACCATGCCGGCTATACGATTTTTTGTGGAAAATTTCGATGTCTCCAAATTCACTCCAAAGTGTCTGATTCGATGGATACACGTCAGAAAACATCGCCAGAGGTGTACAGAAGTCTTAGGTAGGTCATATTGCGCCGCTATGGCAGTTGGAAGAAGAACGAGGGAAAACCTCAAATTTGACCATGCCGGCTATACGATTTTTTGTGGAAAATTTCGATGTCTCCAAATTCACTCCAAAGTGTCTGATTCGATGGATACACGTCAGAAAACATCGCCAGAGGTGTACAGAAGTCTTAGGTAGGTCATATTGCGCCGCTATGGCAGTTGGAAGAAGAACGAGGGAAAACCTCAAATTTGACCATGCCGGCTATACGATTTTTTGTGGAAAATTTCGATGTCTCCAAATTCACTCCAAAGTGTCTGATTCGATGGATACACGTCAGAAAACATCGCCAGAGGTGTACAGAAGTCTTAGGTAGGTCATATTGCGCCGCTATGGCGGTTGGAAGAAGAACGAGGGAAAACCTCAAATTTGACCATGCCGGCTATTTTTTGTGGAAAATTTCGATGTCTCCAAATTCACTCCAAAGTGTCTGATTCGATGGATACACGTGAGACAACATCGCCAGAGATGTACAGAAGTCTTAGGTAGCTCATATTGCGCCGCTATGGCAGTTGGAAGAAGAACGAGGGAAAACCTCAAATTTGACCATGCCGGCTATACGATTTTTTGTGGAAAATTTCGATGTCTCCAAATTCACTCCAAAGTGTTTGATTCGATGGATACACGTGAGAAAACATCGCCAGAGGTGTACAGAAGTCTTAGGTAGGTCATATTGCGCCGCTATGGCAGTTGCAAGAAGAACGAGGGAAAACCTCAAATTTGACCATGCCGGCTATACGATTTTTTGTGGAAAATTTCGATGTCTCCAAATTCACGCCAAAGTGTCTGATTCGATGGATACACGTCAGAAAACATCGCCAGAGGTGTACAGAAGTCTTAGGTAGGTCATATTGCGCCGCTATGGCGGTTGGAAGAAGAACGAGGGAAAACCTCAAATTTGACCATGCCGGCTATACGATTTTTTGTGGAAAATTTCGATGTCTCCAAATTCACTCCAAAGTGTCTGATTCGATGGATACACGTCAGAAAACATCGCCAGAGGTGTACAGAAGTCTTAGGTAGGTCATATTGCGCCGCTATGGCAGTTGGAAGAAGAACGAGGGAAAACCTCAAATTTGACCATGCCGGCTATACGATTTTTTGTGGAAAATTTCGATGTCTCCAAATTCACTCCAAAGTGTCTGATTCGATGGATACACGTCAGAAAACATCGCCAGAGGTGTACAGAAGTCTTAGGTAGGTCATATTGCGCCGCTATGGCGGTTGGAAGAAGAACGAGGGAAAACCTCAAATTTGACCATGCCGGCTATTTTTTGTGGAAAATTTCGATGTCTCCAAATTCACTCCAAAGTGTCTGATTCGATGGATACACGTGAGACAACATCGCCAGAGATGTACAGAAGTCTTAGGTAGCTCATATTGCGCCGCTATGGCAGTTGGAAGAAGAACGAGGGAAAACCTCAAATTTGACCATGCCGGCTATACGATTTTTTGTGGAAAATTTCGATGTCTCCAAATTCACTCCAAAGTGTCTGATTCGATGGATACACGTGAGAAAACATCGCCAGAGGTGTACAGAAGTCTTAGGTAGGTCATATTGCGCCGCTATGGCAGTTGGAAGAAGAACGAGGGAAAACCTCAAATTTGACCATGCCGGCTATACGATTTTTTGTGGAAAATTTCGATGTCTCCAAATTCACTCCAAAGTGTCTGATTCGATGGATACACGTGAGAAAACATCGCCAGAGGTGTACAGAAGTCTTAGGTAGGTCATATTGCGCCGCTATGGCGGTTGGAAGAAGAACGAGGGAAAACCTCAAATTTGACCATGCCGGCTATACGATTTTTTGTGGAAAATTTCGATGTCTCCAAATTCACTCCAAAGTGTCTGATTCGATGGATACACGTCAGAAAACATCGCCAGAGGTGTACAGAAGTCTTAGGTAGGTCATATTGCGCCGCTATGGCAGTTGGAAGAAGAACGAGGTAAAACCTCAAATTTGACCATGCCGGCTATACGATTTTTTGTGGAAAATTTCGATGTCTCCAAATTCACTCCAAAGTGTCTGATTCGATGGATACACGTGAGACAACATCGCCAGAGATGTACAGAAGTCTTAGGTAGGTCATATTGCGCCGCTATGGCGGTTGGAAGAAGAACGAGGGAAAACCTCAAATTTGACCATGCCGGCTATATGATTTTTTGTGGAAAATTTCGATGTCTCCAAATTCACTCCAAAGTGTCTGATTCGATGGATACACGTGAGACACATCGCCAGAGATGTACAGAAGTCTTAGGTAGCTCATATTGCGCCGCTATGGCAGTTGGAAGAAGAACGAGGGAAAACCTCAAATTTGACCATGCCGGCTATACGATTTTTTGTGGAAAATTTCGATGTCTCCAAATTCACTCCAAAGTGTCTGATTCGATGGATACACGTGAGACAACATCGCCAGAGATGTACAGAAGTCTTAGGTAGCTCATATTGCGCCGCTATGGCAGTTGGAAGAAGAACGAGGGAAAACCTCAAATTTGACCATGCCGGCTATACGATTTTTTGTGGAAAATTTCGATGTCTCCAAATTCACTCCAAAGTGTTTGATTCGATGGATACACGTGAGAAAACATCGCCAGAGGTGTACAGAAGTCTTAGGTAGGTCATATTGCGCCGCTATGGCAGTTGCAAGAAGAACGAGGGAAAACCTCAAATTTGACCATGCCGGCTATACGATTTTTTGTGGAAAATTTCGATGTCTCCAAATTCACGCCAAAGTGTCTGATTCGATGGATACACGTCAGAAAACATCGCCAGAGGTGTACAGAAGTCTTAGGTAGGTCATATTGCGCCGCTATGGCGGTTGGAAGAAGAACGAGGGAAAACCTCAAATTTGACCATGCCGGCTATACGATTTTTTGTGGAAAATTTCGATGTCTCCAAATTCACTCCAAAGTGTCTGATTCGATGGATACACGTCAGAAAACATCGCCAGAGGTGTACAGAAGTCTTAGGTAGGTCATATTGCGCCGCTATGGCAGTTGGAAGAAGAACGAGGGAAAACCTCAAATTTGACCATGCCGGCTATACGATTTTTTGTGGAAAATTTCGATGTCTCCAAATTCACTCCAAAGTGTCTGATTCGATGGATACACGTCAGAAAACATCGCCAGAGGTGTACAGAAGTCTTAGGTAGGTCATATTGCGCCGCTATGGCGGTTGGAAGAAGAACGAGGGAAAACCTCAAATTTGACCATGCCGGCTATTTTTTGTGGAAAATTTCGATGTCTCCAAATTCACTCCAAAGTGTCTGATTCGATGGATACACGTGAGACAACATCGCCAGAGATGTACAGAAGTCTTAGGTAGCGCATATTGCGCCGCTATGGCAGTTGGAAGAAGAACGAGGGAAAACCTCAAATTTGACCATGCCGGCTATACGATTTTTTGTGGAAAATTTCGATGTCTCCAAATTCACTCCAAAGTGTCTGATTCGATGGATACACGTGAGAAAACATCGCCAGAGGTGTACAGAAGTCTTAGGTAGGTCATATTGCGCCGCTATGGCGGTTGGAAGAAGAACGAGGAAAAACCTCAAATTTGACCATGCCGGCTATACGATTTTTTGTGGAAAATTTCGATGTCTCCAAATTCACTCCAAAGTGTCTGATTCGATGGATACACGTCAGAAAACATCGCCAGAGGTGTACAGAAGTCTTAGGTAGGTCATATTGCGCCGCTATGGCAGTTGGAAGAAGAACGAGGTAAAACCTCAAATTTGACCATGCCGGCTATACGATTTTTTGTGGAAAATTTCGATGTCTCCAAATTCACTCCAAAGTGTCTGATTCGATGGATACACGTCAGAAAACATCGCCAGAGGTGTACAGAAGTCTTAGGTAGGTCATATTGCGCCGCTATGGCGGTTGGAAGAAGAACGAGGGAAAACCTCAAATTTGACCATGCCGGCTATATGATTTTTTGTGGAAAATTTCGATGTCTCCAAATTCACTCCAAAGTGTCTGATTCGATGGATACACGTGAGACAACATCGCCAGAGATGTACAGAAGTCTTAGGTAGCTCATATTGCGCCGCTATGGCAGTTGGAAGAAGAACGAGGGAAAACCTCAAATTTGACCATGCCGGCTATACGATTTTTTGTGGAAAATTTCGATGTCTCCAAATTCACTCCAAAGTGTCTGATTCGATGGATACACGTCAGAAAACATCGCCAGAGGTGTACAGAAGTCTTAGGTAGGTCATATTGCGCCGCTATGGCAGTTGGAAGAAGAACGAGGGAAAACCTCAAATTTGACCATGCCGGCTATACGATTTTTTGTTTAAAATTTCGATGTCTCCAAACTCACTCCAAAGTGTCTGATTCGATGGATACACGTCAGAAAACATCGCCAGAGGTGTACAGAAGTCTTAGGTAGGTCATATTGCGCCGCTATGGCGGTTGGAAGAAGAACGAGGAAAAACCTCAAATTTGACCATGCCGGCTATACGATTTTTTGTGGAAAATTTCGATGTCTCCAAATTCACTCCAAAGTGTCTGATTCGATGGATACACGTCAGAAAACATCGCCAGAGGTGTACAGAAGTCTTAGGTAGGTCATATTGCGCCGCTATGGCGGTTGGAAGAAGAACGAGGGAAAACCTCAAATTTGACCATGCCGGCTATACGATTTTTTGTGGAAAATTTCGATGTCTCCAAATTCACGCCAAAGTGTCTGATTCGATGGATACACGTCAGAAAACATCGCCAGAGGTGTACAGAAGTCTTAGGTAGGTCATATTGCGCCGCTATGGCAGTTGGAAGAAGAACGAGGGAAAACCTCAAATTTGACCATGCCGGCTATACGATTTTTTGTGGAAAATTTCGATGTCTCCAAATTCACTCCAAAGTGTCTGATTCGATGGATACACGTCAGAAAACATCGCCAGAGGTGTACAGAAGTCTTAGGTAGGTCATATTGCGTCGCTATGGCAGTTGGAAGAAGAACGAGGGAAAACCTCAAATTTGACCATGCCGGCTATACGATTTTTTGTGGAAAATTTCGATGTCTCCAAATTCACGCCAAAGTGTCTGATTCGATGGATACACGTCAGAAAACATCGCCAGAGGTGTACAGAAGTCTTAGGTAGGTCATATTGCGCCGCTATGGCAGTTGGAAGAAGAACGAGGGAAAACCTCAAATTTGACCATGCCGGCTATACGATTTTTTGTGGAAAATTTCGATGTCTCCAAATTCACTCCAAAGTGTCTGATTCGATGGATACACGTCAGAAAACATCGCCAGAGGTGTACAGAAGTCTTAGGTAGGTCATATTGCGCCGCTATGGCAGTTGGAAGAAGAACGAGGAAAAACCTCAAATTTGACCATGCCGGCTATACGATTTTTTGTGGAAAATTTCGATGTCTCCAAATTCACTCAAAAGTGTCTGATTCGATGGATACACGTGAGACAACATCGCCAGAGATGTACAGAAGTCTTAGGTAGCTCATATTGCGCCGCTATGGCAGTTGGAAGAAGAACGAGGGAAAACCTCAAATTTGACCATGCCGGCTATACGATTTTTTGTGGAAAATTTCGATGTCTCCAAATTCACTCCAAAGTGTCTGATTCGATGGATACACGTCAGAAAACATCGCCAGAGGTGTACAGAAGTCTTAGGTAGGTCATATTGCGCCGCTATGGCGGTTGGAAGAAGAACGAGGGAAAACCTCAAATTTGACCATGCCGGCTATACGATTTTTTGTGGAAAATTTCGATGTCTCCAAATTCACGCCAAAGTGTCTGATTCGATGGATACACGTCAGAAAACATCGCCAGAGGTGTACAGAAGTCTTAGGTAGGTCATATTGCGCCGCTATGGCAGTTGGAAGAAGAACGAGGGAAAACCTCAAATTTGACCATGCCGGCTATACGATTTTTTGTGGAAAATTTCGATGTCTCCAAATTCACGCCAAAGTGTCTGATTCGATGGATACACGTCAGAAAACATCGCCAGAGGTGTACAGAAGTCTTAGGTAGGTCATATTGCGCCGCTATGGCAGTTGGAAGAAGAACGAGGGAAAACCTCAAATTTGACCATGCCGGCTATACGATTTTTTGTGGAAAATTTCGATGTCTCCAAATTCACTCCAAAGTGTCTGATTCGATGGATACACGTCAGAAAACATCGCCAGAGGTGTACAGAAGTCTTAGGTAGGTCATATTGCGCCGCTATGGCAGTTGGAAGAAGAACGAGGAAAAACCTCAAATTTGACCATGCCGGCTATACGATTTTTTGTGGAAAATTTCGATGTCTCCAAATTCACTATAAAGTGTCTGATTCGATGGATACACGTCAGAAAACATCACCAGAGGTGTACAGAAGTCTTAGGTAGGTCATATTGCGCCGCTATGGCGGTTGGAAGAAGAACGAGGGAAAACCTCAAATTTGACCATGCCGGCTATACGATTTTTTGTGGAAAATTTCGATGTCTCCAAATTCACGCCAAAGTGTCTGATTCGATGGATACACGTCAGAAAACATCGCCAGAGGTGTACAGAAGTCTTAGGTAGGTCATATTGCGCCGCTATGGCAGTTGGAAGAAGAACGAGGGAAAACCTCAAATTTGACCATGCCGGCTATACGATTTTTTGTGGAAAATTTCGATGTCTCCAAATTCACTCCAAAGTGTCTGATTCGATGGATACACGTCAGAAAACATCGCCAGAGGTGTACAGAAGTCTTAGGTAGGTCATATTGCGTCGCTATGGCAGTTGGAAGAAGAACGAGGGACAACCTCAAATTTGACCATGCCGGCTATACGATTTTTTGTGGAAAATTTCGATGTCTCCAAATTCACTCCAAAGTGTCTGATTCGATGGATACACGTCAGAAAACATCGCCAGAGGTGTACAGAATTCTTAGGTAGGTCATATTGCGCCGCTTGGCGGTTGGAAGAAGAACGAGGGAAAACCTCAAATTTGACCATGCCGGCTATATGATTTTTTGTGGAAAATTTCGATGTCTCCAAATTCACTCCAAAGTGTCTGATTCGATGGATACACGTGAGACAACATCGCCAGAGATGTACAGAAGTCTTAGGTAGCTCATATTGCGCCGCTATGGCAGTTGGAAGAAGAACGAGGGAAAACCTCAAATTTGACCATGCCGGCTATACGATTTTTTGTGGAAAATTTCGATGTCTCCAAATTCACTATAAAGTGTCTGATTCGATGGATACACGTCAGAAAACATCGCCAGAGGTGTACAGAAGTCTTAGGTAGGTCATATTGCGCCGCTATGGCAGTTGGAAGAAGAACGAGGGAAAACCTCAAATTTGACCATGCCGGCTATACGATTTTTTGTGGAAAATTTCGATGTCTCCAAATTCACGCCAAAGTGTCTGATTCGATGGATACACGTCAGAAAACATCGCCAGAGGTGTACAGAAGTCTTAGGTAGGTCATATTGCGCCGCTATGGCAGTTGGAAGAAGAACGAGGGAAAACCTCAAATTTGACCATGCCGGCTATACGATTTTTTGTGGAAAATTTCGATGTCTCCAAATTCACTCCAAAGTGTCTGATTCGATGGATACACGTCAGAAAACATCGCCAGAGGTGTACAGAAGTCTTAGGTAGGTCATATTGCGCCGCTATGGCAGTTGGAAGAAGAACGAGGAAAAACCTCAAATTTGACCATGCCGGCTATACGATTTTTTGTGGAAAATTTCGATGTCTCCAAATTCACTCAAAAGTGTCTGATTCGATGGATACACGTGAGACAACATCGCCAGAGATGTACAGAAGTCTTAGGTAGGTCATATTGCGCCGCTATGGCGGTTGGAAGAAGAACGAGGGAAAACCTCAAATTTGACCATGCCGGCTATACGATTTTTTGTGGAAAATTTCGATGTCTCCAAATTCACGCCAAAGTGTCTGATTCGATGGATACACGTCAGAAAACATCGCCAGAGGTGTACAGAAGTCTTAGGTAGGTCATATTGCGCCGCTATGGCAGTTGGAAGAAGAACGAGGAAAAACCTCAAATTTGACCATGCCGGCTATACGATTTTTTGTGGAAAATTTCGATGTCTCCAAATTCACTATAAAGTGTCTGATTCGATGGATACACGTCAGAAAACATCGCCAGAGGTGTACAGAAGTCTTAGGTAGGTCATATTGCGCCGCTATGGCGGTTGGAAGAAGAACGAGGGAAAACCTCAAATTTGACCATGCCGGCTATACGATTTTTTGTGGAAAATTTCGATGTCTCCAAATTCACGCCAAAGTGTCTGATTCGATGGATACACGTCAGAAAACATCGCCAGAGGTGTACAGAAGTCTTAGGTAGGTCATATTGCGCCGCTATGGCAGTTGGAAGAAGAACGAGGGAAAACCTCAAATTTGACCATGCCGGCTATACGATTTTTTGTGGAAAATTTCGATGTCTCCAAATTCACTCCAAAGTGTCTGATTCGATGGATACACGTCAGAAAACATCGCCAGAGGTGTACAGAAGTCTTAGGTAGGTCATATTGCGTCGCTATGGCAGTTGGAAGAAGAACGAGGGAAAACCTCAAATTTGACCATGCCGGCTATACGATTTTTTGTGGAAAATTTCGATGTCTCCAAATTCACTCCAAAGTGTCTGATTCGATGGATACACGTCAGAAAACATCGCCAGAGGTGTACAGAATTCTTAGGTAGGTCATATTGCGCCGCTTGGCGGTTGGAAGAAGAACGAGGGAAAACCTCAAATTTGACCATGCCGGCTATATGATTTTTTGTGGAAAATTTCGATGTCTCCAAATTCACTCCAAAGTGTCTGATTCGATGGATACACGTGAGACAACATCGCCAGAGATGTACAGAAGTCTTAGGTAGCTCATATTGCGCCGCTATGGCAGTTGGAAGAAGAACGAGGGAAAACCTCAAATTTGACCATGCCGGCTATACGATTTTTTGTGGAAAATTTCGATGTCTCCAAATTCACTATAAAGTGTCTGATTCGATGGATACACGTCAGAAAACATCGCCAGAGGTGTACAGAAGTCTTAGGTAGGTCATATTGCGCCGCAATGGCGGTTGGAAGAAGAACGAGGGAAAACCTCAAATTTGACCATGCCGGCTATACGATTTTTTGTGGAAAATTTCGATGTCTCCAAATTCACGCCAAAGTGTCTGATTCGATGGATACACGTCAGAAAACATCGCCAGAGGTGTACAGAAGTCTTAGGTAGGTCATATTGCGCCGCTATGGCAGTTGGAAGAAGAACGAGGGAAAACCTCAAATTTGACCATGCCGGCTATACGATTTTTTGTGGAAAATTTCGATGTCTCCAAATTCACTCCAAAGTGTCTGATTCGATGGATACACGTCAGAAAACATCGCCAGAGGTGTACAGAAGTCTTAGGTAGGTCATATTGCGCCGCTATGGCAGTTGGAAGAAGAACGAGGAAAAACCTCAAATTTGACCATGCCGGCTATACGATTTTTTGTGGAAAATTTCGATGTCTCCAAATTCACTCAAAAGTGTCTGATTCGATGGATACACGTGAGACAACATCGCCAGAGATGTACAGAAGTCTTAGGTAGCTCATATTGCGCCGCTATGGCAGTTGGAAGAAGAACGAGGGAAAACCTCAAATTTGACCATGCCGGCTATACGATTTTTTGTGGAAAATTTCGATGTCTCCAAATTCACTCCAAAGTGTCTGATTCGATGGATACACGTCAGAAAACATCGACAGAGGTGTACAGAAGTCTTAGGTAGGTCATATTGCGCCGCTATGGCGGTTGGAAGAAGAACGAGGGAAAACCTCAAATTTGACCATGCCGGCTATACGATTTTTTGTGGAAAATTTCGATGTCTCCAAATTCACGCCAAAGTGTCTGATTCGATGGATACACGTCAGAAAACATCGCCAGAGGTGTACAGAAGTCTTAGGTAGGTCATATTGCGCCGCTATGGCAGTTGGAAGAAGAACGAGGGAAAACCTCAAATTTGACCATGCCGGCTATACGATTTTTTGTGGAAAATTTCGATGTCTCCAAATTCACTCCAAAGTGTCTGATTCGATGGATACACGTCAGAAAACATCGCCAGAGGTGTACAGAAGTCTTAGGTAGGTCATATTGCGCCGCTATGGCAGTTGGAAGAAGAACGAGGAAAAACCTCAAATTTGACCATGCCGGCTATACGATTTTTTGTGGAAAATTTCGATGTCTCCAAATTCACTATAAAGTGTCTGATTCGATGGATACACGTCAGAAAACATCGCCAGAGGTGTACAGAAGTCTTAGGTAGGTCATATTGCGCCGCTATGGCGGTTGGAAGAAGAACGAGGGAAAACTTCAAATTTGACCATGCCGGCTATACGATTTTTTGTGGAAAATTTCGATGTCTCCAAATTCACGCCAAAGTGTCTGATTCGATGGATACACGTCAGAAAACATCGCCAGAGGTGTACAGAAGTCTTAGGTAGGTCATATTGCGCCGCTATGGCAGTTGGAAGAAGAACGAGGGAAAACCTCAAATTTGACCATGCCGGCTATACGATTTTTTGTGGAAAATTTCGATGTCTCCAAATTCACTCCAAAGTGTCTGATTCGATGGATACACGTCAGAAAACATCGCCAGAGGTGTACAGAAGTCTTAGGTAGGTCATATTGCGCCGCTATGGCAGTTGGAAGAAGAACGAGGAAAAACCTCAAATTTGACCATGCCGGCTATACGATTTTTTGTGGAAAATTTCGATGTCTCCAAATTCACTCCAAAGTGTCTGATTCGATGGATACACGTCAGAAAACATCGCCAGAGGTGTACAGAAGTCTTAGGTAGGTCATATTGCGCCGCTATGGCAGTTGGAAGAAGAACGAGGAAAAACCTCAAATTTGACCATGCCGGCTATACGATTTTTTGTGGAAAATTTCGATGTCTCCAAATTCACTCAAAAGTGTCTGATTCGATGGATACACGTCAGAAAACATCGCCAGAGGTGTACAGAAGTCTTAGGTAGGTCATATTGCGCCGCTATGGCGGTTGGAAGAAGAACGAGGGAAAACCTCAAATTTGACCATGCCGGCTATACGATTTTTTGTGGAAAATTTCGATGTCTCCAAATTCACTATAAAGTGTCTGATTCGATGGATACACGTCAGAAAACATCGCCAGAGGTGTACAGAAGTCTTAGGTAGGTCATATTGCGCCGCTATGGCGGTTGGAAGAAGAACGAGGGAAAACCTCAAATTTGACCATGCCGGCTATACGATTTTTTGTGGAAAATTTCGATGTCTCCAAATTCACGCCAAAGTGTCTGATTCGATGGATACACGTCAGAAAACATCGCCAGAGGTGTACAGAAGTCTTATGTAGGTCATATTGCGCCGCTATGGCAGTTGGAAGAAGAACGAGGGAAAACCTCAAATTTGACCATGCCGGCTATACGATTTTTTGTGGAAAATTTCGATGTCTCCAAATTCACTCCAAAGTGTCTGATTCGATGGATACACGTCAGAAAACATCGCCAGAGGTGTACAGAAGTCTTAGGTAGGTCATATTGCGCCGCTATGGCAGTTGGAAGAAGAACGAGGAAAAACCTCAAATTTGACCATGCCGGCTATACGATTTTTTGTGGAAAATTTCGATGTCTCCAAATTCACTCAAAAGTGTCTGATTCGATGGATACACGTCAGAAAACATCGCCAGAGGTGTACAGAAGTCTTAGGTAGGTCATATTGCGCCGCTATGGCGGTTGGAAGAAGAACGAGGGAAAACCTCAAATTTGACCATGCCGGCTATACGATTTTTTGTGGAAAATTTCGATGTCTCCAAATTCACGCCAAAGTGTCTGATTCGATGGATACACGTCAGAAAACATCGCCAGAGGTGTACAGAAGTCTTAGGTAGGTCATATTGCGCCGCTATGGCGGTTGGAAGAAGAACGAGGGAAAACCTCAAATTTGACCATGCCGGCTATACGATTTTTTGTGGAAAATTTCGATGTCTCCAAATTCACGCCAAAGTGTCTGATTCGATGGATACACGTCAGAAAACATCGCCAGAGGTGTACAGAAGTCTTAGGTAGGTCATATTGCGCCGCTATGGCAGTTGGAAGAAGAACGAGGAAAAACCTCAAATTTGACCATGCCGGCTATACGATTTTTTGTGGAAAATTTCGATGTCTCCAAATTCACTATAAAGTGTCTGATTCGATGGATACACGTCAGAAAACATCGCCAGAGGTGTACAGAAGTCTTAGGTAGGTCATATTGCGCCGCTATGGCGGTTGGAAGAAGAACGAGGGAAAACCTCATATTTGACCATGCCGGCTATACGATTTTTTGTGGAAAATTTCGATGTCTCCAAATTCACGCCAAAGTGTCTGATTCGATGGATACACGTCAGAAAACATCGCCAGAGGTGTACAGAAGTCTTAGGTAGGTCATATTGCGCCGCTATGGCAGTTGGAAGAAGAACGAGGGAAAACCTCAAATTTGACCATGCCGGCTATACGATTTTTTGTGGAAAATTTCGATGTCTCCAAATTCACTCCAAAGTGTCTGATTCGATGGATACAAGTCAGAAAACATCGCCAGAGGTGTACAGAAGTCTTAGGTAGGTCATATTGCGTCGCTATGGCAGTTGGAAGAAGAACGAGGGAAAACCTCAAATTTGACCATGCCGGCTATACGATTTTTTGTGGAAAATTTCGATGTCTCCAAATTCACTCCAAAGTGTCTGATTCGATGGATACACGTCAGAAACATCGCCAGAGGTGTACAGAATTCTTAGGTAGGTCATATTGCGCCGCTTGGCGGTTGGAAGAAGAACGAGGGAAAACCTCAAATTTGACCATGCCGGCTATATGATTTTTTGTGGAAAATTTCGATGTCTCCAAATTCACTCCAAAGTGTCTGATTCGATGGATACACGTGAGACAATATCGCCAGAGATGTACAGAAGTCTTAGGTAGCTCATATTGCGCCGCTATGGCAGTTGGAAGAAGAACGAGGGAAAACCTCAAATTTGACCATGCCGGCTATACGATTTTTTGTGGAAAATTTCGATGTCTCCAAATTCACTATAAAGTGTCTGATTCGATGGATACACGTCAGAAACATCGCCAGAGGTGTACAGAAGTCTTAGGTAGGTCATATTGCGCCGCTATGGCGGTTGGAAGAAGAACGAGGGAAAACCTCAAATTTGACCATGCGGCTATACGATTTTTTGTGGAAAATTTCGATGTCTCCAAATTCACGCCAAAGTGTCTGATTCGATGGATACACGTCAGAAAACATCGCCAGAGGTGTACAGAAGTCTTAGGTAGGTCATATTGCGCCGCTATGGCAGTTGGAAGAAGAACGAGGGAAAACCTCAAATTTGACCATGCCGGCTATACGATTTTTTGTGGAAAATTTCGATGTCTCCAAATTCACTCCAAAGTGTCTGATTCGATGGATACACGTCAGAAAACATCGCCAGAGGTGTACAGAAGTCTTAGGTAGGTCATATTGCGCCGCTATGGCAGTTGGAAGAAGAACGAGGAAAAACCTCAAATTTGACCATGCCGGCTATACGATTTTTTGTGGAAAATTTCGATGTCTCCAAATTCACTCAAAAGTGTCTGATTCGATGGATACACGTGAGACAACATCGCCAGAGATGTACAGAAGTCTTAGGTAGCTCATATTGCGCCGCTATGGCAGTTGGCAGAAGAACGAGGGAAAACCTCAAATTTGACCATGCCGGCTATACGATTTTTTGTGGAAAATTTCGATGTCTCCAAATTCACTCCAAAGTGTCTGATTCGATGGATACACGTCAGAAAACATCGCCAGAGGTGTACAGAAGTCTTAGGTAGGTCATATTGCGCCGCTATGGCGGTTGGAAGAAGAACGAGGGAAAACCTCAAATTTGACCATGCCGGCTATACGATTTTTTGTGGAAAATTTCGATGTCTCCAAATTCACGCCAAAGTGTCTGATTCGATGGATACACGTCAGAAAACATCGCCAGAGGTGTACAGAAGTCTTAGGTAGGTCATATTGCGCCGCTATGGCAGTTGGAAGAAGAACGAGGGAAAACCTCAAATTTGACCATGCCGGCTATACGATTTTTTGTGGAAAATTTAGATGTCTCCAAATTCACGCCAAAGTGTCTGATTCGATGGATACACGTCAGAAAACATCGCCAGAGGTGTACAGAAGTCTTAGGTAGGTCATATTGCGCCGCTATGGCAGTTGGAAGAAGAACGAGGGAAAACCTCAAATTTGACCATGCCGGCTATACGATTTTTTGTGGAAAATTTCGATGTCTCCAAATTCACTCCAAAGTGTCTGATTCGATGGATACACGTCAGAAAACATCGCCAGAGGTGTACAGAAGTCTTAGGTAGGTCATATTGCGCCGCTATGGCAGTTGGAAGAAGAACGAGGAAAAACCTCAAATTTGACCATGCCGGCTATACGATTTTTTGTGGAAAATTTCGATGTCTCCAAATTCACTATAAAGTGTCTGATTCGATGGATACACGTCAGAAAACATCGCCAGAGGTGTACAGAAGTCTTAGGTAGGTCATATTGCGTCGCTATGGCAGTTGGAAGAAGAACGAGGGAAAACCTCAAATTTGACCATGCCGGCTATACGATTTTTTGTGGAAAATTTCGATGTCTCCAAATTCACTCCAAAGTGTCTGATTCGATGGATACACGTCAGAAAACATCGCCAGAGGTGTACAGAAGTCTTAGGTAGGTCATATTGCGCCGCTATGGCAGTTGGAAGAAGAACGAGGAAAAACCTCAAATTTGACCATGCCGGCTATACGATTTTTTGTGGAAAATTTCGATGTCTCCAAATTCACTATAAAGTGTCTGATTCGATGGATACACGTCAGAAAACATCGCCAGAGGTGTACAGAAGTCTTAGGTAGGTCATATTGCGCCGCTATGGCGGTTGGAAGAAGAACGAGGGAAAACCTCAAATTTGACCATGCCGGCTATACGATTTTTTGTGGAAAATTTCAATGTCTCCAAATTCACGCCAAAGTGTCTGATTCGATGGATACACGTCAGAAAACATCGCCAGAGGTGTACAGAAGTCTTAGGTAGGTCATATTGCGCCGCTATGGCAGTTGGAAGAAGAACGAGGGAAAACCTCAAATTTGACCATGCCGGCTATACGATTTTTTGTGGAAAATTTCGATGTCTCCAAATTCACTCCAAAGTGTCTGATTCGATGGATACACGTCAGAAAACATCGCCAGAGGTGTACAGAATTCTTAGGTAGGTCATATTGCGCCGCTTGGCGGTTGGAAGAAGAACGAGGGAAAACCTCAAATTTGACCATGCCGGCTATATGATTTTTTGTGGAAAATTTCGATGTCTCCAAATTCACTCCAAAGTGTCTGATTCGATGGATACACGTGAGACAACATCGCCAGAGATGTACAGAAGTCTTAGGTAGCTCATATTGCGCCGCTATGGCAGTTGGAAGAAGAACGAGGGAAAACCTCAAATTTGACCATGCCGGCTATACGATTTTTTGTGGAAAATTTCGATGTCTCCAAATTCACTATAAAGTGTCTGATTCGATGGATACACGTCAGAAAACATCGCCAGAGGTGTACAGAAGTCTTAGGTAGGTCATATTGCGCCGCTATGGCGGTTGGAAGAAGAACGAGGGAAAACCTCAAATTTGACCATGCCGGCTATACGATTTTTTGTGGAAAATTTCGATGTCTCCAAATTCACTCCAAAGTGTCTGATTCGATGGATACACGTCAGAAAACATCGCCAGAGGTGTACAGAAGTCTTAGGTAGGTCATATTGCGCCGCTATGGCAGTTGGAAGAAGAACGAGGAAAAACCTCAAATTTGACCATGCCGGCTATACGATTTTTTGTGGAAAATTTCGATGTCTCCAAATTCACTCCAAAGTGTCTGATTCGATGGATACACGTCAGAAAACATCGCCAGAGGTGTACAGAAGTCTTAGGTAGGTCATATTGCGCCGCTATGGCAGTTGGAAGAAGAACGAGGAAAAACCTCAAATTTGACCATGCCGGCTATACGATTTTTTGTGGAAAATTTCGATGTCTCCAAATTCACGCCAAAGTGTCTGATTCGATGGATACACGTCAGAAAACATCGCCAGAGGTGTACAGAAGTCTTAGGTAGGTCATATTGCGCCGCTATGGCAGTTGGAAGAAGAACGAGGGAAAACCTCAAATTTGACCATGCCGGCTATACGATTTTTTGTGGAAAATTTCGATGTCTCCAAATTCACTCCAAAGTGTCTGATTCGATGGATACACGTCAGAAAACATCGCCAGAGGTGTACAGAAGTCTTAGGTAGGTCATATTGCGCCGCTATGGCGGTTGGAAGAAGAACGAGGGAAAACCTCAAATTTGACCATGCCGGCTATACGATTTTTTGTGGAAAATTTCGATGTCTCCAAATTCACGCCAAAGTGTCTGATTCGATGGATACACGTCAGAAAACATCGCCAGAGGTGTACAGAAGTCTTAGGTAGGTCATATTGCGCCGCTATGGCAGTTGGAAGAAGAACGAGGAAAAACCTCAAATTTGACCATGCCGGCTATACGATTTTTTGTGGAAAATTTCGATGTCTCCAAATTCACTATAAAGTGTCTGATTCGATGGATACACGTCAGAAAACATCGCCAGAGGTGTACAGAAGTCTTAGGTAGGTCATATTGCGGCGCTATGGCAGTTGGAAGAAGAACGAGGGAAAACCTCAAATTTGACTATGCCGGCTATACGATTTTTTGTGGAAAATTTCGATGTCTCCAAATTCACTCCAAAGTGTCTGATTCGATGGATACACGTCAGAAAACATCGCCAGAGGTGTACAGAAGTCTTAGGTAGGTCATATTGCGCCGCTATGGCAGTTGGAAGAAGAACGAGGAAAAACCTCAAATTTGACCATGCCGGCTATACGATTTTTTGTGGAAAATTTCGATGTCTCCAAATTCACTCAAAAGTGTCTGATTCGATGGATACACGTGAGACAACATCGCCAGAGATGTACAGAAGTCTTAGGTAGCTCATATTGCGCCGCTATGGCAGTTGGAAGAAGAACGAGGGAAAACCTCAAATTTGACCATGCCGGCTATACGATTTTTTGTGGAAAATTTCGATGTCTCCAAATTCACTCCAAAGTGTCTGATTCGATGGATACACGTCAGAAAACATCGCCAGAGGTGTACAGAAGTCTTAGGTAGGTCATATTGCGCCGCTATGGCGGTTGGAAGAAGAACGAGGGAAAACCTCAAATTTGACCATGCCGGCTATACGATTTTTTGTGGAAAATTTCGATGTCTCCAAATTCACGCCAAAGTGTCTGATTCGATGGATACACGTCAGAAAACATCGCCAGAGGTGTACAGAAGTCTTAGGTAGGTCATATTGCGCCGCTATGGCAGTTGGAAGAAGAACGAGGGAAAACCTCAAATTTGACCATGCCGGCTATACGATTTTTTGTGGAAAATTTCGATGTCTCCAAATTCACTCCAAAGTGTCTGATTCGATGGATACACGTCAGAAAACATCGCCAGAGGTGTACAGAAGTCTTAGGTAGGTCATATTGCGCCGCTATGGCAGTTGGAAGAAGAACGAGGAAAAACCTCAAATTTGACCATGCCGGCTATACGATTTTTTGTGGAAAATTTCGATGTCTCCAAATTCACTCAAAAGTGTCTGATTCGATGGATACACGTGAGACAACATCGCCAGAGATGTACAGAAGTCTTAGGTAGCTCATATTGCGCCGCTATGGCAGTTGGAAGAAGAACGAGGGAAAACCTCAAATTTGACCATGCCGGCTATACGATTTTTTGTGGAAAATTTCGATGTCTCCAAATTCACTCCAAAGTGTCTGATTCGATGGATACACGTCAGAAAACATCGCCAGAGGTGTACAGAAGTCTTAGGTAGGTCATATTGCGTCGCTATGGCAGTTGGAAGAAGAACGAGGGAAAACCTCAAATTTGACCATGCCGGCTATACGATTTTTTGTGGAAAATTTCGATGTCTCCAAATTCACTCCAAAGTGTCTGATTCGATGGATACACGTCAGAAAACATCGCCAGAGGTGTACAGAATTCTTAGGTAGGTCATATTGCGCCGCTTGGCGGTTGGAAGAAGAACGAGGGAAAACCTCAAATTTGACCATGCCGGCTATATGATTTTTTGTGGAAAATTTCGTTGTCTCCAAATTCACTCCAAAGTGTCTGATTCGATGGATACACGTGAGACAACATCGCCAGAGATGTACAGAAGTCTTAGGTAGGTCATATTGCGCCGCTATGGCAGTTGGAAGAAGAACGAGGGAAAACCTCAAATTTGACCATGCCGGCTATACGATTTTTTGTGGAAAATTTCGATGTCTCCAAATTCACTATAAAGTGTCTGATTCGATGGATACACGTCAGAAAACATCGCCAGAGGTGTACAGAAGTCTTAGGTAGGTCATATTGCGCCGCTATGGCGGTTGGAAGAAGAACGAGGGAAAACCTCAAATTTGACCATGCCGGCTATACGATTTTTTGTGGAAAATTTCGATGTCTCCAAATTCACGCCAAAGTGTCTGATTCGATGGATACACGTCAGAAAACATCGCCAGAGGTGTACAGAAGTCTTAGGTAGGTCATATTGCGCCGCTATGGCAGTTGGAAGAAGAACGAGGGAAAACCTCAAATTTGACCATGCCGGCTATACGATTTTTTGTGGAAAATTTCGATGTCTCCAAATTCACTCCAAAGTGTCTGATTCGATGGATACACGTCAGAAAACATCGCCAGAGGTGTACAGAAGTCTTAGGTAGGTCATATTGCGCCGCTATGGCAGTTGGAAGAAGAACGAGGAAAAACCTCAAATTTGACCATGCCGGCTATACGATTTTTTGTGGAAAATTTCGATGTCTCCAAATTCACTCCAAAGTGTCTGATTCGATGGATACACTTCAGAAAACATCGCCAGAGGTGTACAGAAGTCTTAGGTAGGTCATATTGCGCCGCTATGGCGGTTGGAAGAAGAACGAGGGAAAACCTCAAATTTGACCATGCCGGCTATATGATTTTTTGTGGAAAATTTCGATGTCTCCAAATTCACTCCAAAGTGTCTGATTCGATGGATACACGTCAGAAAACATCGCCAGAGGTGTACAGAAGTCTTAGGTAGGTCATATTGCGCCGCTATGGTGGTTGGAAGAAGAACGAGGGAAAACCTCAAATTTGACCATGCCGGCTATATGATTTTTTGTGGAAAATTTCGATGTCTCCAAATTAACTCCAAAGTGTCTGATTCGATGGATACACGTGAGACAACATCGCCAGAGATGTACAGAAGTCTTAGGTAGGTCATATTGCACCGCTATGGCAGTTGGAAGAAGAACGAGGGAAAACCTCAAATTTGACCATGCCGGCTATACGATTTTTTGTGGAAAATTTCGATGTCTCCAAATTCACTCCAAAGTGTCTGATTCGATGGATACACGTCAGAAAACATCGCCAGAGGTGTACAGAAGTCTTAGGTAGGTCATATTGCGTCGCTATGGCAGTTGGAAGAAGAACGAGGGAAAACCTCAAATTTGACCATGCCGGCTATACGATTTTTTGTGGAAAATGTGGAAAATTTCGATGTCTCCAAATTCACTCCAAAGTGTCTGATTCGATGGATACACGTCAGAAAACATCGCCAGAGGTGTACAGAAGTCTTAGGTAGGTCATATTGCGCCGCTATGGCGGTTGGAAGAAGAACGAGGGAAAACCTCAAATTTGACCATGCCGGCTATATGATTTTTTGTGGAAAATTTCGATGTCTCCAAATTCACTCCAAAGTGTCTGATTCGATGGATACACGTCAGAAAACATCGCCAGAGGTGTACAGAAGTCTTAGGTAGGTCATATTGCGCCGCTATGGCGGTTGGAAGAAGAACGAGGGAAAACCTCAAATTTGACCATGCCGGCTATATGATTTTTTGTGGAAAATTTCGATGTCTCCAAATTCACTCCAAAGTGTCTGATTCGATGGATACACGTGAGACAACATCGCCAGAGATGTACAGAAGTCTTAGGTAGCTCATATTGCGCCGCTATGGCAGTTGGAAGAAGAACGAGGGAAAACCTCAAATTTGACCATGCCGGCTATACGATTTTTTGTGGAAAATTTCGATGTCTCCAAATTCACTCCAAAGTGTCTGATTCGATGGATACACGTCAGAAAACATCGCCAGAGGTGTACAGAAGTCTTAGGTAGGTCATATTGCGCCGCTATGGCAGTTGGAAGAAGAACGAGGGAAAACCTCAAATTTGACCATGCCGGCTATTTTTTGTGGAAAATTTCGATGTCTCCAAATTCACTCCAAAGTGTCTGATTCGATGGATACACGTCAGAAAACATCGCCAGAGGTGTACAGAAGTCTTAGGTAGGTCATATTGCGCCGCTATGGCAGTTGGAAGAAGAACGAGGGAAAACCTCAAATTTGACCATGCCGGCTATTTTTTGTGGAAAATTTCGATGTCTCCAAATTCACTCCAAAGTGCCTGATTCGATTGATACACGTCAGAAAACATCGCCAGAGGTGTACAGAAGTCTTAGGTAGGTCATATTGCGCCGCTATGGCAGTTGGAAGAAGAACGAGAGAAAACCTCAAATTTGACCATGCCGGCTATACGATTTTTTGTGGAAAATTTCGATGCCTCCAAATTCACTCCAAAGTGTCTGATTCGATGGATACACGTGAGACAACATCGCCAGAGATGTACAGAAGTCTTAGGTAGCTCATATTGCGCCGCTATGGCAGTTGGAAGAAGAACGAGGGAAAACCTCAAATTTGACCATGCCGGCTATACGATTTTTTGTGGAAAATTTCGATGTCTCTAAATTCACTCCAAAGTGTCTGATTCGATGGATACACGTGAGACAACATCGCCAGAGATGTACAGAAGTCTTAGGTAGCTCATATTGCGCCGCTATGGCAGTTGGAAGAAGAACGAGGGAAAACCTCAAATTTGACCATGCCGGCTATACGATTTTTTGTGGAAAATTTCGATGTTTCCAAATTCACTCCAAAGTGTCTGATTCGATGGATACACGTCAGAAAACATCGCCAGAGGTGTACAGAAGTCTTAGGTAGGTCATATTGCGCCGCTATGGCAGTTGGAAGAAGAACGAGGGAAAACCTCAAATTTGACCATGCCGGCTATACGATTTTTTGTGGAAAATTTCGATGTCTCCAAATTCACTCCAAAGTGTCTGATTCGATGGATACACGTCAGAAAACATCGCCAGAGGTGTACAGAAGTCTTAGGTAGGTCATATTGCGCCGCTATGGCAGTTGGAAGAACGAGGGAAAACCTCAAATTTGACCATGCCGGCTATACGATTTTTTGTGGAAAATTTCGATGTCTCCAAATTCACTCCAAAGTGTCTGATTCGATGGATACACGTGAGACAACATCGCCAGAGATGTACAGAAGTCTTAGGTAGCTCATATTGCGCCGCTATGGCAGTTGGAAGAAGAACGAGGGAAAACCTCAAATTTGACCATGCCGGCTATACGATTTTTTGTGGAAAATTTCGATGTTTCCAAATTCACTCCAAAGTGTCTGATTCGATGGATACACGTCAGAAAACATCGCCAGAGGTGTACAGAAGTCTTAGGTAGGTCATATTGCGCCGCTATGGCGGTTGGAAGAAGAACGAGGGAAAACCTCAAATTTGACCATGCCGGCTATACGATTTTTTGTGGAAAATTTCGATGTCTCCAAATTCACTCCAAAGTGTCTGATTCGATGGATACACGTCAGAAAACATCGCCAGAGGTGTACAGAAGTCTTAGGTAGGTCATATTGCGCCGCTATGGCAGTTGGAAGAAGAACGAGGGAAAACCTCAAATTTGACCATGCCGGCTATTTTTTGTGGAAAATTTCGATGTCTCCAAATTCACTCCAAAGTGTCTGATTCGATGGATACACGTCAGAAAACATCGCCAGAGGTGTACAGAAGTCTTAGGTAGGTCATATTGCGCCGCTATGGCGGTTGGAAGAAGAACGAGGGAAAACCTCAAATTTGACCATGCCGGCTATACGATTTTTTGTGGAAAATTTCGATGTCTCCAAATTCACTCCAAAGTGTCTGATTCGATGGATACACGTCAGAAAACATCGCCAGAGGTGTACAGAAGTATTAGGTAGGTCATATTGCGCCGCTATGGCGGTTGGAAGAAGAACGAGGGAAAACCTCAAATTTGACCATGCCGGCTATACGATTTTTTGTGGAAAATTTCGATGTCTCCAAATTCACTCCAAAGTGTCTGATTCGATGGATACACGTCAGAAAACATCGCCAGAGGTGTACAGAAGTCTTAGGTAGGTCATATTGCGCCGCTATGGCAGTTGGAAGAAGAACGAGGGAAAACCTCAAATTTGACCATGCCGGCTATTTTTTGTGGAAAATTTCGATGTCTCCAAATTCACTCCAAAGTGTCTGATTCGATGGATACACGTCAGAAAACATCGCCAGAGGTGTACAGAAGTCTTAGGTAGGTCATATTGCGCCGCTATGGCGGTTGGAAGAAGAACGACGGAAAACCTCAAATTTGACCATGCCGGCTACACGATTTTTTGTGGAAAATTTCGATGTCTCCAAATTCACTCCAAAGTGTCTGATTCGATGGATACACGTGAGACAACATCGCCAGAGATGTACAGAAGTCTTAGGTAGCTCATATTGCGCCGCTATGGCAGTTGGAAGAAGAACGAGGGAAAACCTCAAATTTGACCATGCCAGCTATACGATTTTTTGTGGAAAATTTCGATGTCTCCAAATTCACTCCAAAGTGTCTGATTCGATGGATACACGTCAGAAAACATCGCCAGAGGTGTACAGAAGTCTTAGGTAGGTCATATTGCGCCGCTATGGCGGTTGGAAGAAGAACGAGGGAAAACCTCAAATTTGACCATGCCGGCTATATGATTTTTTGTGGAAAATTTCGATGTCTCCAAATTAACTCCAAAGTGTCTGATTCGATGGATACACGTGAGACAACATCGCCAGAGATGTACAGAAGTCTTAGGTAGCTCATATTGCGCCGCTATGGCGGTTGGAAGAAGAACGAGGGAAAACCTCAAATTTGACCATGCCGGCTATATGATTTTTTGTGGAAAATTTCGATGTCTCCAAATTAACTCCAAAGTGTCTGATTCGATGGATACACGTGAGACAACATCGCCAGAGATGTACAGAAGTCTTAGGTAGCTCATATTGCGCCGCTATGGCAGTTGGAAGAATAACGAGGGAAAACCTCAAATTTGACCATGCCGGCTATACGATTTTTTGTGGAAAATTTCGATGTCTCCAAATTCACTCCAAAGTGTCTGATTCGATGGATACACGTCAGAAAACATCGCCAGAGGTGTACAGAAGTCTTAGGTAGGTCATATTGCGCCGCTATGGCAGTTGGAAGAAGAACGAGGGAAAACCTCAAATTTGACCATGCCGGCTATACGATTTTTTGTGGAAAATTTCGATGTCTCCAAATTCACTCCAAAGTGTCTGATTCGATGGATACACGTGAGAAAACATCGCCAGAGGTGTACAGAAGTCTTAGGTAGGTCATATTGCGCCGCTATGGCGGTTGGAAGAAGAACGAGGGAAAACCTCAAATTTGACCATGCCGGCTATACGATTTTTTGTGGAAAATTTCGATGTCTCCAAATTCACTCCAAAGTGTCTGATTCGATGGATACACGTCAGAAAACATCGCCAGAGGTGTACAGAAGTCTTAGGTAGGTCATATTGCTCCGCTATGGCAGTTGGAAGAAGAACGAGGGAAAACCTCAAATTTGACCATGCCGGCTATACGATTTTTTGTGGAAAATTTCGATGTCTCCAAATTCACTCCAAAGTGTCTGATTCGATGGATACACGTGAGACAACATCGCCAGAGATGTACAGAAGTCTTAGGTAGGTCATATTGCGCCGCTATGGCAGTTGGAAGAAGAACGAGGGAAAACCTCAAATTTGACCATGCCGGCTATACGATTTTTTGTGGAAAATTTCGATGTCTCCAAATTCACTCCAAAGTGTCTGATTCGATGGATACACGTCAGAAAACATCGCCAGAGGTGTACAGAAGTCTTAGGTAGGTCATATTGCGCCGCTATGGCAGTTGGAAGAAGAACGAGGGAAAACCTCAAATTTGACCATGCCGGCTATACGATTTTTTGTGGAAAATTTCGATGTCTCCCAATTCACTCCAAAGTGTCTGATTCGATGGATACACGTGAGACAACATCGCCAGAGATGTACAGAAGTCTTAGGTAGCTCATATTGCGCCGCTATGGCGGTTGCAAGAAGAACGAGGGAAAACCTCAAATTTGACCATGCCGGCTATATGATTTTTTGTGGAAAATTTCGATGTCTCCAAATTAACTCCAAAGTGTCTGATTCGATGGATACACGTGAGACAACATCGCCAGAGATGTACAGAAGTCTTAGGTAGGTCATATTGCGCCGCTATGGCAGTTGGAAGAAGAACGAGGGAAAACCTCAAATTTGACCATGCCGGCTATACGATTTTTTGTGGAAAATTTCGATGTCTCCAAATTCACTCCAAAGTGTCTGATTCGATGGATACACGTCAGAAAACATCGCCAGAGGTGTACAGAAGTCTTAGGTAGGTCATATTGCGCCGCTATGGCGGTTGGAAGAAGAACGAGGGAAAACCTCAAATTTGACCATGCCGGCTATACGATTTTTTGTGGAAAATTTCGATGTCTCCAAATTCACTCCAAAGTGTCTGATTCGATGGATACACGTCAGAAAACATCGCCAGAGGTGTACAGAAGTCTTAGGTAGGTCATATTGCGCCGCTATGGCAGTTGGAAGAAGAACGAGGGAAAACCTCAAATTTGACCATGCCGGCTATTTTTTGTGGAAAATTTCGATGTCTCCAAATTCACTCCAAAGTGTCTGATTCGATGGATACACGTGAGACAACATCGCCAGAGATGTACAGAAGTCTTAGGTAGCTCATATTGCGCCGCTATGGCAGTTGGAAGAAGAACGAGGGAAAACCTCAAATTTGACCATGCCGGCTATACGATTTTTTGTGGAAAATTTCGATGTCTCCAAATTCACTCCAAAGTGTCTGATTCGATGGATACACGTCAGAAAACATCGCCAGAGGTGTACAGAAGTCTTAGGTAGGTCATATTGCGCCGCTATGGCGGTTGGAAGAAGAACGAGGGAAAACCTCAAATTTGACCATGCCGGCTATATGATTTTTTATGGAAAATTTCGATGTCTCCAAATTAACTCCAAAGTGTCTGATTCGATGGATACACGTGAGACAACATCGCCAGAGATGTACAGAAGTCTTAGGTAGGTCATATTGCGCCGCTATGGCGGTTGGAAGAAGAACGAGGGAAAACCTCAAATTTGACCATGCCGGCTATACGATTTTTTGTGGAAAATTTCGATGTCTCCAAATTCACTCCAAAGTGTCTGATTCGATGGATACACGTCAGAAAACATCGCCAGAGGTGTACAGAAGTCTTAGGTAGGTCATATTGCGCCGCTATGGCGGTTGGAAGAAGAACGAGGGAAAACCTCAAATTTGACCATGCCGGCTATATGATTTTTTGTGGAAAATTTCGATGTCTCCAAATTAACTCCAAAGTGTCTGATTCGATGGATACACGTGAGACAACATCGCCAGAGATGTACAGAAGTCTTAGGTAGGTCATATTGCGCCGCTATGGCAGTTGGAAGAAGAACGAGGGAAAACCTCAAATTTGACCATGCCGGCTATACGATTTTTTGTGGAAAATTTCGATGTCTCCAAATTCACTCCAAAGTGTCTGATTCGATGGATACACGTGAGACAACATCGCCAGAGATGTACAGAAGTCTTAGGTAGGTCATATTGCGCCGCTATGGCAGTTGGAAGAAGAACGAGGGAAAACCTCAAATTTGACCATGCCGGCTATACGATTTTTTGTGGAAAATTTCGATGTCTCCAAATTCACTCCAAAGTGTCTGATTCGATGGATACACGTCAGAAAACATCGCCAGAGGTGTACAGAAGTCTTAGGTAGGTCATATTGCGCCGCTATGGCAGTTGGAAGAAGAACGAGGGAAAACCTCAAATTTGACCATGCCGGCTATACGATTTTTTGTGGAAAATTTCGATGTCTCCCAATTCACTCCAAAGTGTCTGATTCGATGGATACACGTGAGACAACATCGCCAGAGATGTACAGAAGTCTTAGGTAGCTCATATTGCGCCGCTATGGCGGTTGCAAGAAGAACGAGGGAAAACCTCAAATTTGACCATGCCGGCTATATGATTTTTTGTGGAAAATTTCGATGTCTCCAAATTAACTCCAAAGTGTCTGATTCGATGGATACACGTGAGACAACATCGCCAGAGATGTACAGAAGTCTTAGGTAGGTCATATTGCGCCGCTATGGCAGTTGGAAGAAGAACGAGGGAAAACCTCAAATTTGACCATGCCGGCTATACGATTTTTTGTGGAAAATTTCGATGTCTCCAAATTCACTCCAAAGTGTCTGATTCGATGGATACACGTCAGAAAACATCGCCAGAGGTGTACAGAAGTCTTAGGTAGGTCATATTGCGCCGCTATGGCGGTTGGAAGAAGAACGAGGGAAAACCTCAAATTTGACCATGCCGGCTATACGATTTTTTGTGGAAAATTTCGATGTCTCCAAATTCACTCCAAAGTGTCTGATTCGATGGATACACGTCAGAAAACATCGCCAGAGGTGTACAGAAGTCTTAGGTAGGTCATATTGCGCCGCTATGGCAGTTGGAAGAAGAACGAGGGAAAACCTCAAATTTGACCATGCCGGCTATTTTTTGTGGAAAATTTCGATGTCTCCAAATTCACTCCAAAGTGTCTGATTCGATGGATACACGTGAGACAACATCGCCAGAGATGTACACAAGTCTTAGGTAGCTCATATTGCGCCGCTATGGCAGTTGGAAGAAGAACGAGGGAAAACCTCAAATTTGACCATGCCGGCTATACGATTTTTTGTGGAAAATTTCGATGTCTCCAAATTCACTATAAAGTGTCTGATTCGATGGATACACGTCAGAAAACATCGCCAGAGGTGTACAGAAGTCTTAGGTAGGTCATATTGCGCCGCTATGGCGGTTGGAAGAAGAACGAGGGAAAACCTCAAATTTGACCATGCCGGCTATACGATTTTTTGTGGAAAATTTCGATGTCTCCAAATTCACGCCAAAGTGTCTGATTCGATGGATACACGTCAGAAAACATCGCCAGAGGTGTACAGAAGTCTTAGGTAGGTCATATTGCGCCGCTATGGCAGTTGGAAGAAGAACGAGGAAAAACCTCAAATTTGACCATGCCGGCTATACGATTTTTTGTGGAAAATTTCGATGTCTCCAAATTCACTCAAAAGTGTCTGATTCGATGGATACACGTCAGAAAACATCGCCAGAGGTGTACAGAAGTCTTAGGTAGGTCATATTGCGCCGCTATGGCGGTTGGAAGAAGAACGAGGGAAAACCTCAAATTTGACCATGCCGGCTATATGATTTTTTGTGGAAAATTTCGATGTCTCCAAATTAACTCCAAAGTGTCTGATTCGATGGATACACGTGAGACAACATCGCCAGAGATGTACAGAAGTCTTAGGTAGGTCATATTGCGCCGCTATGGCAGTTGGAAGAAGAACGAGGGAAAACCTCAAATTTGACCATGCCGGCTATACGATTTTTTGTGGAAAATTTCGATGTCTCCAAATTCACTCCAAAGTGTCTGATTCGATGGATACACGTCAGAAAACATCGCCAGAGGTGTACAGAAGTCTTAGGTAGGTCATATTGCGCCGCTATGGCGGTTGGAAGAAGAACGAGGGAAAACCTCAAATTTGACCATGCCGGCTATATGATTTTTTGTGGAAAATTTCGATGTCTCCAAATTAACTCCAAAGTGTCTGATTCGATGGATACACGTGAGACAACATCGCCAGAGATGTACAGAAGTCTTAGGTAGGTCATATTGCGCCGCTATGGCAGTTGGAAGAAGAACGAGGGAAAACCTCAAATTTGACCATGCCGGCTATACGATTTTTTGTGGAAAATTTCGATGTCTCCAAATTCACTCCAAAGTGTCTGATTCGATGGATACACGTGAGACAACATCGCCAGAGATGTACAGAAGTCTTAGGTAGCTCATATTGCGCCGCTATGGCGGTTGGAAGAAGAACGAGGGAAAACCTCAAATTTGACCATGCCGGCTATATGATTTTTTGTGGAAAATTTCGATGTCTCCAAATTAACTCCAAAGTGTCTGATTCGATGGATACACGTGAGACAACATCGCCAGAGATGTACAGAAGTCTTAGGTAGCTCATATTGCGCCGCTATGGCAGTTGGAAGAATAACGAGGGAAAACCTCAAATTTGACCATGCCGGCTATACGATTTTTTGTGGAAAATTTCGATGTCTCCAAATTCACTCCAAAGTGTCTGATTCGATGGATACACGTCAGAAAACATCGCCAGAGGTGTACAGAAGTCTTAGGTAGGTCATATTGCGCCGCTATGGCAGTTGGAAGAAGAACGAGGGAAAACCTCAAATTTGACCATGCCGGCTATACGATTTTTTGTGGAAAATTTCGATGTCTCCAAATTCACTCCAAAGTGTCTGATTCGATGGATACACGTGAGACAACATCGCCAGAGATGTACAGAAGTCTTAGGTAGGTCATATTGCGCCGCTATGGCAGTTGGAAGAAGAACGAGGGAAAACCTCAAATTTGACCATGCCGGCTATACGATTTTTTGTGGAAAATTTCGATGTCTCCAAATTCACTCCAAAGTGTCTGATTCGATGGATACACGTCAGAAAACATCGCCAGAGGTGTACAGAAGTCTTAGGTAGGTCATATTGCGCCGCTATGGCGGTTGGAAGAAGAACGAGGGAAAACCTCAAATTTGACCATGCCGGCTATATGATTTTTTGTGGAAAATTTCGATGTCTCCAAATTAACTGCAAAGTGTCTGATTCGATGGATACACGTGAGACAACATCGCCAGAAATGTACAGAAGTCTTAGGTAGGTCATATTGCGCCGCTATGGCAGTTGGAAGAAGAACGAGGGAAAACCTCAAATTTGACCATGCCGGCTATACGATTTTTTGTGGAAAATTTCGATGTCTCCAAATTCACTCCAAAGTGTCTGATTCGATGGATACACGTCAGAAAACATCGCCAGAGGTGTACAGAAGTCTTAGGTAGGTCATATTGCGCCGCTATGGCGGTTGGAAGAAGAACGAGGGAAAACCTCAAATTTGACCATGCCGGCTATACGATTTTTTGTGGAAAATTTCGATGTCTCCAAATTCACTCCAAAGTGTCTGATTCGATGGATACACGTCAGAAAACATCGCCAGAGGTGTACAGAAGTCTTAGGTAGGTCATATTGCGCCGCTATGGCAGTTGGAAGAAGAACGAGGGAAAACCTCAAATTTGACCATGCCGGCTATACGATTTTTTGTGGAAAATTTCGATGTCTCCAAATTCACTCCAAAGTGTCTGATTCGATGGATACACGTCAGAAAACATCGCCAGAGGTGTACAGAAGTCTTAGGTAGGTCATATTGCGCCGCTATGGCGGTTGGAAGAAGAACGAGGGAAAACCTCAAATTTGACCATGCCGGCTATACGATTTTTTGTGGAAAATTTCGATGTCTCCAAATTCACTCCAAAGTGTCTGATTCGATGGATACACGTCAGAAAACATCGCCAGAGGTGTACAGAAGTCTTAGGTAGGTCATATTGCGCCGCTATGGCAGTTGGAAGAAGAACGAGGGAAAACCTCAAATTTGACCATGCCGGCTATACGATTTTTTGTGGAAAATTTCGATGTCTCCAAATTCACTCCAAAGTGTCTGATTCGATGGATACACGTCAGAAAACATCGCCAGAGGTGTACAGAAGTCTTAGGTAGGTCATATTGCGCCGCTATGGCGGTTGGAAGAAGAACGAGGGAAAACCTCAAATTTGACCATGCCGGCTATACGATTTTTTGTGGAAAATTTCGATGTCTCCAAATTCACTCCAAAGTGTCTGATTCGATGGATACATGTCAGAAAACATCGCCAGAGGTGTACAGAAGTATTAGGTAGGTCATATTGCGCCGCTATGGCAGTTGGAAGAAGAACGAGGGAAAACCTCAAATTTGACCATGCCGGCTATACGATTTTTTGTGGAAAATTTCGATGTCTCCAAATTCACTCCAAAGTGTCTGATTCGATGGATACACGTCAGAAAACATCGCCAGAGGTGTACAGAAGTCTTAGGTAGGTCATATTGCGCCGCTATGGCGGTTGGAAGAAGAACGAGGGAAAACCTCAAATTTGACCATGCCGGCTATACGATTTTTTGTGGAAAATTTCGATGTCTCCAAATTCACTCCAAAGTGTCTGATTCGATGGATACACGTCAGAAAACATCGCCAGAGGTGTACAGAAGTCTTAGGTAGGTCATATTGCGCCGCTATGGCGGTTGGAAGAAGAACGAGGGAAAACCTCAAATTTGACCATGCCGGCTATACGATTTTTTGTGGAAAATTTCGATGTCTCCAAATTCACTCCAAAGTGTCTGATTCGATGGATACACGTCAGAAAACATCGCCAGAGGTGTACAGAAGTCTTAGGTAGGTCATATTGCTCCGCTATGGCAGTTGGAAGAAGAACGAGGGAAAACCTCAAATTTGACCATGCCGGCTATACGATTTTTTGTGGAAAATTTCGATGTCTCCAAATTCACTCCAAAGTGTCTGATTCGATGGATACACGTGAGACAACATCGCCAGAGATGTACAGAAGTCTTAGGTAGGTCATATTGCGCCGCTATGGCAGTTGGAAGAAGAACGAGGGAAAACCTCAAATTTGACCATGCCGGCTATACGATTTTTTGTGGAAAATTTCGATGTCTCCAAATTCACTCCAAAGTGTCTGATTCGATGGATACACGTCAGAAAACATCGCCAGAGGTGTACAGAAGTCTTAGGTAGGTCATATTGCGCCGCTATGGCGGTTAGAAGAAGAACGAGGGAAAACCTCAAATTTGACCATGCCGGCTATACGATTTTTTGTGGAAAATTTCGATGTCTCCAAATTCACTCCAAAGTGTCTGATTCGATGGATACACGTCAGAAAAAATCGCCAGAGGTGTACAGAAGTCTTAGGTAGGTCATATTGCGCCGCTATGGCAGTTGGAAGAAGAACGAGGGAAAACCTCAAATTTGACCATGCCGGCTATACGATTTTTTGTGGAAAATTTCGATGTCTCCAAATTCACTCCAAAGTGTCTGATTCGATGGATACACGTCAGAAAACATCGCCAGAGGTGTACAGAAGTCTTAGGTAGGTCATATTGCGCCGCTATGGCGGTTGGAAGAAGAACGAGGGAAAACCTCAAATTTGACCATGCCGGCTATACGATTTTTTGTGGAAAATTTCGATGTCTCCAAATTCACTCCAAAGTGTCTGATTCGATGGATACACGTCAGAAAACATCGCCAGAGGTGTACAGAAGTCTTAGGTAGGTCATATTGCGCCGCTATGGCAGTTGGAAGAAGAACGAGGGAAAACCTCAAATTTGACCATGCCGGCTATACGATTTTTTGTGGAAAATTTCGATGTCTCCAAATTCACTCCAAAGTGTCTGATTCGATGGATACACGTCAGAAAACATCGCCAGAGGTGTACAGAAGTCTTAGGTAGGTCATATTGCGCCGCTATGGCGGTTGGAAGAAGAACGAGGGAAAACTTCAAATTTGACCATGCCGGCTATATGATTTTTTGTGGAAAATTTCGATGTCTCCAAATTCACTCCAAAGTGTCTGATTCGATGGATACACGTCAGAAAACATCGCCAGAGGTGTACAGAAGTCTTAGGTAGGTCATATTGCGTCGCTATGGCGGTTGGAAGAAGAACGAGGGAAAACCTCAAATTTGCCATGCCGGCTATATGATTTTTTGTGGAAAATTTCGATGTCTCCAAATTCACTCCAAAGTGTCTGATTCGATGGATACACGTGAGACAACATCGCCAGAGATGTACAGAAGTCTTAGGTAGCTCATATTGCGCCGCTATGGCAGTTGGAAGAAGAACGAGGGAAAACCTCAAATTTGACCACGCCGGCTATACGATTTTTTGTGGAAAATTTCGATGTCTCCAAATTCACTCCAAAGTGTCTGATTCGATGGATACACGTCAGAAAACATCGCCAGAGGTGTACAGAAGTCTTAGGTAGGTCATATTGCGCCGCTATGGCGGTTGGAAGAAGAACGAGGGAAAACCTCAAATTTGACCATGCCGGCTATATGATTTTTTGTGGAAAATTTCGATGTCTCCAAATTCACTCCAAAGTGTCTGATTCGATGGATACACGTGAGACAACATCGCCAGAGATGTACAGAAGTCTTAGGTAGCTCATATTGCGCCGCTATGGCAGTTGGAAGAAGAACGAGGGAAAACCTCAAATTTGGCTATACGATTTTTTGTGGAAAATTTCGATGTCTCCAAATTCACTCCAAAGTGTCTGATTCGATGGATACACGTCAGAAAACATCGCCAGAGGTGTACAGAAGTCTTAGGTAGGTCATATTGCGCCGCTATGGCAGTTGGAAGAAGAACGAGGGAAAACCTCAAATTTGACCATGCCGGCTATACGATTTTTTGTGGAAAATTTCGATGTCTCCAAATTCACTCCAAAGTGTCTGATTCGATGGATACACGTCAGAAAACATCGCCAGAGGTGTACAGAAGTCTTAGGTAGGTCATATTGCGCCGCTATGGCGGTTGGAAGAAGAACGAGGGAAAACCTCAAATTTGACCATGCCGGCTATATGATTTTTTGTGGAAAATTTCGATGTCTCCAAATTCACTCCAAAGTGTCTGATTCGATGGATACACGTCAGAAAACATCGCCAGAGGTGTACAGAAGTCTTAGGTAGCTCATATTGCGCCGCTATGGCAGTTGGAAGAAGAACGAGGGAAAACCTCAAATTTGACCATGCCGGCTATACGATTTTTTGTGGAAAATTTCGATGTCTCCAAATTCACTCCAAAGTGTCTGATTCGATGGATACACGTCAGAAAACATCGCCAGAGGTGTACAGAAGTCTTAGGTAGGTCATATTGCGCCGCTATGGCGGTTGGAAGAAGAACGAGGGAAAACCTCAAATTTGACCATGCCGGCTATATGATTTTTTGTGGAAAATTTCGATGTCTCCAAATTCACTCCAAAGTGTCTGATTCGATGGATACACGTGAGACAACATCGCCAGAGATGTACAGAAGTCTTAGGTAGCTCATATTGCGCCGCTATGGCAGTTGGAAGAAGAACGAGGGAAAACCTCAAATTTGACCATGCCGGCTATACGATTTTTTGTGGAAAATTTCGATGTCTCCAAATTCACTCCAAAGTGTCTGATTCGATGGATACACGTCAGAAAACATCGCCAGAGGTATACAGAAGTCTTAGGTAGGTCATATTGCGCCGCTATGGCGGTTGGAAGAAGAACGAGGGAAAACCTCAAATTTGACCATGCCGGCTATACGATTTTTTGTGGAAAATTTCGATGTCTCCAAATTCACTCCAAAGTGTCTGATTCGATGGATACACGTCAGAAAACATCGCCAGAGGTGTACAGAAGTCTTAGGTAGGTCATATTGCGCCGCTATGGCAGTTGGAAGAAGAACGAGGGAAAACCTCAAATTTGACCATGCCGGCTATACGATTTTTTGTGGAAAATTTCGATGTATCCAAATTCACTCCAAAGTGTCTGATTCGATGGATACACGTCAGAAAACATCGCCAGAGGTGTACAGAAGTTGGAAGAAGAACGAGGGAAAACCTCAAATTTGACCATGCCGGCTATATGATTTTTTGTGGAAAATTTCGATGTCTCCAAATTCACTCCAAAGTGTCTGATTCGATGGATACACGTGAGACAACATCGCCAGAGATGTACAGAAGTCTTAGGTAGCTCATATTGCGCCGCTATGGCAGTTGGAAGAAGAACGAGGGAAAACCTCAAATTTGACCATGCCGGCTATACGATTTTTTGTGGAAAATTTCGATGTCTCCAAATTCACTCCAAAGTGTCTGATTCGATGGATACACGTCAGAAAACATCGCCAGAGGTGTACAGAAGTCTTAGGTAGGTCATATTGCGCCGCTATGGCAGTTGGAAGAAGAACGAGGGAAAACCTCAAATTTGACCATGCCGGCTATACGATTTTTTGTGGAAAATTTCGATGTCTCCAAATTCACTCCAAAGTGTCTGATTCGATGGATACACGTCAGAAAACATCGCCAGAGGTGTACAGAAGTCTTAGGTAGGTCATATTGCGCCGCTATGGCGGTTGGAAGAAGAACGAGGGAAAACCTCAAATTTGACCATGCCGGCTATACGATTTTTTGTGGAAAATTTCGATGTCTCCAAATTCACTCCAAAGTGTCTGATTCGATGGATACACGTCAGAAAACATCGCCAGAGGTGTACAGAAGTCTTAGGTAGGTCATATTGCGCCGCTATGGCGGTTGGAAGAAGATCGAGGGAAAACCTCAAATTTGACCATGCCGGCTATACGATTTTTTGTGGAAAATTTCGATGTCTCCAAATTCACTCCAAAGTGTCTGATTCGATGGATACACGTCAGAAAACATCGCCAGAGGTGTACAGAAGTCTTAGGTAGGTCATATTGCGCCGCTATGGCGGTTGGAAGAAGATCGAGGGAAAACCTCAAATTTGACCATGCCGGCTATACGATTTTTTGTGGAAAATTTCGATGTCTCCAAATTCACTCCAAAGTGTCTGATTCGATGGATACACGTCAGAAAACATCGCCAGAGATGTACAGAAGTCTTAGGTAGGTCATATTGCGCCGCTATGGCAGTTGGAAGAAGAACGAGGGAAAACCTCAAATTTGACCATGCCGGCTATACGATTTTTTGTGGAAAATTTCGATGTCTCCAAATTCACTCCAAAGTGTCTGATTCGATGGATACACGTCAGAAAACATCGCCAGAGGTGTACAGAAGTCTTAGGTAGGTCATATTGCGCCGCTATGGCAGTTGGAAGAAGAACGAGGGAAAACCTCAAATTTGACCATGCCGGCTATACGATTTTTTGTGGAAAATTTCGATGTCTCCAAATTCACTCCAAAGTGTCTGATTCGATGGATACACGTGAGACAACATCGCCAGAGATGTACAGAAGTCTTAGGTAGCTCATATTGCGCCGCTATGGCAGTTGGAAGAAGAACGAGGGAAAACCTCAAATTTGACCATGCCGGCTATACGATTTTTTGTGGAAAATTTCGATGTCTCCAAATTCACTCCAAAGTGTCTGATTCGATGGATACACGCCAGAGGTGTACAGAAGTCTTAAGTAGGTCATATTGCGCCGCTATGGCGGTTGGAAGAAGAACGAGGGAAAACCTCAAATTTGACCATGCCGGCTATATGATTTTTTGTGGAAAATTTCGATGTCTCCAAATTCACTCCAAAGTGTCTGATTCGATGGATACACGTGAGACAACATCGCCAGAGATGTACAGAAGTCTTAGGTAGGTCATATTGCGCCGCTATGGCAGTTGGAAGAAGAACGAGGGAAAACCTCAAATTTGACCATGCCGGCTATACGATTTTTTGTGGAAAATTTCGATGTCTCCAAATTCACTCCAAAGTGTCTGATTCGATGGATACACGTCAGAAAACATCGCCAGAGGTGTACAGAAGTCTTAGGTAGGTCATATTGCGCCGCTATGGCAGTTGGAAGAAGAACGAGGGAAAACCTCAAATTTGACCATGCCGGCTATACGATTTTTTGTGGAAAATTTCGATGTCTCCAAATTCACTCCAAAGTGTCTGATTCGATGGATACACGTGAGACAACATCGCCAGAGATGTACAGAAGTCTTAGGTAGCTCATATTGCGCCGCTATGGCAGTTGGAAGAAGAACGAGGGAAAACCTCAAATTTGACCATGCCGGCTATACGATTTTTTGTGGAAAATTTCGATGTCTCCAAATTCACTCCAAAGTGTCTGATTCGATGGATACACGCCAGAGGTGTACAGAAGTCTTAAGTAGGTCATATTGCGCCGCTATGGCGGTTGGAAGAAGAACGAGGGAAAACCTCAAATTTGACCATGCCGGCTATATGATTTTTTGTGGAAAATTTCGATGTCTCCAAATTCACTCCAAAGTGTCTGATTCGATGGATACACGTGAGACAACATCGCCAGAGATGTACAGAAGTCTTAGGTAGGTCATATTGCGCCGCTATGGCAGTCGGAAGAAGAACGAGGGAAAACCTCAAATTTGACCATGCCGGCTATACGATTTTTTGTGGAAAATTTCGATGTCTCCAAATTCACTCCAAAGTGTCTGATTCGATGGATACACGTCAGAAAACATCGCCAGAGGTGTACAGAAATCTTAGGTAGGTCATATTGCGCCGCTATGGCGGTTGGAAGAAGAACGAGGGAAAACCTCAAATTTGACCATGCCGGATACGATTTTTTGTGGAAAATTTCGATGTCTCCAAATTCACTCCAAAGTGTCTGATTCGATGGATACACGTCAGAAAACATCGCCAGAGGTGTACAGAAGTCTTAGGTAGGTCATATTGCGCCGCTATGGCAGTTGGAAGAAGAACGAGGGAAAACCTCAAATTTGACCATGCCGGCTATACGATTTTTTGTGGAAAATTTCGATGTCTCCAAATTCACTCCAAAGTGTCTGATTCGATGGATACACGTCAGAAAACATCGCCAGAGGTGTACAGAAGTCTTAGGTAGGTCATATTGCGCCGCTATGGCAGTTGGAAGAAGAACGAGGGAAAACCTCAAATTTGACCATGCCGGCTATACGATTTTTTGTGGAAAATTTCGATGTCTCCAAATTCACTCCAAAGTGTCTGATTCGATGGATACACGTGAGAAAACATCGCCAGAGGTGTACAGAAGTCTTAGGTAGGTCATATTGCGCCGCTAAGGCGGTTGGAAGAAGAACGAGGGAAAACCTCAAATTTGACCATGCCGGCTATACGATTTTTTGTGGAAAATTTCGATGTCTCCAAATTCACTCCAAAGTGTCTGATTCGATGGATACACGTGAGAAAACATCGCCAGAGGTGTACAGAAGTCTTAGGTAGGTCATATTGCGCCGCTATGGCGGTTGGAAGAAGAACGAGGGAAAACCTCAAATTTGACCATGCCGGCTATACGATTTTTTGTGGAAAATTTCGATGTCTCCAAATTCACTCCAAAGTGTCTGATTCGATGGATACACGTCAGAAAACATCGCCAGAGGTGTACAGAAGTCTTAGGTAGCTCATATTGCGCCGCTATGGCGGTTGGAAGAAGAACGAGGGAAAACCTCAAATTTGACCATGCCGGCTATATGATTTTTTGTGGAAAATTTCGATGTCTCCAAATTCACTCCAAAGTGTCTGATTCGATGGATACACGTGAGACAACATCGCCAGAGATGTACAGAAGTCTTAGGTAGGTCATATTGCGCCGCTATGGCGGTTGGAAGAAGAACGAGGGAAAACCTCAAATTTGACCATGCCGGCTATACGATTTTTTGTGGAAAATTTCGATGTCTCCAAATTCACTCCAAAGTGTCTGATTCGATGGATACACGTGAGAAAACATCGCCAGAGGTGTACAGAAGTCTTAGGTAGGTCATATTGCGCCGCTATGGCGGTTGGAAGAAGAACGAGGGAAAACCTCAAATTTGACCATGCCGGCTATACGATTTTTTGTGGAAAATTTCGATGTCTCCAAATTCACTCCAAAGTGTCTGATTCGATGGATACACGTCAGAAAACATCGCCAGAGGTGTACAGAAGTCTTAGGTAGGTCATATTGCGCCGCTATGGCGGTTGGAAGAAGAACGAGGGAAAACCTCAAATTTGACCATGCCGGCTATACGATTTTTTGTGGAAAATTTCGATGTCTCCAAATTCACTCCAAAGTGTCTGATTCGATGGATACACGTCAGAAAACATCGCCAGAGGTGTACAGAAGTCTTAGGTAGGTCATATTGCGCCGCTATGGCGGTTGGAAGAAGAACGAGGGAAAACCTCAAATTTGACCATGCCGGCTATACGATTTTTTGTGGAAAATTTCGATGTCTCCAAATTCACTCCAAAGTGTCTGATTCGATGGATACACGTGAGAAAACATCGCCAGAGGTGTACAGAAGTCTTAGGTAGGTCATATTGCGCCGCTATGGCGGTTGGAAGAAGAACGAGGGAAAACCTCAAATTTGACAATGCCGGCTATATGATTTTTTGTGGAAAATTTCGATGTCTCCAAATTCACTCCAAAGTGTCTGATTCGATGGATACACGTGAGAAAACATCGCCAGAGGTGTACAGAAGTCTTAGGTAGGTCATATTGCGCCGCTATGGCGGTTGGAAGAAGAACGAGGGAAAACCACAAATTTGACCATGCCGTCTATACGATTTTTTGTGGAAAATTTCGATGTCTCCAAATTCACTCCAAAGTGTCTGATTCGATGGATACACGTCAGAAAACATCGCCAGAGGTGTACAGAAGTCTTAGGTAGGTCATATTGCGCCGCTATGGCGGTTGGAAGAAGAACGAGGGAAAACCTCAAATTTGACCATGCCGGCTATACGATTTTTTGTGGAAAATTTCGATGTCTCCAAATTCACTCCAAAGTGTCTGATTCGATGGATACACGTGAGAAAACATCGCCAGAGGTGTACAGAAGTCTTAGGTAGGTCATATTGCGCCGCTATGGCGGTTGGAAGAAGAACGAGGGAAAACCTCAAATTTGACCATGCCGGCTATATGATTTTTTGTGGAAAATTTCGATGTCTCCAAATTCACTCCAAAGTGTCTGATTCGATGGATACACGTCAGAAAACATCGCCAGAGGTGTACAGAAGTCTTAGGTAGGTCATATTGCGCCGCTATGGCGGTTGGAAGAAGAACGAGGGAAAACCTCAAATTTGACCATGCCGGCTATACGATTTTTTGTGGAAAATTTCGATGTCTCCAAATTCACTCCAAAGTGTCTGATTCGATGGATACACGTGAGACAACATCGCCAGAGATGTACAGAAGTCTTAGGTAGGTCATATTGCGCCGCTATGGCAGTTGGAAGAAGAACGAGGGAAAACCTCAAATTTGACCATGCCGGCTATACGATTTTTTGTGGAAAATTTCGATGTCTCCAAATTCACTCCAAAGTGTCTGATTCGATGGATACACGTGAGAAAACATCGCCAGAGGTGTACAGAAGTCTTAGGTAGGTCATATTGCGCCGCTATGGCGGTTGGAAGAAGAACGAGGGAAAACCTCAAATTTGACCATGCCGGCTATATGATTTTTTGTGGAAAATTTCGATGTCTCCAAATTCACTCCAAAGTGTCTGATTCGATGGATACACGTCAGAAAACATCGCCAGAGGTGTACAGAAGTCTTAGGTAGGTCATATTGCGCCGCTATGGCGGTTGGAAGAAGAACGAGGGAAAACCTCAAATTTGACCATGCCGGCTATACGATTTTTTGTGGAAAATTTCGATGTCTCCAAATTCACTCCAAAGTGTCTGATTCGATGGATACACGTGAGAAAACATCGCCAGAGGTGTACAGAAGTCTTAGGTAGGTCATATTGCGCCGCTATGGCGGTTGGAAGAAGAACGAGGGAAAACCTCAAATTTGACAATGCCGGCTATATGATTTTTTGTGGAAAATTTCGATGTCTCCAAATTCACTCCAAAGTGTCTGATTCGATGGATACACGTGAGAAAACATCGCCAGAGGTGTACAGAAGTCTTAGGTAGGTCATATTGCGCCGCTATGGCGGTTGGAAGAAGAACGAGGGAAAACCTCAAATTTGACCATGCCGGCTATACGATTTTTTGTGGAAAATTTCGATGTCTCCAAATTCACTCCAAAGTGTCTGATTCGATGGATACACGTGAGACAACATCGCCAGAGATGTACAGAAGTCTTAGGTAGGTCATATTGCGCCGCTATGGCAGTTGGAAGAAGAACGAGGGAAAACCTCAAATTTGACCATGCCGGCTATACGATTTTTTGTGGAAAATTTCGATGTCTCCAAATTCACTCCAAAGTGTCTGATTCGATGGATACACGTGAGAAAACATCGCCAGAGGTGTACAGAAGTCTTAGGTAGGTCATATTGCGCCGCTATGGCGGTTGGAAGAAGAACGAGGGAAAACCTCAAATTTGACCATGCCGGCTATATGATTTTTTGTGGAAAATTTCGATGTCTCCAAATTCACTCCAAAGTGTCTGATTCGATGGATACACGTCAGAAAACATCGCCAGAGGTGTACAGAAGTCTTAGGTAGGTCATATTGCGCCGCTATGGCGGTTGGAAGAAGAACGAGGGAATACCTCAAATTTGACTATACGATGTCTCCAAATTCACTCCAAAGTGTCTGATTCGATGGATACACGTGAGACAACATCGCCAGAGATGTACAGAAGTCTTAGGTAGGTCATATTGCGCCGCTATGGCGGTTGGAAGAAGAACGAGGGAAAACCTCAAATTTGACCATGCCGGCTATACGATTTTTTGTGGAAAATTTCGATGTCTCCAAATTCACTCCAAAGTGTCTGATTCGATGGATACACGTGAGAAAACATCGCCAGAGGTGTACAGAAGTCTTAGGTAGGTCATATTGCGCCGCTATGGCGGTTGGAAGAAGAACGAGGGAAAACCTCAAATTTGACAATGCCGGCTATATGTTTTTTTGTGCAAAATTTCGATGTCTCCAAATTCACTCCAAAGTGTCTGATTCGATGGATACACGTGAGACAACATCGCCAGAGATGTACAGAAGTCTTAGGTAGGTCATATTGCGCCGCTATGGCAGTTGGAAGAAGAACGAGGGAAAACCTCAAATTTGACCATGCCGGCTATACGATTTTTTGTGGAAAATTTCGATGTCTCCAAATTCACTCCAAAGTGTCTGATTCGATGGATACACGCGAGAAAACATCGCCAGAGGTGTACAGAAGTCTTAGGTAGGTCATATTGCGCCGCTATGGCGGTTGGAAGAAGAACGAGGGAAAACCTCAAATTTGACCATGCCGGCTATACGATTTTTTGTGGAAAATTTCGATGTCTCCAAATTCACTCCAAAGTGTCTGATTCGATGGATACACGTGAGACAACATCGCCAGAGATGTACAGAAGTCTTAGGTAGGTCATATTGCGCCGCTATGGCAGTTGGAAGAAGAACGAGGGAAAACCTCAAATTTGATCATGCCGGCTATACGATTTTTTGTGGAAAATTTCGATGTCTCCAAGTTCACTCCAAAGTGTCTGATTCGATGGATACACGTCAGAAAACATCGCCAGAGGTGTACAGAAGTCTTAGGTAGGTTATATTGCCCCGCTATGGCGGTTGGAAGAAGAACGAGGGAAAACCTCAAATTTGACCATGCCGGCCATATGATTTTTTGTGGAAAATTTCGATGTCTCCAAATTCACTCCAACGTGTCTGATTCGATGGATACACGTCAGAAAACATCGCCAGAGGTGTACAGAAGTCTTAGGTAGGTCATATTGCGCCGCTATGGCGGTTGGAAGAAGAACGAGGGAAAACCTCAAATTTGACCATGCCGGCTATACGATTTTTTGTGGAAAATTTCGATGTCTCCAAATTCACTCCAGAGTGTCTGATTCGATGGATACACGTGAGACAACATCGCCAGAGATGTACAGAAGTCTTAGGAGGTCATATTGCGCCGCTATGGCAGTTGGAAGAAGAACGAGGGAAAACCTCAAATTTGACCATGCCGGCTATACGATTTTTTGTGGAAAATTTCGATGTCTCCAAATTCACTCCAAAGTGTCTGATTCGATTGATACACGTCAGAAAACATCGCCAGAGGTGTACAGAAGTCTTAGGTAGGTCATATTGCGCCGCTATGGCGGTTGGAAGAAGAACGAGGGAAAACCTCAAATTTGACAATGCCGGCTATATGATTTTTTGTGGAAAATTTCGATGTCTCCAAATTCACTCCAAAGTGTCTGATTCGATGGATACACGTGAGACAACATCGCCAGAGATGTACAGAAGTCTTAGGTAGGTCATATTGCGCCGCTATGGCAGTTGGAAGAAGAACGAGGGAAAACCTCAAATTTGACCATGCCGGCTATACGATTTTTTGTGGAAAATTTCGATGTCTCCAAATTCACTCCAAAGTGTCTGATTCGATGGATACACGTCAGAAAACATCGCCAGAGGTGTACAGAAGTCTTAGGTAGGTCATATTGCGCCGCTATGGCAGTTGGAAGAAGAACGAGGGAAAACCTCAAATTTGACCATGCCCGGCTATACGATTTTTTGTGGAAAATTTCGATGTCTCCAAATTCACTCCAAAGTGTCTGATTCGATGGATACACGTCAGAAAACATCGTCAGAGGTGTACAGAAGTCTTAGGTAGGTCATATTGCGCCGCTATGGCGGTTGGAAGAAGAACGAGGGAAAACCTCAAATTTGACAATGCCGGCTATATGATTTTTTGTGGAAAATTTCGATGTCTCCAAATTCACTCCAAAGTGTCTGAATCGATGGATACACGTGAGACAACATCGCCAGAGATGTACAGAAGTCTTAGGTAGGTCATATTGCGCCGCTATGGCAGTTGGAAGAAGAACGAGGGAAAACCTCAAATTTGACCATGCCGGCTATACGATTTTTTGTGGAAAATTTCGATGTCTCCAAATTCACTCCAAAGTGTCTGATTCGATGGATACACGTCAGAAAACATCGCCAGAGGTGTACAGAAGTCTTAGGTAGGTCATATTGCGCCGCTATGGCAGTTGGAAGAAGAACGAGGGAAAACCTCAAATTTGACCATGCCGGCTATACGATTTTTTGTGGAAAATTTCGATGTCTCCAAATTCACTCCAAAGTGTCTGATTCGATGGATACACGTGAGACAACATCGCCAGAGATGTACAGAAGTCTTAGGTAGGTCATATTGCGCCGCTATGGCAGTTGGAAGAAGAACGAGGGAAAACCTCAAATTTGACCATGCCGGCTATACGATTTTTTGTGGAAAATTTCGATGTCTCCAAATTTACTCCAAAGTGTCTGATTCGATGGATACACGTCAGAAAACATCGCCAGAGGTGTACAGAAGTCTTAGGTAGGTCATATTGCGCCGCTATGGCAGTTGGAAGAAGAACGAGGGAAAACCTCAAATTTGACCATGCCGGCTATACGATTTTTTGTGGAAAATTTCGATGTCTCCAAATTCACTCCAAAGTGTCTGATTCGATGGATACACGTCAGAAAACATCGCCAGAGGTGTACAGAAGTCTTAGGTAGGTCATATTGCGCCGCTATGGCGGTTGGAAGAAGAACGAGGGAAAAATTCAAATTTGACAATGCCGGCTATATGATTTTTTGTGGAAAATTTCGATGTCTCCAAATTCACTCCAAAGTGTCTGAATCGATGGATACACGTGAGACAACATCGCCAGAGATGTACAGAAGTCTTAGGTAGGTCATATTGCGCCGCTATGGCAGTTGGAAGAAGAACGAGGGAAAACCTCAAATTTGACCATGCCGGCTATACGATTTTTTGTGGAAAATTTCGATGTCTCCAAATTCACTCCAAAGTGTCTGATTCGATGGATACACGTCAGAAAACATCGCCAGAGGTGTACAGAAGTCTTAGGTAGGTCATATTGCGCCGCTATGGCGGTTGGAAGAAGAACGAGGGAAAACCTCAAATTTGACAATGCCGGCTATATGATTTTTTGTGGAAAATTTCGATGTCTCCAAATTCACTCCAAAGTGTCTGATTCGATGGATACACGTGAGAAAACATCGCCAGAGGTGTACAGAAGTCTTAGGTAGGTCATATTGCGCCGCTATGGCGGTTGGAAGAAGAACGAGGGAAAACCTCAAATTTGACAATGCCGGCTATATGATTTTTTGTGGAAAATTTCGATGTCTCCAAATTCACTCCAAAGTGTCTGATTCGATGGATACACGTGAGACAACATCGCCAGAGATGTACAGAAGTCTTAGGTAGGTCATATTGCGCCGCTATGGCAGTTGGAAGAAGAACGAGGGAAAACCTCAAATTTGACCATGCCGGCTATACGATTTTTTGTGGAAAATTTCGATGTCTCCAAATTCACTCCAAAGTGTCTGATTCGATGGATACACGTGAGAAAACATCGCCAGAGGTGTACAGAAGTCTTAGGTAGGTCATATTGCGCCGCTATGGCGGTTGGAAGAAGAACGAGGGAAAACCACAAATTTGACCATGCCGGCTATACGATTTTTTGTGGAAAATTTCGATGTCTCCAAATTCACTCCAAAGTGTCTGATTCGATGGATACACGTGAGAAAACATCGCCAGAGGTGTACAGAAGTCTTAGGTAGGTCATATTGCGCCGCTATGGCGGTTGGAAGAAGAACGAGGGAAAACCTCAAATTTGACCATGCCGGCTATACGATTTTTTGTGGAAAATTTCGATGTCTCCAAATTCACTCCAAAGTGTCTGATTCGATGGATACACGTGAGACAACATCGCCAGAGATGTACAGAAGTCTTAGGTAGGTCATATTGCGCCGCTATGGCAGTTGGAAGAAGAACGAGGGAAAACCTCAAATTTGACCATGCCGGCTATACGATTTTTTGTGGAAAATTTCGATGTCTCCAAATTCACTCCAAAGTGTCTGATTCGATGGATACACGTGAGAAAACATCGCCAGAGGTGTACAGAAGTCTTAGGTAGGTCATATTGCGCCGCTATGGCGGTTGGAAGAAGAACGAGGGAAAACCTCAAATTTGACCATGCCGGCTATACGATTTTTTGTGGAAAATTTCGATGTCTCCAAATTCACTCCAAAGTGTCTGATTCGATGGATACACGTGAGAAAACATCGCCAGAGGTGTACAGAAGTCTTAGGTAGGTCATATTGCGCCGCTATGGCGGTTGGAAGAAGAACGAGGGAAAACCTCAAATTTGACCATGCCGGCTATACGATTTTTTGTGGAAAATTTCGATGTCTCCAAATTCACTCCAAAGTGTCTGATTCGATGGATACACGTCAGAAAACATCGCCAGAGGTGTACAGAAGTCTTAGGTAGGTCATATTGCGCCGCTATGGCGGTTGGAAGAAGAACGAGGGAAAACCTCAAATTTGACCATGCCGGCTATACGATTTTTTGTGGAAAATTTCGATGTCTCCAAATTCACTCCAAAGTGTCTGATTCGATGGATACACGTGAGAAAACATCGCCAGAGGTGTACAGAAGTCTTAGGTAGGTCATATTGCGCCGCTATGGCGGTTGGAAGAAGAACGAGGGAAAACCTCAAATTTGACAATGCCGGCTATATGTTTTTTTGTGCAAAATTTCGATGTCTCCAAATTCACTCCAAAGTGTCTGATTCGATGGATACACGTGAGACAACATCGCCAGAGATGTACAGAAGTCTTAGGTAGGTCATATTGCGCCGCTATGGCAGTTGGAAGAAGAACGAGGGAAAACCTCAAATTTGACCATGCCGGCTATACGATTTTTTGTGGAAAATTTCGATGTCTCCAAATTCACTCCAAAGTGTCTGATTCGATGGATACACGCGAGAAAACATCGCCAGAGGTGTACAGAAGTCTTAGGTAGGTCATATTGCGCAGCTATGGCGGTTGGAAGAAGAACGAGGGAAAACCTCAAATTTGACCATGCCGGCTATACGATTTTTTGTGGAAAATTTCGATGTCTCCAAATTCACTCCAAAGTGTCTGATTCGATGGATACACGTGAGACAACATCGCCAGAGATGTACAGAAGTCTTAGGTAGGTCATATTGCGCCGCTATGGCAGTTGGAAGAAGAACGAGGGAAAACCTCAAATTTGATCATGCCGGCTATACGATTTTTTGTGGAAAATTTCGATGTCTCCAAGTTCACTCCAAAGTGTCTGATTCGATGGATACACGTCAGAAAACATCGCCAGAGGTGTACAGAAGTTGTAGGTAGGTCATATTGCCCCGCTATGGCGGTTGGAAGAAGAACGAGAGAAAACCTCAAATTTGACCATGCCGGCCATATGATTTTTTGTGGAAAATTTCGATGTCTCCAAATTCACTCCAAAGTGTCTGATTCGATGGATACACGTGAGACAACATCGCCAGAGATGTACAGAAGTCTTAGGTAGGTCATATTGCGCCGCTATGGCAGTTGGAAGAAGAACGAGGGAAAACCTCAAATTTGACCATGCCGGCTATACGATTTTTTGTGGAAAATTTCGATGTCTCCAAATTTACTCCAAAGTGTCTGATTCGATGGATACACGTCAGAAAACATCGCCAGAGGTGTACAGAAGTCTTAGGTAGGTCATATTGCGCCGCTATGGCGGTTGGAAGAAGAACGAGGGAAAACCTCAAATTTGACCATGCCGGCTATACGATTTTTTGTGGAAAATTTCAATGTCTCCAAATTCACTCCAAAGTGTCTGATTCGATGGATACACGTCAGAAAACATCGCCAGAGGTGTACAGAAGTCTTAGGTAGGTCATATTGCGCCGCTATGGCGGTTGGAAGAAGAACGAGGGAAAACCTCAAATTTGACCATGCCGGCTATACGATTTTTTGTGGAAAATTTCGATGTCTCCAAATTCACTCCAAAGTGTCTGATTCGATGGATACACGTGAGAAAACATCGCCAGAGGTGTACAGAAGTCTTAGGTAGGTCATATTGCGCCGCTATGGCGGTTGGAAGAAGAACGAGGGAAAACCTCAAATTTGACAATGCCGGCTATATGATTTTTTGTGGAAAATTTCGATGTCTCCAAATTCACTCCAAAGTGTCTGATTCGATGGATACACGTGAGAAAACATCGCCAGAGGTGTACAGAAGTCTTAGGTAGGTCATATTGCGCCGCTATGGCGGTTGGAAGAAGAACGAGGGAAAACCACAAATTTGACCATGCCGGCTATACGATTTTTTGTGGAAAATTTCGATGTCTCCAAATTCACTCCAAAGTGTCTGATTCGATGGATACACGTCAGAAAACATCGCCAGAGGTGTACAGAAGTCTTAGGTAGGTCATATTGCGCCGCTATGGCGGTTGGAAGAAGAACGAGGGAAAACCTCAAATTTGACCATGCCGGCTATACGATTTTTTGTGGAAAATTTCGATGTCTCCAAATTCACTCCAAAGTGTCTGATTCGATGGATACACGTGAGAAAACATCGCCAGAGGTGTACAGAAGTCTTAGGTAGGTCATATTGCGCCGCTATGGCGGTTGGAAGAAGAACGAGGGAAAACCTCAAATTTGACCATGCCGGCTATATGATTTTTTGTGGAAAATTTCGATGTCTCCAAATTCACTCCAAAGTGTCTGATTCGATGGATACACGTCAGAAAACATCGCCAGAGGTGTACAGAAGTCTTAGGTAGGTCATATTGCGCCGCTATGGCGGTTGGAAGAAGAACGAGGGAAAACCTCAAATTTGACCATGCCGGCTATACGATTTTTTGTGGAAAATTTCGATGTCTCCAAATTCACTCCAAAGTGTCTGATTCGATGGATACACGTGAGAAAACATCGCCAGAGGTGTACAGAAGTCTTAGGTAGGTCATATTGCGCCGCTATGGCGGTTGGAAGAAGAACGAGGGAAAACCTCAAATTTGACCATGCCGGCTATACGATTTTTTGTGGAAAATTTCGATGTCTCCAAATTCACTCCAAAGTGTCTGATTCGATGGATACACGTGAGACAACATCGCCAGAGATGTACAGAAGTCTTAGGTAGGTCATATTGCGCCGCTATGGCAGTTGGAAGAAGAACGAGGGAAAACCTCAAATTTGACCATGCCGGCTATACGATTTTTTGTGGAAAATTTCGATGTCTCCAAATTCACTCCAAAGTGTCTGATTCGATAGATACACGCGAGAAAACATCGCCAGAGGTGTACAGAAGTCTTAGGTAGGTCATATTGCGCAGCTATGGCGGTTGGAAGAAGAACGAGGGAAAACCTCAAATTTGACCATGCCGGCTATACGATTTTTTGTGGAAAATTTCGATGTCTCCAAATTCACTCCAAAGTGTCTGATTCGATGGATACACGTGAGACAACATCGCCAGAGATGTACAGAAGTCTTAGGTAGGTCATATTGCGCCGCTATGGCAGTTGGAAGAAGAACGAGGGAAAACCTCAAATTTGATCATGCCGGCTATACGATTTTTTGTGGAAAATTTCGATGTCTCCAAATTCACTCCAAAGTGTCTGATTCGATGGATACACGTCAGAAAACATCGCCAGAGGTGTACAGAAGTCTTAGGTAGGTCATATTGCGCCGCTATGGCAGTTGGAAGAAGAACGAGGGAAAACCTCAAATTTGACCATGCCCGGCTATACGATTTTTTGTGGAAAATTTCGATGTCTCCAAATTCACTCCAAAGTGTCTGATTCGATGGATACACGTGAGACAACATCGCCAGAGATGTACAGAAGTCTTAGGTAGGTCATATTGCGCCGCTATGGCAGTTGGAAGAAGAACGAGGGAAAACCTCAAATTTGACCATGCCGGCTATACGATTTTTTGTGGAAAATTTCGATGTCTCCAAATTCACTCCAAAGTGTCTGATTCGATGGATACACGTCAGAAAACATCGCCAGAGGTGTACAGAAGTCTTAGGTAGGTCATATTGCGCCGCTATGGCGGTTGGAAGAAGAACGAGGGAAAACCTCAAATTTGGCAATGCCGGCTATATGATTTTTTGTGGAAAATTTCGATGTCTCCAAATTCACTCCAAAGTGTCTGAATCGATGGATACACGTGAGACAACATCGCCAGAGATGTACAGAAGTCTTAGGTAGGTCATATTGCGCCGCTATGGCAGTTGGAAGAAGAACGAGGGAAAACCTCAAATTTGACCATGCCGGCTATACGATTTTTTGTGGAAAATTTCGATGTCTCCAAATTCACTCCAAAGTGTCTGATTCGATGGATACACGTGAGACAACATCGCCAGAGATGTACAGAAGTCTTAGGTAGGTCATATTGCGCCGCTATGGCAGTTGGAAGAAGAACGAGGGAAAACCTCAAATTTGACCATGCCGGCTATACGATTTTTTGTGGAAAATTTCGATGTCTCCAAATTTACTCCAAAGTGTCTGATTCGATGGATACACGTCAGAAAACATCGCCAGAGGTGTACAGAAGTCTTAGGTAGGTCATATTGCGCCGCTATGGCAGTTGGAAGAAGAACGAGGGAAAACCTCAAATTTGACCATGCCGGCTATACGATTTTTTGTGGAAAATTTCGATGTCTCCAAATTCACTCCAAAGTGTCTGATTCGATGGATACACATGAGACAACATCGCCAGAGATGTACAGAAGTCTTAGGTAGGTCATATTGCGCCGCTATGGCAGTTGGAAGAAGAACGAGGGAAAACCTCAAATTTGACCATGCCGGCTATACGATTTTTTGTGGAAAATTTCGATGTCTCCAAATTTACTCCAAAGTGTCTGATTCGATGGATACACGTCAGAAAACATCGCCAGAGGTGTACAGAAGTCTTAGGTAGGTCATATTGCACCGCTATGGCAGTTGGAAGAAGAACGAGGGAAAACCTCAAATTTGACCATGCCGGCTATACGATTTTTTGTGGAAAATTTCGATGTCTCCAAATTCACTCCAAAGTGTCTGATTCGATGGATACACGTGAGACAACATCGCCAGAGATGTACAGAAGTCTTAGGTAGGTCATATTGCGCCGCTATGGCAGTTGGAAGAAGAACGAGGGAAAACCTCAAATTTGACCATGCCGGCTATACGATTTTTTGTGGAAAATTTCGATGTCTCCAAATTTACTCCAAAGTGTCTGATTCGATGGATACACGTCAGAAAACATCGCCAGAGGTGTACAGAAGTCTTAGGTAGGTCATATTGCGCCGCTATGGCAGTTGGAAGAAGAACGAGGGAAAACCTCAAATTTGACCATGCCGGCTATACGATTTTTTGTGGAAAATTTCGATGTCTCCAAATTCACTCCAAAGTGTCTGATTCGATGGATACACGTCAGAAAACATCGCCAGAGGTGTACAGAAGTCTTAGGTAGGTCATATTGCGCCGCTATGGCGGTTGGAAGAAGAACGAGGGAAAACCTCAAATTTGGCAATGCCGGCTATATGATTTTTTGTGGAAAATTTCGATGTCTCCAAATTCACTCCAAAGTGTCTGATTCGATGGATACACGTCAGAAAACATCGCCAGAGGTGTACAGAAGTCTTAGGTAGGTCATATTGCGCCGCTATGGCAGTTGGAAGAAGAACGAGGGAAAACCTCAAATTTGACCATGCCGGCTATACGATTTTTTGTGGAAAATTTCGATGTCTCCAAATTCACTCCAAAGTGTCTGATTCGATGGATACACGTGAGACAACATCGCCAGAGATGTACAGAAGTCTTAGGTAGGTCATATTGCGCCGCTATGGCAGTTGGAAGAAGAACGAGGGAAAACCTCAAATTTGACCATGCCGGCTATACGATTTTTTGTGGAAAATTTCGATGTCTCCAAATTTACTCCAAAGTGTCTGATTCGATGGATACACGTCAGAAAACATCGCCAGAGGTGTACAGAAGTCTTAGGTAGGTCATATTGCGCCGCTATGGCAGTTGGAAGAAGAACGAGGGAAAACCTCAAATTGACCATGCCGGCCATACGATTTTTTGTGGAAAATTTCGATGTCTCCAAATTCACTCCAAAGTGTCTGATTCGATGGATACACGTGAGAAAACATCGCCAGAGATGTACAGAAGTCTTAGGTAGGTCATATTGCGCCGCTATGGCAGTTGGAAGAAGAACGAGGGAAAACCTCAAATTTGACCATGCCGGCTATACGATTTTTTGTGGAAAATTTCGATGTCTCCAAATTTACTCCAAAGTGTCTGATTCGATGGATACACGTCAGAAAAACATCGCCAGAGGTGTACAGAAGTCTTAGGTAGGTCATATTGCGCCGCTATGGCAGTTGGAAGAAGAACGAGGGAAAACCTCAAATTTGACCATGCCGGCTATACGATTTTTTGTGGAAAATTTCGATGTCTCCAAATTCACTCCAAAGTGTCTGATTCGATGGATACACGTGAGACAACATCGCCAGAGATGTACAGAAGTCTTAGGTAGGTCATATTGCGCCGCTATGGCAGTTGGAAGAAGAACGAGGGAAAACCTCAAATTTGACCATGCCGGCTATACGATTTTTTGTGGAAAATTTCGATGTCTCCAAATTTACTCCAAAGTGTCTGATTCGATGGATACACGTCAGAAAACATCGCCAGAGGTGTACAGAAGTCTTAGGTAGGTCATATTGCGCCGCTATGGCGGTTGGAAGAAGAACGAGGGAAAACCTCAAATTTGACCATGCCGGCTATACGATTTTTTGTGGAAAATTTCGATGTCTCCAAATTCACTCCAAAGTGTCTGATTCGATGGATACACGTCAGAAAACATCGCCAGAGGTGTACAGAAGTCTTAGGTAGGTCATATTGCGCCGCTATGGCGGTTGGAAGAAGAACGAGGGAAAACCTCAAATTTGGCAATGCCGGCTATATGATTTTTTGTGGAAAATTTCGATGTCTCCAAATTCACTCCAAAGTGTCTGATTCGATGGATACACGTCAGAAACATCGCCAGAGGTGTACAGAAGTCTTAGGTAGGTCATATTGCGCCGCTATGGCAGTTGGAAGAAGAACGAGGGAAAACCTCAAATTTGACCATGCCGGCTATACGATTTTTTGTGGAAAATTTCGATGTCTCCAAATTCACTCCAAAGTGTCTGATTCGATGGATACACGTGAGACAACATCGCCAGAGATGTACAGAAGTCTTAGGTAGGTCATATTGCGCCGCTATGGCAGTTGGGAAGAAGAACGAGGGAAAACCTCAAATTTGACCATGCCGGCTATACGATTTTTTGTGGAAAATTTCGATGTCTCCAAATTTACTCCAAAGTGTCTGATTCGATGGATACACGTCAGAAAACATCGCCAGAGGTGTACAGAAGTCTTAGGTAGGTCATATTGCGCCGCTATGGCAGTTGGAAGAAGAACGAGGGAAAACCTCAAATTTGACCATGCCGGCCATACGATTTTTTGTGGAAAATTTCGATGTCTCCAAATTCACTCCAAAGTGTCTGATTCGATGGATACACGTGAGACAACATCGCCAGAGATGTACAGAAGTCTTAGGTAGGTCATATTGCGCCGCTATGGCAGTTGGAAGAAGAACGAGGGAAAACCTCAAATTTGACCATGCCGGCTATACGATTTTTTGTGGAAAATTTCGATGTCTCCAAATTTACTCCAAAGTGTCTGATTCGATGGATACACGTCAGAAAACATCGCCAGAGGTGTACAGAAGTCTTAGGTAGGTCATATTGCGCCGCTATGGCAGTTGGAAGAAGAACGAGGGAAAACCTCAAATTTGACCATGCCGGCTATACGATTTTTTGTGGAAAATTTCGATGTCTCCAAATTCACTCCAAAGTGTCTGATTCGATGGATACACGTGAGACAACATCGCCAGAGATGTACAGAAGTCTTAGGTAGGTCATATTGCGCCGCTATGGCAGTTGGAAGAAGAACGAGGGAAAAACCTCAAATTTGACCATGCCGGCTATACGATTTTTTGTGGAAAATTTCGATGTCTCCAAATTTACTCCAAAGTGTCTGATTCGATGGATACACGTCAGAAAACATCGCCAGAGGTGTACAGAAGTCTTAGGTAGGTCATATTGCGCCGCTATGGCAGTTGGAAGAAGAACGAGGGAAAACCTCAAATTTGACCATGCCGGCTATACGATTTTTGTGGAAAATTTCGGTGTCCTCCAAATTCACTCCAAAGTGTCTGATTCGATGGATACACGTGAGACAACATCGCCAGAGATGTACAGAAGTCTTAGGTAGGTCATATTGCGCCGCTATGGCAGTTGGAAGAAGAACGAGGGAAAACCTCAAATTTGACCATTGCCGGCTATACGATTTTTTGTGGAAAATTTCGTTGTCTCCAAATTTACTCCAAAGTGTCTGATTCGATGGATACACGTCAGAAAACATCGCCAGAGGTGTACAGAAGTCTTAGGTAGGTCATATTGCGCCGCTATGGCAGTTGGAAGAAGAACGAGGGAAAACCTCAAATTTGACCATGCCGGCTATACGATTTTTTGTGGAAAATTTCGATGTCTCCAAATTCACTCCAAAGTGTCTGATTCGATGGATACACGTCAGAAAACATCGCCAGAGGTGTACAGAAGTCTTAGGTAGGTCATATTGCGCCGCTATGGCGGTTGGAAGAAGAACGAGGGAAAACCTCAAATTTGACCATGCCGGCTATATGATTTTTTGTGGAAAATTTCGATGTCTCCAAATTCACTCCAAAGTGTCTAATTCGATGGATACACGTGAGACAACATCGCCAGAGATGTACAGAAGTCTTAGGTAGCTCATATTGCGCCGCTATGGCAGTTGGAAGAAGAACGAGGGAAAACCTCAAATTTGACCATGCCGGCTATACGATTTTTTGTGGAAAATTTCGATGTCTCCAAATTCACTCCAAAGTGTCTGATTCGATGGATACACGTCAGAAAACATCGCCAGAGGTGTACAGAAGTCTTAGGTAGGTCATATTGCGCCGCTATGGCAGTTGGAAGAAGAACGAGGGAAAACCTCAAATTTGACCATGCCGGCTATACGATTTTTTGTGGAAAATTTCGATGTCTCCAAATTTACTCCAAAGTGTCTGATTCGATGGATACACGTCAGAAAACATCGCCAGAGGTGTACAGAAGTCTTAGGTAGGTCTTATTGCGCCGCTATGGCAGTTGGAAGAAGAACGAGGGAAAACCTCAAATTTGACCATGCCGGCTATACGATTTTTTGTGGAAAATTTCGATGTCTCCAAATTCACTCCAAAGTGTCTGATTCGATGGATACACGTCAGAAAACATCGCCAGAGGTGTACAGAAGTCTTAGGTAGGTCATATTGCGCCGCTATGGCAGTTGGAAGAAGAACGAGGGAAAACCTCAAATTTGACCATGCCGGCTATACGATTTTTTGTGGAAAATTTCGATGTCTCCAAATTCACTCCAAAGTGTCTGATTCGATGGATACACGTGAGACAACATCGCCAGAGATGTACAGAAGTCTTAGGTAGGTCATATTGCGCCGCTATGGCAGTTGGAAGAAGAACGAGGGAAAACCTCAAATTTGACCATGCCGGCTATACGATTTTTTGTGGAAAATTTCGATGTCTCCAAATTTACTCCAAAGTGTCTGATTCGATGGATACACGTCAGAAAACATCGCCAGAGGTGTACAGAAGTCTTAGGTAGGTCATATTGCGCCGCTATGGCAGTTGGAAGAAGAACGAGGGAAAACCTCAAATTTGACCATGCCGGCTATACGATTTTTTGTGGAAAATTTCGATGTCTCCAAATTCACTCCAAAGTGTCTGATTCGATGGATACACGTCAGAAAACATCGCCAGAGGTGTACAGAAGTCTTAGGTAGGTCATATTGCGCCGCTATGGCAGTTGGAAGAAGAACGAGGGAAAACCTCACATTTGACCATGCCGGCTATACGATTTTTTGTGGAAAATTTCGATGTCTCCAAATTCACTCCAAAGTGTCTGATTCGATGGATACACGTCAGAAAACATCGCCAGAGGTGTACAGAAGTCTTAGGTAGGTCATATTGCGCCGCTATGGCGGTTGGAAGAAGAACGAGGGAAAACCTCAAATTTGACCATGCCGGCTATACGATTTTTTGTGGAAAATTTCGATGTCTCCAAATTCACTCCAAAGTGTCTGATTCGATGGATACACGTGAGACAACATCGCCAGAGATGTACAGAAGTCTTAGGTAGGTCATATTGCGCCGCTATGGCAGTTGGAAGAAGAACGAGGGAAAACCTCAAATTTGACCATGCCGGCTATACGATTTTTTGTGGAAAATTTCGATGTCTCCAAATTCACTCCAAAGTGTCTGATTCGATGGATACACGTCAGAAAACATCGCCAGAGGTGTACAGAAGTCTTAGGTAGGTCATATTGCGCCGCTATGGCAGTTGGAAGAAGAACGAGGGAAACCCTCAAATTTGACCATGCCGGCTATACGATTTTTTGTAGAAAATTTCGATGTCTCCAAATTCACTCCAAAGTGTCTGATTCGATGGATACACGTGAGAAAACATCGCCAGAGGTGTACAGAAGTCTTAGGTAGGTCATATTGCGCCGCTATGGCGGTTGGAAGAAGAACGAGGGAAAACCTCAAATTTGACCATGCCGGCTATATGATTTTTTGTGGAAAATTTCGATGTCTCCAAATTCACTCCAAAGTGTCTGATTCGATGGATACACGTGAGACAACATCGCCAGAGATGTACAGAAGTCTTAGGAGGTCATATTGCGCCGCTATGGCAGTTGGATTGGATATATGATTTTTTGTGGAAAATTTCGATGTCTCCAAATTCACTCCAAAGTGTCTGATTCGATGGATACACGTCAGAAAACATCGCCAGAGGTGTACAGAAGTCTTAGGTAGGTCATATTGCGCCGCTATGGCAGTTGGAAGAAGAACGAGGGAAAACCTCACATTTGACCATGCCGGCTATACGATTTTTTGTGGAAAATTTCGATGTCTCCAAATTCACTCCAAAGTGTCTGATTCGATGGATACACGTCAGAAAACATCGCCAGAGATGTACAGAAGTCTTAGGTAGGTCATATTGCGCCGCTATGGCGGTTGGAAGAAGAACGAGGGAAAACCTCAAATTTGACCAATGCCGGCTATACGATTTTTTGTGGAAAATTTCGATGTCTCCAAATTCACTCCAAAGTGTCTGATTCGATGGATACACGTGAGACAACATCGCCAGAGATGTACAGAAGTCTTAGGTAGGTCATATTGCGCCGCTATGGCAGTTGGAAGAAGAACGAGGGAAAACCTCAAATTTGACCATGCCGGCTATACGATTTTTTGTGGAAAATTTCGATGTCTCCAAATTCACTCCAAAGTGTCTGATTCGATGGATACACGTCAGAAAACATCGCCAGAGGTGTACAGAAGTCTTAGGTAGGTCATATTGCGCCGCTATGGCAGTTGGAAGAAGAACGAGGGAAACCCTCAAATTTGACCATGCCGGCTATACGATTTTTTGTGGAAAATTTCGATGTCTCCAAATTCACTCCAAAGTGTCTGATTCGATGGATACACGTGAGAAAACATCGCCAGAGGTGTACAGAAGTCTTAGGTAGGTCATATTGCGCCGCTATGGCGGTTGGAAGAAGAACGAGGGAAAACCTCAAATTTGACCATGCCGGCTATATGATTTTTTGTGGAAAATTTCGATGTCTCCAAATTCACTCCAAAGTGTCTGATTCGATGGATACACGTGAGACAACATCGCCAGAGATGTACAGAAGTCTTAGGAGGTCATATTGCGCCGCTATGGCGGTTGGAAGAAGAACGAGGGAAAACCTCAAATTTGACCATGCCGGCTATATGATTTTTTGTGGAAAATTTCGATGTCTCCAAATTCACTCCAAAGTGTCTGATTCGATGGATACACGTCAGAAAACATCGCCAGAGGTGTACAGAAGTCTTAGGTAGGTCATATTGCGCCGCTATGGCGGTTGGAAGAAGAACGAGGGAAAACCTCAAATTTGACCATGCCGGCTATATGATTTTTTGTGGAAAATTTCGATGTCTCCAAATTCACTCCAAAGTGTCTGATTCGATGGATACACGTGAGACAACATCGCCAGAGATGTACAGAAGTCTTGGATAGGTCATATTGCGCCGCTATGGCAGTTGGAAGAAGAACGAGGGAAAACCTCAAATTTGACCATGCCGGCTATACGATTTTTTGTAGAAAATTTCGATGTCTCCAAATTCACTCCAAAGTGTCTGATTCGATGGATACACGTCAGAAAACATCGCCAGAGGTGTACAGAAGTCTTAGGTAGGTCATATTGCGCCGCTATGGCGGTTGGAAGAAGAACGAGGGAAAACCTCAAATTTGACCATGCCGGCTATATGATTTTTTGTGGAAAATTTCGATGTCTCCAAATTCACTCCAAAGTGTCTGATTCGATGGATACACGTGAGACAACATCGCCAGAGATGTACAGAAGTCTTAGGTAGGTCATATTGCGCCGCTATGGCAGTTGGAAGAAGAACGAGGGAAAACCTCAAATTTGACCATGCCGGCTATACGATTTTTTGTGGAAAATTTCGATGTCTCCAAATTCACTCCAAAGTGTCTGATTCGATGGATACACGTGAGACAACATCGCCAGAGATGTACAGAAGTCTTAGGTAGGTCATATTGCGCCGCTATGGCAGTTGGAAGAAGAACGAGGGGGAAAACCTCAAATTTGACCATGCCGGCTATACGATTTTTTGTGGAAAATTTCGATGTCTCCAAATTCACTCCAAAGTGTCTGATTCGATGGATACACGTGAGACAACATCGCCAGAGATGTACAGAAGTCTTAGGTAGGTCATATTGCGCCGCTATGGCAGTTGGAAGAAGAACGAGGGAAAACCTCAAAATTGACGGACGCGATGCACCGTGCAGTTGGTCTCAAGGATTTCCGAGCCGTTTGAAACTAGCACTGGATTTCGACAAGGAGAAGCGCTGTCGTGTGATTTCTTTAATCTGGTACTGGAGAATATAGTGCGGAGGGCAGCTGTAACCACGGAAGGCACTATCTTCTACAAGTCGGTAAAACTGTTGGGGTACGCAGATGACATCGACGTCGTCGCGCGTTCTCAACGTGCCATAGCTGAGGCTTTTGCGGCGATTGAAGAACAGGCGAAACGAACTGGTCTCAAGGTCAATGAGGACAGAAAGAAATATATGCTGTCAACCAAAAAACCTTCCGTCACACACCACCTTGGACAAAACTTCCAGATCGACAGCTACAATTTCGAAGTAGTAAAGGAGTTTGTCTACCTCGGGGCAAACGTGAACTCCACAAACGACATCACAATGGAGATCCATCGTAGAATCGCCCTTGGCAACCGGTGCTACATTTTACATTGTCAAAAGATCTGGGGTCAAAACTCCTGAATCGAAGGACCAAAATCATACTCTACAAAACTCTTATTTTGCCAGTCCTGCTCTATGGAGCTGAAAGCTGGACGATAAGCCAAACTGCAGAGATGAATCTTGGTACCTTCGAACGAAAAATTCTACGTCGGATATATGGTCCCGTCTGCGATGAAGGCGAATGGAGGAGAAGACATAACCGCGAACTCTAAGAGCTGTACCAGTATGTGGATGTAGTCCGGAAGGAAAAAATCCGTCGACTGCACTGGCTCGGCCACATCGAGCGCATGGACAACAATGCTCCAGTCAAGTAGGTCTTTGAATCCGAACCAACTGGTTCGAGAAGGAGAGGAAGACCGAAGACCGAATATCCGGTATCGCGGATGCAAGACAAGTAAGATGAAGTAAGACCAAGTAATCGCGGATGCAAGACAGCTTGGTCTTGATGACTGGAAGCAGAGTGCTCAGGACCGTCACCGATGGAAGGCAGTAATTGCTCAGGCTCGGACCCTCCAGGGGTCGCCGGCCTGATAAGTAAGTAGTTATCACAATGGGCTTTGGCCTAAGTTTGACTGACAGTCTTTTGGCAGTCAACCAACCACCACAACCTAACTTAACCTAACTAAATGAATGGTATTGATATTGATAAACATGAACTCAGTTTTAGTACTAATTAAGATTTTAGGTTTTCTACAATAAATCTAGATCATAATTGAATTGCCATAAATTAAGAACAAAAGTTGGTAAAGAGGGATCGGATGCAGTGGCTCCACGTAAAACTCGTAAACCTGGGGATAGAAGTCAGGTTTTAAGTACAAGCAGTCTTCTTACTGACTAACAAAAGAGATAATAGCTCGACCCAATTTGTAACTTAGAAAACTACTAAGAAAGTCGAACTCAGTCAAAAATGGAATTATTTAAAAAATATTGTATGATCTATTATCTATGTATATATAGTACTTGCTGCCCATTTTTGTCATTCATTTTGCTTATACGCCGTTCTACCCAACCGAACGGCAGCTTATACGATTGGCTATAACCTTGGTAATCTCAGGTACAAAATTAGGTTATTTTTTGAAAATAGGAGCTTTTCAAAGCGCCATCAAAGTGGCGTAACTATTTATACCTTTTTATCATATAGATTAGTTTCTCATGTCTTTTATGAATAAAATTCCCCCCGATCTTTTACCCTAATTGGGAAACCCGACATTATGAACAACTTTCAGTCTGACATCGAAGACACAAGTTAAGGGTACTAGAACTCGAGATTTTGAATACTTGTGTCAACTTGCATTACACGTCAGTGACAGTCAGAGACAGATGCGCCTTTAATTGCAAGTCCTATGTAAATGCACGTCTAGCCGTTTCTGACTTGTTTTCTGACGTGAAATCTTAGCCTTAAATATTTACAATTTACAAAGCAATCATAGATAAAATCCAAATCCAAAAATAGATAAATATGATGGCACTTGGAGAAGATTCAACGACAAATTTTGATGTGAAACGATATGAGTTTAGCAAGGCATCTATGGATTCAACGGTTTGGGGGGCTGGACCATGCAGAGAGCGTGAACAAGTTGGCTTCGCATGAAATATTATTTACCACCAAGCCAGTACGACAGCGCAACAGATGCACTGGCGAAATTGCCAACTGGAAATGCTTGTTGGTTGAGGCTTAGGTCCACCCTGAACAGCACAGCCATACAAAGTAGGAAAAAGAAGAAGGAGAATCACGCCTCATCTGCTCTTTTCGCAACAATCACCTGAACCCACTCCTGTTTGCCTTCAGTAAAATGAAGTCACTAACGTAGGGATCCTACATATGTACAACCTCTCGCCAGTTTCGGGTGCAATCCAGTATAACCACTCAAACAGCACTAACATGCAATTTAACCTGATTTTCAGATGATTTCACACAATGCTTTGGTTCACATGCAAAACTGTGTACAGAAACGGCAACAGTACACACGGAAACTTAACATTCTCCAAGATCCCACCACCAGCCATTTGATCGGAGTTTGTGTCAAATTGAGGTGTGCTCGGCAACACAGGCAATTGACAAGCCTTCGGCAAACAAGATTACTTTCACATCAGCTAACAACACTTCTTAAAATCCCATTAAAGGCGGTGCCGAGTGGGGCAAGTGCCAACCGAAAATTTACCCTCTCGGGTCTACGCAAATCCGAAGTCCTGCTTTCGTTTCATTATTTACGAGCAGTGGAACACCATTTGTCTTGGTGCTACTTTTGTTCCAAGTCGGACAGTTTGGACACACTCAGCTCTAAACACACACGGTATACTACCACGTGCTAGGACACTCTCTTGCTCTGTCCTGCCTAATCCTTGCCGTAAGTAATTAATTAGTTCTGTGTGTGGGATTGCGCACATAAGACGACGACCGATTTCAGCATTTATTTGTTCTTTTGATTACACCGCCCCGTACAAATACACACACTCTCCGTGTGCGCAGACAGGATTAACATGAATTACCAGGCCAATGGACAGCCGGGAATGTCAACGTCAAAGTAGGTCGCTCCACACTATACTCTCCACAAACCCCACACGCCTCCCTGACCCAAACAGGGCTGCACGGCACCGCACCTCTGTCTGCATCAGGCGATGAGATATGCTGAATGATGTGTTCCGATTCCGTTTGCTGTACGTCTGACCTTTTGCACAATTGTTGTCCGGAAAAGGATCCAAGCTCGAAGCAGCACTTGTGTAATGAAATTACGTAGATTTACTAAGTTTGCTCTTGTTGTTGATGGCTGGCCGGTGCTCTTGGCTTGCTCTTGTTGCTTGCAAATTTTGCACTACACCGTTGTTCTCGGTCGTGTTCTGCTGCTGCTGCTGCTGCTGCTGCTGCTGCCGTTGTTGGTGTGGAAATTAATTGGATCAGCATTTCAATCATCAGCTTGTATTTGGGATGGGTTATTGGTGAAAAGCCTTCAGCATCTTGGTCAACTCGAATGCTCCTGTGAACGGACTACGCTGTGTGTTGCTTACACACATGACCATGCTTCGAGTGGTATGTGTAACGGGGGAAGTAAGACAAATTGCTCTGTCCGGCGATTATCGCTATTTTTGTCCAGGACACTGTGGATGACAATCGACCTCGGAGACGAATGTGAGCAAATTATTTCCTTATTTATTAATGCGCCTGACAACGAAGGCGTCACTCGCAATTAATCTTATTGCTGCTCTTCAGTCTCGTTTTGTGTCGATTAGAAATCAATTTGTGTGTAAGTTGATTATGCTGTTCGACTGCAGGTAGGCGTGAACTGTCTCCCTAAATAGAACATTCATATGATAATGCTGCCAAGGCAATTCCCAAGCTGGTCGTATTTATTTGTGCATGTGATTCATATCGATAATCGAATTACAAGCCAATGTGATGTGAAGGAGCAAATGGCAAATCAAATGTGGAAGTTCACTTCAAATCAGCCGAATAAATGGGTGGCCTAAGTGTACACTTTATATCATTCAAGTTTATTCATTATCTTGAAGTCTACGTGGCATCGAGCTACAGGCATCGCTATTCAGATTATTTTTCTCTCATTTGTCACCCAGTATTTCGAAAATACATATTTCTGAGTGGTCAAAATTAACGACCACTAATTAACAGCCTGCCACTGTTTTACTGCACGAGGTGGTTCGATTCAACATGCAGCGGTCACCCACAAGTTTTAACGCTCTTTTCTGCATCCTGCCGATAAAATGAACGGAAGTCCTTGGTGCACCTGCCCAGACATGAGAGTTGCACATTGGTTTTGGGCTGTAGAAGATCGAAATTGCCAACGAATGGCTTTGAAATGGTCGAAATAGGCATCTAAATTGACTAATCGATCCAGAACAGGATACGAAGTCAGCTATTTGTTTCCGCTTATTTTAACAAATAAAACTTTATTTTAAAACTTAGCAACAAGCTTTTTAAACTGCAATAGCAATAAAAACACTCTCCAATGTAAGTTCAACAAAATAATTGAGTTTTTGTCCGAAAAATATAACACAACATTTTATTAGTTTCGCGCATGTTTGCCTTACTTTGATCATACTGTGCGCCGTACGAAAATAAAGCTATACATAAAAACCGTTATACACAATTAGGACAAATAAAATATCGAGTGTGACGGAGAACTAATTTTTGGGACCCAATCGCTAAAACGCCTTGGCAGCCGATGTGTTAAACTGGTTGGGAACATAAAAAAATCGTACACTTTACTGAGTTGGATAAAGAGAAAAACAACTACTAACTACTGGAGAGTTGTCATAACACTTTATTTAATTTTATTTTATTTCAAGTTTGCATATTTTTATTGGGTTCTATGTCGATTTCTCGATTTATTGAAATAACTGGGCTCCATTCATGTCCATCTCGTCATCTAGAGCCGAAATTTGGACCATAAGCCAAACAACAGAGGTGGCTCTTGGTTTCTCCTAAAGAAGACATCTGCTTCGGATATATGATTCTGTCTGCGAGGAAGGTGAGTAGAGGCGTAGACATAGCCGCAGTCATAAGCCTTACCAAGCTGCGAATGTAATCCGGGAGACCATAATCATTCGACTGCAATGGCGTTAGAGGTAGAAACTTCTTATTCTCCCATCTTCTAGCCTGATACTACTCCAAAACAAGAGCACCGCTTGTTTTGCGTTGGAGTTCCATTTCGCTTGTCTCCTCGGTTGCATGCTTTTTCTTCTGACACTCGCCATCATAGAAACATGATTGTCATTGTTCATCATTGTCAGTAGTTGGTTTCTGACACCTTTCTGATGGCGGAGGGGCAATGAAACCACAAATCTTTGGCTTGTGTGTTTGATGTAGCTAGATATACTGGATCTTCGGTGACTTAGTTGCTCTTCGTTGGCTCTGGCAATCGTGAGTGTGATCAGGTGTCCAATGTCAAAATTCCCTTTTGTTGGCCGAAGACTGAAGCTCCTTTTTAAAGACATCGTCATGTAGTTGAATCTTCACGGATGGCTCCAAGGTCAAGGAGGGGTCTGGCGCGGACGCTTTCGTGGACAACTTTAGACTGAACACCTCGATAGGTAAATTTGCGTCGGTTGCAACGAACTAGGTATATTGTGAAGAACAGGTGGAAGGGCCGAAATATAAGTGTCTGTAGCGATAGCCAAGTTGTGCTTACGGCTCTACTCAACCCTTTAACCACGTCCAGGATAGTCAAAGAATGCAAGTCTTCTCTGAATTGGATCAGCAGGTTCAATTCGCTAAGACTTGGCTTGGGACGGGATCACAGGAAATGCGATCGCAGATGAACTTGCTAGACAAGGATCAGAGGAGATACTCTTACAACCCGAACCTGAGTTGAGACTACCCGCGTCCTCGGTTAGAGCTTCCATCGACCACTGGGCTTCTCGAGAGCACAACCGGAGGTGGCATGACTCTCCAGGATGTAGACAAACCAAGCGCATGCTCCCTAATGCCTCTCCCTCTACGACGCCCGTGGAGAAGACGATACTGCAGAGTACTTCCTTTGCAACTGTCCCTACTTTGCTCGGATCATGTGGCAGTTATTTGGTGCTGATGAGGTGAAAGCCGATTATGTAGTCTCCTCATCACAGGAGCGCTTGATTGTATTTCTCCGGAATAGCCACAATAAATGTGGGTTGCTACCTGGCAGTACAATGGACCAGTTTTTTAGTCTGAGTGCCCCAGTGTAGTGTTGAAAACCCTCGGACAAAAAAATACTGGAAACAGTGCATACGCCAACGATCCAAAGCTGCATTAGCTCAGGCTCACAGCCTCCATGGCTCGTCATCCTGAAAAGTATCCACAAAAGCAATCACATGTACCTTCAGATTTTGCCTTAAAGCTAAAGCCTTTCCCTTTTTTATAATGCAACGTCTCAAAGGCTAAATAATTTACCATAATTTCCTTAATTAAATTATCGACGCATCCATTACCATTACCATTACCGTGGCTCATACTCACACGATACACCCACATCAGCAACATAATTTCCGCATCAAGGCAGAACTCTTGCGAGTTTTTCCCCTTAACTCGACGTACGACCGACATTATCTATTTATTCTGGGATCACATTTTTTAACATTCGCCCCTGTATCCAGTCTGGATTCATAAAATATTGATGTACCTGTCAATCAGACCGCACTGATTCCAGCCAAAAGTTTTATGAAGAAGAAAAATCTCTCTCATTTTGCGAAATCACTATTAGAACCCATGTTAATTCGGTTTTTTTTTCTTTCGTTTCCTTCCGCCTGACACTCACTCAAGCTGAAACCAACCGCATGCACATTACCAATTCTGCGAGTAGATCTCATAATCACTCCCATCCATCTTCGGAGTTCCAAACAGCGTAGAATAATCCAGAGATACATGCCTTCAATCAAATCTGAGTGGAAGTCTCGACATTTATCAAATCGCACCTGAATAATTCGGTGTGATGTCTGCCTCTGTCTGTGCCTATCCGTCTACGTCGCGTCGCCGTGCTCGTGTACTCGTGCACACATAACTGGGCTCTCATATGAAACGATTACCTTTGTGAACCCTATAATTTATATCCCGTCGTTGGGTATCATTGTCTCAATCGAGGTAATCTCTCGGTGATATAAACACTGAGATTTCGAATGTCAGAGATACCAGTTTCCTCTGCATCGCGGGGCTTGAGTGGCAGAATATTTAAATGTACCTCAAGGACATTTCTTTCGAATGTATTAGCCGCTATATTAGTTTGTTGATGGAGTGCTGGAATATTTGGGATTAAAGAGGCAACTGAAGGTATTATAGGCAGCACTTGAAATGAGACTATGCATCTGATGGTTTGTACATGATTCAACGATGTTGTTGGAATTTGGCATACACACAACTATAGCAATAATAAACAAAGTCAAACTACATTTTTTATTTTAATGTATCGCTTCAAAAATTCGAATTGCCTTAAAAGTTTGCTCCATTTCCAATACACGATGCTCGAAAAGAATTCATTTGCAACGCTAAAGGCTTCCATGTCAAATGTAACGCGTAAGGTTGGGTCAAACGAAAAATTTTGAAAATAAACGTACGTACTCGTATTTTTGAATTTATTTTTGAAAACAATTTTTGATTTGATCAAATAAAAATAAATAAATGCTTCATCAAGTCATAAAATAGCATGTATCCTTGCACATATGTGGTGGCCCGTGGCGCTGTGGGTATGTGGGTCGACTCCTACGCACTTGGACCTACCTGTCTAGGTTCGATTCCTGGTACGACAAGAAATACTTTTCAGGACCCCACTTCTTTCGAGTCACTGACAATGCTCCAAGAGTATAACTGTCTAGAAAAAGCTTCTCAAACTTGGCCGTTCGGGGTCGGCATAAAACTGTAGGTCCCTTCCACTCGTGATAGAACAATAGCACGCACAACACGAGTGGTTGCTGGGAAGCTAGGCCCTGGCCCTCTACGGGCTGTAGCGCCACCCATATTATTATATTCTTATCCTTGTACTTAAAAGCAGTTACATATTTAAACAAATTTATTTATAAACTATGTTTTCTACCCTCTTTCAGTTCATTGGCTGGTTATTAATTAAAATATGCGCTAAGAACAAGCATTTGTCAAGAGTTTTGGCAGGATGCTAGCATGTTCTAATGAAAAAACTATGCTCCACTTAGACCCAATAGTGTCCATTGTGCTGTCACTTTCCGGATTTGTATCCTGCCTCCTCGTTGAACTTACTGCAACTCTGTCGGTTTTAAAAATTGTCTGTCTGTTGTGACTGTTTTTTTATAACCATTTTGTGGTTTTGAGGTATTTTAGAATATCCTTTATATTGACTTTTGTCAATTCTTCGAGGTGGTGGAAAGAATAGCTACTTAGCAATCTCGTTCTAGGGCGGGGCAGGTAGTGCAATAATGTGTCCTGCTCCTCATCATGCCTGCAGCTTCTACAGGAGTCAATGTAGGCCGGTCAAAGTCTTCAGGTTTGATGGCTTATGACGCAGTGTCTAGTGTCCATTACGCCTATGAGAGTTCCTGTCCAGCTCCAGGAGAGGCTTAGTTCTGTTTAGATTTAGTGCATCTCACATCGCTTTCGATGACCTTCAGGTATTTCCGACCATCTACAGTTGCTTTCATTTATGGCATTTGTCAGTGGCAAAGAATTGATTGCTTTCAGTTAGGGTTGGGGTGTCTCCTGGTTCCGTGCTCCTTCCTTGCTAATTCATTGGCTCTTGTCCGGAGTAACTTTTTGCCAAGGCACCCAGCATAGGGCAAGGTTGCATCTGCCCACTATCTCCTTCAAAGATAGGCTACAGAATGTTATCATCTTGGAGTTGAGCGATGGTGTTTGCAGAGCCTTGATGGCCGCCTGGCAATCTATGCACAAAACAATACCGATCTCCCATCGATCGATCGACTCATTGATAGTAGGCGGGCTGCCATTTGAACAGCTGTTACTTCTGCCTGAGTGCCAGAGAAATTTCTGGTTAGTCTATAGACCTGCAGCTGTGCGTTCATCTGATTTTGAGTCATTCGTATATATTTCCATTGCAGCCGGGTTACAGACGTTATCTCCTTCCCATTGTCAAGTTTACAGTTTACTAAGCAGTTCTAGATTCCACGTTTTTATAATATTCTACTCATTTTTCGTTAATAGATACAATTACAAAGATAACATTGTTTTTTTCTTGCTCTCTAAAAACGAAAAATTAGATTTTAGTTATTAAACCTCCCCCAAAAAATGGGTAGTGAATATAGTAATCTCATTGCACTGCTACCTCAATAGATCTATTATGCTCCTGTCGTCCATCTGAGAGCTTAGAGCTATCTTGACAAATTTGATAACCTCACCAGCTGGAACGTCCTGATAGTCTATTCATGTTAAGGTAGTTTGCTTAAGTCAGATGAACACTCGACGAGTTGGTGTTCCGAGTTTTGATTGTTCGCAGCGTCTGCAGTTTTCTTATCAGCTGAGTCCCATTTTGTGCATGAAAAGTGTCCAGTTAGTGCTACACATAATATCCTTAGGTCAGGCTTCGAAGAAAGCTTGAACGATTCTTCAACAATGGTCCTTCCTCTAACTGTGTACTTAAAGTGACCCCCATGCACCATGTGAATTTCTGACCGAAGCATTCATTCACAAGACACGTGATCTTGACGGAACAAATCTGTGCAGACCTGTCGGTGATGTGATGAGATATATGTACGATAATAGTACAATAAACTTGCTGCTGCCATTTTGCCTTAAAGTGACAAGCAACTAACCATGTACACATAAACAGCAGTGTGGGTAGACCATAGGATTACGTTAACGACCAACATTAAATCATAGCGGGCAGCACCTATTTGTACGTAGGTTCCTGGTACTACCATTGGTTTAAAGTTAATTAATTTATATTGGATGTTGATGACAATCTATTACGCACATTGTTGTGCTAGATGTTGGCTAATTGATTTTATACGCCCTTGGAAGGGGTGAATTAATCGGACACAGCGGGAGATCGGAAAATATTGAAACTCATTAACTTAACTCTGCATGGTGTTTGACGATAATGCACACAAATTGTCTGACAATAGATGACATTGTTCTGTACGTAGAAAAGTACACTAACACGGTGAAATGGAATTCAATTACAGAACAATTGCATGCGACAAAGCATGTAATAAAGGTGTGCATCACAAAAGGTTCTTTCGGAAAAACTTTAGTCAGCTTTCGCCTGCATTATGACCGAAGTTTGTGCCAATTCGCCATCAATGTAGGTAATAGTTGCTTGCGTCGTTTGGTCACTAATTTACTAATCCACGCGAATGAGTTAACAAATAACTATGAATTAACAACGAACTATGACACCAAGCGTATAGCAGCTGCTATGAAAGCTATGCCAATGCTTAAATGTTTGGGAATGACGTTTATGACCCAGAAAAGTGTGATATCTTTTCTACATGTGTTATCTATCTGTCCCAATGAATGTGTTACGTCTGCAAATTCACATCCAAATAAAAGTAGGAAAATCAACGATTTAAATTTCTTGACTTAACAAATTGAATTTTAAAAAAGATTGACAATATAAAACATGACAAATAAAACAAGTCACAGGACAAAGAGAGTCAAATTTTGAGAACTACATCTGGCAAATTGGGTGCTCTCGCTAATAACACGTGTAATGATATCGTGGTGGCCCGTGGCGTTATGGGCATGTGCGTCGACTCCTACGCACTTGGACCTACCTGTCTAGGTTCGATTCCTGGTACGACAAGAAATAATTTTCACGACTCCACCTCTTTCGAGTCACTGACAATGCTCAAAGAGTATAACTGTCTAGAAAAAGCATATTTAAATTGGCCGTTCGGAGTCGGCATAAAACTGTAGGTGCCTTCCACTCGTGATAGAACAATAGCACGCACAACACGAGTGGTTGCTGGAGTGGTTGCTAGGCCCTGGCCCTCTACGGGCTGTAGGGCCACCAATATTATTATTATTATTATAAATGATGTCGTCCCAGACTGCAATTGGAGCTGGCTTGTCGACATAGACTAGAAATTTGTCGTATCCCCCCAAAAAAAGGCGTCTAAATATACAAACCACACGGCAGACGACTCATTGCTCATTAAATCCTTTTCTCAATTGGTCCATTGATTCGCGTGCTGTATGGCGTGTTGCGCCGTCGTCTGGAACCGCATGTCGACTAGGTTCAGTTCTTGCATTTTGACCAAAAGAATGTTCGAAATCATTGAACGTTTTTGAGTACCTGACACATTCCCAATTGCAATAGACGGCGAGGAATGAACAGGTCACGGTAATCATTAGCACGGATATTCTGATAAAGTGGGTTGATGTCCAATAGCCTGAAATTATTGCGATATTGGCACACTATGGCTGGAATTGCTGGTTGATTAGATGCCGTCAAAGTTCGCGATGTACATTTTTCGAACAGCACGAATTTTGATAGCCAAATTCACTAATTTGCTGGCAATAGCAATGCTAAGTGATCATATTCAAAAATAGACTACTGAAAAAACAAGCAGCAAAACAGCTACCAATTAATTGCTAAGTATTGATTAATTATGATAAATCGTAGTCTTAAGTCAGCTCATGTTCGCAGCACTTATGTCAGAAGTGGGACTGTACAAAAAAATCGAATTAAAAATGTGAAATTGTGTGCAAGATAAACCACTTGCGGGTATTTTAATTCTATTTATTACTTTTTGGCTGGCTGGCGGACCTTTTGTAACGAACCTATTCTGGATCATAGATGTTTTTGTCATCGACAACAAATACCATAAAACGACACAGATTTTCAATCATTATTAGACGAAGTCCCGACTCAAACACACAAAACTACAAAAATGAAACTGGGCTGCTAATGAATTAAAAGACGGATGCATCTGAAGGTGAAAACTCATGTCAGAAACTTTGCTTTATCGGCACAAATCGTACTGTGACTGACGAAGAAAGGTGGCCTTGTTTGCAAAAGACCTCATGGTGCCACGTCAATCATCAACCTCGGGTACTGGTTGCATTATCTGCGGAAAAATGGTTATGTTATGTATTTCGTGTGATCCCAAGAGGTGGGCATGAATGCAGTACTACGAACCACTAAAGCCTGGGAAATGATTACTATGGAGCGCTACAGTCAACAACTGCGTTGAAATGAAAGGCTCGCAATCTGTCTTTGTCTTTTTCTAGTAAGGCTTGGTAATTTACTTAGAAATCAAGTAAGAGAAACTACGTAGCAAATACTGTTTAGGTGGCCGCCACGCCGTGAAGTAGAAAGAACGTGCGCCGACTGTCACACTGCGTGCCTGGGTTCAATTCTTGCTACGATCAACCTTCACAATTGAATATGTGGAAAGAGCTTCTTTAACTTCGTCCACTCCACTTGTGAGAAGTATTTAAATAGCACCTAAAACACGAGTAGTTCCTCCAGAGGTTAGACTAAGATCCACTTCGGCCTGTAGCGCTACCCATATTAGTCACCCCAATTGTGAGTTACGTTTAAGTTGACCGACTCTTGCCGTCATGTCGGTTAAGTGACGTTTTAGTGTCGGCTTTACGATACCGATACGCCTTGAGTGTCGTTTTATTTATGTTCCACTTTCTGCGGAAAAAGAAAAAAACTGACAAATGACAGATTTAAATTTTTCTATGAAGTTGGCTGCTATAAAATAACTATTTTCGATCGATCGCGCGAACTTTCGCACAGCACTGCCCTCATTCTTACGTAGAAGTAAAGGCTTGAAGGCTGGTTGCCCTTAAAAGGCGGTCTGACATGTGGCACAGTTCTGTGGAAAAACCATGTCGTCTACATCCGCCTCTTCGATTTGAGGCCAAACGAAATATGGTTCAACATTTGTCTTGAATTAACGAAACGATGACTATCACGCCTACCTTAGTTTCGAAGAAGTGCAGAACAATGACACCACTAGAGCCAATTGAACACCATGACGTTTACCTTTCCCCCTTTACATGTCTCGACCGAGTGCAACAGGATTTCAAACCGTAGTTTGTGGGAGAAACCCCAAAATTTCCCGTTTTAATGAAAATTCCGAAAGCTTCAGAATTACAGAATCTCTTGAGCTCCGATGAAAGCAGGCGCATGGACGGAAACACCGCAATCGGAATGGGTAGTGGCGCTGTTCTTTGGTCATGACAACCGTGCCTTCTGATAATGAGAGGGCTTGCTGAAGATTATGCCAGTTGACTATTCCTGCAGAGTGACTGGAACACACATGTTGTGCCAGTCGATCGACGGGTAATTACTGGACGAAAATTCAGTCGACGAGTATCCTCTTCCGCACAGCAATGGTACTCACCCGGACTCTGCTGGCTCTGGAATTAAGAATCAGTGAGCTTGAGTTGTTGACTTGTGGCACGAAATCATTACAAGCATCGGTTAGTATTTCCTCCCAAAATTTAGCAGAGTATCGTCCCGACCGTAATCATTGACAGAGCCCAACGCCAATCGAATGTCGTGGGATTTCCAAGAAATGATTTGAGCACGCAGGCAATAAATCAACGCAACTGAACATCAAAAGGATGAGCCCCATTCTACATACTTCCTTACTCGAAATCAACTCAACTGACACAGTGAAACCCGAACCGAACCGTGCATTCAATCTTTAGCGTATTTTATTTACGAGTTTATTCACTCAATAAATTTAAATTTATTTCCTCTCCAAATGTGAGCTCATATAACACTCAGCCTTGCGATTGTAGAAGATGCGCTATTGGAACACTTCTTAATCCACTTCGTATAAATTAACATTACGTGTTCATCCCCCCTGCCGCGCCGGTATGATACCAGCACTCATCCTCTAGCACACCCCCACGATGCCGCCTACGTCAAGGTGATAATATATTTCCCATCTGTTCAGTAAATACGCATTATAAATCCTTCCACGACGCGAACGAGTCCTAGAACTGTCATTCTAATCTGAGGAAAGTACTGCACAGCAGATACGGAATCGCTTACGCTGCTAAATGCTATCTATGAGTTAAAGCTTTTTGCATAATGAAAGGCATTCATCCGTGGTGCACAAGTACGTACCGGAGGTAGAGAGACAACATTCAAGTAACATCTCTGCTGTGCTCCTCTTCGAGGGGTCCGTGTGATTCGTGTGGAACACGGTGCGCGCGGCATGGTGGTAAAAGGAGGAGGAAGGTTCGAGTTTATGTTTAAATAAATTTATTTACCATGGTAATGTGCACAGTGCAGGCGAGCTCCAGCAAGTGTGTATGTAGTGGCAGCCATTCCTCTCAGATGGAAGTGTTTGATTGTGTGCTTTGCTTTTGTTTTTGCTTAGAGTTCTTATTTTGGGTATTTTCTTTGAATACACCTACACACGGAGGCCGTGAAAAAATCAGAAAAATTCGCAGAAATCGGCGAAAAAAGGCCTTCGTGGGGTGGAGTGCTTTTGGGGGAGCGGAATGGGGTGGAACACTTTTGATCTGGTAAGAGGTTCTGGTTGTTTTGAGATCTCTTTCCTTTCACCTTGCATTTGCTTAAAGAAGCAAACAGAAAACGCGCAACGGGTACCGACAATGAGACAAAAAGAAGACGAAAATACATTTATTTCTCGTCTTCTTTTGTTCGGTTATCTCTTTACGAAAGGAATCCTCTCCATCAACTACAGTAGGTACTGTGCCATTCTGTGCAAAGTACGAATGTGTATGTATGCCGAAGGGAATATCTTGATATCGCGTCAAATCCTTTTTTTTGAGCAAACAGCATCTCTTTGTGTGTACTGTGAAAGAATGTGTCTGCTATGTATCTATTTACGGATGCGTCTGTAGGTATGTATGTGGGCAAATGTCATGCTGAGTTATGAACGATGGGACTGGGAGTTAAGTATGCATGGCTAAAAAAGAATAACGATGAGCGAATCCAAAGGGCTTGTAGACAAGATGTGAACTCCGATCTTATGATGTCTTCCGGCTTCTGCTGAACGACGAAACAACAAGGAGTTTCCATCTTTTTCTTTCCTTGAAGCAGCTTGCATCTATGCTTAAATTCGATGCGAATAAATTCTGACTTATCTTCCCCTCAGAGATGGGTGCATATTAAAATGTGTGAATTTTGCAACACATCTTTAATGTCGACTACTGAATCTTTTGCGATGCAGTACAGCGATCTGAAGCAATAAGTAAGTGAAATGAAAAATACAAAGAGTGCTGCATAAAACTGAAGCTGCTATGTTCTACAGTGTATGTGTCTAATGAGACATTTGGACGTCAATGGCATAGCTTATGTGTGTGTGTAGTGGCAGTTCTAGGAGAACCTAATTAGCACTTTGTGGCATTTTGATGCCGCGACTCTATTTTGTTTATAGTTACTCAAGTTATTTGCTTAATTATATACTTTTTTATATTTTTTACAATCAACGTGTTGCGTTTAGAAGGTTAATGAGTTCCTTTATGGTTTTATTAGATATACCGTCGAGGGATTCGAAAATAGTGTTGTCTAGTGTTCGCTGTCTTACTCTAGCCAGCGTTGGGCAGATGCACACAAAAAAAAAAGGTAATGTTTCCTTTTCCGAAGTCTCGTTACAGATGCGACAGTGTACATTGTATGGAATTTTTTTGATTGCGTGATCTAATGGCCAGTTCCCCATGATGACCGCTGTAATTCTTGCGATGTTAGTGCGGGTCCGACTCATGCCTAAAACACAATAGTGCGTTGTCTTTCAACGCACACATTTGAATGGCCGTGAACAAAATGTTGCGGTGTGTGTTTTGGCAAAGTAAAGAGAGAATTGAGCGGATTCTAATAACATGATACATTTTGTATATCATAAGACCAATGCACCCAATTTCCGACATGTTCGATATTTTTAAGAGAGCCATACGTCCAACATTGGCACTTTTTCTCCCAAATTGAGAGTCAACTGACATTTGAGAACTGAAAACAGGTGATTAAAATAAATTTAACGACAAAAGTGACTTGAAATCAGTGCCGACAATTTAAAAATAATGAAAACAGCTGATGATTGATTTGACATGTCGAATCTTGACGCACTGCATTTTCTATCACAAAGTCGAACGCAGCAACGCACTATTGTGTTTCAGGCATTAGAAGATCCTCAGTCCTCAGTCCTCAGTCCTCAGTCATGCAATATTATATATATATATACCGGCAATGTTTTCCTGAATTTTGCGCAAGTAGTCAGTTGAGACAACATAAGACCAGCAACATTCCGGAAATGTGAATATATTCTAGTTTTGACTAGTCTTAAAGGTATACACAATACACATCCATGACAGACGAGCTTATGAGCTTATGAGTCATTACCTGAAATGTTTTGAGGATAACTCGAACTGATTTTGACACTGTATTAAGTTTAAGCCAGCCACCATACTAGTAATGTGTCGGTCTTCAACGAATCGACATAGCGAACAGGCCTTCCCTTACATCGGAGTGTGGTCTTTTTCCTCCCCATCTTGGCGGTTGTGTTGCGGTTGTGTTGCAGCCTTGCAGGTCATTGTCATTATTTATATGAGTGTTTTGTCATGGACTCCAAAAAGAGAGATAATGCTTTATTGGTTTCGGCTAACAGTGGGGATTGAACCGTGCACCTTAAGAGCCAGTGACACTGACTCTAGCTATTTAGCCAGATGCTTGTTATAGAAATGGGTGGCATCTGCCTTACTTCACCACTGTTATACTTACTTAACTCAAAAACTAAAGCCACTAGATCATATGAAGCGACGTACGTATTTACGGATTTGACTCTAGAAACATTGGAAGAAGATGATCAAATTCATTCCAAATCATCTTCAGTGGTGGGGCTAGTTTTTGGCTAAACGGTTTCGCAAGGTAGATCCGTGGCTCACTTAGACCAACGTGTTTTGTGCCCTTGTTTGGGGTATTTTCCTACTATTAGTCCTTAAACCACCTAGATTCACATGTGAATCTTAGGTCCACGGCTTCGTGGACGTCGAAGACTATTAGTGGTCTGGTGATTCAAGAATATTCCATCCACAAAATATGACTGCATGGTGTGGTTTTATTGCTGTTGCCCTGTAATTGCATAATTCAGTTCGCTGCTTTTTTCAACGTTGTTTCCTTCAACAATTGCACTAATAAATGATACGCGGTTTCAACAAGACAGTTCCACAAAATACACAGCGATTTGCAACTGCATCGCGCCTTAGATTGTGTGATGTAACACCGTTTGCTGGTCTGCGCCAACGAGCCCGAGTTGATAGAGGAGCTCGAAGCATATATTGAATGTGAAATATCTGGCGTTTCCTTTTACGCGACCGCCACAAACGTGCCCGTGGTACGGATATGAACAACGTCGAATTCCCTACACAAATGTTTTGATTGGACCTTATGCCAATACTACAATTTTCAAGATGTCTCAAATTGTTTGCCTTTCATTAAAAAAGAAAAAGTTATCCAGTCCTTGTTGGAAGACATGATCAGCTTCTACACGAAAAATTTTAACCTGTATCTTCACAAATTGTTTTTGAGGCTGAATGGTTCCAATCTAAATATTTATTTCACACCTCTTCTTACACGTGCAAGCACTACAGATCTCTAAGCCACTCGATCCTCCACTCTCGACTCTAACTCATCAGGAGTTATGGCCAAAGCAACCAGGCGAATTTTGGACTAGGTCCAAGCTGCCTTTTTATCCATTGTTATAAGAATTTCCGCCCCTTTAAAGTAATACGAGTATGTTATCCTCAGTGCTCTGTTCGAGATCATTCAAAATATTCTCAATAGAAACCATGGTTGCTGTTAATGAAAGTGATGCTGAAGCACCACATGAAGGCGCAAAAAGGGCTTATCTTACGGCGCATTATAACGAAGTTTGCATTTTAATGTGCCTCCACATCCTGGCGCAGGTCAACTCACTCCAGGATGCAAGCCAGCTGACCGCGTAACACGAGAAAATTGGCGTTTTGGTGCACGCGTTTTGAACTTCCTCCTACCCGGTAACTGATGATCGCGTCACATGTCCGACCAGTTTTTAACATACTTCCAGGTGTACATATGTAAGGCAATAGAAGATAAAAGATAGAAGGAGAAAAACAAATCAACACTGATTCTTTATTCCTTCCAATTTTAAAAGCACACTTAACTCTTCAACGGCTCACGCCGTTAGATTAAGAAGGTAATTGAGTAGAAAGATCCCATGATGAACAAATAACGACAAGGCCTCGATCAGACCAACCTTTCCTGCACGCCGACCAACTCGTTCAAATTCTTAATGTAGGGTAGTCCTTTTTGCGATGGCCAGTAAAGCCATTAACCATTAAACGTGGAAATCCTCCTCCATTCAGCACTTGTGGGTTATTTGCTCACGTGGCTTAATAGCCCTAATCTTTATAATACATCTCCGCCTGACAGGACTTCATCATTTAAGAAGCAATAAAAGTCTCAACGACCACATCATTCCCCCCCCCCCTCTCCGCCGTCCCCTCGGCCCGAAGCACCATCCCAGAACTACTCTTTAAATCCAATCACTGTCTGGGTCTATAAAAAACCGATTTCATGTTCTTTCAAAAAATATCAAACATTTGCCTCGGCAAATTGGTAGCATTCCTCCATTTCAGTATCGTACGTGTCCCGTTGATTTTGTCATATATTTTCATCTTGCAACTTAAAAAATGCTACCCGAAACAGGCACATAGCACACCCACCCACAAGCCGCCAGAATGCCAGATGCTATCTCTCGTCCCACTCGCAGAACCTTTACGATTTTAGTCACGAAAATCCCATCAAAGAACTTAATGTTGCTCTCACCGTGTCTTCATTCGCCGCCACCGCCGCTGCCTATGTAGGGAAAAAAAAGAAATCTCATCAAACATAGAAACACATCCTGCTTTCCAGTTCCCTGGGAAGATGGGGAGGGGACGAGCAAAAAGAAAAAAACGAGAGGAAAAAAAAAGCGAACAGCTATGTTGCAGGATAAAGTGACTCCGGGTCCATTCAATCAAGCTGCCAGCAAACTTCGCGTCCATCACCGAATGACTGGGAAGTCATAGAGTGAGTTTCCCATTCCACCGGAGTTTAGATCCGCAGTCAGTACGCAGAAAAATTCAAATTGTTTTTCTCTCTCTCTCTTTCTTCCCCTGATGGTTATTGAATTTTCATTAGCTTGGCGGAAGGCGGCTTTATTCATTCAAATGGATCGATCATGTCCTCTGGACGCTGCGTCGGCCGCATATCTCTCCTACGTAGTGCCTATTAGTTCGAATTTGCGATGGACACAAACTAGAGAACAAATACATACACATCTGATTAGAGTCCTGACGTTTGGATTTTTTCAGTAAAAATTGCTTGTTTCTGAGTGACAGAACTCCTGGGGCAAGGCTTCTCATTTGCCTCATCCAGGGAATTTGAAAAATTAATCGTTCGAAATAGTTTCCTTGGGAAATCACTCCCCCCAACTGAGTCAGCTTAATCGGTTACGTGCTGAGTGATTCATCGGGATTTTAAGTTTCACGCTTAGCATAAGGATGGGGTGAGAATAAGTGCTGGACATAATGGAAGCTCCGTAAATTATTGGACACATTTAGCGTTGAACTCGGAGGACATAATTCAAGAGGAATCTGGTGATCTGAATGGTGCAAGTTTAAATATTCAAGTATTATCTTTATAAGATCCCGTCTTCAAAATGGAACCTTTATACATTCTGTGTCCGGCTTGACGTCTGTCGCATCTGTCAGTCATTTTTAAAGCGATCGACATGCTTGTTAGGTATACATTTAGTGTGGCTTCTTTACAAATTAGGGCTGATTTTAGAAATGAAACAACGATTCTTTATGTAATGGTTTTGTCTCAGTTTCATGCTTTTGTAGTCAAATAATAACTGCTCTCAGAGACAACTTTACCTGATTATGTTACGAGTAGGTGCTAGTGTCACATTTAAGAGAAGTAATTTATATTGATGAATGAGTCAAACTTATCCCAAATTGGAGTCGCCCATAGTAGTGTGAGATTTTTAATCACTAAAACGACTTGCCTTTATGTAAAGGTTGTCCCATAAATCACTCAAAATGTTATATTGATAGAAAATACAGATTTTTAATTAGAAAGCTTAAATTTTGTATTGATTCATAGATTATTCAGATTGGAGTTATGTGTGGAAAATCACATCAGATAAATGGCCACTACGGCTTTGCTGGCAAGTACGTATGTAGGCCGAGTTCATAAACGTCACACTGCGGCAGCTCAGCAAGATTTGCGTTCATAAATGTAAATAAGCTGCATTACCTTTGCATGACAGCAGTCAGTAACTGCGTTCATTTCAAGCAGGATTGCAGGGAAATGTGGCAAACGAAAACACATGAGTAACATTGTGAATAGTATTTCGGATAGCGATAGAATGAAACGTCACAAAACTTTTTGTATCGCCTACTTATGTTGCATTTATGAATACGTTTTTGATAATACTCGCAATAATACTCGCCTGCTGTGGCAGTATTTCTGTTCGTAAATACATAGAGAGAATATTTTGTGCAGTGCAGGGGCAACAATGTTGCAATTATGAAGTCGACCGTACTCTTTTATTGAAATTTTCTATCAACCGTTTCGCATAAATGTGTCTGAATTTCATTAATACAACTTCCAATTTCCTCTTTGGGCGTTGTTTGCATAGACATTTGAGGTTTGACTTCAAAAACCACAGAGAAAAAAGTCCAATGAAGTTAACTCCCAAGATCTGGGTGCCCAATTCTGATCGCAAAAACGGCCGATTACACTATTAGGAAATTACTGATGCAGTAATTGAATTGTTTCTCTGGCTGTAGGGCAAGTGGTATCTATACATCTACACGTCAGCAACTTATGCAAAACTGGGTTATTATGTCACGATAACGAACATCATAATTGTTATTGCCTGACCAGTCGCATTTTCGACGAAGAATGTTCCGATAATGCCTCCAGCCCAAAATCTCTCTCTCGCGCCAAACAGTCACGCGTTCTGGATTCATTTGTGTCTCAACCAATAATTGTGGCTTTTATGAACAATTTTGACGATTCACGAAGCCATCTAGATGAAAACGAGTTCCCGAAGAGCACTGAAGATGATTTTGTACGAAAATTACGGACTGTAGCTGATAGCTGAAAATGCTTTGTCTTTCCATATAGCGCTCCATTTGTACTAACCCCGAAATGTCAGCTGTCACATTGTTATCCTTTTTTTGAGTTGGTATCACTGTACAATTAAATTTATTTCGCAAAATTCAAATTTCGCGTGAATTATGGGACAACCTGTGCATATTTTCAAGGTGTCCTTCCTACAATTTGAATATGATTTTCAAGAAAGAATAACTGCATGCTTTCAAAAAATGTCATACATTATCTTCACACATGCAGGTGTGTTTGGCTCCATCCGGGTTGAAGCCAATACTCATGTCTTGCTTATGTTCTTATCGATAGGCAGAGTAATCTGTAAGCTAAGTTACATTCAACAGCCCTCAGCCGAATTCGCTCCAAAAAACAATTCAAGCGTTCAAGCTTTAAAAAACAAAAAAAAATAGTTTCCATGTCAACAAAAATATTAAAGAAGAATTAAGGCTAATATCTTCCGCCTCTTTTTTCGAGGAAATGATTGTTGTTTGTCCTGAAAATGTATGCTATTTCCTTGTTTTCCGTTAACAGCTCCCTTGGGCGTACAAATAATTGTGTTCCATCATCGTCTGCTCGAGGGAAGTCTTGCTGTTTCGCAAGGGAAAATATATTATTAAGGAATGTTCATCCATTTTCGTACATCTTTCAAATTAAAATCGAAAAAAAACATCCTAATTTGGTTATAAATAAAAAATTCGCGGACACATTGAGCGAACATTTCCCGCTTTGTTGCTAACAAAATGTGTTCTTGCCTGAAAGGCGACATTTCTCATCACATTCCGTCAACAACGTCAGCGTTGCAATCTCCAATCACTGCGCTCAAACTTTCATGTCGTGTACTCGTCGATTGGTTTTGTGGTTGACGATACTCATGACTGCTGTGGGTTCAGTGTTTTGCGAGTTTCCAACTAAGCACAAGTGCCTCCGAACCACATCCTCCAACATGAGAAGATAAACATCCTGGAATATTATTCATATGTGGCGAAGTGCTTACTCGCCCATAGGGCAATGGACAGAAGGCTGACACACTAATCACTATGCATGGAAGTGAACAGTGGACATGTCCGTATGTACAAACGTACGAATATTGCCATTTTCTGGTGTTCTTGTGAACTCAATCATCATATCTTCGCTGACTGGCCTACCGACGAAGGGAACACACACACACGCAAAAAGGCCCAATGCAGTAGCAACTGTGTCAATCCGATAATCGTTCCATCGAAAGTTGCCTTTCGCAACCCCATCCACTTAACACCTCCGGCATAAGTGTATCCGGGTGTTATTGTGCCGAAGCTCGAGTCTAGGTACACTTGTCGTACTGCAGTCACACACCCGCTCCAAGGTATTATTACACCATTAGGTTTTCGGTCTGGGGGATGGATCCATTAGTATGTGTAATTGCAATTACAACCCGTGTGTGAATATCGTGGGGCAATTTCCCCGGTCGGATTTCTTTTGCCCCGGCAATGAGAAAAGATACATGGAAACGCAGTTAATGATAGAGGAGCTGCTCTCCGCACAAGTCTAGTGTGCTTCGGTGAGTGTTTTCCTTTTGATTGTGGGTTTCATGTGACTGGGTGTCTGGGTGGTGACTGCACCCTCACATCGTCGTCACCAATGCGAAGTGGATGGATATTAGTTTTGCTTTTGTGCTTTTATTAGTCTTTCGAAGTTCCACGTGACTCGATGTTGATATCCTTATGTGAGCACACCTGGACGTAACCAGAAGTTCCGAGGAGTAAATATCTCAATTAGGCGACAATGATATTGATGTTGTGTCTGCTGAACGAGTTATAAAATCTCTTGATTGCACAGTTTCTACGTAACTGCAATACAATCGACAGAGATTAGCTCCATTGATTTGGTTTAAAAAGAGCTCCGTTTGCAATTGATCCTGCATTTGGATGGGGGTTGTTCCGGTTGCTCCGGACACACAATTCCGGGAAAGCGTAACTCGGTTACCTCACCGATCAAAGGTGCATTGATAATTGTTTCTATACCGAAGAACGGGATGAACTGCTGTGTGGAGTGTTTTCTGCCTGAGATAACCCTCTGTTCGATCTCAATGCATTTGCTTCACTTTGTTACAAATTAAATTGGATTTGTTTTGACAATATACACTTTGAGAATTCCGATGCAGTTTTGTCGGAAATTGTCTTGCTCCATGCTCTGTTACGTGTGTGCATCTGGTTGGAATAGGAGATGTAGAAACCTATTCCTTTGCGGTTTCCTGCTTGGTGTGCATCCAGAGTGAATCATTACATTTCCTGAGTAAAGTTCAACGATATTTACTTCACTCGGTAACGAAACGATGTTCAATGGATTGGATCATAACACGTGAGGTGAATGAAAAAGCTATGCGCTCAAAAATATGGCATCAGACGGAATTCATTTCACAATTGTCAGGTCATACGGAATTCAGAAAAAATGCGTAGGAGAATGTCGAAAGTGCTAGTTTCAGCCACGGGTTCCAGTATAGGAGTGTTGTTATGATAAGTAATCCAATTTTTACATTATGCCGGCACTGAATTCGAATATAAACTTTAATACAAGACGTGCGTCTGCAAGCTCTATTCTTAGGCCAGCGTTTGCGTATCCATTATATCCTGCTATTCACGTTATAGTTTTTTATACAATACATTCCTCTCTGCAATGTTCCTTCATTGTTTTGATATTTCGGAGAATCCGGAAGTAGTCGATTGTGAAACGACGGACTTCCACTTCAAATGAACCCTCGCATGTATGTCAAATTTGAATATGTGTCGAAACTAAGCGAGACTCAAGCGAAATACATCAGTCGATCGAAAATGGTACACAGAAGTGATACACTGCACATAATAATACCTAGTTTCGTTAAATTTCGTTCAATTCTGCTTACTTAAGATCCAAGCCCATAGAATCCGTTGTGTGCATTGCGTCATGTTAAACAATTGACAACTCATAAGTTCTATTGAGAGGGAGAGAAACAGCTAATGCGGCCCACGAGTGGAGTGCATCGAGATGGGTGAAGTTGGTCAACTTTTAACTTCGTCATACTTTGACAGTTCCTTTTCCACCCAAATCATTTTGTGGTGATCTCGTCGCAGTGGGATTTGATGGATTTTGGGCGCAACGTTGGGCATCTCTTTGCAATCCGGCAACTTACGGACTGTATAGGTTTGGCCTTTTGATTGGGAACTTATACAACCAATCACTTTCTACATAAATGACTGTTGGTATTGGAATTCAAAGAATTTAGTAAATTCGATCATGGGGTTTTTGAAATTCGACGATGCTTTTGCCTACTTTTTCGGTTGTGTATACGCTTCTTATGGTTGGGCTTTAAGGAGTAAAAATAATACCTTAATCTGACGATATTCTTCCATTAATATGTAAATATTTAAAAATCTTGAAGTATTATATACTACATATCTCGAGCTTTCATGTATCACAAGTGTAAATGCGTGTTGTGCCTGCTATTATTGTTTTATCCACGAGTTGATGGGACCAGGTCTGAACACCAGCTCCCATACCGGTTTGTCGATCAAAAAAGCATTCCACTCATCCATCTTCCATCTCATGTCAATCCATCATTCCTACCGACTAAATAGGAACGTAAACGATATTTCATCTACAGTGCGCTAAGATGCTTATAGAGTCCCCCTTTGGGACATATATCACTAAAAACACATCTAACATATTCGGATTTGATAGTTTTTGCTTCAAGCTTCTCTTTCAGACATTTGAAAATCAAAGTCAATGGCGTAATGCAAAACAAAATGCCTCCCTGAAAAGAAAGTAAGTTGCATCGTTGACCAAACCGCATTTTCAGCACAATGCTTTGTATACTGTACGATATCTTCTTTGGGACATCTTCTGCAGTTCAAAAGCTACCAAAAATGAGTTACCTTGTATTCTGTGTATCATAGATGGGGCCTACAGTTTTATGCCGACTCCAAACGGCGAAGTTTTGGAAGCTTTTCTAGACAGAACAACTCTTTGAACATTGCCAGTGACTCAAAAGAGTTGGAGTCGTTAAGTGTGAAAGTTGCTAAATTCTTAGATTGAACCGGGAATCCACCGAGTAGGAATCAGCGCACGTACCCGCAACACGAGCACCGCCAGTATGGCTAACAGCATTCATTTCTGTCCCTCATCAAGTACCACAACTTTATCGCTCCCATTGACAAGCACGATCTTGTGTCGAAATGGAACTGCTTTTTCTTTGTATACTATTCATCAGATTTCTAGGATTGCTCGCTACCTAATTTTCGGTTCGTTTACAATTTCCAAGCAATCATCTCATTCTGCAACAAATCCAAACTTCCGTATGCCTTACACTTTATCTTGAAATAGATTTCCTGTTTTGGATGCGAAAATATTGTTCCACACGCATAAAGTGATATCTCAACTTTAATAAAACAACTCCAAAGTTTGCCTCAAACTTTTATTTCTTAAGAACATCGAAAAACTTACTCCCCTCGACTGCCATCTGTTGGCTGTGCTAAGGTGAAAGTGGTAAGATATTAAAATTCTCAAACCAAAGCCGAAAATTGAAGAGTTCCCTTGTTGCTAAGTTGGTAAAGGGCTGCTTCCATCCCTTCTCAAATTTCCCGTCTACAACAGGAGATAATTTACAATGGATATAACACTCGCCAGCTTAACGTTGTAGCAATCGATATTCAGCTGCTTTGCTTGCTTGCCTTGAAGAACTACTAAGCGATGCTGTGACTCTAAAGTCTGGTGGAAAAACAATCCTCTCCATCTTTTCCGCAGCTATGCACGTTTTTTATCATTTCATAAAGGAAAATGTTTAATGGGATAAGGTGATAGTCGAATGATGTACTTTGACTGGTGGATGAACGGTAGGGTAGTTTTAATGGGAACCGCTTAGAGTGTTGTCAAGCTAGTAATACTGTGTTGTTTCGTTCTATTATTTTCAGACTTGCTGGAATGGTGTTGACTATATTTAAAAGCGCTTTAAGACGTAGGTTAGGTTATGTTAGTCATACTTCGGCCAGATTAGATCCACACGGATTTAATTTCTCCTGTTCCGCAAACTAGTCAGCACTTCTGATAAAGCAGAGGAGTTGACTGATACTAATGTTATATAGTTCCATCAGGTTACTAAAGTAGCAGGCGTCAAGGTGACGTTTTCTGCTGCTGCATAGAAAATGTGCAATAGTTTCCTCCTCTTCGTCCCTGGAGCTCCTGCAAAAATCATTATAGCAGAGGCATGTGTTCCAATGGCACAATGCCCGGTTATGACAACAATAATAGTTTTGAGTTTATGTCTACTCATTTTGAGCTTTAAAAGCTAAAAGCTAAGCAAATTTTAATTTGTGTCGAGCAATTCTACTTAATGTGTTCATTTTGGCACTCTATACGAATGAACGTCATTCTCAGTTCCCTGAGAATAGTGATACCGCGTCGCTGCCCAAATGTTTGGCGTTTCTTCTTCGCAGCCATATTGACATCCTTTCGTATACTTGCAGTCCCTAATAAGAAAAGGAAAAGGAAGGAAAACACACTTTTACTGGATCCGCTCCTGTTAACTTCTTAATTTATTTTGACAATGTGTAGTAGCAAACTTATTCAAGGATGCAGTTAATTTTAATTTTTATGTTGGAAAGAGTATGCCAAAATTGGACTAAGAGGGACCATTTGAGGCGCAGTCAAGGTCAACATTTGCATGAAATAATCTTTAAACATTAAATTATATGGACCGTACTATCGATTCAAATAAAGATTTCATTCATTTTTTCTGAATTTTATGTGTTTTTTTTTTGAAAAACTTTCCTATAGCCTTTAAAAAATCATCCTTTACAACTGCCAAGCTTACTGGTGAAAGAAAGTTGCGTCAGTTAGTCTGTGTTTGACAGCCATTGAAAGCAGACAATCTGGAAAATGGAAAAAAGTGTCTGGTGTTTACGTAAAGGTGAATCTGCTTCGAAGGTCAGGCTGGGTAATCTGGGCGTTCTATACCAAAGTTTGTTGAACTACGGGAAAGATGTCAGCTTTGTAGCATCAATAAAATACATACAACATACAATCAACAAATTTGATGCGATGTACCGTGAAATGCATTAAAGTTAATATTTTTTGATAAAATGGTCATTGGTATCCCGTGACCCGTAGCTCGACAAATCTGGTGAGTTGCGCTTTCACTTTTATTCGATAAGTCGTTGCAGCTCAGCGGGTAGCTTCAGTATTGAGGAGGGCCATGCTTGTGTTTGCACGGCTTAGCTTGTCGAACGGAGTGGTTGTTATCTCCTCCCTCGTACACTACCCATTTGCCATCAAAATCTCGTGCTTTTAGCTAGCTAAGACTGGCAACTAAAAGAAGAGAAGAAGAGACAGGAAAGATGAAAAAGCAAAGTGTGGTCATTGCCTGTGGCCACCAGAAAAGGGCTCGCAGAGCTAAGATATCTAACTTAACCTATGTCTAGGATAGGTAGGTATACCTCAAATTTAATCAAAACTACTTACAACTATATAGGTCAAGACGGGGAATGTCGTCCAACCTACATTCACATTTTAGACAACAGAACTTATTCCATTAAATAACACATAATTACAGTGGACTCTCTCGAAGTCAAATTCTCACGGGATATCGAGTTAGAGGGATTTCGACTTAGATGATGGTTTTTTGTATGGAAAATTGAGGGAAATGCCAAAAAAAAACTTCGAGTTAGAGAGAAATTCGGAGAGTTCGACTTAGAGAGAATCCGCAGTACTTTCAAATGTGTCATTTCATGTATGTATAACAATGCATATTTTAATTTCTTATTTACTTAGTCCACAAAATTAAGGCCACGACAACAGAGGAGGATATTCGTCGATTTTAGAATAGACGGTTAAGTTGTTTGACCGATTTTGAATGAGCCTACTTCAATTATCTTGTCCACGCAAAGAATTCGACCACTGGATTGTGAGCAAATAATACACGAAGCTTTACTAATCCTTTTCACAAATTTATTTACTAATACTGGTATCCTTCTTAAGCTTTTCTTCACTTTAAATCGCCACTATTGCTTTGTTACAAGACTCGTCGCTGCCTTTATGGCTCCAAACTGTACTGTGATGCATCGGCCTTAATGTACTTAATTCCATATACTTTCGAGAGTTGATGTGGTTGACGCTTTTATGTAGCTTCATTTCAGCACAGTGTACAATAACCCTTTTCGATATTGGTTTTCGCAATTGCGATCGATTCCTTTCCTTAGATAAAAGATGGCGCTGATGTGCTAGGTGTACTTTGGTGATTGAAATTCCCAAATCAAAATATATTCTTTTCTTTTTTCAAAGAATGTAGTCGTGAAGGCTGCCGCAACAGAGTTCCTTAAATTATATAATAATACTAAGATGCGAAGTTCTTAAGTCAGTTCTTCAGTTCTTAAAACAGTGTAGCGAAAAATGCTTCTAAGACCCTGTCTATGTAATAAGCCAAAATCGACCTCGGACTGCAACTTCTCCCAACATGTGCATAAATAGATACCCAGATTCGTATATTAGCCCAGGCTCTATGCAATAAGTCACGCAGAGTATGTGCGTTATTTTTAAAAAATGATACCAACGTCTTCAGCTACAAGCTGCATTTGCTGTCAATACACTTGTTCATGCAGCACACAAAAGGCTACAAATTATTCCTCCCCCCATGCTATTTGCTAAGTACGTAGCTACCGCAAGCCGACAAATAAATCAACTTGTCATCAGCTTAACTGAAGAGCACTAACCCCGAAAACCACCTCATCCCCGTTTTATTGGCCCACATACACGAAAGCCCAAATTCGGGTCAATTCAAAATAATCCTCTTACACACAGTGCCGCAACAATAGAGCGAACTTCCTCGCCAAGCACACATCTAAGGCCACAGCGCACTTGAAAAACCAGCTTTCTTCTCAAGAGGACATGTGTGACGTGTCTTGACTGCGTCTGGCAACAGTGCGGCAGTCAGTTTGCACGTACAACTGTGTGCACTGCGGGAATCGATAAATGCTTTCTGCTGAAATCATTCGATACTCGAATTAAAAGTAAATCCTCTTTCATATCGCTGTTTCCCAGCGAAGCATTCGCACGCACCATAAAATACGAATCCGTCAAAAATACGATCTCCACTGACGGGACTAATCTCGTCTGTGCGCACTGCACTCACTCCAACGCCTGGGACCATTGAAAATAGACAGAATTTTTGCTTCCTTTGTAAATCAGAATCATAATTGAATTACCATCCCTGCCGTGATTATTCGTGTGCAAATATTTTTCCAAGTACAAATTAAAATGTAGTCCTTGTCTGGTGTGGCAACTTTTTAGCCACCACCACCAACGTCTCTGGTGCGGACATCATAATCAAACCTGACGGTCTGATGCAGGGTCATATGTAAAAAGCACTCGAAGCGGATGATCTGTTTGCTGTTGATAAATAATTCGTTAGCATATTTCATTATGCCACGTTTTCCACTCGGCCAAGGATTACGCAAAAATATTCCGACCGCACAATGGACCGAGCATGTCGACCCCAAAATTTTCAAAATTTTCCACTACTTCAACGTCTAAGGAGCTAAGTAGCACACGATATCCGTATTAGAGCTAGCGTTTGCTTCTCTGAGCTTGCTGCCGACCCCCGTTTGAATGAGCGGCCATATGCCAAATTTATATGCAAATAACAAACAAACAATTATATTTTCAATCTGCGACGACGGCGGCGATAGGACAGCCAGGTCTTTACACATGCACGCGCCCACATGCAGGGGCTGTATGGCCGCGAACAGGGGATGAATGTTTGCTTTGCGTGTACATGCGACTGAAGTCGTTAGAGTTCCATTTGAGAGGATGTTAAATAAAATAGAAAGATTAAAAGTCCTTGCCGTAATGGAAAGTCTCATTGAACACGCTTTTAGCCTGGTAGGCGGGGCTGCAATCAAAATGCTCACCCCTTAGCCCTTAGGGGGTTGCAATTTGTCATTCGGTACTTTGAAGTGACTTCAAATTTTAAACTGACACAAATTTGAATTCAATCACGTGAAAATGTGTTCACACCCCCCTGTGGGTGGGTGTTTTCGCCGATTGAAGATTGAAAACTAGGCCCGGCAGCGTTTGTTTATCATGCAAACAGCTCCAAGCGATTTGCGTCTGCATCGTCTCGATGCGTCACCCGACTACAGGCAGTATCATCGCCGTCGTCATCTGTCAACAGTGATTTGATGGCAATTAGGAGTTTCTATAATATCTGAGCATTTGGCCGGATCTAACACCCTGGCTGGTGATTGCAGCTTTGTCGGTCGGAATTCGTGTCCTCCGGGCGAGGATAATGTGGGTAATACGATTGAAACCGATTGCGCTCGTTCACCAATAACAGGGAAGATGGCGTACATCCTGCTAAGGGGTTGTGTGGAGGAAGGGAAATTTATATATCTCTTTCCGTGCCGTATTGGATCTGGGCGTAACTTCTACAGTGTTGTACGTACTACGAGTATTGTTCGATCATGAGTGGAGGTGACCCGCGGGGCTAAAGTCTGGATAGTCGTACTCTCTGAGCCCTCGCTTATGAAAATTGTCGGAGATACCACGCACTTAACAAGAACCTTCTACTCCACGATAAACGTAACACTTGCAACCACATAATAGATTTCACACTCTGTGAAATGTTTGATGTTCTTTCTACTTTCTAATTCCTCACTTGTATTGAAAAGATCTTTCCTGTAGTTCTTTAGGCCCGCCACGGTTACTGCTCACTTGCCAATGTCCAACCAGCTCTTCACCTCACTCAGGCTTCGGATGTTAAATTCCAACGTTAAATCGATACCTACTGCTATACGGATGCGAGACTTGGAAGACAGCGACATTTATTGTTCCTAATCAACAAAAGCTTGAGACGAATCCCGAAGGTCTTCAGGCCGGAATGGGTCACGAACGAAGAGCAGAACTTCACAGAAACCAATCGCAGCAGAGACCTAACGTCTAAAGTGGAGCTGGACAGGCCACACCCTACGAATATAGCGAGGATGGCCCTTACTGGGATCCCACAACGAGTGTGGAATGCGTGGAGGGCGTCCACGCTTAATCTGGAGGCGGACCGTGGAGAAGGAACATCGACAGGCCGATAAATTCTGGTCGGACGTGACTAGTCTGGCCCGAGACAGAGTCGCGTGGAGATCGTTAGCAGAATCCGCTATGTGCTCCATACGAGCAACCTATCTAAATATGCAAATACTAACTTTAATTCTCTAGATCATACGAACATTAAATCAAGATCTGTTTGATTTTAAGTGCCTGCTAAATTTGGTTCAAAAATTGATCCGCGTCCCATAGAAATACAGATTGAAACACGGTTTACTCACAAAGATGTTCTCTGATGAACGACACAATTTACATGCAATCCTCTTATTCCATGCGCTGGATTTACTTTGCGAATGTTTTGTTAAATTTAGTTGCCTTGGTTTAATTGGTTTCTTCCTTTTGGCAGACGTTTGACGTATGATTCTTCATTGCTCCAGATCAATCTCCAATTAAAATTTCCCGCTCACCGTTTCATCTGTTGTTTTTAAATCTGACCATTTTTGTTTTAGCTCAATTTACAAGCGCTTTTACAACACAAATGTAAACCTGTTGCAAGCCTGTCTCTTAATTACTGTCGGTCAAGGTGAACGCTGTCATAACTACAATCCCTTCAAGTGATTGTGTTTTACTCCTGACGAATTTCCAGAATGCTGTAATTGCCTCAAGTCTAGTACCTAGTCTTAATTTTGTACAGCCGGGTGAGTCTTGTTTTGAGGACGTCGTAAGTTTGCCCTCATGTTCCTATTACTATGTTGCAACAGAGAATGCCGCTTTGATCTCTAGGTATTAATCTTGTTTTCAAATAGCTAAGAACAATTCTCGCTACAGTATTCTACAGATCTGTACTTCATTCAACTTCATCTTTATATTCGTCAAGGCCATACATACGACACCGTGCCTCAAAAGTGTCAAAATTTCTGACAATGCGACTCATATCGTTGAGGGTGTTGTTAAGAACATTTACACCCAACCATTCTTGTTGGGAATTCTGCCTGACCACTAATTGATTAATGAGCTCTCGCCGGACTTCGATAAGTTCCGAGAATTGATTGCCATCCATCGATAAGCGTGAGTGATTTCCACTTACCAGCTCATTTGAGTCCAATATGTTTCTGAAATCCTTTTTATTTTATTTGCTTTTCCATAATTTTCCTCGTCCCCAGTAATTCGTCATATTTCATTAAAATATAATTCTTCAGCATTAAAGTTCAATAATTCATTTAAAAATAATAAGGTTAACAAACTACAATACATACCTTGATGCGGTGACAGCCAGAATTGGAAAAATGGCAGACGGTGGCTTGTTGACAGATAAATAGTACAATTTTTTTCAACTTTTATAACGATATAATAGCGGGATGTACTAAGATGTGGATGTCTGGATGTAAAAAATTCATCGATTGCACTGGGTCGGCCCCATCGAGCACAGCAAAGAAGGTCTTCGAATCGGAGGTCTGCGCAACTGGAAGCAGCGTGCCCCTCATTTTTTTACCCCTCAGGCGAAGAGGACGAAGAGTAAGAGTAATCTGTAATCTTGAGGGTGTGAACGCAAGAGATGAAGGTCATCCGTCCCAACCTGACCTTAGAATAATCCTCACAAACCTGAGCTTTGATTTTGACGGAGTAGGTCTAAAAGGAGTGCATGCCAGGTAGCCTTGGCTGGCTGGAGGACTACCTGCCGCTTTAGCCAATAGCCCAAGGAGCTGATCAAAAACTTCTCCGTCGCCAACCGACAGACTCACTCTCCTCTCCCGATTCGTGTGCAGCCGCTCATATTTTTATTTTCGGGCGAAAGTACTTTTGTGAGAGTAGGACTTCATTGACAGAGGCTAAGTGCACTATCAACCCTTCGAAGTCTAATCATATCTATGCGCAACTTAACTACTCAGCATGATTTCCCGAACTCAAAAAAGTCAGTTTTAGTGTCGCTTCAAACTAGGTTACAGCCTTCAACCTCATAAGCTTAATCATTCTTAAGATGCAATTTATAAACGTCCCTTAAATGCATTAGCATCCTGGTAATAGCACAAACACTTAATTAGCCTGCCGTTTAACCTGCTGCAAGCAGTCTTTGTAATCAGACGAACGGAGGTGCTCATTTAAGCCCTCACACCTTGCCGTACTGCAACAAGTACATGCACTGAACAGCATTAATTGCAATAAGTTGGCATTCTAATTATGCAATTCGTGCATGTATACATTGCCCTACGACTGCCGACTAAAAAGGGCGCCTTCTTTTTTTGTATTTCGTAGCTGCCATGCTTCACAAAGTTCCACATTTTGTCGAATATATAGGTAAATTACCGCGACAAAGGCTTGAGCAAGCTGAGTGCGACTAATTAAAAATTACAATTATTCAGTTTTCTCTCAAGAGTGTGTGCAATTAAGGCACCATCGAGGCGATGGTGGTATAACTGCGAGCGAAAATAAGGGCACCCAGCTTCCAGTGTGTACTCGTACACGACTACCGTTGACGGAAACAAATTAGAAATGCAATGTTTCCTTGCCAACGATGGCAATTAATTTCGTAAATTTTCCAAGACTTCTAACACAAGGGCTCCTTTAACAAGAATGCTATTAAACACCTTAACTTGTCGGGTATACAGCGAGACGCCGTCAAATGCTGCACGACGATGACGAACAGGTGTTTGCTACACGAACTGGTCAAAGGGAGGGAAATTAATTTACTTTACATATTAAATTTGCTTTCAAGCTTAACGCGGGAAATTAGTTTGATTGTTTTATTTTATTGGCCACATAAAGTTCGTTGCACACTTCAGTAAGACTTTCGCTCCTACATATGCATGTGCGAATACGTAAGCTGTTTGTGGTAAAAAGTTATGTTTACGGTGTATTGAGCTAACACCTCTCGCATGCTGCGTGCGCGAAATTCACTCATGCTGCTAATGCACATGAATTTTGAATGTTTATTCGTTCACTGGACACAGTTATACAGGCATTCCTTTTTTGTCGCACAAACAACATTTTCATCCATCATTCATGCAACAAAAATAAATTAAGTACAACATTGCATAGGATCCACTGCTGACGAAAATATATTCGTACGCAACGGAGAACGAAGCAGTGTAAGTTTACGAAGGACAACTTAAAGCCGCCGACTACATAGGGACACCAATGCTCCACCTAACAGGGTGGTTTCAGGTATAAAGACCGGATTGTGGAGAGTCTTCAGTCTTCAGTCTTCAGTCTTCAGTCTTCAGTCTTCAGTCTTCAGTCTTCAGTCTTCAGTCTTCAGTCTTCAGTCTTCAGTCTTCAGTCTTCAGTCTTCAGTCTTCAGTCTTCAGTCTTCAGTCTTCAGTCTTCAGTCTTCAGTCTTCAGTCTTCAGTCTTCAGTCTTCAGTCTTCAGTCTTCAGTCTTCAGTCTTCAGTCTTCAGTCTTCAGTCTTCAGTCTTCAGTCTTCAGTCTTCAGTCTTCAGTCTTCAGTCTTCAGTCTTCAGTCTTCAGTCTTCAGTCTTCAGTCTTCAGTCTTCAGTCTTCAGTCTTCAGTCTTCAGTCTTCAGTCTTCAGTCTTCAGTCTTCAGTCTTCAGTCTTCAGTCTTCAGTCTTCAGTCTTCAGTCTTCAGTCTTCAGTCTTCAGTCTTCAGTCTTCAGTCTTCAGTCTTCAGTCTTCAGTCTTCAGTCTTCAGTCTTCAGTCTTCAGTCTTCAGTCTGCAGTCTTCAAACTTCGGTCTTCAGTCTTCTGAGAGTCGCTCGTCCACTGCACAGTTGCCTATATTGCCGCTTTGAGCTCTCGTCTCCGTTTTTGATAAATTTATAATGTTAATAAGATTACAATTTCTGTGGACATTCTTTTCACACAAAACATCACACAAGGAATCCGTTTGAAGCGAATAATTGATATAAACACATCAACATTTAATTCACTTAGACGCAATAATGCGCACGCTTTTCATAATACCCACATTTCAATAAAGTAGGCAGCAAGTAGAAACTGTTTTATTCAATTTCCTCTGTAAAACTAGGACACAACAGACGTACATTGTCGACAATAAAAGGAACGAGCAGTTGAATAAAAAATAATAAAAGTTGAAAAATCAAAATCCATCTATCACTGTGTCCTTGACAACAGAATCAGAGGGAAATTCCCCAGAGATGAAAAAATAAATAGAGCATGGAACAGAAAAGCGAATTCAAGGAGTCCCTAGAGTAAACCATACATAAAAACGTACATACACTCTTGAATTGGCATACGTACGTTTGGATGTGTGCACTTGAAATAAGCCAAAGAATTGTGTAGTACAAAACAGAGTACATAGAAAATATGATGAAAATTCCTGTTGAATTATGTGCGAATTCTCATAACGTAAGAGTATACATAACCAAATAACCAACTATTGTTCTAGTTTATGGGTAAAAAAGGTAGAGCCAAACCTACACCTCTTTCTCGAAATTACTAAATCACAAAGGAGTACATATATAGGCTAAGGTTAGATAGAGATTTTAGTTCCTATTAACAAATACAAGCTGTTCAGAGATTTGATTAAGTGGGCTTACTGTGCCACATATGAATACTGTGCAGAGTACTGGATCCGTCGATTCACACTCTGGTTTTTTGGGGTTAAACCTCTCGAGTGTCTATAAAAAGCTTCTCAAATTGCGCCGCTTTAAGGCGGCATAAAACTGATTACTACGATTTAATTTTATTTGGCTATTTAAAGTTATAATAATAATATGGATGGCGCTACAGCCCGTAGAAGGCCAGGCCTAGCTTCTCAGCAACCACTCGTGTTGTGCGTGCTATTGTTCTATCACGAGTGGAAGGGACCTACAATTTTTATGCCGACTCCGAACGGCCATGTTTGAGAAGCTTTTTCTAGATAGTTATACTCTTTAAGCATTGTCAGTGACTCTAAAGAGCTGGGACCGTGAAAAGTCATCAAGAGCCATGACAAGCGGAACCAGTCGACTTATCAGACATGGTCCAAGACATCGTCCTAAGTCCGCCAAACTGACGCCTACGTGCTGGAGTCACGTTCAACACAAGTCGTGATGATGGGGACATTCGTGCCACGTGACATCGAAGCATAGTCCTTTCGGTTCGAAGAAGCAGCTGCTCAACGTTGAGTTCCTCGCGCACTGACGTCTTTCCTTAGTTTTAAATTTATTTCAAATCTCAAATTTGACGAGTAATTTTTGTACGCAACCAATTTCTTTTGCCCCACCCTTAAAAAAATGTTGACAGGCGCGAAAGGGACAACGCCTACAGCGGTCATACTTCATATTAAACATATTAAAAGCACAGCTGCGCATAGTGCGATCATCCTCAGGGCCGTATGGCCACATTTCCATCCTAGGTTCGATGCCAAAAGAACTCACGCGTACGCGAACAGACTATATTCCATCTAAACTGGATCTTATAAAACATCGCCGATGTACTTCTGCCTACAAGATCAGTTTGGTATAGAATCCCCATCTACTTTCCCTCTGACGGGAGCGGATACACAGCCGGTTCTAAGATGAATTATGAAGTCGGAGCAGATATCTACTCTGATACTCTGGACAACTCTGCAGTCCTTAGACTCCCGAACAACGCCAGTAGCCGTATCGCTTTCCGTCAAATTAGATCGCACCCAAATACAGCGACAATGCTAAAAATAGCAATTTTCGATGATAGTCAACCTGCCATAACCTCATAACCAGGAATGACGCAATGAGCAATCGCTGGACTTGGCCAGAATATGGCATTTCACGCCCAAACTATTTTCTAAACAGGGCGCCCACTGATATTGCAAAAATGAGAGGTTGACTGGTGGTAGGGGATTCGATTAGCAATTCCTCGTAACATACACTCTCATAGCTGTAATGACGCAGTGGAAGCGGAAACATTGACTCACTTCCTGGGCATATTTCCGGCACTTGCAAGGCAAGCAATGCAACTGACTCAAGCCAAACCGTTCATCGAACCCTTGGGCGAGATCTCCAAAAGGAGCATCAATGAATTAAAAACACGAATGTTCTAAATTCACTACGACACACTTCAATCGGAGACGTGGTATCAGAACGGCACTCAGTGATAATTGGGTTCACTTGAACCGCAACCAGACGCAAGAGATTGTTACAAAGCTGTACAAATAACCTGCAATACCGTATTCCAATATGTAATGTTGCATAGCCAAATCAAATCTGCACAAAGTCCCCAATCAGATTTCTGATTTATTTCAGCATCTCTCTCCATTAGAGGGAATCAATGCTGTCCAGTCAGTATCTCCATACATTTGTCTTTCTCACTGCAGACGCCCTGCTTACTTAAAGCAGTTGAATATGAAAATACACACTTTAAGTGAGCACTTTAGATTGGCAGCTTTTGTCTTCGACCTAAGATGTCATGTTTTTGGGGCAATAGCCGGTGCTCGGGCTCTTAATGCTGCCTCGTATTGATAATTTACTCTCGTCCAACTACGAGACATTCAATTTTAATGATGCCCGGGCGAAGCAATTTCTCATAAAATCCAAAATATCTGAAAGGTCACTACTGTGTGGCAGTAAAATATGGAAGTGGATGTCGAGTTTTTAAGATACACACTTGCATACGTCTAGGAAAGCCGCCCCAACGCCCACCCATCGGATGCTTGCCGTTGTGTCATCACAAGGCATCGCTAGAGGTGGACACTGGGCAGAACTTTTCGGCAGCAAAGTTTCGGGTTTCATTAGGGTCAGAAATTAGAGGTAATGGTCTCACATGCGTAAGATTTACGATGTTTAATTATGCCCGGAACTGGAATGGGATGCAAGAGGACTGTCCAATTATGTTGTATTTATGTGCGTTGAGGCAAAGGGTTCCGAGAGCTGCCCATTTGTTGGTCATTCTGCTTGTTGGGGGGGGAAGGAGGGTCATTAAAAATCTGTCAGTGGTGTCCCTTGAGAGGCTAGGCAGGGTTCGAGTGTGTGGAAGGATTATTTCGGGCTTAATGTCTAATTTGAAATTAACAGTGCCGCATTTATTTGTGGTCGATTATGTATTGTAGTTTGACATCTTGGCCTTTCGATGGGGAATATCTGATATTGCTTGATGGCGAGGAGTAACTTAAAATGGCTGCTGATGTCTCGCAATCATTTGAATGAATTCGTGAAACAACTGTATGATGGGGGAGGGGGCTTGTTATTCGACTCATTCTTGTGGCTGCACTGGGGCGAAGTTGTAATCATCCCTTCTAATTACGGGTGAATTCATCTGACTACCCAGCTTTATGGTCTTGGGGTAGGTAGAATTTTGCTTAAAGTTGTCAGGGAACAAGAGGATGCCGGTAACTTCCCAAGAGGTCTGGCAACTAACTGGATATTTGCATCAGTGTTAAAATGTCGGTTGTTGATTTAATCAAATTTGATTAAAGCTGATTTGTCGCAGCTCGATGGTCATTCCGTTGCTAAACATTGCAGGTTTCCACTGCCAGGAGCGGAATTCAAAGCTGAATGTGGGTATATATTAGGTTCGGTTCCATGGAATGACTGGGGAGAGCAGTGTGTCTGGAACTAGTTGCTGGTTGTTAGCTGTTGTAAGTTATTTAGCTGGCTTCCGCAAATGTTATTCAGCTCCCTCAAAATTATTATTGAAAAAGTATGCCTCTAAATTTGTGTTCCTACGGGAAGACGCCGCAACGTTTGAGCAGAAGCGGTGATCCAAGATCTCATCCCCATCTCCGTCCCTGCAGCAGAAGCGTCAAAGGCGTTTGTAAGCAAAGCTGAGAAGGGTTATTTCTTGGTAGTATAAATTTCGTTACAATTTTTGGTTTATAACCCGCTGTCCAAAACTTTTTTGGGATAACCTCAAATTGTTTTTGCTTTAAGTATGTCCTTTTTTTGAGAACACGTGTAATTGTATGCTGTTCACTTACCGTTGGCACTGATTGTATGTGCTGTCGAGCAGAAATCGATTCATCGCTCATCACTTGGTTCAGAACATGACCATGAACAAGATAAAATTTCCAGATTGCTATGGAGTGTCCCTACCTCGAGGCAAGACTGAGCACTAGAAATGTCATCATAATGGAGATTCGGCCACAACAACGGTATAGACTACAGCTCCAGATTAGTGTCCGACTTTCCTCGTTCGAGAAGGAGAGAAAGACCTAACCTCTATTAAATAAGTAGGTGCCCTGTCGGCTGTATGGCCGTGGCACACTGTGCCCTTGTTTCGGAATAGATTACTACCTTGAGACCTCTTCTAGTTCTAAAATAAACCAGAGCCAGATATTATGAACCTTAGTAGGTTTTTCAACCTAGGAACTGCCTTCTTTTCTTTGCTAGGTCTGTTTAACCGCAGATCAGATGTTGGATAGATTCTATTTCTCCCTCATCTCTGCAGCTTCTGCAAAAGTCATTATGCGATATGTTTAGACACATTGCATGTGTATATATGTCAGAGTGTCCAGTAAGAACAACTATTAGCATATGTACATCCTCGCGACTAACATCCTTTTGTTGTCAGCGTCGGCCATAGAGCAATTGCCGTTGCTCCAAATACTCAGACCAAGCTTTCGGAATATGACTTTGACCAGGGTTCGCTTCTAGTTTTTTTCGTTATGGAGTTGAGTGGCGTATACATATACTTGATTACTAAAGACTCTCCCAGCTCCGATCCCTTTTTCGCAAGACGGTCCACTTTTGGATTCAAGTATGCACCAGTACACAGCAAAGAAATGGGGATCGATTTGCCGGTTACGTTGTGGTCCCTAAACGCGAGTGCCGCCTCGTGTATCGCAGTCACTTTGGTTTGATGTGACGCTGCAGTCGTTTCTAAGTGTCAGGGATTTTGCGAAGAGGAAGACCCCAGCACCTGATGTCCATGAGCCATCAGTATACATGGCGATCTCCGCTTGTGGTACTACCGTTCGTTCCTGTCATTACTTCCGGTTCGAAAATCGTTGATGGAAGTTCTTCTCCGGGGCTAGAGTTGGGGTCGAAAGCAGATAGGAGGAGGAGCCTGGAGGTACAAACACCGAGTCATCGTGGACCTAAGACAGCTTCAACAATGGAAGGCGGCATTTGCTAAGACACTGACCTTTCCAGTTAAAAATCGCCCCTCTGATAAATAAGTGAGTAATTTATTTTATTGTATACAAAAAAATGTTAAAGGCACCGGTTAATTGGTCAACACAATTCGAAGTAAACTTGCCGTGCAAAATGTGAATGCTCATCGCTAAGATCATGAGATTCGTGCGGCTTGAATCTTCCTTCGTCCACTTGCGTGTGACTCACAATCTACTACACAAGCTCCATGTTACCCTCACGTCGTGCTCTTTCTCACGAAAATGTACTCAATTATTCAGGGGCCCCGCCACTTTCTGCCACTCGAAAAGTGAGGTTGTGTACTTTACCTGCACATAAATACAATCCTGTGCAATCGCCTACAGGATCTTCATTTCACTAAAGTATTCTGAATCGTTTTTCATTTTCACTCTATCTTAAATAATGAAAGTGTGTACAGTGGCGTGGAGTGTTGACTTCTAGTCCCTGACTGCCTGGCTGCCTGGTTGCCTGCTTGCCCGACTGACTGCGTGGAGTGGTGGGCGGGGGCAGGGTGGCAGTGCAAAAAGGCAGTCATCCGCACTATGAAGGAGTAGACGTCGTGGGAGCATGAGATTGCCCTAAAAGTATTATGTACTCCTTGGGCAGCATAATTCAAAGCCCATATGCAAGCATGTATGGCGGGCATGTTGAGACAGGCACTTCTGGGAAGGTAAGCACGCTGACGCCCACCTCCCAGCCGACCTTCGTCCTCGTGGAGCTGGTGATATTTCACCAGACAATTATTTACGATTATTGCAATAATTATGCTTCTTACAGCATACTCCTGCAAAAGTGAATGATAGCAGGAGATATGGTACACTTCTGGAAGAGTTCTCCAACTGTGCGGCGAGAGACGGGCGACGGGCTGGTGGGGGAACGAACGCCGTTCATGGAATGTACTGTGGGAGGAAAACTAATGTGAGTGGTCTGCTTCACAACGCCTGCAGCGAGCGCCGTATCCTGCCTGTGTGTTGTATTTATGGTTGTTTAGCAAAGGATGGAAGCGAATATCTACCGGTGAAGGGTTTAAATATGAATTTCAATCGGGTGTTCTGGATGTGTAGGATGGGGGTGTGAATGCCACTTCAGCCGAAGCAGACAGCTAAGGAAGTGAGGAGTGCAGTGGATTCAATGAAGTAAGGTGTCGGTACGACACCGCTCATTTTAGCAGGACACCACTGCTTGTTCCTCTCCTTGTTCCAGGAATTGTTTGGTGTGTGTTCCGGACATAATTTTTAAATAAAGTGCTGCTTATTTAATGTGCATATGTAAGCCGGTGTGTTGCGGTCACGGTACTGCCTGCAGAGAGTCTTGTTAGTGCATGGTGAAGTAAACATAGTTTTCTGCTTTTGAATTTTGACAACTAAACGCCTCGCATTTCGGAAGAATTCTGTTCGTTATGGTTGTGAATACAAGTCTGAGTAATATCCTCAGACGTCCAATGCAGTGTAACGGAGACAAATTTACATTCTCACTTCACTCAACGTTGTCACCTGACTCTGCAGAGGTAGAGCCGTCACTGTCCTTATCGTTATCCGATCCACACATCCCATCGAGCTGCAACTCGTAAGAACCTGATACTCCTGCATGGGCATCGTGCAGTGATCCCTGTGTCGGCAATATGGTTAGATTCTAGAGACGTAGGTCTGAAGTTATTGCATTTTTGTAGGCAATACGAGTAGTTGTGAGTTCGAAAAATAAACTAAGATTAGGTTCTTTCATACTTCCACTTTGGTTGGTTGCATTTAAACGAAACGTGTCTTAGTAAAATTTTACGCAAGTATCCTGAACTTGAATTGGGATTATATATGAAAAGTACGTGACTCTTATACGTTTAATTACACGTCAATAGGCACAGTCCGAGGTGAAAATGGCTATGCATGCTATACCTTCTCTCACGAGTGGAGGGAAGCTACAGTTATAAGCCGGAGCTACGAATACCCTTAAGTGTCTGAATACCAGATGCAACGCATACTGCGAATATAAAATAATAGAGAAGGGAAAGGATCTGCCTTCATTGGTCCCAAATGGCTTGAAATTGTAGTGAATGGGAAATAGTGGGCTGGGGCGAACATTCCATGTTCGTGTGGTAAGGCTAAGTCTCTCAACATAACATTCATTGCTGTAGACAAGTACCCTTGGCTGAACAAATGGAATGCTATCGGCCACTTCACGTAATCATCGTTTGTTAAAATCGGAATGAAACAGACACAAAGATGTCACAATACATCGGTGTTCAAGCGAGTATTATGAGTGTAATCACTCGCTTTTGGATTCTAATTAGTAAGTGTAGGGATGGCTAAGGACTACCAGAATACATATGAACGTATGTGTACAGCTTATAAATTTAAGCCAAACCAGATGGGTTAAAGTATTGATGGCATCGTTACATTCTACCTACTCATTTCGCAGCATTTTTAACGATCTTAACTGTGTGATCATTCCAATAACATGTTGCATTGACACACTTACCAAGGATGGAAAGTGTCATTCATGGACAATGACTGATTATTAAGAATTCATTTGAGTTACATCAGAAAGTTTTGAGCAGACTTAATTAGAAGGAGCACACAGAAGATCATTTGTAAGATGAGGAAGAGTTTCGGAAAAAAGAACAGAGCCTTAGGGAACACCGGTGTATACTTGCTGAAAATCAACTTCATTTGAACGGTTCAATAGGTAACTTTTAATAATTAGGGGAAAAGATGCATCGAAACCTTATTAACGCATTTTCGATAATTACGGTGATGTCAAATTCGATCAAATGCTATCCGGAAATATCACATTTCGCCAAGTGAACCTGAAATCCGTTTTATGACTTCAACATTTCATACCGAATTCAAAAGCCGAGTTAATATGTTATATCCTGTTTAGGGATTGAGTTTGTATTCAACATGCGTAAGTAGAAGTCAGATTCATTGCAATGCTGATCAGACGCGTTCATTTCTAGTATAATGTACCTGAACGTACGTGATTGCGTATCTGGCATCAGTGCAGTATCTGCAGAATTTGCGTAAGTTAGCGTTTATAACGTACACAGGCGAACTAAATCCCTGACATTTTCGTGCGATTTATGCTTCCACTCACATATGTATGTACATAAGCAAAAGTAAACAACAAAACTTAACGAAATTGAGATTATGGTCCACAACCACACTTCACTTTTGATCGAGAAAAATCTCTAGTATCTCTAGAAACAAGTTTTAATATCCTTTTTAACGATTTAATATTTTCTTCACTAATGAATCGTTGCCGTGGCGGCATATCAATCACGAACTCTACTCGCAGATAATTGCGACCAAAGACAGTTTCATGTGAATGAAATGTTAGAGTTGGAGAAGTTCCCACTTTGAATTAGAAATCATGTAATATAGAGATAGCCGACTTCACTGCTGATTGACCCTCAGTCCATCGAGAAATTTGAAAGACTTCTCGACAGTTATTCATGAATTTTTCGCGGTTTTTCACGAAATAATGTAGGTGGCATTCTCTGATTGGTTTAACAAAAACGTAATAAAAAACTCTGACAAAAAATTTTAAAGAGCAAGAGGAATAGAAAGCTGTGCCGCCTATATACTTTATTTCTGGTTCTTTTTCTGGATTTCTGGTTCTTATTTAGCAGGACACTGTTCACGTGTACATCACTTTACTGTTTAAAATGTATCACTTTTGGGACTTGACCCGATTTGACACTTGAAGGAAAAATAAGCCACATTGGTCCCTCGGATATAAGCCAGTGTTCAGTGAGGTTAGTGAGGATAAACCTCTTTATTTGATCGATAAGCTAAGACCAAAATTATTACAGAAATTTACTAGCAACGTACAAACAGGTCCAGACGTTGCGTCAATATCGGCTCCCTGTGGGACTACGCATTCGTCGAGTTTCGTTGATATGGGACAGCTGTTGTGTTGCATCGGGTATTACTGTGCTGTACGCCAAAATCACGTTGTGTGAAAGCAGAATAAACTTTTTGGCTGACCCAAATTTGTGTACCTAAAACCGTTCAACAGACGAAAGAACCACTGACCCACAAGCAACACAAATGCATGAAATCCACAGGCAGTATTTCACCGAATCCGAGGTTACTTAGGTTAATCAATCACTTTACAATAATTCACAACATCAAGCTCCTCGGAGCTCTGAGAACACGATAAGCTATAGACAGAGCCTCTCTCTCTCAAACAGCCAAGATGTCAAAATCATGATTTATAACTGCCCACGTACACAATTCATAAGGGAGTGGCCCTCTTAGCTTACTTTTCCCCCGTGGGATATCTTTGAATCTAAGAAAGGATATCTTATGCATAATTTTGGAATTCATTTTCAGTTGTGGCTTCGTTACTGGGCGCACACACACTCACCCTCCTCCCACATAGTCCGCACCGAAAGGCAGCCCACTCTTATCCCACTGCATAAATTCTCACCTTTATACGTTCATTTTGGATTCGCAATGGCGGCTACAATTCAAATTTCAAATCTCCTGGAATTCTCAGTGATTTCTCACACGAATTTACTAGATGCCATTCAGACGAAAAACATTTTTTAATATTTTCCAACCACTTAATGCGAGTAATGATCCCGCTGGCAAGTGTAACGTCGCCATAAACCTGTGTAACTCATAATGCTATTTGCAGGATAACATCGGTATTCCGAGTACCACTTGAGAATGGGGAAATATAAAATAAGAAGAAAGAAGTGGGAACATGCAGAGCTCCTAGGAGGGGTACCTATCTGTGTCATTGCGGCAGGCATATCTGCATTTGTGCACAGTCTTCGTAGATCCAAGGGCTGAGCGCGTGGAAGAGAAGACGATTTCAACGATTGCCAATAAAAATCCTTTTTCCGTGAATAAATTTTGCGTGAAAATATGAGAGAACTGCTGAACTCTAAGCGCGCATCCCACCTTCGTATCGCATCTCCTTGTGCTTGTGCTTGTGCTTGTACTTGCCATCATTCTGGTAAATTACGGAAGCAGAAAACATTTTCACGATCATCTCTGCAATGATTCTCGGTGGCGGCAATTTAATGTAATGTACATGAGGTGTATAAGCCGGCGTGGTATGTGGCAGGGCTGACAGGATGCGATGTGGCCAAAGATACATCTGCGGGGGGTGTAATCTTCGAAGTCTTTCGCTGTACGTAACACTTTAACCCCAGCGATTTCCATAATAAAATATTACATTTTGAGTTTTCTCCAAGGCGATTCGGAATATATTTCTGCTGGGTTTTTCTTTTGGTTCTTCGCAGACTCTTGCCTGTGCTGTGTTCCCGCCAGTCTCTTCTCCGTACTTTATACCATCAGCGATGGTGGTATGGCAGCAGTGGGTGGCTTGCTGGATACAGCATTTTTGGAGATAAATAACCCCGAAGGCAGGTGGACCGAGTCATCTTCCATTGCATAAATGCGGCACAAGATGGGTGAAGAAGGGGATAAGGAAACGGGTGTTCATTGCGTTTGGCCCTCAAGGGCTTAAGTGTGCTCTCATTTAAATTTGGTAGCAGCATGCGATCGTAAAAAGGTCAATTTAGTTGCCTGCAAATGTTTGTTCTATTGTTGTTTTAGGGCACTTAACATTCATTTTGTACTTTCAGAGAACAGCGGTATTTCGGCAATATTTGTTGAACTGAGATGTCTGATGCGATGAGTTCTAATTATAATTTCATTTTGATCCACATTACGTCTGCTGCTAGGTGAAATATTTAATTGGGGTGTTTAGTGTTTAAAGGCGGCAATTATGAGGAATGTTTTCCATTTGCAATTCTATATCAAAGGGCGAACATTTACTCGCCTCTTGAAATTGGAATCGTCTTTGAAATTTAGGCGAAGTATTTTCGTGCAACTTTGCTAGTCATTCCTGTGAATAGGACAATCTTGAAGAATAGATTACGTTGGAGTGGGTGACTGCAGAAGGCAGTCACACTGAGGCCAAGGTAGGGTCATTGTGGTACCATGCGGATTTACTTACTCATGTACATGGAACCAGTCGGTGCCTGTGACACAGCAAAGCGATTCCATAATGCACGCAACATTTGAATTTTGCGCCATTTAATAGTAAAGTGATGCCAACGCAAAAAAGAGATAACAATGTGACTGCTGACATTTCGGGGATGGTAAAAATATAGCGCTATACGAAAGAACAACGCATTTTCATTGTAGAGCAATATTTTAAAAATAATTAAGGTTTTTCACCTGCAGTCCGCAATATTCGTACAAAATCATCTTCAGTGATGAAGTTCCCCCACTGGGAGGGTTTCAGAAAACCCACGAGTGGATAATTGCTGAGAAACAAATACATCCACAACGCGTGACTGTTTGGTGCGGATTTTAGGATGGAGGTATTATCGCACTACGCTTCTTCAAAAATACTGCTGGTCAGGCAGTAACAATTAATGGTAATCGATATCGTTTTTAGTGCCTAAATTATAAGATATGGATGTGACCAACATGTGGTCTTAACAAGACGGTGCCACATGCCATACACCAGCAAAGCCGTGGCGGCCATTTATCCGATCCGTATTTTATATCAAAATTACATTTCTTCTCAGCAACCACCCGTGTTGTGCGTCCTATTGTTCTATCACCAGTGGAGCGACCTACAGCCGACTCCGAACGGCCAAGTTTGAGAAGCTTTTTCTAGACAGTTTTACTCATTGAGCATTGTCAGTGACTCGAAAGAGGTGGGGCCGTGAAAAGTATTTCTTGTCGTACCAGGAATCGAACCTAGACAGGTAGGTCCACCACCTGCCACCTGGATTATGCCGACGACATCTGCTTCCTGGCAAGTACCAACAGCGGGATGAACGAGATGTGATTGGAGAGATGCAGATAGCAACAAGACTAAAATTATGCACACTGGCCGCTCAGCACTTCAGCCGATTATTCTGAGACAGACAACCATTGAGGAAGTCAAACAATTTAATTATCAAGGCAGTTGTGCATCGCCCGATGGAGGAACGGATCTGAATTTTAATTGTAGAATAAGTAAAGCCTTAAAGCTTATGGAACTCCAGTCAAATATCCCTACGCACCAAGTTAAGGCTCGTCGAACCCAATGTCAAATCCGTACTGCTGTATGCCTGTGAAACCTGGAAAAGACCTCCATCTCGAGAGGGTTGCCGAGTCACCAGGAATTGTGACGCAGATTTTGAATGTCGAAATTAGGTCACACACACAATGTCTAGATTGGCCACACGTTCAGGAGACCAAGCTACAAAATCGCGAAGCAGTCCCTCGAATGGAATCCTCAAGGTACACGGCGAGTTAGTAGAACAAGAACTTCTTGGAAATCAACAGTATTGGTCGAAGCAGCAACCCTGCGTAAAACGTGGCTACAGCTGAAGTATCTGGCCGAAGATCGAGAAGGATGAAGGATGTTGCCGCCCAAAGCCCCATCCGGGGTTGAAGGACTTATATTATAATTTGACAGTTGTAGCTTCAACAATATGGCCGCTATTAACTGTCAAACTTAGGAAATCCCTTTAGTTGGTTTTAGTAAAATGAATGCCCACTATGGCCCAATTCCTCGGTGTGACTGAGCCGTGGTCTTATTTCGCAAGAGCACTCCTGAACCAACATACCTACACACCTTGTCCGCCTTATGTAGGAGGAGATAGGGTTTACGCTACACTATCTAGATCATAGGATGGTAGGTGATTACAATTCGCAAGGAAACTCGTTTTTCAAAAACTTAAAGAACATGTCCCCAGAACCTCCCTAGTTTAAAAAGTTTGCAAAAAGCAATTTCACAGACTCATCAACACGCCATTTTTGCCTAAATTTAGAAAACAGATTTTCCCATTCCCATTCCAAGGTCAATTTGAATTATCTCCATTGGCATTTTAATCCAAACCGGCTAGATATATATAGATTACCTTCACACCGAGCCATGGCAAACAAAATAACAGAAGAAAATCGAAATATAACAATAATCCCCATCGGGCAGCGTATTCCAAGTTCGCTCTCATTCCCTCGCCTTCAATTCTGAAAATTATCGATTGCCCGTGTTGCTGCAAAGAGCTAATCCCCCCGACGAGGAAGCTGCAAAGAAACGAAGAAAATTCCAAATCCGGATTGTGGCAAATTTTTGATTATTCAGTCTGCAAAAGGATATCTCATTGGAAAGTGCCGGTGGACCACAAGAAGTCGCACTTCCTTCGCAGATACGGGATTTTGCTTAATAGGTAGCCAACGCTCTCAAACCTTCCCCCGTCGCTGTTTCACAAGCAACGCCAGCAGCGTTTGCAAGGAAACCATTTTTTATTAGAGCGCAAAATACCCTCGAGGGAGGCTTTAGATTTATGATACTTGCGAAAGGCGAAAACCACCTCGCTTCCGGCCACCTTCCCAAATATAACGGTTGAATATTGATAAAGTATCAATTTCCTTAGATCGGTTTCAATTTTTTTTTTATTCGCCTTGCCTTCCTCATTTTCGTTCCTTGCGCCAGAATAAACAAAGCAGGTGTACTTTTGCAGGCACAACCCCACGGCATTGGGATACAATAACTGGTCTCCCAAAGCCGAGCAGGAGGAAAAATTAGGAAAATAAATAAAAAAGGACTCATCGTGAAAGAAAGTTTTGATATGGGAAATGGTTTCCTTGATTAACTTTAACGATCCTTCCGCAGGGCAGGTGGGCGGGCAGAGAGGTGCCACCACACAGATACGACATTTGGATCTTCTGCAGCAAGCATTGGCTGCATCGACGGGATAACTTTTCGATTCACTATGCTTCCAATTTTAAAATTGCTGTCGCTCCAGTTGGCTCGGTTTGCAGCTTGCGTTTTTATTTTCTTGTGGAAGCTGTACATATGCGGTGTTTCTTCGCTGCATGTGGCATGCCATTTGTGGCTTGAAGTAGTGTCTGTGACTTTTAAACTCTTATCCCAACCGGCACACGGATATTTTAATATTCCTCATAGTTTTTAAATGTCTCAGTAGCAGGGTCCTTACCTCCATGTGAAGTTCTTGTATTTCATGCTGGAGGGGGAGCATGTCTGATTTCAATTTTATTAAGTGGAACCTTATCCACTTGTGTGTCAGCCGCATATACTTGGTTTCTGCAACTTTACCTTGATGAGGCTATTTTTCTTCGGTTCCTATTGCATAGGACAACCAGAAATTTGATTTCTGAGAGCAAAGCAGCGAGGGACTCACTATTATTTATGGTGGCACACACACGTTGTGATGGACCTAGAAGACGTATTAAGCTGGGTAGAGTTCATCTAAACGTTCTAAGTTGAAGTGGAAAATCGGAAAGAAGTTCCAGTGAACCACCAGTTTGGGGACCAAGGACACTCCCTCGAGGGTCTCCACCATCAATATTCTTGAGTTATGATTCGTAGGTACTTAAGTTTTCAGGAAGAAGTCGGCTTAACATCTATTAAGACCGTCGTGCCAGACTTTGTCGAAGGAATGGGAGACATCAAGAAATGTACAAGAGCACTCTCTTTTTCCTCTAGTGAATTTTCTATTTCGTTACTTGCAAAAGGGTGAACATTTTTGTTCGAACAGTAAGCATGATCGGCGATCTACCACCTGCGAGATGTGGGGAACGAAAATTACTTTTCGTTAAAAGCGTTTACGTTTATCGATTTGCATGACAGTCCTTTTTGGTTGATTGAATCGGAAACCAATTATTTAAACGAGTTTTGTCTCATTTACCTGATAGAAACTATAGGAAAGGTACAAACGTGGATAAAATGTATCATAAGTCAAATGTTTGACAGATGTTCGTTGTACTTGTACTTTTTCTTAAAACCTTTTAACAATTAACGCAGCATAAAAGCTATCGAACTTGATGGAAAATGACACACGTCCTTTTTGAAGATTAATCGAATCTTTTAAAAAATTCTAAAACACCGATCTGAGAAGTATTTATTGCACTCAAATTCAATAGCACAATAAAATATTCACATATGCTGTTCTTGTAGGACGTTCTTGGGTCATGTCATCGTTAGTCGTAATTACTGTAGCTATTCATACGTCAAAATCAACTCAAATTAATATTTACGAACATTTTATTAAAACCAAGTAACAAAATTGTCTTGCTACCTTAAACTTTACTCAACGCACCATTGTGGGTTCGCCTTAAAGATAATCACAAATGAGAACTGTCAGGGCGCGTATCGAAGTGTCAGACATTCCCTTTTGGCATTGCAAACAAAATCTAATGTGTTTATTAAAATCGAAGTTAGTAACGGAAGAAATTATTTGTTTAATTCTAAATGAAAACGACAAAATTCACTAATATTGAAACATGTCTCACGACCGTGACTACTTGTTAGCATTGGAAATGCAGAAGAAATGGGGTGACGCGCAGTCTGACGATGTAAATTCAGTAAAAAGCACCTGGTACTTCGGTGAACGAACATTCATTTCACATCAACTTGCAGGATATTCAAGAAATTCCAGACGAATCGCCCAAACGGAAGGAGAGTAAATATCGTTCGAACCTCGATGCGGACCACCTGAATCGTACCAACAACCTGGTTCATCCACAATGGGAGACATTGGATCCTACGCCGGATACCCAAGCAATGTTCAAAGCGTTCGATGATAAATTCTTTCAAAAGCGACTCCGATGTGTAACGCTGGAGTGGAGTAAACGCATGTATAGTTGCGCTGGCATTTGTTACTCACGTAGAAATGGCTTAGGCATGGCAATAACCATTCGCTTGAGTGAACCACTATTGAAGTTACGGTCAAGAAAGGACCTCGTGGAAACGATGTTGGCAAGTGCATCACGATTTCAAAAAACGAATGAACTTTCTTATCCTGTATCTTTTAGCATGAAATGATCCATGCTTATTGCTTCGTATTGGGTATTCGAGAGGGCAACGGTGGACATGGACCGAATTTTAAGAAAATGATGCAAGGGATCAATAAAATTGCCGGGACCAATATCACGGTAAGGGTGTGAAATGTGTTTGTTGATTGTGGAGAATAATGGTGTACTGCAGGTCTATCACACATTCCACGACGAAGTGAATGTGTACAAGCAGCACTGGTGGCGTTGCAATGGCAGTTGTCAACATCGTGCACCGTTTATGGGTTATGTAAAGCGTACTTCGAATCGTGCTCCGGGCCCATCTGATATGTGGTGGCAGCAGCATCTCAATTCATGTGGTGGAACGTTTATGAAAATTAAAGAACCTGAAAAACCTCCAAGGAAGAGCAAGTCTGTCTCGAAAACAGCCGCAACAAGCACTGCAAAGCCAAAAGTGAAGTCAACTGCTGGAGATTTACGAAAGTTCTTCCCACCGGGGACTAGCACAAACCGGCCAACGGGTATGTTCACGGTTGACTTATTTCGTTTGTTGTACTTACTGAATATGTATTGTGCTTCCAAGGGCCTGTGAAAACAAATGGCGGCGGTACATTACTTCTGAATCCGAGGACCACATCTGTTCCACCAGCAGTTACCCAGCCGAAGGTTCCCGATAAGAAGCGAGCCACAGGAAACTTGGTCAATGTTGTGGGCTTCAAAGACTTAGGTTTGTTCGACTCACCTGAGGGTTATCCATACCAACTTATCTTTGTTTTCAGGTGAAGATGGTACCCCTAGTAAAACAACTTCAAATACTCGTGATTTTTCAATGACCGGCAGAGGTTACTCGTTATCAAATACCGCCAACACTTCAGGCGCAGAAAAGGAAGTAGACAGAGACCATCTTCGCGATGTATGGCTCAAGAAATTCGGCAACACATCGGATAAGTCAAAGAAGAATGATAAGGGCAATGAGGATATCACTGGAAATGCAAAACGTCGGAGATTATCAACGTCGAATGGCAGCGACGAGGTTACATTTGCCGCAGATGAGATCTCAAAGAAACCTGACTGGGTGATGATCGATGAGGATGTCCTGGTGCATGAAGTCGAAACCAGTGTCATAGCAATTTCGTCGTCAGAAGATGAAAGTGATTCCAGACTGGTACCTCAAAGTTGTAGCACTCCTCGCAAGGCCATGGTCTTTGCAGACGCAGATGCACGCCAAAAACAAATTAAAAAGGAGATCTTAGATGAATCTATAGATCTATCTGAAGGTGTTGACGACGACATCGACATCATCGACGACGACTACAACGATGATGTGCTAAGCTCGTCAGTAGAGTTGGCCGACACGTCGTTAGTTGACGATCTCTTTGGCGAGGATACACTTTTGAAGGAATTCAAGATGGAAAATTCGCTTGTACCCTCCTGCTCGCGATACACAAACGACCCCAACAACGACATAATCACATGTCCCATTTGCCAGGAGAAAATGAAGCGCATCGACTTGTCGGAGCATCTTAACGGCTGCGTCGGTATATCGGAGAAGATAGAACTCCCAAAGCCAAAAATTAGAGGATCCGCTCCGAAAACCAAACGTGTGACATCTAAAAAGCCTATAAATGTATCCCCACGATCAAGGAACATTTTGATAAGCGCCGGCTACTCTCCAGACGATATCGATGACATTCCACCCCTCAGTGACTCGGCCTCAGGTCAAAGTGATGACGATTTAAATCTAAGCGAAAGAGATCGCCGCATGAAGACTGTGTACACGACGACAAGGCCATGTCCAGCGTGCACGAAGGAAGTCGATATTAACTTCATTAACGAGCACCTCGACGAATGTTTGAGTACATTTGAAGATTAAGCGTTTTTTTTTAATTTATTTATTTTGTTTTTCCAGTTTGTTAGGTGTTCTGAATGTTGCTTACAAAAAATAAATTCACTGTTTTTGATGCAATTGCTTTGTTATTTGAAATCAAACAAAACATTTAGACATGACAGTGATCTGTGGCAGTGACTGACGTAACTGCTGCTTCAAAGAACGGTCTGTCTCGGCTGAATGGGAGTCTTTCATAGTACGCCTGGCTCTGCTCTTGATGCACTTCTGAATCTCCCCGAACCTTGAGCACTGTATTTCCTCTGAATACGCTGTCGGGCGCACGGACACCAGTAATCCAGCAGCAACGCACATACCAAGTCGACCTTCGACAGGAAAGGAATGTAGTCGAATCTTCACGGATGGCTTCAAGACCAAGGAAGAAGCCGGCGCCTTCGTGGAGGGCGACAACATTAGAGTGCTCACTTCGTTAGGTTAATTTAAGTAAGCGGAGATCTATGCGATCCTAATGGCCACGAACTATCTTGTCAATAACAGGTGGAAGGGGCGAAGTATATGTGTATGTAGCCTGTCAAACTGTGCTTAAGACCTTACTCAACCCTTTAACCACTCTCAGGATGGTCCAGGAATGCAAGTCTTCTCTGAATTGAATCCGCAGTTTAAATTCGCTAAGTCCCGGTCCACCACGGGATAACGGGAAATGAGATCGCCGAGGAACTATCTAGACAAGGATCAGAGGAGGTACTCTTAGGACCGGAAGCTGGGTTGGGACTACGCGTGTCTTTGGTTACGGCTTCCATCGGTTGTTGGGCTTCGCAAGAGCACGACCGGAGGTGGCCTCTCCAGGATGTCGACAAACCAAGCGCATGCTCTCTAACGTCTGTAAGAAATCCGCCGGAAAGACCATGAAATGTCAGTAAATGTAGGTAGCTGCCTGGTAGTACAATGGACTCGTTTTTGGGTCTGAGTACTCGCGTAGAATTCAAAAAACTTCGACAAAAAAAAATACAGAGTTACCAGACCGCTTTTCTATGAAACTGCTTCTAAATCTTCGCTACAGCCAAAAGACTGTCCATAGCTGTGTCTTCTACAATCCTGTGAACAAATGTGCTCTTAACTCGTGTATTGTAAACTTTGGATGTGCGTAGATATCGAACAATGTATGCATCCACACTCCGGTTATATCCATCTGCTGGAAAAATTCAAATTCGCTTCGTCGACTTGAATCCGGATTTTCATCTCGTCAAAATGATGTGTTCTTCCATAGGAACCTAACCCCACGTATCTTCGATTAGAATATGTACATTTTTGTTTTTCTCCGGTATTCATCCATCTGCATGTCGAAAAACTTACCTTTAACGTCTAAATATACGATAAGATAAATCACGGATCTCCATCCTGCCACTGCTTGCAGGCAGCTTCCAACATTTCCGCGCCAATGCGATAAGACAAAAATGGAATGCAAAATCGAAAGATTAAAGAAACAACAAAGTACCGTGAAGGGAAAAATTGGAATCCTGTTCAACCTGTCTGCAGGAATCGATAAAATACCTTACCTGGGTGTTGGAGATAGCAAAAAAGGAAGGTGAAATAAATAAACTTCAGATCTAGCAATGGGAATGCGCTATCATCCGGTATACCGTATACGGGCGGGAGGAACGGATGAAAGCTTAACACAGGCACAATTATTTGCTTCAAGTGCAACGGGAAAAAAAACGGATTCAACGAGGGACGAAACGTAAGAGGTGTGTGTTTTGACTATAGCATGAGTTGGAGGGTAGCCAATTTCTTTCTGCAGTCAATGTGGAGAAATAATATGGATGAAGGCAGTGGCAACAAATCGAACTTGAGTGGAATTGATTTCAGTTGTATTCTTCCTCCTTCGTCAATTGATATCCGGTTGGCAGCGATTGGCTGGTAATAACGATCAAGTGCCTCTTCAGATTATGAACTGTTTCTTTGTGGCACCAGCACCAGCGTCATGCACTCAATAGGGTTGGATTGGGTTAATTTAACTTCCGTTTTTGTTTTGGGGAGAATATCTTATCGACTACTTCCTTAATCAAACTTTACAGTGTGTCCATGTTCAAGACGTTACCTTGTCAAAAAAAATAATATTTTATTTGCGGCTCTGTTGGGCTTACAATGTTACAATACAACTCTGCGTCTATTTTTCTTACACTACCTTAAATATTAATAATTCTGCTGACACATCTCCTGTCTGCAGTCTACGGATGTTCCCTCAGGTGTATCGGGTGTATGCGGGCATCTCCGGTATCGCCTGTGCACGAAGTTACACATTTTGCTGACGTTTTGAATCGCGGGACCGAATACAATTTGTTACATTAACTTGTACATATTTGTGTACTCGTGGCCAGAACTATTAGTTCATCAATCAACGTCGTAATTTTTGTTTCTCCTCTGTTGTCTATTCCTTTGTACCTATTACAAGCGCAATTTAGCGTTCATAAGGCATCTGTTTCGATTCTAAGACTTTATGACCGTTAATTAAACACCGATATTTTGTAACTAGTCTAATAAATTAATTAAAATTTAGTTATTCAGTATATTTCGAACTATAAATCAATATTTGGATAGTTAAACATTAAGTAAAAAAAGAAAAACAATAGTTTAACTTCAGCCTGATCACCGTGATCTCAACTAGAAACGTCATCATTTGGTCCAACAGTTAGATTTTAAAGAGCCTTAGTTGTTTCATGTTGCATCACATCTTTGTATTTAGACATTTTAAATGGCAAAGTATGATGATTCTCTCTCTCTCCAGTATCAGATTTGGCGATCTTTGCATACATTTCCATCATAGGCAATCCACTACCACGCTAGCAAGGGAAGCTGTGGGGATACTGTAAGTCAGCTTGACAGGAGGATTTACAGGGATTTTTAATGGTGTCTCTCCAGTTTGGGAGCTTTGCTCGGTATGCTTAGGTCCTATCCCAAAATAGTACAAGGCGGATCAACAAGGAAGGACCTTCACCTTCAGTAACCATCACAGGTTGAAGCGTAAAAGACAGCGTTGAAAGGAAAATCCAAAACAAGATTGTAAGCCAGCGCATTAACTAAATTCATCATTATTCAACAATTAATCCAAACGGGGATAGTGTCATCCAACCAACAAAAGAAACAGAAGACAATGGCAAGTTCTTTCTACTACTGTTCAGACAACTGTTACAAACAACCACCGCCAAATTGCCATATCTGACAAAGCCTTACTAACCACCAAACACCTGAATCTATTTCAGAGCCAAATATAGGACGAGTTCACTTACTAATCTTAACTTAGAAAGTGGCATTCCTAAACTTTTTCGGAATGGTGTTCATATACCTACGTACATCCATTCACCACGTATTGTTGAGACCTATGTACTTGTGACCTCCATATCGTCCATCACTCACTAAGGCACAAGTGGAATTAAATATGACGAGTATGACGAACCAGAACTGTACAAAAAAAGAGGAGAAGAAAAAAAAACTTTTTAATTAACTTCGAATTGCAATCCAAGACCCTAAGTGACTGTGACAGCCACCCACCTACAATTCGTGCAAACAAAACCTCGCCGACAATATCAGCACAGCGTCACAGCGACACATACAATCCCAATAACTTTTCGCATAAATCCCGAGGACTTCAGTAAAACTTTCCTTTTTAAGTTAATTTCATTAGCTCATGTAGAAGTTTTCTCCTCCACACAATTCATCAATTGGTTGCCTGGCAAAGGCAGGCGTTTGACCATCATCAAGACTAAATATCTCTTCCGACCACTGTTTGGAGTTCAACGTTACCGCCATTGTCAAGTGTGCAGTGCGTTTTCCAGCGTCTGAAACTAGTTTTATCGCGTAAAAGGTGAGAAGGCAATTGTCGGTCTGTGGTGGTGTATAACAAGGTACTTGACGATGGAAACTTAAGTGCCTGGTGGTGGTGCTGGTGGTGGGAGTTCTGATGATACCAAATGTGATGACGGCTAATTTGATGGCAGATGGCGAAAGTTTACAGATACTCCAAAGTTTTCTTCAATCCTGGAATTGGTTTGCCTTAGCGAGCGCTTTGTTTTCCTTCCCCTTGCGGTTAACAGTAAACTGAAGTTGGGTAATCTGGTACGTTTACATATGTTAATGCCCGTTTATACGACCAAGTGGTTGCAATGAACGAGCAATGAATGTTAAAAATGCACTAACCTTAAACCGCACTTTCACATTTTTGAGGACTGATTCCTCTGTGGCATTATCTTATCCTACTAATGCTATATATTATAAAGTTTGGATGTACGGGTGTTTGTAAAGCTCTAGTAGATCCTAAGGGGCTGTTCGTAGGTAGATTGCTTATATTCTGTATTATGTTAGAAATCACGACAAGATGCATGTACTCCTTCGAATCAACTCTACTCAGCTCCGTCGTCCATGCTGTGTATACGGTGCTGTTGTGTAAGAACACAGAGGTTGACTTCCTTTCAACAATTTATGCCAAGTGAATGAGATGTGGTTGTTCATATTTGAGTTAGAATAAAATTGATGGACGAACACTTTGCCAGAGGACATTGCCACATTTTAATATAAAATTACCCTAATATTAGAACTAGACCTAATCATAAGGCACGTAAGGAGACTATGCGGCTTCATGATACACTGTGACCATAATAACAATTTCACTCAGTTTCAGTTAGCAGTGTACAAAGTCACGACATGCTGGGAGTTATAAAGCCGATGAATCACTAGGAATGGTATGATCTCTTCTCTCTCACGGAAATCAAAACCACCCTCTATGGCTGTCGTTACAGCTTGCCATCTTCTATAAATACCCACAAGGAAGATTGGATAAAAGGCACCACATGACTTAATATAATACAAAGTAGATGTGCCCAACAATTAATCACAGACGACAACTTTGTCTGCACTCTTGACACTAATCGGCGTCATCCCACAATCCTCTGTTCGCACTTTGGTATTGCAACCCGTTGGAAAACACAATAAGGGGCTAACTTGAATTTCCACTCTAGTCCAGATCGATACATCTTGAATTCTGGACCAGTGACTCCACAACCTTCGAGGATTCAGTGCTGATCTAGACAGATGGTTCGGTAACTTGTTTCAAGTAGACATCATGGCAATCCTAGAATTACTAGCCTTCCTCAGGTTGATCGTGGTGATATCGCCTTGTAATAGCATTATTTTTACGGACTGTCCCTGTAATGAGTCTCATCAAAATCCAAGTTAGCATCTAGCTGCCGCTCATCTTCGTAGATGGTGGCTGCACATTTATGTGTGTCGGGGTCGGGCCATAGAGATATGTCTGGAAAAGGTGAAACTAACAAGCTTTGCAGACATGCAACAACATTGCCATTCGAGCATGAGCACCTTCACCAATGAATTCTGTAAAGGCTATTTTCAATAGGACGAATATCCTGTGTACCTACCAGGGTATAGCGGCCTACGGGCAAGGGCAAACTTGATGCCTTCTTCTTCGATGACCTCAGCAACTTAAGAGCCTCATCTGTCGGTAGTCTATTACGAACGACTTCACCGTGCAGGTTTCTTATTTGATGACTCAAGTTACTTACGAGACACATGTGACGATAGTCAATTATGGTTTGAAGAAAAGTTTCCTGCTTGCATATAATTGGGTTGTCCCGGTGCGATTCACGTCACGGCACAATGCGCCAAGTATGATCAAAGTGTGAGCCAAATATGATCAGGTCCTACCCCCAAATCACAAAGCCCAAAGTTGCTGTGCAATTTTTGCGGATGAAACAAAGACAATGCTTTTTGGATCAGATGGCAGCAGACAAGTGCAGGAATTTTAATCAAACCATGATCATGACAGCCATCACATCTCTTTGACTGACTATAAATGCTATGTCGTCTGTTTATCCGTAGGCCTTGATATGTTTGAACACTTCAAAGAGATCATTCATTGATATAGTAAATAGTTGGGGACCTAATGTTTATCCTATGGAACCTCATAATCACTTCTTCTTTGCTGTATTCACCCATAATTTTATCTTTGAACATTCTATCCGTTCAGTAGTCTTCCAACCACTTCAGCCGATTGCCTGAGAATGATTATATGGCTTAGCGTTTTTCGTCCGATCTGAATCCGATTATTAACACTATGGTATAATACTGCCGCTTAAAAATAGTCCAAGAAATGTGCTATGCAAGCTGGTACGCCAAGAAAAAATCCAATCCTAAGTGTGGTCACAATTTAAGCTAGATATCCGTGAAGCACTCTAAATCAATCAATTATAGGCCTAATTAAATACACCCCTCTCTTGTCAACTTGCCAAACAAAATTGCATTGACAATGCGAAGTAGTAGAAAATAGGAGTGAAGAAAAGAAAATCAATCCCGTCAAAAGCGGAAACAACTTCCCAATCGAAACTCGAAAAACTTGTTTCCTTCGAATGCAGCGCAATCCAGCAAAACGAATACCATTCGGAAGTTGTAAAACTTCACTTCCAGGACTGTGTTAGATACATTCGGGTACACACACGGCTAAAACGCCACATAACGAAAGTCATCTGCGGAAAAAAGTTCAAAAGTCAACAAGAGCAAATCAAGAGTTCAAATTGGGAATACAGTGCAGCAGTGAAGTTACGTTTTACCTTTCGACGACGACGACGACGAGGTGGAGTACATCTTACTCGCACTCGTTAACTGAAGTCAAGAATCACTCGTTTCCTTTCGACGCCGGGTGTAGTTACCACCAGGAGAATGTTATAGGTACAAGTTTTACAAGTAAATTTCAAGAAATAGAAGAAAGAAAAACGCACAAGAACTATTCCAAATTGAATAGACTGGATTATCTGTGTAGCAACAAGGACGGATATTTGCGACCTGTGTGTGTGTGTGCGATCGCATGATTTGCTCCCGGAAAAGTTACTCCTTGATGAAGAGCGCATTTGTGTTGCTGAAAACGAAGGCAAAAACGTATTGGATTTGTAATCGTGAATTGTTACCGGATATTGATTTGCTTCGTTGTTTTAGGTCTTGTTGTGACTGTTACACTCTTGAACTGAGATGAGAAAATTTAAAAGAATGTGTCTTATTGGAAAGTTGGGCGACAAAAAGTGTAAATGCTATGTCTGTTATTTCGACTTGGTGATACGTAATCACTTTTATTTTTTTGCAGCGAGGGAGGTTTAACTAGCGCCTCTATCTTGAGTCGGTTGAATATCAGTTAATATGCTGCAGCTACTGTTCGTATTTTTTCGGTCCTTGTGAATCTATCACAGTAGCTATAAGCTAGCTTTTAGACATCTACCGGTGTTGACAGGATGAAACCCTGTCATATCCTGTTTGGAGGAGGTGCCTGTGCGTCAATGAAGGCTTGTCAAATGTTATGGCATTTATTATATGAACATTTTCAGTAAGCCTGTGAGGAATTGTATTATTTAAATTAGGGACAATTGTGTTTATTTGATAGCGTACTTAGTAAATGTCCGTTTATTGTGACTGGCGAATGGTTGTTAATATGCCGCACAGTGATGCAGAATGACCGAAAAATGGAACAAAAAATATATCGAGAACGGTGAGTCTTATCGAATTGGGAATAGTCGCATTCGTTTCAGGGCGCAACAGAATTGGAAAACATGTATGAAAAATAAAACGACATATATAGAATATATAATTGACATAGAAATAAGTAAACATTCTTCTGCAATTAGTCCGCGCATTCAATTAGAAAGTGTCCTCCATATCATGCCGACTTCCGGCATCCATGTTCAGCAATAAATGAAAATTAAATAATAAAATAACAAGAGACGAAACTTTTTCAACCCACTGTATCCTGGCCAACTTCATTTCTATTTTTTTGTAATCGCCCGTTAGATTTTACTCAGCTAGCATTACACTCACTCTTTGTCAGCTAAAGATTGTAACTGTAACCAGAAGAAGAAAAGTACAGAATAAAGCAGAAATAATGTAGTAAAGAGATAGTAAACTTCTACCTCTCTTGCCCCTTGATTTCATCTGACAGAGTTTTTTATAAAAAAATTTCACAGATAGTGCCTGTGAATACGATTGATCTTAGAGCAACATGGCGCTGCTCCAAAGCCTTAAGAAGTGTGCGTGAAAATAAAGTAGAATGCGTGACTTTAGAGCAAAATCAGAGATAGTCAAGGTGGTAAAGACTCAAACCCGAGTTGACCATCTCGTTGTAGATGATTTCTGGAATGAAGTGTGCGTTCAACGAACGCGGTTGGGTTGTAATTTATTCTTAAAGTAGTTACTATTTTACTATTAGGTTGCGCACTGCACTCTCTGTTTTTATGCCTTCAATTGTATGGCTTTATTTCCACAGTCGACTGCAGTTGTCAATAAAATAGGAATTACTTTACAGGAACGATTAGTATAAGCTTTTAGAAAAGAACAAACTTTGATCAAAGCTCGGTGAAGCCTTTTTTGTACGACTGACCAAAGTCACGTAGTCTACTTAATCTTCTTTCTATCTTTATAACACTTATTTACGGTGACATTTTATAAATATTTATAGTTGTTTTATTTTTCTCAATTTTTCTTAATACGCACTTACTTACTTCTCAAGGTGATGACCTATGGAGGGTATGCGCCTGAGTAAAAGCTGCCTTCCTTCCTTCGATGCTGGTCCTGGGCACGCTATTTCCAGTCATCCAGACCAAGCTGACTTACATCCGTCATCACTTGGTGCTTACATAGGAAGTTCGGTTTTCCTCTCCTTCTTGGACTAGGAGACTATTCAAAAACCCTTTCAGCTGGAGCATTGTTGTCCATGTGCTCAATGTGGTCGAACCAGTGCAGTTGATGGACTTTTGCCTTGTTACAGCTCGTAGACTTCTCGTTTGTGTCTTCTCCTTCATTCATCTTCCTCGCAGACGGGACCATACGTATGTATATCCGCGGTAGCATTTTTCTTTCGAATTCACTAAGAATCAGCTCTGATCCAATATTCAGCTAATACAATCCTTAGCCTTGGCTGTATGTACTGTTTTCTTTTGGCTTTGCTGCCAAATCACTTCTCAGCAGTAATTAGTTTGAATGACATGGTGTACAGCGTCATTGTATGAGGTTGGAAACGATTTTTATTTTTTAAGAAAGGTAACCTATGCCATATCGAGCTTATGCACTTTTTCCGGTGGAAGATCAGTGTGCGACCATTGCTCGAAATCGACAGACGCGTGACCAAGTGCTTTCTACTTATAATAATAAACTTTAATTCATTTAACTTTTTTGTTTTTTAAAGATATAATGAATTTTAAAGGGTCCTTAATACATTTGGCCAAGGGGTATGGAGTAAGTTTAATTATTCAATCTTTAAAACCAGAGAACAAAAAAATTTTAACTTTAATGTATAAGGACGGATAAACACAAAATTCCAATTTCCTGCGACTCCAGTGTCACTAACGAACTTAAAATAAAAAAAAAACGAACGATAACATTTTTCTTCACGAAACTATGAAAACAACTGGCTATCATCAAACACAGTCAAAATAAACGAATTCAAGGTTGAATTCCGAATTTACCAATTTTAAAAGGTCCACGGTTTCACCTAGAATAGTTTTTCAGTAGATTAGGAAAAGCGTCTCAAACTTGGCCTTTGGAGTCGGCATAATAACTGTAGGTCTGATCCACTTGTGAGATAACAATAGCACGCACAAAGCGACCTCGGACAGTCGCGCCACCGCTTTTACTGAATCCTTAGAAAACATACGGTCGGACACAGTTTCATAGGACACGCATGTAATGATGCAATTTAATTATATCTCTTTTAATACCATGTTCCTGTTTTCAAATGTCATTAGCTAATCAATTTTTAAGTGTCGGGCAAATCAGCTGTTTGTTGACTGGAACTAATATAAATATTTCTATTTATTGAAAATATAACCTCTGTCCGATTGCCACAATTGCCACAAAAAATTAACTGAAATTCACTCTGTAGGCTTGTTCGGATTGACAACCTCTCACGGACGGATGAACTCGTTCAGATTATTGCCTTACCCCAGGTGTCTCCAGATTACTTCTTGATCTGTATTGTCTATAGACACCACAGTTTCGCTACACCTAACCACCAACTCTGGATCTAAACCATAAACCTCCCCAATCGTCAGCCCCTACCGAAGTGAGGTGCAACTGCCTCCCAAGGACTCTGTACGAAACCGAAATTCAAAATCTTCGCTCAAGGTTCATATTCCTTAATTTCAAGTTTGGAGTCATGCTACATGATATAATGTACAATATCAATATTTCTTGCTGCAGCAAAAAAAAAGGGTACTGTTGTTGTTTCATCTGATGCACACATATATGTTAGCGTGCCATTATTCAATTCAACGTTCTTTGAGTTTTCGTTTCGACTTAGTGAACCCACTCTACCCTCAGGACTTTCAGAAGATTTCCCAGACACATGCATATTTTACCTGCTTTTAAGAAATAAACAATTTAATTGCAGGAACACAGCTGAACTTAATTGTTAGCGTACACATCCTCACACGCTCCTCCTGCTGAGGTTTCACTTCAACTTTTCCATGTACGCTGACTGGATGGGGAAAAAAATACTCCGAGAAGTGTGGATATTAATATCCATTAAGAGCGCGCGGAAAGGGACCGAAGGAGATTTAGAGTTGTTGATCCTATTTGATAACTGAATCAAATTAATGACTTCTCCGTTCAGAAAATTAATTAGCCCTCGCTTTATTAGCCCCGAAGAAGCCACCCCCATAAGGCCTGCCTAAACCAATACGGAAACAAAACAGCAACAACAGAATGTGTATCAAAAAAACAAGAGGAGAAAAGCCAACATTCAAAGGACACGCTCGCGTCGTCGATGGTAGGTGTGTGCTTACACAAACAGAAACACCTACACACCCACGTACAGCATTAGGGCGGACTTACTTACGCAAAGCATGTAGCCTTCTTTAGGTGTTGACACAGTTAAATCAAAACCATACGTGTGACTGATTGAGTGATTCAAAGCGTTAGTTGCGGGGCATGGGGGATGGTTAACAGTTTGGAATATCAATACGCTTCTGATTTTGATCATTAGGAATGCAAGAAGAATCTGAAGGGTTACGCGCCCTCCTCCACCTGAGCGATTTGCATAATGCGATAAATTCATGGGATTTTATTGCGTTATTCGCCCTTGGGCAAACGGCGAATGGGCGGGGGACTTGAATACAATCCGAACAAATGAAAGGGTGGCGCAGGTAGATGGTTTATATTTCAAAAGTAAACACTTCATCAAAAAAAGGAAATACTCTGGAAGAAATTTGAATAAAAATTAACGCTAGTCAGGGGATATTCGGTCGGATGAGGATGAGGAACCAGAAAAACATTTTACAGAAGTTCTTTTGCAGGGTACTCATGTACGTGCATACGTGCTTTTGATTTTTGTTTCACGGCGATATACTATAAAGTTTGGCGAGCTAGAACTTTGGGTATTGACTATTTAAAAGCTACGTTAGTTGATTTTTTTTTGTAGATTACCCCACCGGTTAACAGGCAAATGCTTTCAGTTTCATTTTAAAGACTTCCGACTTGCCGAAAGAAATGTCTAGGTTTCCTGAAACGATGTTTGAAACATTTCACCTTCAATTTATAATGGTAACATCGGCCCTAAGTTTGAGTATAAAGCAGTTAAGTGCTGACGAGTGTAAGTGACTAAGTGCAATAGGTATCTATTAAATGAGGGACTGGGCAGCAAAATCTCGAATTCAATCGACGCTCGGAAGCCCCGCGTATTGGGTCCTCTTCGTTTCTGACCCATCGCCATTTCAACAAACAATGCTCAAGTCACTTAGCCCATTATAGTCCTCCCGCCCAAGAAATCATTGGCAGTACTGATCTCCCTAGAAATGCTCATCAGTTCAGCTTCAAAACCTGCGTTCGGACGCATGCAATTTTGAATGTGTGGGTGTGGAAAAAGAGGGATACCCTTAAACATTCAAGTCGAGGCCCCGAGATGAGAGAAATCTAGTGGATGTGGCTAATATTCACGTAATATGATTTTGACTCATCGCCAAAAATGCTAATTTTTAGAACACCTCCGTTTCATGTAAGAATTTTTGGGAATATAACAGTATTTATCGACAAAGTACATTACGGGACTTGAAACATTCTTTTGCAGAAAATTGCGTTCAATTTGTGAATTAATTTCTGCAATTTTTCTTCTTTTCAAAGGCTTGGCTATCTCAATGGTATTCCGTTCACCATTCCTTTCGTTTGCGGTTCACTTCCAGGAAAACGATGAAGGAAACTTGTATTAAATATTGTTGACTACGGTCGCATACTATTGCAGTGATGCTTGATAATCTTAGTATGCGGTTGTAGACAATTTGTCAGGAAAGTAGAAATTGTATTTTGACAAAAATAAGGAGAATAAAGTACATAAGTGCACTTAAACAGTGGCTATGCAAAGAAACTGTATTTGTTGGCCATTGAAAAAGTACAGATAAAGTTTTTTTCATTGTTAAAGCAAGACGAGGTAATCTACACAATTGCAATTGCGTTTAAGTATCCTAAAAAATTACGGAGAAGTTCCAAGTTTAACTTAGCGTTGTCGACTGTCTCAGCCTTTCTTCATTCACTGTATTCGACGAATTACAAACAAATATTGGAGTAGATAATCATACGGAGACGTGGTCGCCGTGGTGTTGTTGCATCGGGGGTGCCAGGTTCGATCGCCGAATCTACCAACTTTCATAATTCAGGGCTCCACCTGTTTTGAGTTACTGATAACGTTATATATTTGTCCGCTAGGCTTGCATACTGTATTGCGTTTACTGACCACCACTTGCAAGGCTCTGCTGTCCGATCTAGGCGAACAGTTTTCATGTAAAAATCAATTTCATTTGCAATTGAATCCATGGTACCATTTCGTCAAGTTTTTCGTGAACAATGATATATACAAAAAAATACTCATAACGCTTCTAATGTTGTCTTTCAAGTGCAAGTGTGTTGCACGAAAATGATAGCAATCATATCTTTGTACTGCTCACGGATAACTGTAACATTTTTACCAGCAAGATTTTTGAAGGCATAAACTGCACCAAAGGGTGATTTGTTCCGAATGTAATGATGTGAGGTATGTGAGCTGACAGCGAAATCGCCAGCACACTTAGACCATGTAAGTCCATTGTGATACCCATAGTCAGACTACCACCACTGATCGACACAACTCCAGTGATAGTGCCGTTAATTTGATCCCAACTATAAATTCTGACTGGACCAGATTTGAAAACCCGATTAAGAGCGTTAACTTTGCTTTCACTGGGATTCGAACCGGGGACCCCTCTCACCAAGGGCAGGCACTCAACCAACTGCACCATCCAGCTGACATGTATTGATGTTACTTCTGTCTGAAGAATCTTGGTCTACGAGTCTGTGGGAGAAAGCAATAGAAGCCTTAACTAACTTGATGTGCCTAACTGGAGGAGCAGTCAGCAAAGTATTATGCGGCACTTTGTTGCTTGAGGCCCAGCTTGGAATTTCAAGGCTTCCTGTTACATTAGTCAATTCAATTTTTATCTTGTATCACAAAGATGGCCCGTAGCGTTGTGGGTATGTGCGCGTCGACTCCTGCTCACTTGGACCTACCTGTCTAGGTTCGATTCCTGGTACGACAAGAAATACTTTCCACGGCCCCACCTCTTTCGAGTCACTGACAATGCTCCAAGAGTATAACTGTCTAAAAAAAGCTTCTCAAAATTGGCCGTTCGGAGTCGGCATAAAACTGTAGGTCCCTTCCACTCGTGATAGAACAATAGCACGCACAACACGTGTGGTTGCTGAGAAGCTAGGCCCTGGCCCTCTATGGGCTGTAGCAATATTATTATATTATCACAAAGAAAAGGAGAAAGATTTTCCTTTGTTAATCTAAAATCGACCGAAAGCTCTGGTAATTAGTGTTGTAGTTTTTAGACCATAATTTATTACACTTTAATTAATAATAAATAAAAAAACGAAGAAAAGCGTAGAACCTTAATGGTCATTTAGAGCAATCCTTTTCCACTAACATAGAAATAGTACAACTTTAATAGAGTAATCCTTCGTCAAAGTTGAACTTGAACCTCGTAGCCAAAAAAAATGTGGCTCACACTCAGATAATGGCCAACCAAATGTCGCACTTATTAAGGCAAGCAACGGAAACGGCAAAGCACATTCTTCTCCGTCGGTTGTGGCAACGTAATGTGATCTTTGGTGAAGTACATCTCAGTGATATATGCCGTCAATTATCCTGCTAATCCCTCCTGCCACACACATCGGCAGAGATTGTAATCACACGCCACGTTCTCCTGCATGATGTAACTACCTACATATAAACAAAACGGAGAGCTCATCTCTCAGCCATTACGACCTCAGAGATGTGGACAAAGATGAAGACACTGTTGACACAATGACAATCAAAGTACCATGCTAATGAGTTAATTTCAATGAATATCATTGCGTAATTACCATCCGACGGCATATCCGAATAATTAATCCGACGTCCGAGGTAGCGGTCCATGGCTGCGGACTCAAGGTTCGAGGTGATGTCTCTCTATGACGGGCCCTTCCGCAGAAGTCGACAGCAGATGTTTCAAACTGAGAGAATGTCGTCATCGCCAACGTTAATTAGCGAATGCTGAATGGAGAGCAGTGGCGACCAGATATTAGCATAACGTCAAATTAGTAAATCCTTCTGACATTTATCCACTCGAATCCAATCAAGATTGCCGTATCCATTAATCTAAATTTTAATGATTAATTTGCGGCAAAATTCGGACGGGGAAGGGTGTTCGAGTTTTCTGCGCCCAACCAACCTTTCCTCGAAACCCCATCCACCTGCGGATAATTCATTTCCATAGATCAATTATTGTTTGTCCTAATTCTGATTTATTATATTCGTTCCGACGACATTCCAGTGCAGTGCATCGATTTATGGCCGACGAATTGATTTGAGCGTTGCTCCTCGGCGGAGAACGTGAGCAGGGGCTGTGACTGAAGTGGGAAGCTCCGTCGATGTCCGGCATCGCCTGAGAACAGAGGATACAGAGGATACCCTATCAATGACTCTGTCGTTTTATCGAATTATTTTAATTCCATTCACAGCTAATTGAATTATTACTGGTGCATGATCAGCATGTCAAGCAGTGTAGGCAAACGTTTGTTAATCAGCTCAGTGATTAAACGTTAACTGCTTAAAGGGAAATGGCATAAGTGACGAAATTGCGGATGTAAATTGGCTGTCTCTTGGTAATCGGTATGAAGTGGTTGGATAATGCCTGTGTTCGGTACCAATGTGGTGCATCAGTATGGCATGTGAGTGCATGGAACCACATGCACTGCGACTGCAGTCGGTCTTGAGGTGCAGCTGGATCACCTGAACTTGTGGTACTCCTTTATTTTGTTACCTCAACTTCATAATTAGAGACCGACAATCGGGTGGACATGTGCGTATGCTTTGAGGAGTCGTAACATACTTTCACGTGCACACATGTATGTATGTCCGTGAAATCACATCCACTTTTATGGAATTACGTGTTACATATCAGGGTTTTGCTAATATTCAGATGAAGGGTTTTCGTGTCTGGAGCTGAACACAGGCATCCAGCGTATGAGCTGACGTAACTAGACATTTCGCCACATTCTTAGATTAAACATTTTGGTAGTGATTCAGTGTCAAAGGCAGACTTGATGTCCGCAGTTTGTGTAGTTGGAGGAATTCGCATGCAATCGTAGTATTCATGGTTAAGACGCTTAACAGGTTGACTGCCACTGTACCACGTGTTTGTTAATCATATGAACAAAATAAACCATTATCCAGGTGTCACTGAAGGAAAAAATGAATTTCATCACCAGACCGGAAACTATCGTTCAAAAAAATAAACAAGTCATGTGTACTATCGGTGGTACACGCGGCAGCCAACGTTTTAATGCTTTAAGAACTGCTTTAAATGTCTGCTATTGTGGCAGTAGGCAAGCAAAGGGTTCGATTTGAAAGGGGAAAGTGTCAGTACAGCTTATACAACTTCGTCTTATATTAAAAACAATTAAAATAAATTTAAAGTTCTAGTGGGAGAATTATTTCAGTTCAGAGCTGAAAACATATGACATACATGCTAAACAGAATTGTATGTATTCGATCTCGAACCTTACCTGTGGATGTAGTTGAGTCTTGCATGAATAAACAAATGCGATGTTAAACAACTATACATATTTTTTAATATTACCGACTCCATCGAGAGATAGTGATTTTCATGACGTCGTCACGTTGATTGCTTTCGTAGAGAGAAGTAATCGCAGTTCGTAGGTTAAGGTGGCAAGTATGAGTGCATTGGTATTAGAGCAATATGAATTTCTAATTGCTAGACTTACAGACAGATTGTGTCACTCTTTAATGTTTTACTGATTCGACTATAAAAATGAAAGAATACCAAACGCGTTTTGCACTGTCTCCAAAACTTGTTTGTATATCTTTAACAAATGCTTGCCATTATATACACACAAATTTAAAGAAAATTGTACACGATTGTCCAGAAAAATGATGCCATTTTATGAATCTAAGAAGTCTGTAGAAACTTGCAAATAAAACAAAAGCACATGTAAGCTATACAGCCTTTAAGGTCTTTGGATTATGTGGCTCGTTGACGCTAGGCATCGTCCTTCTTTTTTTGTAGTAAGTGAAATTTGATGTATAAATCAGATGAATAGTGTAAGGAAAACAAGGTATGCCGGGAAGCAAGTCAAACGCCGTTTGTGTGTTCTTTAAGCTTACACCACAATTCAATTATGTGTGTAAAAAAGTGAAAAACAAAAATATGGAAAAGAGCACAATGTGCAGTGAAATGTAGCTGAAGCTCATATTTGAAAAAACAACAATTTTTTTTTGTTTTTGAGAGCTTATTTTTTTCCAGTTTTAAGTTTCTGTTGCCAGGAAAGGGATTAATGTCTGGATTGCGAAGAATTAGGGAGTATAGGTCTTACGTTGTATAGTAGTCAATCTTTTACGACCATCAAAGAATTACTGTTAACAAAAGCAATACTTGTCATGATAAGTCAGTCTTAAGAAAAATCTCAACAAGATATATATCCCCAATGGTGCAGCAATAACAGCAAAAGACAAGGAGAAGTATCTTACGGAGAGACTAAAGTGCAACAGCAACTCGAAGCTGGTTCTCAAAAATGCTGACTGTGGATCGCGCATTTCACCTCTCTTGTGAAAACAAAAAGAAATTAAGCCAGGAGACCAAGTTGCTACTCTGTAAGCAACATACTCGGCCAATTATAGTGGACAGTTCCTTATATGGCATACCATCCCCAAGACACCAGTCTCACCTTTAACAAAAGCAGACAAAAGTACCCTAGCAACTGAAGACTTTATGAAGAAACCCGCATCATTCCCCTCCAGCAATACATGACTATTCCAGGGGTTCGACATCGGCAACCATCCAAACATAGCTATTAGAGACTTGAGAATTACGGCAACTGGACATTTCATCACAGTTCCTCAACGCACTGAATCTGTTGATCAGACATTCAACAGAACATCAACCAAGGGACTGTATCACTTTACAAGTCACAATCGTAATGAATTGCCAAACCAATGTAGTCTCATAACAACCGCAACAGAATCGAACGCCTCCAAAAAATAATATAAAATATTTAATAACGTTCAAATTAAACCTTGTTGTTGGCATACTATTTATATCTACTTAATCACACATTTTGACAATTTAAAAAATGTTCCAGGCAAGGGCAAAGGAAAGCCGTCAAAGAATTTTGAAGAGTGCAACTCATACAACTGATATTGCAACATAGTTCAGAGGAGCTAAGCTATGCTGCCGGAAAGACTGTTCGATCTTCAGGATATCCACAAAATTCTGGCAAGACTTTAACAATGCAGCATAGCTTAGCATTGTACTTGGACTTAGATTTGTATAAGAGAAAATACGGTATTCAACGTTCCGCTGTTCTAATTGCTGCTGTAATGTAAACCATGGCTATGGCTATAGCTATTCACAATGGCTGAAGTGAATCCACAGTCGTTTTGAAATAAAACTGCTCAAAGCATTGTTGAAATTGTCAAGTCAAATCTGTCATTGGAAAGGAAGACAAGCACTTCATTCGATCTAATATGCTAGTGGGGATATGATGGCGGTTCCGGACACAGCAACTATCAATGTTGCTTCGATGAATTGCCGACCAGATTCTACTCATTTTTCTATGCCTATCAAATTGATTTTCATGAAATAAAATAGTGCCCTGATTACAGTTTCAAAATTTCCACATCTACATGGAAGAGACATAAAAATCAAATACAGAACGATATACATCATGGGTGATATGCAAAACATTAATCTTTATATAATTACCATTGTAGCTGAGTCACACTCTGCGTCTGGGTGCAATATCGATTTTTCTACTGTCTGTTGTGCATTCTTGTACATAACCTTTTAGGTTTAATTCCCGCTTCGACAAAACAATTTTGTTAATTAACGGTTCCACCTCCTTCGAATCACTGGCGGGCGATTTATTTGACACTGTACTGTGTTTCGTAAGAGATCGGCTACGCAAAATAACAGATCAATGAACAAATACACGGTCATCCAAATTGTGGTTCCGAAATGTCGACCAAGTTAAGGTTCATAAACAGACGTTGGATAATAATTACATATACATTGAGACAAACAGAGCTCAATTCAATTGCATCACGGGCATCTTTGAATCGAGCACCGACGAACAGCAACAGCTCATCTAATTACATGCAAAGACATTACGACCACTTTGAGAAACCCCAATTTTCCATTCAGTTAAGTGGGCTCCTTAAAATGCGAGTATCCTCTAAGTGCCATTCCGAATCACTGTGTATACCTCGGCCTTATAGCCATTTGTGCAATTGTGATTCCGGCTAAATGCTAACACACTGCAGTGTGCACTTGTAGGCTACTTAAACACTAGCGTTCTTATCTCCACTTACCCTGCACTCATCAGAATCGCTATATAGGTTTGTAGGTAAGTAATCACTATAGAGAATTACATTTAATTGCGCCAAGAAGAACAATAGACAAAGGGGGCAACGAAAATTTAAAGTTCCATTAACTAATTAAAAGTCAACGAGAGCTGGATGGGTGGACTGGTGATGCGAGAGTGGATTCAACCCGTCACCACAGTCCACAGTCAGCCTTCGGAATGGTCGTCGGCATATACCTAGTTGAGACAAACTGACGGATGGTCGGTGTGGAGCTCGGCAAAAGACCAATTTAAAAGTTTCTCAAGTATTTGCTGTTGTAGTTAGACAGAGCAGCGCTGCCGGTTGCATTCAGCGAGTATATGTAATCAACTCCTTGTTTGGTTACAGTTGGCTGGGAAAGTGAGTGCCACTGTGTTGAAAGCGTAAAACTGAGCTCAAGCATTGGTATCCATCAGTCCGTGAATATTGTTGCATGTCTCCATTAAGTTCATAGACAAGCCCTTTGCCATTTCCATCGTTTTCTGTTTCTGCTTACTCTCCCACCGATTGCTGAGGCACTTGAACACTTTATGCTTGTGGTTCTGAGCCGCAGTCATTCTTTTTTTCAGTGAACAGAACTCAGTTGGATCTGTGGTGAGATTCTGGAACTAAGGTATGGATAGGGGTGCCTTACAAGGCAAAAGGCTGGCGCATGTAGGTGGATGCCGCTCACAGGTGAAGCAGGGAAAAGTTTAAGTGGGTTAAGTGTCTTAGGCACGGTTAAATTTGCTGGATTGTGCTATGAATAAACTAAATGGTTCTCAACACTTTGAAGTTGACCGAGGATTCAACAGGAGAATGTAAACTTCTAAGGAGCTGCAATTTCCAAACACGGGGGTTAACTTTTGCAGTGCTTTCAGACGAAACTCAATTTGGGTGAAGTATGATTCAGACACTTTCAGGCGAACCCTGTTTTCACGCAGAAGAGGGAATCTTTCAAAGGAACATCAATTTTTTGTTTCAGACTGCAGGTTTTCAAGGGTTGCGGTGAGTCAAAGTTCCATGAATTTTTGCAGTCGATGAACACGGGGACAAGCATGTGGGAAGTCGGCTATCCTTATAGTGCTTGCTTTTTGGTAAAAACACACAAGAATAAAAGTCGATGATGGGCGAGGAAGGGCGAGTGAGAGCTTGGATTCCGAAACGATTGCTCTACCATTGGACAACGAAATTTTACCATGGGACTTGTCAAAATCGCTTTTGTTGGTCCATTGAAAGCTCACGCGTTAATCGTGCCATGTGTCAAAGTCAAAGTTAGCCATTTCGCACGATGTTTAGCCAACTGTCTCCAATTTCGCACTCCAAGATGGTTGAGGTGGGTTTCGTGGGGTCATCTATTTGTTCGATCCTACTTGTTCAGAGTCTAAGACTGGCGCTGTGTTGTCCATGCGCTCCTCGGTGAACTTCATTCCAAGGCACGTCCGTCTTAGGTGTTGAATCTGCAGACGCCTGGCTAGACTCATGTCGATGTTCAGTTCGTGGTCTGGCGTAGATAGCATCTTAATTAATCTGGTTGACGGTTGATTGATCATGGGACCGCCAAGTTCCTTTATGAATGTTGAGGTGAGGGAACGGCATACTGGGTACTTCGCCCCGTCACGAAATCCAACAGCCTGAATCCGTTTTTGGATGTATTGTCACGCATGCTGTTCTTTCCGATGACTCTAGCTTCCATGGCCAGCTTCGCGTGGAAAACTCTCTAGAACGATCTTGGTGTTGTAGCTGGGGCATTGATCTTGGTGTCCTTTCTAGGAGTTCATAGAAGTCGTCCTTGCTATAGTCATTTTTATTCTTCGTTGGGGAATGATGGCAGACTTAGGCGGATGTTGCCGATTGTAGCCTTGACGGGGATTGTTATGAAGCGCTGGGTTTTATATTTAAAGCCTAAGACTTCTTTCCTGAGTCTGCTTCGAAAGGTAAACCCGCATCCGATGTGTATATCGCAGTTTTTTTTATCCTGTTTTTGCCCAAACCCATCCTATCGCATTTCCTGAATGACGGTGATGTCTGCTTAACGTTAAGGGCCCTTACATTCTATGTGCTGAACCGAAAACCATTGTCCTTATTCCATGGTTTTGTCCGTGATCGTCAGCAGTAGGTTAATCCATACCCGAGGCTTGTTTGCGTCTCTTTTTTATTCGCTGGGGAAGTCACCGTCACTCAAAGCCTTGGGAGCCGGTTCCTTGGATAAATCATTGGCACACATTATTGCAAAGATGACAGTATGACAGTTTTCGTGATTCCATCAAGTCGTCGCTACAAGCCACACAGCTCGCTAATCAATAGCAACCGATTGAGAATGACTTCGATGATCGATCTATCTCTTGATTTCTGATCTATCTCTTGATTGGGCGGATAGTGCAATTTGTCTTCGGACGTCTGCAGACTATATTTTCGGGGGTTGCGTCAAATCACTCGTCTTGGCCGATAAGTTAATGTCAATTGCAGTCTTCGAAGACAACGCTACAAGGCGTTATTATGAAGATACGAGATGCCAATGTGCTCGAAGAAGTAATCGTTGCCCACATTCATGTATCAACTTAAATTAATGCACATTTTTCAATTTTCCTGTTTTTTTTGTTAATAATTAAAAACCTCTTGCTGAGAATCTAGGCCCTGGCCCTCTACGGTCTGTAGCGACACCCATATTATTATATTAATTAAAAGCCTCTTAGTGAACTTCATTCCATCACCAATGCATTAATGCTAAACAACAGCGACTTGGTGCATCATTTCATCCCATATACATTTGTACAAATGACGTAGGACGTAGTACAGAGAAGGACTTCTTCCAACCAGCTACACACATCCCTTCGAATGCTTGAGGCAACAATCCCCAGTGAGCCGCATATGCTCACACATACGTCATTAATCTGCCCTCAAGCTATTGCCATCACACTCAGAGCTAAAGTAACATTTAATCAATGATTTGTTAACTCATTTCACCTCATCCATTTGACTAATAATTGGATTGATGAGAGGCCGTCGCTCCAATGACCTGAAAACCAAATCGTTAAGTTCAAGCATAGCTCACAATAAGTGATCTCACTGTCAAAGTATTGAATTTAATACTGGAAATATTCCCATGCACATACATTCCCGTCGGCAATAGTTTTAATTAAATTATCGTGCAAACCACATTTACAGATATTTACACAATTATTTTTGTCGTTCTATTTGGCAATGGAACTCGTATGGCTGAATCTGTATCAGGGGATAGGCGCTTGCCTTCGTCTTCTACATTTGAACTTCCGCCCAGTGATTGTGACCCACAATTGGACCGATGCCAAGAAATTTTGTGTCCAGTTCAAGTGAACTGAATTGAAATGTACGGAAGTGGGTAATGTGAAGGATGAGGAGGAGGAGTAGAGTGGTGCTGTTGAAATTGAAAGAGCATAATCGTATCAGATGCAAGATAATTGCATGAAAATGTTTACAGATTATATCGCTTTGGGAGCAATTGATTTTTTATTGCCTTACACCTACGTACAAGCAGCATGTGATTGTAAAGCCTTCATGGGGGTGAAGAACAGAATAAAGGAATTTAATACCAAGGATGCCCAATGTGACGTGATGTTCCATGTGTGTGATGGATTATCGGCAACAGATTTGGATTCCGATTGAACATTTATGTATCTGATTTGAATTAATCAAGTAATCAAGACGATAGGCTGTGCTGCAGTTGTCTTTGATCGGATTCTATAATTTCCATTGCATCCACACAAAGTCACAATGTTGTCTGTTGGTGTCATTGGTCCACACTTCTGCGAAAATGAGAAAAGTGTAATTGTTTCCGTCAATTCCCATCGCCAAAGCTAATAGTTAACGGAATTTTTGTGACTTCAAATCGAACAAACGGATGTGGAAGTCACGTGATTTCAACAAGACGGTGCCACTTCTCACACAATATTACGCGTTTTTGCAAACAACATTTTCAACGAGTTTTTTCGTTTTGGTTGTGTGAACTTAACGCGTAGATTGTGTGATTTCTTAACCCTCATACACGACACCAAAATATTGTGCTTAGGCAAACTCTAAACTCATTGAAAACGGATATTTGTTAAGACATGGCTCAGTTATTGTCCGATATGTACAAGGTGGGCGAAATACATGTTAATTTTTAAAAATGCAATTAAATGAACAAAATTAATTTCTTTCCATACATTAAGATTTTATTAGTAAGAACAAGCATTCCCATTAATTATGAAATGTGGTTCAAGTGGTTGCCTCGGCTGGCTTCGCTTAAGCGGATTCTGTCAACCCAATTTTCCAAGTCTTTGTTTGAGGGTTTCGGGTTGTAGCTCACGGATTACTTAAATGATACTGGTCTTAGGTGCTTAAATCGTTTCCGGATTGTTGACATTACATCGGTCCTTCACTGTTCCTCACAAAAAATAAGTCCAAAGTGGTAAAATCGCAGCTCCGAGGCACCCGATTGACAGCGCAAAGACGGCTGATTACACGATTTGGGAATTTGGTGCGCAAAAGATCGATTGTGGCATGGGCCGTGAGGCATGGGCCGTGAGGCATAGGCCGTGAGGCATTTGCCGTGAGGCATTTGCCGTGAGGCATGGCTCTCCATCCTGCATGAATCAGAGGTCGTCCAAATTTATGTCTTCAATTTCAGTAAGCAAAGAAGTCTATTAATATGGCTCTGCAGAACACCGTTTAGCGAAACGTTGTTCCCCGCCTAATTTTCGAAAAAAGCAACAGCAGCCACATTCTCATCTGTGCGCACTGTACGCCGACGGGTACCATGAGCGTTGTCCACTAGCATACCTGTCTCATAAACTTTTTACACAAACTTGCGTGCAGCAGTCGAAGTGGATGCTTCATTTCGGGCAAAAAACGCAGGGTACTCACTTTGGAAATAAGTTTTAAATATTTTTTCAGTGTTGTTCAAACGTAAAGGTATGATACTAACCATGGTATAATGAATATAAGGTGTGTTGGACAGTATGTCAAGAGAAATTTAAAGGCGGAAACAAACAAACATTTTACACGCACTAAAAAACAAAAAACGGATTTCTTTTCAACATTTCCACTACTCATTATGGTTTCTGCAACCTCTTACAGCACATTGTTGCATTTTCCTATATAATACCAATTATAAATGAATTCAGCCAATTCATCTTACTTCAATTTGGAAATAATTCCTGTTTTCCATTCTTAATTTATTAATATACGAAATTTAATTGTGATGCCAGCTTAAGCTATACATCTGTCCAGTGTAAAAAACGGACCCTGAGTGACGTCACAAAACAAAAACATGGCGGTTTTGACAAGCTGTCCAGCACACCTTATATTCCTTCCACCATGGATCCTGACTTTCTGTCAAGATTTCGAGCGGGAAACAGTTGCTAGTCTCAAAATTACCGGCGACTTACTAGATGAACTAGATGGCTCACCCTGTGTAATTGTAAGTTTGTCGGAGAATCGTGGGCTTTCGGCTAGATTAAGATGATGAATTGTTATAATGCGAAGGTCATTTTACTGTGCAGAGTTGTCAATTTACACAGTCTGTCCCATTTCAGATGGGTCCCGTTTTACCTAACAGCCATCGCAGAAGCACCTATTGAAGTTCACACTGAAGTTCGTAGCGTTCGCATTGCTTTGTCAACAGTTCTGATATTGTAACCAAACGTCCAATGTGTCCGTCTGTAGAAATCCACACTGCCTCGGACCATAGGGAGCGGAGAAGAAGAAATAAGGAAGGTCTCACGGCAGTAAATCATTCCCCATTAAGTCACAATGGACGTAACACGTTGGTCTAAGTAAGCCACGGGCATAATGTCGTCAAGGCAACCATATATATACCAACCTACCTTACTTTTGAGCTGCGTCGTCGAATATGTGACAGACTTCTGTAGAAAAATGTTCAGAGGCACTACTTAACTTCAATTATTCAAGTCGAAATAAAATGGACTGTGCCACACTACGGAACCGGATGTAACACATGTACCCGAACTCCTGCCGATTCCCTTTTTGTACCTCTTCACCGCCAATTACAGAAACATACTTTTAAACGGAAAACGTAAAAATCCCAGACGGCAAGATTAATATAATTACTCCTTATTTCCTGTGGAATACCCTTTCAACTCATTGCGGTGGCAGACGGTGTCTATTAAGTCATCGTTGGCCGGCTTATATACTCGAACTTCACGCACCTTTTATTCAACCGTCGACAGTGACACGCTCGTAAGTCGAAGAATAATGCTAAAAGCAGAGGGCTCTGATCTCATGATCGGGAATGAATTTCGGATAATTACACAGAACTTCAGACTTCTCCTTCCACTGAGAGCGGAAGTACCGGTATTAATTCATGCAATGCCTGAGCGAAATATTAAATTCTTCATTCGGGGACACAGGACACAGTGCCACGCATCCACGTACGGCGTGTGGGCGAAGGAAAAATTAACTGTCTGCTCTTCGGAAAATTGCCAATCACATCTGAAGTGAATGTCTCATTTAATTTCCGTTAATCAATTATTAAGTCCATCAACACACGGTTGCTGCACCGTGGAGTTCCGCCAAAGAGAGGATGGTATTAATGCTGCCCACTTTACACCGTCAGCAGCTCCTGTGCGCTGTGAAGTTCGTTGACCGTAATGCCAAAAGTTGCCCACACACACACAAACATCAATCAATTAATTAATTAAAATTCATTGCCATGCTACATGGTATATGCAATAATGGGCAGTTTCGCTGTTGACAACAAATGCGCGGCTTGATCTGATCTGCAGAAAAAGAAAAAGCCGTCACACTATCCCCACGATTTCCGCCCCTTCGCCGTCGCACAATTCATTGAGCAATTCGTTCCAATGTCCACTGGGTTGGAATTGTAACTGGCTCTAACAGCGAGAAGTAAGTTCCCAACGCCCCGGAAGGACCTCCAGAAGGGGAGTCATGGAAGGAACGCATTGGTACTGAAAATCGCTTGCGAAATAAAATTGTTAACAACATGCATATGGCGAGAAGTTCTCTGTGCATTCGAAAGCAAGGATTCAACTCGTACGTTTCGGAGAATGAATGTCGGTTACGTGCTACAACTGGAATGCCAACAAGTTAAATGTCGTGCTTTACTGTATCCACCACTGCTTGGCTGATGCTTTTTTTGTTGTTCCTTTCCGCGTTTTTTGTGCATCCTGTTGTTTCTGAAGGCAGAACGAACTGAAAAATAATGCTCTCGATTGTATGTGCAGCGAAATGAAAAAAGTACCGTGAAGTGTAACGTGACTGCAGGAGAGTGGAGAGTGGAAAGTCCATGCAAAAAAGGAATCGCATCCACGCAAATAGCCCGTCACAGTTGACTTTGACCGAGCGGTTTAGCGAAATAGGTATCGGTACCACTACTAGAGCTGAGTTACTCAGTTGTAAACAGAGTTGCCAGTTGCTATGAAACCCGTGAGGGTAGTGTGCATACTTATTGTAATTGGATGTGCACGAGCAGAGTGTTGTTTATGTAATTTCAATGCTCAATCATAAAAAAAAAGGAACAAAGACGTCCCAGGCAACTGTGGCATGGACTCATGCGATGAGCGTTGTTCCAGGTCTCTAATTAATTCTTCGCGGAGGATATGATCTCCTACAGCGCAGAATGTTTCGGGGCCTGGGAAGGGTTCTGATGATCCTTTCCTTGATAGGGAGTCGGCCGTGTGGTAAGGTATCCCGCAGAGTCTTACTTTGTTTCTCCTGCTCAGTTTATGGAGCTTCTGTAGGCATTCCCACACAAGCTTGGATTTGATGATGTAGCCATCTAGTGCTATGATAGTTGGTCGACTGTCCGATATTATTGATATGTCCCAGTTGGTATAGTTTCTGTCAAGATTGATTTGAACGCATCTGTCTATAGCTCCAGTCCTGTTTGGTGCTGAGCTTAATGGTACTTAATAGACTTCTTTGCTTTAAAATCTTCTAAAGTTTAAAATCTAGAAATCACAGCCACAGTTGTGCCTGTGAACATCAATTCACTGCATAGCCTAACTCTACCGCGCACTACTGAAGACGTGGCGACGAAAGCAAACTCAGAGTGACGTCAAAGTTTTTTTTTTTTAATGCTTTCAACCACAAAGTCACGTAAACATTCTTGCGAGTGCATTGAGTTTATGTTCCATTTGGAAATGTGCGTTTCATTAGCTCATTATGAATATTCCAAATGTGCACTTTGACTTTGACTTGACACTTGACTGGAGATTAATGACACAAGCAACTGCATTACATATTTGTTTCCAAATCTCGTAAAAGGCTTTCCCGCGATGTCACGACATGTATTTGCGGTTCATGTTCATGATTGATGCTCTAAGCACCTGCCCACTCTACCAGAGCGCATTCTAAGAAACGAAACACGCTCTGCGCACAGACTGTTCAGACATGCATAAGTAATAATGCAAAAAGGAAGAGAAAGAACCCTGTTCCGGGAAGCCATTCTAATTGCAGCGTGTGAAATGATCGATGCCGAATAGCTTTGAATCGATTGGACTGGATTCAATGACGTCGAACAGCAATTATCCGCGTGCAACGATGAAGTGCATCTGACTCGCCTCGTCTACAGTTTACACCCCAAGGCAACGAGAACGCGCATCGCCATCATCATCACCATCACCATGATGTTGTACCATTTCCAGTTCCCCTATGCAGACGTACGTTCCCAAAATTCACCTAGTAATGGATCCATTCTGCCATATGCAACTATCGATTTACACCCCCTCCCCTAAATCCCTACCAAAACCGGAACCACCGCTATCCACTTCAACCACGAGCCACGAGTTCGTTGTTGCGTTTGAATCGTGGGAATTATCCTCAGTCGATGGAATGAAGAACTGAACTTTATTTCCGAGCCATTAAAATTGCGTATTTTATGTTTTGAAAACCGTTCAATTTTCCCTCTTGTATTTTCTCATTTGATTTTCATTTTATTTCATTTTTTTCGTCGTTCTTTTTTCCCTCGTTCGATTGGGGTAAATCACGCCCACAGTCAGGAATTGTTTTTGTTTTGCTCTTCCGGAACATGAAAAACTGCATACACTGCCAATTTACTCAACTGATTGAAAAGTGAATTGAATGTTTTTTCTCACGCCGCGCCGCGTTGTATTACGCCGCCGAGAGTGGAGTGCAATTGGCGCTGGTCGCTTTTGACCGGAGGAATTATTTTTGTTTCCCCTCAGCAGTGGGAATATCGATGTAAATTTAAAGTAGTCAGTGCTTCATTCGCTTGTTTGGTTGTTGTTAATTTCAACTTTTTTGGTTTTCATTGTTCACGCTGAACACTTCAGGAGTGTGTCTATAAATTTATATTTATTTAATTTATTTATTTATTCAACTTGCGTAATGGCAATGCCGACATGAAAAGGTGTGCATCGGGAGCGGTTTAAATTTTGTTTTTGTGACTCTCTGACTTTTTAAAAACGCCTTTATGAAATTTGTGATTGTGCAAATAAAACGGAACAAGGTAATCATAAAATGAAAAATTAAAATAATAATGGTTGGTTTGATCAGGACGATCTCAGTTTTATGAAGTTTATGGAAGTACCAATTCAAAGACAAGTGGACGATGTGTTAATTCGAGACCCATTACCATTATGCCTCGAGAAGTGTGCGTACACTCTCTGGTTTACTTACTTACTTATGAGGTCTACGACCCTTGAAGGGTCTGAGCTTGAACATTAGTTGCATTCCATCGACGACGGTCCTGGACACGCTGTTTCCAATCATCAAGGCCTGTCTTGCTTCCGTGATGACTTGATCTCTATACCGGAGGTTCGGTCCTCCTCTCATACTTCTCTTAGCTGGAGTATTGGTGTCCATGCCTCCGATGTCGCCGAGTCAGTGCAGTCAACCAATTTTTGCACTAGCATCTTTGTACAGCTCGTAGAATTCGTGGTTGATTCCCGGTACTCCACCTTCCTCACAGACGGGATATATTGGACGTAGATTTCTTCTTTCGAAAGCATCAACAACCAGTTCTGCTGTTTTGCATAATGTCAAACTTTCAGCTCCATATAGAAGGAGTGGCAAAATAAGAATTTTGTAGAGCATGATCTTGGTCCTCCGAGTCAGGAGCATCAAATGGTATGCAACTGTCATATGCTGCTTTAAAATTGACGAAAAGGTGGTGCGCATCGATTTGAAACTCGCTGCTCTTCTCCAGGATTTGCTTCAGTGTGAAAATTTGGTCTATAGTCGATTTGCTTAACTAACTGTATGAACATTTGGTCTATAGTCGATTTGCTTAACTAACAGTGTAGTTAAACTTGTCTCCAGAATTAAAAACGAGAGGATGTCTTAAGAAGATTAGCAAAGATGTGCTGTCATTGGTGCACTAAGATTTACACCTTTTCCGGCTTTGGAGGCATTTCTCCATCTGTTCCCGATCGACTTCCTTGGGCAACAAATTGAGCGTGCAACTGATGGTACAACTCGAACAGAGGTGGGCTCGTGGAAATTATGCGAAAAAAAAACAATCACGAACTCAACGGGGCTTTATAAAGACTGCACGGGAATCAGAACCTGGGGATCTGTCACAGTCGGGAGATATCGGAAAAATTCAATTCCACCTAAAGCTTTGTATAAAGAAATTCCAGGCAATGAAAAAGCCGATGCATTAGCTAGAGGCGGGGTCAAAATCGGAAAAAGGCACGGAATCAGACCAGTTTGCCAGAGATCTCCGATGCAATCCGACTACAGAACCACTGCAGTGTATTCCAAGCGGAAGTAACAGCTATTCAAAAGGTAGCCATCCGACTATCAATGAGCCCAATAGCCGGGAGATCTATTATTTTATACATAGATAGTATAAAAGCTATAAAAGCTCTGGACACACCATCAATAAACTATAAGTTTATAAAACTCTGCCGTCTATCCCTAAGGGAGATAGCTGCCAGATGCAATCATACACTATGCTGGGTCCCCGGGCACAAGGGTATTCCGGGCAATGAAAGAGCTGATGAACTAGCTAGAAAGGGGACGGGTTTGCCAATGGCAATAGATCAGGGGACACCCCGCTATTGATGACGATTGCGAAAAACAATACAAACCACAAATGGTCGGAACTTGACACTTGTAGAATATCGAAAGCCATCTGGCCTAACCTAAATCAAGGAAGGACTGATTACCTACTTATTACCTAAAGTTAGACAGGAAGGTTATCAGTGGAGTGATAGGAGTGCTAACTGGCCAATGTCTTATAGGCAACCATGCCAGAAGACTTGGGGCACCATATAACGACTTCTGCAGAAGCTGCATGGATGAAGAAGAAGAGGAAACAATATTACACTACATCGGAACATGTCCTGCACTTGCGGAAACAAAAAGAAGACTACTAGCCGAGTACTACTTAAACCACTTTGAGGATTTGAGTAACATTGATCCATAGGATATATTAGAATTTCTTAAAACCTCTAAATGGCTATAATAAGGGTAAGAAGAAATCACACATGGCCAACAAGTCCCAAGAGGGAATAACTACAAGGTCAAAGGGTAAATGGGTTTTGGACACAAAGCCGAACGTGACAGCACAATGGACCGGATGGTCTAAGTGAGCATGACTTCCAAATCAGTCATGCAGTCACCCATAGCTAGAGGCCGCCTACACCCACCGGGGAATATGCAGTTACAATGTAAGACTTACTTAAATACGTGAGTACAACGAATTGAGTATGATATAGCATCCCGCTGAAGGAAACCCTATAATTTGAGCGTCTGTTCCACGACTGTTCAACCACATGGAATATAGTAGTCCATCCTTCGGTTGCCGGTGGATCAGACTTGCCTTATCTAAGAGAAGGAATGGTTCAAGGGGATAAAATGCATTAACGCGCACTCTCTCGTTGTGTATTAAGGCATTAGTAGAAGTCACAGTTCGTCTTAATTGCAAAATAAAATTACCCTATCCCGCTCGTTGTCCAAAACCTCGTTAGGATAAGACTTCTTGTCAGTTCATTCAAGCGAACGAACGTTGCTGTTACCAAATGAGGCAAATTAGCACTTCTTATTCACTACTTTCGCAACAGGAAACCCTCCTCGCGGAAGTCTTAAAACGACTGGAGTCCACGCACTTGACCCACAACACCATTCCAGTCATATCAACGCTCACTTAATACACATTAAATAAATGGATAACTTTCTCGAGTTCTTTGGGTCATTACAAAAAGGTAATCCAATTCTTTCTTGTTTCCTGAATTAACATCTTTAAGAACTTCAATAATCACATGCCACCTCCTTTAGTATAACAGACTGACTACGATCGGAGTCAACAACCACAGGTGCATTGCAACAAATGGCGAATGAAAGTAAACAATCAGTGTCAGTCACTTGACAGCTGGTTCATACTTCCTTCCACTAAGGTACAATCGCCAGTGTCTGCTGTGACGATCTGCGTTCAATGGAGCCAATGAATCCTCAGCAGACGTCTGTGGATGCGTGGAACACTGCATTTGAAAGTAATAGCTACTTCTTCAATTTCAGCCCACCAGTGCAACGCCGCAAAAGCCTTTCAAACGAACCCTCATCGTATTGCAGTGAATGTCGGATTCCTCGCTGGCTCACTGTCTGTGGCATCAATGAGATGTTCCGCGTTTGTGCTTTCGTCTTCGAAATGTGCTTCATCTAGAGTAAACTTCGTTGAAATACTCGAGGAGTGCCGATATCCATAGCTCTAATCGTTTATGCAAAGGAAATAGATAATGGTTGGCTGTTGTTATCCACTTTGGGTCATAGTCGTTCATCGAGTTGCCAATCAGTGCATTGCACACTAGACGCACATTCAAAGCTGTGGAGCTCTTTCAAATAGTCCGGGTATTACACACGTCATTTAAACTGAGTGCATCACCAAATAGTGGTTCCTAAACTTTTTGATGACCACTTTCCTATTTATTTCTCAAATGTGATTCAGTTAAACAGCCAGACTGCGGATGCTGAAGACATTAATCGCACTCACTGTCAAGATGATGCTGCATTGGAAACCACAATTTCACTTTCAAGTCTGCATGAGCGACACCAGAAAAGTGTGTGTAACAAGTAACACGACTAGACGAGAAGGTCAAGTTTCATAATAGCTTCAGTGTGTGAATACTATGTCGATTCAGCGGCCCCATTTCCAACGACTTTCTGCTGTTGATGATCTGGGCCCACAACCACGCTGCACTTATGAATGATTCTTAAGGTTGTCTGCGGCAATGAACAGGCTTTAAATCTCAAAATTTCTGGTGGAAACGTGAACCCGTGTTGGAGGTCCACCAAATAAAGTTGATATCACGCATGACCTGTACTTCTAGTGGTTCACTTCAATTGGGGATTTTGGTGGCGTTGTCCTACTAATTAGTAGATGAGGGCTGCATACTTGAATATCACTAAAATAAGAAAGAATAAGAACACTTCGGAAATTCTCTGTGAAAACGGTTTTAAAAACTTACGTAGGTAGGTAGGTAGTTAGTGGCATTTATGCACTTAGGCCAAAGTAGGCCCATTGTAACACCACTTGGGTGTGCGAAAGATAAAATATTGAGGGTTGCCGTGGTTTATGGTAGATAGCCGGTTTTCAAAACAAATTTTACTAGCGCCGTGCCTGGTATTTTGCTGAGGTCGTTCAGACTGTCCAAGAAGTGAGATCCTGAGATGGCTTTCCTGATTGAGTCAAGAGCAGGACAATTGCAAGGAAGGTGTTGGGTGTTTTCCTCCTCTTCTTCGGCTAGGCAGCTTCTGCAGTAGTCGTTGGAAAATATACCTAGACTTTTCGCGTGAACTTCTAGTAGTCGAGTTCATCAGCTGTGCAGTTTCCTGGCATATTTCTTTGGCCTACCATCCAGCACAGGCGAATGTTGAACTGTTCGGATATCTCGTTAAGAGATGCGCGGCAGTCGAATACTAATTTAGAGTTTTGTAGAGAACGATGCCAGGGATTTAATTGCTGTTTGGCTATCAGTTAAAATGCACATATCGCGTACGGATATCACGTTCCATCATACCGAGGCGAAAGGATTTGTTCAGGCTTAGACCCTCCGCTTCCTACTCCATCATCTGTCCTGGATCCAGATATCAAAACTTATTAAAATTTGATTTAAAAACGAAAAAAAGTACAATTAAGCAGACTACGTTAGACTGGAAAACCGGTCTCAACATGGTGGTGGCTTTGTTAGTAAGAACAATCATTCCCATTAATTGTAAAAAACAATGTCGTTAAAGTGTCTGCCTCGGCTGACTTCGCAGAAGCACTTTCTGTTACCCCAATTTTCGAAGACCTTGTTGACAGTTTCGGGCTGTACGGTGCTCACTTATTGTACCAGAGGTCGTCCAAGTCCATGTCTTCAATTTTAGTATAAAAAAAAAAGTCGGTTAACATGGCTCTGTAATGCCCACCGTTGACCGTGCCTCCACCGTACGACGACGGTTACTATGGGTGCACCATTTGCGCTAAACTTCTTCTTTTAAAAAAAATTCACTGTTTGGGCTACATAGCACTCACTTTGGAAAACAGTTGTCAGTGTCAAAACGATGATTTAAAAAAAATACTCTATGGCCCATCCTGTACACTACAAATTCGACTTACGCAACCCTCGATTTTCGTAACCATAAAGTCGTCACACTTCTTGACTTTATGAGTGCAACTTTTTGCGTTTTCTCATCTGTTCGTCATATCTGTCGTTAATTTGCAGTTGGTTTTCTTGGATCTAGATAAATTTGTTGTTTGTGCCATTCCGAAGCAATTTTGCTTATGAGATGACACCCATAAAATTGAGTGATTTTTAAATAATTTTTGTTTCCTTGTTAGGAGAACCGGGAGCAAGGCATGAACCGAGAGGCTGCAACGAAGGAGGGCGATCTTGGAAAGATTCATACATTTACCCATTTTCTTCTCTTTGCCGAGACTTGAGTGATGGAAGCTGCCGCAACAATACTGACCAATTATATGAGTAGTCATCAAGACTTGGAAAAGTTCATACAAGAAACTGCTCAAGGGAGAAAAATAGTATTTTTCGCTGGAAAAAAATATCACCAATTCTCTTAACGCAAAGAGTCGTCCGCAAAAAGATCTTGAAGATTGGATTTATTAAATTCACATTAAATCTGTATGCTTGCACATTAGAGATTTGTGTTGTTGAAGTCCATCTTCATAGTTTGGTGTACAAAAATAAGCGTATGTCATAACCCAGAACAAACGCAATTCATATACCAAATTGCATACGAGACCGAGGAGAGGTTTACGAACTAGAGCTCCGCAAACAACCAACATTTCAATCAACGTTTAATTTAAGTTATTAGTATATAAGCTGCACTGAACAGGTGTTTTATTGACCATTTGCAAGCAGCGTGTCCAAAAAATGTATATTTAATTATTAATTTAAACGGAATTAATGCAAGCATTACAACTAGAGCGTTAACAACTGAATCTAATTACTCATGAATAATGAATAATTCACCAATTAGTCAGAACTGATTTGGCGATGATTACGATTTTTAGTTTTGTTTTTAAACCAATCAAACTAAATTATACGGTGTTCTTATGTATTCATGCATATGCATAAGTTTACGTATCATATATTTGCAAAATTTCATCGAAATGCATGCATGAGTACAATTGAATTCGTTGAAACACCATTGACATTCGCAGAATCGGTTTAAATTCTTAATCAACTGTGTATACTTTTTCATATTGACACTAATGGGTATAAAGTACATATGTACATAGATACATTTTGTGTTTATCACATCCATCTATACTATTCGAGGAAAAGCAGGAATATGAAGAATTTATTGTTGAATTACATTTCGCTTGGAATTTGTGAATGCCAACCTACAGTAATCTATGATTTTCGAAGAACGCATTTGTGAATTAAATTTGCAAATTAATGAGTTTGGAATTTTGTAGAAATGTATTACGTATAAGTAAGACATAGTTTACAGCCGTCTGAACGAGGTTTGATGAGGTTGATAAAACATTCTCCAACTATGGCTCTTCTGTATTTTGATGACAGTAGATGTGCAGCTTATTCTCCTCATCATCTTCTGAACTGTATGATCAACTAATGCGGTCTCGGGGGTAAAGCACACACTAGAGATATCCAGGACACTCGATCCGCCATGAGCAGTTATGTCTAGGCGTAACAAGGCGAGTTTTTGGACTTGGTTCAACCCCCTCATACTGGGTCTGCCAAGCGGTCGCCTACCTGATGGAATCGTATTTAAGGCACGCCCCGGAAGTCGTGATGATGGGGATATGCGTGCCACGTGACTTTCCTTTTGAAGAAGCAGCTGCTCAACATTTACCTCCTCGCGTACTGCCGTGTTTCTCACCCGATTCCGACACGAAGAAATCTCTTCTTGGCAGCTTGTTATTCTTTCGGTCATTACCCAAATTTCATGATAACATGTGATAGTTGGAATAAATACTGAGTTGTTTTTTTTTTAAATTCATTTTTGTTTTATTTTTAATTTATTTACTTACGCGCTAGACAAACTTAAAACTTAAAACTAGCTTAACTATCTTAACAATTGTTCTTACATCTAACCTACTGACCCTATACGGGTACTCTATTCTATTCTGATATAAATTCAAGTATGCCTTTCGGCTTAGTCTATGTCTTTTCTGTCTGTTTTCGTTTTTTGATAAGCCAAGAAAACTGCTAAAAACTTGGCTTAATTAATACTGAGTTGTTCCAGTCGCTTTCAATCAAAATTATACATAATGGGCAATACCACAACTCTTCGTGCAGTGACTGCGCAACTTGGCATGACAGCTGGTAAAACATACGTGGTGTAATACCGGAATGAGAGTAAAACGAAGTGTATGAGTATGGGGTGGACATACAACATCGACATCATGAACAGAGTATCACAGTGTACAGCTATATATTCGAGGTGGTTAAGGACTTCATCTACCTCGGCTCCGCAGTAAATAGTACGAAAAACATCAGTACCGAGATCAAACTCAGAAAACACTCTTGCCAACCGCTGTTTCTTCGGGCTCAAGATTGAGTAATAAAGCCGTCCCTCGAACGACCAAGCTGACATTATATTAGACACTGATCATTCAAGTCCCGCTGTATGGCGCAGAGGCATGGACAATCTTAAAAGCGGAAGTCCTTTATCTTTTTGAGAAAAAAGGAGGAGAAGATTAACATGAGCTTATGAGCCAAGCCGTCTACGGATCCAACGCCTGAGGCCATGTAGATCGTGGGAACTGTAGCGCCACATGAAGAAGAAGAAGAAACAAAGTGTAATACCTGTCAGTAGACAAGTCGATTTTTTTTCGATTGTTTTCCAATATATCCCATAAAAAAGAGAATATCGCCCAATCGGTTAATGGTCATCAGGACTAGGAATTGCTTGAATATCTGAAAGAATTTGATTGTATCGATCTTACTCGTCATGTGTTCAGTTTGTTCGGGTACTGCTTTCGAAATAAGTCGAACAAAATTCTGAAATAAGGTCACCCATCTTTTTTGAATCGCACGTACCTCTATCAGGCGCATGTCCATGGTTATGAACGTATATCGTGCCGACCTGTTAGCTATGAGTATGTTTCGAGTGTATTTAAATTAAAATTTTAAGCACTAATCGTTACACAAAAAATACAAAAAAAATTAAAATAGGTCGACAACTCTATAATAATAATAGCACAGCTAAAGATTTCTGATTTATTTCGTAAGAAACTGCACATCGTCAGTTGAATTTTGTCGTTCCAAATGCTCGGTGACAGTTAGGCAGACTCGAAAAAGGCCATATGTTGCTGAGGCGCACTACAATCCCTTGACAGACACAACAAAGCGCTGGGTCCCTGGACACAACTCGCTGCGGCTGGCTCGGAATCTGTATTCATATGTCCTGAACTGCAGTGTAATGACACAACGCTGATTAACGAATCGGAAAACAAACTTCGCCTAGACAAGTGCACCAAAGAGGACGGTCTTAGAAAATCAAAACAATTAATCAGGTCTCATTCATATAATGAATTACTCTGCCTCAATAAGGAAAGTACAAGATTGCTAACGTGCTGTCTGAACGGTCTGAAATACTACCTTAACAAAATGAAACTGTGCCAGGGCAAGGAAAATCGGCTACGCTTGGAAGAGGATGACACGTCAGAGCAAATTTTATGTGAATGTTTGGCACTGTTCTGGTTAAGGAAACGCATCTTCCATAGGGAGATACTCACTTCAGTGGAATTATAAGAATTCCACTACAAAGGGAAGTAGTACGTCTTTTGGATTGACTCCAACAATTCGATACAATAGATCTCTTCAGGTCGCGCTGTCGTTGCCTTTACAGCATGAGTTGTACAAGAGGACAAAATATGCACGGGGTACGTGGACAACCAGCCAATTACGAGAAAGGTTTCCACAAAGAAGAAATGGAAATACTTCCGTCGAGCGCGTCCGTCACAATGGACGATGAAACAATTTAAAGCATTCTTCTGTTCACCCCTGCAGCAATATGAACCGACCAACAACCTCTTTAAGGTGTTACACAAATAATATAAATTTAATGGAAAACTATTAATTTTTCATTCAACACTTACAATCACATCCACGTAGCCAACAAAACACTTCAAAATATGTTTCCGTGGGTCGTTCAACCCCAAGAATAGCCTATGAATTTTCAATTAATTTTGGCACCGCTTGTTCATGACATCCCTTACTTTCCACCGTGGACGTCTATTCGCAAAACCAATTTCCACCAACCGCATTTTCCTCCACACATATGAGCAGACGGGATGGCAACAACAAAAGAAAGCTCATCATCATGACGCCCTTGTGAATATGCGTTTGTGTACATCATTCTCGTTGCCCGTACGCACATCCGTCAACCACATCCATATCCACATCCCCACCCCGCTTGAGCAAAAATCTTCGATCAGCAATGTCGTATAAAAGACGCACGATGGTGTCGCAATTTGCATTTTGTTGCCTGCACACGACACACGCGCTCGCATTCAATTAACTACACACAATAGCTTCGCAGTTTTTTCGCTTTCTTTTCGTCTGAAGCTAGATACTTAAGCGCACTACTCGTGAGATGTATACCAAGGATACGCACAGGCATTTGGCGATTGCGCTATTCACGGGAATACTTTTGTTAGGGACGCGAACGAGAACCACAATCGCGGTCGTCAATCCGGGACAGTATTCCAGGTTTCAAACGCAATCCTATTACACGCCGTCTTTGTCCAGCTATGGTAATGAGCACGAAAATTATTTCGATAATGTTGGGGAGCTGAGCTCCGGTGGTGGTTACTCAAATGAGCCGTATAAGCATCAGCAGTACCCACCGACTGGATACACCAGCACTGGAAGTGGTTTTGATGACGCTGTCGATGAGCCGCCTTCAACCCATCGGCATCGATCGGAACATGTGCATCAACTGCATCAGGACTTCCAGGAGAGCGTAGGTGAACATTATTCGGCATTCGGGCAAAACCGGAACTCGCAACCGTACTCGGATGACACGGACGCATCGTCGCTAGTCTCATTCTATAACATTGATTTTAATAACTCAGAGGCAACGCGCTATCCGGCAACCGAGGACATCATGTATCCAGCATTGCAGCACACACGGACACACCAGCAGCGTCAGCAGCATCCAGGCCAGGCACCAACTACGCAGCACTATGCACTGTCAACTGACTACATCACAGCAAACAATAATGTGCCTCCACCGCGAGGACACTCGCCCTATCTACATGACGGCAAACTTCCAAAGGACACCGTGTCTGCATCCAGCCTTGCTGGCACGGCAGCCGTTGCAGAGCTGACAGTAACCACGGGCAGATTACCACCGCCGCCGCCAGCGAAAGCCAACCAGATGCATGTCCGCAATCAGATGAACGCGAGGCCATACGTGGACAACGAAAATCAGCAGCAACATCAGCGGGATCAGTACCACATTCCAAGGACAAGCGAAACCTTTCAGTTTCAGCCTGAGAGCAGCAGAAGTAACGAGAGGGTATCCAATGGTTCCTCAAGTCGGACGTACTACGTAGCAGATAGCGATCTATCTGCCTCCACCAGCAACCAACTGGACACCGAGTCGTTGTCAGTGCTCCACAGCCACCTTGTTCAGCTTCCGGCTGTATCATCGCAATCGCACGGCACAGTATCGCTACCAAATTACGGAATACCAAGCGAACCGATTCCCATCAGCAAGCACGTCGAAATAACGAAACACATACCAATTCCAGTCTTCAGACAGGTCCACGTCCCCTACCGAAAGGCCGTGCGCATCGAGATCCCCCGTCCAGTGATAACCACCATACCCCGGCCGTACCCCATTCACATACCGACCCTCATGAAGCCCGTTACCCTGCCAACGGTGAAGGAAATAAAAATTCCCATCGAGAAGGTAACGCCATATCCGGTGGAGCACAAGGTGCCGTATATCGTCGAGAAGCGGGTACCATTTCAAATAGAGAAGCAAGTAGCCTCACCGGTATACTACCCGTTTCCGGTGAGGGTGCCGATGGTCAGGACAATCGTGCACAAGAAGAAGTCGCATCTACCGCTGTTCCAGTACCGCCCACGGATTCACATGTAGTGCCCGGCTGGAGCCCGGCACGCTAGGTTAGGTAAGCACATCTGCAAACGTTTTCTGTCTCTAGCTATTTGTTTTTGTTTTTGCTTTTGTCTTATTTCATCACAGTTATTTGTTGACGGTGTTGATGTCGACGTTGGTGTAGCTGCCCTGCCAGAATATACACCGGAAACGAATGAATGAAGACGGGTGACACTTGTCGTCATTGTATTGACTCTGCTGAATGACGGCTGTCTGCCTGACCCTGACGGCGCGGCGGGGGGGTATTTCGACCGACGCACGTGTTAGCATAGATATAATATTTTGTTAACCTAACTTAGGTGTACTTTAAGAAGATTTAAGCTAAGGTTGTTATTTATCAAATACATTTTATAAAAGTGCCTTGCAGGCTGTTTTACGTTTAAACGAACATTGTACCTGGTAGTATCTGTGTTTGTTCCGGAATTCAATAGAACTGAGGATGTTACATTGGCAACAGGATATCGGCAACTTTTATCAGGTTTTTGTTTATGATTCATTCGTGTTTTGTGAAGGCTTATCTCAATTGCATCGCTGGTTTGGTACAGAAACGCGTCTGTCGGACGAGATTTAAAGGTATGCTAGGCAATGTCACTTTCTGACAGCATAGTCAACGACCCCGACAGAAGTTTGACTTGGTTTTCATCGATCTAATGACTCCCAGTTTGCTGTACTCGGCTTCCGAACAGGGATGAACCTCACAGCCCATGTTCAAGACATGCCAATGTTTAGCCCTTCGGATACGACGACAGAGATTTATTGTGTAGCCCACAAGAAGACCGGATTTAAAACCGAGCGGCAGTGGCTTTGTCGTAGACGCCCAGGTGCCTTCCCAACTGTAGCTAAAATAACAAGACGTATTGCTGGTATGTATGTTCTTTGGGCATAATTTGATCTTATGCATTTAGCTTCTCTCTAAGAGTGGGTAGGGGGGCGTGTTTTTGAAGACTGGGAGCTAATGTCTCCTACCATCCAGACACATCAAAAATGCTTACAAATCGCTGCTCAAAACAATGGATCAGCCTCCAATCGATCACAATCAATGACAAAATGTACAGTCGGTTTGTTGTTAGTTATAACATTTAACGATTCCACTTGCCGCTCCAATTCGTTTCCCATTATGCCATTTTATTTGAGTAATACATTCGATTTGACGGTAATTTCAACACAACCTTGGTTTTGCCGTTTCCCGACAGCTGATGGGACATCAACAACAATTTTCCGCCAATCACGACATCCTCTCCATTCACCCGAAATAGTTAGTAAATAAAATGAAACAATTCAGTATTTCGCGGTTAACCTCTTCCAATTAATCAAACAACAAATTAAGCATTCCCGATGGTCCGTTGTGTTTGGAAACTATTTTAATTTGAATGCCACCCGACCACCGGTCAACACAAACGCTTGTACTCGCCTCGTTTGCCTACTGCCATTGTTGGTCTTTAACCACTTGGCAACGTTACGGTGGCAGCGTGGAAAATCGTTCCATTTGCACAATTTCAAAACTACTAGGTACTCACTGAAAACAGGACCACATTACCAGTCTTGTACGCTGCGTTGCACTCAACAAGTTCCGGTGGGTACGCCACCAGTTTCCCCCGTTCGACCACAGCGGCATTTTTGGATTTTTGCCATTTTTCCAAATTTGCAATGGCCGACACAGGAGTCGGAACCGATGTGATGTGAAAACCGCTTTACGATTTTCGTCCTGCCATTACACTGCTGTTAGCAATGCTGTGTGTTTACTGCACTTTTAATTGAGAGTTAATAACTGTTATTCCTGTAATTAGGAACCGCTCAAATTGCGATAGCCGTGACAATGTGTTTTGTGGGGGGGGGATGTGCAAAACAATAACAACTTGCGCTTGGTCTAGAATGGGGGCAACCACAAATGTCACAGGGCAGGGTTTTAGATAATTGTCAAGGACTCAGCAAAGGGCTGCTCTGGAACAACAGTAAGAGCGGATCAACTCTAGGGGTGACTCATGGTCGTCATTCGCAATGACCTTCGCAGAGTATAATGTGCTTCCCTTTGTTTCCGCGGAGACAATGAAAAGTGCTTTCGTTCATCGCCTGCACACTAGCACCACGAGTGAAAGGGGGACCACTTTTGAGAAAGGAAAAAAATGGGGTCAGCCTAAAAGATTGGCCATGGTATGTGCCTTGAAGCACACGTTTCTTAATTTTTTGAAGAATAGCTGAGCAATTTGCTTGAAAATACTTCAGTGGCTGCCTGCAGAAGTTCTCGTTTCTTAGATTAGTCAACAACCGCAGGTCCCAGGACCGGGAGAACATAAATTATGGATTTTCATTATGAGGAATCCTCAAACTTTCTAAGGACTTCTGAATGAATTCCCAACAGCGGTGTTGTAATTAATTAACCACTACTGTGCATGGTACACTGCTAAGCAGCATCCACTCCGCCCCTAGAGCGGGATTGAATTTTCGAAAAGACCGCCAGCAAAGTGTGCATCCGACATGAATAAAGCCCAAGTCATGCCAGGCTGTTGCACTCCCCCACCCCTACCACCCTCCCTTCCATGCTAGTGTACTTGTCGTGTATGTGGTGACCCGATACAGCAAAGCAAGCATACCATTTCGTGCATCTCAAGTGCTCTGTGAACAACACAACGTAAAGAAGACAAAAAGAACAACAACAACAACAGCAGCAAAGCAACCGCGTCTTTCTCTAGTCCAACGGCGCGCATCGTGGAGTAGAAAAAGAGAGGAAGCAACAAAAAAAAAAAAAAACAAAGAACAACCGGAAAATGAAAGCAGCAAGGCAACAAGCACAAGAATGAGAATTTCCATCTCAGATTTCCACACGACCGTCGCGTCGTGGAAAGGAAAAGTTTCCAGTTTATAACTCATCCGGCATCATGTGTGGATAATCACTGCATGATACGCCGACACACCCCCGCCCACAGAGCACAGCACAGCACAGCACAGCAGAAGTCTCTGTCTTTGGCATCCAGTTTCGTATTCCGTAAATTTTTGAGCACCGGCGCCCGACGCTCGACGCCCGACACCCGTCACCCGGCAACCGCCGCCGCCCATTGCCTACTTAATCCAGATTTCACAATTTTAGAGCTGGTTTTTCACTATCACGAAGCGGAGGCATCCTGGAATCCAGGACAAACCCTAGCTGAGGATATCGTTGGAGTGGATAAACTTTTGCACTCGGGACGATTGCTGTAATTTCCCGCCTTTCTTTGTAATTAGAATGGGTGACATACTCCCTAAACCCGATCGAGATCAACCACCAGCTGGTGAGGGGGCCACCAGACAAATACGTACATATGTGCCACTTCAAGGAATCCACATCGCCTCGGTTGGGCGCTGTCGCTGTTATCTGCGCCAAAGGCAAAGGGATTGAGTCGCTTGCCTTCAGCTCACAGTCACATCAGAACATGCCCGGAAAAACATGACAGGAAGTTCAAATGAAATGTTTTGTTCAAAACAAGATTCTTTCACGCATGCAAGGGAAGCAGGTTCAAGAGAGTGCCTCTCCAGATGTTACGACTACACTTACAATGACTTTTATCTGAATGAACGGATGTACAGCTAGAAGCCATCACCCACGATGCTGGTGATTGGCAGCGTGTTGTACTAGCATTCAATAGCTTAATTATATCCTTGATATGGTTCCTGGAGACCTTCGGATCTCAACGAATGCGGCGCTGGGTGAGCGCAACGTGTTCTCGTTGAAAAGGGAGGAGGTTTCGGATAGACTTAATCCCATGTGAGGGCATTAGCGTTTTTGCTAGTGGAACTCGATACGAAATGACAGACAATCCTTGTTTGATTGGAATTGGAAGGGAACCTTCTTCTCTCTGTTTAGCAACGAATTTGGAATACATGCACAGGGCTTCGCACCTTGCACCAACCAACACCAACGCCTTACATCAGGCCTATTGGCAACGCCTTCAATCTTCTTCAATTGTCTGTGCACCGAACTTGCCGAGAGTTTCTGGGAGACTCGATCTCCAAACAAGACTAGCAGTCCGTTGCGGCTATATGTTTTCGACGTCAAAGCTTGGTGTTCTACCTCGACACCATTCTCTCTCAAATATGCCTCTCTCTCTGTTGCAGTCACTGTTGTATATGTCGCAGTTTTTGAACTGCTTTCTCTCCACCCCATTCCATCACACTTCCTGGATTGCGGTGATGTCCAGGGCCTCAGCGAGCTCTTCAGCTGAACTTAAAATAGTTGGCCTTTACCCGTTGCTGTCTACAGTATGTTCGTACATAAACTTGTAATCTTTAACCATGAGTACATATTAAAGAAAGTAATGAAAAAAACTAATGATATTCGATGATTAATGATTACTAATTTGTAAGCCAACCGCATCCGCATGTCCTGGGGTTGTGGCCTGTCTATGCTTTTGAGGAGTTGCCATGCTCTGCGACAATGATCAAACTTAAAAACAAAAATGAAGTTTGTCTAGACGTAAACAACCATGCATTTGTACACAACGTCATATTACTAATGAGGAGTACAGGATTCATGCAGCCGCAACAACTCTACCGCTCTTAAAAAAATGTCTGTACAGTAATCTGTTCATGTCACCTTGATTTCTAACTACTGTAATCTAAATTAAAGATTACATGTGTAAATAAATTACATGATGTACACCGGGCATGTCAAACTCATTTAAGTGTGCGGACCAAATTCTTCAAAAATTGTAGTCCAAGTCCTCTTGCGGGCCACTTCCACTTTTTTTTTATTAAAAATCCAAATTTAAAATTGAACATATCATTTCACACAACTCTGAATTAAGACATTATTTGGTTGATTCGAAACCTTTCATTTTTTTGTTAGAATTGTTGAATGAAAACAGTATAGTTGTGACAGAGTGTTGCGGGTCGCGAATTATACATTCCTGATGTAGACCAAGAGCTGACTGAGTTACATTTACATATTCGGACAGACTCAAAAGTAGGTGTACATCATAAACTTAAGCGTAAATATATAAGGATAGCTTAACAGCTATTGACAGAGCTGGTCATAAGCCAAAAATGAAACAAAAGTTACGTCGCAAAAGTAGATAAGTTATTAATGGGTATATATGGTAGCATCCAGCGTGGTTAATTTAGTGTCCACTGATAAAAAATTGGATGTGTTCGGTAACTTGAACATCCTCAAGAGCAACCTGCGTCAAAGGCATTTGCAATCAAAGCTTATAAGGCTAATTTGTTGATGTTGTAAATTTCGTTACATCTCTGGTTTATAACCCAATGTGATATCCTCATAATTTTTCTTGTTTTTTGTTTGCTTATGTACATATGTATATATGTAAGTCTCATTTGAATTTAATTTTTGTTGTGAACACATCTTTATGCCTTATGGAGCTTTAGGCTGTGTACTTACTTTTAAGATTGACTGTATATTTGCTGCAGTAACGCCATTTCACTTCCATCAATAGTAGTCCCTTTCTTTAAAATGCCTTTTCAATCTGAAATCGCAATTTGTGGCACTGTGTTTTGCTATAGGTATAACATTGTGTGGATGATTTCTAGAGAGTGTCTAGGATGTGGTCACGTCACGCCAACAGACACAGAGAAGCGGGAGCTTGCCCGATTACCTAACCCCAGCTCCTACGAACTACATCACACCCACCATAGGCTTCGATAACGCGGCACAGTGCCGATTCCATCCAGAGAGGACTGGAAAATCCATTCACTCGTCTCTGAATACCAATTTCTGATAAACACAGACGGATCTAAGCTAGAGCACGGTGTAGGCTCAGCGGTCTTTTTGGTGGACTTCAATATCTCGAAATCTTACTCCCAGATCACTCGAGTATCTTCCAGGCTGAAGTACTAGTAGCTGTCCTTATGGTAGAGCTGCAGCTATCTGCATCGATAGCCAAGCAGCTATATAAGGGCCATCTCTTCAGTATACACTTCCTCCAAATTGGCTGACTAATTGGCCAAGCAAGTAGCTTCCGGGAACGCCCAAACTGTGCTGGTAGGCCCCCCAATCAACCACCTCAAACACACCATCTATCGACACTTCCTGTCCTTAGTTAGTAGAAGGTGGACTAGGTCATGCAAGTACAAGGTCTCTAGAAAAACCTGGCCCTCCTACACTAAATGAAGGACTGATGACTTCCTCAAAAGAAAAAAAGGACATTGGCCTATAGGCACCCACGCTGCTAGAGTCGGATGCAGCTGAGTTATTTGTACCCGATTTGTGTCAAATCGGATAGCCACTTAAACAAATCGTGCTTAAGTCAACAAAACTGCATAGTTAGAAAAAAAAATGTGAACGAAATTTCGAGACAGTAGTGACGGAACATGAAAGCAAGTACAGTAGAACCCTGATTGTCCGGATAAAATAATTAAAATAATATTCGGGGTATTCCGTACAACCAAGTAAAAACTGCGTTCTCCACAATTTCATTTTGAGATTTACTCATGACTTTAACGTTGTGAGCTTCCATTTTCTTTCTCAAGCGCGCTGGTGAATTTTATTATTGACTCAGAATTCTTGTTAATTTTTGATATTGTAGAAGTTCCTACACCACATATTTGCGCCAACTCACAATTATCTTCACTTCGTTTGGACATTTTAGATTACCAACGCAAAACGTAAATAAAGACAACCTATCAGTTGATCTCTATTAAAGAAAATGAAACAATTACAAACACTATCGTGTAAACAAAAGACAGCAGGAGTAAACGGTCGGAGGCGGGAATAAGCTCGTCGTATTATGTCTCATTGCGGGGTCAAACCATTTGTAAATTGGTAATTGGAGCCGTGACGAATGTGTCTGGATAATCGATGTTCGGATAACCGGGATTCTACTGTACTCTAATTTCACATCTTTTGATTTTTTCGAAATCCTCAACTCGAATTAAGTTTCTTGTACAAATTTTTTTTCTTATGAAATTGTGTTTTGAAAATGATGAACACGCAATGAGTTTCGGAAGCTTCCTACTCGAAGTCACAAGTGTCCGACGCGTAATCCGTCTTGAAGTCACATTGCAATTTGCAATCAGGGTGGACGACTTCCATCATGTAAAAAATTATTTAAGTGGTTATAGCAAAAATCAGGGTTTCAGAAAAATGCACGTTCTTAGGTTTCCATTTCACCCGATCTGGCTAGGAAAGGAGCACCGGAACATTTTATAGGTCCTGAAACATTCTGCGCTGTAGGAGATCACGTCCTCAGGGAAGAGTTCAGGGAACTAGAAAGAGGGAACCGGGCAGATACATGGAACAACGATCATGGTATGAAGCATGCCAAGAAACTCTTGGGTCAACATAACCGCAAGAGGTTTGAAACATGTATCAGAATGAGTAAAAACAACCTCCGTATCCTAACAAGGTACTGTAAACTCAGGGAGCACCTAAGGAAACTAGGAGCATCAGAAGAAGTTCTATGAAGATTCTGCGGAGAATCTAATGAAATTCCAGAACATATACTTGGACCATATACCGCTAACCCACAAAAGACAAAGATATCTGGGCAAACACCTAATATCAGAGGAAGAATTGATGTCACTAGAACCAGCTCTCATTCTCAGATTCCTAAAGGAAACTGACTTAAAGAGAATACTCTAGCACAAATCTCTTCCACCTTCTCGCAACAGGAGCAAATAACCCTCAGTACAACTCTGAAAAGAGCTGAATGGGAGGGGAGCTCTTAAGAAAACAAAGATATGTTTGAATAGGGGGTACAATAGATCTTAAGGTCGCGGTGCAATTTACCCTCAACAATAATAATAATAGGTTTCCATTTGATATTCACCACGGCGACAGCAAAATTCTGCAAGATTTTCGATTCTCACATCACATCGTGCAACAATCAACATCGTTGCAACACTATTTCGCTTGCGGATCAATGTGTGCAAATAGTACTTTTAGCGGCTGTAAAGGTCCCAGCCGAGTGATTGTTTTCAGGCGCAGACGTACGTTCGTGGAACTATGTAGGTACTTTCTAAAACCCTAAAATGTGAAAAGCACTTTAGTGGGCAATTTGGTGATTCTCCTATGCCCGGGCTATGAGGATCTTATTGCAATTTGTCTTTCGCAATCACGTTGTGATTTTCGCAAGAACCGATGAATTAAGCCGATTTCTCGATACTCAAAGTTGTTATTTCATCCCTTGACTACAGTGCGGCAGTATTGATTTAAAACAAAATTCCACGCACAATCTGTACCATGCTCTTCTCGTTAGCTTACTCTTCAGCGCCAATACCCATGGGACCACTGAGAATGTCCTTGACATTTTAAATTTGATTGCTTCTCGAATCAATCCAGGCATCGTGTCCTCTCACAGCATCGTATGAAACGAACGCGAGCGTAAGGAAATCTGTCAGTAAAAATTAGTGCACGGCATCTTTAAAACCCTCAAATCCCCAGCCGTGTGTCGTAGATTTGAAAAATCGTCTTCTCCTCTTTCAGAATGTGTAATGGGGCGTTCATTTCGGCATCAATACCTCAGAGATTGATTGACAGCGATCTCAATGCAGAAGCATCTTCCCCTCACCAACGAGTACACTCTGGGTGTGTGTTAGCAAGTACATGGGAATGACTGCATTTGTATACGCGTACACAAATTGTACTCATACACGCGGTTAAGGCGAGAACGTGTATTCAGTTGAGTACTCGAGAGTCCTAGACGCGCATTGGTTGTACGGGGGTTGGGTGTTTTCTACTTGTTTCAAACTTGTACAGTCATGCCTGGATGATAAATAAACAAAGCTACTGACAATCATCGCTAGAGTCACACTCCACTCTCAAAATAGCTTGAAGTCAAACCACGTTCTGCTTGCGGGGAATGCTCACAAAGCCAATCAGAGTGTTGCCACCTGGCTGACTCCAGTCAATGTTCTTCATCGATGGGAGTATGTTAAAACTGGATTTTAGCCAAATTTCCCAGTAGACAGGATTAGTTTGCAGTTCAATCTGTTTTTCCATGCACCCGTCCTAGCATCACATCATTCTCAGCGGACGCGTATTAAGCTACATCGTATGACATCGATGCGAGATCCAGTAACAGCGCGACAATCGATGTACCCCAGTAACCGAACCACCTCTTCGAAAAAAAAAGTTCGTCCGTCAGGTAAGTGGATTTGATTTTAGAAGACAAAACAAAATGATAACGCAACCACTATCTTTGGGGAATATTTGGGGGTGCAATAGAAGAAGGCACACACATAAATGCATGCACACGTGGAGTTTAAGTTCCTCAGAGAAACTGGTGTGGCGTTGTCAGTCATCTTTTCAATCAACTAATATGAATCTGAGGCTTGATTTGAAGTTTGCGTTCCAGGTAGGTGGAAAGCAGAAACTTGAAAGAATACACCACTGAATTTAGCACACACACAAAGTTTGAGACGGAAACGGATTCGATCAATTAAATTGATTGCCTTGTGGAATTGGAAGGTGCTACGGTTTCCGATTCTGATTAATCAATTAAATGATGCGTTGTATCTTGAGAACTCGATATGAGATGTAATCTGCAACTGTCTGCGAATAATTAACATCATAGATGCTATCAGATATTAGATCTGAATCATATTGTGTGTGTTCATGGCAGGGATAGACGATGATTGATGGGTTTTTCAATTATGGTGGTCAAGAATATTTGCTAATTTATTTTCTCATCACAAAAAACTTCATGTGGCATATGGTCCAACCATTGGGAGCGTAGGGAGAATGAAGTCAACTCAAAGAACGAGAGAATACGCAGAAAGTGTGACCAGTATAACCATTTCCCTGAGATTCGTTGAGTTTCGTTCACTTTTTCTTACTTGTTGAGACATTGAAATCTTAATACACGCCTTCGTTCGGTTCTGACATAAGTCCAAGATTACGTAAGTCAATTATGGTTGGAGCTTTACCCCTAAAATATAACTATGTTCACCCAGGCTGGATCTACTCAAAGTCATCGGAGAGACACCGGATGCCCAATGTCATCAAATGAGGTGGCGGCCATGGCTTTGTGGGTCTGTGCGTAGAATCCTAAGCACTTGAATTTCAGCATCTACGTTCCACTGAAAAAGCTTTTCAAACTTGGTCGATCGGAGTCGGCATGTAGGTCTCTCCCATTGGTGAGAGATCAATAGCATGCACAGCACGAATGGTTGCTGTAGAATCTAAACCATGGATATCTACGGGCTGCAGCGCCACCAATATTATATTAATGGCCTCAAATAGTCTCCTTCCGCACATCAACAATGCATTCGAAAGGGTAATATATATAAATAATAAACCAATTCGGTTCCAAGGGTGTTTCAGTACCATTGTAACTTCTGCCACTTTTCATTGACTGTGAACGTTCTCCAGGATGAGAGCGGCTTTGATCAAATAGAAATGATGAATCTCACCATCACTACTCCCGAGGCTTGCCTTGAATGTGAGGACGAGGTGGTTGGCACAAGTCCAAAAACTCGCCAGTCTACGTCTGGACATAACTCCCGGAACTCCGAAAACCTCTTGTGATTAGGCTGTTTCCAGGAGTTTTTCTCTCTTTAAAACTTTGCATTTCCTCTTTAAATTCCGTCAGAGTTGTATATCTTATTTTACTTCGTCACACAGGGTGGTACTTTAAGCGTCAGCATAGGCCGCTTTTACACACGCTAAGTTTGTCTGCAACTTTCCAATCTTGTAGGCAATGGAGGAGAAACGTGCAAGGGGTAGGCCGAGTTGCGTGTGCTCGAGAATTGCGATTGATCCTCCGTATTCCCTTTTATCTCTTTTCGTTTTTTCGAATTGCTTTATTCTTGCCTTTTTGGAAGCATGCTTTGCATATGTAAGAAAGAGATGACACTTGTGTGAAACGGTGGGAAGCGGAAAAATTGAGCAGGAATTGGAACTCTCTCGCCCTACTCAAGAATTCATCGATTTCCGAATACGCATTCGACAACATTCATCGCAAGAAACAATTCGTACCGATGGTCGAATTCTTGTTTCCGGAAATATTGACCCTGCTGTGTCGCACCACCCTATCTTCCGAGCCGTTTGAAACCTGCACTCGATTTCGGCAAGGTGATGCGCTGTCGTGTGATCCGTAAACACGGAAGCCACTATCTTCTACAAGTCGGTCCAACTGTTGGGTTACGTAGACGACATCGACATCGTCGAGCGTTCGCAAATTTAACGATACGGCGTAAGTTCTACAAATAACACCTTAGTGCAGATCCGACGTAGAATCTTGGAACCCGTTGCTGCTTCAGTTTGCTTCAAAAGACAAAGATTATGCTTTGAAAACCTTTATTTTGACAGTTCTGCTATATGGAGCCGAAAGCTGGACGATAAGACGACAGCAGAGCTGATTCCTGGTGCCTTCGAAAGATAAAGTAAGTGTCACAACAAGAAATAAATTTAAATGGACACATGAGAAGAAATGACAGGAAGATCCAAAACTCTCATCAGATTTTGCAATCTGAAATTATTTATTTAGAATACATGCAAAGCACATAAAATTAGTTCGGAATATACACCTTTCTCAGATGTCACCCATAATCACAATAGGACCCCCGATTTTATGATTTGGAGACCGAAGTGCGTGCCTATTAGCCTCTTTTACAAATACCCCCTGTGGTTGCATATGTGAGTCCGTAGCTGCTGCTGACATACGGCCCACGAGCAAAAATGCGTTTTGAATGTTTAATTTTCCATTTTCACTTGCATCAACTGCACCTTATCGTCCCACACATTCTGAATTTGGTGTTTGCCATACACCAGCCAATGTGAGTGGCGTTAGTGTCCTATGCTAAGTCCAAGAGTTCAACCGCCAAACAACTGCACCACGTAGGGAGGTAATAATCCCCGCTCCTGGACATTTTTAATTACTGCGCGTTAATTGTTTCACCGCAGGAGGCTTCGGAATTTGACAATAATGTTATGTTCTCTTGCCCTGATATAGATTCGTGTGTATTTGCCATTGCTGCATCCATCAGTGAGACAGACACCATGGGGTTCATGATTATGATGCGTCGGCATCCTCCCGCCGGGGGGTTGCAGCCATTGTTGACCCGGTCATGTGTAGTCGAATTTCCGACCATATACACATACTTGCAATGTCAGTGATTTAATTAAAATTGATGATCGCAGATACATCCACTCCCTTCCCCATTGAATCCGCTTGTCTCCACACTCAATGTCGGATTCCCGCAGTAAGTGAGGTTGGCAGCAGAATATTAAATTTAAGCAGCTTCCAGCGATTGGGCCATAACAACAAATTAGACAAGGAAATGTGTAAAACCAACCAAATGAACACCACGAGAAGCGATTTCTGGGGCCGAACGATTCACTTCAAATACACGCATACACACATTCAGCTCCGCTGTCAGTGGGGCCCATTTAGGTGGGGGCCCGTTGCAAATGGGGGGAAAGGAATAAACACAACCCGCCGGCTGTTAATGAAAACCGTAACCGTAAAACCCGGTTTATGCATCCTCACCCGGAGTGAAGCTCAAGCCGCGAAAAAAGTCCTCTGAGTTACGGTTGTTTTTTATGAGTAGATTGTTAATGTGAAATTAAAATAAATTTTAAGCAAAATTCTAATGAAGGATGGCCTGCAACAAAGCGTGTATACACAAGCGCGCCTGTATGCTGTAAAGTCCTGAAACCGAGAAACAAACGCAATAAAAATGCAAAAAAAAGTCGCAGAAGGACGAAGCGAATAAGCGAACAGAATATGCCATCAACATGAATTCATGAATTGTTTTACGAGTTGAAAGCTCCGTAAAGTATTAGCGCTCGACGGATACCATGACGACGTCTCCATTGATGGAGAGGGACAGAGCGACACGGGGCTCAAGTCTCAACCCATGCCAGGACTACGTCACATGTACAACTCACAGGATGCGACTAAGTCGCTGAGTGATTCTCCACCCAGCAATACGCACATTGCTTGCACGTGATCTGGAAGTTAATCTAATATAAAAAGACCTACCAGGACCATCGAAGAGTAGGTATGAAGTCCTTCGAATGTGTAAATAATTTTTCGGGAACGTGCCGCTTGCCTGTGAGGGATTACCAATTGGGTAGCTTTAGACCCGAAGTTATTATTTTGTCGGAGTCCATTGCTGGGATTTGAGATGGCAGACGATGAAATCGAATATTTTTCAGTACATAATTGATGTATCAATATTAAGGATGATGTCTGCTAGGCTTTGCAGTTGACTTTGAAACGACGAGACGCGACGTGGCGTTGTGTTGCCAGAGTTGGGAATAATTCGACTGAAGAGAGAGTTTCAGTATGATGAAATTAATTGGGAAAGCATTGCAACTTATGTCTTTTCCAAGTATGGCTTATGAAGATGTAGCTTGAATTAGGGAAGAAATATCCCAAGCTGACGCCGTTTCCAAACTGGGCAATGAACTCAAAATACGAGTATCTGACGAACGAGTGAAATGGTTTTTCTAGAGAATGACAATGCACTGCCTGCTCTACCTTACTTACTTACTTACTTGTCAGGCCGACGACCCATGGAGGGTCAGCCCGTGTCTTCCATCGATGACGGTCCTAGGCACGCTGCTTCCAGTCAGCCAGACCAAGCTGTCTTCAGTCCGTGATAACTTGGTCTTTATGTCGCAGGTTCGGTCTTCCTCGCCTTCTCGATACAAGAAGCTCGTATTCGAAGACCGTCTTAGGTGGAGCATTGTTGTCCATGCGCTCGATGTGGCCGACCCAGTGCAGTTGTCGGATTTTTTCCGACCTAACTGTATCCACATCTTGGTGCGGCTCGTATAGTTCGCGGTTGTGTCTTCTCCTCCATTCGCCTTCCTCGCACACGGGATCGTATACCTGTCGTACCAAGAATCAGCTCTGCTAATTTGCTTATCGTCCAGCCTTCGGCTCTATAAATCAGGACTGGCAAAATAAGAGTTTTGTAGAGCATGATTTTGGTCCTTCGGGTCAGGAGCTTTGAGCCCAGTTGTCTCCACAGACCGAAGTAGCATCATTTGCCAAGGGTGATTCTACGTCGGATCTCCACTATGATGTCATTTGTAAAGATCACGTTTGCCCCGAGGTAGACAAACCTTACTACCTCGATATTGCAGCTGTCAATCCTGATGTTTTGTCCCAGGTGGTGTGTGTTGGAACGTTCGTTTGTCAACAGCATACAAATCGTCTTATCATCATTGACCTTAAGACCAGCTCGCTTCGCTCCTGTGCAAGCTCCATTGCAGTAATTTGGGAACGCGTGACGATATCGACGTCATCTGCGTAACCCGAATGTTGGACTGACTTGCAAAAGATAATGTCATCCGTATTAACAGCAGCTCGCCGCACTATCTTCTGCAGTACCAGATTGAAGAGATCACACGAAAGCGGTCTCGTACGGCTCAGATATCCTAGAACCGAACTTCAGGGGGTATCGCATATATGTTAGCGTGGTGCGACACAACCGGATCAATTTTCTCGGGATACCGAATTCAGCGTTCGCATGGAATAGCTCGTTGGGGAGTGCTTTTTTTTATTCTTTCATTCTTTATTCTTAAAACAAGGATACAAAAGTTTCGAGTTACCTGTGAAGCTTTTTGCTTGTCGGCAGGTGATTTGATATACAATATTATATTTATAATTTGAAGTTAAATGGTTGTGAAGATTAGCTAGAGTTTATTTCTTTTTTTTTTCGATTCATTTTTTGTTTTTCAAAGATAAAACAATACAAAGTTCGCGAATGGTATTACAGTTGCATGTTCTATTAGTATTTACGTTGTAAAATGAATGTTTATGAAATACGTTTTTAGACATTTCTTAAGTTTTTTTTAAAATTGACAATATTTTTAAGATCTGAACGGAAGTGAATTTAATATTTCTGGTACGACGTAGCTTGGATGTCTTCTTCCGTAGATGTTCATCATCTTTATACATCTAAAATCTTTATATTTAGACCATTTGTTTTCATTAGTTTAAACAGTCTATGCTGTGTATTTAATAATTTATCAATGTGGGTCATATCAATGCTTTTCCTCAAGCTTATATCCCATATAGTAAGCGGGACTCTGCAAGTGAGAGGTACACCTGTTTCTGCACCTCAGCGCTAGTGTATGATTTGAGGTACACCATCGCAAAGAGTGCACTCCTTAGTTGCATCCGTAATTTATTGATGTGTTCATGCCGTAAGAAGTGATCATCAATTATTACTCCCAAATACTTTATTGTCTTGACTACTTCAATAGGCTCATTTCTTGTTGTAGTTGGACAGTCTTCATTTTGGTGGTATATGTTGACTGATGTTTCGGGTTGTTGTGGCATGCGTATATACATCATCTTCGTTTTTGCAGCATTTATCACCAAACCTTCATCGTGACACCATCTCGTGACACAATTAAATTCTTCTTGCATTATTGTTTCAGCAGTTTTAAGGGATTCGTGCTTAACAATAATTGCAATATCGTCTGCGTATGCAAAGGCTGTACTTCTCCTAAGGACACGAAGAAGTTCATTGGTGTACAAGATAAAAAGAAGTGGTCCCAGTTTTGAGCCTTGTGGCACACCAAGAAAATGTGTGTGTTTCTTGGCTAAGTGTGCTACCTACTCTTATCCAGTATTTTTCTTCCCGACAGGTAATTTTCTATCCACTGTCGCAGTCGTATGCTGCTTTAAAATCGATGATATGGTGGTGCGTATCGATTTGAAACTCGTTTCTCCAGGATTTGCTTGAGTGTCTATAGTCGATTTGAGCCGGAAGCCTCACTGGTACGTGCCGGTTAGTGCTTTAGACGCACAGAATCTTGTAGGCGACGTTGAGCAGGTATTTTTTGTGGATGGGGCATTGGAGCTTATATTACAGTCGTCGGGCATGCTTTCGTCTTCCCAAATTCGACTGCACATTAAGTGTCTCAATCCCTTCTTCAACCCTATCATCAGCTATAGAGAGCGCCCTGATCTATTATTTATATTTAAATAGAAAATACAAATGTTATTCATTTCATGGTTTAGAGAAAGCAAGGCGGTGACATATGAAAGCTTAGTCTGGTGGCTTTCCTGAAAGTTACCAACTTAAAGACATTAATCAGAATTCAAGGACTTACATACCTGGGCGTCGCAGGAGCAATTAGCACTACTCTAACGGCAGGTTTCGGGATAATGCTCAACGTATTACCAGTTGACCTCTGCATGCAGGTGACTACTGCAAAGCGCGCCATAAGGATCCGCTAATCCAGTGACGGTGAATACGAGTTAGTAATGGGGACCGAATAAGAGCACGAGTATTTAAAGAAGGGCTACATCCAAATTGTGTATACACTGAATTCCACTTCAATAAAAATACAATCCTCTACTTAATTAAGAAATAGATTCTATTCTCTAGATCTCTTCAACCACTCGTGTTTTGAAATTATATTTACCACACCCCATACGAATATTCAGTATATGGACAAAATTGTACCACGTTGAATAACAAATTCCAGCCAAAGATAGAAAACTGAAGTATTGCCAAAGTTAAACTTTCCCAGACCTCTTAACCAAGTCAATAGAATGGGATTCAAATTTACCACAGACTGGCAGCACTGCAACAAGCCCATTAAATACGCAGAGCTTCAGTTTAATCCGCTGTCTAATTGAATCCCAATCAGACTAACTTAATCGTGTCACACCACGTGGCGTACCCTTACACAACAGCCAGTCAATGGCGACCTCACTTGATACCGGATTACGCATACAAGCAGCGTCGACACATCCGCCAAACTAACACTTAACCATAGTGCTCCCGGTAATCACTAATTTTGCCAAAATCTCTATGACCGCATAAATTTGCTCTAATGATCGTAAAAATATTTGGTTTGCCCCTCGAAATCCTCACCAAAGGTGCTGCGACCGAACGTGATGCCCGATATCTGTGTGTGGCAACCAAAAACCACCCGCATCCCGAGCCGACCAATGCTGGCTGGCTTAAGTGGAACAAGTACGGACGACGACAACAACTACCACCCGATGATTATTTTTACTACATAAAAGATTTATAACGGATTACGATGGTAGGTAATCGTGTCGTTAATATCGTTCGCTCGCCCTGTCCTTGGGTCCAGCCAGGCAGATAATTGCCATAAACTACAAACAGGATCTAGGACTTTCGCCTAAAGTCCAATCAATAACCCAACTATCCTCAAGCCGAAAAGCCTTCCCCTGGGTTATCGTCGAGCAGCGCAAGCAAACCGGCTTTGGCTAACAATGATGAGGGTGGCATGGTGGCGCTGAGCAGGGCTGATGCAGATGTAGAAAATCAACCGAAAAAGGATTGCAGGACCGGCAATTATAAGTTTTTCACTTTCACATCCACTTTCGGGCGAAGCACTCTTCCAGATTTTCGAAACACCTGTGGTACCCAGCGTACATGCCATGGCCAGACCACCATTTGGGTTTACGGACATAGATGGGCGTTCGGAGTGGAACGTTTCGGATGAGTTGCCAGCGGTGTGGTGGTGATACATTGTTTGCTGGGCCATTCGCCTTCCCTTCCGCCAAGAATCAACCCTTTCTTTATGGGCCACTATGGAAACTTTTGGAATGAATTAATGAGAGTGCCGGACTATATATCTGAGGGCGGCAGTCGGTAGAGTGGCTGTGACAAAGGACATCATGCTATTGGTTACATTTCGGCACACTGGGTATTTGGTGTTCGCTTAGCACCTGCTAACCCATTAAAGCTGGATGATTGCCCGGTGGCTGGCTGGGTTTGAGGCGGTTCATTATAACTCTTTAAACGGCCATCCGTGCGAGAGTGGGTGACGATGGAACAGCACGGGTTAATTTTTAATTTTTATCCGGAAAATTTGCGCAATACCGTTGTATGTAGTAAGTTGTTAATGGGGTGACTTAACCGTAATTTTGTGGGTGATTGCGTTGCTGTTCCCCCGCCCTAGTTGAATAGCGCTGGTGGTCGATTCAAAGGAAATACTTGAGACTAACCCTTTTGTGGGTCATTATCAACGGAGGAAAAAAAAACCTTTGTGTATCTTTGTTAGATTTACTGTTATGGAGAATGAAAAGGATACTTTTTTGGTCAGTTTTCTGGGCAAACGATCTCTAATGGCGCTGGAAGTGGACGAGTGCTTCGCGTAGAACCAACGCATTTGCAAATTGTAATGCCGGACAATATTCATTAAAGTTAAGGGTAGAAAGCATTCCAACGGATATTGCTTCGGAGGAGTCAATAACTCAAGATTAAGTGCAGAAATTTTGGTCTTCAAAGTTTATATCGAATCTTAATGAAAGTTGCCAACGCAACCACGGATGTGTTGGATCTGGTCGAGTTAACGAAAGATTTGAATAATCCAATCTCTCGTGGGGAAGATTCAATTTCGTACTGTTCTGGGGGAGATAGAAGAACGTTGGGGAAAATTCAAATTCCCATCGAACTTGCAGCTACACCAAAATGCAAACATTACCCATAAAGGGTGAGAGGAGGATAAATGAAATGACGAGAAGGAAAAGGCAAAGTTGTAGGAGCAAACTTACATGAAAAGTCGAAGGAAAACAGTTCATCATTATGTCAACAACGAGATTTGGACACTCGACCAGTAGGTGTTCCATGATCGTTTCTTCGATTGTTCACAGTTTTTTTTAGTTGCTGTGCCACATTTTGTGAGGTGATAGATACATGAAAGTAAGTGCGCCACAGAGTATTCTTAGGTCAGGCTTTTTCAGATTTCAGGCCTCCATGGTTCTCCTGAGATACATTCTCATGTATAATTTGGCTGTGTTCTTCCTGACTGTTGCGTCATTTATTTGACCAGTTGTTTAAGTGTTGTTCCATGTCAATGTTGCCAAAACCATGAAGAGGCGAAGGCCAAATATAACGAGATCTTGCCCCCTTTTTTTGGTTTTCACACCACATCAGTATTAACCCAGTTTGTTCAGTCTTTTGTGGCATTCCCAGACAGCCCTGATGTTGAATGTGAAGCTGCTAAGTATTGCCTGGTTATCTAAGAATATCTGTATTTTAAATTCAGTGGATTTCTCAAGCTTGGGAGATTTTGAACTTCTAGTGCAACCAGTCGTGTCTTTGAGATCTGATTGAGATCTGGGCTTTATGCATGCCATTTTAATGTTTTAAATGGTTGGTTTTCAAGCCACTCTTTCACTATTTTTGAGGTATGCTTGGGGTCTCCATTTTGTTGGAATACAATTTTCTCAATTGGATACGCACACTGATTAACAAACTCAGGCAAATATGTTTGCAAGATATTTAGGTAGTCTTCCTTCTTCATTATTCCTTCTATTTCATGGATAGGACCGACGTGCCACCAAGTGAAACATGCCCACGCCATTATACTACCGCCGCCATGTTTCATAGTTTGTTTGACTTGGTGTTGCTGAAGCTGCTCACCGGGTCGGTGCCAATAATAAGATTTACCATCCGATAAAATACGATTTTTTTCATTTTCATTTTTTCATTGAACAACAATTTCACAATTTTTGGGTATAACAATGTTAACTCTTCACCGTATTACTTTATAATGATGAAATAATTAAAGAAACGCAATAAGCTCTTGACAACGTTCATAAAGATTACGGTTTTTTGTTTTTTCTAAGAAATTTCTGTTTTTATGTTTGTTTTATTACATTTTATGTTATTCGATGATGAGAGTAATAAATAAAGAATTAAATAATTTTTACAAGTTTAGCAGCAATATGAACTTAGGTTTGACAAACATCCGACCAGTTTTGCTTGTCACTGTATGTACGCACAATGTGCGCATGTTGGAAATGTTTAAAGAGTAGAAAAGTACGAGTTTATTTTTGGTTAGACCCCTTTATCTGAAAACATATTTTCAGCTTCATCTTTTCTCTTTGGATATCAATTTGAGATGCATTATTTTGATCAGGCCACTAAATGCCAATGGGATAGACTTCCTTGCTTCATTGCTTGAAACTTCTTTGTTTACATTTTCATTTTTTTCACTGTCACATCATCAGCCCCATCATCAATTAGTTTGATTTGTAATGAGGACTGAATAATGTCGTCATCAGAAATGTCGTAAAAGTGTTCCTTGTGACCAGTTGTCCATTTATTTCTTTTATCTGTAGATGTGCTACCGTCTGGATCAATGATTCTAATTATGCCTTGAATTTTATTTAAATCAGCAAGCGAAGAATCAGAGCTAATTTGTTAGCGTAGCTGTGTAACTCGTATAAGGTCTTAATTATCCCATTGGGATTTCAATTCTGGCAATAATAATGTCCAACTCTTTTTAATATTTGTCTCTTCTCTTGGAAAGGTATGTCCAAGCAGAATCCTAATAGAAATGCTTCAATGTTTTTATCATCTTCCAAGAGAGAGCAATTTTGGATTCTGAACTATATCTTAATCCATCGACTGGAATACTGCCGTACAATTAGGCAATGACTCTTAAATTGGAATCAAAGTTTATTTCGTCTTCTTTGGGATGAGGTGGGGAATTATTAATTATTCTCTGTCAAGAACTGTGTCACACAAAAAAAAAATCAATGCAACAGAGCATAACTAACTGCAAAATTAGTATAATTGACTAAAGTCAACTAGCCACACACCGAAATTGTATGAACAATAACATTATCTACAGAATAGCGTCAAATTGCATACTGCCGGGACTGGAGAGGTAACATTTTGAATGCGTCCGAAATATATAGGTGTCCGAACGAAAGGGTACGCACTAGCGAGTGTCCGGACAAGCGAAGCTGTACTGTATAGCAAGTAAATGATTTAGCTTTCGCATCCCAGGTTCTACAGCAACCACTCGTGTTGTGCGTGCTATTGTTCTCTCACTAGTGGAAGGGAACTACAGTTTTACGCCGACTCCGAAGGGCCAAGTTTGGGAAGCTTTTTCTGGCAGTGATACTTTGTGAGCATTGGCTGTGACTCGAAAGAGATGACGTCGTACAAATTAATTTTATCGTACATGAAGCGAACCTAGACACTATAGGTTAAAGGGCATTTGCGTCGTCGCCAGCCTTTATGTCTCAATTCTGCAATTCGGAGAAGCGCCTTTTCGCTTCTTATAACAGGTCACAGAGAAAAGATAAAGCCATTTTTTAAAATATTCCTCAGAGTTGAAGTCAATGTCTTTGAAAACGGTGAGTCCTCCCGAATAAAGACCGATTCCACTTCTTTTGCATCATCTCATTGTTTCGTTGTTTGTGAAATTCATATTCATAAGGTACTGACAACAGGAAAAAAAAAGAAAACAATATAAAACAAAGCAACCGCTTAAATTTACAATTCCCCGATTCAAATCATTAAAATGTGGCTTCATTGTAATGCACTTCGTCCCTGCGGACCACCGTCCGCGACCACCTTTCTAGGCAAAATCTGAAGAAAAGTTCTGTTTATGCATACGAAAGGCTACGAAACAAAAATCCACTTTACTTATAATTCCGTTGGATTATGGAAATGTAAGTCAGAGCCTGGGCGCCTATCGTAAGGCATACGCGACCTAAGGCCCTCGTAACCTTTAATATCAAAAGTATTGCTATTTTTGAACAATCTTAATTTTGGCTCATGATTCCGACTCCATATGTTTTTCCATTCACCCATCCACCCACCACCCACTCAGCATCGCAGCCAACACCCACTTCAACTTTTTGCAAACTTCACTCCATCATTCGTAATTAATATTCGGCAAAGTGAAAATATTTTTCTTCTCTTCGCAAGAAGTGGGATTGAAAAACTTTTCCACTTCAAATTATTCAAAATCATTTTCCGACTCATAATGTGTTTCATTCTTTCATTACTCGTTACCCTCGGCTCACGCCCTTGTGCATCAAGCAATTGAGTGGGTCCTTAGGATGGTACACCTACACCATCACCATCAGCACCACCACCACCCACGGAATAAGTAGTAACTTTTTAATTTCAATCAAACTTCACCGATTCACCTTATCGAAATCAGACATGAAGGGGTAATAATCAGTTCGCCACGCTGCCGTCGCAGGACCGCCAGCAGCTCCGTCCTCGTCTACTTTATTTACCTGCGAGGCCAACTCAAAGTCATCCATTAGCCAGTTCAAAAGAATTGTTAAGAGAATCATTCGGTTCCACAATTATATCCGCAAGGTAGCGAGCGAGGCACTGCAGAATGTCCTTTTGCTGTTCGCCTTTTCTCTCTTTGAATTGTTAACACTTGGCAAGGAGAGTCGTTTAATAACGGTTAAAATGAAACTTTATCCGTCCGTTGCCGTTCCACAGTACGACTCACGAGTAGGTGTAGTTGTATCAAACGAGATGATACAGGTGTAGTTAATCGAACCATTTATCGAGCACAAGTATCGAAACGAGTATTTGTATGTGGCCATGTGTTTCCCAAAAGAGATTCAACTTGGATGTGAATCAACACACGGTGAGTGTGTGCCGTGGTGTTGGGATAACTTGTGACGCAACGCTGTGCAGCAAAGACGAACTAATTTATTGAAAGGAAATCCAATTTTAGAAAATCGCTTCAAGCTTATTGGACCATTGAAATTGCTTTTAAAAAGTTTTCACCAAAAGCAATTACATACATCAACAGGACTCTGGTGGTGGGGGGAACTACGGAAAACCGCCGACACTGCAGGACTCCTGCCACGGCAAAGGGGATTGAAGGAGCTCGGGATGCGATGCCATAGTTTATGCAATTGTTGGGAGATGTCTGAAATCACTTCGGGACAAATTGCCAGACACTTGCCAGAACGGTGAAGAGAATAACCTCTTAAAACTATTATCCAGTCACATGGTGCTACACACGCCTACCGGAGATACAGCTTTGGATGATTAGGATGTTGAAATCAATTTAAGGTAATTCGAAGCTGGCAGGTAGGCAAGACGTGGATGATAGACCCTCTCCTGAACAACTTGAGGAATTATGTGGTTAGCTGGTGGCTTGCTCATGCGGTCCTTGTAAAGTGTTCGGATGAACAACATGTGATCATATACGCATAGGTAAGCGAACCTCTTAACTTAAATTCAAGTGCAACTTGCCAGTGCACCAGGTTCCAATAGAAGTCATCTAGTTCCCCAAACGAACAGTGAAACACCATTCCCCAGAATGCTTCCTCAGTTTCTTAGCTTAAATAAAGTTCTGAATCATTGAAGAGCGACGTTTTGGTTAGCTGTTCTTCTTTATTGATTTATTAATTTTTCTGTGAATCTGAGAGCCTTCAGCCATTTTCCCCGGGAAATAATTCTCTGGCGAAACTTTGAATTCCGGGCATCGGTACACCAGTTCAGCGCAGAAAAGTTTCGCGTTTTCTAAGTCTCATAAGAGATTCTCTTTTGATGGCCGTTTTGAACTTGCGAGGAATTATTGCCCTGGATAAAGTTTTTTTTTTTGCAGTTTTACTTCAACGGCAGCTTGTGAATCATTAATGTTATCTGGAGCAAGGATTAAATAGGGCGGTTATTTGAACTCCATCTTCTTCTCATTTACCCTGGTTTTAAGCGCTTCGAATGTCGCCCCGCTCATAAATGTTGTAACGGCCGACCAGATAGAAATGACAGTTTTTTCCAATTGTCTGTGTTTCGCCAGTTGTCAAAGTTAACTGTAAATATGTTCAGTGATGAATGTTTAGCAGACTATATAGTGGAGTCTCACTTATACGAATATGAAGGGGGACAGAAAATTTGCCGTGAATACTTCTTATAAGTGAATAGTAGTAGCATTTATGGTAGTTTTAGTAAATAAGGGCACTTCAATCGTGAATAAACGACTCATAATTTTTTGTCAATCAGGTTCACCTCATGCAGTTCGAACGATTATCCCCTGCCGTAACTTTGAATTTTTGAAGCCACACAGGGTAGAATTCTCATCATTTTCAGGGATGTTTAATTGTGTCGCAGCATCGGTCCGCTGATAGAAACCTGATATATTCGCTTTTGGTGGAACCACATAAATAGCGTTTTTTCTATTTCCACAAACTGACCATCCTGCATTCGAGATCTCATCGCACTACAACTTGGTTCTCCTGCTACAAAATGATCTTCTATTTCTTTCCTTTTAAATTTGGTTACGTTAAGGTTACTTAGGGGTATAACCGAGTACTCTGAAGACAATATGTCACAATACACTGTCAAACCCGAAATACACTCAAGTCCGAGACTAACATACAAAAGTATGCAGTAGCATATAAAGGGTGGTTATATTTAAAGGGCCGATGTTGAATGTGAACCACACCTAAACGTCAAGTTTTTTTCTGCATTTCATTTGACATTTCTCAATTTCAGACTAATTCAATTTGAGCCGTGGAATGCGTTGAAGTTATTCAGGCTTATTATGAAAATGGGCTTTCAAATTAAAATGCATATCGGTCAATTTAATCGTCCAAATGTGAGTACAATCGGAAAAATCGTGCAAAATTTGAGCAAACCGGGTCTGTAGGAGATGTGAAAACACCAGTGCATGCTCGCACAGCTCGTACTGCAGAAAATATTGTTGCTGTTCGCGATTGTGTGGCTGAAGAGCCGTCCACCTCAACTCGTCGTCGTGACCAGAGTGGTGCGGTTTATGGGCTGGCGGCATCATCGGGCCGTATTTTTTTCCAAAATGAGGCCGGTCAGGCAGTTACTGTGAATGGTGTTCGCTATCGTGAAATGATAACGAATTTTTTATGGCCCGAATTGGAAGATATGAATGTGGACGATATGTGGTTTCAACAGGACGGTGCCACTTGCCACACAGCTAACTGGCAAAATGGCTCTTTTGCGCGACAAATTCAATGGCCGTGTTATCTCACGGGGTGGCGATATCAATTGGCCGCCAAGATCATGTGATTTGACACCGTTGGATTTTTTTTCTTGGGGGTTATTTGAAAGAAAAGGTGTACGTCGATAAGCCAGCAACAATTCAAGAGCTAAAGTATGAGATAATTCGGCACATTAACGGCATAGAACCTCAATTATGCTTCAGCGTCATCAAACATTTGGACCATCGGATGGAGGTGTGCCGCCGAGGTCGCGGCGGCCATTTGGCCGATATTTTGTTCCATACATAATTGAACCATACCAATATTATCATAATAAAAATAAATGACAATAATTTCCTAAATAATTTGTATTTTAATCAAAATCAACATCGGCCCTTAAAATGTAACCACCCTTTATATGTGCACAAACTCACACACAAAACGCAACAGATTCTCAGAAACATTGGCTACGTGATCATAGCCATTCCAACTCATGATTAAAAAGTCCAGGGAATCGGTCGACAATAAACTATCATATTACTATCATATTTTAAATATTCACCTGGAAGTTTTCACTTAATGCAGTGACAATTGGTTTCGCATAATTTTGGCTGCCCTAAAGAATAGCTTGCCTTTTGCAGACTAGCTTTACCAATATCTTCAAAACTATTGAAACCAGAATGCTCGAGTTTATTTGGAAAGCAAGATGTCATCAAAGCGTATTACTTAGAATTGAATTGAACAAATTGTAGCAGCTCCAGGATATCATGGTGGAGTCAAGTCGCATGATCGCGGAGACGAATCGATGAACCCTCGCTATGAAATGTCCAGTAGCCAAATTTCTCCTGCACAGATTCCAGCGCTTCGTCGTTTGTTGGAACCACAGCTCGGATATACCGAAAAAGTCTGGTAATATCAATCTTTGCGGATACATTGATGCTTTGTCGAAGACCTGGAGATTGTGTTCCCTTCACGAAATTTCGGTATCTAATATTTTTTAATAATTTTCGCACATTCGGCAAACGTGGCATATCTTACTGAATATTTTGGACAGCTGGATCACGGATGTCAGTGCTAAAATTAGCAGTTGTTCACCAGTTGGGAATTTTAACAAAGCGATGAAAATATTGCTTATTCAAGGTGGGCTCCCAAAATGGGTGAATTGCTGTGTCGGTTGCAGTCCCTACATCTTGTCCCATGTCTGGATGTTTCTAATCTAACGATTTATAATGATATGAAACCATAAGGGTTATGTTGGTACCATTAATTTCTTCTATAAAGGCTGTTCCAGTGTAAAGTCTATATCCATCGGCGTTCTACCTCTCAAGGAATTTAACTGCAATACCCGCACACAATGAAATTCGTGATCGTTCACCCTTGAGCATAGCTGTGGACGTATCGCGCTGTATCGCAGTTTTTTTTATATTAGAGATTCTTTTCATGTAGTACTGACTTCTACATCACTTTTCAGTGCTCGTCTGTTTAAAACCCACATTCTTATATTAATTCATTATAAAGGTAGTCATAAATCCTTCAATTGAGCGTATTATGTAAAAAATATCTGGTAGGGAACCCTAAAAACTGTCCGAAACTGTATACACGTGTTCATTAAGTGTTCCCGAAAATCGTGATAAACATTCTGTTCGCTGTTCATTCAAAATTGTTAAAAATGTTTGAAGCTAAATCAATTGAGAAAAGTGAGGCCATAAGCTTCCAGTACGGAACCCTAAAAAATTGTCAGAAACTGAGAAGACCTGGGCATTAAATTTTCTCCAAAAGCACGATAAATGTATAAGTATCACTGTTACGAACGCCACTGCTCCCGATGTGCCAGATGAACTGTAGGTGGCCTTCTCCAGCTTCTACAGACATTGTCCTCACGTGCTATTGTTCTCTAACGCAGCTTTATATCGACTCCGAAAGGCGCAGTTTGAGAAGCATCCGTCTAGGCAGTCATCACTCTCGAGCTCTGTCAGTGACTCGAAATGATTACGGCTTGAGCTTGCAAAGTTGCTAGCTGCTGCCACTCGAAAGTAAAACTAGCGGACAATCAGAGAGACTTGATTTAATGCCCCAACTTTTAGGGTATCGGATATATCGATCGAATGAAAATCACAGGACTGACATGTATTAATATTTTGTTTTCAGTGACAGTAAACCAGCGTAATAATGATATCTTAGTGAATTACTTATACAACACAGACTGTCTCCAATTTTAAGCCCATCCATCACCTCTATCACCTTGCAATTGTAACAGCAATTCCCATCTGAAGGACATATTTTCAAATCATTGCTTGCACATGTTAATTTGACTATGCATAAGTATAATATTTGCATTAACAAACCCACATTCAATGCAGACAAATTCACACCGAAAACGATTTTCATTTGAAATCCAAATGAACTAAGACCGGAAACCCAAAGCGACACCTATACGCATCACAGTGCCGTCTCAGGCGGTCGTTCACCGCCCCGCCGCGCCGCGCCGTTCGCATTGTCATCGCCATGGCCATCGCCATAGATATGCCAACTCATTGACTCTCAAATTAATTGCATATAATGGAATAGGTATGCATGTTGTCCAGTGGGTGGCACTTATATCGCATGAATATTTAACGGTTTCCGAAACTCATGCTTGAGTACGAATGTGATAGTTTGATGCTGTGGCCTGTGGGTTCCTTTGTGCGCTACGGGCTACAACATGTTGACCCGGTTAGCTGTGGCTGATTGTCGTTAGGCCAAATGAAGAGTTAAATTTTCCATATGACAACATGACCAGACAGATTGTGTGACAATCACTACGAGCCGGTGTCCATATTTTCACATCGACGTCGGTCGTTTGAATATTTCACAGCATGCCGGGTTCATAGGTTGGTGGGAATCGGTGTGCGATTGGATGTATGATGATTAAAAATCTGTTGAAAGGTCCACACTCCATTTTTTATAATTTCAGTAGATGCGAGTGTCGGGTTCTAAAGTGGAGCAAATGGTTATTGCCTTTTGCGCGTTAATTGAGTTTCTGACTTGATTTCCTTCTCTATTCACGGGTCGAGTCCTGTTTATTCAGTAACGCCAGAATGTCAGATTTCAAAATTAAATAAAAGAAATTGTTGCAGAGTTGAGTTTGACAGATCTTTGTGCTCTGGCTCTTGTGAAAGGGCAACGCGCGACAGTTCTCATCATCGATTTAACATGTGTGCCACGTCAAAGTTCGACAGACAGATCTCCAAAGAAATGATCTAACACTTTAACACACACGATTCTGAGAACATTCTACAACTTCTGCAGAATGCAAACTGTTAAACGTCGGAATGACACGCCGCAGTCAGTCAGAATGTTCCATTCCCCAATCTGGAGGATGATTGGACAGAGTTCCATCCCACCGACCTAGACAATGTCAAGGCAGAAAGCTTGCCGTAAGCACAGAAACATGGTGCGAGTAAACGTGGTGCCCGTACCAAAGTACTATCAAAGGACATGTATGGTCCAGCCGTACAGGACAACCCAGCCAAGTTTCACTCGGGAGGGACCGTCATCCAACCAATGTATTGCTGGCAAACTATTAATTATGTGGGATGTGTCGAAAGACATAGTTAAGGTGTAAGCATAGCTTAGAGTGCGTCTGAGGTACAGCATGTCAGTTTCAATGAGTTCGTTAAGTTAGTTTTAATCTACACAGCTTTTGTACCTGAAATAGCCCGCCAATGTGGCAAAAGCAGCATGTAGTGCAGATCGAAACTCCCCACCACTTCACAGCTGAATAAGGTAACATGCACAGATACGAGCTATACACTGCAATGTTTAGGTTTGTCATTCCTTTCAATGTCAAAAAAGACTTTATACACGACTAGGGCTGTTATTTGACTTCTTCAACATTATTCTAGACAGGGTCGTACAAACCTCAGTCGCCAACACTAGAAGGACGATCTTCCACAAGTTTGCCCACCTGTTAGCAGACGCGGGTGATTGGCAGAAAGCAGCGAGGCGTCAATGATGCGTTTGCTGTGATGAGACGGGGAAGGCTTAACTGCAGATGTCGACGCCTTGAACAGTGCTCCACAATGGTACGTGGTGAATAGTACAAAGAACATTAGTACCGAGGTAGAACTCGGAGTAACTCTTGTTTCTTTAGGCTCAGGACGAAACTGAGTAATAGATCCCTTTCTCGAAGGATCAAGAATATCGCGGTACTTCGTTTGTGAAATTGGGGACAGCCAGAGATCGCTTGAGCTTGAAAATCCAGCAACTGCTTCCATATCTCAGCCGTTGTTTGGCTCCAACATTCAGATCTGAATGCATTTAGTTATTGCTTCTGAACTTCTCTGATCCATATTCATTAGACGTTAGAATTATTTGAGATTTTTAGAGCAGCCAACTGTTGTAGAGCTAGGCGACCACTCTCCAATCAGAGAATGACATTTACATGATTTCTTGATTAACTTTCAAAATTTAGTGATTAAGAGTCAATTCTAAGTTCGGAGAGTGGGACAGTCGTTTGCGAGGTCGGATATCTCTTTTAAAGTTATATTCTCGTCAAAACAGTCCAACAGTCGTTATCATATAACTACTATATGTATTAGTCGAAGATCAGCTCCACCAGGTAAGCGAACGGTTGGCAGAAAGTCTAAAACACTCACCTGGTTCCGCTTGACGGCACGAGTACGACAACTTTGACGCTTTGATTTAAAAAATATCGCTAACAATTACTATGCATAATTACTATACCAGTTTTGAAAGCCAGAAACCTGTTCTTTATTCATAAATTTAAATTAAATTTAAGTCAATAGCTTCAGCAAAAAACTCAAAGCTCGTCTAAACAAAAAAAATTAAAAAAAGATATACCAATTTGGTTCAAAATAGTCTGAATCGAACGTCTAGTTTTTAAGAAAATTTAAAATCGTCAATGAATCGTATATGTACATTCAGTGGACTCACGATTTGACTGTCAAAGGGAAACCACTGTATCTTCTAAATTCAATTTGAATAAACATCAATAAGTCATGGTCTTTCAAACCATCATTGCACTCATCTACCAGAAACCAATTAGCTTCGAGATATCCGACTTGTCAGCTGATTGTCCCCTTATCCTCCGACGTTTACAGTTATTCACGATTTATTTGGCAGCTCATTACGAAACACTAAACATTGCTTCGCATTGAACAGAAATAAAGTAGTACCTACAGAGATAGACAACTTCTACTTGTCCCTTAACATTTTTTTATATTGTTTTCTCAAACCTATCTGACCAATCACAGAATGTCATTAACATTTGGTAAATAACTGTCAGAAAATATCTCAAGTTCGTCAATGGACAAGACGTCAATCAGTTGTTAAAGTCGACAGATCTCTATAGCACCTGATTTCTGGTATTGAAGTACACTTGTGTGAAAATATCAGTACACCATGTACACGCTGTATCCCATTAAAAAAAAAATGTTTCTTTAATACTTAACTAAAAGGAAACGTGAACTTGTATCACTCAATTCGACTAAGTTGTATTTCTGTCAAATAAATTTGCAACTTTCATCTCTTCCTATCGAGCGTCTGATTGACGAAGGACTACATCGTTATTAGCGAATTAATTGGAATCACTTTCTGTCCCATTCAAACAAGCATCTGAATATGTTAGTTTCATAAAGAAAATACAGGATGACAACTCCCACCAGTGCAGATAGTTTTTTTGTATCCTTTTCAAACTTTTTTCTCCCCTCTCATGCGGTGAACGAGGGACTAGGCAACCGATCAAGAGCAGACGGAAGGGGTGGATGAGAAAGGGTATGGATTGTCCGTGGGGTTAGCTTTCTTGCATGATACTTGGTTGGGTTTTTTTGTTTTACAAAATGAATGAAATTATCAAAAGGTACGAGAGAGATGAGGCCAGTCTTAAAGTTCGTCTTTAACATTTGTTATTCATCCTCAAGGGGACACGAGCAAATTAAGACTGAAATGGGAAAAGCAGACGATTGACATTCGAACAAAAAAAGCTGTATCTATGTCATTTCCTTTCATAACTTCGTTTCATAGGGAAAAGGGAAATCTTCAAAGGAATCTTGTGGTATGTGAATGAGAAAGAATTTCGAAACTATGTGAATAATGCTCTTCACTTTTAAACACAAAGTTTGAACGTATCAATTAACTGAACCAGAATGGTCAAGGATATAAGATGTGTCCTGGGGTTACCTCATACGTATGTGAGGATGCGTGTTACATCATCTGTATCTTCACAATTTAGTACTACTCAATTTCACTTTCTGGGCTAATTATTTATATTGATTGCTTTAAGAGTTAAACATTGACTATCATCGCTTCATGGTTTTTGTGTAACAAATATGAAGGCTCGGTTGTATCGTACCACGCTAACACTTACAAGATATATCGTGCAGTTCGGTTAAATGACTTTCAAAACATGGAGATTCTCTGTCGTGTGATTGCTTGTAAACACAGAAAGCACTATTTTCTACAATCCAGTTCAGTCCAGTTGGATAAGCAGATGATATTGACAACGTCGCGCGTGTGCAGCATGTCTCGGTGGAAGCTTGCACTTCGATAAAAGAACAGGCCGAACGAACTGGTCTTAAGGCCAGTGAGGACAAAACAAAATATTTGATCTCGTACAAGAAACGTTCCATCCCACGCCAGCTGGGACAAAGCATGAAGATAGCTATAATTTTGAGGTAGTAAGGGAGTTTGACCAGTCAGTCCCACAGATGACAATTTAGTGGAGTTCCGACGTAGAGGCGTTCTTGGCAACCGGTCCTACTTCGGACTCTCGATAGAACTCTAGAAGGAACTTCGAAAGACAAATTCTGATTCATATATATTGTCCTCTCTGCGAGGAAGGTGAATGAAGGAGAAGACATTACCGCAAAGTATATTTATAGTGGGATTTCCACATCATCTGTTCCCTGTTGAGGAAATATGTTTTCCAATATCGCCAAATCGGATCATGCTTCGTGCCTTCTTGTTGAAAGCACCATTTAAGACCAATTTAAATTCTCTTAGCATCACCTTCCTCATTTCGCAGAAATATGAACAAATAACACCACCAGGCCACATATTCTTGTGGATGCAAAGGCTGTCTCGCAGTTAAATGGGGCTCTTCACCTCCCCATGTACGACGCTAAAGAGAATGCTGTGCTACAATTTGTCATCCAGACTCTGATCTTCATTTTTCATGCACCCAATCGGCGCGCAGTTATCGCTCTGCTGAACTGGATGAGGATCTCATCCTGTTCATAATGGAGTCGCCTCTCGACTACTCGGTGGACATCCTCGCGGATCACAAATTAGGTCAATCATGTCGAGGTAAAAAAAAAATGGTGAGGAAGGAATAATGCCTTTAATGCGCACTTTTTCATAGTACTCAATATTGGGGTAGTGAACCCCAAAGAACAGACAGAAGAAGTCATAGTGCGTGCTATATGCCATTGAATGAACTTAATAATCTCGTTGTACATGAATTCTTTCGGATCGAACTGCTTGTACGATACAGACAGAGCCAGGTCCAGATATTGATCCAACCGATTGCCGAGGTATCTTGCCGCGCTTTCTCTCTGACGAACTTGCGACACTTTCTGCTCCTGGGATATGAGCATATACAGTGTGGTCCTGAAAAGCAGAGTTTCACACTTTAGAATGTTTTTAATTTAAGTTTTTTGAATTTAAAGTCGTCGCAGAATCCTTGAATTTCATCGAAGTCACCCCACAGCAAAATATTTATTACTTTCATTTTCGGATCTGATCTGTGCTCTATAAAATCAGCTGCGTCTGCTATTCATTGCGGCATAGAACCCATGCGATGTCCAGTGAATATTGCAAACAAAATAGGCGAACCAATAGCTCCCTCCCTTTACAGATCATTTTTAATTTCATCGCAGAAGTCACGTCGCAATTTTTCACGACGAACTCTCTACCCGTGATCATTTGTGCCGTAGCTGCATGTTTATTATCCGAAGATGTTGTGCGTGATATTGTTCTCTCACGAGTGGAGGGGATCTACAGTTTTGTGCCGCCTCCGAACATCGGATTTTAAGAGGCTCTTTTCAGTCAATTATACTCTCGGAGCATAGTCAGTAAGTCGAAAAAGAAAGTTGTTGCATCGAGCCACTCAAGAAACGCCTCTTCCTACTAGCCACTACGCCACGACCGCGTTATCTGTCAGAAGAACTATCTTGCATGCTGCTGAAATAATTGACAACGTTTTTAATTCGAATCAGACTTGTTTTTCCAAGAAACTACCGACTGTCGCATAGGTCAAAAATATTCCAAGCACACATCCATATGTACTTCATGAATGCCCCATTATCCCAGAAAAATAAACTTAAAGTAAATATCACTCAATCCTTTCAAGTGCCTTCGATATTTTCCTATCGATTGCCCCGCTCTCTGTGGTATTTTCAATTTATTGAATCAATAATTGAGAACACTCCCCGTACACGAGCACATGTTGAGATTTCCAGCATATCCTCTTCCATGTTCGCTATGGCATTTCATACATTTTCCGACGCCCCATGGGATACATCTTTTGAGTTGAACGTGTGTGATGTGTGCTTTTTATCATAAAGAAAGAAATAAGATGCCACACACAAGGATGATACAACTTTTCGTTTTCGTTCTGCAAGCGAACGGACAATGGGGCCTTTGGTGGCTTGACAAAAAGAAAGCGTTTTCGATTGTTATGACAAATTGATTAGTTATCACCTGACCCTTCTCATGGCAAAGAAGTGTCAATCAAGCGTGTCTTTGAGATAAATACGATGTGGGGTTTACACTTTTGATTCGCATCAAATATTCTTCTGACTTTTGAAAGAATCTGTGATAGTTAAAGTGACGCCTAACCTTTCTCCAATGTATCCTTCATTATAAGCCTTCCAAATAGCCCTCTTAAGAGAAATAACACAAATATGAATACAATAATAAATATGTATCATCAGAGGTTTCTGTATTTGGCCGCCCCCAATGAGGAGCAATCGGAATCAGTTAGAGAAAACTCAGCACACGTGGGTAGCCCTTTAGTTTTGACAATAACAAGACCGGACAACCCACACACATTATCGAAGAAAAGGAAATTCCAAACAAAACGCAATATATTAGGCCTGAGATGAAGTGAACCAAATCAAATTAACACACAAGCCACCACATTGTGTGTGCTTTCGCACACCCAATTACCAGATCCATTAAGACAACTCGCCCAAAATTATCGTTATCGCCGCCCTTGTGCCGAAGGACGATGCTCGTTCATTGAAATCCGACCAGCAGTTAAACAAAGTACCCAACATAAAGGATCGAACACAGAACCGTGTACACACACGGAACCGCCCGATGATACAAAGTCCGCTTTGATGCGTTTCCAATTGCCCGGTGCCTTGGCAGTCCTAAAGAATCACCAGCCACTTATTTCAATTCGAAAGGGATTTTTCATTTCACTTGGCCACGACTCTTTCTGTTCCCAGTCGCATGGGAAGATCCTTCTCCATGGTCAGCAACATTCTCTTCTGTGTGACGTATGTGGTGTGTGTGTGTGTGTGTGCACAAGTGGGTGTCACTGATTCTACCTCGTTCGCCAGCCAACCTTTTTGCTGTCCCACTGCCAATTGCCACTACGGTGGACTCTTTTCAAATAAATAATAATGATGTCCTATCAATGTTTATCGTTAGATTTATGGCCAGTGGGTGGATGTACAATTGACTTTCGATGGGAAAGCGAAAACTTTTATGAGAAATTTATTTTGCAGAGCCGCACAAGAAGGAATTCTGGCCGCCGCGGATGGGGGTGGGGGTCAGCAAGTTGTGAGCTAATTTGCAGAGCTCGAACTGGGACTGAAACTGAAGCTGGAGCCGGTCATTGGGTTTTATGTTGTCCCGGTACGTTGTTCGATAGACTTTCCGCATTGTGACGTATTAAGCTGAACAATAAACGTTAAGCACGAGTGTGTGAGGTCAGTGATGCCTGTACCGGTGGATGTTTGTATGGCAAGTGTGCTGGTTTTGTATTGTACACATTGCTTTGTTCTTATTGTTGAGTTTTTCCCCCTGTTTTTGTAGCCATTGTCTCGCATTCAACGGGTGCAAAGTGTAGTTCATTGATTTGAAATCAATCAATAAGTGCTAGTAATGTATTCGCAAATGCTTTGAAAATGGATCAAAATTGCTGGATTTACCAGATATGAGCGTAAACTTGTTATTGCAGTTGGGATTAGTAGAGAAAAACAAAACACGTGTGTTGAAAATAACAATCAAATTATAATTGAGAATTACATCCGGGGGCCAGTGGAACTTAATTGTGCCTTTATTTTGTCCGCATTGACCTCTGTCTTTAGACTTCGTACCTTCCTTTGGAGATCTATCCTATGACTGTATCCGTTCGATTTGAAATATATTTTAAGAATTCGTGTGTTCGGTTTGAGATATTTGTTCAATTAATTCAATTTGTCTGAGCAAAGAACTATGGAGTTGATCTTATTTATCTTTTTCTGTACGTACTGCAAGACAATACGATTTGCCCAGGATATACCATTTCAAGGTAAAAACCTTGTATTTACCAAAATTTGTTTTCGGTACTGCTGGACTCGGACGGAAGTTTTATTGTGAGAGGCGGGGTCTACAGTTTCTGAAGATTTTGATGTGCTGAACTTGTTACTGCAACTAGGTACACATATTATCTTCATTGACTGTCTCTTGTTGTTCCCATTTTGTTTTCCCATTCAATTCGATGGGCGATTATGCGATATGCATGTTTATTTCTCGGCCCTTGAAGTTGTAAGTCGATTTCTGTGTTTGTTATGCATCCAACTAGAAGTGACTGAAATTGCAGACAAAATACGTGCTGCGACGCTGCTTTAAAGTTTCGTTTGCTCAAATACCTTTTCACCAAGCTAATGGTTCTATTGACGAGGCAATTGCCTAAGCATATTCCATGGATTTGGATAAACAGCCAAATCTGACCTTACCTTACCTTACCCATATTTTCCAAAACTTCGTATATGAATTCGAACCACTTAGATTTAGCCGCAATATAAGTCAGTGATTCTACGAAACGCATTCTCTCTTTAAACTTTTCTGAAAGTTATTTTTTTCTCTCAATTATTTAAAACTTGTACTCTATTAGTTTCCAGTAAATTTGTCATTGAATTTTGCAATTCCTTAACTTGATGGACCTTGTGTATTGAAAACTTATCGGATTCAAACTTTGATTCGATCCACGACACAATTGGCTTAATAACTTTATCAATACTAGAATGTCATTCCAGAAGCAATCTTCATTCAGCAATTCAGTTTTGAGTTCTGCAGAGAGTGAAGAAGACTCATTCACTGCCAATAATTGTAGACTTACTTTATTGCTGGAAAGGCAAAATATATAACTTCCCCATTAAGTCGTGCACGGAAGTTTTAAGAAAATAGTAACACATTTTTCTGCGGTGGTCTTATTTAGAAAAATGCTGAGAAACTGGCTACTTTTCATAGTCTTCACAATTAATGTTGGCCTTTGGATGATTCTTTGCACTGAACTGCAGTTGATAATGTCATTACAAGACACAATAATGTTGTTGTCTACCCATTTTCAAGCAATTATTTCTTATTATAGTTTCATTCATTTCATTCCTTTATTTGCTTCTACACGTTCTAACGAGCAAGTATTGTTTTGAGGTACAAAATTAGTTTATATCTCTTTTTTCGATTTTAATTAATTGAATAAAAGTTGACTTATGACATCGAAATTATAAATACCCAATAATGTTTGGTATACACCCGGTAAATACCTGGTACTTACCTTGGTTTAAGTACCTGCCGGGTAGGTAAAAAGAAGAGATACACCCCTAGTCCCGATGTACGCTTTGATCTTTTAAACTACGCAAGGGACTTTAATGCGGTTTTCATCAATAGATAGAGTGATTAAAGAGGAAGGGTTATGCCTATGGTTTTCTGTTATTTTGAAGTCGGAAGCCGACTGAGAGCTTTCTTCGAAATTGCTTTCATATAAAAGTACGTTAGCTCCCGTGCTCCTAGAAAAAGTATCAGCTTTCGAGTAGTCCTGATACTAAATCATCCGTAGTTTTGGTTCCTTTCCTATGATTTCGATGTCAAAGATGCACCACGCTCTGATTTTCCAGCTGTCGTAAATGTCGATAAGATCACGGAAACCGTCGAGACTGACCGTCATGTATGCACTGTTTCAGTAGCTGCATTGTACTAAACCGTTTGGAACCATTTGAACAAGGCTGAATGTAACATTAAGCTCGTTGTATGGATACCAGACGATTTAACATCATGTACCGAGATTCCAACTGCGAATGAATGCTCAATCGCAACAACATAGCATTATGAAGCGGATGGTGACAGTTGTCGAAAAGTGGATCGCTTACGACAACGATCGTGATCGAATACCAGTGAGTCGGCGCAAACGATGGCTGGTTTTGCTGTGTGCTTGGTGGGATTGGCAGGGGCTAATCTACTATGAACTGATCTCATATGGCAAAAGTCTTCATTCGGACCTGCATTGTTAACAATTGAACAGTTTGAAATAACCAATGGCTCAGAAGCGGCCGGTTTTGGCCCACAGGACAACAATTGTTTTCCACGATAACGCCAGGGCAGTCTTGTGTAATACAACACTCTTGCATTTTTTCGCTAGTAGGGACCAGGACTTTTACGAAAGATAGATAACGGCATCACCATCAAAATAGCAGAACTTCTCTTACTTGTTTTTTGATTCTTTCCATCAGCTCCATAAAAAGCTAGCCCCTGTTCTATCTACCTACCACTTCAATTCTGACTGTAACCTCATTAGTCTGTGAACACATGATTCTGTGCTAAAACTAATTACATCGGCACATTTCATACGAAGTCCATTAGTGTTTCTCCCGAAACGCAAACGCTGCTAGGAGCCAAGTTATGTCATGCAAACCATTCGCAATCGATTACCAAATTTGAAATTTCGCTCATAACCCCAACAACATTACGGCAGATCGCAAACAACTCCACAGCAACTTCATGAAATCGAACATTAGCCTCAGATCAAAATTCACATTTTAAACAGGCAAAGAACGTTATGGTGCACCCCTACACCCATCGAATTTACATCGAAATTTTCGGATCTCGTTTTCAATGCGAAATGCATCTGGTCTAAGGGTGTGTGCGTGTGTGTTCGTAAATCTATTTGTATCTGAATACAGTTCTTGTATCGAAATCATGTTTTCGGGTCTTGAGCCTCTGGCGTTTACACAACGCCCACCATTCCACCAAGGTGAGCAGATCAGGCTACTGTGTGTACTATCAACGGACGGAGAGCACCGAATGCAATGTTGAATCCATAATTGGAAACCGGAGGATTGCAATAAAAGTGGAATAAGTAAACAACAAGAGCGATTTTCCGGAACACCATACCCCACGTGTGTTTCTAATAAACTCGAGGAAATTCTTGATTTACGTATCCCAGAGGCAACTGAATGCCAGGGCACGCACGGGGAATATCTAAATCGAATTGGTGTCGGTAGTCGGTACACCCAATGGTTCGCATCCCCTCCGATATCCACCCAGATCGATGCAAATGCAGCACATAGTCTATGTGCCGCCATATTCAGTGTGTCCCACTCTCTCGAGGGCTCAGTGTGTTCCAATTTTATTCTAGGCCCACTCCCTAAATATCGGCTGAGTTAAGTGCTCACGTAGTAATTGTCTATTCCAGTAGCACGTGTGGCTGGTGCTTGTTTGGGTTGTTACCTTCGTTGTCTCCTATCCTGTTTCGTATAATGTACCCCATCGATTTTAAACTTTCTTCGAAACAAAAAAAAAGGTAGACTTTATTTGAAACAAATCCACTGAGTGTATCGGCTGCAGACATTCGTCGTTATGCTCTCGAAATGAAACAAAAACGTCTTTGCGTGTAAGTAACCATAAGCCCAATTGTGGAATTGAAGTTTTTCGTTTGGGTTTGAAAAAAAAAATGGTTCGATGAGCTCCAATATTCCCTCGGCGTAAACCATACTCATCGTGTACTGCCATCAAATCACCTGAGGTGTTGGATTGAGAAATCCTTTCTGAACTCCTACCACATTCGTCCACATCCATAGTTCGCCTATGGAACTATGGAAATTTGTATCTTTGTACACGTTGATGGCACTGCCTTTAGCGAATCAAGGCGACTATTTGAATGGAACAATCTGTTCTTGAGCAGCCCTTTGTAATCTGTGAAATTCGAGATCCAGGTAATTGAATTCTAGTTCATGTGAAGTTGGTGCAATTAATGTGCAAGCAAATATTCCTTTCGAACCGGATAGTCTTACCATCAAAAGAATAATGTAGAGTATTGCTTCATTTAAGAGACGCATGTTCTTAGATGTTTAAAAAAAAAGTACACAAGGGGTGATTGAACAGTCTTTAATGACCGCTTGTGCCGCCTCAAAAAACGCGATTCCTGGAGATCTTACTGTAGTGAGATCACGAATAAACCAGAGTCTGCTAGGCTAAGGAAAATACTCTCTGAAAACCCAACGGTCCAAACCCATACATCAAAGGTTACGGTCGTTTTGTGAAAGCTGTGAATTATCAAAACTGCCCATGAGCAACGTAAGTAGAGGTGTCAGACTAATAGAGGGTGCCATCAGTAAATTAGAAAACCATTATTGCCCAAGAGCAAATTACAAACATTGTGAAAAACCTCCACCAGACGAAGTACTTTAGCATTATATTCGACAGCACTCCCGATGATTCACATATCGACCAAATGAACGAGGTTGTTAGGAGGGAATCCTTTCTAGGGTTGTTTCCTACATCTGGAAAGACTGCCAAAGATCTTAGCGACGATATATTAAAGCAACTCAATGAAGATAGTCTTGACATTAACCTTTGCCGGGCTCATGTACATGGAGAAGTTCATGAATATTTATACAAAAGTCTTGGAGTTTACGCTTTGGAAAGCACTCCTTCAAGTACAGTATTTACATTATTATACATTTTACTCAGCATCGTCGCATCGTTAAGATATTCTCACAAAAAATTGAGGTGTGTCAGTCTAGAGACTCGTGGACACTAGATGGAGCGCTCATCACGAGGCTGTTAAGCCATTGAAGGAACATTTCGTGAAGATAGTTTCAACTCTTGAACTCCTTTGTGATCCTCAAAAGGGAAATTTGGATACAAGAGGCGCTGCAACCATACTCTTATCTGCTGTATGCGACTTTACGTTTTTGTGTTATCTTTCTTTCTGGTGCGATGGTTTGGAAGAAGTTGATGCACAGAAATACTTGCAAAGATCCAGGTTCACTCTAGAAATATGTAATAAAAGTTAATGCACTTGCTAGTATTCTTCATGAACATCGTGATGATACGTGAAAAAGGCCATAATATATAAAAAATAACAATGTACTCAGTTAGAAATTTCAATTGAAAAACGGGGAAGAACCAAAAAGGAAGAAAATTATGCCAGGCGATAACAGCTAGATGGCGCCGTTGATTAAGTGCCTGTCCCTGGTTAGAGGGGTTCCCTACAAACTACCTAACATAACATAACCATGCCAGGGGAAGGAACTCAAGATGCTTGATGGTGGAACAGGAAACACGAAGATCTACTCGTATGTTAAACTGTCAATATACATTTTACACTGAACTTAGGAAGACTCTTCAACCGAAAATATTGCTGTATGGAACGGAAGAATAACTGCGTGCTGTTGTTTCAATGCTTACCTCGATGCTTACAGAACTAAGAGAACAGTATCATATTGGAAATCGGGCGAATAAGGCGTCACATAGTAGCTGCAAAAAGAAATTTAAAAGATGCAGAAATTTGGACAGCCTTTTAAATTGTATGCTTCATTGAAAAGTGGGACTTTTCAGACTCGTTGCCGAGTCTTGATCGAAGCTTTCCAAAATTAAAATTAATTAAGACTTATCTAAGATCAACAAAACACCAAAATGGGTTGCTTTACCTAGTTATACTTTCAATCGAAAGGGAGCACACAAAAAATAGAGATTTTAATGATTTAATTGAAAAATTCAGTGCAGTAAAAGCTAGAAAGCCCCTTTAAATAAAATCTTAGTTCGTGTTTTTTTTTTTCTTAAGTCTTTTAAGGGGGGTGAGCTTGCTTTACCGCCCCGGGCGACACTGCCTCTAAGTCCGTCCCCGACCCAAACCCTTTAATTTTTTAATTGAATGTGATGCTTGTGTTCAGTTTGTTCATCTATTTCTTCTCCTTGAAACATCCACTTATTATTTCCAGATTACCTGCCCTGTCATTCCTCACTATCATTACATTACACTTTGGAGGACAGGTTCCATCAAGCAGTCAATCTCAAGCACGCTAATCATTAGCTACAGATTCGATGAGAAAGGCGATGTTGTCAACTAATATTTTTGTTTGATTCCTCCTCGCATCTGTAACGTAATTAACATACTGAATAAATTGTAATTTACTCGATGTAATCAAGAATCGTAGGTGTTTAAAAACAAATAAAATTAAAGCTATAACAGTTGATACGCGTACATCACCGCAGTCCCTTTCATCTCTGACAGTGGGCTGACTGCTTTCAGTCATCAGCGCCAAGTACCTTCCTTTTCTTTAGATACTAGGAAGTTCAGATTCACGATGCGATGCACCACTCATGTTTCAGCTTGACATAATCGGATAATTTTTTTCCAGGGATCTCCAATTCAAACGATGAATGGAGTGATGTCCAACATTGAAGTTGATAAATATAGAATTAATAGTCGTCGAACTTGGTCTACAGTCGATTTGCGGAGCCGGAACCAGATTCTTCGCCTCTAGACGTTCACATAGTACACTGGACAAGATCGGACATTTTATGCCGCAAGTGATTTGATGAAATTTATCTCAACTGCTAGTTTGAGATCCTGGATATCCTGTCTTCAACCCTGCCCAGTGAACCGTCTCCAATTCTCAAGCGGGATTTCTATGTCCTCTATGCCCCAAGTATGTTGGTATTTTTTTTCCAAAATTGTGAAAGAATTATAAAGGCCCACATACAACTAACTTAAGTCGCATATGGAAAATTAAAGGATAATCGCTTCACGAACACCGAGATGAATAAGAGCATATTTCTGCAGACATTCGATTCACTTTCCCACTGGTGGTCTACATAACTTTGATCGCAGTAAAGGCTCAAACGAATCGACAAGCAGTGGTTATCCCACCGCACTTGAATGGGAATTTATTACTGAGAGCATGCATCTAAATCTACATATACCGACCGAGTTCCTTGTCAATTGCGGTTGTGGTTCGGTAGGACACTGGAATGACTTACGATTATTTAGTGGGTTTCAGGAGAAAGCTGTTTTCTCCCTTTGCTATCATTTTCAACGTATGTTTGTTTGTAACGTCGGGACATGACGGTCATCTCCGCTGAGTGAGGATTGAAACATTTTTTCGTTCACGCACATTACATTATCTGACGCTTTGTTTGGCTTGGCAATCAAATTGATTTTGTTTGGCTATGGAAATTAAATTGCAAAATAAATTTTTGTTGTATTCTCTTACATTTTTTTTTGCGGTTGATTGCTGGTGGTTCGCTCTTATTTTATGGCTTAATTTGTGGTGAATGACTTTTGAGTTGGATACAAGCGCGGTTAAATGAAGATAATATGTGTGCATGACCTGGTGGATAAATTCGATAAATTAATTAATTGACCGCAATGAGGTTAATATAATTAATTGAAAAATATTATACGGGTGTTAACAAAGTACTCGTGCGAACAGATGCACGTGTGCTATTTGCGCTTGTTAAGTCGTAGAACAGAATGTTGCAGTTGAAATCAATTTTAACCGTAGGTTATCTGCAATATGTTTAAGCTGTTCGTACCCGTGTATGCTTCACCGCAAAATGGATTAAGTCCATATCCGGTTATTACCAATTCCCCTTAACTCCTACACAGAATTCTTTCCCATTGGTATGAACAAATGGGCGGTCATCTCTTTTTTTTTTGCTATTTTTGGACTGGCAGTTGTGTTCGAATATTTCAACATAGTTTTCTTATTTATCCAACTTGGTTGGTTCTTCCTAAATTGCGAGGAACTGTATATAAATATGGGTCTTGAAACTGGAAAAATGTACACATTATAAGTATTTGCTAATGGCACGACAAAGCTTCACCCTTCTACGAGGAACACTTAAGCTTCTCCTTTCTTTTAACTTTCGTTCTGCTTTGCAATACTTCAATAAAATTAAGTATAATTTCGCGCAGTCCGTTTTACTTCCGATGAGACTGGTCTAAATTAACAGGCAGTTTCATCTCTGTTCAATCTACTGCACTTTGTAGCCACATATTCACAGCTAATTACGTACCCTTCCCATTGAAAACCGTCATCTTTTTATTTTGTTACCTCATTCAGCGTCCGTTTTCGACATTTCAGTTTACATTGCGATTCAATTTCATACAAAAAATAGTTTAAAAATGAAAAAAGACACGAATTGGAATGCAAATTGGTGTAAGATGAAAGGGCTAAATTCATTTATTAATTGTATTATAAAGAAAAATGCCGCGATGTGCAGTACAGTTAAGGAAATTCCCAAGATGACGTTACGCAACGATTCTGTAGAACTGTCCAGCACATATTTTTTTTTTGGTTTTCCTGGTACCATGTTTTTAACTGACAGTTAAAGTCTGTTAAACAATTTCAACTTTAGCGTGATTCATACACCAACCTCTACATTTCGAGGACAATCCAGATGCTCTAGAACCTTGTGACTGCTAACTCACTTCCAAGACAATCCACGAGATGAACATGAAGTTGTGGCAGCGAACTGAAACGAAGTGAAAGTCTGGAAATTGCAGTCCGCTTAAATGAAGTCAAATTAACAGTGATAAATGTATGGAAAATGTGACAAATACTGGTGAAAATGTTCAAGCTCTATTTTGCTCGGTAGCTTATATAGTAGGCGGTGTGGTAAGTGCATGGGGTAAAGTGACAAAGTTGAATTCAACGTATATTAATCAGATCCAGCCAGATTATCTGTCACAAAAAGGCGTGAATGTTAAACAACGAATCTAAGAAAGTTGTCGCGTGAAGGAGTATCGATGGCGTGTGAATTTCGGATCAGGAAACATTAAAAAACAGTAGATCATGAAATGTGTTAAGACTTTATATCGAACCTTAACACGTTTCATGGTTTTTATTGCCTTTTTGATTGATATCTTAATAATTCTGACAGCAACTTCGCATGTAACACATCAAGTGGCATTTCATCATCGTCACATCACATCATCAGATGAATAAGAAACAGTGAGATACATATCGAGTATGCGATCTTATGCACTTCAAGGATCCATTCCAGCGATTCTCAAAATGTAGGTTCTTTACATTCGATTCGTTTGTAATTATACACCAATACCCCGACTTGCGTCGCTAATTGGAACCGGAAAGTTGCGACGCAAATCGAAACGACGCAAACCGAAACACGAATTATCAGCGTCTCTGGAAGAAGTAGATTTTACTGTAGAAGGGGCTATTCCAAGGTCAACAGCCTTTTCTCCCGATTTAAACCGCTTCAAAATGTCCAACTTTCGTTCTAAACTTACATATTTGGCTTCTTTTTTGACTCATTATTGAAAAATATTTTCTTTCGACTTGACTAGCAACCTGACCTGAGCAAACGTATCAATGAAACTGAGGAGCAGACATCCTTCACAACCAAGTTGAGGTTTCCCGCAGTTTAGGAAATTCCCCAGAAATTGGCAATCCTACAGCAAGACACGCACTTATGCGTTTTTTTTACGTTAAAAAATCGCGATGGGACAATCATTTTCTTCTTATCGACGCAAATCGAAGCCATCGTCGCAAACCGAAACATAAACTTTAAAGTTACAGAGCATTTTTAAAACACAACGCAAATCGAAACGACGCAAACCGGGATATTGGTGTAATCAGCACGGTATGAACAAAATAGCCAATTAAATACCAAACAAAATCCTTTAGAACTGCCTTAGGCTGTCCATAAAGTCATTAAATCACATCACAGACCTACTTTCCCATCGCCTCGAGAAAGCGCCGACCCCGACCTAACATGTATGATGGATACACGTAATAGGTATGGTGTAAAATCCAACATGTATGAGAGAACCAACTCGTATGAAGCACAAAAAATTTAAAGTTCTGCGTTCAATCTTTGGTCCTGTTTGTGTTATTTGGAGAAAATTATTCAAACAAAGAATGCATGGGCTATACAACATGCGACATGAAGGCATATTCATCGCTTAATATGGCTAGACCACGTAGAGCATGGGCAACACTGTTCCAGTTCGTGGGCTCCCCAAGTAGGAAAAGAACCTCAGCCAACTAGGCGTGTGCAATTGGATGCAGTCGTCTAAAGATCGTGCCAACTGGATAGGTTTTTTAGCTTAGACCGATGTCCATCTAGGACTGTAGGGTCATCAGGGGAATAAGAAAAGGTCCCACAAGAAGTCAAGTTAACATTCTTCGTAACGATCTTTCCGTTGATGAGCACATTGAGAAAAATGTGGGTTTGCTCATGACCTGTAAATCGTGTAAATGAGCCCTTCCAGTCACACCTTGGCCTTTGAGTAGCCTTTTTCAAGATGTTAACCTATTGCACTATATGCCGTACCCTACTCTTGCACGCCTTAGAACCCAATTTAGCAGTTTACTCAACCCCCCAGTCATAAACCATGTTTCTGTTTGCTCAATGCAGGTAGAAGGCCCGATCACGGCGGAAGGGGTTTCGATCAAATTCATTAAAGAACATTCAAACCGATTTGTTCAAACACAAAACACCTGCGACTCAGCGCGTTTCTCTCCATCTGAAGGTGAACTTTTCAATCCAATGCAATGATATCTGATGCAACCTGTACACCAATCAAACATTCCGTCAAGTTCGTGACATTGGTGAGAAGGGCGACGCATTTGAATCCAATCGTTATATAAGCAAATGCTCCACACAAGTTCGACATCAAATCAGTTTCGTTCACAGTCAACAGCTCAACCATGTACCAAGCACTTAAGCTCATTGCCTTGATGGTCATTGCCGTCATTTTCGCAGTGCAAGTGTCTGAGGGGAGTTACATCAGGCGGTACACGATCCTGCGCAGTCAGCTATGCATTCTGAATTCAAGCTACTGCGACAGTACAATCTCGTCACTTGGATAAACCGATAAAAATGAAAATAAATAAAATAAATTAGAAATTAACCAGTATTTACCTCTTTTAATCGCCCTACCGTATGCAACGTTCGAAGAAATAAGCATCAAATACATTTGAGACAGTCTGCTGGTTTCATGCCCACTGGCAATGGGGTTGCAAATGATATCTCACGTCATGGCCAACTGTTGGCGGTGAACTGGTGAAATGGAATCGTTGATTTTCGAATTTGGGACATATTTCTGTGACCACAAGCACATCTAATGGGCACAGATGCATGCATACCGCCCACAACGTCTAATGTCTGTGCCGCTTCAGTTAGTGCTGACTTTCAACGAATGTCGGATGCATACATGTGAGATATGTGAACGAACATGCACTCAGGCCCTCATCTGTAATGCTGGAATGTAACCGCACTCTATGGTGAAATTTAATTTGAATCAAATATCTTAGGTATGCATTTCATAGTTGAATTTCACTGAAGGACACATAATGACGTGGGATAGCTCAAGGAGAGTACGTTGTTGAATGGGACACATACACCACAAGGTTGTATGTATCGAGGTCTTCGAGGTACCAGTTGGGCGATATTTTGCGGAAGGAGGCCGATGGGCTCATGAGAGCCTGGGCGTCCACGACTGCCAGTAGATACTAGTTTCCATCCAACTTTGTCGGTTGTGCTTTCCAAAGACCAACTAGCTGCTGAGTACTTCAAATGCGCCTAGATTTATGGGTGACCTGAATAAAAGTATCAAATTGATGAAAGCACAGTTCCGGCCATGTCAAACAAAAATTTGAAGTACGCTTCAAACGTCTGCCCGCAAGGAGTGCGGTTGCTCTGTCTAGAGATGTATCTGTATGCATCCATCTATTTACGATTTACAATTTTTTGAGTACCCCCATGGCTGCATCTGCTTCAGGCAAACGATGCAAACATTCGTTGATGTCAAGTTCAAATCGTCTTGCTTCGGGTTTATTTGGGCTCGGGCAATCCAAACAGAATTGTCTGCATCTCCCCGTATAGCTTGCGTTTCTGATTTAAATTCTCTTTTCGTTTTGCGTTTTTCTTACGCATTCCGGGGATATTTTCACTAACCGGAGTCTGCTGGGGAAGGTTTGAGCTTTTAGCAGTTTTTTTCTGTGCAAATATATTCCAAGAGTTTTTGAAGAGAATCTATTTCATGAGTTTACTGTCAGTCGTTAGGAATCCTGTCTGAGGTGTATTTCAGCGTCCATGGGAGCGAATAAAATAGAGGATGGACGGAATAAAATGTACATATCTAACTGACTCTTCTTATGTAAAACAAAACAGAAACCTTCTTGTTAATCTACTTAAGTTGTTTGAGTGTGTTCGGAGGCATGTTAATACTAATCCAATTATCTAGCACTAAATGCTGTTTTGAGATAGCATAGCCCTGATAAGTAAGCTCTGAAGATGGTGTTTTGTCGGAACCGGAAAACTTAGCAGCTCCTTAATGACTCCCGTAAGAAAACGTTCGTCTAGTGCACGTCGTCTTGTTCTTTTTTTTAATAATTTGCCTGTCCAGGAAACACGCACGGGAGAAAGGACCTTTAATTCCTTGTGGGTTGAAATGAGTGGGACAGGAAGACCATCTCACGGCTAAAAAACAAGTATCTAGGTAATGCAACTGGTTAACTTACTTGATCACTTGGCTATTAATTGAGAAAAAACATTGACAAAGACGATGATACGCCTGTATTCAAACGAGTTAAAGAAACATTTTCAAAACAGCGGTATTGTTGTCTTTCTTGCCATTTATCCTTTGATTGACATCTTTCCTGCAGTAGCACCTCTCCGTCTCATCGATCGCTTGCTTCTCTTGCTCTTTCTTTTTCCTCATGTAAAGCCGGTGCTCTTCTCTTCTGGCACGATCGAGCTAGAGCCACTCACTAAGACTGCTAGCTCTCTATTCGAGCACTTTTTGAAGACAATAAAGTTCGTAGAACAAAGTATTTCTGCTGAGGAAAGTCGAATTTTCTTTCATAGATTGAAGTCCACTGAATGGAAGTTACACCTCTTCCACGGTTGGGCACATTGTCAGACCATCTTTGTGACTGACGGTAAACCACCCAAATCGCTGGGAGATTTGGAAATGTATACCAACGTGTCCCGAAGTCCATCACACCTATCCATCACATGTCGTGGTGATGCGTGACTTTGAGATGTAAATGGCATTATGATTCAACTCAGCATGGTGTTGCATAGCAACCGTCTCTCCCTAAACCACAGGCGAGGGATTGTCTCCTAAGGCATGAACTCAATTGATACCTGAGGTGAACTCAAGGCGTTGGTTCGGCTCCTCTAGGACCCCTGGGAATAAGCCCGGGCGACCGCGACAATTCACAACACTCACCTCAGCAGGCCGGCATGTGATTGCACTGTACGAATGTGTCCAAGAAATTCAAGAGTATATCAGCAGCCGCAACAGACACTGTGGCATTTACATAAAACTTTTTCGTCACCGGTGTCTCAATTCCGCTGAAAGGCACTTTTCGTAAATCCCATAAAGTACTTACATTTTGCAAACATAATTTAAACTAACATCATGAAAATCCATTATGGCGCTCTCTACTTTTCACAGCCAACACCGCACCTGCTTATAATTCAAATAATCCAAACGACATCCATTCATCCCTATTACAACTGGTGGCGCATAACCAGGCCTGCCTGCCATAGATACATATATTCTCTGCACCACCCCGTCCCAGCCTCACACCCCTATTTGGTATTTGGTATGCATTCGTTGTAATTTACAAAGCGGTTTGGTCATACGGGCGTATGTGTGTAGCCTGTGCACGAGCGCCACTGCAGAATTCCACAGGAGCCGGCCGGTATTGCAGTTGCATATTAAAATTTCATACGAAATGCCCGGCGCTCTACGGGACTGACTTGGAATGCATGTTAAGTATTTTTGTATGCATGCATATGTTATGTGGTGCATGGTGGTGGCATGGGGGTGGCTGACGATTTAGTCGGTGACCGCCCTCGCACCGGCTGACCCCCATCAACGGATAATAATTCAAAGTGCAGGTGCAGCACTTGTAAATATGAATGAGCGCTGTGTTGCCTCTCGTTATCGGTACAAGTTCACAACACAAGAACGTCGCATTGGGCGGATTAGCCTAACGATGTTTGAAGTGACCACAGCATGTGATTTAGCTTCTGATTGCAAAGTCATGTATAGTGGCGCTGCCATGGGAAGAGGGAGATGCATGCATGCAAGATATGGTTGTGTTTGAGAGTGGCAGCAAAGCGCAGACGTTTTTAAACACTCGCTGCTCTGGAGCCCGTCGTCGAGCAAAGTATCCATTTAAGCCACTAATGAGGAATTTTAAGACTCTACAAAACAGCATAATGCTGAATGCGAAAGTGCTTAGAGCCAGCTGTCGATAGTCAACGTCACCGACTGTTAGTAGAATTTGACAAATAAGTTGAACAATTTCCTCAGACTCCTTGGGTTCTTCTTGAAAGCAACGTCAGGAACCAGTTTGACTCTGTGGACCAAGCAGAAAGCGACCATGAACCCTGCACACAGGTTGCACATATTGAGGCAGAAGAAAACCTTTGAATCCAGTTCACTAATTCCAGGTATTGAAGGGCGTAGCTAACAAGAAATTTTCCAAAAAGATGCATAAGCACGTTCGTCTACACATTCATTGCCAGAAGCAATATTCTCGCAAACAAAGAAGGAGTTTGCACGAGTTTCTGAGAAGCAGCTCCTTAAATGAAAACGAGCAACTAGTTCGTTCCCCTAACAACCGGAGCTGGCAAAATTGTCGTTAATGTTGGCTGAAGCAAGTGTGGGACGGTTGACGTGTGGTAAAGGAACCATGTATGCTTGTGGAAATGGAAAACCGCACAAAGTTCTTCTGAAAGTACGGATAAATTAACAGCATAATATGAATATAAAGCGAAAAGAGATGTATTCTCCTTTGGCAAATTGACGGATCTCAAAAAGGGATTTTTTTCCAACATTGTTGGGCGGACTGCTGTCGGCGGTGCGGGATCTCATTTCTTGCGAATGTATCGGTAATAAATTTAATGTTTTTTTACCATTTGCATCTACCTTTTGAATAATGAATGCAATTGCAGTGAGTTACAGGACACCACATGTCGATGCATTGCGAGAGTCCGTTGGTCTGACAGGTTTTTCGGCATCACGATCTACCACCCTTATTCGTCAAGAAAATGTGTGGGACCAGCACGTCACTGTACTTACTATTAGGCTGCCGAGGGACTTCAGGCACAATATGGACTCGATATGGACGTTCAATCGCGAGTGCCAAAGTGATTCCAATTGCTCCGTAATATGTAGAACAGCTTACAATTAGACAACTAGATAAACAAAGAAATCAAAAAAGTCGGTTCAACGAAAAGCGAAGCACTGAATGACTGGAATAAGTAGAGGCCGGTTTTTCTTCCTGTCGTCAAATGAAATCACGTTCGGTGAATAAGAAAGTCGCTAGATATAGTATTTGTTTCTCAAACGGAGGCCTGCCATCCCTGCACTTGCTCGATACGGAAACTATTTGGACATCAATCTGCTATTACAGGGTGACCAGCATGCCATGAATATTTGTGAAGTTTCGACCTCTTTTTCGACTGACGATTCAATGCCTCTATTCCACTGAGGATTTGACAGATGGTTTTTCCGAGGATTCCACAGGATGAAAAAACCAGTTTAGCCAATTACATAGATACTCATTTCGACGCAGAAACAAACTAGACGAAGAATCAGTAATAAATGGCATAGAAACGGCACCCTGTGTACAGTAGAAGATACTAAATAAATATATTACCTTGCACCGCATAAATATTCATAGCAGGGAAATAAAGAGTAATGGAGACCAAACCTCTCCTCACTGTCATAGCATAAATGTCTCACCGTTCGCTTTGAATTGAAATTAGGCTCCACACGTTAATGGTTCTAGGCCAGCTGCCACCAGTAAGTCACACTCATTATCCCCCAGCTCTGGTATTTAGATGACTATGGCGAGTGTTTTTGCGGAAAACCTATTAAACAACTTGCTGTCCCACCCAGAAGGATGTCATCCCGTCAACATCAAACAAACTCATCTGAGTGTATAATTACGAAGACGACGCCAAAAAAGGAAGCGGCAGCGACAAATGTATCGTTTGATGTTTCAATCCCTAAAAGCTACCGCAACCGTCGCTACTCAATCCAATGACAACGTGGAATACATTTCCATAATGCCCTACGAGGTACGTGTGGGTATCATCGTAACACTTACCTGTGCGAATTCTAAGGCAGCGGCCATCGAAGAGATTCTCCGTCGCCAGATCATTTAGCACCTTACTAAGAGGATAATGGCCCCCGAACACTACGTAGATTTGTACACATCCAGTAACGCCCCTCGCGCCGTACTGCCACACACATGACGAGTATGCCAAGCAGGTCTTAATGTTCTCATAGACATTCAGCTCTGTGCGGATCTTGCCTGTTGCCGCAGGCCTACCTACATGGCGTATCTCTTATGACGGGATACAGTGCTTTCCCAAAACTACACCCACCCATCCAACCTTCCCCAAGGCATGTGCCACCTACGATCCGTATCTAGGATAGACGAGAAGGACGCAACTGTTGTTGCGCTCGCTGCCTTTGGCTTTAAGGAGGAAAGTGTTTAATGGCAGCAATTAGTTGCGAATATTAAATGCAATTTGCCCGGTAATTTTCGCATATTGTATGTACATTTGTCCTTATTTATCACTGTCATTAGCACCGCAACTAATTGTTTCCATTTCGGTGTGTATTCGGCAAAATAAATGCCTGCACGGGGTATAAATAATTTTGCAGCCATCATTGGAAGGATTTGCGTTCACAACCTTCAAAAGCAATTCAAAAACAAATGTGTTGGTCCGTTTTCTGAGTTCTCTCACCTGTTTCCCGAGCAGCGAGTGCTGTTGGGGGAGCCTTTAAATGGGTATTTGATTGTGGAGTGGGCGCCTAGTCATTTATTAGACGGTGCGTTGGTCTGTGCATGTCTGGCGTGTGTTTGAATGATTTTGTGTGTCTGATGTGGTTTAGTCGGCATTAGTAATGATGATGGAGGGTTGTTGCGTTTGAACGCGGTTCAATGGTATCCAATTGTTTTTCTTACATTATTTCAGAGGAAAATTGATGTTTTCTTAAGAGATGAAGAGTGTGGACACCCTAATGTAATATGGATCAGTTTACCCAAAACTTGCCAGCACCTGTATTTTAGTTTTAATTGAGTGGTCAACTACCAAAAATTGTAGAAATTAGGATTTCCTTGTTTATAGTTGAACTAAAGTTGAATGTACTGCATATTTAGTTAGGTGTCATTAGCTAAAGCGTTCGAGTGACCTAGTATGTGGTTATTGAAAATCACCTTCTGTTCCCTGACGCAATGATCAAGTTGTCAAATTTGTCCTATGGCCATATGTGCTGGATTGGTTTGCCAGGGATGGTCATATCGCTTATTTTTTTGGAAAGTTCATCAAATACTCTGTTGCCGTTACGCCCCTGAGACATGCATGAGCACTGACATTTTTACTGGTCTCCCTTTCCACAATCATAATGGGGAGACCATTTCTTTGCTAAAATAGTGTGCTTCAAGAACCAAAAATGGTTGGTTTTTTTTTAGAGTCTTTGAATATGAATCAGAAATATCGATGAAGTTGAATCTATTTTACAAATAATTTTATGTTATTAATGATTGAACATGATTGATGAGTAAACCTGATAAATTAATCAGTTTTTTCTTATTTTGACTGTGTTTGAGGGCCCATGGTTTTCATAATTTGTTGAAGAAACAAAATGGATCATATGATGAGCATGATCCTCAATGAAAGTTTACTTATGTATATGTCAATTACGTATTCTATATATATCAGTCTGCTTGATCCTACATATATATAAAAGCTATTTCATTTAGCCCTTAATATCTTCACATTCAAATAAAAATGTGTGTGTGTGTGTCTGTGTTCTGGTTAAAGTGACGAAGCAACTACGTGCGTACGTACAGATCGCTGTAGTCAGTATTTGGCAGAGCTCAGTTGACCAATATGCAATTTGTTTTACCAGAAGAGTAATGTCGGCAAACTTGAAATCTGTTTGATTTGTCGATAAGTAAGCTAAAAATACTCGTTTCCCTAAGGAGAACAGCCCATGGCATACACAGAGTATAGGACTTTAATGGGGGATTTATTAAGTGCTTCCTGCATTTCAATTTAAATAAAACAAATCGAGTGTGAGATATCATCGACATTATTTATTCGTTTTGAAAGGCCTATCGATGCAATTATGTATAGTATATAACATGGTTCAAATGTCCCCCGTGGCTTCTATGGTGAAATCAGACTGAACTTAACCGATGGCATGGGTTATGTTCACCTTCAGGGCCGCTGTGGCTTGCGGCTTTTTTGCATAGAACTGCGACTTCAGAAAGCCCCTAAAGCCGAACGGGGTCAAATCTCACGATCTCAGTGCTCAGTGCATCCAATTCAGCGCGTTGGAAGGTGATGGCCTGGCTAAAGTCGTTCTTAAAGAAATATGGACCCATGACGCGCCATCCCCAGATCCACACTAAACAGAGACTTTTTGCATTGACCAGGCCAGTGCCTAGCTTCTCAGCAACGACTCGTGTTGTGCATTCTATTATTCTATCACGAGTGGAAGGGACCTACATTTTTATGCCGACCCCGAATGGCCATGTTGCGTAGAGTCATGTCACATACCCACAACGCCAAGGGCCACCACTTCTAAATCTGTCTTGTTCTTCGCTGAAAACGATATTTCGAAGCCAAGCCATTTGCACATGTTGTTGAACGCTATGCCCGACTGTACAAATGACAGCCAATTTCAACGGTATGGCCGCTATCAACTGTCTAAGTTCAGAAGTCCCTATAGGATGACAATATAGTTGAAATCATGAAAAAAAAAATTGTGCATATATCTTTTTTTCAATTCTTGTGCATTTTTCCGTCCTGAATCAGGTACGATGACTTTTCAAATTTAGATTAGACTCACCGTTTTCGAGAGATGTGACTCAACGCTTTTTGGCCATTCTGAAGCACTGTGCGCCGTTAATCATTTTTCATACACCACTCGCAGTACACCAGGCTGTATTTCGGAAATAACTCGCTATTGGTTTCCAATTAATAATCGTGTCTCTGCACTCCTCTCTGTTGACTGTAACGTTTGTAAAAGTTGCTGCAGCGTGAGTCTATGCATGATGAATTGCCAAACTAAACTAACCCCAAAACAGATGAGAACCTTCAAGTCAGCCGTTACCAATTGATGAAGTTCTACGCCTCTATTAAAATTGACCCTTTCCAGAAGCCAGTGAATCTACCGACTTCTCAAAGTTCTTCCGATTTTATTTGGCCATTGTCGTGGCTCTGACGAACAGTCGTAACGCGAGGTTTTAAGGAGTGAAGGATGGAGTGTTGATTTTAACTCGAAGCACGAACTTTTGATGATGCAACTAGCTGGAAAGGCCTTGTGGCTTAGGCCTAGGTTCACCCCGGGTTGTAGCGTCACACAAAAAAGGAAGAAAAGAAAGAATACGACAAGATGCGCCATTAAGCGTGATCTTTGATTCTTGTGCTTCACGAGTATTCAATCACAGTATGATATTTGTATACAGTCAGTCACAAAAGTAAGTATGACTTCGTCTGCGTTCTAAAAAAAAAAAATAACAAAAATGAGATTCGGAAAAAAAATCGAATGCGTTAATGTTTTGTTTGTAAACTAGATTCAAACCCGCTCGTTTCGTCAGGCAATTTAGTTCTGTTTGCCGAGAATGCAGACAAATTGAAAAAAATTGAATTTAATAAAAAATCAACAACTCCCATTGGGTCCAGAACAACGGTAGATGGAAACAATCGCAAATATCTAATATTTGTCAGCAATAAAAACGTAATTTCTTCACGTAAAAAAACCTGGAACACATCAATCGATCTAATTTTGTCGTAAAATTCATTTCGTGCTTGCTTCTCACAAATTTTCCACTTGGCAATCGTCGCCACTCTCGCTTTAATACCTCTCGCTACACGCTCAATGTTTGAACTTTTGATTGTTGTTTCACAAAGAGTGACCACTGCATCGAAACTGTTAAGATTTCCATCGCGAAGATCTCCTAAGGAGCACAGCTGTGAGTGTTATCGATTCTTTGCGGCATCGAGCTGTCACTTGCATTCCCTCGTTACAATTGTATGACAGCTCGTACAGCCACCATCGCTCTTCAAAGTCCGTTCATTTGATATTCACAACACAGTTTGACCGCATTTACCAAGTCCCATCTTAGTTATTCCGAAGATCTCACTCACCCGAACCAACACACATCTCCCCTATTGACCCTTTCACCACCCATCCCTGTCGGGGCAATTAAAACTTAGCCAAGTAAACTGCCATCAACCGCAAAGCTAATAACGAGTCAAGTTCGCCAAACGAAGATGACCATCATTTCTCCGCAAACATCGTGCGGGTGAATTTAACGAACTGAATATGGGCAAAAATAAACCGACTCCTTTTCTATAAACCGAAGTGCATTTAAGCCTTTTATGAAATCCAGACACTCGACCACCCCGCAATGGCAGTGGATGGCTGGTGAGTGGGCGGCGAGATTTTGTCCTCCAAAACGAACGAAAGTCATTGTCGTCGGGTTGACAAAGTCGAGCAATTAAGAAACTCTGACTCCAATAAATATAAATTTGCGCCATAGTGAGTCGTGCGGAGGACTGGGGTGCTGGTCGAAAAGGAGTAACCCGTGGTCAGTGCGGACTACCCGCACCGCATCATCCGTTTCGCCCACCCGTCCACCTCCTGCGAAGACCAGCAACGACGGTCTTTATTCGACAAACAAACAAACCGCCACAAAAGGGTTACGAGGAGTTCTTTTTCAAAAGTTTTCCCTTCTTCGGTTTTCTACATCAAGCTCTGCGGTGTCGACAGCGACGGTGGCTTGGCGAGTAGTAGGTACATACTTTGTTCGATGGGGTTGTAGGTGATTTATTACATCCATCGAATATGAGAGGCGGAGAGTGGGTTGTCGTCGAGATTTCCCGCTTTGTTGCCTGTTACAAGGATATTACTTGTATTTTCGTAAACCCCTCCTCTCCCTGTCTGTCGTTGTGTCGCTCCACTACTGTGTTGCCCCTATATGTTGCCGGACGATGGCGAACCCTTCTAGGAGCTGTTACCTTATAACTTTTGGCAATTTTCTCGGCGATTTGTTAAACGAATGGATATGTACTTGCAGACTCGGAATTCATAATGGCCGGAGTATAAATTGTGATATCATTAAGGGTGATTTAGGGGGGCATGCCTTAGATGGAGCCGTGGCGATAAATTTTGGCCAAATATTATTTTAACCGTTATGTAATCTATGATAATAGCACACAACAAAGAAAAATAAAAGTGAGCCGTTATATGGAGGCCGACGAAGAATGTTCACTTTCGCTAATTGTTAGCGTTTCTCGCTCAACGGTGCGACAGGGTACGAGGCGAAGAGGCGCTGAACGAGCGTTAACAGCAGACAGTGTTGGTTTTTGTGATAAATATTCTAGACATTCATTAGGGAGTCGCTGGTGTCGGTGGAGACGGTCAAATTCATCGAAAAGTTCAAGGTCGGAATGGGAGGAGTGACCGCGCGTTCTAGTGAAACTCTTGAAAGCGAGCGGTGTTTTTTTTTTAATGAAATGCGGATTTATTCAAAACATACTTGAGACATTAAAATGGAAAATCAAGATATTTGGCATTTATCAAATAGATGAATGTGAACGCGCCACCCACTGCTCTCACAAGATGTGCCCCGTGGTGAAATTGTTGCAGATGGAAGACGATCGATGGTAACTGATGTTTGTTGATGGTTCAGCTTAACTTTTCAACGTCAGAAGCAGGCCAGTGAACGCAAATGATGCATAAGGTCGGTTTTACACACGCCGATTTTTCAATGTTGTTGGCAAGGAAGTGGAGACGTGCTAGGGGTAGACTGTGTTGCGTGTGCTCGAGGATTGCTTGGGATTTTCCATATTTCGATTTGCCGTATTCTTGTCTTCTCAGTGTTGGGTAGTGGAAGCATGCTGTACATATTTACATACATATGTGAGAAAGAGATGACTCATCCGTGAGAATGGGTAGGAAGCGGACATTTTAGCAGCAATTGCAACTGGGTTGATTTCAACGTGTAAAAGTGCCTTGCGATCATAAAAGGTCAGTCTTCATATGCGACTTTAGATAGCAACCTAAGTTAACCAACTACAGAAATAGACTTCACCGAAACCACTACCAAATCCAATACTAAGACCTGATTGCCTATGGCAGATACTGATCGTGCGGTTGCCGATATCTAGGACCTTGTCGTCAACGAGGGCTGCATTCGGTGCTGTATTGCTGTAGCTGATAGATAAGAAGTTCTAAGTAGATACATACATAGCTAAATAGTAGAACTAAACTATTTGTATCTTAGATTCAGTGCAGCAGTCGATTGAGTCGGTTTAATAACTGTCCGCTAAATGGTATTCAGAAGAATTCAAGTCTGGAGAATTCACCTCTTGCTATTGAGCTTCCATACCACAGAGTAAATGAGCTCCTGGGTTGGTCTTACTATATACAGTCGCACGTGCCTTCCACGTTTCTCTGTCGGTAAATGGCGTTTTTACCTTCAGACCATCACTCAATTGAACTACATAAAAGTCTCTCGGACGGAGGTTTTCATCGGGTTTCAAGCCCTCTTGCTGCACCCTTAGGAGAAAAATGTCTATCTACAGAAGACGAATAAATCGTATACTCAGTTTGGCAGCATTTTTTGTCATGGGCTTAAATTTTGCTGTGAAAGTTCCATCGACTCACGAACTACTCAACCAATTTTCATAATTTTCTTCTCTAACTGTTTGGCATATGTCCGGATAATGTTTTGCTTATCTAGCACAATATAGACTCAATTAAGCAGGAAACGTTCTTAAGCGGAGAAGTTCTTTGCAACAGATGGTAGACGAATTTGCATGGTTCATACCAACTCATACCTCCTTTAGGCAGCGACAAAAATTCCGGTGAATCAGGTTAACACAAAGTATATGGTGTCTACGAGAAAGGTCCACAAACACCAACGTCTTGAAAAAACATTACTAAAGATAGCTGTAACTTCGAAGTAGTGAAAAACTTTGTCTGGCTGGATGGAAACAAAATATCATCCTTGGCAATCGCTTTGTCTTCGAGGAATAAAACTGTCTCTCAAAGAACCAAGTCATCTCTATATATAAGAACTTGATAGACCCAGTTCTGGTGTATGGCGAAGAAGCATAGACACAAACCAACGTGGACGAAGAGATTCTTGATCGGTTCGAGAGGAAATTCGTTTTTATTATCTTCCGTTGGTCCCGTGTGTGTTGACGGTGTTTAGACGAGGAGGCTGAATGACGGCATGTTTGGGCTTTAGAGCGACATGGATCTGGTCAAACGAGTTCAGGTCTCTCGTCTCCGATGGCTAGGTCATGTAGAGCAAATGGATCCGGAAAGTCTTCGATTTCAACCCGGAGCAACAGCCGAAAACGGACATAGGTTGACGCAACTAACACAAGACTGTGCTGGATGGAGATGCATGTTGGCTAAGGCCACTGCGGTCAGTGACGGATAAAATTAGTCAGAGATGCTGATCATACATCTGCTGCACAACATTCGCGATTTTTTTTCAGTTTCTGAAGTGACAGCTAAATACCAATTCATTTTCAGTACTTGGGAACAAGTATGGAGTGGACAAACTCGTATCCCCAACCAAAACCTTGTGATTCAGCCAGTATGTCCTCAACTGAAGTAGTTAAGCAATTTCTGTGCTATATGTGTATGCAGCGCGCAGCACTCGATTACTGTATAATGGGTTCCGCGACATAAGGCCATAGCCGGCAATGAGACAACGGATGAACTTGCCATGAAAGGGGACCCTAACCGACTTATCTCCGGCAGTCCTATTTATTAAACCACCTCTTGTGGATTGGACAATACGATCATAAAGGAAGCAAATAAAATGTGAAACTCTCTAACCACCCGTGAGACCACTCGGGTGCTGTGACCCAAGTTTGACAGACAAACTCGGGATGGTAGTTGGATCACCAGCTGGCCACAATCAACGGGAGTATCGTGGAGGTTGTGGAGACGAAGAAGAAAATAGAAGACACTCCTCACCACCTCTGCCACTGCATATGCAATAAACGTGTGTGTAAACTCTGTCTTCTGCAGACAAGCCCGTAAGTCTTTGCAGATACTGTAAAGTACGCACAGAATTGAATTAATTAATGTGAATTGTCAGCCCCTGATCTGTTACAGACCGTCAGCACCTCCGAATGTGCTGACAATCGCATCGAAGACAGTCCAATCGTTCAGTGATTTAATCGCACCCATCATTGAGTGATTAACAAGATTTAAGCCAAACAATTCGATCCGTGAACGCGTCCAGCCGAAATTCAACACTGCTTTGTGTGCTAATTGATGACATCACCAATGGCCAGGATACACCACCAACTGCCTGGACGATTAATGACTTCATGATCCCACTCGACCAGTTGTTCAGCCTCATCGATCTCACACTCGGCCTCGTTCCTCAACTCTCTCTCTCTCTCAAGTAGTTGGTCATTCAAATCAATTAAACGAATACATTTTCTGGCGGAAGTCGTGCCACGTTTGTGGCTCGTCTTGTCGATTGATTGCTCCTGTTCAACATTTTCGCACAGCATTTATCTGCGGAGCAAATGAGCTGAAACGACAAATTACTGCGATTACGCTTCCGAGTGATGGACAAAACAAAACGGACACGCATTCTTCGAGGACACCATAAGCAAGCAAGAGGAGGAGGAAGGAAGAAAAAAAGGTATGTGTATTAAGAGCACTTAGGTGTCCTCGAAGGCGAGTCACACGCAAGGACGCGTAAGCAAATCCTGACTGGGACTTCGGGGTGGAGTGTTAAATTTAAATGCCAATATCTTCGCAAAATTGAAGTTCCTTGTTCGATTAAAATTCCTCAGCCACCCTCGGGGAGTACTCGAATACGTGACCAATATCCAAATTGATTTAGTTTTTTTTTCAGTGCCAAGATGTTCTTGTACCGCTTCTTCTTTTGGCCGGCGATTTATCGGGAGTAGGAATTCTGTAAATGCGAATTGGGCAGAACGGTGGCGGAAGTTCAGGTCGGTAGTCTTATTAGAATGGGACGCTATGCAAGGGAAGTCTGTTGGCAATGGCGTTGTTCGGCTTTGCCGGGTAGTTTAATTGACTTTGGTTGACAGGAACTTCTTTTGTACGTGTGAAGGTGTGGACTTCGTGTGTTTTTGGGTATTTAAGGTAAACTATAGTCGATTTAAGGAACACTATACAAGGATTTTCGTCATTCTTAGTTCATCTGTACATAGTCTGGTCCAGTCTGGTACAGAAGAAAGTGGTTTGCAGTGGGTGGTGCTATATTTCGAGGTTGACCTGGAACCTAGCTTCTACAAAAACCACTTTTACTGTGCGTGGAATTGTTCTCTCATGACTGCAGAGGACATATGGGGAAAGTCGAACGGCGAAAGAAATAGAGTCGTGGGGCTATGAAAATTGCACGTGTCGGGGTTGAATGCAAAACCCTCAGCCTAGGACTGGAGGAATGTAGGCGAAAATAACTTTTTCGAAAGAAATACAACTTTGTAGGCGATCTTAATGCTCATCGAAGCATATCTGATACTCGAGGGTATGTATACGCTTGAGGATGCCTTTCGAAGGGCGGTAGAAACCGCTGATACTCTTCTTCAATGCTAAATAGAGTTTAGGACACAGACAGGACTTACACAGTACTAGATCGGGCGAGAAAAGCCCGATTTTTTTGGGCATACAATTGCAACTAGGGCTTTGTACGTCCTAGCATTGTCGTGCAACAAGAATCAACTGCCAAGATTAGGTTAGGTAGGAGTGGCTGACTGCAGCAGGCAGTCACACTTAGGCCAAAGCAGGCCCCCCACTACTCGAATCAAATGCCAAACTTTTGTAAATTTTTAACGAAACCCACAAATTAAAATCATTCACAGACTTTTTTTGAACGTACATCTTATCGGAAATGCACTTGGAATCGAAGAAAATGGTGATCATCGCCTTGATCGTCTTCATACGCACCTTCTTTTCATTCGGCTCATCTGCTCACTTCTATGTCGCTCTCTTCGCATTGGATGCACCGCGTTTTATCCTCCAGCTTCGATAGATAACCTTTCTTGTTGGCACATTTTTTGTCATACTTCGTACTGAGTCCTATTGACTGTGCATCGAAATTGAATCGAATTCTGTCTGCATGTTCATTTGTGTCCTCATTTGGAAGTTTGAATAAGTATATGGATTGAAATGCAAGTTTTATATCCTGCTTCATTTGCAGTTTGTGCCCAAAAAGCGGCGGATTCCCGATTGCAAATACGAACAATACTACGAATGTGATAAGTTACGTTTCCGATTTTGGATTGAATTTGGACTTGGATTGCATTGCAATGGCAAACTCTTCACCGAGCTGCGAATGCTGAAAAGCAACCTGACCTTCCACTGAGGTTTTTTTATTTACGGAGATTACGTGTTCAGGCAAATCATACGATTCAGTGCGATAATCGATAAATTTAATGGTTTTTCATGCATGAAATATATTATTGGCCTTAAGTCAACTCTAAGCCCGAACAAATGCATTACGGAGCGCGTGTGATCATCTGGCAGTGTAGCTGAAAAGAGAAGAACCCTACCTAGCCTCAGGACGCCTATTCGAGTCCTGAGGGGTATTCTACATAACCTCAAGGATGCCTGTTTGGGATTGAGAGCTCTCTACATATCCTCAGGTACTTATCCATTCCGGAGCAAGCATAGATCCGAACATGATTCAATAGGCGGATCCTTCAAAAGTATAACTCAAGTCAAAAAAAATGGTTGCTGTATCCGTGACGTGATTTGTAGGCTCTATGGACAGCCTAAGGTACTTCTAAAGAATTTTTTTTGGAGGTTAAGCTCCATTTTTGACCCTTTTGGCTATTTTTCAACCAGTTTTAATTCGAATTACAAGTGAATCGAATGTAAAGAGCTTCAATATATCCACCGAAGTCTTCTGAATCATTTGAGAGTCATTGGAATGGCTCCCGGAAGTGCATAGGAGCGCATACTCGATATGTATCGTCAAAAATGTCGATCAGCTTGATTCACCCGATGTGACATAAAATGTCACTTGATCTGCACTGCTGTCCAACGGAGTATGACTTGGATAACAAACGCCCACATCACCATTCGACTTATTTGGGTTATTTTAATCCTTAAGCTCATATTAATTAAGCACTTGGAACTGACGCAGTACAGTATGTCCACCCCCATTAAAACCTCCGTGTTGTTAAGAGTACACTAGCATGTCTCCTCTTGGAAAAAAGGCTTATACCGACAAGCTTAAGATCGCCCACACTTCGGAAGAATAATCTGTACCTCGGCAAATTACGATAAAAGAAAGAGTAAAGTCGTAGAGGCTAATACGCGCGCGTTATCCTGTCGTTCTTTTCAAAACCGCCTATGAGAGCATCGGACTAGCTATACGGGAATCAAGTTGCGTAATGATGTTCTCGCTGTTCCAGCAAACTTCACGTTTGTGGAATTGGCCCGTCCCTAAAATGGCTGTGCACATTTCAGCATGCGAATATGGCATTCTGCTTCAAGCCAACGATTCCGTCCCAAAAAAGAATACGAGTGCAACAAATTTAAAAAAAAAAATGAAATGTTGTGTTTAAAGCAAGAAAGCTGAGAGAACGAAAGTTCTGCCCTGAAAGGTCATGTCACCTCCACAAGCAGATTCCATTCCTCTGGATAATTTATAAGGACACACCTCTGCCCAACTCACAGTCGAAATTCTTCGAATAAAACCAGATGTCAACGCAAAGGAACCAAGGAATCCCTAAACAAAGCATCCAAACTGCTGCGAAAGAGCCCAAAATTAAATTATTATCCCTTCATACACGGCAAGCCCGCAACAATAAATCACACGCAGATGACTTATTTAAGGACCTCAGTCGCATTCGCATTCGCATTTGTAAACCCCCACACTCAACCGCGCGTCCCTGTGAGGAATCAACTCACTTTTCATTCGTATTTCGCACATTATCTGCTGGATGTTCGCAACCTCAAAGCGGTTGAGGTTGAGTGAGCGAAGCTGCTACAGTGTGACAATGTTGTCGGCCTCGCTTCAAAACGTCAAAGCCAGCGCGCTTTGCAAACGGAAATAAACTCAGCTTGTGAAATCTAATAAACTGCAATTTAGTCCTCGTCCACAACACAACACTACACAGGGTGGCGCACGGAACGCTGAGAATATTTTCATTTTCGCATTTTATGCAAATTCAATTGCACGGGATTTGCATTCATGGAACGTCGTTATGTCGCTCAAATCTAATATTTCGTTAAACATATTTCGTCCTCGTTGCAATGCGCGCATCCATTTGATTCGTCCTGATTTAATATTCAATTATGTTTGTATGTGTGCATGTCCTGGCCCCATCCATCCCTCTTTGCAGTACAGTACAGGCTCATGCCGTCGCTTTGGCTTGGAAAAAGAAAAGCTGGGTATGTACTCGTACATGTACCGCACGGACTGGCTGAGGTTCAACTGGGAAAATGTTGGTATTGTCGTGGTTCCTCGCGTTCACATGCCATCGCGATAGATTCGACCTTGAGCGCGACGCTACGGTGACTTGCATGCTAATGAGGGGATTTTAAATTGGTTAAAAAGAATGAGTTAATCATTTTAACATGGAGGATATGGAAATCTGAAATTGTGGTCATGCATTTACCGACATGCAGGGGTGCCAGGGGACAAGAGTGGAATTTCTGTAATTTCGTGAGGCGCCTACGGGGGCAGGTTTTTCTGGAAATAATCCCGTTCTTGGAAATCATCACAATCACAACATGACGCAGTAGAGATTGGTGCGTGATTCCAAAAATGTATCCTCATCCTTCAGTCAAGGGAAATTTGTATCGATTACAGCTGAGACGTAAATTTGGATCAGAAATGTATTTCTCAGCCGTTTCGGTAGGACTGCCGAAATAAAAGTTTTACAGAGTATAATTCTGGTCCTTCTAGTCAGCATATTTTTCTTAAGTTATTTCTACAAACCAAAGTAACACCGGTTGAAAAGGGCGATTCTACGTCAGAACTTTAGACAAACCCATTCACTACCTCAAAATAGAAGCTGTCGAACATGCTGTTCCAAGTCGGTGTAGGTCCGTTGGAATCCCGCGACGATGTCGAAGTCATCTGCGTGTCCAAACATTTTGACTGATTTGTGGCATATATTAACTTACGTGTTGAGAGCTTTCCATCACAGCACTGTACTGATATGTTACGGATGCATTTTTAAGGAGTCCTGAACTCCGTTGGTTCGCTTCGATTGCGATGAATGTTGTCGTAGGCTGATTCAAAATCGATAAAAGCTGGTATGTGTAGATAACTTGCAAGTCTTCTGCAGGCCTTGCCTTAGTGTGAATAATTGATCTATACCTGATTAGAGGTGCTTAAAGTCGTGAGTACTGTGAAAAACGTCGACGTTCACAATAGCCGTCTGTCCGATGTACGCTTAGATCTTTTAAGCTACGAAACGGATTTTAATGCGGTTTTCATAAATAGATAGAGTGATTCACGAGAAAGGTCCATCAGGTAGCGACAGCTTAGCTGTCCCATGACTAGGTGGTTGGATCAAATTCAAAAACTCGCCAGGTTCCGCTTGGGCATAACTTCTTATTAGACTTGGAGTCGACGGCCGAGGATCGAATGCCCTGGAGTGTTCTTGTGCGTGTCTTGCCCCCGCGACATCTTTAGTGGATCGTAAAATTTAAACTATCGTGCCCTGCCCCCGAGACCCCTTTAGTATATCGTAAAATTAAAACTATTTCGCAACAAAACTTAGCGGTCCATAAGTCGCACTTTCGAGAGTAACGTCTAAAGAAGCATGTTTGTATTGTCTCATAGAAAAACTGATGGACATCGTATATAAACACTACACGTAGTACAATCTAAACATAATAGAAATAAGAGAGTAAGGCGATATCCAACTTCTACCTCCCTTGCCCCTTGATTTCATCTGACACCGTTTTTTATACGCTTTTTCTCCCCTGTCCGTGAATACGTGTGATCTCTTGCGAACAGCTAGTAAACAGCTGATACCCTTCCCCAACCGCAGTAGTGGGGTGAATTACAGTTCTTGAAAATTCGCTCGTTACTGAACTTTTTTCAAATCTTGGTGTTAAATTTTCAACACAGAAAGCAGGGTAAGCAAACGAACAAAGCGTATGTTCATGAAGCAGATTTATTAAACTCCCATTTGTGGGAATTACTGTCTGAAGCATTAGGGTGAAATTAATGAATACTTTATTTAATGTACACATTTATTTTTGCACATGTATGAATAATACATATAAAATGCATTCAGGCGAAACTTGTGTACAAGTACTAATAATAATAATTTTGAAATATTTGCAAATTTTTTTTGTCATTTTTTTTCACATACTTTTTTAAAGAAATGTGATGGAGATAATTTCAAATTTTGACAACTATTTTCATGAGTTGCATTATTTAGACATTTTTCTGAACAATTATGAAATTTAAATTACATATAACTCTAAAACTGATCGCCTGTATACGTATACACTTTGAAGAATTAAATTGATGCAAAATACTCCTGTAAATATATGGTAGCATTACATTTGTATTCACCCAAGCATTATATGTGCTCTTAAAAATATGAGTCAACTTTTGAACACCCTCCGAACAATAGTTCATGACATTGGGCAAATCCACGAATCTGCCGCCATTATCCCACAAAATCCACGAATCGGCCGCCATATTGTGGTGGATCCATGGTTTTTGAAGAAGTAGGTGTGATATACAAGGGAGTTTCACTACTCTTACATTTTTCAACAATGCGGACTAGGGGAAATTCTCGCCGAAGTTGGATATCTCCTTGCTCTCTTATTTCTGGTATCTACACTGCATCCATGCGAAGCCGGAGCGTGGCGCTGTTAGCAATAAACGAATGCTACTACCACACGGCATATGTGCTAAAGTAAGAGATATAGACAACAGAATTATATTATTATTAATACATAATATTGATATTTATATTCAAAATATATTATGTGAATAAAATTGTTTCTGCCAATCACTAAAAAATAACCAAACAAACTATGAAATCAATAATTTTCTCCAGCTTATGTACTTTTCGATAAGGCCCAAAAAAAATACTAGATTCTTTCCAAGAATAAAATAATGAAAATAAATTCAGCGCTCATTTAATTACGATTACCTGTGAAAACATTATTTATTTTAAAACCAGAACCAGAATGAAGTTACTTACCAGATAATCCTGTGTTCGAATCATATGTGCTGACCCTATTGTGAAGTTTGAGCAAATAATTGGCATTATCAATCAGCACTGTGGAAAAAATGTTCAGCCAAATATCAGATCTGCTGGTGTAAACCTTTTCAATTGGTTGAACAAATTAAACCTATTAAAATTAAGTATACATATATGTAAGGATTTCAATGTTATTGCTCGCTCTGTGTGAAAAGCGTGCTTTTAGTTGTCTGATTTGTAAAAGTGGTGAAACAGATATTTGAAAAACCTTTTAACGTGTTAATACACAAGCTTGGTGTAGAAGGTGGGACCTTTGGGAAAGTATGGCTGCGCAAGCAAATGATTTATTGCGCTTATCATTCATTAACAGTAATGAGAAATTCCCATTGCAAGTTTTATCTCCGCTTTTTGTTAAAGCTTCAATTCAACAAAATGTTGGTTTTCAGAGAATTGATTTAATCTTGACCAAGGTTAATTCTGGACCATTACTCCGTATTGAAATTTGACTGTCAGAATTGCTGACTCAGAAAAACGCTAAAGTTCTTTGCGATTCTACTTCCAAGCGGTGCTATGTACAATACTTTCCTAACTTCGTTTATTAAAAGCTAATATCACGCTTCGATGTACTACTTGGCAGTTAAGTGACGGCCAATCAATAACTTTGAAAATCTTAATAAGTCATCTTGGCAAATCGTAGGCAAATCTTAGCTGGAGACTAGAAGAGCCAGAACTCGAACTCGATAGCTTGATCTGAATATTGGAGCACTGACAAGGGCTCTATGGTCGACGCTGAGCAAAAATAGATCAACATCATTGACCTATTTCAGTCACCGGGATGTACTCATGGTAATAGGAGTCCTTGGCGGCCACTGTGCCATAGGAAGACATGGAATGCTTTACAACATACCGCATAACGAATTCTGCTTAAGCTGCAGAGATGAGAAAATTACTGAACTGACCCGACATCTGGCCTACGAAAGGAAAAAGAATGCAGTTCCTAATAAAGCACTTCTTCATCCACTCGCAACACAAGTACTTGCTGTAGAAGCTAGGTCCTGAAAGGGTTCACCTCAGACTATCGCGCCAGCCATATAGCAATCTCATATTGTTATTAAAAATGGGAAAAAAAGCACAAGCTAAATTCAATGGTTGCGAACGGCGTCGAATGAACAAATCTCGATTTTCATTAACACCCTGCCGATACAGAAACAATATATTCCTCTATACGTACTCTACGCATACGGTTTGATGCCCAATAGCGTGGAATTGGTTTAAAATATGATCACTGCGTACTGTGTTCACACGAACACAGGACAGCTATCATTACTTGCTGAGTAGGTCAATTTGTCACTGCGAATTCGATCGGAATTGTCAACACAATCCTACTTTTGAAGTGTTGAATTTGCTATTATAGTTAGAGACCACCGATTCTGTGAATGCGTAGTCAAAGACTTCGTCTACCTTGGCTCCGCAGTAAACAATACAAATAACATCAGAGTTACTCTTGCCAACCGCACCTTCTATGGACTCAGTAGGCTATGGAGTAATAGAATCGTCTCTCGAAGGACCAAGCTGACTTTATATAAGACATTCATCAACTCAGTCCTGCTATACAGCGCGGAGCCACTGACAATCTGAAAAGCGGATTAAGAAGTCCTTGGAATCTTCTAAAGAAAAGGAGAAAAATATTCAACTACGAACTGAACAGCGACATGAGTCGAGCCAGGCGTCTACGGATCCAACGGCTAAGATGGACAACTCAGCTCCGGGCCGAAGAGTCTTCGATTCCGAACACGTGGGACAACGGAACATTAACCAACTTGGTGAGCGACAGCCAAAGATCGCGTTTGATGCAGAGGCTGTTCTTGTATGATATTGACTCTGGACTGTCGATCTGCATTATATTACAACACATTCTAAAATTTGTATCGATTCCTGCTATTAGGGAATTTGTGTACAGTGGTGGTCCAATGTAACGAAGGACATAATGTCCAGGTGTATTTGTTAAATCGAAAATTTCGTAATATCGAGTACATTTGTTTGTACGAAACGTTAAATAAATTTATAGTCTCCACATTCATTTAACAAAAAAGTTCCATTATTTTCGTAAACTTTGAACGCGCCAATTCACAGCCTTTTCCTGCAAACTTCTTAGGACTTGTTTTGAAATGTTCCACCTAGCTCTCCTCGGTAGCAATTTAATACGAGCTAGAATGTTTCTCCCAACACTTGGGAAGTTAAACCGCTTCCAGCGATAGTCGTTTGTGAGTTAAAGACATTTTTACAAAGCTTTTCGAACAACTGGAGCAACAAAGAACTCGGATACGTTTTTCACTAGAATATGTACAATTTTTGCTACTAAGGATATGTAATTTCCACTTGAAAAAGCTTAATTAATATGCGCCACCCAGTCCTACTCGAAACTAATATTCTGATGCGGGTAGTGAGTGGGTGTGAGTCAGACAAAACAACAAAAACCTTGAACAGAACAGAACCTGAACAGACTTGCATAATCGGAAACATTTTAACAGTAATGTACAGCAACAAAAAGTAACATCGAGTGTCATCCCTTTGTTTCGTACCAACGTAGAAACACCAATGAATTTGAAAAAGTGTTCGTTATATCGGCATTCGTTATGCTGTACCACCACTGTACTTCCTCAAAATGTTTGTTCTATCTTCCAGTACGTCTGATTCTGTTCGCAGACACCCAGCTGATAAATCCAGGTACAAGATACGATGAAATAATATTCACTGATGCGAGACGTGTGTTCTAACTTACATATTTGTCCACCATTTGTTACTTAAACACTTGTATATACTTTCTTATACGTTGTCCTGCAGCCGTGACAGCAGACAGATCTCTATATTATTCACTTTTGGCGCTTCTTTCAGAAATAGTACTCACGCCGCAATACCAAGTCCAGGCGTGTATGCAAGAGAATCCATTTAATAGCCCACTTCCAGATTATACCCTTTTCAATTATTCATTTGCTCCCTATTCTGTCCATTTAATTCAATTCACGTTGCATTAGATATTACATGAGCAACAAAAATAACTGAATATTGTGGACTTTTCAACTGTGATTAGGTCGTGATAATGCCTCGTTAACAGAGCCACAACATTTGACTGCGCAAAAAATGTGGTTCAGCAAACCACGAAAACTAGCCCACAAACACATTGATAATGCATTCTGGTTTAGCCAATTTGAAAATCACGTACGTACGTGATTACGATTTGATTACATTAACTGACTACGTAATAATCATGATGACACTCTCCCCTCGAACTGCACGTATGAAAATTGAAATCGTCTGCTTGCCGAATGCGGCACACATCCCGCCACTGGAGCGCGCTTAAAATTCAATTTCATACATCGTTAATATTTTATCACATAACTTTATTTTATTTTAGTACTCGCATTTTTGTTATTGTTGTGGATTGTTACGTGGACGGGAGGCGGGCGGCCCAGAGTGAAGGAAGGACCGCACAGATAAAATGAGGACCGAGCAAATTCAATTGTTCACTTGGCAGCCGCCACAACCCGTTTTCGCCGATATCCGGTACAGAGTACGTATGTATATGTTCTGTTGTTGTTTTTGTTTGCATCCTTAGTCCTTGGTAATTTATTCAAATCACGTTAAAGGAAAACGAGCGTCAGGGTGCGCATTGTGCCAGGTGCCCAACCGCCCACCGCGCCGTCCCACCCCTCAGCCTAACATCCGCCTCTAAGCCGACAGTCACTCAGCTTCGCAACTGAACAGCCGTAACATCTGTATCCGTACAAGCTGCCACCGCCCGCGTCGCACTCTTCGAACTATAAAATGCACATTAACATTCCGCACATCGTCACGGACGTCATCGTCGTTGTTGCCGGTGCCTGCTAAGCAGTTTCTCCCGACTGACAAACAAGCGAGGTGATATGTATTGACGACGTAAGATCCTTTTTCGGATATCTGCCGCATTCCCCCACATGACCGATTCAAAAGGATTCTTTTGGATTTTTGTTCTTGTTCGGTTCAGATATGGCCAACGCGCCGAGGCAAGACCGTTGCCGGCCCCAAAGTGCGGCGACGGTGTTGTCGGTGGCGGCGGCGGCGGTGGCGGCGTTGGCGTTGGCGTGGCGGCAATGATGAAGGAAAGGATAAACCTTTATTATTATTATTCTTGTCGGTTGGCTAGGGGATGGACGGCGATTTTCAGCCAGTACAAGGATCAGGACCAGCATCGAGAGTACCGCCAGCACCAGCAACCACCGACGATTTGCTTTATGGCGTGTAAATTTCATTTTTCTCAATTGGAATTTTATTGCTTGTTTGTAGTTTCTTCCTCCTTCAGCCGCTCACTGGGGGTAAACAGGAAATAAGCTGACTTAAATGCGAAAATCGTTGTTCCCGGAAATATAAAGTCGGGTTGGTTCATGAAGGGCGGCGCGCCTCGCCTCTTGGCGGTGGCAACTTTCTGCAGGCATGTGTAGTGTGATTCAATAAAAAGGGATGTGTATTGAGCAGTATTTCATGAGTTGCACTTGGCGGTTGGATGTGATCGCATAACCAGTAGCTACGAATCGAATTCCGATACATTGAACTTTAGGAATGCTACCCGCGCCCCGAATGGGGTGTAGTTGAGTTTATTGTGGTTTAAACTCAATCCAGTGGCTACACACCCTTAGCCCGCCGCCACACCGTCTACTGGGATCTTATTTATTGGAATAGGTTGTGCGAGAGTTGAACGGGCGGACAAGGGCTTTTGTTGGATTATACGTTTTATTTCCCTGAACAAGAACGAAGCACTCTCCGTGAATTTTGGAGTGCCTCGAGATACCGCACTTCAATGAATGTTTCGCGGGTCAACAGCTCAATTGCAATTGGAAGGTATACAAATATTTATTTGCCGGCATCGATGCCATGTGGGATGGATGAGATTCATCGAAACGATGGCGGCGTTAACCCAATATGTATATTATACAAGGTGCCGATACAAAATATGAGCCGGGTGACGTGCATTCTGCAAATGATTTAAAATCGATTGTACTTCATCGATCGGTTTTTTTTATTTGCATTATTCTGCTTATGCAGAATAAGTGCACTATTGAAGCTTGGAATTGTCATGGAGCTTATAGCACTGATTCAGCAGATGCTCACGAGCAGGGAATAAATGCACAGTTGTGGCCCACTAGTTTCTCACGATGGACGCTTTCTGACACACCATTGCGGCAGATCCCTTCTTCTCTGGAACTTAGTGCAAAACAATCTTTACTGGCTGGACTACGATGAGGGACTTAATACAGATCCCACAAAACGCAGATAATTGCTATGTGCAGGTTTTCAAACACTGTCGAATTCTCAGCGGTTGTACTATTTAGATATTTTCATATCATCAGCATAAATCATAAATTAACTGTGGTTAATTGAAAGAGTAAAATAATAGAGGTCCTAAGTGACTACCTTGTGGTAGCCCTGAGCTACATTTAATTGACTTTGATAAAGAGTTCACAATTTTAGTTCTTATGCCCAGTTGCTTAAATTCCGCTAATGGTTTAAGCTTTAGTTCAACGATTTACTCGGTTTTACAGTTTCGTTTAAACATGGAACTGAGTTATTTTAAATTAAACGAGAGTACACTGCCGTTTGAACCTCCAATTTGCCAATTTCTAACATCTGTTGATCGGTAATGAGATCTATTCCTTGAATGTAAATAATTTGCAATGGATTCCCAGACCGCAGATTTTTCCTTCCTCTTTGTTTCCCGATAACAGCAAAGACGCGCTACAGAAGTTCGAAAGGAATGCACCAAGAGCATTTTAAAACTACTAACCAAACCAAATACATCGAAAGTCCTTATAAATTGTAGCCAATAGCGCGCGCCAAATGGAAAGTGTTGCCATATTTTTGTCGATCACATTACACAGCCGAAGTTCAACTGAACTGGGGTTCAGATTTCACTGTGAAACCGGCCGAATTGAACCAAAAACTTGAGCTCGGTTTAAGGTTCAACTGAATTTAAGTTTACCTTCACTGTGAAACTTCACTGCATGCGTTTCAGTAGTGAGTGGTTGGCGGAGTTCAATGCTTCACTAAAATCCGTATAAGTTGGATCAACTTGTTTTTTTGTTTTCTATCACTTTGATGAACGAAGAAAAAATACCTTGATAGGTTAGTAGAAGCCGAGTGTCTAGATATGAAACCGCGGTTCCTAAATGTGCCCTTTGATTAAGAATTCAGTATTATTCTATACTCTAGCTAGTCACGAATAATTTGGAATCGCCGAGAGCTTGTAAATTCCTCTATAATGTTCAACATTATTTCTGAAGCCAATTTGTGAATGGGAACTAAGACTGATTGTTTCCAATCGAGAAAAAGAAACGTTGACTGTGTGTAATAGAGTACTGCAAGGCTAATCAGTACAATATTTAAGAAAGATCGATGGTAAATTGTGAAAGACAAAAAAGTCTTTGGTAGAGTTTAGGGATAATGAAGCAATGTTTACAGTATTTCGGAGCGAATACACGCTGCCGAAATGATATTTCCTCGTGCAGTTATGCGACTTACTCGGCGGGATAGGATGAGAAACGCGGCAGTACAACAGGAACTCAATGTAGAGCAGCTGCTTCTTCGAAAGGAAAGGGCTATGCTTCGATGGTTTGGTGAAGTGGCACGAATTTCCTCATCATCACGACTTCCGAGGCGTGCCTTGAATGCGATACCATCTGGTAGTCGACCGCTTGGCAGACCCAGGACTGTTCGACCAAGTACAAAAACTCGTCTGGTAGCGCTTGGTCATAACTCCTGATGAATTAGAGTCCATGGCGGAGGATCGAATGGCCTGGAGATCTCTCGTGCGTGCATTACCACCGTAGTGGATCATGCGCGTCAGAAGATGATGATGATGATTTTTGAAAATCGTGATGGGGCCATTACGAATCTCATCAGAAATCATCAGCATAGTCAGCAAAAAAGGATACAATTACTATTAGTGCATGTTGGAACATACATCAACTTACAAACTTTTATACATAAACTGTTATACTGTCAGTTGGAATATAAACTTAATGTAAATGTACACACGCAAATGTTCAACATTTCAACAGTGGGTGTCTATGAAATCAAGATCAAAAAAACCTTCAAAGGAAAAACAGCTTGAATTAAGGTTGATGCCAACGGGTTCCATAACAGCGAGGGCGTGATGTTTTGTTTGTGCGTCGTGATCTAAGTCATCTGAAAGCGGTCAGGGAGTATTTTTTCAGATTCCTAATTGACGTATAGCTTTTATGAATTTTTCGTGATTCTGCGTATCAAATACAGTGAGCGTCAAAAAAAGTGTCCTTTTTTCGGTTAAAGAAATGTGTATAGTGCCGCAAACGCCGGCAAACTTTCGCGTGGTTATATGGGTACGTGGATCTAAATACGTATCATATTACATACAATTTTGTTAAGTATTTTTACCATTTCAAAGCACCAAGCATTTCCAAAATCGTACGTTATTTCAGGAATCTTTGAACATGAACAACATGTGGTTCGCGGTGAACCTGGGATTAGCTCATGTTGTGCGCATTAATGTTCTCTCACGAGTGGAATGAACCGGTTTTACAGTTTAATACCGACTACATTGTCAGTGGCACCAAAGTAGTGGAGCTGCGAATTCTGAAAGTTCATCATATCGCGAATGGATCCCAGTCACCTCAGTCCACTGTGGCCACATATCAAATACCAAATGCAAATAACGTGTGGCCACAAATAATTCGTGTGCTTTTGTTTTTTGAAAATCTTAACTTTTTTCGCGTTTCCGCCGCGTACCTACCTTCTTCCATGCACCGCTCAATGGCTGGCAAATTGTAATGAGTCCTTTGCATAGTTGATGTGAAAATGGACTCAATCATGCTGTCATTCACGTTGCCGATTGACATATTCTTTTCTCAGCAGAGCAGAATACATGAAATTCGAAATTGAATTTCATTCAAGTATTAGTTCCACCCTTCAGCTCATCCTCGTTGACGTTGTAGCTTACGGTTTACAACATTTTGTGTATGTAAACATCCTCCAGCAATAAGTGGACATCATGTTATCCAAGTTGTGACAACACATTTAACAGAAACAATTAACTTTTCAGATTGTTTTTGTGTCACTCTTGTCTTAGCTTACGGTCCATTGGAAGTACGCACTGCTTTGAATTAAAACAAACCATTTTCCCTACGGAGCCAACGCACAAATCCCTTGGAATCATATTCAAAACCAGAGCCCCTTTATGCGGATAAATTATAAATCAACTTCCAAAGCACATGCTCCTCAGGTTAGGCGAACAAGAAAGACAACAACTAGGCAGATGCTTCTCAGGTGAACTTAAATTGATTTTCCACGTCACACACACAGGCACACACATAAATCGATATCCTGATAATGAAATTACCTCTTCGACGAGTACTCGTCGATAAATTCGTTTCGAAATTTTATACATCGGCAACTTAATCGACTTGAAAATTGTGGTTTCTGGATGTAGAGCCATTCCGGCCGAGTCGATGGGTCGATAGAGCCATTCCGGCCGAGAAGTGCTCTGTCTTCGTGCTCTTCAACCGGTAAGGGTTTTCAATTTTTCATATAGTAGATTCACCTCATGTCCGTGGCCAGTGAAGCCTTTGACGTTCGTGTATATCGAAGTGGATAGATGCAATATATCTCTGGGCCGACACATGTAGTCGAATCAAGGACCACCTCAGGGGCCAGCATACGTGCTTCACCTGTCCATGGCTGTGCGTCCAGCTCGGAGGGGTTATGTAAATTTACTCAAGTTTATTTTAGGCGAAAAGATTGCTGCGAGCTAGTTTATTATTATCACCAGAGTTTAAGGCAGCTTACGAATGTCTAAATTATGCTAACAGTCATCAGGGATGTAAACTCTGCTCTGTGGCTGGTCCTCAACACACATTTTTGCCTTGGGTGCCTAGGAATAATGGGCCAGAACAATTTTCTTTCTCTGTAGTAGATTAACACCGGCCAGGGGAACGAGATGGAAGTCTGAGCGATGGAACTCGACCGGAATGGGCGCTTTTGCTTTGAAGAACAACCTCTGTACCTCGGCAGATTATAAAAGGATATTGATTCTCTTAAATGGCGTGTAACAAGTGCGCACCGTGCTGCACATTCACGTTTATGGGCAATTATCATTTAACACGGTCCAATAATCCAAAATTAATTAACTATAACCAAGCAGTTAGGTGTCTCGTAAATGCAATAAAACTGTTTGAGTAGAGTATAGCAGAATATTTTAAGTTTCCCATTCCAGGGATCGGTGAAGGTGCAAATTGCCCAACATCTGGTTTCTTTGCCGTCAGGGGGAATGTTGTTCTCGACCCACTTCTGTGGTCAATAATTGATGCTGAACAACTCGGTGCACTCGTACGGTTATGTCGACGATTCAGCAGAAGAAGAAAGCATAGAGTGATATAGGAGCAAGGACTTTTGGAATCTAGGTGTCATGTGTGACATTGTGCTCTGCAAGGCATCCACAACATTCCCAGCTGAGCTGCATGCACCAAAAGAAGCAGCACATTGCATCGAATAGCTTTTCCTACAAAAGTCTTTTTAAAAGTCTTCTAAAGTCTTTTTGCAATTTATAATCAGTTTTCTGCAGAAAGGTAGTCTATACTGGTGATGAGTCAACTCGGGTTCATATATCGGGTCAAACTGAGTTACGTTCAAGCCGAGTCAAATGTATGTCAAGTCGAGTTGACGAAACTAAAACTAATGGAATTATTGATCAATGGAAGTGAACAGACAATTTGCGTTTGGTTGGATAATGCAAAGTGAGCACATTCCACATACAGGGTTAGCCAAATACAAGTTTCATTTTACAAATGCAATAATATGAACAAGCTTAATTTTTTTCCATGTATTATGACTTTATTAGTAAGAGCAAACATTCTCATTAACTATGAAATACTAGGTCGTACCAATCTGTTACCCCAATTTTCCAAGACATTGTTGATGGTTTCGAGTTGTAGTTCACGGATTACTTGGATGATATTGGCCTTAAGTGCTTGAATCATTTCTGGATTATTGCCATAACATCGGTCCTTCACTGTTCCAAACAAAAAAGTCCAAAGAGGTCAAAACGAAGCTTCGAGGCGGCTAATTGGCATCACCTAGACGACTGATAACACGATTTGGGAGTTTGGTGCTCAAAAGATCGATTGGGGCATGGGATGTGTGGCAGAGCGTGCCATCCTGCATGAACCAGAGATCGTCTAAGTCAATGTGTTCAAATTCATTAAAAAAAGTCAGTTAACATGGCTCTGTAACGCCTACCGTTGACCGAATCGTTGTTCCAGCCTCATTTTCGAAGAAGGCCAAAGCAGCCACATTCTCATCTATGCGCACCGTACGACGACGGCGACCATGAGTGTTGTCCACTAAAAACAAATGTAAATGCAACGCCGTCCTCAACAAACAAAACTACGCTGGACCCATCATGATACGATTGTAAAAAGAAAGGACACGTTGCCTTTGAAGACGCATTTATAGCTGTATTACAGCGTTTTGTGGCACCACGTGGATCAAGTAGTACGATCCAAGTATGTATGTACATTGTCAGGAGACAGTACACGATGGGAGCAAAATAAGCTTTATTGAATTCAAGACCTCTTTGCTCCATCATCTGGTAATAAACTAAAATCACTAACCCCTTCTCATAGGCATATAATTGAGCCGAATAGTTTGAAGACACGTGGATACTTTGACAAGCAGATGAAGAAGTTCGTGTTCTCTCCGAGAGAAAAATTCTGGGTGATGCTCCGGATTTGTTGAGTCACAGAAAGAGGAAGTACCAGGCAACCTTAATCAAAGATGACGATTCCGTAAGTTTTCTTGAGAGACATCAGAGAAGCCAAGAAAGTGTTTAAAAATTAAAATTAGCTCCCATACGAACCTGTTGTATGTAAGAAGGTGCGCTGAAACATCAATCATTGGAGGCCAGGCTGTTGAGGACGTCCGCCTACGGAGATGAAATTACTCGACTTAATTAAGCAGGAAATTTGAACTAAGCTGACCTTTATTCCACAAATATTACCCTTTGTCGAACCGTGTATTTTTGGGTCAAAAGCCTCTTCCTCAAATGTCCATTCACGCGCACAATATTACATCTTCCCGAACACAGACCATTTCCTAGAAACTTAACCCTCATGAGCTATAAGCTATCTCCCTTCGACCGGCAAGAGCGTTTTTGTACTTCGAAACCGATTTCTGCGGCTCATGAAGCACAAGAGGCAAATTTAAAGACCGCAGACTGCTTGGAAGAAAATCTGAAGACTCCACCCAAGAAAGCAAATCATAATTCTTGAAAACGAACTTCTCCTCGACAGGATACCTCTCCTCGAGGCTGTTTCTTCCGAGAATTTAATTTCTCTCCTTCTCAGTTAAGCTGTTCCCGCTGTGCCGTGTTGGCTTTAAAGACAACCGTTTGCTTATAATGACATATTCAGTTCAATGAATAGAAGGCAAAAAACTGCCTCCCAGACAGCCGCAATCTACCAGGGAGCCTATTGAATATCCGTGCAAGTTCAAACCCCCCCTCAGACACAAAGAAAGCAGCAGCCCCTCCACTCCAAGGCAATGAAAAATGAAATGCACAAGGAGAATGCCACGAAGTCAAGTGATGAAACAACCTTTCGCCTCGGTCTCTTTGTGATGTTTAGATGACATTGACATGATTTACTGGAACGGATACAAGGAAAAAAAATGTTTATTAATTTTTTACAGTCCGCCCTTCCTTTAACGCTTGGAAATGGTGGCAACTGGAAATATGATGGACTCCGTCTGTTGCCCCCTCCCCATGGCAAAAGAAAAAACGCCTCGTTTTTTGTTGCTCGTTAAACAGTTTCTTTTTTCCTGGGCCGAGACCACCAGGACCGGGCCACGACCGGCGGCTGAAGGACATATGATAAATGAAAACTGATTTTCTAAGAAAATTCAGTGATTACCCACTTGAGGAGCGACCTCGGGTAAATTAAACCGTGCCCGACCAGGGGGCGGACCTAGTCTAGGAAAGTCCTGTTGAAAGAAACATTCTGCTGTCCTCCTTGGCGGCGCGGCGGTGTGTAATTCAATTACGGGTACGGCGGTACAAGGGTTTCATGAGATGTTTTCAACTTTTAAAGTTTTTTTTTTTCTTTTCTTTCGTTTTTTCCTTGGACAGAGACGATGACGCATTCTGATTTTTATTAATTCTCGTCCTGAGCTCATTCTATTTTGAAAATTGAAAATATAAACATCGGATTTATTGGAGACGCATACTTAAATTTTATTAGTATTGACTGGATGGTTTTTGGCTGGAAACCGGTGGAAAATGGTATTAAATTGGTGGTTCACCGCATTCGGGCAATAAAATTGGCAAATAAAATATTAAGTTAAGTAACCAGAAGTTCATATAAGAGATGTCTTTTGAAAACATTCGAGCTTCTGTAACAGACGGGATATCGCTTGCTCTTTCAGGTTTGAAGAAGTTACACAAAACTGAAATAAAAGCACAATTGGGTGCACTCTTCATTGGAAAATTTAGGACAAATAACGAGATATTTTATGTGCACTTTCAGAGACATGAAGGCGCATGATCCATTGCGGCAGGTGGAAGCCTAGTAAATTTTATTTAGTAGATAAAGAATAGCAGATCCAACCACGACCACAAACTGATTGTAGACACGGTGCGTATCTAGTATTATATTTGGTACATGTAAAGGGTGTTTTTTTTAGAGGCATAGAACTTTTAGGTTGGCAGCACTATTTTAACTGGCGGCCATTTTGTCAGCTGTCAAGTGATTTATTTTTAGTTTGGTGTAGCATTTCAACAAGAGTAGACTGACGCCTGAACAACACTTCCAAAATATGCAAATTTATTTTGAAAATCATGCATCTGTTCGAAATACGTATCGCGCACTACGTCCATTTTCAGAATGCTCACTTTTGGTTGAATGGATACGTCCATAAGTATTCTCAAGTGTATGTTGAGACATCGTTACATCCACAAAAACTGACTGTTTGGTGTGGTTTATGGGCTAGTGGAATAATTGGTCAGTACTTCTTTAAAAACAATGCTGGCCAGAACATTACAGTCAATGGTAACCGCTATAGAGCCATGATTACTGACTTTTTCGTTCATCAATTGAACAACCATGATGTGCAGGAGCTGCGGTTTCAGCTCGTGCCACAATTGATTTATTGAAGAAAACGTTTGGTAACCGCATAGTTTTGCTTTACGGACACGTGGATTGGCCTCCAAGATCGTGCGATTGTCTGTTTTCTGTGGGGATATTTGAAGTCGCTAGTCTACGCCGATAAACTAGAAACGATTGACCACTTGGAGGACAACATTCGCCGCGTTATTGCCAATATACGACCTCAAATGTTGGAAAAAGTCATCGTTGTCAAATTGGACTTCCAGAAGTCCGAGCCAACCGCGGCGGTCGTATGCCAGAAATCATATTTAAATTATAATGCCAGAAGATTGTCTTTCGAATAAAATAAATTTCATTAAAATCCATTTCTATTATTCGATTTCAAATTTATATACCTCTAAAAAAACACCCTTTATATGTTTCGCTCTCAAAGTCGGTCACCGGCCCCGGAATCGATCCCCGGCTCTCACACAGTCACAAAAAAAGCAACATCGGCACTAGATAAAATTCATTCTGGCTTTATTTGTTTTGATTGCGACTCCAGCAAGTAGGCGACCGCTTGGCTGGACAAGGTGGTTGGATCAAGTTCAAAAACGTTAAACCGGCAACAGCGTCCTGGATTGTTGTTGAGCTCTAACGGTTTCGCAGTAATCCAAAGTTTGACCTTCAGAATGGACCTCGCACGACCTATTTACGACGAGCAATATTTACGTTAATTATTTTCAGAAAGTAAATGTCAAACACTGTTCTTTAAGGTCATAATAAAATGTCTACCAATCCAAATTCGTTATTTAAAGTTAAAACAAAAACAGGTCTTAATGAATCACCCATTCACTAGCAACGGACAGACCTACCAGACAGACACAGTTATGAGAGTACTCGAATTCGAGAGAACTCACGAACAGCAGCGTTTTAACAGAATGCTTACGATATCAATGCATGGACAGCCAACTGCGAGTTAGTCTCGATCGTTGCATAGCAGTACTCTCAAGTGAACACTCACCTTTGTATTCACGAACTTATCAAACACAATCACAGTCGTCATCGAATTGTCTGCACTTGTTTATTTTTCTTTAATTTGCCCAATCCCTTGTATCCTCCTTGACATAGTGGATTCTATCTCTTATCGTCTACTGCTCAGAGGTTCATGCCGAAAGGACCTTAATAAACTTAAGCCGCGCCGTTTCGCACTTGGATATTCATGCGATAAACACTCTATCAGTGTCCCTTTGTGACTCCTTCAGTGCGAGGAAGCGATGAGGCGGGGAGGCCCGCCCACTAAATGGAATATCAATTTAGACCCAATTCAGCGGCAAGCGGGCCCTGTCACACTGATCAAAATGTCTGAGGGGATTATGACAAATTTTATTTGAGCTGCGTCGGGACTGACAGCTACATTCATTTCGAATTGATGAGAACGGGCCACGGCGCGGTTTGGGTAGGTGGGATGCCGAGCAAAAGAAAAATGAAAGCATTAAAAAATACAATTTATTTTGAATTGTCTCCCTCCTATGTAGTCGCTCTTAATCCAGGCGAAAAGTAACCGTCGAGTGCAAAGCCCAATAAGGACATCATCGTTGAAGCGAAGTTTGGGGATCGCAGACGGCATCGCATCGCACACATATTCACTCCAAGTGCCCTTATGCGAAATCAAGCGAGCAGAGCGCACGTCGCGCAGCACTGACGGTTATTATGGGTGATGGCGATGACAATGGTGATGATGATGATTATCTAAACCCATCACGAACGTAGGGGGGGGGGGGGGGGGAGGTGCGTTTGACTGGCTTCGAAATTCACATATAGCGCCTGCCCGCGTACACCGCAGAGGAATACCATCTCTTTATCCGGTCGTTCTTCTCTAAAGAGTCGACCGATAACAGCGACTTGCTGCGAGGCGTTTGTTTGACATAAATAGACAATTTTTGTGTTGTCCTTATCCTTTCATTTCGCATCTCTGCTTGGTTTCCTCTGATTTTTTTTACGTTTTTCTCTCATTTTTCTCTCCCTGCCTTGGCTCAGGCAAGTATGGTGTCTGCATTTAAATTTTAATAGGATTAGATGAGCACAAAGTACTGCTCTTGGCAAGCAGCCGACACTGCTGCGGTGGATGGGACGAGTTCGCTCTTTGAATGTTATGCTTTAGTGGTTTTTGTGACAGCAGAGCTTACGAGAGTTAATAAGTGTGTATATGGATGGCGCTCCCAGGCAGGGATAACTCAGGTTTCGTAATGATGATTTGTTTCATAAACTATGGGTGTAATTCCACATGGAAATGGAAGATGCCTGAACGTCCTGAGCTGAAATTGACGCATTGTGAGGTGGGAGTGCGGCGTGTTAGGCTTCTGGTTTCAATTGAAGTTGCAACTGTGTGTTTACGGTTTTAGATCAACACGGTATTGTGCTCTAAGTCATTGTGACTGCTTAAAGGAATGCCAATAAGTGCCTCTATCCGCCCATAACTTAAGAACAGCCGATTGCATCGATAACAATGTGCATCGAGAGATGAGTGGAACGGAGATAATGCCCAAAACCGTGGTTCCTTGAACATCGACACTGACGGCTCCAAATCGGATGAAGTTACTGATTCAGGCGTATACGTTACTTTGCCAAGAATATCTCAGGCTTTCTGACCGCCGATCCGCTGTTGTATTCCAGGCAGAAGTAAAAAACATTCAAAACACAGCCCTTCTACTACGTGGGTTGTACCGTATTTTACTTAGCCACTAACTTCGGTTCATTGTGCTGTCACTATCCGGCATGAAAACTTTGGCTTCTCGTAGGCCATTCGAAGACATTTTCTGCGAATAAAAGGATTGATTGTTAGAATTCACTTGGTTTTCTTTTCGGAATTTGGCTATATTTCGAAATTCAACATTAATCTTCCTTTTTCTAGGTTGGCTAAGACGTATCTGTCGTCTTTTTTTTGTCTGAGGTGTTTTCAACGCGTTGCTTTTACTGGGATTCGAACCGGGGGATAATCTAAACAAGGCCAGGCACTCAACCAACTGCGCCATCCAGTACATTTAAAATATCTGTCGTATCTGTCTTAAAGTCTCGTCTTAGTTATTGCAGTGCCGAGCATGTGTCGAAGTAGTGAAGTATCCTTACCGCTTTATCTTCATCTGTAAAACTCATGCAGAAGTCATTGCAGGGTGGACAAACCCTCCGTGCCTGATTACCTATGAGGCAGTATCCAGTGACTAGTGACTCAGTAATATTGTTATCAAAACACCTCCAAGATGGACAACCGTATATCTCTTTAAAAACATATCGGGTAGACAAGTCAAATGTCAAATCCGTACTTTTTTATCGCTGCCAGACATGGTATGTTACTAAGACGGTAACTACCAAGTTGCAGGTGTTTATAAATGAATGTCTCCATAGGAATTTTTAGCATTTACTGGCCACAAAGAATGACAAATGACGATCATTGAGAAGAGCGAATGAAAACCCTATTGGACATCAAGAAATGGAAGTTTGCGTGGATAGGACACACTCTGAGAAGACCAAACAACAGGATCTGCCGTCAAGCCCTAAAGTGGTTTGGAAACAGAAAAAAAGCAGAAAAAGGAGAGGCCTAAAAAAAGGTCCGTAGAAAAGGACATAAAAGAGGAAGGCAATAACTGCGGAGAAATTAAGCAGATATCCCAGAACAGTGTACGTTGGAGATCTTTTGTTGCGACCCTACGCGGTAATAAAGGAATCAAGTCAAGGAGAGTCGAAGAATAATGATAAGGATGAAGCGAGCATGACACATAATATAGACGACATCGACGATGGGCGGACATAGACACCTACAGGACTTCAAAAATGATGCGGATTGCACTAAGTCAACACAAAAATAAAGCAAACTTAGAGGTAGAAAGCAAACTAGCTGGCTTAAGTACGAGACACTGGCTCATATATGTACAACGAAGCAAGAAGGCTTGGTGCACACTATAACGATTCTTCTGTGGTCGCTGTAGAGATGATTAGGAGAAAGAGAGTCTTGCACTAACTACGAAATGATACCTGAAACCCAATCATGCGTTGCTGCTGCTGCTGTCGTCTTTCAACACACGCATTTCAATGGCTATGAACAAAATATTGCCTCATGCTACGTTTGTTACCAAACAGAGGAACGTAAGGACCGAAACAACGCGTCAAACGTAAGACGAACGTCCTCAATTCCCAACATGTTCGATATTTTTGAGAGACAGATGCGTTCAACCGTCTTTATTTAAAGGCTGTTAGTGAGCAGCCAGGAACACAGTTGGTCCTCCAATTGTCGGCAGCCTCTTGATGAGATGGAGGAGCATTTAAATTTACACCTCATCTGGTTGTCGGGACATTAAGACATACCGAGCTATTTCGAAGTCGAAGAACACACACACAAGCGTGGGATGACCTCTTTTCTTTCTGTGAGGGGAAACGCACACTCCTGGGCACCGAAGCTTTCGCTTTTCCAAAAATATGCACACTCCAATTGCAAGTGGTTAGAAGGACCGACGTGGGTTAAGACAAAGCTGGTGTGGCCAACACTTAACATTTCACTTTTTCTGCTCAGATTATCAATTGTCAGCACTCAGTACAATCATCGAAGTCATGGACAGAATATATTGCTCAATTGGCACGCATGCCCGTAGAATGGGTGAAGCTGCAAGGATTAGGAGAACGAGATGACACACCAAGTCTCTTGCTCGTGCAGTGCCATCGCCATCCAGTTGGAACACACACTGGTAGAACCGTACTTCTTCAATAATAACTTGAGCAATGAATGACATAAACGACATGAGGAAACAACTAATTCCAGGAACATGAGTTCATCGACGTCGTATCACTATAAGTGTACGTGTGACTGCTATCTGCATGCAGCCTAATCTAAGATAACATAAAGCACGATTCTAATAATAGTCAAAGATGTTTGCGGAACTCTGGCTGCTAAACGAGACTTCTGATTTCGATGAAACTTGGTAGATAAATTGCCTTTTCCCTGGATTAGGATATTAGCTAAGCAAAGTAAAATTCATTTCGTCAATCCTCGAGTTGAAAGCAGTTCACAAACCCATTAGCCATGACTGCCCAAATAAGAAACTATCGAATTAAATATTTTCAGCCACTGATGAGCACCAGCCCCATACACCGACGGTCGATCTAATGTCCCTAACATACGTTGCGTCAGTAAATGCCCCCAGAAACTCGTTGCTCATAACTCAACCGCACGACATCACTAACTATGCATTCGCTACAGTCCAACTTATCATAGTTCCCAAGGCACCACTCGACTGTCACGCTACGCTCCAGTCCACAACGTGTGTGCGAATGTTACAAATCGAGTGTCCCGGCTTATTGTTATTTAATTTTCTGATATGACTTGCAACAGCCACGCCGCAAACTTCTCCCTGCCAACTTCTTGGTGAATGTTATCACAGTGTGCTGGTGAATGGATGTGTGCCTCACATCCGCCCACACTCAGCACGAGTGAATGACATTAATTTAGTTCGCAGAACGCACACATGAGCCGCCGCGTCGTGCCCCTCTCAGCTCCGGCCACCTAGTCGCGCCACACGACCACACCGCACATCCCTGAATTGCACATAAATTCAAATGTAGACCACAAGAAGAGATGTTTCGTTTAAGCAAGAGATTTACACATATAGCTGCTTTGAGTGCGATGTGTTCTGCTGCACAGCAGACAGCAGATACACCCGCGAGCTTGTGGTTTTCCTGTATGCTCATTCTCCTGCCGGGCCATTCTCCTTGAGAAGGATGACAATCATCAGGGGGGAATAAAAAGAATCATAATAAACATAACAATAAAGGACACACATCTACACGCACGCAAGTGGCAATTCATAACGACGATGCTGCTGTATGCTGTAGCACAGCCCGCACTGATGCTCCGAATCGGCGCGACGGTGTGCGTTCGCGTGTGTGTCCACGCTGGAATGTCCTGGCAAGTGGCGAACAATTGCAAATGAAGTCATTTATAATGCCAAATGAAAGGATAAGTGGCCAGCTTTATGGTTAGTGATGTGTGTACGATTGCGGGGCTCTGGTCTCTTTGATCTGTTCTTGCCCTACGTCGCGTCGCGTCGGCGTTCCCCTTCGTGATCTAATTTGTCGCAAGGATATTTTCTTTTTATGTGGCCCCAGCAGTGCCGCACCGCACCGCACCGCACCGCGCCGTCCGTAGACGAGTCGCGAGTGTGCTCAAAAACTTAGGCCTAATTTATTTAATACCATCCTGCATGGTACTTGGAGTTTTTATTGCGCGCATAAAATGTTTTATTATGGAGATATGCTGTTCTGGAGATTATCTTTGGTGGGGAGCAAATTTGTAAACGTAATTAAGTCCTTAAATGCCGCAATTTATGAAATCATTTTATGGGGATATGTTTTGATTATTTCGCCTGAAATTTCAAGGTTTTCACACATATGCGCAAGCCGGCTGGGATGCCGGGGCCGGCGAGGGGCCCGGAAGCGATGTGTTTGGGTCTGGGAGGTGTTGGATTTTATTGAGACAGGTCGTTGACATGTGCTTGGATCCGATATTCAAGTGAACCCTTTTGTAATGGTTTGTTTTTCCTTTTGGGGATGTTGCTTCTTGTATTTTTTTAAGGGGGGGGGGGGGGGGGTTTGGCCCGAATGTAAGTGGGAAATTATTTCCCGAATGAATCCCCATTTACGAGTGGCTTTTTGGATAAGCACATTAATTTGTATTTTATATGAGATCAGGGGGTATCCACCCCTCATTCTGTGAATGGAACACCGTAAGGATGCTTTTGTTTCGTTAGCTGTCACTGTACACATTTCGATTACATTAAATAACGATAAGCCTTGAGGTCTGGTCTTGTTGTCAACATTGGAAGTTAAAAACATTGTGACTTGCGATTTCAATTGCCAGTGGCAAGTATCTGAAAATGTACACCTTCCACAAGGCAGCGTTTTTGAAACGGAATATGTGCATTTTTCTCAAAACTGAATTTATTTTACAACAAAGTCTTCTCTTAGGGACATCAGGGACATCAATGTCCCACCCGAAGAGCCTTCGACTCAGCGACTGTGAGACAACGCAATAGAGGATGCCCACGAAACCGATGACTCGCACAAACTGAGATGGATCTTAGCCAACTTGGCTTGTATACTTGCAGCCAGTTGACTAAACGATCGAGCAAGTCGAGTTGTTCGTTTGAATCCAAGGCTCATTCTGTACCGCCATCAGTCACTTTTCCCACTTTTTTTTAACCTGTCCAAAAAATATTACATCGCAAACAAGAAATTGCCCTTTCTCGTACCTGTTCTTCCAGGTTTGGAACACGTTCGCGCGAGTTAAGCAAAAAAACACTTTCTATTCTTTTTTATTTATTATTTTATTTCACCGACTGAACACGACGACGCCACGCACGGTTGTGTTACGAATGCACAAAGAACATTCGATTGCTAATATCGGCATGCGAACTCTGTTGACCCGACTCACTTATTGCATTGCCTAATTAATAATGCTTCACTCCTTTAATTGAGATGCAGCGACTGTGAAGTTGGTCAGGACAGTATTCGGCTTACGCCAAATACTTGACTCGCATAAGAGTCTACTGATTTGATTGTTCCCTCCTTTGCAGGGTATTTTGAAACATTCATCCGAACTCGTTAGTAGTCCGTCCGCAGCAAGCGCGACACATTAAGGGTCACGCAAAATTCGAAAGACGGTATCACTTAAAATTGCTACAATTTTAATTTATCCTATGCCGCAAACTAGTTAGCTCTTCTGATAAGGCGGTGGAGGTGACTGATAATAATGCTACTCAGCTCCGTCAGGTTGTTGAAGTAATAGGCGTCAAAGTGCCGTTTTCTACGGGTGAAGCCTAATCTGGAGGTATGCGTTCCAATGTCACAGTGCCCGATTACGACGCCGATGATGACGGGCTTTGAGGTTATCTCTATTCAAACTGATAACTTTGTAATGAGGCATGGATGGTAGGTCTCCACTAGGAAACAGTACGGAACCAGTGACCTTTCTAGCGAGTTCATCCGCTTCACAGTTCCCGTTGAAAGATAGGCGTCAGTTCAGGGATGTCTTGGCGGTGAGTTGATTGCCTGGCTGTCAGGGCAGATGACAGGATGGGGTATCGTTCCACTGATATATACACACGCCATTCGATGCACTCTCCAAATCGCGACACTACACAGTATTACGGCCTGGCCACAGACACACAAGACAATGAACCACACAGGGCTGCAGTCCCCATTTGCACCACATAATCTTTTTTTAGAGGTATAGAACTTTAAGTTGACAACACTATTTTAATTGGCGGCCATTTTCTCAGCTGTCAAGTGATTTATTTTTAGTTTGGTGTGGCATTTCAAGATTAATAGCTGACGCCTGAAAAATTTATTTTGAAAATCATGGGTCTGTTCGAAATACGTATCGCGCACTACGTCCATTTTCACCATGTTCACACCATGTACTGACTTTTTCGTTCATCAATTGAACAACAAGACGGCGCAACATGTCACACTGCTCGTGTCACAATTGATTTATTGAAGGAAACGTTTGGTAACCGCATAGTTTCAAGTTACGGACCCGTGAATTGGCCTCCAAGATCGTGCAATTTAACGCCGCTTGTCTATTTTCTGTAGGGATATGTGAAGTCGCTAGTCTACGCCGATAAACTCGAAACGATTGTCCACATGGAGGACAACATTCACCGCGTTGCTGCCAATTTACGACCACAAATGTTGGAAAAAGTCATCGTTGTCGAATTAGACTTCCAGATTAGACTACGTCCGAGCCGTGGCGGTCATATGCCAGAAATCATAATATCCCTGATCGTGGATATATATGTCCCAGAGTACGTGATGTTATAGGCAATGACCTTCCACCTTGACCCTTAAAGATCAACTATCGTTGAATTATGTTGAAACCAGCAAGACGCGCCACATTCTAACCAGCACGCGAAACGATGGTTTAATAAAGAAAAGAGATTGTCGAAGAATTTATCCCTCGTTTCGGAGAAAACCTGTTTCGACATTTGTCAGTGCTCCGTCTGTACCGATATTATGATAATACCGAAATTATTTCGTGAAGTTCACTGCTAAATTCGTTCCGAATATATACATAATCGCGTATTGAGAAAGATGTATTCGTTGGCCGCAGTAAAGTAAATTTCATTATACCTCAAAAACGAGAACGACCCAACTCTCTTAAAGATTCCAACACGAAACGCTGATTTCAGGGCCACGGACAACAGTAACGGACTGTGTTTAAAGGACATAAAAACTTTATTGAAACACTTACGGCTAACTTACAGACTACATGCAACTTGCGAGTTCACTACCAGAATTGCTTGACCTTGTGCAAAATCGTTTTCAGAACGGGCACCTTCACCGCGTATGGCTTGGGGACCTTGACCGGGACATACCGCACAACTGGATACGGGACAAGCTTCTCCACCGGCACAGGTACCCGTTTTTCCACCGGATAAGGAACCAACCGCTCCACGGGAATCTTCAGTTCCTTTTCGACGGGCACTTGCACTTGCTTCGTGATCGGTATGTGTATGGGGACAGGCCTTCGCACGGGTATGATGACCGCGTGCGATATTGGAATTTGCACGGGCTGCGAATAGGGCACATGCAGTTTCTTCACGACCGGATAGGGCACGTAGTTAATAACGTCCGTATGCTGATGCTGGGCGGCACTGAACCCTGCATGACTTTGATGGAAATCAGTTTGGGAGCCTTCATCGCCAGCAGCAGAGTTGTATCCCCCTGTATGGTCGCCACCGGATTCCTGTTCATATTGATGGGAGAAATTGTTTTCCACAAACTTATCAATGCCACTTTGAAGCGAGACTTCATATGCATTCCCCGATGTTTCAGGGAGCTGGTATGTTGCCGGCTGCTGCTGTGGGTGGTGGTATCCTGCGGAGATGTGGCTTTGTTCTTCGACACTGCCACCATCACTGCTGCCATAGCGAGCTTGTGTGTTGCCATAGTCTTCCTGGTATTCACTTGAGTCCGGCTGCTGTGCGCCAAAGCCAGTCATCCTGACACCATTGTACCCTTTGAGATAGTCAGTGAATTTGTTCGCAACTCCATTGTCCCTTCCAGCGGCGTACTGACCACTATTTGTTGCACTTGCTGCCGCAGAATAGTTCTCGACCGCGGCTCCTGCACCGGCAACCAAAGCCGCTGACAGCAGCAACACCACCACGGGCCCCTGCTGAAGGATGAAACAGAATTAATCTCGTAAATATGCGAAAAGTGTAGCCCCCAACTTACGATATTCAGTGGCGCTGTTAAGTGAAGTAGTTTCGCCATAGTTTTGTGTTGTCGCAGATGATAGCTCGGCAGTGGTCCTGACGGTTGTATTGTTCCACAGTGCTTGAACGGCGCATTTATATGACGTGTTCCCCTGAAGACATCACGGTGCAGCGAACGTGAACTAAATCCAAGGCAGCGAAGGCCAAACATCTGCGATCGCAATTATGCATCGATGACGGGGGAAGCGGATGAAAGTGAATTGGGGAGTCAGCAGTCAATAGTCAATAGTGGAGATGTGGTGCACGGTGAATGTTTGGATTCGAAAGTCCGGGGGAATGGAGGCGACTTTCGCTGGATTACAGAGGTACGCGCACATTATTGGATTTATGCAACCGAAGGTGAACGCTGCCAGTGCCAGCGCCAGTGCCGATAGATAATTTCACAGACGCGATGGGACCTTTTGGGTGAACGCCCAGCATTGTGGCTGAAACCTTCAATGCAGGCGCACAATGTAGAGCGATTGGTTTGCGGCCAATTCCGATTTGGATTTGCTGTTCCCAATTATTAGGAAATGATTTGGCCAGCGCTGGGGAAGTCAATAGAGACGGCCGCTGCTGTGGCAGGTGGTATGTGAAATTGGCGGAAGTAGCTTATACCTGTGATGTGCAATTACGAGTACTTGCTCTCGTTGCACGTAATTACGGATGGGAACTGCATGATTGTTTGCCTCGTATTAAAGTGTTATCCGCACTCAATCGCTTTGCCATTAGTGCAAGTTGTTAATTAATGTAATTAATGAGAATTGGTGAAGGCCAACAAGTTTGTGGGGCGGTTGGAAAACTCATATTTCTTCTATACAGTCGTCAGAATTTCAGCAAGACTCTTATTTTTATTTGAACTTAGCTCTGATCTTGGACAAAACAAGCATATCCCCATGGAGGTTCAAACAAGACCAGTTGTGCGGACTGTCAGTTAAAGCACTGGCAGCACCAGCAGATGGCAATCATCAGTGTGCACGAATGTGCGTTAAGCGGAGTCCCGTGTGCTCGAGGCTGTTGTGTACTCTCATGTAGTGTTTGGTTACTTGCGGGGAAGACAATAATAAAATTATGTGTCGCGTTGCAGCTCCTAGTGAACTTGAGAATAGCTTCGACAGTACCCACTCGTGTTACACGTGCTTTTGTCCTATATCGAGTAGACGAGACATAGAGTTCTACAAATCGACAAAAGGATAGGTTAAGTTAGGTCAGGTTAGGGCGGCGAAGCCTCACATAGACCTATTGATCCATAGAGCCACCACTAAACATGTTAAACCTAGTTTTATTCCACTGAGAAGCTGAGCATTATTGTAGTTGTGGTTTCACGACAGCCATTTAATGAGTAAAGAAATGGTTGACCTATAGTTTAGGCTGGGCAGAAACAAGGGATATGCTGCAGAGCTTCATCTACCGCTGTGTCTTTGCAGTTTATGCATCTATCATTGGATTTAGTTTATGAGGATGGTGACCCACCAGGCATTTACCTGCAATGATCCCTACTAGTACAATGCCGTTGACTCTCGCTACTATCAGATTAGTAGTTTAGTCTTAGCGATTTTACAATCGGGTTAGAATATCTTGGATTTGAGGAATGAATTAATCCACGCATTGTTAGCAGCTACTATGTAGTTCTTTGTCGAATTTATTGAAAAAAAAATTGTGTAGGAGCTGCTACGCTTAATTTGTCAGATGACATTGTGACGCCACACGTAGCTAGATTGTCAGCCGTGTCGTTTCCCTGAATTCCCATGTGTTGAAGAACATTCAGTCTTTCCGCTGCTATCTGAATGGCCACCAGCTCCGCTTGAAAGATGCCGATTCTTTCGTGCAGTTTGGTGCAGGTTTTGAGGACTTGCGATGCATTGAACACAACAACACGACCGACGCAGTCTGTGTAAGTATGGAGTTTTCCGACTCATCTATGGGTTCTGACCAGTGCTGTCTTGTCGGAATTATTATAACAAATCTTCGTAGCGTGTGATGGGCTGTTGGTAATCTGTATTAGTACTGGCAATATTCATAAAGTTTCAATGCCCGAAAGTTCTAAATTTAAAATTATTGGACTCTTTTAGACTTAGTGGCAACGCCTTTTGCAAATAGGCTAATGAGAAGTAGGTGAAAGATAACCTTACGTGACTCAGAACGGTCAGGTTTGTGAAGCTTTTTTGACAGTTATAGTCTTTGAGCATTGTCAGTGACTGGAAAGAGGTGGGGCCGTGAAAATGATTTGTATCGTACGTGCGTAGGAGTCGACGCACATACCCACAACGCCACAGCCGCTAAGCTACATTTAATAATATTTTTTCTAAATTTTAAATGATAGTAGCATTTCCAGCTTTTTAAAAAAGAAGCATTTGATTGATTTTTCTACAATTTTTGGCTGTAAATTCGAAATGAGAGTGGTTAAATTTGTTCTATGATGACACTATGACGATTTACAGTTAAACTGACCAGACATTACCCAGTACAACAATTATAAAAAATAGTGACGGATGAATTACAGTTCTTCACAAGAGAGCATCTTTGGCACTGCTCAACTTATAGTACTTGCGTACATTTAGACACACCATCATGTTAACGGCTGGCTTGAAATAGATACTGAGTTCATTGGCTAACCACTGGACCAGTGCTTGCTGAGACTTTCTACACTTCCCCCTACATGACTTCTTATTCTCATTTTAGCTAAACAAAAAGCAACAGTCACAGGCTACTTGACTTAAATTTAGACATCCGTGGAAGACCAGTAATTACCAGTCAGTGAGTAATGAGGTTCACAACCTTTTGTAGGCCATCTGGTACTGCCACTCTAGTAGTTTTATAGGCATTTATAGTCCAAATGGCATGTGATGTGCCTCACTCTCAGTGAGCTGCTTATTAAGTGGAGTTGGGTAGTTTCTACGTTATAAATTTCGGCAGCACAGCGTCCTGGAAAATGAGTGTGTATAAGTATACCCGGACTTTTCGCACTAGAGTTAGTCCACGTTTCATTCTTCTCCTTCTGCCGCTACAGTCCGGGGTGGACCAAGGCCTCAGCAAGCGCCAAACCCCTCCATCTGGAAAGATCTTAATCCAATTGCCTCCAATTTCGAACGCCAAGTTGGTTGAAGTAGGTGATTCTGCGTCATACAGCAGGACTGGGGTGATAATAATAATATGGGTGGCGCTACAGCCCGTACAGGGCCAGGGCCTAGCTTCTCAGCAACCACTCGTGTTGTGCGTGCTATTGTTCTCTCACGAGTGGAAGGGACCTACAGTTTTACGCCGACTCCGAACGGCCAAGTTTTTTCTAGACAGTTATACTCTTTGAGCATTGTCAGTGACTCGAAAGAGGTGGGGCCATGAAAAGTATTTCTTGTCGTACCAGGAATCGAACCTAGACAGCGTATGTCCAAGAGCGTAGGAGTCGACGCACATACCCACAACGCCACGTGCCACCACGGACTGGGATGATCAGAGCCTTATATAAAGCCAGCTTGCGCCTTCGATCAATGAGGCAACGATTGGTAACAATTTATTTTGCGTTTAATTTCGTAAATGAGGGTGTTCAAGCCGTGGTAGGCGAAGCCCTTGCTTAAAGTTTATCTGCCCACGTTGTGTGTCCTTTCTTGGTTACAGCATATACATCGTTTTGCTCTCATTCACCACTAAGCCCATTTTGGCCGCTTCCAATTCAATACCCGCAAACGGTTATTTAAAGGGTCGCTATGTTCGATCAATCACGTCAATGTCGTCCCTGTATGCCAGCAATTATACGGACTTTTGGAAGGTCTTCTGTTGGCGAGTGAGTCCTGCAGGACCTTCCCAAGAATTAAGTTGAAGGAGTCACATGGCAGTGCGTCGCCTTGGCTAAATTCTTTTTTTACATTGAAGGTCTCGGTGAGTTCGTTACCGACCTTGATGAAGCAGCGAGAAATCTCCATCGTCGTCCTACACAACCGGACGGGTTTGGCAGCAATGTCAAAACTAGACATGGCGTTGTGCAGCTAGTCTCTATGGACGCTACCATTTGCGGCCTTGAAATCGACGAATAGGTGGTGAGTGTCTATCTGGAGTTCCTTAGTTTTCTTCCAGGATCTGCCGTAGTGTGAAGATTTGATCGCTGGTGGACTGCCTCGGAAATCGCAGTTCAGGTTTCAGGTTTTCGCTTTGAATTAAGAATGGCATTTTTGGTGAACGATGTCAACTTAGAAGTTGACACAAATAATTCAAAGAATGCACAGAAAGCGTTGAAAGCAAACATCCCCCTGGATAGCCGTCATCATCAACTGTTGAACAAGACAACAAGGAAATCAAGGATCCGGTGCAGAAAAAAAAATCATCGACTGATAATTATAGACTTCGCTGATACTGCTAACACTTTATTTGGATCAATCTCGGTTTCTGCGCCACACTAATCTTCGCAACAAATACACTCCACATCGTTCCACAACCACCGCATTCGCTTGATTAAGCACCGTGTGACTTCTCGCTATTCCCTGAGGAACCACTTCGGGGCGTTATTCCGTCCGTCGGCAGAAGTACGGACGGGGACACTTTAAAGACGATGAACTAAATTGAGAACAATAAATAACGATTTGAATAGTTATCACCTTTTTGATCGCAATGGAAAATGTACACCCGTGATTGCCATAACAACGAACGTCCCGAGTATGCACAGTCACATTCTCCGGGCTCAAAGACCCTCGTGGCAGCTGTCCGCGAAGCATGAATTCTGCCTTCACCTAAAACAGAGTGATTTACACAAATCATGAACCCCGAGACCGCACGGTGCGGCGTGGCGCACTGTTAACATATGGGCTCAAAAGTTCTTGATTAAAATTAACACACCTCGTCACCATAATATACGAGGACCATCGCTTTCCAGAACCGCAGCGCACACATGCTCTCCCCCCATTATAAAAATTGTGCAGTTCCAATTGTAAAGGACACGCACTAATTAACCCGCTGCCGGTACACCCACCCACATACAGCACAGCCACCAAGAAGCAACAGAGAACCAACCCTTTTAAGTGATTAATTCACACAGTCGGTCTCGCACGCAGCAGTTCGTGGCAATTCCATCCATCCAATGTCGTTGAGTTAACTAATCAACCTACTTATCTTAATTAGCTATTCAAAAGCATCGAGCAGCTTGTTTGCCTCCGCTCGCTTCAACTGGAAGAAAAACGCGACAAAACTCTGCATTAGCGCGAACGCTTAGGGTACCTGACGACCTGACGACCTGACGACCGCAAAGATCCGACCGAAGTAACCCGGTTTCTCATATTCGCCTCGTCCTCCATTGAAAGTGCTCCCCAGTGACGTGAATGAGTTGCCCGGAGTTTTGTCCACAGGCTACCTCTTACATGCAAGATGTGATTAACCGAGTCTGAGTCCTTGTGCGGTAGGTCTTGAGCCATGTGCGTGCTCACCATCCTAAAGCCACTGGGAAATGAAATACAAGCGAACTATTATGAATATACATCATGTTCGCGATAAAGGAATACCACACAAAACTACCGCACGCCATCGCACACATCGCATCACACGTCCTGCCGTCGCACGCACACATGCACTCGTGCATAGTTTAGAGCGTGAAACCTTCCGCGTCGGCTACAGGCCCGCCTCCCCAAATGGTGGTGTGGATCGCCATGGTGTATTGGCCCCCCTGGACCACACCTGACACTATGTTGGATGCAGCTGAATGATACATGCGCTGCCGAAACGAAATTTGCGAATTGGAAGCGACATATTTGTGGACGTTCGTTCGACGACTCGTGTCAGCATGGAAAAGGTCCCCTCCGGGATTTGCTTCGCCTCAACAGCTTTCTAGGGAACTAATTCGAGCACCCAATGTCAATTTTTTTATATTTCTCTTGATGTATGAATTTATACAGGTTCCAGTTGGCCCTCTGGACGCGGTGAGTTGCACACCGAACGCCAACCTCCCATGCTCACTGGATTCTACACCGGCTACGTGCTAAAACAGGAGTTCTTTGCGGTGGCAGTGGCTCGGCCTCACGGAGCATACCCATATTCAATTCAGCTGGCAATGTTGACGACAACGACGTTAATATATCGTGTAGGTGCGGTGGGTGTGTGGTGATGCGGTGCGGTTGCTTGTGGTCCTTTGTGTCCCTTTTGAGCGCGCAACGCTACAAATATGGCTGTGTGGGTGTGTGCAGGGTGGTGGGTGAATTTTTACTGTTCCGGGAGGAAATTATTTTAATTAACATTTTATGCATGAGAATTGCTCTACAAGCAACCAAAAATTTATGCAGATTACACTAAGGGGAGTGCGGCGGGGCGAGCGCGAGTCACGCAAGTAGGTTACTCCGGGCGTCAGTGGCAGTAGTCGGTAAGGGCGAAGTTGAACGAAAAAATAATTTCCACACACACACGCCGGTGGGTTTTATGGCAGCAACTGAATGGTGTGAGTGCTGAAATTGAAAATTAGCAGCGCGGTGCGGCGGTGCCCCAGTGTAAGTTGGCGAATGACGGGGCACGGATGGGGCGTTTTCCAGTGTTGGGAGATGGTAATGAGTGCAAGATGCCGTGGCAGATGAACTCAATTAAGGTGGCTGCCATTTGAATGATTTTTCATGCAACTGGCGAGAAATATTGTGTGTGGACCCCAGGTTTTGGCAGGGGCGCAGGACCTACCTTCGTTAAGGAAAAAAAATCTTCAAAAAAATCATGGTTACCAGTGTACCAATTTAAAAACGACGTCTGTATAATACGGGCAATATTGCATTGAAATCTGAAGGCGAGGCGTTTAGAAGTTAGTCTGCCACGACTTTAAGACTTTATAAAGGTTGTTTTTTTAGAGATGACTTTAAACACTGAACACAGTTAAATGATTTTAACGTCAGTAAAATTGAATTTATTTGATAGATACGGCCTTAGGCTTTATTTGGGGTTTCTCGAACTGAACCATGTTTCCCAAAACTAAATTTGAACAATTTTAACACATAAACGTTGCTTTGGCGTTCCCAACCAAACCAAACTGTGCTTAAAAGAATCGAGAACTGTCAAGTGAGCTGTCACAGAAGCCAATTTAAAGTTATCCGCCTTTAGAAAACCATCCTTTTAAACGCAGCCCGCTCCCCAGGCATGCTAGATGTTTGGTTAGAGTGCAGACAAGTTTATATAAATCACCAAAAAAAATGGGGGGAAAATCGACTACAGTCGAACTTCCCTATAATGCATTCGCACGTGACCAGAAAACAAACTTCATTATATAGAAATACACTTAAAATAGAATCAGAAAGCTGTGTCCTTGAAATTAGATCATTATATGGACTAATGCATTTAAATTAATGTATTATTGTGGTTAATAATAGTAATAATAATATGGATGGCGCTCAAGCCCATAGAGGGCCAGGGCCTAGCTTCTCAGCAACCACTCGTGGTGTGCGTGCTATTCTTCTTTCACGAGTGGAAGGGACTTACAGACGACTCCGAACGGCCAAGTTTGAGAAGCTTTTTCTAGACAGTTAGGTAGGGCGGTGAATTTTTGTTTGTCGTACACGCTGGGATTCGAACCTCGACGTCAAGGTTCAAGTGCATAGGAGTCGACTTACTTACCCACAACGCCACGGGCGCCACAAGCCACAAGTTTTCTGATTAGTTTTTGACAAATTCGCATGCAAACTCAATTTTTTTTTAATTTACTGCAACATTCGAACCTGTGGACTATCTAATAATACGAATCAGCAAACATGTGTTATTTGTTATTAAAGTGAACTTTGTAATATTAGGATGAGTACTGTAGATGGAGAGTATTGATGACATAGGCGCCTGCTAGGCGAAAAGCAACTACACCTACCGGAGAAACGAAGTTGCGTGAGCGGGACTTGCCGAACTGCGGAGAGTTTAAATCACTTAATAAACAGAAGCGAGTCACCCGGATACTGTTAATTAAGAACACTGTAGACTGTAGGCGCCTGTACTACTCGATGTTTAAAACTATTATTCTTTCACTTGCCTCAAAGGAAGACCAAGCCAAAAAAAACCAAAATAGCAATATTTGGTCTAAACTTTGTTTTTATCAACATTTCAAACACTATTAACAACAATAATTTAATTAGGCTTTTAAAACCCGTATAGTACATAATTGTAAGTGTAGCCGTAGTTTTTTAATAACTTTTTTCATATTAAGTAATTTTTTTCTTAAATTGCCCCTACCTCCTAAACGGGGCTAGATATACTTTCCCTCCCATAGTCAAAAATGCTTGTTTTGGACCTCTCTACCAAGAATAGTTATCAGAGGCTCTACGAGAATTTTTTGTATCGTAGCGCCACTTTGTGCAAAGACGTATTACGAAGAAAAGTCTGAATACTTTTTACAGTTATGATAGCAAAAAAAATAATTAAATTTGGTTGGGAACGAACGATGCCAGTTTGGCTTGCGATGGCCCCTTAGAACAAACTTCGCGGTATTTACAATCGAAGAAAACTACAAGGAAAAACAATTTGAACCGCACAAGACTTTTACCAAACAAAAAAATTGAGGAATGCACCCCTTAATTTTTTATTTCCTCTTAATTAAGGACACCATGCCAGCAGAGACGGTTGAAACGGACTGCATTGGATTGCAAAGGAGATTTATTGAAAACTTTCGAAAATAGTCGACAACTTGCACAGTCCCCCCACCCATATCATCCGTCCGCTTCCTCTTCCTCTCACGCTGACTAAACACAACAAGGACATTTAACGACACACTCCCTCTCGCTCTCTCTCTCTTTTCCATCCTCTCCATGTCACTTCCGCCACTTGATTTACTTACTTCATCGTCAGACTTTTAAAGCGCCCAGATACACCGATCCGACACCAGCCAAGCGGCAACGAGCAACAACAATACAAAACAAAAAAAAATAAAATTAAAAGAAAATCGTGGGCTAAAATAGAAAAACCGTAAACCCCCGGAAAATTAATTGAAATTGTCGCACGCACACAAGGAGCATTTAAGGGGCAATAACATACAGAGCGAATGTTCTTCAATTTTATTTTCGCTGTCCTTACCGGGTTTTTTATGTTTACCGAATCCATCAGAGTGTGAGGTAGGCCCGACCCGATGACTGTGAAAATAGTGTGAAAAGTTTGTAATTAAATTGATTGTTGGAAAGTTTGAATGGAAATATGTGGCAAATTTAAGGGGATATAAAGTGGTTACACGACATACTTTACTGCGCACTAAAGTGAGTGGATTGACTGAGCCCCGCACAGGCGATGGGCGGTGCGCGGTGCGCGGTGCGCGGTGGGGCTTGTGGAATACTGTCGACGCGACAAGTTTCTGTGAAGAAACTTTCAGCTTTCATCATAGTTCAGTATGACTTTGAGATAAAAGAAAATTTGTTTTTCACTAATCGGGACTTTTGACTACTTTGCTGAAATGGAAATTCACAGCCGGAGATAGAGGAGATGACTTGTCAAAAGTGAAGATTAGCAAATTTATTCACGCTAGATTAGGTCGCGGTGGCTGCGGGTATTGTCCCTTGGGATGTTGGCATGTGGCGAATGTGGCTGAAATTAGAGATGCTTAGATACAGCAAAATAATGATGTTGACAGTCGTGGACAACTTCCTACTGCTGCTCGGGGAGTCTATTTATGAAAACATGTTGATTGGATGAAGTTGGAGTGGAAGAAGACTATCACCACACGAGCTTAAAAAAAGACAGCATTCAACGTTCTTTGGGCACATTGCTTCAAGTTATATCGGCTTAATGCTATTCTTAGAAAAGCTCGCATCGAAACCCTGAATACGCTTTCTGTCGTTTTTTTTCAATTTGAGAAAATCATTAGAAGTGGAGCCTCATTCAATTGCTTTCGTCCGCCGATGTTGGACTGTTAACATATTGTGCCCATAATTATGAGAATCTTAAAATGGAAAACACTGCTATTGCAAGCCTTTTTATAGCTATAACCTAAGCACTCTGTGACATTGTGGGCTGCAATTTATGACTTACAAGCCAGGGATAGCCTGGATTTAGAGATTCTAGCAGAAGAACTGAATGCAACAAGCGGAACGCAATTGGTCCAAGACCGTACCTGTGACGATAGGTGACGGACAGAGATGAATGGCATGACTGATGAAATGCCTGCACGACGTTAAGCCGGTATGAAGGGAAGGTAACGACTCGATCGACAGATATTGATAAAGGGTCTTCCAATAGGGACCTCCGAACTTTGACAGTTGATAACGGTCATCATGTTGTAGCTACATCTTTCAAATTGGCTACCATTTATTCAGTCTGATTCGCCAGATCACCATGGACGGACATAGCGTTCAACAATACGTTTGCGTGGCGCTATAGCTCGTAGAGGTTGTCTACAACAACCACTCGTATTGTGCGAGTTATTGGTCAGAAGGGACCCACAGTTTATGCCGACTCCAAATGGCCAAGTTTGAGAAGTTTTTTCCAGACAGACAGTTTTACTCTTTGAGCATTGTCGTCAGTGTCTCGAAAGAGGTGGGGCCGTGAAAATTATTTTTGTCGTATCGAACTGAGACATCGCGGATCAAGCGGGTAGGAGTCGATGCACAGACCCACAACGACACGGTTGACATTCTACCTGAATGCTTTCCTTTGAAGCCCACACTGCTCCGTTTCATGCCGTTCGTGAATGGTATCTGTTTAAATCCAACAAATGTGTTTAGTGTAGACTACCACCCGAAATTATTGATGTCCATCGATTACTTACACTCCAGATGCTCGAAGAAAGTCATGATCTTGCTCCATTCAATCATCCACATCCCTGGCCGACATGACAGATTATCTTCATTTTCCGCCCATGTTTCTCTGCAGTATATTAGAAATCACATGTCCTTAGGAATCAGATTACCAACCCTTACATTACGTGACATCAAGCGAAGTGCACAGTCGCTTCGCGACAATCTCCCTGAGAGCCTCCTTGAACCAGTTGACTCGCAAAAACAGAAAATATGAACGACCTCCTTAATCAACCGAAAAAACATGGCGTGTGTGCGACACTTTGATTTGTCCCATAGGTCACATTACCAAGCCAACTACAAGATACCATAGAGCAACGCCGGGAATCGCGATAGCGTGCCACCATTGTCATGTCCTACAAGAAGCAGCCTTATCAAAATGATTGCCTTCTTAATTACAAACATATGTTAGTTGTTACGTTAGACTGTGCCACGCAACACGGGGAGCTGCGCCCACAAACTCCCCCGAACACACAAACGCTCAGTCCTCCCCCTCACACCCCCGCCGGCAAATTAGATTCGCATTAGTAAACCATATGAGGGGTTCGCTCTGCCTTGCATCAAATCCATCATCGGATGGGTTGGCGCTTCCCGGAACCCGTTGCCATTATCTGGCAATTTTATTTCGAATTACAGTTTATCCACAAAAGGATAATGCCTCGGTGTGCATTAGCGATTTACAGAAGACGCCCGCCAACTCTCTGGAGAGGAGCTCCCGCCGGGGGACAATGGATGACCTGGAAATCATAACGCCACCAGCCAAGCGATCCACTATCCATTTGCTCAATCAATATGTGAATTAATAATTTTAAACGGGTTCGTGATCGAGATATAAAGGTTACCACCGCTGAATGGGCGCTTTCTGGGAGGGGGTTGCTTAATTTTTTATTCGATTGCGTGTTTGCTGGCGATTCAAGATAAATTCGTTTCGTTTTCTTGGGAAATCAATTACTGCACGATCCGGGCTTTCTTAAGAAATCAATCCGCAACAACTGTGCCACTATCAGCGGCAGGCAATGCCATTGAATTCTATTGATTGCGCTCTGCAGAGCAGGTGTTGAGCTCGTTTCCGTTGGTCGGATGATGAATGGAGTCGTAAATGGGCGACAATTAATTAAGGGAGCATGACAATGTCAGGTGCTGAACGGGCGCACCTATTGTTAGTTCCTTCCTATAACTAGCTGCAAATAGTTATAAATGGATTAACGGACAATTAAAGGCGACGATGGCTGTTGGAGGCGTTAAGTGGCAGTAACCCATTTTTTGCATTGAATTTACATAAGAATTAATGACTGTTGTAGTCACAGATTTGCGGATGATACCTTTTAAACGAGAAATAACTGGAAGAGCAAGCACAAAGAGGATAGTAGACGAGCAATGGAGGGCAGCTCCTTGTTTGGCCACTTCCTCGGCTTTCTCGTTGCCAAAATCGTTTCTATGACCTGGAAGTCTAGGATTTTGAACTTTTCCGCGACTGCTACAAGCTTTTTGAGAGAAAAAGAAGTCTTGATGGTGGACTGACTGTCAACGAATATAGCTATCCTTTGCATTGGCGTTGTATTCGGATGAAATTTAAGTTGACGGCAAGCTCTGGCGAGGATTTCCTCTTGGGAGTCTGTAGACTACAAAGATGCTCAGAGTATCTGAGTAAATACCCACCCCGTCTCCGTAACTCATTTTTGGACAGTCTGTGTATACCTCAGATCCGGGATGTTTCTTATACGCTTGGTATCCCAGTCTGCCCAGAGGAGCACGTCGACATAACTTGAAAAAATCTCATTTAGGTGCAATTTTGTTTGTTCGAAGCCGTATGAGTTCCCTCTGTATGGAATCCAGGAATAACTGTGGCCGTATGATCTTGAGCTCCACAGCCGAGTCTCTTTGAGTCTGATGTGCGTCGCTGTATTTTGAGGTCGAAAGGTAAAATATAGAGCACCACAGCCAGAGCGTCTAAAGGGGTCGTCCTTATCCAATCTTATCTATATCAAATCTATCTTGTTAAGCTTCACAATATTATATTTTGTTCTAAAGGCCTGCCGCCAACCTAGTGACCCATAAGTGAGGATAGAACGTACCAAGGCTGTGTACATCCATTGTAGGTCGTAGGTCCCAACTTTTTCCAAAAGGCTGTACAAGCCTTCCTAATCCGCTGTTATATATGAAGATTCTAGCTGAGCCTAGGCTAAACATAGATTCCTAAGTAGTTAGCATTAGTTTAGAGGGAAAGTCGTCCACACCCTAGTCAGCCAATAATTGAAACCGGCTAACCTCAGAATGTGTATAACATACACCGATTGAGTTCATGAACATCAACGTTTGGACGATCTTTAAGCAACACTTTCTTCAGCTCAAATCGGCTAAGACTCAAATTTCACTCGCATGCAGGGAAATAAAAATCCATATGTATCTGTACAGACTTCTTGGAAAAAGAACAAGACCTAACCATCACTGTGGCTGGCTGCAGATAGCAGACACAATTACGCCAATATTAGCCCATTGTGTTACCACGCGGATTAACTCACTTAGACCGACCGTGATGTGTGGTATCTAACGCCTCTTCATCGATGCAGCTTATGTAAAAATCATTGTACGATATATAGCCATCCTCCGGGCATGTATGGCATTTGCACTGCACCCTGTTATGACACCAATGAGAGTCCTGCACTCAAGAGTGACTGTTAAGACTGAGTGGTGGCCATATTTCCTTTGTTTTGAGGGACCTGATGCTGAACCAGTTAAGAAATGTTGTTGAGTTGTCTAGGTACCCGCTTATCGGACATATAGCGATCTCCATTTTGAATAAGGGACAAGACTAAGTACTCCTACGCCTTCACCCGTCATCGATTAATCTGCGTAAAATTGGAAAGGCTCATCTAGTGTCTGATTCTCAGAGTTCCAACCCAATGCTCTTGGAGAAATTTGTCGCGTAGATGGCTTGGAGTAGCAGGCAATCGATGTCTCTGGATAGGAAACTAAATTCGTTAAGAATAGTTAAGTGGGCGATGATGAGTTCGGATGACGCAGTGTATTGAGTCTACTGGCTGCTACTCCTCTGACAGAAAATCCAACGGAAGGATGTGAAAAAGTATGTTAAGATTCCCATCCTGTTAGAGCTCCGTTGATATTCATGCAGGCCAGTAGTGTCCTGGTTGAGCGTGTCGCAGTTGACAAATATCTCACCTATGGATGTTTGTATAGCAGGAGAAGGTCTTCCTAGACCTTTTCTGATATCCAATCGCTTTAGCAAAATGTTAACCGAATTTGTATGGCATTGGGAAAAGAAGAAACATATATTTAAAACAATAAGTAATATATCAGAAATTAAAAATATATATATAACAAAAAAAAAAACTTCAAAAGAGTGGTCACTACGGCATATATTTTTGTTTTGGCATTTGAGATATAATAATTATAATTGGGTGGCGCTACAGCCCGTAGACGGCCAGGGCCTAGCTTCTCAGCAACCTCTCGTGTTGTGCGTGCTATTGTTCTATCACGAGTGGAATGAGATATGACGTAAGTAAATATTAGAACAAAAATAACTAAAATCTCAATCAAAATTATCCTGTGCACGCTGAAAAGCGGCCACAAATTAAGTTTAGATTATCTTCGATAGGATCAAACAAAATAGAATATAAGCAAGTCACCGATTCTAGGAATAAGAGTCTTTATAAAGGGTGTCCCAAAATTAACGCATGATTTAAATTACAGGCAGAACCGCTTATAACGCCCTTCAAGGGACTGACGAATTTGGTCGTTATGTCGTTTTAACCGATAATCAAGGCATGTGAAGAAATCTGTTTTCAATTAGACATCTTGACATCTTATTTTTGCTTTTATTTTTGATGCATAGGCATTCAATATATTCATATGTACGAGGATATACATATTATGTACATGTACTGCTTATTAAAGAAAGTGGTAAAATCTATTTGCTTGGTTTTGGTTTTTGAATTATATTAGTAGACTTTTCAACCTTAATATGCAGTGGACTCTTTACTTTTTTACAGCCAGTTTTGCTTCCTCAACTGGTATTTTCATTTTGTCCTTAACCTTAAAAATTGTGGATATAGTGGAGTGTGAAACGCAATACTCTTTGGCGGCTTTGGGGTCTTTGCGCTCCAGCTTCCAAGCTAAAAAGTGCATATACCCAAAAACACAATTCAGTCGTGAAGATTATTGGTTTTTGACTCATTGTGCAACCGTTCTACCACTCGTCACACAGAAAAATCACACAGAATAAACTCAAAACAAATAATAAACAAGGAGTAAGCTGTAAAATATCCGAAATTCTATGTATGGACACAGATCCATTCATCGCATCTGCAAACAATCAGTACCGTTTCAGGAAATAAAATGCAGTCGCACAGTGGTGCAAAAGTAGTGGTTTTGTGCGATAAATTGTTTTGAAAAGTCTAAAGTAAATTTTTGTGGCTTAAAGCCTTGTATAAGAGTGAAAATAAGTTCAAATTTAACTTTTACTAAGAAAAGACAATTTTCAATATAAACTTACGGAAAAAAAACTTCGTTTTTCATTTTGGTGTTAATCATCTAGGAAAATACGGCTTTTTCAAAATGAAACAAATTTATAGTATCTGAACAAACGTCTTTTTTACTAACAAAAATGTTTTGACTCCTAAGACTTGATAACAAAGGATCTGACGAAATCATCATTCTATTGAAAATATCAGTTTCTTGATTCCAAGGCTTCTTCACTTAACTCACCGATCGGCAAAAGACAAGAAGAAGCAATTAAATTACCATAACAAACAAAAAAAAACTCTTGAAAATTGATAACACTATTTTTAAATAAATAAAAATCAAAAAAAAATATTTCCTGGAAAAGTTTAGCACTTCTGCTTTCACATTTATATTAAGGACATATGTTATAATTATGGTCAATTAATAGATCTGCTAAACTTTTGCCGGAACAGAAGATATTATACAAAAATTAAAACAAAGTAAAAAACAAACACTCTCACTTCAAACCCCTTAACTAGTTATAATTTTTTTTTCATTCCTGAAGTAAACAAATAAAATCTACACATTTTTACCTTCTCCGGACATATCTTATATTTTTAATCGAACGCTTAACATTAAAGATATTAAACAAAACAAAATTAACAACTTCTCTCTCCGAATTACAATTTTCTCAACAAACTTGTCAACTTTGATCGCTTGACTAACTCCCTGCAAAACATAAAAACAAAAATATGCATTTTTCTTATCACGAATACCGTATACTTTCTGAAAAGAAAAGCATTTTTCTTGTTTACCAAACATTTCAAAGTGACCTTTTGCGCACTGATCTCTATGGAGCTGCCCCAATGTGCGTCGGTTTCAGTTGTTGTAACCAATATTTTACTTCAAAAAACTGTGAAAAAATCTGTCGCTTTAAGCGGTATGTCGTTTTAAGTGATGTCGTTGTAAGTGATATGTTATTCAATGGGATTATAATGGACCTCAGCTGGAACCTAGGAATTTGGTCGTTATAACCGATATGTCGGTTTAAACGATGTCGTTGTAAACGGTTTGTTTTGACTGTAATTGAGAAACACAGTTTTTAGTCTCCTCATTTCATCCCATCTTCAGTGGCCCGCAGATTTCGAATTGTTGCCGTCAAATTTTCGTTATTTTTGAGATAGAGTTCTTCTTCTTCGCCGAATTTCTCGGGAATCATTTTCTTCTCCTTCTAACTCTATAAAAAAGCCAATTGCATCCATAATGTACTTAAAATGTAAAAATTTCACACTTTCGATGAAAATTCTTCAAAACAATGGAAACATGAAAATTCAAAATTGACGGAAGACAGCTAATTAAAAAAGAATAGGTAAAGAGGTTTTGATCACCGATAATGTGGTTATATATATAATAGGGGGAAACTGCATTCCGCCGTTTTCTATAATCGGCATGATTGTTCAATAATGAAAGCAGGCTGTTTTATCGTGTGACGCTCCCTTTTTTCCAAACCTATCATGTGTCAAATTGTCAGTGTTATCAACCATTTTTCTGCACAATTGGCGGCAAATTCAAATCTAGCGTTAACCTTGAAACACCCTTTATCAAACCGGTGTCATGAAGTGATTCGGCATCACGTTATTAAATTTTATCATTTTCGACGGCGTAACAACCCACAAGAACTTGGCTTATATGACATCTACATCAACATCTGTTATGCACAAAAGAAGATATCCTTGTCTTCTGGAAATTTCTTGTACGCATCGCCAAGAGATGTCAACTAAAACTGACAAACCACAACATCCCCATCTCCCGATTGAGGTGATTCTGATGAATGTGTAACTATTTTAGTTTAACGTGGCAAATATAATCATTTTTCTTGGGAACACAGCATTATTCCTATCCGCAAGAAGCTTTGAGAGTAGCTTTGTTTAAGTTTTATATATTTCATCGAAGTGACGCTTATTCAGCCCATAGAAAGTCGGTAATCGATTCAAAAGTAAATATTACAGCGGTCATACATATATTGTCCTACATAAGGGCGACGGAGGACCGTATAAAGAAGACGTATGTGACGTTCTATAGGTGCAAACGTGCCTTCGGTAAAACGGGTGGTATGAGTCTCAAATCAGGGGTGGTATACTGGCTATACACCATCATAGTAAGACGCATCTTGACTTTCGGTTCTCTAGTGCGGTGGAAAGCATTGGAGAAGAAATACATTCACACAGTGAACCTAAATCCAAAGATCGGCCTGCCTAGGCATAATAGGTTGTCTCAGAACAACATCGACGGGAGCACTCGAAGCCATCATTTGCCTCCCTCCGTTCGACTATTCTGCAGCATCAGTACAGCCTCGTCGGCCCTGAGGCTCAGAGAGGTTTCTGGATACGATCATACGATCACCATTTGGACGGCAGCATAAAATATAAGACAAACAGACAACTTACCACCAATCCTAGCCCCGGAGAAGAGCTTCCATCAACACTTTCTGAAGCGGACACAAAAGCAGAAACAAACGGTACTAGCAGAGGGGAGATTGCCCTATACTCTGACTGACGACCCAAAGAGGAGCGCACTAATAGGCGCGGGGGTCTTCTGAGACCTCTTCGTCAATTCTCTTCCTAGCACTGAGGGATGACTGCAACGTCTCAAGTCACTCAAGACGGCACTCGCTTTGAGAGACCCCAACGTAACCTACAAATCGATCAGCATTTTTTTCTGATAACCAAAAAACCATATCATCAGTCATTCTGACATCGAAGCTGGTTAGGCTATGCAGACAGAGCAGCAGTGACATATCCTTGGTGAATTCAGCGACTCTCTACTTTGTACCGGGCATACTAGAATGCAAGGAAACGAAAAGGGAAAAAAGGGATCGCAGCTGGGAGAACCTCTAGTAATCGCGTATGCATGTACGCCGCTCAGCTCCATAAGGAAAATAGAAGAGAAGCCTTGTACAGAGCCAGAACTCGATGACTTGGTCTGAGTATTGGAGCAACAGCAAGGGCTCTAAGACCGACGCTGAAGAAACAGAGACCAACATCATTAATCAGCTTTAGTCACAAAGAAGTGCGTAGGCTAATAGGAGTACTTACAGGGCGCTGTGCCATAGGTACATATTCAGTGCGTCAGAACATACAGCACAACGACGAGAAGTTGCAGAGATGAGGAAGAAACAGAATCTATCCAACATCTGCTCCACGATTGCCCAGTCCTAGCAAAGAATAGAAGGCAGTTCCTATAAAGGCACTTCTTAATAGAGCTGTTGGGCATAAGCGGTGTTGGACTGAGAAATCTCCTAAGATTCATTCGTGGATCTGATTGGTTTTAGGAGGCCAAGGGCACTATGTACCCATCCACGACCATAATTCCGTGAGGGCACCCATCTACCAACCTACCTACTTAATGGATAAACCCGTCCCTGACTTTCTGACCTTCTCGCTCTGCGCAAATTGGAAATAAAAATTCGTCAAGGAAGGCGAACAATTCAAGCGATTTCTTCTTGATTTTCTGAATATTCATAATTTTTTAGCAATAAAGTACCGTCCCATCAGAACAAGTGGCGTTAATGACAGACCTAGCTGCCATATAAAAAACGACCCATGAATGAGTTTGAGATGCTTCTGATGGCGGAAATACTGTAGCAGTGCCGCAGTAGCAAGTATACACAAAAATTAATATAAGTCCATCACTGGAAGGGGAGACAACAAAAACAAGCACACGCTGGGAACACTCTCAATCCTTGTTGTGGCTTTTAGCAAAATGATGGAAAGGAGAATTTCTGAAAATGACAACCGAAATTTTCGAAAATCGAATATACCACCTTCCCTCCAGCAACGCCACCTGTTTTCAAACTCGGCTTCTGATTGATCCACAATCGTATTTCCTTCCCATTGTGCTGATTGTCTGGCAAAACGATTTTCTTTGATCTTCGCCGACCGAGTTGATGTGTACACGTTGAAACAAATTGATGTGTCGATGGCAATGTGTAATGAAACACAAACATTTGCGACGTATGGTAATTGGATGCGGTAAATCAATCATTACATTTATCTACCACTTGTGACATCGCTGACATTCCCCAATCGAACTGGCCCCTCATAGTGATGCCATGAAAGTCTGTATCGCAACGTATAAGACAGCATCTGTAGGTGACGTATCTAAGCAATCTCTGACCTTAATCTCCATGGAAGTGAAAAATGTTGTTTGTTGAGGTATTCCATTTGGAAATATGCGTCCGTATCATATCTAAATTCCAAGTTTAAGTTGGTCCTCTTGACTACAGCCTGGAAACGGTAGCCCGGATTGTCTCCCTGCTTTGCTAGAAACATCCCCAAGTGTATGCTTATCTCATGAATGCCCTATTGTGGGGACATTCCGTACGAACGTGTGTACGCACTCGAACATTCCGGGAGCGTTACAGTGATGACTGATATTCAATTGTACTTCGATAAAGATAACAATCTTCAGCGGGAATCACTAATAGAATCTCTAGCCCCTACATGCAGGGGCAACTCGGGAAAACTACATTTAACAAATGAGATAAAAACAAATCGAAAATGTATCCGAGAGATATATGCACATAAATTCGCCTTTAATGTAATCCCCAGTGGCCGGGGCCGCAGAGCAGCTGCTACCGCCGATATAGCTGCCCGCAGAGTACCAAAAACCAAAGCCCATACCGCGCCGCGCCACTGCTCGTGTGGAGCACTTTCCGCAGGTGTTCAGAAGAGCGAATATCCGACCGACGAATGTGTGTGCTTATTGATTTTTCATTGGCATTTTCTGCACGTGAAAACTTTCCCCATTAAATTACTTTCTTTTTTCACATAATTATCGGAGGACTTGAAGTATTCCCTTCGTGTATGGCTTTCATCCTTTTTCCGGGTACCCCCCAATCACCGAGGCAGCCTCAAAAAGGGAATACGTGTCGTGTTTGTGTGCGTGTGTGTGTGGCGTTTTGTATGGCCTGGAAAGGGTGGGGTGGAATATGCCTTGGCTATATTAAGAAGATTATCCTGGGGGATAAAGACGAATAAATTCCTTTTTCGTATCAATTGGGTGCCTGTGCCGAAACCTCGACAAGGACAGCACGCTCAGTTGGCGGTGCTGCTTAGCAATACTCTTTAGCTGGGCTTTCTTCTCACCAAGGTGACATAATCAGACGGAGTATCCTTCCACGTTGAGAACATACGTTCGACTAGTTCCCTTGCCCTCACTGAAAGTGCATTAAAGTAGGTCAGTCCTTAATTCAATAGACGAAGGGTGCTGGTGCTGTGTGCTTAATGCAGCACTCCGGCAAAGAGAGACAGAAACGGAGCATGGGAGCAAGTGAAACAGGAGCAGCTCTGGAGATTTATGAATCGAATGAATGACCCCTTTTGCAGACTTGGGGCGAATTCGGAGGTGAGACTGCGTACGGCGCATTTGATAAGAAAGTGGAGAAATTGGTTGAATCTTTTCCAACATTCGGACTTAAAGTGAGACTCATGTGTCAGCAACATTTGAGATTCTCCTTCTGCGTGTAGCCCTGATTGCGCATCAGACCGTGCTTGAATGACTGCCATACGGGGGTGGAGTGCCGCGGAGTTTTGATGTGATGCAAGATGGATGTCAAAAGGCAAGGGGGAAATGTGCTGAGAAGGGATATCTATCGAATAAGGATAGGATTTTTATTGTTTCCAAGACATTTTTTTTTCTATGCACTTTGACCAAAAAAGACTTAGTGCATCATATTCAGGCTGCAGTTTCTTGGATCTGGGAGTCGGTCTAAAGGTTGCAGCCCATAGAAACTGCTGAGTGCGTGCGTTTAGATCCCACAAAAAATATTCTTCACGCGATATATTAGGACCTATTCTCTTTTGCATGTTTATAAATGACCTCCCGTCAGTGTGCAAACATGCTTCTGTAGATTTGTATGCCGATGACGTTCAATTGCACTTGGCTAAATCATTCTCCAACCTTAACGAACTCTGTCTGGTTACAATCACACCAACGTAGTCATTGCTCGAATCTATGGATGCCTTCGCAAATTATGGCTCAGTTACTCCACTGGAAATGCGAAAAAAGCTGGTCACAACTCTAATCTTGCCACTCATAACATATGCTGAGGTTGCATATAGCAGTCTGGACTCGTTATTGCAGCGTAAATTACAAGTGGGTTTCAATGATCCAGTGCGTTACATCCATGGCATTCGTAGGTATGACCATATATCAGCATACTCCAGGGACTTACTAGGTTGTGATTTGCATCAATATATCAACGCAAGGAACTTACATAGAATTATTAATAATCGAAGTCCGTTGTATGTGTATAACAGGCTCAAGTTTACCCACTCGTCACGAACTACCAATCTAATTCCCTACCGCTGCAATTTTCTTAATTCTTCACGTTTGTTTTTCATTCACAATGTGCGACTCCTTACCTTCATATTTAAGGGCTATATCAAATAATTCCAAGTTTAAAAGTGCAATTCGCCTATATTTTTCCACACACTAATGTTCCACTCCCTCCTTCTTTCTATCCTTCCTCTATTTTACCTTCCTAAGTCTAAAATTAAAAGAAAATTTAATCTTGATTTATATCCCTAAGTACTAAAAAAGATTCTGTCTTAATGTGCAAACCAATCAAATGAAATAAATTGAATAGAATTGAACTGAATTGATGTGCGGAAATAACAACAAAAAAAAAAGTTAAAAGTTGACCAATATCATCCGTCGTAATGCAGTCCAATCTCTCCCTTTTTTGACAGAACGCATCGCATGCAACGGACCAGGGCCGGAGCCTTAACTACTCACAATCAGGATCTTAAAGATACTTTCTGTCATTTTTAAATTTTTTGTATTTATTTGAACAGTCTTGTCAGGCTCATTGAAAATTAATTCATTCTGATTCACACTTTAATACTCACGAGCAACGATTTGCTCTCGACTTACCACCATTTGATGAATAAGTTCAATTTCATCGATACCTCCTAAATAAAATTGCTTTCCCCAACCTTTTTCTAAGTAGTTTTCTAAGTTTTGCTGTACAGGGTGGGCCATCTATTGGATTCTTCTTAAGTCATGGTTTATTTTGACACTGACAACTGTTTTCCACTTTAAATCTTGACAGAAAGTCAGTATTATACCTCCGCAGAACGAAATGAGTTACTTTATACTTGACCAACATTGGGAAATATTGAAAACTTATGTCCAAAGTGAATGATGTGTAGCCCAAGCAGTGCGTTTTTCGAAAAGATTTGGTCGACGAAATGAAGCACTGCTGTACGCAAGTTTGTGCAAAATTGAGACTGATATGCTAGTGGTCAACACTCATGGTCCCCGTCATCTTACGGTGAGCACATATGAGATTGTGGCACACCCAATTCCCAAATCGCGTTATTAGTCGTCTTGGCGATGTCAATTGGCCGCCTTCGAGCTTGATTTGGACTTTTTTTGTTGGGAAACGTGAAGGACCGATGTAGTGCCAAACAACCCGGAAAAGATTTAAGCGCTTAAGGCGAATATCATCAAAGTAATCCGTGAGCTACAGCCCGAAACCATCAACAAGGTCTTGGAAAATTAAGATAACAGAATGCGCTACTGCGACGCTAATCGAGGCAGCCACTTGAATCACGTTATATTTCATAATTAATGGGAATGTTTCTTCTTATTAATAAAGCCATAATACATGGAAAAAAATTAATGTTGTTCATTTTGTAGCATTTTTAAAAAGAAACTTGTATTTGGCCCACCTTGTATATCCGTGTTCTAGTTGTCGTCATCAGTTTCATTCTGATTGTCAGACTTATCCCTCTCCATTTCCATGATCATCCTTATCTGAGTGCTCTTGACCTTCGAGGGAGCATTATGTCTAATAAATTGATTTTAATAAGTGCCAGGCGTTGCATGAAATAAATTCTAAAAACTCTAAAGTTTAGAAAAATTAAGAAAAAATATTTGGTTGGGCATGTACTTACAAAAATTCCTACTCTACCTTAAATTCAATTATGTCGCTGTATCAAATCGTCCGCGGATGGCATTCGATTTCCCCGCAGGTAACCTCGTGTTCCCGCAATGTGCAAGGTGGTATGCAACGTCGCGTCATCCGGTGGCGTGGACATAGTGTCAGCATTACGCAATGTTTCTAGGGAGAAACGATGTCAGAAATATTTGTGAATATTGTCCTTAACTTAGACAGGAGAGATTTCTGATGAATGGTTTTTAGTCGTGAGTAGATGAAGTTAATTTGGTACACGAACGATGACTGACAAGAAAGGGGAAAAAAACATACTCTTGTTGTTAATTCCTGACTGGGCTAATAGAAACTTCATACTCGTGAATATTTTTGGAAATAATTTCGAATGTCATTCTCGCTAAGCGATAGACGTTGTCCGATGGTTTAGCTTGCAAGGCTGCAAACGACCCAAGTGGACCTTATAAAAACATCACTAGCAAGTGGAGCACATTCCATAAGGAACAAACCACACTGCCTCGTCTCGTGGTGTAAAAAAAGCAGAATGTCAAAATTAATCAAATCGCTCTTAAACGGCAATTCTCACGAAAATCAACGTCAAGGCAAATTCATACCGACCATAAGCTTCAATAGCAAAAGATGACAATCATATTATGCAAAGCAGCTGTGAAGGAAATGGACAGGCAGAACGGGAGAAAAATACCTCAGCACGTCCTCGCGTGGACATCCTATCAATTAACTGAAATGCATGAGATACAAAGCGCATTCCCAGAATGAATCACGTCCAACTGCCATCTGCTGGCCGACGCCATTCTCTGCATCTTTCTACTCTGTGACGGTCTGCTGGATTTTTTTTCCAACAGTGGCGGTTAAACTGACAAGTGATGGACAATCCAACTTGTGGCCTATAGTGGAAATGGAAATTTTAACGTTATTATGGGTATACGTCAAAATATGGCCGCATATGAGGGCATGACGGGAAAATCGAATTCGCTCTTAATGTGATTAGTTTTCATGGAATCAGTGCACTCATGCAGCGAGTGAGCTTAGCAAATGTGCCACCGGAGTAGCTGTGGCCATCGATAGGAGGTAAGTACATTTCCATTAGATAGAAATTGTTCACTCGTCCCGCGAAGAGTATACGCGTGTGGGGAAATTGGAAATGAACATGGGTTCGATGCACACTTGCATACCACACGAGCGCAGTGCAGAAGGTGGCATGGTTTTTGCTTGCCGGTGAAATACGCCTCACAACCTGACAAGTATTGTACACGGGATATTTAAAAGGAAATTAATGTGATCATGATTCAGTGCAGTGCAGCGTGCGGACATGGGGATATAAAAAAATGTCCTTCATTACATTTGACGAACGGGCAGTGGTCGCGAAGAGAGCTCAAATCAGGACAATTTTTTCGAAGCTAACCGATTATAGGGCAGGATATGTAGGATACCCTGGGCCTTCCACAGTTTTCCCGGAAATTGTTTTCGACCGAAAGGTTAGCTTGAAGACTTAGAGGTAACGCTGTATAAGATGCTAATCCTTTTTAAGATTTCCTGTGGCATGGTTAGGAATCAGTATTTTTTACAGACAAGAAGAATGACTTAACGCCGAAATAGCAGAACCATTGGTGATAAAAAACGAAAAAATGGTTCGTCTTTTTGCAGTGATTTCGGCTAGGGGTGCAAATGTAGCTCAAGAGATCATAATTCTTTAGCACAAGTCTTGACGACATGATCTACAAGAGAAAGCAATTTCAACGTGAAGCCAATCAGACCCAAGATACAACCGTAACCCTTCGAAACTACTATCTTTTGTATGGCACCCCGAACAGTGCCAACAAGCAAATGCACTCTCTCTCGCTCCACTCAGACTTTACGCCTTACACGGTTTCGCTTCAAACACTGTGAACTGTTTTCAAATTCAAATTTTATACGCTATGACCAGGGGACTCCATATCAAGACATAAAAGTACATCCCATGCCTTCCCACGCAGCGTTATGTGTATTTCGAGCATACCACAAGAGATGAGTTCTTAAACACCGCCATGTTCCCTTTACCACTTGCAGGGCATCGCCAGATGCAGGATAATCCGACGGAAACATAAAAATATAACATGTCACTTCACTCCAACGTTAAACCGGAATTATATGATGGGGCTGTAAAGCGCTCATACATTTGCAAGTCATCTCTGTGGGACGCTCCTTACTGACTGACTGCATCGCCAGGAACTGGTCGATACACTCATAAATGTCCATAATCCATAAAAGTCTTCGCCGGATCCATCGAGGTAATTGGCACCAAATTGAGTCACCCTATTAGTTAAGTCAATAGTCAGAGACGAGGCACGACGAGTTCGAACGGAGCGCTGAAAAGTGCAATGATTGCTGGTTGAATTGAGAGGTAAATTTCGGAAGCAATTCAATTTGACGCAAAATTCTTGTATCGAAAACATTTTAATTTGCATTTACAGCACCGCGAGTGCTAAATGGCAAAAACCTGCTGCGAACGATGCGACGACGCATGTTATCGTTAAAATCACATCAAATAGATGACGGTGCGGGTAGCCGTAAAATTAAAACTTTGAATGTGATAAATAGCTGATACGAGATGTTGCGAACATCTAACAGTAGTCCACTGCTGGGTTGATTTGCATGCGATCGTTGACCAATGAATAGACACGGAAGCGTGCTGAATTGTTGACCACGGCGCCGATTATAGACACAATTCTTGAAACAAAAACACCACATGTTTGAGCAGACAAGGGAAGAAGAATATGTGCCAAGCTGGTTTAGAAAAGGTCGTGTCAGTTAGATGGTCTTGGTGGTTAAGATGCTGATCCATCCCTTGGCTTCACTGGCAGTGCTTCAAGCCGTCGCTCCAATTTTTGATGAATCGGTTCAATGTGTGCGGCAATATATTCCAACAAGAGAGTTTCGAATGCTGATCTCGAGCTCTTCCAAAATGAATGTTTCGCGTTGGCCAATTGATGAACGGTCGTCCTGAGATTAACCAGTCGCCAAATTTACCTTTCAGAATTTCGAGCATAGCGTCACTTGTATGCCTTGAACGCCGTCATCTTGTTCCAACTACACCTCGGACATATCGATGTTGCCTAGCTCTGACCACAGAAAGTCTATTACCATAGCTCTATACCTAAAACCATTGACGGTAACGGTGTTTCCTTCCGGATTTAAAAAGAAAAGAAGTCCGATGATGAGGCGTTTTATATATACCCCACGAAACAGTCAATCTTTGTGGATGCAGTGATGTTTGGTCGAACATTTGTGGCTTGTGTTCGCTACAATAACTAACATTTTGCTTGTTGACATAGCCGCTAGGCCAAAAATATTAATCGTCCGAATTATGAAATTCCGGATCCGGGGCCAACATTTCCATTCGCCATCGCCTCCCACCAACATTACCGAACTCACTGCATTGCCTTTGGTAGTACGGCTTCAATTCTTGCGTCGTAACGATCATATACGGGTGTTAGCCGGTTTGGGTCTCTCGACATACGAAATACGGGAGATTGTGGACTTCTTGAGTTAATTAATCTCTCAAGTTTGAAAGAACACTTAAATGCAAAATCTTTTTAAAAACAAAATGCAAACCACTGATAATATACAATTTAATTATATTCATTGTCAAAAGTCAAAGTCCAACCATAATTGACGTACGCAATCGAGATCATAATAACCACACGCTTAATTTCGTTAAAGTTCGTTCACTTTGGCTTACTTCAATGGGAGCGAAGTAAACCATAGATCTATACGTACAGACGTAAATGCCAATGGGTGTTCGAATTTTGAGTAAATTCCAACATCGACTTTGAAATTTGACAGTGCTTCTGGGTACTTTTCATTGGCTTCTGACATAAGCTTCAGTTCATTCAAGTCAATTGTGATAGAATCCGTCGTAAGTGGATTTTGCGTAACTTAACACTGCGACAAGAAGTCGTGTCCTATCGTGTCGGCTTTGGTGTTTATTGGCTCATATGGAACACTGTATCATTGCCGTACCAAACAAAAAAAAAAAACAAAGTTTTCTTCTCGCACTGGCTTCACCCAAAAACTGAACATTTCTATCAATTCCAACTAAACCGGACCAACTTTCAAATGTCAATGTATGCTGCAATCTTATTTAATGTCCACACAAAGAGTTTCTCGAAACGAGAATGTTTAAAAAAGAATCACATGTGGATAGTTACAAACATCACCATCATCGATAAGTTCACATTGTCCCAGCATCAAAAGCCACGTCGCGTCGTGAAGAGAAGAACAATTAGCTTATCGAGCTAACGTAAATCTTAATAATGCCACCGACACTCAGGACAGGTTTGAGTGAAATTTCTTTTCCACTTCGCTCGTTGGCTTATAGAACGACAATTACAATTAATGTTTCAGGGTCCATCCCAGAGACTCCCCCGGTGGCAGGAACTCAATTTAAAGTGATTGACAGCATTTAATTCTCCACGATATCAACACAATAGTGAAGCATCAGCAGCAGCAGCACCGCCACCAGCACCAGTAGAGGCAGCCTCAGCTGCACCCCTCACCGGTTGTAACAACAACGACAGTGGCGGCTGCTGCCACACTTTAAACAGGACACAACAATGGCGAAAAAAAAATAAACGTCGATAAAACTTCGCCTCCTACCGTTGTCCACTCACCCCGGCCACCCACTTAATCGCCTTTCAAAAAAGAAGAAAAAAAAACGTCCTTACTTTATGTCCATCATGTGGCGATGTATACGGCGAATGCATAAATCAATCTGGAGGAGAATGCATGGTATTTTGTTAAATTTTACCGTGCACCCAGTTGCTCGCCACTTCTGTTTGTATAGTTGTTGGATTATTCATAAAACGTCATCATATCAGCAGTGTTCTGTGTCCTGTCGCATTTTTATAACATTTTCCAGTGAGCATCACTTGAGCGAACGTATTTTTGTCGCCATTCCTCAACTCGCCTCCATGTGTATCCGACTGTTCGGATTGAACTCTGTTCTGTTCTCACTGCATGCACAACCTTACATGAATTTAATATTTAAAAGTTAACCAAACGATGCACGCTCCACATCGTTCTGGTTGTTTCAATTACACTTCAGAGCGCTGAACTGGCAAATCTAGGTGATAGAGAGTGTAGGTACAAAATGAGTTTGCACGATTTTTTCGAGTGGCTTTAAAAGGGGAATTTAGCTTGTAAAAGTTGCCTTTTTTTCTTTTAACTTGATCGGATTTAGTCAGACCGAGAAACAGCAAGATTTATTTTAAATTTTAATGAATTGCAGCTTGAAGCGAACTTTTTTCTTCTCATAAAAAAGCTGCTTATTTTTTTTTATTGTGGATGTGCTGTTTCTTTTTTAGTTGCAACGGTATAAACACCTTCAGAGTTATGGGTTTACGAATGGGTTTAGAAGTGAAGCTTAGCTGTCCTCAAAGTAAGTGTACAAAAACAGTCAAGTGCAATGATGGTAACTGTAGGAGGAAATCCCTACATACACAGGTATTTTTAGCTCAAAAATTAACCCATAGGGAAAAAATTACAGATTTTTAAAATAAGCGAAAATGTAGTTATTTTGATTATTAGAAACTCTCCGTTAATTTCAGGAGATACAAAAGAGGTTACCCATAGAAAATGAGTCGTTATTCAAAGAAAAAGATGGGAACAGATCTGAATTTTCATTTGGTCTTCTTTTTAAACACCTTTCTTTGAACGATCTTTCGCAAGAATGTAATTGAATGTAAAAAATGACAGTTAAATTGAATTAGGCGTTGAACAGTTTTTGTAGAAAATGCATAAAATCTCTTTTAAATGCCATTCATATTCTCACTGCGATTTGCGAACTTCGCAAGCTCTGACAACTTATTCATATGGACTTTTTTTTTATTTGCAGAGAGCTGCGTATACATAGAATTTGTGAAAACTGACACTTCATTGTGAATTTTTTGGTCGTGAATTTGTGGATTGCGTTTCCCTCTTTGAGTATTCCGTTCTCAGTTTGACAGTTGACATTTATTGGCTGAGATACAATTTTAAACCAATTGTAATTAGGGTAGTTTAAATATCCATGGTTAAAAAAACTCGATAATTCAAAACTCATCTGTTTGCATACCAAGAAGTATATCACATGGTTTACATTTTTGTTGGAAAATGACTGTTTCTGAACGTTCGCATTCGCAATTCGCGGCTCATATGAATGTACATACATAGTTATACATGCGATCATTTTTTTTAAAGTATTGTATTATTTTTAATTTTTTTATGAATTTGATTGGTTTTAATTGACGATTATGTATGTATATATGTATACACTTTCTTATCTTTATACATTTACATATGTAAAGCATTATTTGTTTGTTTGTTTGTCCTTATAGACTCTTAAATGGTAAGAGATAGAGCATTGATGTCCTTTGCAACTTTGTTCAGAATTCTGAAAAAAAGGTTTTGGTACAAATTTTTTATTTTTTTTTATTTCCTGCAATACAATATTTTTATTAATAAATGTATGTAGCAATGTGCGCCGGGTACATCTAGTATATGAATAAAATGACTGTTGTACGTTGGGTTATGTGAGGAGCGCGTTAGAAAACATGTGTGAGGACGGAGGGTTAATGATAAACTTATGTTTCCTATTTTATCTTGTTCTTCGAAATATTTTTTGGCTCTTCATCACGCAAATGCTGTCGCGGAATTTCTCTGTAGTAATCGAAGTCAGAAAAAAAAGGAACAAATTAGTCACGAAAATCTCAGTTTGATTTGACTTATTCGGTCATACTTGCAGAATTCAAAATTAAATTGTGTTTCTTTTAAGTGCAATAAAAAGCATACAAATAAAATGGAAACAAAAGTACTTAATGATCATATATCATAAATATGTACATATATATATTATTTTGTATCATATTTTCAAATACCTTACGAAATTTAACAGGTTATTTTCATTTAAACATTTGTCAGTGCTTTATGGGTTTATGCCTGTTTCTGGTTTGTTAAAATAAACTTAAGCATTAAGTTTTTTTTCTTTTTTTAATTTAATAGTTTAATTTTTCTATTTAAAAAAAATTGTAGGGGCAATTTTTCGAGTGTGTATGGAGAAGTATGGATTTATTTTATCGTCGGTAGGTACTTTACTTTTTTGTTAGTTGCCATCACTGGTTTGAGGCTAATTTGGCTTGGCTATTCATTGTGAGTACACTCACGCCAGAGAAACGTTTACAATTTGTTCAAATTTATTTTGAAAATCATGATTCAATTCGAGAACCTCAAACTCAAGCTATTGTCGAAAAAGTCACGGTTAGTGCGTTTGGTGCAAAAATGATGATGGTACAGAAATATGATCACTAACTTCTTCGTGTAACACTTGGACTCGGAAGCTAACCAACATTCGAAGCGTTATTGTCGAAACACAGTCATTAAGAACTGTCAAATCAGCTGGCACATAAAACCTTTACTTACTGCTTTAACATTTAAGCAAACGCGCTTTATCTTTTGGAGAAATTCAGCAAAATCTCGTAGTTTCTCTGTAGTTCCAGTGTGCACTTCATGTTTTTCAAATACCATAATGCACTCTCATAACACCAATGTTGGCCGATGTCCGTTGAGCTCTAAAATTGACGACAGGTGTCGGACCCACGGTGGATGGTAGGCGACGCAAATGTCTTTTATTACCTTAACTCATTATACAAAATATTCATAAGAATAGTTAATCTTAAAAAATTCATGAGTGGAATTATGTGTGTGCCATTTTAAATGCTTTTACCTGTAGTATAATGTCAAATGCAACCTCATCGGACTTTACTACTACTTAAATACCAAATGTGGTTGGGGTGACTTTTATGTTAACATAATTTGATAGAAAGCAAAAAATACATTTTTAAGAACCAAAATATAAGAAAATAAAACCGAATACAAGAAAAAGGAAAATTAATTCATTCGTTTTGCTTAGGAGATAAAGATATGGGAATGAATGGGTGGCGCGCGAATGGCACGTGTAGCCTTCGTTATCGTTGTCGTCCGATGCACATATCCCAGTAATGAACCTTGTGTCTGCATTCTGGTTAAATTCTAGAAAACTAGGTTTTAAGTTACTGCATTTTTGTAAGCAGAATGTAAGTAGTTGCGAGTTCAAAAAATTACATAAGATTGTTGAATTTGTACACAACCACTAGTGTTGCATTCGAAAGCAAGCTTAAGGAATTCGTAGCCGTAGACGAAGACTTTGGTTGAGAAATCGATGTCTTAGTCAATTTTTTCAGCGGAAAAACTGATCGTGTTGCTGTGATGCTTCCTTGGATTCCTAGGGAAAGTGAGCCGCCACATACGAATATTTGCAGTATTTTCCCGAAAATTTTGAGATGATGTGTCACATGGAAAGCAGTTTGTTATGATGCGCCATTTTAGCTTCTTGTAGAGTAGCATCTTCTGCTTCTGGATTGATCCATTTAGTTTACGCATCAACGCGTAGATGCGATGAAAGCCAACGTTGTCATTCCTGAGGACCAATTTCGAGTAAGTTGTTATACTTCCTACATTGTACCCGCTTCTTTTTCTTTCTCAGCAATGTACTAACATGAATGGACTAATGTTCTCATCGTCTGATTGCCAGTGACACCAATCAGCAAAAAACGCCAACACACTTCACTCGACAATCCATTTCGAGCATGACCTTCAGCGTATCCCACTCAGCTTCCCCCAACTGCCGATAGTCCTATGTGCCCATATCTACTCAGTTGGTCGCGTTGCAGTGTTTAAAACAAATAAGCCAATGCCCTGATTCGTGTCGAACCAACCGATTTGCGTAGTTTTAAAGTGTCGTCGTTTAAATAATTTCATTGTATTTTTAATTTGCGTTGTTTTGATTTGCGTCTCGTCCCGATGCATGACGTCAATCGAATAACCGGTGAATAAAAGCAATTTCAATTTATTTGCAATAAATTTATGGCATTCTGGAACATATCACACAATAAATATGCACAAAGTGTGAACTTTTTATTTTAATTTTATTTAAATGCGGCTCAGAACCGTGTGTAGCTTATGAGAGTCTGTTATCATAAACCAATAATTTATTCATAGTTGCCGGAAATAAACTCTACTTTATTGGCGAACGTAGTGTTCTGAATGAGCAGGTTCCACACCTAACAAACATAAGCAGAGTAACACTAATTTCTTTAGATGAGGACTACAAGCAAAACAGCACGTTGTTTTGCTTGCCGAAACATATGCAAATATCATCGAAGTCGTTGGATGGGTTTCAAGTAAGCGTTTGACCAGAGGCACAATGTTATTGCTCAAAACGTGCGAGAGCGAAATGTGCTCCAAAATTCTTGTGGCATAATCTTAATCGTATACGCACGAGGAACGTAAATGCAAATCAATTGAACAATTAGCTTCAAAAGGCTCATCCGCAAACGCATTGTGAACGTCTTTAGCTTACAATGAAAAATAGGATAATTCGAACCTATTGCAGCGGCATTGCATTCAAAGGCAATGTGCATTCTAACCAAGAATCGATTTCCAATGAAAGGAATGAAATAATCGAATATATACATTAAGTGGCTTTGAAATTGCTCGGGCATCTGGACCGGATAGAATTTACGGTACGAGGAATATCAAAGCACTTCAAAATCATTAGAAAATGTCTTTTGTTGTATTTAAAGGATTTGGTATATCGTATTCCATTCCTGGCAGTGCACACTGACAATGTTTCAACGCCCCAAGAATACGACACAGACACACTATGTAGCAATAACTAGTTGCAACCCGTCATGATTTCATCGGCAGTGTACTTTGTGTATGGGTGTATGAAATGATATTTATTGTTCGCGACGAACTTATGACGCCGCGGGAAGGAAAATATTTAATTGCTTTTAAGAGGATTTTATTTTACTTTATGGCTTCGATAACATTCTTATACAGAGATTCGATGGTGGATTTAAATTCCGTAGGAGCAGAATAGTAGGGCTTTTCCGAAGGATAAACCTGGCTGGGAGAACCGGTTTTTAATGGAATTTAAGAACTTAAGAACTTTTAAGTAGTTAAAGCTGCTTGTTTTTAAATTTTGGGTTTGAATGATTCGTATGTCGTCTATTTGATGCACAGTGGCACATTCAGTGGTCGGATATTATGCTGTGCCGAACGTGCTATCAAAACACAAACTTTGTGCGAATAGACAAGACACTAGTTCAGTTCAGCATAAAGCTAACACTCCGCTCCGTGCGACTAGATGCAGAGATTGCCATCGACACCGTCACTGCCACCAATTCCCGTGGAAACGTGAGCTGCCAAGTTGATATATACGCCGCCAACCATCCACCATGCTACCGAACGCTCCAGTGTTTGTCTCAACGAACATAGGGCGAACGTCTGTATGCGTTTATAGAGTGAGTTATGGTATGAGAAAAACGAGAACGAGGTTTTCATTAGATCCGCAGAGAAATTACGAGATTTTTCTGGATTTCTCTAAAAGGTTAAAGATTGTGTTTCGACAATAATGTTAACGAATGTTTCCAAGTCCAGTGTTGCAATCATGTCTCTGCACCACCCACTGTAGCCAACCGATCATCATTTTTCCACCGGTCCAAAAAGCGCACCAACCGTGCCTTTTTCTGGATACACTCGTGTTTCGACAATGGACTCAGTTTGAGTTTCTCGTTTTCTTGAACCATACGGATCTGTCTCATTTTTTTTTTTATTTCCTTTAAGTAATAGGTCTGTTTCCAGGCCAGTTTGGAAAAAGGAAATAGTTGCAGTTTATTAAATCTGGAGAACATGCTAGATTCTCTGGTGTTGTAATTGAAAGTGCATCGGTTGGGCCACTATTATTAGGCCAACACCTTATCTCATACTCTTAGTTTAGTTGAGCTTAGTTTAGTCGTAGTCACAACTTTTGGTCTCAATAAAATGATTAACCGGCTCAAAAAAAGCTAAACAATTAAAATTAAGCTTGTATCGACCGAATTCGAAGCGCGCGAAAGCTCTGAATACGAAAAGGATTTCGAATCGAGTTCAAGGGGAATGCTTAAAGAAGCTTAGTCAACTCGAAAATATCAATAGAACAATATCCACTGAAGACACATATTGCGTGCTTTAAGCTTTTATGGGGTATAGGTTGGCTCGAAAGTACATAAATGTTTACCTAGATAGAAAAAGAAGTCAAACATGAAGCGTTGTAATAAAATTGTGTGTTAGAGCAAAATGAATGTATAACACAATCAATCGGGAATTGAGCGATGGCATAAGGGATAAGCTCAGCATAATTAATTGAGTCAATGCCCAGTTAGCGCACTGGACTGCGAATCATGTTGTACCTCGTGTGTATTTGGAATGCGGTAATCTGAGTTGCATTCGTCTTATATTCCATGTAGACATATCGTGTAACTCGTTGGAATCCGCTTTGTGTTTGTTCAATTTGTGATTTCGTATCTTGTGCCGTTAATTTATTTTTTTTGTAACAGAATTAACACTATTTGAGTGCCACGCTATTCAGTGCATTGAAGAAATTGAGAGCGCACGTTTTTATTCGAATTGCTGGTCTCCTAGAGAGGATTTTAAAGAAGTAAATTTGTTTGTTTTAATTTTCATAAATGGTTATACATTACCTCCCTAGAACGGACACCTCTATATAAAGGAAAACCATGATGGTACCGCGTGTATCCCCTGTAGAGAATTTTAACTGTAATATTGTAATATTGCACGTACTTTCGTTGATTGGTTACAGGAGATGATTAAACTATATCGTACGTACTTTGTGTGGAATTCTTCCCATTTGGACCCAAATACAAACCATTCAAAATATTTTGGAAAAAAACTTAACTTATAAACGTACCACTAGAGGTTACTTAAACATTTTTCTGCAAAAAAAAAAAAAACAACAAACAAAAAATAATGTTCCCAAATATTAAAAAAAAACCTCCCTCAATTGGGACCAATTGGCTTATGTGTGATATTATTTAAAACATTCTTTTTCGATGCTTTCATATGGCATTGCAGCTGATTATGCAGAAAGAAGATGGCCACGAATGGAGACACCGGACATAAGTGGGTTAAAACATTACTCCATACCATAGAGCTGCGGAAAACAATAATTTATTCTGTAACTAGTGTTTCGTATTCGATGGTTTTCCTTTGGCAACAAATACATACATAAGTCCACGGCCGTCAATAAAACTATTAATCTGCTTACTCTCTTACCTTTTGTTGTAAAATATACAAATTAAAAGTTCGATTCATGAGATCCATTTCGAAATTACACGGGTAAATAAATATTCCAATTGCAAAAGCAAAGAAATGTTAATTTTTAAATCTCATCACTTTGTCTGTTTGGTTGCGATCGTGTTGAAAGGGTTTATCGCGATTTATCCTATTTTGTGGACTTGGTTAAAAAAAGCTGTCAAAATGTCCATGTACATCTGAACCATGCGTCCTTTGATTCTCTTGCACATACCAAAACCATTATCCAAAGCTTGCAGCACCATCAAAGCCCCTTCGATCTCGAAACTCACACTCGGCCGTCTGAACCAAATCGGCTTAATTTGGTCCTATCTGACTAAATCACATTAGCTCGGTCCTCTTTTAGTGCATGACTTGTACTTTAGGTTTACCTAACTTTAGGCTTACCCGCTTTAGGTTTACCCTTCAGGACAGCTTTTCGAAGCTCTCTTCTCACCGTTTCAGCACTGAAAGGAACATAGATTTTCATTGTGATCGTTTGTTTCTATTTCCCCGAGTGGATCGTCTTCCCGCGGGGGATTGTTTTCACGCTGAACGTTGAATTCAAGTTAAAATGTCATAACCTTTCGTGGAATTATTGACACCTCTTATTATTAGATTATCCTAATGTTCACCACACCGCCCAGTTTGGTATTCTTTGCAAAATGCTGAATCATTTCATTGCTATGCTGCTGGTTCGACTTCACCTTACCGGCAAACTAGTTAAACGCAAACACCTTCTTGAATGACCAAATGGTTATAGCTCTTCTAACACCTGTAAATGCAGTAATTATGTGTAATTAAAGTGTCAACATAAATTCGCATGCTGCCGCTACACACGTCTTCATATGCACTATCCGTATTTTGTGGTGACATTTATGTTTACCTACATTGTTGTAGCAAATAATTGAACACCATACGAGCTAGTGAATAAAAATCGCTGTCGGCAGTAAAAGTTTTATTCGAGCCATTTGGCTATCTTGTACATTACGTCTTGCATCGCAATTGCTCTTTAAAGTCATCATGGCTGTCAAGTCAATGCCAAGACTGTGATTACGTGGAAAAGCACGTGATTAATGATCCCCAACTGCCCTCCGGCATGCAGTTCTAGCTTATCGTGTATCATGTGATGAATGTGTTTCGTTCGGACACATCAATTTGCGCAAGTGCTATTATACTGATAATTGAAAGTATTTTCTTCCTATTGTCTCAGAGGCAACTTCAAGCCAGGCGCATATGACTGACGTAAGAAACATGTCCATTAGTTTCTGTTGAAGATGGTGTTCGAATCTCAATTGATCAGCCTCGATGCGAGGATCCGCAAACAGAGTTATTCATGCGTGTTGAAATAGCTTTGAAGCTGCTGATTTAAATACATTTAACTAATTCATCTCGAAACTGGATTTCGGTCAAAACAATGCCGAAGTGAGGATTCCATGAATGGTTCTAGTAGTTTTGCGATAACCATAAACACACACGTGACTTTATCTTGCGTGGTGTTCAAGCGAAACATGTGCAAAACATTAAGCAACAAAACAAGATAGTTAACGAAGAAACTTCAAATCATTGCCCGACGTTGACATAATCTGAAGATGAAGATTTTGCACATAATTCTTGCTTGATGCATGGACTCCTACCAGCCTGGGTATTGTGTCGGTAATGTCGATGATTCTAGCCGTAGCTGTGTGAATTTAATGCATACTGCCAGACTTTGATATATCCAAGCCGCTGTATTAAATCTGATTGAATTCTACTTTATTTTCGATGGCAGACCTGTTTTTAAATTTAAACTTGAATTAACTTGGAGAAAGAGAAAGAGCTACATTTGGACTCCATGAAGATGATCTGGATCTGAACGAACACTCACGTTGTTCATAATATCACAGACAAATAATACACAGATGCCTGAAAGCGTCAACGCACAAATATCAGTTTCTTGTTTCTTCTCTTCTCACGTCATCCAGTCATCGTACTTGTTTTTTTTTCTGACTTCTGAACGACTGGACGGATATTTGTGAAACTTGGCGATGATGATAAATTGCTAATGGTCTAGATTAGAGCATAAAATAATATAATATTGCTGGCGCTACAGCCCGTAGAGGATTTAGATGCTAGGATGCTAGATTCTCAGCAACCACTCCTGTTGTGTGTGCTATTGTTCTATCACGAGTGGCAGAGCATAGGCTGAAAATTTTTCCGAAAATAACATTTTTATTCAACCCAGGTGATGGAGTATCTTTATCTTAATCCACCTACATACATTTCGCATGGCGCGCCATCCTGCATGAACCAGAGATCGTTCAAATACATGTCTTCAATTTCAGTAAAAAAAAGTCGGATAACGTGGCTCTGTAACGCCCAACGGAATATACAAAATTCAAGTTTTGTTATGGATAGAATTTATCACCTAAAAAAATCCACAGTGTATAGTAAGGATTCTTAGCCTTTTCATGGAACATCTTCCAACTGCCACATCGGCCCAACTAGTCGTACCTATGACCTGTGTACTGTGTTATGTGTGGTACTTTGGTTTTGCTGTGCTTGAAGCTATTGTGAGACGTATTAACATCAAAATCTTAGAGAAGTTGTAATGTAGTAAGCGTACTGACCAACGTTTCGATAAGGACAAAACTAGAAACTCAATTTCAATTGTGATCTAACTCCAACATCGAGTACGAGAGCAAATAGGGGACGAAGGTACAGGAACTTATGAGCACTAAAACATCAAGTGAAATTACTCTTGCTGGTGAAGTGTATTGGCGGTCGTCAGGTAAAAGAGATGCAGCGAATATTTTACACACAAGCACACCTGTTTATGCAACTCCCATTCATCGGACACCATCACTGTGTTGCAAAGTTCTCTACACCCAGAAGGAGACATGGAAGGAAGAGACAAAAAAATAACCGTCTCAAGTGAAAAAACAAAAAGCTTATTTTTGCACTCTGATAGCTTTTCCGAAGCGCCTTTTTGTCGGTTAAGGCTTGTCGATTAAAAGTAATAAAAAATATTATCTGTATACTAATTGTCTGCGGTAATACATTTATTGTGACTAGGTAGAATGTAATGAGATTTTCAAAAAAATGTAATCTTGAATTTTTAGTGTTTCAGGAGAGTCGACGCTGCAAAAATTCAAAATTGTAGTTTGACATCCATCGTTGATCCAATTGAAATCGAACCCAGAGTATTGTACGTAGGAGTTGATGTGCTTACTGACTGCGTCACGATGCACACTTTCCTTTCTTTGTTTCGCTACGTATTCAAAGATGTTATCTGCGGATGGTGAGAATATGTGTTTTTTTAGCTGATCCTTTGCTTATACGTATACTCAATGGCTCTGGAATCAATACCGTTCAATGAAGCGTCAAATTGACGTCACGTGAACAGACAGTATTATTGACTTAACTGGATTTTTACCAAACAAAGAACGCCTTCCGGTTTTAATCAGAACAAGTTATTTTATCTTTTTGTAGAACCAGTCGTAATGGCGCGGCGCGACGTGCCAAATGAACCAAAAAAAATGTATTACTGAAGTAAACAATTCATCTGCAGACCTCGTAAATTTATATTTTAATTAGCAAAAACTGGGTGATTCAGTGCTTAAATGTCAAAGGCAGACAATTTTGAATACTGGACACGATAACGGTAAAAAGTTATTTTTGCACAGGATGAGGATGATGCCGAAAATATATATGTATCCACAGTATCATCATTGTTTTGTCAAGACCTGCAAACTTTAACAAAGATTGAGAATTGATATTCATCGCCAACATTAGTACGTGAATATTCCCATGGAACTAGGGTGGGAACTGTTAAATACCAATGACCGTCTCACCTGATCACTTACTGAATTCATAAATCCATTCATTTGCGAACACCAGCCCGCCACCACACCGGCCCGCATGAACGCGTATCAACAAAATATATCCAAATCGATTCAGCCTCATCTGCATAACGATCGCCGTGCGAAAACTTCACCCAGTCACTCACGGCTCGCAGCACACAGCTTACAGCTCATCGCCGAGTGAACAATTTGCTCATGGACTTGATTGGGACTCCATTCCACGTCTGCACATACGTAGGTGCATACATTACCGTTTATCAAATTGAAATACAGCCGCCCGCGGCCGTTCTTGCCCGCTTGCCACAACAGGCAATAAACATTCTTGGACATGACACATTGCCGAAGCAGATGAAATCTTGGAAAAAAAAAGCACTTGAACAACGTCGGCATGCCGCTGGCAACGAGGGAATCCCATTCCAAGTTTATGTGAAGTCATTAGCATTCAATAATCTCGTTTATCCCGACAACGTATTGTACACCGGGTCTCCCCCACACACCCTGCGGTCTGCGGATTCCGGAAATACACGAAAGACATCGTAAACATTTGTTCAGCTTAATAGGGCCGTCGCGTCGCCCAGCTTGAAGCCGTTCCGCAGCTCTACACACAAGCGATTCTGGTCATCTCCTCGTATTCACAATGCATTAAGCAAACTGTCGTACGTTTTCAGATATTTAAATAGGGGCGACCTTGAACTTGGCGAGAAGAAGTTTTCTTCGGCTTGCGCTCGGGGAGGTTTCGTCATTTTCAATCGAGCCACCACCTCGATCGGACCGCGCAACATGAGACGACTTCTGGTGAGTTTTACGATCCCCCATTCTCTGCTCATTCACAGTTTCATCTCGTAGATACTTGGAGCGATTCTGGCTTCTTGCAGTGGCCTGCAATTTGGACACAGCAACAGGCAACCGCTTGTGCCGGAGTCCGGTGAACGGGTCACCAAATCATTTTATTTCTTCGCCGCTCCCGATGACGAAGACTTTCGGCCACGCTCCGGCAAACGGGTGACATCGACAGTGAAAAAGAACGTTGAAGTCGTCGTAATCAAAGCCCCGGAAATCAACTCGTACACAGAAACAGCCATCAACCTGGCGAAACAAAGCCATCAGACGAAAACCGTGGTGTACATGTTCAGTAAGCAGCCGGATACTGCCGAACTGATGAGGATGTTCCATCAGATCTACAGGTCGCAGAAGCCCGAAGTGCGATTCATCAAGTACAAAACGCCGGAGGAGGCGAGACGCTTCCAGGAGGCAATCGGCTCGTCGCAGTTTGGCACATCTTCAGCACAGCCAAACAGCTTGGATGTCCCAGATGCACCGAAGTACGACAACGGGAACGCTGCTCCACAATCGTTTGATTCGGGATCGTATGACGACGATGACTTGTTCACAGCCAGGGACCCACCGTTTCTGCCGACCGGCGTTGACGTTGTACCTGGAAGCTCGTACTTGCCGCCCAACCGCGACTAGGCGTCAGGTGAAGGTCGCAAGTGTGAACGTTCCACTTCAGCTGGCTGTTCGAGTAATGGGGGGTGGTCGGGTGTGATTTGCGATAATCAGACACGTCTTACAGCGGGCTGTCAGCCTTGTCAGCCTCGTCAGTCGGACGGATCAGAGTGCATGTGCCATAGTCATTTAGTTGTTAGACACGTTTAGTTCAATTAAAGAAGAAGATACATTCCCAAAACGAGTAACGAGTTTCTTTTTTAGTTGTGGCGGCGCGGTGGCAGCGGCGGTGGCTAATTAGAGGCGTGTTCGAGAATTTCCTGAGACCACTGCGGAGCTGGATTTTGTTTTGCTTATGCTTAAACGTGCGAAATTGATATGCGCAGCGCGACTAACCGCTGTTCAAGGTCTTCGTGTCCGACTTTTCGGACGGCGTGGCGGTTCTAATGCGGCGGTTCGGGGTGGCGCAGGCGTGTTTTGCGGCGATCTCGAAGGTGATTTGTGAAAGTGATCGAATTACGTGCGACTGAGAGGTGCCCTGTTAGAAACTGTGTTTGCCTGTAATAGCCGGGGGAGGCATAAGTAATATATTCGAATTTGTAGTCGATCGTTGAGTGGCAGCAACGGAGAAACGATCCAAAGGTGGGTAGCAACTGAACTTTGTTTGCTCTATGATTTGGTGGAGGTGATGATGAGCTGCAGTCCACTTCTTGCCCGGGTTCCGTGTGTCCACAAATCCCGAAAGTACAATCTTCTTGCAATGCCCCATACATCCGTCTGCTGGTAGTACACGTCACCATTATGCAATATTATGCGGCGACTGTATGTTGTACTAGATTGTGGGACGAACTTACGTCCAAGTAGATACAGATGCTCAAAGTATCAGTCTAACAACACATGATTTTGTAGGTAGTTCATTCTAGCTGCATCACCTCATTAGCTCCTGGGTTGATCTCTAGTTCTGCTATGTAACCACTTTTGAGTGAAGGTCCGTGATTCAATGGCTACTTGTCAAACTGAAGACACGATCCACAATATTTTACACATCATCATCACCCGCATAATCCACTATAGGGGTCGGGGGGTAATGCACGCTCGCGAGATCTCCAGGCCACTCGATCCTCCACCATCGACTCTAACTCATCAAGCGTTATGCCCAAGAGCAACCACGCGAGTCTTTGGACTTGGTATAACCACCTCGTCCTGGGTCTGCCAAGCGGTCGCCTACCTGATGAAATCGGAATCAAGGCACCCCTCGGAAGTCGTGTTGAAGAGGAAATTCATGCCACGTGACCTAACCATCGAAGTATAGCCCTTTCCGTTCAAAGACGCAGCTGCTTTACATTGAGTTCCTCGCGTACTGCCATGTTTCTCACCCTATCCCGGCGAATAACACCCACAACATCACGAAGAAATCTCATTTCGGCAGCGCGTATTCGCTTTCGGTCATTACCGAAATTGCATGACCATAGGTGAGAGTTGGAACAAATACTGAACCACTAACTTGGCTTCGACACCAAGCTCGACCTTCCTGATTACAGATCTTCCAAGCTGTTTCAAAATTGAGCCAGCTTGGTCCATCCTACAGGGGTGGAATCGGCTAAGACTATTTGCGATAGTTGATTATCGCGATCGTGCTTTTTGCTCTGTGTATTCTTCCACTCGTGAACAATAGCACGCACAACACGGGTGGTTGCTGAGAAGCTAGGCCCTGGCCCTCTACGGGCTGTAGCGCCACCTATATTATTATTATTATTGTGATTGTAAATTTAAAAGTCGTACTTTTGCGACCGATTTCATGTGGCAGATAAATGGGAGTCGTTTGAACCAATATAGAGAAAGCGTGCTAAATATTCGAAAGCTACTCAAAAAAGACGCAAATCCTTGCAAGAAAATCGAACTTGGTTATAAAATCTGGCAAATAAATCCACCAAGTGGAAGTGATGCCACTTTGAGGCATATTTTTTAGCGATAGCATTACTCAAAGCGGTCTGTCCTACGATCTCTATGCTTACCGCCAATTTTATATCGTCCTGAAGACCCTTTTTATTCGATTCCTCTACTTTGAAGATCAATATTTGAAGCAATAGCTGACTTCAGTGACGTTTACTCAAAGGTGCGTAGGTGTGTACCGCACACCCTTCCAAAATCTTTATTTTGCATATGTTGCCAAAATACATAAATCTTCCCACTTGTATTTATTTTGCAACTGCCTAACTATCAATCAAAGGGGTTCTCGTAACTTTGGCGCATCAAATCGACGTATAAAGTTGAAAAAACACGTTATACTTTGATATACACCATCTACAGCGCATGGTGTTCACATTTATCAAGCGCACCTCTCAACGATCCTTGCTTTTTTCGAATTACAAGAGAATTCATTCATAATCAATACAACAAAAAGGATTATGATTGTTCTCCCCACATCAGCGCACCGAAGAAAACCAAATCCAAAAATCGGACTGAGAGAAGACAAACTTATTGAATACATACAGATTTGGATTGGTCAGGCAGCTTTTACACACGCTAAAAAAATCGTCTGCAATTCTCCAATCTTGTTAGCAAGGGAAGTGAAACGCGCAAGAGGTATCCCGAGTTGCGTGTGCTCGAGAATTGCTATTAATTCTTATTCCCTTTTATCGCTCTTCTCAGGGATGGATATTGAAAGCATGCCATATATATGTGAGAAAGCGACGGCACATGTGTGAAATGGTAAGAAGCGGGCAAATTTAGCAGGGATTGCAACTGAGTTGATGCCTACGTGTAAAATTCGTTTGCGGTCAGAAAAGGGAATTGCAGAAAGTCGTGAGTAAAAAGTTGCGGATGCCTAAGATGTTCAACAACATTCAGCGCACCGTCATTCATTCCACACTCGGTGTTAAATTGTAGGGTAGTTTTGCGCTTGCTGAGCTCGCTCACTGTCTGTACCACACACATTCTACGATGCGGATGCAGGCACACAAGCACACTCAATTCGCTCTCGGGGCAGTCCGTTGTGTAGAAGGCACAAGCAGAACGTTGAGAATTCTTGTTCATTTTCATTTCGCTTCTTCTTCAGTCTTTCCCTCCTTCTCGAACCAGGAGGCTCCGATTCGTAAACCCTCTTAGCTGGAGCGTTGGTGTCCAAGAGCTCAGTGGCCGAGCCAGTGCAGTCGACGGATTTTTGCTTTCCGTACTATATCCACATCTTGTGTCTTTTCCTACATTCACCTTCCTAGGAAACGGGACATTTATCCGACGTAGAACTTTTCTTCCGAAGGCACCAAGAATCAGCTGACAAAATAAGAATTTAGCAGTAGCACCAAGTGCCAAGGGCGTCTCTACGTTTGCCCCGAGGTAAACAAACTCCTTTCTGCCTCAAAATGATAGCTGTCGATTCTGATGGTTGGCTCCAGGTGATGTGCGGCGGCTCCACAGCTTATATTTCGTCTTATCCTCAGCGATCGATGCCTAAGAATGGTGTTAACAAATGAAGTTCGTTCATAAAAACGGTTGTTATACTAACTAAGCGTAAAATAAAAAATATGTTCGCATCACAACAAAACAAACCGCCAAATAGCTAAATAAGGCATTCGTAATTTTACCCCTCAAACAATAACAATAACAGATAATAACTGTTTTAATTAAAATTTATTCGTTGCAGAAAAAATACAAAATTCTATTTCCTACTGTACCACGTGAGGAAATCCATACGGTGACATGAACTACGACAAAGGTTCATGCCCTTACTTATGTGCGGACATTCGTTAATACTGTTTCACAACCACAAGCCTCGTCAAGTTGACCACCCCATAAGTATGCAATAGGTTATAAATGAAGTTTATAAAATGTTCAGAATGGTTTGCGCATTTACTAGAACGAATGTTATATTGGCTGAAATGCGTTCAAAGAGTGAGTCGGTTCATGATTCGAAGTCACTACTTATTGCAGCAGGTTATTTTCGTTAATAAAAAGCGTTATGTATTATTACGTATTATTACAGAAACTATCAGCATTATCGACAATTTGAAAAATGACAAAACAAAGAAAAAAATATGTTCTCTCTGGATTGTTGTTGTTTGCACAGAATTATTGGCCATTAATTTAGTGATCTAGATGAATTATGAATTGATTCAACAACAAAAGTGCTTTGGACTCTATTAAATACAACAAAAGCTTTAGAAGAGAGTTGAAATCTTTTGGAGTCTCGGTTGATTTGTTGGAGTATCGGGCGTGAATGAAAATAATGCGATGTCCAAGATCAACATTGGAGATTTTTCGAAACCACGGGAAGAATCGTTTGCTATCTCCAACAAGGCTAACTAAGTCTAACAAGAGAGTGTGAAGAGTTTGGTCGTCGCTTCCGCTGCGCAGTAGCAGTTTTTCGATTCATATTTCGGGCGACCATCCCCATCGCACATCCTGGATTGGGGTGATGTCTGACTTAGAGGCGTTTATGGCCGCCACAAAATAATCGACTGCACGTGGTCTGTCTGTGTCGAATCTCAAATCGTTGTTCATGGTCTTCATCAGTGGAGTCCTCCGTATTCAAGACTTATTGAAACAGCTCTTTCAACCGGGCGAAAACTCTGAACCTGTAGGACTGGGTTCTCATTTAAGCCTCTGAACCCGCCTCTAGGCGGTTGCCGTGCAAGCTATGCAGAGGGAGCCACGAGGAGGCTGTATTTCAACTTGACCCGTGCATTTGAAGGTATCGTTGCTAGCTTCTCATCGGGCAGACGGAATTCTTGTCCCTCATCGTCCAGGTTGAGTGGAGCGTCCTAGCAGCTGTGGTTAGATCCTCATCGCTGTTTAACTATGCAGAAGAGATTAGTACAAGTTGTGATTCCGGGAGGCTGCTTTCGAACTCTATAGCAATTGGATAATTGTCCATCCCTCCTGCCATAAGACTTGTCCAATCTTCGATCCTGAGATGCCTGAGCTGTTCCCAGATGGTCTCTTTTCGTAGAACTCACGGTTGGGCGAACAAAACTGTTTACTTCAGCAAATTCCAACCATGATATTTGCAATTGCTTTTCCTTTTTTCCGTGGTTTTGTATTCCCACAACATTGGAGGAATATGCAGTTTCATGCACACTTCGGACATCATGACGTTTCTCGCCGTTTCATGCGCACTTCGGACGGCGATTTTTTTCTCTAGATACCCGTGAATCTAGAGAAAAAGTCGCCGTCACGGCGCGCCGATTGTGTGATGCCTTGAAATGTAAAGGTGATACTTGTTCCAATGAATCGATACCACCAATAGCGCGACTTCACTTAATTATTCCTCAAAGTTGGAAAACAATTTGAAACCGAGTCCCAAACTCAACAGGCAGGCAGGCGAACTTCAGCAGCTCCTTTTCCTAGAATCACACAAACCCCCACAAGCAGTTCGTGACTAACAAACTTTCAGACAAAAACAACGGAATTGTAAGTCCCCGGGCGATGTTTTACTCCCCCCCACCAGCAGGACCAGCTCTTCGTACGAACGACGTAAACATCCACAGCCCGTGCACGTTCCAGAACGCAAACACACGTAAAAGAGGACTCCACATCCCCTCATTGAGATGCAAACTGTCGCGCGGTTGGCCCTCTCTCTCTCTCTCGCCACATTCCCCACTTAAGAGGAAACCCAATCCTTTTTGGGTCTTCATTTGCGAACAATATGTTTCAGTGAAAATTGGAAATCCAATCAGAAGCTAAGTGGAGATTTTCAATTTTCACTTAATAGCGAACCGACATGACTCCAGTTCCCCCCATCAACAGGAACTGAGGAACCAGTGGCTCACTGTGAGTTCCCGAGTAGGTGTTGGGCTCGCAAATGAACGCTTTTATCCAGCGCTACCCGCTGGGGCTACTTCAGTGCTCCCCTATGTTTTGCTTGTCCTTTGTCAGCACACATCCATGTCGTGTTTGCATAGTAATGTGTATCTCTTCAATGAACGCCGCTCCTTCGTAGGCTGGATGTGTGGTTGAACTTAAGCCAGGACTTTTCGGCGAAAATTGCTACTTCCCCCAAGTGATACTTGAGTGCCGACTGCGAGGGTTCGCCTGTTAACTTCCGCTGACAAGTGCTTGCTGAAGGATAGTTAATACAAAAAAAAAACGACTTCCCTCTGCCGTCAGTGAGGCAAGAGGAAAGTGTCTTCGCGGGGATGTGTAATTTCACTAGGGGATGTTTCTTTTTCAATCGAATCGTGCTTTAAGTTATGATGGATAACATAAGTGGACGGTTGACGTGAAGAACAACATCCCTAACGGCAAGATTAACTTCACAATCTTCTGCAGGACTTCCCTCGCAATGTCGCCTCCAGCAGATCCCTTCCCAATCTGTTTGGGGGATTTATTGCCTCTACACTACGCAGGTACTCATGCTCTACGTTCGAAAAAGTTCACTCATGCCGATGACAGCCGCATGCTCCTGCTCGAACGATTCCTGGTGATTTCCCAGAGCGCATTGTTCTGACACATCTGCCATGCACTGAACTTTGGCTGCGAATTTGGATTGGATTGCCTCTGCTTATGCCATTCCCTAACCCTATCTACGCACTTCATAATTCAGTGACGCAAATACCGAAGCAAGCGACAAGTGTTAATGGTAGAACTCGTCCTTGGCCTTAAGTGGCATCCGATGAAGGGCCCTTAAGTGTCTGAATGGAAATAGTTTGCACTATTCAAAAATGTCAACAGTCAACAAATCGTCATCACGTCATGACCCCTGAATATTTTATTATCGCCTGTCTGAATCGATACTCCGATGGGGAAGCATTTTGCACGGGTGGTAGGTGAGCAGCCCCACCTCCACGCGCCGACAACACGCAAACAAAGGACAATCCTTCCAAGTGACGCAGCCACAAGTAGAATTTGTGTCGTTATGTGAATTTGAAATTTGACTGCCGCCGTTGACGTATCACGCCAAGGATTACGCGTTATAATCTAATGGTGGATGAAATCAAAGGACGTGCTAAGGGGAAATGACTTCGGTGGCGACGCCAGTGACGAACGCTCCCCAGTAACTGTCAGTCAAGGTGTTTTGAATACAAAGTGATGTCATGCACCGTGAATGTCACTTGTTCACCCAGAATGATGGTGTGCCATCTTACGTGGCGGTGAGCACGGCAGTCGTTTCTATTCGGAACTCGTTAAAAGGACATCGTCTACAGCAGCAGCTCTCTATCGACTGCCTGTACGACAGGTGAATGTGAACTTTTGGATGGGAGAACATGCGAGTGTAGTTCATTGCGTCTTCATAGACAAAGCCGAGTGGGTTCAGTGTACGAGTGTGGAATTTAACTTTTGGCGGAGTCGTTGGTAGAAGCACGCCAGCAAGGGCGCTTCAATTAATTTCCCTGCATTCAAGTTTCATGCATGAACAAATTGGGTTCACTTCAGAATAATTTGTGCTGGTGTCATACGTCTCACCACAAGAGACGGATATTCTGTTGATATCCAAGCTAATTTGGAACACTTTGCTTATCAGGCCTGGTGCCTGGATCGTTGACGTTCCCGTGCATGCTGCGTCCAGTCGTTAAGATCTTGCGTCCGCGATGACTTGGTCGTTATACCAGAGCTTCTTCTTCTTCTTGAACTAGGAGGCTCGGACTAGAATACACGATGTCCATCGACGTGGCTAAGCTAGTGCACTAGACGGACTGCATCCGCATGGCCCACAGAGTTCGTTCCTGGTCGTTTCGAAAAACCGAAGTAGCATCGGTTTGCAAAGGCGATTCTACGGCGGATATCCACGAAGGCAAACTCCGTAATGAAAGTCCTCGACTCCGAACCTGTGGGACACCCGCGTCTAATGTGGCACTCACAAGTCGAAAACGACCTCAACCAACATCGCTCGCTTAACTGGAGGCTGGTCAGATATCGGGCTAGCTAGAGGAGCTTCAGGTTCACGACGGACTGTAGCGCCACATAAAGAAAAAATTGAACGTTTTGGTACGAAGAACATAATGGAATCGTCTTTACTCAGTAACTGAATATATATGTACGCCTAGGCCGCTTTTACACACACAACTTTTTATTGACGATTTTCAGCAATTCCCTTTTGTGATCGCAAGCCACTTTTACAAGTAGAAATAACCCAGTTGCAATTTCTGCTCAATTTTTCCGCTTCACACCGTTTCACACATGTGTCATCTCTTTTTTACATATGCATAACATACTTCCAATACCCAACACTGAGAAGACAAGAATAAAGCAATTCGAAAAAACGAAAGGAGATAAAAGGGAATACGAAGGATCAATCGCAATTCTCGAGCACACGCTACTCGGGCTATCCCTTGCACGTTTCTCCTCCCTTGCCTACAAGATTGGAAAGTTGCAGACGAACTTAGCGTGTGTTAAAGCGGCCTTACCAGCCGGCCATGCAATGATCCTAGATTCATCGACCTTGGAAAGTTCAAGACAAGGCTCAGCCTTACATGGACTAGATTAAAAAACCATGCGACAACTAGAAGATCAAAAGCAGACGCTTAAACATGGCTTGAACGACCGACTGAAAGAAATGTACAACAGTTCTCTCCAACAAATTAAAAATACATTCCTAATGGATTATGTGATCGGTGGTTGTTATAAAACTCTTGGAATTCTTGTAAAAGTCCTGCCAAAGGGTGTTTATTAAGAAAAAAAATTCTATCTGCGACGTGGTTTACTTTAGATGGTTGAAGCAAGTCAATGCAAGCGATTCGACAAATGTTGGGCGACTTCGGTACCTAGTTCTTGTTAGGCACGGAATTAAAGTTTTAAGTGTGTTGATTTGAAACGATTTCTGCGCACTTGGCCCTGAGAGGAATTGAACAACGTTTTGGTCGAATTTCAATACGCAATGAGTAAAGGATAATCACACTCTTTATTATAAAGGGTGTTTTTTTAGAGGTATACAAATGCTTACATCAAGCTAATGTTAATGTCTATGATATTAGCTTTATTTTATATATTTATTTTATAGATAATAGTGTTTAAATATTATTTCAGGCATATGCGCGCCACGCGGACTGTTATGTCGACCGTGGAATAGACGTAGAGCACGATATGTTGACGAACCGAACCACGGGTTTCAAAATAAATTTGCACGCGTTGTTCTGGCGTTAATCTATTTACTGTCTTTCATCTGTCAAATTGACAACGTCAAGAAACCAGTTTACAAGCCATGCCTATAAATAAAAATACCCTATACTACTATTTAAGATGGGAAGACTAAGGGCGACAACAGAATGGATCAATGAGGTCATCCGATATCATGGAAATGCTTATAAAAGTTAATTTTTTAAAAGCTATAGGAAAGTTTTTCAAAAAAAAACACATAAAATTCAAAAAAATGCATGAAATCTTTATTTGAATCGATAGTACGGTACATATAATTTAATGTTTGAAGATTATTTCATGCAAATGTTGACCTTGACTGCGCCTCAAATGGTCCATCCGCTTAGTCCAATTTTGGCATACTCTTTCCAACATTTCGGCCGGTATCTCACGAATAAATGCTTCAATGTTGTCTCCAATGCGTCAATTGAAACGGGCTTGTCTGTATAGACATGAGCTTTAACATAGCCCCACAAAAAATAGTCTAAAGGCGTTAAATCGCACGATCTAGGCGGCCAATTGACCGGTCCGAACGTGAAATAAAATGTTCACCGAACTCGCCCCTCAATAAGGCCATTGTTGCGCGTGCTGTGTGGCATGTAGCACCGTCTTGTTGAAACCACATGTCATGCAAGTCAAGCTCTTGCATTTTGGGCAAAAAAAAAGTTGCATATCATCTTACGGTAGCGCTCACCATTCACAGTTACGTTACGATTCGCATCATCTTTGAAGAAGTACGGTCCAATGATGTCACCAGCCCATAAACCGCACCAAACTGTGACTTTTTCTGGATGCATTGGTAGCTCTTGCAATGCTTCTGGCTGGTATTCACTCCAAAATCCACAATTCTGCTTATTTACGTACCCATTGAGCCAAAAATGAGCTTCGTCGCTGAACACAATTTTAATGGAAGAAGCGCGCGATGAACTTTCTTAACAGAGCACGAATTTTGATAATAAAATTCAATAATTTGCAAGCGTTGTTCGTTTGTAAGACGATTCAATATAGACCAAACCGAAGATGTTTGACAGTGAAACAAAACACGAAACGCGCGTCAGCTGTTTAAACCAGTGTTGCGAAAAAGATAATAGCTAAAAAATCAACCTTTAATTTAATTCGTCAGCTTATGAAATATCTTGAATCGCAGAAGCTTCTTAATGACTGATAGTGTTGTTTACACAGCATCAGGTCCACCGGTGATTTTACATCTCACCGAGTGCAAAATCGCAGAACTTGTTATTTCTAAGGCATTTACATCAAGCTCTTATACTGAAAATGCGTGTCCTTGGTATCGATGACATCTTCTTGTACACTTCTTCAAATTGTTCAAGTCTTATATCCACCAAAATAAAAGCTGGTGCTCCACAGGGCACAGATCTGTCTCCAACATTTGTTCTCATTTTTGTTAATGGTCTCCTGTCTGCTAGCACTCTCAGCTTTTCATTTTCCTTCCAAGACTCACAAATCTACCCCTCTCCGTAGCTCATCTTGACAGCACCTGGGGTAAGAACAATAGAGTGGAATTCAATGCTTCTAAAACTCTATGTTGTCTGCTGTCATTTAAGGGAACCCTTAAGAATTAGCCATTATCAGCGATCGATGAAACCGATAGACTTTCCATTCTTCTTACATATGTAACACTTAGTCTAACACTTAGTTAAAACGATCACATATTCGTGGTCTCCAAAAATGCTGCGAAATGTCTAGGTTTCCTCAAGCGACGTAAAAAATATTTCATCCCCTCTGATTTGTCTTAGACTTATGAGCCCTATATTCGTTATAAGGTTCAGTACAACGTTCATATCTGGTGTCACAAAGACCATCTTGCATGTACTAGATAAAATCCAACAAGCAAGAATCCATCATAGAAGACAACAATACCCCACAGTTCAAGAGAACGCCTACCTTCTGTGCCTTATTTGTCACTTTTTTTAATAAGCAATGCCGGCCAATTGTATTGCTCCTCTACATGCAATTACCACCCACTCCTCGCCTGGTCAGGAATGCTCATCAGTTTATTCACACGCCTACTTTCAGATGAACAGTTAAAAATAGAGACTCGTTTTTAAGCCGCAGTAAACGAATATTGAGTGCTCTTCTGAGCCTAATATTTCCCAGTGATTATAATCCACAAACAGTGTAGATACCTTTTCTCCCTCTATACCTTCGGTCCATGATGTGTTTTGATCCCGTTTTCTGGCACAAATTATGAAAAATTGTTCCTAGCAGCTGGGCGACACAATCGCACACAAACCGCAGTTTTTTTCTAAACAATCGTGTTATTTATTTTAATACTAGTCCCTCTAATGGAATTTTTGAAAAAGTGCACATCGAACAAGTCCAATTTCACTACGGGATAGTTTTGAAATGGAAATAAGTCCTTTACTTACCATGGCCGCCGTGGCATAATCGGTAAGTGCATCGACTTCCTTGCTGGGTGTCTAGGTTCAAGTTCCGTCATAAATTGACACATCTCTCGAGTCACTGAAAATATTCAGACACCTGTCTACTCAAACATCGCCCTTCGGTGTCGCCATGAGACTGTAGAGAGGACCTACTTCCATGCATGGGAGAAAAAAAAGAATGCAAAATATGGTTGGTTGCTGAAGCGCCACCCAAATTACGACATTACTTGACTTTTAAACTCCTTTAAATGCAATGAATGTTAGTTGCTGGGTGCTAACATGGTCTCCAGCTAACTGGATGCTATTACCTCGACATGGTCGTATTGGTACAACGCAAACATTAACCTGAGCTCTGTGGAAAGAGCCGTCTCTGGCTGTTGCCTTCCATTGTAAATAGACGACTTTCATCTGAACGAAAACAACATACCCTCTATTTAAAAACATTGATAAACTTCATCGTCAGCACTCCGTCGTTTTTGTTCAGAGCAACGTGGGTTGTGTTGTCCTTAAAATACATCTTTAATTTCTTTTAATGACTTTCACCTTTCGTGCAAACTGTTATTCTTCGGTACACACTGGGGTAAAATGTGTATAACACGCGCTAAGGAAAAGCACAGCTACTGGCTGCAAGCCATCTCTAATTAATGTTGCATTACAAAGGGAAGCGTTTCCAAAGTGATAACTAAAGGTAGACTAAATTCCCTTAAAATCACAAGAATTGTCTTCGAAAGATGTAACTTCATGGGCCCTTGAAATGGGTCATGATGATCAGGGGCCCATCGACCATCGAAATGAATTACCTGCAATTGAATGAAAAACTTTAATCAATCATTATTCAATTTCATCTTCACCAACTGCATGCAATTAATTTCAGTCGAGTGCGTTTAAATACACAGCCCGGAACTGGGCTCTTCGCACACACTCGTAATCGACTGCTTTTCATCCCGCATCCATAGGGCTCGATGTAATCATGAATTCCGCTCTCGAATCGAATTTTAATCTGAAACAATTCATTGAATTAATTTGAGATTATTTCATTGTCATCGCTCATCACAGTCAATTGCGTTTTTCGAAATCCGAAGCCTGTCATTGGGGAGGTAATGCGTCCGGGCTGCAGCTCGGGCTTATGGTTTGCTTGGACAGCTTCAATGTTTATCTAATTAGCGAGGCAGTGTGATTCTGGATAATTTTGCCAATTACAATGATGTTTAATGGGGACACACATTTCAAGGGCGTGTACAGACAATATCCACCACACATTGGATGGACAATCAATTCAGATCTTTGCGACGATAAAAACCTTTTTTTTGGAAACTGTGATAATGAGGGTATTTCGGGGTGGAACTTGGCCCAGAATCTCCTGCAACCAGTCCTGCTGGGCTTGTTTTTGTTCTCTCGTGAGTGGAGGGGGGCATCGCGACTCCAAACGGCGACGTTTGAAATGTGTTTCTGGACAGTTGTACTCTCTTAGCTTTGGCTGTAACTCGAGTGAGGTGAAAGTAGTTTGTGTCGGGAACTTCATTCAGACACGGTGTGGCATTCGATGGAGATCCCCACTACGCCACGGAGGTTGGGTTAGGTTTGTGAGTAGACGCGTTAACCATGTATTACTTAGGTCCCCACGCACGAACCCATTGTAATGCCCAATGGGAAAATTTCTCCTTTCCTCGTACCCGCCATGTCACTGCGATTGGTAGCCGATAACACCGTGAACAGTTCAGAAACCCTCTCGGGAACTTCGTCGCTCTGCCAAATGTCGGGCAGGCATAGTGCAAGCTTTTCTTTCTGCTGCAGGGTGTGCAGTTGTCTGCATCACCACTTAGTGATCAGTGCGTCCTCTTAAGGCAGTGCAAGTAGCTGAAATTGGTCAGCTTAAAGTTGCATACATTTTCTAGATCTTAAGTCACGATTGAATAGCTTGTTGATGCCTTATTGCGATTCCTACGGTGAACCTAGACCTAGAACCTAAACAACAGGTTCAATCCCGATTGGAACTACTTGCATAATTCAGTGCTTCACATGTTTGAGTTACCGACCACTCCCAAGGAATTGCATCTCTCTGGAAAAATGCTTCTCTGGAGTCGGCATAAAACTGTGTAGGTTCTCTCTAGTCGTGAGGAATACTAACACTAGTAGTTGCTGCCGAAGCTAAGCCCAGATCCACTTGGGATTTGCCACCCTTATTATACACGTGCACAGAGGTTTCTTGGGTCTTTCTCAAAATAATAAGTCTAGGTTAACATCGTTCTCCTGTTAGAGATCAGCCACCAAAATTGGTAAGAAACTGGTGACAAAGAAGCCTTAGTTTCAAAGCTGATTTGAAACTTTCAGCAAAAATGAAAAGGTGTGAATAAATAGCCGACTTGACATTTGATTGTAATTCACTTCACACCTTACTCCCAAAACGCACAAAATGCTACCACAAAAGATTATAGAAATTCACACGAGGCCCCCATCTAATTAAATAGCCCACTTAATACCACTCAACCACTGGACAAATGTCCAAAAGATCTTCCCTCCAATTATCGCACGGAATATCGCAACCGCGCTCGCTAACAGCCAGTGTAAATGGCTGCCCCCATCGATGCCGTGCAAACAGTCGTACCCAATGCTTTGCTGCGCTGTTTGCACTAGTGGCTAGAGAAGCAAATTGAATTGTAATTGAAGTCAAAGCCATCCAGCCGTCCACCTACAATCCCACCTATTAGCAAGCAATTCAAATTGGAAACAGCTTAGAAACTATTTACGCTCTGACTCACACGCTCGGCAAAGCCAACTCAACCGAATGTTGGATGTTTTCATGTTTTTAACCGTTCAATTGCGGCAATTAGCATGTGCGATATATTTTTAACATCTACGAGTATCGCATACGCAAATACAGACTAAATTACAAAACATCCAACGCACAATAGTCCGCCAAGCAGCGGCAACAATCACAACAATGACATCTGAGGCCCAGGCAAATGTTTGCACCGAAAATGGGAATTCTTTGCAATGAATTTACATCTCACTTGGGCCTGTAACATCTGAAAGGCACTCAAAACTTTAAGTAAATACACCTTAATTGTCGGATTGCCACCATTTACCGGTCAAATTACCTTGGATGTCTAAATTAATTGCGTCAACATTGCCAGACCGCAGATTTACACCATTTCACCCACAAATATGCCTTAATGTTGGATCACCGTCAGTCGGTGTAGTCGTTGATACGAATACTTTCTTTGGGTAAACTTGAGATGCTTGTGAGAACCGGGGAAAACTATTTACTGTCAACTTCCTTTGCAGTGGGGGGCTGTGGTGACGGCGACCGAGGTGCGGGTGGGTGATGAGCACGAAAGTGTTCAACAACTTGTTTGGCTGCAAATAAACACTTGATGTGGTCCGAAATATTGCCGGCGGAGTAAACTTCGCACCTATCGGCGCGCTGGCTGCTGGCGGCTGGGACAGGAAATTAAATTGTTAAGAATGTTTTTACTGTGGGAAGACATACCGGCTGATGTTGATATTGATGTTGGGATACCAAGTGGATGCTGTTTATGGGGCACTTTGACTTTATTGCTTTAGCAGATTTTTCGATGAACCCCGATCAATAGAGTATGAGTAATAGATGTGGTTATTAAAGTTGATTGAATGAAAAAAAATTGAGGAATGGGAGGAGATCTTCCACAATATACGGCAAAATTGGTATTTCGATTTTGATTTTTGTTCGCCATATTATTATATATCTTTTCGGCATTCCCCTCAATTTTTCATAGAAAAAACAGTCTTCTAAGTCGAACTCCCTCTAACAAGAACTAATCTTGATATCCCGTGAATATTTGTCTTAAGGGGAGTTCAGTGTACAAAAATAAAAAACAATTCTGAGTAGAACATGAATGAAGTTGCAGCAGAAAGCTTTACGTGCATTCGGAGGCAGAGTGGCGTGTGACCGTGCATCTAAGTCTATGCTCAATTGCCGATGTGTACAACTTTCATACCTTATGACACTTTCAGCAAAAATGATTGGTCATTACAATCAGTAAACAACAAATCAATCAATTACTACAATTCAAGCCTTGAAACCGAAGACAACAAGAGAGATTTAAGAAAAACAAAAATAAAATAAATGTGACAGATACTCAGTCAAATGAATGTGACGGGTGAGCTTGGTGATCTCCACGCAGTTTTTCAAAGCGGGGAATACGGCTTGACACTGCTACTCTCTTTCTTTGCTCCACATTGATCCTTGAGCAAAATTTTGCTCTTGTAGCTGTACAGCTGAAGCCTCACACAAATATCATGTTGCAAAAGGAAAGAAAATTCTTAAAGCTCTTGAAGTTACATTTGGATATTTATTTTGAATCGATTCACATAGCATTCGGATCTTTTTACGAATAAACTCTTGTATTCCTCCACACCTGTCAGCAGAGTTGTAAAAGAATTAAATCTTTCGGGTAATTCTTTTGAATTCATCGAAAATGATTTGAAGCATACCGAAATACAACGAAACAGATTGCGATTTGAAAGATTTGAAAAGTCACCAATCTTTAGTGCACGGCTTTCGTCCCGAGAGAAGTACAACCGACCAGCTTCTCACTCTAAGAATGGTACTCGAGAAGGCTTGAGAGTATGCCAAACCGATCTACAGCGATTTGGAAAAGGCATACGACCGAGTTCCTCGAGGTAAACTCTGGATTGTTCTGCAGGAGTATGGGACTAATGGTCTTCTTCTGTGGGACATTTAGTCTATATACACAAACTGTAGCAGGAGCGTTCGTGTTAGCGGTGTTAAAAAATCAACACCTTTCAGCGTGGGCGTTTGACTTCGCCAAGGGTACGTCTGGTCACCTATCCTTTTATGCATAATAATATGGACTGGATGTTGCAGCGCAGCCGAGGCGAGGAATGTTTCATATTGGGAGAGTTGAGGGTTAGTCATCTTCTTTTTGCAGAAGACTTAGTTATCCTCACATCCTCCCAGACGGAACCCAGCGCGCACTCGATAGGTTTGTTGCCGTATGTGCAGATGCTGGGATGAAGGTTATCGTGGATAAATCAGAGGTTATAGTAATTTCCAAAACGTCTGTTCAGTGTACTCTACATGGTAGTACAATCCCATTGAAGCAAATGTGATGGGAGGAGTAATGCTGAGCTTTCCTGTAGGATCGACGAAACTGGCTCAATTTTGAAACAGCTTGGAAGATCTGTAATCAGGAAGGCCGAGCTTGGTGTCAAAGCCTATTTTGAGGTTTTCTTGGTCGTGAAATTTGGGTAATGACCGAAAGAATAAGATGAAATGAGATTTCTTCGTGCTGTTGTGTGAGTTGCTCGGCGGGATAGCGCGAGAAACGAACGGAAAGGGCTATGCTTCAATGGTTTGGTCACGTGGCACGAATTTCCTCATCCGACGCGTGCCTTGAATGCGATTCCATCAGGTAGGCGACCGCTTGGCAGATTCAGGACGAGGTGGTTGGTCTAAGTCCAAAAACTCGCCTGGTTGCGGCTGCGCATAACGCCTGATGAGTTAGAATCGATGGCGGGGTATCGAATGGAGATCTCTCGTGCGTGCATTACCCCCGCGACCCCTGTAGCCGGTCATTTGGGTCAAAAGATGGTGATGATGATCTTTACCGCTCTGTTACTTACACATTCAATTTTGAATAGTCTTTAAATTAAGCCAAATTATTGCATTCCTTTAAAAAAAAAATGATGACTTCACTATATATTAGCTGAAGTCTATGAATTCAACGACATGTTTTTTTTCTAAGGAGCTGGTTTCGTTCCTATTTTGCAGAATGTAGCTAGTATGTATAATATTTTGTATTTCAGGTTAATTAAAAACTCTAACCATTTCGATACCTCGATTGTGGCCGATCCTGCGACTGACTTCAAAATGCTGGATCGATACCCATATTAAAATTTACACAACTTTAAATGAATTCAACAAGATTCTGCTGAAATCACTGACTTCAACCGATTTAAAGTGAATTCACTGCTGAATTCAATTGTCTTCGATAAATGATTTCAATCAGTGATGGCGAAAAATTGAATGAATTAATCATTGACTTCAAACGAATGGCGAATTCATTTTTAATTTAAATCCTAGTTTTTTCGACTGTTTTCAAAGTCTAGGAATGCATTCTTTTACAACTCTGCCTGCCAGCCATAGATCGAGCATCATAAATACATACACCAATACACTTTTCCCAATCCAAACCATATGTGTGCTTCCTGGCAGTGCAGGAGATTGATTGAAACCTATTGTGGTTGCGCGATACAGTCGTCGGTCTCTTTGAATGAGCGATGATTCAAATGAACGATTGCGTATATCGAAAGGTGTATATCTCATCAATCACCCTCACTTGAGTCACTAGCAATGCTTAGAGAGTGAACCTGTCTAGAAAAAGCCTTCACAAATGTTGTCGCTCGAAGTCGCCGCACAAAATGTAAATCCCCTCCACTCATATGGAAGAATCCACAGGAAGAACAATACCACCCTCAGCACGATATGTCACTGTGAAAGCTAGGCCCAGATCTATGGTATAGTTATTATTCTTAGCGTAATAGGCGTTTTCACTAAGACACATTTCAACCCCGTGCAGTAGCGCCACAAAAAGAAGAAACAATTTAGAATCAATTTAAATATGTCTCTTATCCATTTACTCAAGTCACCAAACCAAATGAAAATATGTGACGTAGAGTGAAGACGGTAGTCACAGGTTAACACATGTGGTAAAATGTTCACGGAGGAGCAAATGTTAAAATGTGAGTACCAGAAATACTTTAAAGAAACTGAAAATTAAACATCCGTTCAGACACCGCTTGCATTAACATACATATGTACGTATGGCTTGGATATAATGTATACCAATCCGCCTTCATTGACCAATTGTTTGTCCGCACTGACCATCATCAGAAAAGGCTTTAAATCTTCTTTAAATCGATGTATACAAATACGTGGGATATTTGAAAACATGTTGCACGAAAGTCTCTGACGTTGGTTCTCTTTTGTGTCCAATAATCAATTTCACTCGTTGCTCCCAATCCCAACTCTTGAGCATTTTTCGTGAGTGCAGGCAAAACATGTTTTAGTACAGAAAATCCATCAACAGCGCATTCAATTCGCATTTCGACAACATGATGCTCAACGAGCGATTCTGCGAATTCATGAATCTAGACAATCCATCGCCTTCAGATGATGTACACATGTTAAGGGATGTTTCAGGTACATCGCAATCATATAAGAGACTAAGAAATGTCCCTGAAGAGAGGACGTAAGAGAGACATCAGACAAAGCTCCAAAGAGGACATTTTAACAGTATAAGAGAACACGATACGAATAGGGATATTTACAATTGTTCAATCCACAATAGGTGGAACATCTCTCAAATCTCAATCCCTTCTCAATGACCGATGTGCAAGTTTTGCAAGCTTATGAAATTGGGTGTAGTCGCATGCGATGGCTTGTTGCAAAAGTGTGCATGTGATCTTTGCTCCTTCAGGCAGCGATTATAAGCGATAATCTATCTCCCTACTCAACGAATCAAATTAAATTAAATCATTTCAGAAGATAAGATAGATTTGCTTCGGAATTCAATGTTCAATACTTCTTCTACACATTTCCTGCGACTTTCAGTTTAATTCAGAAATTGACTGTTAAATCTTTCTAAATCTATTAGCACACTGAAAGAGTGTCCTTATATTTTAGTTTCGCTTAACGCCGTCAGCTAGAACGACTTTCGATAAGCGAAAGGTTTTAGAAGGAATTGAGAAACCTTGGGTGGGCTTTCAACACATAAATGCATTTACTCGTATAATGCATGCATATAAACAACGCCACTCTTGTTGCCCATCCAGGATGAATGGATGAATAACTGCTTCGTTAACTGTAGAGTTAATGCTGCTGATGTGAAAAATGTTTTCCGGGTATCTTTAAAAGTTGAACACGGACATTCGTGTTGCTTGGTGTGTGAAGTGTAATGCTATTGATTCCTCTTTCATTTTGAAGATGATCCATTGGATATCCGAGGATATGTAATCTCTTGCAATCTATGCGTCGGAAGTTTTATCATACAGGGTGACCTAATTTATTTTTATAATAGATATTTATTTCTATATATTGCTAGTGAGAGACTTGATTCTTGTTCGGCAACAACTCGCCCATGCCTTGACGAATATTCGTTTTTAAAGCGTCAAGAGTTTGCGGATTATGTGCATTACCACGATCTTTGAATAGACACACAAAGAGAAATCGGATCACGATTTTGCTGTTTAATCCACATCACAAAATAGCGAAATAACTTGTCTAGGAAATTTATCTGTCAAATCGTGTCGCCTTGTTGAAACCACATGCCACTTCGATTTAAAGCCAAGCAAATTGGTTCAGATTTGTCATTAGCTATGAATGTTGACGGTGACAGTTACACTTTCCTCATTTCCAAAGTTTAGACCAATAAGACCACCAAACCAAATTGCATACAAAACAGTGCGTTTTTGTGGATGCATGTGGAAATTTGTCAAGCATATATTCTACAAATTCTGTGGTCAGCCGGTGAGTTCTACTTGGATGCACATGAAAGTCAAAGTCCAAGACACGAGACGTTTGAGAAGATTTCTCTACACCGGAATACTTGAACTTATTACTTATATCTTATATCTTGTCAGTGACTTGAAAGAGGTGCCGCTGTGAATTATGAAAGTTCGTAAGTATTCGGTGATTAAACCTGACACCCAGTCGATGCACCAAAATCCCTAAGCCACAGTGATCCACATCTGCTGTGAATTATGAAAGTTCGTAAATATTCGGTGATTAAACCTGACACCCAGTCGATGCACCAAAATCCCTAAGCCACGGTGATCCACATCTTAAACTGAACATATACTGTAACTGAAATAGAAACTATGTCGACTACTGCAATCACTGTCAGCGGCTGACTCACTATGGAGAATGGCGCAGGGGGAGTTGTTAGACGAGTTGAGCAAGTAAGGTACCCATAGAGGCTCGATAGCGACATGATTTTAATTTTTTTAACCGTCCCAATATGTGCTGTAATTTTATGACAAATTTTTGGTTGACGTCAATTCGTCCATTTTCAACCCTTTCAAGCTACCAAGGGAGTGATGTTCACTTGACATCTTTTAGAGGTAAATTTGAACAGGTGCTCACTATTTATCTACATCGCTGCTAACCTGCTGAATTAGTTTGTTCAGACCTGTCTTCACCTCTTCTTCTTCATGTGACGCTACAGTCCTGGATGGACCTGAGCCTCAACCCACAAGCCTCTACAGGCTAGCGTGATATCTGGCTAGTGCATCCATTTTCACTCGCCAAGTTGGTTGAGGTCCTTTTCCACTTGGGAGCGCCACCTTCCATGCGGGCGTCCTCGGTTCTCACACTCACAAGTTCGGAGTCGAAGACATTTCGGGCCGGAGCTAAGTTGTCCGCGCAAAGGCTGTAAAGCCCTTACAATTCGCGGTTGAACGCAAACATGACCAAACATCGCACACAGAACATTTCTCTACAAGGACTTCTGCATCTGCGCAGTACAGCAGGACTGGGATGATCAACGCCTTCTATAAAGTCAGCTTGATCCTTCCAACGAGGGCTCTATTACTCCATTTCCATCTTGAGCAGCGTGCGACAAGAGCTAATATGGTTTGATCTCAGTACAGATGTGACGTAGTGAGTTATATGAATCTTTGTTAATTGCACATTCTGGTCTCTTCTCCTCGATTATTAAGCTGTGCAGTTTGTTGCCGCAGCCACCATTTGGCAAATTGGGAACGTCAGTCGATATCTTTCAATGCCAATGCCTAATCTTGGCATTTGTGCGCATATATGTATTTTACTGAATACCTCTTTGATTTTTGCATACACGGCGACTGCTTCTTGGAATTTGCAAATCGTATATGGTTGAGGTGGATATTCGTGAGGGTCCTTCAACATACCCGTGTTAAGTGTTCATTAGTTTCTGCGAAAACCTCAAAAAACCAGGCGTAAAGTCGAGAGAAAATGCTCGTAAATAGGATAAGCACCAGGTTCTCAGAACAATGATGGTTGGCTGCCTTCTCCACATACCCCTCTATTATTACATTACCTTATTTGCAACGCTAATCTCGCAGCAGCTTAAACAGTTGCTTAAAACGCTATAATCACAAGTTAGCTAAATTTCACGGTGTGTACGCCTTTTTTTTTGTGAGCATCTGCGTGATTGATGGTGGGGACGCTAGTGAAGGATCAACTGAGTTAAACTATAATCCTTTCTTTGCATTTCGACCTCTGTAGCAAAGGAAGCAATCATGAGTTAAATGACGATAAATAGACAGTTATACTCTTTGAGCATTGTCAGTGACTCCAAAGAGGTGGGGCCGTGGAAAGTATTTCTTGTCGTATCAGGAATCGAACGTAGACTTGTCTTGGTTCAAGAGCGTAGGAGTCGACGCACATACCCACAACGCCACGGGCCAGGGTATAGGTATAGTCGATGTATTTACCTGTCCTTAGCAGTTGCTCATCGAGCATGACCAGGATAGAGTTGAAAGCAGCAAACTGCATGAAGTTGTCATTTCGCACAGCATTGAAGAATTCGCCGCAGCTATCAAAAAAGTGAAAAATGGTTGGTTACACATAAGAGCTCTTCACGATCTCCTCACAAAGAACTCAGTGTAAAGCATGCCCGATGACTGAAAAATCAGCTCCACATGCTTCTCCCCAAAGAAAATAATGATCCTACCTCCTACCTCCATGCCGTTGTACAGTCCTTCTTGTAGCAGAATAAAGGTGATCAATGTCTTCTATAAGGCCAGCTTTATACTTCTAGAGCGGGCTCTATTGCTCAACTGGCTCCTCTTGACTGAAAGCAACAGCGGTTGGCATGAGACATTTTGCATTTGAATTGATTTGAATTGACACTCTAAATCCACTGAAATGGACTGGAATTCTGTTAGAATGATTTCACTCTTTGCGAATAGGTATTACAGGTTGACTCAGAACAACACTGACGGCAGCACTCGAGGCCATTCTCTTCCTCCCTCCTCTCGAACAATTCTACATCAACAGTGCAGCCTCATCGGCTCAGAGGCTCAGAGAAACCGGTTTCTGGAGGAAGAAACCCACGAAGTGGACAGCAGCACAAAATATAAGACAGGACAGGATCTTCAATTAGCACTTTCCGGACCGGATACAATGGCAGGAATAATTGGCAATAGAAGCCATTTCCACATACGAGCGAGAGTCTTCTGTGATTTCTTCGGAAAATCCCTGGCGCTAAGAGATGGATGACTGCTGCATCTTTCAAGCAAAAGTGGCTGCAATATAGGAGGCAGCACTGGCGCTGTTTCATAATGAAACCGGCAAATTGATCACCATTTTTTCTGATAGCCAAGTGGCAATAAATGTCATACCATCAAACATCTTGACGTCGAAGCTGGTTAGACTGTGCAGACAGAGCACCAGCTTTACTCGGTGACCCTCTGCTGGGTATCGGGAAACTCTGGTATCCAAGGTATCCAAGGTGGTATAACGCCTAGCCATGTTCGGAGCTGGAAGCATCTGTAGACATCCCGTACGTGCATACGCTACTAAGTTCCATAGGGAAGAAACTAGAGGAGGAAGCAGTAGATAGAGGCAGAGCTCAATGGATTATCCTGAGTACGGGAGCAACACTGGGGCTCTATGGTCGACTCTGAGTAAAAAGATATCAACATCACTGATCGGTTTAAATCGCAAGGATGTACGCATGCTAACATGTTTCCTTAATGGGCAAGCTATGCGTCTGAACCTACCACGCAACGACTTTTGGAGAAGCTGCAGAGCTGAAGAAGAAATGGAATCCAACATCTGATCTGCGACTGTCCAGCCCTAGCAAAGAAAAGGAGGTATTTCCTAAGTAATCACTTTGTAGAGCTAGAGGATTTAAGCGATGTTGAACTGAAAAACACCTCCTAAGTTTCATTTGTGAATTCGAGTGGTTTTGAAACTAAAGTAGGTCTCACGGAGGTAAACCACCCCAAAACGAGGGAGCGATGGACCAAAACAAGTTGTTCTAAGTGCGCCACAGTCTACAGAGCCGACACTCTATCACCGACCTACCTAACTTGCGAATAGGCAGGGAAGAGCCCACTAGTAGTTGGAAGCTATGTCAAAAACGTTCAATAAGACATAACATGCAAACGGCAGTGGGCTTTAAACACCCATGGACCAACAATCTTTGACATCCTGTAAGCATCATGGATATCATATCACGGGGATGAGAGTGAGTCCGGTTGCCATATGCAATATTGGAGTCGTGACACCTCTGCATGGACACTCCTGTCAATAACTGGCATGCGTCACAAGACTCTGCTGGTATATGCTTCCTCTCTTTCAATATTGCACACGATACTTGGAAAATGTAACGAATATTGCTTCGATAAGTAGAATATTTGAGCACCCTGCCGAAGAGAGTTCCAAGGTAATTTTATCACACGCAAGGATGTCCAGACAGGGCAATGTTTCCCCTTCAGGGTTCAGACGACAGTATTTCCCTCGAAAGCCTGCAACCAAAAACACAGAGTTTACAAATTTAAATTAAATTTATTTTCGAAAATGTAATGTTGGTGCACTTAAAACTATTTAGTATCTACATATAGATTCAACACAACAGATACAAACTTAACCTACAGAAGCGATTGTTTACAAACTGCATTAACTAACTACGAAGGATAACCGAATGACTGGGATGTGAAAGGAATCCACACCGTAACTGAATTTTGTGTCGTCCCACATGCACCATCAGCGAATAATTTCATTTTCAGGCGGTTGCCGGGGAGACGCACGCACTCCCACACACATCCAGTCCGAACTCTATGGATTCACGTAGTTGCCCCACAGGTTGTGATATTGATAGGAGCCCGCCACCGAAGATGCTGCTGATGTGGCAGTACCGGGGTCCTGGTAGTAGCAGCTCCCATCTGACATGCACGCGTCCGAGAGGCGGATCGGAGATGATGAACTGGCAGCGGTGGTGGGTGTGGGGACGTGCTGACCAGGCGACATTGCGTTCACATGGATTTGCGCCCTCTCAACAGGTTGGAGCTCCAGCAGGGACTCAACTTCGTTTTTGTACGTCATGACATCGCTTAATGTGGACTTGGGTGAGGCGGAGGACGGCGACGAAGTGGCAGTCACGGCTGTCGCACACATGCTGAGGTGCCCTTGAGGCAAGCCGTCCAAATATTGGTCGATTTCTTTGGGATCGATGTCGGCATCGACAATAGATGGCGCCAAATAGTTGTGCACCATTTGCTGGTGGTGCTGCTGCTGGTGGGTATGCAAATAATTAAGCGATGCAATCGAGTGTGGCGACATTGCTGATGTTCCATAGGACGCTGTCGGGTCATGTTGCTGTTCCTGCTGCTGTTGCTGCTGCTGATGCTGCTGCTGCTGCTGATGGATGACGGAATAGTGCTGTGGGTGATGAGATTGAGAATGCGACGGAGATAGAACGTGCTGTGGCTGCAAATAATGATGAATGGCATATGTCCGGTTGCTGTTGTGGATGGAAGAGGATGAGTCCATTCCAAGCGACTGATGGTGGTAATTGATGCCGGGAGCTATCCCGTCACTGTTTCTGTGGAACTCTAAGCTATTAGTGGTGTACTGTGGTTGATGGTCTGCTGCATTCAGTCCATAGTGTTCCGGGGAATTCTGCTCACGTTTGGCTAATGACGAGGACGAGGTGGGTACGAGGGTGAGTGGCATTACAACGGCTGGCGGTGGTGGTGTTCCCAGCGTTCGATGAAGGGCAGTACCAATTGTGTATGGCGTGGCCGGAGGCGTCAAAGGGTTCGCTTCGCCCACCGACTGTCTGGAACTGGACGTCGAACAGGGCGAGTCCATTTGACGAACGTAATCGAATTTCCGAGCGGATTCATTGCTTTCAGTTAACGTCTTCAAAAGGAACTCGTGGTCCGCACCATTCGCCTGGGTGTACTGGGGCAGGAGACTGCCCTCCCCGCAGCTGCCGGTTGTGTAATCCATCTCTGTTGATTGGTTTATTGAACTGGATCGATTGCCATTGTCGGCGAGGAATTGTGTTCGACAATTAAAACGGCTGCCTTTGTTTAGGTCGATGTATGGTTTGAGCTCCTGCCTTCGTGCGGACGTGGACCGCGGACTGCTGTTGTTTACCTTCAGGTTTTGGCTACATTGTGTTAACTTTACATCGGCACTTGGCGTGGCCGAGCTGCCAGTGGCTGCGGATATTTTCGCTTTTTTCCTGCGCGGCTGGTACTTGTAGTCGGGGTGCTCTTGTTTGTGTGTCAGCCGAAGCTTCTCGGCGAACTCAATGAACGGCTTCTTATCGCTGTCCTTAAGATTCCTGCGGAGAAGAACAATGTGTTTAGTAGACGTGTGAATGTGGATATTGGAATGTAGGGGAGAGTACAATCTAATCAGAGTCAATAACACGCGGGCAAACAAGCACGTGTTGGACGCAAACACAGATGTTTGTGCTTGGTGTTTGGAAATTAAATTGTGGCGACTTGGGGTAGGGGTGCGAGGTCTAAGTGGGTTGATAGCAAAGCAAAATTCTGCATCGTAATTCGAGTTCCGAGGGATGGAAAGGAAATGGTGCTTATGAAGGACGGAAGGATTATAAGTGATAAATGTTTTATGCAAATACGGCAAAGAACTTAAAAACTATTCGTTCATTGACAATAGTAAACACTTCCAATGGACTTAGCTGCCAGCAACTAGTGGATGTTTTCCTGGATGTTTACATGTTCTGGCTTTGAAGACAAGTCGAGTCGGAATGTTCCCCTCAATCTGACCGATGACAGAGGAGCTACTTATGTCCCTCGGAGCTAGACGAGGTCAAAACAGCATTTGCTGGCGGTGCGTTTTGTTGATACACTAAAAGCAGTGGAAGATGATCCGTTTGGACACATGCACCTGTAAGCTCATCTGTAAGATGTGGTCGAAGGAAGGCATGCTCGTCGAATGGAATCTCAGTGCCGTTTGCCCGGTTCACAAGAAAGGATACACCTTTGAATGGGCAAACTAACGAGGAATAAGTTGCGTAAACATCCAGCACAAGATCTTCTGTGCCGTTTGCTGCCCCCCTGAACTCGATTATCAACGATAGGTCCCTATCAGCATGTTTTTAGGGCAGGGATGTCCTTAGGGCAGGTATGTTCACGCCAACCAGATCTTCAATTTGCAGCCGATCCTGGAATGGTGTTGATCCACGCTCACCATCTATTCGTCGATTTCAAGAACGCAATCACGCCATATCTAGTTTCTGTCAAACTCGTCAGGTTATGCAGGATGACTATGAAGTGTTCTTGCCATCAGTCAATCAACATCTAATTTCAAAAAAGTTTTAAACACAAAGCGACGCGGTGTTGATCATGTGTAACATCCTTCTGCAGAAGATCTTGCAACATTCCCAGGCCAGAACTAGAGGCACGATCTTCCAGAACCCCGTTGAACTATTAGCATACACTAATGATGTGATTGACAGAACGAACGCGGCAACGGCATCTTGGTGAACGAAGAAAAATGTAAGTGTCCACTGTTCTCCCTGGAGTGACACACAAATTGGACGTTTTAGACAGAGCATCACAATGGGTAGCTATATCTTCGAGGTGATTAATGACTTCTTCTTCATCGGCTCCGCAGTAAACTGTGTGAAAAACGTCAGTACCGAGATCAAACGCAGAGTTACTCTTGTATAAACGCTGTTCCTTTGGACTCAAGAGGCCATGGAGTAATAGCGCCCTCGTTGGAAGGATCAATCTGACTTTATACAAGGCATTGATCATCTCAGTAATGCTGTACGGCGCAGAGGCATTGACAATTTCAAAAGCGGACTCAGAAGTCAGTGGTCTCTTCGAAAGAAAAGTTATGCGTGTGATTTTTGGTCTTGTGTTTGTTGATGGCATCTGGAGGAGCAAATTCTACCACGACTTGATAGCGACAAGAGTCTGGCCAGGCTTTTACGGATCCATCGATTCCAAGAGTCGACAACAGACGACTAAAAAAGTGTAGAAAGACCACAACCAACTTAGTGTACGATTTAACGGCGAGCACATACTGTGGGCTTGTCAGGCGGGACATTCTGACATCTATACCATTATAAGCCTCAACTCACTCAAGAATTGCAGCAAATTGAATATCCGATTTGGATACGTTTGGATAATCGATTTAAATTTGCAGCAGCTGGTTTGTGATCGGTCTAGCTGGAGATGCTTCTGTCTACCCCTGACTGGCGCTATAGTCACGATAGGAATACAAGAAGAAAAAAATTATCAGTTCAAGCCAGATGACCACGGAATTAGGCTTATGTAGTTCACGAATGAACTAGGTCAAAAAAGAGTTCCAACAAGTGAACTAGTTCGAATTTTAATTTTTATTTTAGTTCATTTAGTTCAGTAGTTCAACAAACTTAAGTGTACCTTAGTCTGCGGTAAACCAAATTGAGTGCTTTGCTTTATGTGTGTGAATGAGCTTTGTGCACATCAGAGTTGTGTTTTTTTTAACTACCGCCGCGCAAGCACATCGAACATCGTTGCGTTGCCGGTGGTGTATGTGAAGGAAATTTTAAAAATGTGTCTGATAATATGACGACCAACCTGCGAAAATCGCACAAGACTCAATTTCCTGAGGAGTGAACTACACTCAACTGAATGAACTAGAATAACGAACTAGTTCAATAAACAGATTTGAATTAAACTGAGCGCTCCCTGGACTAAACTAAAATGTGCAAGCCACGGAATAATCTACAAAATGGGCAGCAAAATTTACGAGAAATCCAAATTTCCAAATCCAATGTTGCCTAAAGGATATTTGAACGCTGTAAGCCCTTTATCAGCAGCCAAGCCACTCTGCTCTGCGGGTCCAACGCCAAAGGTTGCCCGGCGATGAAGTGGAACCTAAGGTGAGGAAGAACCAACTTGTTGAGCCAACTTACAGGCAACTAGTGAAGTATGGTTGTTTACATGAAATCAAGGATTTTCGAGAGCAGATAAAAGGGAAACATTTCGCAGAAAATTTAAATAAGCATGAATGTTTATACGAACTCGTTTCGATTCTCGGTACACTCACATACTTAGGCAAGCTGATTAGAATCTTTCATTTCCAGAAATCGGTAGGTATTTTCCTTTTAAATGGATTTACACGAAGGCATATATCTGCTTTCAGGCTGGAATGACCGTTTTCCGCGTAGTGCCATGATTGCAATGCCGGTGCCCATGAATTCATGGAAACGCAAGTTTTCAACGAAATTCTGGTACCTCTGGCTGGGCAAAAAAGTTCATGAAACTGCATTTTATCCACCCGTCCATCAGCTGGAAGAACATACATACATGTCACTCTTGGATTCTAATTGATACGCATCTCAAGGGTGAACTGAAATCCCTTGTATAGAGAATGAATCACGTATGTAAATGTAAATATGTTCATTTTCTATCGCAACAAAGGTTTGATCATGTCATCCCACGTAAGCGTTTCAGCCTCAAGTGGAAATTCATTGCCAATACATGAGCAGTCGGTATAACTCAATTCACTTGCCACCTACGACATGTCCCTTGTCAGTATCAAATTGAATTTAATCGATTTTCTCGGAACACAAACAACTCACTTTAATCCAGCATCGAGCTGCCTTCATTTCAATTTAATTTTCAGGTTTACGAGGCGACGTCTTGCCCATCAAACGGTTGGATATCCTGCCGGTGTTCCCCTTGAATCGACGACGACTACTCGCACTGGGCGTGCAGCAGAAGTCTGTGCAAAAATGAAATATTCATGCGTACTCAGCTGGAAGAACTCGCTCATATGGCCGAAGTCTGAAGTCTGAAATATGATGTTGCAACAAACATCTTAAGGATAATCACGTTTCATATCGTGTCCCGCGAAACGTGTCCTGCCTCCGTAAGGGAAAAAGTTATGCACTTCTGAATGCAAATTTAAATATTTCCCATTAAACTGGGGAGGGTGAAGAAAATATGGATACAAAGTGAAGGTAAATAATCGTGTATATGTACTTGTGTCATTTTTAGACGTCTCCATCGTCGATGTGGTGGTTTACTGGCAACCTTTTTTCATAGCAAACGGACTTGGGCAGCATCCCAGGCAAACTCAATTAGCTTTAAAAATGTTATGGCACGTAGTTAAAGTCCTTAAATTGGATCGGTGCGCGGGAAGGGGTGGCTTGCTGAAGGAGTGTAATGTGGTCTGTCGGCAGCACTGAGAGAATGTACGAGTGTACATTATGTGCGTTAAAGTGCTAAGATGATCGAGTTTAATTAAAGGTGATAGCGAACGCTTTCAAGACAACGACGTCACATAACAATGATTGACTTACAATTGTTTTGACGCTTAAGCGAGTGGATTTATCCTTGTGAAATACCAAGATGTCACATCATTAATTTGTATAATTTTGATATAGGTATGTATCTGTCGTTCTCTGTCACAGCCTCTGCATTTATTAAGCAATCAACTTGACAAGTCTGAATATGCATGAATATTATTTTGGGATGACTCTTGTATAGATTCATGAGCAAAATAATGGGTAATACTAAAACATGTTAAATGTGGAGCTAAAAACCGTTTGTCAACTGCCTAAAAATGGTGTCAAGATGATACATTTTGGCCTAGACAATTTAACCTGCTCTCGAACTGCACACAATACGTCCTGGGCAGAAGTAGACTACACTTTTTTCCAAATTGATGCAAACGTCAAAAATTGCTTGTGCGACAGTTAATTTTGTGCAAAACTTAGGGCTTTAAGTTGTGCCTGGATATCTGAGAATATCGCTATTTTTCCATTTGAGAAGGTTTCTGTTGTTGATTTATAGCGAAGAGTTCAGTTCGCCCCCTCTCTGGGCAGAGGCATGTTTAAGTTATATTTAGATCCAACAATGCCTGCTACTACTCAACTTTATGACTTCGACACGTCTGTGTACCGTTTTTAGGCGTCGTCATCTACCCAAGGTGGCCTGTTGGCCCATTCTTCTCTTTTAGGTAAAATGATTTTGTAGTTTTTCTTGAAGTCTAAAACTGGGGTCATGAAATACCGCGCCTTGTTTAATTTATTAACGTGATCGACCTTTCTCAGAATCTCCAGGTGCTCCATTCTTTCAAGTTATCTTATGTTCTTTGTAGGCCTACAGCTGGTCTTGGTTCGAATGGTTCTCATTGCTAACGTTTTGTAGATGCACGCTAGTATTTGTAGTTTATTTCACTTGTGATGGTTTGTCGAGAGAACGAGCGATATGCGCAAAATATTCCGGGCAGTCGATTACAAGGAGTGGACGCGGTCAGTAAAGTATACTAATTGAGAAAAATTATCCAATTGTCTTTTTTTTAAGCACACACTTTTGTGGTGAAAGCCGCCTAAGTCGACTTAGGTCTGAACTGAGTTTTTAATATTACAAGCTTCGGGGTATGCCGCTGGGGCTTAAATTGCAGATGTAATAAGAACTCACTCATCTAGCACCAACTCATCTGTAAGATATGAAAGGAGAAAAAGGAGACTCCTTCAAATCGCCAACTACCGAGGGAATAGTCTCCTACACATCGCTTAAAAGATTTTCTCTACCGTTTTGTGTTAGCCCCTAAAACCATTTGTCAATGACCTGGCCAGAGAAGTCGACCAAATCTTCACATTATGGCAGTTCCTGGAAAAACCCAAGAGATGCAGATCGACACCCAGAACCTATAACACGTCAATGAAGCGTTTGTTGGTGAAAATGGGTTTATCAGTTAATGAGGACAAAACGAAGTCATCGAGAAAGGACGCACCACAACGACAACTCGGCCAGAATGTCACCGTATGCAGCCTTAACTTCGAGGTAGTTAAGGACTTTGTCTACCTCGGCTCCCAAGTAAACAGTTCGTACAACATCAGTATCGAGATTAAATGCAGAATAACTACTGTCAATCGCTGTTTCTTTGGGGTCAAGAGGCAGTTGAGTAGTAGAGCCCTCTCTCGAAGGACCAAGTTAACATTATATAAGGCCCTGATCATCCCTGTCCTGCTCAAGAGCAGATGAAGATGCCCTTGGTATTTTCGAGAGAAAAGTTCTGCGTTGCATCTTTGGCCTTGTTTGCGTTGATGGTTTTTGGAGAAGAAGATTCAACCATGAACTAACGACTAAGATGACTAGGCCATGCAGAGGGCATGGACAACACTGCTTCAGCTCGAAGAGGTTTCGACACCGAACCAGTGGCCAGAACCGATGGCGCACACAAGGGGAGAAGGACCTCAACCAACTTGGCGCGCGAATTTGGAGGCAGCTGGCTAAAGATCGTGCCAGCTGGAGGAGCTTGTTGACTGAGGCCCAGGTCCACCCAGAACTGTAGCGCCATTTGAAGAAGATGATAAGAACTTAAGATAAGCTTAATTCGTAATTGTTCAACCTTCGTTTTGGTAAAACAGTTAAGTTAAACTAAAGAAATCAAAACTAAACTTAAGTCTCTCATTTACAAATTAGCTATTATTCAGCCATCAAATCATGGCAGGCAATAGGAGGATAAAAAGAAGTTAAATTATACCCTCATATCTGCGAAAAAATTATAGCGTTATAGCAATTTTCTGAATTGTTAGACCGATTTAAAACTTTAAATACGTCCCCTGAATTATATCTCGTGACCATAGGCTTATGTATAACCTGTGCAAACTGAATTCTACAATAATTCATGTCTCGACAAATTCAAACACGTTACATTTCTATAATATGATCAATGCTGTTTGTTTTTTCATTAAAAAGTGTTTTCATTTAATGTTGAAAAATCAGATAAGCAGCTACGTAATGTTGAGGTTACTAAACAAGTTTCAACCTAATCTCATTGTAACCAATTACTTGTTACAACAAATATTTTCTAATTCCCTTTTGTAACATCGAGACCGCACTGCAGTAGCAAACATGCTACACTTTCCACCACATACAAGTTAACAGAAAAGATTTATTTTCCTGGAAGCATCCATTCATCCTACATCCACCTACTCATGGCCCGAGCAGAGTATCATGTACACGCAGAACCACGTGCTTTTGTGCAAATTATAATGAAAGGGCCCTTCGGTAGTTTTGATTGTAATATGCATCGACACATGCTACTATTTTCTATGAAATGCCGTTTTCACCCGTTTCTAAACTGAACACGGTTTCGAGAGCCAAATTGTGTTTCGACAAATGCTTCAGTCTGAGTTTCGCGAATTGAATCTATTCATGATGAATTGCCAAAACCAAAAGAACCTCAAAACAACCGAAAACTGTCAAGTCAACTGTCATAGTAACTGACATAAACACCCTTTATTTCGAATGTTGATTTCGGTTGAAATTCCCAGTAATTTCTGCATATTCAACTGAATTGATTGATTTTTCAGAATCATTTTTCCATGAAACATTATTTATAGTACGGGACCTTTGAAACGCGAGTACACCCTGCACTTGACCAGCTTAAGTTTGATTATTTTCTTTGTAAACGGATGCAGGTCACTGGCACTTTAGTTGTCATGGATCCTTCGAAGGGCAATATGTATGTTTTTCTGCAGCAAACCATACAGCAATACTGCCTGTCCAGCCACTACAAGGCTTAGTACTTCCTCACTCAATTTTTAGCATACTATGAATTATGCCAGTTGAACTGGCCTAATCTAGTTCATAAAAATCTTCAAAACAAAAATGTTTGTTAATGGGAATGTGCAGAAAAAAAAACGTGCTTTCTATGCGTTTATAGATTAGATAGCCTATCGATCGTCTGTACATAAATAGAATTTACTTTTGCAGACCACAGGGGTGAGTAATGAATGTTTACCGTGACCACGGTCCGTAGGTGGTCACATTTATATGATAGATATGTATGTGAGGTAAGTGCATAACCGCCATTATGTGATTGATTTAGCTAATCTCTGATATGAAATGTAGTGGGGAGTAGGGACTAATTAAATTAATCTTGAATCAACTATTACAATGTGCGACGAAGTAAAGTACTCATTCAAGATTCGCCTTCTTCCCAAGTTCCTCTTAATGTTTATCGTTGATGTAGTCTCTGAATATCCTTCTCCTTCTCCACTCATCTCTGGATGGATCTAGATCCTTATCCCTGCTTTTCCCTGGATGCAACTTTCCCAAGTACTATATAATGACGGTAATTTTAAAGGCATTATTTTTCTCTGTGTACTTCTTTCTCCACCGGTTTTTGGCTGGCATAAGCAACAGCAGAGAAACCACCCCTACTTCGAGAATTCTTAAAGAACGTGCGTCTGTTAAAGTGCCCCATATTGCCTCTGCGAACTTAATTGCAATTGCAACTAGAGAGCAGTTGATTTTTCTTCCGATAAGTAAGTAAAAATGCACGAAACTTAACGAAGCTGAACAAAGCGGTTGTAATGCTAAATACGGTGACTCGTTTCTGTTTACTCGCTTGATTGCTTTAATTGACTTAAGTCTACGTACGCCCTTTATAATCTATATCAGGATATTTTTGCCAAAGACGTAGGTAGGCAGGTAAGTGGGAGGAAGTGGTTGGTCCATTGTCCACAGACTACTAGCACTGATCGACAGCTGCAGTGATAGTGTCGTTAATTTGATGCCAACGGCAAATGGTGATTGGACCAGATTTGAAAACCGGATGAAGTGTATCACCTTTGCTTTCACTGGGATTCGAACCGGGACCAATTTTAACCAGGGGCAGGCACTCCACCAACTGCGCCATCCAGCTGTTTGCCAAAGACGTTACATATAAACCACTCTACCGTCCTAAAAGGTTGATTTTCTCTTATAAAATAATCAAATTCCTAAAATTGGTGTAGTCGCTTCCGAAATAAACCATCCCAGCAGGACGCACAACGTCTCTACCACCTTTGCTTGTTACGATTCCAATCGATAAATTATAAGCACTTATTCCAGTATTTTTCAAACCATTCTCCGGACATCATCACAAGCACATCATACTTCGCTGTGCCCCCCTCGACTATCGACAAAGCATCTGCATAAGTTATTTTGCATTAATTGACTCGATCCCAAAGGACGTCCACCCACATATGTATGTGTACCATTAAAGCAATCGTCTGGCACAATCGAATCTCAGCTTTGATGTTAATCCTTATCGATTTGGTTATTAATGACGTAGACGAGAGGACGATGACATGACAAGGACGACAGCTTACTTGACAATTTTTCCTTCGGACAGCTCCGGGCTCTCAATTTCATTTGAATTTTTAATGAAATCAGTATCCCTTTGGGATTTGAAAGACGAATTCTATTAAGTATCCTAATTATTTGGTATTATATCGAAATACAGTTTCATAAACTTCTGGGGTAGTTGGGATCGTGTGCGACGGATGAAGTATATAATTATGTGGCAAAGGACCCGACTAAAGGGGAGGCAAACACAATATGCCTTGGCGGCATTGACGACCTTGAACGAATTAAGCTACAAGTGTATACAGCAGGAGGTGTGACGTCGATTGAATTTTTATTTCAACAAAATTGTAACAGGATCATATTCGTTTGAAACTGAGTCGTCAATCTCTGCACGTTATGAGAGCACATAGATGAGCAACATGTGATACGGTAATGCATTACAAAATTGGGAATTGATTGTTAATTTCTTGTTATTGAATGGAAAGAAGAAAAGAAAAGTGCGTTTTGGGCGTCCGCGCAGTAACTTTAAGATGAGTGCCATCATTTAGTCGCCTACAGTCAGGGTTTGAGAAAGTTGCGTTATTAAGTTTAGTTTGTCAGGACTGTTACCTTGATAGCATCTCAACTGAGCGGGTACATCACATTTTACACGAATATTTGGACATTATGCTGTCTGGGCGCAATCATTTGCCATTTTCAAAGCAGTCGCAAAAAGTCATCAACTGGGCTACGAACTGCTACCCCATTAGATTCAATCCTTAACGACGATTTCATGTCTCCAAAACTGAAGCAGGACTGTAAAAGCTTTGGGTTGAATGAAGTGGTCATCACTGAAACAAACGCCTTGAGCCACCCTATTAATTGGAAAAACGCTGGACTCAATCTATGCGGACTATGTTAAGAAATGAAAGGCTAATTTGACAAACAAAAATATATTTATAAAAAAATATATATAAAGGGTGATTTTTTAGCTATTATGTTTTTGGCAACACTGGTTTAAACAGCTGACGCACGTTTCGTGTTTTGTTTCACTGTCGAACATCTTCAGTTTGGTCTATCGTCTTACAAACGAACCGCAACGTACAATTTTTGGTGAATGGGCTCTTGGAAAGTTGGCCGAAGATCCACTTTTTTACCGAAAAATTGTGTTCAGCGACGAAGCTCAATGGGTACCTAAATAGCAGAAATGTCGATTTTGGAGTAAATATCAGCCAGAAGCATTGCAAGAGCTACCAATGCACCCAGAAAAATTCACAGTTTGGTGCGGTTTATGGGCTGGTGGCATCATTGGACCGTACTTCTTCAAAGATGAAGCGAATCGTAACGTAACTGTGAATGGTGAGCGCTACCGTGAGATGATATCCAACTTTTTTTTGCCCACAATGCAAGAGCTTGACTTGCATGACATGTGGTTTCAAAAAGACAGTGCCACATGCCACATGTCACACTTATTGAGGGGCGAGTTCGATGAACATTTTATTTCACGTTCGGGACCGGTCAATTGGCAGCCTAGATCGTGCGATTTAACGCCTTTAGACTATTTTTTGTGGGGCTATGTTAAAGCTCATGTCTATACAGACAAGCCCGTTTCAATTGACGCATTGGAAGACAACATTGAAGCATTTATTCGTGAGATACCGGAATGATGATGTTGGAAAGAGTATGCCAAAATTGGATTAAGCGGATGGACCATTTGAGGCGCAGTCAAGGTCAACATTTGCATGAAATAATCTTCAAACATTAAATTATATGGACCGTACTATCGATTCAAATAAAGATTTCATGTATTTTTCTGAATTTTATGTTGTTTTTTTTTGAAAAACTTTCCTATAGCTTTTAAAATATCACCCTTTATATATAAATATTCATAAAGTCACTGACTTATCAAACGATCCTCGTAATATTGCTTCCAATTGTTCATTATCTGACACATAATTTGACCTCATCCAGACAGGCGTCGAAATATGTTCTGTTCTTTGCCCAAATGCACCCTATGACATATGACAGTTGTTTACCATTCAAAATAAATTCCATAAGTGTTAGAAGTGACGCATGTCATATCTGAAGGGTGATTCATTTACAAGTCATTTAAAACTGGTGGCGTGGTATCGTGCTGTAGTTGCACTCAGTATTATTTGACAAATCATCGGACCACCCGGATAAGCCACCGTACCGTACTTGCAACATTAGAAGCAGTGATCCAAAATTGTATTCTCAGAATGGATTTTGTACGGCGTAGTTCCTGGCTATATTTACACGAGATTTTATTCAAAAACTATACTACAACATAAAACAGTTTACACCATCCAATTTCAAATTAAAAAAAAAACAGGTCTACCATCTATTAGTAGTTACGCCATCTGTTGGTCAATTAGATAAACCAAATTTAAACCACCTATTACATTGATCAGGCTTATTTAGGTTTCTCCAGTTGGAGGGAGGACTTTTGTAAAGACCGTCAAGCCATCTCTGTTAAGGAAAAGTGCAGCTAGACTCGTAGAAATGTGAAAGTTTTTCCATTGATTTGCTTCGCACTTCAGTATATAACATACATAACATTACATTATCACTTCCCTACTCAGTTCCATCCAACCACGATCAACATGAAATCAAATATTCACCCATCCGGGCAACATTGTCGACTAATTTTCGATTGGATTGTGTCAAAGCAAATGATTTCAATTCTTATCAGGCGTATTTTTTTTTTCTAAGCCAGTATCTAAAGATAACGGAGAACGAACGATTCACTGCTGATGTACGTTGATGATGCGAATTCTTTTCAAAAATACGAAATACCCACTGGTAGCCCCCCACATTGTGGTGAGGTCATAGCTTTGCTATTCGTTTTATTACACAAACAACAATTGACATTAATAATTCGGATCAATGCAAAGCGATAAGCTGAACTCAACCAATTATCGATAGCTGGCCTCTGAGATGACAAAGACGAGTGATTAAAGTGAAAACATCTAGTTGAAGAATTCCAATAAAATTGATTGCAACTGCGGCTTGGTCAAAGCGTCAGTTCAGAGATTGCATTCGTCATGTGACAGCTTGAATGTGTCATTGACTTTTTTTTTTGATTTTATTCAGGGTGCATTTGAGGATTTTGAGACAATCGGTTTCAGTTGGACGGAGTATTTTTAATCGCAATGCAGGGTTTCTTCCGGGATTTCCCATTAATCCGATGCCCTGTTTGTTTTGAAAATATTGACTTTCGGAAGAACAGGCAATCTGGAAAAGGAGTCAGAGAGCTAATTGCAGTCTTCTAGAAATATCAATTATATTTGTGCGTGCTAGTAGTCCCTAATAAGTGGTTAGGGCCAGAGACTCGGAAGAAGTGGTATCGTGACTTATGAAAGTGTCTGGGTGCAGAATTGAACTCAGAACCATATCGAAGGCGTCGATGCAGCTGTAACGACTGAAAAAAACACAGAAATATTCATGTGTACATGTTTACAGAAAATGCATATCGTCGTCCGGCGCAGACTCAACTGCATTCCAAGCTTTCAAATGCAGTTGGATTCAAGCAGCATCCGGTGCATACTGTTCAGCTTGTGTAGCAGAACGCAATAAAACTATTTGCACGCAGTTTGGAATATTTTTGTTGGACAAACTTTTTGCTCAAAGAGTGCGTTTCCGCAATGGACCAGAGGGCATCAAAGGGTTAAGCCCGTATACCTTTTTTCCACATTTTTAATGCAGCTTGGCAGAAAAGGGACCGCAAGACTTTTTCCGAATGAGACATCAATTATTTTGCAAAGGATCATACACTGCCTGTATGCAGGGTATAACCTGTACCGTGGTCTGTATATTTTTGGTTTTTCAACAGAGAACAGTGCAGAAATGTCTAAAAACAAGCTACTAGCCGCTGAAAAGTGTAGTTGGGTTACATTTTGAATGCATTGTTCTTGACGTTTTCGCATTTATGAGGCTTAATAACAATTTTAATACTTAATTGTTCGATGCATTAAATATGCGAAAAAAGTAGTGTCTACGATGATGAAAATGAGTTTGGTTTAAGGGCGTGTTCACAGGGTAGTGGCAATTCGCAAACTCTTTATATTATCCCTATCAATGTACGATTAAAGCTTGCCAGTTCACTCATTTTACCAATCTTAAGTGGCTGTGTTGAGGCGCTGAGTGGTTTGCTGTCTGTGATTATTTTTCTTCCCAAAAGTTGATAAAAGCAATCAGGACAACTGCACGGTATGTCTTTAAACTTGCAATGTCGCATTTTAATTGAATGCATTTTTAAGCATTTTATATTGGAAATAGTGCCTTCTTCAATTTAATTCACAAAAAAACCACCAAATGCAAAAACGAAAGTACATATAGGTTTATGATACCTACTGATCACAAGCTCAGAAGATATACAAGTCAGCGGCAAAGTTCAATGTGGCCTATTGCAATGTTCCTCAAAATGTTCGACGTCACTGCACTCTGGTCACATACAATTTTTTATGAAAATAATAAAACGAACAAAAAAAAACTAAGTGAAGAACTTGCGAAGCAAATTATTGAGGCACGCATGACGAATACTCAACTAATGCGCAATTATACAACTAATATTCCAATTGAAAGTATCATTGGTCGACAGGTAGCAACTATCACTGGTCCATTGGTTAAGCGGGACACAGCGGGAAGATAAAAAGTCACGGAATCCTCTCATATGTGTTATAAACGATATCACGATCCCATGTGCAAACATACCTGACAGACTTGGTCGTATGGATATCGAACAGGCCGTTAGTGTTAATTTTAGCAAATATGGTGTTTCCTTCGATGAGGACAGCAGATAAACAAATCACAAAACAGAGTGACACACAAATAATAACCCACAAGTTTTGCGTTGGGAAAACACAACCAAAATACCCAACGATCTTTATTGCTCGGATGCACTTTTTGGACTAAATCCTTTTTCTCCTATATGTGCCGTCACAGAGAACGCACACACAACTTGTCGCTCGGCTATACTCTTCAAGTAAATTTTAGTAATGACCGACGTACTCGTAGGAGCACTAATCATAGGCAGCGTCTTAGAAGAACAAATCGAAGAATTTGTCTAGTTTTTATTTTTGGATTCTTTTTACTTTCCATGTCTTTGGTACGCTCTTGTACTCAAAATTTCCTTCAAGACTTGGATATTTTCAGAAGCAGCAATTTTTAACTTGCTTCAATGCTTCAGGTCAGACAGACACTCGTTCACATCATCAAATGTGTCCAACCACCAAAATATCAAACATTTTTGAAAAACCATTCGACAGACCGTGAGTCGTTTCTAGCGTTGACACAATCGAACTTGAGACTGTCAGACCATGTCTGTCCGGTATGTTGTCCATGTGAAGACGAATGAAAAATAAGCTGCACTGAACGCACGAACATTCAGTGTAGTTTTGTGATGGACATTCAAGAAATATTGAAAAATGTTTGAATTTCTCTATTTTGCCATTGTGTTTACTTAATAATAATAATAATAATATGGGTCGCGCTACAGCCTGCAGATGGCCAGGGACTAGCTTCTCAGCAACCACTCGTGTTGTACTATTATTCTATCACAAGTGGAAGGAACCTACAGTTTTATGCGGACTCCGAGCGGCAAAGCCTTTTCTATACAGTTATACTGCCGTGAAAATTATTTTTGTCGTAGCGTTTGAATCGATCCTAGATTCCGCAGGTTCAAGAGTCGACACACAGCGTTAATAAACACAATTTCAAATTATTTAATGCAAGTACGATTGTGGGCACCTTGTTGTTTAACCATTTTCTTAAAATTAAAAATAAAAATTGTATGACAACCTTAGCTTGCTTTTGACACTCCAATTTAATTTCAAAGTTTGTTCTGTTTCTATCATACAGCCACATTGTTTAACTGTTTTTCCGGCAGCAGACATAACTCCAATTGAAACTAATTGTACATCGGATGATGGCGAACGATGCAGACTACCATTATGTTTAGTTAGATCTCCTTTTACAAACATCTTACAGGAAAGAGCCCCTTATAATCAAATCGAACTTTTTATCGTAACCCCTCAAGTTAACTGTCTCCTTAACTTCCCAGGCTCCTATCACACACTCATAGCAAAGAAGTGTTGCGAATTTCACTTCGGCCATATTCCTAGTGTCCCTTAGAAGCAGTCCTGGGTCCAGTCAGTACCACGAATCGACACAGTCGTCATTAACGTCCCTTCCTCGAGTGCTTTTGACAACAATGCTCTTCCGAGAAAACGATTTCCAAAATCTGTCTGCAGGACAAACTTTTACGACGAAGATAAATCCAATTATAACTCAAAACTAATTAAAGAAAAGATAAAAAAACTAGATGACTGCATCAACAACGTTCAGATGAACTGAAAAACGCATCCGCACACTATAGGATATTTCCTTAGCTCATTATAAAACGCAATTCAATTTCACGGAATTAACATCGTGGACAGTGAAAACAGGGACAGACAGCCTGTGAGGGAAATGAATAATAAAAAAAATAAAAACAGATATCATACTCACTTCCACAGTTTCCCAAGGGACTTGCTCAGCTCCGAGTTCTGTAGATGGGGATATTGTTTGGACATGACGCGGCGGGCCGCCTGCGCCCACACCATAAACGCATTCATTGGCCTCTTGATGTGGTCTTTTTTCCTATCTGATGTCGATCTGAAATGAGAAAAATGTGCTGTGGTCAACGAAAGAAGAAATGAGCGCAATCAGTCTTGTTGGTTGCATATCGCCATCCCTACTCGCGTCCATCTCTCGTGTGCATTCACTCTGTGAAGGATCTTCAATTTTAATTAACTCTCGCCCAGCAAAAATACGTACGGCAAGTGTACTTCAGTTTAAATTCGCTCCAAATTCAGTAAACAAGCGCGAATTTTCTGTTGAATTTTTTTTTTCAATTATTCAGATGCGAATGCATGTGTAAGTTGGTGCATCCTTTCATGGAACATGAAGGGGATGTGTGTGCACACACATGAACTTAACCTGAGTTCAACGTGGGCTGCGGGAGGGATTTATTGAAAATTAGTGATGAGAATATATTCTGTTCTGGAAGACAGACAGCAGATGGGAAGGTGGAATGTATATGATTTTATTTGAACAGTTTTCACCTCTAGATTGAAATTAATTAGGTTCTTTATGTATCACCGTGCATCCAATAAGCGTTATGCAATTAAGCTCATGTCACCGTAAGAGGCAGGATTATAGAACTTGCCTCCAGTCTGAGTCAGGCTGAGTGAATCCAGATTAAATTAATTTAATGAATTAAAATACGTGCGCTGCCATGGTAAAGTTTTGACGAGGGTGGCAATAGTTGAATTGACTTTCATGCCCAACAACAAGCGCTTGCATGACGTTAAGTCGCGTGGAGAGAGTTTGATATGGAAATTGTGGTATTTAAACTTTCACGTAATCTTATGGAACTTGTCGCACACAAAATCCTGGAACTAAAAACTTACGTCGCCTAGAAGTAAATTTTGCTTGGATGCTGCTATCACGAGTGGATGGGAACTGCAGTTTTATGTTGATGCCGAACGACGACGTTTGAGAAGCTTTTTGTCGACACGTATCATCTGTGAATATCGCCAGTGACTCGAAAGAGACAGGGCTGTATTATGAATTATGAAAGTTGGTAAATTTTGGGATTTAACCTAGAAGCCGCAGTGTAGGAGTCCACGCACCTAATACCGCGCGGTTGTCACACATCACACACACAACAAGATGGTGGTTGAATAATTGTTGTCTACATTGAATTGAAATAAAACCGTGTCAAGTTCTGTGCATAACGTGTACGAAACGTACGTACTAGAGGTTTGCATGAATGCATTCATTTGGTCTCTATGAACGAGTATAGTCCTTCAGTGCACCCTATTCATTTCAGCTTCTCGAATGCGAGCACTCCAAATGTGAGTACAATAACGTAGAAAACGAGTATTCATATTTTCGAATACGGGTTTCAAAACAAATACTCTATTTGCTTAGTTTGCGAGTAGATGACTGAGTACACTGGGTACATTGAATGAAACGAATTTGTACTTGTCGTCTAATGATATGCCAGCCAAGCTTAAAAGTGACCATAGATCTGCGAAAAAAGTGTTGTGGCAAACTATTCGCCGACCCAAAGGAAGGCTATCCAACATCATCAAAAGAGTCAAATACACGGATGGTGTGTTGCTTTCCAATGAGGTGGACATTTTACGCAGATGGAACAAGTGCGTTTCGGAGTTGCTCAATACCGCACAGGGCGCTGAGGATGGCAGAACCGTAGTCTTGAGTGGGTGTCCAACGGTGGAGGTCATTTTGGCGATTGAATCGCTAAAAGTTGGCAAATCCGCCGGTGTCGATGAAATCCGACCAGAAATGCTTAAGGCAAAGTAAAAAGGGAGTCTTATGGCTCTCTCGTGTTATTAAGGTGACCTGGGAACGGGATGAACCTGGTGATTGGCAAACAGGGGTGATTTTCCCTCTTTTCAAAAAGGGGGACAAAAGAGATTGGTCCAGCAACAGGGACATAGCTCTTTAAAGTCTCCCCGGGAAAGTCTACACCAAGGTTTTGGAGGCACGCTCGAGAGCTATGGTGGAATCCAGGATGGGCGATGAACAGTGTGGCTTTCGTCCTGGCAGAGGCACAACCGATCAGCTTTTTACACTAATAATCATATGCCAAATTGATCTACAGCTGTATTGTAGATTTGGAGAAGGCATTCGACCGAGTTACTCGAGGTAAACTCTGAAATGTTATACAGAAGTATAGGATTGATGGTCCTCTTCTGCAGGCCATTCAGCGGTGCTAAAAATCAACACCTTTCACCGTGGCCGTTGGACTTCGCCAAGGATTCGTCTTGTCCTTTTCAATATGTATATGGATTGGATGTTGCAGCGCAGTCGAGGTGAGGAATGTTTCACATTGGAATAGTTGAGGGTAAGTCATATTCTTTTTGCAAATGACTTAGTTATCATCACATCCTCCCAAACGGAACTCCAGCACGCACTCGATAGGTTTGTTGCCATATGTGCAGATGCTCAGATGAAGGTTAACGTGGGCAAATCAGAGGCTATACTCATTTCCAAAACCAAATGCTACAGAATCACTATTTTAGTTGTAAATGTTCACAATTTTAACACGATTACCTTTTTTTAAAGGATCCACTTGCTTTAGACATGGCAACGTGTCAATTCAGCTTAGCGTATGTTATCGAAACAGGGCTGTTAAATCCGGACAACGAATTGGATGACCCTGTATACGTACGCAGTTCTTAAGACTCTATACCATCCTCAAGCCAATCAAACAAAACTAAACTCCATGAAGGGGCACTTTGGGCCCAACAAGTTGGTATATAAATGAGACTCGGCCTAAGGCCGACAGGGCACCACATCGCCTACCTACCTAAAATCTATGTATATATACCACGATAGAGGGATAAGTCTCCTTATCATCGCGTACAAGGTCTTATCTGCTGTTGTGTGTGCTCGCCTGACAATCTGATAAGTCCATGTAAATGTGGCTTCAGGCCAGGGAAGGCAACAATAAGCCAGTTCTTCATACTTCGGAAGATCCTGGAAAAGACCCAAGAAGTGCAAATCGAAACCCACCACAAATTTGTCGATTCAACACTAAAGACGAGCTATACAACGCAATGTCTAGTTTTGTTATTCCTGCCAAACTCGTCAGATTATGCAGGATGACGATGCAGAATTCTCGCTGCTCCATCAAGATCGGTAACGAACTCACCGAGACCTTCAATGTCAAAAAAGGATTTAGACAAGGCGACGCGCTGTCATGTGACTTCTTCAACATCACCAGGAAAATTATCGTGGAAGATCTACACATGCCAACACTAGAGACACGATCTTGCAGTAGTCCGTACAACTGTTGGCATATGCGGATGACATTGAGGTGTTTGACAGAAAACAGGGAGCCATCAATGAGGCATTTGTAGGCATTGAGACGGAAGCGATTAAAATGGGTCTGGCAGTCTGGCAAAACGAAGTGTAGGCTGCCATTAAGAAAAGACATACAACATCGACGTCTTGGACATCAAATTGAGCAGCTACAACTTCGCGGTAGTCAAGGACTTCTTCTGCTTTTGCTCCGCAGGGCGACAACATCAGTCCCGAGATCAAAAGCAGAATAATTCTTGCCAACTGCTATTTTTATGGGCTCAAGAGGTAATTGAGTAATAGAGCCGTCTCTCGAAGGGCTAAGCTGACTTTGTATAAGCCACTGATAATCCCAGTCCTGCTGTATGGCTCAGAGCCATGGACAATCTCGAAAGCGGATGAGGAAGTCCTTGGTCTCTTGGAGAGAAATGATCCTGTGAACGATATTTGGTCCTGTATGCTTTAATGGGATCTGGAGGTGAAGATTCAACCACGAACTGTAGGGGCTACAGAGAGACATTAGCCTAATCAGGCATCTACGCATCCAACGCCTAGACCATATAGAGCCCATAGACAACTAAGATCCAGCCCGAAGAATCGCCGACTCTGAACCTGTTAGCTAAAGTGCCCACTAAAGTGGCCCACCCAAGTGGAAAAGGCCCTCAACCAACTTGCGGAATGAAACTGGAGGCTGATAGCCAGAGATGGAGAGTCTAACTAAATGCTTATAATCCTTAGATTTCCTTTCTGATTCTTGTAAACCGAAAAGTCCATCTTCACTTGTAAAGAGCTGCTTAAATCGCAAAGATGAATATCAGCAAGCTAGCCCCGTCTATGTAGCAAGAGAGCGAAATGTATTCACAATCGAGGGATGACAACGTGGAAGAACAACACTCCCATAGCATTGTGAAGTCATAGAATAAATCAATCATCAATCAGAAGATGACATTCGTGTAAAAATGTTACTGTATTATATAGCCCCCACGTCCTTCAACTGCGTCCCAGTTAGGACCTGCTGACTGCCACTTTCAAATTCTACGAGCACTTTTCAAGGTCCTTACAGAAATCGTGAAACCGGTTTTATGAGCTTCACAGTAAATTCTTCGTACCCTCATCATCACACATCGCATCATCCTGTAGCAGCAACAGTATCTTAGACGGTGTGATAGACGTGGCGTATACGTAACTTTTTTTTCTTTTTTTTTTGTTGCTGGTAAATGTATGAATACCGATGTTAATTGTGTTTATCATAGTTAATAGGAGAACCAGTGCTCACATTTGTGTAGAGACGAATTGAATCAAATTTTGTTCTTGCATTTTGACAGTTGTTGCTTGTGGGACACACATTAGTTCATCAGGGTTTGTGAATTGGCTTAAATTGCTGCAGGTGGTGAGTAAAGTTCTGAAAGCAACCATCTGGAAGGATTTGAGAATATGCAAGGAATCAAGAACTTTTTGAATAAATTGATTCCTGGTGGAGGATTAGAGTCTAATATCTAAGAGCATGATATAGACAGTCAATTTAGTTTCCTAGAAGGAAGGGAAGATTCGCAGTCTCCGGCATTTGTGTGGTTGGCTGCATGAATTTAAAGTGAGCTAAAACTTACTGATTGCCTCTAATTGCTTAGAGTGGTCGTGACTGCATATTGTTATCTTCATTTAGGCAAACAGAAATGTTAAGTATGTAAATACATGCACATATTGCAGTCCATTTCAAGCAAAACTTGTGAAAAACGCAAACCGAATGGATTATGCATGAGTTCAGAATACATCAACGAACTGACTTCACTTAGTCTGCTTCGAAGTCAGGTGAATTTTGTTTTAATGAAGCTTACTGGCACACTTTGTCTGTATTAGTTTACTGAAATTAAATGATGTACAATACCACCCTCTACCACGAATAGAAAGCACATGTGTGCATAGCAGGAATTCCAAAATAAACTTTGAAATTTTGACAGGCACATCGTTTCTGTTGGATGAAGAAACAAGAATTGTGTTCGAAATAATTTTCCAGGATTTTGCAAAGCGACAAGGGAAGCTTTGCAAAGAAGTAGTTTGTCCTGCAAGTACCACGTACAATTGAATCCATTGGACTTGGGATGGTGGTTGGGAGGGGTGTCAACGGCTTCAATGCTACCAGAGATCATCAGTCTTCACGCATCGACTTAAAAACAAAAATATGACGGCAATTTTTTAATGAAATGAAATCAGTGTTTGCAACTCTCACAGAACCTCGAAGGCCATTTTCTGAACATTTTTTGCACACACAAGGCATATCGAGAGCCACGTGGGGGTAATACCCCCTACAGAGCCCGTCATCCTTGCCTAATCATGCCAGCCGAGGGATTTCTTTCAGCGCTTTCGAATTATCCTTCAACATTTCTGTCAAGAAATAATGCATGCAAAACTACGCATAAGCTCACCAATAAGTCGAGAAAAAGGCTGAAATTTGCAACCACCTGCAAGAAAACTGTATGGGGGGTACCCCCACTTGAAATACCTTCTAAATATGCCCAATTTAATTGCATTCTTAAAGCCACATTTAATAAATAACATTCTGATTCCAATGATAAATAAATCATTTCAGTTTCTTCAGTCACTTTTCCATGGAACCTTGGTCAGGTTTTTCCACATAAATCGGTCAAAAATTCACTTATAGGGGGGGTACTACCATCAAAATACAGGTAAAACACACCGGAATTCTCTCAGATACATTCTAATCAGATTTATCCACACCATGAAGACGACACGAGCTTCCAAAACCTGAACATTCTTTCAGGTGTTCAATTATGAGTGTTGTTAAAACTATACCACTCAACCGATGTTATAGGGGGGTATACCCATGTTATGAAGATGAAAATCGTTACCTTCTGATTAGGAGAATTAGCTGCTATGACCTAGTTTCAAATGCCTTTCATTTGGGACAACTGTGTCAGAAATACCGACAAAGACTTGAGTTTATTTGATGAAAAGTGGATCAGTTAAAGGGGTCTCTGGAATCGTCGTAAAAATAAATGCTTTCAGTTTCTTACTGATACCCCTAGATAGGTTATTATCCATAGAAACTATGAGGAAAAATATCAGAATCGTGCCTACCGAATTACATTTACAAGCGCATTTTTTTGTGCGCGCCTTTGGAAATTTTCTGTCGATTTTTGTGTGAGACATTTTCTCAAGGGAATCACTTTTACTCCAAATCACACATTCTTTGAAGGGGGGGTATGGTACTGTTTTGTTTATAAATCTATAAACATTATAAAGAAAGTACCTCCATACCATTTAAAATTATCTCACTGCTTCTTGAGGAAGTTTTCTTTCGGACAAAGTTTGCGCAAGCTTTCATTGCAAGAGGTTTCTCACAGGAATATGTGTTATTCAAGTGAAATCTGGAATATTTACAAAAACTCTAGGGGGTATGGTATGAGAAGACTCTATCGATTTCAAATTAATTTTATTTGTATTTAGGAGACGAACGTTTCAAACTTCACCCAAAACGTTATAGAAAAGTTCGAATACAATTTGTATTTAATCTGCAGCTTTAAGCAAAAGAATAAGTTATTCAAAGCCAGACAACGGAGCATATCTGAGAATGCAGTGAAGGAAATACTGGGGTACCCCCTTTAATGATTTTCTGATTCGCATCTTGATTTTATCTGATTTGCTGGGCAAGAGAAGTGAATAGATGCCGACACACAAGTATAAAACCACAACCTCCCAGGAAATGGGTTAAATCGTGCTTGATTGAATGTATGTTGGGAGGTAGGGGGTAAGGAAAGGGTGTTCTTTAGTTAAAAATACACGGATGTAAATTCATAATAAGAGAGATCCGTAGCTTCGCGACCGTAGCACGTCTCCACTCGACTGCTGCTCTAATCATTTCACTCCTGGTTTCTCCTGGATTTTGAAAGCTTTTTTCGATCGTAAGATAAACAGGGCGATCCTGCAGGCGTATGCATGTACAAGCATAAAATCGAAATCTTCGTGCATTCATACACATGTATGGTCTACTTACATCGTGTGCAAGTTTCATTTTCCTCATTTTTCTTTCAGTCAAAGACTTATTTTGCTGAGTCTTGCTAAACAACCACCAAATCAAATCTCTGCAAAACAAGAAGTCAGAAAAGTCTCAAGAACAACTGAAACTTTTGCTGCTACGTTATTTGTGCCAACGCATATCCATTTTCAGTATTCAGACTTACATACGATAAATCTCTGCCCATCGTCATTTTTTCTTTTGTTTATTTTTTCATTTTTCATTTCATTTATTGATTTTTATCGCTATTCGACCCAAATTTGAATGAAAATCGAATCATGTTCCCTTTCAGAATCAAACTTTCTGCTTCTGGGCATCCATGTTACAACACGGGGGACATACATACATACAAACGTCTTCAGGTCCACTTAAAGCAATCGCTGGAGCAACCAACATCAATTCAAAATTGACCAAGTTTGGCCAATCCTACAGGAAAGCTCAGCATTGCTCCTTCCATCACTCGTGCAAAGGCACCCCGAGATAGTTATACTTCTCCACTTGCTTTATACTTCTCCACTTGCTTCAATAGGACTGCACAGCGGCCATATGTTCATAACCTCGGATTTGACCATGTTAACCTTCATCCCAGTACCAGCACATACGGCCACAAACCTATGGAGTGCACACTGGAGTTCCGTCTGGGATAATTTGAGGATAAGTAAGTCGTCTGCAAATAGAAGATGGTGACCCTCAACTCTCCCAATGTGAAACATTCCTCGCCTCGGCTGCGCTGCAACGTTCAGTACGTATGTATAATGAAAAGGATAGGTGACAAGACGCACCCTTGACGAAAACCAATGCACACGGTGAAAAATGTTAATTTGGCACCAGCAACCCGAACACAGGTGCTACAGTTTGTGCATAGAGACTGAATGTCTACAGAACAGCTGTATATAGGTTTGGCATACTCCCAGACCTTCTCGAGTATCATTCTTAGAGTGAAAAGCTGGTCGGTTGTACTTCTGCTAGGACGAAACCCACACCGTTCATACTCCATGTAACACCGTTGATTTATATGCAAATTTTTGTATATTTTTTTCTTGAAAACAATCTTTTTCAGATCTTTCCATTAAGTATATTGCTGTTATATTCGAACTGACAGCTGTATCAAAATTCATGACAAAATCCGTCATTAGTTGTCGGCAAGCAGCACTAAGTAGGCCCGTTGCCACTTGATTTTATCCTATTTTGCAAACCAGTTTTGTGCTCTTGATGATGGGTTGAAGATGGCTGAAAGCATTATTTTTTTGACACAAACGATTAAGTATAGAGTACATACATGAACTAGTAATTGTTTATCATGTTGTCGATCGTTCAAATTCGCAATCCCTTCCTTACTTATCTTGGACATGAAGCCTTACGCGAAAAAATATGAATGATCCATTTTGATTCCGAAACCTTAGAATTGACAACGAACCACATCGAAATAAACCAGACGTTTGAATTCAACGATAGAATCAGATCGAACAAAAATTGTGCGGAACATTGCACGTAACATGGAAGTGTCTGTCATGCCAATACGTCGACACCTGCCTGTAGTAGGGAAGGGGGCGCCTTTAAATCGGACATTTCGGGTGGTACGAACTAATACTATGCAAAAACATTTTTGGTCACTTTATTGTTAATTTTGTTCAAATAATTACATTAATTTTTAGCATATTTTAAACAAATTTGTGTTGTAAATCAATTCTTTTGCCGTTTTTTCTTCTTTCAACTTACGATAACTTCACAAATTACAACAAAATCAATTCAAACTAGTGTGCATTTATTTTACCCGCTGTACTTTCAGAGTTAAGTAAGCGCTACAGTTTAAGGTGGACTTGTATCCTGTTTCTATACCAGAGGATAAAAGGGACTCACAGCTGGGTGTTGCAAAATGTCCTCACTTTTAAGCAATAAATCTTTGAACTACAACTACCAAGTAATTAATGTAACTCCACAGTATTTCACTCTTGCAATAATTTCGATAAGAGTGACCAGAAAACAATGATACGTTTTTTTGTTCAATTGTTATGGTTAAGGAGATGTCCAGTGTTACCAACGCTATCCAGTTTCCCGGTCATAAACCGACCTTATTTCCTTGGAAATGAGAAGGGAGACACAGTAACCGTCAATGGTCTCCGATATGGAGTGATTATAACCGACATTATGGAGCTAGAGCTCGACAACTTCGATATATTCGAGCTGCGGCTGCGGTTCCAAATAAACGGCGGCGTACAGGGCATACAAGCGACGGAACGCTCGAAGTTGTGAAAGAGAAATTTGGCGACGGGATCATCTCACGGCGAGAGTTAATAAATTGGCCGCCGCCATCATGGGACTTAACACAACTCGATTATTTTCTCTGGGGCTACGTCAAGTTCTTAGTCGACGCGGGCAGAGTACAATAACTTTGAAGCCAAAAATAGATAACTGTATTCTGTAGATGGGTCCAAAGCAAGCATTTTTTGCTATGGGAGGGGCAGTCTTTTTAGCTCCATTTAGTAGGTAGTGCACTTTTTTCAAAAAACATTAACAATAGTAATTTAATTTATATGCAGGATTGAAGAACAGGTTTTAGACTTTCAAAACCGGTATAGCAGAAAATTGTAAATGTTGCCGTTGTTTTTTTCAAATTGCCCCTACCTCCTAAACGGGACGAGATAGACCATCTCCTCTCATAGTAAAAATGTTTGCTTTGGACACCTCTACCAAAATCAGTTATCAATTTTTTGGCGCCAAAGTCATCGTACTCGTGCCCCTTTCACTAACAAAGCAATCACTTTGGACGAGCTCGAGGCAAACATTCGAGACGCTATTGCCGTAATTGCACCGCACATATTGGGCCGAGTTACATATCAACAATTGGACCGACCGCTTGAAGCGCTGTATTCCCCACTTAATGATATGAATAAAGTCAGAATCAATTACGTCCACATTTCGTTTCCTATCGGTCTTATCTAGTCACCCTGTACCTCATTTGCGCAGTAATAAAATAAATTCATTTCTTCCGCACTGCTTCATATACGAGATGATACACCAAAACAATTTAATCTTTTCAACTGCAGTCCTCGTGCTCGTAGGATAGCCTTTACTATCTCCACCAGCCGACGATGCAGAGAAATGCAAAACTCATTACTGATATCTGTTAAGTGCATCTCGTCTGGTCGTACGTATCCAAAGCCGATGCTCACATAATCTGAAAACATTTCTCACAAGTCCAGCAGCACTGCCTTCAAACGAATTGTATGGATGCGATGGCATAGCCTAAACACTCTGCTTTCTGCTTCGCATCCCCTCAAAGAAATCCGAAATTAAATCAGCACGCAGTACAACATAATTCATGCACGTGCTCCCACTCGATGTGATGCCCCATTAAGCCATGCCAATTGCCATAGGACCGGAATGATCCGACCGAATGAACGGAACACAACAGCAAAAATTATATTAATTAAATCCCGCAAGTTTATTAAAATCGAAATTCCGATAGATTTCGTAAACAAAATTCCAGCAGATACTTGTGTATGCGATTACGAAGTCCGCACCAGATAAGCATCTGACAATTGATCGAATGCGACCGCCGACACTTCTCCCGGCGCACACTGACGGACGCCTCTCAAGTACTGTTGCAGCGTTCATGCTGTGCCAGAAGGGTAAACGTTGGCCGACACTGAGTTGGCACAACGGCAGCAGTCCCACAATCAACAGTCATCTTTCATTTGCGAAAGTTCAACCGCTTTCACTTCACTGACATTGGACGAAAGAGTTTTAATTTAGTTTTCGAAAAAACAATTCGAGAATGGTTTTGTTTTGTACAGTTTCCGGTTGGATTTCACCCGGAGACTGGGTGCAGAAAAAATGGCTCTTGTTTGGTATGGCACGTCCAGGGACGTGCTCAGTGGGTGCAGTGCTTCTGGGTACATTACTTAGTGCTTCTGTTGTTGGAAAAATAACTTTGTTCAATTGCATAAGGATTTACGAGTATATCCTTGACGATATAAATTCACGTGTACTTGTGGACTCAATGTAGTGTACGTCGTCTACTCAAAGGGCAAACGTCCATGGTTAATTTCCTGGACAATCACACCAACTTTTACCTCACATAAGTCAGTGTGTATGTTTCTCCCAGACTGTGACTGAACAATAACACGCCAACACGAGTGGTGAATGTAAAAAAGCTTGTATCTGAAAATGGATAAACAGGTGGCCGGGCCATGCCCGAATCTGGTCCCCACTGGTTTGACACCGAATCACTGGAGTGTACTGCAAGCGGCAGTCCTCTTTTGAGTGTAATTGAGTCCGATAGGCGGAAGATCTACTGTTTTAAACATAGATACTCGACAATAAAGGCTCTAGAAACACCATATTTTAAACTCCAGCATTGGAGACTCATGTCCTTTGAACTTCCTGCTCTAATTGTGTATAGACTGTGTTGTGAATACCCGCACAATAAATGAACATCCCTAGACCAGAATGAGGTAACTCGTGCAATTCAAGCACCACAAACGATTTACAATAGGTGCCATGCTCTACATCGAAGGTGCGGTTCAGGTGAATAGTAAAGCTCGTGTGCACCCGCATCGCCACCACCGAATGGGGTGAGGGTAGTAGATAGGTCGGTTGTGGTGGCTAATGGAATGCACTTAGACCTGACTGGACCATTGTACTGCCACTCGGATCACTTGAATTCCACCCAGAACCCATTAGTGGGAAACCAATTGGGGCTAATAATGTGTGGAATGTGATGACTGTTCCACGAATTTATACCTGCTTGACATTGGAGCCGGTTACGCTTTCTGTCTCTCTGTCTCAGAGGTCATTAGTGATGCCGAATAGTCTCCTGTCGTGACAAGAGTCCAAGAGGCAGTGGCATACAATGCCACAAACCACGTAATTGATACCTAATCTGTTCAAAGGTAGTCAAATTAGCTTAACTGAGCACGGGGGCAAATTTGCAGTTGTCGTCCAAACATGGGAGTTCTGGACATTTCACGTAAACTAACAGCTGAAAGCTGGGCAAATACGTTGGAGCTAGTAGCGGCAATTCAACAAATGTCCTTAAAATGAGCTAAACTGCATAACAAACGCAGCATCTTACAAGCTTAAAGCGTTTCTATACAAAAATATGATGAACAGCGCCGACAGCACACATATTAATATTTTTGTTGACAGTCTCGAAGCCCTCAAAATAATTTTAAAACAACGCAATAAAATCGAAGACGGTACTCCTTTATTTCAACCCTCTGCAGAACCTGTGTTTAAACTACACACTCTCTCTGCACCCGGTCGTAAGGAAATTGTATGCAACGAGGTTGCCGGTAAACTCTAACAATTAAGTTGAGTGCCGCAATGTCGAGCGATGACCAGATAAGAACAGTTGGAAAATAAATGTAAAGAAAGCAACAACGGTGTGAAATATAAAATTGATTCTGTAACTTTCTTGAAGTTACATTCATATCATTATGTTTGAGCTAGCACATTATTGAAATGTCCGCCCCAGCTTCCCCTGGTACTGATTCATGCCGTAGCGTCAGTCCAATTGTTGATGACACGGCGCAGTATGTGCGGCGCAATTCCGGCGTCGTAGCGTCTCAAATGTTGGCCTCGAAATCGTCTAAAGTGGTTGGCTTGCTATTGTAGACTTAATAACTTGACGTAGCCTCAGGGAAAATAATCGTGTGGTGTCAAGTCGCATCATGACGGCCGCCAATTGATGAACGCTCCCCGTGAGACGACCCAGTCGCCAAATGTCTCTTACACAAACTTCGAGCTTTGCGACATGTATGAATGCCATGTACACCCCCGTCTAGTTGGAACCACCTCTCGGGTATATCGATGTTGTCAAGCTGTGGCCACACTCAGTAGGTTGACATCGCTCAATACCTGAGACCAGTGACGATAACGGTGTCTCCTTCCTCATTTCGAAAGAAATAAGGTCCGCTGATGGCGCCATGCCATAAACCGCACCAAGCAGTCAATCATTATGTTCTGCTACCCATGCATAATCTGAGCCTGGGCAATAGCTGCCTTCCATCGTTGACGATCCTTGGTCACGCTACTCCCAGTAAACAAGACCATGCCATCTCCGCGATTACTTACTTACTTACTTAAGGTGGCGCTACAGTCCGGGGTGGACCTGGGCCTCAACCAACAAGCGTCTCCAGCCAGCTCGATCTTTAGCTAGCTGTCTCCAGTTTCGCACGCATAGTTGGTTGAGATCCCTTTCCACTTGCGTGCGCCACCTGAGTCGCGGTCTTCCTCTACTGCGTCGTCCCTCGGGGGTGGATTCGAAGACTTTTCGGGCCGGAGTATTGGTTTCCATCCGCTCTACATGACCTAGCCATCTCAGTCTTTGGATCTTCACTCTTCTGGCTAAGTCGATGTCGCTGAACAGCCCGTATAGTTCGTCATTATATCTCCTCCTCCACTCACCGTCTATGCAGACGGGACCGAAAATCACACGAAGAATTTTCCTCTCGAAGCAACCAAGGGCAGCTTCATCCACTTATGACAAAGTCCATGCCTCCGCGCCATATAGCAGGACTGGGACGATTAAGGTCTTGTAGAGCGTTATCTTGGTTGTTCGAGAGAGGGCTTTGTTTACCAGTTGCTTTCTTAGCCCAAAGAAGCAGCGATTGGCAAGGGTTATTCTTCGTTTGATTTCAGCGCTGGTGTCATTGTCTGAGTTTATAGCGGTGCCTAGGTAGCCAAAGTTTTTGACTACCTCAAAGTTATATCTGTCTGCTGTGACGTTCTGACCGAGACGTCGGTGTTGGGTGTCCTTTCTCGTTGACAGCATATACTTGGTCTTACCCTCGTTCTCCGCGATTACTTGGTCCTTAAGCCGTAGATTCGGTTTTCCTCTCTTTCTCGCACCAAGAGGCTGAATGCAAATACCCTCTTAGCAGCAGCTTTGGTGCCCATATCCTCGATATGCCCGAGCTAGTGCAGTCGACGGAATTTTCCCAGTCCGGACTACAACCACATCTTTGTATAGCTCGCAGAGGTTGTGTATTCTCCTCCAGTCACCTTCCTTGCAAATGGGACCATATATCCGACGCAGAATTTTCCTTTCGAAGCCACCAAGCATACGCTTTAAGGTTTTGCCTATCATCCTGCTTTTCGGATTGGTTTGAGACCAGTTGTTTCGACAACCGAAGTAGCAACTGTTGGCAAAGGTGATTCTACGTTGGATCTCTACTAAGATGTCATACGTTGAGTTCACGTTAGCCCCGGGGTAGATGAACCGCTGTAATACCTCGATATTGTAGGTAGGGTCCCGAATTCGGCCATCGAATCGAATAGTTCCTTGCCATGAATGCTGTTCTATATCGATAAAAATATGGTCCACACCACACACTCTCCAAGCTTATTGATAATTACTATGTACTTTATTTTATTTTGTATATATTATGTATGTTATACTTGAAAAAATCATTTTATAATGGTACAAGTGACAGCTCCACGGGCATGTCAGCGGTAGCTTACAATTCAGTTGAAACGAGGTGACAGGACACTTCAATTCCATTTTTCGACTTTCAAAAACTCATCTGTCAGAAACAAGTGCTTAAACATCGTAGTCGCCACCTGCCACGGCCTCTCACATCTCCACAGCTTTTGATCAATTAATAATTAATCAGTAATTCAATTTATTCATCACGAAGCTGTTCAAGTGTCGAAAATTCATTCATTCATAACCTCGGCCATTCGCATTTACTGATGCACACATGTATATGTACGCGTGGGAATTTCCCCGCCCAATCAATGTAAGGCCCAACAATAATGTCACCCCCGATGTGCGGTGCGCAATTCTTTATTTAAACTTTTTGGTAAAATATTTTCCTTTCCCAACTACTGAATGGAGCCTTGCCACAAAAGGTGCTAATTGCAGTTTGTCAAGTTCCCGCGGGCATGGGAGTGTGCACATGACGAGTAGCACCCACAGCTATGTGAGCTGGGAGCACATTTAGGGCGGACATGTAAGAAAAAAAAAACATAAATGATTTTTACCAGCGCATACAGCGATACATAAATATCTTGTTTATTTTTTATGAATGCGTTAATTAGTTGGTTGTGTACACTCGATCCCGGGTTGCATGTAAAGCTCTGGCCGTAGTTGAAACAGTGTTGTTTGCAGGGCACATGGTATGAGACATTACTCCGTACGCTTTCGCATCGCTGACGAATTGAGCACATCGCTGGGAAGTTAGGAGGGATTAGTTGACTTCAAAAATAATGTTACCGATGGGAAGCCAATAGTCAACATTGATTTTATAACGAAACTAATGGGAGCTGGTGTTTTTAGCACAGTAGCAGAAAACTAAATAGTTTCTCCTAGTATTCTTTATACTTGGTGCACTTTTCCAAGCAACAGCCGACGATTCCTTAAATTTAGCATTTATGAATATTTGTCGTTAAGCTAAAATGAACATATGTAAATAAAGCGCTTGCATCTGCTTAACAACTGGCTTCGCTTGGTTAAGACTCATCTCACTCGTTGATACAACTGAGGGGGGAACAAAGGGAAATCCAATCATAGATGAGGTGTGACTTCAGTTCCGGCCTGATCATTCTAGAGGTGTGGCGTCGTAAAGAGTAACAACTTCTCCAAGCTACAACTCGCAAGTAACCAAAGAAATATGCACGATGTAGTAAATTTGTGTGGGAAACAAGTTGGTGTAGAACCTGACATGTTTGTCTGGCTTAGCTGACCTAACCCCTATCACAGTCAAACCTTCTTCTTAACTTATTCGGCATCGAAAGCTTCGCACAGATTTGGAGTTTGTGGAGACAAATTGCACAATCATAATGACCAGTCCAGTTGCAAAAATATCACATGCAAGTTATATGCCTGTCTACTTTATATCATCACATTAATCACATGCAAGTAAAGTGAGTAAGTATGAAATTGACAAATATGTCAATTTGATCACAGTTCTTTGCGCGATTTTTGGTCCTCTTTGAGTTGATCATATGTACATACAAAGCTTATGATTGCACCTTTTTCTTGGATGTGCAAAATTGTGTGTCAGATAGTGACCAATTGTTTTCAGTTTTCTTCCAAGAAACTCGCTGTTGATAGCCATCGACTCCTAAACGAAGCTAATGGTGAACATGCTCCAATTCGAACGACTTGCGACCCTCTGTGTATTCGTTTTGTCAAAAACAAATATTCTAGAACCAGAAAGAAACGCTAGGAAATATCAAACAAAAAGAAGAAAAGCAATGATTATTAATTGAAAGATAGATGCCTCAGTGCGTAGAATTCAATTTGCAACTCGTATGCAATATCCACGGAAAGAAGTCTGTGCAATTTACTGAAATGTCTTTCTACTGAAATGTATCTCAGAGGATCAAGTGTAATTTTAAATAATTATTCTAAGCAAAGGGAAGGAACTTCCTCTGCCAAAATGAACTCCAAATTCCAGTTGTACGACCTCATCGCTCACAACTCTCTTAAAAAATTTTTCCGGGTAAGTGGAAAAGAGCATTTGTCCAGCCCGTTTTAGAAAAGGCGAATTTACGACACACTCATTGTACAGATCCACAGCACTAGCGTCATCAGGTTATGAAATACCATGGACGCTTCTTAATGACAGGCAGTCTGGTTGCCGCCACAAAAGGACCACATGTGATTTTATAGCTAGTCGAACTAATCTTTGCACAATGTAGGCGAAAGCATGAACGTTGCACTTGATATTTCTGAAGCTTTTTTACCGAGTTTTGGCGTCAAGCTCAAGTTAATGGTTGACTTAAAAATGGCTGTCCGTGGTTTTTATGAATCTCTTCAATGTGGATTAGAAATCATCTTTCAAACCATTAAATACAAAGCATTTTGTACGAATCCAAGTGCGGGATTCACTTGACACATTTTCACATTATCCTCGCCTGTAAGGGACTAATAAATGTCCGTAGAAAGCATATTATACATATTTCGATCGCACTTAAGTAAGCAAAAGTGAACGAAGCTTGACGAAAACGAACGAAGTGGTTATTATGGTTACAGTATATGATTTTTGTTGTCAAGCTGAATATTCCACTCAACCTGAATGCCGCCCCCCAAAGTAAGAATGAACATTCACCACTTATTCGTCGATTTCACGGCAGTATAACAGCGTGAATAGAGACGAGCTATAAACCTCCATGTCTAGTTTTGACATTCCTGGCAAGCTCGTCCGGTTGTGCAAGATGACAATGGAGAATTCTCCCTGCTCCATCGAGGTCAGTAACGATCGGAGACTAACTCAATGTCGAAACAAGGCAAGACGGCGCATTGTCACGTGACTTCTTCAACATCATCCTGGAAAAGATTGATCTTCCATAAATCCCTACAACTGTTTGCCTACGCGGATGACGGAGGGTTAAGAAGGGAGAAAAAACAGATTCTTAAGGGGCAGCAATAATGGACCCTCGTAGTCCATCGTCAGGTTAAGAAACCAACGAATTCACAGAAATAGTACACTGTGGCAGCTTCGTTAATTTTTGCTCACTTTAGTGGGAACGATTTGAATCGCTCGTATGTATCGCTTACTCACGTACGAATGTAAATTACTGTCGATACTGGAATTTCAGGCAAGTTCCCAGAAGCACTGGGAGTTTTACTTGTACATTACATGTACATTTGGGAAAAGCATTACGTCCATTACAATTGTCCCTTTAATTCAATGAGGTAGGCAAGTCCGCCAACTCCCTCTTCCACCATAGATCGATCCATTTTTGCCACACTCCCAGAAATCTCTGACTGAAATTGAAGTCTGAAAATATCTGTCAAAGAAGTGACGTGCGAAATGGTATGGATGATTTTTTAACTGAAAATTTCCTTTGTTATGGGATCTGCATTTCCTGGAAGATATTTCATACCTCTGAAAGGAGGCACGGATGCAAATAGTTTCCCGATATATATGCCATACATCGGGATAGCCGGAGCAAGCATATTTCATTCAGCAAATGAGCATAGAGTGGACATTAGGCAGTCTATCTCTCTCCGTAAAATAGCGCCCCTACCCGACAAAGCTGCAGCGATGTATTTTGCGTTCATTTTACACCGATCCCATTGACCTGCTGTGTGTATAACAGTTTCGTCAACAGCAAGTCAAAAGAAAGCAATTTATTTAACAAAGGTGCTGCTAAATAGAGACAACATCTTTTCAATCCTTCCCGCTCTGTGCCCTCCCATACGAGTGTGCACACACTGGGCATATACCTGACACACACACAGCCTGAGTTGAGCGTCGTTCATTTAATTTATATGTAAAACAGTTTGCAAAGCCATATCCAGCCAAATTACACCTCGAATATTGCCTTTTAATTTGCGCCATGTGACTACTACAGCAGACAGCCCTGCATCCTGTCACCCCAGTCGGGCGGCTTTCAATTTCCATGCAAGAGCTTTAAGTGAGCTCCCATCCGACGACTATTCGAAGTGGTGAATGTGGATGACAGAGGGCAGGTTACATCCTTTCCAGGCTTTCCGGTCATTCACGGCAGCAAAACATGTGTGTCTCTAGAGCTGTTGTGGCGAGCAAAACTCCGTTCTCTCATCTCGATGCACGTCATAGCGCTTTGAAACAGGTGACAGGAATATCCTGGCGCACATATGTACATAATGCTTCGTAGCCATAAATCACTGTCTAGCTCAGAGCCATGCAATCTCAACAGTTGTACCTGACAAAGAGTAAAACAGAGAATTTATCGGTTTTTGAGGTTAGGGCGGATTTTTTTGTTCACTTCGATTTGACTGTTTTTCCCGGACTAATCGACTGCGTCTCTATTCGCCTTTTTTTTCGTTTGACTCTGAAGCCACCAAAGCCTATTTCAGGGAACCCAAGCGATTTGATTGCCGTTGCCTTTGGTCCCTGCAAAGCATCTCGTGGGAACGATCAGCGTTTCGCCGTTTCATCTACGCCCATGGCAATGGCAAAATTGAAATGTCATTTCCATATCTGCGTCAAAAATCTGAATGGTTCAGGGATCCAGTGCGTGTGTCTGGCTATGTGTGTATGAGATTTTATATTTTTTCCCGTGGCAGGATATTTCGTGTTTTTTTCTTTTATTATCCTCTGCGGTTGATGGAAATTCTTTATCTGACTGAATGCTGATTTCCCGTGCGTTGTGGTCCATGGAGTGTGTTTTATACCCTTGAACAAACATCCATTTTTCTCGTTCTGCTGTCTGGATGGCTTTTATTCGGATGCTGTGCTCTATGAAGTGGAGACACAACTGGAACGCAACACTCGGCTGTCCTTATCGTTATTATGAAAACGTAAATATTTACCATAAATTTCAGAATCATTTTTTTTTTTTCAATCCCTCTCGCTACATCCTCTCGTTAAGTTGCTTTGTCGTTTTTAAATTTGCTGTTTTTGCGGAAGGAGTACTGTGGAAAAATAATTGCAGGATAATGAATGTCCTTGGCTAGTCATAGACGACTGATGTATAGGAGGACGTGTATAGCTATACGATATTAATTGAGGGAAGTGGATATGATTTTAATTAAAAATTTGCACATTGACTTAATTAATGCGGGTTGGAGGTTTTGCAGACGTAGTTTTTAAAAATTGCGTCTGCTGGATTGTGGGCTTTGTTGTTTCATGAGTGCACCATTTAAATACTTTATTGGGTTTAAAACGCAATTTGTAACATTTATTTTGTAATAAAATAAAATAATAAAGACGACGTGTGGCTGGCGAATCATTTTCAGAAGAGGATAATTTGATAATCCTCACGCATGAAAACGAAAGCAATTACAAGTTGATGCCTTTCCATGGCATATTTTTTCTTGATAACATAAAAGCTACGACTAACCGTACCAAACGTAGCCAAACGAATGTATCTTGTCTCCAATAGGGACCTCCGAACTTTAACAATTGATATCGGCCATATTGTTGAAGCTACATCTGTCTAATTGCCTGTCATTTCGTATGGGTACGTAAACAAACAATATATTTGGGATGCTACCAACCTACATGAGGTCCAAGAGCGTCAAATTCATTCGGAGAAGGTCACTGTTTGGTGTGGAATTTGGGCTGGCATCGGTCCATATTTATTTATTTATTTATTTAGTTCATCAATGGATTTACAATCGGTTGATTACAGAAATATTCATGAAGACCAAAAACTTAAATATGAGTATAAATTGTAAAAGTTTATAAGGAGTTAAACAAATTTTTAATATTTTTTTTTAAAATTATATATAAATTATTTCTTTGAAAACAACGTTGGCCAGGCCATCAACGTCAACGGCGCTATAGGTCGATGGTTACCAACTTCGTTTGGCCCGAAGTGGATGATGTCGATTCCAACTACACGTGGTTTCAACAAGACGGCGCTACGTGCCACATAGTCCAGCGATTAGAGGCCATAGTCACCTCACGTGGAGTTCATGTAAACTGTTCCCGAGATCTTGAGATTTGACCCCGTTAGACATTTTCTTGTGGGCTTTTCTGCAGCCGCAAGTTCATGCGACACATAGCTAAAATAACATATGCCATCGCTCAAATTCCGACTGATTTATGAGCCAGAGTCATGGCAAATTTGACATTTCGGATGCATGCCACACAAAGAAGCCGCGGTAAACAATTGAAAGATGTTATATTCCATACGTATTGGCATCGATAAGCCTTTCAAACGAATACCAAACATCATGACATGACATCTCACAGACACTTTGTTTTATTTAAATTTAAAGATATGAAGCACTTAATAAAACACCCTTTATATAAGACCAGCGTGAAGTTATTGCGAAGAAGAGGCGTTCAAACTTTACAACAAATCGTACATATCGTACTTTTTTTTTTCTTCGTTAAAACTCACTACGCTGTCTCCTTTCAATTACTGTCAATCAAAAGCTGTAAATGACGCTTGCTCAAAACAAACAAAACAGTGGGCTATTAATAGATTTATTGATTATGGTTGACGGGAGCAGCGTTGCATTTACTGCGCGGGAAATTAAAATGATCAGACGATCCTCATATATAAACAAAAATATATAATACCCGTCTATTGAGTACTTAACACTTTCCGGCAATATTTAAAGAACTTGGCTACAGGTTAGGTTAGGGTGAAGTGACTGACTACCAGCAAGCAGTAGCAGTCACACTTGACCAGTGTAGGGCCGTTGTATTAACACGCGGATAAAGTCGGTCCTATTCCACAAAACAGTTTCCTCCACAAAACAGCTTCTGCGAAAGTCGTTGTAGGTCAGTTCCAATCTTGTGGCGTGGCGCAGTTCCCAGTGATGATGCTGATAAGAGTCCTGTGAATGGGCTCGCTGATTAGTGTGATCGTCTCCGATGGCCATAATTGTTTCGTAGTGGGGTGACAATATAGACCATCTAAGATTAGTCCGAACTATCGTTTCAAGCTTCACTAGATCTGTTGCAGTAGCGATAGGCATGAATGGCGGATCTCCAATCGAAAAAAGTAATAAACCAGTGCCCTTTCTACCGAGTTCGTCCACTTCACAATTTTTTGAATGTCACAATGAACCGTCTCGCACTTTTGTTGGATGCCAAAATAATTGGTCATTGCCTCAAGAGATAGGCGACCTTTCATTGAGGTCTTTCAGTTAAATGTGACTGCATCCAGAGACTTAGTCGGCACATATCACCTCACTTTTTTGCCAAGACTTAGCTTGAAACTTAGCTCACAATACTAAATTTTACCAGACAATAATCAAATTCGCTAAGGAATTTTCATTATTTTCTTTGAACGTTGTACGGATATTTATTATGTGCCCTCGAGAGGTCCAACAATCCATGGACGCCTTAACCAAAGTAGTCCCAGTGCAGGTTCCGGTTCTAATTCTTGTCTAGCAAATTCATCGGTGATCTCATTTCCCATGATCCCGGGGATCGAATTTAGACTGCCGATCAAATTCAGAGAAGACTTGCATTCCTGAACTATCCTGAAACTGGTTAAAGGGTTGAGAAAGGCCTTAATCACAGTTTGGCTGTCGCTACAGAGGAAACAAATTCGCCCCTTCCACCTGTTCTTCACAATATAGTTCGTGGCCATTAGGATCGCGTAGGTATCCGCTTGGAAAACCGACGTAAATTTATTTAACGAGGTGTGGAGTCTGATATTGTCGCCCTCCATGTGGCGCCAGCACCAGATGTCCGTGTCAGTGTGGCACCCCTACAAATGATATATATATATATATATATCTCTTTCTTCACTGTCACAGTCACAGGCAACACAAATGCAATCTAGAACAGACGCTCACTCAGAAGTCAAGCGAGCCAAGTTTCGCCCGATGGTCCTTATCAAACATCGACCTCATCTACCTCCTTCAAGTTAACTATAGCTGTGAAGCAACTATGACCCGGTTGAGAACGTATTTATAAAAAACACAGCGTTAAATGGAGACAGATTTGCTGAGCTTTTAACTTCTCGAAGACCGTCGAAAGGTAGCGTAGGATACATACAAGATTTCAGCTTCAATCCACTCACGCCTTCAAACCAAGCCCCCCGTTCTCACGTATCTAGCAAGAACTACATCATATGAAGGCAGATCAATAAGTAGTCATGTTTGAAAACAGGTGGCGTCTTTCAAACGACCATCTGTCAAACGATACCACACAGAATTCTACTTTTTCATAGGTTAGTTTTTAGACTGCAGCAAATACACTTCAAAAGACAACGAAGAAATCTCTTTCTTTCGTCCTCGGGCGATTTGAGGTATTTGAAATACATTCCTCTATCCAAAACTTAAATAGATCCTATTTCAGTCCACTTCTCTCCCTGATGGTTTTAAAACGCTTTCGATGTCCATGCCAAGAGGGAGAATGCGATGACCGATTGATTTTTAAACTGCCAAGAAATTCAAACGCACACCAGGCCACACTCACCCCATCGCACTCGCACAGAGCTACCAGGAAGGAGTTCGTACATTAAGAAGCATCCCAAAAGTATGCCACAGTGGCGATGATTATTATGGTCAAGGAAATTAGAATGAAAAACAGAACTCAAAGCAGATGGAAAACAGGATGCGAACCACTTCGTGGTCGTTTTAATTTATGTGCGACTATAAATTGGTACTCCTGTTGTGGTCCAGGCGTTGCCAACGGTGTAATTCATTTTAATTGGAATACATTTTTTTTTACTCAGGACTACGTGCTTGGGAGCATTATTTTTTAAGACTCTGAAGGTTGCCTTGCATCCTGCGTGGAAACGACTTTCTGGGAGCCCGAGAACTGAACGCGTTGGCAGTGTAATTCCAACAATTTGAGTGGAAGAGGTGGAATCAACAAGACTTTTAGATTAAATTCAATTTTAACGAGGAGGGTAGATGGAAAATTAAATTATCTACAGTCTACTGTTGTTGCTGGCATTTGTATTTGCCATAATTTACAAGGATTGCGTCCTTGAAATGGAAAAAAAAGGTACTCCTTGATGACTGCACGCATTCCTTATTCACTGCGGCAACGATGAAAAAGTCTTTCGCGGGGCAACAAGAAATGTTTCAGACAAAATTCTGTTTATCTTGTTTAAGTTGAAATTTACAATTTACAAGATAGTACATGGAGCAGAAGTTTCTGATGAACACGACCTTACTTTGATTGAATTCTCATTAAATACCACACAAAGTCGACTGTATAACTCATTTTGATTCATCGAGGCTCAATTTCAACAACTTTGAAACATTTTCAATTTCATGTGTACACTTTCAAAGTCACATCAGCTAAACCTGATGTGCACTTGCACTTCAACTCTCCCCGTGTCTGTCCTGACAGTTACACATGAACCAATTTAAGGAAGCACAAGTGTACAAAGGGAGAGCAATTCTAGTTGAGTCTTCTCAGGACCGTGGGGGAGTATGACGTGTGTTATCCTCAGCGAAGTGAAATGATGACAAATCTCGAAGCCTCGTTAGCGTTGAGGTGTTAAATGCCTGACTGAGTACACACTGCATCCGCACTTGACAGATTGAAACGCATCATAAGGGATAACTATCCCTGAGTGTTTACCTAATGTCTTGTTAAGCTGCGGTGCGCGACAACCTGTTCCCATTGCAGCCCGACGACGAGTAGTTGAGGATGTTACCTGGCGCGCTATGACGGATCTAGGTATACGAAGTACTGGTAGATTAACATGCTTATCGCCACAAGTAGGATATGTAAGGCAATTTGTTTACCTGATTAACAACATTCATTCATAACGTCGAAAGATGGTAGAGCAGCGACACGCAAAACAAATGAGGTCCCCTTCGGTCGTGGGACTCCCTTTAAATCAAAAAAGAAACCCAAGACCAAGCCACGGCGAGACGAAAAGTCCTACCCTCATTGAGCGGAGTAACTACTTATTTGCATAAGGATACACTCTCGTGAGTTGGGGAGTCGTGCGTAGTTTGCTCCTGTCTCGCAGTTCTCCTATGTCTATGTTTACCCGCGATACCGGCTGGCAGTAATTGTTTGATCTGTGGGACATCAAAAGACGATAGAGGACGATGAACACAACTGTAGCTACTTGAGCTTGGATTTTTTCTTTTTTTTTTTGGTTCGTGGGGTTTGAATTAAATTGAATTAAAGATGAAAGGTTGACCGACTTTTCGTTTATTTTCCATACTTTTTTTCATTATCCTTTTTAAAGTCATAAAATAGGGTAAATTGAACGAAATGGCGAATCAGGGATGGGACAGTGAATCGATCTTCAGAAGCTTGTGTTGTGGCTGGTTGAATTTAATCCAATTGTCCGTCCAAGCCATTGATTCCCAAGGTTCCTCTGGGGTCTACTGGCGATATGACGGGGATCTAGGTTGGCATGAACAAAACATGGGGGCCGCCAGTTGTAAGTGGTTTCGATAAAAATAGCGACCTCGTTTATAACGACATTTCGGTTACAACGACGAAGTGAAAGCCTAAAGTTCGACTTGCAATACAGCAATAAGTAAACGAAAATCGTTCGGCTAAAGCGACAATCGCTTATTACGACGACACATTTGTTTCCCGTCAGTGGTCGTTATAAACGAATTCTACTGTATTTGATATTCAGTGCAACGCGTGGCGAGACTTGCACAGCAATGCTTGTTCAGGCGTGCAAAAGGATCTTGCATAAACTTGTTTGATTCCTCACCAATATAAATACGACTGCTGCCAAGGACAATGAAGCAATGTCAGTGTTTACCAGTGCCGGGCCTAATTGTGAATTTGTTATGCATGCTTTTATTTTATATTGTAATTAAATTATATTTGCTACATTTGCGTGTAGTATGTACCTAATAAAAATGAAATACTGAACAGGCCCATTATTCGATACTTCCTTGAATGAAGAGAAAGCCGAGCAAAATTTAACTCTTAGTTTTTAATTATTTGTACTAATTATTATAAATATATTTATTTGCCCGACTGTGACGACGACCTGCATGTTTGAATATATTCCAGTGCCCCCGTAGTTGCTTATGCTAGATGACTAGAAATATTTTCATAAATTGTACATTGCGTTATGTATGTAGTTACCACTCGTAACGTCCTTCAAAATAATAAATAGTAGGTAACTGATCAAAATGGTGCGCAACTGCGCTGTTTGTACCCGATTTCAGACAAATTGGATAGCCACTTAAACCAGGTAACTGATATGAAACACGGGTGAATCTAAGAAAAAATGTCGTGTTTGAAATCTGGTTTTCTTCTATCAAAGGCAAACGATTGCGCATAATTAGGATGATCATCAAAGAACAGGGAGATTTTCGTTTATTCCTCACAAAACTGAAGCCAACTATTGATAATTTGCTGCCAATACATCAAGTACAATATATAATAATAATATGGGTGGCGCTACAGCCCGTAGAGGGCAAGGGCCTAGCTTCTCAGCAACCATTCGTGTTGTGCGTGTTATTGTTCTATCAAAAGTGGAAGGGGCCTACAGTTTTATGCCGACTCCGAACGGCCAATTTTGAGAAGCTTTTTCTAGACAGTTATACTCTTTGAGCATTGTCTGTGACTCGAAAGAGGTGGGGCCGTGAAATGTATTTCTTGTCGGTCCGGGATCAAGTACATCCCACCCATTAAAATGTAGTTGTTTTGCATTGTTGAAGTAACGATACGTTATTAATTTTAGTTCTATGAAGTCTGTAATCGCATTATGTTAATAAATAGAACATACGAAAATATAATATTTTTCTTTTTATTTCTAACACTCCGAATTTAGGGTTGGAACTCAGCCGCGACGCAAATTTCCATCGATACATCTAATCTTCACATTTGTTGACGAGTTTTGGGAATACGGTAAAAATGTAGCAGCAGGGGGTAAACTGAAACCAGTCCAATTTTGAAAGTAGTCTGCGAGATAAAAGGAAAGTTTGAGAACCTCTGGTCTAAGCAAACGTTCACGAAGTGAGCATTTAGGTTTGCCGAAGAACGAATGTATGTTTTACAGGATCTGATAGTTCGGAAAAAATTAATCTTAAATTTGCTATTTTCCAACCAAAACAAAACAAGCACAGGACAGAAAATATGACCATGCTCTCTGACTTGGTGTACAGCAGTCTATGTTTGTGCACTGATACAGCTATGTAAACGTTTCGTATTGTCTTCCGGGCTTAAAGCGTCTGTACTGAAATTCTCAGAGATTCGAATTCTGCAAATCTAAACGAGTTTAATATTTAGGACACGCAAGAGTCCAGCGGTTCCGGAAAAATATTTTTTAAAGTGCCGCCACTGCTACCGAAAAGTGTAATCATAGCCATCAATATACCAAAATCTACGTTTTTGTGTATTTTAATCAACTTTATGAATTGCACTGAATTAGAAAATGTTATATAAACAAACATAAGTGCAAAAAAAATAAAGCACCATTAGCACATATTCATCGAAACTTAACGACCGTTCAACTCTTTCGGAAGTCATGTGACAGGGGAGTTGTAAGCGATGCAGCAAATTGTTTTATAATCGTTGATGTGTGTGAACACAGTGTGAACACAGTGAACTTTCCCTAAGTCAAATTTCTCTCTAACTCGAATTTTTTGTTCGCCATATTTTGGTATCCCCCTCAATTGTCCATGCGAAAAACTCAAATCCTAAGTCGAACCGTGGAACTCCCTCTAACTCGAACTAATTTTGATTTCCCGTGAAAATTAGACATAGAGAGAAGCGACTGTGCGTTAATTTTTCAAATTTTGACAAGTATAATGTTAAAGCGCCACAGTGACATTTCAATCCTGTGCCATAATGACATGATCGTTTTACATCGGCAACGCTGCGCAAGACTACATCAATTAGTGTCTCGCAGTGTCGTGATATTTATACACAGTGCGACACTCTTAACCTCACAAGATTGTTGTTTTAAACTCCATCTTAAATTTGTTTTAACCACTTGCAGTACAAATTCAATTCAATTCTCTCTTCAAATGCATTCTAAGTGATGCCGTCGGTGTTGAAACTAAAACTGTGTCAAAAACGCCATTTCTTGGTACACAAATTTAGAGTTGCATTTCTTTTTAAGACCCACTTACTTTGTTGTCGCTTGAACTAGATTCCAATCGTATCCCTCTAGAACTTTCATCACCGCGCATGTGATCCGTTCGTCCTCCTTGCGGCCATTGCCAGGAGCATCTTTCGCACTTGCCGATCCCTTGCGGGTCTCCTTGACATTTGCATAATTTGCTAAAACTAAAGTCTCCACAGGCTTCGTATCTAATTTCGAATTTCTATCCTCTGTATCCATTTTTTTCTTCGACTGGAAAATTCACTTCTCTTCGAAAACACTGACAGCACTCTATTTTCGCACTTTTTTTTTTTTTTTGTTGGAATCAATCGAATATCACGATCTTTTTTGTTGCACTCTGAAAAAACACTCGGACCGTAAATGGCAGCTAGTGATTATCGAATTAAAAACCGTTGACAATGCGAAAGTTGCCTGCACTCGAAACCGATCGTAACCACGTAACATCTCATCGAGAACTGTCGCTCTAACTGACGACACAAATCACATCGGCCTCCGACAGCAAACTCCCGACAATCTTACTACATCCAACTTACGAGTTCGTCTAATAACTCACAACTCACTGCCACACTCAGTCAGTCACACTGGGGTACACCAACAACGATTGGGGGCTCAAGTTTTTGTTTGTGTGACGCGCACTCTAGCCCTACACTGGCGCGAGTTGTGTGTAGAGCCCAAGAGCACGGTTTTGGGGTTCATAATTGTTACATGTGTCGGTTAAGCGTGAGATGTTGACTCAAGACGTCCCATATACACACGCACACACATACATTGTTATTCAAACGAAGACGCGCCACGCTTGTGATATGTATCCCAAAGTGGTCTCGTCTGAAATGTATCTCGCTCTTGAGGAGCAGTGTGCTCTGCTGTCACACGAAGAAAGACTTAAGTACTAGTTAGTGGATTGCTAATTATGCGCGCAATACTTTGGCGTGTTCTGCTGTGGACTGTGGTCGATGCGGACGTGCGCACCCTTAAAGCGTATATTCCTCAACCCCATGACTTGTATTTTTTTTTCCTTGCGCGCTATGGGCATGGCCACGGATCACTTCAAGTGGAGACTTCAATGCTGATAAGGGAATCTGCTCGTGAAGTCTAGCCTCAGCGTAGCTACATGTGTTGTGTATATGCGAGTTCAATAAAATTTTGGACACTTGGAGCGACGAGTGAGGTTTAGAGTAAATAATGCGAATTTGCAGTTCACTTCGAATCGTAGACATTCGCATGCTCATGCAAAGTTTGCATAGCACACGAGTATTATCGCCAGGAAGGGACTGTGTTTATATCAATGTTTGCCTTCTAGATGTAATCAGTCCCTAAGATATGATTGGGAGTGTTCACTAATGAAGGTATACGCAAGTATTGCAGTTTTGAACTCCTTATCACTGTTGGGGGGATATGATCACAATCGCAGTCATATACGGTGCTAATACATAAGCTTAAAAGTATGATTCTTTAATGAATGGTGATATATTGCCTTAGTTGTGGTTTTTGACACTACCGTTGAAGTGCCAAGGTGGTAGGGAGTTAAGTAAGGAATTTCTATCGAATACGCCTCCGGCAACCACTGAAGCCACAGACTCATCAAAATTGTATTCATCTTGACATGCAGGGAATAGCGGATGTATTTAGCAGCACAGTCTATCAAATAGGCACATCCTAGAAAAGACTAGCGACCATCCCCATGTCGAGTTCAAAGCTGCATATCACAGCACTCATGCAATATACACAATTTTGCCATTGTGCCACCGTTTTCGCGTTTTGTAGGACAACAACAACAACTCTTTTTTCGATTCAGAGTTGCTTTCTTTCGAAGATCGAATATAGGGAACCCGTACGCTATAGTTGGCCGAATGAGTTGCTTAGACTTCTGGCTTAATCCGCATAAGAGAGTAGATGCGATTCCAAACTTGACCTTTTCAAGAGTCGGGTGGCTGTTGAATTTTAGTCTTTCTGATACTACACCTTCACTTTTGCCGCACCAGGGGTGGGATGCTCCGCAATTTGGTTACTGATCTGCATAAACCTCTGAGTGGTCTTCTGAAGGATATGAGTACTAATTTTTCAGCATTTATTCGGGTAACCTATTTGGTATACTTATTCGTTGTCTGGTTTTCAACCCTCCGCTATATGCGGTGACATTAAGGTGGCCAATGTCAGCAAGTCGTCTGCGAGAAAACAGCAATTGATTATTTCGGCTAGAAGTGGTTGATCAGTCGCGTATATGCTGTGTAGCGTTGCTCCCAACTTTTATCCTTGATCAACTCCTGCTTTGATGTTCCGTTCCGTTGACTGGCTGTCTTCTACATGGACGCAATACTTTCTGGAATGAAGTATGTTCTGAATAAGTTTAATTAGAGGGGAATCCTATCGGATTCATCTTATAGACGAGTCCCTCTACCTAGACCATGCAGACGGCTTTTCTACGTTTAGAGAGCATGCCACTGGTGGTTATTCGCTACGACATCGTGGTGGAACTTCCGGGATGAAGTTTAGGTCGGTGAACCAATTCCATTGCTCTCATTTTTCAACAAAACATAAGAACGATAGCACGACGCAGATTTTGGGCATTGTCTTTGCTTCTATTTGAAGACGACGGTTGCAGCAACTCATCATTGTGTTTCAGGCATAAGACACTATTCGAAGCAAATTTGAAATCTGATGTGGTCGTGTCGCATCAAGGGAATTGCAGTTCGACTTAAATGTCTGTAAACCATTCGACGCCTGTGTCGGCTTTCGGCAAGCAGATGTGCTGTCGTATCAGTTCTTCAATCAGGTACAGCGGAAGTTAATATGGGTGGCGCTACAGTTGAAGTTAGCGCGATCAATTAAAAACTTGCAAGAATCTTTTACAAAGCTGTCGAACTCTTTTATTACCCAAATCGACATCTGCGTACGTTCCCGCCATGTCGTAAATGAGGAACAGGCGAACAAGACGATCGCGTGGTGCAACTTTGAGTTACTTAAGGAGTTTGCCTACAACGGGTTAAAACGTGAACTCCACAAATGATATCTCTGGTAACTGACATCCTGAATCGACGGACTTAAATCATGCTCTAAAAACCACCGCCACACAAATGTGTGCATTGTGTACAATTTGGTTGTAGTTCGGAAGAAAAAACCTGTCGACTGTACTGTATGGGCCAAAAGAATGATGGAAGGACTGAACCTCCGGCCCATAATGACCGTGGGTAAAAGACAACCTGGTCTTGATGACTGGAACCAGCGTGAACGAGTTGTTAGTCTGAGAGTGAAATGCATTTAATTTTCATTCGTGGTTTTAATCGAGACGAACATTTATGGAGTCTATGAGCCAGAGAGTCTACCAGTTGAAGGGAAGACATAACCCTAAGCAGTGATAACTCTACTTTATCACTGCTTAGGGTTAATCGGTTACAAAATCTGCAAAAACAATCACTCGACTGTTTATGAGTACAGCCGAAATAAGACAAAGAGCTGTGGAGAATAGTATTCAGATCTGAAGGCAGCTGCGTGAGGACTTGCGGACTATTATTCAGACAGATGCAACGCTGGCTGCACAACACAAAAAACGTGAAACGGGAAGTTACGTACATATTCCTCAAAGCACACAAAATACATTTTATTCTACACACTATTCGCAGGAGTCAAAACCACTTGTTTGCTGTTAACCCGGAAAGTGTAATTTTTTTCTGAATTCAATTTCAAATAAAATTCACAATTATTTTTTTTATGGAATTAAATATTCCTTTGTTTGAAATTTTGCACACAACTACAAATGCCGCTGACACTCCTTATAATCTCCAAAATTCAGGAACGAATGTCATTGAAATCTGCGAACAAAAAAATGTCCCTCTGCGAAACAATACTTTGAAGCAAATGGAAATAAATTTAATTAAATTCATAAAGCCTCCTGTCGACAGGGAACACAGGTAGTAATTAGTCAAAGTTAGCTGCTCCTTCGCCAAGGCGGTGAGCAATGAAGGTAACCTTCCTTAGTGCTTAATTAAAAATCCAGCCACGATTTAAATATTTGTTGCAAATGCTCAAGCTGACGAACCCCCGATAGCATCCTTATTGCCGTTGCTATGTTGTCATTTCATTCATAAATTTAAAACATTTTATGACTAGAGGTGGGATAAGTTTTTCCTTGAATTCAATTGAGATATGTATTTTGTTTCGTAATTTCTACTAGAAAATGTTCTCCAATGTCACAGAGCTTAATTGCAATCTTTAGAGATTTTGATGGTTCGCGTATGTATATGCTCCTCAAATGTATAAATTTCTGTAATTGATTACTGTTACACTTTTAATGAAGTTTGTCTGTGATCTGTCCTTTGAAAGGTCTATTCAAAACTAACTTCACGATTCAGAATTATTTTTCTTCAACTTATTAATTATGTATAAGTATTGTTCATTTCTTCAAACGAAACAAAAAATTAACAAAAATGGAATATCATACATATTTAATGCCTCAATTGACATTCGCATTAAGTCGAATTGAAGTTTTAATTTGTCCAAGTTGTGAACATATATTGTATTGTTTTTATTTTGTATGTTTTCTGCGCTGGTTATCATTTAGCGCGAACCAATTTTGTATGAAACGGAAGTTTCGAAGGAGCATTAAGAGTCACAATGTTGTTCTGTTTTAAGCTGTTTTAAGGAAGGTAATTCTGTTGGATACTGCTAGAAAGTGGTTTATTACATTTTCCTGAAGCCGTCATGATTTCTCAAGGCCATTTATCAACTATTCGATAAATGGCAAAATAGGTATTATGAATATTTTGAATTTTAACTTTTTTAACAAGTATGTTTTCAATAAAACTGAATTTCATAAAAAAAATGTGTTCTCAGTTTCAAATTATATTCTCGTACGGGTTTTCCAATAAGATGTTAACTACATTTTTAAATAAGACACAAAAAATTTGAAATATTTAAAAAAATTTATTATCGGCTTGAAGTACAATCAAAACATTTATGAATGGAACTCGACTTCGTTCATATGGCCACCGCGGGCACATTTGCAGCGGTCGATTCGTTGGACCCAATTTTCTACGGCTCGGCCACACACGACTCGGTCGAAACAGCCGCTATTTCGCGTTCAATGTTGGCTCTGAGCTCTTCCAACGTCGTCGGCTTGTTGGCATAAACCAATGACTTAACGTAGCCCCACCGAAAATAATCAAGCGGCTTTAAATCGCACGAACGAGGCGGTCAAACGACTGGCCCATTTCTTGAGATAGCACGCTGACCATATTTACTCTTCAATAAATCGATTGTAACGTGTTCTGTGTGGCTTGTGGCACTTCGTTGTTTGTGCCACGAAACTACCCCTACAAATGAAGTCTGTCAACTGGGTACAATGTGAACGCAAAGCATTTTTTGGTCCTTCGACCGGGTTAAGCTACCTGTGGTACAGTGTGAAAATGTTAATGCACAAGTGTTTCTGAACACATTTTCTTATTTAGGAGTGAAAAGAAAATACAAGAAAAAACGTGGCATACATTTTGAACTTTATCGAAAGGCAATGCATAACAATCTTTTTTGACATGTAACATAGATCTATTAGGTTGCTTAGTAAATTCTGCGGTTTTCTTAGGGGCAAAGTTACACACACATTTTCTGTAAAACAGAAAGCTTGTATTTAATCCAAATCAGTTATTGTTCATCATGATCTATTACTTTCTTCCAACATTTTGCCTCTACAGTTGAAGTCAGCAGACTTATGAGTAGTGTTAGGACTTAACATTTTATGTGTGGATGAATGGCATGAAAGAGGATGAATTACAGTACGTGGTCGATTTCGCCCTTCGGGTAGTAGATGTGGTAGATTTGAAACTTCCCAGAATATAAGCAGGTTTACCATAATTATAGTGACGTCCCAACACTTGCTTATGAGTAAAAAAGGTTTCAATGTAAGTTTTTTTGGCATCTTCATAAGTGAATTGTCGTAGTCGTCTGTGGTGAGTGGACGTCTAGAGCGAACAAGATCAGCACGCTATGTATTTCCTGAAAGACATCGTCTAAGCTAACGCATACAGCTGAATCTCTGTACACGCTACAAAATTCCCGTCGCTTCTTGGTTGTTTTGAAAACATTATTTTGAACAAACATTATTTTTTTACAATTTGGGATTATAACTAGGCTTAAATCTAAGGGTTAGGGTTTTGGTTTAACAATAGAGGCCCTACTTGAACATCCACTCGGACGCCTTATGGCCCATTGTCCCTTCATTTGTGGTGTACATATTCTATTACCATATACTGTCGCATGGTGGCTTAAGCCATGCCCGTGCTTTTTACGAATCTTAAGAGACGGTATATATCTGCATTTGCTAAGTCCGCAGTTCGCAGTGTCTGTCTGTGAAGTCGCTGTCTGGCCCAGCGAGGCTAGGCGCCGATTCTGGAGAGCTGGGCGGTGGCACAACAGATGTTGGATCGTCTCGGTCTCGTCGGCGCAGCTTCGGCAGAGATCGCTGTATTCCGCGTTCCATTTCCGGAGCATTGCTCCGACGAGCTCACGGATAGAGTTGCGATCTAACGCCAGAAGCTTCTTTGTCTTGCCGTTGTTAAGCTCTGGCGACGTTGATTTTGTCGTGTGACAGTCATTTCTTGTGAGCCAGGACGATTTGGCTTCTTTTTGTATTATGTCGCTTATAGTCCTGTATAATGCCCTAATCGGTGGTCGCAGTGATATGTCCGCTTCGCTGATGTCCATTTCAGATCATTGTCTAGCTAGTTCGTCTGCTCTCTCGTTTTCTGCTATTGAACTATGACCTGGAACCAATCAAAAACTGTTCAACAAACACCTTTTTTGTAGAGCTGGAGAAATCATATTTTTTGGAAGCGTAACGACAGTTGGAATATCATTCAGAAATGTGTGTCGTGTTGAGAGGAGATTATCTTGAAATTAAATTCGTGCTTTCATTAAATTTCGTTGAAAAAACACGACTTTCCACGTCATGATGCTGTGTGATTGATTAGCTAACAAGAAACTTGATGGATTTTTAACGAATCTGTTAATTCTAGGAATGGAACTCAGGTCTCGATGGAGCTTAGCATTTGAGTACAACGGTGTTCAATGACGGGGACTACGGTATATCAGATAGAATGCTCATTTTATAAGACTAGGGCAGGTTCGTCGACTCCTATGATGCGGGTTCTGGGTACAACCCACGACGTAAGCAATTTATAATATAATTCACTGCTCCACCTCTTGATAGACACTGACAAGGCAGAATGTGTACACATGTGCAGAAAAAGCCTTTCGTACTCGGCTTACAGATAGATTCCACACGTCCGCGAACAATAGTACCCACAACACGAGTGGTTACTTTAGAAGCTCGGCCCATGTTTGCCTAGGATTGTCAATATTATTATTATAGCCATGCAACATTGGCATACAGGAGCCCCTCTGGCGCAGAACTCCACATTGCTAGCTCCATTGATGCTGATTTTTTAGCCAGTTCAGTTTGTTTTCCATTCCGGTGTAGCCGCCGCGCTGTGGTTTAGTTTGCAGCTGCGTCGACTTCTAAGCTGGCGTTTCTGGGTGCAATCCCCCGACATAGGCAACCGAGTGTCTTTTGATGAACTATGAAAGGGGCATTCGCGATTAGAGTAGACATTCTTAAAGTTTTTGTTAAAAGTCTTTTTCAAATTTGTGACAAAAGTCAGTTCTTGATTCTCGATGGAAGCGAACACTTTCATGGCAAGTGTGATGTGCGCCAACGAAAATTTGTTTGTACTCCAATGGCAGTGAGAATTGTATTTTAACCATACATTGGATATTTTGCTGAGTCCAAATGAGAGTTGGCGTACAATTATTTGCCCATTTTAAGGCCAGAAGCTCGCAAAATAACCTCAATGTGGAAAAAGTACAAGTATGAGAAGCGCTGCAATTATTCGAAATGCAAGCGCAAGCAGATTTTGTAGAACGAATTGAAAACAGTTGACGACGATGATTACGAATAAATTACTTAATTCAGAATTCCTTCACTCAGAGGTCCCTCAACCACATCTTTTTGCTTTCATTTGATTTGTAAACTCTGCCATTAAGGTAATATTTAAAATAATACAGTGAGACGTCAAGAAAGTTTTTCACAAATAATAAAAATAGTTTCACCGAACCACCCACAATGCTCAATCAGTTCCAAACAACCCTCCAATGTTGCAATTCATTGTCTCCCACAGTGGGAGTCCCACTCCACCTGTGGCCAACGACTACCTACGTTGAATTGAAAATGTCAGCAGCCATGACAGAACCATAAATATGGCCACCAATGAAAACATCCCGCAAATTCGTTCACTTAATTTGCTTCAAAATACATTTCACATTACTTATGACCGCACAACGTCATTAATAATTGCCCAGCCACCAGTTGACTCAGACAACCAGACAGCCACGCGCTGATTGGTCAGCGCAGTCGTGTCAATCAATTAGCGCTGCCTAACAAGTCCGCCCGTCAACACATCTCATTGGTCCGAAAATCCCCCATTCCACTCAGATCTCCACACGCAAAGCAGACCTCTGGGCTCCAACGGGGAAAATAAAATATTAAATCAATTAACAAGTGGCGTTCAAGTAGAAACGATCATGAACAACAACAACTGTCTACAAGGTGCTAATGCGCTCGTACGTGAACATTTCCCACCCTAATTCTCGCGGGCAAGGGGCATCTACTGCTCAAGAGACATATCCACATGCTAGCTGTGCCAAGTGGATGCCGAGATGGTGTGAATTTTAGCACATTCGCGGCCGGGAGTCTTATTAGACATCTGCATATTGACAAACAACTACGACGACAACAAAAGCAAAAGCCCTCGTCTGCCCGTTGACAGCGGCAATACAAACTGCCCGCCAACGAATGTCATTTGTCATGTGAATCGCGTCTCGTCAAGATTTATGAGAGAACGATTTCTCGAAAGTGATCTCGTCGATAGTGTGTTTGTGACCAAATCACATTGCGCCGATGCGCGATAGAAGATCAAAATTGGAACCGTTTGACACTGTGGCCCTTGCATTGCCCTCTCCGACACACACACACATACACATACGCATTGAGAATTGAGTGTGGTCGTGGTCCAGCTCTGTCAGTGCACTAGCGGGCGTTTCCGCTGACTTCCGTCCGCGCTGCTGTGCCGCCGACTTTTGCGTGCGATTTACTGATGAGTTGTGCCGCGCTGAACCATTTGGTTTCATTTAATTAGAGAGATGATCCAATTTCACATAGCCGCATAGGACGGCTTAGATCAAAGCGTTTCATTCTGGCCATTTGTTATGCATTTAAAGCCGGTTTAATGGTTTAGATGCAACGGCTTTGATGATGGTGTCGGTGGTAGGCGCTTTTCATCGTCGTTCTTGAGAAAACAAACATACTGCTTTTTTTTGCAATTCTTTGCAAGAGGACTTAATGGGTCGCTCTAGTTTGATTACGAACTGATATTGATAAATGTTTCAATATGTTTTCGAATACGCGCATTTGAATTTCGAATTATATTCCTTTCAAGTGCGCCGCGCTCAAGTCTTGAGTTCAGACGATGCGGTAGCATAAAGAAAGTGACAGATGAGATGAGATTGGAAACATTGATCGGCACTGCGAATGACAATGTTTCGAGTTCTTGCAATTGAACTGTAGAATGAAGTCGAATGTAGGTGAGGTGATGCAGCTGCAAGTAGAGTGTATCAGAGCGCGTAACGATAGAAACTGTTGCGTGTTGAGTACATTGTTGTATGCTCTATATGAACCATTATCAAGGTGCATAGGAATCTAGGAACATCATTTCTCTCGAGGTGCCAACACCAATTTACATACGTTTAGAGAGAACGCATTTCCCCACTCATTCAAACTGCCAAACAATGTTCTTATCAGAAATCTCTTTTTTCTGGTTCTTATATTCGTTGCTTCAGCTTCAGAATCTTGTTGGATAGGAAGGCAGGTGTGTGGATTCCGCGGCTAACTTCGATCAACGCTATTCGCATGTTTTGCTGTAGCAACAGGCGTCGCCCTTTCCCTCGGCAGAAGTGATGATCCCATACCATGTCCTCGCAAATTTCCTGGAACGTCAGAGTGTCGCGGCACCCACATGATATGGATCTCAAATACTTGGTCATCTCATCAAGAGATAGGCGGCAGTTTAAGGAAATCATTGAGTGGAGTGGTTAGGTTGGGTTATGTGCGAGGATAGACGGGGTAACGGGTCCTGTTGGACCCATTGTGATGCCCATGGGGGAATATAACATTTTAGCACCTACTTCATGCTTGTCATGGTGTCATGCTATGTTGTTCAGCCATTCAGATATACTTATAAAACTGAAAAGTGATTCCTGAAGGCCCTGCAAGAAATGTTCTTCCAGTGTTCTATGTCACAACTGACAGAGATTGGGCCAATGACAGAGGTAGTAAGGAGTGTCCTGTTTTCCCTCCAGCTTGACGCAGGCTAGTCTCATTTTCATTATGGTACTTCAATTGAATACGGCCAGTTAGCAACAATTAAGTGGTTAGTAATTGCGCCCAAAGATCTTATAGCAGCCTGGTTGTCTGAATAAATTGTGTCCCTTTTTGATATCACGTTGTTCTTAAGTGAAGACAGAAGACGGTTTTTGCCTGAAAAAAACTCCATAATTCAAAACGCATTTTTTGCACACCAAGAAGTACCGCTTAATGCGGTGTAATTTGCCACATTGCGTATAGAACAGTCAGATCCACAGAAACTGCACACTAACAACTGACAGATACTATAGAAAGCGAAAGAAAAAGTTATACAATACAACAAGAGAATGCCCACGAAGCGGAATTCTATCTCCTCTAATGTAGAACCCGGTTGTAAACGAACTTTTGGAGATACAGACAAACCATGGCATCAGGTGGCAGCTGATAACATGGTCATCATAGCCAGAGGCAATTTGGAAGAGACCCTATGTGACATCATCAAATGGGAACTAACAATATATAAGGAATGGTGCCTGTCAGCTGGGCTAAGCCTGAATACGGCTAAAACCACCATAGTACCATTTACGAGAAAACGAAAACTGGAACGACTAAAACCAATAAGTCTGTCAGGCACAAGACTGGCACAGAAATCCGAGATAGCAAACTCATCTGAAGGCGAAGCGTGCTCTAAAGATTTGTCGAGGCTTGGCGGGCAAATCCTGAGGATGCAGTCCAAGCATCCTAAACGTACTACTTGGCAATAGCATGGACTAAGGTAACCAACCTGAGACGAGGGAGATACTCAACAAAGTTGGCATGTCTCTGTATTACTGGGGCTATAAGAATGTACCCAACTGCTGCCATAGAGGTGCTATTGGAGCTGGCCCCTTTGCAGATGGTGGTTGCAGAATGTGCAAGCAAAACAATCATGAGAATGGCAGAAGAAGAGGTAGGAAAAGACAGGTGCAAATTAAAGAAGTATTCTTTTTATTTACCCTCTATGACGGATTTTGTTAATTAAAAATAAAATGCTGCTTACTCTGCTTATTCTAATCACTCGATGTCGTTGAACGATGGCTTAAATCTCGGCTTAAATCGCTGAGCTAGTGTCTGACTGTTCGCACACGTTGGAACTTTGAGATCGTGTTAACTTGCATTACATCGAGACTCGTCAAAACACTACCACTCCTGGCCATTCGGAAGCATGACTCAATTAAGAAATTCAATTTCCAAAAGAAGTTCACCGTTAAGCTCAGCACCAAAAAGAACTGCAGTAATGAATCCATAGTCCACATACTGAGCAATGCGGTAAAATTGTATACAGGCGGATCAAGAACCGACGAAGTAACAGGGAGCAGGGGTATTCGGACCCAGGACAAAATACTACAAGCCCATGGGCAAACGCACCAGAATTCTTCAAGCAGAAATCTATGCCGTAGACAGGTGCGTTCATCTCAATCTTGACAGAAACTATACCAATTGCGACAAAGCAACAATGTCAGACAGTCAAGCTGTTATCACGGCACTAGACTCCTTCATCATTAAATCTAAGTTTAACGACAATTATTGTTTATTCAAAAGAAGCTCGAACTCAAATTATATTATTATATTTAGTGCTTGAACTTTCCTCCTGTTTGATCTAAATGATCGACCAATAATGCCGTCATCTCCTCTTCATCAGGAACACTTTCAGAAACTCCTCTCAGACAACCAAGTCTCCGGATGTTGTCGTTACACAAGCTTGTGTGGAAATGCCTAAAAAAGCTCAAAGAATTGAGTAGGAGAAAAGTAAAACTCTGCTGGATGCCTGGGCACACGGAGATAGAAAGCAATGAAATGGCCGACTCCCTAGCTTAGAAAGGCCCATCAGCACCCTTCACAGGCCAAATACCATTCTACGCTGTAGGAGATCATATCGTCAGAGAAGAATTCAGGGATCCGATCAGAAAAAAAAGGAACCCATTAAAAACCTGGAAATGGTGTCTGCTTCTTTGTTGACTGTGTTTTCAGTTTCACAATTCGCCAAAGAAATGATTAGCACGCAGAGAAATAGCTAATTAGGATATTTAAACTACACAATCCACTACTACGTGCACTCCCCCTAAGTCGAATTCTCACGGGATATCAATATCAGTTCGAGTTAGAGGGAATTCGACTTAAGGGCCATTCATATGAGGTCGCTACGAATTGCGAACTTCGCAAACGCAGACACTTCATTCATATGGAGTCGCAGAGAACTAAGAGTAGATTTTATGAAAACCGACACTTCATTGCGTCGTGAATTTGTGGATCGCGTTTGCCTTTTTGTGTATCGCTTCTTCTCAGCTTGATAGTTCGCAAATAGAATAATTGATTCGCGGAGAAACAATTTAAAATCGGTAATTAGGATAGTTAAACTATCTTTTGTTGAGATTTTTGTCGATAGAAAAAAAACTCGATAATTCAATGCTCCTGTTTACATACCAAGAAATATAACTTTTTGTTTATGTATATGTGCTTGGAAATGGTTGTTTTTGAAAGTTCGCGTTCGCAGTTCGCAGCTTAAATGAGTGTTCCTTTAGTGGTCAGCTGGTGCATATACTAGTGCTTTGGACTGCGTTCAGAAGGTGGCAGGTGACACGTGACAGCATTATCGATCGCTGTCCACTATAGCGCCGGCGAGGCCTTACTAGCCTGTTTATATTTTTTCTGTCCTGTTGCTTCATTTTTTTGGAAAAGTGACTGACTTTCAATAGCACCAAGACTTTTTCGCCTAATTTATGATTCGACATAACAACTGGTATAAATAAAGATCATACAACAGACCTGTTGTCCCAACAATGACTAACCTCTCATTAGCACTGACTAAATCATTCTCTTCAACACCATTTATAATGCGAATTTCGCAAGGTCTGTCGTAGTTTTTTTTTATGGAAAACAAAATCAAGATCACTTATTCTCATTAAATTCCGTCTGATCTTACCAAAACATAAACAATATCCACGACAACGAAGCATAAATTAATTTTCTCAAGGATCGTTTGAGACTAAAGAGCTCCTGCTTACCCCGTCAAATGTAAACATTCTTGCATTCCGTCCTTTTGATATACCTGATCAATCAATGCCGATAAGAGCCCGTAAGCTATCGACTGATCTCCCCCTTCGTAAATTTTATTTTCATTTTCCTGTCTCAGCTCCCCTTCGGGTGATTCCTGTGCTTACTGCATGGTTATTTATAAGAAGAAAAATAAAAAACAACGTCCCCATTCGCTATCGCATCGAATACGTATTTAATCAACTCATCCAGGTGTAACCTTCATTCGAACTGGGTGAGGTGAAATTTTCACACGTGCATGTTTGCATAAGGCTTACTGATTAGATGCGAAAGTCATATTCAAATTGAAGCTCAAGTTTCTGTGCCCAAATTGTGAGCCCTTGTGACATGGCTCATAACAACTATTTTAGAACACCATGTCTTCTCTGAAATTAGATTGAATGTCTAAATTGCATAAAAGTGTGTATTACATTCACTTTTCGTGGGCAATCGTTGCGCATCAGTTGCATTCACATAAAAGCGAAGCAATTTCCATGGAATCCTCATAAAGAAGCGATGAAATCTGAGTGGCATTCCAGCACAGTGGATGAGCCATGCTCTCTAGGGCAACGTCTATCCTGCACAGCTCTCATCAAAAAATACAAATAAGAATTATGAAGTAATGTACTGGAACATCGTATTTCTGGTAATGTGCCTATGAGATTTGTATTTGTTTTGGAAGAGCCCGCCATGCATTGGGGAATTACCACTTGTGGTCAACATCGTCGTTTGAAAAATGATATTAAAGGATTGTCATTTGCTACGGTAATTTCAGAACGAGGGTTAGGTGCTGTCATGTCAAAATTGACAGCAAGGCAGTCGCCGAGCACGACACAGAAAATGTAACCATTCTATGTGTGAAATGGGGTTGTTTTCTTTTTTTTCTATTTCAGGACGCTTGGAAGTTGGAACCTTGTGTGCGGCGGAAAAGTTCAAAGTACCCTTTCGGGAATCCCTTAAATCAACAACAGAGTGAATATGATTTTTATAAGCGTGAGAAAATTAAGTATTTAAAGCTGAATTAAACATTATTCTGGATATAACGATAATAATGCTGTAAATGAAAAGTTCCACTGGCAGTGGATTACGTAAAACATTTCTGATCATTTACAAAATAATAATAATGATGGCGCTACAATCTGTAGTGGACCAGGACCCAGCTTCTACAGCAGTCACTTGTGTTGTGTGTGCTATTATTCTCTCTTGAGTGGGGCACCTACAGTTCTATGCCGATTCCGAACGGCGACCCTTGAGAAGATTTTTCTATACAAATGGACTCTGAGCATTGTCAGTGACTCGAAAGAGGTGGAGGAGCCGTGAATTATGAAAATTATACATGACGGGAACTGAACCGAGGCATTCAACGTGATAGTCAACGCACCTACCAACGACGTCACGATCACCAACGTTCCAAAATTTCAGGAACACATTTCCCGAAGATGTTTAGATAAGGTTAGGTTGGATTAGGTTAACTCGGATTATTTCCTGATGTGATGCTAAATGTAAGCCTATCCCTTGTTAAATTAAATAGTTCATCAGCTCTTCCTCTGTCGACTGAAAGTCGACTTGGGTGGACACAAATATGTACATCAAGCGATGACTCATAGGTAAAATAATCTTCTTTCATGTGTGGGCTAAGTTGAAGGCGGATAATATTGAAATATTCGGTCCGAAAAACAATGAGCACACTACGAATAGCGAACTTCGAAAACTCTGACACTTCATTCGTGTGGAGTTTTCTCATTCGCAGAGAGCTGCTGGTGGAATTTGAGAAAACTTGCACCTCATCGCGAATTATTTGGTCGTGATTTTGTGGGCCGCGTCTGCCTCTTTGTGTATTGCGTTCCCAATTTGACAGGTCGCAAATAGAATGATTGATTCGTCATTTAAATTCTTATACGAAACGACGATATACACAGTGATCTTAAAATTCCATCAATCCAAGGTTAAATAAAGAATTGTGCTCAACAGCGTCATCTGGAAGATCACATAAACTCTGCTGTCCTTCCAATTCTCGACGAAAGTAACGCTATCCACCGTCTTTAAAGGACTAAACCCCTTGACCCAACACGGTGAATTCAACCTACGCTTAGCTGCGGTATTAGCAAGCACTCTCAGTGGAGAATCTCTTGCCAAACGACTCCGAATCAAGAAAGTAAAGCTGCTGGATTAGTGTTAACCTAGTTGTAGTGGAAATACATTTTATTTGAAGGGTGGTGTTTTTACTGGGTAAAAATCCCTTTCGCTATGTGGGAACGGTCCCCATAGTGTCTTTTGAAGTCTTTCACCTACCTTGTAGAGTTGTCCAAAAAATTACAAAATGCTATTTTTTCACAGTGATTGAAAAATCACGATCGAAGTCTGCCGTTATTTATCGATTATCGACTGTGATTTAAACTGCGATTGCGGTTGAGTCGCTACTTTTTCATAATCACAATCGCAGTTAAAAATCTCACTTACGGCTAATAGGAAACTCCTATTATAAACTTTAAAGCCAAGAAATGTCTAATACTTAAATTCAATCTATTGCTCTCTAAGTTTTTCCGCCTCTAAAAAAATCACTCCTCACAATAACCATTGTGATCGTTCTTTCAAGATTGGCAGGACCCCAGCGTCTTATGCTGACCCGAATGTTGAAGCTGTAATTGCACTCCCTGAGCATTGTTCGTAACTTGCAAGAGGTGGTGCCATCAAAAATTACAGTTTTTTTTACCCGGACTTAAACCATAGACCTTTGTCGTTGAGTTGAGGAAAGTGATTGAAAAATCGCAATCGCAGTCTACGATCGACTGTGATTTAATTGAGTTGCTACTTTTCACATCAGTCATCACATCACAATCGCAATTTAAAATCACACTTACGGCTAAGTTGCTATTTGCCACAACGCAAAATTAATCACCCTATCTTGGAAATGGCGTCGTTTTTTCAATCGTATTTGACATTTGTGAACTTGACAGATGCAGTTTCTACACAGACAAGAAATGGAGCGCTATACTTCGCAAGAGTGTGGAATACCTGTGAAATTGACGTACGACGTCATTTGAAAAAAATTATAGCATCTTCCGATGTAGTGATTAATTTTGTGCTACCTTGTATACCTACCTTGTAAGAGCGATATTTGGTGTAATTGGAACAGTGAAGAATCACACAGCAATATATAAAAGTTAAATTCACAACTTAAATCGCAGTTTAAAATCACTGTGATTAGAAACTCGCAATCACATTTGTATCTGTGAATAAAAAATCGTTCTTAAGCTACTTAAACGTAAAACAATTTATAGTTGTGTCCCTTGTATTCCAAGTCCAAGTATTGACGCGTAGTTTAAAAGAAGAGCATAACAGAATTTGGGCAATATCTGTACTCACCTCACACTAATCTTAAGACCCTTGCTTACCCATACCCACATAAATTCGTATACTTATTCTCGGTATTCGTTCCTGTCTCATTAATTTTTGAGACAAGTTAATAAACAAAAATTATAGGAACGTAAAAGCTATGACTAGATAATAACCGTTAAATAGTTAAAACAGAAGCAAAATGCAAGTGCTGTGTAAAAACGATGTTTCTTAACATTCGTTCCCGAAGCTTATTCATAGAAGAAAACTATTGAACCACTATTTACTTCTTGGATTTTATACGAAATAATCCAGAGTTTGAGAACAAGTCAATTCATTTGAGAATTCATTAATTATGTCAAACTTTTATATTGCATATTGCCCACCCTTATGTTTATACACGCCCTTAATTTTCTCCTTACGATAGGCAGCGCAGCGAAAATATGCAGTGGTCACCTTTTGAACTACTACAACGCACGTCTATAGTAAGTATCGAAAACACACAAAATTTCACACATCATCACCATATTTCACACACACAACCTCAAAACTGGCCCTATCCATACACGCTTAGATGTCATTTGCCCATCATTCATCGATGTGTTTGTGTGCCACTGAAGAAAATCCATTCGAGAATGTCAAATAACATTTTTTTGTCAAAATGGCGATCGTAGAATTAATTATATATTTCTGATTCGTTTTTTCAATGCCTGAATAGACTAGAAATCGCCATATAAATAAATAAAAAAAGTCCCCAAATTAAATACGCTACAAATTCACACTCAATTCCAATTAAATTATAACAATTAGAGCAAGCCGAAGAGATATAAAAAGGCGAATTCTTCGCATGTGTTTTCCGTGTGTGGTGGCACAATTCCCATCATCATCCAATCATCATCATCACCAACATCATTGTTCACAGAAGCAGAAATATCACTATAAATTGTATTGAAAATTGATAAAAAAAAAATCAAAATCAAACGTAAGTGAATGCAGTCGACGATATTTTCAATTGTGAACGATTATCAAATAGCTTCTGGATTTTATGTTTGTAGCAAAATGCAAATCGGGATCTGTGATTTAGCTGCAGCGTCTTTCCTCGTCGAATCGCTATAGTGTTCACTAATTTTTGGTAAATCTCGCTTCCTTGCTTGGAACACACAGCTCCGAAAAGTATTCCAATTCCAACAAGTACAAGGTGTATACCGGAAGAAAAGAGGGCGAACGAGAAAAAAAAAAAAAGGTAAAACAACTGTTGTTATTGGAGAGGCGCTGTGCAAAGCTACGTGTGTCTTAAAAAACAAAAAAGAAAAGAAAAAAAAATCCAAGGAAGCCGTTCAGAAATTTCAAATTTTGTCCTGTAAATATTTGTTTATTGGAGGAGGGCTGGCCAGCCGAATTATCCCCACACACGGTCGACAACAATTCTCCGCTTGCGTTTTTCGGGAGCTGTGCAGATACAAAACAGAAGTAAGTATCATTTTCTTAGTGATGATGCGGATGTAGCATTTGTGAGTAATTTGTTTTTATTTTTAGCCATTAATCAATCATGTAGCGAGGGCAGGGGTGTTCTGTTTATCTCCTTTTATGCTTCTCTGTTATTTTTTTGCTACCATAAAAATAATACGTACATGCGTAGATTGTTCTTAGCAAAGATTTAAAGGGTTATTGGAAAAGTACCTCTCCACATAGCGATTGGGAGCACATTGTCTGCAAGGCACTTTGTTTTCAAAGATTTCGCAATGTACAATCATAGTGGAATATGGTTTTTATTTCGCGGTATTTTTGATTGGATCGTGTGAATGTCTTTTGCTGCGTTCCCTACAAGCTTGTGCTGCCCTCGGTGCCATGTCCTCGGTTCAGCGAGAAAGTTGTAATTAAAAAAAAAAAACTGGTTTCTGATAATCTTTGCGATACCATTTTTTTTTCTTTCGTAGTGGCAATTTTTAATGTTTCCATTTGGAGAACACTGTTCGTAGATGATTTGTTAGATTTGCCCAAGCATATTTTTTCATTCGATTTTAGTCTACGATTATGTGCTATTTTGCACAAATTCGAAAGCATGGATTGCGAGCTGAAGTGATGCCATATTTCTGTCAAACATTTGAAGAATATGATCGAGAGTCAGTAACGCTCGCCTGAAACGGGTTGATGCTTTGTTTCTGATGTACGAACATCACTAATTTCTTCTTTTAGTAACAATACATCAGTTTGATGGTCTCTAAAGTAGGACTATGTTCGAGGTTGTTGAACGATTGCATCGCTTGACTATCTGCATGTGAAAACGAACTCAAGTTACTGGATCGAGCGTGTCGCCCGAGACTTATTTGTTTGAAAACTCTACTACGTGTGTGGTTCTTATTAGAAACCAGACATTTGTTTGGAAATTCGTCTTCGATCTGCCTGAATCTACAAAGATAGTACCTCATTATTCATAATCATCTTAATTGTGACTTTATTGTCAATTTTAAGTGCCTTGTATACAATTTTATTGCCTTAGAATATTGATTCGCCAAACCAGTTCTGAATAAATAGGCCATCGCCTTCTTCTGCTCGTTCGGGTGTGTTTTTTGAACATGAATGGTTAGCTGAGAGGATGGATTGTCACAGCAAAAGATCATCAGAACTGACAGTTATTTAATAACGGTACGATGAAGTTACATTCGTCTGCACGTAAATAAGCTCGTTGCATTAGTTCTTGTTTCATAACATCAAACTTGTTTATTTTGCACTTTTATTCTGCTTCTGCGGTTATTGCATTCGGTTAGCCAATATTTCTAAATTTGCAATCTTCCTTGACATTTTTTTTTCAATTTACAGCATCAATGATTCACATTTCTTTCAAGAGAAGAACATAAACAAAGCTCCGTTGAAAGTAGGTGCGCATTTTAATGACATTACATATTTGTTATGAATCGAATGGCGCTACAATCCGTAGTGGACATGGGCATGGTTTCTACAGCAACCACTCGTGCTGTACGTGGTATTGTTCTCTCACAAATGGAGGGGACCTACAATTGAATGTCGTCTCTCAACGGCGAAGCTTTGAGAAGCCTTTTCTTGAAAAGTATCCCTTCCAAGCATTGTCAGTGAATTCAGAGAAATGGAGCTATTAGTCTTATGTTGTTTGTGTCGAGAATCTAAGCTAGAGCAGGAGTCAAACAAGTAGTAAAGGTTATAAATGAAGTTTTCTTAGAGCCACTTGTCACAAAAGGGTCTTCAAAAAATCAGACTATGCTCCGAAAGTAACAATTGCTTATGGCAGCTATTAAGTGGCATTAATCATTGTAACACCGAGCAGGGATTAGTTGCTTAGCCCAGCAGACTGGAGACAGATCTGAGTCCGAGATAAATCGGTGTAATTTTTCCTCAGCGATGTTACTTAAGCCGCATAGATGGGAAATGTAAACTGCTAGCGTTCTATTTTTGAGTGACGACAGAGCCGGGAAGTCGTGTAGGAGTGATCTCAATTTCATCCATGCAACTTCTACAGAAATCTTCTGTCATGTTCTTCCAGTAGACAGTGCCCAGTTATCAGACATCTACCATGATGTCAGTTTTGGCTCATTTCCTTGCTAGACACAGTAAATTGAAGCTCGATCCCGGGACGCAGGGACTCCGCAGTTGTGCTCGTGACAGCTGACTCGGAATCCGCGTTCTTCGGTCTTAAGCCGTACTGTAATTTCAATTGGACAGCATCTACAACGCTGACAAACAAATGTGAAAACAAACATCGCCTAGACCAATGGACCAACGGTGATCGTCCTAGACAATCCAAACGTTTAATCAGGTCTTATTCCTATAAGGAAATACTCCATCTAAATAAGGAAAGCATAAGTTTACTAGCGAGTTTTCTTACTGGCCACTGAGCTGAACTGCCGCCGTAACAAAAAAAAAAAACCTGTGTCAAGACAAGGTTTGCCGGCTGTACCTCGAAGAAGACAAGACTTTCGAGCACGTTTTTGTGTAAATGCCCGGCACTGATCTGATTAAGGAAACGAAGAAGAATTCCACTACAAAGGACCTACTATCATTCATAAGCGAAGTAGTAGTACGCCGTTTGACTCAACTCTAACCATTCAATACAATGGATCTCTCCTGGTCGCGGTGTCGTTGCCTTCACCGCATGGGTTGCACTAGAAGAAAAGGAGAGTAGAGTCTTGAAGCGTTGAGGGTTGAACTTCAGTTAGGTGTAGCCGAGTCGTTGCCTTCACGGCATGAGTTGTATTAGAAGAAAGAATGGATAGTAGAGTCTTGGAGCGTTTAGGGTTGAACATCAGTCAGGTGTCAGCGGAGTCGTTGCCTTCACGGCATGAGTTGCACAAGAAGAAAAAAAGGATACTAGTCTTGGAGTGTTCAGGGTTAAAATTCAGTCAATTAATTCTCGTAGATTTGCACCTTCCTTCCTTCCAAACATCCTCAGTTCGTCATTTGTATGCACTTGAATGTGTAACCATTTTAATTAAATGCCTTCCATTGACGCATCCACGACTTTTTCGTTTTTGTCACAGTCAATCCTGATTTCTTGCTCTATCATCTTATTCATCCAAGTTCCTTATCAAACACGCGTAGGATCTCTATTTCAAGCTACTGGTTTCCTTGTTCAAAAAAGTATTCTAGTCATATTTGCGGATATTTATTGTCCACAATCTTTTCCCGCCCGATTGTGTATTGAATTGGACTAACTTTAACCCACTGCTCAACTGACTTTCACTCGTGTCGTTCGTGACCATTGAATGAATTTCATTATTGTTGTTACATACTCTTTCATTCCCTTCTTTTGTTAGGCCGGCCTTGTGGTGGTTTTTGTTTTTCTTTTCTCATAATCAACCCAGAAATCAATCAATCCAAAACTAATTAATATTCCTTCTTTCAAAATGTTCAAGTTGGATGCATTTCGAGTGTGCAACAGCTTTTCCACGTACGCGGTGGTGAGTTTCTTCTAGAAAATATATTCCAATGAGGAAATTTCACGATTCGCATTGGTTGGTAAGCTGTGCGGTGCAAGAAACAGTCGACAGACAGCACACTCGCACCAATCGCCGTCTCTACAGTTCACAGTTATGAGTTTGGCAATCATATTTATGCGAATCGATTTGAAGCCACTGCACATCTATGCGGCTTACATGAATTTGGGGCAGTCGTTTTGCAAAAGCGAAATAAAATGCTAATTTCCTACGATAGATAGACGAACATTTGAATGGCGGCAACCGGTTTGGATGTCTTTGTTTCGCGGCGAAGACACGATTGAGTCATTTTCAGATGAATCAATTTTAAATGTATAATATGATTTAGTTCTTTGTCCGGATTCTCCCATCGGCCAGTATGTTGAACATTTGTCTATATTTAGAGTTTTCGAGCTGGCTCTCATGTCTGGTGACCCAATTCCACAGCTGTGCAGTGCTGAGCTTGTCATGTTTGATGATTTCTTTCAGATTTTGACTGAGAGATAAACCTCTTATCTCACGAATACTTTAAGCGGCTTTCCCTTACTCCGTTCGCAGATTTCTACTCCATTACCTTATAATTATATAAATCTGGTAGTCACACAATAGTAAGTTACGTGATGTTCCTATGTTCATTTCAAATCTATTGAGACGGTCCGTGTCATTGCTAAGTAGAATGCGACTTGATAACTTATACTGCTCGATAACTTATATTGCTGATTGTGTCGCTAAACGGTTGCTTCCATATTCTCAAAGATACACGGTGCAGTTGTCGGTTATTCTGTGCTAATTAACAGCGATGTTGATATGTACGTACACATGTGGAGTCAATTGTAGTAGATTATTTTCAAAAAAATTAAACTTTTCGAGAGAAGTGGCTTCCTTTCCCATAAGATCTTGCGGTCGTTATTCTCGATTGATCACTTTTGCTTTGGGGCGTGGTACGTTTCTCGTGTGCATGCATAAATTCAGAGTTTTTATTTTATGCTGCCAGGGGAATGATCGCGGAGCATGATTGCTGAATAGAGAGTTGAAATGATTTCCCTTATTTAGCATTTGAGCAAATGCGTTTCTAGGTGAAACCGGCCTTTGTGTGGCTCTTAAATCTGTAGTAAAACTGGGAATCAAACAACAAGCTTATCCCGATATTGCGATCCTTAGGCAGCTGCCTACAGTTGCGCACACCAAGTTTGAAGACACCTCCACGAAGTCCCAGAGTTTTTTCTCTTCTTTATTTGATGCTACATTTCGGGGTAGATCTGGGTTGTAACAAATCAGCGTGATCTCTTGCTGCTGAGTTCCTTCTCCATCTAGGTGGGCCAGATAAGACACCGCCGTCCTTTGTTGCTTTGTCCACCAGGCTCGGTGTGGAAGACTCTTCAGGTCGAAGCTGAGTTGTCCATGCGCTCTACATGGCCCAGCCCTCCTAGACGCGTAGACGCCTGGCTGGGCTCATGTCGCTGTACAGTTCGTGGTTGAACCTTCTTCTCCAAATGCCGTCAACGCAAACCGAACCAAAGATCGCACGCAGAACTTTTCCCTCGAAAATACCAAAGACTTCTTCATTCGCTTTGGATATAGTCGATTCTTCTGCGCCGTACGGAGATGAACAAGGTCTTATACAGAGTCAACTTGGTCTTCCGAGAGGAACTCTGTTACTCAATTGCGTTCTGAGCCCAAAAAAAAAAAACAGCGGTTGTCAGGAGTTATTCTGCGTTTGATCTCGATACTGACGTTCTTTGTACTGTTTCCTGCGAAGCAAAGGTAGACGAAGTTCTTTACTACGTCGAAGATATAGTTACCCATGGTAACGCTCAACGTTCTACGTCCTTTCTTAAGGACAAATTTGTCATTCACCGGTAGACTCATTTTAGCCGCTTTCGTCTTAATGTCTTGATGGCTCGCTGTGTTCTGTCAAACACTTCAATGTCATCCGCGTTTGCTAACAGTTGTACCGGCTACGGGAAGATCCTGCCTCTAGTGTTGGCATGTGAGTCTTGCACGATCTTCTCCAGAATGATGTTGAAGAAGTCACTTAACAGCGCATCGCCTTGTCTAAATCCTGTTTTGACATTTATGGTATCGGTGTGTTCATTCCCGGCCTTCACGGAGCAGCCGATATTATCCATTATTCTCCATCGTCATCCTGAACATCCTGACGAGCTTGGCAGGAATGTCAAAACTAGAAATGGCTCTCTATAGCTTTTCAGTCTTGATATAACTATCTTGACCTCGTCTACATCAGGGAACGGAACTCTCTTCTATCTTCGTCCAGATTGAGTGGAACCTTCTTCCTGACAGCGGTATTTGAGTCCTTGCCGCTTAATAGTCTAAAGAAGTGATCTTTCTAGATTCTCAGTATCGACTCTAATACAAGTTGTCCATTTTCCTCCCGGCAGGCTTCGAAGTACCTGACTACCTCTGAGTTATAGCTGCCCTTGTGCATCCCTTCTTGAGGACAGCATGTACTTCTTCCACTGCTGGACGCATTTTAGCCACTACCGGCTCAAGCACCTCATTGACGAATCGCTATGTTCGCCATTAATGTCATCCGCTTGTAATCACAGTTCGTTGGACTTCGAACAGATTGTGCCCGTAGAGAGGGTCTGAGTTTTGTACGATCTTCTCAAAAAAGATGTTGCAAAATGGCAGCGTTTTGCATTGAATATAAGGGATATTCTCCGTCACCATCCTGTCCATATGCAACCTTGAAGTCGGTGAAACGCTGGTGGGTGTCAATCTTCACGTTTTGGTTATTTTCCAAGATCTGCCATCAGGTCTATTGTGGACTTTCCTGACCTAAAGTTACACAGATCTTACCATCACAGTAAATGGCAGGAAATTTCTTGTATGCGGTTTTAAGGACACTTATCCAACGATAGTTGACGCAGTCAGAGGGGTCTCTTATTATGGATCGAGCGAACGATACTAAGATTTCAGTCGTCGCTCATACTTTTCATATCTTACAGATAAGCAAGGGCCTGCGCCTGCTCGGATCATCACTACCTGTTTTAAAGTTTTAAAGACGTATAGATGCATAGTGCTATTTTGAGTTCGTTTAGTTTGCGAAGAGCATTCTTCATGAAATCGCCAAATAATAATATAGCCAGCTGGACAGGTTCCAGTACAGCGGTTAACTTAATTTGACCATATTCAAATCATTCACCTCGTCAAAGAAGTCCTAAAGCTTGCATTCACCTCTTCGCTATAGCGAGGCAATGGAGATGTTCGGAGATGCGGAGATCACATTTTTTTTTTGTCTGTACAACTTCTTCAAATGTTGCTATGCGTTTTACATGAGTTCCAGTAGAACGGTGCCCGGTAAGGACTCCCACTAGTATGGTGCAATCGTTCACTGAAGCTGTTCATTAATGCTGATATATTCCTACTCTCTGTGGTGGCCCGTGGCGATGTGAGTATGTGCGTCGACTTCTACTCACTTGGACCTACCGTGTCTAGGTTCGATTCCTGGTACGACAAGAAATACTTTTCACGGCCCCACCTCTTTCGAGTCGGTGACAATACTCAAAGAGTATAACTGTCTAGGAAAAGCTTCTCAAACTTGTCCCCTCTTGGATCTACAGTACGGTCCTTTTCACTCGTGGTAGAACAATAGCACGCACAACACGAGTGGTTGCTGAGAAGCTAGGTCCTGGCCCTCTACGGGCTGTAGCGCCACCCATATTATTATTATTCCAACTCATTGCTGGCCGTGGGGTTCACGCATTTCCAATTTCTATATTCAGCCAGTGATTATATGTTTTGCCTATGGCATCATGATCATCATCTTCTGACCCGCATGATCCACTAAAGGGGTCGCGGGGGTAAACCACGCATGAGAGATCTCCAGGCAACTCGATCCTCCGCCATCGTCTCTAATTCATCAGGAGCAATGCCCAAGCGTAACCCGGCGAGTTTTTGGACTTGGTCCAACCACCTCGTCCTGGGTCTGCCAAGCGGTCGCCTACCTGATGGAATCGCAATCAACGCTTGCCTCGGACGTCGTGATGATGGGGACATTCGTGTCACGTGACCAAACCACCGAAGCATAGCCCTTTCCGTTCGAAGAAGCAGCTGCCCAATGTTCAGTTCCTCGCGCACTGCCGTGTTTCTCATCCTATCCCGGCGAGTAATTCCCACAACAGCACGAAGAAATCTCATCTCAGCAGCTTGCACTCGCTGCTTATCTTATTCTTTCGGTCATTACCCAAATTTCATGACCATACGTGAGAGTTGGAACGAATACTGAGTTGAAAACCGCAACTGGCTTTGACACCAAGCTCAGCCTTTCTGATTACAGAACTACAAAGCTGTCTAAAAACTGACCCAGCTTGACCAATCCTACAGGAGAGCTCAGCATTACTCCTTCCATCACTCGTGAAAAGGACCCCGAGATACTTAAACTTCTCCACCTGCTTCAATGGGACTCCACTAACATGCAGAGTGCATTGAACAGGCGTTCTGGAAATGACCATAACCTCCGATTTGTCCACGTTAACCCTCATTCCAGCATCAGCACATTCGGCCACAAACCTATCGAGTGCGCGCTGGCTTTCCGTCTGGGAGGATGTGAGGATAACTGCCTATGGCTTCATCTTCTAATCTCTTCCGTAAGAAGCTAGGTGGTGTGAATGCAGGGAATGACTGGACTACATTTCAGTGTCATCTTTTTTGGCACGTTCTCTCTTTCATACCCCTGATCACCTTGGTGGCCCGGTACCCAGCAGAATTTCGCTGCATATGGAATCCAATCATTTCATCGGAATTAAACCTTGATCATTTAAAAACATTAAATCTCAATTTCATTCTTTTGATTTGTTTCTTTGTGATGAATCGCTTCCTACTCATGACTAGGCATATTGTGCAACGACTTCTGTAGAAGCTGCCTAGACGGGGATGAGGAGGAAAGCATCCAGCACCTTTCCTGCAACTGTTCTGCACTTGCCTCATCTAGGAAAGCCACCCTAGGCGGCTCCTACTTCTATGGTAGTCTAAACGACCTCCGGCCAATAAAATTTGTTGACAAAACTTGCTGCGTCTCATAATCACGGCAACGCTCTATCTTAACTGAAGCACCCACGTGGCGGTGGAATGGGCCTATTTTGGCCTAAGTGCATTAATGCCACTACCTACCTACCTTGACGATGTATAATTTCCAGCTAAAGTCTAAAAAATTAAATCCATTCATATGACTAATCAAATCATTCTTGTTGTTTCCTTTCAGATTGAAGCGAAGTGTTAGAGTTAGAAACAGGCATTTATTGTATAAACATTAGCACTGAATATATAAGCAAAACAAAAAAAAAGCAACTGATACCACTTAAGGTTTGTCCATTCAATTGCTCTAATCCACATTCATTTAATCGAGTACTTTCTTTCTTTTTCGTTATTTTATTTTTAGAAAACAAGATCTGTTCACTTGACAAATATATAATAATAGCAACAAAAATTATAAATTACAAAAATCTAGTATACACATTCACATACATACAAAATGGAGTTACGCGTAGGAAACAAGTACAGATTAGGCCGAAAAATTGGTTCCGGTTCGTTCGGTGATATATACTTGGGCACAACAATCAACACAGGCGAAGAAGTCGCCATTAAATTAGAATGTATTAGAACAAAACACCCACAATTGCACATTGAAAGTAAATTTTATAAAATGATGCAAGGCGGTATTGGTATACCACGTATTATATGGTGTGGCTCCGAAGGTGACTATAATGTCATGGTTATGGAACTGTTGGGTCCATCACTGGAGGATCTATTTAATTTTTGTGCGAGACGTTTCTCACTGAAAACCGTACTCCTGCTGGCCGATCAAATGATATCACGCATCGACTACATACACTCACGAGACTTTATCCACCGAGACATCAAACCAGACAACTTCCTAATGGGCCTTGGGAAAAAGGGTAACCTAGTATATATCATAGATTTTGGTTTAGCGAAAAAATTCCGTGATACAAGAACATTACGGCATATACCGTATAGAGAAAACAAAAATCTCACCGGTACCGCACGTTATGCCTCCATTAATACCCACTTAGGAATTGAACAATCTCGTCGTGACGATCTAGAATCATTAGGGTATGTGCTCATGTATTTTAATTTAGGCGCGCTACCCTGGCAAGGTTTGAAGGCCGCAAATAAACGACAAAAATATGAACGCATTTCTGAGAAGAAACTATCAACAACGATATTGTCACTATGCAAGGGTTTCCCCAGCGAGTTTGTCAACTATTTGAATTTCTGCCGTCAAATGCATTTTGAACAACGTCCAGATTATTGTTACTTGCGTAAGTTGTTCCGTAATCTGTTTCATCGTCTGGGCTTCACCTATGACTATGTTTTCGATTGGAATCTCCTGAAATTCGGTGGACCCAGAAATGCAGGCATACAACAGCAGCAAGAGGATGGTACTGGTGATACAAATGCAGCGAACAAACAGAGTACACAGATAGTGGGTGGTCATACAGCAGTGGTACCCAATTCGGGCAGCGCAGGTGTCGGCCTAGTTAGTAGTACTGGCGGCGGTGGTGTTGGTGGTACACCAATGGTTGGAGCCAGCGGCGCTGGAAGTGGTGCTGTTGGCGTTATCGATGACTCAATGGCAGTTGCAACAAATTCATCAAGGCCCTACGATACACCCGAACGTCGTCCCTCAATTCGAATGCGTGGTAGTCAAACGGTCGTTGTAAGTGACAGTAGAAACAACAAATAATATATTGTTTAAGAACAGCGGCACATATGGTGATTGTTTAAGTAAGGCTACTGGAGAAACAATACACATAATGAAAGAAAGAAAACTGCATTTTTTTTTTTAGAACAAAGTGCAACTAATGATCGTCGCACTATTAGCTTCAAAGGGAGTTTCGTAACCTACTCACGATACACTAAATGGATCAAGATTGTGCGTTTAATTTTCATCTATTTCCTACCCTCGATCCCTTCCTCTCATTAGAAACCGCTTAACAACTTAATCTCCAATTTTCTATAAATAAGCAAACAAATCTGAACAGAAACCAAACTGTTATCGACAGAAAATCGCGAGTTAGAAATAGTTCGTCTGTGAAATGAACGCGCAACGCTTTTCGCATGAGTTTCTAAATTTAAAAACACGAAACCAGGAAAAGCATCCAATGAAAAAAAAAGAAAAAAAATATAAAACACCCAAATGGACAACGGAACGTCCCTGTTTTAGAAATAAACGTTTTGCTAACAAACAAGAAAATTCTCTTATTTTTTTTTTTTTAGTTTTCTTAGCTATTAATGTAAGGAAAAGAAAAAGAAAAACAACAAATTTATAAATACAAAAAAGAAATAATAAAAAAGATAAGCAAAGTGGATATCGTAATGAGCTAGGAATTCATTATAAAATTCATTAAACAAAAAAAAAATCATTTAATTCATTCATAGAATTAACCCCAACAAACAAAAAAACAAAAAAAAAAGGCAAAAAATGATAAAACACAGTACATACTTATAATTAACTGAAGCATTTTGTTGTAAAAAAAAATTAATCTTAATAAAATGAAAAAGGAAGAAACAGAAAAACAAAAACAAATGTTTTATGTAAGAGTAGTTTCTGTTTATTTCAATGTTCTCCCGCTTTTTTTAGTTACAATCCGATTTGTGTTAATTCTTTTTATTATATATATTTTTTTTTTATTTTATAGGATATTATTATTTTTAAAAAAAATACACGTTTCATTTATACTTAGTTCATAATTGAATATAAATATATATAATTGAATATATAAAATAAAACAAAAAGAAATTAACAAATTATAATGATAAATAAAAGAAAAACACTACACTTATAAGTTCGAGATGATTTGAATAAACAAGAAAAATTGCATTAGAAAACCTAAATAGAATTATTAAAACCCGTTTTTGTTTTCATTTTTTTTTACTTATTCATTTCTGTATTTTTGGTAAATTTGCATTGCTTTCTTTTTGAACACTCTTCGCTTGAGCTAATGTACTGGCATACTGAAGATTGCTTGCATCAATTCTAATTGAGTTACAAAATCATCATCTTCCACAAAACGTTTGCAAGATACATTAAAGAGCGAGTGTATGGTTAAAACCAAACTACATTTCAGACATGCCAACACAAATAAACAATTCACACGGAGCTGCTGGGGGTATTTTGCCCTTTTTTTGTACTCTTGCATCAAATTCCATCAGCCAAGTATGTCCATATGTTAGGATTTTTAACTATGCTTGAGAATGACTGCAAACATGGTTGAATCCAGAAACGAATCACTCCGACATCGATGCTTTGCATCACGTTCGCAAATATCGGCATCGTTCATTTAAGCGTTCATCCCGCGCCTCAAGTGAGCAAACTTTAAACATTTCAGCATCCTTAAATTTACTGATGCGTTGTTGATAGTGGTGAATAGGAAATGCGGAAATTACAAACAATTTTGCAGAAAGTGTTGGATAAGATAAAAGAACAGTCAAAAATGAAACCCATCATTTTTCGAACTATTATGAATTAATAATTTTACTGGAATTTGAAAATGTTTATCATAATCAATGCGTTCTAAAACGTCAACGAACAGTGCAATCAGCACCAAATATGAATCGCATCATCATCAGCAAAAAAAGTAGTGATGCTGCATCACTGCGCTAATGTTCGACGTTTCTGAATTCAGCCAAAATCTCAAGATTCATTAGAGCTCTATTGGTATCTCTTCTGCCTTACTGATGCATAGTAGTTCACATAGTCGCTTAGAGGTGTGTAGGCTAGGATATGCGTGATAAAACTTTCTTCTCGTCTTTTTCTTCTGGTCACGCTACAGTCCGGGATGGACCTGAGTCTCAACCAACCAACACTTGATAATACTTTAATCAGCTAAATGCATTTATTCCGAAATTATCACAGCGTTTTGGGAACATTCACTTTTTGATTCGATTTGATCATCATGATCAAGAAAAGAACGAAATTCACTCACATTTCCGTATGTTGAGCTGACTTGTATACTTTCTCCGTGCTAACTTAGTACTAAAGTTCAAATATGTACTAAAACATTGAAGACTAGAAAGTCTACGGTGGGCTGTAGAAAATTATTAATGCAGTGAGGACTAGGAACATGGAATACGACACTCCGATGATAACTGTTGAATATAAATCCACACAATAAGCAATTTTAATGTCTGAAGAGTTAGATGATAAAGGTATGTATGTTTGCACCGCTTGCAGTCTAAAGTAAATAACAAACGACTTAAATCAGTTTCATTAGGAAATGCCGTTTTTTTGTCCATCAAACCTCAATGAATTGGTTCTTGCTAGCAACTTCAGTACAACCACACATAGTTGGCAAGCGAACACCGTTATTTTCTGCACTGCAATCATAGACCTCTGTTCTTGAGAGAATGCCAAATCGTACCTTGCAGCACTGCCATAATTAAATAAGCAGAGTGCTTTTCCAAACACTTGCCCATTCCATAGATGTATCCTTTCGTTTGAAGTTCAACTGAAAAAAATAATGCATTCCTATTGAATTTTATTTGCTTTTTGAATGAAATCTAGCATTGACTGGTGGAATCTATCACAGTGTATTGTTTATAGCGAGTCAAAAAAAAAAAAAAGACAAGATGATTATTAATCGGATGTTTGCGTGTAAAATTACGCCTTTCCTTGTAGCATGCATGTCAGGAAATAAATATCTATTGTACATACATTACATAGACCAAACTGGACCCACGCTGCAAAAGATTAAAAAATAAACTGAAACAATTCTCTTCTTTCAATAAGGACTTTCTTAAGAAATTTATAATAATTTTGTAAATCAATAATAGCATTTTTCAACATAAAATCCAACTACAAAATATGGAAAAACAAAAACAAATACACAATAGTTTAAGTAAGCAGAAAAAAAACAAAAATCTCCTAAGTGTACATTTATTCTTAGTCATAAGTGACAATGCTTAGAAAATACGGATAAAATAGTAAATAATAAAAAGAAAAATGCATATAACCACTTTAATTTAATTAGAAACCGATTAACGGGGGAACGTTTGTGTAAAGTTTTTTTTTTTTTTTCAATGTAATCACTTATATTTTCATGCTAATTGTCGTCGTTCCTTTTTGTATGAAATAACAAAACCAATGTACCCATTCATATACAAAACCTAACTCATTATACACGTATGTAGAAAGTATATGTGGATGTTTAAACAAAAACAAAAAATAATAATTTAATCATTTATGTCATTGGGTATATCAATTTTTAATTTAAAACTAACTTGTGTAATTAATTAAAGCTTAAAAGTAATTAATTAGATATGTAACAAAATGAATTTTCTAAAAAAAAAAACAAACTTAAATGAGCAAAGTACATACAAACATTGTATTCATAAATTAAAACTGCAATACAAATTTACATTATATACACTTACACTTTACTCACTAACAGAAACAATTAAACGTTAGAGTTAATCAGGGCAACATCAAAATAAGTACTTTCATTATTTATTTTACATCAGATATAGACGATTATGCATTGTATTTATTATTATCACATTTGGTTGCGTAGTTGATTTGATTCGTTAAGTTCTGCAGATTATTTCTTTTGTTCACTTGTAGTTAGTATTCAGTCAGTTTCAGTCTGATAATCGACCGCAATGCTTGCAATAAGCGGCTTCGCGCTTGGATCAATTGGTGTCGAATATGGCTTCTGCATTGGAAGCATATTTTATACATTTTTCTTCTTTTTAAGGCGCAACAACTGAGTAATTGATTTACGTGATCACCTGCCGATTAGGCTTATATCACGAGTTCTTTTACTCCTAGAACGCTGGACCAGACACCTTTAGTAGGAATCTGCAGATACCAAGCTTATTGACTTATTTCCTCACCTTGGTGAAGTGGTGCGGCCGATCAAAAACCTATGATACTCTTTGGGTCGTAGCACCAGGTTATGTTTTGCAACTCCACACAGATTGGGATCATGAACTTGTCACGTCTCGAAGTCGCACAAGCTACCTTCACAATAGACAATGATTGATTCTCAGACATGACTCCCAGCACTGGCCACCAGTTTTATAAACTATATCGTTTGTTTGCGCCAATCTATGATTCAGATATGGCACACTTCACATTTTCTTTTTTTTTCTTTGCGAACTTGTGACCGTCATTTCAGCGTTTCATAAAACCAGTCACTTACAGGTCTGGATTTTAGTCGCCTCTTACGACATGCATGCCTTACCTCGGGTAAATTCCAACCCCATACCCGCAGGAGGAGAACCATGCAGGCTACAGGGCGCTAAAATCTGAGGTGAACCTGGGCAGCACGATCAATCGTTAACTGTTTCCAGTTTCGCACACCAAGCCGACTGAGGTCCCCTTCGACTTGTGTGCGCCACCTTATGCGTGGGCGTGCTCTGTTGTGTTGTTCCATAAGTTCGTAGTCGTTGTATATATGCTCTACATGGCCTAGCCATCTTAGGCTCCGTAGGATCCGTATACATCTGGCTGGACTCATGTCGCTGTACAGCCAACAAGTCTCTCCAGCTAACGCCATCTCTGGCTAGCCGCCTCCAGTTTCATTCCCCAAGTTGGTTGAGGTCCTTTTCCACTTGGGTGGGCCACCTTAGCTGCGGACGTCTTCTTCTTGCGTTGTTCCACAGGTTTAAAATCGGCGATTCTTCGGGTTGGAGCTAAGTTCTCTATGCGATCTATATGGCTTAGACACCTTAGGCGTTGGATGCGGAGGTGCCTGACTATGTTAATGTCTCTCTGTAGCCCCTACAGTTTGTGGTTGAATTTTCTCCTCCAAATGCCATCAACGCAAACATAACCAAATATCGCGCGGAGAACTTTTCTCTCAAAAATACCAAGAATCTCTTTATCTGCTTTGGACATACTCCATGCCTCTGCGCCGTACAATAGGACTGGGATGATCAAAGTCTTATACAGCCAACTTGATTTTCCGAGAGGGTGGCTCTGTTACTCAACACGGTGTCGTTCCGGCAGAGTCGTCGATGTTGAGCATCCTTTCTCAGCCCTCGTTTACCGCCAGACACACTTTACACGCTTCCGTTTCAATGCCAACAAACGCCCTTATTGACGGCTCGGTGTGTTCGACCAATCACGTCAATATCGTCCGCGTGTGCTGATTAGCAATTGCCGGACATTTGGAAGATCGAACCTCCTTAACACGGAAATTCAATCATCCAATTTTTGTTTTGAATTACTTTTATACTAAATTAAGAAAAATGATTTTGATTGATGGAAATCTTAATTTGGACCTTTACAATTTTGTGGAAAAGTGGAAAAGTGGAAAAGATGATATCTGCCAAGTGGCTGCCGCTAGTGTTGATGCACAATTGTGCCTGTTTTACCGCATTTTCCGCTCATTCAATTCCGGCAGTAAGAAGTCGTTTATCATAGCCCTGCAGCGTTCGCCAGTAACAGTGCCCGTATTGCCGATGGAGTCCTAAAAGAATACGATCCAATCACTCCTCCCGCGTGAAAGCCGTACCATCCAGTGGCTTTGAGTGGCTCTTCGCGCATCACTCGCTGATTTCCAGTGTCACAGACACGAAGATTTTGCTTATTGACGTGACTCCTAATCAATTGTCGGCAAAGTGTTATATGTTCCCAATTTTGTACAGTAAACTTTGCCTCACCTTTAGTTAATAGATACACCATTTCACACGATATATCAGAATTGGATACCACATGAAATGAACGCACAAGCGTTAACAATATCCTGTATCTTCTCATAAACATATGTGCAATATTTGACTGAATCCTGTCTTTTTTCTTATATATGTATATTTTATTCGATTATTAATGCATCATAAATACATACAATATAAATAATACGTACCTTTGTGATCAGAATTAAACAGAAAACACACTCGTATACATGTAAAAAAAAACAATCTAATAACATAAAGAAAGCTAATAGAAACTGTATTATAAAATAATCACAAACTAATAAATATGTATACACACACTTTTTTTAAATAACTAATTTCATCCCACTGCAGAGAAACGATTTGATTTCCGATTAGAATTGATTTTTGTTTGTGGCTATTTGATTTTGTTTTTTTTATTTCTCATAAATGCAGAAACCAATTACGTCGTTGCATAACAACTTTGAATAGGATTATGATTAAATACATGAAAAAAGCAAAAAAAAAAAAGAACTAGATTAATAAATGAAATAAGTATGAGTAACAAAACATGACACATTAATGCAAACAACCAACCGAACAGAAGGATTACGAATAAAACAAAACCGATTTTCAAAATTGACAAGTGTTTTTTTAATTTGTCTTTCTTCTTCTGGGTGTTCTTGAGATCCTTTGGTGAGCATATTGAAAAACACAAGTCGAAAGGATCATCACCATTTTCTGACCCGCACGAGAGGTCAAAGTATGCATTAGAGATCTCCTCGATCCGCCGCCATCGACTATATCTCATCAGGAATTATGCACAAGAGGCCATGCGAGTTTTTGGACATGATCCAATCACCTCGTTCTGTGTCTGCCAAGCGGTCGCCTACCTGATGGATTCACATTTAAAGCACATCTTAGAACTCGTGATGTGGTGGTGGTACCTTTATTATAAAAATAATGTGGGTGGCGTTACATCCTAGCTTCTACAACAACCACTCGTGTTGTGCGTGTTATTGTTCTCTCATGAGTGAAAGGTACCTACAGTTTTATACCGACTCCGAACGGCCAAGTTCGTGACAGACTTTTCTAGACAGACAGTTGTTATTCTCTGAGCATTGTGAGTGACTCAAAAGAGGTGGGACCGTGAAAATCATTTTTGTCGTACCAGGAATCGAACCTAGACAACGTAGGTTCAAGAGCGTAGTAGTCGAAGCACAGACCCACAACACCACGGCCGCCAGTACCTTTATACCCACATCGCAATAGCGCGTTCGAGCGGCCGGGTTTTGACATTTTTAGTAGGATACACGATAAATCACAATACAGCGGTCGGGCGTTAAAGATACACAGACCGTAATATCGTAAGCCAGAGCACAAAGTTCTAAGTGGAGCTACTCTCTACTCACCCGGGTGATTTTTTTTTATTCACTCATGACTTTTCATTTTTGGCCTGTTGACTAACTATTCGTGCACTTGGTAACTATTTGAGTATTCAATTAATATTTTTAGGGATTTTTTTTGTTGTAATTGCATATTTTTTCTTGTAAAATGTATTTCAGAACATTTTAAGTGTCAAACGTGCGCTTTCTATTTCGATGTGGAAAACTGAGGGTTTCGCATTTTGACATAACATTCTCGTAAGCTCGATAAAACGCGTACCAACGCCTATGAAAGCCCGACCGACCGAACGCGCTATTTCTTTATAGTTCACTAATCATAGCGATTGTTCACGATGTACATATTCACCTTCTTTAGTCTTCTTAACACTGAAGGTCTTTAAATAGTTATGCCGCTGCTAATACAATCACAAAAATTCTTCAGTTAGTTACGAGATCCTTCATACCAATGAACAGTATCAATCCCAAAGCAAATTCTTGGTATGACTCGAGCCGTAACTAGGTTACCAAGTTATATAAGCTAAACTTTTTTACGCAAGTATATTCATTCTGTTTTTACACGGTTTTGAAATAACACGGTGCTGAAAAACTTAAAATCATTCCGTTTTTACACGATTTCATTCGATTTAGCACGATTAAATAAAGCTATTTGATTGTAATTTTACAGAAAAATATTTTTACTTACCGTAATCCTTTAGAAATTCAGTTAGGGAATTTCCCTTTAATAATCTAATTTATTTTCATATCTGCTTAAGTATCTGCTTATGTGCATATATTTCAGTCCTTAGTTCAGTTTCATTGAAATTGGATGCATACTTTTGTCTTTATGCAATAAACTTAATTTTGGCTTTTATAAAGACTCTCATAATATTTGTTTTGTATGAATTATTTATCTTAGGTTTTTTTTATATGGTTGAAGCATAGGGAACCAATCCCCATTTTTTCTATATACTTCATGTTTTTTACACGGTTTTTTTACAACTTTTTTTCTGAAATGTATCAGAATTAGGTGTATTTTAAAACAAAAAAAAAACAATTTTTTTGAGTCTGAACCTCTTTATTGGATCTATCAATTAGGACTGATACACAATTTATTACCTAAAAGGAAAATTCAACCCGTGGGAATGGGATTAGGAAAGAAATGTAGAGAGGATCAGGCGCAGACGCCTAGCTGGGTGACTGCAGGTGGATTCGTTGCCGTGGGAACGATGACGCGTTAGCGTATTTTTCAGTGCGTGGATGTGAACATTTTGGGTGTTAACTTATACAAGGCCAGCCCTACTGGGGCAAACGGAACAAAAGTTTAAGTTTAAAGGACAAAAAAATGACTGCAATGATAATAATCAGACGTATGACAGAAATTTAGAAATTGCCTTTCAATGGTGTGTTCCACCTAATAAATGATAGTTTTCCCCGCGTTCTGTAGTCTGTTCTGTCTCCGATACTTTTTCTCATTTTTATAAATAATCTGCTCTGCTGTGCCATCTCGTTCGAGGACGTCCTCTGCTGCGTTGTCCCAATGGCTGGGAATCGAAAACTCTGCTGCTTTAATACTTCTATTAAAATTCCAATCCAATTCAGAGTGCCAGTCTTTATATGTACATTTGCACTTCTTGGTGTTTCTTAACCTTAAAGACGACGATACTATAACTTCTTTTAACACCTTTCATCACCATTCTTCTTCTCCAAATGTCCACCTTTTGTTTCTACTTTGCTGCCATTGAAAACCATTACGTTTATCTTATAAAGATTATCATCAAGGTTCCAACATTTGCAGTTGCGACAGAACCTGTTCATCATTGATTGCATTCCGTCCACAGAGTCAGAAGGGAAAACAATATCGTTTGCATGCATCGGTAGGAATTTTCACACAACCAAACCCTGTTCAAGCTCTTTTTGCATCTGCATCTGGTTGCCATTGAGCAAGCAGAACCAATGGTCGCATTTTGTGGTTTCTCTCGATGGGGCTGCTACCTGACAGGGCTGGCTTTTCCCAGTGCATTTATGGTAAACTATCTAATTCGAGCACAGTGTTGAATTAAATGTTGAAGATTTATTGCAATATGGCTAGTTGTGCAGGTTGGTTGAAGTGAAGCTGGGTGATTGAAGTGTGGCCAAGGCGGATTTGAAGAAGTTATGCAATTCTTTACGTCTCTACGTTTGTAGGGTAAACAGGATGCGATTTTGTGTGGTTGGTTTTTCTGTAAGAGTGTTTGCATGTCGCCCAAATCGTTTGTAGTAAGATTGGTGATCTGTTGCCGAATTTGACACCTTCGTCTGTGACCTTGTTGTCACTGATATCAGTGTGCTCAGAAATCCACTGCAGTCTTGGCAGTAAAACGAAAATTTCGCGTTCGAGAGGCTGTCGCACGATTTGGTGTACATTTTTCTAGATTTTGTGGACATCTGAAGTTTTGTTAGAATAGTGGCTTCTCTCGTGAAAATTGTTGTGAAATCTGGTAAAATAACCTACTGACCACATGCGCCTTTCGGTTTAAGCTATATCTTGTTTTTGTTAGTGTCTGTCTTGTGGACCATCTTAAGTTTAATTTGGTCACGAAAACTGTCAAATCTTAGGTGACCTAGCTTCCTGTGATCTTAACTCTACGGACTGGGGTATTAAACCCCAAAGATCAGACTATTGAAAGAAATAACCCTAGGCCCTAATCGCGTATGGTGACAATCGTCCCGCGCTAACGTGTCGACGATAGTTTCGCTTCATGTAAGCATGAAATAACGTTGGCGTCTGAAAGATATCGTTTAACCTGCTTCACGTAAACTGAAAACTGTCGATTAATATCGTCTAGACGACTGATTTTTGGCGATAGCTATTTCAGTATCGTGTTTACATTAAATGAGAATAATTATGTATACATATCTTGTTCTTCAATTTTGTAACGATTTCAGATTGATAGATATCAGTCTCGACTATGAATGCAAGTGAGATGTTCTCCAATGACACCAATGTTCACATACGTCTCATTGACATCACGCTATGCCGACCAGCTAATCGATGTCATCCGTTTATTTTACTTAGCACCCTCATTTTGTGCTTTGCACTCGAATACGACTCTACTCGGAATTTTTATTACTAAAGTAGGACGTACTCGTCTACTGAGGCCGCATTTACACACGTTAAATTCGTCTGCAACTTTACAATCTTGCTGGCTAGGGAGGTGAAACGTGCTACCGAGTTGCGTATGCTCGAGAATTGCGATTCTTTCTTCAATTCCCTTTTATTTCTCTTCTCAATGTTGGGTATTAGAAACATGCTATACTTACATATGTATGAAAGAGATGGTACATGTGTGAAAGGGTAGGAACCCGACAAATTTAGCAGGAATTGCAACTGAGTTGAATTCTACGTGTAAAAGTGGCTTGCGATCACAAAAGAGAATTGCAGAAAATCGCGAGTAAAAAGTTGCGTGTGTAAAAGCGGCCATAATTGTCAAATTTTAAGTGATGCATTTCTCCATCTTTTTCTGTATTCCGTATCCCGGAAACAGTCGTCGTTTTTGTCGGTAATAAAAGAGTTGTGTTGTTGAAGTTTGTGTTGCATATGTATGTATGATTTTTTTTTGTTGCGAAATAGAAAAATTACAAATCTCAATCAAATGTAGGGCCTCGTATCGATGTACATAGATGAAAACGAGAAAAGTTGAGTTTAAAGACACTCGAGTAATACTCGTATCGTCAACTAACCGGCAAATAGATGCGATACGACTCTTGTTACGATTAAAACACGAGTAGGCATTCGAGATAGGGAATATGCATGTGGGACCGGCACAATCCTCTTATACCAGGGTTGTGAAATATATTTGTAGGAGGTGCTAATCAACTAATCAGTATCACCGCTCTCATCCTGAGATGCGATATGAGCTCTGGTACAGAAGCAATCTTCTCGATTGCAGATATCCGATGAGTAAAAAAGAAACGAAGTTATATTGTAGCTTACCCACTCGAAGGTTCTCCAACGGATGTTGTGCATCCAGGATATGCAAGATTCTCTTTCATTTAACAGCAGCCGTAAATTTAAAAACTCGTATTTACATGTATATTTCGTGAAACATTGTCAATTACAATGGTAAAGTATTTGTTTTTGAAACAACACAAGATGTATTCACACACACAAACAGTTTCATTTAAAGAAAAGCATATAACATTATAAAAGTCATGACGTATGATATTCGCTTCACATCATCCGCTAGATGTGAATATCGGTCAACCCATCCTTATTGCTTATCCAGTAGAGTTTGATAGAGTTCGTTGCAATTATTCTTTGCGATGAGGCAAAATACTGACACCAAGAATTGAAAAAGCCATTTCACAAGGCTGAGACTGAATTAGCGGTTCGATGAACGTCCTTGTAATTGGAGGTACAGATATCATCATTTGTGTATAAGCATTTTTTTTTTGTGTATTGTAAGCGAGGAATTTATTGAAAAAATGTAAAAAAAAATTGCTGCAACAGTCATTTATTTAGTCATGTGTGTAGTTGATGGGGATCCCACTAAGTCCTTTTTCAATTTTCGCCGGCTCAGTACATCCCAATGCCGGATCCAGTCCCTTCCATGTTCTATCCTCAAATGTCAGTCCATTGTTTGTTTCCATTAGATGCATTTTCGCCATTTGTGCCACTTCTTGGCTTCCATTTTCCTTGTCAGCCGAGTCATCCTCTGCGCCAGCATTGCGAAGACCGCCTCCAACCAAGCTGACATCAGTTTCGGTAACATCACCGGCATTGAACTCCATGTAATGGCTGCCTTGGGGAAGAATTTGCTTGAAATCTGTGACATATATGTCCGGATATTTCATGTGCCATGCTGGATTCAGTGCCATTTCCGCCTCAAAGACCGAAACTATGGGCTTATAGAACTCCTTAGAGGTGTACATGTTGTTGAATGGACATCCAATCATGACGAAACAGTCAATTTCAAGGAAATTAGCAAGTTTTGCTGGATTGATACGGCCGACGGAAATAATTTGTGTTTTGATATTGCTAGTTTTGGCCATCTTCTGAACACGAGAGACAACATCCAAGTACCCATCAGATGTTAATGTGGCCACAATCAGTCCGAGCATCTTGGCATCTTTACATTTTTCAATGTAAAAGTAACGTCGTCGAATGTAGCTGGCAGTGAGGGGGTTCTTCTCTTCGAAGATGTTAGTATCTGGAGTATAGATGTACCATTTCGATGCTAAAAACAGAAATAGAACCTATAGTAGGTAAAGCATGGGGAAAGCTACTTTCTAACCTTTAGCTGTGAGTGACAAGTTAAAGTATCGATTATTATCTGCACCAACGAACACACAAATCCGGTCCTCCGAAGTGTCATGATCGACTTTGCCATCTTCATCGAACGGATAAACATCAATTGTAACTTGTAGTCCTGGCAGAATTTCCTTTATTCTCCCAATGAAATTTTCTTCCACTTGCTCAAGAACGTAGTGATATCCTATATCCAGGAAAATCGATACAGGTTTTTCACCGTCCTTTAGTGTCTCAAGTTTTTGCAAGAGCACTTCAACATCAAATGGTAGGTCGGGGAACATATACAGAACAGCCAAGCGTGAGACTTTACTCCGACATGCGTTCCCGAAATGAATTAAGCAGTCTGCTTCTACGTGAGCTGCTGCTATCTGCGAAATAAGAAGCAAATAAGCCATTTTAAAGGTTTCTGCAGAGCAAGCGAATATGAATTCGTACTTCATCGACACAACAGCTACCGTACGAAGTATCAGCAAGAACAAACACATTCGTCTTGCACTCAGTTTTTAAACTATCCGAAATCTTAACACTATGCGGAATATAACTATCGGGAAATTGAAGGCAAACCTACGAAAAAAAAAACAACCATTAGCCTGTAAAATATTCAATGGCAATGAAATAGTGACAAACATTTTTGTAGTTATTTTGTTTTATCCAATTACAACAAACTTTTTGATGTTTTTCTGACCAAATTTGTTCGAATGTCGCCTCGATATCGGTATCTGTTTCGGATTGTCTTTCAAGCGATACACTTTCTAAGGTCGAAAATGCGGATGTTGTCATAATATTACTTTGTTTATTTATATTTAAGGCAAGTTATGCGAAATAAATTTAACACGTACTAAGACAGTGAACACCTTAATTTCTTTATGTTCATGGAAAAAAAAAGTATGCAGTCTAGTTGACAAATGACAAATTTCTAGTTAGCTTAACAGGATTGGCATTGAGGCTTGGTATGGGTTGTACTGATTTCCACATGATGAAATATTTGGAAGGCTATAATTTGCCAAATATCTACAAATTGCTCAGGTATTCAATTATTTTTTAGATAGATTTTAAAAAATAAACTACTATTTTCGTTGCTAAATTTGGATGCCGTGTTGATCCGAGTTCGTTTCGGAATATGCAACCTAACCTGAAATCTGAAGTGATAAGTCAACTGAATGAAGTAAATATATATGACAGTAGTTAGTTAAGTTAGTTTCAATAAATGTTTTTCTACAGTGAATTTATTTAACATTCAAAACAATATTATATATTTGGTTAAATGAGGCCTTCTCGTCACCTTATGCCATCCCTGGAGTAATTAGACTTTTCACATTTGACAATTGACATTCGAAATACGCCGTACACCGGGTATTGTTTACTTTTCAATTGCAATCCATTAAATAAAGTTAATTTCTGTTTTGAACTCGTTGCAATTTTAACGCACAAAAAATGGGTCGCAAAAATGCAATAGTAGAAGATTTACAAAACTTTTTCAAATCTCACAATAAAATCAAAGAACAAAAGGCTCACACATCCAAGGTATCCTTCGACTTTGAAAGTTTTCTAAATAAAGCATTAAAATGTCTCATATTTCAGGTTCATTCGGTTGGTTGGAGTTGCGATGGCAAACGCCTTGCTTCTGGATCATTTGACAAAACTGTTGCTGTATTTACCCTAGATCGTGAGCGTTTGGTAAGTCTTCACATAATATTTTTGCCCTGAATGCACTCCGAATTCATGCCTTCGCAGAATAAGGAGAGCACATATCGCGGACACACTGGCTCAGTTGATCAACTCTGTTGGCACGCATTTACCCCGGAGCTTTTGAGTACGGCCAGTGGTGACAAGACGGTACGCATTTGGGATATTCGTGCGGGAAAATGCTCCACAGTTACGAACACAAAGGGAGAGAATATAAATATCACATGGTCGCCCGACGGAAAAACCATTGCGGTGGGAAACAAGGAAGATTTGGTGACATTCATCGATACTAGAACAAATAAAATTCGCGCCGAGGAACAATTTAACTTTGAGGTACAATTTTTGGTATAATCTTTTTGACTATGACCAATCTGGATCGTACTTGCAGGTGAATGAAATAGCGTGGAACAACACAAGCGACATGTTCTTCCTCACAAACGGTCTGGGTTGCGTACATATTCTGAACTATCCCGGTCTGGAGTTGCAACACGTACTTAAAGCCCACCCTGCCACATGCATTTGCATTGAGTTTGATCCTACTGGTAAGTGAACAGTGAACGAGGAACTAGTCGTACCATTGCAAGTGCTATTCTTTGCAGGAAGGTATTTCGCGACGGGATCTGCAGACGCGCTTGTTTCGATATGGGATGCAAATGAGTTGGCATGCTTGAGGGTGCTTTCACGATTGGACTGGCCTGTGCGGACAATATCGTTCAGTTATGATGGGAAATTGTTAGCCTCAGCCAGTGAAGACCTCTTGATCGACATCGCTCACACCGAATCTGGTTTGTTCAGACCACTGGCCTGGTCATTGAATTGTTTGATTTAAAAACTCCCATTTTAGGTGAGAAAATCTCGGACATACCAGTGGATGCAGCAACCTTTACCGTGGCATGGCATCCGAAACAGTACTTGCTGGCGTACGCGTGTGACGACAAGGACAGCTGTGACCGCCGGCGAGAGGCGGGCAATTTAAAAGTGTATGGTTTCTCTGAATAGAATTCAGTTAAATAAAGACTTGATTTCGAATTTTGAATGAAAATTTGTCGTTTTTTGTAACTCCAAGTCCGCAAATCAAGGCCTTATGACGTCTGTCATTCGAGTGGTGTGTGCAAAAATAGAAACTTGCTTCCCTCTGCAGTGCAGCTGTGTTCTTCAGCGCCAGCAGAGGTAATCAAGAAAAAGGAAAACGAATACGGATTTATTACTAATAACTTTATTAACATCTTCGATCATTGGCGTGCCCTTTTACATTAACTAGAAGTTTCTATTGTGGCTTCGGGATATTGAAAGGAAATATATTTTGGTTTATGTATTACATCACTGCGCGCCTCAACAACAAACCGATTTTAGACTCTGAGCCAGTACAAGTTGGAACGGATTCTGTTGTAGTCGGGAAGATTTTCAGTTGGTCCAATAGCTGCGACGGCTGGGCATCTGTCGTAGATGTACTTCATGCCAACATCGCGGATGTTTTGTACTGTAACGGAGTTAATTCTTTGTTCCAGTTCGTGCAATGGGATGCGACGGTTGTAGCAGAGCATTTGACGGCCAATATCCTCGCAGATTGGTGTGGTGCCGTCCAACTGCAAAAGCAGATTGGTCTTCAAGAGGTTCTTGGCCCGCTCGACTTCAGCTTCGGTGATCATTGTGCACAGACGCATCCATTCTTGTGTCACATTGTACAACATATCCTGGAAAAAAGAGGACATCAGTAAAATGCTGTGAAATCAAAAGCTATGCACACATACCTCGCATTGCATGGGATCGCACACCCAATAGATGCCCCAAAGACCGGTGTCCTTGTAGCAGGTGTTGAACGATTGGAAACTGTGGCAAAGGTCTGTTGAAACCAAGCGGTTATAAAATGGAACGGAAGTGCTAATGAATTTACTCACTGTCCTCAGCGCTATGGCGTGCCAGTGTGGAGGCGTTGTTGACACCACCACCCTGAGAGCGATCCCAAGCTCCGATGAGAGTGCTTGCAACCATCAAGGGGATGTTGTCCTGATCGGCCCATCCGCAGCTTTCAACAGCAATAGCAATATGTGCCAGAGGCAAGGAGTCATCGCGGACGCGAATCTCGGAGCCAGTGAATCGGCATGGTGTGATGGCTGGGGGCTTTCCGTCGAAGGTGTTCTCCAATTTATTCAGATGCTGACCAGCCAAGTCGACGAGTTCCTTGTGGTTCACACCACCGGCTCCAGCCAGAACGATGCGAGAAGCCTTGTAGTGGGTGTTGATGTAATCGGACAAGTCACTTTTGCCAATGGACCTGAAAAGGATTTCCTCGATAAGCCTTCACCTAATTCATACATTTGACGGGGAGGGGCACTAACTTGATATTCTTTGTAGGTCCCAAGATGGTTTGGCCCAATGGTGTACCCTGATAGGCAGTTGAGTGCAAGTGATCGAAAACCACCTCCTGCAGATTGCTTTCGACTTCTTGCATTTCGCGTAGAATTACTGAGCGTTCGCGTTCGATTTCACCTTCGCCCAACTTCGAGTTCTGAATGATATCAGACAGAATTTCAACGGCCTTTGGGACATCCTTGGACAAGCACTTGGCATAAAACACAGTCTGCTCCCGAGACGTGTATGCGTTTAAGTGAGCACCCATATTCTCGACTTCTAGTTCCAAATCGGTTTGCGAACGCTTGGCAGTGCCCTGTAAGTGGACATACATGTCACGTATTATTTTGCTGAATTTACCACAATCAATATTTATGTAACCTTAAATGCCATATGTTCCAGGAAATGGGCCACGCCGTTGTTATTCTCGTTTTCAGATCGGGAACCGGCATCGATCCACAGACCCACGGTGGCAGTTTGTGCACCGGAATCTTCACTTGCCACCCTAAGACCATTGTCCAATTGGGTGCACTGCGTGGCTGGGATATTGACCAGAGCTTTCTTCAAACTTGCAGCCTGAGACGCCCAAAGACGCTACAATGTAAAAAAAAAGGACCATAGTATGGGCATTAATGACATACATAACCTTAAATGTTTTCCAGACTTTCAAGAAAAGCGTCAAAATTTAACACTTGTATTTCGCTGATCAGTTAGACTATATCCATCATACTGAAGAACAATTACAGAGTTTCATTACACCACAAGGCAGTAATTAACAAATTTAGAAAAAAAAAATTACGTAATGACAGAGTGAAGCTGGCCCTGTCGTGAATGCATAATATTATGAAATTACCTGGGTGAAGTTGGTACCTTTGGCTATTTGCCGTAAGTTATGTGGCAGACTTAGCACACGCAATGCCATGGCTTTTCGATCAAAATCTCTACTTTAAGATTGAAAAATCTTCTCGACAAAACTAGCCACAGAAAGGTGGTCTATGAAAATTTTCGTACCGAAAGAAATGAAGTTGGACTCGTTTCAGTTGAATTTTTTGCTGTCACTCGATTGACGTTTTGTAATCCGGATAAGGCGGATAGAAATATTTCATAATAATTGTACAAGATGTATTTAACGAATGTAGTAGATGGAAATTGTTGTGGGGTAAGTCTACTAGATTGCGATTTATTATGAGGAAAAATTGATTTTGAATCGCTGTCGGTTTTAAACGGTGCGCAGTTATCCTTTAAATGATAGTTAAACATATAAAACGAAAACGTATTTAATTTATTTATATTCTTTATTCGGATACCATTCAGGAAAACGTAATATGCCTGCATAGAAAAAGCTTCTCAAACTTCTACACTCGGTAAGAATAGTGCAGTCAACATTATTCGTTTTCGATAGAATCTATGTCACACATCTATGCTACTGCCCTAGCCTCAGCCAACTGCGATACCGATACAGGACCATGGGAGAATTCTTCTTTCAGGACCTGCAAGAAATTAATAACATCCGACTATCTAACTTTTTCAGATTCATTAGGATGTCGGGCTGGCTGGACGAAGAGAGGTCATCACAAACAACGTCTCGATGAGTGCGATAAGGGTACAAGGTGGAACATTTTCCCCTCTGGGCAACACAATGGGTTCACACCGTACGTCTACCCACATTCATATACTATCCTAAGTCAAACATACTTTTTATATAAATTGCAGACCCACTACTACAACAATATATCAAAGTAATCGATAAGGAGTAAGGTTTGTTATTGTTTTGTCATAACTTCTGACTGGAAGTCCACTTTCCTTCTGCATCATTGCACTCTCTACTAGGCTTTTGAGGCACCTCATAAAAGAAATCCAACGGTGTACCTATCCCTCATCTGGCCGTAGTATGCTGTCAATGAAGTAAAGATGCCTTTCGGTTTAAGCTCTAGTAAACTGAATGCATTCTTGAGCTCAGCACGTGTGCGCTCCGATGTCCAAATCTACGTAAGCTTAAGAATGGATCATTACCACTCTCAAAATCGCTAACTGCTAACTGCTTTCTTTTATTTCTGAACAATCCCCTTGGCTTGCTGGAGAGCATGTCTGCAATCCTGGTAATAGTTGTAAGACATTTAAGAATAAAAATTATATTTTGTGGGGTTGCGATACACAATATGTACTCTAGGTATAAAAACATTCAGTGGAATCCCTATTTGTTGTGAATTTTAGGGAGAATGAAACTGCGTCATTAGAGCACGTTTTCAAGTTTAAACGGCATCATTATAACAACGTATTGTGATCGTCACGGATTTTCATTTGTCTTGTTTTATGTTTCTTGCAAGAAAATTGTCACCTCCAAAAGGGGAATCCAACGTAGAATAACACACTGACTGTACACTGCATTAGTAAGGCCAATACTGAGTTACGGTATATTCGTATGGTTATACGGCTTACTTACTTATCAGGCCAACGACCCTTGGTGACCCTTAGAGGGTCTGAAATTGAGCAAAAGCTGCCCTCCATCGCTGCCGGTCATTTGCACGCTGTTTCAAGGTCATCAAGGTCAGCCTGCGATGACCTTCCTCGCAGAGAGGACCATATATCCCAGGTATATTTTTTCTTTCGAATGCGCCAAGAATCAGCTCTGTTGTTATGATCATCGTCCAGATTTCAGCTCCATAAAGCAGGACGGGCAGAATAAGAGTTTTGCTTAGCATGATATTCGTCCTTCGAGTCAGGAGCCTTGAACCCAGTTGTTTTAACAAACCGAAGTAGCGGTGGTTGCAAGGTTGTTCGGGATATGCTCTACAACCAGAGATTTTTATGGCTTTCCGTCTACCGAGCCACTGAAATGTATTCCAAGCAAATTAGATCTAGAGATATTAGATCAATTGTTATGTACTAGTATATACCTAAATAGTAATTCTGGCCGCCTGGAAAACATAATCAATCAACCCCAAGATGGTAAAACTCTGCCGCGTTTGCAAATTAGCATATTGGTGGGCGTAGTAACTTGACACTGCCTCATAGGCAAACAAGCCAGGAGACTTGAATCGAACTACAATAAGTCTTCTGAAGAGGAGGAAGAGCAAACTGCACTGCAACATCTCAGTATCTGCTCCACCCTTGCAGAGACAAAAAGAAGACTTCTAGGTAGTTATTCGTTTAACAACCTTGAAGATATGACAAATCAAATATCAAGGACTTAGGACGTCCAAAAATACTCCAAAACCACGTATTGGTTATAAGATGGTCAAAACAGACAACTGACAGTACACCCTAAAACAATGAAACTGCAGAAAGGTCAATGATGAGACAGGTGACAGCACAGGCCGAAGATGACAGCACAATGACGTTAGAGGTCTAAGTGAAGCATACTGGCCTACAGCAAATGAGTAAACATGCTTTGGTTTGGCTCTTCGCGAAAGGCCTCTATTACTCAATTGCATCTTGAATTCAGAGAAACAGCGGCTGGCAAGAGTTATTCTGGATTCGATCTTTGTACTGATGTCTTTACGTCTACTTACACATGTCTTACTTAGCTGTGTTGCAGAGGTAGACGGAGTTGGTGACTACATCGATGCAATAGCATCCCATTTAGACACTATGTCCAAGACGTCGAATTTGTAAAGGGTTTTCCAATAGGTACTTGACAACTTTGAATTTAATTTGTGAACGCACTCTTTCACTAATCTTCAAATTGTCACTGTCAATTTGTTCAGTAAACTCATGGTAAGGTACTCAAACGAGCAACGTCCACATATCATAATTTTTTTACCGAAATTCGGAGTCGGTGATCGCAACTTTAAGAGCGTTAATCATCTTCAGTAACGAAACTAATTTTTGGCTCAATGGTTTCGTCAATAAGCAAAATATGCGTTATGGGTCTGGTGAAAATGGTGAAAATTGACCTGTGCACCACTTCATCCACAAAAAATAACTGTTTGGTGCCATTTGCGGCGTTATTGGGCCATAGTTTTTCGTCGACGATAACGATCGTCACGTTACTGCGAATGATCAGCGTTATCACGCCATGATTACGGATTATTTTTGGCCCGCATTGGAAGATATGGACTTGGACGACATGTGGTTTCAACAGGATGGTGCCACAAGTCACACAGCGCACGTTACAATCGATTTATTGAACATTGAATAGAATATTGAAGCGTGTTATCTCAAGAAATGGGACAGTCAATTGGCCGCCTCTTTCGTGCGACTTAACGCTTGACTATTTTCTGTGGGGCTACGTTAAGTCATTGGTTTATGCCAACAAGCCAACGATGTTGGAAGAGCTCAGAGCCAACATTGAACGCGAAATAGCGGCCGAAATGTGTGGCACGAATCGACCGATGCAAACGTGCTCGCGGTTACCACATGAACGAAGTCGAGTTCCATTCATAACTGTTTTAATTGTATTTCACGCCGATAATAAAGTTTTTGAAATATCTCAAATGGTTTGCGTTTTGTTAAAAAAAAGTTGTTAAGTCCTTATTGGAAAACCCTTTATATACTTTCTTGATGGCAGCATATACTTCGATCTTCTCTAATTCACCGCCATCCACATTTAAGCTGCTTCCATCTCACTGCTGGCTCACTACGTACGTCCAATCACGTATCATAATCCTGTAGCATGGTGGAAGGAATATAAGGTGTGCTGAACAGCTGGTCAAAACCGCAATGTTTTTGTTTTGTGACGACACTCAGGGTCCGTTTTTGACACTGGACAGATGTATTGCTTAAGCCGGCATCACAATTAAATTTCGTATTTAAAAAAATTAAGATTGGAAAAGAGGAACTATTTCCAAATTGATGTAAGATGAAATGGCTGAATCCATTTATAATTGGTATTATGTAGAAAAATGCAACAATGTGCTGTAAAAGGTTACAGAAAATATAATGAGTAGCTGAAATGTTAAAAAGAAATCCGTTTTTTGTTTTTTAATGTGTGGAAAATGTTTGTTTGTTTCCGCCTTTAAGTTTCTGTTGACATACAAATTCCCCCGATGACGTCACGCAGGGTTAATAGAACTGTCCAGCACACCTTATATTCCCTCCACCATGATTCTGTAGAGTTTGTCAGTAATGTCAAAACTAAACATGGCGGCGTATGTTTCGCCTCTATGCACAGTGTCATATGCTGTCTTGAAATCGAGGAATAGGTGGTGAGTGTCGATTTGCACTTCGTGTGTGTTTTTTCCAGGATCAGCCGTAGTAATAAGATCTGGTCTATTTTGGATTTCCCTGGCCTGAGTGTACATCGAAAAGCACCAGATTAATGATAAACAAATACAGGCGAGCATACAAAACGAGTAGAGCGCAAGAGTTATCTATAAGCCCAGCGACAAGTCAGCAGACGTATTTTACCAGCACTTAACTCAAATACAGTTCTTCTTTTAACGGACACCTCTCCTTATGCACAATTTGTCATGGTTCCGGCATGAAAAAAGAAGTTTAGTGGGAACAGTCATTGTCGGAATGATGGAATATGTTTGATAAACTGGAGTCGTATCTTGTGCCGTTAACTAATGTGTTTTGGAAGGGATTTAGCACTATTTGCAGTATCAAATCCAATTCAAAATATCGGTGCATCATTACCGTCATCCTTCGTGAGGAGACCATCTAAGATTACCTGACACGATACATCATGAACTGATTGTAAGTGCGCACCTGAGAACATTCGCAAGCACAGCATAAATGCTTATCCGCAGAATGAACGGAGTAATGGCCACATGTCCATTAAAAATGTCCAAATGCAAACAGACTTCGTTAATTGACCTCCGTTGACTTTCGACATCCGAAGCAAGTGCACAACACATGGCAATGAACAGATTTTCTTTCATCCCCTTAAATTTCCGACCAGATAAATCAGTCAATATTTTAATTCTGTGGCCAACGAACAATTTACGTTGATCGGGGAAAAAATAATTCGCCTGCATAGCCTGTGTAGTTGCACCTCACTGCCCGTCCTGATATATTGCATATACAGTTCATCCGAATGTCACTATGAGTGATGCCATCCGCAGTAACCATGTTTACGGTCAGCAAAAAGTGCCCCCCATACAGGAGCCGCTGGCAAAATGAACGAAAAGAATAGACCTTGTCCCGACGCAGGAAGCTGGCAAAAAAACTGTCGTAATTATTTTTAGATTGATTTTGGGCGACGAGCGGCTACCGCTGATACTGATGCATCAGCTCGTTATACCGTCAAAATTTATTGTAATTGAAATATACATTGCATGCAGGAGTAAGTGGGCGGATGACATGGCGCTGCGATGACACCGAATTGAAAAGCCGTCAGGTCGGGTATGAGGCCCGTAATGCTAGGTCAGACCAAAGCAAAACAAAAAAGCACCGGAAAAAGGTTGAATTCAAAAATAAATTAAATTTTATTCACCGTGCCCATGCCCATAAGGGAACATGACAGCAGTTCGGTCGGTGTACCGGAGTATAGAAGCGGAATCACTCCGCAGGCTGGAGGGCCTAGCAATAGGCAATTTTTTGTTATACGGCTTGTTAGTTTGGGCTTTTAATTAAACATTATGTTTTGAGGGTTCTTTGATTTGCAAAAGGGACAACATTTCGCATTATTGGAGGGTAGGGGTTGTTTGCTTTAAAAAAAGCGGTGTTTATTGAAAGAATTCACTGGCAATACGCAGATTCTTTGGGGGCTGCTGCTGTTCTGGGCATCTAAAAGAAACACCCTTTGAAATTGACGAGGCTGTGTTAGTTGACTTGAAAATCACAAGATAATTCCCCATTTTTAGGCACATTTCCTCCTTGACGACCTTTAAAAGGCGTTAAATTATGGCTGCGTCAACTGGAATGGGCTTCGACGTAACATTTTGTGTTCGAAACCCTTTCAATGTACCTCGGGATGACCCACCGACTTAATCTCACGTGGAAGGAGCACGTTAAAAATAACCGCGTAGTGTTAGCTTTTGATTATTTGGTTGCACCACATGAAATGATGAAGCATAAGAGTAGGCAGGCCAATTTTGTCTCCAATAGAGACTGCTTCGACAGTTGATAGCGGCCATATTGTTGATGCTACATCTGTCAAATTTGTTGTCATTTATTCAGTCTGCTTTGCCAAATCACCATGGATGTATATAGCGTTCAGTAACACGTGCAAATGATAAAATTATTTTCTCAAAACGGGTGTTTTATTCTGGAAACGTTCCGCACGCTTCGCCCATTTTACGGTCCACATGAGCAACATTTCTGGATGAATGGGTACGTCAACAAACAAAGTTATCGAATATAGGACGATACCAATCCACATGAGATCCAAGAGCGTCCAATGCGTCTCGAAAACGTCATTATTTGGTGTGGATTTTGAACTGGAGGCGTCATCGGTCCAATTTTCTTTAATAACGGCGTTGGCTAGACCATCAACGTCAACAGCGATCGGTATAGGTCGATGATTACCAACTTCTTTGAGTTGGACATGCGGTTACAACCGGACGGCGCTACGTGCCACACAGTTCACGCTACATTGGAAATGCTGCATGAGCGATTCGAGGGCATGGTCATCTCACTTACTTCGCCCCTTTCACCTGTTCTTCATAATATAGTTCGTGGCCATTAGGATCGCATAGGTTCCCGCTTGGAAAACCGACGCGAATTTACGCGCCAGATCCCTCATTGGTCTTGAAGACGTACCGGAAGATTCAACTACAGATCTTTCGTGGCTCAGATTCTGGCCAGAGCCAGTCCTGAGTGTAGGGCAGTCGACTTTGTTGTCGCAGCTGGAGTACTAGTATCGGTTCATAAGGAAATGCGATGCACGAGGTCATCAAAAATCTAGTGCGAGTAGTACCAAAGACCACTTGGTAAAGGGACGTGCACCCCACAATGTAGATATAAAAGGGAGGATATTTAGCAGTTTATCAAGAGCAGAGCAAGGCAAACTAGGGAAGGCCAGATAGACGGTTCATTGAAGCTTGGTGAAAGCAGCAGTTACTTATTTATGCGAAAGCAGCTACGGTGCATAGTAGAGAAGGGACCTTATCACAGCCCAATAGATCCAAACGGATCATTTTGTTGATAGGCCCCAAGACTTGCCGAAAATTCCCTTACACTGCCAGAAAACTGACAACTCCTTGGGAATTTTCGATTTGATGTGAAAATTAGGAAGTACAAGATTCCTGCCTTTGACTCCTCATCCTTGTGAGTAACGGCGCTAAAACTGAATGCTAATGCCATATATTTGGGCCTCATCATCGATACCAAACTACTCTTGAAACCCAAAATCCAAGGGCGTGTCAGTATAGCCTGCGTGGCCTTGCATTCCTGCAAGAATTAAAGTGTTACTTGACTGCAAGGCAAGCTTGCAAATGTTTTACAATGAGTGGGTGAGGGGTTGGTTGGGCCCATCTGCTGCATAATGAACCTTTCTTGGTCTACATCTAATTACATTCCTGTGAGCGAAAAAAAAATACCGATACCTAAACTTGTACTAAAATTATGAGAATTCTTGTGCAATTAGTAACCACAGAATGTGTCTTATGAAATACAATCTAACCTAACCTCACACTAGCTTTATTCATCTTGTCAGCTGCTTTCGGATGCAAAAAACAAATTCAATCTCTTGCTCGTGGCGCCCAACACGAGGCGATTAACTATTAAATAACCACTATTCGATTTGGGGTATTCCAAATCCTTATGAGATGCTTCAGCCAATCGATTCGATTTAATTTTTTTTCCTTAATCACATGCTTTTATCCTCTTAATTGCGAAACCAGCTAATCATTTGATAATCCCTCAATCCATTTATACAATTCTCTTCCGATGTGGCATCAATGCCCCAGCCAACTGGCGCTGGTGTCCATGGTAACGCAATTGAAAAAAACTAAAGTCTTCCGAGGGGAAAGAGAAAAACGAACAGAATTAAAACTGATGCTCTTTTCGAAAATTCCAAACGAAAAACGAATCAGAAAGAGAGCTACAAAAATCCATTGGCATTGATTCCGAGTAACGAACCGAATTGTGTAGACCTTTTAAAATGTTTTCGTCTTCGGTTTCAACGTTCGTCGTGTCTGTTTTTCCTACTCTGTGCCGCCGCGCCGCATGCCGTTCCTAGCATCTTCGGAGAAACGAATACCCTGCCCACGAAGAGGTTTCTATACTTACCAATCTCGCAACCTCCGGGCAATCTGTCAAAAAAGGAATCCCGGACAAAATAGATAAAAAAAAAAAATCACAAAATATCCTCGTCGCCGTAAGGATAAGGATACATACGTATATTTTCCGAACCCAATAAATAATCCGAAATTCATGCGAAGAAATATGAAATGGAATGGATGAGTGAAAAAAATCTCCGTCAGTCGGTTTGGTGTGTATTCTGTTCCCTGTGCGGGTGGGACGGGTTGCGAAATGAAAGGCGATACTATCTATTGATATCCTCGTTCCTTTTTGTTTTTCCTCCTATGCCGCGGCGGCCAGCCCCTGCTTGTGTCTTTTATGTCTGTGGCTTGGTTAAATGAAATAACCCAGACAATTTTAAGAAATCCGTTTCAAAGTGGGTTCTCGGAGAAAAGAAATGAGCAACTTTTAAGCCAAAGTTGTACCTCTATTTGGGGGGCGGCATTCAACTTTCTCTGTCTCGGTGTCGGAGGTATATCTGCAAGTGGGGTTGTTGTTTCGTACGTGGGAAACCTTTCATTTCAGATGTTCTGATATGACATTGTTGCGGGAGAATGAGAAGAACGGTGCTCCTTGGGGGCTATTTACCGTATGGGAAATAACATGATATGTGCGGTTGAATAATGACAAATTGAGAGAAAAGGAAATCAGGACTTTGAATTATTGATACAGTTTAGCTTTGTACTTAAAATGAAGAAGAAGATAAAATAAAATCTCCGTGAATGCCCTGGGCACGGAATGTTTTGCGATGAACCTTATATCCGTGAACAAATAAAATCTCCTGTAGGCGCCTGTACGTGCCCGTACCGGAACTTTCTGGATAGATGCTTTGATGGGCCTATTACGTCGAAAAAAAACAAAACAATTATGTATTTGCTGAACGAATTATGACTCGCAAAATAGGCTGAAACTGTGCAGCATTCAATAATATTGTCAATATCGGTCGAGTTACTTCCTGGTGTCCATAATCAAATGTTTGCATTCGAACAGTCTGACTCGATACTTCCTTACGGTGTGTTACGTTCTATCGTGAGGGAATGGTCGACTTCTCCGGATTTCATCCTGAACCCCGGATTTGTTTGAGGGAGAAACCGGGTGACATACACGAACGTGGGTACAACCTTTAGTAATCTCATCCGACGAGACATTTTGGACGGAGCCAAAACATCATCCACGTTCACGTTCACTTAAAAATAAATGTTGCATGCCACCTGATCAACATTCGTATATGTGGAGTTAGAAGGCAAGTAAGATATGTTCCGCTTCATTGATGAAAGCCAAATGATGTTTGATTCAATATAACGCAAATGGTTCAACTCTGCCTGGACAGTCAGAACTAGTTTCTTTTATCTTGGGATAGATTGTGATTTATGTGAGACTCTGATATGCATATAAATTGGTGGACACATAAATAGCACACTATTCTCACAGGCAGTTAAATTTAGACTTACCATTAATTGATGCAAGCCTTCCTCTTCTCAGTTCTCTTCCATTCCAAATGTCAGTGTTAATAACAAACATTTAGATTCAATTTCATTTCGATTTTAATGTGAAAGGAAGTGTTTTTTATTGGTCACATAAATAGCACATATTTTGTTTTTGTGATTATGACTACATTTTATTTGTAATATTAATTTAATTTGAAAGTAACTAAAGCGTGTTGTTTTTAGAGGTATATAACTTTGAAATGGAATAAAACAAATATGATTTTTTTAAATTGACATCAAATTTTACTTTAATTTACTTTATTCGAAAGATATTCTTTTGGCATTATAATTTAAATATGATTTCTTCTTCTTTTATTAACGACCGTCACGTCTGGCTCGGACGTAGTCTAATCTGGAAGTCCAATTTTCGATGACTTTTTCCAACATTTGTGGTCGTATAACTGCAATAACGCGAAGAATGTTGTCCTCCGAGTGGTCAATCGTTTCGGGCTTAGCAACTTCACATATAGCGTCGACTAGCAACTTCACATATCCCCACAGAAAAAAGTCAAGCGGGCCTGTGACGTGAAACTATGCGGTTACCAAACGTTTCCTTCAATAAATCAATTGTGGCACCAGCTGTGTGACATGTTGCGCCGTCTTGTTGAAACCAGAGCTCCTGCACATCATGGTTGTTCAATTGATGAACGAAAAAGTCAGTAATCATGGCTCTATAGCGGTTAGTACGGACCAATTATTCCACCAACCCCTTTTTGTGGATGTAAAGGTGTCTCAACATACCCTTGAGAATTAGCATCACTCGAAATACGGCAGTTTGGTCTATTCACGTATTCATTTAACCAAAAGTGAGCTTCATCGCTAAATACAATTCGCTTATGAAAATTGGGATCCACGGCAATCTTGTTTTGTGGCCATTCACCGAATCTACGCCTTGCTATGCTAACCAACAAATACAAAACTAAAGTAAAAATAAATCACTTGACAGCTGACAAAATAGCCGCCAGTTAAAATAGTGTTGCCAACTTAAAGATCTATACCCCTAAAAAAACACCCTCTACATTTGTCATTCGTTTGTTGTAAGATTACATACATCACGAGTTGTATTTGAAGATGGGAAGAGTCCCACACTGTTGCAAGAAATTATTTACAATGCCTTAAGCCGCATGGAACTCTATGTATATCCCCAAAAAGTGCCAAGACCTCAAAGGTCAAGAAGACCAACAAGATAAGAAGACATTTTCTTATACAGATGTAGTGCCGCCAGCCCATATGCGAGCTCTAAATTAATAAAGAGTCGTGTTCTTAAGAATAGCACCATTTCTGTGCCAGAAGGGAAAATAAGAAGGCGCCTGCAAGAAAAAAAAATTGACAAGTTGCACAGAACAAAATAAGCCACTTGTGCCATTGAAAAGCAAGTAAGTCGTTTCCTAGAGCACACCATCGTAAGCTGATGATTTTTTTGACTGTGCTATGGACTTATGATTCCAAGTTTTGCAGGTTCAGATCGGATAGGACAAGATATGTTTGGCGTCCACCTAATCAACAGCACAACCCAAGTACACATAAAACACCTTTAAGAACGGTGGCGAGAATGTGGACAACTTTTTCATGGCATGGTTTGCGGTCAGTTATAATAGTAGACATCAAAATGGATCAACATGATCGCACGATCGCGGCGACCGCGACCCTTAGATGACACATTCGCCAAACATCCCCTTCACAACGAGCGTCACGTCGCTTGAATAGCATATTGCGCCGTCTTGTTGGAACCACAGCTCGGATATATCGATGTTGTCGAACTCTGGCCACAGGAAGCAGGTTAACATCGCTCTATACCTGAGACCATTGACGGTAAAGGTGTCTGCTTCCGCATTTCGAAAGAAATAAGGTCTGATGATGCCGCCTTGCCATAAGCCGCACTAAACTATCAATCTGTTTGGATGATTCCATGCTTGGTTGAACACCTGTAGTATGTTTTGGCTCAAATAACGTTAATTTAGCTTGTTGACATTGTAAAATTCTGTTTTTTTTTTTGTTCTTTAATAAAACACTGGAATGTTGTACTAGATGATGTTTTTAGCAAAAATTGAGATCTGCGGCCAACATCTGTCTGTAGTTGTTAGTCTCCAATTCTTTTGTCAGCACAACCTTACACAGTTAGCCGGGTTGTATCTGTAATAATTATGTAATAATTGTTCGATAAGCTCAAATCGATGGTAAAACGAAAAGGAAATGGTAATCGTTGATGAATATTTTCACAACAAGATGTAATTGGCAACTTTGACAGCTTCTGAAACATCACAGTTAAGAAAATAATAATTACTTTTTTTCGGATCACGAATTGGATGACCCCGTAGCATATTTATTCAAGGAGAATATTCAAATAGAAAAGAATATAAAAATGTGAAGACAAGCTCTTAAGCCCGTATGATACTAAGCTTTTCCGGATTTTTCATGCACTGAAAATTAATATCGGACCGATCAATTCACAACTGAAATTGTGATTACTTGTGAATACATACGCATTAGCCTCATAAATGTGAAAACGTCAAAAACAATGCATTAAAACAGCTTGTATTTTTCTCTTTCTGAAAACCAACAACAATACATATAGTCACCACAGTACAGATGCTACACTAATCTTCTAAACAGTGCATGATCCGTTGCCAAATCAGTGCTGTCTCGTTCAAAAACGACTTGCTGTCTCTTATCTGACAAGCTGCATTAAAAATGCAGAAAGAAGTTAGTGTCATACGAGCTTAAGACATGCTCTCTCAATCTCGAATATTTTCCATCAAACTCGCACTTACCAAATGCGGAACGGATCGACTTTATTGGCGATGGCATTCTGGTGTGTCTTCAATTTATCCAATATTTAGGATGGCACAACTTACCTGCTTAGCAGAAACAACATCAAAAGCAAGGCATTCTCAAAGAAATCTCAGGGAAGCACCAGTATAAAGTGGTCAAGATCTGATTTTTTTCTTATTTGTGAGTGAACCATGAGATGCACAACATAACTACATCTTTCAGTGCTCTGAGTGGACTTCTAATTGTTTACTTTCAGTTAATTCCTTGTTCAAGTTTATCTCACCTCTCACCGAGAACACACGATACATCACCGCCCTTCGCCATCAGGATCTCGCGTGGAGCGCCGATAAGCTGTCACGTTGAAAAGTTGTATACACAAATCAGGCACTACCCTTCACCAAACTACTTACGATGGCTCATCCTTTACGTAAGACTAAGCCCATACTTCACTTTGAAACTTCTAATCCTATTAGTTCGTTGGCTAAACTTCAGAAGTACGCGGAAGTCCCCCTCTCCGCCAAAGGCTCTGCTTTCGAAACAATCCATTGCAGTTACAATTTCCCCACAAACCCGCATAAAACGTTTCACAATTTATTCCACTTTGAACGTTAGTTAAGGAGATGTTCTTAAATCAGTCGAAATTGCTATCCCAAGTGGCATGCAATTAAATGAACTTGTAAAGAAGCTAGTTCATGGCCAAGAGCAAAGCTAACTTGGTAAGGCTACAGGCCGGTTTTATTAAATTTTTGCTCCAGCAACTCTCCGGATAGGGGCCCACATACAAACACCACTCGTGCGCTGTGCATATTTGAGCCCAAGATAAATTTTCAGTATATTTACCTTTATGATGGCACTCAGGAAGCCAGGTCCCCTATATAATAAAGCCATTTTATGATGTGTTTGGACGGTTAAACTCACACACATCGTGGACTGGCGAGATAGAGGGAGCGGGCGAGTGTTTTTGAATTATTTTCACGACCCGTCGTCGTTTGCGGATGCAACATGGAAAACTACATAAGCGTGGGTCTTTGGAAACCTAACTTTGTGAAGTGAAGCTCAGGATGCTGCTGGGTAAACATGCATGTTAGTATGTATGTATGTGAATGTTTACTCAGCTATGTTGAATATTTTCTGATTCCAGCAGCGTCGCGTCTGTCTGTTTGGAGAGCCAGCGTGGATAAGGACTGACTCACAGAATGACTCGTAATTTCATCATATAGTGGCTATGAAAATGACAAACAGGTGGGGGAATGGACACTTTGTTTAGTTTTGAGAGGACTCCTAGGCGGAAGCGAGTAACTTAATTTTGTGATTCATAACACGATAAGAGTGTACACTTTGGCTTTAGTTTCGGGCAGCAAGCTTGTCAAAGTGGAAGGGTTGATGTTATATCTCTCACGGTAAGTATCTTTTTTCGAACGAATTAGATTTCATACTGAGTTGGCAAATATTTGAACTGCATTCAGAGGCAGACCGTCAATGTAATCAACGAACAAGTGGTTGCCACAAATTAGTATAAATAAATACGTTATACGCATACGATGTGGCCCTACAGAGGAGGAATTTTTTCCGGGGTTTTGCGTCGGTTGCAACCACTCATGTTTAGTATGTATTCCTCTCTCACTAACTACATGTCAAAACCGAACGAAAAGTAGTCAAATTTCAAAGTACCCATTATTGCATCTGGGAACTTACACAAAATTCCAATACCGAATGTAATTTACTTATGCAAAGGACGATTTATTTCGCTCCTAGTGCTTTTAGCAGTGATAGTCGAAAGTATGAGCTAAAACTCATGACCCCGGTCCTACAAAAATTAAGGTAAATGTTTCGATGTCGAGACTTGTCCTCCGGTGTATTAATAAATATAAATAATACACGTAGAAAAACCTTAGGTGTACAGAAGTCGTAGGTATGTTTAATAGGGCCGCTGCGGCAGTTGAACAAGGAAAGAGCTAAGAATTGCAATAAAGCAACATTGAACGAAACTTAACGATTATGGCCACAAAGTAACAGTTGTAACATTTCCTTGTATTCGATTGCTTAAGTAGACTGTTAAGGATCGCAATACAACCAGTAATGAACAATGCCCCACAAATGAAAAATGTCAAATAATGCAAGCTGTAAATAAACTTGTAAAGTCTGTATATATTTACTATCAACGCTAGATTGTAACCAGGATAAAACTTATCGCATGTGAAAGGGTGAGTGATAATATTCTAGTCGAACTTGGCTTATAGGGCTTACCTTTAACACACTGTAATACGTCAAGTTAATAAGAACTATGCGCTGGATAAACGGAGTGTTTTGGTCCTGTTCCAATGTTTTGTCAACTTACCATTAGCACTGCATTTTTATCTTCCCTTTAGTTGTTGAATGAATGGTGCCTCTGAATAAATGGTGCCTCAAACAAGGATCAACCAACTAGCTACTACAATATGACCCAGCTCGAAGGACCAATATTCGTTTTATTTACACCTGTGTAATTTACTGAGACAAATTAAATATCGGGTGTGTTGGAAAACCACTTTTTGGGTAGGAAAAGAAATGAAAAAAATGCATTGCCCTCCTGGGACCCAAATCGCTAAAACACCTTGGCAGTCAATGTGTTAATTAATTAATTCCAAGAAAAGGCAGTTGAAAAGTTGTATGACTCCGTTGTTTTATAAATCCGTTGAATTGTGCCGTTTTTTATTATTGGCACAATTGTTCAGTTAAACTGTATGTCATGTTGTCTCACTATTTATTTCGGATGTTTTTCTCGTGGAGTCCATTCAAAAGGGTGTTTTCTACAGCTGCAATGTTCATACCACGTTGTGCCTAACTAGGTACAAGAAAATGCGAATTTCATCTGACATGTTTTATAATTCAATACTTAACTTATAATAACTTAAACTAGGCATAAACAATTAAAAAGACACAAACAGATTAGGAGGACGGCTAGAGGTTTAGCTTTCTCTCCTGGTACTGAGTGTTGTCGAACTTGAATGTGTTGTTGCCAGTTCTTGTATTGTGATATAGCATGTTATTCTGGCCGTGATAGAAGAGCGTTACTGGAATTGAAGGTCTCCTAGGTCGACTCATGTAAGGGAGTCGTATGAAAGAAAGTTTTATGAAAACAGGTATATTTTTTTTTAAATTCCCTCCTTCGTGTCTCAGTAATTAGAGCTACTATTGGAAAATAGACTTCAAATTTGAAATCAGCGGGGCAAATCCATGCTGACCAGTGTTATCAATGGGCAAGGGAAGTGGGAATCGAACATCTCTATAAGCGTTGTCACTTCGGAGTAAATCTACTTCATTTATTTGTGATCTATTACCAACAATTTAAATCTGCTACTTTCTTTTAGTACAATAGAATGCATTTTAAAGTGGAGAAAATACTTCTCTTTTAGCGCGAATCAAAATTGTCTGCGAAGAATTCTTCGTCTTCTTTGTGTGGTGCAATCTTTGGCTAGCTGCCTCCAGTTACTCACGCCAAGTTGATTGAGCTTCTGCTCTACTTGTGTGCGCCACCTTAGACGCTGGCGTAGTCTGCTACGAATATTGTTCGTGCAAGGCTCAATGTGTCCATGCCGACTACACGGCCAGCCACCAGTGTTTGACTCATGGATGTCTGGTTAGACTCAAGTTGCTGTGCAATTCGTGCGTACAAAATTCTCCTTAAGATGACAGATGACATGTATAGTTCGTCTCTATGCCGTCAAATAGGTGTTGAGTATCGATTTGAACTATTTGCGTCTTTTTCTGGATGTGCTGCAGTGTGAGGATAAGCTTCCTTGGTCGGGGGGACGAAATTCTCGTCTATCATCGTCCAGATTGAGTAGAGCCTGACAGCGGCATTTATCTCTTCACCGAGAAGTGATAGAGTATTTTACATTCTCCTTTCTAATGGAATGTCTGTACGCAAAAGTGGATCAAATACTAATTTTTTTGTTCTGTGAAGTACATTATATGAATTATGTTTCTGCTATGTTTTGTTATTAATTTTTTTCAAAATACAAATATGCTGTGAAAATAAGCGATCTGCTATTTTTTTGGCAATCTACTGTATTTTACTTAAGGCAGAATACCAAGCAACTGTTGAGCAATCATGTACATGCCAACACTTGCCAATAACCCCACGGCCTGGTGCCCAACTTTACGTGCAAGAATGTACGACATGCTCGCACTTACTAGGTCCCATGGTCCTATCTCAGCTGAGTCTCACGGAGCAAATTAACGATTTCAATTGACAATTGAATAAGTTAAATGAAATTCAATACTGTTCCTACTTCAAGGCATCGCTCCCTGTTCAAGCGTACCCAGAACCCACTCAATTTACTTCACTTGCTTGGTATTCGAATTTCGTGTCATCTATAAAAGGTTTCTCAACTTTAACAAAAATCTTCAACATTCTTTTCATGTGCGCGGAAGCAAATTAATTTCCTCAAGTAGCAATGCCATTCAAATAAAATGCGCTTGGTCGAATATCAAAGTCCCGGGGGCTATTTTCTAAACTGGGCATCGATGAGGACTAAAGGGAAGCAGATTCGATTGAATGAGCTGCGTTATTGGAAAACACGAAAACGTAATGAAATTCGCAACAGACATTCATATACATCTAGCTCGTTATTAAGGTACACTGACTTAGAAGAGCGTGCCATGACAAAATTGAAATTCTTGCTCATAGACAACGAAAATCACTTGCAAGAGAGTCCCTCTCTCGGATTTCATCGATACCGCCAAAGAACAATTGAATATCAACAGAAAAAATATTCAGTTTGCCATGCATTATTTAGAGAGCGAAGGGATGTTGTAACACGACCGAAATTACCTCAAGGATACAACTGTCTTGTACTTGAATGCGCACAATCAATCCAGCAGTCAAATGCGAAATATGCATAACTGTGAGCTATAAATAGTGTTGTCGAGTACTTGTGGTTATGTTTTATGAATCTTATCCACTCTATGCGCCAGCATCATCTCAGGGATGCCCTACGAGTTATTGAGTAAATTAAGGGGATTGCGTCGCAATGCTGAGTGCATCGGTGAACGTCTTCAATTCTGTTTGACATATAAGAGTAGTGTTTAAAGGACACGATTGGAAGCCGTTTATTCGCTGCGAGACTTTTTCGCTGTAGCTATAGTTGAATGCCATTAATCCATAACCATTGCATGCACTTCAAGTCGTCTTGAAGATCCTGGGTATTTGCTCAAAGCTAGGGTGACATTTGGAGAAACATTCGACAGAAAGCATTAGCAGTTGTAGTGGCAGTAAATTCGACTTTATTGTTCAGTGTTTCAATGGAACGATATAACTCTTTTATAACAGGCTCTCCAAGACTGAACATACAGGGTTGGCCAAATACAAGTTCCTTTTTTAAGAATGCAGTAAAATTCACAAAATTAAATACATTTTTTTCAATGTATTATGGCTTTATTAGTAAGAACAAATAAAAAAAAATGAAATACAACGTCTTTCAGTCACTGCCTCGGCTGGCTTCACTGTATCGCATTCTGTTACCCCAATTTTCCAAGATCTCGGTGAGGGTTTCGGGCTGTAGCTCACGGATTGCTTAGATTATATTGGCATTAAGTGCTTGAATCTTTTTCGGATTGTTGGCAAAACATTGCCCCTTCACGGTTCCCTACGAAAGAAAACTCCAAAGGAGTCAAATCGTAGCTCCGAGGCGGCCAATTGACATCGCCAAGACGGCTGATAACACGTTTTGGGAATTTTGTGCGCCAAAGATCGATTGTGGCTTGGGCAGTGTGGCATGATGCGCCATCCTGCATAAACTAGAGGTCATCCAAATCTATCTTCAATAAAAAAAAGTTGGCTAACATGGCTCTGTAACGCCAACCCTTGACCGAAACGTTGTTCCCAGCCCCATTTTCGAAGGCCACGTCAGCCACATTCTCGACATACGACGACTGGGACCATGAGCATTGTCCACAGTGTAACGAACATTTTGCACAAACTTGCTTACAGTAGTCGCGGTGGTTGCTTCATTTCGGCCAAAACTTCTTCTTTTCAAAACGCTACATAGCACTCAATTTGGAAATAAGTTTTCAATATAAAAAAAATCATTAGATGGCCCACAATGGTAGCGGCCGTGGCTTTGGGGATCTGTGCGTCGAAGGCTAAGCACTTGAACCCCGGCGTCTAGGTTCGAATCCCAGTACGACAAACATAATGTTCCTCTTTCGTCACTGACAATGCTTACAATGCTTAAAGAATATAAATGTCTTGAAAAAGCAAACTTGGCGGTTCGAATTCGACATAGAACTGTAGGTCTCTTCCATTCGGGAGAGAACAATAGCGCGCACATTTCCCACCTGGGCCACTACCGTCTGTAGGGCCACGCATATTATATACTATATGGATGGCCCACCCTCTGGATGTATATAGTCGAATGGCAAAAGGCTGCGTGTAAATTTTGTTTCGATAGAGCTTTTCTTATGACGGGAATGTTTATATGAATGAGACATATCGTTATTCGCAGCACGCAGAAGTTTTATATTCGTTGCTTCAATTATTTCCTTATTGACACTTATATATAAACTGGTATGCATATTTTGTTCCATTGTGAGTAATGAATACGAACGACGCATCGCAATGAAATATTCTAGTGAGCGAAGATTTCCTTTAACCGTAGATAGAGAAAAAAAGAAGTATTTTTAAACTCGATTGCTTTATAAGTGAGAACCAAGTTATAATTGTGGCAGAACTCTTATAGGGCTTAAGGATATAGTCAGCTTGAAGAGAAGAATGGTTGTTAGTTAAGAAAAGTTAGAGAACAGTGTGTGACGACTAGAAATGAATGGATAAGGAGATATGTCCCTTGATTTCATCTGACAGCATTTTTTTGTACGATATTTCGTCCTGCGTACGTGTGAACTGTTGTGAACAGCTGATACCCTTCTCCCACCGGTGAAGGTGCATCCATGGATATTGTAAAATACAATAAAATACAAAAATACAAGGAATTCCCACTACTCTCTCATGTTTCCTGGTCATGGACAAGAGGTAATGCTGGCCGAAGTTGAATAGGTATTTCCTTGCTCATATATTTTTGGTGACGACAATCAATTGTAAGAGAAATGAGTAATAACTGGAGGTTAAATTTAATAGTTTTAGGAAAATTAATATAAATTTACTTTGTTGTGAATATTTCCAAATATTTTGTTTCCTTGGGCGGCAGATTGATCTATTTAAAGTGTTTTGTAGCAGAGTTTGCAAGCTGTTTTTTTAGGTTTATGTTACCACTCGTAGTCAAGCGTAGCCCATCCGCATTCTGAGGCAGAGTGTCAATTGCGATCAAATTGTATCCAGAGGTTGATTTTTGACAATTACAACAATTGGCCCACTACTTCTCATCCATTGAAATTCATGATCCTAAAGCCCCTATAGTACTGTATCATTGCAGAAGTTCGTGCCCGATTTGATAATGAAACACAAGCGATTACACTTTAAAGAAAACAATTTTACTAGTCTATTATACAGTCCCCGTTATTTTCTACAATTGTCTCCCAACGTTTTACAAGATAGGGGATTTCATAAGGCGCGGTTTGCCTTCAAAATATATCGTAAGGTAGATTTTGGCAGCTTCGGGGGAACTAAAATTCTTTCCATTCAAACCGTGTTCATATGAACAGATGAACATCTAAAGGAGCAATGTCTGGGGAATACGGTGGGTGCTGAAGGAGTTACCATTTTAGCTCCTTTCGGGCTACATGTGGCCTGGCGTTATCATGATGACGCTTTTTCGATTTGCCAAAACTGGCCATTTTCTTCAAGTTTCTCATTAAGCTACTTGTTCGCTGTGATTGTTTCACCAGGTGAAAGAAGTTCGGATATAAGTATACCCCTTGAATCCCACCAAACACATAGCAGCACCTTCATTGGATGTAGGCCAGCATTTCCCACTGATTCTGCACCTTCACCTGCTTGTTTCCAGTTTATTTTTCGATGCACGGTAACCACTTTTAGTCACCTCTTATGACTCGATGCAAGAAAGGTTTGTTTCTATGGCTTCTAGGCTGATATATGTCCACGGAGACTCGGTCCAGCTTATATTTTTTCCATCAAACAATGCGGCACCCACGTATCGAGCTAGGAAGTGAACCCAAGCTTCTTTAAATGGCCAAATGCTGATTAATGAACTATATTAATCCTGTCAGCAATCTCCTCAGTTGAAGTCTTCGTGTTATTTCTTCCTAAGGTTCCCAAAATGTCGTCATCAATATCGGAAGGTCATCCAGAACGGGGTCTAGAGCTCGTACTCAGCATTTACTCGTACAGCATTACATGGTGAAGGTGTAACTTTTCTTTCTCCATTCTAGAAAAATGAATAAAATTACTTCTGTTGCGACGACCTATACATTTGTGTACAACACGTCCATAAGACAGACAATGGCTGTGCAATGCGGTATGATGCAAACGAGCCTCAGATTAGACTCGAGCTTTTCCAATGATCCAATATAAGCATTGCCTTGGATAGTTTTTTTTACGCAAAAATAATGAAATTACAATACTTCACGCGGTGTAGAACGTTATGTTAATTCTTATATATTCTTTATTTCACAAAAATTGCCCTATATGAAGTCTAAAGTCTTAGGTCAAACTCTATGACCTGCTCTTCAATCGTCATGAAAACTTCCACTAGGCGCGTTGGGAACACTCGACGATTTCGATGTCATCTGCGTATCCCAACAGTTGGACTGACTTGCAGAAGATAGTGCCTTTCGTGTTTACATCAGCTCGCCGCACTATCTTCTCCAGTACCACATTGAAGAAATCACACCGGAATCTCCTTGCCGGAATCTCCTTGCCGGAATCTGGTGCAGGTTTTAAACGGCTCGGAAGTCCCCGAAAGTCCCCCGTATGTGTTAGCGTATTGCGACACAATCGGATCAATTTTGCCTGGATTCCAAATTCGGCCATCGCTTCGAATAGTTCCGCTTAACTCAGAACTGCTTTACCAATATGATACACAAAGCTGTACTTTATGTGCAGCATAGGCAATGCCGTCCATTAAGATTCGTTTGCAGTATAACCAACATTTTGTCATCTTATGGGGAAATGGGAAAACTGTTATACGGCTCATGAAAATCTATTACAAACCAAATGCTGTGTGGACTGTGGAGCCAGTGATCTAATCTGGATCATGTGGGTATAATAAATAATAAAGGGTGGTTAAGTTTTAAGGGCCGATGTTGATTTTGAATAAAACAAATTATTGTCATTTCTTTTTATTATGATAATATTGGTATGGTTCAATTATGTTTAGAACAAAATATCGGCCAAATGGCCGCCGGGACCTCGGCGGCACACCTCCATCCGATGGTCCAAATTTTCAATGACGCTGAAACATAATTGAGGTTCTATGCCGTTAATGTGCCGAATTATCTCATCCTTTAGCTCTTGAATTGTTGCTGTCGACGTGCACCTTTTCTTTCAAATAACCCCAAAGAAAAAATCCAACGGTGTCAAATCACATTATCTTGGCGGTCAATTGACATCGCCACCACGTGAGATAACACCTCCATTGAATTTGTCGCGCAAAAGAGCCATTGTTTCGATAGCTGTGTGGCAAGTGGTACCGTCCTGTTCAAACCAAATATCGTCCACATTCATATCTTCCAATTCGGGCCATAAAAAGTTCGTTATCATTTCACGATAGCGAACACCATTCACAGTAACTGCCTGACCGGCTTCATTTTGGAAAAAATACGGCCCGATGATGCCGCCAGCCCATAAACCGCACCAAACAGTCACTCTTTGTGAGTGCATTGGTTTTTCGACAATCACTCTTGGATTATCATTCGCCCAAATGCGGCAATTCTGCTTATTGACGAATCCACTGAGGTGAAAATGTGCCTCATCACTGAAGATGATTTTCTTCGAAAATTGATCATCCACTGTTGCCATTTCTTGCCACCATTCTGACCATTGACGACGCTTGAAATGGTCAAGATGCTATAGTTCTTGAGTCAATTGCACCTTGTAAGCGTGTAAATGCAAGTCTTTATGCATAATGTTCATCAACGACAAGCGTGAGAGGTGCAATTGTTGGGCACGACGACGAGTTGAGGTGGACGGCTCTTCAGTCACACTATCGCGAACAGCAGCAATATTTTCTGCATTACGAGCTGTACGAGCATGCACTGGTGTTTTCACATCTCCTACAAATACGGTTTGCTCAAATTTTTGCACGACTTTTCCGATTGTACGCAAATTTGGACGATTAAATTGACCGAAAAAATCAGGATATGCATTTTGATTTGAACGCCCATTTTCATAATAAGCCTGAATAACTTTAACGCATTGCTCGATTGTGTATCTTTCCATGGCTCAAATTGAGTTAGTCTGAAATTGAGAAATGTCGAATAAAATGCAGAAAAAAGCTTGACGATTAGGTGTGGTTCACATTCAACATCGGCCCTTCAAATTTAACCACCCTTTACCTCTTGCTTTTTCATATTGTATTCAACCGCCAAGCAAACTGACCTGAATCAAAAAGTTACGCTTACGCGATTTCCTCATTAGGGTACAATGAGCCGTGATGTCGGATATCTCTATAATAGTTGATTTCTGGTTACAACAAATCATTGAATGAATTAGTTTTGGTACAAATGACTTGATTGTTCGCGAAACTAGTTTCCGTTGAAGCTTGCTTGAAGATGTTTTCTCAATCGGGTTCATCATTAAAAGAAATGTCCCCTTTTTGATTTTTATCGATTCTCTTTATTTAATTTCATTTTATCAACACAAATAACGAATAATTTTTATCTTAAGTCTTTTGCACATTTATCTCAATAATTACTATAATTATTTTGTTTTTTGTTTTTTTGTTTTATTTAGTTACAATATTTGTTTAACAAAATCGAGGTACATACATGCTTAAAATCTCTTTTTTTAGAACCATAAGTGAGTGGCGATAAGTTTTTGAATATTTATTTACTTTTTTTACAAATTTATTTACAAGTAACGTGCTTCTATGTATGAACTTTATTAAATCTTTTCTTTTTTTATTTTCTGTTTCGTTTGCAAACAGAATTCTCCGCTCTATATTTTGTGAATGTTTTTTTTTTTTTCTAGTTCATGTATGGGTTTACTTTTTTCGTTTTCTTAAAAAAAACAACATTCTTTTGATTTCCTGTATTTCTCATTAATTCCTATTTGGCCTAGTGAAAGCTTGATAAGTATTCCCCAACACCAGGCACACGCATACACACACACTCGACGAGCCACAGATCTTGGGAGTGAAACTTTAAAAAATCGGCTATTTCTTCCCTTCGTCCTTCGCCAGCAAATGCATGTACATACTTGTACTCGCAGACATTGGTTGTTTATTTTTAATAAAACTTGTGTTGTTTTGAAAATAATTCCTCCCGAAGGGACAAGCACAGGACACTGTACCTATTTGATGAGAGGATGGGAGAAGCAAAAGAAAATAAAATCACAAAAAGAAGAAAACGAAGATACTTCAATGCTCCTGCTCCAGTGCTTGATAAAAACAAAAATGTCACATAACGCCTATTAAAGCTGTCAAGGATGAAATGAATCAGAGGAAATGTTGATTTATTAAATGCTACTTTTATGAGAATTGTCCTGTTTTATTGGAATGGCTTTTCGAATTGTTTTCTATCTTCTGTATCTCTTCTCGGTTCGTGTCGCTTTTCTTCTTTTTTTTTTGAGAGAGATGATATTGCGAGATACTTCAGAAGTTTTCATCAAGAATCGTTGTCAGGTTCTCATGGGCATATCGCATGAAGGCCGTTGGAATGGGACTTCGCTTGAATTGGTGTGGGCTCCTTTTTTGTTTTGCTATGTTTTTGATATTAATCGGAAGGTTTGAGTAAGTGTTTCTATTCAAAACGAGGGTAACAGGCACTTTTATGTGTCAACTTAGGGATCTAAATGTGTCAGAAATCATTTTTGAGTGACAATCGAAAAGTTGAATGATAAAAAAATGAAACAGTTTTCAAAAGAAACAAGCGTCGCTGATTATGGAAGCTACGCAGGTAGACTGGGTTTAATTCGATATTTTGTGGAACTTGCGTACTGTTCAATTCGAGTCGCTTAGAACTGGAGTTCTAAATTTAGCACACTAAGGTTTCATTGGCTGTTTAAATGAGCACATGCTGATAATCACTCTAAACTCTGACCCAATTTCCTTATGAGACTCCATCCAACAGGCAAGCGTTCGTGCGTTCCACATAATTACATTTGATTGACAACATGGGGGATTCAAATCTTCCCAACATATGATTACAACTGAAGTGCACCTCACGAAGTCCATGTCAAGTGCAATTTCAAATCGAGCATATTGGCCTAAAGCATATGCACAAGTAAAGCGATTTAATCACTAAGTACCGTAATGATCTTATCCCCATATCACAGTCATTTGCTTGAATTTCATTTAAGCACATTCGGGTAAGCAATTAATTTAACAACTGCTAACTTAAACCCCTGTCGGATGGCCGCCGGTTGATATGCATAGTAGCGGCGACCAGGTCCTTCCGTGTTGCCCTTGTTAATTCGGTTCGCCCCCTCAACAAGAGGAGTGCTTAGTGGAGCTCATGTACAATGCTAATTACACACACAATCGCCTTTAAAAGCCTTTGCACCGAACTATGGAGTAGCTAAAGGCGACACAGGCGATCAAGCTGAAGTGTCACGGCATGCCCACGACAAATCCTTGTCCGTACACCCGCACAATACCCGCCTCCCTCTCCCAATACGCACTATCGACGCAGTCGGTCGTGCTCAATGGGAATTAGAATGGTTTCCGATCACACTGCCTGGCAAAACCTTAAGAAATAACTGCCTGTAGTCGGAACTATGTAAATCGAAGCAAATAACATGCACAGCACACAATGGCGCTTCGGCAACAGCAAGGCAGAGTACTTGCTGCGTAAGGCAGGCTTCAAATTGTGGGCGACACTCCATTGAATTGAAGTGAATTGGTGCGATGTATGATTGGAGATGGGAAAACCATCTGTCTTTTTAAAGTCGGATGCTACAGTGGGCTCTGCAGAAATGTCAACATATTCTATTGGCAGATAATATTCAAAAGAGCTATTGACTTACGTGATTGGTTTATTTGTATTCAAGGTGAGCAGAGGATGGTTGGTGAGACGGTAATTAACACGCCCAAACGGCAAGTGATATATTAGTAGGAAAATGAAATCAATTATTTCCCCAACAGATGACTTTAGTAATCTATATCTAGCGTTGATAAGGCCCAATCGGACCCAACTTAATGCCGCTAGAAAAATAAGATTTCGCACTAAAAAAGCATTTGTGGACAGTCCAAGGAACTATTGACTCAGTTTCGTTTGCTCACTTGAAAGATGGACAGCAGTAAAGAGGAAGTACGCCATATTTTACAGTCTTTCATCGATAAAGGCGAAAACGCAAGCCAGGCGTCTGAAAATGTGAATAACGTTTATGGTCCTGATACTGTAACAGCACATCATGTGTAGCTTTGGTTCCGTCCATTCTGCTCCGGTAATTTCGTTGCCAAAGCACACCAAGCTCTGCAAGGACAATTGTCGAAAATATCGATAAAATCATGGAAATCGTCGATTTTGACCGTCACTGTTTCGATGTTTGGAACTATTTGAAAAAGGCTGGATACAAAAAGAAGTTCAATGTATGGGTACCACAGGAGTTACGTTTTGTTTTATATTTAGTTATCAACAACATCAAGGAACGACTGCTTTCGTGGTCAAATCACGTTGAGTCGGCTCAAATGGTTGCCAAGCCAGGATTAACGAACAGGAAGGCGTTGATGTGTGCTTCAAGGGTGACTAACTGCGATTTTTTCACAATTATTGAAAAATCGCAATCGCAGTCTGCGATCGACTCTGATTTAAACTGCGAAGGCGATTGAATTGCTGCTTTTTCACAATCATAACCACGGTTTTATTTGCTAGAGCGGAAATCAATTTCTGCCCAGGTGGTGACAGTGATACAGATTGCAGAGGATCAAGGAGCTACACCTCTTCTGACCTTGAGCGATTCCATCAGCCATTCAAGGTATCTTCCTGCCGTTGACACTGTTCCAGTTTTCCATTCACATTTGAATGTCTTAACCGCCTGCTCATTCACGCGACCATATCTGAGAACGGAAAAAAACTACACAGTTTGTCAGTAAAACAGATCCTTTGAGTTGAGGGGGGAATCTTTTGTGTTTGATTTTTGTGATTGGAATTCCGTTGTTTCTTCGCTGCTGGTGTTTCAGCAGTAATGCCGCGTTGCAGTCAAACTTTGAGCCGATGAAAGGTACTGTGAACAATTTATCCCCATCGTTCGCGAATTAATTCCGGCTCTTTTGAGAATCAAAAAACAAAAGACGAAATGTCCTTTGATTAATCAAAGTGCGCGCGACAGCTTCGGTTTTTTTCTCTGTTGTCCTGCCTGACTGTACGTACGCCTTCATGCCCCACGTCACCCATTGCCGATCGATCTTTGAGTGTCGTGTCTCCGTTTTTGCCTTGTTCAAATGTATTTACGGTCTGAGATTCTTTTTCGGGGAAGATTTTCCGCTTCGTTTGGCGCATTTTTCTTTTTCTCTTCTCAAACGAATTTTCTATCCACCCGGCTGGGGGGGTGAAGTGTGGTTTGACACGTCACCCGATGAAGTGTCATCTGATGATTTAGCGTTTTCATGGCAAACGATAATTTGCGGAATGTTATTCGTGTGAGACAATTTAGCAAACGTCGTTTAGGGCAGAGGAGTGAGGAGTCTGGGTTTCCTTGGAAGCTAACTTTCGACTTCGCCATAAGTGAAGTGGAAAAATTTCGCTTCTACCGTGCGGGGCTACATTTATTCTTGGGAATGATTCTTCAGCTAGGGATGATGGGGCGGCGGCGATATGCCCTGAAATTGGATGTAAATTCACCCATTTACGTGATTTACAAATCAAGGCACCTTACCTACACACACCGAGATTGCCGACTCTACGGTGAATGCGTCCAACACAGACTAGAGGGCGGAGTCGAGTTGGTTGAGTGGTAATGGTGTCTCGTGTGGGAGATAAATCAAAAGAGCTTCCGGTGAAATGTAATCGGTTGTTCCGCGTTAGAAAATTGTTTTTGTGCTCATATCTCATCCGAACCCACCACCGACAATCAGGCCCTCATCGAGGGGAAATACGAGTGGGGTTTGATGTTGAGGGTGTTGTTTTGCCCCAGGGATCTTTGGTAGCTTCCTGTCACAGTAAAAGAGATCCCCAGTGCGTGATGGGTGGCGGACGGCGAACGTATAATGAAATCATGTGCCGCCGCTGTTACCGCCACCGTCGACGCTTTGATAAAGGATAATATGAAGATTACGACAGGTGCGGGACTGGTTAGGGAATAGTAGGTGATATCAAATTTTACTTTATGCGCTGCGCAATGACAAATCACCCGCCAGCAAGCAGCAAGCGCGGGATACATCGAGTCTGTACGTGTACACATACTCTTATGGTGAATCGGCCTGTCAGGATGTGTGCTCGATAAGGTTGATAATTTATGGCCGTATGGGAATCATTTTTTATTGGTGCGCTACAGTTTCCATCTCCTGTTGGACGGGCGGTTGGTTTGGTTTGGGTTTTTGCTCTCCACTCCCGGACTCGGCACTCGGCACTCGGGGTGGCAGTCGTGAATATGACAGATGGGACATTAAAACGGCTGTAGATTTACTGAGAGGATATTCTAAAGGACATCCGTCATTGTGGCTCCAACTTAGATGGTATGTAGGTGATAGGGTTGTGTTGTGGCTGCGTATGATGACGTGTGGCACAAAGACGGGGATGTGGGTATAAATTTACGCTAACAATTCTATTAGGTGAGTAATGCTTTTGGGGGGGCAGGCGATTGGATGGATTGGGCCATAGCAAATAAATCCCCATGCGGGCGAGTAAATTAGCGCATAGAAGGGACGTAAAGTCAATTTGTCAGCAAGTGGAATGCAAATGGCAGGTTACTTTGCGTTTTCAACAAGTGACAAGTGGTTGGTTGGTTTTCCGGGTGGTTTGTGATGTGGCGAAATGTATCACTTTGAAATTTCAAGAGGAATGACGGAGCTTGAAAGTAAGGAGTTTCAAGTATGCAAAGACAGAGCGTTGAGAGTCGAGAGTTCCCTTGCGGTAGACCCATGGCCAGAAGTCGACGAATCAACACGATTTCGGTTTCAGTGTTAACCGAACTTGGACCTAACTTAAACATGTTTGAGATTCAGGAAAAAAAAAATGGGAAAAGAAAACTCGACGATTTTAAATTGTGGGTAGACGAGCATTTGCCACGTCTTGCTTGGCTATTACTTAAGACCCCCAGTTCCAAGTTCCATTTCTTAAGATGCAAGTGAGTGTTCCAACCACCATCGTCAGCAAATGCTTGTCGCAATGAAGAAGCGTGTTGGATTTGCACATCTTCCAGAAATCAGTTCAGCTGTTAGCACACGCAGATAGCATTAACGTTTCATTGTGTTTGCTACCAATGACACTGGAGCGTCTAAAATAGTACTGGCTGCAAATGAGAGAAAAGCAAAGTAAGGGCCAAGAAAAAACATACAAAATTGACATCTCAGAGAGAAAATTTCTGCGTGCGATCTGGAGGAGAAGACCCCAATACGAACTGTAGGGGCTGTAAAAAATGAGTCAAGCGTCGACCCATCCAACGTCTAAGGTGGCTGGGCCATTTATAGCGAATGCACAACCGAAGTGTCAAGCACACAAGGGGAGAAGGACCACAACCAACTGGAAGCAGCTAGTCAGAGATCGTGCTACTTTTTGAAGAAGAAACTTGACCAAAGCATGGTTACAGGACACCATATTCTTCTTGCCGACTCTATCATCGAGTCCTTCACTTTTACTGTAATACCCATAAGTGGTGGTTTGGGTGGATATCAGCCACTTTTCTGGCAGGTTCATCAGCTCCTTCATTACCGGATAAGTCTCTATGCCTCGAGCACTGCGTTTTAAGAAATCTTAGTTTTTTGAGGATGGCACTTAGGCCGAGTCGAAGTGGTGCAGAAGGCATGCATTGGCAGCACTATGGTAGAGCCTGCTAGCGTGGGAGGTGCCCTTAGATATGTCATAATACTCATGACATGCTTATTAGCTTTTATCTTGTGTGTTCAAATCCAATGACCGCCGACAAGAGCGGATGTACTGGCGAACAGACACTGCAGGCAGTTCCATTCACATGTCAATGGCGCCCTGCCGAGTTACGACGCCGATGAGCTCAGGAATTCTCAGTCTGATCAGACCTTGTGACCGATGATGGTTGAGAATAGCACATAGTTGTTTCATAATGAGGCACATGTTGCCTAAAGACCATCTACGATTAGTAGAATTACCCGTTGTAAGCACTAGGAGTTGTTTTGCTGCAGCGGCATTGGTGATAGTGTACCACCCGGCCAACTAGCACCTTTTCCAGCGAGTTCGCCGGATTTGAAAATTTGTGGAATATCACTTAGTCAAGGTGCACACACCTTAGATGAATGCTAAAATACTCGGTCATCTGGTTAAGAGAAAGGCCGCAGATCAGAGAAGTCTTCAAGGTAAACCTGACAGCATCTTCGTCATCACGTAACTGACTTGGTGTCAAAATGGCTGCCAGAACATGTCCCTCTTTGACATCACATTCTTCTTGAGCCAGGATAGAGCTTCCTTAATTGCTGTACATTCCGCCTGAAAGACGCTTCGGTAGTTCGGTAATCGAAATGACTTTTAGATCTTTTGAGTAGACCCATACGCCCCTCTTCGATACATCTGTTTGTTGGTCCATCCAGCGCCTGCTAGTAAGATGGAATGCCGTTTGAGAAGTTCATCTCGATGAGGTGCTTATGTAGACGTAAACCGGTGTCTCTAGGTTCTTATTCCGTCCACATTTGCAGGGACTTCAACTGGACAACTATTCTGGCCGCTGCCTGGCAGCCGATTATGTCTGTCGAGAGAAGATTGAGGAGACTAGACACGCCGCAACGTTTGACACTCAATGAGAATTACAACATCACATCAGCTGATGGATGTTATGTCTGCCACTATTGCGGTGGCTCATAAAGAGTGGTGCATGCACTTAAAATAGGCACACTTGTAAAACAGTTCCACCAAAATCTGCCGCGTCGTCACAAGAATCACTCACTTTTGTCGTACCTACCTGACCGACTACATTGACATTCATTCCATCGTTCGTTCATTCGTTCGTTCGTGTGTCTAAGATTTACTCACTTAGGTTTAATTATAAAACTAATTTCATAATTTCAAACAAAAACAATAAACGAAATCCTTATTCATTAGTTTACATATGTGCAGTCCACCTTTCCGCCGGCAATGCATGCTCTGCAATGCTATCCACGGTATCCACGCTCTCATCTATACGGTTATGATGATGATGTTGGCTAAGAGGAGCTATCTGCAGACTGCAGAGAGCGAAGTTCTTTCATTAAACGAAAACACCCCGGCGGAAAATATAATTAAGAACGTGACAATAAGACTCGGCATCGGCTGCACATGACCTGGAAATAATCGATTTAAATTTAATTTCTTTTATCCGAGCGCGCCCCGCCGCCGCTCTGAGTGACTCCATAATCATTCCATATCGCATTGCATTTCATTAGATAAACGGACGGGAGTCCCCGGACCAGGTGGATGTTCGATGCTGGATGCCCTGCAGTTGTAGTTATCCCGGTCTATTCATTCATTTCACGATGTTGCAACGCAATTTCACCCTTATTGGATGGAGTGGAAAAAGCAGGAGAGATATGGAATCAACGTTGGCAGAGCGCAGCTGGTTAGGGGCGACCGGATCGGTAACAACATTCTTCTTGTACTCACCTGAATGATTCTCCACCAATCTCTGATTGAGGCCGGCATCTCTTAAAGCAATGATGGTTGCTCGGTCAACGGATTCACGTGTAAGCGAGGGGATGCCCATTATGCTGGCAACACATTTCATCTCCAGTACCTCCGACATCGATATGAAACGTGGATCGTCTATTTGAAAGCGTATCTGCAGACTGCTCAAGTACAGCATGAAGCCATCCGCATTTCTCGTAATCTCGTGTTGCTGTGGTGCCAGAGTGGACACAGGTGCCTACAGCCGAGAACGATTAAATCAGCAGATTAGAACTTTTATAAGGAATCGCTATAATTGCGACGATGCGAAATACGCACAGGTGATGTAGAAATGTACACAATGCGACTCAAAAATGTATGATGAACAGCCAGATGTGGAGCTCCGATAAAAGAGTCCCCCCCCTTTTGGGTCAGGCCCGAGAAGGCAGACATCCTTTTCATTCGTTTGCCGAGCAGGTTCGAAGAATAGCTGAGACAGCACGTTTCGTAGACATTAATTTAATTAAAGAATATACCCTCATGAGCTGGCAAACGCAACCGACTAAGGATTGGTTGGGATGTCCTCACTCCTCACACCCAGTACCGTCGGGGCGGAGGAGCAATTTTGTATCAAAATTTGTAATGAAAACGTATTGAATGCCGTTCGGTGAGGCCGAAACGAACACTGGCTTCAGTGCTGGAGGGTTGCTTTTCTTCTATTACGAGGTTCGGCCGAGTTGTGTATAGAATGAATTTTCCAATTATAGACTTATGAATACCAACATGCAGGTGAGCGGCACTGCCAGTCACTCAGATGTCGGACATGAGGTTTTCGAATCGATATTTGTTATCTTTTCACGGCAAGATTACACACACCGAGTTGCAGAGCGCTATGTTGGTTTTACATCAATTGAGGGTCGGAAAGTACGAAGCCTGAAGGCCGGCTAAAGTGCCTAAGCAGTACGGCCTTTGCTTTCGCAGCTGCCGGGCAGTAGGGTGAAATTGTGAAATGCAGCACCGAAGAAGGCAACGGAATGAAAAGCAGTTCAAATTGCACAGACAACTGGGGAGTTATTTGCGGAAAAGTTCAAAAAATCAATCTGTATCATTTTTAGTGAGGAGGGCGATATTGCGCCGTCCATCGTCTGCAATGAGGTACTGATTGGAAGAAGAGTGCACCTGAACTGCCGGAGGGTATTATTACTGAAAGCATGAACGGAAATTTGCTCGCATAATTATGCGAACAGTCATGCTGCTGGAAGTGGAATGTTCTCTGTTCTCACAATCTTAAGACATTCGAGATTTGTTCGGAGCATTGTTTTCTTTTTCTCCGCACTGTCCGATTGTCTGACAAGGCAATGAATAAAATAATGAAGTCGTGATATGACTAGGGAAAGAAGCATTGTTACGAAGTTCGATCAGTGGTGTGGTCGCTCACAGCTTAAAAAAGTCGGTGGAGCGACAATTGTGACGTGTCCCCTGTCACTTGCGTCTTTGTTGTCCTGGCAAAAAGCTCATAAGTAAACTGACAAGAATAGTTGCAAGAGAAGCAAGAGACATGAAAACTCACTACACAAATTATGATTCTGGGGTATGATTTACGAGCAATTAAACATAGTCATCATCATACTACAGGCAAGACAGTAAGTTAAGTGAAGAATATAGAGAATATGGTTGCTGTTAATTAAAGTGTTAAGCAATCAACCATGGCGGGCACTTAATCTCAAACGATCACTCTGTCAGCTCAGACTAAGCAGACCTGCACACAGGACCGTCATTGGTATCATTACTGGACACTGCACAATTGGCACACACGCCCGCAGTATGGTGTCGATATTTACAGAAGCTGTGTGGATAAAGAGGAGGTCGAAACATAAGACCTCCTCTGCTCGTGTAGTGCTCTAGCTTGTCGTAGGCTTGTCACAAGAACCTCAATGAACAGAATGGCTCCAATATAAGCCAGCTACATCGCCTCGTCATAAGCACCAACTGGTGCCAGGCATAGGAGTAAGCCAATCTGTGTGGTAACAATGGGCCCATATTGGCCTAAGTGCGACTCATATAACCAGCCAGCTACTCTTACCCAACCTAACATAACATAGTTAAAGAGCAAGCACAGCATTTGGGTTCCCTTCAACTCACTCAAGAATCGAAACCAGCTGACTACGGAATGCGCAGAACCTGCACCGATTGGATGCTTAAACATTAGCGTTTGAATGAGTATTTTCAGGGTGGTCCATACTTCACCGAATATGAGGAATGTGTAACTGTCACCGCTATCGTTAACCTAGATTACTAAAGACAAATCCTACCTCAATTTGGTTGATGTCAAATCATCATCCCTATGATGTGGAAGGCATTTGGTTTCGACATGGCTCACAAAGTGAAATGTTTCCTGAACAAGTTATTTCGCGATTTGGTGATACAAACTGGCCAGTGCCACAAAGATCGTATGACTTGTTGGATTTCCTTTTATGGGGCTGCAAAGGATAGAACTTGTACATACAATTCACACACCCTTGAACGAATTCTTCAAGTTAGGGGCGAGTTGAAATGTTCAGTCTTATGGAGGCTCCAAAAGTTTGAGAAACTTTTTTCTAGACAATTGTAGTCTTTGAGTACCGACAACGACCGCCTACTACCCCAAGGTATGTATCTTCGAGAACAAATTCTCCACCAGCATCGGGTTGGATGCATGACAATCAGACGCAAGATGATTCCGTGCGTATCTACACAGACGGTTCGAAGACGGACGAAGGAGTGGATGCAGGTGTCTACTCCCAATAACTTAATATTGCTCTCTCACTGAGCTCCCACTGTAGCGCATTTCAGACCGAAACCATTGCGATAAAGGTAGCACTGTCCTGACTCGAGAACAAGGTAATATTCAAAAACGAAATCACCATTTGTTAGGACCCTCAGGTCGCAATTAAATCCTTGTTCAATTTCATGCTCAATTCAAAAACATCTCTTGATTGCAGACTGTTCTTAACGAGATGGTTAAGCACTTCAATATACACCTCATGTGGGTGCCGGAACATTGTGACATACCGCTCAATTGCATAGCCGATGAACCCAGAAGGAGATCCACCTTCTATGCCGATCGCTAGAGCCTACCATCTTCTTAAGAGACATACAATTATAACACTCAACCACAAGTGGGTAAAAGGCACCACTTGCCTTAAAACAATGGAAATATGGCCATTACTGAATTTAAAACGATCACTGTGTCTGCTTGGATTAAACAGACCCTCACTTAGGACACTCATCGGCGTCATAACCGAACACTGCGATTACAACGATTTCTGCAGAAGCTGCATGGATGAGGAGGAGATAGAAACCACAAATCAGCTCTTCTGCTCCTGTGACACTCTGGCAAGCAGCAGCGTATTATTTCAAACTAAATAGCGTAAGCCAGCTAAACCGCTTTATCAAGAGCACCAACTGGTTACACGACTAAGAGTAGTAAATCCGCGTGCTATCACAATGGGCCTACTTTGGTCTAAGTGGTCAACCTAACCTAGTCTTTGAGTATTGTAAGTGACTCCAGATGTTAGAATATAACGGGAATTGAACAAATCCAAGTAGCGTAGAAGACACCTACCTAATACGCCATGGAGACCACTTGACTTAAGTAGACTTAAACTTCTGTCAGAACTGAACGAAAAGTAGACAAAAGCATCATCGAATATCAACGTTTCCATAATTGTTTCTGGGTACTTACGCAAAAAATCGACTACCATTGATTCTTTAAGAAAACCAAATTGAACGAAACCTAACGAATCTGAACGAAGTGGCTGTTATGATCGCAGTGTATTGATTCCGCGTATTCGCTTGGTTGCTTATGTTCTTATAGTCTTATTACGTGCATAATAGCTGAACATTAAGTCTGACTTTTTGTGTAAATGCGTTGAAAATGGATAACTGTTGCAAATTCGAACCGATGGGTTGGCACATGCACGCCAACTTTAAATTTTTAAATTGTTCAACAAATTTTTCTTGCGCATTACCACCAAAAAAAAAATATTAGGATGCCATTGTTATGGAAAGCTTCTCAGACTTTGTAGAAATCAGCGTGGATTCAGCGTTTGTAGGAATCCATTCGTGTTAGAACAATGGCAAACAAAATACAACGGTCTGTTCGCAGGACTTTAAGAAAAAAAAAAAACTATCTAATTTCAAGGGAGCGTACATTAATGTCAGAAAATGATAGACAGGGAAAAACTGGAAATTCGCATGCTGATCAATGGAGTTATTGAAGAAGAGCGTAAAAGGAATGAAATTGTGTGACAGATTTGAGATCAAATTGACTCGTATGCCGAATCGAAGTAATGTCGAACATCGTCAGCGAAATAATAGAGCCAATGGATAAACTCTATTGCTGGCAGTAGTGACAAACTCCAGTCGCCTCATCTATTTCAACTCCGCTTTCCGGGGGTGGTTTGAACCTTGCTCCTTCGCTCAAAAACCGCATGGAGTTGGATGCGCGTCATGTTCGAAGTTCTTCCGCGGGTCTACAAGCACACCTCGAATGTTTTCAGAGCTTCTGCCACCACAATACTCAAGTCAATATTTTTTTCCGAATGCCAAGTACATCTGTACACCTGCCTCGCATCCATCATTACTGATTCATCTCTGTATCACGTAATAAATGGAAATAATAGGAGGCACCACCTTCTCTGGACGAAACTTTTACACAAACACACGAGATATAGACTCTCGTTTAAACAATTCGCCCCAGAGGTCCACTCTGCTTTTTTCTCATTGTTTTTTTTTTTTTGTTTTTTTAATTTTTAATAACAATCATCCATCGTCTAGTGGCAACAGAAAGGGCACGTCATCCACTTCGTTGTGTCCCCACTGTGGAGAGGACACCGAGGGCCACGTTTTCTTTTGTCAGTGCGAGTGTACATTGACCCAAATGAAATAATGGTGCTGCATGAGGAATACCAATCACCACCGGTCCAGGATCCACTGTAATGTCACCCTCGAGCTCCGAACTCTCACTCTGATGGGTTCATAAAAAAAAAGAAACCAGGGAGCGAGCGAATAGAGTACGAATATGTTTCGAGTCAAGTTTCTCCTTCCGGTCATCCTCACATGACAGTAGCGCTTCAGTATTTGTAACCCACTGTGACAGGACAGGTCCTGCCTCTGCAGTAGTCATCCACCAATATTTTTTTTTTCGATTTTTTTTTCAGCTGTTGTTGGCGTTGTCCTCCCACTGTTTGGGTTAATATCTTTGTGTGTACATTTGTATCTGGATCTGTCGCCGACGCTGTGTGTATTGTAATCTATTTGATAAATTTCATCACGTACCGTTTTGTTATTGATGTACCACGTTAGTGTCGCCTGGGGATTCGACCACTCGGAACTGCAGTTGGCCACCAAAAAATCACCATACTTGTAGGGATGTGTGATTCCAGTGATGTACGGGTCAAATTTCGGAAGAACTATAAAAACACAGAAAAAGAAGAAGAAACGAGAAAGAGATGGACAGAGATAGAGAGAGATATTGAGAAGAGTTAACATACAAAGGATACCACTGGTAGTGGTACAAGAAGTGAAAGAAATTCAAATAAAGGGAACAGGATGTGTAAGGGGAGAGTGCGAATGTATGTGTGTGTGTGGTGTTGATTGTAAATTTCAGAAATGTTTGCTATGTTTGGATGCTGGGGCTTTCCTGGACGACGACAACGACAACGACAACGACGACGACGACGACGAGAGAACACTTAAGATGGCTTTTGTGTTGTTTGTGGCAGGGCAACGATTGTTGGGTGGGACACAAGGGACAATGGGACGAGACGGCGAGAGGACAAAGAGGACGACACCCAAAAGGATTCTTTGAATCTTAACAAGTTTTTCACTCAGGCAACAGGATTCGGGGCGGTTATCCCGATGGGGATTGCTGTGTGCCATCACAAGTAGACCATGAAATATTTGTTCGTTCGTTTTTGGCGCTATATGACCTTGCGTCGGACAAGCTCACAACTAGAGCAGGACCAACAACAGGCAAAGACGTTCACATTAAATCGGAATAGTACAAACGATTTGTTTTGTTTTTGTCACATAATCGTCGGAAATACTCTAGAGGATAACCTTTGATGAAGTAGAAATAATAAAGTTGCCTGATAAATGTTCGAGGAGTGGTGTGGGGCGGGCGGGCGGTCTTTCGCACAGAGAATGGGTAAATGACTGTGAGATGCTAGTCAATGTGAAAGTCATCACGTTTAGGAGCGTATAATTTTCTTGGGTATTCTTTGGGATATTGTCGCCGATTTGGTTGGTCAGCTGCTGTGCTGAATGCGGACGGATGAGGTTCATCGGAAGAGGATGAAGTCAAGTGATCACATGCTTTTGAATTTGTTATTGAAAGGTAATGGGTGCGGCACGAGACGGGAATTTCTTGGGTTATTCATGAGGGGAATGAACTTGGCAGTTGGGATCATGTTTGAGGTACGACCGACGATTGATTGATGGGTAAGTGGAAGAAGTGCTTGTGTGTGCTTTTCATGCGGGACATTTTACCGAAGTTTGAAGCGGACTCTTTGGAGGAGGATCATCAGTGTTTTGGTGACATCCTTAATTGCAGCAATTGGAGTGCATAATTAATGGGAAATGTTAGGTCTGAAGGGTAGTTCTTCTGATATTTTAGGGAAATATCGATCGTGATATGGTGGGTAGGTTAGGTTAGGTAGTTGGGCTGCCAGCGAACTCGCCAGCACACTGGCCATGTTGGTCCATTGTGATACCCATAGAAAACCCGATAAAAGCGTAAAAGATAAAAAAAATAACTGAGCAAAATATGCACAATGTTCAATAAATCAAATATCATATTTTGGACAACATTTAACAACAATGCAACGTCAGTTTTTGGTAGATTTCCGTTTTGTACAGCTTTCTTTTTTTTTTTTAACAGCACGATTTAATGCAAATATTATTACTAAATTTGTTTAAGCCTTAGTCATTAAGTGTAAGTTAAAATCGATCATAAAAGAATATTTATGTAAATGTATCTGAGGTGCTTCTAACGCTAGAGTGGAGCACCTAGACTCAAAACAGGTCCATTTTACTACCAGCAGCTACCTCGGTAGGTAAGTGGGCTGTCAGCGGAATCGCCAGCACACTTGTGATGCCTATAGTCAGACTACTGCCACTGATCGACAACTTGTCGTCATGTCGTTTGCCCAATGGCAAATGGTGAGTGGACCAGATTTGAAAACCGGATAAAAGCGTTGCTTTCACTGGGATTCGAACCGGGGACCGCTCTAACCAAGGGCAGGCACTCAACCAAGTGCGTCATCCAGTACGTGTTGATATCATATATATTAAATATAAATTTGTGTACTTGAGCGTCAATAAAGAAAACTGAACTAAAATACGTCAATCTCACAGAGATTAACTATGATGAAAAATGTGCTGCTGCTGGCCAGCTGTCGGTTAAATCAGCATTTCAGACTGTATCGCCTAAGTGTTGCCAGATCTTATTCGAGGAAGGATTGTAGTTCAGTTGTTTTAATTCGAATTGGGGCCTTCCTCGAATATGATCTGGCAACATTTAAGCAGAACATATACTATATTCAGTGGACTTTCGCTAAGTCGAACGTGTATGCATTGTGTTTCTAAGTCGAAGTTAACTATCTAACTCGAACTTTTTCGCCATATTTTAGCTATCCCACTCAATTTTCCATACAAAAACACTCTCTATAAGTCGAAACTCACTATAACTCGTACAAATTCTTTCGATTCTTTGCCACCTTTTTTACACCCTCTGTCGAATTTTTTTTTGCATTAACCAAAATGACAAAAAATAACCCTCTCACAATTCGTATTTGGTTATCCATATACATAACTATACATCGTATTTGCCTATAACCGCGTGTGCCATCATCGTGTATGCATTGTGCTTCTACCTAGCCCCATCAAATAAATACGTGCCTACCTAAAAAGACAGGGCAAATAAATAATGTTTTTCTTTTTCTTGTGTTGTTCGTTGGATTCAAAATTGTTGTTATTCAAAATTTAATGAAATTCCAATTGGAATTCGTCAACAAATCAGTTGTTTCTAGACAGTTCAACAGAGCTGACGCAGTTATTTTGTGCAAGTTGGTAGTAAGATCAATTAAAAAAGATTGTGAGTTGCATGTAATGGAATTATTGCAAACGGTCAAAAGATTTGTGTATTCAAGATGTATTGTTTTTAGCTTTAAGACAATAAGGTGTTGAGTTGGAACAGACGATTTAAACAACAATAAATTAAACTTTTAAGGGAATACATCACCGCACTGATTTGTAGTCTATATGTGAGGGAGCATCTTTTACAGATGAATTGTGACAAAAAGAAAATTGAATTCAAAAAAGATCTTCTCACGAAGATTCGCTTAATTGAAGAAATTGAGAAAGCACTTAAAAAGCAAAAGAAGTTTCTTTCTCTAACTCGAATTCTTCCAAAACTCCATCTAACTGGAACAAATCATGGTATCCTGTGAAAATTCGACTTAGGGGGAGTCCATTGTACATAAATCAAAAAGTTGGATACAGAATCTCTGCTTCATTTGAATTTGAGACCTGAACCTGTATGGGAAATACTTTCAAATACTTCCTACAGTATTTAATCTGAAAATTCATGTCGATCTCTTCATAAACATAGAAGCTACAAATGATTGACTGACAGATTGACAGAAGGCCACTTTGATGACGAAACATATAAGACGAATGTACACTTAAGGCCCAAACCTATACAATCCGTTGCGTAAATTGTAAGACCCAATGAGTGGGAAGGAGTCAAAAGATGCGGCCGACAAATTGAATCCATAGCGACGGAAACTTTTAAATTTTTCAAACTATAGCAGTTCTCTTACCACCTAAATCATTTTATTCTGATGTCGTCGTATTGGGGTTGGATGAATTTCGGACGCAACGTACGGATTCATTGGGCAACTCTTTGCAATCGGGAGACTATTGTTTTGTGGATTCTAAACGCAACGCAACCCGTTGCTTGAACCAATCTGGTAGTGCGTCCGTGGTGAACCTAGGAGCGGTGAATTATGAAAATTGTTCGTCGTGTGGATTCACCAAGCGTAGGGCACCTACCGACCAATTGAAGCACCAAATTTCACGAATGCCATTTAGACTTTGTCGTTAATATTTTCTAAGGTAAGCCGAAACATATTCTTCATCCTGTAACAAGAACTAGAGTACCCGCATATCTCCGAATCTTCACAAAATGCTTGGTAAAAAATGCGCCGCTAAGTAATTAGTACACATTGGGCCGTTTGCTGATACAGTTTTTAAATCTACTTCAAACCGAAGTTACACTTAAACCTTATGTTTCACTTTACCTATTATTCGTTGCTCATAATTATTTAAGTTGAACTTCGCTGTGGTCCAGTTGTTTTTTTAAATTGCAACGAAGTTCACTTCGATCTCGAATGTCATCGCCGTTATTTTTAATGCGTGAATGTGCATTGTGATGATGACTCCATAGATAGCGCCAATCACAGATGGAAACGAAGATATTTGAAAGGAATGTATCTTGGCATTTGCAATTTTCGATAGTTGTCTTCGGTAAATTCATTTTACTATGCCCACTCAGTTTGACTTCCCACTTTATAATGAACTCTACAGCCTACCTACTCTTTCAATGACAGCCCTTTCTTAGAATTACCACAATATGTTGCTTTAAGAGGGACTCTATGGCTTTTGAAATTCTGAAAGCAATCTTGGATACACTCGAAACGTGCATTTCTCTGAAGTCCTTAAATAAGTTCCAGTCACGTAGGTGCAATCGAATAATTTCTTGGAAATTTGTGTTCATTAAAAATTTGCATTAGCAAATAAATAAGGAAAACCGCACTGTTGAAAAAACATCCTAAATTTGATTATATATGTATGCTGTAACCAAGGACTTAATCATGATGGTTGGTTTATAAAACGAAAGCTATACAAATATTCATTTCTGTTGCAGACATGACGAGGAACTCCAAGTATCAGAAAACGTACCTTAGACTCTGGATTGATAGAAAAACGACGCGATGTTTGCGGTCCACGTATCTAACAAAGGTTCGAGACACCTTTCATGAAAAGGTTTAGAAAGATAAGAACAGCATCTTTTGGCCAGATACATCTCCTGTGAGTGAGTTTACAAAAAACAAGCAAATGTGTGTTAAAAATGCTTCAAAATTGAGAACAAAACAATCCCTTCTGTTCTGGTGATGTTTTGTGTAAAATGAACATGAAATGAAAACGAAAAATAGAAAATTATGGAATTACTTGCTAACTTACCACCAACAGTCATATTTGCAGTCTTATCAATTAATTTAAATTCAGGCGCATCGCCAGACACCTCGCACCGGTAGGCCCCCGAAGAGTGTGAGTTGAGCTTTTCCAGTTCCACGTTGCAAATGAATTGATTGCAGACATAGGAGCCATCTGATATCGTGACTCCTTTCACTGGGAATCGATTTGTTGTTGGCGGAGTCAACGGTGAATATCTGTAAGAGACGAAATGAACGTTAAATGAAAAATGTGTTGTAAGTCTCGGCATGAGACACAGCCCCTTTGCTGATCATTTCGTGTACCACCATCCCTTCGCAGTGGACCAGCAGAATAAATTTATCAAGTAATCGATTAACAACATCCAACCACAAATAATCAAAATTTCGATCAACAACCATTATCTTCGGCTTCTAATCCAAATTGATGTTGCATGCACAAGAGACAAGCAATTTTTGCACTTCACTTCATCTAATATCCGTTAACCCATGAGGCATGAATATAAATTCACAAAAGATTACAGCAGAAGATGTGTGCTGTGCTCACATATTTGCTGAATTCGTTCAGAAACACACTCCTCCAACTTGTCCCTGTCAATTTGCACCCTTTTAACATACGCACTTACATGCAATTAATTCACTTCACACACCGGTGTCAAAGTGTCACCGTGAAGCCATAAAGGCCCTGCTCCGACGCCAATTCCATGGAGAATCATTGCAGGTGATGTTGCCGCCTCACCTTGCGTTTGCGATTCCAACATCCAGGGCCCGCAACCACAAAATCATTTGCATAGTAATAACGATGTGGTTTAAATGCATTTAACCACTCCACTTATTCCCAATGACAGTATGCCTCTTCGCTGCAATGTGTGTACTCTGCATATGCAGCTCGTCCATTATCCGTTTTTCATCCACAACAAAAAAAAAAAAAAAAACACACTGCTGCCCACTGACCAAATGAATTTCGGTACGCGTTCTGCTGGGTTTTTTGTTCGTTCAGTAATTCTCTGGTGTTGGCCGTGATCAGCTCAAAGATTATTCCACATGCGGGCTTTAACAATGAAAGCGAACATTGTACCTACCAGTGTCCAAGCGAGGAAATAGAGAGAGAGCGAGCGAGCTAGCGAGTAGCCCGAAATGAATAAAAAAACGAAGCATCAAAAATCGAATTTGCGGTATTCAATGAATCCATTTCTCATTTAATTCTCAGCCCTCGGGGGCGCCCATTCGGTGAGTGAGATGAGGATCCACCAATCCACCAGTCCACATGCACACATGCATATTTAATCAAATATTTAAATGAGCAATAGCTGTAGCGGCACCAGCTGAGGCGACACCGTGGCTTTTTACAATCTGCATACATTAAGGATCGCAGTTGATGTAGATGCTGTTACTGCATACATCAACACATCCATACCCCGTCCCCCGTCTCCCCCACCCGAGGCTTTAGTGTTTTGAATGTACAAACCTGAAAAACTCCTGGCCGTCCTTGTACCATTTGACGGAGTTCAGTGTCCGATTACCCATTTCATAGCTGCAGAATAATTTGGCTTTCTGTCCGGAGTCTATGATTCGCGGGACGGTTAGATTCGACAGATAGAGCGCCTGATTCAGGTTGACATCTGAAAGTGTACAGAGAAAATTTCCCAAATAAATAATGTAGAATTTAGTATCGGTCACACATACACAAATGTTTGCAAACTCACACTCACACTAACACACAGTCATTCATCCATTCATTCCAGAACGCGCTGCGCCATGCTATAATTGTGGATTAAATGCCTACAAATTAGTGAACTCGCGTCCAATCGAATATTCAAATTCCTGGCAATTGGCGCACTGTTCTGTCAATTGGGGAATGACTCGTGGATCGTGCAGCAGATAGTAGGTACGTGGCTTCTATTATTTTCACATTCGAAATTTAATTGCTGATTGCAGTCGGATTCGCGGTGCCAGTGGGGACAGGTGCCACTGCAGAGCTATGCCTTTCAATTTCATATTCATGATGATGCATTTTGGTTTTAAGGTGCGCTTCGTTGAGTTCAGACACCGAATGAATGGGCAGAGGATGCTGGTAAAGGGGGATCAAATTGATCCATTGAATGGTGGTGATTCGCGATGCAAAAAAATAACAGAAAAATAGGGAAAAAATAATTTTAACAGTGGGTACGCTTTAGGTTTTGTGCAGGGTTTATCCAGAATGGGGGTGAATTAAGTTTATTCAATAGCCCTGTAGATGGAACAGACAGACAAAAAAGTGGGGAGCGTTTGAGCTCAAATGGTGAATTTAGCTGAGTAGGAGACGGTCAGAGATGTGAGAGAGAATTAATCGCTGAAACAAAAAGCTGGCATTCCACTACATTGTGCAAACATCTGAATAAGGCTTAAGGTGTCAACATCAGTTCGGTATGTACTCACGTCTTACCATTTAGGCATTAGCCCTTAGACATATCTTTAGGAAATATTTGCAAATATGTATAATCTTGCGCGGTGGTGGTGGCCTGTGGCGATGTGGGTATGTGCGTCGACTCCTACTCACTTGGACCTACCTGTCTAGGTTCGGTTCCTGGTACGACAAGAAATACTTTTCACGACCCCGCCTCTTTCGAGTCACTGACAATGCTCAAAGAGTATAACTGTCTAGAAAAAGCTTCTCAACCTTGGCAGTTCGGAGTCGGCATCAAACTGTAGGTTGCTGAGAAGCTAAGCCCTGGCCTTCTACGGGCGGTAGCACCACCCATATTATTATATTATTATTATATTCTTGAGCGGTAGTCAATTTATCTACGCCATCGAAAGTGGATTACTTGCATAAGAACGAGATTAATTTTAGCCGTCACCACAGTGCAACGCATATTCTAAATTCATTTATTGATTTCCCAGGCTCTAGATTCTACCGAAGTGCCAGTGACAGCGCCAGTGGAGTTGCCATAAGAAAAGCAGCGGAGGTGCACCCGAGTCCACTAACTTTAGCTTGGAGTTTGCTCTGTCTCAGAGCACACGTTTTGTTCTAATGTCTTCCCTTTAAAATTCGATGATACTTCGCAAATAATGGGTGGCATTATTACGAAAGGTGTTATATCAATTTCACGCCTCTGCATTTGTCTATTGCCTACATTTACTTCTACGCCCGTGAATGAACAAATGGGTAATTTTGTAGAAATTAGTTTTATTCAAATCGTCACTAGTAATTAAGTACATTGCGTTAAATAAAATCACTCAAGTGCGAATTCGTCGAGAAATAATCCCATGCACTTGGTCTCTCACGAGTAGGCACTATGCTCAGGACCACCGCGGATCGTAGCGCCACTTATATAATTTTATCTTTATTAAGTGGAATTTATACCGAAGCATCGAGGGTTACGCACATTTCATAATTTATGAAAGAAACAATTCTGAGACTCAAACTCAAGAGAAACCTAAATTTGTTAGGGTGAATTTATAAAATTTATAACGAACATCAGCTCAAATCGTCGCGCATATGTGTATGTACACTTAATTCAAGACAAAAAATCAGTCACTCGGGTGTACATAGTTGACTTTGTTTTTAACATTTGGCAGGTAAACGCTGATTTGGGCGGAATTTAGAGGTCTTTATAAGTAATCACATACGGAACCTTCGGATAAGCAAGTACCTACCATTCACAACATTACCCAGAAAGGTATTTGATTTTACTAAACCAATTAAGAGGCATATCATGCAAGTTGAAGTGGCTGACTGTCAGCGAGCAGCAGTCACACTTGGGCCAGTGTAGGCTAATGTGGCCGCCGCTGAACCCGAAAAGGACCATAACCTCCTTTCAACAAATAGGAGAGAAATAAACAAAGTTGTAGAGGCGTATAGAAACCCCCTAACAATGACCTCTGCAGAAGCTTTAGAACGAAGAGCAAGAGGAAGGATGTCCCGGATGTCCACTACTTCGGCCCAGAGATCTAGTAAAATCTACTTGGCGAATACAACGTCTGGGAGCCGCAGCTGATTTATAATTAAGATTTGTACGCTGCTCATACAGAACTGACGAGGACTGATTTTTAGTTTAGATTTTAGTGATACCACAATGAATTAGGTGGACCCCTGGCATTTTAGTCTCGGATGGTAGCCATCAAAAGGATAATGATCGGCAAAAAAGGAATCGAGCGGTAATTTCAGAGCTAATTTTGTTTCATGCTTTTCTGTACAAGTGTAGGTGGGCCGGCGATGTATACATCAGACCAAATTTTTTCGACTTATTGTCTAACGGTCCAAGAGTTATGGACTAAAAACATGCATTTCCATAAGTGAATCCATAATGGTTTGGTACGGGGACCTAAAAATGTACGTTTACCTGTTGTCATTCCTCTGAACAGCTTATTGAAAAAGGGATGTTGCTTAACAGATATTAGTAGAGGCGACGTTCCGTCACTTGGATCTACAGACAAACTAAGGACTTTTTTTCGGGTTCCTTAAAAGATGTTCGAATAAAAGGAATCAATGTGAAAGAGTCTGTCTGATTAGCGACGTTAACACTCAACGATTTGTCGATACGATTTGCTGGACAACCATGCTTGACGGTCCAAATTGTCAATATGAGACTCGTAAAACCCGGATGACACTACCTTTCTCTGCATTTTTATTCCACTGAAAATGAAATTAGAACAGTCCGAACAATGTACAATTGTTATTAAGTGTGAATGAGTACGCACTAGCCTCATAAATGTGAAAACTTCATTAAACAATGGGTTAAATTATCCACATTTTTCAGCCGCTGGCAGCTTGTTTTTTTTAAAAATTCAGAAAAAATGTAGTGTCATACGTGTTTTTCTACAAGTCGTCAGACAGGTGTAATCACATGTTATACAATTCAGTAAATTTTTCATTTCGGATTGGGATCTTAGTTAGTGTACACTGTACATGGGTATAGTACAATATTTCATCAAACAAGGAAAAGGAATTGTGGCCAACCCAAACTGGTTTATAGCTCTCCTTTCTAGCGTTTTCTTTAGTTTCAAAAATTTCATCGATCAGTGATGGAACATGTGTCCATGTCGCCAAATGTGACCACTTCGAAGTTGGACGCAAAACTGACGTCGTTTTTTTTGTTTATGGTATCCCCCAAAAGATAGCCCTGATAGCCCGTGCTACCAGCCTAAACGATTCGCGGATTATTATTCTCCTACTTCCTCGCGTTTACGTCCTGCCGTTAGGTATTACATCGCGGGTTAGCAAATTATGATTTATTCTGGGTAGCGGCCTCCTGCTTCAACAGATCGTATCTACAAATCTCTGCGTGTGAACCGGGCTATTTTCTATAATTTTAAATCGGTCTTTCACACTCTCTGTAATTTGAAGTCAGGTTATCATTGACGGGCCTGTTTTAAGCCTTCTTTCTGAAGTTACAGTGGACTATGTTAAAGTTCGATTTTGATACACTTGTATGTATCAAAATGAGTGCAACGAAGAACAACTGAAAAAAGGTGTGATTCAAGCTGTAGATGATGGATCATTAAAAAAAAGCCACTCGGCAAACAGCATTCAGCATTTCAACATTGACATTGTCGATGATTTGAAAAAAAAAAACAAAGATCGTATCCTTCGGTACGAGTAGAAAAAGGCCATGTCAGTGCGAATGTGCACATTTTGAGTGCGTGCTTTTGTGGTCAGTTTGGTTGTGAAATAAAAACGAATTCTGGCATAATCTGCTTTCGCCCCTCTGTCTTGAATATTTGAAGTCTCGGTAACTAGAAATTAATCATTTTCTCCGGATCCTTGTATTTCAAATGATCACAAGTCACCTGTACTTACTTACTTAAGGTGGCGCTACAGTCCGGGGTGGACCTGGGCCTCAACCAACAAGCGTCTCCAGCCAGCTCGATCTTTAGCTAGCTGTCTCCAGTTTCGCACGCATAGTTGGTTGAGGTCCCTTTCCACTTGCGTGTGCCATCTGAGTCGCGGTCTTCCTCTACTGCGCCGTCCCTCGGGGGTGGATTCGAAGACTTTTCGGGCCGGAGTATTGGTTTCCATCCGCTCTACATGACCTAGCCATCTCAGTCTTTGGATCTTCACTCTTCTGGCTAAATCGATGTCGCTGAACAGCCCGTATAGTTCGTCATTATATCTCCTCCTCCACTCACCGTCTATGCAGACGGGACCGAAAATCACACGAAGAATTTTCTTCTCGAAGCAACCAAGGCCAGCTTCTTCCGCTTTTGACAAAGTCCATGCCTCCGCGCCATATAGTAGGACTGGGACGATTAAGGTCTTGTAAAGAGTTATCTTGGTTGTTCGAGAGAGGGCTTTGTTTACCAGTTGCTTTCTTAGCCCAAAGAAGCAGCGATTGGCAAGGGTTATTCTTCGTTTGATTTCAGCGCTGGTGTCATTGTCTGAATTGATAGCGGTGCCTAGGTAGACAAAGTTTTTGACTACCTCAAAGTTATATCTGTCTGCTGTGACGTTCTGACCGAGACGTCGTTGTTGGGTGCCCTTTCTCGTTGACAGCATATACTTGGTCTTACCCTCGTTTACCACTAAACCCATCTTCGCGGCCTCCGTTGCAATACCCACAAAAGCGCCATTGAGATCACGCTGCGTTCTTCCGATAATGTCAATATCGCCGGCAGATGCGAGTAGTTGGACGGACTTCTGAAAGATTGTTCCTCTGGTGTTGGCGTTCGAGTTTTGAACAATTCGTTCAAGAACGATGTTGAAAAAGTCGCATGACAGCGCGTCGCCTTGTCTAAATCCGTTTTTGACATCAAAGGTCTCGGTTAGGTCTTTACCGACCTTGATGGAGCAGCGTGCATTCTCAATCGTCATCCTACACAAACGGACGAGTTTGGTAGGGATGCCAAAACTAGACATTGCTCTGTATAGCTCGTCTCTATAGATGCTATCATACGCGGCCTTAAAATCGATGAAAAGGTGGTGGGTATCGATTCACCTGTATTTATCCATTATCTGAGAAATGCATATTTCAAGAGCTGCTAAGAATGGGAAATGGGTTCGCCTAACTTTATTCGGTTCGAATGTGATTAAAATGTTAAAATTGACAAAATACAATGTCCCCTTGGATGAGATTCTTTTACAAAAAGAAACACACAATGTAACTCATAAAAGCACCGACAACACCCATAAAAGCGCTATAATCCGCTGCCTTTAAACCGTAAAATCTTAATTCCAATCACCATTTTAAATACGACCTATTTGAGAGGATAACAAATGCCAAACAAGTATTTTAAATCAAAATTGCCATCTGCTTATGCTCGCAAGTTACACCTCTTCGACTAATCAGATACGATTAATCGCCAACCCATTCTTGCTTTGTCTCCACTTTCATAAATATCCTCCAAGGTGAGGTACTAGGCTGCCCTTCGGAAACATCGGAAACATCTGAAAGCTCATAAAAGCGAAAAGAATTGTGAATAGAAGGACAGGACAACATTAAAGGTACAACAAGGGCACGAAATCATCGGCATCATTAAACATATTGCATATAATTTATTATTATTCTCTTAATCAAAAAGATCGCACTTGCCGGGACAAATAGCGTTCCCTACTAAAATGTTATTTATCGCCTAGACCCACGTTCTAGTAATATTTACCGTCAACAGACGCCTCCCCTCCCACCACTCATACTCCTTTTTCTCAGCAATGGCCATCACACCGATAAACCATTTTTATTATGGCTGCACAAATTCCAGCTTTTCAACATAACCCACAGTCACGAGAGGAAAAAAAAATAAAACCAGAGCCAACCAGAACACAGGACATGGTCCAAAGATCATTGTCCATCCATCGAGGAGCAGTGCTCTTTGGTATCAACTTTAATGGCTGGTCGCTCACCCTCTTCCATCGCCATGTGGCACTGGCCGTAGAGAAAACATGGAAGAGAGACGAACAAAAAGAAAAAAAAGAACGAAAACACTCTTCCATCGTCATCGTTGTATTTCTCCCTCAATAAATCCAAAATAAGACAATTCGCACTCGGATTCAAGGATAATAAAGGAAATTGTCGTAAAACCTTCGGTATCACCGTAATGACCAAAAACTGCCCGGAAATCCCCCAGGAGGATAACTAAACTGATATCACTCTCGTTCTCCCTACCCCCAGTCACGAGTTGGAATGATGCTGCTCCAAGGATACAAGCAACAATAACAAGAACTAAAATTACTTGTATGGACGCAAGCAATTTACTGTTCCAGTCATTTAGTCGGAGCCAATTTCGACTCAAGACTTAATGGGCACGGGTAGAGAGCGGTTGCTAGCAGCAGCGTTTAGCTGGAGCCACCAAGATGAGTTTATGATGGGTTGAACTCGGGAGTGACCTGCTTCATATGAGTGACAAATATTACTGCAGTTTTGATCCTCTTTCGCATCACGACGAGTGGCTGGCGAACTTGTGAGAACGCAATTAAATGGCGCGTTTACACTGTGCTCGCTAAAGGACGAGCAAAAGGCAGTCATTGCAATTAAATGCCCGCTGATGAGAGGGTTGCTCTTCGAAGCAACGATGTGCTTTATTCTGACAGTTATCGTTAGGGTCAAGCAGTATTTTAGCATTTTGAAGATTTCACTTCGCTGAACCGAGGGAGGGCTTGCTATGCGTGGGTTCAGTGACGGTAACGGCTGTGGTTGGGATGATTTATTGTCATTCGTTGGTGCAGGAAGTCAACAACTTGACACTTGTTATACAGGAGGTGTCTGTGGATTCAACTAGGGACTTGAGAGTTACGTCACCCAACTGCTCAAAGCTGCGCGTATTAAAGTGCCCACAGAGACTACCGGCCTTCCTCCGTCTAGTTTCGACATTCCAAAGAAGTGGGAGGGGGGGTGTGATGACGATGGCTGGTCCGTCAACAACGGTAAAGAACTCGTCGAGATCTTCACTATAAGACGTGACTTCTTCAACACCACCCTTGAGAAGAACTAATTGGCCAACGCAACAGCACAGCACACGTGAATGACATTGACGCGATTGGTCGGATGCAAGCGGCCGTGAGACGTAAGACATTGGAACAGAAGAGGCTGAAATTAGTCTGTGGGTGAATAAGGGAATAACAACAAAGTGTTTGCTGTCCTTATGAAGATTATGTTTGATTATAGTGGCTGCCATAGCTGAACCATAGATCCTGATTGGATCCATTGTGCTGTCACTGTCCAGTAGTTGATTCACCTCGTAAGCCAAGACTTCGGAGCGCGCGATATTTTCAGTATGCTTCGGTATCCTCGCATTCTTGATTAGTTCCATGTGTCCTAAGCTATGTGTTTCACTGTAACGGTTGCATTCTCTCAACCTAACCCGCGCGCCGCTATAGTAGCTGTCAGCTTCCCATATATGTATGTCCATATAAAGCAACTGAAGCAACAAACTATCTCTGCCACTGCTTCAGTCTCTACCAGTTGAGGCATAGGATACTGGAAGAACACTTCTTCCAGGACCTCAAAGGTCACTTTATACTCTATTTTCAGGTTTACCAGGGTGGCTGGACAACGCTCGTACATCACGGGTACGAGAAAGGTGTGAAGATGTATCTATTCCCCCTCTGGGCATCACAATGCGTCTACTGAGACTTGAGTGGGACGTGCTTTGGAGCGTCTATCCACTGACCTAACCTCACCAGAGTGGGCATTGTTTCCATGGCGGCTGAAGGTGCGAATAACTCATATCGTCCATTTAAGGGAATATTTTGCCTATGTCCACTTAATAGAAACGGCCACTGAAGCGGCAAAACCAAAATCATACTAGCCAGCCATGACAGTACATCTTGTCCGCTTAAGAGGATCGTCGACTTAAGAGGGTGTCCATTAAGAGGGAGTTCACTCTATATAGAATTACGACAGTATTTAGCCTGGCCACTTCTTTTTCTTCAACTTTGGTGGACTTCTTTGTATCTTCTTGTGGTGAACAATATGAGGAGCTAAGAAAGGACACATCACATCATTGGCGTCTTGGCCAAAGCGTCCCACTGAGCAGATGTTTAACGAAGTGCTCAGGTACTGGCTGTGAAGAGGAGCCAATCTTTGTCAGATTATTTAGAACACTGACATAATTTGTATTCTATAACCCTCAAGACATATAGTTACTCTTCCTTTTCAGCTTCGTTAAAGCATCGGGTACACCCTTCAAGACTAATAATGAGTGCTGCCGCTGGACTACCTTCCCCCAGGAGCGACACAATGAGTTCAGTAGGACCTGCCAACGTCTACCCACGTACCTAACCTAATCTACCCTAATTCACCCTTCAACGCCACAGAGAAGAAGAAGAATTTGCGTCGCCTGATTTGATGAGCTTCCTGTCACACCTCCAACTATACTCCCCACACACAGTCTGACGTCATAACCCACCACAACTATTTCTTATATTTTTGAAGATAATCCCTTATCACAGTCCTGACTGCGGTATGATTCCTGTGGAGAGCGTGATAAATCACTGGTCATAACATTGTTTCAAACTCCAATGGATGTCCTTCGCATACGTTCCCCTGATGTTCCACATCTTCTAAAGAATGCAAGACTCACAATCCCCCGTTGCTGGACTTTATCTGCTGTAATTTACATTATAGCGTGTATCAACCCCTCCGCTTCATGCGATTTCATTTTGTTATTCAACTTACGTTCACGTCCACGGCGACGTCGACGTCCAAGTCAACGTCGACGAAGAATAAAATAACAAACCCACCACTAAAGGGTTAGACTCAGTACACACAACCTCTCGTTATGCTACCGCACTAAAATTGACAATGGCAGCAAGCTAAAAGTTTATCCTCCACCAGTGGACGGACGCAAAGAACAAATGGATACTCTCGTGCCCCATTCCCACCGGCTAACACTCTCTTGGGGCTGTCGTGTTGCTTTTCTCTTTTTTTTTTTTTTGATTTTCTCTTTTGGTGCTTCGTCTTTGGGCAAAACTCAAATATTAGCTGAAAAGTTGAAAAAAGTTTTCAGAAGCAATTTTCTTTCAATTCACCCCACCCGGCAACGCCCAATTGAGAGGAGATTCGCAGTCGCACCCGCCGCCCACCAGTGTCATAGCAGGCACGGGAGCAAGCGAGGATAGGAGCAAGCGTCTCCCTGCAAGACAACAATCATTGTCGACATGCCACAGCGTAAGTAGAAAGTAATATCTTATATCCTTACATCGCCACAGCAGCGTCGTTCATCAACCCGTTGTTGTAGCGCTAGCGGTAGCGCCGAGTGGATTTTGCCATGGTTCCTTCCCCAGCCACACCCCCAACGCTGTCGTCGCATGCATTTTTCTATTTTACGTACACATCGAAGTTGAACAAAACTCTTTATTTAAGTTCCATGGCGTCCTTTTCATTTTAACTCAAACAGATATCAACCACCGCCCACTATCGCGGCCCCCACCGTGCCAATGCATCGACCCGAATTCTTTGTTCAGGACACGATCAAGGAAAACGTAGAGAAAAAAAAAACGAAACGAAACACACACAAACACAACACGCTCCTTATTGCTTAAAAAACGGTTCAGTTATCTTTTGAAAAATGTTTGCCAAGGGTAAAGTATAAAATTGCATAAACAATAGAAAATTGTTCGTTGATTTGAAGCCAGGCGACTGGCCGTGCTACGGTAGAGACGGCACGGTGGTGGCTGAGACAGAGGCAGAGGCAGAGACTCCTCAGGTAAGGTAAGGTAAGCACTTCTGTCCTTCGTCACCAAGCAAGCATGCACCCCTTTCGAAAGGTAAAAGTTTTCTTCAGTTTGGTTTCCTCTTTTTTTTTGTTGCTGTTGCTTCCAGTTTTTTTTTTTGTGTTTTGTTTATGTTCGTCTCGTTAGCCAAGACGTAGCTGTGTACCGAGTGTCCTCCGTGTCCCATTCACGGAGAAGGATGCCATCCATGCCCCGGCTGGGAAAGTTTATTCTCATTACGGTTTGGTTAAACCTCACTGTGCATGAGTGTGGCTCTGGATTGTTTTTCCGTTGGTGATTTCGGCCATTTAACATTAGATAGTAAGTTTTTGCGAGAATTTTCGGGGAACAAATTGAACTATGCACTTTGTTCTGGCGACTGTGCGGGTGGCACGGGGAGGCTGCTGGAATTCTAACTGAATATTTGGGTGAATTTCACTTGAATTGGTTCTGGAAAAGTTTTTTAAACGAGTCAACTTTTACTTGAGTGTTGATGATTTCATATTTTGCCTTGATTCTTCGAACTCAACTTGAGGCTGCAATTTAAATAAGACATGGCATAAATTAATGAAATTTTAAGTAAACCGGGTGACTGGATGTGGGGAGTTTGTCTTGTTCGTTTATGTTAGTACTTCTAAAACTGACGACATTTAGTCTAGCTCTACAGTCGGTGGTGGTCTTTGGTCGAACGGCTATGAGAACCATTCGTGTTTGTTCACGGACTCACGAGTCTGTGGGACGACGCAGCTGCGGATGCCAGTTTCTAAGGTGGTGCACACAAGTGGAGGAATCATCTAGCCAGAAATCGCGCTGACTGGAGAGTCTTATTGACTGAGGCCCAGGTCTACCCTGGAGTGCCACAGAAAGACTTAAGAAGAACGGCGAGGTTTGAGATGCTTTTTCTAGACAATTATACTCTCTGTGAAACGATATGACTTTCTTTGCTTTTATTTATTTTTTGCTTTATTGCCTATTAAGTGTGTACTGCGGTTTTCGGACAGTACACACGCGGTAGAGAGTAAAGCAAAGTGGCTGACAGAGGTAGTTATCCGGAGGAGAATGAATACCTAGAAGAGGAGCTATTGCCGAGCTCTATATCTGAGAATTGTCATGAATTCTGTCTTCATTGTCTCTTCCATTTATGCTTTCAAATAGTTTTCTTCAGCTTCTTTAGCTTGAGCAACAGTTGCCTCATGCACTCTGTCTCCACTCATCAACGCGAAGGTCTCATCAGTTCCCTGCTGGGAAGCCTGTTAGAATACGCAGGTTGTTTTTGCTAATTTTGATACATGCTTCGAACCTCTTTCGGTTATATTGACTCAAGAGTTTCTTGGCCTGCTTCATGCAATGAGTGTCGGTACCTTCTTTCTAGATCTCTGAAATCTTCTCTGAGGACATGATCTCCTGTACAAAATGGATCGGGGCCTGTGAAGGGTTTCGATACCCCTTTCTTAGCTAGCGAGTAGGCCATTTCATTACCTTCTATTCCAATGTGGCCAGGTATCCAGCAGAGTTTTACTTTGTTTCTCCTACTTAGTTCTTTGAGCGTTTGTAGGCATTCGCACACAAGCTTGGATTTGACAATGAAGGAGTTCAGTGCCATGATAGCATCTTGACTGTCCGACATTATTGCTTTGTCCAATTGGTATAGTTTCTGTCAAGATTGATTTGAATGCACCTGTCTATGGCACAGATTTTCTTTTGAAAGATGGGTGGAATTGAAGAGTCGTACATTTGCGACCGATTTCATGTGACAGCTAAATAGGTGTCCTTTTTATGTTTTTTCAACTTAAAGTTCTAAACTTCTAAAAAAAGAAGTGATGCCACTTTGAGACATATTTCATTTCTATCGCATTACTCAGACCGAAGTATAGTTGATAGTCGAGTGCAACGGTCAACTATCGCCTTAGCCGATTCCATCCCTGGTGCATTTGCCCATGGATTCGTGGTATTTTGTCCTGGATCCGAATACCACTGCTCCCTGTTCCATAATCGGTTCTTGATCCGTCTGTATACCATTTTACCGTATTGCTGCTCAGTCTGTGGGCTATGGACTCAATGCTTCAGTCCTTTTTGGCGTTGAACTTAACGGTGATCTTCTTTAGGAAATTGAATTTCCTAATCGCGGTATGGCCAAGAGTGGCAGCTTTTTGACTAGTGCATCGAATTATATTATGGGTGGAACAACAGTTCGTAAAGCCCTGGCCTCACTCACCACTTCTTTTCTGCTATTGTTCTCCAACGAGTGGAAAGGACCTACAGTTTTATGCCGACTCTGAAGGGCCAAATTTAAGAAGCTTTTTCTAGACAGGAAGACTCTTTGAGCATTGTCAGTGACCCGAAAGAGGTGGGGCCATTAACATTTTTTTGTCGTGCTGGGATTCGAACCTAGACGCCGAGTTGCAAGTGCGTAGGAATCGAAATCGCCACGGCGGCCACAAATGCCTCGATGTAAAGCACCTGTGTTTCTCATGATTGGTAAATAGTTTGCGCAGTCTGCAACAGCTAGATGCAAAGGAGTCAGCTCCAATAGCACCTCCATGGCAGCAGTTGGACAAGTTGTCATAGCCCCTGTAATACGGAGGCATGCCAACCATTGAACTTTTTTGAGTGTCTCCCTTGCGCTGATCAGGTTGTTTCTTTTGGTCCCTGCTAGGTAATGGTGGGTCTAACAATAGCTATTGTAAACATGTCCCTTGTCGTCGATGTTGATTTGTGTGTGCATCCCTTTCATGAGATGTTGGTCCGACAAGATAAATAATAAAGAAGAGTTAAATGTGAAAGTTATCGTTTTTTTTTCTGGCTGATCCTATCCGTAACATTGTATACGTCCACATTCGGATGCTTGGACTGCATCCCCAGTAAGTAAGTTTATGAGCAACTAAACATGATGAACGTCTTCCGAAGTTCCCGAAGCTTTTTTCAAACTTAACGTATTCTCCTTCGTATTGAACATTAATTTCAATCAACTGTGATCGCGTTTCCGTGGAATGAATGAAATCGTTTTCAATTTAAGTGTCTTGTCACGTTGCCGAATTATGTAGAACTAGTATTGTTAAGGCAATTCTCAGTTTTCCATTTACTTTTTGAATGGAATAGAAAAGTCGTCTCATTTTTGCAGAACTTGTTGACATTTTAATCATTTCACATCTTCAAGCTTCCCTAAATTATGCCCTGAATATAATGTAATTTGTGCAAAGGTTCCTTTCATCATCGTTGTTCTCTTAATCTGGTCCAAGTTAATAAACTCCTGCCAGACCCCATGATGTCCCAATCCAGCTTATATTATAAGAAACCACAAAATTCATAGCGCATTGTCCACATGACCTCTCGTGCACATATCGCATTTCAAACTAATTTAACGACAAAATCATTTCCTCTCAGCTTAAGTTATAAAGACCACGGCAACCGTCATCATTGTACCCCGAACTAGGGTAAGCAAACACCACATCCTAGCCGGGTTGGTGTATTAGCAGTAAAAGCCACCAAGCCAAACTCGGTCCAACACGGCTAACAATGCACACAAGTCCGCTCCTTATCCTCCCACCCATCATCGTCATCTAATCTCAGCATGCAGCTCGGCAGTGCCTTGTCAGCTGATTTTCTCGCTCACTTTGTGGCTTTCATCGCATTCAACTGGCGCGCCGGGACGGTCGCAATAGGCGACAGCACCACATATCCCTGTGTGCATAAGTATACCATAGCCAAGGAAACGCAAACCTAAATCAACATTCCATAAACGGTTATGGTTTCCTTTGTTACGCATATCCTGCGCGTGATTTCCATTTAATAATAAGCGACTCTGGTAGCCTGGCACTCTGAACTGAAGCTCGGCGACTCAGCGACTCAGCGACATAGCGTCACACCGCCTCAGCGTAGCGCTTCAGTTGTGGCCGGCATGCCACGAGCAGTGTCTTCAATTTCGCTTTTGTACGCTTCCCACCAGGACCACAACCATGACGACAACGACAATGATGACTTTCATTCATTCACCCAATTGCTCGGCTGGGGTTGCGGGGCTCGCTTTCCCACTGTTCGGCCGACAAGCCGAGGTGGGAGGAGCTGCAAGTGAATTTCACGGAGTCTGGGGGAGAATGAGAAAAAGCAGTTATGGGTGTTAAATCTTTCCGGTCTTCCGGACTTTCTTTGTTGTGTATGCATGAAATCCTGATATTATAATGAGTGTTAAAGGAGATGCCATAAAAGATTATGAATCCTTCCCCCGACCACAGCTTCGTCGGAATACAACAGAAGCACGACGCGGCGGCCGGGAAGGAGGGTGGAAAAGTAATCCTGGTCCCATGACTGCTGCCTACTATTCTGACTGACTGCGAATTTCTATTTCTCCCGCCGCGCCACGCCCTCGTTGTGGTGAAGGGAGTGGGAATCCAAGGAAAGACCTTCTTTGTTACAGTTTTTTTTTAGCGGACAGCGGCTGCGGTGGATGGTTGTTGCTGCTTCTTGTCCCGTCATCCCATGCCCTATTTTCCCGTCTGATCTTGGTGCGGCTCGCACTCCTGCTCCTGTCGTTCCATTATGATATTTAGAAGTTTTATTGTTATTGTTGTTGATGTTCCTTTTATGATTATGATTCATCCCGTTTTTTCTTTTTTTTTGCTTTGTTTTGTTTTGTTTTTCCGTGTTATCATGACGTCTTCCTCCATCCGGACGAGCGCGGCGTGTTGGCCATTCTGGGGGGATGCGGGGCAGTTGGTTGCAAATTAGTGAGCGTTGAGTGTGCGTGTGCCTGGTTTGAGGTGGCGTATGCGTTCGCTGGCTAACATTTTCGGCGCCCACCACTCCCCAGCTTGGAAGGTGGTCATTTTTCCCGCACCGGACTGGCTCTCGGACCGGGGGTAAATTAATGATAATGGGATGCGAAAATTAAGTGGCAGTTGAGCTCCTCGTTTTATCTACTTTCTGTCCACTTCGACATTTCAGCGAACATTTCGCTGGCCATAATAAAATGAGTTCCAACGTATTTTGTTATTTTTTTCTTCTTGTTCCTCTTCTTCTTCGACACACAGGTTTTCGGGGATCCTGTGTAGCGCGACGTTGCTTTGTTGTCGTTTAGATACGTATATACAATTTTTCGGTCGGCCTCGAAGACACGATGCTGACGATGGTGCTGCTGATGAAGTTGATGATGATGGCTGCGATGACAATGATGGGCCATTGTCCGGGAATGAGAGGGCATATCCATTGCAGAGTTGAGAGGAAAATTTCTGAAGACATTTTAAAAGCACCATGATGATTCGATGATGGATGACATTAAGAGTGTCCTTCTGCTGCTAAGGGGTAGCTCTGGGTGTCTTTTATAGCTGATGGTGCTTCGTGAGGACGTCATTTCGTTGTGTCCTCGTTTCTTTGCATTTGTATTATGCGAGATGTGCTTATTTTAAATGTAACGCGATACGCAGTTTGAGATTTGACGCACGACTCTGTGTTTATCTAGACATTGCTGAAATTTAATGTAAAATGTGACAGTGACTTGACGCGGGCCCACTGTTTCGGAGAGGAAGCCTAGGTGCTCTACATGGTCCAGTCATCTTAGACGTTGGACCCGTAGACGCCTGACGAGGCCCATGCTGCTGTACACCTCGCACAGTTCATGGTTGAATCTTGTCCTCCAGATGTCATCAGCGTAATCAAAAATCGCACGCAGAGCTTTTTTCTCGATGAGACCAAGAGCAAGGACTTCTTCATCTGCTTTTGAGAATGTTTGAGTATACATAATATAAAAGAAATGATTTCTGAAATCAAAGATCAGTTCCGAGGTTAATATCATCCAAGTCATAACCATTTGCACTTGAAAACGATGTCATATTCCCAGAGGAGGACATGTACAATTTGTTCCTACGAGCGCTAAATAAATAAGGAAACAGGGTGTAACAATCGATGACGATAGTTAATGACACGATGACACAAACTGTCGGGCAGTATTCAAAACGACGAGAACGAGGCACATCGTAGTCCGCAGCTAGTGACAATAATAATAACAATAATATTGGTGGCGCTACAGTCCAAAGAGGCCCAGGGCCTAGCTTATCAGCAACCACTCGTTTTGTGCATGATATTGTTCTCTCACGAGTGCAAGGGACCTACAGTTTTATGCCGACTCCGATCGGTCAAGTTTGAAAAGCTTTTTCTAGACAGGAATACTCTTTGAGCATTGTCAGTGACTGGAAAGAGGTGGGTCCTTGAAAATGTATTTCTTTTGCTGGGATTCGAACCTAGATACCGAGGTTTAAATGCTTAAGAGTCGACGCACAGACCCAAAACGCCACAGCTGCCACTTCAATCACGTTCTATCAAATGAGATAATGATCATTTTGGTCAATACTGAGCTGTACTTCGATACTTCCTTATAGGAGATATGTGTATGTACAGTCAACTCTCTCATAAGAATTTCTCTTTTAAGTCTCCCCGGGAAAGGCTGTGTGGTGTTTGAAGCGCTTTCTAGAGCCATGGTCGAGTCCAGGATGGGGAATGCACAGTGCGGCATTCGTTCCGGCAAAAGAACATCCGACCAGTTTTTCACTCTAAGAATGGTACTCGAGAGGGCTTGGGAATATGCCAAACTGATCTACAGCTGTTTTGTAGGTTTGGAAAAAGCAAACGTCTGAGTTCCCCGATGGAAATTTTGGAATGATCTGCAGGACTTCGCCAAGTGTGTACCTGGTCAATTCTCCTTTTCACTGTACATATGGACTAGATGTGCAGCGCAGCCGAGGAGCACATTGGGAAAGTTGAGAGTTCTTATCCTCACATCATCCCGTATGTGCTGATGATATCGTACTTCATGGCGCAGTTGGTTGAGTGCCTGCCCTTGATTAGAGGGGTTCCTGGTTCGAATCCCAGTGAAAGCAAAGCTTTTATCCGGTTTTCAAATCTGGTCCAGTCACCATTTGCCGTTGGGACCAAATTATCGGCACTCTCACTGGATTTGTCAATCAGTGGTAGAGTAGTCTGACGATTTCGCCGACAGCCCACTGACCTACCTACTGAGGTTGCTGCAGGTAGTACAATGGATCAGTTTTGAGTCTGAGTGCTCTAGTCTAGTGTTAAGGCAAAACAAAAATGCGCCGATAATGGGATGAAGGTGTAAGTAACGTAACAAGTCAGATGTTATGGTTATTTCCAGAACGCCTGCATTCTAAATGTTGGTGGAGATGAGAGGAGTAATGTTGAACTTTTCTGTAGGATAATTGTACTCTTACCTGACCGAAAGAATCGCGAATACAAGCTGCTGAGATGAGATTCCTTAGTACGCTTCTGGGAGTTACTCGCCGTGATTGTATGCGAAACACGCCAGCACCCGGATCTTCAAATAAGAACTCTAATTCACCTCGTTACAACGTTACCGGAAGGATATCCGCTGATCATAGTATTCACACGTATTCACAGACACGGGGTGAAAAAAAAGTATAAAAACGCTTTCAGATAAACTGGAGAGAGAGAGAGAGAGACGGCAGACGTTGGATAACCCTTTGCTCATTGATTTCTGAAAGACAGCTGAAATTTTGGTCTGACAAAATACCTAATCACGGATGGATTTTCTATTTGGTTTTCAATATGGTCTTCAGTCGCAAAAAATATTCGATAGAAAAATTCTAAGACTTTTCTGTGGCAAACTTGGAAAGAAATTCTTCTCTGCAATAAAGTTACATGTGAAACAACAAAAAAAAAGCCTTGAGTGATGTATCAAACCGAATCAGTTCTCATAAAGAGAATGGGCTTGCAAATCCATTTATTCAATTTTTAATTGATTCTCATATGACGGCCGTTATTGTTCAATGATTTCGAACATTTGTTTGGACGAAATGCACAAGTTGCACCTAGTCGATATGTAGTTCCAGCAAAACGGGGCCCACAGAATTGACTTCCGTGGGCAATGTATCTCTCAAAGCGCGTAGGTGCTCTAGGATCAAGACCCAGGTTCACCTCGGATTGTAGCGCCATCCATGATCTTTCGGGGCTTCCACTCATTTCGATTGATTTTTCTTCACTTTTACTCCAACAGCAAGAGCTATTACCGACCTCACTCATGACGTTGACAATCGTTTAATTGCAAAAACAATCCACCCCAAGCGTCCACAATAAGCTGACTAGGCAATCAGCATATTTCATGCTTACTCACGTTCAATCTCCATCACCTCTGTCTGCTCTTAACTTGGATCCTCGTCAACTCGTTTCCATTTATTTATTTTCAATTAAAATGCGTTTATGCTTATTTCAAGCAGAACCATCCACCTCGCAATCAACAACCAAACAACAATAACCCATCAACCATCAACCCAATATCGAGCCACCCAGACTACGGCACACCTGCTGCAATGTGGAACAATGAAGGAGGCCACCACAATAGCAAACGGCCACAGGATCTGGGTTTTCATTCAGTGAATCCAGTGAAACGACCCATTCCCCGTACAATCCTACCAACGGCAGCAAGCCGGCGCCTGTATATCATCTGGCTTCGGCTCACCTTGCGCTGGATTTCGCCATCAAAACGTAAACAATTAACAGTTGTCTCAACGTCTGAATGAACACAGATGCCAGGATATGAGAAACGGAGCAAATATACACCGTAGAACAAACCCAAAGGATATCAGGAAGAAAGAGAAATAAAGGAAAATTATTGTTTTGTCTGGCACAGGCATTGATTTGAGTGCTTCGTCTCCTCTCATGCAAACGGTGTCACCACCAGTCCGACCACCACACACCACTAGCAACAGTTGCAATAATTGCTCAAGCCGCCGCAGCAGGCCGCTGCGTTGTGCGACTCATGACCCAAAAATCCCACACATACATTAGTCATCGTCCTTTCCAGTCACACAAACACAAATCGCCAACAATGTCAACAAGAATCCCGACAACAACAACGTGATGCCAAAAGGCATGCTTAGAAGTCGAATTGAATCCGAACGGAAAATAGGTCATGATTTGATCAAAGATGTCGATGTCACCGCTAACCTGTCCCCGACGACGCCGACGCCGACGCCGCCGACGCTGCCTCTGCGGGGCAACTTCATTAATCGAGACAGCGAAACCGAAACGAAAACAATAAACAAAAGAGAACGCACACAACGTCAACAATGGCCAAGGAAGAGCCACGGAAGAGAAGAAACAATGCGAGAAATGGCGAATTCATTGACAAAGGAAAAAAGAAGAAAAAAAACTGTTGGTTGCTCATACGCCCCAGTGCACTACTTGTACTACACAAATCACACTATGCGAGGGAGACACAGCCGACACACCCAACAGGATGGGACGGCAGCGTCTGTTTCTTGCTTGCGTGCGGCTTGATGTGGTGACCGTGGGCATGCATGCACCGGATGAGGCGGGGGGGAGGGTTCATGTGGCAGCCTTTGGGGCAGGACAAGAATATCGCACAAGAATCCGGACATGGATCCACAGAGCGAGCTGCCTCCACAACCCGCCTACTCCCCACATGTGTGATGTTTTGTTCACACGCGTGTGCCTAAGTGCTGCGTGGTGGGCAGCAGTGTCAGCAATGGGGAAAAGATTGCTTTGTTCCGGTAGAATATTGTTCTTCGGTAGATTTAACGGAATCCGGCTCATGCCTCGGGGGTAGGTAAATCATAAAACTACGTTTATGGTTTTAGCAAATGAAATACAAATATGTGCAGGAGGCGACCGGCACAGTTTGCGTTTCCGAAGGGGATTAGAATGAGGCAAAAAACGGATACGAGTTCGTTGCATATCTAATGTCGTGTGTGTCGATGGGAAGCGTGATTTTGAATGCGAACAAATGAGTGCGGGTCGGCTGTGGGGTACAAACTAGTGTGGAATTGAATTAAAAATCATTGAATGGCCTTTGTTGGCGGTGTTCCCTACGTTTTTTTTGCGGAACCGAACGATTCGATCGTTAAACACGAGGTATTACTTCTGGAAAAGCGGACCCACGTATGTAATTCTTAAGGATTCACACAAATGTTTCATCCAGCTGTATTAGATCGGAAGTATTAGCGAAATCCTAAATCTAAAAGCAAAACAATTAAGCTTTCAGTTTACCCTACAAAACGTTTCTGAGGTCGGTGTCCTGTTTCCGATGGATGAGTTGAGAAAAAAAAATGGCGAAAATAATAAACAATAAGCTTTCTGGTGCGGAGGTATTCCAGATACCAGACGACTTATTGTTTATCATTTTCGCCATTTTTTTTTCTCAGCTCATCCATCGGAAACAGGACATTGAGTCTTGAGGTGTGGACAGCTCTAGGACCATGTAATCCATGCCACTCCTGTTTATTTCGGCCATAGGCATAGTTGATGAAATACAGACCCTGCTGGTTCTGTTCGCTCTGGACATTCATCCACCACATTCGAAGACACGGGAGATCGCTCAGCGGTTTATCATCGCCCAGTCAACCGTTTCGCAAAGACTGAAAAGGCTTGGAATGGAAGGGAAATAAGGGCGTTGTTTTTCATTGAAACAACGCCAGACCACACACAGCTTTAGTGACAAAACAAAAGCTGAATTCATTTGACCATGCACCTTCTGACTGCCAGCTGTTCCTCTCAATTCAATCCGAATATGACATAAAAACTTCTTCACCCACTGACTTTCACAAGAGAACCATTACATCTCTTCTTGATAAACAAATGTCGCGGCGTTGTGTAGTGGTTACGTGCATTGACGCTGGGGGTTTATGGGTTCACTCCAAGAATCGAGCAACTTACATATTTCAGCGCTCCACCTTTATCGACAGTCCTTAAAGGCTATTTATTTTCGGAGTCGGTTTAAAATTGAATGTTCCATCCACTCGTGATAGCAGGATAGCACACACTGCACAAGTGGTCGCTGTAGAAGCTGTGCATAGGTTCCCCGTGAACTGTCTTTTTTGCTACTGAAACAGGTGTACCATAAGGATGTGTGGTTAGACCAAAACTGTTTGCTCTTTGTATTGATCACATAGCAGATTTTCAACAGGGGGAGTGATGTATGCGGATGATTTAGTCATTTTGTCTGAGAGGCCATACACACTCCAGATGCAAATAAATAAGTTGGAACTGTGACCGTTTGAACCAAAACATTTCCAATTTATGATTTTCAGCATAGAATGAAATAGCAGTCAACCGAAGTAATACACTGCTTCCACTCCAAACCAGTGGTATAACGCAACGGAGAACGCCTGCATCTAAGATGGCGCACACAGCTAGAGAAGGACATCAACTAACTCGGCGGGGGAAGCTGGAGACCGCGCTACCAAAAGATTGCGCTAGTTGGAGAGTCATTTTGGTTGAAACCCAGTACCATCCCCGAATGTAGCACCACACAAAGCAGAAGTACACTGCTAATCAAAATTACACGAACAACTCATTGCTGTCCAGAACATTTTTGAGTTGTCGGTATGCGCCGATCCTGTACTCCTCAACACCTTGCCTAATTCCCTCGGAAATTCTGTATGAATCATTAATGTAATCGGGATTATGGTTAAAAATGTAATCATTAATAATCGAACATGTTTCCTCTTTTGCTTAATTTCTTTAATCTGTAATCATGATTAAGGATTAAATTCTTGATCGTAATCTGTAATCATTAATTTTATTACTTTTTGCCCAACACTGATTGAAACAATGTCTTCCTTTTTTATTCGACAAATGCACCTCTGTTCTCTCTGCAATGCAACCATGCATTTGTAAAGATGGCAGTAAGAACACAAGATTTCTCTTTTCCAACTTCCATGTCCTCTGCGAATCGCAAATTCTTTCGGATTGTCTACTAAATCCAAGAACTTCATTTAAAGTTCTATTAATGCAACAATAGTATTTTCTACCTCACATACATATGTACAAACTGAAGTCCTTACAGATTTTACTCGACTGGAAGGAGTTTTTCGCTCACGCCACCAAAAGTAAAAATTATAAATTCAACTACTGCACTGCACTACTGATTTGTCTTCAGGATTTTTTTTTCTCGTTTTGCTCATGCGTTCATTTTGAGTTGATATTTAATTTGATGAAGGTACATAATTGAAAACAGTTTTCTCAAAATGGCGATGAAGGAAATTTCTTTTGACAGTTGTGGAAAACATGTGATCATACGTTAGAATTTAGCGAGCATTTTTGTGTGGAGTTTGGAGTGGAGAAAAGGGACTAAGGAGACATCCGTACAAGCTTATAAATGTAGGAAAAGTGTAGTAAAAAGTCCATTAGCTTTGCATGCAATTTAAGGCTGTATTTAGTATAGTAAAAATGGTTCGATTTATGTCAAATATGCTCCGTTTTGTTGGATTACTTGTTGGCGTTTTGATGGTATCATCTCTCTCTCGTAAAAGCCCTCGTCCCTACTGATGAAAACTGAGAGAGTCTTGTTACTCAAGCCTCTTTTAAGGCCAACTGTTCGTAAGCAAAATCATTCGCCGTAGTCAGTCCTAAATCATTAGGTCCAGACTATAAGGTAGATGCATAAGGACCTCCCAACCAAGCTCCCAAAGCTTCTGGTGAATCTATGAATGTCGCCTGGCGTTATGGAACACAATTCCTCTGATATGGGTGAAAGCTGGCCGCTTCTGAGCGAATAGTTACTTTAGACGTTCCAATTGTTGAGAATACAGGTCCGAATTAAGAGTTTTCATAGTAGATGATTCGCTGCCAATCCCACCAAGCACACAGCGTAACCTGCCCGCCTTTCAAATGTTTGCGCCGACTCACCGCGATTCGACCTCGATCGTTTTCGTTTGACGTTGCTCCACTTTTCGTTACCAATTACCATCCGAATCTAAAAGCAGCAGCAGTGATTCGCAGATGGAAATTCGGTCCATGAGGTTATTTTGAGTTAACTTGTGTGGTACCCATACATTGATCTGTTTTTTTTATCCAGCCGTGTTGAAATGGTTCCAAACTGTTTTTTTTTGCAATGTTTAGCTCCTGGGCAATCGAAACAGTTCTGACATGACGACGTCAGACTCGACGATTTCCATGTCGCGGGTCTATGCGAATAAGCCACAAGCCACAGCGGCCCTCAAAGTCAACATAGCCCATGCCATAGGTCAAATTCAGCCTGATTTATGCTCACAGTCATGGAAAATTTGACATTTCGGATGTTAGCCGCCCAGAGAAACGATGGTGCCTTTCAAACGATGCCTTTCAAACGATGGTAAATTTTATTATTTTATTTAAAGTAAACAAAATAAGAAGCGCACAATGAATGACGGTGTTTTTCCGTGCCAATAGGATGTTTGTGGAGGTCTAGCTTCTACACCCTTGTCCTGAATTCTATGTTGAAATGTTACTTATATTCTGGATAAGGGCATATATTATATTTGCAGCCATTTGTGCAGTAAATTGTTGGCAGCACTGAAAAAAAACATCCTGACAGCTGACAGTTTATGATTAGTAAAAATGGAACATCACACGGTACAAAAAAGTTTTTCATTATTAAAGAATATCTCAAAAATAATGAAAGCTTGCCAAACACAGTTTCAAAATTTCATACAAAATTTGGGAATGGTGTTATAACTTGAACAAAAAAAAATGACACAGACCTGCCGAAATTGGGTGATATTGATGTGACCTACAAGACGGTGATACATGCCTACAGCCCGTGATAACTGCATGAGACAATTCCTGGTCATATACTCTCCCGTTTCGGTGATCAGAATTGGGTCCCTAGATCGTATTATCTAGGGGACACCATTCAATTTTTTTATGGGGTTATTTGTAGTCAATGGTCCATGTCAACAAGCCCACAGGCCACAACCACCGTGCATTGCAGAAGTAAATTAAATGCAGCAACACAAAATTCAGCCACATTTATGCAGGATGGTCATGGAAAATTTCGATAAAGGAGTGCTTATGTTCCAGCAAAGCCTTGAAGGCCATTTGCCCGAAGTGTTAATCCATAAATAACCCTCTCCTCTGCATTTTAAAAATAACAATCTAATGATTACAAAATTGTTTTCTATTTAATACAAATCTTGCTCTAATTTTGGGACACCCTTTACTATAGGAGGACGTATGACATTTTCACAAATCTTGCAGAGAGCTTTGTTGCAAATCATATTAGAAGGATGGAGACGTCAAATAAAAGGACCTCTGAAGACTGAAACACACGTTTAATGACGTTTATCAATTAGCAAAATTTCTAAAATAACAGTGCAGTCGTAAGTACGACGTCATTACTACGCTGAAAGTATGATATTGCGGGAAGAAACTGAGGCAACGAACGAATCACAAGTTTGATGTAAAGAACAAGATGAGTAAGAGAACTGCTGAATGAATTTCATTAATGATTCATGATGATATTGTATTCAACGGTTGGGTGGTTCATAATTCTAATACAATTCAGAGCAAAAGTCTTTCAGTTTCCACAACATAATGGCTGACAATGCTCATAAAACATCTTATTAAGATGACATTGGCGGCAATGAATCACCTTCATCAAATTCTCAAATTATTGAGCCCACTAAACCCTCCTTACTGACACAGAAAATACCCTTAAAGTGATTTTTGGCCAACTAACCGCAGTTAATCGCAGCCCATAAATCCATATGATCTTCAGCGATTCCAGATCGAGTATAGATAAAAGTCAGAACTCTCGACATGCCCTCATGACAATAATAATAACCACATCGCTGATGATAGCTATTTGCCACGAAAGTGCAGAAAAAAAAAAACAAAACAACAACCAGGACGGGGAAACTTTTCCAAAAGTTAATTGACATCTGATAAAAGTTTGCTACAATTTGACACCTATTTACTTATGTACACAAGATATGTGTACGTTTACGCGAAAGCATGTGAAGCTAGACATAAAAAGTTGTAGACATAGAGGGAAACTTTTTGTCGCATGAACTTTCCCATCGAATCCCCCTTGGGGTTGAATATGAAAACTACCCCACGACACAGGGACAGAGGCTTTTCCACTGAAAAGTAATAACAAAAATACATTTTGGCCTTAAGGGAGTGTCACACCGCATACCCGGAGCCTCACCCTTCAACTCACTTACACAGATGAATATCTGGATTATGGTTCGGTGGGATAGGTTTTATGTACGTTGATAACTTTGAGAACGGCACTAAAAATTAAAATTAATTTTGTGTGAATTATGCTCTCTTGGTGTGGGTTTGTAAAAGTTCCAGTGACTACTATTTCGCTGTGTGAAAATGGATTTGTATCTCTCTGGGGATATTGATAATATACCTTTCAGATGTATCTCTCAATTCGGATTGAAAAACTTTTCAGTGAAACTGAAATTGATGTTGAGCAGTGGATTTCGGTGGTAGTTGAGTGACGGCACCCGTTGACTGTGCGGGGAAAAAATGGGTCCACGAAATGTGATGAATAATCGCATGGCACTAATGAGAGGTAATGTCTTTACGATGTCATCACTGGTTGGAGCTCGTGGTTTGGAGCAGAATCTGATTAAGGTGGGATGAGGAGAGAAAAGAAATAATGAAACCATCAATGGGTTGGTTTACTAATGAATTCATTTCAGTTGATCGTTGGCGGTATACACAGCTCCCAATCGTGCACAATCTGGTTTTCGAATCAGTTTCTCTCCTTAATAAAACGTTTAATATTTGTTGTCTGTCAATTGAATGCCAAAGATAATTTATTCAGTGAGTTATGACGCATACGAAGTAAGCCATAAAAATGTCTTTAGGATTTATATGAAATCTGATTAAATGGAATAAAAACTAGTGTAGTTGGTAACAGTGACGATTAAGAGAGTTGGGCTAAGTTGCGATTTTATGTTCACATGTATGACTGCGATTGCTATTTTCTGAGCTCAGTGGTTTTAAGTTGTTGTGTGATTCTCACCTATCAAAAAACTCACACCAAATATCGCTCTTTTAAGTCATCATTCTTAATTGTATGATTATGCACAGTCCTTGTGTACAGTATATGAAATCTCAATAAATCCATTACTCCAACTGCTCATTTTTGTATGAAGAGCAGCCCTACGCATAGCATACTCAAATTTTGTACACACGCACACCATCGTTCGAATCTGCCACACTTCATGATCGTTTGTGTGAATCAATGTGCGAATGGGCATGTGAAAAAGAGCATCTAAGGCGTATGTATGATTTCAAACCGTGGTTATGGTTGTGAAAAAATAGCAACTTAGACTTAAGTGTTAAACTGCGATTGTGTTGTGTTGGCTGATGTGAAAAGTAGCAACTTAATCACAATCGCTGTTCATAAACTGCGATTGCGATTTATTAATCACTGTGAAAAAATCGCAGTTAGTGTCTTTTTGCTCAACTCAACGACAAAAACAGCTTTCGTATTTCATGACACCACCTGCTTCAAGTTACTAAGAATGCTGAAGGAGTGCAACTCAAGCTTCAAAATTCAGGTCAGCATAAAACTCTGGGGTCTTGCCAATCGTGAAAGAACAACGGTGGGCGCAATACGAGTGGTTGTTTTGAGGATTTTTTTAGAGGCGAACAACTTTAAATTGATATATAACACAGACAAATGATCATAATTTGCATAAAATTGAATACATTTTACATGTATTTTTATGGCATTAATGTTTGAATATGATTTCATGTGATTACATGTGATCGCCTCGGCTGGCGTAGACATCATTTTCAAATCAGACCAAGTTGTACAAATTTAGTAATCATGTTACTGTATCGCTCATCGTTCACTGTAACGTTATGACGGGGACTAATCATATTCGGTGTGCGTCCCCCTTGAGAGTGGTATACTGGCAAGCTTGTAGAGCTGCATTCATCAGACGGGTTTGCAATTCGAACCTCTAGAATATGTGCGTGCGTTGCGTTTAGAATTCACAAAAATCGTAGGGGCCAGATTGTAAGTTGCGTCCGAATAGCAACCAACAACGCTAAGACGACATCAAAATAAAGTATGGAAAAGTTTAAAGTTGACCAAATTCATCTCTTGTCATGCATTCCACTTGTGGTATTTGTTGGGTATCTGCCTCCCATTAGGGCCATTTGCTAGTTGACAACTTTTTGCCATAACACAACGCGTGCAACGGATTCAATGAGGTTGAGACTTAATTGTGTTCGACTGACATGGGTTTCTCGAATTGAAACATGTTTTTCGAAATAAATGTGAACAATTTGTAAATTCTGCTGCGGCGTGAGTTTGTTCATGTTGAATTGCCGAACGAAACTAATCTAAAACAACCGACAACTGCCAAATGCCAAATCAGTGTCACAGACAATTGCTTATATTTTTGAAATATCACGCATAAGTGGCATAACTAATAACTTAACACTCTTGGTCCAGAAGAGTAAAGTTCCAACAATTGAGATCTACTAGGTTAAGTAGAGCAAATGAAAACCAAAACTCCGAACCTAAAAATCTTCGAATCCATCCACGAAAGATAGCGCAGTAGAGGAATACCAAGATTCAGGTGGCGCACGCAAGTGGAAAGTGGCCTCAAAGATGTATTCGTATTCGAAGGAGGCAGCTAGCTAAAGATCAAGCTGATTGGAGGTGCTTATTGGCTGATACCCAAGTCCAACCCGGACTGTAGCGCCACCAGTAATAATACTAATAATTTGGGTAGTGCGACAGTCCAACGTGAACCTGTCTCCAACAACCACTCGTGTAGTGCGTGCTGTTGTTTTATCATGAGTGGATGGGCCAAGGAGTTTTATGCCGACTCCGAACGGCGAGAAGGAATACTCTCTGAGCATTGTTGTGCATTATGAAAGTTGGCACATTCGTAGATCGAACCTGGCACCTTCGGCGTAGGAGTCGATGCACCATTCCCCAACGCCACTACTCCTATTCAACATTAATGTATTGTGTCAAATCATGATGGTAAGCCTAACACAAAAATTGCTAAAGAATGGTAGAGATGTCAAAAATGTATCAAAATAACTAAAAACAACAATGCAGTCTCTAATAAGGCTTCTTTCCCACGATAGGTGAAAGCCACAAACACTGAAACGTGCACACGTTCGCATATTAGCCGATGTCAAATATATCGGGCATCTAATATATTTTCCAGATTGATGATTGTTATAGTTCGGTTGTGCCAGCCCCTAAAATACTAGATCATCGAAAAATAACTAGTTCGTCTCACCCGATGGGCAATGCCCACTCTAATAAATCGTCTTTTTCGCATGAGTCTAAGTTTCGAATAACTTAAGACAGTGGTTTGCTGGGACAAGCCCACCGTATGATTGAAGTAACCTCTTACACTCATCGTCAATAAATCAGCGGCTCAACAAGGATTTTCAAAATATTCAGACGATTATTCCTTATTCCTGCGGATTCCCCTACTGAGGTGGGGATCTTCTAATAATTCCCATATAAGGATTTTCTCAACACTCAAAACTATTCAACTTTCTCAGCCATATGCTCGCCAAACTACATAAATCACCGACACACTGAAGTCTCCTTTGATGGCAGTCAGTTTCCCAGTTTCCTCGTCGATATCCGCCAATGGAATCGTATTCGCCATCGGCTTGGATACTCTATCCAGCGGATCCAAAGATGAATGTTTGGGAAAAATTTCAATTCAAACTTTACCCTCAAACGACTTTTTATAGGATTTATACAAATCGGTCGGAACTAGGCGTGTGGCGGCGGCGATGCTGGCTCGCAGGGGACGATGTGAGAGGGGGAGCGTCCTGAAAAAAAGCCTCTCTACAGTCGTTCGGCGTAGATAGTGTTACAATTTGATTAATTGCCGGAAACGGAAAAGGAAAGCAATGGTAGATGAAAGCCGAGAACAGCATGGGCAACACCACAAACTTCGTCTCATGAATGGAGCTGCACAAGAACAAGCTGAGGAATAACTGAAAAAAAAAAGAAATGTTTCTAACTCTCGGTGATTAGTTGTGAATGTATAGCTTCCGTCGTCACACCGTGCCGTGGTGGGAGTGTGATCGTCCTGCCGAAACGGATGTCCAACTGGGAGAGGGTGAACGAAAGAGAGAAAATGATTTATGCGAGCAGAAGCGTTTCCTTGGCTACTTACGCTGTCGAAACTTCCGAAAGAATTGAGATGGATGGAAATTAAATTTAAAATAATGTTGTCCAGGATAAAAGTTTGCCTCACTTTATCCCTAATATGCCGAAAGCGACAATAACATGCAAGGGAAACCAAACTGTCAGACACCACCAAACTACATGATTTTCACTCCACCGCAGTGGAGATGCGAACGGACACCAGCCCACTGGGGTGCTCTGGCAGACCGCGACCACCTTTTCTCGCCCCAGCTCTATGCAGGCCAAGCAAGCAACATGGTACTAAAAAACTTTCTCTGCTGGGGAGAGTGTAATTCTAAAAAATATCAGTTTTGATTTTCAACACGCAAAACTTCTCCGATTCGTCCTGGTTCTTCTCTGGATTCTCCATTTGCGTGCACAAGGACCATTGTTGCCGATCTTCTGTGTTCGGTCGTTTTTTTTCTTCATGTTGCTTCGGTTGCGCTTTTTTGGGGGGAAGTGAAAACTTTTCTAATTCCATTTGAGTTAAAGCGTAAATATCCGTAACCAGGCGAAACAATAAATTACGCTCGGATTTGGTGAATTGTGAACCGGGGAGGCGGGTCGAAGGTGGGGCGCATTCAGACCAAACAGAGAACTTGTCATCGCACGAACAATTGTCAAAAAGTTTGCGTTGTTGTTGACACCCATCGTCGAAGTTTTGAGTTACTCGTATTTTCATTCTGCGAATGCATTTGCATTTCATTCCGGAGCACTGTGCTCACGTGGGCGGTGCGAGGGAAAATTAATAAATTTTATGATCAATTTTATTACCCTTCTCGCGACGAAACAACAGGAACCGCTTCGGTTTTGGCCCACTTCACTGGTTGATGTGGATTGAGATTATTTGAGGGTGTAGTGGTTGTGATGAGGGGAAGAGGATATTTTGCAAATGTATTATCGCCAAACTCCTCATCGCACCTTTCTCGGCATCACCTTGTTTATCTGCCTCGAACACGACACTCCACTGCGTGGGTGGATCGTAAAAATCTCCTCAATTCCTTCCGCCCAGACATTGGAGTGCTTCTTTTTTTTTTTTTTGTCAAAATTCACTTGAAAATTTGTTTCTGGTTATTAAATGGGGACCTGGCTTTTATGACATCGATTATGGGACGTGTATGTAAGTAATTCTGGTGGGAATTTGAAATAATTGCAAGGAACTCAAGACATTTTATCGCATTTTTACAGCTTAGCGCGTGAAACCTTTCGAGAGGATCGTGTAGCCCTGGTTTACCACTGCTTTGTGTCACTCCCGCGGACTCGGGGCGGCAGGGGTTTGTTAACTTTTTTATGCATTATGGTGGCGAATATAATTGTAAGGTCGTAAAAGGGGAGCAATAAATAAAATAAATTGTTTTTGATAATCGTTGTTCGGAAAGGGGGGATGCAGGACAGTTAATCGTTTTCAATAGGTCCCCGTGTAGTCACCAAGTTGTAGATGACATCGTGGGGGTTGCTGGAATGATGTTCTATGAATCGTGGAGTGTTTATTACGATATGGGGCTCCATGTCTTCTGAGAAGAATAACGCAGTTATATGGAGAGGGGGGGATTTGGCAGCCTGTGCCGAGGGACCTTAATGCATGTTTATGAAAAATATTTGGAGATTATTCCAACGAAGTGTAGTAGAAGTACTTTATGCATTTGAGGGAAGAGTCCCAGGGAAGAGACCCCAGTTTGACTGTCACATCTTTATAAGAGCTATCATCCATTCGGAGATTCTTTGAAATCTTTAGTATCATCTTACGAAAAAAGTAATAGGAGACCACTTCAACTGATACCTCAAGAGCTCAATAGTCAATTGAGTAGTAGAGCCCTCTCTCGAAGGACCAAGCTAAGATTATATAAGACCCTATCCTGGTCTATGGCGCGGAGATCTGGACATTCTCAGGAGCAGATGAAGAAGCCCTTGGTCTTTTCGAGAGAAAAGTTCTGCATTAAATTTTGGGTCGGTGTTTAGAGAAGAAGATTCAACCATTAACTGTAGGAGTTGTACAACGACATGCGCCTGACCAGGTGTCTACGGATTCAACGCCTGAGATGGTTAGGCCATGTGGAGCGCATGGACAACACTGCTCTAGGCCGAAGAGTTTTCGACTCCGAACCAGTGGCAGAACGCAATAGAGGACGCTCACGGAACTGATGACACACACAACTAGAGAAGGACTTTAACCAGTTTGGCGTGCGAAATTTGAGGCAGCTGACTAACTGTTGGCTGAGGTCCCGGATTGTAGCGCCATCGACATCATCGCGCGTGTTACAAATTGGCAAATTAAGACATCCCGACAGCAGGATGTGAAACAGACAGGAAGTTCATATTAGTTGGGTATTCGGTGACGTCTACCAAAATGCCTGGGAAGTGATCGAATCCAGATTATACTGTAGTGCAGAAAGAGAGTTAAGCTAACTACCGGGGAGTCCTAGCGCACTTGCACTGAAGTGAATCTCTGTTTTGTATTTCAAAATGATTGGTTGTGAATAAATATAACATATCTTAAAAAGTAAAAATTAATGCGGTATTAAGTTCGAGTAGTAGAGTTTCTATTGGTTCCTCAGGGTTCTGTTCTTGGTTCCTTATTTTTCTCAATATTCATCAATTCATTCGTTCTATAAAAATACAGTAGGAAAGGAACAGCTCTGCAGACAATATGGCTTGTGCTTTTACTGCCAATTCCGCTTTAAATCTTTCTGTGGCCATTAGTCATGACCTTAAAGTGTATAGTCCTTGGTTTAAGATACATTAAATGGTAATCAATGACAAAACAAAATTCATGTAATTTCGATTTTTAGTCTTATCTGTTTCACTGCACTAAGTGCAAACGATTTACACATAGTACAACAAATTGTAGTTCAGAATCTAGTGCTTAGCCATTTTATCAATGCCATTTTGCACTCTGAAAAATGTTATTATATAGCGAGCGTACATCATTTTAAATATTTCGGAGTCAAGCTCGACTGGAAGTTCATCTGGTATCAACATACAAAAGCATAAAGGAAATACCTGACGGGTGCCACCAGAGAGCTCTACTTTTTAAAATCGTATTGCGCATTTGATCTTCTAGAGGTCTTTTCTCCACCATTGTTTAATAATCTACCTAGTTCTATCAGATGTATTCGCAATGTATCCATTTCCAGAAAAAAGCGAAATCATGGCATTTTAATTATAATTATATAGATTTTTTATATTAATTTTTGCATTTAATACTTATTGTTGTATCATTGTATGTATTTCTTTAAAAAAAAAAGGTGAAAAAAACTCTTGTTCCCAAGGCGGCGTGGTAGCTTTTACGGTGATTGACGAATCGGCGAAACGAACAAGTCTCAACGTCAATTATGACGAAAAAAATACAAACTGTCGAGGAAGAAGTGTTTCGTCAAGAGTAATGTTTCGTCACAAGGCCCCTCGAACAAAACATCGCGCTGGGAAGATATAATGTTGAGGTAGGGAAGGTTTTTCTATTGAATTTAGCCTCTACAAATGGGATCTTAGAGGAGATCAGGCTTGGAGAACCGTTGCCACTTATTTTTGGTGAAACAGCTTGGGTCCAAACTTCTGACTCGGAGGACGAAATTAACCTGTCCAAAGCTCTTATTTTGCACCATAAGCTGCATACTTGTTAGCTGGCGACAAAATACCAACGAATAAACATGATCCGGGGGCTGGCAACCATTATTAGTGTATCCCCAAGTCAACAATCAAAAGCTAACTAGGAGCCGATGCAATCGCTTATAGATACTTGTAGGACAGCGACTCTACTATGGCCTACACTAAGCCCAAAGGGAACCAAAACCCAAACTAACAGTCAATTTCATGGTGAATGAGATGGTTCAAGGTTCAATGACAGATTTCCAGCTTGGTGACCAGCGCAATGGGACCAGTAGAAGTTTAAGTGGTTCGAGGAAGTCGTCGTGACAATAAGATTTTCGTGACAATAAACATGTAAACAGGCATATGCACTTTATCTTTCAAGATCACTTAAATTTGGCTCAGCTAATGTTGCTTAAGTCTTGTCTGGTTGCTCAGACAGGAAACAATTTTGGTGTGTTTGATAAAAAGTTTTCTAAGTATGTAGATGTTCATAATTTGGTTATAATGTAACTACTGTCCGTAATGTTAGCGACATGCCGATTAGGACATAGTAAACTCTTTTAATTTGCGCACATGTGTGCTTTAGAAAGGTGTGACAAAACGTAACAGAGCCAAAATCAATTAAATTTTCGATAAATTCCGAAAGAAGTTCGATTTTCCAGCTACACCCTAGTAAAGTATCACATCCATTCACCTTGGATTGCGCCTATGCATCGATTCCCCTTCGATATGTGTAGCCTACCAGCCAGCCAAACAGTAGCCTTGCACCGCATCAGCTGCTGTGTTGTTAACGTTGACCCAAATTCCATGTCTAAATAGCTGCTTTGCTGGACGACTTCCAACAGCAACCAAGGTCCCACATTTATGCGTACGAAATAATGTTCGTCACATAAACCAACCGAACAAAACCGGGGATAATGTTTTGAGGTCACACTGCTAGCACCAACAATGGGGAGAAAAAAAAATAAACAGAAAAAAAAATAAAAAAAAACACCAAACGAGACCGTTATGACCATGAATTTCAAATGAACGACAAATCTGATTTGATTCGCTGCCAAAAATCCATGCTCCAGTAAAATCCCAATTTTAAATCCGATTCTTTCTTGAAGCAGGACACTAAATCCTAACAACCTTCTGCCGCCCCGTTCAGCTCTTTGGCTTTGCACGGTACACGAGGCGAAACGAGACGAGTAAAGCAAGAAATGCTAATTCACGAAATGAGAATATAAATACAGTTACAATAAGGCGATATTTGAATGCGGCCAAAAAATAAAGAGACGCGCAACTACAATGAAAAGGACTAAAAATTAAAATCAATAAATTACATACCCATCGCTATCAGGACAGCAATAAAAAACTGAATAAAATTCATGGTAAATCCTTTCAATTTCACTCTGTAATCCTTAGAAATCGACGGCACTCGACGAGAGTTTGAATGGCGGGTGCGTACGGGTGTGTGTGTCTTCACCGTCCCAAGGACTAAACGTCACCGATAACACCAACACTAGCGAGGGAGCAGCCCGACACAAAAGCAACGTCGTCGGTCGGCCAGCAGTCACAAGTCCCTGCCCTTTTCTTCCTCTACACGCAACGTAATAAAGGGAAATCCTTTTGAAGGCTTAAAGGCTTATTTTAATTTTGCATTTCACTCAAGACGTGGGGCACATAATGTGTGTGGCATTTTCCCGTCTTTTCCGGCTTCTTGGGTGTTATTTTTTTTCTGTTGGGGACCTCTTAAATGTTTTTTTTTTCTTCTTTTCGGTTCTTTACACCAACAAAAAATAAATTATCGTGACGCCGGTGGTGGTGTGGTGAGTGCGGACGAAAGCCGATTCATCGGTTTTTGCGGTATCACTCGCCTGCCAGAGGCCTGATTTGTGCTGTTTGAATAAATTGACACGGCGAACTAATGTTCCGCAAAATTACATTCCAAATCCACTTCGCCCCCTCAAAGGAGCACTGGACGAAGGACCGTCATAACTTTGCACTATTTTCGGAAATCTCTGTGCAGGACTTAGTGTCGTCCTCGTTGCCGTTGGATGGGCGGACTGACACACGAGGAGTAACACAAGAAAAAAAAAATTGTTTTATGAACGACCACTGCTTGGAGAAAAAGGATCAGAGGCTGGTGTTTGGGAGGAGAGACCATAAACCATTTCACACGATTACAAGGAATTTTCCTGTTCAGTAGGCACGCACACACATCTTTCGAACTTGGTTTCGGATTTTATCATACTCGCACAACATCATCAGCACCATTTGGCAATTCATTGTGATCATAATCGTTTTACTCATTCATTGGCGGATCATTAATTATCCCGGTGCCGCAATTCAAGGACGGAAACACACGATTCTCGTTTCCTCTTCGTAATCACTTTGGGATTATAGTAACATTGCGCACATAACACCAGTAATCACCTTCACCATACACGCACCAGTCGCACAAGATGTACAATACAAGAACTTCCTTAATCGAGAGACGAGAGATTTTGACGAGGACGAAAAATCAGAACGAACTCGCTGAAGACCAATAGCACCCGGCTTCGATTTGCGAAACCATCTGTCTAGAGACGATAAAACTGACTGAAATCACGACAGTACCATTTTGATTTCAAAAGCGTTCGCTCATAAGGATGCACATCTCCCGTCGAATCTGCTCTGTGTGGACGAAAACGAAAGGAAAACACACAGCGAAATGATAGCAGCAACAACAAACGAAAGGAGGACGACGAGAAAGGATTTAAACACTTGGGATAGGGAATGTGTGGCTTCTTGTGCCGTTTGCCTTGTACTTTTCGGTGGAGGTTGGTTGTGCTTTTCCTCATCGTCCCAAGTCTTTGAGACTGCTGCTGATTAGGATACGGTGGTGCTTTGGTACACATCGGGAGTCTCTTTTTCCACGAGAGGATACTCTCTCTCATCGTGTGAAAATCTTCTTGAGCTTTATGCATGATGTTCCACAATTGGGTGCGCAGCGCAGGTTTTCCGAAGATTCAGCTGCTGCGATGTGAAGCGAATCGGAGTCAGATAGAGCGACAACGGATTGTGTGTAAACAGAGAACGGATCCGTTGCGGAGCGTTTCCATCTCTCGACTGGGGTGAGGAAAAAGCGAGCTACAATTGCACAGAATGTCAAATGTCAGCGGACAACACCCAAATGTATCGATAGTGAATTAAATTTTCATTAATGGAATCTAATTCGATCCGGACGTGTCTGGATAAGCTGAGAATAGTGGCATCCTCTGGCAGAGACGATGCTCGTAGCTGAAGATATGACTTGGCAGGAATTGTAATCATTCAATTATGCGACTAAGTGGTCCTTGGTTGTGCAGCATTTAACTGGAGTTCTGGTGTTTTTGAACGAACAATACGTGGATGGAATGCTCTGGATTGGTGGTGCTTGTGAACATAGATTCAAAAATTCTCTGTGGCGGTTCAGGCTCCTCCTTTTGAGAGTGTAGAGGGTAGGACGAGGGCGAATGAAAATACCAGAAAAGCATATAATTAGTTCTGTGCAAATCCAAAATAGCTGACGTGAGGATGATGGGATGTTCGAGTGAGTTTGAGGTAGCAGTCAGATATTTGTGACGAGGAGGTAATAGATTGATGGATCGGCATTTCATTCATACAGACCGAGATTGCAAAGGAAAGGGTGCTAGACTGTGACAAGGTCATCTTGATAAAATGCTGAGTTCACAGACAGAACACAGGCTACAGCGGTTTGGATTTGGAAGAATAGAATTTTCAACATGCAGGAGTCAATAAAACACTTTATCACTTAGCACTCACTTTAATAACTGTCCCTGTTCTCCTGGTATGGATTGTGACCATAATAACAATTTCGTTAAGTTTCGTTCAGTTGTTTTATGTTTCGTCAAGTTTCGTTAATTTGCTAACTTAAATGAAAAATATCGCTTCCTGCTCACGGAAATGACAGTTGGTACTGGTAAGTAAGTTGAGTAAGTTCTAAAAAAATCCAACCACAACAAAATCATCAATAGTTTATAACGCTTTCTCGAGCCAATTAGAAAATATCATTTCCATGGTGTTTGGATGAATTCAAACCAGATTGTAAAAATATGGGGTAATATGCGGGGATTCGTCCGAAAATGTATGATTTTTCGTCAAATTCATCGATAGACAAGGGGACTATCAGTTTTGAAATTGAGTATCTCGTTGTAATTAATTTATGGTTCCCTCAAGCAATTATGGTCACTTTGACGATACTTCTGGATACTTTCCGTCCGGTTCTGTCAGATTACGTCAATTATGGCTGGGACTTAAGTGTAATCAACAGTAATCATTCAAGTATACAAACTCAACGACATGGTACTTAACGACTGCTCTTGCCCCTTTAAATGTTTTTCATTTCGCCATTTTCTATCAAAGTCGCTTTGTGATGGGGGGAAAGTGTAGTCGGTGACAGTGAAGTGATAGCAAAACGTATTACTATTCAGCAAACATAAAGCATACTTCATGGTATACCAAGAATTGCAAAATTAAATATTGAATATTTGATCGAGAATCGAGAAATCCAAGAAACTCCACAAAGTGCCGGTCGCAGTTTACGACTCAAAGTTCGGGACTTATACCCGCAGCTGAATCAAATGTCAGAGTTTGCGAAGTTCGTAGTTCAAAGCTAGCACGGAACTTGTGTGTGTTTTGCATATACCACTTAATTTTTTTTTCTTTAGAAATATGGGTGATGCAACACCTACAATCCGTAGAGGGCCAGGGCCCAGCTTCTCAGCAACCACTCGTGTTGTTCGTGCTATTGTTCTCGCAAGATTGGAGGGGGCCTACAGTTTTATGCCGACTCCGAACTGCCAAGCTTGAGAGGCTTTTTGTAGACAAAGCTGGGGCCGTGAAAATTATTTTATAACGAAAATTATTTGTCGTACTGGGAGTTGTACCTAGCCGCCGAGGTTCAAGTACGTAGAAGTCTAAGCACAGACCCACACCGCTACGGCCGCCACTTTTGTATGCATTCCATAGATAGCACTCTTTTGAAGCAGTTCACAAAGCGAGGCCGAAATTGTGGTCAGAAAACTCTCGGTCTTTTCACCGCAATAATGCACCATCTCACAATGACGGTTCTTCGAAATCGTTTCGCCAATAATTGTACTCATGTCTGGTAGCAGCAATAATATTAAATAACAAATCAAAATGCCTGAGATGGAGGAATTTCAGCTAAATTTTCAGCCTCAATTCGGAATATTCAACGCAATTTTTCCATGAACGCGTTCTTGCACAGTGGATCAGGGTTACGCATTCCTTAAAAAAATTGTTAAAAATAGGCAGTTCTAGATTCTATATGTCACATATTTCATTACAAAAAGAAAAACCTAGTCAAGCTGAAGTGTACATCTTACTCACAGATAAACACTCACGGAACAAACATCGCAGAAAAACAAACACAAGAACACACATATCCTGCGGTAAACACATTTATCAATACATTTTTATTAAGCAAAAATATTTGCTTGTGTATCGAACTATCGACACGAGTAACACAAGTAACATTTACAAACTGCTACATCAGCAAACAAGGATGAAAATAACAAAACGATTATCCTGCCATTCAGTCAGTCTATTAAAAGGAAACGGAAAAAGGGGCTCCCGATAGGGAGAATCGAGATCCACACTCCACGACAAGGAAATAACCAGGAATTCCTTTGCCAAATGTACTCTATCATTTCATCTTTTGGTGTCATCAACAGTTCCATAGTCCTGGTAGCTGGCCAAGTTCCTCAATAAGTGCCCCATACTACCCACTCCACCCAAATGGCGGTCATGTACTGCGGAATTATTCCGCAAATTCACAGTTAAACTGCGAGTTATGGGCGAAGCTAAAATGAATATAGAATCCGTATTTGATGGTTAGACGGGGGCCGGTCTGTCGCCCAGTGGACATTTGAAATCCCATTACTGTGCGATGGGATCTATTTGAACGGGGAAGTTATGCCCACTTGTTAGGCTTTAAGGGCGAACGTAGCATAGCGTGGAGTATGTATAATCAGTTTGGGACGCTCTGGCGAATGCTGGCAGCTCGCTCGTTCGCACATTAATTGCGGGGGAAAACTAATCCAATCAAGATGCGCGTGTGAAATTTTATGTCCCGCAGTAAACAGGCAGATTTATTCAATTTTTATTGGTTTCTAATAGGTTGATGAAGTTGGAGATTCGTTAGGGTTAAGGAAATCCTTTTGGACAAGAAGCCTTTTCCGTGGCTACTGTATTTGATTGAGTTTCGTCCTGTTGAATTGAAAATACACAATTCACGCATTCACAATTAAGAACTGAGAAAAGTTTGAACTCTTTAACAGTCTCAAACTCAGACCAGTTGTTGAATTAAACAAAACACATTTATGTTTCATATTTCGATCAAATTATTATTTCAATATTAATCAAATAATGCGAGGAATGTTTTACATTGATAGAGTTGGGAGTAAGTCATCGTATTTTTGCAGATGAGTTTGTTATCCTCACCCCCAGAAGGAACTCAAGCGGGCGCTCGATAGGTTTGGATGTGCTGTTGCTGATGGGATGAGGGTTAACGTGGACAAATCAAAGGTAATGCTAATTTCCAGAACGCCATGCAGTGCATTGAACACTCTACATGTTAGTGGAATCCCATTGAAGCAGGTGGAGAAGTTTAAGTATTTCGGGGTCTTTTTCGTGAGTAATGCTCTGCTTTTCTGTAGGATTGACCAAGCTGGGTGAATTTTGAAACAGCTTGAAAGACCTGTAATCAGAAAAGCCGAGCTTGGTGCCAAGTTTTCTACTCAGTATTTATGATAGACATGAAAATTGGGTAATGGCCACAAGAATGAGATCGCGAATACAAGCTGCCGAAATTAGATTTCTTTGTGCGGTTGTCGAAGTTAATCACCATGATAGGGTGTGAAACACGGCAGTGGGCGAGGAATTCAATGCAGAGCAGCTTCTTCGAACGGAAAGGGCTATGCTTCGATGGTGTGGGCACGTTTCACGAATGTCCTCATAGTCACGACTTCCGAGGCGTGCCTTCAATGCGATTCCACCAGGTACGCGACCACTTGGCAGAGGACGATGTCGATGGTCGATGGCGGAGGATCGTGTTGCCTGGATATTTCCAGTGCGTGCTTTACCCCGGAGACCACTTTAATGGATCATGCGGGTCAGAAGATGATGATTAAATAATGCGGCGAAGGACAATTCCAATTCTGTTCTCGCAGTAAAAAAACTATATGTTTTGGATATTCTTAAAAACTTTCACTAATAGCAGGCATATTTTCTGTGGAGCGTGCATTTCAATGGTGGTTCAATTATATCTGTTACAGAGACAGTTCAGCTTATACTACGACGGACGATTGTACCGACAGTAATTATCAAACAGAAATCTATTTTTGCAGAAAGTATTCACAATTCCAACACGTTATATAGCATATGAATAATATAATAATATGGGTGGCGCTACAGCCCGTAGAGGGCCAGAGCCTAGCTTCTCAGCAACCATTCGTGTTGTGCGTGCTATTGTTCTATCACGAGTGAAAGGAGTCGACGCACATGCCCACAAAGCCACTGGCCACCACATAGCATATGAATAAGCAAATGAATATCGCGGAAAACATTGAGGGCCAACCATATTTAGGCTCATGCCACCTGAATCAGAACTTTTCAAAGTACCTTTGATCGCATACAGCTGGATGGCGTCGTTGGTTGAGTGCCTGCCCCTGGTTAGAGAGACCCCCGGTTCGAGTCCCAGTGAAAGCTAAGTTAAAACGGTTTTATCGGGTTTTCAAATCTAGTCCACTCACCATTTGTCATCAAATTAACGGCACTATCACTGGAGTTGTCGATCAGTGGTAGCAGTCTGACTATGGGTATCACAATGCACCAACATGGTCTAAGTGTGCTGGGTTCGCTGGCAACCCAACTACCTAACCTAACCTAACCTTCGATCGCTTCAAAAATCTATATACTGCACCGATATGCCCTCATCAGGCGCATGGACGCCAATGCTACAGATAAGAGGGCCTTCGAATCAGAGACTCCAAAAGAAGAAGAAAGACCGAACCTCAATTGTATAGACCAAGTCATTGCCGGCGTATGACAGTCGGTTTCAATAACTGCTACGGACTGCCCACAATCGAACGCAGCAAAACCTCAGGCCTTCATGAGCCACACACAATTCACACGCATTGTGCATTGTATGACTTTACCACATAAAATCAATGACCCAACAACATCTCAGGCACCTCTCTGTGCAACAGGAGCTAAGCCAACCGCATACGCTGTCAGAGAGTCTTCCACGAGCTGAGTAACCAAGAGCCCAAGCCAAACTACTCTGCTACTAAGCACGGACGAACCAAATTGGGAACAATGTTGTGCTAGAGTTTCTGTTGTAATTAATGCACAGTCTAACATTAGCTTGCAGGTAAGACTAATAATCAAGTCATTCGGTTCTTGAACATGAAACAATAATGTTGTCAATAAAGTTAATTGCGTTTTCTTACAATTAGTAAATGACTCTTTTAACCTATGGGTCGTCGGCCTGAGAAGTTTGTGAGTATTCTGGGAGCATACGCAAAATTCCAGCCATTTCTTAGGTAAGCTATTATTGAACGAAACTTAACGAAACTGTTCGAAGTGATTAGATTTATGGGTATTATATAGTATTGCTGACTGCATTTACTTTTACTCAAGTTTACTTAAGACATACGACTATTATGGTTGCGGTTTTATTCAGTCAACAGTGTAGATGCTCCACAGAAAATATGCCTAAATTTGCATTATGTGCAAGTTAAGTTTACTAAACATATCTTCGTCTTCCGATTAATGAAGCAGGCATCGAAAAAAAGCAAGTCCGAAATTCAAGCCATCGTCTTTTGTCCTAGGTGGTGCGTGACATGAAGGCATCGTCGAGCTTGTTTCGGCTGTTCTTCAATAATAAAAACGCGCGACGATTACGATGTCCCTTGCGTCACCCAACAGATGAATTGCGCCTGTCGATTTTACAGCAGCCGAGCACTATCTTCTCCAGTACCAGATTGAAGAAATCACACGACAGCACATCTCTTTACCAAAATCCGGTGCAGTTTTCAAAATGCTGGGAAGTTCTTAAACCGAACTGCATGATGAATAGGGTATGTGTTAGCGTATTGCAACACAAGCGAATACATTATTTTCCCGGGAACCTGAATTCGGTCAATGCTTCGAATAGTTCCTTGCGATGAATGCTGTCGTATACGAAATTAAAATCGATAAAAAATGGCGAGTATCGATTGGAAACTCGCTGATCTATTTAAGGATTTATCTAAGTATGAATATTTCTATACTCGATTTTCCGGACAGGCGACCTTGAGCATAAGATACGCCTTATTTGTGATACGGTCATCTTCTCAAATACTTCAAATGGCTCCCTACCAGGGCATTGTCACCGGCCTTGAGGATCTCTGGTGCTATACCATCGCATCAATCGGCTTCGTTGTGCTACAGACATCGTCTATAAGAATTCAATGTTATTTTTACTTTTTCGAATTTGAAACAAATATCAATCTATCCAGCGAGTCATCCTCCTATCAAGCCATCCACAGGCACACAATCACATCTGAGCCCACTTGAACATTGACTAAATATTGCCCAAGATATGCCAGCTCATCTGGCTGCAACGCCACCAAAACTGAAACACACAAGTGCAAAACTTTTTGCCTCTGACATCTGGGCAACTGACAACTACGTTGGCAATGAAAAATCATCCCTCTTAGTCTTTGGCTTTCGTCGTCCTGGTGGATAAATAAAGCACACGACATTCTGTTCACAAAAAAAAAAAAAAAACTTGCACTGTAGTTGGCTCGCTGACAAAATAAATTGCTAAAGACAACACGTCCTCCATCCGGCCTGTGCTTCAGAACGATGGACAAACCAAACGTTTCAACTTTCCTTTCGCGTACAAAAGCTAAACCAAAAAACAAAAAAAAAAAATCACAAAAAACTAAGAAAAACAGAAACCTTCAAAAGTCCGCCTGGCGTACCCCTTCCTTCTAAATCCACACACATGACCATACATGTACTCGCAAAACTGACGGATATTCTCACATGAGACACAAAGCAACACGAACTCCGAAAAGGGGTTTCCCCAAAAAAAAAAAAAAAAGGGAACAAATATCCCAAGAAGAATGAATCCAGCAAATACAGCGAGTACAGTCGAACGGGACCATGGGCGGGGTACCGGTGGGGGCTTTATATATTTGTCCGTATGTATGAATGAATTTTTTGTGTTCCTTATTTATGGATTTAATATAACCTCTGTGGATATCACGCTTGATATTATGTATGGTCCTGAAAGATACAAACTTCATAATTTTTCCAGCTTTGATGTGTGCGCTGTGGCACTACGGCAGGGTATTGCCTGTCGTGCGGCTGGGCGGCTGATGCTCTGACTCTGCAACTCTTGGTGGATGGCGGTGGCGATGGTGTCCTCTCTCGTCATGGCACTGTCTGTCTGGATTGGCGTCTTCGAACGCGGTCATGGAAAAAAAAAACCCCGTGGGAGTTGAATGTGCCAAAGTGGGTGGCGATGGTGCGGGCTCCTCTTGGTTAAATATTTTGCGTAGCAGTTGGGTGATATACACAAATTGACCCCATTAATTTGGCGCGCTGTGTGCTGTGTTGTGCCTGAGTTCGGTGGCTTTTTTGTTTCTGGTTTTGTGTGTTGGCCTGTCCCCCCCCCTCCTCTGCGGCTCAGTGCTTGATTCTCTGTAAATGGCTTGTTGATTTACAGTCACAGATAAGAACCCATTTATTTTGTTTTATGCATATGACCGGAAAATGGCCCAAGTAAATGTTCCGTTCGCTGATAGATAGCAGCAACGACGCTACAGTTGGCCTGGTTTTCAAAATGAACTTTTCCCCAAGCTCACTTAAAATGTGGGAAATTAAAGTGCTGCCCGAGCAAAGGGGCAACTCTTCAGCGGCGGCGGTCAAAGTAATGTCTGCACGAATTCGACTCGCGGGAATGTCTTTAAAACTGATTGAAGAGTTCCAAGGCATCTTTCCAAGATCACCAGGTTGTTTCTGAGTGTTTGTTCAGACAGTTGGGTATTTGCCCTTTCCACATGCGGAACCCTGGCGAATTCTTGTAATTGCTATTAATTAGTTATGACAATTACATTCACTTTTTCTGGAAAAGTACAAAACGTGGCGACCACACAATTACGGATTCGGTTTTATCCTATTACGAGCTTTAATATTTATTAGTGAAAGAGCACCCTTCGACTACAGGTCGAGTGGATGCCACCAACGTGTACACTGCTGGACAAAAGTATTCGCCAGCTGATTTAATGTCGGTTACGGTATTTACCATATATAAGTAGCACAACTAGCTTCTGGCGTGTATACTCAGCCGAATACAGGTTTAACGTTTACACCAGAAGTGGTTGGACTTCGACCTACAGCAGTTACGTATTCAAACTACACTTATGCTGGGTATTCTGGTGTGGCATGAGGAAAGGGTGGTGGTCAAATGGGTCATGTTTACAATACCTTAATAAAATATAGTAAATTTCTTTGGCATTCTGGAAACTTTTTTTATAGATAATAAGGAATACAAGCTGCAATGGATCTAGTTTTTAATTATTTATTTCTCTATCTTATCTTATTGAGGTCTCACCTCACAAAACCTGGGAAAAAAGTGCATCTTTAGATTTTTTATATTTTATTTATCCATACATATAATTTATTTAACCCTCAAAATATGGAGGTATAAAATCCAACACATATTTGTTTGCATTTCATGATGGGTTGTTCCTATGGAGCACGTAGCGGTATCAGGGATTCTGCGAACCATCTCCACACTACTCTATATCTGGCCAGCATAGTCACTTCCGAGCAGGATTTGCCGGCCAGTCGATGCTCTTTTGCCACGGTCCGACTCCATGTAGAGCGTGGACGGCCCCGATTACGCGATCCTTGTGGGGTCTAAGTAAGGGCTATCCCTGCAATATCCGTTCCCGATTTACGCAGGCTGTGACCTATCCAGCTCCACTTTCGATGTTAGATCTCTGTGAGTTTCTCTTTGATCTCTGTGAGTCGCTCAGCGCATCGTTCGTGATCCATTCCGTCCAAAAAACCTGCAATATTCGCCTCGAGTATTTGTTGACGAAAGCCTGAAGCTTACGAACAATGACGGTGGTTGTCAACCGATTAGTAATCGTGGCGGGCCTTGTCTATACGAGACAAGACGTCAGTTTCTACACCTCTATCTTTGCACAAAGTGCTGCCAAGGTGGCAGAATTTGTTGACGTCCTCGATTGGATTCCCGTCTAGCAGGAGAGCTGCCTCGCATCTTGAGCTGATTCTCATCTGCTTTGTATTGGCGACGTTGATTTTCCGCCCAGCTTTTACCGCGTTGAGGTCCAATGCGTGTAGTTTTTCCTGGGAACTGCCTAAGGTGGTAGATAGCAGGCAGATGTCGTCGACGTAGTATTGCGAATGGGTATGGCGGGTAAGGAAGGAGCCGATGAATTAGCAAGGAAGGGGGCGAGCCTGTTACTGGCACAAGGAGGGAGACACCTCAACTCTTACTAAAGCAATATATCATTGCTATTGAAACGCCATAAGCGACACCAACCGTAGATGGGCGGAATTCACCAGTAGGTCAACGAAGACCAATAGGTCACCAGTAGTCGTAGAAAACGACTTGTATTAAATTTTATCCTAATATGTCTTAAAACTTGGTCAACACAGACATCCAATGTGAGAGCAATTAAAAAAGAAACAGGGAGAACTCCAGAATGGTCTGCTTGCAGCCATAAGTATAAAGCTGGAATGGACCCAACCTTGGTCTAAGTGAAGCATGGTTACGAATGCCAGCCAATTCTACCTAATTAAGGTCAACCTTCATAATATCGGTTGTCTGCTCATCTGTCTGTTATACTAGCCACAGCTTCTATATTTCTTATCAAAAAAAGGGTTGTTTGGTATGTAAAGTTGAGTAAAATATTGCCACGCTCCATCGAGTGAGTTGTAAATGCTTTTCAATTGATTCCATTTTGAACTTCTTGAATGAAGAATTCAGAAACAAACAACCAAATGTGCACCGTCTGAAATTTATATAATTACTTGGTAGGCGTAGCGACTCCCGTTCTAGAGGTGTCAGGTTCAATCCCTGAACTAAGCAACCTTAATAGTTCACTGCGTCACCTCTTTAGAGTCAATGACGGCTCAAAGAGAATTTCTTTCTAGAAAAAGCGTCTCAAATCCCGCCGGTCGGAGTCGGCATAGAAATGTACGTCCCTTCCACTCGTCATAGAACATAGGACGCACAATACGAGTGATTGCTGTCGAAGCCATATTATTGTACTAAAACCGTAGGATCCGGTAAAACTCAAATGAAGAGAAACACAAATTTTACCTTGAAAATTGAAGAATTTATTTATGAGTAATGCCCACGTCGAACGCAGACAGCGAACCGCACTCGAAGTGATTCTACATCTCCTAATATATATAAAACTAAATGGCGCACCCTTTACCGCCCGTAATTTTCAAATTATTTAGTACAAAAAAAAACTAAATTTGTTGTCGACCCGATAGTTGGCGCTGTTGTTGAAATTTTGTATTAATATGCGAGTTTTTCGGTATTTTTTGGGGATTTACCTTAATTTGTCTATACTCTCACCAAATAGGTCTAAATTGCTTCCTGTTTAATTACGTCGGTCGTCTTCAAAGTACTCTTGTCCCGCTGCAATGTTCTTAGAAACTCTTTTCAATCCTCGAAACTATTGTTAAAGTATATGCCCTTCCGCCTGCTTACCAGGAGCTTTCAATTGGATTTACGAGAGAACATGCGGGTCCGTCCATTGGTTTAATTGAATTAGGTCTTAACCAGGTTTTTTGTTTCCCTACTGGTGTGTACTCGGACATTGTTGGTGAATCCAATTGACCCGTCGTTAGCCGCTAGAAACAGAATTAAGCTTCTTCGGACCACTTGGACATAGTCGCGACTGTTCATTTTTGATGTCCTGAACTAGTTATTCAGGCAGTCCTTTGAAGAGAATGCGCCCTGCATCATCACCGAGCCGCTAACAATCTGATTTTGGATATATTGGGGTTCCTTCCGTCAGTCACCACAAGAAGAATGGAGACGATCGGGTTCATTCAAATTTAATAAATTCAACTTGCAATTGCTGTACAATCGGACGATGTTTACCTAGAAACCATGATTTTTCTTCAATTTTATTGCAATCTGATGCTAAAATTTATAAGTGGGTTATAATTATGAAACGCACTGTATTAGTTCATTGGACATGATTTGTGTTTGTCTGTGGCGCTTGGAGTTTTTTTTATATACGCTAACCGCGATCTGTATTCTGAGAACTTTGGTAATCACCTCATTCACATGAAGTTTGCGTTAGTCGCAGGTAACCACGATTACTCTGTCGAACAGGACACTGAAAACGATTTCAGTTTGACAAGTCATCAAGGAAATTTTTACATCACCTAAATATTTACTTGATCAATGGATAATAAAGGCGCATTATGGTCATTTGTATTCAATGTACTCACTGTACGTATACAGAATTGTGTTCATATTTACTGAAAGGTAGTCATTTCACATAAACTACGGTTCACTTGTACACCAGTTTAGATTCAAACTACATTCACCTGAAGTTTGCACTTAACGCAAGAATTTCTCCTTTCAAAAAAATGAGTGAGTATAACACGCACTCGCGCCAATTTAATTGTAAATTCATTTGGAAATGTTACCGAGAAAATATTTGAATTGTTTATTTCTCGGTAAACAAGAAATATATAATATAAAATATATATATAATAAAATTAATGTTATTAAATTGCTGGCGGTTTTCGATGATGCAAGCACTTTGTGCTAGTATAACAACCACACGAATACTTTCGTCCATCAATGTAGGCAGGCACTCTCTCCGCATTTGGAAAAGCAGTTTACAAAGTGCTCATTATCGAAAGGACATGGTTAGTGGTCGATAACCACTGAATTTATAGTGTCTGGCACGAGCGTTTCTATGGTAATTTATGGCTGTTCGGTGGTGGTTAAAACTGATGCACTACTGGAACTCAACCGTTTTTTTTCAGCAGTTTTGAAATATTTCTGTGCGGATGTACGGACGCTGTAATAGCATCAAACATAGGATGCAATGTGTCAAAAGCAAGCACAAATTTATGAATTCAGACGCAATTAATTAAAACAAATTATTATTAATGATTACTGGCGGTTGTGTGCGGTCAAACCGGAGGGGTGCATTTTGAACTGTGTTTACAGAGCCTTACAATTGCTTGACATATGGCCTTCAAATTGCTGTGATATATGGGAAATATAATTAAATTGGACTTTCAGTTGCATAGTTGCATTGATGGAGGACATGTGCGAGTGTGCTCTTGATCGTGATTATTCAAGAGAGTATAATTAACACGGAAATGAACTAGGGTCAGGTGAATAAGTATATCAGGCTGGTGGAACAATGATGTGTTGTCTTCATTAGGGCAGTTTCAAGTTTAAGGTCAGAGTTGCACTGGTATAGACGGTTACTTCGAGCAGGAAATGTGTTAATCAGAAGGCCAAATATGAGGAAATGAACATGCGGTAAGTGAACTGAATTTTAGGTTGCCCCTGTAGTCAGAGAATAGTTTCCTACATCCTTCCAAACATCCGATAAACATCAGTGAAAGCAGACTCTTAGTAAGACAAGGACATTTATGACTTTCGATTATCCAACATTAATTGAATCTACGGTGCATGGTGGACCTGGCCTTAGCTTCTACAGCTATCACTCGCGCTGTACGTGCTATTGCTGTGTCACTAGTGGAGGAGACCTAAACTGTTAACGTCGACTCCAAGCGGTGAAGATTGAGGAGCGTTTTTGTGGGCATTCTATGACCAGTGCCAGTGACTGGAGGGAGGTGGAACCGAGAATTCGTGTTGAATTGCTTCTGATGATTGGATGCATCGTGTCCGGTACCCTTAACGATGGAAGCCTGGTAAGTAAGTATTTAGAACGTGGCCTTTGTTTCGGAGATTTTTGGTCGACGCCCAGTTTAGTTTCGTCATCCACCGATACTCCCGCTATGAGTAGTAGTTGAACGTGTGTGGTCTGTCATCGTTTGTCGTCATCTGTGGTTCTCCACCTTCGTCTAACGTCGTCGTCTAACTTCCGTTGTATGTCATCATGTCATCGTCTGTTGTCGTCAATTATCTTCATATGTTGTCTTCCACTAAATGTTGAAGTTGTCTGTGGTCAGCTTTCGTTTATATCTACCGTTTTCCATCGTCTGTTATCGTCTGTCAGCCTCTGTCCGCGTCTGTTGCCGTATATCGTCTTCCGTCCTCTGGCATTGTTCTTTGTCGTCGATTACGATGTATATCTCACTTTGTTGCCATTTCGTAGAGGCTCAATATTCTAAGCGAATGTAGGCGTTCACAGGAAGCGTGCACTAGTGTCTTTAATTGAGTGGTGAGCTGCACGAATCGTACAAAATTTGGGTACAGGATGCACCCCAGATATACTCCACTTTAACATTGGCATTATTTTTGCAAATAATTTGTCTACCTTTTCGCATTTCTCATGTCTCTTGAATACTGACTCAAATGCCAATTACCAAGAATTCAGTTTTTGTTCAGTGTACTCATTCATTGCAGTTCCAAGAATTGATTTCGAGAGGAAATCTTCAAAGCGGCATTTTTCTCCATGTGTAGTCGAAAATCTCATTAAACATTTCTTATAAGCCACACAATGGTGCCCTTCTCTGGCAGGAAGAGAGTATAATTTCTTGATTGTTTTATGAGAGACGCACCCCAACCGTACGCCATTAAGCCTACTACATCTGTGCAAAATTAGAAATTATCCGCCCACTGAGTGTGATTTCCAACACAGAAGCAAAGACAAAAAAAAAGAAAGCCGCTTTCACTACCGGCAACGGCCGCCTTTCACAAACCATTCCATCTCGCATTGTTGTACGGAACAATGCAAAGCGTCGATTAGAACAATCACTTGAGATAAACGTGCTGGAGAGCACTTCATTTGTTCGGCATTCGTGAGGCGATTCCGAAACACGGCAGGTGGTAATGAAGCACACTCTCTTACAATTGGCTTCCCCAAGAAACTTGTCAGGCTCATACTCGAAAAATGGATATCCCTAAGTTCTCCTACACAAATCGGAAGAGGAGTAGCCACTCCTTTAAAATTTTGAAGTGAATACGGGACAGCCCTGCTCGAATGAATGATGATAGACGGTGTAAATGGGAATGTCAGCCTTTTGTTTTCCTGATTGAGTTATTAATGAGCAAGGATCTGCTGGAGGTTCTTGTGTCGGCAGCGTGTAGTATGATGGAAGTACATCTATCCCCACTCCTTATGGGTTCTGCTGCGGGAATTTCCTAAATTTTCGGATGCATGTTTTCGAATGAAATGTAAGATAGAGGCAATCACGAATCGTTTGGTGGAGAATAGCTATTGAAACGAAATTGGCTACTTAAGTACATGATTCTATGAACACCGATGCCTTGCAAGTTTCAATTAAGCAACAGGCGTGTTATTGTCTTTAGGTATTGCGTGCACTAACGTTGGAAGCAACTCTAAAACGACTTTGGTAAGGGGACGATAGCATAATTGTTCGATTGACGAGGTATGCATATTACACAACATTACATGCGCTCATCTGCATTCCGCAGTTATTACATCAAATAGTAACGTTGCACGGGAATGAATTTTGCAGACTTTCGAGTCACTTTAAATGCATTCAAAAATTACAGTGTAGTCAAGTTCTGTCGTCTGTCATCGCCAGTCATTGTCTATCATAATCTGTCATTTTATGTCATCATCTGTCATTGTATGTCATCATCTGTCATGTACCTTGTTGTCTGCCATTGTCTGTCATTCTGCCGTTGTCTGTCATTGTCTGTCATTGTCTGTCATTGTCTGTCATTGTTTGTCATTGTCTGTCATTGTCTGTCATTGTCCGTAATTGTCTGTCATTGTCTGCCATTGTCTGTCGTCGTCTGTCATCGTCTGTCATTGTCCGTCATTGTCATTGTCGGTCATTGTCTGCCATTGTTTGTCATTGTCCGTCATTGTCTGTCATTGTCGGTCACTGGCTGTCATTGTCTGTCATTGTCCGTCGTTGTCTGCCATTGTCTGTCATTGTCTGTCATTGTGTCATTGTCTGCCATTGTCTGTCATTGTCTGTCATTGTCTGTCATTGCCTGTAATCGTCTGTCATTGGCTGTCATTGCCTGTCATCGTCTGTCATTGTCTGTCATTGTCTGTCATTGTCTGTCATTGTCTGCCATTGTCTGTCGTCGTCTGTCATCGTCTGCCATTGTCTGTCATTGCCTGTCATCGTCTGTCATTGTCTGTCATTGTCTGTCATTGTCTGCCATTGTCTGTCATCATATGTCACAGTCTCTTATTGTCTGCCATTGTCTGTCATTGTCTGCCATTGTCTGTCATTGTCTGTCATTGTCTGTCATTGTCTGTTATTGCCTGTCATCGCCTGTCATTGTCTGCCATTGTCTGTCATTGTCTGTCATTGTCCGTCATTGTCTGCCATTGTCTGCCATCGCCTGTCATAGTCTGCCATTGTCTGTCATTGTCTGTCATTGTCTGTCATTGTCTGTCATTGTGTGTCATTGTCTGTCATTGTCCGTCATTGTCTGTCACTGTCCGTCATTTTCTGTCATCAGCGACAGACGCTGTCTGTAGTTGTCAACAAAAAGGTAAACATTACAAAAAATTACTAGGTACGTGAACACGTTGTCGAATAGAACGTATTTCAAACTCCGTGCTTCATCGGCCTCAAAATCTACAAGCGAACCAGCAAGAAACGTTCGCCTATGTTGAAAAGTTCTCGGCACTGATTGTTCATTAATTCAAAAACGTCAACTTCAAATTCATGGCCAAAGTAAATGATTTGGCGTGATTAAATTCTGTCGTAAACATGCATCATACGTATATTGCTCCCAGCGTGAGGTCCTTTGACAACAACTGCTTTTCACTGAGGAATAAATCTGCAAATTAATTTCTTCCAACTGCTGCACAGTTCACACCTGTGTACATTGCTTCTCCCAGAAACCGCTTCGCCTCCACAAGTCTCCACTGGAAAAGGCGGTGTCCTTGAGAATTGTGACGAGTTGCTTACATTTTACTACCTCCTCTTTGGGAAAAATCAATGCGGGAATAATTAACAAATTTCCCTTGTTGTCCTCCAGAAGGGAATATGTGTCCTTGTTGAGTTGCTTCAGAACGGACACACGGGCACACGGGCACAAAGGCACACATCGGCAGGTATTAAATGAAAAAGTTGGAAACTAATTCGAATCCTCGAAGAGGATACTTACGGTCGTGTACTACACCCTTTCGAGTGTAATCTCATCAACAACCTTTTTGGGCAGAGATCTCTGCTGAAACCCCGATGGAAGGTTAATGATACTTTTGTGTTCAAGGGGCCTACACCCCGCAAGTCAATGCCACACATTCGATCCTATCTGATGACTGGGCGACCGGGTGACTGGGACTACACACGCAAGTATTAGGCTGTAGACTAAAAGGTTTTCCTAGTTTTCCAACTATGTAATCGAAAGTATTATGACGAACATATAATTTAGTTTCCATGATGAGGATTGGTCGTGTAGGCACTGGGCGTCGGCCATAATGAGTAGTTGTATGAGTGGCGAGGACAGGTAAAGGCTCTCCATGCCAAGTCAGTTTGTGGTCAGTTGGGGGGGATGTCCTTGGCTGCCCCTCACTCTCTGTTTGAGTTCTAATTATTGAATTCACTTGGAAATGAGAAAAGTTATAATGTTGTCCGGGGAATGATTACTGCTGCTGGTTGAGGGCTGTGGATGTTGTGTGGTGAGTGGTGACGTGGCACACTGAGATACTGACATAGTTCTCATTATTCACTTGATCTACTGGAAGAAGTGTTTTGAAACTTTCTAAATGAGATACTTCTGCAGATGATACCGGAACATCCTTGTTTTAGGTCATCGTCGGTACAATGAATTCATCACACGTGCATAGACACATAGAAAGACGCACACGCTTTATTGGATATCAGGATGGGAATAAATGTATTTTCTGTTGTACAAACATAAACGCGTTATTTACCCACCATCGGCGTGGAAAAGGGAGAATTGTCAAGTCTAGAGGCTTAGCTTGGTGATTGTAAAATATTTCGTGACAGATTCGTGCTTCTTTTGAGCTTTGTCAATGTTTGATGATATCCTCGTCTGGAGGGTCGGCAATTCGCTATGCCATCACCTGCACCAAAACTAGCAATGAACTCAGCTTTTGTCGGCCAACCGCAGCCAATACTGCAACTTGATTTCCCCTCTGACTAGAGACACTTGCTGACACTAACACTACTAAATTCTGCCAGGTTGTTTAAGAAGTAAGCCTAACCTAACTCCCTGAGATTTATTTCGTAAGCAAACATCAATCAACTGCGCAGTTCGTCTAAAGCTATGCTCTCAATGTTTTGACTACACCTATGGACACGCCAAAATGTTACACGAACCAAACGTTACCTCAATTCACCTAGACACTTCACAGCGCCACCTCCTAGAAAATAAATTCGAAGCCCTGATTCCGGGCAGAGCCCTGTGTTATAGCGGCACCATACCCTGCGGTAAAGCCATACACTTTTAAACAGATGGAGTAGGAAGTAGCATTTTCTCGGAGTGTCTAAGCCTAAACAAATCCGTTCGTTTACCCAATCACTGCAGCGTTTCCCAAACGAAAATAATGGCGAAGCCCTGTCCTGGCTAACGTGAAACATGGTATCCGCCCGCGATATTTGTATCTTCGCGGATAGCCAAGCAGCAATTAAAGCTCTGGCATTGTTCTCTCGAACAGTTCAACATTCGCCGGTTATGGGTGGGAGGCCATAGGGACATCCCGGGAAACGCAAAGCTGATGAATTCGCTTCACACGCCACTAGACTGCCAGTTGATGAAATCTCTCGTATCATATGTGCCCTTATAGCCATCTTCAAGTTACAGCTCAATAACTTCTACACACAAAAAATGTATGCCAGATGACTGACAAGCATCACTTGCCGAATCTCAAAACAAATCTGGCCTCAAATCGATCCAAAAATATCAAGTACCCTGGCCTCTAAATAGATTCGTAAATAGATCTAAAATTAGTGCTGCAGTGGGAATAATTACCGGACGTGTCTATTAGGCCTTCACGCAAAAAGACTAGGCCTGTTCGCCAAAGACTTCTGTAGATTCTGCCCAGACGAGGATGAGGGGGCTAGCATCCAAAATCTTCTTTGAAATTGTCCTGCATTTGCCTCAACTAGGAAAGTCACTACAGGCTTTTTTATTAATTGATGCACCCACGTGCTGGTAGAATGGCCGTATTTTGGCCTAAGTGCATTAATGCCACTACCGGCCTAGCTACCTACCTAAGCCCTTTAGTGAAGTCACCTTCGGATGAAGAGGGCAATGGAATTACAGAGAAGATGCACGATATTTTCCTCCTCGCCTCCATCGTCTCTGCAGCTTTTGCAGAAGTAGTTGTGTGGTAGACCCGATCTTGCGGCGTGATTTCCAATGGCGTTGTGTTCTGATATTCAGTCTGTCTGTATTTATTCTGATCCGGCTGTGTAACGTCTCAGTTTGAATATAGGCCATGATTGTATCGTTGTGGGATATCCATCGTAAGCATACCATCTTCTATTTGCGTGCTTTCTAAAATGGAACGCAGTGATAGTAACGTCTTCATGCACAGCCAGGCAATAATGAGGATTCCGGAAGCCATTTCATTAAATTCTTAAGTTGTACGTAACCATTGGCGCACATCTCAGCTTGTGATTGTTGAACAGTTCAAACGTCGCCTGTGTTGGTTATGGGGGCACCAAAATGTCCGGATCCGGTGAAGAGGGCGTACCTGATAGGCTACCTGCAACTATGTCACTTGCAACTGAACACTTAAATATAGCCACCATCGCTTGCAGATCACGAATTAATGAGTTAATTAACACTGGATAGGCAACAGACACAGCGTGTTTCACTTCTAGAATTATCTGTACCAAGCTAGATCCTAAGCGGTTCATAAATCTCCCATCTCTTTACAGAGCACAGCTCAGTGTCTTGAGTTGGCACTGCCGTATCGGCGGACATGCTAGAAGACTCAAAGCATCACTTTAATGACTTTTGAAAAAGCTACCATGACGAGAAACAAACTGCAATCGTACTCCTGGTCAAACCTACCCCGTCATTTACAAATCGAAGACCACAACTCCTCGGAGGCTCTTTTAATGGTGACTTAACCGACCTGAAGGATATGTCTATTGATATCTCCAGTTGGATTCACGACGGGTAATTAATTGTATTGGCTCCCAAATCCTATGACCTATTGTAAGTGAATTCTTAAACCTAATTACCTACAATCCACTGCAACAACGTCAGACGTAAACACCCAACAGGACACAACACAGACTTGCTCCCCTTCCAATATTTCACTTAGAATCGAATTCAAGCCCTAACCCAATATGTACGCCACGAAATGACTTAAATTTGACGGCCTCGTATCGGGACGTGCTGGATTTCCACGATAAACCACAACACATGCTCGGGTCAGAATTTGCCTCTGAAACTTCAAATCACCTTTAAATGAATACCATTCACAAAGTGGTAGCCAAGTTCATCCGATTAATACTCATGCACCTAAACCGCATCTACGTATAGCGAAGGCTGATGGGCAATGCCTCATGAAGAGATAACATCATCTCAAACAGCAGTACATCCCATCAAGTAACCCTCGAGTGTAGAAATGGTGCATGCAGAATCCCCATCATCAGTGGCCCCAGTCCCCATCATCGACTGGGGACCGTAATCCCCCCCAGAGAAAGAACAACACAAAAAAAAACAATAAAAAAAAAATGGAAAACCAAGAAGGACCTCTGGATAAAGACGCCAGCGGTATGTGAAATTCCTTACAGACACATTGCAGAGAAAATATGCCTCGCAGGGTCGAGCTAGGCCCGGCCGGGCTGGGTTGGTTGCGCAAAATGGACTGAGTTGAGCAAATATGCTAGGATTCTAAACAATTTTACACGTTGCAGAAGGAACGACCGTTTGTTAGGGAGCGTTGTTGTCTTTGCCCGGTTTTTGTGCATGCCCCTTATTTTGAGAGCGGTCCTCGCCGTAGTTCATTCTTCATTCTGTTTCTCCATTTCTCGTGCATACATCGTTTGAAGAGATACTCAGTGGAGAGGCTTTTATGGTAGACTCCAGTGGGAATGCTAGTATTATTCGAAATTTACGATGACAACTAGTGCAACGATGGTTCGTATGATTTGCTACATCCTTGTACATACCAGTTGTTGATGATTAATTAAGTTCCATAGGTCATGGGCATTTTAATACATGACAGTGTGTTAAGAAATGTATGCAGAGTCTGCATTCGTTAATTGTGCTCCTTCAATGATTGTTAAAGTAATACCGTGAAATACGTACATATGTGTGTGCGGTGCAGGCTTGTCGTTATTCAAATTGCAGAGAGCTGCGAACCTTGGGTTTAGAGAAGAGGCTTCAATAAGTCAAAAGCTGCATTGAAGAATATTCTGTAACAGTAAGTTGTAGTCATTTCAGAACATTAGAATGCTGATACATTTTTCTTGCGAGGAGATCAACATTGACCCATTGACCCATCTCCTGTGCAGGATTTAAAGTAAAAAATAATAATTTAATAGCAAACCAGTGCTGGGTGTATATAACCAATTCCCGACATGAACAACTTACATAATTAAATGGTCCCCTAATCTTGAGACACTGACAATGCTAAGAGCTGACTAAGTCGGCAAACATTTTAGAAGCTTTTTCTCGACAAGTATAATCTTGAGACTCGAAAAAAGTGGGGCCGTGAAATATGAAAATTGCTCGTCGGTGATTAGACTGTCAGGGTTATTAAGCTTCAAAGTCGAAGTCGAATATTGTGCCCTCGTGGAATATGTATATTATTTTGAGAAATGACAGACTAAAATTAATAGCATTCATAAAAATACATTCATTCCATGTTTGAGGGGAAATAAACCTTGGTGGCGCTGTTCTGTGTTTGTTGGAGATTTGCAATCTTGATCATTTCATTAGAAATACGCGCTGAGCACAAATTAGCTAGGTCAGATTAGGTAGGAATGGATTAATGCAAAAGGTTGTCACTCTTATGGCAAAGTAGGCCCATTGTGATACCACGCGTTGGTGCTTATCACAAAGCAGTTTAGCTGGCTAGTGCTGCCGCTATTCAGTTCGCTGGGATTATTGAAATAGTAGGCACTTACATGTGAGTACCTACGGCTGACCAGAGCGCAGGGTACGAGCAGAGGAACTGATTTGTGGTTTCTACCTCCTCTTCATCCAAGCAAAAATCATTATATCCGACATTGGACACCCATCTTGCCGGCGTGTATGCCAATTGCGGAGTATCCAGTTATGACGCCGATACTCGGCCTGAGTGTAGGTCTGCTTATTCTGAGATTTAGTGCTGGCTATATTTCTTTTGTTGTCAGGCAGGTGGTGCATTTTAGTCACTTGTCGTGGGTTTTTTCCAATTGTGTGTATTTGAAAAAGATGGTAGGCTGTAGCGATCGTCCTAGAAGGTGAATCTCCTCCTGGTGCTAGAGAAGATGTTGTACCACACCTTGCGATTTCATCGGCTTTGCAAATGCCCGGTATGCCGGAACACACCCACCTGAAGTGCATATTGAAATGCTGAGCCATCTCTCTAAAAGACAGCGGCCAATTATGGGAAGTTTTTGAATTGAGCATGACATTGTTCAGGGACTTAATTGCAGCCTGACTGTTTGAACATATGGTGATATCCCTTTTGGTCTTGACTTAGGACAGTGGCTCTTTTTCTGCTTGAAAAAACGCTGCAGTGGCCAGGGAGCTTCAAGGAGGGGGCAATATTGATGTTGTTGAAATATACACCTACACTCACCTCTTCGTTCGCCTATGTAGGTATAATCTCGATTGAAGGCTGATTTTTATTTCAAGTTTGAAGTTTGATTTCGACGCATGGAATAACAGAATTGCAGATAAGAAAGACAGTACGGGAGCCTGGGTGTACTCGGGGTTCTAAAATGCAGTAAAATTGCAAAATTGCAGAAACTTCGAGAGCCAGTAGTCCCAAACCGGACAAAATAATAAGTGAGAGATCGAACCTATTCGAAAACGAACGGAAAAAAACGATGCAACGCCAAAAATGGAAAAGAATAATTTTGTAATTTATTGCAGTATTTAGTACTCTGAGATTCGGCCAGCATGTGATCTCCTTGGACCGAGAGTAGGTCATAACTCTTTCGTAGTGAGGCATCCTGTACCGGTGGTGGTGTAAGCAATTAAAAATCTTGCTATCGTGAGAGCCAAACGGCTGGTCGACAGTCGTTTTTAAAGTAACCCTGTTAAAAATGAGTTTTCGTAGGACCAGAATGGTCTCGGTGCCAACATTGTTTACTCCTCCTTTTTTTAAGTAAATTAAAACAAATAGTAGGTATTTGTATCTTCGGCAGGTTCATCTTCAGTTCGAATTTCTCGTCAGTTTAAATGGCTCCAAGGATATGACAAGATAACCCAGGAATCTGTCAGGTTACATTCTGACACAAAAATACAAGCAGAATTTTGATACTTAAAATATTTGAGAAAATCCGATCTTATTGATGGATTCTGACGGATTCTCTGTACATGCCTGCCGAGAGACAATAAAGTGAATCTATACAAATGTATAATCATTCACGCTGGAAATGGGAGCGCATGAAAATCGGTCAACATGTCAGCATTCGCGACCTTCAGCGTCGATCAATGCAATCGCGATATTAATTAGCTTTTACATCATACCATCGCAACACATTCAAGAACGTGCTTTCACTCATCCACTTTCGACTCGAGCACACTCTGAAGGAAGCCAAGATTAATCGTCTCCCATGGGCTCTTCAAACATACACGCACGGCAGCCAACGCCAAAAGAGACACAACAGCAACAGCGAACAAAAAAAAGTATCTGGCATGTACAACGATAAATTTAACAGTTTGTCATTCAAATGAAATTGCTTTCAATTAGATCCTTCGTCGAGCGGAAGCCATGCTATGTACGTGAACAATTTATCCCTCTGAACGAAAAAGATTCTAATTTCTCACGGAACAAGGCGAACGGCTATAAATACAGAATCTCGTCTATCACGTGCCAGGCTTATTGTTTAGTCCCGTTCCCCACTCACGAGGACTATTTGGGCTTTCTCGTTTTTTTTTCTTCTTTTTTCGGTTTCAGTCTTGTGTTTCTTTTAATTAACGACTGCTGAAAAGTTAGCAGTCCTCGTCTGGGCTTTTGATGAACTAGATTTTGAATTAATTAACCTCTGTTGTATGTCTCTGCCCCCAAGAGTTGAGAGACGCCTGTCACCGTTTTCAGTGTGTCATGGCAGCTACATTCCACCATCAAGCGTCCCCAATGAATACGGGGTTTACAAACCACAACCGACCTCTTCGATGCGGATACTAATTAAAATTCCACTGCCATAACTTTGACCAATCAGTTAATAAACAGAAACGCATTTAACTGTATTTGTTGATTGATTGTATCCAGCTTCAATTGTGGTTTGCCAGAAGAGCCACCATTTATTGGACAATGCCCAACCGAGCAGCCAGTCCGGCGACTGGTGCGTTGGAGCTTAAAGTGCGATTGCTTGAAGCAAAACCGACCTCATTAAGTACTCAAACCAAAAGTCTACAGATGCATGTGAATACACATGCGAGCATGTAGGTGTTCGATTGCACGCACACCACACCGATTTGTGCACACATGCAATGAACACTTTCGGGTCTGCACTTTACGGCCGTCGGTCATTCCGACACACTTCGGCCGGGACGGTCCGGGCTGGACCGATCGATTGCATATTTTCACTCAATTTATGGTTCCAATTTAATGAACCGGTTTCCGTGAGATAAAACTGTTCGCTTCAATTCGACACCGCAAAAACCCCAAATATTTCGCAATTAATTGGAGAAGACAGGCCCTCCCATCGAACGTCATGTGGTTGCCATGGCATGGGTGGTTTTGGCATCGGTGGCGGTTAGTTTCTGGTGGCCATTGGCCTTACACAGTTCGGTTGGTTTCATGGTTTAATGAGTTCAATGAATTTCAGTTGAAACCTCTTTTGAGCGCTGCAGTTATTGTTGCACACTGCAGATAGATGTGACAGACTACGTCACTACTGCTCATAGCTGGAGAACTAATTTTTTTTTACATCATCCTGTTCGCTCTCGATAAAATTGAAACTTGCCCAATTCCCACAGGCCCACGAAGCAAGCATGGTTTGATCCTGACCTAATACTGCCTTCCAACCTGGACTGTGCTGCTTTCCCTCATCGGCAGAGCACCCGTGTTCAGGTCTTGTTCCTTATGTCAGATGTGTGCTCTTCTTTACTTTCTCGGACTAGTTGGGTAGGATTCGAAGATTCTCCAGCATCTGAGTCTTCCAACTGGAGTTAGCAGTTGCAGGTCCTTCAGTCACCATCCCTGGAAACTGGACGAAATATTCAACATAGGATATTTCTGCCAATATCAGTTCTATTGCCCTGCTTATCGCCTAGAGAAAAAGCACGGTAAAGCAAAACTGACAGAATAACCGAATCAGTAAGTCCTAAACTCGGCCAACAACAACGTTGATCGAAATATAGTAACATGCTATGTTTATTCCCACTTAAAGACTATATTCGACAATTCTGTTTATGGATTTGCATGCAGGGTGATCAATTCCCTCGCACCCTGTTAGCTTGTATACGCATTCACTTGGAATTTCACGACGTTAGCGTGACTGTCTTTCAATGCCTGTCAAAGCTAGTAGTTCATACCTATCTCCTCTGCGAGGTCGCATAAAACTTCTGAATCATCACTATAATACAACGAAATATTCATAAATTCTGTAGTCAATCCCTAACCAGCAGCAAAACATAGAAATACCAACTCTTAATTAAATCCGCACATCAGCGCCAAGTATGGAGGGATAAGTCGCAGTAATCGACTCTCTGTACCCTTTTGTGTAATCGCTCGTAGCGAATTGAATTTAGTGAATATCAGTGTGGTTTTAGAAAAAATAAAGTCCACAATATATCAGATCTTGACAAGAAATACATGTCGACCCTCATCCCCAATTCGTCGATTTCCAAGTTGAACGGAGACGAGCTATACACTTACAGTGTCTTCATTTAACATTCCTCCCAAACTCGTCATGTTGGAGAACTCTCTCTAGTCCAGCTCAGCAATGAACTCACCGAGAGGCGAAGCGCTGTGCAATGACTTCTTCATCATTTTTGATAAGACTCTCAGTCAACACTAGAGGCACGATTATCCAGGAGTTCATACAATTGTTAACATGCGACAAGCCATAAATGAGGCCATGAATGAACAAATGCGTCTCACTTGTCCCAGGCGGTGGAAAAAGTATGTAATGCTGTCTTCAGAAAATGGACATCCAAGTTTTGGTCAAGATAGTCCAATGGGCAGCTACAACTTTGATGTAGTCAGGGACTTCATCTACCCTCACTTTCCTGTGAACAGTACTAACCTGACAAGCTTTGTTTTTTTGGCTCAAGAGGCAAATGACTAACAAGGCCATCTCTCAAAGCAACAAGCATTTTTTGTATCCCAGTACTGGTCTAGGGCGCAGTGGCATTAATTTCAAAGGCGGACTGATAAATCGTTGATCACTTCGCATGCGACCTATGCTCCTGTTTGCATTGATGCCACCTGGAGGAGAAGATTCAACTGCGAACTGCACGGGCTGTACAGCGACTTGGGTCGAATCAGGCGTCTACAGATTCAATACCCTTGATGGTTCGGCCGTGTGTACCGCATTAAAAACTCGTCGCGAGATCGGTCGTCTGCGTGGCAGCTCGACCAAACGTTGTCAGTGAAGACCCAGAAATGTCGATTCGGAGCCGATCAGCTGAAGTGGGCATTGCCAAAGAGTTAAACTGGCTAATTTTTGCGGTTGGATTTGGGCCTACATCCGTATAGGAATTGCCAAAAACCAAAAAGAAATCATCTTCAAGGATGAGGACCAATTTTTGGCTCAGTAGCTATGTCAACAAGCTAAACTGCCATCAATAAAAGCACCAAAATTGACTGTTTGTTGCGGTCAATGTTAAGGGAGAGTCATGGGACATTTTTTCTTTCGAAATGAGGATGGAGCCATCGTAGCTGTCAACGGTCTCAGGTATAGAGTGATGTTAAGCGATTTTCTGTGGCCAGAGCTCGACAACATCGATATGTCTGAGATGTGGTTCCAACAAGACGACGCTACATGACATACATGTGATGTTAAGCTTCAAGTTGTGAAGGAGAGAGAAATAGGATCATCTTACGGTGGGCGTTCAGCAATTGGCCGCTGCGAACATGCGACTTGATCATCCCTTGTCATATCTCACATCATCTCATATCTCACATCATTCTTGTTCTATTCAATTTTTTTCCTATCGTTCTCATCTTGTCAACCTGTAAATTCTCAAGCAGTCCGTGAAGAAATCCAGATAGAAACTGATCTTATTTCGCAAAGCTATTTATTTCCCGAACAAATAAGCCTGCCTCAAGGATCACCATCAAAGGAACAAGTGGTAAGTATATGCACTCATTCCGCTGTTAACAATTCCCAGGGATGCATACTTACGGCTTTGTGTGTATAATCTCAGTTAAAACCTCAGTACTATGTCAATTACAGGTAGCAACAATATCGGAGCTCACCCAAGAAGGCAACCCCGGTATCATTCAATTTTATTCGCCTGACTTACGGCTCCAAGGAATAATGTAGCGTTAATTTTCCACTCCACATGAGCTCGTCTGTGGCAGACGGTAGACACACACACACACATACACAAAAACCAGTGAGATGTTTAAATGCCAGGAGTTTCTTGTGTTGGGAGAAACGACCACGCACCGAGTCTGATACACGATTTCGACTTACTCAAACGAAGAAGGCCCGTATCAAGTCGAGGAATTCGATTGTACCAAGGGCAAAACAAGACCACGGTTGTGGATGCAAAACTAACGCAGAGACAAATACCGAAGCACACAGAACTCACTCGAGTGCTGTGTAAGAATATTTAGATTTCACTTAATTTACACAATCAAGTACCTTGAAAGGACCAACTTCGGCAGAGAAGTACGCAAACTAATGCATATCTAATTTATGCAAACAAAATGAGAGTCCTTCTTTACTCTTGCTTCGTTCGCCTGCGTAGTGTGCTCCTAAAAGTAACAATTTTCTTCGATGACTTAACTGGTGAAACAGGCACACCTGTGGTTGGGTGGCTGGGCGGCTGGGCGGTTTGGTGACGCTCCCGGTCCCCGAGTGTGGGCACGGCAGAAAGTCTGTCTCCCTGTAACTAGCTTATCTACTGCACTGACAAATTGCAATTTGCTATGTGGTGTGCATTCATTTGCATGCCTTAAATGCCAAGTTTGCTAAAGATATGCGTAGATAAAAGGTATTCTGCACAGATGTAAAAATGGATGAGTGCTACGTTGATTGGAGCGCAGCGAATTAATTTATTCGGTACACCTTCGTAGTAAATCTCACTGAGTGGATGCAGATGTAGTTGGTTTTTGTGTGAATCAACGATGACAGAGTGAGTTACGATGTGAATGCACCGTTTCCTGGGTTCACCAAGACGAAGACGCTCATTTCGTATTCGAAGATTGTGCTATTGGAACAAGTGAATGCTGAAAAAGCAACTTAATTGTGTACTTTGAAGCAAAGAAAAAAGTGTATAGACACTTAGGGTGATGTACGCGAAGTGGATCGTGCTGTTCGCGAACAGACGGAGGCACATCGTCTTATTTTTTTTTGCAACCCCATTCAAATTAGCAAAAATCAAAGCTTCTCAAATCAGTGATACAGCGCAACGTTTCGCAGGAGCAACAATGTGCAATCGGGTTTTATTGACTTAGGACGAGCAGAAATGTAGTATTGCAGTCGTTTTATGCTTATATCCCTGGACAAAGGTGAGTAATAAGAAACGATTGCTTTTTGTAAGACAAAGAGAATGATTCGTTTCATTATGGGCTACCCACTGCAGGTGAATGCAGTAAGCTTTCTTTGGCAGCCTTCCGCTGGATATTATGAAATTATGTTGACAAAAAACTAACTGCTGGTGGACATGTAAACAATTCAAAGCTATTCCTCGTTTTCGCAACAAAATATACTAAATTCATTATATTTTTAAATTTTAATTTACAGTAAACGCTCGTTAATTCCGAATGCTTGGGGTCATTCCGAATAAACGAAATTAAAGAACGCCGAATTAAAGGGCCGAGTTGGTCCTGGGACTATTAAATATTGTTATCAACTTTGTTAAACTTTTCTAAAGCAGCGATTTTTATTTGCTGTTCTAAGTATGACCATGTTTGTGCAATGACATGTAGGTTCGGCGATTGTGGTGGGATTACTAGCACATTTGGTTAGTTGTGCAGAAGTCATATGCGTGCATTATGGATCTTTTACTTGGGATAGTTTAGCTGGGCATCTACGATCACTCAATAATGTCACTCTCGGCGTGATGGTTTTGTCTTTCGTTTTTTTTTCGTTCACCATCCACTATCACCCATGACTGTCATGCTTCAGTTTTACTTCAGCAGTGGAGGTAGCAGGTTCTCAAGGTAGCTTGTTAAATGTTTAAAATGTGTGAAGCCTCGGCACTAATAGTTATTCCGGCATTCTCTGTACAAAGAAATAAATTCGCTCCAAAACTCTTTACCATCGTTCACAGCAATTTGTTATTTTTTTCCGTGCCTGTCCGTGCACATTGACAGTAATATGCAAAATGATAACGAAAGAATGACAGTCATCACCATACAGATTCGTACATTGCATGCGAACTCTGACATGCAATGCCATCAACCGGCATTCATGAGTGCGCTCACGCCTGGAGTGACATTTATGAGTGATCACTTTATGCTGATGGAACTGGTACGAGTCGCTCAATCTGCGCACGCATTCTTGTATGTGCTACATAATGAATAGATTTTAAGCGTACAATATCACTAAATTGATAAAATCATCCAAATTTTCAGTGTTATACTGAAAAATGTTCATCGGAGATCCTTTTTATCCGAGTTTGACTTCGATGTGGATTTTTAGTACTGTATTTACTAATTGCTGAGTTACTAATTGCGTCGAGCTGGTGGAGTGACGGCCGTGGTGTTGTGGGTCTATGCGTCGACTTCTACGCACTTGAACCTCCGTGTCTAGGTTTGAATCCCAATAGATGCCCAGATCCCAAAAAAAAATTGGATGAGGTTCCACAGCTTTTTCAAGCTAGTGTATTGCCTGAGGTTGGTCATCGGAGTAAATGTCGCACTGTTTTTATTTTTATTAACATACTGATATAATTTTTCACAGCTTCGTCGTCGAATGGATGGATCAACAAACCTCGAAGTAGCACCCACTCGTGTCGCGCCACCTCTCTCTCTCGAGTGGAGGACGAGCCATCAGTTCTCTGGTGTTAAGCTGCAAGTTAAAGTGAAGCTACCACAAATTTTCTAAGGACCTCGTGCCAGCCTTATATACTTATTTACAAAAGTCTCAAAAGCATTTCTTTGAAGCACCTCTCCATTCAAAGCTGATGATTGTTTTTTGCACTTGTATTCAAATGGATACGACTTCACTTCACCTAATGAACCTGAATGACCCGAATTAAATTCACGGAGGCTATACACCACGAAACGAAGTTCTTCCATCGTCGACATCCACCGTTCAACATCAAAGGAGCGAAACGAATTAACCGCAAAGATGTATACGTTCTCAGATCTTCCAGATATTAAATACAGATTTGCAGTCACCCACCGTTTTGACCAGAGAATTTTGGCTCCTCTACCTGGACTAACCGCCAATACACACAAGGATGGAAGAGATTAAATAATGATAATAGAACATTCTTTCATTACTCACCATGGATGAGGAATAAATCGTGAAGGGGCAACTTCGACCAAAAGGAAGACCAGAGTACAACGACGACGAAGACGACGACAACGATCACGATGAAGTGTAGTCCTTGATGCTGCAGACCGGGAGGCTTTCAAATTTGTTTCCTTCGAATCCCAAGAGGTACTCCAAGGAATTGGCTACCTTTAAGCTAATGTACTCCGAATGAATAATTCAGGCATACGCATCGGTGAGAGTTGCAGGGAAGTTTTCATTTTTCATCGGAAATTCTTTTTGAAAATTGAAATTAAACTCTACGTTGTTGGCAGAGGTCTTTGTATAAATGTTTCTTTTTCTTTTCCCTCTTTTTGTTACCTTTGATTTGTGCTACTCCACGTTGAAGCTAGAAATGTGTTGGTCTTGCAGGCACGCTGGTGTGGGTGTGTATGGAAAACTTCTTTCGAGTATTGACAGGCATTCATCGATTGACTGAAGGAGCCATACCATGTTGATGCACAGTCGTACATAAGTACGCCATTTATAGGACGAGAATAACCGATAACAGAGGCTGTGACGGAGGAACCACCACCGCCATGGCTTCGTGGAGATGCATGCCCAAGATTGCCTTTAATCATGCTCTTTCGTAAATCCCCTCGCACACAAGAGTTCTTAACGCATAATAAATCATGTTCAAATCCATTGATTAGCTCATCTAACCAATGCCTAACATCCTTCTGTGCACACGTTGACATTGAAAGTATTTGACATCACTGCTTCGCTTGACCGCACAACAACATTATTATGTTACATTCTGTTGCGCTTAGAATGACCACGGAGCGTTTATCGACGTCCTTTCATGTGGACTAGGTCAACTGGTAGTATCCGAGGTCGATTTCAAGTTTACGATTAATTCACCTCATCCGCCGGACACGCAACATGACATGCGATTGTGAGGATATTGATTTCCACCAATGCCCCATTAGTCCGGTGATGTTCGGTCAAGGTTAATTTGTGCCCCACCCTAGATGACCCAAGAGCCTGTGTTTGCTGAACGCATTACGGTAATTGTGTGCAATCGTTGCAATCGGTGCCGTAGTTGGGCACCGTCAGCAATTATCTACCTAATAACTTAATGCATACACTTTCAAGTGAATTACATACAGTGAGGGGGGGGGGGCTCTAATTTATTTACGTAACATAATCGATGAGTTATTAGGGAAAGGCTTTCTACATAATGATATCTGAAGCTGACTTTGCCATTGATTCTTAGGAACTCTCTGAAAACAGGGAAACAGACTGGAGAGGAGTTGCTTAGCTGCGATATTACTACCCTGTGTGGAGCGTACGTGGCTTTGAAGGATAGATTAGATTGCGAACTTGGCTATTTATCACATCTTTGAAAAAATTGAAGGAGTATTAAATGAGTCTTCGTTTTTCTTGTGTTAGCAGTGACTGCAGTTGCAAAGAAGATGCTGCAGTATTTCCATCGCTTCTGTGGTTCTTGCATGTATTAGATATATTGACTGGTCCCGTCATATACTTAAGACATTGCCCAGTTGTGATGCCGCAAACAACCGTGGATACTTGGAGAACCCTGGATAGTTTCACCAGAATAGCTTGATTTTTCTTACAGGAAGTAGTCCTGTCCCATCTCTCGTTAGCTGCCATACGTAGTTGTGAGTTGATTTCAACGAAATAGGGCTTAACCTGTAGTGGAATGTTGTCTGGCTTTGTCATCAGATGTACTTTTGTCTTAGCCTGTTCATCAAATAGTTGATCATCCCTTAGTAGACAAAGACACAGTTTTGTTACGGCTAAGATCATGGGAGGAAGTATAATAGCCTCAGGCCCTCAGTTTGGCTATTTCCATTTTCTTCTTCTTCCTTGTATACCACTACAATCCGGGGTGGACCTGGACCTGAACTAGGCTATGCTAGCAGTCAGTGGTACCCCTGAATCTTTCAACTGCTTTTTCATGGCAACGGCTTCGGCCTAAGAGGTACCGCAGCCATCTGGAAGCATGAACCATTGCTTGTGTTTTTGTGCCCCGATGTCCTGTGACTCTGGCACCAGCGTTTGTTCTCTGTATAGATTTGAATGTAATTAACGTAGTTATAAGTGTTATAAGTGATTTGTCAAGAAGCTCATGGACAGAATAGAATTGAGAATTTCCGACCGAAGAAGATTATTGGCTGTTGGTAGTCTGTGCTAACGTCTCCTTACTGCTTCGATTCTTTTCCTGTATTTCTGCCGACTACCTGTGCAGGAAGTTCAATGGGTGATAGATTTTGGTCGAAAGTGGCCGCGACTCGTGCGAGCAAAGCATACAGGAGAGATCTCCAGGCCACTCGATCCTCCGCCATCGACTCTAACTCAACAGCAGTTATGCCCAAGTGGAAAGAGGCGAGTTTTTTTAGTTACTGGCGACATGGTCCAACCACCTCGTCTGGTGGTCGCCTAGATGATGCACTCGCATTCAAGGCACACCTTGGAAGTCGCCACGATGAGAGGTACATTCGTGCCACGTGACCATCAGCAATCGAAGCCAACATTTTCCTTTCGAAGTAGCAGCTGCTCAACGTTGAGATCCTTTTGCACTGCTGTGCTTCTCACCCAAACACAACGAGGTAGGGAATTATTGGATAATTTTTGGTTCTACACTCCACATTGAATCTGAAATTTGAAGGGGTTCTGGTTCTAATATTAAAAAAAAAATGAATTGAATTGCCTACATTGAGGCGGTGGTAGAGGAGAAAGGAGAAATGAAACCCGAAGCTGGATGGAGCCCGTTGCATAAGCCTAATTGCAGGAGAGCAAACACACGGTTGACCACGGCGTGCAGATGCTGAAGCGAGGGGCATTTTTCTCTTGGTGGAGATTAAGAAACAAAATTGTCGCATTTAGTATATGGCGTTGTCTGGTCTGGCGGTATCATTGCTCCATACTTCTTCGGAAATGATAAAGATCTATCTGCCATCATCAATGCTGATGGCCAAATCTTGACCAATTTTTTAGACAGTGCCACATCTCGCACAAAACGAGCTGTTATGGCTTGTTCGGAAAGTTTTCTTGGACACATTATTTCTCGTCTTAGTGCTCGCACCCAGATCGTGTAATTTAGCGTCGTGGGATATAATCAAATCAAAAGATGGTATCCGTGCCCACAATGCGCTTTGAAAGTGAATATTTGTCAAGTTATGGTCGAGTTACTGCCCAAATTTTCTCGAAAAGTCATCAGAACTTACCTTGTCAGAATCGAGTCCGTCAAGAACTCCCATGCGTTTTATTTCAATTTAACTTCGAATCCACGAAATGGATGTCCCTTTATGTTTCCAGAGTGTTCGGTGTGACAACGCCTCGAATGACCAAAAAACGACGACGAGAACTTAATATTCCTCCATTTCAGCGTTCACTAATTTATTTTTTAATTCTGTCACCTCTGTATGCCGAAACGATTCTCAGTCTCTGAGGTGCTTAGAAGATTCCCTCCCCCCCCCCCCCCACCCCATATTCCCGCTGAAGTTCCACCTTCACAGATGTCCAAAGACTTCCAGCACCAGTCATTTGCTGTCAAATACACAAGTAACGCATTTGAACTTTCCACCGTGGCGCCCTATTACGTTTGTATCTCGCATTAAAACTGCAACGCATTGCCCTTTTAACATTCTTTTAACGAGTTTTTGAAACTATTATATGATTCGAGTGCAGTTACTGGTTTCTTCAATGTGAATCGATGATGAAGGATTCTAAGAACAAACTTTCCCTGGGAACGTGTTCCGTACGAAGGAAAGGGTCTACATCCCCACGTATGAACAGATATAGAACGATACTTTTCGGTAAGTTTTTTTTTTTTTTGGATCAATGTTCTCAAGAAGCAGACGTGGAAACAATTTCCAAAAGATGTACATATCAATTTTCGAAGTTCGGATTATCGCAGAGGTTGGGGTTTGTTGTGAAATGCCACAAAGTTAGTCTATTTGTGAAGAAGCTCTAGAAAACCACTTGTTCGTAACCATTTTAACTACTTGTTGCCATTGGTGAAATCCGAGTTCTTTGCTAAGTGTGAACAAAAGTTATGTTCATAAAATAAAATCTGACTGATCGCTATGCTTGATCAGCATGAGATGGCGGCAACAGTCCCACCAAATTAAGATGCAGCCGATAGAACGATTTTGACCATAATCGTTCTCTCGGCTCGTCTTAAGGTCGCCTTCACACGCTGTGTATTGTCTGACGAACTGGTTGCAGTCTTTCCGAATGACTGGCCATACGATTCGTTGTGGATCGGCTTTGTAGTCCCTGTTGTTCACGAATATTCTAACCGAACGCGAAGTTAATTTATTTTTTTAGGTAACAAAATTAACTCTAGTCTATTTATCTTGACATTTGTTCCTTACTGTCATACAGGTATTCTAATCTTAATTAATGTGAGCCTTTAGATATAATTTTTAGCAACGCATGGTCCATTTGAACTTGATTCATCACAAATAAGGTTACTGGATGGTTTTGCAATTTTAATTGTTTTAAGGCACCAGTGAAGTTTTGACACCGTTGAATAAATGGCAGCAGTTCCGTGTCAGCTTTTTCATCTACTTCTAGGAACATCAACTTCGATGCCCAAATGTCTTGGATTCTAGTTAATATGTCAGCGATCTCGCCCACGAGATCGGATGGGCTCTGTCTATATTCCCACAGAAAATAGTCAAGCGGCGCACGATCTTGGAGGTCAATCAAGAGTCCGTAACGTAAAAACTATGTGGTTACCAAACATTTCCTTCAATAAATCAGTCATAAGCTGTGTGACATGTTGCGCCTTATTGTTGAAACCACAGCTTCTGCACATCATGGTTGCTCAATGGATGAATGAAAAAGTCAGTAATCATGGCTCTATAGCGGTTACTATTGACTGTAACTTTCTCGCCACCATCGTTTTTAAAGAAGTACGAACCAATCATTCCACTAACCCATAAAGCACACCAAAAAGTCAGTTTATGTGTCTCTGTAACGGTGTCTCAACATACACTTGACGATTATCGTCACTCCAAATATGGCAGTTTTGTTTATTGACGTATCCATTCAACTAAAAGTGAGCTTGATAAACATGGACGTAGCGCGCGAAACGTATTTCGAACAGAACCATGATTTTCAAAATAAATTTTGCACAATTTAAAAGCGTTGTTCAGCCGTCCAAACCAAACTAAAAATTAACCACTTGACAGCTGACAAAATGGCCGCCAGTTAAAATAGTGTTGCTAACTTAAAATTGTAACTTTAAAAAAAAACACCCTTTATAATCTAATCTATCCAACAGCCAACAACAAGATTGAAAAAAGCGATGAAAATAAAGGGTCCTTCATTGAGCGCTTCCTATCGTAAAATTTAAATAAAACCAAAGATATCATCGACATTTTTTATTCTTTTGGAAGTCATATCGATGTCATTAAGACGTATGAAATATAACATCGTTCAAATGACCGCTGCGACTTCTCTGGGCGCGCATCTGAAATGTCCGATTTGCACATATGTAAATCAGCCTGAATTTGATCGATGGCATGGTAATGTTGGCTTTGAGGGCCGCTGTGGTCTAGGGATTTTGCTGTCTTGGACTACATGGCAGAATCCGGTCCCCGTCGATTAACTCCTAACCGATATCGATTCGTAATCGTCTTTTGGGGCACCTCAACCGGCTCTTCCCGTAGTTGATAATACGCCGAACTAATATCTTTAGATTGCGTCTGCCCTACGAGGACGCAAGACAGCTTGGCCTTGATGAGTGGATGCAACGTGCTCATCAACAATGGAAAGTAGCAATTGCTCAGTTTCAGACTCTCCACGTGTTGCAATCCTGATAAGTAGAAATTTCCTTCTGCGCAAGTGCAGCACCCATTCTTCCTGAAGGTTAAGTCACCTCGGGCATTACATCTTCAGTAACGAACTAAGCAGTATTTAGGTTAGCAATCGCCTTGTCAAAAGCAGCAACTGGATTGGAGAAAAGGATCAACTAAATCCGCGTGCTAACGCTGGCCTGAGTGTGACTACTGCTTGCTGGCAGTAAGTCACTTTAACTAAATCTAACGTTTCGCTAGATGACTTGAGGCCACGAATTCATGTGGTTACGAAAATATATCCAAAAATGTGCTCGTGCACTGTTTTCGCATTGAGCTGGTTCGGATGAACGCATTCAGAGTGCTTTTAAGATTTAAGTGTACGTGTTTAAGTGTACACATGAAACTCGAATTCTGATTCACTTCCAACTTTTGCCGACGCACAGATGTCACATTTATTAGTTGTTGCTTTGTGTACAACCCTGGCTGTGACATTGACTTTGATATACAATTATATTGTCGTGATGCAATGGGATGTATTATTGACTTGCACATGCAATGCCCCCTCGTGCATCTATTGTGCCCCCATCTATTATCTAGGGCTTGAGTGCTTTGAAATTCTATAACCCCTCTTCGTCTTATTCAATATTATGATTCAGTTATTCTGGAATGTGTTCCACTGTTTCTTTAGACTGACTCATTTCGATCGCATTACAATCTGGGTGCCTACTGCACGCTTGACTTCCAACTAAATCGTTTGAATTTAATAATCACAAAGAAACAACACAAAACAATCATTTGATCAGAAGAAGGGACTCTTGTGTGCTGCACTAAATGATTAGTTAAGTGCAACTTCATCCCCATGGATGATAGCCGCACTCCCCCGAACTATCTGCACATCGGACTTATTATGATTGATTTTCCACTCCCAATCCCTGATAGCACCACCATTGCCGCATAAACAATTTTCTCGGTCGATTTCTATTCCATGAAAGCACATCGTTCGATCAATAAACAATTTATTGCACTCCGCCATAGGTTAGAGTATCTATAGCGACTTGATTGAACCGAATATCCATGTTCGTCCGTCTGTATGTGGCTACGTGTTGAGTCGTTTGTCATTGCCGCCCGCCCCCCCACTCCAGACCACTTTATTCTCCCACCTTTCGTACGCAGCTTATTCCCAGACCGCTGACCGATGTTTTTCTCCCAGACTCAGTCTGCCGACGCTTGCTAACCGGTTAGCATCTCAGTTTCAGTCGTTCTCAGTGTGATTTATCAAAGTTTATCTTTGCCAATTATTTGTTTATTTTCTTGTTATTTAATTGTTTTGAATTAAACTACCGAAGATGGGCTCTGAGTGGGATGTAAGTTGAAGAAATTGATATCGATTCATTGAACTCTTTACTTTGTAGCTTTGTATCGAATGCGCTCTCGATTGATACAGGTTTGTGACGTCATCTATGTGTTGTTTGTATTTTTTGTATTTGTTGTCGTTGCTACTGGCGGAAGTCACACATACGCGCATACATCTGTGAGCTTGATTTTGCCGGTGATTTTAATGATGTGGTTTTTGTTTGGAAGCCTCTGACTGTACGCCAAGTCATCTGAACGGGCTTCATTTCCGTGATTATTTCAATACCCAAAGTCCACTGAGCACATTTAACTCATGTGGAACTCCGTGTAATCAAAATGTTACCTTGAGAGTGAGTCCGATACAATTACCTTTTTGTATTGCGATCTCTAATGAATTCCAGCAGATTCAGATTCGTATTTACGTTGCAAAGAGAATGGAAATAATGAGTGTGCCCAGTGGCAGTGAATGATTCATCGGCGTCTATGGCTGTGTGTGCGTGGATTTAGTACACACGCATGGAAATCAGACCTCATGGATCACAATGTGAGAAAACTAAACTGAGCATTGAGCTTGAGTGGAAAGAGCGAGGCTTCGCTCGGCTGATTTCTTGATCGCGAGCGGTTTTCTTGAAGGTTAATTCAATTAAGACGCACTGCACTTAAGTGCTTATGGGCTTAATTAAACTCGAGCGAATGTCTTCATCACAAATTGGGTAGCCACGTTCTTAATTAGATGATTGTATTCTTTAAATGAGAGATTCGATTGCGAGCGGTTACAATGTTTGAGATTATTGCTTTGCACTGGAGTGGCCTTGCTCTTGACATTGGGGGAATACCAGTTGTGTGTAGGCACTTAAAGAAGAAAATGCCTTCAGTTGTACTCACTATACGGTAATTCAACAAGTGACCTTGTCGTCGACACTATCGTATTTAACTGTCACTGCGTTTACTTTCAATTAGTACACATTAAGGTGGTCAACTGCGAATAGTACTTGCATTCGGAAGGTGCTGTACCGTAATCATTTTACGAACAAAACAATTCTGAATATTGAGCAATATTTGTAAGCTGTTATGATTTCTATAGGTAAAACTGAGTGTGCTCTAGAATTGCAATTTCTGCGATGAATTTCTGTACAGAAAATAAATTTCAAATCTTTGAGAGCAGGTGACCAGATAAAAACGATAAGAAAAGAAATTTAAGTAAAATATCAAGAGTGTGAGGTATATAATTATTTTGAATCGTATTTTGAAGCTGTGCTCATGCCATTATTCAGGGAGTTAGCACATCACTCAAATTATGTGTAGTTCAGTACTGTAAGAGGTCGGTCCAATTTGTGCGGCATTGTTCCGGGTGACTTGGCTTCGAGCTGAAACAACAATTGGAAAAACTGCAACCTGGCCACCCTTTAATAGAGTCAACTTGAACAAAATATGTTAAGAACCAGTTTGGTGACTCGTCATGCCCTTTCCTAGAGGCAGTCCATTTTTGGAGTAGTTTCAGTCTGCAGCTATGATTTATTGCTTGAAATGATTCAACAGTGCTTTGCGTAACGTTCTTGGACGAACTGAAAAAGCAGTCATATCTTGTAATTCTTCAGAAACTTAGGTCGTTTCTTGGTGCTGTTGATAGCCTTTGTTATCTCTCTAAACTCAATTCAACGCTAGTGCAGTGTCGTTTGTTAAACACGTTCATCGTGTTAAATTCAACTGCTCATCTTGAAGCCTTCCGCTATAGATGGTCGCGGGCAATCTGCTTCCAGTAATTCAACTGAAAGCAGAGTCGTCGGTAGGCAAATGAGTGCCCTTACGATCGTGGCTCATTTAGACCAACATGTTGGGTCCCTTGTTCCTTTGATGGATGTTAAAATTACAACCATGAGACCTTCTTCTGCCAGTAAATCCATCCAGAAACATTTAGAAAGTGCTTTCCGGGAAACTGATTCGTTTTTTCTCATCTTTGCAGTTTCTGCAGAAGTCGTTGGGTACTCTCAGTTGCGATGCGTGAGTAACTATGGCAAAGTGCCCGGTGAGGGATCCCATTACTTTTGGCACTTTTTTACGACTAATGCTGATGAGTGATGTTGATCTATTTTTGCTCAGCTTCAGCCACATGACCCTCGCTATTGCTCGAATTCCCAGACAAAGCCAACATGCTCTGGCTCTGTCCAGGACTTCGTCTGCCAGTTTTCTTCGGATGTAGCTAAGCGGCGTGAAGGCGTGAAGGCAGCACTGATCCATTTTTCGCAATGGATGTCCGCTTCTGCAGCGTCAGGGAGATGTTTAAACAAAAACCATTTAGTTGTCGTAACCCCAATTCCGGCAATCGTCCACATTCTCAACCTCATTAAGTTTTATTCACACATGTATCTCATAAATTGTAAAAAACGCTGTTTATATGTTTTGATAACACACATTTTAGTTGTCCCCCAAGTGGAAATTTGCAAAATGGTCCTCGCTTGTTGTGTTTGTCGCTATTCTAGCTTTAGTTGTGAGTGGAGTACAAGCCGCACCAAAATCGGGAAAAGTAAGTTCTTCATATTTTCTGTGCCTTGCTCAATGACTGTAGTTTTCGTTTATAATTTTCAATTTCACTCATCACGATTCCTTAAAACAATCACTTCTTAGTTTGACGCCTTTTTAATATCGGCGAACTTTTCTCAGCACGTTTTCATCTCAGTATCGTATCTTATCTCATCTTGATTAGATTATCTTTTCTATTTTCTTTTTTCCCATATTTCTCGTAAGTCTGCATGCATGCTGATATGGAAGTCATTCAGAATTTCCGCAGATTGTAATGCATAATCAAACATTAATATCAATGTTTATTTTTAGATTCAAAGGTTATAACATCGAACCAGCATCGTACAGTGGTGGAAATAGTTAATCTTAGCCATTGCTCCAAATTTCCAAAGTAAAAATCAAATTGAAATGTGAGCGCCTTACTCAGATCATTAACAGCCGCACCCGCGTTGCTCTTCACATGTTCTTTAAGTTCCAAAGCCAGTCGTTGCCCGGTATACGACCAGACGTTTTTGAAAACATCTGTTGCAGCAGTCTAAGCGGGTAGCTTCAGTGTCGACGAGGAGGGCAGCAGCACGCTTGCGGTTGCACGGCTCAGCTCCTCGGACGCGGTTGTTATAGGTTCCATTTGCAAACAAAGCAATATCGTGCCCGTAGCAAGCTGCGATAGAAGAGAGATGAAAAGTATTTCTCCGAGGAATAGCGTTTTGGTTGAATAGAGTTTTTAAAGACTTTTGTTTCTTGCAACAATTGTAACTTCCGTCTAAGCCTAAGTGACAATTGCTTCTCGGAACCTAAGATAATTTCCAATACTAACTGTCATTTACCGACATAGAAAATGAATCATTTCGTTCCCATTTAAGTAAGCAGAAGTGAACGAAACTTAACGAAACTTTAACAAAACTTAACAAAACTTAACGAAACTTAGTTACGCTCACATTTTATCATGTCTCCATGAACATTCAAAGAACTTAGATCTAACTCTTGCAAACTGTCTGTGCGTTCTGCAGCATATATAAAATGTTCATAAAAATAATTGCCCAACAAATGTTGAATTCATCGCTTTCTTGAATTACCCCAGTTACCCAAAGCGGTTTACTGAAGCGGAACCCTTGTATTACCCCCAGTTCCCCAAAGCGGTTTACTGAAGCGGAACCCTAAGAAAGCCTTCCAATATTCTGTACATTCCATCAACTCGGAGGTCATTCTGTGCCCAGATTTATTGATAAACTGTTTTTCATTGCCAAGTAATGCCATCTAAAATTGGTTTGGTGTCCATGCTGACATTTAAAACTGAGCTACTATTTGAAACCACAATTTTTAGTTAAGCAACCGGATGTAGTACTTATATAATCTGAGTAAAAACGTTCACTTTAATAACCAACAGATAATTATTAAGAGCGGTTTGAATTTTATATTTTATACTTTTCACAATTTCGCAAGTTTAAACAACATCTATTTCATCAAATTGGATTCCCAATTCTCTGAACTGATTTTTTTCCAAAAGTCTACATAAATTGGCTATTTTTACCACTGTGGGCTGTGCCGCAACTGAGTGCTTCGACATAAGAATAATGCCGTCCGAAGTCGATATATTATATCCGAGTTTACGATGGAGAAGCCTCGAACCAAAGGATATGAAGAAGATCTTAATTTCATAAAGCATTTCTAAAGCATACAGCTGACTAGGTTTAACAAAAAAAGGTCAACAATACATTGAGACATTTATTTCGTGGTTCTGAAAGAAAAGGTAAACAAATAATATTTGTGATTTAGATTTCGATTGAATTTTTATTTCGTCATATTGCTCTGATATGGCCATTATGGAATGGAATGCGGTCATTTACGACTCAATTTTGACAAGGTATTATTTGTTGAGTTTTCCACACGTATCCTCAGTCACGGGTCGTGTTATGTGATATTTTGCAAGCTTCGTATATTCTACGTATTTTGAGTTGTGCTCTTTTAGGGTGTAGCTGCAACTCCAAATGCAAAATACGCCATAATGTGGCATCAGACAAGCCCAGATGCTGTCGTCGCCGTGAAATCAACAAATTCCAAATATTCTCGAAACACGTTCTTCTGTATCACTATCGGGCATTTGTAGCAGAGTCATTCTCTTAGAATTTACTTACAATTTTACCTACAGTACGATCTAATGGAGGATTATACTGACCATGATATGCTCGTAATGTGCGAAAGGTACCCTCGACAGAACCACCCTTTGTGAAGACACGTTCAGCCATTGTTTAACTACGATTGTAAAATGGCACACCATAGACAAAAGACGATAGTCTGCAAAAAGCAATTTCAAATACGGACTACGAATTGGATGAGTATAATATTTCTTCCTGTTACTTTAACTGACTCATCAGTGCCAAAGGGAAACGATTAAAAGGAACATCGCATCCTTTGAAGAGTGGTTAGATAGCTTTAATCCCCAAAAAAAATTGTGATTCAATAGCGAATAGTCAATGTGACCAGTTTACCTTTAGACTACATTGAACTATTACAAATAAAAACGAATTCTCTGTGAAGTTGGAAAATGAAAAAAAAACTTCACTTCACTTTGTTCATAACTTTTCAGTTCATCACGCATGACTTTAATCTGTCGTCGCACGTCTTTAAGCCTATTGAACAAACTAGTGCATCTTCTCATTCAAACCATCGCTCATTCATGTGTTCTTTGTCTGCTGCAAGTCATTATCTGTAAGCGCACACCATACTACACCGCTTTGTTGTCATTCTTCGACGTTCAAATCTAAATTCTTTATTGGAAAAAATAAACTCTTTTCCACATTTCAGTCGGACCTGTTTGCACTGGAGAACACCCTTATCAACCAATCTCAACAGGCGCTGGCCGATGGAAGTGCGAAGACGCCAATTGAAAAGCTAAGACTTCTTTGTTTCAGTCGTGGTGCAACCGGCATCATCGGATTAGGACGGTACGTATGCTTAGCTTGGCATCATTGATGGATGTGTACCAATTACTGAATCTGAAGCCGTGAGCTTGGCATCCCTTAATTCACACAAAATAATTGGATTCTCTTGTCCCGTTTGCTCCTTGGCCCTTCTTCATTTCGTGGCGATGCTGTCGTTTATCTGCTACCGGCTGATGGTGCTGTGTGACTCCTATTGAGGCGCGTCTATATCCAGGACTTTTAGGAACATGGACGATGATGGAAGTAAAGCCCTCAATTCGGACGAGTTTATCAGAGGCATTCGAGAGACCGGTCTGGATGTAACCGATGCCGAGATAAGAGAGATGTTTTCAAGGTATGTGCTTTCCACCTTTGTTCTATTATATATCCTCCTCTGTTGTGATGTGAAGAGAATGCTGCTAAGCCCACTGGCTGCTGGCCATTGAAATCAGCTTTTTGGGCATGCTTTGTAACTGACCACAGGGGTCGATGAGGAGGAGGTTTTTTTTTGAGAATTCGTTATCCTCTCGATTGCTTTCCAGTTTCGACACAGACGGCAGTGGATCCATCAATATGACTGAGTTCCTGGTGAAACTCCGGGTGAGTCGTGAAAGCACTGCAACAAATGCAGGCAGTTGAAAGGAATTCTCTTCTCAATTTTCAGCCGCCCATGTCACAGAGCCGGTTGGATGCCATCGACAAGGCCTTTGCCAAAATGGACAAGTCTGGGGATGGTGTGATTACAATTGCTGACCTCAAGAATGTGTACTCGGTGCAGGAACATCCGAAATTCCAAAGTGGCCAGTTGACAGAAGATCAGATATTGAATCAGTTTTTGGAAAACTTTGAAGGGCCACAAGGCAACAAGGATGGCACCGTAAGTTGCTAGCTTGAGTGTATCTTCATTCGACCTTGAACATCACACTGTGTTTGGTTTTTTTTGGTTTAGGTGACCAAGGAGGAGTTCGTAAACTACTACTCGACGATAAGTGCTTCTATTGACAACGATGAGTACTTTGATCTGATGATACGACGAGCGTATAAACTATAAACTGGACTGGGTTACCTGCAAGTCCTCTAAGTGCACCTCAACTAACAGTTTGCCAGTTCACGTGTATTTGTATCTATCCTGTTTTGAACACAATTCTAATTTAAAATAAAATATATATATTCATATTCAATTTTGCTTCTTGGAGATTATCATTTTCTTCGAATTTTACACAAGGGACTCCAAATTATGGTGTACACAAATTACTTGTGTTTTCGAGTATGTCACATATCATGAGTACCTAACTAATTTTCTTTCGAGCATTGTGTACTCATTTGTTGGAAAAAATTCGAGTACAATGCGAGACACGGAATAGACTTATGGAATAAGAAAATATGAGTTACAGAAGTCAATAGTGGCTTTTATTCACCAGCTTCTTTGAGCAATCTGTAGAACAGAACACCACAGAGTCCAGTGGAGCGCAGCGGTAATTGAAGTTCTACTAACACAACGTCATTGCCAACGCAGATGATGTTGCTTTTGCTGCCTCTGGGAAATTAATAACCACGAACAGGGATATTGTGCCTTGGACTTTGAAAATGTAGTGATCTACATAGCTGCCAATCCGCAGAAAATAGAGCCAATTATCATCCCCAACTTAAAGACCTCGTTCAACAAGTGGCACCCCTCAAAAGGAGAATGACAACGCAAAATTCCCTGGACACGAAATTAAACTGGGAACCGAATATCCAGGAATAGTTCCGTTATAACTTGATGAAAGTCGTGACAATAAGTGCAAAAAAAGTAATAAACAAAATAAAAAGCTGCCGTTCTTCAGTTCGCTAAAATTTTAAATGAGTTAACCCATGGTGTGTAAATGGCTGAGTGAAAGTGTATTTTGAGTTCCCTCATATCTCAAGGCATTTTGTGCACTAGGGACTGGATATACTTACCTTCGAGACGTTGCGATGCAAACGACTTTGATGCAATCTTAAGTGCTTTTGTTTTATGCTTCTTAGTCTTCGTGCTGATTTGTGTGCTCTATTCTACCGATCGATCACAGAAAATGAGTTTCTCAAGACCGGTGTAAGTAACCAATCGAATGATGGATATTTTGTGTCCCCAAGTAAAACTGCATGAGGATAAGGGCTAAAGTCCTTTTCAATATATAATGGGGACTTCTTGTCAGTTGTATGGCGTATAGTTAGGTTCACATACCAGCACACAATTAATACAGTACTGTCCATTCATATCCACATATGAAGATTCAAATTTGCTGGGCCTATCTATGTCTCACATATGGCGCCGTCAACATACGGCATTTCTGATGCGAAAAGAGCATATACACATATTTAGCACGTATTTTAAGAAATCAACCAATCAAAATTGCCGGCGATATCATGCAAAATAAATTAACAATCGTTGTACAAAGTTTGTGAACGCGGGTGAATACGGTCGGTATTGAATTTCCGTATATATCAGCAATCCCATGGTACTGCCCTTCATTTCCACGCCAATGTAAAGTCGATAGAATATGTTGTATTGGTGTTAATGAAACGTTATTTTTAATGAATTATTCCGAGAATTTGTTCTACCTTGCAGCGACTCAAGCGAAATCATTCATTAAAATTAAATACCTCCGAAGTAGCATAGTTTATTCGCGCTCGATATATTATTTTCGAAATTGCGTAGTCCTCAGAGTGGTGAAAGTAATCGCACTACTGATACGCCGAACAGTTTGTTGATATTATTTGAAAAAAAGCTGCTAGGCTTGAGGTGAAATACGAAATACTGAATTCCTCATGTTTCCAGTTCGATGTAAAGGGTGATTTTTTAAAAGCTATAGGAAAGTTAAAAAAAACACATAGAATTCAGAAAAATACATGCATGAAATTTTTATTTGAATCGATAGTACGGTCCATATAATTTAATGTTTGAAGATTATTTCATGCAAATGTTGACCTTGACTGCGCCTCAAATGGTCCAATTTTGGCATACTCTTTCCAACATTTCGGCCGGTATCTCACGAATTAATGCTTCAATGTTGTCTTCCAATGCGTCAATTGAAGCGGGCTTGTCTGTATAAACATGAGCTTTAGCATAGCCCCACAAAAAATAAAAATGTTGTCTTCCAATGCGTCAATTGAAGCGGGCTTGTCTGTATAAACATGAGCTTTAGCATAGCCCCACAAAAAATAGTCTAAAGGCGTTAAATCGCACGATCTAGGCGGCCAATTGGCCGGTCCCGAACGTGAAATAAAATGTTCACCGAACTCGCCCCTCAATAAGTCCATTGTTGCGAGTGCTGTGTGGCATGTGGCACCGTCTTGTTGAAACCACATGTCATGCAAGTCAAGCTCTTGCATTTTGGGCAAAAAAAAAATTGGATATCATCTCACGGTAGCACTCACCATTCACAGTTACGTTACGATTCGCATCATCTTTGAAGAAGTACGGTCCAATGATGCCACCAGCCCATAAACCGCACCAAACTGTGACTTTTTCTGGATGCACTCTTGCAATGCTTCTGGCTGATATTCACTCCAAAATCGACAATTCTGCTTATTTACGTACCCATTGAGCCAAAAATGAGCTTCGATTAACCTGACCATAAAATGGAAGAAGTGCGCGATGAACTTTCTTAACAGAGCGCGCATTTTGTTAATAAAATTCAATAATTTGCAAGCGTTGTTCGTTAGTAAGACGATTCATGGTTAAGTTATAGACCAAACTGAAGATGTTTGACAGTGAAACAAAACACGAAACGTGCGTCAGCTGTTTAAACCAGTGTTGCCAAAAAGATAATAGCTAAAAAATCACCCTTATACGAATTCCAATTCAATACAAGCTGATTTGTTAATTTTTCAAATTTGTTCCTTTGCATATGCGCGGTGCGATTCATTTCGCACTAGCTCATTCTTAACTAAAAATTTGTGTTTTGCACATCTTTAACGAAATCTTAGCAACCTAAAAAAGATCATGAATCTTGTTAAATAAAGTTGGTGAAATAGGTCACAAAAACGCAGTTACGAAACGCATCTCCACCAAATCGTTAGAGAATCATAAATCTGGTTCTATTGGAATCCGGTTATCCACAGAAACACTGAAAATATTTAAAAACCCTTGAACTACGCAGGTAGCATATCATCACTTCTAATTTGTATTCACATTTGAGCACAAAATACGAGCAACGTAATAATTTGTTTACTTTTTGAGACTTTAACCTCCCTATAAGGTTATGAGATATGCTATGATATGAACAAGATATAAGACGTATCTCACTTAGCAGAAGTGCAGTGGTCATGAACCACATTTGCTTCCGAATTCCATCTGATCCTGAACGAATGCTTTTTGGAGAGGACCCTTTGTCTGAGCCGTTTACATACATATGCTGCATTCGCCACTGAACTTTTTTGGTTTCTGATGAAATGCACGTCTCTACAGGCTTAGATCCTGTTTAAATTATTTTCTCTGTGTACCCACACCCAGCTGGATTACAATGACAAAAGTCTATAGTACGGGGTAGCCCAATCTGGCTAAATATCAAAAGAAGAACTACGTTTCGAAATTCCTGCGACTGTTCCTTTTCCAGAGATCGTCAGGAACACATTTTGTTATGCACTTTTGTGCCTTGGCATCTACATGGGTGGACAGACACTTTAATCCATGGTTTCCTTCAGCCGCATATCATTGAGTAAAAGGACCCCCTTCGACTTTCACACAAAAAAAACCCTTCATAACCTCGTTCCCTTGTGGCTAGCTTCATTGCACCACATTTCTACAAACGTCCGTCTATTCACCAGGTCTCTGGTTGCTAACTTTGAAAACCATTTAACTTATCGTCATCCTTTCGTTAATAACTTAAACACTTCAGAGTTCATTGGCCATAACTGTCTGTAATTATGACTTCAAAGCATTGACGAAAGCATTCGCATGCAGCGACCTCCGCAAATAGAGCATCTCGGATGTACTCTTTCATATAATTGACGTCCTTCAGCACAAACCACTGTTCAAAGTTCCTCAACGTGGGAATCGTTCTTAGAATGTTTACAAACCGCTTTGAATTGTAATTCCCATTCCCTGCTTCACCTAGTTTCCAACATGAATGCCGGTACACTTGTCTGTGCGTTTTGTTTTATTTTTTCTGCGCACCACAGAAGCATTTTAATTTCGTCTAACAAATTACACCGGGTCACCCTCAGATCGTGGCTCGCGATGAGATGTACTACACCACATCGGGGGAGGCTTTGTTTGCATTTCACAATTTGAAAGTGAAAGCCGCTGCAAATAAATTTGGGCTTTCTGCACTAGCAGCAAATAAAAGGGAGAACATTTCCACTCCTAATCACCCAAAGAATTTTACCACATGAACGATCAAAAGAAAATTCCTCAATTTTCAGTGTCAATAGGAAATGTATTTCCCATCGTCACGCTCTACATTGGACGTAGTACAGAGGCGTGGGCACCGAGCTGATGGTTGCTGCCATAGACGATGTCACCTCCCAAGGGACAAATGTAAATTGATTGAATTCAATTCTGTTGTCCCACGCTCCCCACACCTTGAAAGCGAGTGAGAATGTGTGCGTGTACTCGGAGTATATCTGAAGGTTAAACATTCAAATAGAGCGGAAAAGCATTTTATAAAATTTCCCATGGAAGAATTCTCCCCACAGTGCGGCGTCATTCATCTCAATTCAACCTCTCGTCATCACATTTATCCGTCAACAGCATCCACCAGCCACCAGCAAGCAAGCAACCAATGGGGGATGTGAAACGAAGGGGTGGCTTGCGTCTTTGGTCTGGGGTTAGGGGTCGGTGGTGGCGATGGTTATGAGTTTGCACTTTGTTTTCATATTTCTTGGGAGGAAAGGTCTCACAGCGTTTCATTTCGGCTAATCAAAGCAGTGCCAGGCCAGTGTCATTATAAGCTCCATAATCAACCCTATTGACACTTAACATATGCACAAGTCAGATGGAAAGATACTGAGGAAGCCGTCCTTTCAGCCACCCCTCTCCACACACGTCACACCACGCAGCGCCCTGCTTTGAATCCCAAATATTATGCTTCCGTATTTGCGGGCTAAAGAGGTTGTCCCTTCAATATGTTGAGCGTCTGTTGACTTTTGACTAAATGATGTGGCTGGCTGCTGTTTGCTGTCCGGCAGTTTTCGCCACAGCACACCCTCTTTCCGACAAAGATGACATTTTAAATATTTGATATGGTGATTTTATTAAGGACTCGAATTGCTTCTCGTTCTCGTTGACAAGAGGAACGACTGAGGAATGGCAAGGTGTTGACAGGGCTTCGTTAAAATTGATTATGGCCATATAGCCATTAGCTTTGATGGCAGTGAGAGACAGAGAGAGAGAGAGAGTGCGAGATAGAGAGATCATCGGATGAACTAGCTCTAATTAATGATGAAACAGACGAAAGGGGTTAAATCGATGAAGTTGTCCTTGGCGTGGTTGGCGATGCTGTCTTGTGGGGTATTTTGTTTGTTATGCGAATGTTTACCAGGGAAAGACAATGTTTGAATTGCTTCAAGGAGCGATAAATTCTCATGTTACAGAGCATTCGAGATACGACCTAATTGAAATTGAGTAGTGTGCCCTAATGAATCATGTAAGCTGAGAATAATATATGTGAAGATTCATCCATCAAATCTCCTGGCAATCGAGTTCATTTTTGACCCGGCGTCGGAGCTGGTGCAGACAAAAAGCAAATTGATTGATTGGCTTGACACACATGCTCGAGGACTAGTATGCATGCTGGTTGCACCTCGCATCTTACAGAATATACATATTTACGTATGAATATGTCATAAAAAGACGAATGGAGGTTCAGATGTGGCGAAGACAATGTCATGTATGGCACTGCATACAGTCATGTTCCGAAGCAGTCTCGTGATCAATTACATGTGACGTCTGTAATGAAGTATCCGGACGATGCTCGTAGGGGTGTTTGCAGCCAAAAAGTGAGCAAAAGTCAATTTTTCACAATGAAAAGTTCGAAGGATATTTTTCCTTGTGGTAGTAGAATTAACATGGAACAATGTTCCATTGAGCCCCTTAGTTTTAGTTCGTACAAAGCATCGCTTGAAAGTCATCGATCGGAAGTTCGGCTTTAGCACAAGGCGAGGGCTGTTTGATAAGTCAGTGACTTTGAAATGAAATGCTTGCTTCTTTTTTTTTGGAAAATTTGATTTGTTTTCCTTTCAGTTTGATGTGCTTTTCCCAACAGCATTCCAACTTTTTTAACCCTTCAAAAATGTATGATTTCACAAGCATTTGTTGCATCGTTTTGACATTGCCGGAACACGTTCAACAGCTGAAGTCCACTGTCCTCATAGTTCCTTCATTTCCGGTGCTTTAGGGTATTTCAAAATGTACTTGAATTACGCTTGAAGAGTTCCAAATTCTGTTCTGAAATCTTGACTCGAATCCACCTTCACCCTAAGCAACCACGATACCAATCTTGCCGATAATTTTGTCATGCCCAAATTATCACGATGGATTCGAAGACCGTTTCATGGAGATTACAACAATCTTTGCTTGTATCTCTCGAACCGGCGATTGTACAACACATTGCGGATTTTGTTTCATCGGTTGGACTGGACGCGCATTCTTTGTACTCGTACGACCGCAACAATATTTGGTAAACAATGCCAGGGAAGGGGTCGGAGTCTCCATAGTTTTATTAAGTCTGTCAAAAACGAACTATGAATGCCTCCAAAGTCGTAACGTAGTACCATAGGTAATCTTGTTACTGACACGCAGGGAATGGTGGATGTAATTTAGCAGCACTTCCAACAGCTTTTTCATGGGCACGACCAGGAGAGTGTGGAATCATGAAATCCCAACTCCATTCGACGAAGTAGTCCTCCCACCTAGCTTTGAACAAGTCGGCATAGCCATTAAAATGCTGAAGAACAACCATGCCGTAGGCTAAGATGGCTTACCATCAGAGCTCTTCAAGGCCGGTAGCGATTTTCTGCAGTATGCAGCATGCACCAGATCATCTGTTGGATTTTTGGAAGACGAAAGCATGCCCGACGGCTGGAATATCAGCTCCATATGCCCCAATCAGAAAAAAAAGCAACACGACCTCTTGCAAAACAACGATATAAAGGGTGGTTAAATTATAAGGGCCGATGTTGAATGTGAACCACACCTAAACGTCAAGTTTCTTTCTGCATTTCATTTGACATTTCTCAATTTCAGACTAACTCAATTTGAACCATGGAGATACACAATCGAGCAACTCGTTAAAGTTATTCAGGCTTATTATGAAAATGGGCGTTCAAATCAAAATGCATATCGTGCACTTCGTGATTTTTTCGGTCAATTTAATCGTTAAAATTTTGAGTACAATCGGACAAATTGTGCAAAAATTTGAGCAAACTGGGTCTGTAGGAGATGTGAAAACACCAGTGCATGCTCGCACAGCTCGTAGTGCAGAAAATATTGCTGCTGTTCGCGATAGTGTGGCTGAAGAGCCGTCCACCTCAACTCGTCGTCGTGCCCAACAGTTGCACCTCTCACGCTCGTCGTTGATGAACATTATGCATAAAGACTTGCATTTACACGCTTACAAGGTGCAATTGACTCAAGAACTAAAGCCTCTTGACCATTTCAAGCGTCGTCAATGGTCACAATGGTGGCAAGAAATGGCAACTTCAGCGATGAGGCACATTTTCACCTCAGTGGATTCTTGAATGATAATCCAAGAGTGATTGTCGAAAAACCAATGCACCCACAAAGAGTGACTGTTTGGTGCGGTTTATGGGCTGGCGGCATCATCGGGCCGTATTTTTTTCCCAAATGAGGCCGGTCAGGCAGTTACTGTGAATGGTGTTCGCTATCGTGAAATAATAACAACTTTTTATGGCCCGAATTGGAAGATATGAATGTGGACGATGTGTGGTTTCAACAGGACGGTGCCACTTGCCACACATCTGACGAAACAATGGCCCTTTTGCGCGACAAATTCAATGGCCGTGTTATCTCATGTGGTGGCGATGTCAATTGGCCGCCAATATCATGTGATTTGACACTGTTGGACTTTTTTCTTTGGGGTTATTTGAAAGAAAAGGTGTACGTCGATAAGCCAGCAACAATTCAAGAGCTAAAGGATGAGATAATTCGGCACATTAACGGCATAGAACCTCAATTATGCGTCAGAGTCATCGAAAATTTGGACCATCGGATGGGGGTGTGCCGCCGAGGTCGCGGCTGCCATTTGGCCGATATTTTGTTCCATACATAATTGAACCATACCAATATTATCATAATAAAAAGAAATGATAATAATTTCCTAAATAATTTGTGTTTTATTCAAAATCAACATCGGCCCTTAAAATTTAGTTATATTCCTGCTCAACGTCGGCTACAGGATCCTGTTGAGCGTACTGTGCGAAAGTCTAAATCCGTTTTGCACCACACCAGTGCGGCTTCCGGCTCTTCAAATCGACTGGTACTGGAGAAGAGAATACCGCGAGTAGTTGTAGACACGGAAGGCACTATTTTTTTCAAGTCAGTCCAGCTGTTAGGTTACGCAGATGACACTGACATTGTCGCGCTGGCCCAAAGTGCTGGCGAACAAGCAAAACGAGCTTAAGCCTTAAGGTTAATGAAGTTAAGAGGAAGGAGCAAGAATCGTTCCCTCACATACCACCTGGGACAAAACACTGCCATCGACAGGTACAATTTTGGGGAAATAAAGGAGCTTCTCTACTTCAGAGCAAACGTGAACTCCACAATCGACATTTTAGTGGAGATCCGACGTAGAATGGCTCTTGGCAACTCCTGCCACTTTGGTTTGTCGAGACAACTGGGAGTCCAAGGACCAAAATCATGCTCCACATTATTTTGAAAGTCTCGCCAAAAGCTAAACGGCAAGCAAAACGTCAGAGTTACTTCTTTGTGCTTTCGTCGTATATATGGTACCGTCTGCGAGGAAGGTGAATGGCAAGAAAAGGCATACATATGAGGATGTAGTCTGGAAGTAAAAATCAGACGACTGCACTGCTCGCCTATATTAACATCAATTCTTCAGCTAAGAGGGTCTTTGAGTCCAAGCCTCCTGGTTCGAGAAGGAGAGGAAGACCGAACCTTCCGAATCACGAACGCAGAAAGTTTTGATGACCTTAAGCAGCGTGCCCAGGACTGTTAACGATGGAAGGCAGCTCAACTATTTCTCAGGCTCAGACCCTCCATGAGGTGCACGCACATATGTGTATGATCTTGGGACGAGTGCATTAATGATCTGCTAAGCATTTTAATTGCACTCGAAACATTTAGCCCAGCAATGTGATCCTATCGAAATATTTCTGTAGATGAATACATTTGAAGTAATTTCTTCTTTAAACTTCTAATAGACTTCTGATTTTTTTTCCGTGGGATCAGAGAAAATCGCGCGGCATCCAGTTCCCTCATCACATCAGTATCCCGAAGTGGCTGGAGTGGAATATGACAACTTTGACGATTCATCTCCTCAAAGCACTCCAACGTTAGACGCTAATCTAATTGAGTAGCTTAGCGGACTACAATAAGTTTGAAGTTCATCCACTCAACTCGAAGTTAACAGTGTTTCGAACCGGATGATTATTGTGAAGGCATCTCAAACAAAAATCAAAAGACACGTTATTTACCATAACCAAGGAACCATAACCAAGGAATCACTGTGGCAGAGATCTCGTTTCAAGTCGCTCTCTCCTTCATAAATAATTCAATGGAAGAATCATCTGAATAAGAAATCCTTCAATCAGAGTGCAGAAAAGTTCACTACCAACAAACGCTGCTGCACGGGTACATCTCGTCTCCTCTCGTCCTCCGCACAGCTCTGAGATATTTTAGTCATGCTTTCGAATGATGTTATTTTTTTTTGCCTCATTTTATGTTGTTTCACATTCTATTCTTTGGATGTGTTCTGTTCTGTCCTCCAGAAAGTTTTACTCGAAATGAATGATACATTTTTCATTGCATTGTTGCATCTTTTGAGAAAGACTGTCCCGGACGATGAAGGGTCGAATAGGAAAATATGTCCTGCTGGCACTGGAGAATACCATAATCGATATGCTCTCGTACTTTCAGATGTATATTTTTGGGCAAGGTGGAATATTGTGTTCGTGAAGTTCGATTGTAAGTGCGGCAGGGATGCTCTGGCCTTCGGTGCGATGCAATGGATCAGATGGAATGGAGAATATTTTAAGTTATTTGTGCTTGTTTTCCCCCCCTCGGATATTCTGTTCATGTCGACGCTTGCAATGGCACTCGTAGGGGGTGGACGTTGTACATATGTTTGGGGTAAGCTTGGTGAATTTGATGGTATGCGCCCTTGTGTCATTCTTTTCTGTTTGATTCTCGTAGTTTGTTTCATTGTGATCACAATAACCACATTGCTGAGTTTCGTTTAGTTTCGTTAAGTTTAGTTAAGTTTCGTTAAATTTTGTTAAGTTTCGTTCACTTTTGCTTGCTTTAGCGTTAGCGAACTTCATCAGTACTTATTTAAAAAAACACAGTTGAGGGGCCAACTATAAGAGGCATGAGCATCATGCTCGCTAGTTTCAAATAAAAACGAAATGTTTCGCCATGTTTAGAAGAAAAATAATTAACTTTTGCGTTCATAGCCACTTGGAACTAGATTTGATACTATATCAAATCGAATTTCATTCTCTCGTCAAACTCGTAGCTTTGCCTTTCCGATCACACAAATAAAAATTTTAAACTCAGAAAAATCAACGAACGAAGAATGGATAGTCTAACAGAAAAGGAATCGCGGCTCTGTGAAACAATTAAGAAGCAATTTGAAAGTCAAGGAGTATTAGCCGACATCAAAGGCCAGCTGAATGCTAGACTGGTTCAAATGATGCGCGAAAGAGGTGATGTCACGCAGGCTAAGACGGATAAGATGAATGACAACGCTTCTAAGACACAACTTTTGAATCAGTTAATTATGGAGTATTTGCAGTGGCATCAGTTCAATTACACAGCAGAGATGTTAGCTATGGAAACGGGAACATCATGTTTGTCGCCGAATCGTGTTCTTCTCGAGTCAGCACTGGGCGCTACTCCTAGATTGAAGGGCATTCCCATACTGCTTGAAATTGTCATGGGACTCTTGCGGAAGGACCACCGTGGTGGCGATCTGTTGTAAATAATATTGATGGAAATATAGTAACAACAAAAAATTAAGTCTAATTATCTATGAACATATGTCGTATTAGTATGGTAAGCCATGAACATCTTTCTGCATGCAACATGCAACTGTAACTCGAAGGGTATTGTGCTAAGCGCCTCCAATTTCTTACGTTTAGCTGACAGGTTCTTTTCCAGGAGGGCTTTTTCAGTTGCCAGGCAGAAGTGCTCCAAACTGAATGATGGGGTGATTGGCGAACTAAGTCAATCACCCCTCCTAATCCAGAGTGTCAAGTAATCTGTGCCCATTGGATGCTTCGCAGCTAGGGGGTAATATCTGCTGTGTCTTAAAGGAGCCTTTACAACACCGAGTCACCTTGGCGAGTATCAATATCGCCTTACCGCGCTACTGCGAGGCTCTGTCTCGGCTGGACAGAAAATTCCAAAGAAAATTAAAAACCAATTGGCGAGGTGAAAATGGCAAGCCGAGTGGACAGCGGGATGCCAATGCAACCCAGAACTAGCTGGAGTTGCGAGAACCCTAAGACAGACGAAGGGCAAACGCACGTAAACTGCCGAAGGAGTAAGCGGGAGCAAAGCTCTAGCTTCCCGACCTCTAACTGAGGCAATAGGAGAAAAATGGGATGCGGAATTATAAGACTATGTGATGCCTCAACCACCTTACGACCAAGGCTTCGCGGTTGAGAAAGCCAGGAAAAAGGCAGAAGATCACAAGGGTGTCCCCAAAGCCACGCAGGTCGGTGGCGAGACTTCGAAGCAAGCTGCTACCTCGAAAAGCAGAAGCTACCTATGTAACTATTGCAAGAGCAGCGATTGCTGACACAAAGCTTACGCAGTTAGTTGTAGCCGAAAGGGTAGCAGTTCTTACTTGTGAATATCCAAGGGAGATGCTGTGTGCCGAAGAGAGGAAAAACGTAGACGATGACCGGGTAACTGAAATCGCCATTGGATGGGAATGAGCGTATGAACAAATTTCAGGGCACACATTTTAAGCTGGCAGCCTGCGAAACCATGTAATTGTGCAGTGCCCAGCTATCATACCGATGAAATAACATTTTCCAGGGACTTAATTGTGCGTTGACTGTCTGAACAAGTATCCTTTCTGTATACACTGGAGTCTCACTTACACGAATATGAAGGAAAACATAAAAGGTTTCGTATAAGTAAATACTTCACATAAATGAACATTAATAGGGCTAAACGAAGCATCGCTAGGGAACGAGAAATTGTTGATGTAGCGTGTACAATTGTGAGCTTAATAGTACGTGTAAGTGAACTTCGTATAAGTGAGACTCCACTGTATCATTATCGCAATGGCTTCCGCCTGAAAAATGATCCAGTCGTCAGGGAGCTTCAAGGAGAGGGCAATATTAATGTCTTTGGAGCAGATTTCTACACCCACTCCTTCAATTCAATCGGTCTGTGTAGATACGTCCAGCGTCTGATCTGGTAGGGCATCTGTTGGAGAAGTTTTCTCGAAGATGGCTAGGGGTTATTACTAAGAAATCGTATATGTTTGCAGCCATAGCGAAGCAACCGATGGTTCTCTAGTACAGATTTAAGATTCGGACATCCATACGGATACAGAGATGACAATGCAAAATCCAAAATTGTGCAATTGGTTAAATAAACACAACTGGCTCCCATGCGTGATGATTGATTGTTGATAAATAAACACGTCCACATGCAACGTTGACTTGCAAAAACGAATAAATTTAATGCCGTGATCTCATTTGTACCAGCCACCGTAAAATGTACGCATCTGGAAAAAAAAACACTGATAATTGTGATGACTGGTGGTGTAGTACACTCGCCATCATTTTCGGGGACTGGTGGTTGAATCAGGCGGCTTCTCATAAATTCACATCACAAGGCGACAACGCATTACTGGACGTTCATGAGTTCGACTGGGTGATGACATGTGGGGTGCGTAAGTATTTAAATTGACACCCACGAAGAGCTGCAACAGCATCAGACACCTGACCAGCGTTCATCACTTGTCTGAATGTCAAGCAAACCAGGTCGATGATGACATCAACCCTTAAACCAACAATCATGCATTCGTCACTAGAGAATGCACGTCATTGCGAACCGCAAATTCGTTCAAACACTAATTTGTTAACATTTCTCTGAAATTTTGGACTCAATTTCGAGCAGGATGACTCGTGCCTGACCACAGAGCAATTTTGTCACAGTGGCCACAGAGGGCCATATGCGAAAAAATTTAATCGAACGAGACATGCAATTTGTATCCATAACATGACAATCGTGATTCCACCCATCCATCCCCCGGAACGTAACAGCTCACCTAGTTATATCCTAATTCGGTCCGATAATCACGCTGTAAACTAACTTCAAACCGACAATTTTGCCAAGGCAGGCGTCGCTGTTCATCGGCGATGGCGTTGTCGTTGTCGTTGTCGTTGTCGTTGTCGATGTCGTTGTTGAAATTGTTGATCCAATTTGAATGTTCCCCAAATGCCACATTACAATTGTTGGCAGCGAGCTACAAAACTAACGACCGAATTGCACATGCATCTGTGAAGTCCCTCGACAGTGGGCTACGTGTTGGTAGTCGGTAGACGGGACGGTGGTCAATTGCGGTGCGTATGAATGCGTAAGCCCAACAATTTTCGCACCGTCAGTTGGCCTTAATGAAACCGGGACTCGTCTAGGCGGCCTGATGGTGGTGCCTGGCTGTCACACCGATGCAAACGTGTCGTAGTTAGTGTGGAAAATGCACAAAATGCAATTGTTACAGCTGGGAGATGTACGTATCTGCAGAATCGGACTAGTGGACGGACTGGCTAATAAATACGTTTCAGTTCGGGGCTTAGAATTGTGTCCTAGCAGTTCTTCCGGTTTGAATGCTTTATTTCACAGTCACATCCTGATACACATATGCACATACGTACGTGCATCGAACACACACAAATGTACGCACACATCCTTACACCGTCTGGTTGATTTTGGAAGCGTACTCCAAACGGTGAGTGGTGGGAGGGGGGGGGGGGGGGGGGGGCGCCAGTGATGAGGATGATGGTGGCGTCGCTGTCCATTTGCCAGACTGCTCCGTTCTCTTTAATTACATTTTCAAATGCATCTGCCATTTCCTCTGGGATCTCATTGAAAAGTGACCATTGTGGGGCTTCAAATGGGATTTCTCGTCGGAATTCATGTATAGCTAATGAATGGCCTGCAGTGGTGACAGAAAAGAGCATTTTATTCAAACCCCCTCAGGGGTTTGTGCTGATTGTTGGCTTGGCTGGGGATGTCGAAAGTTCCCAGAACTTGTTTGGATATTGTAAATATGTGAGAAGGGTCTTACGCATCAATTTGCTTTACAACAGCGGACTGCAGTGGAGAGGGCCCAGTGGGAATTTTAAATGTTACGAGTACTTGGGGATTGACAGAAGTAAGCTACAGATTGGCTTTATGTTGACATTTGGAGAATTCTCCCTCTCTCTCTCGATGTTTTCCTCTGAGGAGTCAATTTGGATTGTCAGCGTTTGTTGGGGATGATCAGAGAGTTTTGGTGGAGGTGAAGTGAGTCCAGTAGGGAGCAATTTGCCAATGTCGCCCAGTTGGCTGTACCTGAGAGGAAAAAAATTAAACACGACTCATTGAAGGATTAAAGAAGAATCGTCGGTATCTCGCTCTGATTAAAGGGCAGTCATTATGGCTACTCCTCCATTAATCAGACGCTGGAATCAAGGTGGGGAATATTTTTACTCCTGTTTTCGGGTGGCATCGATGACTTGATTGTGTCAATAAGTATTCGTGTTACGAGATAGGTGATCTTGGAGAGAAGAGTTGGCTTTGCCGTTCTGCACATCTCTCAAAGATATCTTGCATAATTTCAGACTGAAATTGATTTTATTTGGCCGTCAATTTACCTCAGTAACGTCTCCTCATCTGAATCACTTCTTTTTGGGCCACTCTCGAAAAAGTGTGCACTAAGTGCCAATGCCTGGTTTTATTGCTGGTAGGCTGATTCAAAAGGCAATTGAGTAGAGAGTGAATGGGCGCCCTAACCCAAACGACCACTTTGACTTTACAATATTAAGACCTGATCATGCCATTCCTGTTGTACCGACTCCGTACCTAGCTTATGAGATTGCTAGGCCATGCAGAGCTTACAACCAACCCATCTCCTTCCAGAAGAATCTCCCACTTCGAGCATCATGAAAAATGAACGGACCTTGATTGTATCACACATTTGCGTGATTTTCATTCAATCAAATTAATATGCAATATAGATCGTATTATCATTACTTGCATTAAAAGCACTTTCTGGTGTTATGAATTCTGTAATAACTACAGTCACTGCTTCAAGTTTTCTGCCATCGTGGGCATCTCCTGATAGCGACCCTACAGGCAATTCTGCGGACGAAATAATTTCTGCCTCGTGCGACAACGTTTTGTTTTTGCTATTTCATCGAATTAATATGATCTGCAATTTTGTCGGTGTCAATTGTAAAGTTGCTGCGGAGGTATTGTTTTCAATCTATTATAAGTATATCGACAAAAAGCCGTCGTTGGTTGTACCCAAGCCTTACTTCAGTCTACGTTTATATCCAGTTTTTCAAGAAATTTCGTTTTTTTTTGTATGTCCTTGTTTCGAAATCTCACGGTTTGCAACTGTTTGACTAAATAATCGATGTCATAATCAAAAACCAATGAAAACGAAATGACACATGAAGATGTTTTGAAGTTTATTTATTTCATCTACCAAGCTTAACTCAAACAGATTGCAGAAACGACTATAGGTGAGAGTTAAGAACTTATTTCACTCTGGCCTGATGACCTATTCCAACGTAATTTGTCAAAGGTTCAGACAGAACTCCCGTGGGACCAAATCCCATGAGCAACCTCAGACACAACGAGAGCTGTCAATGCAACCGGAAGATCTTACAGTTAGGGGTGGTTTGAGTCCGGCGGAGTTATTTTTTCAGAGAAGACTGTAAAGTCAGTGTTTTTGCTCAAAATGTACTAGCTGGTTAACATGTGGTTTCAGTGTGAGGGCGCTACATGACCGGTGAGTAATTTATGTCTGCTTTTGACCGGTGAATATGTCGGGAAGATCGTGCGATTCGATGCATTTAGAATATATTTTATAAGAGTTGCATCAAATCACTTGTCTATGCTGATAAACTAGAGTAAATTGCAGACTTGGAGATATCATTACGCGTGTTTTCAGCGAGATAAAAATTCTTGTGGTCTCTAAAATGGAATATTTGAATGGATTGCTTAAAACTAGTCGTGTTTGGCTAATCAACTGAAGTAAACACTGTATACTAGTAGTAGGCTGTACTAGAAGCATATTTAAAGTGCAACTGAGTTCAAAGTGTTGCAACAAAAAGTCAAGGATGATTTGTTTACCTCGTGACTGGCTAAGAGTGAACGTGGCGCTTTTCTTTACAGCCCAACAGGCAATAAAATGGTGCATTGTACACGTCAGGGGAAGTAAAAAAATGAAAAAAAAACAATATTTTCATTTTCCTTCAAAGTACTGCACATTTGGATAAGGCAACCTTTGCCTCCCCACCACCCATCTCCCACAGCAAAGTAGTCGCTTTTGTTTTTACTATCATCAATCAGTCTGTGTGACGTCGCGAGAGTAATTTTGCTCCTCAATCTATTCTCTCAGGCAGGGCAGCAGCTAAAATATTTATTAAAAGCAAACCCCCTTCGATCGTAAATATCCTTAAAAACATGAAACGTAGACGTTGTCGCTACGAAATTACTCCCACAAGAGCAAAAATACTGCTCTCGACAATGGAAGATTAAGTGGCCTTCGGGGAAGCATAGAACAAAATTGCAGGCAGATGGGTATTACAGAGTTCACAGTACCCTATGAGATGAACGTGATTAAAAGACTCGCGAAACTCTAAGACTCACGTAGTGGCCGGTTATTCTTCCTTCAGAATACTTTAGAAGTAATTTATTTTTGTTTCCCTTTATCACTGAGCAGAAACAGAAAAGCAAAACAAAACACAACAGAAAAAAAATTAATCTTTCATAAGTGCCTTAATGGTACACAGGAGACTGGGTATATCCTGTGGTGCCTTCCAGATGCTACTTACGAAGCCGTAATAGTGACTTAGAAGTTGTTTTTTACACTTTATCCTTGCAAGAGGAATGCCGTAGTACAATGGGGGTAGGAACAGCAAACATTTGCGTTTGGTTCCCGATTTGTTATTCGAAATTTCAGACGAAAGATGGCTTCAACTGGGGCACTCAAGCGTTTGCCTACTTAGTACATTAATACAAAGGTTCACTGTGGGTTTTAGAGGACTGCTTTTCGAGTTCAGGCTTCCACTAATATGGGTTCAGTCAGTGGGCGTCGGATGAACTGTGGGGGAGTTCGCGTTCTATGAATGTACGAAAGCGGAAGAATGTATGTCAATTGGTGGATTCAATGAATGACTTGGTTGTTGTCTGGATAGATGCGAAGAACCAAGCTGACATTATATCTTGACTCTCTGTACCGGAAACGCGGACAATCTCAAGAGCAGATAAATAAGTCATATGTCATTTCAACAGAAAAGTTCTGCAAATTCAAGTCCTGTTTGTGTTGATGGCATTTTTAGAAGAAGATTCAACCACGAACTGTATGTGCGATGTATATAGCGATATGAGTCTAACCAGGCGTCTACGTCTAAGTATGGACCACACAGCTCCAGCCCGAAGAGTTTTCGACTCCGAACCTGTGGAACAACGCAATAGAGGACACCCATGAAACGGATGCCACACAAAAGTGGCACTTAGAGGCAGCTGTCTAAAGCTCGTTCCATCTGGAGTTGCTAGTTTTTTGAGACCAAGGTCCTCTTTCGACTGTAGCCCCAGCAGAAGATGATGAACAACCTGCTTATCTTAGAAACTTACTCCATACCAAATGTTTGAAAGCGACATTTTTCAAGACTACGGAAGTAGCTACAAATAACGCTCAAGTCGAACTCATATGCTAACAGCTGAACGGACTTATGGAAGATCGTACCTCTAGTGTTGGCTTGCATGCTTTGCACAATCTGATGAAGACAAATGACGGCGTTTTGACGCCGAGTGTGTTCGCTATCAACCTTGTTGAAGCAGAGAATTCTCCAGCGCCGCATTCGCCAATCAACGACTCGTTTGAGTCACGTATGTCTGTAGATTTATTCCATCAATTGTTCGTAATCGCAAGACATTTAATTTCACTGAATTCCAACCGCAACCGCAAGGACAAAGTCAAGGGACATCAATGGCAATGCATCAAGAGTCATCGAGATACTGTAAGCTGTATAAATCCACCGGCAGCGATTAGACTGCGTACTGTAACTGTACACAACAATTCCTGCTTCTGAGATATTCATTGTTGCTACCGTAAGCCCGTCCGTCGCTCCATCACATGCTTCCATCAGCTAACGTACAGACATCAAGAAGATTTGGGAAATTTCCACCCGAAACTTGACCCTGTTTAAAATAAGCTCTTCATCCCACAGATGAGATGATCCAATCACACACAGCCCCAAATGTGAAACCATTATCCGTGTGGTTTTCTCACTGCTGCCCACTCCAGCAAAACTTTCCAAATCTGCAGGTAACCATAAGCAGAGAACATTCGAAATGTAGTCGAACAAACCGCACGTCAGAATCAATCCAAACTGAGGACACTCGAGTGTGCACAATGTACGCACAGGATTTGGAGAGGCAAACGGAAACCGCATCCTTCCAGGTGCCTAGATATGTATTTTTCAATAAAGAACTTTTTTAAATGTTTGGAAACTCATAAAAATAAACGTAGTAATTCATCACCACATGTCCCATGCAGCGTGTGTCGTTCGTGACGGATTTATGGCTGGCTTCTGTTCCCCGCATTCACACACATGTTTGCAAACTTTTACATTATCATGCGACGATTCGACACCATTGCATGTAGCCCGTCGTGTTTTTCACAACAAAACCCTTCGGAATCCACACAAAATACGTACTCGTTGTTTGAATTTGCCTTTCAGAAGTCATCTGCACTTTAATTAATCCAAAATAAGAGTAAAGGTAGCCGTCTGAGCAGCAATCGAACAGAAGCTCATCTCATATGAATGCCATTGCAGCCGAACCGCTGCCGTCGCCATAGCCGCCGCCACCGTTGCCGCATCGAAATGCCCTCAAAGTGTTTTCCCAAATTTTCGTACCAAAAATAAACATAAGCATCGTGAACGCAACCACCACCAGCACCAGATCCACCTCTTCGGCCTTGCTTCCCCACATGGAATCCGAAATTCAACATCATCAGCCGACAAGACATACACGGCTATGGCCGGGCCAGCACAAAAACAACAACATGCGGTAGACCAAGCTAAAGGCTAATGAAAATGCAGGAACTCTCCTGATTGGTGGCATATGTGTTAACATGTTCGTCAACCTGGCCTGGCCTGGTCTGGCCATTTGTGCGAGAGGCATAATGTGTTTGTGTGCATTTCTATACACTCGTGCATTGCACTTGTGCGCATATAGGTATATGCCATGGTTCGAAGCGCACAGTCGTCAGCACATTGTTGGCATGTCAAAGGGACAGACAGTTTGTTGTAATTGAGTGTCATGTTGTTATTGTTCTTCCAGTGGGCCGGTGCCTGACAGGCGACTTCTTGTCACACCTTTGACTAATGAAGTCAAAGCAGTATTTGCATATTTGCATCCCGGAAGGCTTGTGAAGGCTCCGAAGGCGTTCAAAACTTGTGGATACCTTACCGTTGCGGACGTGTGGACGTCCTTTGGTTGCGTCTGTCTATCGAATGCCTCCTGAGAAGACATCGCGGCTATTACATTGTATCTGAATGTAGATGTGTTTACCACACAATGCAGTTGACAAGTTTAACATACTGTCATTGACTTACAAGGGGTATGCATCTGAGGAATTTTTAGAGTTTCACAGACACTCGGGTACGCCGGCAATGCAAACCATCGCTCACGGGGCATTCCTCTCAACTGACAGGGAGGTTGACACTTCAAACTCGTGAGCAGTCGACCCCGCTGGACACAAATTCTGACAGGGGTTGCCACAACACTTATGCAGATTCTCAAGCAGCGGTTGAGGGAAATGTTAGCTATTTTGCCGTCGGAAAATGAGTTTAATGAACGATGAACTTAAAGGGGGATACTCGTTGATATGTGGATACGAATGAAGGCAATTGTGTGTGAATAGGTTGTTCGATGATATGGCTGTGATTTCGATCGATTCATAAAATTCAATGCGACATCTTCAAAAGTTAGACATTTTGCCGAAGTTGCATTGATTGATTAACTATTCGGAATTTCTATTTACCAGTGGTTTGGATTTTGGACAAGAGACAGGAGTTTCCCGGGTAGTTGGTGATTGCTGTTGTAGTCAATGTTAATTTAAATCAGTCCGTTTACGTATGGTTATGGTTATGGTGCACTCGCACCGTTTTCCTAATGAATGTTTTAAGGAAATGTATAATGTAGAGTTAGTCAATAAAGAAACTTCGAGGGAGCCGTGTTTTACTTGCCATTCCTACCGAATTTGCCTACACTATAAAAGGCCTTCTGCTTATCGTAACAAATAGCTGATGACATAGAAATTGTCTGTCTATTCCTTTCGTGAGAAGCTACGAGCTACTCCAAGCATTCCGAAGGATCCGTACCGTGGAAGTGGCTGTAGGAAGTATGTAATTCTGAATATTAGACAATGACTTGACACGATTTTATTTCAATTTACTAAATTCATCATGAATTACGGACAAAATCACCATGTTATCCATAATGTAAACTACCGGGTTCAATATTTGTAAATTTCCACAACATTTTTGTAAGCATAACGCAAAAGATTTCAGATATCTCGAAAATTGTAGGCTTGGTGTGATATTTGATGTCGCTCACGATAAACCCAATTCTCGATGACTTACCCACACAATTGGACGGACACAGCCGGTATCTCTCGTTCAACATTCGCTCTGAGCTCCTCTACCGCTTCCGGCTTGTCGGCAATCAACTAAAGGGTGTTTTGTTTTTTTAGAGGCGGCGAACTTTAAATTGAAATAAAAGAAAATGATGTAAATATCCGTGAAATTGAATTCGTTTGACAGATAATTTGTTTGCATTAACGTTTGAATATGTTTTCGGCTATGTAACTGGTGAACATGGTGAAATCTGTAGGTCCAATTTTCACTTAGTCTGCGCAGTCCATCGGGCTGTATTTCGTAGATTTTTGGCTTTCAAGACCAACATTTAGTAATCATGTTCTGTACCGACCTCCATTTACGGTTTTAACATCAAAATGTTTGAAGACATATGGAGAAACCATATTTTGAGTTTCTCGAATAGAAATATCTTGTTAAAAATAAATCCAAAAATTTGAAATAATATTAAAATGGGTGGCGCTGCAACCCTCAGAGGGCCAGAGCCCAGTTATCTAACAAGTAGAAGGGCCTACAGTTTTATGCCAACTCCGAACGGCCAATTCTGAGAAGCATTTTCTAAACAGTTACACAGGGTGGGCCAAACAGAAGTTTTTTTTTCAAAATGCAATAAAATGAACAAAATTAACTTTTTTTCACGTTTTATAAAATACAACGTCTTTCAAGTGGCTGGCTTCGCAGTAGCGCATTCTGTCACCCCAATTATCCAAGACCTTGTTGATGGTTTCGGGCTGTGGCGGCAGATATCTCCCGTTCAACATTGGCTCTGAGTTCCTCTAACGATTCCGGCTTGTTGGCAATCTATAAGATGATGTCGGCCTTATGTGTTTGAATCGTTTTCGGATTGTTGGCATAACATCGGTTCATCATTCCTACAAAAAAAGTCCAAATGGGTCAAATCGTAGCTGCGAATTTGGAGCGCAAACGATCGCTTATGGCATGGGCTGTGTGGCATGGCGCTCCATCCTGCATGAACCAGAATGCCCTCTGCCCAAATCCCTACAAAAAAAGTCCAAATGGGTCAAATCGTAGCTGCGAATTTGGAGCGCAAACGATCGCTTATGGCATGGCGCTCCATCCTGCATGAACCAGAATGCCCTCTGCCCAAATCCATGTCTTCAATTTCAGTAAACAGAAATCGCTGAACATGACTATGCAACTCTTACTGTTGACCGAAATGTTGTTCCCAGCGTCATTTTCGAAGAAGGCAACAGCAGCCACATTCTCGTCTATACACGACGACAGGGACCATGAGTGTTTTCCACTAGCATACCAGTCTCACTAACTTTTTGCACAAACTCCGACGCGATGGGTGCTTCATATCGTCGCCAAAACGTCTTCTTTGGGCTACAACAGCAGGAAAAAAAAGTTTTCAGTATTTTCCAAAGTTGTTCAAGCGTAATGCGACTCATTTGGTTTCGCGGACGTATGATACTGACATTCTGTCAAGATTTCGAGCGGGAAACAGCTGTCAGTGAGTGTCAAAATAACCTATGATTTGAAAAAAACCATTAGATGGCTAGACATTATGGCTGGACATTATCAGTGACTAGCAAGAGGTGGGGCAATGCAAATTATTTTTGTCGTACTGGAAATCGAATCTAGACACCGAGGTTCAAGTCGACTCACAGACCCACAACGCCACTACATATCTACCACATTTACCACGAATTGGAATTCTTCCTCTTTATGCCATTTCTTGTTGTTTCGTGTTTCTGAATCCCCCTCACAACTCAATTTCCAGGAAAAAATATGTACACAAAATTACAAAGATGTGTTACAACTGCCAACTGGGATACAAAAAAAATGTACACAGAGGAGAGTGGGGAGCTGTTCATTTCATTCATGAGAGTAGAGTCAACGTAGTATATGAAATTTCTTAGAAATTGACTAGGTAAACCCGATCTAACACCGTTTTTTTCAAATTTACCTCTCATTTCCTTCGGGATCTGAAACGCTTTGAACATTTTAAGTCCCAACACTGCTCACAGCTTCCGAGAACTGTCAAATGAGCTGCCACAGTTCTCCGGTTCTTGCCACAATTTCAAACAACGAGCTTCTTATAGCACCAGTGTACGTCTGTCTGGGCACATATTCTGATGTCCGTCATCCGCGAAAATGTTCATCGCACTGATCTACTCGCGTGACATCTGCCCTGGACTTTACCTAAACTACACAAGGCTGTTAGGTCATCTCATCTGATTGTTTTTTTTCCGCAGTCGTTACATGTACACCTAATTAACGGGCACATCCTGATCAAATTAAGAATGAACACATTTGAAAGAGAGACATCAAGTGCAACAACAACAAAGACGTTCCAAAGGAAGCTTTATATGCATTAAGCATCAATGCTTACCGGGATTCAGGAAAACAACACAATTTCAAATTGCAGAAAAACGGAACACGCCACCATTCCACAGTTCAGCAGGAATAACAATTAACTGTTTGTTTGAAATTTCCTGAGCTCCACCTAGCTCAGCGGGCAACAAAGCGCCGCGCCTCGCCGTCCACCCACCCGAAAATTCACTTGCGATTACCCGTACCCGGTCGACTGGCGCACAACGCAACCACCCCTGAACGGCAACCATTAGCCAGCATCCTAACTGCGGTAAAAAGACACCAATTGGTAATTTTTGCATGGAAAATTACATTCAACCCTTAATGAGTTTTTAATATGATTTTCGTGTAACTGGAGCGTACTTGGGAGATGGCTCGGGGAGACGCTGCAGCACGCTGTCTCCCCTTGTTTCGCTGTTTTCAGCATTTTTTCTTCTGTTTTTCTATTTGCTTGTTGTCGTTTTTTTCTGGTCCACTCATTGGTGGTGTGTTTCCTCGTTTCCGCTTTTGCCATTGTATGTGGAGAGTCGACAAGTTAATTTGGTTTAATTGCTGTTGGCAGCACTGGCGGCCACTGGCCACCGCCATGCGGTGGTGTATGAAACTCTGATAGAGGGTTGACAGTGGACTTGCAGTCGATTTAATTCAAATCAGGACAAGAATTTACGTTTAAATTGTCAAATGCTTTGGTGCAATGACTGTAAGTTAAATTTTTGATTTGATTTTATTCTTCACTGTTAGTGCGGCAAGCTTTGTGTCAGAGGACATAGCAGTTGAGGAGGATCTTTGGGGTACCAAACGTGTTCAAATATTTCTGTTTGTTTGAAGCAGAAGTAGGAGAGCATTCGCAATAAATGTTTCTAATGTATTCATCCACTTGGAGTATCTTGCTACTTAAGGATTATCAGTTGCAAAAAGCGACCATTGCTTTGGCTTAAATAGGTTCTGATATTTCCATTTTTAGGGTGCCGTACCGGAGAATTGTGCCGAAGGACCCTTATGGTTTATATTTCAAATTTGTGCCAATTCAAATCGTTGTTTGTAACATTTGAAAATAAGACGTTTATGGGCCTGATACTGTAACAGTAAAGAAATGTACAGTTTTGGTTCTATAGATTCCGTTCCGGTAATTTCGATGTGAAAGATGCACCACACTCTGGCAGTCCGATTGACGAAAATGTCGACAAAATCGTGGAAATCGGCGAAAAGTCTGACAGTCATGCACATGTTGCCCTAGAGCTAAACATTAAAAGAACTGTTGAAACCATATGAACACCCATTTTGGCACCATTGCTGGAGTTGTCGATCAGTGGTATTAGTCTGACTATGGATATCACAATTGACCAACATGATCTAATTGTGCTTCGATTTCGCTGGCAGCTCACCTACACTACGCCACTATGGATAGCACACGAGTTACAAGCACATCACTGACCGAATTACCATCTACGTTACTGCTGAATCGCAACAACATCGACACATTTTTAATGGTGACTGGTGACGAATGGTGGATCACTTACGACAACGTCAAGCGAAAACTGTCGTGGCGAATCGCTGTCAATCGGCGCAATCGGTGGCCAAGCAAGGCTCGGCATGTCCGACTTTTATGAGCTCTCAAACATAGCTGAGTCAAGCAATCATTCAAATGTAGGTACAGTTTTTTTTAGTACGAAGTCATATCTTTCTAACGGCATTGAGCTTTTTCCGATCGGTCGTATACAACTCGAGATATAGATTACTAAAGCCATCTGTTGGGAAAATAATAAATTTCATTTAAGTACACCTACACCTTTAATACACCTAATATTACATTTCTATTTGACAGTCAAGCGTCAAGAGAAATCAAGTCCAATCTGGTCGCATGCTGTTGCGAAGAGCTCAGGTTTCTCAGCGCGCAGCACTTGATTACTCTGTGCTGGATCCCAGGTCACAGGGATACAGGCATCAGTGAGGCAGCCGATGAACTTGCCAGGAAAGGGGCTGAAACCGATCCATCCCAGGTAATCCTACGTATCAAACCACTTCCTAATGTCAAGAAAAAAGTGGTTTACACGATCATAGAGCTGGAACTATCTAACCACCTGCGAGACCACTTGGATGCTCTGACCCAAGTTGAACAGTGCAAGAACCGAGAAACTCCTTCAATGCTGCAAGAAGTTGCAATCAATGGTAGTTGGAGCACTAACTGGCCATAATCATCTGAAGTACCATGAAATGAAAATGGGACTAAGCGACGACTATGCAGTGTGTCTGCGTCGACGTGGAGGAAAGAGAGGACACTCCTCACTACCTCTGTCACTGCCAGTTGAGACATAGAACACTGGGAGAACATTTCTTCCAAGACCTCCAGGATGTAACAAATATTCATTCAAAATTTCTCTTCACGTTTATTAGAGTGTCAGGATGGCTGAGGAACACATCAAACCCAACATGAAGTGGGACGAAGTAGGAGCAAGGAAGTTATATTCCCCCAATTGCGCATCACAATGTAGCCAACTGGAGCTATGTGAGACGTCTACACACTTCCCTGACCTTCTTGAATTCACATTAATGAACTGCTGAGTTCGACGGTGAAAATGTCTAACGCTCCAGACTCCTGAATTCAAAGTTTTTAAATTTAAATAGGCAACATGACAAACCCTGTTTTTTTTTTGGAGATTCGGCAGTTGTCTCATACAGTTTTGTTTCGTGTAAGACGCTTCGGGTGGCCAACTCGTGGAATGCAGTTTGAGGATGAACCATCTCCAATCAGTTGTCTTTTTCAATTTGTTCTACAAATAACCGCAAAGAACACTCCGCAAGCATCTCATATCACGAAAGTTACATCACTTTATATTATAGATTGCATTAGGAGACTGCGAATGCGAACTGAACTGAAAAACAGTTGTAACGATATTTATTATTCCTCAGGCCACCGAACGTGAATTCACATGAAAATTCATTTTATTCCTTCCGAGGGAACAGCGATAACAGGAAGAGAGAGCAAATACGTCTTTCGCCGATTACCAACTTAATATACTGAAATTAACTATTCAACATCTTTCAACGACTCCGCCCGTACTCCATCTTGAACTTGGTTTTTTTTTTTTTTTTGTTCCCTTCTAAAATCCTTCGTTGCTCCTGTTTCTGCGGGATCCTCAACCATTTCGACCTAATGTAGTGCATACATAATGCCGGGGCGGAGAGATACGAAAAGAGAGAAAAAAAAAACGGAATTGAAAGGATCTCTCTGAGCCGCAGAAGGATACTCGAGTACACAAAGAAGTGGCGGAAAAAATAATGTCGGTGATACCAATGTAAGTTTTGGTATGCGGGAAGAGTTTCCTGCTCCTGCTAAGTTGCAAATTCTGCTTAGATGACCTTAAACTATTCTGTCATGAATAATAAAACATACAAATCACGTTTCGGTTCAGATAATGTTTGCTAAATGGATTGAATTCGACGGATGACGTCGCCATGAACAGAGACACTGATGCGAAAAGTGAGTTGGCGAATAAATTGGGACATTCCTTTGGTAGCAACGACGTGATGAAACACAAATGTAGTTGCAGTCGCTGGTTACTCCTTCGCGGAGTAGAATGGGTGGCGGCAGTGAGTACTTAATGAAATTGTCTAAAGGAGCTAAGAAATCGAGTTTTAATTACGCTCTTACTATGCTTCGTAACTTTTATTGGAATTGCACTTGAAGTTTGATACGTGAAAGTAAGTTTCAGTGTCTGGTGGGTGAACCCCAGTGCTGAGGGGTAATGGAAAAATAATGAATATTCATTCTTTTCCTTCTAATTTTGTAATTAATTTGAATTATCTTGACCCAACTTGACCAAGATTCTGCGCCATTAAGATGGGAGAACCGCTGAAATCGATAAAAAGCGCTTTAAATTCACACCCGAAAAACGTCACAAGTGAAACGATGTGACTTTGATTAATTTTCCAAAGAAATGTAAAACACTCATGTCCAGGGCTACGCCCACTCTGTTGCCATCTTTATTTTGATGAAAAACAACGAACGGCGTCGCTATCCACTTACAAATCGTTTAAAGGTGTTTAAGCGAGCAAGCCCATGAGAAATAACACCGCAATTCTCCGTGCCAAGAATTCAGTTTCAAAATGCATATTTACTTCCTCTGCAGAGTTTGGTGAACTGCCTCGAACTTTAGTCCGTGCCGCATTTTGTATCAAAACAAGGATAATCACGAGACAACACTTTTCCTCATACACTTTCACAGCTTGTCCAAGGCGAATGCAAATTTAAGTTGCTGTCCAATCCGCCCAGCCGTTGGTTTTTTTTTTCCTCTTGAGCAACTAAACGAATAAAATTTTCATGGGATTATCCACCCGCTAAATGTCCAAATAAGTTTGGTAACAAGAATATACACCAACAACGGTTGTTTCTTTACCAGCAGAGGTGTATGTGTTTTTTTGTATCCTTTCGAGGTCTCGTCTGTCGCCGGCAAGTTGCTTCTTGCCTTAGTGTGCCTTTCATGAATTATTTAAAACTCGAATATGGCTAGTTTGGCTGCGACTGGGGACGATTTTTTTTTGTTTGGTTTGTTTTAAGTTAAGATGCCGCTGTAAAAGTTTTGACCATATCAACGGAATAGCGACGCTGCAGTGGGTTTCGAAGTGGAATTCCAATACAACTGAATATTTGCATGAAGGGGTGCTCCAAGATTTTTTGCGGGTTTTACATTTCAGCTTTTCTTTTTTAAATTCGTCTGCGGTTACTTCTTAAGGCCAAACTGTATTCTTAATTTCTAAATATACATGATAATTTCATAGCAATTATGTTTCTCAATTTGCATATTTTGGAAAATCACACTGGAAAGCTCAGCACATATTGTACTTCCTTTGCTGGGGATGGGGGATTTCTAGAAATCCTTAGTTTATTTGAAAAAAGTACATTAATTTCTGCAATGAATTTTTTGTGTGGGAAATTTTAAAGCGACAAAATGAAAGAACTGTTCAATTGGTGATTACATGGTAATCAGCGATAATGGCTTGGGCCTCAGCCACCAAGCCTCTCTAACTGAACTGATCTTTAGCCAGCTGCCTCCAAATTTTGCACGTCGTTTTAAATGTGCCAAGGAAAGCAAATTAATCTAGGGCGTGGAGACCTATACTCTAAGACTCGAATCTTTTTCTTCTTCTTCGTTTGGCGCTACATTCCGGGGTGGACCTGGGCTTCAACCAACAAGCCCCTCCAGCCAGCATAATATTTCATCAGCTGCCTCCAATTGCGCACACCAAGTTGGTTGAGGTTCTGCTCCACTTGTTTGCGCCATCTCGTTCGCGGACGTCCTCTGTTGAGTTGTCCCAATGGCTCGGAATAGAAGACTCTTCGAGCCAGAGCTGTGGTGTCCATCCGCTCTACATGACCTAGTCATCTTAAGCGTTGGAGCCGAAGACGTGTAACTAAGTGCATGACGCTGTACAGCCCGTTCAGTTCGTAGTTGAATCTCCTCCTCCAGAAGCCGCCAACGCAAACAGAACCAACGATCGCACGTAGAACTTTTCTCTCAAAACGACCATCTTCTTTCAATAGCGTCCATGTCTCTGCGCCATAGAGCAATTTATAAAGTCAGCCTGGTGGTTGAAGAGTTGGCTCTGTTACTCAATTGTCTCTTGAGCCCAAAGACACAGCGATTGGCAGAGTAATTCTGAACTTGATCTCGGTACTGGAGTTCTTGTCCCTGTTTACTGCTGAGCCGAGGTAGACGAAATCGTTGACTACCTCAAAGTTTCTGCTGCCCATTATGACGCACTATCCGAGACGTCGATGTTGTGTGTCCTTCCGTGATGACCGCATGTACTTTGTTTTGCTCTGATTTCCTGCCAGACCCATTTTAGCCGCTTCCACTTCAATGCCAGCAAACGCCTCATTGACGACTGGCTGTGGTCGTCCAATCACGTCAATGTCGTCCGCGTAAGCACGTAGTTGAACGGACTTTTGGAAGATCGTGCCACGTTTGAGTTTCGCGCGATTTTCTCAAGTATGATGTTGATGAAATCACACGATAGCGTGTCGCTTTGTCTAAGACCTTTTTTGACATTGAATCGTTACCGATCTTGATGAAGCAGCGAGAGCTCAACCTGACGAGTTGGACAGGAATGTAAAAACTAGACATGGCGCTGTGTAGCTTGTCTCTATGCACGCTGTCATATGCGGCCTTGAAATCGACGAATAGGTGGTGGGTGTCGATATGCATATCCTGAGTCTTTTCCAGGATCTGCCGTAGTGTAAACATTTGGTCGATAGTGAACTTTCCCGGCCTGAGACCGCACTGATAAATACCTATCAAGTTGTCAAGACTCAAATAGTCTCCCAAAAGCTAAAAAATATCCCGTCCAAAACTGTCGCATACAAATACCGAAATTGTCAAATACAAAGATATCCAATTAGCCTCGTGGGGCCCTAATAGTGAAGTTTAAACTCAGCTTTTTTATTATTCACATTTTTTTTTTTTTTTTATTCGAAACAATTTGCAAAATGACCGAACTATCATTTGCGTTGTCATTTTGCGACTATAATTGAAAACCTACTGTTTGACGTGCACAAGCTTCGGAACGACTTTGCAGTGCAGTCGATTCGCGAAAGGAATTCAGTTGGTTAAATGTTTACGCAGTCGATTTTTATGTTTGAACGAATACAAGTTAAAAACAAGATAATGTGAATTAAATGCGAAACAAAAAATACAAATTTCATCGTATTATTAGTAAGGCAAGTAATTGATACAAAACCAAAATACTCCAAGAACTTTCGCCAATTTGATGGTTGCCAACAGTAATTTTAAGAAATCTGATTTCTTATAGAGACGATTTCGATTTGTCATTTCTTCGATTCTTTTGTTCTTACAATTGTACAGCAAAAATTCAATAAACTTAATTACTATATAAAAATCAATTGTTAGCAGAAGATTTTAATTTCGGTGCTTTTTCGTCTATGGGACTAGCCATAACGTCTATGGGAGGTCTATGGATGCCTTAAGCCAACGGGCGAAATAAACAGTGATGATTCATTATTATCCTAATATCTGCTCCGTTAACTTTTACCAAATCTACACTACAAATAACATTTGTTGGACTTTTGCTACAGCTACATAAGATGCTACTTCTCGTTCGATTCTGACATAAGTCTTATTTTACTTCAGTCAATTGTGGTGGGGGCATAAAAACGAAAACCGTTTCTCGACATTGTGAGTGATTTCAAAATGAAAGTGGATATGTCTGCACTAGAACCATGAATTTGTCTTTGAACTACATAGTTTCCAATATCCTTAAACAACGTGTTACGCTATGGTTGAGGTATTGTTGCGAACGTAAGATATTCGAACCGAAACTCTCCCCAGATTGTTGTGCCAGATTCTTTGAATTTGTCTGTTTCACAATCAATGCCCAAGAACATGCAATTTACAAATAATTGTTATGATGTACCTTCCTCGGGGAGAGGGTGGGTTAGCCAATTCCCAGGTTTAACTTTACCTATTAAATTGCCCCCGACAAGAAGCACAAGTACCATTCACCGAACTCTAATAAAGCTAACCGAGGTCAGACGACTGCCATCGGTCTGGGGTACCACAAAAAGAATTTGTATAAATTGATCTCAGTGTGTCACAAGGACCACACATAATTGGATGCGATGGTTATTTTTATGACGGTAAAGCAATTGAATCTTTAAATATATTTTTCGTTCTCAAAAGGTCTGCTGTTGGGACGACCGTGTCCCTGGATCCGAGACGACAATCGAGGGTCAAAAATAACTGAATAGAGAGTGGGCAAATCAATGGAAACGACAATTAATACGCTTCAATCCTTCGATACATAAGCGCCTGTGCGATGAGCCAGCATCCCGCATCCCTAAATCATATCCGTACTCTTACGAGGACTGTATGTGCTGTTCATAAAAATGTTTACTACTCAATTCAATAATATTACTGCAGTAAACCAAATAAAATTCGCATAAAGATCCGCGAATGAATGCGAATGGAATACTGACATAACAGAAATTTTATAAGAATCTCTGATATAGTCCACGGATTGCATGGTTGGAGTAATAAAAAAAAATATGTGTATAGCCTCCCTTATACTTGGGGAATTTTGTGCGAATGTGCCTTAGATAGGGGGCGCGGGCGGGGTGGCGTTGAAGCAATGTCATCTCTAGATGTCACCATCTGTCGCTTGATAGCTACTTATAATGGTAACCCGTCAAAAGCATTATTATTCGAGAAGACGAGCTGAGTGTAGCTTCACGAAGGAGTATAAAATTGAAGACGACTCTCGTTTTTTTTTTGTTTTTATATGCCCTGACCATGGGACTGTAAATTCTTTTATCGCTTCAATGTGGCCAAGGACTTACGAGTGTTCGCTACCAAATAAGTGAGTGAGTTCGTTTTTAGGATTTAATAGACAATAATCGTTGTAATTTGCAGGGGGGGTCTGAAGATGTCTAAGAGCCTCGCGGACTTGAGTTGGAATTGCCTGAGTTTATTTCATTCCTTTGTTGGATATTTCAAGATGGTCCACGATTCGGTTGCTGGTCTTGTAAAGTGCCATGAGATGATTTTCATCTACAGCATAGGTTGAATGAGATGGCGGCGAAGTAAATGTGTTTAATGGCCAAGATGGAATTCGCCAATTGAAGAGCTCTCTTACAAACATGGGGGTCGGTGATTTGTGTGTATGTACACGATTGGAGTTCATCGGAACAACACTTATTTCTGTGAAGGACAAGTGATTGTTGGAGACATTGTATAAAATGGAAACCCCTTTCACTGTGTCAATTATAGAAGGTTAAGTCTCCTTAACATCGTGTGCAAGATCTTCTTTGCCGGTTTATAAGCAATCAGAGTGGCTTCAGACCGGGGAAGTCCACAATAGACCAGATTTTTGCACTGTCGCAGATAGATGAAGAACCCAAGAAGTTCAAATCGACACCCACCACATATTCGTCGATTTCAAGGCCGCATAAGACAGCGTGTGTAAAACTGAGCTATACCTACAGAGCCATGTCTAGCTTGCCATACTCGTCAGTCTGTGCAGGATGACGATAGAGAATTCACGCTGCTCCTTCAAAGTCGAAAACAAACTCACCGAGACCTTCAATTTTTAACATCATCCTGAAGAAAATTGTGTAAAACTCACGAATCCACACTATAGGCACGGTCTTCCAGAAGGCCGTCCAGATGTCAGCATGCTCAGATAGAATTGGCGTGATTGGCGGAACACAGCTATCCGTCAATGAGGCGTTTGCTGGCATTGAGAGGGAAGCGGCTAAAATGGATCTGACTGTGAACGAGGGGAAAACATAGTAGACAAGACAGGACATACGACATAGACTCTTGGACATAGCGTAACAATGGGCAGCTATAACTTAGAGGTTGTTAAGGCTTCGTCTATCTTGGCTCCCCAGTAAACAGTACAAACAACATTGGTACCGATGTCAAATGCAGAGTAACTCTTGCCAACCGGTGCTTCTATGAACTTAAAGCAGATGAGTAATCGAGCCGTCACTCGAAGGACACAGACCGTCCCAGCCCTGCTGAAGGGAGCGAAGGCATGGACAAACTCGAAAGCGGGTCAAAAAGTCCAAAATATTTGACTGAAAGTAGGCGACACAATACCGTCAGATAGGGAAAGTTTCAAAGATCGCCACAAAATCTGCCAACACACACAGATGTCTAATACCTACACGCAGTAGGAAGTGGAAAGATCAATCTTCAGAATCGTCTAAAGACGACAAGTCAATCAGTGAATAGTCAGTGACTTGAATTGGCCTTGCCACGTTCACTTATCCTCATCCAATAGCCACCCACATGCCGCCCCATATTAAATACACTCAACATGTTGCCTTCAGTCAGAGACGAAATCCAATTATTGGTTCATTTTCCACTCAACATATCGCTGACGTAATTAATCATTTCGCTGAATCAAATCCGAAGCTCATGCTTCCGAGAGCAGACAAACTGTCTCCCATCATCAGGGCCCCCGCCCGGAAAATGATGACACAGGAGCACAACAGAAGCACAAATACGAAAACAGGCCTCCTAACTGGGTCCCGCGCTCTCCCCTCACACCCACCCCATCATTCCGGCACATCAAGAAGTCTACTATTTAAGCCTGAACATATGAATTTTCTATCAGCATTCAATTTTCCTGAATTTTTCACATCGTTGGGCAAATTGTTTTTCCTTCTTCTCTGCTTTTATGTTGTTTTTTTTTTTGTCTTTCCCCCTTTGTCCTTCTCGTCCTCTCCTCGCCGTCAACCAGACCCTCGAATGATGCTCGACCCCCTTGAGTTACTCGTCCTTCATGACGTTTCTAAATAAAACATTTTTCCAAAAATTACGTGAAGAACACATTTCGCAAGGCAATGAGTGAGGATAGTATCCAGAGTGGATTTTAAGGAATTCACCCCTGCTCGTTGGCAGGGAGAAACATTAACAAGCAACAGCAACATCGGGATTTCAGCAGCAGTCCATGCAGCAGCACAGACAGCACGCATACACAGCCGGCCCCAGAATTACATACTGAGTGCACTGTCAATGTTGTTTAGTCTGGAATTTGGATGTGTTCTTGCTACTTTTCCAAACACAAAAAAAAAAAAAAAAGATGCTGAAAAAAAAGAGAGGAAAGGAGTAGCCATGAACAGTTATACGTTTTCAAACGCACACATGCACCCAGGGCGAGTCCTCTTCCTTTTTATCCTGTTGAAAGAAAAATGTTATTCATAAATGGATTTTAGCATGCATGAAATCCTTGTACGTCTTCGGGGATACGGGCGAATGTGAATTCGCATGGAAAAATTTTTATGATGTATGCATGAAATATGAGGGGATACATACGTGGGTGGCGTTGCTGTTTGGGTTCGGGTTTGGGTGATTCGTAAAGCTTCTTTGCGAGCAAACATTTCGCGGAGAGGAGTAAAATTTGCATATGCTGCACGCTAGTGTATGTTAAATTTCAGAAATCAACCTTTACACCAAGTCGCGCCGCCCCGTGCCCCAGTTTGTTGTATCTACTACGTGCATACGTATGTACACACATCCGTTGAGTGCATTTGAAGTTCGTGTGTGCGTGTGTGTGTGTGATGAGCTTAAGCGAAAATGGTTATTTGTGCTGCGAGCATATTGGTAGCTGTAATATGTTCAAGTTGTCAGATTCGTTTACGTATATTAAGTTATAAAACATGTGAATGCCTCGGATTCATCCTCAGACTGCTGTTGGCAGAGAATCTGAATTTGACTGCAAGTGGTAGTTCGCTGCCTGGATAGGTTGTGTGTTGTGATTCTATCTCACCTCTCGGCGGCGTTTAGTGAAACCCTATTCCTGCAGGGAGCGAAATTATAAGCCCCACAGCTGTGGCTTACGTGTAGAACGTGCGAGTATTTTTGTGGTTATTACCTGGCTTAAGGGGAAGAATGCATTCGTGAATTGTACAGCATTTCGTCTTGTAAAACTTCTATAATATTCAGGGAGTCGAGTGGAGTGGATGAAGACCTAGGCACTAGAGTTGAATGTAAAGCATCTTTTTAAAAAAAAAAAATGATAAAAGAATTTGTTTTTTTTCCTGTTCCCTTGATGTCTGAAGTGCTGTACATTTGAGCCGCTGAGGGAAACGCGATTTTTCATATTTCGGTCACATGCAATTTTAATTGGTCGCAAGGTGGTCCCGATGATTTGGCTACTGAACAAAAATCAGTAAAGGCCCAAACCATTTACGTTTTGTAACCACAAAACGCTTAGTTGCCGGATTACAAAGAGGTGCCCAATGCATACGTACATTGTGTCCGAGAAATCAACCCAACCCCACGACATCAGAAAAAAAAACGATTTAGGTTTGAAATGAACTGTCAAAGTATGAACAAGTTAAAATTAAAAAAAAAGGAAATTCATTCGTAGTGATGCATTTTTTCTCTCCCTCTCTCTAGGGCTTATGAGCTGTCAATTTGTTGACATTATTCAGTAATCAACGCTCTCAATGGATTCTACAAATGTGATTGGGTTTTAACCCTTCAATTCTTCGTCGGTAAAGATGGCAATTTTCTATTGGGCCATTTATATGAGCTCACTACGAATTGCGAACTTCGCAAACGCAGACTTACTTACTTACTTACTAACGGTGGCGCTACAGTCCGAGGTGGACCTGGGCCTCAACAACAAGCGTCTCCAGCCAGCTTGATCTTTAGCTATCTGTCTCCATTTTCGCTCGCATAGTTGGTTGAGTTCCCTTTCCACTTGCGTGCGCCACCTGAGTCGCGGTCTTCCTCTACTGCGCCGTCCCTTGGAGGTGGATTCGAATACTTTTCGGGCCGGAGCATTGGTTTCCATCCGCTCTACATAACCTAGCCATCTCAAACGTCGGATCTTCACTCTTCTGGCTAAGTCGATGTCGCTAAACAGCTCGTATAGTTCGTCATTATATCTCCTCCTCCACTCACCATCTATGCAGACGGGACCGAAAATCACACGAAGAATTAAGGTCTTGTAAAGCGTTACCTTGGTTGTTCGAGAGAGGGCTTTGTTTACCAATTGCTTTCATAGCCCAAAGAAGCAGCGATTGGCAAGAGTTATTCTTCGTTTGATTTCAGCGATGGTGTCATTGTCTGAATTGATAGCGGTGCTGGGTAGAAAAAGTTTTTTACTACCTCAAAGTTATATCTGTCTGCTGTGACGTTCTGACCGAGACGTCAGTGTTGGTTGTCCTTTCTCGTTGACAGCATATACTTGGTCTTACCCTCGTTTACCACTAAACCCATCTTCGCGGCGTACGTTGCAATACCCACAAAAGCGCCATTGACATCACGCTGTCGCAAACGCAGACACTTCATTCATATGGAGTCGCAGAGAACTACGAGCAGAATTTATGAAAATTGAGACTTCATTTTCGATCGTTACTTTGTCGATGTCGTTATCAGCTTGACAGTTCGCAAAGGGAATGATTGATTCCCAGAGAAACATTATTAAGTCGTTAATTAGGATACTTAAACTATCTTTTGTTGAGATTTTTGTCAATAAAAAAAAACTCTGTAAAATGTGGAACACATGACTGGAAAGTTCGAAAAGTGTACACATCTTTCATTTGGGCTCATCAATCAATGCTTGCCATTGACTTTTTTAAGTTTATTTCATACAGATATTGGCTACAACAAAGTTGTTTAGTAAAAAGAAGGAACCGGGCTCATGGTATGAAGCAGGCCAAGAAACTCATGGGTCAACATAACCGCAAGAGGTTTGAAGCATGTATCATACATAAGCACAAACCACCTCCGTATCCTAACAGGCTTCCTAACAGGGCACTGTAAACTCAGGGAGCACATAAGGAAACTAGGAGTATCATTAGAAGGTCTCTGCAGATTCTGCGGAGAATCTAATGAAATTCCAGAACATATACTGGGATTTTGTGCGGCAGTAGCCCCCAAAAGACAAAGATAACCGGGCAAACACCTAATACCAGAGGAAGAATTGATGTCACTAGAACCAGCTCTCATTCTCAGATTCCTAAAGAAAACTGGCTGACTAAGAGAATACGCTTTCACTTTCGCGCAATCGTAACGTAACTCTACGCATACGCGTAGGCTGCCTGATGTCCAGTAGCGTGAAATTGATGCACTAGCGTAACGGATACAGTAGTTGACACCTCTCTCTTCACGCATCTTGGTAGGAACTTCAATCAAATTTAGTAATTTGTAATTGTTATGTGAGTCAATGTCAATGTTGTACCTCGTGCATTGATGAAGTGCTGTGATTTCAATTGCCTCCGTGGAAGTTTGTGTCTAACCATATCGCCAGCATTAATCCATTGGCAATATCTGCTGAGTGATTGATGGGAACGTGTAAACAATTCGACGCGTATGTCTCTGACTCTTCTACCCTTGATACAAAACATCATGATTTGATCTTAAGAGAATGGTGCGGTGAAAAGGTGCTACCGACATGACCATTTCTTCTAAAGGGTGATTTTTTAGCTATTATCTTTTTGGCAACACTGGTTTAAACAGCTGACGCACGTTTCGTGTTTTGTTTCACTGTCAAACATCTTCAGTTTGGTCTATAATTTAACCATGAATAGTCTTACAAACGAACAACGCTTGCAAATTATTGAATTTTATTATCAAAATGCTTGCTCTGTTAAGAAAGTTCATCGCGTACTTCTTCCATTTTATGGTCAGTTTAATCGAAGCTCATTTTTGGCTCAATGGGTACGTAAAAAAGCAGAATTGTCGATTTTGGAGTGAATATCAGCCAGAAGCATTGCAAGAGCTACCAATGCATCCAGAAAAAGTCACAGTTTGGTGCGGTTTATGGGCTGGTGGCATCATTGGACCGTACTTCTTCAAAGATGGTGCGAATCGTAACGTAACTGTGAATGGTAAGCGCTACCGTGAGATGATATCCAATTTTTTTTTTGCCCAAAGTGCAAGAGCTTGACTTGCATGACATGTGGTTTCACCAAGACGGTGCCACATGCCCCACAGCACGCGCAACAATGGACTTATTGAGGGGCGAGTTCGGTGAACATTTTATTTCACGTTCGGGACCGGCCAATTGGCCGCCTAGATCGTGCGATTTAACGCCTTTAGACTATTTTTTGTGAGGCTATGTTAAAGCTCATGTCTATACAGACAAGCCCGCTTAAATTGACGCATTGGAAAGCAACATTGAAGCATTTATTCGTGAGATACCGGCCGAAATGTTGGAAAGAGTATGCCAAAATTGGACTAAGCGGATGGACCATTTGAGGCGCAGTCAAGGTCAACATTTGCATGAAATAATCTTCAAACATTAAATTATATGGACCGTACTATCGATTCAAATAAAGATTTCATGCATCATCATACATTTCTTTTTGAAAAACTTTCCTATAGCTTTTAAAAAATCACCCTTTATATATTCGTCAATGAAGTTTGTGATGTCTGTCGGAATTAGCTGTAAAATCAGATGAACATGGTAAAGAGAAAGATTACTCCTAGTGCACCTAATTGCCCAAATTTGCTGACCACCTCTTGTGCTTCAACAGCTTGATGCACTTGGTGTTATTTAGATCAAGTTCCTTGTGCATTTCGACCAAGTATATACTGTCCTCCTAATGATAAAGGCCGACTGTCTAGGCCAGAAGTAACAAAACAATTATTCATATCACACACTTCATTAGCACAGGTGGAACCATCACCTCAATCAGATAAAATGTTAACAAGCATTGCTGGAGGATGAATAGAGTTGAATAGGGAAAAAGGAGAAATAGTGTAAGCTAACATTTTGCGAAAAATTTAAGAATTTGACTAATAAACATAAACGATCCAATAAAGTTTCTCAAAACGTCTATTAATGAGAGTTGGGGCGGCATTGAGAAGACATTTGTTGCGGATGATATTTTAATTTCAATATTCAGCAAATTATTCTTGTTGAATAAGACAGCCCCTCTGTTCGCAGCCGAAGTGCATGTCTCAATAGAAAGCTGCTCTGCGGTGTTAAAGCTCTTATTCACATAAATTCGAGCACTAGTATTGTTGCTGTGGTCCTGTCGTGTGGCATTATTTTCACTCTCCAGCAGCTGTGACATAGTCAGTCCTTTGTTTGCGCGGAAGGCAGACAACCACGCATTCAATGGCTCAGCGTGAGAGGAGAGACGATTGATTGGGTGATGGTTAGATCGTTTTTTTCTCATGCGGAAACCCATCAATTTGTGGTGACCTTCCAACCTGGAGGCGATTTTTTTGTGAGTTCTATGACACGTCATAGAGACGCTCTTTCAGTCTTATGTTGTCTTCCCTCAGGTGTGAGATTTCACTTTGGCATTGTTGTTCTTGCAAGTTTATAGAATTAATTGAATAGCTAATTTCTTTTTCAATACACCCTTCGAACTCAGACAGCAACGCAATGAATTTGGCTATTTGACTTGCTTCCAATTATTTTAGCTGCTCAGATCATGTTATAGGTTTTTAATACTTCAGTTGTGGATTTGTAAAATAAACCGAAAAAAGGCTTCACATATCCAGAGCAATGTATGGACACGTCTACTCAACTAACATAGCCAACAGATTCCCTTGCATTTTCCAATATAAACACTTATTCGCGGAAAAGGAGCTTATGGTTCAACTTCGAATCAACGCACCAACTTCCACATCCCGGCAACGCCTAGTGAGGTAATCACAAATTGAAATGCTATGCCTTTGGGCTAGTATTCTTTCAAAAGATCAAAGATCGAATTTTGCAGCATGCCAATAGCAAAAGTAATTCGCCATCATGGGTGAATTGAACTCTGCGGAAACTGCAGACTTAACTCCAACTGAACGGATTAAGTTTGATAGGATTTAAGTTTCAATATTGTGGGAATTTTTAATTTATTTATGTTGCTTTAAATTCTCCAGAATACCATAAGTACAAGCCGCCCGAAGCAGACTTACAACGCCCGGCAGACACGTTGGTCAATAGTTTATCCCAATGCGCACAGACTTTAGCAAGAATGAATAAAACCGTTAACGTGAAATGTAAAACAAACATGTACATATTTTTATTTTTTATGGTTCATTAAAACAAAAAAAAAAAATAAATAAACACAATCAAGCTACAAAAACAAACATATGCCATAAGGTCCTGTAAAATTCAACAGAATGTGTGGCTCTCCTTTAGCGGCAATTTAAAAATCCGCAAAAAAAAATAACATCACCCCACACTGATATCCATACAAGCTAGGATTCATTTATCAATGAATTTAATACCTCTGCTAACAACAATTGTGTGAACAGCTTTTGTGTGAATTCAACGGATAAAAATAGAATCCTGGCTGAACTATTTGCGTTTGTAAAACCATTTCCTATGGACGCTTACATCGATACTCTTTATTGTCGAAGTTATATCTACAAAAGGAAGACAGAAAAAAGGGGTATCGGCAAATACGCGAGTTATTTATGCAGCCAGCGTAGCACATGCATGCCCCCATCCCAATCGATCCATGCAGCGGAAATCGCGAACAATAATCTGTCGAATTTATTCCGACTCCATTCCAGGTAAGTTCGGATATTTTATACCATCCAATAATTTGTATTTCGCTAGCGAGATAGTGTGAAAGATATATGGGTGTTGTAGTTCAGGTGGGAACATACGTGCTCCCGTTGAAACACTTAAATGGTTGAGAGGAGAGGTGCGATGGTCTTTTTCCTAAAGTCACTGGAATTTTGCACATGCTTGTGGATCAATACCGATTGGCTGGGAATTCTTTTGGTGCGGCTTTCCAATTTTTGAAAGACCTTAACTTAAGGATTGTTAAGTAATTGATGCTTTCAATTAGTGCAGAAGGTAGGCTTGTGTAGTTCACAAACGAACAAGTTCAAAAGGGAACTCTTACAAGTGAACAGTTCCCAATGTAATTTTATTTTGGTTCATTTAGTTCAGTAGTTCAGCAAACTCAGGGATACCTTACCTTACTCTGCCTTGGAGTACCCAATTCGATAGACGGATCGTGAAAGTGACTTAGAATAAATTTCAAGCAGTTCCACTAATAATTGTAAAAAGATGCACACTACTGGCTACTAAATGATGACTTGCTGATGTGAAACTACGAGTATCATTAAATTCATCGAGGAAAATTCCATAGTCAAATGGCGGCGAAGATGCATATACCGCAGTGCAACGCCAGAGATGGTCAGTTCAGGCAGTTCAGTAAAAGCTTTGAAAGAGATCGCCTAAAAGGCAACAGTGTGTTTTGTAAATAATGTAGCTGGAAGAGTACCGGGAGGTGGTACAATGGACCAGTTCTTTGAGTCTGAGTGCTCCAGCCCATCGTTAAAAACATCGGACAAAAAAAATGTACCAGTGAATTAGAGTGGTTATATGTAAAGTATAGCGATTTTTCCGATGTAAGTATTTGAAAATATTGTTATTATTACTTATTACCAGGTAATTAAAATTACAAGCTAATATGCAGTTTAACGAGCCTAGCTGCGGAGACTATTGGCTATTGAAAATGTATATGAGCACGGTTTAAAGCTTTGAAGTGTTGTATTTTATTTCTATGCAATCCAGAGATCGAACACTTAGGCGTAAATGGTTATCAAAGATTACGTAGACATTTGTGAACAACGTAACAATATTGTAGAGTGGCCTTTTTTCGATGTTACCTCTTAAATCTTAAATTTTTAATATTTTCTTGCTTGCCACCATATTTTTCTTTTGGCACTACATAAAGTTTGACTTCGATTAGGGAAAAAACGCAACACGATAAACGAAAAATTCCAACACACTTTGTGGGTGGATTCTTAGAAGCGCCGGACAATATTACAAGGGTTCAATACTTGGAGGAAGACTATACGTCGAATATGAATGATAGCATCATCCCTCTGTTGCTGACTTTATTGCATATCTATACGACCAGAGAGTGTACATTATACCCGTATAAGCTAAAGCGCCAGAATAGTATGTACAATATGCGTGAGTCTCTGTAGCGATGTTAAAGCTTGTCACGGGTATCATTTGCATACGGCACTTACATATACGCTGTAATAAGACATATGACATATGTGTCGATGTAAGAGGAATACACCAAAGTCTTGTCCATTTGCAAACTTTATTTAGAGCTCATCACATTTTGTCAGATGGTCGCAATCGTTGCAGGATAAAATATACGATATACGATCTAACGATCGGCAATCTCTTGTTCATAGTGGATTACAAAAATAGAAAAGACACTTCCTTGCGGGACTCGGCAGTAACGAAAATCTTTTCAAGCATGGATCGGAACTCAAACTGGCCGCTAAGAAATTCCCATATTTCTTTTATGACATTAACAGTGCATGTAACAGCCATATACATTGTATGCATGTATCCACAAGTCTTTGAACTTTGGAGACTTTCCCGAAACGTGGATCATTACTGCCCAATACTAACAGCTTCTACATGGGATAACATATATGACCGACAGGTAAGATATTTTAGAATACGTCAGTCATAGATGTTCAAGCCTAAGAAAAAATAAAATTTGTCTTTGTCTTTACCATACTTTAAATATTGCGGGTAGCATATGCAGAAAGTCTTTCTGTTTTCAATTCGAAAAAATTACAGCGAATGTTGTCGGAAGCTGCCAAAATATGTACTCCATTATTGAAAATATGCGGATTCTGGTTTAAAATTGACACAGAAGACAAGGAATGCGAAGCGTAACTACGACGATTTGAAAGCATTACTGACTGCAAACTCATGCCAAACTCAAAAAAGAGAATTCTAAATCGGTAGGAGTGGATCAAGCTGCAATTTAAGCTCCAAACTTCATTCAAATGAAGGCAACTAGGTGTCATATGAGTTGAAGTCTCGCAACGTCGAATTCACCGCATTCACCAGGCGTGGCACCTTCTAATTTCTCTCTCGGTTCACATCAAATGAAGGCATTAAATTGAATTGAAATTGACGCTCATAAATATATGATTAATTAATTTTATTGCTTCCAGTTATATCTGCTAAACCAACGTTCGCACTGAATCCGGCTTCATGATTATTCATGCATCCGTATAAGAATTTCATACAATGAACTTCTGATTTAAATAGCCATTTGCGGTGTGTACAAGCACACACAAGCGTGCTGATTTAGTATAGGTTATACCTATTGGTCTATAGTGGTACCACTAAACATCCACATATTTTAATGATTTAAAGAAAGGTTGACCTAGAGTCGTATATCGCGTTTTAGTTAGGGCCGAGCTGGAACAAAGGAAATTATCCAGATTTTCATCCAACGCTACTTCTCCGCAGTTTATGCATTTATCAGCGGCAATCAGGCCCAGTCCATGCAGTCAGAAGCTTCGTTTCCCCTGATTCAGCCTAGGAATCCATCGGAGGGAGCCTGCGTAGTTATTGCAAAGTTCCTGGAACGGATCAAACCAATTGAGTCTCGTTTTGGCAATTATTGCATTGCGCCTTGGCTAACAAAAAAAAATGTAATATCAAGTTGAGATATCTTTATTTTTTCTCACAACCAGGCAGCGATCCAATCTCTGTGCGCAGGCAATTTCAACTCAAAGGAATTTCACTGAATTGCCGAGATGACCCAGTATATTAGTTGAGCATCCAACTGCCGGAAAGCTGTGAGATTTCCGAGAACCGTGAAGCGAACGAACTCCCTAGATATGGTACTAGCTCCGTACTCTTTCCTGATGGAGACCTACCGTCTATGCCCATTGCTAAAGCAAAGCATCTACTGAAGCTTGAAGCGTCTACTAACATAAATCGTAGATGGTCTACCGGCACTAGGTGCCTCACTACAAAATAAATATGACCTGCTATTGATCCAAAACGCTCAAGTAGTCTGATCAGAATGAGTAGACAGATTCTTGGAACTATTATCGGCGTCATAACTTGCCATTGTGCCATTGGAACACTTGCCTTCAGATTGGGCCTCTCCTATAATTACTTCTGCAGAAGCTGCAGAGTCGAAGCAGAAAAGGTCTCTTAGACGCCATCTACTTCAACAAACTGACGGAATTGGTATCAGTCACCTTCACCGCATTATTAAAAGCGCGGAACAGGGTCTATCAGATTAGCGTGTCAAACAACTGGCCTACTTAGGTCAAACCCTAAGTGTGACTACTACCAACCAGCAGTCAGCCACTCTAACATAACCTAACCTAGCGCCGCCTTAATTTGTATAAATAATCCAATCAAAAAACACGTTAAAAAAAATTCAACGCCCAATTATCGTTCAATTCGTTAAGAACTGATTCTTCATGTAACTCCTTCATTCAACTCTTAAAGCTCAATTTCTGTCTAGGTTCACATTCTCGTTGAAGTTGCCTCAAATGCCCTTCAAAACAGTATCGCACATATGCACATGTATCGCTTCAACCACCAACATAGACCAGATGTACGTATTTCATCCTTCATCCGTTCATGTTTTTTGTTCCTTGTTCCCGCAGAGAGAAGAAAATCAAATAAATCTAACGATGAACAACCATTTCTTTCGCTCTGTAAAATTTTGACGCAATAAATCTTGTGACCCTTTCATAGGAGGGAATAGCCTTGGCCCCTATTTTTGTATCGTGTCCGTATTGCAATGTATCACATGTGCATGCATGAGTTCATTTAACCACTCAAGGATTCCCAGTGAAGTTCACAAATCACAAGTAAAATCCAAAACTAAAGTCCTGCACGCGAACAAACAATATTTCTGCAGTTGGACCCGCCATTAAAATGTAATTTATCAACTGTACGGTGCAAGAATTCCTCCGCACCAAATCGTGGATACATTCGTATGTTTCTGTGGCCGATGCAGATATCCCTATAGTATCGCAGTTGCCATGAATTTGGTATTCTGCTGTTCTTTCCTATTTTTTTCCGGTTTCAACTTTGGATCTTTTTTTTATATCTTGCCTCCACTTTAGACTGTGTTTCTATCAATAGGGTGAATGCGATTTGATGCACAAATTGTACAAGCGCCTTGAAGTGATTGCTTACATGGGATTGACGTTATGGCTAATGTGTATAAGTGGAACTGGGCAAGAATGGACCAAATTAAAAAAACATTATTTTCTTTTTTGAGAGACTTTAAAATATGCCTGGCTTTACCAGTGCTATTTTTTAATATTTACCATGCGATTTCGGACATCTCAAAACTGTCCCCAATGCTTAAAAATATTTGATTTTTTAAATATATTAATATTATATTTATATATTTTTTTTCAATTCAACACAAAAAAATCGCGTAGTCAACGTTAGAGGGACTGTAGAAACGCATCAGAAAGTATTCAAATGGCAGCTCAACAGCTCCCGGTATCCCATGTTGAGCACATTCTGTGGTTTTGATTCGAACCAACTTTGTTTGATGACAAGTTTGGAACATTCGCTGATGTAATTGATGACTAAACCAGCTATTTAGGCCCACCTTGATGCGCATTCATTTTTGTATGGTCTTTTTCATTTAGTTTTGCTGTCATTCGTAGGACGAAGTGTATAACCCACTTGGTTGGGCAGTGAACAAAGTTATTCGTATGACATTGTTGGCTGCTTTGATGGCGGTTAAAAAAATGGTTTTAATCACACACGATATCCGCAGACATCCATCCATCCATCTCTAAAGCGGGCACTTCCATTTAACTGCTCCAAGAAGTTCTAGTCAATTTGTCGGACAGTTCAGCGGAAAGAACACTATTCGGGTCAACAATCAATATTGGTACAATTTCAAGACAGCTTAACAATATGAGCCCAACGAATGTACAGTGCTTAACGAATTTTGAAATTTGACCTTATTTCGCTCGGCTTATTTCACGGGACCCTGCTTAACTTAATAGTTTCCATAATCTGTTCGGTGTTTCCCTTATTCAATGTCCAGTGCTTTCATAAAGTTATTCAAATCCGTGTGTCCACATCGGTCCGTTTATGATCTGGTGGTCATGTGGTAGCCGATTTAGCCTCGATGGTGACTGCTATCGGTGCTAGAAACGATGTAGCTCGTTGTTCGAGATCGTCGGGAAGTTCCTGTGCTTCTACTCATTCTTGAAAATGGCAACAATAACAATGCTACAACTACAGGGACATAACTCTTTTAAGTCTCTCCGAGAAAGTGTACGCTAAGGTATTGGAGGCGCTTTTTAGAGCTATGGTCGAGTCCAGCATTGGGGATGAACAGTGCGACTTCAATGCACTCTACATGTTAGTGGAGCCCCATTGAACCAGGTGGAGAAGTTCAAGTATCTCGGCGTCTTTTTCACGAGTGACGAGAGGAGTAATGCTGAGCTTTCCTGTAAGATTGGTCAATTTTGGAACGAAGGTCGAGCTTGGTGCCAAAGCTAAGTTAGCCGTGCCGAAATTTTATTTCTTCGTGCTGTTGTGGGAGTTATCCGTCGGGATAGGGTGATAAACACGGTAGTGCGCTAGGAACTCAATGTTGAGCAGTTGCTTCTTCAAACGTAAACGCTGTGGTTCGATGGTTTGATCACGTGGCACGTTTGTCCCCATCATCACGACTTCCGAGACGTGCCTTGAATGCGATTTCATCAGGTAGGCGACCGCTTGGCAGACGCAGGACGAGGTGGTTATACCAAGTCCAAAAACACGCCTTGTTGCGCTTGGGCATAGCTCCTGATGAGTTAGAATCAATGGCGGAAGATCGGATGGCCTGGAGATCTCTCATGCCCTCATCAACCACGCTACCCCTGTAGTGGATCATGCGAGTAAGAAGATGATGACGATGATGATGATGGTAACGACCACAATGCGCAGTAAGTCACGCATCAGTTGATGACTAACTAAGCAACTATATACAGTCATTTCGTCGGTTCCAGTTCCAGCGGTATTAAAAAGTTTGGCTACTTTATAATTTTGAAAGCATTAGCTACAATGCAATACTTATCTACTCATTTATTTTATTTTTTTCATTCATTCACACTTCTTTGATGCTAAGGTTACATTTTTTTATATTGCCTTTCGCAATGATGTGCTCATATAGCCAACTACAACTGTGGTCATAATAATAAGAGCGACCCGTACAAAATAAGTCCGGGGAGGCAATATTCTTCAGCCGATCCTGTCAGGTGGAACTGGTTCAAGGCAGTAGTTTCGTCGTCCGCACACAGAATGTACTCAGAAAGCAGTGTAGCTAAAGTCAAAGTGCAAACTTTTATTTTCGTCAATGCTTGTCGCAAATAAAGGGCGATTTTTTAGCTATTATCTTTTTGGCAACACTGGTTTAAACAGCTGACGCACGTTTCGTGTTTTGTTTCACTGTCAAACATCTTCAGTTTGGTATATAATTTAACCATGAATCGTCTTACAAACGAACAACGCTTGCAAATTATTGAATTTTGTTAACAAAATGCGCGCTCTGTTAAGAAAGTTCATCGCGCGCTTCTTCCATTTTATGGTCAGTTTAATCGACCACATTTTTGGCTCAATGTTTACGTAAATAAGCAGAATTGTCGATTTTGGAGTGAATATCAGCCAGAAGCATTGCAAGAGCTAGCAATGCATCCAGAAAAAGTCAGAGTTTGGTGCGGTTTATGGGCTGGTGGCATCATTGGACCGTACTTCTTCAAAGATGATGCGAATTGTAAAGTAACTGTGAATGGTGAGCGCTAAAGTGAGATGATATCCAACTTTTTTTTGCCCAAAATGCAAGAGCTTGACTTGCATGACATGTGGTTGTGGTCAACAAGACGATGCCACATGCCCCACAGCACGCGCAACAATGGACTTATTGAGGGGCGAGTTCGGTGAACATTTTATTTCACGTTCGGGACCGGCCAATTGGCCGCCTAGATCGTGCGATTTAACGCCTTTAGACTATTTTTTGTGAGGCTATGTTAAAGCTCATGTCTATACAGACAAGCCCGCTTAAATTGACGCATTGGAAAGCAACATTGAAGCATTTATTCGTGAGATACCGGCCGAAATGTTGGAAAGAGTATGCCAAAATTGGACTAAGCGGATGGACCATTTGAGGCGCAGTCAAGGTCAACATTTGCAAAAAATAATTTTCAAACATTCAATTATATGGACCGTACTAACGATTCAAATAAAGATTTCATGCATTTTTCTGAATTTTATGTGTTTCTTTTTGAAAAACTTTCCTATAGCTTTTGAAAAATCACCCTTTATATCTACTCCCAATCACATACCGTTATTTTCCAAATGGATTTTAAAGGCTTGAAAACGTGTAGGTCCCCGGTTGTACAATGTGAGAGGTATTTGGTAGCAATGCATACAAAACAATTTTTTTCGGGAACTCAAAATGATCTTCAATTTAGGTCACAGTTTACGGGTACTAAAAACTAGGTCGAAAGAAATTTTTTTAGATTGCGCAGAAAGCAAGCCGATTTATAAGTATTTTTGTAGCTGTTTGTGACCTTTGTGTTTGTAAGCAAATAAAAAGGCTAATTTCCGGTCCCAATATTATAAGCACAGCTGAAAGTCGACTAGCTAGTTGACAACAGCTGGGTGCCTTAGGTCAGAGCGTGTTAATTCCGACTGTTGAAGTCCATGTTCTCGGGATGTTTTGTATTTTGCGTTTTTATTGGATTCCGCTTTTTACGCCAAGCAGCTAGTCGAGTTGTACGGGAGTTAACCCGCAAATTGAGTTTCACTTTTTTTGCACAACCCCAACCACCCCCTGTCCCATGGAAAAAGATGAGCTCATGTATACATCTGAATATCGCCCGAACCGATGGCATTTTGTTTTTCCTATTGAATGGCCAATTCATGCTTCGCTGTGTTTGATTGCGTTCATGTCTTCGAAATGAATGTTATTGCAGCGGTGTTACTTCACGCAGTGAACTTATTCCGATCCACTCGACGTATGCGATTTTTTGTTCATGTTGTGCTGTTATGTGCAAACGCACTTGACCCAACTACACTTTTTTTTTGCAAACTAATAGAAGATGGAAACGCATTCACTCAACACGAGAGCCCTTCAATGCATGCATTTAATTAGCATACGAAGTAAGGATCAATAAAACGAACCAAAAAAAAAAAACAGAAAAAACAAGAAAAAATGCATTCATTTCCACAGGATCTCTTCACAGATACTTACTGCTTGTTCGTATAGCCATCACACGGATGCAGAACCAGATTGCATACTCAATTGAAGGCGATGCTGCAATCAATCCGTTTCTCTGCTGCGCCTTTGCCAATATATCAAATACGGCCTACAGACAAAACAGCCACTTCAGTTAACTCCGCACATGCAGACACGCACACAAGTAAGTACCCAATATTAACGTGTGAATGTTTTCCAATTGATGCCCTTCAATGGCAACAATTCAGCGAGTACGAGTATACATGGAAATGTATCATGGGAGTCCTGTGTTAAATTTTATCACTTGATACGTAGAATCAATTGTATTTCAATGGAACCTACAGATGCCACAAGCGCGCCGCACCGTCATATTGCGGAATACAACCACGCACTTGAAAACGGATTCATTATCCTTGCAGAAAGTATGTAAATAAACAAAAAAAAAATAATGTATTTCAGATGCGAAGTGGTCGTGTGCACTGCATACCAACGAACGGTGGTTTTAATGTTGATTGTGAAATATGTATGACGGCAAAGACAGCGTTGTTAATGACGTTGCCAATGCACGTAGCACCAGTTCAGGACGGCAAGGATAAGCAGGATGTACAGCTGCCAAGAATAACGAAAACCATTGACGGATCGGCGGAAAGAAAATCACGATTGAGTCCTTAACTTTATTTCGCGGAATGAACAGGACGCAAAATTGAATGGATTTTGGAACGGGAACGCGTGAGAACTTAATATGATTCGCTGTTGCAGTGCGGCTCAAATGGAGGGGGATTAAATATTTCAATTTGCGAAAGGATTACGCTCTTCAGCGAACTCTCAAATGAAATAAAGCAATGATGCAGTCAAGATGTGATTTGCCCTTATTCTCTCGAATTTTTTTGTATTTGTTTTGTGCGTATTTTTTCGCTGTTGCCACTACTGCTTAACTGCAGAGAGAGAGAGACGTCGCCATTAATCAGCGTAGTGATGGGTCACCTCGAGTTCATAAATCGGATCAAACTGAGTTACATCCGAACCGAGTTGAACCGAATCAAATTGATGTCAAATCGGTGAAGTTAACAGACAATTTGAAGACAAAGTGAACACATTGATTTTGTTCACACCGACTTGTCCGTACAATTTATTTCGGAAAATGTTCGTTAATGTTCTGGCTGGTGTCCAGAAACTAGTTGCGGATAAGGTGTGCGAAACCAAAAGGGGTTTCTGGACACCAGCCCTTGTCCAAAAACTAGTTGCGGGGTTCCTGGACAAGCGCTTTCTATCCTTTTCTCACTTAACTTCTGTTATTTCCGTCAGTTGAGAAAATCAGGACTTGATAAACTCTCGAGCTCGAAATTGAAAGTTGAAACCATAGAATTTGAGTGAATAAAAGCAAGAAGAGATAAATCCTAAATTTGTGTGTGACTTTTAGTGAATAAAATCATCCTAAATCTACTGAGAAGGTATACATGGTAAAGCGGATGCCATTTGCGAAAACATTTCAAATAAGGTACGGAATCCGTGGATGAACTGTTTACAATAATATGCACAGCAGGTATACATACAGGTGACAGCTTGATGCAATTAGGGCTCCCTCAGTCAATCGACATGGATTACAGATAGAAGAAATGGAAACCACATTAATTTTTAGGATTTCTGGAAACTCGTTCATGCAGAATAGTCGTCCATCTTGTCAAACGCCATGTTTGGTGCGTTATTAGTTGCAGCTTGGAACCTAGATCTGCAGTCAATCCTTTAAGCCAGATTAACGAGCCAAGTGTTGCCTTTACAGATTGATTTCACGTGTGTATGCAGTGCGCTGTGTAAGTGAATGTTTTACTTCAGAATAAGCATTCAAATGGGATCATAGCTGCGAGAAAACTGACCCAGCACACACACAGCAGCCGACTCCACCTGAAACACTACCGAGAGTTTAAGCCAGAAATGTTAGTCAAAAAGTACTCAAATTTAATACACATCGATGGTGATGCTGAAAAACCAGTCTTTTATGCGCCCTGACTGGAGGCACCATTAAAAGCATTTATCTCCGCAAATAATCTACAGTCGAAGTACCTTCGGGCTGTCTCGTGCCTCGCGCTGCTATCTCCGAAAAGAAATAATGAAAAACCATTTACAGCCGACATTATTCATTTACTACCGTTTTCATCCACTGAATCCATTGACGACAATTTCCATTACAAACATTGAAGTTTCGACTTTTGTTGTATCAGATGCCATTCATGGACGAGTGAGTTTCTCTTTGTCCTCACCACGGCATGTCTGTTTTCTATGATATGTCCATCTGTGGAGCATCGGGACATCACGGCTCCGAAGATACATTAAATATTTTATATCCAGTCCAGGTCAAAGGCACTTCTCATTTCCTCCCCCGAGCAGGGTGAAGCCCAACAAAAATAAAATAGAATCTTTTCCAGAAACCAATCAGTTCTATTAGCCCCCGCAATGGAGGTCCAATCAAAATATATTCCATTTCATTCAGAAAAATCAAATGCCCCTTGCAGAGCAAGTGCACCGAAATGATGCGCCTGTCATCCGCCCAAAACAGTTTGCCGCCATCGCAGGCGCTGCTGCACTTTATACTCGTATACACTTGTGTACGAAATCGGCAGGAAGAAATAAATAAAAGTGAAAAGGATACAATATCGGATTTATCGCCTTCTGAAGAGCTTGTTATGTCGTTGTCGCTGCTGCTTTAAGCCGAAGGGCTTATGTGCAGCTCTATGCGACAGCTCTTTAGCAGCAGAAAAGCACTCAACATAATAAAAATTGATTTCGATATAAGGATAAAAACGAAAAACTCAAATCGGAAATTCCTTTGGAGACATCTAAGTTTTGTCATCCTCGGTCGTTGTTGTTGATGCCCTCAGATGCAACCACCGCACCGGTCCATAAAAAACAGAAGCAGACGACACAGATACACTGTAAAGTGGTATGATTGCAATGGCTTCCCTTTGCTGGTCCGTGATTGTGCTCACTTTGAGGGAGGTATTTCCGGGGAATGTCACTGTGAATTGTCATCGTAATGGTGAAGCGAATTGGAATCACGGTTCACGAGAAGTAGCATCGAAAGCTAGTTATTTGTTGCAGAGCTTGACAAAACGAATTGATTTTCGGTGCGATAACTTAGCGGTAGTGATAAGAGGTAAAGGATTTTAGTCGCTGTCGCAAGCTCTTACGTGAGTCTTCTTCAGAGTGTCGACTGTGGATCTTTGCGGTTTATTATATTGACAGGGAATCTTATTTGAACGTCTGTCATCTGTGACGGAATGCTGCAGGGAAGATGATTCACAGACGGATACTGGTCGTTTAGAATCCTCTGAGTTCTTCTGAAGTATCTGTCAAATTTGAAAACCACACTAACTGCACTTCTTGGAAAAGGTAAGAAATTCATTTCCGTCCATTGGCATCCATCGTGTAAAATTGTGGATAACAAGATATCCTACAGATCTTCGTGGAGCAAATTTTGATGAATGTAAGACGTTTGGTGGGTGTGCTACGTTCTCACTAAAATTTTCGGAAACCCGGGGTGATTCAAAGTTGAAATAATGAAACGTGAAATAAAATCACAGAGCATTGTCTTGCACAGTTACAGGTTTTACGAGGGTATTTTGATAAGTCACTGACATTTTAACTCTACCGCGGAGTGACAGTGCTGCCGTGGCGTGACATTTATTAATAGACTAATCTAAAGTTTTGAGGAAGCTGCCTCATAACATAGACAAAATAATAATTTCGTGTGCCCATTATGCTTAATTGTTGCGTAACAACACCATCACCGAAACCAAGGAAAAGCTTAATAAAGACTACAGAGACCCTGCACCAATTGCAATGGTTAAGTAGTGATTTCGTTCGGATCGTGCGAGCACAAGTGACGGTCGCCCAAAAAGGTAGTCACGCCAAGTCACGTCAAATCTATGGCCATGGATTTAAATAAGGCGACTTAAGATGTAGGCATCATACTCAGCGGCTATATCACATATTTTGACCTAAAAAGCTATAAGAATATAAGACCAACCCGGCGAACTCTTGACATGAGTGGGCTAGGTACTAGAAACTGAAAATGGTAAGCAATAACAGATAAAAAAGAAAAGTGTCTTTGGGGTACCACAAGGCCGAAAACTATGATCAATGCTGCTTATACTATTTACGAATAAGTTCTTCAAGTTTTTGATCGAGCCTTTGCGGATGTTATCCTCGAACTGCAACATCAACAATGCAAGAGGAGTTCGATAAACCTACGAGATGGTGCTACGACAACGGCTTGATAATTAATGCTGCCACAACTAAGTTAAGGCATATTCGTACGCCACATCAAAAATACTTTACTACTCACATAACAATGATTGTTCAACAAACCGAAAGAAGTGATTAAATCGCCGTGGTTAACCCTTCTGTCAATGGAATAAGTCTGGCTGGACATTCACACAGTTTGTATGAAAATTGCTGGAACTCAATGAAATAAAAGTTTTTTTTGTTATTTTGGAAATGCTATTATTTTTATTTTTAGTTTAAAAAAATTCTTACATAACATTGATATAACGAAATATTTTTTCTTTTTGATTTAAACATTTATTGCATTTATGTAACTGAATACTGTGTTGTAAACAGGCTCATCGCAGGCAGTAGTTTTTCTTTGTATTTTATCGTATATTCTGCAAATTGCTTGTGACTTTCTTGCTGTTCCAACCAGTTGAGTGCCTGCCACTGTATAGGCCTAGTTGTTCGTCAACGGTTATAATTTCTGTCGAGATCTGTATACGCAGTTTTCAAATGATGACTTAGAATTGTCCACATGTAGCGAATGGGTTCGTTCGAACGATTCCTTTGATCGTCAAATCTTATAAACCGAACACCGTTGCTCTGAATACAGGATCCATGTTGGTTTTCCACAACTCTTCTGTATGCAGCAGGATGGCGTGAGTTACATCAGCGGCTAGACAAAAGCAAAAATAGGCATATATGTAGTTCCTTTTCACTAACATTCAATTTCGAAAATATTTTCTTTGCCGGGTTATTTTCGTTGAATTTCACAATTTCCTGTTGAGCCCCTCTGTTAGCTTCTCGCATGATGATAACGACCATATCTTCTGATAGCATTGTCTTGAAGTAAACCAAGATGACTACGAGGCATTCCTCGTCCTGCGTCGCCACTGACTTCTCGAAGGACATTGTGTGCTCTTAGACGACCTTGTTGGCACCAATTTGTTCCATCACGGGCTAAATAGTATGCGTGTGGAGAATTGTCCTTCGTGCCCTTGCCGAACTCGATCGTTTTCTGCTTGTAACTCTTCCAGTACCTCGCCATGATCATTATCTTCTACATTCGATATTACCCCTACTACGAAGTTTGTCTTCGCATTAGAATTATCTCCACCTCTTCCCTTCCTCTTCGTTATCGCCACTAAAAATCTTCTCCTTCAGAGAAACTCACTCGTACTACTTCGGCAATCCTGCTTACGTATTACTCCATTTGTTCTTCGCTCATACGCTTCAATAAGGCAAAGAGGTCAATCAGCTGTGATGTCGACTATCTCTGGAGTGCCTGATTTCTGTTTCAACACCCACACTAGCACACTAGCTCAATTTGCTCAGAACTTTGGCGCTGAACAGTCGTCAAGTTCTCGCCCATAGCTGATCTTTTAAAAAAAAAGACGTACATTTGAAGGAGGTAGTTGAAGAAAGACCCGCGCTTTACAAAAAAATATTGAAAAGGGTACTCGAATGAAGTCTGAAGAAAATCAAACTGGGGGAGGAAGTTTGCAAATTTTTTTTCGGATGATCCAGTAATTTGGGATGTTTTCCACGCAATAATCTGCCAATATTGTCGGTTTCTCATCCCTCTCTTCCGTGGTATAACAAAAGCAACATTAATAGCCTATTTTGAAAATAACTGCCATCTTGCGACTGGTCTATGCGAAGTCCAACTCCAAACTAACAAATCGGTCGAGACCTGTCGGCCGACAGTGGTTTGGTGTGCGCACTTACCGTCAACCCGGCTGCTCTGTTGGCCCAATCGTCGCGCTAGTAGCCCAATCGACGAAACTGAAACTGCTGTGGAAATGTCCTCTGAATTGCCTTAAGACAGGCGCACCTTAAACGTTCAGTATACTCTCTACACAGTCCAATAAATTAAGTCTCTTCAGTTGTGATGGAAAGATTCGAGCTTCACACAGTTCAGGGTAAAGTGATCCGCTTAAGTTTGAGTGAGTTAAGTCCAATTTGCATACATTTTCGTCAATACAAAGGGTGTCGCTCCAACTGAATGCCTGCCCATCGGGAGGCATTGTCAGGTCGTTACGGCCATTATGCTTAAGCATAAAGATTCAAAATTCAACGAAATCTATTATCGTTAGCACTGTCATTAGGTGGCATAATAACACCTCCCACATGCCGTTCGTTCCCCGTGCAATCAGGACACCAAAATGTTGTCATCGTGCGACAAGTCGTGGAACTCCTGTCGTCAAACCAAACCATATAGAGCTCCGCTCCGTTGACAATTGCCTTTTGTTTCTGTTTAATTAAATAAAATCCTCCGGGGTAATTAGACGAGAATCTCAAATTACGTTATTTAATCAGTGGAAGTTGTTGTATTGCTATGCTTGTAACGGCAATGAAGGTAATCGCGCATCAGTTGATACTGTTACGTACGCTATGAGTATCCGTATATGTTGTCGTCCCTTGTCAGTCCAGGTGCACGGTGCTACCGGCTGAAGACGGAACACAGCATTGTCACCGGAGTACAGCTATGGCTACGTGTCTGTTAACCGAAGACAAATTGGTCCCATAGCCGACTGTGTGTCCTTGCAATAAACTTCGTTAAGTTGGAGGAACTATGCTAATTTCGTTATCCATCTCGTACTTGTGTCACGATGCCCCATTCACGATACTTGGTTGCATCAGCCCCTACGCCACATTTGCTCATCAACATTTCAATGCTACGATAATTAGGAACCTTTTGCGCGTAATGTGCTTCCTGTGATGAGCATATTAATGCGATGTACATAACTATTGCTGTATTGTCATTTCGACGTTAATATGCGTCAGGGGATGTGCTGATGTTTTGCCGGAGCGAGGGTATATTAACTTTCTCTGGTGTCATAAGGTGTTTACTCAGATGATTCTTCTTGGAGGAGTACATAAATTCCTGACATAAGACGCTCCCGATGCAAAGCGTGACACAATCACACTTACCACGGTGAGTGTGGGAATACCTTCGATGTGAGTGTCATTGGTACAGATGTGAGTGGTAAGTGGCTTAGAACGTGCTTTGTTCCGACACGAAACAGTCAGTGAATTGGGTGGGAAATACATTTCTTAAGAATTTACAGACATTAACAGTTTGTCGATGACATTCATCATCTAGATATTTTCTTTCCTATTGGTTCTAGTGAAGGTTCAAAAATGCAATGCCAAGCGGCTACGTTTTGGAAATTTTACATGAAGTTGTACGCTCAGCATGTGATGGATGGTTCGTCTGGCTCGCATTTTGTTAAAGCAATCTATTCTATGAAAATTTCATAAAGCACTGTAAAGTATACATTTTTACGCACTTAATACATTGACTGCCAAAGCAATTTTGGGGCAATTTCTTGGGGCGCTAACACAATTCATTTCATTATATACATTTTTGCACAAATGGAACAATAAATAGACGCAAACAAATTATCTTATCCACGAAAGGTTTCGATCACTGGATTGTGACAAATTAAAACACACTGGTTTACTTCTTAAACCTTACTACAATTTTTTAAAAAAAGAATTTCTATCCTAACGAGGTCCTGTGCAACGCGGCAAACTTGAACGTGATAGATAATTTTATTTTGATGCTGATATCTCACGAGCTATGACTTCTTCCAACAGTCTGATCTTTGAGGCTTACTACTCAAAACGACTTACCGGCCTTATTATTCCTAAGGCATTCTTCCATCTCGACACAGTAGGCTTAATACAAGTTTCATAAGGACGTCCTGTTATTTTCTATGTCGTACGCCGAACAGTAGACAAGGCGCCTCTAATACGATCTGGATATCGCTCGCAGCCAATAGGATCTCCTCCGGTTCAGTAGAGCGATCTCTGCTCGTAAACGGATAAAATCTACACACAAGTAATTTACATCGTCGAAACGCACGCTCTACAGAAAATATGACAGCTGTTGTAGTGGAGTTCCAAAATCAGTATTTGGACTTGTCTTATGGTACTTGACGCCGATTGTTTGCTTGGATAATCAAATTTGTCGCAGCAGCTTCTTCAGTATCATTACATCTCTATCGACAGCTACAATGTTGAGATAATGAAGGAGTTTGTCTGCCTAGGGTGGCCCGTGGCGTTGTGGGTATTCCTACGCACTTGGACCTACCTGTCTAGGTTCGATTCCTGGTACGACAAGAAATACTTTTAACGGTCCCACCTCTTTCGAGTCACTGACAATGCTCAAAGAGTATAACTGTCTAGAAAAAGCTTCTCAAAATTGGCCGTTCGGAGTCGGCAACACGAGTGGTTGCTGAGAAGCTAGGCCTTGGCCCTCTACGGGCTGTAGTGCCACCAATATTATTATTATTGTCTGCCTCGGGGCAAACGTGAACTCCATAAACGACATCCTAGTGGACATCCGGTGTGGAATCGTAAACAACCGTTGCTACTTCGGTTTGTCAAAATACCAGGACTCAAAACTTCTGTTTGCCATTCGTGCTATATGGAGCCGAAATCTGGACGATAAGCAAAACAACAGAGGTGTTCCTTTGAACCTTCGTCGAATGTATGGTCCCATCTTCGCCGAAGCTGAAGGGAGACAAAACCGCGAACTCAACTGCTCTGTCTTGGCCACATCGAGTGTATGGACACGAATGCTCCAGCAAAAAGGGTTTCCAATTCAGAGCCTCCTGCTTCGAGAATGAGCAGCGCGCTCAGGACCATCTGCCATGGAAGGCAGTTATCGATTAGCCTCAGACATTCCAAGGGTCGTTGGCCTGATAAGTAAGTAAGTAAGTTTCTGCAGCGAATTAGTCCATTTTCACTTGTTGCTGTCGGCAGACCATTGCATTGTTCGGGACTACTTCGAAAATAGTAGTTACCGTCACCGCCAAATGATCATGCAGTCATGATGTCAACCAAATTTGTTTGGCCTCAAATCAAACAGTTGTGAATGTGTAAGTCATGTAGTTTCAAAGTGGCTCCCAGATCATGACCAGGTTATATTTATTGCAAGACAAATTTGCTTGCTTAAAGTTGTTGGCGTTGTGATATGAGCTGATCACCAAAATTGTGTGACTCCTTGCATTTGGATCTCCTTTTGTGGGTCTAAGCAAAAGAACGAGATCATGCACACAATCCGCAAACTTTGACGCTTGACTAATATTCGTCTAGTTCCGACCGATATAAGTCGCAATTATCAACTCATCGGAATCTAGTCATGCATCTAGCCTCAATAAGCGCGACTCGCCATGATCACGGCAAACCCCTACGCCAGGCAAGTATCACAAAGCAAATCAAACAGAAAGAGACAAAACCATAGTCTAAGCCGCAAGGCACATTTTAATTTAGTTCAAAATAGCTTAGCTTACCGGAATATAGTCAGTAGGTTAGATGTATAATTAGTTAAGCTAGTTTTAAGTATTTTTGTCTAGCATGTAAGTAAAATGAATTATAAAATAAAATAAAAATGGAAAAATAAGCGCGACTCACCAAATTGTTCTCCACTATTGTACCCAATCCTGTAATTTGGTTGTTGAGTCTTTGACGGTAACTACTACGAAAATGGGAGTATCGTTAATACAAAGAGGACACACTTTATACGTTTCATCTGCCATACGATGCTTCGCAAGTAGGAGACTGTGAAGAGGATGGAGGAGAGGGTCAAGAACGCTTCCTTGCGTTACTCGTTATTTATATGTGTATCTACATTCCTATTGGCAATACGAAACATCCTATCACCAAGAAGACTAATTGTAGTGTATTGGCAACACTACGGTAGAGCCTGGGAGGTGCTCTTCGCTATAATACAATACTCATGGCATGCCTGTTAGCTCTTATGTTTGTTGTGTTATGGGCTTGTTCAATTTTGCATCGGTGATCTGACACCCTGCAAGTACTGGCTAGTCGATATTACATTAATTAAACGCGAGTTTTTGCCCAAAGCTTCGAACATCTGTCGTACTCGCCTGATCTAGCGACATGCGACTATTGGCTTTCTTATCTTGTATTTCCAACGTTTTATTCATTTAAATGAAAATTACGAATGAAATGCACTGTAAAGCGTCCTCTTCTTCAGTCCCATCGAAAGCGGTATTTCAGACTTTTCGAGAATCTCAGCTCTTCAAGTTGAAATACACACTCCTTCATAGAAGAGTATAGACCGGCGTACGCAGAACACTCTTGGATATGTCTAAGCCCCTTCTACTCAGTCTATGCCAGAGAGTTAAATTAATTAAACGTTACTCCACACCATTCACAAGGTCACACTAGACTTAATGAGTTCTCAAGAAGCACAATGCTTCGATGGTATTCATCGCTTCCATAGTCGCTTCGCTTACCTGTTTCGCAACGGCTCGTGACAAATTAATAACCAAACAAAGCTGTCCCAGACATCTTTCAATCCCTCAATACACGCATATGCTCGCCCGTTGTGTGTGTTTTCGGAAATCGTTAACGGATGACATTCACAACAATAGAGCCGGTGATCCCTCCGGCAGGCGCTAACCTCCCGAAGCATTGGAAATCCGCCCCAAAATAAGATATTTCCAAGGTTAAGCCTCTGGCACGTCACTCTCCCCAAGGGATAAATGTCAAATGGTGAAGGAGAAAAGGTTTCAAATTGATGAATTTCACCTCTCAGCAGCACGTCTATTCTTAGATTGATAGTTACTCAATCAAATCGGATGTCAACTGCACACCACGCAGTGAGGAAGAAGCTGACGAATTGTAAATGCGGAGACCCACTGGCGTATTTGACATCCTCCCCAGCTGCAATGACTGATGTGCCTGTGGTAGGATCTCATTCACGGTGTCACATTTAAGATGTGTCTCGTTACGAATGGCGAATGGAGACGCCGCATATGGGTGGAAGGCCTGTGTGTGTCCTTTGGGGGTGGAATGTGATCGGAATGATGACCATAGGTGCAGTAAAATGTTACAGTGTCCTCAGAAAACAGTTTTTGTGTGCAACAGAATGAATGAGTTTTTGGTGTACACATTTAATTAGTCGGCCGTTGTTCGTTGGGGAATGTGGGGCAGCTACGGTTTTTGCAGCCGTCTCTCTTGAAGCAAGGTCACCTAAAAAGGAGAACGAAATTCCCGTGAAAATACGCAAAAGTGTGCGCTTTGAACTCTGTGGGCGCCTTCGCGAAAATTAAGTTCCTCACATCGAATCGACTAATCAGCGATACAATTATGCTGATAATCGACTGCCGACGTCGTGGCCGCTCACGCAAGGACAGAGAATCGCAAATACCTTGTCTAAAAATAGCACCACAAGGAAATGCCTAGATGTTGGCAGGAGTACTTCATCGAAGGCAAAAATAGCTAGGAAATTAGTTAAATTTACAATTTACGTACCTACACAGTATCAAGAACCCGCAGGAAGTGAGAAACGTGTGGGCAACGAGGAGCAACTTCTGGAAAAATGAACTTTTGCTTACACAGTCGTCAAAGTAAGCAACTGAATAATACTTTTTCAACAAACGCCATACCGAATTTAGAGAATACGCACAATTTGATTAATTTAGTCCTGCAACTACGCCTACGTCCGTTTCAACTATATACAGAGTTATCCAACTCACGCCCTCATGAAATCTAATTTTGAATGCGTGCCCGCTGTGTGGCTTTAAATATGGAATCAATTGACGGCAAATAAGAAACCGTGCGACCTCAAATGGAAAATTTGAATATTTTCGAACCAAGAGTTCCTCAACTTCTGCTCTTCTATCTCTTAGTTCTGAGTAATGTCTTCGTCACATCTTTCAGACTCTCGCTTCAATCGTTACTTGCACCCAATTAACTGAAGCGTGGTTGAGAAACCTATCTACGAGCATGTTGTAAGGTGTTGAAGACATGAGAATCAGAAATGAGATGCATCTTCTTTGAAACGTCCACAAATATTATTGACTGCAGAAACTTTAAGCATAGTCTCCCGTTCAGCATAAGCCTGCTCGCTTCAGAGCGAGAGAAGGTCAAGGAACTGCACCTTTATCGGTGGTTGAATCAGGTAAAGTTATTTTAAGCTAGTTTAGTTTATGGCAAGTTCAAAATGAAAAACGACAGATTGAGTCGGAGCCAATAAATTATTATGATTTTAGCAGTTTTGAGTACCGATGTAGCCTTACTTACCATACAATATTTAGGTCACGAACACAGCGAGCTGGGCCTGTCGAAGCCCCAACTAAATCGACTATGGGCTCATTTACGTATGGCATGCATCAAATGTCTGAAATGTACCAAGCTTGCACTGCCAGCATTCAGGGGAAAACGTCGACTCTGATGATCTCATTATAACAGCACAATTCACGAACGCGAAATTGGACATCTGAGCCCACCGGAGATATTCAGAGGCTTCAAAGAGTACTCGGCAGGATGCCTATTTCGATCACAAACGCCAAAGATATGTGCAAAGATAACGCTCAACAACTATCGACTGCCTAACACAACCGCCTAGAAACCCATGAGTGGGACTTAGCTGACACATATCCACATCGTCGCGCGGTTCTAAAGTGCAGTGGCAGAAGCTTTGTGGACTTTACGAACTGTGTCTAATCACTGCCCATACTTTAGCAATTTATTTCAAGAAGACAAAATAACGTGCTTATTCTAATATACATTAAAAACACCAAAAGAAAATGCTGTATTGAAATCAATTTGAAAGAAACTTAATAGCTAGTGGCTCCTCTTTTAGAACTTATTAGTGCCACAAAGCGTATAGCACTGTTACTGCAACTTTGGATTTTTTCCCATTCATTCTTTAAACTTTCCAACATGGAACATCGTCCAAAGGTGCTTAAGCGGTTTGATCTGGAGACTGGGCTGGCCGCTCCAACGTAATGTTGTCGTGAGTAGATCAAGTAGATTCAATCGATAGATCTTCTCAAATGATGTTAAGCTTGCATTTCCAACTCTTTGATACAGAGATCCACTTCGGAGATATTCAGCTCCGAAGTGGGTAAGTGTTACTTTTCCCATTTCTAAACCAAATTCCAAAAAAATCATGACAATTTTGCTTTGGAGTGTAGATTAATTTGAAATTATTTCGATCATTCTGGCGCCATTAATTAAGGCTCTGAAGGTGCTCTGATATGTATTTGCAAAAACAAACAAGATAGCTCGAGGGTTGTTTAATGGTGAGACATATTTGTGCGGCACGACACCTTTGAAATTCGGTTACTACATGCGCTTGACCATTATTAATTATTTATTTAATAATAACAGGTCCGTGGTAGATGCTTGCAAACATGTTTTTATTTGTATAATTCGTTGTTTTCTCGGCAATGACCTTTTGGCTAATATTTTATTTAAAGCTTTTAATACATTTTCCGGGCAAATGTATGTAAGTGAAATTGAAGCTATTTTATTCACCACAGTTAAATGATGGGACACCGTTAATAAATAAATAAAAGCAAACCAACGCAAAAAGGAATTAATTAAATCAAATATTTAAAATTTACAATGTAAATTTCTGCAAAAACAAACCTTTTGTGTGAGTAACAGTTATTAAGCGACATGCTATCCTCGTGGTAGAATCATCTTTAACTTATCACTGTACAGTTTAAATGCATCGTAGACATCTTGTTGGATGGCGTCCCTATCAATGACAGCTGTGGCAATCATTTCATGAAATCTATTGTTTCAAAGCTTACTATGGCGTGTTAGAAAATATGTCAGAGTCAGAGCGCATACGAACTCTTCGGGTGCTACAAATGGCACATGTAGTGTAGGAGAGAGATTTTAATATAAAAAATGTACTATACACCTCGTTGACGTAAATACGAGTCAACTGCATCTAATTTTACACCCAGCAACGCAACTAGACCCAGGGAATTGCTTAGACACCCAGTCGTATGGTAATATCAAAGGACCATCCTGTCGCAAGCAGTGCGCACGTAATAACCGTAAACAACATATGACACTCGGCACGGAGAGTAAGAGATTACCTTCGAAAAGAATGTTGAAGCACAAGATACATCTACTTAAGGCACAAGTACATTCACTCCACTACATTATCCTTTGACACAACCCCACGGGTTACCCTTCACCCAGGTGACGCACGAAACCGAGGCATCCTTTCACTCCTGGCATCGCAGCACAAGCGTGTCGTAAACTTTTCCATTATACCACAAATTAAATATTCGAAAAGAACGAAGAACAAAAAGAAGACGAACGGAGCAAAGTACAAAAAAAAAAAAAAAAACCAAGAGACGCGATAAGAAACGAAATTTCGTTAGAATATAAATGAAGAATAAGGATAAAGGATAAAGGATGCTTGTATGCTCATGTTTTCCCCAAATTTAATGGAAATTTACAGCGGAATACTCCAAATTTACATCTCATTGATAGGCAAAAGTTATTGATATTGTTTTTGGGTATAAATAATATTTGCCGCCACTCACCCCAACAAGGGGCAAACAGCGAGTGGTGCGAGTTAGGCTGCGGCTTTAAAGGGAATGTGAAAATAATAATTATCGTGAATGATGCAATTTCTCAGGTCTTTCCTTTCAAGCAAATTGAAATTGTAATTGGAAATAATGATGGCCATAAACAATTATATATGAATGATACGAGCATTTTTTTTTTGTCTGTTTACGCATTAATTACGATTTCACGCGTCAGCGGGGGAACGAAGCTAAGCTAAGAGGTGCTGCGAAACTGTGTTGTTCACGGCGGACACGGACACCCACGCAGTCACCTTGCATGGGGTAATGAACCCTTATGTAAATAGACGGATAATAAAGTCATTAATATCATAAATTGCTTTAAAACACATTCTTTTGAGGATGAAATTGAGTTTCTCTAAATTTCTAGATGAATGGGTAATGAAAGGCAGTCATCAGGATGAACCGTACACATAAAGAACCCTTGACGAAGTACTTTTTAAAGGGAACAAAAAACACAACTTTTCTCTTCATACGCCTAGATGCAGTGATGTGAGGAATTATGTGTGTGAATAAGATGGGCTTTGTTTGGACTTTCCCATTAAATTGAATGTCATTGCTGAAAAGTTGTAAGCGCAATTATTTACACGTACATACAACTGAGCGTTGAAGAAGTCTTGTAGGCCATTTGGTAAGCTCTTCGATGTGGTCAATCTTGTGAGTTATCACATTCTCTGAATTGAAAGGCACATAATTTGTTGGATTGCAGAAATTATGTAGTAAGTGTAACTAAAACAACAAATAACAACTTCTGTAAGTGTTATTTAATTTTCATTAAAAATAAAAAAAATTAAAAAGCTAATATAAATTTATAAAATATTTTAAATTAACACTTCTTCCTTTGATACATAAATGATTATGTTTTGGAGGAGGAGGATGTACAGACTGATGACAATAACGATTGAGGAGAAAAAAGGCATTAAAAATGAAAATAATTAAAAATTCAGTAATTTTTAGGGTTCATCAGAAAATTATGTACTGGCCCTGAAATGTTCATCAAATCCATCTGGAAGAAAGTAAATCTCATTCCAGATATGTCGGAGAACTTCACTATAGGGAAGTCCGACTGTATATGTAGGTACCACTCCTTGATCACGAATTAACTCTTAAGCCCTACTCATCCCTAGAGAAGCAATATATATTCGTTCTTGTTTCAAAAATAGAAAACAAAAATTCCAACATAAATTTGATTTCATTGAGAACATTGTTCCATGGAGTCAAAGCATTCTTCCAACCCAATCCAGCTATGTTCACCATAAAGGGGGCTTCTACACCTGGATCACCTGATTCTCCGGTCTTCTGTTCATCATCTCTAAGACAGAATACACATCTCTTTTTTATGTGCAGCAGCACTGGGCTCAACTAATGACCATTTCTTTTTCAAAATAACTCCAAGGAAAACCTGGAGACTTGCAGGTAAAGCTGGCCAAGAAAATCATTCTTCCATTTGGGGTATGATGAGTGCTAGTTTTTTAAGAAAATGACGCCTTCTTTTGTGTTCGGTTTATACCATTTTCATGAGAACATATGAGTTAACCCATAAAGCACAGCCATCGGCCATCGGCCATCGTTTGGTCCTACTCTGGATACACTGCACATGTGAAAAAGTTGGTCCATCAAATCAACATCACATTTCGCCTTATCGTAGAGTACCACCACCTCAGGTAATTAGTTCCTTCCTTCAGAATCTGCTTCTGTGTGCATAGTTTATAACAGATGACAGTGCTTTTTTTTGCAGTATGGCAACACAACAGGGTCTGTAGAAAGAATATGTTTGCTGTGCTAATCGCGATTGGTCAATCAACTCAATGAAAGACACAAAAATTGGCATATAACCGACTACACCTCACGTGCACTTAAAAGTGAGTGGTGATGGGATGATACTACTTATGTCTTGTGAGATTAAAGGTAATGGAAATATCGAGCGTTTTGTCGTTTAAAAAATATGGACGAATGTTTACTTTGTTCATCACGCTGGACCCCAGGGCAGGCTGGCAATGTAAATAAAGAAAACTAGGTTTACACTGGGTACCACTTGTAGCATGATGTGGTCCAAGCTAAATCCCAAACGGTGCATAAACTCATATCTCTTCCCAGCTCTGTAAAATAAAAGATATCTTGACGCGCTTGTGATGAACACGGTAGAAAACTCATAGCGCTTCAATGACTTATGCAGAAGCTGTAATAATGAGGAAGAAACTGCATCAAACTGCAAACTGCGTCTAAACGAGTCCGAGACTACGACAAGTTGGAGCCTCAAGTTTGATGACCTAACTGATCTATTGAACCGGCCTGTAGGTAGATCTTCGTAACGTAGATAGCCCCAGTTGGAAATAATTGGATTGTTTTCAAAACCAGTCCGTGTGGTATCACAATGGACATCATCTGAACTTAGTGAATCCTTAAGCCTTAATGATGAATTGAAAGGAATTTAAAACCCAAAAGACACTCGAAAAAAACTTCTGATAAACTCCATGACATATTTGTATGAAATACAGCTTCAGGTTAGCCTTTGAAGTGAGTGCTAGACTGGAACTAATGCCAGCCACACCCAAGTTCGCTGTGAATTGTTGAATCAGACAATCAGAAGAAAAAGTCTGAAGAATCCATCATTGGGCGTCATTATTTGAAAAAAAATCTACAATCTCCACTTCAAAGATCATCCGAATCTCATTTTCGAAAGGAAAACTACACAAGCACCAGCTTGAAAACTGAAACTATTTAAAAACCCGCACTACACTCCCAAAAGCTGCTTTAACTTTCTGCTATCACAACATGCGTCATCTTGCCCAACCCACAGAAACACATGCGAGCACATCCCAATCGTCCGCCAGCAAACCCCTGCCCAGGCATACCGACAAACCGAGTTCATTTTTAATTTTGTGGTAATGGCATTTCCCAATCTGTGTGGCTGTAGTTATGTGTGTACGTAGTTTTTGTTTTTATCTGGCGAGATTATGAGATTAACACGTCTTCAAATTCCTCAAAAGGATACAAACTTTCATCGGATAAGACTCTGCAGATCTTTTCGTTTCCTCTGCGTCTTCGGTTCACTCCAATCGCTTGAGACGTTTATCCCCTATAACCCCCTGGTCTGGTCGCCTTACATCGGTCTCTCGGTTTCTATCGCATGGCGCCCTCACTCCCGCATATGTTTAACTCAACGGCACCTTACCTCCCACCCACCCTACAACTCCCCACAAAAGGATAACAAACACCAAAAAAAAAAACAAGAAAAACCAAAAACCCGAAAGAAACTACCATGTGAACGAATGTGAGTAGATGAACTCACATCACCAGTGAGATAAACATTTCGTATGCAAGGCATCACGTCTGCCGCTAAGTTGTAAATCCCTATAAGATGATCTTTATATATACAACACTATGTGCGGCAGGAGGTGGCAGCGCAGCGGTGTGTGTGTGTGTGTGTGTGGGGCGGTGAAGCTTGTCCTTAGACTGCATCTGTATGTGAATGGATGTCTTAGTTTCTACAATTCTTTCAAATGAAGATTAGCATGCGAGTCATGTGTCATTTTGCTTTATGTACCAGCACCGCCACTCGTAGCATGCAGTATGTGATGCGGTGTAGTGTATGCACGACAGGAATCTGGATGGGAAGGTTGTTAGAACCTAGTCACGTGCTATTCATGCAAGTGTCGGAGGGGTAAATTGCTATTAAGTGCGGCAACGATGATTTATTACGGCGCGCAGTACTAAAATACATCTAAAACAGGAAAAATATGAAAAACGCCGAGTAAGTGTGCTCCTTTTTAGTACACGATGTGCCATATACCTTATGAATATTTCAGTGCATACTTATTGGAAGAGGAACGAACCTGTCGCGTTGCCTGGATGCATTTTTGAAATACATACTTCGATGTAGTGAATGTGTAAACAGAAATTGAGTTGAGATTATAAAAAATGAAGAAAAAAACATAACGAACATAGTTGACGGAACTTAACGAAACTGAGCGAAGTGATTGCTTTGAGAAGAGACATGTAGAAGTTAAATGTTAATGCACTAAAGGACTACTAGATAAGAGCGATATGATAAGAAATTGAAATAAAGCACAAATGCATTCATGCCAATTTATAAGGAATAGTCATTCAAATTGACACCCTCGGCTTTACTTGTCTTAAACGGTTGGTTTGTCCTATTATAGACGCAGATGTCAGTCGCATGTTCGCAGTTCAACGCTCGCCGTGAGATGATCTAGTAGGCTATATATCGATGTTGATATATATCGATGTTGTCGAATTTAGGCCACAGAAAGTCGATTAACATCGCTTCGCTCCAACTAGCAAAATTATTGCTGTTAACACAACCGCTGAATCAAAAATGTTCTCCGTTCGAGAAGATGATAAATTGTATACCGTATTTAAGAATATTCTACAACAAAAAGTTGACGTTTTCCTTATGCTACAAGTTTTGGTTCGTATTCAAAACCGCGAACAAACTGGGTGATTTCGGAGATATTCCAGTTAAATGAGAGGTTTCGTGTCACTGCAAGGCAGAAGAGATTCTCAGAACATAATATATAACCCATTCGGCTGAAAAAGGACCGTTGCACTAACACCGAATATCTCAATAACTCTGCGATCAACCACTCCGGTCAGTTAAATGGGCCATAGGTACTTTCAACCCATATAAAGTGGCAGGACCGGATGGCATCTATCCTGTGGAGCTACAAGAGATCGCAGACCTTAGCTCTTCCTTGGTGGTAAATTTCTTCCAGAGCTGCTTAGATCTAGAACATGTACATAGGCCCTGATGAAAATTGACCACAGTACTGTTCATACCAAAGGCAGGAAAAAGCTCACACGCTAAACCGAAGGACTTAAAACGTATAAGCCTATCACCCTTCCACTCAAAACCTTGGGGAACTGACCGATCTACACATCAAGTGCACAGTGGACCTCCCAAAATGCCTACAACAGGGGTAAATCTGTAGAACCATGCCTTCACTCGCTTGTTAGCGCAATAGAAAAATCCCCCCAGCATAAAGAATTGACCTTTACTGCTTCCCTGGACATTTAGGAAGCCATTAACCACCTCAGACACCGAGAAATAATCTCAGCACTGGACCGGCTCGGGACGGAGAAGTCAATATTGGCTTTTATACACCAGCTTCTAAACGAGCTTGGTGACACTACAATCCGTAAATCGGTTAACGGGGTTACAACTACCGCCAGAAAGGAACATCAATTGCAAACGGCTCGAAAGAGTGCAGCTTATGGCGTGTGTATCATATATCAGCGGAGCATCAAGGACAACAACCTCTGAAACCCCGAACATACTTCTTAACCTTCCGCCGATAGAGTTATTCGGCAATCGATGCACATGTGGAAGGCGCTTGATGATCCTCTGCGAATGTTGACTCTCACGGTGTCTATTCTATGGATCTAAACATTCAATTGTCAATCACTATAGCGATTTTCAAGCACAAACTGTAGCGATGAAAACCTACAGAGCCCGTAATAACCGGGCATTGAGTCATTGGTACACATGCCTCCAAATTAGGCGTTTCCCAAAAGGACTTCTGCAGAAGCTATAGAGACGAAGAGGAGGAAGAAACTATTGCACATCTTCTATGCTAGGTGAAGGCTAGAAAGGCCACTTCAATCTAACCTAACCTAATACGAGGAAGCAGTTTCTCGCGGCTTGACAATGGAGGACAAAACCATGAGATTGATTTTCAGATTTTAAAATGGACCATATTCAGGAGTGTTCTCAGCGTTTGTTATGGACAGGCGTGGAAAGCACTCTATTATATACCTATATATATATACCTTCTACATTGCATACGTAAATTGGCCTGGAGGTGTATGCGATTGAAGGGAGTTTCGAAGATGTCCCATTTCTTAAAACGACTTTAGACGTCATCCTCATTCAGTTTTACTTGGGGACACACGATATCCAGCTAATTAAACCGATTTTGTGAAACTCATCTTCTACAATTGATCGGTGCAATAGAGCACACAAAGCAACTCGAAGCATAACGTACGATAGCATACAATAAAATCAGTCAAGATTGCATCAAAATCGTTTGCCAAGCAACGTCCGAAAGGTATTTCCAGTCCCTAGTGCACAAAACGCCATGAGATGTGAGGGAACTCAAAATACTCCTCCACTCAGACATTTACCAATCATGGGTAGAGCTTTTAGTAGTAGAGACGCAAGAAAACATTTTATTTTGATTATTCATTTTTGTGCTTTTATCGTCACCACTTTCAACGTCTCATGTTCCGCCTGAGAAAACAGTAGTCCATCACGAATCCGGTGCAACAGCATTTTTTAACACTTGTTACGGGTTTGTTACAAATTTGTAGTTGTTCATCATAAGTACAAATTTGTGGCTTGTACTTTGGTGAAATAGGCCACTGGTCTTTAGATGAACTGAGACGATTGTTAATAAATTAGCACATAACCCCCCCCCCCCCCCCACGACCACGACCAACATTTTAAAATGTTACTGAATTGTCTGGGTTTCATATTCCCCGAGGAATTTACATTTTAGTACGGTTAAAACCAGTTTATTTCAATTTAATTTTTCAGTTTCCAGATAAAATGTTATTCGCCCGCAAGTTTTCCCTTCGAATTGCAGTCGGTCGCATTTACACTCCGCAAATAACCACGAGTTCGTGGTCCTGCCTTTATGAGCTTAAGTAAAAACGTGCACACATTAAATGCATTCGCCAAAGTTATGAGAATGAATTTCTGCTGTTTCTGCTGCTGGTGGTGCTGTGCCACAAAGTGTATACTGCTACCACGAGAGGAGAAATGCTTGGTGTATTTCTAAGTACTTTCTAGCCATTTTACTCTGGTGCGTCGTCTCTAATTTCGCGGTTATTTATGAAGTGCCATTGTTTAGCTCTGCGCGGACGACCCATATTTCACCGGTTCCTTGCAATGCAGGTGCTATTATTTCGCTAAGGAATTCACTTCATTGTGGAGCGGTGTTGGTGTGTACTGTGTTCTATTAATGTGTGACTTGGGACGCACTGCTTTGAAGGCGACTGTCGTGCAGCTCATTATGCGAACATTAACATGGAATGTGCTTAGGACTCCGGGAGCTGTGCTCTTTCGCTGCAACTGTGTCATGTACTTGCTCAGTGGCAGACTGTGTATTCGAAACAATTCGAACATAACATAGTTTGTGTCGGTTTTTTTTCCCCCTCGTCAAAGGCATGCAGGTACGTGGGAGTGTGAGTGTGTGGATCTTTCTGAATGATTATAGCTAATAGGCGAATGTCCGGCGGTCGACGGACTATGTCGAGCTAATGCTAGTTATCTAATTAATCTCCTTTTCGAGTTCATTAAATATGTCCTGCGGTCCCATACGGGGGGGACAACACAGGAAACCACTTTACACATAATCTTCCATCGGACAGCATTTCCCTGCAAACCAAACTTTCCTCATTAACTTGATAAATTAGTGATATTTTATTTATATTAAGGTATCTCTCGGGATGATATCCTGAAGCGGTTTCGTGCAACAAGTATCATACGTCTCTGAGGGAATGATGTGAATAAATGTGTGTCATGTTTGTGGAGCGAGTGGTGGTGGGGGAGGGTTGGAAGTTCTGGTGTCTGGCTTGATTCGTTCTGTATTTTTTTTCTTCCTCTCATTTGCTCTGTCCGGTGGATGTCATTTGTGCTTTTGAACTCTGCTGAACAAATTTAGTGCTAGAGGCATTACATCTGCAGGACAGATGAGGGAAACTTCTGATTGGATTATGATATGAAATACCTTCACCCTTTAATACGTCTCTTGACTTTCACCGCTATCACTGCGAAATCGGTTCATGGCTGCTTCTTGTTTTTTTTTTTTGATGATGATGGAGTGGCGGACGTTGCTTACTTCGTCTTTCAGTTTATTATGAGAAATTGGGAGGACTTGTGGAAGCACACATTCGATGCATCCTACTCCCGTCCGAAAAATCATCGATTCCGAACTTGTTGGTCATCGAAGCAAACTGCGCTCGCTGCAAAAGTGAAGCACACAAGTGAAAAATGACGCCAACCAACTTGGTGTGTCGATGTCGAATTGAAAATTATGGGACAGCGATCGTATTAGCTGGAGAGGAATTTGCGAACTCTTGGCGATTCTAAAACTATTCGAAAGTATAGTAACAAATATAACTGAATCGCCAGCGCAGCATGGTTACATTCTGGACGCTCGACATCTACGAACCCATCAATTTACTCTGCCTCCGTTATCAATAGGTTAGAAGACAAAACCAAGTTGATGCAATTTACATGGGTCACTACTGATAAGCAAACTTCAAGCATTAGTCTTTCATTCCCTTTTCCTCTTAAATATAACCCTAATGCCCAAGCTTCAGTCCACTCCACTTTGGTTTAAGCTTCAGGTCAACAATTTATTCGTTTAAGCCTTCAACTCAGTTTGTAGTTTTAGTTAATCGAGATGGTATTGCCCTTTGGACCTCAGTTCTTCGTATTTTGTTCTCTCCGACATCTGCTGTTAGGTAATGGGATCCATTCCTTGAATTGAAATCATTTGGAATGGATTCCCATACCGCACCTTAGTTGATTATGAAAATCTTTCTTTTCGAATAAAACCAAAGACGCGCTACAGAAAATCAACATAAATGCACCAAAAGCAGCTTGTAACTATGAAGTGTAGCAAATATAACGTAAGCCCTTACAAATTGTTGCCAATACAAGAACCAAATGGAAAGTGTTGCCATATTTTTTCCGATCGTATTACACAAACGATTTTTAATTGAAATGAAGATCAGATTTCATTGTGAAACCTGACGATTCAAACCGAAGATTTGAACTTATTTAAATATAATACTTATATCAGCCATATTTTAGTAAAAACTAGCTCAGCAGTCGGCTTAATTAAGCGTAGCACTAAAGTATACACTGATCCATTCGCCCTATAAACACGGTATATTTACATCGTGCTACTTTTCCTGGAATATGCTGATCGACCTATAGCGCTCGCAGTTGACAGTGATGGCCTGGCCAACGTTGTTCTCAAAGAAATATGGACCGATGGCGTCGCCAGCCCAAAATCCACACCAAAGAGTGACTGCCCGCGGAATGCATTGGATCTCATGTGTGATTGGTATCATCCCAACTTCGCCAATTTTGTTTGTTGACGTACCCATTCATCCAGAAATTGGAGTCATCGCTGAAGATATTTTTTCAATAAAAATTATGATCAACTGCTCCAGAACCCATTCAGCGAACACACGTCATTTTGTATGGTCGTTTACCTTCAGCTCCTGGGTCACTTGAATTTCGTGCAGGCACGACACAATTCGCACAAGTTTTGGTGAGCGACAAGAAATCGGTTGACTCGGATTCTCCGGCACACTCTAGCTCTAGCTTTTCGTCGACGTACGGGTGTTGGTTTATCGTTTACTGAACCGTTGGACTCAAATTTATCCACCACACTGTGAATAGTCCTCTGGGTAGGAAGATTATGGCGACCGTTAATTAGGCGAAGTACACGGGGCGTTGTCCGAACAGATCACCCATTTTGATAAAACGATTTTATAATTTGCACGTCTTGTTGAGTGCTATATTCGCCCATGTTGATTTGAAAGTTAAAGCGTTAACAATATGTTCCCTATCAACTGGCAAAGCTCGGATGTGCCTATTGGAAGACCCTTTAAAGTTGATATACGTGTTTATCATTGGTAGTTATTCTTTGGCGTACCTTGTATATTGCCGGGATTTGTAATTCTCGGAATTTGTTGTGCTCCCACCACCGCTACCACTTTCCTAAACTATTTAAAGCAGTGTGATGTGCCAAAACAATCTGCATTCTGCAGCATTTTTCTGCAAATGGTAGCAGAAAATCATTACTGTTCGCAAATCGTAATTTTCAGGGAAAAAGTTCGACATTTGTAACACTGTTTAAAAACTATGCTGCTGTAGGAAACTTGCATTGTTGTGAGATGAAATGATCCAACGACTTGGTGTGGCAGTAACTACGAGTTCATCGGTAGCTAGGACGAACGCTTTTTGTAGCAAATTGTGATGATTGCAACAAGGAGCGAAGCTGGAACCAAATAAATATGTTTTGCACTTCTTGTGAACAATGATGTTGTTTAATTCTTCCTCAAATGCAGCTGTAATTTTCCCAAGTAACATAACCGCCACATAAATCTCTTTTTTTTATTATCCATGCCAAAAAGTGAATTCCTTTGATAGCTTGAGAGACTTGTCACATTGACAACCTGTCAAGCACACCCTGTCTTGCTTCCACCACGCCATCTGTGAACTAGATTCAAATTTTTCAAAGCAATACGAAACGAAATCAAGAACCCAAAGTCAACGTGTAATCAATGCAAATATTTATGATCAACGACATGGCACTCCAGTCGAAGGTACACACATATGTGGAGTCCTTTCAGGTCCTTGAACATGAATCCATGATATTTGTTCACTATGAACAGACTATGTGCCCAATACATGCCCCAGGGAATGAATACCCAAATTTATATGAAGCCCGCAGAACGTCTGCTGGGCGAGTACTATCTCCACACTTACAATAGCTCTACTCTGTGCATCCCCTTGTTATGCGGAAGGAGATTCACAAGAAGAAAAAAAAGACAGACAAGAATATCGTCAGGGGAGAATATATACTAAAATAAATACGAATACGAAAAATCTGTACAGTGTATATGGATCGTTAACTGAAAGAAAACCACAGAACGTCAGAAAAATGAAAGACAAAAGGAATATTTAACCGCCAGACGGGACGGGATTCCAGCGATGCCCTGACAGAGTGGGCACGAGTGAACTGTGATGCAAAAGAACCATTCATGGTCGTTAGGTTAATTAATGAAAAGTAAATAATGTTCTCCTTTTTGTGATAAATTTTTAAATAATACAAACCGGGATTGAAAACGGAGAGAAAAAAAAATTAAAAAGAAATGAATACAATTCTTTTTGATTTTCCATTCGGATAGACGTAGATACCCCCGGGGGTGCCCGAATGCAGATGGATGTCTGTGCAGCAGCGATGGCAAAACACGCGCGGACTTCGTACTGCGACACTTAATTAAATGAACTGCAGATTAACCTGTTCACTTCCGGTAAACGCTCTGAACGAACTCGTGGGATCATCACAAACGAATGGCACGCCGAAATTCATCAACTTCATATCGCTCTTAATTGTGAAAGGCTGCAGAATTCGATGAAATGGTTGCAAGCCGGCCCTTAATGGCTGGCAAATCTGAAGGAAGGTTGAGCGGGGCTTACGCTCAAAGTGATGTTGCTGTGCTTAAGGACCAGTTGTCTATTGCACTAGGGAGGTGGTCGTTGTAAAATGAAATGTCAATACACTTATTGGAGGGGTTTGGTGTGTCGGGCGCACTCGCTTATTGTACACAGCTATGCCGATGTAAAGGAGCATGTATTTAATGAAGACATTTTGCAGATGTCGAGACGATTTTCTCTAGAGACAACAGATAAGTGCCTTTCTTTTTGTATGTCTGAACAAATATGATGTGCTTTATGTTGAATTTATCTTTGTCGCTGAAGCATACAAATTTTTTATAAATATGATTAATATTATAAATATAAATTATATTGAATGTTTGTGGAGTTCTATATCGCATACGAGTCTTTGTATTTGTATGAAATTTGGCGGATATATTGCTTATATATTGGTTTACGATATAGGTCATGGTACATAGAAAGTCAAAATACCCTTTTGGACATTTCTAACTGTGAGATCAAAATCGTTGATTGGAAACATGTAGGTAATTGTTAAAAGTTGATTCGAAAAAAATCCAAACACTTTCAGGGATCCATGTCAATATTGTACAAGAAATTGAGGCAGCTGCGCTGCAAAGAAGTACGGTGGCTGTTAGCAGAAACGAAGTGGAGATCACCGTCATGATGCGTGTAAAGTGCGTGATCGAGGAGATAGAGAAATGTTACTACAGTAATGATCGAAACACTACCGACCAACCCCCGAGTTGACTGAAGTTGCAGATCTTGGAAAGGAGCCATGAGTCAAAAGTCGATACCCACCAACTATTTATTGACATTGAGTTCACGTATGACAGTATTTATAGAAACGAGTATACATCGCCTTGTTTTTGGGACTCCTGCAAAACTAGTCCGTTGCTCTGTTAAGTTAGGCAAAGAAAGGATTTATACAACAGGATTTACTGTCATCTGACACCACAAATCTTCGATAAATCTGTAGATATAACTACTCGCATACGCCGATGGCATAGCGGGCTGTCAGTGAGGTTTCTATGAGAATCGAGAAGGAGGTGGATAAGACGGGTCTTGTGGTGAAGGAGTGTAAGACAAAGCGTATGCTGTCTACAAAGGTCCACCAACGCCGACGTCAATTTAGACAACTATAACTTTGAAGTGCACAACTTTGTCTGCATAGGCTCCAAAGTTGATTCAATCCATGGATCCACCGCGAAAATAAAACGATGGTTCCAATTTGCCAATCGCTGTGTCTTAGGGCTTGGAAGGCAATTTAGGAATAACCGTCTCTCGAAGCATGGACGATAACCAAAGCGGAGGGAGCAATTCTTAGTCGCTTTGAGATATCCTTGGTCCCGCACGTTCTGATGGTGCTTGGAAGAGGAGACTGAACAACGAACTGACGGGCTGTTAAGCGACATCGATCTGGTCAATCAAAAGTGGGTCTCTAGTCTCAGATATTGAGCCCAGGTAGAGCGAATATACTCAAATGCTGCAATCTTCGACTCCAACTCCAATGGACAACTCGGTAAAGAACCTCGTCTCAGCACAGCTGGAAAGGGATTTCAATCAGCTGAACGTGTGCAGCTGGCAGCAACTAGCTCAAAACCGTGCTGGATCGAGAGGCAAGTTGGCTAAGGCGCAGCACCACCCCGAACTGTAACGCCAGTCAAAGAAGAAAAAAGAAGACCTGTTTTCTTTTGGTTTGAAATGAGATCAAAGGGATCTACTGAATATAATAGGTACTAAGCTATGTAATATGTAGGCACGATACAACATAATCCCGCTGCTAGAGAAATATGAATGCTGGAATGGTCGATTAGCAATCGGGGGCCTCAACTAAGAAGCGTCTCTAGCCAGCTAAATATTAAGCTAGCTGTCTCCAGTTTTGCACTTATAGTTGGTTGATGTCCCCTTCCACTTGCGAGCGCCAATAGAGTCGTGATCGAGTGGGGGCTTTGTTTATTAATTGCTTTCTTAGCCCAAAGAAGCAGCGATTGGCAAGAGTTATTCTTCCTTTGATTTCAGTGTTAGTGTCATTGTCTAAGTTGATAGTGGATTCCAGGTAGTCAAAGTCTTTGACTAGATCTGAGTGCGTTCTGACGATCTGTCCGAGACGTCGGTGTTGTTAGTCCTTTCTCTTTGACAGCGTAAACTTGATCTTGCCCACATTTCCCGTAAAAGGCATCTTTGCAGTCTCCGTCGCAATACTCACTAAATTGCCTTCGACATTACGCTGCGTTCTTCCGATAATGCCGTTAATACCGACTAATTTTGCCAACAAATGGCTGAGAAGCTTGTCAGTTCGCCTGAATTTCAGGCTACACCTGTACTGCTTCCATTCTGGATCGGTTATTCTGTCAATTAGGAAGCCAAGGGCAATGAATCTTATTCTTTTTTTTTTCTTTATAATAATTTAAAAAGCAACTCCTTCCACATAACAACTAGGTTGTAGCACCTACGTTCCAATTACCACCCGTCACCGCTCACTCTCTTGTCATACCTTTAAGCATTCAGTAAGTAGGTTCAGCTTTTAAATTTCCACATTATTTTCCGTTGTTGCCTGTGAAGACAGGATACCTGTCGTGCACATAAAACCTCAATTTCATCAACAAATTTGATGGAAACTGCTCTTAAGCACTGTAACACTCGGTGTCAGGATAATCCTGTGGACGACAAAGATTGTTACTTCAACCCCTAGGCGCTTTCTAATGCAACGACAATGAACGTCATCACCCACACTGTCAACGTCAATCTCCTGCAGCGCTGCCATAAAATTGTCTTCGTCCCCGTCACATACAATGACTCCGGATGAGTACCGGAGGATTCGTGCATATTTTGTCTCTCTCTGTGACTGTGAGTGTGTGTGTGATATGTAAGTGTTTGCATAATAAATGAACATATTCTTTCATATTCTACGCACATTCGTTTCTTACACAAGAAAACAAAAATGTAATGGACTCTGCTTTTGAGAAATAAAAACAAAAAATATTCCAAAGAGAAAGTTGAAATGGCTCAAGGAGGGAGAAATTCAATTTTCTTTTATGGCCATTGCAGGGAATACTCCATGGGAACGGAGTGAATCGAACTTGCTGTCATCGTGTATCTCCCGTAAAGGGAAAGAATTTCATTTGTTCGTCGTCCTCTTCGTCGTTCTGCTTCTGCTTCTGCTACTGCTTTCGATTCTTCAGTGCTTCAAATCCTGTCTCCTTAGCTAGCGGGAAAAAAAAGACGCTTAAGCATCTACGAAAAGCGCAAACGATCCCAAAATGTCTGGCAATTTACCGGGAATGTTAATAAGGTTTGCAGTTGACTGCAAAATCTGAGTGAAGCAAAACAAACATAAAAGCCACTTACACGTGTGATTCTACACGCATACACACATGCATGCATATGGATAAAAAATACACAAAAAAAAAAAATAAAGAACACTAATTTGAAGGTGGACGGATGAAGAGTTCAAGGCGGAGCAGGCAACATCAACAGGAAAGGCGGGGACTCATCACTCTGGTTTGATGTTTAGTCGGGGAATATTTGAGTTACGATCAGATTGCTGTCATCCCTGATTTAACAGAAACTTACACGTGTAATAAGAGCATCACTGATGTAATCGCCTGCAGAGGAAATCCGGTTAAAAGGCTTTTGAATGGAGGGTTCTGCAGGAGTTCACCTTGTTTCGTTATGAATAATTAAGGTGGCGCTATGGAATGCATCCTTGATGGCAACAAATGTGCATGAAGTGTGTGCTCTGAGGAGCGCTTGTGTATGGTCGGTGTGCGCTCAATGTAATGCGACGTTGAGAAGCCTTTATGTCAAAAGCCCTTGTGTTTTTCACAGTAAAGCACTCTCCTCTTCGACAGTCTTCTTAGAGGCGAAATGGTTTCTTTGAGTACTCCTCTTGCACGCTTTAGTGTATTTGGATTCTTAACGCAGATCATTCGACTGGGTGGAAGTTGACGGGCAGATGGTCAATTTGCGTACCCAACTAAAAAATCTACCAGCAAAACCACATTCCACAGCATTCTTCCAATGGCCATGGTTTTGTGTAATTCTTCCTGACAAGTAATGTCAACCGAAATTACCCGTCGACTTTAATTTCAAATTGCGTTACTAGTTTCGCGATTTTGCATGTGTACCTACATCCATGTACTGTAATACCGCTAATTGAGTTTCCCTATAACATACATTTGCTTTTAACATCGGCTTTAAACAACAGCTGTCAATGGAAGTTAATTTTAGTTTATGTTTCCAATTCACTTGAACTTAATAGGTGAATGCAATGGACCCAGTTTTCCCAACGACGATTCAATTTACAATTTAAAACAAAAACATCAAATTCCTGCATTTAAAATGTGCGATGTATTTTATAAAAGAATTACTCAGGATCAATTAACGATGAAAATGGTGGATGTCGAACTGTATGAGTTCAACTTGTGACAAAATGATCCCGCTGAATGGTAAGATATTGCAGATTCGACACGTTTTCTATAGATTCCCTACAACTCCTTTAAAAACTCGTATTTAATATCGTACAAAAGAAATTGAGCATTTTTGAAGACTTTACTCCATTGAAATATTTTATAAATATTTAAAAGAACTGCCTCGAGAAGGGGCAAACAATCTCTTGCCACAAATAAATTTTGTCTTCTCTTATAGCAAACTGCTTAAGTCGAATAAATGGCTATATCTAAAGAAACGTTAAAATTAAATGGGTTTCTTCAGAAATTAATATTAAACTTTAATATTTTATTACTCCAATAATAAAGTAAAGAGAATAATTAATTCCAATTTCATTGCATGTTGTATTGGCTCATGTCAAGTCTTTTAAGGGGATAAGAGAACAATATTTTGATGATTTGGGACTTCTGGCAACGGCGTCTTCAACTCGATATCGCTTCTTAAAACCAGAGACATGTCTCTCTTTTCCTCTTTCTTGGTAGAAATATCTTACGTAGGTTCCAGTTGATTGCTTTCGTAGAGCCTTTTTAAATTTGTAAGAAAGTCCGCACGGAATTCTTCGTTAATCTAGCTTGACTTGCGATGCCCTGTTGCTAATTTTTTCTTTCACAACTTCGAGCGCTGAGTCGTTTGTATGGCATGTGACACCATGTTAGAATCAAATACCGCCAATTTTGCGTGTCTGAGCTGTGTCCGAGAAGATGACCTTTTGGCAAAAATCCGGACGGGCTAATATTTCCAACGCCAATTAGCGAACGCAATTCTTGCTTCAGACCAATCATATACGGATGTAGATCCAAATCCAACCGCAAAATAATCCGGGTTGCCTTTTTAGCGATGCCCAATTCACCTAATCGGCGCCGAATCTATGTTCCCTGGCCATGGCCTCTATATTGCCCGCTAGGACGGCTATGTTTTCTTTACTTCGGACAAATCTCTGTCTGGCTGGAGGGTTAGGGTCCATAAGACTATACTCACTCTCAATCCTTGCCACGGTGCGACCCGGTGCACCCTAAACGTTGAAGACTTGATGACGACTGACGACATGACGAAATTCACGTTGCGTACTTACAATTGAGCCGGAATTTCAATAATAATTTCCGCCTGTTCAAAAAGCAAACCTTACTAAATATTTGACAGCTGAATGTCATTCTTAGCTTTAATATTTGCTGAAACATAAGCATTGGAAACGCTATTATTGCTATCTGGTCACCTCCTATAAAGATGTTGCAGTGGAATGATCAATGTATGAATTAACTCTCGGTACAGTGGTAAACGAAACCCGTTGCACTTCGTTGTCATCGTCTAGGGAAAAATAATTTCTTAGCAACGAAGCTTCATGAGAAGAGCGTGGAGTGAGAATAAATAGCATAATTCCATTATCGCTGAATTGGAGGAATATGGTGATTGGATGATAGTGGAAGGAGTAGAGGAAGCGTATAGTAGTTGTCACATGAACGGTGTGACATAGTAGTCGCAGTTAGTACGAAGTTGACGACGTTCGAAGCTGATGACGGCTTACACAATTCGAGTAATTTTGTTGAAAAGGGTTTGAAACCATGCGTTGAAGTAACAAAGTTGCAGACGTTAGAGGATTGCAAATAATAATGATAAGGTTAGCGCTACAGACAGAGTTGGACCTGGCCACACATTTACTGCACACTCTCCTGCGAGCTATGGTTTTAGCGCTTGTGGATGTGCCACGCAATTAAATGCTGACACGGAGCTGAGGATTTTGAGAATCTTCGATGCTGATTCCTGTTAGAACAAAATGTAAATACTTACTTGGGTGTACATGGCAACACTTGTGATAAACGAGATAAAAACGAGATTCCTCCAGAAGAACGTCCAACATTTTAATGAAAGAAAACTAACGATTTAAGTTTATGTTTATCAATAAAGACTTTATTTCGTGCTTCACTTAATTTAATTTAATTTATTTATTTATTTTTGTAAGTGTTTCTTTTTTTTATAATTTTTAATTTAACATTGACTCTGATAAATTCATCGATCTACATATCACTTTCTTATGTACAAACAAAATGTAAAAAAATATAAGAAAACGCTTCAAAAAGAATATAAATGATTTACTAGCTGGAAAAACCACTTCGTTGCAGTATCAACGTGAATACGCATAGAATCACGTGAATGATGTGCGGAAGTACAACCTCGGAATCGTTTTGATAACCTGAAAAGAAAAAAAATAATAGTAGATAAGCATTTTATCAAGGAATGCTTGTTTCTAAGCATTTCGTGAGACGTTATTGTCATTCAAATTTTATTTTGTTCATTTTATTCTATTTTTAAAAAAAAACTTGTATTTGGCCTGTGCATATAAGTTAACTTTGTGTTCTGTGCCACATAGTAGTGCCGCGGCAGAACGACGCTTTCGGCTATAAGTTTAGTGAGTGACAAATTTCGAAACAAATTAAATACAATCACTTTAGAAAATCTTACCCTGTGTAAGGTAATGGTCGATCAATAGAAATTATTGGAAACGTTCAAGTTCCGTTGGCGTACAGACTATTTTAAACACTACTCATTCGACGGGTAATTTAAGAAAAAATCATGCAAAAAGCATTCGCTCAGGTCAAAAGGTCTTTCAATTAGCTTCCTGTGATCTATTACAAATGTCTTTTTGCGTACGACATTGGTAGCTTCACCAAAAGTAAGATTTGTCTCAGAGGGAAAGGCTTAAGAACACGGTTCAATGTTACGAATTTCTCGAAGTAGAGAGAGACTTCAATTGGTCACCGAGATCATAGGGTCCTATTAAAATAAACACTCCGACTGTGGTCTGTACTCATCATCGATCACTCAACCATATTCGAGAAGAAATTCTCTACCAGCATTCCTTCAAGATCAGATTGGATGTCTGACAACCAGACGCTGGCCGATTCCTTGTGAATACATGCAGACGATCTATTCTAAACACCTAAGTATTTCCTTCTCCGCGAAGCTCTCTGACCACTGTAGCGCTTTTCGGACAGAAACCAATTCAATAAAAGAGGCATTGTCCTGGCTCAGGCACAATGTTATATCCAAAACGGATATCATCATCTGTTCGGACGGCCAGGCCCGAATAAAGTCATATTCAATCCAAAAACATCCCTTAATTACAGGCTGTTTCTTAACGAAATGGCGAAGCATTTGTGGTGGGATGTGGGTGCCGGGACATTGTGACTTACCGATAATTACAATGATGATGAATTCATAAGGTGTGGTAAAAGCTCTCCTCTAACACCAGGAGACCGATCGCCACAGCCTACCATCTTGTGAAGATATACACAGAAGTGACTAGAAGGCACCACCACACATGCCTTAAAACGAAGTAAATTTGGACGCTCATCGGCGTTATAACCGGATCCTTGCGGACATCATGGTTGTTTCTGTTTAACTACCGCAGCACAAGCACATCGATCATCATTGCATCCCGTTTGTGTATGTAAAGGCGAAAATTGCACAAGACTCAATTTCCTGAGCAGTGAACTACATTGAACTAATTGAACTAGAAGAACGCACTAGTTGTTCTTTTCTATGCACTGATCCAAAATGTACAGGCTTACAGCATAAGCCAGCTAAAACGCTTTGCCAGAGGCACCAACTGACGAACCCTAAGCAGTTGTGAAGGAAAAGAAAACGTTTTCTAAGAAATAACATATATATTTGCAATTATAAACCACCCATTCAGCCACACCTTCGCTTTCTAAATGACTGCCTTATAGTCCACGGCATCATTTGTTGAGCACACACGCAAGTAGAGCTTCAGTTGAAAACGATCAGAACCACAAAACAATGGAATGTGATTCCTAGATTGGCACATCATTGACACAAACGCGACACGCGAGCTAACACAATAGACGCGAACATGCTACTGAATTTTAAGCGAGTACTTAACATTTTGTTGAATCAATTTTTAAGCAAACTTTACGCACCTGAGCTGAGAAGCATCTGATTGTTGAGATTGTCGTCCTGCACAAGAACGGCATTTAATACGGTTTCACGTCGCAGCATGGGGAAATTTTCAATTTCCGCCACGCATTTCAGCTCCAATATCCTCGATGGATTATAGAATCGTGGCCCATTCAAATAGAAGTGAGTCTGAAGTATCTGCCGCCGCAAGTTGTAATCGTGCGCTGGTATGGTGTGCTCAACTCTTGGCTGTAATTCCCCAAAAAGCGCCTGAGAAAAAAGAATGAAAAGAAAGAAACGTGAAAATCAATTAATCAAGGATATAGGTTGACAAGTTCTCCGAGGGGCTTACCTTCTCACCATTGATATACCAGGTTAGGGTTGCCGGCGGACTTGAGTAATCCGACGAGCAGTTTGCGGTAACGAATTCATCAGCATGATACATCGAGTGGAAGCTGCTTATAAGCGGATTGTTCTGAGGCAGTGCTGGAATAGAACAAGGGGAGGTTAAGCTATACGTTGGCTAATCGCTCGACTGGAAGGGAGGAAATTGAAATGCTAAAGTCTGTGGAATCTATTTGTTCCATCATCATCGCCAGGTCAGTTGTTGAAAACTCATTTCAGGTACAAAGGAATCTTCTGCATAAATTGCTTAATCCTTCACGAAATAGTCGCATCACAAAGAAAGGTACCGACACAGGTAGCCGTACCGGCTGGGCGTGAACACCCAAAACGGATACCTATGGATGTACCCGCTCGTACTAATGCGTTCGTGTATGTGCACATTTATACATCTGTTCCCCCCATTCATGACAAAGAATTATTATTTTCACTGCTGTACTATCCGGCGATATCCTTCATGCACAAAGAGGACCCAGCACAGTGGAAGGCAACAATATGTATGGCTGCACTTAAAGGGTGTACTGTAAAACAGTGTGAGCTCCTCTCGTCCGTCCACTTCGATACGGATTCGTGAGCATAAAAGATTACACCTAGGATGGAACGAAGAGATAAGAAAAGAATTTTAAAGTGCTTCGCATACACTATACCTATTAGAAGTAATATTTTAAATTCCATTGGATGAGGTAACAAAGGATGCCGGCGTTGTTCTAGAGCCATTCAAAGTGTAAGAGCTGATGCAGAGTGGCTACGGCAACTGCACAGAGGTATAGGATAATTTTGTGTAACGTACTTCAGAGTGTAGAGTACGAAATTCTGGACACGAAGAGGGATCAACCAACACGAAAATCCATGATTTATGCGAATCCTTTATCGTTGGCAATTCCAAAGCGTTTGTGTGTGTGTGTGTGTATAGCTCTCTCACAGTAACTGTATTGTCTGGGACCATAGCTTCGCAGCTAAACAGACAAAATTATTATTTATTACTACACGAATAGCAAAGTTCAAGCCTTGTACTATACGGGAAAATGCGGAATGTTTCGGCCTCAAATGGGGATGTTTCTGAAAGCAGTGCGGCTCAATGCGGGATAGATTGAGGGCTGAAGATGGATTCACTGCTGGGACCTTCAGCAATTGGGGAGGAATTTTAAATTACAACAGTTCATTGCTGTAATGGGCTGTATCCACTTGTAGGTCTGTTGAAATCAAACCATAACCTGCATCATGATAGGCCTATTTGCGCTCAGCCAGTGTAACCTGACCTAAGCTAAACCATACACGTGTCCTTGTGGATGCGTGCCGACCATGAAATAATCGCAGTTTCATTTTGGAACTCGCCTTCTTGGTTTACTATGATTTCCACTGCCAGTTAAACTATGTTAAGGGAAATCTGGGGATGCTTGCGTTGTAGTGACAGAAAGAACATAGGAATTCGACGTTCCATATCGTATTGAACCTCGGCAATGAGTAAAGAGGTCAGAAAGTACTACGCCATAAATATGACAAGGCAGACCTATACGTTTTTCTTTCAATTTCAGACATAGGTCGACTGGATCTGACGAACTAAAATAAACTTAACAAACTTTGACGTAAGGAACCACAAAAAGCGGGTTTTTTTAGAAGCGGATATCTTTAAATTCGCAACATTGCTTTCACTGACAGCTGATTTGATAGTTCTCGTATTGGAAATCGAATCCAGACACAAAGGTTCAAGTGCATAGGAGTCATAGGAGTCGTCGCACAGACCCACAGCGCTGAGGCCGCCTCCTAAAGACCATATGAAGGTACATTTTATGAAGGGAGAATTATTAAAGCTCAAAAGTCCCTTTTTTGACAGATTACGCGTACCTAGCGTGGCTGAAAATGGCTCTATTGAAAAATAATGCTTGGACCTGTCAATTGACCGGGTGAAATCACACCTTTTGTCGGAAAGCTTCGACAACTAACCACCTACGATTTAGGATGTTCAAGTCATCATAACCTCCGTAGTTGAGCAAATACCGGTCGCAAGCTAAAGGGTGGTACATTTTATGGGCCGATGTTGAATTTGAACCTCACCTAAACGTCAAGTTTTATTCTGCATTTCATTTGACATTTCTCAATTTCAGACTAATTCAGTTTGAACCATGGAAAGATACACAATCCAGCAACGCCTTAAAGTTATTCAGGCTTATTATGAAAATTGGCGTTCAAATCAAAATGTATATCGTGCACTTCGTGATTTTTTCGGTCAACTTAATTGTCCAAATGTGCGTACAATCGGAAAAATCGTGCAAAAATTTGAGCAAACCGGTTCTGTAGCAGATGTGAAAACACCAGTGCATGCTCGTACAGCTCGTACTGCAGAAAATATTGCTGCTGTTCGCGATAGTGTAGCCATCCACCTCAATTCGTCGTCGTGCCCAGCAATTGCACCTCTCACGCTCGTCGTTGATGAACATTTTGCATAAAGACTTGCTTACAAGGTGCAATTGACTCAAGAACTAAAGCCTCTTGACCATTTCAAGCATCGTCAATGGTCAGAATGGTGGCAAGAAATGGCAACAGTGGATGATCAATTTTCGAAGAAAATCATCTTCAGTGATGAGGCACATTTTCACCTCAGTGGATTGCCACATTTGGGCGAATGATAATCCAAGAGCGATTGTCGAAAAACCAATGCACCCACAAAGAGTGACTGTTGTTTATGGGCTGGCGGCATCATCGGGCCGCATTTTTTCCAAAATGAGGCCGGTCAGGCAGTTACTGTGAATGGTGTTCGCTATCGTGAAATGATAACGAACTTTTTATGGCCCGAATTGGAAGATATGAATGTGGACGATATGTGGTTTGAACAGGACGGTGCCACTTGCCACACAGCTAACGAAACAATGGCCCTTTTGCGCGACAAATTCAATGGCCGTGTTATCTCACGTGGTGGCGATGTCAATTGGCCACCAAGATCATGTGATTTGACACCGTTGGATTTTTTTCTTTGGGGTTATTTGAAAGAAAAGGTGTACGTCGATAAGCAATTCAAGAGCTAAAGGATGAGATAATTTGGCACATTAACGGCATAGAACTTCAATTATGATCCAGCGTCATCGAAAATTTGGACCGTCGGATGGAGGTGTGCCGCCGAGGTCGCGGCCGCCAGTTGGCCGATATTTTGTTCCATACATAATTGAACCATGTAAATATTAGCATAATAATAATAAATGACAATAATTTCCTAAATAATTTGTGTTTTATTCAAAATCAACATCGGCCCTTAAAATTTAACTACCCTTTAGAAGCAGTGATCCAAAATTGGACCTTCAGTCGCAGGCAACATTTATAAATTCAAGTAAATGTCAGACACTGTTCTTTCAGGGTATAATCAATTTTATAAAATGCACCATAATTTTATGTATTTTATTTAAAATATATCTTGATATAGATAAAGCCAAATTAGTGATCATCAATCGTTAGGTTATTGGGTTAACATTACCACCCTGGCCGCGGTGGTAGTGCTGTGAGCCTTGGTCCAATCCCTGACACCGGCAACTTTCATTATTAACGGCCCCACATATTTCGAGTTAATCATAATGCTCAAAGTGTCAAAGTGTCCAGAAAATCCTTCGGAGTCGGTGTCAAACCGAAGGTCGCCTCAACTCTTAAAACGGCAGTACCATGCGCAATATGAGCGGGTGCTGTAAAAGTTCAGTGCTCAGTGCTCAGAATATGGCGCTTCCTATATCAGATTATTGTTAATGGCCAAGTGGACGAGGTCGTGGGTAATGCAGAGTATCAAAAAATGTGGTGGCCCGTGGCGTTGTGGGTATTTGCGTCGACTCCTGCGCACTTGGTTCGATTCCTGGTACGACAAGAAATACTTTTCACGGACCCGTCTCTTTCGAGTCACTGACAATGCTCAAAGAGTATAACTGTCTAGAAAAAGCTTCTCAAAATTGGCCTTTCGGAGTCGGCATAAAACTGTAGGCCCCTTCCACTCGTGATAGAACAATAGCACGCACAACACGAGTGGTTGCTGAGCAGTTAGGCCCTGGCCCTCTACGGGCTGTAGCGCCATGCATATTATTATTATTATTATTATTATTATCAAATAATCTCCTGTGCATACTCCGGAGAGCGTAGAAATATGATGAGCGCATTCAAATGGCATATTGATGCTGTTGCAGGTGGTGCAGCATTTTCAAGAAGAAATTTAAAAATAAGAAAAAAATTAAAATTATAAGAAATATCTCAGTAATATGCGAATATGACCATCGGGATGACATTTGATGTCTTCAACACTAAAACGTCTTATTTAATGTAATGTGCTTTTATTTGTTTCTGTGAAATTGTTGGACCCCAAAATTTGTAACCATCAAAAAAAATTACGTAACATGATGAATTGCTATTTATTGTCTATGACCTACCTGCAACAGTCATATTGGCTGACCTTGCGGTGAGCTGGAAGTGAGGTGCATCACCTGATACTTCACAACGGTAGACACCCGATGATTTCTTGCCACTTAAAGCCAGATCCACTCGGCACGTAGTTTCGTTGCAAACATTGCTGCCGTCAGACACCTGAATCCCGTCCACAGGGAATTTCATATAAACTGGATGCATCATCGGTGAGTATCTGCAATGAAATAAAATATATTCAGTATCATTTTTAAGTTACTATGCACATGTGCATATGTAATGTAAGCGTGATGGGAAAGACTGGGTGCGAAATGACTATTCATGTGATTTGGAAGTCAATTCATATGCCAGACGGTGCTTCTGGTAAGAGCGATTGCCTGAAGGCCAGAACGACGGCTGGACGAAAGTTGTGGATCTATTTCGGTAATCGTATTCTGGGTTGACAAAACACTTATGACTCATCACATCTGGGATGTGACCTACACACTTAATTATGCTGCGAGCATTCCACTGGCAACAACTGAATGCCATGAATTCTGTTTGGCTTAATGTGTCCTCGGGATATAGTCGTAATCCCTTATTATGATGTATTCTCAATAGACCTCTATCGGATTTGTTGACGCATCTGTCTTTACTATTTGATTAAGTGATTTGCAATTGCCAGCTAAAAATGCGAGGCCAACTTGTTGCTTGAATCGGAATAAATTAGTGAGGACTTTAATGGCACGCTCGCACTACATTCTCTGTGTATTTGCTTAATGGAGTCGTCTCTATTTTACATAAACTGCCCATCGACGATTATGTGTTTACATGCGTGATATGATATTTTCTCGTAATAATATAACATAATTCTGTGCAGGTGTTTCTCAAAGTTCTACGCAACGGTTTGGCAAAAAAATGTTGTGCACATCAACGCGAGATTACCTTTCCAATGGTGTAAGTATTATGCCACTCGGTTGAGTAGACCAGCGTATAAGCGTACCACAACAATCGGCAGCACGTATTTACATATAGAGCAAGCCTCTGTAGTAAAGTAAGACATTGGAATATAAATTAAGCAAAACAAAACAAATATTATTTCGCCTTTCGCACATGATGGGCATAATTTGCAACTAAGCGTCTGCCTGGACGCCTTGTGCTTTAAACACTCTCAGGTGTTCTGGTCCAACGTGATACGTTACTGCACAGTATGCATCAAAGGCAGACTCAGCAATTTTCACTGCTTGTATATAGATTTCGTTCGACAGCCGAAGGTATCGCGGTTTGTCTGATGAAATGTGAATAAACGAGGAGACACAACCACGAACCGTACGAACTGTACCAAGATGTAGTCAAGAGGACAAAAATCCACCACTCGTGATATAATACCACTCACAACTCGAGCGGTTACTGTGGATGCTACACCCTAGATCGTTACAGGCTGTAGTGCCATCCATATCATATTATAAGCCGAATACGGGAACCCGTGCAACTTGATCCCAAAGTGTGCTGGATTTCAACAAGGAGATGCCCTATCGCGTCATTTATTCAAATTGGGGAAAAAAGAGATAGAGCCGCGTGCATCTGTAAACAGGGAAGGCACTATCTTCGTGGATCGTGGTCGTCGGCCTGAAAAGTAAGTAGTGCCAAAGGAATTGGAAACAACGAATTAATTTTTTTTTTTTTTTGCGAGAGTAGGTGAAAATCTTCAAATGACACTATGGGGACCGTTCCTACATAGCGAAAGGGATTTTTACCCAGTAAAAACACCGCTCTTCAAATAAAATATATTTCCACTACAACTAAGTCTTACACTTATCCAGCAGTTTTACATTCTTGGTTTAGGCGCATTTGGCAAGAAATTCTCCATTGAGCTAAGCGCGGGTTGAATTCACCGTGCTAGGTCAAGGGGTTTGGTCCTTTGCAGACGGCGGAAAGCGTTGCTTTCGTCGATAATTGGAGGGACAACAAAGTTTATGTGCTCTTCCAGACGCTTATGCTTACGAGCAAAATTCGTAATTTCATCATGGACTGATGGAATTCCAAGATCTCTGTGGATGTCGCTAGTTCGTATATACCAGGGTGCGTTTACGATGGCCCTTAGCACTTTATTTTGAAATGTTTGTAGTATGTTTATATTACTTTCTTTGGTACAATCCATTAGTTGTATACCATACGTCCAGACGGGTTTTAGCACTTGCTTGTATATAAGCAATTTGTTGTCAATACTTAGCTTGGCATATTTTCCAATAGGCCAGTACGTGTCTTTGTATCTTTGTATCTTAACCTCTTAAGAAATCCTACGCCGCCAACATCAAGTATTGAAGACCAGTGGCAGCATTGCCAAAAAGCCATCAGAGATGCCGCCTCTGATGTGCTGGGTTTCAATCCGCCACCACAACGAAACCCCTGGTTTGACAACGAGTGTCGGCAGGCGAATGCAGCCAAGCAAGAAGCATACAAAGCGGCACTGCAAAGAAGGACAAGAGCTGCTCGGGAGCTCTACGAGCAGAAGAGGAGAGACGCACACCGGCTTCTCAGGAGAAAAAAGAAGGAGCATGAGAAGCGCGCGATCGGCAGAATAGAGGGATATTACTGCAGGAATGAGGTGAGGAAGTTTTACCAAAGGGTAAAGTTAACCAGTCAAGGTTATAAAGTCCGAACCGAAGCCTGTAAGGATGATCAAGGGAACATCGTAGTAGAGTCACAGTCGATGCTGAGGATATGGAAAAACCATTTCTGCAGACTGTATAACGGCGACGAAGAACCAAATCCCGCTGTCAGGCAGAACGAACCATTCAACCCCAATGAAAGGGACGACGAAGATCAACAATTCCGTCCACCCGACCCGGATGAAGTGAGGATTGCCATATCTAAACTGAAATCCAACAAGGCTGCGGGAGCTGACGGCCTACCCGCCGAGCTTTTTAAAGCCGCAGGCGATGATTTGGTAAGCACCAACTCATCTGTAAAATATGGTCGGAGGAAAACATGCCCGATGAATGGAACCTCAGCATTGTTTGCCCGATCCATAAAAAAGGAGACCCTTTGAACTGCGCCAACTACAGAGGCATCAGTCTCCTAAGTATCGCATATAAAATCTTATCTGCCATACTGTGTGAACGCCTAAAGCCATTCGTCAACAACCTGGTCGGTCCATACCAGTGTGGCTTTAGGACAGGAAAATCCACCAAATATTCACACTACGGCAGATTTTGGAGAAAACCCAGGAGCAACAAATCGATACCCACCACCTTTTCATCGATTTTAAGGCCGCGTATGATAGCATCTATAGAGACGAGCTATACAGAGCAATGTCTAGTTTTGGCATCCCTACCAAACTCGTCCGTTTGTGTAGGATGACGATGGAGAATGCACGCTGCTCCATCAAGGTCGGTAAAGACCTAACCGAGACCTTTGATGTCAAAAAAGGATTCAGACAAGGCGACGCGCTGTCATGCGACTTTTTCAACATCGTTCTTGAAAGAATTGTTCAAAACTCGAACGCCAACACCAGAGGAACAATCTTTCAGAAGTACGTCCAACTACTTGCATATGCCGACGATATTGACATTATTGGAAGAACGCAGCGTGATGTCAATGGCGCTTTTGTGGGTATTGCAACGGAGGCCGCGAAGATGGGTTTAGCGGTAAACGAGGGTAAGACCAAGTATATGCTGTCAACGAGAAAGGACACCCAACACCGACGTCTCGGTCAGAACGTCACAGCAGACAGATATAACTTTGAGGTAGTCAACAACTTTTTCTACCTAGGCACCGCTATCAATTCAGACAATGACACCAGCGCTGAAATCAAACGAAGAATAACTCTTGCCAATCGCTGCTTCTTTGGGCTAAGAAAGCAACTGGTAAACAAAGCCCTCTCTCGAACAACCAAGATAACGCTCTACAAGACCTTAATCGTCCCAGTCCTGCTATATGGCGCGGAGGCATGGACTTTGTCAAAAGCGGATGAAGCTGCCCTTGGTTGCTTCGAGAGGAAAATTCTTCGTGTGATTTTCGGTCCCGTCTGCATAGACGGTGAGTGGAGGAGGAGATATAATGACGAACTATACGGGCTGTTTAGCGACATCGACTTAGTCAGAAGAGTGGAGATCCAACGATTGAGATGGCTAGGTCATGTAGAGCGGATGGAAACCAATGCTCCGGCCCGAAAAGTCTTCGAATCCACCTCCGAGGGACGGCGCCGTAGAGGAAGACCGCGACTCAGATGGCGCACGCAAGTGAAAAGGGAACTCAACCAATTATGCGTGCGAAACTATAGACAGCTAGCTAAAGATCGAGCTGGCTGGAGACGCTTGTTGGTTGAGGCCCAGGTCCACCTCGGACTGTGGCGCCACCTTAAGTAAGTAAGTATGTCTTTGTATCTTAATTGGAGCTCTCCATGCTCCTTCTATTTAAGCTTTACATCGAGAGTCATTCCGAGGTATTTCGCTTCATTACCGAAGGGTATTTGAACATTATTCTTAAAAACGGGCAAGTTATTCACGTTCTTATACGTACAATTTATATGAACGGATTTAGCTTCGTTAAGCTCAATTCGCTAAGTGTTCGTCCATTCGTGTATCCGGTCTAGAGCACATTGTAATTTTCTGGTTGATTCTTCGACCTTTTTGGCAGTTACTAAAATGGCGATGTCGTCAGCAAATGTGCCTAGCACTGCGCCTACGACCTGCGGTATATCGCTGCTATACAGTAAGTAAAGGAGGGGACCAAGGACACTTCCTTGAGGTACTCCAGCTTGTATAGGCTTAAATAGGGAGTATTCTTTCCCATATTTCACACGGAAGATTCTATCAGTTAGATAATTCGATAAAATTGTGTAAAGTCTTCTCGGGAGGGACTGTCGAAGCTTGGGTTTCAAACCTTAGTGCCAAACCTTGTCAAAGGCTTGCGAGACATCGAGAAATACAGCTGAGCAGACTTGCTTTTGTTCAAATGATTTTTATATAATATCAGTTATTCGATGTACTTGGTCGATAGCTTACTTCTAAAACCGAACTGGTGATTAAGAATAAGTCGTCTTTCTTCCACAACCGGGCTTAAACGTCTGAGTAATATTCGTTCGAACACTTTAGACATTATCGGAAGCAGTGAAATCGGTCTATAAGACTTTTTGTCTGTTGGGGGTTTACCCGGTTTCGGCACCATTATTATTTCCGCCACTTTCCACTGACTAGGGACATGTTCTAATCTAAAGGCGGCGTTAATTAGGCAGAGAAACGTAAGAAGCGCTTTCTGAGGTAATACTTTCAGAACTTCTCCTGTGATTAAATCATAACCAGGAGCTTTTTTGGGTTTGAGGTTTTTTAATTCTTCCTTAAGTTCTGTCGAAGTAGCATTTCTTATAGAAAAATGTTCATTATTTGTGTTTGAACAACTATAAATTGTGTTTGACCGAAGATTCTATACCCAAGTGACAAGGAGGCAATAAATTTAAGCACTTTTTTTAACGAATCTTACTGCAAGTAAATTAAATATCTCGAAGGGTGGTAAAACTTCTAAACAACATTACAAAATTCCTTCCCATGGAAATATGATTGAAAAAAAAAAAAAACCACAATCAATGGAATTCCCAGATCCTTGACGATATTCTATAAATCCATCCACCCCGATATTTCTTTAGCACAATTCATTGACAGCAAGTCGAAGAGGAAATTCCCTCACAAGGGAACACATTTTTTTTTTGCTCCACTACTCATACAAAACGCTCTATAAGCTTGTCATAACTCGTTTCGGCTCCCTGGAGGATGGCTTTCGAAAGGAAAAAATAATTTGTTGACATAACCCCCAAGGAAAGACGTAAATCAAAAACAGCTTTAATTTTTCGCCCGAAAGCAAACCAATTCGGCTCATATTCGAAGCCTGGGCTTATAATTTATGTCCTTTAAAGTCACACACAACATGACAGCTAAAGGAAATATGCTCTGCCACAGCTCGAACTCAATAAATAATCCCGCCCTGTCTCGCCAAAAGTGAAACGAACGGTTCATAATGATTTATAAATATTTATAGAATTCCTTCGGATGTTTGTATGGGTATTTGTGTGTGTTCTTCGATTAAAGTCACTTTAAGGATGTGCCACAGCCCATGATATCTACTCGCATGTACAATGCTACGAATCTCTTGAAGCAGGTCCCACTTCATCACACCACATCAGGGCACTCTACTTCACGACTGACACGAGGTTCTGACAGACGGAAATTAATGTTCGCATTTGGGGCGTTAATGTGTTGAGCCAATAAAATTCATTGGAATCTCAATAAAGCGTTTAAACGATTCCAGATTATCCTTCTTCGCTTCGTCCTTCGCTTTACGAAAAACCACTATATATTGGATTTACTTCTTTCGCTTGACGTTCATTCCCTGCTGCCTGTCATTTGTGGCCAATTCCATTTGACTCACTTTTGGTCGTTGGCCATGACGGTGCCAGAAGCTTTGATAATTACAAGTATTCACCCACACAATCCTGACCGGATTGGGGGATGACTTTCGAGTAGTAGGAGCCGTACATTATGTTTAAGTGGATTTTAGGTGTTGGATGAGGATAAATTTCGTTATAAATATGTAATGCCAGGGATTTGTGTTAATTGGAATGAATGTGTGCTGAAAAGATCTAAAGAAGCGATTTCTTCTAAGCAGAAAAAGGTACTCTTTATTGGATCCCGCTCAGAAGGATTATGTGTACAGCTAAATAACAAGCACTTTGCTGAAATGCGCTGTGCTTCCCCAATAATATTCCTCCTCGGTTGGTAGCTGGAAATTGCTGTGCATAGTGGCAGCCATATCATGGCATCACAGTCCCCCGTGAATTCACAACTAGGATGTACTTTATTCTCCATACCCAACAAGCCTTAATAAGAGATTGAGTTCTAGTTTCATACGCTTGCACACCGCCATTGGTTTGTAGTATCTCGCGTTCCAAATAAGGGTTTGCGAAAATGAGGTGGTTTTATACGATATGCAAGTTATGGCTTCCCAAGTGTGTAAGTAATTTTCAAATAGCTCGTCTCGAAAAATGCCTTCAAGATCAAGGATAGCAGGTGCGAGGACTAAGGTTCTGACGAGTTAATTCAATGTATGACAATCGATGATGGGACTTGAACTGAAGACGACAACCTAAAACCTTGGTATTTATTTAGTCGATTCGACAGGAATTTTTTGCTATATATGATATTCTTCCTTACCCGTTCAGATAATCCCACAAATAAGTACAATCGAACTGTCATCGAGGATGTAGGATGTAGGATGCCTGACCAGCTGTGGAGAAAGGCAGTGGTTTTGTTGTTTTGCTCCGATCAATGGCGTATCGGCCGATCAACCACATATTGAATCGTGCCAAAATGATGATTTTATTCAATCAGAACTATACATTTTTTTCTTAAACTAACGTACAACAAGAATCCAATTCAAAAAGGATATGTAATAAAATAAAATGGTCGTCTATTCTGGGATACGAACCCCGTTTCCGTTATAGCCCTATATACATACCCTGACCTTAGACATTTAAAGCTTCAGCGCTGCAAATCCACGAACACCATACCAAAGTCACCTTACTTGACGAGTGTGACGCCAGAATTTGTCGCCATGTATGGCTTCTCAATGTCCGGGTGGGGTGCGCATACACCTCAAAGTGCAGCCGCCTCTTCAACGTAACCAGAAATCGTGGGAATGAAGAGCCTTGAGTCACTGTAAGCCACTTCCCGGAATGGATCCTACACCCAGTAATGGATCACTTTCATAAAACAAATACGATCACCTCACTGCATCAATCTCTTCCTTTTTTTTACTTATACACCACGTTCCATCTAAGAAGTCAGATTGAAAAAAAGGAGCCATCAAATGTACTACCACAGGATTCGACCCTTAGTCCCCACGATCCGAGCTGGCGCTATAGCTACAGACACAGCCGCAGACGCAAGAACACTACCAGCATCAGATGAATCACAACTAATGACGTAAGACTACGTCCCCCATTACATCCTACACATAAATGGCCAATAATTCTAATTGGAGTCAAGGCGAAAACCTTTACAGCCTTTTAATCAGCGCTCAACATCAGTACCGAGATCAAAGGAAAAATAACTCCTACCGACCGATGTGTCTTTGGCCTCAAGATGCAATTGGATAACACAGACACCTCAGAGCACAATCTCAAAAGCCGATAAAGAAGTACTTGGTCTCTTCGGGACAACAGTTCTGTGAGCAACTTATGGTCCTGTTTGTGTTGATGGAATCTGGAGGAGAAAATTCGACCACGAATGAGAGTCTAGCCAGAAGTCTATGGATTCAACGTATCGCGCGTGAATAACTTACCTCCGACCTTAAGAGTCTTAGAGTCCGAACCTGTGGTACAACGGAACAGAACAGGCCCGCGTCTATGGTGGCGCCCAAAATTGGAGATGTAGACCAACCAACAGCTAGCAACAGGTTTCTTAGTTGAGGCCTGGGCCACCCAGGATGTAGATGAAGAAGAGCTCTAATCCGAAATTTTTACTATCAATATGTAGTGGCTAAATATATTTCCCGCAGGTTATGGCCGAGATAATCGTCAATCTGAGCGGACTGTACAAAAATTCGAAGAGACCCAAGTCCTAAGGTTTACCCCCATCGAAACGGGAAAACGAAAGTATGTCTGGCGTAGTGAACTGTGAAAGTGCTACTAGATCCAAATCTATCGATTGTCGTCGCATTATGCAGTGTTTTCCATTGGAATTCGTATGAATGCCCTTTTAACGTTGTAGACCATGCACCGTTGGGGTCCTGGAACATCAGTGTTTGGTTGACCACTTGTCAGACGGCGACGATGCGCATTCCTCACTCGGTGAATACCTTAACAACCATAATCGGCGCAGTGCGAGATAAAAATAGACCTAGCTTCTTCAGTAAATACTCGTCAGGTATAGTTTTCGGACTAGTGCAAGGGCCTTTCATTCCAAATGGCGATGTTGAAGCTCTCGAAGCATTGTCAGTGACTCAAAGGAGCTGCAGCCGTAAATAATAGAAACTGCCCGCATCGGAGATTAAACCCAGAACTGCCGAGCACTCACTTCGCCATTGCGGCCATCAAGAATGTAATGTTCCAGGTGTAAGTACCTGTTGCTTTTATTATGATACTCTATCTTAATCTATTTTAATAGTTCTTGTGTTTGTGGTTGATGCCTTCACGCGTTTAATCCCTTTAACATCATCACTTTAACAGTCCCTGTTTTTTCAAAAAAACATTAAGCAATCAATCAGATGACAACGAATGCTGCGCAAGTTGTGCGAGCTCCTATTCAGTCACACAACCATATGAATACAATCGAATAAGTCGCTGCACTCCTCATAATTAATCCTCACGATTTCCGACGTCGACTATTCCATAACTTCATGCGGCTTAGCTTAGCATTATGTAACTTACCGGAAAAACTCCAACTCGTCTTTGTACCATTTCACTGAGTTCAATGTGTGTCCGCCCATGTCATAGCTGCACGACAGTGTTACGTTGTCACGAAAGTCAATAATGGCTGGTACGTGGATTTCAGTCACAACAAGACCTCCAACCTGTTGGCAAACTGAAAAAGATAGAGAACACGGATTAGTGATGGTTATTTTTCTCCTTTCATTTGATCGGATGGACGAGCTCTGTCCGGGGTTGGATGGGATGTTGAAATGAGGATGTTTAATTTATTTAAGACGTGCACGGTGTAGTGCGTATTATGGGAAGCTGCAGCAAATGGGATGAGAGAATTCAGACGACGGCAAGTATGACTAAGCAGGCTTTTTAGTTTATTTGAAGACATTTTGCTAACTCGAATTGGTTTTGAATTTAGAACAATCGTAATTATACATGGAAATAGCGGGAAATATAGCGGGTCTTCTAATAAGATCTTGGACATTTTTTTTTAAATAAAACGCCGTGGTTTGGAAAGTGTGGTTATTTTTTAAGAGCCGATGTTGAATGTGAACAACACCCAAACGTCAAGTCTTTTTCTGCATTTCATTTGACATTTATCAATCCCAGACTAACTCAATTTGCATAATGGAAAGATACACAATCGAGCAACGCGTTAAAGTTATTTAAGCTTATTATGAAAATGGATGATCAATTTTCGAAGAAAATCATCTTCAGTGATGAAGCACATTTTCACCTCAGTGGATTCGTCAATAAGCAGAATTGCCGCATTTGGGCGAATGATAATCCAAGAGTGATTGTCAAAAAACCAATGCACCCACAAAGAGTGACTGTTTGGTGCGGTTTATGGGCTGGCGGCATCATCGGGCCGTATTTTGTCCAAAATGAGGCCGGTCAGGCAGTTACTGTGAATGGTGTTCGATATCGTGAAATGATAACGAACTTTTTATGGCCCGAATTAGAAGATATGAACGTGGACGATATGTGGTTTCAACAGGACGGTGCCGCTTGCCACACAGCTAACGAAACAATGGCTCTTTTGAGCTACAAATTCAATGGCCGTGTTATCTCACGTGGTGGCGATGTCAATTGACCGCCAAGATCATGTGATTTGACACCGTTGGATTTTTTTCTTTGGGGTTATTTGAAAGAAAAGGTGTACGTCGATAAGCCAGCAACAATTCAAGAGCTAAAGGATGACATAATTCGGCACATTAACGGCATAGAACCTCAATTATGCTTCAGCGTCATCGAAAATTTGGACCATCGGATGGTGGTATGCCGCCGAGGTCACGGCGGCCACGTGGGCGATATTTTGTTAGATACATAATTGAACCATACCAATATTATCATAATAAAAAGAAATGTAAATAATTTCCTAAAAAATTTTGTTTTTTTAAGGGCCGACGTTTTTTCAACATTGGCCCTTAAAATTTAAATTATAAGCTTCAGCCACAAAGATGAACTGTCCCACAGCGCGTAAAAAAATTAACAAAGCATTGACTGTGTCCGGTGTACCATTGTTTTCATAATTTGTTGAAGAACACAGTACTGGTTCGTTGTTTATATATTCGTTAGCGGCACTGAGATATTCAGGAAGTTCGAAATTTCAATCAAAAATCGTAACATTTTGATACATGAAAGTTATTATTTGTTGCACTTTTGTTTTTAAATAAATATATTAAGGAAAAGGGGAAAAATAAAACATAATTTTTTTTAAAAAATGTCACCGTTGAGAAGAATTATAGAGAAAGAGGGACGATTAACTAATCTATGTGACTTTTGCTGTTCCTACAAAAAAATCTCCACCGAGCTCCGGTCAGAGCTTGATATTCTCTAAAAGTTTATACCAATGTGGCAATAAAGCCATAAAAACAAACATAATCAGGCATAAAACAGAGAGTACAATAGGAGAACCCAGTAACTAGAACTATGAACAAAATGAATGCCGGAAATGGAAATGTCTTGGAGGACACTTGATGAAAGTTTATTTATTTCCTGACCTGTTTGCGTTTAGGACATCTTGAGAAAATATTCAACCACGGACTGTTACTAGCCAGGGGCTACGTATCCCCATCCCGTGCCTTAGATGGTTGGGCTATGAAAAGCGCATAGATAACTTGCCTCCGGACCGAAGAGTCTTCCACACCGAGCATGTGGGATAACGTTGAGGAGGGACTTGAACCGTCTTGCTGTGTGAAACTCGAGAAAAGTCCAGTGCGTACCGCAGAAAGTGTGGATGGACGGTTTTTTGTTTACAGGATGTTGTAGAGTACGTTTGATGTACTGTTAACCATATGTACATCCGGTTGAATTTCGACAATGTGTCGATTCACAAACTGTTTTGTTGATATCTCACTATAAGCGACCTGAGGGGACAGGGAAACTGAATGAGAGTCTTTCACTTATTTCAACTTTTATACCGTTCATGGGCACTAAACGGCCAACTACCAACGCGACCAATCGATGGAGATGTTATTACCTTTCTTGATGTGACACATTTTGTTCTAATGTCCAATTCTAACTAGTTGTATTTTTCTTTCGTTCTGCGGCGCATTAACGCATTTCGTTAGTTCATACATATGTCATAGAGCCCATTAAGGACTCCTATCAGCATGGGTACATCCATGCGATTAAAGCCGTTCAATAATGTTGATATCTTGTTGCTCAGCACTGGTCATTGCTATAATAATCAAAAGACAACTTCGTTTTTTTTTTCTTTATGGAGCTGAGCGGCGAAACTGTCCGTCTTTTGATTTCTCCTTCCTAGTTCAGCAAGGTTATCTCGCTGATAGTCTGTCTGCACAACCTAACCAGCTTTGTTGTCAGAATGTCTGATGCTGCGCCCTTTATTACCGCTTGGATATCAGAGAAAATGGTGATCGATTTATCCTTGTGGTCTCTCAATGCGAGTGCCGCCTCGTATATCGCAGCCACATCTGCTTGAAAGACGCTGCAGTCCTCCCTTAGTGCCACTAATCTAAGTAGTCACAGAAGACCCTTTACCCACCCTCGTCTTTGAGCCGTCAGTGTAGTGCGAAAATTACAAAGGTTTGATCCCCTTCTACTGTGTTTTAAATTAAGAGTTCAACCTTGCGAGACGATGTTTTACGCTTTGACACAGGAATTCCGAAGATCTCTAAAATCAACTAGACTTAATGCATTCAAGTAAATATGGTTGTTATTAAATGAACGCTTTTTCGGTTGCCAATTTCTTTCTGGAGTCTGCGGAATGGTCCTGTTGACCAAACTGCACATTTAACCAGACTGCGTTCTTCTAAATACCATTTGAGCTTCACATAAGGAGCTTAAGACTTTTTAAGGACTTTATTTCACCGAACCGGAAGAAAAATCATTCATCGCAAGGAGGTGGAAGGAAATTTTAAAATCCACTCAAGTCAAATCTCTCGCTCGTATCCAGGACACTGCGCAATGCATGTGTCCTGACAAGGGTGCGAGTTGCCTTTCCCTGTACTTAGCTACTCCTTGAATGCGAATGCTCCTGCAGAGAGGTGTTAAACACATTTTCTGTAATTCCATCCTGACTGCAGAGAGTCGTCGGATAGTGCAGGAGCAGTGCGAAAAATGAAAGCCCCAAAGTGAGAGGGTTCGAAAAGGATTTTAGTTTAATTAAATTCCCTGCAGCCAATCGACTAGTGGGAGCAAAACTAAAAATGTTGAAATAACTTTTGCTTCATAAGAGGATTCATTGATCCTATTATCAGAAACCAAATCCCATTCTCTCTGCACGAGGAGTCTAAGCACTCACTTTGAAATTTCGTGAAAATCATATTAAATGGGAAAACTAATTGAAAAGGAACATTTTCGGATGAAACCGGATACCTCTTTGAAAGCAATTTTGGTTGCTTCGGTGATGGAATATGGATTTACTGGTGAAAGTATTGGGAAATGCTTGTGAAAAGGCCTACAGTCAATCCATGCTGAGTCAGTCTGTTGTTTTCTAATCACCGGTCACTGTTTCATGAAAAATCAAGCAAGAAAGGGAAAGCCGTATAATGACTTTTGTGGACGTTGTAGAGAGGTGAAGGAAGATGAGGCAACCCTTTTGTACCTCGGCACCTGTTCAATACTTGTAGAAACATAGAAATAACCATAAATGATAGTTCAGCGGCTTAGATGATGTACAAAAACCCAAGTGAGGCTGGACCGAGCTGGAAGTGACAGCAGAATGAACCAATATTAGGGCTGCGTTCAGTTTGGCCCACCAGTCGCCATTACGTTGCTCATACCCTGTTGATTGAGGTCCTTCTCCATATCATTGCATCAGCTTAAGCACGGGTGTCCTATTTTGACTTGTTCCCCAGTCTCGAGGTCATATACTCTTCGGACAAGAGTCGCCTCAGGTGTTGCGTCTGTATACATCTAGCTAGACTCTCTATCTTTTAAGACGTGACGATGCACGTACGGGCTGCAGACCTTCAACCCAAAAATGACTACAGATCGCGCAGAGCTTTTTCTGAAGAAATAACATACTTCCACATCCTCTTTTGATGAGCATTGATGGCTCGCTGAGTTCGACCATTCGCGAAAATGTCATCTACGTGTACTAACAACTAAACGAACTTTTAGAAGACACTTGAATTTCGGTAGATTTTTTCTGGAAGGATGTTTTCAAATCGGCCTACGAATATGTGGTGATAGCTGTTCCATATTTCTTTTCTAGGATCTCCCGCAGTCTGAAGATGTGATATATTGTGGACTTCCCTGGCCTGCAACTGCTCCTGATTGTTGTAAACGGCTGCAGGCCACTTGACACAGCGTCAGAGAAGATCACTGAGTCTCGTTAGAGTTTCTTTACTCTCTCGCAGTCAAGGGGGGTTGCTTTCTTGTCGATCGGGTATGGGCCCAAGGTCATTCTCGGCTGCCTTAAATGTTTCAGTGGGTCCGCAACAGCAGCCTTGTAAGACTTAAGTAGAAATTGCTGTTCAACTTTGACTGGAATAGACATATTTTTAAAGCTTCTATTCAGTACAATTTTTACCCTGCATCGCTTCACAGATATTCGCCGATTCTTGTCAGATTTTGTTGAGCCCCAACAGTGGGAGTTCGTCGACATAACAGACTTGCCGTCCATTTCTGCCCGAGATGTTTCAATGAACTAGTAAGAGAGAGAGAGAGATAGACTAAAACCTTGTCGCTCACTTGACAGACTCACGACGTGACGCTTGGAACACTGCCAAACCATTGCGACTGTTTGGTTGGTTGGTTTACACTGAACTTGATTTTGTTAGAAAATGTCGATGGCCCATTTGACACCACCAGACACGTCGTTTGCCACAAAAAAAATCGCAGCATTTGAGGAACGGAGAATCCAAACGATATATAAGACACTATTGCTTGACAAAAGAGGGACTGTTTTGAAGGGTGCTTGCAACGCAACCGTCATAGGGCTATTCTTCTTCAGAAAAGGCGGAACAGCCGAAGGGAATGACTGTCGGTGGAAGTTGGCTCATTATGTCTGCCATAAGTTATATGAAAAAGGCCTGGACGATTACTGGTTTCAACAAAAATGGACCGCCACGGCACACTGCAAATTAAAGAATGTAGTTTCAGAAACCAAAATTCCCTAGACGCGTGCTGTCAAAAATGGCGACATTGAGTGGATACCCAGATCTCCAAATATGACACAGCTTGCTTGGATAGCCTCTAAAAAAATCAACAACAACAACGCCACCTATCGAGTCTATAACTTTTTTTATTCTTCTGCTTATCACCTTTTTACGGTAGGTAGTTTTACCTAGGTTTTAAAAACTATTTTTACCCCCGGTTGTTCCAAATCGAAGAGTATATTCAGTGTTCCAGCGGCACACCTCTATCCATTTATCACCCAAAAGTTAAGGTTACTTACTCAACCTTATTCACAATTTTGGCTTCTTTTGCCACGACTTCAGATCCTCGACTACAATAACCCAATTTCTAAATCCCATCTTTGTCATCCCCCCACCCTCCAGGAACACATATATTTCCGCTTCCTTCGGTGTTCTCGCATTACACGTGTATACTTCCCATGCAATTCTTCTCATTTTACAGCATTTTTAATTAAATTCTTAAATCGTGCATTACCACGGAGTGGAGCGGTGCAGGCTTTACTGATATGAATTCGCTCCACTGTCCTACCTACCCAGACCTTGGCGTAATGTGTTATAAAAGTGTCCCATCCAAGCGTGTACTTATTGCGTCAGAAAAATATTCATCTGAAAGTAGGTTTCATTTTTTCGTTATGCTAGAGACTATTCATCTCGGTAGCCACTTACGACGATGCATCCACTCTACCCACGCCCTTCCATCCTTCTCGGGCCTGTGTGTGCGTTATTTTTTTTTTTTTTTTCATTTTTCACAAACAAAAGCAGAAAAGCATACATAAACTGAATCCACTGCGGTTTTCCATTGAGAGCAAAAACCCGCGGGACTGACGTTGGAAAGCAGCACCTGGGTGGGGGACAACAGGCAGAGGCGTTGATGATGTTTAACTGCTTAGTTACACACCAATCCACTCGGAGTTAAATTGTTGCAGGTAGCGTTTTAGTTTTCAGCTAAGCATTTATACTTTTCTCTTTTCACAAAATTTACATGTCAAATTAATGAGAGAACATGAATCAAAGGCTACCGTATGCACCTAATCAGGAGAAGATGCAACCAATGGGGATGTAAAGAGTCATCCATTAAATTTAAAGATTATTTATGATTTAGATTTCGATCACAGTTTTCTTTTAATGTATTGATTGGGTCTTGCCATTGAAGTGTCCTCCAAGGGAGTTGTAGTGCTTGGTTCTGACAAGGTAAGCTTAAATAACTCGGTCATAACGTGATGAACACTAGTTTTGAAAGAGATTTGCACGTTGTGTGCATAAACAGATATCTTGCAAAGAAGAAATTAAACGGCGACAAGTCACACGGTGGGCACTTCACCAAAACGAGAAATAACTTGACCAGGATATTTTCAAAGTATGGACCAATGCCACCACCAGACCAAACTGGACACCATGTAGTGTAGGTACTGGTCTTTCAACAGTTTGATTTTTACCTCTCTGCATTCGACCAGATTGTTTGAAAACATATATGCTAAAGTCACAATGGAAGATGTTGGTCCCATCCACACGTGAGAGAACATTAGGACGCACAACACGAGCGGTTGCTACAGAAGCTGGTGCTAGGTTCATCTCAGACTGACGCAATACAGATCCTTCCAGATAAAAATGAATGCGCATGTCAGTAATGAACAAAAAGCCAAGTACCTTTTCCAGCAGTGGTCTGACTCTGATATCACATACGTCACCGGCTTACTGTCAGTGCCAGGGTATAGTACGAGTTATGCGTATTGCTTCCAGCAATACTTCCTCACATCACGCAGATTTTCAGCACAATGGCGTTGACGCATATTGCGACTTTGAAAGGGTGCTAATATCAGTCCAGTCTGAATACCGACATCTTGCTATTATTCCGTTTTAATGGAAAATCTTTGAATCTGACGTCAGTCGAATCATCAAAGATTACATAAGAGCGGCACAATCTTTTAAGCCGAAGGCAATCAGGATCCAAAGGACATATTAACAGTAACGGACGACATGTGAAGAGCTATTGGCGAAGACAAAACGAACTTACTAGACGTCCTTATCTTGTAGATAGCATTTGACTATGTTAACCCAATGATCCTAGTCATGAACAATTCGCCGATAACAACTTCTGCAATCCTACTAATAAATTGAATTAAACTGAGTGCAAGCAATTTTTTTTCTAATTCAAACTTGTTACTTCTGTCTGTTCAAGGAACTGGTGGACCTCAGGGTTTCATTCTTGGTCCTTCAATATCCCGTCAATAGAACCTAACCTCACCTCACGAAATAAATTGACGTGGACTGATCACATTGAGGCCTAATATCCGAAGTATCATAGAAGGCTCGTCCGCTAGCAAATACGTACATTCTTCCTATCAATGTGAAATGCTTGCCGGTGCACTCGTAGCGCCAATCTCTGATTGTGATTATTTTTCTTCCAACAAGTTGATAAAAGTACAAAAAAATATTCAGAAAAAGTAAAAGCCATCCTTTTGAAAAGATTACCTTCTGCCGATCGAGTAGCACCTTATGACCCCTTGAATCACCTAAATTCGCAAGTACGGCCTAGGGCCGCCATAAAGTGCATGTTAAACTGCAAAAACTAGGGCAAAGAGCTGGAAGTAGCAGCAATGATCAGCAGCGATTCGTTCACCACACGCTAAGCATCTGGCCAATTTCGGCAAAATATTTCCTGTAGAGCGTGCAATTCGATGATAGTTAGACCTGAAGATAGCTGGATGGCACAGTTGGTTGAGTGCCTGCCTTCGTTTGAGAGGTACCCGCTTCGAATCCCAGTCAAAGCAAAGTTAATACGCTTTGTCCGGTTTTCAAATCTGGTCCGTTGGGATAAAATTAACCGCACTATCACTGGAGTTGTCGATCATTGGGTATTACAATGGACCAACATTCGTCTAAGTGTGCTGGTGATTTCGCTGGCAGCCCACCTACTCTACTCTCTACTCTAGACCTGAAGACATTTGTTGCATGTCAGTATTATCGAACCATTTTTACAATTTCGTCTATAGTCCGCTTAGGTGGATTGACTGCTCCTCATCCACCTCTACAACCCTCTACATAATTTTTGGGAAATATTTTTGAAGATTCGATCACTTTCAATGATTATTACACATTGAAGTCGTCATCAGTCTTTTATTACAGTTAATTTGACGCATGTGATCGCAACAGGGATGTCAAATCCGGACCACAAATTGGATGGCTATTCAAATCTTTACTATTCTACGAGCTATCTAGCATATAGCATATAGCTCCTTAAAAACTACAATCCCTTCAGCTTCCAGATTACATTTGACCTATGAATGCAGATGACTGCTGCAAGGAGCGCCATAAGGATGTTGTGCTAATTATTAAACAAGCGGGGATCCTGGCAGTTAAAGAAGCATAATGATATCAATGTTGGAAATAGCACCGGCTGATATTGTCATTCTAATTAACAGTGAAGTCAATAAATCGATTTCGACAGTAGAAATCAAGACCAAGGTGGTAGTGTGCTGCCACAAAGAGTTCAAGATTCTCAGCGCGCAGCACTCGATTACTCTCAGAAACAGGAAACGTGACGAGGCCGATCCATCACAGGCAATCCTGTGGATTAAACTACCTCTTGCAGATGTCAAGAAAAAGGGGATGACACAATCATTGATGGTACCACACTACAACCTACGAGACCGGCAGAGTACTGTCCAATTCAAGCAGAGCAAAATCAGAGATGGTGGCGTGGTGTTGTGGGTATGTGCGTCGAGTCCTATGCATTTGTACCTACCTGTCTAGGTTCTATTCCTGGTGCTACAGGCAATACTTTTCACGGCCCCACCTCTTTTGAGTCACTGACAATGCTCAAAGAGTATAACTGTCTAGAAAAAGCTTCTCAAACTTGGCCGATCGGAGTCCGCATAAAACTGTAGCTCTCTTCCACTTGTGATAGAACAATAGCGCGCACAACACGAGTGGTTGCTGAGAAGCTAGGCCCTGGCCCTCTACGGGCTGTAGCGCCACCCATATTATTATATTATAAAAACAGAGAGACTCTTTTAGTGCCACAAAAAGTTACTAGCGACGGTAGTTTGATCACTAATTGACCGTAATCATCTGAAGTATCATCAATTGGCAATGGGACTAGCCTATGACTACATATGAAGAGTCTTCAGCGACAGTAAGGAAAAAGACCTTTGCTACTGCCCAGTCTCGGCCAGTTGAGACGTAGAACTCTGGGAGAATATTTCTTCCAAGACCTCCATGATCTAACAATCAATACATAACATACAATACATCAATACAATAACATCAGTACGGCTGAACAACGAACACACGTAATCTGTGTAATTGGCACAGAGAAGGCGCAGATAGGATTCCTCCCCCCAATCGGGCATCACAATGGGTCCAGCAGCACCTAAGTAAGGCGTTTGCTTACGCCTGTATAACCCACCTACCTAAGCTATCCTTCCAGTGTTGAACCTCTATTCAGAAAAGCACTTCGCACGTCCAACAACTTTCAAAAGAAACTTGGAAGAACTTCAGGAACTTGTTGTTGAAATATGCATGCACATGAATAGGTAAGGGGATGTTGCTGCAGCTGTGCTAAATGTTGCAACGATGAAATTGTCACGATCTTTCTCGGCAAGCAAGAGACTAGAAAATAAGACTCTGTCAGAAAACTCTCGTCAGAAAGTAGAACAACAATACGTCCAATCACCACTACTTTCGTTGAAGACATACCTACATCCAGACAGGCTGACATATTCACAAGACTTCAGCTCCCGACAGAAAATCAGCGTACAGCCCAATAAACATTTGACAACCCCCGAACATATGCTGCTCTCAAGCGGGAACTAATTTGTACTTCCGTGAAACTTGGCGCAAGAACCAGCCTTCTGCGGCAAGTTTGGTGATCCCCAACCGCACATTATCGAGCTTAAAAAATGTGCTGTAAAAATGAACAGTAAATCGAAATGACCTTGACGGGATGTCGAATAAACCTTCTAGCCTTTGATGGTCTTAACTCTAAAAACTGTCAATAAAACATTTTACCGAAGTACGTCATATACGCACACGATTAGGATTTGCAAGCTCGCCCTCCTGCAAGTGTGTACCCTCGTAAATTATATGATCCGAGCAAAAGATTTAAATACAGTTGTAAAAAAAAGTATATACACAACAGCAGAAAGGAACAGGATACAGCACAAGCCATTACACAGCCTCCGCTTCTTGAAATAGCGTCTCTCCACAGAGCACAGAGCACCGAGCAACCTCAATTCTTAGGTTGAAAGAGCATTTTTACGCAGAGAACTCGTGACAAATTTCACACCACAGAAAGTTGTGTCCTGTGAATAAATAAAATCGACAACAGCATACGAGAAAATCACAGAATGGATCGTTTAGGAACGTTTACTGCCACCCCCGCAGGGCTGGTGACGGCAGCAACTACAATGCGAACGGTAACGACCACTGACGGGACGGGCGGCGAAGGGGGGGAGAGAAATGAAGCATGCAAAACAGACTCGAATCATAAATGAAATTACAAAGTTTATAGCACATCCTGGAAATGGAAACCGCCCATTTTCCATTTATTTAAATTGTGTCTTCTTCTCGCCTCAAAGCGAGCACTCTCGTCCTTGTTACGGTAGCAATTTTGAAAATCCCAGCGTCGAGGGGTATTCATGTTATGTTTGCTTCATGCCTCCTTTTCGGTGTCCTTTATTTTGTTTACACTTTTTTTCTTTCTTTTTGCCTTTCTCCTTTCTCACAGTTTTCATTGTGGGGCTCTTGTTGAGAGCGAGAGCGAGAGCGGGAGGATGTCCTTCCTTGGTTTCTAGAAACTATTGACACGAGTAAACTTTCATGAGTGAGATTCGATGGAATTTATTGTTAGTCCTGTGACACTCATGCACCTTGGAGTGGTTGTACAGGAAATAGGGCAGTATTTGTGGATGAGTAACTCAAGATGGGGCGGCAAATGCTCCTTGAGTGGTTTGGGACGGAAGGTCGTCTAGTAGAGGTGCTCGAGAATGGAGGCAACCGAACATGATCCAGTCAATGAACTGTAAGGTCATAGGAGATTGTCTCGGCACATACTGCCTCTTTTATTTAAGTAGACTTCAAAGGAGGTAGCTTGATACCAGACAAGATATTATCTTCAATTTGCTTGACAACTTCTCCTTCATTTAACTGAGGAGGCCTCAGTCGAAGAAGCCAACCGCAGGAACAAGGCGCTCTTGTATGGGCAGGTCAATTAGTTGGCATTGGAGGCATTTTCGAATGGTTTCAGATTTGAGTATGCGAGTAGAGAGGACTTACGGCTTAATGCTGACTGCGAATGGGGAAATTTAAGAAGCTTTTTCCAAACATTTATTGACACGGGTTGTTCGTGTTGGGAACTCAGCCAGTGGATGGAACTCAATTAATGGCGTGGCGGCATCATCGGACCGAAATGAGAAAGGAGACACACTTATCGTCAATCCTCTCAGGTATAGACCGATGTTAACCAATTTTCTGCGGCCAGAGCTCGACAACATCGATATTGCCGGGCTATGGTATCAACAAGACGAGGTATTCGGTCATTAATTGTGCCTTGTGTATGGGAGAGCGTGAAATAAATCTATAAGATTTTAACTATGAAACTGAGAGCAATGACATTTTGCGGACGTGTTTGGATTGGGTTTACACTTTACACACTCGTCAAAGAAACACAAGACATTTGTCAGAATTGAAGGGTTTATGGACATTTATGTTTTTAAGCTGAATAATCAAATACATTCATAATATAATATAATTATAGTCTATATGACATATTGGAAATAAGTAAATAAATCAGTACACATCCTAAAATATTTAATTAATTCAAGAGCCCCATATTTCCAAATTCATTTTTGGTGGTATTTTTTCTGCCTCTGCACCATTGTGCGGCTTAGCATGCGATACAAGCCATACAATGCTCGACGTTGTGTAGGACAAATTTGGTCATTAATTGGCCGTGATCATACATCTTGACACCAGTTGATCATTTCCTCTTGGGCTTCGTCAAATCTATAGTCTATACTGTCAACATAATCACTTGAGCTCGACGCCAACACTCGAACCATTGCCGGGATATATTCGATCGAGTCACCGACCTCTTGAAGCATTGCCATTTAAATGATGAGTTATTCCATACCAATATCATCCAGGAGTGCGTGTTTTACTTTTTCCATCTCCTCTCAATCGGTGGACCGATTGAAATAATCCGTCATATGAAAACACATGACTCGCCATTAAGTCGATCATTGAACAGACCGCTTGCAGCTCTGTGGAAACAGATGAGTGCTCTGTTGGTCTAAATGGGGCATGTAATCCCGTCGAAATCCGATGCAAATCCGTGCACTTTTCAAAGAACAACATTATTAATTTGTTGACAGGAACAAAAAACAGATATTTACACTGAAACTTTGAGTGGGATACGGATCATAATTTAAAATAGAAACAGTTCACCTGTCCTGCAAGTTATACGTGGAATAGGTTGCTACAATTTCCAACGAGCTCATTCAAACCGGTAAATAGTAAAAGCAGGAATTCTAGGAGATAAAATGGCTGATACCCACTCGTGGAACCCTTGAAATAGGATCATATTAAATAAATCATATTTTTTTCATTATACAGTGTGCAGATTAGCATTTCAAATGAAACGGAAAAACTCAGCCTTGCCTCCGCTACAAGTTCTGAGAAAATATAAAATAACTCCAGAGCTAGAATCACTGAATTGAACGCAGGCGGTGCAACTATGCCGCTTAATGGGCCAAGCATAATGAATTTAAGCTTATGCCGAATTCAAACTAAACGTATTCATTAGGTAGCAGCATCCAATGTGCACATAATTGCTTCTGGGAACTAAAACTGGCAATATGTCGAGAGCGAATCGTTTCGTTCCCACTAAGGTATACAAAAGTGAAGGAAATTCAACGAAAGTGAACGAAGCATTCATTGTGGTTACAGTGCACATCTGTATCACAAATGTAGTCTTACATGTTTTTGTTTTAAAATTAAATGACTGCAACCGATAGGTGGCGCTATTGTTATTCGATTTTTCTCCGATTGTGCCCTTTCTTCTGCACTCTCACCAAACAGATCTAAATTTTTTGGTGAAGCCGGCGGAGTTGTCTATGTGTATATTATTTATTTGTGTTCAGTTCATTGCTTAAGTTGAATTGAGTCATATTCGATTCCAAGCTGCCCCACACGGCGGATCATGCTATAAGTACATATTTAAGAATAGATAAAGGGTTATCCCACTTAATGCAACTTCTGTCACGATGTCTAAAACATATAACATACAAAATTCTGCAAAGCTGCTCATTTTGAACTCGGATAAACTTATCTATAACTAATCCCATTGAACTTATAAATAAAAATGTGATGCAAAAATGAACTGAAATTGTTAGTGAACGACGGACAGTTATGACTTTTTGAGCATAGTCAGTGATTCGAAAGAGGCGGAAGATTATTTTTGTCGTTCCGGGAATATAACCTAGACACACCGTAGCTATAAAACAGAGACAACGAAGAGACAAAGGTACATTGATGTTCGAGCGAGTCTAATAACTCTGCGATGTTGTTGTCATCTACAAGCTTAAATCTAGGATTCTAGCTAGCATGTGCGCGGTGGCCCTGGAGGCATCAGACAAAGCATTTCCATTCACATTTTTGTGACACAATTATTATATTTGTGACACAATTATTATTTTGTAACACTTCTACGTCATTTAATGTGAATAATATCCCTTGAAATTGTGTTGTAGGAAAGGATTACCAAAAGTGGTTGATTTTTCACTTTGAGTCGTGGATGTGATAGATTTGAAGATTTCTAGACATATGAGTAGATCTACCACAATTGTGGCACAGTTCCTACACTGTCCGTAATGATGAACACGTAAAAAGCACGCGAGAACACGTGTTTCATTTCCTGGGTCTATTTCCATACTTACGGAATTCCGATGCAATTGGTTTAGACGTCACACCCTGGGGTTAGAGGAAGTGATCAAAATTCTAAACAGTGACAGTGGCTGGGACGTTTTGCACGCCCTTACAACGAATGCACTACGTTATTAAAACTCGCAATTGAAAAGCATTCTTGAAGCGTACGAATATTTTAGGTACACATTTACGACGGTTATTCTACTATTCAGTTAGTTTAAAGCAACTCGATTCTCGCAATAACTAAATTGAATATTGTATCATTATTGACGTAGATATTGCAACTTTTCATATAGACAGAATCTCGATAATTGCAACCACCCCCGATTCTATTAGTTGCGATAATCGAGAATGCACTGTACTTGTTTATTTAATCTCACATATTTTTTTTAACGAAGCCTCCCTTTTTTTAACGGTATTTGGACTTTTTCCACTCATCTCTCCAAGCGAGTTTTGTCATTTTGAGAGTATTGAGACGCAGGGTTCGAATGAAGGTATCACTGGAAATTGCTTCAGTCTAAGCTTCATGTGTCACGTTCAACAGAGTATCGTGGAATTTCTTGCGAAATTTGGACGACCAGGGAGTTTGTTCCCGTATAACCGAAACGAAATTCAGTCCGGATCACTTGTGCATAATTCCATGGGAGGGAGCAGTCTCTTTAATATTTAGGAAATATCTGCATTCAGTCTCTTTAATTCTTTTCCAGGGCCGTGAATTATAACGCGAAACTAACTTTCTTGTTATTGATCCAAATCTCACAAACTACAGCTCCTTCGATCACTGTACAAATCGCAGTGCTTTGAAAGCAACAACGATGTCGAAGATGCATGTACTCTGAACACAATCTTGCATTAAAAGTCACAACCTTATCGAACATCCCTCGTAATTAAGAGGAGAATTGCATTACCTACTTTATGTAAACCCGGCAAACGACCATAAACCAATTGGTTTGAGACTAGGAAAAGGGATGTGTAACATGTTTTTTCTTATGAACTTTATTTCGTTTGTCACGTTAATTTATCGGTAAAAAAAATATCAAGGCAGTTAAAAAAAGAAATCGTTTATAAACTTCTTTTTTCTTTAATGAGGTAGGTCGATGTGGAGGTGACACAAATTCAAAATACCGCTCTTCTAGTTGTCGAATCCACTGCGCCCTTATCTATTATTTTCATTGTGCATTAATTTGAATGCGAAACTACGGTTCGAATGTCGTTCACAACTAATAAAGTCTTATTTGTATAATCATTCCACTGTGACCAAATCCACCACTGCAAGGCAACAACCAACATTCAATACAAAACCCGCAACTCCTCCCTTCAATTAATGTGGTTTGACTTTTTGTCAGTCCTTGAATAAGTCCTTTAAGATTACACTTTTAATGGACTCATGTTTTGAAACTCCAATCAAGACAACACGAGGATATCCTTAAAAGTGGATATTTGAGAATCCAAATATGTACACATTTCTCCGAAGTGTATTCCATTAAGTGCACTGGAATGAGGCTGATGTCTTCAGATGAATTCAAGGAACACCGAAGATATTAATCTAATCAAAGTCGAGTCGAGCTCTTTAATTGAAAAGTTACTCTGTCAAAAAAATGTTCAATTCCTGAAACACTAATATAAATATTTATCGCCTTCCGTAAAACTCCCGATTGAGAAATTAGCATTTATCCTCACATGCCGGTGAAGAGTGCAGAGAATTGCATGCATTCACATCGACCACCCAAGCTCATAGTGTCCTCATTTCAATTCAAAATTTCTACATCAGCCTTTACGACCTAATTTCGATGTCGGTCCCACACTGAAGCCGAATTATAAAATGTACTCGCCAGATACCCAATCCGAACCATAGGGTCCGTCACTTACCAGCAACCCCAACAACAAGGGTCCACAGCCAGTAATCCATTTTAGTGCAAAATCACAACTGTGACATAGAAATCCAATTTAATTCCTTATCAGTATACCCGATCACAAGACATTAAATTAATTTATTTATTCATAAATTCTGCGACGCTATCACTTCGCCTCGCACCGCCCGACGACAACCCGTTTGCTGCTAAGACACTTCGTCTCCACTCCAGCAGCGGGGCTGTAATATTTTAGGCTAAAAATAAATACCCTCGTCGCTTTGTAAGGATTACCGAACGTTTTTTAAGGCGGTGGCAATAGTTTGCCGCTGCTAAGGGCGACGTCTGTGCGTCCCTTTTTGAAGCCGAACACAGCCGATTGAAAGGCACTCACTTAAGGTGATGTAAGCGAGTGTTTCTGAATACACGGAATTTCACGGGGAACCTCGCACAATTAGCAAACGCGTTTGAACACTTTCTCCTTTTTTTTTTTGTTATTTTTGTTTTTGTCTTCTGTTAGATGTTGCACTGAGATGATTCGTTAGATAAATATACTACTCTCGTTGTATGACATTCGATACGGTGGATGCGTATCAAGGGCACTCCTATACCGCGTGAGCTTTGACCAGTGACTAAAGTGTGTTTGGATGTAAAAAAGATTGCAAAGTCCTTCCTGTCTGTTGCATGCAGAGTATAGCATCAGTCGAAAGCTTCGGCATGCCATGGGAATTCTCGGAGATGTACTTGGCGCCTCTCACCAGAGAGGAGGATGTGAAAAGTTGTGACGATGGGGACCACTTTGCCGTGGAATGTGTGGATATTCTGATGTTCTCTGCGTGCAATTCGGAGTGATTCGGAAAGACTCCATGCGCAGGACACTGGATGCTGTGGTGGGTCGTGGGAGCGACGCGACGGTCGGTGAAGCTTTGGTGAGACCCGAAAGTTTCTGTGTGACATGTGCCATGTAAATCAGTCACAGATTTTTTTTTCTCCGCTGCTTGCGTTAAGATCCTTTTGACAGACGAATTAAGTGTTCACCGTCGTCGTCAGAGTTGTGAGTCACCAAAGAAAAGAAAAAAAGGTGGAGCACAAAGTCAAAGGGATGAGGGAACTTGCAAAATAATTCGATTTGTCGATACCGATACTTGCTGAATACGGGCATGACAAGCATGTCATGTGCTGCTACGCAAGAATGATAAATAATGACTTCACATCTGCTCTCCAGACGTGGACTAAATATGGCTTATTAATTGGGCAGCGTTAGGATTTGATATGATGCCAATAGCAACAAGATCAATCTGTTGTCGGCAACTCGACGCTAAATTGGGGCCCTTGTAAATATCGTTTCTCTGTGTCAAGGAATCAAATCAACTGAAGGGCATTGGTCTTCGGAATTCGAACGAGTCTGTAGCAGCTTTAGTAGCCACAGCCGTAAGGACTAAGAGGCCTCTAGTCGCCTGTCGAAAATGTGCCTTCTCTGCTGATTACTTTTTCACAAGCGCCTTTTTCTTCAATATCCGAGCCATCCTTTTTGTTGTGTTCGCATCGAAGCATCTTAACAATTAAGCTTAAAAGTTCGAGTTACACTTGGATGCCGGGCGTTTCCGTTCCAGTAATACTACTCAAAAGGTATAGATCTTGAGTCCGGTGTAAATCTTGCAGCAACGAAAGGTAGAATAGGACGTGCATAAGAAAGTGCCTTGCATGGAGCAGAGGAGCTGTAGAGCAAGTGAGATACTAGGCTTCAACGAGGGGTTAAAATTGTTTCAGTTAAAGTCTTGCTCAGGCTCAGACCCTCCATTGGTTGCAGGCTGAGTAAGTAAAGTCTCTACTAACTTCAACTCAAATGTTCGTATCTGTATCCTGTTAGGGGGTTGAAATGAATGTGGAAGAATGCATTGACATTATCAGATTTAAGTTTTGCCAATCTGGAAAAGTAATGCCGAGATAGACCAAAAATATGAATTATTATCTAGAAAATCTTGATGTTTGTGGAGCTCTAGATTTATTGTTTGTGCTTGGATTAAGTTTTGATTGTCTGAATTGAACTCAAAAAAGTACAATACCCCTTTTGGATCGGCTCACAGTACACCCACCAACCGTGCTGGGTGCCAAGTAGTTGTTCAATTTCTGTGATCTACGAGTATGTCAACACACGTGTCATGCTGAGCATTCCTTGTTGTTGCTCATATTTGGATTGATATGAGTTCGAAGGAGTGCTCTGAACACGTCGCCAAAGGCTATCTGGAGCAGTCACTACCGATTCGTTGAAGTAATATTCTCCATGGGTTAGTTCGAGTAAACTGTAACTTGGGTGGGTATCGTAAAATGTGCCCTGCTTACGTTCCTCAAGTTTACCCAAATTTGCATCAACTGACTGTCGTATGGTGAGGTAGACTCCAGAAGATAGATTTTACATGTCGTGGAGATTCCCTATTTTGGGTGGGGCTGCTTATGGGCGTGGAGTAACGAAGCTTTGCTTCTTCAAAAAATGTACACATGATGGAAGTAGAATATATTTTTCAACCCGCCATGGGGACGAACTTGCTGTTAGTTTAGGAAAACCACTTGAAATTGAAACTTGACAATTATTATAGCCAAGTAACTCTCACATCAAAGGTCACTATGTATACTAAACGACCAACGAAATGAATCACAAATTTGATGATGAAGCACAACAAGATGATCGGGCGTCCGGATTGAAAACAACTGAATCCCAAGTACTTCGTTATGGACATGCTGCAGACTTTACACAACATCAATAGTTCAGTTATGTAGCGAAATTGAACACATTCGAGTTGTTATAAACCTACCAGGAAAAAAAGGAAGTCGCGAATACTTGTAGCAAAACAATTTAATTGGGTCTGCGATGTAATTGTTCAGATGACATTGTGACGCCACGCTTAGCGAGTTCGTCAGCTATTTCGTTCCCCATGGGAATTCATGTATCCAGGAACCCACAGAAGGGAGTTACTACATAGTGCCTGTGAAAACTATTGAGTTCCGTTTTGGACGTTATTGTGCTACTTTCATGTATTTTGAGCGAAGCATGACATAAACATTAACGTGAGTACGGTTATAGGTGTTTTTTAGGGACCGCTGCCTTCTGGGTGGCAACCAATTTCGGTTGTAATATGCTGCATGTGTAATTATTCTCAGTGGCGTGTCGTTATTCCCATGCATGAGTTTTTGGAGAGTACGACTGGTCTTAATATAGAGGTGGACTTTCGGTTGAAATCCGCTCTTTTAACCAAACATTCGTTTGTATGTGTACAATTTATTATGTGGCTTCTTCGACGATCCTTCTTTGACGAATACAGCAAAGTTTCACGCATGAGTGATCTTCGGACTCGATCCTCCGTTACCGTAATGCCCAAGTGGAATTAGGTAAGTTTCTGAACTTGGTCCAACCACCGCGTCATGGGCGATCGCCTACCACATGGTGTAGTATTCAAGGCACGCCTCGGTAGTCGTGATGATGGAGACATTCGTCCCATGTGATCAAACCATCAGAGCATAGCACTTTCTGTTCGAAGAAGCAGCTGCTCAACCCTAAGTTCCTCGCGCACTGCCATCTTTCGCACCCTATCACGGCCAGTAACCACCAGTCCCACAATCATCTCGGCAGCTAATATCTTGAGAAGATTGTGGGAAACTCAAACGTCAACACCAGGATCAAGAGGTACGATCTTCCAAAAGTCCCTTCAAGTGATTGCTTACGCGGACGACATTGACGTGATTGGACGAACACAGCGAGCCGTAAATGAGGCGTTTGCTGACATTGTAGGGGAAGCGGCTAAAATGGGTCTGGCAGTAAATCAGGGCAAAACAGAGTACGTGCTCGGATAGTGCGTCATAATGGGCAGCAGAAACTTTGAAGTAGTCAATGACTTGGTCTACCTCGGCTATGTAGTAACACCAGTACCTAGATCAAGTGCAGAATTACTCGTCCCAATCGCAGTTTCTTTGGGCTCAAGAGGCAATTGAGTAACAGAGCCAACTCTCCAAGCACCAGGCTGATTTTATGGCGCAGAGACATGGACGCTATTGAAAGCGGATGAAGAAGCTTTTGGTCGTTTTGAGAGACATGTTATACGTTCAGATACCTGTTTGCGTTGATGGTATCTGAAGGAGGAGATTCAACCACGAACTGTACGGGCTGTACAGTGGCATGCAAATAGTTAAGCGTCTTAAGCCCGAAGAGTCTTCGATTCCGAGCCATTGGGACAACGCAACAGAGGACGTCCTCGAACAAGATGGCGCACACAAGTGGCGAAGGACCTCAAACAATTTGGTGTGCGCAATTGGAGGCTGCTGGCGAAAGATCGTGCTGGCTGAAGAGGCTTGTTGTAGGGCCCAGGTCCACCCGGGCTGTAGCGCAAAACAAGGAAGAAGAAGAAAATGTTTCAGTTCATGAGCATAGGCGAGAGTTGGAATACAACCAGAGTTGAAAATCGCTAACTCGAGTACCATTTCTAGAGCGAATCCGCTGGCCGGTTGCCACCTTAATGACACGAGAGAGCCATAAAACTCCCTCTCTACCCATTGCACCAGCTGACTTGCCGCCTGTTAGCGAGTCGCCAAAATAACTCTAGTCTACCCTTTACAATGTACTCCGAAAACGCTGACAGATTCCCTACAAAACTTAGGCTGTAAACTTTTGGTCTTTGTTTTTATTTCAAAATAATTTTGTTGCTAACAAGCTCCCCGAAAATAAGACCAGCCAATAGTACTTACTTACTTATCAGGCTGGCGACCCATGGAGGGTCCAAGCCTGAGCAATTGCTGCCTTCAATCGTTGACTGTCCTGGGCACGCTGCTTCCAGTCATCAAGAACAAGTTGTCTTGCATCCGCGATTACTTGGTCTTCTACCGGAGATTCGGTCTTCCTCTCCTTCTCGAACCAGTAGGCTCGGATTCAAAGACCCTCTTTGCTGGAGCATTGTTGTCCATGCGCTCGATGTGGCCGAGCCAATAGTGTGGTTCAATATTCCCAGGTTTGAATTGTTCTACCTACCGAAGGACGGGGTGACCGTCTGCCTGTCATACTTTCACCGCACCTACTTATTTTGGATTCACACACATGACTGCTGTTTCGCATTGAGACGTATTACTCGTGAAATCAGATATTTCCCGCACATCACCACAAACCAAATGTAAACTATTCCAAAGGAATGTCTGTCGCACCCTCCTGCGTTTATCCTTGGGCGGGAGATAATTTAATTTAACTGATAATTTACGCAGTTATGCCCCCGTCACATCCTGTAGGTAAACATGTCATCGTGTTCATCGTTCATCTTCGTCGCACCAATGTCTGCCACAGCCCGCTTAGATTAAGCCATTCTATGTGTGATATGTGCAAGTCCTTAAATCGTTAAATGCATCATTATCCTCGACAAAGATAACATCTAGTCAATGGCCACCCGAGAGCATCGGCACCGTCAAGGGTTGTTGATGCACGATGATTTCGAATCCCGAAATGTTGCGTGAACTTGACGTGTGACGTAATTGAATAACAATAAATCGTCCCTGGTGCTCCTGATGCTGCCGCTACTGCTGACGATGAGTGGTGAAATGTTCATCAATTTTCCGCCATTCAAGTTCGGCCCTCTCAGCACTCATTCTGGCGTCGTTGTTACGTGTCGGAAGCGTTCCCTTGTCAGCTCAATGAAATTTTCAAACAATTTTCAAGCGTTCCGAGTCCATGATTTATATTGTCGGAATCTGTCTGCGTGTAGAATGGGCCAATAGAACTTAGTGTGTACACTCCACCATTCTGTGCTCTGTGTGGCCATATGTCAGAACATGCAGTGTCCATGGTTATCACGTCTGATTATTTTTTTTCTTCTCTTCTCCCTATTCTGCCTTCTCTCCACACACCGCCACGCCGCACCACTCCAGTTGTATTTTTTTTCCCCCTTTTTGACAATTTAACAACTTCGCTCTCGGTCGATCCCTCTGCCAACGATGTCTGCCTCACCGAGGTAGGAGCATAATCCACCCACAACGTTCATGGGTCAGTTAATAAACGAACAGGAGAGAGTCTGTTCTGGATCTGTTTGCTTTGGTATTTCATTAAAATTCAGTTGACATCGAATGGGATGGCATCGAGAATGTGTCGATGGATGCGTTGAACATGTGTTCAACCTTTGATTTTATAGCGTTCGTCTCACAGGGCAATGACGTGCGGAAGAATAAAACATATTGACACTCAGACGATGTATTTTCCGGGTGAACTTGGTGCGGCCGCCGCCTTTGGCTATGTTTACCTTGGTGTTGTCATATTCTTGACGTTCAGTGTTCATAATTGCTATCCTCGATGACGAGAACAGACTACTGAAACTAGACTGAACACCAGACTACGATATTACTAGATAATGGGTGCACCGCAGCGTGATGACTCTGTGGGGTAAGGCTTCATTTTACACTCGTACACTTGCTTCAGCCGATTTTGAGTGCATACAAAGTGTCTTATTTGAAGTGCAATCGATTCAATTTGTGAACTCCTCTGAAAGCATTTTCGATTGCCATCTGACGCACATCTACCAGCTTCGAGCGTCGAGTACAGTGTATTCACATATTCAGCACAGAGCTTGTTAATCGAATTGAAGAACTTCTCCAGCACACTGGAATTCAAAGGATACGGACCGTATTTGCATTTACTCATCACAATCTGAAGAGCAAGAGTGAATAATTTCCTTGTTTTGATGCATCACTTCCTGTTCCTGATGATAATCATTATTCGGGGCCCCCTGAAAGAGATGAATCAGATGGTATGCATCCCATTGAACGTGCTGCATAACTGCTTCAATGCCAATGCATTGACTATATGGCCTTTATGGTGGTGCTGGTGCATTTGTGCTGAATTGGGAAATGATTTTGAAAATACAAACATGATTCGAAGAAAAATAATTCGCTTAAATGAATCTGCAGCTGACACATGATTCCATTTTCGTTGTTGTTCCCTGTGGTATTCGGCTGGTCCCTCTGGTATTTGACTTCAAAGAATACGAGATTTCAATTGAAATCTGCTTCTGATAATTGATTTTCATAATTCATAAAATGAGGAAAACAGGAGCATGAATTCGGATCAAGTGTGGGTGCAGAGTTATCCAAATTGAAGTGTGGTGCGTGTTTGAATACGGTGATCCTTTAAATGCACTCGGGGCTTTTAGGAGGAAGTGGAATATATTCATGGTTGCTTTTAAGACAATATTCAGTCACAGATGACTTCCTTGAACGTTTATTGGAAAAAACACTCAATTTTTTTTGGCGGTGACTGAGGGCAAAAGGAAGTATATGCTGTCCTCAAGAAAAGACATACAACATCGACGTTTTGCACACAGCATCACAATGGACAGCTATAAATTCGAGGTAGTTAGGGACTGAGTCTACCTCGGCCCTGCAGTAAACAGTACGAATAGCATCAGTACCGAGATCAAACGAAGAATAATTCACACCAACCGCTGTTTATATGGGCTTCGGAGGCAATTGAGTAATAGAGCTAAAGATGGAAGGACCAAGCTGACTTTATACAAGACACTGATCATTCCAGCCGTGCTGTACGGTGCGGAGGCATGAGCAGTCTCCAAAGTGGATGAAGAAGTCTTTGGTCTCTTCGAAAGAAAAGTTCTGCATGCGATCGTTGGTCCTGTTTCCGTTGACGGTATTTGGAGGAGACGATTTAACCATAAACTGTGCGGACGGTACAGCGACATGGACCCGCGTGTACGGAGCCAACGCTAAAGGTGGCTGGAGTGGACGGTAGGCCCATACGAAGAAGAAGGTGATGAAAGCCACCTATAATTGTGGGCTAAGAATTAAGATCACAAGTCTTGACTCGGCACAATTCTTAATGCCTTACGACTCAGTATTCTAGGATGCTCAAGGAACGAGACAAATTACCCACAACTCAAGGTTCATACAATTGTGCTCCAAATAATTCAAAACATGATGAAGGCCTTTGGTCTTCTTCTGCCTTGAATAAAATTAATATAATAATATTGGTGGCGCTACAGCCCGTAGAGGGCCAGGGCCTTGCTTCTCAGCAACCACCCATGTTGTGCGTGCTATGCCGACTCCGAACGTCCAAGTTGGAGAAGCTTTTTCTAGACAGTTATACTCTTTGAGCATTGTAAGTGACTCGAAAGAGGTGGGGCCGTGAAAAGTATTTCTTGTCGTACCAGGAATTGAACCTAGACAGGTAGGTCCAAGTGCGTAGGAGTCGACGCACATACCCACAACACCACTGGCCATCACTTTGGCCTTAAAGCGTTAAAGAAAAGTCGATCAGAGAAGATTCTGTGCTTACGTCGGATGATGATCAGCTCAAAAGGTGGATTTTGCATTTTGCTGCAGTTCTGAACCGTGTATTCGCCAGCAATATGTACTCAAGCCAGACTGAGATGTAAGAACTGCCAAAATTCGCAAAACTGGGTGGACAAGCTCACAAAATGTTAGTCCACCTCCCTGGTAGAAACAGGATATAAACCATCAGCGCATGTAGTGCAGGAAGCTTTTCAACAAAGCGAAAAGTTCTCGTGATGCTATAGACTGGGACTCCTACAGGGAATCTCTTAGTACTTTTAAGAATGAGCTGAGGAGAGCCCTACGGGGTTCATGGAGACCCTTCTGTGAGAAAATGGAAGAAGTCCCTGAAGCTTCTATAATCATGAACGTTCCCAGTTCCATTGAGTCCAAAAACTCAATGGAACTGGGACTGAACCTCATTCAGCAACGAAACCCTCAATCTCCTTTTCCATACACAATTCCCCGGCAGCTACTCCATAAGAACAGCAAACCAGAACGTGACTCCTTCTAACCCCCCATGCTCAAACTAAGCTAAGCTCACACAGGACACTCATCAGCGTCATAATCGGACGACTTAGAATACGATTAAACCACAAATGACCTCCTCTGCTACTGTAGCGATATGGGAAGCCACAGTTACTCACATCTAGGGGGCCTACTATTTCAAGAACCTCAAGAAACTAAATAACGAAAACATTAGCCAGCTAAACCGCTTTATCACAAGCACCAACTGGTTCCAAATTTAGGAGTAGTCAATTCGTGTAGTTTCACAATGGGCATACTTTGGCCTTTTGCAGTCAGCCACCACAACCTAACCTAACCTAGGCTTCTCCAGGATTTGTCTTAGTCTAAATATCTATATAATCTATAGTCGATTTGCCGGGCCGATTAATGCGTGGCAAAACTGCTTTAAATGTTCACATTATAGTAGAGTAGCTCTGGGAGACGTTGAGAAGGCATACATATACATTCATCTATAGTTCTTCCAAGAGAATTTTTTGTGGATCGGGCAAATGAGGCTGATGTTCGCAGCCAGAGTATTGGCTTTGATTTAATAAAATTGTATGTTGCTTAACACTTCCGTAAAAGGCCGTCCATATTGATAGCTGAACGAATTCCTGGGCACTCCCCACTGAAGAAATATTTAAGTATCGTGCATTCCGCCCCTTGTTGAGGTCTGCACGTGCAGTTGAAAATATATATTTCTCTCGCCGAGCTTGAGGACAAAGGCACAAAGAGTCGGAATTGAGTTCAGCGTTGCTAGACAGTTGAGATGGAAATATTTCAGGCATCCGAGTAAAGGTGCGTGAAAAGGAAGCTCTCAACATCATTTTACGCGCCACGAAATATGAAATGCAAAACCCATTGAATTCCCATGGTTACTTTTCACTTCAGTTTTCGTTTTTTTTTTTTTCCTCTTTTTCCTTTGCACTCAAATACAATTCATCATTGCTCTAAGGATTGAAATAAAGGACAAAAATTCCTTTTGCGTATCTCGCTCGGATTACCCTTTCGGATTTCCCCCATGACTAATGAATGAATGAATGGGAAGACGTACCAAAGTGCTTTGAGGAAAAAGTCAGAAATCCCAGTTAATTTCATCCCTACTTGGAATGCTGCCCACCCGGGGTGCTCCCTTTTGACCCGTCGAATTCAGAAGTAGATCATTTCGCTGGGCGTTCTGGCCTAATGATTAATTACCATTTATCTCAGTCATTTAGTGAAATATAATGAAAGGAGGGTCTCGGTAATAATTTAAAGAAATTCTTCATTTTCTTATCCGCGCTCTCTTCTTCTCTGTGTGCCGAGGCTCCTTAATTTAATTATGTGGAGAGAAATTGAATGCGAACAGTGAGAAGAGGGACATATTATGGGAGCATCGTTCATTTAACTCCGCACCAGAATATGGCCGTAAAGGAAGGTTGGAAGTTTAACATTTTTTCGCTTCGACCTCAGTCAAGATGGAATTTGTTGCGAGTAACGTTTCGGCTCGATGGGTGTTACTAATAATCAGATACAATATTCTTGAAAAGTTAATCATTTAACATCATATCATGACTTGGTGATTCGGTTTCGTTCCTTTAAATCCTTCCCGCCTTAGAATGGATTCTGCAACGAATTGGGCCTTGATGTGGCAAATTCACAATGAAATCGACTCTCCCAGAAACTGACTGCGGAGAATCAGGCACACTAGCTGCTGCCAGCGAAAAATAAGGCAGCAAGCAAGCATCTATCTCCACCTCTCAGCTCCAGGACGTCGAAGACTCTAGTGACTAGCGTAAAATACGAGTTGTTTCTAAAAAAAAAAGCCAAAAGTTCGACTGCAGGCATTAGAAAAGGCACACAAGACCTTCGAAATTCTGATGTTAATCTGGCTATCACTCGTTCAAAAGTGTCGCTAACTATGCCGCCTTGTCGGCAAAGACCAATAATTTTACGTAGCCCCGTAAACAAGTCTAGAATTCGTGTGACTGGATCATTTCTCCATATAATACGTTCATTGAATTAAGTTTTCAGTAAGTGGATTGATTGACTCCCGCTGTGTGGCTTGTGGCACCTTTTGGTGAAACCATACTCCATTGTGTCTACTAGATGCACTTGACTTAAGGAATAACGTTGTAACATATGTCTGTAGAGATCTCACTTCACTGGAGCGTGACGGTCACTTTCAGCAACGCCCAATGACACCAAAACCGCGACCGGCACGAAAATTATTTTTTTTTTGTGGATGAAGTCTTCACGGGACCGATAACACATATTCTGTTTGTACGAAGGCGTTCAGCCGAATATGCTCTTCATCACTGACGATAATTTCTTTTCCAACATTTTCAGGGCCCAATCCGGCAACGTACGTTCACTTCATATAGTCGAGTGGCTTCAGTTATTATAAGGGTGCAGGCCAAGATTGGTCAGCAATAGTCTGGTCTTAGTGATGCCCAATTCTTGCGAACGCTATTTAATCGGCTGTTGGTTCGTTTGCGACGGACGCTTGAACGGCAACAATACTCTCGACACTTCGACCAACTCGTTGTATCACTTACATGGGAGTATCCAACAGTGACTTAGATTTAGACTCAAATTTGGTCACTAGGCTATGAATTGTTTGTAGCTTGGGACGAGAATTACGACCAAAAATTGGCCTGAACGCTCTTAAAGTTGCCGCCACCGATTTGGAATTTTGGTAATCTGAGTAAAGTAATGCGTTATTTGTTGTTCTTGTTCGTTCATCGAAATATTGGTCATTGGCTTAAGGGTGAGTTCACAGTGAGAGGACACACAATGCTGTTGATCTTTGGATTCAAAACCATTCCACTGCAGGTACAACCAGACACCTAGTGTTAGAAGCACTTCAAGAAAACTTACCGAAATGCTGAGGACTTCCGCAGATATTCATTTCACACCTGCCCACCAGCTATTCCTGCAATTTCATGCGTCTTCTCTTTCGCAGGAAAAGATAACCAGAAGATACACAAAAAACATAAATGAGGGAATAAGTGTGAAAAGTGAAATGCAATTGCTGGAAGTAGAGTCCAGAATTAATAAATTCGCCGGAAAGTAAAAATGGAATGCTAACACCTGAGACGAACTCTCATGGACTCGAACTACTCAGGGCTCTATGACAGCGCACAATTGTTATCAGGCTTAATTAACCAGCGACCCAGCCAAGCGAGATGGGAAAGTGAGTGCGAACACTTCTCAAATGCTCATTTCAACTTCGTGCTCATGTCTCTTTTCATCACAAGTTTAAATTATCCCAACTTTTTGTCACATCTCAATATTTTAATGCAGTCCTGTAACCGACAACGCTGAGTTTTTTGCTCACACTTTTGAAATGCACATCGCGTCAACAGTGGGGAAAAAAACACCCGTCCTGACTGTACTGACAAGTGCCAGGATGTAGCTTATTGTACATACATTGCAGTTGCAGGAATTTGTAAACATGTTCAGTGCTAAACCTTCCCAATTAAAAGTTTACCACATCTACTTCGGCTAATTGAATTAATAAATCATAAAATCGCGTTCACATAATGCTAAGAGTTCACTTAATTACGGAAGTTTCCTTCGCGAAATTAGCTCTTATTCTCATTTGTGGAAAATAGAAGTGCCGTTGGTGCAACTTTTATGAGCCACCATGTAATGTGCAACACGTCGAAGTTTCACATCGATATCTGCAATTAGATAACTCGTAGTTGGAGTGTCCAATTAGGGCACCTTTTGCTTTAACAACATGTAATTTAGTTAGTTTGGTTTTTGTGTGTTTGAAGCAGTTTTGTGTATAGTTGCTGGGGTTCGCGTGAGTCTACAGTACTTCAGAATATGGAGCGTTCTGACTGACTGCGAGGAGGATATACAATCTGAATGGACTAGATAATTTGGGCGGTAGTTTGTAAACTTATTTTAATTGTCACAAGTGCTTGATCATGGGGCGTCATTGAATTTTTACTCAGTGTCTACACGTTGTTCTTGTAACATGACACAACGATGAAATTTGGCTTAGAAATCAATCGCAACGAAATATCCAACTTTTTGGTTTCCCAAGTGTCCATTCGTAATCCCCTTTTGTTTGCAGTGTACATTGATTGACTTCCCATAATAAACTTCCTTGTAGTACACCGGAAATATGCACATTTTATTGATGAAATATATAATTTTGAATTCAATTTAAGAGAATTGACCGCAAAGGAACTGTGGGTAAAGTTGGCTGATATAAAATTACAGCTACAGCAATGGCTTTTTTAGCTTTGGTCAGAGCTCTTTTCAAAAAAGGTAGAAGTCTGATCGACCGAAGATTTGTCGGGATAAATGTGTCTTTGCCCCGTTTAGGGATCGATTGCACAACCGCTGTTTGCCAGTGCATCGAGTAATATTCAATACTCAGCGCCTTGTTGAACAGATGGAGAAGCACAATATCCGGTATACCATCGACTCCCGACCACCTTTTCGTCTTCAATGAGTTAAAGATATGCTGGCGATCTTCTTGAGAAATCAACGTGTGATTTCCATCATTGCCGACGGTACTACTTGCCACTGAAAATGAGGAAACCTGTATTCTCGGATCGCCAGTGTACGTTGCCCAATACGCCGCAATGAGTGTCGAGTTCATATCCTTTTAGATTTTATTTCTTTCCTTCACTTTTTGCTCGAAATCCATGTAATTATTCTTCTTTTTCATTTTTGGTTCGTTATTTTTGTAGTTTTCTTAATTTTTTCGCATAGAGTGCGTGGACCTTTGGTTGAACATGAGCCTCAGTGACGAGAGCTTCCCTAATCATTATCGGTATATCACGACGATCGCCCGCAACTGCAACGTCTCTCTGTGCGCATCATTGTCTGCTGGTGATATTGATGGTAACATCTTAGCGTCGACATCTGTACATCTTCATCCGGCAACAGCCTCGGGGCAACACAGAGTGGTTCGGCAAAAAATCCAGAGGAGACGAAAACTACAGGACCTTCAATCTGCCTACAAAAAGCGTAGGTATTCCCATCCGAGAGCTAAAAGGCCAAGGAGAAGCACATTCGTCCAGTCCTGAAGTCATCCATAGCAATGACCTATGAAACCATGAGCTGATTGACATTAGTCGAGGACAATCCATCTGATATAGACTGATTGAAAAGGAACTGGGGATGATGTGTCTGACTGCGCTCAGTGTGCACCTGAAGTCGAGTTTGCAGGAGAAGATAATCGAAGCGACGAGATTGCGTCACCGACTGATGAACGATACGAACAGGACTAAGCGCCACTCACTCGGCATCGATGTTCACAGCATCGGCATCGATGTTCGCAACTATTACAGTTCGCAGCTCTCGCTGCCAACCCTCATCTACAAACTGCCACGCAACACTATCGGTACCCAACTCCGATTTCACCCAATCGCCACCTGACACCATCAACATCAGTAGCAGCAGCAACGCCGGACAATGTGAAAGCGAAAATGTCACCACCATTCAACCGATAAGCCTGCACTTTTCCTCCACCCACTTGGGACACTATCAACGTCAAATGGCAGGCAATCATACAGCCGACAGCCCGATAGCGACTGCAGTGACTAAGCCATCGACACGGATGAGGACGGCTTCTCACCGAACAACGTTTTCCGAGAACAATTCATGATTTCTGAGAAGCGCTCCAAAGACACGACAACCTTCCAACCCGCCGAATCAAAAGAAGAGGAGGCACTACTTCAAGTGGAAATGGATATTCGAATAAAGCGGCAAGTGCAGCGATCAAACTAACAACAGCAGTCTCGGGGAGCAAAAACAGCTAGACTCCATTGCTGATAGACTACGTTCCCCCGATAGTGATACTTCGTTATAATAGCATTTGCTCTCGTTGTTATTTCATGCATATTTATGATTTTCTCCTCCATTCGGTCGAAAACTGTCTTAGTTCGTCTCTGGGCTCGACTCTGTTAAAACGCCTTAAATGTTGCGTGCGAATGCATTCAGTTTGTCTGTTAATAAACATTCACAAGCCGAGCTCTTGACAACCAGAGATAATGGCATAACGACATCAGTCCAATAAGCTGATTTCGCTATTCTCAGTGACAGCCAAGCCACTGTAAGCTCGGTTACATGGAGCTCTAGCTACACTGACGCTTCTCGGTCACAGGGAGATTACAAGGAATGAAATAGTTGATGAACCAGATAGAAAATGTGCTTTGTTACATTGTCCAACACCCTCGGATTCCGCCCGGAGCAAAGATTTTCACGCGCTCTACATGGCCCAGCCGTCTTATGCCCTGGAGCCGTCAATGCCTGGCCAAGAAACATATCGTACAATTAGTGGTTGCATCTTCTCCTCCAGATGCCCTCAGCAAAGTCATCACCGATCGCACGTATCGTACATAGACCTTTTGTTCTTGAAGAGACCCAGAGTTTGACTGGTTTCTGCACCATAAACTTGCACTGGGACAACCAAGGTCAGTTATAAAATCGGTATGTTCTTAGTGAGCGGGCTCTATCAAACAATTGTCCATTGAGTCCAACGAAACAGCGGTCGGCAAGAGTTGTTCTGCAGTGAGATTTGCACGATATTCTGTATATTAATGAAGTCAGTAGAGTAGGTGGTACAACAAATTATGGCATCTATGAGGAAGCCATCACAGTGGTTCCCAGAGGACCGACGCTTGGCTAATGACCATCAGTGACAGCTCATAGAGATCACGAGCTGTGTGGATTTTGCGCTAGCTAGATGACTCTCATCGGTCAGTCTTTCTTTGAGAACATAGTCATATCCTGCTTTCTCTAGTCCACCTGATAAATATATTGAATCCACGTCGATTCGCTGCCCCTATTCTTCTCCTAACAAAGCTCTTCCTTAATACAACTCTGGCCACCTTTCACAACTTGTTGCCAAAAACGGGGGGGAAAACATTTTTTCCATCCACTACACTTGAGCATTTCGGTCGAGGCTATTGATTTATCGCACTGGTTTCATTGTAGACTTTCATCGCAGCACACCCCCTTCCCTTTCTCCGATCAACATTGTTGCTAATTAAAAAACACAAATCTTCTGGAAAATCGAGCGAACTAATAAAATGCAAGCACGAATCCATTCTTATTCCATCTCAACATTCGTATGTACATGCTCCCCCCCCCCCCCCCCCCCCCCCCCTCCTCCAGTTAAGGACCGAAGTAAGTCCACTCAATCCACTTAAGCATTAAACACATGCGATGGAGAAAATAGGAATAAAACAAAACAAAGAAGGAAGGGGGGAAAAAAATGGACGAGAAACCTAATTGAACTAGGATGAAGATAGTGCAGCTAGGAGAGCAATTGCAACTATTAAACGGATTGAATTATCCGCAGAGAATGTAGGAAGGACGTAATATATGTTCCCCAGTGGTATTCAGCCATTTGGTCACTTGTCATTGGTACTCATTCCCTGGCATGCCTTCCGGATTGTTTTACTTTTGTAGCGAATGCAATCCGATTCACTTGTTCCTTGTCAACGTAGAGTACTCCAATTTGTCCGTGAGCATCTCATTGGAATTCTATGCAAGAAAACCCTGTCCTGTAGCTGTGGCAGTAGGATAAAAGTAATTACACGAACGAGGGGATAGCTTCAAATGAAATGAATGCAATAAGGTAGGAAAAAGGAGGGCTGCAAGTGGCGATACACTAGCTGATTCGAATTGAAGTCTGGAAATAAATTTACACTAGCTACTCGATGTTGGGTTGGGATCTTGCGCAGAAAAAAACCAAAAACTCCATCGTATTGTAGTGCATTTGAATTGGTATTGTACTCGTCGAGGCAAAATGGATAACATGAATTACGGCACTTCCGGAACGGATGCTGTTACGTGGAAATGGTTCGCGCATAGGGGCTTCATCGATTCGACACTAATTGCTCATTTGTGTATGCAATGAAATTACAATTCCTGGTGCTTCATGTGATCTTTTGTTTGGGCTCTGCTCTGAATCCTTCTGAATTCGACCATATTTCACGGCACATTAACCATCATCACTCATCAGAGAACTTCAACAGCGGGAAAGAAACTAATATGTTCGCTACACTATTCACGAGAAGGAGATTTTGAAGTTTTCAGGTAAAGCCCTATATGCTTCAGCACCACCCCAAGAGGGGCGCCAATTCAATTCCACTCAAACCACACCGCACCGTGACTTGAATAGGAGCAAAAAAAAGAATTGACAACCGAATGGGAAAAAGAAAGAAAAAAAAAAAAAAACCGGCCTCATAGAACCCTTTCGATGATCCCATGGCTGTGCAAAGAGAAGAGCCACAAATCCCTTCACGATTGTTCTCAGTATGTTTTTGTGAACATGTCCCGATTGAAAATCCCAAGGCAGCAATTTGAATATGGAAATTGGGTTTGTACGATTTCATAGCTCCGGATATTTAAATCAAAGACGAGAGAGAGAGAGAAAGAGAGACGATTGATTCGGTTTTAGGGACATCTTGGATTTATGCTCAGTCCCTGCCCACGGCGAATTGTGAGGTTTCTCTGAAAAGAGGGACATATTGACCATTTGACGTTCGGAAGGAGATTTATTGTAAAAAGATTATTTTCGCTTATAATGCAATTTCAAGGGAATTATAAAAATTTCGTACTTTTCGCTGTCGAAATGAATCCTTTTTCTTTTCTTTTTTTTTTTTCTGGAGCGACGCAAATAGGGACGTCCTTGGAGCACTCGGCTTTAGGAGAAGCTCCCAATCCTTGTTGGGGTTTATTTAATCATATCTTTGGAAAGGATTCCTTTTTATTTATTGTTAGTTTGGGGTTAAGTTGGGTTTTACAGCCCGTCAGTGACTGCGATCAATTGCAGGAAGTGACAATCGTAAGCTCTTTATTCGGCTTATATTGTAATTTGGACATACAAATTACATTCGAGCATTGGCATTAGTGAATAATAATAATACGAGGGTCGTTTAATAAGTCGCAGTAATCTTAAATGCAACACGGCTAACATAGCTCACTGCACGACGATTACTGGCATAGAGCGCCTATAATCGTACCCAGGTAAGCCGAAGTATTGTGAAGTATTGAAGTATTGATAGAACTACCAAATGGCCCCCCCGAATACGGAGAAATGGCGGTGCAGTGTTGTTGGCTAATTCAACGCACCGCCGAAGTGTAATCTTTTCTGGCTGGGCGGAAATTGAATCTTCATTGACAGTGTTGATGGCTTAAAGTCCAAAAGAGTGTATTTACGGAGCGACGAGTTGACTGCACACAGAAGACCGATCTAACGACGAAATTCACGTTCGAAAATACTGTTTAATAATTTAATGCGATTAACTCAAATTTACTTGCGGAATAAGTGAATGAATGACCCTTTACTTCCGGAAACAAGTGTCGTATTTTGAAATTTAAGTCGAAGCAGCTGTGTCAGCGTCTGGAGAAATGTTTCATAGAGATGTTCACAAAGCACACTTAAATTGGTCTATAGTCAAGGTGCAATACGTCATATTTGAACCATCGCCAGGTATAAGCTCACTGTACCACCAGCTGTTGAATGAACATCACTTTAAAATAAACACCCGTTTTTCTGCATCCGTTCGCCGCAACCTATTATCGGTGGCACGGGTCACTAATGTCCGAAGCTCGACTCCCAACGATTCAATCGATCATTAGAAGCAAATGTAACTTTGTCTGCCGACATCTTCCACGTAATGATAAGCCACTCAAACACTGGAGCCTTGAAATGCAATCTGAATAAGCCGTGGAAAGCTATTCGCAAAGTCAAGTGCTCAAGTGCAGGGTGTCGTCTCAATTCAACTCGTTATCAATCAAACTGTCCACTGTCGGGGAAACAATTTCCAGGCAGGATAATAATTTATGTAACAGTTTATCCACACACTCCCTCAGCATCTCCATCCGCAGCCCCTGATTTCCGTTTCGTCGCACAAACATTCTAGCGATATGAATATCCATTGCGCTGAACTGTGTACGTACATAGCTCCACGATGACTAGACACGGAAGATTAAGTATCCGTTGATGGAGTATGAGTATGTATCTCGGTGCTGCATGTACCGGGCGAGAAATTATCGCCAGCAGATGCTACAGCCACCGACCGGTTTAAGTTCAATGCATTATCCGAGAAACGTGATTGAGCATTAAAATTCTAGAAGACCATTCCATTCCATCGCCCCCCTCCCCCATTTGGGTGCGGCGAAACCAAACTCTGGGAACCTCGTTGACAGTGATGTCGCTCTGATGATATATTGATTATTCCCTGCATTGTTGTGAATGGATTTGATGACGTTTTGCAAAGCAGACGATAAATTTCGTTGATAGATTTGCCACACAAAGCTCTTGCCATAACCGGGTAAGGTCCATCTTCATCCTACTGTGGTTTGTGCTGAGTGCCATAGCGCCATCCCGTAACACCACACTTATGTGGAACTTTGGGATCTTTGCAGCATTAGCCGTGTTAAATGCTTTTGGTCATTGGTTCTAGGCGCAAATATCATCAGTGCAGTGATTGAAGTTGGAAATATTGTGTTCAATGAAGCAACAGGTAGAGGGTGTTTTTAAAGTCACTGTTTGTTGGATTAGCTTACTAGACACTTGATTAATTTGTTCAGTTCATGTCAGGATGCTAATCCCCAGTTTCACAGTGAAATTTACAAGATTAAACTTAATTTCAGCTGAACCGTGAACCGAGTTTGGTTTAATTCGTCCAGTTTCACAGTGTAATCTGACATTCAGTTGAGTTGAACATCGCTTGTGTAATGCGATCGAAGGAAAATTATGGCAACACTTTCCATTTGGTGCGTGTATTGTAAGGGCTTTCAATGTACGCCTAAGTCGAATTCTCAAGGGATATACAAATTAGTTCGGGTTAGAGGGAATTTCGACATAGGGAGAGTCCACTGTATTATGGCTTGTAGTTTTAACATGTTTTTGCTGCATTCCTTTAGAACTTTTGCAGAGCCTCTATGCTGTTATCATTATTATTATTGTTGCGGGTTTGTTGCACCGCGACGTTTAAGATCTATTCTGCGCCCTTACCACCTTTCTCTTACTCGAGTTCCCTCATATATGCTTCTTTCCAGATTTATATTGAGGACTTTGGACACCTGTTGTGCATAGGTGAAATAGATTTGTTCTAGAGTACTCTCTATAAGCCATTTTCCTCCTGGAATCTGAGAATGCGAGATGGTTCTAGTGATCTCATCTCTTCGTCTGATAACAGGTGCTTGCTCAGGTATTTTCTTCTTTTATGTGCCCATGCCGCACAGAAACCCAGTACGTGTTCTTGGATTTCACTTGATTCTCTACAGAATCTACAGAGACGTTCTTCTGATATTCCTAGTTGCATACGTCTGCAATGCCCTGTTAGGATGCGTAGGTTATTTTTGCCCATTTTTACGCATGCTTTAAGCCGCTTCCGGTTGTATTGGGTTTTTTGGCCTGTTTCATGCCGTAAGTATGGTTCCATGTTTCTGTCCGGAACCTTTTTTAGTTTTTTCGATGTGGTCTCCTACTGCACAGAATGGTTCAGGGCCTATGAAAGGTTTCGATACTCCTTTTCTGTCTAGGGAGACGGCCATTTCATAACCTTCCATCCCCGTGTGGCCCAGCAAAGTTTTACTCTATTTCTCCCGCTCAATTCTTTGAGCATCTGTAGGCATTCCCACACAAAGTTAAATTAATTTATGATGTAGGACTCTAGTGCCAAGATGGCAGCACGAAATTATTGCTACGTCGCAGTTGGTGATAGGAACTATACCAGATTGATTTGAACGCATCTGTGGCATAGATTCCGCTTGGAAGATGCTGGTGCCTTTGCCCATGGTATCAAAGTATTTTGTTCGTGGTCCAAATACTCCTCCCAGTCAGTTCTTGATCCATCTGTTCGTGTGACTGCTCAGTCTGTAAGCTATGGATTCATTGCTCCAGTCCTTTTTGGTGTTGAGCTTGATGGTGAACTTCTTTTGGAAATTTAACTTCATAATCATGTCACGGAATGGCCAGGAGGAGTAGATTTTTGACTCGTGCATCGAATTGTTTCGATGTAGTGCACCTGTCTGTAATGTTACCGGAAAACAAGGATTTTGATAGTCATCCAAGGAAGGAAAACGCAGCGGTATGGGAATCCATTGCAAATTATTTCAATTCCAGGAATGGATCCCATTACCCAACATCAGATGTCAAAGAGAAAAAAAAAATACGAAAGCTTTTAAAGAAGAGCGAAGCAAAATGGCTGGGGTGTAGAACTGTGGTTTAATCGACAGTGTACTCTCGTCTAACTAAAATTACAAATATAAATTAATTCAAGGTGCAATCGAAACTGTGAAACCGAATAAATCGTCGAAATGAAGTTTAAGCGAAAAGTGGAGTACAGCAAATTTGGCTAAACGACGTAAAATGCACACCATGACCAGAACACATACCCGTTCCTCGAATTGGATGACTCCATATTTTCGGTTTCAAAAGGTCTGTGTATACCGCACTACATCGCCATAGGTTACTAATTCAATAAATATTGAAAATAACAAATAGAAAGTAATTTTCAACGCAATTGTTGAATACATTTTTTGATTAATTAAATGAAACCGAACCAGGATCGCACTGGAATGATAATTAAAATAAATATTCGGGTATTAGCGTGTCGACAATGACAATTCGTGTTTAGCCACACAGCGGGCGGACGGATTAAATTCATTTATTCGACCGGCTGTTTTGATGTTTGATGTGATTATAATATGCAAATGTAAATTGCAACAGTGTCATGTAATCGTAACCGGAAATTAATTCTCATTTTTTTTTTTACATTTTTCAGCAACAGTTCAAAAATGGCAACATTATCGAGGAGTGAGTGATTTTTATACGGCGTATTAAGGAATTAGTGCATTTAATCAAATGCAGCCATATTCAGTAGAATAACGACCGGGGTGTTTTGATAGCCTGGAGAACGTTGTTTAATTGTTAAGTGTTGTAAGCTAAACAAGCGAACAAGCGATCAACTTTATACTTCTTATTCTCTTCTGTGTTGGACTACAGTCCGGGGGGCCCAGGGCCACAGCCAACAAGTGTCTCCAGCGATCTCTTTCTAGTTGCCATCACACCAAGTTGGTTGATGTCCTTCTCCACTTGTATGTGCCACTTTAGACGGTATCCTCTGTTGCGCAGTCGGAGTCGCAGACTCTTTGGGGCGGAGCTATCCATCCATGGTTCAGCCAGTTTAGGCGTTGGATTCTCACACGCCTGGATCCATCCTCATGTCGCTGGATAACTTTATTCTGAATACTTAAAATACAAAACATGTACAATCGGGGAAACCTTAACATCTTCTTCCCCATTTTGTTTAACTTCAGGTGAGCAGCTGTTTATAAAAATCGGGTAGTTACTTATCAGTGCGGTTTAATGCCAGAGAAGTTCCGAACTGACAAGAACTTCATACAGCGACTGAGCCTGGAAAGGCCCATCCACATCCAAGAGGCTTATGACAGCCTTCATGTGGAGGTCCTACACGCTGCCTGGTCTAGTTTTGATTCTCCTGTTACTCGTCGGGTTGTGCAGTATGACGAATTCGCGATGGTTCATCAAAGTCGGTAACTTTTCAAAAAAAGTCTCAGGCGGTGTCATGTGACTTCTTCGAAGATCTTGGAAGACACACAGGTCAACACCAGAGCCACGATCTCTCAGAAGTTCGAACACCTTACTGACCGTTCCCTCCCTTCTGCCAATAGCGTCAGTGTCATCCGCTATTTCCAGCTATTAACACTGGCGTGACTAGTAGAACGCATAGAGCCGTCCATAAGGCCACTAAAATGGCGGATGGAATACCAAAAATGTCGACGTCTAGGATACCGCGCCACCTTGTGTAGACTCCATAGTGATGAGTACAAGCAGAATCAGGGTCGAGTGACTTAAGTTTGGGGTCACATCTATAATTTTTCATCATGATCAGAAGTCAGAACTTCTATCCCACTTGCACCAGTTATCAAATTTTAAAAATGTTTCCATCGCAACGTGATCACTCATCACAAGTCCTTTTCTGTTCACTAGCAAATGTCTGCGTGGGAATCCTTTGTGCTGTTTATGTTGAGGTTGTTGAAGATTTTACCACGATCTGTACAGCGATATAAGTCTAGCCAGTTGTCTACAGATTCCACGCTTAAAATGACTGCGCTATGTCCGTATCGAATATTTCGAATCCGAGGGTGTAAGACAACAGCTACGTCCAAGGTGGGGCACAAACAGAAAATGGACTTAGGTAGCTACGGTGACTGCTCGCTTATTGCACATAAGCTAAACTCCACTTAGACCAATGTGGTCCATTGTGCTGTCACTGTGGCTCTAAGTCTTCTGGCCTGGTTACCTCTCAGGTAGTCTCCCGTTACTGCGGCAAAGAGTTTACCAATATGTTTCCTGTTTAAATTCCAGTAGAGCATCAGTCCTCTTTTCATATAGTGCAGGTCTCACTGATTTCGATGATCTGCACGTAATCCTTTCCGCCCTCCTGTGGTTTGTGTCGTTTATGTCGTTCGTCATTAGTACCGATTTTCTTGCCTTCAGTGGGGATGAGGTGAGCTCTTATTAATTCATCGACACAGAGTAAGATTGCGCCGGTCGTTCTCTCTCCTTTAGAGTTTTACAGAGCCATTATGACCGCCAGACTATCTATGTAGCAAGCAATAGATTTGCCGTCTATCGGACTCATTGATAGTCGGTGGGCTGCAGGAAATAAATCAACACTTGGAAGCAGGCCCAAGCTTACAACGAACTGTAGTGCCACAGACAGAAGAAGATTGGCAATCGTCATTCAATAAAAAAAACAACTCCTAGATTATGATTGGTAGGCAAAACTGTGCAAATAATGCAAAAGCATCCGTGTAAATTCCGGCTTACAAAAAATGTGTTTTTAATTTGAGAGTTGTTTCGCCATGCGGTTTGGCAACATAACGGTGAACTGAACTTATCCCCAAAAAAAACAAAAAAAACAAAACTAATCCCCAAAGAAATATATATGCACAGCGGCCGAAGCTGAAAAACGTATTACACGCAAACAGAAGACGATTTAATAGATGCATCTTCAGTGCTTAAGTCATCACCGTCCCATTGGGTAAAATTCAGGAGATGTTGAAGCACCTTTGGATTCATTTCCGGCATCCACTCGGGAGTCTCATTCGCAGCTGAATTATCCACCCACGAACCGGCGGATATACACCATCCAACAGTACAGGTGAGAGTTTTGCAATAGTTCACGCAATTGCATTGAATTCGTGTAGAATTTCACACGGATTCGAAACACTGGCGAACTAAAATCTCCCCGCCATCGGCATAACAAAGCATCAGTTTCCCGCCACAAACACCAAAGTTTGCCCACCAGAACTAGAAACTTGAGAAAAACACTATCCCGCAGTCTGCTGCGGTATTCGAGTGTAAGAATGTTCTCTCCTCTGATCTGCCGATGCTGAGAGAGAGACAGAAGGGAGAGACTAAAATATTTCAAATGCACATTAGATAAATGCTTCATACACAAATAAATCTAATTGAAACGAGGACCCATTCGATTTAGTAATTGTTTATGTTGCATGCAGATTTGTTTACTTTTGAGTTCGTCAATGAGTTTATTTATTAAAACCTTGTTTGCAGTGAATATTGTGTTGGAAGATTGTATTAGCCACTGAGGTAGTACATAATTTCTTCATACACGTATGTAAGTACACAGGAGATTCCATAGCATATCACGATAACTCCTTAAATCATCTCTATCTTGTGGCAGGTCTAATCCAGCAGAACTTCAAGGAACCTGCAGCATGATCAAGCCATAGCTTCTTATAGTAAGGACATGTGCTGCTGCTTTTGGCAAAAAGTAAGAGTATCCTTCTTTCGAGAAGCACGAAGATGCTCCCACGATAAACCGCAAGGTTTCCTTCATACAAGCTCATTCCATCTTGCAGACTCTTTCCTGCTCAGCAAGTCTAAAACAAGACCAAGTCTGTAGAGACGCCACTGCAGTCAATAATAGGTGATTTTGCATACATTCCGCTAGAGCTGGGAATATACTACATTTTCCTTCAATCCAATTCAACCTCGCCATCAAAAAGCCTCTTGAAAATCACATGTCGTGCAGAAGGGTTGAAAGAGGAACCCCACAAGGTGGTGTACTCTGTCCTCCTCTTTTGCATATCACAGTATTCACAAAGTACCCAATTTCCTTCCAGCACTAGTATTCCTTCCATATTGGAACACTTGGTCTACCAGACCATCTATCAGACCGTGGATGGTCCTTTATGCATCCTCACAGTATGTGTTTACAGTGTTTACACAAATGATTTATATATACGCATCATCTGTCTCGTGTTGCAATGGCATAAGATTTCAATATCCACCTCGGGTGGGTGACGGGTCTCTGTGGCCTACTGCATAGTTGCAAAACCGATCCACTCGCTAGATGTGGTACCACCTGTTCACATTTTCAATGCGAAGATCTAATCAGAAATGGTCTGAAAGCATAGCATGCCTGGGAAAATCAGCGTTCTTTGGACCCAAATGGGGGATCCGACCTAGAAAAATACACTGGGTCTACAATAGTCTCTGCAATAGTTAGGCCAGTACTGACGTACGGGTACTACAAACTAGCATAAGCTGAATACAAAGATCGGCCTGCATCTGTACTACAGACGCACTCAGATCAACACCCATGGCTGCTACAAAAATGTTTTGTAATCTTCTCTCCATGAACATATTTGAAGTTTATTGCTACGCTTCAAAGGGCGTATGGAACTACTACAAAAATATGAAGGCTCAAAAATAATCCGACTACATCACGCCTTTTGAGGACGAAATCTAAAGCTCTCCTATAATAAGATTGGAAGCAAATTAGCAAACTAGGAGGTGTCATTGCCTAACCACCAATTGTAAATCAAGCCAGAAGACTTGGAGCGCACACCAATGCCTTCTGTAGAAGCTGCATTCATCGGGACCTGCCTCGCCCTAGCAGTGACAGGAAGAAAATTACCCTAATTGGTGATGCCTTAAGACCATTGCGCATGAAAAGTGGGCAAGCACAGGAGTTAGCAATCATCCCATTCCACCAAGATCCCTTTGCCACTTTCCACATCAGCCGGGGATACAGAAAAGCAGTTCAAATAAAATTCTCCGCAGTTTCCTCTTTCGTAAAAGTTAAAGTGATGAATATCCGTACTCGACCGTCAGCCATTCTTAAAAGCATCCACCACTTCAAGGACTCTCACGCACTTGCTACAAAGATTCAGTACCCAAAATAGAACAATACGGCGACATCCAGTGGAAGTAAACGGAAGCAACACCATAGGCACTGCCAGAACTACGGCTATTTTAAATTCCAAGTGCAAACGCTTTATTTGCCGATAGGCGATGAATTTGATGTGATTTGCATTTCGCAGATCCTTTGAGAGTACAAATAAAAAGTGAATCCACTCAGCGGCGCGATGGGAAAATTTCTAATTGAAGCACACGCCAGACCGACTATCATCAAGTTTATTATCACTGCTCAGTCGAGCGGGTAATTTTGTTCCTTTTCAAATCGACTGGAGTGGCTGGGGCCGCAAAAGAAAACCGAAAAATGGCGGAAGGCTTTCTTTGCGTTGCGAGTGCTTTGCTTTGCCGAACGAGTGGAGAATTAATTTATCCGGTTTTTGGTGAAACTTTTAAATGTTTCGAATTTATTTTTCGGCCTGTTATTTATGTATTTATTCTCAGATTGGCTTGGAATTACAAATTAAATGTCCTTCCAGTTGGCATCGGGATGCTGTGATGCGCAAAGGGGACTCGGAAAATTGATTGTCATTGACAACTGATGGGGGAAATCGTGGATTTGACTTATCCGAACTGCAGCCAACACAAACCGAATGGTCCAAAAACAAAACCCGTCCTAATGAATGGTAATTAACAGAAAATGCAACCATCTCCACCGAGGAGTGCGGAATCTTATGTGTAACTGATCTTAGATAACAAGCGACAATAATGTTCGCTGCCACAAAATTCACTTCGTTGCCATTAATTTTATGCTCGCTCATAAATCTCCCCGAATGGGGTCAAACGGAACGACCTAACCGAATGCGATTTCCTCAGACGTCCGACGATGGTGCAATATGGCGGCGGCCTCTGTCTGAATGCAATCCTCAAAAACCGCTATCGACCGGCATCCTTTTAGCAAACCTAGCCGCTACATACTCGTGCTCGAACGGGCATTCCTCTGTCTCTCTCTCTCTCTCTCTCGCTCTTCACCTTCCTTCAGTGGCTTTGGTTCGTGTTCGCTTTGCATTACATTTAAAGCAATGTGAATGCTAGACGTGTTCTTGAATTCCAAATAAAATAACTGTGTAGATGTGTTGTGCACAATTTCCTTTTACGACTCTCAAGAGTGGTAATAAATCTCGCTGCGAATAGTTTCCGGCAATCATTTTGTTTCCACTTAACCTCATTCGATTCTCCATGTCTTTCCGGATAGAAAGAAGCCGGGCGGTAGCTGCAAAGCACTGAAATCCAAATTCAACTATCCATTGAGTCACCATCCTCCTCCCGCATCGTTCGGTAGTAACAATTGCTACAGACGAGTAGCACGGAGTGGCCTCTTAACTGGGGCTCCTTAACTGGTTGCCATGTAGTGTGTGATTATCTGGGGCGCACTTAATTTTCGGGATATCCTCAAAATTTTCGCTCTTGGTCATTACACATGTTCCTCGACGTCAAGATGACCACCGAACGACGAGGGTGGACTGGGGGAAGGCTCAAATGGGCAATTCGAAGTGTGGGCGGGTGCAACTAGAACTGCTTTACGATAGCCACAAGGAGTGCAAAGGGAACGTGTTTGTTCCGAACACACTATCGGACACATTTCATTTAATTGAATTATAATATGCAGGCATTTGAGCTACACACACTTTAGGAATGTCGAATGTCAGTGCTGCAGGGGGATTAAGGAGCACCGCACTGAGCCGCACAAGAGTGACGTCGAACAAGAGGAGTGCTTTTCTGGCTTGTAGATGTTTCGGAAAGAAATTGAATTGAAAGTGGTTTCACTTCTAACTGACAGTGTTTCTCATTAGGGCGGATAGACGGGCACCACACATCGATACAGGGCAGTGTTGTGCGAATTTCAGACTAATCCAATAGCAGCTCTAAAGTTATCTTTAAGGTTGCCGCAAGGGTGAATGTGTACTATGAGATCAGTTCATTTAAAAGGAAGTATTTAGGTATATAAACTCGAGACGAGGAATGAATTAAAATGTTTCGGTTGAATTTAATTCTATTTTAGAAGCAATATTCAGAAAACGGGTCCATGGCTGCAGTTTGCGTTGTGGGTCAATTTGATGTGACCTTGAAGCTGGGCTGCCCGATGCAATGGAGGGCATTTTCAAGCGTTTCGAACGATCATCATCATTCAAGCAAGCGTAACTCTTGTCTCACTGATTCTTGACAGGTCGGTGATTCTCCATAAATGACTAAGGCATTTGTCAAACGGTTTATATCAATTTGCTGACATTCATGTAAAAATTAAATACCATCGACTTGCATACTGTCGAAGGAAAGTAAGGTACTCTCGACCGTTTTGTCGACACGTCACGTCGTCATCCTGCATTCACTATTTCATTTTTTTCCCTCCTCAAATTCGTACTTAAGTTTTGTTTCTAAATAACACTCATTAATTTATTGTAATTTTATAATATATATAACGTAAGGACGTCTTGTTCTTCTGGTGCTACATTCTGGAATGGTTTTGGCTATCAACTAACAAGCCGTTACTTTCAGACCGATCTTTATCTAAAAAACCGGAGACAGTTGTGCGCACCAGATCGGTGTGTCCTTCTCCTCTTTTATGTACCAGCACGTCCTTTGTGTACCACCACGACCTGCATTATTCGACATGCATGAAATCACAGGTCTGAGCCAATTTACCAATGAGTCTGTCTAGTGTCACGCCCTTGATCAGAAAATCAATGTTAAGCAGACTTATTCCCCTATAGCTGATGTTGCCAAAGAGCTCCAAAGGCAAAGAGATGAGTGGTGCAGGGGTAGAACGAGATCATCCCCAGCTTGCTTAAAGATTTCACTGGCAGCCTTATAAGGCTTCAAACTTATTGACTTCATCCAGGTCGGTTGACGGAATTATCTATTATATGAGCAGGCCTAACAGCGGTATTTGGGTTCCCACCGCTATTTGACAGTCTGTTGAATTTATTTCTCCAATTTCACACAATTCTACTCACTGCGACTGTACTACCAGTTGTACATTTCGATCCCAGAAAGCTTCTCTCCCGTCTGGTACAACTTTCCGACATCATTCCACCTACAACACCTCTCCATCAACTCGATCAGACCCTACTAATGCTGTTTCTGTTTCCTTCTGAGAAGCAGTGCCTCTTTCGTTCGCTTCTGTTCGGACAGCTCTGGCCTGTGGCAGTTTATGAGAGAATGTGCCGTCCTACACTAATTGTCAAAAAAGCGTCGATTTTTTTTCCAGTGGTCGTCGAAAAACCTTTCACCTCCGTTCCAGCATCTCTAAGGTCATCTCAACAACACACCCAATCTCAGTGGAATATTTATGCAGCCTTCATTAAACTTACGAAGAAGTGTTGAATCGGATCATCTCGTTTACTTGCTGCGAAAGTATTACTCGTACATTCGTCCTTTCAAGTCATATTTGTCCTCTGTACGTTAAGATTTTAGCACTTGTTCGTTTGTAGTGATGTCTCATTTGTAGAGGTCCAGGGTGTCTGGCTGTTTATAATCTGCACGTAATCTCCTGATAGCAAAACCCCATATTCGATGAGCACCTTCGACTTAGTTCCATGAAAGGCCAAATCAGCGCATTGAGGGACTTCTGTCAGTGTCAAAACCTACCCGGAATGGGGTATAAATAGATGGTAATTTTGGAAACCTGTCAAGAAAACCACAATTCAAACTGAGTTTAATATCCAGTCCACGCAATCTTTTATAACTTTTCTCTTAATTTGTCCCATAAAATTGTCACAAAAAAAGTATACTTACATAATCTAAATTGTCCGAATGTCTGCTAAATGGAAATGTTCATAGCTAAGGTAGACAGTCAGGCGTAGTAGACTCTGAGGGGGCTGAGAGGCGAATGAGGGCTTACACACCAAATTGCCACGCATTCACGCCACTGATGTAAAATTTCAGTTTTATTCACACAAAATTTAAACATTGTCTTTCGCGTTTAACTTTTCAAGCGGAAAAATAACCAATCCGGACAATAACCGCAACGCATAGTTTTTATGAAGCTGGTGATGCTAAAAACCGCATCAAAAAATGAGGAAAAAAATAGGGATTCGTTTTATAATTCATTGAGGTTGTGGCAATGTCCACTTAGCCACAAAAAAATAAAATAGAGCAATAGAAGTGAAAGGACTTGGTGTAGGTAGTGTTGCCATTTGACGAATGGGCTGCTAAATTAGCTGTGAACACACAAAGGTGTTTCAGCCTTTCCCGGATATCCCACTAGTTAGTCAAAATCGACACTGAACAAATAAGTTTCGGTGGAAAATACGTAAATACTTGCAATGTTCGAATTATTGACAAGGATGAGATTTTTTTCAAAGTTTTTTATATCTTTATGGGTTGAGCTTAGTTGGTAAATACCTGGCAAAAAAGGAGTGGACATTTTTCACGTAACAAACGATTATGATGATATGCGGAAGAATTGAATAAAACCACGCATAAAAATTGAGGAATAATTTTATATAAAGCGTTTCGATTTTGTGGATTTTTGATAAATAAAATACATACACATTGCTGAGGTGACACTCACGAATGATTCTTACAAAGTGGCATCAAGTGTCGTTCATAAAACTGTTGATACGAGCAATCGCAACTAGTAAGTATCGAATAATCAAATAAAGGTCCAACTTAAAACAAAATACAAATGAGACTTTCCGACAGAAGCTTTGTCAATAGACGACAGCACAATGCTACGCCACACTATTCACACGTGTGATAATATGCCGGGAAGTATACTTGTTGTGAATCCTCTTCTCAGTCAACACATGACAATGGCCAACTTGATCATGACCAAGGGACATATTGTGCCGGATTTTTTTCCGTTTTTTGCTTGAATTTCAGATAATTGCCGTTTTGAATTTTATTTGATCCTAATCTTGCACAAAACCGTAGTAACTCTTCGTGAAACTCTGATGACGACAACTGTGTGCCTTGAAAGTTCTTGGTCTCGTACTCCTCTGTATAACAGCCTGGCATTGGACATGGCAAGATCCAAGAACTAACACATGCACACCTTTCATCACTTGCTTCGTGGTTTCATTTTGTATTCAATCATTTTGCCCGTCAATCAAATCGACACCATCAATGGTCACATACATTTTGTTCACCTTGTCGTAACTTGAGACTTGTGACTTGGGCAGCTCATCCAAAAAACTAGAAGCAAGTGTGACAACTTTGTTGTTTTTCCAGACCACTGTGAATATCTCCGTTCCTTCAATACTGGCAACATGCTCAACCGAGTAGCCGCGTTCTTTTTTGGAGATCTTTTCATCTATGGGCTGCTTGCAGTCCGATATGTGATTTTGTCGGACGGTACAATGCCTTGCTTGGCCATACATTTTAAGAGCGGCATAGACTTATAATAATTTTCCAAATACGAGCATATAGAGAAAGTCTGACAAGAACATTTGATGCAGCACTCAAGTCAGGCTTACTAGTGTCAACTATATTCTCTGCTCAGTTTTGAATCTTTTGAGGAATTAATTGGTTTGTTACAGATACGTCACATGGCGATATAAAGAATTAAGGATAATATCACGACAGATGGACAGACGAGGGGGCGGACACACAGACATTATAAAATTTTCGTTCATATTAAGACGGAAAAACAACTAAATAAAATCCAAAGCAGATGCATATGCAGATTAGACAAATCGTTCATATACCACATCTTCCGTGTGGAGATTAGAAAGTAGGTCGACTGGGTCTTTTCAGACAGACTCAATATTTTGTGTTCCTTTCGTGACAAAACTCTTATTTTTCGATAATTTATTCGAAAAGTTAATTGAACATCAATTCTCATTCAAAGCGGCGCGGTGGCGGAGTGGAATTGGTTTTCTGAGCACCCACTTGCCGATTTCCCAAGCACAAGTCGAATTTTAATACAGTCGCAGGAAAAGTTTTCGAATTAATCAGGTCCGTTAGCTGTGAATAATTTGCTTTTACTGGCCACAAGAAAAAAAAATAAATAAAAGCATTTCAGACATTTTTCTGAAGTTCTTGTGAACGGGACTCAGTAGACTTCCCTTTGGAACTTATCAGTTTAATACACTGATCAAATCACAATAAATTTTCCACCAAACGGAGGCATCAAGGGAATTAATGGCGGTGAAGATAACGTTTCTTGGGTATTTAAGATACGATTAAGATAAAATATTGTATTTTGTCCATAGTTATGAGAAGGCCTTATGTGCTCGACTGAGCATAGAAGGATGTTTATGTGGAGTAGTGCAAGAACCCATCTTTCGCTGGATGTCTTGTCAAGATGGTGACTGACAGAACTATACTGTGCTCAACAGCATCTTTCGTTTTATCCTCATTGCTCTTTAGACCAGCTCGTTCCGCCTGTTCTTCAATCGCCGCGAAAGATTCCACCACGGCTCGTTGGGAGGCCGAGAATATGTCGAGGTCATCAGCGCAACCCCACAGTTGCACTGACTTGTAGAATGTATTGCCTTCCGTGTTCAAAGCAGGCCGTTTTGCTACTGCCACATATCACAGTATGTTTGATCTAGCGAATCACGAATGGCAAGCTCCCTTAGAGCCATTGCGGTCTATCTCGTCATCGAATGAGACTTAACGACCTAGAGACACACTTTTTGCTCGCCTAACTTCACCCGATGCTACTGAACTAGAAAGTGGCCCAAAACTGCGGAAGGTGATTGAATCTCTCTTCTTTAAACTGTTTAAAGTTGCCCAAGACCTTTTGCATTCACTCTATGCAAGAGCACCTTCAAGATGTATGTATAGACAAAATCGCCAGGAAAAAACATTCACGTAAGCATGTTTCTCCTCTAAGACATGATTTCCTACAAACGTACATGCTTCCCTAAATTCATTTATCAAACTCTGATAGCCCCACAGCACTTCCTCTCTCCCCGCATGACCGTTTGCCACCCCCTGCTGCATGATCAGAAGAACGAGCAGACACATTATTTAGCAACCTGACTGAAACTAATTTACTTCCCATTCCCAATTACGATTTGTGTTCGAGTCTGTCTGAAAGGACCCGGTTGCGGTGGGTTACGGGGATACATGCATCATCGGAGGGACAACTGAGGGAAGTGACTATTACAGTTTTGCATAAATTATCCTCGGACGAAGTAAGTCTCTCAGATGCAACGTATTCCCCATAACTGTCGCTGGAAAAGTTTTGAGTTATTTTTTTTTTTTTGTTCTAATTTCAGATGAAAGACAAGTTGGACCTAAGCGGTGGAACGGGTGGATCCAATTAGGGTTTTCAGGAACTGTTCAATACCCAACGTGCCTCTGACGACAGAGGAGACACTTACACAATTCAACTTGATGCAGGGGAAAGAGGCGGCGTTTAGTGAAAATTAAAATAGAGGCGAAATAGTGCAAGTCGAAGTTCTCTTCGGGAATTCTTCTTCTTTTTTTTTCGCCTTGTTCCGTGTCCGTTGTCGTTGTCCCTTTCTAGGAGAGTGTCTGGAGTGACTTTTTGTAATAAGAAAACTTTTATCCCTCATCAAGTTTCCACTTAAATAATCTTCAAAAGTGGCAAACTTGTGCATTTCTTGATGAAAAAAGTTTTCCCTTCATTTTGCAATTTCCTGTTAATTGTCGAACAATCGATGGCGGGCGAGTGTGTCCAGAATTACTGAACGTCGATCACGACTTGATTGTTTGTGAAGGACTTTTGTTTGCAATGGCGAGTTGCCTTATAAGTTAATACTCGTACTCTGCCGAGTACTGACAGACTCATCTTGGTATCGTAGTATCTATTCTCTTTAAGTCCTCCACTGTTGTGGTTCAGATGGTGGTATTCGCCGCTTAAAATTCACTTGTCGCCATTTTTGCAATGATTATGCTTTCATTTGACTGCTGCTGTCCTGTGGCTAAGGCTTTCGATTGCATATCGTGGGTAGAATTGCAACTGTAGCGTGTGACAACTTATGTTGTTGTAACCACTATTGACGAACCTAAGCTTCGGTCGTTGTACGAAGGTGCCTCCTAATTCATGGTCCATTCTCCAGCAAAGGTGAAAACGCGATTGAACTAGAAAATGTGCAAATTATTGCATACACACGTGTATTGAGTAATGATTATTATGATGGTGGTCGGCTGGTCTGGTCTGGTTTCGCATCTGCGTAGGACACTGTAAATTAACTGTCTGCTTTTCAGTATCAAGCCCATCGAGGACATGCTTACATGCTTCTTCTCTCTCCGACGTAAAGATGCTTAAGTCAACTTCAGCAACCGATCGAATACAAATAAATGATATACTATGGTCATCGCTCAGTTGAGTTTCGTTAATTTTTTCTGTGAGTTAAATGAATTGTTCTCTGCTTTTGCATGGGCGTAAGTTGATCTTGGTCCGCACCCGTTATGTGACGAAATTAACTCAAAAACTTAAGCCAATTTATTACATGAAGCGATGTACGTTCTCGGAAATGGAGAAAGCAGCGCATTTTTGGCTAAAAGGCTTTGTCAATAAACATTATATGCGTTGTATGAAAACCCTCAAGTGCTGTCTGACCTGAAGGGAATTTCATTTCGGAATGTGAGGACAAGTCATCGAAAATAATACATTTTTTTAGATATCCTTTTCGTTTTTTGATCGTACCCACTCACATTTTTGGTATCAAGGATATCCTCCAGATACTACATGCATATATAGAGAGTATTTAGCGAAGCAAGCTGATAGTACCCTCGTCGGGAGATTCCCCATTCCACCACGAAAATGGTATTCTCTGATGGGAATTTCAAACTTAAGGCAAGAGGAGTAGGAATTGGATAACTCTATGTGATTGATTAAGTATAACGAGAAATACCGTTGCAAACTGTATAGAGAACTATTCTTGTATGTGTATGAGTATGCTTGTATTTCTGACATCTTCATTATACATATGCGTGTATGGAATGAATATGTTTAGGTAAAATATGCAGAATGATAGGAACTAGTTCCGACAGTGGACATAGTTCCAAGAACTATACATCTCTAATGACGGAACAGGTAATTAATTCCTGGGTGAGCACTTCAGGACCATAATCCCATACCAGAATTTCAGTGAATGTTCGGGATCTGAGCCGCTTCACGATTCAGTATATCTACGTAAGAATTGATGTCAACTTAATTCATTTTATTAGTTTATACAAAAAACTCTATGACATCACTTGAATAATAAATGTACAACAATTTGTATGTCTACCAGTTATTTTTTAAACTGTTGTTAGATCTTTTTTAAAAATATTTATATTTGTTTACATCTTTGAATTAATTGGTTAAAAATTGGATTAAACAATTGAAGTCCTTTAATAAAAATTTGATTTTGTGATCTTGAAAGATTTTCTCTTGGTGTGTCGAAGTTTCTTCTGTTTCTCAACGTATAGCTTTGTCAATCCGAAACACGGGATAAACTTCTGTTAAGTTACTCCGGCAAAATATTGTCCTTAATTGTGAATATAAATATTAAATTTCTTACAACTCCTCTTGGTTTCAGTCTAAGAAGCAAGCTTCAAATGGCAAACCCAAGCAAAGCTTAGAAGGGTCATTTATTGGTGATATAAATTCAGTTTCATTTTTGGTTTACTACCTGATGTCGCTATAGTTTTTTGAGATATTCCTTAGAAACCTGCAATTAAGATCTTTTTCTTTGGAGTCCCGTTTGAATTTAATTTGTGTCCTCCGAGGAAACTTTAAAACTGATGCCAAAAAACACCAAGATACAAGAACACTTTTTGAGTGAACTGTTGTTACATGAAGTTGCAACTCGATTAAGCAACAATAGCCATCTGTAAATCTATTGTCTCAAGAGTTCTAAAACCTTCACAAAACTGATGCGGGAACCTGAGAAGAAATTCTGTGACTTTCCAAATGATATCAGCAGAAAACGTCCAGCATCTCCTGTGAATTTGTCCGTCTCCGAAGACTCTCAGACGTCTGTACTTCTGAGTCTAGATGATTTTAGCTATGAATTCATTGAAAGCTGTGGTTGTGGCATAGTTGGCGGTTGCATAGACGCTGCTTGTCAAAATTCGATTCCCGACACGTGCCGCTTGCATAATTCACGGCTCCACCTCTCTCGATTCAGTGCTCAAAGAGTGTAGCTGTCTATAGCTATCCCCCTTTTCCTAATTTAGACACCGAACAAGGGTCCAACCCTTCACTCGACTAGAGCAACGACTTCAACAGGAAAACATGTTCACATGTTGTGAGTCTTGGCAGCAGCACAGTCACTATATTGGAAACCGTTTCATCTTTCTTTTTTAAACTCCAAACATTGCATTGCCGCTTCTCCATTTAATACGATTAATCCGTTGTAAATGCACATCCAAAGGGTAATCTCTAAGTGAGTAGCGTTTCTTCTGTAACAAAATGAAGCTCCTGCCTGCCCACACAGTAACCAAACTAGTGCTCAAGGACTTCCCTCAAACCAAAAAACGTGCAGAAAAAAAAAACACGGAGAAGAAGTGAGATACATCCTTCCAAGATTCATTACAACAACGATCAACTTTGATGTAATAATAAGCGGTTATTATCGTGAAGCCACTTGTTGGGGGATAAATGAAATAATGGACGATTATTTTACGATAATCCAATTTCAGGAATAAGCAAAAAATTGAACTTTCCAGACGCATGTATAACAGATAATTAAGTGAACAACAGTTTGAACTTTCACAATTCTGCGGTCGGTGATGAGCTCTTGATGGTTAATGCCCCCATTCAGTGGAACTTTTTCAATTTACTGACTAAGCAAATAGTTGTGGTTGGAAAGTTGTGCAAACAACCGCGTGGATGTGACAGTTTTAAGAAATTTCGACCGGAAATGATTTTCCAAGATGTTCGACATCCAGTATAAGGCAATGAAGAAAAGAAAAAAAAAACAAATCTCCATCGTTATGTGTGCGGGTATATCCTTCGGCTTTCTGTGGTCTAGCAGCAGCGGTGAATCAATGGAGGCTACGAGGGCTTACTGATGTCGCGGAAAGTTATTAATTTAATAAAATCATTTTCACTAAGTGAAATCAAGTCACTCACACCCATCAAATGAAATCCTATTGGTGGACATTATTCCCTTGATCTGTCTGTTACGACCTAAGGATTGGATGGAGGTGGGGATGATTGAAATATAGGAATTGTATGGTCAGATGGTTACATTTTTATTTTCCAGACGAGTCAACTTCTTGCAGATAGCACACTAGGAACGGGTATACATTGTTTGCACAGGTTTACTTTGCTGTTAATAAATGGTCTTCCAAGGCGACCATATTGTTGAGCCATCTGTCAAATTGGCTGTCATTTACATTTTGCTTTGCCAAATCCCTTGGACGGATATAGCGTTCAACAATACGTGCAAATGATAAAATTGGCGAATTTTGGACCCAGGGGCTGAATGTAAGCGACCGACCATTTCTGGATGAATGAGTACGTCAACCAACAAAATTGTCGAATATGAAACGATACCAATTCACATGATAACCTAGAGCGTCCAATGCATCACGGATAGGTCACTGTTTGGCTTAGTTATAGGGACAGCGCGGCGGCGTCATCCGTCCAATTTTTTTGAGAACGACGTTGACCCGGCCCGGGTTGTATAGGGTGGAATGATTACCAACTTATTTTGGGCCGATTTGGATGTTTTGCACACAAACGACATGTGGTTTCAAAAGGACCGCGTTAGGAGTCACACAGCTCACTCCACATTGGAAACTCTGCACGAGCGATTCGAAGGCATGGTCATCTAATATGATGTGATCTAGCCACACCCATCAAGGTCGTGCGATTTGACCCCGTTAGACCTTTTCTTGTGGGGTTTTCTGAAGTCGCTGGTCTATGCGAATACGCCACAAACTACAGTGGCGCTCAAAACTAAAATAATCGTGAATCTGTCAAATTCAGCCTTATTTATGAATCAGAGTCATGGAAAATTTGATATTTCGGATGCGCGCCACCCATGGTATCTCACTCTCACTTTGCTTTATTCAAATTTCAAAATAGGAAGCGCTTAGTGAAACTCTATAAAATTTTGTTTTTTTGACAGATTTTATTTGACAAATTTTTAGCATAATTTTACAGTTATCGAAAGAGTTTGGCCGGAATGGAAAAAAATGAGTTTATCTCTTTTGAACAATTAAGGAGACTGAAGTCTGTCCGAAAAAACGGTGTGGACACTCGTCTCCATCACTCTCTCACTAAAGACGTTGTGCGCTCAATACGTCGGTTCAAAGAAACTGTCTGCTGGCGAAGCCGTTTCCGTATTTCCTTCATTCTGGTAAATTGGGTATTTGAAGCTTACACCGTCCATATGCTTGTCAAAACTCACATATTGATCCAACCAAATGCCAAGACTCGGTCTGCTGGTTTCACAGCTAACAGCCGTCCCTTGCGCAAGTTTCTGGTCGTATCCCATGGGGCGTGGTAACACTGGATGGACCTGTGTGCTGGAGATTCTGGTTTCAATCCTCGAATTCAGCTACTTACATAATTCATGGCTCTGGATGCGATGTTGTGCATGAACCCAAGCACTGCCCCATTCCGTCGAATAAGTCTTCGACATACTTAAATGCGACATGGGATATATAAGATCTGCAGTGACTAGTGTGAACAAGATTGGCGACAACATATGAAAGACCGTGGTTTATTTTAATTTACCAATTGGACAGTCAACATTACCATCTTGACGAAAAACCTTTCGGTTATTATTAACCCCTGACCAGTACTCACAGCTTTGACTTTTTTTGTTTCAATAATGCAGCGATGCAGCATTGTGAACCGACGCACCAATCTGCTATCTGAGTTCTTCTTGCTCAAACTGCTTCCAGCTATCCTTCGAACAGTTAATTCGAATGCGATAGCGTGTGCATAGTCAACTATCCAGTTGAATGAATGGCAAATGCGTTCATTCGTTCACGTCCGCACCAATTTGGTGAACTTGCTTGATGTTGCTGGTGTTTTGTGGCACTTTCTGGCCATCCTGTGCACTCATCACCTGCCAAGTGTGTGCGACCACACTCAGACACAGATGTCAAGAGAAGACGCACTTGAGTCAGAGTCTTCACTCGATTTAGCTTTCATATGAAGAATGTTCGCAAAACACAATGACGCACAATTTCAATCATCTTAGCATCGTTTGAACACCAAGCGGTTGTGGCACAAAATATTTTTCCGACCCACATTTAAAACAGAAATGACTTCCACTCTGACAGCCTTTTTAATAATTACAAAGTCGTGGACTTAATTAGTTTTACTTCTTCCAAGAAATTAATCCTTGGAATATTTATTAAGCTGTTGGACTATGCGAAATAAAACGGTTACAACTTTCCCGCATTTTGCAGCACCATTTTGCATTCGTACACGTTACGTGCTACGAGATCACTTAGAGGACAGTATTCATCAGTAATTTGGTTCAAAACTGGTACATACGTCAATCTGCTTGTTCCCTGTCGTTTTTTTACGTTCGTCTCTCAACAGGCATGTAATTGAAAAGTTTTTCTGCTCCAGTTTTCGTTTACATCCTTCCACTTTGATGTGGTATGATTTGATGCTTTCTCCACTCCACTCCACGCCAGCACAGCACACTCCATTCCACTCATCCCCGGCCACGTACAGTTCTTCTTGTATTTGTGGGATGAAAACGATTGCAAAAGCATTCGTGAAACGAGGTCTTTCTTTCCATGTCACGTTCTATAGATAAAGAGAAAACGAGAACAAATCACTTTAGTCAAGGTGTCCTTGGCAAACACCATGGACTCACCCGGGCCGCCCTCACCCCCGTTTCAGATTCCCCTCGCAATGCCGCGCCGCGACGCAACCAAACAAAAGCAAGGAGACGTTGTATTATTATCTCAAAATCAGCGTGTTTGTTCTTCGCTGTCAAGGACAATAAGGCCGCGCCGAACAAATGGAATACGGGTCAAAATCTTTGTATGGTTAATGCAGATTACTAGTTTGTGTTTGCAAATTAGAGACGAAACCGTAAGACATCATTTATCTGCGGTGGATGAGGATACACTTCAACATCATTATGCTTTGGAGGTAAATCTGCTTATTTTGGATTCTATTCACGTCTGCACCGATGTCTGAGGAGTGCCAGTGAGCGTAAGGGTGCAAAGGGAATACACAAAAAAGTTCCAGCCACAGCCACGTCAAGTCTTTTAGGTGTTGAAGATGTGGACTATTGAAAAGCAATTAAATGTCTGCTTCTGACACGTTCAGCGGTTGAGGCTGAGAGCCGACGACGCTGGAGTAATCCGAGAAAGTTATAAAGAAATCAGATAAGCAGAGAAAAGCAAGAAAAATGAGATTTGTGTCTTTCTTCACCGAGGGACAGCCCAGATTTCATCCGGAAAGCGAATAAACGCGCAGACTTGTGGTGCTGGGAAAACTCATTAACTCAGAACTGGATTTAATGAGGTATGAAGCTATACCGGTGGAGCTGGATATAGATGTCAGAAAACAACTTCATTTGAAACTTATCCGTATCCGGCGATGGTAGGCTTTAGAAGGACTGAACTTCTGAATTCTTAGACCACTTTATAAGTCTTGACTTAAAAATTGGGTATTACTTCACAGCAAATGAGTCATTCAGCTATTCACATGTGTGTCTGAGCGCTGCGGAGATGCCAAGTTAAGAAAAACCTCCTATCTGTCTCTGAAGGATCCAGTATGAATGGATGGGAGTTGCAAACGTCGCAGGGAATTGCTTATAAGGAGTGAACAAGTCCCAAATGAGTGATATTAATTAAATGGCGAAATGACTTGTACTTCTGTTGTTTTCATCTACTGTATACTTATTTTAGTACTGAGTTTAGTACTAATTTTAGTACACAGTTTAGTACTAATTTATTTATCTTAAATGGAGAAAAGCTTATTGCTATTGGTCAAGTCTAGTGTTTTAAAGAATTTGGTATTCCGCCACATGCTTTTAGTAAGAATGCTGCTTTGGTCAAACTCATAAGGATTTGGTTGTCTGGAACAGCATACCCCTTAAACCACATACGGCCAGTCCTCTGAACAATTAGACCACTGCTTGTATTAAATGTACCTGGCCTAGCCACCTAAGATGTTGGCTCCGAAGGCCCTAGTCTTATGTCGATGTGCAGTCCATAGTACGGATGATTCTTCTCCGACACCCATGCCTATGCGCCTTAGAAAAATATCGGAATTTCACGTTATTCTCAAGAAGTTGAAGTTCCTTCGAATTTTGTTGACATTAATGACCTTGGTAAGTTCGTTACCGAACTTGAGCCGCACGACTACTCCACTGTCATCCTGCACAACCTTACTAGTTTATGCCGTGTGTCAAAACTAGGACTGGGCTCGCCTCTATGCAGACTATCCCATGCATGCTTGAATTCGACGATTGGTAGTGAGTGTCTATTTGCACTTCTAAGGGCTTTGTAAAAGCTCTCGTTTGTGATGTTAAGGACACTTAAGGAGACTATCTTGCTGTGTGTCCAATCCAGATCATCTCCAGCTGCTTCACAGAAATCTCCGTCCAACTCTCAATATTGTACCTCGTCTAGGTCAGCTTGGCGACGTTGAACGGTTTGCCTATGTGCTTCATCCAAACTCTTAGTTTCTACTGCAACCCTGCTATCAATTGCTCAGACGCACATAATCATATGATAATTGTTCCACGGTCTGTACGAACTTTCAGACCTCATTCCTGTAACAGCATCAGTCCATCTCTCCGACCGTGCACTTCATAAGCTTTTTCTTCTTTCCTCTGGGCAGCTGGGTCTTTTCGTTTCTGTTCATTGAAGTCACGAACAGCTCTCGTAGTTCGTTGCAACGCTGCCCTGGAGGCATCCAGCCTCGCTACACATACCTGCCCACACGTAATGTAAAACCAGGGGATTTTCTTCGTGGTGTGGTGAAACCTAGTGCATCAGCGGTAGCTTCTTTGATGGCATATTGAATTCTTCACTTATCCTTGCAAGCGGTTTCAAAAATACAGAGAGAGAGGGTTATAGGACTCGATCGGTGAACGTTCTTGCAATCTCTTATAAGCGCAGTGTTCAAATTCAACATAGGAATGATCCGAGCCGATGTTGGCTCTCCGTGAGGCTCGGACATCAAGAATACTGGAGGAGTACGTGACGTGATTGCAATGTGATTAGTCTCGTTCCTTTTATGGATGTTGCAGTGTGAGAACGTGCAGAGAGGTTCCGCCCCGTGACAAAATCTGAGTCCATTATCGGATGTGGTGTCATGATGGCTGTGTTTTCCGAAGACGAGGTGTCCTCTTTACTCAACTTAGCAGGGCCATTTTATTTACTTCGAAGCAGGTGCATTTTATGTCATTTCTAGAAGATCATTGAACTCGATTTTGCATCGTAGCCATCTTAGGTCTCTGTCGGTGCGTGACCGCAAGTCAAGCTGGTATGGCCGGATTTAGCTTTGCTGCGAATTGTTTTGACGCGTTCGCTTTTACAATCAAAGCTTCAGACCTGTTGCCGTGCACAACAAGTCCTCATCAAAAAAAGCGCCTCTCTTTGTTGTAACCACCCTAGGACTTCTATAAAAATGTTCTCGGATTGAGCTCTGTTGTGTTGTATGCTATGCAGTATTTCACTGCTGTTCAAGCCAATTAATTAAAAAGACACTTTGCCAATGGTTTGTTTTCCTTACAACGCCCACATGTGTTGTTGTTTAAGATGTGAAATTCAAATTACTCATCCATTGATGGCCGCTTGAGTTATGATCGGACGGGATTATTTATTAAATTTCCCCCGATCATCAGCTGCTTTTCCCACACAATCAACACAGCCTGTCATCTCGCATGAGAAGAGAAGAAAAATGCTCATAATTGGAATAATGTTAAGCATTTCAGTGCGAAACCCATATCCCACAACGGGGTTAACGTGCATCTTAAATCACAATCTGCAACCGTAGTGTGGATTGAATACTCGCATTTTAAATTTTTTCGAAATGCAATGCTTTATGCTCGCAAATTGATCTGGAAATAATCATTCGGCAATCATTGTTTATTAAATAAAGTGATTTATGTGCACTGTAATAAATTAAAATAAAATCAATCATCATTGACGACCGCGACGGTGATGATTTGCGGAAGTGCTCCATTGCGTTCGAATGCGTGTATTAACTTGGTATTGTTTTGTATCAATCAAGCAAAGTGCTAGGGACTGATTTTAAACATTTTTTTTTGTTGCTTAAATACCTGTTTGATATTAAGTCGACAGTTGACAGGGTGACGTACGTACATATGTATTTACACGTGATTAATTGCAATTGACACATTTAATTAAACTCGTTTGCACCGGGCCTGCAAATGAAAAGTGTCAATTAGTACTGCTGTTGAAGTGATTTATTTTCAAAGTGAAACTTGCAACTGAATGATTAATTCCAGAAAAATGATTATTTATTGCTGAAAATTCCGTGAATTTAATCTGAACAAACCACATTTGGTTACGCATCAAATTCACACAATGTATTTGTTCCATTTACTTAATTGGAAAACAAAAGGGCGTGAAGTGTCTATTTATATTTATCGGTTGAGATTCTGTGCAAGGTATGGGTTTGGATGCACAGGTCAAAGTTGTCGATCGCTCTCAACTTGGTGAGATGTCGGCACGGGTCAAATTGATGTACACCCTCCTCGTGGCTCCCTCTGGATAGCCGATACAGCAGCTGCCTATAGGGGAGCTAATGTATGAAGCAGCCCTTTTGTTCTGGGAATTAAATGAGGACTTGTTAATAATTCCGAGGAAATCCCATGCCTCGAATACGGGTGGCCCTACTGCTGAGGACAACGATTTTCAGTTCTGAAAGTGGAATGTCAGGTCCTTTAACAGACCAGGAGTAGTCAATGCACTGGCGGATGTCCAAAGGCAGACATCAGGAGGTCATTCAGGAGGTGCAATGGGATGTGTCGGGCAAAAAAGGTTGAGAAACTGTGACTTATACAACTGCGATTGTTACAGAGAGCGAAGGCTGCGCTTGTTCGGATGCGTGTTCGTTATTTGATGCTGACTTAGGCAAGAAGTCTAATGCGTTAAATAAATAAGCGAGCGCCTCGTAACGATCCGCTTCAAGGCTACTTTCGGCAACATCAGTCTAATATCCGCCCACGGCCCAACGGAGGATAATGATGACTTCTCTGATCTCCCAGAAGGAACATATGATCAATGCCCTAAATATGATCGTTCTAGGAGATTCCAATGCCAAGCTGGGCAAGGAAAACATCTAGAATCAGGCTAGAGTCATCGGAAATACAGCTGGAGTGAAAAAACGTCTGATAACAAGGCTGATGGATATTGAATGTGGGTAGACAAAATAAGCCGAAGCAGAACAGATCTTGAGAGCTATAAAAGAAAACCTGCACTAATTCAACGTCTTCGAGAAGCCAGCTTACAATTTTCCAATCATTACATAAAAGTAAGCTAGGTGAACATTTTGGGATGTCTCAACCAATTGTCGCTTCGTCTAGCGCAAGGTTTACATTTTGAAATGACGTCAGTAGACGTCGGAAAACTGTGCGAGTGAAGATAAGCGGAGTCTTTGCAAGCTGCTCACCACCAACGTCTCTGTCTATAATAGGCTGCTTTAGAATCAACAAAGAAAGTGCACATGTTCATGCCTCTACCGACTTATGTATAATGGGAAGATACTAGTCAACGTGAAGATGTTGTCTACTTTGTAAATTAAATTTCTGCACCCCGCATGGAATTTAGTCAGAAGGTAATATTGTGGCGTGATTAGAATAACAAAATGATTTAGCTAGAATGCACCAAAATCAGTATCCCCATCTACCATAATCGATCTAATCAGAATACTGATCACCAATCCACTTCTGGACCTCAATGGCGTCTTGGCGAGGCAGACCACTGCAGTTAAAGCGTTGACGGAGATCGCCTAAGAGTCAACAAATATTTTGTAAAATCGTAAGAGTAAGCTGTAATGGTGGTGCATACAAAGTGAAAGAAGTGAAGTTTTTGGACTAAGTAATGTTCATCAGCTTTGCTAGCCATTCACCAGGAGCATTGGTGGATTCATAGCTAACTTCTGGAACTGATATTTGACGTTCTAGGGAACTGATCAATAATTGATCAACGAATGCAGGCAGCAGATAGTCTGGCGATCTCCGCATCTCACAAAACGCAACCATTTTTGGCATTATTGGAAGAAAAATGTTCTGGACGTGTTATTTAATGTTTTTGTGAACTGACTACGAAGATATTTTTATTACATTCGTGGGGATATGCAAACAATCTTGTTTATACACAAAATCCGGACTCTTTGAAGTCGAATATTCGTCAAGTTATGGCCGAGCTGATATGTATCGAAAAGTCATCCTAAGTCTGGGGTAGACCTGGCCCTCAGTCAACACACAATTAGAACGATCTCCAAGTTCGCACTCCAAGTTGGTTGAGGTCCTTCCCCAGTTGTATGCGCCATCGGTTTGCGTGGGCGTCCTCTATTGCGTTGTCCCACTGATGCAAAGTCGAACACTCTTCGGGCTGGACTAGTGTTGTCTATGCAGTCTGCACGGCCTAGCCATCTTAGGCGTTGAATCAGTCGAAGCCTGGCTGGACTCCCATGTTGTACAGCCCGTGCAGATCGTGGTTGAATCTTCTTGTCCAAATGCCAACGCAAACAGGATCAAATATTGAACGCAGAACTTTTCTCTCGAAAATACCAAAGTATTATCAAGGTGTTATATAATGCCAGCTTGGTCATTCTAGAAAAGACTCTACTTCTACTACAGGGTAAGTTTTTAGCTATTATATTTTTGGCAACACTGGTTTAAACAACTGACGCACGTTTCGCGTTTTGTTTCACTGCCAAACATCTTCAGTTTGGTCTATAATTTAACCATGAATCGTCTTACAAACGAACAACGCTTGCAAATTATTGAATTTTATTATCAAAATGCGTGCTCTGTTAAGAAAGTTCATTTTTGTTCAATTGTGTTCAACGACGAAGCTCATTTTTGGCTCAATGGGTACGTAAATAAGCAGAATTGTCGATTTTGGAGTGAATATCAGCCAGAAGCATTGCAAGAGCTACCAATGCATCCAGAAAAAGTCACAGTTTGGTGCGGTTTATGGGCTGGTGGCATCATTGGACCGTACTTCTTCAAAGATGATGCGAATCGTAACGTAACTGTGAATGGTGAGCTCTACCGTGAGATGATATCCAACTTTTTTTTTGCCCAAAATGCAAGAGCTTGACTTGCATGACATGTGCTTTCAACAAGACGGTGCCACATGCCACATAGCACGCGCAACAAATTTTATTCCACTTTCGGGACAGGTCAATTGGCCGCCTAGATCGTGCGATTTAACGTCTTTAGACTATTTTTTGTAGGGCTATGTTAAAGCTCATGTCTATACAGAGAAGCCCGCTTCAATTGGCGCATTGGAAGGCAACATTGAAGCATTAACTCGTGAGATACCGGCCGAAATGTTGGAAAGAGTGTGCCAAAATTGGACTAAGCGGATGGACCATTCGAGGCGCAGTCAAGGTCAACATTTGCATGAAATAATCTTCAAACATTAAATTATATGGACCGTACTATCGATTCAAATAAAGATTTCATGCATTTTTCTGAATTTTATGTGTTTTTTTTTAAAAACTTTTCTATAGCTTTTAAAAAATCACTCTTTACAATAGCCTCTTGGGACCAAAGAATCAGAGATTACCAAGAGTTATTCTGCGATTAACCTCGGTACTGATGGTACTCGTACTGTTTACTCACTAGCCAATGCAGACGAAGACCTTTGCTATCTTGAAGGTATATCTGCCTACGGTCACGTTGTGGCCAAGTCACCATCGACTACTTGGCCACAATGTCACTGTAGGCAGATATACCATCGAGGTGTGTCTTTCCTTGCAGACATCTTGTACACCATTTTGTCCTCATTCACCGCAATACCGATTTAAGCCGTTTCAAGTCAATTTCGTGTGTGTGCGATAAGTGAAGACCGACGGACAACATGCCGATGAAAATACTGAAAACGGCTCCAAAAGCGAACCCAATTCAAAATAATAATAGGTCGCTTCACGCTTCAAAGACAACCGCACAATATGTCAATTAAGCCCCCTGCAGTCTGAATACTCATTCAAACTAGTTTACCAAGGGCAAACACTAACGCTCATTCTTTGACGTGCACGTATCAATTTACTGGCTTAAGCACTGGCAAGGACACTGGCAGTTTCGTGAGCAAAGCAATACCATCAATTTAAATTGCTTTCGATACTCTTGCAATCTTTGCCCACAGACGGAAAGTAATTCCTCACGCTTTCGTAGTTTACTAGATAAATAAATGTGACGTCCTAATTCCTGTTTACTTTCCCTTATTTTTCGCCCATAAGTTGCATGGCAGCTCTCTTCATACACACCGACGTTCTGACCTCAAATTGCGACTCGGTATTAAGCTATCAGTTTCCCGCAGAAGGACGTGAAATTTAATGGGTTTACCTGAAATGGCTCTGGCTATTATGATGGTTTTGAGGATACCTTTTTATCCACTTTTCAGGGGATTACATTTCAGAGACGGCAAGGCAGCACAACCGGAAAAGGGATAGGTGTGAGGGGAACTGACACCGTGGCATGGGCGAATCTCTTAGCAGAGATGGGACATGGAGGAAGGAAAAAAAAAAGAAGAAGAAAGTTGCAAGAAAAGAGGATCTTCTGTTCTTTGTGGTATTTTCTTAGCCCAGGGAAGCGGAATGAAGCATGCTTGCAGTGGAGTGGAATTTTTATTTTAGACAGCATCGAAAATGTTTAAGGAGTAAAAATAAACGAGAAAAAAAAAAGTTCCGATGGGTCTGTCTGGCTGGATAGGGCATGGGGATGTAAGATTGACTTCAAATATTTTCCTTAACTTTCCTTGTGGATTATTGGATTTCTTGGAGAGCTGGGTGTGTTTTCGCAGCACTGAGTGATACAATCTAGTTGTGGTTTACACTCATGGGGGCTGGGCCATTGAATTTAATTGTAAATGATCTTCAAATTGGACAGCTTTAAGGCGGACTAGGAGCAATCGGTTCAACATGGTCTTTAGAGTAGTGGGCTTTTTAATGGGAAATGTCTTCTCTTTAGGTCACGCGATAGGATATATAGTAGGACGTTTGGTAAAGACGCAGGGAGTGATTCAAAGGGCAAAGATGAAGATTAATTCAACTAGAATCGTGGACTAAGAGTGCACAAACGGTGGAGCAGTGACATGCTATAGAAACTCCAGATTACGAAGGTCCAGAAACAAGCGGTCAATCTTGGTCTTGATTGAAGACATTAACACCGGCGCCCCGTCTACCGTACCACAGCAGACTTAAAAGCTAACCAAGATGAGGACCGCCTACTACCAATGGGTCCAATAGACGAGAAATCGTTTGCCAATCAATGCTACATCAACCATCAATCAAACCGGAAATAATGAAATATTGCCGTCTATCTCTGAATGGAATAGCGGTCAGATGAAACCTACCCTTTTGTTAGGTCCGTGGGAACAAGTGTAATCTCGGCAATGCTCGACTTGAGAACGTGAACGTGACGTAGTGGGGTATAACAGTTGCTGTCACTTTTGAACAGCAGTCAGCATTCAACTATCACTGCGACAGTTAGATGTTAGAACTAGGAGATAAATAAATATGGATCGATATGCTTTCGAAAATATAAATTGAAGAGAAAGCGGTTGTTCTACTTCGAGATGCCGGTTTTTCGCGCAAATATAATGAGTTTAACCGTCGGAATCTTCGTTTGAAAGTCTCGGACAAGTTATGTGGACGCCAACGTGTTCAGTCGGTCAGCTGGACTTCAAGTCGGCAGAAAATATATCCATCGTAGATAATATCCGCAATAAATGGTTTGATAAATGGGATTTCCTGGAAGGGGTCAATTTCAGCCTCTTTCCTGGCAAGTTCGTTGCCGGCTATGTCCCTATGACCCGGGACCCACCATAGAGTTATCGAGAGCTGTATGTTGAGAACATTCAAGTCAGTCTACGACCAGCTAGGACTTGATTTCACCTCCTCTCTAAAAGACACTGCCATAATCACGGATTCTGATGGAACAGTCAGTGTATAACAATTTGGAGAAAATGCCCAAGTCTGTGCCTTCTAGCGCCTTCGATCTGTCTGTGTATACGTGCGAGTTCGGGTCATTAAAATAGCACTCCTCCCTGGTTGGGAAAAAGCACTCGAAGGGTATTTCCAAGTCGATGAAGAGAGGAGTAAGCTTTCATGACCAGTTGAGCTTGGGAGCCAGCTTCTGTATGGGCTGATCTTTACGGCAATCTCTTTGCAGCAGGCAGAGTGGTAATATGTTTAGAATTGCCTCCAAGCTCGTCATCAGAGTAGTGCTAATTGCGTATTAATGCCTTTAAGTTGGTGGTCTTCAGTGAAGCCTTGCACCAGACTAAGCTGCCATATGTCTGAGATGTCTGAAAATCGTTGTGTGCATCTACAGAATTTTTGTTTGCGGGTTTTTTTACGGAATTTCCTGGTGTTTAGTTACAGGACACAAGACTTTATCATTGACATTGAGTTTCTTATTAAGTTTCTTGTCTAGGATTATTCCAAGATATTACGCACTATCAATCAAAGTGAGACTTGTGATTTGCGGAATAGAATAGGACCAACTCTGTTTTTTTTTCAGTTTAATCCCTAGACCACCAGATACCGCCCATCTGAGCAGGGTTTTCATTGCATTTTCTACTAGCTCACTAATTGTCGGGAGAAACGGGCTATTATGACTACGTCCTGACGCGTCGTCGTCCTAGTTGATTGACTTGGTTCTCAAATATTTGTGTACTTACAGGACTTACGTTAATGACTAGCATCTAGAGAAGGGATGATTTAATTCCGCTCTGGGGGTGTTCCATGAGACAATAGCTTTCATGGGACTGCCACCTAAGGTTGCATTAATTATGTGTTTGCTGCCTACGATAACGGTTTGCTCGATTTTGGCATTTTCAAGATTGTGTCCAAATGCCTTGATCTCTACGTTGTTATAGACTCCTTCGATGTAAAGGAATGCAGCAAGTGAAACTGAAAGCCTTTCCTACACTAACTTCGTCTTTGTGTTTTGCTATGGATATACTGCTTTTGATAAGCTTTTCAAACGCCTCTAAGACGTCTTTTAATGCACTGTGTATAGCCTGGTTTTTCCTGACTTGACTATGACTAATTTTTGCAGCATGATGGGTATGGTACTTTTTTTTAGAAGACTAGGTCCGCTTTCTTTCTTATGTCCCTGAAATAGACATCAAGCTCTTCGGAAGATGTGTCCATTGAAACAAAATGGTTCCAGAAGCACTGCCCGATAGTGGCGTCACAATAGACCCTGCGTCACAATCTACCTTGTCGAAATATTGTTAAAGCCAGTAATTAAACGAATAACTCCTTCCGGGCAGAGTTGAGGAACATCGGTGATCGGAGCACTGGGTTTAAAATAACACATCTCTTTGTAAGGCCCTGAAATAGATTGAGTCTTACTTTTGCGTCATACGCTCCATAAGAATAAAGAATAAAATAATGACCGCACATTTTCTGATTTATTCGCTTTCCAAATCCACTCCGCCATTCCACGTTATCCTTGACGAACTACAGTTGTTTTGTTTGCATTTAAAGCCTGAATTACCCACAATAACATAACTTACCAGCCGCATTATATTAAGATATTTCCAACGCGACATCCCAGAGCCCACAGAGACAGAAAATCAAACAAAAAAATGTTCTCAGTTTCACGAAATCTGCATAAGGTGAAAAGGATTAAGTCGGCGACATCGTATATTTATGCTCTCCCACGGTATTTAACCTGGAACCCTCCTCGGTCGAATAACTCACCAGCCAAGGGACGAAGAAGGCACATACAAAAAAAAAATTAATGAAAAAACTGTGCTTTCCATAAAATTTCATTTTTCTATTTCATTCTGGCTGCCCACATCCGCCCACTGAACTAAAATAGAACGGTTATGCAAAGGATAAGGGAACGGTATCCTTTTATCGTTGGGAATTTGGTGTTAAAAGTCCTTAAGCCTGGGAACAATGACGACCATTTGACTTGAATTTGGGGGTTTTCCCTAAAGATGTGTTGATAGTTTGTTTTCCCCCAAAAAAGAAAATGTCGCTGGACACCGGGCAAGTGTAGCGGCCGCAAACGGCCCAACCAAGCCACCCTGGGGGCAACAGAAGAGGGATTAAGGCATCGAATTTGAATTTGAGGGCGTCTCTGAGCAAACATTCTTTTGAATTAGAATATAGACAGATATCCTTGTAACCGGGGTTGTGGTTGGCGACAGATTGACATTTATTAGGGTGAACATTCCTTTTTTTTTTTGCTCGCAACCAAGCAGGTGGAGGTAAGAAGATGTGGTAAAATATGCCCTTCGGATTGTCTACTGCGACAAGAAATCTTTATCCAACATACCTCTTTGAACTTTGCGAGATGTGAAGCGAGTTTGTGTTCAACTTAAAGAGTGCTGGTTTCATTTCTTGATTTTATCGCGTGATGATTAAGGTAAAAAATTAAGGAATACGTGGCAGATCACACTTCTCTCTGAACATACACCAGCACTACATCCTTTTGCGAGGCGAATTGTTCCGTTTGTTCATAAAGCAATCTATAGAAATTCGTTATTAAAGATGGAATGATTGTACGCATTTCGTTCGTCCAGATTGAGTTTGAATCCGAGTGGAAAATTGTTTGGATGTGATATATGTGCAGTGTGCAGTGTAAAGGCGACGTGCTGCTCTCTTCAATTTACTGAGTATATGGCTTCCACACAATGTACCCGGGTCTTCAAACATCATTAAGCGGAGGTTAGATTAAGTTGGCTAGCTACCAAAACGTAGTAGAAACATTAAGGGAAACGTAGACCCACCACATGGATACAGCGGATCCAACAACGCAAGTCAGTTGATGCTTGTGACGGCTGACACTAATGTTGGTCAGTTCTGCCAGATTATCGAAGTGGTAAGTGGCTAGGTGATATTTTTTAACTGATTAGTGATCGCCAAGCTGTGATCCGCATGCAAGCAGATTCTATAACATTGGTCTCATATGTGCACACGCCCCTTCCAGGCTTAAGGCTCCACCAAAGAGAACTACTGCGACCTCTTGCACGATACCTACGGAGCCTGTCCGGAGTACGATGTTAAAATGGTGATTGGAGCCTTCAATGCGAAAATCGGTAAAGACCAAGTAATCGCGCGACTCAAGACAGCAGGGCCTTGATGAATGGAAGCATCGTGCCCATCAGCAATGGAAGGCAGCTATTGCTCAGGGTCAGATCCTCCATGGGCCGCTGGCCTGATAAGTAAGTAAGGATGTTGCAACGTAGCCGAGTCGAGGAATGTCGTATATTGGGAGAGTTGAGGGTAAGTCATTTTCCTTTTGCAGGTGGTTATGGATGAGGGATATCATGGACAAATTAGAGGTTATAGTCACTGCCAGAACGTCTGTTCAATGCACTCTACATGTAACTGCATTGAAACATGTGGAGAAGTTCAAGTATCTCGGGGTCTTTTGCACGAATGATGGGAGGAGTAATGCTGAGCTCTCCTGTTGTGAGCGGTTTTTAATTCAGTTTTTATTCCAACTCTCTCCTATTGTCATGAAATTTTGGTAATGAGCTAAATAATAGGATCGCGAATACATGCTGCCGAAATGAGAGTTCATCGTGATATTGTGGGAGTAACTCGCCGTGACAGGGTCAGAAACACGGCAGTACGCCAGGAACTCAATGTTGAGCGGATGCTTCAACGTAATGGGCTATGCTTCGATGGTTTCGTCACGTGGCATCAATCTGTGCGATTCTATCATGTAGGCGACCGCTTGGCAGTCCCAGGACGAGGTGGTTAGACCAAGTCCAAAAACTCAACCGATTGCGCTTGGGCATAACTCATGATGAGTTAGAATCGATGGCGGAAGATCGAGTGGCCTGGAGATCTCTCGTGCATGCTATGTCCCCACGACCCCTTTAGTAGATCATGCGTAACACTGGAGATGATGGTGATGATGATGATTATTAAATGAGTTGAAGGCGGAACGAATGTATCTTAGATCGCTAGTCAATTTTAAGCAGAGCAAGCTCAATCCCTCCATTAAAATTAGAATAAATTTCGATGTGTCTAATGCCTTGGCAGAGCTTCGCCAATGCCCTGTTAATCGCCATTCCAGGAAACAAAATTGAGGCACGTTAAAAATGCTTTCGTTCTGTTAATTATTGATGATCTGCAGAACAACTTGCTAGTCACAAAACAGCGTAGACTGAGTAAAAAGTTAGAAACAAAAATACGCTTCACAAGGCAGTGAAGAGGCAAGTGTTCAAAGCATGCATATGTTACATTTGAAATCCAATTAATTCATTAAATCACATTTGGACAGTCGTCACCAGCACCATCACATGCCTTAGAAAGAGGGACCACCTTTTGTTAACATTTTACACTCACGCAAAGTGCATCTAAAATTAATTTCACACTAATTAACTGCATCTTGGATGGATCACAAAAGCCAAAAGCAGAAAAACACTCAGCAACACACAATGGATGTGAGCATAATTTTCAATCGTTCCATTTCCGTTCTCTTTGCTGTGGAGTTCTCAATTTTCGGTATCTCTTGCACACATGGGAATACATTTTCAGAAAGTTCTATCACATGGTTTCCAGGTCAGCAAGCTTTTGGCTGTGATCCCTGCCAACTAGCACGGAGTAAAATTTACGAACACTAATTATGTTGAGCTGTTATCAGTTAAAATGAGTTGAATTATTATGCCGAAATCAAGGATTTTCACTGAGACACCAGTGCACCAAGGCAGGACTACATGTCTAAAACTGGTTCAGTTCAATGTTTATGATGCCACCGAACCGGAAGAACAAATGATTTGTGTGTTCACTTATGAATGCGTTTAAGCTATTGCTTGAGGGGGAATTAGAGGCTTTCGTTACGAAGCTAAAGTAACTCGTTCGCACTCATTGCAGTGCATTTCGTAGACTTTACAGAATATCTGAAAGCATTATTAACAATTTCAGCATCTGCAATTTTCAGAATTCGGAGAAGGTTCAAATTTGGACATTCCCTATTTATCTGTTGGGTTGTGCGTACTTTTCGAACATGTGGTGGAAGTGGTGTTTCTTGAAGCACCAGACCAATATGGAATATTCTGTTTTTTGACGAAGCCGTTTAGCCAAAACAATGCACTTTTTCACTGAAAATGATATTGTGGTGAAATTGGTCATCTTCTGCGAACATTTCTAGATCCCAATACGAGAAATTGGGTAGCTTTATATGATCGAGGTGATAACTTCATGTAATCTTTAATGTGATCTTAGCGATGCACAATTCCCGAGAAAGCCGTGGCATTGTCTGCATTATTGGGTCGTTTGCGACAGTCCCTTGGACGGCAGTAATATGCATGGCCCTGGAACGGCGGGGGTACATCTACTTACTTACTTATCAGGCCTGTGACCCATGGATGGTATGAGCCTGCCTCCACCGATGACGGTCCTGAGAACGCCGCTTCTAGTCATCATCCCCAGGGCTCTAATGGCGTATGGGGACAATCATCCAGCGCTAACGTGTCGACGATAGCTTCGCTTCATGTAAACTGAAAACGGTCAGTTACTATCGTCTCAGCAACTGATTTTTGGCGATAGCTATTTCAGCATCGAATGTTTTGGTGAAATTTGAGACGAATCAGAGCACAGATGTCATTTTTACGTGTGGGATATTGTTCTCCGAGGCCTCAAACTGTATACAAAATAAGCAATAGGTCTTACATGAAGCAAATCATCGACGATATCACTAAAGAGAACCAGGTGGACGATATTCGTCTGAAAAATTTCGCGATTTGAGCAGAGGATTTGCCTCAGTGTAAGCCGTACTAGTACGTGCCGATTGATGCGCTGCAAAACGGCTTTAGACGTTCACACACTACACTGGACAGGATCTTATAGGCGACGCTGAGCTGGGATATAACTCTATTGTTATTGCAAGTGGTAGGATTGACCTTTTTGTGGATAAAGGAAAAGGAGCTGATATTCCTGTCGTTGGGCATGCTTTCGTTTTTCCCATATTTTGCAGATGATCTGGTTCCTACCAGATCATCGCCACCGGCCTTGAAGAGCTCTGATGGTAGGCCATCTGAGCCTGCGGTGCTGTTGTTCATCAGTCGACTTCTTTAAAGCCAGGTGCGAGAACTACTAAATCAACTGGAGTTGAGATTTCTTGATTCCCTATCACTCTCCCCTGGTCAGGACCGTTAACCAGCTGTTGGGAGTGCTGATTAAATATATCGACTACTAGTACTACTAGTACAAATTTACACACAAACATACAAAATTTTTTTTGGAAACCAAATCCGCATTAAAACTCATTTTTTGCGTTATATATGTAATATATTCATAATGTATTTTGTCGTTACCCTAATAGTTCCTGCAGAAATAAGGCATTCCACGAATGGCATGTATTGCTATAAAATCAAAACACGTTTTGTGAGTGGGGTTTCATAGGTTTCCTAGAATAATGAAAATTGAAATAAATTCAAAGTCTATTGGCTGTGAAAATTGTCTTTTGTTTTATATTTATTTGTGCCCAAAAATGTGCAATTCCACGAAGCGGTTTCGATGATCAGTTTGACTTAACTCATAATTATTCGCGTTGTGTAGGGATTATCAATGTTTCAAAAAAGTCGTTATTTTCGTTCTGATGAATAGATTTTAAAAAAACTATTTAAAATCGTCAGAGATTATTCATTGGTATAAATATATATTGGGATTATTAGAATGATATTTTTCATTACAATAATATGCTATTGTTCTCTCATGCCACGGCCAGCACATACAATAGTATGCACCCACTTTATAAATGCTGGTGTGCCCCAGGGTTGAGTTTCATGTCCTTTTTTATGTTTCGTCTGCCACATGTAATGCAATACATTCCTCGCCGAGGGCACTTCTCTCAGCTGGAATGATGTCCTGTATTCAACTCATTACATTCTACGTTGTTTAAGTACAGTGGCAGGTGGCATTTCAAACAGATTCAAATTTATTGCCTTCAAAACTCAATGTCGCCGGGTGTGTTATTAGCACAATCGAAGCGTCCAGAGATTGTCCATCAATGGCACTTGCGTTACTGAAACCGTAGCATGTCAATGGCAATGAACAAAATACTGTGTCGTGCTACGTTTGCTAAAAATTGAGAGAGATGATAGGATCGTAATAAAATGTCAAAAGTAAGACTTGTTTCCAACATGTTCTATATTTTGAGACACTGATGCGTTCAACTGCTTTTTCTTTTAAAATATTAATTTAAATTGAGAGTATCTTGTGTCAACATCTGAGAAATAAAAACAACTGATTAAAATTAAATTGACGACGAAGTCATTTGAAATCACATCTGGAAGACATCTGGGTAGTTTATTATCTGTGATTATGAATTCAAGGTGAACGTATGTTTTGTCGTGCGAATTAACGTACAAATCTGTTCCTGATCCATTTTCCCCAACAAACTTCTTCGCTAGGTAGACTGAGTCTTCTGCGTATTCGTGGAATAGGAATTGAATAGCATAGCAAAAAGAGAACTGTCGACAATTTAAAAACAAAACTGATAGATTAATTGACATTTCGGTGCGACACACACGCCCTCGGTAACATGAAGTCGCCCTCAAGAACTCATGATTGTGTCTAAGGCTTAAAGCTCTCCATCCTGATGACTTAAGCTACGTAAATGACCACTTATTCGACGAATGTATGAAAAATGACATCAGATAAACGTCTGCCATTTTCGCTAACAGACATTGGCTGTTTTTTGCGCGTTTTTTATTACACCACGGGTCGCATTCAAATCTAATATACATATGTGGCCAATTACAGTGGGAATTTTTGTTTAAATCAAACCTTCTCCAAATTTATTTTGGTGAAGGACCATAGCTTGCTTAGCAGTGTTCGCCTTCATAATTCACGGCTCCAACACATTCGACTCACTGGCAATGCACAATGAAAATAATTACTTTGAAAAGACTTTTCCAACTTCACCATTCGAAATCGGACAAAATATGTAGGTCCCATCTATTCGTGAGAGAAGCTAAGCCAAGGTCCATCTCGGACACATTAAACATTTCTTAAACGCATGTCCAGAACCCATTTAATATGTCTTTGGATAAGTGGCATTAACAGTATGTCCTCTGTCATGTTGACTAGGATCGGAAAACTTGCATTGGTGGACACCTAATTAAACTCATAACTCTGTACAGCTAGTGGTTGAACGTTCTCATCGGATCGGCTTTACCGCAGGCAGGACGCAGACCTCTCGACTATAAGAATCTTCTTCACGTTGATTAGGCCTCTTAACCGTAAAGCAATATTGTGATGTATATTTGATAGTGACTTCTTTTCCTCAATTTCTGCTTGAGGTCCAGTAATCAGCGTGTTATAATGCGTTTGATATCGGTACTGATATGTCGTGAACTATTTACCGAGAAGCCCAGGAAGATGGAGTCGTGACTACTTCGAAGTTACTTTTTTTCTCAAAGACAGCATACTTCGTCTGGCCCTCGTTCGCAGGCAGACAGTCGTCTCGTCAATGACATCCGCATGTTCTAACTTAGGACTTCTGTACGAACTTGCAACTGGTGTGAGGTTGCTGCAGTGTTATTCCCAAGAATTACGTTGAAAACATCACATCACGCTTAATGAAGCTACGAGAATACATCAACTTCATTCCGTACAGGCTGACGGGTTTGATTGTCAAAATAGGAGATGGCGGCGTGTAACTCTCCATGAAATCGACTCATCGGGTTGTGGTTGTCGATCTGCACTTCTTCAATGTACTCTCTAGTATGCCATCGCCTTAATACATATCTGGTTTATTGTGGATCAGATTTTTGACAAGCTGCTTCAGACATTTACACTAAACAACAGACAAGATCATCTTGTAGGCCATGTCAAGGAGAATTCTTCTTATTCTTCGTCATCTTTAGAGGTGCTACGATCTGGGTGGATCTACGCCTCAAGCGACAAGCGTCCTCAGATTGCGCGATCTCTTATCCTCGCCACCACGTCATAGAACAGGACTGGGGTGATTAAAGGCTTGTATAAACTCAACCTGATACGTCTGGAGATAGCACTGCTAATTAGTCGCCCCCTGAGCCCAAGAAGCTGAAACAGCGCCTAGCCCTCGATAATCACAAAATGTTTCTTTCCTAAGGTTCGGTTCCATGATTACTGATATTCTTTTGTTAGCACTCCACGCCAATCTCCACCACTGCCTTGGTTGCCCCTAACAGGAATGCATGAAATTCCCCTTTAATTTTGATAAGCCCTTAAATTATTGAAAACAATCAAGTTCTAATTTACTTTACGTCGATTTATTTGATTTCCAACGAAATTGATTAGAAAACCAACAGAAAATAAAACAACACGTTAACCGAACCAGGTAATCCACAATACCTCGTTATATTCTCGTGACAGATGCGGTTGGCTGCATTGAACGTACGATATTGGTGTCATCATTGCATGGGCCATGGACCCTAAACAAATACACAACCCAAGTCTGCCACCGCAAAATGTGTGACACACTAATATCGCGATGCAACCAATTGAAATATTGGAAATCATTGGTGTTCGGTGTTCGCCTACATGTCATCAACCGTAACACGGACCAACCTGATTTGGGTGGTTAACCCGAACGTGCTTCGCATTTTGAATTTTCGGTCACTGTTAAAAAGGGTAAGTAATTGAACTCGACCAGGGAACGCCATGCCGAAGGGTTACAAATTTGGCTTGCTGGACACGAGTTCATACTCCGCAACCTCTCATCGCTGCGATTCAATTATTGATTGGTCACGATACAAAAAAGAATCCAGTGCGGAAATTACATTTTTTATTGCACGTCGAAGTAAAATTTTACTTTCAAAAATACCGAGAATGGTGACTGCGATAATCTATCGATGTTTCGTTTTAAGTTCGACTAGAATGTTTTAGGCGTTGGTTATGAATTTGACAGGAATATGAGGCGCTGCTTTCATTCTCCTCGAAACAAGTGATTCGGATTTGAACACACCTCTAGCAATCGACTGATTTTTGCCTTCCGGACTACATCATGGGAGAGTTCGCAGCTGCGTCTTCTCTTCCATATCCGACTAGGATTTAACTGTGGAGATTTACTTATTGCCCAGCTTTAAGTGAAACTACCATGATCCTTTGTGACCGCGGTCTATACATGCAAACGTGCCTTCCACCAAACGTGGGGTCTCAAACCACGCATGGTTAACTGGCTATACACCATGATAATAAGACCCATCTTGTCTTACGATTCACTAGTATGGTGGAAAGGACTGGAGAAGAAATATATTCTAACCACAATGCAACCAGGCCGCCTAAGAATAACAAGTTGTCTCAGAACAACACTGACGGCAGCACTCATCGACATGCTCTTCATAGCTCCTCTCGACCTATTATGCTGGTGCTGAACAGTGCAGCCTCATTGGGCCATACGGAAAACAATACGGTCTCTCTGTCATACTAAATAGTTGGACAGCAACTTAGAATATAAGGCAAACAAACAAACCACACACTCTAGTGCTGGACGTGAGCTTCAATCAACGTTTCGAACCAAACAATGCAGGAACAAATAGTAGTAGCAGAAGGAGAGATCGCTCTATACACTGACGGCAGCAAGGCGAGCGCAGGCCTTCTGTCACCTCTTCGAAGCATCCCAGGCACTAAAGGACTCCTGTAGGATCTTCCTTGCCGAAGTGGATGCGATAAACTAAGCGGCACTCGCGTTGAGAGCACCAATAAAATCGATCACCATTTTTTCTAGTAGCCAAGCGGAAATGAAAGCCATAGCATCAGGCATTCTGACATCAAAGCTGTTAAGTTTATACAGACAGAGCAATGAAATCCAGGGAAACGAAAAGGCGGATAGTTTCGTGGAAAAGGGATCGGAGCTGGGAGAATCTGTAGCAATCCCGCAGGTGCTCAGCACCATAAGGAAAACAAACTAGAAGACGAAGCCGTGGACAGAGCCAGTACTCGATGGCTTGGTATGAGTATTGGAGCAACGGCGAGGGCCAGTGCTGAGAAAAAAGGGATCATCATCATTAGTCGTAAGGATGTACGCATTCTAATATTACTCATAGGACAATAGGACAGGCAACGCGTCTGAATATACCGCATAGTAACTTTAGCTAAAGCTGCAGAGACGAGAAAGAATCAGAATCTCTTCGACATCTACTCTGTGAATGACTTGCCCAAGTAAAGAAAAGAAGGCAGTTCCTAGGAGAGCACTTTTTCATACAGCTGGAGGACTTAAATGGTATCAGATGGAGGATACACACTACAATTTGTCTTGCGAATCTTTATCCCTTCTTCTTAGATTAAATGCGAACCTTGCAAATCAATTCAATGTAGCCGCAAGTTACCCGCAAGTCATGTCTTATTGACCAGTTATAAATTCTGGATAAATCTTCTATCAGTAAGTTACTTGTACTACTTACACTACTAACAATTCTTAATAATTTTTTTCATTCACATACAAAGAAAATAAAGTGGGCCCAAGGGTGGATCCTTTCGGAACACCACTTAGCGCATTAATAAAGCTAGACGAACAATCCCGAGCATAATGCAGATAGTCAGGTAGTAGCACATCTGTTCGTAACTGAGATTCACAAGTGTTGTTATTCAACTTTGCCAACTGTATCTCCAGCGATTTGTTCTTCTCTGCTGGGCGATAATGAACTTCTCTCAAATCTTAATAAAACCAATTAATTCGCAATAAAGAAAAGTATCGGTGCTAACGCCAGAAACACAATAGGGCGTTGCATAAAGCGTCGTCTTTCAACCCAAGCAATTCATATACTGCTATGTGCTACATTTGTAACCGTTGAGAAGGTAAAGAAGAAAAGGTAAAGAAATGAGGTAACTGTCATAAGACGTTAGTGCTCGCTCTCTAGGATTTTTCGACATTTTAGAAAAAGTATGTGTGGGAGCGGCTTTCAGCAGAAAGCCTTTGTGTCAACTGACATTTGAGAACTAAAAGCAGCTGATTAAATTTAGTTGAACGATAAAAGTCATCTGAAATGTGTGGATGCAGTACATACACAATAATATTAATATTGGATTTGGGAATTGAAAACTGCTGATAAATTTTATTGTCATTTCGAAGCTTGTCTGAAGCTCTACTAACAACACAGCTCTTTTGTGTTTCTCGCATACAGCCCGTGTGACACTACACATTTTTTCCGCATTTTTAATGCACTGAAAACGACATTAGAGCAGTACGAAAATTTCAAAAAAATCATTATTGAAATTGTCATTAAGTGTTTGACGCGTACACGCTAACCTCAGAAATGTGAAAACGTCAAAAATGCATTAAAAATGTAAACCAAAATACCTTTTACAGCCGTTTGCTGCCAGCTTTTTGACATTTTCCTTTGTTTGAAATTCGTATAGTTTCAAACAGACAGTGTATGATTTTTTGCAAAATAATTGTTGTCTTTTTCCAAAATAATAAAACTTGTTGGCTCTTTTCTGCCAAGCTGCATTTAAATTGTAGTTGCATACCGGCTCAATCACCACCCTATCCCCGCATACACATTTGAATGCAGCATTTCAAACAACTCTTACTTCCATCCACACTCTGTTCGAAAACATTCAAAAAGAATCCCTTAATAATAAAATATGTGCGTTGCCCTCAATTTGAATAGTCTCCGTCATAGTTTTCCCAAGTCTCACCCGCTCTACTTTGCATTTTAAGCGAATGTCATATCATACAGTGAGTAATTTTCTAGTTCCAGCAAACTTTCGACCCCAAAAACGAATGAAAACAAACCACAGTCCTTAGCACATGTTCCAGCTTGTCAGCCCAAATTACCAGGAAAGAGGTTATCAAGTTCGCAGAGAGGACGTAGAACAAAAGGAACGGAAACCAAGAGCATCAGTCTTCATTGGTCTGACAACGACGCTGCCGCTGCCGTATGGAAGTTTATAGATGCCAGGAAAAGGAGGAGATAATGAAGGATTTCACTGTAGATGTGTCATGTCAAAAATGTCATTACAATGATTGGTGTTCAATACTTGCGCTGACATGCCATTCGCTTTTCGTTGAGCTCCAGCAAGGAATACATCACCCAGCCATGCCATACATTGGCTAAGAACTGTAATTTCTTGGATGCGAACGGGAGGAATGTCCCATTTGATTTGATGGCTTCGATCCATTATTCTTATTTTGCTTTGACAGGTTCTTTAAGCCACATGATACTCACTGGATAGAATGATGGATTTCCGGGTGTCAACGGCTGTCGGCATCGCGTGTAGGAGAGAAAATTTATTTTTGCTAACAAATAGGGCTTTACTTGCCTCAATCGGTGTCAATTGCATTGAAAGTCCTTTCACCATGAGTTCACTCTTCGAATATTGATGTGCGAACGGAGGATGGGTATCGGAACCGAATGGATGGGCGTTCGTGTGTTTCACCAGACAGTAATGTATTCCTAAATTCCCCGCAAATGCTGACGCTGTGCAAAGGTTAAAGGTGGCCATTCAATGGTTAACCATTATTAAGTGATGCTTGGCGCGCAGTGTCACGATGTTCCACTTGCCCCTCTCTATGCTGTAATTAACTCTGCAAAAGCATCCCCAGTCGCCCCCCCCCCGCTTGGCATGCCTGGGTTAGAGTTACAACTTCGAAAGAGTAGCCCCGGTCATCACCGGATCACCGACCGTTTCGCACAGCATATTTTCAGCTTCATATTAATGAACCAAACACAGATAAAAGCATTTGCAAGTGACCACAAAGTTTCCCAGTACTTCGTAATTAAAAGGATTACATGGGTTCAGTTGATGAACTTTGGTGTTCGCCGGGTGCTGAAGTGGTAATTCTGCGGTCTTCAGTGGTATTTTATAGTTGGGGAGAAGTTGAAGATTTTCATTTCCTCTTTTTTTTTTTCGTTCATTCAGATTCGTGTTTAATGACGTATGATTAAGCTCTTTTACGATGAAATCCAGTCATATTACTTGAATGGATCAATTCCTCGAAGCTATCAACTCAGAGAAAGGTCAGCATTCAGTTCCCTGAATGTGGTAAAGTGAATTCAGAATTTAATTATTTCAAGTATCTGATGTTTGAAAATATATTCAAACCCTGTACGGAAATTTGCAGAGGGTTCTGCTTACAGGCACGGATATGGGCGAGTGTTGTTCAGTGCTGCAGTGGGATTTGCGGCCGTGTATTCTGTGAAATAACCACGTGCAGCTGTATTCGTACGCTTTTCGGTGAATTTAATCATTCCATTATAGTTGAGTAAGAACTACAGGGCGGGTCAAAGAAGACCTACCAATGTGACGCAATTTAATACTCTTTTAATTAATTAATATTGAATACATTTTATTGGTATTTTGCACTATGAATCAGCCAAATGTCCACCATTTAGCTGGAAACAGACAATGGCTTTTTTGAGCGCGTAATGTTTCTGGTTGCAGGCTCCGCATGTCGCCTCGACTATTCAGCTTCAGTTGTCTAATAGTCGCTGGTTTGTTAACATTCATTCTGCCTTTTAATTATACCCATAAAAGAAGTTAAATCTTTACATAGTAAACGGTCTTCAAAGAAGGACCGCCAAACTGTGAAATTAGCCGCCATATATTCAGTCTGTTTTGCCGAATCACCATGGACAGACATAGCGTTCAACACCACGTGCAAATGATAAAATCATCATCATCATCATCTTCTGACCCGCATGATCCACTAAAGGGGTCGCTGGGGTAAACCACGCACGAGAGATCCCCAGGCAACTCGATCCTCCACCATCGACTCTAGTTCATCAGGAGCAATGCCCAAGCGTAACCCGGAGAGTTTTTGGACTTGTCCAACCACCTCGTCCTGGGTCTGCCAAGCGGCCGCGTACCTGATGGAATCGCATTCAACGCCCGCCTCGGAAGTCGTGATGATGGGGACATTCGTGCCACGTGACTAAACCACCGAAGCATAGCCCTTTCCGTTCGAAGAAGCAGCTGCTCAATGTTGAGTTCCTCGCGCACTGCCGTGTTTCTCACCCTATCCCGGCGAGTAATTCCCACAACAGCACGAAGAAATCTCATCTCAGCAGCTTGCACTAGCGATCTTATTCTTTCGGTCATTACCCAAATTGCATGGCCATAGGTGAGAGTTGGAACAAATACTGAGTTGAAAACCGCTAACTTGGCTTTGACACAAAGCTCGGCCTTTCTGATTACAACACTACAAAGCTGTGTCAAAACTGACCCAGCTTGACCAATCCTACAGGAAAGTTCAGCATTACTCCTCCCATCACTCGTGAAAAAGACCCCGAGATACTTAAACTTCTCCACCTGCTTCAATGGGACTCCGCTAACATGAAGAGTGCATTGAACAGGTGTTCTGGAAATGACCATAACCTCCGATTTGTCCACGTTAACCCTCATTCCAGCATCAGCACATACGGCCACAAACCTATCGAGTGCGCGTTGGAGTACCGTCTGGGAGGATGTGAGGATAACTAAGTCATCTGCAAAAGGATGGTGATTTACCCTCAACTCTCTCAATGTGAAACATTCCTCACCTAGGCTGCGCTGCAACATCCAGTCCATACATACAATGAAAAGGAGAGGTGACAAGACACATCCTTGGCGAAGTCCAACGCCCACGGTGAAAGGTGTTGATTTAGCACCGTTTACCCGAACACAACTGCTACAGTTTGTGTATAGAGATTGAATGGCCCTCAGAAGAAGACCATCAATTCCATACTCCTGCAGGACACTCCAGAGTTTACCTCGAGGGACTCGGTCATATGCCTTTTCCAAATCTACAAAACAACTGTAGATGGGTTTGGCATACTCCCAAGCCTTCTCAAGTACCATTCTTAGAGTGAAAAGATGGTCGGTTGTACTTCTGAATGATAAAATTGTTTTATAAAATTTGGTATTCTGTTAGGGCAACGTTCGGCGTGCTTCGCCTATTTTACGGTCGTCATAAGATGAAGTCTATTTCTGGATGAATGAAAATGGTCATATTTGGGACCAATCCACATGCAATCCAGCAGCGTCCAATGCATCCCGAAAGAGTCACTATTTGGTGTGGATTTTGGGCTGGCGGCAGGGCGTCCTCGGTCCTTATTTCTTTAAAACCTACGTTGGCCAGGCCATCATCGTCAACGACGAGCCCTTTAGGTTGATGATTACCAACTTATTTTGGCCTAGATTGGATGATATGGACACCAACGACATTTGGTTTCAACAGGACGGTGCTGCGTGCCACACAGCTCACGCCATATTGGAAGTTCTGCACGTGCAAGTGGAAGGTGATGGAAACTGGCAACCGACATCGATATTATGCGATCTTGCACCGTTAGCCACTTTCTTGTGGGGTTTTTGAATAGGTCATACACCACAGCGGCGCTCAAAGCCAATAAAATCCATGTCATCGGTTAAATTCAGCCAGATTTACGAGCCAGAGTCATGGAAAATTGGACATTTCGGTTGTGCGCCACTCAAACAAGCTTTTCAGACTCAAGGTAAAGTACATTAGTACATGATGAAATGTCATTCAAGTTATTCGTTGATCGCGAATTCCTTTTGAGTTTAAACAATTTTCTAGTGATTTTACTTGGATAATTATCTATTTCCAATAAAGGTAAGCATAGATCATGGTTCCTTTGCAGATACAGCACCTAATTTTCCATGATTCTCTACTCAATCGTTCGGTCTACGAGTACGTCTGCACTTCATGTATACTTCTTTGTTTCAAGTATCTCAAATATTCCCTAAATTTTCCACATTCTGACTACCATGAACCACCTACAGTTAGGAGAACAATTAATTAACAATAGTATTTTGCTAAAGAGACCAATTTGACGCTAACAACACAATGGTACTTATGTAGTTTCCAATGAACACATCCGTATCACTCTGAACTTGATCCTTAAAGCTTATGGCCAACAAAGACTTCCTATTTGCAGTATACGGCTCTGAGTAAGTACAAAACGCTCTCACCGCAAGTGCTCAACGGCTTCAAAATGAATATGCTCCGCAATGAATACAGACAGCTGCAATGTCTGCACACGGGAAATGTACCATTAATGTGAATTCAATTCATTATAATCGATGCAATGGTATTAACATTTCATCAGCACGTATACGTTTCACATGGGCAATGAGTGTGTCTCATTGTAATTCTCTTACACGGCTTATTCTATCAGAAAAATCCATTAATTTTCTTCCAAAAAAAATTTAACACATGCATAACTGATTAAGTGGAAATCAATTTATTGCAGTAATTGATTCTCCCTTACAGTCAATTGCATATAGAGTTTTGATTATGCGATGTTACTGAATAATAAGACCGATGAAGTGTAGGTTTTACTCCCTTTTCGACGTTTTCGAACCTCGAATGTTGTTGGAAGGGAGAAATTCTGAATATTCAGCAATGTAGTTCACAAAAAATAGACCCTGGAACGTATAACGTACCCTGTACCCAACGGACTTGCTAGCACGCAAATCTAATGGATTTTAAGTCCATCAGTCTGTCATCATTTCTCCTAAAAGCACTATAGAAGCTGATTGAGCCCCACATTAAACATACTGTCGCCTTAAACAAGTCTGACCTATTAGCATGCTTATAACCAAAAGAAATCTGTAAAGAAAACCTTTTACTCCGCGGTAGAAGTCCAGCAGCAAAAAAACCCATGGAACCCAAAGAACTCATCCTTGGTGCATTCCTAGACATCGAGAGAGCTTTGAAAAGTTCGTGGGGCCTCTCATTCACCAGTTACTCAGCGGCATAGCATGAGGTTCGGTGATAGCAGGATCTGAATATCTTAGGCTTAATTCTAAGCTAGTCTAAATTCCGCTTAACTGAAAAGCCCACTCAACATCAACCACCAAGTTGCCACATTCGACTACTTATTCTTTCGATTCCCTATCCACACTTTGGGTGTATACAAGCCTCGTTTCATTTTGTCGGACATTTTGTCGTTCACCCATGACTCTTCGACTGCATAAACGATTGCGTCTATTTCAGGCAGAAGTTAACTACCGTGAATGTAGCCGAGCAACAGCATAATCCAACATTTAAACATGTCCCTACAAAAGATATCAGTGAAATGCAGTCTGATTTAATGCTGAATCGAAGGAGCGGACAAATCAGTTAGACTGCGAACGAGGACGCCATTAGCAAAGACTATGAAGACTTAAGGAGACCATACCCTTCGCTTCACAAAATCGCAATTTTTTTCATTTTTGCTATAAAACAATGGAATTAACTAACTTTGAGTATAAGACATATAATCAATGGAAACGATTTACATATGTATGCTGTCCTTCTTCACTTGAATTCCCTTTCTAAATATCCTTTTCATTACCTTCCTTCTTCAATCTGCTTTTTTACTTTCAGGTCATCTTAGCTAAAGAAACTCTATATTTTTTTGTTTAGTTTTTTTAAGAACTAAACTTTTTTTATAATTTTTAAAATGCACGTCCAATGAAATAAATAAACCAAGCATATTTATCAAAATGCTATTGGTTTACTCCTTTTCATAAAGTACATGTACGTAGAAGCAATACATTTGGACACTTTTGGTTCCCACTGTAGTACAAAAATGTCAAATGTAAAATCCAATTTCGATAGATTTTTACGCAACTGTTTAAATATTCAGGTCCAGACCACATCGTGTATCTTACAAGCGTCAAGAAATTGTTTGCAGAGAATTTAATCAAAGCCTCCCCCCCTATAAAGTGAAGTCGCTAATACGCCCAACACAAGGCTAGATGTTTGCCAAAGTTACCAACTGGAGATTCCTACACAAAAGGCATCCGTGTCACGTCAATAATGTAACAAAAGCCATTTGTCCCCTCATAATGGTCAAATCATTCTTTTTTAATAAAACCCAACAAAGTCTGCTCGCATCTCGGATGGATAATCCAATACACAAATCCTTCGACCGATATAAGTTTTTAATGAATGCCTTTGACACTTTTTGACGAACAAGAAACAAATATTTTAATGACATCCCAGCGAGCCCTCAAAGATACTTGACAATAAAACACGCAAATAGCGGCAAATAAATTCTGAAAAGAAGTTAACGACTCATGTCCCATTAATAATTCAAAACAACATTTAATAATTTAATGTCAGCACATTTGACAAGCACTTAATATTCGCCATACATAAATAAATTCGGCCATTAACTCCCGAGAGCTGAGGAGCTGCTGCTCAGCTTGAAGGAGAAAAATTAAAACAGAGCGTCACAAACACCACGGAGGACCTTTATTGCGTTCGTCGTTTGTTGTGTACTGTTTCTTTGCTTTTTTCTCCTTCCTTTTGTTAGATGATTTTGAAAAGCGAAAAATAAAACCGAAAAGCAAGTATTAACATCGTGCTCTCTGGGACTTGTCTCGACGATGCGATGTACCATTTCCTTACACCCTCTTACCACCCTACCCTCGGTCTGTAGTCTTCACGTCCTGCGAGGAGTCATTTCGCATTAAATAAATGAAACTAAAATGTTTAAATTTCGTTCGCACTAGCCAGCTAGCTAATGTCTGCTGCCATTATGTGTACATACTTGAGCGACGAAGAAGATTTCGAATGCATGCCCGGGGCTGAGGCGGGGTGTTACTTTGGGTTATTTATTGGCTGCTTCTTCCAGGCAGCTAGCGTCTAACAGACGACGGCGACCCACTGATGGAGCGGGGGATGGCAGTGGGAGGGGGGACTACTTGAGCACCAAGGCAGCAACAACCACAAGAACGACGACAACGAAGATTATGGCACGAGGACGGACCAAGCTAATTATCAAGTTCAACTTTATGGTATTATGTTGCAGACATACAGAGATGCGGCAGCGGGCATCATAGACCGCGTCGTCGCTCGCTGAGATGGATCCTTGAACAATGAACGACGAGATATCCGAGCGAGATAAGCAATATTTCTGGGTGCATGAGTCACTCTGTGTGTGCTGTGAATGGAGTGCGGAGGAATTTTGGGAACATCATTTGTTGTTTCATCAGAATTTGGATTGTTCATTATGTTTTGGGTAATATTTTGCAGATCCCGAGTGGTGAAGTTGAGTGAGGTAGGAATGCCAAATAAGTGATGCCACCATTAAATAATCTGCACTAAACGGACTGGCTAATGGGGGCGAAATTCTTCCCAGAGTCCACGGCATGGTTGCAACTAGAGAGTGGGGTGCAATCGCAGCAAGGTGCAGGGACATGATCGCTATATTGAAAATTGTTACGAGATACTTTTTAAATGACATGATTGAGCAGAGTCATTGATCCGTATCTGTGTTAAGTAGAGAATCTATCCAATTGACGATCATCTATACCCTTCTTCATCAAGTCGATAGAAAGATTCTGGATGCTAAGAATCGTACTCTAGGTACAGCTACATACAGCCAATAGACAGAAGTCGCACGGCGCTGTCTAAAGCGTTAAGTTTGTTAAGAAGTTTGTCTTCCTCGGGGCAAACGTGATCTCTAATAAAGGACTCTCCAGTGAATATTTGACGCAGAATCGCCCATGGCAACCAGTACTAGTTCGGTTTTTCGAAACAAATTGGGTCAAAACTACAGACTCTAGGGACCAAAATCAGGTACTCCATAGTAGGCATACCACACAATAGAGGCATATTCTAAGACAGATTGCACGAATGCGACATACTACGCTTTAAAAACATACACTTTAGAAAACTTAAGAGCATAGTACCTTACCACCCTCCATGTTATATTTATCTGCTATTAATTCAAAGTGATTTTTATAAGTTAGCTTTGTATCGAATCCTTGGTGACTAAAGAATGACTATGTCATCAAAAGAATATGTAGACAAGGAAGGAGACTTGACGCGTGAACATGCTATCACATAACATACTTCTTCTTCTTTGATTGGCGCTACAGTCCGGGTTGGACCTGGGCCTCAACCAACAAGCCTCTCCAGCCAGCACGATCTTTCGCCAGCTGCATCCAATTGCGCTCACCAAGTTGGTAGAAGGACCCTCCACTTGTGTGCACCATCTCGTTCGAGGACGTCCTCTGTTGCGTTATCCCAACGGCTCGGCATCGAAAACATCGAGTAACATAACATAAGCTAACATTTAAAAAGAGGCAATTGCTACAGCACCAGATCCGTCAGACCAGACGGTAGAAATGTAACAACATCATTTTCAAACAGTATAAAGATGAGAGGACCGATGTGACTACCATGGGGTTAAGAATGATAATATATGTAGATTACGCATTGCGCATGTCCGCCATGTTCGTTTACTCTTCTGAGATATCGCCTACATCACAGTTGACAAGAGCATATTATTTCCTTCTGGAGGAAGCAGACTATTCTAGAATCTACAATTCGAAATGGGTAGCTATGTTACTATATTTAAGTCCCTACTTATGTTAAAGTATGATGGTTAATCAAAGATAAGTATAGAATTATGCTATTATACTACTGTTCCTACCGTTAAACCACAATCCATAGTGTTACATTCATCCAGCTACATGTATTTGGATGCAATATAAATTAAAGCAGGACATGAGAATATGATTGCAAGTTTGTTGCAAGCAACTGCAGCCCTCTAATAGTTCCTGAGTGTCTCGACTCGACTCGAATACAATTTTGCTCTTTTTAGATCAGGTGTAGGTGCCTCAATGAAAATGTTGTTGTGAAGTAACTGATGGAGATAGGGTTACAAGGGATGGTGGTGTTGTTGAAGAACTCATTGAAGTCGTAGAGTATAGTTTGGTTCGTTGTAGGGAATTTGTTACTCAAGGAGCTAACGTAACCAGTCCGTCGGGTCTTCTTTTTAGTGTCCTCTGATTCTTGAGCAACAAAGCACCGAAATGCGATAAACAGCTATGAACGGATATCCCTGTGCGAGCGTTGAAAGCACGGTTTCATCGATATATTCCTCAATTACCAAAACAATTTCTTTAACAAATTTGACAGAATTCTGTTGAAAGATTAAATTGAAGATTTAAAACAGAAGATGTGAGTTCATTCTTATTTGTATACGTACAATAACAATTGCAACCATTTTTAGCGGAAGCTACAAGCGGGTGCAATTTACAATCTAAGTTTACTTGGGTAAACAATCAAATTTATTAATGAGGATTATCAAAGTCAACAGCGGTACTAAAGGATCAAGTGCAACACCTTGAAGATATTTCTGAAAGAGGCAATGAGGACAATTTGCTCGTCTCCAACGATTTTTTTAAAAAATACAATGAAAAACTCACTCTTTCTTCTTGACACAATTTTAAAACACTAGTAATCTTAGCAAAAAGACAAACATAAGTTATATTTCTTGCAATTCGTATGGAAATTACATAGAGCTGTCAAATCGGGTGTCGCCTGTGACGTGGGCTGCGCAGAACGAACGAAAATTGAACTCCTTATTGCGTAATCTTCTATCTCTCATTCTTGCCATGGGGTACTCCAGACGTGACATATATTTCATCAGAAACATGAATGCAATTTTATAAAGAAGGTAGGGAAACCTAGTCTCGTTAGTTTGAATTGAAACACGAAATTTGAACAAAATATTAAAAATAAAATGTTCATAATTAGACCAGTCTGACACTGTGGAACAAATAAGTTATTGTAAATCGACTTGTAATTGAAGTAAGCTTTTTTCTATTTCGGCTCATCTGGTGTTTTCCACTGGATCTCTACCTTTTGGCTGACTGACTGGTATCGGAGGCACCGCGTTTCATCGCCAGATAAAAGGGATGATGACATGAAGGCAGGCAGATTGTATGTCTTTGCTCACTCTCATGTCTCATGCCATTTTTGACTGACTCATTGGACATTCGGGTATAAACTCATAATTATCTGAATTTACAGAATGAAGAGAATGTTCTGGACGATGTGAAGACAGATGAACGATGTGTCTACAAGTTATGACTAAGGGATGACACGTGACTAGCTGCACGAACAATTACAGAACTGAGTGTACATAATCAGTATTTTCTGTCATAAGTGATTTTTCGGGGCAAATCCACAATCGACAATCGAATTAACCCGACAGTTGCCTCATATGCCATCAAAACAATCCGATGTATTCTAAATCCGGCATCTGTCACATCCTTTGAGAGTACGTGTCTCATTTGATTGATTGCAGCAGAAAGGCGAACGAAAATTCTCTTTCTTTCTCTTAAATAATCCAATATTCTTTCGCACACAAATGTATAAACAAAAAGAAAATTTCATAAGTAAGCACAAATATGACATCAAATCCACTTTGTCAACTGCTTGCGTGTCATGTGTCAAAATATTCTGAAGTACTTCACATGCTTTCATTTAGCCGTACATCGTCGCCGCAGTGACATACCCTTTGTTTAATGCAAACAAGGAAACACATGTCAGTCAAAAATGTTACTGTCACTTGAAAGTCGCTACGTAATGGCTCATTATTTTGTTAGGTGTCAGATTATAGGCCAAGCACGAAACTATGCAGATACATACATTTGTATGCATGTCCACATTAATGGATGGCTATTTGTTCCGGTCCCTTGGATATTAATAAGCGTATATGCATGTGCTTTAACTGTTGCGAATTGGCAGTCAACAAACCCAATAAAAAAAAATCCAACGGAGTCGGGTAACCACTCGTAACTGAGAATGGAGACGAACAGTCGGCGGTGAAGGATATGTAAATGAAGTGAAAAATGCAAGAAGGGCGTGTGCTATAAGGGAATGTATTAGCGCCCATTTGAGAGTATTGATAATACAATTTGTTCGCCTGCCGTCAGATCCTTGGGTTACTTCATTTGTGTCGAAGAAAATATGTAGTACTGGTGTATACAAAAATTCCTTTTTGATGACCGTGATGACCAAGATAGGCGGCAGGAAAGGAGATACAATGTTGTTGATTAAAATGTTTAGTTGCGCCTTGGACAAAGGACACATCGAACTTTTGATTCATTCGTAGTGGCGCTCAGTAATATCATACGTTCATGGTAGTAATTATGCCGTAGTTGAGGCTGAATTGCACTCGGAAGCAGACAAAAAAATGTAATTGGAAAAACGTATGCAAGTCCCTTGATGTTTACAACTTTAAATTGAAATAAAACATAGAAAACTGATTAGAACGTCCATGAAATTGAATTTATTTGACGGATATTTTGATGGCATTCATGTTTGAATATGATTTCGGCTGCTGGCGCGTACATGGCGCAATGTTTAGGTCCGATTTTCACATACTATTCGTACATACACAATAACAAAGCACCAATTCCAGGTTTTGCAAGAAAATGAGTAATCATGCCTCTTTACCGCTCACCGTTGACTTTAACACTTTGACCAACATCATATTTGAAGGCGCAATTATACCGCAGACACATAAAGCGCACCAAACAGCCGTTATTTCTGGATGCTGTTTCGCAATTTGTCTAGCTGGTACAGTGTACAACGCTCTTGCGATGGTCGTATCATCATCAGTCGTATCGTGGTTCAACCTTTTCAACTTTTTGCTTGGTCTTACCACATTTGGTTGTGTGAGCTCTGATCGAGGGACCGCAGAGCAAATTTTCATTTGCGATTATGATTTCAACGAGTGAGCATCAGCACGGCAGAAGGAAAATGGTGTCCTGCAGTTTTGGTTTGATTTTTTTTAAACGTATCGTGGATTGTAACCTAGATTTGTTTGTATTCTTGTTCTACACGCTTGTGGGAGAGGGAGTTTCTTTTTTTTAAATTTTCTCATTTTGTCTCTTAGTGGGTTGACAGATGGAAATGTATCTCGTTTCATATTCGTTCTTTTGTTCATTCTCCATCATCACTGCATCACAGTAAAACGCAACTACTCCCAGAATGAAGTCTGTTTGCCGTGCGGTACATTGTGAACGCAAAGCAGTTTTTGGTAGTTTGGCCGGGTGGTTGTATGGCTTGTGGTATGTGAACGCCGATAATAAAGAATTGATGGTGAGTATGCCCACCTTTTTTTTACAATACAGCTCGGACCAGGCACCGTGGATAGCTTCATGTGCATGCCTCCTTCAGCATAAGAAAGGGATTAACTCAAAAGCGGATTTTCGCTTCGTTTCTTCCTCTTCTTCAATCTCTTACATTTCTAGTTCTTCTAGTTCTTGAAGAGCTTTAATTTGTCGAATAGCTGTCAAATCGTTTTCTTTACTGAGCTCCTAAAAGAGTTGTTGGTGTGAATCAGATATCTGCAGCGATATGACGCAATTATGCGTTCAGTGCATGTACATTGGTTTTCTCTACGACTCTGCCTCGGTCAGGGCCTAGCTTCTCAGCAACCACTCGTGTTGTGCGTGCTATTGTTCTATCACGAGTGGAAGGGACCTACAGTTTCGTGCCGACTCCGAATGGCCAAGTTTGAGAAGCTTTTTCTAGACAGTTATACTCTTTGAGCATTGTCAGTGACTCGAATGAGGTGGGCCAGTGAAAAGTATTTCTTGTCGTACCGGGAATCGAACCTAGACATGTAGGTCCAAGTGTGTAGGAGTCGACGCACATACCCACAACACCTCGGGCCACCACAAAATATGTATCCCCTTCGCATTGACTGCAAACTCGTTTGGTGTTGCATTCATGCGGTCATATTAATTGAAGCACTATGCGATGTTCGATCATTTTTTCTCAGATCATATCAATGATCGAGAAAAAAGCGGTGAAAGTGTAAACCTCCACCGCAGTTGCTGCGATAGCTTTGCGTATGTATTTATAGTAAACCCGAGTGTTACGAATCCTGCACTACCGCATGTTCATATTTACTTAGCAGAAGCGTTGGTATGTGCGACGCTTATGAATAAGAAAAACACCGCATACCTGCAACTACGCTTATTTGACTCAAAAACAAACGTTTTTTAAAATATCTCTTATATCATCTTATAACGTCGTCTTTCGTGCATGATGGATGGAGGCCGCTTGCTATAACATGGAGTGGTCTCTTTTGCTTATTGGAGTTGGTATACCACTGTATCTTTTCCGCATTTAGTTTCTTAGATACATCGCGGTAATTGTCGGAGTCGTCTACGTTGACTTTCCATTCGTTATTGCGGTATGATGTGACTTTAAATTCTGAATTAATAGTTTCCTTAAGCAGACTATGCAATTTCGTATAGTCCGTAATGCCGATGGCATTTATAGCCGGCGGAGAACATGATTTTCCTTGAGCCGGTTTTTGGTTTAACAGATGATCTCTATTTTATTTTGGGATCTCAATTTCCGGCGAAGACACAGCTCTTTGTTTCTTGCTGGGTCGTTTCTTAGGCATCCAATTTGTTTCAAGCTCCAGCTATTCTTTATCCGTCTGGTATTTAGGACTAGCAGCAAGTGAAGTTGCTTCGCGTTTTTCTTGCGGTATTGAGTTCTTTAGAACCTCGTTCTCTTTTTTTAATAATTCTAGTTTTTTCAGTTTCTGATAGAAAATATCCATTTTATTTAGTTTTAGACGGAGGTCTTTGTTTTTTTTTCGCCATTTGTTCCAATTTCACTGAGTCCCGTTGATCTTGCTCCTCCGGCGGACTTCTTTTTCTGGAGATGCACTGACTTGATGAGACCGATGAAGACCGTGGTACCCTTGATTTCTTCGCGAATCGATTTAGAAGATGCAAAAATTGGCCCTCCCCAGAATCCGTAGAGCTGACCTCCGAAGAGAGTGGATTTTCCAGTGAATCTGTTCTGCCACCTGGGGTATACAATCTTTTTGATTTATACATTGCATTCATGATATGTATACATATTAACTCGAGGGTGGATTTTAGTCGCCTCAGGCATGTCTACCTCGGGTACAATCGGAAGAAGGGGGATTTTAAGAATTATATAGTAAAAAATATATTTACTTAATTTTTTTTTGGTCTCGATTCAGATTCCACCAATAAGAGAATTATTGAATAAAATACATTGAATAAAATACATAAAATACAATTCATTTAGCGTGTACAGAGCGTACACAATCCATTGTGTAGGATAAATACAGTCCAATCAGAGCTTCATCCTCACCTGCTCTTAGTTGCTCACCATTGGTTACGTGATATACTAGGGATACGAGAGGCAATACAATCGGCCAGCCACGTCCAAGTGCATTCCATTAAAATCTCTGTCAGTGGTTTTATTTTTGGGCGCCTTTCAAATATACATCTAATGACAATTCATGTCGATTTCAAAAATTCTTTTACATTCATATTGTGATGGAAAAGTTTTCACACCACCCTCGTTTGTCTGCCAATAATAAAATGGGTTTCATTTTCCAAAAAAAAAAAGAGTTAAGCAGGTTTTCCAAATGCCTCTCACATTTCCGCATCAAAATCAAGCAACTTACATAAATAAGAATTTAAACAGATTAATACACTATTGTTGCTGCGTCAACGAATTCATTGGAGTGAAGCTAACAACCGACGAGATATATGTATGTTGACCCTCCATTGGTTACAGACCACAAATAATTTTCTCAACGCGTTTGAATGTCGACAGCATTTTCCTTTCTTTCTTTTGCATACATGCCTAAGCACTACGTGTCCAAAATGGAAGATTCAAATCAGACAGAGGTATATCTGTAGTTTCCAATTCAATTAGTGGCTACAATGGGTGGTGAAATTAATGAATTAAGTAAAGTCTAAATGAAAATTCATGCAAAGGACACCCTTCCCTTATCAGATTTGACACACTTTCAACACTAACGACCTCGTGTGCCTCGCCAAAAGCTGGAGTGACAAACCGAAAAGATAAACTCACTGAAACCGTCCCGCAGTCGCCGCCTGCACCATGGAGCATCAACTGGAGTACTAAAGCCCTTTTCCCTCTTGATGATTCCATTTTCGTAAACGTACGTGATTTCCCTCATATCACGTGGGCCAGGACAAGAAGTGGTGACACAGGACAAGTTAGTAATTAACTTAGTTAATCTGCCAGATTCGTTGTTTCACTTCGATGCGACACGGTGGTAATATGTATAATTTCAGGGCGCTACCGATTCGTGAAAGAGGTGCCATCCGTCCGCCGAGCGAGGATAACATGACTTTTAATTAATCGTGGGAGTGGCTCTTGGCACGGTTAGGCGAGTTTTGAAATTATCATCGCATGTAGGCGAGAGTGAATGACTGAGCTCAGCTACCCTGCCGCCCTTGTTGGACTCTGAATTAGTTCATTAGAATTCATTTCCCGCTGCCAAGTAGATAATTAATAGATGATTTTTGATTGTTTTGCGCGATGAGTGGGTGTAATGGGATTTGGAAACAGAAATTTAACTGTTGGCTCTAGTGATTAGTGTTGGACGAGATGGGGTTGTTTCATTGGCAATTGCGCTTGTGCTCTGTTTTGTGTTCTGAAACTGTGAGCAGCAGCGCATCAATTCTAAGCTCTGAAATTTGCATGTTCACGAGGAAATTTAATTTGCTGCTGATACTTTCCGACAAAGCTACGAATAAAAGTACTTATGGGCGTTGAACTTCATAATTTTAACTTCGTTTCACATTAAACCTACAACATTTCGTAAAAAGCCTTCAAGGATTACACGTTTATAGACTCTGTTTCTTAAGGGCGCACAGTCAAAAATCTTCAAAAGCATTTCTGTCGGTGTTGCCTATTTGTGGACAACCGGAGGTGTACATTTTCTTAAGACCTCTTTCGCAAATAAGTCCGATCATTGTTGGGAACGAAGAAGCCGATGTTGCTGTAAGATCGCGTACATTTTCAAACTTTCAAGACTTTAGTATTTGAGTATGTATGACATCCGTTTCCTTGATATGTCAGCAGTCATCTTTTTGCCACTTCGACGTAGATGTCGTTCAAGTGGGAACTGCACTTTCGAATCATTTCTTTCGATGTCGCTGTGCGCTTTCGACCACTCCCTTTACGCCTGGTGATACTTGAGGTTTCGTTGTAACGACTAATGGTTTGCAACACAAAAGAATCATGCACGCTGAGGGGCTTTCCATTTGAAATCCATTCCATTCCAAATCAAGAATTAATCGAATTGTCATTTGCACAATTTTGTGTAAAGTTTTTTTTGCAGTATCGTCACCACTGTATAATTCAATGCATAATACTTCACTCTCAAATACTGAACTACTCAAATATCCATCTTCTTCTTCTGCATTACGCGTCCCTTCATTCGGGAAAATCTACCCCGTGATACTTAAATTTGCACAGGCGTTCTGGAAATGACCATAACATCTGATTTGACAGCATCAATACATACGGACACAAATTCATCGAGCGCGCGCTGGAGTACCGTCTGGGAGGATGTGAGGATAACTAAGTCATCTGCAAAACGATGGTGATTTACCCTCAAGTCTCTCACTGTGATACATTCCTCGCGTCGACTGCGCTGTAACACCCAGTCTATATGTAATGAAAAGAAGAGGTGACAAGACGCACCCTTGGCGAAGTCCAACGCCCATGGTGAAAGCACCCTTAAGCGACGGTTTGTATATAGAGACTGAATGACCCTCAAAAGAGGTCCTTCAAACCCATACGCCTGCATTTTACACCTTTATAAACGCATCTTTGGACTCCATCGATGATGTTTAATTTTCTTCCTCTGAATCGGTGGATGATTTTGCCCAAATGTCTCTGCAAGTCTTTTTCTCCTCTTTGATGACTGTAATACCATGGTTGCCGCATACAATTGTGTAGGCACTGGAAGAGCTAGGATTAGAAGCGGGACTGATATCACTAATAGACCAACTGCTCACGAGTATAGCAATTAATGCTACTCTGGGAATCGTCTCAGCAAAATCTTCAACCAAAGAGGTACACCTCAAGGAGGAGTAACTATCTCCTCTTCTCTGGAATCTGGCAGTGAATAATACGCTACTACTACTGGAGAAGGCGGGCTGCAAATCTATTGCCTATGCGGACGATGTTGCCATAGCCTTCTCAGGAAAATATCTTGAGAGATCTAATGCGACATGCGACCTCAATCTACTAAACAACTGGGCGACAACTGGGTTTGAACGGTCGTCCTTTTTACTAGAAAATATAAGATTCCCATTATAGATCCCCTCATTCTAAATGTCACCAGTATACCGTTCTCGTATAAGGCGAATTAGCTCGGCCTTATATTAGACGCCTGGCTAAACAGGAATCGCAATGCAGAAGAAAGAGGAAGGAAGGCCATGAAGGCCTTACACATAAGCAAGAAAGCCCTTGATCATAACTGGTGTCTTTTAATCTTACATGACACAGTGGCTTTTCACACTTGTCATAAGACCCTTCCTCTTATACGGCGTGGTAGTGTGGCGGCCCATACTCCACGTTGGTACCCTCACCAAAATAAGGAAAACCTGTAACTGCTTCAGTGGAGCCCTTAGAACTACTCCCGCTGATGCTCTGGAAAACTCTCCTGAACCTTAACTCCCTTAGTAGTTTTAGTAAGCAAACAGCAACCAACTGCGCAGTTCGTCTAAAGGCATGTTCTCAATGGCACGACTTCACATATGGACACGTCAAAATCCTAGACGAACAAAATCTTACTTCAATTACACCTCACCACGACACTTCCCAGAGAGCAACTTCGAAATGCTGATTCCGGACAGAGACCTGTGGTATGGCGGCACCATTGCCTTTATTAAAGCCATACACTTCTACATAGATGGATTCAAGACGGATAAATCTGAAGAAATCCGTTCGTCTACCCAATCACTGCACCTGGCATCGGTCTCTATTAACTCTAAATTAGTAACCGACTGCCGCGGATCTCTATTTTCCAACGACTTCAGCAGACGCTGTCTAGATGAAGAAGAGGAAGAAAACATCGAACATCTCCTCTGCAATTGTACTGATCTTGCCTCAATTAGGATAGCGAGTACAGGCTCCTAGTTCCAACGAATCTTCAAACAATGACGATTCAATGACACTTCTTTTGAGTCCAAGCGTGAAACTGAAAACGTCTAACTTTGGAGTCCCTTGGAGCCTCTTTCTCCGATGACTTAACCGATCCGAACGACGCGACGCGCCTGTAGACCGTCTCCTTTGCCTCAATCATAGCTCCAGCGGGTCTCTTTACTGAAAATAGCCGTACTGGCGCCCAGATCCCTGATCAATCCAGCAGCGGAGTCCAGGCGGAGTCCAGGCGGAGTGAAACTGAAAACCTCCAAAGCTCTCGGCAGTCCTTAGAGTCCCTCAGAGCGTACTTCTCTGATGACTTAAGCTATCCTCGGCAAGACGAAGACAATGATCAATCACAGCTTCCTTCTCTGACGACTTAAGCGTCACCCATTCATAGCTTCAACAGGTCTCTTCAGATCAATCTACATGCCAGCACGAGCATCGGTTGCTCACGAACACACCCATGATGGGCGTACACACACTACACTCTACACACATAGACCCGCCGAACGGAGTCGATCGCAGCCGTTCAGAGCGGCCCCCGAGCGCCATAATCGTCGGGATGTAGTGATTATTAGCTTTCAGTTCGCTTTGGAAATATTTCAATAAAACCGCGGACCGCACTACCACCAGCCGGTCATCGTCACTTGTGTGTGTGATATATTTCAAATTGAGCGCAGTCCGTTCTAGAAATGGCATCGTAATTGCCAAACGACAGTCTAAATGAAAACCGGCTGGTTGTCATAAGCCACGGCAACCCTCTTTATTTTTTGGAACACCTACGAGGCGGTACAATGGGCCTAAGTGCATTAATGCCGCTACCTACCTATCTGCCTAACTTGATGGCCTCTTGAACTCCGTGTGTTTGAAACCACGCATTTTCTTTCTCACCATCAGCAGCTATTCCACCTCACGCTTGTGGCGACATTTGATGTGCAACTTCCGGCGCAAAGAGTTTCCACCTGTCCAAAAGGTCCACAATACTAGATTCCCTTTGCTTCGTCGAAGAAATACCCACGATATCTAAACAATATCTGGCAGCTTCTTCAATTAGCCCTTTTCCCTGCGAACGATGCGACGTTCCATATGCCCAATTCAGCGATTCATTCCATCGCTCAATATTTCAAATTACGACATGTGCCCGCAACTGCCTACATGCATTCAGTTTAGAGCCTTTTCATCGCTTTGTGTTCAAATATTTTCCTGCAGTCGAAATCAATGAATGATTCAGCCACATACCAACCGAATGCAATTTTTTGTCGAGCAATCCCTGCATGGCGACTATATGAAGTCAAATCTAAACTACCCGGACTCATCTATGGCCTGAAATAATCTGTAGATTAAATTTGACATGACTGCCATTGCGGGCAGAGGAGCCCATAATCATTAGTCGATCCAATCCAAACAAGGTATCATTTAAGCAGATTATGCGATTTGGAAGAGGCATATTTAACACATCAATGGTCGTGCTATCTGCAATTCATATGCAAATCCCTTTGAAAATTGAAAATTACTTCAATTATTTAGTTAATTGATTATTTGTGGGGCTCAGAATTCGTATTTTCGATGAGTGGCGCCCGACAAAATGCCACGATAGCTGGGAAGTGTGGCGGCCGGGATGTGGGGGGGAATTTACATGTAATTCAAATTGAATTTCCATATAAATTGACAAATAACGCATAGAAGGAAGTGTCTCCCTCGGCTATGGAACATTGAACACACCAGCCCGGGCAGACGCGGTTCACCGCAATGCGCGAGTAGCTCGTTTAGTCGTTGGTTTATTGTATACACGTGTCTTCGTTAATCAAATTATAAGAAAGCGATAGCACTCGTTTATGGGAGGACGCATTAATATTCATTTCGAGGTATAAACGCTTCTTTTGGTTCACCTTCCTTTCTTTCTTGTCAATTGGATTTTGCCCGGGAGAGTGAATGAGGCTCTTTTAAGGTCTAACTCAATTTATTCGCTTCTCGGTGCTGGGCGATATTTAAATGAATTATTTCTGCTATGCATAGCATTATTGGCCTCTCTTGTAATGGAAGGGTTGGATCCAAGAATTGCAAACCTCCTCGAACACTTCAACCCCCTTCGAAATGTTTCTTGATCTTCGGAATGTTACTTTTTGAATGAATTGAATGGTTCTCTGGGATTGAGCATGATGTAGCTGTGTGCAGGTTGAGATGCAGTAACTTCATATTTAGTGCTGTCTTAATGTTAAAATGTAATGTTTCATCATTCGATGTGTATGACAAAATGTAAAGCTGAACAGACCTCACACGGAATGAAATCTTAAGATTTTCACTACCTGTATGCTTGTAAGTGCACAAGGGTTCCTGGCATTGACAGTCATGTCCCCTCAACCATTTCATTGAAACATCTTAGGCGTTGATGTCCAAGATCTCCCACTGGCCCCTGCTCAACAAAATTCGACGAATAGTGCTGCCCGACGGTGTTCTTTGGCTATGATATTTTCGACGATACTATGTCAAAGGAAAGCAACACCATGTTCAAGGAGGTGGTTAAGTCGAGAGAGTTATAAGCCAACCCAATTCAGGAAGACCGAACAAAAGTTTGGCTTATAGACATTTCGGGTCATCATAGAGTTCTGCCTCATCTTCCATCCCAACACTGATTTGCATTATCATCCCAGCTGCATCTCAAAGCCTCTGTTTGATCTTGGCTCCAGCCGTACTCCTCTCTCTATCTGTACATTAACGATTAGCGCTTTTATGCGAAAAGTTAATTTTAGCATTCCTAAGCAGCAGCAGATTTAAGGAAATCTGAACTTTCACAAAGCCGATGCTATAGATGGCATACTCCCTGAAGAAGTGTTCTTTTACGCTGGCAAATCTAATGAGCAAGCTTTGTCACTTACCCTACTCTATATCATTTGTCCAGGCCCGCCCCGAAAATAGGCCACCTTCCAGCTTCAGATTCAACATTCCTGATTTGTAAAGTCAGCTCAGAACGTATTTAGAATCCTGTAGTTAGGTATCCGCAGCAAAAGGTGCGACCGAAAAGTCAAACTATAATTTGCATTTTCCAGGGTAAACCGAAATATCACTCTTGATATTTCAAACGATTTGGGAGGCGTGCCTTCAAAACACAAAGCCACTGCAAGGAATAGCCGTTTTTGTTTAAAGTCAAGCTGCTATCGAGGCTGTTGTATCGTCCGCCACAATCGCTAAGATATTCCACGAATGCGCAGTGAGCTTGTAGCAGGAGCAGAAAATCTCAGGTTGACCATGATTTCAGGACACAGCAAACTTCTTCGGTAACGCCGAAGCCGACAAAATGACCAGGCAAGGGTTCGCCCTCCATAGGTCTTATGCTATGGAGACAAACAGCGGACACTAGACAAACCTTTTCTCGTACCACTCATGGAGAAGGAACCATCACGGAACTAGGAATGTTCCTGAATGCTGGGGCTTGTTATAACAATCTCAATAATAAATACAAACTTAGAACTGGGTTATCAAAATGGCGGAAATTGCTGACTGGATTTATATAGGACCACACACACATAGTCTGGAAAGAATGACTCTAGTCAAAAGTGCGCGGTTCCAGACATGGTATCGATGAACCATATCTCATCAATGGATTATAATTTACCCTCTGAATCGTTCAATCCAAGCAGTTCTGGGCGGCTTCAAGTGTGGGATTCACTTATAAGCCTTGGTATACCCCATGGTTCAGATTTAACCCCAATGCTATTTTTGTTATGCATCAATGATCTTTTATCTTCCACATTAAATCGATGTTCATGGTATTCTTGGCAGTTCTTAATTTTCTTAATGAACTAGTCCACTTCCCTCGGACATTGAAATGGAATGATAACGTATGACCATTGTGACCTTAACTGCATATTCCCACGGGATATCTTACACAACTAAAACCACATAACTTTCCGGTTCTTAGCTATATTTGTGAGTGACAACCTACGATGCTAAATAGTCTGTAAGTACTTTAATGATTCTTAAAGCGATGCAAGAAATATTTGAAGTTAGCCTAAACGCCACAAAACTGGAGCATAACCTAGACATAAGGCTGGTGCATCATAGACTACCTCGCACCTTGTCCAAGGTCCAATAATGATCGTTAGAACTAGTAGATGGCATAATGTTTCATTGTTTTGAAGATATATCCATAAAGAGTATTCCGCTGAAATATCCAATGCACCCGCAATCCACCTCTCACAGAAGTCAACTGCAACATCCCCACACGAAGGAATCTTCAGGCCCTTGAACCCAATCTCAATGTAGTTCAATTAACAGAAATTGATGTATGTGGAACGGACCCTCACGTGCGGTTTTCAGCTCCGTTACAGTCGTCCCTGTCAACCAACATTTCTCCTGTCTCTTTTCTGATCATTTCCAGTAGCCGTATGTTAAGTTCATAAGGTAAGTCATAAGCCCTTGAATGCGAGTGAAATTGCACTGGAAAAAACAGCCCATCCAATCGTTCTCGTTGCGTAGGAGAAGACTCGTCACCTTAGACGTCATCTTTAACATCACTGTCCAAGCAAACGTTGAGATAGCCAACTTTCCGAAAACCACTGGAACACCTCGGAATGGAGGCTCTACACGCAGCGACGTCCACATATCAAAGCCCTCCGATTTCTGCATTATTGGATTCTCAATATCGCTTGCAGCAATTTCGGAAGAAGACGCAAATAATTTGTGAACTGACTGCCATCAAAATGAAAATTGCATCAATTTGCTCGCTCTCCATCGCATAACATAAAGGGTTACCCTTCACTAGTCTGATTTACTGCAAAGAATACAATATACCTCCGTGTGTGCATTTGCGAGTGTTTGTATGTAGCCTTGTGCTCTTGGAGTACATGGAGCCCTTTCTTGACTCATAGATACGTGTAAAATTACTGAGAATCTTGAAATATTTGCATACTTCCCTGAGGGATATATTCTTGCTGAATTGCTTGCTGTCGGAATAGTGCTGTTGGAATTTTTGTGCATGCGAGTTATGAACGTGTCAAAGGATAATTCCATTGCAGGAAGTCTCTATCGATTGGGGCGGCATAATAAATGATTCTGTCGGTGGATGCAGGTTGCAAGCAGGTATTGGACTACAAAATGGTATTTCTTCGAGACTTAAGTCATTTGGCCTCTTTAAGCGTATTGTGTGCAGTAATGCTAGGGATGCAGCAATGGATTATGGAGTACCATCCTGCTTTGTGGATACTCTGGTGAGTATAGTCGCATCACTAATGGGAAACATACATGTGTATCTCGGAAAGTTGACTTGGATTTTGAGTTGCATTTTCCGCCGCATGGTCAGAAACAAATGGTCTTCTTAAATGTATCACGTGATTCGTTAACTTAAAGTCAGTAATTGCAGGTCAGCCTCAAATTTCTGAGTGAATCAAATTAAAAAATTTGGTTAATAATAACTTTTCTCAGTTTCGTTAAGATTCGTTCAATTTTTGCATTCCATAATTGGCTTAAGTAAAATTGTGTTCATAACTAATTCTGGGAGCATACGGAAAATTCCATCAACAGCACTCTCTTAGGTGGAAATCGATTCATTTCATTCCTTCTTAAGTAAGCAAAAGTGAACGAATGTCAAGGAAACTGAGGTAGGTGCTTGTCAGGTCAAAATGTTCATCATTTCTGTGTGGGCTCTCGATTGATTTAAGTTTCTCACGGTTGAATCGTACTTAAGCAAGACTAATGGAAACTTAACAAACCTTAACGAAACCTACCGAAGTAATTACTATGGCTGCACAGTATCCTTTCATGTCATTTCATCGATTGATTAAGCTGACTTAACTCTCCGTCCATGTTAACTATGGCGTGGACCTACATATGTTCTTTAAGGGTAAAAGCGACTTTTGACCTAAAATTGCTTCAAAAAGTGTCTGTTAAATCATTCTCTATGTTTTCTGGCAGTCCACTCAAAGTGTTGACGCTTAACACTATTCACCCATTTAAAGTCCTCGCCCAATTTTTCAACATCCGCTGGACAATTTCGCTAGTCCAATTTTAGCTGTCGTGCACCAGTCGGCAGCGCGTTTGCATAATGCTGCAATTACGTTTTTCATTAATTGTTATTCGCTTTGGCCTGCATTCATTTAATTCGTGAAAAAGCTTTCCCACCAATTTCGCAATAATTTTCCCGACTGAGCAAAAAAAAAAAAAACCAAAAAAAAGGTGTCCACAAGTTCTGACCCGATTGCAGACATGTTTTGTTTTTTCGTATTCGCATGTGTTTTTCCGGCTCCTCGTCCGGTTGAAATGAAAAAAAGGAATGGGAAAAAAACCCTTGGCGACACCGTACTGTATTCAAGCGCACCGTTTTACGACTCATTGGACGGCCATTATCTCCATTTTATTGCCAAAGTTTATTATTTTTTTATTTTTTCATCGCTCCCCCGTCTTGTGGGGGTTTGGGCCGACATTTTAATATCTCGCTCTGGCCACCCCTGCACCTAGAAATTCCATTTGAAACCGATAACTGTATGGGATGGCGGTGGACACGAAAAAACATTAAAACGGCTGCGATGGAAAAGTCGCAAGCAAACACAAAAAAAAAAAAATTAAAAATAAAAAATAAATGAAAATAACATTGAAGCAAGAAACCCGCCAGCGGATTTTGTGTACCTTATAAGTATAACACATAGCATATCGGATCGAGGAGTCGCGTCGATACACACAGCAGCATTGTGTACATCTCTGCCGGGTTAGGGCACAGAAACAATACAAATTTGCATTTCAGTTAAGCAAAAAAAAAAGAATGGAAAATGCCAAAGAAATTTCTCTCCAGCGAGATGGTAGGTATGAGGTGTCCACATGGATGCCAGTCTGGCCTCGAAAACGTTTAACTTCTGGCTCTGCAGGACAGGGATAATAATTTGTGAACAAGAAACATTTTACCTGAAACACGGTTGCATAGGTTACTTCGTCTTGTTTTTTATTCAGCTTATCGCTGATAACTTTTCCGTGTTCGGGGCAATGTCATCCCGCGTCTGAGGGTGAGGAGGCCAGTGTTTGCATGTAGTGTAGGTCCAGGGGAAGTTTGTTCAATAAACTTTTTTGATAAAGCAATTTTATACTTTTCGCTGAATATGGGAAAAAAGTTGATCACACTTTTTTTTGGTTGCCATGTTTGTTTAGTTGTTTTTTGTTTACCCTCTTTTTGCTGCCAATACGTGATTGAGTTCTACCGAGAGCAAATAGAGAAAATGTCATTCGACTCTGAAAGGTTCGGAAATGTTTCAAGTTTCAAAATGTACGCAAAATATGCCCTTTGTGCGGTAAATTGTTACCAGCGAGAGTATGCGAATGACAAGGTCGACTAGGGTTATTTAAAATTCAAAATACCAGACTTAACAACGCATATTCAAATCTACATGCACTTAATGGTGTAGTTATCCACATTTTCAAGAGACTGCAGCATCATAAACGGGCTGACTAGATAAGAACGATAGGAAAGGAAATGTAAATTAAACAATGACGGCGTGAGATAGAAACATGATTCTAGGTTTATTTTTAAGCTAAATTGATGTCATTATGTATGCATCGTAGTAGCATATCATTTAAGTGGCCGTCTCGGATTCGCGAGCAGTGCTTCCAACGGTCGGTACATTTTTGCATTATTCGGTCCAATATGTGTGGTGTTATTCCGGCAATAACGTCTGTTCGCCTCGAGCTGGCTTGTTTGATTAGTATAAGGACTTGACGTAACCCAAGAGAAAATAATCGAATGGGTTCAAATAGCATGAAGACGGCGGCCAATTGATGACTGTTAGCCGTGCGATGAGTCAGTCAACACATGTGTTGTCCTTCGCAGCTTCGAGTGTTGCATCGCATCTATGGCAGGTAGGGTCGTCTTGTTTGAACCACAGCCCGGAAAGTCGGTTAACATTACTTTATCTGAAACCATTGACGCTAGTGCCCGCCATGCCATAGACCGCGTCAAACACACAGTCATTGCTGATGCAATGGTCTTCGATCGCATTGTGGATTGTGTTCGCTCCAATAATGGCAATTTCGCTTCTTGACATTTCCGCTGAGGGAAATCACGACGTTGTGTTCGAAAGTTTAGCTTACATTTTTGCCAAAATTCAACCGCAAAATAAGCCGGGTTGAAAGTCTTGCGATGCCGAATTCAGCTGATAGGCACAAAATCGAGATTTCTAAGTCTTCTTCGTTACTGACAGCTACGACGACTATGTTTTCTTCATTTCGCATCAATCTTTATATAGTGGGTGGCCTAAAGTCCAAGAGAGTGTACTGAGTCCAGTCCCAAACTTTTCAAAGCCGCAACGTGTTGTGGAATGCCGACCTTACTCTTTGAATATACCCTGGGAGGCTTAGGACAAACAGAACATCCCCAAATATTTATAAAATGAGACCGTAAAGAAGTAAAGGGTGGTTAAATTTTAAGGGCCGATGTGGATTTTGAATAAAATACAAATTATTTAGGAAATTACTGTCATTTCTTTTTATTATGATAATATTGGTATGGTTCAATTATGTATGGAAATATCGGCCAAATGGCAGCCGCGACCTCGGCGGCACACCTCCATCCGATGGTCCAAATTTTCGATGACGCTGAAGCATAATTGAGGTTCTATGCCGTTAATGTGATCTCATCCTTTAGCTCTTGAATTGTTGCTGGCTTATCGACGTACACCTTTTCTTTCAAATAACCCTAAAGAAAAAAATCCAACAGTGACAAATCACATGATCTTGGCGGCCAATTGACATCGCCACCACGTGAGATAACACGACTATTGAATTTGTCGCGCAAAAGAGCCATTGTTTCGGTAGTTTTGTGGCAAGTGGCACCGTCCTGTTAAAACCACATAGCGTCCACATTCATATCTTCCAATTCGGGCCATAAAAAGTTCGTTATCATTTCACGATAGCGAACACCATTCACAGTAACTGCCTCACCGGCCTCATTTTGGAAAAAATACGGCCCGATGATGCCGCCAGCCCATAAACCGCACCAAACAGTCACTCTTTGTGGGTGCATTGGTTTTTCGACAATCACTCTTGGATTATCATTCGCCCAAATGCGACAATTCTGCTTATTGACGAATCCACTGAGGTGAAAATGTGCCTCATCACTGAAGATGATTTTCTTCGAAAATTGTACATCCCATTTTCATAATAAGCCTGAATAACTTTAACGCGTTGCTCGATTGTGTACCTTTCCATGTATGAGTTAGTCTGAAATTGAGAAATGTCAAATGAAATGCAGAAAAAAGACTTGACGTTTGCGTGTGGTTCTCATTCAGTATCGGCCCTTAAAATTTAACCACCATTTATTATTGAGGGAGAGGAAAGATTCACTAAACTACATGAGTCCCACAAAAAAAGCTCTGCCGAGCTCTGGTCAAAGCTTGATATTTTCTGCATTCCTATGACCAACCTTTATAGACAGCTGTAAACCACTGCGGAAATTAAGCTAACAAAATATAGCTCATCACGCATAAAAACAGAGAGCACAGTGGTGGAACGTAATAACCCAATGAATAAACATATAAAATAAGCAATAAACAAAAAACAATAAAAAAATATACCAGAAGTGGAAATGCTATAGAAACTGTTTTTGTTTGGTTGTTTTCAGGTAAGGATCTATAACCATGAAGAATAGTAGAATGTCCTTCCATATAAGCAGCGATGTCAGCCTTATCGATGGCCGCAGCCTGTCTGCTGGATAAGTCTATCGGCAGGAGATTAAGGAGTATGTTTAGGGCCTCGGAGCGGGTTGTTCTTAGCGATCCGATGATACATTTGCACTCCATCTGTTGCACTCTTTCGAGCGGTTTGCAGTTGATTTCTCTTATTCTAGTGCGGTCCACCAAATCGCGACACCATATAGTAGTATGGTCCTGACTAGATATAAATATCCACTCGGGGCTGTATAGCTTTTTTACAGCAGTATAGAGCCGCAGAGGTCTATCTGATGCATTTCATTTTTGTTACCATTCTGCCCACTGTACGCCGTATGGTTTCCCTCCTTCTTCTTATTTTCTCCTTTATCCCTTGGGTTCAGTGCGCGGGAGCACTAAGATCCACCCCACTGCCGCTATGGATACTCAATCTATTCCCAACCGACATCCTGGGAAAGCACAAAGCTACAATTGCAGCTGTAAAACTCAGAGAAAGCTGTCGCTACTTACTTACGCCATAAGATCCACAATACGAAAATCCCAAGGCAAACAGTTAAAATTACACTTTTGAGGATTTCGAAAATAGTTTCCGAAATTCCACCCAAGCAGGGACGAGTGGACAGGTGACTCCTCCTCCCCAACCTGACCAGAACTCTCAACGTCTTTTCGATCACCAAATCATCCAAGCGTATTCTAAGCAGAGTAGGAGTTTCTTTGAAACCTACACATGTAACTCAAAGTCGACCGAATTAACTCAAGCCATCGCGTCGTCTCGGTGTTACTGTTTTGTGCCTTTTTCTGCCCATTCTTTGCTTTTGCTTAAGTACGCTCACTTCCTTTCCACAAAATTAAAATGTTTTTGGCGCGTTCCACAGAAGAAATGGCATCGCTTAAAATCGAGCTCGCTACAGCGCAGTCACAGACCATTTCCCCTACTCTCCATACAAGTCCTACTCGAACCAGTGTGGATATCATCATTTTAATACACATCCACCCTCGAAAGGAAACTTTTGAAATCGGTTAGAGCAACGAAAACGAAATTATTCCACGGAACAACTAAACGTCTCGTTAAACACATTGCTTTCTCGATGGCTGTGTTCATAAAATCATGGGACTATATAAGCTGTGCAGATATACTTCTCACTTGTATGCAGTACATATACCCCCATGCACCTCCACTCGCGAGCTGTTCTAGTTTACTTATCCAAAAGCACTCACATTCACAAAAGGAATTTCACAAGAGCAGACAAAATAAGCGAACATCAAATCTGGCAGAGTGCCGAGATTTCTGCTCTCCCAAACCCACACACAGGCAAATATCCCTGGGATTTGGGGATGCATTCAAAAGACGATTCCGTTTTACGAGGATTTACTTTCAAAAAACATGCACATTACTCCATGGGTGGAAATCAAATGATATACTGTAAAAGGGAAATCATTTCCTCAAGGTGAGCGAAGGAGTGTCCGGAATGTATTGCGGCGAAGGACTTTATTGATAATACCTTGCGTCCACAAAATATTGTGGCGAAAGACTTTATGGACAGTACCCACTGTCCAGAATCTATTTCGTCGAAGAACTTCATGTACAGTACCAACTATGCAGAAAGAATTGAAGGACTAAAGGACAGTGGCCAGTGTCCAGAAAGTATTGAGGCGAAAGTCCTTATGGACAGTGTCAAGTGTCCAGAAATTATTGCGGCGAAGAACTTTGGGTGGTCTACTTACTATCCTGTCGGTGCTTCTCTTTGCATATAAAGGGTGGTTAATTTTAAGGGCCGATGTTGAATGCGAACCACACCTAAACGTCAAGTTTTCTTCTGCATTTTATTTGACATATCTCAATTTCAGACTAACTCAATTTTAACCATGGAAAGATACACAATCGAGCAACGCGTTAAAGTTATTCAGAATAGTGGCAAGAAATTTCAACAGTGGATGATCAATTTTCGAAGAAAATCATCTTCAGTGATGAGGCACATTTTCACCTCAGTGGATTCGTCAATAAGCAGAATTGTCGCATTTGGGCGAATGATAATCCAAGAGTGATTGTCGAAAAACCAATGCACCCACAAAGAGTGACTGTTTGGTGCGGTTTATGGGCTGGCGGCATCATCGGGCCGTATTTTTTCCAAAATGAGGCCGGTGAGGCAGTTACTGTGAATGGTGTTCGCTATCGTGAAATGATAACGAACTTTTTATGGCCCGAATTGGAAGATATGAATGTGGACGCTATGTGGTTTCAACAGGACGGTGCCACTTGCCACACAGCTAACGAAACAATGGCTCTTTTGCGCGACAAATTCAATGGCCGCCAAGATCATGTGATTTGGATTTTTTTCTTTAGGATTATTTGAAAGAAAAGGTGTACGCCGATAAGTCGGCGACAATTCAAGAGCTTAAGGATTGGATAATTCTGCACATTAACGGCATAGAACCTCAATTATGCTTCAGCGTCATCGAAAATTTGGACCATCGGATGGAGGCGTGCCGCCGGGGTCGCGGTGGCCATTTGGCCGATATTTTGTTCCATACATAATTTAACCGTACCAATATTACCATAATAAAAATAAATGACAATAATTTCCTAAATAATTTGTGTTTTATTCAAAATCAACATCGGCCCTTAAAATTTAACCACCCTTTATTCGTGGATGTGCTGTTATCTTCTATGGTGTCTCAGACGGAGTAAAGTGAAGGTTTGGCATCACAAAAATAATCGTGTCTAGTGAGCTGATCTATTAGTTGCTCCAGGGTCCTCATGAAAAGGGAAGTCAGACTGCTGGGCCTAATGACGCTGTAGATGAATGGGATTCGCGAATTTGATTACAACCAGAGCGTATTGTAAAAGAATTAAAAAATTAAAAATCCTCACCTTGCCCAAGTCATTCTCTTTGCATTTTTAAAACGCTGTTGTTTGCTGAAGCATGTACCTCATTCGAACGCGTTTTCTGTCACCCTAGGCAAGGATGTGAACCGTCCAAAAGCCAAGAACACACAAGATCTCCAACTAACACCAAAAATCGCATTTGCACAATAATGCCTCGGACACCATTAATGTCCAGATTAGTGTAATTAAAGTGTTAATACTGCGAGTAATCCATCTCTTTTTGGGATTCATTAAATATGGTTTGCGGTCGGTTGGCCAGAACACATGAACGTCCGTTCGTCTCTGCGGTGCCCGCATTGTGGCTCTCAAATCAGCCGAGGCTTCTGCTGCTGGGTCTGCCTTGCCGTTGAATTACACTTACACGAAACTTTCCTCATTAACTTGATAAATTAGTTAAATTGCTTCGGTGTGGGGAGTGCGACGCGACGCGACGGTCTGCTGAGATATTCACCCGCAGGGACAGGAACCAAAGCCGGGCCACAAGTACCGAGAAACAAATTGTTTTGTTGCTCAACCAAATGGCAGGGGGATGCAGCCCCTAATGTTTGTTGGTGTGATTTTGACCGAGCAACGCCGCGCCGGCCGGTCGGTTGTGGTACATTACCTTGATGCCTGATGATGATGATGAAGGCAAATCCATTATGGCCACGTCGTGTCGGGCAGTACTTACTTTGATTATAATTGAATTTTATTACTTGTTAGGGGTTTTGCCTTTTTAGCTTAGTTGTCACTGTGACCAGGTTAAGGGTTGGGTTTTTTTTTCATCCCATTTTTGGTTTTTTAACGATCATTTTGCACACCTGCGTTGCGGGCCCAACCGAAGTGGCAGTACATAGAATTGATGTTAATTGAATGCAGGCATGGTGTGACATTATCGTAATTCGTAATCACTTTCAGTCAACACCTGTTTCAGCTTGCAACCGAATTCTGTTAATTGAATCGGAGTACATCATCAGAGGCATTATCGTTGCTCCCATTATCCTCTTAACAAAGCAACCTACCTACCTATCGATCGGCCGACCGATGCATTGTTGCCATTCTTTAATCCCCCGATGTCAGAAGATTACTCTCGCGGCTTAATGATGGAACATGTGATGGCAATAAGTGGATGCAACAACGGTGGTGCTGAACAGTAAACCGGCGTAGATTGGGGGCAGCAGTTGCGCCTGACGGTGTGTTCATAATGAGCCAGTTGCATTGTACTTACATGACGACACTAATCCGGAGTGTCCCTTTTTTAGCATTTACGTGGACATATCGAAGTGTTTTAGAAGCATATGGCTATTGGTACGTGTGGGCGTGTATAGTGCGTGAAAGTAGCTGCAAGCGAGGAAGAGGATTTTGAAAAGCCGATACAGTCTGCGCGTTTTTAAAGACCATTTTGCCTTTATGTGGTTGAACTTTCGAAAATTTATTAATTATTTTTGCGTTGCCTATAGTAGGCACTGATGGACGATTATGTCGACCATAGTCTACTCGTTCTGAGCAAAATGTCCCCTTTGCAGAATAACTAATTTCGTAGCAAGTTTTCACAATTTTATGCCGTTCAGTGATTTTTAAGCGATGAATGTTGTAAAATGGCAAACCCTTAGGTTAAGTAGGTAGACGCTCAAGGCACGTCTCACCATTGCGATGCCCATCCACCATCTTCGTACCTATTATGTCCGTGTATTATCCAGCCATCCTGAAATCCTAATAAACATGAAAATAGTGATTTTTGATAGTTTCTGGAGGGATAGGTCTTGGAAGAAGTGTTCTGTGTCTCAACTGGCAGAGTCTGGGCAGTGTCAGAGGTAATGAGGGGTATCCTCCTTTTCTTCTTCGTTAACACAGCCTCTGAATATTAAGTCATAGGTAAGTCCCATTTTGTTTTCGTGGTACTTCAGATGATTATGGCCAGTATGATTTCCTAGCAAGTTCATCTTTTATCTAAGTCAACACAGCCTCGGGTGATAGGCCAGGCTAGTCAAATCTGAACTTCGAATTGGATGAACCAGATTATTTATTATATAAAGTTTACTTAATTCTTATAAGGTCTGCGATCCTTAGAATATCTGATCCTGAGTTATCGCTGCCTTCCATCGGAGATGATCGTGGGCTGGTTCCAGTCATTTAGATCAATCTGTAATGCAATACATGGTTATTTGAGAAATCTGATCGTTTCGCTTGTTGGAAGACGAGTTTTTAAGGATCCGTCTTCCAAACGAATCACTTTCCATCCATCCTTCACACTTTTGCCGCTCCGACATCCAACATTGAAGTAAGAAACTCTTGGCCAGGACATCTAACAATTTATATGCAATCATATTTTAAATTGTGGAATATTTGGGGGTGACCGCCCTATGGATGAAGCTGGGATTGAAATCTTGCCGCACCATAGTGACTGCTCCAATGCTGTCGTATCGCATTTAGAAATTTAAATTGCTGTAGATCAATCGATAGTTGTTTTCTGATGGATTTTAACCCTCAAACATTAGCAACCGGTCGAACAGCTCTTTTTCCTACCACCCTATTGCCCGGCACTGATAACTGAACCGGTGAACACTTTCAGTCGATGATGGGCGAACCACAGGTCGTTTTTCCTTTCAGCAAACAAGGCCCGCATATATTTTCTCACGGAATTGTGGAAGCTGAAAAAGCTTTTTTTCTTCTGACAAATAAGTTGAGGTATTTGCCTTCACAGTGTTCGTTTGTATAATACAATTGCATTCGTTGCAGCCATAAAATAGCTAGAAGAGTCTAATCTGATATGTGCCCATAAGGCTGTCCATCAGATTATTTGCGGGTAGCTGATTTCGATGAGCCTTTTCTGCTTCATATCACAGAGAGCTGCTTTGGCGCTTTATTAATCAGGATTTCTTCTTAAAAAGGTTCAATACCAAATACCAATATTCAATAATATTTCGGTACGTACACTCATATCGTCTTGCCACAAAAAATGCCATATATACTGTATATCTCGTCCAGACACCCACCAGCATGTGGTTTGGGTACTTTCAAACATGTATGTGCAGATAATGCAGTGGATGTGAATGGATCTTGGACATGGTGAACAAGCGTTGAAGAAGTAGCTAGTTTATTTAGTAGCGTACCTAATGTAGGCATTCTTGAATCTTTTCAAAGGCTTTAAGAAGTTGTTTTCCTCTGTCATAATTAAAGATACTTTTCCGAATATAGCTCAAAATGGCTAAACAACCCCTCGATGTAGTACCTAAGCAGTCGCGCGGGGAGATTGGTTGCAATGGTCACAGGTGTGGTTTGGTATGTATGCGCGAGAAAAATTGAGAAAAGCGAGCAACACGGGTTTCTAGTATCTTTCGAAGATGTCACATCCAGTTTGGCCATTCCGTTTCGCTATCGAGATATTAAGCTCCTCTCATTTCTAAAACTACTTTCATTTTACTTTCATTGTACACCCTTTCAAACATTCTAATACCTTTGGAAATAAAGTGTGATTTTTTAGCTCTTATCTTTTTAGCAACACTGGTTTAAACAGCTGACGCACGTTTCGTGTTTTGTTTCACTATCAAACATCTTCAGTTTGGGCTATAATTTAACCATGAATCGTCTTACAAACGAACAACGCTTGCAAATTATTGAATTTTATTATCAAAATGCTCTGTTAAGAAAGTTCATCGCGCGCTTCTTCCATTTTATGACGAAGCTCATTTTTGGCTCAATGGGTACGTAAATAAGCAGAATTGTCGATTTTGGAGTGAATATCAGCCAGAAGCATTGCAAGAGCTACCAATGCATCCAGAAAAAGTTACAGTTTGGTGCGGTTTATGGGCTGGTGGCATCATTGGACCGTACTTCTTCAAAGATGATGCGAATCGTAACGTAACTGTGAATGGTGAGCGCTACCGTGAGATCATATCCAACTTTTTTTGCCCAAAATGCAAGAGCTTGACATGCATGACATGTGGTTTCAACAAGACGGTGCCACATGCCACACATGAGGGGCGAGTTCGGTGAACATTTTATTTCACGTTCGGGACCGGTCAATTGGCCGCCTAGATCGTGCGATTTAACGCCTTTAGACTATTTTTTGTGAGGCTATGTTAAAGCTCATGTCTATACAGAGAAGCCCGCTTCAATTGACGCATTGGAAGACAACATTGAAGCATTTATTCGTGAGATACCGGCCGAAATGTTGGAAAGAGTATGCCAAAATTGGACTAAGCAGATGGACCATTTGAGACGCAGTCAAGGTCAACATTTGCATGAAATAATCTTCAACCATTAAATTATATGGACCGTACTATCGATTCAAATAAAGATTTCATGCATTTTTCTGAACTTTATGTGTCTTTTTTGGAAAAACTTTCCTATAGCTTTTAAAAAATCACCCTTTATAAGCCAAAGAAGGCAATGCATGGATTTGCTGAAACCCAAACCTCTAAAAACGCAGATTGTAGATCTCGTTTAGTGGATTAAGAAACAATAAGACTCAGTTTCATCCCCTTAAAGTAACATGACTAGCGATTAGATGCGTTTCATAAAGGGGTCTATGGATCGCGAAATAGAGATGTGACGGAGCATGTTAATTGCAGCTGAGTTGCAACTGAATTTGTTTAAAGAAATTTTTTAAGATTCAGAATTATATACGTATTTTAAAATATCTGTATGGCACGGAATCATTTCAAATGTGAGCTTGTCTAATTCAACGAATTACTTGCCATAAGCCCTCGACGACTGATTCAAGCTGAGTGCTCCTCGTCGTACAGAATGTCTCGTGGAGACGTACGAGATGTGGTCGCATGTTAATTCCAGGTAAAGGTAAAATGGTTGCTTGCTACTTTTTCTCTATTCTGCAGCGACCTGTACGTTTTTGAACAATGAACTTCATTGGAAAACTGCTGAAATTGGTATTTTTGCACAAACGAATCTTCAACGTCATACATTTAGAGCAGCTTCCCTACATGTGGCCACATATTTCGAAACAGTTGATCAGAAAAGAGTTCTGGGAAATACAGCGTAGAACAGAACATTTACAAAAAATCCTGTAAGACAAAATAATTGTGATAAGTTTTGTCTACAGATTCGGCCATTGTCATGCCTTCTGTGCTTTGGATAGATTTAAATACCAACTCGTGATACGGTTCTGCCAGCCATTACTCAGAATGAGTAGACGTTGCCAAGAGCCAGTCTATGTGATGTACGCTTATGACGAAGCTCATTTTTGGCTCAATGGGTACGTAAATAAGCAGAATTGTCGATTTTGGAGTGAATATCAGCCAGAAGCATTGCAAGAGCTACCAATGCATCCAGAAAAAGTTACAGTTTGGTGCGGTTTATGGGCTGGTGGCATCATTGGACCGTACTTCTTCAAAGATGATGCGAATCGTAACGTAACTGTGAATGGTGAGCGCTACCGTGAGATCATATCCAACTTTTTTTGCCCAAAATGCAAGAGCTTGACATGCATGACATGTGGTTTCAACAAGACGGTGCCACATGCCACACATGAGGGGCGAGTTCGGTGAACATTTTATTTCACGTTCGGGACCGGTCAATTGGCCGCCTAGATCGTGCGATTTAACGCCTTTAGACTATTTTTTGTGAGGCTATGTTAAAGCTCATGTCTATACAGAGAAGCCCGCTTCAATTGACGCATTGGAAGACAACATTGAAGCATTTATTCGTGAGATACCGGCCGAAATGTTGGAAAGAGTATGCCAAAATTGGACTAAGCAGATGGACCATTTGAGACGCAGTCAAGGTCAACATTTGCATGAAATAATCTTCAACCATTAAATTATATGGACCGTACTATCGATTCAAATAAAGATTTCATGCATTTTTCTGAACTTTATGTGTCTTTTTTGGAAAAACTTTCCTATAGCTTTTAAAAAATCACCCTTTATAAGCCAAAGAAGGCAATGCATGGATTTGCTGAAACCCAAACCTCTAAAAACGCAGATTGTAGATCTCGTTTAGTGGATTAAGAAACAATAAGACTCAGTTTCATCCCCTTAAAGTAACATGACTAGCGATTAGATGCGTTTCATAAAGGGGTCTATGGATCGCGAAATAGAGATGTGACGGAGCATGTTAATTGCAGCTGAGTTGCAACTGAATTTGTTTAAAGAAATTTTTTAAGATTCAGAATTATATACGTATTTTAAAATATCTGTATGGCACGGAATCATTTCAAATGTGAGCTTGTCTAATTCAACGAATTACTTGCCATAAGCCCTCGACGACTGATTCAAGCTGAGTGCTCCTCGTCGTACAGAATGTCTCGTGGAGACGTACGAGATGTGGTCGCATGTTAATTCCAGGTAAAGGTAAAATGGTTGCTTGCTACTTTTTCTCTATTCTGCAGCGACCTGTACGTTTTTGAACAATGAACTTCATTGGAAAACTGCTGAAATTGGTATTTTTGCACAAACGAATCTTCAACGTCATACATTTAGAGCAGCTTCCCTACATGTGGCCACATATTTCGAAACAGTTGATCAGAAAAGAGTTCTGGGAAATACAGCGTAGAACAGAACATTTACAAAAAATCCTGTAAGACAAAATAATTGTGATAAGTTTTGTCTACAGATTCGGCCATTGTCATGCCTTCTGTGCTTTGGATAGATTTAAATACCAACTCGTGATACGGTTCTGCCAGCCATTACTCAGAATGAGTAGACGTTGCCAAGAGCCAGTCTATGTGATGTACGCTCAGATGGATCTGCTCATGCAGCAGTGTTTGTTGAATAAGCTACAAAGGTGTCCATACTTTTTAGGGATCTTTGACTGATGCGCTTCTGAATAATTTATTGTATGATTCGTGGGCCATGTGTCAATTGCGTTAACATTGTTGACACTTATGAGATACATAAAGACATTAAGAATGTAACATGCTCTGGAACCAGCCTAAAGGTGCCTGTTAGGTTAGAGTAACCGACTGCTGATTGGCAGCAGTCACATTAAGGCGTTGGCCCGTTGTGTAGCCACGCTGATCTGATTCATTCTGCAAACCAGTTAGCGATGGTGATGGATAAGTTAGATTAGGTAAGAGTGATTGTCACAGCTGAAACAGTTGTGACCCACTTAGATCCTGGTGGGATCCATTGTGCTATCGCTAGCCTGTCATTGATACACCGAATCTTCGTTAGCAAGGGGAACTAAGAAGATAACGTACCTGCTGGTATCCAAGTGGTCTCTTCAGAGATTTTCCATTTTATTACTGAGTTATAACCATTTTGTTTTCCTGATGAATTTTCACATGTTCTGAATTTTACACTTCTTCTAGGATGCTGAATAAAGTCGCCTAGCGTGCTTTTCCTTGTACTTTCGAGGACTGGAAAGATGCCGAGGTCGTGTAGCGTGGTTTCCACTTCTTCCTCATCTCTGCAGCTGCTGAAGAATTTGTTGTACGATTCTCCATTGCGTGTGAGCCCAGGATACAGCGACCTGTGATGATCCCTACGACTTTATTGATTATTTTCCTGTTAAGGCTTAGGTGTGTAAAGAATACCATTATGTCCAGCGACCCAGTAAAGGGTACATTTGCCTCTAACTGCTATCTTCCTGAGATAAATGTGGCAAAGTTTTACCACCTTTGATTTATTTGATCAGACCGTCTATCGGATTCATTGATTCAATTCCACACCGGAGGTTGTCACAACGAGAGACTCCCGGGGATGCCAACGTCGTTGAAAAATAATGGCGAGTGCGAGCAGAAGACAACTGCAAGCTCTTCGAAATGTGAGGGTAATCTTGTTACCGATCCGCTGTATTTTAGCAGCACATCCAACATCTGCTAAACAGATGTGATCAGGAGAGCATGGTAGGGAACCATGAAATCCAGTCGATGAAGTAGTCATCCGATCTAGATTTGAACAATTCAACAAAGGCCCCTAAAAATGGAAGCACTACAATATCGCAGACCCAGGTGCTTTCACTATCAGAGCACTTCAACACCCATGACGATGTTCTGATACGGAGCATACACCACTGACAGGTGCTGTTTTTGACACACAAAACTCCCATAAATTCGAGCCGAAGTGCACCAACATCTGTCAAAGATGTCAAGAATAACAAGAATAACTAAATACATGCATGCTCAATCAAAAGAAAAATACATTTGCAACGTAAAATGTGAACAAAAAAATCGCGTAACCAAGAGCGTTGAGTTATCAGCGGAGCGATTGTAAATCGATCATTTTGTAGGTCACCATTGTCGTGCTTGTGCAAATGTCCGAAACTGTCATGTAGGACACTAAATCTCCTTGAGAGGTTGAGATGAATGCAACTTAACTGCGAATATTTTTCTTGCACTCCACACTCTCACTGGTGTGACATTCATTCTGTGTACCCGTACACAAGGTCCCTTCACATTGCTCGCATTGTTGAAATGTCCTGGAAATTAGCACCCTTGTTGGGTTTTTCTTCCCCTTTCATTCCACTTTTCGGTCCTTCTTCACTTGGCTACCGAGAACGACAATCGAACTGAAGCATTGATACGAAGAGGTGCTCTGCATTTCGAGATTTCAATTCAATCAAATTGACACTTCACACAATTGTTCCTCGTTCAGGGGCACTTCAAATGCACAAGCAAATCCATCCAATCTTCGAAGACTGATTATTTGCGAAAGGGTTGAAATGCACTGTAGTGTAGTACATAAATCCTTGCAATCACTCTACACGTCCGAATCGTTGAGCGGCTTATACTGCTTAGAGGACTGCTCACACCACCTCTTCAGCACCTCCTCCCCCCACCCCTCTGTCAACCGAGAGGCGATCAAACAGAATGGACTGACCCATTGTGCAAGCTCAGCACACATTTGTACTCTGCCAATATTCAAGGACTTGTAATGACAAACAGTAACATTTAATCGAGGAACAGCAAGACTCCCGGGACAACTGCTCGAATGCATCCATTGGTTGGGGCACTGGTGTTTGTTTATCATCACGTGCAAACATCTCAATCGGAATTCATTGGGCTCCAATCATCGATGCATGGTTGCCTGAATAAATTAGGGCTGATCTATTCAGACTGCTGTCAGTTAGAAGATCACGTGCGTATCTAAAGGACTGCAGTTATTCAATTGATTATTTTTGAAAGTTGAGACTGGGGACACTCAACAGGGGCGTCTTTCTGGACCGCTTGTGGTAGACAAACTCGATTAATGTGTACCGGCGTCGACGAAGGATGTGTCTTTGTCTCCACTCGCCTTTCAGAATTCAACGGGTATTCAAAGCGACCGTGACGCGCTGTCATGTTACTTCTTCATCATTATTCATGATAAGGTCGTGCGAAATTTACACGCCAAAACTAGAGGACCGATACGCGGATGCCATTGTCGTCATTGGACACAGCGGGCCGTCAGTGAGGCATTTGCTGGCCATTATTTTATTATCGGGCCCTGAAAAACCCTTTCACATTTTATGCAACAACAACAATCAACCGGCATCCATCATGTAGTGCCTTTGATCATGTACAGAGGTACAGTGTTCTTCATTAAGCCATCCCAATGAATCAATGAAATTGACACTTCCAAAGCAATCTCCATAGTGTGCACCACAGGCTCCATCAGAAGGGCATGCAATTCGTTAGTCAACATGATTTCGTTTGCGTGTTTTTGTGTGTTTCCGACGTACTTTTTCCCCATTTCCACTCGATAAATATTCAAAGCGACAAGTAGATAAATAAATTCAAAGGAAGACAACTCCGGGCCCAATCCATTGTTCGCCGTGGCATCTGGTTAACTCTGCAAACTGTTGCGAGCATTTTGAAGTTGCCGCCGTTTCCGTTCTTTTGTCTCGTTGTTTCTTGAACAGACTGTGCCCTGGGACTGCTCTCAGCTTGCGTTTCGTTTTTGACGTTCATTGCTGTCAGTTTAACTGTCATAATCGGTCTCCGGGCAAGTTCGCGTGTTCATATTCTGTTCAGCTGAAAACCCACGAACGGTTTTTATTCAACTGCCAGCCTTTGTAAATTTAAACCTGAAACATTATTGTGACAACCAACTGAGATACAGTAAACGATTATAACCTCTTGGCAAACGGCACGAATAAAAAAAAAAAACCGAGATCTAGATATGAGAAGCAAAGACAACTGGTTCCTGCACCCTGGGCCGGGGAAGGCGCGGTGCGGCCCTACTGCTGTTACGCTTTCTGGAGTCCCTTTGTTGCTATTCCATTACGGGCTTATTATTACTGCTGATGCTGTTGTTGTTAATCTCATTATGTATTCCCCACTCCCGGTTGTTCCTGTTATCTTGTCTGGTTGCCGTGCCGTTTTTTTTTCCCCTTTTAAGTCTTTTTTTTTGTTGTTGCTGTCGTTGCCGCGACTTGTGGCGATAACAATGAAGGGTAATTGTTGAAAGGATTATAAAACAACCTTTTTTTAATTGCTTTTGTTGTGACAAAGGACATACTCAATGAAGTGAGAAATAAGATTTAGGACTACTGCGGTGAAATAAATTTATCTTTGGTGTTATGACATTATAACGTAGGTGTTATGTGCCAGAAGGGGCTGCGCAAAGAGAAGGAACAGCAGAGTCACTTATCATGAGATAAGATTTAATGTTGGGTAGGGGATAAAACACTTGTTATGCTCGGCGAAGTGCACGGCGGAATGGCAGATAATTTCTGCTGTAATTTCAAAGAACAAGGACCATTACGTAGAGCCATCACAAGGAGAAATATGTTGGGGCATTGTAATCACCTGAGTAGACACATGTTCATAAATGTTGGCCTTCATGAAGGCGTTGCTCTTTGGGAAGGCCGCCTTGTAGGCTGTGTCATCTGGGGTGGCTCTGTACAAATGCTCGCTGACACAGGACAACAACATGAGGGTGGACTTTTTCGAAAGGCCATTATATACATTTATACGTAGGGACGAACATATACATTATTTTGTTGCTATCTATATAATAAGTTAGGAAAGTTGATGTGTTTGTGGTGGCCTGCCTATGTAAATGTTGCATGGATATTAATGATACTTGGCAGATGAATTGGTTATGCTCTAACCACCAACTGCGATTTTTCACAATGATTGAAAAGTCGCAATCGAAGTCTGTGATAAACTGTGAACTAAACTGCGACTACAATAGAGCTGTAATTTTCGGCATTCGCATGGCGTCTGCTTGCAATAGTTTATCGCGCACTATTGCTCTAAGAATACAATTAACAGTGCAATATAAAGAGTTTCAATTCACAGTTCCAAATCACTGTGATTAGAAAATCGCAATCATAGCCATACCTGTGAATATATCAAAACAAAACTAAACTCTGATACAAATCTGGAATTGTACGAAAGCACACAATATTTGAAGAGCTGTAATGGGTGGTTTCTAGCTTCCACAGCTAACCACTCGTGTTGTGTGTGCTTTTGTGGAGTGAAGGGAAATCTAAATGGCCGCTCCGAACCGCTATGTTCGAATAGCTTTCTCTAGACAAAAGGTACTCCTTGAGCCAGTAACTCAACGTACCTACCCACTACGAAACGACAGTCGCCATAAGCGAGAGCACTAGTGAATGCTCCCTCATATATCAGTAATAGTAATAAATTTATACAAAAATACAAAAAATCGCTATTTAGGTAAGAATTCGACTTCATTATTATTGCAACCATAAAAGACTTGCGCACCGAGTTCAAAGAAAGAAACCATTCAATTTATCGCAGCAGGTGCTTTTAATGAAAATCGACCTCGCTTAACTGGCAATGGTAATTCTGGTATTGGTAACCTGTATTCGTAAAATGTACTCTACTCATTAAAGAGCTTTCGAAACTCGTCAACTACTGGGTGGAATATATTTATCACCTGCATATAGGACTTAGAGCAAATCTAAAATTTGATACTACTCAAAGTCACTGTCCTCCGAATCCCACCCTCCAGTCATTCACCGTCTCTCACAGTAGATGAGACTGTCTCCATTCATGCGACTGCCCTCTTGACATTGCCTTGCTTCATTTCGCGCGGACTGTTGAAGCGCCAGCCTTAAGAAAACAACAAACAGCTCAAGGCAGGCTTACTGTCGCTTTACGTTCATATCCTATTACGATTTGCAGAGCGATATATTTTTTCATGTCTGCCCATTCACAATAGGCTAATTCATTTCAGGCTAACTGAAACTGAAATGGGGAGAGGACCGAGTGAGAAAAGATAAAAAAAACCAAAGAAAATATGCAAACAGCGTGATGGAAGAAGAAAAATAATGTCATGGTATCGCAGAGGAAACCAGGATCACGAGTCCTCCGACAACACTAACAATAAAGGCAACAATATGCCATTATGTCGAAAGGAGAAAGCAACACCGCCAATAATAATAATTAAGGAGTTTTTCCTTCGCTCCGCCAAATAAGTCGCTGTCGCTTCCGTTCGTGGTATCTGTTGTTGTTTGCCTCGTTCCGGTGAAAATCTGTGAAATGGCAGGGTGAGCATGTTTTTCAACATTGCCTAGCATCACGGAGTATCAAGATTTAACAGCAATTACCGTCTGGAGGTGGTTGCTTCCTTAATGGAGACAGCTGCTGCTAATGCCGGCTTTTACACAAGTTTAGAATGGTGGTAGAGTGGGAGCGGTGAGACAAGAGGGAGACTTTGTGAGGTGGGCGTGTGTGAGATAGATGTTTGGGGGCGGTGGAGCTTTCACTTTACTCTTTGTGGATGATGTTCAATAGCGTCTTAGGGGTATGCTAAAATATGGGTGGGGCATATTTCGAATTTCGTAATGATACGACAAAACGTACACATTACTCTAAAATGGGTGTCTTTTTTAGAATTCAGATGCTCGAGGGAAAAGTCTCAAGCGTTACGCAGCTCTGAGAGTAGTACGCGGACATTTACCTTCTTATGAAACGACATCATGTTCTTCGACAAGCAGATCTCAAGTGGGCAGATGTTTTGACTTGTATCAGATATTACCTCACAGAGTGGACATACGTTCTTTTTCGTATAATCCGCGTAACTACCAGGAAGTAATGGCCAACATGACAAAACAGCAGAAACATGGGGAAAAAATATATGTACTATCGACTGCACTCTTGCTTCAGAAAAACTGCGTATTGTCAAGCTTTCATTCTTCACCACAAGGGTACATTTTATCTTCTGAAGCCCAATTCACAATACACTGACGCTCTGTAAATAGATACGAAAGACATCTACCGCAAATGAGGGTACTTATTTTGAGGAATTAAGATTTATGAATTTATGCCACATTGCGACACATAACTTGCGCGTATTCAGTTCTTTTTAGTGGATTCGTTAAATCTCATTGCAACCCCGTTGTGCGCAACAGTAATTGATACAGAATGATGTTGTATTAGCGTATATCGTGGAAAGGGGTCTGTTGATTTGGGTTTTTTTGTTTTCTTCACATTTTGTGACGGAATTGATCTAGCCTATGTCCTAATAAAGAACATAAGCATCATCATTCATCTACCAAAAGTATCTACCAAATCCGAAGAGCCGTATAGGAGCTAGTGCTTCGCAAACATCATAAGTGTCTACCGCACATGACATTTTGTTTGATGTCATTTGAGAGATGCGATGTTGTCCGGCTGCTTCCATGCACGGATTGCAAATTGTTAATACCCACCTTTGAACAATTCGTCATGAGAGTCAGCTTTGATTGTCTGTATCTGCCTTGTATTCGTTGAGTGAATATTTAGGACTGCTGATTTTCCGCGGTGGTTGACGGAACTGTCCAGATCTTGAATTTGTCCATTAAGGATCTTTATGTTGTCCTAGCAGGTCTGAGAGAGTCATTATCTCTGAGAAAGGAGATATTACTTACTTTTGACTTTGTTTTCTCTTCATCTCCCTACGTCGCACAATGTCGACTGTGTGGGCATGTGTTGCGCAGCAATTTGTTTCATTGTTTAACGAAAAGTTCCTTAATTCTTGTCTCTCATTTCAGCAACGTCATGTCCCCTTATATATTCGCCTCGTCCATGAAATCGCAGAACCTTACATCGTATCGGCTGTCCTCGTTTTCTCGACAGATGCTGATCCTTTCTGTTTCACAAGTGGTAGTCCTCCTGCTCCTGATACTGGTTAGAAGTACTACCACGCATTCACAGCATTGTAGTTTGTCTCCACTTCTAATCGCTTTACACGCATGTTATCCGTCTTTTCTAAATTCGCTATATTTCCTACTTCAGCCTCCATCAGATAGCTCGTCATCTCACTCACTTTCTCGATCGTCGTCTGCACCATCTTCCCGATGATTCGTGTCCCCATCGCTCTCGTCAGTTCCTGTTTCGACGCTCATTATTTAATTCCATTCTTCCTCTGCCCCAGGTCCGACCAAATGGGTCCTGCATTCGTATCCACGGTCGTCATCGTGATGTTCCGGTGAATAAATTCCTTGGAAATTATAATCTCTACTTACGACACCGCCCATGAAATGATTCAGTACCAGTTTGATGGCTTATGGCGTGATGGTGGGAGCTGTGGGTTACTGTCGCATTGCACAATGCTCAGAAAATCGCAATACAATCTGCTTACAATCACTTCAGAGTATTGTACTATGCTTCACCAAAAGCTTATGGTACCTGTTGCGGGGGTTGTTACGTTGCAAAGGTCCAAGGCAGCACGATTTTCGCCATTTCACCATTCACCAGAAAGGGGTGGGCCGCACAGCTTCCTTTTAAGTCTCTCTCATGGGCTATAGGTAAATTGTACAGATAATCTACTCTTTTCTATACGAATGCCTTAAGACCTTAAAGTTGCTGGGAATCCTTTTAATGTCTGCTCCGTCTCGTATCCCATTACCGGTGATACCTGTCCCCTCTGGGAATGGAAACAAACACCGAACCAAAGCACTGTGTGTGCATCGTGTATCTGGGTGGGTAGGGGGTTGTGGATAGTGGGTACCCAATGCCATATCACACACGAACACATCCCTCGAACCGAAGACAACAAGAAATCTCATTCAGAGCTCCCTATTCCCATTATGACAACTCCTCTTATTGTGATGTGAAGAGGGAACAGTGCACTCAGGCGTATGTGCAACCAGTGTGGGTTGTTTTTTTTCCACTTTGAATCAGTTTTCCATTTTCCTTTTGTTTGGTCCTTTCTTTATTTGTGTTTATTCTTCAGCCAACGGTTTTAGCGGCCTTGTGCTCACCACCTTCCCACTCTCCCTCATCCCCACAGCCATCGTTCGTACGCCTCCGTTGAACCACAACCGTTCGCCTCACTCTGGCACGCATAACGAAACAAGAACAACACAGAATGAACACAGAGCATGACATTGACGGTTGAAGCCTTTCAACGTTTAACCTGGTTGCTGGTTGTGTGCCGAGCTTGTTAGGGGGCAGTTGATGCATGTATGTACGTTTGTGTGCGTAAGCATGTATGAAATGTTTTTATGCAAATTATTATCCTTGTACTTGAGTGGATGGCACAAAGGATGAGTGCAACTGTTGCTGCCTCATTGTGCTCTCGGTTTGTGTGAAAACATTTGTATTCAGTTAGTTGATGCAGGATGGGGCATGGTTTGATAATAAATTGTTTTCCTTTCTTCGAGTCCTCGGTTTGTATCTGTATGGGTGGGTGTGTGTGTGTGTTTTTTTTTTTGTATCTTCTTCTCTTGTGACTTCATCATGCTGGTGTATTGAAGGACGCTTTCGCTTTTCAATTATCCTTCACCCAATTAAGGAGATGCTCTTAAAGTTGCATGAATAAAAAGCCTTTTTTTGGTATCCTGGGAGAAAGGATTGCCGGAGTTCACCACCAATGGAGGCTAAAGAGGGATAAGGGATTTGCGAAGGGTTTCCATGGTGGGCTCAGCAGAAGACTGCTGGCACTCTATGTTCAACAAAGATGGCCTAGCTCCAGCTCTGATCAAATTATTTTCTTTCGCATACGTCACTGTGCTTATGTCCTTCTTAAGAGAACACCCCTCCACCACCATCCATTAACTACTTGATCCATAATTTATTAATTAGGCAATAATTTACCTCAAAACCCTGCAAATGAAAGTCGGAGAATTGCCATCCTCGCCGGAGACAGGACCCATGTCAATAAGTTCCTTTGTTTCCGCAACTGCCACTGGATGCCATGGAGCTGACATTTTAATACCGAATCACCTCCATCGTCAGCGTTGTTGTCAACGATTCGTATCCGCTGACTAAGGCCCTCGATTAAGGGCTGATGGGGGGGGGGGGGGGGCTTTTCAATTTTTAATTTTTGCTCCCACCGCGGTGGCTGTGCTCGGCCTGTCGGTCGGCGGGGACCCGCTGCCACAACTTATGCTACAACCAACCAACCGACCCTAATAGCCGATGTCGATAATTGCGGTGAATTGAATTTTGATTGTTCCGGTTATGTTTGCATTGAAAAAGTTTACACAAAAATGTCATAAGCAGACCGAATGGCTGTGTGTTCGGGTCGAATACACAAATCGAAGTCGACGGCGAGGAGAATAATCCTGCATCGCAGTTGTAATGAAGTATCGGTCAGCAGCAGAAATTCAATTAGACGCCAGAAGTGGATTAAAAAATTTCCATCAAATGGTTAATTTAATTGCATTGAGCATTGTGCGCCTTGGCTTTGTGGGCCCTAATGAGATTGGTTCGAGCGGCAAGTAGGGGTGATTCGGCGCATTTGACTGCTGGTGGGATGATTTTTTTTTTTTAAAACTGGGTGCATTTTTATTTAAAAGCGCATCAAGTGACTGAGGCTAGTTGCGAGTCCTTTTTTGCTGGCAGTGGTCTCATGGCAGGGAAAGTGGAGCTGGAATGGATTGAGGGATTCAAGGAGGAAACGCGGCCCCACTTAGTGTCCATTAGGTTATGTTAGGTATAGACCGCCGTGAGCCACGTCTCAGTTCGGTTGGAACCATTGTGATGACCGATTGTTGCTGTTGATGTCCTTGCTCAACCATCCTGAAATCCCTATAAATATATAAAACATCCCAGCGGCGTTGAAAGAAATGTTTTCCCACTATTCTGTATCTCAACTGGCAGAGACAGGGGCAGTGTCAAAAGTAGTGAGTGTGCCTCTGTCCTTCATAAGCAGTTAGTCCAATATCCTGTTCATGGTACTTCAGATTAGGTTTGTGTAGTTCACGAACGAATTAGAATCAGAATAGTGAAAAAAGTGAACTAGTTCACAATGTCATTCTGGTTTAGTTCAGTCGTTAAACAAACTCAGTTAAACCTCAATAAAACAAACCGGCGAACAAATCGAGCAAGACTCAGTTTCAGTTTTTGAGCAACTTTGAGTTACAAATGAACTAAAAGAACGAACTATTTAACAGATTTAAACTCGATCTAGCTTGGCCACGGTTCGCGCCGACTCACCGCTATTCGACCACGACTGTTTTCACTTAACGTCTCGTAACCACCGTCCACTGTTCGTCAGCTCTCCATCCGGCCCATGATGAACCTTGGAGTTAACTCGTGTGATACCCATGTATTCTTCTTTTTCTTTCCAGCCTTGTTCAAATGGTTCCAATTGAAAGTGGTTACATGACGGTCAGCCGTTATGATAAAGTACGAAATCGTATCTTTCTAGCGACATTTAGTTTGATCTGATCGGACGTATACAAAATTTGTTGAAAAAATAATGCATTTCTTTTTACTACACCTAATATATGCAGAAGCTGTCTTGTCGATGTCTTGAACAAAGCCTTTCAATGGGCAGACAGTGAGGGACTTTATGTGCTACTTGTAATCATACAGTTCGTTGGTTCCTGTGATAAGGCTTGCATAGACCAACTGAAGCCAGGGCGATGAACTTGTTGGTACAGGAATGAGTGTCCCCTCGAGACCTCGAACCCTGTCAGCGACCTCGATGTCAACTCATTCTGATACATGCACTCACGAACTTCAAATAAGATCCTATTTGTGGATAGGCATTCAAATTCCGCGTATTACCCAGCCGAAGTCCTTGTCGAATACATCAAAGGTCACGCACACAAAAATAGAAATAATTTTGCATAAAAAAGAAAATAACTTTCGGCTTTCAGTACGTTAATGAGCCGTTACCAACATTGGGACGCATTATCAACCAGTATCTTCTGAAAAGACTTCACTTATCCTCACATCAAAGTAAAAATCATGCGGAAAGATGCTAAAGATGTTGATCAACCATGAATCGAATGCAAAGGAGAAAAAAGTTAAAAATATACAAATCGTACTTTCGCTACGTTTACCTTGAGCGCCACGGTTCGTCGAGCTCGTGTACTTGCACTTGTGTACGTGGAGACGTCCTCTATTCATCTCTTCACACACTTTTTGGCAAGGGGGGGCCTAATATTGAATAATGATAAAAGGGAATTTTCATTACGCAAAAGCATCAGCCACCCCTCCATTCAGTCACCCACGACGCACTTTGATGGGTCCTCAGTCCTATCCCATCACAGTTCCGGGACCAAACTTTTCTCTTTCTGAATATTTATTTTATTCGCAATTTTTCATATTTTCTTTGGCATCGGTTCTTGGTGGCGTAGCCATCGCCGAAATTGGCATCAACCGAATGGTGGTCCCTATAATTTATTCACGTATCCCCTGCATTGAGCATATGCAAAGGCGGCACATTGGAATGGAGCGGGGACAGCAGTTGTGTGGACTGAAGGGCGAAGGAATTCTTCTAGATTGAAAAACCTCTCAACCGAGTCGGTGTTCGTTGCTGTTTCCTCTCCTTCTCGGCATTGGCGGCGGCAACGGTTCGCCTTTCAAGGACACAGATGGAATTTCCACGCGGAGAATTGAATCGCGCCTTAGATTGCGATAGACGATGGTGGTGGTGGCGGGCGCTGCAGGCCGAAAGGCTTGACAGCCTCTGGTGCGTAGCTATTGTGAATGGGCCGAATCCCTTTGATATCCTTATTTTACATAAAAACCCTTTGATTGTGGTGAGATTAAAATGTTACTCTGTGAAACTGGAGATTCTGTATTGGATACGGTTGGCTTGCCTTTGTTTTATGGCATCGCTTTGGAATTTATTTCGGCGTGTTGGTCTTTGTTCGTAGCTCGTTTCGCCTTTCTTTGCATGACTTGAAGAGTGGAATGCTCGAATTGAAATGTACGGGTGCACAGCGGCGCGGCGTTGACATCTTTCGGGTAACTTGATATGGGGTTAAGCGATTGAAATGAAAGTGAACATGTTAATATGAGATTAGCCCTCGCATTGATGGTGTCTGCCTCCGCTTTCAAAGGATTTCACAGGCAATTTCTTCTGCTCGGCTTGAGGCTTTCGGGTGTCATGTCATAGGAATGCCGTCGATCAGCGATGTAACGCGCTTCATCTCGAATTCTTTACGCGGGTCGGTTTCTGTTGTGTGTGCATGTGATTTGAAAAAGAAATCATCAAAGGATGTCATTTATTCACCCGTACTGGGCGTGGTTCAAGTTGGAATGTGAGTATGGGCTCTGCCTGATTGCTTCACATCAGTACATCTCCCCTCTACCAATTCAGCACTCCCACCAGAACCCTCAGGAAACAGAAATTAATTATATCACAAGGTCAACACAAGACAGAAGATACGAGCCAGTGTAAATGCGATGAAATCAACCCGACCCACCCCCCAGTCCAACAAAGGTGTAAGTCTAGTCAAGCAATCCGTAGGTGATACCCCACACCCGAACATCTACCATCGGGATTAGCGAATAAACGCTGTGCACGTAAACAATGCCTAACCTCTTGTCAAGTGTACCCCCTTAGACGTACTCAGGTTAGTCAATTTCGCTCCACCAGACAAGCCGAGGAAGCAATCCACCACAGCCACCCTCAGTCACCCAGTCCTCGTCCATTAGTCAAACATTATTTTGAATGGAACGTGATTTGTATTTTTGATCAGTGTGCCAGGATAGTTTTAGATCACCTAAATAGGTTTTGCAAGTTAGCAGATAGAGAGCACTCCATCCGCATACGAAACGTACAAATCATTATGCTTTCAGTGAATCTAACTTTGCCTCCTTTGCCCCTCCATTCCCTGGGGTGTGGTCGTACATGGATGTGTATCTCTGTCTGTTCGAGGTTTTGGTGTGGCGTGTACATCAGCTATTTGTCGTATTAGGAACGAAAGATTCAGCGGTGTAATGCGATGCATACGAAAGATGTGTGTGAATAAGTTAGAAGGACATTTGCGTCAGTACAGTAGTGAGATGGAACTGGAGACGACGTTACCTCTAACCGACATGCTTTTAGGCAAATCTAATAACTATTGAGGTTGAAAGTCCTGGTTCGGTGACTTGCGAATTACTTTCGAAAGCAATGCGATATGGTTCGCTAGAAATGCCGTCGTTTGACGAAAACGGAGGGATGTAAGGGTTGTGTGGATGGGGTGCACCCTTCGTTGGATATTGGAAATGATTTCAAGATAAATCTGTTTGAGTTTGGTGAATTTGTAAAAAAAGTAAGAAAAAGAATCAAGAATGACGGTGGCCACACTATCTGGGAATTTCTGGGAAATACAAAATTGAAAATGTTGATGCGACTTGGACGACCATGGACAACGATATTCGGTTCTGTCCGTGGAACGGGAGCGCCCTAAACAGACCACGTGCAGCCAAAGAACTTGCAGAGAACTTGCTAGAAGCCTTCAAGGCAAACATCATGTGGGCCGGGCAAAAAGAGGTTGAAAAACTACGGCATATACCACTGTGCTACTTTAACGACTCTCTCCTTCCCGTTTCGGATCTCATCGATGGAACAATTGAAGCAAAAATGCATCCGAATTTGATACCAGTTAGCAATCTATTGATTATTTTCTTAAATGCCAAATACAATTTCATACAAATCTTAAAACTGTCGACACAGTTGTGAATAGCTAAAAATCAAGTTCAGACAATCGGACAGGAACTCAACCAAATTGGCGTGTGAAACTGGAGGTAGCTAGCCAGAGGTAGAGCATGTTTGGTTTAGAGCCATGTCCACTCGGAAGAAGAAAAAGAAGATTAACCCCTCGCTGACTATTTGTGGCTATTGGTATGTACCACAGATAAGCATTCCTCTATTTTATGTACAGCTATAGCAAAAAAGTTAGAAACACCTCTCAGTTCAGGCAGAAAATCAGTCAAATAAGAACAATTTTTGTCACATTGGTTGCGATATGAGTCAAGGTTGTAAATTGCACTTAAATAAAAACTCAGAAGAAACATAGAAACAATAATTTAATTTATTTTATTTCACCGATATTGAATACAATTTAACTTAAAATTAAGCTTATTTCATCATATTTCGTGTTGGCATGTACTAAGACTTAATTGGCTGTTTCATTTGAAATGAATTACCACTCCTCTTGCACTATATTCCACAGATCATTGGTAATTTATGACTGCAGATATTAATTTTGAGGTACCTATATAGATATTCAGTTTCAGTTTGAAGTACTTTATCTTCGAATCATTTCTTCATATATTTTGCGGGAGGTTCTGGGTCGTAATCTTGTTGGAATCACCATCTCAGCGGCATATTATCTTCGGCTCATGACAGCACTATATTTTCTAATATGTCCGCATATATTTCTTTGGTCATTATGTGATCAGTACGAATTATGGGACCCAGACCCCATAGTACTAAGCTACCACCACCATGTATCATCGTGGGTTTTGTATGGTTCGGATTTAATGATTGCGTGTCTGGGCGATGAACAAACAAGCCATCCTTTCCAAACAAGTTCATTTTTGTCTCGTCACTCAAAAGTATATGTCTCCGCTGCTTTTGTGCCTCATTTGAACCAGTGATGGGTTCTGTGTGTACGTTTTTCTGCAACAGAAACTTTCTAGCAGCAAGTTTCTGTCAATCAGAATGCTACGAATAGTCCTTGCACTCACTGACATCAGCGATAAAAAAAGAATGGCTTTTGCTGCTCTCAGTACAACACTACTGTCTGCAATTGTTTTCTTCTTCGCTCTGGAACTGCTTTGAATGCTGCATGAGTATGAGATTTGAATAATCGGTGCTGTTCAATTAGCTGTACGACGTTTGTGCCCTTTGGTTGCAAAAACAGCCATTTGCAATTACAACGACGCGACGCTACTACGAACAAGTAAACAAATAGGACCTTCTTGGATGAATGACGACATCCAAGGATGATACGCAGAAGGGTCAGAAAGTCAGAAAGAGGAGTTGGAGCAGTCATTGTGGGACCTATGCAGATCTGACTTACATATGCCTCTCCGCAGTTAGTACACAATTTTCCAAGCTAAACTCCGAGCACCAAATATAGCAGATTGCATCAAGAATGGAAATTTGCTCAATTTAACAATTTACAGATAGCCAGGCAGTACTTAAAGCTCTCCAGACCTGTCTGGGAATGCCACAGAACACTTAAGACGCTGACAAAGAAAAACATGTTTAAACTGATCTGGTTGCCAGGCCATGAAAACCACGAGTGCAATGAAAAGGCAGCAAAAGGAGACAAGAACTCCTTTTATTGGGACTTTAATTCGTCATCGACTTAGCAAGCCTGACATACAAAAACACTGAAAGAACTGGTGAGATAATCCTGGAACAGTCATGTAGAAATTACACTTCCTTAAAAATTCATGAGGGTAAAAAAACACATGACATGGCGGCCATGGCGATGTGGGTCTGAACGTCGACTCCTACGCACTTGAACTTCGGTGTCTAGGTTCGTATCCCAGAATGAAAAAAACTATTTTCACGACCAAACTTCTTTCGAGTCACTGACAATGATCAAAGAGTGTTACTGACTAGAAAAGGCTTCTCAAACATGACCATTCGGAGTCGGCATACAACTAGGTCCTTTCCACTCGTCAGAGAACAGTAGTTGCTGAGGACTAGTCCCTGGCACTCTACCGACTGAACGCACCACCCATAGAATACAATCCCAGGAATACCAAGAATGCCCCAAATCTGAACAAACCACTATTGGCCAAAGCAGCCAGGATACAGCAGGATACTATGGACAATCAAAGGAAACCATAGAACATCTACTCGTCGAGTGGCCTGACATTTAAAATAACGAACAGAATCACCTTATAAAGGAACAAACTGGATATTCCATCTAGGGAGATTATAAAACTCCTCAAGGTAGCTCTAAAGTCCCAGATCAAGAGAGGGGACACAATAGATCTCTCGTGGTAACAGTGCAATGTGATTGCTACGTCACTCCCCACTTCCTTCAATTCAATTCGTACAAATGGGAAAAAGGAAGAATAGGAACAAATTGGACCAAATATGAGATGCAACAATTTGATAAGGACTAGTGCATAGATGCATTATTGCTAATGTGGATGTTGCAACTTATGTCGTGATATGTAAAGTGCAACATGTGTAGCGATGAATACATTTCTTTTTTCTCTTACGACCAATTTGATGGCCAATGACATACAGACATTCAGACTCAAATATCTATTTTCGCGATTAAGAGCAAAACGACTTAAAGGCCAATCAAAGCTTACATGCCATACCGTCGCGAGTTCCTCTTCGAACGGCGGGAAATTGGTGTTCTACGAGTTTCAGAAGTGCTCGTGCCACCCACCTGCTCCCTTCAGACAGAACATTCTCCGACTTGCATTTGCAAATATCCCAATCGCCAATTCTGAGGCAATATCCGTAATTACTTTTGTCTGCGGTTGTTCCGGTCGAACAGTCATGATCGGGATTCATCCCGTATCAGTGGTCGGGCCACGTACTGCCATTGGTGTATTTGCCAACGCAATTGGCACAACAGAAAGCGAGACAACCGTTGCAAAGGCTGCAATCCATGATAATCGAAAAACGGTTTCCATGTCGACGTCTCAACCATGCTAATCCTTTTGCAGCTTATTACCACTTACACAGTCCTCCTCCGCTTTGCTGCGAGCACTCAACGAACCCGACAATCTTCTTGCGATTTGCCCTCTTAACAGCAGCAACGGTATGATAATTTAAGCTTTGTGTGATTGTGTGTATCGTGAAATGATGCACAGGATGTGTACACAGCCGCATCCCCGCGCACAACAGTTCGCAAAGAGAAAAAGCACAATTTCGGTGCAGCTAATAGGGGAAATCGTGCGAAAGTCCTTAGCCGCCGAGAGGTTTCCAGGATACGCGCAATTATGACTTTAACAGACCAGGAAACAGTGTAGCAGAGTCTCGCTTGCTGCAGCCGGACGAGATGAGGTAACCAGCACACACATTGCGGTCTTGCGGTTAGTTTCATTGTGGGGCGACGACACATCCACTCTTGCTAATTAAAAACGCAATGAAGTGATCACACATCACTCCGCCGGATGCTGGGGCAGTGTTATATGAAAAAAGTTTAAACGGACTCTTGTCCGTGTTGACCTCATGGCGAACTACTCGACGGGGTCAGCTGCTGCACGTACTGAACTTTCGAACAATGTTCATTCCGAAGGAGCTATGTGCTGTTCACGTTGTCTGGGGTGCTGCCTGAATTTGTAATTAATTTTTTTTTTGCTTGCCTTTATTGCTGGCCAACACCAGTCGTGCCTGGGCTGGGGTGGAGTTCGTTCCTTTGCTGCCCAACCCAGTCGCATTTGATATCAGAATCTATTTACGGAGAAGCTTGTAGCATTCTTACGTACAAGACCATATTAAATTGAGAACTACAGTTGTGTAGCCATGCATTTCACAGTGCCATCATACCATCGATTTTTGTCAACTATTCACTGTGCTCCTACCTTTGGTCGTGTTGGCTCACATCCTGTCGGTTACAACATCAGCGGTGAGTGTGGTTCCAGTCGTCGATGGAGATGTGTTTATCTTTAAGGAAGCGGCAAAGGTGGGTATTGCGATCAATGAGGGTAAGAGTATGTGCTGTCGACGAAAGAGGTTCACCAGCTATAAGTTCGAAGCAGTGAACGACTTAGTCTACCTAAGCTCCGAAATTGATGCAAGCAATGACACCACCTCGGCTATTAAACGAAGGATCATCCTTGCCAATTGCTGTGTGTTTGGACTCGGAAGGCAATTGAGGAATGGAGACCTCTCTTGAAGGCTATGAAAGGCCTCATAGGAGTTAGTCTCTCATCTCAGATGGCTAGGTCATGTAGAGGGAGTGGGCGCCAAATCCCCGGCTCGGAAAGTCTCCGGTGGCGTACGCAAATGAAAACGGATAGCAATCAGTTGAACGTGCGTAGCTCGAAGCAATTTACCCCAATATTGTGTAAATTCATAAATGTAAGCATTGTTCAAGCAAAAATCGCTACAACCTTAACAGCTGTAAGCAGACCGATATACAAGAGGAGGTAGGAAAAGTGAACTTAAAAACGACCGGCCATTATCAATATTGTCGGTAATAGATAAGTTCATGGAAGAGATAGTAACAAACAAGACTTCATCGCAAAGAATTCTCTGATACAAGCCAGTACGATTTCCAGAAAAATAAAAGTACTGGTAAGTTGTAAGGCGAATTCGCAAATTGCGTCAATGAAAGCCTGAGTAAAAGCAATCAGGATCTAGTGCTATTCGTAGACACCAGAAAAAATTGGACACTATAGCCACAACGAAAACGTTCAGAATGGAGTTCCTCAAGGCTTGAGACTTCGTCCAATCCTATTCATATTATACACCAATGAGCTGTTACGAGTTTTCAAGACGGCCACTCCATTTGCCAATGCAGATGATGCAGCGTTTGTGGTGCGTCACTGATCCTTGCGTATGGCAACAGCAATTATAGGGTGTCACGATCACGATCACGGCTTAACGATCAACGCACCTAAGACAAAAATGATGCATCGGTTAGGCAGACTCCCAAGCCTTTTCGAGTACCAGTATTAAAATAAATATTTGATCGAAACATAGGTAAATCAATCGTAAATGAACTACAAAACTGATGACCCGGAGGTGAGGACTATATTATGATACATTTTAGAATGCACGTTGAGGGAGCCAAATGGTGACAACTGGAAAGAGACCACACCAGCTTGGCGGGTATGTTAGGGCCCAGGCCCCACTGTGGATGATCGATTCAGTAGAAAAAAAAAGGAGTAGGGGATGGCCCCTTTTGACTTTCGCTTACAATAAGCCCCGCTCGAAAGCTTCACTTGCAACGTGACATGGTCTGCGTACAGAAGATCGTATATTGAGGGCCGCATAAACATGTTTATCATGTTAAGCCTTTCGCTGAGCGTGAGCGCACATTAATCTGCCGACAGTATGCATTAAATTTCACTGGTCATTGCCTTTGTGTTGGCATTTTCAACAGCAGCGGTGGCATTTCGCATTTCGCACAATTGTTCAGTCGGCAAATGCTTGGCAAAAACTTTTGCCTACACAAGTAATTACCGAGGCCCCCGTATCTGACTCATTAAATCACAACGGTTAGGTATTATAGCCGCACAGTCAAAATGTTTATCTTTGCGACAACAAGCCCAATGAAATCACCATTCGCAGACATGAATAACAGAGCGGTCATTAGCCCCCCACAGGACATATGGGTGTCGCCAAAGTACTGGTTTTACAGGAACTTTACTGCCATTACATTGTAATGTACTCTCCGTTTCGGTGTCGCACCGACCATCGCATCGCAACGGAGCGGTGCGGCGCGGCAGAGCGGAGGCGACGGTAATGAACGGTAAGCACTGAATGACGAAAAAGAGATTTCATGGCTTTATTAGCATTTCGTTTATTTCCCTGAGGGCAGATAAAAAGTATCCTTATCATTTTCTTGGTACCACTGGCCCGGTGAACGAGGGGCGATGTTGATGCGGGAGTGGCGCGGCGGCGGTGGTGGACCACTGGCAGTGGCACTTGGCAGGCGTACGTTGGCTGCTGTTGTGTTAAAATGTATTGCCTTCGGCATTTGCAATGTTAAATAGATGGACTTACGCAGACTGGAGTTTTTGCTTGAGACTTATAAAGTGCCAAAGGGTGAGTCGGGCAGAGCAAAAATTACAGGAATTCAAATTAAAAATACTTAGGGCGTGAATATTCTGAGGGAAAGACTTGTACGGTCATTACCTTGCATTATATATTTGGTTGGAATTTAATTCAAGATTATCGCTATATTCCTGGTGGAAAACCATAAGCTTTAAGCGTGTGCCACTGACCATCGCATTCCCACGCTAGAACCACATAAATTCACAAGGAACACCCAACGCCGGGATATTATGGAAATTCTGATAAACGCTTACTAAATAAACTGTTCTATGACGTTGGGTAGGCGGCATGATTCGTGTGTGTTCGTGAATGGAATCGGAATGGAGTGGATCGAAAAGGATTTTTGATAGTGAGGCAATCGGTCGAAGTGGAAACTTGTCCCTATAAGTCTGCGACAATATCATCACATATTGAGGTTAGAAAACATTTATCGTTGGAATAATTTTATTCTGAAATGATTGTCAGTCAGTGACTTTTTGAATAAAAAGTAAGGCTGAGTGCATAAACGTCAAAAACATGCACATCGCGTACGCATCACTGCCTTTGTGATGCACTATAATCTAATAATCTGTAATCTGTTATGCGCTGTTAACTTTTGTTTGCGTAGCGCCTGCTTTCAGATGACGTTTTAGAACGGGATGCATTGCATCATTGCCAAATGTGTGCAATAAAAAAACGTTGCAGTACTGCGATAATACTGCGTTTACGAACTCAGCCTAAATATTACAATAGTATTATTCAAAGTATTGCCCATCTGAAGCTGACTTTTTCCCATCTTAGCGGATCCCATCCCAAAGGATCAGCGCCGGCTTGGCAGCCAAGAATGAATCAAGCCAATTTTGCTATTCTGCTCTGATGTGAACCGTATTTCAGTGAGGGCGTTCTGCATCGACCGGAACAAATGGTAGTCAGAAGGGGCAAGTCTGGGCTGTAATGCGGGTGCGGTAAAACTTCACATCCACTGTTTTCCAAATAGTTCTTAACCGGATTAGCAACGTAGGGCCGAGCGATGTCATGATGGAATATTATTGCCTCGTGTCTGGTCTGGTCATCGCATATTCCGGGCGTTTTTCGGCTACTGCTCTCTTCAAACGGATTAATTGTGTTCGGTAGCGTTGTCCATTGATGGTTTCACCCGGTTTTAGCAGCTCATAATATAGCACACCCTTCTGATCACACTAAATACAGAGCATTACCATGGCTTTGCCGTTGGCTGGTTGGCCGGGTTTCACATATGATTTTTTGCGCTTCGGGTTGTCGTAATGAATCCATTTTACATCACCATTAACAATCCGATGCAAAAATGACTTCATTTTGGAATAATAACAATATAATAATAAAAGTTACGCCATCTCTTAGCAAACCGTACGAATTAAGTTATATACTAAATAATTTGTTAGGCAAATAAGCGTTTTATTTTCCGACTTCGTATCCTTTTAGATCCTTTGATTTAGTCCAGGTTTCTCCAATTTTTGTATTGTATCTAAATAAAAGCTATTCTCAAGGTCCTCGAAATAGGCGTTTGATTCAGTGATGACCTCTTTTACTCAGCTAATCGTTTGGAAACAGAAAATATCCGCTAAATCTTGTCTGATGGAACAGCATATCATAGCCAATTTCAAGATTTATGTGACTCATTTGAAAATGCTACACGCCCAAATGTCTTTTTTTCCAAATCTTCTTCTTCATCTTCTTTACACAGTATGCAAAAATAGCCTGGGCAGAAGGATGTACGCTTATATCTTTTAAACTACGCAACGGATTTTAATGCGGTTGTCATCAATAGATATAGTGATTCAATCAGAAGGTTTTTGCGTATGGTTTAATATTGCATTTGGTTTGTTGAATTATGACGAAAATTCTTCAGAATATCGGAAAGAATTAAGCCGACTTAAACCTTTCAGTAAATCGTATCAACTTTCGAGTGAGTGGTATTTGATGTGACGAAATTTGATCGCGTAAAATCCACACGAGATACAATGCATCCCGAAAAGGTTTGCTCTGGATCTTGGGTTCGCGTCGTCATCGGTCCTTTGAGCACGACCTTGGACAGGCCATGCAGTCAGCGGTGAGCGCTTTAGGTCAATGATTAGCAACTTCTTTTGGCCTGAATTGGATGATATGGACATTGGACACCATCGACAAGTGGTTGCAACATATTTAACCAACTACCACAAATTTCTCACGAAAAGTTGGTTGAGGTCTTTCTCCACTTGTGAGCACCGTCGGAAGACGTCTGATTAGCAAATAATAATTCCAGAGACGTGGAGATCCCTGTCAAAGCAGACTTTTGGATTGATTTGCGAAGCAACTTCACACACCCTCTCCTTTGCATCACATTCAGATAGATGTAATCCGCAAGTAAAAAAAACACACCTAGTAATGCTATCGTAATCCCAACAACACTTCAAATGCGTTATTCAGTTCAATGTGGTAGTACTGACAGTAGTGAGGTGCATAGACGTGGGTATCTTTGATGTATGTATGCAAATGAGTTAGGACCAAAGTAAGATGTGAATCGCTCCCGTCTGGGCACAAACACCCCAAAAACCGAAGAATCAACGGCAACATTATGACGTTCATTGGAGCAATATGTCACATGGCTGTTATGTCAACCCACCAACTTGAAGTCGATTTGAATATTTGCACCTTTGCTGTTAATTCGGAAACCCTGTGGCTTTCGATTAGCTGCAGGTCGATGCAAATCCCACACCGACCCTACTTGAGGCGGATTCCGTGTGTGCACATGCATGCATGTGTACCATTTCGACTCACAACCGAGCTAAGAACTCCCCCTGGTGCGGTTTGCAGCTCCAAAGACTTGTGTGTGTCGTGCAAGTCGTTTATTGACTAAAATCAGAGTAAGTGTCGTGTTTGTGACACTGAAAGAGCAATTAGGTTTGCAGGAGTCAGTTTCCTAGAAGACGAACTTCCATGCACGTTGTACGCTGCGATGTTGAAATTATGAGATGGATCCCAGCTTACCATGAGTTGCAGTGTTAAAGTTTAATGAGAAAGTAGCATCGTTGATCAGTGACTGCTCATGTTACAAATAGTTTCCAGGGAGAACCAAAGAACCAGAGAACCACACCCCGCCCCGGCACGGCACTTGATGCAACAAAAAAAAAATAGCAAGCAATCCTTTGAAATTACACAAGACCCTTGCAAAACGCTCGGTGTCATCGCTGGGACAAACTGGACGCAAACCAACTTGAGTTACACAGGATTCGGGCAGAAACCCCTTGCGTCCTCAATTACTTGCAAATATTGCTGGATGTTTTTTCCACCCTTATTTTCTTCTTCTCATCGTTCCTGTTTCCTCTTATGATAAATTGCTCGTTCGTCCAGACTTATTACAAAATTGCAACAACGACGAGAACACGAAGGAGGGAACTTTTATCAACGCCCAGCACTACACAGCATCCCAGCGGTAGCGGCTACGGCGCCGAGTACTCAGTGATAGTTTGGCTCAATGTTCCACATGATTGTATTCAACTATCAGAGCACAGTGGGGGGAGTGGGCCGAATGGGGTTGGATGCACATCCGAGCTTAGTTTCCATCAACGTCATGGTATCATCATCAACATCAGGAGCAGTAAAGCCAACGAAGCGACTGAATTCATTCCAATTTTTCTCATGCAGAAATAAGCTAGCCAGGACGCTGTGAGCAGAGAATGTGGAGACGTAGAGAAAAATGGCAAAAAAAATTATTACGGCTAAGGACTATTTTAGCATTTTCATCCTTGGCTCCCATTCGGAGGAGAGATCCTACCTCTGTTTCCTCCAGTGCAGCGTATCCTATGCTATTCTTGTTTGATTTTCTGGTTGGTCCCTTTTTGTTGATTCTCCTCCTCCTCCTCCCGGGTCCCTATTCTGTGTCCCGCTCTGCCGCCGAGATGAGTTGACAGCTTGATAAGGGGATGAAATAATGAGAATAGAACGTTGAGATGATTAATAGAGCTTTAACTTATAGAGACATCTGGTTGGCGGGACCCTCTTTTTGATTTTTTTTTTCACCCAGCTCTAGACCCACCACTCCTGCCTGGCGGGGGGGTCGGAGAGTTCGAGTGTATAAAACGTGCACACATGTCACATTTTAAAGATACCGCCTTCGCTGAGATTTTATGACAAAAAAATGGGGATGTCAAGTGTTAATTCGATTCAGGCCACTGAGACTGAAAAATATGCTACCTTTCTGGGAGTTTTTGGCTGTTGAGCTATCAGTAGCAGAGTTCAGCAGGGATGCAGACTGTCTGCGTCTTCCAAAGGGGGGCATCTGAAACGGGTTTGGTGAGTGGAGTTGATGGGACATTAACCAAAGCCAATTACGGCACGAGAGTCCTGCGAGTGCTACAAGAATGCCGTTTACGCCTGTAAACAGGTTGAGTCGTCATTATGAAGCTTTTAACAATGGATAAAGTGTTCTTGCGGTCAGTCTTGACTTTTCTGCTCATACCCTTGATCAGAGTGGGCAAAGACCGGCGGCATTTCCAAGCCTGAGCTGGGTGCCTGCTGTCACTAAAGCACAATTTGCATTTGCCTCGACTGGACTTACATGCACCACCGATGACTAGGTCGTGATGACAACACCTGAGGTTCCTCGATGTGGACAGGGGACATCTTCCCGTCCAAGAATGTGTATAAATTGTAAAGGTGGCAGTTTTTTCATCGCAGATGTGATCCATCCATCCATTCCTTGAAATAACTCAGAATCTGTTGTGCTCTCTCACTTATCGTCCAGCTGTCTGCTCCATGTACTGATTTTGTAAAAGGTGAACATGGTTCCTCGTGAAGTTTTCACACTCGGCCAGAATGTGTTCGACTTGACTTTTGACATATATTTACCACATTTCGGCACTCGTGACAATCATTGACCAAGACTGAATCACTTAAGAAAACAGTCATACCACCGAAGTCATCCGCGCGCGTGGTTCACACTAACCAACTCTTGCCGAAAACTTCTTAGTGATAAATATTAAACCGCTTCCGCCCTTCACTTCATGCACATTCATTACCAATGAGGTGTCATTGCAAGCCGGTGATCTTAATTAAAACGCCGTGAAGGTAGGAGAACATCCCCCCCATTCCAGGTGTCAAAAGTTACTCCATCCATGGACACTGCAAAGTTTCTCGGTTTAATCCGTTCGTTTGCTAAGCAAACATTGAACTTTTCAGCTCTGATTGCATTTTCCGCACAAAAACAGAATCATTCCGGCGGGAGTGAGGCAAGGGCTATGGTCGCAGTAGCAGCAGCATCACCTTGAAGTTCGGAGCAGGAAGTGATTCTTGTTCTGATTGTCAAGAGTTATCAAATGTCAAAATGTTCAAGGAACGTTTATGTTCATTTTACTTGTTTACACAGTTTTTCTTCTTTTTTTTGTGAGCGTTGCTAAGGTTTGCTTCAAAATTCAGTCTGCTTTGCAATGTTTCAACCCTCGAGAAAGTGTTTGGATTATCGTGACCCAGAGTGCAGAAAACGACAAAGTAACGCCTTGTAACCATGACGAGTTGTAGTCGTAGTAGACATCATTGAGGTGTGGCTTATTTCCAAAATTTCAGATCAGATCAGAATTCAGGTCAGACTAAAGCTGCGCTTCAAGTTCACTTGACGTGGCATGGTATCGGATGCAATCATCTGTTCACAATTTGAAAGTTTGTTTTTTTATAAAAAAAATTTAATTCAATGAATTTTGCGGCATAAATGAGAAAAAAAATATGTGCTTGGTGGCGCTTGGTGCAAAATGTAGTCAAGGAATACACGGTGGAAGGAATTGGAAATTTTATTGGTCATTTCGGTCACTGGACAAGTCTATTGTGCTGCAGTGTTGCTTGCTAAAGTTAGTGATTAAGTATACTTACTTACTTATCAGGCCGGCGACCCATGGAGGGTCCGAGCCTGAGCAATTGCTGCCTTCCATCGTTGACGGTCCTGGGCACGCTGCTTCCAGTCATCAAGAACAAGCTGTCTTGCATCCGCGATTACTTGGTCTTTATAACGGAGATTCGGTCTTCCTCTCCTTCTCGAACCAGTCGGCTCGGATTCAAAGACCCTGCGTACTGTGTGATTTAGACGTTCACACAGTACGCTGGACAGGATTTTGTAGGCGACGTTGAGCAGGGATATACCTCTATAGTTGTTGCAAGAGGCAAGATCGCCTTTTTTGTGGATGGGGCATATGGAGCTGATATTCCAGTCGTCGGGCATGCTTTCATCTTCCCAAATTTTACAGATGATCTGGTGCATGCTCCCCACCAGAACATCGCCACCGGCCTTGAAGAGCTCTGATTGTAGGCCATCGGAGCCTGCGGCTTTGTTGTTCTTCAGCCTTTTAATGGCTGTTCCGACTTCTTCAAAGCTAGGTGGGAGGACTACTTCATCGAGTGGAGTTGGGACTTCCTGATTCCCTATCACTCTCTCCTGGTCAGACCCATTAAGCAGTTGTTGGAAGTGCTGCTTAAACACATCCACTATTCCCTGCGGTTCAGTAACAAGACTACCCTCACGATTTCGAAGAGCCTGGGTACCTTTCCTAAAGCCTGAAGCCAGGCTTTTGGCTTTTTTATAAAGCTTCTTTTCCTCCCGTCTTCTAGCCCGGTACTCCTCTTGCACTGCTCTAGTTTTCCATTGCAGCGCTTTTTGGTATGCCTCGTCGGTTGCACGTTTCTTCTGCTCACACTCAGTGATTAAGTATACTAATAGATATACCACTAAGGATCGGTAGAGGATCCTCAGTCGTGCAGCAAACATCTGCTATATAAAGCGATGTTGAGAGTTAACACTTAGAGAACGTAGTGTTCGGTTGCTCTGTGATGAATATAAAAAAAAGGAACACAGTGCTCATGACATTGGGTTATTCCAAGATAATATTGTTTGATAAAGTCTCACATTTCATTAAGAGATTAGGCCGTTCCAGATATTTTTTTTTAGTTTTCCCCGAAGACCTCAAAAATGATATGCCAAATAATTATGGTTGGGATTACTCGGTTAAAAATGTTAGTGTCCGCGCCCAAAACTTCAAACGCGTGTATCGCAACACTGTAACATGCACAAAGTTGAAGAGCGGACACAGGACAGTGCCTCGCCTTGTACTAACATTTTTCTTATTATTATTATTATTATTATTTATTAAAGTGTAATAAATTACAAATTAAGGTCTTAAAAACTACGGCACTAGTTACCTAGTTACCAGGGCTTTCGGCCGGTTAAAATTAACAAATTAACATTATATGCTACTTGCCAAGTTAACGATCGTGAGTAACTTATAAACTAATCTTATGTTGACATCCGAGGGGGAAGAAAGTATTTCACTGAAGCTTACATCTTGAAAGAGTTTTCTTGATAGAGAATTTATTGTTGGGCAATCGTGTATTAAATGTTTAATGGTTAATATATCGCTGCTTTGGCAGATATGGCATTTTGGGGGGTTGTTTTTGGTGATAAGGTGACTATTTGTAGTAATTGTGTGTCCAAGGCGGAGGCGTGTAAAGCATTTGATCATGTTTTTTGTCGGTTTGGTTGGGTAGATGGCACGTTCCCCTTTTGGGTTGATTGAGGAGTAGTGGTGGATATAATTCTTCCATTGATTTCTATTTGTTTCTAACCATATTTTTCTTATTGTCCTTTCGATGTCATATTTGTTGTCAATGAAAAAAGTAAGGCGATTTTTGCAGCTTTATCTGCCGCTTCATTTCCCTCATTACCTATGTGACTAGGGATCCAAAAAAGTTTGCATTTCTTACACCCAATTAGATTATCCCGTATATAGCTTATGATCTTGTTATTGCACTTAATGTTAAGAACGGCTTTAATTGTGGATAGACTATCTGTACAGATGAGTGTTTTCTTGTCACGTGCAATTTCTATAGCTTTTAGAATTGTCATGGCCTCGGCTGTGAATATTGGGCCCTTGTACTGTGTGTACCCTTCGGAATTAACGACCGTAAATGCAGTTCCATCATCGCTTTTAGATCCATCTGTGAAAATAATGTCCCAATCAGGATGCAGACATTTAATTTCATTAAATATGCGCCGGCAGGTTTTGTGATCTGTTGAGTTTTTTGGAAGTGCAGCAAGGTCTGATGATGGACGATTTGAGAAGAAACCAGGGTGAATAGGTTGTGACTTTAAGTTTTCTTCTTATTGGCGTGTCGAATTCCTTGGAGAAGGTAATTGCTTTGTGGATTGCAGAGGGGAGTTTAGGTGCTCTTTTTTGATGGATAGATTTCTTAAAATCCTCGACGATTGGAGAGTCTGGAGATGTGGAAATCTTAGCGATTAGGAGTGATGAAAAACATTCGAATTGTTGCTCGACTGTTGGAAGGCCACACTCCGTAAGAATGTTTTTTACTGGTGTCGACATTTTTCTTAAATTGAAGGTTTCTGTGAGCTCGTAGCAAACATCGATAGAGAAGCAAGAATTTTCAGTCGTTATCTTGAACAACCTGACAAGTTTAACGGGAAAACCTACATACAAACAGTAAATTCTACTCGTTCTCTCTTTCCTCTGAATCGAATTTTTTCTTCGACATATTTTGGCATTTTCCTCAATTCTCCATACAAAAAACTATTCTCTAAGTCGAACTCCCTCTAACTCGGTATCCCGTGAGAATTCGGGATATCGAGGGGAGGCCACTGTACACATATAAAACTAAGTTGATATTTTGTGTGTTTACGTATAACTACGTAATTATAAACCAATTTACTTGGTTTTTCTTTTAAACTATTCAGAAAAACAATGAGAAGGACTTAGGCTCTTTTTCTTACAAAACTAAGGGTGAAAAGCGTTTGTTTCCCTCTAGCTCCAGTAATTCTAAACCAATTTAGTTGTTTTTTTTTATATAATTTACGGTACAGAAGGGCCCACAACAATGAAATGGATTCCACGCGGTGTGTGTACATTTGTGTGCGTAGCGCCTCTATAGAAATAACCGAAGAAATTATAGTGGGAACTATGAGTTGTACATTTTTCTTGGATTTCACTGGAATGACTCATGATGTGAAAATGTGTGAAAAAAGCCTGGTGTAACGGGTGGGGTTAAGCTACTCTACGTATATAAAACACAAAAGTTGTTATAAGAAAATTCAGAAATAATCTGAATAATGGCATTACCCTAAGAATATACCATATCCTTTAATATTTTTTATTATTTACTTTTTGTAACCTATTTTATGTTTAATTGTATTTTTTTTTTGTGCTTAGGGTCGAATGTGGCGTTCCTTGGACGTCTCACGTACATTTGCTCATCACAAATGGATGTTCCAATTTTTCCAACGAAGGTAAATTTAGGGAAATATGAAACAATTCTAGAGCATCGCCAAAGGAGTTGGTATCAACCGGTTTCTTATGGTACGACTCGTTACTGGTGCGTCAAGTTAGTTTTTAAGTTCATTTGAATAAGCAAATGGATGTGGCGAAAGAAGCAGTTTTTTCCCATTTTTCTTCACAAAAAATTTTTTCTACTGAACACTTCATAATTTTGGGATCCATCCATTGTTTTCCCATCTTTTAGTAGGTTTTTAATCAATTCCAGCTCAGTATTGGTGCACTGAAATCTATGACTACTACCAACAATTCGCGTGATATAACAGCTGTATTGCTGAAACCACATGTCGACCAAGTTCATCTCGTGCAATTTTGGCAACCAGAGTTTGAAGTTATTGATCGAAAGTGGCCGCAATTGAAGGAATGGTTGTTTTTACGGTCTTCTGTCAGCAAAATGCGAACTGAGCATGTTTGATTTTGACACATATCACGAATCATGGGTGAACTGATCAAAATGGAACACTGACAAACCAAACAACAGAAAAAACACCCATCAGTTCGATGTCATTGCAATTCGTCCGCCCGCCTGTGCAAAGCCTACTCAGTCCGAATGGTCTGGCTTAAGGTTCTTACGGCAGAGCGAATACATCCATCAGCAAGAATAAACGGCTCTCCAGGATTACATTCAACCCCTCCCTTGGGCCAATTAATAATGAAGCGAGTTACATCAAGGGTGGGATACACCCTACCACCGAATTATTGAATTTCGGTTTTCAGGCCCAAGACACCTCTTTATATGATTTTACTACATTGTAATTGAGAGGGTTGTTTCGTATGCACGCTGCGTATTCGTTAATCAGACGAACTGAGCAGAGACCATCACAACTGTCTGGATCATGTTTTCCCTTTATGGCACATAAACAAGAGAACCGATTAACAAAGTAAATCAACAATGAAGGCAATAAAAAATTAATTAATGAAATCTACCCACCTATGCGCACACCAGGACTCACCGAACAAAGAAAGCAATAAATCATCCACCGTATCCTGCGTATTCCCCCTGTGTTGGCCTGTATCCATTCACCTGGATACGGCAAGGACCAGCAAATGTTGGCAAAACTACAAAAGTTGGCTACTTAATTAGCTTTCTTGGGATATTTACGAGCCCAGCCATAGCAGGGCACATTCGAATCCTTCCTCGTAAAGATTCCTTCATTAATTTCGCTCATGATGCCGGCAGAGCTTTTTGTGCCCTGCGTACCTCCACAGCTTATCATGTCCTTCATCACTTGACTCAGCGCTCGAATGTTTGGTTGAGTAAATGAGTGGAATTGGGACTGATACTAAGCATATAGTTCTGCACCAGTTGGTGGGGTTTTTATGACTTCCACGTAATCTACTCTCGTGATGATAGTTGCTGTTGCTCGTACCGTTGTCGGTTGTAACGCGCATTGATTTAATTTAGTTATATGCTCCCCACTGACAGCACAGGCTGCAATCCTTTTCCCTTCTTAGAATTGAAGCGAATTCGTAAACATGGGGATGTTTTAATTAGCACCATGACAGGGGTTGGGATTCCCTGATAAAGGAATTGATCTTTGCATGGTGCGCAGGTATGTGGCAAGCAAATACAATACAATATGTGAGGACGTGTGTCGTGCATGGGTGCACGTTATAGTGAATGGGATTTAATTCCTGGTGGCATGCTTACAAGACCACAACAAAGTTACTACTTGGCGTGGTTTTGCGGAGAAAAAGTGGTGAAATGCTGGTTAGAAAGTACCGCACTATTGGTTTTGGGTTTACAGCCAAATGAACACGTCCAGTGAATGAATATCGTGGCATGCTGAAGTTTGTATGAGGCGAAGGCTTTTATTGGGGTCTTTCAAGGCTCTTGGCGGCAAGGTTTCCCAAGTAATAAGGCTTTTTGCATCATTGGTTGGCAGTTCGCCCGAATGGGGGATGGTGTCCATACATTTTGAACATATTTAACCGAAGCATATTTCCTGTCAAGTGGGTGGTGCAAGGCTACTCTGTTAACCCAAGGAGATTCATTTACTGCCGAAACGAATATAGATCATTCGTGGAAGGGTCAACATTACCTGGAACCAAAAATCAATTTTACAAACACTGTTCCATCAGAGACGGGCCCTTGCAATGCCGAGAATAGTGTCGTCCAGTCAGCCCACATTGGTCGATTGAACAACAAACCGAGACTCACTTAACCATTCATATTCCTATTTCCATGTCCCTAGCATTTTTGTTTCCTTTCTTGATTCGTCTTCAACGTGTTGATGCCAAGCCTTAATTGACGTATGTCGACTTAAGCAATACATCTAATACACACAAGTGATGCTCACAGTGACAGCATGATTCATTAATCACTTCGTTCAGTTTCCTTAAGTTTCGTTATGTTTTGTTAAGTTTCGTTAATTTTCGATAAGTTTAGTTAAGTTTCGTTCAATTTTAAGTAAAAGTACTCGTTCAAATCGTAACGAAATGAAGATATTCACATACGGAAATTATAGTTGCTGTTGCAATTTTTCTGCAAGTGGACGCTTTGAAAATGTAACAATATTTTGACCGCTGCGCCCTTTAGACTAATGGCTAATGACTAATGGCAACAAAAGCAAATTAAACCATAAGGATGTGGCCAAAAATCAAGTATTTTCAATCAAACAAGTTCCACCTTTAAATGCTGCCGCTAAAGTGTAATCGGAATCGATACTGAGAATTTCCTTAGATCACTTCTGCACCAAAATACCGCTGTCAGGCAGAATCTTCAACTCAATCTGCACGATCATGCGCGAGAATTCCTCCGATCTGGACGAGGTCAAGATGTCACTATCGTGACTGAAGACTAACAAAGCTGTTGGAATGGACGAGCTATCCGCTGAAATCGTTAAAGCAGCTGAAGATGATCTGCTCAGACGTTTCCAACAGATCGTCTGTGAGACAGGGTGAAAAAAAGCCAGCCCGACGAGTGGAATCTCACTATTGTTTGTCCGATTCACAAGACTGTAGACCTCTTTGACTGCACCAACAATCAAGGTATAGGATACCCTTTCTGCCGTTTTATGTGCTCGCCTGATGCCGTTTAAGAAAAAGCTGACTGGAATCTTAGTATCCATGTCGCTTCAGGGCATGTATACCAGATCTTCACACCACGGCAGATCCTGGAAAAGAACCATAAGTGCAAGTCGACACTCATGACGCTAGTGCATTGAGACGAGCTATGCACAGCCATGTTTAGCTTTGCAATTCCTGCTGAACTCTTCAGGTTGTATAGATGACAATGGAGAATTCCCGCCACTCCATCCGTATTGCTAACACACCTCACCACTAACCGAAGCATTCAATGTCAAAAAAGGTCTTAGACAAGGCAACGTTCTGTAATGAGACATCTCATAGAGAAGTTCGTGTAGTTGAGTAAAAGAGCCTTCACACGAAGTATTAATCTGACATGACATAAGACATTTATCATCCCAGCTCGGCTGTATGGCGAAGAGGCTTGGACAATCTCGAAAGCGGTTGAAGAATTTCCTGAATTCGATGGCAACTGGAGGAGTAGTGTACGAGCTGTCGCCAGACTCAGATAAGTATTTGACTCCAAGTCTATGGGACGACGCAACGCCCGGGCCTACGGCGGCACACACAAGAGGAGAATTAGATGAACGAAATTGGTGTACGGAACTGGAAGCAGCTTACCAGAAATGGCACTAGCTGGAAGGGTTGTGGTTTGAGCTGCAAGTCTACACGGACCTCTTGTCAGACATATGGTTGTTATCTATTCGTGCTCGAACTTAAATAAATATTCTATTATTCCGGATCGTATACAATCATCATCACTGCATTCAATGGCGGACACTTCATGTTGCAAAAATCCACTTACCATGGATATGTAACTGTTGAACCACCCTTTTCTCATCCGCACGAGAACACTGCCTCACCTCAACAGTTACATCACTCCGAAGTCCAAATCGTGAACCATATCTTGCGGGTATGTGTGAAAAAAAAACAAAAACAAACCTGAAACAAAACGCTAGCCAAATAACCAAGACGGATTGCCTCTGATATTCAAGACGTTTACGAATCGCTCCCAACAGGCCACTTGACTGCACTGATTCACCCTGCAGTCAAACGTTATCTTGAGAGCGAGCACAGCAAACTTGTACGCCAGCCAAGCCATCAATTTCAAATTGTCAATCTACTTAACTACAGTTTAACTGCTCCCCAACACACTGTTGGCGCTCTCCAGGCAAATGCATCTATCCATCAAATTGATATCCCTCCAAGGATACATTCCACTTTCGCATCCACAAATTGTTACAAACAGTTCTTATCTCGCACATGTCGATCCCCAAAGGAAATTGAAAAACGCGACTGAAGAAGCAACCATCACCAGTGGCAGTTCACACAGCGCACAGCCGCATTCTCCGTCCTCGTACAAACGTGTCAAAGGTCAGGTCAGCATTCCTGCCGCTCATAGCACAGCAATCGCAATCAACTCACTCATAAATAAGCTGCGAGCTTCAGCGACGTACACATTTCGTTTTTGAAATAGAAAAAAAAAATGGACACAAACCGGCGACCGCACCAATGAACTGCACTCCGGCCACCACACCCAGTCCAAATGGCTCAGCAGCCAGTCCCCTCAACGGCAGAAATCGCTCCTGTATTGCGAATAGTGTTGGCAGCATTGGCGGAGGAGAACATTTTTGTGCATGCAAACGCGATAAAACCCTTTAGTGTTCACGAAAATAAATATTTTCCCATTATACTGGCGCACAACGCGTCCGATGTCTTCGGGGAGTGTTCGAGAGTATCCGCGCACCAGCCGATGCAAGAAGCGTGGTTCGGTGGGAAGAAAAAAGCTGCACTTCCAGCGAACGAAATAAAATCACTGAAAGGATAGCCAATGAATGCGAGCAGCCCTGTAGCCTAAAATAAACAAAATGTATGCAAATGCTGTGCATCGACATAAAGCAATTTTTGTGGGCGCCACCGACGCCATTCCTAACACCATCGGGCGGCACGGCCAGAATCTACGTCATCCTGCGCCTGCAATGGGGTCGAAAATGCCGCGGGCATTTAGTTTGAATTTTACAATATTTTGCTTTGGACGGTCTCTGGCACAAAAACATAACTACACTGTTTGTTGATCTTACGTGAATTAAATTCAACGTGAATCAGCTCAACCGGTGCGGCTGTGCATTCAGTTTTGAGTTGATTGTGCATGGAACTCTTGGAACTCAATTTTGACGCATCATGGCTAGTCTGCTTCTTTCGACTTCCAGTCGCACTCATTCAATTCGAATGAAAGCCGCTGATGGCTTCAGGTTAATGGGATGATGAATGGCACCTTTTGCCCGTGCACAGTCGGGCGGGAGGGAAAATGAATTTTAGTGGCATTCAGAGGGAGGCAGGTGGATCTGAGGGAAATTCGGTTCGACGTCGCCAATATTTTGCAAATGACTGCGGATTGAGATGGACACCGAAACGGCTATAAAAAAGGGATTTCTTCAGAATATCCGCGACTCACGCTACCAAAAAACAGGCTAAACATGGAGATCCGGTTGCCATCACCGCTTTAGTGTGAAGGCAAGTCGTCGCACCGTGGAAAAGATTGATACGCTCTTCTTGACCTCGAGTTGGGCATATATCCGTGCAAGTTTGTGCTGAGGCATGCATTGAAACGGCCGGACGACAATAGACAACACAGTGAGTTCCCTAATTGGACGTTGGAAATATTGGTTATGTCAACAAGCTAAATTGGCGTTATAGAAACGAACACGAAGTCCTTAGTCAACTCTAACAAGCCCACCACTTTGACAGGCAATCACTCGGTCAGTAGAGCTCTTTACTATTTTCTACATGTACCTGTACATTTCATGATCAGAGCCGAGACACATGGAGGATTCGAGTCTAAGCTATATCTGTTCAAACTGCAATTACTTGGCTTTTACGGAGGACATACGGTTTTCTCTCCGCAGTAGGAGTCTCGGATCCTACTCATTAGCGCTCCTGCTCTCGATGTAGCCGAGTCAGTGCAGATGTCGGATTTTTACCTGTCGGACCACATCCACATCTTGATACAGCTCTCGGTTGTGTACTCCTCCATTCACATTCTTCGAATACGCGACCATATATACGACGTAGAACTTTTCTGTCGATGGCACCAAGAATCAGCTCTGCTGTTTTGCTGATCGTCCGGCTTTCGGCTCCATATAGCAGGACTGGCAAAATAACAGTTTTGTCGAACATGATCTTGGCCCTTCGAGTCAGGAGCGTTGAGCCCACTTGCATCGGTTGCCAACGGCGATTCTCGGATCTCCACTCGGATGTTGTTTGTGGATCACGATTGCCCCGAGGTAGACAGACTGCTTTACTACCCCAAAATTGTGGCTGTCTAGTGTGATATTTTGTTCCAGGTGGTCGGAAGCATATATTTCGTTTTGTCCTCATTGACCTTTTAAGACTAGCTCATTTCGTCTCTTCTTCAATCGGCGTAAAAGTTTCCATTACGGCACGCTGGGAATTTAAGACTGTGTCGATGTCAGCTGCGTATCCCTACAGTTGGGGCGACTTGTAGAAGATGGCGCCTTCCGCGTTTACAGCTGCGCGTTTTTTTTTCCAGTATCAGATTAAAGAAATCTCACGATGGCGCATCTTATTGCCGAGATCCGATGCAGGTTTCAAACGGCTAGACATTCCTCGAGCCGCACCTCGTATGTGTTAGCGTGGTGCGACCCAACCGGATCAGTTTTTCCCGGGATCCCGAATTCGACCATCGCTTCAAATAGTTCCTTGCGATGAATACTGTCGTATGCGTATAGATTTGAAAATCGCCAGTCCAGGAGTTCATGACTTACCTTAGTATAGTTAGTGTTGTCGGTCCGGAAATCGCACTGCTACGTGCCGATTACGACCAAAGTACGCTGGACAGGATCTTGTAGGCGACGTTCAGCAGGGATATACATCTCAAGTCCATACAAGAGATCTTTGGAGAGACATATGGAGTTGATATTCCAGTCGTCATGTTCTGGTCTTCCCAAATTCTGCAAATGACCTGGTACATGCTCCCTATCAGAACATCCTCACCTGCCTTGGCGAGCTCAACAGCTTTGGTGGCCATCTGAGTCTGCGGCTTTGTTGTTCAACGTCAAGTGGGAGAACTTGTTTATCGACTGGTTCACTGCTAATTACTCCTTCTGCAGCTGTTGGAAGTGCTTCTTAAATACCTCCACTATTCCCTGCGAGTTACCCTCGGTCCGACTTTTGCTTTTTACTGTTAGAGGCCTTTTTTTCTGCTCGTCTTTAGACTCTCGTGCGATTAGAAAAACTAAAGGCATAGAAGGTCGCTTTCCTCTCGCCTTCTAGACCCATACTCCGATACTTTCGCTCTGGTTGTCTCTGACTCTAGCCATCACCTATAATTGCCTCATACGGACATTCCACGGACATCAGAAAGCACGCGAGACCTTTTGCAAGCAGTGCTCTCAGTCAATCCGTCCGGCCGGTTTCAAACACTTTACGGTTTCTTTGAATAAAATTCCCCTTTCGAATCGATTCGAGTTAAAGACAAGCAGCGAATATTTCACATTTTTCAACGGCCCACATTCGATTATAAAATACTCGAGCTTTTGTTAAAGCACCACCGCTTACCTGTCGCATTACATATATAATTTTAAGTGCAAAACAATTACAGGCTCAGGCTCGGTTCACCGCTAATTACAACTTATTCCCATCAAACCTGATTATCACATTGACCGCAAGAGCAGGTTCGCCAGCCAGCAACTGGAACACATTTCGAGCCAAATGACAGTGCCCCGCATCCGTAGATTCGAATGGGAAAAAAAATAAATAAATTTTAAATATAATTTCTTAATTAAAACGTATAAAGTAATCAGATCGTTTATTATCTTGCTGTCAGTTCTTTAATGAATGCGCATTACGTCACCGTCCGTAAGTAGGAAAGCCAGCTGAGCTGGAGCCCAGGCGGCGCAGCAGCAGCTCGGCGTTGGTGGTACGGTTTAATTTGCAAACCATTAATCCTTAAAATTTACTGCCATATTATGGGTGAAGCATAAAATTATATACGAATCCATTTGGCATGTCATGAATACATGCGAACATGTGCACCCTTGCCCGGGCAAGCATCATACTTTACGATGAAACTCAACAAATGAGATTCACTGTCAGAGAATCGGGGTATCATCTCGAGTGAATTTCTGCAGGGTACAGGACAATTCCAGAAGATAACTGGCCTGCGGTTGTGCGTGTATGGAAATCAACCCACAGACGTTATGGAGATTAAGTGAACGGAGTATGTTGTGAAATACGAGCCACGGTCTCTGCAGTTTCTCTTCGTTGTGCCAATCGAACTAATTTTCCCTAGACGACTGTGGACGCAATTCACTCTACAACTTATTTTTCTTGGGCGTTCCTACTGTCTTTGGAAGAGAGCATCTTAGACTGGAGGCATCTACAAATTGTGATAATCTTGGATCTGCTGTATTGCCTTAGATTCATGTGGTCGAAGCCGTGCTTCTCTTTCTTAACCGTCTATCGATAGTTTATACCAGAAAGGATGTGACTTACAAATTTCGTTTAACGATTTCTTCTATTTCATGATCAAGGTCATAATTTCAGTTCATATGCACGTGATTGCATTCAGCCATAATCGCAACCATGCAACCACTTCAAAGGAGTTTTTTGGCTCTGTTCAGCCGCAATCTGAGCGAATTTGTGCGCTGTTTCGCCATTTCCCTGGATGAAGCATGGATCCATCACAACACAACCGAGATCAAGGAACTGTCCAGGGATACTTGGATGCTTGGTCCATCTTGTATGGCTTGTCTTCGCTCCGATAATGGCGATAATGGTGACATAGCCGCTAAGCCCGGCATGGACCTCGTCCGAGAAGATGACTGACAAATTCTGATTCTCCAGCGTTTCTATATTTATCCAGCTTCAATTCTAGCGTCAGCACAATCTTATACGGGTTGACTTGCTGACGATGCCCAATTCCGGTGATCGGCGCCCAATTGACATCCTGGTTCTTCGATACTGGCCACAAGTACGGCTACGTTTTTTTTGTTTTTCAATTCAATTAACTTCTGTTGTACTGGGTGTAATCTTTGCGCGAACCTTCTTCCTTGTCTTCTTTCTTGCCTTGACCTTACCGACACGCGATAGCGAACCGTTCACTTTGCCACCGATAAGTGGTACGGTAACATCGAATTCAAAGGATGACAGATGCATTTTCAGTCACTCCCCCTAGTTGAACGAGCTAAGACTTAACAGATATGATTGTGTAATTTTGAGACACTTCTAAGGTCGCAGGACCATCCAAACGACTCACAAGAAGTAGCATGTTGTCTACTCTGGGGCAAATCCTTGTCAATTCTTAAGAATTCTTCCATTGCAAAGCTGTATATGAAAAGCTTATATGTATTTCACGGGAAAACTTTTTTGCATTTTCCATTCATCGCTTGCAGTTTCTGAGCAGGATCTCAGTTCCTTTCTTAGACAACACCATTCTCTCATTTTTGCTCAATCAATTCAGCGCACATACCCCAATGAGCACACACCAGTATGTGCCTAGGTTCGCTTCTTATTAGAGCACATTAGGCACCTCAGCTACCCCATAACAAGACACCCCCTCCCACCCGCGTTGCGAATATTTCCCAATCTTTCTAATTAAATTACGAGTACGTTCGTTCGTTCGTTCGTTCGCAGGCCAAATGATAAATTTAATTAACCTTTGGGAGCACATCCAAGGTAACATCGTCAAAATTGTTGGCACAACCTACTGTCATTAATGAGATCCGACATAGATCGCAGACTAATGAAGTCATCGTGTCCTTACCCGCTGCGAACCAGATTGTCACGTACGCGAGATAGTCGACCAAATGTCAGCCAAACTGTGACATTTTGCCTCCGTAATTATACGTGAGTTCAAGCACACCGTCATGTGTGAACCGAATCCGATGATAGACCAGATAATTAACTTACTGAATAAACCAGGTTCTCCTCACCGTTGCGCTTGCAGGCAGTTTCGCCCCGTCCGTGGTCATGGCGGTGTGCAAATCCGATCAGCTTGCCTCCTGAAAGGCACCAAAATCGCGGGGATAGTATCACGTTTAATTATCGTGCTCCTGTAGCTGCGTATGCGTCAGTGAGTAGTTTTCGACAATGCCAACAATTCTGCAAATGGGGCACACATATCATCGAGTGATTGTTCCTTTGTGCGTACACTGGTAGGATTCGCGACACGATGTCGGGTGGTAGGCGCCTTCAGCGGCATCGGGCGCACTGTGGCAACTGATTTGCCTTTGTGACTGCTGATGGGCGGCGGCGTGGTACTCGCCGGATTGGATTTATTAGTATTCGTTCTCCTGGAGATCACATCTAATTAAAAACGTATTTTAATTATCGAATGTGGGCGGCGTTGAAGTGTGTTCTTGGGATTGACGCGGCGGCAGTGTGCGCAGATGTCGCGCAATAAATGCCTCACACGTCTGATTAGTTGCTAAGTAGAGCCATACTTTCGTGGGGAATTATCGCTAATTAGTCGTGAAAAAAGCTCGTTGTCACAGCCCGCATGCATTCGGCAGTGGCGACGACAAGTAACCATCTTGGAAGGCATCGTTGTAAACGAAAGCATGTTTCACGTTATCAGCTGTGAATCCTTTGCATCGACTCAGCCTCTGATTCACATATATGTACGCATTGGCGTTAGCTCTTTGTGGAAAAGAAACATGATTGGATGCCGAGAAGACACCTTCAGCCACACACCACCCACACAGAGCTTGATCGCAAACTCCACAGTTGCGGGAGCAATGTTTGAGAATTTTCAAAAATCCTTGTCATTATTTTATCCACTCGATTACCTCGAAACGAAGCGATTATATGTGTGTGCTCATTTTTCTGTCATTTTCGTCTGCATCTGACTACGGGTCTGCCTGTGGATGCACGGATTACTAAACGAAGCATGAACTGCGGTTAATTCTAGTGGAAAATTGCAATTTAGTTTCGTTACGCCTTTGCCGGTACACTTTTGTTGGTATTTTTCATTGCGACCTGCAATCGGCTGCCACACGACTGATAAATGTAAATTGAGATAACATCAGTGGCGATCACAATTTTGCGAAAATGTTAACCTGTTGACGGGATTGAAGATTAACACAAATTGATGACGGTTCTTGCCCCAGATCGGTAATGAGACATCAATAGAAAACAAACAAAACTTGGATTAAATGTGTATGATGCCAGAAAAGTGAGAGAATACCGTGTCGTCCATTGTGTGGTTAGAAAAGTAAATTTAATTAAAAGTGATTAAAAAATTACCATTATTATCCATGTTCAGATTAAACTAAAGATTAACGTTTACTTAGCACCGGCTAGTGTCTTCCACATTTGAGTGAGAATGTTGGAAAGTTCCTCACGCTTCCTCTTGGCGCGGATGTGTGTTCCCAATCGTCGCTTCAAGAACTTCAAATCACGCTTATCCTTGTACACCTTCAACAAATCCATGGTCCTCTTATGGTACCAACAAACTCACGGACGAGATCCCCCATGAATTTGGTGTGACAGGTTTGAATGTTCTTTAGGCGAGATCCACGAAGCCCATTGACTTTTTTTGTCGCAAGTGTATTTTACAATTTTTGACTTTAGTTGTTTTTTGTCTATTATTGCGACCAGAGTTCGTAAAGAGCAGCCATTGTGCTCAAGACGTCAATTGGCGGAAAATGCCATTATGAATGTACTATAATCTGATTCAATTACGCTGCTCCAGGACCGCTCTCATCAATCTCGTCAATTCTGATAAGCGAATTTCCGTTGACTTTTCGACACATGTCGGCCAATAACGAGGCCTGTTCTGCGTGGTTCACTGGACTGTTCACATCACCATTGCCCGAAATTACTCGTTCAGGCTACTCGTATGGTCACTCGTCTGAGCTTGACTTCTCCATGCAACATTTCGTTATGTATCTGGTTCCATCTTGTTGAACGCACAGATCTTTCTTACCCATGTCTTCCATTTAAAGTCAAAAAACCCCTCAGTAGCCCATCTCTCATTTTCGAAGGAGTATAGACCAATGACACCACCAGTTATACCAAATTATAGGTACGCCAGACAGTAACTTCTTGTGGATGCAATGGCATTTCGACAGTGATCTGTGAAATTGTTTTACGCATGCGGTGATCAGCTGCCTTCTATTCACATTACGTAGTACATACAGTGGTGGACGTAAGTATACGGCACATGGGTGTTGTTGCCTTTTTTTGCCGGAGCCGAGTTTTGGAGTTTTCGACATATTTAATCGACGATATAGGATGGAGATAGTCTGTATGGGGCAGTATTAGTGTTCATAGTTCAAAGTTCAAAGATCAATTCATTTGTAATTCGATTTGTTCAGTTTCATTTACATCTAACTTGTATTAATTTAGAGATACAGAACAAAAATTCTTTACAACTAAGATAGTTCAAAGAAAAGGGTGATATTTTAAAAGCTATAGGAAAGTTTTTTAAAAAAAAAACACATAAAATTCAGAAAAATGCATGAAATCTTTATTTGAATCGATAGTACGGTCCATATAATTTAATGTTTGAAGATTTTTTCATGCAAATGTTGACCTTGCCCGCGCCTCAAATGGTCCATCCGCTTAGTCCAATTTTGGCACACTCTTTCCAACATTTTGGCCGGTATCTCATGAATAAATGCTTCAATGCGTATTCCAATGCGTCAATTGAAGCGGGCTTGTCTGTATAGACATGAGCTTTAACATAGCCCCACAAAAAATAGTCTAAAGGCGTTAAATCGCACGACCTAGGCGGCCAATTGGCCGGTCCCGAACGTGAAATAAAACGTTCACCGAACTCGCCCCTCAATAAGTCCATTGTTGCGAGTGCTGTGTGGCATGTGGCACCGTCTTGTTGAAACCACATGTCATGCAAGTCAAGCTCTTGAATTTTGGGCAAAAAAAGTTGGATATGATCTCACGGTAGCGCTCACCATTCACAGTTACGTTACGATTCGCATCATCTTTGAAGAAGTACGGTCCAATGATGCCACCAGCCCATAAACCGCACCAAACTGTAACTTTTTCTGGATGCATTGGTAGCTCTTGCAATGCTTCTGGCTTATATTCACTCCAAAATCGACAATTCCGCTTATTTACGTACCCATTGAGCCAAAAATGAGCTTCGTCATAAAATGGAAGAAGCGCGCGATGAACTTTCTTAACAGAGTACGCATTTTGATAAAAAAATTCAATAATTTGCAAGCGTTGTTCGTTTGTAAGACGATTCATGGTTAAATTATAGACCAAACTGAAGATGTTTGACAGTGAAACAAAACACGAAAGTGCGTCAGCTGTTTAAAAGAGTGTTGCCAAAAAGATAATAGCTAAAAAATCACCCTTTATATATAACAAGAAAACTTTAATGCATTAATAGGAAAAGTTAAGGGAAAAAACACTACAATCAAAAACCCCTATTATGACTCTTACAACTAATGACTCTTATAGCAAAATTGCACCTAGGCCCAACTATGCAACATGCAAGAACGATATAACTATGTATAATATTATAGCTTTAAGATATGATCGATTTTTCCTTAATTTAAGATGTTACGAATAAGCTCACTCTCAAAATGAGAGCATTTGCTTAGCAAAAATCTGGTGTAATTTATCAATGAGATGTGACATGGTATTTACAATTGCTTTTTCATGGAGCCTCATAGTAGAGAAATGCCTGGGCAGATTTAACATTAGCTTTAGCACCTTGTTTTGACATATTTGTAGTTTTTTAATGTGAGATTCGGCGGAATTGGCCCACACAGGGATATAGGATTTTATTGATTAGGTTTGCTTTCTGAACCGTACTCGATGTATGTTTTCCAAATGTGAGTTTTTTATCGAACTCCTAAATACTTACAGCTTTCAGACCACTCGATGCTGGTCGATTTCAATTGTAGGTTTGTTTGAGGTAGGAATTGCTGTTTTCTGCGTCGAGTAAACCACATTGCCTGAGATTTATCTGCATTCGGTTTGATTTTCCATCTGAAGCAGAATAACTGAAACGCATAAAGTGCAATTTTGAAGAGAAGTTAGCGTATCCTGTGCTAAGATATTGGATGAGAACAGGACTGTGTCCATTAGGTACTGGTACGTCGGACATGAAAATATTAAATAAAATGGGAGCCAATACCGAACCTTGAGGTACGCCAGAGGGTGTGGTATATAATAATGAATTAGTGTTCATAGTATAATCAGCGGATATCTTGACGGCACAAATGGAAAAAGGCTTAGGAACTAATTTCCACTTGCAACAAGATAATGCTTGTACGTCTATGGATAATTTAGAACAAGTTTACGTTTTAAGTCAACAACACCCATATGCCGAATACTTTTGTCCATCAGTGTACATATGTCACGACACGGAGTGAAAAAAGAGACACACTTCAAATTGACAGATTGCATCGTTAGCCATTGGAACATATTATTGCTTCTGATTTAAGCGATCAACATAAGTTGAAAAGCATTGATTTCATTTTAAACATTATCAAAGCTAGTGTTTAGATTAATATCCTTATTTAAGTTGGAAACAAGATCTAATGGTCTAATATAAGTCCAGTTAAAGTAGAAGGCGAACCATTCAAAAACCATATTTATGTAAACAACAAACAGAATTGGTCCCAAGGCAGAACCCTGAAGAACTCCCAAATTAAAGACATTGTACTCAGTCCTCTTCTCATCTAGAGTATCTCTGCGTTATTTTCAAGATATGTCTTAAAACAATTAAGATGAATCCACTGATACCTGCTTCATGCAGCTTTTGTTCAGTAAACCGTTGTGGCCGACCATATCCAATGCTTTCATTTTAATAATGATAAAACATTGATGGCGCTACAGTCAGAGTTGGACCATTTTACACCGACTCCGAACGGCGAAGCCTGAGAAACTTTAAATAGACAGGAAATAACCTTTGAGCATTGTCAGTAACCCGAAAGGTGTGAGACCGTGATTTATAGATATTGCCAAATTTGGAGATTGAAGCATGTACCCCTGAGGTAAGGGTCGACACACGCCCAAAAATAAACCAGCCGTACATCTTTTTCATCAATGTTTGACATTATTCGAGAACAATCATGTAAAAGCGCCATCTTCCGGCAACTTTCCTTTCTAAAACTCGAACTGAGCATTGATTAACAAATTATCAAGCCTTCTTTTAATCAGTTTTCCAAATATTTTACTAACGACTGGAAGCAGTGAACTCTTGAAGTGGGTAAGAAAATCATATCTCTCACAAAGTTGTCCACATACTACGGCAAATACCAGTGAATTACTGTCGTTCGGGATGAAGCAGTGCAGATTTAATCACAAGTACACTGAAAATTGTATTACAAAATTTTGGACTGGACTGAATGAGAGATCCTTCATATTTCATAGCAAATGTGACCTTTGCAACTAAACGGATTAGACTTCCTACTATTCAGAGAATAATCATCCACCTCCAGTTCTTCGAAGTCGGTTATGGAACCGCAACAAAATGCAAGTAATGCACAATGGAAGATAATATGTAGCTCGCAGGGAATCTCCTTCAAAGTTGAGAAGCAATCTTCTCCGAATCTCAAATTTCCCATGAACCATTCGCACATGATGCATTCGTTTGTCAAAGAAAGCTGATATGCAAATCCATGTTACAAAGATAATGAAACATGTCCTTGAGCAATCCATTTCACTTCGGATATCCTATTCACTTACGGCGTCATGCACAATAACTTACCCGCTCGCATGCACTTCGGAGGCCAGACGCGGGATCTCCTTTAACGTTATTCAACTGAAATTGAGTTCCCTTCCCTCACTAGGAGAGGAGCAACTGAAATCCTTTAAGTAGACAGAGCCAAGTAGACACGCCAAGTACATTAATCATCAAACCGTTTTCTTTTCCAGGATTATACTGCTTGCAAACATGTATGCTCGCAGATTACCAAACCAAATTAATTAACATATAATTAATAAATGAGACCTGGGTACAGGCGGAGAGGCGCGTCGCGGCTGCTGTCAGGCATGGCAAACGAACTCGTCTCTGCGCTTTGCACTGTGAGCGGGAGTGAGATGTGTGTACGCGTCAGGACAACATATTAGCAAAATTAATTTCTTTACCCCGTCAGACAATTTGGTAATGCCTTAATCGTTAGCACATTTCCCGATACTCATGCACATAAGTGGTTCGGCATAATTTCATCAAGTTTGACATTATCTTCTTCTTCATTAAATATGAATTTATGATGGCGGCAAATGGTTGGGCCAAGCGCCGTGCGTGGGTGTACTCCTGCCCCCCGTGAGGGCTTTATTCAAGTGCTTACCACAACCCATGTGCGCCTGTCAAAAGGTGACTTTCCGTTTCATGTTTATTGAATTTAATCACCAGAAAATTGTGTACCTCGTTTAAATCAATTACATTTGTGGTAATGCAAAATATTACATCAGTCGGCTGGGGACCGAACCAATCATTTTCGCTTAATGATGTTTACGGACCGGCGGTTCCTTGAGTTCAGGCTGGATAGGAGAGCGCTTATTTACACATCGCCGAATGATGCATGGCAAATGTTTGACTTCACTTCTAATTGGTATGTACGTGGATTGGGATGGATCTGCCAAATTAGTTATCGGTAAGCCTTCACAGGAAATTTTGTGTTCTCTTAGAACCCTTTACTAATGTCGGTAGATGTTAGTCCTTCGTATGGTAGAGGATCGAGGTGTGAGAAGCTGCTGTAAACAATCCTACCTCAGTTGTTTCAGAGGTTGGTGTTTCCAGGTTTCAGTTAGAACGGGCAACTCACATTATTCATCGCTCCAGCTCTCTCAAATCACTAACTAATTCTCGGAGAGTAAAACAATCTAGAAAAACGAATCTGTCTACCATGTGCTTCGGACGCACCTCACGACATTGAACTCCGTCAAGAGATCGGGGGCCATCACGTGATTTGACGAAAATTTTGCGAAGAGAATCCGCGACTTGATAATAATAATAATAATATGGGTGACGCTACAGCCCGTAGGCGGCCAGGGCCTAGCTTCTCAGCAACCACTCGTGTTGTGCGTGCTATTGTTCTATCACGGGTGGAAGGGACCTACAGTTTTATGCCGACTCCGAACGGCCAAGTTTGAAAAGCTTTTTTCTAGACAGTTATACTCTTTGAGCATTGTCAGTGACTCGAAAGAGGTGGGGCCGTGAAAAGTATTTCCTGTCGTACCAGGAATCGAACCTACACAGGTAGGTCGAAGTGCGTAGGAGTCACCGAAACATACCCACAACGCCACGGGCCACCACCGCGACTTGATACCACTCAATTATCTTTTCTGTGCATACTGCCTATGTACGTCAAGTCATTAGCTTAGTCTGGACAGGCTTGGACAAGCTGAAGACCAACATTCGTCACTATTGCCGGAATAAAGCCGCACTTATTGGACCGAGTCATCAAAAAGTTGACCGACCGCTTGAAATCATCAAGTCATGAAAGTAGCTTCAAAATGAAGCTGGAATCAACTCTATATCTGGCACGTTTTTTTATTTTGATCGCCCTTTGTTAGTGGCTTGAGAATAAATTGAAATACGTATATTCAGCAAATTAGTTCGGACTGTCAATGTATCGAAAAGGACTATCGATTGACTTGTCCTTATGATCGCCTAGGTCTCCATAGACATAGGTCTCCGCAGTGTCGTTCAGTTTCCCAGAACCAGGCCGATCCACATTTCCAATTTCTTCCATAGCATAGATCTCAGATAGAACGATTAGGATCTAGACTGAACCGGATCATTAATGAATATTGAACGCAGTCTCGGTAGTTAGGTTGCAAACTCCACATTTCGCTGTCTACCTCCAGCAAAGAACGTACCTCTGTCAGAGTATTCACCTTTAAGGGACATTGTTGTTGTTAGCCTCACAAATTTATTCGCTTCAATGATTTCAGGAATGTCTTGGTAGTCTGATACCCAAAACTAACGAAGTTAAAACTGTTCAGCGATCTCCGCTGGAAATGAACGGCAGTGGATACAACTTTTGGGGGCAAACGTTTATCGATGTTGGAGCGTTGACAGAATATCAAAACCGATTAACAAAAGCCCGTGACTCTCATCTATCATCAGCACAAAAGAGTACTGGACAGACTCTAGCACTGAGTACATCCTCAAACTACATCATCATCTAGACAGAGGATCAAAGCAGGATGAAATCATTGGGGCTGATATCTTCAATGGCACAGATGACATTAAAATTTGGAAATTGGAAAGGCTGAACTAGTTTCTCTCCAAATGCTTTGGGAAGTATAATGGACAACTTAATGTTATCAACAGTCAAGCAGCACTCAGTGCACTTCAAAACAACATAATTAAATCTGCATCGGTGATCTGCTGTTCCAGCTCATGTTAGATCAATAGCCGGTCATGCGGGCAGCCCAGAAAATCAGGTGTCACAATTCCGACTTTGCAACTAACCCTCTACATGGCTGTTCCACGCCCGAGTCTATACTGAACTTTAAATATCGGCTAATATAGCATGCAGTATGACCAAAATCAAGCGTGCCTAGCGAGAGTATAGCTCCCACAAAACCAGACAATTAATCTCTTTGCGCACAGCGCACTGGAGCGGTCTGATTGGCACTGCCTCGTGAGTCGTGGGGCACTATGTTTGAATACTTCACTTGGTCTTTTTTTTACGTTTACTTTTCTATGTCCAGAAACTGCAATCAGTCAGGGGCTAGTGAAACTCTGGATCACCTCTTAAGAACCGTCGCCAGAACCAGAGGAAAAACCTTTTGACATGGTGCTCATGAAACCACATCTCATCAAATCTGCACATGAAACTGGAACAACATGTTTACTCTGGGCAGTGGTACCTGTACCACTATGGACTCAAATTGGTCAATATGAGCATCAGCCACCAGTTGTGTCTCCAAAACTACATAAAGATACTCTTTTGTAAGTCTGTCTTTTTTTTCACAAGAGAAAAGGAAGAAAAACAACGAATAATGGGAGCAGTGAACAGACGAAAAGAAACGGCTATTAAAATTAATATTTCCTCTTCTATACGATGCAGTGTTACTGCTTCTGCTTGCAGGGAGTTACGCTCAGTCTCTGAAGAGCCAGCTAATGCTCTTGAATATTTTAACTCGGTCTGGTTGGTATCATTAGCCTACAATGTGTTTACATTCTGGATAGGAAGTGATTATGTGCACAGTGTGAGCTCACGCTGACTGCACGTTGAGGACTTTTCGTGCAATAAAGTGGCTGTGAGCAATTCTGCCAGCTGGGACGATGTGGGCGACGTTAATGACTTTTTTAGCACCGAATGACCTTAATGCACTCGAAATTATGCAATGCCATAGTGTTCTAAATGGATTTTCATTTTTTTCGAGTTGCAGCTCATTATTGTTACATTGTACTTATTATACGGGTTTCTAATTGAGTTACATTCGGATATTCAATCTGTATGGTTTGGGATGGGACTGTCGGCTAAGGACAGGAATGTCACATACAGCCGGGAGGACTATTGCCTTATGAAATGTTCGTGGTTGAATCTTGGTCTTCAAATGCCATCAACTCAAGAAGGACGAACGATCGCACGCCTCCTTCTTTCGAAGGGACCAATTTCTTCGGTTATTGATACGATATTGAGATTCCACTCATTGAGCTTCCTTTTCTCCGACTATATCTCACAGGTGACCTGATGTATGAGCTATAACAACTCATCTCCAGCACCCTGAAAAAGTTCTGCAAACAGTCCGACTGCACAAGTAGCTTTATTCGACCTTTCTTCCGATATCTACCCATTGGATAGTTTTTTTATCCATTGGTAGAACTTTCGGACATAATTCCTGCTGTAATACATCTCCATTTCCTCGATCGCGTGTTCTTCCTTTTTGCGTTGGAAGAAACCTCTGCTCTTCCCTGCTTTTAAGTTCGTAGAGTTCTCTTCGATTCCGAGCCGTTGGGACAACACAACAGAGAATGTCCTAGAACGAGATGGCGCACACAAGTGGAGAAGGACCTTAACCAACCTGGTGTGCGCAACTGGAGGCAGCTGGCGAAAGATCGTGCTGGCTAGAGAGGCTTGTTGGTTGAGGCCCAAGTCCACCCTGGACTGTAGCGTCAAACAAGGAACAAGAAGAAGAGTTCTCATCTTTGTATGCAGCGTCGTTATTGCCTCTTATGTAGCGAAAAGCCATTGCATGTTTTTTTATCCTGCAAGAGCTTCCATGAGAAACATTTTACTGATGTCACATTCAATTCAAAGTGGCAAAAACAATTTGCATTCAGTACATTTTTTTATTTATAGATGACACGGTACAAGGACTTGCACAGATCTCCATGCAAGTCACTAAGCTGATTGACAACTTTCCCAGGCTAAAACACCAATTATCCACTTCCCAAGAAACCCTACTAGTTGCGTGGGAGCATATTTTTAACGCCATTCAGTTTATCCACACTTCACAGGAACGTCATTATTACAAGTTATGAATTACTTGTTGAAGGTTTTTCCCAGGAATTATCACTGTCCCGTAAATAGAATTTTTGCTAAATATTGCTAGAGTGAGTTGTAATTTTCTAGGAAAATCAGCAGGTCCGGTCCTGCAGAATGTGCAAATGCACTGGGCGCCAAGGGATTAAGGGCGCACGATGGAACCTAAATGAAAAGAATGTACATTTTAGTTCGTCCAATCAGCTAATTACATATGCATTTTTAAACGCTGTCTGAACACATTACGTCATTGCATCTTCGCACAAAAGACCATTCACACACAAGAATCTAGTTTAAAAAAACGGGGTTGTAGCAGGTGAATTACTGACACAAGCACTCAAAAATGTCCATAGGAACAAAAATTAAACACTTAGATGGGGCTAGATTGTATCAAGTGTTAACAATATTGTCCCCGCTTGTAAGACTAGTATGCTCCTGTTTAGAAGTATTAAATGGTCAAGCCTAGAAGCTAAATCTAGGCCAGAAAAGTTAGCATCCTAAATTGAACTGCCAAAACTAGGGCGCTAAACTCAGGGCTTGTACATTGCGTTCATTTAGCTCAGACGGCCCAGTGGGTAGACTATTAGGAGAATTGGTAAATTGTGTCAACCACGGTTTAAATAAAAGCCATCGTCTCTTAGTCTCATTTATAAATCTTGACAAAGATTTCTACCCACTTGATCAGATAAATCTAACAGAAGCGCTTGAACGGAAAGATACCAGACGATTACTGGTGCACTGCCTAAAAGAGTATCCAAGCAGCCGACATTTCTGTACCAAAATAAACGAGATACATAGTCAAAAAAAAGGTGCACAATATGGAGTCCCTCTAATGGGTAAAAGCTGGGTACAGTCCTTTTTTTCCATCAGAAAAGTGCCTGTCTAAGAAATACGCAGACAACTTTTCGGTTCACATTCGACAGATAGTGCCTAACTGTAACACGATTGCATCCAACCATACCGCCTTAGTACTACATAGAAGAAGCATACGCTGAAGAAGTTCTCAACATACTAAGATTTTCAGGTGAAAATAAATCAGACGGATATCTTTGCTCCGATAATCTCAACACTTACAAATCTAAGCTTACGACAAGTTAAAGGCGATGATTTGGTAAGGAGCATGCACCAACTCATCTGTAAAATATGGTCGGAGGAAAACATGCCCGATGAATGGAACCTCAGCATTGTTTGCCCGATCCATAAAAAATTAGACCCTTTGATCTGCGCCAACTACAGAGGCATCAGTCTCCTAAGTATCGCATATAAAATCCTATCTGCCGTACTGTGTGAACGCCTAAAGCCATTCGTCAACAACCTGGTCGGTCTATGCCAGTGTGGCTTTAGGCCAGGAAAATCCACCATCGACCAAATATTCACACTGCGGCAGATTTTGGAGAAAACCCAGGAGCAACAAATCGATACCCACCACATTTTCATCGATTTTAAGGCCGCGTACGATAGCCTCTATAGAGACGAGCTAAACAGAGCAATGTCTAGTTTTGGCATCCCTACCAAACTCGTCCGTTTGTGTAGGATGACGATGGAGAATGACGCTGCTCCATCAAGGTCGGTAAAGACGTAACCGAGACCTTTGATGTCAAAAAAGGATTCAGACAAGGCGACGCGCTGTCATTCGACTTTTTCAACATCGTTCTTGAAAGAATTGTTCAAATTGAAAAACTCGAACGCCAACACCAGAGGAACAATCTTTCAGAAGTCGGTCCAACTACTTGCATATGCCGACGATATTGACATTATCGGAAGAACGCAGCGTGATGTCAATGACACTTTTGTGGGTATTGCAAAGGAGGCCGCGAAGATGGGTTTAGCGGTAAACGAGGGTAAGACCAAGTATATGCTGTCAACGATAAACACCCAACACCGACGTATCGGTCAGAACGTCACAGCAGACAGATATAACTTTGAGGTAGTCAAAAACTTTGTCTACCTAGGCACCGCTATAAACTCAGACAATGACACCAGCGCTGAAATCAAACGAAGAATAACTCTTGCCAATCGCTGCTTCTTTGGGTTAAGAAAGCAATTGGTAAACAAAGCCCTCTCTCGAAAAACCAAGGTAACGCGTTACAAGACCTTAATCGTCCCAGTCCTGCTATATGGCGCGGAGGCCTGGACTTGTCAAAAGCGGATGAAGCTGCTCTTGGTTGCTTCGAGAGGAAAATTCTTTGTGTGATTTTCGGTCCCGTCTGCATAGATGGTGAGTGGAGGAGGAGATATAATGACGAACTATACGGGCTGTTTAGCGACATCGACTTAGACAGAAGAGTGAAGATCCAAAGATTGAGATGGCTAGGTCATGTAGAGCGGATGGAAACCAATGCTCCGGCCCGCTACTCAGGTGGAGCACGCAAGTGGAAAGGGACCTCAACCAACTATGCGTGCGAAACTGGAGACAGCTTGCTAAAGATCGGGCTGGCTGGAGACGCTTGTTGGTTGTGGACCAGGTCCACCTCGGACTGTAGCGCCACCTTAAGTAAGTAAGTAAGTACGACAAGTAAAAGTTCCTCGAACACTTAAGTTGTACGCCCTATTTATAAGGGCGGTGTAAACAATATAACCACACTGCCCTAAAAGAGCTTCCCTCAGATCTAAGAAATATAAGAAATTTCAAACAACGTAAAAAACGCTTGAGATATTTTTTTCTTGCGAAATATAAACCTTGTACTCAATTTTCAATGATTCACCTTTGAGTTTTGCAGATATGGGCACCTTCTTTAAATGTAAACTATATAAGCAGCCATTTTCAACTCATTTCAATCTTCTGCAAATAAGCCCTTTAGGCTTCACAAATCTTTCAACAATCAGTAATATGTAATTGAATTAAATAAAAAATAATAATAATGGTTATGATCTGTACTAACGCGCTTCTTTGCATATTCAAATAGAACATTAATGTTGCAATGACGATGGCACATAGTGGATAGTGGTGCGTCATACGTCTTTACAGGCAGCAATGATGCAGGACGAGTTCGATGATGCACATCAGAAGTCAGCAGAAAGCAAATCTGTTTTAAGACTGATACTTGCAGTAGCTCAACCAGCTGCCTAATCGATACAGTAGGAATCGAAATTTACAGAAGAAGTTGTCTTCACAATGTTCCCGAACAAGAAGGGCTGAAAGTATTGCACCCATGATATAAAAGCAAGAAGTCGTGCTCAACCTATGCTCGATGTTCTACTATACAATATCAACACTGGTAGAAAACAGAGCTCAAATGCTAATTTCGTGACTCCCTCAAGAGTTTAAAATGTACAACAAATTTTGAAACAAGAAAAACTTTCGTAATCTACTTACATTCGAGGTTGACTGTATGCAACTAAATAAATATCAACCTTAAAGCAGACGAAGTGTGCTACAAAATCTATTGACTGACAAAAGACCCCCACTTGACCATTTACGACGGTCGTTTCTTCAGGTTACGTCCGTCAATCTCCTCCATTAGGGTTGTAGTGTCAAATCGGCACCTAGCTCACCAGAGAGGTGGCGACATTATATTGTTATACGCCCTCTCAATCTCAATGACTTCGCGCATGATTGGCTTTCGATAGAACCCTTCTTAAAGCCTTAAGAGTTGTTGATGTTCCTCACCTTTTCACCGGTAATCCGCTTGACGATTTTCATCCCGTGAAATTGAAATTCCCTAAAAGGTACGAATAAACATATGTGTGTGCGTATTCAAATCGTTACCTCCACTACCCACTCGTTTTAATCAAAGCACACTACACAACTGTTAGTACTCGGGGGAAGGACCTCAGTGCGGCCACAAAAAAAAAAAAAAAATGTCCACATTGATAAACATTGTAGAAGCCATCATTCCCATCATCGCCCAGAGTACCCCACCCTCGAACAGACCGCAAACATAAAGAGACCTTGACAAAAGGAAAACGAGAAACGAAATGGCAAAGGAAACCCTATTTTTTCATCCCGATGAACATTTAGATTTTCCCAACACCTACGGAAAACCGACAAAAAAAAGAAAATAAAACTGTTCACTCCTCTCCACAGATGGCATCGTATAAATACTCCATCCATTCGATTTGAATCCTTATCGTGTAGATCAATGGGGAACGAAGGCAAGCAGCGAGGAGAAAATGAAATGGAGGGAAAAAAAAGTTAAAAGAAATCAGATTGAATTTGATGGTGATACCAAGTAAACGGATATCCTTTCCCGAGCCACCTGACACCTTCGGTTAACACGACCGAGGTGGGGAGGCTACACAACTAGTCCCTGTGCCGCGCACGGACATAGGGTCCTGATCTTGAAATAATAATTCTTCACATCGCATTTGCAAAATTTCTCGAATCACTTTCCAACGAGCCGGTCTGCACCTCCGAACTGGAAGCAGAGTTTCTGAATCGTCGGCAAAGACTCTCCACTTTGATGTTGGTGAAGCGCTGTAGGAGAGTGGCCGTATTTGTTTATTCCCTCTTCTCGGGTAAAATCAGAATCGTTTCCCTACGACTTCTATTCGCCAGAGATTACAAGGAGTTGTACATTTGCCGGTGAGGATTACAGGGTTCAGGGCATAAGTTCAATGAATACGGGTGGCGCTGGAACTCCCGAAGAGAAAATGCAAATTGAATTCTCTGCTAGGGAAAAAATCGCGCACAAAGAATGGATTGATTGTGCGGCGAGGAGAGGCACTGGTGTCCTTGAGAGTGTGATTTTTAAAATGCATGCTGGAGTTTTTGTGTTTCTTTTGTGTTCTTTGTGTGATCTTTAGGGACATCGCCGCAGTGATTCTCACGTGAATTGTTGCTTCCTTCGGAAATTTGCTTTGTAACGTCCTTGTTGGTTAATACGGTTTGGTTTCCGTATGGATGCAACGTAAAGTACGAGTGCGGATCAATAACCAAGCGAGTTTGAAGACACGTGGTGTTGCTAAGACCATTTTACATTACTAGCGTGTTAATTAGGGAGCCGGTAAAAGAGAGAAGAGGACATGACGAGGACGTCTTTATGGTTTTCCTTGGTGTTTACTACACTCCGGGAAGGATTTGGGTTAATCTACACCAATCAGAACACTCAAAGATCTGATTAATGCAGAAAATTGTTGTGGATCCTTGGTGTAATGGTATGGCATAAGGATAAGGATCAATACCCAATCGAACAATATTTATTACTCGAATGTCTACTTACACCATTACACATACGAGTATTACAGTTTGTCAAAATTGAACATCAGACGATCTTCGTTGTCCAATGTAAAAACCGAGAATCACCCTGTAGCCATCGCGTAGTTTCTGAACAAAGTCGTCGAGACAGCCGTAAGCAAAAAATTACACATTTTTTAAGTGGTACGTTTTCGCGTTAACCATAATTGCACCAGAAGTCAAGAAGATTTGAAGTCTTATATCGCAAAATGCTGCGACTGATGGTCTTCTTAGATTCTTCTAAAACAGTGATTGCCTTGAGCTCAACGTTTGTTCAATAGGTCGCCGTGTAACTTGGTGACACCATATCTACATATGTAATCCTTCACAGTATGCATGTTATTCAGATAAACGCTCACCTTGTCCATATGTTCCATCAGGTGTTCCCCTCGTCTTTTTAAATGTAACATAATTGACTTAGCCTAGCGTTTTGCTAACTGTGAACATATGTGAATAACTGTGAACCACATGTTGACGATGTGGAGATTTACCCTGCATCTGCAAGAGCTCAAGTTAAGTTCACAAATCAATGCTTGCCACTTTTTAAAGATCGTTTCATGAAAGGGTAGATCACGACTATGCTGTAAGTGGTTCATATGGAGAGTGCAATTTGAAGTCACTTTCTCTAAAAAGTGACTTCAATTGGGACTCTTCATCATTCCGCTGACATTACCTGCAATGTTGTCATAATCCATTGGCAATCCTGATCCGCATATATAGGTGATTTGACGTATCCCCATTAAAATAGTTTAAAGGGCGTGAGTTAGTTAATTTCGTCGCAGTCTTACTCTAACCACCTTTCGACCGGGATCAGTTCGTACACTTTGGGGGTTAAAAATTCGAAATCACTTAACGATAGCGGGCACCACCGACGGAAACGTTGTTCTCACAGTAATCTTTGTAAATATACGTGCCATTGATTGACTGGCGGATACCGCAGCAAGATTTTCACCTGTACGCACTCTATGCGCTCGGATAGGTGGCTCGATGTCCAGTAGCTTGAAATTGGTACCAAATGGAATCAATATGAATTGGTTTCCTGCTTTTATCGTTCCGTGGATAAGCTTGTAACTGAGGCTAATTCCGAACTAAGTTGTAGAGCTTTTGTGACCTTATGATGTGTGTTGTGGCTGCGTTCCTCCCCAAGTGCAGCATACCGTAGCTTGGAGTCAACTAAACAATGTCATATTTCTTTTAGAACAAGTAACGTGCCATGGTATCACTGACGATTTATTGCATATGAAGCCGTATTCTGATCCGAAATCAGCTTGTCTATGTGGTTTCTTCATCGGAAATGAAGTGTATTGCTAGTTAGTGGGTAGGCGCATTGACTCCTAAACGGAGAGTTCTGTGCTTGACATGACTAACTTTCTTGATTGGCGGCTAAGCCCCTTTCGAGTCGTTTGAAATGCCCAACGATTATACGTGCTCGGAAAATTAAGCCATTGTCATTGCACCACTGCTATGTAGAAAATGCGTTGAACTTCTCCGGCAATATCCTTGTCGCTGTGTCCATGGAACTCTGATGGACTAGTAACGCGGGCTACTACAGCACTCGCCATGAAAGAAGATCACATAGGGATTCTTTCATCATCAGCAGGAGACAGGGCAGACCGAGTGTATAACAACAAGTATGACTCGACTGAAACTGAAACCAAAACGCTCCAAGTAGCTACCATTCATTACCAACTGACAAGGAGTCTGTCAGCTGGGACAAAATGCTAGAGTGTTGGGAACCCTAATTAATGACTGCTGCAGAAGTTGCATGGATGAGGAAGAAGTTGAGAGTATCATACGTCTTCTCTGTGATTGTCCGGCTCTGCTGCCTGACGGCGCTCACATTCAGAACGCCAGTAGCGCACAAGCGACTTAAGCACCATCTCTATAGCTGGCTTTTCGGATTTATTAATTGATCCTCTGTGGCGGCACAATGGACCGACTGCAATACACCTTCCAACCTAACATTGTATCCTTTGTCAAAACGTTGCATCATGAGCCCGTTGCCCGCAGCAGTTGATGTCCCTTTGCAGAGCCCCCATCCAGCCGCCAACATTCCAAAATGTTCGCTGAATTGGCACAATCGCCCAAGTGCAAACGCCACTTATAAGTTCCTTTACAAGAGCTTTTGAAGAACCTCCAGCTCTTAGCGCCCTAAAACAGTGAATGCTGCATGGGCACAATTGTTCACACAAATACCCAAGTACCGTCAGCCAGTAGATTGAATTGGGCAAAAAGAAAAGAATTAAACACCATGTCTAGTCGTAGGAGTTGTCTGGTTCAATTTTGAGAAATTGTCTGTGCATCCTTCCGTGTCGTGTAATCAACTACAATCGGATCCTTGCAGGAGAGCATCACTTCGAAGTGTGATTCGTTTAACTCGACGTACATTGTAAAATAGTTCTCTGTTGACTCCTAATGCTGCTCGCACTCGTTGCCTCGTATGGCGGCTGCTATTGCCATTGCTACTGCCACTGCTACCTTGGAACCACTCAACTTGATTGAATGAATAAGAGCATTGGGATGTGCTCACAAGAAGGTCTGTCAACAACCCTCCTATTGTACATCTGCGACATTATGCGCTAGAAATTTCCATTTTCTGTATTGCGGTTGTTTATATGGTGTGTCTCATGCTTATGTAAATGTATGTTCATTTTTGTTGCTTATTTTTTAGCCAAGTTACCCTAGTTTGACATTTGAACGAGTTCACTGCCATTGCGGCATCTACTTGAGAATTTTCCGTCATCGTCTCCATCATCGTAATCATTGGTGGCGTTGACGTTGACGGCGACGGCGACGTCGTCGTCCTCATAATCATCATCATCATCAAACAATAATGTTTAGAGGAATACTTGTACGTACACGGTGAGCAGTGGTAGGTGAATGGCAAATGAGTCTGGTACTCGAGGCCGGGTGAAAGAAAGGACGTAATTTTGCTACGGCACAGCTAGTACTTGACGAATTGCGGCTTGGCCCAGATTTCCTAGATTCGAAGTGTTGCCAGGTGTTTATGTGTAAGCCTGAAACTGCGTCGTTAAGTGGTGTGCAACTACATTTGGATGTGTGTGTGTGTGTGTGTGTGTGTGTGTGGGAGCGATGATATCGTCAGTTTACGTGCCAGTGGTCTGAAGAAGCATTTCGGAATCTACATTTCGACATACGCTGACGTGAATTGGCTTTCAAGAAGTATACACGCATGCCTTAGCCAATTTGGGAGGGTCGAGATTTGTTAGCGGTAATTTATGCAGACAGAGGCGTCGACACTTAGCCCCTGTCATCGAACTCCAACTGTCACTATCGAATGATGATAGGGTAGCCTCCTCACTACGTCTGTAGCAGCTGCAAGCGAGAGAGTGAATCTGTAACAAGGCACATCTTTCTTTAAGGATGGCTGCGATCTTATCAATTTAATGGCGAGAGTTTCAATCGGTCGTAGATTTCCCGGAAACCTTCATTTCTGTAGGTAACTGGGTGCCATGCTGTTGCTCACATTCCATTGTGCCCTTGCTGGGGAGTAGTTCATTACCGCGAGACGTAAAAAACGGTATAAAAGACATCGTCTAACGACAGATCGGAACCTTGAAGTAGAGACCGGGGGCGAAGGAGACCATCTAACCGAGAAACAGCCACGAGGGAGATTCGATTCCAGTTGTGAGGTGTGCGTAAACAGTAGAAAGTAGAAATGGTGGTTAGATGAGAGCCTTATTATTAAATTAAATTTATACCACAGCTCTGTTGAATATATTAAAATGTGTGTGTTTCCTTTTGAGTGATCTTTAAACCCAATCTGAGGTATTTAAGAAGGATATTAGTTCCTTAATGTCCTGCGCAGAAATCTCATCAAGTGAGTTGAAGAAGGATCTACCAAGCACTCGCTGTCTCGATCTACCAAGAGACGTGCAGGCGCAAAAGAAATTTGTTAAGATCTCCCTCTCAGATGTGTTGTAGCAACGACATTATGTGCGTTGTCTGAAGCACCTAGTTTGACGACATAATCTCCTATTGGCCAGTGCCCCGTACAGACTGCCAAAACCCAGCCAAATCACGTCGAGCTCGCCGAAGAAGAGCTTTTGTTTTGGATCGGTTATAGTCAGGCCAGATTTGCCTTGATTTGCCAGTCTGGAGCATCTTAACTTTGATATTTCAAGTAAGTGTGTAGAGGACATTAGCATTTACTGTTCGCCTCCTCTCCAAGTGAGTCTGCCTATCCAGTTCATCGGCATTCTCATTTCCTGTGATGTCACTATGACCTGAAACTCAGATAGGGGGCATTTTGAGTTGGCCTTCTAATGACGCCGGCTCAGCTCGGCATTCCTGTACTCGTTTTGAATACGAAGCAAAAGGAGTTAATAGCTTTGATGGCTGTTTGGTAACCATATGGTAACCTACTGCCTTGGCATGATATTTGGGTGAATTTTGATTCGACGACACACTGCCCGGATTGCAAATAGTTCCGCCTGGAATTGTCTGGCAGTCTGTAGGCTTTGGAAATGTTCAGAAAGTTCGAGAACAAACCCGCGCCGACTCTGCCGCCCCTCTTATAGCCGTTTATAAGGAGGGATATTCTGTTGGCAACCCCAGCAAGTGAAATGAGGACAACGATTTTCAATTGTGCAACTGAAATATGATTCCTCTTTACAGACATCGTGCAATCGACGAACTCGTAGAGGCCATGTGCTACCACATATAAAGCAGACATCTCCGCAACCATGCAAAAATTGAACGAAAAACTGCGACATCAGTGTGGTAAGAGAGGCGCTTATTTTCTTGTGCATTTGTTGCTCGATGCAGACTTGGACAACAAATTCCGCCACTTCGGCCCAATCTGCGCCGACAGAGGGCATTGATGTCAACAGCAGTCATCCTTGCAGTGATGATCTGTGAAAAGCTGTGATCACCTAGAAAAGACATACGATCAATGCCACATGTATTGTACAAAGATCGATTACGGAGATTGCCACGCAAAGCTGGTTAAGGAGAACATCCGAAACTGTTGTGCACACATCCACCACCTCCCTGTAGCTAGCACGAGGTTCCCACACCTTAGCATCCATAAATGGACCCGGATCACTCAACCATCAACCTGATTGAACGCGTTGCACTCTACGAGATTTCTTGATGTCTGGACTTTCCAAGGAACCAACATTTCCTTGTTGTAGCCAAGAACTCGGATATTGAGAGAACAACGAAGTCGAGAAAGAACACCAAGATTTGACGTCTGATTCCAGAAGCTTTTTGTAAGTTCGACGTTGCCTGTGCAAACAAGAAGAAAATTAGAAGCCAACAAAGAAGCTGCCAAAGATGTGCTGGGTTTTACGACACTATCAAGGAAAAAACCATGGTTTAACAGCGAGTTCAGGCCGGCACATGCAGCGAAGCTGAAAGCATACAAGGCAACGCTACAACCACCAATGAGAGCTGTTCGTGAGCCCTACGAGAGACGAAGGGAAAAGACCCACCTTCTAAGGAGGAATTAAAAACCATGGACAACGGCAAGTTCTTCGCTACTTCGAGAGAAAAGTTCTGCGTACGATTGTTATATGGAGGTTATCTCGGGCATAAAATATCAACTATTAACTGTACGGGCTGTAGAACCCACGGATCCATCGCATAAGGCAGCATGTAGAGCGCATGGACAACACTGCTCCGCACCAGTAGGACGCCCACGAAAGGAAAAAGAAGAACTTCAACCAACCTTGTGTGCGTAACTGGAGGCAGCTGGCTGAAGATCGTACCATCTGGAGAGGCTTGTTGGTTGAAGCCCAGATCCACCGTGAACTGTAGCGCCACCAAAAGAAGAAGTCACAAAGTCTGACACAACAAGAAGAATGGCCAACCTGATGGTCACATCATTTCTACAGTTGATCTTCTCCTGCCGATATTATTAGCAACGATTGTTGTATGTTTGTGTCCATGTGCAATCCTACATCACTGTTTATCGATTTGCGAGAAAGCACGGACATTCTTACAAAAGGTCTTGTTGTCCATACACAACGATTGTGTGAAACAATGCTCGAATTTATAGGAATTTGCCCACACGAGTATGGCAACCTTTAGCTTAACGAGATAAAAGACGGTCGACGGCAGTGTTAACGTATTTGACCTCTAGACTTCACAGCAGCTCGCACACAGACGTCACCCTCATCAAATTCACTCGGGATGCCCATTGAAATTTTTGCAACCATTATTAGCTGTCGAATACGGCCAACTCCCCCGAATTTAATTTGAATACATAGTCTACCTCCTCGGGGAGTCCACACGCCTCCAACTGCCGGCTTCATGTTCGATCTTTTCTTCCATCTGTTGGAAGTACTCCTCATCAAACTAACACCTGTCAAAAAATGAGTCTCCCCGCTCCAGCTGCACACTATCCAGCTTCTGCTTCTCCGAAGGCCAACAAGCACGAATGTCCGTCACCCGTAATATGTGAAATTATTTTATGCAAAACATAACCATCGGATCCTTCGGCTTTTTTGTTCTTGTTTTCGCTCTTCTCGAGCATGGCAAGGTCATCTCGATTGATTGCCTCCGGGGAAGATTGATGGTCACATTTATGACATAGGACAGGGAGAGTGAGAAAAGGGAATGTCGGATGGGATTCTCGCTCTGTGTCTCCTGCCCCACCACACTAGTCCCAGAGAAAGAGAGAAAGGCAGAGCTACAAAGTTCGGTGGAACGTTTTTGTCGGAAGGATAGAAAGATAAGCCCCCGAGGCGATCATCCTTGTACTTTTGGTTTCTCTCTTTACATTTTCACAAGTTTCATCTCCTGTGTGCTGGAATGTCCTACGAAAAACATTTATGTTTCCTCTGGGACCTTCCGGTGACAACCTCTGTGGTGTGTGTTTTCTTTGGCTTCATTTTTTCGCTTTTTTTTTTCCTTTTTTTTTTCTTCATTTTTAAGTTGTTTAACTTTTGCAGAGGACCCGACCGTCACTGCCTCTATTCACTGGACACACTGGACAGTAAAAAACAAGCGAAGTGTTTGTCCTGTGGCATTTTTTAACAAATATATACAGAGTCACACATATACAGTCTCTGTGTGTGTAGGGAGTGAGTGGTGAATGTCCTTTTTGTTGGATTTAATATAAAAGCGATTTTTGCGGGTGAACCGAAACGGAAATCACTTTCTGATTGATTTTTTGTGCCTTGGGGTTAATTAGTATGATGGTCGTCAATATATTTTCTCATCGTGCGTCCTTTTTCGCTCACATCTGTTGTTATTCTTTTCAAGGACTCTTGAACATTTTCAAAGTGCCTCGTGAATGAAGTGTCGCTCTTCTGTTTGAGTTATTTACTTCAGCCCTGGGAATTGGCAACATTATTTCAATGAATGTCGAACTTGACCTGTTTTTTTTTTTTTTTCATTTTTGTCAAATTCACTTTTTCTCTCGGGCATAGTGGAGATGGCACATTGTTCTGGACCGTAGATTATTAATGTGCTGGAAAGTTTATGTTTTCCTATTATCGGCGGCTGCTGGAAGTTGTTTTTCGGTTGACGATTATCGAAAAGTGGATAACTGATTGAGGGCGGGTAGTCAATCCATCACAATATTCGCAGAGAGCCGTTGCAGGAAATTTATAGTTATACGCAGTATTGACTACATTTTCTTACATTTGTTCAATTAATTAAGGGCGGTGTTAAGTTCACCGGCGATCAGCACTTGAATGAATTACAGCGTAAGTCAAATAAACCGTATCCACATATTTGAAAAAAGTAAGTTTCTGAAACTAATTTCCAAACACAACTTCCCTCCATTCGCGTGCCAAGTACTCCATCCTCTCGCAGCCGAACCACCGGCCCTTTACGTAGTAGGGCTCGGCTCTGGATCTACTCACCAAGCTCTGGTATTGGCACACATTCTTCGTGGGACAGAGCAGCAGTAACCGCCTCTTGGAAGGTCCTCCTTGATGACAATCTTTCTCGTTTCAACATCATATCCCGTATGCCGTCTACCTAGCTATTATTCCACAAAAGATGCTCCAAAACAATGGCCCCCGCGGACTGGTGCTCTCCCCAAATGTTGCTCTTCTCAAATGGAATCCGCGATAAGTGCATTCTCAGCATCATTTGTCCGATTCACAAAAAAAGAAGACCCCTTTCCCCAATTACAGGGGGATAAGTCTCCGAAGCAGCGTCTATAAGATATGCCATTTTGTGTGAGGGCCGTAAGACATCGTTATCAGTGCGGTTTCAGAACGGGGTAGTTCCCCCATCGATAACATCTTCACACAACAGATTCTGGAAAAAGCTCATGAAATGTAGATCGACAGTCAACACCCTCCATCATATTCGTCGATCTCAAGGCCGCATATGACAGAGTGCATAGAGACGAGCTAGACAACGCCAGGTCTAGTCTCGATATTCCTGCCAAACTCGTCCGATTGTGCAGGATGACCATGGTGAATTCTCGCTTCTCCATCAATGTCGGCAATGAACTCACCGAGACCCTCAATGTTAAGAAAGGATTTAGACAATTCATCGCGATGTCGTGGGACTTCTTTAACATTACCCTCGAGGGGCAATCATTCGTGAAAAACTCACCCTCCAACACAAAAAGCACGATCTTCCAAGAGTTTGTTAAATTGCTAGCACACGTCGAACACAGCGAGTCGTCAATGAGGCGTTTGCTGGAATTGAAATGGAAACGGCTAAGATCTGCTATTTCTTTGGACTCAAGAGCCAATTGAGTAGTAGATCTCTCTCTCGAAGGATCAAGTTTGCAGTATACAACACTTTGAGTATCCCTGTCCTGCTCTGTGGCGCAGCAGCATGGGCAATCTCAAGAGCAGATGAAGGAGCCCTTGGTATTTTTGAGAGAAAACGTCTGCTTCTTCTGGTCTCGTTTGCGTTGATGGAGAGGAATTGGAGAGGAAGGTTCAACCACGAACTGTACAGCAACATGAGTGTAGCGAGGCTTCTACGGATGTAGCGCCTAATATGTCTAGGCAATGTAGAAGGCAAGGACAAAACAGTCTCCTCCAGAAAGGTCTTCCACATCTCACCAGTCGGTTAAAGCAATTAAGGACGCCCACGAAACCACTACGCCCATTGTGATACCAGGCTGATTGGGTAACTCCTACACCCGCTAACCAAGCACATGCTCCCTAACCTCTCTAAGAAATCCGCAGCATTCTTGGAATCTCTAGATAGAAAAGACTGCAGACAACTTTGCGGTGTAGTATCGGGCCACTACACCTTCGCCAAACACCAAAGTGTGCTTGGCCTAAGCGAACCTGTGGAAAAGACAACGACACTGCAGAGCATTTCCTCTGCCACTGTCCCGCCTTTGATCGGGTCAGCTGGCAATGTGGTGAGAGCTGATGATGTAAGTCCTCGGAAAAAAAACATGAAATTTCATTAAATGTAGGTTGCTGCCTAGTAGTACAAGTAGTACATTGCTAAAAAAAAGTATTGATCAGCGGGGTATTTAGGCATTAATCTTTTTGTCAAACTTGTGTGGCGTTCGTAGGCGTAATTGTCACCTATACCAAGATACGAGGACTTTCAAAACTATGACCACAGATAAGGCTAATCCTCTGTCGATAAAAATCATAATAGATGCAAGTCCTTGTGGCTCGTGAAAACTCTTCAATTACCCTGGCTTTTGACCAAGCATGCGGCCATCGAATTTCGATTAAGAACTATTTATCATGTTATCTAGTCTGAGCTTAAAAAAAAACCAAGGAATTCCTTCTACGCAAGACTTCGAAATTGCACTTCTGACAACCAACCACAACTTGCTAAAGTGAAAACTTCACACAACAGAATACGAGATCTTTAATCCAATTAGATTGGGCACGTGCGACGGCAACTTGCGGAAGCGGAAATAAATTTAAGCCATGAAGTTGGAAATAGTTTTCCGAAAAATTTCGCAACCAGCATGTGGTTGGCAGATCCATTAAGGTCAGATGCAAGCTGTGAGAAACCGATCCAACCACCATCGGGGCGCACAGAAGTGGAAACCGGAACCACTCCGACCAATTCTTCTGTATTCCAGGGTAAAAGTTTTTAATTTCGTTATTTTACTATTGCGATTGGCACAAATGTATAAACACTTTCCTTCCGCAGGCGTCGTCCCATCGTCTGTGTGACAGATCCCTTCGAAAGTGGGCGGCCCCAGTACCAGCGCTCTCCCCCCCCCTGTCGCATGTAAATCGGAAAGTTTCCTAAATGATTTCGCAATGTCATTCAACACAGCGGCAGTGGGTGTTCCGGTGGCGAGTGGGGTGAGTTGGGCGAGTGGGTGAATGCCATCAGTTCACACCACGTGAAGTACTCTCTTGGTTGGGTATACAGTTCACCTTTCGGCGATGATCAACTGTTGTTACGCGTCGAGGCTCATGTGAGCTCACGAGAATTTCGAATCCGGAGGCAACCCATTATAAATGCAAGCACTCCTGTGCGATGTGCGCCATGCGCGCGGGTGTGCACTTGTGCATTGGTGTCTTATCCTCTGGGGAGTTGTGAGATGCTATCCACCGACATGCATACACATTGACTTATTCCTGGACTAGCGACGGCGGCGGCGGCGGGATGTAAACTGATTCCAGTGTGAGTTGGGATTTTGAAGCAGGAGTTAACAAGCATACATGGTTGCACTTCTAATTTTTCAACTCCAGTTTGTCTGCTGTTGTGTGAGGATCACATCCACCCATTTCTCAGTAAGCGCGCTTTGTTGTGCAGGTTTTCGTATTTTTGTTTTGCTTATGTTTCTTGTGGCACTATGGTACATTTGGTGAAGCGTGCTGGTGGTATCGTCATCGTCGTCGTCGTCGTCGGTAGAGAACACACTCTTCTATGCACACACACGCTCGCCGGAGATGCAAATGCAATCTTTGGCTTTTGGTTTTGGCCACCCTCTGGTGCTGCTGCCGCTGCTGCTACACAACCACTGCTGATGAGGGACCAGATGCAACCTCGTTGCCCGAGAGTATCAGGTGCAACCTTAACCCGGCGCACTAGTCCGTTGTCTATGCACTGAATTTGAAGAGGCAGGGAGAGAGAGAAAAAAATATTCAGGCCCTCCACCGCAACCCCTTCATTCTTGAACTTTAGTCCTACGGATGGGACCTTGTATTAGGATGCCATATCGTGTGTTTTAACTTTTAATGTTTCCAGGTCAATGGGTTTCTCAAAGTCGCATGTTGTATCTCGTAACTGAACTTGTGCCACGAACTTGTTTCAGGTAAATACGTGCACCCTTGCGGAGCAAGCGTGTGTACGAGCTCGAATATTCTTTTTCTGTATTTTCTCATCATTTCTTCTTTCGCCCGGTTAGCTGGTGAGTATGGAAATTCATCGTGTTCCACAGTCAGGAATGGTTGATTAATTATTTAAGGTTGGAATAGTTTTAGAGGGGTTGTGTAAGTTTGATACTCGAATGCATAGGTGGAGGTTTAGTTGAAGAACTTCTCTCCGCCCCGCCCCGCCGCGCCGCGTCGACGGTATGAGCGCTGTGGGAAATTCTTTGAATATTTTAAGAAACTTACTTTGGCATTGTTATGAATATGTTTTTGAAGAGATATTTACGGGAATCTTTGAAAAGAGAGTTATTCTGGGTGGAATTCATACATTCGATGCCATGCAGAACTGGATGACTGGATGTGTGCTTAGACTGTTCGAAGAATTTTATGGTACCTGCGCTCGTTAGAATATGTGGCTTGATCTGAAGCGGAGCCTGTAGTAAAAGGAACACATTTCTACAACGGAAACAGAAACTTCCTTTAGAAACACTTTCCAGGAAGACCTTGTGGAAACTTGTACGTTACTTCAAACCCACTGGCAACTGCTGAGAACTGAATTAGGTCGACTGATTAGCTCACTCCCTGTGAGTGTAGTTTTTCGTCGTGAAAAATGTAAAAAATTACATGGATTATTTGTTTGAAACTGATTATGATTTGGAGCCTCGCCTTCCAAAAGAGGAGAGAATGTCCCATTCTAAGAAAACCTACGCACGTATGGACGAATTTCATACACGAATTGTGTCAACGGTGACATCACGGTTCAATTCTGAATTCATTCCTTACAAGACTCTTCTTCTTCATAGTCTGGAGGCTTCAAACAAACATCCTCACTATCTGGCGCGATCTCTGGCAGTCAATTTAACACACAAAGTTGGTTTCACGGAGGACTCGCAGCGTCCGGCCAATCACGACAATGTCAACTGCTTATGTTAACAACTGGACTGACTTCTGGAAGATTTTGCATCTAGTATTAAGGCGAATTTCAACCACGAGCAAACCAACAACCGTGTCCTTTCGCGAATCTAAAGACGATTGCCGTGGCAAGTCCTCTCCAATTGACCCGATCATTGGCAACTCTCTATTTTGCCGCAATATCGTTCAGCACTAGTGTTGGCCCTTGAAGTTGTCATGACTTTCTCAAGATCGATGTTGAAGAAGTCACATGAGAGCACGTCTTCTTCTCTTGATCTCGGTTCGTCATCTACCTTGATGGAGCTGGGAAAATTCTCCATCGCTATCCTGCTCAACCGGACCAGCTTAGCAAGAATGTCATTACTAGACACAGCGTTGTATAGTTCGGGTCAAATACAAGTTTATTTTTAAAACTGCAATAAAATGAACAAAATTATTTTATTAGTATTTATTAGTAAGACGTCGTGGCTGGCTTGGCTGACTTAGCAGTGACTTAGCAGCCCCATTTGTCACCCCAATTTTCTAAGAGCTTTTTGATGGTTTCAGGCTATAGATCACGGCTTGCTTGGATGATACTGACTTTATGAGCTTGATTCGTTTCCGGATTTTTGGCATAGCAACGGTCTTCCACGTTTCCCCACAAAAAAAGGGGTCAATTGTGACTCCGAGGCTTCCAATTGACATCGCCAAGATGGCTGAAAACACGATTCGGGAATTTGATGAGCTCTGCCATCCTGCAGAGGTCGTCCAAATCCATCTTCAATGAACAAAAAGTCTGTAAACATGGTAACCCCCACCCTTCACCGAAATGTTGTTTCCAGCCTCATTTTCGAAAAAGGCTACAGCAGCCACATTCTCATCTGTACACACCGGACGACGACGGGGAGCATGAGTGTTGTCCACTAGCCTACCAGTCTCACGATTTTTTTGCTCAAATCTGTGTACACCACTAGCGGTGGGTGTTTCATTTCGTCGGCCAAGACTTCTTTTCAAAAAACGCATTGCTTGGGCTACACAGCACTCACTTTGGAAATAAGTTTTAAATATTTCCCAACGTTTTCATATCGCTCCGCGGAGGTATGATACTGACTTTCTGTCAAGATTGCGAGCGCAAAACAGGTGCCATTTTTAAAATAACCAATGATTTAAGGAAAACCCACTAGATGGCCCACCCTGTACACGTTGTTATGAGTGTCGATTTCCACTTCCTAGGTCCTTCCCAGGGTCTGTCATAGTTTCCCTGGTCAGAGGCAAAGCTTATACGAACTTGTAACACAAATTGACAGAGAAGATCATCGGGTCTACTTCGAATTTTACTGAAGTTAGCAACAAACAACTTTTTGATGCTGTGTTTATAGTTTAGTGTACAATACCGTAATATGAGAGGTTAAAAAGCCTTTGTAAACTGCAAAGATAGATGAACAAGAACAGGAATGGTTCGAGACGAATAATGAAAAAGAAAGTCGCATTCACCTTGGATGTTCATTGGGGGGTCATTATTATGCTTTATTATTGAGCTTGTAGTTCATGAACGTACTAGCTCAAATAGGAGCTCTAACAAGTGAACTAAGTGAACTAGTTCACAATGTAATTTTAGTTTAGTTTAGTTGTTCAACAAACTCAGGTATGTCTTACCATGTATACATACAAGAATAACTGAACTAATTCGAAATAAACTGGACTAAATTGAGTGCTTTGCTTTGTCTGTGAATGGACATTGTACACATCAGGGCAACCGCAGCACAAGCTCATCGAGCATCGTTGCTCTGCGGGTGGTGTATATGAAGGGAATTTTACAAATGTGACAATATGACGCACAAAACACACAATTTCGTGAGCAGTGAAATATATTGAACTAAATTAACTAGAAGTACGAACTAGTCCAATACACAGAGTTGAACTAAACTCAGCGCTCTCTGGACAGAACAAAAATGCTCAAGCCTATTTGTCATTCACTCTACTCTTGCAAATCAATCACTGGTCACACCTTATCCATGTGAAAAAAATCACTTTCAGGCAACATCAATCATTCATGCTGTACATCACTGGACTCACTACATTCACATGCACGGTCCAACAGACTAGTATATACGTAAATAAAATTGTGTTCCTATTCGCAAAAAAATCAAGGGACAGTGTAATCTAATTAACCACAATTCTGTTCTGAATAAAAGGGTTGTGGTGTCCTGAAGCACTACTGTCCGTAGTTGGAGAGAAATTATAAATAAAACTTTAGGAAAGTCATTAAGTCTCAAATGGATTACATTCCCAAGAGAAAAATAGTTTTAAGAACAGATGACGTTCACCAAAAATATCCCAAAAAGTCACACCAAGTTCGGTAATAGTGTACAAAGCAAATTCGATTCGACACCTTTCAGAGAGTTATGCTCAGTAGTAGTGCTACAAGTTCCAAGAGGAATGTCACTGCGTCTTCAATATCAAGTTGGATTAGCTTTATTACAAGACACTTGCAATCGGATCTTAGCTTGGGACGAATGAAAAGAAATCAATTTGACATGAATGGTAAATGTCCGTTTCATTCCATTTTCAAACCAAAACAAAAACCATTACGGGAAATTTTCCAATTGGACATATTCCAAGATAATGGAATTTGGATGGATATTGGAAGGAATGCGAAGGCTCTGTATCTTAAATAGATTTTTGAAGATCTTATGTTCACTTGTACAACAGTGAATGCGATTTGCTAATCACAGTGATTTTAAAACTAGGATTTTAAGTTGTGAATTAGGCCACTGTATAAACTACTAAGGGCCGTTGTGAATAAGCAGCAATTCAATCTCAATAGCAGTTTAAATCACAATCGATCACAGACTGCGATTGCGATTTTTCAATAACTATGAAAATTCGCAGTCAGTCAACTCTGCTCTCAATACAAACTTCTTACCATGAAACTTCTCTTTACGGACACCCCTCTATAAGGGATACCTCTCTTTAGGGACAATTCGTTATGGTCCTGGCAAGAATATGTGACTTGTAAAGTATTGAAACTCATTGACAACAATAGCTCTTCCAGTTCCAAGAAGCAGTTGCTTAACATTGAATACCTTGCGTCGTGTTTCTCACCCTATCCCGGCGAATAACTCCCACATCTCATCTCCGCAGCTTGCATTCGCACCCACTTTCAGCCACTGTAACACTTTAACAGGACGATGGCTGAAGATTAATATCAGCGTCGCAAGTTTTTTGAAAGGGGCAAAGAGTAAGCTGCAAACTCGACACCGGTCCAAATGTGCAATCAAAACTCTAAAATTTCAACATTTATCCAACCGCAAAGTTTCATACATTAATCGTGTAAAGACAACATCCAAAAGTCTTAGGGCTTTGTTCATAATCTGGTCTGGCCTAGTTCCGTGGTCCATTTATGGAATGTCATACACACTGTTGTTTTCCTGCCATTGCACTGAATAGGGCCCGATCTTTTTGTTTTCGTTTCATTCAAGTTGAAAATGAGAAAAATACCAGTAGCCAGGTTCACTGTTGTACCGTATAATGTGAGTATTTGCAGGCTCTTCACTTCAATCAGGCATTCAACCCTCATCTCTCCCACATAATTACGGGAATAGTTTTTGCCCGAGTTAGTGCAATCCCATCGTTCGTTCGTCTCCGGGCTGGGAGTGCTTGCCAGAGTTGACGGGATGAAACGCCAGTTGCGTGATGTTTTATTTTTCTCCTCCATTTTTTTTGTGTTCTGTTATTATCTCGCCTCTGCCAGTCCCGGCCAGAGCAGCCCTGTTGCAGGCGCACAATGGGAACATCCATCTTGAGTTTTTAATTATTCTAAAAGCAACAACCTGGGACAAATGAGATTACTCACAATGTCTTTTGTGGTAGAGACATAGTTTTCTTGCTCATTCAGATTACGGGTGATCCCCTTAGAAGGGTGGGAGGTTTTGCGTTTCTAATTCTATGTAGGATTCCGTGTTTTTCGATAAGCATTTGCCAGGAAAGCGGACTTCGTGCAAATGGAATGGGAATATTAAAGCGGCGCTGTCTGTAGTCTTGTCTTAAATCCTGCGGAATCTGTACACACTTTGCTTCTTAATCCTATTTATAGCTCGCTCAAAACGTTTCTTCCTTGAGGGGGGGTTAGTAATTGATTGTAGTCTTCAGTTATTTTTCCCGAGCAGAGCAGGAAGCGTCTCAAGCCTTTGAGTATATTTTTAAAACGACTGCACTTAGCTCTCGTCTTAAGACGAAGACCTGATTTTCTGACTGATAGTTTAAAGACAGTTGTAAAAAAATCTTAAGCCATGTTCTTCCCCGCTGACCAAACCACTTTTTTTTATAATTTGCGCGTACCTGCTCTAGGGATTATTAAGTGTCACATTTGTCTTAAATATCTGCGGATTCTAGTCTCTGGGAAACATTGGGCCGGGAAGAGCATTCGGCTGAAAAACGAGTCTCTAAATTTTACTTTGCGTTCGAAAGTAGGCTTCAGGGTAAACTGATATGCATTCCGGGCGAGACGGGTATTGCAGGTGAATTCGTGCAGAAGAGGTATACAATTGGCTAGCTCACTTGAGGATCGTTTGTTAAAATAGCTGCATAAGTAATGAAGACACGGTACGTGGTGTTCGAGGGAGTCCAATGACTCCCATAAGTATAATCGCTCGCTTTTGGATTATATAAAGTAGGTGCAGGGTGGTACTGGGGACACCAGAACCGATAGTTAGTTAATCAAGCTTAGGACGGATATAAGCCTCAAAAATGAATTCCAAACCAGTGGGGGTGAAATATTTCTCGCATCGATTAAGGAGTCCTAGAAATTTCGCAGCATTTTTGGCGACCTCATTGTGTTGATACCCAAGGATGGAAAGTCTTCCGGTTTCATCGACACAAGCGCAACTCATGGATAACGGGTGATTATTTTGGGGGATCGCTTAAGTGACAGCAGATAGCATTCAGTTTGTGTAGCATTGAATTCCACTATACTAAGACCAGTTTAAGAATAATAATATGGGTGGTGCTGCAGCCCGTAGAGGGCCAGGGTCTAGCTTCTCGGCAACCAATCGTGTTGTGCGTGCTATTGTTCTATCACGAGTGGAAGGGACCTACAGTTTTATGACGACTCTGAACGGCCAAGTTTGGGACGCTTTTTCAGTTGCTTTGACAGTTGTACTCTGTCAGTGACTCGAAAGAGGTGGGGCCGTGAAAAGTATTTCCTGTCGCACGAGGAATCGAACCTAGATTGATGATGTCAAGATCGGAATTCAATGTGCTGCCGCTCCAATTTTACGGCCGAGGGGCGGGATCGTGAGTCTTGGAAAGAATATGCTGAGGGTGGCGTCATCAGCGAAGGAGTGAATTGGATTAGAGGCAGCAGACAGGAGATCATTTATAAAAATGAGAAAAAGTGTAGGAGACAAAACAGAGCCTTGGGAGATACCAGCATTTATTTGGTGGATATCAGACTTGAACCTAAATGTAGTTTCTAATCCATAGAAAAAGAGATTCGTCGACACCATAGGCACGCATTTCCGACAAAAGTGCTTGATGCCAAACTCTGTCAAATGCCTTAGATATATCAAGCGCAACTATCTTGCTTTTGCTTGTATTCTACAAGGATTGGTTCTACTTTTCGTTGAGATAAGCTATCGGTGGACCTGTTTCTGCCGAAATCATACTGCCGGTCATTAAGAAACTTCCGCGATTCAAGATATTTCATAAGCTGACGATTTATCAGCGTTTCCGTGACCCTAGAAAGAAGGGACATTAGTGCTATGCTTCGGTACAAGAAGTGTGACGAAGATTCGGCCTTTTTAGGGACGAGCTTGTTCAAATGCTGTTTTCGATCAGCTCGCAAAGAGACCTGTAGAGTAGAATAGATGAAAAAGCTTACGCAGTGGTTTGCCGGGAAAGAAAAACAGCTCTTCAGAAGTATTGGGATAATACCAACCGGCCCAGCGGACTTGTGTACGTCGATCTTTAAGTTTTCTTGCAATTGTACGAGTGCGATAGGTGATTTGTGCCATGAACTCAACGCTCTCGAATACATGTGAAGACAATTTAGAATCTGGTTGTGTTGAGCTGGATGCAAATTCGCCGCAAGCAACTGCAATGTTATTGCAATTGAGGGATGCCATCAAGCAATAACTTTTATTTAGAAAACGAACTGTTGCGATTTCTGGCAACGATTTTATTGAACTGTGTCAACGCTCTTCCTAGACAGTGTGAAATGCGCTGATTTGTCCCTTACATCAATTATTTGATTCGTTTGATGAATTGGGTTGACCTCAAAAAGGGTTGGAATGTTTCGTATACCTGTCAAGTCCAAACCTATGTTCTAATTCGGCATACAGTGGTTAATAAATGGTAACCAAATCCAAAAAGTCTCTTAGAAGCCAGAGCTCCGCAAACATCCAAACTTTCTAATTCTTCATATTAAGCAGTAGCTTATTATTATTTTTTCATATGAGTAGGGACTTTACTGGACTTGGAAATGAATCGACTGAGAGAGCATTGCAGTGAGCAGTTTGAATCCTTCGGAATGCTGATCAATTATTCTTATAAGTTAACAGACAAAAGTGGATAGCCTTGAAACACCAATCTACGAAATCAGTCACATTGGACAGGACAAAAACGTGTACCTCCATCCTTCCAAGAAAAGGACGCGCAGTAACTTTATTCAGTTGCTTATGCACCGCCATTGTTGTGTCCCTACTCATAATCACTTCAGTACGATGATGAGCGTTTCATTTTACGCCACCATTAAACTGAAATGCTACGCAATCTATCTCTTGAACTGACCATAACAAAAATCATCAGACACAAGGCCAATGAGGTATACAACGTTCATCATCAAAGAGAGGCCGGATGTCCCAGCACAAGCGATTGCTTACCTACGGCTACGATTCTGGAGAAGAAGAAAAAAACACGCAAAAAATGTCAAAGTGCCACATTCCAGATAGCATCGCGTTCAGCGCTAGAGATGCTTTTGTTCTAAGGGCCAAAACACATTTGCATAGTGTACCCATAAAGATCCTTAACCGCCTTCAACCGGCCTGAAATAACGGCAGACAAAGGAGACGAAATCGAAAAGCAAAACATTGTCTATTACGGGATGCCCATATAATACGGCAAAACGTCTGCCGACGGCCTTGCCATTGGCAGCAACAAAGGATACGACTAAGCTATTGAATGAGAGTACGGCTGAAATCCTTTTTGTGTATTGTATGCCTACGCCGGTTGAATATCTGAAAACCACTCTTTGTCCCCGTTCCCTTGTTCCTTCAGCTAAGTCAAATCGGTGTAAGAATCGTTTGGTTCCTAATCCACGTGACAGACTTTTGTTGTCGTGAGTCGAGTTAAAAGGGAACAAACAGAAGAAAAAAAAATTGAAATCAACAACGACTACGCCAGCACTGCCTACAGGGGTGGCAAACGATAACGATTCAGGCGAGTGAAAGCACAATTTCAGGTACTTGTCACCGTTGTTGCGATGAATCTCTGGCTTTTGTTTGTTTCTAGGTACGTTTGTGTAATCAAACGCAGGTGTCCCCCTTTTTAAACGAGTTATCAGACGCAAGTGTTCTCAAGTCTGTCGATTGCAATTATTGGCTATCGACATTCTCTGGCAAAGGAAATTCAATCTGTTAACTTGGAATGAATATCGAGCCGAAGCGAAAAAAAAATCAAGCAAACAGCAACAGACGGGAACGAAAACGGGTGAACGTGAGACAGTCGAGTGAGTACGGTCGGCCGCGGTGAACGAACCGAGAATTGTATATCAAAGGTGTTCTGTGTTCTTGTGTCGCTGTTGGTTTTGAGGGAATGGCTGGGTAATGTGATGAAACCAACGTTCGCACGTGTTGGAGAAAACAGTTCATGCTCCCGGCGAAGTCAGTAACAGCGGGACTCTAAGTAGGTTCGACATGATTCTCGGAGTGTATGCCGTTGTCAAAGTCAAAGAATACCTACGCTCAGCTCGGGTATGAGTTCTGCTTCTTGCATGGGTATACAAGGGCGGTTTTACGTGGTGTCTATCTCAATTCTGAAAAAAACCAGTGTCAATGGTTACTAAAGTATGGTCATTCTCAATCACATGTGTACGTTAAACCTGTCTACAATCCGAGACTATATGCGCGTCTTGAGTTTGCCATTTTGCTTATGGATCACTGAAATCACTCCTCGAGCATAGGAGGGTGTTGGTACGTTTCGCGCATTGCGATCAGGTTTCGATAGAATTAATCGACCATCTTAGCGATCTATAGGCAACAGGGTTGGAAGACACTTGCTCATATAAAAATGTCATATGGCCTATCCATCATCGAACATATAGTTGCCCTTGAGAAAGTATTGAAGTCTATCGAATGCATGTTGAGGTGAGTATTTCTGCCTGTCAACCCCTACTAGGTTCAATTCTCGAAACTAGCAACAATCACGGTCAGCGCCGGCCCGAACCAATTTAGCGCCCTGTGCCAGCACTACGTTTACAACCCCATTCTTCAGTCTTGGCAGTTCAACTCAGGAAGCTAGGCTTACCTAAGTTTTAGCTCAAACCTTTCTGTAATTGATTGAATCGCTTGATCGAGTATTCTGAAATAAAACCCTACCTCAAATCCTTGTTTCGATTCTGAAATAATTTCGGATTCGTCAGCATAAAGCATTTTTGGGAGACGGGATAATGAGTTTCTAGAAATTTAAATGGTGGAAATAAATTCTGCACATTTCGATCAAGTGATTCCATACGAGAACTGAGCTTATTATTTGGAGATGTTTTCCTAGAGAAATTTTGGAAATTTTTCTGCACGTTTCACACCGACTTGGGATTTTTTATTTTGGCCGTTTTCGTACTAAATTCCTGTGTTTTAATGGAAATGCAAACTTAGCATAGGTTTACTTAGTCTTCACAATGCGCCCCCAAGCGCTGTGCGCCCTGTGCATTTGCATGTCCTCCACGTATGGTGGGGCCGGCCCTGATCATGGCTACACTTCTTTCAGTCACTCACTGAAATTGCTTCCCGACAATAATTGTTCAGAAAATGCTTTTCAAACTTCGCCGATCTGTGACGGCATATGCCTGCAGATCCGATCCACTCGTGAGCTAGGCTCAGGCCCACCTTGGACTGTAGCGAGACTCATATTATACATCTGTCCCAATAGACTTGGGCCCTGTGGCTGTTGAACGTTAAAGTAAGAGAAAGCTAAAAACTAACAACTTCTGCGATTAATTGTGTTGAACAACCCGATGTCGGCATTTGTAATAAGCACAAAAAATCACTCCATGGTGTGAAATTTGAACTGGTGGTCCCGTCGGCCAATATGTCTTAAAATTGAGAATGAAGCCGAATATGAGATTAAAAATTTAGTATCGAGCAAAAACTGCTTTTCGGTTCACAAAGTTTAACTTTAAACTTCCAATTTGATCAAATATAAATGTTACATAATAAAAGGATGACCCTCAATCCAGATCTACTCTTTCTGCCTGTCACTGTCCCCACAATCCCTCTCTCTGTTATAACGCACTCTTCCCATCACAACACCCACAATACACCTCTCTATCTTACCTATCAGTCATTTGTGATCATCATACATACATACCCTTCAACCAAATCAAAATAATACCTCTGCAAATTTCTCGCATCAATGATAAACCTTTCAAGAGCGTGCTAGTAAAAGCGCGCCACGACATGAAGGTCAGAGTATTCAGTGCACTCAGTGCAGTATCCACTATTTTATGAGTATCCATTTGAATACACGAGAGTAAGTGTTTGGTTTGAAATACATACGCCATGTTGTTCATAATTTGCACTGAAACAACGGATCAGATGCAGCCAACTCACTATGGACATACATACTTTCTTACAGCGGAGAATAGATGGAAAAAATCTATTGTATGGGTACACTCAGATCGAATCTGCTTCAGTTCTGAATGAAAGCTGTGTGAAAGCATAGTCTAGCTTAGATATAATAATATTAATATGTATTGTGCTACAGTCCGAGATGGAACTGAGCCTAGTTTTTGCAGCCACTCCTCATGTTTTGCGTGTTGTTCTTCTGTCATGAGTGGTGGAGACATACTGTTTTATGCCAACTTTGAATGGATTTTGGACGCTTACATATACACACTGAGCACTTGCAGTCACTCGGAGCTGGACATGTAGTTCAACATCATCTTGCTACCCCACACGATATAACTTTCATTAGGGGGCGTCTTGATATCAGGCTGAATGGTACAAAACTTCAGACCTTGGCCGCACCTGCATAGATGATTCGAAACTTAGGTTAGGTTAGGTCAGGTATTTGGGCTGCCAGCAAAATAGCCAGCACACTTAGACCATGTTGGTCCATTGTGATACCCATAGTCAGACTACTACCACTGATCGACAACTTAGTTTATAGTGCCTATAATTTGATCCCAACGGCAAATGGTGATTGGACCAGAATTCAAAAACCGCATAAAGCGTATTAACTCAACTTTCACTGGGATTCAAACCGGTGGCCCCTCTAACCAACCTGACAGGCACTCAACCACCGTCGCCATCCAGCTGTTTGCGTCGAAACTTACTCTAGCTGCCTCGGATCAAATGTTCAATCAGCAACAACTTTGTCACATAATCACACATTTGCAAAAGCACTCTTCATCACAGTCTTTTGCCCCAGTCTTCCAAAGAAGTCGTTCATCTAACATTCCGCGACTAAAACCACTCAAAACTTTATTTTAATTTCTTTCACTAAATCTTGTGGTGGCAATCTTGCTTGAGCATGTTCACTGATTAAGTCCTCGCATCAATGTGCCCCACTCTCAGTCGGGCATTGCTTAGACTCTGATCTGCAGTGTAGATGTGCATGGACGAGCGGTGTCCAATCGGCGCCGCAGATGGATTGTGATTTCACAATCTCATTTGTAATTTTAAAACTCGTTACCTTAACCAAGCATGATTACAGTTGGTCTCAAGGATTGTTCTCAATGCAAATATTATACTTTTCCTCAAAAAGAAATGATTGAGACCGCTCTCCTTCTACCACACAATTTATTCGACTAGTATATAGCCAAAGAGATGGAGAAAGGACAGGGAAAAAAAACAGCCAGTAGAGGATCAACTAAAGACAACCACGCAAGCAAGAGATACGGTTTTGCCTTGTCATGAGACAGAGAGCACATCGGATGTTGAGATTGCGGAAAGAATACATCCGCATCGGTTGATGGCACCAGGAGATGAATTATAATAAATTTGGTCCTCAGTGTCATTCGTTGTGATTTCAGTTAAATTCCTTTTTTGTTTCCTTTTCGTCGTTTCTGTTTCGTCCTCAATCCTTGTTGCTTCCCATTCTGTTTCATATTATTTCAATGGATTGTACGCGCTGTGTAATGTTTCTTCCGCCGGATGCATTCGTCATCCTGTCTGCAGGATAAGAGCAGACTAAACGACAAGGAATAGAACGATTTTTTTTGCGAGAAAGAAGAAAAAATAATATGCAGAGGGAAGATGAAATAACTCAACGTATTTCTTCAAGGGTTAAACATCAAGAAGAAAATCATTTTGCTCGCGTTGCGACGATAGTGGAAACTTGAAACGGTTACGTCTGTTGTCGCAGTTGTTCTCTCGCGAACTAATAACGAGATTTTATATTTCTATCTTCGATACATTTGAGATACGTTTCGCAATTTATGCCTGAATGATGCAAATTATTTCCCTTGAATGCGTCTATATTTGCTCAGCTCCCACGGGGGAGGAATGGTTTTCATTTTTGTTCGTTATTCAACCGTCTCTAAATTACATAATGGCGCAGACTGGAAAGCGGGCTTGGGGAACGTGTGAGGTTATCTGGAAAACTGATTAATGGCAGAAAGGGGGTGATATTTGAATGCCAAATCGGATCTTAGACAATCGAAGAAACTGTTGATTTCTTGGAATTGTGCTACTTGGGACTGGGACGGAGTGTAAGAGACTTTACATAAGACGGTGACAATGACGCTTCTACGAGGACCTAAACATAAGTATGTCTCATTAACGCTGTATCAACAACCTCTGCTCAGAACTGAGGTGGCAATTGAAGGAGAAGATTTAATTGGCTGCATAAGAAAAATCCAGCTAAGGGCACATCGGCCGTACAACAGCGCTGGCCAAAGAAATTTTCAGCTACCCCTCAATGGGCTAGACCTTGGCTATCGAACAATCGACAACAACATCAGACAACCTCGAGTTCTTTCTAAACCTTGATCGCCAAACAACTCTGAAAGGGCGTATATTTGTTTGCATTAGGCTTAGATGCCAAGCTATGAAACTATGAATCACATACTGACCCACTGCCCGATACTTGCCGAAGAAAGATTCAAAACAATAAACAGAGCATCAGTAACATGGAAAGTCTTTCAAAAAATCTAATCTAGAAAAGTGTGTTTTTGCAGGTTCGAAACAGCACTTAAATCCTAGACCAAACTAAGGAGGTACAATAGATCTTTATGGTCGCAGTACTAGTGTCTTCTGTGACACACTAAAATATATAAGCTTAGGCCCCCGGGTAACTCCCTTCCGGTGACGTTTAGTCCGAAAGCATAGGCCTTGTATGGGGACGTATTCTTCGATATGTCATAATACACGTCACATGCATCGTAGCTCTTGTTTTTCTTGCCTTGTGTTAACTGACCACAGATAAGCGTGGATGTACTGACGAGCCGACCCTACAAACACCTTTCCGCTTCTTGTCCTCCGGTCCTATAATAAGCCAGTTAATACCACTGTCTATTAAAAAATGGTAAACAATTTGGAAAAGAAACTCTGAAAATGCTTACTTTCAAGATTCCTGGATCACCATCAAAATGTGGATTTCCTGCACATTTTTTGTCGCTGCAAGTTGACTTACAGTGATCCCCCTGGCTGGTGACACTGTTCAGAGAGCAGCTTCTATACATCAACATCCATCCTAACGAGGCAATCAGGAATCTGTCACTGCTAAGCCAGCAGACTTCCCAATGAGATGCATGGCGTCTACCAGAGCAGCGATAGCAGTCACCATTGAAGCAAAATCGGCTACCACACCACCAGCCTATCCGAAAAAGACCAACATGGACACACGGATTTAAGCAACCCCATGTAAGCACTGTGGCGCCATTTGGGCGTTCGTAGCGCTCCGCATTCCTTGTGCACCAATCCATGGGAGCGGAGTCTCCATAATATTAGTAGGGGCCTGTCTTCAGTCTCAATTGTTTCCCGTGCAAAAAGTAGCTTGCGACAGATCCATTTTATTGTTTCTGTCCGGAAACAAGGGATGTCAGACTATTCATTCAACCCACGCGATATTTTGCATCAAAGTCACTGACTTATCGAACAGTCCTCATATATGGGCATTATAATCATGTGAGAGTTGTTTTTGGTAAGCATCTGTTCATAGAGACAATTGTCGTTATGTGCGCAGTCACTTCGTTGACACTGAAGCTACCCATGCACGAACCTATGCAACCAATCAGACCCTGTTCCAAATCTAAACGAGCCTCCATCCGTTTCCCTCTCATCGACAGCGTAACATTCGTTCAATCCACGTACCTTTGGACCAAGAGCGACTCCTCCCTTCCGACCTCACTTAGTTAAATATTCACACTTCTCTTCTGACTTCCTGCTGCTGTTACTCCGTTACTGTTACTCCGTGCATTCTCCACGACGCGACGGAAAAAAAGTGATCGCAAATTGCAAACCCCATACAAATGTCTTCAGCTTATGCGTTTAAAGCCCGAGACTTCAAAAGTTTTTCAGAATAAAAGAAAGAAAAAAATGATTCTCAAGAATACCATCAGCATTATCTGGCCGAGATAAAAACGGCAATGCCAAGTGCCACTGGAGAACATAAACATTAAATTTTCTTTAATTTCCTCGCTCCGGTTCGAAACTTGCCGGCCATTATTTCCGTTTTTCAGTGTCACGAAGTCCTCAGAGCGTTGCGCTTGTCGATTCCCTTCGACCACACCAGCGTCTGGATGGGGGAAAAAATACCATTAGAGATAATTTATTTGTAATCGCAAACGTTTTACAGTTGAATTGCAGTGCAGGCCATGGGGGCGGGGAGGGCTGGGAACAAAAAAAACCTCGCCACTTGTGCGATACTGAACGCTTCCACCCACCCACTTCCATTGCCGGCAGCCACACTCTGGCACCTTCGCCGCTATCATCTTCCTCTCGATATCTGAGTGTGGCGAAAAACCGCCAGCAGATACTGACGCAAGAAAAACGAGAACTCAATCTCCACACCCGTGCTCAGTTCTGAGGCTCACCGTTTCGAGTTTTTATCGCATTCCCGGGGAAAACAAAAAAGAAGACGCTATTCTCAGAAAATCCATGGAGAACGCTGCCAAGTTTTCATTATTTTTCACTTGTTTTTCATCATCGCCTCCGCCTTCTCGCCTAGCCCCATAAGGCCCAAGCTCTGGTGTTGGTGCTGGCGGTGGTGTTCTCGCTGGTGTTGGTATTCTGGCATCTCACAGCGGCGTAGCGTGGTGTCTTGGAAATTGCCATCGTGTGCTCGCACTGCCCTTTAGCAGTTGTTGTGCTCATCTTCGATCTGTCGGGGAGGTGGGACAACGACCCATCATCCTCGGCTCGGGCACTCCCACACGTACGACGCTGGAACTCTGTTTGTTGGCACAAGCAAACTAACAAGAACCTCATCAACAAAAGAAATCATCAGTTCATTAGGTTTTTGGTGAACTCTTATCGCAGCTATGGCGCTGGCGAGTGTGTGTTCAAGCTGAATGTGTAACCTACCCCACCAGGCAGCCTTAAAAACTGGCAACCACCTGCGGTGGGGAGGACGACAGCAGCAGTTGTCAGTGATGGTGAAACAGCAAAAAATCATAGAATAATGGTGTGTGTTGGTGTGTGCGTGGTGGGTCAGGTCTGACGCCCTCAAATCACACCATCGAGCTGGACCGCAATTGCTTCAGACGAAAATTAATGGTCTGGAAGATTTACCCGGCTAACATCTTTTTTCCTTGCTCCGGATGATTGTAGGTAGGATTTCCTTCTGTTGATGTGAGTTAATTAATGGTCGACGGTGTCCAGTTTTTGGATGTCATGTCCCTTCTGGGGAGCAATGGGGACGCTGTGTGTGTATGTGTGTGTGTTTGTGCGGCTAATGATTGATATAAAGCTCTTAGACATTCGGTAGATGGGAGAGGAAATGATTTAAGGGTATCTCAGTGAAATATCAAAATTATTCCTGCACACTTAAAGCTGATTTACTAAGGGAGGCAGCAGTAGAAGCAGTGCTTATGTGCTAACGCTGGTGATGTGCAGGAGCAACCGGAATTAAGCGGCATTAATTATGGACTGATTGAAGATTCTTCCACTTTTTGTGGCGCTAAGGGCTGGGTGCGCAACCAATAAATTCCCCGCAACCGAGTAGTCTCTTGTACAAATTTGGCAGATACTTGTACTAACAATTTGTTTGCTGCTTAATGCTCTTTTCAAAGCAAGTTTAATGTTTTTTTTTAAGCGTTAAAACCAAACTCTCGAACACCACAGCTAAAGCGTATCGTCACAGACGGATCGAAGACGGCCAAAGGGGTGGGTGTAGGTGTTTATTCAAAAGACCTGAATATTGCTCCCTGATCACGAAAGCGTCTTTCAGGCAGATATCGTTGCGATAAAAGAGGTGATGTCCTGGCTCAAGACCAATATAATATCCAAAAGAGAAATCACCCTCTGTTCGGACAGTCAGGCCGCAATTAAGTCCTTGGACAATGTCATGTTCAAGTTAATAACATCCCTTAATTACTGACTATCTCTTAACGAGATGGCTGAGAATTTCAATGTACATCTCATGTGGGTGCTGGGACACTGTGACATACCGTTCAATTGCGAAGCCGATGAACTCGCTAGCTGTGGTACATCGTCTTCTCTAACACTAGGGGGAGTTCGTCAGTACATCTGGTGCTTTGTTCCACATGTTTGCAATCGAAGAGTCGGATAAGCAGTTTTATAAATCAGTGACTTTTTGAATTTCGCACAAATGCTGCTTCCGTCAACTTACTTACGTGTTTATCACGTCAACGACCATTGGAGGATCTCTGACTGAGCAATCACTGACATCCAGTGCTGACTGCTTCCAGTCGTCAAAATTCAGCTGTCTTGCTGGTCGTTACAATGGAGGTTCGGTCTTCCTCTTCTTCTCGAAGCAGGAGGTTCGGCCTTAAATACCCTCTTAGCTGGAGCGTTGTTGTCCATGCTCTCGATGTGGCCAAGCCGGTACTACATCCAGATCTTTGAGCAGTTCGTGTGGTTCAGGGTTATGACTTCTCCACAATCCTCAGAGCCGGTACCTTATATCCGAAGTAGAATTTTTTCCTTCGAAAGTACCAAGAATCAGCTTTGCTGTCGACTGGATGCCAACTGGCGTCTGTTAATGGACTGCAGCCTTGAGGAAGTTGCGTCGTGTAGTTTGTGCTTGACAACCATTGAAAGCAGACAACCTCGTGAATAGAGGAAAATTCGAATGAAAAGGAAATAAAAATATCCATCACCGTAATTACTGCAAGGCTTCGCAAACACCGTGAGTTACATGCAACTGCTGGACTATGATCGGCATTCTGATTCGAACACAACTGCAGTCTAGGCATTAGTTGTTATTGTCCAAACATGCTCCCACGCCTAACCTAAGTGCTCACAGAAGGCTGCTATGCTTTAGATAAAAGACGGTACGGAAAATCCAAGCCATCGAATATGTTACACATCCATGTGATAGACGGAGATTCGGCTGTTAATGAGTAGTTTTTTAAGTTCTTTTGCGGTCATTCCGGTACAAGAGACGCCGACGACATTCAGGTCGTATAATAGAGATCGTCGCGCCACGTTACATTAGAATTCGTCGATAAAATTCATGGAATGATATTGGACGATCGGAAAATTAAAGAGGGTGAGGTGGCTAAGGACTTTCATAAGAGGATTTTGGCAAGGTTTAGCTGCAATCCGAACGAGTATTTGAGCTCGTTTTAGATCCATCACAACACACCAGAGATCAAGGAAGGGTGAACGTGTACCAATGGAGGCCAAGACCAACAAGGCCATGGTCACAGACTTTTGGAGATGCATACGGCGTCGTTCACATCACATTACAAAAAAGGATAAATCGATCACCGGCGAACAGTACTCAGAGCATTTGGATTAGAGTTGCGCAAAAAATCACTAACTGCTACTCACTTTCTTTCACTGTGATTTAAATCGCAATCGCAGTTGTACATGTGAATATAGTTTAGCAATTGGTTTAAAGCAGAAAAACCCGCATTTGGCGGTGAAATGGTCCTGTTCCTTCAAGACAATGCACATCACAATAGCAAAAAGCCATAAATTGGGCTATACTCGTCTACCCCATCAAGCATATTCCTCAGATTTAGCCACTTGCGACTATTTCCCGTTTCCAAACCTAAAGAAATGGCTGGGCGGTAAGAGGTTTGATGGTCGAATGAAGAACCAAACGACGAATAGCAATGATGACATGTCAATGTGGCCAAGCCCGGTGGAACGCAGTGATTAGAAATGCAACTAATGGTTCAAAGATAGCCTGGTGCCTATACTACAAGGTTGCACTTTCGGTTCATATCCAGTTGAAAACTATGTTCTTCCTAGAAATCATTTCTCTCACCGCCATTGTGCAACCTGCTGTGCACCCGAACTCCATCAAATCTTGACAGGGTCTGCCTTTCATTGGCATACGCCAGCCATTCGCCTTTATTGGCATGTACACACAATTATATCACAATTAATAGCTTAACACAATGACACAATCGATTAAGAGTACTTAACGACTCTGCTTCGCTCCTAATGATACCATCAACAGACGTGGATAATCATTCGGAAGAGTCGACCAAATCGACAGACTAGCCCCCAAATATTGTAATCGAACCACTACATACAGCATACTTGCCGTAAGACCACAGCCCAATGCCCAATGCCGAATGCCCGGATGGGGAATAAAAATAGAACGTTTCGATAAAATAAATCCAATATGGTGAGGATCTGGGAGGCAAGTGGTATAATCTGAGAGCGTATAAACCGTTTATTGCTATCCCCAATATATTTTATGGGATCAAAAGATTAACGCCAGAGATAGAAACATCCATTCGTTCAACTGCTGCTGGTGCTGCTGCTGGGTGGTTGCTGTCAGAAAGTAAGTCGGCCACTTTTTCGCCAAATTTATCTCGGTCACGTTAATTTGATGGATGATGCTGATGCCCCGGCTAAGTTTTTCGGTAAATATGATACACAGACAGCACAATCAGACAAACAGACAGATATTACGTGTTCATTTATTAAATTTAAATCGCTTTAGGAAATCAATCGGAAGGTATCCGTGTATCCAAGAGTTACTGAGTTACCCGGCCATCTTGTGCTTGTGCTTATTCAAATTTACAACACTTACTGGCATAAATTTCCGATATATTCCGCTGCGGCAGACGCTCCCCTCCGCAAAAACCGGTGCAGATACCGAGATACCGAGATAACATAAATAACCCAGCAAATAGTAATTTAAAACGCAGATTTTCTAGAGCTTAAATGATTTATGGATTTGCTTAGACAAAGCCAGCAAACAAATCATTGGTCACGGGGTTGGGCGCAGGGAGGTGGCTCTGCTTACTTTAATCGTCGAACGGGCAGACTGAGACACCAAGGAGACCGACTGCTGCTGGGACCGGGATGAGACCATAATCGATGGTGATTTGGCAGAATTCGGTCGGGTCCACAGGAGCAGAATGTTTAAATAAAACACGCTTTATGTGGGTAACTGAAATTTGATCAATCATTTCGATAGTTTCGCATGAATATACATGTGGAAGTGATTGCTGTAAAAGTTAATTCCCCTGGCATTGGCCATCGGATGTGAGCATCCCTGTATGTATCTATTAAGCCAATGAAACACTTAAAGTTCTATTGTTTGATGTGCTTCTGCGGCTTGGGGATATAACAGTAAAATTATATGGTAATGGAGCTATGATTGCACACATCTATGGCCTCAGATAATGGGACCAATTTGCATAAAATCCTACTGGTGGATTGGGGTGCGGGGGGAGGGCGATATCCTGTCGGAATATTAGCATATCACACGACGTGAATGGAAATTAATGTTCGGAATCATATAAGAACAATTTTGGGAATGTTACTTCGGTCTGAGTATGCTCTTTGGGGGTTCGAGGGTGATGGGTGACGGGGATGCGGGTCTTTTGTGAAACTCATTAGGGAAATCCGAGTTTTGAGCTTTTTACACAGAACTGGACAAGATGGGCATTTAATTAATATTCATGGCCGTTTTTTCGTGCTCATTATTGATCAGCGAAGCTACCTTGAATCACAAACAATCGTGATGAAATCTATGTGGAGATGGAGAGTGCTTTGCAACCATCGCCTCAATCCCCTGTTTTCGCAGAAGAAAGGGCCTGGCAGATGCAATATGCATTCACACAAGACGTGTGAACGCTCATAGGAAACGTGGGTTTACATGGTGCAGTCGCAGATATACATGACATCAATACGATGGGTGGAGCAGTTGTCAAAGGCTATACGGTAATTCAGCGAATTTACTTTCGGATAGAGGACGGATTGCATAAAGGATTTTTTGTTACATTTTTGTTTCTTTCATTGCTTTTACAGAAATCGGATGGACTATGATTTCACCAAAAAGGAATGAAGTGAGATCCGTTTTATACTAAAGAACAACACTTTGTGCTGCAGAACAATAAAAGAGACCGAAAACAGGCTTAAAAAATGTTACGGAGACTCTGCTTCAATGGAGTGGTGTAGAAATGATGCTGAGCACCACGGACTGAGCGGTTTCAGCTGATACCTTCGCTCGAATCCTGCCTGACAATTTGGGCATGAAAATGATGAGGCAAGATGGACTTCAAGCCAAATTCAATCAAGTTTTTATGGCGTTTTAAATTCTGGATCGACTACACATTTGATATGAAGGAGTAATCATATCAGTGGACTCCTGCAAGCGAACTTACTCCAAAAAAGCGATAAAAACGCTACAACAAATGCTTTGTTTGAGAAAACCATATTTTAGGAAGCCTTAAACTGTTATCGCGCTGAAAGGAGATCATGTTTGGAAATGTAGAAGAAAAAATACCACATCCCTGAAAGGATACCATGGTAAAAAAAGACCTTTTTTGTAGTTGAATGTTTAGACTCGACTCGACTGCCCGTCCAAGTCTCAATCAGAGTAACCCGATTACACATGGTGTACTCTAGGGGTCATCAAAATAATTCGATTCGTGCGCCGTATATTTACACTCGTTTGTTTTACCAAGAGCACAACGTCGTTCTCAAAGAAATATGGACCGATGATTCCTCGGCCACATCAAAATCCACACCAAAAGTGACATTTTAGGGATGCATTGGACGCTCTTGGATCTCAGGTGGATTGGTATATTCCCACATTTGACAATTTAGTTTGTTGACGTACCTATTCAACCAGAAATGGGCCTCAAGGCTGAAGATGATTTCTCGAAGCGAAGCGATGAGACAATTTCATCATTTTCACGTGTTGTTGATCGCTATGTCAACAATATGGCCGCTGTCAACCATAAAAGCTCGAAAGTCTCTTTCTATTAGAAGACCCTTTCGCATATCATTCACACGGGTATGCCCACTTTGCTGCCATACTCGATTGAATACCTGTAATAGCGTCTCGATTGTTGGTCCAAAGTTGGTGTCTAGTTAGAGTAGACTAAGGATTAGCCGTTAGATGGCGCAGTCGACAAGTGTTCACGTCACAACTTCGAGCCTTGAGTCACTTGTACGTGTTGTTGGTACCACAGCTCGAATGTATCGATGTAGTCAAGGGTAGACCATAGAAAGTCGGTTAGTATCGCTCTATAGCTGATACCATTGACGATAAGAGTGTCCACTTCCTCATTTCGAACCAAATCTATGCATAAATACGTGCAGCCCATTTTTGTCATGCGCTTATACGCTGTTCTACTCATCCGAATGGCATGATACTTACACCGTTGGAAGGGTAATTTCACGTAGATGTGCACAATGTATGTTCACAAAACGGTTGTCAACCTTGGCAAACCCATGTACTCAATTTGGATATTTCATGAAAACAAGGAGCTTTTCAACCTCAAGACTGAGTTTACGCATTTACAACTAACCCAAAATTTGGGCAATATTTTATAATAATTACAGCAACGTTCGGAAATCAAGCGTGAATGAAATGTCTGAATACTGCCGTTCTGATTTGAATGAAAAGCCGTTCTCTGAAGTATCGTCAGCGACCCGAGAGAGGTGAAACCGTGAATTATGAAAATTGTGTTGACACACTTATACACGCCACTTTCTTTTAATTTTTATTAATTTCTATCTACACTTCATAACTTCAGTAGTCACCAAATAAATGGAATAATTAAAAAATGTAGTGTTCCAAAGCTCCTACTTCAAGCTGCACTACTTCCCTGATTGATTGATTTCCTGTCGGTCTTCGAATTTGTCTCCTAAGATTTTGCCAGTATCAGAATCATCGTCAAATTTCAACGTCTTCATTTTTGATTCTGAAAAATTGAGCAAAGTTGTATACGTACTACTAGAGACAAGAACAAAATATCGTTAAAGAGAGATTGATTTCGATTTTACAAGAAAGTTAACGAAACTTAACGAAACTTGATTTAAGTCTCGACTGTTACGAAAACACAACAACGCACACCGTGACCATCGAAACAAAATAATTTCATTTATCCCCGAAGACTTTAAACCTCTCTTAACGTCTGGTTCAGAAAAATCCCTTATTAAATATGTAAGCCTTTTGGCCATGGATCATGCCGCGAAATTGAAAGCACTTAATTATGAAATAATAAATATAATTATTTATACGCTCAGTTGGTCCTCATGATGGAAATTATTGTGCGTCCCTCCGCCCGAATGTGCTGCTCTTGTGCATATTTGCAACAGCGAAGCCATCTCATACACAACATGATTTATTTAAATTTCATTTTATATGTTAAAATGTTAAAGCCAACAAAAGCGAAATAAAAACCACGACTGGCAACTGAAAACAAGAAAATATGTACAACCAACTTGGGACGAAATGCGAAGGATAATTTACTTGGCACGCAGGATCATGATTTCCCAACACCAGCTTTAATACAAAAAAATATGTACCACAGACCGGTACGAAGTACTGGTGTAAAGGATGCGAGCGGCTCACTCAGTCCCTCGAAAAATATTTTTTAATGTACTTCTCATGTTCGAGCATTAAATTTAATGTGCTCATTGAAAATGTATCCCAGGCACAGACTCACACACACACATACACCCGGTCATCTCAGGAGAAAGACCAACGAACGAGTAAATGTCCTGTTGTGCATTACACTCTCTACGCAACGGATGACAGAGAAGGAGTGTGAGAGGATGTGTGCGGGGAAGGTATGCACAGAGATCACCGTACCGTGATATGAGGATAAATGAAGAAATGTATCAAAGCGTGCACAGAACATTCGCAATCGTAATGGAATCACATATTTACTCATCAAACAACATTATTTCATTAAAAGTCTTCGGATGGGGCTGGTGCTGCTGGTAGTGGTGGTGTTGGTGGAATAAGTCGTGAAGCATACAAGCGGCGCGCCGATGTGGCTACATACGAGCTGTACTTTCGGATTGCCATAATCAGTTTAATCGCTCATATAAAGCGAAAAATAACACACGACTTATTATACGATACTTTCCACTCTTGGTTTTTGCTGTTAACAGGGTGATTCAGAATACACTGAGGGCCATGCCACACGACAGGGTATAGATGCCACTCCAGCCGCACACACAATGCTTTCTGTAAGGGAGCAGGACAGGCTCGAACAATAATGAAATGTTGTGACAATTTGATATCCCCAAAGTAGTGATGCTGACGCAGCAGATAGAGTTTCGGCAATTCTGAAGATGAACGATCAGGTGAATGGGTAATTTTCCCAACGCCTGCGAGCATATGAATGACTCCACTTGGGTGTTGAATTGGCAAGCAGTTGAGCGGAAATCGTTAAAAAGTTGCACTTAACACGTTCAGCGACATCGTATTACCCTCTGTCAGAGACGTCCAATACGCTCCCTTAATGAGATGATCCAAAAACCGTCATGACTGGTAATGACCACTGAAAACCTCAAAATGTTTGCAAGCATTCGCATTTTTTTATATATCCCTCTAGATGAGATATTCCTGAAATGAAGGCAATACGTTGCTGTGCGCCACTTTCAATACAAAAAGTGACATCATCCCGGTACCGATGACCAAGTTCATCTAGAATCGTGTAAGGTGAACATGAGGCTTTGAGAAAAGGCTCTCAGTCTCTTCGTAATTGTGTAAATATGGTGTGTAAATATGTTAACCCAGTTACTGATCTGCAGGGACAGAGGGGTATATTTAAGCAGCCCTTCCAACAGCTGCTTTAATTCCAACCACAGTCTCACCCAACTTCACAGAAGCCGTCACAGCCATTAAAAAAGCTGAAGAACACCAAATTCGCAGGCTCAGATGATCATCGGCAGAATCCAAATTCATGTCCGACGACTGGAATATCAGATCCATATGCCCCAACCACAAAAATGGATTCCTCTTGCAGCTACAGAGGTATATCCCTGCTATACGTTGCCTATAAGACCCTGTCTAGCAAATTGTGTGAACGTCTAAAGCCGTTTTTAGGCACGTTCCAGAGCGGCTTCCGACGCGGCAAATCGACCATAGGCCAAATTTTCACACTGAGGCAAATCCTGGAGAAGACCAACGGGCTTAAATTGGTACACAGCTCCGTATACGACAGCACTCATCGCATTGGAGCTATTCGATGCGATGGCCGAATTCGAGATCCCGAGGAAATTAATCCGAGCTTGTCGCACCACGCTAACACATACGCGATGTACCGTGCAGTTCGTCTCGAGGACTTCCGAGCCGTTTGTAACCTGCATCGGATTTCGGCAAGGGGATGCGCTGTCGTGTGATGTCTTCAATCTGTACTGGGCAGCTGCAAACACGGAAGGCACTGCTTTCAACAAGTCAGTCCAACCATTGACGGAAATGACATTGACATTGTCCAGCGTTTCCAAGGTACCGTAGTGGAAGCTCTTACAGCTATTGAAGAGCAGGCGAATTGAGCTGGTCTTAAGATCAAGGAGGATACGACGAACTACATTTACGCTGTCGAACAAGAAACATTCTGTTACACACAGATGGGACGTAACATCACTATCGACAGACACAAATTTGAGGTAGTGAAGGAGTTTGTCTACCACTGGGCAAATGTACAAAAACTAATATTTTGCCAGTCCTGCTTTATGGAACCGAAGCTAGAGACTAAGCAAAACTGCTGAGCCGATCATTATTGCCTTCGAAAGCAATATTCTACGACGGATATATTGCCCCGTCTGCGATGAAGGTGAATGGAGGAGAAGCCACAACCGCGAACTCTAGGAGCTGTACCAAGATGTGGTTGTAGTCCGGAAGGCAAAAATCGATCGACTGCACTGGCTTGGCAACATCGAGCCAAAGGACACCGAAGATGGAGCTAAGAGGGTCTTTGAAACCGAGACTCCTGGTTCGAGAAGACCAAAATATATCGGACACACGACAGCTTGAACTTGATGATTGGGAACAGCGTGCCCATGACTGTAATCAATGGAAGGCAGCGACGGATCAGGCTCAGGCTCAGACCTTCCATGTTTCGCAGACCTGTAAGATGAGAAGATTCTTTCACAATGTGTGATTTTTTTATACCTGCTCGTGTGCGTACAGCGGAAAATACTGCTGCTGTGTCCATCAGCCAATTATTGGTTATTATTTGTAAAGGGTGGCTAAATCTTAAGGGCCGATGTTGAATGTGAACCACACCTAATTGTCAAGTTTTTTTCTGCATTTCATTTGACATTTCTCAATTTCAGACCAACTCAATTTGAACCAAATTGAAATACACAATCTAGCAACGCGTTACAGTTATTCAGGCTTGTTATGAAAAAGGGCGTTCAAATCAAAATGCATAGCGTGCTTTGTCGTGATTTGTTCGGTCAGCATAATCGACCAATTTGTGTCCACAATCGGTGGAATTGTGCGTAAATTTCAGCAAACTGGGTCTGTAGGAAATGTGAAAACACCTGTGCATGCTCACCCAGTTCGTCCGGCGGCTTATGGGCTGGGGGCGTCATCGGGCTGTACTTCTTCGAAAATGAGGTCGGCCGGGCAGTTACCGTGAATGGTGTTCGCTATAGCGAGATGGTAATGGACTTTTTGTGGCCAGAAATTGAGGATATGGATCTGGACGATATGTGCTTCCGACAGGATGGTTCCACTTGCTACACAGCCAACGAATCAATGACTCTTTTGCTCGACAAATTCAATGGCCGTGTTATCTCACGTGGTGGCGATGTCAATTGGCCGCCAATATCATGTGATTTGACACCGTTGGATTTTTTTCTATGGGGTTATTTGAAAGAAAAGCTGTACGTCGGTAAGCCAGCAACAATTCAAGAGCTAAAGGATGCGATAATTCGGCACATTAACGGCATAGAACCTCAATTATGCTTCAGCGTCATCGCAAACTTGGACCATCGGATGGAGGTGTGCTGCCGAGGTCGCGGCGGCCATTTGGCTGACATGTTGTTCCATACATAATTGAACCAAACCAATATTATCACAATAAAAAGAAATGACAATAATTTCATAAATAATTTGTGTTTTATTCAAAATGAACATCGGCCCTTAAAACTTAACCACCCTTTATTATGTTATATTTTTCAAACTCCCCACTAAGAACAAATATTTGCGTCAATGGCGCTCCTTATCGATCAATGATTGCGAACTTTTTTTGCCCCAAATACTCCAACTGAACTGAACCACGCTTTAAGCACGACGGCGTTACATGCCACTCAGGACGAGCAGCGATGGGCCAGCTAAGGAATTACTTCGAAGTCCTAACTGACGAGTCCATATGTCATTTCCTGACTTGATGAATATCGCAACACATACTCCATGGTTCCTAGAACAGACTTCGCAGCACCCATGACATTCAGCGATGCTGTTGATGAATTTGACAGTCAGTCCTCAGACCTCAAACCTCAGACGAACTATCTTCGTATCGTTATGTCTGAAAGACAGCTTCTGTCGTCTTGTGTAAGGGTCTTGTTGGGGATCAATATTCTGAAACTAAATTGGAGAAAAGTTCTGTGCCACAGATTAAGAGATCCTTGTTTCTGTGACGCCTTACTCCGCCGTAGCCCGGGCTAATTGTATGTCCTTTCTTGGAGACATAGATTACCCTAGTTAGCATTCATTATAGTCAGTTCGACCCACCGACATACTACGCCAAGTCGCGGCGGCCACAACCGTCATATAAGATAGCCGCTCTTTATATTTAGCCTACAGGACGGTACGCAAGTACGAGAGTGACAGCCCAGCTGAACCGAGATTCAAAAACTTTTTATATCGTGGCACTGTCAACCTACAAGGGACGACTAAGTACTTAAGTTGACTAACAGTGGCAACTTCTTACAATTACTCATCAAATAAAAATGAGTAATAATCGGGTTTACTGACCACCTACCATTCGATCGTTTCGGCTGAACATGTCTGTTGTCATTGACACTCAAGTCTGTTGGTGAAGTATCATGGAGACCCCTTGTAAACACACAAGCAAACGATGCCACCTGTAATGGGACAATTCGCCTCTGGCTTCGAATAAAAACGAAAAACTTTGATAATTTAATACCTCGTAAGTAATGATGCACCCTTTAACGCAGCACGATGTCATCAGTTTGTTTCCGAAGTCAAAAGATCATGAATACACACTCGGGCAGCGGTGGAGTGCCGCTTATGTCAGTCAGAGCGAAAGGAGCGAGAACCAACACGCACTTTTTAACTTTACAGCCCACACCACCACCGAACCAGCAGCAGCAACAGCAGGCAGGTGCAGTGCATGCAGAACACTTTGCGAATTTGCATATAAACTCCGATAACAATGTGTTGCAGGAAATAACTTAACATGGTTGTCGCCTGACACATTGGCAAAGCAGCCAGCCAACCGGTGGGTGGGGGTTAACCATGTAATCGTAAATTACCAGCAATCCTTGCCGTGAGTTGTTTGCGAAACAAACTTTTAATTAGCGCGCGCACACACATACCCAGGTCACATCCAGCATTCGACTCAAAGATTTATCACATCATTTGCATAGATCTAATCCAAGTCAGGTGACGCTCCTGACAGGCGCTGCAAAGTGCTGCGGTGAGGGCATCTGTGTGTACAGTCTGATGTACCCTTCGCCTTCATGACCTTAATTTGTCGTGCGCTGACAAACTTAGCGTTGGAGCAGAGGCGAAACGAACTCATTCCCTGGTGACGTGATGGCGGAATAGAACAGGATACAAAGGTATTGATGGCATTTCACTGTTCTGCTGCTGCTGCAGTTTCAGATGTATCCCCGCTTCCGGCACGGCACCAGTTCCAGATGAATAACAATCCGCGCACCAACCTTGATTAAATAATGTAATTTAAGATTCCCGTCTAATTATTCACTCGGGATTTGATTCAATTAGACTGAAACAAAAGCCAATTGTGTGCCCTATGAAGTAATATTTGTGCTCTGTGCCTGTGTAGACCTGTAGACGTGGTGCTGCGAATGGTTCCACGGATGTGTGTACAATGTACATCCGCTGGAAGCATTTGATCTGGAAAAAGGTTCGTTAGTGACTAGCTGCGACTGGTGGTTGTGGCAGAGACAGCGACGATGGGCCGGATGGAAAGGTGTATATTGCATGATGATTCTACGCGGTGGGTGGATGTCCTGGTGGAAGGATAATGATGGCGATGGTGTTGATTTTCATTATGATGGCGAAGTCTGTCAAAAATTAAAATATTTCCAAGGAATTCGCGACGCGTTTGGATTGCGGGAGTAGGTACTGGATCATCCGACTGATGCAGAGACATTGCAAGGAGGTGGTGGTGATTTTGAGACGCTATCGTTAAGACATTCATTTGCGGATTGACTTTTGAATTGTGCAGTCTGTTGAGTCACTAGAGGGGGGCTTATCGACTGGGATGGTTTGGGACTGGTGGCGACACAATCACAATTGCCACCCTCAATAATATGCAAACCGTACATCGGCAGATTGTAAGGAATGAGTTTATTTCATTTCGAAGGATCGGCGGACTGTGTACAGTATCCCACTGGGAATCGTTAGATAACCTTCTAAGTACCCACTTTCCAGGCTGCATTGAGGTGTTGCAAGTTGATATTAATATAAAGCGGATTGGAGTAGGCGCGGTTAAGAGTAATGAACTGAACAGCGGTAGGATGGTAGCCTGGACGATTATATTCACATAAATTCCTTGTTAACCAGCTGAGCTATTCAGGCAAACTTTCACAAATCAGGAGGCAATTCTCATTCAAATACAATCGCAGCCACCAAAGGCATAATTCCGGGTACCATGATTCCGAAATCGATCAAGATATGCAAAATAAACGTGAGCTAATTATTAACTTAACTTTAGTGTCCAAACAGTCAATCTCTATGAGTGAGTTGATATTTGGCCGCGCACTTGGAGATTGATTTTTGCTTCAGCTCAGTCTCTCCAAATAGTTGTTTGGTTGGTTTATGTGGCTATCCGATTTGTCTTTGATACCGCACCCCGTTGGCCATGGTTGTTTGGTTAGCTAAATACAGGCTGTGGAGTTTAGGAAATTGATTATGTTAGATATGTTTTGGTTTGTGATCTCGGAGATGTCACTAAGACAGGGTTTGCCGAACGCAATATATCTTTGCTTGGCTAGTGCCGGACTCCTCTGAGTGGGAGTCAAGGCAACTGCGATAGTGTGGGTTGAACGGTATTCCTAGTCCAGCAGCGTGGATGCCTATAGGCCACTGTCCCGTGCCTACAGCCACGACTCTAGCGATTTCTTTGAAGAGGTCATCAGTCCTTCTTTTAGTGTAGGAGGGCCAGCTTTTCCTATAGACTTTGTACTTGGATGACCTAGTTCACCTTCTACTAGCTAAGGACAGGAAGTGTTGAAAGATGGCGTGTTTGATGTGGTTGATTAGGGGGCCTACCAACTCAGTGGGGGCGTTACCGGAAGCTCCTTGCTTGTCCAGTTCGTCAGCAATCCCATTTCCCTCTATGTTGCTGTGGCCTGGAACCTAGAGGAGAGTAGTATTAGTATTACACTTGCTAATGGCCTGTTTGAGTTCCTCCTTACACTGTTGCATCAATTTGGAGGAAGCTAGCTTCTCTGATCGCTAGTACTTCAGCCTGGAAGATACTCGAGTGATCTGGGAGGCGGTAAGAGTTCGAGGTGTTGAAGTCCGCCGAGAAGACCGCTGAGCCTACACCGTGGCCTAGCTTAGATCCGTCTCTTTAGATCAGAAATTGGTATTCTGAGATGAGTGATTGGGTTTGCCAGTGCTTTCTGGATGGAAATCGGCACTGTGCCGCGATACCGAAGCCTATGGTGGATGTGATGTAGTCTGTATGAGCTGGGGTTAGGTGCTCGATCAGGAGTTGCAGAGTTTTGCTATGGCAGTGCGGTCCCGCTGACCAACCTCCCGCTTCTCTGAGACTGATGGCGCTGCACATGACTACATACTTGAAAAGTATGTGTACACGGTTCCAGAAAAGTAAAAGCACTGATAAACAGAGCCGGACCTACCACAAGTGCAGTATGTGCATGTGAACAAAACCCCAAGCGCTTAGAGGCGCATTGTGAAACTCTAATACAAAAACTAAAATCCATCGATATACTCCAATAGTGTCGTCTCAAAACTTAGCCTTTGGAGTCGGCATAAAACTGTAGGTCCCATCTACTTGTGATGGAACAATACGCGCAACACGAGCGGTTACTGTTAGCTAGGCCCTGGCCCTCTAGGGGCTGTAGCGCCACCCATAGTAAAAGTATAGTAATTTATCATTCTTTTACTGTTAGGTCGTCCAATTAGCCTACATACGCATTTTTAAACGCTCTTCTTACACTTACACCATTTCATCTGTTCCCCAAAAGACTTAAAAGAATCTAGTACGAAAAAAAGGCAAAGTCTCTAAAGCTACGGCAGAAAAGTTCACTTCCAAAATATTGATCTGCCAAAACTATAGAACGGAGCGCTAAACGTAGAGCTTGTACACAGCGTTCATTTGGCTCAGGCCGGTCCTGCATTTGAGACGTCCATAGTGTACTCATGCATCGGGGCGTTACTTCCACCGGCCCAAGGGATAAGTTATCGATGCTTGGGAACAAGTTTGATGACGAATATATTTGCAGAGTTCAAGTCCTCGATACCTTCTATAAAATATGTAATACATAGACCAGCAGTCAACGAAGTACCCAGAATATATTCGATTGCTCTTCGTGGTCCGTATGGTTAGGGTTCCGCATCAGAATTCAATTATTAATAATTATTCCAGCAATTATTTCTGCATAACTTTTTAGTTGGTTGGTTTGTTTTTCTTACGAACCTTTCTCGTGTTTTGACAAATGAATACATATGAGAACGGTTTGGCAAACCCGAACAATGATTACCAGAGGACATCTCAATGGACATTACTTTTTCTAAATATCTGTGGGGGGTAAAAGCAATATCTTTTGTAAAATGCTTTCACTAGTCTCCAGCGATACAGAAAAAGGAGAACGATTTTTTTTTCAAATGTTTCATTTAATTCGAAACCGTTGGAGTTCATTTTATACAATGTTGTAGGGCTCAGGCGAAAGCACCTCTTCCAGATCTCCACTCTACTCCGGAGAAATCCTTCTGTCAGCCAGTTTGCTTGAGTCTCTATCGCGAGTAAGCAGTTCAGTAACCGCGGTGCACGCTTAGTAGGCAATAAAGCAAAGAATAAATATAAAATGTTTAAATGACAAGTAAGACTTCTTGTGTTAATTTCTTAATTAATGAAACAGTCATAGCTCAATATATTAGCAAATTCGACTAGGGACGTATGTGTAGTACATTTCCTTGGACGCTCGGGGAACTTCGCAAGACGAAATACCAAACCTGTGTTGCTGTCCATTGATCGGTCGGCGGCTTTTATACTTCTTCTCGTGGTAGTCCCGTGACGAATTTGTTTCGAAAACAAAGTGTTCATGGTTGCCATGCCGCAAGCCTTACATTATAAATTACTTAATTAACAATATTTCTTTTAGTTGTAATTCATATTCCAATAGGTCTAATAAAGTAATATAATTAACAACAATTCAATAAATTTAATGAAATACAATGAGAAACACAAAAGTATATCGTTAAAATGCATTGCAATGTTCAGTTTCTAAAACATTTCTTTAAGACTCCATTTATTGTACCTAATCCCACAAAGCCCCTAAATATCAATACCATCTAATATATGTTTCATTCTGATGTGGCAAGCAACACTATATGAGTTCCAAATAACAGCAGTAATTCTTTTTACAATAATTTAAAATTAAAAATCTTTATTTTAAAGAGCCTGGAGATGCATCAATCAGTTTGAATGCACAAGTACCCCAACAATATATGACCCCAATCAAAAATACCATCGATTATGGGAAGCGCCACTTCGGCACAAGGGCACGGTGGCAATCATTTACCGCATTCACTTTGTTTCACATTTTATTGTCGCAATTTAATTGGTCGCTGTACAGCTTTTAATTTCACGCTTCCATTCTGGGCTTTCAGCGTCGCTTCATTACTTTGGATGTAGTTTTCAATTAAGAAACGTCAGGTGTGCAGCGCACCTGTATGCAGTGTAATTGTGCTTCAGCACGACTATTGTCTTTTTAATGAACACCACTTACTGACTCCCTTCATCGTGCATTCATTTCCACGTGGAAAGCGTCATCGAACGTCATCGTTCTCATATGGTGATTTAAAAAACCGAAGTGTAGTTCATTAAAATGATTATTAATGTTGGATTTAATACAACCGCTATAGAACTGGCGCTATCTACAGTTCGAAGAAAAACATGGAAGCATGTCGATATCAAAAAGGTCATTTGTGTGGGAATATAGTCCGGGGTAGACGAGGCCTTCATCATCGTCATCCTTTTCAGTGGCATGCATGTACCACTACAGGGGTCGCGGCGGTAAAGAACGGACGACAGATCTCCAGGCCATCCTGTCCTCCGCCATCGACTCTGACTCATCAGGAGTAATGCTCAAGCGATACCAAGAGAGTTGTTCGACTTGGTGCAACCACCCCGTCCTGAGTCTTCGTCTTCACCTCAGAAGTTGTGATGCTTAAGACATTCGTCCCACGTGACCAAACCATTCAAACGGGTTCGAAGAACCAGCTGCTCAACATTGCGTTCCTCGGGCACTGCAATGTTTATCACCCTATCATGGCTAGTAACCCCCACAATAGCACGAATAAATCTCAACTTGGCAGCTTCTATTGCCGATCGTATCCTTTCGTGAGAGTTGGAACAAAGACCGAGTTGAAACCGGCTAACTAGGATTTGTTACTAAGCTCGTCTCTCCTAATCATAGATCTACGACGGCATTTCAAAATTGATGCAGCTCTTGAACTTCTCAAACTGATTCAATGGAACTCCACTAACAACCAGAGTGCATTGAACAGACGTTCTGGAAATAACCATAAGTTCGGATTTGTCCGCGTATACCCTCATCCCAGCATCAGCACATTCGGCCACAAACGTTTCGAGCATAAGCTCGAAATCTGTAAAAAGAAGATGACTTACCATCAGCTCTCCCAAAGTGCTCTCTGTGCTTCAACATCCAATCCATATGTGAAAAGATGAGGTAACAAGAGACACCCTTGGCGAAGTCTAATACCCACCGTGAAGGGTGTTGATTTCGCACCGTCAACTGGAACACAGCAGCTGAAGTTTGCCAGTCCACATTAATGACACGAGAGAGCCATAGAACTAGCTGTTTACCCATCACCTTCAGCGTTTCAAGCTGGATTTCTTCCAAACTGGAGGATTTGCCAACATTTAGCGATACAATCGCCAAAATGACTTCATGGACTATTTTCCGCCCGACTCAAGACTGTAAGTCTGCCACCCTTAGTGCCCTGTTCGGCATTGAGCAGCTCGAAAAGTGCTCGGTCCATCTGCCCAAGATGCTCACCTCATAGAAAACAAATACAACGTCTTTGGATATCATTGCTGCTCTTAGTCGGCGAATGGATTGGCAGTCTTTCCTGAGGGCAGAACTTCGATTTCTTCTCGTTCTAGCCAGACCTAGCATAAAATGTTTGATGGAGCCGTCAGTGGAAATTCCATCCATATTCAAGGCTGTTTTTAGTTATATCTTCCGTTACGAGGGAGTTTTCTAAGCCACAAGCCGCAAGTGGATCACATAAGTCGCTTCTGACCAATCTGGGGTGAGGTGGATGCCCAATCAATGGTGTTCGGCTTCTGGTTTTCACCAGTGGGAGTGTGGGAATTCGATAACAGAGACTAGGTGCAGATGCTTCGTGTCAACGCTTTAAAATCCTTAACAAATTGCAGTGGGTTCTCTTGCTTACATAACGATATGTTTTCCATTCAAACCGTCAAGTGAATTGACAGGAATTCCAAAGCAGCAAATCAAATCAGCTAGAAAGCTTCGCTCGGAAGTATACAGGCGCACTCACAACTTGTCAGAAAAATAGATAAAGTGGCGAGGGTTACGAGAGTACGCAAGAATATTAGAGAGACCTCTCGATATCAGCATGAATTCCAAATGGACAGGAAGTACTCTAAAATGGAGCGGTGCCTTTGCACCATACATCCAGCCCAAATGAAATTACGATGAGTTTCATCGAAAATCGATATAAAACGAGATGAGAAAATGTGCTTTTTTTGAGCCGAGGGAACTTCGAGCAGAAATCATTTTTAACGCTTCTCCTGTGGAAATGGCAAGCCCCGCCATTCTTCGAGTGATTTGTCGTTCGTTAATTTTTCAGACAGACGAAATTAACTTCTTGTCCCATTTGCTCGGGGGTCCCACTTCGGGGGCTCTGGGAACAGTGTGAGGATATATGAACTTTAGCTTGTCGTCACTCATATTACAAAAGTGATGAGACTGAGTTAAAAGGGACCTTCAAAGTTACCAAAAGCCAATTCGATGTCGAAGCGAAAAAGATGGGTGCAAGCACAGACATCCTCCGCCCTGCTAATGAAAACATTCAATTCATGGATGCTGAAAATAATTTACTTCAAGTGAAGGCAATCATATTTTTGGTGACAAGACTGCAGACACAACCGTACCGTGGAGGGGGACTGAACAATGTATCTTATCACAGATGTCAAATAATACAGACGTTGAATTATTTATGCTTGTCGTCACGTGTTGCAAATAAAATCGTAAATGTGGAAATAAAGCCAAATGTGACCTAAGGCCCTGACCTTCTGATGGATGATTGAGGGATCTGCCAACAGCACAAAGGCCTCCCTTCGAACACAATCAGTGCATAAAAGCAGCTGTTATCCGACCGAGGAGTACACTTAAACTTAAATCGACTTTTGATAATGGATATAAAAATGAGAGGTTTTCTTTCTCGGAGGGGCGCTATCTGCCAAGACGATATTCTTTGACTGATTTTTGCTATGCATGAGCCATCTGATGGTGTCAGACGAAGTGTGAGCAGATCAAACGATGATGAATGAATAAGAGGCTAGATGCAGATGCATAGTCTACTTCTGTCAGATTTATGTACATTCTTTAGTAATTTTAAAACACAACGCGTGCTTCTTTCCTTTTGTCAAAGGCAAACATTCGCAGTTAGTATCGCCATTTCATCATGGAAAGACTTACAACCGACCAACGCTATTGAGCTATTGAATTTCGTATTTTATAGAAATTTTTGCTTTGTTAAACTTTGTTTGCCGAAAATTGACCAGCTACGTCTGGTTCCCCGCTTCCTAAGTACTCGCTGCAGATGATGCGGTCTCAATCTGTGGGAATGTTTTCAGAATTATGTCAACAAAGTTTTCCCAGTGCGTCGAAACTCTGAAAATTCGATTTACCCGATTAAATACGACAGTTAACTTTCTGACAATGGTGATGGTGTGAATAAGAACTAAGGGTACACTCCGAGTGAACACTCATGAGTAAAGTGTTTTCGTTAAAGGGAATACTTAATTTGGTGTGAATGGAAAATGTGCTCAAAGTAGGTGCTTCCCCTCAAGTTAAAGTTTGAAAACTAGAGCGGAGAGCTGTCAAATTTATTTGACAATATTTTTTTTTTTCAAGATAATCAACAATAGATACAGGGTCTATGATTCACGGCGTTTCGGGGACTCGGAATAATTTCAAGAACCTTTACAGATTCGAGTTGCATAACATGGAATGGTTAATCCTGAGGAAACCCGTGGTGGTGCCATACCAAGAATTGAGAAGATGAAAATATTCCTTCGATACATTGGTGACCCGGAATTCAAAGTTGGCGTTGGTGAAAACATTGGGATTCATAGATTCACTGTATCGAAAATATGTATACATATGTATGTGCAAAAGTACATCATCTCCCAGTCCAGATTTCTTCTCTTTTTTTTAGGGTTTTTCACATCAATCCTCAAAGTATTCCTCTTCCGAAACAGTATTCTCCATTTTGTTGACTCTTTTAACTCCTGAAATTAGTTACCTCCAATGCACACTCAACTTCTTCAAGTGTTTACTCAATACATTCCATCTTTATTCACATCAAAATGGGGGCAACACTCACCTGTCAAAATATGTGAGTTGAGGTCTTTCTACTTTCATTCACAACATATGGAGTGTTCCCTCCAAAATGATCACTCCAAAAGGGAACACTCAATTGGCTTTGAAAGTTCCCCAGCATTTTGGAGGGAACACTCAAAGCCAATTCTTATGCACACCACCCAGTAGTGCAGAAACTTGCAAATGTCATAGCACACTGCATCTATCAATAAATAGCAAATGAGTGTGAAAACGTCATAATCATCTGACAATTTCGCAATATTGTGCGTCCAAACTTTGCCAGATATATGAGTATTTTACTGGCAGATGAAGGAATGAAAATGATCTGAAAATGAGTTTTCTGCAAACTTGAAAATAAATTGTAATATCAAAAGGCTATAAGAATGGCGGCATACATTTTCACTGACAGATCTAAACACTGTGAGATACGGTCATCGTCCGGACATAGCTTCACTTCTTTCACCAACAAATTTGTATAACTGTCTGTCACGTAACTGTGGGTAACATCTACAATATACAGTGAAACTTCTATTAACGGACACCCCTCTATAAGGGACACCTCTCTTTACGGACAATTCGTTAGGCTGACGGAGATACACTTATTCGTGTATTTCGCCCTCTTACACACAGACATGAATTTCATCATCTATTAAGCAGTTGTACCCCTAATAACGGACACACGAAGCAAAAATGAACAAGGAATAGACAGACAAATATTGAATGTATGGATTCCATTGCTCTACATGTGTACCACTCTGTCTTATGTTCCATATCCGAGATATCTGCAGCATTTTTGGTGAGAATATCCGTTGTCCGAGTGATGGAATGCGAGCAACTTGTAAGAAAAAGTTACCCCCTAAAACGAACTTAAATACATACCCAGTGGAGGTGAATGTCATTTGTCAAATTTCATTAAATAACTTAGATTAGCCCCCTAGAGTGGGCGTCTCTACAAAACGGACAAACAGGCAGAGAGAGTATTGAAGACGACCCCCGCTCCGGCGCCCCGGCTACTGCTTGTACGGGAGAAAGCATCAAAGAAGTCGAAAAACTTGTTCTTGAGGATGCCCGAATAAAGGTGAAAATAATGGCAGAGATCACCAAGCTTTCAATTGGTACCATTCACACCATTCTTCATGACCATCTTAACCTTTCAAAGGTCAGTGCAAGGTGGGTGCCACGAATGCTCACAGCGCCTCAGAAAAAATTGAGAATCGCATGCTGTAGAGAGCTTTTGAAGATGTGTAGTGAGAACGCGGACGGTGCTATGGATCGAAACATGGGTCCACCACTATGACCCTGAAAGCAAACAAGAGTCCATGCAGTGGCACAAAAAAGGAACAGACCCCCCGAAGAAGTTCAAAGTCACTCCGTCTGCCGGGAAGCCCATGGCCACAGTTTTTTGGAACTCAATGGGAATCTTGCTCATTGAGTACAAGAAAAAAAAAGATGAAACCATCAACGCCACATCCTACGCTTCCACTTTGCATAATTTGCGGGAGGAAATTAAAAAGAAAACACTGGGTATACTCGCAGCTGGGTATACTGTGTTGCTTCTTCATGACAACGCTCCTGTTCACACGGCGCGAGTTTCCAAAGCTGCTGCGCGAGATTGTGGTTTCGAAGAAATCCAACACCCACCCTATAGTCCAGACCTTGCCCCTAGTGATTATTTCCTGTTTCCGGATTTGAAAAAATGTCTTCGTGGAAAAAGGTTTTCGGATGATGAAGAACTCAAGTCGGCAATAAATGGGTATTCTGTTTAACTAGAGATAAAAAACATTTATATGAAATTTTACATGAATGCACTAAAATAATAGTATTACTTGATAAATAAGTCAATTTATATATACACCCACAGCTTCACCCCGATACCGAGAATATATTGAACGGCCCTCGTAGTTACGTTCAAAGAAGGAACTCCGGTCTTATCTGGTAAACATACAGCAGCAAGAAGCAATTGGTTCATTGTTGAACCCTTCGGCAAGTAACATTCAAAATATAAATCTCAAGACAAGTTAGAGAACACGAATGTATTCACACAGACCTCTAGTGTCACACGATCTCACGGTTAGTTTACAATGAAAGCAATAAGCATTCCACAACTCCACAACCAACACCAAATCAACTCGATTAAGTTCATTATCTGTAAAGCATTAACGCATTTAAATCAAAAGAAACAAATTCTCACAACACCCACACAAGTCAATTAGCATTTTAATAAATTGCCACCCCTTTTTGCGAAGTACCCACCGTGTGCAAGTTGCTCTCCCTTCAGGCCTCAACATCTGTGCGCAGCATGTTGCCATTTCTGCAGAAAATCGGGAAAAAAACTTAAAACTAACTGATTTCTTTATGAATTGAATGCTGCCAGGCGGATCATTGTACGCAACTGGGCCGTAGGCTGAGCGTTGAGGAGCTTACTTCGAAAAGCATAATCAATCAAGAAATGGAATTTCACATCTATGCACCCAGCCTGCTGCCCCTCAATTAGTCCGTCGGAAATAATTTACCACATCCGAAGTAATCGCATCAGGAAAATTAAATTCTCCCCCGTGCGAGTACGCAGTGGCAACACTGATTGTGTTTAACCAAGTACGTGAAGTCATTAACATCTTTTTCTGAGCCATCGATTGCCAGCGGTACGTTGTTCTACCGCAAATATCATATCGCAACTGCTACCAGTATCCCAATCGCTCGTACCGCACGTAAATTGTGTGGGCATTCACTTTCCCAGTGACTATACCATACATATATACATAAATACTTCTCAGATATACACGTCATATCTGCCGGCAATAAATTGAATTTTTCATTCCAATGAGTTGGCAACAGCAACAGGAGGAAAAGATGTTTTGTACATTCATTCGAGAACACCCACGCCCCACTCCCACTCCCACTATTCGAAAACGGCTTGTGGTAGTGGGCCTAGATGGCGCCTGTGCTGTGCGCATTCGAGTTCGCTAATGCATTTGGTATGCATCGGCTTTCCTTGCAACGGCAATTGAATCCTTTCTCGGTATCCCCGAAATCGATGAAAGGTTCAATTGGAACCACTTGCCTCATGGGTGCACAATTATGCACTGGTAGGAGGCTGGGTATTAATGTCGCTCGATTTGCACACATGGCACTGTCACGACGGGTACTCTGGTATCGATGGATGTGCAGACGATGCTGTACACGTAGGCCTTCGACGTCTCGTCTCGTCTCTTTTCCCATTCAATTAAATCCTTAATAAATCTGAAATTGAATTTCCATACAGAGAAATTGATTCAGTACACTTGTCGTGGCAATCTGTTAGCTGAGGGACGTTATGATCGTTGCTGCTCCTTGGCCAATGGTGCCCACTGGTAGGTGGACTGATTGGAATGGAAAAAAAAAACACAGCACAGATGATAAAAATTCATCTCGATAATCTCCTTAATCAAATAATTTCATGCAGTTGCAGTTAAGCCCGACAGATGGGGATGTAAATATTTAAACTGGGCCATTTCCGAATCGAAATATTTCGGAAGTATGTGTTGACTCATGATCTAAAGACGTGGCTAATTACATTTACCCAGAGGCATGCACTGTGTCTATTCAGTGCATAGTGGGAAGAGCCAATTATGTCTTTATGGGAATCAATTGACAATTATCGCATTACCATTGGGGCGGTGATGCACAAGTAAGTGAAGGCTTCAGAACTCATTCGAGGTTATTCTGGAACATTTTTTTTTGTTGAATTTCAGGGATGGACAGGTTTAAATTGGCGTTGCAACCACACCCCGATGGTCTATTGGGAATTCAGGGAGTCAGCATTGCAGTGCAGCTTGTACGATACCGATATAGAACCTCCGATCTGTCGAAACAACAATATTTTGACAACTGTGGCAATATTTTTGTTTGCAGACTTTTGTGGCCGGGTGTGTGTTTAATATCCACTTAATACATCAATTGGAAAGCATCGCCAAGTGCGACTCGCTGGTTACCAGAGTGGGAGTGATAACAAGGGAGATTGGCTGAATCGAATGAATGTTATGTCGGGACGGTCATGTTCATTGACCCAAGCTTTCACCGTGAACTCACCAAGAATTCATTACTCTTGACTGGTTCATGGCTGGCGGATTGTTCCATTTTAAATTACGCTGAAGATTTATACACACTTATACACGCATCGCCGCGGGATTATTCCAGAGCGCCGCGGCGCGCCGGTGGTGTTGAACAGTTTGTGCACACGCACTTTTCATGGTCGTGTTGGCTTATATTTGTAAATTTATATTTGAAATTTCTTAACATTCATTTTTTTTAAAAATAGCTGAAAAGACTTTTTTAGCTTCTTCTTCTAATGGCGCTACAGTCTAGGGTGGACCTGGGCTCCAGCCAACAAGCATCTCCTGCTGGCACGATCTTTAGCCAGCTGCTTCCAAGTTCGTACGCCAAGTTGATTGAGGTCCTTCTCCACTTGTGTGCGCCATCGGTTCCGTGGGCATCCTCATCCTGGTTTGGCGTCGAAGACTCTTCGAACTGGAGCAGAGCTGTCCATGCGCTCTACATAGTCTAGCCATCATAGGCATGGACTCCGTAGACGCCTGGCAACGCAAACAGGACCCAAGATTGAACGCGGAACTCTTCTCTCGAAAAAAGCAGGGGCTTCTTCATCTGCTCTTGAGATTGTTGAGATTGATGCTTCTGCGCCACAGAGTAGGACAGGTATGATCAAGGTCTTATATAATGTTAGCTTGGTCCTTCGAGAAACGGTAGTACTTATCCCTCGGTAGTTGGCGGAGTTGAAGGGATCTCCTTTTTTGTGGATCGGGCAAACGATACTGAGGTTCCACTCGTCGGGTATGCTTTCCTCCGACCTTGTCTTACATCTTTGTTCGACTTAAGTCCCGATATCGCTATCTTGACTACGTCCAGGTTGGGGGGACGGAAGTCTCTTCTATCATCGTCCATTGTGTGGAGTGAACTGTCTACAAAAGTTATGTTTCCATATTCTCAGTATCGCCTGCGACTCTACTACGAGTTGTCCCTATTTCTCTTGACAGCCTTCTGTCTGAAGTTTATACCATTGGATTGTTGTTTTACCCGTAGGTAAAACTTTCGGACATCATTTCCGCCGGAACACCTCTCCATTTGTTCGATAGCGCGTCTCATTGTCTTTTTTTTTTTCTTTTTGAGAAGCCGGTGCTGTTCCTTTCTTTTAAGTTCGTAGAGCTCACGAACCACTCTTGTCCTTCTGTCCAGCGTCGCCTTATATGCTGCTTGCTTCGCTGAATGCGCCTGCCTGCACTCGTTGTCAAACCAGGGGGTATTTATAGATGGCGTTCTAAAAACCAACACATCAAAGGCAGCTTCTTTGATAGCGATTTGACAACGGTTCCATTGTTCGTCGAATGTTTGTCCTGGCAGGGTTGGATTCGGTGAGATCTTCCGGGATACTCGATTGGTAATGCTTTCCGTAAGCAAACTGCTGTGGTCTTGCTCTACTCCGTTGTCTTATCGATTTCCGTGTTTCTATCTTGGCTACAACAAGGAAATGATCCCAGTCGATGGAATGTTCGGACATCGAGAATACTGGAGGAGTGTCTGACGTCGATGGCAATGCGATCAATCTGGTTGACGGTTGATTGATCAGAAGACCGCCATTATAATGGCAATCTCAATCTCAAATCCCTCATGATCTTAGTATTTTGTTTTACATAACTTTACGTAGGTACAGAAAATGCGTGACAGCGATGTGAGTCTAAATGGTAGCCGTAGCCAAGCGACGCTCCAAGTGAGATAGAAGAGGAAACTGTTTCATGCCATGATTCCCTATACGAAGCTGACTCAAATGGAGAAAGTTTGCTAAATGAGGATCACATCGGTTCGGGTGACGTGTCACTTACCACTCCAACACAATTCCTTTCGAAGGACGAAAATTATAAATGGTGTAGGTGGCCACTAGAAAGCCGGCCTGTATAGACCAGAAAATGATATGAACACTTCCCCAGACTCCTTATGCGGTCTCCAAAGTTACCGATATAAAATCGGCTACCTGATATCGTTAACATTGTTGTGCAAATGCAACAAACTTTGAATTTTAACACTGTTTTGCGTCCCATCGGTCTTTCATGTTCAAATTGTATTGTTAGGCGGAAATGGTATTTATATGAAAGCGATACTGAAATAGCTATAGTCAAAAATCAGTCGTCAAGGCGATAGTAACTAACAAGTTGTTTGTTAACGTGAAGCAGGTAAAACGATATCTTTCGTCTTCTTCTTGCTTTCATGACAATCGGCAACGCTAGCTCGAGCCGATTGTCGTCATACGCGACTAGAGCCCTGGTCAAAATATCCCATTTCCAGTATAAAGTGCAGGAACGTACATATGTGATTCAGTGCTTGTTCGCGTATATTGTGGTCTTCTTCGCTGATGGCCGGGATGATGATTGGCCTTAATCGGATCCCTTCATGTGATCAAGGGCAAACAATTCAACGTTTTTTTCAGAACGCACACGTGATCGGGGGCCTAAAAGCTTAACAGTACACGAGACTACGTGTAATTGAATATACGGTCCGAATCTGAGGCTATTACCCTATTTTCCGCACTATTTCCGCACCCATAATTTACCTACTTCCACACGTATGCACACGGCCTTAAATAATTTACTATTTCTTTTTGGTGAGTTGTTTAATTTTAAATATGAATTCCTTTAGGCGTCGGTTATGATTCACTTCACCGCTCAAGGCATTCAAAATTTTGCAATTAAAAGTTTTCGCGATGAAGATGGCATTCTAAAATGTAGGGAATTTCTTAAAATAGATTTACTGTATCTACAGGAGGCCTGTCAACATTGATCCAAGTACGAGAGGACTATTTACTTGCCTTCAAACGATTGATGTTGTGCACGTTTCATAAGTTGTAAACTTTATTCGATTCTGTTTCGATATTTTCATTTGGCTTCAGTTAACACAGAGCGCGAATTCACTGAAATGGGGTAGACTGTATTTGTGGCCTTTCAAGGACATCGTGTAGGACATGATTTTCCGGGTATGGCAGTATGGATACACATGTAGACTCAGACAATTAGCATTCGAATGCTGGATGAATTATCTTATCTTCGTACGAGTATCTCATTTCGTGCATCTATTATTTTTGTGTAAACAAACAACCTCATTAATCCGAAATCAGATAGCAAATACTAATGGCTAATTGCCGTTGGTCTCAGGCACAAGGCGAAATGTATCTTTGTCTGCTTTTCTATTACATCTCTGGGATCTGCACTGTCGTCGGCGGATGGAATGTACGTGAAGGGAAATTCAGTTTTGTTTCGATGTTGTTCCGGAAGAACTTGGATATCCACTTACATGTTATTACGGGAAATTTTTTTTTGCGATGTTCACAGACATCGTCTGTCTGTATAATGTGCTGCGTACACACACGTGCTATGTCACGGCGGAGTCAATTGTGAAAAACGAGAAGAACTCAGCGAAGCATTCGGCACCCTTCAATTCATCTTCAAGACTTTTGCGAACTTTTCAATAAGAGCCTTATATCGCAAAGTCGCATCTAGTTTCGAGTGAGTCAAAGTTTTCGTCTTTCGTTTTTTTTCTCATCATTGTTGTTGATGTTGAGAGAGATGTTTGTATGGCCGAGCACGGAGTTTACCAAGAGTGTGTATGCCACCTAAGAGCATTTATGGCATTGTTATCTTTGCGAAAATATTTTCCATCTATCCATTTCTGTGTATGTAGTTTGTTTCTGAATTGAATATTCTCTGTTGAGAATTATTCACTCACTGCTTCGGCAGGCACGTCTCTTGTGGAACGGTTTTGTGTATTTTAAGTTTCCAGCAACATCATCTGGATGTGTCACAGTATCAAAGTTTGGAGCTATCGACCTGATATTTTGCATTGCAAGTAGCGTTTGTCGATGCGGCACGATCTGGCCATTATGCCACTATGGCACTTTAACATTGAATATGGCACTCTGGTAAAGAGTTTAAAAGCAAACATATTCAGAGCAACGATTATAAAATAATCGCTAAATAGCTTACATCTGTCATTGATTGATGATAGATTTCCCTGAAAGTGATACATCAATTAGTGGGTTTTTGAAAAATACTAATTGGCTCAAAATGTTTCCACGTTAAGAACGAAGTAAACTTGTTTGAAGTTCAAATTAACTCATTACAAGTATCGGTCCTGTCTGGCCATCGGTAGCCACCCTAAGCTAAACTCTGACGTTAACTACGTCCACTCAACCTGAAATCCGCTAGAAATGTTAGCTTTTGCATTGCAAAAATCCGCCGGGAATCGCTGAAATTTCAACGGGTGAGTATGTCTTTAAGAAATACTTTCATTTTTAAAAGATAATTATTACTGAATGTAACAAATGAAAAAATCAATGAACAAATTCGCGATAAAACTTACTTCCTTACTTTATGGTGGCGCTACAGTCCGAGGTGGACCTGGGCCTCAATCAACAAGCGTCTCCAGCCAGCTCGATCTTTAGCTAGCTGCCTCCAGTTCCCTTTCCACTTGCGTTCGCCACCTGAGTCGTGGTCTTCCTCTACTGCGCCGTCCCTCGGGGGTGGATTCGAAGACTTTTCGGGCCGGAACATTGGTTTCCATCCGCTCTACATGACCTAGCCATCTCAATCGTTGGATCTTCACTCTTCTGGCTAAGTCGATGTCGCTAAACAGCCCGTATAGTTCGTCATTATATCTCCTCCTCCACTCACCATCTATGCAGACGGGACTGAAAATCGCACTAAGAATTTTCCTCTCGAAGCAACCAAAAGCAGCTTCATCCGCTTTTGACAAAGTCCATGCCTCCGCACCATATAGCAGGACTGGGACGATTAAGGTCTTGTAAAGCGTTACCTTGGTTGTTCGAGAGAGGACTTTGTTTACCAATTGCTTTCTTAGCCCAAAGAAGCAGCGATTGGCAAGAGTTATTCTTCGTTTGATTTCAGCGCTGGTGTCATTGTCTGAATTGATAGCGGTGCCTAGGTAGACAAAGTTTTTGACTACCTCAAAGTTATATCTGTCTGCTGTGACGTTCTGACCGAGACGTCAGTGTTGGTTGTCCTTTCTCGTTGACAGCATATACTTGGTCTTACCCTCGTTTACCGCTAAACCCATCTTCGCGGCCTCCGTTGCAATACCCACAAAAGCGCCATTGACATCACGCTGCGTTCTTCCGATAATGTCAATATCGTCTGCATATGCAAGTAGTTGGACGGACTTCTGAAAGATTGTTCCTCTGATGTTGGCGTTCGAGTTTTGAACAATTCTTTCAAGAACGATGTTGAAAAAGTCGCATGACAGCGCGTCGCCTTGTCTGAATCCTTTTTTGACATCAAAGGTCTCGGTTACGTCTTTACCGACCTTGATGGAGCAGCGTGCATTCTCCATCGTCGTAATACACAAACGGACGAGTTTGGTAGTGATGCCAAGACTAGACATTGCTCTGTGTAGCTCGTCTCTATAGATGCTATCATACGCGGCCTTAAAATCGATGAAGAGGTGGTTGTTGCTCCTGGGTTTTCTCCAAAATCTGCCCCAGTGTGAATATTTGGTCGATGGTGGATTTTTCTGGCCTAAAGCCACACTAGTATGGACCGACCGTTGACGAATGGCTTTAGCCGCTCACACAGTACGGCAGATAAGATTTTGTATGCGATACTTAGGAGACTGATGCCTCTGTAGTTGCCGCAGTTCAAAGGGTCTCATTTTTCATTCGCTATAAAAACAAAGTAAATACAAGTAAAGAAAAAAAGTGTGCGTTGAAAGTCATTTTCGCAATTTCTTTTTGACCATGTTCATTGCACTAAAAATTTCTTCGACTTCAGCATTAGATTGGTGAAGGTATATCACAGTGATTGACCATTCAGCTAATTCTTGAAAATTAACAGTGTCTCCTGTGGTGTCCCATATAATAAAGCTTATGTTGTTCCATTGCTTGGTTTGTAGTACTAGGTGTCGCTAGAATTCACTAGATTTTATTGTAGTGATTTTTTTGAACATCGTCGAGAGTCTTAAAAATCCGCTAGATCTAGCGACAAAATTGATAAAACGGTAAGCACGCGACCACTACGAGGTAGTAAAAAAAAATTTGGTCGTGAAAAAGTAACAACTTAATCGGAATAGCAGTTTAAATAACAGTCGATGGCAGACTGCGATTGTGATATTTCAATCGCTGTGAAAAAGTCACAGTTAGTGATTTTTTGCTCAACTCTAATGACTTATACAAGTCAGTCCAACTGTTGGGTTACACAGATGACACTGACATCTTTGCGCGTTCCCAACGTACATCGCTTCACCTGTTGAATGGGTTGTAAGCCTCATAAATCAGGTTCTATGTAGAACCGGGAGAGATGAAGACACGAGCTTTAAGCTACATTGAAAGATGAGCTTGGAGTCCAGAAAGGAAGAACTCTATCGAATACACTTTCCCGTGCGTTTGAACGCCATTGCCATTTGGATACCATAAATACCAAGTATTCGTGAATGCAAGACAGCTTGATCTTGATAACTTGACTGCAGGACGGCAGGCATCTGTTGCTAAGCCTAGTGGTAAAAAAATTCGAAGTGATTGCCTCCGTAACAGATGTCTTAATCCTATATCCAGTATAGAAGTGCATGCTCCACAGAAAATATGTCTGGCATTACTGAATGTGTCGAAGAAGATACAAAGCTATCTACTTCACGGCAAGCACATCATTATTTTGGACCGGGGGGAAATTGCTAACGATTTTTTTCCAATTCCAATGTTGTCTATACCGCTGAAGACAGACTTCTTGACGGAAAGGTGCAACTTTTACAATCGCCACTCCTGTGACTTGCCCACAAAATCAACACTTCTGGGAACTGTGCGTTGCGCTGTTGTGGACTTCTCTGGACTGAATCTAATTCGCATTCACATCAAACGTCCAGTTATACACGGAAGTCTAAGCAGTGAAAGGCGCAGAAGTACAAATTTATATATCGTCAACGTCAACGTCAAAATGAGTTCCACTTTTCACTGACGTCATGGTTGAGACCAATCTGTTTATGGACAATGAATTTTGAAAATGAAGTCACTTTGTTTCTAAAATTTACGGACTAATACTGCTTGGTGTCCAAGCAATTTTTTTTGTGAAAACGAATTACTTCCTCGTTTCGCATCCCATTGAGATGCCACCCAATTATACATCCACAAACGAGGTAAGCATGCACCCAGCACGGTTGCCAACATCCCTTCTAATTATTAATGCAGCCTGCTACCCCGTAATGGATTCAGTAATAATCACACTCATAAATGTAGCATTCCCCTCGCGCGGCACGGGGCAGATACTATCTGCGAAGTAGATACTGCGACGCCTGTGTAATGGCGTAATAATGGTAATACATGATCGTTAAAAATGATAGTTGCCAAGGTGCCTCCCAGGTGCAGCCGGGCCTCATTTAAATACCACCCAGCAGTGTGCATATATTTTTTGAGGCCGAAAATAACACGAGACTTCTATAAAATTGCGAATTTCAACGAGTATTTAAATTGGATGAATTGTCGAAATGCAGGAGCACGTCATCCGCGAGAATATAGGAGCGGGGCATTTACAAGTTATTAACTTTTTCACTTTTCCACTGAATCGATACTTAGTTCGAACACCAATTTAATTAATTGATCCTTGCTATGCGCGAGAGTGTCGGAAGAGATGATGTGCATGGAATTAGCTATAGTCCGTCGTTACAGACCATTTGGCAGCAGATATAGACGAGGTCTATGTAAATCAGCGATAGTCGTAAAAATAAGCGGAGAAAGGGCAACCCTAACCACTGACGATTTTCATCGTTTGCTACTAGGAGTAGATAGATGGAAAGCACTAAGGAGGAAGGCTTACCAACTGGTCGCAGCCTCATGGGTAATCAAGCAGAATGAATGGAATGGAAGCGACCTACAAAGACTCTTGCAGGATTTGTGGCAATGATGAGGAGGAGGACACAATCCTCCATCACCTAGGAACCTGCCAAGTGCTGGCAGTGGCAAGAAAGGGAACGCTAAGAAATTATTCTCTCAGCTTGCGAGAGTTATTGTATGTAGAAATCCCTGCGGTGCATAATAGTATCCAATTGAAGGTCTAATGTGACTCCAAAATGAATACACTTATGTATATATTCGATGACAGAAATGGTTGCGCACTGGCAGGCGGACTAAGGATCCATCGACTTATGGCACAATGTACCCAGAAAAGAGTCCACATGGGCTGCGACCTTGACCATGGCGTTCACCCTGAACGTAACCTAACCCTCATCATGCATATTCGAAGTCGCCTCATTTATGAAATGAATCTTGTTAAAAAAATTCCCAACTGACTGTATTTCTGAGAATGTGCGCAATTTGTTGTACCAACAATAACCCCGTCGGAATTTCATGGAGATTCAAGAGAGCGGCAACAACTGATTGAACACATTTCTTAGGAAAATGTTCGCAGCCAGTAGAGTTCACAATCAAATATGAAGATGAATGTACGAGTACAACATCTTGTGATACAAATAATTTAACAGAGGTCATGGTTGTCATGGACTATAGCAACACTCAGGAAGAAGATGAATTGACGATGAAGGGTGCAACTTCTTCATTATCGAAGAAGAATAGACTGGTGACTGCACAAGGCAAAAATGCACTCCATACGGTGAATATTTGTGGATGACGTGGTCTTTCCAAAGTAAAATTTTGATTTTCGCATCACCATAGCGACAATTGTGTATAAGTGAAAAATAATTTTCATTGTTGAGGAAAATGCTGTGGGCAAATTGGTTGGCGCATGTTCTACATACACCGTAGCCAGCTGACTCAATAAGGGTGTCAATGCAAGGACACTCCCGCATGCTGTGATCACCGTTAAATCTAAAGATTTGGTTCTTCTTTTACTTCTTTAAGGACACCCTCCCAGAAAGCAGCTACATTTTCGAGAGTGCATTTCGATTATGACAAAAGGCAACAAATCAGTGTCGTCAGCTACCAGATCAGATTTAATCAGAATACCGAAAATCAGTCTCATACTCGCCAACACTAGAAAAAAAAGCCTTTAAAGGTAAAGGGTGTTTTTTTTAGAGTCGGAGGACCTTAAACTGAAATAAAACACAGATAATTGACTTTAATATTCACGAAATTGACAGATATAATGAGAATAGCAACCAAAACACGAGTGGTTACTGTAGAGTCTAGGCACAGGTCCACTTCGGACTGCGTCGCCATATTAATGCTTGAATATGATCTGATACACTTTGCAGTACATTGGGCTGTATTTCGGCAATATCGCGTCGAATGTTGGCTTCCAAGTCCGAAGGCACGAAAAGTCAGTAAGCAACACTCACCGATGACTGACGAAATCTAGGCTTTTAGTTCTGTCCGATCGGACGTATACAACGCGAGATATAGATTGCTAAAGTTATCTGTTGGAAAAATAATGGATTTCTCTACACCTAATAAAGGCTGGTTACATTTTAAGGGCCGATGTTGATTTTGAATAAAACACAAATTATTTAGGAAATTATTGTTATTTCTTTTTATTATGATAATATTGGTATGGTTCAATTATGTATGGTACAAAATATCGGCCAAAAGGCAGCCGCGACCTCGGCGGCACACCCCCATCCGATGGTCCAAATTTTCGATGACGCTGACGCATAATTGAGGTTCTATGCCGTTAATGTGCCGAATTATCTCATCCTTTAGCTCTTGAATTGTTGCTGGCTTATCGACGTACACCTTTTCTTTCAAATAACCTCAAAGAAAAAAATTCAACGGTGTCAAATTACATGATCTTGGTGTCCAATTGACATCGCCACGACGTGAGATAACACGGCCATTGAATTTGTCGCGCAAAAGAGCCATTGTTTCGTTAGCTGTGTGGCAAGTGGCACCGTCCTGTTGATTAGAGTAACGGCATGTGTAGAGTGAACAGTGGGTTTGCGGAAATTTGGAAAAAAAAATTCTGGGATCTTAATTTTTTACCCAGAAAAAATAAAGAACTCGATTTTTAAGGATACATACATTTTTTTTTACTAACAGCATTTAAAAGTTTTCAAATTAAATGTATATACAGAGGACTCCCTAAGTCGAAGTTATCTCTAACTCGAAGTTTTTGTTCGCCTTATTTTAGCATTTCTCTCAATTCTGCATACAAAAAAACCATCTTCTAAGTCGAACTCACTCTAATTCGTACTGTTTTGGATATCCCGTGAGAATTTGACTTAGGGGGCATTAACTGTAATTACAAAATATAATAAATAAAATAGAAAATATGAATAAAACAGACTTTTCATTACTAGGTTAATATAAAAATAAGTAGAGCAGTATTTTCGTGACTAAGTGAATTATAATAAAAAAATAAATTATTCAGTAAATTTACAAGATCCCTTTAAATTAATTCAGAAGTATATTAACAAAATTATTAGACTCCAGACAAGTGGAGGGAGTGCTTAGACTGAGATTACCCGGAAAATAAGGTGTCGCGGCATAGCAGTTGAATTGATGTCTAAATACCGTGTTTTATTTCGTCGCAATTCAATGAAGTGAATCTTAGACGGCTTTGTGAATAACGTAACAATATACAGCCTCGTATGATAGTTCGGTTTGATGTAAGTTGCAACGTAGTCCCTATGTCCATTTGGACTAGCATCACTAATGCCAGTGGACCTAGTATTGTCTAAGTGCACTGGTAGGCAAATCTAGGTGCCACGTGTCATGGCCCACGGAGACTTAAAGATTGATTCCCGGCTTAACTCTAAACTGCAGTCTAGGATTCAAACAATCAATTCATGACCATTTCACTTTTGTAATAATTTTCAGTTGAGAAAGTAACTCACTTGAAAGCCGATAAGCCAGCTTACTCCTAAACGCTTTGAACCGAAAACTTGCTCCTGGATGCCTGGTGAGTGCTTTACTCACATCATCTTTAATTATCTTCCAAAACGAGTGTGAAGAAATTATTCTTATCAAATGTATTCACTGTGAATTGAAGGACGTGTGCGAACGTGCACTGTATCCTTTATCACGTACGTGATGCGGATAAATATGAATCTAACAGCTGTGGACATGCCATCCCCCTTCGAACACATCTGTTTCAGCTCATAGTATGAACTGCATTTGATGCTTGGATTGTGTTGAACGGATGAGGATATCGTGTCATTTCGGAAAGTCAGTCGTGGTAGAGTAGATTCTAGTCCGCCCCTGAAGGCAGGGACGTACCGTACTAGTGACAGTGATACAGGACGCGATGTCTGAATTTAGTATTTGGTACTCAGTTGCGTTCGAAGCTTTCAGAACGCTTCTACTAGAGGAAACTGAAGGAAGGCTCTTAAAGGCTCGCTCTTCAGAGCCGGCATAAAACTGTAGGTCGCCTTCACTTGTAAGGGAAAAATAGCACAATACGTCTGATTGCTGGAGATGTCAGACCTACGAGTAAGTCCACCTCGGACTGCATCACCACACATACCTATAATTATGTTGATTACCTCGCAACTCGGCGATACAGGGAATTCATTACGTTCTTGGTAAGGATTAGTCTGTCTCCCGGTATTATCACATTCATTCGCATGATTTCTAATTTCAAAGAAACATTAATCGATTCTGAACTTGGCGCTTCCTCCTTAAAATCGATGCCGAGAAACAAGAACTCCTAATGCCGCCACGCACTAAACTATAGGTAGAGCAAAACCCAAACGACATCTGAATCGATTTCCCAGCAAAATTCACAGAATAGTTTTGACTTGATGACACCCGCAAACAATCATGAAACAATTCACGAAATTGTCTCTCTTGAGCATCCATTAATTGGTGCTTCAAATTATTGGCTTTTGGCATTCTAAGAAAATGAATAAGTGCCCGCACCGATTCGAACCAAACCGACCCCGTCGTCCTTCTCCCAGTTTATTTTTGGGGTAGAATTTATTGCGTACAAATTAGCATTAATCCTTCTGGAGGTTTCAGAGCTGCAGTAATGATTACCAACCGCCCGGAAGCAATCAATTGCACACAGCTCTCAACTCCACCAACCACAGTTGCTACACGTTTTGTTGTCAATTGCCTGTCGTCACTGAAACATGCACACAGACTCTGGGCTGCCACGTTATATTGTTTTCATAACTTCATTAGTTCCCTGTAATTGACGAACGAGCTAACTTACATGGGCCTGCAGTCATGCTCTTTGTTTGTACTCGCCCTCAATTGCTATTGCTATTCCTCCCGGCAATTAATGGGCACTGCAACAACTGCAGAATGTGAATAAATTCCAAGCCTTGGCTACCAATTCGGCTCGTTACTGGGTTCGTTTTCGCCAACATCAAGGCACAGGCAAGAACCAATTAAGCCCTCGGTTTATCCTGTAAACAATGTTGATGCCTTTGTTATTATATAATCTAATTGTCAAATATGTGGCCATGGGTGCATTGACTGAAATCCTTCCTTGTGCTGATTGCGAACACTGCTGTCGTGTAAGCCGAGCAGTGCAATTTGGCGACTGGCGAAAGAGCGTAATTAAATTTTGGGCTACATGGGGGGAACTTCCGTTGCCTAACTTACGTCCTCTTTGACATCTTGCAAGTATGCATACAAATGCACGGAAGGCTCTAATCAAAATAAGCTAATTAATTAGTGACTGCCTTTTTTGGATTGTCAGTGAAAGGCTGTACAAAAAATGCATTGCGTCTGATTTAACGAATCCATGGCTTTCTGATTTATTTTCTTCAATGTGTCAATATAAGAATGTGTTTGAAAAATCAAGGATCTCCAGGATTTTAATCTTTATCTTGACATCAATCAAGTGAATAATCAATCAGATTGCTCACATTGCGATAGCCGTCAGTCCCGTCTCCAAAATGCACGATGTCCGAACGTTCCGAGGAGACAACACCAATTCGGATAATGTCCTTGTTGCAGTTAATATACGTATATGGATGTCTGGAGAACAATGTAGTCCAGGAGAACATCGTAACAAACTGCTGAAATCGATCCCAGAAACTCTAAGTAGATTCGACGCCGCGTACACCAACCATCAAGCACGATTGATGGCGTGGTCAAGAAGTCATCAAAGAAGCAAATGTCAATATCAAGACTGAACTCGAACCAAGCTGCAAAGGATGGACTGTCAAGGCACCAGTTCATATGTAAGTTATGATAGGAGCAAAGCATGCCCGAAGTGTGGATTCATTATCGCAGCACAAGTCTTCTTGACATGACCTGAAGTCGTTTTTAATCAATTCCATGGGTCCTTATCAGAGTGGCATCAAGACATAAAGGTTCACAATACAACTGATCTTCATACTGCGACAGACCCTAGAAAAGATCTAAGAAGTGCAGATCGACCACCACCACCTATTCTTGGAATTCAATGCGCATATGGTTGGCCATTCCAGTTAGCAGAGCTGGTCTAAACTGTAGCACTATACGAAGAATTAAAGGAGGATGCATATACCCAAGTCCTTTTGGACACCGAGGTTAGTTATATTCTACCACCCTTCGAGGCAACGTTTAAAAACAGAGGCTGCCTTTATCCATGGCCCTTCAACTTTGTTCTTATGGAGAATTAACGCAGCTCCACTAAGTTCCACCGAGATCAGTTGTTTTTGACAAGATGACGTGGTCTTCTTCAAGATCGTTCTGAAGAAAAAACGATCTTCCACAAGTCCGTTCAGGTTAGGTTAGGTACGCACCGAGTCGTTTGTTAGCATTGAAAAGGAAGCGTCTAAAATGGAGCTTGGAGCTCCAGAGAACGTCCAAGCGCTACAATTGTCAACAACGCAGGTCAGTTATGTGAGTAGGGAGCGATTGAATTTGCTCCCAGTTATTAAGCAAAAGTTAACGAAGCTTAACGAAACTCAGAAAACTGAGCGAAGTGATTGCTATGTATAAATTCTGTGCATCGATTACGGTCGTTCCTTTACTCAGTCATTCCCAATTGCAGCACGACCATGGCGTGGACACTTTTTTAAAAAAACTGCATTTATCTCAAAAGCGAAATTTGTTTGATTCGTCCTACATTCAAGATTGTTTCAATTTGATTGTAAAATTCAAAAATTACGGCAACTGCGCCGAATATTGGGATCAAAGGAAAACCCTCTCCGACCTGGCCACAGTGGATTTAGAGCCTGGAATGTTTTTTTCTGAAAGTCATGATGCGTAAAGGACGCCTCCTTAGAAGGCTGTAGGTATACGGTTTTCGAGGACATGACCAGGTTCTGTAGATGAATGATGATGAATGACAAAATAAGGTCAACTCGCCAAAATTTGCACAATATTCTGACCGAATTGGGGAGGTTGTATAGAACTAGATCTCAACGTAAACAAATATTCCCAACTCCGAACTCCTAAGATGAGACCCCAGACAGTCGACGTAACACCCGTGTCTCCGAAACCACCAAACTGTTGTTAATCTGTGTCTCTGATATTCCAAACGCAATATGATGGCACGGGATGAATCACACACTGGTGAACCCAACCGACTACAGCGCGAATAAGTCCTTTGAATGGAAGCCTGCACAGGACCTAACAACAACAGGTCTTATCAGCAACGACCCAAAAGCGACCGTTTCCAGAGCAGACACATCTAGCCACAAACCCGAGGAGGATGAATGCTATTTGTTGCGGCGGCCCCAGCAACACGTTTACCAAAGAAGAGAGATAAAATTGCCCCAAATCCAAGCAGGAGACTACAGTTCCAGTGTCAGCTGACCAACTAATCAAATATAAAATCAAGACCCACTTAAGCCTTGAACAACGAGCCGGATTAAATGACAAGTGAACTGTTCGGAATCCCAAGCCCTGATGACCGAGCTCACCAATCATTGCTTGAAAACTTTAATTCCCTTAAAGCATCTGGACATTGAAGCAGTTATCTGCACCGACCCCGACCCCGACCCCTCGACCAAATGGTGGCCAATAAAGCGCCACCATCGCCAACTGACGCAATGAAATCCCACAGAAAAAAAGTAAGAAGAAAAAAATGAAAATAAGAAAACGTTAGTTTGGAAAACCTTCCGCACCATTAATTTTCGTCGGAAGCATTTCTATTGCGGTCTATTCTCTGCTGGTGGTGGGGCGGCGCGGTGCGGTGGTGTGGCCTCACATACACACCAACCCACATACAGAGCATAATTTTCCCTATGCACACTCCCACATTAGTCCTAAGTCCTGACTGGGCTCCTTATCGCTTTTAGGTTGTCTCTTTTCGAACATTTCCTCTTGGCCTGGCCTCTCCACACAGTGCTTGATAAGAGTTTTCCAAAAACCTAATGAACTGGTGATTTCTTTTGTCGATGGGATTTTTGTTAGTTAATTTGTTCGACGAAAAGTTTTTTTTTTGTATTTTTTTTTTTGTTGCCTTGTTCGTCCTTGAAGGACTTTCGCAGAGTTTAGTTTTGTGATATCTTCGGGAAATTATCCTGATGGAAGAGGTTATAAGTTATAAGTTGACTTTCTAATAAATGACTGACATCAACGGTCTGTGTAGAGGTCATTGTCAGGGGCGCTGAATTGAAATGTCGTGTGGTGATTGCCATCAAGATAAATCACATGTCTCTGGGGAGAGATTGGGGGGATGCTTGACAAAATAATTGTAAGACTAGCAGTAGCCAGTGAAGGTATTCGCGTGGGTTTTACAACATATTTGCGGTTATTTTCTAAGTTGGCAATTCAAACAATGATTAGATGAACTCTGTTGAAATTATTAAGGCGAATTTCAGCCACGACCAAGCCAAGGACCGTACACTTTCGCGATCAGAAGACGATTGCAGTAGCATGTCCTCTCTGATTCTCTCTTTTGCTCAAGAGGGTAGAGGATGTCTGTTGCTATTTGAGTCGATTTTGCATAATTTGTATTCCTCGTGCAATACCGCTCAACCAAACACAGATTTTTTCAGTAGTTCAGTCAACGGCATTGCAGCTACAACTCGAATTTTTGGCACTTACGGCCAATGTGACCAGTTAGACAACAAGACAAATGTAGGGCTCCACCCAAAGATGCGGAGGCAACACATCGATTTTGGAACCAAGGAGGACGAGAAGTGCCAGTGAGTGTACAGAGCAAAAACATGTTCTTACCAAATACCATACAAACCCCAAAGCAGCATAGCGAAGATTTGCCAATACCGGCACTTACTTCTATATCAGCCGACTACGTAATCTTGATATGCAGGGTAGCCCGAGTAAAAGCCAGTCCTACACGTGAAGGTATTACCCAAGGCGAGCTAAGCGGCTTTACTCGATCCACAAAAAAGGAGACCTCTTTGACTGCGTCAACTATAAAGGGATAAGTCTCCGAAACATCGCGTACAAGACTTTCTCTGGCGTATTTTGTTGTCGCCTGAAGCCGTTTATAAACAATATGCTAGGTAAAGTTTGACTCCAGGCCAGGTAAGTCCACCATCGAGCAGAGCTTCACACTACGGCGGGTACTGGAAAAGATCCAAGAAGTGTAAATCCACACCCACCACCAGTACGTTGATTTCAAGGCCGCATCTGACGTGCGCATAGAGACGAGCTATACACCGCCAAGTCTAGTTCTGAGATTCCTGCCAAACTAGGCAGGTTGTGCAGGGCGACGATTCTCGCTGTTCCATCAAGGCCGGTAATGAACTCACATATACCTTCAATGTCAAAAAAGAATTTTGCCAAAGCGACGCGTTTTTACGTGGCTTCTTTACCATCATTCTTGTGCAGATCGTGCAAAGCTCATTCGATAACACTAAAGGGCACGATCTTCCAGAAGCTTCATCGATGATATTGACGTGATTGGCAGAACTCATCGACCCATCGAGGCCTCTTGAAGCAAAACTGGTCAGGCAGTGGATGAGGATAAAGCGAAGTACTTACAACATCGATGACTTGAATAGAGCGTCACAATGGGCATTTATAACTTCGAGGTAATTAAGGAGTTCGTCTACCTCGGCTCCTCAGTAAACAGTAGAAACAACATCAATACCGAGGTGAAACCCAGAGTCACTCTTGACAACCGCTTTTTCTATGGGAGCAAGAGGCGATTATGGTCTCCCGAAGGACCATGTTGAATCTGATCATTATTTCTTTTTATAATTCATTTTTGTTTTATTTTTCACTTCAACGACTAACTTAACAATCGTTCTTGCATCTAATCTACTGGCAATAGACGGGTACTCTAAGTTATTCTGAACTAAATTTAGATGTGCCTTTCGGATTAGACTATGTTTGGACTTTTTTGCGGCGAACCGTGAAGGACCGATCGACTATTAAAATACCGAATACCAAAAATATATACCCCAACAACCCGTGAGCTACAGCCCGAAACTATCAAAAAAACCCTTGGAAAATTGAGGTGACAGAATGCGCACCGCGAAGCCAGCCGAGGCGGCCAATTCAACGACGTTGTATTTCATAATTAATGGGAATGTTTCTTCTTACTAATGAAGCCATAATACATGAGAAAAATGTTTGCCCTCCCTGTATAGACAGACGGCTCCAAGCAGTATGAAGGTGTCGGTGCTGGTGTATTCAATCCATCGCAAGGCCTTGAAGCCTGCTACAAACTGCGCGAAAGAAGCAGCATCTTTCAAGCGGAGCTGATGGCCAGCCAGAGAGCAACAAAAAGCCTGGCATGCCCTCGCATTAAGTAACAGTCAAGTAACACAATTAGTTATCCAGAAACACCATTCAATTGGTTTGATGCGCCACGGCAAATCTGCAGTAACAACTCCCGATTGTGGGTTCCTGTACACATGCGAATCCCGGGAAACGAGACAGCTGAGGAACTAGCTAAGCGTGGCGGCACAATGTCATCTGACAAATTAAGCTTTGCAGCTCCGATAAAAGGCTTTTTCAATGAATTCGATGAGCTACTAATAACAGCAAACAACGCGTGGAAGATTACTAATTCATGTCTCAAAACCATGATTTCTTAACCAAAACTAAACTGATATCGCTACCAAGAGTTAACTCCAGTATACTAGTAGGAATCTTAACAGGCCACTACCTGATGCGTCACCATGCTTATACAGATACTAGGCCTGATTCCCGCAGAAACTGCATGGAAACAGCATCTTCTTTGATTCTACCCGCCATTAGCTAAAACTCGATATAAAACTCTAGGTCAGACATCCTTCAAATCACTAAAGGATGTGGCTGTCGTGAAACAACAACATTTCATACATTTCGCAAAGACAACTAGTACATTTTGCTTAAATAAGGCTACAATTAACTAGAAATAGGTTTACTCTGATTAGTGTTTGCACTATAGGTCTATGTGGGACTCAGACTCCACCTCATAATATATAAATTAAGAAATTAATTTCCTCACTCAGGTGTTTGACTCGATTAAAGCAGCAATGCTAAGCAAGGCAATTGCCACAATTTTTAGCAGTTGCTCTCTTCGAGGGCGTACTGTAGATGGACATGACAAGGAATATGGCTAACATTATCCATTTAAGGCTTACATCGTCCTTCAAAGCTTCTTCCGCAAAATTGTCGATCATGCCATCATGGGGATACAAAAATACGGGACTTAACCATCAATCAAATGATATTTTCCATCGATTTTTGAAATTTTGTGATAACTTAATTAACTCAAACTTTACTGGGAATATTAGCAATAATTATACGAATGACATTAAACAAACATGCGTGTAACTTCCGAGAAAAAGATAATTATGACAATATGAAGTGCCTACTGTGACTACATTCAGAACCAACCTACGCATGAAGCGATGCTCATGACAACATTATTAATATCCAGCGAGCGGAAATTCTGAAACGTGTGTTAATGATTCCACGAAATGAATTATGGCGAAATGAAAGAACAGAGTGGAGGCGTATTTAAGACAAATTTAAAATCAGCTTAGAGAAATACTGCAGCTGGCAGGAAAAATATTTCCAATAGCATTCAATAAAATTGTTGCAGACAATTATTTTGTTGATAAGATTATGTACACATGTTTGCATTGGTGCCGTAATATGTAGAAGAAGAAATCCGTGTCCTTTAAAGGTCTTTCACAGCTAAGTCCTTCAGAAAATAAATGTCCCTCGCCTAGACATCCCCGCTGGTCAATGTACAGAATATTCGTAAGTCCTTGAAGTGAACAACCGAAGGTGCCCTCAACTCAAAATCCATTCAAGAAGGCACCACAAGCCGAAAGAAGCTGTTTTCTTTTAAATGCAAATGCCCTGCGAAAACCTTCTCTCCATCAAGTCTCCAAATCGTATAAGAGTGACGAGGGCATGGACAAAAAATAGTCTCGCCTCTCCGCATCAACGATACCATGCTGAAGCAACAAAGGATTTTAAATGGAAACCAAAAAAAAAGAAAAAAAAAAAAGAGAAAAAATGTTTCAATCACAACCATCACACAGACTGAAGATGAATTTTCAACTAAACAAGCAGATTTTGTGCCAAGTCGGACCCATCTTCATGCTGCCTCATGGAATTGCAATCGTTGCAAGATTATGCCGGTTTAAGCTTATTTCAATTTTGGCAAAAAGTTGCAACATTTGCTACTGCCTGTGCTTGTGCTTGTGCCGCTGCCGTTGCCGTTGCCGCTGCCGACGCTGCCGTTGGATTGGCGGTTGGCATTCCTGGAAGAACGCCACCACTATGGGCCATCACGTCACTCCAAAATGTACTCATCGGATGGAAATACTATCTTTTCGTGTCATCAAGAGAACTGCAAAAATGTTGGTCCGCAGCCAGGAGCCCCCAAAAAGGAAGAAAATAAAATCATAATAATACGCTTCTGCGGGCAGTTAGAGCTTATCCATACCGTGCGGAGGGAACACTTACGGGTAAACCCTCGGCAGAAGGAGTCGGCCCGGGAAGCAACGTCTATTGTTCTGCCATTGCGGATGTTTGCAGTTTGTGGGCCGAAGGCGGGCGGTAAAAATGCAGTGGTAAATATTATCACAACTCTCTCAGGCAATGTCGCTCGTTCGCTCTCCCTGGCTGGCCCCCCAAAAGTCATCAACGTAATGACTTTATGAGGACATAATACGGCCGAGAGTTTAAAAGAACTATGCTGACAAGGCGTCAACGCTCGTTGGATTACATTCGGTTGTGTATCATTTGAGAGATCTTTTGGATTCAGGACAAGTGTGTAAACAGGCTGAACTAGGAAACAGTATGAAGGAACGAGTCTTGTTTGTTGTTAGGTTTAATTCAGAATAATTTAATGAAACTCCAAGCAGTTGTGCTTTGTTGGATTGACGCTTTGTATGAAGTTTAACACGAATTAATTCTAATTGAAGGAACGGCTGAAGATTGTCAATTGTTTCTTAGACTTCTCTGTACGGAGTGTGAGCTTAAAGTGTGAAGATTGCATTCACAGCCTGAGCAGAGTTCAAGAAATGTGTGTCGATGTTTGAACTAACATACTGGGGCCTGATCAGAGAACTATTCACTATGAGCTCCGTTCTTTGAACTAGGTCCTGAGAGCTGTTGTTGGAAATTCTTTCGAGGGGTTGCTTGGATGTCAGTCCATCCAGTTGAGGAAGTCCTATAGAATACCTTGAGTTTGTTCACTTCCATGTTTCCTCAGCCTCTATTCCCAGCCTCTGCAAATATAGATCTTGACCTATTTTGTCAAAGCGTTTTACATGTGCTTGTGAGTGGCGGTTCCAATTAGACCGACTTCATTGAAGCACTGCTAGTGAAGACAAAAAAATGCAGTGAACCTTATTAACTAGATCCTAGAAGTCTGGTGTGGTACACAGACGGATCAAAGATGGACTTGGGGCGGGAGTCTTTGGACCAAACACAATGATTCCTGTATCTATGGAGTCGAGTGGTGCCGCGTTTCAAGCCGAAATCCACGCCATCCCCTCAAGGGTATTAATGGCGCTCGAATTCAAATATTTTCAGACATTCAGGCAGCACTTAAGGCATTATCGTCCAACCTAATGGACTCTAAAATGGTCATATGTTGCTACGACAGACAAGTGAAGCTCGTCTGGGTTCCTTAACACAGGCCGATTGCAGGCAACGAATCTGCAGATGGACTAGCTTGGGCTGGCTTGGAATCTGTATTCATATGCCTGTATTGGTCTTGAGCTCCTTTGCCTCTATTAGAAGGAATCCTGCACTTGACACCTCTGATAACAATATTGGCCTCAATCAATAGTGGCTGAGCCTCGCTTGAGCCTTGGGTGTACCTCGTAGTAGCCGTCCTTCCTTGTAGTAGCTGTTGCTGTGGTACTGATGGATCTATCTACACATCCAACCGGCTGGTCATTCACCCCTTCACAGGAGTACGAACTCGGGCATGTACAAGCTACATTTCCTGTGAGATGATCAGAGATAGGTGGTCAGAGCAAGTAACTTCGTCTAGTCAACATATCTTCCCTTCAGCCTAACAGGTGATGTAACAGCTCGTCACAAGGTGATGTAAAGCCTCACCAGGGCTTAGTCAAAACCTGACTTCCTGAGTAGTAGCAAGTCACTTGTTCCTATTTTTAGATGTCTCGCCCAGAAAGTCATGTTCTCCTTGGAGCCGCTTTCATGTTCCCAAACCTATTTTGTTCCACTTACCCACAGACGGTACTGTCACTTGTGGTTTTTACTGCGTAGAGACGTTACGGATGATACACAAAGGCTCATTCACTATGATTAAGACAGCCAGGTTGACCGCAACCATATCTTACAGATGTCTTCCTGGCTGATGACGGCGACTGAGGGAGGATATTTTCCACTTCCTGTCACGTATGGCGGTCCCTGAAGCTACCCTTCCTGAGTTATCAATATATCCGCCCTTAGATGCACCCTAATTCGTGTTTGCCATGCGTAGTGTTGCGAATATCTTGACTCCTTCTGAGTTGGTTGCTTTGTATCGTAAATTCAAAAGCGATTCCCTACATTCACCTTTACAGCATCGCCATAAAATTCAATCAGCTGAACCCATTTTAAAATACCCCCCATCATTTTATCACGCAGATACTCACGCTTTAACTCAGTTAAACATGAAATCCACTAAAACCAGTTGATGGGTTGTAAATCTGTTCAAACCGATTAAATCATAACCAAAACAGGGAAGCCAGCTCCCAGTTCGTGTGGCAGGTGATAAGGTATACATTCTCCAGGAAATCACTTTCGCTCGCTCCACAGTTGCGCATGAAACCATTTAAGGATAGCTGTGTGAAATTACGGACTGCGTGTATACGTATTTAGTGGTGGTAAACATGCTCATAAATTCTCAAAAATGCTCGAATAAGTTGAGCCGGTCCGGAGTGAGGGGGAGGCGGATCGTGAAGGAATTGGTTACTGGATTTGCACCAGTCGCTGATACCCTTCCACTTGAGATAATGAATGCCGAAGGATGCCAACCACTTAACAGACTGATTTATGGCATCCTTAGTTATTGCTTACATTTTGTTGATTAATGCTTTTATTGTTTTCGGCCCCTTGTCAATTGCTTTTGTTGGTTTTATTCGTAATAAATTTTCCCCAAAAACTCAACAAGGTAATTTCTCGAAAGGTCTAGACTGCGGCCTCATGTAATTTGTATCCCTGGCGGGGTGTGAAAAGGTGAACCATTGGTCAGTTGTTTATCGGGTAAACTATGTTCGACTATGAGCCGGATATTAGGTCGGTGCAATATTTAAGAAGAAAACAAAAAAACACAGAGAAGACACAGAGTGCGCCGATGATACAGAGGGGGCATGTTAGGACATTGGTGGGAAGTAATTATCCATTGCAGTGAGCCAAAAATGTACGGAGCACTGAACCTGTGTATAACTGATAGGCACTTTGAGATACCAGAGAAGAGGCGGTAGTGTCACCAACCTATGCCTTAAATTTCGGCTGCGTTATTCTGCTGACCACCAAAATGAGAAATTACACGAGTAGGACGTTACTTGGCTCTAAAGACAATGGTATCATCTGGCTGAAGCCATAATATTGCATAAGCTACACTCAACCTCATAAGTTTCAGCATAAGTCGTCTATTTTCTCAACAAAAAAATAATTTCGATAAAGACTCCAAACAAAAAACGTAACAGGTGCCATTAGCAATTACTTCGTGACCAGTTGTGAATATGAAGCACAGACAGTAGGATACAGTATCCGGACAATTCCCGTGTTTCTTAACATTGATGTGAACTCACTTTCTTACTCTGATTGCTTCAGTGCACTGTTGTGGTGTTTTTGAAATTGTTTTGATTATTTTTTGATAATCTGACATGACCACAATAAATGATACGTCAAAATATATGTATGTACATAAAACACAAAAATTGTCTCTACTTATTGGCCTTATAAACTTTTAAACCGTGCAACCGAATTCCATGTTTCGATTCCACGTTTTCACAGAGTTATGTCGCATCATATGGGCTGCCCCACTGGGGGCCGTGGGTAGGTGCGACTTGTGTGCGGGGAGTTCTAGGTTCAATTCCCGACTCGGCTCCAGCTCTTTCGAGTCACTGACAAGCCCGAAGGGTATTTCTGTCAAGAAAAGATTTTTCTCAAACATTGTCGTTCGTAGTCTGGTTGGTCACATCCACTCGATAGAACAATAACACGTAGAGCACTGTGGAAGCTAGACCCAGGTCCACCTAATGCAGCAGACATTTCCACTTCGCAATATCTCCCACTCAATATTGATATTTTAATTGAAGAAATTAAAGCATTTTCACACAAGTTTATCTAAAAAAACACAAATCCTCCACTTGCTTTGCACCAAACGATGTGTTTGGCTAAGACTGAGCACGTCACAGCGCCCGACAGTCAGTTCGAAAATGCACTCTACTTTAATGTTTGCTTATCAAATACTACTTAATATTCGAAGTGAAAAATGCAGCTTCTCTCTCGATTGCTTACTGCCTTAACTGGTCTTCAAAGGGCTTTAATGTCCATGCACAGACAGGGGGAGGCTGAGAAAGGTGTTTACCTCTTATCAATAATAATTACCCTCGGCGCTGTGTATACAGTCGAAGGTGTTTGTGGGAGCGTTAGGTGCACATCTGCTTTGAAATGATTTGTTTCCTTTGTGCTTTATCCATGAAACGTGACATTCCCCGGAGAGAGGGACTTTAAGACGGTTTCATCGAGCTTCGTTTTTTTCATTTTTTTTTGTGTAATATTCTTTCTTTTCTTCTATTTTTTTGCTCCACCTTTTTGCTATCTTACGTATCACCTGTACTTTTGTTCGCCTGTGGTTATATGTAAGAAAAATCGTGGATTTCTCTTTGTAATGTTTTCATCTTACAGTAATCGTGACTGGAGGAGAAGCATCAAGAAATATGCTGCGAAATAGATAGAAAATATGAGTGCTATTGGCAGCGGAGAGGGTGATGTCTCTGTCGATGTCATTTGTTGATGGTATTGTAGAATCTTGTATTGCAGGTGGCTTGCAAGATTTTAGCTCAGAAGGATGTGGAGGTCGAAGAAAATGTGTCATTCACGATGAGAATAGCTTTGAGAATAGCTTACAGGACAGAGTACTCACCGTTTTCATGAGTGCTTAGAGCCCACCATCACTGAAGATAATTCAAAAATGTTTCATAATGTGAGTGCGTGTACATTGACTAGGGTCCCATTTTGAGTTTTATTTATGCCAAGTTGTCTGGGGATTTGATATAATGTGTGTTTTACAGCCGCATTCAGTTTCGCTTCCCACTTAACACCACTTCTAGTCAGATTACTGAATAACACAACGGAGGTTCTGGCAGTCAAGGAAGCGGCCAGAATGATATCAATGTTAGAAATACCATCCAATTATGGTAAGATTCTAATTGACAGTCAAGCGGCATTAAAAGAATTTCGTCAACAGAAATCAAGTTCAAGCTGATCACATGCCGCGAAGAGCTCAAGGTTCTCAGCGCGCAGCACTCGACTACTCTCTGCTGGGTCACAGGGACATAGCCGGATGAAAATGCCAGAAAAGGAGAATAAACCGACCCATCTCAGGCAATCTAATGTATCAAACGACCTCTTGCGGATGTCAAGAAGAAAGCGGATGAGACAATCGCAGAAAAAGAAGAAAACTCGGCGGCTCTGGCCCAAGTTGAACAGTGCAAAAATCCACAAAATCCTTCAATTGCTACAGCTAGTAGTTGGAGCACTAACAACCCACAATCATTCACGAAATAACAAGGGGACTAGCCAATGACTTATGCAAAGGCTGCGGCGACTTAGAGGACACTGGGATAATATCTGTGGAAAGAAGATGCAGTAAAATTTCTAGGACGACTGTAGGCATAGATCGGAGTGCTCCTGTAATGCTGTTCTCTATATTCTATAACACAAGGTATACCAAATAAAACGTTCGTGTCCGGAAAATAAATGCTGTTGATACCGGGCGGGTGCTACAACACTAGAAAAAAATAACACATTTTGTTTATGTTGGAAAAAGACGAAATTTTGTTTATTTATTAAGATGTTATCCTATTCCTAGCGGATAAACAATATTTTCAGTTTTTTTGGTAGGTTTTTAATCATAAAGAGTCTCTCTATTTCTAATTTTAAACTAGCAACACTTACCGATTAGCCGTGACCCTTGTTGAGGGTTGTGGAAAAAATCGGACGCACTACAAACTGTAATTGCTTGAAATCGAAGTGCAAATCGGTTGAAATTATTGGAACTCGTTGTACCATCGATTATTTGTCTCGATTGAGCCACTCGTAATTGATTACCTTCAAGCCGCTATTCATGCTATTGAGGAGTTTCTGCAGCTATTGCTGTACTAGCTCTGATTCGAACTTGTTCTAGACGTGCTTTATTTTGTTTGGGCGTTTCGGCTGCTCTTTCAACCGTCTGTACACATATTTCTCCAATTTTAGCTCTATTTTTTGGCAATATTGATAAGTAAGATTTTTTATTTTTTAATCGAATGCGAAATAAAAGTTCCAATTTCTGGAATTATGTATTTTTCCTTTAAAAAGTGCACTTGAATGAACCCTAACAATTGCAAACAATACACGAAATCATAACCAAATTTCACGCAAACAAATATTTTTTTCTTCTTCAGAATTTAACAGTCTGTATTATACTGTGTGAATGTCTAAAGCCGTTTTGCACCGCGCTAATCGGCACGTACCAGTGCGGCTTCCGTCCCGGTAAATCGATTATAGACCACATCTTCGGCTCAGGCATTTCCGAGCAAGGAGATGCGCTGTTGTGTGATTTCTTGAATCTGGTGCTTGAGAAGATAGTGCGGAGTGCATCTAAACACGAAAGGCACTATCTTCTACAAGTCTGTCCAACGCAAATGACATCGACATCGTCTCGTGTCACAGCCACAGCTCGTCCAACTATGGCTCTCCTGAGGGACATTTTTGGTGATCGGATAATAACGCGTTTCCCTGATTTTAACTGGCCCGATTTAACCGCTCCAGATTTTTTTCTTTGGGACTACCTAAAAAGTAAGGTGTATGCCGATAAGCCAAGAACCATACAGCATACTGGTTAAGGCCAATATCCGTGAAAAAGCTGGCACCTGAAATTCTAAGAAAACTAATGGAATGTGCTCTGGAAAGAGCACGTCAAGTCGAAGCAAACAATGGGCACCATTTGAGAGATGTTAACGAATTCTAAAAGAATTTAACTTACCTTGCTTGTTTTCGATTTATAACATATTTTGGAATTTTTCTCCGTTTCTTGAACAAACTCAACCAGCACGCTTTACAGATTGTTTATTTTTCGCCAAAATTAGAATAATGTGCTGCTGTAGCGCAGAAATATTTAGCGAACGCAGTCTTGAAGGAGCTGTCAAAATATAAGCTTAAATAAAAATTCATTTAAATATTTGAAATTCGTGTGAATAGCCGTCGTTTTCGCTTTCCGCGAATTTATTTATCTTATTGTTGCTGAATAAACGATTGTAATTCGTATAAACATATGTGTAACCGTTTGCGTGTCTATCAACATCAACGCCAACCGATACCCGTACGTTGCCGCAACGGGCAGACCAACGACTCGTAATCTAACGGTATAAGCAGACTTCTAACCTATACCGCGACTCAGCAGTTCATATACAGCCCAGCTATCTAGCAGGCACAGCGACTCAACAATAAAATCCGCACTGGCATTGCCTCCAAACAGTACTCTTAAGAATCGCCAAATTATAATTGTCCCTTACCCGGTCGGGTATTTGAAAGATTTGGCGGAAAAGTAGGAGGTACGAATTGGGACAATCTGATAGTGATCAGATAGTTATCAGACGGGAGTTTTGCACCACCCTCTTTGTTCACTAGTTAGCCATCTCTGACCATCACTTGATTCGATCAATGTAACACTTCCATACATTCTTGCAATCTTGCAAATCATCTAAACAAATTTGCTGAAATCAAGAGACAAGCAGTGGTATTGGCGTCGAATGCACCAAATTCGAGAATGATATAAAAAGTCATAACTATCGACTGAACTTGTTATTTAGACGACGTTCTTTTAAATAAAGGCCGACTATTTAAGTGTTTGGTTTTGGGTGGCCAAAAAAGTGCAGGGAAATTAAAAAAAAAATGTGTACAAAATGTTTATTTGAGTTGATCAAGAAATACTTGTCGTTTTAAGTGATCCTTATATCGAGCATAATGACTGATATGGGGCAAATCGTCTTGGCAAATTATGGTAAATTCTATCAATTCTATCTATTCAGCCAATTCACCGGTCCGCAAACGGGAGACTTATTGCTCACCGAACTCATTTCTCAGACGGTCCATCGATTCGGGTGCAGTGTGGCATGTAGAGCTGTGTCGCTGGAATCAAATGTGTACTAGGAGCATTGCGTAAATTTTGGCAAGGAAAAAGTTTTGAAATCATAGAACGAAAACGGGCGCTTCGTTGGTAACGTTCATCTTTGGAAGAAAAAATACTGGCCAATGATTCCATTTGACAATCTGAAATATTTCCAATGATACACGAATTTTCACATTTTCGGTGTAAACCCGCTCCTTCACTCACCTTCGAGCCTTCTGCAAAATTTGTCAGACGACTATCCGCCGTCTGATTGTCGGACTTCCACTTCTTCTCGAAGGGGGATTGAGATAGCGGGCGACGGAGCGGCCACCCAAACTTGTAGAGCGACCGGTGCACTGACCTGATACATTGGCGAGAGGTGAAGAAGTATATTAAATGTATCGGTGTCATAATTTACGAGACAGAGCAAACATCCAAGAATCGAATCACCCATATACCTATCACATCAAAATGCCGAATATCACTTAAGTCCGGACAACAGCTTGGAACAATATAATTTTTAATTTCCAGCGTCGGACTGGAATCTTTTGAATTCGAGTAGAGACCATATTTTCCCAGAAAACACACGAAGCGAAATCGACGCAGTAATTGATCTTAAAAATCGGTCTTAGATCAAACCATATGTTAATAGAATAAAGCGCATTAGTGTACTCCGGAAAATGTTCCAATCAAAATCTCTCAACTCAGAGTAGACCGTCAGTTCATTAAGCTCACTTGAGTGTAGCTGTGGCGATATGATGAATTTGACTAATGCACAAGACAAGCTACCATCTCAGGCGTCAGCGTCAACACAAATCAGCTGATAACATTAAACATGTGGCTGAAATAATAGAACCGCCACCCCAGAGACGCAGACCCGTGTCTCCTAGCCAGAACCTTTCGCACAACAAAACTCATCCCGAAAACTTTCCCACCGACCAAACTTTGAGAAATCAGATTAAAGTGGTGCTGAAATGCTTGCATGGATGAACTTATTCATCTGCTGTGATGCAGATAGATACAGAAAAGAAAAGCAGAAAAAGCACTCAAAAAAGACGAGAGCAGACGAAGCAAAGTCAGACGATATAACGTCGCTCCCAGCTGAGTGTACCATGATCCTGAGTAGTGCACTCGGTTGCCTTCATCCTTGGTAAATATATTCAAATGATTTCACCCGACTTCTTGGTTGTTTATAGATTACGCGTAAGGAGACCGTGCTTATGTGCTCAGCCGGTGAAGTGCATTGTTTTGCCTCGGATTTAGTCGCTTTCTGCTGCACGAACGGCGCGGCGGCAAAATACACTTACAGTGGCCTTAACGCATGAAATGAATGTATTTGAAGTTTCCCTGAAGTCGGATAAGGGCTTTGCCATGGATTAAGGTAATGCCGGCACATTTGGTTGGAATTGGCTTGACGGACGAGGCTTGGCGATGCAGCGAAAGCTTTCGTTCAGTGCAATTTCGCTCGATGGTCGTATCATTACGGGCATCATTTCGCTTTTGGGGTGGATGTTATTGACCGATTTTGCAGACACTGCCATCAGACGAATTTCTCGGAATTGACTGTGAGTTGATTTGGTTCAAGTGCCATTGTTCTACAGGGCTCAGCGGAGAGACCGAACAGAAGAACGTCTGCTAAGTCAAGCAGTGAGTTTTGATGGGTTTCAAAGACCACCCTGACGCTGCGAACACCTGCACAGTTCCTTGAGATCTCGACATCTGGCGTGATACTCGCACACTCCAATTCATATTTGTGCTTTGGCAAAGGTCTCTTTGTGGCGCTAAGCTGTTTAAAAAATGCTGCCATGCCCAAACCGGGTGGAACATCGTGGCAGTTTGTTCCGTTTGTACATTCCATTTACTACACACAAGACACATTCCTGCCGCACTAATTGTTTTGCTGGTATTTGAGGAAATTACTCCATCTGTCATCTCACATCCGTCAGGTGTGCTTGCCTCGCCTTCGGAATGGGTTCAGCGCTTGAAGACATTTAACAATGTCATGTAGTGCCTCCCCCCGTTTTGATAAGGGATAATAACACGAAGGAGACAAAACTGGGTGCTACATCGTGTGATGTTGAAATTATTTCCACCACCATCTAGCGACATACTTCCCCCAAGGGGGACAACGTGAGCGTGCGATGGCGCCCCACTCAAAAGGGTCGTATACGTAATCAGCTCGTTTCGGACGGCTGGCTGGTGTGATAAACTTTGTAATTTATGGAACTCAAAATGTATTCAAGTCCTGTATGAATATGACGAATTGTAGACTTCCTGGGGACTATCTACCCTGACGTGCTGGATGGTGAATGCGTTGTGCGTGTGCCGTGTGCCACGTTCTACCCGAAATAAGTGTTGGGCTTGCGAGTTCGCTGATAACACCAGATAGCGGAAATTATATTTTTGAAGTAAATTTATATTTGAATGTGAAGCCGACATCTGTCATCCCAAAGTAACTCGGATCATTGTACCTCGCCATGCGGTGAAGATGTGTATGTATGTACTTTACGATGAGGCCACGGATGGGAAGGCTTAATTTTTATTACCACAAAATGGAGTTTGCCTCCTTCACAGAATACATGCAGTGCGACATTGAATGAGTCGAATCACATTTTACCGAATTGAAGAATCAACGGGTAGCTGTTCCTTAAAAGTCAAACACATGGTCGCCGTGAGCAGTAGCACAGTGACTGATGTACCCTCTATACTCGTTAAGAGGTCTTCTCTACTTTTCTTGTCCAATGCTACTTATTTATCCGACAAGCTATCTATGAAGGCTCTGATTCTGAGCGATGGATGCATTCTTGATGGTCCCGGTCACCTTCCTTTCAGTCGTTAAACCGAAGCTCCACTGTGTCTGCGGTGACTTGATCTTTAAACCGGCGGTTGAATCTTTCTCACCTTCTTGAACCAGGAGACTAGGATGGGAAGACACTCTTACCGAAGGCATCGGTGTCTGAGCCAAAGGCAGTGCAGTCGACTGACTATTGACCAAAGCGTATATACAACGTCTCTTCGACAATTCAGAGACCTTGAAATGAAATACTTGAGTATCGTTCTGTGCGAGGCATCGGAGTCTCCATCAAGTCCGTCTTAAGTCTATTCAATGCTTTTGTCGCTGAAAAAGGAGTTCCATATTAAAACACGAAACTCAATTCTTTCCATTTTGCCCAAATCTCCCAGATCAAAGATCTTTGACAGATCTCTTTGAATCCTCCATGCAATTCAAGTGCCATTTTGCATCAAAGTCACTCACTTATCGAACAATGCAAAACTGGTGTATAACTCTCATGTATGGGCTAGTGCACCGCCTTGAATCTACTCGATAAGGTCCAAGGCGAGTTTTAAGACCAATAGAAGACATAACCACAGTGAAGGCTTACGACTCTTGGAACATGGCCGCAATGTCATGACTTCAAGATAAGACGAGGTCTCTTGATTCTTTAAGTCTTGTAGGGTGTTTCTTTTTTGAGTTCGTTGCACAGGAAGTTTGAATACGTCGGGTAGTGGGTGGATAGCGAGATCGTTGGCATATCTTGGGTGCCCGTTCGTGAATAAGTGTCCTTACTAGAGATGGGTCAACTCGACTTTATAAACCGAGTCAACCCGAGTTACATCCAAAACGAGCTGAACCGGGTTGAAACAAAAAAACAAAACGAATAACCGAAAACCAAAATTGCAAACGGTTCGACTCGGTTTGAAGTGAACATACAATTGGCTGCAGTTGGTTAGGCAATGTGAGCACATTACGCATATAGTTGTTCTGCCACGTACCTAGTTGGAGTTCGGTACTGTTTTGTGTATGGGCTGTTTTCTGCTCTGGCGCGTATTTGTGTAACGCTTCTATACATATGTGTAATATATATAGACTTCATTGAAACTAATGGTATTGTACTACATTGTTTGGTATTTACATCAAAAATAATGGGTTTGAATCAGTTTGGCAATTACGTACATACCGTAGTAGCCCTTCTAATGAATCCAGGCACTCTTCTAAGGAAAGAGAATAAATATGTAAGAGAGACTACCGGTGAGAGGAGTGAACATGAAAAGACATTCATACTTTTGTGATCTGCGAAGGAATACAGACGTGTATTAGTGACATTGTTTAAATAAAGTCGGTTAAAATACATACATGTATTTTGAATACCAGTACCAGTCTATAAGTCAAAAAGAGTTAGGGTGACCTTATTAACTAAAAGTTAAACACAACTTTGCTTCGCACAGTTTCTGGACGCTGGTCCACAAATTACTTCGCCCGCAATAGTTTCTGGACACTGGATCCTGTCCACAAATTGCTTCGGCCGGCCCGCAATAGTTTCTAGACACAGACCACTGCCACAAATTGCTTCAAATGCAACATCCGTCAAGTAGCTGCCTCGGCTGGCTTTGCAGTAGGGCCTTCTGTCATCCCAATTTCCCAAAAGCTTGTGGATGGTTGCGGGCTGTAGCTCACGGATTGCTTCGACAATATAAATGCTTGAATCGTTTCCGGATTGTTGGGATAACATCGGTCCTTCACGGTGCCCAAAAAACAAGTCTGACCCCTTTGGACGCATCTCCGAGGCTGCCAATTGACATCGCCAGATCCGTGTCTTTAATTTCAGTAAAAAATAGTCGGTAAACATGGTTCGTCCAGCGTTGATCGAAACATTGTTCCCAGCCTCATTTTCGAAGAATGAAACAGCAGCCACATTCTCGTCTATACTTCACGAACTTTTTGCACAAACTCTCGTACAGCAGTCGCGGGGGGTGCTTTAAACTTCGTCTTTCAAATATTGGCCAACACAGCACTCATGTTGGAAATAAGTTTTCAATATTTCCCGACGTTGTTGAAGCGCAAAGCGACTCATTTAGTTCCGCGGAGGTCAGTATCAGACTTTCTGTCAGGATTTCGAGTTGGAAACAGCTATAAGTGTCAAAATAATGATTTAAAAAAAACCACTAGATGGCCATCCTGTAGGTATCAGCCTATAATGACTAAGTGATATACGTCTCCATCTTTTTAAATTCGAATAAAGAAGAATTAGGGTGAGCTTTGATGCAAGGGAAATCCCTCGTCGAACGTCTCTTCTACACAGGGTTTCCGGGTTAGTGTTTAAGCGTTGCCAAGGAAATGCTCAAGAACAACCAACTGGGTCAACCTTGAAGCTACAATGAATAGCTCCAACAGTACCAATGCTGCCCATTCTGTGAGAACTAACTAATACAGTAACTTCTTCTCCCTTAATTGATGCATTTGTTATTTCTGCTGTCAGTACTGCAATGAGATGTACTTGAAGTAAAACGAAAGGCTTGCAACTGCCTTCAAGTGTACCATTCACGTGTAGTTCCATCCCACGCCGCGCCGCACCTTAAGTACTGCAAACTTTCGGTCAGTCAGTTAATTTTTATTTTCTTGAAAAATAATCACAAACGCTAATTCACATTTAACAAGTTTGCACAACAAAACTGTGGTGGTACCCCGCAGTGGAATAAACTCTTCATGGTACCGTGGAATCAGTTCTGTGGAGCACTTGAGTTCACCTACTTTCCCGACTAACTTCCACATCCAGCTCGGCATAGACTTAGTTATCATCGAAACTCTCATTTTAATTGCAGTCAATTAAAATTATTAAAGAAACAAATTTTCCGCAATCTAGTTTGTATCACTCGAAAACTTCGACAGGTTTGCTAGTTGCCTCGTTTCCGCCTCCCTAATTGGAAGACGATAAAGGAACTGAGTTCGTTACTCAAACAAAAGCACAACCGTTTCGCCGCAATACAGTACAACAATACGGGCATTGAAAAGTGCCCTTACGTACACATAGATACACGAAGTGCCCTCATAGTTGCAAGCACTCCTTCCACCCTCTGAATGTAATCTAATTAGTGGAATTTCCAATTCAGATTACAAACTATTACCTAGTTTGATGATGGGTCCGGTTAAAGCGGTTATCGTAACAATGCCCTGTTTTTGCATACATTTTTTTTTGCGTCCTCCCTTCTTTCGATTCGTAATATTGTTCGCGGAAAACTTGTGTATATCCATTTACTTGAGGTTCTCATGGAAATTAAGTCGGGGATAAGAAAATCGATTTTCTGTTGAGGGCACTTCAACCAGTTGTTTCCCTTTCAAGTTTCGAGTGTTTCCGACAGTAGTTAATGGGTGCTTTTGAAGTGCTGCAGCTAATTTGTATTGAAATCAGAATGCAATGGGGGCGGGGTTTTTTTTGGCGTTTCTTTTGTACATCGGTTAGGGATTTAATTGGCCACGAAAGTTGGACTCAATGCAATTCGGAGAAACGTCACCGTGTTTCCGTGTTCTGAAACTTAGAAAGGACGCTGTGTACGTTGGGTGTTACTATATTCCGTGGTGCACAAGGTTCTTGTGCATGTTGCGACGGGTTGAATGGACGTGTCGTTCCGAGCAGCTTGGCATGATCCTTCTTCTTGATAGTTCTACTCTTTATGTACAGGGTGAGCCACCTAGTTTTTTTTTCTTAAATCTTAGGTTATTTTGACACAAACAGCTGTTTTCCGCCCAAAAGTCTCCGCGAACTGATTCGCTTTACGGCTGCACAACGTTGAAAACTTCTTTCCAAAGTGTGTGCTGTGTAGCCACAGTTTGTGCGTTTCTTTGAAAAGAAGGAGTCGATGTTACGTCAAAAAACCGGAAACGATTCAATCACTTTAGTCCAATATCATCCAAGCAATCCATGAGCTACAACCCGAAACTATCAACAAAGTCTTGGCAAATGCCACTACGAAGCCAGTCGAGGAAACGACGTTGTATTTCATAATTAATCGGAATGTTTGTTCTTACTAAAAAATGCTATAACACATGGAAAAAATCTAATTTTGTTCATTTTACTTCATTTTAGAAAAGAAACTTGAATTTGGGTATATCTCTAAAGCATTATAGGCTGATAGCTGTATCCACAATGCTATAAAATAAAGTCTGAGGTAATCTGTTCGATCCACGCTTGTGTAAATGCTGACAAGTTGCTCAAGAGTATCTACGCCTGATTTTGTAGAGTTATAATATTTTATTAGTTCCGGGTTTTTGGCATCATTAGTTATGTATCTCCTTTTCGTGATACAAGGTGCGACTAGGAATGACTGCCCGGTTTTCTTCGGTACATATGCAACAAGAGTTGTATTATTTTTGGTATCAAAAACTAAATGGGAAAATGCTTCAGGGTATCGATAAAAATCCAAAATTTTGCGGTGGTAAGAATACTTAATTTTCTTTGCACTGTTCCAACTAAAGTGAATTTTCTTTTTAGCAATTTGATTCTGTAATCGCGCGAAGTGTACAAATAATATTTCCAACTTCCAAGTCATTGAAAAGATCTAGAAGTATACAATGGCTTTGATTTCGTAAGGGCTTGCAATTACTATGTTTACCGGCATTAACTTGCAAAGACCAAACAAATCTTGTTTTGCTAACGCACAGAGCCCATAATTTCATTTCCCATTTTCCTGGATTAGATGGAATGTATTGCTTTAAAGAACATCTCCCACTGTATGTTACTAATTGTGCATCAACAGTAACACACTCACTTGGCTTGAATGTTTTTCGTACATTACTTTTCCGTCTAGAAATCCCTAATTGGAGCGGGTCTATCCCGACCTTCATATCGAGTCGAGTTATTCTAGGTATATTTTGAAATAATCGAAGGCACATCGTAACCTTAAATACTGGTCTTTCTTTGGAGTCATTTCACAAACATTCTAGAGCCTTTCCTTGGGAGCGAGAAAGTGGTCTAATATAAATTTCTCTAGAAATCCTATCAACTCTAATCCAGTTTCCATTAAGTAGGAGTAGGAGAAGATCTCCTCCTGGTTCGAGAGCAAAGTTTGTACCACACTTCGGGAGTTCATAGGCTTTGCAGTACCCTGGTGTGTCGCAGTGTCCCGGCACCCACATGCGGTGTGTATTGAAATGCTATGCCACCTTGTTGAGATACTTCCTGCAACTAAGGTGATCATTTTCGAATAATTGTTTTTTTTTTGTTTTAAGTTTTCCCCTAAGATTTTAAAACGATGTCTAAAACGGTCATGATCGCCAAAATCACTAAGTAGTAAGTACTCGGTTTTCGAGTTTTAGTACAAGGCCCCCTGTTCACCTTTTACCATACATTGTAAGGGGTGGTTACATTTTAAGGGCCCATGTTGATTTAAAATAAAACACAAATTATTTGGGCAATTACTGTCATTTCTTTTTATTATGAAAATATTGGTATGGTTCAATTATGTATGGAATAAAATATCGGCCAAATGGCCGCCGCGACCTCGCAGATGACGCTGAAGCATAATTGAGGTTCTATGCCGTTAATGTGCTGAATTATCTCATCCTTTAGCTCTTGAATTTTTGCTGGCTTATCGACGTACACCTTTTCTTTCAAATAACCCCAAAGAAAAAAATCCAACGTTATTAAATCACATGATCTTGGCGGGCAATTGACAACGCCACAACTTGAGATAACACGGCCCTTGAATTTGTCGCGCAAAAGAGACATTGTTTCGTTAGCTGTGTGGCAAGTGGCACCGTCCTGTTGAAACCACATATCGTCCACATTCATATCTTCCAATTCGGGCCATAAAAAGTTCGTTATCATTTCACGATAGCGAACACCATTCACAGTAACTGCCTGTACGGCCTCAATTTGGAAGAAATACGGCCCGTTGATGCCGTCAGCGATTTTTGCAACGATTTTTCCGACTGTACTCACATTTGGACGATTAAATTGACAGAACGAATCACGAAGTGCAGGATATGCATTTTGATTTGAACGCGCATTTTCATAATAAGCCTGAATAAGTTTAAAACTTGACGTTTAAGTGTGGTTCACATTCAACATCGGCCCTTAAAATGTAACCACCCTTTATATGGAAGTACAGTCGATTGGTTTTTTTTATTGCACAGTTCATTTTTTTTTTTTTCTTTTTCACTTTCCACTTTGGATGTGTGCCATTTGACCAAAAATTAATATATTAATATAAATTATATGATTATATACAGTCACTGATATGTATAATAAATACTCGCTATTGGAATCTCGACTTATTATGCAGTATTTTTGGGAAAAAAATCCTATAAAAGGCGTCTTTAAGAAAAGATTCATGTTTTTCGTTCATGAGCTTCACCGCAATGAAAATGTCTTGATCATTTGTTTAAGGGTACGTTCATAGTGAAAGATCAAAGTTGTCAAACCTTTGCTACAGTAAGACTATCCACATTCTTCTTTTTATTATTAAAATGAATGATTTTCAAAAAACTTAAATAAAATTTATTGATATCAGAAAAAAATAATTCCTTGTCAAAAGACTCTCAACTTCAGCTGGTGCAAGTCCTCGGCGCAAACACAACCGCATAGGGGCGAAAATCAGTAGCAGCAATTTCTTATCAATGGCAACAGACTCAGACACTGGTTTCCATTGTCAGCGTTACAGCATCCATGCCCATTGAAGTCGAACAATGCAACGCGATTGAAGAGAGAAGAAAAACATTCGTATTAAAAAGTATTCATCACACAGTGAGAAGACCGTCCCATCGAAGGCCTTAATCAGGGTGTGCGCGAAGTGGAAAAGGATACAAATGAATAACGCTGAATGAGCATCCGTGCACATGGGAGTAAAACTGCATTATCCTGAGGAAGTTAGAGTTTTCTGCAGCTCACTCTATTACGACCATGGTCGCTATTAGCACAACAGATTCGAGCACGAGAAAATATCCTTTTTCCTGTGAATTCTCTGTTGCGTAGTGTGATTGTCCCCTGCAGAATTTCTTAATATATTCCACCCACTTGCACCCATTACCATTTTCAGATAATTACCAGTTTGAAAAACTACAACCCATCCCCTCGCAGGGGGGCGGGAAATAAGCTGCAATAAAATAATAGTGCTACTTAACGCTGCTGAAGAATGACAGTATTTTCAAGAAAACTTACTCACCCAACATATACTCAGCGCCCTCCCCACCCACACCCGACGGCATCAGTCAGTCTCTATCTCTTTCATTCACATCCACCCCCGAGTCAGACGAAGCAATTTCCGGTGCAAAACTCGCAAAAGAAACTTTCACAGTGAGTTTTATTTTACCCCTAGGGTAGCATGAATTACTTTAAAACATATCCGGCAGTTGCATGTGCTTCCTTTGCCTCCTCACCCCACCCCTCTTGCACAGCGCGTGTGTGTGGCTGTTGTAAATGTACACACAAGAATGTGCTCGGGGAGGGGCCGGGCGAGACAAGTAATACTGTGCGGCATGGGCAACATTGCATAAAGATAGACGGCGAAAGTTGCATACATATCCCCGGGCATAGTGAGCGCAATTTCTTGCCAAATTTACGCTTTAATTTCTTTAAGGAACCACTTTTGGTGGTGGACTGAAATTTCCGGTATTCCTCTCACAACAGTCGGCTCCGTGTTCGTGGTGGCATGCACTAAAGGCAACGAACGGGTTGAGGACTCAAATGAATGAAATTTTTAATTATGCATGTGTTTTGTGTTATGCGAGGCATTCTTCTCAAAACTTTCACAGACGCCTTGGATCGTAAGAAGTCAAATGGCAGGACTCCTTCTCTGCGCTTGGGTGTGTGTGTGTGTGTCTCTGATAACGTCTTGGTCTAATTTTCAATTTAATATCAATTTTGGTTTGGATCTCCTGTCTTAACTATCTTGTCCATCGATTCGTTCACCCGTTCACCATGCTTAAGCAGCCCGCACATTTTCGGTTGAGTAAAAATAAAATTGCAATTTAATTGGCAATTCCCATTGTTACCACAAAGAAGGCTGCCACGTCCACCCCATGGGTGGTACACCCACAGCACCGGCCCGTCACGGTTCGTAAAAATCCTTTCCCACAAGCAGCCATGCCCTTCTGACCACTGAAACGGGTTCGAGCTGAAGCAATATAAATCCATTTCGGAAGGGAATAGAACGTATTAAAGCGGAAAACTATAAAATCCAATAGTTTCTCCCCCGATGTGTTAAAGAGATATAGGAAACAATTTTCTATATTGTTATGGGCTTAGGTGCACTGTGCACGGTGTGTGCGGAAAGGTTGGCGTGTGTGAAATATGTTACAGAGGTTACACGGTGGTGGCTGAGCGAGGAAGCACTTTGTGCTTGAGCATTTAATTCATGGCACGATAATGGGGGGCAATTGAGATGAAAATACGGCAGATATGGAACATCAACTGGTCGGTGCATAATTGAAGCGATCATACATTCACTTGGGAGCGTTGTTAGACGATGCTGTGTGAATTATTTGCACATTTCAGACGCCATCTCTGCCAGAAAATGCACGCGTCTTTGTCAATAAGTGGAAGTCTTTAAATATTGCGACTTCCGAGAAATGCAATCGTTCGAGATAAACATACACTTTCAGGATAGTAAAGCGCACTTCATTGTGGTGCCCAATAATGTACCTTCATCAATCGAGTGCACAAGTGGACGGGATGAATGGAAGTAATGCAATTGGCTCGCTTTTGGAGCACTAGTAGGTGCACGGGGATGTAGGTGGCGCCAGATTATATATACATGCGCGGGCATAGAGAATTTGTTTTTATTTGACGCTTCAATCCGGGATAGACCTGGGCCCCAACTGACAGGCAACTCGAGCTAGCGCGATCTTTGACTAGCTGCCTACAGTTTCCCACGGGAAGTTGGTTGGATCTCCAGGGGCGGGCTCCGGCGTTCTCTGTTTCTTTGTGCCACTGGTTCGTAATCGAGGACTCTTGGGGTCGGAGCTAGGTTGTCCAAGTGCTCTACATGGCCTAGCGTCCTAGGAATTGTAGACTAGCCATACAATTCATGGTGAATATTCTCCTCCAAATGTCGTCAGCGCAAACATGAAAAAAGGTTAGTTTTGGGACTGTCCATGCCTCTGCGCAGTACAGCAAGTCTGAGAAGATCAGTGTCTTATAGAAGTGTCACAAAGCCGGAATTGGACACTCGTAGTTCATCGAAAACGATGTGGCCAACAGTAGACCCATCAAAAACTAAAACTCTCCTCGAAATGGACAGGAGAAACATTAGTAAAGTAGTAGGCGTAATCACTGGCCATTGCCTAGTTGGCAATCAAGACAGAAGGCTTGGAGTACCCTACAATGACTTCTGCGGGAGCTGCATGGATGAGGAGGAAGAGGAAACTGTTCTACATTACCTCTGAACCTACCCGTCCCTTGCAGAAACAAGAAGAAAACTTATGGACAGCTATTTCCTCGACAATCTTGAAGATCTAGCTAACATCAACATTAAGGACATACTCAAGTTCATAAAAACTGGTTATAAGTATTAAAACACGCACCAGCTGAGGAACAGTACGAACGAGTCTAGCAGGGCAATGAAGTGGTGGAAAAAGCCGAATAGTGACAGCACAACGGATCTTAAAGGTCTAAGTGAGGCAAATCCCAGAGGGAATTTTTGTCAGTCACATACCTATCTATAGCAGTGTCAGCTTGGTCCTTCGAGAGATTACTCAATTATCCATAGATCACATAGAAACAGTGGTGGGCAGGAGTTATTCTGTGTTTCATCTCGGTACTGAAGTTGTTAGTACTGTTTACTGCACAGCCATAGTAGACGAATGCCTTAATTACCTTGAAGTTATAGAAGCTCTGTACAAGATGTCGATGTTGAGTGCCTTTTCTTGAAGACAGCATGTCATTTTCGTCTCGCCGTTACACAGTGATCTGCCAATCATGTTCACGTCATCAGCGTGTGCCAACAGTTGTACGGACTTCTGGAAGATAGATGGTATGTGAGTCTTGCGTGACTGCTTAATCTTCCGTCGATAGACTTAATCGGTAGACAAATAGCGACTAGTACGGCAATCAAATTGATATCGTTGCATATGTAATATGTTCTGGACACTCTACTATCCTTGGCAGATATACGTACATACCCGGAGCTCTGTCCGCGCCAATATCAAGTACAGACATTGTCATTTGTTCGGATAATCAGGCGTAGTATATCAGCATCCCACTTATGTGGGTGCCGGGATACTGCGACATTTCATAGAATTGTGAAGCAAACGAACTCGGAGGAAAGGTCACAGGCTATGTACTCTTTCCGAATGGAGATCTGCCATCCGTGACAATCGCCACCGCAAAACATCTACTGAAGCTTTAAGCGCTTCGTTCGCACAAGTCGTAGATGGTCTACTGGCTCAGGCAAATGATGCCTCAGCCATGCTCAACTCCCGTCCAAATCCCTCACTCAGAACAGAATGAGTAGGCCGAATCTCAGAACTCTTGCCGGCGTTATAATCGGACATTGCGCCATTGGGACTCACGTCTCTAGATTAGGCCTTCCCTAGAATGAGTTTTGCAGAAGGTGCAGAGAGGAGGAGAAGGGAGATGTCATTGCACACCATCTGCAGCGCTCACTCCTCTTGAAGGAGAAGTCACCTATAAGTCTACTATTTTAACAACCTAACCCATCTAAGTACATTTAGTGCCAGTCATCTACAACGCTCTATCAACGAGATCCGCCTAGAAAAACAACGGGCCTACGATGGCCAAAGTGTGACTACTGACTACAGGCAATCAAGTAGGCTACACCAACCTACATATGTGGATTCTAGAATTTTTGGCAAGCGTTCTGCCTTGACCCTGAGCCGCCTAGTGTGGACGAGTGGTGGACATGTGCCCAGATAATGGATGATAGTTTCCGCTTTTCATTCGCATCTGCAGTATCTGCGGAATTCGTTGAATTCTTCTCGCATGAGTCAGTGGCTTCCAGTAATACCCTAAATCATGCCATCTGTCAACAAGAGAGTTTTGGCTTTGCTTTTGGGTGGAGCGAGGGCCATCTGCGATTCGCCGTTGTTAAGCCGAAATGCTATATAATTCATTGCGTGCGTTGTTTAATGTAAACAAAGTGACAACTCATAAGCCCCAATGCGAGGGGGCGAGACAGCAAATGCAGCCCACAAGTGGAATGCTTTTTGACAGTTTTTAACTTTTTTATACTTTGACAGTTCCTTTCTCTGCCAAATCATTTTATTCTGATGTCGGCGTAGTGGGGTAGGTTACGTATTCATTGGGCAACTCTTTGCAATCCGGCAACTACGTTCTTTGGAGATTCTTACCGCAACGGATTCCATGGGTATGGGCCTCTATGATGTCCGTTAAAATATAGCGTTTAATTGTTTTTATCCGGAGGAAGGGCATCTCCTACTGGCATGATCTCAGCAGAAACACACGCAATTTTTTTCCCACCTGGATGTGTTGCCAGGAGCCGATTTACACAGCGGTGGAGATAATACCCAACCCCAATAGGGTGCTGGGATATGTCGTATACCATTCAGTAGAACCTCGATGTCCTGGACCCATATCCTAGTTAAGATCATAAGCAACGTAACTACTAAGTTTCAAATCCTAAAAGCAGTGTAGGAACTACAGCTCCGCAAACATTCAACCACCCAAGCATCCTATTGTAAGCTTATAGTTTGGAATAGTGGGAAATGCCCTCTGCGGCATCTTATTCTTGTACTTTTAATACGTGGAACTTACCCCCACAGAAGCAATCGGATGGACTTTAGTACACCCTCCACGTGGTTAAGTATTTTTTTTCCAACATTTTCGTGTCCATTGTGCGCACTCAATAACACAGCCTAGGGCACATTTCTGTGAAGATTTGAAGAAGCTAGAAAACTTGCTAAGATCGTAATAATTCACAAGTAAATAATTTTCCAGGAAAAGCCCCGTTTAATGTGGTGTATGCAAACATTTCTATCAGAGTATCAGACAACAACAACAATTTAAACTTGGCCATCATCCAAGAAGATCCATTGCCGCTTAAGCTAACGATAACTTTCTCCTCTTAAATGTCTCCCTCATTCCGCGACAGACTACCGACTTCACTTAACATTGTAGGTATAATTACTCAAAGGGAAATCAAACTTTGAAGAGTTCAACTTTGCTCGCCGTCGCTCGCAATCCCTTTTGACTTGAGTTTTAAATCTCTAAGCTATTTGTCTACAAGAGTTTCTCAGAAGTTTGCCTAACCCATTTGATTGTTTTTCTTTTTTTTAACTTTCCTGTGTGCACAGTTAAGATTGTACCAGAGCAATGTCGTTCTGCTGCCGATGGGGAGGGGGGGGCGGGGTTTGGGGAGCAATGAGTGGGCGGCCTCATTTGGAGCAAAAGACACAGACTGAAGAAAACAACCAAACACAAAGAAAAAAAAAACATTTAAATGAAACAACGTCAAAGGTGGTAAACGAACACCATCCATCCATCCATGCAGTCATTCCGTTTTCTAGCTGCAAACAGAACGAGTACAGTTAGCGGGAGACAAGAGTAATTAAAATTCTAAACGCCCAAATGAGCTTCACATTATTTACTCAACACAAATCCTTCGAGTACATAATTACAAGAAATAAAAAAAAATGAAAAAAAATTTCCCTTCCTTGTCTTCAAGCTTCTCTTCTTGCTGCGACATTGTTGCACTTTGTCGAAATATCTTAAGAATAGCCCGTATACGCACTTAAAAACAACACGACGTTAGGACTTGATGTTCCTCCACTAGAACTATTCGGTGAACAAGTACAAGCCAGCACAGCCCTGAGCCTCAAAACACTCTGACTGTAGTCCGAACTCACCATCGGTCACTCAGCCTTTCTTAACGAATTCATCTTCCTTCCCAGCGACACCGGTCATTTACTACCGCATACGATGTTCTTTTGCAGAAGCTGCATGGGTGAAGAAGAACTAGAGACCACAAGTTACTTCCTCTGCTCGGGTAAGTCGTAGGTACTCTCATCTAGGTGCCTGCTACATATTTCAATAATCTCAGGGACCTAAATAACGTCAGCATTAGCCAGCTGAACCGCTTTGTCATAGGCACCAATTGGCTCCAAGTTTGAAAGTAGTCAATCCCCGGGGTACCACAATGGGTTTACTTTGGCCTAAGTGTGACTGCCTGCAGCAGTCAGCCACTCCTGCTTAACCTAACCTATTTTAGTCTGTCCGTTCGGAGACTAATCTGATCACACTTGAGAGTGGTCGCAAAATTTTAAAAGGTAAGCCGGAAGAAGTCGAGTCTTGCCAAGGTTGAGTCTTGTCACGTCTACTTTTCATTATATTTATGTATGGACTGGATGTTGCAGCGCAGAGGAGGCGAGAAATGTTTCACATTGGGAGAGTTGAGGGTAAGTTATCTTCTTTTTGCAGATTACTTAGTTATACTCACATCCTCCCAGGCGGAACTCCAGCGCGCACTCAATAGGTTTTTTTGCCGTATGTGCTGAGATGAAGGTTAAAGTGTACAAATCAGAGATTATGGTCATTTACAGAGCGACTGTTTAATGCCCTATACATGTTAGTGGAGTTCCATTAAAGCAAGTGAAGAAGTTCACGTATCTCGGGGTCTTTTTTATGAGTGATGGGAGGAGTAATAATAATAAAGGGTGATTTTTTAAAAGCTATAGGAAAGGTTTTCAAAAAAAAAACACATAAAATTCAGAAAAATGCATGAAATCTTTAATTGAATCGATAGTACGGTCCATATAATTTCATGTTTGAAGATTATTTCATGCAAATGTTGACCTTGACTGCGCCTCAAATGGTACATCCGCTTAGTCCAATTTTGGCATACTCTTTCCAACATTTCGGCCGGTTTCTCACGAATTAATGCTTCAATGTTGTCTTCCAATGCGTCAATTGAAGCGGGCTTGTCTTTAACAAAAAATAGTCTAAAGGCGTTAAATCGCACCATCAAGGCGGCCAATTGACCGGTCCCGAACGTGAAAAAAATGTTCACCGAACTCGCCCCTCAATAAGTCCATTGTTGCGCGTGCTGTGTGGCATGTGGCACCGTCTTGTTGAAACCACATGTCATGCAAGTCAAGCTCTTGCATTTTGGGCAAAAAAAAGTTGGATATCATCTCACGGTAGCGCTCACCATTCACAGTTACGTTACGATTCGCATCATCTTTGAAGAAGTACGGTCCAATGATGCCACCAGCCCATAAACCGCACCAAACTGTGACTTTTTCTGGATGCATTGGTAGCTCTTGCAATGCTTCTGGCTGATACTCAATAATTTGCAAGCGTTGTTCGTTTGTAAGACGATTCATGGTTAAATTATAGACCAAACTGAAGATGTTTGACAGTGAAACGAAACACGAAACGTGCGTCAGCTGTTTAAACCAGTGTTGCCAAAAAGATAATAGCTAAAAAATCAATATGGGTGGCGCTACAGCCCGTAGAGGGCCAGGGCCTAGCTTCTCAGTAACCACTCGTGTTATGCTTGCTATTGTTCTATCACGAGTGGAAGGGACCTACAGTTTTATGCCGACTCCGAACGGCCTAGTTTGAGAAGCTTTTTCTAGACTGTTATACTCTTTGAGCATTGTCAGTGACTCGAAGTGGGTGGGGCCGTGAAAAGTATTTCTTGTCGTACCAGGAATCGAACCTAGACAGGTAGGTCCAAGTGCGTAGGAGTCGACTCACATACCCTCAACGCCACGGGCCACCACTGGAGGAGTAATGCTGAGCTTTATTGTAGAATTGGCGAATCTGGCGCAATTTGGAAACGGGGTGAAAAACACGGCAGTACGAGAGGAATGGAAAGGGCTATGCTTTGATGGTTTGGTCACGTGGCACGAATGTCCTCAGCATCACGACTTCCGAGGCTTCCGAGGCGTGCCTTGAATGCGATTGCAGGTAGGTAGGCGACCGCTTGCAGACCCAGGACGAGGTAGTTGGACGAAGACCAAAAACTCGCCTGGTTGCGCTTATGCATAACTTCTGATGAGTTAGAGTTATTGCCTGGCTGACTGGAGATCTCTCGTGCTTGCATTACACTCGCGATTGCTGTAGTGAATCATGCGGGTCAGAAGATGATACAATGAAGTGTGTAGTGTATACGTATGCGTGGAGTAGTATAGAACTGCAAGAAAGCGCATGACTACTGATCAGCAGATTGTGGGCTTGTGTGTTGGTAGAATTTGTTGCTTGCGTGTCAGGTGTAGGAAACACACAAGTTCTATGTTGATATGCACATATTAAAAATCATGTTTCCTGTTCACTTATGGAACTCCAGAATGGATGGCCTGTAGTTCGCAGTTAATCCAGACAAATCTGCGAACCAAAAAGCACATCTTTTTAGGTGCGTTTGTTACCCCAAATTTGAATTAGCTTTCATTACCATCCTTTGAACGCCTGATCTACCCGACCTCCATTGAGGTGAACAACCCTTCTCTCCGTTACCCTAAACCATCATCGGTTCACCAGCAACTGAGCTGATTAATAGAGCATTCAACTCCTCTAACGACCCGAATACGAAAATCGATGACAAACTCACACACAAGTGCGCACATCAGCAAATGTTTGATTTCTATTCGGTGTTGTTACATATTATAAGCAATTGGATGAAAATGATACAAAAAAAAGGCATGATTTTTTCCGCAACACATCAACTTGTGCACTCAGCACTGCCGCAGAGGCAATGTGTCCCACTAGCAAAAGTGTGCGAATGGACGTGATGTGCGATGAAGTACGCAAAGCAATTAAACAAATACCCTCATCAAACGGAAATCGATGGCTGGCTTTGGGGGATTTGCTTTTATTAAACAAATTAAAATGGAATGAATTATTTCAAAAAATTTCATGTCGCCCACGCTTTGATGCAATCCGAGTTAAGTGTTTAAATGCCACAGCAGCCGCTGCACCAGGTGAACACGGCCGCCATGGAAATGCAGTCCATTTTGCTAAATTGCTCGTTGCATATTTAAATTTCTCATCAGCTTAATTGATACGGCCAGCGTCGGGACAACTAACAATCAGTTAAATCCACACCACTTCCGTAACGCTTTAATTTATTCAATGGGTTCGAGTACGACGAAAAGAAAAAAAACAGAACCATGATGGGAATGCTTTTTTATTTATGAAATGCAAATGAATTGCAAAACTCATAACCTACCTGAGCAAATGTATCGGGACGGGTCCTAAGCCGAATCAAATCAGCCAAAAATCAGCCATGTGGTAGAACTAATCGGTTGGTCTCCACTTCTCCAAGTGAACTTACGTCCCCTGCAACTCTGCAGCACACCGACGACTGAGGTGCTGTGGGATGGCAAAGGCTCAATAAAGTTGCACGACAAGTGAGGGCGAGAGAGACGCCGCACGCCTACCAATGGGCTGCTAACGCAGGGATGGGATGCTGCGACTTCGGTGTGATATCGAATTTCGACTATTGTTTGCTCTGTATCACGTCTGGCACATAAAATCTGTAACAGAAATATGGATCGAGACCAGATGTGCCTCGCAGTCGAGCAACACATTGACAAGCGGCCCGCTTCATGGGTAACGAATTTCGGAGATAGTTCGCCTGCCAATATATTATTTATTGCCATGACAAATGATTTGATTTTGGAATTCTTTCTTAAGAAAGTATTTCGGGATGGCCTTGGGCGATGCCCGACATCATTGCCATATATTCCCATGGCAAGGGTGTGACGAAGCGACAATCATGCTGCTGATACTGTTTAATGGGTTAATTTGATCATTCCCCCCGTTATTTGTGTCACACTTGGGGTAACTTCGACTCGCAGAAATAATTATAGGAAATAACGTATCTGAAGTACTTGCTTGTGCTTGTTGAATATGGATTGTTGAGGGCGGGGGCTTGTCCTTGAGATGGTTTCCATCGGCGTTCAAACTGAGTGCAGAATTGTGGGCACGGGGTAAGGCAAGCAAATGGAATACGTATGATGAGTGATGATTACTGGTTCTTGATTCGCATTCTTGATCTGCGAGACTATGAAGATTGTCCGTTGTGTAGAGATGTCCGTTTTATAGAGGTAAACGTTGGTTATTTATGGAAATTGTCAAATAAAATACACGTACACTATTTTATTAAAAATAAGTGTTTTTTTCTTTATTTACTAGTAATTAGAATAAAAACTCGAACTTTCAATTTCGAGAGTAAAATTAACAGCATGAAAAATCGAGTTGAGTTGTTCAAATATCGTGCCAGTGTCTGGTATTGAGGGTCCGCTGTAAAGGGGTTGAAATACATGAACAGCCTTGTCATCATGCCAGGACCATAACGAATTGTCCGTCAAGCTAGGATCGCCTTATAGACGGGCCTTTACTTTAACTTCGTCACGAGTTTGCGGGATGAGTGCACGATCTTCTGCATAGCACCACAAAAACATCGACAAATTAAACGATATTTGTGGCCACTGGCCAGTTCATCAGTAAAAATTAAAATAAATCGTCCTGGTAGTTTTTCAAGCAATAAAACCGAAGCTGGTTGGGTTGTGCGAGGTATGGCACAGCCTTGTCGCCTTCGATTTGAGGCCAAGAAGAAATTCAGTTGACATTTGGCTATAGACATGAGGACTGACGGCGATGGGGCATCGCCCTCGTTTTCAATCAAAGTATGGCTCAAGGACAGATCGTACACCATCACATGTGGATTTTCACTCTTGACATATTCGACAATTTTGTTTGTTACCTCATCACGGAGGGAAAGGTGAGCTCCATCGCTGAACAAAATATTGTGTGAATGTCATCCAGATTCTGATGTTTAGCGACCAATCAGAATGAGTTCTATGTATTCCATGGCGAGCTGGATTTTTAAAGTTGTAGGTGCAAGTCCCAATTCACGCCATGCCATAATTAGCCGTAAAACAAACTCGAATTCTGTGCTCGTTCGCAATCTAACAACATCTGTCATATATTCGGTAGAGAGTGCATTTCTATGAAGAAGAGGCCTTAAGACAACGGAACAAAGCCATATTTGCCTACAGTCAGAGATATGACGAGGTAAGTTTCAGAAAACGGATTGGAGGTCATCCAATATAATCAGTCGCTCCGCAGAGATCTGGTTCCGAACAGAACAATGAATTCCAAGCAACGTTCATAAAAACGGCGATGACGACCAAAACTCCAATATTGGCAATGATGGAAAAGAACTACTGAACTAACTACTCCCTACCGGCCTCAGCTGCAATCACTAAACTAAAGTCAAACAAGGCTACTGGCACCGATGGACTACGTGCCATTTCCTGGTCGGATGAAAGAATGCCCAACGTGGGGAAACTCGGGATCGTTTGCCAGATAGCTAAAGGGTGTTTTTTCTTAGAGGTTTGGTTTTTAAACTGGCAACACTGTTTCTCCAGAATGTCATTTTCATTTCGGTTAGTGCGTTTTGCCAGCGAAATGCACCATCAACTAACTATTTACATTACGGCAGATCTTGGAATCTGCGTATTTATCGACTTTAAAGCCGCGCATTTGTAGCTGCCACAACCCTACAAAACTAATCCAGAGTGACGGTGGAGAATGTCCGTTAAGGACGGTAAGGATCTTACCCAGACCCTAGGTATTAGAAAAAGATTCAGACAAAGCGACTGACCGTCACGTAATTTGCTTAACATCATTCTCGAGATGATCGTGCGTAACTCAAACGTCAACACAATAGGCACGATCTTCTACAAATTTGTGCAACTGATCGCACCGATGGCATTAACATCATCAGAAAAAATCAACGGGCTGTCAATGGAGGATTTGCGAACATCGAGAAGAAAGCGGCTAAGATGGGTCTTGTGGTAAATAAGGACACGACAAGGTATATGCCGTCTCTTAAAAAAGCTTCACAACACGGACGTCTTGGACAAAATGGCATCAGTACAGTCAGCTATAAATTGAATGTAACTCCACCATAAATCCAAACAATGACACGCGGAGATAAATCGACGGATAACTCTGGCCCATCGTTGCGTGTTTGGTATTGGAAGGCAACTGAGGAATAAAGCCCTCTCAAAAGACTAAGTTATCACTATACAAGACATTGCTGGTCCCAGTCCCGCTGTATGGCGCAGGAGGATGAACGCTAACTAAAAAGGGACGAAGATACTTAGTCGATTGGAGACGAAAGTCCCTCGTATTATCTTCGGAGGAGGAGACTGAGCTAGCAACTGTATGGACTGCACAATGACATAGGTCTCTCTTTCTCTCGGCCAACGAGTTAAAGTCTCTCATCTCAGATGGCTGAGTCATGTAGAGGGAATGGACCCCAATGTTCCGGCCTGAAAAGTCTTCGACTTCAATCACTAGGAACAACGCGCTACAGGAAGACCTGGATGGAGAGGCGTGTTGGCTGAGGGCCAGGTTCACCCCGCACTATAGCGCTAGCCAAATGACAAAGAAAAAGGGCGTAGAATAAGATGCATCTTCCATTCGATAAGTGAAATTATTTTCGCTTGATTCAGATCTTCTCCCTCCTCTGTATGATTCTACGTCAGTTCCCCGAGCAAGAAAACTTTTCAAAATAATTGAATAATTTTCTCCTCTAACACTCACCTAGCGTCAATCTCCGGCAAACATTTCAGCTGGCAGTTATGCGGAACTAGTTTGAATGACGTGACTGTCATGGGATATGTGCATGCACATGTCAACAGTGTCACCGGCAGGCGACTTTTGTATGGTGCCGGTCACCTCGATGTGCAGCCATTGATCATCCCCGGTGGACATGCTCCCGTTGCAGCGCATTCCTGCAGTGCAAACATATTATTTCGGCCGGCTTACGCGCGAAACATAAAAGAAGGCTCGCAATGTGCTGCGATTAAATTTGGATTAGGTTGGTCATGGAAATTGCAGAGTTGATTGAAGCGTATCCATCGATTAGTTTTATGTCAACTTGTTGGTAAAGTTGATTGGTATTTGCCTAACTGCGCTGAAACACGGGAGTGTGCATGCCATTGGTTCTGAATAGCAATGCAGCAGCGGACAGTAAAAGTTAATTTATTCCATCAAAATTTTGAAATCTTGTTTACGTGCACAGTCGCATTTATGCGTTTATGTTGCAATTGAATTCGAGTGTTGGCTTAATCATCTGTGGTTTATTCATTCATTAACGGCGTACGAACTCTATTTACTCGAACGCAGTCGAACTCAATTGTGCAAAAGGTTTCACAATTTAAAGGCAATAATTGCTGCATGCACTTGACTGATCGATAAATATGAATTTTATTGGAAAGAGTTTTAAGCGTTCTTTGTTCTGCTAGAGGAGGAGACGTCCAGTTGTATGCCGATTGTGAGCAGAGGTCGCCAGAGAGAGTGAAACTTCTTATTTTGCAAACCCGGTGCCACACTTTAGCTTTGATTCCATGCGTGATAGAAGCTTCGTGTCTTCAACCACAAGCGCACCTCAATGTTTGGTCGAATGTCTTACATCAATGACTTATTTTCTACATGGTGGCGGTGGTGATGTAGTTGTTAGGTGCGTCGACTCCTTAGCTGGGGGTGCAAGGTTCAATTCCTGAATTTAGCAACTTCCATAAATCAAGTCTCTACCTCTTTCGATTTCATTGCCACAGTAGACGGCCAAATGTGTTCAGTGACTAGGCTTGACCAGGCGTTCGAATTTGTGCATGCAAGAAGAAGAAAAGTGAAACACAACGTCCGATGTCACTTCAAGGAAGGAGCTGCCGAATCAAAGAATAAAGCCCTAGCAAGGTATGGACAAGATGGCACGTTTTTGACATTACATTGTTCTTGTGCCAGTACAGTGTCTGTTTTATCGCAATGGTTTCCGACTGAAGAACGCTGCAGTGGTCAGGGAGCTTCGAGGAGAGGGCAACAGTGAGGTAGTTGCAATAGACACCTGCACCAAACCCTTCGTCATTCTTCGATCCGTGTGCGTGTATTCGCAAAAGATAATCCAGCGTTTGATTGTCAAAGTGTAGAATTTTGTATCTTCTGGTGAATAGTCTAAGTTTTTTTTGTGTGTATAAACGTTGTCTGGAAGTGTTTGTGCTTGTCTCTTAGAGTTGAGACGAATTTACCAGAAGCCGCAACATAGTCCGCATCGTCAACGATTTTGCATCCAGCCTCTTGTAGCATTAATAGCAGTTCATTTATGGCTACGTTCCATCGAGGAGGCGAGAGTTCGCAGCTTTAAACCGTTGAGACTGCTCTTAAGAGAGCAGCATCGCCCAGATAGGAGTGCATTACGCTGTTAGTGAGTAACTGAATGATGAAAGCCACTAGAATCCTCTTCCAGGAGATGGGAACATGACCTAAGACCATGCAGCCTTTGAAGATATTGATCAGACATGGCATGATAAGGTCTGCTGTCCTTTGGAGTTTCGTAAGGATAATGCCGTTTTCCAAATTCTTCCTGTTCTTCCAGTTTCGAAGGGCTTGCTTACGGGATGAGTTCAAAACTTGACAGCAAAACACTTTAGCGACTTGCGAGGGGCTTAGCTGTAAGAAGCAATGATGATATTTTGCGTTCGAACTGCCTCGGTGACCTTTAGCGTAGAAGGCAGCTAGTTTGCGGATGGATGGAAGGATACGCAAGTTATGTTCTTTCATTTGACGCTTGCATGATTCTAAACCACAATGACGACGTAAACTCTATATTTTCCCACTGCCTCTTAATTTTTTTACATGGTTTATGAACATGGTCCTTAGTTCAACCCACTACGGCTTAAATCTTCCACATCGTAAAGCACTGCAAGCCCATGTTAAGGACGGCACAAGCAAGTGGGATACAAACTGAAGGCCCAGGTCCGCTACGAACCGTAGCGTTACACAAAGAAGATCCAAGATGATCACCTCGCCAATTTTGTGCGCTCTCAGGACTAGTTTACTGCCAAGAGATAACAGTTCAGTTTCAATCAAAAGAGCAAGCCTTGAAGCAAAAAAAACAAAACTATCCTAAGCCCAAGCATCGATGCTTGGAATAATCCAATTAAAAGCAACGCCAAACACATGCTCTGACGGATTCAAATAGAGCGCACTTTCATTGGGATGTGAATGGGAACGCAACTCCAAGCAAACACATACCTATCACTTGAACAGCAACTGACAAACAACTTGTGGCCTTCAACTTTTGCTCATTGTTTGAATGCAGCTCTCAACTGACATCAACCCGCCATTCGATTTATCTCATTTTTTTTTTTAGTTCAACTTTGTGCTTGCAGTTCTTTGCGCATTCGAAAATATAATCCCACCGCTCAGACAGTGTGTGTGTGCTTGGGAGCGGTGTGTGCCAAAAAGGGGCAACTTCATAGAGGGTTCATATTCGCGCGCACCGCATTCTGTATGCCAATTAGTGTGAATAAAATGCTGAAAGACTCTTCTAATTGCCACTTCTGTAGGCTTTCATCCGGTTTTTAAGTGCGCTTCTAGTGCGAACGAGAGCACACTTTATATGAATTGAATTGCTGGTTGAAATCGTGGGCGGAAATCAGAAAAGGGTAGCGATACATTTCGCGGTTAGTTATGAAAACTGACTGACGAATGTGGAGCAGTCTTTTGGTGTGCCTTCATCAATTTACCTTGAGGACACATGAATGAGGGCAGCAGTTGCATGAAAATGATTCTCCTCAAAAGGCCTTCGCCTATAGAACTGGCTAACTGCCTGGAGGGCAGTGAGTGGAGCACGCGAATGCTGGGGCATGGGCTTTCAAAGGGACGCACGCAGAACACATTCATCGATTAATTAGCCGCGCCTGATGTATGTTTGCAACCAAATGAAGACAATTTTGGAGGGAAACGCCCAAACCTTCGAAATTTTTGTAACCGCCGCTGGGAAGTCCTGCGGGTGCATCCTCAATTTCATAGAAGCAGTGTTCTAGGAAGTTTTTAGGGGATGTAGAAGTTGAAATGAAATTCATAAGTGCCCTGTCCTTGGAAGACACACAACTTATTCTTCCGGACATGTTGATGCTGGCTGCGAGTAGTCGCAGTGTAGCGTAATGAGACAGTGGCAACACACACAATACGAGCGGTTGCAGGAGTCAAAGTTACGCAGTGACTCTTTATGAGCTGTAATGGATGTTAATCTGCAGTTTGTCATGTTGTCGTTTTGCAAAACGGAGAACTAACTAAATAGTTGGGGAGAAATTGAATCGAATGCTTTTCTGATGGCTTATCAACCGCGGTGAGGGCGAAATGTTAAACGGCGATGAGGATCCAAAGACTGGTGACAGAGTGCATTTACCAGCACATCGGCAAGATATTGTTGGAGGGAAGTATGACAGTGCCTTCAGGCCAGAGAATTCCACACTAAACCAGATCTAAGCACAGCAGTGGTGCTCACACTAGGGCAGAATGACCAAAATTATGAAAGAATTATGTTTAATATTTTTAAGGTTAAAGCAGACAGACTGACATATAATAGACTTACAAAATAAGTATACACTCATTGCGGCTCTTGCAATTAGGCCGCACATTCTATAAGGAAGTGTCATCCATATCATGTCCACTTCCGACATCCATTTTGTTCATTGTCTCATCAGCTACTCTCTGTTTTTATAACTGATGAGATGGCTTTTTATCCACAGTTGTCTGCAGATATCAAAAACACTTATAGGAATGGCTGGTATTGGTATAATCTTTCAGAGAACATCAAGCTTTGACAGGAGCTCCGCGAACCTTTTTCTGTGGGACTTTCCCCCCTTTCATATATATTTTATATATATAATTTTTAATACATTATAAGCTTTTCAAAAATGTGTAACACCTACATATTTGGTTTCATTTGCATTTATAAGGAATGAAGTTTCTTTCTAAAACTTTTTAACCGACAACATTTCTTTGCAGATCTTAGGCATATATTTTTGCTATAACGGTGGAGGACAAATGTTAAAAATTTATTAAAACAAATAATTTATACATTTATCCAACCGTATGCATTACCATAAACATTGACATCAGAAATATGAAAAAAAGCATTTTTGATAATCACTGTTTGTTCCCATAGCTCGACCGTGAAATCTGATTCGCATCTGTTGGCTGATATTTATAGCTACGACAACCGTATTTCAAACATAACCGCTGGTCAAGAGATAATCGACAGCTTGTCTATAAAAATGAAAATGCCACGCGGTGATTCAATTTTAGCCAACTTGGGGCATCACGGAAAATATTTACGATAACCAAACGGTTGCAATTGACTGTTGTTAATCCATTCAAACGAAAATAGTTACCTGCTCACCCTGTCAGACTGCAATTTAATCACCGGACAACGTCACTTTATATTCCCGCACACATTTGCTGTTTCTGAATGAGATTTCGGAGCAATGCAATATCAACCTTATGTGGTGGCCGGGATCTAGTGACATAACAGATAATTTGTGAAGCGGATAACTAACTCGTAACAGATTCGGCCATTGACTCCTTTCACATTTCAATTTGTGCACTCAGGCCACTCATCGGCACACAGTGGTGCAAAAGGCGGACAAAATACCAAATATTGGGAAATTTGGAGTCAAGGAATCCTTTCTCTCAGTTTTTAAATTCATATATTTTCTTGCAATAACTTTATGGTATGAAAAGTAGCTTAATTATAACTTATTCTTGGGGCTTTGTTTCTTTAATAGAAAAGCTTCCAATTCTATGTAAAAAAAAAGAAAAGTTGAGGCGACGTTTATGCAGTTGGCAGGGCCCAAATAGCCTAAGATCCTAAGCATAATGGATTTACATAGACTTAAGTCAACTTCTGTCTGCCTTTCATTAGATTTTGATATAAGCTACATTCATATAAAGGGTGATCCAACGAAAACGTACGATGATAATAGTACATAAAACAAAAAGTCTTCAGAGATCTATGACAATTATGTGTGAAATAAAATATCGGCCAAATGATCGCCACTGCTTCGGTGGCTTACCTCTATCCGATGAGACATAATTGAGATTCAATGTCGTTAATGTGCAGAATTATCTTATCCTTAAACTCTTGAATTATTCTTGGCTTATGGATGTACACGTTTTCTTTGAAATATCCGCAAAGAAAGAAGTCCAACGGTGTCAAATCGCATGATCGGGATGGCCAATTAACATCGCCACGACGTAAGATAACGCAGTCATTAAATTTCTCGTGCAAAACAGTCATGGAAGGTGGAAAGTGGCAGCATTCTGTTGAAAGCACATATCGCCTAGGTCCATATCTTCAGTTTTTGGCCACAAAAAGTCCGTTATCATCCCGCGATAGCGAACACCATTCACGGTAACTGCTTGGCCGACCTGATTTTTGAAGAAGTACGACCCGATGACGCCGCTAGCCTATAAACCGCACCAAACAGTCACTCGTGTGTCGCACAGGTGTTTTCACATTTCCTACATACCCAGTTTGCTGACACTTTTTCGATTAGGCTGCACAAAAAAATGTGCACGAAATGCATTTTGATTTGAACGCCCATTTTCGGAAAAGGCTTCAACAATATTAACGCGCTGCTCAATTGGGTACCTCCCATGGTTGACGTTAAGGTGTGACTCACAATTAACATCCTGCATTATGTTGGACCACCCTTTGTTATAACGTGCGTGCCTGCCCTTGGTTAAAGGAGTCCCCTGTTCAAATCTGGTCCAGCCACCACTTGCCTTTGGGATCAAATTAACGGCACTATCACTGGAGTTGTCGATCAGTGGTAGTAGTCTGCCTATAGGTATCACAAGGTTGCTGCTGATAGTACAATAGACCAGTTTTGAGTCTGAGTGCTCCAGTCTAGCGTTACAAAAAAAATCCATTATTATGGTTGGCCCTCAAGTCTGACTGTTCTCTGCCTTGAGTCACTTAAACTTTACCTAAGATTACCAAAATTATATAAATGTTGGAAATACGGCTCATGTTCGTTTTATAAAAAGAAATCCATTATTTTCCCAAGAGATCGGACCAAACTAAAGTCCAACTTCCTGAACCTCCTAGTGTCACTAACGAACGTCAAATGAAAAAAAGAACCAGAACTATTTTCTTCAACAAATTATGAACTGCCAAAATAAGAAAAAAACCAACATTGTCACCGAATTCAAATTAATTTCTAAAAATTGAGAAGATCGTGCAGAGCTCACAGGCCAACACTAGACGCATCATCTTTTAGGAGTCTGTTCCAATCTTAGCATCCGTGGATGCCATTGGACAAACGCATCGAGCCTTTAGTCGACTAATGTCGTAATGATGGTGAACGAGATAAAATCGAAAGGACAGCCAACTTTTACCTCAAAAACAGACTCCCACAAATTATACCTTAGAGGTAATCTTTTTTCAAGTCTGCAGTGTAAGAGCATGGCGTTTCATTTAGATTGATGCCATGTGGAAGATCTTGCAGTGTGTTATGTCAACTTATATCTCGACTCGTCAATGAACAGTACTAGCAACATCATCACCAATGTACATAATACCATAATTTTAGCCAAAAGCTGTCGCAAGGCAATGGCATAATAGAGTCCTCTTTGGAAAGATCAACCTGACATTAAGCAAAACCTTGATCATCCCAATTCTGTTCTACAGCGCAGGGGCATGCTCAGAAGTTCTGGGTCTCTTAGAGCGATCTTTGGCTATATTGAAGCCAGATCCGGCTCAGAGTGTGAGTCCACGTAAATAAGGAGAAAACTACTTCTTCACCATCGAGATGATGCTGCAGAATTACTCTGTGATATGTAACCCGCCATTGTCTCAAATGCTTCGCAGCAACTAAAGATTTGCAGAGAAAAACAATGACCTTGCTGAGTCATTGGATAAATAATCTATGTTAATGGGAAGAGTCTCAAAGGATACAACACAATTCTGACCATGTCCTGGTAAGGTCCGTCACATTCGTTCACCTTTGTTCGCACAGAGTAGGAACTCCTAATTGAATAGGAACCTTAGGACCAGCGGTGGAGGCACGAGTACATGCTTGTCTCCTTCAGATAACATCAGCTATTCAATTTCCCAATCAAATTAAGGTCTCCATCTGTATGACAATGTCGTCTGTGGACTCGGTTAAAAATTCGATGCCATTCCAGTAAACCGTTCTGCTATTTCGCATCATGCATACGATGGATAACTGCCCCCTCCCGACCAGACCAGCGCCATTCCCATGTTGACCTCGCCCACATAAAAATCATCGGATAATCGAAAAACTCAACTATTCCATCCGACAACCGCAGCCGAGGGAGCGGCGGTGGGCGGTTCAAACACCCACAAACTGCCATGAAAATGAATTCAACTTGCGGTCATGTAATGACATTCGCCCTGAGCTTAAGCAGTTTTCTATGTTTTGTGTTCGCTTTGTTCTTGTTTCATCCACTCGTTCGGTTTCTATTTCGATTGTATTTCTTTCGAATCATTTGCAATTCGAAATTTACAAGGGTTACGTTCGGTTGGTACAAGTCAAACGATTCTCCTGATGCCACACATTTTAAGCCGGGAATGCAAATTTCGCTCGGTTGTCGTCTGAAATTTTCATGAGTCCTTTCAGGCTACGTGAACACTGAGCACACAAAAAATGCAAAGGATACTCTTTCAAGATACACTTTGAACATTTAGTACAACAATATTTTGGATTTTTGTTTTTCTCTTTTTCTTTTTTGCTGTGTGCCCTCCACCTCTCTTGCTCATCTGCCGCCCCATCCGACAACACAACCCCCGACACTTCGAAAGGGTTGCGAGAGGACTTCTGTGGAAATGATACAAGCGCTTTTATGTGAATACGTTTAGCAATGGTGGAGAAGTTTTCCTTCGGTTTTCAGTCGCAAACGAGAGTAAAAATTTGTCGTCCTTGTGCAAGATACAATCACATAAACAGAGAACAAAAAGACGACACAAGGACCAACGGGAGAAAACGACCAAAACAAAACTTATGCAATAAAAACCAAATGATGACCGCCCAATGAGTCGTAAAATGTGTTTTTATTCACATCCCCTCCCCCTGCCACCGTTCTGGACCAGTGCTCGTGTATAGTTTTGTATCTACAAAAATGTTAACCAAATATTCACACTACACACTGGGATGGAGAGGAAATTCAGTGTAAAACATTTTATTTCTTATTCCTGGCGACTTGGCGGAGGACGCCGCATGGGGGTGTGTTGGACTTGCAATATTGAGTTGGATATGTTGCTTCTGCCTTCTGCCGTAGATTTGCCCAAGGATGCGAGGTATGAAGGAGTTTCCGAGTCAGTGACAGTATGCTACAACGCGGAAGAATACACAACATTTTTTTTTTGTTTTTCAAGCAATATCGGGTGGCACTTTTCGACAGGTCTCCTGGTTGCGGAGCACACACAGGACTGTGCACATTAAGACTTTTGCACTGCTGGTTTTTTTTTTTTTTTGCTTTTTTCTTGGTCATTTCACCATCTGTGGCAAGGTATGCGAAGGAGGAGAATGACATTTGCGATTCGTGCCGGATATTGTTAGCGCCGTTTTCCAGTGACGCAGTGATTGTACTTGATCGTTTTCCACTGTCGACTACACTTGAATCTGTGCTGACATTGAATCAGTGTGCTCTGTGAGCAGATGATTTTTTTCATCTTTTATGCCGGTTTGTAAACATTGCACAACTTCGACATTTTATCAACCGACTGACTTGAGGAGACATGACATTGAAACGTCAAAGAATAGTGCCGACAGTCGCTTGGAATGCGGTCGAAAAGTCGCTAGAATAATTGAGACTGAACCTAATTTTTGGAATCAAATTTTTGATGACCGGCGAGGACTATTTCACGCCTTCTGTCGCTGTTAACGAACAGAATATTTCGAACAGAGTCTTACATCTAGACTGTACTGGATTGCATGTCACCCCTCGTATTTTGTGTCTCTTTTAAGCTAAGTCCATGTCCGAAATGCGTAGTTAGGAACATTTCCGACGGATAAGAAGTATCTTCTTGAATTTATCTTACATTCTACCGATTGCGGCCAACGAAACAAAGAAACTTCTTCTTCTGTATGTGGCGCTACAGCTCGGGGTATAGTTGGACCTCAACCAACAAGCTAGTTGCTTTCAAATCCGCCCACAATACTGGATGGGCTGGGGACTTTTGCGCAGATGCAGACGTCCTTTTCTTCTTTGTCCCACAGACTCGAAATCAAGGACGGTGCCAATTTGTATATGCGGTCTATATGGACTAGCTATCTTAGACGCCGGTTTAAGTTTGCTTTTTTTCTTTTGTTTGCCTGCTGAGCTCCAGAAATTGGGGTCGACAGGAATAGTCTGAGACTGACTCTTTCCATGAAATTTCTGACTACCTCGACGTTATAACTGCCATTTGATATGAATTGTCCAAGATATCGATGTTATATTTCATTCGTTGTCCATTCACCGCGGAAGCAAAAACCTTATTGTGCCCCTAATGATGGCACGAAATTCTCAAGATCGATGTCAAAGAAATGACAACTCGTCGCCTTGTCTAAAGTCTATCTTGGCGTTGAAGGTAAGCTCGTTACCAGTCATTTGTGTCATCTTGTGCAACCTGATAGGTTTGGGAGCAATGCTAAAAGTATGCATAGTGGTTTATGACTCGTCTCTATGCGCGCTGTCATATAAAGAGTGATTTTTTAGCTATTATCTTTTTATCAACACTGGTTTAAACAGCTGACGCACGTTTCGTGCTTTGTTTCACTGTCAAACATCCTCAGCTTGGTCTATAATTTAACCATGAATCGTCTTACAAACGAACAACGCTTGCAAATTATTGAATTTTATTATCAAAATGCGTTCTCTGTTAAGAAAGTTCGCGCGCTTCTTCCATTTTATGACGAAGCTCATTTTTGGCTCAATGGGTACGTAAATAAGCAGAATTGTCGATTTTGGAGTGAATATCAGCCAGAAGCATTGCAAGAGCTACCAATGCATCCAGAAAAAGTCACAGTTTGGTGCGGTTTATGGGCTGGTGGCATCATTGGACCGTACTTCTTCAAAGATGATGCGAATTGTAACGTAACTGTGAATGGTGAGCGCTACCGTGAGATGATATCCAACTTTTTTTTGCCCAAAATGCAAGAGCTTGACTTGCATGACATGTGGTTTCAACAAGACGGTGCCACATGCCACACAGCACGCGCAACAATGGACTTATTGAGGGGCGAGTTCGGTGAACATTTTATGTCACGTTCGGGACCGGTCAATTGGCCGCCTAGATGGTGCGATTTAACGCCTTTAGACTATTTTTTGTGGGGCTATGTTAAAGCTCATGTCTATACAGACAAGCCCGCTTCAATTGACGCATTGGAAGACAACATTGAAGGATTTATTCGTGAGATACCGGCCGAAATGTTGGAAAGAGTACGCCAAAATGAATAAGCGGATGGACCATTTGAGGCGCAGTCAAGGTCAAATGAAATAATCTTCAAACATGAAATTATATGGACCGTACTATCGATTCAAATAAAGATTTCATGCATTTTTCTGAATTTTATATGTTTTTTTTTTGAAAAACTTTCCTATAGCTGTTAAAAAATCACACTTTAGATGAGCTGGTGCATCTGTCCAAACATATACTCCTCAGCTGCTTTCTAGGTTTTAGGACACCCCCGAAGCATTATTCAGCCCAACATTGCTTCGATATTGCTATCTTAACCTCTTCTGAGTCGGATGGGAGCCGGACTTGTCATCTATCATCGCCCAAATTGACTGAACCATTCTGCCTGACAGCGATATTGGGGTCCTCATCGCCATTCAACAGTTTGTAGAAGTGATTCCCTCACCGACCCTATTACCGATTGTGTGTCCGATATTTAAATCCAATGGATGATAGTTTCACTTTCTGGGAAATAATTTCCGTTCCTTTCCTGCCATCATTCGTTCCCATCACGTTAATCATGCTCTTTTATTTTTCGCCTTAGAAATCGGCCACTTCCTGTCGTTTTCGTTCGTAGAGTTCACGGACATCTCCCGTGCATCGTTGGCTCATTGTCAAACAAGTCTCTTTCTTTTGTGGAGTCGCAAAACTCGGCACAGAACTTGCAGCTTGTTTGATGTCTTCTTGACAACACGCCAAATTTTCAACGAAAAGTATGCGACGTCGAACTAGCAAAGAGTTTTTGTTTTTAAGACTGAATGACCGCCGACGCGGTAGATAGGTGCGTCGTCTCCCAAACTGGGGCCACTTTCGAGCCACTGACAATACTCAAAGTCTAGAATTCTTAAAAGAGCTTCTTAAACGTTGTTCGAAGTCGCGAAAGAATGACATCCCCTCCACTTGTGCGAGAACAACACGAATGGTTGCTGTAGACGCTTGGCCCAGCTCCCCTTCGGGCAGTAGTCCTACCCTAATTCTCATTATCCAGGGAGACTTGATGACAAGATCCTAGCAGTTCGTTTCGACTACAAGCCATGATGTTCTCCCTCGACTCCGTTGTTCTCCCAATAACCGTATTCTTACCTTGGCTACAACAAGAAAATTATCAGAGTCGATGTTGGCTACTGGATACCACGAGTAATCGAGGAGTGTCCCACTTCGATCGCAACGTGATCAATCACAGACGGTTCATTAATCAGACAACCGCCAAGACCCTTTCTGCATGTTGGGATACGGAAACAGGGAGCTAGCAATGGAATGGCAGCCCGTTATCGGGTGTGGTGTCGTGCAGGCCGTGTTTCCTGATGGCTCCAGTAAGAATGCCTTCCTTTTCCAACTTAACGCTGAAATCTCCTAGAACGATGGTGGTGTCGAAGGTGGGGCATTAAGAGATCATGTACTTTCTAAGAGATCATGGTTGTCATCCTCCTTCCACGTAGGAGGATGATCGCAAATCAGTCTGATGTTTCTGAATTTTGACTTCTTGATGCTGGCTTGCCTAATGTGTTGGCTTTAGCCATTGAAGACTGACTCGCGCAACATGTTCACCCCCAAATATACGTCTCAGCAGTGTAGCCTGCACCATTCCACAGCGATTCTTCGATTGCGGTGATGTCTGCTTTGCAGCCGTCCCGGTCACCTACTAGTTGATACCTAGTTACCATCAATTGTTGGTTTGTGCTTCGATTTATTTTAGAACAAATCAATGTAGGAAGCTCATGTTTAAGGCAACAGAAGCGAAAACCTATGCGATCCTAATTGCCACGAACTATATTGAAGGCCCAGGTGGAAGGGGCAGCAGTATTTGTGTCTACAGCGACAACCAAACTTTGTTTAAGGCCTTGCTCAATCCTTTCATCACAAGCATGATAGTTCAGGAATGCCGAATTTGATCGGCAGTCTAAGTTCCTGTCTGGTTTCCGGGCCACCACATCACGGGAAGATTTGCGATGAACTTGCTCGAGAAGGATCAGAGGGGGTACTCTTAGGACCCGAACTAGCGTTTTGACTACCTGCGTCCTTGGTTAGGACTTCCATCGATGGTTGGGCTTCTCGAGAGCACAACCGTAGGTGGCATGACTTTCTACTATAAGGACAAACTAAGCGCATGCTCCCTAACGTTTGTAAGAAATCCCCGGCATTCTTGATATCTGTTGACAAAAGACTGCAGATGACTTACCGGCGTACTATCGAGCCACTACACCTAAATGTGTTGGGCCTAAGCGATGAAACCCTCTGCGACGGCTGTGGAGAAGACGACGATAATGTAGAACACTTCCTCTGCCACTGTACCGCCTTTGCTCGGATCAGGTGGCAGTTATTTGGTGCTGATTAGGTGAGAGCTGATGATGTAGTCATCACAGAAGCTGCTGGTATTTCTCCGGAGGGCCAGGCAATTTCAGCAAATGTAGATCGCTACTTGGTAGTACAATGGACGAGTTTTTGAGTTTAAGTCCTCCAGTGCAGTGCTTAAAAATCTCCGACAAATACAAATCCCTTCTGGTTGATGCCCCGTTCTTCCCGCTTTTAGGATTGAGCTACATCACTTTTTTCAAATCAAAGACCGCGTTTTTCTTTGAAATCATTTGTGTTTATTGCATAAAATCAACTCAAGTCAACGTAGGAAACCAACATTTTTACACAATTACATACACTTAGTGAAAACATTATTCCTATCTAATATTTACTCGCCTTCTTGCATGCGCGTGTAATTTGAAATACAAAAAGAGTTGTTGACAAAATAAATGCAAAAATCCATTGAATGTCTGTCGAGCAGTTTTATTCCTCCGGTTAGTGGCTTACACCTCGATTAAATTTGACTAGTGCTTATGAAATTAGATTTCTTACAGAAGTTCTTACGCTAGGGTGACATAGAGTGTGCCTTACTTTAAGTATTTTACACTCACCTAGTGTTACACTAGACTTTTGTTAGTTATTTTCAATGTGTTGAGTAAACCTAAACTTATGCGTTACATCGTGCCAGACTCAAGTCCACCACTTAGTAGGTAACTAGCTATAGATCTCCGTTTGAAGATACATGATAGAGATGGCGATCCTTATGCTTATGATAATGAGGGCAAGTATGGAGGGTGCAGATACGCACTGGCCGCCTAGAAAAAATAATATGAACAGAACTGTTAAGGAAAAATTTAATTTGGCTGACAGTGTTGGAATGTTGAAAAGAAATTTCACACCTACCCGCGCTGAGGAGCATTTGATTGTTCAGGTTCTGATCGTGTGTCAGGATCGCGGATAGTCTCGATTCTCGTCGAAGATGTGGATAGTTGAGGATGTCGGCAACGCATTTCAGTTCGAGCGTTTTTCTCTGATAGAAGAACCGCGGGCCGTTGACGTAGAAGTGAATTTGCAGCGTCTGCCGTTTCAGCTGGTAATCGTGGGCAGCAAATGTGTGCTCGACTCTGGGCTGTAATTCGCCTGGCAGTGCCTGCAGAAAATTACTAATAATGCCTGCAATTGCAAACGTTGGCGGTTTAAGGAACATACCGGTTCACCGTTTATGTACCACGACAGGACAGCCGGGGGACTGGAATAGTCTGAGGAGCAGTTGGCCGAGACGAATTCATCGAAATGATACATCGGATGGAATCCACTTATGAGCGGGTTGTTCTGTGGCAGTGCTTGATAAGGATGCAGAAGCGATAAAGCGATCCAGCAGGGACATGAGTATGCGAGTACTTACCAGCCACGGACATGTTGGCGGCCTTGGTAGCGAGCTTGAAATGGGGTGCATCACCGGACACCTCACATCGGTACACGCCGGATGACTTCTTTCCCAGCAGTCCCAGGTCTATGCGGCATACTGATTCATTGCAGAAATGCTTACTATCCTGCACTTCAACGCCGGGTACGGGGAATTTCATATAAAATGGGTGCATCATCGGTGAATACCTGAATCGGAGCATACATTCGTTCGGTGGCGTCGGGCAAAAGCGTCGTTTAGCTGAAACTTACCGGAAGAATTCCATTTCGTCCTTGTACCACTTCACGGAATTGAGTGTGTGGCCGGCCATGTCGTAACTGCATGCCAGTGTTATATTCTCTCGAAAGTCGACAATTGCTGGAACGCTGATGTCCGTCACTATGAGGCCGGAAACCTGATGGCTATCAACTGCAAGTAAATGGATGTGAATGTGTTTTAAAAATAACGAGTAGGAGTATGGAATAATCGACGCTCATGCAAGTTTTGGGATGGATTTCCCATTCAAGTACAAAAGCAACGACATGGCATCCTTGAAATGGTGTCCGATAAACAAGAGAGAGCGCCGAAACTTATATGCCCCATCAAACTGAAGTTTGAGAGCATTGAATTCTGAGCTTTCATTCAATTACACGAGGCATGTACGCCAAAATCGCTCTTAACATACGTTAAATTAATTCACCTTATCACGTGAACATCCTAAGTGTATGACAGCAGGTACGCGATACTAGAAGTTAGTAGTTAAAATTGAAATCTGGTGAAAAATCGTATATTCACGTGTAATTAGATTCACGTGAAAAAATCTTAATCCAGATTCACGTGAAATTAAATGACTTATTACGTGTTACATACTATTTCACATCCATCAGCTGATTACGCACGCACGTGAAATCGTATGACCTTGTATTTATGTCGACATCACTCGTCCCTGGAATCATTGACCCGCAATTATGATGTCCAAGTCTCTCTCGCTGAACCCTTTTCGAGCATTCAAGCCCTCACCGACGAGGTTGTCTAATGCCTCCCGTAAATCATGCACTATACCCCACTTGGACCTGATTTTCAGCGATTTAAATACCACTTAACCCCACTTGGCAGCAAGCTAATCTGACTAAGTACGCTCAATTTAAACGCCACTACCATTCGCATTCCTCCAACGCCGCCGCAACCGTTTTGTATCTCTTTGACATATAAATAAAAAGAAATGAACACTCCGAGTGACTCTGAACAAAGGAAAACACCCTGTTTGCATTAATTTACGAGTGTCATAATCCACGAGAAGCACACATTCAAGCCTTCAACCATGCCGTTCTCATCCCTTTCATTCACAATCATCCTCGGGGCTACCACAAACATCCGGATCCTTTTATTCAATTTAAAGTAAACATCGTTACGTCGTCGTAATGCAAGCAGCGGAATTTTACCAAAAACAAAAAATGAACTTTTTTTCGTGCTCTCTGTCTTCTCTCGGGCATCCTCTGCTGTGCAACTGAATGGAACCGACACACACAACAGCTGGTGTGTGTGAGAGAGACGGCATGAGTGGGGGGGAACCATCCCCCTCACTGCGTGGCCCCCTTAACACCGAGTTTATTCACAGTTCTTGGTACATTAAAAGGTTTCTGTTCTTTTTTTTCTATTCCTCTTCGTATTTTGTTGATAAAACAGGCTACACTGCTCGCATCATGAGCATTAGCATCACAACACAAATCTGCTGATAACGGTTAGTGCTGGAACTTCCAAGTGGAGTTCAACTTCAAGAAGGATAATACTGGCGAAGCCATTACCAACCAACCAACTGCAGCAAGCCAAACAATTTACTAGCCATCCCCTGGGAGTACAAGAAGTCAGATGTGAGAGAGCTGTGTGGATATTTTTGCTTTGGGAAAGTTTTTCATCTTTTAGATGCAGATAAAACAGCTAGAGGGTGGGTGGCCAGAGCATGGTGTTGGAATGCGAGAAATTTGCCTCACTTCACTTTGGCTGCTTTTTCATCAACGCCACCCCCACCCCTCCAGCCCGTTCCACGACCAACCGGTTTGTGGCTCTCGGAGTTTTGTTGACAATGTTTTGTTGGGCGATGTTGTCAGTGGCTCCTTCGAATTCGTCCTCAATGTGTTCAGATTAAATCAGGCAACTATTTTGGCTAGTTCAACCTTTTGTAGGTGTGAATGACAAAAGTTTCGTGCTGATAATGGAGATACAACGTCTTTTTTTTTGCATGCGGCTTGTACACAAATTTACAGGATTTAAATTTGGTTAGGCGAACTGTTGGGTGTTTTTTTTTAAAAGAGGCGGGAGAATTCTGCTTTGTCTCCTTAGCTAAAGGTGAATAACAACAGCTGCCAGTTGGATGAAGAAGTTGGTTGAAGGGACCGCATAGGAGCCTAGTTGCTCACTCAGGTGCACTAAATCTGTGAATGCAAATTCGCTTAAAATTCCCACGTTGACCTGCCACCAGAGATGAAGACCACTAGGTGGGAAATGCTTGCAAACAATTCAGTATAACAGTAGAACAGTAGAAGAAGGTAGAAGTTGGCCTTTGTGACAGGAGGCCAGTTAAGAAGTGCTGTTTGTGTGGTTATGAGGAAGCCAATCGCTGTTTCACTGACCGACGGAGATAATTGATTAATAAAAAAATAAATCCCACTTCTGGTCAACAGGGCAGATGTATTGCCAATTAAAATATGCCATGAAGGAATCCTTGTTTTCTTCAAGATAAATGTTCTGAGAAAGGTGGCGTCTAAGGTGGCGTACACAAGGGCGATCCTAGTCCCCTCAACTGGAAGCAACTAGCTAGAATGACTTGTGAGATGTTGAGACAGATGTCCATCTCGGATGGTTATGTCAATCCCATACAGATCCCAAGAGAGAGACCATCAGTATGATCAAAAGAAAAAGGTGCGTCCAAGCTATCATGTTCGGTTAGCAAAACATCGGCACAAAAACTTTTACTTCGGTTCCAGCTGCCTGTGGAAATGAAGAGGTGGTGCCATAATGGGCCTTAGGCATTGAACTTAGTCAATCGTGTGAATACATTCGTATGATACCATAAGAACTACTTTTGAAAGTTTTTTAAGTTTCGTTCAATTTACTAATTTACTTATTAATTAGCGGGAGCGACACTTTTCCATACGCAGGCCCGTGGCGTTGTGGGTATGTGCGTCGACTCCTACGCACTTGGACCTACCTGTCTAGGTTCGATTCCTGGTACGATTCCCTTCACGGCCCCACCTCTTTCGAGTCACTGACAATGCTCAAAGAGTATAACTGTCTAGAAAAGGCTTCTCAAACTTGGCCTTTCGGAGTCGGCATAAAACTGTAAGTCCCTTCCACTCGTGATAGAACAATAGCAGGCACAACACGAGTGGTTGCTGAGAAGCCAGGCCCTGGCCCTCTACGGGCTGTAGCGCCACCCATGTTATGTGTGTGATGTTAGTCTAAAACTGTACGTCCCATCCGCACGTAAGAGAATGATAGCACACAGCGACAGCACTTAATCCAGTTTCACATCATACCTTGGAGTCGGCTGAGTTGTCGAACAAACCAGCTTCTAGTGGATTTTTCATCGACAGTCTTAGCAAGTTCAAGTCCGTCTGTCTGTCGGTTTGTCTGTCCGTCTCTCTGTCACACCATGCACAGATTCAACATGTCTGGACTGCCGCTTGTATTTGTAAGCGCAAGCAATAATTGTTCGACTGCGCTCAGTTTTATGTCGACATCATTTGGCCTAGGAATAATGAAACCGCAACTGTGATGTACAACTCTAAGCCTTTTTCGAACATATGGCAAAAAATGCTTGTACTTGCATTCCAGGATATGTGCAAAGTGTTGCCTTCTGCTACACATTCATTACATCTCTTTATAAATTGCATATCATTTCATTGAACTTGAGCATCTTTACAGAAGCTGACAGTACATCAGAGAGTTCCTATAAAATAGCAGAAGATAGTATGACGTTCTAAGGAAATATAGAAAATGCTGCGGATTTAGGATGAGTCTGTCTTGCAACAACTTCTGTAGAAGACAAAGAGAGGGAGGACACCATTACAAAACATCTTCGTTATTGCACTGTCGCCTTCTGTCGAAGAAAAATCCACTTAGGAGCTACTTTCTTGGACAACATAGCCAGCAGGCAGCAGCTTCATTCATAGCGCAAACTGCTTTTCAGAGTAGGAGTCAGCTAACCCACATGGTAGCACAATGATATCCTATGTGTGACTGATTTGATTTTTTTGCTTAACCAGAAGCCTAAACAAAAATCACAAAAAATCGACTTCCGTGAGCAAGTAGGTAGGTAGTGGTGGCTTGAGTTGGGTCCAATGTGCTGTCACACGGATTAATTTGGGAGCCACTAGCCAACTAGTTATCGAAGTGAAGCCAGATGGAATTATTCATGTAGCGAAGAAGAGGACCCATTGGCATATCATTCACACCGATTATAACATCATGTTAGCCAGACACCGCAGCAACAAGAAGCTTTACGACGAAGCACGTATCACCCCCTTGTAACAGTTGATTGTGACACTGTACATGGATCAGTAGTGCCCCAATTGTTGAGCCAACACCCTAACCTTTAATTTTCAGAGTATATTGACGGCTTACCAACACCAAACATCTTCCAGTGACTTCCCAGGCGTAAATTGAATGAAATTCATCGGGTAGGACGAGCTTGGTACACCCAAGACGAGCTGGTTTTACCAAGACCAAAAACTAGTCTGGTTGCTATAGCTTCTTATAAGTTAGAGTCGATGGCCTGGAGGTCTCTCGTGCGGGTCACTGAAGCTGATGATGACAATCGACAAAATCTCTTAGTGGAGTTGAGCACATTAACCCTTTAATTACATGGATCGAATCATGAGGAATTTTGTTGTGAAATTGATGGTTACATTGTAACACGAGTTGTGAAGGGCTGAGTAACACGAGTGCGTGAAGTCCGATTGTTTAAACCACCATGCTGAAAAAATGAATAGACCATCTGTCTCCGTCATTCAACCGCAGACGGACAAATCAGGCGAATACTGACTACCGGAAAATTCTATATAAACCATGAAATCTATTTCAGTCAACTTGAAGTAAATGTTAACTTTAGGAGCATGGTGGAACATGCATCAACACATTTCAAAAATCAGAAGGAAAAGTTGTTATGCCGCAGTATATCCTTATTTTCGATTATCTGCAAGCTAATCATCAACTTGACTATTTCTTTGTAAGTTAATGAATGCATACACTCTAGTGCAGCCACGTGAATAGACCAATCCTCGATGACCACCAAATATGACTTCTGAAAGGACTTCAGTATTTACAAATGTTCAACACGTCTATTTAAACGACTACAACAATGTTGCGATACGTCGATGAGCATAAAGCGTATCTATGCACAAAGAATGGTGCTCATACGTAGCTCACAAGATTGAATCCTTTGAATCCTCGGCAAAGATTGATTTGTAAACAGTTTGAAAACGACAGTTGATGCAAAGCTGAGAAATCAGCACCCCTTTAGAACAATCTGGAAATACGCAACCGAAAGCCACACACTTTTGTTTCTAATTTCATACCCAACTGAAGGCTGAGGCGTAAGTACGTCCAGGTAAAGTTACCGTCAATGGCGATTAGCATCGTTCATCAATCTCGATTCGACATGTGCTTCCAACAAGAGTGCGCAGCACTACGTGGCACACAGCACGCGAATCAAAATTGGACCGATTGACAAATGAGTTCGATGAGCAATTTCTCCTTCGTTTTGGACCGTTGAATTGACAGGCTAGATGGTAGAACATGACGCCATTCGCCGTCAAATCTCTCGTGTAAGCCGATAAGCTTGGAAGGCAACATTAAACGTGTCATTAGCGAGAGGACATCCAATGAGCTGAACTCAAAATTAGACTCTCGGTATGGGACATTTAAAATGTAGTCCCATTCAACATTTGGAAGAAATAATCTTTAATAAGTAAACGGCAGGCATTCATTTATCAACTCAAGTAAACATTGTAATTTGTCTGTGTCAACGCTTGAAAAATCACAAATATTCACATCATCTTAGCAAACTGGTGCAGTACACACATCGAAACCCATAAAACTACGAGGCAGTGCTGAGAATGGTCCAATTGATATACAATTTTGTGTTAACAGCGATGCTTGGCAACTTAGGAAATCATTAAATAAGTGCTCTTAGTGTAACTTCTGGTTTCAATATCCTCCTCATCCCAACAAGCGTAACAAATATAGTAGCGCAGGTAGCCTGACCGAATGTTCTGGTAAACAAGTCATAATTTTCACAAGCGAACACGCCTGAAACAGACCTACGTTGTTGAGAGATCTTGTAATTCGAGCATCAATCAACCACTTACACAACAATCCGAGCACTAGCAGCAATACCCAATAATCCATTGTGTCAGTCTCTTATCCACTTTAATTGATTGCTATTGCGATGACACATCACTCGTTCAACACTTAGATGTCCGAAAATGTCACTTCAGCCGAACAACAATGATTTGAGCGGTGATAGAGTGATTGACACAGTACCATCATTCAGATGGGAGAAACGAAAAATAATCAAAAATAATCAAACGACTGTACGACAAGATTTGGTCGAAGTAAAAAAATATTATTACGAATCACCGACACCGGATGAAATCACAAAATAATGACACACCGTAACGACATTAACTGCTAACCCGAATGAACTTCACAATTGCACTGAAGAACCATAGAAGATAAGTACCATCAGAAGGTCCTTGATTCTCCTTTTGATGCTATTTAAGGAAGGGGATTCTCCACCGACGACACCGTGTCATACGAATCTTTGTATGATAATGTGTTGGTACTTTCACAGCGTTCGCTTGACGTACCGTCGCGTCGTACTGTGCGCAGCATATCCAGTGATGGGTATGACTGCAAACAGTTTTGTGTCAAACGTGGGCTTGGGTGGGTTGTAAAAAGCTTTTCGGAGTTCCAAACGTCCCAACGGGATGCTGTGGATTGGCATCGTTCGGAAAGTCATCTCTATGAGTGGGTAGTGGCGACGACGAAAGCACCGAAACAGAAAGAGACGCGCGCGAGAGAGAGAGAGAGTGGGAGAGAAAAGCTTATGCTAGGAAATGTAGGTTAGGGAGGATACGCTTTTTACAAAGTGCAACATACACGAGGACGTTTAAATGTGTCTGGGAAGGATACGAACATGAATTTTCATGCGAATGTAAAAAGTTATGAGTCGAATGTAGGGAATTGGTCTAATCATGAGCGAATGACGCACGTGTGTCTAGCCTGTGTGTATAGCACGCTATCTTCTCCAGTAACAAGCATTTAGGTGCAAGTCCACAACCGTGCATACTTGGAGGGTTAATCATAGAAAACTTTAATCTCTCCTTTTGTGAAGTCTATGTACCGATTGATTACCAAATCCTCTGAAGAGACAATGCATCTGCCGGCGGCAGTTTATTTTTGCATAATTTGCTCAGAGAGAGAGAGAGAAAATTGCTTTGTTTGAAGCTGTGCGGGTTCATTCGCCTTTTCTGAATGTTTTCCTATCCTGAACACGTGTGTTGACTCAATTGAACACGGCGAAATAATCAGCAAGCTGGTATGTTGTTCAAGAATTAAATTCGTGTCCAAAGGGTAAGCTTAGTTGGTTCAAGACTAAATTGCTCACTTCTTTGAGCTTCTCGATCCTTTGTGAGAAAAATCTGAAGAATGTAAGTTACGTTGATTACTTGATGCCACGAGACTAGAAGACAATGTTATGTGATTTGACATATCTCAGGACTTCGCTGTTCGAAGCAACCTCTTACATTCGGTAGATTTTCTGCGTGTTGGATGCGATGGCCCGGGATAATTGATCCGGTTGTGTCACACCACTCTAACATATTCACGATGCAGCATGTAGTTCGACTTTGAATAGCTCTGATGGTAAACCATATGAGCCTGCGGCGATGTTCTGATAGGGAGCATGCACCAGATCATATGACGACTTTGGGTAAATAAAAGCATGCCTGACGGTTGGAATATCAGCTCCATATGCCCCGTCCACAAAAAGCCGTTCTGCTCCGCACAATTTGACACGTGGAAAATCGACTATTGACCTAATTTTCACACTAAGGCAAATCCTGGCAAACACTAGCGGGTTTCAAATCGATACGCACCACCTTTTCATCGATTTTTAAACCGCATACGACCCTATTCATAGCAAGGAACTATTCGAAGCGAATGCCGAATTCGGAAGCCCGAGAAAATTGATTCGGTTGTGTCGCACCACGCTACCCTGCACCCTGCAGGATTTCGGCTCAGGAAATTCGCGGTCGTGTGACTACTTGAATCTGGTACTGGAGAAGAAAGTGTGACGCTCGAGTCCAACATGGAAGACATTATCTTCCACGCGTCGGTAAAACTGTTGGGTTACACAGATGATATTGACATCCTTAAGGCCTCCCATCGTGCCGTAGTGGATGCATTCACGGCAATTCAAGAAGAGGCGAAACGAGCTGGTCTTAAGGCCAAAGAGAATAAAGCAAAATGTATGCAGTCGACCAAGAAACTTTCCGTCACATACAGCATTGGACAAGACATCACAACAGACAGAGGCGGAGCGACGGCTTCGCGAGAGTTGGGGAGTGTTTCTTCTTCTGGGCAAAAGTCAACTTCACAAATGACATATTGGAGTGGAGATCCGATTGAGGATTGCCCTTGAAAACCAGTGCTACTTCAGTTTGTCGAAACAACTGGGCTCAAAATCACGATCTACAAAGCTCATATTTCGCTGGAGTGTGCACCAAAACCGTCATTAGGCAATTTTTCTTCAGAGAATGCGAAGCAGTCGTGGGAATCGTTTTCGGTGGATGTGGGCGCATTATGTCTGCCCATAAATGTTCGATAAAGGTCTGGACGGTTATATGCTTCAACAAGGCGGAGCGACGTACCTCCACACCATTACCAGATTTAACTTCTCTTTGTAGGGTTGTTTGAAAAGCAGAATGTACGCCAGCGAACCTGAGACGAGGTAAGCACTCGTGCCAAAATTATCGCCATACCCCACCATATGTTTGAAAACGTGATCGTGATGAGAACTTGGCCCATTGTGTGGGTTTTTCAGACATTTTTCCATTCAATCCATTCAAAGGAATCATTGGACGCAGCCTGGGCTTCGAAGCTCTCTCCACATTACTGACAGTTTTGTCGACAACTCTAGTTTCGTTGTTGCTTTGTTTGCAGACATTTTCTGGGGGAAATTTACTGCGAAAAGAAGGCTTACAAAATTAACGTTGTGTACCCACAAGCATATGGGTTTCGAGTCCCGTTTCGTACTGCTGCTATTTGACAGAAAGCCCATGTATCTGAATTCGATGAGGAGTGAACACCTGTTGCCTCTGACACGCTGTTTTTGTGTTTTATGTTGTCCCTTGCTTTGTTTTGTGGAGCAGCTTAAATAATGTATACGGTCTCTTTATTAATAATTCATTTTTGACGCATTTATGCTCGTACTTGTGTCCCCATCAAATGCGATGAATCTAATCTAAGGCCCATGTCATGACTACATACACCTGATTAAATTTGTATACAATTCATGGTTTTGTGTAACGGCATTCAAACATATTAAAATAGAAATAACAAATTAAAATAAAATTCAAAAGTGGAAAGCGCTCTAAATTCATTCTAATATGTTGCCCGTTGTTATTAGAATATTCCGGGAAAAAAAAGCGCTTTGCTATCGACTGTCAATAATGTGAACATGTTGCAGTCACGGTGCGCAGACTAAATTCATGCATCGATAGAACTCTGATAATCTCTTTCACCGGCTATCAATAGTTGATGGAAATACACAACTGACGTGTGCAAGAAATGAATGCAACGTAATAAAAATATATTCGCATCGGTGGCCAGTGGACGGACACAAATTTGTGAAAATTCAGACGAGTCGTTAGAATACCCTGTTTAGTCAACCGATGAAAACTGATGAAAAAATATATTTTTCTCTGAGTTGTTTGTAGAATGATTTTTACTGCGGTGATTTTTTTACGGCTTACGTGTGGTACATCGAGTCGAAAGCCAGTGGTGATACCTTAAACTTTGAACGGGAAGTATTTAGAACAAGGATTTAGTAGTCTGTAACTGAGTCTATAAAAGGAGGAAAAATAAGACTCCACGTGATTGAGCGAAATTAATAATATCCTGCAGATATGTATAGCGGTCATTTTTGGTGTATAATTTTGTGGAGTTGCAACAGAATTTTCATATGGTCTAATGGCATTCCAAGTAATCTAGATTTAAATTGACGAACACTAATACATCATGGGACTTTCAAAACATAGCAGAGCCAGTAAGTCTAGACAAGGGTCCACTAAATCTGTGCTGAATTAACATCCATTGGAAAAGAGCGTGTTTTCATAAACGTCGGAAATCTGCGCTAGTACAATCGCATTTCTTATCTCGTGCGTTTTTGTGCAGAATTTCTGCAGTCTTGACTTAGTACAAAATATTTTTCTTCCAATCGACCCTATTTGCAGTCAAAAAATAATGACTGCACAATCTGCGCGACATCGATGAGCTATTGACGTTTATGAACGGTAGGAACAGCAATTCGCCTAAGTTAGTACGATTGTAAATCTGCATTAATGAACATGGATAACGCAGTCTTTTGTTAGTCTGACGTTTATGAAAACACCCATACCCTCGCGTACATTGATAATTTTAAAGGAAGGCCTATCGATAGTTTCTTATAATTCAAAATCAGTCTTATTCAAATCATTACCACAGATTTTATGACTTTCTCTTTGCCGTTGTACTAATGCATGCTTCACTAACTTTATTGTACTTTTGATTGAATTAACGACCTGACGTTGTCCTTGTCATTTGGATTTGTTGTTGGCCATCACGAATAAAATCATTGGTGTGGCATATTTTCAAGATGGATAAGAAAGAAAGAGTTTGTCAAATGTACCTTGTTCTAGCGGGATTATAGATATCTCTGCTCCTTGAATACTATCATCATACTCAATTGAGTAGCCGCATTCTTTTTTGGTGATCTCTTCATCCATTGGCCGTTTGCAGTCCGATATACGATTACGTGGGACGGTAGTAAGACTTAGAACGCCTTGTTTGGCCAGATTTTCTAGGAGCGGCCAAGATGTAAAATAGTTGTCGAAATATTAATGAAAATTTTGATTTCCTGGTATTTGACGATAAAGTCTGACAACAAGTCTGACAGCAAGTCTGATGCTGCTCCCAAGTCCGGCTCACTAGTCTCAACAATATTTTCTGGCCCTCTTTCGGGCTTAAATTTGCATGCAAATCCAATCAACCCACTCGGCACTTAAGGATCAACTATAATGCGTATGAGCCAGCATTAGGTAGTTTCAAACGCGCATGGCTGAGTGAGCGAATACACCCATCCCTATAAGCCAACCTATAATGTGGTCCATGAAAGATTGCGAACATTTCGTTAAGCATGTACAAAACACAAATGTTTCGTTAAGCATGAGCTAGCGCGAAATGAATCCCATGGCGTATGTAAAAGCGAATGTGACAGATAAAACACAGAAAAGAAACAAATTGGAAAAATTAGCAAATCATGATGATTCGTATATATGTACATACACATATAATCGAACTGGAAATATGAGGAATTCATAATAAATCTCAATCATAAAAAATAAGCATTATAGTTGAGCCTTTAGATTTTGTAACCCCATTTACTTTAAGCATTTTCAGATAATTTCTTCCCAAATTAAGTCTTGCTTTGGTAAAGAGAATTTGCTCATCGACACAGAGACAGGCACATTCTGGCAGATCTCATTTACTTTTTCGTCTGATCTGTGGCTCGCTATCTACTGACAGGAGGAATAAAACAAGAGCAATAAACACCGGTGTAAGTAATTGTATAAGCATCGCTTGAATTGGATACGCTTCGCTGTAGTACTGCACCAAGGGAACGTTATAAAGCATTGTAACAGAAATGCACAAAGAATAATTCAAGGATTTTATCACGAATTATGATAATTATACGCAGCTGTCAATTAATATCCAACGCCCACTCGATCCACATTAAAAAAAAATTTATATTTTTTGTTGATTTTTGTAAGCGTCATTAATGCCTGAGACACACAATAGGGCTTTGCTGCTGGCGTTGACTTCCAACACAAGCAAATCATATGCTATGCACAAAATACAGCTTCGCGCTTTCTTGAGCGAAATGGGAGCAATGTCATAGAACGTAAGAGGGCAGTTTCACGTAAGGATTTTTCGCCATGTTGGAAAAAATCAGTGCGAGAGGCGCTTTTACTCAAACTCCCTTACAAATTGAGCGATCTTCGCGCAAATTGAGAGTCAACTGACATTTGAGAAATGGCAAAAGCCGACTGAGGTTAATTTAACGGATGAAATTAGTGGAGTAGTAAGGACGCAATATTTTTCATGTGGGACAAATTGTTGAGTGTGAACGTCGCTCACGAACGATTCCTACAAAGTGGCAGTAAGCAGCCTTCGTACAACTCTTGGTACAAGTCAAAAGGCATAAAAATGGCACTAAAATGCATCGAACCGTCGTGGGACATTGACTTGAACTGGAACAAATCACCAGTTTGGAATTTTAATTGGCTTGCGGGAGATATTATGTCAAAGGGGCTAAATCAACTTGCCCTAGTTCACCATGCGACGTGCAGCACAAAAAGTAGTCGCTTTTCAAGGAAGTCATATCAGAAATGTGCATGAAAACCCCCTCATTGTTTGAATAATCTCAAAAATCAGCTCCCAGTTATATCTTAAAGACATTCTTAAAGACAACCACGCAGTTTCTTTGAAGGAAAGGGAAAAAAGGAAACAGGATGACTCGGCAATCTTCGATGAGGTTTGACTTACCTACTCAAAAGGAATCAGATTCCACCTTAATGTGCGAATGTTCTACACGAAACAACCCTTATTTTCGTCCCTTCAGCGCGGCAAACAAATTTCGTATGCCAGTCAACATTCGGAGTGCTAAGTTGCAATTCCCTATAAAATGTTTTGTTAAAATGTCAATTCCACAAAAAATTCTTTTTTGGTGATCTCTTCATCCATTGGCCGTTTGCAGTCCGATATACGATTACGTGGGACGGTAGTAAGACTTAGAACGCCTTGTTTGGCCAGATTTTCTAGGAGCGGCCAAGATGTAAAATAGTTGTCGAAATATTAATGAAAATTTTGATTTCCTGGTATTTGACGATAAAGTCTGACAACAAGTCTGACAGCAAGTCTGATGCTGCTCCCAAGTCCGGCTCACTAGTCTCAACAATATTTTCTGGCCCTCTTTCGGGCTTAAATTTGCATGCAAATCCAATCAACCCACTCGGCACTTAAGGATCAACTATAATGCGTATGAGCCAGCATTAGGTAGTTTCAAACGCGCATGGCTGAGTGAGCGAATACACCCATCCCTATAAGCCAACCTATAATGTGGTCCATGAAAGATTGCGAACATTTCGTTAAGCATGTACAAAACACAAATGTTTCGTTAAGCATGAGCTAGCGCGAAATGAATCCCATGGCGTATGTAAAAGCGAATGTGACAGATAAAACACAGAAAAGAAACAAATTGGAAAAATTAGCAAATCATGATGATTCGTATATATGTACATACACATATAATCGAACTGGAAATATGAGGAATTCATAATAAATCTCAATCATAAAAAATAAGCATTATAGTTGAGCCTTTAGATTTTGTAACCCCATTTACTTTAAGCATTTTCAGATAATTTCTTCCCAAATTAAGTCTTGCTTTGGTAAAGAGAATTTGCTCATCGACACAGAGACAGGCACATTCTGGCAGATCTCATTTACTTTTTCGTCTGATCTGTGGCTCGCTATCTACTGACAGGAGGAATAAAACAAGAGCAATAAACACCGGTGTAAGTAATTGTATAAGCATCGCTTGAATTGGATACGCTTCGCTGTAGTACTGCACCAAGGGAACGTTATAAAGCATTGTAACAGAAATGCACAAAGAATAATTCAAGGATTTTATCACGAATTATGATAATTATACGCAGCTGTCAATTAATATCCAACGCCCACTCGATCCACATTAAAAAAAAATTTATATTTTTTGTTGATTTTTGTAAGCGTCATTAATGCCTGAGACACACAATAGGGCTTTGCTGCTGGCGTTGACTTCCAACACAAGCAAATCATATGCTATGCACAAAATACAGCTTCGCGCTTTCTTGAGCGAAATGGGAGCAATGTCATAGAACGTAAGAGGGCAGTTTCACGTAAGGATTTTTCGCCATGTTGGAAAAAATCAGTGCGAGAGGCGCTTTTACTCAAACTCCCTTACAAATTGAGCGATCTTCGCGCAAATTGAGAGTCAACTGACATTTGAGAAATGGCAAAAGCCGACTGAGGTTAATTTAACGGATGAAATTAGTGGAGTAGTAAGGACGCAATATTTTTCATGTGGGACAAATTGTTGAGTGTGAACGTCGCTCACGAACGATTCCTACAAAGTGGCAGTAAGCAGCCTTCGTACAACTCTTGGTACAAGTCAAAAGGCATAAAAATGGCACTAAAATGCATCGAACCGTCGTGGGACATTGACTTGAACTGGAACAAATCACCAGTTTGGAATTTTAATTGGCTTGCGGGAGATATTATGTCAAAGGGGCTAAATCAACTTGCCCTAGTTCACCATGCGACGTGCAGCACAAAAAGTAGTCGCTTTTCAAGGAAGTCATATCAGAAATGTGCATGAAAACCCCCTCATTGTTTGAATAATCTCAAAAATCAGCTCCCAGTTATATCTTAAAGACATTCTTAAAGACAACCACGCAGTTTCTTTGAAGGAAAGGGAAAAAAGGAAACAGGATGACTCGGCAATCTTCGATGAGGTTTGACTTACCTACTCAAAAGGAATCAGATTCCACCTTAATGTGCGAATGTTCTACACGAAACAACCCTTATTTTCGTCCCTTCAGCGCGGCAAACAAATTTCGTATGCCAGTCAACATTCGGAGTGCTAAGTTGCAATTCCCTATAAAATGATCCTTGCCACTCATATGTGTATCCGAACTCAGTCCTACCTACTGATTAGTATTCTAGTCATGCGTCGTCCGTTTTACCTTGCGCCACCCTTGCCGGGTGACGGGAGGCGGTAGGAAAGTCAAGGATATACGTATGCGGCGATACATCCCGGTTCCAAGAAGTAAATTTCCAGCAAGAGTGCGCAACGATGATTTAATGCGATGTGTTGGGGAAAAAATAAACTCCCTTCAAGCGTGTGTTTCGTAGATACTACTAAAAAAAGAAGGAAACGTCTGAGCTCGCACAGGACACACCAGCCGTGCAGGTGCATTACATATCCAGGCAGTTTGCTAATAGTGCACATTAAGGATTCTCCTTAGCAGGAGCTTACCACACACAGACGACATAAATCAAATTAGCTCCGCAGCAGAATCCTCTCTAAATGAATAGTTATGGTTTGTATGAACATGTGCCACACAGAAAAGAAACAAATTGGAAAAATTAGCAAATCATGATGATTCGTATATATGTACATACACATATAATCGAACTGGAAATATGAGGAATTCATAATAAATCTCAATCATAAAAAATAAGCATTATAGTTGAGCCTTTAGATTTTGTAACCCCATTTACTTTAAGCATTTTCAGATAATTTCTTCCCAAATTAAGTCTTGCTTTGGTAAAGAGAATTTGCTCATCGACACAGAGACAGGCACATTCTGGCAGATCTCATTTACTTTTTCGTCTGATCTGTGGCTCGCTATCTACTGACAGGAGGAATAAAACAAGAGCAATAAACACCGGTGTAAGTAATTGTATAAGCATCGCTTGAATTGGATACGCTTCGCTGTAGTACTGCACCAAGGGAACGTTATAAAGCATTGTAACAGAAATGCACAAAGAATAATTCAAGGATTTTATCACGAATTATGATAATTATACGCAGCTGTCAATTAATATCCAACGCCCACTCGATCCACATTAAAAAAAAATTTATATTTTTTGTTGATTTTTGTAAGCGTCATTAATGCCTGAGACACACAATAGGGCTTTGCTGCTGGCGTTGACTTCCAACACAAGCAAATCATATGCTATGCACAAAATACAGCTTCGCGCTTTCTTGAGCGAAATGGGAGCAATGTCATAGAACGTAAGAGGGCAGTTTCACGTAAGGATTTTTCGCCATGTTGGAAAAAATCAGTGCGAGAGGCGCTTTTACTCAAACTCCCTTACAAATTGAGCGATCTTCGCGCAAATTGAGAGTCAACTGACATTTGAGAAATGGCAAAAGCCGACTGAGGTTAATTTAACGGATGAAATTAGTGGAGTAGTAAGGACGCAATATTTTTCATGTGGGACAAATTGTTGAGTGTGAACGTCGCTCACGAACGATTCCTACAAAGTGGCAGTAAGCAGCCTTCGTACAACTCTTGGTACAAGTCAAAAGGCATAAAAATGGCACTAAAATGCATCGAACCGTCGTGGGACATTGACTTGAACTGGAACAAATCACCAGTTTGGAATTTTAATTGGCTTGCGGGAGATATTATGTCAAAGGGGCTAAATCAACTTGCCCTAGTTCACCATGCGACGTGCAGCACAAAAAGTAGTCGCTTTTCAAGGAAGTCATATCAGAAATGTGCATGAAAACCCCCTCATGTTTGCGGCAAACAAATTTCGTATGCCAGTCAACATTCGGAGTGCTAAGTTGCAATTCCCTATAAAATGATCCTTGCCACTCATATGTGTATCCGAACTCAGTCCTACCTACTGATTAGTATTCTAGTCATGCGTCGTCCGTTTTACCTTGCGCCACCCTTGCCGGGTGACGGGAGGCGGTAGGAAAGTCAAGGATATACGTATGCGGCGATACATCCCGGTTCCAAGAAGTAAATTTCCAGCAAGAGTGCGCAACGATGATTTAATGCGATGTGTTGGGGAAAAAATAAACTCCCTTCAAGCGTGTGTTTCGTAGATACTACTAAAAAAAGAAGGAAACGTCTGAGCTCGCACAGGACACACCAGCCGTGCAGGTGCATTACATATCCAGGCAGTTTGCTAATAGTGCACATTAAGGATTCTCCTTAGCAGGAGCTTACCACACACAGACGACATAAATCAAATTAGCTCCGCAGCAGAATCCTCTCTAAATGAATAGTTATGGTTTGTATGAACATGTGCCTGGGGAATGCATCAAGGACATTTGCAGGCTGCCTAGTCCCAGGAGTCATTAGCTTTTCAGACATTGAACTGATTCCTAGTTCCTTAATCCTCTTAATCTCCAGTCGAAAGAAGGGTATCTCTCGATCATCAATTCGTTTATTTATTCTTGAATCAGCTTCGTGAATCCGGCGAGCTCTTAGAATGCTTCATCGTTGGTTTAAAGGTTAAAGATTGCTGAAGAATATGATCCGAAATTCTGCGTAAAGGGCAGCCAGAATATGTCAGATTTCAACGTTTGACTCACTCTATTTGATAAAATCGCACAGCTGAACTGAAGTTCACGATACGGTGTTTACCGTCTTGACGCGTTTGGATAATGTTTCATTTTCTAATTTTGGTACTGCCGCGGGGGGTGGTGGGCGCATTAGATTAATTATTTTTGCGTGTGATGCTAACTTGGTGAGGCTGTGGGGGGCTGAACTCCCATCATCACACCACCTGGTGTTGTGTACGCTGTACCTCACTGGATACTGATAAAGTACCTCTTCTGCCAAGGTGGATACCAAGACAGGATAACGTGGGAGAAACTAGGTGCGACAACATTATGCACGGTACATATTTACAAGGTTTGAGCGATCTCCAACTGTTCCATTGCATATAGAGAAAGAATGCCGACTGTTTTCAACAGATGCCATTGCATCTGCACGGGAAGTTTGTGGAGTGAAGCGGCTTGTATTGGCGGCGGGTGGTAAGAAAGGAACTGAGTGGTTTAAGAAGAATCATCTTGGGAGACTCTGCTGCGGGCAAGCATCGAACACCATCGAAGGAGTCAAATCTAGAGATGGTGTGATGCTTTCCAATGAGATGGCCATTTTACGCAGATGGAGCGAGTACTATCCGGAGCTGCTCAGTCCCGAACAGTGCACACCGAGAATGGCAGACCAGTAGTCTTCAGTGAAGCGGAGAATAGTTCAACGGTGGGCGAAGTCATTTTGGCGATTGAATCTCTAAAAGTTGGCAAATCCGCTGGTGTGGATGAAGTCCAGCCAGAAAGGGAGCTTTAGGGCACCCTTGTGTCTATAAAATAGCCTGGGAATGCGGTGAGAAAGACACCTGGCGACTGGCAAACCTGGGTGATTATCGCTTTTTTCAAAGAGGGGTACAAAAGAGATTGCTCGAACTACCGACGCGTTCTAGAGCTATGGTTGAGTCCAGGATAGGGGATGAAGTGTGCGGTTCTCGCTCAACCGACCAGTCATTCACTCTAAGAATGGTACTTGATAAGGCTTGGAAGTATGCCAAACCGATCTACAGCTGTGTTGTAGATTTAGAAGAAGCATTCGACCAAGTGACTCGAGGTAAACTCTGGGTTGTTCTGCAGGAGTATGGCCTCTTTTGTGAACCATTGAGTCTCTATACACAAACTGCAACAGCCTTGCTAGAGTTAACGATGATAAATCAACACATTTCTGGTGAATGAAGGTTAACGTGGACAAATCAAACATTATGTTTACTTGCGGAACGCCTGTTCAATGCACTCTACATGTTAGTTGAGTCCCATTGCAGCGGGTGGAAGAGTAATGCTGAGCTTTCCTGTAAGATTGACCAAACTGGGTCAATTTTGAAGCAGCTTGGAAGATCTGTAATCAAGAAAGCTGAACTTGGTGTCTTCTCTCTCTTCTCTTCCCACTCTTCCAATTTCACCATGAGGTCATGAAATTTGGTCTCGGTGACCTTTTGCTGGGTACCGGGGCCTACTTACGAGTAAGTCCAATGAAACGAAAAGGGCCACAGTTTCACGAAAAGGGGATCGGAACTGAGCGAATCTCTAGTAATGTCATATGCGTATGCGCTGCTCAGCTCCCTAAGGAGAAAGATAGAAAACGAAGCACTGGATAGAGCCAGAACTCGATGGCTTGGTCTAAGAATTGGAGCAACAACAAGGGCTCTATGGCCGACGCTGAGTAAATATAGATCAACACCGCTTATCTGTTTTAGCCGCAATAATGTACGTACGGTAATATGAGTCCTTACTGGGCACTGTGGTATATGCATGCATGCAATGCGTCTAAACAAGTTGCAGAGTTTAGGAAGAAACAGAACCCATCCATAATTTGCTCAGTAATTTGCCAGACCTAGCAAAGAAAAGAAGTTAGTTCCGAGGAAAGCCCTTCTCAACCGAGCTGTGGATTCATATGTGAATTTGTTTAAGGACCAAAGTAGGTCTCTTGATAGTAGACCCAAGTCCTTCTTCAAGACTGACGACCATTTTCAAAACCTTTCAGGCATAGAATGACTGATTTTCTTTTCGAGCATGTCAAGGGTCTTCCAATAGGAACTTCCGAACTTTGACATAGATATTTTTTTTTCTAAAGTCGCATATCTATGGTAAAAAGTTATAATCCACATCTGCCCTCAAAGCCAATATAACCCATGCCATTGGTCAAATTCAGCCTGATGTGTGCCACCCACAGAAGCGGACGCAGATATTTGAACGATGTTTTATTCCATACAAAATGGCATCGATGGGCTTTTCAAACGAATAAAAATAGAAACTACATGAAAGGTATGAATGCATTCAGCGAAATAAAAATTATATTTTTTTCGATGAAAAACGCCTACAAAAGTCCAATGCCATATTATTTTTGACGGCTCGTAAATAAACACTACAACTGCTTATGCAATTAGTCGATTGCTTTTGTCAAATGCGCGTTAAACCGTTACACACGACTGATTTAGTCATCAAACAGAGCAATCAACCAGCAAATAAACATCGTTGAAATAATATACCATGCATGAGTGCAATGCGAGGGTTGCACTATTGTAAAAACTATTTATATGAAATTTAAAGTTTTGTCTGTGGCATTTTTATATTATTTTAACGCAATGTAGACACTTTATTTAGATCTTCCAAGGGAAAGTCTGTTAATCTGTCCCATCATACACATTTACCCCTTTAATAGGACGAAATCGGAGAAGTTTGACGCAGAATTTTGTAACTTTTCTGGCAATGTGCGTCAAACGATTTTTATATATCACTAGTTAGGCATCAGTTGGAAAACAGGTTGCGGTATATATCGGTATTTATGAAAAAAAGACAAAAAGCGAACCAAATAATTGGCATCTTCTGGTATTTGCAGCAACATTGTCAGAGGGCACATTTTGCACTGAAATTGCCGCTGAATATGCAAATCAATGAAACACTATAATGTCATAAAGGGTGGTTGCATTTTAAGGGCCGATGTTGATTTGGAATAAAACACAAATTATTTAGGAAATTATTGTCATTTCTTTTTATTATGATAATATTGGTATGGTTCAATTATGTATGGAACAAAATATCGGCCAAATGGCCGCCGCGACCTTGGCGGCACACCTCCATCCGATGGTCCAAATTTTCGATGACGCTGACGGATAATTGAGGTTCAATGCCGTTAATGTGCCGAATTATCTCATCCTTTAGCTCTTGAATTGTTGCTGGCTTATCGACGTATACCTTTTATTTAAAAAAAAAAAAAAATCCAACGGTGTCAAATCACATGATCTTGGCGGCCATTGAATTTGTCGCGCAAAAGAGCCATTGTTTCGTTAGCTGTGTGGCAAGTGGCACCGTCCTGTTGAAACCACATATCGTCCACATTCATGTCTTCCAATTCGGACCATAAAAAGTTCGTTATCATTTCACGATAGCGAACACCATTCACAGTAACTGCCTGACCGGCCTCATTTTGGAACAAATACGGCCCGATTATGCCGCCGTCCCATCAACCGCACCAAACAGTCACTCTTTGTGGGTGCATTGGTTTTTCGACAATCACTCTTGGATTATCATTCGCCCAAATGCGGCAATTCTGCTTATTGACGAATCCACTGAGGTGAAAATGTGCCTCATCACTGAAGTTGATTTTCTTCGAAAATTGATCATCCACTGTTGCCATTTCTTTCCACCATTGACGACGCTTGAAATTGTCAAGAGGCTTTAGTTCTTGAGTCAATATCACCTTGTATGCTTGTAAATGCAAGACTTTGTGCATAATGTTCATCAACGACGAGCGTGAGAGGTGAAATTGTTGGGCACGACGACGAGTTGAGGTGGACGGCTCTTTAGACACAATATCGCGAACAGCAGCAATATTTTCTGCAAAAAAAAACTTGACGTTTAGGTGTGGTTCACATTCAACATCGGCCCTTAAAATTTAACCACCCTTTATATCGAAAATATTTGGGATGACCACAGTTTCGCAGCATTCTGCTCTTATTGCGCTGGACGAGGCCACCATGGCTCATAAAAAACTCCTGCAGATGAAATTAATGCTTGCTTGAAGTCATCGTATTTGTGGGGACATGTTTGGGACACTTTTTGACATGGACTGATATTTTCTCTTACAGCAAATATTTGTGTTCAATTGCAAAATGATGTATCAGCTGTACATGTATTCTTTAACAGAGCACAGCAAAAAAATCACGGTTGGCTGTGCGAAAGAACAATTTTGGCAGCTAAGAATAAAGATGTTAAAAGATTGAATTTCGCTATAAAATCCAAAATAAATGGTGAACTTCGTATAAGTCCGTTGATACCGTTAGCAATGAAGAGGAAGTGGTCTATTATCCTTTGATTCATTGGAAATTTTGCAATGGTACGAGGGTTGCTGTCAAAAAGTTAATGGGCAATGTTGTTGTAGCCACTATTTTGATTGGAAAATGCAAATGTGACGACGTTATGATTTCATGCAATCCATTTTGACGTGTGAATTCAAACTTCTCCAGTGCATGATGCTGTTGCAATTACCATTAATAATTGCGTAACTAATGAGAGAAGGGCTAGTGGAGTTATGAGGACGTATGAACAGTACGATGGATATGGGTTCGGCAAAGAGGTGCACACTTAAGCCGACAGGGATTGCAGATGAGTGGGATCATTTCCAGAAGAAGGGCAGGGGAATCGATTGTTCCAGGTAAGAGTTGATAAACGAAGAAGTAATGGGAGAAGAAAACGAAGAGATTCCGTAAAAGAAGGCACAGTATAATAAATGGTGAAGGCGAGAGTCTGGGAATTTTGTTGGATAAACTTAGAATGTCCAGTATGCTCTCACGGACATTTGTACGTTGATTGCTCACGTGTCGGCAAACAATCAGTATTATTAATTTATAGTCAAGAAAATGGAAAAATTAGAAATGTTGTTTATCATAGAGTATTACAATCAACATACGTGTCATGTCATGTGTTATTTGTTTTCTTTTGCACAGAAAAAAGCGCAGGGTGTCCGCTAGTAAATTAATAAAGCACTATAGAACTCGTGCATCCCCATGCAAGGTCCCATTTGTGTCCGACCTTCAAATGTCCATGACGTACCATCTCAAACATTAGCAAGAACGGTGTGAGAATGTATGCTGGTAGGCAAGATTTGTTTCGATATTCCGGTGTGTTGGGTCGGTTCGAAGGCGATGCCAATCATATCTGCCTATCAATGAGATGTAAATCCCTGCCATTCCCGTAAATTTCCATTACACCGTAAGACATGCAGATTCACGTAAACCCCTAATTCTTCATTTATATTCCTGAGAACATTTTGAGTTATTTTTTTTCCTTTCATATTTTTGTTCGACCTTCCCCCTCCCCCATTTCGTATCCATGGAATATTTAATATGTGATAAAATGATAAAGGGAACAACCAACTTTTCTAACCCTACGGGAGTGTCGGTACGGCATTTCTGCCCGCCTCACCTTAAATTCATGCGTCAAACTTCGTTTAGAGCTGTGCATGTACTTGGGCTTATTTGTGAAATGGCGTCAAAGTGCTGACACAACGGCTTCACGTAGACGCGTGTGTCATATCTGAAATAAACCAGCAGCGCGTCGAAGTTTGCAAAACCGTTGTGTGAACTTTTGGGCATTATGTACCATGGAGCGGGGTGCAGGTATTTATGACGTGATAAGTTCCTTAGACAAAGTTACTCTCAAGTTTCACGCTATCGATAAATTGTCGATATTGATACAGGATATGAGGTTATTACACGTTCTGCTGCGATGCAGAGCCTGACAGAGGAGCTTGCGTACGCACCGAGTTGTTGGTAGCCGCAGTCCTTGGCGTTTGTCATTCCTGTTGGGTGCTGTTGTAGGGGCTTCATGAAAAACAAACTTGATTCAATATAAAATGGGGTAACGACGGAAGGATGTGAAAACGAATTCCTTCGATTAAATAAAGGACCTGGAAGGGGTTATTAATAAATGTAAGCAGTTGAGTTTATAAGCTATTTTTAGTTTATATTCAGCATCTGAAGGAGGGGCTAAGCGTAGGAGCACCATTTCACCGGCCCACGAAGCATTGACATTTTTGCAGGTTATGCAGAGGCAGTACTTGGAGGACCCCCTGAAATTGGAGGTAGGCTTTGTGTAAAGTGATTCACAAGTGCCTTTATTTAATTGGTTGCTACTCGATATTTTCAGTGCATTGAGGTTGACCATGCGGTGGGGCGGAAGTCGCTTTAAGCTGTCGGAAAATCAAATTATGAAGTTGACTACTATTTCAAGCTCGTGTTTTATTTCTCTCCTCAATTGAACAGAGATATATAAATGAGAGAGAAGAAAGCCAAATGGATCATAAACTTCACAAAGGCATTATGTAGCTTTCTGCACCAAGATAGTACGGTTTTTTTTGGCATAGTGTGCTATTTGCAATTGCAGAAAATTCGAGATCGGAGATTGTGATATTGAGTGGGGCCGGCCTTGCCCTTCCCTTCCAGGGAAACCTAACCCTTAACCCACCAACGTAGCTATAATGATTATCGGAAGATCCAAAAGGGATGTGGGTGCCATTGTAGGGGAACATCACTCCACCACCTCATTCGTGGCAGTCAGAGGAGCAGAGCGCGGGATGGTGGTGGGATGCGTCCCACTCGCGGGACCCTTCACATGCTTTTTTGTATACTGTTGAGGTGACTATTTCAACCCTTAGTAAATGCCTCTGCCATTGCTTTTTGAAAGAGGGTCAGAGTCTCGTAGTTGATGATAATCATGTCTGCTCCGGAGTCCGCCTTTGATTCCCGCAGCTTTGCGAATTTCCAGTTGGGTGTTGGAAACTCAGGACTCAGCATATGACGAGCAGGGTGGATGGAGCGTCGGAAGATATAGACAGGCCGTGCATCGTTCTGGACAAACACAAACCTACTTAGGGTGGTTTTAAAGAAGTCTTTGAAAGGCACCCAATCCAGCTTTCAAAGCAACGGCTGCCAGACCTCCTTTAGAAAGGCTTCAGTTGAAGTGGGAAATGCCAAGTTCAACCATCCTCATTTTGGGGGAGAGATACTGCAGTCAGCTCTATAGCCCATCTTGAGATAAACGGTTGATTAGGCCCACAGGTAATTGAGGAACTTCCGGCCAGCTGAAGCCGTTTGTGTCCGCTGGCCCTCGAGTAATGAGTGCAGTCTAAGCATCGTTTGTCCGATCCACAAGAAGGGAGACCCTCTCAACTGCGCTAATTACAGAGGCATTAGTCTCCTGAATATCGTCTACAATATCTTATCTGGCATACTTTGTGAACGCCTGACACTCTTTGTCGACAACCTGATTGGCTCCTTCAGTGTGGCTTCTAGCCGGGAAAGTTCACAGTCGATGAAATTTTGGCACTTTGGCAGATCCTGGAAAAAATCCAAGAAGTCCAAATCGATTCCCACCATCTGTTTATTGATTATTGAATACATAGAGCCATGTCTAGTTTTGACATTCCTAAAACTAGTCCGTCTGTACGGGATGAGGATGGAGAACGCTCGCTGCTCTATCACGGCATGTAACGTCCTAACCGAGACCCTTGATGTTAGAAGAAGAGAACAAGGTGACGCGCAGTCATGTGATTTCAACTCCGGAGGCACAATGTGTCAAAAGTCTGCGTAACTACTAGCGTACGCCGACGCCGGCAGAACACAGCTGGTCACGTTTGCTAATATCGAAATCGAAACCTTGGCTGTGCTATAAGCTCTCACAATAACACACACTCACAGGTTGTGCAGCTGTACAGTGAAACCGAGCTTGTCAAAAAACTGCCCATCAGTTGCTTAAGATGGCTAGGATATGTCAGCGAATGAACACCAATGCTCTATCCCGCAAAGTTTGCGAATCTAGCCCAGAGGGAAGGCACAGTAGAGTAAGACCTCGCCTTAGGTGGCGCGTACAAGTTGAAGGGGACCTCAACCGGCTTAGAGTGGAAGCTAGCTTAGGACCGTGTTAGCTTGAGATGCTTGTTAGTTGAGATTAACCCCGAACTGTAGCCCCACCTATGTAAGTAAGACGCAGGTTTCTTAGTTCATAAGAGCTTCTCTTCAATTCAGCTTAGGAACGGCGTTCTCTACAAATACTATTTGATCGCGGAATCGGGCTTACGCGCTTGGGAATGGGCTCCATATTCGAATATAGATATATGTGCGCGATCCAACCGGCCTGTGGAATTACTAGTTGCGAAGCTAGACACTTTCATAGACCCCAGCACTTCTGGAGCGAGATGGGAGTACTTTGAGGCAGTGGGAGTAAACTTCCAAGTCAGTGACAGTTTTGTGTGTGGTTTAGTTGATTGACTTAGTAGATGCCCCAAGTAAGAGTAGCAGAGAAAGGAAGGTCAGGCTGGAAATTAATTTGATTTCTTCTGAATGTGTTTTCCTCAGCAGTCAAGAGAAAGATTTCCAAAGCTGTCTAGAAAAAGATTCTCCAACTTTGCCATCCGGAGTCGGCATAGATCGGCATAGATCACCCATGATGGGGCAATGGCACGCACACTCGTATGGTTGCTGTCGAAGCTAGGCCCAGGCCCAATACGATGTATAGCGCCATCTATATTATTATTAGAATAAGCAGCACAAAAGTGTCAAAAATAAAAAAGAGAAACCAAGTTTGTAGAACCATTTAGTGGATTACGGTTTTTTTTTTTATTTCACGTCTAAGTCGAAAACATTAATAAACGATAGAAGACGGCAAAAAGCAGCACACTCTTTGAAACTCTTGAAAACAAATTTGAAGACTCAGAGGTTGTAAGCGCGACGCATCATCAAATCGAAGTATGTGTCATGATCAATTGATGCACTCACTGCCGCATAGTAGTCGAGGAACTCCTCCTTCGTCACCTGCAAGTAACCCAGTTTCGGTATTCAGTATTCAGTGTATCATCCCATTAATAATGTGTCTCACCGTTCCGTCTCTGTCACCTCGGTCGCCCTCGAAGTTATGCAGGAATTCCTTCAGAATTTCCTCTGCAGTCATCTCGCCACTTTGGTATTTGGGATGCTCCTTCACCGAGTAGACATGTTTGAGGTCAACGCTGGTTATGATACCGTCACCGGATGTGTCCATTTTATCGAAGGCCTTGTTGATTATATCGATCCGGCTCTGTGTCATTGGGGGCTGTAATATTTCATTTGAGAAAAAAAGAACGCAAACAAATAAATCAAAGCGGGTGGAGATGCTTACTCGCAATTTCATGAGGAACTCCGTCATATTTATCGAACCACTGTCGTCTGTGTCGAATCTAGGAGAGAGAGAGAGAGATAGTGTTAAATTGCAGTCACACTGCGGGCCGAGCGAGATTGATTTCCTCGTTTCTCACGCGCACGGTGTGTGGCATATACGTACTCTCGAAACATCTGGTTCAGCTCATCATCGGTGCAGTCCAGGCCGGTATCTCGAATACCTGTGATAAATTCGTCCAAATTTAACGCCTTGCTGCCGTCGTCGTCCATGTTTCGGAAAGCCCTGTGAATGGGTTGTCGTCGATATCGCACGACAAAACGAAAAATAAGTGCACAATAGAAAGCAAACACGACCCATCCATTCTTCGCATCGTCCCCACTGCATAGGAATACAGACGCAGAGCATGCGAGCTGTGTGTACGTTTCCTTTTGCACGGCAGAGGGAGATCCAATTATGTCGAGGATGGTGAAGAATGAACGGGTCTACGATATCTCTTGAGCCCATTACGTGGCAAAGAGGACTGTTTGGTGTTATTTATACACGTTCAGCGGGATCTATTTGACATACCTGGCTAGTCCAAGGATACCAGTTGCACCACGGCTGAAACACAACAATCTCAGCCTCTCGATGGGATCCTTTGGTCGGCCATCGGCCAACGCTCTCTGGGATTTCTTGATGAGGGAAGCTTCCTTTGAGAATAAGTCACCTCGGTTGCTCATCTGAAATGGGATGAGCTCATTGAATGTCCTGTAGAACAGTTTTGTCCTGGTTTCTGATATTTTCCCATGAATAATATCCCTCAAATAGAAATGTGTACACTCTGCGGACGGTCGTACATTTAAGCGTGAGTTATCGTTTTTAATTTATGTAGAACCTTTAGTGAATTCCTCTGCCATTGCCCCGGTAGAAATGGGATTCTCAGCAGACGTTGGCTAGCTCACTTGAGCATCGATTATTAAAATGGCGATAGCACAGAGCCAGAGAAGACGACCGTCAAACTAGCTCAGTGACAGAGACTGTTAAGTGAGTATGAAAAAAGCTTAGAAAATCTACGCCCATTTAGGCCCACTTCAAATAGTCTCATCAACTTTTACATTCACGTCAAGTGAACCAAAGAAATCCTTGACAATTACCGACATTTTTGGAGTATAATCACATTGGATATTTAACTCCTTAGAGAGTTCAACAATTGTAATTATTTCACAGGCAGCTGTGTATTCTCACAAGTCACACACGCAAGAGCTGTGAATAAATTCCAGCAGTTAATGAACGATGATGATTGTCGCCCCTACCACTTGTCATTCAAATCACCACGCCACCAAGCGAATCAGAGGACCTACTTTTGTGTGTTAATAATAGTTCAATGCTACGAACCAACACGAAAATCATTCGACACAAATCACTAATTATTCATCGATTTCTGCCTTTCATATCACATTTCCCATGCGCCACCGCGCACCCGACTCCGTCTAGAATCAGAGAACAAGCTCGGCTAAGTAAACACTTCGTGTAGTCATTTCAATTTTAATTGGGCCAAATGAGGGCCCCATTTTCCAAAATCACAACAAACCCTCCAACGTCATCCGATTCCCATGTTGTTTCCTTGTTTCCTGGCATGATAATTATTTTGATATCCCCTCAGCAGGCCTTGTGCCGCGGACGGTGTAATTATTGATTGTTTTCCATGCATTACGTTAAAGGGTGTGGGTTAAAAATGCAGGAGACACCCTGCCAATCGATATTGTGTCCTTCCGTGTGTGGTGTCGGAAGGGCGACATAGGAATTCCTGTGCATTGGGGCATAATTGAACTTTAGGAACGTGAAAATTTGATATTTTGGATGAAAATTATCTATCTGCACTGATCCACAAGCCTCAGTCGCAGATTTATCTTTCAACGACCGTGCCGCATCGAATTAGTGTGCAACGCATCTGAAATTATCTAGTTTGTGACACACATTGGCTATCATTTAGCCATTCAAACATGCACACGTGCTGTTTGGTTTTGATTCAGTTTTGCCAGATTTTGTAACGTAACATCCATTATCTATGCCAGTAATATAATTGGTAAATGTGTGTGAGGATCAAGAGTTGCACTCGTGCTTCGAGCCGCGAACAATCAGTGAAAGAGGACATTTCGAATGTCAAGCGGACCAAAGACCCAATTGATGTCTCCATGCATCATAGTTGATGAGGAAAGCATTCATTCTTGATGGCATTCATTGAAATCCTTCTTCATCTGGGTGTCATCTGGAGGAAAAGATGCAACCACAAACTGTACGGGGTTCGAAGCGACGTAAGTCTAGCATGTGGTCTACGGATCAAATTTTTAAAGTGACGGAGCCGTGTAGATTGCGTAAACAACGTGGGTCCTCTATTCATAGCCAAACGTGGGTCCTCTATTCTCCCCGAAGAGTCCTCTATTCTTAGCCAAAGTTACATCACAGCAGAGGACGGCCGCGTCTGGATTAGCGCACACAAGTGAAGGCGGATCTGAATCAGCAGAATTGCCAGCTGTTAGCTAGATATCGCTCGTTCTGAATTTAAGTCTTCTCATTCTGATCAGGTCACGCTAGTGATAGTATGCTATAGCAGCCCAGTGCCGGTATCTGAAGGATAGACGGCAAAAAATTAAATTTGGGAACAATTAGTCGTGGGGTACCCCAGGCGTCTGCTTCGGGGCCGATTCTTTTCCTAGTCTACATCAATTCCTTCTCTCTTCAGCCTATTGCAGGTACAGTTGCGGAATTTGTTGAGGATCTTGGTATTACGTACGGCTCTGTTAGCCCTTTGAACGCTATGCTCGATATTAACATTCATGTACATCTACTGAGATTGTGGTTTGCTGAACATAAGCTTAAATTTCGCGAATTTCTCTGACTCCACGTCCCTCAAGTAACCGAAAATGCTCTTCTGCCTAGAAAATGGTTCTCACACTTCGTCATTTGTAGTCAACATAGAGCGCTATGTCCCCTCCACTTGCAACAGAACAACACGAGTGGTTGTTTCAGAAGTTAGACTCGGGTCCACAAAGTCCCACCCATGTTAACACATGTGAAATGTCCACAGACTCTGAAAGTGGGTTGAAGCAAAAAGAAGAACACCATGCAGCGCCTGAGGTTGCACTGCATGTCAGACACATTTGTCAGTCTGCGTGATTTATATTAACAAAGACCTGGAATGAAACAAATGACTCCGCATCCATATTAATGTGAACTCGAGCAGCCCAAACTCCTTAAACTCATCAATTTGTCGCTTTCAAAGGATTGTCGTGTCTATCATCCATTGTGTGATGGTATCCTCATGATACCCTTTGTTGTGGCGAGTTTCAGTTCACAATTGTTGAACATCAGCAACACGCAACATTTTGCTTAAGTCGGTTGGTCGTATACCAACTGGCCAGTGCTGCTACTTTAATAATGTCAAACTCGAGATAGTTTTCGTATCGTGCGATGACTTCGAAACGAGTTGTAACAACAAAACTTTAATTGGTTCTGCAAAGTAATTCAAAAGTCAATCCCCTCGTGGATACTATCGTTTTCTATTGCCTAATTGCTATGGGCTTTGCTATTCACAGTTTGACAGTGACAGCGTCTTTTCATTTCACATCTGGTCTGATGTCGAGGATTTCGTAGGAAATTTAGTTTCGGTAGTCCCAAATTGAACCTGTGTCGCCAAACTCAACATAAGGATTGATCAGTCGACGGACGAGGAAAGCCATTATTATTTGAGAAGCAAAGTTTGCTTTAAAAGTTCGAACAAAAACGTCAAACCGAGCGCTAAAGACAATGAGCGCTCATCTCTTTCAAATGACGCCACAACGTAAGAAATGGTCAATAAAATCCTACGAAATTGTGTAAGACGAACGCCGCACAGTGGTCTCGCAGTGGAAAAAAAATACCCAAAGTGACACATCTTTCTCGCTCAAACGGTATAAAATTCTACAAATATGAGAACCTAGAAAGCTAACATTTTGTTGACTTTTTATGATCGGTTTCATTGCACCGTTAGCTCAAAGTTGGGACTTTGAAATTTGTGAGCTATATCAACTATTTCTGGACAACGAAAGATCTAGTAGCGTTCCAAATTCCATTAAGATCCACGTTTAAAAGTTACAGATTTGCTTCCACCTGTCCTATACAACGGGGACCACAGTGCGCCGGATCAAGGGGTATCTAAGATTGTAGCAATTTTGAATGATGTCGTCATTCGAATGATGCATGGTCATTGGGTCATGACCATGTTTCAAAAACGAATTCGTGTGAAGATTTTTAAGCAGAACTGGGAACTCCATAAGCAAAGTTCAAGTGTATGTATCCCGGATACACCACTACATACCAGAAATGAAGGGCATCATATATATCAAATATCAAAAATATCAAAAATATTTTCTCGATAATGCTAAATGTTCTCCCCTTCAAAATCGACGTAAAGCGTTCCAACACGAAACACAATACAGAGGAGGAGATATTTTTCAAGCAGCAGCCTAACTGAATTGTGTTCGATTACAAAAGCGACTGTGACTCATAACCACAGAGTCAACAACGAAATGAATTTTCCTTCTCGACATCATTCTTGTATCACTTTATTGAAAAGTGAAAACCATAATCTGCATTAAGCGTGGAACGGTGCACACTGTGTACAAAAAGGTAGTCCTTAAGTCGATTACTGCGCCAGCAGTATTCATTTAATGTACACACCCAACATGTCCTGTTTGCATATTTTTAACAGAAAAGTTAATTTAACACAAAGTGAAAATTCATTTTGTTTTTCCCCATTTAACATACAATCAGTGATTGAAGAGTTGACTGGACTCGTGCACGAGGTGTTGTGCGTCCCATCGGTGTCATTAACGTGTTTTTTTTTTTGTTGTTTTTATTGATTTATGTAAGGCAGAAAAAAAAGCACTTTTTCCCTCCCACTCGACGAGACATGCTGACTACGCACAATATTGTCGCGCTTGTATGTTTACGGAAACGTGGGACGTGCGACTGTGGTGGCCCCCGTCATCCTTCAAGAGGACCCGGTGACATCATCACGTTGGATGTTTTCATTTACAAAGATACACCCATGCTTTAAAAATCCATGGCATCGCCAATGCCAACGATATGCGCGAAGGTGAGGGTAATCGTAATAAGCAATCGTGATCTGTGAATCATGAAATTCGTAGCAAAGATACACTGACGTGGTGATAATCGATTATGCCGACAGATTGCGTGTCCTTAGCGGCCATTGCCGGACACAAAACAACAAAAACGACACCCAGCTCGCACGAACACAAAAATTAGGCGATACTGATGGAAAGCACATAAGCGAATGTATTCCATACAATATTTATGGATGCCCTTGCGAATGTGAAAACAAACCTTAATGGCTGACAACAGGAAACAAAAAAGAAAAAAAAACTCACGGTTCACTTGGATGATGGTCCTGCGAGGTTACGGCTGAGAAGTGAGAAGGCGGATGGAAGATTAACTTTTCACGGATTGGAATAGACACAACAACTTTCGATGTTTCTCGGTGAAAAAGCAGAGTCAAACTGAATAGACGACCGAATGAAAATGACACATTTTTCCGTCCTCGAAAATTAAGCTACACTCTCGTACACATGCGAGCTGACCTATCTGTGTGGGGTATTTTTTTTTTTCCTCGGCTCTCCATCCACTGATAAAGACTATCTACATCAAAAGCCACAAGGGAAGCAGTCGCATGCTAGTGGAGTGCCAAATGACCACCCATAGGTCTGCGTCCCTGGGAAGGGGAATGATAATTACATCCCCATTTTTGTTGCTGTAACCAACAAAAGTTATACACTTTCGTGAATGTTGTAGGTCAATGGATTGAGTGCAATACGATGTTTTGGGAGGAATTTTCGAAAGTAGTAACCTCATACCATCCTGACCTTATCCACATGCCGCAGTAAGGGGGAGAATGTTGGCAGCATCTCAGGCAGGTGCAGAGGGTGTCCGGGGAGACGGCTGATGTGAGCGGTTGTCATCGATTAGAAGGCGCTTGTGTATGAGGGCCAAACTTGTGTTGGGAAATTATGGTTTTAAGCTTTTACTTTGATTGAATTATTGTCATTCCCGTGCGGGGCATGTCAAGGGCTTGCATTGTACCCAGCAATTATGAGGAGTGCGACCATGAGTCCTCTGCTACAGTGAACATGCCATGGCATTTATTAGGAGACACGTAGACAGGGAGTGGACACGGAATTTACGAAGTGGTGTGGGTTGAAAATGCTCCAACTTCACAATGCAATTTAGAACTTAGTCTCTCGAGTCCCCTTTCAATATGTCTATCACCGAAATAGTCTCACGAGCTCGTATGGCACATAAATAGTTCACTCGCAATCGGACTGTTGTGGCGTCTTATCAACTGTCCCCGAAATTGCTTGTTTTAATTATGTATTCGCCCCATTGCTGGGCTTTTGTTCGACGAGGGTGAGTCAAACGATACTAAAGATGCTTATCTAAATCACAGCCGAAGCTGGTGAATACCCATTAAGTTCTTATCGGCGCCGTCTTGATCATGCGCTCCAGGGTGTGTTATCCTTAGATACCGCGACATACGGCTGCCGCCGATACACTTCGCGACGGCAGACTAGTCGCCGCGTAATAAACGACTCAAGCTCATGCGGGGAATGTGATTTTGTTAGTTTCGTCGACTGTCCACAATGTATTTGATTGGGTGTCGTTGTGGTTAGTTTTTGATCAAATTTACAACTTATCGCGGCTTTCTAAGTATCACACGTCGGTCCGGATTTTTTTGTTTGAACGTTTTGGTGGGAGTTCATTATGTGGCGACATGGATTTTGCTCGTAACTGAGTTCATTAAATTCTGTATTATTCGGCCAAACATACTTGAGTCAAAAATGTCATTGCACGCTCGAGGGATCTCCATTGGGGTACGGTGTTAGAATATACCCGAGGGAAGGCATGACTGTCGTAGACTGAAAACCTGAGCTGGAGCCGTTGGTTACTGGTACGTCCATTTTGTTTGGCAGTGCCCAATCTCCATCATAGATTGAGGCACACACAATGAAAATCATGGATGTTAATCATGGATGCATCCTACTGGTAGCAACCGTTCGGTTGCGAAAGCTTGAACAGAGGCTGTCTGGTGCAACGGACGATCAGGAAACCCCCTGAGACCTGCACTGGCTTCAGCTTGATCGTGTGAACTTGACCGACTAGTGGGAGCGTCGTGGTGGCTGTGGCTTGAAACCCAATGTCGCTGTGAGAACAGAAGATTATACCAGCGTGTCTGGGAGTTTATCACGACTAAAGGGGGATAGCGTGTCCAATTCCGAGACTTGAATGAAATATTATTCAAATCGAAGTGAAGTTGCAAACACATCCGGGTGCTGCGACTCAAACAGCAGCAGAGGTTTAAGACTGGCCTCAAACGTCACCAAGGCAAAGGAAAGTATACATAAGCATTAACCCCAAACCTTGTACTTGATACTCGTAGTGCACGACGATGGTTCAGCGAACTGGACCATAGATACACTTCAAAGGACCTCCTAATAATAAACCTTATTGAAAGGAGGCCACGTAAATCTAATTTTTATCGATTGATGACTCGGTCTAATATGTGGCGCTTTATTCCGGCAATAGCGTCTCGAATAATGGCCTGGAGCTCTGGCAATTTGGTTGGTTTGTTACCGTAGACGACGGACTTGACACAATCGAGGGTTAAGAGAAAATAGTTGAGTGTTGTCAAGTCGCACGGTCGCGGCGGCCAGTTGATGAACGCTCGCCGAGAGATCACACAGTCGCCAAAATTCTACATCACAACTTCGAGCGTTGCGTCGCTTATATAACATGTAGCACCGTCTTTTTGAAACCACTTCTCAAATATATCGATATCGCCGATATACCGAAATTCGGTCAAATATCTCTCTATATCTGGAACCATTGACGGTGTCGGTGTCTCCTCAATCACATCGAGCGAAATAACGTCAAATGATGCCGCCAAGCAATGAACGATTTGCATTGATGCTTGGTCGAACGCTTGTGAATTGTGTTCACTTCAATAGCAGCATTTTTTTTGTTGACATTGCCGCTGAACCAAAAAATAGGCCTCGCCCGAGAAGTTGAATTATTTGTCCAATATCGGGATCACCAGCCAACATTTCCAGCTCTAAATTCGAACTCGAACTCACGACGTAGTCTGTGGTCGTCCGGCTTCAATTCTTGCGTCAACAATTATGTTGATGTAGCCCTATTACTCGGCATTATAAATGGTCATTGCCTTATTAGGCAGCATGCCGACAAACTAGAACAGGTTCCATCTCATGTGTGCAGGTACTGTGGAGTATCAGAGGAAATCGAAACACTGCGGCACTGTTGGAAGACCCTTGCCAAATAACCATTTGTCTCAACCACAGACGCTTCTAAATTTGTTTGCAGAAAGGACAGTTCCATTACTCCGCTGTTAATGCCATAAAATATTTTGTTTGTCAAATAAAAAGCGATGAGTGAATACCTCACACACACCCTGATTGTTGTTAACTTCACACACACCTTGGTTGTTATTGAAATTCCCTTTATTACCGCAACGAGGAGGTTGTTATGATGTTTAGCACTTATTATTATAAGCACTTAACGTGCGCAGAGATGTCAGAGGATATGAGCTTGCTCTACAAGTTCACTTGACTGTGTAGGTAAAAGGTTATGTAAATACATTTTAATATGATAAAGTTTCTTTTGTGGAATATAGAGCAGAAATGTTTGTCTTTTGTGTAGAACACTTTGCGGTTCAATTAAAAACTGTACATATGATTAAGTGATGACGTAAAGGTTAATTTTTAACAATTTTAACATGTTTCCCTTTTTTGTATTGTTTGTTAGGCCTGAGGTGTTTTTTAACGCTAGACTGGAGCACTCAGACTCAAAACTGGATCATTGTACTACCAGCAGCAACCCCGATAGGTAGGTATTAGGTAGTGAGCTGTCAGCGAAATCGCCAGTGCACTTGTGATACAGTCAGTCAGACTTAATAACTGTTAATTTGACCCCAACGGCAAATGGGGACCGGACTGAATTTGAAAACCGGATAAAAGCGTTGCTTTCACTGGGATTCGAACCTGGGACACCTCTAACCAAGGGCAGGCACTCAACCAACTGCGCCATTCAGTACTTTTTTTTATTGTATTATTTTATTTATAAATACAAAAAAAACTTCACATTCTGCGTGTCATAAGTGTTCTCGAAAACGGTTAATTATTTCGGAGAGAGTCTGCCAAAGAACGGCAATTTTACTGGTGGTTACACCAAAACCAGTCTCTGCTGCCGCTGGCTTTTCAAGATGATGACGCTATAGTTGACCATGGTGGCCAACTTACATAGATTATAGGGCAGTACTTAAGAAAAAAAAAAATAAAAATAAAAATATATATAGAACAAAAAGAAAAAAAAGGTGCATTACGGCGTTTAAATTATATATGTTAGGCATATACATAACATATACGCCCTGGTGCACGTGTCCGTAAAGTTACGGACATAGTGTTAAGAAAGTTTTTTAAGTTTTAATGTAAGGTTAAGCTAGTTTAAGGTAGGCTAAGACAGATAAATTAAGCCAAGTTCCTTACCAGTTTTCTTGGCTAAACGAAAAACCAAAACGGACTGAAAAAAAAACCAGACTGAGCCGAAAGTCAAACTTAAATGTATAGCAGAATAGCTTAGAGTACCCGTATAGGTTAGATGTAAGAACAATTGTTAAGATAGTTAAGCGAGTTTTAAGTATTTTTGTCTAGCACGTAAGTAAATGAAATAGAAATAAAACAAAAATGAATTAAAAATAAAATAAAAAACAGCGACTTACCTCTATTAACCTTGACTATATCGCACCAATATGCTTTACCTGTACACACATGGATCCAAAACGTAAGACGGAGTAGAAAGTGGTGTATTCTCTGAACATCTCAACCTTAACAAATCAATTCACTTACCTAATCATTGCGGAGTCTTCCAAGCGGAAATAATTGTGAACAGCGAAGCCCTGCTCTGGCTGAGATGGAACGTGATATCCGCCAGCGATATTTCCATCTTTACGGATATCCAGGCAGCAGTTAAATCCCTGACATTATTCTCTATAAACTCTAAAATAGTCACAAACTGTAGCATATCTTTTGACGAAATATCCGAACAGTTTCATATTCGCCGTGTTGGGTACCAGGACAAATATTAAGGGAAACTGTGAAGCTGACAGAGTCGCAAAAATCGACAACACACTGCCAGATGATAGAACCTTTTGTGACATAGATAGCCCCCTAGCTACCTTCAAGTTACAACTCAGCAATCAGAGTAAACTAAAAATTAATGTTAGATGGAATACAGCCAACACTTGCCAAATCACCAAACAAATCCGGCCTAATCTCGATCCTAAAAGATCTGACAGCTTGATCTCCTTATATATATCCACGATCAGCACCGCAGTGGGAATAATCGCCTGACACTGGCTATTAGGTCTACACACGAAAATATTAGGACTATTCTCTAACGACTTCTGCAGAAGCTGTCTAGATGAAGAAAAGGAAGAAAATGTTTAACACCTCCTCCTCTGCACTCGACTCGACTAGGAAAGCCACACTGGGCGCCTACTACTTTGACCTTAACGAAACACTAATTAAATCGTTACTGGACTTTACTGACAAGTCTGGCTGGCTATCATAGTCATGCCGCCCCAACCCCCTTTTAAGCTCACGTGGCAGTATAATGGGCCTATTTTTGGCCTAAGTGCACCCTCCCCCCTACTTAATGCCGCTTATAACCTAACCTAACCTATTGTAGCCACTATTTTGATTGGAAAATTCAAAGGTTTTGATTCCACGCATTCCAATAATACCATCCGCATTGCCGTTTGAATTCAAACGTGTACAATTTTCAGTGCGGGCTGCCTTTGCAATTGCCATTAATAAGGCTCAAGGCCAGGCTTTGGAAATGTTTGCGCAGTATTCTGTCGCAGACGTACGTTGCCTGTTCAGCAAACCATCAGTGTTATTCATTTATTGTCAAGAAAATGGAAAAAACAAAAAAATGTTGTTTATCATAGAGTATCTAAGTATATGTAAATACGCGCTGACCATTTTGTGTAATACGCTTATACGCCGTTCTACCCAACCAAATGGCATGATACTTAAACTGTTGGAAAGGTAATTTCGCGTAGATGTGCACAATTTATTTTATCAACCTTGATAAACTAATGTACAAAATTAGGATATTTTACGAAAACAAGGAGCTTTTCAAAGCGCAATCAAAATGGCGCAACAATCTATCCCTTTTTTACACGGATTAGTCTCGTATGCCTATTATGAATAAAATTCCCCTAAACGTTTATCCTAATTGCAAAACATGGAGCATGACATGGAAGTTCCAATAAGATACATGTTTCTAACTTCTAAATTCTTATGTTCCGCTGGGAAAAAGATTCCAATGGAAATTGGTGTCTTAGCATGATAATCGTCGAATTTCGACGACGGGCGAGCCTAGTTACAATAAATATATAATTTCAATTCAAAACGTTATTTGTAATTTTTTTATTTTGCACGGTGAAACGTATGTGTACTAAGCAGACACGATTTCAAAACATGTTTCTGATATATCATGCGTTACAGTCGAGCCGAAAACCATCATACATTTCCCGAATGCAGGGAATATGGGGACACCAAGTACACGTTAAATTGAACTCTGAACTAGAGTGCCGCACCAGCAGTTTATTGCAAGTTTGAGTTGTACGTGTATTGGATGCGAAGCATGCTGCACACCCACTGCCTATTTGCCGCTTGAGTTAATCAACAGAATTTAGAGCAATCGAACAAGTTTTTGCTCTCTCACCGATAAGTGAAATGCAACGTGCTGACTGGAACTGCATCTCAATGGGTACCTACTTGAGTATGTTGGCAGGAGACGATGTATTAGGGTGGCAGTGTAGCGCGTTTGCCTATTGATTTTCTTTAAGGTTTTATGAATTGGTGAGTACTACAGTATGATACAATGGTCACTTGTGCATCGCGAGCTAATGTTCTTTCACGAGCGTAGCAGACGTCTAGTTGTATGCCGTCTTCGAACGGCGAAGTTTGTGAAGATTTTCCTAGAGAGCAGCTTGAGCATTGTCAGTGACGCGAAAGAGGTGGAGCAGTGAATTATGAAAGTTGCTCCAGACTGGTTTTAAGCCTGCACACCCATAGCAAGAGTCAACGAAATGTCCTTCTAGATTTTACGGGTTGGGTTGCAAGCTCCTTAACTCGTAGTCTACATGCAGTTGGGAGTGTTCAGTGTCATGTTGCTGCTAGCTTGGTGTCTTCGTCCGCCCGATGTTTAAACTGCCATCAGACTTTCCTTAGAGACCAAGGACAGCCGGGTACAACAATGGAGTTTATAGAAATTAGTTTGCTGGGCACTCATAGCTGCTTGGTTATCAGAGAAAATACCACGGACGGACATTTCTTCCTAAATTGCCATAATTTCAACCTGACACATGCTGCAAAGAACAGGGAGTCACTTGGATGGTTTGATGTTAAGATCTCTAGAAAATACTCCATTTCCTACACCGCCTTTTGTTTATTGGCCGTCAGTGTTAACATTCACAAAGAATGAGACCATCGGTCCAGAGTTCGAGTTCTGGTTCTGTTACTAGGGAAACTCTTGTTCCTGTACACCGCTGGTAGCAGTGTTTACACTATTATCAAGTTAGAGTGTTGGCTGCGACTTATCGACAAACGCGGTTAAATTGAGGAGTACGTCAAGCGCGTCTAAAGACATGCTCTATTGACCTGCAAATCAGCTAACAAATCTTTCCTGCCAACACTGTCTCTTGCTAACTGTGTTCGATTTCATGACTAGTAAGTAGTTAGTCAAGTAAGATTGCGCCGACATCAAAGTCAATCACCAATGTCTTAAGCAAGAGTTAAAAGCTACATCTGATATCCATTTATTATTATTACTGTTGTTGTGAGTATATTGCACCGCGACCTATATATCTATTGTACCCCCTTTTCATTCATATGCTGTCTTACGAGTTCCTCTTACGTGTTCTAACTAACCCAGTTTCCTTTAGAAATCTGAGAATGAGAGATGGTTCGAGTGATTTAAGTGCCTCACAAAACTCTAGTCTATTTCCAGAGGTCTTCTTCTGATACCCTCAGTCTTCTTCGGTGCTCCCTGAGTCACCAGTGCCCTGTTATGATACGGAGTTTCATCTTGCTCATTTTGATACATGCCTCAAACCTTTTTCGGATATATTGAGTTATTGCCTGTTACATGACATGAGCTTTCCGAATATCACTTCTCCAGTTCATTTATCCGTTCTGGATCCGTCTCTATACCGTTTAACAATGTTGCTGCTCAGTCTGTGGACTATGGAGTCATCTCCAATCCTTTTGGATGCCGAGCTTAATGGTGAACTTCTTTTGGAAATTGAATCCTAAGCACGTCGGAATGGGCAGATGTGGTCGTTTTTCGACTAGTGCATCGATTTGTCTCGATGTAATGTACTTGTCTCTTCCAGTCCCTTTCTTTGTCATTCTCATGATTGTTTTGTTTGCCCATTCTCACAACCACCAGATGCAAAGGCCGCAGCTCCAATAACATCTCCATTGCAGAAGTTGGGTAAATTCTCAGGGCCCCTATAATACAGAGGCATGCAATTTGCGATTTGCCCGCCAAGCTTCAACAAATCGTTAGAGCACGCGTCGCTTCCTGGTTATCTCTTCTGTGTGCCTTTTCCAGATGGGTTTGCTGTCTAGGATTACTTCTAGATAATTAATTTCGTTTACTGGAGCCAATGTTGTGGCTGACAGACTTATTGGTTTTAGTCGTTCCAGTCTTCGTTTTCTCGTAAATGGTACTATGATGGTTTCTGCTGGATCTAGACTTAGCCCAGCCGACAAGCACCATTCCCTGGTTACTGTTAGTCCCCATTTGATGATGTCACATAAAGTCTCTTCCATCTTATCTAGCGTATGCCTTCTGCCTGACCATACAAACAAAACATTCGACCGATAGTGCTGGAGATGATTTAGAATGAAAAGTCCGCAAATTAGTATATTTCAATACTTTACTTAAAAGTTCTACCCTAAATCACTACAGCGGCAGCTTACTTGTTGGCGAACGGCAAAAAGGGAAGAAGACAGATTCGTTGCACCTGTCAAACACGAAACCTCGTGCGGTTGAGGGTTTCAAGCTTTTAGCGGTCGAGACTCGAATTCGTGCACGGTTGATTGTGTTGACGTGGCACTGTTGCCATGCCTGTCTCCACAGTGCCAATCAAAAAGCCAAATTCCCTTGTGACAAAACTCACTTGCACTTTATGTCCTCAAACTGTCGCCTGGTGTCTATTTTGCTTCTTTTTTCACCGGTGATCCTTTCCCAGTTCAAGTCGTGGTCTCAATTCATTTCTGGGCTTCAACAGTTGGTAGGGACGAACGTCAGGGCGTGAAACAATTTTGATTGTTGTTCAACAAATACCAAGTCGCTTGCTGAAAACATTATTTATTATAAAATAGTTTGAAACAACAACCAAACGACTTCGTCATGCTCCATAAGAAAATACTCCTTGCATGGGGGACCTCGCAGGAATGCCCGCAGAGTCCAAGCAGTATATCACGGAGCCTCGTAAATTACTGGATCTGCCCCACTCCGCCGCACACGCAAGACAAAAAAAAAAACCGCCGAAAAAGAAGAGAAATTATGAAAACGGTTTAAATTTTAATCATTGGAAAAAATAAAGACGAGACCAGCGAACTTTCACCCAGCGGCGAAGCGAGGTAGTCCTGCAGCGTAATGAACATTAATTTACGGTGGTCTTGGTGAGAACTCAATTTACGGCGTGCATTGTGTGCCGTGATGGAATATGTTACGGCCAGTACATCCCATCTACATGGTGCTGGGACACGTTTGCTTTGTGCAAGGGGGTGGCACAGTGACCCCAATAGGGGAGAGAGAGAGTGTGAGTGTGAAAGAGAGAGAGAGAGAGAGAGCGCATTGCCTTTCTACTGTGGATTGGAGGTTGAATGGATGGGTGGCGGTTGGCAAGTGAGATCCTTTCCTGATTCAGTACGGTTGGTTGCCTTTTAAAATTGACTTCCCACACATCGTGTGGGCTTACGGACAGACCACTGGCAGCACAGTGGAAGTTGGTTTTGTGTATTGGCGTGCATAGTTTTGGTTCGGATGTGCAGCGTGTTGCGTTAGGGAAACTGCAGGCGCAAAAAAAATAATAAAACAAAAGTCCGAGATGAAAAATGGGAAAATGACTGATATCAAACGGAAGAGCTAAATGCTCCGTTTTATTGAAAAAAAGGAAGACAAAAATACGTGTGTTTGCAAAATGAAAAGGGAAGTAGAAAATTCCACCGATGTCATTGCAGTGATATACATTTTGTTTATATAAATGCTGATACTCACTTCGTCCAGGTGGTATCTTTCTGTCTTTCTGACAGCTTTAATGCGGTAAAAAACATGTGTAAACAAATGTACAAGGACTTTAAAATTTCCATAATGATGGGGTAATTGCAATGTAGTACTTCTCAATCGCGACACTCGTTAATCAGAACGAATCACAGGTCGTTCAGTGAGAGGGAGGCTCGCCGGTATATCATACGTGTGGGCGTAAAACGATCGCGATTGGATAATTTTTGAATTACTTCCTGTACCCCTTCCTGTTCCCCTCTCTCTTTCTTTCTCTCTGCATCGGTATTATTCAGGATGCTAAGTCGTATCCCGGTGGTGGCCCGTGGCGTTGTGGGTACGTGCGTCGACTCCCACACACTTGGACCTACCTGTCTAGGTTCAATTCCTGGTACGACAAGCAATACTTTTCACGGCCCCATCTCTTTCGAGTCACTGACAATGCTCGAAGAGTACAACTGTCTAGAAAAAGCTTCTCAAACTAGGCCGTTCGGAGTCGGCATAAAAAACTGTAGGTCCCTTCCACTCGTGGTAGAACAATAGCACGCACAACACAAGTGGTTCCTGAGAAGCTAGGCCCTGGCCCTCTACGAGCTGTAGCGCCACCCATATTATTATTATTATAAGTCGTATCCCGAACATACTGGGGTTGACATACGCCTCAACCAACATGATACTTCAGCTAACAACGTCTCTGGCTAGCTGCCTCTAGCTGTCTTATGTCCTTCTATATTTCCCACAAATTCGAATCCAAAACTCTTTCGGCTGGAACTCGGAGTTGTTATGTGCTCCCCATCACCTCACCTTAGGGGTTGGAGAGTTGACGCGTGGTTAAACTTGTGTCGCTGTACCGTCCGTAGTGTACAGTTCGTGGTTGATTCTTCTTCTTCCGATGCCATCAAGTGCTTGAAGGCATCACTTAGCCCTGGATTGTGTATGTTGATACTTCCCACCGTTCTAACACTTTCCAGTGACAGGTTCGCCTCCCTTGATGATGTGGCAGTGAGGCAGGTGTTCTTGGTGTGAAGATGTGAAGTACAGGAAGTGCCCGGATTACCAGATGCACTCTGCTTTACTAGAACCTGCTACTCTTTCTCGCCCCCACCAGAGCTCGCAAAAGGGCATGGCCCAGCAACAGTCTCAGCGGTAGGTTTAAAGGTAATAGCCTTTGGCTTTTCAACCTTCCCCACAGCTGACCTGATTACCGATGGTGTCCCGCCGCTTCTGAGTGGAACAAGTTTTGTCACAGGACTTTGGACAGTCTCCAAGGGGCTGGTCCATGCCCATGGATGTGTCCTCTATAATGTCAAGTGCATTTTGCAGCCTCGACCCTTCCTGCTCCCTAAGCTTATTTTTTTCCTATTAGCCTAACTATCGTCCGTCTGCAGCTGTGGATTTTGCTGCGTAGGGAGTTGACGGACTATACCGAAAAATTGTACGAGCAAGCAACGGAGCTAGAGTCACCGTCGACGATGATTAAGTCGGCGAAGCTGACATCCATTGCTTCGTCACCAGCTGCATCAGAATGCTGTCCATCTAAGGGCAGAGATTGTAAGAGGATATTTGGTCTTCCTCAGTTAGAGTGGGCCCCAAGTCATTTTTTTGGAACTCTCACATATCCGACTTAATAGCATCAGTGTTCCTTGACGTGATATTAAGTTTTTCGCTAATTATGATGCCCACGAGAAAGGCGGAAAGAGAGGTCACACTGTACTCACACCCTGTATACAGTGAAGAGTGAAGAAACCGAATTGCTTCAGATAGTTCACCGTTAAGAGGCATATTCACGCAATTCGTTCACAGGCGCGTTAGTTCACACCTGAAATTGCGGTTCTATTGAGTTTTTCCCTTCTAGATCCGCGTTATTTAGTAGAAGCACCTCGAACCTCGTGCGATGGAGTACCTCTTGCAGTTAAAGCAGCCCGATTTACTCAATCCTATCACGTAAACGGGCTCATGGAAGATCGTGCCTCTAGTGCTGTTCGCCATGTTAAGATTTATCCATCGGGAGTTGGAGCTGTCAAAGACGTGTCCTTTCTTGTGGATCGTCAAGAAATGTTGCATTAAAGCGAAGGGGAATACACGAAAAGTGAAATCTTCTAGAGAAATCTTCGCTTCGTCGATTTTTAAGTCGGAGAGAAAATTCCGGACGAGCAGCGTAATAGCCTTTCAGTCCTCACTCTATTTAGCGTCGAGTTTAAAAGCATATTTTCTTAAAACCCCACAACTCCTTTTACCACTTCTTAATTAACTTCGGTTCGTTCTTTAGGTTTCTTCATTCAACAAATAAAACTAATCCATCAGCTATTATGAGAAAAGTACATACGTAGTGCTTTTGTTGTATGCCAACAATGCATTCCATAGACACTTCATTTGTGCAGCTGTGTAGTGCTCCGCATTCCATATTCGCCACACACCCACACAGAGTCTTAATTTCCTGTAGATTCATGCATCACCCAAAGAAAACACATCATTTTGAAAACGATTTCTCCTCGCATGCACAGAGCGATAGCAGAAAGTTCTCAAGTAAAAGTACAATTCATAGATCTCAATTTTCAAACTTCCAAAATCCATAAATTTAATTCTAACTTTCCGGCAGAACGAACGAATGTATGCCCCAAAGCGAGGCACTCGCAAAATGGTCGTGAGAACGGCAATATTGGCAAGAGCATGAATGAGAACCAGACAGCGCCTTAGTTTATGATCTCTTACTGCATAATAAAGAAACATTTCCAATACCACAGATAACTGGGTAATTTCGAGACAAGTGAAACGAAATACGGAAAACTTTTGCCACAAGACGGTACGAAGAATGCATCCTTGGCCGTTTTAGTTTTTCGTATGCAACAGTGTGCACTGTATGAGTGGACACACACACACACACACTTTGGAGAAGGACACGTCTTCGGGGCAACCCATGACAAAACGGTGGGTATTAACCCCTTACACCATACTCTAATAAGGAAAGGAACAGGTGTAATAGGATCTTAAGTGGGCTATCCGGTGAGGAAAAGTGAAGGATTCTACTTCTTATCCCTAGAAAACTTAATTAAGCTCTTTAACTGACCAGCACTGCTGGTATTTTCCTTAGAATTTTATGCTTTTTTTTCATTTTGCTGTTTGAGTGGCTTAAGAATGTTGGCAAGGCGCCGCAGCAGCATGTCAGGGGCTTGCTGTTGGTGGTAAATAGTCCTGGTAAGCATCCTAAGGGTATTTTAAAATTCGATCATATTCTCAGGTAGTCACAGGTCCAGCAAATTAAGAAACAAAAGATGCTAAAAAAGGAATCCTAGTAACATTTAAGAGGCAAGGGTTTTATGAACTAAATGTCTGAATTAAAAGTTATTCCAGTACAATTTCTCTATAGCGGACACCAGTGGAACACCATCGTGATTGTCCGTTATGTAGAGGTGTCCGTTTCAGAGAGATAAACGCAAGTTATGATATAATATAATATGGGTGGCGCTACAGCCCGTAGAGGACCAGAGTCTACCACTCGTGTTATGCGTGCTGTTGTTCAATCAGGAGTGGGCGCAAGTTAATTATAGAAATTGAACAAATACATAAAGAGGCAAGGAAATGAATACATACAATCTCTTCTATGTTTGTTTTTGTTTCGTGTGTCCGTTATTAGGTGTACAACTGCTCAATAGGCGCTGAAATTCATGCCAATGTCCGGTATTGAGGGAGTCCGTTATTAAGGTGTTGCAATACACGGGTAGCCCTATATTCATGTCGGATTGTCTGTAAAACAAGGTGTCCCAAATAGAGGGGTGTCCGCTATAGAGAAGCTCCGCTGTACTTGAATGAATTAAAAATAAATAAGTCGAAAACTCGTCGCTGCATTCATTTTTTAATGATTCTTAGTCTCTCCTGCCTTCGATGAAAAGGTTGCTTCTAATGTTTGAAACAACACCACTGCATCGTCAGCTGTCCGTCGGCCATTCATCGCTCCGTCAATATCATTCCGAGTTCCATCTGGAAAATTAATATTCGCTGAGTTATCCGTCCTGTTTACTCCCATTACTCACTCACTAAATTGAGTGTATTTCACTGTAATGAATGATGCATTGGTACCTGTTCAAATGTCCTTACATAAAATACAATAAAAACTGATACATGTTGAAAATAATACATAAAATCAATTTCGATGGTGGCAACTGTATTATGGTCTGAAAGAACAGCATTTGACATGCACAATTTCGTTTAAATTCTGCTCACCACTACGCCGTGCAAGGTCCAATTTGAAGGTGTAATTTTGGATCACTGTTACGACCAGTACTTCCCTAATTACGTGAATAATGTTAGGTTCCAAGTCCTCGATCGTAGCTGGCTTATCTGGGTGTGGTCTATTCGGTCACGCATCATCCAATAACGTGCACTGAGACTCGAATTTGGTGATGGTTAAAGCCACCGAACCTGTGGAACAACGCAACAGAGGATGCTTGCTGGTGGCGGCACCCTCTTGGAGACTGACCTCAAAAAACTTTATGTGGAAAACTGGAGAAACAGCCATAAGTCGCGCTAATTAGACAGGCTTATCTCTTGGTTGAGGTCCAGGTACATTCCGGAATGTAGCACCAAATGATAAAGATGAAAGGCAATAAGCGATTCGGAAGGTCGTTGTTGTACCTAAAAGTGCTCGACAAAAACATTTCTCACAGAACGCTGATTTTCGTAACAGCTGTAATGTTGAGTCGTGAGTCATATTAGGTTATCAAAAAATACTTCACGTTATTTTATATTAGAAACTGCACACAAGTGAAAGCACGTTCGGCTTCTACCAGATTCACAACAAGAGCAAGATCCGAATGACATATGCAACCAATGTGGCACTGCTAGAGTTCTCAAAATGAAGATGTCAACTGCTGGAAAGTTAACTTATCTTCGAGGTCTGCAACATAACAAGTCATTTCTTGACAACCGGCTGGTTAGTTACGCATGATCTCGCATGATCTCGCATGAAAAAAAAACCTTTTAAAAAAAAGGAATTAATGGATCGCCTGTTAAGAGTCTGTGTTTGTGTTTTACTCCGTTCGTGAATAGGACTTATTTCTGTAAACTGTATTCGCGGTATAGCATTGAATTGAAGAAATCGGTGTGTATCATAGAAGACACTAGTACTGCGACCATCAAGATATATTGTAGCCCCTTCCCTTGGTCTAGGATTTGACAGCTGCTTTTGTTCAACCTCATTAAATTCTTTCCCTGTTACAGATGTTCTATTTATTATTTTGAATCTTACTATGGCAATGCTTGGGCAGTCGGTCAGTATGTGTTTTCTTAGACTGGCCACAGTGCCTGCAGATTGGTGGTAATTACATGTTCAGTGTCATGTTTGTGTATTCTTAGGTAAGCCTTTTTAAGTGCTAGAGCTTCTTTAGCTCGTTTGAGATTATAGATTAGTTCCATGAACGCCTTTGAATGTCTTATCCCCTCCTGCTTGTTCCAAGACTTTTTCCTTTGTTTAATCATCCATTTGTTGTACCTGGAGGCTTGTGTTCGTGCTACTGAATCCATAAAGGAGGGAGGGCCCAATGAAGGGTATCTAAGCACCTTCCTTGGCTTGTATATTAGACTGTGCATTACCTTCATCGTTTTGCCTGGGCATGGCACCCAAATCAGCATTATATTGTTGTTTGCTGCCACTCTGCCTGCATGTTTAGTGTTTTGTGACATTCCCAGACAGCCTTAGAGTAGAAGGTGTACTTTTTTAGCGTTTTAAGAACCGCTTGGTTCTTTGAGAATATAAATATTTTGATGTTAGTGAGTTTTCTGTCACTAATACGATGAGCAACTTCCTTAATTGCACACAGCAAATGATGTTGAGAGGAATGTGTGGCTCCATCTATGTCCTATCATTCCAATCCCTATTTTGTCCCATCTGTATACCATTTTTGGGCTCCATCTTTCAACGAGATGATTTTGTTGTTCCATTCCTCTCTGCTTGGTATGAACTCAACTCCCTGATGTTGTCAACCCTTTTAAGAATGTCCAGGTGCCTTTACAAGGTTTCCTTCTTTGAAATTGAAGGTTCTCTGCAAAGTTAAGGCGTATGTGTAATTGCGGGATATTCAGTATTGGTTCCATCCCCGCGGTCGGAGTTTATTTATGGCGCTTCCTTATTCGCATTAACCAGAACACAAAGACGACAGTATATGAGCTAAATCCCGTATTATACTTGCCACCCTGTCAGTGTAACTGAGTAAATGTTTAAGTATTCCGTCAAAATAAAGATGTACCCCTGAGTAAATTTATATTGAAACTACCTCGTTCTAGTTGAGGAATTTGTCTGCCAGCAGAGCGTATCGCGCAGCATAGCACTTCCTGGAAATCGAGTACCAATTTTACGTTTCATCAGATTCGCCGGCACGCACGATTGCCCCGATGTGACTTCCTCCTGCTGGGGAAATTTTTTAATGTACCTCTGCACTACAATAGCTACACGCCGCGCTACACACGAATCAGACGCGATGGCAAAATGTGAAATTCAATTCATTCATCTGCTTTTGAAGAACTTAAGCTAATATTTAAATTCACCAAATCAATGCAGTCAATGTTGGCGTAGATCTAGGTATGCGTGTATTTCTTAAGAACATAATCACAGCCAATGCCATGTACTCATAATAGAGTAAGCGATTCTCTGGGGCTAAAGCAAACACTGTTCATCGGCATGAGGTACGAAAGCGTAAGTAGTCACGTGAAGCGAACTTATCACGTAATGACATCCATTAACCAAACGAAGGCGCTATCGTGTGCTCGAATCAGGCAGCAATCCTTTCCCTCGAACGTGTTCATGTTTTGTTTTTGGCCCAGAAACGAAATTGAATTTCCTCGCGTTCGTCCAGCTTAAAGCCTTAAGTGGTGATACGCTCCAAACCCAGAGCGAACTCCAACTTCCGGGGCACAAACAATTGATTAATTCGAAATCTTGAATAACTAATTACGCAGTTATGGCAGACTATTATTCAACAGGGCGGCACCCGAGGTCTGAGGGTCACCCATACCGAGCGCGCAAAGCACAAAGCCCATAAAACAACAGCCAGTGCAGAATAATCAAATATGGTCGGCCGGGCGGGCAGCCAAGCTGGGACCAGCAATCACCACCATCCAACACCACCGCCCACCACAGCTTGTCTTCCTTAAGCTCATTAGCTTCGAAAATGAGACTAACATGTAGTCGATGAAAATTCACATACATACTCGTAGTACGTACACAGCTTCGGGCGCACACTAATTATGATTATTTCAGGATAATTTGCTCCCGTTACGAGATACATTTTTAATCAACAGACGTGTGTACTTATGCGGTCGGAGCTAGTGAATGTAAACACGTAGGAAAAATATCTATTAGTTTTGTACCCCCGGCATTCGTGCACTATGGTCTTGTTGTGGTAATTTGTTGAAATAATTTTCGGTTTTCAGACTTAATGGCATAACAAATGCCCGGGTAATTGGCCGGACAAATTAGCCTCAAAAGCGATGCACGACGCATTAATAGCCAGCCCTGGGACTGGTTTGCCGTTTCAAATTAATAATGATTATCCTTCTGAGATTTTCCATTAAGTGCGGATTGATTTTATGTGGTGTTGGGCATGCATATTTAAAAACATATTTTATGGTGATATTACACAGGGTGTTCCAAAATTTTAGTTTGCCATCATTTGTGCCGTAAATTGAAGAACACTGAAAGCTGATAGTAGACAGCTGATATTAAGGAGTTAGTAAAAATGGAGCGTCGCTTGCAAGATCCCATCCAGCGCCTAGAGCGGCTTCCGAAGTAGTGAAAAAATGTCCACTCTGAAGTCAAATTCTTTAAAAGACATCCGGGGAGTTTAAAATCGACACAAATCATCTTTTTTATCGGTTTTAAGGCGCATACGACAGCACTCATCGCAGAGACTTATTGGAACCGATGGCCGAATTTGGGATCCAATTAAAATTTTTGCGGTTGTGTCGCCGCACGCTAACATAGACGCGATGCAACGTGCAGTTCGCTTCAAGGAGAAGACATGGGGAGGTGCTATCGTGTTACTTCTTCAATCTGCTACTGGCCGAGGGGTAATCACGGCAGGCAGTCTCTTTTACAAATTTGTCCAATTGTTGGGTTACGCAGATGACATTGGCATTGTCACGCATTCCCAAGGTACTACGGAAGCTTTCAAGTCGAGTGAAGGACAGGCGAAATGAGTTGTTCTTAACAATGGGCAAAAGTCACACATTACTTGGGACAAAACATCAAGACAAGAGGCAAGGCGGTAGTTGAAGAGTGTGTGGGCAAACGTGAACGCCACATCCCGCCTTTCAAGGACGTAAAATTAGTTCGCTTGCCAATCGAAGTAGTAAAAATTCTGTGAAATATTGGTACCAGCTCATCGTCTTCGTTAAAGGTCGTCTTCGTGGAAGGGAAGTCAAACTTGTTCTTCACTTGGGCCGGCAACAAGATGAAGCTGCATCCCTTCAACAGATGTGAGACAGGATGGAAGGTGCAAGTGTATCACGAATCACAAATTGAAATCATTTTTAGACTATCGCAAGTGTGAAGCTGCACTCAAAGACAACAATATAAGATCGAAAAAACACACCACATATTCTAATAATATTGTTTTTTTTATACTGATTCCAAGTACATTCTGATAAATTTAACTGTACACTCAGTTTTCACAGTTTTTTCGAATGCTGTTACGAGCACTGAATTACAGATATTCTGTTTCTCTGAAAAGTCAGCATTTCGTTCAATGAAATGTACAAATGCTAAAAAAAACAACGTACTTACGTGCATATCTGGATTCAAATTTCGGAAGCAAAGTGTAGAGCACGCATTCTTCACCGCTATCCTCGTTCATAAATGGGGATTACACGCATTACATACTATGTGGTGAGCATTAACGTCTTACATAGGCCTCATCCCTCCAGTTATGGTGTACTTTCACAGTACGTCACAAGCCACAATACAGCTAAAGACTTGCGACGCATCAGCCTAACTTCATTCGCCTTAAAGACGTTTGAAATGCTTGCCAAAGCATACATTCGAGGTAAATTTAACACCAGCACAATCTCAAGTGTACAACACGTATATTTGAAAAGAAAAAGTGTAGAAATCGTACGAAAATGGCCCCAATCATCAAAGAATTTGCACTTGCTGCATTCCTTGACAGCGCAGCGCCAAAGCTAGAAACCAAAGCAATTGAGCTAGCTCTTGAAAAGAACGTTCAGCAGTCCCTCACAACTGTCGTGGCAGCTTTAAGCGCCAGCTCCATGGAAAGCATTGCCTCAAGGAGCACCCCCAGGGCGGAGTCGTCTCATCCCTTCTGTGGGTACTAGTCATTTACGAAGTGCTGCAGAATCTGAAAACATTCGGGAACTAAGGCAATTACCTATGCTGACAACGCGACATAGTGATAACTTTCCGTGGTAAAATTCTCCCTACAATCAGTGAGCTAGTAGAAAACGCACTGGCAACACACTGTGTGAAATCTTGCGATCTAGGGATTAACACTTGTGTCAACACCCGCTTGCCCGGGTATGTTTTAGGAATTTTAAGCAACATATTTTAATTCAGTACAATTCAATTCAGAACTACAATCGAAGCAGGCTTCTGAGAATCCTAGCACGTATGAAAAATAATGCAAACTATATAAAAAAATTAAAAATAATAGTATGTTGCCTCATCAACACCCCGCCTACCGGGTATGCATAAAGGAAACTAAAAAACATACAATAAACGAGCACGTAAAGATAACATATGCTTTTTTATTAGTTACACACACTAGTTAGAAATAGCATGGTTAGTGGAATGTTGATCACAGACTGGCAGTGTACATTTCTCACACGCTTTGCTCGTTGGACCTCGTTTTTCACACAAAAAGCAATTGCCTTTGTTGATGAATGAAAAAGCGTTCGTTATCCACACAAAATGTATGAAAATATGCGTGCATACCCGGGAATGTTTGGTGTTAGTCATGGGGACCGGATTTGGGTGTTGACAGACTGGTTAACTCGCAAAAAAACAGAGTTGGAACTTTTTTCCAACAAAATGGTGATTCCGCAATGCCGACTACCCGTAAATGAGGGCTTCCCTCTCACCCTGACTCCTAGTGCGAAGTACCTCGGAGTAATCCTAAACAAGAAACTCAACTGGAAATTAAATGTCTGTGAAAGAGCCAAGATGTGGCGGTAGGGTTGCAGGGAGGATACAGGAAAAATATCGGGTGATTGAGAAAAAATCGGAAGAATAAATAAAAACTCATTACTAACAATTCATCTTTTCTTGAGAGGACATCTTTTAATTCTACATTGAAAAGTCCATTTCCTTCTGTTGCTGTGGCCGTTGCTTTAAATCTGTCACATACTCTTCTTTTTCTGATGTTTTGTACATTAAATAAATGCGATTTGCTTATAACCATCACTATTTAGTTTATTTGTAATTAATATTTATGTTTAATAACTTACACTAAATATGATATTTTCCGTAGAAATGTTTATTATTTATTTTAAGCCACCATTCTCTTTCTAACAAACAAATGTATATCTTTAAATGTCAGTGTCAATATATTATGGGAGTTAAAAAACAAGAAAGAGTAATGCCATATTACTGTGTATTAGGCGCTTATTATACTTCTTTGTAACAAAACTTTTTCTGAACTGTTCGTGAGTTATTGTGATAGTAGAAATAAATAAATTGGAAAATCGGGAAACATCAAACAATTTGCGTGAAACCGGACACTTGGACAAATCGGAGGTTATGGTAATTTCCAGAACGCCTGTTCAATGCACTCTGCATGTTAGTGGAGTCCCATTGAAGCAGGTGGAGAAGTTTAAGTATCTCGGGGTCTTTTTCACGAGTGATGGAAGGAGTAATGCTGAGCTTTCCTGTAGGATTGGTCAAGCTGGGTCAATTTTGACACAGCTTGGTAGTTCTGTAATCAGAAAGACCGAGCTTGGTGTCAAAGCCAAGTTAGCGGTTTTCAACTCAGTATTTGTTCTAACTCTCACCTATGGTCATGAAATTTGGGTAATGACCGAAAGAATAAGATCGCGAGTGCAAGCTGCTGAGATGAGATTTCTTCGTGCTGTTGTGGGAATTACTCACCGGGATAGGGTGAGAAACACGGCAGTGCGAGAGGAACTCAACATTGAGCAGCTGCTTCTTCGAACGGAAAGTGCTATGCTTCGGTGGTTTGGTCACATGGCACGAATATCTCCATCATCACGACTTCCGAGGCGGGCGTTGAATGCGATTCCATCAGGTAGGCGACCGCTTGGCAGACCCAGGACGAGGTGGTTGGACCAAGTCCAAAAACTCGCCGGGTTACGCTTGGGCATAGCTCTTGATGAGTTAGAGTCGATGGCGGATGATCGAGTTGCCTGGAGATCTCTCGTTCGTGGTTTACCCCCGCGATCCCTTTAGTGAATCATGCGGGTCAGAAGATGATGATGATGACCGAGACATTAATAAAAAAAAAAAACCGTGAGACTCCCGCAATATCAGGAGAACTGACAACCCTAATTGGCGGTCGAAGCATTGTGGGTCCGTCCGTCGACATGTACACATTTCAACCTACGGTGTTTAGGCTCGATTCCCGGTATGACAAAAAAAAAAATGTTTTCCCGTGCTCCACCTGATAATGCTCAGAGAGAAGGTAGGTATGTTATATGGTGCCATTTAGGCCGTGGCCCACTTATACCAACTTGGTGGATCCCAGAATCAAAAAATCTGGGTGTACAGGAGCAGGGTTCAAGCAATCCTATGTATCAAACAGCCTCCTGTGGGGCGGCAAGAAGAAAGTGCATGACACTATCCTAATAAAAGGTGTAACTCTGTAACCACTTGCGAGGCCACTCGGTTGCACTGGCCCAGGTTGAACAGTGCAAAAACCGACAAACTCCTTCAGAGCGACGACGAAGCCGTGAACAGAGGCAGTGCTCGATGGCTTGGTCTGAGTATTGGAGCAATGGCGAGGGCTCTGTGACCGACACTGAGTAAAAGAGGTCAACATCATTGATCGGCTTTAGTCGCAAGGACGTGAGAAGGCTAGTAGGAGTCCTTACGAGCGTAGGCACACAGGCAATGCGTCTGAACTTACGGCATAACAACTTTTGCAGAAGCTACAGAGAAGATGAAGAAACAGAATCCATCTGACATCTAATCAGTGAGCGCCCTGCCCTAGAAAGCAAAAGGGGAAAGCACTCCTTGTGTTGAACTGAAAAATCTCCTTACATTCATATGGGGATCTGGGTGGTTTTGGGACTCAAATAGGTCCCAAAGTGGTCAAACATCCCAAACAAAGTCACTTTGGACCCAACACGTTGGTCTTAGTGAGCCACGGCCTTACTGCCGACAAGACACCCATAACTCAGTACGACAAAAAGTTGCTGGCGATGGTAATTAGATCACTAATTGGAAATAATCATCTATAGCAGGGGTTGCGGTGAAGGAGAAGGAAACAGAGGACATCCGTCACTACCTCTGTCACTGCGCTAGTCTCTGCCAGTTCAGGCATAGAACACTGGGAGAATATTTCTTCCAAGACCTTCAGGATCTAAAAAATATCCCTCTAAAGTCTCGTGTTAGGCTTATAAGGATATCAGAATGACTGAGCGAGCGACATATCAACATTAGCATGAAGTAGGAGCAAACCGGTTACATTCACCCACAATGGGTCCAACTGGACCTAAGTGACAAACCTACTTACCCCTCATCTGCGCACATATCTAACCTAACATAACCTCCGATTGTACACTCAATCGGAATATGTAATCGAGTTTCACTGAAAATGGTGACAAATCAGGAAAGAACTCCAGTTGTCATGAACTCTTTGACTGTGTTTTTATGTTTTCTTTTGAAAATAAATTATTATTAATACTCTGCTTGCTTCAATCAACCATCTACCTATTCAATACATTATGCAATTAATTATTTCACTGTCTACCGCATGTCGAGCCGAGAGCAATCCATAATAATGAAGTCCGACTAAAGGCACACTTAATACACTATAAGTAATACATTTCCTTATTAGGACACACTAAGCAGTTCTCCGGTTCCATCCAATGTCTGTTGCTTTCTTGCGGAGTTAATTAAATTCCGGGTTAACCCGAAAAAGCATCTGTTTCCATAAATATTCCCAAGCGACTGTATGTAGGTATGTGCGTAGGTATTATTGGGTAGGCCAAACCCAACCTTCGGCGAATATTCATTTTCATTCACCCACCAGCAGCGAACTGTTCTGCTTTAATTCCTCCTTTTGGCCATCTTTTTTTTTTTCCTTCCTCTGGTAATAACAATAATAATAATAATAATAAAAACCTTTCCGTGAACCAATTTCACACCATTCGGGTTCTATTACATCCCCATTCGAATGGTATAATCAAAATGTGCCTCTGACTTATTGTGAATTTATAATTCAATTTATATCCTTTTCGCATCTGTGTTCTGTGCGAGTCGGTTTGGTGTTCTGGTTGCTGCCTGCAAAACCTAATGTTGGGGATACGTATACGATTCTATGGCATGACAAAAGGGGGGTTCGAATATAGAGAGAGTGAGAGAGAGAGTGAATTGATAAGGAAGGAGGGATTTGCGTTCCGGGACGTAGTGCTGAGATACGTAAATTTCGTTGGCCCCCTCCGTTTTAAAGTTACGAAGCATAAGTTCCCTCCGTCTTATGGTTCTTTTCCGTTGGAATTTAATGCTGACAGTGTGTGGATTGCTTTTTCAAATACAGCCGTGCTCCTTGAATTATGCGATAAGGGAATACTGAAGTTTGCAAATCCAGAAAACAAAGAGCTTTTGCTCTCTATTAGAGTGGATAAAGGGTGTGCAGCTGGGTAATGTATTTTCCGTTTCCGAACAGATGTGATCGATATAATGACTTAATGCACATACGCTTGCAAGATAATTTATTTTTAACTGGTCGTATTGCCTTGGCAGAACCTTGAATTGCTACTCGTACATAGATTAGCTAAACAAAGCTTATTTCTAGATATATGGACATGTTGATAAACTAAGTTGGCATATTTGATCCGATCCGATTTGATCCGTACTCACTGCAAAGGATTTTTCTTGGATGTACAGAAACACTTAATAAATACAAAAACGCCCGTCATTGGCCCGTATTTTTTCAAAGATGGGCGCGAGAACAACGATGCCGTCAATGGCGTCTGCTATCGTTTCTTTTTTTCTTTTTGTTTGCTCAAAATGCAAATGACTGCATTGACGTACACAGTGGAAAGTTGAGTCCACATATACGCGGAGAGTTCTAGGCTCAATCACCAAATTTATAACCTTTTGTAATTCACGGCTATACTTCTTTGGAATCACTGACAATGCGCAAAGAGTATTTCAGTATGGAAAAAGCGGCATAAAACGGAGGTCCCATGCACTCTTTATAGAACAATAGCAAGCACAATCTGAGTGGTTGCTATAGAAGTCAGGCCCAGGTCCAACTCTCGATGAATTGGCCGGCTGGACCGTGCAATTGCACAATTTTCAAGGAGGAGCCGTCAAATCACTCGTATGTACCCAAAATGTTGCGCCAAGGCAACACCACACATGTCGTCAGCGAGATAATAACAAAAATGCGCGAAAGAGTGACATAAAATTGAACCCTCCACTTTAAACGTAGTCGAGGTCAGCAGAGAAAGAACCCCTCTAGAGCAAAATTCTTCGGGATTATCCTGGACACGAAATTCAGCTGCACACCCAACATTCAGGAACGTGCCAAAAAGCCTCCGCGGCTCTAAACTGCTGTAAAAAAGACAGAAGGTTCTAATGAGGAACACAACCTCGTATGTTTTACTGACTATTTATATCAGCAGCCAGACCGCTGTATTGAGTAGCGATTTGGTGGACTGCACTCGATAAAGGCATCAAAAGCAGCTCGATAGGTTGCTACGGGTGCCTTGCGTATGTATCAGCGGAGCGCTTACAATCCTCTCCAAAGCAGTGACCTTTCCCTTAATCTCCTGACCGTAGATATAATCGGCAGACAGGCAGCTGCCAGTCCTGCGCGCGATCACATTGAAATCGCTGCATATGTGGACACACCTCTGTTCTGCACACTCTACTATCCTTCGAAGATTTAGATCCGTACCCGAAGACACCGATCTCATTAGACCTATGTTCTTCATCAAGAAGAATTTCTCAACCAAGTGGAAGTCTGAACACCTGAAGCCGGACAGTTCTCTGCAAATCTTTACAGATGGATCGAAGATGAGTGTGGGTGTTTAGCTCCAAGGGTCTAAATATTCAATTATCATTTCGTTTATAGAATCGCATTAGCTCCTTTCAGACACTAAAGCGACAAAGGAAGTTCCGCCCTGTTTTAAAATGTAATATCAAGTGCAGATATCGGCGTTTGTTCTGACAGCCAGGGGACGATCAAATCTCTGGATGCGGTCACGTTCAAATCAAAAACCTCCCTGAATTAAAGTTAATTTCTCAGGGAGATCACAAAGTATTTTAGCATCCAACTTGTGTGGTCCCAACGCTGTGACATTCCAGAAAATTGTAAATCGGACGAACTCGGTACAAAAAAAGATACTCTTTTCGGATGTATTTAGACCCGGCATCCTTGACAATCGCCATCTCAAAACATTTATTGAAGCTTGAAACGCTTGCTCGTACAAATTGGAGATCATCTACTGGCACAGGATGCCTCATCACAAAAGAATTATGCGCTATTCTCGATCCACAAAGCTCACTCAGCCCGATTAGAATGAACAGGCCGAATCTCAGGACTCTTATCGCCGTCAAAACCGGGCAATGCAACGCACGCCTCTAAATTAGGCCTTCCCTATAATGTCTTCTGCAAATGTTGCGGAGACGAGGAGGAGGAAGAAACTACTGGAGGAATTATGTAGAACTGGTATTAGTGATCTTCACCACCGCTTTATCAAATGGAGCTACTAGTTTGTGGAATAGGAGCGAGAATCTATTTATCGACTCTATCTCGGATTAATGAAGTTAAATATCTGGGTGTTGTGCTTGACACCAAATTTTGTTTCAAAACATACATAAATCGCGCATTGGCTAAAGCTTATTCAAGTAAGGGGTTCTCGGATCCGTTCTCCTTCTTGTCACTGTATTCCTCCCTAGGTAGGCCCCATCTTCAGTATTCTGTTACGATTTGGAATCCCGAAAGCCGAACTGACTCTGATCGAATTGAACTTTATCCTTAATTATAAAGCTAGATGCTTACTTCTTGGTTTGAAATCTTTAAAATCCAGACACACTGCACATATATATATAATGCTTGTTAGAGATTTGCTGTGTTACCACATAAGATGCCCTACTCTCCTGTCTAAAATAGGACCGTATTCTCCGTATTCTCCAGGACAAAAACCTGGTAGACCAATGAGAATACAGCATCTGTTATATTTCATGGAACTAATTACGCTGTGAACGAACCCCTAACGTGCAGCGCACCATCTAAGTCTTCAACGAAGCCAGTAATCTCTTGGACATCTGTGTAGATAGAGTTGATTTTAAGAACATAGTTTTAAGTTTGTTCACTTGATGAACTCCTAAGTATGGTTCAAAATATCTGTTAGTTCATAAGCAACTTGTAGTTAAATAAATAAATAAATAAATAAACAAAAATATAAATAAATAAATAAATAAATAATTAGATAAATAAATAAATTAATAAATAAATATTACGAGATTAATTATTATTTATTTAAAATTTATTATAAGAGTTGTACACTTGATATAAATCTGTTAACACGTGAAATAAATAAATTCGTAGCAGACTTAGCAAACAACTTAGCCACAATCGTCCTTCTCGAATTCAGAATAAACTCGCTCAACAAATTACGAAAATGCGTTCTTTCTCACTTTTTCGAAAATCATTGCCGAAATGAATTTGTATGAGCAGCACTCCCTCACTCTCATACGCAACGAATGGTGTCACTGGATGTTTTGCAGAAATTAAACAAAAGTTAATCCATTTATTTCGGGTGAATAGTGTAAGAACAGAGTAAATAGCGTAATTGCTGAACAACACGCCAGTGGAAGTGGTGAAATTTGTTTACTAAATATTTGGTGTCACGTAAATTGCTTCTGTCTATATACGAAGTGCGTGACTGGAGTCAGTAAACAGACTGAATACCTACGCAATTTAGCCTATCACTATATCATATCAAAGTAGTGCGGTTAAATATCAACCAGATTTTGATCTAAGTAAATTTTAAAGGGTAGGTTCAAATGTACGTAAATGATAAGTCGCAAATGAATTGCGTGTAACAGAAAGTTAAGAAATGCAAGTAAATGTGTTACATGTGCAGGCACCGCTTTTGCCTTTTTGGATCATATTTGCCATTAGACCTCATCTCATTTACATAATTCATCGAAAAAAAATAGAAAAAAAGTAACCCAAACTTAATTCGAAGGCTTATTGTGGTGGCCCGTGGCGTTGTGGGTATGTGCGTCGACTCCCACGCACTTGGACCTACCTGTCTAGGTTCGATTCCTGGGACGACAAGAAATACTTTTTACGGCCCCATCTCTTTCGAGTCACTGACAATGCTCAAAGAGTACAACTGTCTCGAAAAAGCTTCTCAAACTAGGCCGTTCGGAGTCGGCATACAACTGTAGGTCCCTTCCACTCGTGGTAGAACAATAGCACGCACAACACAAGTGGTTGCTGAGAAGTTAGGTTCTGGCCCTCTACGGGCTGTAGCGCCACCCATATTATATATTATAATTCGAAGGAAGGTATTTTTTTCAATTTATTTTATTTAATTCGAGAGCAAAAACATTAAGATATAAGAGATTGCTAAAATAAATTAAAGAGGAAGTAAGGTACGTGTCATTTTAGAAAATTCAATATTTAATTCAAAGTGTGTAGATAGATGTATATATTTTTAATTCTTTTTTTTTAAATCTCATCTTATTTTTGATTTTACTTATGTGGCGTGGAAGGGGATTCCAGAGCCGAGGGGTATTAAAAATTAATTGTCTTTCATAGGTTCATTGGTCAGATACGAAAGGTGCAGTAATAAGATTGGCTTGGACTTAATTGATGTACAAAATGTTTAATAATTTGCCCCCGTTGGTCAAGCTTCAAACGAAACACGACAAAATGGCGAACCTCACTGGATATTTCAGTAGTTGGATTTCATTGATAGCTATAACAGCTGCTGAAACATAATGCTTGGAAAAACTATCATCGCTATCTAGTCACCCTTCAATAGCAACACTTCGTTTCCTGTGTAGCCAACACAGACAGAGAGATAAATAAAATAAAGAGAATACAAATTGTAACAGCTACCGATGGAGTTTATGCAACTATTATAATAAGTTCACCACACATCGTCAGTGTTTTTCTGACGATCGTCAAGAATAGACGTAGAAATAAAAGTAATTCATTTGATAAAAAGTTTTTTTTCATTGATATCGTTTGCCCGATCCACAAAAAAGGAGACCCCTTCAACTGCGCCAACTACCGAGGGATAAGTCTCCTAAACATCGCCTACAAGATCTTCTCTGTCGTTTTGTGCGAGCGCCTGAAACCATTCGTGAATAACCTGATAGGTCCTTACCAGCGCGGTTTCAGGTCGGGAAAGTCCACCATCGACAAAATTTTCACACTACGGCAGATCCTGCAAAAAACCCAAGAGATGCAAGTCGACACCCACCACCTATTCGTCGATTTCACGGCCGCATATGACAGCGTGCATAGAGACGAGCTATACAACGCCATGTCTAGTTTTGACACTAGTTTGGACGCACAACACCGACGTCTCGGCCAGAACGTCACCGTAGGCAGCTTTAACTTGGAGGTAGTTAAGGACTTCGTCTACCTCGGCTCTCAGGTAAACAGTACGAAAAACATCAGTGCAACTGTGCTCCAGCCCGAAGAGTCTTCGACTCCGAACCAGTGGGACAACGCAATAGAGGACGCCCACGAAACCGATGGCGCCAACAATTGGAGAAGGACCTTAACCAAATTGGTGCGCGTAATTGGAGACAGCTGGCTAAAGACCGTGCCAGCTGGAGAAGCTTGTTGACTGAGGCCCAGGCCCACCCCGGACTGTATTGCCACTAGAAGAAGAAGAAACCCAACATTGCCATCTTAAAACTGCAATGTTCTAAAGAAGGGGAGTAAGTGCATCACCTTGCTGGCTGCTTCTATTAACAATTCTGTAGACATCCGTATCAATAAGTTTAGTGGTAAATGCGTGATTGACTTCGGCTGGCTATTGTTGAAGACCGCTACGATAGCTAAAAAGTTACAATAGTAAACTTCTTGCATTCCAAGGATTGAATGGGGAATAAAGAGCTGTCTCTACAAGCTTGCCCTTATTGGAGACAGGCGCCTCCGACCACGCTCCACGAAGGGTCGGTGGCGGAATGTGAATTATCTGGATATGAGGCACTTGAACAAAAAAATCTCACCGACCATAGCCGAATGAACTGATACTACTTCCGCTCGCTAAACGATATACGAGTGCAAAATATCGACCAACAGATAATGACATTCAATGGATTGCACCATTAGTATGTATAGACACAGGAGCAGCCACGATAGTCATATTTCGTGAATCTCAGTAGCGAATCCGTGAGACGCGTGGTCACGTGCGGATTATAGCAGGTAGAGACCGATCCATTAAATACTTCGGGAGGACGAAGCTCTATACAATTTTTGAGGGGATTTAGTGGTAAACTCTGAACGGGGGATGCTGAGGTATATTCTATGTTTTGCAAATTTTGTGATTGCTTGGAGAATAGTACTTTGAAGTGCGCTTTGTGATTGATTCCCTCTCAATCTTCGTCCTTCGAATATATTTCCTAAGGTGTGACCAAATATTTATAAGCGATAGTTTTTTCACAGTGTTTTGTTTCAGCAGCCTCCATCCGCTGGCGCATGAATTGCAGCCGAAGGACCGTAGACAAATGCGTCAGTTCGCCAATTGACTGCTGGAAATGATAGTTTATGATCCGAATCTTGGCCTTCTTGCAGACGCCAATTTTTGGCTAAGCGGCTATGTCGACAATTATAATTACCGATATTGAAGCGAACCAAGTCCACAAGTGTTCGACATAGGTTCAATGCAAATATTTGAGATCAAGATGACATCATCAGACCATTTTTCTTTCGAAGTGCGTAAGAAGACACCGCACTTTAGAAGAGCTCGAAGCGAACATTCGAGCCATTGGAATGATGTACTATTCAAAAAATAATGTAGCTTCAAATTAAAGGCAGATAACATTTTTTTGGATTTGAATTTCATCGCCAATGGTTCGTATCTAATCACCTGGATACACTTCTTTCGATGATGAAGACGCAATGCTATGTTTTAGTATCGTTGACTCTGACCTAAGTTACGCCTAAGTTGTAAAAAATGAACACTAAAAAACCAAACAGCAATTAAGTCACCCAGTACTACATGCACTCAACTTTAAGACCAGATTGAATTTGCACATCACCCCATCACCAGCATGTCTGCCGATGCCGACATTTTTTCTATTTCTCAGCCCTCTTATAAATGCAACCCATTTTCTGTCAATTTAAGCAAATTTACCGAGCTCCAAGGAAAGCAAAAAGAAAAAAGACGAGATCAATCAGAAGCAAATCACTCTGGGGCTCCTTTAAACGATGAATGCGTCTGACGGCGCCTTAAATTCAGAAAAGCGTGTTTTTGCTATTCTTCTGTGAAGGAATGACCTGTCATTTATTTCAATTTTCCTTCGTGCACCCTGGCAGTTTGACTCGGGCGGCATTCTGCGCAAACAAGGGTGTGTAATGCTAATTCACGCCTGATGAGGCGTGCAAAGTCATTAATAACGGGAGGTCTGTTTGTGAAAGTGCGTAAGCGATTTTTTTTCCTTCTGCTTTAAATCCTTTTTTGTTCTGGACTTGCTTTCCTTGAGAGTGTCCTTTAAATCAATGCGGAGCCATATCCACTGCCATGGGAACACCACATTCGTGATACTTGCGTCGCCTGGCACTTGTAGTCGATATCCAAGTGTCGTCCTGAGTCCTCTAATGACAGCGAGACGTCCCCAGATTTCGCACTCCTTCACTTGTTCATTCTGTTCAGCGACAGCTTCACTTTGGAGGTGTATCTATGACGGTTCTCCGCTTGGCGCTTGTCTCTGTTCATTTACCATCGATTTTATCTGAAACGATATAAATAACGAACAAACTAAAGGGACGATGAGCAGCACATCGAGAACAACGTGAAACCGAAGCGGGAACTACAACCGAACAACGACATCCTTCGCCTCACCCACATGCATGCACGCCACATACATAAATGTATTCTGTGTGTGAGAACAGAACACAGAACTGAAGCTCGTTTCAGTGGGGAGCATGACTAGAATCTCAATGGGTGTAAGGACATCAAGATATAGGGATCATCTAATAGGGATTTTCAGCTCAGCGAGGGAAACGCTTGCTTTGCATAATAACATCACGTCTTAAAGTACACAGCGGCAATGAAAATAGGACCAGAACACACAAGGAGGACGATTTCCGTCAACAAGGATACGAGAAAAGAAACGAAGAAAAGGGTAAATGCCTTCGGCTGAAACGTGCAGCGTGGAAATGTGGTGAATTATCACGAAAAATGCATGAACAACAAAGCCGGCTCTTAAATTATTCCCAAGTATCAAGTGTACTATTTGAATTTTTAAATTTACCACCGGGAATGTGTTTTGGTCCCTCTGCAATCCATGTACCGACACTATCCGCTCAAACGATAGCATTCTTCCCTAGCACGCAAACAAAAAATAGGTTTGCAATAATTCCGCTTTATTTGCTTGCACTCGGAAGTTTTGTCCGGCAAATTGTAGTACACAGAATCTTCTAAACTAATCCGCTCGCCCGTAAAAGAATAATCGGGAATTTGTCATAAAACAGTCGGGGAATGGAAAACTTTCGACTTAACTTCAAAGAGCATCGGCAATGATTTTTTTTTTTTTCATTCTCCACCGGTCTTGAACTTTCGCGACTTATCCCACAGCAAACAAGGGAAAGTTTCTCGCAGAGGCCATTGCAGTTCAGCACTGCAAACAAAGCAGTGCGCGGGGGGGAAAAAACCAAAAATTATGTCTCATAGATGCATGAGGGACGAGAATATATTTGTTCGAAAAGTTTAGCTCTAATAAACATTTATAGGTTTTATACGACCCGATTACGAAGTTTCACGTCTCACTAAGCATATGTGGATGTCGGGATTTAGACGCCGGATTCCGCGCTTTGGGTATTCCCGGAATTAGGGTCTCCGATGGCATCTCAAAAAAAAATAACAAAACTTAGCATAGCAGTTCCGCCTTGTTGAGCGCGTTCAGCTACTTTCCTTTATTCGAAGCGGGACTGATGGATCGATGGACATTCGCTTCTGGCTTTTGGGGGAATTATTCATGCAGATAAATGGAAATGAGTCTCAGACCGCAGTCCCCTTTTGGGGTATTCCCCGACCTTTCTCTGTGCTTGGTGGGGAAATTATATGAATTAACATTTTGTTTAAGGACTCATGTGTTTCGTGGGCTGACTTAATGAGTCGAATTAACTTGAAAGTAAAATTGTTCTTCTCTGTAGCTCACATAAGCATTGAAACCCAGTCGAGATATGACAGGCCACAAGTTCATTGGGGATCTTGGCAAAACAAACCGTAAGGTGCAGCCTTGCTGTTAGAGTTATAGGAAAATAGGACAAATTAAAGAAGAACGAGATCTCCGGTTCAATTTCTGACAAGAGTTGTCATCAGCAAAAAGAGAGGAAGGAGATATTCAACTTCGGCCAGAATTACCACTTGTCAACGACCACGGAAAAATAAATGGAAGAGTTGTTACAAGAACAAGAATGGTCCGATAATGCCTCCAGCCCAAAATCGGCAGCAAACAGTCACGCGTTGTGGATGCATTTGTTTCTCAACAATTACTAGTGGGTTTCCTGAACCCTAAATGAAAATGAGCTTCACTACTGAAGATGATTTTGTACGAAAATTGCCGACTATAGCTGACAAACCTTCTTTATTTGTAAGAAATTCCTTCGTATAGCGGTCCATTTTTACTAACACGGAAATGTCAGTTGTCAGATTGTTTTATTTTTTTCGTTGGCATCACTCTACTATCAAATGGCGCATTACATCACTGAGTTGACTCTTTTCTCTGAAAAGCTTGATTAAACAGAACTTGTGTCGCTTATTTTGATATTTTATTTGGTTGATTTTTTTTCTCTTGTTTTCTATTCAGTGGTTTCATAGTCTTTGGGAAAAAAAAACATTGTCTTAAATGAATGCTGTATGAGCTATTCACATGCGAATGAGTATTTTTTTTCTTTCTGTCTGTGTTTCAAAGCCTCGTCCCAAGCCTTTTTAGATGCCTTTCCAAACGTCAATAGAGGTGGATGAATAAACCCAAGGTTTCTTGAACTTACTTCTAAGCTCGAGCTTACATTTCCCTTTCAACTGACCCTCGATATCATTTGACTTCAGTATTCAGACGAAACAAAAATGTGACACACAGTTCTATCAAACGAATAATTTTTTGTTGATTGAGCGGAGAGAGTATTTAGTGAAAATTACAAACATTTATTAAACTTCAAATATTTACACTTATCGTGAAAATTCATTTCTTATTGACCCATCCTGTAATGGAGGTCCCTCCACTCACAGAATGCAATACTCGCAGCATATCTAATTTTGTAATACATTTGCAATTTTCAGATAGAATAATAAACCTTTTAACGAGTCTCAATCCATTCAATAACCGCCACTTACGATTCGAAGCATTCGCACGCCATACGAATGCGTTCAACTTGGATTGCCGGAAATTAATTCAAATTGAGTGACATCCCGGTCCCATGTGAGCATCCTTATTCTCACTGCATGCACATCCGTTTTGCGCATCCAGGTTAACTGGTGCTGCATTCAGCAATCAGCGTATGTCCCCACAGATAAAACGTAAATCCAGTCCCAGTGCTGGCCCTTACATAACATTCTCGGCCCTTCAATGTAACTTAATTAATTGATTTTATTATCGGAATCAAGTACGAGATTTAATTGGAACGGCTTTCGCTCATTTCCCCCTAATGAGGTTACTGGAGTTCTGTTTACGCTGTCGTCCTATCCGTCCTGGTTTTCAGCATTCTGCACGGCGACGGCGCTCAGGTGAAGCTGACTGAATCCGCGATTTTATTCCAGTTCAATTATTTTTCGCGTCGTAAGGATTTTCTTACCGGGGCAGATACCTTGCAATCAAAATCAATACGTTCCTCGTGCGCTCTTACAGTGTCGGCTGCAAGTTTTGTTCACGGTTTTGTCACAATTTATTTGCGTATTGCACTTTAGATGACAGGTAGCTGGTACAAAAAGAGTTTCATTTTAGTGTTGACACATGAATTACGGATTAACTGGAGCGGTTGAGCTGACACTGATATTTAAAAAGGAACTCTTTACTCAATTAAACTTAAGACTAATTTCTAACTTTCAGTTTTCTTGAACCATTCCACAGGTTAATACTTTAAGCTGAGATATGCAGCTTGTTGGTGCAAGAGTCAAATTATCCTCCAGTTTGCTGCTCGATGGAACATGCAATATGCGCGTGTGTCTCTTTGGTGTCATACGAACCATGCTCCAGAAATGTCAATGGTGAAAGGGCTGTTCCTCAGAATGGTAGCCCAGTATCCGACGTAACTCATGCAGCATTGAAGTCAGTGTCGCCGGAGAGCTTAGTAACTAATAACATGGTGAAACAGTTCTATGTCTGATCATCGCGTCTGCTGCAACCACTCGTGTTGTGCGTTTTTTTGTTCTCCTATGAGTTGAGGGACTTATCACTTATAGTTGAATGCCGACTCCCTAGTGGACAACGTTGAGAAGCTTTTTCCCCTTAACTATTTTCAGGGACTCGAAAGAAAGCCCTGAATTATGGAGGTTCCTCTCCGTAATGTGTCAGCCCCAAAAGGTAGGCCTAAGATTACACTGCCCGAAGGACGAACAACGATGTAGACAACGAATGCGTCCGAGAAACAATATGGACCAGTAGACATAATTTTAGAAAGACACCTTCAGAAAACGGCTTAAAATATATCTCAAACTGTCGAAATATTCAACATCCCCGTCAAGGCCAATTCTGTGTGCATGTTGCATTTTAACCTCTTCCGCAACCTAGTGTCATTGCCTCCGAGACACACTGTTCAGTGCTAGGATGATGAGATTGTAGTCAACTTGTTGAAAATCAGAAAATAAGATGCTGATTAGGATGTGCACAGCCTAAACTGTTCAAATTGAGGTTAAGGAAATCGAACTGAACAAATAAAAATGTTGGTAGTGCTGTTCGTGTTGTGAGAAACTTAACTCAACTAAGGTCGACCTCTAGAGAATATGGTTGTTGTCGTCGATTGAACGCTCTTTGAACAATTCAGTATCAGTCATTCCTTGTGTAAACATTTTATGCTTAACCTCCATCATTGTCTTCGGCATCAGCAGTCACACCATAAGGCATACATAATTTTCGTTAACAGACGACCTCAATCCGACACATGACACCTTACCACATTACTGCTGCCATTCATGTTGAATTCCTGTTAAGTAATATTAACATTCCACTTCAATGTTTTCAATTATGGCAATCAACTCCCCTAGGTTGGTCGTGGTTTAACCTGATTAATAAGCCATCGCAAAGCTAGACACCATCATCTGCTTGCGTCCTTCCTTCCCCCCCTTCAACAGCTACTTGAATATATTTGTAATCCACCACTTGCCGGGATTAGGTTATTTTACCACAATAATCTGGGCAAGCATTACACATTCTCCGTAACACTCAGTTTCGTACAGCTGTTGGACCATTGGGGAATTACCCCGAATGCCCAGCCATTAAGAGGCGAGACAATGGTCATATCATTAACCCAAGAATCGATTTGCAAACCAAAAAACTACCTATCCGTGTCATTTGCACACTGGTTGCCAAGCAATTGAAATGGATCCATAATAATTGATGATGGGCAGCGACCATGTAACCGAATGTGGACAACATGATGTTGGGATGGTGGAAGTCCATTTGAGGGTCAATGCGAATAAATAGTAATGAAACAAATAGGGTTTGTATATAACTTAATGATATCGAGTGTAGTGGAAGTTGTGTGTGGCAGCTGGATTGACGATTGAATCCGTTCACCTTGTGGATACGGTTTTGTAGTTGGCTTCGTGCCTTTATGCGGAGGCAGCATTTCATTGGGGTAGCTTTGAATTGCTTGCTTCAGTTTGTCATCACAAATTATACTACAGAGCGACATGATTGGGGCTTTGATGAACTGCTTGAACATCTAGTACGAGTAACTATTCTTCGTTGGGTCTACTTAATCAGCGTCATCAGTTTCAGTTGAGTCATTCCAGGATGGAAGCAACCAACTCAAGCCACCACGCATCACGGTGCTAATAATTCACAAGGGGAAACCCCGATACCAACTGTTATATAAATAAAGTCGTACCTCTCAATGCACACAGGGGCTAATATATACTTCAGGAAAAAAAAAATACAAAGGAAAGGTATTTATCTTCCTGAAAGTAAATCCCCTCCCACCATCCAATCCAATTTAAATGAACGCAGTGACGTCTTCAATTTCATTCCCAATTGAAGCCAATAGGATAAGTAGGACAATTTTATTTGACTTGGTCAATATTGTGTTCTCTCACACAACCACCATAATCGGAATCAAATCTGCCACCATAAATCACGGAAATCTTTTGTCGAATACGTCTGCATGTGTAGCTGCTGGAGTGTCTGTGGGTTTGTGTGTCCGTATAATAATATATTCAGAGGACACAGGAAGAAACACCAAAGAAATGGACGAAAAAAAAGGGGGGAAGTAGCCTTTAAGTGAAGCGTCATTCAGCCATCCAAAAGGGACCTTCAGACTGTGCACATTTTGATTCCGAAAGTTCAATAACAAAGATGAAGAATCAATTGAATTGATTTATTTTTGTTTGGTCTCTTGCGGGCTAAGAGTAAACGAAAAATCCATTTTCCTACTTAAGTGCGGTCTTATCTCATTTGATTCCAAATTGATTGACTCAAGTACTATCGACTTGCGTGACGCGTTCTTGCTTGAATCAATTCGGGGATTTATTTTTTTTACAAATTTAATATGGTCGAGGAATTTTATTTTATTTAAATTTATGCTCGCTGCTTGCGGGACATTTCAGACTTAAAATAAATCCGGATGAGGATCTTATGGAATTTATTGAATTTTTGAATTCGATTATTCTTCTATTTGTGGGTGACAATCTTGAGGGCAGTGTTTTAGTTGCAATGGTGGCGTCGTATGCAGAAATTGTACGAATTGTACATGTTTCCGGTTTTACCTACTCTGCAATTTGTTGCTGTCAACACGCGCGAATTGACTTAGTTGCAATTTGACTCCACTCAGACGCTGTTTCAGCAAATAGTTGTTGAGTAATTTGTATAAAAGACGGAGACAATAAATAAAACGACGAGTGCGAATTACGAGCTCACAAACGTATCACATTGTTTTATTTCTGTTTACTTTGTCCTATTGCTATCGCCCCACCAGTGGTAAGGTGGTAATAGTGCAAAGCTAAACAGATATCGTGGCGGAATTTCTCAGTCACAGTCTCTTTCTATGTTAAGCACCTGTGGATGATCTATTTGGGCGGATGCACCATGCACCGGCTCAGATTTAAAACATGGTCTTAGGCAACCGCGTCCGTAGCAAAGAGACTGTGACTGGGCCAACTATAGAGGCGTAAGTCACCTTAACATCGCATTGAAGACCTTCCGTGCTCTTCTATCTGACCGCGTGAAGCCATTTGTCAACATTCAGACATGTCCTTATCAGTGTGTCTTCAGGCCACATACGTCATTCTCCATAAATTAGTCTATTTCAAGTCCGAGTCATTTCAGGTCAACAGGATGTATAGGATAGGATGACGAGACTTCTCGCTCTCACTTTATCAAGGTCGGTAACGAATTCATCGAGATGCCGAATGTCAAGAAAAGGATCTAAGTAAGGCGACGATGATCTTCCAGAAGTCCGTTCAGCGGACGTAATTCTCATAATTCGAAGAAGACAGAGGGCCATCAATAAAGCATTTGCTAACACTGTAAAGTATGCTACTAAAATTAATCTGAACGATGGGCAAAAGGATGTATGTCCTATCAACAAGAAAGGAGGTAAAATAAATCGAGATCATCATCAGTTCAGATGTACGAAACATGGATGAGTGGAAAAGTTTTTTGATCCAGTTAGCGTTGTTGGCAACGTTGGGGAGTCTACGGATCCAATACCATGTAGAGTTTATGGACGATTGGACTCCAACCCTAGGATTCGCCGACTCTGGGCCTGTGGCACAACGTAGCACTTGTTGCTTGTACTTGGACTTTGGTGAAGGTGAAATGAAATCCTGCGGCAAGCCCTCACACACTAAAGATTTTTTCTCAAGTTTGCTCCAACGTTCAACCACACCGGACAGTGCGATGTTACAGATTACGTTCACCCTCACATCGAGTTGGATATTTTCAAATATCATCTTTGTATGTTGGCAGGCACATCTGATCTGCACATACTGATCTAGTCAAATCCACCAGCATTGGACTTCCCTTCATTGTGCCAGTGATCTTCGCCAGCCCGTAATACGTGGAGTCCCAAACTTGAGAACTTTCGGCAATTCTTATTGGTATCCACAGATGCCTTAGACAACAGCGTTCTGAATAGTATGATTCCCGATTTATCATAGTTAACATTCAATTTCCATTCATCGCTGGATCGACCATCCCGCATAAGAGTGGAGATGATGACTATGTGATTGAGAGCTGGATCTGGACTTATTTTCTACAGCAACCACTGCGGTTGTACTTTCCCTCACGAGTGTAGATGTCCTATATATAAGCTCCGACCTTGAACTTTGAGAAGCTCTTCCTAGACAGGTGACCCCTTAAAACATTGTCTTAGTGGCTCGAAAGAGGTTTAATCAAAGATTCTGAAAGTTCTTCGTTTCTTGAATTGAACTCAAACAAACTGAATTAGCACAACGACACTATGCCACTATCTTGACTGCAGAGCTCACGTTGCTATTCTTGATATCGAACAAAGTACTGGTAAGCATGTTTCACAGAATGTACAGAAGTGGTTTAGTAATGCTTAGACGGTTGGGGCTACTGCCAAGTCTCCTAAGCATACAATACTACTCTAAGCTTATGGGACAAATGACTTTTGCGACAGCACTTTAGTAGGACGAACATCCCTCGCAAAAAAGTCCACACAGCAAACTTACGATCTCCGAATGGGCGAACCGCCAACCAAATTGATGTTGTCTAGTGCTTTCAGAGGAGCAAACGTCGACTCTGACCATTTCCTCGTGACAGCACGATTCACAGCTCGACTATGCAGTGTCACAAAGCTGCACCAGCCTACAAAGAGGAGTTTTGACATTGGACACCTCAGCGCATCGAATATTTCCAGAGCTTAGGAAGAGCAAACAAGTGAGGGACTCTACAGTATGCCTACGTCGTGTTTGCATTGCCGCATAGCCATAAAAGAGATAGCGCAAGCCACTTTAAGCTCCCAACGACACCCGACAAGAGACCCGTGGTATGATGGCGGGTTTGAACCGACGAGGCATACCAAGAGGCGCTGCAATGGAAAACAAGAGCAGCACAAGAGTAGTACCGAGCTAGAAGATGGGAGGAGAAGAAGTTTCTCCGCCCGAATAAAAGGTCTCTCGGCACCTCCCAGCTCAAGGCAATTGAGGCTTTAACGGCGACGCGTCTGAAGAATAGGCGAAACGAGTTGGTCTTAAGGTGAATGAGGAAAAGACGAAGTATATGCTGTCAAGCAAGAATCGCTTATACTACGGGGCAAACGTGAACTCCGCAGACGATGTCCTGGTGGAGGTCCGACGTAGAATCGCCCTTGGCAAACCGGCTCTACTTCGGTTTTTCGAAACAACTGTTCTCAAAGCTTCTGGCCCGAAGGATCAAAATCATGCTCCACAAAATTCTTATTTTGCCAGTCCTGCTATATGAAGCGTGGAGCTGGACTATAAGCCAAACATCAGAGCTGATTCTTGGTGCCTTCGAAAGAAAAATTCTACGTCGGATATATGGTTCTGTCTGCGAGGAAGGTGAATGGAGGAGAAGACAAATTCGCGAACTCTACGAGCTGTAACGGGATATGGATGTAGTCCGGAAGACAAAAATCCATAGACTACACTGGCTCGGCTACATCGAGTGTATGAGCACCAATTCTCCAGCAAATAGGGTATTCGAATCCGAGCCTCCTGGTTCGAGAAGGAGACGAGGATCGAGTCTTCGGTTGAAACACCAAGTCATCGCGTATGGAAGAAAAAACAGTGTACACAGGACCGCAGCTATAGTTCAGGCTCAGACTCTCCACGGGTCACAGGCCTGATAAGGGCAAGGGTATGCGACAAATGGGATGCTAAGGTGTTATGCATTTTCCAACGATACGCCTTTAAACAACTTTGTGCAGAAATATTCTCTTTAAACGTTGGTGTTACAAAATTCAAAATTCACTACCTCTTTGTGAGGAGCGCAAGCACTTTTGAAACTCGCACAATAAATAGTAATAACGCGTGCATGCATTAAATGGACGTTTTCAAAAAAAAAATAAAAAAAGTACAGATTAGCCGATAAGTCTGTGCAAATTTGTTAGCGCACAAGCTCCCGATGAATGGAATAATCATTTTCAATTTCGAATGCATTCACCGAAGTGGAGAGGCGCCGTTAATTGCGGCGATAATTGTGGCAATGTTCGAGTTCTTTTCAAAAACAAAACCAAAAAAACTGAGTTATTGTGACGGAATTAATCAGCTTATGCCAATGGAAATGAAATGAAAGCTAAAAAAATTACAAGTAATTGTGATGCATATTTAATTTATTTGGTTAAATTTAAACCACAAAAAAGTGCGAATGAACAGGCAATGATGCATTAATTTTGCTCCCAACTGAGTTTCCGAATCGATTGTTCTTGTGAAGTGCAAAAGCAAACCTAGCTGGGCTTTAGATGAAATTGAGAAAGGAATAAATTACTTTCGCACATTCGTATGTTAATACGTGATCAAGGGAAGTTGGTGGTTGGCTGTGCTTTGCACGGCCCAGGCGACCTTTGCAGGGCCCATGTCCACTGAGGGGATGTGTACCTCAATCTCATGTTAATGAGATTAAATTCTCCGTATCTAAATCATAATCAACGGTTCGGGGCTCACGGGAGGTGCTCGTTGAATGAACCCCTTTGGGGAGCAATTACGCTACCGTCCTCGACCGTATCATGCCCTAAGTTGTTATGCACTCAAGACCATGCTTATCAAATGATTATGAGCCAGTGGGTGGATGGGATGGCCGTACAGTAATTTGCATGAAAATGCTTGCTTTTAAGATCCACAATAAAGTCTCATAAAGATATGAGCACAAATCCGGACGACAGAGATGTGTGATGTCGCTCCGGCGACACCTGCCACCGCACCGGACCGGACTGCAAAACTTTACGTTCCGCATTCCAAATGCGGGCTACACTAATCCATTTCTCAATTATTGTGACCCTCATGAATATTATCAGGGAATCAGGAACTTAACTCAATTGTCGTCCTGTCTGTTTGTGTACCTGGTGAACTTTGACATGCATTCCTGCCACCTCCTGAATGTCAGGGATATTTTATGCAGTTTTACACAGGGCGCCACACCAATAACCACGCATAGCTTCATGGCATTTTATTTTTTTGCGATGCGATTGCAAATGAGTCCATCTGGGTGTTTGTGCGACAGGGATAACGAACAAGAATTAAGTTTACCATAATTTAACATTCTGACTTTGTGTGGCGATCCAGGCCGCTGTGCTCCCTGGATGGGAAACTTTTAGCTACATGCACACCTCCATTAGGGTTCGCCCTTGTGTGAGTGCTTTTTTTTTTTGTGACTAACATTCGCTGCAGTGTAGCAAGTTAACAGCAAGTAACTTTATCCTCTAGATAAAATGACACAGAAGGTCTGGGTGGCATGTCCACAAAGGAAGTCTGTGTTAATCACATACACATATGCATCGGTATATATAGCGTGTATCTGGAGGAATGCACGTAAATAAAGGATGCAAAGTATCCATGGTTTCTTTTTTTTTTCAAACTGAATAGTTGGGTGAGTTTCGCCGCAGCGAATCGTTCGGAGTTCTTTAAACAGATGTTTTTGTTGCTTGTTTTGTTCTTGATGTTTTTATGAATTAAGGTTAACTTAAAGCTTGGCTGTCACTAATTGACAGCTTCCGAATCAAAGTATGTGATTTTTTAATGTGAACAATTTGCAGGCGGCTGTTTTGAGAGACACCGGACGGTTAGCAGCAGAAGTCTCGTACTATAGAGACAGCAGAGTTCTACCTCCGTTGCAACTTCAATATTTGCTGAAAGTCATCAGTAGACAGGGTGACCAATTAGCTGTGAACTCGAGTATCTCTATTATACTTGATTTCTGGTTCGCAGTCTCTACCTGTAGCATTTTTGCAGGTGGACTAAGTGATCTTGATAAAGTATCGAAGCAGATTTTCTATAATCTCATAGTAACGATGGATTTAATGGGTAATGTTTTTGTTATTGAAGCGAGGTCGCAAAAATGAAGAAATGACACGTTCGGCATCAGTTGACTTGTATTGCAGGTGATCATTCGTGTTGAGATTTTACGTGATCGTTACACCAGTAAATTAAAGCATGGAATGGTGAACAAGTGGTTCACTGCATTCCGTTGTGATCAAACGAGCACTCAACAATTATGAACGTCCAAATGAAGTCATAGATCCACGAAAAAGGAGACCCCTTCAACTGCGCCAACTACCGAGTGATAAGTCTCCTAAACATCACCTACAAGATCTTCTCTGTCGTTTTGTGCGAGTGCCTGAAACTAATCGTGAATAACCTGATAGGTCCTTATCAGTGCGGTTTCCGGCCGGGGAAGTCCACCATCGACCAAATTTTCACACTACGGCAGATCCTGGAAAAAACCCAAGAGATGCAAATCGACACCCACCACCTATTCGTCGATTTCAAGGCCGCATATGACAGCGTGCATAGAGACGAGCTATACAACGCCATGTCTAGTTTTGACATTACTGCCAAACTCGTCAGGTTGTGCAGGATGACGATGGAGAACTCTGGCTGCTCCATCAGTCGATACCGAACTCACCGAGACCTTCAATATCAAAAAGGTTTTAGACAAGGCGACGCGCTGTCATGTGACTTCTTTAACATCATCCTGGAGAAAATCGTGCGAAACTCAAACGCCAACACTAGAGGCACGATCTTCCAGAAGTCCGTACAATTGCTAGCATACGCGGACGACATTGACGTGAATGGTCGAACACAACGAGCCGTCAATGAAGCGTATGCTGGTATTGAAGCGGAGGCTGCAAAAATGGGTTTAACAGTGAATGAGGGCAAAACGAAGTACATGCTGTCATCGAGAAAGGACGCACAACATCGACGTCCGGCCAGAACGTCACCGTAGGCAGTTTTGACTTGGAGGTAGTTAAGGACTTCATCTACCTCGGCTCCCAGGTAAACAGTACAAACAACATCAGTACCGAGATTAAACGCAGAAGAACTCTTGCCAATCGCTATTTCTTTGGCCTCAAGGAATTGAATAGAAAGAGCTCTCTCTCGAAGGACCAAGCTATATAAGACCCTCATCATCCCTGTCCTGCTCTATGGCGCAGAAGCCTGGACAGTCTCAAGAGCAGATGAAGACGTCCTTGGTCTTTTCGAGAGAAACGTTCTGCGTTCCATCTTTGGTCCTGTTTGCGTTGATGGTTTTTGGAGAAGAAGATACAACCATGAACTGTACTGAGCCTAGTCAGGCGTCTACGGATTCAGCGCCTTAGATGGCTCGACCATGTAGAGCGCATGGACAACACTTTGACTCCGAACCAATGGGACAACGCAATAGAGAACGCCCACCAAACCGATGACGCCAACAAGTGGAGAAGGATCTCAACCAAAGTGGTGCGCAAAATTGGCGACAGCTGGCTAAAGATCGTGCCAGCTGGAGAAGCTTGTTGACTGAGGCCCAGGTCCACCCCGGACTGTAGTGCCACTAGAAAAAGAAGAAGAAATTAAGTCATGGAGGAATACGCAAAATGGTGGACTTTGGACGATTGCCGGGTCAAGGTCATTGAGATTAAGTCAGTTTGAAATGATGACAAGACGTTACTTCAACAACACAACCGTTTAACTTCCACGCCTGATTTTCGGCTTAAGCATAGTTGTTTGACGGCTGTGCTTGGTGGTACTTCTTTATTCTTCTTCTTTGTCCAAGGCGTTTGACACAATTAAACACACCATTTTATGCCATAAACTCTCCACGATGTAAAATTTTCTACTATCCTCTTCTTTGCATGATCGTTAACAAGCGACTTTTAGTGAAAATTTCTAATCGAATTTTCTTCCCAACTCGTTCAGGGTGCCTCAGAGATCCATTTTAGGTCCTCTTCTATTTTCTTTATTTGTTAATAAATTACCATCCATTGTTTCGAATTGATGTACGCTGATATATGCTTATTTGGGCATATAATAATGCTGCTTGCTACAATTATTTTAGCCACCGTCGATATGACCACAATTCTCACTCACTTGTCCTAAAGATGCGATACAAAATACCCCATTTCGACCCTCGCTCAGTCTGTGTCACAACGCAGCATCGGATTGGTCGGGTATCGTCATAGATAATAAGCTAAACTGGAAACCCAATATCCATGAGCATCCCCTAGGGTCCTACGCTGCTGCAAAAGAGCCATTTTTTAAATCGAAGTTACAGCCACGCTGACCCATACTAATGGACGGAGTCGCAATAGTGCTGGACATCCCGTGATGAAGCATTTCATTTTGACATTCTTAACAGCGTACATTGCAGCGCTGAAGTGGAGAATAACTCCACTTAAGTTAAGACACAGCTTCAATCGGAAAATAGGTGATGCAGTACTGTGTTTCCTACAGCTCATCGGATCCCAATGCTGGAACACTTACTGGTTTCAATTGAGGAAATGTCTTATGGCGGATACCAGACTCATCACATTTGAGCTCAGTTTCGCATAGTACCAGCTCCTGTGATAGAGTTACTCCAGCTTTTGAATTTGTCGAAGGAATTGTGGCACTGTATCCAAATATCTAGAAAACGAATTAAAATGGGTGAAATGACAAGCGAGTTGATGCACTTGTGATGACTTGGATGGATGCCCTGAGCGTCAGTCAAGCTGCTGCCATCAATCGAAGCCGAAAGATGATCCACGTCAGGAATCGCAGAAACAGTGATCGGCTTTAGCACAAGAAATGCAGCTGCGTCTCTTATTGAATGCGGTGAGTCCACATGCGATTCCAGCCAAGTATACGTCAGAATTGGGGAGGAAGTCGAACTCGTATTCCTCGAGACAGCTCACGCCGGAACAGGCCCTCTTCACTACTTCAGCTGTCGACGAGACTGCTGCCTCGGTTGTGGCTTTCTGATTTTCTTCATCATTTCTTTCATCTTCATCCATGTTCTTCTCCTCAATGGCTTGGTTCTTGTTCGCGTCCGTCTGTGTACTGACTTCGGTTTTCTATTGATGGGCAGAGGATGGACCATGAACCAATATTGACAATCAACGGCGACGGAAATGGCAATGTATTGCGAAAGGAATGCAGCTGCATAGGTATGCTGTATCGCAAACAGCAGAAGACTTGCCGGCCCTTACTGACCTTGGCGTACAGCAATGGAGTATGATGCGCGTCCCTTGGGGAGGAGTACAGCAAATTTTGACAAGCCTGACAAGATGGCAAGTGCAGGTGTCTCAAAAGCGGATACAGGACTTAAAGGATTAGATGGCCTAAAATAGTGCTTGGATATCCCCAAATTTTTCCAGTCTATTCATCGAATCCGAGTTTCGGCTGGATAGCCGACCAGGCTGTGTGTAAATGGTTGTCAAGATCTTCTATTCTTGCTCTGTAGACCTTCTATTGTCATTGATCCTCAGACCAGAGATGTCCAGATGAATTGTGAGAGAAGCAGTCCTGCACAAACTTAGGTCATGCAACATTCCGGTATGTGCTTGGACTTTGTTTCTGGGTTTAATTCCCGACACAAACAACGTTAAGAATTCACAGCTCCATCTCTGTCGAGACGCGGACAATGCTCAGACTGTGACTCTCAAGACTGTAGGTCCCCTCCGCTCGAGACAGCACCACACGAGCGGTTGCTGTCAGGTTCACTTTACCCACGTACTCAATTGGAGAAAAACGGAGAAAGAGAAATTCAGACAAATGCATATATATCCCTACCTCGTCCCACGATGAAGACAGTGTATTGCTAGACCCGTATACTCTTCCATTCTGCAAACGACGATCAACTAATTGAATAGAAACACAGCATGCACCTCATGCACGGCTGCACCATTTTGCACATTTTGCAACGGCAAAGCGACTTCCTCAACCACACCCGAATGTAATAACCCAAATACCATTTATCCTGCAATGAATTTCATTCAAACAATTTGCTTTATGGTTTCCATCAATTTTTGACAAAGTAATCAATTTTCGCCGAATCGTTACAGGGCACCGCAATCAATTCGCGAATGCAGTACGTTTATCCAGCGAATTTTCCGCATTACAATCGTGATGAATGCGGCCGTAATGCATTTGTGTGGCATCGGAGTACGGCAAGACTCAAACCCGAACCGCGCCCCTCACAGACATAGGAACATAGGAGCCCTGGACGAGCATCATGGCATTTCAAACATGACAGCAGAACATTTGAACGAATCATTCTGCGCCGCACCTCGCCTTGCAGCTACTTTATTACACACCCACCGACAGGATGTCACGAGCAGAAATCGTGACCCTAATTCGGGTCATTTGGACCGATCCAGCAGTTTGCAAATTGCGCGCCGTATAGGAGCTGTGAAAACTATCAAACAACCGTTTGAAACCAAACCACACGGCCGATACTAGCTGCACTAGCAGTTTATTATCCATCATCCTTATCGCAGTCACATTGTGCAGCTGCACACCCGGCCCGGCCGGCCGGCCGCCCTGTATCAACTCAGTCTATCTTGATCAGGGCTGGCTTTATTCCTGTGACCAGTGCTCATGGTGTGTCGTGCAATAAAATAATAATCACCAGGACTGCTGCTGCTTCTACTGCTACTGCTGCTGCTGCTGCTCTCGTCAGTCAAGGGATAAAAATCTGGCGATGGAATTTATCGGCATAGGCCTGCGGTACGAACCGCACCACCACGATATGCTGGGCCCGCATTGGCCCTGCGGTCATGCTGTTCCATGTGAGTGCCGCGCCGGCTCCGGATGCGATGGTGGTGCTCGCCAGCGTCGAATGCCAGCTTAATGAGGCCGAGAGCTTGCGAGTGAAATTTCAATGTGTTCAGCATAAAGTTTTTGAATTAATTTGTTTTCGAAAGAAAATCAATTACCGTCCCACTGAACTGCGAAGTTCCGAGAGGCAACCGCAGTTCAGGAATTTCAGATATCACTGGGCACTCGCATGGTGAACCAAGTTGTGCGGGATGATGGGTGGGTGACCGGACGAGCGGACTGATGGGCGGTCTTGGTCAGCAGAAGTAGGAGTACATATTTTTAGAAAATCATGGTCTACATGTCATGGACACACCAAGCGACTCAGTCTGTCACAGTCAATTTTATGTATTGTTGTCGCTGATGATGGTGGATACTGGATACTGGATACTGGATACGCCACGAATAGCCAACCCGAGCGGAAGGTGAAGCAATCACATTAGATTACTCCTTGCCCAACAACTCGAGGTCCATTTTGAGTGATGCGGAGTTTTAAGGGTTGCCGTGATATGCTTGTTGCTAATTGCTCCTGAAGAACGGTGCGAGGACTTAGTTGTGGGTATCGTTTTCACTGTAATCCACTGTGACTGCGTTGCGAATTAATTCACCCCGAGCCAGTGGGCGAGAGAGTACCTGTAAGCTATGTGGTCAATTAAGTGATTGCCCCAGCAATTGGATATACAGGCAGACATTAGCTGGAACTCTGTTTGGCATCGCGTTGAATTCAGCTCCGATGATGTAATCAAATGTAGGTATCGCTTCTTTAACGACTGCGGTGTGATCTGTTTACACTGATCTTTGGTTGAATGCGTGGACTGCTGCCGGAGGTGGAGGCCGGTAAATCAAACTGTTTGCAGCAGGCAGGGCTGTGGAAATCCGTTGACGGGGTTTCATCAGCGATTGAGCGCTGCCAACCTTTTTGCTGCGGGGTTAGTCAATTAGTTAATCAGTTAATTACCGTTTGACACAATTGTGTGGGTGGAGCGCGTTGATTAAATGAAATGAATTGAATTAGATAAGCCACCTGCACTGTGCTCGTTGTGTTAAATTAAATCGGCTTATTGACTGAAGGTGGGGGTTCAATCTTACCGACAATTAAGGCATTCAGTCGCACCAATTAGTGCGCCAAAACGACCAATTAATAATGCTGCATAACGAAAGATGACGTGTCGTGTTTGAAGCAACCACATTTACGGGGTTGTTCGACGTGCCACCACACTCAGGCGGGGTGAAATGCAAATCTGAACGGACTAAAACCAACTCGGGGGAATGACGTTTTCCAAGAATGCTGAGGGATGGCGCTTCTATAACAGGGAAACTGACTGCATTGCTTGCTTCTCTTTAATGTTATCCGTGATGTACAACTGCGTCTTTAACATCCACTGTTGCCCTTATGCTTTTGCGGCTTTTTGTGTACCAACCAAGTGTTTCAGGGTTCCCTTGAGCCTACTGTGGCTGTTGGCGGTGAAAATTCAAAATTCGAATACCCTTTATATTGAAACACATTTACTTTTCTTGGCGGTGATTAGTTTGACTTTGCATTTCATCATTCATTATTTGTTCACATGTATTTTGAAAAACATGGCTCAATTCGTGACACTCAAAGTAAACCCATCGTCGGAACACTGACACGTGGCAAGTGAAGAGAGCGACGTCCTAACGTTACGCATTTGTCGCACCGAATAGTTTGACAACTGGATAGAAGATAGAACTGGTTGTTGACGATGAATGGGTAAACACGTCAACGATGAGCGGTACAGAGCCATAATTAATAAGTTTTTCGTGCAACATTTGGACATGGAAGGTAACATTCGACTCATTATTGCCTGCTGCACAGCCTTATGTACTGCCAAGAGTTTATAAAAAGTCGAGCTAAATATAATGTCAAGTACGCATCAGCCACGGCGTTCAATCGTCCATAAATAAATATAATTCAAAGGCATCTGCCTCTAAAAATAAATCAAATCTTGTGGGCGGTATAGCCATCGCCGGTCAGCGCAGCTGAGTAAAGTGAATGAAGATTAGTTAAAAAAAATGTACATCGGTGCCATGGCCGTGACTTTGTTCGCCTTATTTTATCGATACTTGGCATCATTCGCCAACCCGAGTCAGAACCACTTAAAGAAAGTGCTCCAACGCAACTGCCAATGAGCAAGTTTTCTACAAGAGTACCATAACAAGGGTGGCTGCTGCAGAAGATACGTTGAAGATCACCTCAAATTATAGCGCCACCCATACGATTATTAAGAGTAGGGTTTTAAGCCAAAACGAACACGTGAATTATAGTTTTTATTCATGGTTTACGACAGTTGAAGTAAAATCTGCGGAAGATGCTAGTAACCGATGTTTCTAGCTTGCACGGTTCGTCCTTCTCCCGTTCCTCACGACTACGTACTTAGTAAGGCGAATTTTAACCATGAGCAAACCAACGACTGTACTATTTCTCAATCCAAAGACCATTGCTTTTTTTTTTTATTCGTTTTTGTTTTATTGTAGAATTCATTTGTCTTACATGCTAGACAAAAATAACTAAAACTAGCTTAACTAACTTAACAATCGTTCTTACATCTAACCTACTGACCGTATACGGGTACTCTAAGCTATTCTGAACTAAATTTAATTGTGCCTTTCGGCTAAGGCTATGTTTTTTTTTTATTTTATCTGAATGGACTTTCTGATTTGTTTGGCCAAGAAAACTGGTAAAAAGCTTGGCATTATTTATCTGTCTTAACCTATCTTAAACTAACTTAACCTAATATAAAAACTTATAAGCTAACTTAACTATGTCCGTAACAGTACGGCACGTGCACCAGGGCGTATATGTTATGTATATGCCTAACATATAAAATTTATACGAGGCGGTGCACCTTTTTTTTATTTACAAATTTTGTTCGTTAATTTTGGAGTTAATTGACGTAAATGTATATTCCACCTGCAGTAGTTCGTAAAAACAACATTTCATGACCGCACTGAAAAAAAGGCATTCATATTTCAGAGATGTAAGTCCGAATCACAAGTTTATAGCTCCAAAATGTACACAACTTGAATCTCTTCGATTTAACCTCTAAGTCATGATTTCTCCTAATTCACGAGCGTTGATTATGATTTTTCTTCTCCTAAAATACTGTCTTGTGACCGCCGTGGTGTTGTGGGTTAGTGCGTCGACTTCCACCCCGAGGATGTAAGGTTCAACCACCAAGCCTAGCTACTTTCCCAGTTCACAGCCCCCCCTCTTTCGAGTCACTCACATTGATCAAACTTCGCGGTTCGGATGGAAACTGTGAGTCCCATTCGCTAGTGACATGACCAGAATCACGGACAGCACGAATAGTTGCTCTCGAAGCTAGGTCCAAGTCCACATCGGACTGCTAGGCCACTCGTATTACTATGATTCAAATATTGTCTTTCAATAAATAATACGTTTATGAAAACCGTACCCGCATGAATACATCCACCCCGCCTTACAGCTTTACCCACAAAAAGGCGTGACTAGTGATCATTGCAAATCAAAGGTCAGTGTCATTCCAGTAGATAGTCGCAGATTTTGTCCACATCAATTAAAAAATAAGGCATCAGAGTAACCCTCTAACTCATAAAATGCATGTTTCTTTTATTTCAAAGAAACTTCCCAAAGCAGCTCAGGCAGCAATCCATGCAACAGCAGAACCACCGGAACATGAGTTTAGTTGAAAACTTTTTGAAATAAAAAAACTTTTCTACGAGAGCGAACAACAACAGCAGTGTGTTGGGTAGAGATTCAAAATGCATTGCATACATTTTTGAACAGTATAACGCTTCACAATTGAAGCGAAACTTTCAATTAAAGTCTGCTCATTGTACAGGCCTGTAGTGTAGCTAAAAATGAAATCAGCTTTTCTTCAAACTTTGAGTTTGCCAAATTCAAGCTGCATGAGCATATCTTTGTTCTTCAAGTGTGACTAATTGATGCCAATTTTGCAGATTTTCACAGATGCTCATTTAACGCTTCAATTTTTCACATTTGTGTGTTGAGGCGTTTTTGAGATCTGTGAAATGGCTACTTAGCTCCGTCTTGCATGGACAATGAGTACAATAACCTCGCTCACCCATTCGATTGATTTTAGCAACAATCGAATATGTCGCTATCGATTGTGAGCAATCAGAGATCAAGAGAGACAAAATCAACGAATGTTTATCCCTCCCTCCATGCGCTTTCTGTGTGAAAACTGTGCGAAAATTAATTTAAACTTATGCATTTTGTTCCATTACACTCCACAGCTACGCACAAAGAAACCCCTCCTCGCCAGAAAAGACAAAGCCCCTCAGAGTGTTGTTGCGTTTCGTGTTTCCGGAAGTGAGACACATACAATTTAAACGTCTCGTCAAATTAAATTATTCTTCAAAAATATTACGGAACTCAACGTGTACATGTGCACACCACCCATGCCCAGCGGTGTACTCTCTTCAGATGCACTCTGCACCGGCAGAGGGAAATGTGCAAGAAGTTTGCTCACAATATGACTTTCAAAGGCAGCTAGCTGGAAAAGTTCGGCAAATATGTATTAAGAGGAGCAATTGAGAGATGTCTTCAAGTACTGCATTACTTGGGGACTTTGCAAATTGAACTTTCTCTGTCATTTATGAAAGGAAACTCTGTATGTTTGCCAATTGGGGGGTATCTAATTCGTCGTTGTTTGAGAACTAGTTCGCAAAAGAGGCTTGCAACTTTGAGTTCTACTCGATGCTGGATGGCAGCTAGTGGGATTAAATGTGAGTCTAGTTGCTGGAAATGCGAAGTTCATTGCCCAGGAGGTGAAAAGATATTTCTTAAAAAGGATACCTGCCCCTAGGCAATGTTTTGTGTAGTCATACAGAGTTTTGAAGGAAGTGTCATGCATGAATTCACTCAGGCGAAGTATGCAACCACTACATCCGATGTTGGCTACATCGAAGGAGGATTTACAACAAACTTTGGCTGTGAATTGCCCACAAATGACTGTGGAAAGGCAGAGAAGGATGAACTTATTTCTGTTCAATTAGCCCAGTGGTCCATTTGTGGCACCGTTAGCAAGTTAGCAAGTGGCCGTTGAAGAAAGGTGAAAACCAAGAATAGCCATTCACATGAGAGGATGTCGGGAGTTTCAGTTCAGTCTCAACCGGGCCCTTCTATGAGTCTTATGTTCTACTCGAAGAATTGTTCATGCACTCTACGACTTATAACTTTTCCTGGCTGAGCATTTCAATATACACCTCATATGGGTGCCAGAACATTGTGACATACCGGCGAATTGCAAATCCGATGAACTCGCAACCCACCTTCCATGCCAATCGCTACAGCCTACCATATTCTTAAGACACACACAATCAAAACAACCATTCACAAATGGCTACAGAGCACCACCTGCCTTAACGCAAAGAAAATATGGCCAACACTTAATTTGAAAGGATCACTTTGTCTGGTCAGACTAAGCAGACCTTCACGCAGGACTCTCGTCGGACTAACTGGACACTGCGCAATCGGCGCAGGATGGGTATACCATACACCGATTTCTGCAGAAGCTGCATGGATGAAGAGGAGGTAACAAAAGCACAAATGAGCTCCTCTGCTGTTGTAGCGCTCTGGCAAGTTGTAGGTACATCTGGGGGCTAGCTATTTTAACAACTCAAGCGAACTAAAAGCCTAAACATTAGCCATCTAAACCGCTTTATTAATGGGTGGTCCAATGAAAACTCAAGATGATAATTGTAAATAAAACAAAACGTTTTCAGAGAATTATCTTAACATTTTTTATTATGATAGAAGGATCTATGACAATTATGTGTGAAACAAAATATCGGCCAAATTCTCGGCTTCGGTGGCATACCTCTATCCGATGCTTCATATTTTCAATGAATCTGAGACATAATTGAGTTTCAATGTCGTTAATGTGCCGAATTTTTTCATCCTTTAGCTCTTGAATTGCTCTTGGCTTATTGACGTACACTATTTCTCTTAAACATCCTCAAAGAAAGAATTCCAACGGTGTCAAATCACATGATCGTGGCGGCCAATTAACATCGCCACGACGGGAGATAACATGGCCATTGAATTTCTATCGCAAAAGATTCATTGTCTCGGTGGCTGTGTGGCAAGTGGCACCATCCTTTGGAAGCACATGTCGTCCAGGTTCATCTCCTCAATTTGTGGCCACAAGAAGTACTTTATCATTTCTCGATAGCGAACACCATTCACGGTAACTGCTTGGCCGACCTCATTTTCGACCCGATGACGCCGCCAGCCCATAAACCGCTGGGCGGGCATGCACAGGTGTTTCACATTTCCTACAGACCCAGTTTGCTGAAATTAGCGCACAATTCTACCGATTGTGGACACATTTGGTCGATTATGCTGAGCAAACAAAATAACGAAGTGCACGAAATTCATTTTGATTTGAACGCCCATTTCGTAAAAGGCTTCAATAATCGTAACGCTCTGCTCAATTGTGTACCTCTCCATGATTGAATTTGTCAAACACTGAAACAAAGAAATGTCAAATTAAGTTTATCAAAAAAAAACTTGACGTTAAAGTGTGACTCACAATTAACATCGTGAAATATGGTTAGACCAGACTTTATAAACACTAACTAGTTCCAAGATTGGGAGTAATTAACCCGGTATCACAATGGGCATAAATTGGCCTAAGTGTGACTGCTGACTGTTAGTGATACGGGCTTTCCCTGGCAGAGTTAGGGATACGAATTTGCTGAGCACATTTTTTCCTCTTTTTTATTCTACTCCGGCTTGAATTGTCCCAATTGTATGTTTCACAAAGCGATTCAACAGTTTCACCGTCACTTAAAGTTATTAAAATCTCAGCATTCTTCTTCAGAAATTTATTAATGGCAACTATAACATCTAAAATACCCACCGCATGGCAATTAGCTGAACACTGAAGGCATCAACGATCTACGAGTGTACAGATTATTCGAGGCCAGGATAGGCCCGGGCTTCAAAGATTCAATATTTGTGGCGACCATAATAAGTAGTTCAATCCAAAAAAAATGTAGGTCTAGGCTTCCAGAAGATGGAAATGAAGTTTTTAATCTCATTGCCATGGTTGTGTCATTTTTGCCTTATGAGAGGCAGCAGAGTCGTTTTAGAGGATCCACGGTTTATTAGTTGTGTGGCTGGACAATGTATCTCTATCGTTTGGATAGAGAAGCATTCCCTGATGATTTAACACCTTTTTCGCACAAATGATTGGCGATTGGGTGATACCATCCTAGGCGACTACCCACCAAACCATCACAGAGGCAGGGCGGTGTCCACATTGAGCAGACGGAATGAGTTCACAAACATATCGTCATGACCGATTATAAATCCTATCATTTTGCCTCAAATCGTGAATATTTTCTCAACAGTAAAAATGGTTCTTATGTGACCATTTTTCGCGTACTGGCGAAGCTTCTCCCATTCCATGATTGCAGACAAATGAGGCTAAAACATTTAACACGAAAACTTTCCATAAATGGCACTTGTTTAAAATCAGTGAAGTTCGATTGGCTGCGTTTTGAGAATTTGTTCGTGAACCAAAACACTTGCTAGTAAAGGGGCTTCTTATCTTTAAATTTACAAAAAAAAATGTGTGTGAGATGTCGTCGATTTGTTTTTATTAGTTTGATGGGCCTATCGATACCATTATGTATGGAATATAACATCGTTTAAATGTCAGCCGCGACTCCTCTGGGTGGCGCGCATCAGAAATGTCCAACTTTCTATGACTCTGGCGCATAAATCAAGCTGAATTTGAGCGATGTCATGGATTATGTTGGTTTAGGGTGTGATTTGTGGATCATTAAAAAAACGCACAAGAAAGGGTCTAAGGGTGTCAAATCGTACAATGTCGATGTAGGTGGCCAGAAGACCATGCCCTTGAATCGCCCGTGCAGAATTTCCAAGGTGGCGTGAGCTGTGTTTAACGTATTTAACGTCTTATTGAAACCACATGTCGTTGGTGTCCATATCATCCAGTTCAGGCCAAAAGAAGTTGACTTATAGTGCTCGCCATTGGCGGTGATGGACAGGCCAACGTAATTCTTTAATATGGACCGATTAAGCTGCCAACCCAAAATCCACATGAAACAGTGACTGCATTTGAAGCTCCTTTATCTCCTGTGCATTGATATCGGCTCAAATTTGTCTCAATTCGTACACACTCATCCGGAAAGGGACCTAGTAAAGGGACTTCTGAAGCACACGGAACGTTGTCCGAACAGAACACCCATTTTGATTAAACATTTTTATTATTTGCACGTGTTGAACGCAAAAACAAAGTGACCGCCAATTTGACAGATTTTGCTTCATCAATATGGCTGCTATATATTGTCAAAGTTCAGAAGTCCCTTAACTAGGTAAAAATAGTGTTATATTGCGCATGTCAAAGAAAAATTATGTCGATTATCTATTTGCGGACTACAGATTGCTCACGAAGCCACATGCCGGACAGCAAACGAATCGATGGACCAATTCAGAAATGATTTGGAGGAATACATCGTGCGATTATATGCGCCTTTAGACTTTCTTTTTATTATTTTCTTTTTATGTCATTCATCATTGGCCCTTAGTAATAAAGGAATTTAAACTCGAGTTTTACGTAAACTAGAGTTTAACACGAAATCCGTAGTAATAAACGAGCAGCCCACTTCTAAAATCGACAAATATTTAGCTGTGGCCGAATAGTATCTAAGTCGAATTTAAAAGTGACAGTTTGAAATCAGCTGTGCTAGCTCACAATAGCGAATATGACAGGTTTATTCACAATGATTACGTTAAATTCGAGTTTTGTTAAAACTGATTTATTACTACGGCAACTTAAGAGTACCTTAGCTACACCTAACAGAATTCGAATTTAGAAGCGACTTTATGATTTTCTATTACTAAGGGCCATTATATTTATAAAGTATGTAAGACATAAGTAAAAGGTGGTTAAATTTTAAAGGCCGATGTTGATTTTGAACAAAGCACAAATTATTTAGGAAATTGTTGTCATTTCTTTTTATTATGATAATATTGGTATGGTTCAATTATGTATGGAACAAAATATCGGCCAAATGGCCGCCGCGACCTCGGCGGCACACCTCCATCCGACGATCCAAATTTTCGGCCCGCCCATAAACCGCACCAAACAGTCACTCTTTGTGGGTGCATTGGTTTTTCGACAATCACTCTTGGCATATCATTCGCCCAAATGCGGCAATTCTGCTTATTGACGAATCCAGTGAGGTGAAAATGTCCCTCATCACTGAAGATGATTTTCTTCGAAAATTGATCATCCACTGTTGCCATTTCTTGCCACCATTCTGACCATTGTCGACGCTTGAAATGGTCAAGAGGCTTTAGTTCTTGAGCCAATTGCACCTTGTAAGCGTGTAAATCGAAGTCTTTATGCATAATGTTCATCAACGACGAGCGTGAGAGGTGCAATTGTTGGGCACTACGACGAGTTGAGGTGGACGGCTCTTTAGCTACACTATCGCTAACAGCAGCAATATTTTCTGCAGTTCGAGCTGTACGAGCATGCACTGGTGTTTTTCACATCTCCTACAGACCCGGTTTTCTAAAATTTTTGCACGATTTTTCCGATTGTACGCACATTTGGACGATTAAATTGACCGAACAAATCACGAAGTGCACGATATGCTTTTTGATTTGAACGCCCATTTTCATAATAAGCCTGAATAACTTTAACGCGTTGCTCGATTGTGTATCTTTCCATGGTTCGAAATGAATTAGTCTGAAATTAAGAAATGTCAAATGAAATGCAGAACAAAAACTTGACGTTCAACATCGGCCCTTAAAAATTAACCACCCTTTATATATATCTTATCTATAATATTATATTTAGTGTCAATTTCAATTTATTAGCGGAGAGAAGAAGTTTCTTTCCTTCTTTTTCTGATCGTAGACCTCACGAGCAGCTATCTTCTATTTGCAATCCGCAAAAACTACCCTGACAGATCCAGTAGTTCGATGGGTGGTTGTTGAAGGCTGTTTGACTTTCCAGTGACTATTCAACCAAACGCATATAAAAAATAACCAGAGTTTCCTACCGAAATTCTGATAAAAATGTTCTATTTCAGATCTCTCCATTGCAATTAAATTTAAAAAAAATTCTAAAAACTGCAAAACTATTGAAAGCTACACACAAAATAATTTCCCAACACTTTCACAATGTATCACTGATTGGTGCTAAATTGAAGAAAAAAAAAACCGGAAAAAATTCTAAAGCTCTCCTGACAGGAATTTGGCATTTGAAAACCTCCTTACACAGAGGGATTCCATTTGAATTGCTCCGCAAGCACACGGTCCACCACGTAAAGGCATGTGCTCGTTGTTTGCATTTCTTTTGCGCGTTGCGCGTATGTGTGAAAATGTTTCGCCATCCAATGGAGGCATACGGCTTGGCGTTTAGGAGAGACGCCTTAGTGTGTGCACATAGAATCGAGTATTTGCGTAAGTGATTTAAGCGTGCACAGACTTATGGGGAGATTATGGTTTCAATTTATTTCGAAATCTTTAGCTGTTCTCTCGTTTCCCATAGCACCCTCCTTCCGTGACGGTGCCAGTGCACAGCAGAACTGTGGAGCTGCAATGACAGCTGGAGAGATGTATTGTGTGACTTTTGTCTGAGGGCTTGTTCCAGACACGCAGAACCTTTTGAGATTGAGCATTTCATTTGTTCTATATTTTTGTGGGCCAGAGGAGAAGATTGATGTGTCAGATGGTGACGCCTTGCTGTTAGACTTCTTGACGTGCTGTGAAATCTTTCATCTGAGACAGTTGACATTGTAATATGAATTTTTGTCTCTGCGCTGGGTAAACGCAGACACTTCTCTTTCCGTCAATTGTACAAACATAGATGTGAGAACAACGTGGAGGCGGAGTAGATGTCAAGCTAAGCATCTAGACGCGTTGAAATCATATTAACGCCTGAATCTTGGTATGCAGCTGCACATCGTTCGGCTCACTAGAGATGCGTCCTCACTTCTGAAAATGGAGTAGACGGTGCTTTTGTGAGATGGTTGCTTATTAAAAGAGATTTCAGAGAGAACTCAAGTGAGTGAAAAAAATCTATAAAATGAACAGTAGACCCAAGTTAAACTCGTACACCCAATATGGCACAAATAGAAAAGCAAACTCATAGGATAAAAGTCTTTTGTATAACTAATAATATTTTATATTAAATAAGCAACAAAATAAATCCGTTTTTAGTGTTTATTCGGAAATTTTAATTTTTTCGAAAACGTCGTATTTATTATTATTATTATTGTTGAGGGTAAATTGCACCGCGTCCTTAAGATCTAGAAATTTTCGATCTGGAATTACATTAAGTTCTCCGCATAATATGCACAGATCATCTTCTGATACTCCTAGTTTCCTTAGTTGCTTCCTTAGTTTACAGTGCCCTGTTAGGAAGCCTGTTAGGATACTGACATTGTTTTTGATCATTCTGATACATGCTTCAAACCTCTTGCGGTTATGTCGACCCAAGTCGTCTTGGAACACGTTGTAAACCTTGTGGCATTGACACAACTAATTGTTTGCAAATATTATCCTTTTTCCAAAAACAGCCATCTTAAACTGATGTACTAAATAGGAACATATTTGTGCACTGACATGTATGTTCGGCGATTGTTTGTGAGTTTCTACTACATTTGGCTAGTTATGCAAAAGTCAGAGCCTTGGCAAAACCAACATTTTTACGCACAGGTGGTAAGAGTCCTCTATTCCCATTCCGAGCGTGCAGTGTTGTATGAAAGGAAAATGACTTAGAAGACTCTTTTTGTCCAAGTTAGACTTTTAGGTTTTAGTTCATTTTAGTATTGTTTTGTTATAATTTCTTAGTTACTAATTGCGTCGTGCTATTGTCTCTTTTGTAAGTTAATAAGACGACATCTTGTTGTCTATCTATCAATATATATAAAATTCAATGTTTGTTTGTTTGTCCATTATTGACTCTTAAATGGTAAGATATAGAGCACTGATGTCTTTGGCAACTTTGTTCAGAATCCTGTGAAAATGGTGTTGGTTTTTTTTGCTTTATTTCATGCAAAATAGACTTAGAAAGTCTCGCATGGGCAACTATATGTGGCCTGGTCACGTGTCGGAAAACCTTCTGATTCGTATATGTACGTAGGCGGAAAAACCGAAAAATGTTGAATATCCAACAGCACTTCAATAAACAAGATAAAAAATAAAAGTTTTCCTAAATATACATATATGCTGACACTTAAATTTGATTTTTTTAATATGCGTAGCTACGTCCGGTGTCCAGGTAGTTATTCAGTTATTTGTTTTGTCCATGTCATTACATATTTACAGAGCCATGTACGAGATGCAGTAGAAGCCACTGTATTTATAAAAATTCAGACTGAGTATGCCTGTCTCCGCAGAACTCGAAAATTAACCATCCGATTGAGCTGAAACTTACACAATATATTTCTTATGTCAGAGCACCTAACAATGAAATGATGTTTTCCATGGCCACACCAAGAGACTCACGCTAGTTAAATTCGTAATCCGAATAACATAACAACACAACGGTTTGGCTGTGCTTGCACTTTGGTTTGCAATGCTACGTTCGTTGACTAGGTTCGAGTCAGCATTTCCTGTTGTTCTGCTAATATACATAACTCGCGCAAAGGGGAATTCCAATTTAAAATACCATTTCACGTAACCAATTGCATATTCGGAAATATATTGCTACGATTTCTTAGTTGATGTGAAATAACGGGTGGTTAAATTTTAAGGGCCGATGTTGATTTTGAATAAAACACATAAATATATATTTATCATTTCACGATAGCGAACACCATTCACAGTAACTGCCTGACCGGCCTCATTTTGGAAAAAATACGGCCCGATGATGCCGCCAGCCCATAAACCGCACCAAACAGTCACTCTTTGTGGGTGCATTGGTTTTTCGACAATCACTCTTGGATTATCATTCGCCCAAATGCGGCAATTCTGCTTATTGACGAATCCACTGAGGTGAAAATGGGCCTCATCACTGAAGAGATTTTCTTCGAAAATTGATCATCCACTGTTGCCATTTCTTGCCACCATTCTGACCATTGAGAACGCTTGAAATGGTCAAGAGGCTTTAGTTCTTGAGCCAAGTGCACCTGTAAGCGTGTAAATGCAAGTCTTTATGCATAATGTTCATCAACGACGAGCGTGAGGTGCAATTGTTGGGTACGACGACGAGTTGAGGTGGACGGCTCTTCAGCCACACTATCGCGAACAGCAACAATGTTTTCTGCAGTACGAACTGTACGAGCATGCACTGGTGTTTTCACATCTCCTACAGACCCGGTTTGCTCAAATTTTTGCACGATTTTTCCAATTGTACGGAAATTTGGACGATTAAATTGACCGAAAAAATCACGAAGTGCACGATATGCATTTTGATTTGAACGCCCATTTTTATAATAAGCCTGAATAACTTTAACGCGTTGCTCGATTCTGTATCCATGGCCCATGTGTTAGTCTGAAATTGAGAAATGTCAAATGAAATGCAGAAAAAAACTTGACGTTTAGGTGTGGTTCACATCCAACATCGGCCCTTAAAATTGAACCACCCTTTAGATACATTTACCCAGCCAAGAACCCTAAAATTCAAGGCACTGGCAGATCTGTCATCACTTGACGATGGCTCCCTAGTAGGGAATGCGATATCATTTGTTCTCCCTCAATTGGCATATGCTAGGGTAGTGGCAGAGGTAGTGAGGAGTATCACATTTTTTTCTTATCGGCTGGCTAATGCTAGCTGAACTATTAGTTAGCGAAATAATAAGATTAGTTTTGGTGCTGACGCCACCAGTTATACCTGGCTCAACGCCAGCTGATTAACTGCATGCCTGCTTGAAGTATCTCCGTCCGAAAAAAAGAATAAATAGCAAATGAGAGAGAGAGTTCAGCTTCAAACCGATCCAATACTAGAGGTCGGTGACCGGACTGATTGAATTTGAAATCCATAAACACGAAAATCACCTTTCCATCTAATTTCTACATCATCTTGTGGACGTGATGAACAGCCTGACAAACAGTATCATTCCAAACAGAATTGATTATGATGCACTGACGTATGTACAAATCCTTTAATTCCGTGATGAACCAAGGTGAACTATTGTAAAGGCACTTGTATCCGGACGGAGTTAGAGTGCGACTTGAACCAATTTTCTTACTCTGAAAGCTTCCATTTGAATTCTGCAGCCAATTCTAAATTTAAAAAAAGACAGTCATCTAGTTTAATAATCGTAAACAAATTCATGACTCTACATTACAGCAACGAAGACTTTCGAAAGCAGTAATCGTACTGTTCGAATGAAAGAAATACCAAACTCCGCAATCCACGGCTAAAAAGGCTCATCGAGAAGAGTACCCAGACTCCACCATCTCAGCAGCATAGTTTGATTAAATCAGTCTTTTCCATCAAATTTGTAGGAATTCTGAGACAAAGGCGAAATCATTCGCCCGACGGTAACAATTTAGCCGAACTTCCTCTCTCCGCACGAATCGTGAATCAACGTTCCCTGGCAAAACAATCGCCAGAAGTTCGCCAAAACCCATTGAAGTCATCGCTGTAACATCGTCAAATCCGCCTCACCTCACCCTCTCAACGTCGTAAATAATTAGCAATGTCAACACTTTTAAAATTCAGCTATTCCATCTGTAACTGGTCGCCGACCATGGTTTCCTGACGAGGACGAGGAGAGAATCGGTAGCACGATGAAAAAAAGGGACAACTGCGACAGCAGCTAATTTAAGCAAATTTCTAGGAATGTAAAATATGCTAATTGTATGGCATGACACCACCGAGCAGCGACGAGAGGAGCATTGCAGATAAAAGTTTGTCCACACTGCGCCAGAGCAATTCGTCTTTCCCGTCTTCCCAGTTCCCAGAGCAGATTGGCGGCCTGGATGCTTACGGTACGCCTACGTGTGGATGTAATGCATGCACGTTCAGCTCACGCCCAGTTTCCAGACCTCATGTATCGGAATGGAGTGTAGTCCAATTAAAACTCGGACGGGTATGAGGTAAGAAGGGATGCAGCCGCCTTGGCTATAGAGGCTACGTATCGGTGTAGACACAAACGAGCGACATACGTGGTTACATTGTTGATTACGTTGGTAAACAATTCGAGAAGAGTTGAGTTTCATTAGCATTCATAGACGAGGGCTGGCTGGTTAAGGGGGGCAGTTTTGTGCGGGATTGAACCCATCTACACTCGGATAGAGACGGTATTCATTTGTGAACATAGTGTATTATAATTACTCTCGTCTACAGCTTGTTCAAATGAATGACACTCGGGCTTGGAGGTGTTGAATGTTCGACAAGACCGAATGGCAGGGCGGTAATCTGCCGAGGCTGGATTGATAAGTTCATTGCCTTTGCATTGCGACCGGAGGAGTAGGGAGGCTTTGACTAATGAGAATCTTAAACGAAGCAGCGACGGTTTACATTGATTTATGCGAGCCAACTGCAAATTAATTTCCCCTGCTTTCCGACCCATATTTAAGTCATTTTTCGACAGTTGAATGATATGGAAGATTGTCAGATGGTTGATAAGTAATATTTTTTGTAGGGGACCATGTCACCCTTAACTCGGACCAGAGCAGTTTTGTTAAGATGCAGATACCTAGTGTCCTTCTGTTGAAAGTAGGTAGGTATACGAGTGCTTACGGTAGTGCTGGAGCGGTGCCATTGTAGGGTGATGTTTCCCCTACAGCGAGATCTTCCATGTTCATAAAACCAGCTAGAGGTCAATACTTGAGTTCAACCCATTCCATCTCTACAAAGAAGTGCTGCATCATTTACCTTGATAGAGCAACGCATTCGCAGAGCAGAAGTCGGACAGCCAATGCTTCTTCTATGTCCCAACTTCTACCAGTGTTGCTAAGGGATGCCAATGGCACAGTGCCCGGTACTAACAGCCGCTACTATGCTACTAAAATCTAAGAAAAGTCCTTCTCCACTTTTTACACTTTTTCTAGACGGTTTTTCGCTTGCATTATCCCACAGGCTCAGTATCAATGACTTTTCGGGCTGAAACTCTGTTGTCCATGCGCTCTACATGACCCAGTCACCTTAGGCGTTAGATCCATATAAGTTTGGCTAGGCACATGTCGCTGTACTACTGCCAAGGTAATCAATGCAAACGCTGGTCTTCTTCTCGAAGAGACTTAGGACACCTTGGTCTGATTTTGAGATTGCGCCGTAACACAGGACTGGGATGATCAATACATAAAGTCTTCATCCTTCGATCCCAACCCAGAAAATATTCTGCTTTTGATCTCGGTACCTACGGATGTTGCTCGTACTATTCACTGCCGAGCCGAGGTAGACAAAGTCCTTGCATTACAGTTCGGCAAAAAATCACTTTTCACAGTGATTGAAAAATCGCAGTCGCAGTCTGCGATCGACTTGATCTAAACCGCAATTGCGATTGAGTTGCTACTCTTTCAATCAATCGCATTTTGATTCCCACACGCTATTTCATGCTTAACGTCATGAGGTGTGGTACTTAATTACTTATCAGGTGTTTTCGTTGACGGTCCTAAGCACGCTGCTTCCAGTCATCAAGACCAAGCTGACCAAATTACCCAAATTGCATGACCGTAGGTAAAAGTTGGAACAAATACTGAATTAAAAACCGCTAACTTGGCTTTGATACAAAGTACCCTTTCCGATCCAAACTGCTTCTAAATTAACCCAGCATTACTCCACCTCTTACTCGTGAAAAACACCCCGGGATACTTACATTTCTCTACCTGAACAGCCGTGCTGGAAATTACCATAATCTCTGATTTGTCCACTGTAATCTTCATCCCGGTATGGGAGGATGTGATTATAACTAAGTCATCTGCAAAACCAACTCTAACAATGTGAACAATTTTCTTCGCCTAGGCTACGCTGCAACATCCAGCCCATACCCACAATGAAAAGGGGTGGTGACAAGACACACCCTTGGGGAAGTCTAACGCCCACGGTCAAAGTTGTTGATCTAGTAACTTGTTGCTTCGTGTTCTAGTAGCTCCACAAGCTGCTCTATTCAGGTCCACATCATTAGGTAATAATAACGTCTGGGCCATCCAAATTGCATCATTATAAGAGGACCCGATGCCAATGTGTACTTGCATCCTAACTTTGGTCCATTGTCAACCACTCAACTCTCAACCGGCTTTTAAGCGACGAGCACAACTTTGTGATCGTCAGTAAGATATTAGCTCATGCATGAGCATAAAAATTATTTATTTTCCATTTTATCCTTAAAATCCGTCCACCGATGTGTACCGATGTGTACGTCCCCACCACTCCACGCCATTAATGCGACAGTAAAACCACATTCGGCTATAAAATTCTATCAGCTATCCTGTCAGAGCTTGCGACATTGTACGAAAATCTAAGGATATTCCGGCGCACAAGACAGGTAAGTGACGGTGGCCTGGTGTGGATTCAGCTGGAGTTGATGCGCGTATAATTCGTATTTTCCATTTTGGCTTAAATTCCCATCGGTGAATGCTTCACGTGACTTTTCACTGCCAATCACTGTGGCCACCGTGAAGTGTGTTTAATTTTGCTCAAGCCACTAAAAGTGAGGGGTACGAGATTTAAGTGCAGTTCTGAGAACGGCCAATGGGTCTCATGGAATTCTCTGTGTGAAATGTTCGAAGTGTAGCTCTTGGGCTTTGAGCTGGGACTTTAGTTAACTTTTTTTTCTTTCTTGGAAGTGGAGTACATTAGTGTAGCTTAGCTCAATAAATGGAAATGCATGCACATACTCAATCATTGACTTATTATTGAAGTACCCCCCTCCTCTTTCGGGGAATGCTTTTATTTTTAAATAATTAAGAAGTGCTATGACAAAACACCTCAAATTGACTCGCAACGGACTCATCAACATTTTCCAATTCAACGTATTTGGCTGTCACACGCCTGAAATAGTGTTTTTTTTTTCCTCGAGATTTTCCCCAAAGAGGGAAACTCTTAAATTTCTTAAAAAAAATCATTTGACACATTTCTCCTTGACACTTTGTTGTTTTTGTGTTCCTTTTGTTCGCAACTACCTCACCTCTTATGGCATAAGATGAAAATATTGCCAAAAGAAAATTCTCTCATTTTTCTTACTTTAAAAGTTCTTAGAAGCGCATAAGGAACAAAATACTTTCTAAGTCCTTTTTCACAATGTCACGTTTCACGGATAAATCGAAATGGGAACAAATCATTTAAAGCAGATGTGCTTGACAAACACCACGAATGACAGCGAGAGCTGATCATTATCGATGGCAAGTGTTCCGTGCTCTTCGCCGGCGTCTGCCACTCCCTTTTTTGCTATTGGCGGAAATACGGAAAGGAAGGACCTGAAAACTGAGAGAGAAAAGTTTCACCCGGCAATAACGTTGACCTTAAAACTTTTATTTAATTAACAAGTCTAATAAGTATTTTTCTCTGTTTTTTTTTTGCTCCCTTCATTCAGTGCAAAGTTGAAGCGATTTCAATTTTTGAGTAGGAACTTTCCTTCCGGACGGTTTCATGTGGACAGCCAAACGAAGTTTTGAAATTTAAAGCGAACAGCGATTGACTTTAAATGGGTGGTGTTCGAATACACAGTGGAAATGCGGAGTTAAGCAGCGTTTGGCCTTAATCGAAGAAGTGCGATCAGATTTAGTGACACAGTACCGAGAGATTTAAAGGCTGCGCGGCGTTCCCGCGGCAGGTACCTGGCGAGGGGGCCTTGTGAGTATTCAGCTGGGATTTAAATTTCGTTTAAGTTTCTAATCGAGTGGATTGAGAGAGTGCCTCCACGGTAGATCTGTGGCACCCTTAACGGCTTTTTCTCCTTCTTTAAACATTTAAACTCATAGAGAAGCACGATTGTGATTTTTTTGGAACAGGATGTGATTAACGTTTGCCGGGTCTTTACACTTGTGATGATTTAAGCCTGTGTGTATTATTATTTGTATGAAGTTAGTTGAGGTAAATGAAAATCAAGATATTTGGGAAAAGGCCTATCCAAATTGAACAGCTTCGGTCCTCCATTGCGCGATTGTGAGGGTTGGCAACAAGTTTATCAACATTCAACACATCCAAAGATGCCCGGAAAACTGTTTTTCTTTTTCAAAAATGAAAGTTTCCATTGCATTTTTTCTTCGGCTGTCATTTAATACATATGCCATACACCTGGAACAGTTGTTTGTTTACAGAATTTGCAACATTTCGATTCAAATTTTGGAAAAATGTTGGCATTAACATTTCGTATTCCCACGAAATACTATTTATCAAATATTTCACAGAACAGCATGTATTGCCAAATGACTTATTTTTTTTTCTTGGGGTGAACATTGTGATGGTTGTTTTTCACCTCACTTGTATTCAAAAATATCTACACATTTAGATGTTAAGTGAAAAAAAGTGAGGCGACAATTTGTCACTTAGTCTAAGTTAAGAGGGGTTATTATTTCAGTACTATGGTGCTTGTCTTTAGTGTGTTTCCTAGTAATTGATAGTCTAGAATCAAAATCGCATCTTTCCCATCCACACGCTACAGGGTCTTCCATTTTGTAATTCCGAAAGCATATTTAATCCGGCGAGAATGTGGTGGCAAAATCTAATATAGAGTATGTGACAAATGAAACACATGAAAAATGTAAAGCATTTTCATACTAACACTAATAAAACGGTGGTAACACCTTAAATAAACAAGTTTTTTTTTCTTATTTAGTAAAAAAAATAAACAAAAAATAGAGAATATAACACATACCAATCCTTTAAAAACATATTAGGAACTAGTGTCGAAATCGTAATAGTCCTTGCATAAAAATATTGGATATTCCATACATGGCCGTTGTACATGGGTGATTTGTTTTCCTATCTCTATTGGTAATACAATCACGACATCTGATATATGTAGAATTCTTTCTGCTCCACAAAAGTTCGCTAACGAACTCGGCGTGACTTTTATTGTCAAGATGTAGACAAGGCGACGCAATAGAAAAAATCTGAGAAATTGAGGAAAAGGAAAAGGAGTGATTGTGCAGAAGTCCGTTCTGTGTTAGAATGCCCAAAATACGCATGACATTGTATTAGTCGGCCGAACAGAGTGAGTCGTTAATATTTAGACCCTGCCAGCTGTACTGGGTCATGTTGTGAATCAGAACAGAATAAAGTATATAAAAATAGGAGTGGCGCTACAGCCCGTAGAGGGTCAGGGTCTATCTTCTGAGCAACCACTCGTGTTGTGAGTGCTTTTTGGTATATAACGAGTGGAAGGGACCTACAGTTTTATGCCGACTCCGAACGGCCATGTTTGAGAAGCTTTTTCTAGACAATTGTACTCTTTGAGCATTGTCAGCGACTCGAACTGAGTGGGGCCGTGAAAAGTGTTTCTTGTCGTACAAGGAACCGAGCCATTACAGGTAGGTCAAAGTGAGTATGAGTCGACGCACATACCCACGCGACGGCCCACCACAAAGTATATGCTGTTCTCTAAATAAAGGATATCAACATCTTGCAAAAGCTTCAGTATGGGCGAATATAATTTGCCAGCAACTGTAGTATCTCTTGTGCGCCACCGTGGGGTAGTGATTGGGTGCGACGACTCCTCGTCTTACACACACGCTTCGTATAGGTCCCATTTAGTTCTTGATGTAGGAAGGAATGCAAAAGTAACTCTGCACTTGTCTTCAGATTAAGAAGGAAAAGAAGATAACCTAGCTCATAAGGGCTATTTGCAAAAATAGTGATAATGCTTCTCATCACTAAAAGTAAACATTTCTTAACAAGAAAAATATATTTTGATAAAAAAGGGTTTTGACAAAAGGTCTTTTTACAATGACCATCACTAGTTAAAGCTTTAGACTAGGTCACCACAAGCCTGGTAATTATTCTTCAAGCTGAACAATTTATTTTATAGTGCGCAGCCCACTGATTCATGTTATCCAGACTTCAGTAGCATGATGATGAACCACTGTAAGTCTGCTTGAGTGAGTTCCCAGAGTCGGAAAGAAGCGGAGGAGATATTGAACATTACCTGCCTCCTCTTCAGCTTCTTCAGTTTTTGCGATGAAGTCTAGTACCTTGGTGTGATATCGTCAGAGGCAGTGTCCTGTAATGACAACGTACACAAATTTATAAATCAAAAATACAACGTGGCTCATGTTGACTGACAAAATACATTATGATTTATGATGGACTTATTATAAACAGAAGATTTGGTATTGCAGTGCTGAAGATCAACACACTCCACATCCTCGAAGAGTCAGTACATGATGCGCTATTAGTCGCCGGCTATGAATGTTTACTGATGTTCGCTATCAGGACATGTTGGTAATCACTTTCTGTTCTAGAGTGGTAACCGCTCGGAACGAAAACTTTTCCGCAACGCATACTCTATCCGAAATATAAATTATGTGCTAGATAGCTGCTTTCGAAAAGAAGTTTGTAGTTGTACAATGCTCAGCGAAAAGTTCTTTGCGGCGAGTATCGGGCAAATTTGACGTTTGGCTGGCACGAATTTTTTTAAAAAAACGACATTGAACGCAGTATGCGTTACATTTTGTCGGAAAATGTTCCGATGATCTGTTCGGAATGATACTTCGAAGCAAAAATCCTCCGATTCGTATAAAATCGGAAAAGTTTCCGTTCCAAACAGATACCTCGCTAGGGCAGTTTGTGCCCAAAATTTGATCGGTTTAGAATATGGGGATCCAACCAGGAGGTGCAACGTCATACACAGCTTGTGACATTGATGCAAATTTTGGGATCATTTTCAAACCGAATCGTATCCAAGGGTTTGTCGCTTTTTCATTTATTTTGTTTTCCCCTAAAAAACTTTGCCTCTTGTGTGTGGTGCCGTCTTGAAACCACAGGTCTGTATATTGAAAGTTGATGTGCATTTAGAATCTGTGTGAGGCATTATTCAATTGGTTGATGTTCATTTGGCTGTCTAGCTCCTGTCCAACGATACCCTGCTAGCTGTTTCCAATTATGCATTTCAAGTTGGTTGATGTCCTTGTCCACAAGTGTGTGAGCACTACGTTAAACTCATGCGTCTTTCAATGCGATGGCCCACTGGACTAGAACATTCTTCGGCCCCGACTTACATGACCTACCCATCTATGGAGATGGCGGAGCGATTCGCGGAAGCCATGTCGTAGTAGATATTACACAGATAGTTAACGGAGACCATCTAAGGTTAGACATTTTCATATAATTCAAGCTTTTACTAGCCCAAGTCGAATGTGAAGCATGCAGCTCCATGTTTGGCCACTTAGTCGGCTTATTACCAACAAAATTTCTATCTACTCTGAAACCCATAGTATGGCTATTTTGAACATTTCCGCGACTGCAGCAAACTCCTTGCTGCATTCTTGGCCTAATTTTGAGTTTATGATGGTCGGTGCAACTATCTTGATGGCAGATTGACTGTCAACGACAATGGCTATCATTTGCATTGGCTTTGTACTCGAATGAGATTTAAGTTGTGTCACCTTAATAGCGAAGATTTCTTGAAATAAAATCGCTGGAATACCACCAAAGGCCTGCGAAATTCTTCGAAACACAAGAGGCAGTGATTCAATTCCATTTCATAAGCATCATCACGGACTTCGATCAGCAAACTATGGAATTTTATTTCATTTAAGAGTTATGATGGGAAAAAACCCACCCACCTGCTACACGAAAGGCACCTTGTGTCTTACACGAGAAGAAACCATTTCGTCATCTCTTCGGAGCAGACCTTAAAACGTGATGACAAGTCCCGTAACTCAAATTTCAAAGAGGAAAAAAGCAAGTCCGAGCCATATCTTATCGTTGTTTTCCAAGAAACAAAGGATTAAAACTGACGGATTGCATGGCCCCAATCAGCTACGCGCAAAAGGAATACATTTTTCCCCCGTTTTTTTTCCCTTTGCTCCCAGCCAGCACCTGACAAGGGGCACGCTGTCACATCCGCACAACCTTCTCGGACCAGAAATGCAAAATGGGTACTCTTCTAAACAGATTTGTATCTGACAGACCATTATTAATATTCATCAAGAAGTTTAATTTAAAGGCGAAAAAAAAACGAACGAGAATACCGGAAAAAAGGGCAGGAAATGATTTTTGGGGGAAAAAAATGCGAGCTGCAAGCATCCACTTAAGAGTGGAAGCGATTCCGGGCGAATTCCACCACCCAACCAGGCAGCCAGGCAGCCAGCGTTCCATATTCAAATGATAGATGGGGATGTCTCTCTGGAGGGCGTAGAAAAATTGCAATTTCTCCACGAAGAGTTCAGCAGGCGTCCCAGGCGACGACGGGGATGGAAATCTGCGAGCGCCGAGCCATGCCATGCATTAAATAGCGAGAAACTAATTCGAAATGATGTTCATCATTTGTAAGAGCCACTACTTCAGTGTAAGATCGCATCGGAAGGGTGGTGACAATTTTCTTTTACCCAACTATGGACATGTTTGCATGAATAGTTTCGTACTACGCTAGAACAGTAGCACAACTCGTGCGGTTGCTGAAAAGGCGAAGCCAATGCTCTGTGTGGCCTTTGGTTGCGACACATTCTATCACATCTCATTCCACTTCACTAAGGTATGCTAAATGACACGATTTTGAAAACCCTTGAACATTAATAAAAATCTTAGTGTAATGCATTATTTACTTCTTCATTTCTTGAATTCTATAATGTCCGCTATACTTTTTGTATAAATTTAAAAAATAAAATAAATAAATAATAAAAGCAAAGTTGATCCCACGCGCTAGCGTATGGATCGTTAGCTCTTCTCAGAAATGTTATTGAATGCGAAACGAAATCACAATCACAATCACATTTCATATCACAGTGACTGCCCGAAAATTCGCCTCTTTCAAGTCTCTGCTGGCATAAGTGAAGCGCACCTCCCCACAAGAGCTGACCACCACACTCAAACCGCTTCGAATCGTTTGAATTTTAAATGGAATATTGAAACTACGAAAAGACATCAAATCAATTCCTTTTGGCAAATCGGGATTCTGAATTACATTTTCATTCAAGATGAAAGTGCTCTGATCCGATCCCACTTGACCCTCCGGTGACGGTACGATTGTCTCTTTGGGATTCATTTCACCGCTTTCATTTCGGGCATTTCTTTCTGGTCTGCTCTCACAACACGATTGTAATTTTCGATTGGGCAAATAGAATGTGAAGCAGTGTGTGCTCTTGTAATTTATTCTGCTGTAAAGCGAATGAATGGATGGGGGGGGGGGGGGGGGGCGCCTGCTTGCATTTACCTGAATATTTTCCTAATTAGGCTTGTTAGCTGCTCCTGATTAGCCGCAGCCAAGTGAATGCGAACATCGGTATGGAAGCATATTCAGGACATTCAGATACATCAGCAAGTATCAATTAAAAATATGTTTTTAGGTCAGTCTCTTCAAGTATCCGACGATGATGTTGAATTCATTTTTTCACGAACGGACGTAACATCCTCCTCATCAATTGGACAACAAACTGCTTAATTAATTCGATTGATCAATTTGCGTATTCATGAGGGTAAATTCGAAATCAGAGATGGAAGTGCATTGTAAATTTGTGTAAACGAGCTGGGAAGCGATGATTTTAATGACAAACGACAAGGTAAAATGGGCACATAATAATTGTAACGATAATATGGGTGACGCACCTGGGCCTACCTTATACAGCACCGCTCGCGTTGTGTGTCATTTATCTCTCTCACGAGTCAAGGAGACGTATGTACAGTAGGCTTATGCTTTTTAGATCAGTCCCGAAAGCGCTCATTTTAGCTCAAATCTATTTATTGAACTAGTTCGTTATTCTAGGTTATTTAGTTAAATGTAGTTCAGAGTTCTTGCAATGCAAAGCAATGGTCATCATATTATCGCATGCATTTTTAAAATTACATTCACATACAACACCGGCAACGAAACGAAGCTCGATGAGCTTGTGTTGCGGTCGTTAAACACAAGCAACCCGATGTGCACAATGCCCATACATACACACAAAACAAATGCACTCAATTTAGTTATTCTTACTGAACTACATGCGCGCAGATTGCAGAGTAAGGCGTTGAACTACTGAACTGACATGAACTAAATGACCTAAGTGAACTAAAATAAAATTACTAGTTCTAGTTCACTTTTTTGAGCTCTTTTTTGAACTATTTCTTTCGTGAACTACACAAGCCTAATGTACAGTCGTGAAGTTTGAAATACATTGTAGTTTTGAGGCAGTGTATGCCCCCGGAGAGGTGGGGACGTTAATCATTAAAGTTACCCAAGTCGGTATGCTATGGTGGCCAAAAATGAATGAATATATTTTTAATAACCTTTCCAAACCGAGACTAAAGGTGACGAGAATTGAAATATATGAATTTAATAGAGCCCCCTTTAAACGACAGGCCTCAGGACTGACTCTGGCCAGAATCTAAGCCAGGAAAGAACTGTAGTCGAATTTGCACTGACGGCTCCAAGAGTAATGAAGGATCTGGCGCTGGTGTATTCGTGGAGGCCGACTACATCAGACTACACTCCTCGTTAGATAAATTTTGAGGTGCTCGAAATTTAGATTCTCCAAGCGGAAACGTAGTGACCCTGATTACCATGAAGAACAGGTGGAAGGGGCAGAAAATTTGCTTTGCAAACAGCAAAGCTGTGGTTAAGGCCTAGCTCAACCCTTCCAGCATTTTTCTGGAATGCAAGAGCTTTATGAATTGGATTTGATCGGCTGAATAAATTTGCCAACACTTGTCCGGGACAAAGGTAAAGATCAGAAAAAGTACTCTCAGGACCTGAACCTGCTCTGGGACTACCTGCGTTTCTTGTTACGTCCTCCATTTATGGTTGGACCTGTCGAGATCACAACCCTAGGTGGCATGACTCTCCAGGATGACGACAAACCAAGCTCATGCTCCATAACGTGTGTAAGAAATCCACGGCATTCTTTATACCTCTTGAGAGTAACTGCAGACGACTTACCGGCGTACTAACGGGCAACTACACCTTCGCCAAACACCTAAGCCTATAATACCACTCTACAAGGGACACCTCTCTATACGGACAATTAATAATGGCCTCGGCTGCATGGACCGTGCATGTAAATGGGGCTGGTAATGTATTTCAATGATTTACAACGGATGCCCTTGTACCGGACAAGGACATGAATCTAAGCGCTTATTGAGCAGTTGTCCCATAATAACTGCAGCATACCAGTATGTGCACATATAAAAACAACCAACCAACAAACATATTGCGTTTCTACAATACAAAAGGTCTTACAAAATTTGTCAATTTCCACAACTTAACCTAACCCGAACGGACACCTCTACAGAACGGACAATCCTGACGGCCCCGAGGGCCCAGATCGACGAAACATTTTCAGTTGGCTTGATTTTTGCCGACATGCAAACGACAAAACCATACGTATGAACATTCTTCTCGAATCAAACTATGTAGCTATTGATGACTCATTACCCGCATTTTTCACTGGACCAAAGGCGGAAGTTTCATTTATTAACATTCAACTACAATTAGCTTCGTCGCTGAGGACTTTTTTCGAATAAAAAAACCTTTTCACAAAGCGCCAATTTATAAAATGAAATATTTTTATTTGTAAATGGCAATGCTGACTAAGCATGCAAGACTTTGATATACATCACGAATAACTCACGAACCGTCAAACAAAAAGGCTGTAAAGTGAAACAGCAAAAAAATCACCCATTATTCGAAATACTGTCACAATTCGCACACAATTAAATACTTTACACAAACTAACTCCACAGCTTTCGCCCAGAATTCACCTTGACAAGCTCAGCTGCCAGACGACCCCGATGATGAAGCTGCCACAATTTGTCAAAGGATCAAATGTGGACACAATCAATTAGTTGAATAACTCTGTTTAAGGTAATCTCATGAAATTATTGAATGCGAGTGATTTGATTCCACTCGAGTGTATATTATTGGGCAGCTGAATTATGCATCGTTAGCTTACCTCGTTGGATGTTAGACGACGACAATGTCGACGGACCAGTCATCTGCAACACCTGGGCAATTCAGTGCGATTAAAATGAAATTATTGAGATGATTCCATCATAACTACGAACTGGCAAACACACGAAGCGTGCATTTGGTCTCAGGTAACTGCACACGATGGGATAATTTGAGTAGACGTCGGGTGGAATGTCTGACGAGGACTTTGCACCCTTGGCTCACATGTCACACATGAACTTGGATCGTTTGTGTGCGACAACAACATATCCTTGAGACCGCCAGAGGAACGTGCTGTTTCCAATTACGCCATGCGTATTTTGTATCTTGCCCAGGAACTTACGTCGCCCGGGAATCCCCTTACGTGTCCCGTTCAGACATCATAGGCAACACAGGTAACACCCTTTTCTAATGACAGCTGACATTATAACCGACAGCCCTTTCTATTCAGCTGACTGCACACTTTTTACGCATCCCTAATGCAGGCAGGTGCATCCATTCGATACGGAGATGTACTTCATAAATTATTCACATGACCTTTCGGTGCCAGGCCAGCAAACTCGCAATGCCCATGAAAGCTTAACCATGTCACATCTCACCCTTTTACGTAGAATTTGACATGAAAATGTATGTTGCCTAGGCTGTGTCCATCCAGTCGATGGCACTGGAGACTGGTCGTCGTTCGGTCAGCTTCCTGCAACCAGACCACCGAGTGAATTCTGAATTTTCCTGATCAATTAAATTTTAAATTTTCGGATTTGTTCTGCGTCACCGACAAATGATTTTTCAATACGGTGCAGGTGAGAGCATCCCTCTCGGTCCTCTAGAGATGCTGTCATCGCAAATTGATGTGGTGTACCGTGGGTTGAGGTTGCCGCATGCAGATGGATTTCTGGTGTGTTTGAAGAAATTCAGGCGGACTTGATGGTTTTGCTAAGAATGATTCATTTTGTTGGCTTTGAATGAGGAGAGATTGATTTGGGTACGAATCGTAAACGTAAATTCCAGCTATAACCATCCTCAACTCTAGATAAGGGATATAGATTATTGCACCTAAACTGAGGAATAAATTAATGGTTCCAGAGACGTACATGTTTGCCGTTTATTGACGTGTACCTCGCATCGAATGTGAGCTTTATTCTCATATATTTTCCTGTTAACTAATTAATATAAAAAAATACATTCAAGATTTTTATAGTGGAGACTTCTTCCCCTTATCAGACCATGAGGATCGGATTCCAAAACACCTTCTTAGCTGGAGCAATGGTATCTACGCACTCGATGTCCTTCTGGACAATATACAGATCTTGGTACAGACTCTAAAGTCCCCGGTTATATTTTATCCTCTATTCACACTCCTCGCAGACAGTACCCTATACATTTTTGACGCAGTCTTTCGAAGTGACCTAAATCAGCTATCTGCTGTTCAGCTTATCGTTCGGTCTTCCCCTCCGTAACGCAAAATCGTAGGCACGATTGTCTTTCAATCAGGAGTGTTGACTCAAGTTGCTTCGGCAAACGAAAGTGGCAACTGCTTTCATTTGCGGAGGCAGACAAACTCCTTCACTACATCTAAATGCAATTTTTGAAGTACCTGCTGATATTAGGAAAATGGCTGCTTGACTGAATATATGCCGGAATGGATGTGTCTATTTTCTTTGTATGGTTCACCATCTTTATGAGGGCTAGATGAAGAAGAACAGAGTTTGATATGATATCGATAATCACCTTCACCTTCATTAGCGGCAGTGCTCTATGTCCTTTCCAAGACAGATCTTGTGCCCACGGACTCTCTTCTCCAGATGAATTTCAAAGATATATTATATTTTGAATGCTCTCATTTCAAAAGCCGCGAACCATAGAATCCGTTACGTGCATGAGTTCATAGCTCACAATAAAGTTGTGTCCACTATGATGGATAAAGATAATCCGACTCATATCCGTATAATGAGAAAGTTGCGGTTTCAAGACACCTTCATAAAAATATAAGAAAAATAAAAAGTTAATTTTTGTTCTTATTGTATTCATTCACTCATTAAAATCCGAGCACAAGCACGTCAACAGCAATCGAATCCATCTTAAAGAACCATCTGTCTAACGTGACAAAAACCGTAAGTTAGGCTATTGTCTTGGATGCATTTTCGATTTTGTAAAGAGTCCTTGACAATCTTTGTCAGTTCTCTATCAGAACAGGAAATGACATACATGATTCGGTACCTAAAGGTATATCTGCGAAACATTTGTTTTGTCAATTTCATATCACTCATTATTTCAATCTACCTGCTGCGAAACATTCCCCATTTCCCAAATTCTGAATATCAAAAGTTCGGTGATACCCAACTTATGTGGCATTTGATGTGCGCCACTAAACCACTGACTCTTCAAAAGCAGCAAATGTTCGTTCTTCGCCACACAAAGGGACTTGAGATGATTTCTGTATTGTCCACAGTCAACTGCACCGCGACATTCAGGACGATGCATTATCCCTCACTGCTTCAATAATTGACTGCAATTCCACGTACTTGCAAGATTTACGATCCAAAATTGGATCTTTTTGATGCGAACAAGCCTTTCTCGCTGTTTTCCCCCGGGATCTCAATTCAATCCCAGGTAGACCGGCTCACAAATTATTCGCTCCCGGAATAATGAAATTCATTGCTGAAGCACCACAGTCAACAATACCGACCGCAACAATGGCAAACGCTCCAGATGTTGAACACAACCACGGCAGAGTGGGGTGCTTTCAGTGATTTCTTTTTTCACCTTAATTAAGCCCTTACCTTGGGGTAATCCTTATGGCAAATGCAAGTCATACACAACGGCAATCGCAACGAAAGGGTTACCACAAACACAGATTGTGTGTCACAACACCACACAAGAGCCAACCGCACCACACCGAGCAACAGTTTGCAGGAAAGCCAGAAGTCGGACGCAACCATCAAAACGATGGCAACAATAATAATTGAATGTGGAGGTTTGTGTGGGCAGCAGTGATGCACTTGTCATAAACCTACACATAGACTGGGTGCGGGATAATTCCAAGAATGGGCATCAGCTGTGCATGCGTTGGTGGTATGGCAAAGCATTTGTGGGTTTCAAATTGAAAAGGTAACAGTCTTTGCAGTTCCTCGTACTCGTGCTGCGCCTGAAGTGCCTGAGGTTTGTACAACATCTTGGGAAAAAAATAACCGGCATGGTTTTCTCTCATGATTCTGCTTGGAATTGTACATCCCTTGATGTTTCATTTCATTTCATTTTGGCTTAGGAAGAGCATTCTTCCCAATTACTTGTACGATTTAAAAACATATGGTGAGACACAACTGTAATATTTTGATATAGATTCAAGGGCTTTAAAATCGAACTCCTGAAACAATTTCTGTGGTGCTCCCTAGTCAAAATTCGGTATTTGACTTAGTTTCCATTTGATTTGAAGAAAACAGGCCTTACGCGTGGACCAAATTGAGTACACTATGTTCTTTTATAAGCATCCTTGAGCGGAGTAGGGTATTATCTCGTAGAGGGTGTTCTCTTGTAAAGGATATCCTCTCTGGGTCTGCCCGGATAGAGACTGACAACGAGAAGGTTGCGACAGGCTAACTGAATGTTTAAATGGCGCGATGAATGTCCTTGTGTATAGCATTGAGATCAGAGAATGCATATGTGTCAGTTGTCTAGTTCTACACAGACAATGGTAGATTCCTGATTCCGAATGGAATTAAATGATTTAGTCCTTCAAGCTACTACTGGAGATTGCAGCTAGATCCTACTATTTTAAGCGCGTACGTGATCCTGAAATTAGGATTTGCGTGAAATAGTGAGTAGCACATGCTTGGTAAATTGATTTCACGTGCATCTAATTACCCGTCACATCAAATTGATCTTAAAGTTGATCAGGAAGACCGAGCTTATTGTCATAGTCAAGTTAGCGGTTTTTGACTCAGCTTTTGTTCCGCGATAGGGCGAGAAACAAGACAGTACGCCAGGAACTCAATGTTGAGCAGCTGCTTTTCCGAACGGCAAGGCCTATGATTCGATGGTTGGGTCAAGTGTCACAAATGTCCTCAGCATCACGACTGCCAAGGCGTGCCTTGAATGCCATTCCATTAGATAGGCGACCGCTTGGTAGATCAAGGGCGAGGTGGTTGGAAAAACTCCAAAAACTCGCCTGGTTGCGCTTGGGCATAATTGCTTGATGAGGGCTCTTGTGTGTGCTTTGCTCCCGCGACCCTTCGAGTGTATTATTTGCCATAACTCCAGTCAGGTCTTGGCACACCAACGAATGTGGTGTTTTTTGAAACTCCGCATCACACTGTGACTGAGTGCAATTAAATCTCGGGTAGAATAGTTTACTCCATCCGATGTACACACACAAGTTGAGCGATAGTGAACAAAATTACCCTAAATCATACTTGAGTCTGGGACATGCCCCAGAATAAAGTAGTTTTAAGTGAAACTTGTGTGTACAGTGGACTCCTCCTTAGTCGTATTCTCACGGGTGGTTTTTTGTACAGACAATTGAGGGAGATGCCAAAATATGGCAACAAAATATTCGAGATGGGAATTTTGACTTATGGAGTCTTCGTAACGTACCGTTTAGTTTTTACTTTACATTTCATAGTTCAGCTGAGTAGGTAGGTAGTAGGTAGGTGCTGAGGAATTGCTTTAAGTTGAAGGTGGCCATAAGCTAGTATTTCCATCGCCGAAAGGGGGAACGAACGCCTCCTTGAGGATGCTGATTGGAGAACAGTAATAGCGGCTGTTGATTATGAAGTGAATGGCTTACGTTCAGAGGATAGAGATATAGTGGTACTGCAATTTAGCTAATTTTTAGCTTGAAGGGATGATGTATTTTTGAGGCTGATCATTTCTGATTTTTGATAAATTGTTGCTGAACCATTGGCCAGATGGTTTTCAATTTATGGAGAAGCGGCTCCCAATTAGTCTCGTCTAAATTGAAGTACGAGTGCCACGATATCGGTATCGATTTTAATAACATAGGGAGCGCGTATGACATTAGCGAGCGGATGAAGGTTTTGTTTATTTGCAACTAACACCAATTTCTCAATAAATTCATTTGGACTAGCTACTCTGCCATTCCTGCTGTACTCTCTGCGAAAGCTCTTTAAGTTCTTTGGGGCTGATCGGTAGTGTCCCAAGTCCCAACCTTCTTTTCACGATTAACCACAAAATCTCAATTGGATTGAGGTCGGAATCCATTCCTTCACTAATTTTTAAGAGTGCTTTGGGTCTCCGTCGCATAGTGTGTTATTTTCGACATCTAGCAGAACTTTATTCCTGTTGCGGTTGGTATAGCTAAACTATGGATTTTCCTATTCGGCGAAGGAAAAAAAGTAATTCTATCAAGTTCTTAAAACAAGTAGCTATATGTGGTCACCGATAGGGGCCGTATAGCCCACGCCATCCACCCTCCATAAACATCATGGATACGAACGCCTCTAACTAAAAGACCACTGGACCGATCTTGTTCAAATCTTCACCAATGTATTCACAAAAGCAGTAGCACACGCAGAATCACTTCTTTTACTCCAGTCCAATAGCTCAAATAAGTCCGAAGATATTATGATGAAACTAACACATTATACGTCCATCGTCACATTCATCATTTGTAAGTAAAACGTAAATAAATAATTTTTGTAATTGTGTACTTGTTGATTTAATTTCTGTTTTTTTTCTTGACTTGAAGTTAGTCGCTCTCATCATTGTCTTCATCGGAACTGCTACTAGGTGGTGCTACTCGTACTTCCGGAGCCTTTAACAGGGCAATTCATTCTTGTGGTAATGGGTTATTTTTTCTATGCGACGCTGAGACAAAGATCTGATGATATTAAGAACCTGTTTAATACATCTCTATTCGTATTTTTCTAAAGTATTTAGGGCTAAAATGGTCTAGAAATCGATTGTATTCCTTATTGCTCGCTTGTTGGACTTCCTCTGACAATTGACTAAGTGGCATTATGCAGACTTCTCTTTTGAGTGTATCAGAAATTTGTGTATGCTTGCAGGCATATGGTACCATGCGTAGTGCGCTAGATATATGTTTTTTTTTCTTTCATTGTCATAGCTTGTAAACTTGTCTGCATCAATTTCATATTCACTCGATATTGCTTAGAGTAAAATTCGGAAATGGTCGATCAGATCAATGCTGATGCCTGTTATATCCGCACTCATCTGAACTTTTCTGTAAAATGTCCGGGCTGTGTTACCATCATTCGTATTGCCTGCTACTTGCTTTGTCATGTCAACTGGCAGTCTCATTTCATCCCGAAATCGAATTGAATCGTGTTCTCAACTAAACTTTTTTCTTCCTGAGAACTTGCTTGCCTTTTCTTGATGTCTAATTTGTAAGAAATGTGTAATAGACATTCATGGGGTGCGCAGCTGAGCAATGTCTCAACAGATTCTGGAAGTAAAGGGTGGTTAAATTTGATGTTGAATGTGAACCACAACTAAATGTCAAATTTTCTTCTGCATTTCATTTGACATTTCTCAATTTCAGACTAACTCAATTTGAACCATGGAAAGATACACAATCGAGCAACTCGTTAAAGTTATTCAGGCTTATTATGAAAATGGGCGTTCAAATCAAATGCATATCGTGCACTTCGTGAGTTTTTCGGTCAATTTAATCGTCCAAATGTGCGTACAATCGGAAAAATCGTGCAAAAATTTAAGCAAACCGGTCTGTAGGAGATGTGAAAACACCAGTGCATCCTCGTACAGTTTGTACAACAATTACACCTCTCACGCTCGTCGTTGATGAACATTATGCATAAAGACTTGCATTTACATGATTACAAGGTGCAATTGACTCAAGAACTAAAGCCCCTTGACCATTTCAAGCGTCGCCAATGGTCAGAATGGTGGCAAGAAATGGCAACAGTGGATGATCAATTTTCGAAGAAAATCATCTTCAGTGATGAGGAACATTTTCACCTCACTGGATTCGTCAATAAGCAGAATTGCCACAATTGGGCGAATGATAATCCAAGAGTGATTGTTGAAAAACCACAAAGAAGGACTGTTTGGTGCGGTTTATGGGCTGGCGGCATCATCGGGCCGTATTTTTTCCAAAATGAGGCCGATCAGGCAGTTACTGTGAACAGTGTTCGCTATCGTGAAATGATAACGAACTTTTTATGGCCCGAATTGGAAGATATGTGGTTTCAACAGGACGGTGCCACTTGCCACACAGCTAACGAAACAATGGCTCTTTTGCGCGACAAATTCAATGGCCGTGTTATCTCATGTGGTGGCGATGTGAATTGGCCGCCAAGATCATGTGATTTGACACCGTTAGATTTTTTTCTTTGGGATTATTTGAAAGAAAAGGTGTACGTCGATAAGCCAGCAACAATTCAAGAGCTAAAGGATGAGATAATAGAACCTCAATTATGCTTCAGCGTCATCGAAAATTTGGACCATCGGATGGAGGCGTGCCGCCGAGGTCGCGGTGGCCATTTGGCCGATATTTTGTTCCATACATAATTGAATCATACCAATCTTATCATAATAAAAAGAAATGACAATAATTTCCTAAATAATTTGTTTTATTCAAAATCAACATCGGCCCTTAATATTTAACCACCCTTTATATAGTCCGGGGAAGGTAATAAATAACATCTCGATGCGGCTACACGCGGATACATTTTGAAAACTCTGCACAAATTTAGAATATAAAAAACGACTGATAATTCTAAGGCCTTCAAGCTAATCAGTAATTCCTACCATTTGCTGAGGTCGTACAAGGTTCAAACTAACCAAAAAGATTCCTTAGATAACAGGCAAGAAATTGGAAGGCAACAATTTGAAAGATAGCATTGCTACTTACTTCGCACGAACACAATAAATTTGATTCACTTAATGCAACTAATGTTTTACATTTCTCTTGCTCAAAAATGATTGCTGTTTGCGATGTCAGACAACGGTAAACACCGTTTCCATGAAAATTTTTTTTTTGCGGAACGTTAATACCTTTATTTATAAATGTCGTTTGATACCAAACTTTTGTCATTCGCACGGCTTTGATTTCTGAATTAAGTTCCGCTGGATTCGCAAAATAACACACTGTGCGTCGTCTTGAAATATGACTTCGTATTCAGCGCTCCTACCCACAAAATCACTCCCTTCATCGTGCTTCACTGTTTCTTTAACATGTTGCCTTTGGATGGTCTCTCTAGGGCGGCGCAAGCAATATTGTTTTCGTCGGACTGAGACCGATTAAATTTTGTTTCGCCTGACCACACTACACGATTTCAGTGTAGTTCTGTCTCTATTATGTGTTCTCTGGGGAACTTTTACCGTGCTTTAACATTTTTACTGGCAATCTAGGTTTATGTTTCTCTACCGCTGAGATGTAGTAATTGTTGTGCCGGATGCGCCGAATATGATCGGAATATGTTTTTTCCGCCTAGACGGGATGTTGCCTGGCACGTCTTATAGGACGTCCCTATTTAAGCTTCATCAGCACATCGATACACTTCAAATGGTCGCCATCAAGGTAGCCATAGGTATGCATGTATAGCCGACAACGATGGTACAGGGCAAATGACAAAGCACCTACATAAACGTAGCTTACTTGATAATTTAATGCATCTGCACTCGTGCAGAAGCCCTTAAACATTTTCCCATTATCCTCCCTCTTGTGCCGGCTCTGCTCCGCTCTTATTTATAATTCGTCCGTAAGTACACAAACCAAGAAAGAACCAAGTCAACATAGCATTCTAAAGTGTCACAACAGAATCACTCTATTCCAAGTTGCTTGGGTTAAGACGTCGCTAGAAGGGACGAGTGTCGTTGCGTTTCCCATTATTTCAGTGCTTTCTTTTTTCTGCTTCACTCTGAAATAGAATCCCATGGAAATTGGATGAAATTTATCCCTAAGCCCCGACCCCGCCCCCGCTGCCGCTCCCAAGAGACGATATCCCCGACCGATCCCATCTAATCCATTAAAGCGTTAAACTTTCTGTTTGGAAAATACGGATGGCTTATTGTTGAGTGTAATTTGAGGTCACAAAAGGATTGACTTTTGCGAGGAGAAAATGTATGCAAGGCAAAGAAATCTATTAAGTACAGCAGCTTCATTTCGAATAAATAAATGCCATTATCCTGAAGCCCTCCTCTGACCTAATGTCACACTCCGCTGGGGTGGGGCGGGCGAAGGGATGCGGTTCAAGGACGCACACTTGGATTGTTGAATTGCGTCTTTGTTTCGTTTTCACACCGATGCGACGGGGAGGGGTGAATTAGAGGTGAACCCAAGACCGCCAGAACGTCAGGAGGAAAATGTATAATTTTCTTCTTGAATTCACCGTATTCATGCATGAACTGGCTGGCTCCGTCCCCAGTGGAGTGGGACTGTGCGTTGTCATCACATCAGCAGCGCCAGCAAGCCACATCCATCAAAATGGTATTCCAGTGATTGACTGACGACATTGCCGGTGACACAGACGGCAAGTGGTTGAACGATGCTAACCACGTATGTACACCACTGCGGCGGCACACAGGCCCGAAAAGAAATCACTCGTACCACGCCTTCGATGGGAGGAGGGGGTGTGGGCATGTGTGGCTTCCTTGAGATGTTTATGCGATAATACGGGAAGTTGTGTTTCCTCTAAGGATTCAACTGCAATCAGGATGTAAATGCTTGTCGAATACTTAGGGTAATCGGATGACTTGGCGGGTGCGGGGGGAGTTTCTGATTTGTTTCCACGCATTTTCACATCGAGAATGGGAAAACGAACTCGATAGAGACATCTTCAACCTTTCCAACATCGATTGATGGCCTGACGACGAACTTTGACATTCTCTACAGGAGATTAGATACTGTAAGGCTCAATTACGAGTACAGAAATTGTAGGAGCGGCGGTCATGATGCTTGTGCTTTGTCTGCAAATGAAGATGATTGAGTCCCGCGATGAGCATAAAAAAAACATGGAGCAAGTATTAATTATTCGAGTCAAAGTTAAACAAGGAATCGCCTCAGAACATTCATCAGGTCGTTTTTTTTCCCATTAAAGCAGTCTTATTTTACTGATTGGGTTTTCAGTGTTCTATCTCTGACAGCTCACACGAGAATCGTGACTTGTGCCAAACCCCAACATCCTCAGGTAGCACTGCCATTTCATCATGGAATGAACTACAACTGAACACTGCTCACAAACCACAACAGGGCTCCGTGGCTAACGCGATCTTTGGCTGGATGGCTCCAGTTTCGCACATCAAGTTGATTGAGGTGGTTCTTGACTTCTGTGCTCCAACTTAGACGCGGGCGTCCTCTGTTGCGTAGTACAACGGGCTCGGAGTCGAAGACTCTTTTGGCCGAAGCTAAGTTTTCCTTAAGTTCTACATGGCTAGGCTCATGTCGCTGTACAGCCCGTAAATTTCGTGACTGAATCTTTTCCTTCGGGTGCAATCAACGAAAATAGGACAAAAGATCGCTTGCAGAACTGTTCTCCCGAGGATGATAATTGCCCATGCCTCTGTGCCGCACATGATCACTGTTTTATATAAAGTTAGCTTGCTTCTTCGAGAGATGGCTCTGTCACTCAGTTGCCTCTTGAACCGAAAAAACAGCGGTTGACTAGAGTTATTTTGCGTTCGATCTCGGTACTGATGTTGTTTGTACTGTTTAATGCGTCAATGACTACCTCGAAGTTATAGCTGCAGATTGTGACGTTCTATTTAAGACGTCCATGATGTATGTCCTTTCTTGAGGAAAGCATGTACTTCATTCTAACCGTCAGACCCATTTTAATCACTTCCATCTCAATACCAGCAATCGCCAATCAAGACCAGCAACCACTTCTCCAGAGCGGAATGGAATAACACAGCGCGTCGACTTTTTTAGATTATGTGGTGTATATGTGATGGGTGCCGATTTTTTGAAGATCTGATCTAGCTGAGATTTCAGTCAGTAAGCTTATAAACGGTTTATGGCGAGCACACAAAACGGCAGAGAAGCTCTTTTACTCGATGGCAGAAAGGCGTATTCCTCAATAGTTGGCCCATTCAAAGTGGTCTCCTTTTCTGTGGAACCGGCACTCGATATTAAGATTCCACTCGGGCATGTCATCCACCGACTGTATCTTCCACACGAGCTGGTGTTCGACGCCTTCAGACTATTTTTGCTTATGATACGTCAAATCACTCGACCATGCCAAGAAGACCGCGTTCAGTTGAGCTTCCGAAGAAAACATGTAATTAGCGAGTAACCGATGTACTCGAAGAAGTGACTCGAAATTGGACTCTCCGTATGGAGATTGTAGTCAAAATTAACATGAAATGAAAGTTTACAATGTAAATGGCACGCATTGGTTTATCAACTCAAGTAAACATTTTATACACTTTTCAGAATTTCCAGTGCAGTTTTTTGAGAATTAAAAATCAAACGCTTAGAAAATCACACTTTAGCAACAACTCTTGCAGCGGGTATTTGAATAAAAGCATTTCAGGCAAGACGTGAATTCAGTTCGAAGTCACTTGAGAGGGTTCTAACAACAGCAACATGACAGGTTAGTAAGTTTCCGGACCTTCCTTTGGGTAGCTGGAAACACCATCCTGGATCCGAAAAATGTACCAAGACGTCCTTACTTAACTTTTGACCCATCTCAGCTGGCTTCATAAAAAGTGAGATTTACTTACGAGCAGTTATAAAATCAATACTTCAGGCTACGAGGGCTGGGTTCTGTTCAGCTTTTGTTTCAATCTACATCAACACTCTCTCGCATCACTCATCGCCGGCAGCTTTAGTGAAATTTCCTACTCAACAATTCCCTAACATACCCAAGATCCTTCCACAAGGACCCCGCATCAGGGCGCGCCTCAGCGAAGATGTAGACATGCAAGCACCAGCCAGCCTAAGGTTAAAGGAGTATATTTTCACAAGATATCCATCCGTTCATGTCCTAATTTGTTACTTAACCTTTTAGATAGATATTAAGGAAGCTATTACGAACCCAAGCGCGACGCTGTTCTCCATCTCCGCGTGCGCTTCCGCTTGAGTAATTGAAAATAAATGCAAGGGATACCGGGATATCACGGATCTTGAGGTTACATTTTACATTTTATGTTTCACTTCTCTTGTGGTTCTTCTTTTTGACAGACATCCCTTTTGGAAGCCTCGAAATGAAAAGACCATAGAGAGAGAGAGAGAGCGAGAGAAAGCGGAGGAGAAGCGAAAATAAACCATGGAGGGAAAAACCATTTGGTAATTAAAAGAAACCGGGATGGGGTTGTTATTTTTTGTTCGTCGTCTCTGTTTTGGCCCCTCTCGCGCGGCTAGGGCTGAACATTTCATTACAATTTTCCGTTCTTTGCGTTTATTTTTATGTAGTTTTGTTCTTTCTTTACTCGTTATTTGTTGTGTCCCAGTGTTTCTGCTTTTTTTTTTCGCTTTTTTTTTTGTGGGCGCCGTTTGTGTGGAAAAGTTTGAAAACTGAAAGGAAACGACGACGAGCCTTGATAATGACTTTCATTTCGCCGAAAGGCTTGTAATCGGACGCCGTATTTCGACTGCGGTTAACTGTGGTAGCCTGTGTATTTTTTCTCTTTCTACATTCAGCCTCCGCCCGGCGCTGTTGTTGCTTTGCTTCGATAGGAAATGTTTCTTTGTTTTTTGCTCGTGTTTAAAGCGGCAGTGCGCTGGTACATTTTTGCAGGATACTCCACAGACAGCGAGAGAGTTTATTAGTGGTATTGAAATGGAACAGAAACTGTTAGGCCATTGCGGGGGAGCGAATAAAAGAACCGAACTGAACAATAAAAACAAACATGCAGCCGCAACATTTTGCGGAGGAGTACAAATTGAAAACAAAAGGCTTTTGAGAGTCGGAAAAGGCAAAGAGGAGAGTCTAGCGCGAATTAAATGTGAATTACTTCAAGTTTAATTAAGAGGAAAAAGCTTCTATGATTCAATCCGATTTTACGAACTGTCCGGCAGGACGTTGTTGGCCCTTTTGGAATATAAACCACCGGGCACATCCCAGCGTAGCCGTTCTTCATACAATCCCGTCACTTTTTCATTGATTTTGGTTTTGTGTATTCGTGGATGTAACAAGGACATCGACGACAACGATGGCTATAGGGAGGTGGAATTTGTGTTGGTATTGTGGTGGATTTTCCAAGAACTGCACATTTTACTTGCCGCACTGTGATATTTAAGCGGTCGCAACGTACCACTGTTACGTCTCCGTCTTCTACTCTTTACGGGGTCTTTTCGGCGAAAGCCTGTCGGGATCAGGGTGCACGCGTTGTCCATACACAAATTCCGAAGTAAAGAGTTGCCAAAAATCACGCGACACCAACAACCGAAGGTAAACAGACCTTGTGCTCATATTTCTTTGAAGATGGCGTTAGAACTCCAGTCAGCAGGAGCTATCTGGTGCACACTCCTCATCCGGCGTACTTGAAGCTTAGGTTTCAGTGGTCTTTTCCAAGGCAGGTCGAATAGAATCGGCGGCGGACAAGTCCCTTAGACCTTACCCATTGTGAGGCTACCGATACCACATGCATCCGGGCACTTAGTCCGAGTGTCAGAGAAAGAGGCCAGGTCAACACACTCACCACATACAACACTTTTAATTAAGAGGCAACCACTTCTGGAAACGGAAGGATTTTCTGTTGACGACACCGGAAACCGTATTAAGGACAACGATGATTTCGGATCTTCACGTGGATTGTGAGGCTCCTTAACATATCAAGCGCCGCAAAATAACTCGTGGAGGTTTTGTGCTGCTATAAAGCCACAGAGCAGATATCTACGCAATGTGCCATGGAATGGGCCGGGCGACAGTGCTTGCAATGGAGAGAAGCGGTGGATGTGGATTTTCTTCCGAGGTAAGATTTTTTTGTATTATAAAAGGGAACGCCTCATAGTAAACCGGATCAAGAACATACGATCGATTCGACACCAAGATCGATCTTGGAGATTTGAACTCTGAGCTTGGTAAGTCATCGGAAAACGCTGTCGACACGAACTCGAACTTAGTTACTCAAGCAAGCGACTCCCAAAATATCAACACCCATAAAAGGACTTGGTGGTCCCCTGATCAATCAACCGACATCAAGGTTAATGCCGACGCCATGCACTGCCTTAGTGTTCATGATGTCTTAACCTCGCAAGGAGCCATCATTGACTCGGATCATAGCCTTGTTGTAGCCAATGTAAGATCTCAGATATTCGTAGGAAAGTTTGTTTGATTTTTTGGCTACCGAGTCCTATAGAAACTTTCTGTTTCAACGCCGCCTGCACAAATAATCGAAGAAGATTGGAGACGTTGTCAAGAATCCGCCAAGGAAGGTACAACTGATGTGCTGGGTTTTACGACAGCAATTAAGAGAAACGCATGGTTTGCCAATAAGTGTAGGCAGTCACATGCAACGAAACTGGAAGCCTACAACAGACAGCAAGCTCAACGAACGGAGAGGTTTTGTCATAACAGCAATGATGTCCCAAATTCTACCAAAGGTTGAAAAACCTACAGGGACGTAACTGGTGTTAGATTTGCAGTTGTAGCTGACAATCCATCTCGAATACACAAACCACTGTCAGGCAGAATGTTCCACTCAAATTGGCCGATTATGGAGGAGAATTCCGTTCACAGTAGCGAGACTGAAATCTAATAAAGCTGTTGGCGGACGCTGAAATCTTTAGAGCAGCTTCGCGGAAATTAAAATACCATCCCTAACTCTGACTGACTGGAATAATCCTAGACAAGAAACTCAATGTCAATGAATCCTTAGGTACGACGATTTTCGGTAGAAAAAGAATGGGGACACAGCGATTATCAGACCCATACGTACATACATATGCCAGCTTAGTTTGGTAGCAGTCTTCCCTGAAAACGTTCAACCTAAAGCCATTAAACTGGATTCAAAGAATCGCAGGCCTGGTCGTCAATGGAGCAATTAGCAATACTCCAACAGCGAGTTTAGAGGTAATATTATACCACTTGACCTGCAGACTATTGCTGTAAAGAGCGCCATAAGGATCACCCGATCATCCGACTGATTGCAAAGCTCCGCTGATAATGCAAGATCATATTAGATAGACTACACGTTGTATGGGGGAATGGATGTATCGAAAGTGCTGAGAGGTACAAGCAGGGCCGAATTGTTAAACATGCACTGCTCTATCAGAATCGCAAGAGGATATACTTATCAACGTAACCTATCGCTCAATGCCAAGCCGCCAAATGATGGAACCCTAGCGTAGCAGTCGATGCAACGCTTCCCACAAGATCACGCCGTCTACTTCCGGACGCCATTTGCAAAAGTAAAACTTGTGTACATTTTTCTGATTTCAAAAGCATGCCTTTTTCCAACTCTTCCATAATTAATTGCTCGCTTGATTTAAGCAAATAAATAAACAAACAAAAATGACATGTCACAACAAACCGCTTCGTGGCAATGACGCGGGAAGACCATCAGACCAGCATTAAGGCTTAAGAGATTTCAAAGAAAACCGGCTGTCTCTTGTGCTTTAAATGCTCGACTTCAAAAGCGGTGAAGAATACTTGAAGAATTTTCTATTTTCCAGTACAGCTCATCCTTTCCACAATTACCTTGTCCTTTTATTGTGCAGCCCCCGCCCTCAGTTTACCCTTCGAACAATAAAATATGTGAGCATAGACAGACGGACGGAAAAAAGTGAAGGCAAAAGGAGAAACAATTTTAACATCCTTCAGCTTACTTGTCCCAGTTACAGTCGAACTTGTTTCCTTAATCCAATTTCTTTGTCTCCATCGGCTGGCTCGACACACAAGCGCACACATATACTCGGACGCCCAGGCACACCAACGTCAATGAAATAGTGAAATAAAACTGAAGGGCAGCTGTGAAAACAGGCGACCACTTCGTGTGCTCCCCGGTGAATGGAGCTTGTCCCAGCGTCTGTGTTGGCCGGTGCTTCGAAAGCGTGATGTTCCCTCCTGTGTCCAACAGCGGACTGTCAAGCTAACAAGTTTCCTTCTTCCGTTCGTTTTTACAGCCGCATTCGAAGACACTTCAGAAGAGCGCCACCCTTCTCCACCACCCGTCCGACCAGTTCTAAGCCCTCTGCAAACCGAGCTGAAAGTAAATTGCACACCATAACAATAACGAAGACAACAATACCCAGATGCAGATGTAGATGCACTCATACATCCGAAGCCGCACATGGATCTGCAGCTGCTGTAATCCTATGCAAATTGCAGGAGAAATGATTTCCTCGAGTTTTAACTCCCTGATTTCGGTTTTTTGTGCACAGGGGTCCGTGCCACTGCTCTCGAAGTGTAACTTGAGCTTAAGGATTTTATTTAAAGTTTAATTGCGTTTGCATTGAGCAATTAGGATGCAGCGCTACTGCGAGTGGGGTGCCCCATGTAATTGGGTTGAAGTGGCGCCGTTAGGTCGGAAGCTCTTCTGATTTAGTGACGGACTGGGGCATCAAGGGATATGGAGGGAAATATTTTATTAGATCCTGGAGGATTGTGGGCTGCTCTTAAGCGCGCAAATTGCTTAAACAATAACGAAGGAGTCTAATCAGGATTTGGAATTCTTTACCAGAGAGACACAACAGATAGGGGGGGGGGGGCGGGGGCGGGGGGCAGATAAGACCTTGTTGACTTGTATTATTCAGTGGCTCTCAGGGTTATTTGGATGTCATGCGGCAGTCTGTTGAAATGTGCTTACGTTACTGATCTCCCGTCTTCAGAAGCAACGAGGTACTAGCCAGTGAAGCAAGATGAACGGCTTGACTGGAGACACGTGCCGCTGAGACGAGATGATCCACTCCGTTTTAATTACGAAGTGGATTGTCTATAATCTGCTTATAAAGCGTGATTTTTTTAAGCATGTGGTTCTTAATTGTAAAAAAAATAACACAGGAAAATCGAAAAAGCAACTTTTACTTGAGTTGATAAGCCAAGGCGTGGCGTTTACTTGTTAAAGACTTTTTTTTGATTTGTGAAAATGGAGACTCCAATTTTGAAACTCGCTACCAAGGCTTGGCGTTGTCTTATGGGCATGGACGAGTGATTTGACGTGCCACCGTAAAAAAACAGATATCCTGAAGGGGTCAAACCTCCTTCCGCTAAAATCTTTAAGGCAGCTGGAGATGGGTTGGAGCAACTGCAATCCGAAAAAGGGGTTTTAGACAAGGTAACGCGCTGTCATGTCTATTCTTTCATGTCGATATGGAGAAGATCGTGCAAGACTCACGAGTCAAATTTAGAGTCACGATCCAGAAGTCTGCCCAGCTGCTAACATTGTCGTGATAAACAGACCAAAGTGAACCATCAATGAAGCATTTACTGACACTGAGACTTAAACGACTGAAATAGGTCTGGCGATGAATGAAGGCAGAGCGAAGTATACGCTACCCTCACGGAAGAACATCGACGACTTGGATAGAACCTCACAATGGGGAGCAATAACATCGATGTAGTCAGGACTTTCATCTACTCCGACTTCGCAGTAAATAGTACCGAGATTGAACGCAGAATAACTCTAGGCAACCACTCAAAAGGAAACTGGGTAACAGAGCCCTCTCTCGAAGGAACGAGCTGACTTTATATAAGACTTTCTGTATGACGCACTGGCATGGCATGGACATAACCGGATGATTAATGCCTCGTCGACCGAAAAATTTCGCAAGCGATCTTTAGTCATGTTTGCGTTGACGGCATCTGGAGGAGAAGATTCAGCCACGAATTGTATGGGCTGTATGGTGATAGGAGCCAGTCATCTGCGGAGTCAGCGCCTAAAGTAGCTGCGCCCTCGACAACTTAGCTCCTGTCAAGTCATCGACTCAGAGCCAGTGGCACTACGCAACAGAGGACGCCCGCGTGAAGAACCACCTCAATTAACTTGGTGTGCGAATCTGGATGAGGCTAGCTAGAGATCGAGTTATCCGGAGTGGCTTAATAGTTGAATCTTAGACCAGTAGCTTATAATGAGAAAGAAATGCGTCAAACGTCATGATTTTGACTTCAAATTCTCCGCCGAAAACGAAAGATAACCTTCTCACTGAAATCATTTCTCAGTTGGTAAATGCATTGACGCGCTGTGTGACATGAAGGGCAGTGTTTGCTAAAACCACAAGTCTGGCGGATAAAGCTCATAGACTTCAGACAAAAAAAAAAAAAAGAAATCATTGAATGGCTTGCTCCCACAGTCATCTTTAAAAAAATACTGGCCCATGAACCCGTCGTAGATACCATAAAATGCTCCACACAGTGCACTGTTCTTGTTTTGCTTGATGTTGCTCAACAAAGCAATTTTTTTTATTAAAATAGCCATTCAAACAGAAACGGGCTTGATCGCATAAGGTCGCGACATTTTACAGAACAAGAGTTTAAAATTAGATTAAAAATGGCTAAGCGCTGTTCAGTTGTATGTAAGTCTATCCACGATGTGGAATGGCAATGCTAACTGAGCGTGTTTGGCTTTGACACAATTCACGATTCACACGTGGGCTAATAACCACGAGACACTGAAAAACCAAGTAGCAACAAAATCACAAAGTAGCTAATATGGACTTTGTCCAAAAATTCAGTTTTCCTTTTCGCCGAGATGTGTGAACAGAGCCTCCTTCGTCGATCCCTTGAGCAACCAAAAGGATGCACCAAACCCTCATTTCATTGCAGACATTGATGTTGCTCAATCATCTTGGAGCAACACCGTCAATCCATGGTGGAGGCATATCGCCGCCACAACTATTGACAGAGACCAGCGGTGCCAGCTGAGATGCCGCTTTTATTTTAAGTGCCCCCACAATTGCCTTCATGTCGTTATCACAACATAGCCATTTCTACACTTTACAACCACTCGCCACTCACACTCTCAGCTGCCATTCAATATAAATAAAGTGAATAATAATCCATTTTTCGCGGCGAATATTTGACTAGAAATCGAGGCGAAACTCACCCCGCCCCCCTTCCCGACCAAACACAGCTCTTTACAAATCATAAATTATGATGACATGTCATACTAACGTCCTTGATATTTGTATTACATCCGATCAGCGAAGCGCTAGTCGCCCAAGAAGACGAACGAAGGAGCCAGGATCGGAAGAAATGTTGAATTTCCAAATTGAATTTGAAATTTGAATAATATTTCCATTAATAATCAAAACGGTGAAATTGATTTGAGGTAAACAAAACAAAATCCGCCGTTGAATGGGACCGATCCGGGGACGACTTCTTCGTTTCGTTTCGTCCTGCTGCTGCTGCCTCAATTCGCCCGTGAATGGGACGCTAAGCCGGCGCTGGAAGGAACTATGCTGTTGTTAGCGGGTGGCAGAGATTCCGACAGATTCTATCAATGTGTTGCTCGTTGCTCTCACAGCACACCAAACACAACCGCGTGTAGACAGAAGAAAAACGAGAACGATACTTCGATTCCCCGGTTATCTGCAGTGATTTATCCAATTTGCCATGGAATTGGTGGAAGGGATGAGCGAAACATTGGCCACCCCATCAACCAGCATCCACCGCCACGCCACGCGGGTGTACAATTGTAAAATCGTGCCACGGAATTTGTTATTGTTGTGATCACATCTCTGTTTGACCATAAATTGGTGAGCAGTTTGTGCTTTATGTTTTGATAAATGGCCACTGCTGGCTGCTGTTAAATGGGGATACAATATTTTTATCCTTATCGGCGGCGGCGAATGAGCGAGGGGACGGTTAACACCGTGCACGAGCGATTGAACATTTAAATAAGCGATAAGACTGCTTCGTCCTAAACGGTTGGGGGTGGGTGGGTTGAGTGCTTTCCGATGGCAATTGTATGGTAATCAGCGGATATTCTCGATGAATTTCATTAGGGACCCCAAACTAATGGGCCAGCAAGGTAATTGCTTTTTACCCTGTCAACTGATTGAGGAGACGCCGGGCTGGTTGCCGCAGATGCACAGATCTGAAAAAGGGAAATGCTCGCCGGGTTAATTTTTTCATCTTGTTGAAGGTGCACCCAGTGGCCAGACATGTCATTTGAATTTTAGCTTTGAGCAAGAACTTCTTTGATAAATAAAATTAAGACCAATAAACATATCCGCTGCAGGCTTGAATTCTACGTACGCTTTTTGTGTTCAGCACTTCCTAATGCTGCTTAGTTCGGCTCGGTTATCGGAGGAGGATCTGCAAGAATAGAGAAGGTCGTCAGTCCGGACGACAGTCCCATTCTGCTCACTTTGACGAATCAAGGCTGAGAGTAGGCCACAGTTGTTTCGTAACGGCCAAGTTAAAAGGGCATACAATAAAGCCCCTGTTAAGGCGTTTCGTGGCAGTTGGACGTTGAGGAGTATTTGCACCCTCTCCGGATACGGAGAAGCCATCCAAGCGAGGAGCATTCTCCTGGGAGGAGAACAAGAAACCAAGGCAACGAACGTCTGAGGTGACACTCGTCAAGTAAGGCGTCATCCGTATTTACGCGCCCTGCGGTTTTGCAGCACTAAGGCTAATGAAACCCAAGACCAGGGTATTTTTGTATATATGACTATAACCCAATGCCTTTTGGAGTGCGTCGAAAAACGAAAGACTGGAAGCCAACTGCGATCAGTTCAAGCGGTGGCGGTGTGCGTTCGTACTCGCGAAAATTGTGTACCATATCGGCTCGCATCCCAGAAAGGAGGATCGTTTCTGTTTTTTTCCCTTGAAGTGATGTATTTTTTTCGACTGGATGTTCAATGTTTCAAAATTGTACAGTTTTTAAGTGAATGAAATTATAAACTAAATTCAAAAGCGGACTACCAACTTATTGTCACGATTGAAAAGGTGGTTTATCGTACGGAAGGTCAATCGCGTGGGGCCTACATATACAAAAAAAAACCAAAAACAGGACCACGGCTGGTCTGGCACCCTCTTAATTGAGGTCGGGCTTTGGTTGGAAAGTCTGTGTATAAACCTTAGCATTTAGCACCGTCTTCACAAATGCCCTACCTAATTGAAAGGGCTGACGTAATCTGGACTACTCCCAGCACGGCGATTCTGCTTCTCATCGACGTCCGTTTTCAGGAAGATGTGATAAGGTGCATTTTATTGACAATGTCATCACTCCGAGTGGCGACCAACACGGTCATACGAGCCATAAAATGGCAGGACCAGACGGCATCTTCTTGGCTGATCACTATCTTTCCAGGGTGCTTAGATCGAGGCTAAGTCATGGCTAGCAAGGAAATGCTAGTACGTCAAACCCAAGGATCTACCCGAGAAAACTGGTTGACATAGACATCAGATAGCAGAATAAGAGAGCAAGGAGATATCCAACTTCGGCGCAAATTACCCCTAGTCCACACCGGAGAGAAATGTGAGAGTAGTATATCTTGTATATCACACATACTCTTACAAAAACCATGGATCCACCACAACATGGCGGCCGATTCGTGGATTTTGTGGGAAAATGTCGGCAGATTCTAGTATTTGCCCACTATAATGTACTATTGTTCGGAGGGTGTTCAAAAGTTGACTCATATTATTAAGAGCACATATAATGCTTGGGTGGATAAAAATGTAATGTTACGATCTATTTACAGGAATATTTTGAATCAATTTAATTCCTCAAAGTCATATATAGGCGCTTAGTTTTAGAATTGTATATCATCCATGAATTGTGAAAACTCATGAATTTAAATTTCATAATTGTTCGCAAAAATGTCTAAATAATGCAACTAAGACTATCTCATGAAAATGGTTGTCAAAATTTGGAATTAACTTCCATCATTTAAAAAATTAAAGTGACCAAAAAAGGTGTTTTTTTTTTGTAAATGATTCATGCAAATTTTTTTTATAGTACTTGTACACAAATTTAACATGAAAAGTAGGTTATAGGTATTATTCATACATGTGCAAAAATAAATATGTACAATACATTAAGTGAAGTATTCATTAACTTCACCCTAGTGCTTCAGACAGTAAATCTCACAATTGGGAGTTTAATAAATCTGCTTCACGAACATATTTTTACCTTCATTCTGTGTTAAAAATTTAACACCAAAATTTGAACAAAGTTTAAGTAACGAGCGAATTTTCAAATAAGAACTCTAAATCACCCCACTACTACGGTTGGGGAAGGGTATTAGTTGTCCGTCAGTTGCTCGCAAGAGCTCACACGTATTCATAGACATGGGATAAAAAGCGTATAAAGAACGCTGTCAGATGAAATCAAGGGGCAAGGGAGGTAGAAGTTCGATATCTTCTTGCTCTCTTATTTCTGTCAGTTTCAGTCGCAAGAAACATGATGCCGATGTCCCATGCCTACAACAAGGATACATTTGTAAAGATCCCTTCACCCCTTCACTCGTTGACAGGCTTAATAGAAAAATCTCTAGAGCCTACTACTCTTGTAGACATCGAGTGATCTTTCATTACCATCGAACCAAAAGCAATACTTTCTTGGCAGACAGACAGTAGGAAGAAACTCAGAACTCTTACTGGCGTTAAACCGGACACAGCGCCATTGGAACTTACGCCTCTAGATCGACAAACTCCAACGACGCGGCAAAAAGTTGCTAAGGATGGTAGTTGGAGCCCTAAGTGACCATAACCATCTGAAGAACCATGAAACTAAAATGGGACTTACCCATTTGTGTGCAGAGTCTGCGGTCGAATAAGAAAAAGAAGATACTCCTCACTCTCTATGCCACTGCAACAGCCTCTGTCAGTTGAGGCTCAGAACATTCCTTCCAGGACCTATAGGGGCTAACCAATGTCCACCGAAATTCTAATTTCTGATTTATCAGGATGTCGGGATGGTTGGACCTAAGTGGTCAGCGGGAGACCATTGTCCCCCGAGGATATGACTAGCGAATGTACAGTCGAGGACAAAAATAAATTCAGTAAGCACTTTATACATTGTTACCTTGAACAAGATTACTTTCTTTCCCCGAAGAAGTTTGAATGATTCTCCGTCCTTTCTTAGTTAATAACCCCTTAACTCCGTCAGCATCTCTTTGTGCAACTCGTTACGCTTCCCATATCGAGGGCCCTGAATCAGCACATATTTCGCTCCTCCAAGTTGTGATTAGTTAATGAATCAGCCACTTTGTGAATCAAGAGTCCTTTGTTTACTTACTCCACCAGAACGATAAGATACACCTCAATTCTTTGGAAAACCGAGATATGCTCCTTCAATCCGCCGCAAAGGACAGCATCTCTTAATTTCCGTTCGTTGAGAAGAGAAACGTTATCACAGACCCATGCAGACAAAGTCACAGCTTCTTCGTATTTCTCTTCCTTTTGTCTGGCATATCTGCGCGTCCCCCTTAATTGTTCTGTCTGCAGCGAGACGAAAAACTTTTCTAATTTCATTTAAATCCATTTAAACTGTGCGAAAATGTCCGTAGCAAATAAATTACGTTTGACTCTTCGGCTAGAATAACAGAAAAGTTTTCGTCGCGCCCACAAACAATGGGGCCCAATGCTCGCCCACCTCGTCGCTGACTATCAATGTCCTGGGGCTAAGCCCAATGTGAACATCTTGTCTGAAAGGTTGAACTGCCACAATTATGGGGTGCTCTCAGTCCAATTTTATTGCACACGGCTTCGTGGATACATCACATCAGCCTCCGCCACCACAAAGCCCACTCGGAGCCATGAGCGTCTGCTTTCGGCAGTCGGAAAATTCCTTGCCATTAACATTGACTTCTCGTTGATACCATTAAAATATATATATTTTTCTTTTTCATTTCTTTTCCATAACATTGATAATGAAATTCGTGCAAAAGGAAAGCGACTGGTGTGAGTGCCGTGTCAAGTCAAGCCGCGTGCTGGGGCCTGGGTGTTGGCTGTTCGCAGGAAGTTTCGTAATTGAATGCCGCGGAGTAAGCATTCTGTTGTGTATGAGTTTTATTGGCGTGTCCTTGGCACATATTTGAAATTGACATCTTTATGATGGGAAATATGTTTTAAATTAAAAAATATCCTCGCGATTTTTTAATCAACGACCCGTGGGAGCATTTGAATTGGGAACAGAAGAGGCGGTCGCGGCGTGACAATACTCGTACATACCTGTGCCATGCACATACATGCTCGGGACTACGTCCTGTTTTTCTTTAATTTTGCTGAGTTTAATTTCGTGCTTGTGGAGTATTTCACTTCAGAATGTGAAGTGAGAAGCGTGTCTTAATGGGACATTAAGTTCGAAGTTCAGAGGGAAGGAAGGCGTAGAACCGACAAAGCTTATGGCTCAATGTAATTATTACTAATTAATTCATTTCGCTCTTAAATATGAGACATGAAGAGTGCCATTGATGCTAATTTCCGTAATAAGTGCTTCAATAAACAGTCGACATGGCAGTTGGTCATGAAATTGAAACACTTCGAGGGTCTGAGCCAGAGAACTTCCATCGCGGAAGGTGCTTCCAGTCTTTAAGGCCAAGCTGGCTTCCACGATTGCTTGGTCTTTATGCCGGAGATTTGGTTTTCCTCTCCTTCTCGAACCAGGAGGCTCAGACTCGAAGACACTCTTTGCTGGAGCATTGGCGCTCGATGTTGCCAAGTAAGTGCGTGCTATCTTGGTACAGCTCGGAGAGTTCGTGTTTATGTCTCCTCCTTAATCGCAGGCAAGACCATATATCCGACGTAGAATTCTTCTTTCGAAGGCACCAAGTATCAGCTTTGCAGTTTTGCTTAACGTCCCACCTTCAGCTCTATATAGCAGGTGTGGCAAAATAAGAGTTTTGTAGAGCATAATGTTGGTCCTTCGAGTCATAAGCTTTAAGCCCAGTTGTTTCGACAAACCGAAGTAGCAACGGTTGCCAAGGGCGATTCTACGTCGGAGAGATGTCATTGTGGAGTTTACGTTTGCCCAGACGGAGACACATTCCTTAACTACCGCGTATTTGTCGTGATGATTGGTCCCAGATGGTGTATGCGATTTTTGCTTGACAGCACATACTTCGTCTTTTCCTCATTGACTTTTAGACTAGCTCATTTAGCCCCTTCTTCAATCGCCGTGAAAGCTTCTAGTACAACACGTTGGGAAAACGTGACGATGTCCATGTCATCTGCGTAACCCAACATTTGGACTGACTTGTAGAAGATAGTGTCTACCGTGTTTTTTCAACTTCCCGCAGCAATATCTTTTCCAGTACCATATTGAAGAAATTACACGACCTAGCCGAAATTCGGAGCATGTTTTCAACGGCTCAGAGGTCCTTGAACAGAACTGCAGTTTTCCCGGGATCCCGAATTCGGCCATCGCTTCGAATAGTCCGTTGCGACGTATGCTACTTAAAAGCGATAAAAAGGTGGTGTGTATTCCAGGATTCTGTGTGAAAATTTGGTCTACAGCCGATTTGCCTGGCCGAAAGCCGCACTGGTACAGACGTTCACAAAGCAGGTACGCTGCACAGGATCTTATAGGCGACGTTGAGCAGGAATATACCTTTATAGTTGTTGCACGAGGTAGGATCGCATTTTGCTCACTGCAGCAGTTGCGGATGTCACAAGCTGCTGTGCGGACTGAGCTCTCAGTAGGCGGTGCATTATTGCATCGCCTCCAGTTACGACAAGAAGACAGGATTTTACACGTATCTTGGAAACCAAATATACAGATATCGGGCAATAGCTCTGTCATATCTCGACGAATATGCGTTTTCAAAGCGTCAAGACTGTACAAACGACTGTCAATTAAAGCCAAACCACCGATCACGTCACCAAAACCCTAAGTAACACATCCAGGAAATATTTTTCTTGCAATTAAGCCAAAAGGGAAGTGTGTGCGATGTGAAAGCTTCGTGTTAAAACTACATGTCTGATACATTTATGCGTTCTATCTAAGCAATGATAATTGACGCTGACGATGTTGTGTGCCGATTGGTCATCCAAATTTCGTGGTCAACTGCCTGCAATTCATTGATTGCATTTAACTTGAAACACTTCCACTGACCGCAGCCATATTTTCTGTAGACGGGAATTTCGTTGATGGACCTTTTTTGCTCTGAATCGAAGAAGGTGTTCCTGTTTCAATCCGCAGCAGAGCTCCATGCACTCCATGACATGTGGGCATTGGTGACGGTAACGCCTTCACATCCCACAAACGCTGACACAAATAGGTCCATCAATCAAACGAAAGCGAAATGATTGCGCCGTTCGTAATCGTGCTTGCTTCAGCGAATTTTCAACTTCAAACCCTCTTCCAAGCCTCCCTTTGTGTCAGCAGGCAGTGTTTTGTAAACAGGATCAGAACATGCACTACATCAAATTTTGTGGGATTAGCCCATCATTAGTGACATGATTTTGGTTTTCGGACAAAAAGCAAACAACACTTTACCTTGGGCATCAATGAAGATGTGCTCCTTTCGTCACGCCGCTGCCGCCTCCGACGGTTGAAATTCCTTTGGATAATTGATGATGATGACGACGACAATCACCGTCATTCTGAAGTGACAAAGCACATTAAGTGATGATGGGGAGGATTCCGAACTGACCGCCGGTAACATTTTAGTGGAGCGTGTAAATTGATCCAATTAGCGTTTATCCTATTTAACCTTAATTACCTTGATGGCATGCGTACATATTGTATGTGGGTTATTGAAGGATGTCTTTGAGGATTTGGTGGAAGAGCATTTCGCCAAACGAATCTGTGCATGTAATAGCAATCATGGAATTAAAATTAACCCACCTTTAACTGACAGAATGGAGCTCAGAAGAGGCAAACGAGAATCCAAAGTTGAATCAACACTGCTTTGCAAATGCAGTGGAATTCGGTTATAACGACCACTCATGTGAGACGAATTCTTCTATTTTTTATATTTATTTCATTTCTTTAGTTCATTCAAATAAAATTCTTACAAGCACATATATATTAATGTGTATGTACAAGGTGGGCCAAATACAAGTTTCGATTCCAAAATGCAATAAAATCAGCAAAATTAAAAAATTGTTCCTTGTATTATGGCTTTATTAGTAGGAACAGTAGGCCATTCTGTCACCCCAATTTTCCAAGATCTTGATGTTGGTTTTGGGCTGTAACTCACGGATTTCTTGGATGATATTGGCTTTAAGTGCTTGAATAGGTTCCGGATTGTTGGCATAACATTAGTCCTTCACGGTTCCCCACAAAAAAAAAAAAGTCCGCGGTTCAAATCGCATCTCCAAAGCGGCCAATTGATATCGCCAAGACGGCTGATAACACGATTTAGGAATTTGGTGCGCAAAAGATCGATTGCGGCATGGCGCGCCATCCTGCATGAACCAGACGTCGTCCAAATTCATGTTTTCAATTTCAGTAAAAAAAAAGTCGGTTAACATGGCTCTGTTTGACGCTGGCTTATTGACGTACACCTTTTCTTTCAAATAACCTCAAAGAAAAAAATCCAACGGTGTCAAATCACATGATCTTGGCGGCCAATTGACATCGCCACAACTTGAGATAGCATGGCCATTGAATTTGTCACGCAAAAGAGCCATTGTTTCGTTAGCTGTGTGGCAAGTGGCACAGTCCTGTTGAAACCACATATAGTCCATTTTCATATCTTCCAATTCGGGCCATAAAAAGTCCGTTATCATTTCACGATAGCGAACCCCATTCACAGTAACTGCCTGACCGGCCTCATTTTGGAAAAAAATACGGTCCGATGATGCCGCGACGTCACGCTATGTTCACATTCAACATAGGCCCTTAAAATTTAACCACCCTTTATTATTCGGAGGGTGTTCAGAAGACGACTCATATTTTTAAGAGGACATGTATTTGTAATAGAAGCTTGCGTGAATAAAAATGTAATGCTACGCTCTATTTACAGGCATACTATGCATCAATTTAATTCTTCAGAGTAAAATATAGCTGATTTATATGCCATTATTGGCAAATGAACTTATTTTTATATCCTTCATTCATTAATTGTGAAAACTTCTGCAAATAAATTACATAATTTGTTAAGAACAATGGCTGCAACTATACATAACTCAAACAAATTTGCAATTAACTTTCATTACTTTCATTCTGTAAAACAAGTATGTATGTGCAAAGAAGCTGTTTATTTTAAGTGATTCAAGCAAATGTTTCAATAATATTGCTATTATTAGTTACCAGTCCACATGTTTCGTGTGAATGCATTTTTTCGGTATTACGGATATGCAAAGACTACTTTTTCATTAATTAATTAATGCACAAATAATTAATGTAAATAATGACTAGTACCTCAGACTATAACTCTCAGAAAGCTACTTCATGAACATACGCTTTGTTCGTTTGCTTATCCCCCCGTTTGCTTAACACCGAAATTTTAAAAAAGTTCAAGTAACGATCGAATTTTCAAATTCACCCCACGACTACGGTTGGGGAAGGGTATACGCTGTTTACCAGCTGTTCGCAAGACTTCACACGTATTCACAGACAGGGGACGACAAAGCGTATAAAAAACGTTGTCAGATGAAATCAAGGAGCAAGAGAGGAAGAGAAGGTGAATATCTCTTTACTCATTTATTTCTGGTGTTGTCCACTAGCATACCGGTCTCACGAACTTTTTGCACAAACTTGAGTACAGCTGTCGCTGTGAATGCTTCATTTCGGTCAAAACTTCTTTTCAAACAACACACTGTTTGGGCTACATCTTCTTCTTTGTCTGGTGCTACAGGGTGGACCGGCGTGAACTACGGGGTGGACCTGGGCCTCAACCAACAAGCCTCTCCAGCCACCACGATCTTTCGCCAGCTGCCTCCAATTGCGCACACCAAGTTGGTTGAGGTCCTTCTCCACTTGTGTGCACCATCTCGTTCGAGGACGTCCTCTGTTGCGTTCTCCCAATGGCTCGGAATCGAAGACTGTTTGGGCTACACAGCACTCATTTTGGAAATAAGTTTTCAATATTTCCCAACGTTCTTCAAGCGACTCATTTTGTTCCGCGTAGGTTTGATACTGATTTCAGATCAAGATTTTGAGCGGGAAACAGCAATTTGTATGCCATTCGACAAAATAAATTGCATTTAATGCGTCGGCTATTGAAGGGCTTGTTTCATTTTTCGGACCGTCTTCGTTTCTAAAAATTGCATCTCTCTTTTTCCACATTCCAGTGATGGTTGAATGCGAAACATTCAGTTCTTTTGCCGGATTTGAGTTAAAATCCCCTGCTTCAAGTATCCAAATTATGGCACCGTCTTCCTCAATTGTAAAAGCTTTTCGTTGTGGCCGCACCGGTCGACCAGTGTCTAGCAAACGCTCGTGCTGTTCGTGCTATTGTTTTATCAGGAGTGGACAGTTTTACCGAGCGGTGAAATTTAAGAAGCTTTTTCTAGACAGGAATTGAGTATATTGTCAGTAACTCTGAATTATGAAAGTTTCGGCCGTGCGATGATCTCTTTCGTCATAAGCTCACTTATTTCTTAGCAGGTCTCTTCTCATAGATGCCAACTTCTCACTTGGCTCAGGTATTCTAACGAAATGTGTGCAAGCGTGGATGAAGCAAGTTCGTGCCGGCAGGTGAACATAGTAAAAAAAAACATTTATTGGACCCTCGCGAGCCGAAGTAAATTCGTCATAACGCTGCCCGGACTCTTTCCTGTATGTTGTAAGGTGTTACTGTCCCTTGGGGAGATCTTGGCAGCAACCATCTGACATCTGCATGGAAAACAATGCGTGTTTTCTTTTCAATTAAAAAAAAAAGAATCTCTTCGAGCCCAAACACACATAACCGTAGTTCGAAGAAATCTAGTTATGATCTCGAACCTAGATGAAGTTGGCCACATTATGCATATATATGTTCGGTTGCATTTCATCCTCTGATTCGAGAGTGTACCATAAGTTGAGCTTGCTCTTGGGACAGTTCATTCACTGCCCTATTTAACGGGGTTCCACATATGAGACATCAGACAGCTATTGAATATATTTCCTTAAGAATTATATTATGAAAGGACATACCAGTATTGGGATTTGCTTGCAACCGTATTCATTGGCATTTTTGATCTGAGTTGCATCATATTGAGATTTGATGATATGCAATGGGTTCGTCGTCCTATGGCCATGCAGCCAGGAGAACCCCAATCTAATTTTTGCTAAATTGAAAAATATTGATCGCTCAATTGGTCTTGCCGTCTGCATACGTTTGCACGAGAGTATCTGTGAAATTTTGTAATTTTTCACTTGAATGCGTCGAATGCAATTTATGGTTGATTGAAGATTCGGAATATCGTTTCAATTTTCTGCATGGCATGCATGCAAATCTTAGGGATACAAATTCCATCTTCAGTGACGAGCTGTGGAATACTTAATGATGCCACTGACAAATTCTCGGTCTGGTCGGTCTGGGGTGAGTCGAGGTGACTGTGTTCAGTTCAAATTTTAGAAATTTGAAGATTTCTCCAAGACGGCAAGGAGTAGGACGATGAAAGTTTGCACAACAACTGCGCGGTGGCTCCAGTAAGATGTGGTTGTCCGGAAAGTCTTTATATTCATGCACCGGAAAGGCTTATTTGCGAAAGAAAATTCTTATTGTTTGATTGAAGCCATTTCAAAATGTATGCGGCTTTACAATTCAATATGCATTGACTGTGATGTAAATCGTGACTCAGCAATCACTCGCTCTTTCCCTGAAGTAGAATGTCGCCGAAGTTTGAGACGCTTGATCTATCGTTGTCAGTGAATAGTCAACATTTAATTGGAGCTAATCGGCTCCTACTCGGGACCACCGATTTTTTCAATGACAGTGTTAAGTCCTCGAAAAAATTTAGTTCAAATTATAGAACTTGGCCTAATCAATGCTAACAATTGGGTCACATTATCTACGTCAGCCTTGCAGAAAGAATTAGTTTGATCAGTCGAAGATCCCTGTTGACGTCCTATTTTTGTGTCACCGAGAAAGAATTCAGGTTTCCATCTGACCGGCTGCTGACGATCCACCTAGCGCGATCGAGAACGTTAAGATCTGGAACAAAGTGGTGCGATGGGGTGTTGAGCCGTAGAAGTACTTTGTTGGTGAACCGCTCATGTATTTATTTCGTAACAACGCGCTCTTTCTGGCAAATGTTTCGATGTGTTGAATGATTTGCATCAGAGAGTGCGTTTTTTTGGGTCTACGAATCCGCGCCTCCTGGGTCGAAAATAAAAGAAAGACCGAATATTCGTAGTAGACTACCGCAGTAGACTACCTCATCGCGGACTGAAGACTTGGATCGTTGACAATGGATGGCAGCACTGAATTAGACTCTCCACGGGTAGGTAGATCGGTAATAGGGTGCCTTGTCGGGTTTGCGCCGCGGCTTATTTAGACCAACTTGTTGGGTTCATTATGCTCCTGTTTGGGTGGTTTACTACCAAGTAAGCTCAAGTATTTCAGCTTTACGAAGAAGTGCTTTCCCAGTCACTCCCTCCCTTTTTCTTAGCTTGGGCTGGGCAGTTGCAGAGCAGATGTTGGGTAGTTTCTATTTCTTCCTCATCTCTGCAGCTTCTGCAAAAGTCCTTATACGGTATGATCAGACGTATTGCATGTATACAGTGCAAGGTAAAGAGTCCTGTTAGCATGTGTACGTGCGACGAAAACCGATCAGTGATGTTGACATACGAGGGGCGTTCAATAGAGATAAAACGCGAATTAATAATCACATTTATATGAAATTTTACATGAATGCACTAAAATAATAGTATTACTTGATAAATAAGTCAATTTATATATACAACTACACCTTCACCCCGATACCGAGAATATATTGAACGCCCCTCGTGTTTTTGCTCAACGTCAGCCATAGCCCTCGCCATTGCTCCAATACTCAGGCTAAGAGCATCGAGCTCTGGCTCTGTCCAGGGTCTCATCCTCTGGATTTTTCTTTTTGGATCCATATGGAATGACATATGGGCATACGGGATTGCTAGAAATTCTCCCTACTCCGCACCATTTTGCGCCCGCTGTCCGCCATTTCGTTTCCTTGGATGCCAGTATGCCCCGGTACCCAGCAGAGAGTCACTGAGTTCACCAACGATATCTCACTGATCCCAGCTTCGACTTCAGAATGTCTGATGCTGTTGCCTTTTTTGCCGCTTGGCTATCAGAAAAAATTATCGTGATCGATTAGTCGGTTACGTTGCGGTCTCTCAACGCGGGTGTTGCCTCATGTATCACTTCGGCTTGAACGAAGCTGCTGTCGTTCCTTAGTGTCAGTGACTTTTCGAAAAGGTCATAGAAGATCAGTATATAAGGTGATCCCCTCTACTTCAATTATCAATTGTTTCTGCCATTGTATCCAGTTCGGAAAGCACTGATTAATGATCCTCGCCTGGGTTAGGGTTGGTGATAGAAAGTCCGTGACGGATCATCGGCCCTGAGGCTGCACTGTTGCTACAGAGAGGCTAGGATGAAGAGGAGGAATGAAGGGAATTGCCTCGAGCGCTGCCGTTGGTGTTGTTCTGAGATAACCTGTTATACCTAGGCCGACCGATCTTTCTATTCTGATTAGATGTTTGCGAATATATTTCTTCAAGAATGCTTTCCACCATACTAGAGAACCGTAAGTCAAGATGGGTCCTGCTATCATGGTGTATAGCCAATATACCCGTGGCTTGAAACTCCATGTCTTACCGAAGACCCGTTTGCACGTGTAAAACGCCACATACACCTTCATTACTCGGTCCTCCGTGTTGTCTTTTGTGAATTTGGGGTGAGAAATGCGTTGTACATCTGCCACTTCGAACGCGAAGGGATATGCTTCAATTACTTGGTTACTTGGTACGAATGTCGCCATCATCATGATTTGCGAAGCGTGCCTTGAATGCGGCCCCATCAGACAGTCGACCGCTTGCGGAGATGGTTGAACCAGGTCCAAAACCTCGACTGGTTCCGCTTGGGCAAAACTCCTGATGAGTTTGAGTCGATGGCGGAGGATCAAGTGGCCTGGTGATCTCTCCCGCGTGCTTTGCTCCCGCGACGCCTTCAGTGGTTCATGAGAATGAGAAGATGATGATGAGTCTATTATTTCCAAAAGTTATATATAAATATATTAAAGCTTGCCGAAAAGTCAAACTTTAAACCTACCAATGTCGGAAATTAGAAGGTTTGTTTTTTTTTTTGAATATTTGTGGAGCCCTTTCCTTTATGGTTACGCCGTCAAAATCCCTCATTTTCAAGTTAAGCAACCAGCGCTCAAAAAATTCAGTCGTCAGAAAATGATTTATGGTTTGGCCTGAAGACTGTAAGTCCTTCCACTCCTTCTTCTCTTGCAAAAGCACTCGGAACACGAGTGATGTCTTTCCAAAAGACATTACCACCTTCACAATCGGGCAGCTACCATTTCAAAGAGCTCCCCACAGATAAATCAGATTTACACACATCCGAAGCCGCCATCTATTCCTGGAAAGAGGTATTCAACTAATCGGTTTAATACCCCGGCAGGAGCTCACCTCTGCAGTCCGAGTTCGTGTGAACTCCTGTGCCTCGCAATTCAATTTAAATCACTCCTAATTGGATCCATTTTCATGCTCATTCACATGACAACCTTTGGACATGTGCACACATATAGGCGTTCAGGACGGTTTCCACGATGAGAGACATCAATGTCATGCGCTCTTTGTTTTTCAAACAAAATACAGTGGATTAACATATTTGCATTTCTTCCTTGGAATTCACCCTGAATAGGTGACCGTTTCCACCTCCAGCACATCCTGCCGCGGACGACGGCGCTGTTTGTTGAGCTAATTTTTTGCTGCTATCGCTGGTAATTTATTCGAATGAAACAACGCCTGATTATTTATTCAGTAAATTGAGAAGAAACGCTCACATTATGCTAATTGTGAAATTTAAGGCCTGGCTGAGGGCGGGCAGCGTATCGGTGTCTGCGGAATGGCCAGAGATATGAATGAATTACGGTGCTGACCTCTTAGCTGAAGTGCTTTTAAATGGAAATGACGAAGCATTTCAAGGTTGAGTAGAGCTCAATGACGCGGTACAGTGCTGGAAGATGTGCTTGTAATGGGCTCATAACTTTTATATCGAGTGGTGTGGGAAATGAAGCATGAACTTCGAGAGGCTTTCGTAATTGATTCGCGTTCTCAAGTTTCGATGCAATTAACTGCGAGGTATGGGTCGGTTCTGGGAACCTTCTAGTTGCTCATTCTGTTGTCTGCTCGGAGTTCAAAGTTAACCAGATAAGAACCGGGGAAGGTGTTGCATGTCGAGACTACTCATTCTCGTGATTATGACCATGAATAGGATCCACCATTTTGTGGTTCTAAAAGTAAATTTACATAAAAAACATTTATCGTTACTATTTCGGTCATATTTTGACTTTAGTGTACTGCCTGGATTCTGCCGTTAAGAATGGAATATAATTTCACTCCAAAGAGCGCAACGGGAAATCTTGCAGATGTCAGGACTTATAGAGGGTATTCGATTAATAAATCGATTTGAGGCCAATCAAATTCGACGCTTACGTTATATATTCCTCACTTTCGACGAAATGTTCACCAAACCACCGGACTTAATTGCACACCGTACTGTAAGTTGTGACTGTGGTCTATCGACAGCTGCATTTAGATCCGAAAGATAAAGTTCAAGCACCGTTTTCGTTTTCAAAATTCACCACATTGAATTCTCTGGCTGTCATAAGCCCGAATCAATGAGATATTTCTTAAAGTCGGATACTTGGTCCCAAGCAATTGCAGCAGATACCGAACATAAAATAAGATCCATGCAGCTAGGCCAGTAAATCTTATCGACCACATATTCAGAAGCAGTAATCGATTACAATTCCCACTAAAAGTCCACCCTTATCGACATGATGAAGCATTTCCGCTTCTCAATTTGTTTCCCAGCACCTGGAAGAGTTGACAAATTACACCGAAATCGTTAGAATCGAATTTATTTTATTTTCTTCAGTGTCCCGGATACACCCCTCTAATCGTATGCCGAGAGCCGAGGAGAGAACTCATCCAGAAGCATTAATCATTTCTGTGAAGGCATCTGTTTGTTGATAGAGCACAGAAAATCTTTTCGCTCGTACATGCCCTCCCAATTCTGACGGAGAAAGATTCGCCCCGAAAGTATGGTGCGATTAATCAAAATCCATGAGATTATTGTGAATGTATGTATCTGTTGGTGAAGGTCTCGAAAATGTGTATAAATTGCACGGATTAGCAATGGGTAGCGATTAAATTGTATCTGAAATTGTTGTTTATGTTATGGATTAGGCTGTGGGACTGAGGGTGGGGTGCGAGTGGCACGATTGTTTAAGCGATTTATTAGAATTGAGAGGAATTAAGCGTGCATTTGTCACGCGGAATATCTAGGTGAGCGGTGATACTCACTAATAAACTGAGTTAGGTATTCCAGGTGTTTCTGTTTGGGACGCAGTTTTTGGCTTACTTATTAACTGAGTAACCCAGCATGAGCTACTTCCGCCGTATACAGCCTCCAGTCATAAAAAGCAAGTTGTCTTACGTCGTGGTTTTTATACCGGAATGCTTGAGCACGCCGGGCACGCGGGGATTAGCCCAAAGAGGAACTAGACTCTCGGGTATGCCTACGTCGCACACAAACGATATGTGGTTGCATTGTCGATCAACCATCAAAGAGGTAACTAGAAATGGACAAACGAACCCATCGTATGTTGACGAGAGTGAACCGAAGAGACACTAACCGACGAGGAATATAAAAAGGCGCTGTAACGCGAAACGGGGGAGCGCAAGACGAGTGTTTGAATAGATTCTTGCAACACTTTCCATCTCAGGGACATGGGCAAACGTGAACTGCACAAATGACTTCTTAGTGAAGATTATAGTTTAATGACTTCTACCTCTCGCTCTGCTTTTTATAACAATTTTTCGAACCAGTCAGAGGATGTCATGTAAAATACATTATTTTCTAATTATGTAGGTTAGGTTGGAGTGGCAGCAGTCACACTTAGGCCAGAGTAGGCCCGCTGTGTTACCACGCGGATTGGTGTCCCGGCACTCACATAAGTTGGATACTAAAATTCTTGGCCATGATGATTGCTGCCTGACAACAGATGATCTGTGTTCGACTTTGTTTTTTAGCCAGTACAGAGCTTCCTTAATCGCTATAGTTTCTACCTGAAAAACCCTACAGTGATTTGGTAGTCGAAATGACAATTGAATATTAAGTAACAAAGAATTTTTGTACTGTTGTTCAGTTCCACGTATAGGAGGAGGATCAAGGACAGGCATTTTGTATTTCCTGGTAAAGCGAACTAATTCTGTTTCCTGCAGATTGACGTCTAGGCCGCGTTCAATAGTAAATTTTTCTTGTTCAAAGATGGCCGAATGCATAATATCTCTGATAGTGGAAATAAAGGGTGGTTAAGGGCCGATGTTGAATGTGAACCACACCTAAATGTCAAGTTTTCTTCTGCATTTCATTTGACATTTCTCAATTTCAGACAAATTCAATTTGAACCATGGAAAGATAAACAATCTAGCAACGCGTTAAAGTTATTCAGGCTTATTATGAAAATGGGCGTTCAAATCAAAATGCATATCGTGCACTTCGTTATTTTTTCAGTCAATTTAATCGTCCAAATGTGCGTACAATCGGAAAAATCGTGCAAAAATTGGAGCAAGCCGGGTTTGTAGGAGATGTGAAAACACCAGTGCATGCTCGTACAGTTCGTACTGCAGAAAACATTGCTGCTGTTCGCGATAGTGTGGCTGAAGAGCCGTCCACCTCAACTCGTCGTCGTGCCCAACAATTGCACCTCTCACGCTCGTCGTTGATGAACATTATGCATAAAGACTTGCATACACGCTTACAGGTGCACTTGGCTCAAGAACTAAAGCCTCTTGACCATTTCAAGCGTCGTCAATGGTCAGAATGGTGGCAAGAAATGGCAGCAGTTGATGATAAATTTTCGAAGAAAATCATCTTCAGTGATGAGGCACATTTTCACCGTCAATATTTTACATTTGGGCGAATGATAATCCAAGAGTGATTGTCGAAAAACCAATGCACCCACAAAGAGTGACTGTTTGGTGCGGCTTATGGGCTGGCGTTTTTTTTCCAAAATGAGGCCATTCAGGCAGTTACTGTGAATGGTGTTCGCTATCGTGAAATGATAACGAACTTTTTATGGCCCGAATTGGAAGATATGAATGTGGACGATATGTGGTTTCAACAGGACTGTGAAACTTGCCACACAGCTAACGAAACAATGGCTCTTTTGCGCGACAAATTCAATGGCCGTGTTATCTCACGTGGTGGCGATGTCAATTGGCCGCCAAGATCATGTGATGTGACACATGCAGTTATTTGAAAGTTATTTGAAAGAAAAGGTGTACGTCGATAAGTCAGCAACAATTCAAGAGCTAAAGGATGAGATAATAGAACCTCAATTATGCTTCAGCGTCATCGAAAATTTGGACCATCGGATGGAGGTGTGCCGCCGAGGTCGCGGCGGCCATTTGGCCGATATTTTGTTCCATACATAATTGAACCATACCAGTGTTATCATGATAAAAAGAAATGACAATAATTTCCTAAATAATTTGTGTTTTATTCAAAATCGACATCGGCCCTTGAAATGTAGCCACCCTTTACAAGGTGGGCCAAATACAAGTTTATTTTTAGAAATGCAATAACATTAACAAAATGTCCATGTATTCTGGCTTTATTAGTAACATTCCTATTATTTATGAAATGGAACGTTGTTCAAGTGGCTTGTAGCTGGAAGTAGGGCATTCTGCCAAATTTTCCAAGACCTTGTTGATGGTTTTGGGCTGTAGCTCACGGATTGCTTGGACAGTTCAGCTTAAGTGCTTGAATCGTTTCCAGATTGTTGGCATAACATCGGTCCTTCACGGTTCCCCACAAAAAAAACCAAAATCGCACCTCCGAGGCGGCCAATTTACTTTGCCATTTTTGAGAATTTGGTGCGCAAAAGTACACTTTACAGGAAGCGCAAGCTGGCCCTTCGTGCGCTCTCTCCAATCTAACTTCGAAGTATGGTTTGGCTGTTAACCCGAATTTGTCGCTCCTCAAAGTCTGGCCTAGAGAGTTAGTGCATCGACTCCTGCAAATGCTGACTATGTTAAATGGTATACGAGCGACGCTACGCTCGAGGTTGTGAAGCAGAAATTAGGCGACTGGGTCATCTAAGAGCGAGCGGTCAGCAATTTACCGTCGCTATCATGCCTCAAATCCTTAGACTACTCTAAGAAACCAAAATAAATCAAAAATCGTTTGTGTGATTTTCCTATTGTTCTTATCTGCTCACCCTCCAGATCGAGCAAAATAACTACATACGTCCATTTCCCAGAAATTGTAATGTAGCCGAAAGCTGTTCGTATGTGGTCCTTAAGTGTTCTTCTATTAACTCAATTAATGCCTCCTGATCCATTCTCAGGATATTCTGACAATTAGCTGGAGAATTCAATTGAAATTCTCCAAGCACGTTATCCACTATTGTCTGGCAGCTAGTGGCTATACGTGAGCTCACACTTTCCTCAAATGTGTAGGGGGCCTTGACTCCATTAATATTTATTCAAAGCATCGAAATCATTTTCGGAATCTCTTTTTCATTGAATTTTGTATTTGATAGTTCTTCAGTCAAATTAAAAAAAGAGAAACGTGCACGGAGTTCTTCCTTAGTTCGATTGTTTAGTTCTGCAAATTTTGATAGACTCGTCTGAAGAACAACAAACGTCCATCCCATTTTCCCCTTAACATTTTCTGTCAACACGAGCGCTCCAATTCGACCAAGTAGACCTTTGGATTCACTAAAAAAATTCACTACTCTCCTCGAGGTGACTGATACTGCCTTCCATCCACCAGAAATAAACCAGTAGACATAGCTGTTTGCAGAGTCATTACTGTGTCATCACCCAGATCGTTGGTCAATTGCGAGGTGAAAGATGACAGAGACAACAAGTGCGGCCTTACTCAGCTCGAAATATGAGACCATACGTCTCCTGGCTCCAATGCATGTTGAAAGGACGAGAGATTTATACCATACAAGGATTTCTGAATATTTTTAATCAGCTGCAGCCGACTATAATTCTCCGTCAACAGGGAGCGAAATCGTGAAAAGTCAATGCATGTGAACTCAGTCATGTGTAAGCCCCTGTGTGCGGTTTGCCGGCACAAGTGCCTGGAATGAAACTTTCGATGACCTCCGGTCCTCTGGCGCTCCGAATCGGCGAAATGAAAAACGCAATTTAATGTTAACCCAGCAATGGATACGTGTTAAGGATTCGGTCCTCCCTTTAAAATGAATTCATTTGTGGCAAGGGGTCAGGCTGGACATGCATGTGGGCAGGCCTTTTTACCGATTGCAGGCAATTGAATCGGGACCTGTGAACGGACGCACACACGAACCCATTGCGTTAACATTCCTCGACTGCGGAGTGTTAACGAAAACCCGGATCGATGGCAGATATCTGGGCACGAAACGGAGCAGCATTTCGAAGAATCCGCTTCGATTACACGGCCTTAATGAACTATTAAGTGCTTGTTGATGATAATGTAACGTGTCTGTACAGTCGATCTTTTCATTATCGTCATTCGCGGTTGTAACTGATGGGGATGCGAAGTGAGTGTGTGCACGCGCTAGACCTGAATGTGATCCCTTCTGTAATCGGATGTTTCAACAGCTCTTAACCGGGATCCCTTGTTAGATGCCCCTGCTGGCCGTCAACACGAGAGAGGGAAATAAAAAAGGTCAAAAATCACGGCTGGGACCACATACGTCCTAGAGCCTTGCAAACGCCCTATTCACATGTCAAGTCATTTTAGTAATCGCTTTATGATTAACCCTCGTCAAGTTATTCAAATCACAACATCCTGAGAGCACTTCAAATGCAAATAATCTACCGCGGGACGTACGAGCTTGTTGCCGCACACACGCAACCTTTTTGCCCTCCCTCTCAGCCGAGCGTTGACGGACGGACACACACCACCGTGTGCTGGGCTGTGAAAAACGCCTGCAATATCCGAACATTTAAGATAGGCACACCTCGAGTATAAGTCAAAAGCTGCCGCTAAATTATGGGAATACATCAAGTTTAATGTTGAAAAATTAACCGACATCAACGGTGCGATGTGGGCAAGAAAATTATCCACTTAGTTACGGCTTTTCGGCGAAGAGTTTTCCGCTTATTTAAATGGCGACGATAAAAAAAATGACATTCCATCCACTGTTGAAGCTGAGCCGACAAATTGGATTGCTTGCGCTTCGAAATGTTGTCGGTTCCGTGCTTAAGATCAGGTCTCTTAATGCGGATTTATGCCGTGGCCGTTTGTCATGCCACTGGCCGGTGGCTGACGATGGTGCCTGAAATTCGTTTCGCTCGACTGCTAGACACGTTTGACGGAATGTGGCGGCCGCGGCGCGGTGATGTGAATAATAAGCGATGACCGACGGCGAAGCGTGTTCCTGTGGGCGGCTGCAAGAAATACACGCAACTTCTTCTTGAAACGTAATTATTAGGGATTTGTAAATGTTAGCCGCCAGCCGTTTGGGAGCGTAATCACTCAGCGACCAAGTGACAGTGTGCTTAGCACGAAATAGAGAAGTACCGACAGCCCAAATGTCAGCCCACTGTCATACAACAGCGCAGACCCCCGGGGTGGCAGCATAGAAACAAGGCTTCAGCTACCATCCACCCCCCTCCTCTTCAAAAAGTCACAATCCGATGATGACAGCAAGCTGCTTAGGGCACAAACACTCCCCATTCCCACGGCCCGTCCTTCAAAAGGCCAGTTTGACAATGGAAATCAATTAACGATAAAATGTTTCCAATCAGAAATGGCAGGCGCAGCTAAAATGTGTGTATGCGCCCCTCTGGTTGCATTGCGCCCGGCGGCGACCCGACCGAGGTCCTTGATAGCACATGCCACCCAATTAAAAAATTGTTAAATGTAATACCGAGTCGGAGGCCGTTTAATTAAGGCGGCGGATAACACCCCCAACTGCTGGCCCACAGAGGCCGGCCACCAGAGATGACTACTCCCAATTGTCTTCGAGCGGGCGCTCCTCCATTCTGGGGGGGGGACTTTTGAAATTTAGGTCAATTACTGGCATTACCTTGCTGCTGAAACCCAACTGAGCGGGCGCGGTGCAAAACTGCTGCCGACACATCTATTCCTGTAGTTCCATCTGGCTTTTTGCGGCTGCGGCGGCGACGGTGGGTTGCGATTTACTGCCGCTGGCTACGAGTACAGCTTCGTAGGGCGAATCGAAGGCGGTATGCATGTCTGCGGACACATAACAATGAGGGAAATTGTTTCCTGTATCCATTTAACACATAAAGGAAACTCTTCAGTTTTATCGTTTCCCTTCGAATACGTTTCGATTTCGTGGGGGAAAGGAGTTTTATTACCCGAGATGCGGATGTAAATTTAGATCCTTCCAGTAATGGGTTTTAGGAAATAGGGTTTTCTTTTGCAGCTGCATGAGATCTACTGCTGCCATTCGTTTGTTTCTTTTTTCGCTTTTCCCTGCTTCCTGTATTCCTTATGCTGGACCATTTTCATCGTCGTCTTCGTCGTCGTCGTCGTCATTCTCTTGCGTCGACTATTGTTGGAAAGTACTGTTTTCGTTGGGACGGTTGATTTTGGGGCGGGGCAGTTTGACGGAGGAATAACATTGCGGCCTCCGTTGTAAAAGAGAAAACATTTAACTTTGTGGATCCCTTAGGGATTGGCCGGACCCTAATTGTGACGGGAACATAAAAGATTGATTGGAATTGAAGTCAGCATATTGTGTGAAGAACGGTTGTATTTTGCGAGTGATGATGATGACAGTGGGCCCGGTTCGAATTGGTAATGCATTCGCCCACAACATCAAATGGGTTTCGATTTCATCGACAAGGAGAAAATCCTATTTCGATCCCACTCAAGGGTCTGAATGGTTAGCACCTTAATCTGGGCAAAAAACGTTCAAACCGCAGTCGAAATCGGTTGTAACGAAATTGGTAGTAACGAAACATCGATTATAACGAACAAATCTCAAAATGTACATAGGGGGTTTTTTGACGTCGTCGTTAGGTCAAGCAAAAGGATCGTGAAGCGACATTTATTCTTCATGTAAGTGCTGCTTGTCATTTATTCAGCTCGACTGTAAACGTAGCTTTTTGAAAACTTGCCCAAAATTTGAAACATTTGACAGTTGATTTATTTTAATGCGCATGTTGTTTGTAGGTCTCGACCTTGATGTACCGTGAAGTGATCCTTGCCTCAACGGAATATCGATCTCCGCCGCACATAAGCGGTGTGGAGAGTAGCTCTGTCTGGATTTCTCGTCACCGAGTTGCCCTGGAGTCCAAAATTTCGAGGCTATAGGTGCCGATCGAATAACTTTCATGGCAGCGCGACAGGCAAACAAAAATATAGGCAGCCATGCGTTGCGTTTTGCCACCCTATGCCCTACCCGGTGTTGAAGGACTCATATACATATATGCGTTGCGTGATCCAATCTGATGACGTTCACTGAGTCGAAATGAAGATGGAAACATGCGCAGACTTTGTGGATACATTTTGTGAAATTCAGTTTTGACTGGATGTAGTCGGTCATATTTGGTACGAGCTAGTTAGAGGAGATTGAGTTCAGCTGTAGTTCAGTTGCAATAAAGCGATCATCAAAACAAGTTGTTTTTCTTTTACTCTGTGTGCCCTACAGCAGTGACATTTGATGATAGAGGTAATGGTTGAATGCCAGCCAAGGCGGGTGTGTTGATGTTGCCTAAGCTAGGATAGGAAGCCTGTGTTTTCACTGACCGCAGGTGGATACATCCCGTCTCCAGGGCTCTCATCGCGTAAGAAGACGATCGTCTGACGACGTCGTTTCGACGATTGTATTACTTCGTGTAACTCTAAAATAATTGAATCGTCTGGACGACGTCGTTTTTGACGATTCACTAATCCTTCGTATAACTCATTGAACTGTCGCATGTCGACGATTGTGATGAACGATTGCTATTTTACAATGGTTTCATACTTCGTGGTTCATTGTTGTTTAGTTTTGTTTTTGAAATTTTTAATAAAAATCGAATGCGAAATGCGTTGGCATTACAATGTGTTCTTTTTCGATGACGAAGAAAGTGAAAATTCTGTCGGGCTTTACAGTAACGACTTTAGAATTTCTGTTGGCCAAAGTATCCTTTCAGATATAGTTTGCGAGAGTTAGAACTCAAGCTGTGTACAATCTGGGTTACATCAGATGTAGGCAACGAAATAAGAAAGGAAGAGACAAAGCAGTGGTTCCTTCAGGAAATATTTTGTACACAATTATTTTTATATTTGTGGTATCCTCAAATATAACATTGTAGGCGACAGTGGATACCCTCTTGAGCCTTGGCTGCTCACACCCTATAGAGCATCTAATGACCCAGCTAAGATATACCTCAATCAAATTCATTCTATGGCAAGGAACTTAATAGAAAGATGATTAGGCATAACCAATTTTCTTCCTAAATATATTTTTGACTGTTCATATTATAGGTAGGTGAAGCATCTTAATGGAGGAAAGGAAGAGCAGGTACCACCCTAACAAAGTTGCTATTTTTGCCACCGTTTGCGCCGCATTAAACCACATATGTATCTTCCACAATATGGACAACAATATTGCAGACACTGAACCCAGCGCTGATCATTTGATGGAAAACGAGACAGCAAGTGGAGGTGTTTCCAATAACCGTATAAAGGAGTTTGCAGAAGGAATTCGAAATTCAATAGAAAAATCGCTGTTTATTATTTTTAGAGATAATTACTATTATTGTGCAATTGTTTGGTTAATTCCAGTTGAGAGATGCTTTACAACAGCAAGATCATCGAACGTTTCGATCAGAAGGGCTTCAAGTTGGTCGCCATGAAATTGACTTGGCCCACAAAGGACTTGCTCGAGAAGCACTACGCTGACTTGTCAAGCCGCCCATTCTTTCCTGGTTTGGTCAATTACATGAGCTCAGGCGCTGTGGTTCCAATGGTATGGGAAGGATTGAACGTTGTTAAGACTGGACGTCAAATGTTGGGTGCCACCAACCCGGCTGACTCATTGCCAGGAACAATTTGTGGTGATTTCTGCATCCAAGTTGGTCGCAATATTCTCCATGCTTCCGATGCTGTTGAATCTGCCAACAAGGAAATCGCTCTGGGGTTCAATGAGAAGGAATTAGTCTCATGGACCCCGGCTGCAGAAAGTTGGGTGTACGAATAAACATCATGCAGCTAGCTGCTGGATGATTTTCGTCGTTCTTAGTATTAAGTCGTAAAATTATAAAATATTCCCAACAAATCTAACCAACAATTCAATAAGACTACTGACGAAGAAGAAGGTCTTCGAATTTTGATTTGATTTGATTTGATAGGCACACAATAACGAATTTTAAAAGCGCCAGCTGAAATTCCGTTTTCTATATGATATTATACGAGCTTAGTAATTCTCAAACTACGTACTATTTGAACGATTGACGACACAACGGGACGATTCGATTGTATTGTTACACGAAGCAAACTTTTGACGACGTCTTTTAACACAATCGTTTGAATGACGAGGTCACACGCGTTGTAGAAGATCGTGCAAGACTCAAACACGTGGTGGATCTGAACCTAGCTTCTAGAGGAGACCAGCAGTTTTAATACGGACTCCGAACAACGAAATTAGAGTGGCTTTTTCTAGGCATGTATTTTCTTCAAGTGCTTCAAGAGTCTCAAAAGATGAACGGTGAGTTACGAGAGTTTCTCTTGTCAGGGATTCAATTTTTGTTAGCCCCCCCCGTTTAGGGGTCGACGCAGCCATCCAGTATTTCTATTTGTCTATCTGTGCATCAGTTCTCCGCTATTCATTCATTCATGCTTCTTTAAAACGCACACTGTTTCATTGGCTATGCAGCTGTCCCCATTTTGCAATATGCGACCAATCCACTGCTATTACCGACGTCTTTGTAACACTGGTGGCACTCTCCATGTGCTACTCTTCAACTGATTGTCGAATGTCGAGTAATGCTTATCTGAGCAGTTGAAGGCTGTCATATTGACGATTATTTTCAACCCGATGTATGTGTATATGTGTCACCCTGTTGACCTTATTTCGTGGTCTAACTGAGTCGTAAGACAGACCCTTATTCCTACAGAGCCGCACGAAGCACATAATTACCAACAGAAACACAATTGGTGAAAGGATGCAGCCTTGTGTCACTCCACTTCGGATTTCGAATTCCTTTGACAAAATCATAGTTCCCTGTAAACAATAACTAAGAACTGCTTACAGTCATTCTTAGTTTCTTACTCGCAGAGTTTCAGAATGATCGGCCGCTACAAAGGAACCGTTGAATACTATCATCAGCTGTGTTGTGGATTGTCGCTCGATGTGCCCCTGCAATCTTCCGCCGATTCTACGGGCATGGCAAGTTTTTTTTATACGAACTCAATCGTTCAATAGAAATAACTGCCAGATTCAAAGGCGACCTCGGTGCCGCTGCACCAGAACAATCGATGTGAATTTACCGAAGCGCCGGCGAGTGTATTTGACAAATTCGTCCTTGTTTCAGTCTCAGTCTCGTAGAAGAAGAATTAAAAAAAAAAACTGCGTTTAAGAAAAACCGAGAATGACAGGAGAAATACCAAAGAGGAGCAAAGCAAAGCAAAGCAAAAGCGTATTATTTGCTGAAATCTGCACTCAAAAGATGAACAAAATCCTTATTCTTCTTCAGATTCTGGTTTCCAAGACGAACTACTCGTACCGTCATCCTCTCCGAATATGGTGTCTATAGCCACCGCCACTGCAACTGAAAGCAGTTCTCCTCCTAAAATAGAATTGGAGTTCCAAAAGCTGAGCAAATCCAAAAAAAAAAAAAGCGGTTCATCCGACAAGAATTTGGCATTTGAAATCTTCTTACAATAGGGATTCCAACGGGATTACTATAACATGCAGCAAGCGGAGCAGCAAGCTCAGCGTCTCTGCAGCACACCCGCTTCACATCGTGCTCGTGTTACCAACCGACTTGACATTATGTACACATGTTCCTTTCCGTCGCCGCGCCATGTATGTACTCGCAGGGGGCGACGGAGGAGGAAACATGTGATATGCCTAAATGATTTTGAAGGGGATTTGATCCAGATTACTGTTTCAATTTGTGCATCCTTGAGAATATCTTCTTTTGCGCTTTTTTCCCCTCTTCGCCTCTTCTTTTAAATGGAAATAGTGGTGGTGGCGATGGGCGGTAGCAGGACCGCCTCCTCCTCCCTCCCCCGCCCCGTCACAGAAGGAGTAAAAAGTCGTTCCAGAAAAACAATGCATATTCCCCATACGGATCGGATTTGTGTAGTGATTGTGAGATTTGAGCTTTTATTCGTACTTGAATAGACCATGCTGCCTCAAATGGCTATGGTGCATCGAATTGTTCGTTTTTTAAATTCGATGCATTCTTATGGAATCCTTTTGAGTGTCCTTGCTTTGGGAGCATTGCAGAAATTTGGAATTTTATTTTTGGCTTTGAAGGGGTCCAACCCCTGGGGGCTTGCAAATCTTCCATTAAGCCTCACGAACGGAGCATGCATACACAGATGGTCTACCCAAGTAGCAGGATAATGATGTACTCCTGGACAGGACGATTGCAGCAATCGGCTTTGGCTGTGATTGAGTCATCTACTCTTGTGCATCCGATAGCAAAGTCTTTACGAATTGAGTTCTGCTCTTCGTTTTAATTCATACGTGTGATGAAACTTCTGAGAAAATGGACTAGGCTTGGATGAGCGAGGGCTGCTCGATAAGTCTTTGACCTGGATGCAAGACGGCACTCGGATTGACTAGAGGACTTTTTTCTGACATCTTTGTTTATTTCTGGGAATGGACTTCAAAACGAAAAGATCTTTCAAGCACTTAGCTTCTTACAGTAATCGAAATAAGTTGAGTTTCTGAGATTTGACCGAAATGTGAGTTTTTTTTAGTAAAGCACTACTCTGCGCGCTGTCAAAGCACTAAACAGATTGAAGACAGATTTAGGAAATGATGTGACTGCATATTCGAAGATGCATGGACAGAGAACACGACGAGATGACAAGTTTTTTTATGAATTCATTGGCTCTCCCTCGTTCTTAGACAGTTTTTTTTTTTCCGAATTTTGCCAATAGTACATTCAGATGAGCGATGACAACGAGCATAACCTGCCCATAAAACATGGTGGTGGCCCTCAATTGAACATGGTGGTGGACACATAAATAGCACACTATTCTCGCAAGCAGTTAAATTTGGATTTAACATTAACTATGGTAAGCCTACATCAAGAAACCGAATGCATACACTTGTTCTCGCATTATTGCATGTTTAACGTTAATTTTAAGCGTCAGCAACAACAACAGATCGATTTAAGTGTAAAAGGAAGTGCTTTTTTTTGGTCACAAGACACATTTTATTTTTGTGATTCTGACTGTTTGTTCGATAAATTTAAATTTTTAAAATTATGTATGTACATTTGTCATCTGTTTGAGTTGTATTTGGAGATGGGAAGAGGCCCACATTGCTCAGAAGAAAGGCGGTTCTTCAAAAGTCACACAAATAGATAGAATAGCCAAGAAAAACCACGAGAAAAAAGACAATCTCTTATGCAGAGCTAGTGTCGCCTACCTATTTCCGAACTCTAAGCAAATAAAGAGCTGTGTTCTTAGGAATAACGTCACTTATGTGTCAGATAGGACATTAAGAAGGCTCTTGCAGAATAGACATCATTCAATTTCTTCACAGTACAACAAAAAGCCACTTTGAGACCAAAAAACCTTCATAAGCCCATGATTTTTTGGAAAACTGTCGATCGGATGGGAAAAGATATATTTGGCGTCCACCCAAGTTCTCACAAAAACCTGTTAAGCACTATGGCGATTTGCGGCCAATTGTAAAGGTATGAACTAAAATGCACATGATACCTTTTGCCGAAAGAAATATGCCACAAATATGACATTTTGTGCGTGATAACGATCCGCAGCACACGTTTCGCCTTGTGAAGGGTTACCCTAGCGATCAAAATGTGACCTTTTACAATGGCCTTCCCGGTGTCCATATCTGAATTCGATAGAGAACCTGTGAAACGATTTAGAACATCACATCGAGACTGAAAAGCCAAGAATTGCATCTGAATTGTGAAACGAAATTCAAATCGACTCGAATTCTATCTCTAAAGAACGATGTCAAGTTTTAATAGAACCAAGTAAATTTGCTTTTAGAAAATCTTCCATGGCAATTTGCACCTGTGCTGGAAAACGGACTTATTGTTGATAAAAGTGCAAGTGTGCTATTTAGTTGTCCACCACTGTAAGTGTCGGATGACAGTTTTATTTAACGCATGTAATTGACTCCGAGTCGTGACGACATACCAGCCATATTCCTAAAAAGAAATGCACAAACTTTCTTACAGAACTTCACCTTCATCTTCCATAAACATAAAAACGGCGCAAAGAATTATATTTCAATTATATATCCAATTCAAAATGTATTATAGGCTGATAGCTAAGCTCTCTTCCATCCCCAAACTCTTTGCATCTCTTGTGTGTGACTCATTGTACTTCAACGCCAGCATAGCTTCTTTAAGGATAAATCTACCACAATTAACCTTAAAGAATTCGTTTCCAACACCCTTTCAATATTTTAGCAAGCTAACGAAGTGGACGCAGCCAAACAAGCTTTCGCAAAACCTTTGACAAGATTAACCATACAAGAATCTAATTCAAAATGAATCGCCACTACAGAGTATTCTTCAGACATTCAACATCTCTGACCTTTGTTTTAACCATCATTGATATCGACTACATCGTAAAAGACTCCATTTTATCTATCTACGCAGATGATATGAAAATAAACAGGACAATATCCAACTCAACCGACTCGCATGCACTCCAAAACGATCTTGATGCTTTCGGCATTTGCTGCGACAACAAAAAAATTCCAGTTCATTACTTTCTCTCGCAAACGATTTCCTGTACCTCCCAGACCATACTACTTTCACAACGAAACAGTTCGTCCAAATTTGGCACTAGCTCATGCTCGCTCATGCGCATTATAGTTGGGCCTATATACGGGCTTCGGAATCTCACTTGATGAGCGCTAGAAGGGCTGAGAAAGTGTCGATTCTTTGGAAAAAAATCAAAAATTATTGTATTACATTAAGGTTATAGCACAAGCGATTTAGCTTAAACAGCAATCAAGTTCGGTCTCCATACTAGGTACATCAGTCACTCAATTCGTATTAAAGCTGTCCAATGTAGATTTCTACGTTTTGCATTGCAGGGTCTCCCATGGTTTGATAGCCTTACTTTACCACCCTATAAAAACCGACTGCAGATCGGATTGCAAGCCCTTGAAAAGCGCCCTGAGGTAGCTGACATCCTCCAATACGTATCGCGCACTACGTCCATTTTTACCATGCTCACTTTTGGTTGAATGGATACGTCCATAAACACAACTGCCGTATTTGGAGTAATGATAATCCTCAAGTGTAGGTTGAGACCCCGTTACATCCACAAAAATTGACTTCTTTAAAAACGAAGATGGCCAGAACGTTACAGTTAATGGTAAGCGCTATAGAACCATGATTACTGACTTGTTCGTTCATCAATTGAACAACCATGACGAGCAGGAGCTATGGTTTCAGTAAGCCGGCGCACAGTGTCACACAGCTCGTGTCACAATTGATTTGAATGAAACGTTTGGTAACGGCATACTTTCACGTTACGGACCCGTGATTTGGCCTCCAATATCGTGCGATTTAACGCCTCTTGACTATTTTCTGTGGGGATATGTAAAGTCTCTAGTCTACGCCGATAAGCCAGAAACGACTGGCCACATGGAGGACAACATTCGCCGCGTTATTGCCGATATACGACCACAAAAGTTGGCAAAAGTCATCGAAAATTGGACCTCGAGATTAGACTATGATATTTAAGTTATAATGCCAGAAGATTGTCTTTCGAATAAAGTCAATTTCATGTCAATTTAAAAGATCATCTTTGTTTTATTGCATTTCAAAGTTCTATACCTCTAAAAAAAACACTCTTTACAATAGAAAAAGATGTCGCATCCGACCCAAAAATCTGATGATCGTGAGAACCCAGATTCCGTGGGAGCTTTGAATGATTGAATGCATCAATTTTCTGGCCAGATTCAGAGATAGCTATATTTTTTTCTTCTTTACATCAATTCCTCACTGAAATGGGCCGCTCCGCATAAGCCTCACTGATGCCACATTCAACTGAACAAGCACGGGTAGCGATTGCACTTGAAATAAGGGATATGGAATGGATACAAGTACCTTTGCTTGAATGTGTGCATGAATGTTTAGACTGTGGATTTGGGCTTACGTTCGCAATAGATTCAAATGAAATAGTTTAAATAAATCCTTTGCTAGATATTCAGAACTGATTTTTGTTTTGTACGATGACCAGGTCCGTTTACAAACAGTTTGCACATGAACAACCGATTATTGTGTGTTGACCCAGTCCGTCGAGAGTCATTTTCTCCGCAAAATTGTTTTTAAAGAGGAAACGAATTGAAGCTGTCTGCAGTGGAAACAACAAACACACCAACTTGCACAACCTGAATCGTAACTAACACATCTTTTTTGTTTTTGTCTCGCGTGTGCATCTCTTTGGATACATGTGAAGTGTTTGAATGCATTTGCCATAGTTTTTGTAGCTGGGCCACGTTTACACTTTGACGTGACTACAATGCCAACAATGAGAGGACTATTGCCGCACAATTCTACGCTCGCGTCTAATTTATTCATATTTGCAGCGGAACGGTTGAGCAAAGCTAATACGCAAATGTTAGGCGCTCATCCATATTAATGAGAATATCGTCTGTAGAACCAATTGCCTGTGTTAACGTGTTCGTGAATAATACCGAAATGTTCGCAGTCTCCTTCAATCGAAGCGTTCACAGACAAAAAACGAGAGATATCAAGGACTGACACTTTAAGGACTCAGCTCGTGGTGGCTGTATGAAATTGCACGGCCTGGAGCAAGACGTTTGCGCTGCGACAACTCACCTTTGGGAGCGACAACAACAAACGGATACGTTTTCGTGAATTCAAATGAGGTTTTATGACTGAAGGGGTAAGGACAGGGACGTTTTCCAGTTCAGTTGTAGGGGACCTTACGACTTACTTTCAAGGCAGGATTTGATAGTCTGAACGCGGAGTCTACTATGCAGACACAGGTTCAGCAACGAACACGTTGACTCTTGTCAGAAATATCTTTCCCAGAAGTTCAAATCATTTTTCGACGCCAAGGGAATATTTTCTAAGCATGAAGAATTACTTTATACGTTTTGGGCTGACTTCACAATTGAGAGAATACTGAACTGTTTGTTGCCGGTGATACTCGTTGACAATGATGAAGCTCTTGAATGCTGGCTCCTCAAAAATGGACTCAAACTGTGTTCAGAAAGTGAACGGTTGAGAGCTTCATGGTTTCGTGTTGTCCCTCTTATATATGTCTGCGTTACAACTTGCGGGAAAAAGCTGTTAACGAAATCATGCGCCTTTTTTTTAAATTTATAGTCTTTTTTTTTGGTTTATTTTTAGAAAATGGGTTTAGCAGCGAACGAGGACAAAACGAAGTACATGCTGTCATCGAGAAAGGACGCACAACATCGACGAGTCGGCCAGAACGTCACCGTAGGCAGCTTTAACTTCGAGGTAGTTAAGGACTTCGTCTACGTTGGCTCCCAAGTAAACAGTACGAACAACATCAGTGCCCAGATTAAACGCAGAAGAACTCTTGCCAATCGCTGTTTTTTTTAGGCTCAAGAGGCAATTGCATAGTAGGGCCCTCTCTATAAGGAACAAACTAACATTATATAAGACCCTGATCACCCCTGTGCTGCTCTATGGCGCTCAAGAGCAGGTGAAGAAGTCATTAATCTTTTCGAGAGAAAAGTTCTGCGCTCCATTTTTGGTTGTGTTAGCGTTGGTGGTTTTTTGAGAAGAAGATTCAACCGTGAACTATACGGGCTGTAAAGCGACATGAGCTTTGTTAGGCGTCTACGGACTCGACGCCTAAGATGGCTAGGTCACGTAGAGGGCATTGACAATACTGCTCCAGCCCGAAGAGTCTTCGACTCAAAACCAGTGGGACAACGCAATAGAAGACGCCCATAGAACCGATGGCGAACACAAGTGAAAAAAGACCTCAACCAACTTGGCGCTCGAAATTGGACGCAGCTGGCTAAAGATCGTGCCTGCTGGAGAAGCTTGTTGACAGAAGCCCAGGTCCACCCCGGACTGTAGCGCGACTGGAAGAAGTCTTTTTTGTACCGTTTGGTCCAAATAAGACCAGCCATTCTTGGAAACGAATAACTTTTTTTTTTTCTAGTTATAATTGAGTCTTTGGAAATTCAGAAAAGATACTACACTACAACGCGTTGTCTTCTATTCTACACAACGAGCTACACAAATCGACTGTTGAAATAACATTTTGATGCGGGTTGACGTTTCCATTTAAGTGATTATGTCATCCAGCATAACTTAAGGTTGTGGTTGTCGGCCCATCTTCGAGGTCTCCTACAGAGCAATGGTGGGCAACTATTTACTGCCAATGGAGAGGCAGCATCATAATTTGTGGTTCCCACATCACTGAATTGGATTGAAGAACTTGGAGTGTGTCATGCAGACTCTAGTACTGAGCCCATAAGGATCTATTGTACCCAAAAGAAAGGTATAGGATTTATGTAAGTGCTGCCTTAAGAAATTTTAAATCTTTCGTGGACAGGATTTCTTGAAAGTGTCTCCCTGTTACGGATGTTTTATTTGTTATTTTGAAGGCTTAGGCAGTCGATTATCAGGTGTTCCATGGTTTCTTTCGCCTACAATAACTACAAGCAATAATAAAACGTCCACCATCATTTCACCAGCCATAACAACCGAAAAATAAATATGGAACAAATAAGCAACGTTTTCAAAATGCTATAGTGAGCATGTTAAACGTTCCAATTTTGGTTCATAAAGAAATTATAATCTTTTACGCTATCGTATGATCCTGAAGCAACGACATTTAAGAAAAAGAAAGTCAGGTCAGGTTGAAATTTTTAACCAAAGTCTTGGTCGAATAAACTTGAGGAAGCATCATTTGTGTCTTCCCTGAACTCTGCTTCATTTGGGACAAGCTCGTCTAATATTTTGCTATTTTCCGATGGTAAAGCTATGCTAATTGTCCTAGAGGTAGTCGACTTCTGCCTCTGTCGTCCCATTCGTCATCGGATTAAGTAGGTGTCAACGACTGCAGTGTGCAGTGATTGGTAATGTGTGCATATGGGAATAATTCAGTTGGAGAATTGAATAGAAAGAAAACTGCGGTGTATGAGCATTGAACAAAATCCCTGAAACTCGTCCTTAGTCAAGGGAACAACCATTTCCGGTTGAATTTCAATTCCAGAGAGAATCCAACTACAACAGGAAAAAAAAGAGAAAAAAGATATGTTGTTTGTTGGCATCGAATACCACTACCAATCGTAACATTCTTATTCGAAGGAGGCTACTCACACCGAATTGGGCAAAATAGGTATGTTCATCTAATCCAGTCCAAAATGTCTGTCTACAGAAGGGAGGCTTGAAAAGCAATGGACCACATTTCTTTCGTATTGTCCCAAATAACATGGGTGGTGCTACTACCCGTAGAGCGTCAAGGCCTAGCTTCTCAACAACCTCTCTTGTTGGGCGTGCTTTTGTTCTCTCACGAGTGGAAGGGACCTACAGTTTTATGCCAACTACGAACGGCCAAGTTTGAGAAGCTTTTTCTAGACAGTTATACTCTTTGAGCATTGTCAGTGAGTCGAAAGAGGTGGAGCCGTGAAAAGTATTTCTTTTCGTACCAGGAATTGAACCTAGGCAGGTAGGTCCAAGTGCGTAGGAGTCGACGCACATATGAAAATTGCCACGGGCCAGCACAAAAAATAGACACAATGATAATTAATGTTAAGCTCCAATGCAAACAACTAGGCCAAGTTCAATGGAACATTTGTAGTTCAAGCGATGGTCGTAACTAACTTTTAACATTCAACATTAAAATGTATACATTTTCCCTCAGATTGCAGATCATAATGTACTTAGTGATTATATATTAAAGGTAATATTGAGTATTCACTCATCCCTCATCCCATTCCTTATATGGCACTAATACCTCCAGAAGCTAGCTTCTAGGCCGCAAAGACTTTGATTGAGCGGACTTGCGGGATATTGAATGGAAGATCTAGATTCTAGATGTATGCTGGCAGCAAGAGAAGTGTTCAATTCGCCGGAGGAAGCACCACTTGTTGTGCTCTTTACACTTATTCACAATTTCAAGTCCATTTTCCAACCATTGAAAAAATGCCAAATGAATTTTTGCGACGTCAACAGTAATAGTTTCGGTAGGCAAATCGGAAAAGATGATAAAAGTAGTTTGATAAGGGAAGTATAATTATTGTTAAGGCGACGCTTCCCAAACAATAATTACAGGTGTTGTTCAATATTCATAATTGCGTCTTATAATATTCTATAATCTACCACCCTACAGAACGCTCTAGATTTTTTTAAAACTAGAGCTTTTAAAAAATTGTTTGGCGGTTTGACGGTTTTGATGTCGCAAATGCACTTAAAGTCAAGCATTAATCCTCCGGAAACGAATTATGAAAGTGGTGTTACAGTCCACAGTAGACCTGGACCATAGCTACTTCCATAGCAACCATCCGTGTTGTGCGGTAATTGATCTTAGACACCCAGCGCAGGAGCACTCCTCGCTTAGCTAGCATAGATGTACAAACTACGCCCCGGGAACAATTAATTACTGGTGTTTATTTCTAGAAATCGGTCTCAAAATTGTCCAATTTGATGAGCATCTGAGCTATTTGCGCAAATGTTTCATTTTTATCTCTCATTCAATAGGATTTTCTTCGAATTTGTTCGCTCTTAGAACAGCTTAAGTGAATATCCCACCCGCCAAGATGTACAACAAAAAAAATAGTCCAATACTTGCATTCCAGTAAGTGTCCAACGATTTAGTTCGTTAATGGTTTCGGATTGTCCTTGATGATACAAACAACGCTCGCAGCCATCAGAATCGTAATGTAAATTACTCCAGACACATTATGACCACTTACCATGATTCCAATCTAATTCATCTGCAATTGAACCAGTCCACAGCGAGCACAATCAAAGAATTCCCGTCGAAATCGCAGAACGCGTTTTGGAATAATTCTTCATTTGGGAGACGAGATACGAGGTCCATTTGTGATGGCAATTGTAACCACGATTGTGTGGTAATCTTCTTTCAATTAAACAGAATCCAGGCGCGATTTGCTAATGGATTGTATTAAAATTTTCGATTTGCATTTGTTGATCCAGGCCTTTGTGGTTCATTCAGTCGGGACATTATTCCTTCACACGAAGTGGGAAAAAACACCACAAATAATGGCTCAAGACTCGCTGCACTCTCTGTGTTCAAACACATTAGCAACACGAATCCTGTAAAAATTGAGTTGCGATATGCAAACAATTTAGGACGGAGCTTTGGGGTGCTTTATGGGACTTACGCTTTGGTAATCGTTTTCGGACCATTATAGCTGAACGTAAGTTTCCAAAAATGTCAATGTGAAGGAACTGAAAATCGCCCTAATTCAGTTGCCCTTTATTCAGTTATCCCATATGATGGAAGTACTTCTCAAAAACTTAGTTCAATTCAACAAGTTTGTGTTTGATTTCCGCTGGGTATGTGTACTATGCTCACTCACCTACTCATTTTATTGCATAGCCATACACCGCTAAATTCGTCCTGAATGCGGCATTCACAATCGCTCCTAGTGTCTGCATTGAAGTGAAGCCTAGAGAAGGTGTCTATGACCCAGCTACACGTATCTTGATTTATTTACGTCCTATATTGCAGGAGATCAGAATAACAATGTCAACGCATTGTCGCGGATAACAGAAATTACATCACCTGGCATTGATTACGAGTGTCTTACTCAATTACAGGTAAACAAGGTAAATCCACTCCCCAGAATGTTGACTGAAACATTTCAAACACAACAGTTTTAGAAATATCCTCGGTTCAGAATTGTGTCATGGTCTGCGAAAAGACAACACAAACACTCGGCCATTCATCTCCAAACCTGCTAGCGAAAACTTGCCACATCCACGGATGGGACCAGTAATCGAACGATCGAACTTAAGCACAGGACTGAACATGTCAACAACGTAGGTGTGTAGGCACATGAGGGAACTTACTCATATCTACCCACCGGCGGACTATCGACTTGGTTGGACCACTGCCAGCCATTTTCGGGTGTGCATTGATCTTCAAAATAGCTTGGGAGCAATACAAAACCGTGATATTACGGCGAGATAGAACTATCGCAACGAATCACTGTTGACCGGCAGTTCCAGAGAGACCCCACCACACCCAGATTAAACTTAAATATTTATCAGGTATACGACAAAATGGGGATCTGAGTCTGAGCTCGTGCCGGAGATTCGGTCTTCCTTTCCTTCTCGGAGCTGGCTCAGATGGGAATTAAATAAATAGAGAATTGGTGTCCATGTGCTCCGTTTGGCCAAGTCAGCGCAGTCGACGAATTTGTGCCTTCTGGATTGTATCTACATGTTCGTACCGCTCGTAGAGTTAGCGGTTCCGACATCTCTTCCGTTTACCTTCGTCACAGACAGAATCCAATATTTCTGATTCTTTATCAGCACAGTTGTTCTGCCCATCGTCTGACAAGTCACTCCACAGACCGATGAATGAATGCTGTACCATCAGTGTTATTGGGACTTCGCACAGTTGTAAAAAAGAGAGGGAACTGGGTGCCTCATCACAAAACAATGTGGCATACACTCGATCCAAACGATCACGCAAACTGATTAGTATGAGGAACTGTCATCGGCGTTATTACATAACACTGCATCCAGACTAGACATCCCCTGCATCCTGTATCATCTCTAGCAACTATACACAGGAACTTATACATCCTGTATAAGCTGGAGAGATGAGGAGGAGGAAGAAGACCCTTAATGCACATCATCTATGCAGAGCTCTCTCGTCTAGCAGAATTGGGCACCTAGACTAGATGCCATATACAGGTTGGGGCAAATACAGGTTTCTATTTAAAAATTGCAATAAATGAACAAAATTAATGTAACTAAACCATCAGTGTTATCCACGTAACAGCTGTCGCGGTGGGTGCTTCATTTCGTCGGCCAAAACTTCTTTTCAAAAAACGCACTGTTTGGACTACACAGCACTCATTTTGGAAATACGTTTACAATATTTCGCAACGTTGTTCAAGCGTAAAGTGAATCAGCGCGGAGGAATGATACTGATTTTCTTTCAAGATTTCGAGCTGGAAACTGCTGCCAGTGTCAAAATAATCTATGGTTTAAAAAAAAATCACTAGATGGCCTACCCAGTAATTTAACGACATGACAGCACTAAGCAGCATTAGTATCAGTCATTTCCATTGCTTTGTTTATAGTTCTAAATGCTTTGCGCAATAGTATCAATTAGTTCCGTGTGGTAAGTGGTAACACAGCGGGCTTACTCTTGCCTAGGCCACTCTAACCTAACTACCGCAGAATTTCCCTACGGGGCTCCTCTTCAATTGTCTGGAGATCTATTTGGTCCCTCAAAAGATGACAACAGTTATCAGACACCTTCGCAGATTCATGGCCAGCGTCAAATCACCGCAAGCAGACCATGCCGAGAAATTTACTCAAAAGCTACAACGTTTACATTCGCCAAGGTACCACTAATACCGAGGTCGTTAGTAAGCACAGCTGAACCACATTTTCAAGTGCTTCTGAATGGAAAGGCCGTCTTAACACGACGTAACGTCTGGACAAGGGAGATGGGATGCCTAAGCTTCCACTTGCTATCAAATATTGCATCATGCGACATTGTTGCATCATGTAAACAGGGCCATCGACTTGAGGGTAATTGCATAGTCAGAGCAGGTAGACCAGGTAACTATGTCAGAGGAACCGAAAGAGAAGCAGTGTGTAACACGAGCTGGAGCGTACTGGATGGCGCAGTTGGTTGAGTGCCTGCCCTTGGTTAGAGGAGGCTCCGGTTCGAATCCCAGTGAAGCTTTTATCCGGTTTTCAAATCCAGTCACCGTTTTGGGATCAAATTTACGGCACTATCAATGGAGCTGTCGATCAGTGGTATCACAAGTGTGCTGGCGATTTCGCCGACAGCCCACTTACCTAATTACCGAGGTTGCTGCTGGTAGTACAATGGACCAGTTTTGAGTGTGAGTGCTCCAGTCTAGATATACAAAAACCTCAGACAAAAAAAAAAACGCACTAGCTGGAAGAAGAGCACCGTTTCGAAAATCCATAGCAATTTACCACAAGCGTTGGAGACAGTGTACTGTGGAGACAGGCATCACTGTCGTTCACGTAATCATAGCCGCTAGAGTGATGTGGAAGCGAACTCTAGATCGGCGAGGTGTATTGGCTTGGTGCATGGTACATCAGCTGCATCCTGGTATCGACTTACTGCAAAAGGGAAATGCAGCTGAACATGTTCCCGAGTGGATCGCCTCTGCCAACTTCATTTTTTTATGCTATAGTCGCTAATACTGGCGAATACGCTGGTGACTTTATTGCGTCGTCGGTGTCAGATTGCGACATAAAAAGCCCGCATTAGCGAATACCCCACTGACAGCGAACGGCATGACTGTGAGCTTCCAAGCGGCATTGAGTTTAACAGAAAGCACTTCTCTTCCCGGAAGGGGGGAGCTTCCGCCAATCATCAACGAGTGATAATGTGATTTGTTAAGTAGATGTACATAAATACAAAAAATGTTAAAACATTTTAAACGCAAATTATGCGCTTTGCCGGACCCATCGATTGCACTTAATGGTTGCTAGCTGACATCTCCGAAGGCTACAACCTCTCCCGCAGTTTATGACGCAGTTTCCAGGTGACAATATCCATTCCTCCTTATCGTCGCTCGTTTGAGGTAAACCAGACGCGAAGCCGCACACAGCGCAAATCAGAAACCAAAAATGCCAGAATTACAATCAATCTGCTCCAACATCCTACATCACTCACGAAAAACACGCAAAAAAAAACACCATGTTCAAGGGAAAAAATAAAATTTAATTTTCAAGATCAAAATCAGCGAGTCCCTCTCATCAGGCATTTGAATTTTTCGAAGCATAAGCAAACAGAAATTTAATTGAAAAGCACTGTGCAAAAAAAAAAGTCACTCCCATCCCAGCGCCTGGCCAAAATAGCTAAGTGCTATGACTCCCCCTCGCCCGTCATCATATCGGCATGACTTTGAACGGCAAATTTATCGATTTATATTCATATTTTCATTGTACTTCCGTTCCGGGCTGCCGAGAGCTCCCCTTAAGTAATATTCCATCGGCGGCAACAAAGGAATGATGGAAAAAAAGGTGCCACCTTTTAGAAGGTCCTGCCCTGGAATTCTCCCTTAGACTAAGTGATGAGGTCGTGTCTTCACGCACACGATTTTTTTTCTTTTCGTTCTTACGCGCCCTTATACTTTTAAGGTGATAATGTTTTCGGGCTTCTTTTTGGCCACATTTGATGAATAATGAAAGGCTTCCCGGGCGCTATGGGCGGCGGTGGGGGACACAAATGTTCTGCTCAGAAGGTGATGGGCTAAATTCGGTGTCCTTTGACAAAGTGGCCGCGTGTTGAGGGATCCAGGGTGCATACATAATTCAGTAAAGCGGGGCTGTATTTGAATAAATAGAGTGGTCGGCTTCGTGCGCCCTGAGAGACTTAAGAGATTTGTGAATTTTGTATACGGGATGCTTCGAAATTGCCCCCATTTGTGTCATCTATTCGACTGGTTTCTTGGAAATGAGTTAAACATCTAATTCGGATTTATGTGGAATCGGGGTGGATGAAAGTCTGCTTAGTGTTTACACAAGGAAGGGGGTGACCGAAGTCCGATTTGGGGTGATTTGAATTTGCAGTCATTTGATGTGGGCCTTGAGTTACAAATTCTAAGGTTTGCAGCATGGCGGGTACGAGGTACGCAATGGAGTCTTCGCGTCGTAGTCTGCACCACTTTCTCCTTCGTATAGAGATGTTTATAGGTTCTGGGCCCGTTCTTATGTACAATTGCTCGTTGGAGGTACGGTTGCAGCTTTCGTGTGGTAATGATGTCCACATGAAGCTGCACCCATTCCAGCGGAACAGTCGCAGATTGGATCTCAAGCTGAGGGTATTACGGCTGAGTTCGCAATGTGCAACGTGAAGTAACAAAGGCAGTGATGCTTACGCGATGCTTATTTTTTGACGTTTACGAACTCAGCCTGCCTTGCGAGAGAAATCGCGACATTAGCAGGCATTTCGGACGTGGAAAGAAGTGTGAGGGTGTCACCCCAGTCATCTGGGGTGGAAGAACCGGTGAAAAGCAAGTAATGATGGACCAGACGGATTTCGCAATTATTTTCATTATTTGCAAAAAAAAGGCTTGTTCTTCTTTCACGACAAGGACGCAACGAAGCCATGTGGCATATCATCGATTTCAAGCCACAAACTATCGACTCCCCCCACCCATGTGGGTAGTCCTCCATGTTAGTCTTTTCCTTAAGACTTCTTCCACAGTTCCTCACAACTCCTTCAACGATGTCTAATCCCGACATTAAATCCCACTCGCGGTTGCTGCCACAATCCCAACTTGACCCACACCTCCACCCCCCGCTGTAGAGCAAACGCCCGTGATCACCCAATTCCCAATTCGTGTCATCCCCATTTAGTTTATGTCACTTCCTGAAGGGGTTTATTGCCCAGGACACGTACATGGACTTATGCTGTTTTCATTCTTACAAACACATCGTTTATGTTCGTACAAACGCACGAAATCGATAAGGACAGATTGCTCCCTACCCCAAAGCACCGTCGTCGGATACATACACACACACACACACCCCCGCACCCATTCACCCTGTTCAACGCCCACCCCATTCGCCCGAACTCGTGCTGCAAATGTCACATAACATATCTCACTCATGACTTTGATTAGAAAACTTTCCACTGGAGAGTACCACTCGGAAAGGTCCAACTTTTCCCCTAATTGTAGGTCATGACATTAATAAGGCGTTAGTTGTTATCTTAGGAAGAAGTTCAACTTTCGGTCACAATTCCTTTAAATTCATTTGCGAGTGACTGTCGCATCAGCTTTAAATTGAGCAGTGGCTTTGTTTCCGTGTATTTCACAAATATGTGGATGTTGCGGATGCGAATTTGGTTAGCCGAACCCCGCATAGAATGCGAAGCGCAACCGAATAGATACAGCAGCGGCTGATGCAGGCGACTGTATTCCCTTTCATCTGTGCGAAAAACCGTTAATTATGAACGAAAGGTGGTGCACTTTGGCCTTCGGCAACCGGGTGGGTGGCTGCCGCTGAGCGCTCATTGAAGATTCATAGAACGACCAAACTTGAAGTCAAAGTGAAAGTTTTGAGGGTTTTTTTTTCCCTTTTTTTTGCCTTCCAGTGATGAGTGAAGAGTGAATATGCCGAAAGAAAAGTGCGACGTTTCGGCAACACCTTGTGGCATAATCTACTGAATAATAAATGCGCGACCAGCCGTACGGACGGGGAGAAGCCACATTCGCAGTTTGTGCAGCAGCACCACGTTCGCAAGATTGATTCCAAAATCTCCGATGTCCAGGCAACATCAGTCGGTGTTTTGACTGAGAATAGCTTTGAGGAATTCAGCACTGCTGAGCAGCGCTCATCTTCGCAGATGCATGCTCGTGCATGACCAGGCTGCGGATACGGATCGTGGTTCTTGCAGGACCAACTACAACCATCGGAAGCCACTCATTACGGGATCGACCATCTCGACAAGCCTCTAGGTGAGTGGGTAACGTAATCTCTGCCGAATCCTTGTCACTGATGACAAGGTTTCCATGGGAATGAATGCACGAACGAGGACGTACGCACGGGTTTTGATGTACACCACCAGACGGGGCAAGAAGAAAGAGCTCCACCGTGCCGCATAAGCTGGCATGGTCTGTTGAATTCTCGGCACCGTGAGTGTATCTACACCGTGGCGCCCGTCACTTATATTCATTTCAACGGCTCTCTGTGCACAAATGCTATCCCTTCCCTTGCGGCAGTGATTAGTGAGCCTGGGCAGGTCGGCATAGTCGGCATAGATATGTGGCTATCCCCTTCTCATCCCGGATGAGTTCCCCTGATTCGTGCGTCAGTCACGCCCCTCTCGTCAAATCGACAGTGAAATATGGTCTCCTTCAGCTTGTCGTGGCCATCTGGTCATGTCACCTTCTTCCGATTATTTTCGCAAGTGCCTTCCACTTCCACATCCACATCCATCACAGGAAATATCTTCCATTTGACCTTTTTTCGGGCGAGATACATTAACTCTCTTGGGTTCAAAATTCAAGTGTCATCTCAGCGGTCCACCTTGGCCCGGATGCCGAGTCTTGAATTTCCTCAGTGTGTCTCCACTTTAGGTAAATGAAACTTCCTTCGATGTGTACGAAGGCACACAGACCCTATTGAAAAGCAATTAAGTATCTGCTGCTGACACGTACGAACAAAACGTGTCCATCCCCCCCACTTGGCTGTGCGAACACAGGACGGGGCCATGGGCGGCATCCTGAATGAGTAATCAGAGAAGTTATCACGAAATGAGAATGACGGATGGCGGAAGGGGAAAACTTTTCACTCAGCCTGATTTCGACCGGAAACCTATCTCAAGAAGTTTTGATGCATAAAAACTCATTATTACTGTATTGGTTGGGGGGGGGGAGGGGGACGAGTGGAACTTTTTCCACTCACTTCTTCACTTTTTCACCGCCTAACCTTCCTTGCTTCCTTCATTCATCTCATTTCGTTGGTCATTCTCTGTCTGTCTGCAGCTCCCTTTTGCCAGTCAATCCTTTTGTACCGCAATCGCCTTACGTGTTTGTGTATTTTTAGCTAAGAACGTGATTTAGGTGCTTAGCAGTTACAGCTCCGATCGTTTGGCGCGTGTGTGTGATGAAAGGCTGAAACGAGTTAACTTTGGACGAGGAATTACTGAAAAAGTTCCAAAGGACTTGAGCTGCTCGTGGGGCGGGCTGTGGTGATGATGGCAAGTGGGTTTTTTTGTATCTCTTTTTTTTTTGTTCCCTGTGCTGCTGAGGGATGTATTGAAGGCGGGTTTGGGGATGTATCCGTTTTAATTACGGCTTTGATTGCTAATTTCTTTTTTGCCTCTAAGGGTACTCTAATTTGTTGTAGGCTTGTTTTTGGTCTGGTTCTACGAACAGATTGGTTAGCTTCAGTTTTTGTTCCCTTTCCGCCCCCTTCTCCATTACATGCCATTAAATTGTTTTTTTTGTAAGAATGGATAATTTGGGATGCTTTCGGGAGCTAAGCTGGCTTAGGTAAAGCGTGCGTTTGCTCTTAATTCGACGTCCTGGAGGCGAAGAGATTAGCATTGAACGCAGGCACGTGGTGAGCATGCATGCAGACATGCAGACGCTCTTTTATTTCATATTTTAAACAAAGTAACAGCAAATTGAATGGTTTTTTCTCGGTGTTTCGTTAATTCGGTCCGCTCCTTCTGCTGACTTCAGCCATTGAAAGCATATCAGTACCACTCTTGTGTATTCCTCCAAAAAAAAACAGAAAGTGTTCTTTTTCGGTTGAAGGTAGCATAGGCTGCATTTGTCAGTCCCGCCACCTATGTGAAGCTTGTCAATCGAAGGAATTCGCCTCTGGCCTGTGGTGGTCTCTTAGAAATTGCATCCCCAACGAGCCCATCGTTAAAGTGATTTGGCAGCTAGATCGAGGTTGAATAAGTCACAAATGCATTCACTGCTGCTCTCACTTTATTGCGCTTTCAGTCTGAACTTTGCTCGGCTAGACTCTCCGATGTTGGATAAGAGTTCAATCAGAAAAGATCACTAAGACTTTGCACAAAGAGACTTTCCAATACTCTTCCCAGTTTATAAGGCTCTATTTCAACAAAAACATATAATGTCTCTGCTCCGTTCACCGTTGACTGAAACGTTTTGACCATCATCATCGGCAGTGATCGAGTAACTCAATGTTGAGCAGCTGCTTTTTCGAACAAAAAGGGTCACGTGGTGCGAACATCCCCATCATCACGATGTCCGAGGCGTGCGCTACATCACGACCGCTTGGACGACCGCTTGGCAGACCCAGGACGAGGTGGTTGGAGCAAGTCCGACAACTCTCTTGATATCGCTTGAGTATTGCCCACGATGAGTTAGATTCAATGGCTAGAGATATCTCGTGCTTACTTTCCCTCGTGGTCACTTTAGTTGATCATGATGATAATGGAAGATGATGATGATAAATCCTTTCTTGGAATCCACTTTCGGCGTGCCCCTGCTCAAAATGACTTGCATCTAGTCATAGAAGCACGCTCAGTGGAGTGGGGTGTTTACCAGAAATGATCTTTTATTGGGATAGCCGACTTCTACCTCCCCTTCAAGTTCCTCAACATTTCTTGACAACTTTTACTTATAAAATTTTAGGACCAAACGGACCACTGAATGAATGAAGTACAAATTATCTCGTGATTAATTGTCAAACAAATCACCGAAATTCGTGCCTATAGAAGAGGACGAGTATCTCTATCATGCATGCGTTACTACAGCCGACTTCGCGTTACGAAGAAAGTACATCAAGGGAGTTTTCTTCTCGAATGCCAGATGAAAAATATTATGTCCTTACTGCATCCACTGATTTCGAATGACTGTTGTCGTTAAATTAATATTATTCAGCTGTTTTTGTTCTCAAACGCCAGTTAACACAAAAAATTATCATGTGTCAGCTGAACGCAGCTCTCTCTCTCAAAAATATCGAACATGTTAGCAAATAATTGCGTTCGTCTTACATTTGACGTTTTATTAGGATCCTCTCATTTTTTAACAAGACGCAGTATTTTGTGTACATTGAATTTCGTGTGTTAAAAGACGACGGCAGCAGCAACACGTGATTGTATTTCAGGCATAAATACCCCAGCCCATAGAACCCGTTACTTATTTACTCATCAGGCCGGCGACTCATGGAGGATCTGAGCCTGAGCAATTGCTGCCTTACATCGTTGACGGTCCCGGGCACGATGCTTCCAGTCATCTATACCAAGCTCAATTGCATCCGCGATTCTTGGTCTTTATACCGGAGATTCGGTCTTCTTCACCTTCTCGAACCAGGAGGCTCGGATTCGAAGATCCTCTTTGCTGGAGCATTTTTGTCCATGCGCTCGATGTGGCCGAGCGACTGCAGTCGACAGATTTTTGCCTTCCTGTCTACATCCACATCCTGGTACAGCTTCGCGATGAATACTGTCGTATGTGGCTTTTAAATCGATGCAAAGATAGTGCTTATCGATTTGAAACTAGCTGGTCTTCTTCAGGATTTGCCTTAGCGTGAATATTTGGTCTATAGTCGATTTGCCGTGCCGAGTGCCGCAATGTTACAAGAGGTAAGATCGCCTTTTTTGTGCATGGGGCATACGAAGCTGATATTCCAGTGGTCGGGCATGCTTTCGTCTTCTCAAATTCCACAAATGACCCGTGCATACTCCCTACAAGAACATCGTCACCGGCCTTGAGGAGCTCTGATAGTAGGCCATCTGAGCCTGCGGCTTTGTTGTTCCTCAGCCTTTTAATGTCTGTGCCGACTTCTTCAAAGCTAGGTAGAAGGACTATCTCATTAAGCATTAAGCAATTGCTGGGAGTGCTGCTTACACATCCACTATTCCCTGCGGGTCAGAAGCAAGGTACCCCAGAAGCGTCAAACCAGGCCTATCCAGCGGATTTCCTGTATCGCCTTATACTGCGTGAGAATCTCTTCCAGTTTATATGAGGCTCCTGGAGTGTAGAGTGCTCTTACATTTCACTCACAAATCGTTGTCCTTTTTTGCGCCGTGCACTCTCGTAACGGTTTTTGTTTTATGTGGGCTGATTGTTAGCCCTCCGCACAACCACAAGGGAGCCGTTGCATAGTTCACCTCAGAACGGGTGTTGCTAAGGCTATCCAGGTGGCGCCGCTAGGAGGCTGTACTTGATCTATGCATCGAAGAGGATCGTTGCTGGCATCCCGCCAAGTTGGGAGCGATCAGCAACATTGTCCTGTGTGCACTTCGATCTACGCTTTCAGTCGCCACAAAAACAATGCTACTGCTTCCCGTGCACATTTACGGAAAGCTGACAGCTACCAAGGCAGCGATTAGGTTGAGAGAAACACTGGAGTAGCTTACGACACATGGCAATAATCAAGAAGCCGAGAATTCTGAAGCATACAGATTACAGACTGCATATATCGCTCTCTTTGTAGACAACGAATTTGATACAAAACACTGGTCTCAGATGGAGAAGAATGAGCAATGGACATAGCAAGTTAACACTGACGGTACTAAGACGGACCAAGGCACCGGTCTAGGAGTACCCGCCACATCGCGGTATATTTTCTTCTCGATGTCCCTTCAACTGCCTAACTACTGGCATGTATTCCAGAATGAAGTTAAAGCTATACAGGAGGCTGCTCGCTTACTGTCAATCAATCCGATAGACGGGTCATCTGTCGGTATATATGTACATAGATAGTCAGGCGGCCGTCAAAGCTCCGGACACGCCATCGATTAAATCAAAGATGGTCCAACTTTGGCGTCTATCTCTCAGGGAGATAGCTGTTAGATGCAACCTTAGCCTGTGATGGGTCCCGGACCATAGTGGTATTCCAGGCAATGAAAGAGCCGAGGAGGAACCATTGGCAATTAATCAGGAGATTGAGGAATCGGTGTAGCAGTCTGGATCCAGGCAGGCTCTAAGTAGGTCACAACTGGTTCAGCTGTGACAGTCACTCCAACCTAACCTAACCAAAGTGCTGTTCATGTGAGCACACTATGAATTACGAACTTCGCAAACACTGACTCTTCATTCATATGGAGTTTTCTCGGTTGCAGTGTAATGCGGGTAGAATTTGTGCAAACCGACACTTCTGCACGATTTTGTTGATCGTCGTCGTGGTCAGCTTGACAGTTCGCAAAGAGAATGCTTGATTCGCAGACTCATAAACTAACTTTTGTTAATATTTTAACATCTTTAGCGCATCTTTTTGCACAACAAAAAATATATCTTTTTGTTTAGAAAATGCGTGTTTATGAAAGTTGGCATTCGTATGTACTTCGTGGCTCATATGAACGACTATAGGCAGCAGAAACTATAAATACTCGAAACATCTTATGGCCTGTGGCCTTAACAGTTTATTTCGGGTTCGTTCATAAGTAGTCCTAGTGATAATCTTCAAATTTATCCTTTCTCTTATCTCTTGTACATTTTTTTGAAATGCAGTTCATTTGTTTCGCCGTTCTCATGCTTCAACTAAACTTTGCTCACGCATGGAGGCCAAATATGTGATCCACTGACACTGAGTAATGTACTGAATGCCAACTGAAATGCATAGCTCATTAATTAACAGCAAATGTCGTGTTTGAAAGATATTCGCCAAAAAAATGGACGTTCCTACCCAAATTCCCCATAACCAATCCCAGCAAGTGTTGAACAGTCATGCATTAAGTTTCAAATCCAACGTATTTGAGCTTCATCGGTATCCATGCCTGAAATGATATGATGCCACCCTTCATAAATTCCATGGAAATTTGTCAGACCGCACAAAACCCATTTTAAACGTCCTCTCCGCAATTGTGCGCATCCGACAAATCATTGTTAAAACTGCTACCGAGGAAACACACGCAAAAAAAGAAAACACCGTTTCTAACGGAAATTCAATTGAGGCCTTACAAATGGGAAATTTAATTTTTAATGCCAAATTACCGCGCTGGTGGAATTGAATTTGCTAATAAGCCCTATTAGTGGCAACATGTGTGGATTAAATGTTAGAACATGCTCAGGTGTGAAAATAATTCCGTTTCCATTGAGTTGAATTATTTGATTATTTCAATTAAAAGCGAATAAATTAGATTTTGGCTGCATTGTTGGACTGGCTGTTTCCGTTTGCCATTGGTCATGTGCGGCAGCCCGTTGACCCCCGTTTTGGGGAAAATATTGAAATTCATTAAAACAGATAATTGCACTGAATAGATTGAGTTCGACCAGCCGTTTTCGTTTTTTTTTGTCGGTTTTTGAGCGCGCCATTTACATGAACTCCATGTTGGTGGGAATGAAAGCGAAGAATACCGCAGATATTTCCCATGACGCAGTAGTTTCAATTTTGGAAATTGGAAAAATACATTAATTGCAAAGTTAGGCGAAGTAGTCGCCAACATGTGATTGATTAAATGTCAGTGGTTTGGATAATTTCAAGCCTAATCATGGCGACAGGGCGGGCGTCAGGAATTCGATGAAATACGCAAGAGGGAGCAGACCCGGTGGCTGAACAGTCGATGAGCCCAGCCAACTTCAGTCAGGTCCTTGATCGCGCAGTCCTCTACTAAAGCCGTCCGGTCGACAAATACTTGGTAATCCTGATATTTTTTAATAATAAAAATGGTTGTTTAAACGACTGCATTTTGAATTACCGCTAAATACAGCCTTTTAATACTCTTTACAAGCTTCTGACATCTACTCTTCGGAATGGAATACCGAGCTTCTTCTATTCCCTCACATAGCTAATAACTTTTTACAATTGTTGCCTAAATTAAAGCTTTACATTGCATTATAATGGGTTAAATTTGAAGGGCCAATGTTGAATGTGAACCACACCTAAACGTCAAGTTTTTTTCTGCATTTCATTTGACATTTCTCAATTTCAGACTAACTCAATGTGAACCATGGAAAGATACACAATCGAGCAACGCGTTAAAGCTATTCAGGCTTATTATGAAAATGGGCGTTCAAATCAAAATGCATATCGTGCACTTCGTGATTATTTCGGTCAATTTAATCGTCCAAATGTGTGTACAATCGGAAAAATCGTGCAAAAATTTTAGCAAACCGGGTCTGTATGGGATGTGAAAACACCAGGGCGTGCTCGTACAGCTCGTACTGCAGAAAATATTGCTGCTGTTCGCGATAGTGTGGCTGAAGAGCCGTCCACCTCAACTCGTCGTCGTACCCAACAATTGCACCTCACGCTCGTCGTTGATGAACATTATGCATAAAGACTTGCATACACGCTTACAGGTGCACTTGGCTCAAGAACTAAAGCCTCTTGACCATTTCAAGAGTCGTCAATGGTCAGAATGGTGGCAAGAAATGGCAACAGTGGATGATCAATTTTCGTAGAAGATCATCTTCAGTGATGAGGCATATTTTCACCTCAGTGGATTCGTCAATAAGCAGAATTGCCGCAATTGGGCGAATGATAATCCAAGAGTGATTGTCGAAAAACCAATGCACCCACAAAGAGTGACTGTTTGGTGCGGATTATGGGCTGGCGGCATCATCGGGCGGCATCATGAGGCCGGTCAGGCAGTTACTGTGAATGGTGTTCGCTATCGTGAAATCATAACGAACTTTTTATGGCCCGAATTGGAAGATATGAATGTGGACGATATGTGGTTTCAACGGGACGGTGCCACTTACCACACAGCTAACGAAACAATGGCTCTTTTTCGAGACAATTTCAATGGCCGTGTTATCTCACGTGGTGGCGATGTCAATTGGCCGCCAAGATCATGTGATTTGACACCGTTGGATTTTTTTTCTTTGGGGTTATTTGACAGAAAAGGTGTACGTCGATAAGCCAGCAACAATTCAAGAGCTAAAGGATGAGATAATTCAGCACATTAACGGCATGGAACCTCAATTATGCTTCAGCGTCATCGAAAATTTAGACCATCGGATGGAGGTGTGCCGCCGAGGTCGCGGCGGCCATTTGGCCAATATTTTGTTCCATACATAATTAAACTATACCAATATTATCATAATAAAAAGAAATGACAATAATTGCCTAAATAATATGTGTTTTATTCAAAATCACCACCGGCCCTTAAAATTTAACCACCCTTTATTTTCAGTTGGGTTAAGATCGGAACTTTTCCAGTAAAGAAAGTCGATACTTTCCTATCAGCTATCTACTTATCAGCACTCTAGCTGAATGTTTTAGGTCAGCCATTCTCAACCTGCGGTCCGCGGACTTCTGGGAGTTCGCTGAGCACTTGCAGGGGGTCCGCGACGGCCTTTCAGTATATACAGTGCTCCACCAAAGTTTGCGTACAATGATGCAATTTGTGCATTGACGTTGTTGACGCGAGAAAAAGTTATTGTTTTTTTAGATTTTTCAAAATAGGACGGTCAAAATGGCTAAACAAGAGTTAAGTGTTAGTGAGCCGCAGTTTATTATAAGTTTGTACGTGGAAAAAAGAATGTCCTATACGGAAATATCAAAGGAAACATCAAGAAGCCGGTCAACAATTCAGAGATCGCTTTAGATACGACGGACCCGTCCGAATCAAAGCTAAGATCAGGCCGCGCATCGAAGCTCACCGAAACAGATAAACGTGTTATAAAGCGGATGGTGGACCAAGAACCATTCATAACTGCAAATAAAGTGAGTGATAACCTTGAGAGAAGCAGTAACATCAAAGTCCACCCAGAAACTGTGAGGAGAACAATAGTTCAAAAGGGAAGTCATCATTGTACGCAACCTTTTGTGGATCACTGTATCTGTATCTGGGAGTTACGTTGTTTATTGAAAGTTGAATGTTAGGAGGGGTCTGCCGAGAGATAAATTCGTTGCTGGTTATTTGGTCATTGGCATACATGAAGATCCAGTTTACTGGCATGGAGTCGAAAGCGTAGGTCTCCATTGCAATTTTCGGTATATGTACATATATCCAAATTTGTCCACTTTGTCATTGATCCTTGCAATAGGTCGAACTCAATGTCAGGAAAATGCACCCCAGACCATGACGGGTTATAGCTTTGCTTATTGAGCGATGCACAAATGCGTTTCCGTCCGACTCAATTCTATTCACGTTTTTCTCATCACTCCATAGAACTCTTTTCCGAAATTGCAGGTCCTTATTTTGGTGAGCTCTTGCAAATATTATGCGCTTTTCTATAGCATAATATATCGTGGTTTCTTCCTATTTGGACGCATCCAAATAGGCCAGCTTCATTCAATCCCACTCTAATGGAACGAGTTGAGGTGTTTAATCTAGGCTCATTCCGGATTGCATTCCATATCTCGCTAGATGACTAAAAAGGATGCCTTTTGCGCTTCGGTAAATTGGTTCTTTCCATCAGAACCGTGGGTTTTCTTCGATCCAGTCGTATTTTACCAGATTAATGCGGTTACCAACCCTTTTTCCGGAGCACTTCACTATTTCGCCTATTTCAGCTGGTCTTTTGCATTTGGGCATCAATTTAGCTCATTTTTTCGAAAGAGCAATGCTTACGTCTTCCCGTAGTATCAGCATCAAACATTCTGACATCCAAGATAGGTTAGGTAATACAGCCAGAGCATCAGTGAGATAGTGAGTGAGATCTGTGACCATCTGCTGGGTACCGGGACATACTGGAATCGAAAAAGTGGACAGTCTCGCAAGAAGAGGATCGGATCTGGGAGAATCTCTAGCAATCCAGCATGCGTATACGCCGCTCAGGACCACAAGGAACTTACTAGAAGAGGAAACCCTGGAAGAGCCACAACTCGATGGCTTGGTATAAGTATTGGAGCAACGGCAATAGCTCTATGGCCTACGCAGAGCAAAAAGAGATCAACATGAATGATCGGTTTTTGTCACAGGGATGTACGCGATACGAATGCTAATAGGAGTCCTTACCAGGTACAGCGCTATAGGGCAAAGCGACCAAACATTTCGCATAGACCAGGAAGAAACATCATTTATCCAACATCTGCTCTGTGATAGCAAAGCCTAGCAGCCAAAAGCCAGCCCTACCAAAGAAATAAAATCAGTTCCTAGGAAAGCACTTCTTCGAGGAGCTGGATGATTAAGCGGTGTTGAACCGAAAAACCCCTAAGATTCATACGGTAGTAAACCAAACACCCAAAACGTTGGACTAAGTGAGCCCCCTCCATCAAGGCACATAGTTATCTGCATACCATCCTCCTCCCATTGTAATTAATAAAATTAAGACTGCACAAATTATTTTGAGAGATATTCGAATTATATCGATTTGTGCTCTTTTTGTGTCCATAATACTTGAATCGGAACTGTCAAAAGAATCAATTTGCATGTGTGGAGAAGAAGACACGACCGCGAAGACGATGAGTTGTGCAAAGATGTGACACTTATTCAGGCACATCAAGCAATTGAAGACAGAATTGGTTCAGACTTTAACCCTCCTCGAGTCAGCATAGTGTAGGATTCCGACTGAGAACGATTCCTTACGTGCCAATCCCGCGCACTTCAAAGCCAGGCAACAACTTTATAGTCAAAGGCTACACATATCGCCCTATTACAGTTGGCGAGTCGAACGAGTAATTGTAATTGGTGTTACGGTTGGTGAATCGAGATCATTTAATTCCACTTAAATGTCAAACATTTTTCGATGTGCGATCTCACCCTATTGCGATTTGCGGTTGTCGAATGTTCGGCAATTTGAACGTCATTCGTGTTATTTTTTGTCGAACTGCATAGTTTGTGTGAGAAACGGTCGAACCTTGTGTAAAAAACAATGTCGGGGAGTAGAACAAGGAATGTATTTATATTTAATTTTTAAATGGAATAATTTACGGGCGTTGGACTTCGCCAAGGGTGTGTCTTGTCACCTCTCCTTTTCATTGTATATATGGACTGGATGTTACAGCGCAGCCGTGGTGAGGAATGTTTCACATTGGGAGAGTTGAGGGTAAGTCATCTTCTTTTTGCAGATGACTTGGCTATCCTCACATCCTCGCAGACGGAACCCCAGCGCGCACTCGATAGGTTTGTGGCCGTATGTGCTGATGCTGGAATGAGGGTTAACGTGGACAAATCGGAGGTTATGGCAATTTCCAGAACGCCTGCTCAATGCACTCTGCATGTTAGTGGAGTCCCATTGAAGCATTAAGTATCTCGGGGTCTTTTTCACGAGTGATGGAAGGAGTAATGCTGAGCTTTCCTGTAGGATTGGTCAAACTGGGTCAGTTTTGACGCAGCTTGGTAGTTCTGTAATCAGAAAGCAATTGGTGTCAAAGTCAAGTTAGCGGTTTTCAACTCAGTATTTGTTCCAACTCTCAACTATGGCCATGAAATTTGGGTAATGACCGAAAGAATAAGATCGCGAGTACAAGCTGCTGAGATGAGATTTCCTCGTGCTGTTGTGGGAATTACTCGCCGGGATAGGGTGAGAAACACGGCAGTGCGCGAGGAACTCAACATTGAGCAGCTGCTTCTTCGAACGGAAAGGGCTATGCTTCGGTGGTTTGGTCACATGGCACGAATATCTCCATCATCACGACTTCCGAGGCGGGCGTTGAATGCGATTCCATCAGGTAGGCGACCGCTTGGCAGACCCAGGACGAGGTGGTTGGACCAAGTCCAAAAACTAGCCTGGTTACGCTTGGGCATTGCTCCTGATGAGTTAGAGTCAATGTCGGAGGATCGAGTTGAATGGGGATCTCTCGTGCGTGGTTTACCCCCGCGACCCCTTTAGTGGATCATGCGGGTCAGAAGATGATGATGATGAATTTACGGAATATATTAATACTATATGTATTATAATTTGTAATGGAGTAATACAATTATTATTGCTGCAAGAGGACAAATACAAATCAGTTCGAAAAATTAGTAGAACTGATGGAATCAAAGCCCAATCCAGCAAGAGGTGTTGAAGTTTGGTTCTTCAAAAAATAAAAACAAAAACCAAAAGGAGTATTGGGACCAATTCGCTACAACTCTTAACTCACTTGCGCAATCTTGTTTCAATATCTGTAATATCTTTTTTTGTTTAGATGCTGATGACGCCACTCAATCGAAGCAACGATTCCTATGTACATATATGGGTTCCGTCAGCACATCCAATTATTCCCGGTAACCTGGCCTTGAATTTTGAAGTTAACCTTCCAATTTGTTTAAGACGTAGAGAAGCGCTTCCGCATTCAGTCGAAAATATGACTTGAAACTTAAAATTTTAAACATTAAAAGAATTTTCAGTACCAATTTTTTTTGTACTAACAGATGATCAGGGAGTTCCGAGACATTGGAGTTGTCTCTAATACTTTTGCGCAGTCGAAGCATTCTTACCTTTTTCGTGTGTCTTTCATTGTCTTCAATCCATGTTTGTACGTTGTTTATCATTTTTGTTTATTTGATTACGCAAACAAACGCTCAGCCTTAGAGCCACCACGGGTTTCAGGCTTGATAATTAGATAAGTAAGGGATTCCTGCAGACAAGCCAAAGGGCTTCGCAGGAATATTATGTAAACTGTCTGTACAATGATGAAAATAAAGTGAAATGAAAAAAAATTGGAAAAAAAATGGAAGTTTAGTGTTCCGGCATCAAAACGCATCCTTTGTTTCGTTAACTCGATTACGGTTGGCCCTTAAGTTTATAGTCTTTCAGCTTCTATATGGTAAACAGGTTTACTTTCTTACTAGTTTCTGTAACTTCTTAGCTCACTGAGGAGGATGCGTTTGTTGTTACTTCATGAAAACCAAACCTTACCACTGTCCGTCCGTCTGATTGGCTGTTTGGATCGTTTCATTATAAATGCATCGTCTTCTTCCTTTTTTCTTCACGGATGTTTTAGGAGGGGATAGCTATTCAATTCTGGTAGCCACCACCGACAAGTCACACAATCATAGTGGCCAGTAAGCTCGAAATAACTCGATTTGCTTGAAATACATTCAAACAGCTCGAGTCGTGTGGGATGTGCCACCGTCTTTTTGAAACCACATGTCTTCCACATCGGTATCGTCGTTTTGAAGCCAAAACAATTCGGTTAACATTTGGGTATAGCGATGAAAGATTCACCTCTGCTCATTTTAGAATAAGTGTGAACCAGTTGCACCACCAGACCAAATTCCACTACATACTTGAAAGAATAAGATTGCGAATACATGCTTCTTCTTCCGGTTGTGAGAGTTACTTGCCGTGATAGAGTAAGTTCGCCAAACGTAGTAGATCGATTGGGTTAGTTCGCCAATGAGAACATCTCACATCGAACGTTCGATTCGTCAACCGTAATAGGGGGGATAGCCACATCTCTTAAGACACCACATCATTTTTATGCTTATCGTCCTGGCAAAATATCAGTGGCTCTTCTGCTCATCCTCGCAGAATGCTTGTGAGCCGAGTGAGTATGAAGACTTGGCGAAAGCACAGCAGCAGTTCATCTTGAATTTTCCCTTTCGTCTTTCCATTATGTTCGTCACTGCATCGTCCAAGGTGGACCTGGAACTCAACCAACAGACTACTCTCCCGTAATTTCACTTCCAACAAAATATGTTCCATTAGCTTACCTTTGAGGGAGGATTATAAGGTTCAGGTCTCAGGGACACTAGACATTACTCCAAAATTGTTGAATGGCGGATGAAGTAGGTATTTGGAAGGGATTCGTAAACCACACTGGCCGTGCGTGCAACTGTTCTGCCACGAGTGGAGGGGACCTACTGCTTAATTCTGAGTTGGACACACTTTCTGAACATTGCTTGCGAGTCGAGTGAGGTGGAGCCATAACTTATGAAAGTTGTTCGAGTCACAAATGAACCTAGATACCAAGTGTAAGGGTCCAAGCAAGTTGAATCCGTTGCGTGGATTGTGTTATGTCAAAAAATTGACAACTTATTGTCCTAATGAGAGGAAGAAAGAGCTGCAAATGCGACCCACAAGTGGAATACATCATACTCAACTTTTTCATAGTTTTACACGTCCATTCCCACTTAAATCTTTTTATTCTGTTGTCGTCGTAAATCCAACCCGGATGGATTTCGGACACAACTTACGTATTCATTGGGCAGCTCTTTGCAATTCGCCAACTTTGATTTTTGTGGATAATAAGCCCCACGCTTGGCTCTTAAAAATCGGCCCACTTACCCAATCCTAAACCTGCTTTAACTGTCCAAATTTGTCAGACCGGCCTTTTAGTTGACTATTCAGTTCGACTTCAGGGACCACTAGGATCCCTTCCACATCACGTCACAACTTCTCACGAATTCCTTCTCATCAAACACCACTGAAACCCCCAACAAAAAAAAAATACACAAAGTTATTGTTACCATTGGATGTTTATTGAAGGTCAGTACACGAACAAAAAAAGCAACAATTAAAGATCAGTAAGGTTAAAAACAAAAGTAAGAAAATATAACAACAATCCCCGGACACATCGCTCCAATGGTTTGCAGGCTTACAAGGAGTATGCTTGTCGAATCAGCAAGTCAAAGTATGCATCATTGTCAATTGATGCACTCATGCTGGTGTAGAAGTTCAAGAATTCCTCCCGAGAAATCTGCAAAAAGAAAGAAAAGAATTGTTAACCACCCCAGAGGAGATCCTTTCGGTTGTTTGCGCATTACAGTGCCACTCTTGTTTGCAGGATTTTCAAAGTTCTCAAGGAACTCCTTCCAAATCTCGGACTCGGTCATCTCACCGCTCTTGTACTTTGGATGAACCTTCACAGAGTAGGCGTGCTTGAGGTCGGCCACCGAGACGACTCCCGTCTGGTCGGTGTCGATCTTATCGAACGCCCTGGCTATGACGTCCAAACGACTCTGCTGAACATGTGGCTGCAATGACAGTGCGTTCGGTGGTTATGCAAAAGATTAAGGGGCTTTACTCGCTGTGAACACTTACTCGGAGTTTCTCTAGAATCGCAGACACGTTCAGAATGCCAGAACCCTCTTCATCGAAGCTAGAACACGGTAAGGGTGGATGGTTGGTATAAAGAATATATTTTGGGAAGTTACAGTGCCTCCACTGGCACACGCTTTACCAAACAGAGCGCTTTTTTGACGCCGGGTTAAATGGTATCTCGTGCGACGGCGCTCCACTGTTGTTCAGTGTGACGCGCAGTACTTTACAGCGCGGCGTTAAAAAGCACTCTGTGTGGTTTCGACGAATGTGAAAGAAAGCGGATTGGGTGGGGGAGGGGGTTGATGGGGACATGTACAAACCTCTCAAACATCTCTCTGACATCGTCATCACTGCACTCAATGCCCGACTGAGTAAGGGCATCAGTAAATTCATCTAAATGCAATCCATTCTTGCCCTCATCGTCGAGTTTGCGAAGGAATCTCGACAATTCCAGAATTCCCGTAGAACCCTTGGAAAAACAGAGCAACCTCAACTTGTCGATGGGGTCCTTTTCCAGACCATTGTCGAGAGCCCTCTGCGATTCCTGGATAAGGGTGGATTCCTTTGAGAATAAGTCACGATGACGATGAGCCATCTGAAAGTAGATGAAAAATTAATATATAAAAATGCATCCTAATCTCCACCGAAAATTGTATGAATTCAAGCTAAAATGTATTCTCTGTCGATGTATTCCCTTACAACCCTGACACTCGAAATAATATTAAAAAGGCTTCCAGATTTGCACAAATCTCAGCGGCTACTGAGATTAATAACTATAGATTGTTCAACTATTATTATTATTATATATTAGGATATATGCTCGTATATATATATGTATGAGCTTAAAATATTTACATTTGTACACACATCGGTACACATCAATGTACAGATGTATATATATATATTTATATATATTTTTTTCTCAGATATATACAACTTACGACTACCTTAAAAACTACCCTAAGCTACGTAAGTCGGCCATAGGCCGCTGCTGATAGAGTACCGTCTACCGCTGCAGGACGGTGACCGACTATCCGTACTACCCTTACTACCCCGGGTCTAAAGTGTTCGAAGATGGAGTTCCCCCGCTACCCAGCCACCAAAATTGTCGATGCTGCAGAGACCTTCCTTAGCTCGTTGTGCAACGGAGCGGTCGTGGTTGAGTCGCCCATCCACAGTTGAACGCGCGATGTGGTAAAGGAGCGGTACCGCATTTACGCCTTGTATCAGACCGTGCTTATCGAAATGAGGGAAAGCTTCTGGGGGGACGAAGTCGTTATAACGTACCCTCTCGTGGTATTGAGGATTGGGGTAGTACGCCCCCGAGATCAAGGTATTAACAGAGTTCATCGCTGTGGCAGTGCGGTCTCGAATCAATTTCAACAGGAAATTGTCCACTCGTATCAGGTTCGCCCTGTTGTATAATACCTCATTGGAGTAGAATTTCTTGTACTGACACTCTGGTGTTCTGTAAAGGCGAAGGCAAGCGCTAAGACAAGCCCTCTCAAACACCCGAATCTTTTCCATCAAGCTTGCACGCACGTTGAACAACACGGGACAGCCATAGGTGAGCATTGGCCGGATGAGGGCCATGTAGCACATTACCTTCACCCTCGCATAGAGTTGGCTGTTGTAAAACAGTCTCTTTGTAGGAGCTTTGTCATACGACATAAGACATGCCGTCTGCGACCGCTGCGGGATGGTTATTTGGTGCGTGCGTCGACTCCTACTTCAAGGTGCATGGATTCAATCTCTGAGACGATCAAACATTATCCTACTCGTATTCAGTTGGAGTTTAATATGATTTGTTGTAAGATCGAGTTGCAATTAAGCACAGTTTAGACTAGTCTAATCAACCCACATGCAAGGACTTCCGAGACTCCAGAGCCTAAACGGTTAGGCATACGATAATTAATGGCTAGCTGGCTAAGAGAGTATCAGAGCAACCGACATTTTTGTATCAAAATCAACGACATATACAGTCAAAGAGAACACACTCCATATGGAGTCCCCTAAGGGTACAAGGTGGGTCCAATCGTCTTTATATCAAGCGAGCTGCTTCAGGTATTCAAACAAAATATCCCTTTTGCTTCTGTATTTACAGACAGCAACAACAATAATGCACGAGGAGTTCGATTTGGCAGTGGAATAGTGTCATGGCCATTGTTTAATGAAAGCGAGAACGAAAGAAGTTCAAAGCTACCCAACAGGTACTCAGCAATATGAATGGCACATGTGGTAATTCTAATCGATGTAGTAGACATAACCTAGGGGTCATCCTTGACAGCCATCTTTTATGCAATAAACAAAAAAATATAAATCAGTTGCACATGAGCATCGGAAGAGTTAAATAATCATACCACAAGGTAAAAAAAAAGAGTACTGTGCTTTCTGCAATCGAAGTTATGTTAGGTTAGAAGTGGCATTAAATAGGGGGTTTGGTGCACTTAGGCCCAAAAAGGCAAATTGTACTGCCACGTGGGTTTACAAGGGGACTGGGGGCGACATGATTATGATATCCAGCCAGACTTGTCAGTTAAGTCCAGTAACGATTTGATTGGTGTCAAAATCACTCACGGTTGTCAAAAAAGTAGCCCAGTATGGCTTTCCTAGTCCAGGCGAGTGCAGGGCAGCTGCAGAGAAGGTGCTGCACATTTTCTTCCTCTTCTTCATCTAGAAAGCTTTTGCAGAAGTCGTTAGAGAATAATATAATAATAATATGGGTGAGCTAGAGCCCGTAGAGGGCCAGGACCTAACTTCTCAGCAACCACTCGTGTTGGGCGTACTATTGTTCTCTCACGAGTGGAAGGGACCTACAGTTTTATGCCAACTACGAACGGCCAAGTTTGAGAACCTTTTTTCTAGACAGTTAGCTATACTCTTTGACCATTGTCAGTGACTCTAAAAAGGTGGGGCCGTGGAAAGGATTTCTTTTCGTACCAGGAATCGAACCTAGACAGGTAGGTCCAAGTGCGTAGGAGTCGACGCACATACCCACAACGCCACGGGCCACCAGAGAGAAGTCCTAGTATTTTCGCGTGTACACCTAATAGGCAGTGTCCGCTGATTATCCCCACTGCGGTGCTGATCTTGGATCTTGTTGGGGAGATCAAGCTATCAGATCTTTTAGGCTAGAGACTGGACCAGATTTGTTTGGTGATTTGGCAAGTGTTTCCTGTATGCCATCTGCCATTAACTTTTAGCTTACTTTGATTGTTGAGTTGTAACTTGAAGGTAGAGAGTAGGCGTATATATCACAAAAGGTTCCATCATGTGGCAGTGTGGTGGCGATTTTTGCGAGTTTGTCAGCTTCAGAGTTTCCCTTAATACCTTTATGGCCTCGTACCCAACACAGGCGAATATGGAACTATTCGTCAAGAGATACGCGGCTGTTTGCGACAATTTTTTGACTTTATAGAGAGTGATGTCATTGATTTAATTGCTGCCTGACTATCCGTAAATATGCAAATATCGCGGGCAGATATCACGTTTCACCTCTGTAATGCAATGATAAGGTAAATAAATTGATTTGTTAAGGTTGAGATGTTCAGAGAACACACCTCTTCCTACCCCGTCTTCCATTTTGGATCCATCTGTGTACAGGTGTATGGCGTTACCAAATGGTATATTGCCGTCATAGCAAAGGTCTCTTGCCGGAATCAGGGTTGCGAAGTTTTTCTCTGGGAAGCTTACCGGTGAGATATAATCATCACCAAACAAGATGCGCTATACGGGCACGGTGTAACATACCGAAAACAGATTTAGAGAAACTTCAAAATTCAGCAGGAAGAGACAATCTTCGCAACGTTCCTGAAAGAGATTCCGCTAGTCTTATTAGTTGCAAGTTGGAGATATTTTTAAGAGGACACTATATCTTGAGATTTATGACGCCAATCAACCATCATATAAACGCAAAAAGACGAGCTCAAGCTATACTCGTTCCACGCTACTAAAACAACTATAAACGTAGAGTCGAGCTATAAAGAGCAATGTCTAGTTTTGACATCCCTACCAAACTCGTCCGTTTATGTAGGTTATTGTAGGTTTATGAGAGAATGTACGATGCTCCATCAAAGTCGGTAAAGACCGTACCGAAACCTTTGATGTGCAAAACGGATTTAGACAAGGCGACGCGCTGTCAAGCGACTTCTTCAACGTCGTTCTAGAAAAAATTGTGTGAGTTTTAAACACGCCAACACCAGAGGCACAATCTTTTAAAAATCCATCAACTACTCGCATATCCCGCTGATATTGACATAATCGGCAAAATGAGTGTTGCGGCCGAGGACGTAAATGTGGACAAGACCAAGTATATGCTGTCAAATGGACACCCAACACCGAAGTCTCGGCCAGGACGTCACAGTAGACATAGCTTTGAGGTTGTCAAAGATTTTGTTTTCCTGTCTTTCCTTGTCTAGGAACCGCTATCAACTCAGATAACGACAGCAAAGCCGAAATCAAACGAAGAATAACTCTTGTCAATCGCTGCGTCTTTGGGCTAAGAAATCAATTGATAAAGAAAGCAATTGATAAACAAAGCCCTCACTCGAAAAACCAAAGTGAGCCTCAATAAGGTCTTACTCGTCCCAGTCTTGCTATATGGCGCAGATGCATGAACGTTCGCAAAAGCTGGTGACGTTGCTCTTGACTGCTTTGAGAGGAATTCTTCGGGTAGTTTTCGGTCGTCAGCAGTCTGCAAAGATGGTAAGTGGAGGAGATATAACAACGAACGGTACGGGCTGTTCAGAAGCATCGAATTAACCAGACGAGAGAAGGTCCAACGGTTGAGGTGGCTAGGTCATGTAGAGCCAATGGATACCACTACTTCAACCCAGAAAATCTTCCAATCCACCCCTGAGGGACGGCGTAGTAGAGGAAGAGCGTGACTCAGATCGCGCAAGCAAGTGGAAATGGACCTCAACCAACTGTGCATGCGAATATGAATGCAGCTGGCTAAAGATTGAGCTGTCTGGAGACGCTTGTTGGTTGAGGTCCACCACGAACTATAGCGCCAACCTAAGCAAGTAAGTGAGACCCTTTCCTCTGAGATTAAGTGAACGCCTAACGCCAGTGATCCAGAAATGAGTGTCAGTGTAAAGAAAACAAATCCTAACATGGAAACGCACTCGGAATTATTCGATCAAGTGATCAATATTTCCAAGTACAAAGTCGATGCGGACAGAAGCCAGATTTTGTTTTCGATTACAAACGCCACAGCCTGTGCTTTAAAACAAAATATAAGCATTACCATTCATGACAAAGAATTGTTCGTTTTGCTGTTGATTTTATATGACACCGCATTTAGGGTGATTCTGAACGAATTAAGGAATGAAGCACACCCAACCATTGGATACTTGCATTCCATGTGTGACAAGGCGCAAGTGGTGAAGAACGATAGAACGTGTAAGAAGTGCCTGACGAAGCTTGATCTATGTATGTGCCAACCCCTTGAAATTTGAATCGTGCAACTGCGTCAATTTCAGTAATAATCACGCATGAACACATGTATCATATGCCGTCTATCACCCTGTCAAAACCATACGCAATTCAGCTTCAGCATAGAAACGGGCGTCGTCGTCGCGGCAGCCAAAGGCGCAAATGTCGACATTCGACGTGTTCATATGTCGAAAACAATGTCTGAAATATTTATGGCGAAATAAATTTCTTCTGCAACATTTTATGCCAATAAATCGCATCAATCTGGCGGAGCAGCAAAAAGGATACGCATTAACACACCCAGTGTGTATGCATGACGCAACAACATGTGCGCGGGAGGGCCAGATGGGCGGCGCGTCCTGGTGAATAATTGAGTTGCAACGCACAGTAGGGGTGTGTGTGTTTCATCTAGAATTTATTAGCCAGAGATTGATTGAATATCAACGTGAAAATCTTACTCGTATTTCATGCTGACGCGTTGAGAAGGATTTGATAAATGATGCGAGAGGCCAATTGGACAAGATCAATAACAAAACAAATGATAGTGGGACATTCATTTGATTTCATCAACATGAAGTGGCTTCCATCGCTTTTGATGGATATAGTCCTGACGCGTGCAGGTTGTTAGCACACGGATCGAGAATTAATAGAGACGGAGACGGGAGTCCGTCCACCGGGTGGATCCGGACGATGATGGAAGACCATCGGAGCAATCTGGACGGGGGCTACAGTATTCGGACATATGCAATAGTGCCTCCTTTTGGCACGTCGAATAATTTCCAGCTGACCTGGAAGCGGGGCGTAGAAAAGCTGTTTAGCAGAATTCGGTGTTTTTTGAGTCAATATGGTGAAGGATTAGTTTCAGAATAAAGCTGAAGGTTTTTTTGTTTAACGAAGCAATTCCGAATACTTTGCAATGACTTCAAACGAATTCAGTTGAATTTACTGAATTTATTATGGACTCTAACACAAATCACCATCTTTACATTGCTACTCTGAAACAATCGGAAAAAAAGTGGGGTCTACAACTAAATTTGATCCGATGTACGCAGCAGTTGTATTATATACCCTCACTTTGCTGGTCGGCGCCCTCATGAAAAAATGTAACACAATCTAAACTAAGTAAATTGGCGCAGTTGGTTGAGTGCCTGCCCTTGGTTAGAGGGGTCCCCGGTTCGAATCCCAGTGAAAGTTAAAACGCTTTTATCGGGTTTTCAAATCTGGTCCAGTCACCATTTGCCGCTGGGATCAAATTAACGGCGCTATCACTGGATTTGTCGATCAGCGGTAGTAGTCTGACTATGGGTATCACAGTGGACCAACAATGGTCTAAGTGTGCTGGCGATTTCGCTGGCAGCCCAACTACCTAACCTAAGGCAAGCGCTCAATAAAAACATAGCTATTATTCTTGAAATTCAAGCTCCCAACCAGCGTGATGAACTCGTCAGACAAGGACACGCACTTCATCTCATTTGCCATCGACATGCACAAACAGTTAAAGCAGAAATCCCAGACCAGCTGACCTAAAATGAAACTCGGTTAACTAGCCGGTTACATCGAGGTAGACAGATTGTATTACATTAAAAACAAGGGACCACCTAAACACAGCTCGTACAGACGTTTTAAGAATAACAGCGATCGTACGGACCGCTTCTGCCTTATAGGAGACTTTGGCCGAGTTCATAAACGCCGTACACTGCATTGACTATGCATCACAGCAGTCGATAACTGCGTTCATACAAGCAAAGCGACAGTCAAACTGCGATCAAGTTGGCAGTGATTTTTGTTTTGTTTTGCAGGATTGCAGGGAAACCGAAAGTTGAACTTTTTCATTCGAAAGTGGTTCTTAAAAACATTATCCGGAGATTCTCTTATTATTTCAAGGATATTTCGGTCCTTTTTGGAAAACGTCTTGCCCTTTTGCTTCGTGTTTTTTGTTTGGCAATACAATTAAACATCACTCACTTTTGTATCGCCTACTGATGTTGCGTTAATGAATATTTGTTTGACAATGCTGACATGCTGCAAACTTGCGGCAGTATTTGTACTCATGAATGCATCGAGAATATATTCTGTGCAGTGTAGGGGCAACAATGTTGCAATTATGAACTCAACCTTTCAACGCGTCTCCCGGAAGGCATTTAGGCGTCGATTAGAACGCTTTCTGCTGCAGCAGCAAAGATGACGTTAAAAGAGAAACTATGGCGCTAGTGCCAGAGCTGGAGCCATTCAACGGACACTAGGCCAATCCTTTCTCGATCGAGATCACCAGGAGGATACCTGATAATCTTAAATAATACCACCAGGCGTCGATTAGAACGCTTTCTGCTGCAGCTGCAAAGATGACGTTAAAAGAGAAACTATGGCGCTAGTGCCAGAGCTGGAGCCATTCAACGGACACTAGGCCAATCCTTTCTCGATCGAGATCACCAGGAGGATACCTGATAATCTTAAATAATACCACCAACTATCAGAGCTTTTGATATCGAAACTGCCCTCAGTGCTAATTGAGTTGAGCCTTGAGTCAAACCATAGCACTGCCGAAGGTGTAGAGGGAAAAGAGATAACTGTCCACATGGGACTTACATGTTTGTGGATTCTATTGAGTAAAATAGCTGACAACAGACAGACACTACGTTTTAGAAGCATTGAATTCCACTCCACGTCAATTGACAAGTAGCAGCTCTAATTCTACAGTCGTAGGGCAGGTGTATGAGCCTTGGAACGGATCTGAACAGCTAAGAGTACTGCCATCAGCGAAGGGATAAATTGGACTGGAAATAGCAGATAGATCATTTATAAAAATGAGAAAGAGCGACGGTGACAGAACAGAGCCTTGGGCTTAAAAACAATGGAAATTTAGAAAAAGAGATCTATCGATGGACTCGCATTTTTGATTGACGAAAGAATAAACTGATTAGATTCTTATCATATATGGTTTGCGGAGACATTTGCAGTCGTTCAAATGATCTCTCATTTTGTTCAGGCTTAGATCTGTTCAGGCCGGGACACAATTGAATTACCCATCAACAGGCCTTCGTTGGAATATAATCAACAACTGAACTTGGTCCACTGCGTTGCTTGACTCAAAGTTCATATTCCACTGATCAGTGGAAGTCCCATTTTTTTCTAAACTTAACTCTAACTCACTAGCACAATTCACAAATCTCGATATTCTCAGATAGTCACGCAGTACATAAAGCTTACTTAACAGCTCCACATTCAACTGCCTGGGAATGCTACAAAACACTTGGCAAAGAGAAACAATTTAAAAGTGATATCGATGCCATAACATGAAAACCATGAGGGCAATGAAAAGGCATACGTTGAAGCAAAAAAGGGGGACAAGATCTACTTTTATTGGGCATTTCCATCGTCATGGATTAAGAAACATGGACATAAGACCACACTTGAATAACTGGTCAAATAAATGCCGCATCCAATTCTAGAACAGTCAGGAGAGACTTCCAAACTCCAAAAAATCCATGAGTGTCGACCCAAGGAGAAGGATACCCTAAATCTGAGCAAGCCTGACGTAAGGATTCTGGCAACTATCACCTAGACAGAAGAATGGGTCATAACTGCGTAGAAAATAGTAGACACTGTGGACAACCAAAGGAAAGCATGGAAAATCTGACATTAAGCAGATACAGAATAACGAACAGTATCACTATTACAGAAACAGACTATCACGATATTCCATCTAGAGAGATTATCAGGCTTCTTAAGGTAGCTCTAAAGTATTAGATCAAGAAAGGGGACACGGAAGATCTACTATGGTCGCTGTGCTAGGTGATTGTTGTAGTCACTCCTCATTTTCTTGAATACTTCAAAACACTAGTTCTCGGTGTTATGGCACGCAACAGTGCTGCGAAGCTTCCGGCTTCACGGAAGGTCATGATCCCCTGAAACTAACAGCTAATTTCAATCTGATAAAGACGTTGTTGGCCCCCTTCTGGGTGTGGTGGTTGTAATTCAAACTCAAACTGCGCGGATGAATGAAGTTAAGTCGAGCGTGTCATGGAGTTTATCGTGTGCGACTGTGAATGGTTTCAATAAGCATCTCAAAGAGCAGCAATAGCTTTTACTTCGCCTCCTTCGACATGAAATGGCACCGAAAGGAAAACTCAAAGCGCGTCTCTTGACCTCTTGTGTGAATGGATTTCGTAGCATTAAAAGCCTCGTGTTAATCTAAAAATGGCGAGTTTCCCCAAAAAAAAAAAAACACAAGCTACGAACGGCACATTCATCTTCCTCAACCAACAACCTACATACATATGTGGATATATTTCGTCACGCAATAAAAAAAAAAACAGCACGTACATATAGGTAGTATGTATTTTTGATGACAACGTGAGCATATTTCTTAAATGTTTGCCCCTTTCAATCAACAAATTCAATTGATGTAAACTAGCATTTGTGTGCAAATGTATGTGACACCCTGTGAGCTACATATTTTTGGCAATCCTGTCTCTCATGTCGATTTATCGTACCCCAAGCACGCGAATGACAGGGGATGAGAAGCTGAAAAACCAACAACAGTCCCACATTCCCTTTTGAACCACTGATCTGGACTTGAGTGGGTTTTGGAGTGAATCGCCCTTTCTACACAATACAGCAGAACCGAGTGAATGGGGGAATATGTTGGCAAGAGAGGTGAAACGTACTTAGGGTAGCCCGTCCAGCATGTGCTTGAGCATTAGCGTATTCTCTTTCACCTATCTTCGCCATTCCCTCAAATTGCTTTGTTCTTGTTTTTTTGCGTTGCAGTACATACAGTCTGTCACAAAAGTTAGAAATAAATTTAAATTCACACGAGCCTCCAAAGAAAAAATTTTGATGTAATTAGTTATGTACTTAAAACGAGGAAATACGTAAGGATAGCCCAAAAATTATAGGTACACCGGGTCATAAGCTAAAAATGTAACGAAAGTTACATCACAAGGGTAAGTATGGACACCGGCCGATATGAAATGATATGGGGGTGTGTCAATTCAGTGTCCACTGATCTAAAAACTGAGTGGGTTCGATTCCTTGAACATCCTCAAGGGCAACTTGCATACAGCAAGTATAGCTTGAAAGGGTCATGTGACATTTCAATACATATTTGGCTTATATACATAATTTTATTTATTATTATTTAATTCAAGCTCATTAAAAACTACAACAAAAAAATATTCTTTATATATATATTCTTTATATTATTTTTTTTATTGGGTACACTTGCTACCTTATGCTCCTTACTTACTTTTGTGACCGACTGTATGTGAGGAGTACATGACGCACATGTGCGAAAAATTGATCCTCAATCACAATTGGGACATTTCAACGTTTACACATAACAAGGGAATTCTTCTCAGTCTAATGGTTAAATGTTCCACTGCCGTTGAAAGGGCCAATGCACACAAACACTGTGACCAGCGTTGCCAGAATAGTACTTTTGAAACAAGAGTTGTAAATTTGTGTTCGCTTCATTACTTCGTACTTTTCCTCTTGGAAAAGAACATAATTCACGTGATTCATGAATTGATTTTTCAATACGTTTGTGCAATGACTTCCGTTGCTTTCTGATTTCGACGTGTGTGGCTGAGAACAGACTTCGTTGTATGGTGTTACTTAAACTGGACTATGTCCCCCTGATGATACTCACTCAAGTACATTTTGTGAAGTCTAGTTAATTCAACAAATTTTGCTAATGGTTCCAGGAGTGCTCCATGTGAACGAGTGTTATATCAGCACTCTCATGTAAATTGTGGAAAATCGGATACCAGTGCAAGTATGTATGTCTTTAAGTAATGTCTTGCAGTAGTCTCTCGAATTTCGTTGGAAATGCTAGCCCAGAAAAGAACCGCATAATTTGTAGGAAACCACTCATTTGTTTCCTTTGACCTCATATGCAAATTCTTAGCACTTATCACTACGCTAGTTAGATGTCCGCATTTAAGCCAGTATTTTTAAAAACTAACAGGGGAAATGTTTTCGCTAACCTAGACCAAATTTCTCCGTATCCTAACAGGGCACTGTAAACGCAGTTAGCACCTAAGGAACCTAGGAGTATCAGAAGAAGGTCTCTGCAGATTCTGCGGAGAATCTAATGAAATTCCAGAACATATACTGGGATTTTGTGCGGCGCTAGCCCAGAAAGCACAAAGATATCTGGGCAAACACCTAATATCAGAGGAAGAATTGAAGTCACTAGAACCAGCTCTCATTCTCAGATTCCTAAAGGAAACTGGCGTAGAGAGAATACTGTAGGATAAATCTCTTGAAAAGAGCTGCTGGAATGGGAGCTCTTAAGAAAGTAAAGCTACGAATAGGGGGCACAATAGATCTAAAAGTCGCGGTGCAATTTACCCTTGACAATAATAATAATAATAGACCAAATTTGGGTTCGTATACCTTTCTTTAGGTATGATTAGCAGAATATCTGGTATTTATAATATGTATAATAACCCCTTCTTGTTGGTCGTGACGTTGTGGGTCTCTGTCACATAGTATTGCTGTCTAGATAAAAGTTTCTCAAACTTGACCGCTCGGAGTTTGCGTAAAATTGTAGGTCCCTTCCACTCGTGATAGAACAATGGCACGCACAACACGAGTGGTTGCTGAGAAGCTATGCCCTGGCCCTCTACGGCTGTAGCGCCACCCATATTATTATATTATATAAAAAGATTATGAAATGCAAAAGAACTGTTCCCATTTACCCCAAGCGACACTATTACATTTTAACTGCTGAAGTTTCATGTACAGAAGGAGCAAGCCTGAGAGGGCAGCACATAACTTGAAACAATCGATACAACACGAAGCAGTCGACCATTGGCCATTTTGGTTCAATCTACTATACTCGGTAGTATCGCCAGAGTAGGCAGCATATGTACAAATTTGAACACAACCTTTGCAACCGAAGCGTTCAGTCGATAGAAAAAAGGTACCGCCGTCACTAGAAATATTATGTAAGCGAAGCAAAATCTGTCCATTAGCAAAAATCAAAATCAAGTCTTGGCAAGACATGGCAAAGGAACATACTGAAATTTGCCCAGGAGAGAAAATATTGTAGATTTCTCTGAGAAAATCTTACTAATTCTCTTAACAAAAGGGGCTTCTTCACAAAAACTATCTGGAAATATGCAAATTTATGTTTAAGTTATTAGATTGCACGCTTATTCTTAGATTTGGAGTGACCTACAAGTCGAAGTCGAATATAAGCTTAGACGCAATAAGATCCACTTAAAAGGTGCAGGCGGAGGCCTATACATGCTAAAACACATCGATGTCAAGGATATCGATCATGTATTGTTTCAAGTTATGTCATATGTGTCGGCAGCCCTGGTCAACAACATGATGTATTCAGGAAGACAACGTGTGCTTATCGATCATCTTCTTCTTTTGTGACCTCATTCGGGCCTCATTTTTGGTACTGGGTAGATATATACGTATGTTTCTACATACAATTCAAATTATCACCAAATTTTCAATACCATTACGTAGGAAAATAGTACAATGTCCAGTGAAATGTTGCAAAAGTAGCAGATTAGCAGGGAAATGAAAACAAAAATAAGCTGTTTTTTGTTTATAAATTTCTGTCGCCATGAAAACTCCGATAATGACATCACGCACTGGACATCGTGATGCCTGTTTGCACTGGCGTGCTGGACACCTTTTAGCACGCTTTGTTTCCCTTACACCGCGGGTAAAGGATACAAGTTTTGTATGTATTGAGGCTCAAAGTGAAACTCGTACGCCCTTCCGTAAATATGTAATGACATGCAAACGAAACAGGGTGTGCGAAGGATAGTTTGTATGGGGCGGGTTTTAATTTTTATATTCCTAAGTGCAAACTGAATTCTGGCTGACTGACAAATGAAGCAGTAGCTCAACGCAATTAATAGTAATAAAATGTGGTTAGCACTACAGACCATTGATGGTCTGGTCCTATCTTCTATAGCAACCACACGTGCTGTGCGTTCTCCCACGAGTGGAAGGGACTTAAAGTCTTATGCTGGCTCCGAACTGCCAATTTTGAGAAGCTTTTATCAAGACAGTTAAACTCTTTTAGCACTGTCAGTGACTGGAAAGAGGTGGGGCCGTGAAAATTGTTTTGTTGTACCGGGAATCGAACCTAGACACGTGCGCAGAAGTCGACGCACATAGAATACTTTACATGCGTCAGCGTCAGCAATACTTTGACAGATACATAAAATACCTGCGTTCTTATGGCAGGTGACACATAGCCCAAAGTAAATAAACATTTGTAATAGTGTATTTATAACAAAATTGTGCATTTTTATGTGTATATGACAGACTGCCAATGAAATCAGCTGTGCGTTAAAGTATTCATTGTGCCACTCCTTGCGTCAGGTACTTCATCGTCAAAGGATGCTTTGACGCAACGCATGTAAATTATTCTTTATGCCTATACACACAACGGCAGGGCTACCAACTCAAATGCTGACAAAACACAAAAAAGGTAGAAAAAGGGTTGTCGGCAAATCCTTACGAACAACTGCTAGAGAGCAACGTTTTATTACATTCCTCTCAATTTTTAACGAACGTAGTATGAGTCAGCTTTTAAACACGTTGAATTCTTTGCGACTTTTTCAATGTGTGTGGTAATTCCCTTGTGTGATTCCATTTGTCTCACCTCCCTTGCCAAAGCATTGAAAAATCTGCGACGAATGACTATAAGCGGCCTTTCAAATTTGTCGTCAAGCTATTCGTATGGACAAATTGTTAAGTGTCGATCCACAATGACCACCACGAACCACAAATAGACTAAAACAAAAATTAAATTCAATGAAAAGCCGCACTCTCTCTCAGAACAAGAATTCAACGCAGAGCTGATTCATTTCCGGAACACGACTGAGAAGTGGTTGAATAACTCCTCAGCAAACTACGTCACGACGGAAAATCAATGGAGTCAGCCATCACTCCCTGGAATTTCTATGAAAAAAAAAAAATCTAGGGCAATAATCCGCATCTTTATTACATAAAAATTCAGCACTAAAATTGTGCCTCAAATGGCAACACTTTTGCCGACGCCCAACCCTGAAAAGACAAAAACAATGCTGATCGACGAAAATGCGAAGAGGAAGAGGAACAAAACACTCGGGATCTGAATTCTGCAACCAGTGAGTCACCCTCTGCACCTTTCACGTCCCCTTGCCAAGACATCACGGCGTGTGTGTTGACAAAAATGGAAGGGGTCTGCATTTTTTTTTTTCATCGCACGTCTGGAGGAATCTTCACTGCACACGCTGTCTGCTGTTTCTCGATGAATCGGAGCGTGTATTAATGCATTTCTTTTGCGATGTAAAACAGAAACACATGCTGCATTAACTTTGCACGGCAGAGAGGAACGCACGAAGAAATTATCGAACAAAAATTGCCATGGCAACAACAACAGCACTAGGGTACGTCACATTCTACTAGCCCAGCACAGGCTGAACAGAAAAACAGGACAAAATCGATAATCATTTTCGACGAATTTCACACTCATCCTTGCACAAAAAACACACAAAATAACGCAATTGTTTGATAAAAAATAAGTAAAATTAAATTATTTACGTTTAATGGTTGTAAGTCCTGATTTCGTTTCCGGTTTTGATGCACAACAGCAGCTCTTTGAAGAAAGTCACACGTTTTCTGTATTGGTCGCACGAATTCAGAGAAAGTTCTATCCCTCGCAAGAAGCACTGAGAAACTGACGCACAGCTGAACTTAAAATGACAGTTGAGGCAATGCAGGAAAGGAAAAAATCAATTTTTCAAAACACAACCGAAGAGTATCGCACACACGATTACGACATGGAAGCGCTGAGCTGATATCGCAATAATTTTCGTGTTTTAAGGCTTGTCTCATGAGTGCACTCCGTAGATGGACGGTCACACTCGTACGTACGTACGTATGTAAGCACCTCAATCTGTTCCCGATTGAGTCGATACGAATTGTATTGCGGATCTCGTTCTGGAGCGGTTACTACTTATTACTACATCTTGTAAGGCCGGGTGTGTGTGGTGGCCATCGCTGGATGCCTGGCGACCAGCGGACCATTGCAAATGGGCAATTTATTTATTGCGTGTTCGCTTATTCGAATAAGAATGTCGTAGGCTGATTTATTTACGGCGATGGGCGAGCGGGTCCCCACGGTCATGGATAATGGATTCAATACTGCTTTGCAGGAACACAACCTTGGGAACTTTCGCCTGACATTAGACGACACGAACAGCTGCCACTCGAAGTCGGCGACAATTGAAAGGAATGCACGGAGTGGGGGGTAGGTTACTGAATAACTTCGCCATCGACCTGGGGGATGGAAGGCATCTGTTCGCAGGAATTGTGCGTTCCTTCTACCCACTCGTGGGCAAAAATTGAAAAGAAAAACAAAAATCCACCAACTAAGTTATTGCTGCTTGGACGGTCTTGACGTGGACGAAAGACGCATTTTGAATTTCTTGATGTAACTTGATAACTTTGAAACAAAATGTAAGCAGGGAAGGACACCAATGTGCCTGTCGTCTGAAAAAAAATGTGAAGTCCTGCACAGCCCTGGATGCGTGGTAGGAGTTGTTCGTAAGGGTCACCTTCTCAGCAAGTGTCTGCCTTTGTTTCTTGCTGAAGGTACTGTAACTTGCAGTACTTTAAATTGTACAAGTTGTGGTTCTACGGGTTCAACTCACTCTAATCTGCACTGTACCATCGTGTAGGGCATCCAGCTACAAGCGATGGTCGCCGTGGTGTGTTGGATAGGAGTTTTGTACGATCTTGTAAGCCCATTGTAGGTATTATAGCCTGCAACTACTGGCTACCTACTACTTTAACGTGACTTCGACTTTGCGACGACTTGAAGCTGATATTGGGATCCGCCGGCGTTGACCATGGTGAGCATCTATCCTGTGGCACACCATATTTTTGCCAAACAGTGCAGTGCGTTCGTTGAGGCAATCAACAAATGATCTTCTTGTTGAATGGCAAAGCGATCCCAGTTGATGCATTCACTCGGGTCCAACGAGGTGCTGTTTTGAATGAGACTAGAAATTGCCGCAATTAGGAGGCACTGTGTCTATGATCCTTTCTGCGTTTAAAGCAAACACCGACGTGATGAGTGTGCACACTGCGATGCGTATCCCTTCTGGGGGGTGTGCAGTTCTGGTTGTGCAGTTTAGATGCCGATAAAAGGGGTGTGAAGTAGTGGCTTGCTATGTTCTTCAACAGAGAATTCGAGATCAGTTATAGGCTTCCCTTTTAGGAACTCGCCACCATTGTATTTAGATACCTCCAAGGCAAAGGAGGGGATGTGCTGTGGCGCCTACTCCATGAAACCTACTCTTAATTGAGAGGTCCCAAGTGCATCCGGGAATCAATGAATCGATCATGTCTGGAATTGATATCGGCAAGAGATGTTTTTTGTTTTCTTAGATGTCTCAAAAGTCCAAGATGGTAAGCAGCTGTCAGTCAACACTCAAAGGGACGGATGTTCAGTTCAAAGTCCGACTGTGTTGGGTACCAGGTCACTGAAGCATTTCAGTACATTGCGAAGACGCACCCCCACTCAGCCCCATTCCACTAAAAAAGAGCTTATGAGGATCTCTCTCGCTGTCCACTGGAGACTAGGAGACTAAGAGGCCTTATTTATGACCTCTGCAGTGGCTGCTTGTAGAGGATCATCTTCTGTCTCAGAGTCCGGCACTGTCTGCACTTATTTTCAACGATCTCAGCAACTTTAACAGCGTCCCTGTTGAAGGCTTGCATTGCTACATCCACAACAAGGGCGTATTTGCCATCAGTAACTAATTGATTCAGAGTAGCAGTGCACTTGGACTGCTTGGTCTTGTAAGTGCATTCATAAGCCATCGCTACCTACCCACAAGCCTAGTGATTTGCAGATACCTTCCAGGCATAGCTTGGAACTCGTGTTGATGAGAGGGACTTTCATAGTTTTTGTTAGTCAATAATTTTAAGATACTCGAACTGAATTCAAAATTTGGATGAGATCTGTTTTCAAGCATCACTTTAAATTCAATTTGATGCTGTCTCCAGTTTGGACGGATCCAACCACGAACTGCGACATGCGCCTAGCCAGTCGTCTATGGATCCAACGCCTAATGTGGCTGTGGCATGTAGAGGGTATCGAACACTAGGCTCCGGGCCGAAGAGTGTTCGACTCCGAGTCTTCGTCCGCGTCTAAGGTGGAGAGCACAGGTGGAGATGGATCTCAACCACCTTGCCGAACGTAGCTGAAGGCAACCAGTCAACTCGAGAGCCTACAAAAAAAACGAAGAAGCATACTCTGTAGGCATCGAAAAGACCAATTATCATCTAAGCCACCCCCGTTGCAGAATCGTAAGCTGCTATAGGCTAGATTAGGTGCATACAGTACTCACACAGGGCATTTGTGCTGCTACGCGAATCTAGTCGATCCTTTTCCGTAAACCAGTTGGTGCTTTTTACAAAGTGATAAAGATGACCCTAATTGACTCTTTCTTCGAGAGCAGAGGGCGTTGCAGGAGCAGAGAAGGTTCGTGACGGTTGCCTACATTTCCTTATATCTGAATCTTCAAAAGAAGTGCCTGTAGCTTAGATGTAGTGTCCCAAAGGGTAGTGCCTACTGCCCCTAGTGACAACGACTAAGAGGTTCAGAGGGAAGATCTGTTCAGTCCGATCGTTTAAAGATCAGAGTTGGTCATTATTGCTTTGTAATGAGATACCCTCAGACTAAGTCGTTTGAAGCATTAAACAATTTTGTTCAGTAATAAGAGATATGGACGGCAGATCTCAGTTGATTGAGAATCTAAATCTGTCAAGAATGGCTGAGTGTCCAGTTTATGTGTTACCGTTACGGGACTGCCAATTAAAGGGTGATTTTTTAGCTATTATCTTTATGGCAACACTGGTTTAAAGAGCTGACGCACGTTTCGTGTTTTGTTTCACTGTCAAACATCTTCAGTTTGGTCTATAATTTAACCATGAATCGTCTTACAAACGAACAACACTACCTACCGCAACGTACAATTTTCGGTGAATGGGCTCTTGGAAAAATTGGGCGAATATCCACTTTTTTCCCAAAAAAATTTGTTCAGTGACGAAGCTCATTTTTGGCTCAATGGGTGCGTAAATAAGCAGAATTGTCGATTTTGGAGTGAATATCAGCCAGAAGCATTGCAAGAGCTACCAATGCATCCAGAAAAAGTCACAGTTTGGTGCGGCTTATAAGCTGGTGGCATCATTGGACCGTACTTCTTCAAAGATACGTAACGTAACGTAACTGTGAATGGTGAGCGCTACCGTGGGATGGTATCCAACTTTTTTTTGCCCAAAATGCAAGAGCTTGACTTGCATGACATGTGGTTTCAACAAGGCACCGTCTTGTGCCACACAGCACGATCAACAATGGACTTATTGAGGGGCGAGTTCGGTGAACATTTTATTTCACGTTCGGGACCGGTCAATTGGCCGCCTACGCCTTTAGACTATTTTTTGTGGGGCTATGTTAAAGCTCATGTCTGTACAGACAAGCCCGCTTCAATTGACGCATTGGAAGACAACATTGAAGCATTTATTCGTGAGATACCGGCCGAAATGTTGGAAAAAGCGGATGGACCATTTGAGGCGCAGTCAAGGTCAACATTTGCATGAAATAATCTTCAAACAATAAATTATATCGACCGTACTATCGATTCAAATAACGATTTCATGCATTTTTCAGAATTTTATGTGTTTTTTTTTGAAAAAACTTTCCTATAGCTTTTAAAAAATCACCCTTTATATTTTGCGAGGAAAGGTAAAGGAGTATGATAACAGCAGCAGAAAGCGTTGTTTGTAAAGCTTTGCTGACACACGGTTAAGGAGGTTACAATCTATAGCCGTATCCGGGAATCAAACCTTTCCAGAGATAGCAGAAGATCGATTTTTTACTGTTTTAGATTGCAACTAAGAGGTAAAGTGTTGGGGTCCAACTGATGTACTTTGTTCAATTAATTTTTTGGTATTACATTTGGTATTACAATATCGGCTTAGTCTTTATTTTTATATCCTAAAATGCCCAGTGCTTACATCCGGTTGTTCAAATTCGTGCGTCCATGTTGGTCCTTTTCTGATAGGCAGGTGGTGTGGTAGCCAATAGCCAATGACTGCTTACGCTGCTCTGGTGGATGCCATGCAGCTTGTTGGTAGATGCCGTTGGGAAGTTCTGCTCGCTTAGCAGATTTATGGCGTTGAGGTAGCGTTGTCCGGGTATTGTACTTCGCAGGTCCCTGATTACCTCCTTATCATAGTAGTTGATGTCTAGAAACTGATTCCTGAACAGTGTCACCATGCACTGTTGCAAGGGTATGATGTGTGCTACGTCGTAAAGCTCCTTGTTGCCTAGTGCTTTCGACAGTCGAAGGTGAGACCGTTACACATTCGCCGCATTTTCCTTTCGAAAATTGCGAGCTTCTCCATGCTGGTCTTTAAAATGGTTTGCTGTATTGGGAAGCCATGCGGTAAGCTACTTGTAGAGCAGCAGCTCTGGCTTAATCTATTTTACCTACGCATCAAAGGATAGATGGGATGGAAGATTAAGTTGACCTTCTTAACGAACAGTTTCGAGTGGCTGTTGAAATTCAACCTTTCCGCGAAGGTAAAGCCAAGATAAGCGTCGAATGTTTTTATCAGAATCCATGCTAATTCGATATTAGATTAAACATGTGAAATCGTGTGACTGTGGCCACCGAATATCTGGCTTCTAACTCCCTTGCTCCTTAAAAATTTTTGACAGCGGTTCTTACAACGTCTTAGCGGACCAGTTAGACAATGACGTCTGCATGATTTCGTGATAAACAAATATGTGAATGTGATGATATGTGTTAAATTCGCTGGTGGACAAGGATGACAATTACTGTGAAGAAGGATATCTCTATAAAACTCGATTTCTGGTGAATATGTTGTCATTGAGCGACGAGCGATTGTGTTAAGCAACGAAGCGATGTTCGCTTGAAAAGTGGAGATACAGTTCCCGAATCTGAACGACAAAGTTGGATAATCGTTTTTGGATGACCGGACCGGCATACTCCCTGTGATTTTTTCAATATCATCCTGGGGAATATCCTGCAGGACACACGCCAACTAGAGGCACGATCTTCCAGAATTCCGTACAATTGTTAGCAAATGCTGATGATATTGACGTGCTTGGCAGATATTGACGCCGTCAATGATGTGATTTGCTAGCATTGAGATGGAAGTGGCAAAATTGGGTCTACCGGTGAATGAGGGAAAAACGAAGAATGTGCTGTTCCCAAAGTAAGCACTTGTACAACATCGACGTCTTGAACAGAATGTCACAATGGACAGCTGCAACATCGATGTAGTCAAGGACTTCGTCTACATCGGCTCCGCGGTACTCAGTATAAACAACATCAGTACCGATATCAAACGCGGAGTAACTCTTGCCAACAGCTGCTTGTATGGGCTCAAGAGTCTATTGAGTAATAGAGCCGTCTCTCCAAGGAGAAAGTTGACTTTATGTAGGACGCTGATCATCCCAGTCCAGCTGTACGGCGCAGAGGCGTGGGCAATCTAAAAGCGGAAGACGTTCTTGGTCTCTTCGAGAGAAAAGTTCTGGATGCGGTCCTTGGCCATGATTGCTATTCAACCCCGAACTGGACGAGTTGTACAGTGACATGGGCTTAGCCAGACGTTTATGGATCCATGGTCTATGGTGGCTGGGCCGCTTAGAGGACAACTCAGATCCGGTTTGAAGAGTCTTCGACTCCGAATCTGTGGAACAACGTAACAGAGGACGCCCGCTATAGGCTATCTCAGGTGCATAAAGCACTTATACAAGGTATTTGTGCTGCTACGCGAGTCTAGTCGATCCTAGTCCGTAAACCAGTTGCGTTTTACAAAGTGATAAACCATGATGATTTGTTTACCATTTGAGATTACAACTAGGTTTAAAACTAAGGGTTAGGGTGTTGGCTCATCAATATTCGCCCAACTGATATACATTGTCCAATACAACATTTGGTAATATCGGTTTAGTGTTCTACAATGTTCAGTGATTAAATCGGGTTGTTCAAATCTGTGGTACTTTTGGGACGGGGTGATGGTGTGGTAGTCGATTTACCCTCGATGATGACTACTATCGGTGCTCTGGTAGAAGCCATGTAGCTCGTTGATAAATGCATTTGGGAAGTTTTGCTCGCTTGGCAGATTTAGTGCGTTGTCCGGGATTTGTATTTCTCAGGTTTCTGATTGCCTCGTTAGAACGGTTACTGATGCCTGGAAGCTGCTTTCTGAGCAGTGTCACCATGTACTGTTTGCTAGGGGATGATGCGTGCTTCGTCGTACAGCTTCTTGTTGCCTTGGTGCTTACGACGGTCCCTGTCGTGGAGTATTTTCCTTTCGAGCTTTTCCCTGCTCGTCTAAGAAATTGTGTGCCATATTGGGAGCTCTACTTTAAGATAGGCCGTATTAGCTGCTTGTAGAGCAGCAGCTTTGTTCTCTGGCGGAATCCATTTTGCTTACACATCAAAGGATAGATGGCAGTCTAGGTAAGACTTCTTAAGAGTCAGTTTCGAATGTAACCTTTCCTTAACGCCAAGATATTTGAACCCTTTGTATGTTGATATTTTCGCATCGTTAGAGAGCACTATCTGTATGGGCCGACATTTGGCTGCTGATCTGCATCCACCTCGGGATGGTCTCCTTAAACATATACTTAAGTACCGATTTTCCAGCGTTGATGCGAATACTCCATTTGGTGCAGTAGTCAAGTGCTCACTGTTTGGATTTCGACCATCGAGTAGCGATCAGTGGTGACTTCGAGCTAGCATAAGTCAGTGAGTCGTTTGCGAATAGAAACAGTTCAGTGTGTTGGTTGGCAGCGATTGATCTGGCGTGTAGATGTTGAAGAATACAGGTCCCAGATTGCACATCTCCCGCCTTGGTGCGCAGCTCAGTTGATTGACTGCCCACATCCTTTGGAATGGAGGAAGCTAAAACTATTTTGATGAGGTTGGAAGGGAATCCTATCTGATTCAGCTTGTAGATTAGTCCCTTTATCCAGACCGTGACGAAGGCCTTTTCCACGTCCAGGCAGCAGGCAACAGTGACTTCGTGTTTATTCAGGGCAGTTACAACATCGTGCGGAACTTCATTAGAGGATGTAGCGTCGAATGTTTTTTTCCCGGAATCCATACTGCGTATCCGGGATGATGTTCAGGTCGGTGGACCATCGCTTTAGTTTCTGCGCTACCAGGTACTCCAGGGTCTTTCTTATATTGCTCAAGAGCGATATATGCCTGTGTCCTGAAACACTACCAACGTTCCCTTTTTTTGGTATTGCAACAATTTATGATACTATCCACTTGCTGGGAACGTAACAATTGTTGATGCAATTGTTCATGATGATGGTGAGCATCACCGTTTGTGGCATCCGCTTCAGGACGGAACTCAAGATTTTGTCGGCTACGGCTGCATTTCTCGTTGTGCTACGTTGAATAATTCACGTACTTTCTTCGGCTGTTGTGAGATCGTCGTTTCCTGCCGGGTTATCTGCTGGGTTTGGCAGAAGCTCGTTTAGATCTATGTTCCACAGGCTAGAAGAGAACATACGGCTCCTTCATGACTGCTCTGCAGATGATGGTATCACTGAGCTTAGAGTTCATGTCTACACTGCTACTGAGGAGGTGGTGCGATGGATTTTTCGATTTTGAGCCTATCCACTGCTGAGGTGATTGACTTCGTTTCGATGTTATTGAAGGGATCCTCGATGGCTACCCTCGTTGCGTGGTGAATGCCTTCTGTACAAAGGATAGATATAGTGCCTACCAGCAAGTGAAGGCTTTTAAGTCTCACGTGAGTGTGGTGTACGTAACTCTGACGGAGCTGCATGTTAAATTGAAAGGGGTTGTGACTAAGCTGAGATTCTCATCAGCACAACCTTCTAGGAGGTGAGTGGGTCCTCACATCGAGTCGTACTCCAATAGTTCCAGAGAAGAAAAATGACGCTACAAATGACTCCTTCTATGAGATCCTTGGCAAGACCTATGGAAAGCATTCGACTACAACCCCATGGGACAACACGGTGAAGGTAGACATCGAGTTATCGACGTACGCAACTGGAGGCGCCTAAGATTAGACCGTGCTGAGCCTCAGGTCTATCCTGGAGTGTAGTCAAAGCCGCAGAAGCCATTCGAAGCGTGCCACTCCACTCGTCAGAGAACAATAGCACATACAACCCGAGCGGCTGGCCCAACTCCACCTTGGACAGTAGCATCACACCCCCTTATTGTTGTAAAAGACACCTGTACCCATCACAATGAGACAACATCGTTGAAACCTTGACAAATGCAGTTCCACTTCTCGCGTGTAATCCTTAATCAACTCCAACACAATCCCAACAGTCACACTGTCAACATCAACAACTAGCCACCTCATAGAAGCCAACCAACACCATCTCACCGGGGCTTATGTCATAAAGGGTTCCATTCTATTACCAAGCGCCCGCAAACATTTCGTGTCCAATTCAATTCTCCGCCATAAAGTCCAGGAGAGAACATAAATATATACGTTTTTTTCCATTTCTTACAAACAAAACTATTTCCTTGTATGACAGAGACAACAACAAGCACGACTTCAGAGTCAACAGCAACAGCAGAGGCAACCAAAAAAGCGACAATAACAAGTCAGTCAGTCGGTCCATTAAGCGAAGTCGTTCATTTTCCAGCAAATAAGCAGAAAACACGCTGCCAAGAATTATACACTCTTGTAATCCATGGGCTAGGGCAAGGAACCAATCCCGACGACGATGACGACGACGACGACGTCGACGACGGCGAGGATGACGACGATGAAGGGAATAAGACAACTCTAAGGAGCGTACAATGTCTATCTTTCTGTGTCATCAAAAAATAGTTGGTTGCTGGCCAAATGGAGGCTTGATTCTCAACCTCTATTTGTGTAGAAATGTGCTCATTATTCTGCAATTTCAAAAAGTTATTGTGAATGGAGATTGGAGTGCTTTAAGAAGTCCTCCTCCTCATCTCGGTGGCACGATGCGGACGATGCCACACCGTCAGCCTGCGGTCATACGAACTTATTAAAACTACGGATAAGAGAGTCTGTCTGTTGCCAAAAATCTGGTTAAACCCGAAAAGTGAACCGAGGAGGGAGTGGATTGTGGACTGCTGTCTCCTCATTATGGTCGGCAGTAAAGTTCAGTGTTTATTTTCGCATTCGGTTCGACTCTCGATTTGCATAGTAGACGGTGCAGAGGTCTTTTTAAGAAGTTTGATTGATTTTTTTTTTGTTCTTGAGACCGAGAACAATTACTTTGTAATTAAAATCATTGCGGAGGGGTCGTCCTGTACACACACAACTCGAGAGGGAAAGCTTTATTTTGCACTAAAGGATACCAACGTCTATAAAGTTCTTCGCCCGCAATAGTTTCGGGACACTGGCCACTGTCCACAAATTACTTCGGTCGGCCCGCAAAAGTTTCTGGACACTGGCCGCTGTCCACAAATTGCTTCGGTCGGCCCGCCATAGTTTCTGGACACTGGTCGCTGTCCACAAATTGCTTCGGTCGGCCCGCCATAGTTTCTGGACACTGGCCGCTGTCCACAAATTGCTTCGGTCGGCCCGCAATAGTTTCTGGACACTGGCCGCTGTCCACAAATTGCTTCGGTCGGCCCGCAATAGTTTCTTGACACTGGCCGCTGTCCACAAATTGCTTCGGTCGGCCCGCAATGGTTTCTGGACACTGGCCGCTGTCCACAAATTGCTTCGGTCGGCCCGCCATAGTTTCTGGACACTGGTCGCTGTCCACAAATTGCTTCGGTCGGCCCGCCATAGTTTCTGGACACTGGCCGCTGTCCACAAATTGCTTCGGTCGGCCCGCAATAGTTTCTGGACACTGGCCGCTGTTCACAAATTGCTTCTGTCGGCCCGCAATAGTTTCTGGACACTGGCCGCTGTCCACAAATTGCTTCGGTCGGCCCGCCATGGTTTCTGGACACTGGCCGCTGTCCACAAATTGCTTCGGTCGGCCCGCCATAGTTTCTGGACACTGGCCGCTGTCCACAAATTGCTTCGGTCGGCCCGCAATAGTTTCTGGACACTGGCCGCTGTCCACAAATTGCTTCGGTCGGCCCGCCATAGTTTCTGGACACTGGCCGCTGTCCACAAATTGCTTCGGTCGGCCCGCCATAGTTTCTGGACACTGGCCGCTGTCCACAAATTGATCGGTCGGCCCGCAATAGTTTCTGGACACTGGCCGCTGTCCACAAATTGCTTCGGTCGGCCCGCCATAGTTTCTGGACACTGGCCGCTGACCACAAATTGCTTCGGTCGGCCCGCCATAGTTTCTGGACACTGGCCGCTGTCCACAAATTGCTTCGGTCGGCCCGCAATAGTTTCTGGACACTGACCGCTGTCCACAAATATCTTCGGTCGGCCCGCAATGGTTTCTGGACACTGGCCGCTGTCCACAAATTGCTTCGGTCGGCCCGCCATAGTTTCTGGACACTGACCGCTGTCCACAAATATCTTCGGTCGGCCCGCAATGGTTTCTGGACACTGGCCGCTGTCCACAAATTGCTTCGGTCGGCCCGCCATAGTTTCTGGACACTGACCGCTGTCCACAAATTGCTTCGGTCGGCCTGCAATAGTTTCGGGACACTAGCCGCTGTCCACAAATTGCTTCGGTCGGCCCGCAATAGTTTCTGGACACTGGCCGCTGTCCACAAATATCTTCGGTCGGCCCGCAATGGTTTCTGGACACTGGCCGCTGTCCACAAATTGCTTCGGTCGGCCCGCAATATTTTCTGGACACTGGCCGCTGTCCACAAATTGCTTCGGTCGGCCCGCAATGGTTTCTGGACACTGGCCGCTGTCCACAAATTGCTTCGGCCGGCCCGCAATGGTTTCTGGACACTGGCCGCTGTCCACAAATTGCTTCGGTCGGCCCGCCATAGTTTCTGGACACTGGCCGCTGTCCACAAATTGCTTCGGTCGGCCCGCAATAGTTTCTTGACACTGGCCGCTGTCCACAAATTGCTTCGGTCGGCCCGCAATAGTTTCTGGACACTGGCCGCTGTCCACAAATTGCTTCGGTCGGCCCGCAATAGTTTCTGGACACTGGCCGCTGTCCACAAATTGCTTCGGTCGGCCCGCAATGGTTTCTGGACACTGGCCGCTGTCCACAAATTGCTTCGGCCGGCCCGCAATGGTTTCTGGACACTGGCCGCTGTCCACAAATTGCTTCGGTCGGCCCGCAATAGTTTCTGGACACTGGCCGCTGTCCACAAATTGCTTCGGTCGGCCCGCAATAGTTTCTGGACACTGGCCGCTGTCCACAAATTGCTTCGGTCGGCCCGCAATGGTTTCTGGACACTGGCCGCTGTCCACAAATTGCTTCGGTCGGCCCGCAATAGTTTCTGGACACTGGCCGCTGTCCACAAATTGCTTCGGTCGGCCTGCAATAGTTTCGAGACACTAGCCGCTGTCCACAAATTGCTTCGGTCGGCCCGCAATAGTTTCTGGACACTGGCCGCTGTCCACAAATATCTTCGGTCGGCCCGCAATGGTTTCTGGACACTGGCCGCTGTCCACAAATTGCTTCGGTCGGCCCGCAATATTTTCTGGACACTGGCCGCTGTCCACAAATTGCTTCGGTCGCCCGCAATAGTTTCTGGACACTGGCCGCTGTCCACAAATTGCTTCGGCCGGCCCGCAATGGTTTCTGGACACTGGCCGCTGTCCACAAATTGCTTCGGCCGGCCCGCAATGGTTTCTGGACACTGGCCGCTGTCCACAAATTGCTTCGGTCGGCCCGCAATAGTTTCTGGACACTGGTCGCTGTCCACAAATTGCTTCGGTCGGCCCGCCATAGTTTCTGGACACTGGCCGCTGTCCACAAATTGCTTCGGTCGGCCCGCAATAGTTTCTGGACACTGGCCGCTGTCCACAAATATCTTCGGTCGGCCCGCAATAGTTTCTGGACACTGCCTACTGACCACAAATTGCTTCGTTCGGCCCGCAATAGTTTCTTGACACTGGTCGCTGTCCACAAATTGCTTCGGTCGGCCCGCAATAGTTTCTTGACACTGGCCGCTGTCCACAAATTGCTTCGGTCGGCCTGCAATAGTTTCTGGACACTGGCCGCTGTCCACAAATATCTTCGGTCGGCCCGCAATAGTTTCTGGACACTGCCTACTGACCACAAATTGCTTCGGTCGGCCCGCAATAGTTTCTGGACACTGGCCGCTGTCCACAAATATCTTCGGTCGGCCCGCAATAGTTTCTGGACACTGCCTACTGACCACAAATTGCTTCGTTCGGCCCGCAATAGTTTCTTGACACTGGCCGCTGTCCACAAATTGCTTCGGTCGGCCCGCAATAGTTTCTGGACACTGGCCGCTGTCCACAAATTGCTTCGGTCGGCCCGCAATAGTTTCTTGACACTGGCCGCTGTCCACAAATTGCTTCGGTCGGCCCGCAATAGTTTCTGGACACTGGCCGCTGTCCACAAATTGCTTCGGTCGGCCCGCAATAGTTTCTGGACACTGGCCGCTGTCCACAAATATCTTCGGTCGGCCCGCAATAGTTTCTGGACACTGCCTACTGACCACAAATTGCTTCGTTCGGCCCGCAATAGTTTCTTGACACTGGCCGCTGTCCACAAATTGCTTCGGTCGGCCCGCAATAGTTTCTGGACACTGGCCGCTGTCCACAAATTGCTTCGGTCGGCCCGCAATAGTTTCTTGACACTGGCCGCTGTCCACAAATTGCTTCGGTCGGCCTGCAATAGTTTCTGGACACTGGCCGCTGTCCACAAATTGCTTCGGTCGGCCCGCAATAGTTTCTGGACACTAGCCGCTGTCCACAAATTGATCGGTCGGCCCGCAATAGTTTCTGGACACTGGCCGCTGTCCACAAATTGCTTCGGTCGGCCCGCAACAGTTTCTGGACACTGGCCGCTGTCCACAAATCGCTTCGGTTGGCCCGCAATAGTTTCTGGACACTGGCCGCTGTCCACAAATTGCTTCGTTCGGCCCGCAATAGTTTCTTGACACTGGCCGCTGTCCACAAATTGCTTCGGTCGGCCTGCAATAGTTTCTGGACACTGGCCGCTGTCCACAAATTGCTTCGGTCGGCCCGCAATAGTTTCTGGACACTAGCCGCTGTCCACAAATTGATCGGTCGGCCCGCAATAGTTTCTGGACACTGGCCGCTGTCCACAAATTGCTTCGGTCGGCCCGCAACAGTTTCTGGACACTGGCCGCTGTCCACAAATCGCTTCGGTTGGCCCGCAATAGTTTCTGGACACTGGCCGCTGTCCACAAATTGCTTCGTTCGGCCCGCAATAGTTTCTTGACACTGGCCGCTGTCCACAAATTGCTTCGGTCGGCCCGCAACAGTTTCTGGACACTGGCCGCTGTCCACAAATCGCTTCGGTTGGCCCGCAATAGTTTCTGGACACTGGCCGCTGTCCACAAATTGCTTCGTTCGGCCCGCAATAGTTTCTTGACACTGGCCGCTGTCCACAAATTGCTTCGGTCGGCCTGCAATAGTTTCTGGACACTGGCCGCTGTCCACAAATTGCTTCGGTCGGCCCGCAATAGTTTCTGGACACTAGCCGCTGTCCACAAATTGATCGGTCGGCCCGCAATAGTTTCTGGACACTGGCCGCTGTCCACAAATTGCTTCGGTCGGCCCGCAATAGTTTCTGGACACTGCCTACTGACCACAAATTGCTTCGTTCGGCCCGCAATAGTTTCTTGACACTGGCCGCTGTCCACAAATTGCTTCGGTCGGCCCGCAATAGTTTCTGGACACTGGCCGCTGTCCACAAATTGCTTCGGTCGGCCCGCAATAGTTTCTTGACACTGGCCGCTGTCCACAAATTGCTTCGGTCGGCCCGCAATAGTTTCTGGACACTGGCCGCTGTCCACAAATTGCTTCGGTCGGCCCGCAATAGTTTCTGGACACTGGCCGCTGTCCACAAATATCTTCGGTCGGCCCGCAATAGTTTCTGGACACTGCCTACTGACCACAAATTGCTTCGTTCGGCCCGCAATAGTTTCTTGACACTGGCCGCTGTCCACAAATTGCTTCGGTCGGCCCGCAATAGTTTCTGGACACTGGCCGCTGTCCACAAATTGCTTCGGTCGGCCCGCAACAGTTTCTGGACACTGGCCGCTGTCCACAAATCGCTTCGGTTGGCCCGCAATAGTTTCTGGACACTGGCCGCTGTCCACAAATTGCTTCGGTCGGCCCGCAATAGTTTCTGGACACTGGCCGCTGTCCACAAATTGCTTCGGTCGGCCCGCAATAGTTTCTGGACACTGGCTGCTGTCCACAAATTGCTTCGGTCGCCCCGCAATAGTTTCTGGGCATTGGCCACTGTCCACAAATTGCTTCGGTCGGCCCGCAATAGTTTCTGGACACTGGCCGCTGTCCACAAATTGCTTCGGTCGGCCCGCAATAGTTTCGGGACACTGGCAGCTGTCCACAAATTGCTTCGGTCGGCCCGCAATATTTTCTGGACACTGGCCGCTGTCCACAAATTGCTTCGGTTGGCCCGCAATAGTTTCTGGACACTGGCCGCTGTCCACAAATTGCTTCGGTCGGCCCGCAATAGTTTCTGGGCACTGGCCGCTGTCCACAAATCGCTTCGGTCGGCCCGCAACAGTTTCTGGACACTGACCGCTGTCCACAAATATCTTCGGTCGGCCCGCAATGGTTTCTGGACACTGGCCGCTGTCCACAAATTGCTTCGGTCGGCCCGCAACAGTTTCTGGACACTGGCCGCTGTCCACAAATTGCTCCGGCTGGCCCGCAATGGTTTCTGGACACTGGCCGCTGTCCATAAATTATTTCGCCCATCGACGTCGACCAGCAAAAACCCTTTATTCGACTATAAATCGCACACGCCCGCGGCGCCCCTAATCCCAAAGAGTGTTAATGGATTATTAATTCTCATTTCATAATCAGTGACTGCTTCGAAGTGTTCCTCAGCGTTTCGACATCAAAGCATCCGTCTGAGGAGCGAGGCAGACAACCAGTCCACTCATCCTTTGTAATCTCCTCAAGGCCGCTCTCCACTGCTCAGCTCCTTTCGGAATCCAACGAACGAACACACTGCTGATGATAAGCACACAATCCACGGGCTATTTGAAAAGTACTCTCTTCATTCTTTCGTTCGAAAAGCTAACGCCTGCAGCCGAACAAGTTCAAACACTTTCCCCTTCAGATCATACACCAAAGAGCATCTCAACAGCAACAGCAAATAATCCGTCTCCTGCTCCTGTTACTTTAGCAAATTTCATTTGGTTTTCATTATGAAGTTCAACTTCTGCATCACTGCGCAATTTTCAGTTTTATCGTTGCCCGCTGGCGGGGGGCGGTAGCGCCGGCGATACAGGACACATTTGTGCAAAGAAATTCGATTGCTCATCTTCTGTGGGCGGGTCTGTGAAATGCCTGCGAAATGGCCTTGTCCGGTGGTGTGGGCAGTGGGGCACATGTGTGCCTTGCAGCGCTCTGCTGTGTGCCAACACTTCCTGCACAACTGGACTCAAGTGCATCGACTCATGTCACGGAAACTTTTCGGATCACATCTCGAGGACATTTATCGACTGTCTAATGGGAGGCAGTGATTTGATTTTCGAAAATTACTCTGCGATGAGTTAGTTTCCGAATGCATTGGGCAACGGCTGACGGTAGCTGTTGTTGTGCATGATGGGGAATGGGCAGCGCAGGATACTCAGAAGTGCTCGAAGCCATTGCTAAACATTGAAAAATTTGCTGAAAATTGGATTGATTACGACGAAGAGCTGGCGTGTAACTGAGACGCGTCCTTGTTGCGCTTAAATCAAACAAAATGTCATGGATGTCGTCACTAGGACTGCAGCATGCAGCATAGCTCGGCGCCGGATTGTGGACATGGGACGCAGGTGTTCGCTTTCAGTTCTTCAATTACAGAAATGTGACACAGGACATTACCCTTAATTGCTGACATAGGCTCGTCCAATTCGTGGTCCGGATGTGACATGTCTGTGTTTGTGTGTGAGGTGGTTACCACTGAGTGCCGTTTTGAAACCACAACTCTGAAACCGTCGTGCGGCATTCAGGGTTGGCCTGGAGACCGCTGCGTTGGCCATTCACACAGGAAGTGGGTCAAGGTTACTGGTTCTACCGTGTTATTACAGCTACGGCTGTGTGTCTAACTGATATGTTGTACTCTGGCCACGTCTTCCTAGAGATTAGTTTGTTAAGCGAGCCCATCTAAGGCTAGCCATTTTCGAGAAATGTGATGTAATTCGTTCTTTTACTAGCCCAAGTTTCCACTAGGGAGGGAAGGGAAGATAGCCGCTCACGTTGATGCACTCCACCAGCGGATGATGAACGAGAGGTAGACAAAGCTTCCGTCTAGACCATGTGACGTGAACATCCCTGACGATGAATGGATGGCAACTATGATGTGGCATGTCCCAAAGGTACGAAGCATAATCTCTACCTTGAAGGCAGCGGTGATGACTTCGGCGAAAAGGCAATTACAGACGGAGTATGTGAACTAAGCGGAGCGGTGGGTAGTCCCCAAGGGGATACGGTGGTGGATTCTCAAGTTGTGCAATACCGACGCAGGACACTTCGCTGACGAGAAGATGTCGGACAGGATGAAACAAACGGGAAGGGGAAAGGCTTTACGAGGAGATACATAAAACCGTGCGTCGAGTGTGCTCACGTAAAGAGGAGAGGAGGCATCTCCGAGGAGAACTGCACGGCGGAACGCGTTCCGCTGTCCATTCCTGGACCACCTCTGGCCGATCACCAAAGTGAAGGGGTGAACCGGGTACGTTTTGGCTTTGGTGGACAATTTAACCAAGTACATCATTCTAGGAGCAGTGAAGACCACCAATAGCAGAGGCTTTCTCGCCGTCTTGAACGAAGTGGCCGACTACTTAGGACTGCCACGAAGGGTGGTAACAGAACCGTCTTCAGAGATGTTCGAGCAGTTTTGCGAGAAGAACGGTGTGCAGCACATCAAGACCGCTGATAGAAATCCCAGAGCGAACGGTCAGGTGGAACGAAGAAATCGCAGCATTTTTCTCCATTTCACCACTCTCTCGTCCCTCAGGTGCATGCACCCGGGGGCAAGGGGAGATGACTGGGCAACTCAAATTCGGGCAGTCCAATGTCCGAGACTTCAGCACGAAGGCGAGCCCACACGAGCTTCTGTTAGCCTATAAGCCGAGGAGCGTTTTGGGGGACAAGCTGCTTTTGGAGTTGGAAGGAAGGACCCCGGCCGACGAGCTGGCAAAACGGCGAAGCGAAGCCTTAACCAACATCGGTCTACCGGCGGCAGAAAACGAGGTACGACTGCAAGCGCCAACGATCAGAACGTCGTACCAGACAGAGGACCTGCTGCTACCGGAGAGTCAAGGAAGTTAGAGCCCCGGTATCGTGAGCTGTATACAATTTCCATCCATGCAACGCAACCAACGGAAGTTGAGCATCGTCGTGGCGTCAGACAAGCTCAAGCACTGGTGGGAGCTCCCGGAAGGAGGTTTTGCTGGTGACGCTATCGAAGGAGACAGCTTTGATCTAGAAGACGAGATCTGTGATAGGATGGCCAAGCTGTAATGCTACTGTTGCAGCGTATAAAGGCGTGTGACAGTGGCTGTGTGAGACGGTAGATTAAATCGGGATCACACCGAATTAAATAGCCATTGAACTCTACCAGCTGCCGTGGTTTAATTTTTTGAGTTTATGCATTTTTCTTTAGCCTACGCTAAGTGGCCGCCTCTATTGAAGCTAAATCTGCAGGTTTTGTGAGGTTTCCCATCACATTTCAAGCATCTGGTGTCATAGCAACACGATTGTTTGCCTTAAGCTTGCCAATGCTCTGAGGCTTGCTGGCGTACACTTGCTTTGCAAAGAACTCCACAAAAAGAGGCCAGGAAGGGTCAAATTTGGAAATCTGAATAGGCAGTCATTGGGCGTCATTTTTTGTTAGCACACGTTCATTGCTTGATTTGCACGAAGTGGCCGGCTACTTCGGACTGGTGCATCGTCTTGTGGTCGAATCGACCAGACCTTTTTCACATACTTGGCAGACATAACGAGCTAACTTTTACCGAGACCGCTATCCATCGACTGTTTCGCCTTCTTTGAAGAAAGTTGGCCCACTGGTGGTTTTGGTTCGAAAGCCGACCGGAACAGTCACTTTTTGGTCATGTAGATATGTTTCATGGATCTCGTGTGGACTCTTCCTTAAGTGCAGCAAATTTTGTTTGTCAACGGCGCCGGCGTGTGTGAAATAGAACTCGCCGGTCACCAAAAATCAAGTTCGCTGTCAACCATTCGAGCGACTGTTTGGCCGTATTCCAAGCAACGCGGACGGTCTATCGGAAGAAACCGTTGAGTCAGTCAACATGCACTTTATACCGACACAAATGCAAATCAACTTTGCATCCATCCTAAAGTCGGGGGCAAGGCTAAGCAGAGTAACGATACGACACATGTGGGTGCTCGGCAACTCTTCTTCTTACCTTATCAACCAGTTCATTGGAACGTCTTGGGCGTTGATGAACGGCATGTCAATTGTCTCCCACTGTCCTAAACGACGAATACTGTTGTCAGATGATGCTTGTGGGCCATGCTACTTTCAATGAATTGCAAGTTCAGTTAACAAGACCGGACAGCACGCAACGGTCTTTATAGAAATATCCTACTTCACAGCTGATGATCCTCTTGTCCACCAACGAATTTGAGGTATATTTAGACAGGTTGCCTCTATTTTCAACGTACAGTGGCACGTTGTTTCAGCGTAAAGCGACCCATGGTTCAAATTGTACTGAATTGACGTTTCAAAAACGTGTCTACTCCAGCCAATCGGTTGATTAATGTCGAAGTCATTCAATGTTTGCTTACCGACAGATGACACTGCGTGTGTATCAAAACAGAGGGATTGTCACCACGATTCCCCAAGCAATTAATCGCAAGGAATCTCTAATGCATGTCTGCATCCATCCCAGAACATGCTCTGCTCTCTCTGATTCTGTCATCACTCGATAAGCGATGAAAGGCCCCAACAATCGAGGAGGTGAAAGAAAATGGTGTTAAACAGAGCATTTGAACTCAAATTGGCAGTGATTTGACAACAATGTCAAATGTCATTCAGTCGCAAACCACACGGCAAATACCCTTTTCGCCGTTCAAGTGAGCATTCAATTTGCCTCTGCACTCAGGCACGTTGTCAATCGTAATTTCATTGCTGCTCAAATGTATGCACAATTGAAACACACACCAATGGAATTAGATTTTAATCATCCGAGGCAATTGTTTTGCTTTGAACAACCCTCCCACTCCCCCTTTTCCTGGCACACTGTCAAGATGGGGATTGCATGCAAACTTTAGCTCCACACCACCGCACTCACTCATCCATTTCAGTACACACGTGTACGACGACGTACGCTGGAGGGTTCGAGAATTTGTCAAGGGCTTTCAATTGGCAAGGATAATTCGATTTCGATTGTATAAAATTGGAATCGCGTCACGCTCCAGTGAAAGTCGAAATATATAAAATCAATAAATCCCTTTGAGCACACCCATAGACAGGGGCACTCACAAAGCGCCAGAGCCCCGGGCAGACAGGCAATGCGACGTCGATATAGGAATCGAGTGCACTTCCTTCGAGCATCGAACTCTAAAAGATATCAATTATGCCGTCACCGGGTGTATTTACATGCAAAGATTCCCACAGTGAGTCTCAGACTCAGGTCCAGGCTGCTGATGAACTGATGCATTGCAGTTCGATGGGAGGGTGGCATCCGGGTCGATGGGAATTATTTTAACTAATTGAGACACCTTCTGATGTGATCGGGTTATGTCGGAGGAGCCGAAGATAAAATCGATCAAGTGGGCGATGCGACTTGACAGCAACTTCCCCGGCGGTGATTTGGAAATGTATTCGATTTGCGTTTGTTTCAGTAGTACACTGCTTATCGGTGTGAATGTGTTGGGAAGAGCTCGGTTCGCGTTCAATGAAGGAGTGGTTTTCCCATGCAGCCAGACGCGGAGTCAAGGCATTTGGGAACGTGTTAATTTCTAACGTCTGCCTCTCAAGGTCTGTGAGAGCTTTAAGAGCCGTGGCTTCGGTATCGCTCTATCTGCCAAGTTTTTCCACGGTTAGGTTAGGTTAGGTTAAAGTTATTGTCGGAACTGGAGCAGTTGTAGTTCATTGTTCATCAGCTTTGGTGGGCTTTTTTAAGGTATTTTGTATTTTCGTGGGAACAGTATATTCAAGCTCTGGGTTAAAATATACCATCACTTCATGTCAAGTTTTCTAACTTAATAAGCGGAGTTTCATGATATTCCCAATAGTGTGAAGAAATTCGCCTTTTACGACTAGGTGAGACTATGTCGTCAGCGTAGACTATTGGGTTGCAACCGCCATAACGAAGTTCCTTGAGAATTTCGTCCACCACTGGTATCCAGAGCAGATAGGAAAGTATGTCCCTGCGACATGTTTAGGCTTTTTGATGGAAGAAGTCTTTTTTCCGCGCTTACTAATTGGACTCTAACAAGGGGAAGAATCGGAAAGAAGACCATGACCCCCTACCTTTCACAGGGTAAGCTATAAGCTCTCGGATACAGCTCGGTCTCATTCTGTACAGATAATTCAGGGATTGCGCTTGAGTACCTGAAGGATTACACTGAAGATCAGCAAGAAAGCAGGAAAGCTCTTTGGAGTCACTGACAATGCTCAAAGAGTACAGCTAACTGTCTAGAAAAAAGCTTCTCAAACTTGGCCGTTCGGAGTCAGCATAAAACTGTAGGTACCTTCCACTCGTGATAGAACAATAGCGCGCACATCACGACTGGTTGCTGAGAAGCTAGGTCCTGCACTTCTACGGGCTGTAGCGCACCCAGAACAGTCCACTCTTGAGCTGCTCAGCCATCTCTTCTATAAATCAACGACAGTTTGATACAAGTCTTCAGTTCAGAGAGACTTGAGACCTGAACTGAGCCATAAACCTCCCTGGGTATTGACGAAGCATTGTCAGTGACTCCAAAGAGGTGGGGCAGTGAAAAGTATTTCTTGTCGTACCAGGAATCGAACGTAGGCAGGTAAGTCTAAGTGCGTAGGAGTCGACGCACATACTCACAACGCCTCGGGCGTTTCTATTCGAAAATAAACATTCCAACAAGACCACGCTCTCACTTATAAGGCAAAAACGTCACAAAAATGCATTCGAAACTTCATTCGCTCTGGTGAATGGAAGGACAATACCTCAATCATTTTGGGAGCACATTATGGTCTGTTTCAGAGACAATGCCTTGTCCAATTTGGGGATACCCAAATACTGAACCTTTGAACAACGGCCTTATTCTGCGAATTGTAAGTGATGAGTGACCAGATGGACTTCACATTAATTGAATGATACTGAAACATTGCAAGGACATGAAATCTGACAGACGGCTGCTGAACGGCATTTGAAATGGGCATTATCAGAAGAGAGTGATAGGAACACAGGAAATCACAACGCTAGTCGATGAAGTAGTCCTCCAACACGACGTAGTCGGCACAGCCATCAATAAGCCGAAGAATAACAATGTGAGCAGATTCAGGTGAGCTTTTCAAGGTCGGTGGGGATGTTCGCTCCATATAAAAGGAGATCGGCAGTATTAATCGCGAGAAACTATTCGATGCGATGGCCGAATTCGGGACCCCAAGGAAGCTCATACACTTGCGTCGCACCTCGTTTACACATTCGTTGAAGCATTCCCAGAAGCATTCAGCAAATATACTGACAAGCTGTTACGATTCAAAACATCACTGCTTTAACATGTAACAACAGAGTTTGGCTACAGCGGGCAATCGTGAACTCCACAAATGACATCACGTGGAGATCCGACTTGGAATCGCGGGTTTTCCAATGGGCCTAAGCGCCGTGAATGTAAGAACGGAGACCAGTGTGCCCTCGTGCCGTGTTCGGCAAGGTGTTCGATGTCAAAATGTCCGATGGAGATTGGATTGGAGATTAGCCCAAGTGCTGCCTCTTGTATCGCAGTCACTTCAGCTATGAAAACGATGCAGTCGTCTCTTAGTGCTTGTAAATGCTTGTATCCACACTCGTTTTTGAGCCGTCGATGTACAGGCAAATTTCCACTTCTGCTACTACCAACTCTTCTTGCCATAGTTTATGACCTTTAAAACGTAAGTTGAAGGTCTACTCCCGAGTTAATGCTCGTGGTAGATAGTCCGTTTGATTGTTCTTCTCTCCTGCTGTTTAACTTTTTAGCATGGAAGCGTGACCGTATGGCAATGGGTGTTACTTTGGTTTGTCAAAAATCCGTCGACTGCACTTCCCCTGGACAGTCGAGTACACGGACACCAATGCTCTAGCAAATAGGGTCTTCGAATCCGAGCCTCCTGCTTCGAGAAGGAGAGGAAGGCCGATTCTCCGGTATAAGGACCAAGTGATCAAAGACGCAAGACAGCTTGATCTGACTAATTGGATGGTTTAGCTAAGCTTCAGACATTCCATGGTCCTCAGGCCTGATAAGTGGGTAAGTATAAAGGGTCATTGTTTCTTAATTGCACGTCCTCACTGTTTAGGTTCGATGCTGTAACTCAAACCTTGGGACATTTATGGAAGTCGATGGTGCTGCATACATGGCTCTGAACTTATTGACCAAATTACCGAAACATACTTTGTGTCAGTACCCGAGCAGTCTTCATCAAGAAGACGGAGAATTTGAATAGCGACGCATAACTTTTTCCTGCGACAGTAAAGAGCACCAGATTCATCATAAGTAATTAATGGTTAACAGAGCTCCATTGGGTAATGACTCTTGCCGGACTTTGAATCATTGACGATACCCACCAGCAACGACTGCGGCCCCCAGTCCAGCGAGTAATTTAATTGTGTCAACTCACGCCTCGTCGTTTTTCTGTTGCCCAGACCGGATGGGTTCTAAGCAGGTTATGGTACCTCACTCAAACATGCTTCAAAGAGTGATTTATTTCGTCCTCAAAACATTTCATTGCCCACCCCTCCCAAAGACGGTCTTATCTCTTCGGCATTTACCATTGCTTAAGGACAACAGAGGGTCCTCCGAGATACTCACTGAAAGGACAAAGAACGAAGAAAAAGAACAAAAAAAAAAAAAACATTTCATTTCCATTTGGTATTTATTTAGCTTTTCATTCTGAAAATTACGAACAACTGAAGGACAATGTCGTGTCGTCGACGACGTCAACAATGAAGAACGGGGCTGCATGCAAAGCCGAAAAAGGACCCTCCTCCACCGCTGGGACCGCTGATGGTGGTAATTAAACTTTTATACACTTAAACGAGTTCACATTACTTAGCCCAACCCCATCCGCAAAGTCCGTCCGCGTAATAAATTGAACGAGATAAGCGGGCACGAATTTTGAAGGAGGGCATTTTTAAATATGAATGAGGACCAGGACCAGAACCAGGACCAGGCCGCGTCGCAGAGCCTGTGTAGCGTTGGCACTCGACTGATGCCCGGAACGGGCTTGTGCCGAGTTATTTATGACATAATTGTGTTATTCCTTTGGAATTAATCTAAATATTAACTGAGTGGAATTATGACAACAATAGGACGCGCGATGCGGGGATTATGCAAATCATGGGAAACGGACCGGATGGAATTCGATTAATGTACTAGAAGTTATCCCTGTCTTCCGTGAATGTCCGTGGCCGTGGCCTTATCCCCGACTCACGGGTGAGGGGGGGGGGGGGCTGTGTTTGAAGTTCACGTTTAGAATTATGGATGTTCGAACGGGTGCCAGTGTGAGTACCTATCCGGCAAGAGGTCGCTCGAGGCTCGGGCTCATAACTCAAATCCAATAGTCCAAGGTCCACAGTACGGATATCTGAAAGGGGGCTGTTGCGCTGTTCCGCTGTTGGGCTGCTTATGAAATATTTTATTTAATTGACTTGAGTTATTGGAAATTAAAATCCCTGGAAGTGATTACCGCCGCACGAGGGGCGGCATTAATAAATCAAGTCGAACACGATGCGTTCCCATGGATCAGTGTTTTGTGTTGCTGTTGCCTTCTTCTTTCATCGATACTTGCGCGCAAAGTGATCAAAGCTCTCATGCCATGCCGTTGTTTGTACACGGCGGGGCGTTTATGGAGGATGCTTGTGTACGGACAGGATGTACACAACGCGAACACGAACTGAGCTTGTAGTAACCGCGATGAGGGCGCAGATGGATGGGGATGGACAGATGTCAATCACATGTTCCCGGGTGCTTGTCATACATGCCGTCATGATAGCATGATTCGCTTATGAATATCAACACGGAGCATTGTTCTGGAAATAGATTTCGATGCTTTGAGTAGATTTTCATTTTATTCAGCATATTAGTTCTACTTCAATTCAAATTTGAAATAGAAACACATTTGATTGTGATTTGTGATACAATGCACATGAGCGACTACCGGAAGCTCTGCGCCATTGCGGCATCGCGGAGTGAGTTGTAGTGAGCCGCTCATTCTATTGGAGCTGCGAATCGCCAACGGCAAGCCGAGTGCGGCTATTGAACGCATATGCTTTGTTCGTGGCGCCCAACGCACATTGAGGTGGACCACATTATATTCCTAGCCAAATGGCTCTGCAGCTAGTAGTGGACCAGCATGATGTACAGATTACAACTCTGTCGACTCCTCCGTTTCCCAGAAGATCCAAAAATGGCCAAGATTTGGCGTATGTGTGGTCGGAAAGACAAAATTAATGTCCCACCAATATAAGCGCATTTTGTTTGTGGATTTGCAGTGGATTCAAGACACTCGATTTGCTTTCAAATGCCCGAAAGACAAGTTTGAAGCGGAGTATATCCCTACCTACCGGCTAAATCAAAAAAGTTTTTTGTGCCAAAGGAGGTCTCTATGTGCGTCCAAGTTCATCGGAGTTTAAATATTGTTTCTGATTCGATTTAGTTGCTAGGAATAAAGGATTAACGTCCGATGGTGCAAACGTGGATGTTTTTGTTGAACGAGAAGCCGATAGGGGAGCAGGTCTTCATGATGAAGATGTGTTAAGCAACGAAAAGAGTTAATAGCGGCCATATTTTTGAAGCTACATCTACCATATTGGCCATTTATTCGGTCTGTTTTGCCAAATCACCACGAACGGATATAGCCTTCAACAATAAGTCCAAATCATACTTTTTTTTTTTGTGTAATGTTTGGGCAACGTTTTGTCCCCTTCACACATTCTACGGTCGTCATAAAATTCGACCCATTTCTGGATGGATGGGTACGTCAGCAAACAAACAAACTTGTCGAATACGCAACCAATCCACGAGATATCAAAGAGCGTCCAATGCATCCCGAAAATGTAACTATTTGGGCTGGCGGCGTCATCGGGCCATATTTCTTTGACCAGACCATCACCGTCCCGACCACTAAAGGCCGATGATTACCAACTTCTTTTAGCCTGAATTGGATGATATGGACGTGGTTTCAACGGGGGACGCGGCGCTAAGTGCCACACAACTCACGACGCATTGGAAATTCTGCACTAGCTATACATGGGCATGGTCATCTCACATCGAGGTGATGTGATCTGGCCGTACGATCTGGCCGAAGCTCTTAATTAAATAGCCTTTACAAGGACAATTATGAAAAAACAAACAAAAAAAAACATTTTACACTAAAATGTTCTTGTTTTTGGGACAATCCTTAAGACTGCGACGTCACATGATTTTGACAGATGCGTAACATATTACCTTGCATTCTGCGTATCATGGTAGACCGTATTGTGCGTGCTACTGTTCTGTCGAGAGAGGGGACATACAGTTTCCTACCGACGCACAGTGTGTTATTTTCGACATCTACCGGATCTTTATTCCTGTTGCGCTTGGTAAAGCTAAACTATGGATTTTCCTATTCGGTGAAGGAAAAACAGTAATTCTATAAAGTTTTTAAAACAAATAGCTATATGTGGGCACCGATAGGGGCCCAAGCCATTCATCCTCCATGAACCTCATGTATACAAACGTCTCTAACTAAAAGACCACTGAACCGATTTTGTTCAAATTTCACCAATGTGTTCAGAAAAGACAGTAGAAAAATTACTTAATTCATTCTAACCCATTTTCTGAAATAAGTCCCAAGGTATTTTGATGAGACTAACACATTATAGTCCATTATTTTTACTTGAAGTAAGTCGCTCTCATCATCGTTTTCATCGGAACTGCTACTCGGTGGTGCTACTCGTACTTCGGGAGCTTTTAACAGGGCAATACATTCTTGAGGTAATGGGTTCCTTTTTCTATGGGGCGCTGTACTACGACTCGAAAGATATGGATCTGATGATATTAATAACCTTTTTAGTACATCTCTATTCGTATTTTTTCTGGAAGATTTCCGGCTAAAATGATCCCGAAATCGTTTGTATTCCTTATTGCTCGCTTCTTGCTCTTCCTCGGACAATTGACCAAGTGGCAGTATACAGGCTTGAATTATCTCTTTTGAATGTATCAGAAGCTTATGTATGCCTGCAGGCATGTGATACACTACGCATGCGCAAGATATACGTTTTTTTGTTTCATTGGCATAGTTTTCAAACTTGTCTGCATCAATTTCATATTCACTCGATATTACTTCGAGTAAAATTCGGAAATGGTAGATCAGATCAGATGCCTGTTACATCCGCACTCATCTCAACGTTTCTAAAAAAAAAAAACATTCGCGCTGTGTTACCATCATTCGTATTGCCTGCTACATGCATTGGCATGTTAACTAGCGGTCACATTTCATCCCGAAATCGTTTTTGAATATGGCTTTTCTTGTTCGCAACTAAACTTTTTTCTTCCTGCGATTTTTCTTGCTGTTTCTTAATGTCTAACTTGTAAGTAATGTGTAATAGACATTCAAATGATCGAATCCAAGAATGCAAGGGAGAAATCCCTTCTTTAGAGCAGCAGAGTTGTATTGGTACATAGATAAATAATCGTTAATTATATGAGCGATGATAACTCATAAAAAAAAAATTCTATGGGGTGCGCAGCTGAGCGCAAAATGTCTCAACGGATTCTGGAAGTATATAGTCCGGAGAAGGTAATAAATAACATCTCGAGGCGGCTACACGCGGATTTGATTTTGAAATATCTCACAAAGTTAGAACATAAAAAAAAAACTGATAATTCTAAGGCCTTCAAGCAAATCGGTAATTACTACCATTTGCTGAGGTCGTACAAGGTTCAAACTTACCAAAAAGATTCCTTAGATAACAGGAAAAAATTAGAAAGATAGTGTTGCTACTTACTTCATACGAACACGATGAATTTGAGTCACTAATGTGTTAGATTTTTCTTGCTCAAAAATTATTGCTGTTTGCGATGTCACACAACGGTAAATACCGTTTAAATGACATAATAACCAAATACCAAGTACACAACTTTTGTCATTCGGACGACTTTGATTTTTGAATTAAGTTCCGCTAGATTAGCAAAATAACACACAGTGTGACGCCAAAGGCTCTCTGGGCATTGCCAGTGACTTGAAATTGGTGGAGTATTAAATTATGAAGTTTGTTCATGTCTGCATTTGAAGCATTGGCATTTGCTGGCTGGACCATACCGAGATCGAACGCAGAGTAATGCCAACTCCTGGTTCTTTGGGTTCAAGAGGCAATTGCATAATGGATCCGTCTCTCGAAGGACCCAACAGACTTTATAAAGGGTGTCCCAATATCAACGCGCGATTTAAAAATAGAAAAAATTACAATTTTTTAGCTCAAGGTTGGTAAAAATGGACTGTCACACGATACAACAAATTGTTTTCATTATTGAATGATGTCTCATAAATAATGAACATATTGGCGGCCACAGTTCTAACAATTCATACAAAATATGGTCGGAATGCTGTTTCAACTCCTTCAACTGTGAAGGGATTATTTGAAAAATGAGGCACATCAGGGAGTCTGGATCAGTTGGAGACGCTGAACACACTGATTGTCCAAACACATGCCAATATCGAAGCAGTGCGTGGGAGTGTTTGTCAAAATCCCGGCACATCAATTCAGCATGCATTTGAAGTCAAGGATCTATGTCAACAAACCACAATCAACCGTGCATTACAGGAGTCATTTAAACACCGCATGCAACGATTTTTTAGTCACATTTATGCCGAATGGTCGTATACATTTTCGACAAAAGAGTGCGTATTTGCGAGGCCATTTACTGAATGTGATGTTCCTATGTACTTCATGGTTCAGTTAAAAAGAATGCAACAAAGGACGCTCGTGTCGTTGGCGCACATAAGTGGGGAAGGACCTCAACCAACTTGATGTGCGTAACAGGAGGCAGCTAGCTAGAGCTAGAGGCTCAGGTCCACTCTGAACTTTAGCATCACACAAAGAAGGACAGAAGGTCCTGCCCATACCCTGCTTTAGACATCACTGGACTAACCACCCCATAAAATCATGTCCCTTCGGGTGACATTCACTAGAACAACTATCAGCCCCGAAAAGCGTGCGTCTTTTGAAATTGCTCACCCTACCCCGAATCGCGCTGAGAAGGCCTCATGCTTCCATCGCAATGATCCGCTTAATTGAAATGAGGACAGGTACAAGGACAATTCTAATTAGAAACTCGTACGAATGTGAGGCTCACGCTCTGAACGGCGCGGCGACCAGCTACCCGGGCACCTTCATCGATTTCCGCCATAATGTGGATCTGCAGGAAACACGTAAAGCAACTGTAATTAACTTAAACTGCTGCCATTAAACTAAATAGGCAGGTAGCTTAAATGTTATTCTTGTGTAACGCTTCCCAATTCGTTGTGTCCTTAACAATTAGAATATGTGTGTGCGAGGGGGGGGGGGAGGGCAGCTGCCGCCGTGTTCGACTGTAAATGAAGATAATTCCCCAAACGGAGAGGAGCGGACAAATACACTCGCACTGTGTGTGCACTATGACTAGCGATGAGGATATACCAACGAGGACGATGTTCAATAAAAATTAAAATTCACCCTGAGTACGTTCGTCGAAAATCCTTGAATGTTTGCATATTTATCAAAAATGTTTGCTAATTTATTCGGCAAAAGACCTTCGTGTTGTCCCTCAATCCCAACCAGGAGCGTGATGGTGGCCCCGGGGTGGTGGGGAGGAAGCAGAAAAGACTGAGAGGCAGAGTGGTAGAGTACAATATTTAGCAATTCTACAATTTCGTTGGTTGGTTTGTTTAATTTCGCCATCATCGCCGCCATGGTCCCACCAACATGGCAACGGCACATGCAATATAACACAAACGGAGGAGAACGAGCAGCCAGGAGGACCACGACGACGACGACGACGACCAAGCCAGATATCATGTCCCAAATGGAAAATTTACAAAACAAATTTCAATTTATTTACTTATGTAAATGTTTGCTACAAAACACAGGGATAACACAAACACGCTTTCCATACACATTGCTATGCATTGGGAGCGCCCTGTGCGCGGCGGGTGGAGGTCGAGTGTGGAAACTGGTGGCAGGCGGGGACGCAGTGGTCTTAGGTTAAATTTTCGGAAGTCTATTTCATTGTTCATTAACAATCAAAAAAAGACGCACACTAACTTTTTTTGCCCACCCTAACCCCACGCCCACGCCCACCTCAACCTTAGTCTTATTACAGTCAGCGTTGTTGTTCTTTGTGACTGCTACTCTTGTTGTTGTTCGACTAATTGCAGACGGAATGCGGAATGAGATTGATTCAGATGTGAATTGAATTTCATATCATCTCGGATGGTGTAGGTATCTGCGCGTGGCTGAGGAATTAGAATTCGCCGACCGAGGGTTTCGCGGCAACGGCAACTGGCAACTGGGAACTGGCAACTGGTAACTGAATACTGTGCAAGCTTAATGGGAAATTTTTATGGGCCAGACGATTCCTGCTGAGGTCCTGTACGAAGGTTGCGTCGGAACAACTTTTGCCATTCACGAGTCCCACAAGACCAAACAGCGGAGTGTTAATTTCAGGTAAACTTTAGCACTCTCTTGGGAGCGACAGAGTTTGTTTGTTAAGCAAGCCGCCTGCAGAGAGTTCCTGCCTTCGTCCTGCTTTATGTATCCACTGGGGTGCAGACGTACAATTACTCGTACTGCAGTAATTCGATACCTTTCCTAATAACAAACATCTTTTTGCGAAGGAGGGAGTTTTCCGACAACAACGACGCTGGTGAGTGGAATGGAAAGTGTCGCCCACTTATTCCCTGAAAGCACAGAACCCCTCACAATCACAAGTAGCAACGCTCGATACAGGGGCGTGGAAGCATCGGGGAAATCGAACTCAAGTCGCAAGCAAAATGCATGTGCATTGAAGAAGATTTTTGGGAAAGCCGATGCCCCGGATGCCGCATTATGTCGCTTGCAGAGACACGGGTTCAGAGCCGCCCTTCAAGGAGTAAGCATTTTTTTGGACATTCACTTGGTTTTGCGCTCGTAATTAATTGCCTAAAATGGAGCTCCACAATCCGACCCTAGACATGCCCTTCATTCCCTTCGTCATACGTTGAAGAGAAGTCAATTCTTGCAACTCTTGGTCGTGCTTCCAAAGTCATTGTCAACAACACAAGTGAAAAAGAGCTTCTGTAAGATCAGGGAGTGATGGCTGAGCCTAACATTGAACAAACCTTGTTCTGAATGATAACACTGCTCAGAGCAAACCAAATTGTTGCCACTCTGTCCAACCATCGATGGAAGCCTAAACAAGGACGGGGGTAGTTCCAACTCTGGTTCGGATCCTAAGAGTACCTCCTCTAATCCATGTCTAGCAAGTTCATCGACGATCTCATTTCCCGTGAACCCGTCGCACACTGGGGCAGCTCCATAGATCAGTGCGCAAAAGGTCACTTTGAAATGTTTGGTAAACAAGAAAAAAGGTTTCTTTTCAGAAAATATACGGTATTTGTTATAAGATTTTTATGTTTTGCAGGGAGTTAGTCAAGCGAGAGAAAGTAAACAAAGTTGTTGATTTTGTTTTTTTAATATCTTTATTGTTTGAGTTCGATTAAAAATAGAAGATATGTCCGGAGAAGGTAAAAATGTGTAGATTTTATTTGTTTACTTCAGAAACGAAAAAATGTATAACTAAAGGGTGGTTACATTTTAAGGGCCGATGTTGAATGTGAACCACACATAAACGTCTGCATTTCATTTGACATTTATCAATTTCAGACTAACTCAATTTGAACCATGGAAAGACACACAATCGAGAAACGCGTTGTAGTTATTCAGGCTTGTTATGAAAATGGGCGTTCAAATCAAAATGCATATCGTGCACTTCGGTCAATGAAATCGTGGAAAAATTTTAGCAAACCGGGTCTGTAGGAGATGTGAAAACACCAGTGCATGCTCGTACAGCTCGTACTGCAGAAAATATTGCTGCTCTTCGCGATAGTGTGGCTGAAGAGCATCTCAGTGGATTCGTCAATAAGCAGAATTGCTGCTTTTGGGCGAATGATTGTCGAAAAACCATTGCACCCACAAAGAGTGACTGTTTGGTGCGGTTTATGGGCTGGCGGCATCATCGGGCCGTATTTTTTCCAAAATGAGGCCGGTCAGGCAGTTACTGTGAATGGTGTTCGCTATCGTGAAATAATAATGAACTTTTTATGGCCCGAATTGAAAGATATGAATGTGGACGATATGTGGTTTCAACGGGACGGTGCCACTTGCCACACAGCTAACGAAACAATGGCTCTTTTGCGCGACAAATTCAATGGCCGTGTTATCTCACGCGGTGGCGATGTCAATTGGCCGCCAAGATCATGTGATTTGACACCGTTGGATTTTGGAAAGGTGTACGTCGATAAGCCAGCAACAATTCAAGAGCTAAAGGATGAGATAATTCGGCACATTAACGGCATAGAACCTCAATTATGCTTCAGCGTCATCGAAACTTTGGACCATCGGATGGAGGTGTGCCGCCGAGGTCGCGGCGGCCTTTTGGTCGATATTTTGTTCCATACATAATTCAACCACACCAATATTATCATAATAAAAAGAAATGACAATAATTTCCTAAATAATTTGTGTTTTATTCAAAATCAACATCGGCCCTTAAAATTTAGCCACACTTTAGTTAAGGGGTTTTAAGTGAGAGTGTTTTTCCCTTACTTTGTTTTAATTTCTGCATAATATCTTCTGTTCCGGCAAAAGTTTAGCAGATGTATGAATTGACCATAATTAAAACATATGTCATTGATATAAATGTGAAAGCAGAAGTGCTAAACTTTTGCCGTAAATATTTGTTTTTTGTTTTTGAAAATAGTGTTTCACGACAGCTTTTTTTTGTTTGTTATGGCCATTTAATTGCTTCTTATTGTCTTTTGCCGATCGGTCAGTTAAGTGGAGAAGCCTCGGAATCAAGAAACAAAGATTTCAAAATTTTAAGGGAGCAATTCAGACGAAAAACATCGAGAATCGACAATTTAACTGATATTAACTGATATTTTCAATAGAATGATGATTTCGTCAGATCCTTTGCTATCAAGTCTTTAGTTTGTTAGTAAAAAAGACTTTTGTTCAGATACTATAAATTTGGTTCATGTGGAAAACATTTCCTTTGAAAATTAATAAATTCAATTGTGTTAAATTTTAGATGAAATTATTAAATATAAATTATAAGATTGGAAAACGAAAAAAAAACTTATAGTTTTCATTTTTATTAAATTTATCGTATACTTATTGTTAACAACACATTTGGCTTTGAAAAAGCTGCATTATCCTAGATGATTAACACGAAAATGAAAAACAAAGATTTCTTGTCCGTAAGTTTATATTGAAAAAAACCCTCCAAATTTGCTTTTCTTAGTAAAAGTTGAATTTGAACTTATTTTCATTCTTATACAAGGCTTTAAGACACAAAAAGTCACTTTAGACTTTTCAAAATAATTTATCGCACAAAACCACTACTTTTGCCCCACTGTGCGTCGTGGTCCGGTGAATTTAAACTGCCGATGGAATTCAGAGAAGACTTGCATTCGTGAACTATCATTGAAGTGGCTTGGCTGTCGCTGCAGACACAAATATTCCGCCCATTCCCCCTGTTCATCACAATATAGTTCGTGGCCATAAGAATCGCATAGGTTCCCGCTTCAAAAACCCACGCAAATTTGCCTAATGGGGTGTGCAGTCTACGTTTGACCTCATACTCCTTTGAACTGTTCAGCAATGTACGCAGCCACCTCTCGTTTCCCGCCTACATTTGGCTAATCTCCGTCAGTTTCTGCCGACCGGTTCTTGCAGACATTGCAAGGTGCTTGGTAATGACTCAGTTCGTCATCAACAGAGCTCCTTAAATACCCATCAGCATTCGAATAATTATTCCATCCGAATTTGTCTTGCCATAGACGCGATGCCATCCACACCGTCGACGGCTAACAACAATCAAGCTCACCATCCACCATCGCGCTCAATATTTGCATAATATTGTCGAACACGAACTCTAGACCCCGACCGCTGGTGTTGTGCCACAAAAACTTGTACCGGCATTATAAATAAATAATTCGGTTATCCCGGGAACGGTTATTATGCAAATCATTCATTAAAAGCGCACACAATGGCTAATTGTCGATAATTGAATAATTTAAAACGTCTGCTCTGGACAATCGTCCACAAAATAATTTGTAGTTGTGATGTTGAAAGATTGCAACGAGCAAAACCAAACAAAAAACACAAAAACGCGTTGCAAAAAGCCCATTGAACATGATCCAGGTCGGCGGTGAGAGCGAACGAACATAGGGGTCATGTTGGGAGCTACTTAATAGCACCCATTTGGCGCGCTGACAGCAGGATGCTCGAAATATTAATTGAAAACGCGCTCTTTGGCTCCCCATACCGGTCACCCTGCCACGCCGCTCGCGAGTAATATCTTCGTGTGAGTAATCCTTTGAGGATAACATTTAATTTCATTTGCTGTTTAATTAAATTTATTTGTTTTTCCAATTTTTTTTAGGTTTCAATGTTTTTTTTTGCTTTTTCTCGGATCGATATTGCATTGGCGTTGACAATCACATGAAAAGGATTTTCACTGGATTTTGGTTGGGTTTTGTCTCGCCTGTGCTTTGCTGCGGGATATCCGGTGACGGGGCTCGGTTGCAATGCGATGTGTAAAATTAATTTCACGTAAGGACATCAATTGATTTAAAGCTGCTGGATTTTATGTGCAAAATACCTTCAATTACGCTGATGAGGTGCGATGCAGCTGCAACGTGTGATTGCGATTGAGACGGTTCAATCACGAACTTCTGGGCTACACAGCGATGTGGTTATGGAAAACCGTCTTTGGATCTAACGTCGAAGGTCGCTAGTATGGGAGTAGTTATATCGGGAAAGTAAAGCATTTGTAGGTAATGGTAAAGACTGTTGTTTTTGAGGGTGGCGAGCTTTAAATTGAAATAAAACGCAGAAAAATGTTTGTTATAAAGGGTGGTTAAATTTTAAGGGCCGATGTTGAATGTGAACCATACCTAAACGTCAAGTTTTTTTCAGACTAACTCAATTTGAACCATGGAAAGATACATACACAATCGAGCAACGCGTTAAAGTTATTCAGGCTTATTATGAAAATGGGCGTTCAAATCAAAATGCATATCGTGCACTTCGTGATTTGTTCGGTCAATTTAAACGTCCAAGTGTGCTTACAATCGGAAAAATCTGAGCAAACCGTGTCTGTAGGAGATGTGAAAACACCAGTGCATGCTCGTACAGCTCGCACTGCAGAAAATATTGCTGCTGTTCGCGATAGTGTGGCTGAAGAGCCGTCCACCTCAACTCGTCGTCGTGCCCAACAATTGCACCTCTCACGCTCGTCGTTGATGAACATTATGCATTAAGACTTGCATTTACACGCTTACAAGGTGCAATTGAATCAAGAACTAAATCCTCTTGACCATTTCAAGCGTCGTCAATGGTCAGAATGGTGGCAAGAAATGGCAACAGTGGATGATCAATTTTCGAAGAAAATCATCTTCAGTGATGAGGTACATTTTCACCTCAGTGGATTCGTCAATAAGCAGACGAAGTGATTGTCGAAAAACCAATGTACTCACAAAGAGTGACTGTTTGGTGCGGTTTATGGGCTGGGGGCATCATCGGGCCGTATTTTTTTCCAAAATGAGGCCGGTCAGGCAGTTACTGTGAATGGTGTTCGCTATCGTGAAATAATAATGAACTTTTTATGGCCCGAATTGAAAGATATGAATGTGGACGAAATGTGGTTTCAACAGGACAGTGCCACTTGCCACACAGCTAACGAAACAATGGCTCTTTTGCGCGACAAATTCAATGGCCATGATATCTCAAGTTGTGGCGATGTCAATTGGCCGCCAAGATCATGTGATTTGACACCGTTGGATTTTTTTCTTTGAGGTTATTTGAAAGAAAAGGTGTACGTCGATAAGCCAGCAACAATTCAACAGCTAAAGGATGAGATAATTCGGCACATTAACGGCATAGAACCTCAAATATGCTTCAACTTCATCGAAAATTTGGACCATCGGATGGAGGTGTGCCGCCGAGGTAGCGGCGGCCATTTAGCCGATATTTCCGTGCATAATTGAACCATACCAATATTATCATAATAAAAAGAAATAACAATAATTTCCTAAATAATTTGTGTTTTATTCAAAATCAACATCGGCCCTTTAAATTTAACCACCCTTAATAACTACGAAAATTGAATGTCATATTGAACGAAGAAGAAATCGCAACCCAATCGACAAAATGGTCCTCCATACCAGCTCTGTAGAAGTCGACACAGCAATCTAAAAGCTGAGGAACAAAAGGGTGTTTTTTTAGAGGTATTGAACTTTGAAATTGAATAAAACAATGACGGTTTTTTTAAATTGACATGAAATTTACTTTATTCGAAAGATATGATATCATTTCTGGCATATGACCGCCACGTCTGGCTTAGACGTAGTGTAATCTGGAGGTCCAATTTTCAATTGGCAATAACTCGGCGCTGTCCTCCAAGTGGTCAATCGTTTCGGGCTTATCGGCGTAGACTTGCGACTTCACATATCCCCACAGAAAATACTCAAGCGGCGTTAAATCGCACGATCTTAGAGACCAATTCACGGGTCCGTAACGTGACGCTATGCGGTTACCAAAAGTTTCATTTAATAAATCAATTGTGGCATGAGCTGTGTGACATGTTGCGCCGTCTTGTCGAGAAAAGTAGCTGGCCATGGCGTTTGCCCATCATGACCGTGGAGAATATGCGGATATTCGAGGCGACTTTCGTCGTCAAGTAGCTGTACGGCCAGACTCTCATGCAAGGTAACCTGACCGAGAGAAAACGGCTAACAACGTCATAAACTCGGTCTTGCGCACTTTCAACTGTCAAAAGATTACAGATACAAGCTTCATTCAGTCACGGACATGTGAGGTGCCCAGGGACTCCAACTACGTTCAGTGCATCGCATCAAAACTCGGTGGTATTCAACTCCTACCAAATTTCCCCGTGCTCCGATCCGGTCTTATTTCGTTGGACCTCATTTCCCCGTCAGTCCTAAACCGAACGGCTCGTCAACTGCACGCATTAATGTATCCAGAATCCATCACATTGGCATCGTCAATTTTTAAGGCTCCAAACCTCAGCCGCAGCGACCATACCCACTTCCACATCAAGAGCCCTCTTCGCCGGCTTCAAAGAGTCTAACGAAAACCGACTCCAATTAGAAGCGAAGATTCGAATCAATTAATGATCCAAATAAACCATCTCGCTTATCCCACTAAGGTGTCACATCCCATGAGATTTATCCCATCCATACTTAATGAAGAAGATAATGGCAAAGTTGATGAAATTACTCGCACACCGGCGCGGCGCGGCACCAGCACATCGACTAGGCCTCTGCTCCGTGTAACGATTGTAACCGGCGTGGCGCGGCGACGATTCGAGCGCTCTCCATCCACCATCGTCCCAAGGAATTAATTCCGTTAATCGTTCCCTACTCTCCCGGTGATATACGTTCATGAGGTTGTCAGGCAGCGCCTCTTAGCAACGAAAAACGGCGCCGAAGTCGAAGCCGCCACCAGCAACCAACACCACCACCTCCACCACCGCCCGACCAATCATATGTTAATTAATTTGATTTCCTAATCTGGAGGCGCACCTCCCCGATAGGATCCAGCGTGCACGACACTGAGTAATAATGATTGAAACCTCTTCATCCTCTTCCCGTTGCGGGACGGGTGTACCTACATGCACGTGTGGGGGCTGTTGGGGAAGGCAAGGCAAAGGGTGAATCAGAAGGAGATCAAAAATCCCGACCCATCCCACGTCAACCCTTTCCACGGCAAGGAGCGAAACTATTTAATATGCATAACTCCAAGTCGGGCACTGGCAGAAATACGGACCGAGGGGGTGGGGCCGTTTGTAGCTTCATTTGTATGGGCCCCCGACCCTCCTTCAGTGCCTTTAATTACTATGTAAATTAGTTCGGCTAGTTGCCCCCCTCTGTCGTACCCCTTCACCCACCCCTTTCCACAAGTGAATCCAGTCTCTTTGACGTTTTGTGTGTGTTTTCTGTGCTTTTTTTTTGCGTTCGTCTTGCTTGCTCTCGGAGAATTTCTTTCCTCTTCTTGTGGAAAATTTGAAATTTTAATTTTAGGAACGAAAGTTTCGTCCTCTGCGGGAGCAGAGATCTTCGGCAGGACAGCCGAAGGACTGCTGCGGATGGTGAGGGCGACGGCGGGGTGAGGCGAATGTGCTGGAATTACATATTCACATATTGCTTAATTACCTGCGGTGTATGGTGTGTGCTGTGTTCTTCGTTTTTGGATTTTTTGGGAATGTCCTTGAAGTTGGTTCCTCGGTCTCGGGGGGCTGGTTTTGTGTTCACACCTCATGGGGTCTGAATTCAGCCCTTTCTTGGTAACAAAACGCCGTACATGATGGAATAATTTAGCCATCTCCCCGGGGTGGCGATGCAGAGACAGCGACGAGGAGTGGAGGCTACATCCTTGTCGTAAGCATCTGCTGTGTGATATCCTGTCTGGGGGCATTCATTATCTGATGATGTGTCGAACAATGGCTTTGGAAAATGTGGGTCTTGCGTCTTAATGGAGAGAGAAAGAGTTGTTTATGTGGTGTCTGGCTTTCGTCCCGGTCACCGCTGCAAGGAAGGGGGAGTTATTTAAATTTTTGTACCACTGTTGGTGGATTGTATTGGCTTCGTACTTCGGCGCATATTAGACATCATTCAGAGATGTTGACTTGTGAAATTGGAAAACTGTGCACAGGGAGCATTCGTCTAATTCGCTGAATGCCAAGAGCATTTCAAAGAATCCACCGGATTTTCAGGGATTGCCATGCCCTCCTTCCCCACAGAGCCCATTCATCTGTGGTTAAGGGGCAAAAACTGGTATCAGGTGCACACCGGAACCCGTGCATACACACATGGCCAACAGCAGAGCATGCCAACTCTGCATCCGTTTGACGGGTCTAATGTGCAGTGCATGTGACAAGATCTTTAATTGAATATATGCATGTACATTAATTTAGAAGCCTGACACACCGCTGATAGCTGATGTTTACCCGTTTTCAACGTTTCCCCAATTGCACGCCATACATGCGCACATCCGTGTGACGTGTGATTGACGTCTGTGGAGCGTATCCAGAAACTGCAGCAACCCTTCCAGCAGCACACGGTACACGGTACACGATACATCGTACGCTGGCTGGGTAATTCCCATAGAGAGCTCGAAATAAATGAAATCTAGAAAAAATAGAGAAAAAAAAATTAGCAGAGCAACATGAGTCGCTATCGGCCACGGCCATGGAGTGCCCTTTGACAGGGATTTTTATTAAAATTCTATTGACAGCGTACCGGTTGACTGGCGTTGAATGCCGTGGACATGCCTAACTCACACAAGTCGTGTGTGGCCGTTGGCCTGCAGCCAACCCATAAAGGGTGGAGTATGAATCTTTGATGATCGCTGCTCGTTCTTCATGCGTCCATGCATATTCGTGCCGTGAAATGAAATTTTCCACTTGAGCTGTTGTGAGGAGGTTGAGATAATTTGCCGGTCACATAACGTGGTGGTTTCGAATGAAGGGAGCATTCACGTGGTGATCAACAGAAGACTGCCCGGAACTTTTTAGGAAATCAATTTTATCCGGGTAATAACCAACTGAGCAATTATCCGGGTTACACGGATATGTTTTCATATGATCTGGCCACATTTTCGAATGAGGCAGACATTTTGCGCAGATGGAGCGAGCACTTTTCGGAGCTCCTCAATCTGGAACAGGGCACTGAGGATGGAGGACCCGTGGTGTGGGGTGGAGAATAGTCCAACGTTGGAGGACGTCCTGTTGGCTAAAAGCTTGCAAATCCTCCGATGTGACCAGAAATGCTTAAGGAAATGAGTAAAGAGGGCGGTCTATGGCTCGCTCGTGTCATTAAAGTGACCTGGAAACGCGGGGAGACACCTGATGACTGGCAAACTGGGATGATTGTCTCTCTTTTCAAAATAGGGGATAAAAGAGATAGCTTCCACTACAGGGGCATATCTCTTTTAAGTGTATCTCGTTTAAGTGTTGGAGGCGCGTTCTAGAGCTATGGTCGAGTCCAGGATGGGGGATGAACAGTGCGGCTTTCGTCCCGGCTGAAGTACAACCGATCAGCTTTTCACTCAAAAAAGAGTTCTCGAGAAGGCTTGGGAGTATGCCAAACCGATCTACAGCTGTTTTGTAGATTTGGACGAGGCATATGACCGAGATTTTCGAGGTAAACTCTGGAGTATTCTGCAGGAGTATGGAACTGATGGTAATCTTTTGAGGACCATTCAGTCTCCATACATAAATTGCAGCAGTATCTGAATCAACTAAATCAACACCTTTCACCGTGGGCCATGGATTTGGCCAAGGGTGCGTCTTGTCACCTCTCCTTTTCATTATATATGTATATGGACTAGATGTTGCAGGGCAGCCGATGCGAGGAGTGTTTCAGAGCGGGAGAGTTGAGGATAAGTCATCTTCTTTTTGCAGATGACGATGAGATGTTACACTCATATCCTCCCAGACGTAACTCTATCGAGCACTCATAGGTTTATGGCCGTATGCGCAGATGAAGGTTAACGTGGACGATGGTTTGGTCAGGTGGCACGAATGTCCTCATTATTACGACTTCCGAGGCGTGCCTTGAATGCGATTCCATCAGGTAGGCAACCGCTTGGCAGACGCAGGACGAGGTGGTTGGACCAAGTCCAAAACCAAAAACGGCTGGTTGTGCTTGGGCATAATGAAAAAATCTCCTGTTGAGTTAGGGTCGATGGATCACATTTGGACACTCCAAAATTCTGCACGACAAAGTCTTACTTCAATTCACCTGGACTACACCTCACCACCACACTTCCCAGAAAACGACCTCGAAACCCTGATTCCGGACAGAGACCTGTCGTATGGCGGCAACATTCCCTTTGTTAAAGCCCTTCACTTTGACACAGATGGATCCAAGAAGGATGATGGAGTAGGAAGCGGCGTCTTCACGGAGGGTGTACAACTGAAAAAAATCAGTTCGTCTACCCAATCACTGCAGCGTCTTCCAAACAGAAGTAATGGCGATTAGCGAAGCCCTGTCCTGGCTCAAATGGAACGTGATATCCGCCCGCGATATCTGCGTTTTCTCTTCATCTATAAGCATTTTTCTCTATAAACTCTAAATTAGTAATCGACTGTCGATCATCTCTTAACGAGATATCTGAACAGTTCAACATTTGTCTGTGCTGGGTGCCAGGCCATAGAGACATCCCGGGAAACTGCAAAGCTGATGAACTCGAAAAACGCGCCACTAGACTGTCAGTTGATAGCATCTCTTGTAACATAGGTGCCGCTATTAATACCTTCAAGCTACAGCTCAATAATCTCTACGCAAAGAAAGTCAACGCCAGATGGGCGACGGGTAGTACCTCAAACAAATTTGGCCAAATCTGGATCCTAAAAGATTAAGCGATCTTATTTCCCTAGGAGAGATCCAAAATTAGCACTGCAGTCCTAGGCCTTCACACAAACCGACTAGGCCTATTTTCCAACGACTTCTGCAGAAGCTGCCTAGACTCACTACCTCCTTTGCAACTTTCCTGCTCTTGCCCCTATCAGGAAAGCCACCGTAGGCTCCTACTTCTTCGACAGTCTAAACGACCTCAGCAAAAAACCAGTCAGAAAGCTAGTCAAAATTTCTGAGAGTACAAAATGGCTGTCAAAACCCCTATTCATCTTTCCTTCTCGCTGTCTGAACACCCACGTGGCGGTACAATGGGCCTACTGTGACCTAAGTGCATAAATACCTAGATTCGATGATGGAGATCGGTTGGCCTTGAGATCTCTCGTGCGTGCATTACCCGCGCGACTCCTGTAGTGGATCATGCGAGTTAGAAGATGATGATGAAGGTGGTGATGACACTCAAACATAAGCTGGAAAACCAAGCGCGTAGCGGGTGCCCACCACTTAACTTATATTTTCGGTACCCGTGTAATAATCGAAAATGGGAGCAACTCGGGTACTTCCTCTACTACATGGCCAATCAATCAAGTCTAAAAAGTATTTAAACCCAACCCATTTACGACTTAGATTTCGAACACCATGCGAATTATGGTTACAAGAAAATTTGTGAGCTCAAGAATTCCACTTCGATCAATAAGAGGGTGGGCGAAATTGGAATCATTTCCCACTGAATGGAAGTAGAAGGGTATAAGCAAAGTAGGTACGCGTACCGAGGTTAATATCATTAAACGTCATGAATATTTAAGTCGTCAAATTAATCAAGTACGGGATGAACAGATAAGAACAGTTGGAAAAGAAATTTAAGCAAAACAACAACGGTGTAGGATATGAAATTGATTTTGGCCTTATTTCGAAACCACATTCATGCGATTTTATATGGCATAGCACATCTTTCAAATGGCCGCCTCTGCTTTGCTGGTATTGCTTCAAATAATAATATAATATGGGTGGCGCTACAGTCCGTAGAGGGCCAGGGCCTAGCCTCTCAGCAACCATTCGTGTTGTGCGTGCTATTGTTCTATCATGAGTGGAAGGGACCTACAGTTTTATGCCGACTCCGAACGGCCAAATTTGAAGTGATTTTTCTAGATAGAAATACTCTCAGAGCATTGTCAGTGTCTCGAAAGAGGTGGAGTCGTGAAAAGTATTTCTTGTCGTACCAGGAATCGAATCTAGATAGGTAGGTCCAAGTGCGTAGGGGGCGACGCACATACCCACAACGCCATGGGCCACCACAGTGCTTCAAATAGTCGGTCCAATTTTCGATCACTCGGTCTAACATGCACCGCGGTATTCCGGCAGCAACAATTGTCGTCCAAAGGGATGAGGCTTATTAGCTCAGATAAAGATGTAGCCAGAGAAAAAAATTGACTGGTGCCAGGAGGGGTTACCGCGTCGTCTTGATGAATGCTCGCCTTGAGATGAATCTGTCGCCAAATGCCTGCTTCACAACATCGAGCGTTGCGTGGCTCGTATGGTATGTAGAGCCTAAGCGTTGGAACCACAGCTACTCTGGGTGTAATTTTTGATACTAACTTAAATTTTGCATCACATTATGATTATACAATTGCGAAGTCTCATGCTATGTTAGGTTTTCTGAAAAGAAATAGTAGAGATTTTCGGGATATAACTAGTCTTAAGTACATCTATTGTTCGTTAGCCAGACCGTATTTAGAATATTCTTCCATCATTTGGGATTCCCCATGTGATACACACGAACTCAGATTCGAAAGAGTACAAAAAAATTTCACGAGATATGCTGTCCGTAAATTGTATTCCTTCGAAGAACTCCCTAAATATGACGATAGATGTAAAATAATAGGCTTGCAAACCTTAAGTTTCAGGCGTAAGGCAGCGTCAGCCATGTTCATCCGCGATATTATTAATTGCCGTGTAAATTCACCAGACTTACTTTTTCTCATGAATATATATGCTCCCCAAAGATCTCTTCGGATGAGAAATTTACTATACGATAAGAGGCATAGAACCAACTATGGTTGTAATGAACCTTTTACAAGGTGTATAAACTCTTTTAATGAACTTTGCAACGAAATTGATTTTAGCTTGTCTCGATTGGATTTTAAAAAATTGATCCATGCACTATGCTATAATTAATACTGTTTATTTGATGTAATCTGTGAGATGCAAAATCGGTAGATGATCCTTAGTCGCGCAGCAAAATCTGCTGTGTAAAGCGATACTGAGAGTTAACACTTAGAGAACGTAGTGTTTTGTGTACTCTGTGATGGAAAAATAAACTTTATTTCGATCTCGTCGAGCTCTGACTGCAGACCCTTTACACTGGCTCTGTTAACATCTCCTTGGATGGTTAGGAGTTCAGTTGTGTTCATATTAATCTGGTATGGCAATCTCGCCCGTGATGTCTCTATGGCCCGGCACCGAACACAGACCTATCTTCGCGACATGAGTGACGTCTAATGTGTAAGACTTCGATGTGGCCGGCTTGTCACAAATCCAATTTAGGGGAACAACGAATTAATGCATTTAGTAATTAAAGGATTAACTGGCACTTATTATTACAATTGGCCTCAGAAACAAATCAATTACTGATCCTGTTGAGCCCTTGTCTGGTCGGGTAATTTTCCTTTTGTGGTCGCAACAATTGCCATCACTCTATTTAACCCTATTGATCTGTTTGGGATCCTTTGCAATAAAAGGCTGATATGAACAAGCCCACCACTCCAGGTTAATATTGATCACCTTAGCAGCGTCCTGACAGATTACATAAGGCTGTCATGTGCGGTTGCAAAGCCGCGGCAGCCAAGTGTTTTCGATGAAAACTCTGAATTTTCCGCAGTACAGCACATTTTCGCACACCGCCTGTATTCCCTCCATCTTGGCTGAATTAACAGGTTTCTTCAAAGTTCTTCGAACCCTGCTCTGTCGAGCAGAAGTCCCAAATTATTAATCGAACCTCCTCTACTCCCTTGTACTGCTAAAGAGTCCTTAACATCATCATGTTGTGCAGACAAGCATCATGCAACCATAAGTGCAATTTTCAAGTCGCTGCAGTAAATGTCTAACGTGCATGATTACATCCGACGATTTGAAGCAGTATTGTGAGTCAATTTGCAGTCCACTTCAATTTAATTTGATCCCCAAGTTTGTTGATGTGCAGGGACACACAAGACACCCAAGCAAACTGACACAATTCCCAACAAAGCATGTGAACACAAGTGAAGTGTGTACCCTCATGTGTGTCCGCCGCTCCTCTTTGAATTATAATTTATTTATTTTCCTCCCCCCTCTCTCTCTCTCTCTCTCTCTCTCTCCGCAGACGGCAACATTAACATAATCCAATTCCTGCTCAGATCCTGATAAGGCGAACAATCACTGCACCTTGCTGCACGAAGCCATTCCTGCCTTGCCCGACACACAGCCAGACACACAGTGGACAACCACAAGTGGACCGGCCAGACGAGGAGATTGAAAATGAAATTATTTATAATCCTTTCCAGAGTGGAACCGAGAAAGTGAAGGAAAACAATAAACGACGTCCAAGGGATGCGGCAAAATCTAATTTGTTTCTGTTTTCGAAGAACAAAAAGGGAAATAAATGAAAAACAAATAGAAAATAGTTAAAAAGACATAAATTCTAATTTCATTACAGTCACGTCCCTGTCAGGCTGTCAGTCTGTCGCTGACGTCTGTCGGCGTCAGTGTTGTTGTTGTTATCGTCGTCCCAGAATCAACGGCGCGGCGTCAGCCCTCTCCGGGCCACATGGCGAATACAAAACAGAATAATCAAACGCATATTTTCGTCGGCGCTGTGTAATTACAGAATGTCAGGACGAAATTACCCGCCTATCTTATATCATAAAACAGAATTTATCTTACCCCAAGTACATGCCCCCCTTCAGCGGCGCGGCGCGTCGTCTCCGCCCTCGACGGTGCGTCTGACCCCTGGAACGGGAGACAACAGAACAGGCCGGCGGAATGGGGCGCAAGCAGCAAAAAGGAGTAAGTACATTGGTATGTGCAAACGTGTGGGGTGTACTAATTTTATCCATATAACCACCCTTTTGCACACACACCGCCTGCCCTGTGTGTATCCTTTCGTGATCAATCCAACGGCGCGCGGCGGTATGGGGAATTATCTCGGGGGAAAAATAAAGTATGAAACTATAGCGCGAGACAATGAATCAAACTGGAGCGGATGAGCAACAAAAACAATCGACACACACACGCGCACACACTCATCCTCACATCGTGAAGGCATCCGTGCCGTAACAGAAACGAAGACAAAGGATCAACTATAAATTCAGTGAACGCAATGAAATATTATGTAGGTGTGGCTGAATGATGTCCAGAGAGTTATGTGTGCAGTAAATACACACACACATGCACACACTCCAGTGAATCTGACTTTTTCCCTTTGCTCTTCCTTTATTTGCTAAAAGGACAATAAATCAAGACTATGAGAGTCCACTTAAGTGTCCCTGAAGGGAATACACTTGCGATGTGTGATGTCTTACTTCTGCCATTTGATGGATTGGAAATTAGTCTGATGCTTGCCGGCGCGGCCGGCGATGGCAGAAGGTGGAAGGTTAACACAGATTTCCCACTGCGACTGGTCCCCAGTCCGCACTGTTGTTGTATATTAATTTCGATCAATAAACATTCCGCCGCGATGCGCAATGAACAGATTTATTAGTTGATTTCTGATTTCTGATTTCTGATTTCTGATGTCTGACTGGACAGCGGTCTAGTGTTCAGTTCAGTTTAGCGGGCTGACTGGCTCGCTATAAACTAGATTTAATGAGATCGTTCTGCGTCCATCGTAAACCCCCGTCGTAAAGGGGCTGGCCTGTATGGGCTTTTGATGGCCAAGCTCAAATTGAATGGGTTCGCTCTGCTCGACCTTATAGTCGCTTAAGTGAGTGGGTTGCTTAATTGATGAGCTCGAAGTGATATGTCATTTCACAAAGTGGAAGATCTGTATCCGAGACACTCGGGAGTCTGTGGCGTTAGTGGCAGAATGATTGAGGGGCATAAAGAGTTGCCTCCGACTAGAAGTCGGATGTGAAAAGCTTGGTCAACAAAAGTTTTACTGTGTGCGCCATCCTGATGGACGTGAAATTAATCTTGAAAGATTAAAAAGCACTGTCACGGCGGTGAAGCTGCCGGATGGGTACTTTTATTTCGCAATAATGCCAGGCAGTATTTGACGTCTCAGCTGTTGGACGGCATAATATATTTTAAGCGGTTCCCAAACCACAAGTGAGGTTTCCTGAGTTGTTTGGGGGACTAGGCTGTGTGAGGTTATGGATATGGCTTTCGATAAATGGACCTCTGGCTGGGACAAGCTAGGGGTTGTGAAGGAGTTGGTACGGTAAAAGGCAGAATTTCAAATTTAAATGCACTACGATAAGACATAAGCAGCTTACACATATGCAACCAGAATGAGGCATGCCGAACACACCGGTTGATCATCAACCATCGTGGACTTAGAACATAGAACTATTTTTAAAAGCACACATTTTATTTGAGTTTCTTGTGAGGATTATATGGAAGGACCTAGTATTATCAAGCGCGATTCGCCAATTTCGTACATCCGTGTACTCGAATTGGAGAACGTTGTAATTGTATGGTTCACCCGACTTTTGGACTGTTCCAGTTGTTACCAAAATGGCGGTATCGTCAGGAAATGTGTACAGTTCGGTGCCATCGATTGCGACATACCACAAGTATTAAGCAGATAAAGAAGGGGGATTAGAACAATCCCTTGAGGTACCCAAATTTTGATGGAATTTCATTCGTCTGCAAGTTTAACACGAAACATCATATCTGAGATATTCTCTAGAGTTCTCTAGAATGCTGTACGTTTTTCCCGGTGGAAAACTAATGTTTACAGGGTAGATAGCCAGATGAGAATGATAGGAAAAGAAATTGAAATAAAACTGGATTTATTTTGAAGTCAATCTTAAGCCATTATAGATGTCATTGCACATCATTCAAATGGTCGCTTCGGCTTTCCATCAAGCGGTCAGTCCAATTCTGATAATTTCGTCAAATATGTACGGCGTTATAGTAAAGAAATTTTTATGAGTTACTCGTCAAGAACTCCTTCTTTTCCTTTCACTGGCTCAACAGTCCAGGGTGGACCTGGCCCTCAGTCAATAACCAACAAGCCTCTCCAGCTGGTACGACCTTTAGCCAGCCGCCTCCAATTTCGCACGCCAAGTTGGTTGAGGTCCATCTCCACTTTTGTGCGCCATCGGTTTCGTCGGCCTCCTCTATTTCGATGTCCCACTGGCGTCAGTCTATATCCCTTTAAGGACGTCTTGCGATCACTTCTATGTGACCAGATAGTAACTATTGCTCTTCCAATTCCTGTCAAAGCTACCAATGACGTCTGAATATTCAGCTTACCGAACGAAATTCCGACTCAGTTGTAATTTCGGACGGTCGGCGGTCGTCTTCTTGGCTTCAGTGCTTAGGCTTGTCGCACCGTGCAAAAGTTTGAACGTGAATACACTCTTTTGGACCTTAAGCCACTAACCAAACAGATTTTGGTGAGAAATGAAGAGTCGTAGCTGGAAGTATTGAAGAAGACTGTCAATTCGGCGCCGATCATGTGAGTTGGGCGTCACCAGAGAATCAACCCGTCTTATTTTGCGGTTGGATTTGGGCATAGATCCGTATAAGAATTGAAGGTAGACATTCATACAGGTAGCCGTGAGTTCACTTATTGGGGGCAGGAAATGCGAATCACCGCATTTTGGCCAAAATATCATCTACCCGGACGAGGTCTATTATTGGTTCAGCGAATATAGCAACAAGAAAATTTGACGCCATTTGAGCGAACACAACCCCCGAGTATTCGACCAAGCATCAATGTATCCAACAAAGGTTGACTGTTTGTAGCGATTTATGGCATGGCGACATTATCGGGCCTTATTTCTTTTGAAATGAAGAAGGAGGCACTGTTACCGGTTGGAACTCTACGTGTCTGAGAAGAAAGAAGGACATTTTAGATTTCAATGACATTTTCCATTCTCGCGCATCAACTGAACAGGATCAAAAGAAATCGAGTGGCTTCCAAGATAAAATATGATATGTCAGTCAAATTTACGAGGGGCGTTCAATATATTCTCGGTATCGGCGTGAAGCTGTGGTTGTATATATAAATTGACTTATTTATCAAGTAATACTTTTATTTTAGTGCATTCATGTAAAATTTCATATAAATGTGAATTCGCGTTTTATCTCTAGATAAACAGAATCATAATGGCAACTGAGACGATGATGGTAAAAATTGAGCATCGCGCTGTAATTAAATTTCTCACTAAGCAAGGAAAAAGTCAAAAAACTATTCATGAAGAGATGGTGCCTGTTTACCAGGAATCGGCACTTTAATTATCAACTGTGCAAAAGTGGTCAAGTGAGTTCAAGAGAGGCAGAGAGAGCATTGAAGGCGACCCCCGCTTGAAAAACTTGTTCTTGAGGATGCCCGAATAAAGGTGAAAATGATGGCAGAGATCGCCAAGCTTTCAATTGGTACCATTCACACCATTCTTCATGAACATCTTAACCTTTCAAAGGTCAGTGCAAGGTGGGTGCCACAAATGCTCACAACGCATTTCCTATTTCCGGATTTTAGAAAAAATGTCTTCGTGGAAAAAGATTTTCGGATGATGAAGAACTCAGGTCGGCAATAAATGGGTATTTTGCAGAGAAAGAGGAAATTTATTTTTTTGAGGGTTTAAAAAAGCTTATCTCAAGATGTAACAAATGCATTGATGTTATTGTGCATTGAAAAATAAAAACAATTTAAATTGAATTCGCATTTTTCTTCATATCGATACCGAGTATATATTGAACGCCCCTCGTAGGATACTTCCCAGTGGTCCATATTTAAACACATTATGGTTTTTTTCAATGTACTCATCGAGATCAAAAATTTAAAGCTTGGTGGCGTATACGCACTATTTTCTCTTAAAGACCAAAATCCCGGTGGCGTATACGTAATATATTTGCCCCGTTAGAATTAGAGCACAAAGTAACCAATGTGACGCGTTTCCAAACTTTCAAAATACAAGTATTTATGTACCTAGCAGATTTTGTATTGTGGACCTTTCATTGGGACATCACACTCAGGATAGGGTTAAGTTTCACGTGAGGTGCATACTACCTCGTTTAATTACCGCGAGCAAGTGGCGCTGAAAGTTCCAGTCGTACAAAGTAGACTACAGATTGACTCGTATAGAGACTTTCGATTTATACCTTTCATGCGTTCATGCCAGAATAATATTTTACAGTATTTGACAATTTTCTTTGAAGTTACTACGAGCATGTGAGCTGACTGATTTAGTTGCATTTGTAACCTTTCTCTAAATAATTTAAATATAAGTTGTTCATCCTTTAGGTCCAACGGACGTTAGAAGACTTAAGGCGTGAACTTAAGCAGTGTAGGGCGTTGAGTATCGTTAAATGTGGCTTATTTAAGTGGAAGGGAAGTCAATACATAAATTACGGTTAGTAGTGGTATTTTGCGTAAGTTCTAAGAAGCAATTATAGTCACTTTGGAATGTTTTTCTGACAAATTTTCGTTCGGTTCTGACATAAGCTTAAGTACACTTACGTCCATTCTGGTTGCATCTTAAGATTTTCGTCTTCTAACCCAAGCCGTCTGCTTCGTTTCAGTTTCGTTAAGTTTCGTTTAATTCTACTTACTTAAAACAACGCGAAATTAATCGTTCTCCACATACGCAAATGAGAGATCAGTTGAAGAGCTATGCTCGATTGTACAAAAAAAGTGCTCCTGGAGGGGGTAGCAAAGAAAATGTGGCATGGGCAGATGCGTTGCCATGGTCAGATGGTTATTTTCAACTTCTATGGATAGGTCTTTAGAACTCAGACTGCAGGCGCACAGTTCTCGAGATATGCTTGATTGTATAGAGAGCTGAAATTGTGAGAGTTGATGATTTGTGGAAACGCTTAAGTCAGTATTTAAATATTTTCCCGATTAGGGGACTTGACTGGATTTGTTAATCAACCGAATTGCGGGTATTTCGGAGACCACGACCATTTCTCAAAATCGCCACCTCCTGGCGCACATATCTAAGAGTTCATTTTGCATTGCATTCGCATCGGATACTGCCTTTCTTTTGATCAGGCGATCCGTCTTACCCTCGTCCTCGAATGAAACGAATTGAATTCGCTGACTGCAGCTGTGCCCATGACCTCAATGTAGCAAAGACGGTGTTGTTTTCTTCTTTATACCACTTTCTCCATTTAACTGCAGCGCAAACACGGCCTACAAGTGTATTAACAAAAAATCAATGAAGTACGTACATCTTGACGAACTTAATTAAGTTCAAATCCCCCGTATCCCGAAATACAGCACTCAGCTTTTGTCTTAAAAAGCGTCCATCAATCGGAGATGATTCCCTTGTAATGCATCAACCCAATCACCCCTAAAATCCGCTTTAGACACCGCTCCGAGGAGTAAACATTTCATTATATTCTCATTTCAAACTTTGTATCTGCGCCAAAATGTGTTAATATCCTGCAAAAGTTAAGAAATATAAAATTTAAATTGCATCTCAAGTCGAGGATGCAATGAACGCGCAACATTCAACATTCGCGAAGGATGAACAACAAAAGGGATTTCGATCGTAAAATCCATTCGTCGTGGCATTGGAGTGGAGAGCTCATCGTCCGCTCGTCCGTCATAAAATACAGTTCCACTCGATGTAATATACAAATAAGGAGCTGACACAGGACAGTGAACTGGTTGCCAGGCAGTGCCTGGAGCCAGGAGCCAGGAGCCGAAGCAGATCCTTTATGACTTTTCTTAATCCCGAAAGTAAATTGAAAAGGATTCAATGGGAATAATTGAGTATATTGACTTACTTCTTGTACTTATTCCGTTGGATGTGAAATGAAAGTGACTGCGATGGCTGTTGGATGGGAATTCCTCAAAATTCTCCTCTGGCGATGTTTACTGTACCTCAAGGATGAGTTGTAAACGCGAGCGGAAAGTAGTTAAATCAAAGTTGGTCGTACATTGATGGAGCCGAACTTTGTTGGAGTACATGGAGTTTTTGGAAATATTTGAGTTCTCTCTCCTTTTTCATTCTGCCTTTGGATTTATTTGAATGAAAATGAGTTGGCACATGTGTTATTATAGTTGCACGCGATTATCCATAATGAGTGCTGTAAAATTGATGTTAATGCGCGGAGTAAGAAAGTTGTTACAAGTTGTGACTGTGGCTGGTTTGTAATGCAAATGACTCAGCAAATGTTTTTAATTGTTTATCAAAAGCAAACTCTTGGTGCTGATTTGAAGATCACAACATTATTCCTGGCGAACAATGCACGTGGTACAGTGCAATGCACCACTGTAGTTACTGCGACTCAAACAAATGACAAGGCGTTCTAGCAATTTGTGTCCCACTAGGCCAAAGCATTCATTTTTCATTTTCGTGTCTCTCAGTACCCAAAAAGGGATGGGGAGCTAATCACTCCCGCTATTTTATTTGACGTAGAAGTGGCGCGAGGATAGGGAATAGATGTCGCACCAAAACGTACGACATGGCAGCCAATGTGTTAAACAATCCTTCAATACGGGGCAAAGCACATGTGTCGTCTTGTTAGATGACAAAAAGGTCTTTGACTCAGTGCGGCAAAAGATAAATACTCGATCTCCTCAGAAGTTCCCCAGGGATATGTGGTAGGTACTATATTTTTTGCATTTGCCCCTCGGACTTTTGTGAGAACTGCAAACTGTCACTGTCCCAAACGCTGTCCACCTTTCCACTCGTACGTAAATGCCAGTCGGAATTTCTCGTAATTTCCCAGAGGGAGCTATGGGCACTTTGAAATTTGTCACACCCACATGGGCTTTTTTTTTATTTAAGTCAACTACGGTTGGGCCTTAAGACAGAAATGACTGACACCACACACACAGAATTAATACAGCACGTAGCGTTGTGGCCCGTGGCCCGTGGCGTTGTGGATATGTGCGTCAACTCCTACGCACTTGGACCCACCTGTCTAGGTTCGATTCCTGGTACAACAAGAAAAACTTTTCACGGTCCCACCTCTTTTGAGTCACTGACAATGCTTAAAATAGTATAACTGTCTAGAAAAAGCTTCTCAATCTTGGCCGTTCGGAGTCGGCATAAAACTGAAGGTCCCTTCCACTTGTGCGAGAACAATAGGACGTACAACGCGAGTGGTTGCTATGAAGCTAGGTCCTGTCCCTCTATGGGCTGTAGCGCGATTATTTATTTTTATTATTAGATATCCAACTTCTACCTCGCATGCCTCTTGTTTCTTTTTCGTATTTTATTCCATGCGTCTGTGAATACGTGTGAGCTGTTGTGAACAGCTGAAGCCCTTGTCCAACTGGGGAAGGTGGATCCGTGGATTTTGTGAAGATATGTAGAAATAGAAGTGGATTCCACTACTCTCTCATTTTTCGTGTTCGTGGACAAGTGGTAATTCTGGCCGGAATTTTGCCTCTTATTTCTGACTGACACTAATGCTACCTCGTTCGGCCAGGTTGCTAAAGTAGTAGGCTTCTAGGTGCTTGTTCTTCGGAAGGAGGAAGTGCTGTAGTTTCAAAGGAGATGCGCAGCCCTTTCTCGTCTCAGCCCCATCTTTAGAAGTGATTATAGGGAAGGCCTACAATGGAGGTGTGAGTTCCAATGGGGTGGTGCCCAATTATGGCGTCTACAAGAGTTCCGAGATTCTTCCCACTCATTCTGATCAGGCTAAATACGCTCACTATTATGGCCAGAGAGTAGGCCATAATTTGTAAGTGATGAGCAGGGATAAGATTTTGCTAACTTTGCCATTTCTTTCTTGTTTGCTTAATCGGAAGATAGTATCGAGTATCGACTTTACTTAAACACGTTGCATGTTCTACTGATTCCAAATATATGCATTTTATTTCGCCTTTTTTCTTATCTTTCATTTTCTCAAAGTTTGTGCCCTAAAATCCTTTAGAAAATGCATGTAAGTATAAATATCTACGCAAACGTGTTTCTTGCTCACACTACGTAATACGCATACGTACATTCGTGAACGCATTGGAATTTAAAATGACTAGTTTTTAGGAAGAGTAACATGGAAGTACACGACCACAGATGATTTCCACTTGCATGTGCACTCGTATGATTGATTGAGGACGAAGCACGGCTGGCGTTGATGTACGTCAATGTTGGGTTCTTAGTCGACCCAAAAAAACGAATTTTCGAAGACTTACACTAAACAGGTATTTTTGAGCGTATTAACTTATAATTTTAACTAGCATTATTCTCATCAAGAAACATCAATTGGCAAAGTGTTGCCAGTTGTAACATTCAGAAAAACTTGATCAAACCAAAAGTGCCGATTGCAATGCAAAGCCTGCAGAATTTGACTGTAATTTTTGACATATGCAAATACGGGACTGAAAATTAGTGAGCAGATAAATTCTGTAATGAACTACGACATGGATTAATACTGTTGAAAGCTTTAAATGGGCTCCAATCGTTTCAGTCGTTTAGCTCCTTAAAGGCGCTCCTAAGAGACAACCGGAGATGATTATTACCAGAAAATTTCAAAAAGCTCTTGGTAGTTCAATGCTTCTAAAGGTTGGTTCAACGAGAACGCACGGTGACTGACAAAAAATAGAAGGATCTCTTACAATTATGTATGTGTGAAGCAAAATATCGTCCAATGGCTCGCCACGGCTTCGGTGGCATACATCTATCCGATGGTCCATATTTTCAATGACTCTGAGACATAATTGAGGTTCAATGTCGTTAATGTGTCGAATTATCTCATCCTTTAGCTTTTGTATTTGAATCTCTTTTAAATATCCCCAAAGAAAGGCGTCTTGTTAACGAATCCACTGAAGTGATAGTGTGCCTCGTCGCTGAAGATAATTTTTTTTGTAAAGTCACCATTCGCTGCTGTCTGTTCAAACAACCATTCGGCGTATTGACGACGCTTGAAATGGTCGGTAGGCTTCATCTTTCGATTCAATTGAACCTTGTAAGAATGTGTAAATTCAAATCTTTATTCAAAATTCACATCAATGATGTTCTTGAGATGTTCAATTTTTGGGCGTGACGACGAGTCGAGGTTGACGGCTCTTCTGCGACACCATCGCGAACAAGAGCAATGTTTTCCGCAGAACGAACTACGGGAGCATGTTACAATTCTATCGATTGTGGACACATTTGATAGATTATGGTGACCAAACAAATCACAAAGTGCACGAAATGCATTTTGATTTTATCGCCCATTTTCGTAAAACGTCTCAACAGACTTAACGCGCTGCTGAATTGTGTACCGCTCCATGGTTGAATTTGCCAAACACTGAAACAAAGAAATGTAAAACTTGACGTTAAGGTGTGATTCACAATTAACATCGTGATTTATGGTTGGACCACCCTTTATAACTAAAATGGCATTTAGCGGAAAGAGTACGGCACTTGTGCCCATTCCGCTTCACAATTCTCTGGAATGTCTGTGTCCAGTTGGATTTTAAAGTACGTACCCATCACATTGAGGGATTAGCGGCACTTCAGGAAAGTCTTTGAGTTGAATGTGCATGCACCCAGAATCATGTCCGAACAGATGACGATGTCTGTACTTCATTATAGTCAAAAAGTTGGTACAGTGCTTTTGGCAGTCGGGATGACTTGAATAGGTGAATCAAATAAAAGTCGCTGTTTAAAATTCTCTATTTCAAGTCAAGAATACAAACTATCCATAGAACAAACTACATGTGTACTACCAGCTTCGTGAATTAAACGACTGACCACGTCCACTTGGTGTAGCGTTGGTTTATACCTTCCTTCGATGCATACGATGGTTCATCGAATGATCGTGTGTGCTTGTCGCTTGATGCATTACTTTCGACACAATCGATTTAAAAGCGACTTGAAAATTTATTGTGAACAAAAAATGTTTGTGCTTAATACTATGGGTTGGGGTGTTGGCTCAACAATAGGCCTCAACAATTGGTATTCAAATATTTGTCTAGTGTTTATTTTGTATATCCTACAATGTTCAGTGCTTACATCGTGTTGTTCAAATCCGTGTGTCCATGCTGGTCCTTTTGTGATGGGGGTGGTGGTGTGGTAGCCGATTTAGCCTCGATGATGACTGCTACCGTCGCTCTGGTAGAAGCCATGCAGCTCGTTGTTAGATGTCGTTGGGAACTTCTGCTCGCTTAGCAGATTTAGCGCATTGAGGTAGCGTTGCCCGGAGATGGTGTTTCTCAGGTTCCTGATGGCCTCCTTAGGGTGATTGTTGATGTTTAGAAGCTGCTTTCTGTACAGTGTCACCAAGTACTATTGTGAGGGCTTCGTCGTAAAGCTTATTGTTGCTGTGGTGCTTTCATCGGCAGTATGTTGCTTTCGAAAATTGCCTCCATGCTGGTCTTATCCCTTAAAATCCCTTAGCCTGGCGATCTGTGGTGACTTCGAGCTGGTATTAGTCAGCGAGTCATCTGCGAATAGACAACAGTTCAGTGCGTTGGTTGGCGGCGGTTGATCTGCCGTGTAGATTTTGAAGAGCATCAGTCCCAGCTTGTCCCAGGTGCACCGGTCAGTTCATTGGCTGCCACTTGAACGTAGAACCTTCTGGAATGCAGAAAGTTATAGATTGGGTTGATGATTCTGATGAGGTTGGAGGGGAGTTCCATTTGATTCAGCTTGTAGATGAGTCCCTCTATCCAGACCGTGTCGAAGGCCTTTTCCACTTCCAGGAACCAGGCAACGGTGACTTCGTGTTTGTTGAGGGCAGCTACAACATCGTGGTGGAACTTTTCGACACAATCGTACGATTCAGATGCAGTATCGCGTGCTCTTTGTCGCGCCACTTAGACTCGTGTGATTTGTTGTTCTTTTTTTTGTGATAGATGAATGGTTGTAAAAGGCTCACGCCTTCAGCCATCTTCAGTCCATAAGTGAAAAATTCACAGATGACCACCTGATGTTCAAACTTAAACGAGTAGCTTACGTGTCATGAGTGCAGTGACTTCGGTTACGGATCTATATCTGCCAAGGACATATGCAGCTATTTCATTCTGTTCACCGTACTAGCAGCGGTCTGCCTGTCGATTAAGTCTATCGTCGGAAGATTAAGGAGTATGTTCAGAGCTGCGGAAGGGGTTGTCCTTAACGCTACGCTAATTCATACGCTATTGTCGCTGTCGAGTGGTTTTGCAGTTGATGTCCTTATGGAGAGCAGTCCACGAAATCGCAACTTACATGAGTACGGCCAGTGGACCATGCGAATCTGTGGTCCTCATTTGTACCCCAGCCTTTTGACAGCAATATAAAGCCGTGCAGGCATTTTTTTCACGTCGCTGGATGTTGGGTTTCCAGCATTACTTCATGTCCACTAAGGACCCCGAAAGTTTGGGCAGCCTTTCCGCATTTTGAGAGCGGCTGAAAGTCTGGGATTTTGTATTTCCTGGCGAAGAGAACTAGCTCCGTTTTCTGCGCATTTACTCCTAGACCGCATTTTAGAGTCCATTTGTCTAGTTTGAAGGGTGCAATGCATAATATCCGTGATCGTGGATCTATATTTCCCCGGATGCTATTTTATTTATTTTCTGTCAAACGGGTTCTTTACAATTTCGGTATGCCCGTCTGTGGCCACCTTAGTGTGGTGGCTTGGTGCGTTGTCAGCGGATTGGCCGATGTTAAAGTCCCAAAATGACCTACTTCACCAAGTAACCGTGTGCCTGATTCTGTGCCATAAGACCGCACTGGGTGGTCACAACTGACAAGGAACCAATTTCCTGGAAACAACTCTTCCACGTAGTCAGTTCGTGAACTCCACTTTTGGAGGTTACCAATCCCGATCAAAAGACCCTTTGATACGAAGAAGGAATACAATTCCACGGAACTGTCGCTTTCCGTTCAGAAGATCTCTCAGTCGAACCAAGGCCTTGCCCAACCCTCGTTTCGGTTTCTCAGTAAAGCCTTTTTCTATTCAACTGAGGAGGTCCATCAGCGGCAACCCTAAACCAGACCCTCATCCACCATCGCCTGCCTCAGAAACTACTCGTTGGTTTTTTATTACATAAACAGGAATGAACTGTAACAAAAGCAAAAGAAGAAGAAAAAACAGAACGCTCGGGACACTGCAAATGAACTGGCACACAGGGCGCGCCCTAACCCTGAATTCCCGAAAAATTATTCAAATCATGGAAACGAAGAACTTTACAGGATATCCCTCCCTTCCACAGGCAGTGCGCCTTTCAAAGCACATCACAGCGACAGAGCTTTGCGCTCTCACAATTCAGCATCTGTCGGTGCCTGCGCACGCATCGGACACGGCACAACTCCGAATGCCGAGAGTCAGCTCTCCCAGCTGAGAGACACCAATCTCGGATAGCATCCACAATTCTCCGTCATCACATGGACACCCACGTCGAAGGATGCCACCGTTAAGGCGGAAACTTTGAACACTTTGGGCTTTGGGCATCATTGAAACTTTGGAGCACAACAGAACCGACGAGTGCTGTTTGTACCCAACGAAATGACCGTGGACACGGGGAGCATCGTCGTCGAAAGTAAACTGAGCACTCTGAGATGATACTTACGTTCCATGGCACTTCAGTCAGACTGGAAGGTTCAATCAGTAAAGCTGACGGAAGGGACTATTTGTGTTGTACACCCTCCATCGCGTGTGTCGTCGTTAATTGTGTGTGCCTGATTGTGGGCGGAATAGCTCGACCCCATCCATCCTGCCCCCGTTCACGATGCCGCATTACACGCAGCACAGGACATCAGGCGGATGAAGGATAAGGTTGCAATTTATGAAGAGCTGTTTATTACCGCGATAAACTTGTTTGTGTGCGCGCGTGCAAAGCAGTGATGAGTCCCGAACTTTTCGCAATGAATACCTAAAGGATTCTTCATAATCCCTCCCCGTAATAGTTGTCTAATTGTTTTTTATGCCTACACCAAGCACACACACGTGGTTCGTGTTTCATTCAATTTACCGAAGGACCGCCAACCTTTCGAAGTACGTTGATGCAGGTGGCTTGTGCCTAGCTCGTGTGCACTGCCTTCCAAGTACAATCCGCGGGATTATCGTAAAAACTTTGACAGTGTCATCAGTTCGAGGCTGTAAATCGGGCTCACACTCTCTGCGGTGCGACGTTGATGGCGGCTGGAGGACTCCAACTCTGAGTTCGTCGCCGGTGCCGTTACTGAGGGGGTCTGCTTAAGGAGATGCTTATGAAAATCTAATTAAAGTGAATGTACGGCGTCAGCTTCTTGGCGGCTGTCGGGCTCTCTGTTGCTCCGCGTTTCCGTTGTCCTTGTCGGTCGCGCTGTGGCCGTGGGTGTCGGTCGGTGTCGGTGTCGGTGGCGGTGTGTCGGGCAACCGTAAGTGAATTAATGACGAGGAATGAATGAATTTATAATGTCTTGTGATAACGCTTAATGTGCGTTGCAATTAAAGTTTAATAACTTTCTTAATTTTTCGGAATAAACTTTCATTCACAATGGATTACTGGGTGGCGATGTCGGTGATGGTGGCGGTGCTGTTCGCGATGGTCCTTGGTAAGAGACGACTCGTGGATGAACATTTTACTTTTAATTACTTGACTTCTTGGCTTTTGCGAAATGTTTTACCCCCGCTGTGTGTGTGTGAGCTTCACAATAATTGAACATAACATCGAATGGGTCTGGTTCCTTTGACTTCGACTAGTTTAGGTCTGCTCCAACTCAAACGAATGGCGGGATGTGGCGCCATGCAAGCAGCTGCCTCGTCCTGGGAACGTCATGATTGCGGCAGTTTTTCGCTGTCCCACGTGTGTTACTTAAGCAAAGACGATGGTGGCAATCAAAAAGCAATTGCAGATTGCAAAAAAAAAAACCGGGTGTTGTATATTTTTTTGTTGCATGGTATCATTAAAAAGCGCTTAGGAGGAAATGCCTCGTCTACTCTTACAACAGGGTGGTACATTTAGCTTTCCTCGGGGAAACTTTTTACTTCTGGTGTAATCATGAGACCGTGTTTGAAGCCAGAGCCCATTATTGACGCTTCGAAGATTGCACGATTATTGTTTTTGCTCCTTTCTACACGCAGGAATATACATATTTTCACGTTGACACTTTATCAATGCAGTAGTTTTGATGAGAGTAGAGTAGAGACTTGTCCGTCAAATAATTATAAATTTAAAATTTCCCTGCAGCTTAGCGCTTAGGTTTGGTTTAAGTCGCTGTCACAGCTTAATCAATTGTGACCCACTGACACTAAAATAATACTCGCTGTTATCCAAGTAGCGGCTATCCTAAGATGATCCACTCCATTACTGGGGTATGGCCAGTTTGTTTTCTTTCACGTTCAGAATCGTGATATTTGACATTTCTTCTAGGCTGCTGAATAAATAGTCGTCTAGGGTGCTTTTCCTTGTTCTTGCAAGGGTTGGACAGGTGCTGAGGTAATGTAGCGTGGTTTCTACTAATTCTTCATCTCTACAGCTCCTGCAAAAGTTAACGCTGAGTATGAATGCAAATAAAAAATCCAGGGTCCTTCTGGATTGATTAAATAAAAGAGAATTGGATCTTGTCCACTTTCGATTCGATTTACCTTAGACCTGAATGCAGAAATGCCCCTCCAATCACTAATTGACTTACATAGATAAACATAAGCTTGCGTGGAAACCGAAAGAAAATCATCCGGAAGCATGGGTAAATTTCGAGGTGCTCATAATTGCTTCTGATGACTTGCGCTAGACTCAAAAACCAAATTGGAGTAAGTAAACAGAAGTGAACGAAACTTAACGAAACTTACCGAAGAGGTCATTACAGTCACAGTAATATTAAAATAGGTGCCGCTACGGCTTTATGTGAACCAGGCCAGGCTTCTTCAGCAACCACTCATATTGTGCTTTGCGAAAGGACCCACTAGTTTTATGCCGACTCCGAACGGTGAATTTGAGACGGTTTTTTTTAAACAGGAAAACTTTTTGTGTCTCGAAAAAGGTAAGGCCGCGAATTATGAAAGTTGTTAAGTTCCTGGATTTCATTCCATGGCTTCCCTAGCGATGGAGTCGACGCACCAATCCACTACCTCTGGGCGACCACATTTATGTTACACTGGGCAGTTTCTAGTGATATATGTTGTCGCCTAAATGCTTATCTTGTCAGTCCGCAATATTTACACGTGTATGTCAAGTACGTACATTGACACAAAACCTAAAATTGGCGGATTTATCTAACTCCACATTGTAAATGTAAATGTTCAGCCGAAACTACATCAAAGCACATATCGGAGGTACCGAAAGCTTTAGTTGACTAATAACTGCTGTTGCAGTCGTCTGCTCGAAATAGTACGTGTACAACGTACTCCGTGATTTTTAGTTTCACGTGAATTTACCATTTATGTGGATTATTGTCAAACATTAAATTTGTTTCGATTATTTATGCGTCTAGTTGGAGGTAGACATCATTTTTAATAAGCCCGATGTGTCATTTAACGCTATGTCACCGCAGCGTTACCGTTAATGTTCAGGGCCCATATGTTCGACACAGGCATACATCATATACAAACGCGGTTTTTTCGAGTAAAATGTACAGGAACGTTTAGAACATGTAGAACGTTCATCAATTTCACAGGTGTACATTTATGATCCGCACGTGATCACGTGGTACAGTGTAACACGCAGGTACATGCCCAATGAACACGGGTAATTATTGTAGATATATAGTACAAAATTAAACAAACGTCTTGCCACTCACAGAATGTCTTCTATATTATTATTCTTTGCATTGTTTCACTTAAAATATTTCCTTTTATCTTATGTTTTGTATTTATTTTACTTCTGCATTCCTTATTTTTGTTTTACACGTTAAACTAAAAATAATCACAGACATTTCGATGTTTTGGTTGTTGACCCTTCTTCAGTCTTCAGTCATCATCTGGTAACTACCTACATATGTTGGGACATCTTTTGTAGATTTCATTAGTAGCTGATTAAACACTAATAAAGGTACCTACCTTGTGGCGACTTAAATAGAATCGATCACACTTCATTATTAGATGAGAAAGGTCGAGCACATTCTTCCCACATTCGCGCTGATTTCTTCCCTTTTGATACAATTCTTGCCCACAGCGAAGTGCTTTAAACAAATGTATGCGTACGAATTTAACCTTTTTGGTAAACGATTTGTTTACCTCAACTCTAAAGACTCTTCTTCAAGGGGGCCTCTTGACGTAAAGGCATTGAAGGACATGACCATTCTTCTCATCTCAATGATCACAAAGCATTTTCCGGAAATGTCCATCGCATTTTTCTTGCTTGCCTTTGTGTGTTGTTTTTCCTGAGTTAAATTCCTACGAAATCTTGTTATCTCCTGCCGTTTGAACGCCCACTTTTTATCCATGCGACCGGTGTCTTTATGCTCTGTGTCCCCTTGTTGGGGCATTGAGTTTTCGTCCCGATTACCGCACCTTATTCGCCAGTGGTTTGTGAAAAGTTTTCTTTGAATCGCCTTCGCCTGGGGTCTTGCGTTATATAATTCCATTGCATTGCATGGCTAGCTGGCCGTGTGTATGAGCAATCCAATGCCATTTCCACCGTTGATATAGGTGTTCGTTAGAAATACAGAGTTGCGTAGGCGCGTTTGTAGGTTCCTTGAGACAGCGGTGGTCACTCTGCGTGCGTTCCATTCAGACAGCAGCACAGATTGCACATTTGGGCGCGGAGCAGGCTTAACTCCGTGCTCATACGAATTGTATTTATTGTTTAGCTATATATTGAACAGCATTTCCAACGCTGTTCGGCAGATGGAATTAATCTAATCCTTCAATCGATCTCCAGCAATGTTTGTCTGGTCAGACAATTTTGTCTGCCAACCCGACACTATGTGCGTTACTCCTTGGAGCAATTTCGTGCATGTCCTTTATTCTATGCGAAAGTAGGCGACGTAGTCTTGTCATAGTTCATCTAATTCGTCCGTTTTCTGTTGACAGGGTGCCTCTTGGCAGTCAGCCTGAAGAGGGACACAAGAAGCACATCACCGAGGAGAGGAACAAGTTCGATGACCCTGCGGTAGTCCACTTTGAATTTCGAATTTCTCTGCAAAGGATTTCCATGATTTTACACGGCTTTGACTGAATCATTCAGAGGAACAAAGACAATTTCTTGCAAGGAGCCTCGATAATAGGGATTAGTTTATACCGCATGTCGGTCGTGACGAAGTGTGTAGGTGCAACCCGACTGACTAGGTTCAGTTCGCGAGACGAACTCACCTATTTAAGGTGACGCTACAATCCGGGTGAACCTGGCCCTCAAACAACAATTGTCTCCAGCCAGGTCGATGTTTAGCTTGCTGTCTCCAGTTTTGCACGCATAGTTGGTTGATGTCCCTTTCCATTTGCGTGCGCCACCAAATTCTTCCTCTACTGCGCCGTCGCTTGGGGGGTTGATTCGAAGACTTTCCGAGCCGGGGCATTGGTTTTCATGCGCTCTAGCCATCTCAATCGTTGGATCTTCACTCTTCTGGCTAAGTCAATGTTGGCGAACAGCTCGTACAGTGTTTTATTCTCCACTCACCATCTACGCAGACGACGGAGAGGGCTTTGTTTATTAATTGCTTTCTTAGCCCAAAGAAGCAGCTATTGGCAAGAGTTCTTCTTCGTTTGACTTCAGCGCTGCATGTCTAAGTTGTTCTCAATATCGTCGGCATACACGAGTAGTTGGACGGACTTCTAAAAGATTGTTACTCTGGTGTTGAGGCACGAACAATTTTCGTAGTTCACGGCTCCACCACCCTCTAGTCACAGACAGTGCTCAAGGAGTACAGCCGTCTAGAAAAAGCTTCTCAATCTTCGTCCTTCGGAGTCGGCACAAGCGAACAATTGCACGCACAGCACGAATAGTTGCTCCGGAGACAAAGCCCATGTTCACCTGAGACTCTAGAATTAATATTCCATCAAACTCCAGGTCAACCAAGTCAGACTGTCACAGATAATTCGCCAAGCGAAAAGTGAAATTCGAGGAAAATGCCGACGTTCACATTGGGACGTCTGCCGTCATTGACATTGGAGTCACATTAAGCAGCAGCATCGTCGAGTTGGTTAAATCGTCCCAACCTCGCGGCTGTGCGTTCCATCTGGCCATAGACATTAGACTGAATGCTGGCTACGATTCAAATTATTACATTTTCCAGTACATCACCACCGAACGTGCCTATTATCGTAGTCATTTCCTACGTGACACGACCTCATAAGCATCAGTCCTGAGTACATTAGGCGCGTGCTTGCCGCTTGCTCTAGCTATGACCGTACATCTATCAGGCGTGGCGCTGTGCAAGGAAAAAAAAAATTGAATTGCGACCGGGACATAGATAACATAATTTCTTCGGAACGGACGAATATCAATGCGCTGAAGATTGTGTCGTACTGTAATGCAATTTACTCGTTTTCTAATGGCCGTCCTTACTATTCGTTGTTGACACTCGTGCAGAGACTGACAAGTTGCCCGTGGAGATGCCGAGATGGAAAGTGAGAAAGTGATGACAGCGGTATACATGGTAATTAAATCAACACATCTTCGTACGTTTTCTCTCTCACCCACCCACTGAACCCGCACAGCGTGCTTGATGAAAGGCATTAGGAATGCCTGGGACGTTTCGAATTCCATTTGTGGGCGCTCGCAGAAATGTCTTAATCGACGAAATATTTTGTGAATTACGCAATGAGGAGCGAATGTTAGTTTCGCAGTGGATTGTGGGCTGGAGCATTGTGGATTGAGTCCTGGACACATCCTTAGTTTTGCTCGCCTAGTAATTTTGATTATGATTTGATGGGATTATGTGGGGAATTTGAGTTGTTTTTTAGTGACAGCCTTCACATTCTTCACATGGATGGGTATACTCTTGAGGAAGGCAGGACAATCGTCACAATGTGCTTCAACGGAGAAGAGAACCAGTGACATTTCTGTGGTGGGAATACGTCATCGTCATAACCATCGTCTTACCCGCATAATCTACTAAAGGGTCGCGGGGGTAAAGAATGCACGAGAGATCTCCTAGCCAACCGATCCTCCGCCATCGAGCAATGCTCAAGCAATACCAAATAGTTGTCGAAAATCCACCTCGTCATTGGTCTGTCAAGCGGTCGCCTGTTTGTTGGAATCACATTCCAAGCACGCCCTTGAAGTCGTGGTGATGAGGACATTCGTGCCACATGACCAAACCGTCGCAGTATAGCACTTTTCGTTCGAAGAAACAGCTGCGAGTTCCCCGCGTAAGGCTGTTGTTCTCATCCCGTCACGGCGAGTAACTCACACGACAGGACGAAGAAATCTCATATCGGCAGCTTGTATTCGTGAGCTTATTCTTTCTGTCGGTCATTAGCCAAGTTTCATGACCAAAGATTAGAGTGGGAACAAATACCGAGTTAAAACCGGCAAACTTCGCTTTGACACTAAGCTCGGCCTTCCTGAATGTAGATCCTCCAAGCTGTTTCAAAATTGACCCAGCCTGGCCAAACGTACAGGAAAGATCAGCATTACTCCTCCCTGCACCTGCTTCAATGGGACTCCACTAACATAGAACCAACGACTTAGAAATAAGCATAACCTTTGCCTTGTCCACGTTAACCTTCATCCCAGCACCAGCACATACGGCCACAAACTTATCGAGCTAGCGCTGGAGTATATAACTAAGTCATCTGCAAGAAGAAGATGATTTACCCTCAACTCATCCAATGTGAAACACTCCTGCCCTTGGCTGTGCCGCAACATCCAGTCCATATATATATTGTGAAAAGGAGAGGTGACAAGACTTGGCGAAGTTCAACGCCCACGGTGAAAGGTGTTGATTTAGATACTGCCGCAATTTGTGTGTAGAGACTGAATAGTCCCAAAAAAAGGATCATCAATCGCATACTCGTGCAGAACACTGCAGAATTTACCTCGAGGCGCTCCATCGTATAATAATGTAACATGCGCGGCGCTACAGCCCGTAGAGAGCCAGGGTCTACCTTCTAGAGCAACCACTTGTGAGTCGTGTTGGGCGTGCTATTGTTCTCCGTCAAGTGGAAAGGAACGGCCAAGTTTGAGAAAAAATTTCACAGGAATACTCTTTGAGCATCGAAAGAGGTGCAGCCGTGAAAGTTATTTTTTTTTTGTCGTACTGAGATTCGAACCTAGACACCGACGTTCGAGTACTTAGGAGTCGACGCACAGACCCACAACGCCGTGGTTGCAATGCCTTCGATCGTATGCCTTTTCCAAATCTACAAAACAGCTGTAGATCGGTTTGGCATACTCTCAAGCCTTCTCGAGTACCCTTCTTAGAGTGAAAAGCTGGTCGGCTGTGCTGGGAATATGTGAACAAACAAATGGTGCAGTTCTTGAAATCGCTATAAATCCATTACCCGCCGTTGTTGGCGCTGGACGATTCATTGTCTGGACAATTTTTAGTTTAGGCTGAGCCAGAGCAGTGACTAATGGATTTTTCCTTCCTAAATTGTGTTAACTTAAATACGAATATTAATGCACACAAGAAACTTCTATCAACTTAATATCGGCACTCTTTATTCAAATCCTTTGGTTTTCAATTATTGTTTCACAATGCGTCAATCTGCTGTGTGACTACTACTGCGACTGCGACTACTGCTCTATATATCTCGTCGGTATTCATCCCTCACCCAGTAGACATCATGCTGTTGTACCCGTGCTGGTGTATATGTGCTGTTGTATTTGGGCTGTTGTATACTCGCCGACATCAAAGGACCCGCCGTGTTGTCGCCACCTGATTACGGCAACTATCGACACGGCGGCAACAGAGCCCAAATATTTACAATTGTATGAATCGGGACTGGAGGACAGATTATAAGAGACACATCCGAGATTCAGAAGCGGGCGTTTCTCAGTCGCCTCATACGGCATATGGGTAACTTCCAGTGCTCCGTACTAGCCGCCCCCATCGTGATTTCATTGTATGTGGCTACTTCAAGTCACGGGGTATGAACAAACGTCAAGTTCGTGCAGTTTAAAAAGAACATTCGTCCAGAAGTGGAAGAAAATTGTCTAAAGGAGATCTTGTACATTGACATTGACAACAATCAAAAAACGGTCGTTTAAAAGATATAACATAAAACATATACTTTCGTCATAAGTGGAGGAGTACCTTCAGTTTTATGCCCGCTCCCAACGGCAAAGTTTAAGAAACTTCCTGCAGGCCGGTATACTTCATCTGCATTGTCTACGACATGGCGGCCACAGCAGACAGGAGACAGGAGTTATCTATAAAAATGAGAAAGAGTGTCGGAGACTTTGGGAATCCTTGCGGAACACCATCGTTTACTTGGTGAACATCAGACTTGAACCTATCGAAGCAACTTGAATTAAACGGTTCGATATGTAATCGAATTCATCGAAGAATAGATTTGTCGACACTTTAGCCGTATATTTTTGGAAAAGCGTCTAATTCTGTCAAATCGCTTAGAAATTCAATCGTCGAGAGCAACGATTTTATTTTTGCCCAGATTGTGAAAAGATAGCTTCCACTTTTCAGTCGTTCTCTGCTTGGGTGCCTCTGTTGCGTTTTTCCCACATGTTCAAGACTCTTCGTGTACACATGGCTTAGGGACTTTAGGCATTGGATTTGCAGACAGCAAACTTCACCCATATCGCTCTACAGGCACAGTACGTGGTTGAATCTTCTCCCCTAGATCACACAAAAATCACTGTGACTACTCCATCCGCTCTTGAGATTGTCCATGCACCAGGAATGGAACGATCATTGACTACTATAAGTGAAGTATGTGATAGGGTGCCCTGTCTGCCCTTTAGGCCGTGGCTCATTCAGACCAACTTGTTGGGTCCATTGTGCCTTGCTCTCTTGTTTTGAGCTGGCTTGCCACCATGAGACCTACATCTGTTCTAAAACCACCCGGATTCACAAATGAATCTTAAGAGGCTTCTCAGTTCAACACTGCTTAGGTGCTCTAGCTCTACGAAGAAGTGTTTACCGAAGAACTCCCTCTTTTTCTTTGCTAGGCCTGTACAGTAGCAGAGCAGGTGTGGAATGGATTCAATTTCTTCATTTTCTCTGTAGCTTCTACAAAAGTCTTTGTGCGGCGGGTTCAGACGCATAACATGTGGAGATAGAGCCCAGCTGTTGCTTCCATACTCAGACGAAGCCATCGTGATCTGGCTCTTTATAGGGCTTCGTCCCCTAGTTTCTTCCTGATGGAGCTTAGTGGCCTTTTTTCGCGAGGCTGATTGCCTTTTCGTTTCCTTGGATTCCTGTATGTCCCGGTACACAGCAGAGGGTCACCGAGATCGCCAAGGATATCTCACTAATGATCTGTCTGCACAGTCGAAGCAACTTCAACGCCAGGATGCCTGATGGTATGGTCTTTATTGCCGATTAGCTGTCTCTTAGTTCCAGGGATTTTTCGGACGGGTCAGAGAAGACCCCCGCGCCTGTACCTTCGCTCGTCTTCAAGCTGTCAGTGTATAAGGCGTATTTTTATTATCAATTTTTCCCTGATATTGTATCGGGTTCGGAAAGCGCTGATTGAAGGTCCTCTCCGGGGCTAGGGTTGGTTGTAGATAGTCTGATTGTCCTATATTTTGTGCTGCTGTCCTCTGTATGGTATCTCCCTCCAGAAACTCGCTTCTCTGAGTCTCAGTGCCGATGAGGCTGCATTGTCGCTACGGACTAGGTCGAGAGAAGAGAGGCAGAGAATAGCCTCGAGTGCAATCGTTGGTGTTGTTCTGAGCCAACCTGTAAGTCATAGTCAGACCGATCTTTGAATTAATCGGTTCGAAGTACTTGACTACCTCGAAGTTATAGCTGCCCATTGTGTGGCCTTTCTTGAAGACAGAACATACTTCGTTCTCCCCTCGTTCTCCGCCAGGCTAATTATAGCTGCTTCAGCTTCTTGCATCAAGCCAACACCTATTCACGGCTCACTGTGTTCTGCCCATCACGTCAACGTGATCCACTTGTGCTAACAGTTGTGCGGACTTCTGAAAGATAGTGCCACTTGTGTTGGGGAGTGTTTTTTTCACGATCTTCTCTCGAACGATGCTTAAGAAGCTTGTAACAGAGCGTCGTCTTAAAGAAGTCACACGACAGCTCGTGGTCTCGTCTAGTCCCTTATCCGACATTAAAGGTCTCGGTGAGTTCGTTACCGACCTTGATAGAGCAGCGAGTATTCTACATCGTCATCCTGCACAGTCTGAGGAGCCCGGCAAGTCGTTTCTGGCTCGTTTAAACTAATCACATAGCCCACCATTATTTTTGCTACTGACTGCCGACCCACCTTTCAGTTCAAAGTCCATTATTCCGTCGCACTTGACGGCTCCCTTCCGGACTGGTTGTGTGTATTTTATGGCCATGATCATACCCAGAGCGCGTTTTATTCGACTCTCGCACTACTTACGGCCGGGTTTGCTAATGCCTCTGTTTGGTTTTAATTAAATCCAAGCACACACGCCAAGGATGTCTCGCCCGCTTGGTCGCAACTCGCACTCCACTTAATGGAAGTGCCATCCATGGCGACAACCTTATGAAATCGAAACACAGACCCACTCTCGCATCATCGTAAAAAACTTAAAAAAAGCACAAAGAAAACAGAACTGTCCTTAAAGAAATAAATAAAAACAGAAACTCCCAGCAGCGGCAAGGAGCCGAAGTGGAAATGGAGTCCCCGATCCCGAGCACAGGACGACACAACACTTAACCAAAACCAAAATACCGAATACAGTAGTCGCCAGGTTTGCCAGAGGAGTGGGGCAATTTAAATAAATGGAACGGAGCAACGGTTAGCATTACTATCATGCGCTATAAAGTTGTTATTTCACAGCGAGATTTGTTGTTCCCCGGCTGGTCGGCCTGGTCGACCTGAGCGGGAGATTTTGGGCCGGTTCTGCTAGTTCTCGGCAACTCACGCTCTCGGCAATAAATGTGCTCCTAAACGGTCCTTTTGTGATTTCCTCATATGTCCTTGTCAGTTTTATTCATGCACGTTTCTGTTATCCTTCGTGTGTGCCGGAGCCGAAGCCATAGCCAGAGCCAGAGCGGGAGTGTGAACGTGGGTGTCCGGACTGATGGTGTGAAATTCGGGACGAGCACTCTTCATATGTGTGCGCATCCATCCTTGGCATCAAAGTGTCATTTATTTAAGTGTTGTGTTTTGATGGATATGTAGATGGGCTCGAGTCGTTTGCGTCGTTGCCGGGCCAACGGGCGCGGTGCGGCATTGGTAAGTGATGCTTTTACAACTATCTTCATATATTTTATTTCGGGTCATATAATTCGTAGACGTATCCATATCCGTGTTTGTATCTCTGAATGACGTACTCTTGCAAAATGTTTTATCGGTGCTGGGGCAATTTTCCTTTTTTATGCCGGAGGCGCAATTTGAAAGAAAGGATTGTTGTCTGTTTGGCAGGATTATGGCCGAATTGAGTCGGGTTGTTGTTTTGACTTATCTTGGCGGGGGGGGGGGATGGGGGTGGGAGGTGAGCTTAACTCTTGCCAGTTCAGCGAATGTAGTCAAGGACAATCGGCAGTGTTTTATTATTGCTCCTCCGCACAGGCCTCCGGTGACCCAGAGTGACGCTCAGTGCGAAATGATGGATTCCACTCAGGCGTGCCATTGTGTTGTAAATTGGAAAATGGCATTGCTATCCATTTTTTATAGTTTCTTTTTTTTTAACTTTTACGACACGACGTGAGTGTAGTTTAAATGTGGGCTTGCAATTCGTTTGAGTATCTCTCGAGTAGATGAGATCAGGATGAGACTTAGGCGTCGTGTGGCGACTTGAAAGGGTAGGAAATAAAATAAGAGCTTTCGCAATAAAGCAACCGCTGCAACTCTCAAAGAAAACACTACTTTTTTGATTGGGGACAGAGTTGAAATGGGTGATTTCTGTTTGTTCTTTGGTTTCTCAGTGTTCTATTTTTTGATTCGTGACATGGGCGATTATCAAGGACTGTAAATCCTGTCACAGCGCCTATCTTTCGGTGAGTGGAACATAGAAATGATGGAGGAAGATCCGCTATTTTATGGAAAGATTGTCTTCAGGGGCGATGTTCATTTCTGGTTGAACGAATGTGATAGTAAGCAAAATTGCCATAATTGGCGATTAGCCGATGATTAGGAACCTCAGCCAATACAAGAGCTGCTAAGTCCCTCGGATAAATGTACTGTTTGGCGACGAAACCACTGGCCCGTATTTTTTCAAAGATAAGCCGGACGTCGCGGCTATCGTTCAATGATTTGAAGTTTTGTTTGCCGAAAATACACGAAATGAACGAAGTCAACAAGTAGTTCCGACAAGACAGCGCTACGAGTCACAAGGCGCGCGATTCGGTACATCGATGGAGATGGAGTAAGAGTTCACTGAATTATTTCTCATTTTTGGACTGGTAAATTGGGCGGTTACATGGTGCCATTTGACGCCTTTAGACTATTTCTTATGGGATTACGTCAAATCACTCGTCTACGCTAGACAGAGACAATTTTCTAAACAAATGCTGGATAATGTTACACGAAGATAGGGTAAAAGCACTGTCCGTACTCAGGCAGGTCACACCCACAAGGTCTCAAATAAGTACAAAGATACAAGCCGTAATGCGTTTCTAAAGCACGTTACAAGTTTCAAATAAGTTAATTGTAAAGGAGGTTATGCGTCTGAGAGTACGATAATTTTTACGTTTTATCAATAATGCACGCAATAGCTTGTTTCATTTGAAATTTAATAAATTTTCTTGATTAGAAAAACGGCAATTTCTCTTTTCACCAAATTTTAGTGTCCAAGGCCAACAGAGCGGAAGCTCTTATGTCTCCGGAGAAAATTATTTTGTATGCGTTGCAACCAAATACCACCCACACTGTGCAGTCGGCGGGATAAGCACTGACGACAATACTTTTGAATGAAGCCATTCTTAAAAACAAGGATGTGGTGGTTAGCATACAGAATGGTTGCCGGAAGTGTAGCTTGCTTCCATTAAATCCGACATCTATAAAGGTCTCCAAATTTGCTTAGAATCTTGTAATTGCTCACGCTCCCCAATATTTCGATCCAGGGCAAGACAATCCCCTATTCGACTGAATCCTCCGAACTTAAGATGACTGCAGAAGCGACAGAATTGTCAGAACAGCTGAGAAATGTTGGACGTGATGCTTAATAAAGATGGAACGTTAGAGAAAGATGCCTTAGAAGTCTCTGGCACAAATAGAGAAGACATTGAATACGAAGCAACATTAAAATGATCGACAAACTCCAAAGAAACTCCAAGATTCACTTCCGGCTTTGGACACGCTTACCTTCAATATAATTTGATGTAATTTCCGCAATCATTATTGAACATGTTGCGAATATTTAACTCAAAAAAAAATCATAGACAGCTACGCGGCAAACTTCATAGCGATTGTATTTCTAGAGATGTTATGATGTCTGAATCTATTACGTTCCAAAGCTTAGGAAAGAATAGCATAGGAACACCTTAAATTGAGGGTAGCTTATTCTCACCCCTATTGCGAGTGTCAAAAAATCATTGATAAACGATACTTATCAACAAAATTGACTCGTTGGTATTGCGAGTGTCAATTGAAATCAATTTTATTGATAAACTTCAATTTTTTAGTCAATCACATTTTTGAGGTTGATAGAGCTGCTACAAAATAAAATGAGGTTTTTGCCCGTAGTCTCTCAGCATCGGTGTAATTAAATTTGATCCACTTCGTAAAAATGAGTTGAATTTCCGGGCATAGTCCGGCAAGTGGATCAAAGCCAACCCTACTGAGGAAAAACGGAATAAGCTTAAACGGGCCAGAAATGACTGCAATGCAACTATCAGACGTGTTAAATTCTCTTATGATCAAAAGTTGAGGCAAAAAGTGCTACAATGTCCCAATGGTAGCAAAAACTTTTGGTCATTTGTAAAAAACATAAGGAATTCCGCCTTGTCTTCAATTCCCACGCTCATTTACAATGGCATTCCAGCTGTCAGCTCTTTAGACAAAGCCAATTTGCTTGCGGTGCATTTTGCAGCCAGCTCAACACTGCCAGATTCCAATATGTCTCCACCTGTACTCGAGAGCGTTGATTTCACCATGGGACAAATCCACTTCCGCACTCGTACAGTTGCAAGAGTACTTAAAGATCTCGACGTGCACAAATCCGCTGACCCGGATGGTTTTCCCTCTATACTTCTGAAGAGCGCTGGCAAAACCATTGCGTAAGCTTTTTCATCTATCCTACTCTTTAGGTCTCTTTCCGAGCAGATGGAAAACAGCATTTGTCCAGCCCGTCCCTAAAAAGGGCGAATCTTCGTCACCCACCTCGTACCGACCCATAGCACTTACGTCCCTTCTTCCTAAGGTCATGGAAACGCTGATAAATCGTCAACTTATGAAATATCTTGAAACGCGGAAGCTCTCCACTGGTCCACTGGTGATCTGATAGCTTATCTCACCGAAAAGTGGAACAAATCTTTGCATAATGCAGGCGAAAACAAGATGGTTGCACACACTCGATGAATCTCTTCTTCTATGGATTAGAAATTACATTTCGAACCGTTCAATTCAAGTTGTTTTGGAAGGATTCAAGTCTGATATCCACCAAATAAATACTGGTGTACCCCAAGGCTCTGTTCTGTCTCCGACACTCTTTCTCATTTTTATTAATGATCTCTTGTCTGATACTTCTAATCCAATCCATTCCTTCGCTGATGACAGCACCCTCAGCTTTTCATATTCGTTCCGAGACTCACGACCCTGCACTTCGGCCGTAGAATTGGAACGGCAGCGTATGTTAAGCACATTGAATGCCGATCTTGACAGCATAATTGACTATGGAAACAACAACAGAGTGGAATTCAATGCTTCGAAAACTCAATGCTGTCTGCTGTCACTCAAGCGAACCCTTGTTAATCAGCCATTATCCATGAATGGCGCTTGTGTCGATGAAACCGTAAAGCTTTCCATCCTTGGTATGTGTATCAACACAACACTTAGTTGGAACGATCACATATTTGAGGTCGCCAAAAATGCTGCGAAATGTTTAGGTTGCCTTAATCGATGCAGGAAATATTTCACCACCTCTGATTTGGCTTTCATTTCTCATATCTGGTCTGGTGCCCCAAAGACCACCCTGCACCTACTAGACACAATCCAAAAGCGAGCGATAAAACTTATAGGAGACAACAATGTCGCAAAGTCATTAGACTCGCTCGAACATCGACGTACCGTTTCTTCTTTGTCCGTATTTTATCGCTATTTCAACAAACGATGCTCAAGTGAGCTAGCCAACTGCATTCCTCCTCTCCATGAATTCACCCGCAATACTCGTCTCGCCAGGAATGCTCATCAGTTTACCCTTAAGACTACTTTCCGACGCACAGTTAAATTTAGAGACATGTTCTTCAGCCGTACTACGCGAATTTGGAATGCTCTTCCCAGCCCTATATTTCCCACAGACTAAAAAAAAAAAAAAAAAAAAAAAAAAAAATAATAATAATGTATATATATATATATATATAGATATACACATCTGTACACGGATGTGTACCGATGTGTATACCAATGTAAATATTTAAAGGCCATACATATATATATACAAGCATATATTTTAATATAGTATGATTAGTCTAAGGTAGTTTTAAGTTATTTTAAGGTAGCATGTAAGTTTAAAATAAATACAGTTCTGATATTAAGTTTTTTTTTACAATTTTCTTAATCTTAATTTGTTCATGCTAATTTACTTTTATTTAATCATGTAGGTTAAGTCGAAAGACATATTTTAAGATTTAGTTTAGCTTAGAGTGCCCGCCGAGGGCCAGTAAGTTAGAATATATAAACATTGTTCGTCCATCTAGTTTTAAGCATTTTTGTCTAGTATATAAGTCTGTTATGAATTGTAGAAATAAAAAAAAAATGAATTTAAAAAAAAAAAAAAAAAAAAAAAACCCTTAAGACTACTTTCCGACGCACAGTTAAATTTAGAGACATGTTCTTCAGCCGTACTACGCGAATTTGGAATGCTCTTCCCAGCCCTATATTTCCCACAGACTACAACCCGCAGATATTTAAGACCAATGTGCACAGATACCTCCTCTCCCTTTCTCCCTCTATACCTTCGGCCCGTGCTGTGTCTTGACCCCGGACACTTAAGGGTATTAGCAATCCCTTGTAAAAAAAAAAGTCTCGAGTACATGAAAAACGTCTTTCAAAACATTCATCATTTCACAGTTGATATGACCCATGAGCACAAAATCGCAATGCTGTGACAAGTTTTATGACGGCTGGTATCGACGTTGTTCTAATTGCTGGCTTCATCTTCTCCTTTATTTCACTCAACAAATAGGCAAATGCTGGTTTCGTTAAACGAACATTTTTCACAAAACTGAAAAGAATTACGCATCGGAACTAATTTCAATTGCGGAGTTACATATGTACTTACTAGCTTACTAGCTTTCTTCTAATTCTAGAGGATTGGAAACATCCCTTAATTGCCGTCTTCTTCTGAGAGTTTCCAAGAAAACTGACTGTTCATGGTCCGTTTCATCGTCAAACCACAATTCCATTTTTTTATTGTTTTATAATATTATGTTATTCAAAATTCAAAAGATTCTATCGGATGTTTGGATGAGTAAAACATACAAATAACAAAATTATTTTTTGACACTAGAAATATAGGTGTCAAATGTAATGTCTCATTCACAGCAGTCAATATATTGACGATTGTAAAACATTTTATCAACTGAGTTACACTCAATTGATTGATAATTGACACTCGCAGTAGGGGTGTCTGTAATTGTTTTTTGAAGAATTCTATTGATTTGTATTCTGTCTTCATTTCACCATTTTCTACAAATGTTTCCTTCGGTTTGTGGTTACTTAAGTACGAAATAAACATATTAGATTGTAACCGATCTAGAAATCGATTTCGTCGTTGCATTTGCTCTGTCATTCGTCACTCGTAGTTAAAGTTGAGGATGGAGTAAGTCAATTCATGGTTGAGACTCAGCAGGTGCACAATTCACATTAAAATCTCTATGGAGGATTATTGGTATTCTGCCAAGTTCGGGACCAATGAGGGCCGCAATTTCCACAGTATACACCGTGAAGGGTGGGTGGATAAATTGAATGATATCTGCTATCGTGTGATTCGGAAATATATTTATCAATATGTGGCCATCATCAAAATTGTTTGCTGATCTATGACGCACTTTGCAGCACATAAGTCGCCGATTGTTGAAGTATTCACAGAGAGTGTATTTGCTACTACATACTAAAAGTATGCAACGAACATCTTCTCGAAGCAAAGGCGAATAAAACAGTGTCGGTTTTCGTAACAAATGAATTCTCACGTATTCGATTTACCCCCAGGCGCGCGTATATAAGTTTCACTTCAAAAAGTGTTCGGAAACTAACTTCTGCTCTCCGTTAAACTGCTCATTTTCGAATTCGTCAATATCAACACTTTCAAAAGCACAAAAGAGCAACAGTCTGCGGAGAATTCAGAGTAAATTCAAATGAAGTTAAGAAATTATGAACTGGTGCTTTTACCTTAGTCGTGGTCAACATTTACTTTAAAATATGTTAGCAAGCATTGATTTATCAACGTAAATGACAATATGGTTTACTTTTGAAATTTTCCTGTTTGTGATGCACAATAAAAAGCCAAACGCTTAAAAGACCACCCTTTAGAAACAGAGACGGAGAAGTAAAGGAAACTGCTTGACGTCTTCTCTGGTAGAGTCCAGCATTAGCAATGAAAATGTTTCAGTTTTGAGGACATAAACGTCTTTGAAGACCTGGACAATTTTGATGATCGAAGATATCGCTACTCTCGCTCAGGGTGACTTCGATTCATTTAAGAGAAGGTCATACCGCCTGAGCGATGATCTCTGGTACTTACTACCCGAATCCTCAGTACCACGAGAGTACGTTACAATAGCTTCGTCTCACAATGAGCTTTTCTTCATTTAGGCATGTACGGGCTGATACAAGACATAAATGCGGTACCTATCGCTCATCTTTCAGATATCCCTTGACACTCAACCACGGCCATTACTTCGCACAACGAGCTGAGGAGTCTGGATACCTCTCGCTCCGACTTTCCTTTCTGCGTGAGCTTCCCGATCAAGCCGCTTTCGGTTGCGGAGCAGAGCATGCCGCGGCCATCGTTCTTGTGAAAATGTTGACGAAGCTCTAGTGAAAATAGAGGCTTTCCTGTTGCAGACTCTCGTGCGGAGTGTGATTACCCTCGATATAGCCAGACTGTCGTGAATTTGGCTCGTCTACCTAACTTGCACATTCTTCTTCTCCTTCGGAAGGCGCAACAGCCCGGCAACTATACTGGCCCTCAACCAATAAGCCACAGCCGTCGCGATCTTTAGCTAACCGCCTCCAACTACACACGATAAGTTGGCTGAGCTCCTTCTCCACTTGTGTGCGCCATCGGTTTCGTGGTCTCCCTCACTTGAGTTGTCCCACTGACACGGAGTCAAAGACTTTCATTAGCGCAAAAAAAGAGCCGAACCCCTGTGGTCGTGGATGCGCAAAATGAGTTCCCTCTGAAGTCATTATTGATTAAGTGAACAACACAAGGGTTATTAGGCACAAAGGCTCATTCAGCGGGAGCACAGTCAAATGCCAGCCAATCACTCATCCCCGCCGCTCAACATTACTCGTATAATTGTATTGTGACGTCTGTCACAAGACGCAACTTGTCAAAAAAGTAAACACCATCTTCAGTGAGTTAACACAAGTGGTTCCACCAACAAATACCGCCACTCCAGTTTTGAGCACGGCGCACAGTGGCTTTTCATTTCTTATCCACTCAACATAGCACAAGTACACCCTTTAAGCCTTAAGCCCCGCAGGGCTGCCAACATAACAGGCTGGCTGACAAAACAAATGAAGTGACAGTGTGTACGCGCATACGTACATATGTACAGATGTGTGTACATGGGTATGAATGCTCGTATGCGGCCTGGAATGTGACAAAACGCTGTCAGTGTAACATGTCAGTTAGATTTATGCAAATAATGTTACCGAATCCCTTGCTGCTTTGTATTCATGATATGCGAGTCGCTGTCGTTCTCTGCCCCGCCCCCCCCCCCCCCCAACGATACTGTCTCCCTCTCATTCTCACTGTGTGTCCTTTTTTTGTGTCCTTTCAGACTGCCAACGAAACGGCGGGGTACATGGACTCTTTGTGACTGACATCAATGTTCCACAAATCGTTGACTTTCGGGATAATGTAACGTTGTCGTGCAGCTACGATATGAGTGGCCACACATTAAACTCCGTAAAATGGTACAAGGACGAAATGGAATTTTTCAGGTGAGTAAAAGCAGTGAAATACTTCTGACAAATTACGACAAGATGTGCGTATCCAGATGGGGTTGCCCTGATGGTGGTGTATCAGGTTAGTTGGCCGGTTTGTTTCGTCCCTCCCTGTTTGGGGTGGTTTACGTGTTCGCCTCCTTTTTGGTTTTTTTTTTTTTGTTTTGTTTTGGTTAACCTTTCCTGTGGCCGTAACGCAATAATGCTTGGTGGCTTAACGAGTGAACGAGTATAATTTTTGGTGTCCTTGGATGAACACAGGGACTCCACCGCACCGCACTAACATCATCGCGTATTTAGATGTCAAGGGACTCGTCGTTTGGTATTACAGCACATCGCAGAGCACAGTGGAACACCATTTATTTACCCGTTCGCTTATGAAGGCGAGTGAAAAAGGATGCCCACAGGAATATGGTACACACCCGCCACACCCGCACACCCACACGCACAGCAGCCGTGGCTGATGGAGCGTGTGTGTACTCGCCATGTTACATTGATGCTCGAACATGAGAACCACATTAGAATTATTTATTATATTTTATTTTTCTTGTATCCTCGCCCCCGTACCGCTCTAATCGCACACAAGGCCCACTTATTCATTTTATCACGACACACCACACTGGGCCCTGGTGTCGAGCGTGGTCTGGTGGAGGCAGCGAATGTTTCCCCGAGATACTGTTTTATTTCCTTCTTCTTTTCTTCTTTTTTTTCCGTCCAGGATTGTGTTCAAGCGGCACGGGTGTGCTGAGCGGTACACGCAGTGCGTTAAGTGTGACATGTTTGAGGAATCCTCGGAGGGAGATAAATTATCCAGCTGCTTAGCATTTCTATATTTAATGTTGACAAATGCTGGCTTATGTGGAACACTGTAATCGTGGAGTGAAAGTTAATAAATAATTCGGACTAGTGTTTGTCGCGTAAAGTTGGTGCATGTCCTGGCTGTGACTGAGGCGGCGGAGGTATGTCACACATCAATGCTGACGGGAGCACGCTTCTGGATGAATTCGGCAGAGTTTTAGATTGTCACTTGTACATCAGACAGTATTTCTTCGCGTCCTTCCTTAGCACACACTCATGCGTGCGGTCAGCGGAAAGTGGGAGTATTCACCTACTTCGACATTGCTAGTAACCCACTGGCATACAAAAACCATAAAAACTATGTACAGTGATAACCCTCTACAAGGGACACCTCTCTTTACGAACAATTCGTCATGGTCCCGCCATGAAGATAGGACTATTAATTTATTTCAAGCCCTTTACATCAGACCCCTCTATACCGGACACGCACATGAACTTCAGCTCCTATTATGCAGCTGTACCCCTAATAACGGACACACGCATCAGAAATCAACATGGAATAGACCAATAAATACTGCATGTGTGCTTTCAATTGCTCTACATTAGTGATGGGTTAATTTGAGTTTATAAACCGGGTCATAACGAGCTACATCCAAAACCGAGTTGAACAGCGTTAAATGTATATCAAATCGACGAAATTAATGTGCAGTAACGAAGGTAGTACCGCACCGGCGATGACGAGCTCTCCCTCTCCAGACTCTACACCGACCATGGGAAAGTTCTTCAACAGTTCGCAACCAATTGCACCATGGCTAGAAGCACTGATGAACTGGAATAGTTGAGTGAATTTGCTGCTGCACGCTTTGAGCATGGGCAGTGTTTGCAAAGACTGGCTCGACATCCCCAACTACTGGGAACGTCGTCTGGTGGAAATTTCAATACTAGCTTGCACCCCAGCAATGTTGAACTGTACGAGTGCTTCCAGCACGCGGATGCAGAGATAATAGTTTACGTCATATGTAGAAAATCTACTTCATTAGTTATTGCCTTGAACATCTCTTGACACCAGTTGCCAGCACATGTTTTTGAAAAGGTAAGTTAGAAGGATTTCCACAGCTGTAGAAATTTCTGTGCGTTTTCGTTGATCCAGCCAGTCCCCCGCTTTAGTTAAATGAATTTGTGAAGTGCTGCGATAGTCGAACTTTGCAAAAATCTGAGATAACGAATTCGGACTCCTTTTCTGCCTCCGCCAATGGCTTCAATTTCACAGTCTTCGGTATGTTCAACTGGGCTACGATGCACGCACGAATGTAATCGTTGTTCTCGGTTGTGTCTCCAATTTTGAAGGGGTACTGTCCCAGGACCCATGATCTTCTTGCTCTTCTCTGAAGGTCTAAGCCTTTAGAAGCAATGAATGTGAGTAATCCATTTGTATGTGTTTTTGGAATTATTTGAATGATACGCTTTAATTTTTATTCGTGAAATTGAGAGTGCACGTTTTGTGGAAGTGGATTTCCATGAATAGCCTCTAGAACGAGTACCTCTACATAACGAACAATCATGACGTTCCCTCTGGTGTTAACTATAGAGAAGTCCAACTATAGAAAAATATACATATATATTTATGTATATAAAGCATGACTGTCGCAAGAGGCGACTGTAATCCTGAGCTAGAGGCTCTGGCTTAGGATATGTCCCTACTCCAGTGCTCCTTATGATAATGTTTACAAGCTTATACACCATGCATTTTCTTTGGCAATGCCCAATCTTCAGCGGAAGATTAAAAATAACGAATAGACCACTTGGTTGCGAAAGTTTGAGCTTGAGCGGCTGTGGTCTGGTCCAATGGGTAATCACGAAAGCCTATGAGACCTGCATTCATTTCCGCCTGATCGGTTGAGGTAGATGGAGATGGAGAATAGAATGTCATTATAGCTGTGGTTTGAAACCAAAAGTCGCGGGGAGAAGTGCCAGCACGTCTGAAAGTATATCACGACTAAAGAGAGACAGCTTGTGCTACTCCGAGACGTGAATGACATATGATCCAAATTAGTGTGGAGTTTATGTACAACCGGGTGCTGCGACCCAAAGAGCTGCAGGGGTTTCTGATCGATCTCACACTTCACCAACGTGGAGGAATGTGTCCATAAGCACGAACTCAATTGCTACTTGAGATTACTACGTCGCGGTCGAGGTGTTGGTTCAGCCAACTGTACCATAGGTAAACAAGACCTCGTAGTGTTAGGCCTTATTGGCAGGAGATCACGTAAATCGAATCACTATCTGTATATGAATGCAATAAAGAAAAACAAATATCCAATTTGTTACACAGGTTTGACATCGCTGTTTCAATCGCATACATCAAACCGAACTGTCACTCGCCAAATCATAAGTTCAAGTTAATGGTTGCCATTTTATAATATGGACCGCTAAATGTTCTAACATTTTGAAAACTTACATAAAAAATAAAATAGACAGCATTTCCGACCGAGCTACTGGCAACCAAGATCATGTGCCCGTCACCGTGGGCCAAACATAGATCCATCAAAATACACCAGCGATCAAGGAACAATCAAGACAGCGGGTTTCTCGGAGTGAATAGAACAATTGGTCTTGAGTTTGTCTACATCTTAGTGGAGATCCGACGTAGAATCGCCCTTGGCAACCGCTGCTACTTCGGTCAGTCGAAACAACTGAGGTGAAAACTCCTGCCTCTAGGGACCAAAATCATGCTCTACAAAAACCTTAATTTGCCAGTCATGCAATATGGATTATGGAGCCGAAAGTTGGACGATCAGCAAAACAGCAGAGCTGATTCTTGGTACCTTCGAAAGAAAAATTCTGCGTCGAATATATGGTCCCGTCTGCAAGGAAGGTGAATGGAGGAAAAGCTGCAACTGTGAACTCAACGAGCTTTACAAAGATGAGGATGTAGTCCAAAAGGCAAGAATCAGAGGACGACACTGGCTCGGCCACATCGAGTGCATGGACAACAACCCTTCAGCTAAGAGGATATTCGAAAGCCGCCTGGTTCGAGAATGACAGGAAGACAGCACCTTCGGTATAAATACCAAGCTATCGTTGACGTAAGACAGAAATCAACAAATTCAAATACTCAGAAATTCAATGTTCAGCAAAGAAGTCGGCCTCTCCTGCCCGTGAACTCTGCATGAACTCCAACCCCACCACATAAACACTATTCAAACCACACAGATAGAGACCACTCGCACACGTACTTCCTCAGAATCCAGCTACCACCAAACAATCAGTCCATAGTTCAACAATAGATCTCAACGCAGAGGCATTTCATCCAATAGGCTCAGCAAATACAAATGCACCAGTTAACAACCTCTTCGTTGCTCAATGCAAGGCATCACATCACATGCCATTTGCCACCGCCATAGTTAAGATAATGTTGCAACTGGGTAGCCAGTAGTCACCTCAAACTACGGGCACTGTTGAATCCGGCTCGAAGGACCAATGGTTTTCCTTGGAACTTCCATGTGGTCTGGTGATGTTGACTTTGGTCAACCCCTGTATGCGGTGTAGTGCATCGAAAATGTTTTAATTTCTTTCTAAAAACTCTCAACGGAGTGCAGTTGGACGGTTGTACACGGGTGTTTACATTTTGTATTTGACATTAATGGCTTTTATTGACGTTTACTTTGTGTTGCAGGATTCTATGTTCGTAATGACAATCATAATGAATTAAAACACAAATAATGCTCTTTTGAAATTGAAAAACGCGCGTTTGTGCCGATAGGTCAGCTTCAACTGAAGCCTTGAAAGACGAATTACGAATTACACGTGGTACTGGCAGCATGCTTGATAAGGAGATTCAAAATGTAACTCTCCTTACGGAGTACTACGTAAAACGTAGGTGTGGTCAACCTCAACATTTTGGAATGGTTTTTAAAAAGTAAATGGCAAGCAGTCAAGGACTTTAATAACAAATTTAGACACTCTTGGCGTTATCCAGTGATTTTTTAACAGTTAAATGTCAAGGGGAGGCGTGGATGAGGCCCCTTGTGCCACAATAATAGGGGTTGCCATCAGTAACAGCAAAATAACTACTTTGGCATTCTATTCGACAGCACACCCGATGAATCACATCTCGACCAAATGAGCGAGGTCATTAGATACGTTCACATCCAGGCCGGCAAAGTTGAGATGAGGGAATTCTTTCTAAAGTCTTTTGGGACTTTACACATTTTTTCTCAGCATATACGCATCGTTGGGATATTCTAATACAAAATGCAGGTGTGTCTTGTAGACACTAGAAGGGGCGCTCATCACTAGGCTGTTTAGCCTTTGAGGAAGGTTATCCTCAAATGGAAAATTTGGATACAAGGGGTGCTGCAACCATTCTCTTGTCTACTGTATGCTACTTTATGTGTCTGTGTTATCTTTCATTCTGGTGCGATATTTTGGAAGAAGTTGACGCAGGAAAAGTCCAGGCTCATTCTAGAAAAGAGTGTAATAAGATTTAAGGCACTCGCGAGTTTTTACAGTTATTATACACAAGAGAACAATGTACTGAGCTAAAGGGAGCAAGAAAATGATGCCAGGCCAAAAGGCTCAAGATGTTGGTTTGACTTTGGAAGAGGAAACACGAAGATAAATGTCAGGATACATTTTACGCTAAACTCATTAATCGGTCTAAGGCCATGGAAGACACTGCGTCAGTTTTCTCAGCTCTTCAATAGAAAATATTGTCTTATGGGACGAAAGTGCGTGGCGTTGTTCCACTGCTTACCTCGACATTTACAAGACTAACAGACAACAGTATCATATTAGAAATCGGGTGAATACGGCGTCACTTGGTAGCTGCACAAATAAATGTAAGAGATGCTGAATTTTGGACAGCTTTTGAATTTTTAAGCTTTATTGTTGAGTGGGTCTTTTCAGACTCGTCCTTGGTCTGTCATTGGAATGAAAATTCATTTAAGCATTTTCGTCTCAGTGGCAAATAAATTTACTAAGGCATATCTAAGATCAACAAAAAGCCGAAATCTCTATATGCAAAGGGAGATTTTTTAGAGGTATATAACTTTGAAATGGGATAAAACGAAGATGATTTTTTTTAAATTGACTTGAAATTTACTTTATTCGAAAGATAATCTTCTGGCATTATAATTTAAATATGATTGACTGACATATGACCGCCACGGCTGGCTCGGATATAGTCTAATCTGGAGGTCCAATTTTCGATGACTTTTGATGACATTTGTGGTCATATATCGGTAATAACGCGGCGAATATTGTCCTCCAAGTGGTCAATTGTTTCGGGCTTATCGACATAGACTAGCGACTTCACATATCCCCACAGAAAATAGTCAAGCGGCGTTAAATCGCACGATCTTGGAGGCCAATCCTCGTGAAGTCCGTAACGTGAAACTATGCGTTTACCAAACGTTTCATTCAATAAATCAATTGTGGCACGAGCTGTGTGACTTGTTACGACGTCTTGTTGAAACCACAGCTCCTGCACATCATGGTTGTTCAATTGATGAACGAAAAAGTGAGTAATCGTGGCTCAATAGCGGTTACCATTGACTGTAAAGTTCTGGCCAGCATCGTTTATAAAGAAGTACGGACCAATTATTCTACCAACCTATAAAGCACACCAAACAGTTTTGTGGATTTAACGGCGTCTCAACATACACTTGAGGATTATCATCACTCCAAATACGGCAGTTTTGTTTATTGACGTATCCATTCAACCAAAAGTGAGCATGATGAAAATGGACGTAGAAAAATCATAGACAGAACCATGATTTTCAAAATAAGTTTGCACAATATGGATCCTGGTGTTCTATGTCATAACTGGCAGAGACTAGGGCAGCGAAAGAGGTACCGAGGAGTGTCGTCTTCTTTTTCGCGTCGCATCAGCATCTGCGTATAAAGTCGTTGACTAGTCCCATTTTCATTTCATGGTACTTCAGATGAGTACGGCCAGTTTGTGCTCCACCTATGTACCATCGTTAGCAACTTTTTGTCACATTGAAGGAGTTTATCGGTTAATTGCACTGCCAGACTTGGACCAAAGCAAGTTTTTGGAGAGAGAGAGAGTTCCACCTTTCATTAGCTTCCTCTATGACCGTGTCATCCACTATATTCTTGACATCCGCAAGTTTGCTCCATTAGATTGCCTGGGATGGAACGGTTTCGACCTCTTTCCTGGCAAGTTCAACCGCTGCTTCAATGCCGGCAATATCTCTGTATCCTGAGACTCAGTAAAGAGCAATAAAGTACAGCGCGCTGAGAACCTTGAGCTCTTCGAGGCAGCCTGCGACCAGCTTCAACTTGATTTTTCTAGCCAAAATTGCTTAAATGGCGGCTTGGCTGTCAGTACGAATGGCAATGTCAGTCGGACGTGTTTAGATGGTGATTGAGTGGAATTACATAGTTCCAGGAACAATACAGGTCTGGTACGACACAGTTCTAGCTGCCAATGGAGTTGTGTTCCCGCTGTTGTTACGGCCATTCATTCTACAATAGAGCCAACACAAGATATTCATCCAGACGACAGTAGATGACACTCATCCTCTAAGTTATGAAGACTCCCATCTACCCTCGCAACGAAAAAAAATTAACTTCCTCAAATAGACGCAAAAGTCACAGAGATCGTCTTCGTTGAACCCTCACCTAGGCGACCATCCTGTACATCTGTCTGTGACCCAAATCGGGGACCCGCTTAAAGCCCACATTCCCTGCGAGAGACCGACTAAAGTCTAACGATTGGATTGCAGGATGTTTCTATTTTTTTTTTAAATACAAAAATAACCAATAAGGTCTACTGGGGCGCTCATTAACATAATTCCACAGATCTTTGCGCCCCGACACATGTGGAGCGGAAAGCGTTGAGTTTTTTTTTTCTTCTTGCCTCGCACACAGTCTGTCGCCTCTATACACTGATCCAATTTAGGGGCAGATGCTTACTCAAGCATTTGTTCCAAAAATGAGAAAAAAAGAAACACAACACACTCCCTTGCTCACCGCCGCCGTCGCTCTTCACCATTTAGACAACTTGCCGCCCCGTAAATGTACTTGTCTCCCTCGCAGAGATGCGAATGTCACCCCTCGGTGTATGGGGGCCGTAATGAAAAACCTCCAACCATAATAAGTATCTAAAACCACGGCAAATGTAAATACCAAACACAAGTACATATCCCTTCGTTATCGTCATGGAAGCATTCCAATTAAGATTTTAATTAGCCACAGCGCGTGTAAATTGTATAATCTCAATGCCAGCTCTGTGTGCTTCTGCGTGTGTGCGTGTATCTCTCGCTAAGAAAAAGATCCACGTTGAGGGTGTCTTATATTTCATGCATGCACCAAGCACCGTGCGACCATCAAAGCGGTGAACCCTCCCATCCGCACGGCAGTCGAGGTTTGCTCTGTGCCGCTGCAGAAATCATCATCACCTACTGACACACACGTCCGCCTCCTCGCCCCCATCAAAGGGACGAGGTCATGTGGGGGAGTGTGACTGGGTGCTTGTGAGTTTGTGTGGGTGCGTGTTAGAAGGAAGAATGTCATAATTGAGAAAAAGGATTCCAAAAGAACGCGGCAGAGACACAGCTGCTCAACACACGAACACGAACATCCGGCTCTGCATTTGCTAGCTAATGAGCAATTTACTACCCCAGTCCGTGGTTAAGGTAATGCCGTGTGGAACAGGGGTGGAATTTTCAATTATCATTCAAGGACACCAGAGACCTTCCCAAAAAAAAAAAATGTATCTCTTACTTCTTCTCGTACGGATGCCATGTGTGTGTGTGTGGGGGGAAAACAAGTTTTTTCTCTGAAACCAAGTCCCGACCGACATCTCTGCAGACATCCGAGCGGACTCAGCGAGGATGTCTTCTCACATCCGAGGGAACACTTTAAAATTTTTAATTAAGACAAGAGTCCTTCAGCTAAACGAAACGAGGGGCGGCTAGATTTGACAAGACAAGACACAAGACAAGAACTGTGCCATACGGGATGACGGTTAATTCAAATTATCATCCTTCTATCGTTGGATGGGACGGGGTAAGGATGTATCCTGCTGACATGGGCGAAATATGTTTTCTTTCTTCCCACCATCTATCCCACAGGCTAACCACAACCTCTAGTCGCGTCTTCCCCCCGCCCCCGGTCTCTCTGCACACGCACTTGTAATCCGCTGAGAATGACGTCGAGAGGCGGATGATGGGGGATGATTGGGACGATGTCGGTGGTTCTTCGCCTCGGTGCGGAGCGGCGCGGTGTCTCGCAAAGAAGTTTTGCCTCGATCCCTCGTGGCAACAAGGACGTGTAATTAAAATGATGTGAGGAGTTGTTCTTCTGCTTGTTATTAACGTGGTAATTATAGCTGTTTGATGGCTAAGATGTACATGATGCGACACAGAGCATATGACTGGAATAAACTGTTAATGTGCGTGTGTGTTTATCTTTGACAGGCTTATGCGTTTGTTAATGTTGCGCCGCGCGCGCTCTTTGGGTGTGGCATGGTTTGCCGCGAGCGTACACAGGTCGTCGCTTTTGGTACTGGTGAGCCTATTTGTTGATGTTCAACTCCTTCGTTAGCAGCCCTTGAATGGTTACGCGGGGTATTGTGGGCCGGAAAAGGATGCCTGAGGGTAAGGAGACTCCTCTATGTTAATTTGAGCATAATTCCGCTCTGTGGATGTCATCGTTGGCGAGGAAAATGAAATTTGACGTTCGTGGGCATTATGTGGTCTATGTGACAGGACTGCTCCCAATCTATACGGTGAAGCATAGCAACGTAAGGAGTTTGTTGGGCTTGAAACGCTTTACTCCACTTCCCTTCAGGGTGACCGCTCCCAAGTTCCAGTTGAGTATATAGAATTAAATTGAATCGAATGGGGAGTGACCATACAGTCACGTAGTACTGCGACCCATGGGCGGACTAAGAAGCAGTGGGACCCGGGTCGGTAAAGCAAGATTACACCCCTTACAAAATTTAAGAGAATAATGTTTTGATTAAATCATTAAAATATCAATTTTTTCTGTGCTCCTTTTCGATTGAAAGTAAAGGGTGTTTTTTTTTATTTATAGAAATTTAAGTTGGCAACACTATTTTAACTTGGGGCCATTTTGTCAGCTGTCAAGTGATTTATTTTTCGTTTGGCTTGGCATTTGTTGGTTAGCATAGCATAGTTGACATAGCAAGCAGTAGATTCGGTGAATGAGCCCAAAACAAGATTGCCGTTGATCCCAATTTTCATAAGCGAATTTTGTTTAGCCATGAAGCTCACTTTTGGTTGAATGGATCCGTCAATAAACAAAATTGCATTCTTTGGAGTGATGATAATCCTCAAGTGAACGTTGAGACACCGTTACATCTACAAAAAACTGACTGTTTGGTGTGCGTTATGGGTTGGAGGAATAATTGGTGCGTACTTCTTTAAAAACTATGCTGGCCAGAACTTTACAGTCAATGGTAACCGCTATTGAGCCATGATTACTCACTTTTTCGTTCATCAATTGAACAACCATGATGTGCAGGAGCTGTGGTTTCAACAAGACGTCGTAACAAGTCACACAGCTCGTGCCACAATTGATTTATTGAAGGAAACGTTTGGTAAACGCATAGTTTCACGTTACGGACCCGTGAATTGGCCTCCAAGATCGTGCGATTTAACGCCGCTTGACTATTTTCTGTGGGGATATGTGAAGTCGCTAGTCTATGCCGATAATCCCGAAACGAGAACAAATGTTGGTAGAAATCATCGACAAAGTTTGAGTGAGGATCCATACTCAATGACTATCACCCATTCCATTCCATCCATTGCAAAACGAACATGTCCCGATATCTGTCTTTCCTTGAATCCGAACACATGAGTGGAACTATTGTATATAGTTCCTCGGTACTAGTTAATTTGAAAAATGTTGTCGTTCCATATTCGTTCCACCAATCGAACTATTTGTCACAACTCTACTGGCTGTCCGTGGCGGCAGTGGCTTTGTGGGTGTGTGCATCGACCCCTACGCACTTGAAAATAGAAGTCTGGGTTCGATTCCCAATACGACCTAAATGAATTTTCAAGGCCCCACCTCTTTCGAGTCGCTGATGCTCAAATAGTATGACTGTCTAGAAGCTTCTCAATCCTGGCCGTTAGGAGTCGGCATAAAACTGTAGGTCCCTCTTACTCGTGGGAGAACAATAACAAACACAACATGAGTGGTTGCTGAGAAGCTAGGTCCTGGGACTCTACGGGCTGTAGCGCCACCCATATTACTACTGGCTGTATGTCGAAGCTGACAGGTACCTCATAGTTCTTCGTCACTTTTGAACAAATTAACTGAAGCACGGGTTATGTCGGAGTTGGAGACCACCAGCAGAGGAAACGACAAACACTCATTCGTCCAAGGAGAAGAGTCAGCAATAATAAACAACAAACGTTCATCCGTCAAAGATGACGACTCAGTAGTAATAGACACCCCACACTCATTCCCCAAAAGAGATAAGTCAGCCGATCAATACCAGGAAGAAGACAGCCCAGATGATCATGCTACTGTCGCCGAAACAATAACAAATCAGTTAGGAACACAATGAGTATCGAGGCGAGAAAAGTAGAATTAAGATTTTAGTCTGAAGACACGATTCAGTCAATAAAGTTCGTTTGCTTTTAAAAACTCAATCCGCTTCAATTCTCATTTAATTCTCGCGTGCTGACTTCTCAGCTACATCACGACTCATTTTCCATGCATTTGCTCTTCTCTAGCGAAAATATCGTTATTGCAGTTGAGAGCATTATCAAGAGTAGGCGTACCTTCACAGCCAAATTACAGCCAGCTCATGCTGTCGCTAGGTTCAGCAGGAAGCTGCGTAACTCAGATATTTCCAATGTTCATGGCTGCTAGTCTGCTCATTTCTTCTCTGTCAATTTCATCTGCTACTAATGCCTCAATCAATTTCTGGATTTTATGCGATTTAATTAATTTTCCTGTCCCTCGTCAGCTCAATCGCTGAGAGTAACTTATTAAATTTCTCGACGTTCTCTTGTCGAAGTTGACAGTATGAGGACGAAATAAATCACTAAAAACAAACCCCTTTAAAATATGCTCTTTATGCAACTAGTAAGAATCAAGATACTATTAGCTGACGATCTATAACTCATTTAGTAGTCATAGGCAACTGTGGCGTATGTGGAATTTTTTTTTTTTTTGATGGTGGGCTTATCAGATGCCTGGAACTTTGAAATGAAATAAAAAACAAGAAAATGGATGCATGCACCAAATCATCTGCAGAAATAAGTAGGATAACCATATTCTGCGTGGAGGAGGAAAAGACACAACCGCAAGGACAGCGTGATGTGGATGTAGTCCGAAGGGCAAAAATCCATCGATCACACTAGTTCGACCACATTGAGTGTATGGACACCATGCTCCATCTAGGAAGGTGTTCAAATACGAGCCTCCTGGTTCGGGAAGGAGAGGAAGACGGAACGTCCCGTATAAAGACCAAGTTATTGAAGAAAGAATACAGCTTGGTCTTAATGGGTGTTGTCAGCGCGCCAGGACACTTTATATGGGTCCAATTTTCATATACTCTTCGCGGAGCATCAGGCAATAATGCGTAGAATGTTTGCTTCCATGTGGAAGTGGTACACGAACGAATCATGTCTTTATGGCGACTTCAACGTTTTGACCATCATCAATAAGTCTACCAGCCCACCGGACTCTTTCTGCCTTTAATAGTGTTTGAGTTTTTCGAATTGAACCACGAAATAAATTTGAACAATACGTAAACATTGCTTCGAAGTTATCATCTATTCATGATGAATTGCCAAACCAAACTAACGCCGAAACAACAGAAAACTGGCCAATCAGCTGTCACAGAGAACTATGTAGCTAATTTATAGTTATCTGTTTCTAAACAAGCTGCAACAGGAAAACTTGCCAATAGTTGCCATATATTTCTTACATATTATTTCATGAAGTTGACCACGACTACGGTCCAATTTTGAACCACCTTTTCGATCACATTGGCTGGCATCACGTTAATAACACGTCTAATGTCATCTTTCAATTCTTCAAATGACGCTAGCTTATCGGCATAGACAACTGATTTGACGTATCCTCACAAGAAATTGCCTAAAAGTGTTAACTCGCATGAACTCGCCAATTCAACGCTCCAAAACGCGGAACAAATTCCTCACGAACTTATGTCTCCCTTGGTCGAACGATTCGCTTACTGTGTGGCATGCAATGCGGTCTTGCTGGAAGCACATGTCGACCAGGTTTACCTCGCGCCTCTTGTTGATTATGTAAAATGGTTAAGTTCGCTTAATAGGCAGGCTCAGAGATAACCACTCATCAGTGCAAAATCCCCGCAGTGACAGATTGACTTTCCAAGTAATTTTTTGTTTTGTCTTTTTCTTCCTCCTCCACAGATACTCGCCAATGATGCATCCAGTGTATATGAGATTTCCAGTCGATGGGGTGCAGGTTAGCGACGACAAGGACGGCTGTAACGAGTTCACATGCCGCATCGAGCTGAGTCTCCAGGGAAAAAAGTCATCGGGCGTGTACAGGTGTGAGGTTTCCGGTGACGCACCACACTTCAAGCTAACAGCTAAGGCTGCCAACATGACAGTTGCCGGTAAGTGTGAGCAATTAACGAAATGTTATCTCCAGAATGGAGTTCGAAGGACCATCTTTCCCCTCCTTCATCGAAGCATCGGCAATCTCGAGGTGTAATCGAATCGTACCATCCGCTCGTCACACAGGCGAGGAAAAACCGTCTCAGTTCGAAATGATTGATAACCCCCAACTGAGTCATCACTTACACACGAAAACCGACATAATGAACCCGAATTCAATCCATATCCTTTCGGTCATCATCCTATCACTCAGCAAAACCCAACCTTAACCATCATCCTCACCACACATACGTACGCATATGGGCAGCATATCATCGTCCTTCTCGAGGCGAATCCTCTTCCGTTTCCCGTCACATAAGAAAGTAGCTGGCTGCAGAGGGGAGCTACATATATGCTTAAATGATATATCGAACCATCACGCGCGAACGTCATGCTCTGACCATAATGAAGATTTCCCCAGCTCCACGTATCATCTTGATGCTGAAAAGCATAATCTATGGCAAAAGATTAACGAGGACGCATAAATCAAGGATTTTCATGCTTTACGACCTCCACTTGTCGTCTGCAGCGGCAGCCGCAGCCGAACTGCAACAAGGCGCATTCCGCAGAGTGAATCCACTCAATCTTGTCGCCCCCCCATCGCCTGATTCCCGCCCGCATACGGTTTCGCGCAAAGGTCCGTGGAAAATTACTTCACCCTTGGGACTCTTAAAATATTACTTTGAATGCACTCAGCCATCCCTTTTATTGCCACTTGCACTGGCCCTAGCGCGCTGCACATCCAACAGTGAACAGTGAACAGTGAGCATTCGGAATCCTTTAAGTAGATGCCATCATATGTCAAATGCATATGTATTGTTTCCTTGCGTTCCCTTGATGCCCCATCCTCCCACTCATCCCTCCCTTCCGCTCTTCACTCAGCCCGCAGGGTAATGCGCAAAAATATTTCACTGTCACACATGACAAGCAAACGGATTTGCAGTAAGGCCTTGTCGAGGAGCGAAAACAACAAAAAAGAAACCCCCAGTGACAGCACGTCATGAATGAAAATTAAAGGGACGCAGTTCCTTTTCCTCGTGCAGCCAGTATTTTTCATCGTTACTGTCGACATGATCTTATCAGACGACGACGGGGGGAGGTTAAGGTCGGGCGTTGGTCCCTGGCAGCAGCCATAACAACCGAAATCAGTGTCGTTCGTCCCACGCGTCTGCCCCGAAAGCCGCTCTGCAACATAATCTTCTAAACTTCTTGCCGATTGCCGTGAGTGGTGGGGGGAGGGGGTATCTTTTGTGATGGATTCCTCGAACGCCGTTTGTCCCATCTTCGACATCCTTAATTGTTGATAATTACTGTAAGTGTGCTCGGTGTGGATGTTTTGTTTTCTTCCAGCTCTGCCGCAAAATAATCCGCTTATAAGCAGCTTTCACTCGATGTACCACCTAGATGAGTTCGTCATTGCGAACTGCTCATCGGATTATTCCAGCCCCCCGGCTGCGTTGACTTGGTACATCAATGGCGAGAGGGTGAGTTGCCGTTTTCCCTACTTCTCTCATCAATTTATGCTTAACTCATCTGCTTACAGGCATTTCCCGGTGAACTGCAGCCAAGAATGGAGCACACGATACCGGCGCACGACTACAACCTGCGGCGGCAGACACTGCAGGTGCACTTCTACCTCAACGGGCCGCGATTCTTCAATCCGGGGCGAAGTTTGCAGTTGAAGTGCGTTGCGGAAATCCAGAATCATCCCGAGCTCAGGCGTGAGTCGACCCTGAGTGCTGTCCTTATGCACGACGAGAGCCTCAACAATCAAATGCTCCTCAGTTCGGGTAGGTACTTGTAGATTAGAAAATATGTTTCACTAGACGTCACTATTGTGCGACATACTTTTGTGTGCATGTTGCCAATCTGCAGCCATTCAATTGACAATCAGTTAGGCTGCCCTTTGCCTTGCTTCCCTCAACAACTTGCGGGGCTTGCAGTCGACTGGCACAAGTCCAATTGAATCTTCGATACAATTCTGGTCTAATAAATATCGATTTTGAAAGCCAAACACTTTTTAATTTGATTTTAAGAGTGATAGGAAAATATATTCAAATTAAAGGAACAACAGTGCGAAATATAAAATTGATTGTGGCTGTATTTTGAAGCTACATTCATGCCATTACGTATGTAATGGCACATCGTTCAAATGGCCGCCTTGGCTTCGCTGGCAATGCTTCAAACGATCGTTCCAAGTTTTGATCAGTCGGTAAAATATGTGCGGTGGTATTCCGTCAATAGTTCCTCAAATGTTGACCTCGAGTACGTCCAAAGTGGTCAGCTTTTTAGCGTGGACAGAGGACTTGACGTAGCCCCAGGAAAAAATTAAGGAGCGGTGTCACGCGACCAATCGCCAAATGCCTTCTTCACAACTTCGAGTGTTCCGTCACTCGTGTGGCATGTAACAACGTCTTGTTGGAACCACAAATCGTATGTGCCGATGTTGTCGAGCTCCGGTCAAAGAAAGTCGGTTAACTTGCCTCTATTACTGAAACTATTGATTTCAACGAAGCATTCTTCCTCATTTTGAAGGAAATATGGTCCGATAATGCCGCCGTGCCATAAATCGCACCAAAATGTAAATCTTTTTCGATGCATTGATACCTGATCGAACACTTGAGTATTCTGAACACTCCAAGAACCTTGTGTTTGATTGTTGAATGTGTTGTGCATCAGTTGAAGTTGTCGGCCGTCCATCTTTGAATCATTTGTACAACTTGCGAACATTTTTCTGTGACACAGCCCAATTCGTGAAGCACATCTGTAACAAACTCAATGTTACTTGAGCAGTCATTTTATTCCACAAAAAAAATGATAATCCAACTATGTACGTTGATCAACGAAATCGTAAGTAAAATATTGACAAAATTCGGCTTTTGACATAGATGTCTTTGATAGCACTATCAACTGATGGCAGTTAAGCTATGAACATCAATATTCAGGAACTAGAAAGACAGCCGTCTTCACAGCTGTTTGACCAGAAATAAATGAGTAAAGATATATTCAACTTCTTCCTTTTTTGCCCCTTGATTTCATCTGACAGCGTTTTTTATACGCTTTTTCGTCCCCTGTCTGTGAATACGTGTGAGCTCTTGCGAACAGCTGGTAAACAGCTGATACCCTCCCCCAACCGTAGTCGTGGGGTGAATTAGAGTTCTTATTTGAAAATTCGATCGTTACTTTAGAACTTTTTTAAAATTTCGGTGTTGAAATTTTCAACACAGTAAGGAGGGGTAAGCCAGCGAACAAAGCGTATGTTCATGAAGTAGCTTTCAGGGAGTTACAGTCTGAGGTACTAGGACTAAATAATTTTGTCATTATTTACAGTAATTATCTATGCATTAATTATTAATGAAAAAGTAGTGTACGTACCAGTGCAAACATATGCACTGGTATTAGTTACCAGCAGCAATATTATTGAAACATTTGCTTGAATCACTTAAAGTAAACGGCTTCTTTGCTCATTTTACTTGTTTTACAGAAATAGGGATGAAAGTTAATTGCAAATTTGTTTGAGTTAGGTATAGTTGTAGCGATTGTTTTTAACAAATTATGTAATTTAATTGCAGAAGTTTTCACAATTCATGAATGAAGGATATAAAACGAAGTTCAGTTGCCAGTCATGGCACATAAATCAGCTACATATTATTCTGAAGAATTTTATTGATGCAAAGTATTACTGCAAATAGAGCGTAGAATTACATATTTATTCACGCAATCCTCTATTACACATATATGCTCTCTTAAAAATATGAGCCATCTTCTGAACACTCTCCGAATAATACTACATGATCGCGGGCAAATTCACGATTCGGCGGCCATGTTGCTAAAAAATCCTCGAATTTTCCGCCATTTTCGTGGTCCATCCGGGAATCTTGTAAGAGAATGTGTGAATTTCATGGGAATTCCACTACACACTAATCCTTTACGGCCTACACTTCAAAGTTTCCGCCATGGACTAGGGGTAAAAATGACCGAAGTTGAATATCTCTTCACTCATTTATTTCTGTGTTTGACTCATTGACTATTGACGAATTTAACGGTTAATTAATTACAAAAATTTGTTTCATATTTTCGCACACATTAGTACAACACGCTAATGGCGGCCCAAATTATCGGTCATCTAGAATTATCTTGAGGACTCCCTTAGCGAGTTATTGTAACTTAACCAGATTTATTTCATCACTCAAGTAATTTCAATCATCATTAGTAAAGTGTTGCTTATAGATTCTTTTATTTTTTTTTATATATATTTTTCTATCGTCTTGCATGTTATTGTATCAAATCATTCACCTCCGTACCTTGTAGTGCAAGAATGTAAGCTATCCGGAACAGGTCACACTTATACTGGTGTACCGTGACGGTGAAAACGTTGTGAGAAAGTTTCAAGAGACAGGAGTGGTCGACTATATCTGAGGGCCGATGTTGTGTTGTGAATAAAACACAAATTATTTAGGAGATTATTGTCATTTCTTTTTATTATGATAATATTGGTATGGTTCAATTATGTACGGAACAAAATATCGGCCAAATAGCCGCCGGGACCTCGGCGGCACACCTCCATCCGATGGTCCAAATTTTCGATGACGCTGAAGCATAATTGAGGTTCTATGCCGTTAATGTGCCGAATTATCTCATCCCTTAGCTCCTAAATTGTTGCTGGCTTATCGACTTTCAAATAACCCAAAAGAAAAAAAATCCAACTGTTTCAAATCACATGATCTTGGCGGCCAATTGACATCGCCACCACGTGAGATAACACGGCCATTGAATTTGTCGCGCAAAAGAGCCATTGTTTCGTTAGTGTGTGTGGCAAGTCGCACCGTCCTGTTGAAACCACATATCTTCCACATTCATATCTTCCAAATCGAGCCATAAAAAGTTCGTTATGATTTCACGATAGCGAACACCATTCACAGTAACTACCTGACCGGCCTCATTTTGCAAAAAAATACGGCCCGATGATGCCGCCAGCCCATAAACCGCACCAAACAGTCACTCTTTGTGGGTGCATTGGTTTTTCGACAATCACTCTTGGATTATCATTCGCCCAAATGCGGCAATTCTGCTTATTGACGAATCCATTGAGGTGAAACTGTGCCTCATCACTGAAGATGATTTTCTTCGAAAATTTATCATCCACTGTTGCCATTTCTTGCCACAATTCTGACCATTGAAGACGCTGGAAATGGTCAAGAGGCTTTAGTTCGTGAGTCAATTGCACCTTGTAAGCGTGTAAATGCAAGTCTTCATGCATAATGTTCATCAACGACTAGTGTGAGAGGTGCAATTGTTGGACGGCTCTTCAGCCACACTATCGCGAACAGCAGCAATATTTTCTGCAGTACGAGCATGCACTGGTGTTTTCACATCTCGTACAGCCCGGTTTGCTAAAATTTTCTCACGATTTTTCGGATTGTACGCACATTTGGACAATTAAATTGACCGAAAAAATAACGAAGTGCACGATATGCATTTTGATTTAAACGCCCATTTTCATAATAAGCCTGAATAACTTTAACGCGTTGCTCGATTGTGTATCTTTCTATGGTTCAAATTGAGTTAGTCTGAAATTGAGAAATGTCAAATGAAATGCAGAAAAAAACTTGACGTTTAGGTGTGGATCATATTCAACATCGGCCCTTTACAACTGGTTACTGATTTCTGGTGACCATGATGTAAGAAAAACATGGGATGCCGGACCGGACAGATTGTCAAAACCGTCATATTTCTATACTGTGACCTAAATTACGGTCTTTTTTTGGCACGAGACACATGTGTTTCTTAGGCTGACATCACAATTGAATTTCCTATTAAAAAAAGGTGAAGTATAAAAGACACAAATTGATGAAAAATGAAGGGATTTATGTAATTCATTTATTAATGATGAAAATGGCACCATGTGCAGTAAAAGATTTCAAAAGCTACAATGAGCAGGGACATTTTGGGCGAAAATGTATTGCTTTTAAATCAATTTGTTTCCGCCATTAAATTTCTTTTCTTTATAACATGATACGTGAAAATATTTTAGAACAAAACCTAAAGATCTATGTCTAATGTCATAACTCATAACATGCGAAATCAAACGAAAAAAAAAGGTTAAGACTTATTTTCGGACTCTCCAAGAGATGGTCAATGCTTTTAGCAACCCCCTTCCTCGCCCGGTAATCGCCTAGTTAGTGTCATTCTTTGTGACGGCCGTGGCGTTGTGTGTCTGTGCGTCGACTCCTATGCACTTGCACCTCGGTTTCTGGGTTCGATTCCCAATACGACCAAAAATAATGTTCACTTAAGATCACTCAAGAGCCTGTTTAGAAAAAGCTTCTCAAACTTTGCAGCTCGCAGTCGGCATACAACTGTAGGTTCCTTCCAATCGTGAGAGAACAACGCAACGCACTGAGAAGATATATTTATATAGTGTCCTTGTTAAATTTAACAAATTTTATTTGTGTTGCTTGTCCTACAGTGCCATCAAAACTTCCCATTGATCCTATAGATGTCAACCATCCGGTTATCAATGCATTCTGCATGCACCAAAATTACTGCGAAAAATGCCATTTGCAGGATTCAACTTTTCCGGATGCATTTCATTAAATCCTCAAATTAATCTGTTTATTTTTTTTTCTTTCTTCTTTTTTTCCAGATGCTCCTGTCATCGTGCCAATCATATCCATAACATTCCTCCTCTTGGTAGTAGTCCTGGGAGCAGCAACATTCCACCGCGATACCCTAACAATAGTGGTGGCAAGCTAGTTAGGTAAACTAAGTCGAGATAAGCCCGAAAATGTAAAATAAATACAAAATTAAAAAGAACAACCCTTTGAATCCACAAGCACACAGGGATTTGATTTTCAGTGTAAATCAGTGTCTGTTGGAAAATGTTTTGTTGCGTCCTTGTTTTTGTACAAATCACCTATCGACAGATACGCGAAAAAGTCAGTCTATCCGTCAAATGTTGTTTTTTTTCTCTTTTTTTTTTGCATTCATTGTAAATATTGTAAATTTTTAAAATCACTTTAAATGTAAATTGAAATGGCTAATGCATTCGGATGGGTGAATGTAGCAGAAAACCCATGAAATGGCAATACACTAGGCAAAAAAAAATGTATGAAATGAACGATTCAAGGATAAGCAATTGTAGATAGGATAGAGAGATTTATTTTTAATTTTTTTTGTTTTTATATATTTATAGGCTGAAGTGGTTTTCAATTTCCGGATTATTCCAGTTTAAAGTGGAGTGGAGTGGATTCTGTGAACTGCGGGACTTTCCCGGTGGAAAACCGATACTTTTAGAGGATTTCTGTGAAGTGGGATTAGTAGGCTTCCAAGTGTTTCAATCACGTATCTTGATACGCGCGCAATTGAGGTCCGCAAATAACACCAAGTACAAACCTTACCGCGATTGCATGAGGATGTCGCTGCACATGTCGCAGGTCGCCAAATGACCTGTATTCAGGGTATGTTCAGGGCATCAGGATGGTTTCCATCATTTCATTCAATATTCTTTGCTTCAAGACAAAAATGCTTATCTTACCCGTTTTCAAACTTTCAAATTCTGTCGGACAACTATCGCAATCACCTGATCTCAATTCTCCTACAATTGCTTTGTGGTGTTGCATAAATTGCTGAACTTAATTCATTTTACTCCGCTTATTTTCTGTTCACTATACAATGAGTCATCAGCGTTGATCTAGTTGTCACTGAGGTTCGTGATAATCTAGTAAGTCATATTCAAGACAACGAAACATTTAAAGTGGACTTGGACCTTGGACTTGGACCTTAAGCAATCCCGCTTGAGCCCGATGAAACGGCGGTTGGCAAGAGTTAATCTGCATTTGATCTCGGTACTGATGTTGTTCGTATTGCTTACTGCGGAGCCGATGACAACGAAGTTAGTTAAACCGCGTTGTTAAAGAGCATAGAACAACTGAATTAAGACGGTGGTGAGACATGGAGGTGACATGCCAGTTGGCGGAGGCGCTGTTACGCCAGCCGTTGTTCTTGCAGCTACCACAGCCGGTGGTGCTGAATCTAAGAAGACTGTGATGGTTGAGGAGAAATTTGATCCGAACCTGAAGATGATGATTTCAGTTTCGGCATCTTTGAATAAATAGTTCATTTACTTCAACATGCATGGAACACATTTCAAAATCGGACATAATTTTTAAAAAAGCGGAATTAAGTAATAGGTTTATAATGAATTCTTAATTAATTTTTGGCAGTTTTCATTGATTATTGAATCCCGGTACCACACTTGAATAAATGACTATTATAGTAGTTTTTGTTGTACAGTCCATTTTTCTCTGCTAATTTTTCAGATCTGGCGAGTTGCCTAGGCAATGCAAGCAAGTTATGGCCACACCAACGAAATTTTGTTTACGTTCTTTGACACGTGGTGCGAGGCTAAGTCTTGTTGAAGAATTGGGTTTCTGTATTTATATATTTTCGGCAGTTTAGAAACCAGTCTGAATTAGGGCAGTCTCACACTTCCAGTCCAACAATTTTCAGTCGCCACGTATTCGTTTCGTTTTGTTGCAGTCACTTATTACTTCAACTTGATATGTACGTCATTAAATTGTTTGCGTGTGCTATCAATCACGGCTATAAGATCTGTAAATATTGCGAACCAGATTGGCGAGCCAACTGCACTCTGTTGTTTAAATGTCAAAGATAACTCGCCACTTTTCACAACCAGTGTTAAAATACAAGTCATGCGTCTTGTATACAGTACAAACTTGATATTCCAATAACCGAGGCTGTTTCACTTACCAGGTAATTTTTTTTTAACTAAAGCATGATAGCCAAAATGTCTACGTTTCTATGGATAAAATAGTAATGTGATAAGAAAAGACACACCCATTGACGATCGCCTTCTCATAGTCATCGGGATGGAACCCGTACATTGTTTATATTATATTATTCCACTGAATGTTACACTAGTTGCAATATAATCGGTGATTAATTAAGACAAAAAAAGGAAATGAGGACATGAAATAACAGCGAAATACATAACATTGTTGCTGTAATTTGTTCGTGTAAATGTTGCCCCCAACTACGCCGTACCGGGGGCCAAGTTATCCAATAGTATTTGGCTTATCGGGGCTTATTAGACTGGATGTGGTCTATTCAGTCACGTATCATCCAAAAATGAACACTGAGACTCGAACTTGCGGATGGTAAAAGTAATAACGCACACAGAAAGTAACCGTATGACTCCATTTTGGGTACAATGGATCTTATTTTCCATTCTCTTCATTCTATGCTAATCTATGCTACCTTAAAATTATATTTAAGCAAAACAAAAGTCACGGGTCGTCGTGAGTATGCAGAATCGGCAAATCAGCTGTTCCCGATTCTGCATACTCAGAATCGGGACCATTTGTTGTTCGAAGTGCACGAAAAACATTTTTCATTGATGATTTTCGCACTAAATCTGAATAATTTTGAGACGTTGTTGAAGTGTGACTCTTGACCACGATAATTTGTCAAACTACTGAGTCATCATGACATGACAACATGAAGCCAGTGAGGTGTGATTTATCAAAAAGAAAGCCAATTGAAAAAAACAAGTCTAAATGAATCAAATCTGTACGGGCTGAGCTCCTCTTAACTCCATTCAATTTCGATACGACTTTACTCCGTTTTGTAACTTGCAACAAACAAAACCTCGTTTAGTTTTCCAAAGAACTGTTCCACTACCATACCACCAACCAAGCTGTAACGGCAAAGGAGCCCTCTCTCGAAACGAATAACCGACAAAGCCTGCTCCTGCATGGAATTTAATTGAATTAATTTAAATTCACATGCAAAATGAATTTAACAACAATTTTCTGCTCATTCAACTGAGTAACAATCTCTTCCATCACGTCTCATCCGCATCCGCAGCCGCATTCTCCACCCACCGCCCGCCACGCGATAAGATGCGATGCCAATCAATCGAAATTATTCCGCCGAATATCGAATTAGCATATTTCGTCAATTTTCCAGCCTTTATTCGAGTACACAATAAAGCCCGATAACCAGGATATATTCCCGAAATAAAAGTCGACCCAAATGTAAATCTAAGGGTTCTGCATGTCCCGCAGTACTCGTCGTCTCGTCATCGTCGTCGTCGTCGTCGTCGTGCTCCAGCCACTCGCCTCGAAGCATGCTTCATTATTAGGCCTCGAAGTGTGGGCTCTTCCTCAAAGGATATCACTTTCAGAATGTGTGCCCCCCTCTCTCTCTCTCTGATTCTCCCCCTCAGTTGAGATGTCTTTTGACTGGTGAGGGAATGAGTGTGCGTGTGCGTGTGCGTGCTGGCGTGCTCTCTACACAGCCCAGAGGACATCTCTGCGAGGATTTTCGAATTCTCAAATCCAATTGAAATTTGAATAATATTGTCATTAATAAATCGAAACGATGAAATTGATTTGAAGTAAACAAACGAACACAAGGACGAACATGGCAATCTTGAGTTCCGTCAGTTGTGTTGACGGCTGTCATTGCAGTCGGTCCTTTTGTGCGGCATTGTCCTGAATTCATTTGTGTGGTTATTGTGTGGAGTTCTCTTTGCTTTTTCCTTCTTGTTTTTTTCTTCTTTATGATTCCATCTGCGTTGGTTTTTGCTCTCGTTTTTTTCCCCTTGACATGATGACAAATGATTTTTGATTGACGTCAATATCGTTAATTTGCACTGTGGACTAGGGTTGGAATGGGCGGCTCGTCGGGTGGGCGGACGGGTGGACATTTTTCTGGGGGGAGCAGGCCAAACAAATAATGTTCTCTTGATGGAATTATTATATTTTTTCTTCTCTTTTTTTGTTGTATTCTCTCGTAATTAAGTTGAGTTGTGTTCTGTTCTGCGATGAATGGCAGTCAATCTTAATCTCGATGTTAGTCTCCTTTAAGGACCTTCATCGCATCCTCTTCAACAATTATCGATTTGCTGTCGTCTCATTCGGCGAAAATAGGCTTTGAGGCTTTTCATGTAATCAGAAAGAAACACTTTCTGGTTTTCATTTAATTTTCAAAAGGAATTCTGGACAGACGCTGCTTTGTGTGTGGTTTTTTTCTTCTTCAACGTCTGGTGGCCCATTCCCATTCGTACTCATTTTATTTACCTTCATGGCAGCTAGTAGATTCTGTGGTTAATTACGCGATACACTTCTTTTGCCATAAAAAAAAGCGCGAACGAAATATGATGCCATTTGAGAAGGTTGTTCAGAATACATTTTGTTGAGGACACTTAACCTTGCTCGCGAATGAAGAGCTCTTAGTTGTCTTGAGTAGGCAGCGAAGGACCAATTAACAACATTGTATCACTTTAACAAACCCTGAATTCAAAGGCTGATTGTTGCTTTTATTCACCAACTTCTCAGCAGCAGAGGGATAAACTAAAAAGCTAGTGATCTTGAATGGTCCTTGAATGAATGGGTTAACAGACGCACCCCGTAAGGAGGCACCGTAGTAAGCACTCTTCTTAACCTTCATCCGCCAGATCTATTCGGAAGAGGGGAGAGACCCTGCACACCGGTTAAACTTTAGACACCACAGATGTGGTATTCCTCTTCAAACTCTCGATTATTCTCCATAAATTTAGACTCCTTATTCGGGTCAGTGACATCAATCTATTTTCAGGAATAACCACCAGCCTCTTGCACGAAACAAAACTTGATTTGGAAAACTGTAGTGACAACAGCATCCGTAACAAGTCTAGTTTTCAAGTGCAACCTTATTTACTTACTTCTCAGGGTACCGAGCCAGACAAGGTCTGCTTCTGATCTAAAAATTTGTTTCATTCTTAATGGCCCAGAGCACGTTGCTGCCTGTGCAAGATCTACGCTTGGCGTCCCGTTCTGCTGTTTTGACAGCATAAGTCGTTTCCACGTTACACAAGAGGTAGACTTTCAATACGCATCCCCGGTAGGCATAGTCCTCGTGCCACATGTCATACAACAGAAACAGTTCAATTATTGCATCAGTCATTTACTCATCGTATAATCGGCCGTCAATAAAAAATTCTATAAAATCACAAAATCACATTTTGCGTGAATTATGAGACACCCTTTACCAACACCCTAAACGAAAGTCGAAACTATATGAGCAAATCTCATATGTGCAGATTACATTTCTGTACGTTCCACTCGAAGATTTGGTGAGATTTTTTATTTTGGCTTTTTTCAAACTAAATTCTTGCGTGTGAATTGAAATGCATATTTAGCATAGGTTTATTTTGTCTTCACAATGCGTCGCCAAGCGGTGCGCTCCGCTTGCGTTTGCACATCCTGCACAAATGGTGGACCAGCCTTGGCCACAGCAGCCACATTCCCATCTGTGAGCACCGTTCGACGACGAGGACCATAAGTGCCGTCCACTGGCATACCAGTCTCACGAACTTTTTGCACAAACCTGCGTACAGTCGCGGCGAGGGCTACATTTCGGCCAACATTTTTGTTCAAAAATCGCACTCGTTGGGCTACACTGTTGTGGATTCGGCTAAGGCGATAGTTGACTGTCGTATTTTCAATAGTCACATTCGACTATCAACTATATCCGGCTCTGAGTAATGCTATCGCAAAAAATTTGCCTCAAATTGGCATCACTTCGACTTGGTTTCGATTTTTTTTGCAAGGCTTTGCGTCTTTTTTGACTTGCTTTCGAATATTTAGAACGCATTCTCTATGAAAAGGATACCTATTTAGCTGTCATATGAAATCGTTCGCTCTTAAATTGACAATCACAATACGGCGACCAAAAAGCACGACTGCCATAATCAACTATCGGAAATCACTTTAGCCGATTCCACCCCAGCACTCACTTTGGTAATACGTTTTAAATATTTCCCAATGTTGTTCAAGCGTAAGCGATTCATACCATTCCGCGGAGGTATGATACTGCTTTCAATGTCAAAATAACCTATGATTTAATAACATAACCACTAGATGGCCCGCCCTATGCACTGGAGCAATCACACTCAAAACTAGTCGATTGTACGAATATGCAGGAGAATATGGTTGCTTTCAGATATCAATTATGTGGCAGTAAATAAGATTGTGTTATAGTAGTTCCGATAAGCAAGTCATGTCAAATTCCACGAATAGTGCTTAAAGCCTTCGAAAGTATCGACAAAACGACGAGGATGCTCTTAGCGAGATCTTCAAGAGTGCATCGTTCCATTGAGGGGCAGACATAGATCGGATTCTTTCACAGTCAGCTCCATCTTCCCCTCTTTGTCGTCACTTTGAACTGAATATCCTTTCGTTTTTATTATTTCTGTACAAACATATCAGCACCGGGGTTCGATTTTAATTTTATAATTATTTTTTACAAATCTTAAAACTTAATCAAAATCATAGTAGATAACTGTAACAGCAATAAATATTATACAAATTTGTACATAGATTCGTTGAAACGTGAAAATATTTGTAACTAAGTACCTAGCTCTAAGAACAATGTTGCGCCTCAGGCAAACACATTAAAAAAAGCACATGTATTTTATAATAAGTTTAATTATTAAGGAATTATTCTAAAACAAGCACCTTTTTTCAAGTAAAAATAAGGCTAACAACTTTCAACGAAATCCACACCACATATTATAGGGGAAAAACAAAATACATTTTTTTATGAATTAAATGCACTTTGCCTCGTGTTTACGATTACTTTAGGGAAATACATCGATTTTCTTGAACCTACAATGTTTCATTCGAATTGCACAAAAAAAGTCACGACACTGTAAATAGTTAAGAACAAAAGTATCCAACAATTTTATGAGTATTGTATTTATAAATGGGTGTACCTTTCATTTAATTTTTGATTTTGTTCAGCAATAAAAATTAATAATCAAAAAAAGTTTCCAGTCGTTTTCTTTTAACAAAATTATCCTGAATGAATTGGAAGAACACTACGCTACAGTGACAGAAACTATGTTTGGCGAAGCAATTCGTGAACAGTGTCCAGTGTCCAGAAACTATTGCGGGCCGACCGAAGCAATTTGTGGACAGCGGCCAGTGTCCAGAAACTATTGCGGGCCGACCGAAGCAATTTGTGGACAGCGGCCAGTGTCCAGAAACTATTGCGGGTCGGGCGAAACAGTCTGTGGACAGCGGCCAGTGTCCAGAAACTATTGCGGACCGGCGAAGCGATTTGTGGACAGCGGCCAGTGTCCAGAAACTATTGCGGGCCGACCGAAGCAATTTGTGGACAGCGGCCAGTGTCCAGAAACTATTGCAGGCCGGGCGAAGCAATTTGTGGACAGCGGCTAGTGTCCAGAAACTATTGTGGACGAAGCAATTTGTGGACAGCGGCCAGTGTCCAGAAACAATTGCGGGCCGGCCGAAGCAATTTGTGGACAGCGGCCAGTGTCCAGAAACTATTGCGGGTCGGGCGAAACAGTCTGTGGACAGCGGCCAGTGTCCAGAAACTATTGCCGGCCGGCCGAAGCAATTTGTGGACAGCGGCCAGTGTCCAGAAACAATTGCGGGCCGACCGAAGCAATTTGTAAACAGCGGCCAGTGTCCAGAAACTATTGCGGGCCGACCGAAGCAATTTGTGGACAGCGGCTAGTGTCCAGAAACTATTGCGGACCGGCGAAGCGATTTGTGGACAGCGGCCAGTGTCCAGAAACAATTGCGGGCAGACCGAAGCAATTTGTGGACAGCGGCTAGTGTCCAGAAACTATTGCGGACCGGCGAAGCGATTTGTGGACAGCGGCCAGTGTCCAGAAACTATTGCGGGCCAATTTGTGGACAGCGGCTAGTGTCCAGAAACTATTGCGGACCGGCGAAGCGATTTGTGGACAGCGGCCAGTGTCCAGAAACTATTGCGGGCCGGCCGAAGCAATTTGTGGACAGGGGCTAGTGTCCAGAAACTATTGCGGACCGGCGAAGCGATTTGTGGACAGCGGCCAGTGTCCAGAAACTATTGCGGGCCGGCCGAAGCAATTTGTGGACAGCGGCCAGTGTCCAGAAACAATTGCGGGCCGACCGAAGCAATTTGTGGACAGCGGCTAGTGTCCAGAAACTATTGCGGACCGGCGAAGCGATTTGTGGACAGCGGCCAGTGTCCAGAAACTATTGCGGGCCGACCGAAGCAATTTGTGGACAGCGGCCAGTGTCCAGAAACTATTGCAGGCCGGGCGAAGCAATTTGTGGACAGCGGCTAGTGTCCAGAAACTATTGTGGACGAAGCAATTTGTGGACAGCGGCCAGTGTCCAGAAACTATTGCGGGCCAGGCGAAGCAATTAGTGGACAGCGGCTAGTGTCCAGAAACTATTGCGGACCGGCGAAGCAATTTGTGGACAGCGGCCAGTGTCCACAAACTATCGCGGGCCGGCCGAAGCAATTTGTGGCCAGCGGCCAGTGTCCAGAAACTATTGCGGGCCGACCGAAACAATTTGTGGACAGCGGCTAGTGTCCAGAAACTATTGCGGACCGGCGAAGCGATTTTTGGACAGCGGCCAGCGTCCAGAAACTATTGCGGGCCGACCGAAGCAATTTGTGGACAGCGGCCAGTGTCGAGAAACTATTGCGGGCCGACCGAAGCAATTTGTGGCCAGCGGCCAGTGTCCAGAAACTATTGCGGGCCGACCGAACCAATTTGTGGCCAGCGGCCAGTGTCCAGAAACTATTGCGGGCCGGCCGAAGCAATTTGTGGACGGCGGCTAGTGTCCAGAAACTATTGCGGACCGGCGAAGCGATTTGTGGACAGCGGCCAGTGTCCAGAAACTATTGCGGGGCCAAAAAATTGAATGGAATCTATTTCTATTAGCACTAAATAATGCAGCATCAAATACCACCTGTGGATTGGTTGTGGAACTCGATTGATGTTAGAGTGATATGGAGTTTTGAGAATTTCGACCATATTGACATCAACTTCTTCCATATGGTCGAGACGTAAGTATTCATTCATGCATTTTTCATATTCCTCGTGTAATTTAGGATTGAATGCAAAACGTCGTTCCAGGTCCAAACTCAGGCAAGACGCGTTGTTTCCAAGGACAGGTCTAACAGCTTCCTTAAACGGTAACGCAGTCTCCTAGCGTCCATTTGCTAACCTCTTCGTTGTGTTGTTGAAGAAATTCTAGCATGATGCATCTTCCGTATTTAGGTGTCCTTTGTGGGGTACTTCTTCTACCTCTTAAAACCTTTCCATTTGGAGATCGATCTCCACAATTCTCAGTCGACTATTTTCTTTTGGGTGGTGTCAATCTTTGACGCGCGCTCATACAGAACTGGGTCAACTAATCACTGTGAGAGAAGTTATTTGAACGAAATCTCATCTTTCTAACACCATATAGTCGACTTACACAGAGTACATGTGATGCGGATTACTAAAAGCATGATGATGCACATTTCCCATCGACCAAAGGAAAACTCTCGCAATAGAATATGAAAACGTTCCCCAAACTTGACTGGAAAGCATCAATAAAGGGGGCATGTCCATGCATCAACCTCTGCATGAGATTAACTGCGTCTCTCTGAGTCAATTACGGACCATTTCCTGACAGAGGCTAATATGTGGGTCTCTACCAGTTACCAGCCCTTTCCTCGGAAGCATCTCCGATGAGAGCAAGTACGCTTAAAATGCGGTTTTTTCCACAAAGAGCTAATCCCGAAATTAAATTATTTGAAAAATCCAACTCAAAGGATACTCAGGAAGTCTGTAAAATCAACTTCAGCGTGCGCACGCACACACACACAGCTTCCCAGAATTTTATCCGAGCATTTGAAATAATCTGATTTGGATGTGCAAAGATTGAGAGTCACCCAGTCTCTCTCCGGTGAACTTTGCTTTAAAGATTTAATTTCTTAATTACACACCCCGCGCACCGTGGTCGTCTCGGCATTTAGTGAACACGGGTAAAAGCATAGTTTTTCAAGAGCTCTGGTGCTGCGAAGAAATTCGCCGGTAACCCCGGTTAACTCCTGTGAAGGGACACCATTAACAGAATGTCGTATCGAAAGCTGCATTTTCGAGGTGGCTGGCGGCAGGCAGTGGTGGCCATGTTGCCTTGTGAGTTTCTTTGCCAGTACATGCACATGCTTGAATGCTTTTATCTCCGGGGATCCCACGAGAATAAGTTTCATCCATTAATGCACAACGTGGCATACATTGTGTCCCATATGCATGACACATGCAAAATTTAAGCCATCCCATGGATACAGAGGAAGTGTACGTTCGAGTATGCGGGGGAGGCGCACAAGGCGAACGGCGAGGCGGCGAGGCGGCATGAAGGTGTGAAGGTGCTCTTAGCAATTATTTTCGGTCTGAAGTGGGATCAATTTTAGAGGTTTTCTTTTGAACTTTGACGGTAAACTCTTGTGCTTCGGAACACACTTGCAGTGGCAGGAACTTGTGATATTTTCAGGTCAACGAGTTTGACACGAAAGAGTTTACTCCGTAAAACGTGTGTAGTTTTAGGATGGAGTTGAGTGGAGTGAAGTGCAGTTTAGTGGAGTGTTGGCCTTCTCTTGGGCATCATATTGTTTTGAAGCTGTTGCGAGGAACTGCTTTACGGGTAAGTGGTGTTAAATGTTTAGGGTGTACGTGAGATGCCCTGTGTGTCTTTGTAACACAATCTGAATGCAAAATGTTTGACACACAGGCGTTATTGCAGCGGCGATATACGTAAAATTGCCAACAAATAAGATCAAACGCAAGCTATTCGTTGTGTTCCTGGCCAAGATTACCGTTCAAATATCACGTTGTCTGTATCAGCACAGCATCAGCACAATCTTTTACAGATGATGGCTCAAATCCAACCGCAGAATTAGCCGGGATGACTCTTTGGCGATTCCCAATTCAGATAACCCACGTTGAATCGACATTTCTGGCTCGTCTTCGATACTGGCTACTACGGCGGCTATTTCTTCCTCATTTCGCACCAACCTCTGTCTGGTTGGAGTCTTAAGATCCAAAAGAGTGTTCGCACGCTCAAACATTTCCACGGTGAGACGAATTCCCTGCACACTGAAGCTCCGATGACGACCGATTCACGTAGTGTATTTTCAACTGAGTCTTAGTTTCGAAAACATTTTTTTAATAATTTCCGCACGCTTGACAAACGTGAAACGATGCACAGTAAAATTGCCAACTTTGCTAAATATTTTGACAGCCAAATGTCATTGCAAACTTTGACAGCGGCTGAAACACCACAATCGGAAGAACTATCATTCCTATCTGGTCATCGGTTACATCATTTCTTCTGCCCACGTAGACGCACAATTAAAGCGTCCCCATCATCGACCACCTCACACCGCCTCTCCTGCAGTTATCCCATTTATTCTGCGAGGCATCCACGCCAAGTACTCAGTATTCCAGGGCGCACCGATAAAAGTGAAAGACACAACAGCATAAATCAAAATATCCCCAGATTATCTTCTCAATGCAGTGCCGGAGGTGTCTGCCTTCGCATTCCGATCGAGAAGCACACACCCTACGGCAGTAATTTTTCGTTCTCCGTCGAACTCATAAATCGCCCATGTTGCCGCACAAATGACAACAAGCACATTGTTGATTCTTCGAAGGCGCCATCAAACAAAACAGCAGAAGTGTGTTGCTCCCACCTCCCCCCCCAGACACACATCATCTGTGTGCGCGACCAGGCACGCTCCGCTGCATCCGGAATCAAGTACAGCACAGAGACCAGGCCAGACCAGAACACCCACGGATCTCGGGGGTCGATCCCTGTTGTTCGGCGGCACTGTCATGGCGTCGACTTTCTAATGAAAACAAATCGTCCATTTATTTATATTTACCACAATAAATAATGAATTAGCTACTGCTGCTCCCAGCCTGGTTATTTGTTGGCAATGCTCTCGCCGTCCACTAGCGACCACCCAGCACTGCCGAAAAATTCCCCCGATGGAACTGTGGCCATAGCCATTCAGATTGTGTGCCTCGCATAACAAAGACGCGCTCAACGTACTTTATGAGTATCTTGCCGATGATAAAAACTTGCGAAGAGCCATTCTCCGCCAGAGCAATGACACCACAGAGTCGGAAGCTACTGCTGTGCCCAGCCACCCTCGAGCAGCAACACCACAGAAAGGGGTGGCAGCAGAAGTCGCATTGCAGCACACAGCTGCCGCGCAGCTGTTGAGCAATTTATTTGGCAATTTTTTTTTTGCTTTGCGCCCCACTGGTGGATGTGCGTGTGCGGTCTCGACCACCCTGTGTGGGCTCTTAATATGCGTTTATAAGATGACCACTGGGTATAATTTAAAAGTTGCTAACCTCCGAGTTCCGTTTCACTCCCACTCTGTGGGCCCTCGTGGCGCCCCGCCGCTCTGAAGGATAGCTGCGACAGAATGAAAGGCGGAAGATGAAGAAGAAAAAAAAAGCCATCTTTCCGGGAATAACAAGGGAACACTCTGGCGAACGGCTTTGTCCAATATCTCATGGCTGGGATCGCAAGACAGCGTCAGTGTTGACTTTCAAAGTTTGTCGTCCTTCTTTGATCCTGGAGAAACGTGTAAATTGACACTCGAGCCATGGCAACTTGGCAATGTCGTTTGCCGGCATTTATTCCAGATGGAGAGCTTCTGGAATGCCCGGTTACTTCCTTGCTCGCCTTGCTTGCTTACCCTCTCCTCACTGTCAGAGGGGGGTGGGGTGGAGTACGGATGGATGAGGATTGTTTTAAAGTTTTTGGTAACAACAACAAATGATAGAAAAAGAAAATTAAATGAATGAAACACAGGCCAAAAAGCAGAAGAAAAGTTTGCCGCGCAAAGGGAGTTGGAACAACTTTTGGGACAGCGACAGCGACAGAGTCGGTGCGGTGTAGCTTGTTCAGCGTCGCACTTCGGATTTTATGGCAGCGGTTGCCATGGAAATAATGAGCTGGGAAGATAATTAATTTGTCGTTTATCCTTTCGCAGTTAATTTCCCCTGGCAGTAATAGTGGGATGAACATTTTTGAAAAACATTTTCACAATTTCCCATCCCGGCCCTGGTGGTGTTGAACGATGTGAAGGGGAACTCAGAATTAAACTCAAATGGTTCGCTTGATGTATTTTTTTAGGAAAGATGGGTTGAGTGCTCACAAAGAGTACATGTTTTGGCGGTTCTCGCTTCTACCTGGAAATTTGTATTCAATAAGCGAAACTCTGTCAGTCTGGATGCTTGCTTCATGCGATGCGGGTCTTATTTTTAAGATCAGTCTGAATCCGAAGGAAAACAAAACGGCGGAGGTGTCGGAAAGCTGTTGTTGGCACAGTCAAGGGGTCTAGTTCCTTGTGGATCGGTCAAACGATGCCTGCACTGGTCGGGCATGACTTCCTCCGACCATATCTAACAGATGAGTTAGGTTAGGGCTAGGGCTGCCAGCGAAATCGCCAGCGCACTTAGAGCACGTGGTCCATTGTGATCTCCAGTGATAGTGCCGATAATTTGATTTGATCCCAACGGCAAATGGCGATTGTACCAGATTTGAAAACCGGATAAAGCTTCCACAGCGATTCGAACCGGGGACCCCTCTAACCAAGGGCAGGCACTCAACCAACTGAGCCATCCAGCTGTATAACCAGATGAGTTATTACAACATTCTCATCACCAGCTGCTTTAAAGATGTCAAGGGTATCGCGTTCCCACCATCCAAACTGTTCGTTCTGACCGAATTCTCGTACATTTTCGTCCAAGTTGAGTAGAAGATTCTGCCTGACAGCGGTATTTGGGTCCTCATCCCCGTTCAACAGTCTATAAAAGTGATTCCTCCAGATTATCAATTGTGACTCTATTACCAGTTATCCTTCGTCCTTGCAAGCTTCTGTCCCAACTTTGGTAAAACTTTAGACATAACATCTCATCTCTAGGATCTCAAAACAGTGTGAGTGTTGATTTTCAAAGTTACTCGTCATCGGTGGCACACTTCTCATGGTCTTTCGTTTTCATCCTGAGAAGCCGGTTATCGTCCTTTCGTCCCCTTTAAGTAGAGTTCAGTAGAACAGCTCATGTTGTTCGTTGCAGGGTTGGTTTGTAGCCTGCCAGCTTCGCTGAATGTACCTACCTGCATTCGTTATGAGCAGCCTTGTGCTTTTTTTGTTGGTGACATCATAAAACCCAGCATATTAGAGGCAGCTTCTTGACAACGCCACCAACTTTCTTTTCACTCGCGCGTTGTCGAACGAAGCTTCTGTTAGACCAAATCGGCAAAGATCGCAGCAGACCGTTGCGGTTGTCGCTGTTCTTCCTTATTCCATCTTCCATTTCGGTGTTCCCTCGGTATCCGTGTACTTATCTTGGCTACAACAAAATTATCCAAGTCGATGCTGACTACTCGGAAGGTTCAAGCATAAAGAATACTGGAGATGACCAATTGATCAACAATCAGTTTGACGGTTGACTGGCTGCAAAAAGGGATTCCGCCCCGTCTACCAGGTTGAATACGTTATGGGATGTGGTGTAGAGTAGGTTGTGCGGTGACTCTAAATGTCCTCCTTGCCCCGCTTAGGTATTTGGACACGATTTAGAAAGACTGGCGAGTTATTAACGTGCCTATAAGTAAAATTGATATGAACGGATTTGCCTTCGTTAGGGACAATTCGCCAGGAGTTCGATGGAGACGAATGGATCGTGTATCTGATCTGATAGACCCCTCTAACGTTTTGGCTGTTACCAAAATGGCGGTGTCGTCAGGAAATGTGCCTAGAACAGTGTGTTCTTCTTGTGGTAAGTCACTCGTATACAGCAGGTATAGCAGAGGGTCAAGAACACTCCCTTGCGGTACACCCGCATTTATATTTTTAAAATATAATTAAATATGGATCGATGACTCCGCCTGTCCAAAATTCACACCAAAGAGTGAATTTTTCGAGATGCATTGGGGATCTCATGTGGATTGGTATCGTCCCAAATTCGAAAATTTTGCTTGTTCACGTATCCATTCATCCAGAAAGGGGCTCTTATGGCGACCATAAAATGGGGCAAGCGCGCCGAGCGTTGCCCGAACAGAACAGCCATTGTGATAAAACAATGTCATGTCTTGTTGAGCGCTATGTCCGTCCATGGTGACCATGTCTATGGCAAAACGGATTGATGATAAATGACCAAATTGACAAATGTAGCTTCAATAATATTGCCGCTATCAACTGTCAAAATTCAGAGGTCTCTATTGGAATACCCTTCAGGTAGTAGGCAATGGGAAGTAATTAACTCGGCTTGGATAAAAGATTGGATAAGTTATTTCGGCGATGTATCCACTTATCATCTCTTAACTTGATCCTATTTTCCTCAACCTACGCCATTTGATGACGTATTCAGTTGGCAGACGTGTAAAACCCAACCCTGTCTCCAACTAATCCCTCATCTATACGAGTTGTGATACACTTCTCTCAGATAGTATTTTATGCAAGGCCGCAATGTTTCAAGTTTCAAGAGCTTAGCAAAACTCTCGCGCAAGCATATTCCCTTTGACAGTTCCTCTCAGAATCCGAATCACTTGGCATTTCCCTCCCTCCACCGATCTCCTAAACAGTCCCCAACATTGACACATTCATCTAATTTTATTAAAAACATTTGCTTAGGTCCTTCTGAGCAATTTCAGCATTTGATGAAAAATTCCACGTCTCTAGGCTCCCTTGGCGCGCAACGGCTTTCACTTTTCAATTTTCTCCGGCGGCTTTTTCTGCCGCCCGAAAGGGCGACAAGAGGAAGGAAACACTTTCATTATTCTTTATCGTAATTGATTTTGTTCCGTCATGAAAGCACCTCCACCCTTTTAGGCACACAGCACATAGAATGTGGCACCGTCTCACTCAGGGACTATTCAAAATTTATGCAAATATCCTGATTTTGAGAGTCGATGTTTGAAAATAACCGTACGTGCTCTATCAGAGTCGCAGGAAGCCATCAGCATTAATGTGCGACCCACCCACCGTCAAATCGGTTTTTCGCATTCCCACCCATTTTGGGGAACGCACAGAATACACATGGAAAGTGAAACGATTGAAATGCCATCCGCCGACGGCATGGCATACCGGCGAAAGGGCACAATTCGATTGTTAGGCGTGATAACTCGGCATTCGGCAAGTGCCTCGCAGCATGAATTGTGTGCGTGCGTCAGTTAGGAGTGTCCTTTGGAAAAACTGATTTTCTCTCTTGTTATACTAGTTTCTGAATGGTAATGCTGACAGTGTATCCTTAAGTGTTGATTATTGGTGTGAACTCGAATGGCACGCACCAATGAGTGTATTGTTTACTTGCGCAACAGTGAGGTCTGCAAGACCCTCTTCCGAGGGTCCATCTTGTCATCAGAAATAAATGATTAACATCTTGTCATCACATAATAATTGTATTCAACTAAATAGTGCGGTTCCCTGTCATTAATAAGGCATTTGTCTTCTTTCCAGTTGGCGCCGGGAATAATCCGCAGGATCTGGACGCGGGACATTGCATGACCAGGAAATGATCAACGCGTTCGAGGTTTTATGAGCTAAACTGACGCAAGTGGATGGGATCCGATGAGAGACAGGAGAGATAATCGTGTCGCTACCCCCCAAAGAAGGCCCGAAAAGCTGTCCAAGAAGCTGTCTAGACAGCACTTTAGTTTGAAAAAACACCCATCCTCCAAAATTAATCATCTAGCGTCGGACTTCGCTGTGTTGTATTGATGCAGCCCTGCTATGTACCGCTAAGTCTAATGGAAGCTGTGAAACCATTTATACCCATTGGGCCATTGTATACGTTTTTTCTTTTCAGACAACAAGAGGCCACTAACACTGCAACCAGGTTTCTTTCCGCAAAGCTCTTGTTAGCTTTATTAGGCCATCCCTCGAAGTCAATCATTTTTAACACGCATCTCCCAGATACTTCAAAACTTTGTTCCCCAGCAGCAACTTTTTGTTAGTAATCACATTGCCTTTAGGTTGGTTGGTTTGCCTGTGTGGAGAGAAGGAACTCCTATCGGGCGCATCACCAGGTGGCGGATAGAGGAAGGCCCGTCGGGTGTAAGCCTCGTAGAGGGGCAAAACCAGACTGCGGACCAAACTTCCACTAAAGATAAGGTGTCAAGGTATACGTGCCGATGTCTGCATGGCCAGATGGTGGTTAAACCTGGTCGTAAACGGTCCCCTCGGATGCAGGGGGCGAGGTCGGTTGTATAAATGCTTTATCTTGGTATGTAGACTCTGCCGAGACGGACAGTCCTTTCCCGACATACGCGTGGGACCTTAATTTAGAAAAAAAAATGAACCAAACTAACAAAAACGTAAAAACTAAATAAAAACCTAGAAAAAAAAGAACATAAAGAACCATGGGGCATCCTAGGACGTGGGAACTACATCCGAGGATAAACTATTAGCTTCCAGTCAGGAAACTGCGTCTACATCACAGAGTGCCAGACATAGCACTGCTGCTCAACAATTAGCATTCTCTCTCAAAACCTCCAACCCTGCGATCAAGGTCACCAGCCATAGTGATCAGCAGCCAAGAATACACAAGTTTGAGAACGCCATCCTCAAGGGAATCTACAGTAAGGCCAAATTCATTCTAAGCATGATTGCGAAGAACGAAGCGCCTGGCACTTCCCACGAGAGAGAACTCGAGGACAAAGCAAAATATCAAGCTATTGTTGCGGAATATGAGAAGCATCTCGAAGACATCAAGAAACAGCCCTTGTCCACTCACAAAAAGCAAAAGCAGGAAGCGACCGCCCAGCCAGCTAAGAAAAGAAAGGTGGCCACTGATTCGGCCTCCAAACACCAAATCAAATCGACCTTCACAGAGGTTGTTGAGGTTGACCACCTTCAGTTGACGCTAGTTGACAAAAAATCATCAAGAAGTTTATCCAGCTGGCTAGGATCAAAGGACATAACAGGCCGCGATGTCCAATCATTAAAAGTTCAATGATCATGAGATCATGGCGATCTGTCCACAAGCAACAAAGCTGCCATCGAGGCTCTAGAAATGACGTCTCTTAAATCTAAGTTTCTATTTAGCTGTTTACAAAGCTTTCCGAGGTGGGCGTGGCTCTTCAGCCCGCACGCTCTCTCGCCAGTTATCTCCAGTTTGACAAAGAAATCCGGCTGAGAAATCGACTTGTGTTGGCTCCTTGGAACGATCGCAATGTGATCGATTTATTTGTGGGGAAAGGTGTGGGAACCGCAAACAACAAGGCCGCCATCAAGGCTCTAGAAATGATTTCTCTTCAATCTAAGTTTCTAATTAGCTGTTCATAAAGCTGTCCGAGGTGGACGTGGACCTAACCAAACATGGCTCTCCAGCCCGCACGCTCTCTCGCCAGCTATCTCCAGTTTAGCACAGCAATCCAGCTGAGGTCCCCCTCGACTTGTGTTGGCTCCTCGGAACGTCCTCAAAATGCTGGAGGAGTGTCTGATGTCGATCGTGACAACGTGATCGAATGGTTGACGGCTGATTGATCACGGGACCTACATGGATGCTGCGGTGTGGAAACCACGTGCTAGCTACAAGTATGCAGCTCAAAAGATGTCCCCTTTAACCAGCTTAGCGTTTAAATCTCCTACAACGCTCTTGCGGTCGCAGCTGGAGCATTGATCGTATGTTTTTTCTAGAAGATTGTAGAATTTGTAGATTGTAGATTGTTATGAGGTCCTCTCTTATGTACATAAAGCCTAAGATTAAGCCTCGAACAACAAATCCACACCCAAATAACCGCTGCCATCCTCCTAATCCTCTTTTAAGGGACCTCAGATTGCACGTGCAGAACCGAAAATCATTGTCCTTCTTCCGTTTGCTGGGGTCGTCAACAGTAAATCCGTCCGTATCCGAGGTAGGTTGTTGTTTCTGAACTCGATGCTTTCTTTACGTGGTGATGAAGTTTACCTCACGCACAACCTCCAACTGGGAGGACAGGTACATTTGTTTATCCCCCTGACAAAGGAATCCGAACGGATCCGGTGTCCGTAGCCTCTTGTAGACTGTGAGCGCCGTCGTTGGCCCTAAGAAAAAGTGCTCATCCGCCGCTGTCTCTATTCTAGGCTCCCGACCTATCCTTGGAAAACAGGAAGCTCCTGCTGATTGGAGTTGTGGATGCCGCCATTCGCATATCAAATGCTACTCCGCCGAAAAGAGAGATGAGCTTTGGTAGGCTCACTTGTCCCATCTCTCGGTTGCAGCCGCCTAGATGTCCCATGAGGGTTGGTTACCCTATCTTCCGTTGAAGGTACGAGAGTCCCGGATTTCTCCACGTGGAAGTGAGAGAAGGTAGAGCATGTCAACGCTTTAAAATCTACTCCATTTTCCTGCTAATTTTCACTTTTAACCTCAAAAAGTTCCAGAATGGAACGGTCATGACTTTTACTTCTTATGTCACTTTGTCAAGGCAACTCTTGTCCCGTTGTTCATGATGTGGCCACGTGTCTGCCGCAGTGGCATATTTCGCACGACAGTCGATTCCCCTGGGTTCAATCCCCGCTACGCACAACTTTCATAGTGGTCGTCAGCTGCACACCATTCCAGTTACTGACAATGAACGGGGAGGAGTTTTGCTGGTTTTTAATTTTACAACGAACAATCGGATCATGCTTATTCTAAATAAATGAAGCCACGTGTCATCCTGCCACGTGTGCCACTCCTTTTAACCTTCGACCTTGTCCTGATTCATTCAAATCCGTAGACAGTACAATCGACTGCTGCGCAACGGTCCATTTGCTTACAAAATACTGCCTTCTTTCTATCGTCACAAACATGCAGCTCACTGTCAAGTTTCCCCCCCTCATTCTGTTGCGCTTCAGCGGAATATCTTATGTGCCACTCTCCAAGGAATATGTCCCACTGTGCCACTTCTCCCCCGTCCTTTTCATCATTTCATGGTTCGTTTGAAGGATGTATCCAGTATCCACAGCGCACAGCAGAAGCGAATGCGAATGCGAATGCGAATGTGAATACGAATCCAAATGCCAGAATCAGGTATGTACGCACGATTTCCTGTTGCAAACTATTTACAAGACATCATCTACCACCCCGCATTTTTTTTTTTTTTTTGTTTACTTTCCTGCCGCTTTTACGGCGGTTCTTGCGTGAAAGTGGAACAACGGGAAAACACATTAGGGAAATGCCTAAAAAGGTTGAACGATTTCCATTTATTGTGTTAAAAGGCCGTATGACAATCGGGCACTGGGATTCAGAGCGAACGCAACATCGTTAGAGGCATTCCCTAGGCAGCCTAATCCCATTCTGAGTTAAACGAGTGCAAGACAAGATTGCCATGATACTCTCTGTTCGCTGGGATGGCGCGTACTACCACCGTAGAAGGTGCGGTGCGGTGCGTTACGAACTTATAAAGGTTCTTTTATCCTTTTGTTCCTTTTGTGTTGTTCTCTGCTCACGTGCTCAAACAAATGTGGTCTCAAAATAAACCTAGCCGTGTACGGCGCGGTCGCATAATGAGTGAAGAGGGGGGTAAGGGAAGCAAATACCGAGGAACGACAGCTCTGGAAATCTATTCAAAACATGCGGTACAACCTTGTCGTGGTAAATGCTTTCTTTTTTTCTTTTTCGGTTCCATTAAGTACGAACAGATGCAGAACACTTGTACGTACATACGGATGTATTTGTTTTCTGCTTGTTATCCGCTTCTATTTGCCTTTCTGATTCCGATGCTCTTAATTAGGTGGTTCCCTAGGATTCAGACCAAAAAATAAAACACTCTGAGATAGAATAACGAATGGATTTCGATTCGGTGCCGGAGTCCTTCGCTGATATGTATATTCATTACGTTTGTAAGTTGACAAGCAGCGAACGAGTGTATCCCTCGTACTTAGGATGTACCTCAGGATTATATGGTTTTTTGTGCCGCTTCTTTCCATTTCGCTCATTCACCATGGTGTGGCTAGAAATGCGATTCGAGGGCGTTAACGGCACTCGTATGAATGCCGCCTTGCCTAGGAGATGCATAAATGAGCTTTAATTTAGTTGTCGTGATTTATTTGAGTGTCAGTGGTTAGGAGACTCATTTGCTATTCACAAGAGTTCCAAATAGGAACACAAACTTTCATACATATATTCCAGATGAGACTAGCAGTAACTGGCTTCCATCAAACAAATTCAATCCTCTCCCGAACACGCAGTAATTGAATTGAATTAACGAAATCGGGGTGTGTCACAAAAGACTCGAGCATTGCGACTATAAAGATCTATTATACCTCCTTCCTTGGGTCTAGAATTTAAGCGCTGTCGCGTAAGATTTCTATATTGGTTATACTCATTTTATGAAGGTTACAATTACATGCTCCTGCTCCGTGTCCATAGCATCCAGACAGCAGCACAAAATATAAGTCAAACAGACTATCTACCACCAACCATATCCAGCTTCAATCAGCGTTTTCCGGACCGGATACAATGGCAGGAACAATTGGTAATAGAAGTAGAGGAGATCACCTTCAACAGTCGCCAGGGTCTTCTGCGAGTTCTTCGAAAAATCCCTAGCGCTAAGAAGAGACGACTGCATCATCTTTCAACCGGAAGTGGCTGCAATACATGAAGCAGCACTAATGGTGAACGTTCACAACGGAATCGGCAACTCGATCACCATTTTTTCTGACAGCCAAGCGGCAACAAAAGACATATAGACTATGCAGACAGAGCATAGAGAATCAGTGACTTATCCTTTGTTGGGTACCGGGACACACTGGTATCAAAGGTAACAAAAAGGCGGACAGTCTCGCGAAAAAGGGCTCGGAGTTGGAAGAATCTCTAGCCATCCAGTACGCGCATGCCCCACAAAGCTCCATAAGGAAGAAACTGCATGACGAAGCTCTAGATAGAACCAGAGCTCGATGCCGACGCTGAGCAAAAAGAGATCAAAACAATTGATCGGACTTAATCGCAAAGGTGTACGCATGCTATTAGGAGTCCTTATCAGGGGGGTGATTGTGCCATAAGCGCACATGCTATGCGTCTGAACCTACCGCACAATGACTTTTGTAGAAGCTGCAGATATAAAAAAGGAATAGAATCTAGCCAACATATGCTCTGCGACTGTCCAAAGAGGGAGTTGCCGGGTAAACACTTCTTCGTAGAGCTTGAAGACCTAAGCGTTGTTGAACTGAAAAACCTTCTAAGATTCATTTGCGAATCCGGGTGGTTTTAGAACTAAAGCAGGTCTCACGGTGGTAAAGCATCCCAAAACAAGTTAGTCTAAGTGAGTCACGGCCTAAAGGACCGACAGGGCACCCTATCACCTACCTACCTTCCTTAGGTCAGCCCTTTAAAGTTCTAGAGCCTCTTTGGCTCATTGTTGAAAAAGTGTTGAAAAGCCTAGTGGTTATTCCAAAACTGGTTTCTTTGTTTAACCATCCATTTGTATAAACCAAGATTTGCGCCCATTTGATCCATAAATGGGAGAAGGCTCTATGAAGGGTATCTGAGCACTTGTCATGGCTTGTATATCGACCTTTTTTTACCTGGCATCCAAATCAGCTTTAGTCTGGTATTCACTGCCAGTGTTTTTAGTGTTTTACGACATTCCCAGCAAGCCTTAGAGTTGGTACACCCATCTTCAGTGCCTTAAGAACCGCTCGGCTGTCTGAGAAAACATATATTTTGATGTTGGTGGGTGTCCTGTCGGCAATACGATGTGCAGCTTCGTTGATAGCAAACAATTCAGCTTGAAATTTTGTCGTTTCCTTGCATATCTAGGCCGCATCACTCCATCCCCTACTTTGTTTCTGTATACCATTTTTGGGCTCCAGGTGGTGTTGTTGTTGCATTCCTACATACTTGGTATGAGCCTCACTCACGAGCGGAAAGTCTCAAGAAAAGTATTCAGTGGCACAGTGGAAATAGGGTAGGCGTTGTCTTGTGCGATGGACAACGCGCCAGCTGCCCCACGGTGAGTCACGAAAGCTGCTCCCAAAGGACCATAACGCACACATCGTCACAAATTTCCTACCCAATGACACAGACATACGTAATAAAAGACAGCTCCACATGAAGCGCACCCAAAGAAAGCTGATCCGTCGAATCGAACAAGGCGTGCGTGATGGTGCGTACTTTCCAACGAGATCAGCGATGAAAAAAGCTTCGATATCCAGGACGATGTGGAGGTATCATCGATAACCGAGTTGTCACACCCGACTTAAGATACGCCGCGTTATACATATGTATAATCCTGCGAAGGAGACTTTACGAGGACACTAACACGGTAAGCGTGTCATATAGTTACTTAAAAAAACTTCACTGCTTTATTCCTCCATCGGGAATAGGAATCCGTGAATTGAAAGTCAAAGAAAATCCAATATTAACAAAATCCGTAGATTTTATTCGTTTGACTATCACATTCGCCAGCAACTAATACTTTTTTGGATATCCGTTTTGGTGTATAAAGGCATACATATATTTGCAGCGGAATACTTTCGAATCGAATCAAATTCCATCCTACCCAAATACAGTTTGGGATTTCATCATACCGGAGGTTCTCGATTGGGTTTAGGTTAGGACCTTTCGCAGGCCATGGTAAGACGCTTACGAGCGGACAAGTGTACTTGGAATGAGAGTCATGCACAATCTTTCACATTAACAGGAAGTTGTCAATACAAGAAGGTTCCAGGTGGTGTTTTAATAGTCCCATTCCTATTTCTACAATCATCCTCTCGCGATCTATTGAAGCGGCTAACTCCCTATCAACCAAATTGTTGGGAATAGATTTCAAAAATTGTCTCGCACGCGTACTCCCATTCCGTTGATATTCTTCCAAAGTAATGGGAAAACATTGACAATTCCCTGGCCATATTTTATTAAAACTCATTCAAATACAATTCAAATGTATTGCAAGATAAATATTCCTCGACTGGCTCTCTACACGTGGTGTCGCCCACCACCCGATTGATTAGGGGGAAGAGCAATTATTAAATTAAAACAAGATTTCCACGAAGTGTGTCCCATATAGGGCTGGAGAATTGACGCGATGGATACGATTCTACCCAATTTTTTGTTCGACGGCATTTACTCTGTCGCCTGAATAAGGTCACACAATTTTAGTCAGAGACAACTACGCCTATATATGTGTACATATATAGACGGCGAACATGTGTACAAGTGTATCCGTCCCTAACTACTAGACGTCGCACACTGGGGCCAAACTAAGGCAAACATGCCCAAAACTATTAAAATATTGTTTTATGTATTAAAATGAAAGGAAAACGTGTGCTGGTGGCTTATATTTTATATTTCAACTTCAACCATATCAACAACTTCACTATCAAACATTTTTTTGTCGGTTACTGGGAATTTTCGCATAAGGCTGATGAATGGGTCCGACGAAATCATTACGTCAGTGATGATGTCCGTCCTCGTCGTTTTTCTGGCGAAAAATTTCCTGTACGATTTGAAATCCTTATTGCGGGCTTCTTCACTAAGCATGCCACCGATAGGTAGTAAAGCTTCTCGAACTATGACGGCTCCATGAATGAGTATCTTGTGAAGAGTTGGTGTCATAGGCATCCAAGGATATAACTGAACATACAAGGAAGCCGTCTCGAAACAATACTGTACAAATTTTTCCGTATTTATTTTATGTCCGCTTGAAATGGCTTGAAGTATCATGTAAATTCTTCTAATGAGTTCTGCATTGATTTTTGTTATGCGGGATGAAACAGTGTGGTTTTGGAAAAACTTTCGAGGTACATTGCCGTCATTAGTTTCCATAGCCCGGCTTTGGTTAAGTGAAAACTCGCTTTTAAATTGTACTTGAATTCTCTCTTTTGTGCTCTCAACAAAATCTTTGTTCTCTTTTGATAAGCGCCAAGAGAGTGCTGGTAATTTATAGCTCAAGTGGAGCAATGACTCAAACAACCTTATCCAAACGAAACATAGTCGCTTTTGATGGGTTTCTGGAAAATGCTTTCTAGATTATTGAAATCTTTGGATGCAGTCTTTAGCATATATTGGCACATATATGGCCTTTTTTACAAGGTTTGCTGCGCAGTTTTACCTTCAGCCCTTAAATTCATTTGCGCTGCATAAGCCAAAACATCGGCACTGAGCTCGGATCGAATATCGGCAGTTTTTCTACGTTTTGAATTTTCGCTACTGTCATTAAATAATCATTTTCTTCACTGGGTAGATTGTGAATTCACAATTTTCATCTAACCATGAATTTTCATTAAGAATAAATCTCCCATGATGCCTACCGTGCTTGAGCCATTTCGATTTTAATTGGCTTTTAAAGTTTCGCAACTCCTTCGAGTTGTTTTTCATTCATGTTTTTGCTTGTTTTTTCGGCCAAAAATTAAATTATTTCATTGAATTTAGATTCGAAAGTCTTTTTATTGCTATTGCAAAAAATTTCGAAAAGCGTTCTTCTCTTAACACTGAACTTTGCGTCGGATTCTGGAAGAATGTCCGAAAAGTTATTTTAGACATGAGCAAGAAAAAAATTGTTATACAAAATTCGCGCAACAGGCTTTTACTTTGGACTTCTGTTTAGTATACAGGACACAAGTCTGCATCAATTTGCATAAACAATTTCAAAAGCCTGTTGTGCAATTTTAATATAAACTGTTATTTATTAAAACAAGCTACTGTTTACCTTCAACCTTCAATAGCTCCCGTTATATGTCCAATAAAATTATAAAATCGGTGTGAAAAAATTCCTCTTACCACGGTCCATTGCAAATCAGCTTTAGTTGTTTTTATAAAAAGAGAAATGCACTCGAAAAAATGAGTACAAAAAATTTAATAGCACACCACTTTTCTTAGCCGTCCCTTAATTCACAACTTTGAACACGTTGCTTGCACACAGTAGTTGATACTAAAATGATGTAATGCTTACTAAATGATGTGAATGAACCTGTACTAACGGAAAAACAAAAAAAAAATTCATAACAGTACTCATTTTAAATTTTGAGTTTTTCCCATACAGGCGGCCCCTGTTTGCGTCGATTGCAGTATGCATGGTGTCATGTAGTACAAGTCCACGTGAATGCTCAAAGTGTGTTGCTCTAATGCGAAACATGTACATACTGAGTTGACCTACATAACTAAAGTCAAATGGACAAGTTTAAGTAAGACACATCGATTGGGAGCGTAACCCCAACCGATCATCCGTACCGATTAATTGTAGTGTTTCATAGCAGATTAACCCTAAGAATCATTACCAGACAAACTAAACGAACGCAATAGTATCCGTCCTCCAGAGAAACACACAATTTAAATCTCAAAACATTATTGTATTGCAAATGCATCCCATCCCTCTCCACTGCACCACACTCAACGCCAACTCAGAGTGGCGAGAGGAGAGATGACAGAAAACAAAATTCAACGAAGCAACGAAGATAAAAGCAATCTGCAACTGCACTCCATTTTGGTATTCCAAAGCAAGCAGCAGCACTAAATTGTCAGAAATATGCTTTCGGGCTGTATTCTATCGTCCAGTTGATATAACAATGCGATTCAGGGGACTACCCCCAAAGGCGCTACTCCCCTTCTCCATCCATTGTGCCGTGCCCATCATCATTAAAATGTGCACCAGTAAAAATGTGGAAGATTCCCTCCACTGCAACGGCAGAATACAGATGTGATTGCAGCAAAAGCAGGAGACTACAATCCAACGAAAAGGTAGCAATAAATTAAAAAGCAGCAAAAAGAGAAATATAAATGAAGAAAACTCTCGTCTCGCAGAGAAATTGATTTAATTTCGTAAACTTTACAATGATGAACGAAGTTAATGAATTATTAATCACGACAGATGCGCTTCGTCGGTGGCTCACAGTCAGTTGGCGCAATGGATTGCAGCATCGGGCAGCGGGTATAATTTCCAAACAGTGTGAGCAGCAAGGCAACCCCATATCCAGTGGCACGTTCCTCCTGTTTTAAAGCAAAGAGAATAGAACCGGTGTTATTAATTTTAGTTGATTGCATTTTTGTTACGAGGATTTAAGAAAACTTACACAATGCACTGGTGTTGCCATATCGACGTGCATCCATACGCCGGAGTAGTCAAAGCCAAGATGGGCGGCGACAAAGAGTCCAGCACACGATGATTGTGCATTGTTGCGATCCTGAAAGAGACCCAGAGACAAACAAAATGATTCGATTATTGTTTTCCCATTTCATCTTTGGTGTTTTCATTGGAAAAGTATTGAAGAACTGCTGCTCACAAAGTTAACCTTGCTTTTAATTGTCTCTTTTCATGTCCTTCTCCTTCGATGGCTCATTCGTGTTTCGTTGTTTGATTTCGTGTACTCACGCCGATACAGACACACTTTTCCATTACAGTTTTAATTAAGAATAAAAAAAAAAAAATGAAGGTATAACCAATTGTTTCCATTCATTGCTGGCATCGTTCCAACCTCATTTTATTTAATCTCCTCATTGATAAATTCAATCGCTCATCAACGGGCGACCGCAAAAAGTCCAATAAATTCCCCCCACCAAACAATCTAGCACAGCAGAGCAGGAAAAAGGGATCAATTTTTAAGTTGCAATGAATTGAAATCGAAAGAACCAGAAGCAGAGGAAGCCGTTCAGCAAAATAGAATTATAGATCATTTATTGGTCTCATTCGAGCTGCTTTACACCATGTTATGGAGCAATTAATTGAGATTAGAGCAATCGTCTCCGTCAACCGTCTTCCGTCCACCGACCACCGACCGTATATCATATATGACTTGATTGGCAATTTCTGGGGCGGCTCAAAGGATTGCAAAGCCAGAATATTGATACACTCCGGCTAAGAATCAAAGACCAAAATGAACCCAATTTTTTATAACCCATTGCGACGAACGAGCAGCCGATACCGAAACCGAAAATGCGGGGAATTGGAAAGTGTCTTGATATGACATGTGTGCTCAAATGTCTCGTAATATTTCTGAAACCGAACGATATGATTCACACGGCGTTTTATTTGATGCAATAAAAATACAAGTATTGCTCATAAATCGCATCCACATTGGAGTTTATGGCTTCTTTTGCTGGGTCTCTGAGTTCTCCCGCAGATGGAAGGAAGGAACGGTGACGACGAGGGAGGAAGGAAATGTGTGTGTTTTCCTCCCCCCCCCCCCCCCCTCTCTCTCTCTCTCTCTCTCTGTCAAGTGAATGTTGGTCAATTTCAATAAAATATTTATTTCCCAAATCCGCTTTGAAATATCACATCAAAGGACATCGAAAGGAGGTTAATGGGAATTCGATGGAGTAGTTGGATGCGAATGCTCAGTGGTATAAGGATAGTTCTTCGACGGGTTTGAGAACTTATTTCCTGGCCTGTTAGAGCTTCTCAATTAAAATGTTAGTTTTAAGAAGGAATAGGAAAAGACAGGTGCATTACATCGAGGCAATTCTCTCAAAAAAGCTGAGAGTGATTAGGTTTACCATTAAGCTCAGCACCAAACGGACTGGAGCAATGAATCCGTAGTCCACAGACTGAGCAGCATTTCGTGGCCATAACGGTATACAGAAGGATCAAGAACTGATGAAGGAACAGGGCAAACGCACCACCATCTATGCCATAGACAGATGCTTTCAAATCAATCTTGACAGAAACTATGCCATATGCCGTATAGCCAGAATGTCGGACAGTCGTACCGCTATCTTGACACTAGACTCCTACATCATCAAATCCAAGATTGTGGGGGAATGCCTACAGAAGCTTTAAGAGCTGAGTAGGAGAAACAGAGTAAAACTCTGCTGGATACCTGACCATAAAGAGAAAGACGTCAATGAAATGGCCCACTCCCTGGCAATGAAGGGAGCACCGGAACCCTTCATAGGCCCTGAACCATTCTGTGCTGTAGGAGACCATATCCTCAGAGAAGAATTCAGGGAACAAGAAAGAAGAAACCGAACAGAAGGATGAAGCAAGCCAAGAAACTCTTGGGCCACTATAACCGAAAGAGGTTTCAAAATGAGCAAGAACAAGTTCCGTATCCAAACAGGGCACTGCTGACTCAGGGAGCACCTAAGGAAGCTAGGGTTATCAGAAGAAGGTCTATGAAAATTCTGTGGAGTTATTCCAGAACATGTACTGGGATTTTGTAAGGCTTTAGCCCATGCAGTGTGTGGTCCAGTCCTCAGTGTCCTCCTCATCATGACTGCTTCAACAAAAGTCAAAGCGGTAAAAGAAGACCACGCCTCCGGTGGCGTACACAGCTGGAAAGGGCGTCACTAGATGGAGCGGCCCTCTACAAAAGTCATTGATGGATTCATTAAAAGTGCTGTACACGCGCTACACACGGGTTGTGACCTTCAATGAGACATCATACGACATTTTCGTTGGTCGTAGGTAGCCGCGATTTACCGAGCAAAACACAGCTTGATCCAAATTCTTGAAGAATTACACTTGATGCCTGCTGCCTATCGAGTGTCGCGAGTTCAGTTACAAAGTCCTTAATTCGTGATTTACGCCTAGCTATGGTACATCTCTGCCGGAGTGTTCAGATTCGGTTGTTGCTAGCATTTGTTTAATTTCCACGTGCTCTAGGTGTTGCTAATCCCTAATTGCTCGGGTTCAAGACACAGCACGGGCCAAAGGTGAAGAGGGAGAAACGGAGAAACGGAGAAGACGCCTCCTGTGCACATTGGTCTCAAATATCTGCGGATTCTAGTCTGTGGGAAATATTGAGCTGGGAATAGCATTCCTTATTCGTGTAGTGCGGCTGAAGAAACGACTTCCTAAATTTAACTGGGCGCCCGAAAGCAGGCTAATGGATAAACTGATGGGCATTCCTAGCGATTAAAATAGCGATCAAACAGAGACAAAGCAGGCACGGACGTCGGTGTTCGAGCGAGTCGAATGTCTCTCGCTCGCTTTTGGATTCCATCGACCAGGTCTTGGGGGCACCATAATGTGTGTTATACGGATATAAGCCTTATGAATTAAAGCCAAATCAGAGTGAAATATGTCTTGTATCGATTAAAGAAACCCAGGCATCAAAAAGTGTTGTGCTGTGTAATCCATACGAAGGATGGAAAGTTTTACGGTTTCATCGACACACACACATGGATAATGGCTGATTATTAGAGATTCACTTAGGTGACAGCATACAGCATAGAATTCTTGAGTCTTTGAACGAATATGAAAAGCTGAGAGGGCCGTCATCAGTGGAGAAGTGAATTGGATTAGATGCACCAGACAGGAGATCATTTAAAAAATTGAGAAACAGTGTCGGAGACAGAACAGAGCCATTGGGCGACACCAGGATTTATTTGACTTGAACCCATCCAAAACAACTTGAATTGAACGGTTCGCAAGGAGGCTGTTCCAATCGATAGAAGAAGAGATTCGTCGATATCACACGCACGCATTTTCGACAAAAGAGCTCGATGACTTAGAAATATCAAGCGCAACTATCACGTCTTCGCCTGTATTGTGCAAAGATTGGTGCGACTTTTCGATCACCAGCGGAAGCGGTACTGCCGGGCATAAAGAAGCTCCCACGATTCAAGATATTTCATAAGTTGACAATTTATCCGCGTGCCCATGACTTTAAAAAGATGGGACGTGAGTGCTGTGAGTCGGTACAAGGAGGGTGACGCGCTGGGCAAATGCTGCTTTCAGCCTGGCAAGTTCGTCGATTCCAGGACCTTGACAGCTGCTTGTCTTACAAGTAGACTTAAAATCAGGGACGGCTGGGACGGACGAGGAGATTCTTGGTCGCTTCGAGAGGAAAGTCTTTCGTATTTTCTTTGGTCCCGCATGCACTGATGGTGTTTAAAAGACGAGACTGAACGACGAATTGCATGAGGACATCGATCTGGCCAAACGAGTGCTAGTCTTTCGTCTAAGATGGCTAGGTCATGTAGAGCAATGGCCACCAAAGATCCGGCCCAGATTCTCTGACACCAACCCCGAGGGACAACGCGGTAAAAGAAGACCACGCCTCCGGTGGCGTACACAGCTGGAAAGGGACCTCACTAGATGGAGAGGCATGTATGCTGAGACCCAGGTTCACCCTGGACTGTAGCGACAGTCAAAGAAGAAGAAGATATTAGGGTATTACGCTCCATTTTATTCAGCCAAACACGCTGCAATGATCAGGGTGTGTTATGTACGCTCCATTGCCTACTCCTACGCTTCATTGCCTGTTTTCTTAGTGATAAGTTTGTCCAAAGGTGTCCGTTGTGAAGAGGCTAGAAAACCGCGTTGCAAAAGTTTGTCCAAAGGGGTCCGTTGTGAAGAGGCTAGAAGACCGGGTGGCTCTCCAGCATGCTGCGTGTTGTCCAGACACGAATCCTTCTGACGACCACTTATTCAGGCCCTGTTCGTCTTATTTAAAGGATCAGCAGTTCTCGAGCGTGATAAACTAAGCAGAATTAGAACAAAATAACAAGAGCAAACGTCCAAAACACGAAGCGACTCCGCTCACCGTTCACGGACTACATTGTCCCTTGCTCGTAGTGTTCCATCATTCATACCGTCACTCTATGCTTACTCCACAAATTATAAACCCAAATAAAACATGATCTAATTCTAAGGTAGTCCACTCCCTATTAAAGGTATGCAAATTATCAAGAAGTTCCCCTCGCAGAACCTTCCAATGTTATTATCCCTTATTCAAGCATTCCATTTCGCTGTAACGAAAGCGGTTAAATGCCCATTCACCCTCCGTTTGCACATCGGCAATGGCATTCAGTTTTCATAAAGCACTTAAAATTGATAGCACGGGATTATTGAGTAACATCCTGGCTGGCCTTTCAATACCACCGAAAGATTGACCTGCATCACTGCTGTTTCGGCGGAAGGATATAAGCAGTATTACGGTATGTATATTACACCAAATATTCATCTCATTACTTTTCACATCCGACGCAGTAGCGCAGCCCTCCCTCCGCGACCAACTGCGCTACCGCCCCCCCCCCTTTTGATAAACGTTTATTATAAATAATAACATTTTCCCTCCTCCCATCGGTTGATGGAATACGAGCAACAGACAAGACCAACAACAGCGAGTGCACACATTTTGTATTCGCATAATCCGACAGCTTAGAGGAGCGCCGCGGCTACTGTTGAATAGACGAAAGATTTCCCAGACATACTCGTTATTATTGCGACTGGGGGTTGAATGAGGATGGCTGATATTAGAACACGCTGCAAAACGTGAGGGATTTTTGACGCTACCCAAGCATGAAATTCCAGATATTATGCACATACATACGTATGCTGCTGCAAACCCGGGGTTTCTCTTCTTTTTTTTTTTTGTTCTTTGTTCATACCTCATACGATAAATAATGTAAAGTAATATTGTGTGTTTTATTCATCCTAAGCAGAGGAGAACGTGGTGGAAACGATGTAGAATCGATTTAACACCATGAAATATACGAAGAAGCTACTGCGACTGACATTACACCCTCGCAAGATGTGAAGGAACTGCAAGAAATTATGTGCACAGCACGATCCCTGGGCAAAGGGGTGAGGAAGGCGTAGCCTGTCTGCCACCTTCCACGGTCGTATAGCGCCGCCTTGCTATAGAGATGTATTTCAACTTTATGATGAGTGTTTAATAGAAGCAATTTCCGTAAACTGGATGTTAACTCACCGGCTCTGCTTGGTGAACTATGGTGCGATTATGTTGGATTTATCCACCAAGAAGGGGACTAGTAAGCGGATAAGCTACCGTCAAACGCGTTGACTGGCGCTAACTCTCGATATGAGATCAAGAGAATACAAATGAGGGAGAGTCACACGCGGAAGGACGCTGCTTAAATGCGTTGAAAAACGAAGTAAGTGATGTAATTACGTGTTACAAAAGGGAAAAGGATCTCCTCGTTGTATTGTGTGGTGTAAGAAAATGTTGAAATCATTTTTATTAGATTTCGTCTTCAATTCAGAATCGTTCATTATTCCAAGTGTCACTCGGAGTGGAGAAAGTAAGCAACTGGAAGTCCCAGGTGCTGGGAAATCCTCCACGCCTCTATACAGCTGTCATCGGATGGGAAAATGGATAAGTTGGTTAACTTCAATACTCTTAAGCGAGTACAGCGATTGGAAGGCGTGTGTGTTAGCGGAGCGTTACGAAACATCTACCCTATCCGCTGCACTTAACACACTTCTCACTTAAGGTCCAGAATCTGATGCGTGCGTTGCGTAATGTCAAACAATTGGCAACTCATGATCTCTAATAAGAAGGAGAGACACAGCAAATGGGATGCATCAGGATGAAGGTGGTCAACTTTTAACTTTTTCATACTTTGACGGTTCCTTTCACAAATAGTAAACCATTGTAATGGGTGGTTAAATTTTAAGGGCCGATGGTGAATGTGAACCACACCTAAACGTCAAGTTTTTTTTCTGCATTTCATTTGACATTTCTCAATTTCAGACTAACTCAATTTGAACCATGGAAAGATACACAATCGAGCAACGCGTTAAAGTTATTCAGGCTTATTATGAAAATGGGCGTTCAAATCAAAATGCATATCGTGCACTTCGTGATTTTTTCGGTCAATTTAATCGTCCAAATGAGCCGTCCACCTCAACTCGTCGTCCCCAACAATTGCACCTCTCACAATAGTCGTTGATGAACATTATGCATGAAGACTTGCATTTACACGCTTACAAGGTGCAATTGACTCACGAACTAAAGCCTCTTGACCATTTCAAGCGTCGTCAATGGTCAGAATTGTGGCAAGAAATGGCAACAGTGGATGATAGCAGTGATGAGGCACAGTTTCACCTCAGTGGATTCGTCAATAAGCAGAATTGCCGCATTTGGGCGAATGATAATCCAAGAGTGATTGTCGAAAAACCAATGCACCCACAAAGAGTGACTGTTTGGAGCGGTTTATGGGCTGGCGGCAACATCGGGCCGTATTTTTTTCCAAAATGAGGCCGGTCAGGCAGTTACTGTGAATGGTGTTCGCTATCGTGAAATGATAACGAACTTTTTATGGCTCGATTTGGAAGATATGAATGTGGAAGATATGTGGTTTCAACAGGACGGTGCGACTTGCCACACACACTAACGAAACAATGGCTCTTTTGGGCGACAAATTCAATGGCCGTGTTATCTCACGTGGTGGCGATGTCAATTGGCCGCCAAGATCATGTGATTTGACACCGTTGGTTTTTTTTCTTTGGGGTTATTTGAAAGAAAAGGTATACGTCGATAAGCCAGCAACAATTCAGGAGCTAAAGGATGAGATAATTAGGCACATTAACGGCATAGAACCTCAATTATGCTTCAGCGTCATCGAAACTTTGGACCATCGGATGGAGGTGTGCCGCCGAGGTCGCGGCGGCCATTTGCCCGATATTTTGTTTTATAAATAATTGAACCATACCAATATTATCATAATAAAAAGAAATGACAATAATTTCCTAAATAATTTGTGTTTTATTCACAACACAATATCGGCCCTTAAAACTAAACCACCCTTTACCATTGTTGTATGAATTTCGCACGCGTATTCAGTGTGCTTCTCTTTGCAATTCGGCAACCCGATTTATGTGGATTGCAAATGCAACTTTTGGAGAAGAAGATTCAACCTTGAACTACACGGGCTGTACAGCGCCATGGGCTTTGTCAGGCGTCTACGGATTCAACGCCTAAGATGGCTAGGTCATGTAGAGCGCATGGACAACACTGCTCCATCCCGAAGAGTCTTCGACTCCGAGCCAGTGGGACAAAGCAATAGAGGACGCCCGAGGAACCGATGGCGCACACAAGTGTAGAAGGACCTCAACCAATTTGGCGCGCGATATTGGAGGCAGCTGGCTAAAGATCTTGCCAGCTGGAGAAGCTTGTTGACTGATGTCCAGATCCAACCCGGACTGTAGCCCCACTAGAAGAAGAAACGCGGATTCTACGGGTTTCGGCCAGTTTGTTGGCAGGTTGACATATACGAAAGACAGGTAGCGGCAAGCAATGCCTGTAGACTCAGGTCACGGCGACCAATGAACTAACATCGACAAACGACCTCTTCTCTCACCGTGTAGAAACAAAACCTTCAATGACTCTTGCTACAGCTGACCATCGCTTAAAGGTACAATAAGGACAGCCAATTGCAAATGGGTGGAAGGCATCACGTGTATTAGGTCAGTGGGCAGACGCGCCAGAGCACGTCTCACTTTGGTCCTTGTGATGTATCACGTGTCTTAACGCAATGCCGATTTAGCCAACAAAACTTCAAAGGCTCACTTTGACTACTTAGGCTAAGCAGGCTAGCACTTAGCCCACTAATCGGCGTGATAACTGAAAACATGGTTTCTCCAGAAGCTGTCTCGTTCTCCTGCCCCTTTCTACGCTCTAAGTTAAATCCAAATTTTGTTCAAATCGGATACACACAAAATGTTAAGAACGGTGGCGGGAATGCAATAGTGTTGGCAGCTTTTTCATGCCATGTACATACGTAGACACAGAAATGGGTCCAATGGATCAGCCGAAAGAAATATGCCACTAATATGGCGTCTTATGCATGATAACGATCCTTGGCACACTTCCCGCCAAGTGAAGTGTCACATTAGCGATTAAAATGTCGGGCCTGCCCAGTTTCCCGATCGGAATCCGATAGAGAACCTGTGGAGCGATGTAGAACCTCACATCGAGACTAAGAAGCAAAGGATTGTAGCTGAATTGTGGAACCAATTTCATATTGCCTGGAATTCTATGACTTCAAATAGCGCTCGAGACAGAAGCCTAGGATGGTTAGATTGGGCGACCTTGCTTGTCATGAAAAAACCGATAAAATGGGAGATTACGCGACCAGGAAACGCCTCCTTCACAATACTCATTGTGGCTCGTGCTGTGTGTGCGGTTGGTCACACCACATGTTCACTAAACCCAGCTCGTCCAACTCCGGCAGTAAGATGTCGGTTATTATGGCCCTGTAGCGTTCGCCAGTAACAGCGGCCGTATTGCCGATGGCGTCTTTAAAAATGCCACTACTACCTCGTAAACGTCGCACCATACAGTGGCTCTGAGTGGACGTAATGGTTCTACTGTGGTTCCATTCTGTTCGAGTCGATTAGCGTGTTAGGTGTTAGCGCAGCGTGAATTTCGACGTCGATTTCCTAATCCTGTTTAGGAGTTTTTGACCAGATGGCACGACACGATTAGGAAATCGACGTCGAAATTCACGCTGCGCTATCACCACCACCGACCGATATTGGTCAACAAAAGCGGAGTATAGCGCTGTAGTATAGCGGAGTGTAGCTGTCTAGTTCACAAATGTCAAATATGATTGATGTACGACGCCATTTGCAAAAATTAGAACATCTTCCGATAGGGTGAGTCCACCTTGTAGTTATGCCGCGACTAATACATTCTTATATTCTTTTTCCAGTACTTGTGCACAAAATCCAAGAGATTTTCTTCTCGCAACTGTTGGCCACATCCGCACAGGCAAAACAAATCTCTTTAAAAACACACCTCTCATGTAAACCAACCATTCCACAGCTGGGTTCATCATGCAATGCTATAACCTGGCCTGGAACATATACACCTACCAACACCCCACCCCATCAAGCGCTTAATCATTCACCATGTTCGATCAAAAGTCCCATCAAGTTAAATGACCGTAGCCTACCCAACGTCCGATGCGGTGCCTTCATCATTGCCTGTGCCATTGCGCCATCAAGTAGCCTCAAGTTATCATCTCTGACATTCTCATGCATCACTACTACAAAATTCCACAGCAAAAGAACTAAAAGCACACAAAAAACTGATCCCCGGATGTCAAACCTTATGCGGAAAGGAAAAAGAAAAAAGGAATAAATCACTGACCATAACCAGAGTAGGAACAAAGCCACTTGATAACCCTCACTTTCCCGCAGTGATTCGTACTCGGATCTGAACTCACTAGACGTCATGCTCTGCAAAGCGCTTAAAATCTAATCTCATACCGGCACCGGCACCGGCACCCCTCCCAGCGAATGCGGTGGTCAGTCGCGCAAAAACCGTCATTCAAAATGTACGTGCATGCACATATGCATGCCTGTCTGTATACAGCCGAAAATAAAAAAAACACGTTTTAACACTGGATCCATACTTACAGCGACGGAATTTTTCATGTCGGCTATCGCCGATGCAAATTCAGCAAAGTGCAGTTCTGGACAATAAATTATTGGCGCCAGTAAATCTCCAGATTTGCGTCCGGCTTCAAGTGATTTCAGCTCCCAGTCCTCAGAGTTTGTCAAAATGGCACCATGATACTTGCCTGTTGCTATTCCCTGCAATGCACACACAAAACAAAAGAAGAAACCAGTCAATGAATGTGTAGAAGACAGTGTGCCAACAAAGCAGAGTACAAGCAAGTACCCCGAATGCTACTACACTCGTAAATTGTTGTTAATTTATTGAACCATTACAAATCACACCAAAAAAAAAAAACGGTATCCCTCTTCCCAAGAAACGCTGTATCCAACCCTTGCTCGTTGCCTACACAATCGTGTTTATTTTCCTAAGGAGAATGAATATTAGAAGGTGGCAGGGGACTGAGGATATCTACCCATTCGTGTGTGCTATTGTTGCTGTCGCCTGCAAGCGAACGCTTCACAGCCAACAAAGAAGCCCTTCAGCTCCCAAACACACACCTTATTCGATGCGGATATCGGAATACTGATGGTAATTTGTAGCACGGGGAGGAAAATGCATATATGTGCGCAGACTGAACGGGATGTACAAAAGCAAGCTGTAGGAAATTGGGATTGCAGTAAGGCAACGAAAAAAAAAAAAAGGAGGGGGAGACACAACAACCCGTGTACACAGGAGAGGAAGAAGACAATCGAATTAGAGGAAGGAAACAAATTTGTGAAGCAAGAATTTTCTGTTGATTTCACTTCTTATTTTCCTTTTCTCATCCATCGTTCATCGCGTTGTTGTTCGCAGGCTATACATACAGTGTGTGTGGTTGTGTACTGTTGGAGTGAAATGAAACAAAGGGGCGGAGGAGCAGATCACTTAAATCATTTTTAAATCATCTCGTTGGTTAAATGGCTGCCAGGGATATTTCACTTATCTCCAACGTCGCGTCCTCGGCGGCAGCAGCTAGAGCGGCGGCGTCTCAGTGCTTCTACTAGTTATATTCCAACAAATTTATGAGCAAAGTGGGTGGTTTCGGTGGTGGATAATGGTAATTTGAAGCTTCAAGGAGCAATATAATTTATTTGCTTACCGCGCGTCGGATGGCGGTAGCACTGGGCAGCATCCCCTTAGCCGATTGCGATCGTAGTAATTTAGGAAATTGCAATCGAGGGGCGAACCGAATGCATTTGAAGGAATGACGTCGGGGGGTTACTCGCGTCACAGCATCGAATCACTGAAGTAAGTCTCAGGTGAAATAATTTAAGGTGGACATTGATCAGAGAATCCTTCGGAAAGTGATTGATGGGAAACGGCGAAATTTATTACTGTAACTTGCATTTGAGGTACACATGTACAGCTGTAATGTGTTTGTACAGTTAGCATTCGCGGGTCGCAAATTTATGAGTGACGTCGTTTTCAATTAAGCGGAAGTGGCTGAAATAAGTCCGACGGGAAATGAGGGACAAACGAAGTACAGTAGACTCTCCCTAGCTTCGCAGCAAGCACGCGTGTTGTGCGTACTACTGTTCTATCACGAGTGGAAGGGACCGACTCCGAACAGCCAAGTTTGAGAAGCTTTTTTCTAGACACTTATACTCTCTTTGAGCATTGTCGGTGACTCGAAAGTGGGGCCGTGAAAAGTATTTCTTGTCGTACCAGCAATCGAACCTAGACTAGTAGGTCAAAGTGCGTAGCAGTCGTTGCTGCGAAGCTGGCCCTCTACGGGCTGTAGCGCCATCCATATTATTGTTTCGAAGTCGAATTCTCACGGGATATCAAAATCAGTTCGACGTAGAGGATGGTTTTTTGTACGAACAATCAATTCAAGTTAGAGAGAAATTCGACTTAGGGTGCATTCGACTTAAGGAAAGTCCAAGACAGCCAAGGAAGCACATACGACATTGGCGATTTAGGGAGAGCCCATATCTGGCTAGGCAATCATGGAACTTGGTTTGATTCGATTCCGCTGTGGGCTGTAGAAACTAGAACTGTACAAAGATCAAACTCAGAATTGTTCTATCCAACCGCTGTTTCTTCAGACTCTGACAGTTGACTAATAGTGGCCCCTCTTGAAGGATTAGTTAAGACTTTGTACAAGACATTAGCCACCCCAGTCCTGGTGTACGGCGGAGGGGCATGGACAAGCTCAAAACGGATCCTTAATCTTTTCGTGCGATCATTGGTCATGTTCGAGTTGATGGCGTCTGACGAACTTGAGTCTAGCCAGGCGCATAAGTCTACCCAGGCGAGGACAGAGGACAGAGGACGGAGGACAGAGGACAGAGGACAGAGGACAGAGGACAGAGGACAGAGGACAGAGGACAGAGGACAGAGGACAGAGGACAGAGGACAGAGGACAGAGGACAGAGGACAGAGGACAGAGGACAGAGGACAGAGGACAAAGGACAGAGGACAGAGGACAGAGGACAGAGGACAGAGGACAGAGGACAGAGGACAGAGGACAGAGGACAGAGGACAGAGGACAGAGGACAGAGGACAGAGGACAGAGGACAGAGGACTGAGGACAGAGGACAGAGGACAGAGGACAGAGGACAGAGGACAGAGGACAGAGGACAGAGGACAGAGGACAGAGGACAGAGGACAGAGGACAGAGGACAGAGGACAGAGGACAGAGGACAGAGGACAGAGGACAGAGGACAGAGGACAGAGGACAGAGGACAGAGGACAGAGGACAGAGGACAGAGGACAGAGGACAGAGGACAGAGGACAGAGGACAGAGGACAGAGGACAGAGGACAGAGGACAGAGGACAGAGGACAGAGGACAGAGGACGGAGGACGGAGGACAGAGGACAGAGAGAAAGGAACGGAACACACCCACGATATTTGATTTCGTCGTCAGCGCGGCTGATGTCGTGTCGTTAGCGTCGATGTCGTTATTGTGGTCTTCGACAGACCATCTCCAAGCTTAAGACACCTAAGTACATTCCAGCAAGTGGGAGAAGTGGGAGATGGATGGAGTGAGAGTGGGGATGGAAAAATCGGGAGCGGAGACGGGATGAACGACTAGATCGTCGACCACCATCGCGGCCTCGGAGAGTATCTTTTATTTTGGGGTTTCAGATCGCCACGAAACCGATGGGGCACACAAGTGGGGAAGGACCTCAACAAACTTTGTGTGTGTACCTGGTGGCAGCCTGTGGGATTGACTGTGGCTCAGGTCCGCCCCTGAAGAAGACGAACAAAGAAGAAGACCAAGACCACGTAGGTAGACGTAAATATTAAGGAGTGACAAGCAGAACAGCAATGATAGTTAAGCGTCTTTGGATCCAACGCTTAAGATGGCTAGGTCATGAAGAGCGGATGGACACCACAGCTCCGGCCCGAAGAGTTTTCGCTTCCGAACCATTGGGACAACGCAACAGAGGATGTCCTCGAACGAGATGGCGCACACAAGTGGAGAAGGATCTTAACCAACATGGTGTGCGCAATTGGGGGCAGCTGGCGCAAGACCGTCCCTGCTAGAGAGGCTTGTTGGTTGAGGCCCAGCTCCACCCCGGACTGTAGCGCCAAACAAAGAAGAAGAAGCAGCACAGTTCTTAAATGAAAAATTCTACGTCAGATATATCGCACTTTCGGCGAAGAAGATGAATAGATGGCACGACACAATCGATGAACTCTCTGAGCTGTACAAAGACTTAGATGGGGTCCGCAAAGTCAAATCCTTCGTTTTATTGGACTTTCCTCGCCAGGCGCATGTACACCAAAGATCCAGCAAAGAGCGAATCCAAGACAACTGGGTCGAGAAGTAGAGGAATACCGAATCTCCGGAATAGGGACCAAGTGATAGCGGACTCACACAGGTTGGTCTTGACGATTGGAAGCAGCTCCAGTCAGACTCCGGCTCAAACCATCAATGGATTTTAAGCTTAATAAGTATATGCAAAGTAATTTCAAACAGCATATTTTGCGTGGCATTAAATGTGTGACTGGTAGACCGAAAAATGGGTCAGTCGGGACGTAAGTTCAACGCTCGCACAAATGACTCTTTCTAGGCCACGAACTTCTTCTTTTGTGATTTGCCCAAAGTTACCATCAAAACTAATCACTTACCTCGTGCAGGGAAAAACCAAAAGAAAACCACCTAATGAACCTCACAGAAACGATAGAACCAACCATGGATGGGCCAACGAGGGCTAATCAAAAGAACAGGAAGGAGAAAATTCCCAACACACATAATTGGCCGGTGTTGCAGAGATAAATTTACCTGAGCTCCCGTGAGTGTTGCCATGTCCAATATGATGTTTGCCTTCAAATCCTTTTGTGCATAGGTCACTCCATCTGCCAGCACTAAGCGCCCTTCAGCATCCGTATTGTTAATCTCCACCGTGCGACCAGAATACATTGTATGCACATCATCCGGTCTGCGAGCGTATGCATGAATCCAACGAAACAATAACATCAAATCAGCGTCCATATAGTACACAGCAGGCGAGCAGCATTAGACATAGCAAATGGAGAAAATGAATGGAGTGTAGGAGATAGTAATAATTGAAATTGTTATTATTCATTGCCACATTGCTGTAGCTTTACTGTTTCAATTAGTTCACTCACCGTGTGGCATTTGGTCCGACGGAGTTCTCGGCCAAACAAAAGACTGCATGCAGATTCTCTTTGAAGCCACACTTAACCGCTGCATAAAACGCACCAAGAATAGCCGCAGCACCACCGCAATCCCTTTTCATACCGGGCATTGCTGTCTTGCCTTTAATGCTCAGGCCACCGGTGTCGTAGACAATACCTTTACCCACTAACGCAATTGTTTCGTTCGCCCCCTTGGGCTCATGTGAAAGCACAACTAAAGCCGGGAGCACAGCCGCCGCTTTACCCACGCCATAAATGCCACCAAAGCCCAACTCATTCAACTTCTCGCCGCGAATAATGACCGGGTTGAGATGCAACTCCTGAGCAATGACATTTATCTCGTCTATGAAATGACTGACGTTCATTTCATTACAAGGCATGTCTACGATTTTTGCCGCCAAACGGATGCCACGCGCCGCCTCCTCCATGCAGGCAACATCCCCATCGGATAGGGCCGACGTAGCGATTTGATTGTCCTTCTCGATGACAACAAACTCTATGGTAATCGTATTGCTTGATGCATCATTGCTACCCGCGTTGGCACCTGTTTTTCGAGAATACAATGGAAAGGCCCTGGCAACGGCGCAAGCACTTGCGAAGATGTCAGCGCGTTCACACACGATAACTATGTGATCATTGATGTGCAACGTTTTATTCTTCACCAAACGTGTAATGGCGTGTGCACGAGAGCTGGTATTGTGACGTGAACTCTTCAAGGGTAGCGCAGCAATTGTGGCAACGTCCAAATACAATGAGCATGTGTCCGTCGGCGATGGATGAAGACATGACACGGCACTTTTGAATGTCTCCTCAGTCACGCGTGTTGCTAATTTACACTGGATATCTGGGAATTTCAGTAGATTCAGATGACGAAGTTGACCAATTATTAGGACTGGATTCACATGCGGATCATTGGTCGTTAATGTTGCATTGATTTCTATATCAGTCGCCATCTGTAATAAAAAACAAATTGACTTGTGTTATTTATTTTATTAGATTTATTAAACCAAAGATGCTTATGTGAGGCTGTATCTATATTGGTGGCTGAGCATAGACCGGTGTGGACCCGGTCCTGGCTTCTACAGCAACCACACGATCACGCTCTTGTACACAGTTTTTGTGGCGACTGTGAACGGCGAAGTTCGAGAATCTTTTTCTATACAAGAATACTCTTTTGGACATTGTCAGTGATTGGAAAGAGGTCGGGAGCCGTGAATTATGAAATTTGCTTAATTTAGAGATTGAACCTGGTACCTCCAGCGCAGTAATCGACGCAACAACTCACTATGCCAAGGCGACCACTTTATGGATACATTAGGTGTTATTTTTATTATGCCCTCTAATCCGGATTAGATCATGGGTTGCATGTATTACAACAACAACAATCAGAATCGTGCATTCGATTAGGATTACATTTCAAGATCCCGATAGCTAACTTCTCTATTCCTCACAAGATGGCACTTTCACTCGTGGCTTTTGTTATACTGCAAGCTGTCAGTCCTGACTGCAATCATATTGTATGTACAGCATTGCCAGATAGGTAAATTTAATAAAAGAGTTGCTGTTGAATTAGAGATAGTTATTATTATTGTGCATTTGGAAATATTTAGCAGGAATTGCAACTGGGTTATTTCTAAAGGGTTTTTTTTTGCAACTCTGATTTAAACAGCTACACGCACGTTTCGTGTTTTGTTTCACTGTCAAACATCTCCAGTTTGGTCTATAATTTAACCATGAATCGTCTTACAAACAACAACAGCTCTGTTAAGAAAGTTCATAGCGCGCTTCTTCCATTTTATGGTCAGTTTATCGATTTAATCGATTTGGGCTCAATGGGTACGTAAATAAGCAGAATTGTCGATTTTGGAGTGAATATCAGCCAGAAGCATTGCAAGAGCTACCAATGCATCCAGAAAAAGTCACAGTTTGGTGCGGTTTATGTGCTGGTGGCATCATTGGATCATACTTCTTCAAAGATGATACGATTCGTAACGTAACTGTGAATGGTGAGCGCTACCGTGAGATGATATTCAACTTTTTTTTGCCCAAAATGCAAGAGCTTGACATGCATGACATGTGGTTTCAACAAGACGGTGCCACATGCCACACATGAGGGGCGAGTTCGGTGAACATTTTATTTCACGTTCGGGACCGGTCAATTGGCCGCCTAGATCGTGCGATTTAACGCCTTTAGACTATTTTTTTGTGTGGCTATGTTAAAGCTCATGTCTATACAGACAAGCCCGCTTCAATTGACGCATTGGAAGACAACATTGAAGCATTTATTGGTGAGATACCGGCCGAGATGTTGGAAAGAATATGCCAAAATTGGACTAAGCGAATGGACCATTTGAGGCGCAGTCAAGGTCAACATTTGCATGAAATAATCTTTAAACATTAAATTATATGGACCGTACTATCGATTCAAATAAAGATTTCATGAATTTTTCTGAATTTTATGTGTTTTTTTTTTGAAAAACTTTAATATAGCTTTTAAAAAATCACCCTTTACGTGTAAAAGTGGCTTGCGATCACAAAAGAGCATTGCAGAAAATCGTCAATAAAAAGTTGCGTGTGTAAATGCGGTCTAATCAACATCTCAGTTCAAAGTTCCGTAATATTCTCATACACACGCAGACCAAGTCCGGACGAGCATTGCAAAAGCAAATATGACAAGAATCTAGTACTCTAGCAAATAAATCATCGGCAACATAAATCACAAAATCACAAAACCACAATCGGCACTTGGCAACCTGATTTTTAGCTATAAACTAATCACAAAACGACCCTGAAGCGCTGGATAAAAACTGATTACACACTATGCTACAGTTGAACGCAAATTTCTACGTTTAAAATTTACTGATAACATTATCCGCTCCACAGAGTTGACAACGCTCTAAAGACCGCACACACAAAAAAAAAATACATCACATAGAGCAACCAAAAAAAAAACGATAACCTCACGACCATAATTAGACAGTTTACATTCAATAAAATTGACACAATTTGTCGTTAAAGAAATTTAGGAGGCACTCCACTTGATAACGGGTGACAATTTCTTCGACGACATTTTAGAGGGGTTTCAGGAGCCCGCACATTTAGTGGTGGACATTGGACATGAAGTCAAAATTATTCATTTGGCCGATAAGAGAAGTGAAGTCGAAGAACCCCCACGTTTGTCATTTCTTGAATAATTTCCATCGTCACGATGTGATGATAAGCTGAGTAGTGCTACTATTTGTGAAATCAGTGATTCTTTTACTTCAACAGGTTCTGAGAGAAAATGGGCAGGAATCCTATTGGAGACGAGTGGAGTGCCTCTCCACAAAATGAGTGCAAAACAAACAGATGGTCTACAGCCTCCAGTCTACAGGTAAACAAATTTGGTGAAAAACAATTGCAGCGCAACGTGGTGTTGATAGTTACTCTAAAAATATAAGTATTCACTGAATTACCATTTAACTTCACAAGCGGAACAGGTTTAGAAGAACAAATCTGGCATGTGACTCGATAACAAAATAAAATAAATAAACCGGTATCGTTTTATTCTTTGCACTGGCACACCCGAATGGGTTGAACAGACTCACAAAACTGAGTACCTGGTTAGCCCATTCAAATACGCTAACCCCAATGAAGATTAGAACTCTGAACGAAAACCCAAACCTGTTGCAAGCACACATGACACGAGAAAGTCGTAATCAAGTTTGTAGTTATTTACAAACTCGCACATATAAACGGCTTCACGTTTTTCTGAATTGAAACGTAGTCAGGCTGTTTGTATGACGGTCGATCATCAAATGCATGTCGAAAACATATCTCACAACGCTTACGTTTTCCACTCGACACTGCTACACACATCTAAGCAGTGTCCCACAATTCCAAGATCGATAAACTCATTCAACCAGTCACAATACACAAACAGCTTTATGCTTATTCTCTTCATAACATGTCCGTTGCAGTCTAGTCACCAGGCGTCACGTAAGAGAGCGAAAATTAGGTGACAACAGACAATAAAGTACGCATATTTTGTGCTTTATTGTCGCCAATCTGGTTTGACTTCTGCTAATCAGTCTGCACATTTCAATGCGATTTGAATTTATGTTCATAAATAAAAAACGAATACGATATTTTTTCCCAACGCAAACGGGTTCCGGTTTTGTTTCTATCCGGTGTTGCTTTACGCTCCACTTCGTTAGTACTCGGTGGGGATGATAAAAGTTAATGACTCGATGGGATATAATCGTTGTCACAAATATTACGATTATGAGCCGGCCACAAAGTCTTGCCGGCATTGGTCATAATTTTCGCAAACGCAAACGACAAAGGAATCCAGTATTGTTGTGGGGGACTGGTTTATGGATTTATTTATATGCATTATTACTGCCATTCATAAGCTTTCAGTTTTCAGAGAACGAAAAAGTAAACAAGTCGACAGATAAACTGCTGTAGAGAGCTATGTGGGTTATGTGGGGACAGCGGTATTAAACATAAAACAAAACTACCGTGATAAAAACAAATATGAGGTGAAATCGTATTATTTACTCTCACCATCAGCATCTTCTGACCCGCATGATCCATTAAAGCGGTCACGAGGGGGATCTCCAGTCCACGCGATCCTCCGTCAGACTCTAGCGGGCGAGTTTTTGGTTCAACCACCTTGTCATGGGTGTGCCAAGCAGTCACCTACCTGGTGGAGTCGCATTCAAGAAACACCTTAGCAGTCGTGATGAAGGGAACATTCGTGCCCACTTGACCAAGCATAGCCCTTTCGAAGAAGCAGCTGCTCATCGTTGAGTTCTTCGCGTATTGCCGTGTTTCTCACGTTATCACGGCGAGTAAGTCCCACAACACCACGAAGAAATCTCATCTCGGTAGCTTGTATTCGCGATCTTATTTTTTTCTCTCTCTTTCCATTTTTTCCCGAATATCATGACCAAAGGTTAGAGTTCGAACCAACACTGAGATAAAAACCGCCCACTTGGTTTTGACGCCAAGCTCGGCCTTCGTGAGTACAGTTCTTAAACCAGCTGGATGGCGCCGTTGGTTGAGTGCTTACCGCTGGTTAGAGCGGTCCCTGGTTCGAATCCCAGTGAAAGCAACGTAAATACGCTTTATCCGGTTTTCAAATCTGGTACAGTCGCCATTTGCCGTTGGGATCAAATTAGCGGCACTGTCACTGGAGTTGTCGATCAGTAATAGTAGTCTGACAATATGGGTATCACAATGGACCAACATGGTCTAAGTGTGCTGGTGATTTCGCTGGCAGCCCAATTACCTAAGCCAACCTAAGTACAGCTCCTGCAAGCTGTTTCAAAATTTTCCCAGCCCTGTCAATCCTGCAGGAAAGTCCAGCATTACGCCTCCCATCACTACAATTTATTCTTCTAATTATTATCCTCCCGATACAATACGTGTACATATATAATTGTTGGCGCTATAGAGTTCACTTGGGCATAGCTTCTACAACAAGCACTCGTACGACTTTTCTGTCACGAGTAGAAGGGACCGTATTATGCTACGAACACTGAAGTTTCAGAAGCTCTTTCTTGACAGTTAAACTCTCTGACCATTATCAGTGACTCGAGGGAGATGAAGCAGTGAATTATGAAAGTTAAGGTGTTTTCATAAACATCGGAAATCTGCTCTAGTACGTTTTTGAACCCGCACACGGTGCAGAATGTACGAAGTAGTACAAAATAGTTTTCTTCCAATCGACCCTTTTTGTAGTCAAAAAACAGTGACTTCGCCATCGGTAAGCTATTGACGTTTATGAACAGTAGGGACTGCAGTTCACCTAAGTTAGTACGATCGTATATCTGCATTAATGAACATGGATAAGGTAGTGCTTTGTTAGTCTGACGTTTATGAAAACACCCTTATTCGTCGTGCCGCATAGGCATCGACGCACATTCACACAACCCCACGGCCACACACGTTGACAATGCACTCATTATTGACTGAGTTCGTAAACGTCAAAAAATGCGCATCGCGTAAGCATCACTGCCTTTGTGATGCTATGCAATGATGTTGCGATGCATCTTGCGCTGGTCAGGAATGAGAGATAGAAGATTGCGCAATAAGGAGTTCAATTTTTGTTCGTTCTGCGCAGCCTACGTCACAGCGACACCCGATTTGACAGCTCTATGTAATTTCCATACGAATTGCAAGAAATTCAGCAAATATTTGTACTTTTGTTAAGAATAATAGTGTTTTAAAATTTTGTCAGGAAGAAAAAGTTTCTTTAATATATTCTTAATTGAATTACTAAAATGTTATAACAATTTTTTGCCTGATTGGAGTTGTTATTTAAATTATTTTGAACAAGTAGTGAGAAGCATTCATACAGAATCAACACAAAGGGGTTTCTTTGAAGTGAAATAGTATTTTAATATTTTATTTGTATTTTCTAAAGTGATATTAAATGTGTAGTGTGGTATTTATCACAATGCATTGAATAAAAGTGACGAATAAGGGAAACATTTTTTATTGTATTTTTTTTTTTTTTTAAATCGTTGGCGACGAGCCATTGTCTCTTTTCATTAGCTCCTTGAGTAACTAATTCCCCACAACGATCCAAACTATAATCTACGACTTCGATGAGTTCTTCATCAACACCACCACCTCCTTATAACCTTATCTGCTAGTTCAGTTACTTCACAACAACATTTTCATTGATCAAAATAGAACAAAATTGTACTCGGATCGAGACGAGCGACTCAGGAACTATTAAAGGGGCTGAAGTTTCTTGCAACAAGCTTGCAATCATCATATCCTCATGTCTTGCTTTAATTATTTATATTGCATTTTAACCACTGTGGACTGTGGTTTTACGGTTGGAACAGTAATATAATAGCTTAGTCCTGTACTTATCCATGATTAACCATCATACACCAACGTAAGTAAGCATAGCGTAATCTGTAATACATAATTCTTGTGCGCTGCTGTCATGTATGACGTTTTAGAACGCGATGAATTGCATCATTGCCAAATGTTTACACGTTGCACGTTACGACGTTGCAGTACTGCGTTTACGAACTCAGCCATACTCTCGAAATAATTGTTACATTGATTTCTGAAATGCACAGTGATTCGATTTATATCTCCTCCACGATGTTGGAGTGGTGTCTTAAGCTCAGGGAATAGAAGAGGTGCTAAAGCAAGCAAGTGCGGTAATTGTGACACGATATGAGTTGAAACAGTCTCGAAGAACCAATGAGATGATGCATGATCGAGATGTCTGCACACAATAGTCTGGAATGATCTAAGTGAAATGTTAAGAGTATCACCGAAGTGTCTGCGATTTTTAAGCGCCTAATTTTCTTTACGTGCTTGCCATCAGTTTATACTGACGGCCGTCCAGGGCAATCTTTGTCTATGACATTTGTAATCATTTTTGTTGTGGCCTTGTCCCCGGAAGTCTTTTTCAACATTGTCAACATTTCTGCCAAAGTCAAGACACAGCCGACAGCGTTTTTTACATCGTTTTCTCGGCCTATACGGATCGGAGATCGAAGAATGCTATCCCCATGATTTCGTGAATAGGTTACGTTAGGTTAGGTTGAAGTGACTGTCACTGAATCAGTTAGATCCTTCCTGGGTCCATTCATGTACTAGCATTAGCCGGAGAACTAACTGGTCTATCCTAAGAGGATCTACTCCATTAATGGGTTTCTAAATCTTAACAGGCCGCCTCCACTGGGCATAATTCATTGCATGTCGACTCGACTTAACATGAAATGTTCAAAGGAGGCGCGACATCTCATTTTATGTCTTGACGTCAGACATTTCTGTTCTTTTTTGACAGATGCCTCTTTTTTGTTTTTGAGTTTTTAATTTCGTCTTTATCGTCGCGTCGAAGAAAATATTTTAATTTTTTAATTCCACTCCAAATTTTATGTCATTAATTCGTCGATCCATCCACAATTCATACAGTTGCACAATGAGACGTATTGACATTATTTTCCCAGTCACGCTAACAATTTTTTTTTCGGAGGTTTTTGAACACTACACTGGAGCACTCAGACTCCAAAAAACTGATCCATTGTACTACCAGGCAGCAATCTACGTTTAATGAAATTTCATGGTATTCATGGTATAAAGGAATACCAGCAGGCGCTTCTGGATATTAAGGAGCGTACATCATCAGCTCTCACCAGCACCAAATAACTGCCACCTGATCCGAGCAAAGGCGGTACAGTAGCAAAAGAAGTGCTCTGCAGTGTCGTCGTCTTCTCCACAGGCAGGAGCGTTTCATCGCTTAGGCCAAGCACATTTGGCGAAGGCGTAGTAGCCTGTTAGAACGCCGGTAAGTCGTCTGCAGTTTTTTCTGTTAAGAGATAACACGAATGCCGCGAATTTCGTACAGACGTTTGGGAGCATGCACTTTGTTCGTCTACATGCTAGAGAGTCATGCCACCTCCGGTTGTGCTCTCGAGAAGCCCAGCCATCGATGGAAGCCGTAACCGAGGACGCGGGTAGTACGCGGGTCCTAAGAGTATCTCCTTTGATCCTTGTCTAGCAAGTTCATCGGCGGGATTCAGAAGTGCATCAAGAGCAGAGCCAGACGTGCTAGGGAATGCCCCTATGGAGCCGAGACAAACCGTTCTTTGAAGCTTAGTGAAAGCAGCAGTTACGCATTTACGCGCAAGCTTATTCCACCAAACGACCGATGCATACTAACATAAACACACATTTTCTTTGGATGTTAGCATCAAATGTTAGACATAAAAAAGTCATGTGGAGTCGGCCTGTAATGTTTGACGTTTCTTCTAGGCAGCAGAATGAAATGGCTAGCATGCGAGGCCTGGCCAGGTACCGAGGTAGTGTTGCGTGGTTTCTACTTTTGGTGTGGTTTCTACCTCCTCATCTCTGCAGAAGTCGTTGCAGAAGCTCAATTTCTTCTTGTGAGGCCAACATGCAGTGACCGATGATAATGCCTACAAACTTACTGATTTCCTTCCTGTTAAGGTTTAGGAGTGTACTTGTCTTTTTTGGATTAATTAAAGGCCACATTGGTCACGAAGTCCTGTAAGTGTTTAATTCAATCCATCTCCAATTGGTTATATTGATGGCATCCGTAAGTAACAGGGTATTTATTAGTTGAAGTGAAGGGTGGGAGGTCTCTTAATTAATTGCAAGTGGCAAGCCCAACCCCTGTTCCAGCTGGCTCGTCGGCTCTTTCATTTCCTGGAACACCACTATGCCCAGGGACCCGGCACAGGGTAAGGTTACATCTAACGGCTATCTCCTTGAGAGACAGGCGGCTTTGATTTAATCGATGGTGTGTTCAGAACCTTGATGGCCGTCTGACTATCTTTGTATATATCATCTATCGGATTCATGATTTGGATTTGGATTGATTTCGTAAATAACTTTAAAAAAATTCTTGAACCACAAAAAGACGCTCAAATTCGTTTATGAACAAGGAGGGCATCAGCCGTGGAGTCGGCTACTTGATTTCTAGTTTCCGCAGTTGCTCAACAAAATCAGGAAATTTAAAAATGGCTTAGTTCTCTCCGTCGACTGCACTGGCTCGGCCACATCGAGCGCATGGACTACAATGTTCCAGCAAAGAGGGTCTTTGAATCGGAGCCTACTGGTTCGAGAAGGAGAGGAAGACCGAATCTCCGGTATAAAGACCAAGTAATCGCGGATGAAAGACAGCTTAGTCTTGATGACTGAAAGCATCGCGCTCAGGACCGTCAGAGGCAGAAGGCAGCAATTGCTCAGGCTCGGACCATCCATGGGTCGCCGGTAAGTTAACTCGTTCTTGAGCTATTGAACAAAAGCATGGTTTGACCTCAGCTCAGTGGCAGCACTATCAAACTTAAAAAAAATTATATTCTCCTAAAACGAAGAACTTTCTTCTTTCGTCTTTGTGTTGTGCTGCAGCTCGCGGTGAACATGAGCCTCAACAGCTCAGTTCCAGCTGTTCACAGTAAGTTGGTTGAGGTCCGTCTGCACATTTTTTTTGGACTACAATGGCACACAATGGGTGCATGTGCTCTGCACGGCTCAGCTAGCTTAGACATTGGATCCATAGACACCTGGATGGGCTCATGTCGCTGCATAGTTCGTACGATTTGTCATCATCAACGCAAACATGATCAAAAATCGCACATAAATAGTCCATGACTGCGCCTTAAAGCAGGGCTTGTATGACCAATGTCTAATGTAAAGTGACCTTGAATACAAGAGCCTACGTACTTTAATTTTACATTGTTTTATGCGGATATCAATTCAGCTTGATTCTTTTGCAAGATGTCAATAAAATCATGGGTATTAACGCACAAAACAAGCTTCTGCCTATCACTTCCCATACTTCGGGACCCAGAAATCAACCTCTGGTTGGGCGTGATGTCTGACGAAAGCGTAAAACAACTCAAATCGGTGGAAAGGTCTAGTCTCAGATATCAGTGCTTTGTTTTGTCTGCGAGTGCTTATCGTTTTTTTTCCTTCGCTATCTATAGCGCCTACAACAGAAATAGAAGTACAAGCTGCACTTGATACACATTAAATGGTGACAATATCCACCCAAAAAAAAAAAGCAAAAACTCATAAATTTGGTGGACGTACATATCTGTTTACTGTGAAATGTTTCAGAACTCTCTGTCATCGTCCAAAATAATTATATTGCTTCCATTGAGGTTAACGACCCTCTATGTGTTTTTAAAAAAAAAGTCACTTTCGTCAGCCTGTCTTTTCAGATCGCTTCTGCGACAGGGGCAGTAATTAACCGATTAATGTTGACGAATCTGGATATGAAATATCTGTCCATTTGTTCGAAATTATGACCAGACCAGCAGCAGCAATAAAGCATACATTTCTAAGACCCTCCAGAAATATACGAAATATAGCATAATTTGCGACTAGTAGCTGCAACCAGTTGTCAAAAACCGCCAAAAATTCTAGTACATTTCACTTTATGACCATATTTGACTTCGTTAGGCAGTCGTTAGCGCGCCAACGCAAAGGGTCCAATCTGGCCTAAGTATGACTGCAGTCAACCAGCACTCAGACACTTCAACCTAGCATGCCAAAAGTCAAGTTTGTTACTGATATTGACATTTTCTGTTTTTTTCATCTTCCCCCACAGAAGCCTGGTTATTACAGCAGCACCAAATAGATAAGCGCTGACGTGCATACACGTACCTAGAATTGATTTACGGGACAGCAGATAGTTCTATTGTAGCTTCAAGGACAATTTGAATGTTCCAGCATTCGAAAAAACATACGTACGCAGCGCTGTTACAATTTACAAGCCGACTAAAAATAACGTGCACATCTACATACCAACTCCAATGCAAAATAATAATCACGAATCGAATGCGTGTAATTTCACAAAGCGAATTAGCTGTGGCGTGATATCAAGTAAAGCAGTGACTCTTCAATACCAATGATAATTGTGGGATGCGAAATATTGATAAGCATTTACCGAACGTACTATGCCAAGGCTTATCTTTAATTATGCGTCAGTGTACAAGCAAGCGACCCCCCGTACGACCGATAAGCCAAACGTTTGTACCTGCCCAAGCGAATACCATTCGGTTTGCGGGCGTTAACTGCAATACTTCTCGGGCGAACGCAAGTCATCGATACGATGGAAAAGTATGCAGCACTAAAAATAAATTAAGTATGCGATATTAATGTTCCACCCCGCTCTGCTGCTTTTGGTCTTATTGTATATCTCGCTTTTCCAATAGGATTCGCAGTGGGAGAACCCAAGCGGTGCTTAAAAATAGAACAAAAACAAAGTATCCGGTTAAGATTTGTTTGCTTTCCCTATTCACGAATGAATTATATGCAGAGATGTATGTGCATGGCTATGTGCGCATGATTATGCCGGCATAAATACAGTGTATCTGGCATTCATTTTGGGCTTTATATGCCCGGCAAACCATACAGGTTATGAGATCTCTAGACAGCGCACTAAATCTTTACCCCTTTGATCTGGTGGAGCACGTGAACTCGCTTTTAATTTCTAAAATCTTCAGCTTGACATGAATAATTCACAAATCGTACATTGAAAGCACTTACCTGTCGAACTCTTTCGTGGCAAAACTTCCTAATTGGTGACGATATTAATGTATTTAGCCTTGTAAAGAATTGTACCCTGAAGATTGGCATAGACCAGGGGTGTATACAATGAATTTTACTCGAAAACTTTACTTAGATGCAGTGCAAAGAGCCTTTTGGTGATTTAGAAAAACACTTTGCGGCGCAGTCAATTCGCAAAAGACAACAGCCAAGCACAAATTTAATTCAAATGATGGGAATAAAATCGGCGTACATTTAAAAGTTCTTCGCTTTGCTTTTATTTCGTTTTGATTATTTCCCTTTCTTTCTCTCTTTCTTTGTTTTGTTGACGTTTCGGATATTATTCGCAATTTGATTGGTATAAACGGAATGTAGTAGAGAGTGATCTACTACTGTTGAAAGCTTAAAATGATTTGTGAGCGTTATTTTTTTTTAAATTGAACCCATTTTATTAATTCACTTCAAACAGACTGCGGTTATGGAGAAAGAGAATGAAGCACATATCAAGGGGACTGTTCCCTGATGTTCCAAAAATATATTTCAAGATTAGAAAGACCTCTTTTCCATACCAATTTCATAAAAAAAATCATCCTTCTATTACTTCTATTATTTTAAATTGAACTCATTTCTTTTAATTTTCTGCAAAATGTCTGCGGTTATGGAGAAAGAGAATGAAGAACCTATCATGGGAATACTCTAAGAATCCTCAGACATAGTTGAAGCTTAGTATGACATTTGTATCCACGTCAACATCTGTCTTTAATGTAGAATTGCCTAGACTCTAAGGCAAAGTTTAAAGCACTTCTAAGACGTTTTTCATTTCATTTAATAATACTTAGATTAACTGGAGCAATAAAATAAGCCAGAAACGCCATCAAGTTTATGGAATATGCGAGATATACTCAAAATCACCTGGGTATATGCAACATTATTTAACATGAATGAAATGATGAAAGCGCCCAAGGTTATACCATTATTTTGAATATTTACGTACATCCTGTGGAAAAATATATGCTAATGATTGGAGAGTAGATGTTCAGTGTTTATTCTTATGGAAAAACATAGAATCAAGGCCTTAGAATCTTGAGGTCGATTTGAGCCGTCGATGCATGAGCGATGGTAGTCCTACATAGCGTAATAGGACGAGAAAGATTTCCTCCTAAGCAACAAAATGAAAGATCTTCCTTTCTTGATTTCTTTATTTCAGCTGTTTGATTACTCGTAATGCGTATGATAGAATATGTCATCATCCAAAAGTTTTTCTTTAAAAAAATGCCTCATTCTTCTTGCAAACATTCCGCATTATTGAACATAGTTGTCTAATTAGAATTCATGCTTTAAAAAAAACTATGCAAAATCATCTACTACATTTTTATATTTGCTCGGCAAACTAACGTCAAAATACATTCATTTATTTTAGTTTTTTTTTTGTTTTTCAACTCAATAAAACCAGTTTCTTTGTGAATTTTCTGACTTGAAATAGTTGGACCTATCGTTCGAGTCCAAAGCCAGATTGGTGTTCTTTGATTTGTGAAAACTATCATGTTCGAATTTTGACGATGAAAATGTAAACAAACCAATTTCGCGTGAATTCCAAGTTCCATATACATATGTGTGTATGCATGTACTGGACAAAACAAATCGAAAAAGGAGAATTTCACCCGATCTCTAGTATATTTAGAATTTAAACAATTTTTTCTAAGATCTACAAACTATACTAGATTTGTATTTCTAGATCTTGACAGTTGACAGACGTAACATAGTTTCCCGCAGCCTGCATTGAAGAATCGAATCGGAAACTGAGCTTCGATCAGGTAATACTCACCCTTTTTTTTACCGGCATTTATAAACACAATCAGACAAGAGAATCTCCCCTATTTAACCTTCGGACCTGCCTCCAGATAGCGAGTATTTCCCGCTATGATTTGATTATTTATTTTTGTTTTTCATTACTACCGTAAACAGCTCAACGGCTTATGGTGCTATGAAGATTGCTGTTCAGTCGCTGATATTCGGAGCATCGTATTTTTGTTTACTTCGAGCGCAGCTCGCTAATAGTATCACGTCGTCCTCTTGCCAAGCAGGTCGGAGTAACATGTCGACAGCAGCAGCAGATCTTCCGCAAGCCGGATACGTGTCTGGATCCAGTTCGGTTGCATTCATAACCACTCCCGATGAGACATCCGCAAAGAAATTGGCCCGTTTACTGGTCGAGCGAAAGTTATCGGTTTGTGTGAACATTGTGCCGAAAATCACGTCCATCTACGTGTGGGAGGACAAGGTTAACGAGGATAGTGAATGCATGATGATTGTGAAGACTAGGACAAGTCGCGTGGACGATCTAACAAAGTTTGTGCGTGAAAATCATCCGTACAGCGTTGCCGAAGTCATCACCATGCCCATAGCAAAGGGTAATCCCCCGTACATGGAATGGATTCAGCGCTCGATGCCAGATGAAGCTGAGGACTATTAGAAAAGCAATGAATTCGAATAACCGACTGAATATATACGCATAGATAAATAAGTTATTAAACACACACATTATTGGCTGAAATTTAAGTTGAAATAAAGTTTTATTTTGGGCGCATAGTCTCCTTTGTTATCTCTTGATGAACTGCATCGAATGATAAGCGATGACTTGGGGGACAAAACAAATCGAAGCGTGTTTCTTGAACTCGACGCAATCTGTTTCCTCCTATCATACAATGTGCGATGGTGAGTCTGGGAATAGAATCTGTGACGCTATACAAGTGGACGGAGTTCACTAAACTTGCTGCGACTGCGTGTCATGGCTTGCTCCTGTAAATAAGTCGTTTTATGCTTTATTTCATGGAGGGCCAGCAGAGGTGGGCGACTATTTTCACAATATGAGCCGCGAACTCTTCGCATATAATAATTGAAGAAATTGAGTGACTTTTGAACTGTAGAAGTTCAAGGTGTCTGGCGGTTTTTCTGCTCCTTTTGGTCTCATAAATGACAAAAGAAAGCTGCATGCGTCAGTGGAGCCTGTCTGAAGTATTATGCATGCCCACATAAAGAATATTGGAGTCATTGGAACAGGCAACAACTGTGTGCGTCTGACGACTCTGAGATCGGCTTAAGCGAAACCCAAACTTAGGAGAAGTCGGACATCTATCTTAGGACACTTAAAGCTTAATCTGTAGACTGACTCAACTGGTCATGAGTTGATCATTATCTTGCACTGCTGGGAGGTGCAATAGACACACAAGGCGTTTACCCTTATCGCCTTCATCGAGGGAGTATTCAATAACATCGAACCCAAGATAATCACTTCAGTAATCAACAGACACGAAATCGTGGCTTCTATTTACAAGCTGCTCAGTAGCAGAGCAATAAAGCTCAGTTATACCAGAATCGGCAGAGAAGTAAACAACTTGTGCTATCTCTGAAAAGGTCTGGCTATAGTCTTATTGGCTATGTCGAAAGACAGTTCAATTATCTCTTTCCGACAACAAGGGAATGGAACAATATAGACTGAATCAACAATTCGACGTCCATCCGAGTCTACACGGACGGCATTTTCTCAGACGTATTAAACATGCACTGCTCTATCAGACTAACTGACTATGGCAGTGTTTTCCAAGCGGAGATCCTGGCAGTCAAAGATGCGGCCAAAATGATATCATTGTTGGAAATACCACCGGCTGATATTACCATTCTAATAGACAGTCAAACGGCCATTAAATCAAGTCCAAGCTGGTCGTATGCTGCCGCGAAGAACTCACGGTTCTCGGTACGCAGCACTCGATTACTCTATCCTGGGTACCAGGTCATAGGGACATAGCCGGCAATAAGGAAGCAGATGAGCTTGCCAGGAAAAGGGCCGAGATCGACCCATCCCAAGCAGCCTCATACATTGATCCACCTCTGGCAGATATCAAGAAGTAAGTGGGCGATAAAATCATGGAGCGAGCAAATAAAAAGTGGAACTCGTTATCCACTTGTGAGACAACCCGAATGCTATGGCCAAGGTTCAACATCGCAAGCAGTGACAAACTCCTCCTAAGCGGCAGAGAAATTCTGCGCATGGTAGTCGGCGCGCTAACCGGTCATAACCACGAAAACAAAATGGGACCCAGAATACCATATGCAGAGGCTGTGGGGGATGAAGAAGAAATAGAGGACACCACTCACTTCCTTTGTCAATGTCACAGCCTCTGCCTATTGAGTCACAGGACACTGGGAGAATTTTTCTTCCATGATCTTCAAGCACTTACGGAAGTCCCACTAACATCTCTCAGGCAGGCTCATCAAGATTTCTGGATGGCTGAGATGAAAAACGTACCAACACCTGAGGTCATTCAACACCCGGACACAAAAGGAGTAGGAAGGAGGAGGCTTTCATTCCCCAGTAGCAGTAGTCTGACAATGGGTTTCACAGGGGACCAACATGGTCTAAGTGTGCTGGCAGTTTCGCTGGCAGCCGACATACCTACGTACCTACCTAAGGACTGCTCTAAATTCCAAAGCTGAAATGCGTTAAATTAGGGTCTCAAAACCGAAACCAACTTGCACTGGAAGCCTAGCATCCAATAACTTACCAGAAAAGCCTCCACGGCTTTTTATAGCTGCAACAAGTCGATAGGATGGGGATTTCAACTTCTCATGGTATGGCTTTTCTTATCAAAAATTCGGGCCGCACTACTCTACGAACGTGCATAATGCTGCACAGCTTTGTGTATGTACTGAAGCAGAACATCCGCTGCTTTGAACATTGCATATCAGCAGCCAAATGTCGGGGCATAAAGATAGTGCTCCCTTACGGTATGGAAATATCAACAAACAGAAGGTATCTTGGCTTAAAGTTCACGGCAAGGTTGAAGTTCAACAGCCACTCAAAAGTTACAATTCATCGCATCTATCCCTTGATGCGTAAGCAACATGGATTAAGCCAGAGGACAAAGCTGCTGCTCCACAAGCAGCTAATAGCATGGAGAAGTTTGCAATTTTCGAAAGGAAATACTGCGAATAGAAACAGGTCCCACCTTCGACAGAGACCGTCGAAAGCACCACAGCTTCAAGAAGCTTTACGACGAATCACACGTCATCCCCTAGCAACAGTACATGGTGACACTGTTCAGAAAGCAGCTTCTAGACGTCAACAACCATCCTAATGAGGCAATTAAGAAACCCAATCCCCGAACAACGCTACATCAGCGCGCTAAATCTGCTAAGCGCGCAGAACTTACCAAACCTATGTAACAGGGAGCTTCATGGCTTCTACCAGAGCAGCGATAGCAGTCTTCATCGAGGCTAAATCGGCTACCATATCTTTAGGTCTCAAAAATGACAAAGGGAAGCTGCGTACGTCAGTAGCGTCTGTTTGAAGTATCATGCTTGTCCACATAAGGAATATTGGAGTCATTGGAACAGGCAATAATTGTGTGCGTCGGACGACTCTGAGATCTCCTTCCCAAAAGGACCAACATGGACACAAGGATTTGAACAACCCGATGGGAGCACTGGACATTGTTGGATAAAAAAAATAAGCACTAAACCGATATTGTTATACCGAATGTTGAATTACACAATGTACATCAGTTGGGCCCCTATTTACCCCTTTGTTATCTCAAATTGTAAAAAAATAGTTTATGTTCACAATAAAATTTTAAACATTTCCTCAGGTGCTGGCCAGAATATCAAAATCACTGGAGAATGCAGAAAGCACTCCGTTCTGGACACTCTACCAGTTTTGACAGATTTAGTTTCATAGCACGATACACCGATCAACTAAGCAACTAAAGCTATCTTCGAGAAGAGCGTCTCAGCCAGCCTCCCCTTCGACCTCTAGAATCTACTGAAAGTCTGGGTAGCAGACACTGTTTTCACAGACGTAGCGAAGGCATGTGAGCAAGACTAAACTCAAGAGGATCTAAACATTGACTTATCAGGAAGATGCTGTAGCAATTAAAGACACTCTCTTTTTGGCTGAAGAACAATATGATGTCGAAGAGAGCTATTGTCATATGTACAGGCCTTCAGGTCGTCAAGCAGCAACCATGTCTCTAGAAAGAGCCACTTTCTATTTTAAGACTTCCCTGGACGAGGTGACTAATTATTTCATCATCAATCTCATGTGGATGCTGATATTCCAGGAAAATCGTTGGCAGGAATACTGCGTACACAGCTCATAGCACATTCTGAATTTTTCGGATGCTTGAACTGACGATTAATCATAGACGGACCTTATTTTGGTACAACTATGGGCTACTATGAACCCTAAACGGTCAAAAGGTCTGATCAGATCTCAGGAATCTCATCGGCGTTATCAATGGACACTGCGCCGTTGGAACACACGCTTTCAGAATGGTACTACTCTATAATGACTTCTGCGGAAGTTCCAGAGACTAGTTGAGGAGGAAACCGAACCTACATTGCCATGGCAGCGCCCTGTCCTCCCGAAGGAACAGTCGCTTAGGGGCTTACTTCTACGATAACTTGGTGGTCGTGGACAAGGGGTAATTCTGGCCGAACCTGGATATCTCCTTGCTCTCTTATTTCGAGTTTCAGCGCTTCTAGAATGCCACGCCCAGCTGACCCAAAGACGGCTACCATGGAGGATAATAATATAATAATAATATGAGTGGCGCTACAGCCCGTAGAGGGTCAGGGCCTAGCTTCTCAGCAACCACTCGTGTTGTGCGTGCTATTGTTCTATCAAGAGTGGAAGGGACCTAGAGTTTTATGCCGACTCCGAACGGCCAAGTTTGAGAAGCTTTTTCTAGTTACACTCTTTGAGCATGACTCGAAAGAGGTGGGGCCGTAAAAAGTATTTCTTGTCGTACCAGGAATCGAACCTAGACAGATTGGTCCAAGAGCGTAGGAGTCGACGCACATACCCACAACGGCACGGGCCACCTACCATGGCGGATAACGTGACAAAAAACAACGATCTCGTATTGGCAGACCGCCGATTGAAGGTGCGCGAGTTAGCTGAGACAGGAGGCATCTCAAAGGATCGCGTGGACCGCGAATTGCATGACATATTGGGTATGAGAAATCTGCCTACGCGATGGGTGCCGCTTCGGACAACAAGCGCAATCGTGAGAACACGGCCAAATTGGTCGAATTGGGCTACGAACTGCTGCTCCATCCACCGTATTCTCCAGATCTGGCTCGTTCGACTTCTTTTTGCTTCCAAACTTGAAAACGTCACTCGCCGGGCAGAAATTTGAGTCGAATGAGGAGGTTATCGCCAGCTCGGCGGCCTACATTGCAGACCTCCAGAAAACGTATTTTTCAGACGGATTAAAGACGTTCGAGCATCGCTGGGTCAAGTGTAAACGAGCTAAAAGGATATTATGTTGAGAAAAAAATCGCCACTTTTGCAAAAGGTTCGATTTGCTTTTAAAGGCTAAGTACTTATCGGATCAGCCTCGCATGTGGCCTTCAGAAGCGACGGCAGTTGATGCAGCCCGAGTAGTCCCCTCTTATTCTGACCACGCGCACATTTCTGTATCGCTATTTATTAACTGACATTCACAAACGCTCAGTGATCAAATTGAAGACGCATTCACATCGCCCACGAAATAAATAATTTTATTAAATAAATCTTTAAATATACACGACGGTAAATGATTTTTTGTATAAGTACTCCCTTCGGAATTGTCTATGCTAGCATTGCGGCCACACTAAGCGCTATTGGCGTACGCCCTCAGTCGCTCGGAGAGTCCTTGGAAATTTCTGGTACGCCACTGAGCGTTGATCTCGATCATCTCTAGCGATCGGCCAACAGACTGCGATGCCTTGGCAAAGAGCTGCTTGTTGTTCTCGGTGAACTCCTTCATGGCGCTGAATTCCAGATCGGTGTTCATCTGGGATGCCAACGGATTCAGCAGTCTTCCCAGTCTATTCGTTTCGGGGTTGTAGCTGTAATCGTATGTATCACTAATACACAACATAACTATTTGAGTAACGGCAAAAACACTCACTAATCGAAGATCCTGTTGATGTTCTTGATGAAGTAGTCCCTGGCTAGGGGGAAGCCGATCTCGCCGCGGGCCACCGACCCGAAGGATGTGTACGAGTCCTGCTTGCGGATGTCCGAGTTCTCGTTGAAGGTCCATTCCAGGTAGCGTTGCAGCAGCTGGTTTTGACGGGAGCATCCCAAGGCGGACAGTATTATCTGCTGCTCGGAGGCGACATTTGAGTTCTTGTAGCGCTGCCACAGGAACTGCCACTCCTCCTCCTTTCCGTGCCGGATTGACGTGCAGTAGACCACGGAGCGTAGGTCCAGTGGAACCGGGTTGTTTTTGTCGGGGTTCTGAGTGGCCTGCCATTTGGTGAAGTAGGACTGCGCCCGGGGAATGCAGTCACTGACCTCGAAGCGACAGGCCCAGCTGGCGATCAACACCTTGTGCTTGATGGCGTCCAGGCGGTTGGACAGAATGTCGGTGTTGTTCAGGCCGTTCAGGTGCTGGTAGATGGGGTCGAGGATCTTCTGCATGTATTTCTGAAAGAAGGACAGTGTCATGAGAGTCTTTTAAATCAAAAGAACGGCTGGCAAGACTCACCTTGAAGAATTCATACTCCGGACTCTGCCGGAGGATCTTGTTGACGGCGCTCAAGTTGTCCAGAGCTGACTTCCACGGGATGTATTCCCGTTCCTGAGCCAGGTACTCCACCAGGCGCATTGCGATGTCGTAGTCCTGATCGCCAGCCCAGGCAAGGTCCAAGGCGTCATCTATCAGCTGCGCTCGATTGATTGCGTGGATCTTCTCAAAGTCCGGCCCCATCAGGGTCTGGATCAGCATGTCCCAGTTCTTCGCGTCGTACTTCACCCGGTACAGTCCCGAAAGCTGAATATTGAAGATGATCCATTCGTCGGGTCCCGGCATGCTCTCAATCATCCGTGGAATTGACTTTTTGCCGTCACACTCCAGCCACGAGTGGGGAGTCTTCGTTTCGAAATCCAGCTTGGACATGGAGGTGTAGCTCAGGGGGACCCACCAGCAGTTCTCGTAGCTGTCGCGCCGCGTCTTTGAGTCCAGCAGATATCGCGTCTGTGATATGGACGCTGTTCCATTGGCATAGTCCCTGCTCACAGTGATCACTGGATACCCTGTCTGAAGAGTCCACGAATCCATGATTTTCTTGATGCTGTACTCCGAGGGAATCGACTTCGATTTGTGGGCGCTCTTGGTCAGCGCTGCCCAGAGGTTGTCCTGCTCGGCGTTCGCAAAGGAGTGCTCCCGCAGATAGTTTGTGATTCCAGTTCGGAAAGTCTCGTCACCCATGAACAGATGCATCATCCTGATGACGCAAGAGCCCTTCTCGTAGGAGATGGAGTCGAAGATCTGGAAAATCTGGCTGGCATCGCCAATGGTCGTCGACACAGGGTGGCTGCTCTTCAGCGCGTCGATCTTGAAGATGTTCAGGGTGTTGTCAACGGACTCCTCTGTCAGCGAGGACCATTCGGGGTGGAGGTGCTCCACTCCCAAGCTGGCGACATAGGTAGCAAATCCTTCGTTGAGCCACAGGTCCGTCCACCACTTCATGGTGACCAAGTTCCCGAACCATTGATGGGCTAGTTCGTGGGAGATCACCGAGGCGACGCGGTGCTTGCTGCTCGCCGATGACACGTTCTTCTCGTACAGCAAAGCGGTCTCGCGGTAGGTCACCAGACCCCAGTTCTCCATGGCTCCGGACGAGAAGTCTGGAATGGCTATTTCGTCGATCTTCGGGAGCGGGAATTTGATGTCGAAGATTTCCTCGTAGTACTGCAGCACGCGTGGTCCCACCTCGGCGGCGTATTCGACCTGGGACATGGCATCCTTGCGCGCCCACGTTCTGAACTGCACGTCGTTCTTCAGCTTCACCATGGACTCCTTGTACTTGAAGTCATTCACCGAGTACGCGACCAGATATGTGGACATTGGAATCGATTCCTGGAATTGACTCCACACCCAACCGTCGCGGTTTGGCCTGAAAGAAGAGGAGGGAACGGGTGAGTGCTAGATAGAGTGTGGCGTTCTATGGAATTGTCAAACTCAACCCACATTTTGATCGTTTCCTTCAGCGGCATGTTGCTGATTGCCGAGTACTTCTCGTCGTGGCCCAGGAGAATCGTGAAGTTCGCCTTCATTGCTGGCTCGTCGAAGCATGGAAAGGCGAGCCGGGCGGATGTTGGCTCGAACTGCGTGATTGACAGCCATCTGCAAAGCAAGAACGAATGTCATTCGGATTGGATCACCAATGGCCGGAGTGGCAGCCCTCTTACCTCTTCTCTTTGGTGGTCTTGTCCAAGTAGCTACTTCTGTAGTATCCGTGGAGGTTCCTGTTCAACTCAGCGCTGAACGGTATCGTCACCAAGTACTTACCCTTGACCAAGGGCTCGCACAAGTGCATGATGTAGTAGTCCTGCTTCGGATTCACCTCGACGCTCTTAATGCAATTGAATTGGTTGCCATCTCTGTAGATGCCGATCTTCGACTGGTCAATGGTGAGATTGCTGGAATGCAGTGTAATGTTGCTGGTGTCCTCGAGGACGTTCAGCGTTATGGCAGAGTTCCCCTCGAATCTCAGGTCCTGCGGATTCTCTAGGTGAGTGATGACCTCCACCCGGTAGTGCTCTGGTCGGATCGACTCCGGCAACCTGTAATGCTCGTAGGTCGCCCTTCCGGCATGCGCCAGGCAGGCTAACACGATCAGTTGAATTAGCATTCCTAAAAGGAAACGACACATGTAGTGATTGAAACTTAATTGGACTAGATGCCTTGAGCATGAATGAAAACTACGACCGAGTGACACGTAAACACAAGGAAAACGACAGCAAAAACAAAAACAAAAAGGGTTCAATGCAAAGTATTCGGCTGACTTGGGGCCATTTGCATACGCGGGTCGGGCCAGCCGTGTGTGTGCGCGATGGCGCCTGGTCTGGAATATGTAATCAGCCGCGATTGGGATTTAAAATGCGTCGCACGCATGCGCTAAGGTCTAGCAATTATGGAGATCGGTCGTTCGTGCCTCGTTTGGAGGCTTTCATTGAAGTTTCTATTATCACGCAGTGTAATCGGGCGACCTGATGATAATTTGGTTGTTGTGACGGCGGACTTTTGTTTTTCTTTCTTCTGGATTGTTATGCTGATTTTGGAGGTCTGTGAGATGGACGGTATTGGGGATTGTGCAATTTCGGAGGTCAATTGGTGCTGTTGTTCAATTTGCGAGGAGAAAGCTGCTGGATCAGTGTTCCATGTGACAGTACGAGGAATGAAATTAGCATCGTGTGGATGAGATAATTTGCACAGTAAAGTGCTGTTCATATGAGCACTCAAACATTTTTGTTTATAATTGCTAGAAAGTAGTTGATTCTGAAAGTTTGCGGTCCGCGTTTCGGGACTCATGTGTACAATGCTTAAAGGATTCAAACGAATACACAGAAGTGATGCTCTGTGACAATAGTTTTTATGTTTCGTTAACTTTCGCTTACTTCCGGGTGAAAATCCACTAAAGGGTGTTTTTTTATAAGCCCAGGGAACTTTAAGTTGGCAGCATTTTTCTCTGTGACAGCTGTTTTGACAGCTCTCGTCATAGATGATGACACCACAAAATGAACGATGATAGAATAGAATTCCGATCCTCCCGACCTAGACGAAGTCAAGATAACGATATCGAAAATAAAGTCGAATAAAGCTCCTTTTTCAGTCGGATTGTCTGCAGAACTCTTTGTTGAATTAAATAATGAAAAATAGGTAGCAGGCAGCGAGAACCAAAGCCGCCATTTTGAGTTCATTGAACATAACTTTAGATCGGCTCAACTATCACTTTTTCGAAGAAAAGCATAGCTTCTCTTTTTCGATTGACTGCGAAATTGTAAGTTTCGATCCACATTTAATAGAGATTTAATCAATTCACTAAGATGAGTATTTTTTCTTCTCTTCTCGGGGTTGTGAACTGGGTTCTTGTTCTGCGATTTCTCCTTACGGAAAGCTGGTGTTTTCAATACTCTTTAAGACAGCTGGAGATGAGCTGGTAGGGTACGCGCTCATCTGTAAGATATGGTCGGAGGAAAGCATGCCGGACGAGTGAAATCTTAGTATCTCTTGCCCGATCCAGAAAACCCTTCAACTGCGCCACCTACCTAGGGATAAGTCTCCTAACCATTGCCTGAAACCATTCGTGAATAACTTGGTAGGTCCTCATCAGTGCGGTTTCAGGCGGAGGAAGTCCAGATTTCACAAAAATGTTTACACTACGGGGGATCTTGAAAAATACCCAAAATTGCATATCGCCACCCAGCACCTATTCGTCGATTTCAACGAGCTATACAGCGCCATGTCTAGTTTTCACATTCCTGCCAAACTCGTCAGACTGAGCAGGATGATAATGAAGAACTCTCGCTGCTCCATCAAGGTCGGTAAACGAAACTCACCGATACCCTCAATGTGACGAGCTGTAATTGTGACTTCTATAATATCATTGAAGTTGGAGATGATCGTGCAAAACTCACTGGTCAACACAAGAGTCACGATCTTCCAAATGTCCGTACAATTGCTGGCATACACGAACGACATTGACGTGATTGTTCGCACACAGCGCGCCGCCATTAGTTGGCAATGAAACGGAAGCGGATGAAGTGGGTCTGGCGGTAAACAAGGGCAAAACCCAGTATATGCCGTCATCGATAAGGGAAGCACAACATCGACGACTCGGTCAGAATGTCGCCGATGTAGTAGGCAGCTATGACTTCGTGGTAGTGAAGGACTGCGCCTACATCGGCTCTACGGTAAACAGTGTAAAGAACGAATATCAGTATCGAGATCAAACGCAGAATAATTCTTGACAATCGTCTGTTTGTTTGGGCTCAAAATTGCCCACTCTCGGAAGACGAGATGGACTCTGTATAAGACCTTGATAATCCCCGTCTTGGTCTATGGCGCAGAGGCATGGACTATATCCAACGTGGATGAAGAGGTTCTTGGTGTTTTCGAGAGAAAAGTTCTGCGCGCGATCTTTGGTTTTCTGAGTCTTGATGGCATTTGCGGAAGAAGGTTCAAACACAAACTGTACCGGCTGTACAGCGATATGAGTCTAGCCATAATCGTAGAGCATATGGACACCTTAGCTCCGGACCGAGGAATCTTCGACTCTGAGCCTGTGGGACAATGCAACGCATAAGGTGGCCCCAAGCATACAAGTCGAGGGGAACGAGTTGGATGAGGTCTAGGTCCACCTCGGACTGTAGCACCCTAAAAAGAAGAAAATGATGACGCCGAAGTAACGTTTACAAATTGTTCAAATTTATTTTGAAAAACATGGCTCAATTCGAGAATTTTAAGTTTGATGGAATAATTTGTCCAGATGTCATCCAAAATGATGGTTAAAACGTTACAGTCAACGACTAAATCATTGGTCTCAGCCTTTAAAGTGATGATGATCAAAACGACAACTGTGAGCGGCGATTACTAGATCTTTCGTGCTACACTTCGAGTTGGAAACCAATATCCGACGCATTAATGTCGGAATACACGAAATCGTATTGAAAGTAAGATCCGAAAAAATGTTATAATGAACGCTGTCAAAAAAGTTAAGCAGCAAGAGAGGCAGATGTTTGATATCTCTATAATTGCCAATTTCTGCTTCAGTGGGCAGGAAATAAATCTACACACGTTCATTATGGTTGACCCTTAACGTGACAACGGATCCAAGTTCTTACATATGTGGGTACGCCATGCAGAGCATATCAAACATACAGCTCTTGTCTATAAATACTTGCACTACAAGCCCTGAATTAAGGCAAAATAGACGCAACGCAAATGTGACATACAAAAGTTCTCAATCAGTTGGATGTTCGTCTCTGAAGGTTTGTTCAGCTTTGATTAATGTTCAAGCCGAGTTCGAATAGTAGCTAGACAAAGATGAAAACAATTGCGGGCAACTTTTTGTAAGCCTGCCAGTTTGTTGAGTTTGCTTAAGAGACCAACGCGGACAAAATTGTGTTTAATAGAATGTCTAAAAAATCCCCTTTCAACAAGAAGAAGATCAGAACTGAAAGAATAAGCGGCTCTGAACAGTCTATCCTATTAAATCCGTCGGAGAACAAAGCTGCAGCGTGATCTGGTACACGTCGTACTACGTAGTACAGAAGTCGCCCCCAGAATTCCTCTGCGAAGCGCAGATGTTTCGCATCCAAATGTTGTTTAAGATAATCACCTTAATATCTAATGCACGTCTCGATTTGAAAGGTGAGAAGAAATAGAGAATCAGCGTCTAGTATAGATAGATTCGGGTAGATTAGATGAATTCGTTGTTAACCTTGAAAACTGTGATGGTCGTTCGTCGTGGATTCACGGTCTATTGGATTTTTGAGTGCGATTTCGTGAAAAGAAAGTGTTAAGAAAGAGTGGGCATTCTATTCGCTTTCGCAGGTAAGTTGTATGGCATATCCGGCTTAATGATATTATATTCTGAGCTCTAATTAATTGTGTGACAAAACTTCTTCTGTTTGTGTTTCATTTCCGGTACAGTTCTTCTTGGGGTTTGCCAATTCTTGGGGTTTAATGAGGGAAATGGTGTGCTTGAATCTAATCTGCTTATAGTGGCGTATGAAGGACATGTCGGGTGGTTTTCAAAATTTGTTCATATTTTTTTGATGTTCAGACATATTCCAAGTCAAAAATTGTAAAATATCAAACTTCGAAGATCTTAAAAGCGCGAGTGTGTGAAAGTACATACTATCGGTGTTACACATTTTCAAGTTCGGATATATCAACGTCATGCTTGGATGCTTCTAATAATAAGGGTACTATAAAGGCTATAAGAGGCTGTTAACACGGTATCTGGATCAGCTCGTTATACAGAACTAGCTTAAACGCCGCCCGTTTCCAGGCAATTTAGATCTGTTCGTTGGGAATACAGAAAATTTGAGATAAATAACCAAAACATGGGGAAAAATGGAATATTAAAAAAAATCTCAAATACAGTTCCACCTATAAACAACTAATTGTTTGTCTGCCTATCAGCTTTATTCCGTAATTATTTAAATTGTCACTTAGTTTTATATATAAAGATGTTTTATGCATTATGCTGGACCCGATGTGCTGTTAATGCTCTCTCTCTCTTTCACAACCGCGATCGTTGTTGACGCTTATTACGAAAAGATGTCACACATGTTTCGCGAATATGATCTCTGCATAAGTAACATCTAATGACGTTTCTTGGTCTGTTGCTAAGTGCCAGACGATGCTCTACATGTACTTTTTGATTCCTTATATATAGACAACCAGAAACTAGTTTTCTTTATCAATTAACACTTAATACACATATTTATATAAAGTGTCAATATTACTGTCCAATTTTGCAATTTCGAATTTATTGACTGTGTGGTAAATTCATGTAAAATGCGGGACGTCTGAGGGTGGTTAAAGAGTGAACTGATTGTGAAAAGTGTCATCGACAAACAAAGTTGCAAATTTTTTTTGAATTGCTTTGAGTGTTTTATACATTTGCAATTCGAATGAGGGGCATGTTGATTTCGTGTATATCTAGGAAAGTTATATGCTTCAATTTGTAACACCTTAAGTTATTCGAACCTTTGGACAGTGTCACCACATCAAACACTTAAAACACCGGTAGATAGTGTTTGCAAACAGACCCAAGGAAGTCTTGTTAAGGTGGTGTAAGAATCTGGACTTCTGGCGATGTGCAACAGAAGCACAAGCCAGTCATCTAAGTACAAGTAAAATCGCCCTGCATTGCATCATATAAAGGGTGTTTTTTTAAATTGCCAACTTTTTTTGTGACAGCTGGCTTGACAGTTCTAGGTTGCTTTAATTTTAGTTTAGGTTAGGTTAGGTAGTTGGGCTGCCAGCGAAATCGCCAGCACGCTTAGACCATCCATGTTGGTCCATTGTGATACCCATAGTCAGACTACTACCACTGATCGACAACTTCAGATAATTTGATCCCAACGACAAATGGTGACTAGACCAGATTTGAAAACCCGATAAAAGCGTTTTAACTTTGCTTTCACTGGGATTCGAATCGGGGACCCCTCTAACCAGGGGCAGGCACTCAACCAACGGCGCCATCCAGCTGTTTAATTTTAGTTTAGTTTAGCACTTCTTCGTGAATAGCGTCAAGTCGCGAAAACATGAATCAACGCGAGAAACTCAAGCTAAAGCCATTGTCGTAAGTGTTATAACCAGAAAAAGTCACCGTTTAATGCGCTTTATGGGCCGGTGAAATCTATGGTCCATATGTCTTCAAAAATGTTGTGTGAAATCGACTTGAACTTGAAATGGAACCGAAATACAGCCTGTTGTACTGCCATCTATGCGCCAGCCAGACATCATATTCAAGCATTCTTATTCTTCTTTTATAGGCGCTACAGTCCGAGGTCGACCCGAGGTGCAGCCAACGAGTCTCTCCAACTGGAGCATATTCAAGCATGAATGGCATAAAATGAATCGTCCAATAAATTCAATTTTTAAAGCTCTCCGCCTCTAAACAAAACACCCTTTTACCAAAGAAATATATCGGAAATCTCTCGGCCACTCGGCATTCATTGCCTTTCAACACAAATAATTCATATTTCGTTCAGAAAATAATGCTTCGTGCGCCTTACAATGACTTCTGTAGAAGCTGCAGGGATAAGAGGAAACAATACCACACTACCTCGGAACAAGCCCTGCGCTTGCGGAAAAAAGGAAGAAGACTGCTAGGCAGCTATTACTTTATCTACTTCAAAGATCTGTCTGACACTAGTAGCCATTGAATGGCTATGAAATGGTCGAAAAAGACATTGAAAATTATCAATAAATCCAGAATAGAAAGCGCAATAGGGTCAACGGGAAAACCAAGTTTTTCCAAAGCCAGATGGTGACACGAGCTTAGCTTATACGCAATAAGCGAGCAGTCACCGTGCCTACTCACAAATTGAGAGATTTTCTTCCAAAATGAGAGTTTTTTGTGTCAACTGAATTTGAGAAATGAAAACTGCTGACGAAAATTAATGTGATTTGAAATCTTCAAATAAATCTGCAACAAATTTGCTAATTGCTTGCCGGAAGTATATGTTGATATTTTTGCGTAACCCTTCCCAGAATATATGAGTCATAGGCATTTGCTAAATGTTAGAACATTCTCGTACAGTAATTTTAACAACAAATGAATCGCCATTTTACACAAAGCAATTCAAATTTACACTCGAAAGTTCAGGAATTTGAATGTTAAAAATGTGCCTATTTGCATTGTTGAGATATTTTTAAAAGAGATCCAGAAAATCTGTAAGTGTTTCTGGAAAAAAACACATGCATCCACCACGTCAAACTGTTTTGTGCAGATGGCAGCACCTGTGTACCGCTCTTAAGAACTATAAATCCACGTTAATCCGAAAAAAGATACATATTCTGCTTTCAAAATGTGATCGGAGCGGGCATTTGATTGCGTTCGCTAATGCGACGACATACACAATTCAGTTTCTTGCAACATGCGGATGTGGTTTCAACAGAAGTCATGAATGACACGCAGTCCAAGAAACAATTCCACTCTTGCTTGAGTAATTTCCTTCTAATTTCCCGCTTCGGTGATCACAATTTGCCGCCTAGGCCATGCAATATAACTCTCTACTCATTTATTTTAGCTTTTTTTGAGTTAATTCTTTTTAATGTCAACAGGCACGAGACCACCAACATCTTCAAAAGAAAAGGGACAGCGTCGCATCATCACACATATCCTCAAAATGTTCATACAAAAGTCCAACGAAACGTGTGTAATGTGTAAGTATCAGCAATCTTGTGGCTATTAACAACTATTAACATTATGACACCTAATCACATTACTGTGTACGTTACGAATCAATTAAAAATGTACGCTTCTTAACTAAAGGGTGATTTTTTAAAAGCAATAGGAAAGTTTTTCAAAAAAAATCACATAAAATTCAGAAAAATGCATGAAATCTTTATTTGAATCGATAGTACGGTCCATTTAATTTAATGTTTAAGGATTATTTCATGCAAATGTTGACCTTGACTGCGCCTCAAATGGTCCATCCGCTTAGTCCAATTTTGGCATATTCTTTCCAACATCTCGGCCGGTATCTCACCAATAAATGCTTCAATGTTATCTTCCAATGCGTCAATTGAAGCGGGCTTGTCTGTATAGACATGAGCTTTAACATAGCCCACAAAAAATAGTCTAAAGGCGTTAAATCGCACGATCTAGGCGGCCAATTGACCGGTCCCGAACGTGAAATAAAATGTTCACCGAACTCGCCCCTCAATAAGTCCATTGTGCTGTGTGGCATGTGGCACCGTCTTGTTGAAACCACATGTCATGCAAGTCAAGCTCTTACATTTTGGGCAAAAAAAGTTGGATATCATCTCACGGTAGCGCTCACCATTCACAGCTACGTTACGATTCGCATCATCTTTTTATAGAAGTACGGTCCAATGATGCCACCAGCCCATAAACCGCACCAAACTGACTTTTTCTGGATGCATTGGTAGCTCTTGCAATGCTTCTGGCTGATATTCACTCCAAAATCGACAATTCTGCTTATTTACGTACCCATTGAGCCAAAATCGATTAAATCGATTAAACTGACCATAAAGAAGCGCGCGATGAACTTTCTTAACAGAGCACTCATTTTGATAATAAAATTCAATAATTTGCAAGCGTTGTTGTTTGTAAGACGATTCATGGTTAAATTATAGACCAAACTGAAGGTGTTTCACAGTGAAACAAAACACGAAACGTGCGTCAGCTGTTTAAACCAGTGTTGCCAAAAAGATAATAGCTAAAAAATCACAGTTTAGAAGCCAGTGTTTTCCATAAAAATTAGTTTTTGCTTAAGTTTTGGAGTACTCTTTGTAAAGCGGAAGGAGGAACTTTCAACGACAGTTTCTGAAATATGCAGACATGCTCACAAATCTATTCATTTTTCAATAGTAGAATAATTGCGCTTCCTTCGATATTGCATGTCCAATTGAAGGATTGTGTCAAAGAATGTCAAGGCATCATCGACTTTTAACCTGAGGGACAACTCACCAGAAGACTATCCATCTTTTATGTGGCACACACAAAATAAATCAACTACTCCCCGATGACAAGGCTGCTTAGAGATAGAGTGGCAACGGAGAAGTGAATTTCATATCAGAAAATTTAATATTTTGAAAGCCAAGCACGTCTCACTGAAATGTGGGCAACCATGACTGATTTGGGAAGGAAGACAGGAAGTGCAGTAGAAGATACATTAAATGCTGCTAAAGCAACGTTCGTGACCGGCGAGACTGCCAATGAATACCACCCAAGTGTGGCTTGAATAGATTCCACGGTGGAATGCGCGGTATGAAGAGCGGTCCAACAGTCGAGTGTATTTAGTCTAAGTTCTATGCAAGCTGCTATTTGTCTACAATATTACTCGAAAGAAGAAGTGTGGCAAGGGATTCTAGTGATGTTGATTAAATCCTGTGCTGATGCAGAGATAGCATGTGGGACAGCCAATCAAACTTGTTCAACCAATGTAAAGAAAACATCTTTTGACAAGTACGAAGTACGGTCTAGCTTCACAAAAAGAAATAAGAGGCACGGGCATAGCAAGGCCTCGCGTGTGTTGGAGTGTTGTACGAACTCAGTTAGGTCTCTTTCAAAATAACAAGGTCTGGCCATGCTTCTGTCCAGAGCCTTTGATAAAACTGAGCTAGTTTAAAAATGGATTCAAATTCGTCCGTAAATAAGGAGACAAGCAGGATTTGAAGTCGAATGTCTATGATTTCTGGTGCAGACTTTCAAATAGTCAGGCAGATGGTTCAGCGAGTTACACATTTCATAAAGAAGCCGTCAATCAGAAGCTTTTTCGCTCACAATTGTGTTTTTAAGTTTAGCGTATAATATAATAATATTGGTGGCGCTACAGCCCGTAGAGGGCCAGGGCCTAGCTTCTCAGCAACCACTCGTGTTGTGTGTGCCATTGTTCTGTCACGAGTGGAAGGGACCTACAGTTCTATGCCGACTCCGAACGGCCAAATTTGAGAGGCTTTTTCTAGACAGTTATACTCTTTGAGCATTGTCAGTGACTCGGAAGAGGTGGGGCCATGAAAAGTATTTCTTGTCGTACCAGGAATCGAACCTAGACAGGTAGGTCCAAGTGCATAGGAGTCGACGCACATACCCACAACGCCAAGGGCCACCACCAAGTTTTGCGTATACTACTGTTCAAATAGACAAATGTCAACAATTTGTTTTGCAAACGAGCAGCTGTTGCGGCGCTCTATTTGGGGCTGATCCCTGGAAGCACTGGGTACGAATCAAGCAGGAATCTCTTATTTCCCAATGCAATAACTGCAATCCCCAATTTAAGGCCCCCCATGGATGTCTCAGATTTTAATGCGTCCAACATTTCAAATTGCTAAAATTCAAATCCTGAACTTCACCGGAGCATCACTGCCGCAGTGTCAGCCGTAGCTTGTTCAGCCAGCCCACCAAATCCCCCTCGATCCAGCAGGCCATCCAAATAAATTGCATTAACATAAATGCTAACCACACGAGGCTTCGTTATTGACCTTCTCCCCGGGGAAAAAGTTAAGTAATTCTCGCCTCAAAAACCGCACGCGCTTGTTATTCACGTCATGATTTTTGGCGAGTGTCTTGCCTAATTTGTAAATTGCCTTTGCATTTACCGGCAAAATATTGACGAACATTCGCATTCGCCAGTGAAACCAGTTCGATCACTTTTACTTTCATGAGATAACTCGGCTGTTACATGGTTCACTTGAGGCCGCCGCTTTTCAATTGACCACAGTCATCGCCCTCAACGCAGCAACAAAACAAAAAGAAAATAAAGCACTCTTGCAAAGTCATTCCCAGTCAACTGACACTCAAGTCGAGGGCTTGTCTTGTTTGTTTGTTTAATCATCACCAGGTTTTTTCGGTTTGTGGGGCGTTATTCGTATTCGGGGAGTAAGCGCAGACGCGTCTAACTTGTGTGTTCAACTATTTTGTGGCTCTGGGTCAGCTACAGTTAGGCTTATAATGGTGTGTTTGTTTAATCAATTAGATGCGACGTTTTGCGGTCGAATTTCGAAATCTCAATCAATCGGCTTTCGTTTCATTTACATAACCCTGTTAACGGACCTGGATTTCTAAAAACCGAATTAACCCAGAATGCTGAAAGTCGGTGATTTATGGTGAACATGGTAGTATTTCTGTATGTATGGTTGGATTTATGGCTTGTTTCAACTAAATTTGGTTGGGTAAGGATCGAGACGGACGGGCTGCGTAGAAGCTGCATGAAAGAAGCAGCATCTTTCTAGCGGAGCTGGTGGCCATCCAGAAAGTAGCGGTGAGCCTGGTAAGCAGCCGCCAGTCGTACTCGCGTTAATATTTTTGTAGGCAGTCAAGCAGGGCTCAAAACACTTGGAACACAATCAATTCCGAAACTGTACTCCACTGTTTCGATGCGCTGATGCCTCTCGTGGGTTCCTGCACATATGGGAATCCAGGGATACGAAACAGCTGAAGAAACTAGCTAAGAGTGGCGTCACAATGTCACCTGACAAATTAAACGTAGCAGCTCCAATAAAATTGTTCTTCAATGAGCTCGACAATGAACTGCGTGGAAGCGTTCATACTTCAAAACCGAAATGTACTGGCCCAAATACAAAAGCACCAAAACCAAACTAATAATCTCGCTACCAAGAGGTAACTAGTAGGGATCTTTACAGGCCACTGCCTGGTGGGTCACCATGCCAGACCTGATTCCCACTGATGATGATGCAAAAACTGCAAAGAAACAGCTGCGTCGGAAACTCTAGAGCATCTTCTTTGTTTCTGTCCGGCTTTAGCCAAAACCTGATATAAAACTCTTGCTCAACCATTAAATGATGTGGCCGCCGTGTTACCACAGCGTCTCATAAACTTTGCCAAAATCACATTTTTAGCTTAAATAAGGCTACAGAGGACAACTACTAGGTTTACTTTGTTTATTGGTAGCATGGATCAATAGGTCTGTGTGAGGCTCAGCCGCCACCTCTTAAGGGTATGAGGTGAATACATTTGAGATTACGTGGCCTAGTCTCAGCTTGCCGAGAGGAAGCTCATTTCAAAAGCCACAAAAAGCTAGCAAATGTGACGTTTCTTTAAAGGATCAGAAGATTTTTGACAGTGTCTAAAGTCTTAAATCAGTCATCCCAATTTGTTGGCCATATATTGGCGCATGGTTTTTGCCGAGCCTTCGTGAACCTACCTTTGTTAATTCCACAAGTAAGGTTGCAGTCGCCTTATTTCCTGCAAACCATTTTATACGACATTAGCGAGGTGTTGTTATCAATGTATATGGAATAAGGTTCATCTGGATGGATGAATTTAAGCACAATTTCTTTGATGCTTGCCACAGTGCACGAGCAGGGGAGAGTGATAGGAAACGAAGAAGTCGTATCAGTATATAAGGTAGTAATTGAGAACAGATGCCAAACAATAAAGACACGCGCAAGGTTTGTCAACGAAGATAAAGTGTCGTTATAGTGTTTAGTCTACACACTCAGAGTAGAAGCTGACGCACGTCGCCACGGTAGCCATGAGCGACGTTCCACTAAGCGCAACATTATCTACAGAATTTTGTAAAGCAAAGGCATGTCCACAAAAAACGGGGATCCTACTTCATGAAAAAAACTGTCTAGCTCTACCCCTGCTCAGTGTTACATATATGGTCGTGGATATCGTGTCCACTCCACTTCTGACAGCACTTTCTGACAGCCTTCGAGAGAACAGATTCGGACATTTTGATCTGTCGTCAAAGAATGTTGATGATGACGAAGGTACAAACGCGAATCCAAGGACTTGTGCAAAGATGCATAGTACATTGGCAGAACGGCAATGATTCATCGACTAAACAGTCACATCGGGAGCATCATATACAACGTTCCGGCTACATGTTCAACAATAATGGACGGAAGGAAACTTAAGACAACTACTGCAATCGAGCGAATACACAGAAATTATACACTCTGACCATAGTAATGACTTCTCTCAGTTTCGTTAAGTTTCGTTCAATTTTGCTAACTTAAGTGGGGACAAAGTAAATCGCTCTCTTTGCACCTAACTGTAGGTTAATAGGTACTTTGAAATATGAGAATGCTTCTGGCAAGATTTGGTTCAGTTCTGATGTAAGGTCAAGTCCACGTGCGTTGATAGCGCTAAGGCCTAACCAGAGCCAAGGTTATTGTCTTCGCTCATTGGGAGAAGCATTTTGCATTGGATACATCTTGAGACACTTTCTTTTCACCAAAAATTTGGAATGGTTTTGACTGAAAATTTCCAAATAATCACACACAGGTGCAGTCAGAGCAGGAGACGTAAAGACTTGCCGAAATTAACAGCGCTGCGGCATCTGTCTCCATATTTGAACGAAAGTTTGGACGCAGCTGTCTACAAGTCTGAATAATTGAACAGTTATCTCGGCAAAGACTGGAAAGCGTGCTACGCCGGCTGAATTCGCTAAGCTATACATCATTTAAAGGACTATAAAAGACCAAAGAAGAATTTCATCGATGTCAGACGACACGGGAAAGTAAACAACGAGTGCACTGACTCGCGGATCTTCATAGTTCGCGAAGCGTTTCTAGTCAATCCATTGACAAATCAATTCACGATCGTCAGACTTCTTCACCAACGTTTAGAGGTGGCATCGAAACAAGGGCATTGACTCTGAATTCGTACGTATCGGCGGTAGTTAAATGAATTACTGCTTTCGGGGGTACTTAAAACGCTGTGTTCAAAACGGACCCAGACCGTCGTAAAAACGGAAGACGAACGATCTGCATGCAGAACATTTGCCAGCTAAACAAAGTTTCATGAAGTTTTATGAAGAGAAATGCCGATGGAGTCAGTGGAAGAATGGGAGCCTCAACTTAAAGATGCTGTACGAGGCCAAGTAGCTTGTGATAATTTTTGCACTCAAAGTCTGTGAGTTAACAACACAAAATTACACCCAATCAAGACCCACACATCACTTGAAAAAATCCCCGCTTTCGAGCCGACACTTTACTTTGAACACTTTGACGACTTGCTAGATCAAATCTGTGCAGCTCTCAGAGAAATACTCGTCACACGAATAGCACCAATCACAGCACAGTAAACAATTTAACTAGCAATCCCGTGACTCGTTTCGTCAAAACAACACAACCCTCACCTAATTGCTGAAAGCCGCAATAAAAGCGCAAAAAACCACAGCAAGTCACAACTTGTCCTTTATTTAATTTTGTTTTTTTTTCGAAAGAAACTCACTCAAGAATGCCCGCACCGAGACGTATACGCAACAAAAAACAAAATGTTCACTGTTCACTGCTCAGATTGAAATTGAAAATAGAAAACAAGCCGCCTCAACCTTGTCCTCACTGGCCACTCAACTCGGAGGATATAAACCAAACAAACGTCGCGGAGCCGCAGGTCGTTGGCTGGACTCTGAAATGGGAAAACCAATCAAAACAAAAAAAAAAAAAAAAACAGAAATGCCCGCAATCGACTTGAATTGCAAATTAATTGCTCTCCCGAATATTGAAATACGCAAATGTGTTCACTAACGCGCCTCCGTTTATAGAACTTTTCACCGAGGTGGGGGTCCGGCGCGCCGTACACAGTTGATGGGACGACAGACTGGCGCGTACTGTAAGCCTGTCGGCGGACGGTTATATGTTTCTTCTCGGTTTTCTGAACAAATAAATCAATTGGCCGACCCGCGGATCAATTAAAGTTTCACTCTCCAGTGGAGTCACCTTGTGCGCCTTATGCGCGAGGCGACCAGAATTCTGATGGCCTCAATGAGTAACTAGTTTACGAGAACGTCGACAGTTGATGTAGTTTTCACCCAGCTCTTGATTAGCACTCACTAATTGATGACAGATGCACTGATTGACTATTGATTGGCTCTTGTGGACCCTACGGGAGACGCAGCTTGACCGCGACTACGACTAATGTGACGGCGACGGCGACGGCGACGACAACGAGTGACGACAACGTCAACAAAAACAGCGGCGACAGTGTTGTTCCACTGCCGGCTGGCAAGAGGTATCTAGTTCTTGAAATCCACCAGCTAGGTATATTTATGAGGACCGTTGTGGAAACGGTTGGGCTGAGTGAGTGCATATGCGAAACGTTCCCCACCTGTTGGTTGCGTGCCTGTGTGTGTGTGTGTGTGGGCTAGTCAATGTGTGACTGTGTTTGTGGATAAAAGTCTCCAGCAGGCTTGGGGATTGCTGTGATGCATATTGATTAGGGTGGCTATTCGAAGTGGATTAGAGCCGAAGTGGATTGGCCGTCACAGGCGGCTTGGCAGGGCTCTGCTGATAGCATTTTGATGATGATTGCCTCCAAGAGTGTGTGTTTTTGTGTGTGTTGGAGACGTCATGTGGTGACCACTTGGCTGGAGTTGATTTACAGTGCGGTGTACACAGACACTCGGATGTGTGTACTGCGTACGTGGTAAGGAATAGGTTTCGGATTCCTTATGTGGGACAGCACTGGTCGCACAAGCGCCGGGTATCGATAACCGGAAGGGATACTATTTCCCCAAGTGAACAGGGTGGTGTGGGAGATTTGAGACCCTTGTGAAGTCGTCTGTAAGCAATAACAGTTGAAGGGGTGGCAAGGGTGACGTCTGTGAAAGGTGCTCATTTAATTTTCTTCTAAAAATTGTCTAGGGCAACATTGAAAACTGAAGTATCTTAGGAAAACTTCTTCGAATGGGATGATTATACATTTTTTTATCAATTTTAAAGAAGCACTTTTCAGAAAAAAATTTAAAATCCCCGCATTAGTGGTGCGTTTCAATATGAAACTCGCTGGTATTCTCCAGGATTCGCCTTAGTGTGAAAATTTGGTCCACACAGTACGCTGGACAGGATCTGTAGACATACAATACAACTCTCGCCTCTATTTACCAGACGATCCCAGATCCACAATAAGTGAGATTTCATCGACAGCGACGGGCATTCGTGATGTTGTGCAGGCAGCGTACAACCGAAGCAGCTCTTAAATCCTTGACGGAGCCAAGTACACGAATTGGTTCACCACTAACCAATAAATGATTAAATAAGGAACTAAGCACTCAACTGTCATTCTGAACACCAAATCAATGTAGCGTTTGGCAGAAACCATAGCGATCAAGGGTAGCCCTGCCCGTCGCTAAAAAAACAATGTAACGTCAAGTACAGTCATCTGTTCTGGCAGTCAAGCAGCGCGGTCACTTTTAGCTAAAAAACTTCCATAAATTGCCGCCTATCTCTCAACGAGATGGCCAAGTATTTTAGCATCCAACTTATGTGGGTGCCGGGACACTGTGACATTCCAGAGGAGCGGACGTACTCCCTAGAAAGGGTACTAGTTCTGTACTCTTTCCGGATGCAGACCAACATCCATGCCCATTGCTACTGCACAGCATCTATTGAAGTGCACTGAGTGCCTCAATGCAAAACAGCTACGGCATACTATTGATCCAAAACGCTCACGCAGCCTGATTGTGCGATTAGGAAATGACTCATGCAGTAATTGAATTGTTTCTCTTGCTGTATGGCATATGGCACCATCTTGTTGAAACCACATGTTGGTCACATCCATATCCTGTAATTTGTTCACTAAAAACAGGGTTTTCATGCCACCATTAATTGTTACTTCCTGACCAACCGCATTTTTGAAGAAGATAATGCTTCCGGTCCAAGATCCGCACCAAACAGTGACCCGTTGTGGATGCATTTGTTTCTCAACAATTACTCGTGGGCTTTCTGAACCACAAATGCGACTATTTTGACGATTAACGAAGCCATCAAGATGAAAATGAGCTTCATCACTGAAGGAAAATTGTTCGAAAAATCAGCATAGACTTGTTGTTGTTCCAAAATACATTCAACGAAAGCGTATTGCGCTCCATTTTGACTAACCCCAAAATGTCAGCTGTCACATTGTGTTGTTTATTGTGTATTAAATGGCAAAAACATTTAAAATTTGTATTTCAACAACCTGACGGAATTAAGTAGCATTAGTACTGAGTAGCATTAGCCGTTGCTTAATGAAAAGTGCTAATTGCTTTGCGGAATAGGAATAATCAGATCCGCGTGGTAACACAGTGGTCCTACTCTGTCATAAGCGTCTTTGGTATAACTGATTGTCTTAAGGTTTTTATTCGTTCATATTCGATGAAAATTGCGTATAGATTGATAATCGCACTACACAAGTTTAAATCGAAGATTTTTATAATCAACCACCACAATTTTGGATTTTGAACACAATCAGATAGAGAATCCATTAGATCCTATTGTCTAAATAACATTTATGCTTTTTTATTTGAATATTAATAATGAATTCTGTTCTTGCTCTTTTCTTTACTGTTCTAATTTTAATGTTTAAATAACCCTTAATATTTTTAGTATATTTAAATATATCTATCTCAGGTTATCGAAGGATGCATTTTGGGAACAAAATTGAAACAAAAAATTGTCCCAGATGAATTAAGGCTATATCGCAACGGCGCGTTCTGGCGTTCGGATTTTGGCAAGCGTTGATACGCGTTTTATCGAGTTTTCGAGAATTTGGTGTCAGAATCTGGTAACCTCAATTTTCCATATCGAAATAGAAGGCGAGCGTTTGACAAGACAAATTGTCTGAAATACATTTTCCAAGGAAGTAAATATATGAAATTAATATTAACAAAATCCCTATCAAAATTGCACAGTCATCTCAGTTTTTGCTAAACAAATTCAAATTGAGAAAAAAATTCATAGCTACAATTATGTAGAACTTTGTGCTCTGGCTTACGATATTACGGTCTGTGAAATATCGACGGCCGATCGTTCCATTCCAACTTAACAAATGATTTTACATGCATCCTACGTAAAATGTCAAAGTCGGATCGCCCGAACGCGACAAAGGTAAAACAAATATTAAAACAAAAGTGACGCGGATCAATTTTTCCTCAGTCTTTTTCCAAACATTTTTAATTTAATTTTTTTCCAACGATTAAAACCTTTTGTTTAATGGAGGGCTTCATCCAGGACATGTCACTAGCATAATAATATAATATGACTGGCTACAGCCCGAGAGGGACAGGGCCAAGCTTCTCAGCAAAGTCACTAGCATACGAGTAGGTAATTTCAGGTATTTAGTTAGTGCCCTACAGTGTAACCGGTGCGTAGGCTTCCGAATAGTGATATCACAATGCAACCAATCAGGATCTAAGTGGCCCAAAACCGCTTAAGTTACGCCAATCACATTAACCTAACCTAACTTAAGTACGACTTGAATATTTACGAGAAACGAAGAATAGGTAAAGTTGAACTTAGGGTTTAAGTGTAACTTGACTATGAAGTAGATTTCAGCGTAGTATCAGCAATCAGCCTTAAGAGAATACATATTTGTCACAGTGACAGTGACAGGTGACACGACTAAGAGAATAGGGTTGATTATACATGCACTCAGTCACACCCTAAACAGGACGAAATTGTTTTCTACAGAAGGAATTATTGAATGCAGTTTTTTATAGCCAGCTAAACAATGTTCCTCGTGATACTAAACATCATGCTAAGAAGCATGGTTCCTCCTAACGTCTGACTTTCATCAAATTTCGGTATAAGAACATCTTCTAGACTTTATAATCAGTTACAAAGGGTTATATAATAAGGACTTGACTAATTTTTTTTTATATAAACCGCAAACCATTTGAGACATTTCAAAAACTTTATTATAGGCTTGAAGTGCAATCAAAACATTTATGAATGGAACTTGACTTCGCTCATATGAGCACCACGGGCACGTTTGCAGCGGACGATTTGTTGGACCCAATTTTCAACGAAACGGCTGCTATTTCGCGTTCAATGTTGGTTCTGAGATCTTCCAACGTCGTCGGCTTGTTGGCATAAAGCAATGACTTAACGTAGCCCCACAGAAAATAGTCAAGCTCCCTTAAATCGCACGAACGAGGCGACCAATCGACTGTCCCATTCCTTGAGATAACACTCTCACGATACTTACTCTTCAATAAATCGATTGTAACGTGTGCGGTGTGGCTTGTGGCATCATCCTATTGAAACCACATGTCGTCTAAGTCCATATCTTGCAAGTCGGGCCAAATGGCGCGATAACGCTGACCATTCACAGTAACGTGACGATCGTTATCGTCGACGAAAATATATGGTCCAAGAACGCCGCCGGCATGCAAACCGCACCAAACAGTTATTTTTTGTGGATGAAGTGGTGATTCATGAAGCACATGTGGATTTTCACCCGACCAATAACGCATATTTTACTTTTTGACGAACCCATTGATCCAAAAATGAGCCTCGTCACAGGAAATGACTTTTGGAGTTAACGCTCTTAAAGTTGCGATCACCGACTCCGAATTTCGGTAGAAAATTATTATAATTTGTAAACGTTGCTCGTTTGTGTACTTTACCGTGATGAAGATGTTGTGTTTACTGAATAAAATGACAGTGACAGTTTGAAGATTAGTGAAAAAGTGCGTTCACAAATTAAATTCAAAGTTTTGAAGTCCCTATTGGAAAACCCTTTATATTCGACTTCATCATCATCTCCCTTCTTTGGATGACGCGCTTGGTCCCAGCTTCAGCAACCACATTCGTGTGCCAAGTTGGAATAGAGGGAATCTGCAGCTTTATGCCAACTCCATATGGGGTGGTTTGAGAAGCTTTATCAGCTGCCCCATCAAGGTCGGAAATGAGTTCACCAAAAAGGACTTAAACAAGACAAGACGCTGTCATGTGCTTGTTTAACATCATTTTTGAGTAGGTCGTCTTCCAAAAGTCCGTATAATTGCGAGCACACACCGACGACAATGACGTGACTAGTCGAACACAGGGAGCCGTCAATGAAGCGTTTGCCGGTATTGAATCGGAGGCGGCCAAAATGGATCGTGCCGGCTGGAGAGGCTTGATTACTGAGGCACATGTCTAATCCGGACTGTAGCGCCAGAAGAAGAAGTAGAAGACGAATTGTTGACAGTGTCTCCAATCGAATAATCACCAATTAATAAGAGCCAAACGGTTTTAACTCGGGATAGCCTTAAAGATATTTTTAATATCAGTGTTAAGTCCTCGGAAATAGAGACCAAATTGCAAGCGCAATCAATGAAAACAATTGGATCACATTATCCAAGTCAGCCTTGCATGAATAATTAGTTTAATTAATCAAAAAACCCACAGCCCCACGTGCAACTGCAGTTGTTTCTGTTTTTTCCGAAGTCTGTTTATGTCCAATTTGTGTGTCACATCGCCGAGAATGAGTCTGTTTACGAAAGAGAAAACCTAGGCGAAGTTCACCCGCTTGTGACCGCAATCGGTTTAGAGCAATTTTATTATTTTATTTTTCACTCATGACGCGCATACATTTGGTCTTTAATCGCCCCCATGAGATCGATCACAGGGCTACCAGTCTGGCAATCAATGCGAATTCAGGTTTCCATCTGACCGCCATCGAGTCAACACCTGGTCGCGTTTGAGTCAACGACGGCGGCTGCGGTGTGTTGGATGCATTAGCCGCCACCACAAGAGAAACGTTTCACAATCGTTTGCCCAATTTCGTGCTCACCTGGGCCCACCGCCTAGCAAATGATGTGGAATTGGAACGTTGGTCTTTGACTAATTTCTTTCTATCATACATTTTTATTGCGTGTTGCCCATGAAGTTGGAAACACTCCTTCACGATGGTTTTGCTTAAATTGTGGGTATTTTCTGAGGTAAAGGAGTTCTTTAATGCGAAAGTCAAGGGAGTGCATTTAGTTGTTTTAAGATATTTGAGTTAGTCGACGGCTCGCTTTCAGCCAATTGGAAGGGATTATTTCGAACTGAGCGTATGCCACCGTCTCTGCCACATGACTCTGATGCATATTAGACAAGAGTGCTCATTCCATACATTCAGAAGAATTCAACAACAAGCCTCCCATTATATCTGCGGTCCACATAGACGTAGCCCTTCAGGTGCGCTTCACGTCATTCAAGGCATGCTTCATGGACTGCAAGACAAATTGTCACTAATGCCGATCTGCGGCTTCACTTCTGCTCGCAGTGACACGTTTTCAATGGGCGCACAGAAATTCTGAAGGAAAGCGTCATCTCTGGCACAACTCCACGGCACGATTCGATGCCAGCAAATATTTTGAGACACCACATCCGGTTCAGGAATTCCTTACATCTGTATTCGCAAACGGAAACAGGAGTTGGAAGTGGCTTCTTCTCCAAATAACTCGACTGTACTCGATCTTTGTCGTTTCAAAAGACTCCCAGAACACCGCTGCATTTTTCAGACGAAGATTATGGCATTTCGCGAAGCACTGTCGTTTCTCAAATGGAATGTAAGTTCGGCCTGCGATATAAGCATCTTCACAGGCAGTTGGGCAGCCATGACAGCACTGGATTCAGTCCACCTAAATTCGACACTGTCGATTTTCGTCTTTCAATATTCGTTGTTTGCCGGGACATGGGTGCCGGGGAATTGTGCAGCGGACTAACTAGCCAGGAATGCATCCACTCTGGTCCTACTTCACTGAATCAAATGGGAATGCCCCTCACTTACCTGTAAGAAAGCATTACATGTCAAATTTGGTCCAGACTTTATCTCGATCATTCTGAACTGGTTGTGAGATTGTGTACAGGATACTGCCTCTTTAGAGATGACGTCAGCAGACTAAGTGCCATCACAATCGACTTCAGATGAAGCTGCATTGAAGAAGATGCAAGCTCCTGCTCATGCAAACCTCTGTTGCCTCGCCAATATGAAGTCACAAATGCAATGTTAAACGCACCAGAGTAATCGATATTATTTAAATCCAGTTCATCTTTGTTCAATTTGGATTGCAAATCCACTTTGAAGCGGAATTCTGAATCAAATGTAGATCGACTGCAATTAAGTTGTCTTTAAGTGTCAATGCAGTGCCCTAGGTGGGGATGGGCCGCTTAAATTGCAAACATTTTCTGTTGCTACTAGACTTCACCAAGCTCTCTTCAATATCGTGCGCAACATAGCTCCCTCAGTTATGTGCGTCACTGAAGCCGGTGATTACGTCCGTCGAAACTGTGGAGTCTACACAGCCTCAGCTGCGGGCTCAACATTCTTGCATACGACGGGTGCATTAAAACATTCCCCCACGAAAGAGAATAATTGAAACTTCTCTTTAAATCACTCAATCGATTTGAATGCACTTGTGCTCTCACGACGGTTTTCGTAATACTACCCGATCGACGTGACCATGAAGTCGGATGTGAATGTGGTAGCACAAGTGCTGATGGTCGTCGCTGTCGGTTTGCTCATCCTAAACGTATGCTAAGTCTTCTATTTGAGAAGTTTGTCGATCAAAACGCCTAAGCTTATGCCATGTATGCATATGCATGTGCAAACGCTTCAGGCTTTTCATCTAATTTATCTTGTGCTTCTTTTGCTGTGGCTGTGTCCTCTGATTAACACTTTGGAGGTGGATAGCTAATAAGAAATCGCTTTGTCGTCTACCGAATCACTGAATCTTGACTTTCTTGTGCTATTGGGTGAGTATGTGGCCCGCGAGCGTTTCTGCAACTTCTTTACTGAGTCAGTCTTTGAAGAGTTGCGACTAGACGTAGCACTTAAGATTTGCCGTTGATAATCGACTGTTATGTTTGATAATAGTGTGGTATAACGTATGGGAGTCCGATGGCATTCCAGTAGTCTATGAACAAATGGAACTAAAGGGAATTTCGTTAAGCGTTTCTTCTCATGTGTGGGATATCATCAGCCGCGGTTTCTATTTGTGGCGCGCATTCCAAATGCTCAATTTTCCGTAATTCTGGTACATAAATCAGGCTGAATTTGACCGATGGCCTTGGGTTATGTTAGCTTCGCTGTGGATTATTCCCATACCTCCCCATTCCCGGTGACTTCAGAAGAACCCACAAAAAAAATCTAGCTGGGTCAAATCGCACGATCTCGGTGGCCAGTTCACATCACCTGCACGTGAGATGACCATGCCCTCGAATCGCTCGTGCAGAATTTCCAATGTGCCATGAGCTGTGTGGCACGTAGTGCCGTCCTGTTGAAACCTCACGTTGGTGTGTGCTCATGAGCCCTTAGCGCTGGCGGTGATGGCCTGGCCAACGTTGTTCTTAAAGAAATATGGACCTATGATGCCGCCAGCCGAAAATCCACACCAAACAGTGACTTTTTCGGAATGCATTGGACGCCCTTGGATCTCATGTGGATTAGTATCATCCCAAATTGCAGACGTACTGGATGGCGCAGTTGGTTGAGTGTCTGCGCTTGATTAGAGGTTCGAATCCCAGTGAAAGCTACGCTTTTATCCGGTTTTCAAATCTGGTCCTCCAGTCAAGCGTTAAGAACTCCTCCGACAAAAAAAAAAGCCTCCCAAATTCGACAATGTTGTCTGTTGATGTACCCATTTGTCCAGAAATGGGCCTCATCTTATAGCGACCGTAAAATGAGTAAAACGGTGCCCGAACAGAACACGCATTTTGATAAAACAATTATATCGTTTGCATGTGTTGTTGAACGTCGTGTCCATTCAACGTGTCAAAGTTTCGAAGTCCCTACTTCCTACTGGATCCCTTTACGTCATACCGGCTTTTCGTTCAATTTATTTCTCTCCTGTTGTGTCTGGAGCCTTGGACGATGCAGATGTTCCCTAGACAAGGAAGTGTGAAGGCGGGGTAAGTTGCCTAAGTTGAGTATTCCTTTTATTCGATTTGAGGCATCTTACTTTCATTTTCCATTTTGTATTTTACTGAATTTATGACTACATCTTCTATCGTCAGATTCTATACACAAACTGTTGCAGTTGTATTCGAGTTAACGGTGCTAAATCAACACATTTCACAGTGGGAGTTGGACTACGCCAGAGGTGCGTCCTGTCAGCTCTCCTTTTCATTAAATATGTGGACTGGATGTTGCAGCGCACACACGCTGTCATGTGCTTGTTCAACAGCATTCTTGAGAAAGCCGTGCTGAACTGCAATCACCAACACTAGATGCACGATCATCCAAAAGTCCGAACAGTTGCTAGCACACACCTTGATGGCTTGGCTTGATTACTGAGGCACATGTTCACCCCGGACTGTAGTGCCAGAAGAAGTTGAAGAGGAATTGTTGACAGTGCCTCCAATCGAATTATCACCAATTAATAAGAACTTAACGGTTTGTACAGCCTTAAAGATATTTTTAATATCAGTGCTAACTCCTCGAAAAAGAACAGTCAAAATTGGAAGAACTTAGCGCAATCAATGCAAGCCATTGGGTCACATTATCCAAGTCAGCTTTGACTGAATGTTGCAAAGCAGCCGAGACGAAGAATGTTTCATATTGGGCGATTTGAAGGTAAGCCATCTTCTTTTTGCTTCTTCACATCCACCCAGACGGAACTCCAGCGCGCACTCGACAGGTTTGTGGCCGTATCTGCTGATGCTAGGATGAAGTTAGGGCCATTTCCAGAACGCTCGTTCAATGCACTCCACATGTTAGTGAAGTCGCATTGAAGCAGGTGGAGAAGTTTAAGTATCGCGGGTATTTTTCACTAGTGATGGGATGAGTGAGCTGAGATTTACTGTAGTATTGGCTAATTTGGGTCTATTTTCAAATAGCTTTCAAGATCTGAAATCAGGAAAGCCGAGCTTGGTGTCCAAGCCAAGATAGCAATTTTTAACTCAGTAGCTGTGTCGACTCTTACATATGGTCATAGGCGAATACAAGCTGCCGGGATGAGATTTCATCGTCATTGTTGTACGGCTGTCAAGTGTGGGGTGATTGTGCTAAGTGTCACATAAAAAGATTGCAAAATGATGCTTAACCTTCCCTGGCGTCACTCTACCCGCGACTTACACAGTAAAGCTGATGTTGAATAGATCTCCGTTAGGATACATGCACTTACCGAAAGATTTATGGGCAGATGTGATCTATCCGATAATCCTCTAGTTAATGAGCTTAATAATAACTATAGCCGACAAGACTGATGTTTTTTTTTTTGTACTTGCTTATGTATTTATCTGTTTATTCATTTATTCGTTAAATTATTTATTTATATATTAATATTATTTATTTATTTATTTATTTATTTATTTATTTATTTATTTATTAATTTACTTACTTACTTAGTTATTATTATTTATTTACTTTCCTTTTTTTAATAAAGGTTTTTTTTTGTTTTTTCCCTTTGCCTAGAATAATTATTTAAAAGTTATAATTTTTTTTTTGTTTTTAGTTTTATTTCAGTAGAAAGATATAACATGACATATAATATATCGAATCTCTGAATTATAAATTGTGCGGTGGCTCGCTTTGTTAACTTGATAATAATAAAAAAACTACTACTATTACATCGTGTTGTTGTGGAAGTTACTCCGCGTGAAAAATCCGGCAGTTCAGGAGGAACTCAATGTTGAGCAACACAGAGGGCTATGCTTCAATGGTTTGGTCACGTGGCATGAGCGTCCCCATCATCATGACTTATTAATTTTGGTCTCGCCGTAGAACAAGATATTTATAGAAAAATCATGTGCTAAGTGGTGGCGGGTAGAAACAATTCGATTGTTTCTCTCAAAATGTACATACTTTAGTTGTCACCAGAGATAAAGCAGTAAAGAGATAGTCAACTTCTACCTCTCTTGCCCCTTGATTTCATCTGACAGCGTTTTTTATAAATGTTCACAGACAGTGTTTGTGAATACGATTGATCAGAGAGCAACTGCAGGCTGCTCTAAAGCCTTAAGAAGTGCGCGTGAAAATAAAGTAGTATGCGTGGCTTTAGAGCAGATCAGAGATAGGCGAGGGTTTTTTTTTAGTAAAGACCCAAACCCGAGTTGGACATCTCTTTACTACTTCATCTCTGGTTGTCACTCAGATGCTCAAACACGGCGGTGATGTTCTCATTTCATCTTATCTGATGCTCATGGCTGGGACTGGGTGTGAGGAACACCCCTAAACTGGCTGAGAATTCAACATTACTCGCATACTTAGTTAGTTGTCAGGTCTCCGATGCATGGATGGCTCTAAGCCCGAGTAATAACTGCCTTCCATCGTTGACGACCGTCAACACGGACGCTGCCTTCAGTGATCCAGACCAAGCTGTCTTGCGTCCGCGATGACTTGCTCCTTATACCGAATTCTCTCTTCCTTCTCGAACGAGGAGGTATGAAATCGAAAACTGGAGAATTGGTAGCCATTCGCTCGGTGTGGTCGCACCAGTGCAGACGACGGATTCTTGCCTTCTGGACTACATCAAAATCTTAGTACAGCTGAGTTCGTGGTTGTGTCTTCAATCTCTATTCAATTTCCACGGTACCAAGAATCAACTCTGCGGTTTTCATTATCGTCCAGTCCAGTCTATATATCTCCACTGACAAAATAAGAGATTTGCAGAGCATGTTTTTGATCCTTCGAGTTGGGAGTGACCCAAGTTATTTTCGACAAACCGAAGTGGCCAACGATAATTCTGTAATCTTCACAAGGATGTAATTTTGTTCACATTTTCCCGAGGTATACACACACCTTAATTTTCTCGCAATTTTAATTGCCGAGTCCTGGGTGAGTCCTGGGTGTCGAGTCCTGGGTGTCGAGTCCTGGGTGTCGAGTCCTGGGTGTCGAGTCCTGGATGTCGAGTCCTGGGTGTCGAGTCCTAGGTGGTGGGCGACGGATCGATTTTTGCTCAACATCGTATACTTCGTCCTCGTCTCATTAACGATGTGAACCCACAACAATGTCGACGTCATCTATGGCGGCTATACAAATTAAATAAGCCCGGTCACAAGATAGGTGATGATCCGATTAAAAGTGTCCTGGTCACCCTTAACAAGAAATGTTCACAAACAAATCCGACTCATCGTAGATTCAAATTTTTTTGCAATTATAGTCGTTTCATCCGCATTTTCTGACGTTTCCTTAGCTTTTGGCAAAGTTTGACAAGAAGGCTAACTAAGCCAATGTCTTCAAGACATCTCTTTAAAGCTTTTTAGAGAACAGTGTCTTTTATAGAAAAACGAATAGAAGCGAGGTTTGTATTCAATTCATCCATAAAATTTGGAGTACCACAAGGAAGTACTCGTGGTCCTCTTATTTACCAGCTTAGCGTTGCGACATAACCGTACTGTGAGAAATATATCGATAGTCAGTACGATTTTTGTCTGTAAGCATAAGCGACTGTTGGAATAGCACAGAAGTAAGTTCTTCAAAATTGTAACCAGAGAGTTTTAGTCCAAAAAGCCTATACCGCTTGTTCTAGCACATTTTGGTCAAAATCATATTTTTGATTTTTTTCCACTGTTCGCCGCACTTTGCGTCGTCTCTTGAATGCAACTCACAGTCGCCGCCTCAAGCCACATGGAACTGCGAACGAGCCGAAGAACGGAAGAGCCCATTGCAAGGACTGAGGAAATCTTACAAAGATGACCTGGAAGCCCTCCCACCTCCAGCCCACAAGTACAAACACATCAAGTTTTAGAAGTAAAGAAATAATATTTAATAACACGTCTATACAAATAAGACAACAAAATAAATTCGTCTAGTATCTTACAAATGCCTCCTGCACTGGTCACTACATTTGGCCACGTTTCTAAACGAAATTAGGTGGCAAGTAAGCGTTGTTGCCATTGCCCAACTGCTGGATGCTGCCGAGGCTAACCGACTGCTCGATGCGGTGTTCGCCGTTGTTGGAGACGCTGCTGCTGCTGCCCAATGAACCAATGACGGATGAGACGGGGGCAATACCTTCGTCGGAGACCTGGCTGGTTCCGCCCAAAGCATCGTATTGAGCCTGGATCTGTTCCTGGGCATGGGCGGCCTCCTGGTTGGTCTTGTACTTGATGAAGAACACCTCGGGCTTGGCGGTGGTGCCTTGCACCTCTTGCACTTCAGCGTGGATGTCGGCGGCGTCGGTCTTCTTGCTCAGCACGTAGATGACGGTCTTCTCCTCGTTGGTAGCTGGGATGATCTTGATGGCGGCCTTCTTGCTGGCCTTGGATGGTGCCCTGATGAAGACGACGTTGTAGTTCTTGCGGGGGGTACCGACGGTGATCAGCTTCTCCCTGTACTCGTCGTCGCTCTCCTCTGGGGCCGAGTGCAAGTAGAACCTCTTTGAGATGATGGTCTGCTGGGGCTGTTGCACTTGCTGCTGTTGGACGAAGCTGTTTGACGAGGACGATCCCTGGCTGAAGAGGAGTGGCTGCTGGACTTGCTGGATTTGCTGCACATGCTGTTGTTGCTGCTGCGATTGCTGGTTGTTAAAGAAGCTGGAGGAGGAGCCCACCGATGTGGCTGGCACTGGAGCGAATGCCTGGAAATTGCCACCGAGGGCAGTTGCGCCAACCGACACCTGGTTCTGGTTGTAGGAGTATCCTTGGGGTGCAGCCAACGCCACGGCTGATAGGCAAAGGACCTGAAAAGGAAGAAGCACACAGTGAGTTTCTGGTTCGTAGTCCACCGCTCGGTCAAGCAACTGACAATGAATCCACGCATCTTTCTGCTTGAGTAAAGGTGACCTAAATGAGAGGAGCTAGACGAACGATTGACTCAGAGGTGAAGCTCTGTGTTGGAACTGATGCTGAGATAGACGCCGCAATCAGCTTTTATACACCAAAACCGAAACCGCTCCAAGCAATCGAACGCCAGATAATTACCAGCCTTCGAGATGAGATCTTCGGGCTGATGTGCTCGCCCGCAGAAAGGGGGGCGAAGAGTGTCCCCCGCCTGCCAAAAATAATTTCCCCCAAAAATTTGATGTCATGTTCCAACAACAAACACCTTCGCGGCGGTGTGTACTTGCATGCAACGCCACAGAAACTTTCGCAATGGAGGCGAACGGTTGCTTTTTTTCTTCTCTCCTCCTTTCTTTCGGCGTTTTCTTCGTCGCTTCTCGCCGCGGATATCCGACACATCTGATGAGCATTACCACCATCATCGGTCATCGCGGCGGAGGAGGGCGCAAAGCCGCCACTAGATGCTGCAAGTGGGACACTTGTCCGAGGTGGAGGGATTATAGACGCTTACTGAACGCAATCAAAGTGAAATGGCCTGCAAACGTCAGCTGATGTTTTCATTATTTCCTAACGGATCACCAATTAATCGCGTAATTATGGTGCCAGTGCTGTGGTTGGGTTTGTTTTGTGCGTCGGCCACTTGATCACCGCACGATAGGGAGAAGGTATCAAGCGCTGATTGCCTATTGACGTGATGACGGATTTTCGGCCTGTTGTCACCCGCGTGGAACCTTTTGATTCGGCTGTCAGCGAGTGGCTATTTGCATATGGGCAGGCCCTTCTGCGAGCTGCGACCTGTCAGTATGTGGCTGCAGGTTCCAAACCTTGAAGTTGATTGCTGAAGCAGCACGCGATGTCAACATAAGCGTTCGGGCGAGCCTGCAATCATTGCTCTTTTGAATGCGGAAGCTCTAATCGCGGTTTAATGTGCGATGACAGGAGGAGAAGAATAGCTTCGGCATGCCGAAGATGAAATGAAGTGCCCTTAAGTGTCTGCTGAGGGCGGAACATCTGAGCAGACGTCGGCGTAGAGTGGAAAGTTTGGCGTTGATTTGATGCTGCCAGAAGTGAAGATCGAAAGTATTAGCCGACGTTTAGAAAAGAGTTCTGAGACGACTGAGTCGCATGCTTGTTGGATTTTGTAAGAACGACAGAGAATGTGGACCTGTTTGGGGATTATACGCGGCGAAGCGTATGTGTGCGAAGAGAATTTTGAAAGTAACAACTCGAGTCAACCGCAGAGATTTGATACATGCCCAGTCATTTGAATCACTTCACAGTGGTCCACATGCTTTGGGCTCTCGGTGATTCAACAGAAACTTGATTTTCTACCAACACCTAGTTACACAAGAGCTATTCAACATCTTGATCAGAAGTCTGATTCTAGATCGCGACTTCTGGTCAGACGGTTGGAAAAGGAACGAAGGTGATAGATGGGTGGAAGGTGGGTGGGTGGACTCTTCCACAAGAAGTCCAGACAACAGGAGCACGTCGAAACTATACCGCTTCGGGAAGCACTGTCCTGGCTCAGGTGTAATGCAATATCCGCTCATGCTCGACTGATGGCCCGACATGTCTTTTTTCATTAAACTTCAATATTCTGCCTTGCTGGCGGCCATATCTAGAGGAGATGGTTGAACAGTTTAGGTTAGGTTGGGTGGATGTGGATGGACCTTGTAACTTAGTCTCTAGAATTTTTTCTACATGAGGAGAGGCGAGGCTAAGATCCAGCTAATCAACCTAAAGATCTTCCATTTAAGCCATCATGTCCTCGGCCTTGTGGGATCTTGGTGTCATATGTCCCTGTTTGGCTGGAGTTGTATTCACTATAATTAGTGCATTAACGACCGGAGTATCGGGAACCCGCCGACCTTCCGGTTTAACTAAGTGTGTTATGCGGTTCTCTGCCCAATCGGATGCCCCTTGTCCGTTTCTCATGTCATCACTTACAGAAGAGACTTGCCAGGAAGCCTTGAAATTGACAAAATTGACCGGATGGCGAAGACATTGGTGAGCTGACTTAAACACTAGCTACACTTGGTCAAATATTTGTATACGAAGTTACAACCCGACTAACCGACAACAGATACTTGCCTTACTTCAAGATTGACCTAAAGTAGATCCCAATTGTGCCAATCTGTCCACAGATCTAAACGTGACACTGTATAAGAGGAGCCCTTACGAGATGACTCGGCACATTCAATAACCTTCAGTGCCCTCTGTAGAAGCTGTCTTGATGCTTGAAGGGGAAAATGTCTTGTAACTTATGTACTATAACTGCCTGCATCTGGTCGCCCTCAGACGTTGACGCCCTGGAGCCAAGTTCTTCGATGATCCAAGTGACTTCAGCGACGCATTCTCTGATAGTCTATTGAGTCTACCTAGCCTAGATGGCTGGAGTTACAGTCCGTACTGTACAGCAGCATCTAGTCACGGGTGTTCACCTCCTCATTGGCCATAGTGTAATGTCCACTACGAACGGGGAATTTTGAGAACATTTCTAGGAAGATACATAATCTCTAAACATTGTCAGTGACTCGCAAGAGATGGGGCCATGAATTGCACATGAAAGTTGTTCGTGTCGAGAATTGAATATAGACAGCCCGCGTGGGATTCCACGCACTTAGCCGTCACGCAACGACAGCAACGCTTTTAAACTCCTGATTATTAAAAAGGAAAAGAATACTTATAATAATAATAATATGGGTGGCGCTACAACCCGTAAAGGGCCAGGGCTTAGCTTCTTAGGAACAACTCGTGTTGTGCGTGCTATTGTTCTATCACGAGTGGAAGGGACCTACAGTTTTATGCCGACTCCGAACGGCCAAGTTTGGAGTCGGAGTCAGTTATAATCTTTGAGCATTGTCAGTGACTCGAAAGAGGTGGGGCCGTGAAAAGTATTTCTTGTCGTACCAGGAATCGAACCCAGGTAGGTAGGTCCAAGTGCATAGGAGTCGACGCACACACCCACAACGCCACGGCACACCATATACATATAAACGACAATGAAAGTTAGCCAAAAATATGACGAGCAAAGTCAAAGCACTTATTCTACTGGCGCTACAGTCCGGGATGGACCTGGATCTCAACCAACAAACCTCTCCAGCCGGAACTATGTTTAACATTGGCGGCTGACTGAGGTTCTTCCATTGTGTGTGCCATTGATTTCGTGGACGTCCCCCTATTGCGTTGTCACACTGATGCTGAGTCTAAGACTCTTCGGGCTGGTGCAGTGTTATCCATGTACTCTACATGACCTAGCCATCTTAGGCGTTGAATTCGTAGACGCTTGCCTTGGCCCATGTCGCTATACCAGAACCAAGGATTGAATGCAGACTCTTCCAGTCATCTTTATTCGCTTTTGAGATTATCCGTCCTTCTGTGGTGTACCGCAGAACTGGGATATGACGTCAGTTTGGTCCTTCAACAGCTCTATTACACAACTGCCTCTTGAGGCCGAAGAAACAACGATTGGCAAGAGTTATTCTGCGTTTAATCTCGGTACTAGTGGTATTTGTGTTGTTTATTCAGGACCGAGGTAGACGAAGTCCTTAACTACATCGAAAGTATGGACCATGTCGACAGGCCGATCCACAACGACCATGTGGACGTTTTGACCATGTCGTCGATAGTGTGTGCCTTTCCTTGAAGACAGACGAGGGAAATGTCTACCAAAAAATAGGCCCGTTAGTCAGTACTGGGATGTCAAGTGCAACCATCTTCAGATAAAGCAACTCTCGAGAACTGATTGCGAAATGAATTGACTGTTGACCCATTCACGTGGCCCAGAATGGATCTAGTATGTTTTAAGTACGCTCCCAAAATAAAAGACATACAATTCAACGGACCTACAACGCATCTGCTTCACAAGAAGCTTCGACTTCTAGTGCCCTTCCTGGAACTAGAAGACTACCAGGAAGTCGACTGATTGAGGTTGGGCAACAGTTTCAACATTCAGTCAGTCGCTTCTTTTAGTCTTTTTTAATCACCGCAAATTTCCTTGAGGGTGTTTTGCGAACGCGTTGATGCCATAGTCTTCCTTCTTGCTGCTTCTTCACTAATTTCGAATAACTTCGCTTCGGTGTCAATAAAATATCGAAAATACAGAGAAAGCAAGTTTCAGAATCCGTCGTCTATTTAGAGTCGCTTACAAGAGCGGAGTTCGTTGTCATCATTCTTACTTAATGTGTGGCAGCATGCGATTGCTTAGTGGCGCCCGACGCTGAATTTGTTACTGCATATTTGCAACGCTTTGAAGTAGATTACCTGCGCTTGTGAGAATTGTATTTGAGTTTATGAACACGACTATTTCCGATCTTTGTAAGCCTGTAGTTTACACAGACACCCATAGCCTTGTATATCATTTAAACTTTCTATTCTTTTCAAAGGAAAGAGCCGGACACCCTTGCAGAGCTGTAGGTTCAACCGCTAGGACTACGTTTCAGTAGCTAGCCGAAAAAGCGTTTAGGTTAGTGGTATCACGACTTGACCAACATTTGGCAATATTTCGACCGGACTGATATTTTGCACATCATTTTGAAAATAATCGGAATGCAGTAGAATTAACCGAAGCACTTGGTCGTTAAAAGTTCTTCTTCCGACTTCACAACTGCAACGAGCAAGAACTCTACTCTAGCTCCCACTCGACTGAACTGTACTAAATATAAACGCCTCTCGCTACCTGCAAGCTCTTGTTGCAACACGGTAACAATAACTAACACTGTTATCACTGGAAACAATAACGAACACAATGGCTGCCAAGTATTACCTGCTAAGCCTTCAAATGAACCCAGACTCAGACTAGATTTCGATCGCTCTAAACAGCTGCTTTTTTGTAACAGATTACATATACGTCTCATAGGTGGTGTCATTGTAGAGTTCTATGCCTCTTAGAAACCCATGCCAGGAGACTAAGCGTCATGACAATCCACTTCTGTAGAAGTTGCATGGAAAAAGAATAAGTTGAAAGCGAGCTCCTGCCTAGATCCCAGGTATCGCAGATAGAAACTCCTCAGTGTTCACCTTTTCAATCACACAAGTGATTTTACCTTCTCCTCATCAGGTCTGGGTGGTCACCCCCCAACGGATCATACCCATGTGATCCGAGTGGCAGTACAAATGACCAGTCAGTCATGACCAGGTCCAAGTGCACTCCATGAGCAACTTCAACCTCTACGCATAAGTTTAGAGCACAAGACTATGGGCTGACTTTCCTCAATCTGCATTTTTACCAGCAGAAGTCGAGCCTGAATAGACAAGTCTCTGCAACATTCCATTGTGCCTTCATAATGTGAGAAGTAAGTTGTGTGGTCAAATGGGTATTTTCTCTGCAAAACTTACTCGTATGTTTGTTCAGCTCTTGTGGTAGGTACACTCATTTACGGCACCTGAAGAAGACGGTATAACTTGCTCCTAAGGTCAATGTTAAGTACTTTATTTGTCGTCACCAAGCCGATCCAATGTTGTGTCTTGGTAAATATTAGTTTTAATCGATTGACAAGTGCAGATGGCACCTCGAGCAGCGAGTGAGAGGATTTGGCAGAATAAACAAACGAAACCGAATGTTAAGCGCCACAATGGAGAGTGCCCATATTATGTGCCCTTGGTGGACTATCTCTTATTAATGTTTGCATGCAAAATTGAAAAGTCGACAGGTAGACAAATGAATTCAGTTGAGGCAGTCGGTAACCACTTCTGAAGGGCAAGAAATTGAAAATATTGAATTTGAAAATTTGCTGACAGAAAAAAGGTACAAGTTAATAACACAAGTGTGGTTCAATAAGTACGATTGTTTGAAAACAGGTGGCGTTACTGCGGGAAGTTGGTACACAGTGGGGCAGAATGCCCTTAAAACCGGCACCAAATCAACCATTGAAGCTGGAAATTTGGAATTTGGTGTTGTTACTCCTGTGACCAATCTATGCGTGGATATACATTTTTAAGTCGACGTTAGGAGACGACAGCTACAACACACACTATTTCAAAAGTACATATTTATAATGTACATGATATACAGTGCGACCAGATAAGAGCGACAAGAAAAGAAATTAGAATAAAATAACAACGGTGGGAGATATGAAATTGATTCTGCTTTGATTTAGAAGCTGCATTCATGCCATTATATATGAAATTTCACAAATGTTTCAAATCACTCTACTCAAATGACGACCTCAGCGTCGCTAGCACTGCTTCAAGCAGTCGCTCCAATTTTTGATGGCTACGTCCAATATGTGTGGCGTTAGTCTAGAATAGCGTCTCGAATCTGTCATCGAGCTGCTCTAGAGTGGTTGGCTTGTTAGCGTATACAAAGGACTTCATATGAAAATAATCGAGTGGTATCAAATCATATGCTAATTGATGAACGCTCGCCGAGGGATGAATCACTCGGTAAATTTCTGCTTCAAAACTTCCAGCATTGGGTAGGTTGTATGACATGGAACGCAGTTTTGATGGAACCACAGCTCGGATATATTGGTGTTGTCAAGATGTGACCACAAAAAGTCGGTTAACATCACTATGTACCAATCGAAGGGAATGCCATAAACCGCACCAAAAGTCAATCTTTGTGGATGCACTGATGCTTGGTCGAACACTTGTGAATTGTGTTCGCTCTAATAATAGCAATTTTGCTTGTTGACTGAGGTTTTTTTGGCCGCTAAGTCAAAAAAGGCTCTCGTCCAAGAAGATGATTTTTAGATCAAAATCCGGATTTCAAACCAACATTTCCAGCAGCGATCCTCCGGCTGTCCGTATTCAATTCCTACATCAGCACAATCCTCTACAGATGTAGGCCCATATCCAACCACAAAATAAGCCCGATTGACTCTCTGGCGATGCCCACTTCAATTAATCGACCCGAATCGACATTTCTGGCTCGCCTTCTATTCCCACCGATACGGAGGCTATTTGTTTATTCATTTCTCTGCCTGGCTGGTGGCTTAATGTCCAACAGGTGTACCTACACTCAAACTTTACCGCTGTGCGATGAATTAGTGCACACTAAATCCATGATGACAACTTACGTCATGACGAAATTCAGAAATTCACTATGATTTCGATAATATTTTGAGAGCTAGATGCCATTGGTAGCTTTATCAGCTGCTGAAACATAGGAATTAGAAGAACTATTGCCGATTCTCTGAATTATGGTGCAGACGTTAGTGTCTACATAAATCTCAATGTAAATGTGATGAAATCTATACCAACACGAGAATGTTTGGGGCTGCGTAGCTGTACATATTTCAGGTAATAGCGAATCTTTAGAACTGAATTTGGGGCAATTCTTTAACGCAACGATATGAAATGATTTGGGATATTTCTAATTAATTAAGAGCGTCAATTCGACAATTCGGTAGATCATCGCACTGACTGAGTTGTTCGCCGATCTTCCTTCTTCTCATTTCTGATTTCAAGTTTTCTCAATTCACAATATTTCTTTTCAATTACTACACAACATTTGATGACTTCTTAACACTTTAATGCGCCGATAAGCTTTTTTCATTTGAAGCGCCCTGTAGTCATCGTCAGTCCATATTTCAATTGTTCACCGATTCAAATCGATCAATTTGACATGGTTTTGACGGTATTTTTGTCGGGTTACGTGCAAATGCGTGCGTGTGCCAAAAAGATTCCGTAAAGCGACGACAAAAGCAACCGTGACTGACAAAATGTGCGCAAAAGACATTTTACGTAAGCGAATGGTGAGTTACAGTTCAGGGAAGAGCGGGGGCTTTACGATAAATGGATTTTGAAAATGTATTAGTTGATGAGAATTACATCTTCAGATGTAATCTTGATCAGAAGCGTAGACGAATAGAGATGCAATCTTTGGGGGACAGGCATGTCACTACAAGTAGCTCAGTGGACAGCCTTCTCCCCACTGGAGACATGTATGTTTGTACAATTCTCTACTCCGAGAAGAATAAACTCACTCCCATCGGTATATTGGAATGACAACGTAATAGTTTTACCTAATAGCGGCGTTCACACTCAACAATTTGTCGACACGATTCTTAACGACAAATTGGAACAAAAAAAAAATGCTCTGTCTACAGGAGTAACGAGCGTTCACATTGACAATTTTATCACATCAAGCACGGTTGTCGAGTAAATCGTATCGACAAATTGTTGAGTGTGAAGATCTTTAATGGGAAACCATGCGAGAAGAATAAGAGTAGACTTTAACGAGGAAGAAATTAACCTTCACCACCTTAGGCCGCTTTCGTCGCTGATTTTTGTATAAAGTTGTCAAGGGAGGTGAGACAGAAGGGATCACACTAAGGAAATAACACATACATTGACAAAATCGGCAACGAATTTAGCGCGTGTAAAAACGGCCTTAGAACCTTTCCATGAATCGTAGTTACATCAAATAAGTTTCTCGGATAATACACGTTCAACAACATAGATTCAACGTCGGAGGTTGCGTTGTTGCGTTCCAAAATTTTTATTGAAAAGAGTGTGGGAGTGAATTTTTTGAGTGTAAGTACATTTTCAGTGACCCGCATGTTAAACTTAAGGAGTCACGGGGTCATAGCACGCACGAGAGATCGCCAGGCCAGTCTATCCTCCGCCATTGACTCTAACTCACTAGGAGATATGCCTAAGCCCAACCAGGTGAGTTCTTAGACTTGCACCTCATCCTGGGAGCGTACTTGAAGGAGTTGCATTCAAGAAACACCTCGGAATGGGGACATTCGTGCCAAGTGATCAAACCATCGCCCTTTCCGTACGAAGAAGTAGCTGCTCAACATTGAGCTGCTCGCGCACTCTGGCGTTTCTCACCCTAACACGGGGAGTAACTCCTACAACAGCACGAACAAATCGCATCTCAGCAGCTTGTATTCGCATGACCTTAATACCGAATTCTTCTTTTACATGCATGCTTTCATTCGTACGTCACTTTTGTAGCGTAGATCCTCGTACCAGCTGTTATACGTGGCGACTATAGCGCGATGGGTAAGTCTGTTGACTCCTCCACGATACCAGATGCACAACGGAGGTGGAATTGTCGACCGTCGAAGCTTTAATAATTAGAAGTATAAATGGAAACTTTTGACCGAAGTATAAAATATATAAAATTATAGAATACGTCCACTCGTGGTGGAACAGAGCCATATACACATTAGTGGTAGTCGGAGAAGCTAGACAGAGGTAGCTCCCTTCACAGTGCAATGAAATAAGTAGTAAAAATGAATACGGTAGTACTCTTTTTTTTGTCGGAGGTTTTTGAACTCTACTCTGGATCACCCAGACTGAAAAACTGGTCCATTGTACTACAAGGCAGCAACCTACATTTAATAAAATTTCATGGTATTCCAGAGGAATAACAGCAGGCGCTTCTGTGATGAAGAGCCTGCATCATCAGCTCTCACCTCATCAGCAGCAAATAAGATCCACCTGATCCGAGCAAAGGCGGGACAGTGGCAGAGGAAGTGCTCTGCAGTATCGCCGTCTTCTCCACAGGCGTCGCAGAGGGTTTTGTCGCTAAGGCCAAGCACATTTAACTAAGTTGTCTGCAGTCTTTTCTGTTCAGAGATAACAAGAATGCCGCGAATTTCGTACAGACATTTGGGAGCATGCGCTTGGTTTGTCTACATCCTGGAGAGTCATGCCACCTCTGGTTGTGCTCTCGAGAAGCCCAGCCATCGATGGAAGCCCTAACCGAGAACGCGAGTAGCCCCAAAGCAGGTTCGGGTCCTAAGAGAATCTCCTCTGATCCTTGTCTAGCAAATTCATCGACGATTTCATTTCTCGTGATCCTGTGGTGGCCCGGAACCCAGACAAGTCTTAGCGAATTGAACCTGCCAATCCAATTTAGACAAGACTCGCATTCTTGGACTATCCTGGAAGTGGTTAAAGAGTTGAGTAGGGCCTTAAGCACAGCTTGGCTGTCGCTACAGACAAAATACTCCGCCCCTTCCACCGGTTCTTCACAATATAGTTCGTGGCCATTAGGATCGCATAGGTTTCCGCTTGGAAGACCGACGCAAATTGACCTAACGAGGTGTGCAGTCTAATGTTGGCGCTCTCTACGAAAGCGCCAGAGCCAGACACTTCATCGTTCTTTGGAACAATACCATTAATAACCTGCTGTCAATACATGTTAAGTTATTGCTTATGCGGATGATGTTACTATTTTGTCGCATCATCACAACAAACCAGCACATATGGTCAGGAAAGCCTTCCCAGATGGCTGACATCGGGTTCAAACTGGGATTATAGCCGCGCATTTAATACTGGCTTCATTCTAAACTATCTTGATTAGTTGCAAAATTCCCAACTGAAGACAGCGAAGACTTGCCTTATCTGAGGTGTTGGAAAGAGAAGCACTTCAGTCTGTGCCACTCAACTTATCCCTTTTGATATATTCGGAGGAAATGAGCGGCCAGCACTGCGGTTAGACTCAAGACATCTTCCATCATGCATCGAACTTGGCCTATGTCACTCCGTCATCCTCAACAAGTCAATCCATCAAACCATCCTAACGTCGCACATGTCTACTATTTAAGCATTTATTTTAGAAAAGACTTCCTGACCTTCTGGTTGAAAAAACAGGAAAATACAGATCGAAGTCGGAGAAGCGAATGGGAATAGGTGTGTGTTTACCTTCATATCCCTACTTCTCCCCAGACATTGTAGGTTTTTGTATGCTGTGGCCCTAAAAGCCAATGCTGCGTTCGAAAGGCACAATAAAGCTGCAATTTAAGGCCACTTTTCGAAGGCTTTCCCCATTTGTCGACTATTTCTCTATGAGATGGCGGAACAGTTTAATATTCACCTCATCTGGGTGCTGAATCAGAAGTAGAGGTGCGGAAACCTGTCGGATTTGCATCTGGCTGTAGCTAACCACGTTCAGAAACTAAGTACAACCACGTCCCTCTCTGCCACACTGAATCTCAAACCCTCACACTGCCCATTGGCCACCCAGACTGAGCAAGTCCGCACTTGGAACACCGAACAAGTACGCCTTTAGAATCGATTCCCCACACAATGACTTTTGTAGAAGCTGCAGAGACGAAGAAGAGATTGACAACGTACATGACTTTTCCTGTGCAGTGCCAGAACAGTGCCGTGGCTGCTTCCAAGTCTCTCCGAGTCAACACAAAGAGCAATCGGAGAGTTCTAGTGGTTCTATGATCTTCTGGTAACCAAAATCTATATTTATTCTCTTAATCTATTCTCAAGTGACCCTGCACGCCTAGTGGTTATAATTTGGCGGCAAGTAGCCACTGTTCAAAGTCCCGTTGGCAAAATCATCAGTCGCGGCGGTTGCCGTCACCGGCACAGAGGATGGTCCCACATATGCGCCATCTTGAGCGTCCTTCTGATGAAGGCTCCCAATCACAGACGAAACCGATGAGACGCCTTCATTCAGTACCTGCGTCGATCCACCCAAGTGCTCGTACTCGGCTTGAATCTGGCCCTGGGCATGGTCGGCCTCCTCGGCGGTCTTGTATTTGATGAAATACACCTCCGGCTTGGTTGTTGTCGTTGGCAGCTCCTCGACGCGCGCATGAACCTCGACAGGGTCGTCCTTCTTGCTCAGCACGTACACAATGGTTTTCTCCTCCTTGGTGGCGGGCACAATCTTGAGCGTTGTGGGCTTCTGCACTTTGATTGGAGCGCGAATGAAGACGACGTTGTAGTTCTTCCTGTGCTGTCCCAAAGTGAGGACCTTCTCTGGCACCTCATCGTCCTCCTCGTCGGGGGCTGAGTGAAGGAAAAACTTCTTGGAAATCATCACCATGCTTTGCTTATGCTCGGGAAGGACTCCGTACGTGGCGAAAGGACGACGCTGGATGTGATCCGATGGGAAGCGCACGGTGCTCAAGCTATCCTCAACGAGCGGAGCATCAAGTGCGTACTGCTGGTCCTGCTGAACTCCATGCAGGCCCTGTGCAAGTAGCTCTGCTCTTTGACTGGCATCCAGCGAGGATGAATGGCTCAGTGGGTAAGTGTATCCCTGCGGGGCGGCAGCAGACAGGCTAACGACACAGAAAATCTGAAATGAAATCAAGTTGGATTTGAGTGGCTCTGGCTGCGGTGGCGTGCACTTACAATAAGTCCACGCATGTTCCGGCCTGGAGTTGTCGAGTTAATGAACGAGTGAGATGTGCTTGAGATCTGCGAGCGAATCGTCAATTTATACTTGCGATCACTCGACCTGTAGATCGCCGGCTTAATTAGTTCGAGGCATGTAATTAAAATTAATTGCTGCGCGCCGTCGATGGAACAATTCATATTGTCCCTCGACAATGGTCCGACGGAATAACCATTAACCGAAGACTGTCGGGGTTGCCCAATAGTAGGCACGTCCAGGAAGGGAACCCATTGAAAGTGAAAACATGCGGGAGTTAGAGAAAGAGGCGCGCCGCACCTCCGCCGCTCGGATTCCCTTCTGAATGACTGATTGCATGTGATTATGAAAGTAACTCTCGTCCCACACGAGCCGAACAATTGGATAATTTGTTCGATCTTCAATTGAATGTATCACCGTGATTCAAGCCGTGACTATGGCCAGTGCCCACCAACAACTCTTCGATTACATGTGCCTCTCTGCCTTGAGATGTACTTTTACAAACGAACGGCCGCGGCGCGCCGCCTGATGGGTGATGGAACTCTGACAGTTTAAGTAGTTTGATCCAATTGTGATTTTATTGCCTCTTCAAATTAAATGTTTTACGGCCAAGATCGTCTAGAGAATTGGGCTGATTTCAAGTCCGGGAGCGAAGATGTTGCCAAGTGAATTAATGCGTGGCGAACAGTAAGACTTGAGGCCGATACAGTTGAGGTGAAAGTGGACTTATTTGATTTGTTTTCTGAGGAATTCGGACACGGTATTCATTTAATGGGTGTCAGGTGGGGTACGCAGAGGTCTCATCTATCTCATCATATCTGTGATGCAATCGCGATGTGGACTGTTTAGTGTCACTAGACGATGTTGTGCTTACGGCGTAAACCAGATTTTGCTCTCTTCTTGTTCTGGGAGAATTATTTCTCGATCATCCCTTTTTTCATACGAACTGAATGCGTTGTTGATCGCAGTCCAGTGCGTGGATACATTTGATTTCTGTAAGGCTTTCCTCTTTAACGTGGCTCAATTTCAGCCTTAGCATAAACACTAGCACTGGGTAGATTATGGTCTCATTCATGGTTACTTACTTGCTTAGGCCAGCGACCCATGGTGGGTCTGAGCCTGAGCAATAGCTGACGGTCCTGGACACGCTGCTTCCAGTCATCAAGACCAAGCTGGCTTCCTTCCGCGATTACTTGGTCTTTTTTACCGGAGGTTCGGTCTTTCTCTCCTTTTCGAGCCAGGTGGCTCAGATTCGAAGACTGAAGCATTAGTGTCTATGCGCTCGATGTGGCCGAGTCAGTGTAATCGTTGCTTCTTTGGCTTTTTGGACTACGTCATCCTCGATACACATTCCTCGCAGACAAGACCAGACATCATTTTTCGTTCTAAGACACCAAGAATCAGCTCTGTTGTTTTGCTCATCGTCCAGCTTTCTGCTCCACATAGCAGGACTGGCAAAATAAGTGCTTTATAGAGCTTGATTTTTGTCCTTCAAGTCATTAGTTTTGAGCCCAGTTGCTTAGACAAATCGGAGGAACACCGGTTGCCAAGGGCGATTCTACGTCCGCTCCCCACCAAATTCTCATTTGTGGAGTCCACGCTTGCCCCGAGTTAGGTCATCTCCTTAACTACCTTATAAAGGTGGTTAAATTTTAAGGGCCGATGTTGAATGTGAACCACACCTAAACGTCAAGCTTTTTTCTGCGTTTCATTTGACATTTCTCAATTTCAGACTAACTCAATTTGAACCATGGGAAGATACATAATCGAGCAATGCGTTAAAGTTATTCAGGCTTATTTTGAGAATGGGCGTTCAAATCAAAATGCATATCGTGCACTTCGTGATTTTGTCGGTCAGTTTAATCGTCCAAATGTGCGTACAATCGGAAAAAATCGTTCAAAATTTGTTTATTTGTCTGAGCAAACCGGGTCTGTAGGAGATGTGAAAACACCAGTGCATGCTCGTACAGCTCGTACTGCAGAAAATATTGCTGCTGTTCGCGATAGTATGAAGAGCCGTCAACCTCAACTCATCGTCGTGCCCAACAATTGCACCTCTCACGCTAGTCGTTGATGAACATTATGCATAAACCACCCTTTAGCTGTCGATCATGTGAAATGTTGACCTAGGTAGTGAGTGACGTATCGAATTTTCTTCGTTTGTCCTGTTCTTCCATCGGTCGTTTGGAAAGCGCGCAATGTAGATGTGTAACTACACTCCCTTGCAGATGATAGTGCCTTCCGTGTATACAGCTTGCAAACCGCACAATCGCCTCCAATGCCAGATTGAAGAAATCACACGACAGCGCAGTACCTTTCCGAAATCCGATGCAGTTTTCGAGCGAGTCAGAGCAAACGGATCATAGTTAAATGGTTAAATTTAAGATGCCAAAGGTATTAACTAGCGCTTATATTTACTCTAATACTTTATTACCAGCTGCTATGAATAAAATGCGAAGGTGTGAGCGGCTTACTCCCAGCTCTACCGATCTTGCCTCAGGTTAAGCGAGTACATATGTCAAACTTACCAAACTTCGTTGTTTGGATTGACATAAGACTACAGGTTCCCTACTTGTTTGATAAATTAATTACTTTCTGAATTCCCTCGCAGTACCTTTAAAGGCAACATTACTCCCACCAACTACCAGAAGCTGCGTCATTTAGTCGGTGATTGACAGTCATTAAAGTAGAGAGTGTGGATTTTAACAAAAATTTAAAAAGAATCTTGTGCATTTAACGAAACCAAGAAAATGCTTGATACACGCTTTTGGGGACTCTGCACCATCCAATTTAATGGTTAAGACCTGATTTACTCAGTTCCATTGGGATTGTACCAGCAAAAGTGACTCCGAATGTTCAGGTGTCGTAAAAGACGTCTGATTACGTCGACAAAATCCATGAAAAGACATTTCATCAATAATAGAATTAAAGTGCGTGAAGTGGCTACGGTTATAGGCATCTCAACAGGGCGGGTGCATCTCATTTTAGTTGGCAGCGAGGTGCAAGATGCAACCGTCTGACCAATTCACAGAAACTATAAAATGCGCAACGAACTGCCAGCATATTCTTCAGATTCTTTTCTCCCTTTGACTAGTGCCGATCACAGATTTGGGTCGAATAAAGAGGCCATCAAGCGCCTATTGTGAGTGCCTGAAAAAAAAAACATATTTGGAGGGAATACAAAAAAACTAAAAAAAAGGAGTACTAAAAGTATAGTACTAAAAGGAGACTATGTACTCTAAATACCACGATATCTTAAGGCTAACACAGAGCATCGCAACTTATTTTAATTCAAAACGTCGCACTAAATCACAGGCACATCCGTAGACATCTCTACGGGCGCCTTTGACTGTGTCTGGATGGCAGTTCTAGTACACAAGGTCTGCCATACCCACAATGTAGACCAGAATTTCTGCTTTATTATCCAATTCTACCTCAGCAATAGGAAATCAATCGTACATGTTAAATTCAATCCAATCTTCACAGTTGTACCACAAGGGTCCATCTTGGAACCCATTTTATTATATTTATAGCAAGTTACCGAACCAGATCGTTATTACGCCGTCTCCAGTCTTTTCTGGCAGGAAATAACGATAATTGTCTACATCCTGGAGAGTCATGACACCACCGGTTGTGGTAGCGAGAGGCCTAACCATCGATGGAAGCCCTAACCGAGGACGCAGGTAGCCCCAGCGCAGTTTTGCGTCCTTAAAGTGCCCCCTCTTGTGGTCATAGTATGCGTCCTTAATGTACAGCGATAGTTTCTAGTTCCCGGCGAAAGCATGTACACCTGCCAAATCCATTAAATGCATTTATTTCGTTTTGATACCTAACGCTGATCGTAACCATGTTCTTAAAGAACGTAGAAAGATCCACCATATCTTTGCGGAAATATGCACAAAGCTAAACTTCCTAAAAATCGTTATGAAAGCAAGCCTAGGCAATATTCGGATAAACCTTTTTTCTGCTATGCATTAATTTGAACAATAGAAACGTTTGGTTTATAACCCACTCCTGTCCAAATATTAAACAAATAGCTTTCAAAGCCATCTGTAGACTTCTTTTCTGCCCAACTCCGAGATTGCCTTATCAATGCGAGTTATCCACTGCCTCGACATCAAAACCGACATGGGTATCAATTGCTGTTACACCCTTGATCCACCGGCTCCATTGCATCCACAAAATAGACTATCGTGCCCGAATCTTGCGATTGGATCTCCGCAACATTTGGTCAACACTTATTATGTGAATCACTCCAGCCGTCCAACGGTCCAGCAGTCCAGCCGCAGGCGGCAAAAGTGATAGTGAATTCCAGCCCCACCACATGTGATTACAAATCAATCAGATAACCGATTTCGTAGGTTCCCCTTTGCTGGTTCCGCTCATGTTACGGCTGCGGCTCTGGGTATTTGGACAAAAATTAAATTCAACTTTTGGCGGGTGAATCGTACGAGCCGGAGCGCCGAGTCATTCACCACTCGGCTCCAATTGTCCATCAATCAAGCCGAGTTATGAGTGCAAATCGCATGTGTGGGTCAGTGGGGTTGCCCAAATGGGAGGTCCCCCCGGATGAGCAACATGTTGGTTTTGACGGTAAACGAGAGGCAATTAATCATGTCTGCCATTGTGCTCTAATGGCTGGGGTAATGGTTTCGTAAAGAAGAACTTTGTTGGTAACGTCTACGAGCAGGGAGTGTTGATGATTAAATATCCAGCTGACGCACAGCGGGACACTGCCAACCGATGACGAACCGTAAAAGCGATTGAATTGATATAAGAGTGTGTATTCCATTCGGCGTGTGAGTTTGGAGTGTGCTATTGTGGCGAATAGTAAAACGTTTTATTTCAGACGTCTGGTGTATTATTCTTCGAATGGCCATAACTGAAAATAACGTCCTGGATCTGGCAGAATCATGCATTCTTCTTCGCCTTCTGCTGATGTCAAGACTTTCTAGGTGGAACGATTTTCAGCCGTGGTGGGTCCCACTGACATGTCATCGAAGATCCTTCGAGGTGGAACAGTGTTGTCCGTGTCCGCTGTACATGGCCTAGTCCTCGAAGTCGTTGAATCCGTAGACACCTTGCTAGAGTCATGTCGTTGTACAGCACGTACGGTTTGTGGTTGACTCTTCTTCCCCAAATGCCATCAACACAAACAGGACCAAATATTGAACGTAGAACCATGCATACAATCATCAAATTATACCCAATTCCAGATGAAACAGCTTACAAAATTCTGCCATAACTTGGCATGTGGCATCACAATACTCCCTCTGTTCAGGAGTGCACATGGATTGCCAGACAAGGGAAACGGAGAAAGTTTTGAAGGAGAAAGCGTGTTTAGATGCATGTTGATTTTGGACTGCAGATATAGAGAACTAAAGTGTCTGTCTTCAAAATCCTGCTTGGAAGAGGAATTAAATTGAGAATAGTGTGGATATTCATCGCCACAAGGGGTTGATGCTCGCGGTTGGTATGGAGTATATAACGAAGTACATCGACGGCTCGGTTAGAGCGTCATAATGGGCAGCAGAAACTTTGAGGTAGTCAAGGACTTCTTCTACCTTGGCTCTGCAGTAAACTGCGACAATAACACCAGTACCAAGCGCACATTTACTCTTGCCAATCGCTGTTTCTTTGGGCTGAAGAGGCAATTGAGTAACAGAGCCATCTCTCGAAGCACCAAGCTGACTTTATATAAGACTCTGATCATGCCTGTCCTGCTCTATGGCGCGGAGACATGGACGCTATTGAAAGCGGATGAAGAAACTCTTGGTCGTTTTGAGAGAAAAGTTCTACCTGTTTGCTTTGATGGTGTCTGGAGGAGGATATTCAATCACGAACTCTACGAGCTGTACAGCGGCATGTGCCTAATTAAGCGTCTTCGGATCCAACGCTTAAGATGGCTAGGTCATGTAGAACGGATAGACACTACAGCTCCGGCCCAAAGAGTTTCGAATGCCGAGCCATTGGGGCAACGCAATAGAGGACGTCCTCGAACGAGATGACGCACACAAGTGGAGAAGGACCTAAACCAACTTGGTGTGCGCAATTGGAGGCAGTTGGTGAAAGATCGTGCTGGTTGGAGAGGCTTGTTGGATGAGGCCCAGCTCCACCCCGGACTGTAGCGCCAAACAAAGAAGAAGAAGAAGAAGTAGTGTGGAGAATTTAGTGTGCGCTGATGAAAAAATGTATAGAATATGTATTGATGTCAAAAGCGTTTGCAAGCACAGCTTAGACGGGTTAGATTGGAGCGGGTGACTACAAGTGCAACTCTGCGAAAAGCGGCAAAACATCCCAAGTGCAGTGAACTCATCACGGCAAACGCCTCATAGCTGTGTTGAGGCGGGGCAGCCGCAATCGGTATAGATAGGTATTCGATATTTAAAGTGTCTCTTGGGATTTTCTTCGCTTATTCCTTAAACTTTTCCAAAAAACTGTATGCCTCGCCGCACTTCCAATGGGATTCTATCATCCAAGACCAAGGGTGCTCAATCAGGTTAATGTCTGGAGACTGCGGTGCATCTTTGGTTAAGTCTTTCTGATGGTTCTGGTCTTGGAGTTTTTTTTTAACTCGAATTTACATTCATCAGATTTGATTGCGGCTTGGACAAATAGCTTTAAACGAAGGCTATGTGCATTCTTAATATTTGCTGGACGAAGCATAGGCTTCTTTGCAATGAAAGTCGGTTTTTCTGAGCCTAATTTGCACTGTCCTTTTGATAATGTTAAGTTGTAAGTCTTCTTTTGTTTCTAGCTGATGGCAATTGATTTTTTTGGCATCGATTTGATGATTTTTCCAGTCACCTGTTGATGTGGTTTTCCGCTACCTTCCACAGTTGCTTTTGAAACTTGGAATTGCTCGGGTTATGAAATTAAAATAAATCTTTCCCACTCCAGAAGTCTAGATTTCTACAAATCGTTGGGTAGTAACCGAATAAATATGATCACGAATACAAGGTGCCGAGATGAGATCTCTCTTCGTGCTCTTGTTAAGTGTACTCTCCATGATAGGGTGAGAAACACGACAGAGCGCGAGGAACTTAATGTTGAATAGTTACTTCTTCGAACGGAAGGGGCTATGCTTCGATGGTTTGGTCGCGTGGCAACAATGTCGCCATCATTACGAGGTGTGTCTTGAATACGATTCCATCAGGTAGGCGACCGCTTGGACGAGTTGGTTTGACCAAGTCCAAAAACTCGCCTGTTTTCGCTTGGGCATTATTCCTGGTTAATTAGAGTCTATGTCCTCCGCCACGAGGGGCCTGTAGATCTCTCGCGCGTGCTTTGTCCCCGTGACCCCTTTAGTGGATCATGCGGGTCAGAAGATGATGATGATTTGTTTGCTATTTTATGAAATGTCAACCCACTTTCGCGGTCCTTAACCAGAAGTTCCTTTCCTTCCGACGGAGTGGATTCATAATAAAATGCAAGCATTATACACTAAAACATGGCACAATAAAAATTTGTATGACCTTACCCCTTAAATTAATGCCAAAGAAATAGCGAAAATACAAAATGTTGTCAATCTGCCAATGTGCACTTTACTTCGTCGCATTGTAACCAGAACTGACGTCATTTGCGGGCAGCTGATGGCATTTAAACACAAGGAGTCTACGGCAATAATTTGACACAACTAAAAACATATGTGCAAAGAGTGGCATGACATACGACTTGCCTCAATATATCTGTATTGTACTCGGATTTCGTGTCACCAGAACTACGTGCTATCCACCTCGCTGTCCCTATCCACGTGTCGTTGTAGAGGGCAACCGTGCAATTCCGTGATTTCTGCGATGCTGTGTACACTACATAATCCAATGTTCTTCATCATTTCAAAAAAAAAATCATTCCTTTTTGTATCCGACAATGTATCTCATCAGGTCACTGGATCACCCCACCCTTCCAAAGTACAAGAAACTTCATCAAGATCGAATTGTTCTAAATGGTCCATTTTGAGGAACTCTGCGTCAGGACAGTTCCAACATCCTTTCCCATTCAGTGGCGCCTTAAAGAAGAGACCGTGACCCACACAAATAAAAACTGATATCTTTTTTTTAAAAAAATGTGTAAAAAACGTATTTAATCAAAATAACAACAGGATACAACAAGGTAATTCAAGAAACAAAAAAATAACAAAAACAACATAGCATCTGCGACTCAAGACTAACAATCACACGAATGGCCACCTAGTAGTAGTAGTTGGGCGGGAGGTACCCATTGCTTGCTCCAGAGCCGGAGGGCAACACGTCGTTGACCTGGTTGTTGGCGGCTGGGGACACGGCGGCGGCGTAAGCAGCTTGCTGTTCAGCCAATTGCTGCTGTTGCCTGACCTTCTCTTCGAGAGCCCCAATGACCGATGACACAGGAGCGATGCCCTCGTTGGAGACCTGAGTGCTGCCACCCAAGTTGTCGTATTCGGCTGAAAGAGAATCACCGTCAGTTGGGATGTATCCTCTGGGAGGCGGTCCGTCACTTACCTTGAATCTTTTCCTGAGCGTGCGCCGCCTCTTCGGGGGTTTTGTACTTGATGAAGTAGACCTCGGGCTTGGATGTTGTGGATGGCAATTCCTGGACTTGGGCGTCGATGTCGGTGGCGTCGGTCTTCTTGCTGAGCACGTAGATGACGGTCTTCTCCTCGTTGCGGGCTGGGGTGATCTTGATGGAAGCCTTCTTGCTGGACTTGGCTGGTGCCCTGATGAAGACGACGTTGTAGTTCTTGCGTGGGGTTCCGACGGTGAGAACCTTTTCCTTGAACTCCTCCTCCTCCTCCTCAGGCGCGGAGTGAATGAAGAATCTCTTCGAGACGAGCACTTCCTGCTTGGCTTGTTGCGCGGCAACCTGTTGGCTTCCGCCGAACGATGGGAACGGCAGGGAGACGCTGTGCTGCTGCTGTGCGACGTGCAACATCTGCGGAAAGAACTGCTGGAGGGACGACTCGGCGCTGGCGGTCAACTGCTGGGAAGCGAGTTGTTGGGGGCCCAGTTGTTGAGGGCCCAGTTGTTGAGCGCCGTGCTGTTGTGGACCGAGGTACTGATTCTGCGGTTGCTGTTGCAGTGGAGTGCCCAAAGTTGGTTGAATTGAAGCCTGTCCATATCCTGTTGGTTGATTAATAGCCGACTGCAGCTGCGGGTAGTTGTAGCCTTGTGGGGCGGCAACGGCCAGAGCTGAGAAGCACAATACCTAGAACGATTTTTTGGTTAGCTTGAGGATATATTCCATGTCCTTGGAGTCCCATGCTTACGATAAATCCACGCATGTTCTTGCTTAGTGTGATTAGATTGGTGAACAGGTGAGTTGTACCGACTGAAGCTGTTGACCACCAATTTATATACCAAATGGCCATCGAAACGACGGTGACCGGTGAAGATGAGCTAAACCTTCAACCCGTGTGCGTCTGCATCTGTGTCTGTGTGGCAATTATGATCTGTTTCTGTGTTCCCTTCGCTTTTGGTGGGAGAAGAACAGCGATCTAGCCACCCGATAGGTGGAGAAGAGCAAACATGCGTCCGCGTTATACAATGAAAGAGATAATTGATTGGGTCTGAACGCTTTGACCTACCAACCGTTCCTCCAGTGCCTCTCACACAAAGGGGATCGGGGGTCCCTGGGCCTACAGGTCAGTGAATGGCTAACGATGACCTGACCGACACTAATCTCGTCAATCCATCAAGCCCGTCATTTGTGGCTTCCCTTGGTGGACGGTGAGTTTTTGGGGGCACAATAGAGCACACACTGCCACTGACAGTTGCGATGCAAGATCGGAACGGAAAACATTCAGTCGCAGCGTTGATGGGCCGGCCAGTGATTCTGAATTCGCCGGTCCGTGGTCCGGCTGGTCGGCGGAGGAGAGGTGAGGAAATGCAGTTGACTGACCATGATGGATTTGACGTTTCGTTGAATAAATTTGTTGCATCCAACGGATGCCAGCCGGTGAATGGGAATTATGTTTGTTTTCGAGGTTCTCTTGCGTGAATAACTGTGTGAAGAAACTGTGGGCTGACAGTTTTTCCGGGCGAAAAGAAATTTCGAGGAAGTCGGCAATTGTTTCGTGAACAAAAAGTCTATGCGTGGGTAAGTTTCTTTGAATCTCGAAAGAATGGGAATTGGGCACATTCTTGGAGTGTCAGTTTGTCTCCTCGAATATTCTGGCTGGAAAATGACAGCTGTTTTTTTTTGGAACCATTTCGACTTTAATCTTGTCACTCATAGGGAATCGAAATTGGGTTGGCATCCAGTTGTCGTTTGACTTCACCGTAATCAGTGGGATTTAATTAATGCAATTGCTGCTCGTCATTATATGCTGAACTTGCTCCCGAGTTCTGGAACCTAGAAGAGGACGTGGCTGATGACTTTCAATAGCAAACCAACTGGCACCAATTTCGTATCTTATTGTCAGTCGAGCTATGGAGCGCGGCCCATGTTTGGTCAGCACATCGGCTTTCTCATTACCGAAAATGTTACTGTTCCCTGGAACCCAGATAAGGATACTGCAGCAAGCTTATTACGACCCAATTTCGAGGTTATTGTGGAAGATGCAATAACTTTGCTGGCTATTCTCTGCATTTGCATTGTATTTTGGTGGGTTCGGATTAGATGGCACGCCTCGCTAAGGGCAAGTATTTCCGCTTGGAAGGTACTAGTGTAGTTCGGGAGTTTTGGACTGCAGACATGTCCAGAGTATCAGAGCCGTCGCCCTGACTCCGCAATTCATCTTAGAGCCGCCTCTGTACACGCTCCCGTCAGAGGAAAATCAGATGTACTTCCTATCCCAATCTGGTCTTGTTGGGAGAAGTCGGCGTGCATTTTAAGATCTAGTTTAGATGGAGTATAGCCTGTTCGAGTCCGCATGGGTTCTCTTGGCACCGAATCTATGATGCAACTGTGACCATACGACCTTGAGCTCTGCTGTGTCTGATCGCACTATGCACAGTTGTATTTGGGGGTTCGATAGGTAGAAGATAGAGCATGATTGTTAGAGCGTCTGTAGGTATAATTCTGTGGTGCCTATGCATGCCATTCTTTGTACCTTGTTTAGTTTCGTGAGATTGCATTTTTTCTTAAGGAAAGTCCACCAGACTAGTGAGCCTTACGTGAGGATGGCCATATCACAGCAGTATACAACCATCTAGTTATGTTTGGTAGCATTCCCCGCATTTTCCCGAAAGTTATGTTGCATGAATAGAAACCTAATCCACTGGTCTCAAGTTCTTACTTCCATCCCCATTCCTTACAGATGTGGAAGCAGGACTGGACAACATAGTCGTGTCAAACCTCAGTTGGAACTCTTAGGAAACTGATGGTGAATTGTTCAACACATTAACTGAATGTATAGAGCCTTGCTCATATTTAGTACATTGCGCACACATTTCTCAGGAAGATGTTATGTCATGCCTCAGCGACATCAGCGGTTATAAATGGCGATGGTCACAACTTCCTCATTTTCGAAGATTGATGGGCCATGACAACATCAGATTACACACCATAGAGAAAGTTTTCGTGGTAGCAATGTTCTTCGGAAGGTAACTTGAAGAGGTTCACTTTCCCACATGAAACTGGTACACCCTCTTGTAATTATTTACGGACTGGAAATAAACAAGCTGCACGAGGGGTAGAAGTCAAAATTGTATTAGTAAGTACAAGATTCTTACTTATTCTTCAACAGCTGAATGGCACCGTTGGTTGAGTGTCTGCCCTTGGTTAGAGGGGTATCCGGTTCGAGGCCCAGTGAAAGCAAGGTTTTCGAATCTGGTCCAGTCACCATTTGCCGTTGGTATCAAATTGACGACACTATCACTGGAGTTGTCGATCAGTGGTGGTAGTCTGGCCATGACCAACTAGCAGCCAACTACCTAACCTAACCTAAGTCCTTATACTTCTTCGTCATAATCCCCATTACGGGGTGGATCTGGGTCTCAGCCAGCAAGCCCCTCCAGTTAGCACGATCTCTGGCACTTTGTCTCCAGTTTCGTAAGCAAAGTTATTTGATGTCCTTCTCCACCTGGGTGCGACACGTTTGACTCGGTCGTCCTCTGTTGTGTTATCCCACAGGTTCAAAATCGAAGACTCTCCGGGCCACAGCTGTGTTGTCCATGTCCTCTAAGTGGCCCAGCCACTCGTTGGTGGCTGTAGACGAAAGGCTAGGCTCATGTCACTCTACAGTTCGTGATTGAATATTCTCCTTCTAACCCCATCAACGTAAACTGAACCAAAGATCGCACGCACAAACATTTCACTCGAAGAGAGCAAGGACTTCTTCATCCACTTTTGAGATTGTCCATGCTAACGCGATGTACAGCAACTGGAATGTTCAGTATGTTATATGAAGTCAGCTTGGTCCTTCGAGAGGCGGTTCTATTACTCAATTGCCTCTTGATCCAATAGAAACAGCGATTGGCAAGAGTTATTCTGCGTTTGATCTCGGTACTGATGTTCTTTGAATTGTTTACGTCGAGTTCGTATGTCCTTTCTTGAGGACAGTATATATTTTGTTTGTCCTCAATATCCGCAAGACCCATTTTAACCGCTTCCGTCTCAGTCCCAGCAATCCCAGCCAAGGCCTCATTGACGGCTATATCCTGCTAATCACGTCATCCGAGTATGCTAACAGTTGTACGTTCTTTTGGAAGACCGTGCCTCTAGTGTTGGCGTGTGAGTCTTGCATGATCTCCTCGAGATTGATGTTGAAGAAGTCACATGACAGAGCGTCGCCTTGTCTAAAACCTATTTTATGCCATTGAATTTATTGGTGACGTCGTTACCGATCTTGATGAAGCAGCGTGTATTCTCCATCGTCATCCTGCACAACCTGACGAGTTTGTAAGGAATGTTAAAAATAGACATGACGGTGCATAGATCCTCTCTCGGCACGCTGTCATATGCGGCCTTGAAATCGACGAATAGATGGCGGGTGTCGATTTGCACTTATTATCATCTCCAGCTGCATTAAAGTCAGCACCTGTAGCTTAGCCGAAGTAGAATGTTGGTCTCTTGGCCTCCTCTAGATCGGGGGGATGGAATTCTCGTCTATCATCGTCCAAATTCGAACTGAAACAATCTGTCTAACAAACCATACGTCCAAACAGACCACGGGTGGAGGAAAAAAACCGGCCTAAAGAACGGGGGGAATAGAAATGTGTTCAGAAGAAATATAAATGTGCTCAGAGGATGTGTCTTTACCACCGAAAAAGCTCGGGAGAGAACTCGAGAAGTTAACTAACCTATACTCCGACTGAGATGACCTAAATCTGTATGTAGCCTAAGCCTAACTTACTTACTTATCAGACCTACGACCGCTGGAGGGTGTGGGTCTCAGCAATCGCAGCCTTCAATCACTGGGGGTCCTGGACACGCTGCTTCCAGTTATTAAGACCCAGCTGACTTGCGTCCGGAATGACTTGGTCCTTATACCGAAGATCTATAGTCTTCCTCTCCTTCTCGTACCGAGGGGCTCGGATTAGAATACCCTCTGTGCTGAAGCGTTGGTGTCCATGCGCTCGATATGGTCGAGCCAGAGTAGGCTGCGTATTTTGGCTTCCAGGATCCAGATCCTTCTAGATCCACATGTTGGTACAGCTCGTAGAGTTCGCGGTTATGTCTGCTCCTGCATTCACCTTCCTCGCAGACGGGATCATAAAATGAAATTTGTCTTTCTAGTCAAAGCCTAAACTAACTTAAATCTAGCTAGCTCAACCATAAACTGAGGCTACACGCTTCCAGCACCGTTTATGATTGATCAAGTTTCGAAAGGGGTGCCTTATGTTCTTCGCACAGGTCGACTAGCCCACATTTCACGCCAATCGACCACAAATCTTTGGCAAAAATCATACATTTTGGGCACCATAAGTTGAACACTTTAGCTCCTGTTTCAAAAATCTGATGTTTTCAGAACCCTCACAAAAGAGCGCTAATTGTACAACATTTTGGGGTTTCGAACGATGTGAATAGATTACTTGACTAAGCATTGGATTTTGGATCAAATTGAAGAAGATGAACAATACTGATTCTCACTGGTTTACTTAATTATTGGATCAGCGACCAATGAAGGGTCGAGCTTGAGCAATCGTCGTTGTAATTCGCGATAGTGTGGCTGAAGAGCCGTCCACCTCAACTCGTCGTCGTCGTGCCCAACAATTGCACCTCTCACGCTCGTCGTTGATGAACATTATGCATAAAGACTTGCATTTACACGCTTACAAGGTGCAATTGACTCAAGAACTGAAGCCTCTTGACCATTTCAAGCGTCGTCAATGGTCAGAATGGTGGCAAGAAATGGCAACAGTGGATGATCAATTTTCGAAGAAAATCATCTTCAGTGATGAGGCAGATTTTCACCTCAGTGGATTCGTCAATAAGCAGAATTGCCGCATTTGGGCGAATGATAATCCAAGAGTGATTGTCGGGCTGGCGGCATCATGGTGTTCGCTATCGTGAAATGATAACGAACTTTTTATGGCCCGAATTGGAAGATATGAATGTGGACGATATGTGGTTTCAACAGGACGGTGCGGTGCCACTTGCCACACAGCTAACGAAGCAATGGCTCTTTTGCGCGACAAATTCAATGGCCGTGTTATATCACGTGGTGGCGATGTAATTGGCCGCCAAGATCATGTGATTTGACACCGTTGGTTTTTTTTGTTTGGGGTTATTTGAAAGAAAAGGTGTACATCGAAAAGCCAGCAACAATTCAAGAGCTAAAGGATGAGATAATTCGGCACATTATGCTTCAGCGTCAACGAAAATTTGGACAATCGGATGGAGGTGTGCCGCCGAGGTCGCGGCGGCCATTTGGCCGATATTTTGTTCCATACATAATTGAACCATACCAATATTATCATAATAAAAAGAAATGACAATAATTTCCTAAATAATTTGTGTTTTATTCAAAATCAACATCGGCCCTTAAAATTTAACCACCCTTTATATCTGGCATTTGATCCGACGGTGAATGCTCTCCCGTAACGAGTAGTTTTTTAGGTGGGCGGGTTGTTTAGCCCTCCACACAACCTCCACGGCTTTCGTAGCATGCTTTGGTTCACCTCACAACTGGTGTTGTGGAGGCTACTCAGGAGGCCACGAGTGGAGGCTGTGTGTCTCCTTGACCTGTGCATTGACAGGGATCTTTGCTGGCATCCCGTCAAGTTGGGAACAATCAAAATCTCTTCCCTGTGTAAACAAACACTATCCCCTTACTTCATTAATAACTCAATGATCAATGATCACCAAACGCGATTATGGAAATGTGGCATGGGAAAATGAAAGCTTCATTTCGTGCAACCTTACAACATTAGCAATGTCATTTTTAAATGGTTCCGGTTTCTGAATCGCCTCCAAATTACTGTGGCGCCCATCACAGGGTCAACTGATCAGTCACATGATGATCTCCGCTAATAATGACTCAATGTCTGAACGTTGTCACTTGCCCAGATCAGCGACAGATCCATTACGTAGATCATCAGTGGACACTTTCTCATGAGAATTTTCACAGAAAAGCGCGTGAAAGTTCCACTCAAATTCTGGTAGGCACTCAAGATCACCTCGCAGACATGAGGACCATTAATAATCATTACGTTAGCGCGCATCTCCACCCAACTGACCCAGTCCACGACATGCCGTACGTGCGAAACAACCAGGCGACTGACAGCTGAGCCCGACTCCGAATCTCTTCATTAATTAAGCGCACCGGGTTCCACGCGCAATTTGTTCCCCAAAATAGTGCCAGAACGAATTAGTGACCGACGTGACGGTTTTGCAAAACCCCTTTGCCTCGCTTTCGTGTTCCACTCTTTTGACGTGACATCGAAACGGTGATCGATTTAATGGTAAGTGGAGACTCATGCTACCGGATCCAGGTATCATCCATCGATCCATGGGAGCTCCAGCGATCGATCATGCCCGGGGGCCTGTTTCGCATTGATTTCAGACACAAAACAAGTTGCCTTCTCGAGACGATGAGTGCGTGTGTGCGTGTGTCGACATGGAAGGCGGCCAGGCATTGACTTTGAAGAGGCCAGCCACCACGATTAGAGAGGATTGTTTGGAGTCGTCGTCGAGTTATGTCAAAATAAGCAGCGGTGGCCATCCATGGGAAAGAAAGATTTGTGGAATTGATTACAAGGAAGTTGTCGGAGTAGAAGAGTGGGATAAGGATGCCTTGTGAGTGTGTGAGGGTCGTTGTGCTGGTAGTGTAGGTCAGTGCTTACACCGGTTTTCAGATGGGAGTGTGATGAAGACTGAGTCTGGTCTTTGGTGAAAGGCAGGCATCAGCGACGTGGAACATTGAAGAGCTTAGTCAATATGGTGACATAAATGCGCGGCTGAGGATCACTTATAACACACGCTTCGTAATCATTGATTGAATCACTGCGTTTTAAATAAATGGAGAGTCGCAACAGTCAACTGGCAGAACAAAGACAGAGCGTGGTTCGGAGAAGGCAAACGCCCTTTCATCGTCCGGTAAGTTGGTAGCAATGAAATTAGGTGAGGATAGGTTGGTGGGTGAGTGGCCGCTGCCTAGTGCCTGGGTCCAGTGCGGCTAGCTCTTGGTAATCTACTAGTTGTACCATAATGATATGCGTTGCTTTGACGAATCTGCCAAGACGTTTGCTACTTCCAGAAGGTCACGGGGGAAATATTCCAGCGTTCTATGGTCCAACTAGCAGGGGTTGAAACAGCGACAGAGTCGAGTGGCGAGTACCATTATCGTGTCGTCATACTTTCGATCATTGTGTCTAGTAAGTGCTCCATCTACCATCGCCAGCAACTTTTTGTTACACTGAATGATTCTGTTGGTGTTCAACCCGACTGATTAGAGAGAGCCATCTTCTGTAAGCCGAATCTATGATTGCGTTGTCCACTTTTTTTGGAAATCTGTTTTATCCATACTTTTGCCTTTCTTGGCAAGTTTTTGGCCGCTTCTTTGAGTGCCGCTTGGACAACACTACCATCTTCAAGTAGTTCCACTGAGCAGTGCATGTCCAAGCCGCGCCAGTTCCTGTTGACATCTTCCATCCATCCGTATAGACGTGGATGGTCGTATTATTGATGAGGACAGTTGTTGCTCAATCCTCTCTGGTTGGGAAGTGGCAAATGAAAGTCCTTTAGTCGCTTTTCACTTGGTCAATTTATAGACTATCTAGAATATTAGCATAGTCGGTGGTGGTTGAGAACCAGTCACTGGCTATTTCTTCTGGTGCTCTTAGCAACAATGACCTCCACAAAGAGGTCTACCGGAAGTTGATTCAATATCGCCTCCAGGCCTGTTGTTGGGGTAGTGCTATTTGCAGCTGTGTCTTCCAGCAAGCAAGTCAGTGAATCGGAGCTAAGATAATGGTTGGTGTTTCCAGCAACAATTAAAAGAAGAATAAAATAGCTAAGGAAGCGTTAAAAATACTACTTCATAAACCAAATGCCGAGATTACAGAAATAAAACGGTGGCATATGTTTAGGGGCAATCTGACAACAGTGTTGTTTTATATCAAACCTTTGCTAAACTTAAACTAAAGGTGAGTTCATTTTATTTAAGTACAATGAACAAAATCTGAACTTCGTCGTCTTTTAAATGCTTGCCTTGTATTTGCCTACAAAGCCATTCATGTGATGGATTTTGGCTTTAATTGGTTGCGGCGTCCGATCATTGGCGAAGAATATGCACCCCAAATGTTCATTATTTCTATTCGTGAATCCTGGTTGAGTTACCTGCGCTTTCCGGGCATGCAAAGGCAGAAACATTTGGTAATAGAAAAGGGGATCGCCTTATACACAGACGGCTCAACGACGACAGGGGCGGGGGTCTTCTGTAAACTACTCGAAAAATGCCTGGCGCTTAAGAACGACTGCAGCGTCTTTCAAGCTAAAGTGCCTGCGATACAAGAGGCAGCACTGCCGTTGAAAGCCCACAACGTAAGCAAGAAATCTATCCCAATTTTCTCTATTAGCAAAGTGGCAATAAATACCATAGCATCACACAATGAATGTCAGAAAGGCGGACAGTCTCGCAAAAACGGATCGGAGCTGGGAGAAACAGAATCTATCCAACATCGGTTGAGTTCATAATTGCAAAATTGTTGCCCCTGCACTGCACAGAATATGTTCCCGATGCATTCATGAATACAAATACTGCCGCAAGTTTGCAGCATGTCAGCATTGTCGAAAAAATATTCATAAACGCAACATCATCAGTAGGCAATACAAAAGTGAGTGACGTTTAATTGTATTGCCAAACAAAAAACACGAAGCAAAAGAGCGATGATTTCAAATAAAAATAATTGGAAGTCAAGACGTTTTCTAAAAAGGACCGAAATGTCCTTAAAATAATAAGAGAATTTCCGGATAATGTTTTTAAGAACCACTTTCGAATGAAGAAGACCAACTTTCGGTTTCCCTGAAATCCTGCAAGAAAACAAAAATCACTGCCAACTTGATCGCAGTTTGACTGTCGCTTTGCTTTTATGAACACAGTTGTCGACTGCTGTCATGCATAGTCAATGCAGTGTATTTACATTTATGAACGCAAATTTTGCAGGGCTGCCGCAGTTCGACGTTTATGAACTCGGCCATCTACTATGTGACTGCTCTGCCCCGAGGAAAAGGAGGCAGCTGCTGGGAAAGCACTTCTCCTAGAGCTTGGGAACTTAAGCGGTGTCGAACTGAAAAATCTCCTAAAATTCATACGTGGATCTGGGTGGTTTTAGAACTCTCACGCGCCAGAGCCTTAGGGTCAGTAGGGCACCCAACCTATTCAGACAAATAGAAAAGGCCCTCATCTGTATAGTTTTATGTACATATATCAATCAATCATCGTGGTTGGTTGTTGATCGAGAATATTCTCTATAACATTGCAGGAAAGCACTTCGGATCATGGCGAAAAGCAATTATAATATTACACAACGTTTATCGCCGTATTAGAGAGGCGGATGGCTAAGTTGGTTGAGTGCATGTCCCTGGTTACAGGGCTCCCCGGTTCGAATCCCATTGAAAGCTAAGTTAATACGCCTTTATCCGGTTTTCAAACTTGGTACAGTCACCATTTGCCGTTGGGATCAAATTAACGACACGATCACTGGAGTTGTCAGTAGTAATCTGACTATGGGTATCACAATGAACCAACATGGTCTAGGTGTGCTGGCGATTTCACTGTCGGCCCACTCTACCTAACCTAACCTAAGCTTATCACCTTATTTCCACAGTTTTTAAGGTGCCATCAATGAAACGGAAGTGGAGTAGAATCTTCATATCCGTCTTAAGACTTGTGTGTTCTCTCCCTTCCATTTCCAAGCCAATGTGAATAAATATCTCGAACGATTACTTCAGTGACATCATGCAATTAAAAAATATCATAATATTCAGAATTGTTTTTTTTGGAAACAAATTGACGGTACGGTACCCTCGAAATTGATGTACAACGCGGACTCGAGCAACTCTATTTTGTATTTGCTGGTCAAATTAATGGCTTTCTTCGGTTCTCTCTGCGAACGGTTTCTACTGAACCTTTTCGTATTGAGCTAATTATAATTATAAATATAAATAATCATGACAAAAATTCATGTTGAAAAATATGTCTAAGCTGATGTTCACAAAGCGCCACCTGACTGTTGGTTACTGAACTACTTAACGATAGAAAAGGAAGAACTGGACGATCTGTTGATCTCGAGTGACATCTATCGCTTTTGCGTAGTCCTAAAGAAGGAACGACTTCACTTGGATAACAACTCCTAAATAAGTGTAACTAATTACTTTAAATAGGTAAATTAAATTAAAATGTAAAACGCTTACAATCCACAAAAGCGCCCATAATTGTCCAGCATTTTATTTTTGTACCCACTGACACCCTTATCCTTCCTCCGCTTCTGCAAGCTCTCAGTCGCCGCATTGAAAAAGTGAAATGTATTCGTCGACCTTGTCAAAGAATTTAGTCTCAAGATAATGAAATGCACGATTGATTGTCTAAATTCGGTCTCTCTCAGCGTGAGGTTCATGTTGCCGTCATCGGAGGTGACAGAGGTTGTCAACCACTTAATTGATGATCTAAGTTAAATTCGCCTCTCTTTCGTCTGCTTAATCACTTCTTTCACTGTCGCCTCAACATCTGTCCGCAGGTATACGCGCTGAACATTAGAAAACCCGAAGCAACGTTTTGCAATCGTCCAAAATATCACCTTTTTGAGGTCATTACACTGCAATCGTTTGATCCATCATTTATGTCACTCACTGCCTTTCATTTTATTTCTACAAATCGACGCATGGACCCATCGTGGGACATTGCCTTGGGCAATTGGTTTCTTCTTTTCAGGCGGTCGAACGTCATTAACAGACAACAGCAGCCTTGGGTGTCGCTTATGGGATTCTATTTAAAGCTTCGTTTGCGACTGACGTTATTGGGTCTGGTTATCAACTCAAGCGAGATGTGCTTCAGTTAAATGGTCTTCTCGAACTCTGGTCATCGTCTGTAATAACAACGATATCCATCGGTGCCCGTACAAATTAGTGATCATAAGGAAACTTTCTACTAAATCTGAAAACAACTTTAAGGACAGTGCCATGGTCTGAATGAAGGAGAGGCTGACAGCAAGGCCTGTGGTTTGGCCATCAAGCATAAATGTCCCATCATGTCCTCCAAAATGTATTTTCAATGTCATACCATCGTTGATCAGGCTGCTGCTTGGTATGCACAGGATGAGGTGGTTGGATAAGATCGCACAACTTTACCGAGTTCGCCTCTGAATAGGGTCAAGGAGCTCGTAATATGGTTGTGCGAGATTTATTCGAACCGTGATCTCAAATAGCTGGAGTCCTCGACTAGGAATATGAAGGGGAGATCACCCTATACGCTGATGACGAGCGAGGGTACAGGCGCATGGGTCTTCTGTGACCACTTTGGGAAATCTCTGGCAAGAAGAGATGACTGCAGCGTTTTTCAAGCCGAAGTATGTCCTCGAACAACATTCCGCCAACGAGGGCGAGGAGGAGGACAGTAAGAAGCAGTAAGAATCATTTCACATGAGTCGAAATGCTTGGTAAACGCTGTGGACCACACTGGCATCTAAGGAAACGAAATATCGACAGTCTCGCAAAAAAGGGATCTGAACTGGGAGAATTTGTTGCACTTCCGAATAAGTCACTTAGCTTCATGAGGAAAAATCCTGGAAGACTAAGCTCTGAATAGAGCCAGAACTAGATGACTTGGTCTAGGTATTGGAGCAACAGCAAGGCCGACTTTGGCCGACTCTGAGGAGTCCTTATCGGTCAATGTGCCATAGGAACACATTGCCTCTGAACTACGGCTTTTGCAGAAGCTACATACAAATGAATATTATCTGTCTAACATCTGCTCTGCAAATGCCTAGCCCTAGCAAAGAAAATAAAGCAGTTCCTAGAAAAGCTTTTCTTCGTAGAGCTGGAGGATAAGCAGTGTTGAACCCTAAGATGAAAAACTTAAGATTTGTAAATAAATATGGACGTTTTTAGGATTTAAAATAGGTCTCAAAGAAGGAGGCCACCATCTAGTTAGGGTTCAATGGACCCAAGACGTTGGTCTAAGTGGGCCACGGCTGTAAGGCCCTCGGACATCCATATACTTAACTACGTTACTACGAGTACATCACAGTTGTAGCTGAGAGGACAGAGATGTTCTTGGTAAATCGACCTTGTACATTGAAGACTACATACGATTGGATTTTATATGCCACTATATTTGCGTTCAACTGCAGTATTTGTTCTCACCGCATCCACGCAGTGTCTCGTTCACAAAAACGGCTATCGTACCTCCTGCAAAAAATATAGAGGCGTATCTATTCAATGTCGGCATTAAGTTCCTATTGAGCGTACTGTGTAAGAGCCTACTTTTTTAGCTACATTGATCCCCACGTCCTCGAGCAAGTACATCGTCGAGTAAAAACGCTCAGGCAAATTCTGGAGTCCACGAATCGATTGTCACCATCTCCTTATCGATTTCGAGGCCATATCCGATAGCATTCGCTATACCGCTCATTTCGCACCACGCAATGCCCAGGGCAGCTTTGTTAAGGACCTCCGTGAGGTAAAGGTAAAAATGCGAATCCTTGGCCTTAGACACCAGGTTTGTCGAAACAACTTGGGTTAAAAGAGAGACAGATAGAGTCTTCGAGTCTCCATATCTCGATAGCGATTTTCTAGCTCGTTGCAGACGGCATTCGTACCGGATCAATGAACACATGTAAATTAATTATCCGTTTATTTTTACATTTGAAGTTAATATGCAGCAATGTGGTCTCATCAAGAGGAAAGTGTCGGTTCAGTCGTTTTATTTACTCTAGCATGACGCAGTACTTTGGGCATTGCCTTTGTATTGCATGTGTTGGAAGACGACGGTAGACCGACGAAGCATGTCAACACTTTCATGTCGATTTTTTTTGGCTTACCCTGTGATCGACTCTTCAGTTGGCAATGACCTTTGACATCAGTACTAAAAAGATTGTCGATTGTCCGAGACGAAAAAGTTGCCTACTTTCCTACTTTATTTTCCTTTTTGAAATTGAATTTAAATATTTTTTGTTATTTTTGCAATTACTGCGCGCAATTACTATAAATTGTTTATAAAGTAAAATATCGTATTCTACATTTATGTATGAAGCAGCACGGGTCCGTCTTATAATGACTGCAGAAATTGCAGAGACGGTGAAGCGTACGAAACCATGATTATATTGCAGCGCCCTCTCTGTCACGTCTCTACGAGGCTAACCAGAACAAGCTACAGCCGATTTCATAACTTTTTAGAAAGCATCAATTAGTTTACGGAGTAGGATCGACTAGATTTCTCCTGGTAACACAATTTGCCTATTCTGGCCTAAGTGTAACCTCTCTAAACAAACGGCCACTTGAAACTCACCTAACCTTGGCTATTTGTCTGCTGCGATTCTGTATTCAGTATGAAACGTTGACTTTGTCAAGTCAACGTTTCATCTTCTCTATCATGTTGGACTTATATGCTAACGAGATGGACTCCATTCTGCCCACGATACTACATGAAACATTTTCGCATACAATTCTTGGTACTACCTAAAGACTATTCATCGATAAGCCCGCACCAAATTAAGATCGATCGTCTCAAAAAGATTAGGTGCTGATCAACACGAAACCAAAAAATGTAACAATTGACTCATCACACAAATGATTGGTAGAAAGTTCGCAACTGTCATCAAAGATAACCAAAAACACTCAAGACACTATTCGTCCGCATCCCCTTTTAGATCGGATTCGATCGAAGCTGAGTTGCGTTGCAGTTAAACGATCAATAACTATGCTGGTCACCACCTCCCCCACTGGTCTTACTTGCTCTTTACATTCGAAAGCGCGAATTTATTCGCACACATGGGTGTCTCCCGCTTGCCTACCTGAGGCTACTTTCCTATTGTCTGCTGTTGCATTTTGTGTGCTGTGACGTTTCAGTGCAAAGCGAAAGGATCATTTCGCATGAGTCGAGTTACGAGTCTTTTTTTCACACGTTCACCCCAGACATCTCTTCATTAAGTAATCGATGGGAAATGTGATGGGTCCCGCTGTGTCTTTACGGCCTCCGTTGCTTCAGTAACCTGAGTGGCGGTGCTTATTTAAATGAGTTCCATTTAAGACTAATGGATTGGAATCCGCAAAGCAAAGACTTTTAAGCGCAGCACACCCATCGGTCTTTCCATCAGTGACCATCAATCTCCGATGACCTGATATATGCCCATCTTTGTGAGAGATCATCTCTAGAGGCTGTGAAGGGGGCACATTTAGACAGCTGTAGGAGCAGAGAAAGTGATTATGTTTAGAGGGGGATTTAGTTAATAAGTCTTAAGCTGGAACTCCATCTCGGCATTATTTAACTTTTAAGAGGCACTTGGTTGATTATGAGACTCTGTTGGTAAAACAGCAGGCGAGGTACATCAGGACTGGGGTAATCGAAGAGAGGGAGCCATTTTTCTGAATGACATCTTGAGCCTGAGGGAACAGGGTTTGGCAAGAGCTGTTTGTTCACAGTTCACTGTGGAGACTAAGAAGTCCCTGTCTCGAAGTTATAACTGCCCATTGTGGTGTTGCTGTATGACGTCGACACTCAATCTCGGAGACAGCATACACTTCGTTTTATTCCTCGTTCACAGCCAGATCCATTTTAGCTGATTATCTCTCAATGACAGCAAGCGCCTCATTAACGGTTCGATGTGTTCTACCAATCCGCGTATGCTAACATTTGTGGTCACATCTGGAAGACCGTGACACCAGTGATTTATGTCTTTGTTGGTGTCACAAGACCCAGGACATCGGTGACAACTTCTTCGATGTCTTGTTGACAACGCTTCTAATATTCTTCGATTGTTTGTGCTGGCGGCAGGCAGGCCATAGAAGTCCGTTGCGATTGTTACTTTCCGACGACAACTCGTTGTGTAAGTCCACATCCTTCTTCCATCTCTCTCTTTTTTAGAGTTATATCAAGGAAACGATGCGAGATGTTGGCTCTTCAGACATCAAGAATACTGGACGAGTGTCTGACATCGAACGGAACGTGATCAATCTGGTCGACGAGACGGCTGATTTAACAGGGGATCGGCAGATCTCTTTATGAATGTTGATGTGTAAGATCCATGTACTAACTACTGAGAGGTTCCGCCCCGTAACAACATCTACCAGCCTGAGTGTGAGTGAGTGCTATGAGATGTGGTGTCGAGCAGGCTGTGATTGCGGTGACTCTAGTGAAGATGTCATCAGCTTAGCGTTTAAATCTCCTAGAACGATTGTGGTGTCGAAGTTGGGGCATTGATCGTATGTCCTTTCTGGGAGATAATAGTTTCTCCTTGCTCTTGTCATCCTTGTCCTCTGTCCGAATTCAGACTAGATGCGAATTGTTGTGAGGCGCTAGCCCTTACAAACAAAGCTTAAGACTTTGTGCCTAAGTCTACCTCGAACAACAAATCCACAACCAAATAAGCGCCTCTCTCTGATCTAGAATCACGTAGACGCAGAATGAGCAAAAAAGGGATTCACTTCAGAGCAATGTTTGTTGCAGCACAGCGCATCGGTTCTAGTCCCCTCACTTCAACACCACCCATTTGCTAATAAAAGAAATGTTCCTGCCTGTAGCAAGCCAAGGATAAAAGCAGGACACCCTACGAGTGCTGGTGATCAACGCTCCCACCCAAACAGAACTTTCAACGGTCGAAACTATTCGAATGGCTGGCTAAAATATCCGATGATGATATCCCAAGCACGAGCTATGCTTCCAGACTCAGTGTCCACGCATCACGTAGAATCCAGTTTTGAAACTCTTGATTCTTGGGCAACAGTCAACATTTTGGCGTTTTTACCCGCTCCCTTCTTTGGCTCTTCATAGACCTCCGACTTCCGAGATCCATTGGCTTTTGGCCTGAGGCTCAGCATATTACCAGGCAAAAGACGGCTACCACTTTGAACACTTAGATAAAGGCAGAAACGTACAAATTAAAAATAATTAACAAAAATTGCATGCACGAGGCTATCTAGAATCCAGCACCAAAAACGACAGAAGCAATGAATCCATCCACAGGCTGAGCGGCAATACTGTGAAATGGTACACAGACGGATCAAGAACTGATGAAGGAACTGGAGCAGAGGCTTTTGGACCCAAGACAAAGTACTTCGAGCCCATGGGCAAACGTACCATCATCTTTCAGGCGAAAATCTATGCCATAGACAAAATCTTGACAGAAACTATACCAACTGCGACAACGTAATAATGTCGGACGGTCGAGCCGCTATCATGCCACTAGACTCCCACATCATCAAATCCAAGCTCATGTGGGAATGCCTACAGAAGCTTAAGCAGCTGAGTAGGATAAAATTGCAAAACTCAGCTGGATGCCTGGTCACACGTGGATAGAAGGGAATGTAATGGCCGACTTCTTTGCAAGGACATGAGCATCGGAACCCATCGCAGGCCACTAACCATTCTGCGTCGCAGGAAATCATGTCATCAGAGAAGAATTCAGTGATCTAGAAAGAAGGAGCCGATTAGAAACGTGGAACATCGCTCATGGCATGAGGCAGGCCAAGCAACACTTGGGTCAATATAACCGAATGAGGTTTGAGGCATGTATTAAAATGAGCAAAAACAACCTCCGTATCCTAACAGGCTTCCTAACAAGGCAGTGCAGAAGCAGGGAGCACAGAAGAATGTCTCTGCAGACTCTGTCTAGAATCTAATGAAATTCCAGAACACGTTCTGCAATTTTGTAGAGCCCACAAAAGACAGAGGTATCTGTGCAAGCACCAATAAGAGGAAGAAATGAAGTCACTAGAAGATTCTCTCATTCTCAGATGCCTAAAGGAAACTGGCTTAGTGAGAATATTCTAGAATAGATTTCTTCCACCGAAGCGCAACAGTAGTCCATAACACTGAATACAACTCTGAAAAGAATTGTATGTGAAGGGAACCCGAAAAAGAGCAAAAGTAACAATAGATCCTTAACAAAAATAACAATAATAATCCAGGGTCCAATTGATTTACGTCTATTTGGGCATCCTTCAGATCCGAATAGAACAGTCAATCAAGTCGTTTCTTTGATGGCAACGAACTCAGTTGGAGCCAACCACTTGAAGCAATTCCAATTGACTCCACTTTAAAAGCAGGGCGTAGAATGATTCGCATTGTTGTTGCCGCCAAAACAGAAAGCTCACAATGGTCTTTGAAAGCGAACAGCCGTCTCTGAACTGTGAAAACCGTTGTGTGTGTGACAACCCACCTACTTTCTACAGACCTACAGTCAAACCGAAGTGACAGTTTGAAAGGGTTGTCCAAGTCAGAGCGTTTCTTTTTCCACCGCACAACCGCACAAGGAACGCCCCCAATGGCCGGACGTTTATTCACATTCGTCAGCATAACACTTCTGCTAATAAAAAAAAAATGAAATCACGCAGCCACTCGTACCCGTCTTCAGTGACGACACAGTTGAGGTGTCTTCATTGCCCATCCACGAAATACTAATCAAAAAATTAACAAATAAATTAATTTAAATGTCCATCACCGTCGTCTCGCGCAGAGAATGAAAGTAAAAGTTTTGACGGGGCACATCCCGCTGATAGGCATCAGCTCGAGCGCACGTCGCGGTCGCTCCAGTAACAGGCGCTTTGTTGGCCGCTGCGACGGGAAACGACTTGGGAAACCGCATAGAACCCATTGTTCCACCATTAGCCATCACAAATCTGTCAGTTTGTGTGTGAAAAATGCAAATAACGGCGGCAGTGCGCCGGCTAGTGAATGGAAATATCAATTGTCCGGGAAAACGCATCAAGAGGTGCCGAACGCACCATCCATCATTGTCTAAATGATGCGGGAGATCCGCCGATCTAAACATGATATGTACACATTGCCATGCGCCAGTGATCCAGACGCGGAGATGCACGAGCGAATTTGGGCTGCGGACTTTCGAATGCAGGCGGGCGCGATGCACGTGGGCTCTGCCCCACTTACCCACTTCCTCCGCGATGAATCACAGCAGCCGCTTTCGAGTTTTATGAAATCCCCCAAAGCCACCTTAGACGATAGCTAGACGCCTGAGTGCAGTGCAGTGGATACTCGAAGTCCATTCAGTCGTTACAAGACAATGGACGGACCTGCAAGGTGGATCCAAAGGGGAGGGCATTGTTTTACGAAATTAATTAGAAAGGCTGAGCTCTTGTTGCTCAACTCAGAGATGGAGCGCAGAGTTTTGACGAACTAATGACTTTATTATGATGAGAGGTGAAGTGATTCCTCAGGCCGTGTGGCCGTGTGTTGAACTGCAAATTGCTGCTCAAACCGCACCGCTGGAGGGTATAAAGTTGAAGTCTGTCTTTGGCAATTCGGCTGACGCCGAAGTGGTTCCTAATGCAGTCAAGGTGCGAGAAAACTCTCGTGTTTGCTCAGTGATTCAAATCGAAAGCAGAAATTCGACTCAATAGCACTGGAGTCGGAAGGAGTGACGATTGGTGCCTGCAGGCTGGCGAGTATTTGTTCTTTGATTCAGTAATTAGGTGTTTTTTTAGTATTTTTGCGTGCGATGGCGGGTTATTTTTTGGAAGTGGAGCAAAAGTTTCACGGATTTGACACGTATTTGTTTCGCAAGTTCTCAAAAGGGAGAGGGAGTACATATCCTCTCAAGAAACTGCAATTTGAGTTAGAATCCCTAAACATCTTGGATTGTTACACCTAATATTCCATTCTGTATACGAGTAGAACGTATGAAAGGACCAACCGTTAGGTCACAAAATTTGACTCCGGATTTGAAAGTCTTCGATTGGAGCCTCCTGTGTCGAGAAGCCGCAACATACGTCAATCGACTGCGGATGCTAGAAATACCTCCAGCGTGAGCAGTGTGGTATCTGCCTATCAATAAATCAAGGCCAGCATTAGATTGGGCTGAGATCATCAGTGCAAATAATTATTCTTAATGGTGCAAGTAGCTTGTGATGTTTTCTATATTCTTTTCGGTCATTGCTGATGTTACTACAAAAGACTACGATAGGCAGGATGATGGACTTTTTTCGGGCTCGGCCACATGGTTATATGTGTGCTGATCCAGAAATCTGGTGTATGGTCCCTACCAGAACATAGCCATCTCGCTTGAAGAGCCTTGACCGACATAGTTTGCCCATGACTTTTTGACATCTGTGCCAAGTAGTAACTTCTTCGCTTGTATATTTGATTTCTTCGTTCCTTGTCACTCTCTCTGAGTCATGCTCATTAACGCGGACAAAGCGGCTTCTCAGATTTTTGCTGAGACTTAAATTTCAACTGTCCGCGAACGTATTAAGAAGCTGCTTGAAGTGTGTGGGGCACTTACAAAGAGTACTCTCAGCTGCCAGCCGGGGAGTCATATCGGACATGCTGATGTGATGTTTGAGTGTTTTCTGTAACGTCCGCTTTTTAAACCTTTTCAGAACTCCTCGATATCCTTGACCTGGTGGGTTGCGATAGATGTTTTTGTTTTGGTGTGGCTTTCTTCATTTCCTACTTCTCTCTAGCCTGATGCTCATCTTGCACCAACCTGATTTTCGTTGAAGCGCCTTTTGGTATGTATGCCTCGCCACTTATATGTTGTCACACGGTTTCTCATTGGTGGTGGTAATTAACAACATGTAGTTGACGTATGTTTCCGACGTAGGCATGATACATCCGTGATATTTTCTGCATTCTGTATGTTCACACATCCAGGGTACTTTGCCAATACAATGAACACATGGTCGGTTTGGTTCTGGGAGCTACCATTCCAGTGATCGACAGATTCGTGTCTGGAATCTTTCAGCGTTCACACAGCTCCTTTTGATTACTTCCCGCTTAAATTAACGACCAGCGTTCCTCACAAATAATGTCGTACTACTTCCTAAAACTGATGTTCATGACTCAGTTGTTTACTGTCCCACTAGTAGTGCCAGGAACTTCGTACGCATGGACCTTACAACAGTAAAATAAAATTAAATGTTCAAAGAACTGACATTTGCTTCACTTAGGTGAACTTAGAATTCAATCAACTATAATAAGAAGATTGTAATTTGTCTGTGTTTTTTACCGACTCGAAGTCAATATCTATATTTTGGTGTCTTATGTCTCATTCCAGAAAAAAAACCAAATCTGAACAGGCGTTCAGAACTCCACAAACATCGGAACGTTCAAATATTAGGTGTAGCAAAACGAAATGGCTTTAGTAATCTATATCTCGCGCTGTACACGTCCCATCGGACCATGATAAATGCCGTAAGAATAATACGATTTCGTACTAAAAAAAAATGGAAGGAAGCCCGATTGTCGAAAATGTTTGCAACAATGCTGGATACAAAAAAAATCTCAATGTATGGGTAGTATACGCCAAAAAAAAACATGACCGAATTTCCATCTGCAAATCACTGTTGAATCGCAACAACGTCGACCCAATTTTGAAGCGAATGGTGACTGGTGACGAAAAGTAAATCACTGACGACAGCGTCAAGCGAAAACTATCGTGATCGAGTCGTGGTGAGTCCGCGCAAACGGTGGCCAAGCGAAAATTGACAGCCGGGGAGGTCTTGCTATGCGTTTGGTGGGATTGGCGATTCCCTGCCAATCTTCTATCTCTTTCAGTCTTTCGCCAGTAGAGACGAGGGCTTTTACAAGAAAGGAATAATGGCATTATCATACAAATGGCAACAAATAATCCCACAAAACTGGGGCGCGTATTCGACTTTAATCGGCCCCTTTTTATTATGGTAAATTTCATTTCTTTTTTTTTCGTGCAACATGCATTGATTTCTTTTACTACACCTTATAATTTTTAATGTTAGTAAAACGTTGTTGTAGGGTCGGTCCACAATTTAAAATGTGGCTGCTTAGTCTCAAGAAGGCAGAAACGAAACTCAAACGATCGATGTGTGGTTGCAAGGCCGATTCACGCTCCATTTCGCAAGAAGACTCCAACTGTCATTCCCAAAAAAAAAAAAATCTGAACAATAAACAAAGTCGTTGCACAAATTGCGTGCGAAAACAACTTAAGAAGATACCAAAGCACAATTCAGTGCTGCCAAGCAACACGCGAGACGACTAATTTCAGTCAGTTTGCGCACTTGCTCCTAAGCGATCCATCTCAGCATTAACCTTCCCGAGTGGCATTCAGCCGTGATTGCCGCAGAAAATAGCGGCTTAGGAGGTGGAGGACGCCGCCAGATTTAGCCACCTCCACGCAACACAGCAAAAAACATCTCGTCATTGTTGACACAAACGTATGTTGCAAACAAACACAAACAGATTACACTACAATTTGAGGAGAGCACAAACAAATGTATCTATTACTCGATTTCGAGATCGTTTTCTGGCTCCACCGAGAGATTATTTCTTCCTTAAACAAACAGAGACCGCTTTCGATTCGAACCGCTGATTGCTTTACGGAAAAACAATCCGAGAGGTTGCAGCTGCCATGTGAGCGGGGCCGAGAGTGTGGCAAGACAATCGGCGCATAAGGGCGTTATGAAGCATGCTCGGGGGCCTTTTCGGCCATCAGTCGCATAAGCCGCACCAACAATACGAGCAAGTGTATAGATTTCAAGTGGCCGCACTTGATTGGAAATCTGAAATAGTGATGATACTCGTCCGTCGGAGCGACGTGAAATGGGTTTTTCCTCGAAGGGAAACAAAAGAGCAAAACACAAATGTCAATAAACCGTCCAATCAGTGCGATTAACGCAACTGAAATCGAAAGTGCGGCCACAATTGAAACGCGGTCACGAAATCCAGCCGGACGATGTCATTGAGTTGGACGGACAAAACGCAACGTAGCCCCTGGCTGATGGGTCTGGTCATTCACTTGTTACATGCGTCTTATTCAAGAACGATGACTCGCAGTTGTTCATGTCACGTTCATCAGTGCGCCTCGAGTGGCCGCCAGAAGTCTGAGGGGGTTCGAGATGCACACGCAGCCGGTCTAAATAGATCCGTCACGGCAATTATGTAAATTCAAAGTCGAAGCGGGGCATGGAATCGGAGAAGACAGCTATAAATCAAATTTACTACCTTCACCTCTGATGTAAAGCTGGATGGGGCCCAAGAGGCGTTTGCTTGCATCTAACCCTGGCGTTGTGTAAACATTGCATGCTGTGCTCCGAGAAGCCAGTGACGGCCACTTGAATCGGAAGCTTGGGATGTTTTAGGCACGACATGGACTAGTTTGGGAAAAAAAAATCAGATGCAGTCGCGCAGCTTCTGGCCGATTTTGGTTTTACTAGTTTGAGTGGATATTTAATTTGTTTTCTTTTATTTGGCTTCTCATGGGCGCCGTTACAAATTTATGTGAATCTGCTCATGCTGTCGTTAATTTGAAACTGGAAACATAAACAGCAGCGGTCGGATGCTTAGCTGAACTCTTGAGTCTTGATGTCTTTTGGCATGCTTAGCATTTGTGTATCAAAAGTGTCATTCGCGCCATTCCCGATGAGCCTTCTTTTCACTGAACTAAATTTCATTTTCCTCTGCTTTGTCTCAAAGCTCCAATTGCTTCTTAGGCGGAGCCTGATGAAGGTGGAGGGAGACTATTCAAATTCAGCCATAAAAGTAATTTACGACACTGCTAGCAGTTAACTGACACTTCCGTGCGGGCGTACAAAATAAATCGTCTTCTAAATATGTAGGTTGAAAGGGAAGTGGTAAACCAGACCAAACTATCAGCAGTTTATGATAAATTAACGTGGAATGCACTTCAGGAATCCTTTTTTGGTTGTACCTGCTGATGATGTACTCGACCGGTAAGCAATACATGGTCATGAATTATGGCTACGATACTTCAAAGGCGCAGATGTCATTTAGTTTGGGTGGGTTTTCAAAGAAACCTCAAGTTCAGTAAGGCACTGAGACAAGAGATCAAAGATGCTAGCGGAATTACCACTGTTCTTCAGTGACAAATACAAGTTATTTTTTTCATAATTTGCGCACGCTGAAGGGATTACTAAAACCTTTAAGTGTCCGGGGTCAAGACACAGCACGTACCGAAGGCATAGAGGAAGAAAGGGAGAGGAAGTACCTGCGGGTTGTAGTCTGTGGGAAATATTGGGCTGGGAAGAGCATTTCATACTCGTGTAGTGTGGCTGAAAAACGAGAAACTTAACTGTGCATCCGAAAGCAGGCTTAAGGGTAAGCTGATGGGCATTCCTGGCGAGACGTGTATTGCGGATGAATTGATGGAGATGAGGAATGCAGTTGGCTAGCTTACTTGAGTATAGTTTGTTAAAATAGCTATAGTATATGGACGAGGATGTGCGTCGACTCCTGCGCACTTGCACCAACCTGTCTAGGTTCGATTCCTGGTACGACAAGAAATACTTTTCACGGCCCCACCTCTTTCGAGTCACTGACAATGCTCAAGTATGACTGTCTAGAAAAAGCTTCTCAAACTTGGCCGTTCGGAGTCGGCATACAACTGTAGATCCCTTCCACTTGTGATAGAACAACAGCACGCACAACACGAGTGGTTGCTGAGAAGCTAGGCCCCGGCCCTCTACGGGCTGTAGCGCCACCCATATTATTATTATTATTAAACATTGGTTGGCTCACCCTGTTGAATGAATGCCAAGTCCTATTGACCCTTCGGGCGCTAAAAAGCACCGATCGCACAACTGTATTGGCGAGCGATTCAGCATTCTCGATGTGTCCATGCAATGTGTCTACATCTTATTAAGTCGAATTTCTACCACGAGCAAACCAAAGACAGTACCTCTTCGCGATCCAAAGGCGATTGCCCTATGGCATGTCCTCTCTGATTCACCCGACCGTTGGCCACTCTCTATTTTACTCAAGAGGATAGTTTCTGTTGCTATTTGAGTCGGTTGAGGAAAGGGATAATTTGTATTCCTTGTGCAATATCCCCGACTCTCCGAGCGAAGATGCCATCATCGACCTTAATCATCAACAAGACTCCTACAAATATATTAGGACATCCACTCTGAGATAGAAATCAACAGACGCATCTTCCAGTTCACCATTAACTTCAGCAACAGGCTGCAGAACATCCCCAATGACCTGATAGCCGAACTTGAAATAAGAAGACCAAATCCCGATGACACCTTCCTCACTACAAGCCACATCAGAAGCCTGTATGTGAGGGTCAGAATAGTAGACGGCCCTAACAACATTGTTTACCACAACACAAGGCTGTAAGACGCCACATTCAAGTTCAGCAACTCTCAGTACCAAAAGAGACAGATAAGCCGTCTAGGAGTGCTCCAAAAATTCTTTGTTTTTGATTGTCCATACCTAGTTTAAGTTCATAATCATCCTCATCATCGTCTGACCTGCATGATCCACTACAGGGATCGCTGGGGTAATGCACGCACGAGAATTCTCCTGGCCCCTCGTGGTGGAGGACATCGACTCTAATTTACCAGGAATAATGCCCAAGCGGAAACAAGCGAGTTTTTGGACTTGGTCAAACCACCTCGTCATGGATCTGCCAAGCGGTCGCCTACCTGATGGAACGCACACCTCGGAAGTCGGACATTCGTCCCACTTGGCCAAACCATCGAAGGATAGCCGTTTCCGTTCGAAAAAGCAACTGCTCTACATTGAGTTCCTGTCGCTTCGAGCGGAAAGGGCTATCTTTCAATGGTTTGGTCACGTAGCTCGAAGCATTGCCCTTTCCGTTCGAAGAAGTTTATGCTAGTATAAGATATTTTGAAGTTAGTATAACTCATTATAAGTTAAGTATTAAACAATTCATCCAAGGAGGTTTCGTTCGTTTACATTTAAGCATTTTAAAAAAAAGTACAGTATCGCTCAACAATCTGCAACAGGAAAATCAATCATTTTCAGAATACACCAGTAGGTACATATCTAAAACATAGATAACCTGAGAATTGCCGCACCACCCATGTCTTACGACACAGTTCTGGGGTACTTCTACATTAAGGATAAGGCAAAACAAAAAAGAAACAAAACTGGAAGCCCAACAGCCAGGTGCGGGTGGCCAGTTAGTGCCCCAACTACCATCGCTAGCAACTTTTGTCCCACTGAAGATGTCTGCCGGTTTTCTGCAATGCTCAACTTTCGGCTAAAGCTAAGAGTGATCTTCAAGGTGGTTGGAGAGTGCCACCTTCTAGTTGCTATCCCTATGATCAGCCGCAAGAGGTGGTTTACTCCATTACTGCATAGGATTACTTGGGATAAGTCGGTCTCAGCCCCTTCACTAGCATGTTCGTCCGCCGCTTCATTGCCAGTTATGTGCCTATTGCCCGGGACCTAGCATAGAGCTAGCGTGCTGAGAACCTTAAGCTCTTCGCTGCAACATGCGAACAGCTTGAATTTTAATTTCAGCCATAAACATATATTTTGAAAAGGAAGGAGTGAAAGGAAGGAATAATGCAGCTTCAGACATTGTACAAAATGTTATGAAGAATTCTGTGTAAAGTGCCCGAACGCTTATTAGGCCCACTCTTTGAGCAGCTCTGTTTCAATTGCGAACAATCCACAGTTTCAATGGTGTTTCCTGACATTTTCTTGTCAGTCATGACCTCACTTCCGAGTTCACATGCGTGCAATGAACGAAAACAATGAATATGCGAGTGTGCGCTTCGACAACCATCAAGCAAACCTAGCCCGCAGAGCACTACTAAAATGTTGTGGTCTCTTTTGCTGGGATGGAATCGGCTAAGGCGTTAGTTGACTGACGTATTTTTAAACGTCACATTCGCTCTGAGTATTGTCATTGCAAAATATATGCTGTCGCATCACTTCCAATTGGTGGATTTATTTGCTACCTTTTAAACCCAAGTTTCGATTTATCTTGCAAGGATTTTTTTGTATGCATTGATAAGTGCATTGCATTTCTCCCAAATACAAATATCGAACAAAAATCCATGAAAACGACACCTATTTAGCTGACACATGAAATCGGTCGCAAATGTGCGACTCTTAATTTGGCAATCACAATACGCAGCGCAAAAAGTACGATTGCAACAATCAACTATCGCAAATCGTCTTAGCCGATTCCACCCCTGAATTCACATATAAATGCACTAGATGTGTTATGACTGCAAGGAGATCAGATTCAGGAGACATTATCGTCTGTACGCATAAATGCTTTCTGTCTCGTCCACGTTGACTGCGAGTGTATTCCATGGTCCAGGGAATGATGTCTTCAAGTCTAAGCTTCGTGAAGGAACGACAATGTTGATATGCTTATATGACGTTGGTCCTCAAACCTGGAACGCATGCTGGTCTGACAACCCTGACGGTTCAGCAACACTGCTTTCAATTATTATTTGTTGCTTTTATTTACGATGACTTGAACTTTATATCAGAGGTTTGACCTTCCCCTCAATGGGACTCGACTTCGAAGGCTATGGACACGTTCATACGCTCAATATGGTTGACCCTGTATAGTTGACCATCTCAGCCCTGTTCTACCGAGGCATGGACAATGTCGAAAGGATATAACGAAGCTGTTGGTCTGATAAAAATTTTTGCATCCGAATAGGATCTGTTTGCGTTGATGGCGATTGGAGAAGAGGATACAACTGCGAACTAAATAAAATGAGGCATGAGACGGGAGTCCAGACGGATGGTTTGCGAATCGAATGCCTAGTGTGCAGCATAAAAATGCAAAAGGACCTCGAGCAACTTGTGGGAAATCGGAAGAAATATGGTAAAAGATCATGATGGCTAGAGAGGTCTGTTGTTTGAAGCTCAGGTCCACCTTTGCTACCGACACATCCTTGTACTGATTTTAGAGTCCGCGGTGCTGTCGTATTCTACTTCATTTGCAGCAGCAGCAAATATTCCCTGGCTGACCTGGTGCCGCAGCTGAAGTTGGGCTTGACGTTTTAAAAACGACTCGTGTTGTGCGTGCTCTTACGAGTGGAGGTGATCTTCAGTTTTATGCCGACTCAGAACGGCGTAGTTTGAGAAGCAATTTTCTTGACAGTTGTCTGCGATCACTGAGAGGGAGGTGAAACCGTGAATTTTGAAAATGTTTCGTACCGGGAACCCGATTACCTAAACACCCTACGTTCATGTTTAGTGCAGTCGCCGGTGCGGCGGTCACCTACCCACTAACACTGTGTCAAATTGGAGTCTCCTTACCAAAATCTGGTGCATGTTTCGAAGGACTCTGAGGTCCAAGAATCGAATCAGTCCAATCAGTCTTCTCGGAATCTCGAATGCGGCGTCTGTTCGGTCTGTTCCACGATCCAATATTTCGCTGCCATAACTCCGGAGACTAACATAACTCCAAAGCCTGCAGAGTCCAGCATTGCATTGACTTTTAATTTGGTGTTATATTCAGCTGTCCGCAACCAGCTTAAAACACTCTTTCTTACTTTTCACGGATAACCATTAACCACATTTGTAGACCACAAGACAGCCTCAACGAGGAAACTTTCACCGCGTCCATTGAGCTGGGATTAGAGTGCCCACAAGTACCCTCGAAACGCACTTCTTCAGCTCACTGTCTCATGTCTCAAATGTCAGAGCGTTGCGCAACATAACCGAATGAGAGTGCAATCTAGCAGCCCGCCGGTCCATCAGCAGTCACGCAAGGACCATAAATGCGATCCTCAACTTACAAATGGGCGTCGGTGGACGCATGTGACAATTCCCAGATCGTGTCTGTTACATTAATCCGCTAATATTTGCACTAAATCGCATCACTCCACTCGGCCGATTGCCCAACGCGCAGCACACTCCATTAGCGCATCGGCAGACATTTATGTGGATGCCCACAATCGCACAGTCGGCAACGGGTAACGTGTGAAATAATAAAATAATAGTTGGCCATATAATAATCGCCTGGAAAACGAGCGGAACCGCAATTAGCTCACCAGCCGAGCGGGCTAATCTAATTGAAGCCCGAAAGTCTGAAATGAAAGCGAAATCCACGTTCAACAAAACGAACGAAAAACAAAAAGCCCTCAACCCAAATTGATCGGCCGGACGGTTGGCGCGATGGCATGATGGCATGAGCGTGGCGCGCTCTTCACTGCGATCGCTTTGGAATTTCCCTTCATCAGGCGAAGATGAAGAAACTCAGAAACGAAGAAATGCTCTTCGCCGACACCGTCGCCATCGTCGCCGTCATCGCCACCACCACCACCGCCGCCACCGTCGCTGCACGACTTCTTGAGTTGCCGGCCCAAACAGACCTTACGCAATCTCCCATTCAAACTCAATTTGATTGGGCCTTCCTAAGAGCGAAATCACTTGACCACCGTCGCGCGGAGAACAGGTTCCGCCGATAACGCTTGACGCATCTATTGGATGCGCGGAGTGAGTGGCGGGAAGCGGCCGTCTGTGTGAGGTACGCACACAGGTTTTGCATTGATCTCGTATTTTTTAGGCGAGGGAAGAAGATCGAGTATCGTTGACCAGATACGAGCAGCAGCATAAACAAATTTGTATCTCGATATAAAAGTTAAGGTCGCCTTCCATTGGGTATTTAGTTTGATTTTCGGTGTCACCTAGTGAAGTGTGTGAGATCGCCAACCAGTGCTGTACTACGATCCGGTCAAAAATGCGTGCTTTTGTTGTAAGTTCGAAGCGGACCGTGCACGATGCGATGGACTAACCTATCCTCGAACATTTCCAGATCTCCCTTTTCCTGACGGCGGTCGCTGCTGCCCCTCAGTACAACTACCAGCAACCGAGCGGCTTTGGTGGGCCCTCCGAGGTTCAGTCGGTGCTCAGGGATGCCCTGCGCAGTCCACAACTCTCGCAGGTGATCCTGGGGCCTTCGCCGAGCAGCCAGCAATACAACTACCAGCAGCAACAGCCGATCAACTTCAACGGAGGCGTCCTGCAGTCGCAGTTTGTGCCACAAATTCAGCATGTCCGTCAGGAGCCTCAGTTGCAGCTGCAACAGCAGCAGTTCAACCAGCAGACAGCTCCCCTGCCAGCAATTATCACCAAAGACATTTACGTGCACGCAGCTCCCGAGGAGCCCGAGGAGAGGTACAACACTCCACCACCCGCTCCCCTGGCACCGAGGAAGCACTACCGCATCGTCTTCATTAAGGCGCCGACCGAAAGCGCCAACCGACAACAGCTGAGGGTGGTGCAAGCGCCATCCGAGGAGAAGACCATCATCTACGTCTTGAGCAAGAAGCCAGAGCCACTGGACTTGCAGGCAATCGTTCAGGAGTCCGCCCCACGACCACCCAGCAAGCCAGAGGTCTACTTCATCAAGTACAAGACTCAGGAGGAGGCCGCTCACGCCCAACAATCAATCCAAGGTAAGTCTTTGAATAATCGTTAATTAGCAAGCGTTCCGATAGATTCCGTTAACTCCATCAAGAGCGCGCTTTCACCGGCCGCCGCCGGGGGGTTGCATCAGCAGCTACGTGCGAAGTGGATGAGATGAGCTTCGAGTGTAACATCCGCTAATTAATCTAACGGATTGTGTCATATGACACTTTCCAAAAAAAAAATACCATCTCTTGTCGCGGGTGGTTGAGCTGTGTTGCGTGATGGCTAGCGAGTGTGGGCAAGTGATCGGAAAAGACTTTCTTTTTTCTTGAAAGTTGTCCTCTCAGCGTCACCGTCGCCATTTGAAGACTTCTGTGTTCTGAACGAATTTGGGGATCAACGACGAGTGGTGAAGATGCGTTGGCGGTGATCGTGAGCACTGATCTTCAGCTCAATCATTTTTACAGCAAGTCCTTCTTTAAAGAGGAAGCTTTGGATCGGGGATTGAATCATTGTCTTCCTACCCACGACAAGACACGGCACGACACGGAATTCAGTTGTGTCACGATCAATGGAGCATTTGCTTCCCAACAAGATCACTGGCCTGGGACTCTTCTAGACAGTTCCCTCTCATGAATTCTTCTGTTCACACCTAAGTTCATGGGGGATTCCTGTTCCAAAGTGCCTCGATCAGTCTCAGATCACCCGCGACAAGATCAATCCTTTGAATATCGCCCCACTTGAACGGAGTGCTGATCACTATTCCACCAAAAGCTGCTTGACTCTCCTAAAAGCCACTCAGATCTGCATTTCGTTCCACCAAATCTTTGAATAGTCCGACAGAAGGGTCACAATTCCAGTAGTCGCCATCAGCCTCTCGCTGAAATCTTCAGCAAAGCACACCCCAACTAATCCGCACTTCACGACAATAATTCGAGAGCGGTTTTCGAACTTGTCCCAGCCGTTGCTCAAACCCCATCAAGTGCTATGATATATGAGTTATACCATCACTTCAGCTCAGTCTTGAGATCGATTCGAACGCTTTGAAGTAGCCACTGTGGCGGCGGTACGGTTTCGGTTTCGGTTTCGGTTTCAAGTCACCGCCTCAGCGGATTTGCATACGTCCCAGTCGGAGCTAATTTATGGTCGAAAAGTGTCAATCGGCTGACTTATGATGCTCGTAAATAGACTCTGCTTGACAAGTCAATTAACCTTGATCTGTAGGCAATCAAACAATGATTGGGTCCCCGCCAGCATAATGCGGGCTTTGATGTGAGAGAGGCCAACTGCATCGAAACGGGGGCACATTAAAATTCGACGCTTGATGGTTATGTTTCATTTTACGGCGTTCATCGGAAGTTGACTTGTCCTAGATGTGAATTCAGAGGAGGTCTCTTCCGGGGATCTTCTGTCTTCTGTGGGTTTTGTGGTGTTGCTGGGGAGTTATGTGACATTTTCTTCTTCACAGCCAGTCTCCCTTGAGTCGGGCACGCTGAGTCTATTTGTTCATCACACTTTTTGATGTCTTCGGTGCTGTCCGATGTGTCGCAGTCTTTGCTCGAAAAGGACTGAGCGGCCTGCCCGATATCGATAGTCTGTCTCACTTATTAATCACTTTCTGCCTCCGTCACAACATTTGGCGTAAATGATCAGGATTGGCTGCATCTTCCCCGTATACGAATTGTTAAAATACGGTGACGTACTCAAACCAACTAAGTTTGCTCTGTATATGCCTCTTATTAGACATCATTCAATTGTTTCACAATCAACCCGCGGCACACACTGCTTAGCTGTATCCGTGCATACATTCAACATAATTGATTGTCGCCTCCTTGAGCAGAGCCTTTGCACAATCCATCCTGTCCACAATTTCATTCAAACCTGTCGTTCCGTCCATTGTCGCATGCTGTCCTCATCATTATCTTTTGCGAAACTTTTCGGTAATGTTTCAGATTCTGACTCATTTCCAACGAATCAATTATAGATGAACTTGAATAGGCATCAAGAATGGGAAGGGATGTTACCACAGCGGTTCCTATCTTCACCTTCCTCAAATTTCGTCAATGAATGTTAAGCGTGCTAGGCAAGGTTTAGTGTATTCCAGTCCTTTGATACAGCGACTGCCAAACTTCCTCTACTCATCGTCTTCATTAAGTGTGCCAACAGCTAACTCGGAGGGACCACACTTCTGCAACAAAATATGGCCAACTCACAGTCCACAATCGGGAATCAAGGTCCGTCCAGCGGCATAATGGAATCTAGTTCAGCCCGCTTGCATTTTGTGGCTTTTTAAATCATCTTTCAGCTCTGTGAGGCTATAGTCCCCGGTTCACATGGACTGTGTTCAATTTCGAGCAATCATTTTGATTGAGGCCTTTCTCCTTATATGCGCCATTCGAACTAACTCTGTTGCGTATCACATAGACCCGCAGTCTTCAAAACCGTAGCCAAGTTGTCCATACAACCCACATGGGGCTGTAGCTGTACAGCAGCAGAACTCAGAATTCTTGCGATGACAAGGTTTTTGGGGGGTCTGAGAGGACTAGAACCTTATTCTAGAGCCCTCTTCCCTCAACCTCACGTTCTCCAACCAGGCAACTCGAATTTGAGTACTCACTTAAGCAGAGCATTGATTCTTGCACTCGGGACGACCCAGTCAGCTTAGTTGATGGACTTCCGTCTTCCATTCTTGTCTTCCATCCACGAGTTTGTTTTGAGCTCGAGTGTGCCTTTCTTTCGAAGACACCAATACTGAACTCGTGGACTCGCTTATAATTCAGTCGTAAGGTAGTCACATTGAAACTGTCGGAACGAGGTTTTTATGGAGCATATTTTGGTCCTTCGAGCCGGAAGTTTGAACACAAAATATGTGGACAAACTGAAGTACCAGCAGGTACCCAGGATGATTCTATGTCGGATCTCCTCTAAGAAGGTGAAACCGTCCGGCACCTACCTTACACAAGTCTTTCTCGTCAACATCTTCTTTGTGTAGCACCACAGTCAGGGATGGAGCTGGGTCTTAACCAACAACACTCTCCAGCCACAGCGATATCTAGCTAGTTGCCTCCAGTTATTTACACCAAGAGTGTACACTTTTGTGCGCCACCTTAGTGTCGTGCGCCATCTCCGGCGAGTTCTGCCCACTGGTTCGGAGTGGAAGACTCTGGCCAAAGTTAAGTACCCACTGCGCACTACAGGGCCGAGCCACCATAGGCTTTGGTTCCGTTGAAACTCATATGGAATAGTGCCTTACAAGGCGTCTAAGCTGTAGAGCCCGTATAGTTCGTGAGTGAATGTGCTACTTTTGGTGCCATTAACAGAAACAGATCGCATCGAAAACTTTTTCCTTAAACAGACAAGGAACTTTTTCACCCGCTTTTGTGGTACCTCCGCGTTGTATAGCAAGACTGAGGTGATTAGTGTCTTGTATGAACTCAGCTTAATCTTTCTTGAGACGTCAACATATCGACAGCACGACCACTACCACGACCAAGCAACAAGTATTGTCAATTTTTCCGAACAAGGCATTTTTTTAGAAATCTTCCACGATCTGGCAGCACTGCCCCAAGCTCTTCTCTTTCAAACACTCGATATTTATTCATGATGACGAAGGAGTGTACCAGCAATTTCTAGATCCAATAAAAAAAACACAGCTCCATCGGACTGAAAGAAATGCAAATTCGCTTTTGAAACATCTCGTCTAACTCGTGACGCAACACCCCAGCCGAGGACAAGCTGTGTGACCTTATTTTTCAACTATTTCATTTTGATTTGATTTAATTATATTTTATTCATTCCAACTTAAGGCTAATCAACGAACTAGGCGTTGACAACTTTGGCCACCTTGTTGTCACAAGGATTTCCACATAAACTAACCATAAAACATATACACGAGCAAACGAGTAACCAATTCTTATTCAATTTTCAGCTCAATTCGACGCTCTCGGCGGAGGTGCATCGAGTGTGTCCGACGAAGGCATTGCCCCGGTCGCGTCCGTGATCGGAGCGCTGCAGGGTGGCCGGCAGCAGATCACACTGCCCGGAGTGCAGCAGGGATCCTCGGGCCTGGGAGGAGGCTATTTGCCACCAAGTCAATAAGTTCATTCCAAATTCATCCCAGAAAGGACTGTGATTCGTTGTTAACTGTTATATTCACGCCCACTATTGTAAATATTTATATCATCGACAACCGGAAGAGGATGTTGTGTTCAAGTGATTTTCCTTAATTTTCGTTTCGTTTGTTGTTCACGTTCACTTGTTTATTGTAATTTCGTTTTATTGAATAAATTATGTTTTATATCTCTTAAATCTCGACTCTGGCATTATTATCAATGCAAATGTGACAGATTTTACGACCTAACCTCGTTTCGAATGTCCGTCATGGTTGTTGAGGCAGTGACTCCGATAGATTGGGATCAGCCGGTGTGTGCACATTGTGCAGCCCCCGGGCCGTGGCGGAAGAGTTTCAACACGGCCGAGTGGCTAATGTCCGTAATGATGCCTATGATGGCTCCGATGAAAGGCCTTTGCGTTGCCATTAGCTGTGCGGTGTACGCCCAGGCCGGAGGGGGTATTTCTCAATCTGTTCCCACTTGTGTGCTTGGAAATGAGGTTCGAAGATGCTCCGCGGGAGTGGGATTTAATTAGGCGGTGAAATGTTTCTTTTTTTTCAAGCTTGGGAGTGGTTCGATGCAGGGCCTTGACTGGATTTGACCCAAACGATGATTGTGGGCTACTAAGCTAGCCACCGCTGCGACTGAGGAAACAGCTGTGTTGCAAGCGGAAGCAGCGTGGGAGACTTGTGAAAATGCAACACAGCATTTACGGAAAACAAACCGAAGAGCGTGCTCGTTTCAATGATTGATGGCTGCACTTAACGCAAATAAGACATAATCGAGTTTTTAGCACGAAACCAGTTTATGATCGAACCGAAGGTCAACTCTAGGTCTTATCTCGTTCTTCGTTGATTCTGTGAGATTTCAGATTTCCATGGCATCAGCATGCACACATCCACTCCAAGTTGTTTATGAGTTCAATGACTTCAACTAGCGCAGAGGCACCATAAACGATATTTTTCATGAATAAAACCAGCGATTAAGTGAAAACGAGTTGATCAACCTAAATAACTTGGAGACGAATTTGAATCCGTCAGCCTTGATGCAACCAAGGCGGAGCACTGTGTTAAGGGTATTGTTAAAGAAAAAAGCCGAAAGTGTCGTTTGAGTGGGTATCAGCACGATGAGCTTGTGATCTCAACGCGAACACCGGTTTTTGGTCAGAAAATGTAAAGAAAATTCAAATAAAGACCCAGCTGAGGTAAGTGCATTTGAATGTGAGTAAGGTCATGTACAGAGAGATGTAGAACCATTTGCGACTAGCGATCTGCGAAAATCGCCAACTTTGACAATACATTCACAAGGGTGTGCCAACATAAGACAGGGGACAGTGCAGTTTGACGACAATACAGCGACATCGATCTGGTCAAACAAGGTCGAGTCTCTCATCAGAGCAGAGATGGCTAGGTCATGTGTATCGAATGGACACCAATACTCAGGGCCGGGAAGTCTTCGACTCCAACCTCAAGAGACAATGCGGTAAAGGAAGACCACGCCTCCGGTGGCGTACATAGCTCGAAAGTCATCTCAATCAGCTGAACGTGCCTAGCTGGAAGCAACTAGCTAGATGGAGATGCATACTGGCTGAGGCCCACGTCCACCCCGGGCTGTAGCGTCAGCAAAATAAGAAGTAGAATCCAATTCGGGGAAGCAAATTCGCGATGATTTTCTATTAATTTTCATTTCAGTTCGCAGAGGATCTGTGGAAAAGGAACGTAATATTCGTTATTTTGAAATTTAAACTAATCGTCCTGAGTTTTATAGGGGGTGAGTACAGTGTTACCTAACTCGGGGGGAACTCTTACCCAACTGAGTCGGGCATCAAAAAACATCAAAAAACCGAATCCGAGACCATCCACATTCAACGGAAATGGATGGATCGAAGATGCAAAATGGTACACGCGCAGACATTTTTTCCAAATTGTTAAGCATGCACTACAGCTGCATGGCAGAGTTCGTTGAGTCCCAGTGAAAACAAAGTTAATGTCTTTTATCCGGATTTCAAATCTGGTCCAGTCATCACCGTTGGAATCAAATTAACGACACTATTACTGGAGTTGTCGATCAGCGGTATTAGTCTGACTATGGGTATCACAATGGGCCAAGACGGTCTAAGTGTGCTGGCGATTTCCCTGACAGCCCACTCACCTAACCTAAGCATGCATTGCTCCATCACATTCGCTGAGTATAGCAGTGTTTCTCAAGCGGATGTCCTGGCAGTCAAGGAAGCGACCAGAATGATATTAATGTTGGAAATACCACCTGCTGATATTGCCATTCTAATTAGCAGTTAAGACCGCTTTTAAACACGCTAAATTCGTCTGCGATTCTTCAATCTTGTCAAAGGTGCAGCTCGATGAATGCGATTGATTTTTCGTAATCCATTTTATCTCTTCTTTTTTTTTTTCAAATTTTGCAATTCAATATTGAAAGCATGCTACACATATGTAAGAAAGAGATGACACATGTGTGAAAGGGTAAAAGGTAAGATGTAAAAGTGAGGAGGAATCGCAACTGGGTTGATTTCTGCCTGTAAAAGTGGCTTGCGATCACAAGGAGAATTTGAAAAAATCGTGAGTAAAAAGTTGTACGAATGTACGACTACACAGCGACGTTGTAGGTCAGAGTAGCAGGCGCAGCCAACCCCAGAGTGAGCACTCGCAGTCGCAGTTGATTCAGAAAATTTGGAGAATTCACTTTTGCAGACTGTTAAAATGCGACGATTAAAAAAACGATTCAAAAAGTTTATTGTGAACAGAAATTATGTTTTTTTACTATTTGAGATTACAACTAGTCTTAAGACTAAGGTTTAGGGTGTTGGCTCAGCAATGGGAGCCCAACTGATGTACACTGTTTAATTCAACATTTGGTATTACAATATCTGTTTAGTATTTATTTTTTTATATCCTACAGTGCTTCCATCCGGTTGTTCAATCCCGTGTGTTCATGTTGGTCTCTTTGGAACGGGGTGGTGGTGTGGTAGCCGATTTAGTCTCGATGATGACTGCTATCGTTGATCTGCAGCTCGTTGTTAGATGTCGTTGGGAAGTTCTGCTCGCTTAGCAGACTGAGCGCGCTGAGGTAGGGGAAAGGGTTTCTCAGGTTCCTGATTGCCTAGTTAGGATGATTGTTGATGTTTCGAAGTTACTTTCTGAACAGTGTCACCATGTACTATTGTAAGGGGATGATGCGAGTTACATTCCCACACTTCACAAGTAAATGTTCATCCGACACCTCAGACAAACTGACCAGACCTGAAGTCCTCAATTTCATTTAAAACCTACACCGATCGCGACTCAGTCTGGTCCCGAAAATAAATTCAATGTGTGAAATACCTGAGTAAGCAATTTCCGCGAATTGCAGTTTGTCTGGATGAAGAGCAAAGATAATTGATAAGTTTCACTTCAGGCTTCGGACGGAACGGTCAACTTCTCCTAAAAGATTATCGAAAAGTAAAAATAAAGTATTTCCTAAGAATACCACGTTGTAAAGCTTCCTGTTACTGCGGTGCTCTCGACGATCCCTGTCGAAGGTGAGACCTGTACCCATTCGCAGTATTTTCCTTTCGAAAATTGCGAACTTCTCCATGCTGGTCTTAGATATGGTGTGCCCTATTGGGAAGACGTACGTTAAGATCTTCCGCATTAGCTGCTTGTAGAGTAGCAGCTTTGTCAAAGGATAGATGCTATCTAAAAGAGCGACAATGGCACTGTCATGCGGAATGTTTCACTCAATCTCAATGCTAAGAGTTGCGAATATCATCTGCCCCGATCCAGGCTAGGTAAAGGTAGCTATGTCAAGACGGAAGTCGAAGGCTGCTGGTGCCAACGAGCGGTCCACTGGAATCTGTATGGCAGCTGGTGGTTGGATTCATCCACCAGCTCATCCATAAGATATGGTCTTGGGAAAGTACGTCCACCGGCTGGAATCACAGTATAGTTTGCCCGATCCACAAGAAATGATACGCCCTTGTCTACGCCAACTAACGAGGGATAAGTCCTCCTAACATCGCGATAAAGAGCTTCTCCACCGTTTTGTGTGAAGCCGTTTATGAACAACCTCACATGTCTTTATTAGTACGGCTAAAAGGCAGAGAAGTCCACAATTGACCACATTTTCATACTGCGACAGATCCTGGAAGATAGCCAAGCCAAGGAGTGAAACACGACACTCATAGCCCTTTCATCGATATGAAGGTCACATACAACTTCCTGCAAAGAGACGAGCTATGCAACGGCATGACTAGTTTTGACATTCCTGGCAAACTGCTAAGGTTGTGTAGGATGACGATAGCACCGGGAATGCTCCATCAAGATCGATAACGAAGGTACCGAGACGTTCAACGTCAAAAAAGGATTTAAGGAAGAATAACTTCTTCAACATCGTTCTCAGGATCGTTCAAAATTCACGCACCTAGAGGCGTGATCTTCCAGAATTGAACTCAGCTGATAACTTACGCAGATGACACTGCTGAGAATGACAAATCACGGCGAAACGTCAATGAGGCATTGAGACCGAAGCGGCAATCAACATTGAAGTAATTTACCAACATTTGCATCGCATCAAACGCGAAATTACTCATCTCCACCGCTGTTTCTTTGTCTCAGAAGACAATTGAGTAACAGAGCCCTTTCTCACAAGCGCAAGCTGACTTCGCCTTGACAACATTAGGTTCTTGCTTACTTTGATGAGTACAACAAGGAAGATATTAAGTTAATCCATGCTCGTCATGTTGTAATAGTGAAGACAATAAATAAAGTGCGTACCCCTTTTCGTCAGCATCAAGCTAAATTCTGTCGTTCTATTCGATCGTTTCGGACGGTGAAGAAAACTATCTCGTGTTCGTCACGCAAACACAGAAACCGCTTGCACCTTGGCCAAATTTCACATAAAGGATCTTGGATTATGTTCGTATGTAGTCTCGTGAATTCGTTTCTTTCCTTTCGCTTACTGGGTGATAAGTTTGTTGTGAGGGATATTTGCCTTTGACAGATTCAAATGGCACTTCCGAAAACAGAAAGCAAACAATAGGACAACCTCTCCGTCCAGGATGAGTGTCATGATGGCCAGATGTCAGATATTGAACAAAAAACTGTTCTGGTTACTAAATGAGTCAAACAGGAAAGCAAGGGCTTCCGGCATGTGGACAGCTTCAATCCACCGCCCAAGTTCTTCATCAGTGAATATAGCCAACTTTTCGCAAAATTAACTAATGCAACCATTAAAATTATGCATTCGCAGTCGGTGTTGTGATTAAATAAATACAAATGAGTCCCATTATTCAGTCATTTGAACAGTTGAACTTTCCAGAGGTCATTCGAAGCGGTGTCGCCAAACTTTTAAAATATGCCTGGCGCATCTAAAGTTCGTGTTTAACTTTCGCTTGCATTTCTGAGAAGAAAGCGTATCTGTGACAGACGCCAGTAAATTTATTCATTGTTTTTAAATGCAAAGTGGTTATTAAAAGGAGGCAGTATTTATTTATTTCGATAGTTTCCGTATGAATATTATTCGCAGTGGTTCCTTCTAAGACGGAGAAAGCAGTCCGTTTCTTTATTGAAATAAATCACGTTTGTGTACGGGGATGTGTCGCAGATTCCCAGGCGATATTGAGAAATTTGAGAGAATCAGCGAAAAAGATGCTAATTCCGCATTTTACATTCACTTTGGACAGGATGAATGTTCCACAGAGAAATATGGCCGTTACTGAAGTTGAAACGGAAGCGGTGAATGAGAACAAGATGAAATGTTTGCTGTCATAGCACAACATGGACGACTTAAACAGATCGTAACATCAATGAAAAAATGGATTCCATCTAAGATCGAGATGAATAGTCTGCAGGGCTTCAGGGCAACATCAGAATCGGTTCGCGCCTTGCTTCATTCACGGAAATGAATTTGAGTGGCTTCCCACATTGAGAATGTGCAGAGAAAGAAGAAAGTGGCAATAGTCGCCGATGAAATGGTTTCAAAGCGTCTATGGATATGGCAAAAAGTTGTGAAGCCTAAGCGGCACATACATGATGTAACGCACAGAATAGCGAACTGGAATTAGAAACTTTTAACGAAAAATTAGCTTGTTCGTTGAGGCTCAGATAAATGCAGGCTTGCAACGCAGCCTAAGGTGTCCGTTTGCAACAATTTTGTAAGCTTAAACTTTTGATTGACTGTCACTGACCCATTTTATTATGAACGTACAACGTCTGAAAATCACTAAAATACGGAATTCCGATTCCTATCCTTATGCGTGGTGGTACATAAGCAATGTTTCTTTTTTAATGAAACCAATGACAGCAACGTAATATCAAGTAACAACGCACTCTCCCATCTAAATCGTTCAACATATTGGAACATCAATTCAAAATAGATCGATTCCTCTTAGTCCACATGCCGATCGAAGTCCCCATCCGTTCAGATTCAACTAATGCCTCTTGATCACTAAAAGCCTTGAACCTCTCCCGATTAGGCTGTGCAAATGTTTAACATGGTGGCTTTATTGGAAAGATTAAAAGCCATTTTAGCCATACATCACAGCACACAGGACAATGATTCTCATTTCACACAATTCACACTGGTAATCGTTAACGCGAGCGAGGTTCAAAGTGCAAATGACTGCGTCTAACAAGGACCAAGCACGTTTGCAAACAAATTAATTATAGTGAAATGATCCACTTTCCTAAATTCCACTAAGTCTAAATCCTAAATCTAAAAGTGATCACTTTCCATACTTACGTCTTCATTTAGATTCACGAGTGTGGTACTATCAAACTGACTTCAGAGCACTAATTAGTTCTTGACGTAGTTTTCGGAAATTGAGTAATTGATTAAAGTGATCACCTGGCATAAGCCTTATATCACAAGTTCTTTTACTCCTAGGACCATTCAACGATGCTGGACCAGACGCCTTCAGTAGGGATCTCAAGTTCCAAATTTTGAAATAAGCTAATGAACTTATCTCTCCATCTAGGTAAGGTGGTGAGGCCTACCCAAACATCTGCTACTCTTTCATCTACGACCCGGTTATATTTTGCAACTCCACACAGATTTGGAGCATATTCCTTTCACGTCTCGGAGTTACCTGCCTTCCTCGGGTTAACTCTCAGACATAATCTCCACCTCTCCCCGCAACTTTGGGTTTTAAACCACAGCCACTACGACGCTCCCATGTGGGGGCCAACCTCAATTGATCAGGCTGAAACCTATGCTGGCCTCAGGGCTTTCCTGATCTCCCGTGGCACCAGACTATAGCCTTTGGTCAAGCTAACAGTTAGATGCCATAGTAGAAAGTAGCAGCTAGGGAAAAAGGCGCGGTGGTTATTCAGTCTGAAGCATAGGGGCTGCAAAAATCCATGACAGTCGTACCTCCTACAAAACCATCAAGGCACAAAAAATGGGAACTACAACCAACACAGGAATCATTAAACTGGAAGTGACAGCACAAGAGTTCAGATCAGGTCAAAAATGGGCCAAGTTCATATAATAATACAACACTTTAACCAAACCAAGCCCTAAGTCTAAAGAAGAGCGCCGCGCGGTAGCATAGTGGGTCCGTCGACTCTGAACCTTCTCTTCAAGTTGGTCAGATATGGCATAAGCAAAATGCTGATGTAAATGGTCACAGGTAGAAAGTTCGTTGTGAAAAATGCCGACGTGACTTCTACCACGGTCTTAGACATTAAAAAGAGTTTGCAAGAGCGACCAGTTGGCTCGCCTTATTTGCAATATTCTGCGTAGATCTTATAGGTTCGCATTAAATATCGTTCGTCGACGATATAATAGCGTACAGATCTGGTCTGAACGTTAAAGTAGGGAATTCAGAGATTGTGTGAAAATGCAGCTTTGTATTACCACAGCAACCAATAAGGGGTACTCAAGAGCAGCAGAACTTGTTGCGGGGTGGCTTCGAAGGAATTCAACTATTTTGCGATGACTGGAAGTTGAACACACACTTTCAGAAGTCCCCGTTGCATCTGGCCTCATGGGATAAGATGATAGACTGGTGGAAGTTCGGCACCCGCTGAGACGTCCGTTGACTGTTTAAACTCCAGTAATATGACACGGCATTTGATTGGATCATTATGTGTATTTTGATAGACATGTGGATGTTCCTCTGACCAAAGTTGAGAAAGCATTTGATGTCGTAAAGAGTTTTTTTTCAAGTAGCAATACTTGACATGAGGGTAAATGTAATCTACGACTTGGCCTTTATTTGGTTGTCCATTGTGGTTAAACGGAGTGCTTCCCAGATGGAAAAGATGAAGATGTTTGAGAAGCAGGGTCTTTGAACTTGTCTCAGACCGTGTGGTACACCTGAATCTGTGAAGAAGAAGTTCCGCCCTAACAACGAGGCAAATATAACGTTGTTTTGATGGCATATTGTACTGACTTGCATTTGTTTCTTTTCTTCTTTTCGAATATGGCTAACCTCCCGACGACGCATTCCTCTACTTGAACACAATTGGTCTGATCCGCAATGCTTTCCTACTATCTTTCATGTCGTACACCGTCCAGTGGATAGGCGGTTCCACAATGAATCTACTAAAGGCTGACGAGAATCTTATCCTATTCGGCAGTACTATCTATACTCGCGAGTGGCACAAAGAAACAGCATTTTTTAACTGTTGACTACACAAGGATCAGTCTCGGTTACGCCAATGAATCGGATGTTGTTTGGACGCCCAGACATATGCAGGACATTAGTGCAGCCTAAGATGAGTAGTTTTCAGAGATCCATCGTCAACTGCCTGTATCACTTTATTCCCAAAAGCTTCCACAATCGCTCTTTTTAACGACATTCCTGCGATAATTCGTACAATCAAGGAAAGCACACCACAAAGCATCGCATTCTCCTCTACATGCTCAGTTCCGGTCACACGAATAGTATCAAGAGGGAACATCGAATCTACTTCCTGTGTAGACGACAGGCAATATCAATCAAGAAACAATAATTATGACTTTCATCACCTCTCTCGAGTTAGTGGCAATGCTCAGAGAGTATGAGTCTTAATAGAAGCTTCTCAAACTTGTGGACATAAAACTGGACATTAAACGCCCTTTACCCTCATTACTGGACAATAGCGCGGATAATGACTACTCCAACAAGGATCGCAGCGCCACCAGAAAGAAGAAAGGTGACAACCAATTTCAAGCTTATTCTCTTCTGGGGTTAATGTGTCTCCACTTGTATCAACCTTGTCCCTTGATCGACGCACATCTGTAATTCCCTAAGACAGCACTGTACTATACGCCATACAGTTACGTACTTGAATATTTTGAGTTGGTGGCTAAGTGATGAGTCCCTGAATTTGTTGTCTTACCAAATCTTTTTCCCCGAATTTCATTTTGACAAACCGGCACTACTGGTGACCTTATTTGTGAGCACATAGGTGTACCAGCCTTTTCAAGTTGTTTGCGAATCATTAACTATCGAGGGTCGCGTCCACCAGTCAGGCCTCACTGTCAACGCGAAAGAAAAGACCCTCCTACCACATCAATCAAAAAGACAAACGCCTTGTGCAAACATCAATTAACTAACCCGCGACATGATGAGCCAGGAATCAAGTTCAATTCAAAGTCTATCATTCAACGAATTCGAATTATATTTGCACATCCGCCCCAGCACTGAGCATCTTCTTGTCGTCTTGTCTTCGTGCCTTCTTTGCTAATTTGAATTCCAGTCGAGTGTTGTGTCTGTGTCTTCTCCGTCCGCACACACATAACTTAACTTTCAATAATTTTTGGGTCAAGGTCGTTGCCGCTGCGTCTGATGAATGCTCGATGCTTACAGAGCTGTTCGGCTCGGTCGTTGGTGATCCCCTCGCAGACTTGAAAACGAAACACAATTAGAAACTAGTTTCTGCTGGATTTGCATTTATATCAGCAAAAATTAGTTTTGATTCGATTTTATGGCTCCGCTGCGCAGTGAAAGTCTTGATTAAACGCTTGCGGATGGGTCGCTAATTTTGAGTATTTTTTCTGTCCAAATCGGAATATTCATGCGCTGTGTTTGAACTGTTTATTAGTTGTGTTCGGTGCTTCCGAGTAGGATGCGATGAAGGATTGTTCGAAACTAATGGCTCTTTTGGCACACATTTTTGTGAAGATATACGCGATTCGGCTTAATGTGCTTGGACCTCAAGCGTTTTGCAGAAATCCGTGTTTGAGACGTTTATGGGCGATGTAATGATAACCGGCTGTCGCGACGAGTTCCATCGTTTCGGTGTTGCGGGTGACTAACTTTGAATCATTTGTGAATCCTAATTGGGACGGGCTTCATCTGAAGTTGCCGCCGACATGCTTAATTTTGTGATGGAATGTGTATGAAGATGAGATAGACAAAGGGAACAAAAATAAGAAATGATGTTGTGGTATCTTTGGCAACATAGTCGTTAAGAAACGCGAATCAGTGCATGATTTCGCCCTGAGGAGCATATGGCTTCCATGACAGTAGAGAAATGAAGAACGAACGGAATGGCCAGTTGGTCAGCTTATCCATTAAGAGTATTCCGGTATGCCCTCCAATTCATATTAGCGATCCCTTAGACTCCTTCATACTGAGGAATGATCATTGCGGCATTACTTGACTAACATTGAGGCTGTGGTGGCCGGAGATGGCTAGGAACCAGCATGACTGTAAGTAAATGGAGTTATGAATATTCTACCTTGATTCTGTGTTCGTGTATGTAGTGGTGAACCTCAAGAGCCACATAGATATTTATGGTTTCTGTATAAATGAGCGCTCCACACGTCTGAGCCGAGAATTTTAGCACTAGCTAAATAGATTATGTGGAATTGCAGCGACAAACGCAGCGAGTAATTTGCAAATTACCATAATATTAGGTGTACTAAAAAGAAATCCATTATTTTCTCAACACATCGCTTTAGTCATCTATATCTCGCGTTGTATACGTCTGATCCGACGAAACTAAGTGGCATTAGAAAGATAAGATAAAATGTACTAAAAACTAGTACTAAAAGTCTTGTAATTGATTGACTCAGTTTTGCTTAAGCGCGAGTCCAAGAAGGACACCAGCAAAAAGAGAAAATGCGCAATATTTTACAGTTTTTCTTCGATAAAGGTGAAAACGCAAGCCAGGTGGCTGAAAATGAGAATAATGCTTATGATCCTGATACTGTAACAGTTTATCATATGCAGTATTGGCTCCGTCGATTCAGTTACGTTAATTTCGATGCACCACGCTCTGGAAGGCCAATTAACGAAACTGTCGATAAAATGATGGAAATCGTGGAGTCTGACGGTCATGTAAGCCCACCACCTAAACATTACCAAAATACCGTTTGGAACCATATGAACAAGGATGGATACAATGGATCCTAATGGAACGAATTTCCATCTGCTAATCGCAACAACATCGATCCATAATTGAAGCGGATGGTAACTGGTGACGAAAAGTGGATCGCTTACGATAACGTCAAGCGAAAACGGTCGTGATCGAATCGCGATGAGTCGGCGCAAACGTTAGAGATTGGTAAGATGGGTGGGAAATGATATAGTATGAGCTGATCTTTTCCGGCAAGACTCGTAACCTATATTGTCAACAATTGGACCTGGTCTGATGGAAGTAATCGCTCAAAAGCGACCTGCTTTGGCCCATAGAAGAGAAATTGTATTCCATCAGGACACCGCCAAGCCACACATATTGTGAGTGACTCGCCAGAAGCTCCCAGAGCTTTGTTGGGCGGTTCTTATGCATCCTATTTATAGTCCGGACCTAGTACCAAGTGATTACCACCTGTGCCTGTGTATTGCCGCATTTTGGTAGTGACCAAGTCATCGCGCAGCTTAGCCCTGATGACTGAAATCAGCGTCCCCAGGGCAGTGGTGGAAGCTATTGCTCAGGCTCACAACCTTCATGGGTGCCAGGCCTTATCAATAAGAAAGCTCTTCTCTGTCCGTTCGAATATGGATAAGTGAATTAGGACTTCTACTATTGACTTCAAGTCGAAAAACCACAACGGGCAACTACACGAATAATCCCAAAAGCATTCATCTGCAACTCACCACCCCCTCACACGAGCTCTGTATAAGTAAAGGGTGTTTCTTTATGGGCGCAGATCTTTAAATTGCCATAATTACTCACTTTTTTCGCACCACACTTGGACTGGGAAGCCAACATTCGGCGTTTAATTTCAGAAATACAGCCTAATGTACTTCAAACAGTATGTGCCATTTGACCAACAACCGCCAGCCACCGCGGTCACATGCCCGAAATGATATTCAAACATTAATGTCATAACATTATTTGTCAGACATTCAAATGCAAGAATGTCAAGAGCTGTTAGCAATTATTCTTTTGTGCTTCACACTTGTTCAATCACAAGATTAAGACCGCGCTGAACTTGACTGAACCGCAGTTTACTGTGTCGAATATTTTTCACCTAAGAGTATGCAATCAGTTTGAGTGATGTTGGTTCGACAATGAATGCTATTTAATGTGCGCCCAATTTGACCACATTTTCTAATAAAAAACGCATTTTTGCCGAAAACGCATAGCAATGCTTAATCGAAGGAAGTCAATTATGTCCCATACATGGTTACTCTTCTTCTTTCGTCTTTGGCTGGCACTACAGTCCGGGGTGGACCTGGCCTGGGCTTAAGCCTACACGCATCTCCACCTACCACGGTCTTGTGCTAGTTGCTTCCATCTACGCACGTTCAGCTGATTGCGATCCCTTTCCAGCTGCGTACGCCACCGGAAGCCTGGTCTTCGTTTACCGCGTCCTTCGGGATTGGAGTAGAAGACTTTCCGAGCCGGAGGATTGGTGTCCATTCGCTCTAAATGACCAGGCCATCTGAGACGAGAGACTTGAACTCGTTTGAACAGATCGACGTCGCCGTACAGTACTCTCCTCCAAACACCATCAGTAGATACATACGGGACCAAAGATAATACGAAGGACTTTCCTCTCGAAGCGACCAAGAATCTCCTAGTTCGCTTTCGTTAGCGCCCATGCGTCTGCGCCATACAGCAGGACTGGAACCATCAAGGTCTTATATAGGGATATCTTGGTTCTTCGAGAGAGGTCTTTATTCCTCAATTGCGTTCCGAGCCCAAATACACAGCCACTGACTCATTTTATCTCGGCGGTGGTGTCATTTCTTTCGTTAACTTTGGAGCCTAGGTAGACACAGTGTTTCACACTCCACTACAGACCACAGAAATTCCAGATTAAGCATTAATGGGTGGCAACAAGCAGCAATCATCACATTTGGACAACATTTCACTGAACAGAAGCCACAGACTCAAATCAGCTTCAAATGGGAGGCCAAAAGGTCCCGATTCTTTGAGCTCCAGAGTATGAGTAACTATATAAGTAACGTTTGCCCCCATATCGCATGTAGGAGACCCCCTTAGGAATCCTGGTGAAATCAACGAATATTGGAGTAGTTACGATTCACCCACGGTTGGTGACGATATTCATTATCTCCAGCTGCGACAGGGTGTCCTTTCGCCAGTTAATCAATTGCCGCTACAGAATCCCCCCTTTTCAGTCACTTTTTGAAAGCGCCTATGAATACATCAAAGAGCCAGGCCCTCCAGAGTGCACTATCAAGCTGAAGATCTCCGGTAGTCTGATGAGCCCTGATTGCATCCGTAATAGGCTCGATCTTTCTCTCTCCCTCTCCCTCCGTCTGTCCATAGATGAAGTCTAACACTAATGACCAATCCGGCTTGCATCCGATTGCAACACTCTCCATCTGTCCAACTCCGACAGAAGCAAGGTATCATGTCACACAGCGATTTACGGCCGCTTCAGTCGCAGAGACAAATGACCCTTCCAAGAATTATAACACAGTTCAGTCGGAGATATTATCGCACACAGTTGCGGTGCGGTGACGTTCTTTCAGCGATTCCCGGTCGAAATCCATCCGCACCACAATCTGAATCCAATCAGTATGCGCATATATAATAACCGAAATGAATCGAACGGATCACAGCGATGCTGAGAAATGCAAATGCCGTGACGTTTCTAAGGCGACCGCGATGGACGGTGGTAGTGTGGAGATGCGATGGGCCTAATCGGTGGCATTTTGCAAGCTTTTGTTGTTACGCTGGACATTGTATAACGACAGAGGATGCATCAAATTTCAGTCTCGGCGCGTTCACGTAACGCTTGATTGGGTTTAATATAAAATCGGTCCGCCGCTCAGGGCCATCTATCAGTTGTAGTCTTGAACCTACGGAGGCAGCTTTACACACATAGACGGATTAAAATGGCAACTAGTACGGTTATTATTGGATTTCTGGTAAGGATATAACAAGGACCTCCCCGATAACAGCATCTCACGAGCTCTCTTTCACAGGTCACACTGATGGTCTGCCTGACAGCCGGCCGGCCGCAGTACAACTATCGGGCAGCGGTTACTGCCGCCGTACCCAACCAGTCGTACAACACCGCTTTTGTGAGCTCCCAGCCAGCGGCCTACAGGCCAGGACACGTTCAAAACCCTAACCAAAGGCTTGCTCCTGAGCCAACACGGATTAACAGTTACACAGGATTACTGGAGTTGGTGCCCTCACAGCCGGTGTCGCAGATGTACATTGCGCCATCGCAGCAACAAAACCTGTCGCCGTCACAAAATTACCTGCCACCCAGTCAGCACTTTACTCCACCAGTTGCTGCTGCTTCACAGAGCTTCAGGGACGTGTCTCGCCTCCCCGTGCAAGGTCGCAACGCGTTCACCGCTATTCCCGTGGCACCCACGTTCAATGAGCAAGGCTTCGGCAGTCAGTCCAGTAACCTGAACCAGCAAATCGCTCCGGCCCAACCGAAGCCCATCATCACCAAGGACGTTTACATTCACACCGCCCCGCCAGATCTTGATGATGACGACCGCGAGTTCAGGAATCAGCTTGAGTCGGTCCCGATCCGCAAGAACTACCGCATCATCTTCATTAAGGCGCCGACCCAGAACATCCGAGTGGCCGCCCAGGCCTTGAGGCAGGCTCAGGCAGTGAACGAAGAGCGCACAATCATCTACGTTCTCTCGAAGAAGGCGGACGTGGCCGATCTGCAGAAGCAACTGGAACAGGTGCAGAACATTCAGACGGTCAACCGCAAGCCGGAGGTCTTCTTCATCAAGTACAAGACCAACGAGGAGGCCGAGCGAGCCCAGCATGAAATCCAGGCTCAGTACGACGCCTTGGGTGGATCCACAAACATCTCAGACGAAGGCATCGCACCCATAACGTCGGTCATCGGCGGCTTGTTGGGCGACAAACTCTCAGCCAGCAGCAGTGGACAGTCCCGATCGGTCGCTGCTCCGAGCAGGAATTATCAGCCGCCAAGGTCGAGTGTGTCGGCTGTCGCACCAAGCAGAACCTACTTGCCCCCAGCCAGGTTGTGAGTGCGATCTGTACTCGGTGTGCCAGTTCTAGCTCTAAGTCACAGTCATAGCTATTTAAGAATCCATTAAATGCATTTTAACTTAATCTTGTCCTTTGATTCTTTCTCTCCTTCGGACGTTTGCCCTCGGATGGTGGATGTGAATTGGTACTAAAGTATTTTCAACGCGATCACGCTTCGTTCGGCGTTGAAAATTGGCTGCCAAATCAGAGCTCTACAGCCGATGTGCTGTCAAAATGAGGGTCCTAGCTGGAGCATTCATGTGGCAACGTGTATGAGCCAGTTCAGTCGACGGATTCTTACCTTCCGGACTACCTGCCTTTAAGCGGAGATCCTTGTGCCCAAAGAACGTGCAGAATTGTAACAAATGCAATCAGGTTGCCAAAAAACAGATCTTGTACTGTTCACAAGAAGATGCAGAATACCTCAAAATAAGCTGACCAAAGCTGAAGAGGAACTAAGTTTTACTAGTCAGGCAAAATGCTTAGTCTTAATAATAGGCAATAAGCTAAGCTGGAAACCAAATATTCACGACAGTATTAGGAAGGCGGCGGTAGCTGTTTACACTTGCAGGAAGGTCCTCCGCCGTATTAGGAAGGCGGCGGTAGCTGTTTACACTTGCAGGAAGGTCCTCCGCCGAAAATGACACACTGGTCGGTAGACCAATTCTAACATACGGCATGCTTGTTTGGTGGCCAGCACTTAGAAACAAAGCTTATCTAAAAAAAAGATAAGTTTTTTCCATAGATCAGCGTGTATTTTTATCAACAGGCGCACTTCGTTCCACACCCTCGGCCGCCATGAAAACAATGCTGCAGCTGCTTCCCATGAAAATTTATGGGAATCTAACAACCACCAAGCTAGCGATTAGGCTTAGAGAATGCAACCGCTGAAGCAAAACTCGCTGCTTAGGGCACATGGAAATAAACAAGAATGCGAACATCCCGCAGCATACAGATTAGACGCCCTTCGTAGACTTCGAATTTGGGTATAGAACACTGATCCCTGATAGATAAGATCGGACTGTTCTAAGACGGACGAATGTACTGGCCTAGCTGTATCCGTGACATCGCGGAAGATCTCTTTCTCCCTGTTCCTCCGACTGCCTAAGCACTGCACTGTATAATACGGTCAGAAGAAAAAGCTATCCAAGAGACCGCCCGCTTACTGTCATACTGGCTATCTATCGCTATACCCATAGACAGGCAGAGACACATCAAGGCTCTGAATACAACATCAATTAAATCAAAAATGATAAAACTTTGCCGTCTATCTGACAGGGAGATAGCGGTCAGATGCAACCTGGGTTCCTGGGCATAGCGGTATTCCAGGCAAAGGGCCTATCATGGCCTATTCGGCACACACGCCAGAAGAATGGGAGTCCCCCACAGCGACTTCTGAAGGAGCTGCAGGGACGAGGAGGAAGAAGAAACTATGCTTCACTTCTATCGGCACTTGTCCAGCCCTTGCAAGAAGACGCTAATCAGCTATTCATACAGCAACCCAGACGAAATGTCAGACAAAAAGATAAGACATAGCTAAATTCATCAAGAAAACAACTTGGTTGTAACCTAGCAAATGGAGTGGATCATCCACGATAAGCCACTAGCTCTCAGGTGTTTGTTAGTCCACAAGATTAAAGAGGAAACGGTGCATCAATTACTGGACAGTAATATCACAATGGATCCAACTACCCTTAGACAGATTCTTTGCATCTCGTTGGCGAGAATGTAGGGGATAGGGACCATACCCAGCTTCGACCGAAATTGTTCGGACTTATTTATTGCGCAGAGCCTGTCCGTTGACAGAAGCTTCTTAGCTGTCTCATGTGGTAGCGATACTGCTAGGGGGATTGAACTTACCATTCGGCCTTCGGCATTATTCGTGACGCATTTTTTTCTGCTGTGCTCAATGTACTTTAGGACCTATTTAGATCTATTTACCCACGCACCCACGTCAAACAGCTGACGATTGTACTCTTCAGGTAGTGTGCCTTATTCATTCTGGTTAGGGCTCTTATAATGCAGGAACAGTTGGCGGAGTTCAAAGCGTTTTTCTGCGTGTCGGAGCCTACATTCCGAATCGCTCAGCCAACTTAGGCGTAGGAGTTTACTTAGTTTTAATAGCAAGCAGCTCTGAGTATAAAATCATATGTGGATGACACTGTACAACAAACAAGACCCGACGGTTGTAGCCAGAAATGAATGAGTAAAGAGATATTCAACTTCGGCCATTTTTGCCCCTAGTCCACACCGGAGAAAAATGTGATAGTAGTGGAATTCCCTTGCATTACACTCATACTTTTACAACGCACGTCAATTCACCCCAATATGGCTGCCGATTCGTGAATTTTGTGGGATATTCGTGAATTTGCCCACGAACATGTACTTATTGTTCGGAGGGTGTTCAGAAGGTGACTCATATTTTTAAGAGAACATATTTTTGTAAAAGGTGCTTGCGTGAATAAAAATGTAATGCCACGCTCTCTTTACAGGAATAGTTTGCATCAATTTAATTCTTCAGAGTAAAATATAGCTGATTTATATGCGATGACTGGCAAATGAACTTAGTTTTATATCTTTCATTCATGAATTGTGAAAACTTCTGCAATTAAATTACATAATTTGTTAAGATCAATGGCTTTAACTGTACCTAACTCAAACTAATTTGCAATTAACTTTCATCTCTATTTCTGTAAAATAAGTAAAATAAGCAAAAAAGCTGTTTATTTTAATTGATTCAAGCAAATGTTTCAATAATATTGCCGGTACACATGTTTCGTGTGAATGCTTCTTTTCGATATTATGCATATGCAAAAATACATACATGAAGTCGTATATTCATTAATAATTAATGCATAAATAATTAATGTAAACAATGGCAAAATTATTTATTCCTATTACCTCAGACTGTAACTCGCAGAAAGCTACTTCATGAACATACGCTTTGTTCGTTTGCTTACCCCTCCTTACTGTGTTGAAAATTTGACACCCAAATTTGAAAAAAGTTCAAGTAACGAGCGAATTTTCAAATAAGAACTATAATTCACCCCAATACTAAGGTTGGGGAAGGGTATCAGCTGTTTGCCAGCTGTTCACTAGAGCTCACACGCATTCACAGACAGGGGAGAAAAAGCGTATAAAAAACGCGCTGTCAGATGAAATCAAGGGGCAAGAGAAGAAGAAGATGAATATCTCTTTACTCATTCATTTCTGGTTGTAGCCTACATCCTCGAAACCAAAATAAAGCTCTCTCATTGTTCAGACTGCACGCATGCTGCTGATTGCCATCGTCAGAGGGCACTGACTCCTAGGCCACCACGCTCGTAAACTTGGTTTAGTCTCCACTGTGCAACACTGCAGTGAGCCAGTGGTTAGTGAAACTGTGGAGCAAGTCATTTGGTTTAGTGCGGCCTTATCCAGAACTCTGACAGATCACATTTGCGTGTAATTAAATTATGTGGATGACGTGTAATCATGTCTTCTTATTTGTCATTGCCTCTTGGACATTTTGCGCATAAGGCTACGAACGGAATATTCATGTTTGATCCCCATTTAAATCGTTTTGCAAGATCGACTGCCATCTTTATAACTTCAACAATGAACCGTGTTAGTCTAACAACTGGGTTCACAAATCATATTTTATTTGTTATACTTAATCATTATTTATTAAAAATAATCCTACTATGAAATCGGAGGAATGTATTCCCTTCCTTCACTGTCATTGGGCAGCCCTTCCGCAGAGCTTTTATCAAAGTCCTCTCCAACCACATTCGCCGTCCGGCCAGTGAGTGGGGACGATGAAAAATCTAAAACCGGGGCGATACCTTCGTTAATGGACCGCGAAGTCCCCCGCAATGCCTCGTACTGTCTTTGGATGTTTATCTGCGCATTGACAGCATCCTCGGAGGTCCTGTACTTGACAAAGCGCACCTCAGGCTTATAACTGATCGAACTCCTAAGCTGCTTGAACTCCTTGGCGAACTCAGACGCGTCTGACTGCTTGCTGAGGACGTAGATCGCAGTCCTGTCACTGGTCACTTGCTTGGCCAGCCGCAGGGCAGCCTTAGCTACTCCATTGTTTTCCGGTGTCTTGATAAACAAAACGCGCAAGTTCTTCCTTATGCTCGCAATCAGCGGTTCAGATGCGTCGCTGCTTTGAAGCTCTTCTTCGGGAGCGGAATAGTGGTAGAACTCTTTATTCAACCCGCCATCATCTGGCTGTGTGTCAAATCCATACGAGTCCACTCCGGAATTTGGCGCAAAGGTATTCAGCTCGAGCGCGCCCACATTGGGGTAGTCCGTGTTTGAGGGGAGATCTGCCGAAGTCTGGGAGAGAGGCTGGTAGTCATATCCAACAAGGGCTGTGCTCGCCATCCCGAAGAAGCTTATTGCCTAGGCGACACGAATGACAAGTGAACTGTGAAGTAGTGTGACTCCGAAAGGAATGACTTACCACAATGATCCTCATGCTGGACCAATACGCTGGATTTTCAAAGACAGTGTGACTAAGCTCGTTTGGCAAGACAGTGTTTTATATCGCCTCGGTTCGCATTAATTACCCATAAACTCCAATCAAGAGGGTGAGCCGCTGATGGCAGCCTTCAGCTGTGAACCCTGGCGGTGATAGTTTCGTTCTTCGTCACCAATTTATTCATAATTAATCGTTGTATTGTGGGTGCCAGCTATCGGGGAATTATGTAAGCGCAGCTCCACAGGAATCTGTATCCACTGTATCCACAGCCACTGATACACACAATTGCATTTTTGCATTTAGATGATTCGCGATGTGGACACCCGTCCGGTGTGAAACAAAGCCGAAGCGATAAGAGAACTGCTATCGAGTGCTAATCAATATTCATTCGTTATAACAGGTGGATTGATTTAGCGTTATATCTGCAGCGCGGCGATCTTGCATTCCCAGGTATTTGGTTTATTAGACGAGCATTGACTGTTGATTCATTGATGATTGAAGATTTTGTTTCGCAACATGTTGAGAAACTCGAGATGAAAGTCAAGGTTTACGAGATCGAACAACGAAACGGTGTTAAACGATAAGAAAGGGTTCATCTCACGATTTGATCTCGAGATTTATTGGCTAAGATAAGTGGTCTCGTTGACACTGCAGAAGAGGTGTTATTCAACGTTTTGCTGGTGACGCCAGGCTTTGCTTTATTAAAAGGGGTGAAGTCTGTCATTGTCTGTGTACTCTTTGAGATCGTATTATTCAGGGAATGCTTACCCATGGCTGTCCAGGATCAATTCCTGACACGAACAACTTCCATAGTGCTCTGTTCCACCCCTTTTCGAGTCACTAACTCTCAAACTTCGGTCGGCATAAAACTACAGGTCTCCTCTACTTGTGAGAAAACAATAAAACGCACAGGATACTGATTCAAGTTTCCTTTTATTCCAGATTCCCAGACTTTTTAAGCTATCAACGTGCTCAAAATTGGAAGCATTAAAAAATGAAGAGAATGAGAGTATTTTTGGAGATTATTGAGGTTGGTGCGCCGTGGCGTTGTGGGTATGTTCGTCGACTGCTACGCACTTGAACCTACCTGTCTAGGTTCTATTCCTGGTACGACTTTTCACGACCCCACCTCTTTCGAGGCACTGACCATTTATTAATCCATTTTATCAAGACCATTCAGCAACTAGGCTTGTTGTTGCTTCGTAACTATACATTTTTTTTTGTGTGGCTACGGCATAACCCCCAACCTGGAGGGCCAGTTCCTTTTTTGTAACCCCTAGGACAAGAGGTCGCACTTATAAGTTTGGCAAGTTGAGCTCGGGTAAACTACAACCAGTACCACTTGGAGGTAAAATAAGCACAATTGGTGTGTAGAAAAAGTTACAACACTGGGCATCGCCAGGTTGACACCAGTCAGTGCCTACCCGATTCCCACAACACCCAGCCATGCGCTGTCATGCGACTTTTTCAACATCGTTCTTGAAAGATAATTGTTCAAAACTCGAACGCCAAAACAAGAGGATATGCCGACGATATTGACATTATCGGAAGAACGCAGCGTGATGTCAATGGCGCTTGGGGGTATTGCAACGGAGGCCGCGAAGATGGGTTTAGCGGTAAACGAGGGTAAGACCAAGTATATGCTGTCAACGAGAAAGGTTGACAACACGGACGTTTCGGTCAGAACGTCACAGCAGACAGATATAACTTTGAGGTAGTCAAAAACTTTGTCCACCTAGGCACCGCTTTCAATTCAGACAATGACACCAGCGCTGAAATCAAACGAAGAATAACTCTTGCCAATCGCTGCTTCTTTGGGCTAAGAAAGCATTTGGTAAACAAAGTCCTCTCTCTATCAACCAAGGTAACGCTTTACAAGACCTTAATCGTCCCAGTCCTGCTATATGGCGCGAAGGCATGGACTTTTTCAAAAGCGGATGAAGCAGCTCTTTGTTGCTTCGAGCGGAAAATTCTTATTCTAGTGGAGGAGGAGATATAATGACGACATAGAGCGACATAGACTTAGCCAGAAGAGTGAAGATCCAACGATTGAGGTGGCTAGGTCATATAGAGCGGATGGAAAGCAATGCTCCGGCCCGAAAAGAATTCAGCCCCGAGGGACGGCGCAGTAGAGGATGACCGCGACTCAGGTGGCGCACACAAGTGGAAATGGACCTCAACCAACTATGCGTGCGAAACTGGAGACAGCTAGCTAAAGATCGAGCTGGCTGGAGACGCTTGTTGGTTGAGGCCCTCGTAGGTCCACCTCGGACTGTAGTGCCACCTTAAGTAAGTTGTTTAGATGTTTTTTGGATTGAAGAACGAGGCGAAGTGCACAATTCTTATATATTAATCGACATTGCATCACATTTGAATATTTGATTTAGGTACAAGCCAATGGAGACAAGAAAGTAGAATAAAATAGGTCCAAAAATGGATCCCTGAGGCACTCCTCTGAGCAACGACATAAAAGTCCGAGAAAATCCAAAAACGATCCCATTTGGAATATGGACCTCGACATAACATTGCTCCGTCGTGTTCAATATTCTTTATAACATCCTTGAAGTCTTATTTGCTCTTCTATGGTGCTGGTTGACTCTCTGATTGACCCCTACAAACTCGAACATTTACGTGTAGGCGTATGCGCGGATGATGTAGCGAATCGTCTCTGTCTGATCGTGCATAGCGGCTGTATATTCAAAAGCGTAGGCAGCTCTGATCGACGACTCGTGTACTAGGGATGTGATATTCGGATTTACACGGATAAGGACTCTTCTGTCCTACGCATCGGTCGTTTGGTGGAATAAGTTTTCTCGTAAACTGCTGCTTTCGGCTTCAAACAACGCTTTGTCTCGGCTGAAAAGGGGTCTGCCCTAGGCCTGGCTCTGCTCTTGATGCACTTCTGAATCTCCTCTCCCTGATATCGACATCATGTCGGTCTTTAGTACAACTCGGATTGGAGCTTTAATCACCTCGTGTTTCCTTTGACCCTAGTCCCATGGATATGCGGTCTACGAACGGACACCAGTAATCCAGCTGCGACGTACATACAAAGTCGACTTTGCCTGCACTCAGGACTGCGTCTGGCCAGAATCTGAACCAGGAAAGGAATGTAGTCGGATCTTCACCGATGACTCCAAGACCAAGGAAGGGTCTAGCGCTGGTGTGAGGGTGGAGGGCGACAACATCAGACTGCACATCTCGTTAGATGAATTTGCGTCGGTTTTCCAAGCGAAAACCTATGCGATCCTAATGGCCACGAACCATACTGTGAAGAACGGGTTTAAGGGGTGGAGTTTTTAAGTCTGTAGCGACAGCCAAGCTGTGCTCAAAGCCTTGCTCAACCATTTAACCACTTTCAGGATAGTTCAGGAATGCAAGTCTTCTCTGAATTTGATCGGCAGGTTCAACTCGCTTCCGGGCCACCACGGGATCACGAAAAATGAGATCGCCGATGAAGTTGGTCGACAAGGATCAGAAGAGATGCCCTTAGAACCCGAAACTGCGTTCCTTCCTCTTAGGATCCGAACCTGCGTTGGGACCACCCGCGTCCTTGGTTAGGACTTCCATCAGTGATTTGGCTTCTCGAGAGCACAACCGGAGGTGACATTATTCTCCAGGATGTAGACAAACCAAGCGCATGCTCCCTAATGTTCGTAAGAAATCCGCGGCTTTCTTGTTATCTCTAGACAGAAAAGACTGCAGACGACTTACCGGCGTACAAACGGGCCTTAACACATTCGTCAAACACCTAAATGTGCGACGAAACCCGACACGACGAGACGACGACACTGCACAGCACTTTCTCTGCGACTTTGCTCCGATCAGGTGGCAGTTATTTGATGCTGATAAGGTGAGAGCTGAAGATGTACGCTCCTCATCACAGAAGCGCCTGCTGGTACTCCTCCGGAAGGACATGAAATTTCATTAAATGCAGGTTGCTGCCTGTTGGTACAGTGGACCAGTTTTTGAGTCTGAGTGCTCCAGTAGAGCGTTTAAAACCCTCGGACAAAAAAAAATCCATTAGGCGCTACGGACCACGTGATTTTAACAAAAACGTGTCACATCATGAACAGCCTTGAGCACCTCAGCTAGAGGCAGACATCAAGGCAGAGAAGGACCACGGAACCGCTGTCACATGCCTCAGTCACTTAGAGGGAATAATTTATCGACACCGACTCATCAGAATAGTTTTCACACAATTATTTCCCACTCTCCACGCCAGGAAGGCGCTTGTTTGTTGTTTCCGTAAAGTGAATACGAAAGTGACAAGTGGCCGCTAATCGACTTTAACTGCAATTCCTTTGCAGAAAATATTAATTGAATGCTAAATTATTGATATGCCCGCAATTTTCTGCCACTTAACTCTGTGTGTCGACAAGCACCGCTCGCCAATAAATACCCGTCAGCACTCAGTACGAGATACTCATTCATCCCGTCGAAATGGAGACGTTTACCTCCTCGGTCAGACTCTACAAGTTCGATGAATTTGCCTTCGACATATTCAAAACCAATCATCTTCGACGAGAGACGCCAAGTTCACCGCTGCAACTGTGCCGCTACAGCCTCATGATCTTGGAAATGATGGTCCTCATCATTCTCACGGTGGGCCTTCTAATGAAGCTTGTGCTGAACTTCTGCGAGCCGGAATTTGATTTCACCGAAATCAGTGCCATCTGCGAGGCTGGAGGTGTGTTCGTGATAACAGTTGGCCGTGGAATTTCTCAGATAGTCAACCATACGAGCATCAATCACTTGCTGAGAGTCTTGGAGCAGTTGTTCCCCGTAACGGGCGACGAGCAAGAAAAGTATCACCTCAAGAGCTACGCGAAGAGGATCATTTTCAGGAACAAGGTCATGCATGCGCTAATTACATACAGCTGTATGGCGTACTTGGCCATTCCCTTCATACAATCCACGTTTGGCGTAATCGTTTTGGGCGTACCGTACGAGTTTAAATATCCTTTCATTAGCTGGTATCCATTCAATGTGAATCGATTTATCTGGTATCCGATAATCTTCGGATTCCACATGCTGGCTGGCATCAGTTCCGCTGTGTTGTACTTCTACGAAGAGTCCATCTTCACGTCGTGCGTTCTGCAATTGTGCATGCATTACGATCATCTTTGCGAATTGCTGAGCGCAGTCGATGCCAGGCGGGTGACCAACGTCGGAGAAAGCTTAGGAGTGCACATCAGATATCAGTACATCCTCGAGGGGTGAGTACCAAATCCAGCAAATAGGCTTATATTGCAACAGACTATGTTCCAGGCTGCAGGACGATATAAATGACAGCTTCAGCAGCAGCACATTCTTTGGATTCACCGTCATCAAGATAACCATTTGCATGTTCTTCTTTTCAACGGTTTCTGGCCATGGAATGCTCGAGCATTTACCGCTGTTTTCGTGCGTAATGACGCTCGTGGTCCCAGTCTATCTGCGATGCAATGCCGGCACTAACCTTGCGGATGCTGTGAGTATACATAGATGAACACCTGTTCGGTGGTACTCTCCCGCCGGCTGTTTTTACAGAGTGAAAATGTGCTCGGAGCGATCTACAATCACAACTGGTACGAGGGTAGCGTGAAGTATCAAAAAGCAATCGTGACTATGATGATAAGAGCCAACAAGTCGAAGACCCTGAGGGCATCTCAGTTGAGACAAATCTGCATGGAGTACTTCAAGGAGGTTCGCATTTAACATGCCTTCATTCTGTTTGTAATCGATTTCAATTCACAGATCATGGTCGACACTTATCAGGTGTTCATGTTCTTCTTCAACTCGTCTCACTAGTGGTAATTCGACTTGTGGGACTTGGAGTGGCCATTGCACTGATAGGCACATATTCTCACGAATTAATGAATTTCGCAATAAAGGAGCACCGCAATCATTTTTGTGTGAATTTCTTCGGTTATTGGCTGGCCACCGAGGCAAACTTTGCTTAAAGTTGGATGTGTTCCCTCGAAAGAGGATCGTCTTTCATTCATAATTATTCTTTCGTGACGAATGATGGACATCTAGAGATAAAGGAACCTCCTGTTTTTTGCCGTCTCCAGCCTCCGGTTGAATTTCAAAGCGTTGACATGCGATTCATGCAGACTAGCCTCTACGCGATGAAATCCGGGAAACTAGTACCTTCGACAGAAGATGTGGTAACCAACACCCCTGGGACGTCAGGGCGGTTGCAAACGAGAGTGGTGGGAGAGTGGTGAGCCTGGCGGCGGAGGAATAGATCAACTGACAGGCAAACGGCGGTATTCACAACTCCAGGCAGCAGGAGCTACCTGGTTTCCTCGTTTAGGTCGGGACCCTGGAATAGAGACGGCGGCCGATGAGCACTTTTTCTCCGGACCAATGGAGGCACACACGGCCTGCAAGAGACTACTAACACTGGATCCTTGTCCTTGGTGCGGGGGCTAAACAAATGGACCTGTCCTCCAAGTTACAGCTTGTGCGTGGGGTTAACTTCTTTGCCAGGACATCGCCTATTTCGGCTTCGAGGTAAACAGTACAGCATCAGTACCGAGATCAAACGAGAATAACTCTTCGACTCAAAACGCAATTGAGTAAATGAGACCTCTCTTGGAAGACCAAGTTGGATCTGTGCAAGACCTTGATCATCCCCGTCTTGCCCAACTGCGCAGAGGCATGGCCTATATCCAACGTGGATGAAGAGATTCTTGGTATATTCGAGAGAAATATTGTGCACGCGATCTTTGACGTTAATGGCTTTTTGGGAAGAAGGTACCGCGTGAGTCTAACCTGGCGTCTACGGATCCCACACAAAAGGTGGTTGGGCCACGTAGAGCATATGGACAACTTATCGCCGGCCCGAAGAATCTTCGACCCTGAGCCTGGGGGACAACGTAACAGAGGGCGTCCACGTATAAGGTGGCGCACACAACTCGAGGGGGACATCAACCGGCTTTGTGTGCGAAACTAGATACAGCTGGTGAGAGATCGACTTCGGAGTGTAGCGCTTAATCCTTAGTCAAGAACGCATCCGACCTAAGTTTAAGTATACGTTCACAACAGGCCTGATGCCGTCCAATAACTCTCTGCTCCTCATTTAGTAGGTGTCAAAATAAGCTTATACACGCATTATGCCTACTTCATTGTCCTCTTCCGACCCGCATGATCCACTAAAGGGGGCGCACGCTCGGTAGATCTCCAGACATCTCGATCCGCCGCCATCGGCTCTAACTCGCCAAGGACTATGCTCTAGCGGACGTGGTCCAACCACCACGTCCTGGGTCTGCCAAGCGTTCGCCTACCTAATGCAGTTGCATCTTCGAAATCGTGATGAAGGGGACATTTGTGCCTCATTACCAAACCTTCGAAGCATAGCCCTTTCCATTCGAAGAAGCAGCTGCTCAACGTTGGGTTTCTCGCGTACTGTGGTGTTTCTCCCCCAATAAGTAACTTCCACAAACAGCACAAAGAAATCTCATATCACTGAGTTAAGACCGCTAACTTGGCTTTGACTCCAAGCTCGGCCGTCCTAGTTACAGGTCCTCAGGAAAGCTCAGCATTACTCCTCCGTTCACTCGTGAAAAAGACCCCGAGATACTTAAGCTTCTCCACCAGTGTTGAGTGCATTCAATTGGCGTTCTGGAAATTACCATATCCTCGGATTTATCGACGTTCACCTTCGTCCTAGCACATACGGCTAAAAACCCTTTCAAGCGTGCTCTGGAGATTCGTCTGGGAGGATGTGAGGATAAATAATTCATCTGCAAAGAGAAGATCATTTACCATCAACTCAGCTGCGGTGCAGCGTCTAACACAATGAAAAGAAGAGGTGACAAGACGCAGCCTTGATTAAGTCCAACGTCCACTGTACAAGGTGTTGATTTAGCACCGTTAACCCGAACACAGCTGCTACAGTTTGTGTATCAATCCCAACCTACTGCAGAACACTCCAGAGTTTACCTCGCGGCACTCTCCAAATCAACAAAATCAACAAAACTCCAACTTCTCGAATATCACTCTTAGCTGGTCGGTTGTACTTCTACCGGAACGAAAGCCACACTGTTCATTTCCCATCATCGACTCGAATACAGCTCTAGAACACGTCTTCAACACCTTGGCGTAGACTTCACTGGTTTAAACAGCTGACGCACGTTTCGTGTTTTGTTTCACTGTGAAACACCTTCAGTTTGGTCTATAATTTAACCATGAATCGTCTTGCAAACGAACAACGCTTGCAAATTATTGAATTTTATTATCAAAATGGGCTCTTGGAAAGTTGGCCGAAGATCCACTTTTTTACCGAAAAATTGTGTTCAGCGACGAAGCTCATTTTTGGCTCAATGGGTACGTAAATAAGCAGAATTGTCGATTTTGGAGTGAATATCAGCCAGAAGCATTGCAAGAGCTACCAATGCATCCAGAAAAAGTCACAGTTTGGTGCGGTTAATGGGCTGGTGGCATCATTGGACCGTACTTCTTCAAAGATGATGCGAATCGTAACGTAACTGTGAATGGTGAGCGCTACCGTGAGATGATATCCAACTTTTTTTTGCCCAAAATGCAAGAGCTTGACTTGCATGACATGTGGTTTCAACAAGACGGTGCCACATGCCACACAGCACGCGCAACAATGGACTTATTGAGGGGCGAGTTCGGTGAATATTTTATTTCACGTTCGGGACCGGTCAATTGGCCGCCTAGATCGTGCGATTCAACGCCTTTAGACTATTTTTTGTGGGGCTATGTTAAAGCTCATGTCTATACAGACAAGCCCGCTTTGGAAGACAACATTGAAGCATTTATTCGTGAGATACCGGCCGAAATGTTGGAAAGAGTATGCCAAAATTGGACTAAGCGGATGGACCATTTGAGGCGCAGTCAAGGTCAACATTTGCATGAAATAATCTTCAAACATTAAATTATATGGACCGTACTATCGATTCAAATAATGATTTCATGCATTTTTCTGAATTCTGTGTGATTTTTTTTTTTTTGAAAAAACTTTTCTATAGCTTTTAAAAAATCTGCCCTTTATAAGAGACATGGCCCTGCAGTTGGAGCAATCTCTTTTTTGAAATTTTTTTGAAAAGAGTGGCAATAACCCCATTTAGTGAGCCGTGTTCCCAGGTCACCTTAGCCTTCTTTACCCACTTCCTTTAGCATTTTTGGCCGGCTTTCATCCACACCAATGGATTTGCCAACTTTTAGCGATTCAACTGTCATCTGTCTGTTGGAAGTCTGCCAACCGTTGGACTATTCACCGGCCCACTAAAGACTACGGGTCTGCCATCCTCAGTACCCTGTTCGGGATTGGGTAGTCCCGAAAAGTGCTAGCTCCATATGCCTACTTTGCGAATTTTATAGTTATTTCCACAAACTATGCTCCACGCCGCTCCATGAATGCACCCGCAATTCCCTTCTCGATAAGAAGGATCTTTAATCTTAACTCAGGTTTCGAATTCGTCATTTTTCGTCGAGCCACACGAAAAGGAATGCTCTTCCCAGCTCACTATAAATCACAGGCATATAAGACCAACGTGTACAGCTGAAATCAATGAGCGAGTACCCTCTCTTCATTTCTACATCTGTCCATACACTTGGCCAAGGATGTGTCTTATCTCGGGACATAAAAAAAGTCAAATTTGGAATGTTCTGCCTTTTGTCCAAGTCAATAAACTATGAAAAGAGACGAAGTTGATATTTAACGACGCAGATCAAGAAATAAACGAAGAAAGTGCAGTTCCGTCAAGACAGCTTATACGTCAGCACAAATTCAAATTATCCAACGTCCATCGATCAACGTGTCCATTGATAAACAAGACGTTCATCGAACGAAGAGCTCCTGCCGATTTTGTGATCAAAGACGTCAACTGCTCGAGTTGTTGCTGATGGTGCGGAGTCTCATCTGTCGCCCACATGGGCCTCTTTCCTCGTGGATAGCTTCCATTTAATCCGTCCAGCTTCAACGTTGCCTGAGAGAACCTTTCACTTATTACTTGCTCATGGAAAACCAATGGATTGTGGTCCAGGTCAAGTTAGATCAAAGTAAAACCATAAACTAACATGTTTCAAAAAATTTAATGACATCATCCAACATTTACACACGCACCAGTTCGCCCAGAACTCAGATAAAACTGTCAATGAAGTAGACGGCTTCACTGTCGCTTCCGCAAATTATTTTCGAGCCGTGCGTATCGAAAGAGTTCACTGGCTTCCTGAGGTTCGTAATGAGAGCCGTAACGTTTATCTTACTCTTGGCCCGTTCACCATTCAGCCAGGGATTCGTGTTGTCCGATTCCTGTCGCATAACTTGTGGTTCCATTTCATTGGGGATAACCATCGAGTTTTGTGTCCACTGCCACAGCTCTCCGCTCTCAGAGGCCGTGAAGAGCTTAGACGGCTCAGATTTGTGAAAGCCTATCTCTGTGATGGCACTGTTATGCGCACTCAGGTACGAGGCCGGGAAACCGGGTTGTCGCAGATCCCACACTGTAATCGAGCCTTCCTCACTGCCCGCAAGGACCTAACAAGAATCTCGGGATAAATGGAAACACTCTGAATGATCGATTTGAGACACTCACTATGTGCTTCTGCGTTGGATGGTAGGCCAAGCAGGATACGTAGTTTGATTTGCGATCGTCCTCACAGGAAGTAGCAAACGAATTCGTTGGCTCCTCGTTCTCCGACCTGATGTCGAACATCTTTATGACGCCCATTCGATTTGCTGTGAGAATCTGAGAAAACGCATGATTAGATGACGCCCGAGAACTCGTGCAAGACGCAATTGGAAGTTACCTCTGTTTGACTGATGTAAGCCACGGCGTTGAGTGCACAGTTGTCGGCATTTATTGACTTGATCAAGTTCAAGTTATTCGCTGATATTATGTTGAGCCTATTGGAGCAGATTCTTAGAAGAATTTCGGGCAGACAAAATGTGATTAAAATGCATGCATACCTTCCATCTTCGCCTACAGTGGCTATATCCTTATTGTACACCGACAGGCCAGTGCAGGGTGCTGCTTTCCCAGAGTTTTGCTTGTGCAAAACATCCGACACGCCAACATTTCGCAGGCGATCCTCTTCAACCGCCCGATTGATTTCAATAATTGTGACAACACCTGTGAGTGCAGAAAAACGTATCAAAAAAGTGTTTGTTTGAGAAAATCTCCCAGCAGCTACAAACCATTGGATGAGGAGGCCACAAAATGATTCGAATTAAGGATTTCCAAACCGCTGACATCACCGTTAATGGGAATTTTATCGTTACACTTCGGAAAATACTCATCGTATTCATCGGAGAATTGATTCTTTTCCAGTTTCCAAATTTTAATTGTGTTTCTTGTCGAGTCCCAACTGCCGGTAAGGAATCGCTCGCTGTCTTTGAATTGCTCTGGTATCCATCGGATTTTTGCAATTTTTTCAGACACAAAAAATATATTCACTTTTGTATTACTGTCCATTGTTTGAACTTAATTTCAGAGAGAGAGAGAATTAACTTAAATAAGCGTTTTATTAACGAATGTATTCGGAAATGTTTACCGCGAATTGAAAACTTGGGTTATGTTGTTGAAATGTCACTTCAGTCACTGTTTGTTTCGTTTGTCTACAGTGCTGCCAAATTTCACTTTTTTTAAGATGTTGTTGACTCTTTATTCTCTGTGGTGTGGTGAATAATGTTTTGATGACAATAACCGATGGTAATGACAAACTAAGTGGAAGTTGAGAGATATACAACAAAAAACTTGTGAAAGTATTTCAAGTAATTATACGTGTAACATAAACAGCAATATGACTGCTTCGACTTTGATAAACAGCAATTTTGAGACATCGTCTGAGGGTTGCATTCTTTATATGCAGTGACTCGGCCACATCAAACGCATGTACACCAATGCTTCAGCTAAGAGGGATTTGGAATCCTTGTTCGAGAAGGAATTGATGCCAAATAGACATTAAGTAAAATAAAAGAAGTCGGCCACTGAATAAAGTGAAACAGAAGCGTTATTTGTAAGTAAAGGGTGTTTTCTTTCGAGGAAACAATTGACAACAATTGTTTCGGTGACAGCTGATTTGGCAGTTCTCTGTAGTTTTCAGGTTAGTTGGTGCAAAATATTTATTCTGAATAATATGGTTCAGTATGGTTTTTGAGAAACACTATGACATCCAGGATGGCAAGCGGTGGAATCATTAGACCAAATGTCTTCAAAAATGATGGTGGCCAATACGTTGCAGTCAACTGTCAGCGGTACAAAGACATGATTATTGACATTTTTGTACCACACTTGGACTTTGAAGCCAAAATTAGACAAAATACAATATGTGGTGGCCCGTGACGTTGTGGGTCTACCTGTCTAGGTTCGATTCCTGGTACGACAAGAAATACTTTTCACGGCCTCACCTCTTTCGAGTCACTGACAATGCTCAAAGTGTATGACTGTCTAGAAAAAGTTTCTCAAACTTGGCCGTTCGGAGTCGGCATAAAACTGTAGCTCCCTTCCACTTGTGAAAGAACAATAGCACGCACAACACGAGTGGTTGCTGAGAAGCTAGGCCCTGGCCCTCTACGGGCTGTAGCGCCACCAATATTATTATTACAATCTGCAGTATTGCGAAGAGTAAGTAGACCAAAAGACTACACAATGTACGCGCCACAGCAGCGGTCGCATCCCCGAAAACACATCCGAACATTAATGACCTAAGATGACCAGGCTGGAGGTACAGGTTTCTTTTTAAAAATGCAATAAAATTAACAAAATTAAATTTTTTCCATGTGTCATGGCTTTATTAGTAAGAACAGACATTCCCATTAATTATGAAATACAACGTCATTCAAGTGGCTGCCTCGGCTGGCTGCCCAGTAGCGCATTCTGTCGCCCAAATTTTCCAAGACCTCTTTGAAGGTTTCGGACTGTAGCTCACGGATTACTTGGATGAAATTTTCCTCATGTACTTGAATCGTTTCCTTGAGTGTTGGCTTAACATCGGTCCTTCACGGTTTCCGACAAAGAGAAGTCCAAAGCAGTCAAATCGCAGTTCCGAGGCGGCCAATTGACGTCGTCAAGATGGCTGATAACACGATTTGGGAGGAGTTTGGTGCCCAAAAGATCGATTGTGACATGGGCACATGGCGCGCCATCCTGCATGAATTAGATGTCGTCCAAGTCCATGTCTTCAATTTCAGTGAGAAAAGTCGTTAAACATGGCTCTGTCATGCCCATAGTTGACTGAAACGTTGTTACCAGCCTCATTTACGTGCCACCACTCCACAATCCGCACGAAACCGTCACTCTTTGGGTATGCATTGGCTTCTCGACGATGACGTGCGGATTTCCCGAGTCAGATGCGACAATTTTGTTTGTTAACGTAGCCGCCGAGATGAATATGCGCCTCGTCAGAAAAGACTATTTTTCGCCCAAAATCGTTGTCCAATTCAAGTTGCTCTAAGGCCCAAACTGCGAAGCGATAACGAAGCGCCCCTTCAAATGCTGACTCAATTGGACCTTGTAAGCGAATAATCCGAGATCTTTGTGCAGCATTCTCCTCAGGCTAGTGCGTGAAATGTTGAGATCGATGGCGAGTTGATGTTCGTGAATTGAGTCTCACACTCTCGGCCACAGCAGCACATTCTCATCTGTGCACACCGTGCAACGGCGAAGATCGTGAGTGTTGTCCACTAGCTTGCTAGTCTCATAAACTTGCGTACAACAGTCGCTGTGGGTGCAGCATTTCGGCCAAAACTTCTTCTTTTCAAAAAAACGCACGGTTTGGGCTACACAGCACAAACCTTGGAAATGGATTTTCAATGTTTCACAACATTGTTCAGCCGTAAAGCGACTCATTTCGTTCCGCAGAGGTATGATCTGATACTGACTTTCTGTCAAGATCTCGAGCGGGAAACAGGTGTCAGTGTCAAAAATGCACTAGATGCTGCACCCTGTATGTGTCAAATTAATTCAATTTCATGGATATTTACATGATTGTGTTTTACTACAATTCAAAGCTCTCTGCCTCTAAAAAAACACATTAGCTGTGTTTTCTTGTGACTGCTGTGAACTTAGTCGAGGGATTTCGATTGTGAACATGCCCACATCCCATCCCAAAAACACCGCTATTAATTGCATTTACATACTTAATGAATTTTGTCATTAATGTATTTTTTTTTTTCGTTTATTTTGTATTAGTTTTGTATTATAAAAATCAAAATTCGGCAAGGGTACGTGACTAGATCTTCAGTGGGATTACAATAAGAAATAAAATTAATTATAATTTCAATACTTAGCCTACGCAATAATTTGTATATAATAATTATGAATATGTACAATTTATTTGGGATTTATTCAATTTAAATAACTAAGCACCTACTTGAATGGATTCATAGTGCCCAGGTGTTCAATGTGACCATCGCGTGGATGGCCGTCGTATCTCTCTCTCTGATGCGAGATAAATTGATGCAATCGCTTGTATAATACACATGGGTTTTTTTTTTTTGTTTTATGCGTGTTTTTTTCTAATTGTTTTCTTTTATGTTTCTTATGAGCAACAAAGGAGTATCTTCTATGCACTAGTTCGCGCACACATGTACGAGTTTATATAAAATTCGTTTATTTTTCTGTTTTCTTTTTTTAAATTTTCTTCAAATATGTATACAATTAATGAATTTCTTTTGCATTTGTGTATCATTTATACATTTATACTAGCATGAACCTAAACTGGTACATATGTACTAATATTTGAGCATAATCTAATTAATAAATTTATATTTATAAGTTATAAAGTATAAGTATAATTACAATACATTATCGATTCGTATTCGTTGCGCAGATACACGGGGCGTGAGGGCAGATGCACACTGATGGGATTGGATGGATGCCTTAGTTGAGGAATCGCTCCATTCTGGGCTTGTTGAGGCCGCAGAAATAGTATCCGGGATAGTTTTGTGATCCGGGGTTTAAATCGCTTATGCCGTACTCGTTGAGGTGGTGATAGTGATGGAAACCTTTTGGTTTTTGTCACGATATCAAATTGCTGTTTGTACCATGGACGCGCATATGACGATTGAGATTGCCCGACTGTGAGAATCTGCAAAAAAAAAGGCATACAAAATTCAATTCAATACATGTTTGGTGTGTTCTTTGAAGGCGGCCTGACGACTGAGTCTCGCAAAAGCCGTATCTCTTAGTTGGTGCGATTAGGGTGCAGTCATTTTAAGTTTAGAGACAATAGACTTCATGTAGCTCGCTTCTTGAGACTCACTATCTCGACAAGACAAAAATAATGTGCTTCCAATTTCCGATTCCCTCGCATCATTGTCCTTGATTCTCTTACGAGTATCCATCTTGCGAGGATGGAAGTCCACGTTGCAGTATAGATATTCCGGTTTTACTTTCTGAGCACAACCGGGATCTGATGAATGTCAAAAGAAAGACTATGTCTTCCAGCACTTTTAAAAAAATGGTCGTCACCGTAGGTAGGTATATCACCATTCAGTTAATTGTTATTGACTTGTCACCGTAGACTAGCAAGTTTACGTATCTCCAAAGAAAATAAAGAAGCCTCTCGTCAAATCAAAAGATTTGTAGGTAACAATACAATCTTAGGTGTTCCTGGGTCTAGCTTCTAAAGGGTGTTTTTTTTTTTTAGAGGTATAGAACTTTAAGCGGCCATTTTATCAGCTGTCAAGTGATTTATTTTTTGTTTTGTTTGACATTTCAACATGAATAGACTGACGCCTGAACAACGCTTCCAAATTGTGCAAATTTATTTTGAAAATCATGATTCTGTTCGAAATACGTATCGTGTATTGGATACGCCAATAAACATAACTGTTGTATTTGGAATGATAATCCATAAAATCCACAAAAAACTGACTGTTTGGTGTGCTTTATGGGTTGGTGGAAAAATAGGTCCGTACTTCATTAAAAACGATGCTGGCCAGAACAGTCAATGGTAACCGCTATAAAGCCATGATTACTGATATTTTTGTTCATCAATTGAACCGCCATGATGAGCAGGAGCTGTGGTTTCAACAAGACGGTGCAACATGTCACACAGCTCGTGCCACAATTGATTTATTGATGGAAACGATTGGTAACCGCATAGTTTTACTCCACGGACCGATGAATTGGCCTCCAAGATCATGCGATTTAACGCCGCATGACTATTTGACTATTTGGTGGCGATATGTGAAGTCGCTAGTCTACGCCGATAAGCCCGAAACAATTGACCACTTGGAACACAAAATTCGCCGAATTATTGCCGATATACGACCACAAATGTTGGAAAAAGTCATCTAAAATTGGACCTCCAGGTTAGACTATGTCCGAGCCAACCGTGGCGGTCATATACCGGAAATCATATTTAAATTCTAATCCCAGAAGATTATCTTTCGAATAAAGTAAATTTCATGTCAATTTAAAAATATCATCTTTGTTTTATTCCATTTCAAAGTTCTATACTTCTGAAAAAACACTCATTACACTACATAACCCACAAATGTTGCACGTGCTAATGTTCTCTTTTCAGGAACCTGTATAGATTCGAGTTTCATAGCATGAAATGGAATCAGTTCCTTTCCGATATTGCTGAAGAAACACATGGAAACACCTTCGACGATTGCTCGTCGATCGATAAAAATCTGTGAGTGCCATTCCTTCAAAATGCTGAGGGAACACTCACACTCAGCTTTTATTCACACCACCCATTGGGAGTTATCTATGCTTGGGGCTTCTTTTTGGTTCGATTCTGACTTGGGTCTATGTTAGTATGGTTATGAACCCAATGATTCGACGACCATACCGACTACACTGCTGCGGCTTCATCACAAGGACTTGGAGACCAATTTACAGATCCAGAAAAAAGCCTTTATCAAGCAATGTTCCTTAATCTAGGCAACGAGTGGCCAAAAGATTTTCGCCAGAGATTTCCAGAGATGAGACAAGTGAAACAACGCTGCTCAGGACAGTCCGTCACCCTTTGAGCACATGCAACATCTCATCTCGAAGATAAGGTCGGATGATTTTCAGCCTCGTCTGTCTGATCTACAAAAATGACACCATGCTACAGGCATAAGTTTATTCAACCTCGTGTTCAAGACCTTCTCCGCTGTTCTGTGTACTCGCCTGATTCACCAGATATCGGTGTTGCCTCAAGTTGGGGAAGAGTAGATAAGATTTTTACACTTTGACAGATCCTGGAAATGGCTTAAGAAGTATGGACTGGTGGTTAGACATTAATTTGTCGACTTTGAGACCAGCAGAAGCTATACACCGAAATGTCATTCCTGCTAAAGTTCCGAGCCTGTGCAGGGTTCCAATGAGGAATTCTCACTGTTTCATCAAGTTGGATACCGAACACAAGGAGATCCTCCGTGTGAAAAATGCTGAAGGCAAGCCGATGCGCTGCGATGTGACTGTCAATGTCACTGAGCCATCATTATAGGCAAGAAAGCCCTTTCACCTGTTATCAAAAATGAATGATATTGCCTTGATTGGTGGACCACAATGAAGCTTGTACTAGCATTGAGGCGAAAGTGGCTGAAATGGGCTTGGTGGTGAAAGACGAAAAACTAAGTACATGCTAACAGCTGGATGGCGCCGTTGGTTGAGTGCCTGCCCCTGGTTAGAGGGGTCCCTGGTTCGAATCCCAGTCAAAGCAAACTTAATACGCTTTATTCGGTTTTCAAATCTGGTCCAGTCACCGTTGGCATCAAATTCACGGCACTATCACTGGAGTTGTCGATCAGTGGTAGTAGTCTGACTATGGGTATCACAATGGACCAACATGGTCTAAGTGTGCACGCGATTTCGCTGGCAGCCCAACTACCTAACCTAACGTAAGTACATGCTGTCTTGCTGAATGCGCACTGAACTTCCGAAAACCGATATAAGTTTGAGTTGATCGTTGGTTCTTTGACTCGCTTTAGAAAGGCCAAGTTGCCTTTTTTTACAAAACACTGATCGGAATGCGGATGGCCGCATTCTGTTGGCCGTTCGAGAGAAATGAGATGCGTGCAATCTGTGGTGCTGTTTGCGTTGCGACAAGAGAGTGTAGATTCTGTCACGACCGAGTACACGGACCCAGCGAAGAGTCTTTGAACCTGCGCGAGTGGGACAAGGCGATAAAGGACGCCTGCGTTGAAGAAGTCTGCCCCGACATGAGTACATACACATCCTCGTTCCCAGCGACTTTGACTCCACGTCTTTGACTCTGCGCGAGTGGGGCAAGGCGACAAGGGCAGCCCGCGTACAAGTAGGCGCCACACAAATGGAGAAGAAAGTAAACTACGTGTCACGGCGATCATGGCAGGCAAATAGTCGTACTAGATCCCGGCAAAACGTAGATCCGATGGGAAACTGCTGCAGACAATTGCTACTCAAGGAATAAGCTACGCAATCTTTAACTAAAAGGACTGCACATATGGATCCTATAGTCCTCGAATTCAATAAAAAGTCTTGTCTCACCTAAGTAGGCAAAGCTTGCACTGGTAGGGCTTCTCGCCGCTGTGTATGCGCAGGTGCTTTGTGAGGGTCGAGCTGTCGGAGAATGACTTCTTGCATGATGAACACCTGTACGGCCGCTCCCCAGAGTGCGTCCGCATGTGCGTGGTAACACTCGAGCTCTGTGAAAATCGTCTATCACAAATTGGACATCGGAACGGCTTCTGTCCGGTATGTGTGCGTACATGAGCTGTAAGGTTGGCTGCTTGTGAGAAACTTTTGTTGCAATCCGGACATCTGTAAGTAAATCCTGGAGGTTAGCTAAATGTTCCAACGTGCAAATATGTCTATTGTGTGCGCGCGTACCTATAAGGTCTCTCACCGGAATGTGTCCTTAAATGGGTTTTTAGTGTGCTGGGGCGAGCGTATGTCTTACCGCAGAGCCTACAAAGGTTCGGCTTGGAGTCCGATCCCTCGTTGCTGTCTTCATCTTCGAATCCACTACCGAAAGATTTCGTGTCTCTAACCTAAGCGGGCGAGATGTCAATTGGGTTCGTTCGGCTGAATCGCAAGTGTCTTGCTGTGCACTTACCAGGGAGTATTGCGGGCTTTTGGGCGGCGAATACGATTGGGTGGGCTGGGTGTAGTAACTGCGATGTGGTGAGGTCTTCTCGGGCACTTCCCCCGGGACGGGAGCTATTGGCTGGTTATTGATGGGTGGTCGGAAATCCGCTGTAAATGAATACGTAGTTGCGGCCGGGTAGTGAGAGGGGCTCAGGAGCGGCGGGTACAAAACGTTGACGGAGGATGACGAGCTCGGCGGAGTCCACTGCATCTGGGAGCACTGCACGGGAACAGAAGCCTCAGCTCCGTACCCGTGCATGGTCATGTTCATGCTGACATTCACACTCATGCTGGGGTAAATGGGGGGCGTGGAGTGCTGGTTGCACGTAGCCGGGGTGTCGTAGTAGCACGACTGGGAGGCTGAGTTCAGGCTATTGGTTGGGTTTTGTTGGGTTTGTGTCTGGTTTATGATCTGCGGATGAACTGTGTAAGACAGCGACGCTTGATGGGGATTTGCTGAGAAACTGTGAACAAATGTTAGTCAAATCGAGTCAGTTGGCGAGCGAGTGCGCCACATACTTGTATGAAGCACCACACGGCGAAAATGGAAATAAACTTGGTAATGGATCGATGTCTAGGGGTGGTAGTCCTGGGAATGTGGACGCCATCTCATCAGAATTCCAATAAGCTCCCAGGTTAGTTTGTGAGTTTGGCTGCGGTGAGCTGGACAGTGAGGAAATTCAGTCAAACAATGGATGGGCTTCTTTTGTTGAATTTAGCTTACCTTAGGCGACCACTGTCGTTCTCAAAACAGTTCCCTGATTCAAAATCACTGGATCCTAATGTTGGGACTGGCAGGGCGTTGCTCCCTTGGCAGCAGAGACAACCCACGCAAGATGCAGCACACTCTTGCTGTAAAGATAAAGAATAATTAATTTTAAAAGTAGTTGGAGAATCCTTTGAAACGACTTGGTGGTTCTTAAATTCTCTCGTCAAAGACGGATGATGTCCATCTGTCTTCATTTATTTTTTTTACCTTTGCCGCTTCATAATGAGTGACCAGATAGCAGTGATCGTTTTTCTAATTGTTGTGTTTCAGCAGATGTCAAAGTGACCAATGTCATCTAGCTGGTAGAATATTCAGTAAGGTCTGCCATTGCATCGTGCATCGTTTTACGCTTGCCGGAATTATTCTAGAAATTATTAGAAAATATTATCGACATTCCGGCTAAGCAACGCTTCAGTGTGCAGGCATGACCATGAGTGTACTCTTTTGGACATTAAGACACCAAAAACAGCAGAGATTGTGGCGAAGTGAAGAAAACTTAAACGCCGCAGCGGCCAGTATCGCAGAAAATGCAGAAATGTCGATGCACCGACTTTCAACTGAATTGGACGTAGACAGAGAGTCAACTCGGTTTATTTTTCGGTTGGATTTGGGCCTCCATCCGTATAAAATTGAGCTATAGACAAGGCCTTGACTTTGCTAATTCCGCACTGAAAACATTGGAGATCCGGATGTCGAGGATCCAAGGCCCATCTTTAGCTCAGTGACTCAGTGGACTCAGTGAAATTCAAGACCAAGCTTCAATGTATCCACAAAAATGTACTGTTTGGTGGCATAATCGGACTTTTCGAAATTAGGAAGAATACACCGTTATCTACCATCAATGGTCTCAGGTAGGTATAGACTGATCTTAAGCGACTGTCTGTGGCCAGAACTCTGCAACATCAATATATCCGAGCTAACCACTCGATTATTTTCTGGGGGTACGTCAAGTTCTTAGTCTACGTTAAGTGGTTGGCCACACAATAACGCCACACATATTGGACCGAGTGATCAACAACTGAAGGGACCGCTGGAAGCTCTGCCAGCGAAACAGAGATTGATGTCCTATTCCACAAATAATGGCATGAATTTAGGCTCAAAATAAATAGAGGATCACATTTTATATCGCAAACCGTTGTTGTTTTACTTACATTTCTTTTCCTATCGTATCTCATCTAGTGAAACGAAAACATGTCACGACTTTCTATTAAGTGTATCTTCACCATTTCGCATACACTTTGTTCTGGCCTAGCATCCGTTGACGGTGCACATGTCGTAAACGTAAGTAAATTCACTTCAGCACGCCTGTTAACAACGCCACGTGAACAATTCAGATAAATCTAAGTACACAGTCAAACACAACAAAAGGATGTGGAGTCTCGTTGTAAACGAACTTTTGGAGATACTGACAAATCACGGCATCAAATGTCAAGCAAATACTGATGATATAGTAACCATAGCCAGGGATGGAGGAGACCCTGTGTGATATCATCGAATGGTGTCTAAAAATTACTGTCAGCTGGGCTAAATTTAAATCCCGCAAAAACCACCATAGAACCTTTCACAAGAAAACACAAACTGGAACGACTAAAACAAATTGGTCTGTCAGGCAAAATAGTGGCTCCAGTGAAAGAGGTAAAATGTCTAGGAGTCATCTTAGATAGCAAACTCATCTGGAAAAGACACGCACAGAAGAGATCACCAGGAAGGCTACGCGTGCTTTACTGATTTGTAGAAGCTTAGCGGGCAAATCTTGGAGTTTCAGTCCAAGTATCCTAAGATGGATGTACATTGCTATTGTTAGACCAACGATCACATACCGTGCAATAGCATGGTCCAAAGGAACCAGCCTGATCGGCGCAAGAGAGACACTCAACAAAGTTCAAAGGTTGGCATGGCCATGAGAACTTGCCAAAACTGCAGCCATGGAGATGCTACTGAAGCTGACTCCACTGCATCTGGTGGTCGCAGAAAGTGCAAATAAAACAATCATGAGAATGGCAAAAGAATGGATAAGAACAGGACAGGTGCATTACATCGAAACAATTCGATGCACTAGTCAAAAAACTACCACTCCTGGCCATTCCGAAGGATGACGCGATTAGGAAATTCAGTTTCCAAAAGGAGTTTACCATCAAACTCAGCACCAAAAAAGACTGGATCAATTTGTCCATAGTCCACAGACTGAGCAGCAATTCGGTAAAATGGTGGTATAATGAAGGAACAGAGACAGGAGTATTTGGAGCCCGGACAAAGTACTACGAATGCACCAGTATCTTTCAAGCAGAAGTCTATGCCATGCCATGACAGATGCGTTCAGATCAATTTTGACAGGGACTATACCAACTGTGACATAGCAATAATGTCGGACAGTCGTGCCGCTATCCTGGCACTAGACTCCTATATCATCAAATCCAGGCTCGTGTGGGAACGTCTACAGAAGCTTAAGAAGCTGAGTAGGATTAACAGAGTAAGATCCCTGCCATACAGGGATAGAAGGCAATGAAATGGCCGATTCCCTGGCTAGAAAAGGAGCATCGGAACATTTTATAGGCCCCTAACCATTCTGCGCTATAGGAGATCACGTCCTCGGGGAAGAGTTCAGGGAACTAGAAAGAAGGAACCGGGCAGATACATGGAACAATGCTCATGGTATGAAGCAGGCCAAGAAACTCTTGGGTCAAAATAACCGCAAGAGGTTTGAAGCATGTATCAGAATGAGCTAAAACAACCTCCGTATCCTAACAGGCTTCCTATCAAGGCACTGTAAACTCAGGGAGCACCTAAGGAAACTAAGAGTATCAGAAGAAGGTGTCTGCAGATTCTGCGGAGAATCTAATGGAATTCCAGAACATATACTGGGATTTTGTGCGGCGCTAGACGACAAAAGACAAAGATATCTGGGCAAACACCTAATATCAGAGGAAGAATTGAAGTCACAGATTCCTAATGGAAACTGGCTTAGCACTGGCTTGCTCGCGCAATAGGAGCAAATAACCCTCAATACGACTCTGAAAAGAGTTGCATGGGAGGGGAGCTCTTAAGAAAGCAAAGCTATGAATAGGGGGCGCAATAGATCTTAAGGTTGCCCTGCAATTTACCCTCAAAAATAAGCTTCTTTCTTTTAACGACGAGGTTATGATTCGATTTATGGGGATCATAACCCTTCCACTTTACTGCATCCCTACTGGTCCGCCCGTGGGGTTAGCCGTCAACAATAATAATAAATAGTACACCCTTTTTTGTTTTTCTAAATGTCTGTTTATGCAATTTATTGGCATCTACCATAATTCAGACAAACGCCGAATTGAAGTAGTTTACTAATCATCGAGACATCAGTATCAACGACGGAAGTATCATCTTTCGACGAGTCATCATTCGAATTCTTATAGAAAATGATCACTTACACAAATTAATCGTGATCGTCGAATCGAATTGAACCGAAAGAACAATATTGGCAACATTTTTTTTTGTTCAGATAACAAAATTACAGGAATTTTACTAGTCGATTCAGTCATTCACATTAGATAATCGACTAAACATGACACAAAGATGGTGTCATTGAGCTAAACTTACACGCTAACAAGAACTATTTCTTTGATTTATTCATTTATTTTATTTTGATTTTTTGATAAGGTTTTGCACAACGTTGGCATGACAATCAACATCGACCACGACATGGCCAGTACATAATTGCGAAACCTGAAGTCGCGACCCTCATGCTGGTATTATTACGAGTCAGCTCCTTGTGAACCTACTCTGCTATCAGTTATATTACGTCGGAAATATTTAGTGACAATTTTATGACCTCGGCAATCGATTCCGTAGTAACTTGAGAGATGGAAGATAACCATGTCGTCCCAGAACGTAGCGACGAATCCACAGATGCCTGGATGCTTTCATCGTAATAATAATATATAAGAAAGGTCCAACTGGACAGAAGTTAGCAATGCATATGTAGTCAGTCAAATAAAGACCAACACAGAATACATATTTTTCAAGGATTATAAAAAATATTTTAAACCTAACAGCTAGCTACAGTGCGACCTCAATAAAAGCAACCCTCGATACGTGCAACTCCTCGATAAAAGCAACACCTTAAGTCTTACCATTGTTGACTCAGTAACTCAGCAACTCCTCGAAAAAGAAGTGACTCGATAAAAGCACCTATTGTTTCATAAACTCTCTTTTTGCTATGTCTGGGCAGTTATTCATTTAGTTCATTTAGGTAAGACAGTTTCTTGGATCTAGAAATCTTCAGAAGAGGGCTCTGTTACTGTTGGACAACGCAACTTGTCATCCAAAGGACGGCGAGCTGAAAAGTGATGATGGAATGATAGTCACCATGTGTTTACCAGCAAATTGCACCGCTACTCTCCAACCAATGGATAAAAATGTGATCAACTTGACTAAACTGAATTACAAAAAGAGTCTATTGGCAGATTTGGTCGCTAGTCAAGGGTCAGAATTGGAGACTAAAATAAAAGCATTTAATTTGAGACACGCCGTATGTCTCTTGGCTAATGCATGGGACAAGGTGCAGTCTACGGCAATACAAAAGTGCTGTAACCCTTTGATGAACTCAAGCAATGATTATAATGAAGATGATTTGTTACCTTTGAGTGTCATAAGGGACCAAATCCTAAAAGACCACGAAATGATATCACCGATAAATGATTTGCTTCAAGAGCCATCCAATATTGACTGTTCCGAGGACATAAATGATTGGATTGCCGAAAATGAAACCAATCTGGAACCGACTTGCAGCAACTTGGGAGACGAAGAAATTGAAAATGATGACGAAAATGCAGTTAAAGAATCCCCACTGCCAAAAATCAAAGCAGGGGCTGCAATCCAAGCACTAAACATTTGCCTTCAATGGGCTGAAGAAAATGATGCTTCACTGAATAATATTATAGCTCTGCAAAACTTACGAGAGTCAGCTGTGGAAAAGAATTCAAGGTCTAATAAGACACAATCAAAAATGTCTCTATTTTTTAAATAAAAGTAAAATGTTAATTTTTTTTATTTTCAATATGAATTAAAAAATTAGTTTTGGTCTATTAACCAGTGCAAGACACGTTTTTTTACTATTTTGGAGGAGTTTAACTTTTTGTCTCATTTTCGGCACCTTTCATTTTTTTGCAATTATTATTGCAACAAACTCAGTAAAAACAACTGCCCAAATTTCTATTAGTTGCTTTTATTGAGGTCGCCCTGTATAATTGTTCGCTTCTTTTGGCACACTCTTTTGAAAATGTGTGCAATTTTTTACCTCATTTTTTAACGCTTACTAAACAAAACAAGCAAGCAAACATAACATAATTTGTTACATAAAAGATATAAAAAAATTCATTAAACAAAAAAAAAAAACTCCCCAACCAGAGAAGCAACCCCAGTCGAGTACAGTTCTTTCACTCCTTTGGGGTTGCTTCTCTAGTTGGAAATAGGTTGGAAGTATTTAGAGATACTAAAATCGGGTATGCTGAAGAGGAGATGGTTCGAAACCACACAAGCAAGATAGTCAAAACCTGGATTGATACCAACACAATAGAGGTTCTAGATTGGCCTACGCAGTCTCCAGACTTAAATCCTATAGAGAAGTTGGAGGAAATAGTCGAAAGACGAATAAACCGGAACCAATGCAACAATTTGGATCAGCTCTAGAAGGCAGTGGAAAGGTGAACCTATGAACGTATCAGACAACCTAATTATGTCTATCCCAAAAAGGTTCATGGCTGTGATTAAGGCGAAAGGGTTCGAACGAAATATTTATTATTTTGTACGTGCTTTAGTTTTGTCCGATACAGTATATCATTTGTTTATGATGTGATTGACATCACCTCCAATTCATTTCTTTTCATTAGTTTTTCAAGAAAATAGTAAAACAAATGTAACATTTCTATTCAATACACAAGAGAACAGCATTTTTGTTGCATGAAATATGGGTCACACTTGATTCCTGCAAATCCTCCTTGGTAGTCGATTTTGCAGCAATCTTCTCCGAACCGTTGGGGACGGTCTATGTCGTTAATTTCCACTGCAGTTGCTTTTGATAACAGAAAGGGATTCTTTTTGGCAAATTACACAATATGGGAGTCGTCAGTGAGATTGAAAAATACACATCATTTCTTGTGAACACAAAATTATTTTTAACACTGCAGATAACACTTTTTTCGTACTTTGCACTATTGCTCCAGTTACATGGATGATTAGCTGACCATATATACCATCACAGGAAATGCAATGCAGCTGTGCAAATAGCGGTACCACTTACTGTTGCGACAAATTTGTAACAAATTTGTGAACAAGCCGAGATATCGATGATGAGTGATTTTCCAATTATTTTGAACAGCCAACAATAGACAAAACTGAAATCCCAGGTGATCTCTCTAAGTTTTACAACACATATATTAGAGATCTAGTTATTAAGATCTAGTTATTAAACAAGGTTAATAAACAATGGCTGAACATAGAAATGAGTCTGCGACGACTCATAGTCCCCGGGAAAATACAGAATCTCACACATTGCGCCTTGAAGTCCCTTAAAGCGATTATTGCGAAAGTAGCAGAAAGAGATAATTAAGTCAGTTTCTGGGCAAACACGAAGAAGATGTGAATAGGATCCAATTTAATCCATAAATCTGGGTGGTTTTTGCAAGGAGATGTGTTCAATTTCGTCGGTCGAGATGCTACTGTGTGACGCAGGGACAAGCTTCATTTCTATAGAATTTTGTTTGGGAGCAGCAACCCCCAAGGTTTGAGTTGTTAAATTGGCCCAAATTTGATTTAAGTGTCTGCGATGTTATTTTTATTGAAAGTCGTGTTCATCAAGTCAAAAATCAATCTTTTCTTACGATAATGATTTTCCATTAATTGTAACCGGATTATGTCGCAACATTTATCGAAATACGACGGAGGAGATATGACAAAAAATGTGGTATATCTAAACTGAAATGACACAGGAATATTCACTTGGTTTCGAAAGGCCGATGAGACAAAACAGATCGGAGAAGAATATTGCATTAATTTAATTTTTAATTCGACGTCGCACCACTTTCTCGTTTCTTTTCTTTGCTTTGCAGTCGACTTTGCAAAAACTCCGACGGCAAGTACGATAAAAGTGTTCAAACATTTACCTATTTCTGCGATTATCCCAAGGTTTTAGCTGACAACTATTTTTCTACGCTTTTTTTTTCACAATGCACACCGTAATCAACACTATTTTTTTCTCATAAATGATTAAAATTTATAATTTTTTCCGAATTATAATCCGTATTCGGTACAACGGTAGGTACTCGTAATTCTCTATTTAAACGCGAATTTACCTGTGGACTATCCAGTGCCAAGCCGAACAATGAATTGTTGGGAACGTATCCCGTTTCAGCCTCCACAGGACCTCCATTTGAGACATCGCACGATATGTACATAGCTCCACCCTCTTGATCTTCCAGTGAATCTGCAAGGAAATGTACCAACAAAGCGTTAAAAAGAGATGCAAAAAAGAAAATATGAGTTATTGAGTTATAGCGGACATGCGCTGGGCCGCACTTGTACATGGATTCTCCCTTCTATTGGAAAGTACCATGTTCCTAGATACGGGGGAAAATTCATGATGGCTTCTTATTGTTTTAATAGAAGAAAAAAATTGACGAACCCTTAGCAAGTACGCTCGTAAGGTGCGGTGAGGTACGAGAGCACACATGGGGACGGGAGTTGGATAATAAATCGCAATTGAACGTCTGTAAAATAATCCTGCATTCCTAGCGATGGCTTCCACGTATTGAATTAACCACGACCCCGATGTGATGCTTCAACACATGAAGGTAGACAATCTCACAGCTTTTCTTCGTTTTTTTTTTTTTAAATAAACTTTCTCTAGAGCTCGTTTTTTGATTTATGTGTAATATTATTATTTTTAAGATTCCTTCACAGATTGTCTCATGAACCCTTTGGAGTTAAAATTGCCAAAATTCAATGTTGCATCTTGCACAACTAAAAGGAGCTGGCCGATTTTTGCCTTTCACATCTTTGTACAGCTCGAAGAGGTCACGTTTGTGTCTTCTCCTCCATTCACCTTCCTCGCAGCCCATATATGTATGTATGTATTCCTCCGAGGGCACCTTCGCAAGTGCTTACACATTTCTTCTTCTATGCTTTCCATATAGCAGGGCTGCCAAGATAAGAGTTTTGCAGAACCTACATTTGATCCTTCGAGTAAGGAGTTTTTACCAAAGTTGTTTCAACAAACTGAAGTAGCACTGGTTCGCAAGGACTATGCATCCTTACTAGGGCGTCATTTGGGGAGTTCATGGAAAGACGCTTGTTTTGTGCCCTCAATCATGCCACTGCGACCAGCAGAAAGTAGGGAAAAATGTCGGAGAAGGTGACCTGAAATGCTGAATCTTACAAAATGGCCCGTATCTCGAAAACTATGCGTTTTTCGGCGATTCTGGCTTATATGCCGAAGGTTTCTTATGACTTTGCGCAGGATGGCTTCCTTAGAGCCACCAACCATGCCGCCTCAGAAGCCAGAAGTTAGTAGAAACAATGTGTCGAGAAAAACGTCGTAAAAGGTGACCTGAAGTAGTTCATTCTGGCAAATCGGCCATATCTCGAAGACGTCTGTTTTATTTGCGCTAGATTCACCACACAAAGACGCTTCTTTTGTGCTATCAACAATGCCGCTACGACCAGTAAAAGGTAGTGAAAAATGTCGGAAAAGGTGACCTCAAATGGTTGACCGGAAGTAGTTAAATTTGCTAAATAGGGGCATATCTCGGCAAAGGTTCGTTTGCTTCATGTTTGGCTTGAAGTAGACAAACTTCTCAACTACTTCGAGATTGTAGCTGTCGTTTGTGACGTTTTGTCCAAAGTGGTGGACAACGAATTGATTTTTGTTGGACAGCGTATGCATATTTGTCCTTACGTCATTATTCTTAAGACCAGATTGGTTTGACTGCTCTTCAATCTCCTGGAAGCCTCCACTACATGCTGGTGGATTGCCCGACAATGGCAATATTATTTGCGTAACTCAATTGTTGGGCTGACTTAGCACGTCCTGGTGAACGCCCGACAGTGGCAACATTATCTGCGTAACTCAACTTTTGGGCTGACTTGTTGAAGATGTCCTTGTTTACAGATCTTCGTTGCACTATCCTTTTCAGTACCGGATCGAAGAAATCAGACAACAGGGCATTTTGCATATCTGGGCTGGAGTGGGAAATAGCTTTTTGTTGGAATCTCAATTGTTTGCTCGCATTGACAGCGATATGGGACCACCTCGTCCTAGGTCTGTCAAGCCGTCGCCTCCCAGATGGAATCGCATTTAAGGCACGCCTCGGAGGTCCTGATGATGTGCACATTCGTGCCACGTGACGAAACCATCGAAACATAGTGCTTTCCGTTCGAAGGAGAAGTTGCCCAACATTGAGTTCCACGCGCACTGCCCTGTTCCTCACTCTATCGCAGCGAGTACCTCCCACAACAACACGCAGACATCTATTCCGTGGCGGATACCTTCCGGCATAAAATTATCTGTTGCCACTTCGGAGTGAGGCGCCGTTAATGTGTTCATTTTTATGACACAAATCCCTACAAATAGAGGCTGCCGATGGCGAAGTTAAGCCCGTAGAAGGACAGGACCTAGCTTCTCAGCAACAACTCATGTTGGGCGTACTATTGTTCTATCACAAGTGAAGGGGACATACAGTTTTAGCCCGACTCCGAACGGCCAAGTTTGGGAGAGAAGCTTTTTCTTGAGCATTGTCTGTGAGTCGCAAAGGCCATTAAGTTAGGAACTGAAATTTCTTCGTTTGTCAAACCAGAATTTTGTCTTGTAAAATATAAGATTACCAAGTTGTACAAAAAAAAAGGCCTTCAAAGATGGAACAGGTGCTATGAACTTAATTTGAAGCAAATTCATTAAAGAGAATTGATTTAATATACGTTTATTGGATTAAGAAACAAAAAAAAACGTTAGTATTAAAGTTCTCATGATCAATAGGCAGGCAGTGCAGGCATTCGTAAGAACTATGCACAAATCAAACTGAACGACCTCAAAGTGAATAAAATACTCAAGTGCACACAACTTTATAAGCCTGCTACCACGACCTAATTGTTCGGCGTGTAGGAATCTGCCACTTATAGACTTATCGAACATGGTGGCGGCGCTTTTATTGTTGTAGCCTAATGCAATACTATTCATTTATGACTGATGATAGAAATGACTGCATTGTTTTATACACACGCAATGCATTGGTGACATCTCTGGAAAGGTCTTTCTACATTGTCGCTATAGCGGTCTCTGGTTAATTCATTTCCACAACTAGTAGTACCGACGGCCTTCTCTAAACTAGAAAAATGGACTATAGGTGGTGGCCCGTGACGTTGTGGGTATGTGCGTCGACTCCTACGCACTTGGCCCTACCTGTCTAGATTCGATTCCTCGTACGACAAGAAAGACTTTTCACGGCCCCACCTCTTTCGAGTCACCGGCAATGCTCAAAGAGTGTAACTGTCTACAAAAAGCTTCTCAAACTTGGCCGTTCGGAGTCGGCATAACACTGTAGGTCCCTTCCACTCGTGTTAGAACAATAGAAAAATTCTACCTTTTGAGTTATGAGCCACCCACTCCGTGCTGCAAAGTGCAATAATTTAATTTCAGCGCAAAATGCAACACAAATGCCAGTAAGGCCTCCATGGCCTTGTTTTCCCGCAAGGAGGCAATAGGGCTCAAATATAGCCTCGCATAGTGCACTGGTTCTTGCCATCAGTGGTCAGGTCATGCTGCTCTATGGAGTCGCAATTTTGTGGACAGCTCTCATCCGTCCAAAACTGTGTCCATCTTTAGATGTGTGCGACTGTGGGCCTGCGTATGTATCTGTGAAGCATTAAGGACAACGCCTTCCACTGATTTGAATGCACTACTTAACCATTCCCTGGTAATGTAATCGACAGTAGTAGCCAACACAGAGGTGAGCCTGAAGTTATTTTAAATGTGGAAGGAACTCTTTTCTGGGACAATGATCTATTCTTGTCTCCGGGAACAATTTCTACACCGACATCCCGTCCAAGTCCCTTCCCAGGCAGTCCGACTACCAGAAAGACAACTCGATGGCGCAGTTGGTTGAGTGCCTGGTTCGAATCCCAATGAAAGCTAAGCTAGAGCTGGTTATTCAAATCTGGTCCAGTCACCATTTGCCATTGGGATGAAATTAACGGCACTATCTCTGGAGTTGTCGATCAGTGGCAGTTGTCTGACTGTGGGTATCACACTGGATGAACATGGTCATGGTCTAAGTGTCGATTTCGCTGGCAGCCCACTTTACCTAACCTAACCTAACTACCAGACACTGGACGATCCACACAGATGGATCGAGGATCGAAGATGTGCGAGGGTGTATAAGGATAGTTTCTGGGGTAAACTGTAGCTATTAAGGAAGCTTCTGTCTTGGTTCATGAGCAATGTGATGACAAAGAGAGATTTTGATACATCTCTGCATACAGTCACGTTAAATTCAAAGTCTTTCCTGATCTCTTATGCAGATGACCGACAATTTTATCACGTACCTCGTGTGGATGCCGGGACACTGTGACATACCAGAATATTGGAAAGCTGATGACTTCATTCATCTTTCCGGCTGGAGATCTGTCATCACTTCCACTAATCGTTGATAGCCGGAGTGTATCTTGATTGTGATTGTTTTGACCTGCTATTTACACAAAATGATCACGTAGTCTGACCAGAGTAAGTAAGCGCCTTCACAATGGGTCTTCACAATCTGTCTTGTAGCGCCCTCTTCTCGAAGAGAAAGTCAGTTAGTGCTACTACCTACAAGAATAATTAACTGGTTCGCAGAGAAGGTTCGACTAGATCCGGATGTCAACACAGTGGCCTAAGTCTGATGCCGCATGCTGTCACCCTAATCTAATGAACTATACGCATCCTTACCGTGTTTTTCGTTTAGCTTAAAAACGATGAAAGTGAAAAAATGACGTTCGTTTTATTTGTGCTCATCTCGAAGAATATTCTCCAAAAATGAAAACTCTACATCGCATATTTCTTTTCCTCGCTTCATTAACACACAAGCTATTTGATGAAAGAACATCTCTTGACTTCCGTTTCGGCAACCACACGAGTTGACTGTGCTACTTGTCCGCCCAAAAAATGATCACATCGGCTTTTGTTTTTGACAAGAACTGAACGGGTAGTGACTCTTTTGTTTCCAGAAGCAGTGGTCGCCTTTCCAGAGACTGCTTTTGCAGCAGACCGTGTACATCATCACCGACCTTGAATTGTCATTTCAGACTGCTTCGTTGATGGGATTGAGGCGAATAGGAATCTCTTGGAATTGACGGTGTCTGGTGGAGTATATCGCATTCCATGTTCTCTGTGAACCGGGTTTCAGGTATAACTGTTTCATGAGATCAATTCAGTTGATTCGGTTCATTTAACAAATACCTCAGAGGCGTGTGCTTGGTGAACGTGGAGATATACACTCGCATGCATATGTCATCACCAATCAGTAGGTTAGGAGTTAATTGGCAGAGTCCTCAATTAATATCTAACATTTTGGTTTCCCCCAACAATCCAGGACACTCAAAATCACTTTACGGTCATCATCATCAATCGCTTCGTGCATGCAATTCATGTAAACGTACATCTAAGTATGTATGAATTCCGTGAGGGAATCGCAGCCATCGCGGTTGAATAAACCCCGCCCGAAGCCACACCTTTCGAAATGAGTCTCTGCTGAAATCCGTCTGCGGTTGGTTGATTTTTCATTTCACTTTCGGTGTGTATCTGCAGTCGTACTTTTCTGGGGGGGGGGTTTCTGTTTCCTCAAGTATTCGGAAGTTTCAAGGTATTTCGTGCGAAATTGTGTGCAGTTGATGGTGTTTTCTTGTGCTTGGACATATTTTCAACTTACCCAGAATTATTTTCAAGAGTTTGGAACGTTTATGTAAAAATCCCATGACATAACTTCCAGTCTAAACAAAAAATATTTAATTTTTGTTCGGGTGAGTTTTCTTCGCTTCATTTTGTAAATGTTTGTAGACACCTGGAAAATAGAAGGGAAATGATGAAAGTTAATACACGAAATGTGATAGCTGGGTGATGAATTTAGTTCGACACTACTTATTGTGCAAGATTACATGACAAAGAGTGCATCAAGATTCAACTGCCGTGAGTGGTGTTGCATTGTTTTTCGCCAAAAAATGTATGAATTTTGCCGCATTAGAGCAGTAAATTGGTGCCACTGAAACAACTTAAACAGGCTGACGGCAGTCAGAGTTAAAGTTAATTTAGAATGGAGCGCAATAAAGAAGTCTAATGGGTTTCACTTGCTCAGAATGGTACAAGGTAAGTATTCAGTTAACTGCACCAGCAGCCCATGCGCAAGCAAACTAAACTTGTAATCTTCCCAGTCAACTGCCATCTGAACAATAAAGTGTTCTAAACAAACACAGCGACTCGCACCCGCTTATTTTTCAGAAATAAACAATTTTCAGCAAAAGTAAAGGAAAATGTATACTTTTTGGCATGGCAATTACAAAGACGATTAACTCGGTAGGTTTGGTACAACCCCTGTCTCACACTCTCAGATCTACCGTCCATGACGCTCGCCACAGCCTACCATTTCATCAAGATTCATACCATCCACCAACAAGTGACTAGAAGGCACCACCTGCCTCAAATTAAAGGGAAATATGGCCAGCACTTAATTTCAAACGATCAATCTGTCTGCTCAGACTAAGCAGGCCTGCACTCAGGACCTTCATCTGTGTCATAGGTGAACACTGCACAATCGGAACACACGATTTTTTCAGAAGCTGCCTGTATGAAGACGATGTATAAACTACACATTACCTCCTCTGTTCATGCAGTGCTCTGGGTAGTCAGGCACATACAATACTTTACGTGCGTCAGCGTCAAAGCATCCGTTGACTTTGAAGTACATGACGCAAGGGGTCGAAATTCGTATTTTATTATAAATATGCAATTCAATTTTAAGGGTCGATGTTGAATGTGAACCACACCTAAACGTCAAGTTTTTTTCTGCATTTCATTTGACATTTCTCAATTTCAGACTAACTCAATTTGAACCATGGAAAGATACATAATCGAGCAATGCGTTAAAGTTATTCAGGCTTATTATGAAAATGGGCGTTCAAATCAAAATGCATATCGTGCACTTCGTGCAAATGTGCATACAATCGGAAAAATCGTGCAAAAATTTGAGCAAACCGGGTCTGTAGGAGATGTGAAAACACCAGTGCATGCGCGTATAGCTCGTACTGCAGAAAATATTGCTGTTGTTCGCGATAGTGTGGCTGAAGAGCCGTCCACCTCAACTCGTCGTCGTGCCCAACAATTGCACCTCTCACGCTCGTCGTTGATGAACATTATGCATAGAGACTTGCATTTACACGCTTACAAGGTGCAATTGACTCAAGAACTAAAGCCTCTTGACCATTTCAAGCGTCGTCAATGGTCAGAATGGTGGCAAGAAATGGCAACAGTGGATGATAAATTTTCGAAGAAAATCATCTTCAGTGATGAGCCACATTTTCACCTAAGTGGATTCGTCAATAAGCAGAATTGGCGCATTTGGGCGAATGACAATCCAAGAGTGATTGTCGAAAAACCAATGCACCCACAAAGCGTGACTGTTTGGTGCGGTTTATGGGCTGGTGGCATCATCAGGCCGTATTTTTTGAAATCATAACGAATTTTTTATGGCTCGAGTTGGAAGATATGAATGTGGACGATATGTGGTTTCAACAGGACGGTGCCAATTGCTACACAGCTAACGAAACAATGGCTTTTTTGCGTGACAAATTCAATGGCCGTGTTATCTCACGTGGTGGCGATGTCAATTGGCCGCCAAGATCATGTGATTTGACACCGTTGGATTTTTCCTTTGGGGTTATTTGAAAGAAAAGGTGTACGTCGATAAGCCAGCAACAATTCAAGAGCTAAAGGATGAGATAATTCGGCACATTAACGGCAGAGAACCTCAATTATGCTTCAGCATCATCGATAATTTGGACCATCGGATGGAGGTGTGCCGCCGAGGTCGCGGCGGCCATTTGGCCGATATTTTGTTCCATACATGATTCAACCATACCAATATTACATAATAAAAAGAAATGACAATAATTTCATAAATAATTTGTGTTTTATTCAAAATCAACATCGGCCCTTAAAATTTACCCACCCCTTACAAACGTTTATTTACATTTGTATGCATTTAAAAATTTTATTCGACAACAACCAACCAACAAATGTTAATTTAAACTTCGATTCGATTCTATTGAATTATCTCAATCTGTTGACTGTCAACGCTGAAGGAGAGAGAAAAGTTAAAAGTTGAGCAACTACATCCGTCGCGTCGACTTCAACGTTGGGCTGTGTGTCACCTCCCATGTATTTTATGTATGTATCTGTCAAAGTATCGCTGACGCTGACGCATGTAAAGTATTCTTTGTGCCTGAACCTTTAGGGGCCTTTACAGCAACCTCAGCCAACTACATGGCCAGCTACACCGCTTCGTCAAAAGCGGCAACTCGTTCCAGGTTCAGACGTAAGTCAATCCTCACACAATAGACCTAAACTGGCCTAAATTGTGACTGCTATAAGTAGCCAGCTACTCTGCAGTCTAGTCTAAATTTTTGAATGTTTCTAAGCAAAATAATCATTTCCTTCGCGGCTTGTCAAATGCGATCCACAAAGTGACGGTAGTAGTCCACAAATACATGACACCAAAATTCGCAAATTCTAGCCTAGATATGCAAACTAAGAAAATTCTATGTGAGTTAAATGTAGCGTATACTGGAAAAACGTCAGAAGCCAATTGAAACTCTCGGTGTAAGAAGAACAAGGTGTACTCGACAGCTATGCCGGGGCGATATGTACGTGACGTGATCACGGAATGTTTCATATCAATACAAATTGAAATGCGCTAACAATAGATCATTTGTCTAATCTCATCGTCTGTGAACTGCATTTCATAAACTACAAACTTGATCGCCTTTGAGAAGCTGTTAAGCACACAGTTTTTACTTGTATTCTGTAGCCAACAAAATGCACAGAAAGTGCCCATCGCTGCTGCATCTCTTCGAGTATTTGAAGCTGTCATCACGTCCGAATAGAGTCTGAAATACAATGCGGTGTTGGTGCTACTGTTACAAGCAATGGCACAGCCCGAAATGAAGAGTAAAGAGTGTAAGTAAGCCAAAGCGACTAATGAGTCAACGTAATCTGACATGGAGAGACTTTTCCGTGCGATGTGACACCTCCCTTTCAAATTGTGACTCAACTGAGTGCATTTCAAATAATGCCCGAAACTTGTATATGTACGCAATGCAGAATGCACCTGCGCAGTGTGTAGTGCTTTACTGTAAGAATTGGCTACACACAATTTTAAAAAGGATATGGCACCTACAAGTTTTCACTGTTCGTCTAAAATGTGATCAAAATTAGTGAAGTGAAGTGTTAAGATTACTTCAAAGGCAGGAACCGTGGGGCTTTTAGACACTTTTAGTATCCTTGAAGAACCCGTTTAACATCAGCCATCCGAGCAAACCGTGAAATTGTTACCGTGGTTATGAACAGTGGCCTAAGTGGGTAAAGTCGAATCACAGCATTGTCGCTCTCGGCAGAGGATGAACATGCCCAACAACCCGAAAGGTTGTTTAGAGTGAACGTACATATTCAATCTTGTTGGACAGCTTTATCTGATATCTCGTTCCCTTGGAATGAACGAATGTAAAAGTGCCCAATTTCAATGTCTCTCAACCAGCCACTTCGCTAAATTTATTATGATTTGAGGATTTATTTAAAAAAGATATATCTCTTTCATTGTTTGATGTTGCTCGTACCTCAAATGTAGCGCAAAAGAGAAGTAGTAAGTTTTTAAACAGAAGAGAGCTTTCTTGCTGTAGAGAGGGCCCCTTCCCATAATTTTGACGCACGGCTTAATAGTGTAGTTACACCACACACGCATCGCTGCGGCATCACGATCATAAACGCATAAATACTGGTATCACTGCAAGGGTTCATTGATGCATCATACCGCGCATTGGATGAGCTAACTACGAGCATTCATGGGAAATCCGAAAATTGCAAACAAATTTGCAGAAACTGTTGGATAAGATAAAGGAACATTCTAAAATTATTTTGGAAGGCATCATCTGGCTATTTTTCAATTGTGATTCTATAATCCGCATCCGCCTTAAGCGCTTTCTTGTGTCATACATGTTTAACAAAATCGTATCATTTTTCGTATTATTATCAATTAATAATTTTACTAAACAATGTGTTCTGAAAACCATCGCATCAGCATAGCGAAAAAAAGTAGTGATGCCGCAACACTGCGCAAATATTCGACGTTTCTGAATTCGACCATGGCATGGCCCGGTGCAATGTGGGTCTGGTAAATTCTCCTGCAATTCAAGAAAGAAAAAAACAATATCATCACCATCAAGCTCTATAATCACAGCCAATTTAGACTACTGCGTCTGAAATGCATGCAGACCAAAGAGATTACACTCACTGACTTAACCCACACTTTAATGAAGTTCAGTAGTCTGGAATTATGGTACAGACTAGCGAATATCAAAGTTCCTCTACAAAAATTAAGAAAAATGGCAGAACATAACCCAAAGGAGAAGCATGTTGCCACGAAACCGACTGGTTAATCAAAAGACGGGGAAATAGCGAAAGAGTGATTCGTCACCCTGGTTTTACCAAGACAGAACTACACGTCTGTCTGAAATAAGAATTTGTAGCCAATATTTCTAAAATAATGAACGTTGGGCGGATACAATACAGCATAAGTGGCTACAATCCGATTTGGGCGCGGTTGCAGCGATCCGTCATGAAGGCGTTTTCTAGCATTAAGGCGGAAGCGGCTATAATGGATCTGGGGGTGAATTAGAGAAAATCGAAGTTCAATCAGCCCTGAAAAGAGGACATACCCCAAGCTAAGCTATAACTTCAAGCTAGTCAGGACTTTGTCTACCTCGTCTCCGCAGTAAACAGTGCAAATAAAATCAGTGTCTTAATCAAACGCGTAACAAGCCTCGCTGAGTAAACATTTTTTGGGCCCAGGACGCTATATAGTAATTAAGCCCTTTATCGAAGGATCAAGCTGGTTTTATACCAGACATTCATCATTGCAGTCCTACTATGCGGAAGCATGGACAATTTCAAAGGCTGACGTAGAAGTCCATCCCCTTTTCGAGCCTGTTTGACACTGCAACAGAGGACACGCGCGTCTTATGTGGCCCGCACGAGTTGAGACGGACGTCACTGAAACTGGAGGCAACTAGTCAGAGATCGCGCTGGCTGGAGAGGCATATTGGTTGAGGCTCAGCATAATCGCAGAAAGTAGCGCGGCAGAAAGAAGAAGTCGACTTTGACTTTAGTAGTTTTCAAAATTGTCACGTCTGAAATATACAGACACTCCACGAATGCACCCATAAAGTCCCACAATTTCCTCCTAGAACCATCGACGAACCATTATTCTTTAAAAATACATCTATTCAAGTAATGCTGGTTAATAGAGTGGCCTGCCGAATGCTATAATTCGCAATGTAAACGCAGACAGAGATTGAGTAGATTCCAGGTCGGATGATTACCAGTTTCGAGAGCAGAGCGGGTGTCACTGGTCAATGTGTTTGCTTGCATGTTTTCGAAATCAAATCTAATCGACCCATGTAGTTTTAAATCAACCTTAGAAATGGAACGAATGTGCAGTGACTATAATGAGCGTTTCGTTCACTTTCGTTGGGTTCGATCATTGCTTGCTTACTTAAGTGGAAGCGAAATAAAACGCTCTGTACTAACATATATGTCAGTTGTGATTGGAACCATGAGTGCTTTGAAATTCAACGATGCTTCCTAGTACTTTTCGTTAGATTGTGACATAGGCTCAAGTTTACATACGTTCATTATGGTTGACCTTTTTTTTCCTCTTGTACAACACATGCCGTGAAGGCAACGACACCGCGACCAGGAAAGATCTATTGTATAGGTATGGTTGACCTTAAGCCATATGAAAAAATCTGTAGCTCATGTCTCGAAGAAACGATATAAGAGGCGTGTCAACTAAATCCAGTAACATTTCTGGAAAACAATTCCTGACGTGCAAGTGTGTAGATGTCGGCAAATCTCCAGAGACGGGTGTTACAGAGATATGTACGAATACCTACGCAACAAATATTAAATTTGATTTTGAATAATATTAAAATTACTATTTATTTTTTTTCTTGAAAGAATTTTGGGACACCCTTTGCTTTAATTTGACAAAGCTCTACACACCAAGCCATCAAGACTTTTCCAATATATTTTTGATGATTTGGGTTTCGGGATTTGGTAAGACCTGCCGGAACTTGTTCGTTTCACGTCAATCAGTCCCGATTCCACGAATGAAAATAGAGCAAGAAACTTGCTAAGGACCTTGCCACTATTGGTCTAATACTCTAACCCAGCTAACAATGGAGGAACTTAATTCAATTTGGATCAAGTTTCAGAGAAACTGCTACATTTTGATGCGAAAAATGGTTCGAAACTTTTCCAATTGGACAGAGGTGAGCAGATTCCTCGACACAAAGAGACTGGGAATAATGAATAATTGCAATAAAATATTTTCTCTTAAATGTTTTACACACAATCCTTTCATTCACAAGCAAGTCCTTCTAATGCGAACTTGAGTTGGGTTGCTTATTTACACGCATATATAGAACACCATTTAAGTATCCTTCGCACACTTGTTTCACATTTAAATAGGCGGAAGTGTTGCGCAGGATTTCATGTTCACATGGTGACAAGTTCGTCCATGAACGATTTACCGACACTCATCAAGGATCTTCAGAAATAGTTAATGAAACACCCTTCTGATCAATGCCAATTAAAAAAATCACTACAAGCGACACCCAGGAGATCGCAGAAGAATATGCAAAAATGTACGTTACCATTTAATATCGAGAACTGACATGTTTGAGTTAATCCCTTTCACAGATATCAATTTGCGGCTCACTACTTGGAAAGTATATCCTCGAATGGAATATTTCTTCTCAATTTCTATTTTATTTTGTAATATTTGTTTTTTTTTTTTTTAACACATCATTCACTTGTTTATCGAACACACTGAACGTACAATGGAAGCGTATCCTTTAACTAGTAGTCAGAATTTGAATCGAATACCGAAGTCCGTGTACGCGATGGGACATCCTTTCGAACTTGTAACATTGAGAACAAAACGTCAACTGCTTTAGCTGGTGTCGATTGCAAGCCTCTGAATGCCCCGTCCGACAAACATTGAAAAGTTGTTTGTCCCTTATTTGCGGTTAGTCTGTCTGTCGCTTATTTTTCAAATCATCCCTTACCCCGAACTATCCTCACACATGAACTGACAGCAATTATAGCAGTAGGTTGGGGTTGTCTTCTCTGCTTGTCTTCTGTTTCTTTCTTTCTTTCATTCTTTTCTGTTCATTCTCCATTCATCCATCCTGCCCTCGCTCCTCGGCGCGTCTGCTTTATGCGTTTCTGTTGTCCGCTTCTGTGTTGTAAGTCAAGTATTGAATCAGGTTTTGTGCACATCACACTCATTGGATCGGGGCCGGAGGGTAGGAAGCACCCAGTAGTCGTGTTTCAACCAATACCCATTCGATTATTGGCAAGAAGAAAGGTGACCGTGCGACGCGACGCGACGGGGCCGGGGGACTGACGGTGAGGAATGTGTTCCCGATATTGTGCATCGACACGTCTGAGAACAGCCTTGGATGACAGAATGAACGCATGATACGAGTGCTTCACGTCACAACGTCAGCCCTGCGTGCAAACAACAACAACTAATTACAGACACACACCCATACAAGTGTACTCACGTTCACAGTTTAAGGACTGCCGAGCAATGTATTGTAAATGCATTTTCGTGGAATGACAGTGGAATCGATCTGACTGGTGCTGCCCGGAAACATACATATGTACGTGCATGCACGTATGGTAGCCGCGATTGCTTGGTCTTTGAGTTCCTCAGTCCAATGACGATGGCGTAACCTAAGACGAAGACGTCAGCGTTTGCGGTAAGTGGCTACGTTCGATATTCCACCCAAGATACCAATGATTGTGGTTCTCGAAATTACTTCATTTGTTTTGTTTTTTCCTGATGAATACTGCTCGCATGCATATGCATGGGCATTGTTTTTTCTTCAACGATTTGTGGTGACAAACGTGATTTAGCAGAGCTTTAAACTCAGAAGAACGGAACACGGAGATGGGATGACTTCAAGATGGGTACGGTTAGCAAACATTTTCAAGAATGCAGTGCGGAGAAGAATCGCACACACTTCTGGAAGTCATCGCTTGAGCTCCGCTTGACAAGATGACGACCACGGACCGCTTGGAAATAGGTATTCAACTGTGCAACGTACTGAATTGTTGTCGAATTCATTGTTGAATCTTTGCAATGTGTGGCTCTAGTACCCATTTACAGATGATGCTTTCCAAACGTGTCCCTAAATGTTGGGTTTCCCACTTAGCTTATGCTCAATAACGATCCACGGAAATGTTAACTTGTCTGTCAGGTGCAGCATTATGCGGGAGGATCGAAGAGTAGTGACTTCGGGTTGCAAAAACTTAATTGTCATCCGCGATTACGTACTGTCATCCTCTCCTTCTCGAAGCAGGAGTCTGAGACTCGAAGTCTGTCTGTCTCAATCTTATCATTGAGCAGTTTTACGTCATGCACTACATCTTCAACCCAGCCAATGGTTTCATGACAACGTAGTTTCGTAGAAGGGGCCAGGAACCAGAATGGCTTGCCGATTTTTTGATTGGTCACACATTTCGACCATTCGACACATTTTCCCAAAAAAACTAAAGAAGATGACCCCAGGATAAACAATGTTCATAGAAATCACAATGACCCATTGGCCATTGAGTGAATGCTGGTCTTATAATGTGCCATTCACGGTGGCTATCAGCTCCCTAGTTCTCCTGTGGTCAGAACAATTTTAAGCATTTTTGATTGACAATGGTGCCTTCTCTTAAGTTTACAATTTGTTGGTAAAAACATGATTTTTCGATAAAAACTAACAAACTTCCGATGACGAAACTTCGCTGCACGATCTCCCGACACAAGGCGTGTTAGTGTGATGTCTCTACAAAGTTGTTCAGATGAACCTTAGGGTAAAATAGCAATTCAGGAGCCATCCGCTACAATTTGTCTGTCCCGCTCATCAAATTTCGTCGTCATCAGAGGCTGTGCATCATTGGTGCTGTGACCGGTAGGTTCTTTATCTTCTGTGTCAATGCCTGCGGTTTGTACAGTCAGATTGGTCTTTCAAAAGGTGACTCTCTAAATCAGACAGAAGACCAACCATTGGATGGAGTGGCTATGCGCTGATGTTGCTTTCCCTGTGCACAGTTATGGCAAACGATGTCATTTACTACTTTTAAATTATAATACACAACTATAAGCCATAATTTCTTGGACTTTTATTTGACGCTTCCTGACGGCGCAGCGTGGCAAAATGCTGCACCTGACTGACAGTGTAACAATTCTGGGTATCAGTATTTGACAAATGTATCATATTGACAATGAGCTAAACAGGAGCGAGCTAGGGAAGAGAGTCCATTATATCTGCGCTATAGCGAGCAGCCCTTGAAAAAGCTGCTAATTGCAATATTTGCGGAGCTCTAATAGTTACTCCAGATGTTGTACTTAACATAGTCCCGTGGTTGTATGTTATCCGATAGCACTTAGGCTAGCACTGTGCTTTGATTTAAGATATTCGGCTTATGGACCAGTCCACTACAACAAGTTGAATTTCTTTCATAGGTACGAGTATGTGGTTAAAGGCATATTTTTGAAGCAAAAGTCTTCAACTCCAGATCCAGGGGACAAGGCAAGAGTGAACGCCCGCTTCTAGGTAGGAAGGTAGGACTAAATTGGAAATCATACTCACTTAGACCATCCGGTCCGTTGTGCTATCACGTTCGGCTTTGTGTCCAAAACCCATTTTTGTATTCCTCTTGGAATTTGTTGGCCATATGTGATTTCTTCTGACCTCTTTTATACCCATTTAGAGGCTTTAAGAAATTGTAGTATATCCTATGGATCAATGTTACTCACATCCTTAAACTGGTTTGAAGTAGTTCTCGGCTAGCAGTCTTCTTCTTGTTTCCGCAAGTGTAGGACATGTTCCGATGGAGTGTAATATTGTTTCCTTTTCTTCTTCATCCATGCAGAAGTCTTTGTAAGGCGCCCCAAGTCTTCTTTAATGGTTGCCTATGAGACAGTGACGGTTAGTACCTCTATTGCTCTACTGAAAGCGTTCCTGTCTAACTTTAGGAGGTAATCAGTCCTTCCTTGATTTAGCATAGGTCACATCGCTTTCGATATCCTACAAGTGTCAAGTTCCGACCATTTGCGGTTTTTCATCATCAATCGGGATTTTATTGTTTTCAGTGGGGGTGGGCGTCTCCTGATCTGCTGCCATTGGCATACTCGCCCCTTTCCATTGGCGTACCCGCACCCTTCCTTGATGTTCATCAGTTCTTTTATCACGCCCGCTTCTAAGTTGGCGCACAAAAGTGGAGAAGGACATTAATCAAATTGGTGTTCGGAGCAAGGTCCAAGGTTGCAATTAAGCCTGATTTATCGTCATGGACGAGGGACTCGACATATACACGTAAAAGGCGTCACAACGCACGATCCAGCCGTTCTAAAAATTGCTCATCCAACTCATTTCTTGGTTTTGTGAAATGTAGCGTCGTCTTGTTGGAACCACATGTCGATCAAGTTTAGCTCGTGCATTTTTGGCCCAAAAAAAGTTCGAAGTCCTTAAAGCATAGTTGGCGCCATTGACTATAAACTTCTTCTCAATGTGGCCCAATGATCCCGCCAGCCGACAGAGTGATATTTTCAGGATACAGCTTTGAGTTCCCAAAGGTTGCTGATTATAAGCTTGTCATTTCATTGTGAAATGGATATGCCAAGTGAGCTTGTTTGACTTTGACATATGTCACAAATCACGCATGAGCTGTCAAAAATTATACACTGAAAAACCACACGATACAAATTACACATTAAAAATTAATTATTGAACATTAACTAAATTCTTTCGTAACATACATCGATGTCGCTTTTAAAGTTTTCCCGTGCCTCTTATATGGTCGTGGCAACAATCAAGCGTTGCGACTTCACCGCGACTTCACCGGACGATGACAAGATGCCATCACATCATAATCACAATAAACTCAAACGAGACGATGAATCTGGCCATGCAGCTTTCAAAACTAGCTTTTTAACTACGCATCTAGATTGTTATTTGAACTGTATCAATATGCACATCTTCCCAGCTTGTGTGACAACCTAAAACACTGTTTACTGTCAAATATCACCTAAAGAACAAAAAAAAACACCCAATTTCAGTAATCACACGCGTATATTAAACAAGTTGGAACCCCCCAAGTGGTGGAGAGATCGCCAACTTAAACGTATCCCAAAATCGGATGGATTACTACCGAAACCCGATCTGATATTCGCTAAGTAAGTCACAGTCTCCTGTGGGAATCCATTAGTTCACATGAATCACGTAACCATTTTTTGTGCCCTTTTTGCACTGAATGTCGTGTCGTTGTAGGTGGAGGAGAAGTCAAGTCGCCTTTCTCATGCGCCATCTATACACACTTCTCCACCGCCGCTGTGCACATCCTTCGTGGGAGCCGTCGAGCGCACCTGTTGTGCGTTCAACTGCAAATGGAAACCCGGCCGCAGAGCAAACCGTCCCGCTTTTAACACTCAATTAATAAGTAGCTTACCAAAATAGTCGGCAAAAACTGACATTATCTGCCGGTGCATCATGTCGTTGCTCGCCGGCGACACGTGCCGGCACACGGACTGCGCTACCAAATGATAGTCATCTTCGAGATAATTGTCTGCATATTGCGCGTAATATCTTCTGTAAACTGTAATTGAAATTTAATATTTCTTGAAAGGTATACTTCGGCAGATAATCAAGGATGCGCGCCGGGGTTGAGGATGAGCGCGAAGCATGCACGGTGCCGCTGTGTGCCATTTATTTGCGGTTGTACTTATCGGATTTGGGAACTGGTACGACTTGTAATTGGGGTTGATCAGCGGTACGAAGTATTTTCTCATGACACTGTGGCAATGGGAAACCCATTAAGCACCCTGGCGGCGGGGAATGTGCTAATTAAAGATACGATATGAAGAAGAGATGAGTATCCTTTTTGAGGTTATGGATATGATGGAACATTTGCAAGGAAAAATATGTTTGTTTAAATGATGTGTAATCTTCCATTGCGGCGGGAGGGGTCGTTATATGCGAGGAGACACTCTTTTGAAATTCATCCGGCAGAGAATTGGTGGTAAGGCGAAAAGTAAAAATTGTATTGCGAGAAGAAAGTACGGGCAAGTGAACGGAGCACAGAAGCGGCTTACAGTTTCGGCTCACTTGGGTTTAATTGTGGTCATTGCGGCAAATAGAAAGGAGCTCGCGGCGTGCACGTAATACATGGAGGACTCATGGGCATGCAACGAGAAGGCTTAGTTGTGAGGACGGTGATTCATGAAGGGTATGAGAAGCAGTATCGTAGCTTGTCCAGCTTAGGTTAGGCTCTAGTGGCTGACTGCAGACAGCAGCCATTCCATTGTGATACCGCACGGATTCTGTACCTCCGATTCATCAAAATCAATTTGTGCTATGATTTATCTGGGATACGCTGATGTTATTACGAGTATGTTCGCACAAGATGTCTCAGAGTTTATCCACCTGGCAAGTTTTCCTACAGGTACCGAGGCTACTGCACGAGCCGAAGAAGTGATGTATAGGCTCTTCCTGTTCCTGGTCTCTACAGCTTCTACAAATGTCATTGCGCGGGACACCTACATTGCAGGCATGCGTGCCAGATGTTGCATTATGAGGCCGATGATCTGAGCACTCAGAATGGTCTGTTCAGTTCTGTTCTTAAGTCAATACAGTGCTTCTTTGATATTCAACAGCTCGCCCCGAAAGACGCGTCTCGGGAGATGTGGAGACATATTTTTGTTTATTCGGCTTTACACTCTGGGTGAATTTTTTTGTCAAGCATCAAGGGACTTCAGTCTATGCCTACCCCACCGCCTCCGCCTACAACTCCATCTGCATGCGCCACCATGACAGAACATGCAGATCTTTGCTCTCGAAGAGACCAAGGGCTTCTTTATACGTTTTTGGGATTGTCCATGCCTCTAAGCCGTACAGCAGCACTGGGATGTTCAATGTCTTAGTCAGCCAGATTCTTCAAGGCTTTATTACTCAGTTGGTGATGTGGAAGTCATAGTCCTTACGTATGCTGACGATCTGGTTATTTTGACTGAAAACCATACATACATACTCTTCAGTTGAAAGTAAACATATTACAAACTTACTGCAAACTATGGGACTGAAGATTAACGCCCCAAAGTGAAAAATCATGGTTTTCGGCACTGGTCGGGGTAGTAAGACTGCCGGGCAAAACTGTCTCTTTGAAAGGCGAACCGATCGAAGTTGTCAAGGAATTTAACTAGATGGGTTTTCTTATGAAGTCGAATATCGACAAAAAGCACATATGGACATATATCAATGAAAAAGATGCAACCTGTTTCCTCGTTTTTGTATTCATGTCTACAGGCTTTAAGGCTATATTGCAACAGCGCGTTCGGGCGTTCCGACTTTGACATTTTACGTAGGATAGGTGTAAAATCATTTGTTAAGTCAGAATGAGGCGGTGGGTCGTCGAGTTTTCACAGACCTTAATGTCGTAAGGCAGAGCACAAAGTTCTACATAGGTGGCGCTACTCTCTACTCACTCCGGCGTTTTGCCGATCGTGATAGAATTGTTTTAAATTTATTTCTCAATTTGAATTTTTTTTTGGCAAACTGAGGCGACTGTGCAAGTAATTCATTTTTGATAGGGATTTTGTAATTATTAATTTCATATGCTTCCTTGGAAAATTCAATTCAATTCAATTTATTAAAACAAATAAAGGTACATTAAGACATAAGTCTTTTAAGACATCTAGTCTATAGTACGAGTAAGTATAATAAATTTAGTGTTTTAAGAAATAATTCAAAATGTACAACAATTAATAATAATGAAAATGTATTTCAGAACCACTTGACTTGCCAAACGTGCGCCTTCTATTGTATTTAGATATAGAAAATTTAAGTTTTCGGATTCTGACGCTAAATTCTCGTACACTCGATAAGACGCGTATCGACGCTTGTCAAAGCCCGAACGCGCCGTTGCGATATTTTTGTACCTTAACTCTTTAATACACAAATTTTTTGTGAAGGAAATTATTTATTGTACAGGAGACAATTCTGAACAACTTTTGATCTACGTCTTTTCATATAACTCACCTGGGTGTGTGACAGGTGACTACATGGAGTGCATGAAACAGTTCTTTTCACTGGGGAAGCACAGATGAACATGACATTTCCGACAAAAAAATCGAGTTCGTGAGTCCCATCCAGGTTTTTTTGATTCGATGTCGAGTTGTTCGTGCTGCGGCAAGTGGCCGATTGTGTAGTCGTACATCCTGCGGTGGCAATCTCCGATGCGATCTCCGATTCCAAATTCGATTGGCGAAAAGTGCCAACAGTATGCCGGATTTTGTAAGACAAGTGGCCACTTCCATGGTAAATTCGTTCAATTTTAGTGGCTTCTTAGTGGCTTATTAGTAATAGCCAAGCGTTGATGATGCACATGTGATACAAAAGGCGCTGTGTTCATTTGCGTGATTTGATGGGGATGCCACATCGACCCAAGCTTTATTCAATTGCAAGTTCTTTTCGCGCCGTAATGGTTTCTTGAAAACATCGCTGTCGTTATCCACCGTTACGGTTTCAAACATTGCCGCATATTGGGCCCACCGCGAAGCGTCGCCGACAATCAACGGCTCATCAACTAAACATGATGGAATGTCAACCGATTCATTATTTACAATGGCACTTTCGTGAGCAGTCCCTTCGACATCTGCTTCGTCAGCGGAAGTTGCAAATTTCGTGTCCTTTGACGTGAGGGCACACTAAAGTCGTCATCATCATCGTCGAGCTTCATTTGTCGAGCAGCTTCAATGTCAAATTTCGGATGTACGTCACTACCGTCTACGGAAAAATCGGATCGGACGGAAAAACTATCGGACCATGCTTGTTGTTGTGGATACGTGAATCCTGGCAACTCTTCTTCGTTGAGAAAATCGATTTCGCGCTACATTCTAAATAGTTTTTAAAATTATATTTCAAAAACTCAATTCACTTAAAAATATCTTAGATTCATCATCGGCTACTTACAACTAAAAACTAGATTCTAAACTACTTTCTAGCTTACAAATAACCTACGTTACATTCTTGTGAAGAGTGCAGCGTTGCAAATAACGACGGTGCGTTTGTTTATTGCACAATGCTTCCGGTCCCGATTCCGAGCGTCGACGTTTTATTGGTCATTTATGATCTGACCACAGACACGCTATCCTTATGTTATCTCACAGATAACATATTTTATTGTGTAAATGAACAGCGTGCCATTTTGGGCACGAACAAAAAAAAATCTCAAGAAAATCATTTAATTTTTTACTACGGAATACGAAAATAATATTTTCGGAGTCGTCTTAGACCGATTTCCCAGAAATATTCATGTGTGGATATCACAAATTTACAAAAAATGCGTATCGTCGTCCGGCGCAGACTCAACGTCATTTTAAGCATTCAAATGCAGTTGGATTCAAGCTTAGCAGAACGAAATAAAACTATTCGCACGCGGTTTGGAAGATTTTTGAAAATAATAAATAATGCTTAATAACTGGTGTGATTCCTCTCAGTTAGCTAGTTTAGCTACGCTACACAGGCGACTGCTACAACATCAAAAGGAACCTCTAAAATGACAGCACCACTTGGGACAATTTGCTGATACTTATCTTAGCGATTTAAGTTTCACTTAACAATTTAAGTTGGACCTACCGGCTTGCACGATCCGAAAAGAAAAGCCAGTGTACAAGCTGTGTACAGTACCAGCTTCAACGGCGTCTGAAGAGCGTTCCTTTTCTACATTGAGAAGGATAAAGACGTACCTCCGAAGTACACAATCAGGAAAGCTCTTATGTCAACTGAAAGAAAAATTTGAAAGAGCTGGCGATTCAGCTGACAATCAAAAAAATACGTTTTGTTTTATGTTACACTTCCTCAGAACTCGTAGCTAACCCAATGATTGAGGCCAGGAATCGCCACTGCTGAATAATAACTAACAGGTAATAGCAACGAATTCGTGACTCGATCAACTGCTTCTTTTCGTAGCAAAGCCGTTGAGTCATCAGACGCTTTCAACGTTCAATCGATCATGCGATTAAGCTAAAAGTCCTCAACCATCTCTTAAACGAGGGCCTCACGCTCAGCTCAGAACTGGCCGATAACGACTGCGACGAACCAACAATTAACATTTTCTCACTCCCAAGCCTAGTACACTCATAAGCATGTACTTACGTGCGCACATTAACTCTCATGTACCAACAAGAGCCTACGAAGTCCCACTCACCTAAACTCCTGTGAAAAAAGAAGCGAATAACATATACGTACAAGTGCATACATACATTGTGTATTCTGAAAGTTCCGTTGAATATTACCTGTCAAACTGCTCGCACATCGGCATGGTCACAGGCAGCGTTGTCGTGTCATTGAAATGGAAAATCGTAATATCCTCCCGAAACTGACAATCGATACCTTTCAATGATTACTTCACCTGGAGAATGAGATGGCGAAGGCAGACGCAACCAAACTCCAGCGGTCGGTCGGTCGGTTCACTCACCGGTGTTCTCACATATTAAACTCATTTGAGTGTAAAGGCATTTGTCGACTAGTTCGAGTATCGAATTGCACGATGGGAAATAATGGAATACGATGTGCGAGCGGGTTATGTTGATGGCAACAGCAACGGCTACTTGCTTTCAAGTGACAAGCTGAGACTGCACCTTCTTGCCTCGGTTCCAGTTTTGAATCTCTCAAATCGTAGTGGTAGCCAAAGTGTCAACCAATTTGTTGCCAGTGAAAGTACGTATTATACGTGAATAATTTGCAGGCTTTACTTTCGCTGGGTGTGGTTTAATTTGGTTTCTCTCCGTTCGTTTTGTTTCATTTTGGATTAAACTCCTTTGAAATTAAAGCAGAGTTGGTTTTGGCATTCAGTGAACAGGATCAGTCTTCGAAATACCAGCCTTGCTAATAGTAACGAAACGATCTGCCTTCCTTTGCGGCTGTAGCAAATTATTCATCCATCTCGGTGAGCCTAATTAACTCTCATGCCTTTGCAGAGGATATGGATGACTTAGTTTTTGCGATTAATGTTCCTGCTACGACACCAATATCGCTCTCAAAAAGAGCGACTCTAAGCTCTAGGTAAGGAAGTTAGTGACTTTTCGAAGAAGTCCCATTGAGGCTTAGGTTGGGAGTGGTTAAGGTGCAGACTTCGAAAATAAAGCAGTCACACTTGAGTCACAGCGTCTATTCGATCCTACTTCATCCAACCAGTTGATGTTCTTAGTAAAGCGGTGAAGACGGGTGGCATTAATGTCTTTTTTAACGTTCGCTTGTTTCTATTTGGTTATAAATATGATAAACAAACTTCTCAATGCAGTAAAAAAGTTTTGCACAAATTGCGTCCGCATTTTAGTGAGCGGAGACCGGATGGTGTTGTCAGAGTAACCGGCGAAAGGTTTGACCATCGGTGGACCAGGCCAGCGACAGGCACTGTGGCTGATCGGCCTTGGATGTCTGTGAATCGACCTCTGGGCAAAGTTCCAAACTGTCTTCTTGTAAGCAAAATCCCAGATCTTGATTGATGGTCCGTAGGCGACGCACAGCCAGTAGCGGTTGGGCGAGAAGCGCAATGCGTTAATAACGTCGTTGTTCTCAAGGCTGTACAGTAAGTACTGTAAGAGAGCCTTGGTGTCCTTGCCTCCGGAAGAGCAGAGGGAAGTTCAAGTATCTGCTGTGTCCGGTGGTTGTTCTTCAGCTTGCAATTTGTCAGAATCCAGTCCTTGACGGTGCGATCCGCACGACACTAGAAACGAACGCAGATTGTTCACTTGCACTCGGCCAAGGTGTTCCACAATTTAATGGTCTTGTCGCGGGAACCGGAAACGATTTGACGGTTATCAGCTGAGATGTTAGAATGTTGTTAGTCTTTAAGTTCAGAAAAGGGAAATTACACAAAATTGTAAGATGAAGACAATTTTTCATGAAATTGTGCTGCAACGTCTTCCCGAATTCAGTTTGTCGTTAGAATCGTCATCGACTAACAGAACAGAACTCGTGAACGATCAAATAGTTCCTTGATCCTGACGCACACCGTGGATGAATCAGCGACAGTTTTCTGGGCTTGCTCCTAACGAAACGTATAATCTCGTTGAAAAAATTAGTGTTTGAAGGCAATCATCATCGGACTGTGAAAGCTGCTCGAGTGAAACTGGATAGTCAGCGAGAGGCACAAGCGGGAACACCTGAATATATCGTTTTCGCATCAAAAAACCTGACAAGTCAATTAGACGAGAGCAAACACAGGTGCATTCACGTCCTCACCAGTACGGCCCAGTTTTAAGTAAATTTTAAATATTTACTCAACACCCTTAGCGCCAGGAGAGAAACTCGTGCCCTCGGAAGAGTATCACACGGTTGCGGTGGTTCTTTAATATTTTACGCAAACATTGCGGGTAACCGTCGGGGTGGGGTGACGGTTAACAAGTTAACCCCTCAGCGGGTTGGATAAGCATCAGCAGAACACGGCGAGATTATATCAATCCACGCAGCGGACTCGAGCCTGATTCAACAAGGTATTAATGTTGCCACATCGACCGAGTATCTTAATCTCATTCCCACACCCGGAGCACTTTCATCTTGCGAACGGCAACCTAATCATTTGGAACAACGTTCTTCTTCTTTTGGCCTTTTCTAGTGTGTCCTCCTACCCCACCGGCGACACCGTCCTCCTCCGGCCTGCATTTCAATTATAATGGTTCTCTTTTTCTTTTTTGTATTTTTAGATGTAAATACCAGCAAGCACTTTTCACTTCGCTTCTTGTATATGGGCGAGTGCGGCGTTTTGGAGGCTTCGAAAATCGATAAGGGCACTCTTGTGGCTTCGGCTGTTTCAAAATGAATGGAATTTAGCCACAACATCGGCAACAAACATAGTATTTTTTTTTTTCATACGAAGTGGATGTGAGTCCATGTACATTGTACACATCGTTCTCGGGAATGCGCAACTGAAAGTGTCACAGAGGGGGTTGAAGGCGATGTACTGACTCTCGCACTGAGAGTGGTCGAGGAGCCACTTCCACAGTGCGACCAGTGCCTACTCCTAATTCCGAAGTTCCGGAAATGAAATCCATCCCCTGTCAATGCACTGTCGCCTTGTGGTCTGACGTCGATTGGGCACAAATGTTTATGCACGCATTTCCTAAGACAAATTAAAAACCGAAGGAGAACAGAAAAAAACAAAAAAACTGTCAGTTTGACAAGTGTCACCCGATATCTTCATTGGTCAGCAACTGTTGTCGTATCCAATTCAGCTCGTGGCACAGTTTTCGTAAAAACTCACACGTGAAATTGAGTTTCTTCGGAAAAGAGACGACCAGCCCTCCGAGGCCGATCCACATAAATATTAAGTGTCCCTGCGTGTTTTGACAGATGGCGCAGCGGAATGGAGTTGCAGTTAAACCCTTTCCTAAGCATATTGCGAGGGAATGATGCTCTGCATCGAGGACGAGCGTTTAAGACTGACGAGTGAGTGGTCGCAGTTTAAGAAGCTACCGAGCGAAGAAGTGCAATTAATCTGAGTGTAATCCGAGTCGCATCGTACAATGCACGTGTTAATCCAGGTGTCGCCTTAAAATAATTAGGAACTCTGAGTGGAGTTGTTTCCTTGAGGGGTGTTAAGAGGGGCATAACTTGTCTTTAAGTAGTTTGACGCTTAGCAAGAGAGTACAGACAAGCATTTCGTCGTAAGCTGGAGTCGCTACAGCAAATGGTCTGAGTGCTTGATGTTAACCTGATGATTACATCATCACATTTTTCATCGGTTTTGATACCTTGCTTCCTTGGTTCTTTGATATTCGGAGGTGTCTCCTAGAGACTCCTCACGCCGAGTCGTCCTTACATGAGAACCTTCGATTCCAAGTCTGTTTAACGACAAGGAAGGGGTGATCAATTCAAAACTGGAAGGTCCAATGGCTTGTGTTTGAACGGAATGGTAGACTACGCACTGAACGGCTGTGACTACGTTAAACTGCGAGGAGGACGAAACTACTTCTTGTTCATCTTCTTCGTGTGTCACTCTTGCACGGGGTAGACCTGGGCCTCAACGAACAATCCTCTCCAGCCAGCGCAATCTGTGGACAATTGCCTCCAGTTAGGCACACCAAGTTGATTGCGATCATTCTCCTCTTGTGTCCGTCACCTTAGGTTAGGTTAGGTTAGGTAGGCGGGCTTCCAGAGAAACCGCCAGCACACTTAGACCAATGTGTGGCTCCACCGATCGACAACTCCAGTGATAGTGGCGTTAATTTGATCCCAACGGCAAATGGTGACTGGACCAGATTTGAAAACCGGATAAAGCGTCCAGCTAGAACCGGGGACCCTTCTAACCAAGGGCAGGCACTTAACCAAATGCACCATCCAGCTGTTCCTTCATTTTAGACTCAGCCGTCCTCTGTTGCGTTGACCCACTAGTTCGGAGTTGTCAAAATCTTTGACAGCAGTGTGCAAACGATACCCGCGGTGACGTAGACTAGTTGTAGCCACACAGATATTATGGTACCTATAGAGCCTCTTTGTGTTACTTAAAGTTCCTGCTCGCTTCGACCTGTAGCAACACTTACTAAGATGATAATGACAATCCTTTGTCAATCCGGTCCTAGTCTGCGTCTAGCAGAAGTACAACGTTGGTTGTGCTTGCAGCTTCTTCTTATTCTGGCGGTGGATTCTCAGACCGAGGTAGACTTAGATTGAGCTTCTCTAGCGACCACTAGAGTTGTGCGAGCTCTTGTTTCTTAACGAGTGGAAATTACCTCTAATTTCATCTCAACTCCGATCGTCGAGGTTTTAGATGCTTTTCTGCTAGACAGGCGTAGAGTCGGCTCACGCACTCCTTCCTAATCCGGAGTATCGGAGAGGAGATGCCTTGGATTTTGGACTTGGACTCCCGATTGTCGGGTGAAGCACGCCAGTTTCATTCCATATCTCCCCATTAGTGCATTTCCCTCATTTGCTGATGATGTTGGAAGCAGTACCTCTCGCACGCTTCGAAGCGTGGTTGTGTTCCGATTGTGCAGTGTTCAGCTATGGCACTACGAAGGGTCTGAGAAGACAAAATGATCATTTGACATCAAGTGCTGGCTTTGCCATTGCCCGGTATGTCACAATGTCTCGGCACGCATATGAGGTGTATATTGAAATGTTCAGCCATCTCGTTGAGGGACAACCTGCAATTAAGGGATGTTTTTGAATGGAACATGACATTGTCCAAGGACTTGATTGCGGCTTGGTTGCCCGATACGGTCGGTGACCCTTTTTTATTACATTGTTCTTGAGTCAGGACAGGCTTCCTTTATCGCAATGGTTTCTGCCGGAAATACGTTACAGTGGTCAGGGAGCTTCAATGAGAGAGCAATCATCCAGCGTTTGATTGCCAGATATCCAGTCCGATCTGGAAGGAAGCTGGTAGAGAAGTAGTTCTCTAAGATTTCTTGAGGTAGTAGGCAATTTGTGGCATTGGGACGGAGGTTGAATTCAGTAAGTATAGTTGAAGTGTCTTAAGGCACTGTTCTATGTTTGCCAAAATGGTTCAGCAGTGTAAGGTGCAGGAGTATGCAAACTGCATCCGACGGAGTGCTTCTGAACGCTCCGCTGATACACAAGCAGGCGAATCTTTGCACCCGGTTGTGCATTGCAGTTGACAGCTCTGTTTAGTGCTGTCCTCCAAACTGAGACTCCTTACATTTTTGTCTGCCTGACAATAGCGGTAAATATTCAGTGAAAAGTTTGGTTCAGTCTGACTATCAATCTTTCGATATGACATTTAGTCTTAACAAACCAGACAAGACAGCCATACGTCAGCGTGGGGTCAAAAATGACTTTGAATATAATGTTTTATTGACTTTAGACAGTTTAGATTTCTTGCAGATAGAAGCATACAATAAATCAGTCAATTCTGGCATCCAAGAGTATGCCTAAATACTTAACTAACCGTTAGCTTGAGTCTCCTCACAATTGATCCTTATTGTCCACCTATTGCAATTACATACTTCTCAGGCCGGCGACCCATGAAAGGTCTGCGCGTGAGCAGTAGCTGCCTTCCATCGATGATGGTCCTAGAGACGCTGCTTCCACTCATCAAGAACAAGCTGTCTTGCGTCCGCGATGACTTGGTCTTTATAGCAGAGGTTCGTCTTCTCGAACCAGGAGGCTCGGATTCGAAGATGCTCTTTGCTGGAGCGTTGTTTTCCGTGCCCGACCCGGTGTAGTCGGTGGATTTTTGCCTTCCGGACTACATCCACATTCTGGTACAGCTCGTAGAGTTCACGGTTGTGTCTTCTCCTCCATTCGTTTTTTCTCGGAGACGCGATCATTTATTTTTTGTTGAATTTTTCTTTCGAAAGCACCACGAATTGGCTTTGCTGGTTTGCCTAACGTCCAACTTTTGGCAACACTTTCCTAGAATCTCATTCGCATTAATAAGTGTCTTCTTGATGTTGAGGGGGAACTCATGTTTTTTGGTTAGAGAGTGTTGCGTGCGGCATAAGTAGGCGGCTGTAAACGGACTGACTATTCAGTCAATAACTACAGAAATGTGGTTGCCGTTGATATGAAAGTTGCTGTATCCACAATTAATGCTAGAATTTCAGCAAAAACTGTGTCACCGACAAGTGTAAACGGTTCAACTGCTGCTCATGAGATTTGAAAGTGTACAGAAGAGCACTTCCCTGTCAGCCATATTGTAGTAGTAGTATTGGGCATTTTTACTCGGATTTGATGATTCCTCTATTCCAAAAATAAACGCTTTTAAGCGGATATCATCAAAGACGAAAATGTTCACACAGTGAGCAGTTGTCTATTCGCAGATGACTCACTGACTCGTAGATGTCAGCTCGAAGTCACCCCTAATCGCCAGGCGTCGGGTCGAAATGCAGACAGCGAACAAATTTGGCTACTACACCAAATGGGATATTCGTGTCAATGCTGGAAAATCGATACTTATGTGCTTAAGGAGACCATACCGAGGTGGATGCAGATCACTAGCTAAATAAGATAGTGCTCCTTAACGGTACGGAAATAACAACACACAAGGAGGTCAAGTATCTTGGCGTTAACTTCACGGAAAGGCTAAAGTTCAACAGCCATTCGAAACTGATCCTTAACAAGGCCAACCCAGACTTCCATCGCATCTATCCTTTGATGCGTAAACAAAATGGATTAAGCCGGAGGACAAAGCTGCTACTCTACAAGCAGCTAATATGGCCGATCTTAACGTGCGACATGTCAATATGACACACCATGTCTAAGACCTGCATGGAGAAGCCTGCAATTTTCGAATGGAAAATACTGCGAGTATGTACATGTCTCACCTTCGACAGGGACCGACCAAAGCACCACAGCAACAAGAAGCTTTACGACGAAGCGCTCATCATCCCCTTACAATAGTACATGGTGACACTGTTCAGAAAGCAGCTTCTAAACACCAACAATCATCCTAACGAGGCAATCAGGAACCTGAGAAATCCAATCCCCGAACAACGCTACCTCGCGCTAAATCTGCTAAGCGAGCAGAACTTCCCAACGACATCTAACAACGAGCTGCATGCTAAATCGGCTACCACACCACCACCCCATGCGAAAAGGACCAACGTGGACACACGGACTTGAACAACCGGATGGAAGCACTGGACATTCTAGGATATACAAAATAAACACTAAGCCGATATTGTAATACCAAATGGTGAATTAAACAATGTCTGTCGACCGAAAAACGTTCCGTCACACACCACCTTGGACAAAATTTCACGATCGACAGCTACAATTTCGAGGTAGTGAAGGAGTTTGTCTAGCTCGGGGCGAACGTGAACTCCACAAACGACATCACAGTGGAGATCCGTCGTAGAATCGCCCTTGGCAACCGGTGCTACTTCGGTTTGTCAAAACAACTGGGCTCAAAACTCCTGACTCGAAAGATCAAAATCATGCTCTACAAAACTCTTATTTTGCCAGTCCTGCTCTTTAGAGCCGAAAGCTGGACGCTAAGCAAAACTGCAGAGTTGATTCTTGGTACCTTCGAAAGAAAAGTTCTACGACGGATATATGGTCCCGTCTGCGAGGAAAGTGATTGAAGGAGAAGACATAACCGCGAACTCTACGAGCTGTACCAGGATGTGGATGTAGTCCGGAAGGCAAAAATCCGTCGACTGCACTGGATCGGCCACATCGAGCGCATGGACAACAATGCTCCAGCAAAGAGGGTCTTTGAATCCGAGCCGACTGGTTCGTGAAGGAGAGAAAGACCGAATCTCCGGTATAAAGACCAAGTAATCGCAGATGCAACACAGTTTGGTCTTGATGACTGGAAGCAGCGTGCCCAGGACCGTCAACGATGGAAGGCAGCAATTGCTTAGGATCGGGTCGCCAGCCTGATAAGTAAGTAAGTAAGTAAGAACTAAACAATGTACATCAGTTGGACCCTATTGTTGAGGCAACAACCTAACCCTACATTTTTTTTTGTTCACAATAAATTTTTAAATCGCTTTAAAATGTTCCTGTCATACGTGTATAACACAAACTATAAGAGCTCTAGGGAAATTAGTTAGGCATCAAACCGATGCGTCGCCTTGGGAAAACAATGATAGTGAAGACATACACCTCTGCATTCTATATTCTGCCAATTGGGGACATTTAGTTTTGCCAACAACCTGACGATTGCAGTAGTGCCAAATCACTCGTGTGGGCTGGTGAGTATCAGAAATACTTGGATGGTGAATAGGATAAGTCCAACGGCTGTGCTAGTAAAGGCAGCATCCCATTTTTCTTACTTTCACCACACCAAGAATTGTTTCATCTGAATGAAAAGGCGGAGAGAGAAAAGTTGTAGTTCATGGCATTTCCATTTGCTAGGGAGTATTGATGTGCGGAAGCAATTGTAAAGTAAGCTTTGAACTGTAAAACATGTGACTGATCACTATTTCAAGTAAAGTTGCCGTCATCTCCTCTGCTTAGGGAGTTCACGCTTTAAAAATACTGGTCGAGTGTCCGTCGTCAATTGCAAGACCTCTTGATTGACGTGGAACCGCATACCGGCTGCAAAAGATGTAAGCCGCAGCCTGATTCTGTTCTCCACCGTATTCGATTTCTCCGTGGCGACGTGACCGCTGGACTAAGCTCAGTATTGGTGCACAAATGGCGACGTAAACTCAAAGAAGGAAGTTATCATCCGTAGGCTCCACGTAGCCTCCACGTAGCCTCCACGTCCTCCTTTCTCTGATCTCAGAATTAACCTACTAGTAACGCACTGATCGCGTGTAACTTCAGGTGATGAAACTAGAATGTGAACACTAAGCATGAGCTGACATTGAGGAACTTTGAATCATAAAGTAGATTCCTCTGCTCCTGCCCATTACCTTTCAATTCTTAGTTTGTGTCACTTTAGGACAAACGTCAGCTATTCACGGTGCATCGAGGGACTTCACATCTTCCCTCTCCAGACCAGACTACCAACAACCCCCGTCAAATAAAAGACTCGTCACGTATTTTTACGTAAAAAACACACATTTAATGAAAAGTTTGTATAAAAAAAACACATTAACTACAGTACGCCTACATCAGTCGATCAGATCTTGGGATCACTTGGAGTGAGCTTAACGATTTTCGCCGACTCTTCCCACAGCAGCTTGGCCTTCTCCATGTCCATCGCGGCTGCGTTCAGTTGATGCTCCTTCGAGTCCATGAAGTATTTGCCCGACACACCGGCAACCTCGTCCGAGGTAGCCAAGAAGATTGTGGTCTGGGCACCCTGCTTGGTTGTCTTGAAGAAGCTCTTGGTGATGGCCATCATCGGGTAGTTGAGTGGGAATGGGATGTTCCTCCAGATGCCCGAGTCAATCATGCCCGGATGCAAGAAGTTCACCGTGACATTGGTTCCCTCCATGCGCTTGGCCAGTTCTCTGGCGAAGTAGATGTTGGCGTATTTGGACACATAGTACAGGTACGCGGCTGGGAAGGTGCCAATTGGATTCAGTTTGTCCATGTTGACCGAAGCAAACTTGTACAGTTCCGAAGCAACAATGACAATGCGACTTGGGGCGCTCTTCTTCAAGAGATCAATCAGCAAGTGGGTGAGCAGGAATGGGCCGTAGTGGTTGGTGGCCATTGTCAGCTCGATGCCATCTTCGCTGGTTGCGCCACGGAAGGCGAGCGCCATGCCGGCGTTATGAATCAGAACATCGATTTTCTTCTCGGTCTTGACGATGTCGGCGGCGAACTCTCGTACGGACTTCTGGGAGCCGAGGTCCAGTTTCTTGAGGATGAGGTTGTTGTTTCCGGTTTCCTTTGAAATTTCATCTAACAGAAGGTGAATTTAGTTTTCGAACTCGAGCTCAGATCCGGTGTACAAACCTTTGGCAGCCTGGGCTGTTTCCTGGTTTCTGCACGCCAAGATGATCCTAGCGCCTCTGGAAGCCAAATCTCTGGCGGTCTCCTTGCCAATGCCGCTGTTGGCGCCGGTGATGATGACGGTTTTTCCCTTCATTTTCTGAAATGAGAAAAAAAATATCCAATTAACAACGGATGCAAGGGAGTGTCTGAGGGAATTTTATATGAAAATGTCCAGTTGAAGGTCCTTCGAATTGGTGGTGCTAAAGTTCGAGATGGAGCTGGGCCATTGGACAATCACTTGCATTATCTGAGGTATGGTTCTTTTGCGAGTGGTGGGGTCCTACTCTGACTTCGATCGACGAAGAGCGCAGACTCTCAAAGATCAGACTAACCCTGCTGATGACTATTCACAATCACATCTATTTGAGGACAGAAAACTGAGAAGTAATTATACCTTAGTCGTGGAGTGAGCAGATAGTAAGCAGTGACCAAGAACGAAAGGTTGGGTGTCAAACCAGCCATGAACGAGCTCCTTCAGGGGTCTTAGCGAGTGCCTGTTGTATGTAAGGTGTATGGTGGCTCTGCGAGGGCGGACTACTCCTTTCTGGCCTTACTCATGGGACATACACTACGACATAATGAACAAAAACACAACATCAAGGAACACATAGGAAAGCCGTAAACTCTCATCGCAAATCGAGCCATTGTCAGCCACAATGCTTGTGTACAACCTTAACTCGATAGAGACGGAAAAAAATCAAGAGGAGGAAGTCTCCATGGAACTGGAGGAGCAATTGCTTGCTGAACCAGAAGAGAGTGCTTTAAATAAACCCAAGTGTAAAAAGATAGAGATATGGCCGGAAAAATGAGTTCCTTAAAGCGCGGGACATTAAAAGCGTCGTGGAGCATCAAAGGAGTTCTCGTCCCTCACTGAGGTGCAGAGGAACTCCCTTGCATGGGCAACTAAGGGCATAGCAGATCATGAGCTGACCTGGCCGAAAAATTCAAGCCCAAAGCCTCTGCGAAGAAGGAAGGAAGGAAGCCGGAAGGAAAACTCAACGGTAAAACCAATTGGTGCGACTCATCTACATCGCAGAGTGCTCCAAAGACTGCGAGGAGGCGCAGTGGGGGAAGGGTAGGATTTTGTAGCAAGAGACCGATGCCCACCGAAGGCAGCTCGAATGTCTCAAAGCGACGGTCAAATGTTGAACTCCGACTGATCTGTAAAACTGACACGATTCCATAGACAAAGAATGAACAAAGGAGAACCTTCAGCGCGGTGTAGTGGATTTCGGGAAGCCGAATGGTCAGTATTCCTAACCACACGTCCCGAAGGAAAAGATAGAGCGTTACCAGCAACAACTCAATCAAGAACTGTGAAGCCAAGACTGCCAAGACTGCAAGTTATTGAGTTGGGGAAGTCTATAGACTAGGCATGTATAGTTCACTCTAAACAAGTGAACTAGTTCACATTGTCATTTTATTTTAATTCATTTTGTTTAGTAGTTCAACAAGCTCATATTTCCCTTACTGATTCAGTAAGAGTAACTGAACTGAATTGAGTGCTTTCCTTTGTGGTTGTATGGGCATTGTGTACATCAGGGTTAATTTTGATTAACTATGCGAAGCGAATTTTAAAAACGCGTGTGGCTGAAATCGCACAAGACTTAATTTCCTTGGCAGTGAACTAAGTTAACTAGAAGAACGAAGTAGTTCAATTAACAGATTTGAACTAAACAGAACGCTATCTGGACTGAACTAAAATACACAAGCTTACTACAGACAGAGTCCTTGTCCGCAAAACCCTCTCATTTCTACTTCAAATTCGCTGGGGCTCAGAATCATGACAAATCCTGACTGTAGAAATAGAATTGTATTCACAGTTCACCATCAGGGTGGGCCAAATATAGACTGCCAGGCCGAATCTGTTTCTTTCGCTTCGCTACGGGGAAGATGAACATTGGTATTCCACACGAATCACGACTTTGCTGAGATTGTATACAGCATCCTGGAGCAGGCATACTGAATACGAACGCATTTTGATCCTGGGACATTGTACCAGTGAGAAATGACACCAATAAGGACAAGAACTGACAATCGAGCTTGCCAAAGACCTCTAATTTGACTCGAATTATATTATTCAGACAGCCCTATAACAAAAGCAATTGTCAGTGTTTCGAATCAAGGAAGTACGGTCATTTTTTAACCCAAAAAATCACACGAAATTCACTGTTTTTTTTTCATTTTCATTCAAATTCATTAGATTATCTGCTTTAAATGGCTTGACAGCTTGACAGTAGTCTATTAATTGACATTAGCATTGTTTGATTTCAGATTATTGCGCGGCAAATTGAAAAAAAAAAGTCACTAACTCATCTGCCTGCCCTCGTATCTCAGTAAGTTTTCACATAATTGCCGCTGAAATTCCCAAATACCTGTTCTAACATCTCCGTCTACCGCATGACTCGTCATTGACATTGCCTACAATCGTGCCAACAACATGCCAACAAACCACCGCATGGCAGTGCTAATTGTGTCTTTCAAAACATTTCTGGAAGCTACCACTTCCACGCACCACCTCTCTGTCCCGTCTGAACACAGCCTCATTTGAGATGAAAATTTAAAGCTTGACCAGATGGGGAACTTTAGCCCGTGCGATCTTAGCTGTCCCCTCCACTTGCACACGTTTAGCTGGATGCCAAAGTGATTATGTTTAACGACTGTCGTAAAACTGGATTTCAAACCCATTCGGTTGGGCCGGTATCATCTACTTGTGGAACGTGCGGTTGTTGACAACTTTGAACTTTGATCTCAAACAGCTCTAAACGTTGACTGGCCCGCCACACGTTGGTTGGACAATGCTGCGTTATTGCTTCAATGCATTATCTAGAGTGGGCAAGTAAACAATGTTTTTAGCATCTCCGAGCTTCTATCTCTCTCACTGGGCATACACCGAAGTCTTTGAACGATGACAGTAAATATTTGTAAGCTGGAATAGATTGCACAATAACTTGAGATACACTCCAAGTTTCAACAGTGTAACACTTTTTTAGTGGATTTAATACGAAACCGGTTGTCATTGATGAACATAATAGATAAAATGTGTTATACGAAGCAGAATGTGATTAAATGCACGCGTGGTAGAAATTCCATTTTTGAGAGATTAGTGAGATTTAATGAAATTTGTAATCGTTGTTATCGACTATTAGAAGCTACAAGCAACTTGATAGAGTTTAATGCAAACATCAATGTTGACGGGAGGTTCCTATGGGCATTCTTGGAATTCAATGAGCTGCTGCCTTTGACGCTAGTGCACAATAAGCATGTTTTACAGCCAATCGATTTTAAGTTCCATGACAGCTTTCCGTTTGGAAATAACACGGTTCAGGTCTGAATAGTACGCTTAAGGGAATGGACTGTGTTAAACGAAGAGTAGCCACAAGTACCAAAGTGTCCACAATTGCTTCTAGGAACTTAAGCAACAGTTTAATTCCAAGTGTGAACACCAAGTTGCTTCACTTCACTTACAAATGTACGCCACTATAGACTCGGACTGCATTGCCCCACAGACTCCTATCGATTGATTTCGAATCGACATACAAGCGATAAGAAAGCAAAAGTGAACGAACCAAACGAAAGTGATCGAAGCGGCCATTATAGTCACTGTGTATCATGTTGTTGACATAGGTCCACGTACATCCATGAGTCTGTCTTCCGTTAATATTGATACTAAAACCTGTTCTCACTCAAATCATTTGTACAGGCGGCAGCGGTGATTAACTCTCAATTATCTGAACGTCCTTCTGTGCTTGCTCGACTCTTCTGCTTGTTTCGACTTCAACTCGATTATCTTGTGAAATCAATTTTTCGTATTTTGTTTCTTCGTTCTTTTCTCATGTCCGATTAACGCACGGGGCAAGAAAAGTTTGTGTATCAATGCGTTGCCACAAAAAGAAAAGACAGCGAGACTGTTGACAGCGGAGGACTACTCAAAATGGTGTGTAAAATGTAAGACCATTGTTCCGCAACATTTTAAGACTACCAGTATTCCGAAATATGTTCAGTGTTCAGCTCGCTTTTCTTGTCCCCCCATTCGTACACTACCCATATGCAAGCAAAAAATAGATCATGCCTTTGGGGGAAGCAGTAAAAGAGCGCTGAAGGTCTAACATCCTAACAGACCTCAGAGTGGCAACTAGAAGATAGTTGAGAGAAATGAGAAATGTGAGGCAGTGCTCAAGACGAGCAAGAGGACCTAAGCTAAACTAAACTAGCCAACCTTGCTTAGATCTACCTAACTCAGACTTGAACCAAAGCAAAGACCTTTCATCATTGTTTGATGATCAGGTTTAGCAAAGAACCCGAGGCTCGCTAATGTTGTTGACACATGTGCTCGTGCCAATCGACGTTACTGTCTGTGAGACTGCCAATATCTGACGGATATTACGTTCCATTTTGTGACTAGAATAGTTCTTCAGGGATTGACATAATTTCACACTTAAGCACGGTGCAGTGACCAGATAGTCGTATTCTCGGAATGCGCAGAAGTATGACTCCGTATGTAGCTAGGAGTTGCAACATAACCGACTCATGAAACAGACCAGCGGCTATGATCACTAAAAAACAAGCAGTCACCGATGTCGACAATCATTTCTTGACCTGGCTAGCGACCGCAAAAAACAAACTGATCTAATAAGTGGATCGGAGACATTTCGAAGCACATTCAATTACCTTCCTAGCAAATTTTTCCATGAGTGGTCCACATCATCAGACTCTTGACCTGCCTCGACCTACAATCGATTCCACACTGTGTCTCTAATCAAATGCAAGTTGCACAGATTCAGTGCCACCGGAGTCTCAAATTAATATTAATGACAGCCGGAAGTGAAAATGAACATCTCGTTGAATGCCGAAATAAGCTGTGCATTCATTGGGTTTTAATATCCGCGTGATATTTCTTTTTAATTTGCGACCATACCAACTGAACTCGGCGTACGTACGTCAGCGGAGTAATGTCTTTCGTTTAATAACCTTACATTACGCTACCTGCTACTACAAGCGGATGGAACGAATAATTATACGAGCCAACAAGGCCAATTGTGACTCAGATGTTGTTTTGAGCATTTTAACGCGGTAAGGTATCTAATTTTTTTTTGTTTGACTTACTTGTTCGTCATCGATCTGGCATTTTTCTTAATAATCTCCTGAAATGGGTTTAAGGCAAGGGATGGGTGCGAGATTGTATGGAAAGGGATGTAGAATGTGGACAAAATGTCGAAAAGACCAACATTGTCAAAGAATTCCAAGAAAATTGTCATTCTCACAGACAGCAGAGCGTCCTTCAACGTATGCGACCCAGAAGAACGTACCTCGGCCCAAGCGAATGAAGAAGTACTCGTATACTACGTACTGACAGCGAGTTTATTCAACATAATACCGTACATCTCCAAAAAAAAGTGTACCGGCATGGCAACGATTCCTAGCTAGAATGTACTTAAAAGAAACTAAAACCCTTGTACGGCGATTTACCGAGTTGGTCTTAAAATGAAAGACGTCAAAACTTGGACAAATAGCAACACTGATTCTTGGTCCGGAAGGCAAACATCAGTCAACTTCACTCACTCAGTCACATCGAGCACAGTGGCCATCAACTTTCAGCCAGTTCGAGGTATACCTGAGCCCAGCTGCTCAGCAACCAGTCGTGTTGCTCTTCCTCTGTAACGAGTGGATGAGACCTTCTGTTTTATGCCGACTCCGAAGCACGAAGTTTAAGAAGCCCTTTTGAACTTTTAGAGCATTTGTCTGTGACTCGAAAGAGGTGGAGCCGTGTATTATGAAAGTTGTCGAATTTCGTGATTGAACCTAGAACTGACCTAGCTGGCTTAAGAATTATTGCACGCTAAAAGAAATTTCATCAAATCGGAAAATGTATGCTTTTCCTGTGCCTGAGTTCAATTTCCATTTCCAGGCACGAACAACATTCGCAATTCACGGCACCATCTCTCTAGAGGTGACACTTCCAAAAGAATATGCAACCTAGCGTTTGAAACCATTCGATGTTGGCACACAACTCAAGGTCCCCGCCACTCGTGGGAGAACCATACCTCTAGAAAGGAAGGGATATTTACGTAGATGAGGATAAAGTGGACCAAATCGAATATGTCAACAGTTAAAGGCGAAACCTGATGGTGTCCTGTCGAAACTTTCCTATGGCGACGATGTTAAACAAAAATAAGATATTCCTAAAGGCCCAACCATAATGAACGTAAGTGATCTTTAGCAAATGAAGACAAGACACAGAAATGATAAACTGTAATCAAAGAGACAACTTTCCTCAGTTTCGTTGAGTTTCGTTCACTTTTGTTTATTTAAGTGGAATCGAAATCATTCACTCTTCTAACCTGAGCCTGTTTGCGTCCTCCCGCAGCTGAGGAAGAAGAAGGACTTACACAAATCGCAACGTGGTGTTCACAAGAGAAGGCATCTAGTTAGGGATAGGGCTAACTAGAAAAGTCTGTTGGTTGATGCTCAAGTCGACCCAAAAAGATCGCTATCTACGTACATAAGTGACAATTTGAGTTGGAACGTTTCCTGAAGTAATTATGGGCACGTTGAAACCTCACGACGATTCTGGCTACTCTTCGATCGGTTCTGACATCAAACTTGAACTTAAGTCATTCATTGCTTGGCCTTTAGTCTAGAGGGGCTTCTAATTGAAATTGTTTTACAAACCCCCCACGTTTCTGGGAAGGCAATGAAAGAGATTCCAACGCGAATTCGCCTTTTACTTCACAAAACGAAGAGTTCAGAGTGGCGCACCTTCGGAAGGAATTCCCCCGGTTAAACAAATACAAATCCCATACGATCTCTGAATTATTGTTCGCAGATCATTCGCAATCAGTCTCTGGCGGAAAATCAAATGTCATGTTTAGCATATTTAGCATTGCTAAAAGTTCATTGACGCTGACGCATGGCAACGTAATGAATAAAAGAAAACAAAGAAATTCCAACACAATCGCTTGGATTTCCCCACAGTAACTAGCACATAATTACACCCCCATCCCTTGTGCCACTGCTTGCAGCTGGTGGACCTTGAATTCAATCATAAAATCTTTTGGCCAGAATCCATTGTTATTCCTCTCACACCTGGCCGCTTCCATCAGAACACCTTGCGGAGACAATCATGATAATTAAGGCGAAGCAAAGCCAAAGAAAGACTAAATTATTCACACGCACACTGTTATGACATCCCACTAAAGATACAATGCGCCGTCAGAACGAAACTAGAAGCACTTCGGCCCGCTTTGGCTTTCACCGTGAAACCGCCTCGTCTGTCCCATCACATCCAGAGTGCGAACGGATACAGAAAACGAATCTCATTTAATTACCCATCTGCATATGTTCGTGTGTATGCTAATGTGCTCTGGCTCCAATACCTCAATATTCGATTGCGAAATCCTCAGTTTAAGGTTAACACATTTATCCGAAGCCAGCCAAACCATAAATTACGTATGCGAATAAATTAAACACAAACGAGCTGCGGTCTCTTGCCGTCCGGTCGCCCGCCCTACCGCGCATAGTTCCAGTTTCCGAAATTCGAATCTAGGCAATCAAAAAAATTCAATGGATGGTTATTATTATGTAACGAATAATACGGGGACGAGGTGCTTTCACTACCGACACACAAAAACACGATCCATTCAAAGACTCCCGGAATGGAACGTCTCTCCTCGATCGTGTTACACGTCACAGAATGCCCATCGAGCAAAAACGCACACAAAATTACTTGTTTTCACCGGAACGAGTTGGTGGGTCCAAAAGCGAAATAATCAACTCACTGCACGGGTACTTGTTGCTTTTCAATGGCTCCGTGGCCGTGTGTGATGCGTAAGCAATTTTCCTGCTGAGAGGGGCACTTTTGAACTCACCTGTGGGCTGGATGGAGGAAAAACAATAAACTTTGATCACAGTTAGTGGGCTCGGACAACCTTCGTCGGGGACGTCTTGCTTGAAACTGAATTATTGATGAGTTGCTTGGTCGCGGTTATGGATTTCTTGAAGATACTCGTATCATTGCCGTGTACTGGTGGAGTGTGTATCTTCGAGTGGAGTTGAGAAGTTGGACGGTAGAAGATTTCAGCACAACAGGTTTCTTCTTTTGTTGTTTCTTTTTCAACTAATTGTACATAAATGATTTGATACAGGGTGGCGCAGAGGAGGAGAGTAGCATAATGATGTACAGTTTGTGAGGCACTGGGCAGAGTTTAGAGATTTGTTGCTTTGACTCAAACGGTTGTCATCCAATAGCTTTTGTGCTGCTGGATTAGTGAACGAAGTTCGTTTCTGTGTAATACGAGTTCTATGCGCAATGTAAGGGGTCTATGAATCGAATCTTGATGAACCTCTTAATAATCCACAGCTGCTTTGGAAAAAAATATGGATGGTTAAATTTCCACTACACTTTTCAACGACACCCAAGGACGTAGCATGCTTTCAGTGGGTCTCTTGATTATGACTGCTATGGGGTTATTACGGTCACACTGTATAATTTAACTTAGGGAAGATCCACCTCAGACAGTAGCCCTCTATGAAGATGAAGAAGAACTTTGATTTGTTGGAAGTTAATTTGGGAGGTTCAAAGGCAATGAATTGATTGGTTGTCATTACGAGGAGTGCTCCAAGTACCTTAACTCTTCATTCTGTTATGAGATGACCAATCAGTGCTGGGAGACTGAAATGCTTATTAAAATGTAATGGAGAACCGGGTAACACGACAGTCTTTCCTTCCGGATAGCAAACGTGCATTCCGACCAAATTCAACACGAAATCGAAATGTGATGCGATTAGTTTCATGAGTAGAAGGTTGTCTAAGGGAAAGCATAGATTTGGCACACTTAAGACCTGTCAGTGGCACTCTGTGTAATCAGTTATAAGTGACTGACTACTATGTACAAGCCATAATCACCTGCGTGTTTAACATTCTAAACGTATGTTGAAATTGAGAGTATCCGCAATTTCTGAACTTCTTTGGGAGATGTTACTTCGATACTTATCATTCCAATTTCCAATCAACTATTGAATTTTAAACTATTGAATTTCTTAGTCAAGGAAAATGCTCTCAAGAAATCGGTTCGAAACACGGCTTTCGTATAGAGTGGTGAATTAATTTCACATCCATGACACAACCCAAGTTATGTTGAAGCAACATGCGAACAACATGTGTATAAATCTCAACGGCACACACTACTAACTGACTGTGATGTAGTGACTGTGGTAAGCTGCAATATAATGAATGGCGGTATGTAGCCTGTGACGGAATGCAAGCATTGCTTGTTTTGGATTAAGTGACTCGTAGGCATGCAGATATGCATGTAAATGGTGTGGTCACCTTAAGTGCTGTGTAGAGATGTGTGAATGCAAGTGAGTCACATTGTTTATTTGATGTTATTGCAGTAGTGAGACTGTTTCAAACTGATTTTCTGAATTAATGCGAATTCAAATGAATTTTGGTATGCACGCATGTCCATTCGCGACAAAAGAAGCTGAAAATGAGAACATTTTGCTGAAACATGCTGGCCTGGAACTTGCTGACCATAAAACTCAGCTTGTTCGCATAACTAATCGCGAGCTGCCGGCTTCTGACTTAATAACAGGCTTACTTCCGCTCTCAAGTGTGGTTGCCTCGGTCTACATTTCCACTGCCCCCGTTTGGGAGCGCTTGCAGTGGAGCAACACAAAATGAAGATGGCGGCGTTGTACAGGCTTTGCGCGATCAAGACAGGTTGCGTCTTCAGAACGATCTCAGATGAAGTAGGTTGCGTGCTAGCCGGCTTGCAAACGAGATGTAAAGGGTCTAAATTCGGGCGAAGAGTCAAGCTAAAAAGCTCATAAGAGCCCAGAAGATGGCTAGATAAATAGCGCTGTGGCAAGTCCCGTGGACTAACTCCACGATGGACTCACAAGCTCATACCGATCATTGAACCTTGGAGATCAAAGCAGACAGGAGATTGCAACTGTCACCTTTCGCAGTATCTGCCTGAGCACGGCGACTATCGCGAGTAATTATTCAAATGCGGACACGACAACTCGCCTTACTGCCCGGGATGGCTAATTACGCAGAATGAATAAGAGAATGCGGGGTACGTGATCTTCCGTTGTGGACGCGGAGGACAGGACTGACGTGGCAAGCCCAGACAAAATAGTCAGTTACATGACGCAATCGGAGCAACTCGCATTCGTCCTCATTTCGGTGTGCCAGTTACTCGCACCAATTTGTTTGAGACCATTTTGTCTTAACATTCGTTGCAATACGATCCGCCCGAGCGATCTGAGGCTTGGTTGTCTCACTCAGAGGCGACTTGAACTGTCCACCGAGATCGTGCGAGTGGCAAACGTTAGCTTAGGTTAGGTAAGTAGGTAGACGCGTATGCCACGACTCACTTAGGCCCTGATGGACGCTCGTATTCGGAATTTCTCAATTGGCTGAGACTGGGCTTGTGGCAAAGTTAGTGAGGCGTATCTTTTTTTTCTTCTTCGTCCCCACAGCCTCTACATATAAAATTATGGATTAGGTGGTTTGATACATGGGTTGGGTAGTTCATTCACTCTGTGGTTCGGTTCATACCCTTGGCTGTCTGCTCTAGAAAGTCAAGTGCCCTTTGAAGCCTCGACTTTTCTTGTTCCCTATGTTCTGATTTTCGACTGAGCCTATGCATCGTCTGCCTGTAGTTGTGGATATTGCTGTGCAGGGAGTTGACAGACGAAACAGACTACATTGAGGAGCTGGCGATAGAGTAGGAGTCACCATCAACGATTATTAAATCCGCTAGGCTGACATCCATAGCTGGTGATTGAAAAAGGATATTCTCCTCCCCCTTCTTCAGATTGGTTTCAATTTTTGAGTCGGTTTGTTTGGGGGCACTGATACCCGGCTCGATTATATCGGAGTTCCTAGAACAAGTGTTTGTTTGTGTTTTGTTCCCTAGAATATGAGGGAAAGAGAGTTCACACTGTACTCATCACTTGTATAGAGTGAAGATGACTTGTGTTGAAACAGCATTGCCGTTCGAATTCACACCAACGGAATGCCATTCGTTCCCTATTCTATTAAATTCGTTGAAAGAAGGTGCACGAGGTGCGCAAGAATTGACGGTGGTGCTGGAGGACAGCATCCCTGATTTACATCAAAGCCACCAAGCGTGAGTGGCCAACGTTAGACTTTTTCGACGAAATAATTGTTTCTTAACGGCGTCCTGATGTCATTGTCAGCAGCAGCAGTACTGTACTGCAAAGCGGGGCTCTATGTGCTTTGTGTTGCCGATAGTCAAATGCGGAGATCAGGAGCAGTGTTTGGTTCGCAGGATTCCCTTCCTCTGACACCGTATTCCGCATCTGCCAGACCCAACTTGCGGCTAAGAACGAGAAGCATATTGCCACGAAAGCATATGCGGATCCATAAGAATAGAGAACCTCGCGACACTCACAAAATGGATCTCATCACAATAAATCAAGAGAGACGGTCAAATTTAATCTTTAAAAGGCCCCAACTTTATTTGCATAACCAACTGACTATTCTACAACAAATCTACTCACTAAACAAAAACTCAACATCTCAAAAAAAAAAACTAAATTCAAACTAAATCGAACTCGAGTACAGATCGTCGCCGATGCGCGTTCAGTTGTTGGCGAGCGAACTGAAGAAGTTGCTCAGTTGTTTCTTGACAGCGTCGACAAATTTCGAAACGTGTCCCTTCAGATTTGCGGCAGAATCCTGAATGACCGAAGATCTTGCGGTCGATGCTCCTAGGACGGTGTCGCTCATTTCGGGAACCACGTACGTTGGGTGGCGCTCCCTCTCGTCGTCGCTGATCAGATTGTCGCGCCAAGTCTTCAGTCGGCTGAAGTCGATTGAGCGCCTTGTGCGCGCTCCAATCTCCCACGTCTTGGAGCCCTTGGACACGCCCGCGTATGGCTTGGATGAGTCAGCCTCGTCGGACTCGTAGAAGTACTTCTCGAGGGTGTCCTTTTCGTGCTCGGGGTTGCTCTGGGGAGTGAATTCGGCTTGGAAGAAAGTCTTTGGGGTCACCTCCTCCGCGGAGGGTTTCTCAGGATTGGTGGCCTTGCTGAACTCCTTTTGGATTGCGTCAAACTTGCTTTGGAGCTGCTTTCGGGTCATGAACTTGGTGGGTCCATCGATCTCGGAGACTTGGTGCTTCTTGGCCTTCGACTGCACGCGGGCCTTGTATGGCTTTGGCTGGTAATTCGCATTGTCTATGGCTTCGTAGAACTCAGACGGCAGTTCGTGGGGCGGAAGGGGAACGTTTCTTTCTTCCTCGACCTCCTCCTTGCTCTCCTGAACGTTGATCTCCTCGCCATCGGCGCCTGTTATGTATCGGAAGTGCACGTCGCCGTCTGGTAGATCGACTACTCCGTTATCGCCAGTCGACCGGAAGATGCTTGCTTCGTCCTTTTGCTTCTCCTTGGCACTCGCTTGAGCTTGCTTGCGGTTCTTGCTTGTGGCCGGGACGGGGTGTTCGCTGGGAAAGAGGGCACTCATGAAGTCGGCGTCACGGCGAGCACGTTTCAGGGTCCAGTTCAGTGGAGGGAAGAGCGCTTGATATGGCTTCATCAGGGTCTGCAGCCAGGTTTGGGCTTCCTCCCGCTTCTTCAGGTTCCGGTCTTGCAGCAGCGCCTTTTGGTTGGCTTTCGACTGGGATGCCACCACTTTGGCGTCCTGCAGAATGAATCGCTTGTGTCGGCCTGCCAGTTTGTTGTCCTTGGCAGATGGCGTCCTTATCAGTGCGTTCGCGGTGGTGTCCCTTCGATGGCGGTTCTTGATTTGGTCGGTGACCGACGTTTCGAGGATGAGCTTCTTCAGCAGCCTGTCGGAGGAAGTTTGCCTGCGCTGCTTGGACCTAGGCTTGTTCTCGTGGTTAAAGGACGCGATCAGTTCGGTGAATTGGCAGTCCTCGTGGTTGGCCAGAGGAAGCACGAAGAAGGCGACGGACTTGGCTGGCATGGGCATGGCCAGAGGCTTGTTCGGATGCTTGATTCTGACGAATGGCTCAAGGGTGGAGTTCAACATGAGCTCCTCATTGTTCAGGAACATGCTTCCCTTCTGCGAGGTCAGCACGAACTGCCACACCTCCGAGCCAGTGAACTTGGCCGAAGGTCTGGCGGAGATTTTCATCGGAGTGTCTTCCGTGTTGATGGTCATGAATGCGATGCCTCCTGATATTCCGTTGGCGCAGTGGGTGTACATTTTGGAGTTGTACGTGGACCTCTTCACCGGCCTGGAGGGGAACACTCTGTTGCCCATGACCTTCTTGAACAGGGCACTCACGTAGAAGCTGTAGTTTGGTGCTTTGCAGTCGTCCTTGCTGAGGCGCTTGAATACCGCATCGAACCCAGAACTGGCTGCATCCCCGAGTGTTCGAGCCCAACGAAGCCCCTCGGCCTCCTCCACACTTGCGTATCCCATTCCGTTGGGCATGTGGTCAACTGGCGACTTTGGCGGCAGGCTCAGCCACACCGGAACCTTCTTCTCCATCATCACCTTCAGCGACGGGTCCTTGTCGTAGATGTAGCCATTGATGTTTTCCTCGATGTGATAGCCTGCTGGTCTGTGGAAGGCAAGCTGCTCTTGAATGTATCTGGCTTGACAGGGGGTGGGAGGGTGCAACTTACTGTGTCCATCCGAAGGCCGTATTGATGCCGGATGACATCTCGATGTACCGCTTGGTCTCCTCGGGGCTGCTTCCAGCTGTGATGTCGGCTCCAATGACCTTCCAGGACTTCACATACGGCCGGAATGTGTCCACCATCGTGTCCAGGGTGTTTAGGTCGTCCACGTATTCCGCTGCCCGGGATGCGCCGAAGTCTATGCGACGAGACAGAAGTCAGTGACCTGGTTGCTATTGAGAAAATAGTGCTGTACGAACCTAGTCCCAGTTGCCAGATGCACTTGTCGATGCCCACACTGTTTGAGGTGTTCAGCACTCGCAGGGCCTCTATGGGGTCCCAGGCCTGGGGTGTGTACTGCACGGGGATGATCATGGTCCAGTTCATGGCGCTGAAAGAACACCATTGAGGAGGGCTCCAACTCCAACAAAGCTCAGTCTACGTACCGTGTCCACCTGTTGAATCCACTCCAAATGGAATGCGTCGGGTTCTTGAGGTTGCTCTTCAGGTCCGTTGGGAAGAAGTAGTCCCCGGTGAGCTTCAAGTACGAGGGACCCAGCAGGGCAGCCATATCCGATAGGGTTCTCCTGCAAAACGTGTATTAATTGCAGCCGTTATCTTTGAAGTGCCGCCACTTCAACTCACTTATTCGGTCCATCCAAGCTGGTGAACAGCAGCTCCGGGTGGATGGAGTAGCTGACGAACTGCTCGTCTATATCGTGGATGGGCTTGTTCACATTGATGTTGACCAGAATGTCGGCCCAGGCAAAGGCCACCAAAGCCAACAAGCACACAAAAATCAACGATAACTGGCCCCTTGCGTGGGACATGATGAAGCAGTGTATGAAATGGAAAGTGCGTTGCTGTGCCTGTGACTAACTCGTAAGCACTAATGACTGCTTCTCCGATTACAGCCGCTTAATATATGAATCAGAAAAATGCATCAACAACACTCTTTTGCGCGAAAAAAAAAACGTTGCAGTACACCCGAGAGTGCTTAGGTCTGTCGAATGTACTGCCCTGGCAGCCATGCGGAAGAGGGTTTCGCCTGCCAAGCACTTTCCACTTTCAATGACAACAAAAGAGAAATATTTGGAAGCGGAGCACACCATCTGGGTAAAGTAGTTCAAAGCGAAATTAATGAGAGGAAATGCTCATTTTTTTGCATTTTGGAATTCGCAAGAAAATTATGAAATCCAGTCTGCGGGGGGTACGCGCTGAGTTACGAGGACTGTGCGGAGATCTGGAATCGAGGGTGTCTGCTCTATGAAGTCGCTCAAGCAGGTGCGTATTGCCTTTCACTGTTGGAAGCTGATGATATTCGTCTTGTCAGGTCCTCTGGGTTTGAATCAGTTTGAATTTGCTCTTCTGTTTGAGGCATACGACATGATTCGAGTCTCAGTTCTCTGCTGATGTGGACGTGGTGATGGAACGCGCCTTGAGCCAGGCCAGTTCGTAGGCAAATAGGTGCGGTCTGCATATAAACATCATCTTCATGTAGTGACTCACTCAATAGGCCACTCTTGGTTACTAGCGTTGTCTAGCTGGTCGTCTCTAAGTTATTTGAGGTCCTTCTCGACTTGCATGTACTACACTGTTGCATCCTCGCAATGGCTCCAGGTTGCCTTAATATAGGATGAGCAGATACGAACGACAGGAATATAAATTTAAATAAAACAACAACGGCGTGAGATATAAAATTGATTCCAGCTTTATTTGGAAGCCATATTCATGCCTTTGCGTATGGAATAGCACATCACGCAAATGGTCACCTGCGCTTCGCTGGCAGTGTTTCAAGCGGTCGATCCATCTTTTGATGACCGAACCCAATAAGCTAAGGTTTTCCGGCAATAGCGTTTCGAATGTTTATCTGGCTTTAGCGCAGACGTACTTCAGAGCTTGACGTCCATCCCCAGAGAAAATAATCGAGTGGTGTTCAAGTCACATGATTGAGGCTGCCACTTGATGAACGTTCGTCGTTCAGATGACTCAGTCGTCAATGTTGTTGAGCTCTGAAATTAGATCCCATGATGCCGCTACTCGTGAGAGAACAATAGCACGCACAACACGAGTGGTTGCCGAGAAGCTAGGCCCTGGACCTCTACGGGCTGTAGCGCCACCCATATTATTATATATTACGCCGCAGCAAAAAGTACATTATTGTGGATGTGCTCAAGCTTGGTCGAACCCCTGCGGATTGTGTTCGTGTCAATAACGGTAATTTTGCTTGTTGACAAGGTATTGAGCCAAGAGATGACGATAACATTTCGAGCTGCCAATTAGCGAATCCACTTAAATTCTTGCATCAGCACAATTTTATACGAATGTACGCCCGAATCCAACCGCAAAATACACCAGGTTGACTCTCTGGCGATGCTCAATACAGCTGATCGGAGCCGAATCGATATTGTCCGCTAGGGCGGTCTCCAACAGTCTCTGCCTGGTTGGGGGTTTAAGGTCCAAAAGACTTTACTCACGCAGAAACGTTTTCCATGGTTTCCACGAATTGCATGCACACTGAAGCCATGACGACATTTCGATAGTATGCGTTCCTCATCCACCTGAATACTAACCTATTGGTAGGGCCTGAAATACCACCATAACAAGTTAAACCTGTGCCAAGACAAGGTCTGACGGCTCTGCCTCGAAGAGGATGAAACTTCTGAGCACAATTTGTGCGAATGTCCGGCACTAATATGCTTAAGGAAACGCATCTTCCATAAGGAGATACTCACTTCAGTGGGTTTAAAAAAACTCCACTACTAAAGACTTACTAGCTTTCATGAGAGAAGTAGTACGTCTTATGAGATAACTTCAACCATATCCTCGTCGCGGTGTCGTTGCCTTCACGGCATGGGTTGTACAAGAGGAATAAAGAAGACCTATTGGTAGAAGAAAATGTTATACTGTTGTATGTCGGATCATTACAAATTATATTGAACGACGCAATGTCTTATATCCAATGCGATCACGATTCCACAAAGGACGTACCTGTGTTAAGTGCTGTTCATATGAGCCACGAACTGCGAAAGTTCAACAAAAGTTAGCTTAGCATCGCAAGGAAATATTCCAAGCGTTGGCCGAATTCAGGATCCAGGGAAAATTTATCCGTTTATATCGCACGCTAACACAAATGCAATGCACCGTGTTTAAGGACTTCCGAGCCGTTGAAAACCTGCACCGGATTTCGTCCAGGCGATTCGCTGTCTGTGATTTTTTCAATCTGGTACTGGCGACGATAGTTTGGTATTGCGGCAGTTGCAAACACGTAAGGCACTTAAGGCTCAACTATAATGCGCATGAGCGAGCATGAGCTAGTGTCAAATTTCAACGAAATGTTTCGTCATGCTTGCGAAAAAATCATGTCTACCCATAATTCGCATCTGCGCGCATGTCCATATGTCAGAAAATGTTTTGTTTCATTCAGCCGAAAAATGTCGTGTTCAATTATATGTCTATGTATGTATGTACGAATACCAAGAGAATATCAGCTGATTTGCTCATTTTTCAAATTTTTTTTCTTGTCTGTGTTTTATCTGTCACATTCGCATATGCGCGGTGCGATTCATTTCGCACTAGCTCATGCTTAACGAAACATTTGTGTTTTGCACATGCTTAACGAAATGCTCGCAATCTTTCATGGACAACATTATAGGTTGTCGCAAGGGGTTGGGTGTATTTGCTCACTCACTCATGCGCGTTTGACACTAGCTCATGCTCGCTCATGCGCATTATAGTTGAGCCTTTATACACTTCAGTCCAACTGTTAGGTTACGCACATGACATTGACATCATCGCGCGTTCCCAATATGTCAGGTGAAAAGAGCTGGTCTTAAGGATAATGAGGAAAAGAAGTAGTACATGGCAAGAACGCATGGGCAACAACGCTCCAGCAAAGACGTTCGAATCCGAGCATTGTGGTTCGAGAAGGAGAGGAAGACCGGTATAAAGACCAAGTCATCGGGGACGCAAGACAGCTCGGTCTTGCCGACTGGAAGAAGAGTATCCACCGTCCGAAGGCAGCGATAAGTAAGGGCTATTGACGAAGACAAAACTACCTCACTGACCTTACTTGACTTCTCAACAGCACTTGACTGACAACGATAAACTGTCGTTCGCCCATATCAACGTCCGTTTTTTCATTCATTTGTTTATTTAAGTAGCATGACAAATAGTGTTTACATTTGTAAGAATATTTATAATTAGAGGCTTACAGAGGTTCCTTTACAACTTTTAATAAAGAGTGGAGTGAGCGAGACACAACAAAAATATTTAGATATTAATTCAAGGGAAAGCTACAAGAAAAAACCCTCATTTAACTCTTAAAATCTTATATTGCAATGTCCCCTAGTCAAATATGTTTATTTAACTTATTTTACATATTTATTTTTTGTTAAGCGTTTAATTTGACAATGATATGCATTTGAGAAGTTCATTATTTGAAATATAACAATTATGATAGAATCTTTGTGTTAATTTTCTATAAGAGAGTGTAAAAAGTTGATATTGCTTTGGCTGTGAAGTCTGCGGGTTGAATAACAACGTGGTAAATTAAGCATAATTTTAATGATTTTATTTGGCATCTTTGAAGTTAAAGTTTGTGAGTTCTAGTCGCAGTCGTATCAAACAGGAGTCAAGTACAGTAGAATAGATTGAAAGACAGTCTTATACAAAATAAGCTTATTGTCAGTACTAAGTTTCGATTTTCTATTTATAATGGGGTAAAGAATTTTGATGAATTTGTTAATTTTATCAACAGTGGCAGAAATGTGTTTCTGAAAAGTTAGTTTCTTATCAATCATAATTCCGAGATATCTGCAGTGCTCAGACCAGTCAATAGCGATAGAACCCATTTGAAGTTTTACGTTGTTTGGAATAAAACATTCTTTTCGTCTACGTGTAAACCAAACTGCTTTCGTTTTCGAAGCGTTTAATTTAATTTTCCATTTGTTTGGAATTTTTCTTATTTGGAAAGTGCCGCTTGCAGCACATTATAGACGTCCGTATAGTATGTACCAGATGCAAATATTGCTGTATCATCAGCAAACATAGCAATATTCACATCATTGCTAAGATCTGGAATGTCAGAGACAATTATATTAAAAAGTGTTGGTGCGAGTATAGCACCTTGAGGTAATCCATATGTAATATTTTGTACTGCGGACCTAATAGCTTATTGGCCTATAACTGTTGACGTCGTCTTTCGGTTTACCAGGCTTGCCAATCGGAATTACCAAAGCTGTTTTCCAACAATCAGGGAAGTAGCACAGTTTAAGGCATGCATTAAGAATTGCAGTTAAGTACCGTAAGCCTGTGAGAGGAAGGGCCTTTAAAGGCTTATTGTTAATACCATCTAAGCCAGGACTTTTTTTTAGCTTTACGGTTTTTGATCAATGATCTTACTTTATTAGTATTAAGTATACTTAAATCCGAAAATTCAACATTTGCTTGTGAGAAACTGTCAATTGTGATCAACGTCTGTAATTCCAATAATAAATTAACTAACTAACCGAGTGCACGTTGCTTTCTATGATTGAAAACAGTCCTCTCATATGTAGGTGTACCGCAGGGCTCCATTCTCGGTCCGTCATTATTCTCTGTGTTTATCAATGATTAATACAACACTATTTTATTTTCGTTTATCGTTCAAACAACTTTATTAAAGCAATTCATTCACCTCATAAAATATAATTAAAAAAAATATTAATAAAATCTGCGACAAGTGTCCCCTTATTCACTTGTGATTCTGGCTACGGTCACTGTAATTATGCATCTTGCTGTCGTCCACATTATCGGTTGGCAACGAATTTAACGTTACCGACGATCTCTTCGAACTGGACCTGGAATTTGTGCTCCTCGCCGTCTTTGCGTACTTAACCGCCCTCGTATTGCCAGAGCACCGTATAATGAAGAGCAGCTCATCGATGAGCTCCTTCTTGAAGGAGACCTAAATGAAAAATAGAGTTCTTGTAAGCAACTATTTCCTCGCGTTAAGGAGAGCAGGTCGTGATCAAGGTGTAAAATGTTGCAAACATCTTGAATACCTTATAGCGACGGGATGTAATGTACAAGCGTAAAAACCAATCGAGGATACCATAGAGACTCGCAATGATGCAACCAACAAGCAACACCAGGTACACACCTCCCAAATTGGCCATTCCCAGGGCGGCAGCAGTCTCGGCACGGGCTGCTTGCTACCAGGATTTATGTTTATTTTTTTGTTTGTTTAAACGGGTACGGATATATGGAAATATGGAAATGATGTAAAGCAAATTATGTCACAAGGAAACATACAAACCAAGCCGGGAGATAATTGCATTTACACTACAAAACTAGGAAAAATAAAAAAAATTTAATCTATGAAGGTATGTCCCAGGATCCGTGCGGGAGTCAACCGTGCTCATGTGCGGCGAGTGTGCGTGTGTGCATGGGACGTTCGTGTGCGCGAAGGACAACATGCCGAGGCATACCTTATTTTCATTGCATCTCTCCTTGACACCAAGGAACATTTCAAGAATGGCCACAAGGACGGCAAAAAACGATCCGCCTATGAGAACTAAATACACGCCGCCTAGATTTGAGAGCTCAAGGGCTAACGCCCCTCCTTCGGTCTTAGTGTCCTTCAATAATTATTGTTTGTTCATAGCAATGTATCTCATATCAGTTTCAGTTTGTTTTTCCACACAAATTAATCATCGATTGTCAGTTTCTGAAAGAATTCTTACCGAACAAGCGCCTCCGCCACGTTTCTCCTTCCACCACTTCGTTTTCATCTTTGTGAGGACACCCTGCTCCTGCAGCTCCAGCACAGCCTGGCTAAGGATGTCTCGGTACGGACTATCTGCAATCAGACATGGCAAGGATGCAGAACAATTAGTTGACTTGAATTTGAATACTTTTCTTCATTGCGATTCCATAGCCCTTCTCGTCCAGCAGTGAGCCCACCTGGGTGAGGGTGCACCGCCGTTCGATGTTGTACTCGATACTAGTCGACTCCATGAGGAAAGCGTAGTTTTCAGTTTCAGCACGAACCACACCGGCTGTATTCGAATCAGTCAAGTAGTGCTGGTTTTCCTTCATGTACTCGTACATCTTCTTGTACGGTGGGTACTGGGCGCCCTACGAGATGGAAACGGTTAAATTAAGGGAGAGGCACGAAACTGTTGCATTGATGATCTCGCCGCACATTAGGGGACGCAGAGAAGATACCACTCTATTGCAAGAGTTCATCATACGGCAGGAAGCCACGAGAATGGAATGTGCAAACTTTTGTGGACAGAGGACACCGCTGAGCAGGATTGCCGCTCGATAGCGCTTAAAGGTTAATAATAATAATAATATGGGCCTAGGTTCTCAGCAACCACTCGTTTGTGCGTGCTATTGTTCTATCACGAGTGGAAGGGACCTACAGTTTTATGCCGACTCCGAACGGCTAAGTTTGAGACGCTTTTTCTAGAATGTTATACTCTTTGAGCATTGTCAGTGATTCGAAAGAGGTGGGGCCGTGAAATGTATGTCTCGTCGTACCAGGAATCGAACTTAGACAGATCGGTCCAAGAGCGTAGGAGTCGACGCACATACTCACAGCGCCACGAGCCACCACTTAAAGGTGCTGAAATGTAGCACGATTTTAATTTAATAAAGTGGCCAACGTATAAAGATGAAGATGATTTATAAAGACCCCATCTCTAGAAGCCATTGCGTGCTGTCAAAATAATGACAGCTCATAAGCTCGTATGAGAGGGAGAGAGACATCAAATGCGACCCACAAGTGGAATGCTTTCAACCTTTTGTGCGTTTAACCAGGATGACATTGAATCGAGTTTGTGTTAAGTTTATTTTTGAGAATTAGTTAGTGTTGGTTAGATTGATTAGATTTGATATTCGAATGGATACGTTATTTAAACATAACCACAGGTGCACAGAGGTCGTAGGTACGCCTAGTTGGGCTGCTGTGGCATTTAGAAGATGAACCAGGAAAGAAGGCTGAAAATTTCGATTTCTTCGGATGCACTCCAGCCTTTGGATTCCGATAATACATGTCGGAACACATAACCACATTGCCACAAGGACGCATTCATTTGGTCACCTCTGTTCGCAGCAGAATCTACAATTGTATGAAATCTACATGCAATGCAGGCAAGTAGATTGCATATGGACTGGGGCCTTATGGGATATATCCGCCCTAAGCTTGATTACGACCACCCAGCGACGGCTAAATGGAATTCAAAAGCGATTGATTAAACTAATGGGAGACAACAATATCATCTTGAGCATACAGCGGGCTCTGAGTGGGTCATTTGTGAGGGGCATCGAGAAAGAAGCGACTAAGTAGGGTCTTCTAGTGGGACGAAGTACACGCTGTCTACAAAAGTTTTCCAGCAACGTAATATAACTTTGAGGTAGTAAAGGACATTCTCTACCAACGCTTAGCAGCTATCTCAAGTAATGACTCTGCCGCAGAGGTAAATCGAAGGAGTACGAAAAGTACAAACAACATCAGTGTCGAGATCAAATGCAGAATAACTCATGTCAATCGCTCTGTTTTCCTGCTGAGACGGCAACTGAAGAATAAAAAAAATAAGGGCTTGATAGTCCTAGTCCTGCAGTATGGCCAGAAGTATGGACATTATCAAAAGCAGACGAAAGGGAGAAAAGTCCTTCGGATCTTCGGTTCGGTACACATTGATGTGTGTGAAGGAGAATACTGAACGACAAACCTTACGACCACTTCGATTTGGTCAAACGAATTCGAGTCCATCGCCTCAGATGGCTAGGTCAAGCTGAGCGAATGGACACCAACGCTTCAACTCCATGCCAGAGGGTCAACGCTCTAAAGGAAGACCTGCCCTCCTGTTCTTTGCCCAGCTGGAGAGGGATCTAAGTCAGCTGATCGTATGAAACTGGAGGCGCCTACCATAATACCGAACTAAAGGGTGATTTTTTAGCTATTATCTTTTTGGCAACACTGGTTTAAACAGCTGACGCACGTTTCGTGTTTTGTTTCACTGTCAAACATCTTCAGTTTGGTCTATAGTTTAACCATGAATCGTCGAACGACCTACCGCAACGTAAAATTTTTGGTGAATGGGCTCTTGGAAAGTTGGCCGAAGATCCACTTTTTACCGAATTGTCGATTTTGGAGTGAATATCAGCCAGAAGCATTGCAAGAGCTACCAATACATCCAGAAAAAGTCACAGTTTCGTGCGGTTTATGGTGGCATCATTGGACCGTACTTCTTCAAAGATGATGCGAATCGTAACGTAACTGTGAATGGTGAGCGCTACCGTGAGATGATATCCAACTTTTTTTTTGCCCAAAATGCAAGAGCTTGACATGCATGACATGTAGTTTCAACAAGACGGTGCCACATGCCACACAGCACGCGCAACAATGGACTTATTGAGGGGCGAGTTCGGTGAACATTTTATTTCACGTTCGGGACCGTTCAATTGGCCGCCTAAATCGTGCGATTTAACGCCTTTAGACTATTTTTTGTGGGGCTATGTTAAAGCTCATGCCTATACAAACAAGCCCGCTTCAATTGACGCATTGGAATACAACATTAAAGCATTTATTCGTGAGATACCCGCCGAAATGTTGGAAAGAGTATGCCAAAATTGGACTAAGCGGATGGACCATTTGAGGCGCAGTCAAGGTCAACATTTGCATGAAATAATCTTCAAACATTAAATTATATGGACCGTACTATCGATTCAAACAAAGATTTCATGCATTTTTCTGAATTTTATGTGTTTTTTTTCGAATCATCCATGTTCATCTCAGACTGTAGCGCCACCCAAAGAAGAAGACGATAATGTTGCAAAGTCAAAGGACCCTCTTGAACACCGAAGTACTCTGTCATCTTTGTCCCCGTTTTTTTCTCTACTTTGAAAAGAAACCGAGCTAGGCAATTGCATTCGTCCCGCCTATGAATTTACTCGCAATACACGTTTTGCCAGGAATGCTCATCAGTTCACCCTCAAGTCTGCTTTCAGTCAAGTTTAGAGGTTTTTTTACGTAAAGAATATGGAATGCTCTTCCCAGCCTAACATTTCCCACGGACAACAATCCGCAGACATTGCAGACTTTTCGACTCTCTTAAGGATGTGATAAATATCAAATCAATCCACGTCGCACCCGCTTCAAAGTTACTTTCCACATTGAATAGTAATGACTAATGAGGAAGCAATCTCTAGTTGGATTTTGGTGAAACTATGAACCGCCGCCAATCCATGTGAGGCTATGGACTCCACGATGGCCCAATCGAACCTAGGTAATTTTTCATCCCTCTCCTGGAGTTAGCTGAGATAACAAAGCTCTACGGAATTCTTCAAAATTTCTCTTATCTCGCTTCTATGTCTAAGCGACAGCATCTCCTCCCCCGACTGAGTTTCAATCCAATTCGATGGTACAGACTATTTTTTCCGTGTTGGCCCGTGTGTACATATCGTAATGCCCTTTCCTCCTCCAAACTCCTCCAAAATTTGAATTTAAATTTTCCCTCGTCACCTTTTTTTTCCTCCGGACGCAACACGAAGAGACATTTGTAAACTTACCTCGAAGAATTTAATTGTACTTCCTTCATTCTTAGCGCCGTACATTACGTTTCCTTTTCCCGCGGCAAGATCCTCGGCACTCTCGATGGGTGTGCTCACAGACTCGACTGTGAGGAAAGCTGCCAAATTCGCCGTATACGACGACACCAAGATCAGTGTAAAGAACCACCAAGTTGATGCAACAGCCCTTGTTGATGGGGCCCTATTAAAAAAAAATTAAATGTAGAAAATCTCGACATGAACTGTGTGAAAAGCTTGCATACTTCGGGGCAATTTCACTTCCCTGCTGCAAGAGAGCACCGATCGTAAACCACAACGAATTGGCGAAACTGAATTGATTCTCCAGTTCGGTTGGTTCCTCGATGCACGGATATGGATTGTCCCATTCAACTGGAGACATCCGACCGAGTACGAAGAAGCTAATGGACACGCTCAAATACGCCACGCCCAACAGCAACCAAACACCGCCCGAAAACGGTGACATAAACGAAAACAATTTCGGAGGCTCCTTCTTCGGCTTCTGATACAGCACCCCGATTCCTGTTGAGCAAATAAATTCGCATCAATTCACACAAACTGCCGCGGTCTTACCCAAATTCATGAAGGGAATGGTAAAGTCGACGGCGCTCTCGCGTTCGGATGTCATCGTCAAGTCCGTGATGGCCAAGTCGGCTCTCTGCGGAAAGAAAGAAAAACACAAGTTCGAACATTATCTCCCGGCACATTAGATATTATTGATTTGTGGAGCGGAAAATGATTCGCATTATTGACTCAGGCGCTCCCAAAAGCGTCCTACAGCTCGCTGGTGATGTGTAGCTACGCCTCGCTCGCCCCTACTGCCCGCCGTAAATCATTAACAATTGTGGGGAGTGAACCGAGCCGAACCAAATTGTTTGTTATTCACCTAGGATGCTGCTGTGTATTTGGTGTATAATCGGGATATCTAATTGATTGATTGTTATGACCAAAGAGGGGAGGAAGGGCTTCGCAGCGGGAATCTTGTTAATAGATACGCGGATATTATGCAGCCGTCAATGATGAACGGTTAGTGCGAGCCATAAATTAGCATAAATCTTTTAAGCTCTGCCAGCGATTTGTTGGGTGATACGGTGATCATTCAATTTGTGCTCTCTGCGATTGTAGAATTGGTATTTGTGCCCAATTAAGGTCAGAGTGGGACTGAGAGGCTGCCCATTGGGTGGTGACGACCATTACTCTGAAATTATGTAACTTATTTCGACTTTTTGAACAGGTCGCCTATAATTGGCCTCACAGTGTAGTATTATTCTTATTCAGTATTATTTGACAAATCTCACAAACTCATCAATTTCTAAAAACTATTCAGCTATATTACGAAAATCAGCGTTCTGTGCAAAATGTAAATAGGGAGTGTATCATCGACCGTCTAAGTCCGCTGTTGCTTTTAAAGGGTGGTAAATTTTAAGGGGCCGATGTTGAATGTGAACCACACCTAAACGTCAAGCTTTTTCTGCATTTCATTTGACATTTCTCAATTTCAGACTAACTCAATTTGAACCATGGAAAGATACAGAATCGAGCAACGCGTTGAAGTTATTCAGGCTTATTATGAAAATGGGCTTTCAAATCAAAATGCATATCGTGCATTTTCGAAGAAAATCATCTTCAGTGATGAGGCACATTTTCACCTAAGTGGATTCGTCAATAAGCGGAATTGCCGCATTTGGGCGAATGATAATCGAAGAGTGGTTGTCGAAAAACCAATGCGCCCACAAAGAGTGACTGTTTGGTGCGGTTTATGGGCTGGCGGCATCATCGGGCCGTATTTTTTTTCCAAAATGAGGCCGGTCAGGCAGTTACTGTGAATGGTGTTCGCTATCGTGAAAAGATAACGAACTTTTTATGGCCCGAATTGGAAGATATGAATGTGGACGATATGTGGTTTCAACAGGACGGTGCCACTTGCCACACAGCTAACGAAACAATGGCTCTTTTGCGCGACAAATTCAATGGGCGTGTTATCTCACGTGGCGGCGATGTGAATTGGCCGCCAAGATCATGTGATTTGACACCGTTGGATTTTTTCCTTTGGGGTTATTTGAAAGAAAAGGTGTACGTGGATAAGCCAGCACCAATTCAGGAGCTAAATGATGAGATAATTCGGCACATTAAGGGCAGAGAACCTCAGTTATGCTTCAGCATCATCGAAAATTTGGACCATCGGATGGAGGTGGGTAATTGAATCATACCAATATTATCATAGTCAAAAGAAATGACAATAATTTCCCAAATAATTTGTGTTTTATTCAAAATCAACATCGGCCCTTAAAATAACCACCCTTTACCATTAGTAACTTTGAGCCTCAGTGAGTATTATTGTATGATACGCAACCGAATTACCACATCCAACATTGCGAACGAACAAACCACTGTCGCAACTCTGGAAGCAGTCATCCAAAATGTATCCTTCAGCATGGACTTTTCACGAAATTATATTCAAAAAGGAATTGTCAGACACTGTTCTTCCCGATCGTACTAATGGTTCTACTAATGAATCGCTCATTATAGACAGTGGCGAGACAGATCAGAAATGAAGTCGATAACTGGAGTTGCGTCGTCACACTGTTCATTCCACAAATCATTTCGGTCATCTGCTCATTTCGTTATTTACGCTGAGCTTGTGATTCGTTTCGCTTATATTTCCGGTTCCGAACAGTCGTCTCAGGGAATCCGAGTTCCAATTCTTCCAAAGTTTTTTTTTTCTCAAGGCGACGCAGGTCTCTACGTTTCTAATACAATTTTCAAAAATAATTTAATTTATGGCAGCATTTACGTGAAGCAATAAGTGGCACGTAATCCCTGATTTAATGCGTGAAGCCGAATTTTATTCACACTTTACCTACCTTACCTGCATTATTGCCTACCTTTTCCTCTAACTTTGCCGTGTTAAAATACAATTTTAAAATTGTTTTCGCACATTCTCCGTAAGTGCTTTCTACTCCGTTCCCATATAAATTGTTTGTTAATTATTAACCAAACATGATAGGTCGTTATCAGTGCGGATGCAGGCCGTGAAAGTCCACCATCGGCCAAATCTTCACACTAGGGCAGATCCTGGAAAAGACGCAAGAGATGGAGATCGGCACCCACCGCCTATTCGTCGATTTCAAGGCCGCATATGACAACGTGCATAGAGACGAGCTATACAGCGCCAAGTCTAGTTTTGACATTCCTGCCAAACTCGTCAGGTTGTGCAGAATGACGATGGAGAACTCTCGCTGCTCCATCAAGATCGATAACGAATTCACCGATACCTTCAATGTCAACAAAGACTTTAGACAAGGCGACACGCTGTCATGTGTTTTCTTCAACATCGTACTTGAGAAGACCGTGCGAAACTCAAACGTCAACACCAGAGGCACGGTCTTACAAAAGTTCGTTCAACTGCTTGCTTACGCGGACGAGATTGACGTGATTGGACGAACACGGCGAGCCGTCAATGAGGCGTTTACTGGCACTGAAGTGGAAGCGGCTAAAATAGGTCTGGAAGTAAATCAGGGCCAAACAAAGTACGTGCTGTCATCACGGAAGGATGCACAAGAACGGCATCTGGAACAAAGCGTCATAATGGGCAGCAGAAACTTTGAGGTGGTCAAGGACTCTGCAGTAACCAGGGACAAAAACACTAGTACCGTGATCAAGCGCAGAATTACTATTGCCAATCGCTGTTTCTTTGAGTAACAGAGCCATCTCTCGAAGCACCAAGCTGACTTTATATAACACTCTGATCATCCCTGTTCTGCTCTATGGCGCAGAGACATGGACGCTATTGAAAGCGGATGAGAAGTTCTTGGTCGTTTTCGATCGAAAGTTCGATCTTTGGTCCTGTTTGCGTTAATGATGTCTGGAGGAGTAGATTCAACCACGAACTGTACGGGGTGTACAGCGGCATGCACCTGGTTAAGTGCCTTCGGATCGAACGCTTAAGATGGCCAGGTCATGTAGAGCGGATGGATACCACAGCTCCGGCCCGCAGAGTCTTCGATTCCGATTCGAACAACGAGATGGCGCACACAAGTGGAGAAGGGCCTCAACCAACTTGGTGTGGGAGATAGATCCCTGCAAACATCAAAATTAATAAAATTTCAAAATGATCGCGAATCGTTTGAAAAGTCAGCACATTTTGAATACAAAATATTTTGTTCGTCAAATAAGAGTTTGTTTGGTTTCTGAACATAGCTCTTAGTCAAGCCTGATTATATTTTGAATTGTGTACCAATCAATAAATCAAATACAGTGGAGTCTCACTTATACGAATATGAAGGGCAACAGAAATGTTCCGTATAAGTGAATACTTCGTATAAGTGAATAGTAGCCGGGTTAAATGGAGTATCGCCGGGGAACGAGACATTTTTCGTATAGCTGAATATTACATGTAATTGAGCTTCGTATAAGTGAGACTACACTGTAATACTATTTGAAACCGAATCAGTCAACTCGTTTCAACTCGATTCCCATCAATTTCGACACAGCTTAAGATGGTTCGGTTTGGCACATCATTAAGCGATTTTCCAATTGTTTGCAATTCCCTCTAAATAATAGATTCCTCAAGGGCCTCAGAATAGGCGCAGCCACGACTTTGTTGGCCGACAAACCCAACCTGGCTTCTTCCTTCAGAAAACTGACGTCTTGATTGTTCCTTGGCCTCTGGTATGTTGTGATGTATCTATGCATCGTCCACTGCAAGGAAACGACGTCAACTGTTAGGTAGCGCCCTCAAATTCCTAGATCTACTGCTATTGGTGAAGAATTCATCATTCTCACCAAAAACGAGCGAGCTTAAATGCAAAAGAATCAACTAAAAGAGGCACAGCTTCAAAAACCACAAAAAAAAATATTCCTTCAATCACAGTTAACTACTTACATCTTCCATGATTTCCAGTAGCATACCATTCCACTGCTTGGTTTTTTCATCCAATGAGCCATACTTGTTATCCGGCTGCAGCTTGAATGTGTACTTAAATCCGAGTTTGTTGGCCAACTCCATGATCAGATCGATTCCAAATCCCTCATAGCGGTCATTTCCTTCGAGCTTGCTTGCTACATCCTTCAGCATTCCGTACGGTTCGCTCTGCAACACATTCCCAAAGCGGATGATGGTTAGTCGAGAAGACATTTGCCAACAGACGCACTTACCAAAGCAGTCAGCACAAGGAAGCTCTTGTTGACCAGTGATCGCTGATCAACGTCCACTAATGGCGGTGGTTTGCGATCGATCACAAATCCACTCGACGATGACCACGAACCGATGTTCGTGAGACCCGACGTTGTTAGTTCAATCAGTTCGATGGCGAAATCTGTTCTTAGGCCTTGGTAGTCAAACTTGATCTCTCCACTAATGCCTGTTATCGAGAGCTGATGAGAATGAGAAGGAAAGCAAATTAATGGCAGATGTTCTCTAAAAATAGGTACTGTGCTCTAGAGCCATACCGTCGAAGACAAGCCAAGAAAATGTGGCGAAATTCGAAAGGTCGCGGGAGGAAACATGGTCATTAGACTTACTTACCGACTTCATGTAATTGACGAGAGTGTACCCCTTATCCCAAGTGGAGGCAGTGTTGCAGTTCAACTGCACGGGCCGAAACATCGCATGCTTAAATGTCTCAGCCAGTAGCTGCACTCCATCGTACACCAGCGCCATGCTTACGCTCATAGGGCAGGCGACTGAAACTGAAAGAAGAAAAAAAAATTCAATGACATGCCTCGACAGAAGCCGCATTTGTACCATTTTGAAAGGGATTGTCCGCACTCTCGCCGAAGGACTTCATTATTTCGACCACCGTTGGATTTTCCGGCGAAATCAATCGAATCCCCGTGATGTTCGCATCCCCATGCTGGAACGGTTCCAAGTCAATTGTCTGCAGGTCCAGATTGCCGATGATGTACCGGTATCCCCCGGTCAGGATGCCCACCTGCTGTGCCTGTAAGCTCATAATCATCAGAAGGAGCGCCGCTCTTGGGGGAGGGCTCACGAAGCCTTACCTGCAACAGAAGCTCCGGAAGCGTTTCAATCGAGCCCACAATCACAATCGAGGACTCCTCGGATCTCTTCACCCGGCGCAGTACGTTCCTGTAGTTGCCGTTGATATCCAGCTCGTAGCGACGCACGGTAACAGTCGGCCCATTGGTGCCGTACAACTGCAGCAGCTCGTTCACAATCGGTAGGTATTCACCTGAAAGCCAAAAAATGCGTTTCCGCCTGTGATTGCGAGGGACACACCTCATTGCGTTTCATACCTGTTTCATAAAGGATCGTAAACCCCTCCCAGCCCAGCCACACAACCAAATCCTTTAGGGCGGCAGCCAGCTGCGTCGGATGGGGGTGCAGATTTATGGTTGGTAATTGTGTGGAAAAATCCCATCGGGTATCCATAAACGGCATCTCCTTGGCATCGCAGATACTCATGGCGTGCGCGGCGGCCAGTGGCGAGGGCGGCCCGAAAACCGCAATAACACTTGACTGTTGAATGCGTGTTAAATTGAAATTACTCTCATTTTACGGTCAGGCAGCGATGAGATTTACATACTCTAAGCATTTTGCAGATTCTCTTTGAAGTCTCAAAAGCATTGCCGGGACTGATGACAGCAGTGACTGGGGATAGTTTTACGTCCTCGTTGCCCTGGTTCGCGTCTTCTAGCGCCTTTTGGAATATTCTCTCCATTTCGGGCGTTGTCGATTCGAAAATCAAACCTACACCAGGAAGGAATGTGGTTAATAAAACGACTGTAAAAAGCGATGATGGGAGCGATAAAGTCCTGTCGAAGTGGATGGTCGATGTCGTTGGTCAGTGCCATCACTTGATCTTTTATCAACTGTGGCGCTTGCAAATTGATTGTCAATAGCCATGTGGTGGTGGGAGTAGTCAATTTGAATCAGATGTGGTCATTTGGGTATTTTATGAATTTTTTGATGGGTTTGTGAACTACTTATAGAGCGGGTCTTTGTTTCTTTTGTGGAATTGTTGTTAGCGAGTGGACGGGCTCAAGATACATCTTTCAGCTGATGAGGCGGTTGTTGCCGCCTTACTCACCGTACACCGGGCATGCCAGATTAGCCTATTAACCCTACGCTGGGCGTCATTATGTTCTAAATGGCGACAAGTTGAGCCGCTCACTCGCGAGTGTGCAGTCGTCCGACGTCTGTCGTCGACACTAAAGAATCGCTTAGCGTTTTTCAACAGAAAGTCAAATGAAAGCCAATCTATCAGCCACTGCCTTCTGAATGCTGTTTCAAAGTAGAAAGGTGACGTGTATGTTAAGTAGGCATGTATATTGACTGTCAACTGTATGCTATGGAAGCGGCAGTATCTTTTAAGTCCAGTTTTAGAGGTTAGAGGTTTAGAGCTTAGAGACTTAATTCATCTTCAGCAATCGACCGAATACACGGAAATGATGTATTGCAAGCAGTTTCGTTAAGCTTCGTTGATTTTCACAGACTTAAGTGGAGTGGAGGTAAAAGGAACCCCAGTCTTCTTTCGTAATGACTGGTTTGGTTAATTTACTTGAACCAATCCTAAACTGGAAACTGGATATTTCTGACTACTTTGAGTTTTGATTTTTATTGCAGGCCCTCAATTTTGTATTCGTAGCTGAAAGCTGGATAGTAAGGAGAACGATTTCCCTGCCCACAGGCTATATACTACGTCCGAATTTGATTGGAAAGCAACAGACTTTTGGGAAAGTTCGATCACTACGACTCAGTGATCGGAGGAGGGGACACGCTTTGAGAGGAACTCTGTCAGATTTGTCTAAGATCTCACATGGTGATGTTCAAAGTGTCAAAACTCACGGTAGGTTTTTGCAAAATGCAACGTCCATTTTAATAGTTCCGAAACTACTGTCATCCTGCTAACAGAGCTCAACAAAGCCCTCCCTCAGAAGACACAAGTTGACCTTGTATAAGAGCCTTATCATCTCAGTATGGCTCTACGGAGCAGAGGCATGTATTTACTATATCCAAAGCGGATGAAGAAGTTCTTGGTATTTTCGAGAAAAAACTTATGCGCGCGATCGTTAGTCGTATTTGCGTCAATGGCATTTGGAGAAGAAGGTTTAACCACGAACTGTGCGGTCTGTACGGTGGCATGAGTCTAGACAGTCGTCTGCTGATCGAACCCGTAAGATGGCTATGCCATGTGGAGCGTATGTACAACCTAACTCCGGCCCGAGGAATCTTCGACTCTGAGCGTATGGGACCAGGCAGGAAAGGACGTCGACGCAAAAGGTGGCACACACACTTCAAGAGAGACCTCAGCCGGGTTGGTGTGCAATACTGGAAGCAGCTGGCGAGAGATCGTGCTGTATGGACAGACATATTGAGTGAGGTCCAGGTTGAACTCGAAGAAGAAGCTATCAGCCATCACACCTAGTGCCAATAAATCGAGAGCTCCCGATTAGCATCCGGTTGCTTAGCTATCTTGGCAAGATATTTGGGTGTATTTTGATTCGACGCCATGCTTCTGATTGTAAATAGTTCCGCTTGAAACACGCCGGAATTGTCCGACCAAACCCGCACCGACTCCGCCGGAAGGGAAGAAGCTATCAGAGCTCCCGATTTAGTGAAGTCTAGATCCACCACCATCTATACAGTCACTTGTAAAGGGTGATATTAGATTTCACGAGTGATGGAAGGAGTAATGCTGAGCTTTCCTGTAGGATTGGTCAAGATGGGTCAGTTTTGACACAGCTTGGTAGTTCTGTAATCAGAAAGCCCGATCTTGGTGTCAGAGCCAAGTTAGCGGTTTTCAACTCAGTATTTGTTCCAACTCTCACCTATGGTCATGAAATTTGGGTAATGACCGAAAGAATAAGATCGCGAGTGCAAGCTGCTGAGATGAGATTTCTTCGTGCTGTTGTGGGAATTACTGATAGGGTGAGAAACACGGCAGTGCACGATTAACTCAACATTCAGGAGCTGCTTTTTCGAACGGAAAGGGCTATGCTTCGGTGGTTTGGTCACGTGGCACGAATGTCCCATCATCACGACTTCCGAGGCGGGCTTTGAATGCGATTCCATCAGGTGGGCGACCGCTTGGCAGGCCCAGGACGAGGTGGTTGATTCGATGGCGGAGGATCGAGTTGCCTGGAGATCTCTGATGCGTGGTTTACCCTAGCGACCAATTTAGGGGATCATGCGGGACAGAATATTATGATGACGATGATGATCTTTTTGGCAACACTGGTTTAAACAGCTGACGCACATTTCGTGTTTTGTTTCAATGTCAAACATCTTCAGTTTGGTCTATAATTTAACCATGAATTTTATTATCAAAATGGGCTCTTGGAAAGTTAGCCGAAGATGCACTTTTTTACCGAAAAATTGTGTTCAGCGACGAAGCTCATTTTTGGCTCAATGGGTACGTAAATAAGCAGAATTGCAAGAGCTACCAATGCATCCAGAAAAAGTCACAGTTTGGTGCGGTTTATGGGCTGGTGGCATCATTGGACCGTACTTCTTCAAAGATGATGCGAATCGTAACGTAACTGTGAATGGTGAGCGCTACCGTGAGATGATATCCAACTTTTTTTTGCCCAAAATGCAAGAGCTTGACATGCATGACATGTGGTTTCAACAAGACGGTGCCACATGCCACACAGCACGCGCAACAATGAACTTATTGAGGGGCGAGTTCGGTGAACATTTTATTTCACGTTCGGGACGGTCAATTGGCCGCCTAGATCGTGCGATTGAACGCCTTTAGACTATTTTTTGTGGGGCTATGTTAAAGCTCATGTCTATACAGACAAGCCCGCTTGAATTGACGCATTGGAAGAACATTGAAGCATTTATTCGTGAGATTCCCGCCGAAATGTTGGAAAGAGTATGCCAAAATTGGACTAAGCGGATGGACCATTTGAGGCGCAGTCAAGGTCAACATTTGCATGAAATAATCTTCAAACATTAAATTATATGGACCGTACTATCGACTCAAATAAAGATTTCGTGCATTTTTCTGAATTTTATGTGTTTTTTTTTGAAAAACTTTCCTAGCTTTTAAAAAATCACCCTTTATTTGAATTTTCTAGAATGTAAGCCTTAGAACTCCTAACCCGCCCTTGATAGTATCCACGTGTTAAGGGGAAATAAGCGGGTCCTAATCAAGCATTTCCCGACTTAAGCAGATAGTCTAAGCAATTAATATCGCTCATCTGCAGCACTCAACTTACATGTCCTGTTGTAGAGTTTGGGAATGTTGATGTAAACCAATCAGAAGTTATTGTCAATTCCAGAACGTCTGTTCAATTGCACTCTACATTGTCGGTATTTGTTCCAGCTCGCACCTATGGTCATTCAATGTGGATAAAGACCGAAAGAATCGCGAATGCAAGCTGCCGAGATGCGAGTTCTTCGTGCTATTTTGGGAGTCACTCGCTGGGTGATTGTGAGAAACACGGCAGAGCGCGAGGAACTGCTACCACTGCAAACGGAAAAGGACTACGCTTCGATGGTTTGGTCACGTGGCCCGAATGTCCCCATCATCATGACTTCCAAGGCGAGACTTGGAAGCGATTCCATCAGATAAGCCACTGCTTGGCAGACCCATGAAGAGGTGGTTGGATCAAGTCCAAAAATTCGCCTTGCGCTCCGGCATGAATTAGAGTCGCTGACGGAGGAACGAGTGGCCTGTAGATCTCTCGCGTGTGCTTTGTCCCTTTGACCCCTCAAATGTTCATGTGGACCACTGAAGATGAGATGAGATATGTTGGCAATTCGTAATTTTTCAATCATTATGACCGCGTCCGCAATAATTTTGTCGAACCGAGTGGCTCGGTGTCTTGAGTGCCTAGAACCGAATTACACGGTGCATCGCATGTATTTTCTGACTGACAATTTTCGCTGACTGTACACCAACTACAGTAAGAAATGATAATACTTTTACATTTAGATCCAACAATCTGTAGGTACATATGTTACACAAATTCGGAATATTAAGACTTAGGGAATGAGAGCTAACTGGTCCTCGGCCTAATTTCATGGCCGAACAGCTTCGGTCACGGGAGCTCTACTCACCTCTCACACATCAAGGTCAGCAAAAAAAAAATCAGTTGATACCTGAAATCAATACCAAGGAAATCGATTTCCCCTCCCACCCTCAAAGAAACACCACGTATGTGAAATTAATAGTTAAACGTGTTGGCTGAAAGAACAAATAAATTTGCCACAGGAAAAGCATCATGTCGTAACGAATAAAGGAATGAGATTGCTTTCACACGAGAGTTCGGTTGTTTGTGCAGTTTTTATGGGAGTCACAAGAAGGGAATGACAATAAAGAAAGAAGCTATCCCGGCTCTCAGTTGAAACCCTCGCCTAATGGACATGAATGAAAGAAACGTTAATGGTTGACGCAAATTCATTCAGCAATCGGACTGAGGACTGTGGGTGGATTGCGCTGTTAATCAACGCTGGCTGGAAATGCAAAAGGCTTTTACGATGGCAGTGTGATTAGATTCGAACTACTTTGGCACAGACTTTCTGGGCAAATCAGCTTCAGGACTGCATCAGAAATTCAACATGACGATTCTTGTTGATTTTGATCATTCACAATATTGTCCAGGAGGACACCTTAAAAAGGCAGTTGCCATCGTCTTTCTATCTCTCAACGAAGTCCAAATGGATTATTCATTATGGTTAAATATTCCCGGCGACGATGTTAGCACAGCCTTCAGGCGGATAGTTTGCCCTCTAGAGGCCCTCGATGACGATGTTCTGATATGGAGTAGGCACCAGATCATGTGCAGAAGAAAGTATGCCCGAGGACTGGAAAAATATCAATACCTTTTGCAAAAACTGTAGACGTATATCCTTTCCCAACGTCGGCTGTAAGACCCTGACCTTGGTACTGTGTGAACGTTTAAAGCTGTTCTGCACGAACTCATCGGCACGCACCATTGCGGTGTTCGGCCCGACTAATCCTGAGCACGACTAGCGAGTTTCAGATAGACAAACGCACAATATAACATTCATCGCAAGGAACTATTCGGTGTGGTAGCCAAAGAAGGGAGGATTGGAAAATGGATTCGCGGTCGTTGCGTCGCGCTTTAATATACGCGATGCACTGTGCTGTTCGGTTTAAGGACTTCAGAGCCATTTGAAAACAGCACCGACACACGACAACATCCACATATCAGTCATAATGTTGAGTTACGCAGATGTTATGTCACTCCTTTCTGATGTGACGTCGTAGAATCTTTCACGACAATTGAAAAATTGGCCAAACGAGCCGGTCTTAACACTATATGCACAACGATAATTCATTTTAAGCAACCGAATACCCGGAAATGATATACTGCGATCATTTTACTCAGTTTCGTTAAGCTTCGTTAATTTTTGCAGATTTAATTGGAAGTGACTCTCTTCTCTCGTAAATGACAGTTACTGTGGAATTTTACAAAACACATTTCAAAATTTGACGATGCCGTGGGTTATGTTTCGTTCAGTTTTAAAATGTATGACACGCCCCTAATTCGGTCAGTCCTGCTATATGACCTTTTATGAGCTGCACCAAGATGGCATACTTTGCCAGTTCTTCCGCCACCTAAATCAGTTTATTCTATATCGGACGCAACGTAGGTACTCACTGGGCACCTCTTTGCAATTCTACGAACTACGATTTTTGTGGATTCTAAGCGTAATGAAAATGCAATGGTTTCTGTGGGATCTATGGATTGATGACAGGGAGCAGTGTGCCCAGGATGGTTGATGAAAGAAGGCAGAATTTGATCAGGCTCACGCCTTCCATGATTCGTTAATACCAAGTTAAGGCTTCATCAAACTTTTGCACTGATGTAAATAAACGTACAAAAGTTGTATGAAATGACCAATAGCTTGAGGTTCTGATACCTTACGAACATATTTCTTAAAGCATTTTAAGTGAACAAAAAACAAAACAAGCAAATTTCAAGCTCCCCAAACCGTTTAAACAACGGCAAAAATCCAGCTCCGCGAGTGCATGCAAACAGGAACATTAAAAACAATAAACTTCACCTTGACGTTGACAAGAGTGTGTAAAGACAATTTAAGCGAACAGCCCCCAAAGGCCTCCTAGTCACTCAACACTATTCAATTAAGGTAAATATTTACGCGTGCCGTTCACTTGCCGGTGTTTTGACGACCTTGCAAACTATTCTCACTTAAAGCTCCTACACCAACAAACATCATCCACCTCTTGACACAAATTCTTTTTAAATTAATGAAAAAGTTCTTGTCTACATCCTATTTTCGTAGTACACGTGCAGGCGGAGACGCGCCTCGTCTATTCACGCCCGCCACTGCGCAGCATTCAGTTTATTCTCGAGACGTACACACACACACAGACACACACAGTCACACTCGTAGCTGTTTAATAATTGAAATGCATTTTAGTTTCACAAATAGAACGCTACACAAAAGTTTGCGAAACATTTTCATAAAACGAAAAGTAAATCTCTTGGATTATGTATTTCAAAATTTGAGTTGCATGAATTAAAACTTTTTCGTTTCGCTGCCTCTGCTGGGGTGGTGGCTAAGGGGGGCAATTAAGGCAAAACTCTCTCCGAGTGGAGTGCATCCACTTCACTGCAGCCACTGAAAAATAGTTTTGCCCAAACGACAGGGGGGGAGGGAACTCGAATTCTGTTTTTCATCATCAAATGCACTTGTGATTATGAAACAAAGGCAGATACCCACCGACGTTAGTCCTTTGTTGTCCGTGGCAGTAATCCGACGTCAGAGCGATCACTGCGAGGAGGGTGACGAGGTAATCACTTTTCCTTGCCATTTTCACATGGATTTCCACACTTTTCGGATTGATTGATTTCTCAGGACTGCACTGCGCTGCGCTCCGAGTGTGCAGTCCGACCGATCCGCGAATCGTCAAAATACTAAGCATCCAAAAATACCCATAGGGCCTGTCACGGTACGTCGTTCATTTGGCAAGACAGAGAGAGACACACATTATCCGTCGTCTATGCAAATGCATCTAGAGAAGAAAAAAAAACGAAAAAGTTTCTCTCATAAAAAGTCGCATAAAAGTTCGTGCGAAAGAAAGTTGTGTTTGAATATTTTGTTGGGGGCGCCCAACCGAAATTTCACTTAAGCATGGTCTTATGATAACTGCGGGGCCGACATTTAAATTCATCTCAAGCGAATCATCCGACTGCCGGAGGAAAGCACGCGAATCCTAGGATCATCCCTTCGAGAAAAAAATAACGTTTTACTCTTGGTAGGGGGTAGCCACGTCTCAGCAGATTATCCCTTCACCGCTGAACGCTATTATTTACTTTTTTTTCGTCTAGAAAATATTTTCCACTTAGCTCGTGATTAGGGAAGCAAAGACGGCTTCAATGCCAACCTGTTGAGTGCACAATTCGAACTTCGTCGACGGGTGTTCGCAGACAAGGGGCTGAGGTTAATTAATAAATTCGATTTTTTTGAGATTCGAACTGGGAGTGACAGGCACCCCTACGCACCCGCTGTCTCGGAGATAATTGATACTAAAGGCCAACGATGCCTGAAATTAAAGAATTCGGCCGAGAGATAAGGATAAAGTGAGATGAGACTTTCGGGAAATGATGGCAAAGTTGTGTGTGATTTAAATTTATTTAATTTGTTTCCCAGAATGACTCTTGATGTGGCCAAGGGAGATGTTAATTCACCCAAATCCCATGTCTTTCAAACTTACATCCCATCCGAAGATCCCATGTCCAAGAAGATGCTCCCTGAAATTGGACAGGTACATGAGCAGATTATGCCGAGAGACAAGAATGAAGAAGGAGAACACGCATCCTTTGTCTGAAGGAAATTTAGACTCCTCCTTAATCCTTCGAAAATCCATCTGGGAATCAAGGGAATATACAAAACTGACTGTGACCCATATGTAGCTCGTCACTAGATGAGAATATGGGATCAAGTCTTAAATCCAGCTACAAAGTTAATTTTAGCCGAATTATAATTTGCGTGAGCCAAAAATGCACATGAGCTCACGTACGATTGGACATCATTTTCGTTATCGAGCTTATAAAGTTACTGAACTAATAAGTGATGCACTGTCACCGAAATATCCACTTCGATAAGTTTCGTTAAGTTTCCTTCACTTTTGCCGAGTTAAGTGGGAGTGAAATCAATCGTTTTCTACGTGCGTATATGACAGTTGGTGTTGCAACTTTTGCGTAAGATCCCAAAGCCAATGCTTTCAGCCAATGTCAAGAATTTTATTGACGCGTGTAAAGTATGGTTAAGTCTTAACATGTAGTATAGATGATGAGATGATGACAAAACTGTCGCAACCGAAGCAGGTCAAGTTCAGAATGACTTTAAAGTGTTCAAAGCAACGGCTGCAAGAAAAACTGTCATTTAAACTAGGATTTGCTGACAGTGCTGTTTCCTATAATCTATCTGTTTTCTATTGTAATGATGCTTAAGTTGCAAAGATCTTCCAAAGATCTTAATCTGAGTGACACAGGGGGTAGCTGTGAGCAGAGAATTTCTTATACTCTCAACTTTATTGATGTCGCCTTGCAGCCTGTAAAGGCTTACGTTCGGCCTCCTCTTTCAAACACCATCAATGTCCATTGTTTTGTGCCATACAGCTGGACTAGGATATGAAGGTCTTAGGTATAGTTTGGTCCTTCAACAGACTTGCCGTCTATCCCCGAAGACACAGTGATTGGCAAGAGTAGTCCTTCGTTTTATCTTTGCAGTGGTGGCATTACTCTATTTTACTCCAGAGTTAGCCAGACAACACACTTTTGGATTCTATGCAGTAGTTTCTATGAGGTACTTGTACTTGAAATCACGAGACAAGGCTTGATTGGTGCACTCAAGTTTAGGGCGTATAGAGGTCTTATAAAGGCCAATTCTTATTTGATGAAGTATATCTTGTATAGTTTGAGGAAACCCTGGCATTTTGGTGCATTTCTGATGACATCGCATGTTTCCTTCAGTTTCATCAACAATTGTGCCATGGATAAAGGGTGACTGTGACAGCAGACAGCAAACAGTTTAGAATCATGCTATTACACTCAATTGTGTTTACCCCAAAAGACGACAGGAATTCGAATGGACTTACATTCGTTGCCTAACTAATTCAATGAAACAGTGAGACTACTGTCATCAGTGAAGAACCGGTCAGGAAATCGTTTGCAAATGTGAGAAAGAGTATCGGAGACAAGACAGAGCCTTGGGGAAGATCAGCGTTTATTTGGTGGATATCTTAAAGGAGAAAGGAGTTGGTTTATCTACAGAAGAAGAGATTCAAGATATACGTGAGCATCCTTCAAGTAGAAGGATATTGTTTCGTTGGTTGCGATTCATGTGTTGCTTACGCGATTCAATATCTCAGTTTGTCAATAGCATCCGAAAGAAGGTTAGTTATACGGATTGGTGCAATTGCTAAGAGAGTCTAGAAGAGCAGGGTTAGCAGCGATTTTGTCAGCGAAAAGGAACTTCTTCAGATATGCATGGGAAATACCATCTGGGTCGCCGAAATTGAACATATTGTGGTCTTGATATAACCTTGCTGAACTGTACGAGTGCCATTGTGAATCTGTCCCATCCAAGGCTGGGATTGAAGTAAAAGAAGGAACAAAGCATAGCCTGTCCAGAAATCAACTAATAGAGATTAGAGATATCCAACTTCCTCGAGGCGTTTTGAACAGCTGAACCCTTTCGAAATAATGAGGTAAACTAGGGCATTTATTTAGAGCAACAGTTGATTTCTGAACCTGACAGCGTTGGCCACGAAATGCGCAAATTTGATTTTTCTAGAAAGCTGAACAGAAAAGAAGGACTTAAATTAATAACGACTTGAAATTATTTCATAGCGCTTTTTATATCGTTTTCTCAAACCCAACTGACCAAAATCTTGGGACATTGCAGCACACTTTCCTCACATTTTTTCCCACAGCAGAATTTTACACGTCTAATTAGCAATTAATGCATTGCTGTCCTGTATGGCTCGTTCAAACTTATTCCAGTCCTAAATCGCTTGTCCTAATATCCTCTTTACAGCTCGAGTCGCACCACGCATTTGCCTTACTAAGCTTCGGCTTTAGGGGACTCTACATGCCAATCTATTATTTACATATTTCATCCAATTGAATAATTCACATGTCTTCGAAGAAACTGGCCGGCAAACGTCATTTTAGCCGAACGCCATGAATTGTTTACACAGCAAAGACCATGGCCAGAATGATGGAGTTATTGACAAACGCCCATTAGCATACCAAACAAAATCATCTCATCTGAATATTTGCACACTAATATGAACGTCGGACGCCGCCGCCGGCATAATAGACGTGACAGGATATGAAAATGGTTCCCTCGGAGGAGAATGATTAATTAAGGACCACCCACAGACCACCGCATGTCACCTGTTTCAGATGATGTAGGTGTTGTGTCAGGCTGTCACAAAAAAAATGGAAATAATTGGTATTAATAGCTGTCGGCCTAAGATACGCCTCCGTCGCGGTCGGTCGTCTCACAAGCAAATGCGCACGTCCACGCGCCCAGCATTGGATTGCGGGCTAATCCCGCCACCGATTGTAATGCGAATTCACACATCATGACACAGAAAACTCATTTGTGCATATCAATTTCGAGGAATGTAATTAATTATAGATTAAGCAGTCGTGGCCTCCGTGCAACACGGATGACTTAGCAGCGATGCTGGTGCGAGTTTTGTGGGGGCCAACGGGAGCGCACATATATTCAGCGGGTGTCAGTAACATGGATGTTGTTCCATTAATTAAGGAAATTCATGTGTGGAACTTTGCTAATTTATTTATTCGAATTCGGTCATCAATCATACACGCGGCAGGTTTTAGAACCACATACCACCGCACAGTTGCGTATGATTGCTAAGCGGGGATTCGATTACGGCAATCATGCGTTGACGTGGTAAGCCCTACAAAGTCGTCGTCGTGGTGGCATACAATTTGATGTATGACTTGAGCTGTTACCGACACCGCCTTATAATTGAAACGGCATCATGACGGCTTTCCAAGGCTTACCATTACTACACCCGCCCGCTTTGGCAATAACGTCAGAACTCGATTGTGAATGAATTCAGCATCGCATTGTGATGAGAATCGAAGACATGGCGACGTTTTTTTTTTGTTTAGCTCAAATTAAAGCAAAGTCAATAAAGTATGCATTTTTTGTGCGTTAATTGGGCAATTGGGCATAGAGGTAAGAAACCCGCGGCAAGTTGTGTGTAGAGGCATCTGTAAACGGAATTCGAACCGAAAATCAAAAAATAGTTGCTTCCAAGAAGATACGAGATTTTAGGATTTAAAAAAAGTCTAATGTTAAGACAATGCGATGACAGCTCACGCGTGATTTGTGACGTATGCCGGCGTCAAATATGATAAGTCAGCATTGCAATTTTATCATAGAAAGATTTACACCCGAACAATGAACTGAAATAGTGAAACCGCTCTATCATCTTGAATGGCCGTTATGTAGAGGTGTCCGTTCTAGGAGGGTAACGTAAGTTATTTGTGACAAGCGACAAGCTTTTCGCTTTAAAAATAGTTCTCGAGAGGGCTTGGGGGTATGCCAAACCGATCTACAGACTTGGAAAAGGCATACAACCGAGTGCCGCGAGGTAATCTCTGGAGTGTTCTGCAGGAGTATGGAATTGATTGTAATCTTTTGCAGGCCATTCAGTCTTTAAACACAAACTGTAGCAACTGTGTTCGAGTTAACGGCGTCAAATCAACACCATTCACCATCGACGTTGGACTCCGCCAAGGGCGCGTCTTGTCACCTCTAATATTCATTACATACATATATGGACTGGATATTGCAGCGTAGTCGACTTGAGGAATGTGTCATCATCTTTTCGTAGACGATTTTGTTATCCTCACATCCTTCCAGATAGAACTGCAGCGTCCGCTCGATAGGTTTGTGGCCGTATGTGCTGATGCTGGGGTGAAGGTTAACGTGGGCAAATCAGAGGATATGGTAATTGCCAGAACGCCCGTTCAATGGACTCTACATGTTAGTGGAGTCGCATTCAGCCACATGCCTGAAGTTTAAGAATCTGGGAGACTTTTTCACTAGTGATGGACGGATGAATGCTGATCTCTCCTGTAGGACTGGGGACGCTGGCTCAAACAGCTTGGAAGATCTGTAATCAGGAAGGCAGAACTTGGTGTTAAAGCCAAGTTAGCGGTTTCATCGTACAAATTGGGTAATGATTGAAAGAATATGATCGCGAATACAAGCTACGTAATAAGATTTGTTGCATCCGGTTGTGGGAGTTACTCGCCGTGCTAGAAACACGACAGTGCGTATTGCAATGTTGAGCAGCTGCTTCTTCGAACGGAAAGGGCTATGCTTCGATTGGTTGTTCAAGTGGGACGAATGTCCTCATCATCGCGATTGCCGAGGCTTGCCTTGAATACGATTCCATCAGGTAGGCGACTGCTTGGCAGTCCCAGAACGAAGTGGTTGGCCCACATTCAAATCCTAGTCTGGTTGCCTTTAGGCATAGCTTCTGATTAAAATTCGATGGTGGAGGATCGAGTGGCCAGGAGACCCCTTAATGGATCAATCGATGGACCAATTGAGAAATGAGTTCTGTGAGGAACCGATGTTCTTTTGGACCGATGAATTGGATCGTGCGGTTTGACTATTTTCTATGCCGATGTACCAGTCATTTGCAAAACAACTTTACACGTGTTATTAGCGATATACCAGCTCGAAAAAGACTCACAATTAGATTGAAGGCACGGCACCTTCCAACAGCGGTTCCATATGAGGGGTCGGGCGATTTAATCTTAATTTCAAGAGCTCTGTAGTACTTTTTTGTATCTGATACTGGAGAAGATAGTGCGGCGGTCAAGGAAAGCAATGCACACTTCAACTGATGTGTTACGAATCAACATCCTCGCATGTTCTAAACGTATCGTTGTAGAAAGTTTCAGGGCGATTGAAAAACAGACGAAATGTGTTGGTCTCAAGGTTAATGGAATACCTATACTCTGTCGAGCAATGATTGCTTCGTCGCACACCGCCTGGGACAAAACATCAGGATCGACAACTACACTGTTTAGGTAGTAAAGGAGCTTATCTACGTCGGGTAGACATGAACTTCACATATAACATCCTAGTGGCTATGTCGGGTAATAGACTCACCCTTGGCAACTGGTGCTACTTTGGCGAATTAAATGGGATCAAAATTGATGCCTCGAAGATCCCAAAATTATGCTCCACAAAACACTTATTTTACAGGGATCGAAAGAAAAAGTCTATTTCGGATATATGGTCACGTCTGGGTGGAAGATGAATGGTGGAAAAGACACAAATCCGAACTCTGCGAGTTGTACTAAGATTCCAACATCAAGCGCATGGACACCAATGCTACAGCTAAGAAAAAGGAGAGGAGAGGGAGAGGAAGACAGCATCGCCGGTATAAAGACCAAGTCATCGCGAACGCAAGACAGCTGGGTCTTGATGACTGGAAGCAGCGTGCCAATTGAACCGTCATCGATGGAAGGCAGTTTAAACTCAGGCTCAGACCCTTCATGGGTGGCAAGCTTGATAAGTAAGCAAGTAGACTAGAAGAAGCTTACGTGTAATGAGAGAGTAAATGGATATGTTTCCACATGGAGAAATTGAAAAGGATAGTAGGCGTGAACTCGCTAATTTCCCTCGCAATCACAATCCATAATCATCGAAGGCAGTGGGCAAACGAGTGTAGTCATGCATTTCTCGGCGGTTTTCATAGAGATGAGCTGGTGCCCGCAATCTGTCAAGAAATATTCAACAAAGTCGTTATGATGTCACCTGCTCGGTGTTTCGCGACGTTCAATTTTTGCTCAGCCTGTCATAAATCCTCTCCCGGCTCATGTCACCAGACCACCCTCGCCACCTCTTGAACGCCTTAAGCCAACATCAACGTAAGTCTTCGTCCACGTCTCGACGGCATCGCAAGTCAAGGCTAATGCTCAACTTGATGATGGATCCAACCAAAAGTCATTACCGAAAAATGTTCGTCGTCGTCAACTCGATTTACCAATAATCCCCTGCAGCCGTCACTCCACTCCACCACGCGCCCGGAATGCAGTAAAACTTACATTCTTCTTGTTCATAACAAAGTCAATGAACAACTTTTACGTCTTTCGCCTCAGCGTTCTCACTAAAACAAAAGTTAAGGCTCTTCGCATCCCAACATGAACTCGACTGCCCCGGATGACACACTGCCACACGAACAGCTGTAATCCGGCCACATGTGACTGCTCGTGTACACTAAAATCCTAGTTCGTCATCTCTAATGGATTCAATTAGCCAACAGTAAGTTATTCCCCCTCAGCGAGGCCCGGCAAACATCCACACATGGACAAACCAAATCAGCCTCTTCCCAGTCAGTCTCTGGGTTATCGCATTTAATTAGGCAATCGTTGTCGGAAGTCGCTCTCAGTCGCCGAGCCGCATGTGTGGTGATAATTAAAATGCTCGTTGTGCGGGTAAGTAGTAAACACAGCCTTTGTTCCCAGGGCGTCATTAGATAAATGCGTCGTTTCATTCTGAAGGACTTACCAACTCCTTGCCGGGCGGTTTTTGGTCGATTTAAGACTGGTGTCTGCAGCGTTTCGACTGATTTGAGCGCAAATTTGACGTGAAAATCAATATGTGGTTGGGGTTGACGGCGCCCATTAAGGTGAGTGCGGCAGCAGGTGCGGGAATATGTTAAAAGCGCTCGCAGAACCGTGAAAGTGTTTGCTTTCGATTTCAAGTGCATTTCCCGCAAGTTCTGTGGAATAGTGCTTACGTGTACATGTACATGCATACACATAGATTTGACATATACACAGAATACATGCTCCAGTCGATTTGTACGTACAAGGAAAATAGTAAGCAGTTTAGCTGTACGTGGGTGCAGGTTTCAAGTTCGTAAATATTTGCGAGTGGTTTTCGAAAATATTTACATTTCCACTCGATTCGATATGCTGTGGAATGTGAATAAAGAGCACGAGATTCGCGTGCGCTACACTTCGGGGCGCTCATTTTTTCTGAAGTGGGTAACGATTTTGCGATTTGGAATGTGTGCTGCACAGGAGGTGTGTGAAGTTGGCGCCAACACATGGGAGGCCTGGCCAAATGCGAGCCAGACTCTAACCACGAAGCAGCAAATTGAAATTATTTCGATTTCATGGAAATGTAATAACAAATAATGAAAGAAAATACAAAAAATATAAACTCGCTTAAATAAGAACATTACTGTATTAAATCAAGCCCTTGCTGTGTTTGAGTATCAATATTCAAATAAATGGCTACAAAAATAAAAAAAAGCACAAAAAATATTAAGTTTGAACCAACATCGACCCATTTTGAAGCGGATGGTGAGTGGTGATTAAAAGTGGATAATTTACGACAACGTTAAGCGAAAACGTCGGCACAAACTGTGGCTAAGCCAAGATTGCCGTGGCCATCTTTGAAACAAAATTGAGCCAATCAATCACAAATCACGAGGCCCAGGTCCACCCCGAACTGTAGCGCCACCTTAAGTGAGTAATCACAAATCATGTTGCTGGATCTAGTCAGCAGTGTTACTATCGACATGTATACGATGTGTTAAAAAATAAATAAGGTTGTGCAGCAAATATTTTCTGGAATTAAAAAAAGTGTACGATATTTGAATAAAACTAAAGCCTCGCGAGTGCCGAATAAAATAATAAACAAGTGTTTGTGTGAAGTGTTTCGGTGTCGAGTGCGTTCGATCCGCTCCCTCCCGCCCCTTTCCATCACAAGCCACTGCTGCGCATTCTCGGTCGCAACGCCCGTTTGATTTCATCAAGTGGGTTGATGCAATGACTGAGAGTGCGTAGCATCCGACGTAGCGGATTTTAGAAGTGTGAATTTGTTGGTGGACCAACTCCAATCGATATATGGGCATAACACCTACATCGATTGTTGTTGGGAAGCCATTACGGAATTTACACTTCTTAATTCTGCTTTACCACGCGCAGTCGGAGTTTGGTAATTGTATATCTCCGTCTTGTTTTCTATGGAAAACTTTAGGGTTGATGTGTGCAATGTTCGTGGGCTAAGAGCGAATCTCTTCGCTGTGTATGTCCACTTGTTTTTATATAAACCAGCTGTCTTGGCACTAAGTGAAACACAGGTAGGTGAGAATACCGAATTATCGGATTTGACCCTGGCCGGATATAGCTTGGTGCCGCTTACTTTTTTCATCGCGGTCTCGCCATCTACGTGCGTAGTGATGTAGCTTACCAACTTCAACCACAATATGGCCACTGTTCCAGTCCGGAATTTAATTTTCTGTGGTTAAACTCCGTGTCCGTAAGCATTTAATTCACTACTGCTTTATTTACAGAAGGCCAAACTTGGATACTCTTAACGAATTTGATGCGCTATCCGATTCCATCTCAAGAATTGTATCCCTGTATCCTCGCACTGAAATTGCCATTGCGGCCGATTTCAATGTACACAATTCTAATTGGTTTCGACATTCAGGCCAGACAACACCCGAAGGAAGGTATGTATGTCGAAATCTTTGCTGAGCTAAGCAATCTGACTCAGCTAGTAAATGAGCCCACACGAATACCTGACATCGCAGATCATTCCGCCAACACCCTGGACCTGTTTCTCACCTCTCACCCTGATAAATATTCTGTCGCCTCTAGGCTCGTCTGACCATTGTGTCATATCAGCTAATTTCTGGTTATCACCACACACAGTTAGAGAACAAATTCCTAAAAGAACAGTATGGCTGTACGAGAAAGCCGATTGGAGCGGACTCAACAATTTCTTTAGGAACTTTAACTGGTCACTATGCTTCCTCGATAGCGACGTGGATGCCGCTGCTGATATGATCACAAACATTCGCCTGCTGGGCATGAAATCCTTCATTCAGCATAGAGTGAAGAGTATCAAGCCCAAAGAAAATGCATGCTATGACTCGAGCTGTAAAGAGGCTATCAGGTTGCGAGAGTTGAATTTCCGGACATTCAAAGCCAAACCTAGTGAGGAAAACCGAAATGACTGCAATGCAACTATCAGGTGTGTGAAATTCTCTTATGATCAAAAGTTGAGGCAAAAAGTGCTTCAATGTCCCAAAGGTAGCAACAACTTTTGGTCATTTGTAAAAAACATAAAGAATTCCACCTCGTCTTCAATTCCCACGCTCATTTGCAATGACATTCCAGCTGTCAGCTCTTTAGACAAAGCCAATCTGCTTGCGGCGCATTTTGCAGCCTGCTCAACACTGCCAGATTCCAATATGTCTCCACCTGTACTTGAGAGCGTTGATTTCACTGTGGGACAAATCTACTTCCGCACTCGTACAGTTGCAAGAGTACTTAAAGATCTCGACGTGCACAAATCCGCTGGCACGGATGGTATTCCCCCTATACTTCTGAAGAGGTGTTCTTCTGCGCTGGCAAAACCATTGCGTAAGGCGTATATCCGCCCCAAGCTTGAGTACAACGCTCATATCTGGTCTGGTGCCCCAAAGACCACCCTACACCTACTAGATAGAATCCAAAAGCGAGCGATAAAACTTATAGGAGACAACAATGCCGCAAAGTCATTAGACTCGCTCGAACATCGACGTATCGTTTCTTCTTTGTCCGTATTTTATCGCTATTTCAACAAACGATGCTCAAGTGAGCTAGCCAACTGCATTCCTCCTCTCCATGAATTCACCCGCAATACATGTCTCGCCAGGAATGCTCATCAGTCTACCCTTAAGCCTACTTTCGGACGCACTGTTAAATTTAGAGACTCGTTCTTCAGCCGTACTACGCGAATTTGGAATGCTCTTCCCAGCCCTATATTTCCTACAGACTACAACCCGCGGATATTTAAGACCAATGTGCACAGGTCCCTCCTCTCCCTTTCTCAATCTATACCTTCGGCCTGTGCTGCGTCTTGACCCCGGACACTTAAGGGTATTAGAAATCCCGCGCGCAAATTATAAAGAAAAAAAAAAAAACCAGTGCACAGTGGCTTACCACCCATAGGCCGAAACTCTAAAAAGCTAAAACAAAATTGCATATTTACATTAGTCAATAAACAAATTTCTCCATAACACAAATATTTTCCCGTTGTGCTTACATTATTATCCCGTTCAGCGCAACGAAAGTGACACGTGAAGTTATTGCTTGCAGCAAGGTTATTTGTGAGAATTTTAGCTACTTATCCAGTATCCAAGAACTTGTGGTCTTGTGTTTTTTGGCAATGGATCGCCTTAGGATGGTACCTGCAGGTATTTCTTAGGCGTCAGTTAGTTCCCTGGCGAACGAGAAATCAGTGTAGCGATCACCGGATCCGTTGTGCTTACATTATTATCCCGTTCAGAGCAACGAAAGTGACACGTGAAGTTATTGCTTGCAGCAAGGTTATTTGTGAGAATTTTAGCTACTTATCCAGTATCCAAGAACTTGTGGTCTTGTGTTTTTTGGCAATGGATGTACAAGAGCTGGGTGTGATTATTATTTCGAAGCCCTAAAGGATTTCGATTTCTAAATCGAACTTCAATTTAGCCTTACCCCAACTCTCCAAAAGAAACCTCGTTAGGTCGCCAAATTGAAGAAGAAAAAAAAACGGGTATCGGTAAAGATTTTCAGACTGCTAGACTCTTAAATTCATACAACGTACACACCAACGAGTTGGAAGCAGCAGAGATTAACCATTCCCATGTCACCACCTGTTCCAGTTTCCAAGGAAAATCATCCAGAACACGTACCTCATTATTCGTAGAAAAACGTTGAATATACCACTGTTTCCATGTTTCCGTTTCAGAGGAAGAGCAGCCTTCGCTCCGAATTCCTGGACATGTTTCACCACGTTAGTGTGGAAATTTCTCTAGAACCACGTCGACATGCCATCAGCCCAACCGCAAATGTCAACAGTATGCATGCCATGCAAGCACCAACCCAAAGTTATGCATATTTCCCACGCAGCCACGAGAGGAAAATGTCAAGTTTTCGAAACAAATCAAAAGCCATAAGCCAACACTGTGTCATCGGAAACAATCCCTCTTGTGTCACGAAATAATGGTGGTGGTTCGAAAGCAACTGTTCCATAGCAAAGTACCCTTATCCTCAATTATAATAAACAACTTGGGGTGCTCTTAGTTAAGCATGCCCGTCTTCGCTCAAGCTGGTCTCATTTAAATTCGAAAATCTTACGGACGGGAGGGAAAGAAAAATCTGAAAACCAAAACCAACAGTTTAAGCGTACTCGGATAGACGAGAGATGCAAATTACCCCCAAAAAGGGGTTGATGTGATCCGTTTTGCACGAGAAAATAAGGCGCTATTATTCGCCAGCATTATATCCTTGCTCATCCAGCACCGCACCGCCACCGTCACCGTCACCGTTGCGAGTGTGCCGAGTGACAAAGAGGAAGTTTTCAACTTATTTTTTTGCTGTCGCCTTTTCGTGCCAAGAGACGGAGACGACGGCGGCGGCGGTGTGCCAAAATCGAATTTACAAGGCGAACGGCGCGGCATTAATTCTACAAAGAAACTTCTCCAATTTGATTAGGATCAAGATGTTTGGGGGGGGTGACAGTGTTTCATTATTTATCCATTCCAAAAATGTGCTAAAACACGAAGCTGAAGGGGTTGTCATCGAATTGGCAGGCCTTAATTTTATTTTTATAGTTCAGTGAGTCGGTAATGAGATTTAGTTGTAATTAGGAGGGCGGGGAGGGGGGCGACTCTGGCTAATTGGCGAACCGTTGCCGAAGAGGCGCACACTAACGACGTTCGTATGTATCTCAGCTGGAAAATGGGAGCGGTTACTATGAAAATTCGGCTCACTGATTTCAACAGGATGTGCGGGACGAAAATAGTCGGAGTCCGGAACTGGCGGTCATTGGATTGCGCAACATTTTCGAATCGGTGCTTTAACGAGGGATTAAATCAATGTGAGTGCTGTTGAGGGGGCTCACCTGTCCAGTGAGAATGGGGTTCATGCATATGTGTGCAATGGCATTGTCGGCAGTATTGTGTCGAACGTCAATGAGGCCTATTTTGTCCTTTCAGAGGGTGTATCCACCGTAGATGAATTGTTCTCGAAAACAAAGGACACTTAAGGTGCCTCGATGTGGCTTTTGTTCTTTTATTCCCGCATTTACAGATACGCATACGGGTATCAGGGCCTGGCGGCCTTAAAGTGAATTTAAATTTTTCGAGTTCTGACTTTGAGAAATTGCTGTCTGGTCGAGCTGTCTGTGTGGCGCGACAGTCCGAGGTGGATCAGGGCCCAGCTTTTACAGTCCTTGTTTAATTGGGTTTATGTATTGTTCAGAAAAATGAAAAATCCCACTAATCTCTTCAATTAAGAAATTCGGATGGTTGCGTAACTCTGGCTCTTAACCAGCTGTTCGAATTGGGATGAAACATGGTTCATAGACTGCTTCTGTTCCGGATTAGGACATGGGCTGCCTATTTCATATTAGGTTTGTATTCAACTGGGAAAAATACACAACGCGCAGGTACACAGAAAATCCAATACCTTTTCGGCATCGACCCAGTTCACCATCACCAACCGTGGAGAGTGCAAAATTGGTATTTTTTGAATCCAAAAAAGACAAGTACACTTCAAAGCCTTAACAGGAAGGTCGTGAGCATTATCGCCGGTCACTGCATGTTGGGCTCATACGCAAGAAGAATGCGTCCAACGATTTCTGCAAGAGCTGCAGGGATGGGGAACAAGTAGAAATCACGCTACCTCGGTACCTGTGCAGCCCTTGCAAGAACAAGGAAAAGCACGGTAGACTACTATTCATTCAGCAGCCTAGAAGAAATGTCTAACATCAAGTTTTAAAACGTAGCAAAATTCATCATGAAAACAAACTGGTTATAACCAAGTAATGGACTGGATCGCCTTAGGATGGTACCTGCAGGTATTTCTTAGGCGTCAGTTAGTTCCCTGGCGAACGAGAAATCAGTGTAGCGATCACCGGATCCAAGCAGGATCTAAGTGGGTCACAACTGATCCAGCTGTGGCAGTCAAAACAACCTAACCTTACATATTATTCAGTCTTATCCTAAACGCGAAATAGACTTTTTTCGAGTTGTTTATCTAACACTTGGCGGAAACCACATGAGTGGCGCCCGACCAGCGACCTGTCTTAATGTTAGGTTAATTTCATCAATTTGCTGTTAGTTTCGATGCCTTTAAAGCAGGATACGCTATGATATCGCTGTATCCTGAGAGCAAATATCTGTGCGGTACCAGCATAAAGCTAGCACACATAACAATAGTGGTTGCTGTAGAAGCTAGGCTCAGGACCCATATTTAAACTTTAAATTTAAGGCTATGTAGCGACACTAGTGTAGTCAGTCAAATCAACGCATACGTCACCAAATGCGCACAAGGGTCTATCGAAAGAATGAACGTCAGATGGGACTTTCGTAAGAAGCATGATACACACAAGTTGAAGCAGATATTAACCACAGAAATGGCGTCAGCTACTGAGGGTCCAGAGAACTACATAGATCGAAATATGCATACAAACATATCCGCAGTAGGTCAAGGCCTAGATTCTAACTCTCTCAAAATACTCTTTGAGCATTGTCAGTGACTCGAAAAAGGTGGAGGCGTGATTTATGAAGGGCGCTCGACTCGCAGATTAAACATAGAGCCCCAGTTTAGAAGTCGACGCACCTACCTACTAAGCTGGCGGATACAGCAGCAATCCCCCTGTATGCACTCTAATCAAGGTAGGTTGATTTCAAACAGCGTGAACTATGGTTTGTATTGCTTGCTCAGGCCGATAATGATGACCGTAAAATGATTAAAGTGCCCGAATAATATAGCACGCATTTAAATACTAAAATTCAATATTTTGTATGCGTTGTTTCGGTGTGCTTCTTTTCGCAATAAAATGGCAATGGTAACAGAGCATGCTTGGCGTTGATACGTGTCTGAAATCTCGTGTGAGCTGTCAGAAATAGAACACTTGAAAACCAAACAGGAAAGAAATTACCCATTATTACGAACGCAGGAAGATTTTGTATTATTTTTGAACAGAATCGGGCTAAATATCATTAATTTATTATCGATCCAAAGTAAGACGGTTGAAATTCCAAACATGGTTCTCCAACAAGACATATTCCGAAGTCCTATTAAAATACACAGATAAACAAGCTTGCACATGCGAAAAACCCTCACATCTCGATACACCCTCCTCTCACGCCCAATTGGCTTCGGCGTGTTGAGTCAACACTTTATTCAATTAAGTGAAACTATTGCAAATAACTTGGCCACTCACTTGTGCAATAGTCCTTCAATGCAACAATGTTCCCTGATGCTTTAAGTGGCCACTTTCTTAGGTACTCTGGCGGTTTATGAATCTCAAACTCAAACTGTCACCAGGCCACCAGCCATGTCCGCCTGACTAAACTCACATCCGTTCTTCCGTCATTGCACGACACCCCCTAATCCATTGGAGACGCATAATCATGTCAGGAAATTATGCTCATTAAGCTAAGGAGTCAAGCCGAAGCCGATTTTAGACTGTGACTCAAGTCAGAATTAACCGGTATCCCATTTCGAAAATATAATTAATTTAATTAATCTGCGTGGAAACGAAGTGGCCTTGTTAATCCCTTTTTCTAAGCGAGCGCACAATTTCGCCAAACCCATCCACATCCACATAGGCATACGCACCAGAGAGTATAGCATATTGTTCATAATTAAAAATTCCAAAAATACTTCTGATTAAAGTTGCTGCTTCCCGAACCACAACCGAGTACGCCCGCCCACCGCTCGACGTCGGTCAAATTCATAGGGTTCAACCCGCCGAGGGATGGCAAATTGTTGCTTTAAACTCGCATAATAATCATTCATTCGGAACGCATACCAACAACTCATCGCCAGCCACCATCCAGCCCTCTAAGGTAATCTCTTCGTGATCCACCAGAATGCATGAATACGATTGCAGACACCGAAGTGACGAAAATTTTGTATCTACAAGGACGTGCTGGCATCCATGCTCCACTCCTAAGCGACGTGTGTTCGATGGAACACAGAGCCGTTCGGAAGGCGTAAATAAGAACGAGGGGGTTGGAGGATTTTCTTGAATTTAATCAAGTCACTTCTTTCTTTTTCCTTTTTTTTTATTTTTTGCCTCTTTAAAACAAAAATGAAAAAAAAAACTGCAAATAAAAAGCACAGAGAATAGGAGAGATAACGTCCACACGTGAGGGAGAGAGACAGAGAGTGAGAGATGTGTGCGCAGAAGAGACTGTGTTTCGGAGTCCACTGGAAAATGTATCTGTGCAATAAAAAGCTGCGTTCTCAGTTCTCTCGGTTCGCCTTCTTCTCAGCTTCTCTCAGTTCTCACCCTTATCAAATATTGATTTTCAGCAGCGGTGGCGGGTGGGTGTTGGCAAACCGCACGCGAGGGGTGGTTTTGGTATTTTGAATCCTTTTTGTTGACATTACAGTCATTGCGCATCCACTCTTCGACGGTGGGCAATAACATCCACGTCTGTGTGAATAGAATGTGTACGCGCAAAACTGAGTACTCCTTTGTGTGTCAATTCACATCGAACCTGGGTTCTGGCGTCCCCGTTTGCGGACGTTATCGTAAATTCTCGTCACGAGAACACAGAGCCTTGCCGCGTAAAAGCTTCCCATTGAAGTTGTGCATTAGAGGGAATTTAACTTGAGGGGCGTTGCCAGGTCGGATGGATTCTACTTAAATCCATTTCATTTATTGAGCTTGATATTGTTTTGGGTCTGTATGTGCGGTCCTCAAGCATTTGCTGCCATTGACGTCCACACTCTCTCTGAATACCAGTTTGTTAATGGGTCAGCCAGACACGCTAAAAATCTGCCGGCTCAACCAACTGCACATGAGTCAATAGTGATAGGTCTAGATGCGATGGAATGTAGTCGAACTGACTACCGCACGATGTCTCACAAGAAGCACATATCAAGCCTCTTAGATTATCTGGACCAATCTTCGTTCGAAACAACGGGTTGATCTCATTTCAGGACACTGCCCTTGAGAAGAACACGTCATGGTGAACGACTTTTGCAGATGCTGCTTGCATGAAGAAGGGATAGAAAGTGTGCATCACTCCTTCTGTTCGTGCCCAGCTCTGATGTCTCGAAGAAATATATTCCTGATCAGTGATCATTTCTTCAAAAATTCCAGCGATCCAATGTCACTAAAACACAAGTGGCAGTAAGTGCATCCACAATCACGCTCAGGGTCATGTTTTTTTTCTTTGGTTGGCGCCACTCATAAACCTGGCATCCAAAGCGCTCCCTCGTGTGCTTAACACTTAAAATGGCCAATTGTGGAAAGTTTTTTTTTCTTATACTCGCCATTGAACGGAATACTCTCTGACCATGTCAGTGGTGGTACTGTGATACTGAAAGTGTCTATAACTGAACTTGAACATCAAGTGGCACCTTCCGCGGTTCAAGTTCCAACACCAAATGCTCTTTATGTATGCAGCGACTGTTTGATTTTGCTCCTATTTCATTAAGCAAGAGTGAACGAAACTTAACGAAACTGAACGAAGTGGTTATTATGATGACAGTATATATTTTCTGTGAATTCGCTCGAGTTTTAAGCTTTACTTTAGTTTCTACATGTCCATTATGGTCGGTCTTGCGAAAAAAAACTCTTATCCACTTTCTGGCAAATGGCAATACTACTTGTTCTTGATCTCTGTTGCCTCAGAGGCCTCTAATAAATCGAAAGACAATCTGAAAAACACCCGCCATTGCCAGTTTGACATGTCAACAGACCTGTAGCACGCGGCACAAAATTTGATATTTTCCCTTGGAATCCTTGCTCAGCTGGCAATACCGAAAAGTCCTCCGATTACTATTAACACCACAGGGTATAGCTTATTAAACTTTTTAAACACACACGTATTCTCTTTCGCCCAACACACAGGCTAAACGCTGCACGCCAAATGAAAGCAAATTAACGCGCCGAAAGTGCTCTCCATAGACGGACTCGTCACTCGGTGCGATGCGAAAGGAAACTTTGAGAGAACGCGCCTTCCGAAAGCGTACTGTCCACAGAGAGGTGCAAACCTGAGAGATACACATCACACAATTGGTGTTTTCGGACTTATGCCACCAGATACCTACTGCGAGATATTTCACAAATCAGTTCGGATTGCACAGTCAGTCGCGTCGCTGAGAGTGTGCTGAAGGGACGTGTCTCTCCTCGCCTGGATACAGTGCTAGATAAGTGCGTGCGAATTATAAACACCAAGTCTCCACAGTCTGTGTGTTGTTTCCTTGCAAATTCGATATCGATACAAATAAAGAAATCAAAACGTAATAAAAAAACAAACTCAGTTCTTTGAGCAGTGATACTACCGACGGAAGGCTAGCGTATCGTATTCCGCGAGATGAGTTCCCACGATATTGTCGAGTTGAATGTTGGTGGTGTGCACTACTCGTCCACACTGGCCACGCTGACAAGTGAAAAATCATCGCAGCTAAGCGAGATGTTCGATAATGTCGACAGTTTAACGAAGGATAGCAAAGGTCGAATATTTTTGGACCGCGACGGTGTGCTCTTCCGCTATATCCTTGATTACTTGCGAGATAAACAACTCAATCTGCCAGAGGGCTTTCGGGAAAAAATACGCCTTCGCAAGGAGGCCGAATACTTCAGGTTGCACGGCCTCCTCGAGAGTATGAAATCCGAATTGGACTTGAAGCCAGGCGGCAGCATCACAATCGGATATCGGGGCAGTTTTCAATTTGGCAAGGACGGCCTGGCCGACGTGAAGTTTCGTAAACTCTCGCGAATTTTAGTTTGCGGCCGAGTGGCATTGTGTCGCGATGTATTTGGTGATACGCTCAACGAGTCACGCGATCCAGACCACGGTGGACCAGACCGCTACACATCCAGATTCTTCCTGAAGCATTGCTTCATCGAGCAGGCCTTCGATATGCTCCACGAGCAGGGCTTCCGATTAGCTGGCAGCTGCGGTTCCGGAACAGCTGGATCAATTGCGGAGCCAAAACCAGGTGTCGACGCTGAGGAAAATCGATGGAATCACTACAATGAATTTGTATTTGTCCGCGATTAAAAAAACTACAGTCGCAAGCATATGGGAAGGTCTGTGGTTTTTTTTTGTCCCCCCACAAGGGGGGGGGAAATCCTAGAACATTTGACAAGTGATGTGCAACGCATCTCTTGATGACACAAATAAATTGTAATTTACAAACACAGTGCAGTACCTTCAGGAGATGAACAGTGAGATTAGAATCATGTAAAAATTAAAAAAATGTTATTCCTTATTTTTTTGTCATTATTTATGTGCCATAAGGATAAATCTTAATCAATAATGTATTAGAGCAGTTTTAAGGAGAACTAGGACTCGTTTTGTTTTGTTGTTTCGTGGGAAGAGCTGAAGGAGTTACGAGCTTACAGTTGCATTCAACAGGCGCTGTGCGGTTTGGGTGCAACGAAACTGCAAACTCAGACCGAAGGTGGAGCTGGGTAATCCTTGAGCTCCTCACCACATAGCTGATAGGACATAGTATAAATCGAAAAATGAAATATACGTATATGTAATAGTAGAGTTCCAATATTTGTAGTAAATCTGTGCAAGAGTCACTTGAGTGTATGAAACACTAAAAAAACGTTTGAAAACTCGCAAGAGACTCGCGGAAATGCTTGAATTTTTCATTTGTACAAACTCGATTCGTGTACTTTGGATGTTCCGGGAGAGCATCGTCGAATTCATCTGCATGGACGGGGAAACCTTTGGTTTTTTAATTGTCTATCTTTTGGTTTTATAGATGCTATTCTTAGTGGCGTAGGTTAGTGAAGAATTTTTATTTACAGCTTCATTCTCCATTTGAGTTCAGTCGTCCACCTCTTAGGCGACCAAGAAGTCAGCACCTAAATTTAATGACTGATCCAAGCATAGTATCCTTTTGTCAGCTTAAAGACGTGCATTTCTCTATAAGACCAATACGATTTAAAATAATCCTCAAACCACCGAAAATACCACCTATCTACTATTAGTTTAGATGTAAAAACAAAAATATCTCCCTTCGGTTGTATTTTTGAAATATTTGAGCTTCATAATCCCGAAGGTAGTCTTATATGCATTTTTGATTTAAAATGACTTCGAGTAGAGTTTAGATTGATACCTCACCAACTTTCGGCATCAGGTCTGTAAGTATGAAACCGGGTTGTTCGTGCCGAAAATACACGTTTATCGTTGGTTGACGGATAGATGTTTTGGTCAAACTATTGACCAACGCTAGTTATACGAGGACAGTTTGAAAAGTCGGTGACTTTTTGAATAAATTGTACTTTTTGTTCAGCAAATAAACGTTTTATTTCGCAACATTGCCTCCATTCAGCTCGAGCTATAGAGTTTTTCCAATTTTTTGTATTGCCTTCAAATAACAGGTTCTCTTAAGGCTCTCCAAATAGAACTCATCATTCGACGCAAATTTTTTACCGCCCATCCATTTCTTCGATTTGGCTACACGTAGGGGGCTAAATCTAGAGAATATGCTAGATGAGGTAACACCTCGGAGTTCAATTTATGGGCTGTTGACAAGCACGTATACAACCGTGCATTGTCTTGATCGAACAACACTATTTTCTTCGACAAATTCAGTCGTTTCTGCTTCAAAGCAATACCGAATCCTTCCAAAAGCTCTGAATAATATGGGCCGGTGATCGTTTTCAGAGTAATCGCTGCGAGTGACACCGCGTGCGTCTCAAAAAATTGTGGTCATCACATTGTTGGTCGACAGACCCAGCTTGGCCTACTGATGTGCACGTATATCCGGAGAATTCCCCTGTCTTCATTCCCCTGGTCTCTGGTCTCTGGTCTCTGGTCTCTGGTCTCTGGTCTCTGGTCTCTGGTCTCTGGTCTCTGGTCTCTGGTCTCTGGTCTCTGGTCTCTGGTCTCTGGTCTCTGGTCTCTGGTCTCTGGTCTCTGGTCTCTGGTCTCTGGTCTCTGGTCTCTGGTCTCTGGTCTCTGGTCTCTGGTCTCTGGTCTCTGGTCTCTGGTCTCTGGTCTCTGGTCTCTGGTCTCTGGTCTCTGGTCTCTGGTCTCTGGTTTCTGGTCTCTGGTCTCTGGTCTTTGGTCTTTGGTCTCTGGTCTCTGGTCTCTGGTCTCTGGTCTCTGGTCTCTGGTCTCTGGTCTCTGGTCTCTGGTCTCTGGTCTCTGGTCTCTGGTCTCTGGTCTCTGGTCTCTGGTCTCTGGTCTCTGGTCTCTGGTCTCTGGTCTCTGGTCTCTCTAAAAATCGCTATGAACACCTCTTTGAAGTGCTCGGTTACTGTTGGTAGAGTGTGAGAAATCGGGCATCAACCACGCGGGTAGTCAGTTGACATGTCCACAGCCTCAGGACTTTAAATCTCCGATCGGTTAATGCTATTCCATGGATATTATTTGCTTTTCTAGCTTGACGTGATTTCTGGCGTGACGAGCTCTTTTTGGCAACCCGAACTTTCGGCGTCACTTCTGCTGGTATGATGGCAACGGAAACCACTGCTTAATCGTTGTTTTTCTTCTTCTAACAAGTTGATGCGATTGTTGCAGAGGCCCGAGAGCGTTTATCAACCTTTTCCTCAGTTTCGATGATGTTTCTTCAACGTAAAGAATAATGCTTAATCTGCACAAGAAAGTGGCTCCTTTCCACTTACGTTCGAATTCATGAGCTTGCTTGGTTTCAAACACTGACTAATTGAAGCAGTTTTGCTCTAGACAGTGGACGCTTAAGAAATGGCAGCTGACGGAAGCAGTATTGCGTTTAAAACGGGGGAAATCCAAAAAGTCACCGACTTTTCAAACTGCCTCCAAATTACTGCGAGTGAAAAATGGACTGTCACGTCATGTGAATATGCAGAAAAGGTGCCAAATACTGGCTCGCTGTGGAAGCACAGACAAGAACCATTTTTGTATGGGCCTGACTTATGAACCCGTCCTCATGCATTTTGTCCAACAGTCCGGCAATTTGTGAATTCCGCAGTTGATGTTCTGTGACCAAGCAGTGATCAATCAAATCTCTCATCGAATTGAAATGCTTCTCAGCAAGTGCGTGTGCCATCGATAGAAGGAGGTGGCAATCAGACGGATCCAAGTGTCATTCCAACCGAATGCTTCAATCACTTGACATCCTTGCTGTGTTTGACGATGCCTGTTGGTCATGAAGTAGGATTACTCTGTGTTGCTGGACGTTTTTTCACCCAATGACTGATTCAAATCGAGCATTGTTGGTAGCTTCGATTCCCACCAAACACAGAGCATTGTCTTCTTTCCATTTTCAGTCGATGACGATGGAATCACCCATCATTCTCGAATTACACCCACTTCTCGTCACCAGTCACAATTCGATGTGGAAATGACTTTCTTTTGTATCTCAACAGCAGCATCGTCATTTCCTTCTCAGAGCGAGCTGCTGCACAAAAACAGGAAAAATAACAATCAATTTTCACGTCCACCGCCTGCTTAAAAGGCTTCTTTTATTCAAAACAACAATTCAAACGCATGATTGAATGCCTGTTCTCCTGCAGAGCATCCTTCATTTGAAATCCATCTCAAGTGAGCAGCTGCATGCAGGCGTTTTCTCAGAGTCTTTCATCAAACACTTGAGAAGCTAACCGGAATGAACAACCTCAGTTCGCAGAGTAAATAGTCTTTAAAAAATATTTACTCGCACATCTGTGAAGGGGTTAAAATATCTGTGTATCCTTTGGGGTGACCCTACCAATTTGTTACCATTCAGCCCCTCAATTCATCTTCGTGCATGACCGCTTCCGCAATATTTATTATTTGTTTGTGTTTTTCTTTTCTGTTTCTGGCAGAGGAAGCTACACGCATAAATGCTTGAAATTGACTTTGCAGGACTTGTACACATCCAGACCGCAGCACCAATGGGTATCAGTTTATTTGGTTCGTAGTCCTGTACACACCCAGACCGCAGCTCGTGTCTGGTTAATATTCGCTCAAAAAATCAGTTTGTTGTGACTCTTCATTGGTCGACTTGTGAGATGGTCAAGTTCGCACATGTTGTATGGCATAATTAAACAAAAAAACGCATGGCATCTCTCTTTGCGGTGACTTGAAAATAGTTACTGCTTAAACCACTCCTTAGTTTACAAAATAAACTAAAGTGACTCCACTTCGTCGTATTCCACAAACCTTCAGAGGGGATGCGCAAATTTGTAATTAACGATATCGGCTACGAATATCGGTCAGCGAATATTCCATGTGAATTTGCCCTAATTTCCGGTTCCTCATTCATCTTCATCTCAAGAGGCCGAATCAGATGAATTTCCTTAGTCGACAGTAGACTTTTTTGCGGACTCTTTTGAACAAAAGACTTGCGATGACGACTTTTGCTTTTCTGTTGTTTCCTGGCTGCCACCGTGGCGTAATTGGTAGGAGCGTTCTTCACTGGATGCCTATGATCAATTTCCGCCAAAAGCAATACAATTCACGACTCCACCTCTCTCGAGTCAATAACAGTTCTCCAAGAGTGCAACTGTCTAGTAAAATCGTGTTAAGCGAAAAAGCAATCGGACTCAAATTCATGTCCACATCGGACTGTAACGCCACCCAGATTATTATTCGATTGCCTTCGATTGATCTCCAGTATAAGTAAGTTCCGAAACTGATATCATAGCGTTGCTGCTTACTGGTGGCCGACATCAAAAATGTGTCGCTCCTACTAAGGACAGAGCCTTTCCTTGTTTGATGATCTACAGGTTCTTGTTCACAGCACCAATTTGGCATAATCTAAAGGATGTTTTTTTTAGAGACGGACAACAGATAATTGACTGGTAATTTGACGGCATTAATGTTTGAACTTCAGGCGGGCCAGTGCTGGTGCGTACGTTATGTAATCTGTAGGCCCAATTTTCACATACTCATCGCATTTCGGCAATAACTCGGCAAATATTGGCTTCCAAGTCCAAGTGTTGCACAAAAAAGTTAGTATTCATGTCCCTGTACCACTCACCGTTGACTTTAGGGTTTTAACCACCATTTTCGATGACATCTGCTGCACTGATTCCAACGTCCAAAAAGCCCAGCAAGCGTTAGTCTTTTCTGTATGGCTGCTGTTTCAACGGCTTCAGTTTGAGTTTTCTCGAAATGAACCTGGTTTTTCAAATTTAGTTAGAATTGCTAATCAAACTAATGTCAAAGCATCCGATAACTGTCAAAGCCGCTGTCACAGAAAATGATCCAATGCCAAGTCAAGGTTATCCGCCTAAAAAAACACCGTCTACGTGTGCACACAGTACCTTGCCAGTGTTTTTCTTTTAACTTGAGTTGATGGACGTCAAGTCCGCTCCACTGTCGAAGTCTAAAGGACGTGTTTCTGTTATAGTTTTGATCTGCGGTCCGTGGACTACAACGTAACATTTTGCGTTAAAACGATCCAGGCTGACAATTGTGTGCAACTTGGGCCACATATTCTCACAACTTCACCTCATTTCGTGTTGGGTTGGCTAGGGTCCTTGAAAACTGATTGGTTGATGTCTGAAAATGTGTTGTGAATGCCACTGCCTGAAGTTGGTGATTTCCACACCTCACAAGTCATAGATGGCTACACATGTGTACATCATGCTGCAGACGTATTTTTTTGTATATTCCTTTACATTTCATTTCCAAAAGAAATTGAAAAAACACAGAAGCAATGGTTCGGAAAAAAAAAGTACGCAAACATATCAATTTGATGCGTTCAGCTCTGTTTTGGGTATTCACCTTTTTCAATGGGACATCATTAATATTCATAAGACAAGATGACATTTTTTTCGTTTCGAGAAAATGATATTAAATCAACCCAATTTACTCACTTCGAAGAGTAAATATTCTCTTGTCGCATTTGCTGCCTCCCAAGACAGTCCTTGAAACCCTAAGTGCTCTTGATTTGATTTTCTAGAGAATTTCGGCGCCTCAGCAGCCAGCACAAGTAGAACATAAGGCGACTGGTTAGGACACCCTTCACATCAAATCATTTCATCTTAATGAATGATGAGTTCTGAGAAATAATTCTGATTTGCTGTCTGAGCACTACGGATTCATGTGAGATGCGTGGAATGTGGGAAAAATGTGGAAAGGTGTGACATGAAGATGCTTTAAAATGTCGAGTGTGTTCGAACAATCAGATTTGGATTCCATTTTCGTTTGTTTATGGCCAACAGATCGTCAATAAACCAGTTTTGCGGTGGAACTTCAATTGTCCAAGATTGTCACATGTCGAACTGAAACATGTTGGTGCAATTAAATTCTGATTTTTTAAATTTGTTTAGTAATGAATAGGAGCATACACAATAACAAAGCTCGATCATTCAAAAAAATGTGCAGAAATGTGTCCTTTTTGAATCTTAGTTATTTGGGAGGTGTTCGTGAACTGCGTTGGGTGACATTTGCCATTCGTTTTCTTCGTCATTTATTCTCCATCAATACATAGATTCATTTCCGTGATAGTGGACGAATAAGTAAACTGTTACATCAACGTTCAAAGTCTTCTGAAAATCCTTAACATGTTGAGCACAGTACAGGCGTTGGAGAAATAGAAGGTAGTTTGAATGGAGGTTGACTGGTTTTAAGTCTTTGAGCAAATTCAGACGGGTTTGATGGTCAATTTGATAGTCTTCGGAGTCCACCTACTGTGAAAAGTGTCTCAAACTTCGTCATTCGAAATCAGCACTGGAGTCTCCGTGCACTCACCCATTCGTCTGAAATCAGGTAACCCATCTTGACTAGGAAACTACTGCCCCAGCTGCACACTCCTTTGACACACGGTGCCTTTGTCTAAAGTCTGTTATGCATTCCGCTTCATTATTTGCATTTTCTTTCAGAAGCCGAATGGCATTCTTCCCTCATGCAGGCAAATATCGTGAAAAGTAGGCTTTGTTAATGGCCCCACTTAGGGAAGGAAACTCTCTTAGGCAACTGAGCTTAGAGCTTAATTAGGATAGGACGTTCCAGCTGAAATGAAAATTCTTGTGTGCAAAGTAAGTGATTCTTGACTTCGGAAACTGGAACTCCGGTGGCTTTAGTTTGCAAAGGAATACTAGGAAACATCGTTTTTTGTCAAAGAGATCTTAGTCAGCTTCAGATTAGTCCTGGGAATCATTGAAACGTCAAAAGACATGAATATTTGTATTTCTTGAAAGAGATCCACTTAAGATAGAGTCTAAATTTATTGCGGCGAATGGCGACGGTTGTAGTGACAAATCGTCTTCTTCTTAGGGCGCTACAGTCCGAGGTGCCCCTGGGCCTTGCCCATCGCTCCTCAGCCAGCATGATCTCTCGCCAGCTGTCTCCAGTTTCACACACCAAGCCGACTGACGTGTGAGATTCAAATTCGAAGATTGAGACAAATAAGCGACGAACTCGAACTCATTGAAGCTCCATCTTTGAGCGAGAAATGATTTCATTGTCGCTAGGCCACAATTGGTCCCACAGCGATTTGATCTCAGTTCTTCAATGAATTCGGAGGTGTCTTTAGTAGAACTGCTTTGATCTGACAGTTGGGGACAACACACTTCAAAATGGCGCACTCATTGACTAGCCAGTGCGGTGACAATAGATATATTCAGCGGTCCTCCTCGACTGCCTCATTTGATATACGGATTCGGTGAAGTCGACAGTCGATTCCAATAGTCACACACAACTCAGACACTCTTTAAAACATAAGACGTGTTATAAAGACGATTGCTTTCTCGCTGCTTTCGGTTGTGGCCGCCTTGGAATAGTTGGTAGGTTCGTCGTTTCCTACGATGGGTGTCCATTTTCACTTCCCTCCGAGAACAACATTCATAATTCGCGAGTACACTTCATGTTCAAACTGTCTAGTAAAAGTAAACATCGGCGTTCGGAGTTGGCATAAAACTGAAGATTCCTCCATATCGTGAGATAAGCTATGCCGATGTTCACCTCAGTTTGTCACAATCTCCTTTTGTGGTGTTACAGTCCACCATCCTGAGCCTCAACCAACAAGTTCCCCCAGCTGCTAACATCTCTGGCTAGCTGCTTCCAGTTGCACACACCAACTGCATCACACTTACATGTGACACCTAGGATGCGGGCGTCCACTGGTGTCTTGTCCCACCCATATTAATATTATGTTGCTTTCAGTGATATCATATTCTTGGCGCTGAATGGTGGCATATAGCAAAATGGTGTCGGTCCTCATAGGCAAGTGACATAGCATTTCTTCGTTCTGCCCACAGAACCACTGTGTCCTGGAACACATGGCCCCTCCCATGTTGGATCAGGTTTCACTTGAGCTGATGGCCATCAACCTCTCTCTGCTTTCGAAGACAAAATTAATGTCGTGTTTTTCGATTGTCTCTTTTACGTATGCCTCGATTTATGGACACTGGATATTTACTTGATATTTTGTGCTAATACGACACAGGCTGACAGTTGCGTACAGGACACTCGCCATATCCCACATTTGTGGTGAAGTTTCCCAGTGATCCTCGGACTGGATTGCAATTCTATTGACTTGGTTGTAGCCTTAAAATGGGTTTTTAGGCTTAGCCAACTTTGCCATCAACTGAGTCTCATTCTTAGATGCACCGAAACAATTATACGCACTACCTCTAATAAAACGAATGTCCTTATTTCAATGCAGTGGAAATCAGTTCTTCATGTCTGTTCATTGCGTCAATAATTTGTAACGCTTAGACTGCACGTTGCTGCTGCTTCTGCTCTGTTGGTAGCTTTGGGCTTTTGGTGTTGTTTTTGCGTTGCTTTTTGCTTTCTTAACGCTGGCTGCTGTTGAGACATTGTCTCTTGCTCCAACTTTCTTCTGGCAAGAGTTTGAGATCTCAGTTCTCTTATTTCATGGAGAAGTTGTTGAGTTTCTCCTTCATATCATCTTAGACTCAACTAAAGTCCACAAGTAGTAGTCGTGTCGGGATTCATGGTGGAAAGCTTGTCACAAACATAGGTTCAACTCATGCATTATTGAGGCTGCTGTGCTTTTGTCCAAGTGAAGGTAGCATAAATCGAACGACATACGACTGTCCAAATGGAGACAATGGTCGCTCGTCTCATGTAACTTTGTGTTGTTGACGCACAAGTTGCATATGAACGTAACATTTTGCTTCAAAAAATAAGGACGAAAAGTAATGTAAAATATTTTAATGTCGCACGAACATTCGGACGCTAGTGTATCGTGATTTATAGTCGTGACATTATACCTTTCGCGCGTCATAAGAGGTGGACAGAATCAAAGTGTCAAATCCTCTTTTCCCTGGTTCTCGTGACTGGCGAGCACATGGATGTGCGGGTAAAGGCTCTCGTGTGTCGTTCTCTGGACACCTGTAGTCATTTGAGCAGTTCGTCTGTTGGAAACCCTAAAATTGGCGAAATCCGACAGAGTCTATTTGTTCATCCAAATCTGCACAAAACAATGATTGTGAGTTCAGTCAAACGCTTTTAGTAAATCAGTGCATAAATAATTCGCTGGCCTTCTTTCTTCCATGGAATCTAATGCGAAAATAGATTGTGGAGTTTGGGGAGCTACCACATGTACTCTTATTAGAGTGGCTGTCAAGATGTGGTTCTTCACCGCATCTTGCGTATGTCCTGATGTCTGATGTCCTGTGTCTACGTCAGCGCAACAAAAGTCTACCTTAGATACCGACGGGAAGTGTATTTATTTCGATTAGCATACAACCCTAATGACTGTGAACGAAAAAAGGAGCATATACGCTTTCTTACCCAAATGCAGTGATCTAATTTAGTTGCGGGTTTCCTGTCTCTGTGTAGAAGTATATTAGCATTTCGATTAACTGAATTAAGCATTCACTGATTAAATTTACCTACATTTTTACAATGAGACACACACATCTTACAATATTAAAAGCATTTCCGGTCAGTCTCTTGACGACAAATCAAATTGATAATATTTATAAACCAATCGAAATTACCACCACCCTGATGTAAAAAAATTCTTAGGAAAATATATGAAACCCAGCAATGTCATTCAAAGGAGGAGAAATGTTTTGACAGCATTATTCTCTCTCCCACTACATACCTAATTAAATTATATTTTATATTTTATTTTTACTATAAGAAAAAAAAAACAAAATGTAACAAAAACCACGCCAATATGCATCTCTTCCTGTTGTTTATAATGATTTGTTGAAAAGATGAAAAATATACATTAAAACTGAAACTAAAAAAAAATAAAGTATATATATATATATTAATAAAAAAAAAGTATATGAAATAAATACATCTAACTATCATACGTGTAGGTATACATTGTTTAGTTAAGTTGTGGCGGTAAATGAGAACAAAGCAAAACTAAATTTCAAAATGATGATTATATTGGAGAAATAAGAAACAAAGAAATATCTGAAAATAAATATGTACACGTTTTTGTTTTATTTAACATGTTTCCTTGATGATTGCTCGGGGGGTTGTCTTTAGTCTTTGATTTCTTTAGGTGGACTGAACACACAGGGGTGCATCAACGAAATGTCATGGGTCAGAGGTTTCTTTGAAAGGCTCCTGGCACTAAGGGGTGAGGTGTAATGAGCAGAGTTACAGCCCGTAGTAGGTCTTGGCATACTTTCTACAACATTCACTTGTGCTGTGCGTGCTATTGTTCTCATCACCAGTGGCGGAGACCTACGGGCTATAGTCGACTCAGAATGGCGGGGTTTGAGAAGCACTTTGTAGACAGAGAGTAGAGACCACTGCGCATCGCCAGTGACACGAGAGCTGTGGAGATGTGAATAATGAAAGTTATTCGTGTCGGGAATGGAATTTACCGCGGCAGCCAATTCCTTGCAACAACAAACGATGAATAGTGTTGTCAGACGGTGCTTGGTTATTTTTGACGACAAGCACGTCATGCAACACAACTGAACAACTGAACGACAAAGAGTGCCACGTTGTTTGCTTAAATTTCTACTGAATTGACTCAAAAACATGCCCACTCAAGTCAGTCGGTCGGTAAATACCAAAGTTATTCAATGTTTAAATGGGGATATAATGGAAGTGACCGTGTAGTTGCTACCCTGCGGCCGATGTGACTGCGATAAATGAAGCATTGAAAGACCGGGACGTAACCGAGCGATCAACCGTATAGAGCCCGATAGATACAAGAAAGGTGACTCATTTTAATGTGCCAACTATTGAGGGATGAGTTTTCTTAACATGGCATACAAGACCGTCTGTGTCCTGTGATCGCCTAAAGGCTTTCATGAACCATCCGCGCGGTCCTTATGTTATCAGTGTGGCATCGAGCCAGGAAAGTCCACAATAGATCAAATGTTGACGCTGCGATACTGAAAAATACTAAAAAAAATTCAAATTGACACTAACCGTATATTCGTTGATTTCAAGGCCGCGAGCCTAGAGACAGAACTAAACACCGCACCGCGGGGTGAGAGGCACGATCTTCCAAAAGTCCGTTCAACTGCTTGCTTACTCGGACGACATTGACGTGATTGGACGAACACAGCGAGCCAGAACAATGAGGCGTTTACTGGCACTGAAATGGAAGCGGCTAAAATGGGTTTGGCAGTGAATCAGGGCAAAACCAATCAGCACAAACATGCTGTCATCACGAAAGGACGCACAACATCGACGTCTCGGACAGAGCGTCATAATGGGCAGCAGAAACTTTGAGGTAGTCAAGGACTCCGTCTACCTCGGCTCTGCAGTAAACAGGGACAATAACACCATTACCGAGATCAAGCGCAGAATTACTCTTGCCAATCGCTGTTTCTTTTGGCTCAAGAAACAATTGAGTCATCTCTTGAAGCACCAAGCTGACTTTATATAACACTCTAATCATCCCTGTCCTGCTCTACGGTGCAGCGACATGGACGCTATTGAAAACGGATGAAGAAGCTCTTGGTCGTTTTGAGCGAAAAGTTTTGCGTGCGATCTTTGGTCCTGTTTGTATTGATGGCTTCTGGAGGAGGAGATTCAACCACAAACTGTACGGGCTGTACAGCGGCATGCATCTAGTTAAGCGTCTTCGCATCTAACGCTTAAGATGGCTAGGTCACGTAGAGCGGATTGACACCACAGCTCCGGCCCGAAGAGACATCGATTCCGAGCCATTGGGACAACGCAACAGAGGGCATCCTAGAACGAGATGGGCACACAAGTGGAGAAGAACCTCAACCAACTTGGTGTGCACAACTGGAGGCAGCTGGCGAAAGATCGTGCTGGCTGGAGAGGCTTGTTGGTTGAGGCCCAGGTCCACCCCGGACCGTAGCGCCAAACAAAGTAGAAGAAGACCGTAACCAAGCTAGAGAGGCTTGATGACCTTGTTAACCCCAATGACTCACAAGGTAGGAGAAGAAGGCGGCAACCAGAGTGAATCAGAGTGAATACCGTACCTTCTGCTGTGTAACAACACAATGGTATCCAAGAAAATGAAGGAGCGAATAGTGGGCTTGCGAAAGAGAGCTCTGTCCTGGGGAAATATCCATCCATCCCTTATATTACACAAACTGTTAAGCTCTATAGGAAAGGAACTAGAGGCCTTGGATAAACTCAGAAATCGATGACGGGCTCTAGACATTCGACGAGCAGCGATGATCCTTTACCCGGCGCTGAAGCTGATCAAGGAGACATCTTTATCAATGATGAGTTTTGGTCGCATGGATGTACGCCCTTGCTGGGAACCGGGCAAATTGCACGCAGCGAACTTTGTAGAGGCTGCAAAGAGGAATAAGAAATAAAATCTCTTTCTCATCTGTTCTGCGAGTGCCTAGCCCTTATAAGGAAGGGAATGCTGTTTCTGGGAATGCACTTCCTTGTGGAGCTGGAAATTCGTGGCTTAGGCCTATGTGAGGAAGCCCAATTTCTAACAACTATATCCTCACGTCTTGGGAGGGCTTCAATGTGATACCAAAAGCAGGTAAGCGTGCTCACAAAATTTCGACGATTTCATGCAACTCAGTGTTCACCCGGCCATTTATCCTGAAGGCACTCGGAACTATCCTCAACTGAGATCGATATTCGTACCTGGTTGAGCTTAGAAAGGAAATCTCTTACCTATACCGAACAAAGCTACTGCAATGCCATCATGGCACCCGTATACCGCCCCACATTCCATTGGCCCTTCTTTTCGTGTCAGATTTTTAATTACTTATCCTCTTCATCGCTAGCAGGACTATGGAATGTATGTGCAACAATGAATTATTACCATTTCCTACACAAGCGAATGCTATCTCTCACATCCATGACCAGCCTTAGGGCAACCACATGATGGAGCGTCGCATCGGGTGGAGACAAATAACTCGTGTACCCCGTGTGAATGCAAAGAACGGGGGTACTTTCAATAACACCGAGGCAAGTCAATTGTATCCATCTAGTCCAACAAAGTATCGGGTGAACTCGGATACACGAGCACCCAGGCTATGGCAGGCACCAAAGCATCATTCAATTCAGCTCTGTTGCGGAAAAGCATACACTTCCGGTGGCAAACAAACAACACACACACACATACTGCCACCAAGCCCATTGTTCCTGTGCATCCCCCGTTTGTTCTTCGATGTGTACATCGTGACAAAGGAATGAATGGTCGTTGGGGGCACAGTTGGGGGATAATGATTTATAAAAAGGAACATCGCAAGAGTCCTTGATCACAGGTGCACATTGATTTCACGCTAAGGACGTAATTAATACCATCCGAGAGCCCGTGCAATCAAATATCTATTTCAACGGACAGGGATAATGATATCCTCTTGCGGGGGTGGGCGGCCGCCCTGGCAAATGGGATCCATTCGTGTGGATTGCTTTGCATAAATTCCTGGAAGAACTAATAACTTGACGACCCTCAGCGGCGGGGCGTTGGCCAGCTTTCAGTGTCGGGTAATTAGGCTTCGCACCGAACTCAAATGATCTGTTAACGAGCAAACTGCGTATATTTGTGAATATGTGGGGCTAAGCCGACGATTTAAATTATGTATTTAGGTTTATGGCCCAATTTGGTAGATGTTAAGTCGGATGTTTGTGCTCTCTGAGGCGTGCAATGCGGATTGTGGGCTAATACCTTAAGCACAACTGTCGGTTGTATGTGTGTGTGGGGGCAGGCAGGAGTGTAGGACAATTTATGCAGAAAATTAAATTCTTGCGGCCAGCATAATGACGCCTATGAACATTATCCAGGCGCTGCTTCAACCACAATTGCAAGCGGAGGTAAGCCGTTGAAGGATTGTTGGGTATTAATCAACATGAGTGTGGCAAGCAGCAGAAAAGGAATGTGTTTTCGTGGATGACTCTTAACCGAATGAACGCACATCCTGGTCGGGCTGTGGTTTCCGTCCAGGGAAGTCTCCAAGAGATCAGATCTTCACGCTGCTGCTTGACACATGCATTCGCCAACATCAGCTACAAATGACAATCATTGAGGTTGGCTATGCTTGGTTTCGGGCCAGTTCGACAGGTTGTGCGAATTCTTCAGTGTTAATTAACTTTTTAGACAATGCGACCTCCTTCTAGGGTTAGGTAGTTGGGCTGCCAGCGAAATCGCCAGCACACTCAGACCATGTTGGTCCATTGTGATACCCATAGTCAGGCTACTACCACCGATCGACAACTCCAGTGATAGTGCCGTTAATTTGATCCCAACGGCAAATGGTGACTGGACCAGATTTGAAAACCCGATAAAAGCGTTTTAACTTTGCTTTCACTGGGATTCGAACCGGGGAGCCCTTTAACCAGGGGCAGGCACTCAACCAATGGCGCCATCCAGCTGTTTCCTTCTAGTGTTAGCCTTGATGTGTTTGGGCTTGACGATGTCGAACAAACGCAGACTTCGTCTTATAGTAGCGCTAGAGTATGCCACAGAACGTTGTGGTGGAGTGACTCATTCAGCAACCGACTGATGAAAGGACACACAACATCGACGTATTAGATAAAGCGTCCCTATGGGTAAACACAACTTCGAGGACCTCGGTGACTTTGACTACTTAGCCATTCGCTGAAATTTTAGTTGTTTTCCTCAACTACGTTCAATAGTTTTCAGCTGTTTTTTGCCCGAAACGACCTGAACATGGTGGACATGTGGTTCACGCAAGAAAGCGCTGCATGCCGCATAGCAAGTGATTTTATGACCAATTGAGACAAGAGTTCGGTGAGCACGTATCCTTCGTGTTAGATTGGTGGTTCGGCTGCTACTAGATCGTGCGATTTGAGGTCTTTCAACTATTTGTTTGCCACCATAGGCTCCTAATTTTTCGACAGTCTAAACGACCTCAGCAAAACACCAGTCAAAGCGCTAGCCAAATTTGCTGAGAGTACCAAATGGCTGTCATAAGCCGACGTGGCGGTACGTACTATGGGCCTACTGTGGCCTAAGTGCATTAATGTCACTTCCTACCTATCTACCCGCCTACTATTTGTTTATCTGAATATGTCAAATTACTCACCTATGCCGATAAACCATCGCCAATTATAGCTTTGGAAGACATTATTACACATGTTAGAGAGCGATATCGAAAAAGTGACTTCAGTTTTAGACTCTCCGTATCAACCAAGAAACTCGTACTTATTGTGAACATTTATATAAAATAATCTTTGGAAAGTAAATGGCAGGCATGAGTTTGTCAAATCAAATAAACATTTTCAACACTTTTGCAATTTACCTGTGATTTTTTCTAACAATTAAAAACCAAATGCTTGAGAAATCACACTTTATACACGACTTTTGTGGCCCGCAAAATTTCACATGGCAGTGTGAGGAAATAGTTTGTGAAGTCGCAGCCCGGTAATGTTTACGAATAGACGTCCATTAACCATGCTTCACTTACGTATGTCCTGAGTGATGGGGTGGAATGGGATTGACGCATGGGGCGGTAGCATGATTTAATGTCGATTTGCGAAGCCCTAATACTACGTGCCGACTAAAGAGATGTCAATATGCCGTGGAGATTCCGCTGGACAGGCCACTGAACAGACCACATGACTCTTGACTGAAAAGTCCCAGGCAGTCGAACTCTGCCTTACAGCAACCGGTTGTCTCGTCAGATCCGCCATAGGAATATTAGACGGGTAGAATTGATTATCAACAGAAAACGCATCATATTAGACGGGATGAAGGCATAAGCTCAAGGCACTTGCTGTCCTCGCTTGTTAGGCTGAACATTTATTTTTACAATATTGTTATCAGCTTGTAAATAAATAAAAAAATAAATAAAATAGACGGGATGAATGTCTTCCGTCTTCCTCTAATATAATGTCATTCGGAATGCACACGTAGCCATCACAAGTATGCCCGCTTTGCGTGCAGTTTCGAGCTTTCAAGGACTTCCTGGCACATACGTCTCGTTGTCGCGACATTCGCTATGACGAGCGGAATCAAACCCTACTCTAGAGTAGGCTAGGCTTTTTTATGATTGCATGGACACTGGTCAGGCTTTCGTTTTCTTTTGATAATCACTTCTGCACATGATGTCGTCCCAGTTTTTTGCCAAAACATTGTTCCTAAATTTGATGCGATGTGATGACAACGCACCTTATCCTGGACTCTGACGGCTGCGAGGTACAGGGCGTATTTTGGGCCCAATAGGAGCTACACAGCAGTAGGGGATGGGCGAACATATAGGCTTATCACGGCACAAATATCAATTACGAATGTTAACCTTATACGTTTCTGTTGGCCTCTCAAATGGATTAGGGTAATGACACATAATAACACGAGATAAGGAGCAGCCTGTAACACGCACGAGTCACTGATTACCTCTTGGCTTTGATGACGCCGACTGTCTCTGACGTTGATGCTGCTTTCACTTGTTGCCTGCTTCTTGTTGAGCCGAGAGAAAGAAACATTTGGTGGATTTGTTTGAGTGAAAGTGTAATTAACCACAAAGTTGGCGTAGCGAATGTTCGAAACTTCGTTAGATTTTCGATTGTTCACTGGATTTTGTGGCGCTTGTGGTCCCTGAATTTGGAATTCAATTCTGTCTAGACACGCTTACCACGCGATTATGGTGGCGATATGCGGCATTTTGCAGTCTGTCTGTCCTTTGTTACCTTTAATACTCCACACATGCTCTCCAACCGTGTATTAACACTGTTAGCGGTGCGTTAGTTTGGCGCGTTGATTCTGCCACTGTTGGTCATATGAATGAAGTAGAATAGGAAGACCATCTCCAACAGCATCACTGTCGAGCTAGCACTTGTACCACTGAGTTTGGTCCCTGTACTTAACATGTTCCTACAAACGACAAACAAATCTTATTGACGTCTAGACGATAACTTGTTCTTGGCTGAAGATTCTCAGAAGAAAAAAATAATTGAAAGCACCTCGTGCTGGATTACTGGAAGTGTAGACGACACCTACCTAGGTAGGTCGAAACACGACTTGCAGGACAGAGCTCTGCTGAATCTATTCGATCTCCGACCAGGGCGTAATTTTGCAGACGTTCAGACTCTTCAGTGATATCGTCGATGATTTGCTTCGTGACAAAATGAAGACAAATAATGGGAACAACAGCGTCTAGATTTCAAAAGAAGATATTCAGAGTATCTTCACGTCATTAGGGAAGAAAAAGTCTGTGGAATTGACGGTATCACGACGAGATTTACACATCACTATTCAACAATGCAATTTATGATGGACGACAACGTGGCAGACTAGCAGACTATGCTTGCGCTGGAAGGATGGTGGACGCCTGAAGTATAAGTTGATGGCGTCGACCGACGATCGAGGACGTGGAAGAAGTTGTTGCAAGAGGTCCTGACCAACTAAACAATGCGCTGAATAGTGCATGATACCCGTGTACTTGAAAGCAGTTGTGGGCTAAGACATATCCATCACGGCAATTCTTCGTAATTCCAGGCACATCTCAAAGTGCCCTATGATGTATTGGTATTTATTTCGGATCTCCATGCGTTTAGACCTAAAGCCACTGCTGACATGATGGTCCTACAATAGAGGGCCGAGCTATCCCCATTCGGTCGAGCTTCGCAAACCGAATGTTTACTATGTTGGGCTCCTTAACGCCCCTAACTGAGGGTTCAACGATTCACTCTACCTACATCGGTTTCCCACCCTTTTTAGACAACCATTCTGTTGTGCGTTTCAATCCGAACAAATGGTCAGGAGCATGGAAGAGTTTGCTCCCAGATTTTATTTGCAATATTTAGGTCTTATCCACACGGCATGGTATGAGGTCATGCCATGTTGCATATCCTCCCACAATCCTGGTGGAAGACAAGCGTAAGTCTTTGCGATGTTACCCAGAGTATCAGTGGGACCACCAGCCGGCCATTTGCCAACAGTGGGCTGGAGCTGTTGTAATTCCAGTAAATGGGATCTTGACAAGGAATCGCACCCAAAAGGAGCCTCAACTGCCAGTAAATTCCAAGGGGGGGGTGAAGGATTTATCGATCTTGTTACACAACTGACCATGGCGAACAGTAACGACCGACAACTTGGCCAAGATCTATATCAATTGTTATCGCCAGTGCCGAAGAAAGCTAATGTACACGATGTACGTTGACCAGCATATGCCCATCACATCCTTTACAGTCCACCCCAAAAAGGAATCAATGATTTCTAACTCTTTGGAAGGACGAGTAAAGGAAACGAGTACAGGCAGATTTCTTTAAGCCTCTGAATGGAATTGAATTGATCTAGAGGTGTGTCATAGAAGACACATAAAGATCTATTGTACCCCCTTAGTTTGGCCTAGGATTTATGTGCTGCCTTCAAAAATTGTACAACTTTCCCAGATGGGATGTCTTTGAAGTCTTTCACTGCTACGGAGTTTCTGTTTATTGTATTGGATCTTTCTCTGGCAAGACTTGAGCAGTCAGTCAGTGTGTGATTCATAGTTTCCTAAGCCTGGCCACAATGCCTAAAGATTTCTGTATTGGTGATACCTATTTTATGGAGAGTTACATGCTTCATGTCCTATTACTTCATCATTTTTATAAAGCCTCTGACGAGCGACTGGATCACACTCCTTGGAATCTTCCTTGCCACGACTACGACGTTTGCAGCTACCACAGTCACTACTGCGCCCACGACCACAACCGCCCCGAGAGCAGAATCTTCCAAGGGCTGCAGCTGTTTCCGCCATTCTTCTATCTTTGACGTTCTACCGGCGAAGAAAGAAATCCTAGTGAATGGTTATTTCTCAAGGAGGTACGGCAAAAAATGCAGCAAACATTAAAATTACATAAAATCTAACATTATCCGTCGACTGTTACGCCGAATATTCATGGTTCGGCACATCAAATCCCATTTTCAACGCACTAACTCTCGAGTCACTGACGTGGTGCAGATTGCAACTTGTCATGAAACATCTCTCAATCTACGCCGTTCAAAATCTGGGTCAAATTGCACTATCACATGGCAAAACCGCAGCTTGGTACAGCCAGGCCACCCATAATTCCACCTACTTTCTCTGACACAATGTGAATCGTAGCTTTTCTAACCTCGGTTAAAGTCCAGCCCTGACTGTACAGCCACCCATAAAAACAGGCGAGTTTAGCAAGATCCAATCACCATCCTTGAGGCAATTTAACTTAAAGACTTCCCTGAATTGCCGCCTATCTCTCAACGAGATGGCCAAGTATTTTAGCATTCAATTTATGTGGGTGCCGGGACACTGTGACTTTCCAAAGAATCGCTAGAAAGGGTACCAAGGTGGTACGCCTTCCGGATGGTGATATGCCATCCATGCCTATCGTTACTGCTAAACATCTACTAATGTATGATACACTTACCAACACAATTCGTAGATGATCTACCGGCACTAAATGCCTCAATGCAAAACTGCTATGGCCCACCATAGATGCAATACGCTCACGTAGCCTGATCAGGTTGAGTAGACCCAACCTTAGAACCACTATCGGCGTACTTAACGGGCACTGTGCCATTGGCACGCACGCCTCCAGACTAGGCCTTCCCTTTAATGACTTCTGTAGAAGCTGCAGGTAGAAACCATTTCACATCTCCTATGCAATTATAATGCTTTCTCCACACGTAGAAAGCGTCATCTAGACGCCTACTACTTCAACAACTTGACAGAACTTAACAACATCACTATTAGTCAACTCCTCAGCTTTATCAAAAGCACTAGCTGGTTTGCGGAATATGGTTTTTAGATTCGCGTGATATCACAACCTAAGCGTGACTGTTGCTCCAGCAGTCAGCCACTCCAACATAACCTAACCTAAGACATTTCGCAAATTATTCCTCAACTCATCTGTCATCTAGAGCAGTCTATCCTTACTACAACGTCCCCACCATCTCCATAGTGAACAAAAATGCGCAGGATTCCCTCTGTTTTCGGGGAGGGCAACATTAAATCTATTACACCGTAGCTAAGTTGGGTTGTGATAATAAATGTTCCCGTTTCAAATAACAAGCTCGTGAGGGAGTTCTGAACGTCCGTGCATGTGTGTCCCCGACAGCACCTTGCACATGCATGTCGACATATTACCTAACTTTGCAGTTTGCACTACTGACCGGTGGTGGCGAGGTGACGGCTGCTGCATAAATGTTCATGGAAATATATCAACTGAGCGAGAAGTTTTTGAATAAATTGACACCCTTGTTGCAAGAGAAGTCAAGTTTGCCGTGGACAGCAAAAACTGGCCAGTGAATCCAGTGAGTGTCCATTATTGAGGGAGGACCTGCCAACACCACTCTTGGGTGTGGTTTGACGAGCCGTGTACAGGCGGGCGGGTGCTGGCGGGTACGATGTGTACATATGTAAGTGAGCGTCGAAACGTGAAACACGAACAACCTGGGATGTCGGAACACTGGGAGAGTAAAGGGCCATGGTACACAATATCATGGCAGGACGTGTGTAGTTTCAAAGTGAATCCCGCTTCGGCAGATTGAGCATAGGCAAACAGAGTGCAGACATGGTGAACATCCCGGTCAGGCGAAGTGCGGGGTGCAAATAAGTTGAAATTCAACCGCCTCGATGCAGAGAAGTTTACGCCTGCTGGTCTAAGCGAATTCTTTGGTGCGTCTTTGAGAGGATGCAGTGTGTGCGGAGCTGTACATTGCACCCGCTGGCACATGATGCTGTGCTGTGCCTGGAAAGTCTTGTATGTATGCAAATCGCACACCGAAACTCCGTCTGTTCGGCAATGCTTTCAAATTCAACTTCTTTTTAAAAAACATTCATTAGACGAGATCAGTTGCAGATGAAGAAACATTCACCTTTTCAGAGGAATGTTCCTAAGTTGACAGTGTGTTGAGAATGGAATGCAAAAAACAATGAGAAAGACACGAAAACAGTTTAAGAACCATCCCCCATCATTGTTGTGCAGCCAGACGAAAAGTAGCACCCCCCACCCAGCATTAGAGTAGTCAAACTTAGAAATTGGGTAAGTTTCCCTCTCGACACACCGAGAAACAGACAACAGCATCAACGTCAGAGACAGTCGGCGTCATCAACGCCAAGAGGTAATCAGTGCCTCGTGCGTGTTACAGGCTGCTCCTTATCTGTTGTTATTATGTGTCATTACCCTAATCCATTTGAGAAGCCAACAGAAACGTATGAACCCCATTTTTCAGGTTAACATTCGTAATTGATATTTGTGCCGTGATAAGCCGATATGTTCGCCCACCTCCCGCTGCTGCGTGTCTCCCCTGTTGGGCGCGTAAACACGCCCTGTACTCCGTTATCGTGTGCCGTCAGAGACTCACTCATCATAATTGATGCGAGCAATTTTTCGTTTTCACCAAACTACCGGTGATACAATTTGCGGCGCGCTATTGATTGCTCCTGACGCTACATCGGATAGGTCCGTAAGTACACGTACGTTACGAACGTTCGCCTCGGGGACGATAGTTCTGATTTGATTGGCACGCCTTGGGAGGGAAGGGCGCAAATGAGCCCGCATCCTTGCGGGTTTCCTTTGACATAATTTGTTTACACATCCGTCTCACACGATGGCCGAGCGAGTTAAGGCTTAATGGACAACCGTGTGAATGGCCGAGTATGTTGGCCATAAGCCCCTGACCCCCTCCCCACGAGGTTGCTTTAATTCGTTTCTGATCGCAGAGACTAAAGCAGGGACTTAAGCAGCTCGGCGCCGGAGTGAGTGGTCGGGAAATCCCTTTCACAGTGGATTACCCTGAAAAGAAAAGCCCCTGTGCAGCCCCATGTACCCTTCGTAAGTGCTTCCACCCAGATTTGCGATCCACTATTGACATTTGGGAAAGAGGCTTACGTTGCGCTCTCAAGTGCTGGCGCATTTATTTCTCACCGGAAATCCTTGCCTCAACATTTTCAGATACTTTCCTAACGACCCCTTTGTGTGTGGCACTCCAAGCACCATCAAGCAGCTGAAGATTAGCAAATGCCGTGTATTTAGTTGTGAGACGCTACTCAAAAGTTCGCTATTTACAATGTCCTCACTTACGGGCTCCACATGTTTGTCTGTCCCCGATGTGTGGGCGGCGCGCAGCGTCGTCTGCGGCGGGCCATCTCTAAAGAGGAAAGAGGAAAAGAAAAGGCGGAAAAAAACGGCTTTCCTCGCCCGTTCCAATATCGTCTTAACATTTGATCTGAATCCGAGAGTCCTTTGTAATGATTAGCATTTAGGCGAGGAGCGTTCGCAGGACTCCCCGTTGGGCAATTTGCATGTTTATGCTATATCCTGTAATTGTGTGTGTGTGTGTGTATGCTGACTCGACATAAGCTATGCAAAACTCTCTCAAGGATTTGAAGGAGAATGGTTGACAACACAAAAGGAGACTTACAAGCATTTTGGGGGTAATTTGATTGTTACCTTTCTCTATCCAAGGAGGGTCTCCATTACCACTAGCCGCCTTTTCGCCCCCGTCACCCTCAACCGACCGGTATTTAGAAGACATTGACTAGTAATATTTGTGTGACTTTTGTAATTCTTTGACAAACAGTTGGAGTCTTTAGAAAAAATACGTGTAGTCTTTGTGAATCGAAGGGTTGCTGTGCGGCGGTAACAAGTGGCTTCGTTTTGGGGGGGACGATGTGCCAGTGGAGAACTCAAACGATTTTCCAGTCGCCAGCATTTGAGGGGACAGCATCGTTGGCACCCTTCGAAAGTGTCAATGATTTAAGTTACGGTTTTGTTTGAAATATGAAATCGTTTGTGTAAGCCTCTGTTGGGGGTGGCAGGTTGTATGCAAATATATTGCCTTTAAGCGTCTTAGCTGTGTGGAGACTTTCGGCATAAGTTCTCTTTTGCTATCGTTGTTGTTTTTCAACATAATCTTCTCTGAAGTCGATAAGCTTGGCAAATGTTTAGGTCGGCAACTATTTCCGCAAAATAAGGGTTCACTTGTGGAATGACATCCGCTTTCGATGAATATTTCTACGTTTCAGGATGTGGACACAAATTACTGGGGACAAGAGCCGATCGTTGTTGTAATGGAAGGACACTGCTTTTTGGTTTACGATGAAGAGTTGTTTGTGGATCCACATATTCACTACGTCACTTCACCGATGGCGTTGCTTACTCCGTAGTTTTGATGTGTGAATCGTCTAGTAAAGGGGGTTTTTGTTTTAGAGGCATAGAGCTTTCAGTTGGCAACACTACTTTAACTGGCGGCCATTTTGTCAGCTGTCAAGTGATTTGTGCTTTATGGGTTGGTTTCCACCAAAATTGGTCCGTACTTCTTTTTAAACAATGCTGACCAGAACGTTACAGTCAATAGTAACCGCTATAGAGCCATGATTACAGACTTCTCCGTTCATCAATTGAACAACCATGATGTGTAGGTGCTATGGTTTCAACAAGACGGCGCAACATGTCACACAGCTCTTGCCACAACTAATTTGTTGAAGGAAGCATTTGGTAACCGCATAGTTTCACGTTACGGCTCCGTGAATTGGCCTCCAAGATCGTGCGACTTAACGCCGCTTGACTATTTTCTGTGGGGATATGTGAAGTCGCTAGTCTACGCCGATAAGCTCGAAACGATTGACCACTTGGAGGATAACATTTGCCGCGTTATTACGGATATATGACCACAAATGTTGGAGTCATCAAAAATTTGACCTCCAGATTAGACTACGTCCGAGCCAGCAGTGGCGGTTATATGCCAGAAATCGTATTTAAATTATAATGCCAAAGGATTTTCTTTCGAATGAAGTAAATTTTAAATTTTATTTCCATTCCAAAGTTTTATACCTCTAAAAAAACACCCTTTATAACTTTGTTACCTGTTCGTCGTGACCGCAGGTTTTGAGCATCCCAAATACTAAGTTTGTACTACACTCTGTGAATTTAAATCTCAAAAGTGATGGATTAGTTATCACTCTTCGCCACTACCTGCACGTTTAACTAAATTGGCGACAGGCGCACAGTGGCGGATTTTCCCAAAAAGATGACCAAAATTATTTCGTATTTTCTTATATGTAGCAACTAATCACATTCTGTTTCCTGGCCTTAATGTGTCCTGTCATAACAGCAAGACTTCAAGAGTAATTAACCCGTCAACTGATGAGTGTAATTCTGAATGTTTGCGGAGCTCCTCAGTCTAAATGGATGTTCGGATTGTGATGAAACTTGGTACATAGATTGCTTATATTCTGGATTATTCGGGTATCCTATTAGGCTACATTTTCCAATGAGTGATGTTAGACTCCTGTTTCTGTTCACAAATACATCATTGTACAAGAATAATTTTCTACTGTTTACGGCGACGACTCAGTATCGTTTGCCCGATCAACATGAAAGGAGATCTCTTATGGCTTAGACTTTGCCAATTAAAAAGGACTATAACTCATAGACTTCACAAATCTTCTCTGCCGTTCTGTGTGCTCACCTGAGGTAGTTTAAAACCATCTGATATAAGTGTGGCTTCAGAACGAGGAAGTCTACCGTCGATATCATAGCTGATGGGACCTGAATCAGCGGCACTATCTTCCAAAAGTCTGTACTTCTGTATAGAATATGATGACATTGCAGTGATTTGCTGAACACAGCGAACCCTCGTTGCGTCTTGGATGACTGCTTGGAATGCTCTGTCCAGCATTACAATGGGCAGACTTTACTTCCAGCTACGACTTCGTCTACCTCGGCTCCGAGGAATAACTCTTGACAACCGCTGCTTCTTTGGTCTCAAGGGTCAATGGAGTAAAAAAAAACTTTACGGACAGATTTGTTTGAGTGGACTTTAAAGATGAACACCAGCAAAAAGAAAATACGCTATATTTTACAAGCAAGCCAGGCGGCTGAAATGTGAATAAGCTTTATGGACCTGATACTGCGCAGGAATATAATTGTTTCCATCGGTTCTGTTCTGGTAATTAAGATGTCAAAGATGCACCACACTCTGGAAGGCCAATTGTCGAAAATGTTGATAAAAGCATGGAAATCGTCAAGTCTGGCCGTCATGTAAGCACTGTTTCGATTGTCCAGCAACTAAACATTGCCCAAGAACCGTTCTAAACCATTTGAAGAAGGCTGGATACAAAAATAAGGTCGATGTATGGGTACCACTCGAGTTAACGTCAAAGTACATCACCGAATCACAGCTGAATGGCAACAACCTCGTGCCATTGTTGAAGCAGATGATAACTGGTGACAAAAACTGGATCACTTACGACAACGTCAAGCGAAAACGCTAGTGGCGAAATATCGGCAAGTTGGCGCAAACGGTGGCCAAGCCAGGATCGACGACCAGGAAGGTATTGTGTTTGGTGAGATTGGCACTAGATCATCTACTATGGGCTGATCTCCTACGGCAAAACTATTAAAGGAAACAATCGCTCAGAATCGCCCAGTCTTTGACCCATACGAAAGGAAATACGTTCCATCAGGACAACGCCAAGCCACACACATCGTTTACGACGCACCAGAAGCTGCAGGAGCTTGGTTAGGACGTCTTTCTGCATCCACCTTATAGCCCCACCTGTTCCTGTCCTTGCCAAACGATTTTCCTGGTAAAGAGCTAGTCTCAGTAGAGGCTTGTAAAAGACCTCCGTCGACTCCCACGCACTTGGACCTACCTGTCTATGTTCGATTCCTGGTACGACAAGAAATACTTGTCACGGCCCCACCTCTTTCGAGTCACTGACAATGCTCAAAGAGTATAACTGTCTAGAAAAACCTTCTCAAACCTGGCCGTTCGGAGTCGGCATAAAACTGTAGGTATCTTTCACTCGCGAAAACGGCGCATATTTGACCTAAATCGTACCATCTTTACAATGGTAAATACAGTCACGGACACAACCACACTCTGCCCATATTCCATCCGGCATCAGAAAACAATTATCGTTTGAATTTCATTCCCCCCGATTTGTCGAATTCACGACGTTCCAACAAACAAATGGAAAAAAATAAGTCTTTTGTGCGCATTAATTTAATTCGTAGAATTCTGTCTATTCATGAGACCACACGAATCCGCTCCAAACTGTAGCACTAATTATGAACAATGTTGAGCCAAACCTATAACATTCCATTTCAGTTGCAATTCGTTTCTCTATTCTATTTTTCACCCAAATATCATTTCGATATTTTAGGAATTTAATGACTAAAACAATGGAAATAATTTATGGTATTTTTTGTTTTTCATTGAGGAACAATTGAGTTGATGCCTGGTTTTGAGGTGGAATAACAAAATACTGAAAGTTTGATGATACACAAAGTTTCATGATATTTTAGGTTTAAATTGAATAGAACTCATGACTATGGCATATTGTCAAACAAGCAGTAACCGTCATTTCCTTCACGGGAGGCATAGAATTACTAACACGTTTGGAATTACATAGAAAGTTGGAACTAGAGGTTCAAGTTAACACGGCGTAAATGACCAAGATCTAAGCGCATATCGCCATACACAACTTCTTCTTTGTGTGGCGTGTACATGGGCCTCAACTAAGAAGTTTCTCCAACGCGATCGCTGGTTAGGTGCTTTCAGTTTTCGCACGTCAAGTTGGTTGAGGTCATTATCAAATTTGGTGCACCACATTAGACACGGGCTTCGTCTGTTGTTTTGCCCTATAAGCGACCCTAGGGGAGACTTGGAGACTATATAAACTAGGTTCACCTAGGTTCGAAATTTGACGATTATGTGTTTAAATGCGTGCCATGATAATTTCTCCTAGTAATATAACATAATTCTGTGCATGTGTTTACAAAAGCTCTACTCAGCCGGTTGGCAAACGTGCAAATCTTGCCAATGGTGTAAGTATCATGCCATTCGGCTGAGTAGAACGGTGTTTAAGCGTACCACAAACATCGGCAGCATGTATTTATATACAGATTTTAGTCAAGGAGAAAAGCAGTTACTTCTCGAAAGAAAATAACATCAGCGAACCGACCAATAAATTCGCTAAGACTCCAGTGGCAGAAATAAGAAACACGAACTCGCCAAACTTTTTACGGACAAGCAAGTAGCGTACAGCACTGCATATATGCCGAACATGCGTCTGTTGCAGAGGTACGCAATATCCTTAACTCGTTAAAAGGCAACAAATCGGCTGGGATAGACGAAATAAGGCCGATAGACTTGAACAATAAGTCACAAATTCTATCTCTCATTATAACGAAATGGATTAATACGATTGTAGATCAAGGATCGATTCCAAACATGCTTAAAACATCAATAGTTCGACCGAAACACAAAAGTGGTCGAAAAGATGAAATACAGAACTACAGACCAATTTCAATCCTCAGTTTTCGATAACACATTGAAAGATGTGTTGGCAAAAAGACTATACAAATTCGAAGAGAAGTACATTCTTCTAAACAAAAATCAATTTGAAAAAGAATAAATGTAAAACCAAAGCTTGGACAAAACCATACCTCAGCAGTTCTATTTATGGACCTAAAAAAAACCTTGGACACTCTGAACTACAAACAAATCGATAGACAGCTTGATAAGATTGGAATTCGCAGTCACATATTAGCCTGGTTCGTAAACTACTTAAGCAACAGAATATAATGATAATAAAATATGGGAGGCGCTACAGCCCGTAGAGGGCCAGTGCCTAGCTCCTCAGCAACCAATCGTGTTGTGCGTGCAATTGTTCTCTCACGACTGGAAGGGAGTGGAGGGCCAAGTTTGAAAAGCTTTTTCTAGATAGTTATACTCTTTGAGCATTGACAGTGAGTCGAAAGAGGTGGAGCCGTGAAAAGTAGTTCTTGTCGTACTAGGGATACGAAAGACACGGTAGGTCCAATTGTGTAGGAGCCGATGGACATACCCAACGTCACGGGCCACGACCAACAGAACATTCCGGTTAAAAATTCGTGAACAGGTCAGTCACTACGAAAGTGTTGAATACGGTCTCCCGCAGATGGGTTCACTTCTCTTTATTATTTACGTCAACCATCTATTGTCAGTGCTAAAGTACAGTAAGGGATATGCGTATGCTATCGATACAGCGATCGTAGTTAGCACCAGGAATGTGGACGAAGCTGCAAAACCTATGCAAGACAATTTGCACAAGTTACGGCTTGGTGTCACGATCGTGGATTAATTATCAACGCACAAATTCACAATGCCACGGTCGCCACAACAAATGGCAATAATGACACAATAAAAGAAGAGGACATACAAATATCTGGGACTCTTGGTTGATTACAACTTTAAGTGGAATTACCACACAGAAGCACCAACAAATAAGTTGTATCAACAAGCTTTCGCTCTGTACACATAGTGTACTAAGACAGTGCTACTTTGACTAGCCGAATCGCAACTAAGATCTGGCATACTTGCAGCTTTATGCATGCAACAACTTTAAAGGGTACAAAGAGCACAACGAAATCAACCAATTAAGATGCTGAATGCCACTGTCCCGCCTTTGCTCGGATCAGATGGCAGTTATTTGGTGCTGATGAGGTCAGAGCTGATGATGTAGGAGTACCATGAAATTTCAGTAAATGTAGGCTGCTGCCTGGTAGTACATTGGACCATTTTTTCAGTCTGAGTGCTCCAGAGCAGTGTTCAATCTCCGAATGTAAGAACTTGAAATAATAGCAACTTTTCACAAAGACAATATCTATAAAACTCCAACGCAACAATGAATGAATACAACAAGACGACAACATGAAGTGTACGAAACTCCGAGGTTTTGGAATGAATATGGCCGACGGACATACAATACAAATAGAAATATAGACAAGCCAATCGGGCTTTGCAGATAATGGAATCTTATATTGACCTGAATTGGAGCTAATTATATAAAAATTGAATTGAATTGAATTGGTTCGGCGTCGGCCAGCGCTGATTTGTCCATGCGCTCTACATATCCAAGCCACCCTAGTCGTTGGATCCGTAGACGCCTGACTAGACACTTGACGATTTATCGTGGTTGAATATTCTCCTCCAAAGCCAAAGTCGCTCGCAGAATATTTCTCCCGAAGAGGTCAAGGACTTCTTGTCCTCTTCTGAAATTGCCCATGCCGCTGCACGTTACACCAATCCTGTGTGACGGTCATTGTTCATATAATATGATAGACAAACCGCCAAACTTCGTGATCTCGAATTGAAGGTTATAGCTACATTATCGTTTCCTATAATCGACTTGCAGAGAGATCAAGTAAAAAAAAAATCCAATGAAAAAAAATATAAAGGGTGATTTTTCAAAAGCTATAGGAAAGTTTTTCAAAAAAAAAACATTAAATTCAGAAAAATGCATGAAATCTTTATTTGAATCGATAGTACGGTCCATATAATTTAATGTTTGAAGATTATTTCATGCAAATGTTGACCTTGACTGCGCCTCAAATGGTCCATCCGCTTAGTGCAATTTTGGCATACTCTTTCCAACATTTCGGCCGGTATTTATATTCAGAGACCATAGACCATAAGGTTCCACTTCTGTCATTTCACGTTCAGCAATAAACAACTACTTCAGATACAGACGCATTTTCTGTTGACGACCCCAAGAGCAGAGGAAGAACAACAATGACTTTCGATTCTGTACGTAAGATGTGAGATTTCTTAACAGACCATAAACTAGCAGAAACCCTGTAGGACTGCTATAAAGCTGGCACAACCGCGCAAAAAGACTACCACGTTAATTAGAACAGTGCGATGTGGATTTGTCGCTTGAGGCAGATTTAGACAGTATTAAGTTTTGCTTGTAACAGCGAACGCCTGATAACACTCCGCATGAAGGCTAATTTCAGTTACATCAACCGGACTTCCGTTCCCAAGAAAAAGGATGACAACAGCAAGGATGAGCTCTGTAATTTCCTAGTACGGGTAGGGAGCCAGAACGAACTAATTGTGATATTTTTACATTTAGTTTTCTCGTGGAATTAACTTGTTCTCAGTGCATTCTCTATTTCACCTCCTGAAAAGCCCAGCAACAACTGTCATGTACACAGCGGACATGAGAAGTGGAGATGGGAAATTTATCTCATTCGTTGCTTGGCCGCTTAACCCAACTTAAGCCTCTTGCGATGTTCACCATGTGTCCGTGGATTTCCATGACAGCAAATTCGCAGAGCACTCACTGTGCTGGTTGCGCAATCCCTCGGTAGCTTTGTGTAACTGAAGCGGCTACTTATTGCAATTACAACGTAATTACAACTCAGAGAAGCTTAATCCCTTGCGAAATCACTATGAAATGGAATAAGGATTGATTTACTCTTACGAACGACTGCCGCTACACACAACTTTCATAACACTCACGGATTTCAATAAGCGGAGACAGACCAAAAGTTTCAGCAAAACTCATAAAAACTCCCCTACACTTTACGGGTATTCACAAGACATAAGTCGTCCTTGCCCGCTTTAAAAATACACTTATCCCCGACAGTTTAATCTCAGAAGAAGTTCTCTACAGCCAGCAAATCCGAAATCCACGAAAGCACTTACATCAAAGGAAATATCATTTCAGTTCTTTTCAAAGGGATGAGCCACTAACCGCACCCCCATACAACTTTGATAACCTCATCCGCGAATTCAGAACTTTTTCACCCGTTCACCACTTCAGCTCCGTCCCTTTTCGGAGGACATCCCACGGATTGTGGCATCCCCCGTGAAATTACAGAATTACTGATATTAGATTTCACTGCGGCGCAGAGGCCTGAGCGGCAAATGTTGCCGACGACGCAAATGGCAAATATTATTAGAACCTTTGACTTATTCATTTCTTAATTACCGAGTACACAATGTTGATTTAACCTTCGCAAGACACAACGTCGGTGTAATTAAATATGGGACAGAAGGAAAAGTAATTTCTAATTTTTTCACGGGCTATGACTTTTGAAGGAGGCTCTGTTTTCAAGTTTTAATTTGTTTTCGAGGAGAATAATTGATTCAGTAATTTAATAATGCCGTGCATAAATGGTCGCGTTTAGGATCACAAGCAGTGCAGACAAGTTGAAGTGGATACGGGCCGCATATTGTGTCCCCGAAACGACGTAAAGCCCGCATTTTTAATGCAGCTTAACAGGAAAGAGACAGCCATTTTGATGGCATAGAATCATAAACACAGTCATGTACAGTCAGCACATATGTAAATTATTATTTTTAAAAATGTTGCCTGGTCGACGGGCTGTGCTATAAAACAATGAAAATATTCGTTTTATACACATTTTGTGGGCGGAGATTAAGCCAGCCGTCCTACTCGGCTGCTCGATTAAATCTAATGAACAAAGATATGATTCTTAGTATCTAACTTCATTTGAATGTATTTATATTTTCTTATCGATCTACAGCAATACTACACGCATGTTGTCCCGACTGCAGCCAGCGTTACCTTATTGGCAATAACGTCCTGGACTGTAAGTGTGGGTGATGTATCAGGTCAACCGCATGGTCTCTTAGTAATCCAGTGTAGTATTGGTTTTCCTGCGGTATATTTCTGAAGTTGGTTACCTGGTATATATTTGATTTTCGAACAAAGGAGAATGCAGAAATGTCAAAAAACGAGCTGACAGCGGCATAAAAATGCGTTTTAATTCCATTTTAATGCATTTTTTTGACGTTTTCACATTTATTTTGTTAGTGTGCACGCACTTAATGCCAATTTCAATAGGCAGTGCATTTTTCGTACTGCTGCGTTACTCTCATACGGGCTTAAAAGAAGCTTTCTTCTTGGACATAGATATCTGCCATTCACACATCTTATCATCAAACAACATCAAACAGTCCAGCTGGTACGCATTTAATCAAATTAGAGTTTAGAGTAAACAGTGCTTTTGTGCTTCAACTGACGTTTGAGAATTGACAACAGCTGATTTGAAATGTCATGTCAAAGTATGCCTTGACGGAATATGTGCGTGACGCTAAACCGGTAGCACCAACGCAGTATTGTGTTTCTCGAATGGTGCTTCCCAAGGTGGTTGCGATTTCACCTGAAAAGAGTTACACTCTCATAAATGATGGTGAATAGCACTGACATTCATTGAACAATATGTGATTGACAATTTTTTAAAACAAACTAGGCTCGTCCGTCGTCGAATTTTCGTCAGCACGTATTTATATACAGATTACATACAATGCATCCTAGGACCCATTCTAAGACATATTACAGGACATACCTGTAGACACTTCCTTCTTTTTCGTATCAGAATTAACGATTCGCTAGAATCACGAAAATGTATTTGAAAATTAGAAAGTAAATTATGTCAAACGAAACTAATTTTCCACGTTAATCAAATAAGTATGGTTGATCAGGTCGTACGGTCATTACCAACTTAATCATGTAATAGCAGCGATCAGCCGTCCTTATAACGTGTGAGTTCAATTCAATGTGAACTGAACGCAGTTTGAACTGAAGTTTTTGCATCTTCAGAGTTAGAAGCAGCAACCGAGTTGCTGTGCAGTCACCTAGTCAGAGTGAGTGATTGAGGGATCATTACCGAATAACGACTACAAAAGACCTAAGTGCGTAAGGATCCTGACAATGAATGCTGCAATTGGACATCGGTGCGCCTAAAACTGCTAAGCCTTCACTTTTTTTCTATTATTCATATATTTAATTTTGTTGAATTTGAATTGAGAACCCCAAGTTTCTGAATTTTATGCTAAAATTTCCTATTTCTAAACAAAATTGTAAAGAAAAATGTGGTAGCATGCTAAAAGATTTAAATCTTCCGTTTAGTATGGAGCGTGTTCAATTATTAAATTTTTTTTATTTTTAAGAAGAAAATTTAGTATTTTATTTAATGGAATTTGTGGCTTCAGGCCATGCTACTTTCACTTCAAAATGAAATAAGTGACAAGAAAAGAGTTTAGAAAATTTGTTAACGCTCCTTACATTCATTCCAAGCTGCTTCGTTGTGATTCTCAATTTCCAAAACAAGACAGTCGCAAATTTCTTCGGTACAAAATCATGCATGCATAACTTATGCAAAAGTTCCACTAACCGCCTCAGGACCCGAACAGACGTCCTCAGACTAGATAGGATTCGTCTCTTTTCAGGTACCCTTACAGACATGACATTTGGGGATTAGAGTTAACTTAAAGCCAATATTTAGTGCATGAAAAACCATTTATTTTTGAATTTGATTTAATAGTTATCAAGAATTATCTCCACAAAAGTTATCTTAAATATCCTAATTGAGGATTTTAAAGATTTTCTCTGGGAATTAATCGTTTCCTCCCTTAAATGGTTCCTTGCTGCAAATGCTATCCACAAATTCACAACACAAAAATTCACGAATTCTACCCGCGATATCGCATATCGTAGTCGTCCTTAAGACCTCCTTGACTGACTTCAGCTGCTGAACCACTTTCCTTACTCCTGTCACTATCTCTCTATAGGCATTGCAAACGAAAATAACGAATTAGTCGACTGCGACAGTCACTCCTTCGAAAATTCATTGCTGACATCACTACATTTTAACAATACTCAGAATGAAAAACCATTTCAAGTAAGAGCACCAGTTACGTGCTTACCTCCTGGAAATATAATATTCAGTCACATGAACTGACCCCCAGATGTCACGAAAACTAATTATCAAGCTGATGTACATACATAACTGGTCTAGTCATTTCGAATGATCTCAATTATTTATTCCAATTAATGTTTTGACCACTTGAACTGTTCTCATCAATTTATGATGCAATCTCAAAGGATTCTACCTCAAATGGAGTACCGCATTACTTCCAAGAAATCATGTTTAATGCAACAAGTGACATGCACATGATGCACATGATTAAGTCAAGTCACACATCCCCCACAGAGTTCTGCGAAATGCACGTTCACGTAAACATAGCTGATGGCATAACAAACTCAAACTAAAGCAGTGGAGAGTGAAGACCCCACAAGGACATTCTGGCATTGAATTGCACATGGATTATGCCCAAAGAGAATCACCATTGAACTTTCAGACTTAAGAAGGTCTCCTTGTGAACTCATTTCAAAAGTTAGGGGTCAAGATCTGTGCAGTCTTTGCAAGTGTCAACTTCGTTGAAGGGCGCGTTAATGATGGAAAAGTTATTGCAACTGCCAGGAATCTGGGGGAGTTCACTAATAGAGTTTAAAAATACTTGAAACTTTTCCATAGAAGGAAAACTGCCAGCAGCTTTTTTTCATTCCAGGAAAATTATCTGCTTGAAGACGGATTCAAAATGAACAAGTACAGTCCTGACCCATGGCTGAGTTCTATCAAGTGATGGCAAACTGAAGAAATCCCGTCGATGGCCGGTATTCTGTGCACCGGTGGGTAATTAGGGCAGCAGGAAAAGCAAAAAAAATGTCATGTGTTTTTTGTTTCTTCTTCAGAATAGTTGAAAATACTGTGAAACCGGAAATGATTTCATTTTTCAATGATTGCGTCTTTCTATGGAAATCAGTCTGACGAGGGCTTACAGGATGTTCGTTTTAAATCTGGACAGGCGTAGTTATCAGTCAGCAAGTTCGCTTCTTCAGCAACGATGTGTGATATTATGGGGCGTTCCTAAAGGCTGAGTACTTACTCCCATTCCTTTTAAATAAACTTTGAATTTGCCGAGGAATCTCTGAAAAAGTCTTACATTTCTTGGAAATTAATGTTTGGATCAAGAGAGGTTTAGAACCAAGCGGCGAAGGACTTTATGGACAGTGTCCAGAGTCCGCAATACTTTCTGGACACTTTCCTTTAAGTCCTTCGCCGCCATACTTTCTGCACACTCTCCACTGTCAATTAAGTGAGTGAGCGACTCTGAGACGTGAATTCCAAATGTTAAAAATCGGTGCGAGTTGCAGCACAGCAATGTGCTGCAACCCAAAGAGCCGCCAGAGGTTTCCGATTGGCCTCGCATTTCATCAAAGTGGAGGAACTGTCCCCAAATTATGAACTTAATTGTTATTTGAGTGTCAAGCCCAATGCATTGGTTCGGCGCTTGTGGGCTCCTTAGGTGGATGGACCGACTTCGTGGTGTAAGCCTTGAAGTCATGAGTTCATTTCGATCCAAACCCTGACCTATACAAGTATCTGCAAATGAAAGCAGAGTTGTATATTATTTCCACAAGCCATGAACTCAATTTAAAATCTTAACAGACTCAACTGAACTCGAAGGTCTTGCCCTCACACTCTGAATCAACTGAATGTCACGAGGTTCATCTTGGCATAAATATTAAACGCCTCCAGGATGAGGATTCCCAGTCCAGCAGCTAACAAATTCAAAGTAGAACACCACCAATTTCACACGCAAAACCTCATGCAGCCAACCAAAGTTGATGCTTCTTCAGATCTCCGTGCGAAGACACGTTACGCCTCCTTACCTCAAATCTTTCCTCAATGCCTCATCGCATCGCATCGTCCAAGATATTGTAGAATCAAATTTCAAAATGGAACATAAAAAATGTATGAAATTCATTCGTGTTCAGGTTGATAGACGACGATAAGGTCGACGGGGTTCGTTAGGAAATACGATGTCGTAAAACCTACAAAATTGTCAAATAAATTTGACAGCTCTAAGTGATGTGCGAGGCGGTAAATCTGAATCCAGGGTGTGTTTGCGTTGTAATGCTTTATTTCGTGCCCTAAACGAGTGTGTTCGGGCGGTTTTCTTTTCCACCCAAGCGCGCACGCACTGGGCATATGTATTGTTAATTTATTTTTGCTTGTTCGGCAATGAATTGCCGTCGTAAAGCTATGAATTTCCCCGAGTAGTGCGAGGCGATTTTTAGATTTAATATGTTTCCTTCGAGTTTACTAATGTAATATTCTATCGACGCGGACGGACCCCGGATGGATGTTCACAGCGCAACTTCGTCGTATTGTGGACGACGGTATTTAGGGAAATGTTTGACTACCGACTTAATTGGAGTTGGCAAGTTCTTGATTGTTGTTTTATTAACAATAAACGGTATCGAATGGGTTATGAATTGCTTACATTTGGATTTCCTTGGTGGGTTGGTGTTGCTTATAACATTTCAGTGCAGACGTGTTTTGTGCCTTTTTGGGACGTGCCGATCTGATGGAGATTAAGCGATACCCAACTTGGGTTAGTGGCGAATGTGCTTTGAAAGGATATTTGTCTATTTGGCTAGGTCAAGGGAATGTACATGTCGATCATCCTTGAACCTGCAATGCAGAGACAAGGTCGACACTCTTTTTTCCCGCGGGTTGGTGAAGATCTTCCATTAGACACTATGAGACGGCGTATACTCACGGTAATGTCTGCATCGATTTGGCCGCAAACTCCAATTAGAACTCTGCTTTCGCACATTACTTTACATTTCCTCCGCCAACGTAGTCAATATTATGTCTTCAGTTTGGGGGATCGAAATAAAGTAGGACCAAGAGCATACCCTTGTGGATCTCCGGCGGTAATTTCATTAAATTGAGAGTACTATTCATTTGCTTGTTTAACATAAAATATTCTGCTCATAGGTTGAGCTTCTAAAGTCTTTAATAAATAGGTTTTTGAGACGGAAGCCATCAGGTCACACTTTTAGTAGGCCTGAGAGACGTCAAGGAATCGCAATTCTTTTCTTCCTCTAGAGGGTTTTCAATTTAATCGGTTGTTCTATACATGTACTTGGACAATTGTGGAGTGCTTCCTTCCGAACCCGACCTGGTGGGCAGGTATAAGGCAGTTTTCATCTATAACCAGTTGGCTACGTTCCAGTAAAAGTCTTTCAAATGCTTTTGACAGTCCAGATAGCAAAGATATTGGTATGTATGACTTTTCGTCGCTTGGAGTTTTTCCTTGGATTGGTCCCACTACCACTTCCGCCACCTTTCACCAATCTGGAACGTGCAAGTAGTCCAAGCGAAGCGTCCATGATTCACTTTTTTATGACTTCTTTGTGCCTTTGTTAAATCGCAGAACATTGTTGTTTTTTCTGGGTTTGCCTGTCTGTCAGGTCTGTCACAGAGTTTGCCAAGTTTTTTATTTTAAAATTATCATATTTCGTCGCCACATTTCTATTATCATCCATCAATGTTTGTCAAGCATTTGTCAAATGTATCTTCTACGTGCACAAACACACGATGTTGTTGTGTGATCATTGACTTAAGGTTTGCCTCAAATGTCCTGGATATTTTGCAGAGCAAACATCGTTATGAAACGGAGTGTAGTGATTCAAAACCGTATATTGTGAATAGAAGAATAATTTAACAAATTCAGGGGGACGGGGTGATCTTAAGCACTCTGGGTGTCCTGTCACAAGTCGTTCAACAGAAAGCACCGAAACAGTCAGCGAGAGTATTTCCCATAGTCCAGGAACATGAATTCGGCACTGTAGTAAAGAATTGGGAATTTCGAGAAGCTCCCTACAGCGAATTCTCACAATCGACTTGAAAATTCGTGCTTACAAAGTTAAATTGACTCAAGAACTGAGGACTACTAACCATGCAGCGCGAAGAGTGTTCATTGAAAGGTCTATGAAAACAAGCCCACGACCACCAACCCCTTGAAAGAGGAAATTGATGTATTAATAAAATTCAGCCACCTTTGTGCGAAACGGTCCTCGAAAATTTCAGTAAAAGAGTCCGCAAAGCCGTGGCGGTCATTTATACGATTCCATACAAAACCCCATTCTGTATAATCTATGAATCAATAAAAAATGTAAGCTTTCTAATTAAAAATCTGTATTTCTATTAAAATTACATTTTGCGTAATTATTTACACACACTTTGTTTTAGTTAAATTTAATGATAGGAAGCGCTTAATGGAAGACCCTTTACAAACAGAAATCAGTTCAAGGTTTAAATGAAACTGTTAAACTGAATAAATCGTTATTTGTAAAGTTAAAGCCAAAAGCGAAGATTAAACTTTCACTATGAAACTGGGCATAAGTTGTCAATTGCAGCAGTTAACCGAAAATCAGTTTAATTGCGACGCATCAAATTAAATTGCATGCACCTTATAGTAATACGATTCAGAGCTTCGACATTGGACGCTTGGGCGCAATGGAAATTGCGAAAGACTACGAAATAGATAGATAAGCGGTAGATAAGCAGCAGACTCTCCCGTATGCCTACGCTGAACGCAAACAGTAACAATATACGATCGCTTTTCCGCCAAAGAAATATCGAAAACAGTTCTAGATTTATGAGAATATGAGTAACTAACGTTGGTGGCCCTTGGCGTTGTGGGTATGTACGTCGACTCCTACGCACTTGGACCTACCTGTTTAGGTTCGATTCCTGGTACGAAAAGAAATACTTTTCAATATATTATTATTATTATTACTAACTAACGACGCAACAATTATTTATAAGAGTCTTACCCGTTTAAAGTGTTCATTGCGCGTTACCTGCGATCTGGTAGTCTTCAATCTTGACACTCGTTCATTGTGTTCCGATGTCAATGTGGGTAAACTTAAGGAACCCGGGTAAGTCACATTCACCGTTTGCTCTGCTCTACTTTACTACACAATAATCAACAGCACGATCGCTAACATTATTTCGAGTCCTGACTAACTAAAGACTCGGCAAAAATATTGTATGATATGCTTTTTCTTGCTGTGGTAGATAGTGTCCTTATTCAGACCATAAGCAATCTATTTACCAAGATTGATCAGAATTTGAACACCTGCTTGGAAGCTCCTCAAACGTCCAAATTTCCTAATGCATGACTATGCCAAAATTCGAGCAAAGATTGTTATTTTTCTGCATTTAAATCTGATGAGCAGTCGTTCTGGAGGAAAATCGTTTTGCATATTCACCCATTCCGAGGCACTAAATTTGTTTCTGCTCATTAGATCTCACTCCCCGCCTTCTGATGCAACTTTTTTTCTGTGCCACTCTTCCCGGGCAACTAGAACAAATTACATATGTTTATTTTTAGCTTGGAAACGTGACTTCTCATGTTCACTTAACCATAAATCTATTCATATAACTGCTGAATTTAATCACCGCTCCAAGGGGTGGCCGGCGCCCGACCTTTGTCCGGACTCATCCGAATAATCGAACTATTTGCAGTAATTAAGGGTAATATGAGGTAAATAACTGCAAGTTTGTTCTTTTTTATTTGAATTCTATTAACAAACCGAATGTCATGAGTTTGCAAATCGCGACGTAGCACAGGTCAATGGATATTGATAACCAATTTGTGTTCGAATTGATTTATCAGCTGAATTTATTAATTAATAAAATTCTTTTCATGTTACGTATGTATATATAGTATGGCGGCTATTAAACTGACATAAATTGACTCAAATCGACAGTTGGTAATGGAACTGTAATTAAAAAGAAAATGTAAAGAGAGTGGACCAACCATAGTTATTTAAACACCCATTTTAGTTATATTACGTTAATATTTCATTTGAATGACATTTGTAATAATAAAATACCGGATTATTTTTTCTAGGTGTTTTTTGTTTTTAATTACTTGCCACCACCAGAAATAAATGAGTAAAGAGATATTCAACTTCTTCCTCTCTTGCCCCTTGATTTCATCTGACAGCGTTTTTTAAACGCTTTTTCGTCCCCTGTCTGTGAATACGTGTGAGCTCTTGCTAACAGCTGGTACCCTTCCCCAACCATAATATTGGTCTTATTTGAAAATTCGCTCGATACTTGAAGCTTTTTCAAATTTCGGTGTTAAATTTTCAACACAGTACAGAGGGCTAAGCAAACGAACAAAGCTTATGTTCATGAAGTAGCTTTCTGCGAGTTACAGTCTGAGGTACTACGACTAAATAATTTTGTCATTATTTAAATTAATTATTAATGAATACACATGAAGTACTGTATGTATTTTTGCATATGCATAATACCGAAAAAATGCATTCACACGAAACATGTGTACAGGTAACTATTATTAATATTATTGAAACATTTGCTTGAATCACTTAACATAAACAGCTTCCTTGCTCATTTTACTTGTTTTATAGAAATAGGGATGAAAGTTAATTGCAAATTTGTTTGAGTTAGGTATAATTGTAGCCATTGTTCTTAAAAAAGTATGTAATTTAATTGCAGAAGTTTTCACAATTCATGAATGAAGGATATAGAGCTAAGTTCATTTGCCAGTCATGGCATATAAATCAGCTATATTTTACTCCGAAGAATTAAATTGATGCAAAGTATTCCTGTAGATAGAGCGTAGCATTACATTTTTATTCATGCAAGCCCCTATTACAAATATACACATGTCCTCTTAAAAATATTAGTCATATTCTGAACACCCTCCGAATAATACTACATGATCGTGGGCAAATTTACGAATCGGCAGCCATGTTGCTAAAAAATCCGCCATTTTCGTGGTCAATCCGGGAATCTTGTAAAAGTATGTGTGAAAAACAACGGAATTCCTTCACGCCCTACACTTCAAAATTTCCGCCAAGGACTAAGGGTAAAAATGGCCGATGTTTTGAGTGTCTTTACTCATTTATTTCTGGTCACCACTGTCCACATTGAGAAGTGAGAGTGGATTTATTGTCAACATATCAATATTGCAAATGGCCTCCGACACTATGTGGTAGATTAAACTACGTTATTTTGCACATAGTTTCCAAATTTGTCAATCATACTGGACGAGTCACAAAGTTACTCACTTAATGCCTCTGAAACGGAAGTCTGAGCCGAAATGTTGAATATAGAAACTTCACTTCATTTGAAAAGATCCATGAATTCGTGTACATCAATCCAAGAATCAACCTTTAAAAGTCCCTTAACACATCTGGCAGGTCCCCAAAAGAATATTCAATTTATTCGTCGAAAAATTTAAAAGAACAATAAATTCCACACTTTGCCCCCAGGAGACGATATTAGATCAAATATTCTGGCATAACCGTGCGTTAAATTGCCAATTATCCGCTTAAGGTTCAAGCAGGCGTGAATGAACCGTCTTATTGATTATTCCTGTATCGCAGAAAATGATAATGCTCACTTACAAAAGCATTCCATGGCATCGAGTGAACTTAACTTCGACTTGCCTACAATATAGATCTCATTTCACGGACTGCTGATTACTGTCCCGACTGTTGGCGCTGCTCCCACCGAGACGGGCGCAATTTACATTTCTCATGATAAATTAATGAAATGAAATTCCTTCCGTGTAATATCTGCAAACGATATGACTGCCAAATGTCAATTCGAGCAAAGACGACGCTTTATCTTGCGCGCACATGTACCTAAGCACAACCGTCTTTATTTCTTGCAATTTTAAATTGAAAGAATGACTACCGGGGGTTCGCTGAAGATAAAACTTTGGAGTAACTACCATTTCAGTATCGGCGAAGAAAAAAAAAAGGAAACTATCGGGTATTTTATGTTCCACTGAGTTCTTGTAGACAAACGTAAACGCGCTGTTAAGAGAATGAGTGCCTCGTAAACCTTACAAAACGGATATCAAATAAGAATAAATGAGCGGGAGCTGGAAATGGATGTGATGTGGTGGTTAAATGAGGCCGTTGCCAGCCATCGGGGGTTACGTTCGATTTACGGATCGCCTATTATATATATATACGAGTTTAACGACATCGGCAGTCACAAGTCAGCTAGACTCTTTCAGGTGGTACAACGCGGTTCTCGGAGTCGACATAAAACTTTAATTAAAATGCTCCTACGTAGAGGGGAATCGATCGATTCGTGTTTGGCGTCTGCGAGGCTTCTCATGACGCACGAAATATTCGCGTCTGTGTGAACTAGAGTTCTGGCGACCGAGCAAGGGCTAGTGGATCCTGGCTATTGACGTGATAATTTAGCTGAACACGGCATTGTCGTTGTTGAGCAAATTCCATCAAAACCTCATCATTTAATCAGACGTGGCGAATTTTGCGAAGTTGGCAGAATTTAAGCACAATGCTAAGTGTGGCTTTGGTGTACTACATATATATAACGACCTTTGGAGAATCTGAGTCTGACCAATAGCTGCCTTCCATAGCTGACGGTCCTGGGCACACTCTTTGCTGGAGCATTGATGTCTATGCGCTCGATGTGTACAAACCAGTGCTGTCGGCGGATTTTTGCCTTCCGGACTACATCCACATATTGGAACAGCTCGTAGAATTCGCGGTTGTGTCACGTATATATGGAACATATATCAGACGTAGAATTTCGCTTTCTTGCGAAGGCACCAAGAATCTGCTCTGGGGTTTTGCTTATCGTCCAACTTTAGCTCCTTGCGATGAATTCGGTTGTATGCGGCTGGAAAGTTGAATGGATGAAAAGATGGTGCGATTGATACGCAATTTGAAATTCGCAGGATTAAATTTAGTGTAGACCACTACAGCCGATTTACCAGGCCGATTAGTGCGGTGCCCAACGGCCTTAGACGTTCACACAGTGCGCTGGTCCACAGGATCTTGTAAGCGACGTTGAACAGGGATATACCTCTGTAGTCGTTGCAAAAGGTAGAATCTACATCTTTGTGGAAGGGGCATATGGAGCTGATATTCCAGTCGTCGGGGATGCCTTCGTCTTCCCAAACTCTGCAGATGATCTGCTGCATTATCCCTACCAGAGCATCGCCAACGCCCTTTTAAGAGCTCCGATGGTGAGCTATCTGAGTCCTTTCCCATTTCCCTTCTCCAATAGCATCTATACTACTTATTGACATAAGAAGACATTTCTTTTATGCGACTTTCTTGCAAGAGACGATTCGGGAGAACTACTCTGTTCTCTGTTCCAGGAATCATATGATATTTGTGTTCCAGTAAACCTGGTATCTTTCTTCCTCAGTGCGAATGTCCTGATGTAATCGTTCTCCTTTCTCTTCGCTGGAATCGGATTTTCAGGAAAACAATCAGAATGATTGAAGATGAAAGGTAGCTTATGTGCAATGTGTTGATGGCCGACTTTTAATTTCCCGAGAAATGCTGCACGAACTCCTTAACTGAGGAGCACAGAAAAAAACAGCTGTTGTCTTTTCTTAAATCTTAAAGCACTTGAAACTCCAGTAATTATTAAGAGTCAGACCCAGAAAAACTCTTGCAAAATGCTTTGCGGTACTAGATTTCTTTCCTTCAGCAGTGAAGGTAGACAGCCGAGGATCTCTGATTAGGTTACCACAGATTTATTGTTAGTAAGCCACCAACTTCTGAAAAGATGTTACCGTGTCCTGTACTAAGATATTTGATGAAAACGAGGCTGTGTCATCAGCGAACAAAGCACGAAAAATGTTGCCACTAGGTGTTGGTATATCTGCCATATAAATATTAAATAAGTTGGGATCCAGAACTGAACCTTAAGGTACACCAAAGTGTGTTGTATATAATGATGAGTGAGATAAGTCAATAAAATAAAGTCTTATTGCAAGATGCACTTGTGACGATTTTTACAACACAAAAATTACAGTCAAAGACTCAATGCAGTTTTTACACATAAAATTTCGGATGAATTAAACTTCATGCAACAGAGAAAAAAAAGAGTGATTTCATTTACCCGTGACGAAATTGCACTCGTTTTAATCAACGAAGCTTGCTGGAACACGGTCGATTTTCTCGAAATGAACTTGCATTTTACCCTTTTTCCTTGAAGAAGGAGGAAGAGAAGGAGTAAACATTTTCTTTAGCTTACTGCATTGCAAGATAAGCAGGTGCTCTTTTCTTTTTAGCCAGTAGTGTTGTGTCGTTTGTAAGCTACTTTTGCGAGTAGGTAAATAACAAACGCGTGGCGCCGTGGCGCCGTGGCGTTGTGAGTATGTGCGTCGACTCCGACGCACTTGAACCTTGGTGTCAGGGTTCGAAACCCAGTACAAAAAAAAATAATTTGACGGCTCCATCAATTTCGAGACACTAACAGTGCTCAAAGAGCATCTTAAACTTGGCCGTTCGGAATTGGCATCAAATTGTAGGTCCCTTCCACTCGTGTGACAACAATAGCACGCACAACACTAGTGGTTGCTGAGTTGCTAGGCCCTGGCCCTCAACAGGCTGTAGCGCCTCCCATGTTATTATTATTATGATTGAACACTGCTGGGCCGTTAAGTATGCCATGGAAGTTGAAGCCATTTTTGTAGACTATGATTATCGGCGACAGTTACTCTGTGGAGACTTGATATTCAAAAGACCAATTTACTGGTCCATTTTTAAGGTTACCTACTTCATGTCTGTCACAGTTTTACAGCTCCTGCACTTTGAGTAAGAAACTCTGAGCCTAGGTATGAGTTTTGATGTGTTCATCTCCTTTTCGGAGATATTATGCTCCAAACTGAGAAGACGTGTAAGCAAAAACTGAAAAATTGGCTTTAAGCACATTCATTTCAACGACCATTCTGGCTCTAATAACTTTGGAAATAGACTCCAAATGGTAAAACATCAGCTTGCGAATTTAGGAATTAGGAAATGTTTGCTTCGCAGGTCTCGATGAAGTAAAATAAGTGTAAAAATATTGATTTCTAAGAAAATACAAGGGCGACAACAAACAAACAAAACTTGAAGGTGGAAGCACATTTATTTTGTCCCCAGAATACACAACAACAACTCACACATAGTGGGCATGACTAACTAATACTGCTGTTTAATATTCGCAATTACTTATTTTAAGACAGTTTTACGGTACCGAACCTTCGAAATGCCAATTCTACCTGCACTAATAAATCAGCACACACTGCATTCAACAGCACAGTTGAAACTTAAGTTGCTTTTCGAGCGGTCGATGAGGAAGAAGTGGCTCGTTACGTGATGGTTGTTAAATCAAAGGCGATAGCAGAGCAGGGAGTACCACTTTTCTTTATAAAAATGACACTACCAAACATACTGAGCCACTGCACTGATGTCACAAATTAATGCATTACGACGTCAACTTTCCACAGGAGTGGTAACGTGCAAAAGTGATACCTGTTGCCAAAAAGTCGAGCGTTAATGCATCCTGCCGTAGAGAGAGTGTCGACTGAGCACACCCAAGAACTCCTTTCCACGAGGGACCAGTTCGCTGCATCGAAGGGATCCAACTCATCCTAAGGACGTTTAATACGCTTGACTTGTTATTTATCCAAGTGCTTCCTTCACATTTCGTTTAAAATCGTGCGTTTATTTTGGTTTCGTTTTCATCTTGTCGTCAGCCTTCTAAATATAATCCGCTTCTCTGCACTTCTTTATGGATTCTGGAGGGACTGTAGCCTGGGGACATGCCATTCTTAAGACCCAACACTTGCAAATTTCCCTCTCCTTTTGTTTATTCAATATTCAAAGTGGATGTTAATCGAGCCTTTCCAAAGAAAGGCGTTGTACGATGATCCAATTTAGAGGCGCCTCGTTTTTAATGCTGTGTATGCAGTGTATGCAGGGAACGCGATTCATTGTGTGTGTTGTTCAGATGCTTTCAATTAGGAGGTTTCACGGCAACTCGTTCTTCTTTAAGCCCGATTGCAAGTAGCTCATGTTAGGCGCTCAATTTGTGGTTCTGCGTAGTAATTCGAGAAACACTTGAAAACGGCCTGACTCAATATGAGACATCACTAAGAACAACTTAAGCAAAGAAGTATCATGTACGTTGATCAAATTGTTGTCTCCTTGGCGGCACTGCTGACTGCCTCCACTTCCCCGCACAATTACTCGGAGTTCTGAAGAGCCACTGAAGCGGATAAGTTATCTGGATAAACTTAGTCCATGCCAAGCAACCGGCTCATTGCCAAGACTCAGAGTTAGGCATTCCATTGTCCCTCTCACTGGCAAGGGCTCCCCCAACACCGCCGTTCATCGACACACACACACACAGGACTCGGACGCCGAACACACTCAGGCAACTTCTTGTGGGATGTAAATTCCTCTTGTGTTGCCATCACGTAAATGACCCTTGAGCGAAAAATCGATCCCACTGCAAAGTTTACAGACAATACCGTGACCATCTCCGGGCACTACACGAAGAATAATAATACATCAATAGCATTCAATTCCCCAGAAAATATATTAGAGACAATATTTCTTCCCCGCCTGCTGTGCGGTCCATGCTTCACGGCCCTGTCAACCTGAGACCCAACGCATTCCGAAGTAATTTCCCAACTTTTTCCGCTCCTCATGAGGTATGTGGAGCACGTTCCAACACCTTCACGTTTATTGCGAATAACATTTTGAGGGCACAAAACAAATAGCCATCTAGGAAGGCACATAGATAAGGGTGCACGAGTACGAGCCATTGTACGGTTGTACGGCATCCCGGCCCAAGATGAACGACAAAGACAACGACGGTCCCGTAATTGGAGGGAATACACACAATGAAAGGCGGAATGAACGAGTCCTTCGGCTCGAGGAATGTTCGTTATTTTTCATTAGAGGCAATGCCGGCCGAATTTAAATAAATAAGTGCTGGCATTAATTGGCACGGGCCAGCTTTAAGTGCGCGATAAAGTGGACGTTTGCACAACCACTGGAACATTGTCCTATTCCACTAATAGGGTTGACGGGTGGTGGGTGGAGAATTAACTTAAATGCACTTAGCATCGTAATCAATCCGCAAATTATGGGCGATTGTCAAATTACTGCCACTTGGGTCTGGGCGAGCGCTGAGACTTTGGATAAGTGCGTGAACGGAAGACAAATTGGAATGATGTCGTTTAACTTGGATTTGGATCTGATGAATGAGGACATTTTTGGCGTTCCGATTAATACTGTTGGTGGGGGTCGATTAAGTAGAACAAAAATGGATTCTAGACGCTAAATGTGTGAAAGTCCACAATTAAGGAGTTGCCTTTAAAAGAAAGTTTATTGAAAAAAGGGGTTATAAGTTAAATGAAGGACATATGGCCTTTCACGTACCTCGTTTGATTTTTAGTCTCCTCAGGACACCACTTGTGTCCGCGAAAGAGACTTTCATTAAGCGCTTTCTATCTTTAAGTTCAAATAATACAAAGTGTGTGTGAGATGTCATCGAAAATTTGTATTCGTTTAAAAGGACTGTCGATGCCATTATACATGGAAAATAAATTCATTCAAGTGCCTCCGCGGCTTCTCTGGGTGGCGAGCATCCGAAATGTCAATTTTCCATGACTTTAGAGCATAAATCAGGCCAAATTTCACCGATGGCATGGGTTATGTTGGCTTTGAGGACCGCGACTTCAGAAAACCCCAGAAGAAAAAGTCTAACGGAGTCAAATCGCACGATCTCGGAGCCCAGCACATCTCCTCCAAGTGAGATGACCATGCCCTCGAATCACGCCTGCAGGATTTTCAATGATGAAGGCACATGTCGTTGGTGTCCACATCATCTAATTCAGGCCAAAAGAAGTTGGTACTCATCGACCTATAGCGCTCGCTGTTGACGGTGAGGACATGGCCAGTGTCGTTCAAGAAATATGGACCGATGACGCCGCCAATCCAAAATCCCCAACCAAACAGTGACATTTTCGGGATGCATTGAATACTGTTGGATCTCTTCTGAATTGGTATCGTTCCAAATTTGACAATTTTGGTTTGGGTAGCCATGGGTACGTACCATTCATCCAAAAATGGGTCTCATTGCTGAAGATGATTTTCTGATGAAAGTTAGGGTGAAGCGCGGGACTTTGCCCGAAAAGAACACCAATTTTGATAATACAATTATATCGTTTCCACCTGTTTTTGAATACTATGTCCATCCAGGGTCAAAAACACTGAATCAATGACAGCCAATTCAATACTGCCGCGATCAACAGTCAAAGTTCGGAAGTCCCTATTGGAAGACGCTTTATATAATTCGTACATGCGTACGTAGAGGTCCATCCACCAAGAGGTGTAAATAGATCAATATACCTATGATTTATCGACCAAACCTTCACCATAAATGGCAGCAGTAGCATAGTGAGTAAGTTTGTCTCACAGCGAGGCAGAGTGACCTGAAAACTGACATTAATTCAACCATTAAAGCTAGAAACCTAGAAAGCGGGACAGATTAGCTTCAACAATCAAATATAATACTTTCGCCAGTCACTGCAGTACTTTCAATTGACACCCTCAATGCTCCTCTACATTATTCAATATGATTATGATCTGTGGTCACATCACGCATTAACTTTCCAGCGACTAACTGTCCAGAAGAACTCTAATTCATTTCAGACGTCATCTCCTAAGTTTTTGTAGCGTTTTCTCCCGTCTGATTCTTCCTCGAACACAATTTTTGGACGATTGCGCTTAAAGCATTCAAAACATATAAAAGGAGTGGATATTGTCGCTTGTCAGCCACTCTATTTGGCTGGGAATTCGAAATACCCACAGTCCTATGCTTTCCTTCAGGAATTTCGCAAGAAAACACAATCACCACTGGTGTGGCGTATCTAATGTCAAGAGCAAACGCAGTCCTTCCCCGTACACATCGGCATCTAGTTCTTGCCAAAACAATTCAGTCATCATCATGTATGTATTGAAAAGGTCGTACGAGTAGTGTGACACCGGCAGTACAACAACCACACCAAGCTATTCATCCGAGTGGGCTTTGCATGGTAAATGATTCTTTGAATTACTTGAAACTTGAAATGTTTGCCCCATAATTTCAATTCCAAAAGATTCTTGTTTAAGCGATTGGCTCAAATAAATCATGATCAGGAATTAGTCTAAAAATCCATACATCAACTACAATCACAATCTAAAACATCGATTGGTAATGGCTTAGGTTGGTGTGGCTGTCACATTTAGGCCAATATGGTAATGGCTTAGAATTTAAACTTTATTTTCCTAAGGAGATGTTCAACTACTTGCTTCGATCTTTTAGACTTAGAAAAATGACAACGATGTCGATTTCAATGACCAAGAGTGGAGTTCTTGTAAATGTTTAATATTTCAATTAATTTGCCTCCCACTTAAGTTAGCAAAAGTGAACGAAACATTTCGATATCGTTATTATGGCAGCAGTGTAACGTTTCTGTGTGTCCTCATTTGTTCATTTTTCTTAAGACACCTTACGGCCATTAATGTTGGTCCTACACTTCAAGGATTAACATAGAATGAATTTATTTTATTCGTCGACTCAGCCTCTTTAATTCACTCAAGGAAGTCATAGCACAGCTATCCGAGGTGGAACTGGGCATATCTTCCACTGGAACCACTCGAGTTGTATTGTTCTCCCATGAGTGTAGGGGCTCAGAAATTCGATGCCGATTTTGACCGGTGATCACTGGTTTTCGAAAGCGAATGAACCTATTCACCAAAAGTAAAAGTCGACAAGCCCGCTCACTACGCCACGGCGCAGATGTCAGCCTACATTATTTTCCTCTAGTTTCATTGACTGCATTCCCATTTATAACATTTCACATGTGTTTATCTACTATCCTCTACAAGCAAGATAGGACGATTTTGCATGCAAAACAACACGTCGTGGGTACATATAAGATAGTCAACAGAAGCCGACAGCCGACAGACAAGCACAAACAATGTGGATCCCTTTATCAATTCCTGCTTCGCTTCACTTTCTCTAGCGAGCCCATAATCTACGACTAACTGCTATTCACGAACTCCTCGTTCCTCTTCTTTGTCGAATGGCACACGTGCTGCAGCTCCAATTATCCCATATCTCGGAAATTGAACTCGTTCCTTTTGACCTCCATCCCAACTGCTGCAGCTTCCCTGTTTATCCTCTGTTGCATCAGCTCTTAGTCCTCGGTCGTTGCGCTTGAGTTGTGTTAAATAAATGCGAGCTACAGCAAAGGAAAAAATATGCGTTTGTCCCACATTCGCACAAGAGCCTACTAATTGGGTGACTTTGGCTGTCAACCATTAACGACGGGTATCCTTGATAAATATTTATCACATTCGAACAATTTGTGCACCTTTCGAAGAAATGGTTGAGTTCAACTAAGCACGAAGCTGGTAGGGTATGTCCTACACATCTAACTTCTAACTTTAAAACCACGTTCACACTGTCTGGGTCCGTCCGAACCACCCAAGGAAGTGGACAAAATTTCGATATGCAGAGGGTGCTAAAGTTCCGAGCAAAAAATTAATTTAATGCAGAACATTAGCTCGTTTCAACCATGGCTTTACAACGTCGCCAGCCAAAAGGAAATGCGAATGGAAATTTATGGCGGCGCACTCGCAACAATAACCAGCCAAGGAATGAAGCACGCTGTATCCTTCCGGAGTAGTTTTTTCTTGTGTAGAAATGCAGTCTATGTAATGCTATCATTGTTTTACTTTTCCTCAGTCCGTCCCATTCAATTTCACAACATTTCCGGTTCATTGTCTGTTTCACTTAATACGTTATCTTGATATTTTTTAATTACAATTTCTGTAAAGTTGTCCCTTTCATCCAGGATTGGCGAATGTCAGCTGTGGTCGGGACAAGGAAGCAACTTTTGACAGGATAATTATTAAAATGATTTTTTGACTCATTCTGGCAGTGTTGCCAGATGTTTTAAGCGAAGTTCCTCCTTTTCCCCTTTCTTCCTGACTTCCCAACTGCAATTTTTCTACAAACTACCACAGCTCATCTCAATGGCATTCCATTTAAAATGTTCCATGAACTCAGTCTGCACACTAAATGTGTTTGGGTCTGTGTAGCGCGCTGTAAGCACTGAACCATTTTTCGGTTCGAAATGTTCGTGCCTTCATTAACTACGACTGCAAAGGCGAAACTTGCGAAATTTCTGCAAGGTAGTCTGATTCAACTTCAGCTAACAGATTTTCAATGATCTTAGCATATTTAGGCAAATTGGCTGTGCGAGCAGCTTAAGAGCAGTCTTGGGAGAAGTTCGGCGAGAAGTTGGAAAGCGACCATAGATCTGTGAAAAAAGTGTTCCGGCAAACTTTTCGCTGACACAGAGGAAGAAAATTAAAGATCATAGAAGAAGTCAATCGCTATATCGTATCGTTAAGGTGGCCTGGAAACGCGGTTTCCGGGGGGAAAAGTACATCTTTTCAAAAATGGGTACAAACGAGATTGGTCCATCTACAGGGGCATATATATTTTAAGTCTCCCCGGCAAAGTCTACGCTGTGGGAGGCGCAGTCTAGAGCTTTGGTTGATTCCATGATGTGGGCTGAACAGTACGACTTTCCCGACAGAAATACAACCGACAAGCGTTTCGTTGTAAAAATGGTACTCGAGAAGGGTTGAAAGTATGCCAAACCGATCAACAGTCTGCTTGCTGATTTGGAAACGTCAAACGACAGAGTTCATCCAGATAAGCTCTAGAGCGTTATGCAGAGGATTGAGGGTCCTCTTTTGAGGACCATTCAGTCTCTATACACAAACTGTAGCAGCTGTGTTCGGGTTAACGATGCTAAATCAAGACCTTGCTTCGTCGGTGCTGGACCCTACAAGAGTGCATACTTGTCACCTCCCTTTTTCCATATATATCTGGACCGGATGTTGCAGCGCAGTCGAGGCGGTGAACGTTTCACAATGGGATACTTAGTTATCCTCACATTCTCCCAGACGCTATAGCGCGCTCTCGATAGGTTTGTGGCCGTATGTGCTGATGCTGAAATGAAGTTTGACATGGACAAATCTGAGGTTATGGTCATTTCCTGAATGATTGCCTTCAATGTACTCTACTTGTTAGTGGAGTCCCAATGAAGCAAGTGGAAAAATGTAAGCACCTCGTGCTCTTTCTTATAAGTGATGGGAGGAGGAGGAATATTGCTGATCCATCCTGAAAAACTGGCCAAGCTGAGTCAAATTTGAAACAGCTTGTAAGATCATTAATCAAGAAAGCTGACGTGACAGGAATGTACAGATAATAATGACTTCAAGGATGTGCTTGAATGTGATTCCATCAGGTAGGTAACAGACGAGGACGAGGTGTCTGGACCAAGTAGAGAAACATGTCCGATTGCGCTTAGGCGTAGCTCCTGATAAGTTAGAGTCTGATTGTGTAAATCTACACGAAATTACCTTTCGAATGGTGAAAGTAACATGCCATTTAGTTTAGTAGAAGGGTGTACAAGCGTACGACAAAAATGGGCAGCACATATTTAAATGGTTTTTGCCTTGACAACTTTGAATTTAATTTGTGAACGCACACGTTCACTAATCATCACACTGTCACTGTCAATTTATTCCGTAAACTCAACATTTTCATCATGGTCAAGCACACGAACGAACGAGCAACAGCTATAAATTATAAAAATTTTCTATCGAAATTCGGAGTCGGTGATCGCAACTTTAAGAGCATTAACTCCAATTTTCGGTCGTTATTCTCGCCCTAGTCGACAGGCAATAACAAATTTAGTGCAAAAATTTAAATCAAAAAATTCGTTGTGTGATGTTACCGTGTCAGTGAGACAACGGGTTGGTGGAAGTGTCAAGAATATCACTGCCAATCAGTCAATTCCACGGTGTTCTCAAGAACAGGGCATCGCTCAGACCACATTATAGCGCATTTTGCGTAAGGATCTGGCTCAAGAATTGAAGCCGATTGACCATTTGAAGCCACACAGCACACGTTACAATCGATTTATTGAAGAGTAAGTATGATAAGCGTGTTATCTCAAGAAATGGGCCAGTCGATTGGCTGCCTCGTTCTTTTGATTTAACGCCGCTTGACTATTTTCTATGGAGTTACGTTAAGTCATTGGTTTATGCGAACAAGCCGACGACGTTGGAAGAGCTCAGAGCCAACAATGAACGCGAAATATCGGCCGTTTCGATCGAAATGTGTGGCCAAGTCGTTGAAAATGTGCCCGCGGTGGCCATATGAACGAAGTCGAGTTCCATTCATAAATGTTTTGATTGTAAAGGGTGGTTAAATTTTAAGGGCCGATGTTGATTTTGAATAAAACACAAATTATTTAGGAACTTATTGTCATTTCTTTTTATTATGATAATATTGGTATGGTTCAATATATATATCGGCCAAATGGCCTTCGCGACCTCGGCGGCACACCTCCATGCGATGTTCCAAATTTTCGATGACGCTGAAGCATAATTGAGTTTCTATGCCGTTTATGTGCCGAATTATCTCATCCTTTACCTCTTGAATTGTTGCTGGCTTATCGACGTACACCTTTTCTTTCAACTAACCCCAAAGAAAAAAATCCAACGATGTCAAATCACATGATCTTGGCGGCCAATTGACATCGCCATCACGTGAGATAACACGGCCATTGAATTTGTCGCGCAAAAGAGCCATTGTTTCGTTAGCTGTGTGGCAAGTGGCACCGTCCTGTTGAAACCACATATCGTCCACATTCCTATCTTCCAATTCGAGCCATAAAAAGTTCGTTATCATTTCACAATAGCGAACACCATTCACAGTAACTGCCTGACCGGCCTCAATTTGGAAAAAATACGGCCCGATGATGGCGCCAGCCCATAAACCGCACCAAACAGTCACTCCATGGTGCTGTGTTTTCCTCGGCTAAATTCAAACACTCAGCCTCAGTCGACGTGCAGTAAGCAAATGCCAAATAATTATTTCACTTATAAATGTTTTGAATAGCCCGCTCGGAGCCAGCATAAAACAGTAGAATCCCCCCCAATCGTGAGGGTTCAATAGAACTCACAACACAGTGACCAGGTTCAGCTTGACTGTCACCGTCCCATATGTTATTCATTGGTGACACATTACCATTCAAAGGACCACATCGTTCCACGAACACAAGCCTATGTTGATATCATTGTTCAATACTTCGGCGAAAAACCCACACACGGCAATCACTGAGATTGGCGATACCACCGAAAAAGGCTGAATTGCTGAAATTTCACACCACCATCGGCTAGGAAAACATTCGTAGTTCACCTGACGTTGAAATCGTTTCCAAATTTATTGATTGGGTGACCGAGGATATTGACTGGATATGGAACCGGGTACTTTGGCACTGAGAATGACATGAAATTGATATTTATACTAAGTGCCATTGTGCAGGACTGTAGAAGCGCAATCACACAGCAGTTCGTCAGCTTCAAAGCCGAACATTACATACTCTCGGCCAGATGCATCCGGTTCCTACGTGTACTTTTCATGGAAATCTTCTTATCTGCTTATCCATTAGAGAGTGAAGGGAGTACAGTGTGCAGTGTGCAAAAGGCCCATGGCCGGCTCATCGGAATTAATTCCCAACTGAGCCAGAAAGGGTTGCCGGGCTTAATACAACAGCCTCCGCATCCAGTACTGACTAAGAGGCCACCTAATGGGTAGCATTTCACACAAAGCACGTCCCTTCCGAGAAGTAGCTTATCTACGGTGAGCCACCTGAGCCACTTGTGCTACAGTACACTGAGTTTCCACACTACAAAGGAGGTAAGTGAACCAAGAACTGTACAGAGCTGTACACCAACATGAAGTGGCTGGTCCATATAGAGCGTATGGACAATTCAGCTCCCGTCCGAAGAATCTTCGACTTCGAACCTGTGGGACAACGAACAGAGGATGCCCGCGTTTGAGCTGGTGCACGCAAGTGGAAAGGGACCTCAACCAACTTGGTGCGCGAAACTGGAGTCAGCTAGAGATCGCGCTATCTGGACAGTCTTGTTAGTTGAGGTCCATGTCCAGCCCCGGACTGTAGCGTCATACAAAAGAGAAGAAACGATAGAAAGAAACTCTAATAGAATTCATATCGAGCTTCAATCTTCCACAAAATATACAATCGGCCAGAAGACTTCCTGAAAGACTTCGGATTAACATGTGAATGCGCGAAGTTGTGTTAACCAGGACGTATGTCGAATGACGCGACTTACGCATGTGCAACCGAATCTTCTTCAGCACAACTGCCTTACTCTGAATTTAAGTGCACTTTAAAGCCGCCTAAACTAATATAATCCCTAGCTGCTCTCAGAAATTCGATAGAAATAAATATATTAGCAGCCACACTCCTCAAATCCCTATAACTCCTCACTTCCACGTTCGCATTCCCATTGTCGGACTTACGTCGTCATGCCGCTTGCTAGCCCCCTGCAGTTAAACGACTGAATCCTAACCAGAATAACACAAATTTCCAAGAGCAGATCCCTCCTTTTCCGTCCACAACTACTCGTCACTCACACCACTCCTTCCTGAGTCCTGTTTACCCGGTCTCAGTAGTCAGGAACAAACGGAAAAAAAAACAGCGAAATAATTTCTCATTCTGTTGATGCTGCTTGGCTCCCTTGGCTATTCTTGAAAAATTACCCAAGATAAAACTGCAAACAACAGGAACCATCTCATCACCGTATGTTTACCCACTCGCACAAGATATGAACACAAGCTGATGATGATCACAGGCAGTTATTCTGGCGAGCCACCATCAACGGAAACTTGCGCGCTGAGGGCTGTTTTTAAGATACACCAACGCCAAGTTTTTGAAGGAAATCTCCTCGAGTTATTATAACACCTTGGATGAAAATCGATTCTCTTCATTACGCTTCTAATGGAGCACTTTAGATTTCCCATCTCCGACAATTAATTAGCTCCACAGAGGCAGCCACTCAACTTGCAGAGATGGATGTGCCCGCCCGCCACCCGCCGCCACACTGATGGGGGACATTTCGCTCTCGTCCTCGGCTGCTATACACCGGAACGCGTGTCTGCAGACAAAGGAAGTGAAATATTAATTTGTTGGCAAATTTATAATTGAACTTTCATTGATTTTCCATTGAGGTCTGCGCAAACAAGTGGTTCCTGATGGGGACCGGATTCGCCCCAGTTCACCGAATCGGTCGTGTGTGGGAGTTGCGGTGAACACGTAATCACTTTTTATTGATTGCAGCCTGCTATGAACCTCTTATAATTGAATTAGCGAGTAAGGTCCCTTAATTAACGCGCTGATCAATCTGTTGTCTATTCGATAATTAAGGCCTGCCACGTGATGTGTTTGCCGAGCGGTTGGAGCGGATGCATTATTCCGCAGGCAGTGGCCTTGTGTAATCATAAATTTTCCACTCTGTTAGATGGCCAAATGGTAATGAACGCATATTGTTATTAAATAATTAACAGAAATGAAGGTTCATGGTCGTGAAATTATTCATAGTCTACATGTAAACACTGTGCGCTAAAAGTGATGTCTGCAGACGGGGATTATGGCATGGCACAGGGCGGTGTACAGGTATGTACATAGTCAGCTCTTTTTAATCCCTTTGCTTTACACTCTGTGTGCGAACAACATTCCAATTTGATTTAAAAAATGGGTCACCTAAAATTTCTAAAACTCAAGGACTCAGTCATTGGCTGAAGAACATTGCCCAGAATGACATTTCACACGAATCAATTGAAAGCACCCAACTCGATGAAAATATGCTCAGCAATGACTTACGTATTTAAAGGGTGTTTTTTTTTGAGGCGGATAACTTGAAATTGTCGACATTGTTTTCTGTGACAGCTAATTTGACAGTTCGCGGTTGCTTTGCGGTTAGTTTGAACTAGCAATTCTTCAAGAATATAAAACTAACGCTGGAGCAACGTCCAAAGTACTGGTTGTATGGCTGGATGGCGTAGTTGGTTGAGTGCCTGCCCTTGGTTAGAGGGGTCCACGGTTCGAATCCCAGTGAAAGCAAAGTTAATACGTTTTATGCTGTTTTCAAATCTGGTTCAATCACTATTTGCAGTTGGGATACAATTAACGGCACTGTCACTACAGCTATCCATCAGTGGTAGTAGTCTGACTATGGGTATCACTGGGTATCACAATGGACCGACATGGTCTTAGTGTGCTGGCGATTTCATTGGCAGCCGACAGTTTGGTGAGCTTTGCAAGCATCACAGTCAACGTTGAGCGGTACAGAGAGGTAATTACTATAATATTCGTGCAGCACTTGGTCGTGGAAGCCAACATTCTACGCGTTATTGCCGAAATATAGCTCGATGTACTGCCAAGAGTATGTGAAAATTGGAGCTACAGATTACACCATGATTACACCACCCACTAATTTTCTTGTCCGAAATCGGATTTAAAAATGAATGCCATCCAATTATCTGTCAAATAAATTCAACCATTCTGTGTACTAGCACGATTCAAAGTTCTTCGCCTCTAAAAAAAAACACCCTTTATTAGTCAAGTCAGCGATCCATGAATATATTATCATGATGCCTTCGTTCGTGATTACCTTATTTCTTAATATCTCGCAGGTTCGCTCTTCCCCTTCTTCAAATTCTGGAGAACCTGTGAACTCGTACGTGTAAGAATAACTCCATTAGACACCAACACCCCAGTTCAGCTCAATCGGACTCAAAAATAGACGAACTGTACAACAAGTACACATTTTGACGGTATTCAGAATTAAGCATTTCAGTTCGTCAGTTGATTGAACTCCAAAATGGAAAGAAAGAAATGTTTAGCAAGAAACGTAAATGGCAACTCCCAGTACTTCCAAAACAGTCTACTCACAAAGAGAACTGAAGACGCAATGACATTAATGAGAATGTGATAGAAATAACGCCTTGGTGGAGATCCACGCCATGGGCATTACGTTAAGCTTTTATCTAACGAAACCTAACGACGAATCACGTAACTCCACAATAATGCTTCTTATCTGAAGTCATTGCGTTTCCAAATCCATAACTCCTTTCTGAACAACCCTGCTTAGTCCACAAAGTCCCTGCATTCTACAAACCCCAACCACTAGCTGCAAAAAACTTAACGAAAAACTCAACTTTTAAGCCCGACTGTTCATAGGGCAGCTCGTAAAACTGCTTTATTCATTTTCTTTTTTTTCTTTTTTGCTATAAAACTGATTCACCGACAAGTGAAACAATGTTTTACTGAAGCGAAATACTCCCATTCGACAGTAGATCCTTAAGAGGACGAAGGTGATGTGGTTTATTGTTTTGTTAACCAACCACCGAATAACTACGTACAAGATGGATTATGGTTGTATTTACCTTGTGCTGCCGACACAGCTCTTCGGTGAGGGGGCGGGCAATAAAAACGAGTGTGTAAACCTAATTATTACATGTAAATGCCATCAACTTACATCTTAAGGGAAATGTCATGAGCTCCTGTCGTAAACTTCTGTTTTAGTTATGCGAGGCATTAATTCTTTTTTCGTTTTGTATTTCCTCTTACACCGAGGCAGCAGCAGCCTTTCCGAAAGTGGCGGGCGATGTGTGCGGATACAATGTGAGTCGTTAGACAGTTCGTCACTGCGTACTTAGAGTGTCGTTGCGTACGTTGGATTATTTCTATTCACGAAAGAATTTGTCACCCTTGACAAGCTGTTAATGGTCCTTGACAAGTGTGTTTCTGCGCCAATTCCATCTCACTCCCAGCTCAATGTTATTGAAGTAAACACAGGTTCACAGCTACCTCATTCCACAGCAGCACAAAAGATCATCACACTCAATATCAAAGACCTTCAAGAGTGCTTAAAATGAAGTCGAAACTGTCTTCCACATCATTCGTCTTGACAGAGTTGAGAGTGTCATCCCTTTGCATACACACACGCCTTCCACACACACACACACACACACACATCGCATCAAATCTAAATAGAATGCCACATAATCTCGGGAAAGGGCAACACAGCCCCATTACCCGCTCAAAGTACGTGCGTCCCATGCACGAATGACATAACGAGACAATAATTCTAAATATTACTTTGAAGAGGACACGCCACAGCGCCCGAGGAATCAGTATTTCGGTTGCTTGGATTTTTACAGCCAACTCTTTTGAATGATAATCGTGTGCATGTGTGTGTGTGTGGTACGGTGACGACAGTGGTGGACCCAAAAGAAGCCACAACTCTGCTTTCACTTCAGTGTGTCATCATGGCTCGTTGGGTGGGGGAGATATTCGTTCCCAAGAGACTGCTACGCAATTTCTATAAAATCACTTTGAGTGGCCCTTTGGCGGCAATAGAGGCGAATGTCCTGCTTCCTTCGGCGGGTAGTTTGAATTCTGATATTAATTTTCAATTTGCAATACGAAATTGAAAATTCTTCTGAGCCAACAATGAGAATGGTGCCTTTGTGGTGGTTTCTTTTGACAAAAGGGCTTCGCCTATTGTTACGGGCGCTAATGATAATCTGGAAATTTCAATTCACTGCGAAGGATGGGGGGAGGGGCTGGGTTGACAGCTAATCAACATTAATTGTGAAGTAAATGATGCTTGCTGACACATAAAGTCCTTGTGAGTGCTTAATTGACAATGAGGTAGTTAATTGGATTTGGGTGTCATTTGCATTTAACTTCGCTATCGACTTTACTGTGCTCAGTGCTCGGATTATATGGCCTTTTTGTTTCCTATTTTGTTTTAGGGACATTATCCATAATTGAGAAAGGAAATTCTTGGAATTTTAGACGAGGAAAAAAATGCTGATCGAGTGCTAGGTGCATTTCGAAGGTGCCGTACCGTAGAAATATTTTAAAGGAAGTAATTCTGAATAAGTATTCAACAACGAATTCAAACGATTTCTGTGGAATTTACCTCGAAGTTCAGCCCAAATCAACATGCTAGGATAGGTTAGGTGGAAGTGACATACTGCAAAAGGCAGCTGCATTGGGTTACTACGCGAATTGACTTCTCCTAACATTGCAGCCAGTTGGTGCTTAAGACGAAGCGGTTTCGCTGGCTTATGCTGGCGCTATTTAGTTCCCTGAAATTATTGAAATTGTGAGTTCCTACGGCTGGTCAGAGCGCTACACGAGCAGAAGAGGTGACAGATGGTTTCTACCTCATCTTTGTCAATGCAGGTCCTGCAAAAATCATTATATGGGATACCCATCTTGAGGGCGTCTATGACAATTGTGCAGTGACCGGTTACAACGCCGGTGGGCGTCCTGAGTATAGGTCAGCATAGTCTGAGCAGACAGAGTTATCGTTTAAGACTTGGGGCTGGCCATATTTGCTTTGTTTTAAGGCAGGTGGTGCCATCTAGCGACTTGTGTTTGGTTGTTCTATCATGTGTATCTTAAGTAGATGGAAGACTGTAGCGATCGGCATTGAATGTTGATCTCCTCCTGGTGTTCCGGAAGAGGTTGTGCCACATGTTGCGAGTTCATCGACTTTGCAATTGCACGGTGTGTCGCACAGCACATGAGGTGTTAGTTAAAATGCTCAGCCATATCGTTAAGAGACTGCCTACAATTAAATGCTGTTTTTGAATTAAACAAGACAGTGTCCAAGAACTAAATTGCGGCTTGATTGTCCAAACAGTCTTCTCAAGCTAGCACAGTGCCTCCTTTATTGCAATGGTTTCTGCCTGAAAGACCTTCGCTCCGTCTATGTCGATATGCAGGGGATCATCCAGCGTCTGATTGTCAGACATCCAATCCGATCTCGAAGGAATGCTGGTGGAGGATTTCTTGTCGAAGCTAGCTTGGTGTAGAACGTTAAGAATGGTTCATCAGATTTTGATGCTTCTCAACGGCCCGCTGATACACATGCAGGCCAGTCTTTCTACCCGATTGAGTTCCTTGCAGTTGACAGCTTTGTTTAGTGCTGTTCAGCTAAATCCAGCAAACAAAAAAAACAACATGCTAACTGCAGTTTACATACGTAAAGAGCTATTGACTTCGCTAAAGTGAACGAAACTCAACGAAACTGACTGAAGTGTTAACCGCAAATCTCCTTGATTTCCTTATGATTGGACCTTTAGTCTTTTCAGGGACTGGACGTCAATTAATGGCGAGGACTCCATGATTTTTTGGAATTTGAGAAGCTTTTTCTACAAAGTTATTTTACTCTCTGAGCACTGTCAGTGAGTGGAGAGAGTTTAAAACCTGTACCGGATTTCCTCAAAGGAGTTGCTCCATCGTGTGATTTCTTCAATCTGGTACTGGAGAAGATAGTGCGGCGGGCAGTTGTAAGCACAGAAGGCACTACCTTCCAGAATTCAGTTCAACTGTTGGTTTTATGAAAATGACATCAACATCGCTGTGAGTTCCCAACGTGCTGTGGTGGAAACCGTCATAGCGATTGAAGAACAGGCGAAAGGACCTGGTTTCAAGCTTAATGGGGAAAAAACGAAGTATCCTCCGTCAGGGGAAAATCGATACATAGCTCATGACCTAGGACAAAGTGAAAGTGAATGAAGGAGAAGGCACAATCGCTCGAACTCTACGAGTTGTATCAATATGTGGATGTAGTCTGTCGACTGCACTGAATGACGGATGGACACGAATGCTCCAACTAAGAGGATATTCGAATCCAAGTGTCCTGATTCGAAAAGCAGAGGAAGAAAGAATCCCCGGAGCAAGTCATCGCGAGCGCAAGGCAGCTTGGTATTGATGACTGGAAGCAGCGTGGACCGGACCTGGCACAGTCAGGTGGATCGTCATCCTGAGCAGAAAAACGTAGAGAATGTCATCGAATATTAGATATCGATTGCACCTCAATCGCTGTGACTCGGTATGTCACTATGCCTGAAATCGAAGCAGTAATAGAATGTGGTTTAGTGTATAAATGAGGGCTTGAATATGCCCGGGATTCAAGCCAACAAAGCCCACCATTCAGCTGATCATTTGCAAGATCATCTCACACTCGTTATGTAATCGCCACTACAAGTGATGCGCATCGTTTAAGAAGCTAATTTAGTAATTGCGCTCGGTGTACGTGATTTTTAATTTATGACGGGCCACAACGAAGGACGACCATAAAAAGTTTTCCAGGGCAAGACATCGTAAATTCAAACTAAAAAAATGTCTACATCCTCTGCTTGCAAACTGCAACTCGGGGAAGTACAGCTAGAACGGAATTATTTACTCAACCCATTTCGTTTGCTCACGTTCAGTTTGTTTGTAGTTCGTACAGCTCATAGTAATGCTGGCTTGAACGGAAATGAGACGGCGGGACGAAGTGGGTTAAATTCATGACAGACACGCCTGCATTTCTACGTCCTTCCCTAAACTTGTTCCTTTCGCAGACTTGCATAATCAGAACCGAAAATGTGCCATTGCGGTGCTTTTTAAAGACTGTCACTAGAGCGTCCAGGTTAAAAGAGAACACCGCCTTCTGTACTGTCCCAAGTCATGGGCAAGGGTTAAGTGAAATTTATCGTGCTGTGATTTATCCGATTCAAAAGTGCTGATGTTTCGCATGTGAGCGCATACGATGTCCGTCCATAATTGCGTGCAGAGTGAACCGTGCACTCGTGGAATTCAAGTGCACGTGCTGTTTATTTGTTCAATTGGCCGCGAATGTAATGTTCTGTAGTGCTGTTTACGACGCGAGTACGGCTGCATTTAATGGCTGTGCTGATAAAGTGCAATCCTTGATGAAACAAGCCTTTGTCCATGGGTGGGGGCTTATCGATTCAATTGCGGCGATAAATTTACCGTGGAATTGCTGTTTTTTGTTGCTGTCACTTATGACAACTACTGGTGGATACTCTTTAATGGATTATAACGATGTGGACGAGGTGTGGTGGTGGCGCGGCCGCTTCTTTAATTGATTTGTTTTTTTTATCTTTTCCTACTGGTCTCAGGTGTGAATGCTGCGATATTTATCACAACGTGAGTTAGTGGACGCGTCTAGCCAGTATTTTTGGCAGCGCCGGCAAACAGCTGCGTTGTGCACGCAAGTCTTGCTGCACGAATGCCGCTTATGTGGGAGGTGTCTTGTTATGAAAGAAGATGTGTACACCTCTTCTGGAGGGTATACACGATAAGGTGAGCTCCAAAGTGGAGTTTCCGTGAGTGAAGATGGCGCTACAGGAGCATAGGAGGTGTCTTCGTCTTCGTCTTCGTGGTGTCTTCAGAAAGCGTTGTAGGGGATGTGGCATCCTCGATTAGGTTATGTGAACATTTCGAGAATTGAGGGGTGGACGGATTTGTTTCATATTGCACGTGATGTCTACGAATCATCATCGATATCAATAATCGTGTGAATATGTTCTACTGTAGCAGGAGCTGTACATGGTGTGGCTCTACTAGGAAGAAGTGATGGATCACGTCTATCTACTCATATGGACTCTTGTAATTTGCTGACGAAACGGTGATGGATTATCCATCGAAGCACTTGACTCAAATTTATGAACGTCAAATAGTGGACTTGACAGGTGGCTGGTTGAGTGCTTGCTTGTCCAACGGAGCACTCTATTTCCACTTAAGCCTTAGCACTCAAGACACTTCGACTGTGGTCCGAACTCTGTACCGGCCATTCAACTATGCTCAGTGAATTCAACTTCCTTTCTAACGACACTGATCCCCTGCTAGCCATCGTCGAGAAAAATGTCTCTACCAGCATTCCTTCCAGATCGGATCGGAAGTCCGACAATCAGACGCTGTATGATCTTTAGCGGATTTATTTAGACGGATCGAAGACTGATGAAGGTATATGTGTCTCCTTTAAGGACCTTAGCATTGTTCTTTACTTGCAACTCGGCAGCAACTGTAGTGTCTTCCAGGCAGATACCATAACGATAAAAGAGGCACTGTCTTGACTCAAGAACAATGTGATATCCAAAAGGGACATCACTCTCTGTTCAGACATCCGTGCTGCAATCAAGTTCTTAGATAATGACATAATCCAGTCAAAAACATTCCTTAACTTCAATTTAACACACACTTTGTGTTGGTGCTGAGAAACTGTGACACACCAGGCAATTGCAAAGCCGACGAACTCGAAATGTGTGGTACAACCTATTGTCACTTAATCCAGGAGAAGATCAACCCTAAAGCCTAACATCTTTTAAAGACTCATGCAATTAAAACAACCCACCGCAAATGGCTAGAGGGGTCAACTTCAACGCTTCAAAGAGAAGAGGACATTGTTTCTCTGGCGCTGTGGTTAGTTTGGAGTAGACACATATACCTGTACATCTAAATAAATTCGTTGAAGATCATACAGCGTCTGATTCGATCCGATCTGGAAGGAATGCTGGTCGTCGTTGGGAAGATCAGACCAGAGTCGAAGTGTCTTGAGTTTTAAGGCTTAAGAGGAAATAGAGTGCTATGTTCGGCAAATTTGACAGAAGAGGACATTGTTTCTCTGATATGATTACTCATCCCCGGCAATATCACACGATAGACTGAGTAGGTAGGGTGTTCCGATGGCCTTAAGGCCGTGGCTCACTTAGACCAACGTGCTATGCGAGTGTCCATTGTGATCTTGGTCGGGAATGCTTTACTACCGTACTACCTACTTTCAGCCTTAAAACCATCCAGATTCACATATGAATTGTTGAAGGTTTTTCAGTTCAACACCACTCAAGTCCTCCTGCTCTATGAAGAAGTTCTTTCCTTAGAGAACTGCCTCCTTTTCTTTGCTCGGACTGGGCAATCGCAGATGTTAGATAAATTCTGTTTCTTCCTCATCTCTGCAACATCAGCAAACGTGTGTCCAGACGCATTGCCTGCGTACTATGGCACAGTGCCCGGTAAGGACTCCTATTAGCATGTGTACTTCCTTGCGACTAAAGCCGAATCAAGATGTTGATCTCTTGTTGCTCAGCATAAAGCCCCGGCTGTTGCTCCAATACATCAGACCAAGCCATCGAGTTCTGCCTCTACTTCGAGCTTCGTCTTCCATTTTTGTTTTCTAATGGGATTTTTAGCCTACGGAATTGCTAGAGATTCTCCCAGCTCCGATCCCTTTTTCGCGAGACTGACCGCCTTTTCGTTTCCTTTGAATACAGTATGCCCGGTACCCAACAGAGGACCTCCGAGTTCAGCAAATATATCTCACTGACTCTCTATCTGCATAATCTGACCTGCTTTGATGTCAGACTGTGTGATGCTATGCCTTTTATTGCAGCTTGGCTCTCAGAAAAAATGGTGAAAAATGGTTTGTCGGTTACGTTGTTGTCTCTCAACACAAATGTTGCCTCATATATTGCAGTCGCTGCAGTCGTCTCTTAGTGGCAAGAATTGGTCGCAGAAGACTCCCGCACCTGTACTCGCGCTCATCCTTGGGCCGTAAGTGTATAGGGCTACATCTCTTTCTGCTATTACCATTTGTTCCTGACATTGTTTCCGGGCCGGAATGCGTTGACGGAAGCTCTTCTCCGGGGATAAGGTTGGTAGTCTAGTTGTCTTATATTCTATGCTGCTATCAAACTCTTTAGTAGGACAGCGTGACAGCAGGGCTGACGAGGCTGCTCTATTGCTACAGAAAAGGTTCTGAGTACACAAATGAGAGGAACATTTAGAAACTGAGATCCAACTAAAAATTGATTGATTAAAAAAGGTTTTTGTAATTAAATGAAAGAACCTCTTCCGTGCGTCCATAATCAGATTTGAATGCAACCTTTTTTTCAAGAGGAAACCATTCCCTGTATCTTTACAACACATTTGCATCCACGTCGTTCATTTGACCCTTCACACAGTAAACTTAATCATCCCTTTTCTTCGAATTTGAATATACGAGGAAAGAACAATAAGACATACGTCTCCCATGGAGTACGCATGTAAAAATCAAATTAAGTGAAAAATGTTTGCCAAATTCAATCTGAACTCTTTCCCTCACTCCATCCGGAACCCTCACAAATCGTATTTCATTGAATGGAGAGACTTCCAGATCTAATTTGTTTCTTCGTAAAATTTTCGAAAAGTTTATTCCCTTTCTTCAGCAATTTATTGTATGCATGTGTGTCAGAATCAAATCTACGTCCATGCTCCGGAAGAAGTTGATACAATTCCAATTTCCGCTCCTACACTCTGTACTCAGGCAAGCGGCAAGTCACTCAGGACGGATGTATTCCCGGAATAAACTCATAAGTTCATACATCTCGACAGAATTTACATATAACACATGTTTCGAGTGACACTTGAAGGATGGTGAATTCATAAAAGTCAAATAATTCAACTCAGTTTTTATTGGCAATACCCCAAAATAATTGTGTGCTTACTTGTTGAATGAAGTCTCTCAGAGAATTGAGGAGGGTCGTGCTCAAGTCCTCAAGTAGAAATGATTGATGTACCTAGGCGTATACTGAACTCGTCCGATAGCACGCGTTGATACTGTCAACATCAACTAGAAGGTCAGGATAGATTAAGATGTGATGGTTGAGCCTTTCATCTTGGTCCACTGCTCAGATCAAATCTACCTGTTGCAGTCCGTGCCCATTCAGAAGCAAAAAGTTCCACCGGCATGTGCGAATTTGATGAGTAGTTGTAGTTCCACGGCAACCACATCATTTAGTGACTTGGAGAAGTAGTGTTGTTTCTCTGTCTCTGTCATAGCAAGATGAAAGATGATGGTGCGCAGTTTCTTCGCCACCCTCTGACTCATTCCACAAATCAGTGGCAACCAAACCAGGCATACGAGCATGGCGGCACAGCCCTGTGACCAGGTGACTGTTGTGTGTCCATGGCAAACACATTTTTTGCTTGGATTCCTGGGTCCTGTATTCGTTCTAGAAGATCCTGATTTTGCCGTTGTCCCGCTGGCCACATTTATTAGTGCGGTACGATGTTTAGTATTTCAGTCGAAATTGTGACACCTCGCTCAACAAGTTCATCGTCTAGCTCGTCCCTTAGCATTGCCACTTGACCAGGGACCCAGTATAGGGAGTCTATGATGTTGATGCAATGATCGTTGGAACAGCTGAGCACAGTTTTGGACGTTTGTCAATTTATTTGAAGTTTCTCGAGTGGTTCCTGACTGTCGGCAGAGCTGTTCACAACTCTATCTGCTGGTACCTTCAAAGCTGAACATACAACACCACAGTCTTCGACAAGGCGTTACAATGGGCAGACGCATAGCTTCGAGGTATACAAGCGCTTACTCAACACATGAATAGGGCATCAACTAACCAAAAGTCGATTTCTCGACCGTTGGTGATACATTTCTTCGCCTGGCGACAGAGCGATTATCACAACGAAAGGCAGTGTCAATGCAGACTTCGCGACCATTCAATCAAAACGCCACGAAAGAATGATTTTCCTTTCACCCCGGGCACAACTCAGTATGAAATCGCAAAACGGTTGAAAGCAGATGCCAATCGCACGACTCTCAGAGCTGAATTAATTGAATAAAGACTCTTCCGATGGCAACTTCCCAAAAATCGATGAACTCTATTCCACGGCAGGATTCTACATCATACTACGTTGCACCCGTTAACAAAGAATACTGCAGATGCCGATTCATGATATGACCTTCCACAGGAATCTATTCTCACATTCGCACGACACATCCAACCTTCCGTTCGTGGAAGTGGCAGCAAAATGCATGGCAAATTATTTCCTACGACTGCCGCTGTTGGAAATACCATTTTTATTATACTTTCTCCGGGGGATGTTCGACAGACGCTGTAAATGCTGGGAAAATTGGATTATTGAGCTTGTAACCGGCACTTGCACTTGCACACTTCCACGCACCCCACTGGGACGGGCGGATGCACGTACACATGTACGTGAAAATTAGTTCCCGCAAAGCACTCACGAGACAGTTAATTACTATTAGTGGCGCACTCTAAGTGCGGCAGGGATGGCAATTGCCTTTAAAATCCACATCAACTCATCCCTGTCAGTTATATCTTGTGAAGAATCCGACGAGACATCTTGAATTAATATCGCGGTGACCGTGGATCAATTTATAAGCAGGCCAGAGCGGATAATGGAGCAATTTTCTTGAGAGGACATTCGAGTGAAGAACACAAATAATCGCTGTGAGGCGTCGTAAAGCCCAAATGGTGTACGTAAACTAAATTTCCACTAGATGTTCGCAGTAATTACACTCTCAGTCGCTGTCATCCGCTACCACAGTGCTGCCGGTGAACTTTGCCACCAAAGGCATGCTTCCTCGAATACATTCGCAAACAGGACACCGGCAGTCGTTATCTCCATCGATGCCGTCGTATAATGGAAAGGCTAAAATGGAATTTATGACTTTGGAATTTGTTCAAATACAGGGCGACGACGACGGTGGCGGGTTACTCGGCTGGTGACAGTGAACGCGGAATGGAGTTTGAACGTCTGTTAACCCCTGGCGAACCCTAAAATGTCAGTATACTCTTAGATAAATTGCCCGAAGGATAAATAAGGTGGAAGGGATAGTTCATAGATAGGTAAGTCACGCACCAGGACAGCACACCGTTGCGGGAGGATCTGCTGGGCTTAAATGTGAAAATATGTGGCCACGCGGAGTGATATATTGCGCCGGCAGTTTGGCGTAGACAGTGCTGGACTGGTTAACACTGCCTGTGTGACCTTTTAGAGGAGTAACAAGATTTGTTGAGTGTGCGTCAAGGATGCGTAACTTCAGATTTTCACATTCGCGTAGCGGGTGCGGGTGGATGAGCCAACCTCATGGATGCTGCTCACTGAATGTCGATGTCATTCGTTTGCGTTGAATTTAAATCATGAGAAGGTTTTATCGCCCTCGGTGCAAGGTACTTCCCATATCTTGTCTTGTGGTGGATGATTCAAGAAAAAATGTAGTGACCTGTCACGTTCCTACGGGGTAATGCTGCAGGACATGTATAATCTTTGGATGAGGCCTTCAGAAAAGAATATCTAAAAGAACTCACAATGAATCGTCAACATGCATATACACATATAAAATGTCTTATATATTTAAAAAGTTAAAACGATTCCTTTGAATTCTTATAAAGGGTGTTTTTAGACGTATATAAATTTAAGTTGGCAACACTATTTTTACTTGACAGCTAAAGTGATTTATTTTTAGTTTGGTTTGGCCTTTCAACATGAATAGACTGATGCCTGAACAAGGCTTCCAAATTGTGCAATTTTATTTTGAAAATCATGGTTCTGTTCGAAATACGTATCGCGCATTTATTTGCGAATTTTGTTTAGCGATGAAGCTCACTTTTGGTTGAATGGATACGTCAATAAACAGAATTGCCCTATTTGGGGAGATGATAATCATCAAGTGTATGTTGAGACACCGTTACATCCACAAAAACTGACTGTTTCGTGTGCTTTATGAATTGGTGGAGTAATTGGTACGTACTTCTTTAAAAACGATGATTGCCACTGAATTACTGACTTTTTAGTTCATCAATTGAACAACCATGATGAGCAGGAGATGTGGTTTCAACAAGACGGCGCAATACGTCACACATTTTGTACCACAATTGATTTATGGAAGGCAACGTTTGGTAACTTGGTCTTGGTGACTGGAAGTAGCGTGCCCAGGACCGTCAACGATGGAAGGCAGCAATTGCTCAGGCTCGGACCCTTCATGGGTCGCCGGCCTGATAAGTAAGTAAGTAAGGAAGTAACGGTTGGTAACCGCATAGTTTCACGTTACGGACTCGTAAATTGGCCTCCAAGATAGTGCGATTTAACGCCGCTTGTTTGCTGGCTTTGAAGCGGAAGCGGCTAAAATGATTCTGACAGTAAGAAAATATTTTATTCGCGGTCGCCTTAGAGTAGCTGGTAAAAGTGTGAACTCCCACACTTGATGCCGAATCTACCAAATTCCATTCAACAGTCACGAAATTGCTCGAAACTCGGAGTCGACATAAAATTGCAAACACCCTCTACTCGTCATAGAATTGAACGTAATGCACGTTCGTTTCCTGCATCGACACGACCTGCGATTGAAACTTGTGCAACTCTTGTAACATCTTTATAAACGTCTCCTGTGTATCACAAGAGTTGGACATTATCTTCCAACAAAGATGGCAAGGCAAATGAAAAGAGTTCTGCCATGGCATCACCTGATACCATTTACGGCGAATTGCCTCCACCATTCGTGCAAACAAATTTGGTTTCTTTTAATTTCATAGCCATCAACTAAGATTCGCGATGAATTAAGAGGACAAAATATGTGCACGTTGACACCAGCAGATATCCGTTAAAACAAACGATCTTCGCCATCAAATTGATTACGAACATCAGCTTATGTCTTTATCATTATTATGCACGGTTACGACGTAATGGAGTGTTAAACATGATTGAAGATAGAAAACCCCTCAATAAATGGCATTTTATTGAGGACAAGCCACCTTTGATAAAGTCCTCTCGCCCCCCTTCTAGCACAATCTCAAAAACCCAGCGAGGGAATCCATAAATAATGCCGGTAATGACTTTTTGATGAATGTCCTCACATAACTAGATGATTGTGTTTTTTTTTTTGTATCCGCCTGCCAAGGACGCCCCCGTCGCCCACGCTATTGTGCGCCAACTGAAATGCCTACTAAGTTGAAAATTAAAATCAGAAAACTGAACATCTCTCCCTGTCTCGTAAAACCAATCAACAACAACGGCACAAATTGCACGGAGAACCCTTCAGATAAAACTGAAAACCTTTTAGGCCGCTTCATTTGAAAAGAAAGCGCAACAAAAAAAAACGAGCGAAACGAAACGAAAGCAAATTTACTTTGGTTTGTATGAAATTATTTATGGAACATTGAGTCCGGAGAGTCTCGGGGCTCAGCCTTGTCGGGCTTGCGAACAAAATGATAAATTATTGATTGCGCCGACCTCTGTAATGTCCTCCATTACAGGATGGTGTGTTGTTTTTTTTTTTTTTTCATTTTTGCTGTGCAGGGCATCATCTCGAATTGACTGGTGAATCCGAAGAACGAAGCGAGGCTGATGGCAATCATGCCAACACTCCCGTCTCCACCTGTACATATCCGATTCCCTTTCTGCATAATGAAGAGTGAATTTTTTTTCCCGTGGAATTACGGAGGCAAAATTAAATTATAAATGATTGGTGCGAGTGATAAGAAATTCCATGAATCCTAATGATTTGAGAGCCTTTGATCAATGATGGCGGCAAGCGTGATATGAGAATGGTATTGCGGTGCATTCTAACGAGTTTTCGAGTGCCTTGCCTCTGATGATGGATGCGCGATTCGAATCGACAGCAAGGCGCGCCGCGGCGGCCGGAAAGCGGAAGTAAGTTCGGTGTCTTTAGGGGGAACTTAATCGATTTAAGGCATTCTCTGTCGCTTTAGAGACGAGGGGTTGTTTTATTAAATTTGCTGGAAGAGCCCGGAGCCATATAGTTTATTGATGCATCCTACTTATTGACAGTGGCACATCAATAAAAAGTCGGAGTTCCCCAAATAGGTAGTGAACTTGAAGTATTTTGCTTTGTAACTAAGCTTTGGCCAATTTTGCCGCTCTGACGAATGTGATGGTATGGAACTTAGACGAATGACTTGCATTCGATGCAAAAACTCGCCTCATTTCACATTTGCTCTCACCTCCAAAGAAATACATACATAATTCCATACTTCAGAGGAATTCATGATCGCCGTTGCCCAGTGAATAAGTTAGCCGATTCCTACGCTTAAGGTTCATGGTTCGATCGCAGGATTAAACCTGTTTTATTTACACCGCACCATCTGTCTCGAGTTGCTCACAGTGCTCAGTGCGTACAACTGCTGAGGTAATCTTCTCAAACACAATACGAGTAGGTACCTCGGCGCAAGACTCAAGTTCAGCGCGAACTTTAACGTCACTCAAACATTAAAGGAGCCTTGTCATCATTGTCTTTGGTATTTTCATTCTAATGCGTTGTGACGTATGTGCAGAAGTGGAACCATTCCATATACGGCATTTCCCAATTTTGACAAAAGTGTTACGGGCCACGATAGGTAAAAGTCATTTATCTCTATACTTGCTTTATATTCTTGCCGGCAACTTTATTGTTCTTCAGCTTCTTAGGGGCTGTGCCGACTGCTCCAAAGCTGGGTGGGAGGAATACTTAGTCCACTAGAGTTGGGATTTCCTGATTCCCAATCACTTTCCGGTAAGCAGCTGTTGGAAGTGCTTCTTAAATGAATTCACTATCCCCTGCGGGTCGGTAAAAGATTATCCTCACAATTTCGAAGACCTTGGGTGCCTTTTTTAAAGCACATGATCGATTCGGCCGTCCGGACATCGCCAGGTTGCTGTGTGGATTATTTTGCAAAGGAACCTCGTGCTGCTTATGACCGTATTACGTGCTGTCGTAAAATCAGCGAGTCGTTGTGGGGGCTGCACATTCCGATCACTCCGCTCGGCTTTTTTCTTTACCGACTTTGGCATTGAAATCTCCGAGCACGATTTTTACATCGTACTCCGGACAGACTCCGTCGGTACCATCCAACACATCATAGTAGTCCTCTTTGATAGAGTCTTCAGACTCGTCGGTAGGGGCGTGTGCACAAATGAAGCCGATGATGCCTTGGATGCAAATTACAGGCAGGCGATCACTTATCGGTTTAAAGTCGATGACCCTGAAACCTTACCGTTTCCCCCCAACGAATCCGCATCCCAATTACTGGACTCATAAAACCGCAGCCAAAACATTGAAACGAGCAACGCTGTTGCCTCCCGGATTATGCAGCCAGCATTGAGTACAGAAGTGGTTGGTAGAAGTGTCCCCGTTTTCACTAGAAAAAGAAGCAGCGAATCATCTGGCGGTTTGTATACGCTACAATGCACGCTAGATGGGCATTTATTAGTCCAGTTGAAGCGTTTTTAGTTCTTAGTCCGAAGATGCATCCGATTTAACTCACACAACCACCACCACCGCACACCACTCTGAAATTCAACACGAATATGCTCAAATGGACGTATGCCAAATGGCCAAGCAATCAAATGGCAATTGAATAAGTGGCGTAATACCGCGGAATAATAAAACACACAAGCACATGGTTCCTTGTTTTTGTTTTCCCACCGGGGCTTCTGAATCCATACAGAAGTGCTAGCCACAATTTGCAGATCAAATCGGGCGAATAACGCGTTAAAATTGCACAATTCAATTACCAACGGAAATAAATAATAACAATTCGCACGCATGCATCGTGCTGACCATTATATCGCCATTACGGTCAACACAAGCCGCCTGGGGAAGTTTTAATCCCCGTTTTAATTTGAAAACAAAAGTCAACAGGATGTGATTGCGGTATGGAGCATGCAACAGGAGACAATACAATAAAAGCGTTGGCACCAAAAATAGAATGAAACCGCAGCAGCACCGACAGCAAACCGCGCTCGGGATCCTGCACTCTCGTGGGAGGCTCTTTACAATGATTTGCATACAATAAAGGCAATAAGCTAAAGGCTTCATAAAAACGCAGAATTATCACTTTTCCGGTGATGAAAATCTGCATTGGGGTTTGTCTCCCCCTTTTTTGGTGCCTTTAAACATCCAAAATTTAAAATGTGTGTGTTTGGATGGGTTATTTGACTTGTTTCTCATTATTTTGACTTGATTCGAAACTACGAACGTCGCTATAGATGATACATGATGGATATCTAAACATTCGAAAACACATTGAAAGACTGTAAGATTGGTAGGTCCTGCTTAACCAATGACATCCGGCTCTACAGAGTCAGAAATATTGACGAGCCATTTCAAAGCGCTGCCAAATCAAACGTTCAGTTTATTTTTTCTGCTTCCTTTCGATGGATGAGTTAAAAGCAGCACTTTGAACCGTCAAAAATAATGAATACCCAAAGGGAGAGATTTAAAAAATATGTACTCCTCTCGTTATATAGCATGGCCAGATAGCAATGATAGTTTTTCCAATTATTATGTTTCAACAGCTGTCGAAGTCTGCAATGACATCCGGCTGTCATAGTATTCTGTAAGGTTTGCCATTTCAACATATACCGTTTCACGCTTGCCAAATATGCAGAAATCAGTAAAAAATGATTACCTATATAGAAATTGCGGCTCAAGTGTAAATAGGCGCTGTGAGTTTCGTGATGAGCGTCAGTGTGTAGGCAATTGGCGGAAAAAATGTATCCGACCAAATCAGACTTGACAATTGGATGAAGACCAATAACCATTTAGGTATTTTTCAAGCAGGTATAAGCTGACAACTATTGCTGAAAGGCTCAACAAGAAAGGAAAAAAACTGCATGCATTTGTAGTGTATTTTAAGGTTGCTTTCGATGCTGTGAACAGAAATGTCTTTGCTGTATCAGCTGCCGACCATGGGGTACAGGAACTTCATGGGAGTTTATCTGAAGCGCATCACACAAACATCTGCAACGGTATGACATTAAAGGGACTTATCATACTAATGTGTTACAGAATCAAGGCTACCGCAAAGATGTGTGCTTCATCCACTATTGTTCACTTATTTTTAAATCGACGACATACCAAAACAAGGATTTGTGATGTTGAGTTGAAAGTCACCATGTATGTTAAGGATTTAGTTAATTTTGCCGACTGTTCATGTTCAAATGGATAGCCATCGAATCCAACTAGCTAGCACTGAGACCAGGAACCTTCAACTACGCACCAAAGCAATCCCTCACAATTGAGGAAGCTAAACGTATTCTGATGTAAGTACAGTAACTGCTTCTAGGCAATAATCTGTACGTTGAATAAATTAAACCCTGTTCCCTTGGTCCTGCCATAACTTGAGAACGACTTTATCGATTTTATTCTTATAAAGGGTGATTTTTTAAAAGCAAGGAAAGTTTTTCAAAAAAAAAACACATAAAATTCAGAAAAATGCATGAAATCTTTATTTGAATCCATAGTACGGTCCATATAATTTAATGTTTGAAGATTATTTCATGCAAATGTTGTTGACTGCGCCTCAAATGGTACATCCGCTTAGTCCTATTTTGGCATACTCTTTCCAACATTTCGGCCGGTATCTCACGAATAAATGCTTCAATGTTGTCTTCCAATGCGCCAATTGAAACGGGCTTGTCTGTATAGACATGAGCTTTAACATAGCACCACAAAAAATAGTCTAAAGGCGTTATCGCACGATCTAGGCGGCCAATTGACCGGTCCCGAACGTGAAATAAAATGTTCACCGAACTCGTCCCTCAATAAGTCCATTGTTGCGCGTGCTTTGTGGCATGTGGCATCGTCTTGTTGAAACCACATATCATGCAAGTCAAGCTCTTGCATTTTGGGCAAAAAAAAGTTGGATATCATCTAACGGTAGCGCTCACCATTCACAGTTACGTTACGATTCGCATCATCTTTGAAGAAGTACGGTCCAATGATGCCACCAGCCCATAAACCGCACCAAACTGTGACTTTTTCTGGATGCATTGGTAGCTCTTGCAATGTTTCTGGCTGATATTTCCAAGAGCCCATTCACCAAAAATTTTACGTTGCGGTAGGTAGCGTTGTTCGTTTGTAAGACGATTCATGGTTAAATTATAGACCAAACTGAAGATATTTGACAGTGAAACAAAACACGAAACCTGCGTCAGCTGTTTAAACCAGTGTTGCCAAAAAGATAATAGCTAAAAAATCACCCTTTACTTTGTAGATGGTTCTTAATAATAATAATAATAATATGGGTGGCGCTGCTAACTTTTCAGTAACCACTCTTGTTGTGTGAGCTATTGCTCTCTCATGAGTGGAAGGGAACTACCATGGTGGAAAGAATATAAGGTGTGCTGGACAGCTTGTCAAAACCGCCATTAGTGATGTAACTCAGGGTCCGTCCGGACGCATGTATAGCTTAAGACGCCATCACAATTAAATTTCGTATTTAGTATATAAATAATTAAGAACGGAAAACAGGAATTATATCCAAATTGATGTAAGATGAAATGACTAAATTCATTTATAATTGGTATCATATAGCAAATGGAACAATGTGCTGTAAAAGTTTGTAGAAACCATAATGAGTAGTTTAAATGTTGAAAAGAAACCCGTTCTTTGTTTTTTAGTGTTTGAAAAATGTTTGTTTGTTTCCGCCTTTAAGTTTCTGTTGACATACAAATTCCCCCGATGACGTCACGCAGGGTCTGAATAGAACTGTCCAGCACACCTTATATTCCTTCCACCATGGGACCTACTGTTTCATGCCGACTCCGAGCTGCCAAGACAGTTATACTCTTTGAGCATTGTCAGTGACTCGCGAAAATAATGTTTGTCAAACCTGGACACCGAGGTTCAAATGCGTAGGAGTCGAGGCACAGACCCACAACGCCACGACCGTCACTAGGTAGAAGATTCTTACGGAAAACAAAAACTAGAACATTCTGTAATCTCAGAATCTCAGAATCTCAGAACGAATGCTTTAAGTTCGCTCTTCAATTTCGTCCAGTTTTCAGTTTGTTCAGTCATTTTTTTTTTAAGTTTGTAAAACGTCATCGAAGCTTTTGAAAGGGAAGTACAAGGGCGAACATGTTTTGATTTCAGGCGTCACTATGATTCAGAACAACGCCATTCAATTTTAAATGATTTAAATGGTGCGGCTTGCATTTGCAATGTTGATAAATAAATCGCAAGGTCTGTCGTTCTTTCAGTGCTTGTAGCATCAATCTAGGAAATCCATGTTTCCATGTTCAATTGTAAGTTGCCTGTTTCCGTGTCGAAAGATCATACATATTATTTATGCACGCGCCAGAAGAGAAAACTAACAAGGTTTGTGTATGAAAAAAAAGCATTACAAGTATAATCATTTTTTTGTTTATTTTTTATTCCAGTTCGAAATGAATATTCATATCTAACTAAAACAGGACAACAGGGTCAGCTAGTTTAAAATAAATTTAAATAATTCCAGTAATGCCACAATCGAGTATTTATTCTTAACTTGGTTGTGAGATTTCAAAACTACACCAAACTTGTATTTGGAGTCATTTGACACCAATGTCGCTTTCAACAACATTGTTAATGAGTTCTCATAGTATCGATGGATGAGACTACCTTGATGATAGAATAGAATGATAGCTATACCGGCCTGCTGATTTGATATTCACTATTTTGTCAGTTGCCTTCCGTAGACGACTTAAATTTTCAAAAATGGCTAGCAATTTGTTTGCCCAGCTATTAAATACTAAAATAATATAATCGAAATCTAAAGACTGGAGTGGATCCGACGACATCGAATTTTTCACCTAAAAAAAATGCACAGTGTATAGTAAGGATTTTGGAGCCTTTTCATGGATCATCTTCCAGCAGCCACTGCGGCGCAACTAAGCGTACCTACGACCGATAATATAATACTGATGATTGCATAGCAAACTATTCTTCGTTGAATCGTTGCTTGAATTTTGAAATAATTTAATTAATTCACAACGAAAAATGATACGTCACGGATTGCTCATCGTGTGAGTCTTTACCAAGTCGTTGAATTAAACGGACACAATACAAAATGTACGGATATCCCCGAATGGAATGTACTCCTTAACAAAAGTATACCCATCAATAAATCATATAAAAGTGAACATTGTTTCTTAACTAACTTCATTCGGCATTCAACATGAGAAGTGACAAATTGACTACCTTCCTCGTCAATTCTCGCAAAGAAGTGACAAGTAAGTCGAATAAAAGATATAAAGATAATAGCATAGTGCAATAAAATCCGTCTTCAATCATGTCGCACATGACGGAGTAGACGCAGCCGTCTACGGAATTGTTTTATGACTGTTTTAATTTCGGTGATGGTTGTGACAAATAATCTTTTCGATTTCGTGCCCCGTGTTGTGCAGTAATGTCCTTAGTATTTGTGGATACGCCTTAGGAGGAGATTAAAGTGGAAGAGCTGGATGAAAAGCCATAAACTCAGTGGCCTTTCTTAAATAAGAGTGAAACAAAGTGGAGTATATATAAAATTATTATAAAAATAAAAACCGGTCCATACTGGTCCATACTGTTAATTGTATTTTTGTTAAATACAGTTTTAAGTATTCAATTTAGAATTCATGTTATTTTTGTTAAATTATGTATCAAATGTGTCACATTGGCACATTGTCTTGTGAGTTATATTCAAATTCATGGATTTTGTACAGGAGTTTTGCTGTTTGTGTGCCATTTTGATGGTGATGCCGTCAAAGCTCTCGTTCCTACTGGCGAAAAACTGAGAGTGTCTTGTTTCACAAGCCCCTCTTGAGGTGACTGTTTGACCAGCAAAATGTTCGCCATGGGCAGAAACAGGAAGTAGTCACTTGGTGCTAGGTCGATACTATAACGCATAAAGACCTCCCAACTAAGCTGCCGGACCTTCTGGCGAGTCGCTGTCGATGTGCGTGCCCTGGAGCCGTACCGCCCTGCTGACACATATTTCCTCTCCTATGGGCCAAAGCTTCTCACTTCTGATGTCCAATTGTTGGCAATACAGGTCCGAATTAAGAGCTTTGCCGAAGGAGATCAGCTCATAATAGATGATTCCCTGCCAATCCCACAAAAAAAACAGTTTTTTGTACAATGTTTAGCTCCTGGGCAATCGAAACAGTGCTAACACGACGGTTAGACTCGACGATTTCCACGATTTTATCGACATTTTCGATAATTGGCCTTATAGAGCGTGGAACGAAATCGACGTAACCAAAACTGAACACGATTTACTGTTACACAGTGAGGACCAAACTCCAACTTAGCTAATAAAAAACACAATCGTCTGTAAGAACTTGTCTACCGTTTTGCGTGAACACCTGAAACCAGTCGTGAATAATCAAATATCAATAATAATAATATAATATGGGTGGCGCTACAGCCCGTAGAGAGCCAGGGCCTAGCTTCTCAGCAACCACTCGTGTTGTGCGTGCTATTGTTCTATCACGAGTGGAGGGGACCTACAATTTTATGCCGACTCCGAACGGCCAAGTTTGAGAAGCTGTTTTCTAGACAGTTGAGCATTGTCAGTGACTCGAAAGAGGTGGAACCGTGAAAAGTATTTCTTGTCATACCAGGAATCGAACCCAGACCAAGTGCGTAGGAGTCGACGCACATACCCACAACGCCACGGGCCACCACCAATATCAAACCAATCGGTAATGAAAAATCAGAGAGGTTTCAGGCACGGTTCAAGTCCACCGTCGTCTACGGCAGAGCCTGGAAGAGAAACCCAAGAAATGCCGATCGAAACTACGGCGTCGTGAGTTGTTTAGAGACTATGCGCGAAGACGATGAAGAATTCTCGCTGCTCCATCAAGCTTAGTAGTGAACCAATCGTGATCTTAAATGTAAATGATGTAGACAAGACGATTGTGCAGAACACCCTCGCCAACCCGAGAGGCACGATCATCCAAAAGTCCGTACAATTGCTGGCATACGCGGGCGACATATCTACACGTGACTGATGAGTTACGACAGCAAGCGTTTGCTGGCATTGAATCGGAGGCGACTGAATGAGGGCAACACGAAGTATTTACTGTCTTCAAGGAAGGGCACATACCATCGACCACTTGGCCACACCGTCACCATATGCTGACTTCGATAACACCGAGATTAATCGCAGAATAACCCTTGCCAATCACTGTTTATTTGCACTCAAGTATCAATCGAACAAGCTAAAGCTATATAACTGCTTCTTAGGTGAATATGCCCTTGGTCTTTTCGATAGAAAAGTTTTGCGGTAAATTGTTGGCCCTGTTTGCATGTGGATGGCATTTGCGAAAGAAAATCCAACCATGAACTGTAAGGGATATACAGCGACATGAATCTTGCCTGACGTCTACGTATGGACAACACTGATGCAACCTGACCAGTCTGAGGGATCTCCACCAGTGAGGTACAATAGAGGGCGCCCACGGAACTGTTGGTGGACACAAGTGAAGAAGGGCATCAGCCAACTAGGCGTATGTAATTGGAGGACACAGCATCGCGGCAGCTACAGAAGCTTGTTATTTGAAGCAAATATCGATGCCGTACTGCAGCAACATCAGAATAAGTAGCAACGACGCAAATCAGTAGCCCATTTCCGAATTGACAACATAAGCAATATTTATATCGAGTTTCATTCAAATCCGAACAGCCGCTTAAGAGCTGAGTTCCACAATCCAAATTTTCTTATTCGTATTATTAGTAGAATATGTGGCGCCGCAGTGGAACGTAAAATCCGACAGTAAAACCGTAAAACCCCCCTAACGCAGCTAGCTTTCAAAACATATTACAAATTATTCAGAATCCATTAAACGACCTTCAAACAGCCATCACTTTAAAGCGTCGTCTTGGGCTGTCCTAGAATTTCATGCCTTATTTAAAGCGCTATGAAAAAGAGAAATTCAATAAAATGTTCTTGTCCGTATCGTGCAATCAAAAGAAAAGGACTGTAATGTGTGAATTTTTTTTTTCCTTCAACATCTCATTTGTACTGGAACGAAGCGTTCGCAAAAAGCTTTGCAGGAGCACTTCCGTGTTCGCATTTAACAATGGCCGTATCTATTCAAAATAATTTCTAAAAGCATTGCAATTGTTGCCTCGTATCCATTTCAGTTTCCATTACGCCCCAAAATGGGAACCTATGAAGTGCTTTTGAGTGTATAGCGCCCATTGTACTTCGTGGTTATTGCTTTTTCCTTGAGCAAAATCGTAGCAGCAGATCCAGGCCACATCAAAGGCAATATCGAAGAGGAAATATGAATAAAATTCAAATAAACCCGAACCGAATAGCCTCCACAGAGTTCGGTTCGCAGATACATAGAAATGATTTTTCACTTACTTTGCCCCAATCAAACGCGAAGGAAGGAGTGAAACAAACCAGAACTCAGGTACTGGCAGCGGGCAAATGTAAATGAATCTCATTGAATTGCATTAGAGAGCGACAATCAATACTCCCGCGGCGCGCTTGCTTGAGAGACCGATGGGAATTTAATTTGGAAGCAACTCCACTCACCACGGAGGTCTTTAAAATGAAGGAACGTGAGATAGTTAGCATCCGGATGCGGAATTTAATTAATTTATACCAACGCCGCGCCATGGCGGAGTAGGTTTAGCAAAACGAATTTAATTGAGCATGTTGCCACTCTAGCAGCTCTTGTGAGTTGCCAAATTGGATTGGATTGCGTCAAGTACACTTGGAGCCCGCACATGTTGGACGGACGTTGTATTTAGGGGCACTGTGATCCAGTGCTTGTGTGCACACGTTTCACAGCAGCGGGTAGACCACAGCGAATGCAAGGACATTACAAAGGATCCTTGCACCGTGAGTCGGTGCTTTAGCACTAATTCTTAATTTGAACGTTACTGTCTGCAAACATTTTCCGTGAAATGAGTGAAAGAACACAATGGGTCTTAGTAGAGAAGAAGAATCCATGAGAGTGCATCTACCCGTGTGGAGATGGACAAATTTGAAAGGTGTGACAAATGCATGATACATACAGTAAATGGAGATTTTTTCCAACTATTAATTTTGCACTTGGCAGCTCTGGCTGTGTAGCGGCAGCCGATCTGACAAATGAGAGGTAATTTGTTGTCAGCATGGCTTGCTTTGCTGCTTTACGGGTTCATCCATTTTGTGGTTCCAAAAGAAAATGTATGTATTTTTTAATGGCGTTCTTATTTCAATGTATTGTCAATGATCCTGCCATTTTGACAGCATTGAAATTTGATCGTCCACAGGAGGTCCCGTCGCCGTACATGAGCGCACAAGGAGACGGGTAATAAATCGCAATTGAACGTCTGTAAAATAATCCTGCATTCCTAGCCATGGCTTTCAGGTATAGAATTAACCACGACCGCGATGTGATGCTTTAATGAATGAAGACAGCGAACCTCATCGATTTTTTTCTTAAAAAAACCTTTTCTACCAACTCCTTGATCATTCTTTGGTTTATGAAAAATATTATACTGATGATTACGTTCCAGGTTGCCTCATGAACTCTTTGAAGCCAAAATTAAATGTTGCAGCCTTTACAACTGCATAGTTGCACGGTCTGAAATGATAAATAAATTGAGCTGGCAGACTTTTGCCTTCCACATCTTTGTCCAGCTCGTAGAACTCCAGTTTGTGTCTTCTCCTCCGTTCACCCTCATCGCAGGCAGGACCAAATATCCTTCAGAGCCCTCATTCGAAAGTGCTTACGTACTTCTTCTAAGGCACCAAGAAGCAGCTCTACTTTCGGGTCTATAGCAGCAGGACTGGCAGCATAAGAGTTGAGTTTGTGTCACATGTATTTGATCATTCGAGTCAGGAGTTTTTTTACATCAGTTCTCTTGACACACTGAATTAGCACTGGTTGTCAAGGGCTATGCTACGTCGCATCTTAACTAGGGAAGTACACAAACTTCTTAACATTTCAGCTGTCGTTTGTGACGATTTGTCCTAGGTGGTGAACAATGAATTGATTTTTGTTGGACAATATACGTACGTTTGTCGTTACGTCATTATTCTTAAGATCAGCTCTTTTTTCCTGCTCTTCTAGCGCCTGGAAGACTCCACTACGTGATGTTCAATGCGCTACGATGTCAACCCTGACTTGTTGTAGATGGCCACGTTTAAAACTGCTCATCGAAATATCTTCTCCAAAACCGGATTGAAGAAATCTCTCGATAGCGCATCTCTCATCTTTAAGCTGGAGTTGGGCAAAATCTGTTTGGCCATGTTGCACTAACACTTTTGTTCGGAATTCCATATTACTGTTTGCTCACACTGCGATGGCGGTTGGAATTTTGATGACAACGTATCCTACCAACATTATAAGTTAGAAATTACGAATGTTTGAATGTTTGTGGAGCTTTAACCCCGAATGTTTGGATTTGGATGAAACTTGTTGACAACTTGCTCATGTTATCGATGAGGACATTGTTTTGAATTGAACTCGGAAAATAGCCACATTTCGCAGGTACACGGAAAATCGTAATCCTTTTTTCGGATCGACTCAGATCATCATTGTGATCATATTGTTGTTTTCTAAGGGAGCATGTACCAGATCGGTCTGTGAGATCTTAGTCCGCCCCTGCCTGTCGGTCTCAATTCTGAGAAGATCCTTTTCGATGACTTTTAGACACACCGATCAAATTGGCCATAACTTAACGAATATACATAAACAGCTGAATGGCGCCGTTGGAGAGGCATTCGGTTCGAATCCCGGTGAAAGCGGAGTTAATACGGTTTAACCGATTTTCATATCGGGTCCAGTCACCATTTGCCGTTGGGATCGATCAGTAGTAGTCTGACAATGGACCGTGCTAGCGATTTCGCTCGAATATTCGTTTTCAATGTGTTAGGAGTTTGTCCATAAACATGATATCCATCACGATCATTTCACATCCCCAAAACACGAAGTCATTCCTCCAGGGGACTTAGGGTCGTATTTTGTGAAGAGAAAGTTTGGCATTGTGGGCTTATGCGTCGACTCCTAAACACTTGAATTCTGGTGTCGGGTTTCGATTCTCAATACGACAGAAATGATTTTCACGGCACCGCAACTTTCGAGTCACTGAAAATGCTTAAAGAGTATTCACGTCTAGAAAAAAAACTGAGAGAACATAGCACGCACAACAAGAGTAGCTTCTGAAGAAGCTAGGCCCTGTGGAGCCACACATAGTATTATTATTATACCATTCATTATTCAAAGATATCTGTGAAAACAACGTTACCGTCAATGGCGCCTGCTATAGTTCAATAAATTCGAACACTTTTTGCCCAAAATCCACGAGCTAAACCTAGTCGACATGTGGTTCGAGTAAGACGCCATACAGCACGCAAGTCGATGGACCAATTACGAAATGAGTTCGGTGAGCAATATATCCCATTAAATTGCGCGATTTGACACATTAAGACTATTTGTTCTCGGGAAGGCACCATCGTTAATAATGTGCTAAGCCGTTGAGATAAACAGACGTGTGACGCTGCAGGAGTTATCACCGCGATTGAAGTACAGTCGAAACAAGCTGGTCTCAAAGAAAACAAAAATAATAGAAAATGGTATGCTCCATACCAACAGTCGATCTGTCACTGCCAACCGAGAAGAAGACATCTCAACTGCTACAATTTCGCGTAAGTGAAGGAGCTTATCCACCTCGAGGGAAACGTGAACAACACAAAAAATATGTACATCTCAGTGGAAATCCGCCGCAGAGTCACGGAACCGAAGCAAAATTGCAATTTCTATTGAAGAAACTCCTCAGTGTTGCAATAAGCAGAATTACGTCGAACTTGTGAACTTACTCCGCTTCGCTTCCTCCACCAACCCGCGCACTGAACCGCAGAACAATATCCATTCACAAAGGAAGCATAAATTCTTGTCAGAAATGGTGCTTAACATTTAGTTTTTTTTTTTTTTATATCCCGCCGACTTCCCCAGTCGTTCTTCTCGCAATTGCATGAAATGTTGTCGCTCAAGACTTGCCGCTCTTACGACATTCGGTTTTTATCAATCTTAAAAGTACCCTTTTTCGGGTGACACAATACATCTACTCTGTGCTTTGAATAACCCTTGTTTCCTTTTAATCGCTGCAAACAGCTTAATCGATTTTTAAGCGTTTTTTTCTTTGCTGTGCGATAAACAACAAAGGTATTCTTATGAAAATATTTCCTCCGCAATTCGTAGTCATTAAAGATTTAAGGTAACAACTTTAGGACACATTCAGTGACTCTTGCTGACAATGGAAAAAGGACTAGAAAGGCAACAAGGGTTCGAAATTGCGGTCCCAATGAATGATTTATGAAATGATAAGCGATAAGCGATGTGATGGGTCTTAAAGTTGACTTTAAGCAGTTGGGTGTACCAATATTCTTTTTTGTGTGGACCTGGATTGATAACAGCAAACGTCTCTAGCTAGTACGATCTCTGACATCGTCCAAGACCAAGTTGAGGAAGGAAGCTTTGTGAAAAAGGTGCGCCACCATCTTTGTGCGGACATTGGAACAGGGGATATGCAGTTCATCTCTCTCATCCTCTGTTCCAGATTCATACATGCTCGGAGACGGAAAGAAGTTTCCAAAAACCTCAAAAAAGTTATACCAATTTGCGAATAGGAATAGGAAAATGGTGCTTACCCGAAATGCCACTACATCTGTTCCGGTCTTTGGCTATGTACAGTCAAGTAGATGTAAATTTTCAGCAACGCCGGCCAAGATCTTCCTTGAACCACGTTGTCTCTCAAGCAATCGACGTCTTTTCGAGCTGCAGCGTTATTCATTCGCTCTACTGATTGGACATCCTGGTCATCCGATCCATTATTTGAACTAATGAGGTGAATGCTTGTATACAGTGCATATAACCAGATTGCTATTAAATCTTTTCTTCTATTATCACCAATCATCAAATGTGACCGGAAAATAAGATAAGGATAAGACCGAAGGACTTTCCTCTTGAAGCTTTTGACGTTGTTGGTTGGACTGGGGTATACAAGATGGTGCACGAAGCCATCATTGCTTTTCGGGAAAGGATTCTAATAGAATTGAGCAAAAAACCACTAACTGCGATTTTTTCACAGCGATTGAAAGATTGCAATCGCTATCTGCGATCGCCTTGTGATTGAATTTTTTTTTTTCACAATCACAACGACGGTTCAAAATTCAAATTCATTCACATTCGCATTTCATGTTTAATGTCATGAAGTCAGATGTGAATGAAATGATGTGCGTGTGTACTGAGTATGCTATGACTAGGTTTGCCCTTCATATTTTTTATGACATATTACCCTTATACATATCGGCCAGCCTGCTTCTGATAGAATATTTTATGGAGTCGGCAACGAACAAAAGTAAGCAAACAAGGGCGTCTGCGAAAATCAAATGGTACAACCTAGATAAAGAGAAAGTCGAAGCTTTTATTGACAAGATTAAGCGCTATCTCCATTGCAACATCGCCGAAGTTGACGATGTAGAGCTAAATGACTGCTCGGCGTTTCAAAAGGCCAGTGCCAACATGAGAAAGAAACATGGTGGTAGAAAGATGAAGCGAATGCAGTGATAAGTGAAAAGAAAGCGGCCTTCAACGCTTGTTCAAAGCGCACCGCTAGCAATGGAGAGCTAGCCTTGAAATGGAGTACAGACGTTGCAAATGTGCAGTGAAGAAGAAGTCCAGTCAAATTCAAGCTAAGAGTATGGAGGACCTGTACCGGGAATTGGAGGAAATATCTTCTTCGGCTGCGGATAGGAACCAGGCAAACAATGAACTGCTGCAAAACAATTTGAACCAGGGCACAACTATCTTTAAAATAGCCGCTCAAAGAAGGACAAATTCACAGGAAATTCGTTCACCAAAGTTCATTAACGGTGCGCAAGGTCAGCTTCTTGTGGAAAACGCAAAAATAACACACACGTGGGGACAGTACTGTGAAAGGCTTTTAAATGAACAGTTTCCTCGGATATACTTTGCAAGAGCCGTCCGAAGCTACGATCAAGTACTCGGCGTTACAGTCGAAGAAGTTGAAACTGTGGTCAAAGACTCCAAAAAACGAAGAGCGGTTGAGCCGGACGAGATACCCTCTGGGTTCTGGAAGAAGATGGGAGATATCTGGTTCACTTGGCTCATGATTTTGATTTCCAAACTTATGAGAGGCGATAGAATGCCTGATCAGTGGAGGGAAAGTTATCTTCTTCTTTTGACCAGTGCGGGTTTGTCGCAGGCAAATCAACAACAGATGCAATCCAAAGTATAAGGATCATAATGGAAAAACATCGTGATTCCCTAAAGAATTTACATATGGTGTTGGTTGATTTTGAAAAAGCGTTTGATAGACAACCAAGAGATCTGATATGGGTGGCGCTAAGAAAACGAGGAGTTCCAGAAACCTACGTACAGATTATTATGGTCATGTACGAGGGAGCAAAAACGAGAGTAAGCAGCTCATTAGTTATACTCAGGCGAGCTGTTAACATGATGACTGACGCCAGTATTGCTTAACTTGCCTGGGTTATCAGAGGCTCCTATTGAGGATTTTCCAATAACGAGGACACACCTCCTAAAACGACAATAAGAGTTGTGAATGCTTGCCAGCTCAGCCTAACTAGTGGTGAGGGTCAAAGCAAGGAAATCCGACGGTGGCAATTATGTCAAGCTGGTGCACAGTGGCTTTATAGCATCCGTTGTAATGATGTGACTTCATTCAGTTAACTCTTTATTCTGAACTTCCACAATCAGATCTGCTTCCATCGAGTGTTCGCTCTTCCTTTTTTGAGGCATTTTCCTTCTTGCAATTTCTAGAAAAGGGAAATACATAGCTTACCAGCTCGCCTCAAAAGTCGTTGTTTTTGCCTGTCTTTTTCTTTTTCTTCGGTTTTGCTTGTAAGCAGGAACCAACACAAAAAAATATCCTGGACGGCTGACTTTTTCTTTGCTTTAACACCACCGAACGCAGGCGCAGCCTAACACTATTAGTCTTCCTAAGCTAGGGAGGATCCATCCCACTTCTGATGCCAGAAACTAATTATCGGAATTAATAAAAAAAATCAATACTTTTTTATACTCAAGTATACTTAGATACAATCTTCCATGTATAACTGACTAAACAATTGTCGAAAAACCAATGCACCCACAAAGAGTGACTGTTTGGTGCGGTTTATGGGCTGGCGGCATCATCGGGCCGTATATTTTTTCCAAAATGAGGCCGCTCAGGCAATTACTGTGAATCGTGAAATGATAACGAACGTTTTATGGCCCGAATTGGAAGATATGACTGTGGACGATATGTGGTTTCAACAGAACGGTGTCACTTGCCACACAGCTAACGTAACAATGGCTCTTTTGCGCGACAAATTCAATGGCCACCAAGATCATGTGATTTGGATTTTTTTCTTTAGGGTTATTTGAAAGAAAAGGTGTACGTCGATAAGCCAGCGACAATTCAAGAGCTAAAGGATGGGATAATTCAGCACATTAACGGCATAGAACACCAATTATGCTTCAACGTCATCGAAAATTTGGACCATCGGATGGAGGTGTGCCGCCGAGGTCGCGGCGGCCATTTGGCCGATATTTTGTTCCATAAATAATTGAACCATACTAATATTATCACAATAAAAAGAAATGACAATAATTCCCTAAATGATTTGTGTTTTATTCAAAATCAACATCGGCCCTTAAAATTTAACTGACTAAACAGCAATGTAATCAGATGTCCCTTCGTTCTGTGGCTGATGCCAATCTCCTCGGCATCACCGATAAGTCAAGGTCATCGGTCCGCCAAGTCATTCTTGATATCCGTCCAAATCCCATTAGAAATTGGCTGGTTGTAGAAAATGCTGGTGAATATTGAATAATGCCATTAACCACCACAGAGGCACTCGTATACACTTGTTATTTGTTGCTTCCAGTGCAATGAACGATAAGGCGTGCTGGACACTGTTTACAAAAGAGCAATGGCTGTCAGTCATTGTTTCACCCGCGTCTATATGGAACTCTTGAAACCACCTAATTGCACCCCATTTCATCATTCTCGAACACCTCTCAGAAACGTTGAAATTCATTGCATTTCTGTTGTGTCAAAAACAAACTTGTTAAAGTTCCCTCGCGACTGTAAGGGAACCCTCACATCTCCCACTTCAAAGCGATATGTTTTCTTTTTCTTTGAAAACGCCAACTACGGTAGCTGAATATGAACCACTTGATCCCCTAAAACTCCATTAAGGCCCCCTCCGTTGATTTCATTCATTCAGGGACATTCTGCTCTCGAGTTATAAAAGTTCGAGGGAAACAAAACCCCACCAGTGCCACCGAAAGTTGTCTCTTGGCAAAGAAGATATTAACTCTTCTCCACGTAATACGTTTTTTTTAATTTCGAATTTTGTTTCAGAGTGAAAAGTTTCGCTTTCGTCTTTTTCCCTTTTTGCTGGGATCGGCACGAACACAATGTTCAACAGTATCACGTATCTGAAATCATGAATTTTCGTATTCGAGGGAACAAAAAAAGTTTTATTAATTTTTGTCAGCATTTCAAACGGCTTACATTGGTATTCCAACGATTTGACCTTTGTAACTGTCGGGGGTATCCGAGTTACATTTCATCAAATGCTCCCTCAGCCCTTAGAATCGTATTTACACATGTGTGTGCACTGTGCACACTGGGATCCCTCCTCACACGAATGAATGTGTATATCCGAAAGTGAAAAGATTTTGGTATTCTTTTTTCTTCAGTTTTTTTTTTTAATAAGGACATGGACTCAAGGGACTTTGGTTGGCATGTCATAAGTTGGAATTGTCTGTGAGTTATCTGTAATAAAAGGTTTCAGGTTGCGTGACTGCCAGCACCTTCGGGGAGTAGATTGATTGGGACTTCGAGTTTAAATTCGTGCACGGGTTGAAATGTGACTGTGTTATAGTTAGAGTCTCACACGCCATAGATGGTGGGTGAGTCGATATGGGATTTTCTTCATGGTTCTTGGCGATTGATTTTAGTTCACAGTGCAGCATTCTCGAATTGTCCCTTGAACACTTAACGCAGATTGTGCGGCCAAAAGAAGATGGAATCCTATTTTCAAAGCAGTCATTCAGATCAGAAGGGTAACGCAATCAGATTACACGTCTATTGGCCGACAAATATTCTTCTGATAGCCGTTTCATTGCCTTCCAGATTCGAAGACTCCACCGTTGTCCTTAACGTTTGGAAGCAAGTTTGAAGAAGGGTAATTAGGGTATTTGAAACTCCGGGCGTGGCTTGTACAGCCACAGTCTAGACATGGATCCACATACTCCATGCAGAGACCACCACTTAATTGATGTAGCGATATACTCACACAAGTGTGCGTGAATAGAAGCAATGTTCTCTGATTAACTGTAGAAAAATGAGTGAAACATCTTCAATAAATTTGTGACTATCTGCCATATTTGCCAGTATACAAGTGGACAATCATCTGCGACGTCGGGTCAAGGGCAACCATGAAAGCTTTTTCAACAGCTGTCAAAATATTCAATATGGATAGCGATTTCATCCTGCGTCGTTGTTCACCGAACGTGGGGAAATCAGTACAAAATAATACCGACATTCGGCTCAGTTATAAATACGGAATGTGAATGTGAAAATGAGGACGGTCCTCATCATGGCTTAAGTGTGCTGGCAATTGGACAATTGGACCGTCGAAAAGTTTGAGAGTGAGCTCACTATTTTTAACCTCGGATGCGCCCCATTTTCGGCTCAGCAACTATGTCAAGAAAGAAAATGCAAGTCTACAAGTGTTCAACCAAGCATCAATGCATCCACGAAAATTGACTGTTTGATGCGGTTTATGGCATGGCGGCATCATCGGACCGGATTTCTTTCAAAATAAGGAAGGTGACAGCGCTATTGTCAACTGCCTCAGCTACTGACCAATGTTAACCGACAATCTGTGCCCAGAGCCCGACGGCATCGTTATATCCGATCTGTGGTTCCAACAAGACGGCACTACATACCATATAGGCGAAGCAACGCTCGAAGTTGTGAAGGAGAAATTTGGCGACTGAATCATCTCACGACGAACGTACATCAAGTGTCCGTTGCGAATGGGCGACATCTCTGCATCCAGTCTACGCTAAGAAGCCGATTAATTTGGACGGTCTCAAGGCCAACACTCGAGACGCTATTGCCAGAATAACATATGTATATTGGACCGTGCTTTAGTGGACTCTTACGCAGGAGTTTCCAAGTTCAATCCTCGAGATTACGCTCATTTCTATCATAATCCACCTCTTTCGACTGACAATGTTTAAAGAGAGTTTCCTGTGTAGAAGAACCTTCTCAAACTTCGTCGCCCGGAGTAGGCAAAAACTGCAAGTCCACTCATGATGGAACACAAAACAAGTGAGTGTTGTAAAATCGAAGTCACCTGGACAATAGTTCGAGTTGAAATGGGATGTGTGTAGCACTCCGGCAACACTGTCAGCCACTGTGAGAGGCTAGGTTTTTTATTAAAAATTATAGTTTTGTTGATTAGACAGCCACGTTATTCGGTAGATTAAATTCTCGGCGCACTTTGTATCGTAAAAATAATATCCCTTTTACAGCTGAGCACGTTGGCCATTATAATGCACTATTCAATGGACTTCTGGTAATATATTTGGCACTGCAGATACATAAAACGGACAATTTCCGAAAAAGGAGAAACTGGGGAGAACTGTAGAACTGAAGCTAAAATAGTAGCAAGAATAGTTATGGTACGGGTCAAAGATCATTTAAATTCAAGTCTCGACGTCGAACAGGCAGGTTTTTGCGCAGGAGTTTGAGGCCCAAAATGGAGTTCGTCAAGGGTCACTGCTTCAGAGATCAGAGATGTACTCTGTGCAATATTGACGGACGACCATTATGGATTTCGATGGACTATGACAGCAGCACGGCCCTGAGACTAAAAGCACTAGGACTGTGGTCCGAACTCACCATCGGTCACTCAATTATTCTTAACGAATTAAACTTTCTTCCCAATGATACCCACCGCATACAACCGCAAGCTATCTGGAGAAGAAAGTCTCCTACAGCAAGCCTTCCACATCGGATTGGATGTCTGAAAATCAGATGCTGGATGATCCCCTGCGTCTCTACACAGACGGACGACGGAGTGGATATAGGTGTCCACTGCCAAGATCCCTATATTGCTGTCGCTTATTTCAGTCAGAAACCATTGCGATAAAGGAGACGTGGTGGGTGGACAGTCAGGCCGCAATTCAGTCCTTAGACAATGTCATGTTCATCCTTGTTGTGATGAGGGATTCTACAATTTCTGCTGAAGCTACATGGACAGCAGAGAGAAACAACAAAACACCTTCTCTTCTCGTGTAGCGCTCTGGCAAGTCGTAGGTACTTACATCTAAGGGCCTACTATTGCATTAATTTCAGCGAACTAAATAGCGCCACCGTTAGCCAGCTAAACGGCTCTGTTATAAGCACCAACTGGTTGCAAGTTTAGACGTAGTCAGTCCACGTGGTATCACGCAGTCATCCACTATAAATTAATAAACAACAGAGCCTATATTTAAGAAGTGTGACGCCAGCTAATCGCAGTGGCTCCGAACTGAATGTGTGCAGCAGAATACGGAAGCTGCGTTCCATTCTCATCAGCTTGATAACCCAGCTGCGACCGTTCCGCTCATATAGACAAACTAAAACAATTATGTCGCTTTCGCAGCTCATGCAAAACCATTTGTGTGTGCCTTATATTGTAGCATGCTCGTCCTCGCTGTTGCCAGACCACGACGCGCGATGCAGTTGCCGTTGAACCAACTAGACTAAGAGAGCGACACGTTTGTGTTCAAAGAATATCATGAAAGCTGTAAACATTCCCTCCACTGCTTCTGCAACAACAGCGAGATCCCGATGCCTAATGACTAAGGACGCGCATTGATTTCTTCAACAACGTACCAAAATGTAAACAGAAATATATCAGCATCCCAAGTTGAGTCATTTGTTTACCAAATATTGCAGCAACACCGCCTACGGAATCATGGAAATAGAATCCTGCCACGCTCGTAAAGATTATATCACAGTCAAAATCTGGAATAACAACTCTCGTCTCAGCCTCAAAGGACTTTCATAAAAAACCCTCCCTCCTCCCGCCCATAACAGTTTTTTTTTCAATAAAGCTCTGCTGGCAAAAACAACATGATTCATCCTCAAAAATAAGAAAATTTATCACAACACTTGACGGAGTCTTAAGGTGGAAAGTTTCCACGTCCTCTCATTTTTTCGGCCCGATAGAAAATGCATGCGTTTCTCAGGTTTCGTCGCCAGCAGCGAACTTTTCCCATTTCTCCTTATTTCACTTTCAATTCCGTTAATTCGAGCCGCACCAACAACCGGCGATACACGTCGAGTATCCCATAGCACGCGCACACATCCATCTTCGAGGAAGGTCCTCAGGATGTAGTCATAAATCACACTCACCTAACCACTTTGAGGTATTGGTTTAAAATTCACCCTTACCTGTGTCATCTATCAAAGCATGCTTGGGTATGCTGTAGAGTTCATTAAAATCCGTCTTCAAAATCAAGGACACACACAGACCCCGACCCATACCGTGTCCCTAATGGCGTATTGTACGAGTGCAGACATGTCGAAGTCCCAGCTCCCACTTGAGCCGAGTCCTCCGAAATTTGTGCTCTTCCTTTCCAGTACATTTGAAATTAGAATCTCTCCACTCGAGACAAGGGGCACGAGTGCGGCGAGGAGGGAGCAGGTTAAAAACGAAGACAAGCAGAAGGAAGCAGATTTCCTCCTTCATAAGTTCTGAGCACTATTCAGGAATACCCTTAAGGAAAATTGCTTCTGTGTACGGTTTTTTTTTGTCCTTCTTTCTTTTATTTCGTCCTCTTCAGTGGGTGCTTGCCGAAAAGTCCACACAAAGACACCCCCACAAAGTAGCTACTCAATCCTGCAATAACGCAGACCATGGCTATGGCTGTGGCGAACGCCGAAGCTCCGCACCGAGCCTCGCTTGTGGCAATACACCGTTAAGCAGTTAATCGCCTGCAAATCTACTTCAAATAATTCCCACCCTCCTCCCATGGAGGAGTATGCCCGAAAGGAGATTAGGAGGAAAGGAGAAAAGAGGAATTGTAATAAAATATGATGAACGAAAGGAAAGGAAGTAATCCCATTAAATTTAGATAAGGTCAAGAAAACATAATTTTGGGAGGCTTTCACGGTTGGCTGGCCCGCTGAGAGGGCTTACCAAGCCTCGACCGCAAGACTTTCCAGTGGAGAATCGCAAGAAACAATGCTACGATTGAAAATAAAAACGATTCAAGTGCCCTCCGGAATGGGTAAACTTACGAAGTGATTCGCAATGGGGCGGGCATGAGTGAATTTCATCATGTATCTGTGAACCGAAGTTCTCGGGACTCGTTCGCAGACTTAGGCGAACATGCATAACGAATTAGATTTGCAGGTAGTTGCTTAACTTTTGTAGAATGGTATGGAGTATGGATTCGTTGATCGGGTGATTCGTTGAGCCCCACACTTAATCATCTCGCAGTCCTCCACAGTTTAGGGGAGCTGGTCAAGTCGATTTGAATTCAGTTCCTGGCAGAGACTAGTTTCCTCCTGTATTGGTGTTTGTGTGGCTGGTTAAAATTCATAAAATTCCTTGAGGTGAGCAAACTGTATGCACAATGTATTCACATAAGCAGCTTGTACACATCCACATTGAATGGGGACCAGCTGCATAACTTCACCTGGCTCTGAAGTTCGGACGCTAGTTAATTAACATGAATGAAAATGTTGCTGTTTGCAAATAGTTTTAGGGAAATGATGAAATTCAAAGAACGGAATTGTTCCTCGTACGATAATTGAAAAAGTTATAAGCCAAGTTGTTCAACTTTTTTTTACATAATTTGCGTAACAGGGATTCAAATTCTTGAACCTTTGGGGAGATCTAGGCATTGCATAGCATTTTTTGCCGAGCATGAGACAATATGTAATGCCAATAAGTCCCCGATTACATTCGGCACCCACCAGGGAAACCACTGGCGAATGGGTAAAGAAGAGACGCATCTCTTTGCCGAACATTTAAAAGAAACGCTTAAAACGCAAGCATTGATCGAGGATTCTAGAGACAACGAAATCAGACAACTTACGAATAAAATGAATGTCGTTAACCAACCCTAAAGCTAAAAGTCCTAAAGGCTACGATTTAATAACCGCTTTTTTAAACGGCTATCTGTTACAGACTTGTGGAAAGTAGGAGAAGTCACAAAAAGTCGGCAAAAATTCAATAGACAGAGTTGTACTAGTAAAACACCGCTGTTATGCAGATTGTTCCACTCAATCTGGGCGATGATAGACGAAAATTCCGACCCACGATCTACTGGCAATATCAAGACTGAAGTCTAAGAAGGCAGCCGGTGCGGGCGGTTTTTCCGCTGAAATCTTTAAGGCGGCTGGAGATTATCTGGTTGGGCGCATGCACCACCGCCTCTGTAAGATATCGTCGGAAGAGAGCATGGCCGATGAGTGGGATCCGAGTATCCTTTGTCCGATCCACCAGAGAGGTGACTCGTTTGTTTGTGGCCACTATACACAGAGGAATATGTCGCGTGCAAGATCTTTTTTGAGTACCCGCCTGAAGCCGTTTCCGGCCAGGGAAGTCCAAAAGACCAGATCTTCACATTACGTCAGATCCGGGAAAAGACTCAAAAATTAAGTCAACACCCACCCATCTATTCATCGATTTCAGCGGACATAATGAGGAGCTATGCAACGTTATGTCTAGATTTGAGATTCCTTCCAAACTCGTCAGATTCCGCAGGATAACTATAGAGAATTCTCGCTACTCCATCAAGACGAACTCAACGAGACCTTCAATGTCACAAAAAGATTTTGGCAATGCGACGCGCTGTCATGTGACTTCTTCAACATCATCCGTGCAGAAGTGAAACTGTTAGCATACGACGCTGACATTGAAATAATTGACACAACACCACCAAGCGTCAATTAGGCGGTTGCTGGCATTGAGACGGAAGCGGATAAAATGGGTCTGGCGATGAATCTTTTGTCCTCATGAAAGCATGTACATCATCGACGTCTTGCGAAGAGCATCACAATAGGTAGCTATAACCTCGACGTAGCTAAGGACTTCGTCTGCCTCGGTCTGCAGTAAACATTACAAAGAAATCAGAACCAAGGTCAAAAGCAGAGTAACTCTTGGCAACCGCTGTCCCAATGAGCCCGAGAGTGAACTAAGTAATAGAGTCGTCTCTCAAAAGACCAAGTTCACTCCATACAAGACACTGATCATTCCAGTCTTGCTTTACAGCGCAGACTCATGCGCTATATGGAGAGCGGATGAAGAAGTCGGAACGAACTGTACGGGTTCGGGTTTACGGATACAACGCCTAAGGTTCCTTGACCATGTAAAGCGCATGGAAGACTCAGCGCCATCAGAAACCTTCAAAACTTCGAGAGAATTCTTTATATTTTGACAAAATCAGCCCTTTTCCCCTTTCTTGTGGCAATTTTTGCCATAACTCAACCTCTAGTTGTTAAATTGTCGTCTTTTCTGACCCGAATGAACTTATTCTGGTTTTCTGGAACAAGGCAACTCCGTGAATTGCCTTGGGAATTTGATGTCTCACACAGTGGTCCGACGAACCTAGAGATCAATAGAGGATTTGTCAAGGTGAGAGGTGCGAGGTCCAGTGTGTTGCAAGATCAGATCTTTTATCAGCAATGATAAATGATGAGCAATGATTTCCCCGTACGTACCTACTGACGCGTGTTGTCTGGTCAGAATATCGAAGCAGCTAATTGAAATTGTGCAATCCGACAATTGCACTACCCTGGAATGATCAAGGTGACTCAAAAATGCATCAGATTCTTCGAATTCGAAAATGAAGGAAAGCGGGAACCTTTGGTATGAGATTCCATGATGGGACAGCAGAGAAGTCTAAGTCTCCACGGGGATATAACACGTTCGAAACCGTAATGTATGAATTAATTACACCTTTAATCTCAGACCTTCCTTAGATTGCTGGACTGCAAAATGCGTAGGCCAGTAAAATATGCCTGCTGTAAACCCCAAACGTACAGTGCGTGGCGTATTGAGAAAGAGGGTTGTTGTTAAATGTCTCGATTTAATCACAACACTGATTTTTGGTATTTCCCGGCAGCAACTTTCGCATCCTCCATAAAAGCAAATGGTTATACTTAAAGCCTTTGGTTCCTAATTGTCAAAAATAATTGCAAAAGTGTACAACATTTGTATTAAAATCAATAAAATAGTGCTTGACAATTCCCTTTTAAAGATTATATCATGTAAATGTTGACTAAGACTACATCTTAAGTGCTTCATACTGAGAGAGTTCAATATTAAGTCATTTTCAACAGAATATTGGCTGGTATCACGTTAATAACACTTGTAGTGCTGTCTTCCAAGGATGCAATGGATGTTAGTTTTTCGGCATAGACGAGTAAATAGTCTAAAGGCGTCAAGCCTCATAATGTGGTCGGCCAATTTACCGGTCAATTCACCCAGAGATAAGCTACCCAAATCATTTCTCTGCTGGTTCATCTATTAGCGCGCTGTGTTGCATTAAGCGTCATCTTGGTGGAACCACATGTTGACCAAGTTCAGCAGATGTTGACCAAGGCGTTGTCAGTTTTCTGGCAGTGTAAGGGAATTTTCGGCAAATCTTAATACGTAACTGCTGCTTTCACTAAGCTTAAGAACGGTTTGTCTAGGCTGCATAGGGGTCTTCCCTAGCACGCGTGGCTCTGCTCTTGATGCACTTCTAAATCCCCTCCCCCCTGATATCCACATCATGCGGTGCACTCTCAAGGTCATCTTCCGTTTAAAAAGAAGTGGTCTTTGGTACAACTCGCACTGGAGTTTCGATGACCTTGCGCATCACATTTGTTTTGACAACAGACTCATGGATATGCCTTCTGACGCAAGGACACCAGAAAGCCAGCTGTGACGCACATACAAAGTCGACTTTCCCTGCACTCAGGACTGGCTCTGGCCACAATATGAGCCAGGAAAATAATGTAGTCGAATCTTCACGGATGGCTCCAGGATCAATGAAGGATCTGGCGCTGGCACTTTCGTAGAGAGCGACAACATTAGACTCCACACCTCATTAGGTTAATTTTGCGTCGGTCTACCAAGCGGAAACCGATGCGGTCACAGGATGTAGACAAACCAAGTCCATGATCCCCAATGTCTGTAAGAAATCCGCAGCATTCTTGTTATCTTTTGACAGGAAAGACTGCATACGAGTTTCCGGCATACTAACGGGCCAAGTTAGTTTTGGCGAAGGTGTGCTAAACATCTAAATGTGCTTGGCCTAAGCGATGAAACTTCTGCGACGACTTTGGAGAAGTCGACGACACTGCAGACCACTTCCTCTGCCACTGTCCCGCCTTTGCTCGGATCGGGGTCAGGTGGTTATATGGTGCTGATGATGTAGGCTCTTCATCACAGAAGCGCCTGCTGAATACCATGGAATTTCATTAAATGTAGGTTGCTGCCTGGTCAATAGACCAGTTTTTTGAGTCTGAGTGTTCCAGTGTAGTGCTCAAAAAAAAAAAAGTTCATGTGGTGCATTTTTTGCAAGTATTCGAAATTATTGAAAAATAACTGGCGTCAGTGGGGGCAACATTGTTCTGACGTTTATCTTTGGAAAAGTACGGACCAATGATTTCGCCAGACCATAAACTGCATCAAACAGTGCACTTTTCCAGGTGGATTGAGGATGCCTACTTGTATTGGTTGATGGTATTCATCGAACGAAATGCATCAAGCAGAAATGATCTTCGTTTCTGAAGGAATTTTTCACGGAGCACGAAATTTATTAATAAATTTCAATTATTTGTTAAAGTAAGCGTTGTTTAGTCGTTCCATAACATAATGGCAATACTACCTGAACGTGTTTGGCTTTGACACATGTCACGAATCACGCGTGAACTGTCAAAAATATAACACTGAAAAACCAAACAGCAAACAAATTTACTATTTGCCTCTTCCCATCTGCATAAGTGATCCTTTCTCAACCGAATTGTGGGGCAAATGGTTGGAAATACACACGAGAAATAAAACTCAGAAAGGCCCAAGGAAAATATCCTGCGTATTAAAGATAACTTCTGACTTATGAGTCCCCGCCCAAGGTGCTCTCCTTGATTTTCAATTCAACTAATGTGCCTACTTAACTTTGATTTACTGCCATTCAAATCCAGAGGAGCCAGCCCCATAAAACTATCATCCGCACAGTCGTAAAAAACTTTTCAAGTCAAACCGCTTGAAACTTTCACCTTCCCCAGAGGGGAAAGAAATTCGCCGTAAGAGTTGAAATGAGAAATATTTCTCGTGACTTTTCCCGGCAACCGCTCGCAAAGTTCGTAAATAAGAAAGGACCTCCGATTGCGAACAATGTATCGGAATTAATTCTCTCCGTACTTACCGCCGTGTTTATCGCCTCGTCCGTAAAATAACATTTCCTACCGCAAGGGACATTGAAACAAATTTGCAAAATGTATCCGAGTGTACGTTTCTGCCTTTACCAATTACTGGGGAAAAAACGTGCCAAGTGACTTTAATTGCTTGTTCTAGGGCAGATAAATCTATCCAATCTGGTTGTGTACAACGGGAAGGTCCACTCCACACACCGCCGGACATGGGTGGACGCAGTAATTTAAGTGTTTTCAGAGAAAGTCGAAGCAAACTCTGTCTCCGGCTCTGACTCTCACTCCATTCATCTGCATTTCATATGGAATCAATTACACAGTTCTGCTCTTCAATTAAAGTAACAAGGATTTCACGGGAAACAGCTCCTGCTCCTATAATTGGATAGAGTCACATCACAGATGCGTGGCAATTCTCTGAAGACGTAACCAATTCAATCAGCTCTTGAATTGCAAAACGAAACAGAAAAAGTTAACGAATTCGCTGCTATCACTGGATCTACCACTTGTCTCTGAAGAACGTTCACCACTGGAATCGGATCAAATCCAAAGATTCGGATAGCACCTATCCGCAAGCACGGTGGCTCTATCGGAAAAAGTGGCAAACCGTAGGCACGTGAAAAAGATTTAGATATCATCGTCGAAAACAGGGAAAGTCACGTACATACGCGAACGTGTGAGTATGCGAGGAATGGGCAAAAGGGAAGTCGAACTAAATCATGTGGATACACGTACCCATAAATGTGTGTATCTATACTCTGCTGGAATAGTGGCAAAGGCAAACAAGGAACCTCTGGGCTGGATATGGCTGTCTTAAAAGTAAATATTTTTTTGCTTTCTCTATTTTTTTTCTTTTCGATTAATTTCCGGAGAGTCGTGTGAAATGACAGGAACCTGACGCTGTTTTCATTGATGTCCTCAAGGCACGAAATGTTATTATGAATGGAACCGAGTTGCCGACGTAGATAATGACGTCCCATCATTAAATCTGTCTAATTATGATGACTTACTTCTTCTTTCAGTTCGCACACAAATTTCAATTAGGAAATGTGCTGTCAAATGGCATGAGATGGGGTTGTTTTCTTTTCGAGCGATGTGGAGGCCGTGACCGTGGCCGTGCAGTACTGAGTTTATTTAAATGTGTGACGTTAAATTTGTGATGTGTACTAGGCCGAGTTTATAAACGTCAAACAGCTGCAGTCCTGCAAGATTTCATTCACGAACTATCTCATCCTTTGGCTCTTGAATTGTTGCTGGCTTATCGACGTACACCTTTTCTTTCAAATAACCCCAAAGAAAAAAATCCAACGATGTCAAATCACATGATCTTGGCGGCCAATTGACATCACCATCACGTGAGATAACACGGCCATTGAATTTGTCGCGCAAAAGAGCCATTGTTTCGTTAGCTGTGTGGCAAGTGGCACCGTCCTGTTGAAACCACACATCGTCCACATTCATATCTTCCAATTCGGGCCATAAAAAGTTCGTTATCATTTCACGATAGCGAACACCATTCATAGTAGCTGCCTGACCGGCCTCATTTTGGAAAAAAATACGGCCCGATGATGCCGCCAAACCGCACCAAACAGTCACTCTTTGTGGGCGCATTTGTTTTTCGACTCACTCACTCTTGGATTATCATTCGCCCAAATGCGGCAGTTCGGCCTATTGACGAATCCACTTAGGTGAAAATGTGCCTCATCACTGAAGATGATTTTCTTCGAAAATTGATCCACTGTTGCCATTTCTTGCCACCATTCTGACCATTGACGACGCTTGAAATGGTCAAGAGGATTTAGTTCTTGAGTCAATTGCACCTTGTAAGCGTGTAAATGCAAGTCTTTATGCATAATGTTCATCAACGACGAGCGTAAGAGGTGCAATTGTTTGGCACGACGAAGAGTTGAGGTGGACGGCTCTTCAGCCACACTATCGCTAACAGCAGCAATATTTTCTGCAGTACGAGCTGTACGAGCATGCACTGGTGTTTTCACATCTCCTACAGACCCGGTTTGCTCAAATTTTTGCACGATTTTTCCGATTGTACGCACATTTGGACGATTAAATTGACCGAAAAAATCACGAAGTGCACGATATGCATTTTGATTTGAACGCCCATTTTCATAATAAGTCTGAATAACTTTAACGCGTTGCTCGATTGTGTATCTTTCCATGGTTCAAATTTGAAATTGAGAAATGTCAAATGAAATGCAGAGAAAAGCTTGAAGTTTAGGTATGGTTCACATTCAACATCGGCCCTTAAAATGTAACCACCCTCTATAAAAACGTGCTGCCGATACATTTGTGGTACGCTTTTACGCCGTTCTACTCAACCGAATGACATGATACTTGCACCATTGGAAAGGTAAATGTGCAGAATAGTTTTTTGCCAAACGGTTGAGTAGAACTTTAGTTTAAACAGAAAAAAATTTGGCACACATTTAAGCATACAATCGTAGAATTTCGACTACGGACGAGCCTTTTTGACTTTGAAAATATTACGTCTTTGTCCGATTGTTGTTTTGATATCTTATCTTAAATTAAATGAAAACCACGCTGTAGCCTTGTCTGGTTTGACAACCTCTCACGGACGGATGAACTCAAGGGGGTTTCAACTAGTTTTCGTCGAAATGGCGATGTTTCGAAACCCGAAATGTGTTGATCTCTCCTCGCAAGTTTGGAGAGATTTGATGTAACCTAGCGCTTTTGTTTGATGGGGACAATAATTAATAATCACATTTATATGAAATTTTGCATTAATGCACGAAAATAATAGTATTACTTGATAAATATGGCAATTTATATATACAACCACAGCTTCACCCCGATACCGAGAATATATTGAACGCCCCTCATAAAAGTCAAGACATGTTCCAAAAAACAGAAATTTCCCCCTCGTAGTTTTACGTTTTGCAATACAATTAAACGTCACTCTAACACACTGCACTTACGAATACTTTTTTGACAATGCTGACCTCCTGCAAACTTGCGGCAGGAGATATTTGTGTTCATAAATGCATCTAGAATAATTTGTGCAGTGCAGGGATAACAATGTTGCAGTTATGAACTCAACCCTACTCTTAAATCTGATTCATTGTCAAGTTCTACTTAAATGTTTCGTGCTACATTATTGTCATTTTTCATTCCTTGTAAATATTCAGGTGCAACAAAACAAAGAGGTTGAAGGTAACTCTAAAAATAATGGAAGCTAGTTAAGATTATATTAAAAAAGTCAACTTAGGTCGCTTTTACACACGCTAAGTTTGGCTGCAACTTTCCAATCTCTTAGGCAAGGGAGGAGAAGCGTGCAAGGGGTAGCCCGAGTTGCGTGTGCTCAAGAATTTCGATTGATCCTTCGTATTCCCTTTTATCTCTTTTCGTTTTTTCGAATTGTCTTATTCTTGCCTTCTCAGTGTGTTTGGGTATTGGAAGCATGCTATGCATATGTAAGAAAGAGATGACACATGTGTAAAAGGGTGTAAAGCGGAAAAATTGAGCAGGGAAATTGCAGAAAATCGTCAAAAAAAAGTTGCGTGTGTAAAAGCGGCCTTAGAAAGATCTAAGATTAGTAATTACTTGCCCAGATATCTTTGTCATTTTGTAGGCTAGTGTCTCACAAAATCTCAGAACGTGTTCTGGAATTTCGTTAGATTCTCCACAGAAACTGAAAATACATTCTTCTGATATCCCTCGTGCTCCTTGAACTTGCAGTGTCCTGTTAGGATACGGAGTTTGTTCCTGCTAATTTTTATAAATGCCTCAAATTTCTTTCGCTTATATTGACCTAGTAGTTTCTTAGCCTGTTTCAGGTATCTGTTCGGTTCTTTCTTTCTAGACCCCTGAATTCTTATCTGAGAACATGGTCTTCTACAGCGCAGGATGGTTCTGGGCCTGTGATGGGTTCCGATGCTCATTTCCTAGCCAGAGAGTTGGCCATTTAATTAAAAAAAAAAATAAGTTTCTCCCGCTCAATTCTTTGAGCTTCTGTTGGCCATCCCACTCCAGCTTGGATTTGATGAAGTCATTACTAGTCATTACTGCTAGGTATGTCGCAGTTGAACGCATATGTCTATTGCATAGATTTCTACTTGAAAAATGCTGCTGCTTTTGCACATAAGTTCGAAGTACAGTGAAAACCGTTTTCAACGACTTCGGTTATGAAGACCAAATTATTAGGTCCCGGCTGAAGTCCATTAGAATCCCATTGAATAACATATCGCTAACAACGACATCACTTAAAATAACATACCGCTTAAAGCGACCTATTTTTCCATCTTTCTGAAGAACTTTCTTTTTGGCTTGATGTCTAATTGAAAACAGATTTCTTCACATGCCTTGATATCGGTTGAAACGACATATCGGTTCGTCAGTCCGATTTGAAAGTCCTTATAACCGGTTTTGACTGTACTATTACCGCGGTTTAAATACCCCTGCCCCAGTTCCTTCATCAGTTCTTTATCCATCAGTCTGTGAACTATGGATGCATTACTACAGTCCTTTTTGGTGCTGAGCTAAAGGGTAAACTTCTTTTGGAAATTGAATTTCCCAATCACGTCATCTTTCGGAGTGACCAAGAGTGGTAGCTTTTTGACTAGTGCACCGAATTGTCTCGATGTAATGCAATTGTCTTTTCATATCCCTTCTTTTGCCATTCTCAGGCTCAGGCACTCACACATATGTTCGTTTTCCAGTTGCAACTGATTAGGCCAAGAGTTCTCATCTCAACGGAGTTTTATTGTTATCCTATACCGTCATATGCATTATATGAAATTTTGTTGTCACTTAAAAACTCAAAATTACCATCGTTTGATGGGTTTTGAAACAACTTCATAAAAAAACAGCTTTAAACATCAATGGTCAAGTTCCCAGGAAGGAATCATTTTTTTTAGCGGGTATCAGTTTGGTTTTCGTTCTGATGGCTGAGAGTGTCCTGGAATTTTGTTCTCCTAAATATAACGATTTCAATAATAGTAACCTAACCGCAGCACCAAAACCTTCCACACTGTCGATCACAAGATACTTGTGAACAAACTCTATAAACGTGCCTTTAGACTCCAAATCACCAACACAGTTCTGGTAACATTTAAACATCAATGACTGTGCACGTTTCTGCTGAATGGTGCGTCCTCTTTTTGGGTCACAAAAATGAAAAATGATGACATTCACGTTCATATTTATTAAGACAGATATTACGCTTAATGATAAATCGCCATGTAAAGACATTACAACGGCGTAATGGCTTGAAGAGGGCAATATTTCGACTGAACACAATTTATTAGGGATTTTTTTTAAAGATTCAAAGATTAAACGAAAATGCACCATCACCACCCTGTTCTATGTATTTTGTGGAAAATTATTTTTTCCTTCTTGACGGAATGAATAATTTCTTGCGCTCAGGATGTCATTTGTGCTCAAACGTCATAAAGTGACTGCCTATAGATTGAGTGAATGTGTTCAAGATTGGGTACTGAATTGGAGAAAATATGCGTTGATGTGTGATTATATGTATACCTATTGTAGAAAAGGTCTGCATGAAACATGGGGGATGTTGCACAGTTTTTGCTTAACAATCAATGTAAAATCAATATAAAGAGTCTTCCAATAGGGACTTCAGAACTTTGTCCTGAATAGCGGGCATATTATTGAAGCTCAGTCTGTCAAATTGGCAGTCATTTATTTAGTCTGTTGGCAAATCATTATGGATGGAAATAGCATTCAACAACACGTCCAAATCACTGCAAAATTCCGCGCACTTCACTTCAAAATATCATCTGCAGCGATGAGGCCCATTTCTAGATGAATGGCTACGTCCACAAATATAATTGTCGAAATTGGGACGATACCAATCCACATGAGGTCCAAAAGAATCCAATACATTTCGAAGAAGTCGCTGTTTGGTGGGGATCTATTTGTGGCGTCATCGGTCCATATTTCTTTGAAGAACGACGTTGGCCTGACCATCACCGTCAACGGCGAGCGCTATAGGTCGATGATTACAAATTTCTTTTGGCTTGAATTGGATGAAATGGACACCAACAACAGGATGGCGCTACGTGCCAAGCAAAATAGGAAATTCTGCAAACGATTCAAGACCATGGTCATCTCGCGTGGAGGTTATGTCCGAGATCGACTTTTTCTGAAGTCGCATGTCTATGCGAATAAGCTACAAACCAGAACAACCCTTAAAGCCAACATAACCCATGCCATCGGTCAAACTCTGATTGATGCGCCAGACTATTGGAAAATGGAACATTATGGATGCGCGCCACCCCAAGCAACTGCGGTAGACATTTGAACGATGTTAAAACAAATAAAAAATATCGATTATACCTCACACATACGTTGGTTTATTTAAATTTTAATATAGGGCGCGCTTTACATATCGATCCGCCATGCAGGCTCTATTAACTAATCCAAAAGCTGCTGGTGGGAAACCACCTCGTTCAGATGAAGCAATGCAGATGCAAAAAGTGCGCTTCTGCGCTCTAAATATGGGAGCCGTCAAATCCGGACACTGGCATAAGAGGCGTGAAATAATTTCAACCTTATCCTCATCCACGCCGCTTCTTCAGAAGTCATTCATTAGAGCACCCAACCTCCTAGCATGCTCTCCTAACAGACAAAACTGAATCATGAAACCGATCAAAGCGCTAGAGAGATAGGGAGCTCTCTTCATACCTGGAGAGGACCAGAGTAATGGCGCCTCTAGCGAGTTGGTCTGGTTAGTAATTTTCTGGGATGCCTCTATGGCGCAGTACTCACTACCCAGCACATGCTTATTTTTAACTGAATTTCCATCGCGTCAAGAAATGACCGCCAGCTTATTTCCAGTTAAGAGTTTAAAGGCATCACAGCCAGATCCTCGATAGCAGCTTGGGAGATGCAAATGTGCTTTGCTGATACTACTCTCCATTTTAACCATGCTCACGAATTACAGAGAGCATCTTCGTTAAGCCTAGCCTTAAATTTCTAGACTAGACAGCGTTGCTCACTTCATCTTATATGTTTTCTTGGAGTTCATGTTACCTAGTTTGGTGGAAAATAAATGGTGGACCATTGGGATGTGAAAGAAGCATGATTGTAGTGTTAGCGGCCTGTTGTTACCTGAAAATAACAAAAGGAGTTAGATAAATAAAAAAAATTCTTTTGGTGCATCAGATGAGGTAGTTTTAAGAGAAGCAACTGATACGTATACAAGTCGTTGTCTTCAGTGTTTTTGTGTTCCGAACATCGGCCTGACTATGGGTACGTACAAGGCTATAGTAGTATAATACCAACAAGAAGCCCAAAAATTAAACAGGGAATCAAATAGTGCAGCTGTAACTGTTTGTGTGCATTGGGCTATGTGCAGTATCTCATATTTTCTAGTGAAGACTATTCCGGTTCCTTGTGCATTTTGGATAAGGTCCCGATTGGTGTCTACCAGAGACTGCTGGGGACGGCAATCTCTCTGGTTACTAAGTTACAAGAAAGAGGCCAATAAGACAATGCTTGGAAGTGTGCCCCTGCTCGTAAGCACCTGTTGCGATGAGTTCATTTCCAATTCTACCTTTCGAGAGTCCAGACATTGTTGAAGGCACACGCACCCTCAGGCAAAATAAAGTCGACTAGTTAAAAACAAAAAAAAACCCTTTCAACCAGCGCACTCGTCCTAGTCTAGCATTACATTTCCACGAATCAACCCCAAGAACCGTCGGATTTGCTTTATCGCAATCAAACCCAACCAATTCGAGGAAATATAAATCATATGCAAATAACCATCATAAATTACACGGAAAGCATCTTATCTTATTGCAGGAATTATTTGCCAATAAAAATAACTTAATGATCTATAAATTCATGATTTGCCAGATGTACCCGCCGTTAAGTCCTTGAAGGCAAAGAATTTGAATTTTATTCAGCGGAACTTTATGCAGAAGTCCTCTTCCGCCACAAAAACGGAAAACCGCTCAGTGCCCCTAGGAGTCAGCGTACCTTTCAATATTCAACTCCTCCAAGGAAAGGGATACGAGATAAATGAAAAGATACGACGCACCCTTATCACACAGGATACACGTTCGCAGGGTACGCGCGTACGCCAAAACGTAAATTGCTCGAAGTAAATGTCATCATTCATAAAGCGCTATGAAGTCCTTTAGAGGGGAATAATGAGAAGTTACATACATCGTTTCAGTTCCAGGCGACCATGAGTTAAATCATATCCCCGCTGTATTAGATCCGAATAAATGTCGCTTCATGCGAGGAAATTCGTCTCAAACGTGTTGGCCCTTTCAGCTAATGCCCCCATTTCCACGCGGTGCACGCTTATGATCACCTCTTCTTTTATCGCCACGACAAGGCGTACGTTTCCCACAAGCAAGCGTGCTTGCTTAGCTTTAACTGACAGCGGTAAATCGATTTTTGACAGTAACTCCTTAACGTCAGGTGCTTTCAAAAATCGACATTTATTGCATGCTGGCCCAAACAAAGGGGTGCATTAAAATCGAGAAACGCGTGTCAAATGCCGGCGTAACGAACGGATAGCCGCACTGATAGGAGTTGGGAAAAAAATATGGCCTTTATTCAGGTTAACAGCGACAATGGCCGTAAAAATAGGGTTTGATTGAAAGGCCAACGCGAAGGTCATTATGCGTCTATTAAATATTTTTAGACCGTACCGCTAATCGCATTATTTCAATCTAACGAAACTCATGCATGACCAGTGGTACAGTGGTAGCAAAAAGTGAAGTATGCCTACTTATTGAAATCTCAATTATGGACATGTGGGAATAACAAACGCGTTGTTGTGCGATGGAGGATGGTGCAGATGGCCAGGGAGTCTCTTATAACGACATTGAAGAGACCAATCATCCGACAAATCATGAACGTCTTTATAAAAACGGAGCTCTAAAATGAAGAACTAACATCGGCGATTTAAGAGACGTGTAGTGCATCTGCACTGTATGCAAAAAATGCCTGAATTTCGCCGTTACAACCGACGACAAAGATTTTCATTAAAAATTGGTTGTTATATCCGACACACACGTTATATACCCCTACGTCATGTTCTACGCTAGAACAATATCCAATCGAATGTAGCCAAGCAAATAAAAGGAAAGATGTCGTTATAAGCGATGTCCACTGTTCAACCAACCAGTTGCTTTTAAAAGCACGTAGCATATGTCGTTTAAAGCATAACCGAGGCCATCGAATAAATGACTAAATATACGAAATGATATCAAATTATTCTCCGCCACTGTATAAAGTAGCTTAGTTTAGTTGACAGCCGGAAGAGTACTTCAAAATGTTGTAGTAGCAACCACAGGCTCACATGCGCGTTTATAATCAAATGAACATTCGCATTTGCATTCGCATTTGAAGACCTCTTGACAACAAGTGGCAAGCATTTTGCAATTATGTACGTTCACTTATCTGGCGAATTTTTTGAAATGAGTGCAGTTGAGTATACTTGTCTATTCTGCATTGCCCTAGATTTTAAGTTCGTAAACATAAACTTTCAAACATACGGCCAGTTAGGTGACTGTGTAAATTATTACATTTAAGTTTGCTATTACTGGACGGCGGCCTTAACAATATAACAATTTATAATTTTAGTGAGACTCCAGCCAACTCGATTTTTAGCTAGCTGCCTCCAATTTCGCACGCATAATTGGTTGAGGCCTCTTTCCTCTTCCGTGCGCCTACTGCGCCGTCCCTCGGGGGTGGATTCGAAGACTTTCTGGGCCGGAGCATTGGTTTCCATTCGCTCGATCCTAGCCGACCTAGCCCTCTCAACGGTTGGATCTTCAGCTCGTGAAATTCGTTGTTATATCTTCTCCTCCACTCACCATCTATGCAGACGGGACTGAGAAAACACCCCCTAAGAATTTTTCTCTTAAAGCAGCCAAGAGCAACCTCATTCACTTATGAGTCCATGCCTCTACGCCGTATAGCACAACTGGGACGATTAATGTCTTATAGAGGGTCACTTTGGTTGTTGTTGTCAGTTCTTTGAACAAGATTTCGATGGTTGGTTGCAAATGAGTCAAATTCCTCTGATCATCATGAAAGCGCTGTACATGGGCTGACGTGGACATTTACAACTGACCTTCCCGGCCAAACACCCACTCGATTCTTCGCATGAATTAAACGCATTGCAGCTGTTTATGAAGACCTTTGATGATGTCCAGTGTCCAGAACAGTTCGAATTTTGCTCCGTGTTGTAGTGAATCTCACTATTTCATCCCCTTGTTGGGACATTAGGCAGGTATGTAGGTGATATGGTGCCTTTACAGCCTTAGGCCACAGTTTTCCGGTTGCATAGGATAGTTAGAAATAAATCTGTTACTTTTGAACCTGTGGACCGGTCATAATGAACTTTGGAACAACTTGTACTAAGTGCCACGAGATCTTATCCTGTTCCAAAAATCATTTTAGCATAGTATAGCATCTCTAGCATGCCTCATCCACAAGAAAGAGAATCTTACCTCTTGCAACAAGTATAGAGGTATATCCCTGCTCAACGTCGCCTACAAGATCCTGTCTAGCGTACTGTGTGAACGTCTAAAGCCGTTTTGCGCCGCACTAATCGGCACGTACCAGCGCGACTTCTGGCCCGACAAATCGACTATAGACCAAATCTTCGCACTAAGGCAAATCCTGGAGAAGACCTGCGAATTTCAAATCGATACGCACCACTATTCATCGATTTCAAAGCCGCATACGACAGCATTCAGTCGCGTCGTACCACGCTAACACATACGCGATTCACGGTGCGGTTCAGCTCAAGGATTTCCGAACCTTTTGAAACCTGCACTGGATTTCGGTAAGGAGATGCGCTGTCGAGTGATTTCTTCAATCTGGTACTGGAGATGATAGAGCGGAGGGCAGCTTAAAACACGGAAGGCAGTATCTTCTACAATTCAGTCCAACTTTCAGGGTACGCAGAAGAAAACAAAACAAAACATATGCCACAAAACGTTCCGTCCTACACCACCTTGGACAAAACTTCACGGTCAGCCGCTACAATTTTTAGGTAGTAAAGGAGTTTGTCTACCTCGGGGCAAACGAGAACTCAACAAACGACATCACAGTGGAGATCCGTCGTAGAATCGCCCTTGGCAACCGGTGCTACTTCGGTTTGGCGAAACAACTGGGCTCAAAGTCGAAGGTCAAAAATCATGCTCTACAAAACTATTATTTTGCCAGTCCTGCTCTACGGAGCCGAAAGCTGGAGGCTAAGCAAAACTGCAGAGCTGGTTCTTGGTACCTTCGATAGGAAAATTCTTCGTCGGATATATGGTCTCGTCTGCGAGGAAGGCGAATGGAAGAGAAGAACCGCGAGCTCTACGAGCTGTATCAGGATGTGGATGTAGGCAAAAATCCGTTGACTCCACTGGCTCGGCCACATTGAGAATTGACAACAATGCTCCAGCAAAGAGGGTCTTCGAATCCGAGCCTACTGGCTCAAGAAGGAGAGGAAGACCGAATCTCCGGTATAAAGACCAAATAATCGCAGATGCAAGTCAGCTTGGTCTTGAAAACTGGAAGCAGCGTGCCCAGGACCGTCAACGATGGAAGGCAGCATTTGCTCAGGCTCAGTTCCATGGGTCGCCCGCCTGATAAGTAAGTAGCATAACACAATATGTACGTACATTGAAAGGAAAATCGTTTGAAATTGCAGTCGAGTGCACGACATTGGTCAACATAAACGCACAAAGTGATTAAAAGTGATTTTTAGCTTTTGCATCGTAGACAACTTTTAGCTTGCAGGAAAAATTGGTCTTCCTTTAAAGCCTATTGGAGATGAGCTTCTATTAAATGCTCCCCTCAAAAGGTGTGACTCACAATTAACATCGTGCATTATCGTCTGTGGTTAGACCAGCATTTACTAATCTCTTACTGCTTAGCGTTCGCCATAGAGCCATCGCCATTGCTCCAATACTCAGGCTAGGCCATCGAGCTATGGCTCTATCTAGGGCTTCGTCCTATAGTTTTGTTGTGAGACTAACTCGATTCATACGATACGAAATACACCTTCAGTTGTCAGTCGTTTTATTACGTCTTTCGAACATTGTCACTGCATTGCACTGCAGGATACCATGATGGACGAGCTTCCCTTAACAATAGACTGCAGATGCGGAAGGTTATCCGGAGCGAAGTAAGTGTCTGCGTTGCTATGACCCAACGAGGCCCGCAAAAGTTATTCCCAGAACGCGATTGGGAACAAAATTCGTCTAAGCATACAAATCCGAGAATTCAACATCATTTTTGTGTAATTTTTCACCGTTCCGTAGTAAATTTTCAAGTTTGTGCACAGATTAACGCCAACATACCCACGCGTAGGGCAGCACTAATTCCCTATTCACTTCATCAGTACTCCAAATGTGTCCAAATTACATTCCTCTATCACCCTCACTCAATCTGATAGAGGATCGCAGAGGGCATGCTAACATATTGATACAATTTCCATGTAGTACATCATTAGAGTCGGAATTTCAGATTGAAGACGTGCCCTCATCAATTCTTTAATCAACGTAATGCGAGACACTAGTCACTGCGGATGATAAACAAGTGCCAGGCAGACCAAGTGTCATCGCAAATCCGCCTCGTGCATTCAATCTCGCAAATAAATTAGCCCAAAGCCAACAGTGCATTGTGCTTTCCAATTTCGTTTGTCATTCTTGCCGCTAACAAATTCAGCACATGTAATCCCCGCTGAAGGACGATTACATTCATCGTACTTACGCATCATGTCGAGCGTCAGGGATTCTGCCACTGTCTCTGCTGTACACAAACAACAAACACACTCGTCCACGTGGCTGTAACTCTGCGCGGATACACATCGTCAGCGAATGGATTGGTATCCCTGATTCCCAAGATTGATTAACCCTTGAACTTATTGCGGGTTGATGGCAACATGGTCGGTTTCGCCGTCGGATTTTGTGAAATAATTTGCCCTCTTTAGCTGAAAGATTTGCATCGAGACAGGCCTGACCTCCTTCAAAAATTTGCTCTCGTTAGTCGAGATAATCTTGCGGGTGAGACATTTTTGTGGCGCCAAACTTGTGGGCTGAGGTGCTTCCGCAAAAATGCGGGTTTGTTGAATAGTTTCGGGATTTTGAGACCATGTAAAATGAGAACTGTGTCGGAGGCGTACAGTGGGGACGTAATTTCTCTCACTTGTCTAATTTCTTGGATGCCTCAACCGCTCGGGGTGAACGTACGAGTCAACAACTAAGTCCTGCAGTTGATTAGGGTGCTTCTTGTTTGGGTCTCCGTAATCGTGGCCGTCATCTTCGTGCGCTCAACAGCCACCTTTACCATTGAGTCCATAGACGTCTAATTAAACCCATGTCCCCCGATCCGGCGAACGGCTTTTAATCCGGTGGCCACATTATAACTGCCTTTACGCCCTGCAGCGAGAAGGGCATGTAATACATTCGAGATAGAACTTTACTTTGAGAGAAGGTCATATCAATGTTTGGTCTATGGAGCTCGTGAAATCATTTTAATGGTCATTGGGTCTCGGAGCTCGGTGACTGAAGATATCACATGGCACTTCTTGCCTCCAACAAACACCAATTTGGCTTAATCTCATTGAATCAGAACACAGCCTGCCGCAGCAGCCAGCTCATAATCGTCTGTTTACTCGTTCAAGTCGTGTGTGCACACATGTACCCTGACGTCAGTGTCACCATCTGGTTCCGTCTTATCATCAGTTGACTTGATGTACACCTGTTTGAAATACAAATGAAAGTAATTGAAGCGAGTGAGTGCGCGGAATGGGCTGGATGACGCGTAAAGTCACGAAGGGGATGTAGCTCAGTGGTAGAGCGTTCGCTTTGCATGTGAAAGGCCCCGGGTTCGATCCCCGGCATCTCCAAGTCGATTTTTTTGCCACATTCACGGCTTATTTGTGATTTTTATTTGAAGTCAGTGTGAGGGACTGCAGCCGATTCATCAACTCTGCAAGATTGACTAACGTTTTGTTGCTTTTGATGAACATAGGTGGTGATTCTGAGTCTCGGGGACAATTTGATGTCTGTCTCTCCACAGGTGCTCCTTCAACAGGGGGTGGAAATGCAGAAACAAAGCCTGGACATGGTTGATGGATGGCCACACATCAATCAAATCAAATCTTCGTCGGCGGGTGGCTCTCTGGTAGCTGTTGGCTTTTGGCTGTTGGCTGTTGGCTGTTGGCTGTTGGCTGTTGGCTGTTGGCTGTTGGCTGTTGGCTGTTGGCTGTTGGCTGTTGGCTGTTGGCTGTTGGCTGTTGGCTGTTGGCTGTTGGCTGTTGGCTGTTGGCTGTTGGCTGTTGGCTGTTGGCCGTTGGCTGTTGGCTGTTGGCTGTTGGCTGTTGGCTGTTGGCTGTTGGCTGTTGGCTGTTGGCTGCTGGCTGTTGGCTGTTGGCTGTTGGCTGTTGGCTGGTAGCTGGTAGCTGGTAGCTGGTAGCTGGTAGCTGGTAGCTGGTAGCTGGTAGCTGGTAGCTGGTAGCTGGTAGCTGGTAGCTGGTAGCTGGTAGCTGGTAGCTGGTAGCTGGTAGCTGGTAGCTGGTAATTGGTAGCTGGTAGCTGGTAGCTGGTAGCTGGTAGCTGGTAGGTGGTAGCTGGTAGCTGGTAGCTGGTAGCTGGTAGCTGGTAGCTGGTAGCTGGTAACTGGTAGCTGGTAGCTGGTAGCTGGTAGCTGGTAGCTGGTAGCTGGTAGCTGGTAGCTGGTAGCTGGTAGCTGGTAGCTGGTAGCTGGTAGCTGGTAGCTGGTAGCTGGTAGCTGGTAGCTGGTAGCTGGTAGCTGGTAGCTGGTAGCTGGTAGCTGCTTGCTGTTGTCTGTTGTCTGTTGTCTGTTGTCTGTTGTCTGTTGTCTGTTGTCTGTTGTCTGTTGTCTGTTGTCTGTTGTCTGTTGTCTGTTGTCTGTTGTCTGTTGTCTGTTGTCTGTTGTCTGTTGTCTGTTGGCTGTCGGCTGTTGGCTGGTGACTGGTGGCTGGTTGTTGGTGGCTGGTGGCTGGTAGCTGGTGGCTGGTAGCTGGTGGCTTGTGGCTGGTGGCTGGTAGCTGGTGGCTTGTGGCTAAAATTACTAACATTTTGCCCACATTACTGTTAAATGTGTTCCTAAAATTAAATGCTGTTTTGATTTGCTTAATTTAAAGCATAAGATGTAAACATTAAATTATCAATTTTCGAGTCATCGAGTGACTCCCACAACACTTCAACCTTCGGATATGGATAAGTTCACAATTTCACTATGCGAACTTTCTCCAGCCAAGCTAGGCAATAGACTAACTTCCTGATCAACAAATTACACACTTGAAAACTACACAAGCACTCAGAAAGTGTGATATACTCACTTCAGTGCCATCGCTTCGCTTAGCAATATATGCACATGCTCTGTCTATGAGGGATGATACCCGCCCATCCTAGTCAAGGGTAATTCAATTAATTCCCTGATGGATAACCATCCGTAAGATAGACTGAAAGTATTTTAATTGAATGGACATTAATGAAAAGAGCGTTTTCTATTAATTTTGTTCGAAATTGGAGGTACTTTCGGTTTTATGGCTGCTTTAACGACTGCAGGAGCACCGTCCTTTAGTCAGTACGAATGATTAAGCCGGTTTATGCTAGCGCACTTGAGCTGTACACAACAAAGATAATAAATTTCAATTCATTACTTATTTTGAATTAATTTTACAAGAGTCTACTCGAGAAATTCCTGAATATTGTGTGCTCTGTGAGCCCGGCCACTTTTTTCACTTTATTCTTATTTTTTGGCAATAAATGATTACTGTACTTGGGCTTGTGCTCAGTAGACGACGCTTTTATTCCTTGATCCTTATTGACATCGTTGTGTGGGATGTACCGGAGCAGGAGGAATATTTAATGCGTTGGATTTTTCTCGGAAAATCGTTTAATGGCATTTTTAAGCTTATTTTACTTTGTTGAGAAGGTGAATAAAATTTGTGGCGTTTCCTCTTTAATGGTTATGCGAATCTTGAATCTTGCAGTGGACATTTTGTTTGTCATGCGGAAGGGATTGCTTGGAATACACTAAAACTGCTCGCTATATCAACGGCTTCATCATCATAAAATAGTCATTTATGGGTGACTGGCTTGTTTTACGGGGGCTAGATTGCAGTTTATTTCAGAGGAGCACAGCATGAGTCGACTGGTAGAGGGTAGCAAGTGTGAGTGACACGTGTACTCATGCCGCTTGATGCATTTGACTAAAATGGTGCTTCCACCAAAGGGGGGGAATTGCACAGATGAAAAAAGAGCAAGTACTTTCATTCATCATGCCATGAATATGTATCTGAACCACGCCATGTAAATAATGATCCATTAAAGACAAATGTTCGTCCCAAGAGGACTTCGGTATACAGAGACCTAACAAAGACTTTCATCAACCGTGTCGGTCCTCTTTTGAAGCAGTTATGCGTTCATTGATTCAGTAAGCATTTATGAGAGCTGGAGGCGCAGATTCAAGCGTACAGCAGCGGCATGAGTCTAGGCAGGCGTCTACGGATCTAACATATAAACTTGCTGGTCTGTGTAAAGTAAGACATTTTCGAAAGTGAGCCTGTGGGATAAGGTAGCAGAGGATGTCCGCGTCTAAGGTGCCAGACACAAATGGAGAAACATCTCTACCTATTTGATGTGCGCAGCTGGAGAGGTTTGTTACTTAGGGACCAAGTCCCGAATTATAGCGCTCCATAAAGAAGAAGAAAATCATAATACATATTGGGGACTGGTAAGAGTTAACTTGAAATTGTACAAGAGTGACTCAAAGAAAACCTGGGGCATATGCATGGGATATTCCTTGCCAGCCCATTGGCATCCATTTTAAGTGAAATTAAATGAGGTGGCAGCTTGCTTCTTTCCCGAGGTTCTCTTGGCGAATACATTATCGTAGACAGTCCGACTGCCATATGGACACCGGACGCTTCTACTTCGCTCTTACCAACAGTAAGTACTCCCTCAGAAATCAGCGATAAAAATAACTTCCTTCAGAATCGCATCATGCCCGATTAGGGGCAACAGGCGCACGTAGGAGTCTAACAGCGTCTGCAAGCATCAAGGGTCGTCCAAATCCATATCTTCAATTTCCGTAAAAAAAATTCCGTTTAATTTGGGTCTGTAATGCCCATCGTTGACTGAAACGTTGTTCCCAGCCTCATTATAGACGAAAAATGGTCCAATGATGCCACCACTCCACAATCCGCACCAAACTGCTCTTTGTGGATCTCGACAATAACGTGCCTGTTTTCCGAGCCATATGTGGCAATTTTGTTTGTTAACGTAGTCGCCGAGATGAAAGTGCGCCTCGTGAAAAAAGACGATTTTTCAACCAAAATCGTTGTCCAATTCAAGCTGCTCTAAGGCTCTAACTGCGAAGCGATAACGAAGCGAATGGTCGTGCCCCTTCAAATGCTGAGTCAATTAAGCCTTGTAAGCGAATAATCCGAGATCTTTGTGCAGAATTCTCCTCAGGCTAGTACGTGAAATGTTGAGATCGATGGCGAGTTGATGTTCGTGAATTGAGTCTCACACTCTCGGCCACAGCAGCCACATTCTCATCTGTGCACACCGTGCAACGACGGGGACCATGAATGTTGTCCACTAGCATACCAGTGTCACGAACCTTTTGCACAAACTTGCGTACAGCAGTCGCGGTTGGTGCTTCATTTCGACCAAAATTTCTTCTTTTCAAAAAGCGCACTGCTTGGGGTCTCCTGTGTTGCACTCACTTTGGAAATAAGTTTTCAATATTTCCCAACGTTGTTCAAGCGAAAAGTGTCTCATTTCGTTGCGCGGAGGTATGATACTGACTTTCTGTCAGGATTTCATACCGGAAACAGCTGTCAACCATTGTTAACCTATGATTTAAGAAAAAAAAACTACTATATGGCCCACCCTGTACCTCCTCAGCCGAACAATGCTGCTGGTTTACTGACTGCTGTTTCATAACCTGCTGGAGATGGTCCCTCGTGTAAAATACTTTCGGAGGGAAAAAAAGCCGAGTTTCAGGATCGTTTGTCCGATGGACAAAAGATGGACACTTGACTGAACAGAGGACACACTTTGAAGTGGCCTTTTTGGAAAAAGTCGCAGATGCAGAATTGCAAGCATTATTAGGGAGACTAGTCAAAGTGTTGCCAAAGCTGGGATCGCTACTGTAGGGTATTAGCAACACCACGGTAGAGCATTGGAGCGTCGAAGGTGCCCTTCGATATGTCATAATCCTCATGACATGCATTTTCGCTCTCATATTTGTTCGTTTATGTGCAGGTCCAATCTTGTTGAGAGGAGTCATGATCTGACCACCGACAAGGGCGATTGTACTGGTGAGCCGACACTACAGCTACTATCAACGACTGATGAAATTAGAGCGACCATTGAAGCAAAATCGAACAAGATATGCACGAGGATAGGCATCATGTGACAATGCTTGGCCACATGTCGGAAACCAAGCAAAAAAAATTAGTAATAATTATGATATGTAGCGCCTGCAATTCCTGCAATCAATCATGTTGTGCGTGCTATTGTTCTCCCACGAGTGAAGGCGACCAACAGTTTTATGCTAACACGGAATCTAATATAAATCAGAGTCTAAAAAATATTTTTCACTCATAAGCTTCTCCGGAGTATTCCTGAATATCACGATTTCACTGAAACGTTGCCACTTCCACCACACCTACTTGCCGACTCTAATTATTTACACAAACTGTCTCATTATCTTAGATAACAGGCCGACATCACGTGTCCAGTAAACAAACCCATCTGCTTGCGGATGTGTGTAAATATTTGGACTCTATCGTCTGGCACCTCATTATTTATCAGCAGCATTGACTGGTGGCTGTGACTCCATTGGAAGCCATTAATTAACTTCACACATCCCAGGGAGGAACCATGTGAACGAAGAATAATTAGATTCAAATGGCCACCTGCAACAGCACCATGGAGATGGTTGACGCTGAATTTGCGTGACCCCCCACGCTTTAATTAGCCATCCGATGACAGCTCTCCAGACTCACGAAGAAAGCTAACTGAATTGAAAGTAATTGTATTTCGTTGAATCTACGCAATCGCCTTTATTTCGACCTTCGGTGCCACGGACACCAATGACACTGCTGACGACTGTAACACAATTAACTCAGCTCTGTGTGCGATATTCTAATTGCATTCGTACTTTGCTCTGACTTCATTGCTGCCGTAGCCATTACACGGTTGCGGCTATTCACTGGGCGCCGCCACGCTGTCTGTGCCGAGCATCTGAAAAATGCATTCATTCTTTGGGGCCACTGAAGCTAGAGGAACTCGCACTGAAACGGTGATGACATTTCAGTCGGTGTGCAAAAGCGTCCCGCTCCAAGCGTGACACAAAAATGCATTGCATAATGAACTGGCAGCGAGGAGGGTACGTTGCTATTCAGAGAGGTATGCATTATTTATGGTCGCCCTTTGGGGGAGGTTTTCGAAATAAACATCCCACCAACTTGGATGAAATTGCAACCCAATGACTCATGCCGACTCTGAATGGAGTGCAGTGGAGTTGCACACTTTTCACTTTGACTTCCCTCATCCCTTAGTGTCTAGAATTTGTCAACGTAAGCGATTAATTTTCGTCGCTGGAAATAGATGAATTGCAGTTTGTGAAATAGTTTGCACATTCAGCGGAACAATTCGGATATTTACTGAGTGCTTCGTTTGGGCACGGTGCCAGAATGAGACGCTGGACACTTCCGGAGAGCGTACAATGCTTGTGGTTGAATGTCATGAGTACGTGGATGTGGCATCCTTGGCCGCGTAGGCCGGAAAGGAGAGTAAACACTGCATTTGGAATGAGGTAAATCAGAAAACTAAACCGGTGGATATGGATATTGTGAAATAGTTTAGTTTCCGGTTCAGATGAATGCACTCCTGGAACAGAAACCGAAGATTATAACGCTGAGGCACACGTGTAAAGATAAAATCAGTATCAGCTTGCTCCTTTGCCAGCTCCATCCTTTCTGGGACATTGAATAATTAGTATTTTCTTACTTGCTTATCAGACCGACGAACCGGGGAGGGTCGGAGGGTAAACGAGTACCTAGTTCCACTCATTAGCATTTTTTGGGGCGTTGGTTTCAGTTGAAGGGACGAAATCAAGAGGTATCCACAGCTCTTCGTTGCCTTTTCTGAAAGAGGTGGCTAGAGTTACTGCTCTATTCGAGTACTCCACGCTCCATATACATCGCCCGCAATTCGTAGAATTTGTGGTTATGTATCTCCACCATCTGCCTTTTTCGCATACAGATCCAAGCATTCAACGGAGAAATTGTTAAAAATAAGCTCTGTCTTTTTTTTTGTCTTTCATCATACAGCAACATAAAGCAGAGCCAGATGGGGGAGTCTTGTCAGGATATTTGAAACTATATCTCGACAGTACATATCCATTGTTGAATTTAAAGGATAGATCCCGCGAATGTGAACACGTCGGATGAGGGCCATTTAGCAGATTACCTTCACTCTGGTATAAAGTTATAAAGGGTGATTTTTTAGCTATTATCTTTTTGGCAACACTGGTTTAAACAGCTGACGCATGTTTCGTGTTTTGTTTCACTGTCAAACATCTTCAGTTTGGTCTATAATTTAACCATGAATCGTCTTACAAACGAACAACGCTACCTACCGCAACGTAAAATTTTTGGTGAATGGGCTCTTGGAAAGTTGGGCGAAGATCCACTTTTTTACCGTAAAATTGTGTTCAGCGACGAAGCTCATTTTTGGCTCAATGGGTACGTAAATAAGCAGAATTGTCGATTTTGGAGTGAATATCAGCCAGAAGCATTGCAAGAGCTACCAATGCATCCAGAAAAGGTCACTGTTTGGTGCGGTTTATGGGCTGGTGGCATCATTGGACCGTACTGAACATTTTACGTTCACGTTCGGGACCGGTCAATTGGCCGCCTAGATCGTCGATTTAACGCCTTTAGATTATTTTTTGTGGGGCTATGTTAAAGCTCATGTCTATACAGACAAGCCCGCTTCAATTGACCCATTGGAAGACAACATTGAAGCATTTATTCGTGAGATACCCGCCGAAATGTTGGAAAGAGTATGCCAAAATGCCAAAAAAGTAGATGATCCTTAGTCGCGCAGCAAAATCTGCTGTGTAAAGCGATACAGAGAGTTAACACTTAGAGAACGTAGTGTTTTGTGTACTCAGTGATGGAAAAAAAAAAAAAAAAAATTGGACTAAGCGGATGGACCATTTGAGGCGCAGTCAAGGTCAACATTTGCATGAAATAATCTTCAAACATTAAATTATATGGAGCGTACTGTCGATTCAAATAAAGATTTCATGCATTTTTCAGAATTTTATGCGTTTTTTTTTGAAAAACTTTCCTATAGCTTTTAAAAAATCACTCTTTAGTAGGACTTGGGCAGCCAAGCACTCGTGTTTTGTGTGCTATTGTTCTCCCACAAGCGGATGCAACCTGAACGGCGAAGTTTGGAGACCTAATACTGTTTGAGCATTGCCAGGTACTCGCAAGAGGTGGAGCCGTGAATTATGACCGGCTTAGAAGTCAACGCAGCCGACACCCGGTATCAAGTTGGCTCTTGTAAAACACGCACCTTGCTACAGCAGAGGCTTTCTTAATGTCTGATCTTGACAGCATAATTAACTGGGGAAATAACAACAGTGTGGAATTCAATGCTTCAAAAACTCAATTCTGTCTGCTGTCACTCAAGCGAACCCTTGTTAATCAGCCATTATCCATGAATGGCGCTTGTGTCGATGAAACCGGAAATCCTTGGTATGTGTATCAAAACAACACTTAGTTGGAACGATCACATATTTGAGGTCGCCAAAAATGTTTGGGTTCCCTTAAACCACCCCCCCCCCCCCCCCCCCCCCCCCCCCCCCGATTTGGCTTTCATTTATAAGGCGTGTATCCGCCCGAAGCTTGAGTACAACGCCCATCTCTGGTCTGGTGCCCCAAAGACCACCCTGCACCTACTAGATAGAATCCAAAAGCGAGCGATAAAACTTATAGGAGACAACAATGTCGCAAAGTCATTGGACTCGCTCGAACATCGACGTACCGTTTCTTCTTTGTCCGTATTTTATCGCTATTTCAACAAACGATGCTCAAGTGAGCTAGCCAACTGCATTCCTCCTCTCCATGAATTCACCCGCAATACTCGTCTCGCCAGGAATGCTCATCAGTTTACCCTTAAGCCTACTTTCGGACGCACAGTTAAATTTAGAGACTCTTTCTTCAGCCGTACTACGCGAATTTGGAATGCTCTTGCCAGCCCTATATTTCCCACAGACTACAACCCGCAGATATTTAAGACCAATGTGCACAGGTACCTCCTCTACCTTTGTGTACCTGCTGTGTCTTGGCCCCGGACACTTAAGGGTATTAATCCCTTGAGCGCGCGCAAATTATAAAAAAAAAAAAAACAAGGTTAAGGACAAATGAAAAGCACGGGTGATAATATACACCCTTGGCTTACTCTTCTGGTTTTGGTGAAGGAGGTCCTTACCCTTGGAGTGCACCTTCCATGAGGCCTTTCAGTAGAGCTCCTGGATGAGCCAGATGATGGATGGCGGAATTTCAATGTTCTCATGGGCGTTCCAGATGACTTCTCGTCGGATGATGTCGAAGGCTGTAGAGAAGACAAGGAATTGCAGAAAGATGGGGGAGTTCCATTCAACCTACTTTTCGATAACTATCCGAATTTGAAGTGATCAACACATGAGCGGTTAGGTCGAAAAACTTGCTCACGGCGCAGATGTTCCTCGGCAGTTGGAGAAATCCGGTGTAGTGAGACGAGTAGTTTCTGGATAGCATTCAGGAGTCAGGAGTGGGGACTTGTCTCTTGTGATTTCTGCGGACTAAAGCTGGAAACGACTTGTACTCTTCATGGACTGGTGAAGTCCCATTTTAGTCCTTCGGAGATGACGTGGATGTTGATTTATTTTATATGACTAATGCGATTAATACCCATTTAATCAGAGGAATATTGATTGTCAAAAATTGAGCCCTATTGGTATTCAACTTGAAACCGCATTTTAATGACTGCGCACCAAACGATCCGACGCGATGGCCGAAGTAAGCACGGCAAATCCACTTTAGAAACCTAAAACTCGCTGTTAAATAGCGAAGCACTGATGGGCAACAATGTATTTCATCGCGATTTTTCATTCATAATGACCTCTGGCTTTACAATGACATTTTGCATTCATTGGACCGGGTTAATGTCGCTTCGAACAGTGTAAACCATCGGTGGACAGGGCCGTAAAAAGGCCATATTGGTGGATTTTATTAACCCTTGGTCTGTGTATCCCAACCCCGACGCCATCTACCTACTGTTGCAAGCACATATTCGCTTTATACGAGAGAATGGTGGCATTCCAGCGGCCAGCGGGGACAGCAGTGGCACATGACAAGGTTCGCCGGAGAAGAGATTTAATCCCGTAAGACTGGCCCCTGCCGGCTGCCGGGGAGGAGCTGGCTCAATTGAATCGATTTTTCCCTCATTCCAGTTTTTCACTGACTTTCATTCCCCGGGGGTAATAAATTCTCTCAGACGATGCGAGGAGAAAGAAAATAAATATAAATACGTCCTGGACCGTACGATAGAGCATAATGTGCTGCTGTGAGCTGTGAGCAGTGAGCGTGCGTGGGCGTGGGCTTTTGTGGATGCATATTATTTTTAGTCGTCCTGTTGCTCCGAAAATCTATTTGCGAGTGAACTGCGCCTTTTTGGACAAAATTCAACCTCCTATTGTGTGATTATCGCTGGAAATTTATGGTTTATGTCATAAGTGGTTTTTAATGTGGCCTCGGAGGGGGGTTCTCGTTAGCCACTGCTGTTGTCGTTCACTTTGTCGTTGTCGTTGTCATTTGCTGTTGCGGTTGTTTGTGTTTACTTTGCTTTTCGGGCAACGCAGGGCCTTTGTTTTTGACGACATCTTCTTGTGGCCATGTTGCCCGAAGCAGATGGCTCAAAGTGGGCAATTCTATTTGCTGACTTATTTCATCAGAGAAAGGTGCTGTACTTTATTTGGCTGCTTTATGTGAGCATTCTGGCAGTTGCCGCAGGTGCTTCGTTGTGCGTCGCTCCCTTGGGTCGAATTATTACAGCAATTCCTGCCGAATTGCCTCGCTTCAACGGGTCAGGTCTGAATGAATTAACTTTTGAGTGGCTTTTGGAATGCTGGCGGACTATGACCTATGCTTGCTCGGGCGAGCGAATGAAAGGCGCCAGGGCTTCGTGGATTCATAAATTGTTTTCTTTTGTTGACGAAAATGAGGACATCTCAGCATTTTATCTTCGAATTTTCGAAAGAAACATTGTTCAGCTTGCCCGAGTGGGTGGTGCTGTTCAGCTTTTGTACCATCAACACAGGCTGCTGTGCTTGATGAAGACCGAACTATGTGACAGATTCAATCGGAGCGATGCAAATACCAGGAGCAAATAGAAATTGATTACCATCATGTGCATATATGCTCGAGTGTTGGTTGAAAATCAAACAGCCGCCGTACTGTTTTGTGTGCGTACAGCGTGTAGTTTCTCTGGGGAAAGGGTAAGTTTGAAAATTTAATTTTCCTGTTTTCTGTTCGCAAACATTCTCGTATATTGCAAATATTTGATCGGCATTTGATTCTGCCTTAATTCCCATGCTCATGTCAATTTTCTTATTTGCCAGCAAATATTTATCTTCTGAATTATTCTACAACGTTCCTGTGATATACGAGAAAGGATTATTTTTCTGTAGAACTATAGTAAAATGAGTTGCAGAAGGAAATTCATCAAAAATATGGCATTTCTCCCGAATCTACTCTTCATGACAAGAGGAAGAAGCGAGGATTGATAGCCAATGCAAGGGTCAGGAACAACTTGGATGAAGTCACAATTCCAGAGACCACTTTTACTAAGACCAATGATGGCAATCGTTCAGTAGCCGAAGACATGAACAGAATGAGAGCAAAGGAAGGAGAAAACTTTGTAATCATAATGTGTGTTCCCATGCGGATGCGGACGTCGATTGCAACAAAAAAAGAAGTCTTCCTTAGCTGCGGATGAACGGGTACACCGACAAGGAAAATTGTCACTTTTGGAACGATGCGAAACCGAGTCCAAACCAGGGCCGTGGACGGCTCCAAATAAAATGGGAGCGCTACCATTCTGTGGCGGCGATGACATTGTCGTCACCATCAAGTGGGAGCGTTACCAATCGATGATAACCAATTTCTGCAGCCCAGATTGCGTGCTTTGGATATAAATGGCCATTCCAAAATAACAGCGCTACTTAGTGACCAACGAACGCGAGAATGGATATTCTGCAGCAGCAATGTGAGGTCACAGTTTTCTCGCCGAGAGACGACGCGACTTGAACTGACCACCAAGCTTTCTGTGAGTTGACCCCGTTAGACGTTATCCGCTATTGGCCGGTGAGTTCAAAGCCAACACTGGATTTACACTAGAGTCATAGAAAGCATTTGAACGATGTCCCCACAGTTAAACTGACGGAATTAAAAATCAATTGAAAATCGGATGCAAGACTTTGCAATAAATGCTGCCACTTTATTCTGGAGTACCGCAAGGAAGCATATTAGGACCCTTTTCATTTACCTTCCCTCTCTTCAGTAATTATGCCTTTCACGGAAAAAATAAATAGCCACGATTGGAGATTTTGCAGAGAGTGCGGGACAAAGTCAATGACTGTTCTCAACATACTCTCCTCCATACATTTAGTCCAGCATTTTCTTACTAACTTACTTCTCAGCCCGACGACCCATTCAGGGCCTGAGCAATAGCTCCATTCTATCGACGACGGTCCTGAGTGCGCTGCTTCCAGTCATCAAGACCAAGATGTCTGCCGGTCTTTATACCGCAGGTTCGGTCTTCCTCTTCCTCTCCTTCTCGAACCAGGAGGCTCAGATTGGAAGACTCTCTTTGCTGGAGCGTTGTTATCCACGCGCTCGATGTGGCCAAGCCATTGCATTCGACGGATTTCTGCCTTCCGGTTAACATCCACATCTTTGTACAGCTCGTAGAGTTCGCGGTTGTGGCTTCCTTCCATTCACCTTTCTCGCAGACGGGGCCATATGTTCGGCGTAGAATTGCAACCAAGAATCGGCTCTGCTGTTTTGCTTAAGGTCCAACTACCGCCTCCATATAGCAGGACTGGCAAAATACGCGTTTAGAACTGGAATTTTGATCCCAGTTGTTGCGACAAACCGAAGTAGCATCGGTTTGCTGATTCTACGCTGAATCTCCACCAAGATGTCATTCACGTTTCCCCCGAAGTAGACAAGCTCCTTCACTACCTCAACATTTTAGTTGTCGATTGTGAAGTTTTGACCAAGTGGTGTGCGACGGAACGATTCTTGTCAGATTGTGGATGATTTGCTTTCGCAAAGTAAACCCACCCCTCCCGTCGATATGTGCGTGTGCTTGCTGTTCCCTGCTCCAACATAACACATTCATCCTCGCTGCAATCACGACAATTTATGAATTTCAAGGCATGTTCTTCTCATGTTTCTCATCGCTGGCCTTGGACAGTGGGTGGGGGAACCATCGGAGATTGATTCGCAGCAACTATAGGAAATCAAGACAAGCTCGGTCCGCCTGTTCTTCAATCGCCGTGAAAGTTTCCACTACGGCGAGTTGGGAACGCGCGACTTTGTCAATGTCATGTGCGTAACCCAACAACTAGACTGACAGCATTTTCTTAAGGCCCTCGGAATAACCGTGTGTTTCAGTGACGACCTCATTATTCGCAACAAATCTCCCACCGCTCAGCCATCTATACATGCTTGGAAACAGGAAATAGTTCTAGGGGACAAAGTCGTTGCCCAATTTATGCATTATTGCCACGCACACTCTGTGCATAGTCTTGCTGGAACAGTTTTTTCCTCGCCGAATGCGCTTGATTCTGCTTCAAATGAATATGGAATCACAAGTCCTAAATAATACTCTCCGCTGATGAATTCACCATTTTCAAGGTCATCAATGCGAAATGCAATGTTTCCCAAAGCTTTGACAAAGTTTGGCACTAAGGCCTGAAATACAAAACTTAACCGATCCCTACCGGGGAAACTTTTTAGTATTCCAGCGTACTATCTCTCTAATACTCTTCCGAGTAAAACACGGAAATGAATATTCTGCCTTAAAAAATGCAAATGCTGGTGTACCGCAAGGGAGTGTTCTTGGCCCTCTGCTATACCTGCTGTAGACGAGTGATTTACCACAAGAAGAACACACTGTTCTAGGCATATTTGCTGACGACACCGGCATTTTGGTAACAGCCAAAATGGTGGAAGAGTCTACATCAAAATTACAACGTGCACTGGATCAGATACACGAATGGATGAGCTTCCGGCGAATTGTCCCTAACGACAGGCAAATCTGTTCAAATCAATTTTACTTATAGGCACGTTGATAACTTGCCAGTCTTTCTAAATCGTGTCCAAACACCTTTCGAAATACCTAGGGATGACTCTTGACGTAAAACTCAAGTGGAAAGAACACGTTAAAAAGAAACGTGCAGAACTTGACAAAAAAATACAAAGATATGTACTGGGTCATTGGTAAGCACTCCAAGCTAAGTATTGACAACAAATTGCTTGTATTTTTGAGGTCCTTGAGGAAACTAACGTCTTGCGTCGACTTCAAAGAACTAAACCCCTTGATCTCGTGCCGTAGCCTACACCCGCCCATGGTTGCGGCGTTAGCAGGAACATTCATTGGAGAGTTACCTGTCAAACGTATCTAAATCAAGAAATACAAACTACTGGATAAGTGCGTCTCTTACATAACGTCTCGAACATAACATTTAAAGGGAGGTTGTTTTAGTGCGTAAAAATCTCACACTTCTGTGGTCGAACGTTCGCCATAGAGTCTTGTTGAAGATTTCCACAGACCCACGGGAAAAAAAATTAATGCGAAGGACTCAGCGTGAATCCCAAAAAACGTTGGCTATCACATAGTTGACTAACAGTAATACCTTGGCCTGGAAACCCACTGTCTCGCTCCTTGGGCTCTGGTATGTTGTGATGGATCTATGTTTTGTCCACTGTAACATAACGGGTCAGAAGCTCGTTCGAATTGCGACTGAGCACAGTCAAACCCCGCAGGGAATAGTCGATGCATTTAAAGGTTTCCATAAAGGGTGTCCCATAATTCACGCAAAATGTAATTTTGATACAGAATACAAACCCCAAACAAAAAGTCCAATATCGCTGCTTATTTCGCAAGATCTGGATGGCCAGTTCTAATCGCAAAAACGGCCGAATACGCGATTAGGAAATGACTCATGCAGTAATTGAATTGTTCTCTGGCTGTATGGCATGTGGCACCGTCCTGTTGAAACTACATGTTGGTCACATCCAAATCTTAAATTTAGACACTAAAAACTGGGTTATCATGCATGGACCATCCGCATTTTCAGAGAAGAATGGTCCGATAATGCCTCCATCCTCAAGTCCGGACCAAACAATCACGCGTTGTGGATGCTTTTGTTGCTCAACAATTACCCTGAAACCCAAATGCGACAATGCTATCAACTAACGAAGCTATCAAGATAAAAATGAGCTGAAGATGATTTTGTACGAAAATTGCAGACAGTAGATGACACATTATTTTTAAATCTACAATGAAAATGCGTTGCTCTTAAATGGCGCAAGATTCCATTTTCACATGAATTATGGTACACCCTTAATAATTCTTTAATATCAGATAAAGAAAGTACAAGCCCTTCTTGTACAGATCACATGTAGAGAGAAATGGAATTCAAATGCGAAGCCAAAATCAATACTTGTGCAACACAAAGTCTTGTCAACATGGTACGTTGCTCTCCTCGGAAACAATGGAAGCAAATCCCCCGCACATGGTCGCCTCCCCCATCAGCTTCCTCTTCGCATCAGTCAGTGCATCCGATTGTAGTCGACAAAAAGGAAACGCTGCTGACATATTTGAAGACGTATTTGTCGACGCTCGATGGGACCAAGGGACCGACTCAAATCTGAAGAGATTTCCGGAACAATTCTTCTGACCAAAATCAATAAGAAATACACACCACGACCACAAAGAAATGGCTGTCCTCCTCGAAATAAGGAACACAATTCTGCTCTCAGTGGGAGCGATCAGAAATTATTAATCACAGTGGGTGCCTAGTAAAAGTCTATTCCAATCATAAATCCTCCTCCCGTGCCGCGTGTCGCACATTATTTAAGCACCCGAATCGATTTCGATTTCTAGCAAAGCTAGCTGTGCACCCACACCAGTTGGGTGAGCAGACTGTTCCCATTCATCCACTTGTCAGTGAGCAAGTCGCCCCCCTCCCCCTCGTCTTCACCAGCAACAAATGGGAATACACCACCACATCCTGGGTCACTAAATTAAAGTAAACAACAAACTCACACTAATTGTGGGCGTCGAGTGTATTGGGCTGGGCGCCTCTTGCTTGTGCGGGCATGGAGCCTCAGACGGATGTGTTCCATTTGCTGGTGACAGATGGCATGGTAAATAGAGCAAGACCAGAACGGCTGCGGTAAACAACGGAGCACTCTGCGACATGAATACAGATGTCAGACTGCATACACTTGCATGTTGTTGTCAGCACTGAATGCCTTTTTTGACGTGCAGACGGATGACATCCTTAATTCTGCTGTTGGCATTGTGTGGGGAGCAAATGGAATTACAAAATTCAGGAATTCAATTGTAAATTACTCTCATGTGTCAAGTTCAACTGATGCGAATTCACTTTACTCTACGGATTGTCCTTGGTCCTTTTTTTTTGTTTCAATTGAAAGCAAACTTGTGTTCGGTTTCGTGACGACTTTGGGGTTGGATTAGATGCTTCGATTTCCATTAAATGCACTGGTTGCTGGGAGAAATGCTTCAGACACACACGCAACATGGGATGAGCTCCGCAAGTGAATAGGAGAACGACTCACCTTGGGTAGGAGGTTAGGTTAGGTTGGAGTGGCTGGTTGGCAGTTGCTACACCAGAGTAGGCCCGTTGTGTTACCACGCGGGACTGAATTACTATTCCGCAAACCAATAAGCGCTTTTGATGAAGCAAAGGAGTTGACTTATACTAATGCTACTTAGTTACGCAGGATTGTTAAAATAGTAAGCGTCTAGCTGACGTTTTCTACGGGTGGAGATAGCACTTTAGTTTCATAGAAAGTGTGCAATATTTTCTTACTCATGTTCGTCTCTGCAGCTTCTGCAGAAGTCATTATAAGGGAGACCTAATCTGAAGGCATGTTATGGCCCGGTTATGACGCCGATAATGGTTCTAAGGGTATGTCTACTCAAACTGATTAGGCTACGCGAGCCTTTTGGATCGATGGTAGACCACAACGGTTGTGTAATGAGGCACCCAGTGCGAGAGACCATCTACGATTTATGTGAGTAAGCGTTTCAAACATCAGAAGGCACTTTACATTAGCCATGGCGTGGATGCTAAATGTCAGTCCGGAAAGAGTACAGAACTAGCACCCCTTCTAGCGAGTTCATCCACTTCACTATTCTCTGGAATGTCACAGTGTCCCGGCACAAACATAAGATTGGTGCTATCTTGGCCATCCCGTCGAGAGATAGGCGGCAATTCAGGAAAGTTAAAAGCGACTGGGCTCAGAGATTTTATCGCTGCCTGGCTGTCAGAACAGGATGACTTTATCTGTCCTTGATGATATATTGTTTTTTAGCAAGAACAGAGCTTCCTTAATCTACAAAGTTTCTCCCTTTAAAACGTCAGAATGACGATTCAATGTTTAGTTCCTTAGAATAGACACCCGCTCCTACGCCCTACGCCATTGTCCATCTTCAAAACATCTGTGAACATTCGCGGAGGACCGCCTAGCGTCTGATGTTCAGACACCCTATATGATCTGGTGGTGCATGCTGATTGAGATATTCTCCAAGAGCACTTTAGGTGTCGATGTTTTCAGGTAAGGATCTACAACAATTGAGCATAGTAGAATGTCCGGAACGAAGTTCCTTCCACATAAGCTGCGAATTCAGTCTTATCACCGTGCTGGCCGCAGCCCGTCTGCTGAATAAATCTATCGTCATGAGATTAAAGAGTATGTTCATGGCCTCGGAGGGGGCTGCGTCCTTAGCGCTGATACAAATAGCTGGAGCGCGCCGCTTGATGAGTGCCTGCCCCTGGTTAGAGGGGTTCCCGGTTCGAATCCCAAAAGTTAATACGCTTTATCCGGGATTAAATTAACGGCACTATCACTGGAGTTACCGATTAGTGGTAGCTGTCTGACTATGGGTATCACAATGGACCAACATGGTCATTGGCTAAGTGTGCTGGCGATTCCGCTGGCAACCCACTTACCCACCTAGCGCTGATACATACGCCCGCCATCCGATGCACCCTTTCGAGCGGTTTGCAATTGATGTTTCTTTCTAGCACGGTCCACTAAATCGCGACACCATAAACCAAGCTACATACTTTGCTTTGAAGGTAGGACTGAACAATAAATTCAACTTAAAATAAAAAGCAAAAGTGGTGTCCGCCTTTTTTCAACTTCATTTCAAGTTTTGGGTGTTTGTTGAACAATTATTTACACACGCCACGGATGCAGGTGATGAGATGATGAACTGGATCGATCTCGAAAATGTATTGGCTTTTTCAGGTGTACCTGCGTGTTGTGTATTTTTCCGAGTTGAAGTCAAACAGGAAATAGTCAGCCTATCTCCGAATCCTGAACGGAAGCAGTCTATATACCATGTCTCATCCAAATTCCAACAGCCGGTTAGGAGCCAGAGCTCCACAAACATTCGAATCTTCTAATTGATGAACATGTGCCTGACTATAGCTATAAATATCCAGTGGACTATGCGGGGCTGTAGTCCCATTTATACCCTATGACTTTTTACAGCAGTATTGATCCATAGACAACTTTCTGAAGCGTTCCTGGATGTAGGTAGGAGACGAAGCGGGTAGGCGACAATGTCCAAAAATGTCACACAGATGGGTCAAAAATGAACAGCGGTGCTGGAGCAGGTATCATGGGACCTAGATGTCACAGTCCTCTCGGTAAGGAATCCACAATCTATCGGGTTGTTGTGTTCGGTCAATCACGTCAATGCCATCCGCGAATGCTTGCAGTTTGGGAAGATCGTGTGCAGTAGTGGCTCTCTGATGAATTTGGCATCACTGTCAAAACTCGTCATGGTGCTTTATAGCTTGTCTCAGTGCAGGGAGTTAGTTGCGGCCTTGAAGTCGAAGACTAGATGGCAGGTGTGGATCTTTGTACATTTCTTGACTTCTCTCCAGGATCTGCTGCAGTGTGAAGATCTCACCTATGATGGACTGCCCTGGCCTGAAGCCACGCTGAATTCAACCATCTCTGAAAAAGTGTACAATGTTTAGGCGAATCTATATTTGGCACAGTCTAATCGGTGAGATTCCTGCCGTAGGGCATGATTCCTCCCTCCGACAACAGCTTGCAGTTGAGCACAAGAGACAACAGTAAGGTAGAGTCATCGGCCCTAAAACAAACACCGTCAGACAAGTCCTTCCCAATTTTAAGACCTTGTCAATAGCGTATTCGGAAGCCATTGAACGGAAGGCAGCTACAGCGCTGAACACTCGTTTCCGTCTAACGACGAATGGAGGAATAGATTCCGCTACAAACTGCACGCGCTTTGCAGTGACAAGGCCTGTCCAGGCGTGAACGGATCACAATACGATAACAAGCAAATTCAATTAAGCGACCCCTTGACTAGCTGCTGCTCTCCAGGGATTGGATAAAATCCCGAGTTGTCTTCTCTAAGGATGTGCCACCACTCGAAAGTAAATGCACACGTGCACCTCATAACCACTTAACTGATGAAGCAACCCGACAAGTGCATGACTGCACACACGCCACTTGCTGCAGGCAATGGGATCGGTTCCCTTCAGCGGAAATTGAATTCAAAATCGGCACGATAGAGAAACAGTTTTGCATGCTTGTCGCCAAGCAGACGGGCAGACAGGCAGATGGGGTGCCATCGAGCAGTTTGCGCACTTTGCATTCAAGTCAGGCACACTTTGAAGAAGGTAAATAATTTTGCAATTCCGGTTATCGAAGTCATCATCATCTCGCATAATACCCGACGTATCTCATTGTCAGGTCACAAAAAATCATTTTGTTCAGCAGGAGCAACGACAACATCGGGAGCAGGCTGCGCCAAGCACACACACAGAGGGTCCGTAGCCTGTCGTCAAATGACAACACGATAATAAAATAGGTTCATAAAAGATTGCTCGTTCATATTTATGTGTGCTTGTCGCTTATGCTGCGCCACATGTTCGGAGGTGGCACACAAGACTTCCAGCCAATGACTACCCGATTGCCACTCATCTCTAAGGGTATCTGGCAGCGTGTGTGTACACATATCTGAAGGGAAGTGCTCAAGGTCATCTATTAACTTGTTTATCCATTTGATAAGTCGAGCGACAGACGCACAGCTCTGCGCGACTTAGCACAGTTGTGGGCTGTGGGACCGTGGGTCCCCACAGTTCGACTCTCGTGGCCAATGCGGTGGTTCCGGCAGAGATCTCTGGCAATTGTATCGATTTTTATTCCATGTCATTATGCTGTTAATGCTGTAGTTTATTGGAGCTCTAACGAAGCAGAATAAATATGCTCACTGATGTGACAACGCCGACATGAGTAGCACGCTGCACGAGTCCTTTCGGGACGGCTCGTTGAGTACGAGGCGGAAATGTTACCTTTTCCGGTTCAAAGGAAACCGTAACACAAAACAAATTCATTTCTCTGGGGATAATTAAGAGACACTTCGCACATCTTTCACATTCGATTCCCTTTTGCTGCTGCTACTGCTTGATCCAAGAGACACGGTTCTTTTTTGTGCTGTGATATGCCTGCACGGGGGAGAGTAATGCGAGTGTGAATCGTGACATCCAATGACGACGAGAAATGTCAATGATTTTCGCTTTTGCCTCCTTTATGGTTTTTTCTTTTTTTTGTGGCACAGTCGAAGGCCTCATTTGCGTTCGGCGTTCGGATCTTGGTCTCGGCAGCATTAATGTCTTGTAGTATCACACTCAATTGACTGGTGTTTTCTAGATGTGTGCACTAATGTGCTTTTTTTGCGAGGGCGATTACGGCGGTGCAATGTAGATTTCAATTTTGTTTCCCAGAAAACCTTATTGGTTTAGAAATAGACAAATAATTTCTAGTTATTGAGAACTTCAGGCTTTAAGAAGGGCAAAGATAAGGCTTGGCACTTGGCACTTAATGTGAAGACAGAAGACAGAAACTCAAGTGGTGGTCGGGAATGAGTTTCGTTAAACAGTAGTTGTTTGCGTCCGCCCTGAAGTGGGGAGCAGTTTAGAACGGTTTAGCTTTTTAACGGCCAGATACACTGTTACCCGTTGCAGCCCGCAATAAACATGCGATAAGTCAGACCAAAGTGAGTGCTATGTAGCCCAAACAGTGAGTTTTTTTGAACAGTTTTGGCGAAAATGAAGCATACAAGTACAAGTTTACGTCTCCTTTTAGCTCGGTAATAATTTAATCCAGCGTTTTTACGATTCGTTATCCTTCCAGGTAATAGGTTTTCTCAAGGTATTCAAAAATGTACATTTAGCACTGTCTGACTGGTTTACGCGTTAACAAAAATTCACCTGAAGTCGAGGGCCATAGTCTCATAAGGAACTCATCAGTCATTTTGAACCGTGTCTAGTGGTCGACGCATAAAAAATATGTCAGAAATTATTGACGTCCGCCAGTCGCTGTAAAATCTTATTCGTCTCCGAACGTTTGAAAGCGTTGTGGACGAATTCCGTCCTTTTAAATAGATGAAGAAGAAGAGATCAACACCGAGACTGAAGTCTAACAAGTCAATTGTCACGAAGCCGCCTTTGACTGGAATTTGATTGCAACTGACGTTGTTTGGGTGACTGCCCCACCTCATTTGTAAGCAATTTTTGTAGGAGAGCATGCCAGGGGTGAATCGAATCTCAATATCGTTTGCGCAATGCACAAGAAAAAAATACCACATCGAAGGCTTGAGGATTTCACATTCCCGGCAAACTCAGGTCAAGTCAGGAAAAAAAATCAACGAGACCTTAATTGTTCAAAAAGGCTTTAGGAAAGGTGACGCGTTTTCTTTCGACTTTTTCCATAACATTCTCGAGGAGCTCGTGCAAACACATAGGCCAACACTAAATAAACGCTATCTTGATTAACGGACGTCAGTACTACAACGAGTCATAAATGAGAAGCTTGTGAAATGAATATACTGGTATACGCGGAGCTGTAAGCGGTAAATAGCACAGAGCATCAGTACCGAAATTAAACGCAGAATATCTCTTGCCAAACGGTGTTTCTTTGATCTCAGGAGGTAATTGAGTAATTGAGTCTCGAAATATCAAGCTGACTTTATACATAAACATAAACATCATAAACATCAAAAAATGCGCATCGCGCAAGCATGCTATGCGATGATTTTTTGATGTTGCGATGCGTCACTATAATCTGTGATGTGCTGTTTGCTTTTCTTTGCGCAGCAGCTGCTTTCATATGACGTTTTAGAACGCTATGCATTGCAACATTGCCAAATGTTTGCAATTCAGAACGCTTGATGTTGCAATACTGCGTTTGCATGGGATGAACAAACCCATTATCTTTGGTGCCGTTGAGGGCATCTGAAAGAGAAGATTCAACCACGGGTTAAACGGAGTGTGAGCCTGTGGGAGAATAGAAAAAATTACGACTTATCTCAGTAAAGAAAAATACTTGAATAGCTTTTGAGCGAATTATGAAGGGTCGCAAAAAGCTGTGAAGAGAAAGTTAAGATAGCAGCTCGAGAATGCTGGTTATAGCCGACTGTGGCAATTGTCATACCATCATCATGGAGCAAAGTTTACAGAGTTTAACTGAAATAGGCGTCCCTAATGCAAACTCTTATAAAAATTACAAATAATAAGGGTCCTAAGTGACTACCTTGCGGTATCCCGAGCTTCATTTAGTTGGCTTTGATAAAGAATTTCCAATTCTATTCTTAGAAAAAAGATATCCAACTAAGGAAATGGAATGCAACTCAAAATCTTTAAGTTCGTTTATCAGTAGTGACTAGTGAGTGGTTGACGGAGTCAAATGTATAAGTGAAATCGGTATATACAGGGTGGGCCATCTAGTTCTTCTTTTTTTAAATCCTAGATTATTTTGACTCTGACATCTGTTTTCCGCTGTTTTCTGCTCGAAAATTCGGTTACTACCTCCGGGAAACGAAATGAGTCGCTTTACGCTTAAACAACGTTGGGAAATATAGAAAACTTATTTCCAAATTGAGTAGTGTGTATCCCAAGCAGTGCGTTTTTTTTTTAAACGAAGAAGTTTCGGCCGAAATGAAGCATCCACGGCGACTGCTGGTCGCAGAAAGTTCGTGAAACTGGTATGCTACAGGACAACAATCACGGTTCCTGTTGTCGCACGGTGTGCACAGAAGACAATGTTGCTGCTGTAGCCGAGAGTGTGAGACTCAATTCACGAATATAAACTCGCCATCGATCTCAACAGCTCAACATTTCACGCATTAGCCTGAGGGGAATTCTGCACAAAGATCTCGGATTATCCGCTTACAAGGCCCATTGACTCAGCATTTTAAGGGGCGCAACCAACCGCTTCGATATCGTCCTTAGAGCAACTTTGGCTGAAAAATCGTCTTTTTTCACGAGGCGCATTTTCATCTCGGCGACTACGTTAACAAACAAAATTGCCACATCTGGGGATCGGAAAACCCGCACGTTATTGCCAATACATCTACAGAGAGTGATAGTTTGATGCGGTTTGTGGAGTGGTGGTATCATTGGACCACTTTTCTTCGAAAAAGAGGCTGCGAACAACGTCCCGGTGATGGGCGTTACAGAGCCATGTTAAACGACTTTTTTTTACTGAAATTGAAGTCATGGATTTGGGCGACGTCTAGTTCATGCAGGATGGCGCACCATGCCACAGCCCATGCCACAATCGATCTTTTGCGCACCAAATTACCAAATCGTGTTCTCAGCCGTCTTGGCGATGTCAGCTGGCCGCCTCGGAGCTGCGATTTGGACATTTTTTGTGCGAAACCGCGAAGGACCGATGTTATGTCAACAATCCGGAAACGCTTCAAGCACTTAAGGCCAATATCATCCAAGCAATCCGTGAGCTACAGCCCGTAAACATCAACAAGGTCTTGGAAAATTTGGCTGACAGAATGCGCTACTGCGAAGCAAGCCGAGGCAGCAACTTGAATGCCTTTGTATCTCATAGTCAATGGGAATGTTTGTTCTTACTAATAAAGCTATAATACTTGGCAAACATTTTATTTTCTTTATTTTATTGCATTTTTAAAAATAAACTTGTATTTGGCCCACCCTGGTATTGTACCCCGCCGTTCCATGCCAAACTCTAAAGAATAAGTTGCGGTATCAAACAGAAAAAAGAAGATTTCGAAAATAGCCCAAATTCTATCCAGTTCATTCCAAAAAAATTGATGTTTGCAACTTCCTCACTCACGTGCAATTTGTACTGCATCCCGTCGCACGCAAATCCCTCGTTCATGCGATCGACTGCATGGCACTCATTACATAAAGGACCAGGTAACATTTCGGTTATTACTACGATCTGCGAATGATTGATTTCCATTTCCATCCGCCAGACAGATACGCCGCCTCATTCGGCACACAATCAGGCCTCGCTTCCTCTTAATTTTAATCACTGACCTGACTTATCAAGTCACCGACAGTCATCGCATGCTGAACAGAGCGAATGTAATAAAATCCGATTTACGTCCGCTCACCCAGCGAATGGAGGTGGGGTATTTTTAATGGATTACTTCATCGTTTTGCTCCCGCAGGCAACCGCAATAAAAACAAGACCGCTGCTTCAACGATACACATGTCGAATCGATTTAAATCGCACCACGTTCCTTGCAAAAAAAAAAAAAAAAAACACCCAAATCATTCGAAAATTCGTTTATGCATGCAAGTCTCCGCTCTACGGATGTGGAAGACGTAAAAGAAAATCCGCAGAAAAATACTAACTTGGAATAATTGAAAGCACGCCTGCATAAGTCGCTGATATTCGGACGTCGCTCAAGGGGCAGCGGATGGTGGACTGCGGCGACTGGTGACTGGCGACACCCACATTCCAGTCGGGCACATGCACACCGAACTGTGTGTGTCTATTCTGTGCAGTGTGCACGACACGAAAGAGTAAATGAGAACTTTTCATCTAAGAAATCTGCAATTTCGTGGTACATCGCAGTGACCCAATTCAATTGATGTAGCTCGGTTGGAAAGATAAAAACTTCGGAAATGAAATTAAGTCTAGAAAGTTTCACATCTCTCCCTCTTCTGAGTTGATGCTGAAAGAACGCGCCGGTTAGCTGTGCATATATAGTAGTGATTTATGTACATAGGGTATGCCCGCATAAAATCCATCCCCAAGATGTCCTCAGGGGGTGCAGAGCTGTCGGAGGCTCCTTTCAATCGTAAAGCAAACGGGCAGGGTAACAAATGAAAATTTGTTACGAGTGAAAATTGGTCGGGTATATGCAGAAGAATGAGGGTGACAGAATGAAGTATGTCTATTTTTGTGTATGTGTGTGTGGGTGTCGATTTTAACTGATATACATACATACACACACACACACACACATTTGCACATAAGACAATCAACAGCGGGGACGTTTTGCAGAATATTCCTACAAGTTGCGCTGATCCAACTCGGGGCGGGAGTGAGATTTATTCAAATTCAGGCAATTTCTATGAAAGGATTAATGCATACATACATATGCCATAGAGAGAGAGAGAGGGCGAATTCATTCTGCTGTTGCAGATGGAATGGGGGACTTAACTTGTACCTGATTACGGGCGGAAATTCACGTGCCACAAGAGGGATTAGTGAAGGCAGGCCACGTCTAACGAGCATGGTGAAAGTCTTAAACTGTGTTCTTATTCGAAAAAAAAAAAAAACTCTTCAAATATGCTACGTGAGCATGAAGGAGGCATTTAAGTTTTAAAGAAGATTGTGGCTTGTTGAGGGTGCTGGCCCGTTCCTAGTAGATATTAAAATGACTTAACTGTTCATAGGCTTAGTGCTGGGGACTGTCTTTCGTAACAGCTATGGGATTCTCCAATCAAGGATGGATCTCAGCGTCCACCAACATGACGACACTGGAGACTTTCATTACGGTTCATCAAACAAAAACGAAATTAACCCAGGTGGTAAGGCTATAAACATTCGAAATTGCATTCAGGCAACGTTGGGGTCGAACGGGTTAGGCAGCAATAGCTTTGTAATTATGCCGTTCCTGCTGTGGATACACAAAATCCAGGCCTCATTTTCCCTTTGACAATACTGAGCAGATAATACCGCTTAAATGATAACCAGAAAGAGTAGCGATGATTAAATGAAATGGAACTCCGGCGTGAATTTCAAAAGCTTTTGACTAGCGATGGATACAACATTATGCATCGCCGTTCAGTGTTTATTGATGATTACATTTCGTGGAGGACTCTACAGCAACCGTGGATGTTGACTTTGCTGTTGTTGTCTCACAAAAATGTTTGGCCATGAGGCAATACCCCGTGATGATGTCAATTAGTGCACAACCTGGATAACAAGATTGTTATTTTGATTTTGTAAGTGTCGCAGTCAGTAAAAAGTACAAAAAAGCTTGGTTATGCTACAGGAATTATGTCTATTTTCCGTTTTAAAGCTCACATCGAAGTCGATGAAGAACAGTCTATAGCGACAGCATCGATAATGCATCCTTGCTTTTCAACTCCTGCTGATGAATTCCATTCCTTTTTAGGTAAAGGGACCCAATATAGGGAGACTCTGTAGTTTATGCTACAGTTGGGCTAAGTTGCGATTTTATATTCACAGGTACAACTGTTCGAGTCCTAGTCGATGCTGTGCGACTCTCGCCTGTCCATAAACTCACACCAAATATTGCTCTTTTAAGTCAATCATTCTGAATTGTATGAATATACATATGTACATAGTCATAGTGTACACTGTACAGTATATGAAATCTCAATAATTCCACTACTCCGACTACTCATTTTTCGTTGTTTGTTGCCATACTACGTTCTAATTTACAGACCTACCTCAAGTACATGTAGGAAAAATAGCAACTAATTCTTTCTTTCATGATTCCATGATTTCAATCCTTTTCATTGTGATTGTAAAAAAATATATTGCAATAGCAATTTAAGTCACAGTCAATCGCAGTCTGCCTTTATGATTTTTGAATCACTGTGAAAAAATCGCAGCTAGTAATTTTTTGCTCAACTGCAGTCTGTGCACTGTTTTTACACGCTGCAACAGAATACAGCTTTTGACTGTATTGCGTTGTGTTTGAGTGCATTTAATGCTCCCAGATTATCCATACAACTATTAATCTGGGTGCTGTTGGTGTTTTGCAGTTGGTCCTTTTCTGCAGCGCTGATATTTTCTGTTATTCATTCTGTTTATAATGGGAACAGGTACATCGTCGGTCATGGAGTTTTTAGCATATTATAAAGCTGTCCACGGCGTGTGTACATCTGTCTGTGATCAGCACTTTTCGGAATGATAGATGATGAGCTTTATACTCCCCGAGCAGTAAAATTGGTGGGGTCAACGGCACGTTAGAATGCCGCTCCCATCGCCATATTTTACAATTTTCCTTATCTAATAAATGTGTCTTGAGCAGTAGAACATTTTTTTAAGATTTCATGAAAGTCGGCCATTAACACTAGTCGCAGCAATAATCAGGACCTGACTACCCTAAATGGAATATCAGCCTCATACAGTCTACAAAGAAGGTGGTATATCCCAGCTCAATGTAGCCTTTAATATCCTGTTAAGCATACTGAGTTTCGGAACGTAATCAACTACCAAATATTCACACAAAAGCAAATTCTTATTGATTTCAAAGCCGCATACGACAGGGTTAATCGTAAGGACCTATTCGAAGCGATGGCCGGGATCCCGGAAAAATTGATCCGGTACCAAGCTGGCGCAATGTACCGTGCAGTTCAGCGCGAGGACTTCCGAGCAGTTCGAAACGGCCACCAGAGGCAAGGAAAAGTAGGAAGGAGAGCAGCTGTTAACGCGGAAGGTACTATCTCCTACAAGTGAGTCCAGTGTTGATTTCCGCAGATGATATCGCCATCGCCGTGCGTTCACAACATGGAGAAGTTTTAGCGGCGAGTGATAGGCCAAACGAGCTGGTCTTAGAGTCGATGAGGACAAAACAGAACAGAACAGAACCTTTCCGTCACACACCTGGGACAAACCATAAGGATTCACTTGCTAAAAAGGAGTAAATCATTTTGTTTACCTCTGGACAAACGTGAACTCTTTGAACTTTGTGAATATCCGTCGTAGAATCGGCCTTGGCAACAGCTGATACTTCGGATCGTCGAAACAACTGGGCTCAAAACTCCTGGCTCGAAGGACCAAAATGTTCTGAAAACCTCTTACATTGCCAGCCTGCTATATGGAGCCGAAAAGTTGGATGATAACTACAAAAATAAGCTGAGCTAATTCCTGATGTCTTCGAAAGATAAATTCTGAGTCGGGTATATGGTCCTGTCTGCGTGGAAGGTGTATGGCGGGGAAGCTCAGACTTTACGGGTTGTATCAAGATATGGATGCAGTCTGGAAGGCAAGCATCCGTCGACTGACTGGCACTGACTCGGCCCGATCGAGTGCGTGCGTACCAATCTTTCTTTCAAATCCAAGCATCCTGGTTCCAGGTGAAGAGGAAAACCGAATTCCCGGAATAAAAACCAGGTCATTGCGGAGGAAAACAGCTTGGTCTTTAGAATTGGAATGGAGAACAGTATTAGCTGAGAAAGTAAGTAAGTAACAATCCTAAATGCGCCATTTTGTCAAAAAGAACAGTGCAGTTATCGTTCTTCGCCATCAGAGACTGTGTATGTTTAACTTAAACTTTGTCCCTTTTTAATACGTAACGCATTACGAGGAGAATGTGGTCGCCAAAATCGCCAATCTGAGGGTCTATGTATAGGAAATAATAAAAGGACCAAAAAACAACACAATTTAGCTGCAATTCTATAGATTTCACAACGAACACGACATTTGTACATATCATGGACAGATGAAGGCATAGATTGCGTCTGGATTTCCATCTACGCCCTTATATAGTTCAACTTAGTCCAGAATTGAAGCTATTCTGGTATAAGATCCAGAACAGGAAGTAGTTCCCGATGCCAGTGAAGAAAAACAAATGGTAAATGATTCACAAAAGCCTTAAAACGACTTCATCCAATATTTATTGACTCCCAGTCACTAGTTAACTCACACGGAGGCACAGAAGCTGCATAAGCCCACTTGAGCAGAAAATGTGTTCACCCAATTTAAGGTAAATGAAATAAAATGCATGCCGAGCTGCTATGTCATGCAATACCCTAGTTTTTCGCACCAAGAATATCCAATTTGTTTAAGTCAAGAGAAATCGATAAGTTTCACGACCAGAACCATATTTCTTCCTCCACAAAAGACCGTTCCACTCAGTCAAACCTTGCTCCACATCATAGCTCCAATCGATAACTCTTTTTTCAAATCTGCATGCAACATTTACCAAGCATCACACCTCGTTCTCGCACAGTTCGTCGCACACACAAGACAAAGGCGCTCACAACCTCAACTAAAAGGCATTCTTGCATGCCCCTGAGAATGGAATACATTTGCATATCATCACTTCACTAAAGGCATCGTTTCGTCCCCCTTTCCTCGGTGAATCCAAGGAAATATGGTTTCACCAAGCGAATAGATTCCTGTCGACACTATCACGATGCTGCCAATGAACCGAGCGCTCTCCAACAATTCTCAATAAATCTTTTTAAACTTTTAATTTATTCATGCACAGATTTTCTTCGATATCGATTTTTAGCCCCCCTGAAAAACCAATCATCCCTCCGAACTCGAAGTCACCTCCCCGGCAACCCCGATCGGCGTCCAGATAGATTGAAACGTGTTGCGTCCACAATTCACCGCTAAATGGATGGACGGCCTATCCAGGCACAGATGTCGGTGGCATTGGATTGACCCCCACACTCTGTGCACTCGGCAAAGTAGTGCCAGCAAAGGAGCCGAGAAGAAAGGACACATCAGCCGCCATTGAACCTCTGCCTTCTCCCAGATTCGAACAAATTATCGGCCAGCTCCAGAACATACCAAGTGAATGTGGGTGCGCGTGTGTGTGTAAAAATACAATCCATACGTCCTGGCTTGGTGTAATTTTCTCATTTTCCCCTTCAGTAGCCTTTGACTTCCTGCAAAGACACTTTCGCTTTCCATTTCATCTGTATTCATTATTTTCCTTTCCTCTTGACTCGTGGACTGCCTTTGACCCGAATCAACCTTGATATATGTTTGCAGCATGACAGCAAAGGCGAACGAACAGAAGGCGCTGTGTTGGCTGGTGGGGCTGCCGCCGCCAGAATGAAGACGAAACGAAATTAAAGTAAAACACAGCCCTCGGGTCTGGTACAAGGACAACACTGAACACAGTACAGTGGAGAAACCGACTCGTTGACATATCCCCGGCCCCCAGGTGCAGAACGAACTGAGGTTTAAAGATCGCAGAGGAGAATCATAATTAAACTGCTGTGCACTCACACCATGTCTTAGCGCAGGATAATAGAAATATGGGAGATTACAAGGGGCTAATTCGTTAGATACCAAAAGAGCATCCTTTCCTGTGCTTATGCCTCCCATCCGCACAAGTGTGCCCCAAAGACAATACACCGTACGGCATACGACATCCAGGCCAGCCGCTACACCATACATCATGTGGGGTACTCTCTTATCCGAAAAAAAAACAATTGAAACGTTTTTTTCTTTTTCCTTGTTGTCGTCCTTTTTCTGCGGAACTCAAGTTGCCCCCTTCTAACCAACCATTACCGCTATCATCCTTTCCGCGCAACAATTGCAAGCACCCTTCAGCCACAGGAATGAAGAGCACCAACAATAGCCGCCCCACCCCATCAAAAGTCCCCAGGAACGTATGTACGTACTTTCGGATTTTAAAACTTACCAAAGGACAACGCAAAAGCTAAGCACAAGCGATTAGTGGCATCTGCCACAGGATTTACCAGCATCCCTCCGAACAGTGTGTGGAGTGGAGACCTTCGCCAACATGGCGTAAATGTCTCCAAAACAATGACACATGCGCGATGGCCTAACGTCACGGTGGAAGGATACATTTTGACAACTGTTACTTGGATGCTGTGCATCCTCGGCCGTTTAGTACTAAAACTCTTACGGCCGCTTCAGGAGGAGCCAAATCGAACTCCGTCTCGGGCAGCCACCTCTTCACAAAATAATGCAGTTTCAGTGTCCGCTTGAAGTCTAGAAACCGCAAAATGTTCCGCGGCCTTGTGCTGTTCCCTTTGATCTTCTGTGCTGTCCTCGGTGGCGTTTCTTCCCTGCCCGATGTAATCAAAATCGGTGAGTACATCTTCGCTGCCGTCCCGGTATTGATTTTTCACGCACATCGTCCGCACTCGTGTGGCTAATTTTAGGTGGACTCTTCCATCCATCGGACGATAATCAAGAGCTGGCCTTCCGGCAGGCCGTTGACCACATAAACGCCGATCGACTGATACTCCCGCGCTCGAAGCTGGTGGCCCAGATCGAGAGAATATCGCCGTTCGACAGTTTTCATGCATCGAAAAGAGGTAAATATTTATTCTGTAAACAAGGTCAGATGAGGGGTGTATTTTTGTTGCGGCATTCGCACGCAAAGCAGTGAACAGTGAACTGTACAAATGACAAATTGGGAACTAAACACGTACCGCTCAATAGCTTGAGTGAAATCCGTGTGATGAGTGATCAAAGCTAGGCGGAATCGCAATTCCCAATGGAAAACGCTGTGTGTCGGATATTCTGCTTCTCGGGGCATCGCATGGACGCTTTGAATTTTTGGTTTCAATGGAATGTGTGGTAAATTTGGAGGCGTTGAAAATGTGTTTGTTTGTTCATTCAAATGGGCTTGATGAAGGCATTTCCTTTGACGTCTGTGCAGCCACTGGTTGTCGTGCAGGACACAGTTTGGCTCACGATGCTTGGTGATAGGAAGACTTCGATTTGCTTCGTGTAAAGACTAACGCGGGAAACCTATTTTGTACTGGTTTGCTAAACCACCCCAGTACTCTATGAACTGTAATCTGTATAAAAAGATCCGTTCAACTGATTACAAATTCTTCTTTTCATCCATCGTTGGTCAGTCCTCTGATAAAAATCTTCGTTAAGGACGCGATTGTGATGGAAACTTGCGAAGACAATTGAAAGTGTCTCGTGATAGTGATGCGAACTAATCATGCTCTAAATCTATAATTGCTTCATACTCAGGTCGACGACCCATGGAGGGTCCGAGCTTGAGCTAATAATGACTTCCATTACTGTCGGTATCGGACACACTGCTTCCAATCAAGGCGACCAAATTGTGCTGCGTCCATGATGATTCAGTCTTTTCCTTCTTTTCGAAACAGGAAGGTCGGATACGAAGATATGTCGAGAGATTCTTGTCTTCCGGTCTAAAAAAAAAATGTGTATCCTCGCACTCTATTTGAGCAGAGTTTTCCCTTACAATTCTAAACTCAGACTACAACAGAAAAATTCCTTAACTACCTTAAATATTATCTTGCATCGTAGAAGCGGGCAATGAATTCCACTGGTGTCTTTTAAGTGTAAAGGTTCGCGGTGTTAACCTACATCCGCATCTTGTTCGGATAGTTGGATCTCTTCTTCTTCTTCTTTGTTTGGCGCTACAGTCCGGGATGGACCTGGGCCTCAACCAACAAGCCTCTCCAGCCAGCACGATCTTTCGCCAGCTGCCTCCAGTTGTGCACACCAAGTTGGTTGAGGTTCTTCTCCACTTGTGTGCGCCATCGCATTGTCCCAATGGCTCGGAATCGAAGACTCTTCTAGGATATTATTTGTGGAGTTATAGCTTCTCCCGAGACAAATGTTTTCTTTTACTTGCTCAAACTTGCATTTGTGGAACTTTCTGTTTTGCTCTAGGTGCTGATTGATGGAACTGTTCTTGCTCGACATCATAAGTTTGTTTTGTCCTCTTTGACATTAAGGGGTTTGGCCACTTTATAGGACGAAAAAATAGGCTTTTTAGGATTTTTTTTACAGAAATACAAAAATTTGGTGTACAAAATATTATTTTATGAAAGTGGCTGGCCGACGGGCTCAGCAATAAAACAACTAATAGATTTACTAAACAGACTCACTCGGCTTCTCGACTAAATCTAGAGTACAAATATATGCTTCTGGTTATCTAACCACATTTGAATCTATTTATAATTCCTTATCTGTCAGCAGCAATGATACACGCTGTTGTCCCGACAGCAGCCAGCGTTCCCTTATTGGCGATAACGTCCTAGACTGTATGTGTGTGTGATGTTTCAGATCAACTGTATGATTCAGCTCGCTAATAGGTCTTGCAGATGCTCCAGGGATTTGGTGATGGTTTTCCTATTTCTGAAGTTGGTTAACTCACATATAACTGACTATATACAACAAAAAGTTGAAACCATTAATTTCAAAATGCAGCGTTTTTCCGCTGGCGTCTCCGTTTTTTTATGCTCTACGGCCGAACAAGCAGCTCCTGTAATTTTTTAATTACAATAAGCCAATTTTTGCTTTTGATTTTATACAATAACTGCTATATACAGTCAAACTTCCCTATAATGAATTCGCACGGGACTAGAAAAAAACGTCATTATATAGAATACAATTAAAATATACCCAGAAAGCTGTGTCTTTGAAATTAGTTCATTATACGGAGAACTTCATTATATAGAAGTTCACTATAGGGAAGTTCGACTGTAAATACGTAGTGACTACTACTAATATTTGTTTCCCGAGTGAGTATTTCACCCATTTATAACAAAACGTATGAATAGAGTACTCATAAAAAATGTTTATTCGAAAAATAGGACTTATAAAAATAAAGCATAGTACACCGAGTACTCTAAATACAATGAATATTTTGATTGTACATGAATGCGATGAGATCAGTTTTGAAAAAAAAAATAACGCTGTTAGAGATTTCGGATTGGATTGGGTGGCTGTTAGGAAACATGTACAGGAAGAATAGTCTACTTCGCGTTGCGCAGTCAGTCCCTCTTTTCTGTTCATAAAGCCAGCGAACAGCTCTCTTCGTTAGATGTGTCGTTGCCTTGAAAGCGTCTTGTTGGGCTTGTTCTGTCTGCACTCCTTGTCAAACCATGTGTTTTTCCTTGGGTGTGTCGTAAAAACCACCTTATCAGAGACTCTCAATGCCTGATATACCCTTACTATTATAACTCTACACATAAGACAAATTTTTCATAATAATATGGGTGGCGCTACAGCCCATGGCAGGGCAGGGCCTAAAGCAGCCACTCCTGTTGTGTGTACTATTACTCTTTCACGAGTTGAAACTCACTTTTTCTAGACAGTTATATCAACTCTTTGAGAAGTACTAGTGCCTAGAAAGAGGTGGTGCTGTGAAAATTCAGAATCGGAAATCGACATTTTTCATTCACCTACACTGAATAGGCGTTAGACGACAATTACATTTGTTTCATTCAGTATATTATTGACGGTGTACTCAATATATTATTGATTATAAGTAGTGAACTTGTTTGGTTTTCTTCGAGTACACAAAAAATTAAAGGAAAACAAAAAGAGTACTCGTTTTGTATTGTCGGGTATTTCAAATTACGAATACTCGTTTTCTACGTTATTGTACTTACATTTAAAATTGAAATTAATAGAGTACTCTGAAGTACTATACTCGTTCATAGAGAGACAATTAATGTATTCACGCAGATCTCTAGTACATATGTTTTTTTTTTCAACGTATTAATTCTTGGACGGGTGGTGGCCCGTGGCTTTGTGGGTATTTGCGTCGACTCCTGTCATCCTGACTCCTGTCGAACCTGTCTAGGTTCGATTCCTGGTACGACAAGAAATACTTTTCACCACCTCTTTCGAGTCACTGACAATGCTCAAAGAGTATAACTGTCTAGAAAAAGCTTCTCAAACTTGGCCGTTCGGAGTTGGCATGAAACTGTAGGTCCCTTCCACTCGTGATAGAACAATAGCACGCACAACAAGAGTGGTTGCTGAGAAGCTAGGCCCTGGCCCTCTACGGGCTGTAGCGCCACCCATATTATATTATATTATTATTAATTCTTGGCCAGAGTGAAAAATTAAAAAAAATAACGTCCGACGTACTTCAATAGACAATGTATTTTTCAAAATATATTTAATTAAAATCATTAATAATTTCGCCTTGGGCCTTGTACTATAATTCGGATACCGAGTACTTGGAGATTTTTCCCGACCATAATCTTTTGCGACATCATTGTTGAAGCCAATTTAAAAAAAAAATTCGAAAATTCTAGAGTGGCCTAACCCCTTAAGTCCTGCTCGTTTCGCATATCCATCGTTTCCTCTTTTTCTTGAAAACTTTAACAACGGACCATTGCGGCGGGTTTCATGTAATCTGTGGCTCCCCAGTACAAACTACAGGTGGAAGAAATCACACGATAGCCTATTCTCTTACCGAAATCTGATGTAGAATTTAGTTCAGGAACAGGTTCAGCTTAGTGCTCAATCTGCAATGTTTTCCGCCATTTAACATTGTCATGCGAAAATATTACCTCTACTCTGTCACTGATCGTCAACCTTCTTAGCATCGTATGTCGTCCAATTCATCACAAAACATGAACTCATACTCAGGATTTAGCAACACACTGTTCACTTCCGTCACCGCAGGAAGCTATCTCAGGTACAACGTATGTGCCCAGTATCCTTAAATGGACGGTTCTTCTGGTGGTTAGTTTCATTTCGATGATAGCACCACAAATTGTAGGTTCGAGTATGTGCCCCTCTTGTGGGCAACTTTCTGATGTAACATCCGCTTTGTTCGAATTTCCGTCCTCACCAGGAGCTTTACTGTTCTTTATTTAAGATCTTGCTTTATATCGTACGGCGGTGTTAGAGAAGACTCTAGACTCGTATGCTCTTTGAGCATAGTCATGGACTCAAAAGAGGTGGATCCATGAAGCATTAAAATTGCTCGTATCGGAGATTAAATCTAGAGTCCCCAGCGTGGGAATCGAAGCACTTACATAGTACACAACGGTCGCCATGCACATTCAGAGCTGTTAGCTTGTCTTCCTCCACCGTCTTCCGTGCTTCATCCATGATGGCTCCCTCATGTATAACCCAAGGCACGGGTAATTCGTACATCGGACATAGGACTCACTATAATTTGAACTCAGAAGCGCAGTAAAAAAAAACTACCTCCATCACCGGAGTTACGCAAAGAATGCTGGTAAGGTTCGATTACAGGCACGCCAACTTTAATTTTTCACCGCTGTCTCTAAGGCTGTAATTAAGCTAGTAATCCTTCTCGGATGAATTAAATTCCGTTCTGCAAGTACTTTGCTTCAACAATCTTAAAAAAAGTAACTCAATATCATATTTTCAGTGTGCAGTCTACTAAACGTCGGAGTTGCTGCGATTTTCGGGCCTCAGTCTTCCCACACAGCTGGTCACGTGCAAAGTATATGCGACACAATGGAGGTAAGACTCACCAAGCCCGATCCTCGTCATCATCTGAAATCAATCCCCAAAATGCTAGGTACCCCATTTAGAGAATCGCTGGGATTATCGTCTAAGGAGGGAGAGCTGTTTAGTCAATCTTTATCCTCATCCCAACACGCTCTCGAAGGTATGGCAGCTCCCTTTAACTGAATAAACACCGTTTTAGTACTCTCGTCGATTTCAGGCCTATGTGGACATCGTACGATCTTGGGGTTGGAAGACGTTTACCATAATCTACGAAAATAACGATGGTCTTGTCAGATTGCAAGAACTCCTCAAGGCGCATGGTCCATCAACATTTCCAATCACCGTGCGACAACTTAGCGACTCCGGAGACTATCGGTAAGAACCTTATCGCACACGAATAGACATTGAAAAACAATCAATTTAGGCCACTGCTGAAACAAATCAAAAACTCTGCTGAAGCTCACATCGTACTCGACTGTACCACCGAAAAGATCTACGAAGTTCTAAAGCAAGCCCAACAAATTGGAATGATGAGTGATTACCACAGCTATTTGGTGACATCACTGGACTTGCACACCGTCAATTTGGATGAATTCAAATACGGTGGCACGAACATTACCGGATTCCGGCTGATCAATGACAAAGTCGTTTCGGAAATTGTCCGCTCGTGGACCATTGACGAGAAGGGCTCCTCGAGATCAGCTAATTTAAGTACAATCAAGGTAAGGTGCAGTTTGAAAAAGAAGAAGAAATATATTTAAATTTTGCTTAAGCTACCGAACTTCCGTAGAAAGGCTGTCAACAAAATAGAAATCACCGACTGTTAACTAAGTCTTCTAATTGTTCACTTAAAGTAAAGTTATCGGATAAATGGAAATAACGAGCTTCAAAAACACACGAACTATTTTGTAGAACCCTGACCGTTTCAAATACGGATGGCTAAAATTTGCAACACTCAATTTGTTCCTTCAAGGCGTTGACGAACGTGGGATAGTTGATTGAGACTTAAGGGAGCCATGCACGCTTTGTGGATTAACCATAATGACCGTAAGGAGACTTAAGTCAACTAAATCCATCGAGCGGATTCACATAAATGATACATTCTGACAATAGTAACCACCAGTTCTCCCACTTTCGTTAAGTTTCGTTAATTTCTGCCGTCTTGCTAAATGCAGATATCGCTCAAATCCGCGTCTTTCAATTTAGGCATAAAAACTGGACTCGTTGTGGGCATATTTGTTTCGCAACAATCTGTCTACTGTCACTAATCATGCAATACCCAGTATATACCACAGTCGTCCCACACGGCTGGTCACGTGCAAGGTATAGAATGGACATTAAAAGAACAATTTACGCCCATACGTGAATTTGTTTTACACCGTACCATTTACATTTTATGAGCTGTCGAAGCAAGCTCGAAGCCTCTTGTGCCGCTTTTTTCTCATTTTTGTTCTATCCAGTCCTAGAATCTAGTCCCAGATTACTACCTATCAGGCCTTTGGAGGGTCTGCACCTGAGCAATAGCTGATGGATGACTTGGTCTTTATACCAGAGGTTCGAAGAAGATCGAATTCGAAGACCCTCATTGCTGGAGCATTCTCGTTCATGAGCTCGATGTGCCGGAGCCAGTGCTTTCAGACTTCCAGACTACATCCACATTTGGTTCGTAGAATTCGCTGTTAAGTCTTCTTCTTCATTCACCTTCCTCGCGGACGGGACCACATATCCGACGTAGAATTTTTTTCTTCGAATGCTCCACTCAACTTATCCTATGTCCAATATTAGAAACAAAAATCAGCAAGACATCTAAGTGACTAGGCTATGCCATGTGTACAGGCTCAGCCCGGATTGCAGGTCTAGTGTAAAATAAATACAAGAATTTTAGCCCTTCTAGGTTTCGATTGTACCTCTGATTCAACCTTGACTCTCAAAGAGTTCACAGTTAGATCTTCTCCTACATTCACCTCTCTCTTTTAGTACGAAACATCCGACGCAGAATTTTTCTTTCTAAGTATCAGCAACCCGTCTGGAATCACAATGCCGGCATTAAGACATTGGTTTTAATTTCCTGATTTTAGAGATAGATTGCTTTCGTTAACAAAAGTAAACGAAACTTAACGAATCTGAGTGTGGTTATCATTATTATTATTATAGTTGTTCAGGGTATATATATTGCACCGCGACCTATAGATATATTGTGTCCCCCTTTTGATATATTTGCTCTCCTACGAGTTCCCCTCACATATCTACATTTATTTTTAGAGTTGTTTTAAGGGTAATGGACTCCTGTTGCGCAAAGATGGAAAAGATTTCTTCTAGAGTATTCTTTCTAAGCCACATTCCTTTAGGAATCTGAGAACGAGAGATGGTTCTACTGACTTCAATTATTCCTCTGATATCAGGTGCTTCCCCAGATATGTTTGCCTTTTGTAGACTAGAGCCTCACGGCCTGCAGTACGTGTTCTGGAATTTCAATAGATACCCCACAGAATCTGCATACACCTTCTTCTAATGCACCTAGTATCCTTAGGTGCTACTTGACTCTGCAGTGCCCTGTTTGTTCTTGCTCATTTTAATACATGCCACAAACCTCTTTCGATTATATTGTTTCTAGGCCTGCTTCATGCCATGAGCTTTCTTCCAGTTTTCTGTCCGGTTTCTTCTCTGAGGATGATGCTCCTTTCTAGCTAGGAAGTCGGGCATTCTATTGCATTCTAATCCCGTGTGGCCAGGCATCCAGCAAAGATTTACTCTTAGGATCTGTAGATGTAGGAGTCTAGTGCTATGATAGCGGCTCGACTGTCCGACATTGTTGCTATGTCGCAGTTGGTATAGTTTTTCATCAAAATTGATTTGAACGCTTCTGTCTACGTCATAGATTTCAGCTGGAATGATGCTGGTGCGTTTGCCCATGTATTCGAAATACTTTGTTCTGGGCCCGAATACACCTTCATTAGTTCTTGGTCAGTCTATATATCATTTTATCGTATTGCTGCTCAGTCTGTGGACTAAGGATTCAGTCACTCCAGTACTTTTTTGTACTGAGCATAAAGGTAAACTTCTTTTGGAAATTGAATTTCATAATCACGTCATCCCTCGGAATGGCCAAGGGTGGTAGCTTTTTGAAAAGTGCATCGAATTGTCTCGATGCACTTGTTTTTTTCCTATACCTTCTATTGGCTATCATGGTTACAGTGTATCATTTCTGCTTATTCGTTCGATTGGTTAGCTTATATCTCCTTACGTTCATTGTGATCGCGATTGAAGACTTCTCTTTTGAATGCAGCTAGAATTTATGAGTTCTTCTTCTTCTTGCTGACCAGCCAATTCTTACCTCCGTTTCGGACCAGTATTCGAGTCTGCTGTCCTCTTAAAGTGATGTGCGCGTGAAGCCCGACTTGTCACAGTGATTTTTAAGAAATTACAAGATTTCAGGAAATGATGACAAAAACAAATTATTCGAGTATGCCAGAGGTAACGATTAAAATTATCGATTGTATTTATGGAGAAAAATCGCAAAATATGTCAGCTTGGATTGCATAAATAATAACATCAAATTCCTTCTCCGCGAAAACCGTTTGCTTGATGACTTGACAAACTGAAAATGCGACCTCACCAACTAGCGGTCAAGACTAAATTATTCGTACACTCTATCCGCAGCTATCTGTCAGATCAGAGTTTGAAAGTAGCGGCTGATGTGTACAGTATTTTCTCAGACAGCAGACAAATTGATGTGATATTCTTAGAAATTTAAATCAGATCCAAAATTCTGCATTTCAAGGCAACAGAATCAACATCTGTAGACACAGTCTCTTCTCAATTCTTGCCGCCAGCAGTATGTGAAGATGTGGAGGAAGAATTTTATTCCCCGATAGCTTGAATAATAATAGGCTTTTATTGCCGATCAATAAATCACATCCGAGACCGTTCAGATAAACACACACGATCATTTCCATCAGCAGCCGTAAAGACTGCCCGAAATTCGAAGATCGCGGGAACAACGCACGTAGCCAGTGCGACTACACAAATCATTTTAACATCCGAATCTTCTCATTCTCATTCAACAGGCGGAGACGGCACTCATGTACGATGCCGTCCACTTGTTCTCGAAGGCCCTGCACGACCTCGACACCAGCCAGCAAATCGACATCCATCCGATATCGTGCGATGGCCAGAACACCTGGCAGCACGGCTTCAGTCTGATAAACTACATGAAAATCGTCGAAATGAAGGGCCTGACCAATGTCATCAAGTTCGACCATCAGGGTTTCCGCACCGACTTTGTGCTGGACATAGTCGATCTGGGCTCGACGGGGGTGCGCAAGATAGGAACCTGGAACTCAACACTCCCCAATGGCATCAATTTCACGCGAACATTTAGCGAGCAACAGAAGGAAATCGAAGCTAATCTGAAAAACAAAACCCTTGTGGTGACAACAATTCTAGTAAGTGCTCGAACATTTTTGGTGTCAAATTCAAGTCAAAATTTACTGTAACCCGAAATCGTTCGATCACGTAGAGCGACCCGTACTGCATGAGGAAAGAATCGGCGGCTACACTTACAGGGAATGATCAATTTGAAGGATATGCGGTGGATCTTATAAGTGAGATATCGAAATCCTTGGGATTCAGTTATAAAATTCAATTAGTACCAGATCACGCCTATGGCAGCTATAACAAGAAGACCGGGTAAATTGAATTGAATAACTTTCATTTCCTAACATGCGCACATTGTAATGTACGAACTGCATTCCATCATATTCCGACAGTGAATGGGACGGTATGATCCGAGAGCTCCTGGAGCAACGTGCAGATCTGGCAATCGCTGATCTTACAATAACATTTGAAAGAGAGCAGGCTGTCGACTTCACGATGCCTTTCATGAACCTCGGGGTATCTGTCCTGTACCGGAAACCTGTAAAGCAGCCGCCGAACCTCTTTTCCTTTTTGTCACCGCTATCGCTGGACGTTTGGATCTACATGGCAACGGCCTACCTGGGCGTGTCCGTTTTGCTCTTCATCTTGGCCAGGTAATGGGTATAGTCGCGCCAGCCAAAACCTTACGCATCCTCTTTCGTGCAGATTCACGCCCTACGAATGGCCAGCGTATTCAGGGGCGCACGGCGAGAAGGAGGAGAGCCAATTCACGCTGATGAACTGCATGTGGTTCGCCATCGGATCGCTGATGCAACAGGGATGCGATTTCCTGCCTAAGTAAAAACAATCTCAAGCATTTTGTCGCCTTGATCTAAGTGATCTCAATTGTATCGGATTTTCCTTCTATTTTGTGTGCATTTAAGAGCATTGTCAACCCGGATGGTCGCTGGAATGTGGTGGTTCTTCACGCTGATCATGATCTCATCGTACACTGCTAACTTGGCTGCCTTTCTGACGGTCGAACGCATGGACTCGCCCATCGAGAGCGCTGAGGACCTCGCGAAGCAGACCAGAATCAAATATGGCGCACTCAAGGGAGGCAGCACAGCGGCTTTTTTCAGGGTATGCCAATTTTTTGAATCTCTTTGCCATGATAGGGCAATTTGTTTTTTTTGTTTTGAAGGACTCACAAATATCAACGTACCAGCGGATGTGGAAGTTTATGGAAGCGGCTAGACCATCAGTCTTCACCGCCAGCAACGGCGAGGGCGTGGACCGCGTGATCAAGGGAAAAGGTTCGTTGTCCGTCAAGACTGTTTGTTGATGCTACAAATTGACGTTCGATTTCAGGAAGCTACGCCTTTTTGATGGAGTCAACATCCATCGAGTACGTGACGGAACGCAACTGTGACCTCACACAAGTCGGTGGAATGCTGGACACAAAGGGATACGGAATCGCCACACCCCCAAGTAAGTGACCCCATTCCCCCTCGAAGACCATGATTCCCGTCGACATTTTCTTCCACTTACAGACTCACCCTATCGCACCGCAATCAACGGCGTCATCCTGAAACTGCAGGAGGAGGGGAAGTTGCACATTTTCAAGACCAGGTGGTGGAAGGAGAAGCGTGGCGGAGGCAGCTGTCGCGTGGAAACATCGAAGTCCACATCGGCAGCCAACGAGTTGGGCCTGGCCAATGTCGGCGGTGTGTTCGTCGTGCTCATGGGCGGCATGGGAGTGGCATGCGTGATCGCCGTATGCGAGTTCGTATGGAAGTCACGAAAAGTCGCCGTCGAGGAGAGGCTCAGTGCAATACTGCACGAATAGAAGAGATGATCTTGGAATTGCCCACACATTCCAAGATGAATCACAGACATCGAGATGCACGTGTCATTTCTTCGAAAACCTTGCACACCAGACATATTCTTAAAATAAAATCAAAATAGCCAGGGAACTTTTACTGAGTACTTTGTAACGTTTCAATAACCTAACTCCACTCGTATTCGCATTTATTTGATGGATTTGATGAGAGGTGTTAACTTAGCCAAAATGAATCAATGTATTTACAACATTTCGGAAGGGAGCTAGAAAATTGTAAGAACGTATGCACATTGCACGCGTACGCAGGTAGATCAAATTCATCTTGTACTTAGCAAGTGTATGTATTTTTACCAAACTTCGATTGTAACCGATAGACCTAAGCAAACTGATTACTAAGTGTTAGTGTTAGTGTTAGTGTTAGATATACTCAGAATATATTTGTAGTTAATGGTGGATAATAAATCGAGAAGATAACTTAATTTTAGAAATTAACCAAGAGCTGCATGCCCACTGGGTTGTTGATTTTATGGTGTAATGTTTGATGTAACAAAACGATCGTTGTCTCACTTAGATTTATCGAACTTAGATGCCAACATCTAAAGGGCGTTTGTTTTAGAGGCGGACAACTTTAAATTCACAACATTATTTCTTGTGACAGCTGATGTGACAGTTCTCTGTTGCCTTGAGAGTAGTTTGGTTAGGCAATTCATCGTGAAGAGATTAAGACAGGAGCAACGCTTACAATTTGTTAAAAAGAATGTTTGTTCAAATGGAGGAGCTCAAACCAAAACTGTTGTCAGATCACAGAATTGTCCTACATGTCTGATGATGGTCAAATCGTTCCAGTCAATGGTGAATGGTACAGAGACATGATTACTAACCAATTTTTGTGCAACATTGAACATGAACGTCAAAATTCTACGAGTTAAGACGAAATACTGCCTGATGTGCTGCCAAGAGTGTATGAAAATTGTACCTACGGATTATTCCAATTACGCGCCACACGCGGCGGTCACATGCCCGAAATTATATTCAAACATTCATGACAATAAGTTATCTGTATAATAAATCCAATCTCGTGGATATTAATATAATCCACAAACCATTTTTCTGTGTTTTATTTCAATTTTAGGTTCTTCGTCTCTAAAAAAAAACACCCCCACAATCTCCAGTGGCCCCCATGATCCGCTAAACGGGGGCAAAGAACGCACGAGAGATCTCCAGGCCAATCGAGTCTCCACCATCGACTCTAACTCATCAGGGGTTAGGCCTTAACGCAATCAGGCGGGTTTTTGGACTTGGTCCAACCACGTCGTCCAGGGTCTGCCAAGCGGCCACGTTCCTCATGGAATAGCATTTGAAGTCGCTCGCCTCTGAAGTCGCTCGCCTCTGAAGTCGTGTTAAGGGAGGGGTCATTCGAGCTACGTGACCAAACCATCCAAGCATACCCCTTACAGTTCCCCGTGAGAAACTCACACAACAGCACGAAGAAATCTCATGTCAGCAGCTGGTATTTCTCGTTATCACCCAAATTTCATGGCCATAGGTAAGAATTGGAAGAAAAACTGAGTAGAAAACTGTAGCTCAGCCGCCGTGATTACAGATCATCCAAGCTGTTTCATATTTGACCCAGCTACAACAGGAAAGATGAGCATTGCTATTCCCATCACTCGTGAATAGACCCCGAGATACTTAGACTTCTCCAGCTGCTTCAATTGGACTCCACTAGAGTGCATTCCAATGGTTTTTCCTCATCCTCGTCGCTGCAGCTTCTGCAGAAGTCGTTATAGGGGTGGCGGGGGGGAGTGGTGATTGCAAGTCTAGAAACGTTCCAATGTTACTGTTATAACGCCAATGAGAGTTCTAAGATTCGACCTGACCTCAAATTGATCAGACTAAGCGATCGTTTAGGATCGAGCGAAGGCTAGATTTGTTTGGTAATGAAACATCCTGTCCCAGTTGACCACCTACAATTTACTTGAGTAGGTGTATCTAGCCTCAGTAGATGTTTTACAGGAGCGATAGGCATGGATGGTGGATCACCACCCGGAAAGATTACTGAGCTGGTACTCTTTCTTCTATCGAGTTCGTTCGCTTGGCATTGCTCTGGAATAGTACAGTGCCCCGGCACCCACATAAGTTGGATGTTAAAATACATCCCGTTGAGAGATATGTGGCAATTAAGGGAAGTCTTGGAGTTGAAGGTGAATGAATTTAGAGATTTGAAACTTTTTCGCCGTATTAGCTGCTGTCTGTATACCGACTAGGTCTATCACGTAATGAGTCAGGGATTTTCTACTCCCAAGATTTGTTTTTTGGGAATTCACATCCTAGACCGCATTCACTGCTCCATTTCACCAGCTTGAAAAGGGCAAATTGCATAATATCCCTAATTGTGAATAAATATTCAGATACTGCAATTGCAATATCGTCTGCATGGGGAATGACCTCACACCCGGTCCCCTTGTGTTAGTAGCTGTTCGTTCACAACTAAGTTCCACAAGGGAGGAGACTGGTCATCTATTAGGAGAGCCCTGGCCAGAATGGAAACACCGTACTACCTGCGGCGGATAGTCTCTGAATACCTCAGGAACAGGAATATAAGGTACCACTCTGATAAGTGCGCTAAGTACTACAACGTTGTCGCAGGAGTCCCGCAAGGTTCTGTCCCTGGACCTCTCCTATGGAATATTATGTGACGGGACTCTACGTCTTTCGCTACCAGATGGTATGAAAGTAATAGGCTTCGCTGATGACATCGCGGTGGTCACAGTTGCCAAGCACGTCCACGAGGTGGAGTCTGCTACTGACGAGGCGATTGAGGAAATAAAGGACTGGTTGGAGTCTGCCGGTCTGGAACTAGCTGCCCCAAGACTGAAGCTGTCTTAATAAGCAGCCGCAAGAAGGTGGAGTACGCAAACTTCCGGATCGGAAATCAGACAATTAGATCAAAGGAATCATTGAAGTATCTCGGTGTCATGATCGACAATAGACTTCGCTTCAAACCCGACATTGAGTACGCAAGCAAGAAGGGACCGACGATGCAAGCGGCACTCTCCCGAATGCTCCCAAATATCGGTGGTCCTGGATACGCTCGTAGGATCCTGTTGTCCAGAGTGGTCAGCTCAGTCCTGCTGTACGCCGCCCCGATATGGGTGCACTTGCACTGGCAATTACTGACTGCAGGAGAAAGTTGTCGGCGCAGTACAGGCTCTGCGCAATCAGAGCCATCAGCGGCTTCCGAACCATCTCTGACGTTGCAGCATGTGTTCTAGCCGGAATGATCCCCATTGACATACTCGCAAACGAGAGCCAAAGGGTGTACCTTCGGCAGCCCCTGAATCGTCAGGAGGCAAGAAGAGTAAAGACGGAGGAAAGAGCGGCATCGATGACGCTGTGGCAAACCAGTTGGGATGGCTCCGCAAAGGGCAGGTGGACCCATACGCTCATTCCCACCATTGAATCATGGACGCAAAGAAAAATAGGGAATTGTAATTTCCATCGTACACAGCTCCTGTCCGGGCATGGTGGCTATCGGAAATACCTCCACAGGTTTGGACACGATAACACACCTATGTACCCCGAATGTCCAGACGTGAATGAAGACGCGGAGCATGCAGTGTTCTACTGCACACGCTTCGTCGAAGACAGAGCGAACTTGCCAATCCCGGTGATACGCTACATGACAAGATCTGAGAGCGACTGGACAGAGGTCTGCTCTTTCATAGCTAACGTGCTGATTGCACTATGAAGAGCTGAAGCTCTAAGAAGAGCCCGAGAAGCGGCCTTACAAAATAGAGCATAATTGCTAACCAGCCCCGCGAAGTAATACCTACCGGCAGTTCCGCGGGGAGAGTGCTTAAAGTGTGCAGAGGTGTGGTTTAGGGCGTAGGCGCGAGGACAATGGAGAATAATATCCCGCGAATCGGTCATGCTGGTAGCTCGGGTTACCAGTATCTTGAAGAAGACTCCACATCAATTGGCGCAAACCAAAAAAAAAAAAGGGAGGAGACAGTATACCGCCTTGTTGTGTACCTCTGTTAACCGTTCTGCAGATCGTGGTCTTACTAAGCTTCGAACTTACCGCCCTATTATTTAGAAGCTGGTGAATAAAAGCCACTAAGGACTTTTCGGTTCCGAGCCTGTTGAGTGCTGAGGTTAAAGGCTCCCTCCATGTCTACAAAGATAGTAGGGGTAAACTCCTTGTGCTTGAAAGATTTTTCTATTAGGCCTGTCCACACGTGAAGGTTTGTTTCAACAGATCTGCCCTTGTTGTAGGCATGCTGAGAGATTGATAATTGTGACTGTACGGATACGTCAAGAGTAGAGTTTTAAGAAGAAAGTCATAAGTGGACATATATAAAAATAGACCTTTAGTTTGGCGTGCGAGCTTTTCCCTGCCCTTGATATGAAGATCACGTTGGTACCCCTGAAAAATGTTGACCATCAAGGCAGAGATGAGGTCATCTGTCATGGTCAATTCTGGAACAGTCAGGCGGGACTTGTACTGTCCAAAAAAATTATAAGGGTCGGTCCCAGGAGAACCAAGGAGGCTTCTAGAACTGAACAAGCCGGACCTAAAAGCCCATAGAATCCATTGCGTGCGTTAGATAATTTCAAAAAATGTACAACTCATAAGCCCTAATGAAAGGGAGAGATACAGCAAATGTAGCCCAGAAGTGGAATGCATCACGACGGATGTCAAAGTATAAAAAAGTTGACTAATGTAACTTTTTTATAATTTCACAGTTCCTTTCCCACATAAATAAATTTAGTCTGATATTGTGTTAGTGTGGTTGTATGGATTTCGGACGCAACGAACGTAATCATTGGGCACCTCTCTGCAATCCGGCAAATTCGATTTTTGTTGATTCTATACGCAATGCACGCAACGGATTCTATGGGTTTGGGCCTTAAGAACATTATGTGACGGAGTTACTGACCACTTCTCATGCAACTATGACCTGCACGAAATGTGGCACAGCAACTCAGAAAAGTGTAGACACCGTGGACAGTCAAAGGAGACTATGGAGCATCTACTCGCCGAGTGTCCAAATCTGACATTAATCTGATAACTAACAGAACCACCTTCACAGGAATAGACATTAGACTGTTAGGACATTCCATCAAAAGACATAATCATATATTTCCATATAGCTATAAAGTCCTAGATCAAGAAAGGAGATCAAGAGATCTATCGTGGATCTGTATCTTGTATCATTCCCCATTTTCTTCAATTCAATTCAAATTAGCGTGGTACTACATCTACAAATATCATCGTTCGTTTACTTCCATTCAACGGTAGATACCTCCATTGCGAATGGTTCAATGATATTGTTTGCCAGTGACTGTTGTCGGGTCTGACAATTATTCGAAAAACCAATTTGAAGTCAGTGAATATACGTCTTTTTGTTTTTCTGTTTCAGTCTTCGTGGTTGCTGGCCATCACAACTGCATTCCGTGTTTATCTGCTACTCCTTTACCGTCGATGGTTGTTTTCGTTTTCCAATTTTCCAATTAAAAGCGGACACCTGAAGCATGACATTTACGTCCAACCCCGGCGAAGGGTTTCAAATGCCAAGACAGCTGCCATTAATTGAATTCTAAATCACCGCATGAAAGCCCATTTCGAGGACATAAGCGGTCGCCAACGTTCAGTTTGTCAGTGAATCTTGAAGTGCGATGAAGCCGCTACTCTGGCTTGTTTTCCTACTCACCTGCAGTGGATATGTTCGAAAGTCCACGGCTAACGACTTTTCGTCCTTTTTGAGCTTAAATGCTTCTTTGGGTAAGGAGAAAATTGGAATACTTCTCGGCAATTGAGTGAAATTATGATAAATGTGAATTTTGTGTGCGTTACAGCGGTTGTTGTTGACCATGATTATATGCAGCAAAAGGGTCCGGAACTGATGCTCAAATTTCAGAAGATTCTATCGGATGCTATACGGGAAAATCTCCAAACAGGAGGCATCAATTTAAAGTACTACTCGTGGAGCGAGGTGAGACTTAAAAGAGGTAACGTTCATGCCGACACAAGTGCAAGTCTTTCTGAACTGATTGTGTCCTTTGCGTGTAGACTTTATAGCTGCTGTGACTATTATGGATTGCAAGAAAACTTGGAACTTCTTCGATTCGATTCAAGAGAACACCATTCTGATGTTTGCCATCACGGACTCTGATTGCGCTCGGTTGCCTGCCCAAAAGGCTCTCATGGTGAGAGAGTGACGTTTTGTTGAACAAGATAAAGTCAATTTTCGCCACAGATTCCAATTATAGAAAAGGGTGAGGAACTCCCCCAACTCGTGCTCGACTTCAAAGTACAAAATCTGGTCAATTGGAAGACATGCGTGGTCTTGCTGGACTCATCCATCAGTAAATAATGAAATAACTTTCTTCGTTCGTTTCGCACAATCTCCTTTCGAATAAATCTCATTTCAGTGAACGGCAACTCTCACATAATTGAAACATTGGTGCACGACAATTCGAACCATAAATTCCGTCCAATTGCACTCTACCTTTACACAATCGACGATAGCGCGCGAAGTCATCAAAGACGTGCAATGATCAAGAAGGCCCTCATGACGTTCACGAGATATCGACGCAATCAGTTTATGGTGTTCACCAGATCGATTGAGGATGTCATGGAAGTGGCTGAGAGTTTGAACATGTTCCACATCCACAATCAGTGGTTATTTTTTGTGCTACAAGACCGTGATAACTCGAACTTTGAGCCGTTTATTCAGAACTTACACGATGGCGCCAACATTGCGTTTGCTTACAATGCAACAAAAATTACTTGTCAGGTATGAAATGGTATTCTAATTTATTGATATACGGGTGATCTTTGTTTTCACCGCTTTCTCTGAGTTCTTTCTATTGCTTATACAATTCGTAAACCTTTTTTTGTAATATAGCCTGGTCGGCCAGGACAATTTCAACGTTTCTGCAGCAGAAATTTCATTCCAAAAAAAGTTTAATGCAACTTCAATGTAATTCACTTTCTATTGTTGCCAAATTGATGTCAGTACCAGAAAGCTAAGAAAAACCGATAGTATTTGCTAGAATTGAAGAGCCCGCTTAACTTAAAATTGAGTAGTGGTGCTTTCTTGAGGTATTCCAGCATAAAATCGGAGAATTTATCGTTATTTGACGCAGATTGACTACTCCTAATCTTGGAATAAGTTGATGCTTATAATAAAGCTGTTTAGCTGGTCAATGCGTACGCTATTTAGTACGCAGAGGTTGTTCAAATAGTAGGCCCCTAGAATTGAGTACCCACTACTTGCCAGAGCGCTACAAGAGCTGAAGATGTGATTTGTGGTCTCTACCTCCTCTTCATCCTAGCTTCTGCACAAATCGTTGTTTGGGACACCCATCCTGCGAACGTGTATGCCATTTGCGCAGTTTCCGGTTATGACGCTGATGAGCGTCGTGAGTGAAGGTCTGCTTAGTCTGAGCAGACAGAGTGGTCGCTTGAAATTGACCGCTGGCCATATTTTTATTCTTTTAAGGCAGGTCGGGCCTTGAAGCCATTTGTGATCGGTTGTTTCAACTGTGTTTACCTTGAGAATATAGTACTCTGTAGCGATCGGCATAGAAGATCTCCTCCTGGTGGAATACGCTACAGTGGTCAGGGAGCTTAAATGAGTTCTTTGGAATAGACACCACCAGAAAGTTGAATTCGTTACGGATTGTTGAGTGACCGATGGGGAGTTCGGACCACAGTCGGAGAACATTTAGTCTCAGGGCTTTGCTACCTGCTACTTGTTTGCCAAATAATTCGAATGGAGGAATGGAGGAGTATATTAAGTGCATCAGACGGAGTGCTTCTCTCGTATTCACACCCGGTTGAGTGCCTTACAGTTAACAGCTTTGCTTAGCACTCTCCACCAAACTAAGACCCCGTATAGTAGTGCTTTTCTAGCTTAGCTTATTATCAATAATGATACCCAGAAATTTTGCACTAGCGATTAATTGCAAGGTAGTGTCGCACAGTGTGGGGCGGTCAAAGTGGGGTAAAGAGTACACATTCCATTTTTTGTGGATTGATGCCAAGTCCACACGTTTTGGCATTCTGTATTATGTCCCTTAGAGTGGAAATGAATTTACCAGATGCCGCTATGGCAACATCGTCCGCATAGGCAATGACTGCATTCAGCCTCTTCCAGTATTGGTAGCAGTTCATCAATCGCTACGTCTCAAAGAATGGATGAGAGTACACCTCCCTGTGGGGTTCCTCTGTTCACTCCTCTGTAGATCGTATTACCTCTCATGTAAGAGTGGATTACCCTGCTGGTCAGTAGCTGATGAAGGGAGGACTTTCCGCCCCTAGTTTGTTCGATGTTGTTGAATGCGCCTTCAATGTCAAGAAATGCTACAAGGGTGAATTCCTCATATTCGAGGGATTTTTTAATGGTTCCTCTTTCCTGAAGGCTCAAGGGGATGGTAGATGGATGAAGCAGTACTCTTTATGTGAATGCTCATGAAAATGTATACGGATTTTGATTGTGGACACAGCACTATTCTGTTCATTACCGCAACAGAATTTTTTTGTTTGTCGGTGGTTTTTGAACACTACACATTTAGGTGTTTGGCGAAGGTGTAGTGGCCCGTCAGTACGCCGGTAAGTCGTCTACAGTATTTTTTGTTAAGAGATAACAAGAATGCCGCTGATCCTCTGATCCTTGGCGATCTCATTTCCCGTGATCACGTGGTGGCCCGGGACCCAGACAAGTTTTAGTGTATTGAACCTGCCGATCTAATTTAGAGAAGACTTGCATTCTTGGCTGTCGCTACAGACACAAATACTTCGCCCCTTCCACCTGTTCTTCACAATATAGTTCGTGGCCATTAGGATCGCATAGGTTTCCGCTTGAAAGATAGTCGCAAATTTACCTAATGAGGTGTGGAACGCCAGATAAGAGCAGACTTACTCAAAGGAACTCTATTCAATTGCTCTCTCACACTTATTTTATAAATGTAACATTTTTGCCATGATTTTCGTAGGAAACAATTGAATGCATCATGACGGAACTGGCTTTGGGATTTGTGTCTTCACTTTCGAAAGTGATACGCGAAGAGGAATCGATTTATGGAGAGATTTCCGACGAAGAATGGGAAGCGATTCGTCCCACAAAGAAGGACAAACAAATCGAATTATTAAACTATATGAAGGTTTGTCCATCACTAATGTCCATCTTCGTTTGAATTAAATAAAAAGTCTTCCACTTTTCCAGGCTTACCTAAAGTCAAACAGTGTGTGTGCAAGTTGCTCTCGATGGAGTTTCAAGACGGCGATATCGTGGGGAAGAAGTCAGGAAAGCCTCAAAGGAGCGCCGCAATCAGGTAAGAACTCCAAGTACAAGCACAAAACATTTGCGTATTTTCACTGCACGCACCGGTATGGTGATTTGAATCGATCCGAAAAGGGTCATGTGATTATAACGTGTTGTGGATGCTTGAATAAAAATGTAACCTAGGTCATAGTCCACAGCACAAGCAATGGATCTACCAAGTAATGTCCAAGACCGAACTGCCAACTTACGAGAGGCGTTCAATATATTAAAACGCGAATTAATGATCACATTTATATGAAATTTTACATGAATGCACTAAAATAATAGTGTTACTTGATAAATAAGTCAATTTATATATACAACCACAGCTTCACCCCGATACCGAGAATATATTGAACGCCCCTCGTAGAGACCAGAGCTCCACAAACATCCAGACTCTTGAGTTTATAATTTTTTTAGGATGAACATTATTTTTTTGGTTTTCTATCGGAAATATGATCTTATTTGAATTTTGTGTTAATTTTGTGTAAATTTCCGTAGTTTTCTCTGCATTCATTTACTCCGGGGATGCAAATGGTTACGACTTAATGAGCCCGGCACTTATATTCTGGTCAGGCATCGTGTCGAAAGCGATGTGTTCCTACGTTGGGTATTTTCTATTGTCTCATTACCGCATTACAAGAACATTTTTCACATATAAATCGCAGATTTCGAATCATTGACAAAGTTCAGTGAGTCTACACAATTTTCATCGAACTTCGCCGTCCGTTGATGGCATACAACTCGCAAGAGAACTACAGTACGCCCACCACGAGTGTTGTGGTAGACGAAGCCAGACTTTTCAGTTTCACAAAATTTTTTCCATCGTAAACCATTTTTTATGAAGACGAAAATTCCTCCCTCACAGGCTACTAGCCTGATTTCTATAAACACACTTTTTTTCAGATGAAATAATTCCCAAGAATACATACGAATTCATAGACGCAGGATATTGGACACCGATTTTGGGCTTCGTCACCACCGACGCCATCTTTCCTCATGTGGAAGAACGTTTCCGCAACATTACCCTAGACGTCATAACTTACCATGTACTGTATGCGAGTTTAGATATTTATTTAAACTCAACATTGCCACGTTTCAGAATCCGCCGTGGCAAATCCTAAAAACTAACGAGAAGGGTGTCATTACGGAAGCTTCTGGTATCGTCATCGAACTGCTGAAAGAGTTGTCTCATAAGCTTAACTTTACGTAAGAGATTCATTTTTGATTTAGCTTCTGTTTGTTTCTTGGGATTAGAGGGAACATTTCTTCTTTCCAACTAGGTATCAGCTTTATGATGCTAAAAATATCGAGGAGGACGTAACCGCGACGAGCAATGAAACAGTAAGTAAGGCGAACTAAAAGGTTTGCTGTGTAGGTTTAATCGTTTCAACAACAAAAATGTGAATTTCTTCATCAGTCTTGATCAAACACCCATAAACACAGCAGTTGCATTCCCTGTTTATCCTTTCATTCGAAAGCACTTGAATACAGAGGATTCTGCACACCACTGGCCATTCGTGATTCTGAAAATAAGGGGTCTGTAGGAAATCCAAATCAACACTCATCAACTCTTCGTAGATTTCAACAAAGCACATGTCTAGTTCTGGCAGCGATGCTTTGCCGGAACACCACTTTCTTGAAACGTATACGATGTACGAAAACAATGGATTTGGTCGTAAACGGGTGCACAACGAAGTACACATTATAACTTCGTTAAACTTTGCTCAGCTAATTGATGTTAACCTTGCTGTGGCTTTCTTTGGGCTTAAAAGACAATTAAGTACTGAGTCGTTTTCTCGAAAGACCAAGTTGGTTGCCAGCCCAGCTCTACCGCGCAGAGACAAGAGCACTATGAAAATGCACAAAGCATGCGGAATCACTTATCCTTTAACAAGGATGTTCCGTCCTCATCAACTTCCTTAGTCCTTCGAGTACTGCTAAAAAGCGAGCTCTTACGTTTTGTGAAATTCTTCTCATTAGGCTAAACAGAAGCACGAAGCAGCATTTTCTGAACATATCAATTGCTTGTGGAAAGACAACGCTAGATGCAACGCTCTATTGTATTTCAGGCTGAATCTCTTTATCGACTCAGAAAAAAAAAACATTGAATCTGTTTAAAAGAGTGCTCCAATAGGTCGAATTGCAAGCCAAGAGTATAGATTCCACTGTTGCCACAAATCTGGTCTGGGATATAAACTTACATATCGCCCAGAGTACTATAAAGATATCCTTGTCCAATACACTTCCTTACCAACTCCACTTGCCGGAATAGTTTAGACGCACACAAGACCCTTCGCTCCGCTCCAACTGTCAGCCAGGCGTTTATGTCCAAAGAGGTTTACTCGCAACACGATTTCTTCCTTCAGACGGTCCAATTGTTGACTATAAAGGTCCGAATTAAGAGCTTTGCCGTAGGAGATTAACTCGTAGTAGATGATTCCGTTAGCGCCCACTCCCCGCAATTCGACCACGTTTTCGCTTAACGCTGTGGTAAGTGATCTATTTTTCATCACCAGTTAACGTCCGCTTCAAAAATGGGTCGACGATGTTGCGATTTGTTGTAGTACCCTTCCATCTAACTTCTTTTTGTACACAGCCTTCTTCAAGTGGGTCCAAACGGTTTTATGTACAATGTTTGATTAAAAGACTGTCAGACCTGACGATATCCAGGATTTTATCGATAATTGGCCTTCCAGAGCGTGGTGGATCTTTGACATCGAAATTACCGAAATAGAATCGACGGAGCCAAAACTGCGTATAATTTACTGTTACAGTATCAGGACCATAACCATTATTCACATTAATATATGGCGTATTTTCTCATCACTGCTGTCCATCTTTGACGCGTGCAATATTGCAAGAAACCACTTCAGTGTATGCTCTGAGGCAAGATTATGGTGACTGTTTCAGGTGGAGTGTGATGGGCACTAGGTCACAGCTTGCGGAAACACCCCTAGATGCGCCCGGCGAACATATTGGTGTGATTGTAACTGACCAGGTCCCTAATAATAAGACAGTTGCTGTTTCTACAGTTTTAAGTGAGCTTTGAAGTAAGAACATTAACTTTCGTTGTTGATATTGGAAATACTTGAGATTTTATTGATAAATAGTAATCCATTTGTAAGTGAACTGAGTCAATGATCAGTTTTAGATCGTCATTCATGCGAAATCCAAACACATTTGTTCTGGAAAAGGGTTTAGCGAAATGTAATTGGACGTCGTCAGCCTTCAAATGTATAGAAGAACTCCTACACTGATTGAAGAACTATAATGCGTATAGGCGAGGCGTCCAGAAAGGAAGACTCAAAAATGCAAAAATGCATGTATAGATTAGCAGCTAGCTTTCGCACAAGTCGTCAAGGCAAGAAGATTCAATTATTTTCATTATCTAAGCATTTAAGATGTCAAGAAATTGGCAACAACAGAACACTCTTTCACAAATAGAAATATGTATGTCAAATAAATTGCCAACAATTTGTCTTGAATCAATCAGTAAATTTGGCAAAACACGAAGCACCTGAATACCGCTTAAAGTCACAGAATGATGTATACATTTGTATCTGTTTTTAGACACTCTCCGATCTTGATGGCACGCTCACCCATTACATCCCCAATTCAGTGGTGGAACTTTTGCAGAAAAACAAGGTACCCACTGTTCATTAACCCCCCGGCATGCGACGCACACCATTTACGCTCAATTTGCAATCCTTGAAGTATTTTCTAGCCGCCGTCGCATGCACCATTGACGAGCCCGATCTGAAGCCCTTCAATTACACACATCCCATCAGCGTGCAAAAGTACACGTTCGTGTCACGGCGGCCCGACGAAGTGAGCCGGATATACTTATTTACGGCCCCGTTTACAACTGAGGTAAAATGATTGAGATATTGGATATTTTTGTAAGCAATTAACTTGGAAATTGTGTCTTCACATGCAAGACGTGGGCCTCCCTCACAGCGGTGCTCTTGATTACCGCACCGCTGCTATATTTGATAAATATCCTCGTGCCGACCGAGGAACTGCGCACGAAAGGATTGTGTAAGATGAATAGCTGCTTTTGGTACGTCTACGGAGCCCTGCTACAGCAAGGTAAGGTTTACTTTTTTTTTCACTTAATTGAGATTAAATGTTATCGATTGTGCGGTGTGGTGCGGCCGGTCAGGTGGTATGTATTTGCCGCGGGCTGATAGTGGACGACTCATTGTCGGCGTCTGGTGGATTGCTGTGATTGTGATTGTGACCACGTACTGCGGCAATTTGGTGTCCTTTCTGACCTTTCCCAAGTTTCAACCGGGCATAGACTACTTGTTCCAGACATTCAAGCACAAGGACGTGGAGCAGTTCGGATTGAGGAATGGAACGTTCTTTGAAAAGTACAGTGCTGTAAGTATTGAAGTGGATGAGAGGATAAGGAGGACCCTACACCAATTGTAAGACTCTGCAACGTTGGTAGAAACTTACTAAAGTGATGATGAGATAATTCTTAAACTTGGTAGCCTTTCCCCTGGCCTGATGTAATAATTTTGGTAGCGCTACAGCCTGAAGTCGACTTGTGTCTACACGTAGCTTCTACATCAACCACTCTTGCTGTACGTCCTGCTAGTCTCTCACGAGTAGACGGAGTCTAGAAACTTTTAGCGATGCTGAACGGCGAAGTTTGAAACACTATTTCAAGATCATTATGCAATCTAAGCATGACTCCAGAGAGGTGGAGCTGTGGAGGAGCCAAAGAGCTACCAACTACCCCGCGGTGGTAGTTGATTATTTCGAATCCTGGCAGCGTGTCGTTGATTCAACTCAACTTAAGCACTGGAGCTTATACATAGGATAGAAACACTGTGACGATAAGAAACAATTGTTTAAGTTTCGGTGGGTAGGTAGGTAGGTAATTGGGTGCCCTAACGGCTTTGTGTTCGTGGCTCACTTGGGTGAACGTATTGGGCCATTGTGTGAGACCTACTGTAGTCCTAAAACAAGCCAGATTCGTATAGTCCATATATCGAATCTGTCTTTCCTCGAAGCTGTCTTCTTTTAGTTGCTAGGGCTGGGCATTCGCAAAGGAGATGTTGGACAGATTATGTTTCTTCCTCATCCCTGCAGCTTCTGCAAAATTCCTTATGCGGTACTTTCAGTCACATTGCATGTGTACCTATGGCACAGTGCCCGGTAAGGACTCCCTGATCAATGATGTTGATCTCTTCTTGTCCAGCATCGGCCATAGAGCCCTTGCTGTTGCTGCAATACTCAGATCAAGGCAGCGAGTTCTGGCTTTATCTAGGGCTTCGTCTTCTAGTTTTCTCCTTATGGAACTGAGCGGTGTGTGCTAAATATTCCCCTAGCACTCGCGATGGTGTCCGCTTTTTCATTACCTTGGATCTCAGTATGCCTCGCTACCCAGCAGAAGGTTACGGAATTGAACAAAGATATTTCATTGGTACTCTCTACATAGTCTAACCATTGGTCCCGGTCCGGGAAACGTTGATAGAAACCCTTGGTGGTAGGTAGTCGGCGGTTTGTTTTACGTTCTGCACTGCTATCCAACTTTTCAGTACAGCAGCCGTGACCGTATGGTTCTTCCCTCCAAAATCCCGCCACTCTTAGTCTCAAGGTTGAGGAGGCTGCAATGGTGGTACAGAATAAGTCGAGGGCGGGAGGTAAAGGATGGCTTCGAGTGCTGCCGTCGGAATTGCTTTGAAGACACCCAGTTATGCCGAGGCAGACCGATCTTTCGACTGTAGTTAGTTGTGTGAGAATATTGCTTTTCACCATACCAAGGAACCATCGGTTAAGATGGGTCTTACTGGCATGGTGTACTTTCATTGAAGGAAACTTGCCTGTTTGCGTCCGCATATACGACTACTGTGAATCTTTCCATATCCATAATATCGTCAACCACTAGGTTGTTAAATTTAATTCACTTTAGGCAGCTACCGCTAGTAACCTGCAACTGCAATCTATTTAGAACCCTCGCAATCCATCCAATTCAGGAATTCGCGTAGAGAATTCTATTGCAAATTTCCAGTCGTCAACCCTTGGTCTTGGCAAATTAGTGTTGCACCTGTCTGGGTATTGGCTCGTAAAGTCAGTTTCCAATAGAAGTCTGTATCACCTCTGCTTTTGATAGCGCCTTGTGGAGTCTAGCCGCAGCAGAACTGTGAGTAATTGTCTCACAGAATCTCCTGCCTCCAAGCTTTCTCTTTTAGCTTTTCTTATTTCTTTGCTGGAGGAGGTGAGTGACATTTTGTAGCTTTGCCAGTCTCCGGCACGTTTGGCAGCATTGAACAGCTTGTGTGCTCCACCATGGTATTCTCCTCCCCTTAAAGCCAATGCTTAATGTACAGCTTGTTTCGAACGCTGGCTTTCTACTACATGTTCCAGCTCTAGGAAGTGAGCTTCCTGGATTCAAGATTGGTTCCTAGCAGCAATTCAAGTCTTACTTGCTATGGACGAGTTGTCCAGGTCGAACCTGATTATTTTGTGGTCAGACATAGATGGTTCATTGGACACTTTTCAGTCTCTAACGAGGTTGCAAAGGCTGTGACTACCTAAGGTGGGATCTAATACCTCCTACCTAACTCTGGAAATGGCGAGTGACGAGCTTAAAATAAATTGTAGCAGGTACTCACATCTTTCTCCCAGATGGTGTTGTGGGCATTGGCACCAATGGGTATGGGTAGTTGGAGTCTGTTGCAGTGCTCCACCAGTTGCTGCATGGATGTTGGTACTACTGGGCCATCTCCAGCACAGTACGCCGATACCAGGACGACGGTGAGCTGACCACCTCCTGCCATTGCTAGTTTTCATGGTGTTCTTTTCAGGATGTATGGCTCCTGAATTAGAACGCAGCCCAGATCTTCTATGGTGAACATATGATGCCACAATGGCGTGATGGGCTACTATTAGTGCTGATCTGAAGGATCCAATTACAGGAACAAAAAATGTGATTGAATCTTCGTTAAGATCTCTCAAGTTCTTTAGCACTTCTCATGCATCTCAGCAATTCTGCCTCAAATTCGCTCATGCGCTTGCTAAGCAACAGAAAGCTGGTGGGCAGACCTGCTAATAATTCCTATTTAACGTAGCTGGTAAATTATTTATTTTTTTAATTTACATGTCCTGCAAGTTCCAAGTTGTATAATTTATGGCAAGAAAAGTGTGATCTACATAATATCTCCAAAATTATTGTTTTTAAGACCAATAAAATTCCACAAAAATCGTCATCATTACTTAGTTTCTTAGTGTACACCAACATTGATTCTTTCAAAAATAACTGCATACTCTTAGGCAGCTACTTGCTTATATTTATGTACACTTGTAGCCAAATGTTTATACTTTTTGCGAACATTTAACGATTTTCTGATACACTTCCGGAGAGGGATCAGTACTTTCAAGAATTTAACCGACTGCACACTGCATAGACCTTGAGTTTTGAGTGCAGTTTAGGTTTAGCATGTTCTGAAGTGCAGACAACTGTGTAAAGACTTATTTTCAAATCGATGCGGCAGCTATGCGCACTTCCTGTTGATTTATTTGTTGGCTGCACAATACAAAAACCTTCAAGCAGTAAAAAATGTTGATTTACGTTCCAGTTCATTCAAATATTCAATTTCAACGCAGGTTAGACAAGTGCCGAAAATGTGCGTGCGAAGCTGCAGAGCATGCAGCGCTCTTGAAAGCATCCAACTTGCAAGTTTTAAAGCATGAAGTGCCCATACACCACAAAATAGACACATGTACATGCTTCACCTCGACAAAAACCGTGTAAGACATATCGTTTGTCGTCTCAAATCTCCACTAACTTACTAGTTGCAACGAGTGCATTTGAATGCAGTCACTGAGCCTTCTTTACACCTTTAAAATGAAACGAACTAATGATACTCTCTGTCTGACAACAGCAAACGACGCGTACGGACTTTAAAACGTTCATGGACAGAGCCATAATATACAACAATCTCAGCACCGAGAATATAGGTGCAGTGGAAAAGGGCGAACGCATCAACATCGACTGGCGAATCAATCTGCAGTTGATTATCCAAAAGCAGTTTGAGAAGAATAAGGAATGCAAATTTATCCTTGGTGTGTACATATGACATTCAAATTTAAGCTACATAAAATATATTCCATTATTAACAGGCCAAGAGGATTTCGTTGAGGAGCAAATAGGACTGCCGATGCCTGTGAACAGTCCCTATATGAGATTGGTTAATGACGAAATCAAGCGTCTTCATGAAATGGGTTTCCTAGATCGCTGGCACAAGATAAATCTCCCATGGATGGGCAAATGCAATGGCAAGGAGATCTTCAGGCAAATAGCCAACCACAAAGTCAATCTAGCTGACATGCAAGGATGCTTCTGTGTGCTGCTTATTGGTAAGGACTTCGTCTTCAGAAATTGTCGAGAATTGTACGCATTTTGTTGGTCTAAATTTGTTTTTCAGGATTTTCGATTGCTATTTTCATTATAAGCTGTGAGTACTTGTGGCAGAAGCTTTACTTGGCAAGGAAAAAGAGCATTGGACAGTATGCCACATAGATGATGAGCAAAAGCAGTTTAAATAGAGATCTTGTTCAAAGTACTGTGAATTTAAAGAAGACAACTATTATTAGAGGAACCATGTTATGTAGAAATACACAAAATAAAGTCGTTCTGAAATAATCATAAAATTTTACGCAACAGAATAAGAGGCTTGGCTTTAATTAAAACATCAAAAAATATACGATTGTGCGTCTAATTATTTATTCTATTATATGCTCTTCACCACAAAAACCAAAATCTCCAACTTTCCTCTTCCCCGTCTGAATAAGAAAACAGACGCTCTGACGATAAATTCTCCCTCTGGACTTAAACATTAAAGGCACTTCAGCACACAGGGCCATCAGATTCAGAGAGTCTGGGCGCTGGACATCGAAACCGCATGGTCATAGCACCATCTTAGAACATCTACCGAGGGATCTCGTAAAATCCTCCAGAGACTACGGTCCTAGTCCCCGAAAGAACGGCACGGCAGGGCGGGCATTAGTGCAGAGATTTTAACTGGGAAATCTACACTGATGGCTCCAAAATTGGCGGTGGAGTCGGCGCGGGTTTGTTCCCGAACATTTCAAAAGCCTATAGACTGCCGCACAATTCCAGTGTGTTCCAAGTGAAACTATTCGCAATCGCCGTCAAGTCAAAATACAACCAAACATCGTGTCAAGACAGAAGGTTGCCATATGTACTGATAGCCAAGCAGCCCCTTTTACTAAACACTCTAAACTTGTATAGGAGCATTCTTAGCGGGCCTAGCAAGCATCATTAGAATGCCAGCTCAAAAGTTCCCTTATCTGGGTTCCAGGTCACAGTGACATCCCACGAAATGAGAACGCTGACGAACTGGCTAGGGGAGTGCTTGCAAAGGAGGTGCACATCCCAATGCAAGCATATACACTTCTTTGAAAAAGCTAACCTCATATGAGCCAAACTGACTAACTCTGCTACATCAAGAAAAATATGGCCTGAACATAACTGATCCAAAACAAACGATCGCTTTCGGCGAAGTTGATGTGATATCGCTAAACTGGTGGCGTTGTGCACTTGACACTGACCGTTAGGAGATCATGCCGCAAACACAAATAAGAGAGCAAGGAGATATCCAACTTCGGCGAGAATTTCCCCTAGTCCACACCAGACAGAAATGTGAGAGTAGAGGAACTCCCTTGCATATCACATATACTCTTACAAAAACCATGGATCCACCACAATATGGCGGCCGATTCGTGGATTTTGTGGGAAAATGGCGGCAGATCCGTGGATTTTGTATGAAAATGTCGACAGATTCATGGATTTGCCCAATATCATGTACTATTGTTCGGATGGTGTTCAAAAGTTGACTCGTATTTTTAAGAGCACATATAATACTTGGGCGGATAAAAATGTAATGCTATTTAAATAATATATGTAAATCTATTTACAGGAATATTTTGAATCAATTTAATTCTTCAAAGTAATATATAGGCAATCAGTTTGCAAAATTTGGAATTAACTTCCATCATATTTCTTTAAAAAAGTAAAATGACCAAAATAGCTGTTCGCAAGAGCTCACACGTATTCACGGACAGGTGAGAAAAAGCGTATAAAAAACGCTGTCAGATGAAATCAAGGGGTAAGAGAGGTAGAAGTTGGATATCTCCTTGCTCTCTTATTTCTGGCCGCAAAGCAGCTAACTAAAAGGATCCCGGTTTCCCGGATTTGTCAGTCTAATACTGGGACCCAATTCAAGATTAATCATTTTTATTGAACCTCATTTAAGGCTAACTTAACGATCTCAGTGTGCTGACACTAAAAAACTGAAGTGTCTAGAAGGGGATGTCCACAAAATGCCTTCTGCACAAAAAATTGTCACAATTACCTTTGGCCCGTTGTGCTATAACGCGGCTCGAGTAATTCCTACTCTGAAAACCAGTGCTGCTGATTAAGTGGTTGAATGGTTGATGCTAGCATTGCGTAGCCCAGTCAAGTTAGACTAAAAAACGCTAGTCAAGGAATTTTTTGACAGTATCTTTTTTAAAATATCCTCGAGAGATATGATTTAAAAGGAACTTACAGGGGAACCACAAGGTCATGGCTGAGGCTACCTCTCCGGAAAGTGGAATTTAAATAAAGCCTTCTCGCTTACCCACAATTTCTGGCATGAATCCCCTGTTTTTCTACCTCATTTCGTTTGCTTAATTTGACAATCATAGCAAATCTCTGTATTTATTTATTTAATCTACAAACTACAAAGGTGTTAACAGATTTTTTGAAGTGCATTATTCTTACTATAATTAACAATAGTAATACTTAATTTCACAATTTAATAAATTGTTAAAAAATAAAAAGCCTTAATAAGGTACTTTTAAAGACCGGTCTAGTAGGACACAAATCCAAATGATGTGAATGTTCATTGAGAGCTCGAATAATTCTCGTTAGTGGTTCATTTCTACCATAGTCTGTATTGTGGAATTTTTTTAATAAAATAATCCAAGTACGGAGTGACCTAGATGGCGTATGAAATTGGATCATGGATAAGAGACAAGAACATTTTATATGACTGCAAAGTATATCCCTAACAAACATAACATCTTAAATGGTGCGTCTAGTTGATAGGAATTTTAAGCCAAGCAGTTGGCAAGATAGGACGGTTAAAAGTCCCAATGCATTTTAGAAAAAATGTACTTGGTGAATAGCTTTTGAACTTTTGCGATACGATCGGAAAATGTTGTGAACGCCGGGTTCCAAACTACGACAGCATATTCGGGGAAAGGTCGAACAAGGGAATTATAGAGATAGTAGGGCGAATGGATCAGTGAATCCTTTTGTATTACGCTTAATGAAGCCAATTGCTGAGTTTGCTTTTGCTAATATATGGCCAATATGAGTATGAAATGTGAATGAGTAGTTCAACATAATACCCACGTCTTTGACACTATTAGTATTTGAAAGATTTGAATTTCCAATTGAGTAATTAAATTGGATTGAAGAAGCCAGTTTCGTGAAAGAAATTGAATGGCATTTATTTAAATTAAGCTTAAGTGTCCGATTTCTTTTTTGATGTGTATTTTAAGAGACATATTTTCAAAATGTGCTGAAACGCACGCACTTGGATCTACTGTACCACGTTATCGTACATGTTTCATTGATGATGTAACATACCCTCTGGGTACAATAGATCTTTATGGTCACAGAACTAGCGTCTTTTGCGACACACCCCGATCTCCTCAACGTACCCTATGGAAGGTTTTGTAAGGCTTTGAAAATATCATCAACCGAGAGAAGGCCTAGCGCACTCTCAAGAATTTACATTGGCATAAGGGGATGGTGTCCAAGAGGTATTTTTGGAAACTAGTGTGGTCACTTAACCCGCCTCGATATTAAAATAAGCCATCAACAGTTGGACGAAACTAAAGATAAGAGTTCGGAAATTATTTAAAGCTCCCAGCAATTTGATTCAAATAACTTGCAGGCAGAAGATTCATTCGTTTCATGTTCCATTGTTATTTCAATCTAGTATGTTGGAGTAACATCTTTAATTTATCGCTCAAGTAAGCACTTCTCATCGGCAGACAGTGGAAAGTTCCTATCCATCTGCGTTCTTCAACAGCGTCAATAAACACTTACTAAACGGGCGCTCGAAGTGTATCGATATGACTCAGTGAACAAATTCAATTGTTCAACAACCACTTTTACAGCCCTCCACGCAGAGCCCATTCAATACAAAATGAAATCACCATAGCTTTGGGTGTATTTAAAAAATTCCTTTTATTTTATGGAGAAAAATAAACATTTAAGCAGAGTTAGCGTTTGGACCACGACGACGGCCGAATCCATGTACGAAGTTAACGAAGCGTCTGTTGTACTGGATCCTCCTCTTTGCACGACCGGTCTTCTTCTTCTTCTTTTCTTGCTTTTCTACTTTTGGTGTCTGTCCCTTGACCTTACCGGCACGCGCCAGCGAACCGTGCACTTTACCACCGATAAGTGGTACGGTAACATCCAATTCAAAGGATGACAGACTGCTCACGGACGCATCATTTTCCAATGCGCTTCCTTCACAATTGAGAACGAATTCCTCAGTGATGCCCCTAAGTTGAACCAGTTGAGCCTGCAATAAATTATTGTTGCTTTAGATTCACTCTCCACGATCGGCGATGGATGTCTTACCTTAATGGAGGCGATTGTGTCATTTTGAGAAACTTCTAGGGTCTCAAGACCATCCAAACCGCGAACAAAAAGTTGCATGTTGTCTGATTTGTGGCAATTCTACAAAAAATTAAGACAGAATTGAGATTAGAACACGTGCAATTTTTCTGAGACGTTTTTCTCGTCGAAAACAACACTAATTTATCTGAATTCGATGCACAAACGAATGGCGTTGTGAACACAATTGATTTGATGCACAAACATTACTTGAATTTCGTAGAAATTGTGAAATTATTTAAGAATTTTATTCTCACCTTGTCACTTCTTTAGGGATTTACGAAAAAAGAAAGATGGCGGAACATCAATTTCGTTTTCACACCGATTCGAGACTCGAGTCTCGAAAATCTCTTGAAATCAATCGAAAACTCAATGAGTGCATTCGAACTCTTGTGTAGTATACTACAATGAATGTGGTTCACAAGATATACATGTGAGAAAACAATTATTGTTAACATGATGAGAAAAAAATTCGATTGCACTTACCATAAATTAGAGTCGATAAAATCGCAGTTAATTAGTATCCAGAGAATAGTTTTTGGTTTCAATTCAATCCAATTTATTCACAATTTGAATGTAATTGACAGGGTGAAAGCAGGTATTCAACATGACAAGTTACCACATGAAGTGAATTAATTGTGTCAGACTTGAAGTTCATGAAAAATTCATAATACATGTATATTTTCTGAAGAATTTTTGACCTTAGCGGTGTTCACTCAGAACAATTTGTCGAAGCGATTTGCTTTGATACAACCGTGCAGGCAAATCGTATCAACAAGTGTTTGAGTGTGAACGCCGCTTTAAACTCGCTTAGGGATCAACATTTGACGCATACATCAATTAAATGGATATTATAATTCGCTACACAGAAGCAGAAGCAGTTTTCTTACCAGAGGCGAGTGAACTTGTGGATTGCATAAAGATTTGTAAAAATAATTGTTTTTATTTTTCACAAAAATTGTAGTTGACAATAGAGTTTCCTAGGAAAAATGTTCCCAAAAACAAGGTGTACGTATTAGCTTGTAATTAGGTCACAATAAACATTTATGTGTGAATTGAATACACAAACCATGCGATTATTTGTAGTGCAACTCACTTCTTGTGTTCGAATGTAGAGGTCGTAGCATATTCCTGAAATGGCGGTACTCATCAGGGTTGCAATTTTAGCGTTTTTGTCGTTATATCTAGCGGATTTTTATGACTCTTTCTAGTGAATTACAGCGATTTTTCGCTACAGCGCAAACCGATGACAAAATAGGCAAGATTTTAAGGCAATAGCACAAGACAAACTTTATTAAATAGAACACCACAGTCCACAGGAGATACTGTTAAGTTTTATACCGATACCGGATACGCAGTATGGATTTCGGGAAAAAACATTCGACGCCACATCATTTAATGAAGTTCCACCACGATGTTGTAGCTGCTTCCTGGATGTTGAAAAGGCTTTCGACATGATCTGGATAGATGGAATTCCCCTCCAACCTCATCAAAATAGTGTTTTCTGAATTCCAGAAGATTCTACGTTCAAGTGGAAGGCAGCCAATCAACTGAGCGGATTACTAAGGCAGACTATGGGTATACATCTACACGGCAGATCAACCGCCTCCAACCAACACAGTGAACTGTTGTCCATTCGAAGATGACTCACTGACTTATGCCAGCTTGAAGTCACCACGCGAAGCGTCGAAATTCAGACAGCAAACAAATTTGGCTACTAAACCAAATGGGGTATTCGTATCAATGCTAGAAAATCTGTACCTATGTCTAAGGAGACCATAACGAGGTGGATTCAGATCAGCAGCCAAATGTCGGAGCATAAAGATGATGCTCCCCAACGGTACGGAAATATCAACAGACAAAGAAGTCAAGTGTCTTGGCGTTAACTTCACGGAAAGGTTGAAATTCACCAGTCACTCAAAACTGATCTAGGCTTCCATCACATCTATCCTTTGATGCGTAAGCAAGATGGAATAAGTCAGAGGAGAAAGCTGCTGCTCTACAAGCAGCTAATACCGCCGATTTTAACGTAAGGCCTCCTCTCCTGGTGTTTCATACCATTTCTAAGTCCAGCATGGAGCAGCTCGCAATTTTCGAAAGGAAAATACCGTAAAGTATTTGCTGTTATCAAAGAACGATGCACAAGATCGACGTCTTTGACCGAGCGTCACAATGGGCAGCAGAAACTTTGAGGTAGTCAAAGACTTCGTCTATCTCGGCTCCGGTACCGCGATCAAGCATAGAATTACTGTTGCCAATCGCTGGTTCTTTGAGCTCAAGAGGCAATTGAGTAACAGAGCCATCTCTCGAAAGACCAAGCTGAACTTTAAGTTGGCAACACTATTTTAACTGGCCGCCAATTTGTCAGCTGTGAAGTGATTTATTTTTAGTTTGTTTTGGCATTTCAAAAAGAATAGACTATTGCCCAGAGATGACGTATTAATGTACATGATTTCTGCTATTGCCTGAACAACGCTTTCAAATTGGGCAAATTCATTTTGAAAATCATGGTTCTGTTCGAAATACGTACCGCGCACTACGTCCATTTTCACCATGCTCACTTTTGGTTGAATGGATACGTCAATAAACAAAACTGCCGTATTTGGAGCGACGATAATCCTCAAGTGTATATTGAGACACCGTTACATCCACAAAGCGCAAAATGGCACACACCTCGTGCCATAATTGATTTATTGAAGGAAACGTTTGGTAACCGCATAGTTTCACGTTACGGACCCGTGAATTGGCTTCCAAGATCGGGCGATTTACCGCCGCTTGACTATTTTCTGTGGGGATATGTGAAGTCGCTAGTCTACGCTATAAGCCCGAAACGATTAACCACTTGGAGGAAAACATTCGCCGCGTTATTGCCGATATACGACCACAAATGTGGGAAAGTCATCGAAAATTTAATACCCAGATTAGACTACGTCCGAGTTAGCCGTGGCGGTTATATGCCAGAAATCATATTTAAATTATAATGTCAGAAGATTATCTTTCGAATAAAGTATATTTCATGTCAATTTAAAAAATCATCTTTATTCTATTCCATTTCAAAGTTCTATACCTCTAAAAAAAAACACCCTTAACAACTGATAATCCCTGCCCTGCTCTATGGCGCAGAGACATGGACGCTATTGAAAGCGGATGATGAAGCTCTTGGTCGTTTTGATCCTTGTTTGCGTTGAAGGTGGCTGGAGGAGAAGATTCAACCACGAACGGCATGCACCTAGTTAAGCGTCTTCGGATCCAACGCTTAAGATCGCCAGGTCAAGTAGAGCTTATGGTCACCACAACTCCGGCCCGAAGAGTCTTCGATTCCTAGCCATTGGGACAATGCAACAGAGGACGTCCTCGATCGACGCACACAAGTGGTGAAGGACCTCAACCAACATGGTGTGTGCAACGGGAGGGAGCTCGCGAAAGATCGTGCTGACTGGAGAGCGTTGTTGGTTGAGGCCCAGGTTCACCTCGCACTGTAGCGCCAAACAAAAAAGAAGAACGATGCAATGGTGGCCTCCTCAACTCCTTCAGCACGTACTGGGGGGACATGATGATCAATAAGTAAACGAGTTTTTTTTTCAATAAATATATAGGTGTGTGTATATTTACATCTGTACCAAATTTGGTTTAACAATTATTTCTTATCTTTTCACAAATGCATACATATTGTATGTACGTGTGGGTGTATGTGTATGAACGACAATGTGCGTACGCGGTTAGGACTAAATTAAATATAAATACTTATAAATACGTGTTAGTTTACAAATTCATGTATAAATCGATGCAACAACAAACCAAAATACGAAAGAAACACTTTTTTTTTTGTTTTTTAACTCAAATGAGAGGAGAAGAAAGAAAACGAACACAGAAACAAGACAAAAACGATCTTAGGGCCTAGGCTATGTGTGCATGTGGGGGGAGGGGGGGGGATTTGTAGCGTCTTGTGGTCTTGGACACACGCGTGGTCAGCGTCAACTTCAGCGTCTCGAGGTTCTAGTGGACAAACTCGTTGGCTATGTACTGCTGTGGCTCCACGATCACGCTCGTGTAGTGGGCAACATTGGCGCTCTTGAAGCTGTCGGCGAACGTGCTCTCCGGAAGGTGGGGATGGTGCTGTGCGAGGGGCTGTGCGTGATGTAGGTGACAGTGATGGCTCGGCTGAAGCTCTTCGCTGTGATGGTTGTGATTGCTTTGCTGCGCGTGCTGATGCTGGCTACTGTGGTGATGGTGATGGTGATGCTGGGTGTTCGTACTGTTGTCGGAGAAGTAGTGCTGTTCGAAACTGTGACTCAGGTCACTGTACGTGGTCTGCGGGGAGGTGTCGTTGATAATTGACGCGTTCCCCGTCGGCCATTTGCGCTCACTCTCCGAACTACTGCTGCAACTGTTCGAATTCGCCGAGAATGGTCTACTGACTGACGACTCGTAGAAGTATTGGTTGTAGTAGTTGCTGCTGGTGCTGTCGGCAAACTGAATACTTTGGTTTAGGCTAGAACTAACGTCGTTCACGGGCGGGCTGTACACTAGGGGTATACTGACGTCGTTCACAGGGGTGGGGTATTCGTGACGTGACGGGAAACACGGTCCCATCTTTGAAATCACACTGGACGCAATCACGCTCGGCGTTCGCGCCGCCACCGGTGTGGTAGAATGCACGGCATGCGATGACAGCGCCGGTGTCAGTGGTTCGCCCTTTACGGCGCCTTGAATCTCGTTCAGGACCAGTTCCTTTGCCTCCTGCTCACTGTAAATGTAAACAGAGACGAGATTATGCTGGATTCGTGCATTGTGCCATTGTTTACCCACCTAAGTACGTAGTTCACGCTCACAATGCAGTGCGGTCGCGACGAACGAGTATTATGAACAACAGTGGCGTATGACTGCACCCAGACCCACCCTCCGCCCTTCGTCAGGAAGCGATAGTATTTGGTGGTTACTTGTCCTTTGAACATCACTGCAAAGGCAAAAGCAAAACACAAATCGACGGGGCTTAGTAACAATTTGCAACGAGATATTTTCTCAAGTGATATTTACATATTTGATGGGAGCATCTCATAGGCAGGGCATCGGCAACGTGAATGTATTGATAGAGTGTCTTCTCAATCAAATCCTGGGGTTCGTACCCTGTTAGCTGTGATACTCTGCAAATAGAACGAGATAGAAAGAGAGAAAGGACAACAATGAGTGACGAGTTGTGTTATAAAAATTCAATTATTCAGCGCTATCCTCATCCGTTTGCTGAAGGCAAAGAAAACAATGGGCTACTTCCAGAAATGAAATCCCATCAGGATGAGGGTAATTGAGTGTGATAATGCCGGCCATATGATTTGTGCCAGCGAAGGGTGAATGACTGGTGTTTAGTTGAGTTTAAGAGTAAATATTTGCTCTGACGTATTGGGAGTCTTTTTCTTTTTTTTCCAATTTGCATGGCATTTTGGGGTGGCACATCGCGTTGGAGAGGAATGAAAAACTGCTTGAATGCAGTGGCAGATAGAGGCGAACGCTTAATGTTGGCATGAAGTGCTTTGAAAAAAAAAAAACAACTATCTCGTCCAGTCACACACTTACCTCGCGTCGAGGAAGATCAATTTCAAGTCCATACTAGCTCGGAACATAAACATGTTCTGATGCAATTTGATTTCTGTTATCGCTGACGATGGCAGTGAGTGTCCGACAGCAACCAGTCCGAGATTTTGTATGCCCCGCTGACCGTCTCCGTAATCGGGAAATATTCTTGCTTTCAGATACCCCGAGCAATGTATTACCTGGAAAAACAAACGCAATCATTAGTACATTCTTGGATTGATCAAGTGATCTGTGCATTACCTTGTATCCGGAGGATGTTAGGCCGGCGTTTCTCTTCGCCAGAATGCATTTCATTCGGAGGAAGAAGGTTTTCTCGATTTCCACGTTGTAGCAGCCTCTGTCACTTTGTCCGGCGCCGTACGGGTTTGCCCCATGGGGTGGAAGATTTAGTGAATTTATAAAAACGTCCTGAAAATTGAAGGAATTGCTTAGCTTGCGGTTTTAAATTGTGAACGGGTGGCAGCGGTGTACTTACGGGATTTTGATACATATCCGGTCGAAGTGATAGAATTGCGTTCATTTCGTCCTGATCGAAATTGTGAATATACTCGTATATTGAATTACCAGTCAGCTCAATCTGGAAGGGAGAAAGAGGGCAATTAGGGGGGTAATTCATAATAATAACATAATGGTGTGGGTGGCGCTTGGGCTCAGCTCCTACACAACCACTTCCAACTGCATCTTTATGCCGACTCCGAACGGGTAAGTTTGAGACAAAAAACAATAAATTTGTTGTCTCGGAATGGAAGTCTGAAGATGAGAAGGAGACAGACTTAGGACTGAACTGATTGATGGATGCGACGTGACCATGGAATGATACTAAAACAACATCAAACGAATGCTCACAAGCGTCATGAATGTAGCAAGAAATAGACGATAGCAGAAAATCCATGTCTCCTGCTTATCTCTTTTCAACCTCTTTGCCGTAAGATCAATTTTGGCTGCCGATCACACAAGACGATCGCAAAAAATGTGACAACTGACCTCTGTTACAGGGAAGCATTTGTTGTTTGACGCAATGTAAGAAATTGTACGTGAATGCTCACGATCTGAAGCTCCACTAGAGCGTTCGTTTTTTCTTCTAGTTTGCTCCAGGTTCAAATTAGTGTCCCAATTGCTTGCCCCTTCCATGGAGAGATAGCACTTAGACTTACAGCCGATATTGTTACGATTTCCTTGGCAAGGAAGGTCTATAAAGTACTTCAGTATTTTATACTTCAGAGTCGCTCTAGTACACGTTGGTGCACAGTCGATTGAGTGCAAAGGCCAGAGAGAGAGAATAACTATCCAGTTTTGGTGACTGAAGAAAACTGATGAGGGATCGGGTTAACTAAAGAGGCTTTCTCATTGTCAGCCAAGTGCAGTCCATTTGGTAGCCGATGGTAGCGTCTTTAAAATTATGAGTAGTGTTGGGACTTTACCACAATTGTAGTAGATCTACTTCAAAAAAATTTCAAATCTACCACATCTACTACCTAAAGTGCAAAATCGACCACGCATCTGAATTCATCCACTTTATGTCATTTCTTGTTTCGAAAAACCTTCTCACAACTCAATTTCCAAGGAAAATATGGGCACAAAATTACAAAGAAGTCCTAGAACTAACGACTGTGTTGCAAGAATGTGAACACAAATTAGAGTGAGAAGCTGTTCATTTCATTTTTGAGAGTGCTTGAAATTTCTTAGAAATTGAATAGGGAAACCACACTTTTTTCAAATCCACCACTCATTTTCTTCGGGATCTACCACACTTTGAGCATTTTAAGTCCCATCAAGACAGTGACTACACTCAAACTGCTCGTTAGACGAGAGAGCAAAATCTTTGGACCCAAATTTTCAAGTGCTATTGAACTACACGCAAAATATAAGTGCACAACTTGATTGTGCCCGGAAAACTTCTTTGAAGTTCTAGTGAACTCTCTGACAAGTTGCAAATATGCAGAATGTTCTTTGCACATTCTCCGCCTCTGCAACTCATGTCTGTCCATATTTCCGACTAATTATTCAAATTATCACCTCAAAAGGACAATCTTTAATGTATTCAATGGGCAAAAGATCAACCACCCCTCACACAATGACAATCCAAGCCAATAAAATGATACTTTGCCACCCTCTTTCTCTCACTCTCTCACACAGTCTTTGTACTTCTTCTTCTTTCCTTACCTGACTCAATCCTAAGTGCACCGACGCCGTCTCTGATATGTACATAATTTTACCATCAGGTGCCACTACAAATATAAAACCGTCCAAAGTCTGAAGTAGATGAGAGCCTAGCTCCTTGATGGTCGTAACCCTCTGCATTTGCTGCGACGATCCCCAAGCTTCGCCAAGACCTAGAAGCAGAAGAGAAAAAAACAAAAGGATAAAAGAATCTCATAAATACATAAATATTATTCCCAATTAATCCCATAGCATGGAAAGGGAGGAACAAGAAAAAAAATCTGAAAACTGAATGAATTAGCGAACAAAACACTGCATCCTGACGAAAACAATGCCGCGACAACGTGACGTAAAAGTGCCACGCCGACGGAATATATTCCGTCCTTCCATTCATGCTGGCAGAAGCGAGCTTAAAACCACCCCATTCTTCCCAGAAAGGAAGACAGACTGCGCGACGAGTGGGGGGTTGGTCTGTGGACTGTGACTGCGGCTGTGTCTGTGAGACAAAAAGAATATGTTTTTCTTCCCACCCGAGCATCTCTCTCACGAGTGCTGTTAAAATAATAAAGAAAAAATCATAATAATTATAATAACAACAAGGATATTGTGCAGGAAGAAAAGGACCTCCCCCTCCTCACTCACACACTGTGCCGGCGCGTCGTTCGGCGGTTGTCAGTCGTATCTCGTTTGTCAGCACAAAATCACTCCCCTCAACACAATGTGAAGTCGACAACGACGTCAAGCTGGCTCTTGTGTGTGAATTTAAGGACACAACCGCGCCAGCTCTTCCCCGCGAGTGTGTAAGCATTTGGGGGTGGTAGCGAAATTGCCCAAAGCAATCTTTGGTGCTGTTTTCTTCCTCTTTTTTTTCCACATTGTTTTTTATTCACCATCCCATTGTGCATCATGTCGGACGACACGGTGCTGGATTGAAAGGCAACGCACGCTCAATGAACCGATTTAATTGTTCCAATTATTTTCATATGGAGCGCGCATACGTCTATCATTTGAGGTTATGCGTTTCACATCACATCACATCACAGGAATATATCCTGGCCGCACTAATAATGACTAATGGCAACGGGAAATACATAAGAATGAAAAGTTAAGAACTCACCATCCGGAAAGACCTGTCGCATTTTAAGGTACGATGTTGTTAGTCTGATGATGGACGCCTTGTCCAATTGCGACGTAATGGCAATGGGCAGCGGCAGTGATTTGGCCAATTCAGAAAATTCGGCATTTTCCTTTTCACGTCGGGTCCTGGCTGCGTTCTTACTCTTCTCCTTCATGGCACACGTTTTCGCAAGACCTGTGATCGAGAGAAGAAAAAAAAATCCAAATTAAAAAAACAATTCCCTTATTTATCACACATGGCTGCAAAATCAAACGCAATATCTTCACCACTTCCACACAACGTTACACAACTAACCGAGGAGATTATTTTGATTGCAATCCTTAAGGATTTTCCTTTGGTATTTCATGTTTGGGCAATAGTAGTGCGTTGGAAACTCGTCTTGAGAGAACTTGTGCACGTCTCAGTCACCTGTTACAGACTGAATGTGTTTTCTGCCGGGACTCGGGGTAATATTTGTATGTCCGGTGCGGAAGGAAGGAAGTGCCCGAATTGCACTTTCCTATTGGTCCGGGTTACAGGTTGAAAAGATAAAGAATAACCAGTTTCTACCTGTGGCCGTTGCACAAACTCTCTTGCCGTGCACAATGCGGTCCATTCACGTGAATGGTCGAGTGTGAGTTTCACAAATGGCGACTTACGGTCTGGCGAAGGAGTCTGTGAATGAACGAACACTTGCTCAGTTGCAGGACAATGTAGCCGGCCATGATAATGGATGAGCATCGTATTGGCTGAGAATTGGTTACAAATTGTTTTGGAAATTCTCACAACAACAACAAAAAAAAACAGGTGACTTTGTTTATCTTACGTGCGAGTCAATGGCTCCTGTGGGAGTCGCTGATTAAGGAAAAGGGACGAACGTGACTTTCGGATGGTGGAAGTATTTTGAGATCATTGATTCATGACATTGAAATCAACAAAATCGATAGTGTTGCCGTGTGAACTATCACATGTGAGTTGGGTGCAATGGAGGGATATGCGCTCCACAGGTGATATCCTGAATCCCGATACGTGTCGAGTATTGTCTTGGTCATGTACGTCTCCTAATTAAAAGGGATATGCTAGTTGTTCGATAATTAGAAGATGCCAGTGACAAAGGCAAATAATATTCGGCTCAGGTGACAGGTCGAGGTGTCAAACTTGCTCCAGATGTCGATGACGGTAAGACCCAATGGAGTGCGGTGCCTTCTAAGGATGCAGTGGCCTGTAACTTCTCTCATGTGTATAAAGCAGATTCTCAGAGATGGATTCAGAGAGGACCAGATTTCTGGTTAGGGGTTCAGTTACAGCACAGCTTCTCTCAATCGCAGTGTAAAATAGAGATAGAGTTTGAAAAATGGCCGCCAAGATCATCGGACTGGAATGCTCTAACATTCAGTTGTAGTGAAGGGCTATTAATTACGTAAAAGTGAATCTGCGCAAGAAGTGAACAATCCGAGGGTTGTCATCAACACGTTTTGATAGCACATTGTGTGCGCGTCATGATAATGCATCCTTCTTCTTCTGACAGTGCTACAGTCCGGGTTGGACTTGAGTCTAGATTCCCCAGCAAACCAATCACTCACATTGTGTGGACTGTTGTCCTAGCTCCATTAGAGACAGCCGTCATCGATGTTGTCAATGTTATCAGCATATGAGAGTTGTGGAATATCGTGTCTCTAGTTTTGACGTCTGAGTTACGCACGATCGTCTCGAGAATGATATGAAAAAATGTTTTGTTCAACTCCTTTTTTGACATCAAATGTCTCGGCGAAGCCTTAACCGATTTTGACGGGGCAATGGGCATTCTCCATCCTCATTCTGCAAGAACGGACGAGTTTTACAGCAATGCCAATACTAAGCAATGCACCAAAACAAAAAATATAGGACAGCCCGAAAAGGATCAGGGCCTAACTTCTACAGCAATAGCTCGTCTTGTGCCTGCTTTTGATCTATCACGAGAGCTCGTCTCTATGAAAACTGTGATATGCGGCCTAAAATCGATGAACAGATGGTGAGTATCCAATTAAAAACTCTTGGGTAGTCCCCAAAATCTGTCGCAGTGTAAATATCTGGCCAACAATGGAGTTCGCTGGCCTGAACCGGCAACTGTTGACATTGATGGCTTCAGGCGTCCAAACAGAACGACGGAGACCATGCTTCGGAAAAGAAAATCTCCTTTCTTTAGGATCGGGCAAACGATGCTGAGATCCCAACCGTCGGGCGTCCAGATCTCCATCAGCTTCAGCATCCTTAATGGATTTTAGTTTGGCCGTAAATTCTTTGGGGTCGGGAGGCTGGAATATTTTCATCGCTTATGTTGGTTGGATTGTTCTGCCTAACAGCGGAATTCTTATCGTCATCGCCGTTATACAGTCTGCAGTATGCAGTTTCCATAGTCATTCATCCGTTGAACAATGACTGCGAATAAACACCTAGATTGCTCTCCTTCCAAGCTTCTGTTCGGGTCTTACGAGTTTGGCATGTTTTTCGTTGCTGTCGAACATCAAGTAGGACTTCTCAATTTCCTCGATCGACACAAAAGCAGTGACTGGGGCATCCTAGAAAACAATGACCAGTCGTAGAAAATAAGCGGTCCTTATCGGATTGATAATTTCCTAACAAATCTCCTCCTAATCTTATAAGGATTAATGGTCTCGTACAATATTTTCTTGTTTTGAATAATCGTAACAGATTATGTTGGATTTTAACTGCCGTCGGCATATTCCTTTTATTCAAGTTATTACGTTTGCTTCAAACTTGATCGAGTAATAGCGACTGCTGAAGAGAGATCGAAGCAGAGTCGCGCAGTCCCAACGCGCCGTTGTAGAAGCTTTCACGGCGATTGAAGAACATACCAAACGAGCTGACGTTAATATCAATGAGGCTGTTGTAAGTGTATACTGTTGACCAAGAAACGTTCCGCCACACACAAGCTGGGGCAAAACACAACAATAAACGGCTTCAATTTTAAGGTAATGAAGGAGTTTGTCTACCTCGGGGCAAATGTGAACTCCACAAACGACATTCTAGTGGACATCCGACGTAGAATCGCCCTTGGCAACCAATGCTACTTCGGTTTTGACGAAACAACTGGGCTCAAATGAGAAGCTCTACAAAACTCTTATTTTGCCGGACGTTAAGCAAAACAGCGAAGCTGATTCTTGGTTGAAATTCTACCTCGGATATATGGTGCCGTCTGAGAAGAAGGGAAATGGAGGAGAAGACACAACCATGAACTCTACGAGGTGTACCAAGATGTGGATGTAAAAATCTGTCGTCGACTCCACTGTCTCGGCCATATCAAGCGCATGGACATCAACGCTCCATTGAAGAGGGTATTCAAATCCGAGCCTACTAAAGGGTGGTTAAATTTTAAGGGCCGATGTTGAATGTGAACCACACCTAAACGTCAAGTTTTTTTCTGCATTTCATTTGACATTTCTCAATTTCAGAATAACTCAATTTGAACCATGGAAAGATACACAATCGAGCAAGCGTTAAAGTTATTCAGGCTTATTATGAAAATGGGCGTTCAAATCAAAATGCATATCGTGCCTGCGATTAGGCATATTTTCACCTCAGTGGATTTGTCAATAAGCAGAATTGCCGCATTTGGGCGAATGATAATCCAAGAGTGAGTGAGTCGAAAAACCAATGCACCCACAAAGAGTGACTGTTTGGTGCGGTTTATGGGCTGGCCGCATCATCGGGCCGTATTTTTTTCCAAAATGAGGCCGGTCAGGCAGTTACTGTGTATGGTGTTCGCTATCGTGAAATGATAACGAACTTTTTATGGCCCGAATTGGAAGATATGAATGTGGACGATATGTGGTTTCAACAGGACGGTTCCACTTGCCACACAGCTAACGAAACAATGGCTCTTTTGCGCGACAAATTCAATGGCCGTGTTATCTTACGTGGTGGCGATGTCAATTGGCCGCCAAGATCATGTTATTTGACACCGTTGGATTTTTTTCTTTGGGGTTATTTGAAAGAAAAGGTGTACGTCGATAAGCCAGCAACAAAATTCAAGAGCTAAAGGATGAGATAATTCGGCACATTAACGGCACATCAACCTCAATTATGCTTCAGCGTCATCGAAAATTTGGATCATCGGATGGTGGTGTGCCGCCGAGATCGCGGCCGCCATTTGGCCGATATTTTGTTCCATACATAATTGAACCATACCAATATTATCATAATACAAAAAAATGACAATAATTTCCTAAATAATTTGTGTTTTATTCAAAATCAACAACGGCCCTTAATATTGAACCACCCTTTAGTTCCAGAAGGAGAGGAAGGTCGAAACTCCTGTATGAAGACCAAGTCATCGCGAATGTAAGACAGCTTGGTCTTGCATGCCCAGGAACGTCATCGCTGCTATTGCTCAAGCTTAGACCCTCTATGGGTCATCGGCCTGAGAAGTAAGTAAGAAGAAAGAATGACTGAAGAGTGATTGGGATGTGCATAGAAAGAGAATGTATAATTTAATTGATTTACATTTTGGCGGCTAGTCATCTTTTGAAACATGAGTGACAATATCTTATAAGAACTTGTAAACATTAATACATGTCAAAGCCTTGCAGATAAATTAAATACACTAAACTAAATACTATGACGCTTGCGCACGTTTACTTTGGACCGACTACTTGCAAGTTGCGCCTGAATAGAGTGAGGTCTTCGAACTCGAAATAAATTCGAGCTATTTTAGTGACTGAACTCAGGATTTAATTTATTCTTTTTCAAATTTTTTGTGATGTTTGATTCAATGCGACAACAATGTCTTCCAAAAACAATTGTATGTACAAATACGTGTTTTAATTGTGGCCAGTGCCTAGTTAACCCATTGTCACATTAATTAACAAACCTCAACTAAAATAAGTTTCCAAGAACAGAGTGATTGAAATTTTATTTTAATTCACAAATTGTAATATAATAGTTGGCATAAAAGCAGATATAATTATATGGCATTAAATATTAAGTATCACTTGTCACTGAAGCTATTAATGTCAACAAAATGATAATTTATTACTTCTTGCAATAAGAATAATCCTATAAATTATTTTGCAGACAGTGGCTGTATTTGTAATTGTCGTATTTCAGTTAATAAAACATAATGGCCTCTTCAGAAGGTGACGCGCATGCCGATAATAGAAAACTGTTCAGATTATTCTATGCAGCCGCCGATTCATACATATGACGTCCCATTTCAGCATGAATAGACGCACGCTATAGCAACGCTTACGCTTCAAAATTTGTGTTCAAAAATCATGGTTCTTGATTGTAGTCAAATTCAACAGATTTTTCCAAGCCCATTTCCTTGGTTGTTGTTTTGCTACATTTTATATACGGATAGTAGGAATCTGCACAAAGAAAACTAGGTGAATCATTTGTGCAGACGCCATTACAGGCAATTTGTGGTTGGTGTGATTTTTAGGCTGCTGGTATCATTCGTACATACTTCAGAGTTCTCATGTTAGACCGATCGGAAAAAGAAAAGAGCTCTTCACTGATTTTGGAACAAGAGAGAAGAACACTGGTTTCAGCATGCCTACGCCGCAAGCAAAACAACAAACGAGGCGATGAAATTAGGAGGAGAACTTTAGTGAACGCAGCAACTCGAGAGACAATGGGTGATTTTTTTTACTTTTTGGCTTTTCAGTGTTCTATTTTTGACAGCTCTCTTGTGATTTATGACATGTGTCAAAATCGAATATGCTGGATTAGGATTAGGTTTCTGGAAAGACTTACACCAAAAGTCAATCTGTCAGCGTCTAATTTTCGGTAAGCGACTCTTAGAGAAGCTGACGGAAGACCGCTTTTTTTTATCAAAAAAATTGTCTTTAGTAATGAAGCTTATTTCTGGTTGAATGGGTATGAAAATAAACGAGACTTTTTGTAGTAGTTACACCACCACATGTAGATACACCACCAATTGCTGCCTTGGAAGACAACATTACACGTGTTATTGGCGGTATCTTGCCAATGTGCACGAAAAGGTTGGACAAAGTTGGACTATCTGTAAGGATCACTTAAACCATTGTCGTGATCAACATTTGCATGAAATATTTTTTTTAAAATGAATGGCAAGCATTGTTTTGTCGGCTAGAACAAAAGTTTAATATACATTTCCAAAACTAATGTTTTTTTTGGCGGTAGTTAAAAACCAATGGCCTTAAAAAAATCCCTTTACGTTAAGAAATTGATCTCTAAATCCAATATTTTGTGATATCGGACTGCATGATTAATTCTTTGACGTTAGGCGACTTATTGCCTAAAAACTAAATTATTACGAAGGAGTTACTAGCACAACCTTCGGGACGGAGCTAAGATGTCCATACTTTCTACATGACCCAGCCCACCTTTGGCGTTGCATCAGTAGACGCCTGGCAAGGCTCATGTCGCTGCACAGCCCGTTGAATCTTATCCTCCAAATACCTTTAACTCAAACACTACCAAATATCGCATGCAGAACTTTTCTCTCCAAGAGATAAATGATTTCTTCATCCGCTTCTGAGATTGTCCATGCTTCTGCGCCGTAAAGCAGGACTGGGATGATCAGTGTCGATGTCGTGTATCCTTTCTTCGTTTTGCCCTCATTCACCGCCAGACCCATTCTAGCCGCTACCGCCACAATGGCAGCAAACGCCTCATTGACGGCTCGCTGTGTTCTGCCAATCACGTCAATGTCGTCGGCAGTTGTACGGCCTTCTGGAAGATCGTTCCTCCACTGTTGGCGTGTGAACTTTGCACGATCTTCTCCAAGACGATGTTGAATAAATAACATGACAGCGCGACGGTTTATACAAAGGGCATGCGGACATACAAAAACGGCAGAAAAGGTCTTATATGCGATGTTAAGGATACCTATCACACGGTATTTGCTGCAGTCAAAGGGATCTCCTTTCTTGTGGATCGAGATTTCTGAGATTTACTGAGACCATACTGTCTGTCAATGTTTCAATGGATTAACCATTGAAAGAAAAATTGAGTGAAATATAACTAAAAGACCACATCAAAGAGTGTCCAAGACCAAGGATAGAAAATAAACCAAAACGAAGTGTACACAGATGAACCCTTTAAACCATGTGTGCGTCAGTGTCAAACCGCAGAACTCTAAGCAGACACTCTAAGTCCATCCTAGTCGCCCAGTAAAGGAAGTCTTCCCAACGATTGCAACTCCAAAACACATGTTTCCGTAATTTTTACGACAAATGTTACAAATGTTATACATATCCATTATCGAACTCAATTTATTTAAGTCAAACTACAGTGCAACGGTCCATCACTTGCACACAGACAGGAAACTAACCAAACAAATCAAATGATAACCATTAGTTGTGTGGCCATCGATAAGCCTAATTTATCCACCAGCAGCAAAGCCAGATTCATTACACCAAGCAATGACAGTACGTATAAATTGTGTGTACCCCAAATGGCCGGCAATAAAAAAAAAACACAGTACGCCCTTCCGTTCATGCCCTCAGCAACCCCTGCGCAAGTTGGAGCAACAGATTTTCTGAATGGCTTCCATCCATTCAGTCCATAGAGAACAGCACTAATCCGCAGTGCCGATGGGCCGTCATGCTCGCAAAGGTTATGCAAAAGTTGAACATCAACAGCCACCCCTGGTGGCCTGGTGGTTCGAAGTACTCTCAGCAGCGACTTAAAGTCTGGAATGGAATTCGGAATTCGGAATCAACGACCACCTTATGTACAGTTTGATAATTCTTTTATGTTCAATAAACAAATCAAAAGACGGAGTTGCTACTTAGGACGCCCTTTAATTGTTGTGTTTGGTGTTCCTTTAATCCCTCATTTGCTAATCGGATATGCGCTCCCACTCCGGCAGCGGATCTACATTCTACAACCGCGGCCACGCTGGATGGCTGGTGTTTGTTTGGCGATAAACCTGCTGGCACACATTCCCAGTCTGCTGCTGTGAGATACGGGCAACTTTCGTCAAGCCAAGGGGTGAGAGACGGTCGCGTCATCGTTTTTGCGACTACACATCCAGAGAAGACCTACATTCGTAGGTGGGTAATTTAGCGTCATATGTTTTGCACATTTCACACTTATGGTCGTTTTTCCAAATTCAAATGAACACACCGTAGCGTATGGGCAGGCGTGGGAATGTGTGCTCGCGCCAGGAATCTGGTGTCGGCATGACTGTGCTAAGGATACCTGTGCACGGCAAAAGGGAGACGTCAACTAAGAATTCCAGATTTTTCAAATCGACACTAGTGGAAAATCCCGCAGCAGCTATTTGCGTGAGAAAATCTACGCTTCGCTTGGGAAACTACACGCTCGGTGCGGTGTACTGAGCCGATACCTGAAGGTGCGCAGCGCCTATTCGCCTTGCAGTCGATTACCGGACAAAGGCACGCTGCGCGAACCATGAAACGCCTCGAAATTAAACAATCTTCGGAAACAATAGAATTAATTACTTTATGTGCACTTTTCCACAAGTTTTTTGAGTACACTGTACACACTAGCGAGCGGTGTCTTCGAGCGTGGGAATGTGATCTCGAGTGTCGGCTCGAATCAGCAGGAACGCTGTTGTACCTGAGACGACGATTTGAGGTGTGTTTATTTTTCTTTGGTGAATACTGTTTGTTTGGCTGATATCTAATAGGATTACAATATTTGAGATTGAACTGGCGGTGATGATGACTAAGCAGGTATTCGCTGATTCAATGTTTTATGAGGTGCTGCGAGGAAATCTTTAGACTGGGCGTGTTTTTCGAGTGACGTATTAAATGCGAAGTGAGAAAAGCTCATGAAGCCATTGTTGGTCCTCTTTGTTTCGGACTGGTTTGAACACCGTTAAAGCTATAATCGCGTATATCGCTTGGTAGCAAGCAAGTAGTTGTGTGTGATATTCAATCCACGATGTATCAAAGTGTGCCTGTACTGGCCGAAGCGTAAGTGTTCTCTGCAGTCAACCAAAAGAACCTAACCACTGTTAGCAGTATTTTATACCGCTGCTTTTCATTTTCATATTTGTTTCAATGGCGAAAGGGGTTCAAAGTTGCCGTCGCGGTTGTATAATTTTACTAATGCAGCTTACTTATTTCTCCGGCCAGTGACCTATAGAGAGCTCTGAAGTTGAGCTCACAAGTCACATTCCCTTCTATCTTGATCTTGATCTTCACAAGCAAATTACGTCCAGTCATACAAAAAACCAAGTCGTCCCGCATCCCTGATCACTTGATCTATTAACCGGGAGATCAGTCTTCGTCTCCTTCTCGAACCAGAATGCGCGGATTCAAAGAAGACAGCCTCAAAATTTGGGTGGCGCTACAGACAGTAGTGGCCATGGGCGTGGCCACAACAAAAGTCGGACCATTATCAATGCGTTTGATGTGACGTTTTAATTTAGTCGTTCAGACTACATCCACATCTTTGTGCGGTGCATTGAGTTAGCAATTGTGTCCTATCTCCTCACAGACCAAATATCCGACGGAGATTTCATTTTCTTTTGAAGGAACACAGTCGGTTCCATGAAGCAAGACTAAATGTTTTTTTAATGAATTAATGCAAAATAATAATGTCACCTCCCCCTTTGATTATATGTATTACATTGGGAGACTTGAGGGGCAGTCATCTTATTTTTGGAGATGACTTAGTTATCCTCACATGCTACCAGACGGAACTCCAGCTGAGGTTATGGTCATTTCCATAATGGCCGTTCAATGCAATTAAGATATGGAGTGGAGTGCCATTGAAGCAGGTGGAGTTGATTAAGTATCTCTGGATCCTTTTCACGTGTGAGGAGAGGAGTAATGTTGGGCTTTCATGTAGAACGACAGCTGAAAAGATCAAGCCAAAACTAAGAACTCAGTTCCAACTCTCACCTAAGGTCATGAAATGTGAGTAATGACGGAAAGAATAAGATCGCGAACACAAGCTTTCGATATAAGACTTCTTCATGCTGTTATGGGCGTTACTCGACGTGATAGGGTGAGAAACACGGCAGTATCTACGCGAGGAAATCAATGTTTAGCACCTGTCTCTTTAAACGGAAAAGGGTTATGCTTCCATGGTTAGTGTCCCCATCATAACGACTTCCGAGGCGTGCCATGAATGCGATTCTATCTGGTAGGCGACCGCTTGGCAGGTCCAGGACGAGGTGGTTGGACCAAGTCCAAAAATTGCCTGGTGGCGCCTGATGACTTAGAATCAATGGCGGAGGATCGAGTGGTCTTGAGATCTCTCGTGTTTGCTTTTCCACCGTGATCATGCGGACCACTAATGTTGATAATATTTGTTGTATCCTTCGAGTAAGGAATTCGGAAAAAAAAAACTAAAGTAGCAACAATTGTCAATCGTTTCTATGTCGGCTCCACTGTCTCCACTCAGATGTCAAATGTAGAGTTTACGTTTGCCCCGAGAGACAGCGAAATTCCTTAACTGACTGTGGATTGTGGGATTTTGTCCCAGCATTTGTTTTGTGAGTGACCGAACATTTTTGGTTCAACGGCATACAGTGGCTCAAAGTGGGACCCGGAGCTACTCGTTTCGGTTGTTCTGCGCGCATGACAGAGTAACGTTTCCAATTGTAAGACTCGAAAATGTACCCCTCAAACAGAAGACAACCACTCATTGGTCCTCGCACCATTTTGTAATGCAATTCTGTACTGGATAGGACAATGACTTCGTATTTTCCTCATGTACACAGGTAGTAATGAATTCATATGGTAAGATCCTTGTTAATTTCTGACTCGAATCGAGCGTTTATAGTTAATTTAGTTCTTATTTGTAAAAACTCTCCAAGAGAATCCATAATGTAGTATTTGATTACAGTGCAATTAGGTTATTTTATCTACGAGACCAGCGAATAAGAGAAGCTCTTGCCACTCGAATAGTGGACATCACATTCTCTTTATGGGTGTGAATTAATTCGTGACACTTTTAATCAAAGATCTTATGAGCTTTCTTAGTTCGTGCATGGAGCCTTAGGTTAGGTTAGAAATTAATGGCGTCCTTACCCTTACCAACGTGGTCTTTGAAACGTGGACAGTCAGGACAAGTCATGTACTTTTATGAAAGATGAACTTTGAAATGAGCCATTCCATCAGGTAGGCAGACCCAGGGCAAGGTTGTTGGACCAAGTTAAAAATAACTCGCCTGGTTGCGCTTGGGCATAACTCCGGATGAGTTAGTGTCGATGGCGGAGTATCGAGTGGCCTGGAGATCTCTCGTGCGTGCATTATTCCCGCGACACCTGTATTGGAACGTGGAAACCTTGCATACACACCAATGGTCCGACGTCCATTGGTAGTGACAGATTCCTACTGACTAAAAATAACCTACCGAATCTTTCCATTTATTCCACCGCGAAACCACCGCTAAGTATTACTTGGCGAGGGACGGACTCAAGCGTTTTGCTTCGTCACGGCGTGTTTGGCGAATTCGCGTTCCGCTGCCGTTCTAAAGTTCTTAGATCGCACATAATTCGTACTGTTGCTGCGTTCACAACAGCCCAAAGTTGTTCGGATTTCCACATATGTTTCACTATGTTTTCTGGTGATTGAAGTAGCATTTGATAAAAGAATAACAAAAGGCAATCAAAGATATCTTCTATTAATTTCAGCTTCTTATCCTGCCATTGACCGTATTTAAAATCAGGGCCAATTAGTGTTTTAATAGAATACTGAAATTGCAGAACGTAATTACTAAACCAGTTTAAACTACTTGATAGGGAAACTTAGTCGGAAAATAAAAAAGTTGAATGCAAATTTGAGTATACTGTGAGTAGTGAGTACATTGTGTGTGACTTAGGGAAAATTTTCACCAAAAATGTTGCAAAAATTTGAGTATTTTGACAATTTTCCAAACACAGTGAAACCGGGAAGTGTTTTTGGTCAATATAGGCAACTTATAAGAAGTCGGTTTGTTGTTTTTTTTTGGGTTTTAGCTTTTTTACTTTGTTTTTAGTCATATTGTGTCATATGGGTTTATTAAAACTGAATAAATAAAGTCATCAACAAGATCAAAGATCCGGACACAAGATACAATATCCCAACAAGAGTTAACACGAACATTACGTTACAGCTATGTCTGTCTGAACACTTTATTCACAGCATTTGTAGTTTGTACACAAACACAACAAAATGCAAACGCCACAATGGCGACCACCAGCCGACTATGTTGCTGGTCAACTTTCACAGGTTTTTTAGTACGAAAGATGAAGAAATATATCTAAATGCGCGACCAAGTTCCCGTACAGTACACAGGTGGCCAACATAAAGAGGTTGTTGGAGGAATATGTGTATGTAATTTTCTTGGTGCGACTATATACTGGCCAACTTCGGCAGGTGGTCAACTTACAAGGGTGGCCAACTTTACAGGTTTCACTGTATTAAATGTCGACCATATGATCAAAAATATTCGAAAATCTGAGAGATCCTCGCATGAGTTTACCCCACAAAGTCTGTCAGACTTGTAGGATCGTGAGAAATCATTCAATAAGTTCCGAAGGCATTTCTTACGTTTGACATGAAATAAATTTATCAGATTAATTCACTTGCACAATATGTGGAGGCCAATAGAAACTGATGATCTTATCCTCCAATAACCAATAACTTTCCCAATATCGACTGGTATTCTCGAACCATAGTATATCCCAACTAGTTTTATAAAAATATAAATTTGTTGGATCATATAGCTGATCTAGGTATATGATCTTGTATTCCTAAGGCCGCTTTTACACACGCTAAGTTTGCCTGCAACTTTCCAATCTTGTTGGCAAGGGAGGAGAAACGTGCAAAGGGTAGCCCGAGTTTCGTGTGCGTATGCGAATTGCGATTGATCCTTCGTATACCCTTTTATCTCTTTTCGTTTTTTTCGAATTGCTTTATTCTTGCCTTCTCAGTGTTTTGGGTATTGGAAGCATGCTATGCATATGTAAGAAAGAGATGACACATGTATGAAAGGGTGTGAAGCGATCACAAAAGGGAATTGCAGAAGATCGTCAATAAAAAGTTGCGTTTGCAAAAGCGGCCTAAGGAAATCAGAGGATCAAAAAAATGCAATAGGTTCCCGCAATAATAAATAATGTACAATCAATCAGCACTTTCAGAAATTCTATAAAGATCTTAATAAAGTTTTGCCACATTTCCTTTCCGTCAAATGTCTACAGGTCTACAGAGTGACGTGAAATGTTTGAGCATAATAAAGAAATGCATATATTGTTTCGCTTATGCATCGTTTCAATCTCTGTCCAAGTTAATACATTTGCCATAGGATCATAGAAGTAATTTTGCGCAAAATGTGGGCTTCGTATGCTTTCAGCTTGGTCCCAAATGTGTCACTCTGGACTGAGGTTATGGGACTTTTTTCTTTCCCTCAGCAAATTAAGCTGTTTTTGTTTCTAATTACCAAAGTAACAATACCGAAAACGGAGACATTTATATAATAATTTATATTAGACACATATTTATTCGTTTCGTCTGGTTCCTGCTTTTGACGCGTCAGTATTTCTTTTGGCAACGCGTCTATTGCAATTGTTTTCTCGCAGACGACTGGAAAGTATTTATGATGACACTTTCGTATCATAGGAGGTAGCAATCAACTAATATAGAGATTGATCTCTGTTAACAATTTACCTTATTCCGTCATGTTTTTTTTTACCAGAAGCTAAACAGCGTCAGCATAGGCCAGCTGAAGAGCTCCACTGCAAGCACAAACTGGTTCCGATGTTAGGAGGAGTCAATCTGCGTGGTATCACAATGGACCTACTTTGGCCTAAGTGTGACTGTCTTTAGCAGTCAGCCACTACAACCTAATCTCAGACGAACTACTGCTTTTCTTTACCCAGTTCTTTGAACAACATAATAGTATGACCCTCGGTGTAACGTTGTAATTTAACAAAACATTTTTTGGAATAATGAAAACTGACCACTGTGAATGGCCATTCAAACTAAATGGCATAATTATGTCAGCGCATGCAGAACAATGCGATAAGGGGAATATTAACATTTCTTGAAAATGCGAACCATATTAGCATCTTAGCAATTATCCGTTTATGACTAGTGTTGCAATAACGCAGCATAAAAACCCAAACAAAGAAAATAAAACCGAACGCCGGATGTGGATATGAGATTGTAAACTCTTCCTTATCGCACACATACGTGGGTCTTGTCTGTCTGTATGTCTTTTGGATGGCGCTACAGTCCGAGTAAGACTTGGGCCCAGCTGGTCAGTGATTCAAGATGCGGTGGTGTCGTAAAACATAGTTATTAGGGAATTGGTGAACGGACCTTTGGTTGACGCACTGAAGCACTACATTTATCTAATCGAACGAAAGAAAACCAGTTTTTTCTTTAAATCATTCTCGAGGAGATCGTGTCCAACTCAGACGATCTTCCACAAGTCTCTGCAATTGTTGGCATACGCCGATGACAGTGAATTCATCGAAATAACACAAACGGGCTGTCGGTGGGGCATTTGTGACCATCGAGTATGAAGCGGCTGGAATTCTTCTTTCTGTGTCTATAAAGAAGGTCCACCAACGCCAAAGTCTTGACAAAAAGATAAGAAGACAATGTTTATAATTTTGCGGCAATTAAGGGACTTGTCTTCCGAGATTTAGGAGTAAATGCGAGTAATTACACCCCACAGAGATAAAGCGAAGGACATTTCTTGCAATTTAAGAATAAAACCCTCTGTCGAAAAACCTATATATCACTAAATATGATGTTGATAGTCCCTGTTCTGAAACGTGGACATTATCCAAACCGCACGAAGAGATTCATGATCGCTTCGAGATAGTCCTGCGGTTCCGTATGCGTTGATAATGCTTGGAGGAGGAGATTGAACTACGATCAAATCAATTTGAGTTTGTTGTCACGGATCTCTCCGACCCGGAATGTCTTCGACTCCAATTCCGACGGACAACGCGGTAAAGGAAGACCTTGCCTTCGGTGGCGTGGCCCTCTGAAAGGTGTCCACAGTCAGCTGAACGTACGAAAAGGGAAGCCCCTAGCACAAGACCGGTACGAGAGTTGGAGCAGAAAGTAGACACATGCTGTCTGATGCCTGGGTTCACCTCGAAATGAAGACAACAAATATTCCCTTACCTTTCTCAACATCACCCAGATTATTTAAGTCATTCCAGTCAATGCAAGGGCAAGCACAACTTTTTACGTCCTTGATGGAACATAGAGAAGCGGAAACCAACGCTCAAAGAGTTCCTATCTCTACAGCCCCAACTCGCCTATTGCCTAGTACCCGTATTTGGCAAAATTCAAGAAACAAATTCAAGATACTGAACGTCAAATGACAGCCTTTACAGGAATCTAGCAAGAAATGTAGCAGTGTCGTTTCACACTTTCGACAAGTAAGCGCCGTCTTTTATTACAGGCTGCAGACTTTTCCGATTACGGAAGGCCCTGCCGAGCTTGCTGTTGAGACTATTGACTCGGGAGTGAGCTAGTGGACTTGGTTCTATGCGTTTTAGCGAAGTCAATACACATTTGAACTTTAAAGTAAGTAGTAAAGTGAACTCGGTGCTGGCTAAAAGTCATCTTCCTCGTCTTCTACTGACGCTACAGCCCGAGGTCGATCTTGGTCTCTGCCAAAAGTTATCGACCATTTCATTATTTCTCAAGTAAGACAATCCATTTCTGCTCCATTCTTTTAAAATTTGATACAAATCCGCATTTTTTTGTTTGTAGTTACCGTCTTCCATCTTGGAAAACTTGCGATAAATACGATTATGAATAATAACAGAAACGATTCATCACGCGCTGCGTAAAGTTTCGAAAACTTCAGCGGCTACCGCATCGTAATTACACTTGAAAAAATGATAAACACCATCTGGTGCAACACACCTATGAGCTACAAAGATAAACCCGCCATTGTATTTCCCAACTGACTGCGTTACATCGTATCGAAGAAGTATTATCACCCGACTAGCAGTGTTGACACGTTCAATTTGTCAGTCATAATAGGCAAATAAGCTACCGATTTTCTTCCCTAATGGGCAATAACATTGAATACATTTCCAATTGACTTCTGAACGCCTAAACACACTGCCTTCACAATTTAATATTCTTTTCTTTTCGATCTTTTTTTTTTGAAATAAAACCAAGACCGCCGTCTGCGCTATCCACAATGACCACAGCCAAGCTAACACCTTTCGTTTTTCGACTTATGCCCAATCAAACGAACGTGACGTTCACACTGTGTAGTAAATGTTAACCTATTTTATTATCAAAATTTGAATTGTTTTTCTTTTCCTTCCAGCAGCGAGGAAGAATTGTGTAGATAACATGTACCTGCACACACAAACGCACATGCATGTACATAGCAGAACAATCGATTCGAAAATGAAAATGTTTTGCTTTCGAAAATCAATACAAAGTCACGTTTTCGAAAACATCACGTACCGACTGCCGAGTCGAGCCGAGCAGAGCTGAGACCGTTCACTTCCTTACTTTTCAGACTGCATTCAAACTTGTTTTTCTTTGTTCGGGTTTTTATGTAATTTGTTGTTCTTCTAAATTCCACAACTCGTACTTTTAAATTCCGCTCACGGATGGATCACGACTGGTGACGAAAAATTGAAAAATCGATTAAAATGTTCCACCAGACAATGGAGTTTTGGGGGTGCCCTCTGTGTGTTGAGGCATTCCTAAAGGGCGGTGGCGACGATGGCGACGGTTCAAGGCGACTTCCATGTTACTTTTCACACTACCTAGGGGAAAGGTGAATTGCCGGGCGAGGTGAGACGAGAGCGCCCAAAGTAGGGTTTCCTCTGTATTTACCCAGGTAACCCAGACGATACCACCCTTCTTGTGTCTGCTGGCGATTGAACGTGCGCCTTTTCTCAGGTACCTAACGCATACCCATACATAGACAGCGTCGAACTCGTTTATATTCTATTGACATCCGATTGGTTCGTTCGCGAGTGCACAAGGCACAAGGCACAAGGCAACACACATTCACGATATGTATCTAGAACGAGATGAATGGAGTTTATGTTTACGAGAACCTGTTTGGCTGTATACACGCCCTATTGAGGGTAACCACGCCTCTAAGTGTGTACACAATGTTGCTTTCATTTTGGTTGAGTCAGCATTATATTTTTGTTTTTCTTTCCTTTTTTTTTTTTTTTTCATTTTTCATCCCACTTCTATTCAAATGGAACAGTGGGGCAGGGGTATGTACACGTACATAAATACATAATTGTATATGGAAGCTGTTCCTCGGCGATATTCGAATGAATGAGATGATGATGATGGGGGATGACGCTACGGACATGCTCACTTTGCTCACTTTGAGTTGATTCAGGCAGACTGGAGTGTTGTGCTGGAGTTGTGTCATCTGGATCAATATTGGATTAAATGTTTGTTTGAAAACTGTTGCTCAAAATGCAAATTAAGAGCAGTGGAGGTGCTTGTTAAATTAAAGTACTGCTTTAAGCTTTCTCCCTTTTTTTGGGAGATTTTCTGACTAATGAAGCCTGTTTTGTTCTTTGTTTTATTATTTATGATTGGATTTGGAGGAGTATGTGACTTGTGAAGTCATAATTAATGTACGAATTCATGATTGCACTTTTATCTTGATGCATTGAAAGAAGAAGTGTGAAGTATTTGAAGACCGGCTTGGAAGGGGGTTACATAGCCTTACGAGGGCAATCAAATAAAACCAACGAAACGCTTTTCAAAATTACGCTTAAGAAACAAATTAAATTTGTTTGACAACATTCTACTACTCGTCGATTCTTTGGCATTTATCTTTTGCAATTGTACTAGATCTTCGTCTTTCTGTGGCACTGCAATCCGAGGTCGACCAACAACTAGTAAGATCTCTGTCTAGCAGCTTCCATTTGGGAACACCAAGTTGAGGGACATCTTTACTTGTGTGCGCCACCTTAAAAGCGAGTGGCGTCCTCTGTCTTGTTGTTCCAAAGACTCGGCGCAGCGTTGCCGAAAGAATATTTTTCAAAGTGCCTGCTAACAAAAAGTGCCATTTTAAGGCCATGGGTGCCACAAACGGAAATATACACAAAACATACGTTTCTATGTATTTTAAACAACTTTATGAATTGCACTTAATTAGAAAACAAACATAAATGCAGTTAACGCAGTTAATAAATAAATAAGGCACCATTTGCACATATTCAACGAAACTTAACGATCGTTCAACTCTCTCGGAAGGCAGATGTAAGCAATGCAGCGATTATGTGAATTTGTTAATCTTTCTAATTTTTACCAGAGTGCCATATTCAATGTTAAAGTGTCACGGTGCCATTTCAATCAAAAAGTGTCATAATGGCAGAATCGTGCCACATCGGCAACGCTGGCTCGACGTTGAAACCTCTTCCGAAGTAAAATTACTGCTATTTCCGATTCCTTTCCCATTGCCTACTTATTAGAAAGAAATCATAATTTAATGATCCATCTTAGGGATTACTCAAGACGTGACTCTTAAAATGGGACTAGATAATTGTTACCCTCTACACAATTTCAAAATTGTTCTGAGGTTAGGCACTGCTGTTGGCTTGGTCTGAGTATCAGAGCAACGGCGATGAGCTGAGTAAAAAGAGGTCAACATCATTGATCGGCTTTACTGGCAAGGACGTGAGAATACTAGTAGGAGTCCTTACCGTTCACTGTGCCACAGGTACGACTTTTGCAGAAGCTGCAGAGATGAGGAAGAAACAGAATATTTCCTTTGACTGACCAGTCCTAGCAAAGAAAAGAAGGCAGTTACTAGGGAAGCACTTCTTCATAAAGCTGGAGGACTTAAAAGGAAAAAAGCTCCTAAGATTCATATGTGGATCTGGGTGATTGTCGGACGAAAGTAGGTCTCACAGTGGCAAACAATGGCACATTGGACCCAACACGTTGGTCTAAGTGAGCTACGGCTTTAGGGCCGTTAGGGCATCAAATTACTCACCTACCGAGCTACAGCAGTACCTAGTGCCACAAATAGTTGACCACAAAGTACATTTTCCCATATCAATTTAATCCAATGGGAGAATAAATTCATTTATGTAGCTGATTGAGACAGCTTTCAAACAGGTTCCTTAGATCGGACAAATTTTTAGTGAGATACGGTTTCCTTATTCTGTTCGTACCTGTCTACAATCCTTGACAGATGCAGATCGGCGTGGTAGCACAAGGGTGCTCTGATCTGACTGTTCTATGCAATCAGCCACTTGAAGCTGCTTTGATTTTTACAGTTCGCAATGAAGAGACTAAAATAGTTCATATTTAAAACTAGATTTTAGCAGACTCGGTTTTCGACAAGTCCTTCAATAGAGAATATTGAAGTCGTTCGTGAAAGCGCTTCTGTGACGGGAGGAGTAATGTTGAGCTATGTAGGATTGGTCAAGCTGGCTCAATTTGGGAACAGCTTGGAAGATCTGTAATCAGGAAGATTGGTGCCAAAGCCATGTAATTGGTTTTTAACTCAGTATGTGGTGACCTTGGCGTTGCGGGTCTGTACGTCGATTCCACGCACTTGAACCTAGTTTAGATTCCATAACTCCTGATGAGTTAGAGTCGTTGGCGAATGATCGAGTGGCCGGGAGATCTCTGGTGCCTTCTTTGGCCCCGCGACCCATTCAGCGCAACAAACACACATTTCCTACACTATCGCATATTCTTATGAATGATATGCATCTTCATGCGTACAGAGTGCATTTGACTGAACCGAAGCCTATTGACAACGCAAAGCGAAAATAGTTTACTGAATTTTGGAACAAGAATACATGGTCCTTGTGAAAGACCAATACTATTCAACCACGAAGTGCTTAGCGATATAGTGCATGTGTGTTGATGTCAAATCAGGCATCTGCGGACGCTGCAGGGACAATTTGAAACCACCCGGATACGATACCACAAGCCAGCGGGACAAGGCAACAGAGAGCGTCCGTGTTTTAGAGAGACACGAGAAGTAGATATGCAATTGGAAGCAGCTAACCAAAGATCTTGAGACGCTTATTTGTTGAGATCCCAATCTGCTCAGGACTGTACCACCACACAAAAGAGAAGACGAAATTTCTCTATTTGATGGTTTGAATTGTTTTTTTTAAGTCATTTTGGTAGAAAACCACAATCTACGCAAATTAAATATTTGCCCACATTGTTTAAGTGCGATCAGAGAGGAAATTTTAATCTTTTTATATGTAGCAACGTTTCAAGTTAGACGACCAACAAAGCTCAGCTTTAATGACTCTCAAAAACGTACTGATATGAGTGTACTGAGAACAGTCATATAGGGATATCCAAATGCTATTTCCCTGGTCCATCGAGTCTCTTTGATATCAGAGAATTTGGCGTTAAACTGAACCAGGACGACACAAAAAATGGGAGACCTCCAAACCAACAGGAAACCCTCGAGGCATTTGTCAGCAAAAAGGATTTTGTAGTCGCTTAGGAGACCAGGTTTCTGTCAATGACAGTCCCCCTCACATACCTACTGCCGTCAATTGCACTCACCGGCGACAAGCACTCGATCAATTTCAAGCCGAGCTTCTGCGGAACAGTGCCCGAGTTCGATCACAACGGCTAAAAGGTTTCAAACAGAACTGCTTCCGCAGCAAGATACGGAAATGAAGAGCTCCATCAAATGCGCATACAAATAGGTCTATATGATCATAATCATCATTAACAGTCAAACAATTAACAAATATCTGTCAAACTGGTCTCTCTGACTAGGCGTCACTATCAGAAGTTGAGTATCGGATTGCAGCTGGTTTCTGGTTTAGGAGCACATTTCCTAAACTATTACATTTAACGACTTTTCAATTTAGCAAATGATGAGTGTGGAAGCCTTGACTACAGTCCGCGTTACACCTATGCCTCGGCAAATAAGATCCTTTAACAGCTGTCTCCTAGTGTGCACAACAAGTTGATTGAAGTGCTTCCCCACATCTGAGCGCCACTTTAAAACAAAGGACACCTTGTTCGCCTGCCTTGTCCCACATGCTCGGTGTCGAATAATGTATCAGTTTATTAGTTTAATAGCACTTCTCGAAGAATTGAACCAGTTTTTTTTTTTAAATACTTCTTCTGGTACCGAGAATTAAGAATGTAATCTAGTACGTATTCATTCGAATTTCTCTGAAATGTGACAGCACTTCTACAAACTGATCTAAAGTATTTTGTAGGCAACAAAAATTGAAATAAAAATTGCTGTTTTTGCTAGGGAAGGTTTACAAATTAGTAAGGCTTCTAGCAACATGAACATTTATGCAACAACAGACAAGTTAACTTAGAAAATACCACATTTCACGAATCACCATTCACGTTCCATTGAAGGTCCCCTCGAACCTTTGGCATCTCAAAACACACATCACTTAACATACGATACTACTATAACAAATGTCACCGACACTGATATCCTAGCAACATCGTCTCTCTTAATCGCGTAATTCAATACGGAAAACATTTAAAAACAGACACAACAAATCATTACTTTTTGCATCCATATTGATTCAGCAATATCTTCCCGACGACGATGCGGACAGGCATAGCTTTCGTTTTTCCCACTCTCGAACAAGTTAATAGGTCTCGAGGAGCACTGGCACGCTGCACAATATGCACTTCGGAACGAGACGAATCAAATTATGACACCACACACCGAAGCGAACTCATATACCGCACGTCATTTGGCCACCGAATTTACGACTCTTTGAGCTCGGCTCCGAATCACAGCACCAACGGCTGCAGAACAACGTATGTATGTTGCGCGCGTCCAGATCACTGACTAATGGTCGAACCCAGAACCCGAGCCCTATGCAGCGGTGTGCGAGTTGCAGTTTACCAATGTCGCCTTCATCACGGACAATGTCACTAAATCAAAACAAACAACGACTTGTCCGTGACTTGTGCCAGCTTGCGAAAACTACGCTAAATTTGTACACACATATGTAGGCATACGCTATCACTTAGCGCTTCATCTGAACTCGATGTCGGACAAAAATTGTTTGTATTTTTGTTTTGTTTTCATATGTCGATCACAACGAATTAGTTCTTTTGTCTTTGGAGCGCAGAAAGCAAAAAAAAACAGAAAAAAAGAATAGAATCAAAACGACCAACAAAGGTTGTAATGAGCTGTGTAGACGACGGTGAATGACTGCACACGGCTGCGAATGAGAAGCACGTGCTGGCGTTACGGTCACCGAGAAACTTTTTCCAATTAGCCCTAACTGACGATGAGTGATTCAAGTTCGGCGGGGGGAGACAATCCCCCTTTCAAGGAACTGCCACTATCGCTTTGTGGAACTGTGTGCATTTCGTTTGAAATGTGATTTGATATTGAATCTGATCCTCTGCTCACCGCACGCCGTAATTCGTGGATAGTAGATGCACATCTGAAGCATCTTTGTGCTGGTTTAGGTGAAGATGGAGCTTACAAGGCTAAGGCTACCCCAAAAGAAAGCGATCAGGTTGAATTTCAAGAACGTAAAAAAGTCATTGACTGCACTGTGGATCTGTTTGAGCTCGTCTGCATTTTATGCTGCCCTTGAAAAAGTGTGCCCGGGCAAAAAATGACAGCAAATGAGCTGAAAATGAATTTCTATCGCTGACTTACCTTGTTGTAACCTCTGCAAGAAAACCGGAGACTAAGCACAATGCTTGCAGTTGAAGTTGAAGGTAATAGTGGGGTTCTGAGAAGAGGGTAAGGCACTCTGTAGGCACGTGTCTGCGATCACTGATTTGAGCAGCTAGAGATGAGCTCAGATGTCTGACAATTACATAAGTAAGGAGATGAACAAGGAAACCAGCGAGGAATGAAAGATTTTTAAGCGTCGCCTTTTAAAATTGAACGGCTTGCAAAATTTAATTCGTCGTTGGTGCTTATGAGTCTCAGTCATTCCATTGAGCTTCAGTCACTGTGCAATGCATCGCAAGTGGATCAGAACATCAAGCAAAAGATCGATGTAAACGATAACAGTTTCGACCAACACAACTCTCTTCCGTAGAATGGTATACATAAAATACGAATAATGAGCAAACAAATAATTTGGGGGTGTTCAATTTAGTTCAGTGGTTTATTTCTTAAAAGTAGTTTTTATTCATGTCGGTTTGCAGCGATATTGCTTAAATAAGCGTGTCAAAGCGACAGAGGCGCAACGAGAATACTCTACATGCATCAGCATCAGCGATACTTTGACAGATACATAAAATACATGCGTTCTTATGGGAGGAGACGCATAGCCCAACGCTGAAGTCGACGCGACGGATGTAGTTGCTCAACTTTTAACTTTTCGCTTCAGCGTTGACAGTCAATCTGAGGGTTAGTAGTTGTTGAAGCAGATTTTAGTATATATACAAATGTAAATGTAAAGTGACGTTTGTAATGTAAACTTATATTTATAATGCGTTGAAGTATTCATTGTGCCACCCTCTTGCGTCAGGTACTTCACCATCAATGGATGCTTTGACACAACGCAAGTAAAGCATTCTATGTTCATCCAAGAAATACAGACCTTGCTGATGGACAACATCAGCTCTGAATGTTCACAGCCATTTGACGGAACGGGGAATCGCTCAAAGGTCGACCATTGCCCATACAACCGTTTCGCAGAGGCTGAAAAGGATTCTCACAAAGTCAGTGCCAAGAACACCAGACCGCACACAGCTTTGGTGATAAACATGTCGATGCTGCTCTAGCCCGAGCCCGAGGCGCTTTCTTTTTTCTAAAAGACTGTTTTACAACAGCCAACTCGATGCGAGGGTGAAGGTAATCTGCTACATGGCCCTCATCCGGCCAATGCTCACCTATGGCTGTCCCGTGTGGTTCAATGTGAGTGCAAGCTTGATGGAAAAGATTCGGGTGTTTGAGAGGGCTTGTCTTAGGACTTGCCTTCGCCTTTACAGAACACCAGAGTCCCAGTACAAAAAATTCTACTCCAGTGAGGTATTATACAACAGGGCAAACCTGATACGATTGAACTATTTCCTGTTGAAATTGTTTCGAGGCCATACTGCCAGAGCGATGAACTCGGACAATAACTTGATCTCTGGGGCTTACTACCCCAATCCACAATACCACGAAAGGGTACGTCACAGTGACGTCGTCCCCCCAGGAAGTTTTTCTCCATTTAGACAAGTACGTGCTGTTACAAGACATAAATGCGGTTCCGCTCATCTTTCACATCGCCCGTTCAACTGTGGATGGAGAATTTAGTGAACAACCCAATTCATGCACATGTGTATGCGTTCATTACAAGATTGCCTGGCTTCATATTGAATAGTTTTAATAAAAATTGATGGGCGGAAAGTAGATGCCGGTGTACGTCAAGTTTCAGTTCGTGGTCCCATATTGTTGCCTATTCTGCCAAGAGTCTAAGAGAATTTTTTCTTCAATCGCTTATGATAAAGGGCGTTTTTAATTTTGGCAACATAGTTTTCTGTGACAGCTGATTTGACAGTTATCGGTTTTTTTGAGTTTTTGCTGTTCTCTTCTTGTACAACCCATGCCATAATGGCAACGACATGTCGCGACCTGGATCTTTTGTATCGACAGGTCGGAGTTAATCAAAAAGACGTTCTACTTCCCTTTTGAAAGACAGTTAGTCCTTTGTAGTGGATGAAGTGAATGTCTCCCTATTGCAAATACGTTTCCTTAATCAAAGTAGTGCCGGACATTCACATAGAATGTGCTCGGATGTCTCATTCACCTCCAGGCAAAAGCCGGCATTCTTTGTCCTGACACAGGTTTATTTTGTGAAAGTGGTACTTCAGGTCGCAGTGGCTAGTAAGAATGCTCGTTAGCATGCTCACTTTATCTTTGTTGAGTCAAAGGATTACATTATAGGAAAAAGGCCTGTTTAATCGTTTGAATTGCCTAGGTTTTAGGTTAGGTTAGGTTAGAGTGGATGATTGACGGTAGGTGGCAGTTACACTTATGCCAGAGTAGATCAGACGGCTAATACTAATGTTGCTTAGTTTTATGAAATCTTTAAATTATACGGCGTCTAGGTGACTTATTCTGCTAGATGCGTGATCGCCGATAGCGCTGTGTCTTGTAGTAAAACCGATGGGAGCTTTGAGATTCGTTCAACTCATACTGACCAGGTTGCGTGAGCGTTTTGTAACGAGCGTAGGCCATAATTGTTTTTGATGAGGCCCCCAGTGCCGGTAGATCACGATTTGTATGAGAAAGCGCTTCAAGATTCAGTAGAAGCGATAGGCACAGATGGGGGCCCTTTCTGGGAAGTTCGTCTGCCTAAGAATATGCCCATTGGCCCATAGGTCTTGGGCGAAGTTTGTTTTTTCCATTAGTTAATCTGCGTTGTGGCTACTCTCCAGTTGTCATTACAGTACGGTTGACGACCTATGAACGCAGATTCCGAGCCAACCGTAGCGAGCTCATCCCCGCATTCGGTACCTGTAATCCCTCTGTGTCTCTGGGACCCAGTCGAGCTTCACTTTGATGTGTCTAGCTATTGAAGTTATTGCGTCTTAGCAACACTTGGCAGTCTTGGAGTCCATTAGAATGGACGACAACTGCTGCCTGACTGTCTGAAACGATTTTCATTGTAGCGCTTAGAGGAATTTCTGTCTGTCGCAGATTGCAATGGTTTGGATTTCAGCTTGAAACACGGAAATTCTCGTGTTGGGTCCAAAGACTCGATCTCCGACTCCAAAGTCCATCTTTGATCAGTCTGTCAATCATACCAGATTTTTTGGGCTTGGTGTTGGTATTCCAAGCTAGAGACTCCGCACAAGGATCTCCGTACCTATGGGGTCGAATCCTACCGAGGTTAGTCCCATATTGAAGCTGTCCACCTCTAAAAAAAATCACGAGGCAAGCTTGAAACTTTACCGTTAAGGTGATTCGCATTCATACAGTCAAGGCAAGGAACTCGGTCAATAATCTGATCTTTGGAACCTTTGGAACTAACACATGGATTGCTTGAAGGGAATAACACTAGGATTGCAGCAAATAGAAAATAACTCGCTTTCATTTCTGTTCGAAGATCTGATCGAAATCAATTCATTTTAACTCCTAATCGTGACAAGCTGATCAGAGCTGATGATCTGATCTAGTCAGCTGTCTACTGATTCAACGCCTAAGATGTCTAGTCTTGCATTGTGGACGACACTGATTCAGCCCGAAAAGTCTTCAACACTGCCCCAGTGGACAACGCAATAGAGGACCCCGAAACCGATGACGCACACAAGGGTCTAATTTGATCGTGCCAGCTGGAGAGGTTTGTTGACCTTTGAAACCCAGGTCCATCCTGGATTGTAGCGCCAACAGAAGAAGAAGTAAAGGATGTCCGATAATTCACGCACAATTTCAATTTTGCGCTATAGTACAATAGTACAGTGATGCCAACGGAAAAAGAGATATCAATGTGACAGCTGACATTTCGGGGTTAGTAAAAATGGAGCGCTACACGAAAGAACAACGCATTTTCATTGCAGAGCAATATTTTAAAAATAATGAAGGTTTGTCAGCTATAGTCCCCAATTTTCGTACAAAATCATCTTCAGTGATTAATCGTGAAAATTGTCGCATTTAAGGTTGAGAAAACCCACTAGTAATTGTTGAGAAACAAATGCATCCACAATGGGTGACTGTTTGGTCCGAATTTTGGGCTGAAGTTACTATCGGACCACTCTTCTTCGTAAATGCGGCTGGTCAGGCTGTGACAATTAATGGTGTTCGTTATCGTGACATGACCATTTGACAGTTTTTAGTGCCTAAATTACAAGATATGGATGTGACCAACATGTGGTTTCTACAAGAAGATGCCACATGCCATACAGCCAGGGAAACAAATCAATTACTGCATGAGTCATTTCTTAACCGAGTAATCGGCCGTTTTTGCGATCAAAAATTGGCCATCCAGATTTTGCGATTTAATCCCATTGGACTTTTTTCTGAACTATGAGACACCCTTTAGAAGCAGATCAAGAGGAGACCAAACAAGTTTTTCAGTCGATTGAAAGAAAAAGTCAAAACATTTCATGTTAATCTTTGAAATCCAACACAGTCGAGGATAACCAGCTGAGACGCCAATAAAATATTTTTATTTAGTAATTTACAACCAGCCAATGTTGTCAACAAACACATTCGCTAATGTCAAGACTACTGTCCCATCATATCTAGTCAGAAACGTCGTCACATCCATCCCGAAACTCGCAATATCTTGGCACACAGCAAACAAATGCCCGGCCTTACAATACGTACCACATACAACCGCAATGACGAACAAACAAAAAAAAAAAAAAAACATCAAAAATTCGAAACGAATTGTAGGCGACAACGCAGAGGCTCTTTGTTGCGCACAAAAAGTGAAATTTGAAGCTGTGGCAGCGCATTAAAGGGCCTCAAATTTATCGCTTTTGGATCTCCCTCCAGTTCGAGTCATAAACAATTTTCTGGGGAATCATAAACGTTGACAAGCGCATAGTTTGGTCATTCATAAAATAACAAGTAATTTGCATTTAAATTCGAAAAGAAGCACAAAAGACAACGCACCCAACAAAAGAGAGTAAAGAAACACTACACTAAGCCAGTGGTAACAATACTTGTGCGACTCATTTGTTGGAAACGCAGCAATTACGCTGTGTGTTCTCGGTGGAGCTCTTGGAGTCTGTCACATCACAGTTGTGTGTCCTCGTAAAGAGATTTTTCCGACGAAACAAATTCCATAGCCGACGCGAATTGCAACATATTCACCAGGTTCGCTCGCTCCCTCTCTCTCTGCAGTCAGCAGAAAGAAAAGGCTATCGAAGAGGTTCAAGGTGCTGTTCGGCTGTAGGACACATCACACTGGACCTCTTGGAAGCAAAAATCTCAACGGATGTCCATGCGATGCATGTGTGAGCATGTACCTACTCTGGTTTTGTTTTTGTCACCGTCGCGCGGTCGCTGCCATCCAGACTATTGGGGTTGCAGTGTTGCGTCACAATTTTACGCTCAATGAATTTTGTAATTGATCCAATAAGGGCTTCCGTAATGTGAGAATGTCGAGCACACACATCAGTGAAACACCATCGGCCGGGCTGACGGAAAGAGGGGAAACCAATTTACATGTAGCGCGTGCAAGTATCAAGCTGTGATGCACACGCGGAAGGAAGTCCTTGTTATGGGAAGATTTGTGTATACTTGTGGGATAATCATAATGCACTCCAGGATCGGTGAGGGTTCGGTAGTTCGGTAGTCTAACGCCCGCAGTGCTCAACAAAGCGGTCTTTTGTTTTTCTTTGACGGGATTTTTTCCCAAAGTGATGATGAGAATAAAAACACAATGTTCTTAAGTACTTGACGCTGTACGCAGTGGAGCGGTATTCAGTAAATGGTTTACGACAAGTCTATTAATAAGATGCGTGTGGATCATTGGTAGTCTGAATGCAACACTCAAGTGGACAGCCCAAGCTAATGTTCTGGTCCATTTGGATCGGAGCCATTCGAGACCCCCAATTTCGGGGGAGAAGATTCTTTTTACTCTTTCTTGTCGTGAACTCCGTTGATGCCTGTAGGACAGCAGAACATTAAAATTAAAATGGAATTCCTCTCGGAGGATGGAATGGAAACAATGCGCAAAATAACTGATTCGTACAGGGTAGGCCATCTAGTGGTTTTTTTTTTAAATCATAGTTTGTTTTGACACTGGCAGCTGTTTCCCGCTCGAAATCTTGACAGAAAGTCCGCGCAACGAAATGAAACACTTTTCGCTTGAACAACGTTGGGAAATATTGAAAACTGATTTCCAAAGTGAGTGCTGTGTAGCCCAAACAGTGCGTTTTTTTTGAAAAGAAGAAGTTTTGGCCGAAATGAAGCACCCACCGCGGCGAATGTATGCAAGTTTGTGCAAAAAGTTCGTGAGACTGGTATGCTAGTGGACAACACTCATGGTCTCCGTCGTCGTACGGTGCGCACAGATGAGAGTGTGGCAGCTGTGGCCGAGAGTGTGAGACTCATTTCATGAACGAAAATGAGACTAGGAACAACGTTTCGGTTAACGATGGGCGTTACAGATGTTAACCGTGTTAACCGACTTTGTTTTTACTGAAATTAAAGACATGAATTTGGACGACCTCTGGTTCATGCAGGACATGCCACACAGCTCATGCCACAATCGATCTTTTGAGCACCAAATTCACAAAGCGTGTTATCAGCCGTCTTGGCAATGTCAATTGGTCACATCGGAGCTGCAATTTGACCCCTTTGGACTTCTTTTTTTGTAGGGAATCCTGAAGGATGCCAACAATCCGGGAAACGGCTTCAGCACTTAAGGCCAATATCATCCAATCAATGCCCGAAACCATCAATAACGTCTTTGCAAAATTAGGGTGACAGAATACGGTACTGCAAAGCCAGCCGGGGCAGCCACTTGAACCACTTTGTATTTCATAATTAATGGGAATGTTGGTTCTTACTAATAAAGCTACAATAGATGGACAAAATTTAATTTTGTTCATTTTATTGCATTTTTGAAAAGAAACTTGTATTTGGTCCACCCTGTTTTTTTTTTAAAAGCCAGCTGGCGAAAATAGTTTCTTAATGTGTTTCTGTCTGTGTTTCTTGTTAAAATTGGGAGCCGCCATAACAATCCAAATTTCGATCATGACGTACTTTTGGCAAATCGGCCTTTAATATGTTGCACTGTGCGCCTTGAAATTGTTGCATTTTATTGATGTGTGAAATGTAATAATAAACGACGGCTCTACACTGTTGGTTAAGCTCATGAATCGTAGTCTATTTTCGATTTCAAATGTAATTCACTTTGTTTCTGTGCAATAGATTCACACTCCAAGCAGATAAGCAATAGCAGATTCTCTCACGTTTGAGAGAAGCATTCCACAAGGCAGTTTGTGCAGCGCTTTGCAATTATTTGCGAGAGCGACATGATAACATTTGGGGAAGTAAGTAACAATTATTTAAATTTGTTATCCATGAAAGCCCACCGCTCAACAGGAGACGAATAATCCTTGAAATTAGGCGAAAACGGCGAATGACCACTAAGGTCTTTGTGGCATTCAAACGGACGTTGCAAAAATGGAGCCAATTGTGAATGGCGTCTATTATCTTCGAAAGACATTCACAGCACCGCCTGGGATTACTGGATCCAATCATTCTTTCGTAATTATGACTGAATCTTAGTGTCTGCTTTGTCCTGTCTGCGAGGAAGGTGAATTGAGGATAATACACTACCGCGAAATCCACGAGTTGTACCAAGATGTGGATACAGTGCGGAAGGCAAAAATGCGTCTACTGCGCTGGCTAGGCCACATCAAACAGATATACAACAACGCTCCAGCAAAGAGGGTCTTCGAGACCTAGCCTATTGCTTCGAGAAGGAGAGGAAGACCGAATCTTCGGTATAAAGGCAGAGTCATCGCGGACGCAAGACAACTTCGTCTTGATGACTGGAAGCAAAGTGCCCAGGACCGTAATCGATGGAAGGCAGCTATAGGCCAGGCTCAGACCCAGCTTGGGGCGCCGGCCTGAGAAGGGAGTAAGTAAGTAATTCTGGCTGAAAACACTAGTTAATACATACATTCGCCAAGGATGTGGTAGGTGTTAATTGTTTCTCAAAAATCACAACAATCATACATGAAGAGGTCAGAAAGAACAGAAATCTTTGCATCAGAATGAGTATACTATGCGCCTGCGTCGATATAGAAGAAGCTGGTTTTATGTAACAGTCCCTTCTGATTGCGATACCCCTAGGGAATCTATCCCGTGTTAGAAAGGCGATCCGAAGAACACCTCTCTGGAATACGTGTGGTGGGCAAATCTTGTAAAGTCGCTGGAAGGAGATGTCTCCACAGTTGCTGCAAGTGCCGACAATATTCTGCCATGATTAGGAAGAGAATGATCAAGAATCACATCGAAGATAGCATCAGAAATGCAGCAGCTCTCTATAAATGCTCCTTGGACTAACATCACGGTGTCACTGCCTACTTTAACGTTGGTTAAAGCCATGGCAAAACACTAAGGATTAAATTAGGTGTAGTAAAATGAAATCCATTATACTTATATCCAACAGATGCCTTTCGTAATCTATACCTACATCGCGTTGTATACACACCATCGGCTCAAACTTTACGGGCAGCTTTGTGATTGATTTACTCTGTTTTGTTTGAGCGCGCGCCAAAGATGGACACCAGCGATGAGAAAATACGCCATATTTTCTTCGATAAAGGCGAACACGTCGTCGAAAATTTCGATAAAATCATACAAATCGCCGAGTCTGAACGTCGTGTAAGTACTGTTTCGATTCCCCAGTAGCTAAGCATTACGCAAACATCCACAGGAAGATCTTGCCGTGTGTTCAGCGGGACTGGCAGGGGATCATCTACTATGAGCTGATCTCCTACGGACCTGTATTGTCAGCAAATTGGAGGATCGCTGAGAAGCGGCCAGCTTAGCCCATAAGAGAAGAATTATGTTCCATCAGGACAACGTCAGGCCATACACATCGATAGCGATTAGCCAGGAGATCCGCGAGCTTGGTCCTTATGCGTCCACCTTATAGTCCGGACCTATCACCAGTGACTACCACCTGTTCCTGTCCATAGCGAACGATTTTGCTGGTGAAAAGTTAGCCTCAAGAGAGAGCGAGAGAGTGAAACAAGTATTACAAATTCGCAACACAAAAACTAGGTTGTTTCATTTCCACTAGGTTAGGTTAGGATAGGTAGTTGGGTTGCCACTGAAATCGCCAGCACACTTAGACCATGTTGGTCCATTGTGATCCCCGTAGTCAGACTACTACACCACTGTTCGACAACTCCAGTTATAATGCCGTTCATTTTATCCCAACTGCAAATGGTGAATGGAGCAGATTTGAAAACCGGATAAAAGCGTATTAACTTTGCTTTCACTGGGATTCGTACCGGGGACCCCTCTAAACCACGGGCAGGCACTCAATCAACGGCGCCATCCAGCTGTTGTCATTTGTCATTTCCAGTAAATCATGTACTAAATCGAAATGGCCGCTGTGGTTCTGGGCTCTGTTCCCGAATTCAGCAACTTTGTCGAGGCACTTGTAATGCAGTATTCCTGTCTAGAAACAACTTTTCAAACTTCGCCGTTCGGGGCCGGCATAAGACTGTGGGTCCCATCCACATCGGGATAGAATAATTACACGCACAACACGAGGGAGCGATGTATAAACTAGGCCCACAGCCACCTAGGACTGTAGCACGACCCTTATTATTGTTTGATTAAATCGAAATGCAGAACACTGATTTTCATTTTCTTAGTTTCACTTTTTATTTCTGGTTTCACCACAATTTCGAACGGATTTCGGAACACAAACTTTCACTTTGACAGCTTCAAGAGAATTTCCGAAATGTGGCTTACAGAACATAGTTGATTTACACTGAAAAGCGATATTCCTTGGGATAAGTAAGTAATTCGTGATCTAATACTAATAATCGTTTCGGGGAACTAGAAGTAAAAGCATGCAATTTCTTAAAATTCAAAATGTTTACTCAATACTGCGGCTTAATAAACGTATCACTATTTTATGCAATGCAATACAAATTAGGCAAACTACATGGAATTGTATGATGTAACCTCTAAAGTGAGAGAAACATATTTTTAAAAGTGTCTGAAGACACTATTTGGAGATTTTGTGACTTTTGTAACACCCATGCCGTGAAGGCAACGACACAGCGACCAGATCTATTATATCGGAGGATGGAGCTATTCCAAAAGACGTACTACTTTCCTTATGAAAGCTAGTAAGTCTTTAGTAGTGAAGTTTTTTTAAACCCACAGAAGTAAGTAATTTTGTATAATTGTATAATTTTGTACGAATGTCCGGCACTAATGTGGTTAAGGAAACGTATCTTCTATGAGAATACGTTTCCTTAACCACATTAGTGCCGGACATTCGTACAAAATTTGCTCAGAAGTTCATCCTCTTTGGGGCAGAGCCGACAGACCTTGTCTTGACACAGGTTTAAATTGTTAAGGTCGTAGTTCAGGCCACAATGGCCGGTAAGAAAGCTGGCAATCTTGAGTTTTTTTGTTCAGATTGAGTATTTCTTCATATGAATAAGGCCTAAATTGCCTAAGAGCATGACCATGTGTCCACTGGTCTAGGCGAAGTTTGTTTTCCCATTCGCTAATCAGAGGTGTATATGCTGTCAAATTGACATTTGAGTACAGTTCAGGACCGATAAATGCAGATTTCGAGCCAGCCCTCGCGAGCTCTTCTGTGGATTCGTTGCCTGCAATCCGCCTGTGTCCAGGGACCTAGGCAAGCTTCACTTTGTTGTGCCTGGCAAGGGATTGTAGAGCGTCTTAGCAACATTTGACTGTTTTGGAGTCCAAAAGGTTAGCCTATATTGTGATACATAAGTTCTTCAAGATCAATCAAAGATTTACCAACATTCACACAAAAAGCAATTTTATTAGAAGTGAACTTAAGGGTCATTCATATGAACACACTGCGAATTGCGAACTTCGCAAACACTGACACTTTACTCATATGGAGTTTTCTCATTCGCAAAGAAGAATTTATAAACAACTGACACTTAATGGTGAATTTGTTGGTCGTGAATTCGTGGACTGCTTGTGCCTGTTTGTATATTGCGTCCTCAAATCGACAGTTCGCAAATAGAAGGACTGATTTGCAGAGAAACAAATTAATATCGTTAATTAGGCTAGTTAAACTATCTTTTGTTGTGATTTTTGTAGACAAAAAAACTCTATAATGCAATGCTCATCTGTTTGCATACCAAGAAGTATAATTTCTGGTCTATATTTACTGGAAAATGCTTGCATCTGAAAGTTCGCGGCTCATTTGAATGACTCTTTAAAAATAGAGAACTAGGTCTTAATTCATGAAGTGCACGGTTTTGTATGGAATATCATTCATAAACGGCTTTGAGGCACATCACTGGGTTAAGCAAAATTAAATGTTGATAAATTGCGTTTGCGTACATTTCTTAATTTGTTCCTTAGGTCTATTGCTCTTGTTTACATTGTTATGCCAAAAGCACCAGCAGCACAAGCTAACTTGCGCTGTCATAAGCTAACTTGCGCAACTATCATACTAGATCTGAGGAAGATACGTAACCATGCTATGCGTAAGGCATTGTCACCCAGAGACGCCAACAGGGAGCTCTTATCCACAGAGAAAGTTTGCTGTCAAGGCGTAGATCGTACAACCATTTGTGGGTGATCATAAATGAGAGAATGGTGATGCCTATAATCTAGAATCCCCAAGGACACGTTTTGGAATTTCTCATCCACTATTTCATAAATTTAGGGACTTACATTCTTCTATCTAGAATATTTCCATAGGACATGGCACAACATTCAATTCCGTTTAAGAATTTTGAAAATAGTAGCAAATTATAGATACCTTCAAGAATCAAAGATCCGGTTTGTTTGCACAGAATTGTTGAAAAGAATACCACGACACGGGACACTCCATGAACACCATCGACGGAAAATAAAAGCGGAAAGAAACCGAAATTTGTAAATGCCGTCGCTGTATTCGACCGAAAATAAATGCGATGAAAAACAGATACTTCCGGGATGCCGTCGCCATATTAGTTATGATTTGATTCTAAACACAGTGGACTCTCCCTAATTCGAATTCCTTTGTTCGCCATATTTTGGTATTCCCCTTAATTTTCCATACAAACAACCGTAATGTAAGTCGAACTAATTTTAATATTCCGTGAAAATTCCAATTAGAACGATGCGACTGTATGTTCAAACCAGAAATCAACTTCTAGAAAGATATCCGACTTCACAGCTGATTGCCCACTTGTCCACCGATGAATTTGTGGCACTTTTTCACAGTTAATCACGTTAAATGGCATTCTCTGATTGATCTGCTCGTTCCGAGAAATCGTCAACAAATTTTAGGGGACAGGAGGGGCAAAAGTCTGCTAAAATACTTGACATCTGGTTCAAACCAACATTTATTTCACGGTATCACATCTCTCGAGGACATTTCGTGGCAAATTGATCGGACAATTTCAGCCGACGTGAAATTACAAGTCACAATATGCTCGTAGCTCGTAACAACACTCGCGAATTCACCAGGATGTAAATTCTCAATTTGATCTTCAATTTCTCTCCCACCGCCGCTGTACTTTTCAACACCTAACTTTCAGTTCAGTCTAAGTTATGCACTCGTATTATTAATGTATTGCCAACATGAAGCCAGTCTCTGAAGTTTAAATGAAAATGGAAAAGTAAAAGGAAGTAAGAAGGAAGTGTGACAAAAGCTTGGCTACATGAGTCGTCGCTACAAGTCAATTTGCCTGTTTGGATGCTTGAAACATATTTCGTAGGTGGATCCAGTCGGGTGTCCTTCCAGTTTTCAACCGCGGCTCACTTAGACCAACGTGGTGAGTCCATCATGGTTCATAACATAAAGCGGATTAACGTAGGATGGGATGTAGGATGTAGAGAAAGGATTCGAAACGTTCCTTATATATTGCACATACACCAATCTTCAGCTTGCAAGTAGGTGCACAAAAGTATACAAACGTGTGTAAAATGTAAAGTGACACACTTTCAGAATCACCTAACAGATGTGTCACACAATCGATTGCATATTGAATTGTTGGCTCGCACGCACGTCTGAGGAAATTTATTCACAAGCGCGTCTCATGGTTCACAATCGCCCTCCCTACTGAGCACATACCACCAACCACCGATATCACACGGATCTCCAGCATTGTAACATCCTCCTCGTATCTCAGTTCATTCACTAAAACCAACGTTCGCTTTTTTTTGTTTTCTTCAAAAATATAAAAGTATCCTGTCAGTGGTCCTTTGTTGCCATCACGTCCATTTAATCGAGACTGATCGATTGACATGAACAGTGAACAGAGAAAACCCGCGGACGTACAAAACATAGATACTATCTCAACACTCCGTCGCAATGCTGCGATAAGGTAAACACAGCGAGGATACTTTCACACAAGACACAAGAGAGAAGATTTACCCGCATCCTTTTGTGCGGAAGCGCGACTGTCTATTTGAAGGGTTCGATTGCAAAGGAATTTGAATGCTCAATTTCATAAAGATCGCGAGACCATCGAACATTGAGCAGCGTCCCTCTGCTGGCCGACGCCCGATAGAAGATCGCTGCATGCGATAATCCCGCATGGGAACCGAAAGGGTCATCCTTTTGCTTTCTGACTTGGTTTCATTTTCTCACCTTCTGAGTGGAACTTGTATCCTTATTTGATTTGATTCTCCGTTTCTCTTTCAACACTGATTGGAACACCACCAACTAGTTGAAACGGCACAATTTGCACATCTTCGGAGTGTACAGCTTCTATTGGAAAATTTGTTGATGCACTTTTATCTTACAGGTACACGAATGCACTTTAAACACATGCCACAGCGGTTAAGTAGAAAACGAAAACTACGTACGAACACAAATATTAATAAGAGCTATTTCCACTAAGAACGAACAAAAACCCCGCGAACCAAACCGTCGCAACAGAGAAGGATACAAGAAATAAGTCCCCGGGACAAAGTCGATACCCGTCCAACATTCACGATGAGTGCTTCGCGAGATGTGAGCATGTATTCGTCGGTCCCTTTCAATTACCGTGTTTTGTTTTCGACGACCGAACTGACAAACAGGGGTGAATGGTAGATAACCAACCTCCGCGTAAATATATGCATATATACATAAGTCCTCGGCATCGACATCAACAGCGGCGACGACGGCATCAACAGCCAACCCGATGTGGAGGAAACTCCGAACAATTGACACTTCCGACTTTAGCTGCACACACGCTCACGCACACCGCGCACACACACACACAGCCCGTTGTGTATGCTCTCGTCTATGATTAACTCGCATTCCTACCTATAGGGTAAACTTGGACGCATTTTTTCACTCCGCGTCGTTGTCCTCTTATGTACATGGGGCTTCAGTCAGCATCGTGCGTCTATTGATGTCTGCTTTAAGTTGTTTTCTTTTCTTGTTCACGTGTGCGTTTGTCACGCGATGACGAAACGATCCTGTCTGTCTGTCTATGTTTTTGGGTGAAACTTTTTTCGTTTTTTTTTTCGCTTTTTTCGTTTTTTTTTTGTCTTTTGACGTTATCACTTTTATTTTTTTTCCTCTTAACAGGCAAGTGTGTGGAATCGAGGGATGGCTGGTATTCTCAAGCCGATGTCAAGTCGGAGACTGCCGCCTGGCGTACGGCGTACCCGAGAATTATGAAACAGGAGGCTGCCCATGTAGAGAAAGAAAGTCGGGAGTGCGCATGCATTAATTGTTATGCTTACGGATAGCTATGGAGTATATAGGCTCCTATCCGTGTATACATACATATCTACGTGCTTGCATTTTTCTTGTTGTTGTTGTTGCTGCTGCTCTTAATATCTGGAGATATTTGACCAGGGAAAATGGTGGCGTAAAAGAGTTTTGTTTATTCGTTCCTGTGTGTTCTTCTTTTTTTTGTTTTTGTTTTCCTCTGCCGAGCGATATTTTTGTCCGTTTCAATTTTAACTGATACACAGCGATTGTAAATAATAGCCAGCGCTTTAGGACGGTGCATTTACATATTCGTACACAAATAAACTTGCATATACACAACCAAAAAAAAAAAAAGCATAAAATTGTGTACTTATTTAAATCGGCAACAACAAATCAGAGTTTCAGGTAAAGTTCCATCAACTAAGCACTTTTTTCATTGTGTGCGGAAGTAAAGGGAAAAAAAACAGGTCCAGTTTTTTAAAATTAATTCCTGTGCACAAATGACCATGTTTTATCGGTAAATTACAGACGTTTTGTTTCAGCACCTACTCGCCGAAGCGGATGCCATTATGGACCAATGTAATTGCTTTTGACCCCAATGAACCTGACGCACTGGCTGTCCAGCCGAAATGAGAATTTGATTTCCATTCGGAGCTGTTTTTTGGTACATTTCCGGATTCGTTACGGCTTGGAAGATGTTTTAAATGTGCTAACGTGAATGCTCCTGAGGTTGGGCGTGGATACAGTGGCGAGGTAAAGTTAACCAACTGCATAGAGGTGTTAGGGTTAGGGCCCCTTAACTTTTTTTTATGTTCGATTGATCCTTAAAAATTCATTATTCAACTATTTAATCAAGCATTTGGTTCTTCTTAATGGTTGAAATCTGTGATTAGAAAATACTTAGCATATTAGGGACATGAGCTGCTTAATAGAAACTATTTACAAATAACTGAAAAGGGTACGATTTGCTAGTAGTCAGCCCCCTCAACTGCAGTAGTCGGCCACGCAATTATCCAGTATTCAGCCCCAATCGTCATTTCTACAATTTCATCGTTTTAACAACATGTCAACAAGTCTAAGTCATGAGAATAGTAAAAAAAAATCAAAAGGAATATCTACTTCAGTCATATGGGTACAGTTATATTTGCTTAAAATTGTATAATTTGAATTGGTATTTTTACTACTATAAATAGTTTTTAAGTAATGTCTAGAAAGGAAAACACGAATTGCAAAACTTCACAAAAGGTTTCTTTGGCAAAAGTTTTGCCAGCGTTAACCGGAATAGTCTGCCATCTATGCATAGTATTTTTGTAGGCCCTTAAAGACGCCCTTGGGTAACATGCGTGGTATTTGGGAGGAGTGCATGAAACGGAAATGGGTTATACGCAACGGAAGGTCATAACGGGTAGATGTTTGCCCTTTTGATTCCACTTGCGTACGTATAACTTTTCTGTTTGAAGGAGTAGATCAATGAATGATGCCTCATCCTAAAGGGTACGCTTTGGGCTATAAATGCGCAGTAAAAGCATTCACAGTCATTAGCCAAAATCCTATACAAAATCGTACAAATAATTATTTTTTGAAAAATTAAGACGCAAATATCGGGACATTTGTTGATTCGTTATGTGCGTCTTAAAGACGAAGTTATACCCTACACAAACCTATCATTACTTTTTTTCCTACGTACCCCCATTCCCGAGATATTCTATGTCAAAATATTACATTTTGCAAAAGTATAAGTACATACTAAAGGGTGGTTCAATTTTAAGGGCCGATGTTGAATGTGAACCACACCTAAACGTCACGTTCTTTTCTGCATTTCATTTGACATTTCTCAATTTCAGACTAACTCAATTTGAAACTTGACCATTTCAAGCGTCGTCAATGGTCAGAATGGTGGCAAGAAATGGCAACAGTGGATGATCAATTTTCGAAGAAAATCATCTTCAGTGATGAGGCACATTTTCACCTCAGTGGATTCGTCATTAAGCAGAATTGCCCATTTGAGCGAATGATAATCCAAGAGTGATTGTCGAAAAACCAATGCACCCACAAAGAGTGACTGTTTGGTGCGGTTCATGGGCTGGCGGCATCATCGGGTCGTATTTTTTTCCAAAATGAGGCCGGTCAGGCAGTTACTGTGAATGGTGTTCGCTATCGTGAAATGATAACGAACTTTCTATGGCCCGAATTGGAAGATATGAATGTGGACGATATGTGGTTTCAACAGGACGGTTCCACTTGCCACACAGCTAACGAAACAATGGCTCTTTTGCGCGACAAATTCAATGGCCGTGTTATCTCACGTGGTGGCGATGTCAATTGGCCGCCAAAATCATGTGATTTGACACCGTTGGATTTTTTTCTTTGGGGTTATTTGATAGAAAAGGTATACGTCGATAAGCCAGCAACAATTCAGGAGCTAAAGGATGAGATAATTCGGCACATTAACGGCATAGAACCTCAATTATGCTTCAGCGTCAACGAAAATTTGGACCATCGGATGGAGGTGTGCCGCGGAGGTCGCGGCGGCCATTTGGCTGATATTTTGTTCCATACATAATTGAACCATACCAATATTATCATAATAAAAATAAATGACAATAATTTCCTAAATAATTTGTGCTTTATTCAAAATCAACATCGGCCCTTAAAATTTAACCACCATATACAATTTCTGGGCGACTAACTAGTACATCAAAAAAAAAAAATGGTCCCATTATTGCGACAAAAATCGCTGAGCTCAAGTGTGACTTGTGATCAATAATAGTGGCATTTTGATATTTCGTTTATTCCCCCAGTCATTAAAACTATTGGCTATGTATTCAAAAAAATGTTTCTGTACACATCGATCCACTATCTGATCTCCCTAGTACTCAATTATCTGGCATACTTATCACCGCGGCTAGAGGAGGGCTGAGCCTAGTATCATTATAAACATAATGTCTTCTAAGGTCAACCCCCTCTTAATTATTTAACTAACAAAATTTTCAACATTTTACGTTAAGAACCAAGATAAATAAAGTGTTCGTAAAATAATAATAATCATAAAATTGACATACTTTCCTTTCCGTATATTCGTTTCCTGCACTTCTAAAAATTGTACACTAATATTCTTTACGCGCGAAATACCAAATGGAGTGTGGCAATTTTTTGCACACAGAGAGAAGAACTATCAGCCCAGAGAGTAAATTTTTTTGTTTGGAAGAAGGGATGTACTTTGTATGTCAGCGGCTGACTACTGGAGGGGGTTGAACTTAGTGGCCATCACCCTACATCTAAAAAGGGAGTACTGGTATACCTATATATTACTAGGAAATGATTTGGAATGAATACGATTGAATTTTTTTCAAAACTATTTTGTTTTCCTTTTATTAGATCACAACACAGCTGCAAATTGGAAAAAAAACAAATTATTCGTAATGTCCTTGATTTTCGATTGATCATCGATTGGACCATCAACTGCTCGGATAAGAGTGCGCTTCAAAGATTGAATATTTGGGTGTTGCCTGGCACAAGCCCTTCTCTCTGAAACGGTCCAAAAGTCTAGGTTTCCAGATGGATTTTAGCCACGTTTGTGTCGTTATTACCTTAACCCTTATGTCTTTTTCATTTTCAAATTGATATATTTTGAATTCTAGGTGTCGTATCAACTTACTCTTTCCAACTTCTTCCGACCCCCGTGGACATACAAAAACGTATGACACACCCGGGTGTGTTAGTTGTATATTTGCGTATAATTTTTCGCGTGTTGACACAAGGGTTAAGCCTTGGAAGTTTAGTTGGAATGACCACGATTTATCTTCTATTAGTACCTATTCATTAACAGAAAGCCGAAGAGCTTAAATTAAATTTCAAAATCTTCATTCGAATCCTTTTTGAATCACAAACGGTTGGCAAACGCGGCACTTACATATTTTACCGCTAAAAGTTTCATGCCCAAGTAGTCGTACAGGATTATACGGTATCATTTGAAATTGCTGCAATCTTAGCTATCCCACGTCCAGCACAATTTTCGTTGATTTTGTTGACCATTTTTTAATTGTGACATTATTTGGACGTCATGACCATATTTTGTGCTCGTACGATCGCTACGAAATTCAATGGCGCACAATTTCAGTCTCTCTTCGATAGTTTAAGTCAGGCTGCTTTATTAAAACACGAAAGACATCTCATAAATGTCGATCACTGTAAAAAGGGTCGATCACTGTAAAAAGGTAACTGTTTGATACAAAGAAATAAAGATATCCTCTATGCCAGATGCTGGTCAGTGAAAGAGCCGATAAACTGGCTATTGGCAATGCATCATGACGGCCTCAGCTAACCTCAAGAATCGCACTAGTTAGGGATTGTTAGTTGGGCCCCACGTTCAAGCCGTACTCTACAGCCACACGATAAAGGCGATATATATATTGATAGTTTGTAATAAAGGGTGTTTTTTTTAGAGGCATAGATCTTTAAGTTGGCAACACTATCAAGTGATTTTTTTCTAGTTTGGTTTGGCATTTCAACATGAATAGACTGACGCCTGAATAACGCTTTCAAATTTTGCAAATTTATTTCGAAAATCATGGCTATGTTCGAAATAAGTATCGCGCACTACGTCCATTTGCACCATGCTCACTTTTGGTTGAATGGATACGTCAATAAACAAAACTGCCGTATTTGGAGTGATGATAATTCTCAAGTGTATACTGAGACACCGTTACATCCACAAAAACTGTGCTTTATGGGTTGGTGGAATAATTGGTCCGTACTTCTTTAAAAACTATGCTGGCCAGAAGGAGAGCCATGGTTACTGACTTTTTCGTTCATCAATAGAAAAACCATGATGTACAGAAGCTGTGGTTTCAACAAGACGGTGCAACATGTCACACAGCTCGCGCCACAATTGATTTATTGAAGGAAACGTTTGGTAACCGCATAGTTTCACGTTACGGACCCGTGAATTGGCCTCCAAGATCAAGCGATTTAACGCCGCTTGACTATTTTCTGTGGGGATATGTGATGTCGCTAGTTTACGCCGATAAGCCCGAAACCATTGAGAACTTGGAGGACAACATTCGCCGCGTTATTGCCGATATACGACCATAAATGTTGGAAAAAGTCATCGAAAATTGGACCTCCAGATTTGGACTACGTCCGAGCCAGCATACGTATGATCGTATTCTACAAGTCATATTTAAATTATAATGCCGGAAGATTATCTTCCGAATAAAGTGAATTTAAAAAGTCAATTTAAAAAAACCATCATTGTTTTATTCCATTTCAAAGCTCTATACCTCTAAAAAAAACACCCTTTATAACTAGAAAACACCTCAGAAATCATAGTTTCTTAAATTTTTGTTTATAAAATGATTACTTACACCACGGGCAAACCGAATTTTTGAGCAATTGAAACCATGATTATACACATATTAGAGAACACCAGAGCCAAATTATTACTGTCTCCCAGGCTGAAACTAGAAGGCACGCATTTGAAGTGGACACCAGTGAGCAATAGGAGCCGTTGTTACGGAGCCTAATGGCAGAGTTTTTTTATATTTCACACCTAACGACCATTGCCAAGAAATAGCTTCGCCGCGCCTTTCGAAGTGGACATACAATTGAGGTGCCTTCTCCTCGTGAGAGTAGAAAAGAAGTATTGAAGGTGGGCTAGGCCTAGGTCCACCTGGGACAGTTGTATTCAATATATAATTTGAGCAGTTATTAAATTTCCGTCACGACCTCTGTACAAGTTGTTCCATCTGTTGCACTCTCTAAGCCCTACTGCAGTATTGGTGTCTTTTAATTTTCGACAGATTTCAATCACGATCAGATGCAATTGACTAGGAACATGGTGATAATTTTGAGCTATCTTATAGTTTTGATAGATCGAGGTAGCATCGGTTTCGCAGGATGCTTTTCCCGGGATCTAAGTTTCACCTTATCAGAGTAATCGGGCGCAAGGCTATGTACATTTGTCAATCACCGTGTCTTTCGGACTAAAACTTAATTTTGTAGCAGAGGCCTCTAGTGCAAAACTGTGCTAGTGGTTTTATTAGTAAGTCAATTTGGCAATTTGGTTTCCATTGAAAACAGGAAAAGGGTTAAACTATAGTGTACGGGCGTCTACGAATCCAACGCCAGTGGCCAGGAGATGTTAGAGACCAGGAGCGGAGACAAACAACGCTTATGGCAGTCGATCCGGTCTAATTGAATGTCAAAAAAATATAAATATATTCCATCCTTGGTACATGGTTTATTTTGCGATAATTTAAAACGTATCTTGAAGTACATGGTGGCCCGTGGCGTTGCGGGTATCGACGCACATCCTACGTGTCCTACGCACTCGGACCTACCTGTCTAGGTTCGATTCCTGGTACGACAAGAAATACTTTTCAAGGCTCCACCTCCTTCGAGTCGCTGACAATGCTCAAAGAGTATAACTGTCTAGCAAGAAGCTTCTCAAACTTGGACGTTCGGAGTCGGCATAAAACTGTAGGTCCCTTCCACTCGTGATAGCACGCACAACACGAGTGATTGCTAAGAAGCTAGGCCCTGGCCCTCTACAGGCTGTAGCGCCACCCACATTATTATTATTTAAGTCCATAACTTAGTTCGAAATGCCCATAACTTATGTCGTTTGAATGGACTCCTTTGTGATCCGAATTGCACATCCATAGATGGTGACTTGTCAAACGATTAGGCTGTGACCGTAGGAGGAGGTCTCCTTAGGCGGGAATGTACTAATCGCTTGACCTTTTATTCATTTCATTTTGTTAGCTGTTATGGAATTCCGAAAAACTGTAGGTTTTTGCCAAGTTAAGTCACCATTTTCCTTTTTAAATATAAAGCGCAGGTTCACGTCCTCCCGGTCTCATTTATAATTGAGCGGCTGCAACATTATTGTCGGAGCATTTTGTTTACTCTTTTCTTTTGTTAAAACACACATTTCAACAGACTTTCACATAAATCAACGCTACTTTGATGTCGAGAAAAGCCTGATCTTTCCTGTGACACTAGCGCAGTCTCTTGTACCTATTCCGTGCGTTAAATAAAGTATTAAAAATAAGTTTCTTACCAATTTTATTGAGTTTAATTTGAATAGCAACAACGATCTGTCCTTTTATTAGTCGACGACAACGAAGCACCATTTTAATGTCCCCATCGCAATGGTCGTGTCTATTTAAAAATATGCCACCCATTATCCAATAAATATTAACCCTCCCACCCGTTGGGGATATTTCCCTTCCCTTAAAACTATTTTTACACAATGTACATAAAATGGAGGCCGTGGCTATCAGACGTACCCATTCCACCAATGAAGCGGCCAAAGACAGCTGTCCAAAAACCCCGATGATGTTTCTAATATTAACGTATTGCAGCGTCAGCCGTGGTGCGGTGTACCGCCCATCAGTAGGATGGAATCAGTATTAAGGGAGAATTAAAAATAGCTTCACACTCCAATGAACGCTGTGCACATGTTCACATGGATGTTTGAAATATAGAGCTGTATTCAAGGATTGCCCACAGAAAATGTTTACGTGCTAAGCACGCACTAAGCCCACCATAAATAAACTGTAGTAAATTGATCGATATCGCACGAATCTGCTGAGGAGATCATATGTATAGAATCAATTCTTCTGAAAGGGACTTTGATTGATCTTGACGGTGCTAAAAATGTGATGTTTGACTGGTGTTGCCACAATTACTCGTAATCATTAAACCATTGAAAAGCGTTGACGGAATGGTCAAACTGCTGTCTTTACACCGAATAAATTCAAATAACTGCATAGTCTGCAGGATTTACACAAGGCACAGCGTTCTTAATATGAGAATGGAAATCCATTCAACGTTTGGTACCAGGGTGACAGATCGATAAGAATTGAAAGCATTATTTCAACGACTTTTTATGACGTTGCTGTACAGCCGATAAGTTTATTGCTGGATCTTCACTTCCAATCCAATGCAGGAGTTTTCTCTCGATGAGACGAGGGGGTTATTCAAACGATTTTGAAATTGACCATTCTTCTGCACTTTATAAGAGGAATGTAGTGATCATCGTCTTCTATAAAGTCAGCTTGAACCTTCGAGAGACGGCTGTGCCCAAAGAAAAGGGATTGTTTGAAGATATTCTACGTTTGATCTCGGTACTGATGATAGTAGTACATACTATACACGGCGGAGTCGAGGCAGACAAAGTAGCCACCCTGATTAGTGGCTACCACGAAGTTATAGTTGCACATTGAGATGTTTTGTGTAAAACGTAGATGTTGTACGTCCTTTCTTGAGAACACCTTTATTTGTCCCTATTTTAGCCGATCAATGCTACCAGACGGCAGAGGCTATCACGTTAACAACATCTCCACTGGTCATGAACCATGCCCTTTTCATGACATTGACATACAAATCTAGAGGAGACAAAAAAATCCATGTCCGGACTAACATCATGTAGTAAAGGGTGGTTAAATTTTAAGGGCCGATGTTGATTTTGAATAAAGCACAAATTATTTAGGAAATTATTGTCATTTTTTTCTATTATGATAATATTGGTATGGTTCAATTATGTATGGAACAGAATATCGGCCAAATGGCCGCCGCGACCTCCGCGGCACACCTCCATCCGATGGTCCAAATTTTCGATGACGCTGAAGCATAATTGAGGTTCTATGCCGTTAATGTGCCGAATTATCTCATCCTTTAGCCCCTGAATTGTTGCTGGCTTATCGACGTATATCTTTTCTTTCAAATAACCCCAAAAGAAAAAAATCCAACGGTGTCAAATCACATGATCTTGGCGGCCAATTGACATCGCCACCACGTGAGAAAACACGGCCATTGAATTTGTCGCGCAAAAGAGCCATTGTTTCGTTAGCTGTGTGGCAAGTGGAACCGTCCTGTTGAAACCACATATCGTCCACATTCATATCTTCCAATTCGGGCCATTAAAAGTTCGTTATCATTTCACGATAGCGAACACCATTCACAGTAACTGCCTGACCAGCCTCATTTTGGAAAAAATACGGCCCGATGATGCGGCCAGCCCATAAACCGCACCAAACAGTCACTCTTTGTGGGTGCATTGGTTTTTCGACAATCACTCTTGGATTATCATTCGCTCAAATGCGGCAATTCTGCTTATTGACGAATCGACTGAGTGAAAATGTGCCTCATTTCTTCGAAAATTGATCATCCACTGTTGCCATTTCTTGCCACCATTCTGACCATTGACGACGCTTGAAATGGTCAAGAGGCTTTAGTTCTTGAGTCAATTGCACCGTGTAAGCGTTAAATGCAAGTCTTTATGCATAATGTTCATTAACAACGAGCGTGAGAGGTGCAATTGTTGGGCACGACGACGAGTTGAGGTGGACGGCTCTTCAGCCACACTATCGCGAACAACAGCAAAATTGTCTGCAGTACGAGCTATACGAGCATGCATGGTGTTTTCACATCTCCTACAGACCCGGTTTGCTCAAATTTTTGCACGATTTTTCCGATTGTACGTACATTTGGACGATTAAATTGACAGAAAAAATCACGAAGTGCATTTTGATTTGAACGCCCATTTTCATAATAAGTCTGAATAACTTTAACGCGTTGCTCGATTGTGTATCTTTCCATGGTTCAAATTGAGTTAATCTGAAATTGAGAAATGTCAAATAAAATGCAGAAAAAAACTTGACGTATAGGTGTGGTTCACATTCAACCTCGGCCCTTAAAATTGAACCACCCTTTAGAATCTCGATTTACGACAAGACATAAAGTTCTGTTCAAAAGTTGGGAATGAGATTCGACGTTTCCTATACGTGCACTTTTTTTTTGTGGTGATAGATGATTAAATACCATATTTTTAGTGTGATCTCATTTTTCGATTGGTGGTTGGTTGGCCGTCTCTCTTTGGAATCCAATTTCAAATGCAAGGACATGGCAGAATTTGCCCATGGATGGCTGTTCAGATTTTCGATGTGATGTTGAACATCGCCATGTCCAGTGAAGACGTTGTGTAATGACATCAGGGTATGTAAACAGCTGAATGGATTCTTGGAAGAGCATGTCCCTAGTGTTTGCCTCTCAGTTTTGCACGAGTTTCGCAGAAATCTCAAATTTAGGCATGGCCGTGCATAGATCGTCATTATACATGTGCGGCCTTAAAATCGACTAATAGTTAGTGAGCGTTGATCTGCGCTTCTTTTCTAAGATTTGCCGCGGTGTGAAGAACTGGTCTTCCGTGTCTTGAAACCAGGACTTCAGGTGGACACTCAAAGCCCACCTTCAAGGAGATGTTGAGCTGACTCCGTTTTCCGTTGATAATTGAGCAAGAGGTCTCCTTCCTTTTGGATCGTCCAAACGCTATTGTAGCTAGTCTCGTCGGATCATATCTTACAGATGAAGTGGTACATGCGTCCAACGAGATCATTTGACACTACTTTAAAGACTTCGGCGGGGTTGTCCACACCAGAAGATTCTTTAGACTTCAGGTTCAGACTTCAGATATGAGGGACGGAATTCATGTCTATTCAGATTGTGTTGAGCATTTTGCCTGATCAATCCGTCGTATTTGGTTCCTCATCACCGTTTAGCAGTCTAGAGAAGTAATTCCTCCAAATTTTCTCTTTCGACTGTTGTCTATTTTCTGCCCGTCAAACTTCTATCCGAATGCTAGATCTTTAGATTGAAGAATTCTCTCACGCTTTACTAAATCATATAACACCTCTCCATATCCTTGACTGTACGCTTTTAATAGTATTTCTTTTCCTCCTAAGGAGCTGGATATATTGGCTCCAATTCTGTTCGTAGATCTCATGTGGCAGCTTTTGACCTTTTGACAATCCCTCTAAATCTCATTTGATTATTGGTGCAGGCGGCGTCGAGCTTACAGAAGATACCTGAGAGAATCGATCGGCAAAGATCATATCAGTCCCTCATTATTATTACTTGCTTACTTATCTGTCAGGCCGACGACCAATGGAGAGTCTGAGCCTCGGTGCTGGACACTCTGCTTCCAGTCACCGGGGCTAAGCTGCCTGGTGTCATCGAAAACATGGTCCTTATACCGGAGGTTCGGTCTTCCTCTGCTTCTCGATCACCACTAAGATGTGATTCGTAAAGTTCACGTTTGCCCCGAGGTAAACAAACTCCTTCTTCTTTGTTTGGCGCTACAGTCCGGGTGGGACTTGGGCCTCAACCATCAAGCCTCTCCAGCCAGCACGATCTTTCGCCAGCTGCCTACAATTGCGCATACCAAGTTGGTTGAGGTCCTTCTCCACTTGTGTGCGCCATCTCGTTCGAGGACGTCCTCTGTTGTGTTGTCCCAATGGCTCGGTATCGAAGACTCTTCGGGCCGGAGCTGTGGTGTCCATCAGCTTTACATGACTTAGCCATCTAAAGCGTTGGATCCGAAGACGCTTAAATAGGTACATGCTGCTGTACAGCCCGTACAGTTCGTGGTTAAATCTCCTGCCATCAACGCACAGGACCAGAGATCGCACGTTTTTCTCAAAACGACCAAGAGCTTTTTCATCCGCTTTCAATAGCGTCCATGTCTCTGCGCCATAGAGCTGGACAGGGATGATCAGGCTTGGTCTTTCGAGAGATGGCTCTGTTACTCAACTGCCGCTTGAGCCCAAAAAAACAGCGATTGGTAGGAGTAATTCTACGCTTGATCTCGGTACTGGTGTTATTGTCCCTGTTTACTGCAGAGCTGAGGTCGACAGTCCTTGTCTACCTCAAAGTTTCTGCTTCCCATTATGTTCGAGACGTCGATGTTGTCCGTCCTTCCGTGATAACTACATGTACTTCGTTTTGCCCTGATTTACTGCCAGACCTATTTTAGCCGATTCCGCTTCAATGCCAGCAAACGCCTCATTGATAGCTCGCTGTATTCATTCAATCACGTCAATGACGCTCGTCCGCGTAAGCAGTTGAAGATCGTGCCTCTGGTGTTGACGTTTGAGTTTCGCACGTTCTTCTGAAGTATGTTGAAGAAATCACATGACAGCGTGTCGTCTTGTCTAAAAAAGACAAACTCCTTCACTACCTCAACATTTTCGCTGTCGATTGTTGTTTTCGTGATTGTAGCTTTTATATAAAACGCGGTGTTCTCTTTTAACTACGCGGCTCTCTCAAAATTCATATCTTGACTACAAGGAAACAAGCTGATTCTATGTTGGCACCTCGGATAGTTCGGACTTCAAGAACACTGGATAAGTCTGACCGCCTGCCAGTTACAGAGGTTGTGCTAGAGACAAATTCAACGTCACAGCCTTTTTTTGAAGACAACAAATCATTCGCTTTTCCCTACTCCACTGCTAGACTTATTTTAAACGCTCCAGTTTCAATGCCACCATACGCCTCATTGACTACAAATTATAGCTCCAGATTCCGGTCCTCCCCGATGTTCTTACTTGGGCCCCTAAACAAACCACAAGCCGTCCGTCTATAAGACCCAACCAAAGGAACGCCACCAAAAGAGAACCAACAGGCAGACGGCCAATGAAATGCTGGTCGGTTAATATCTTAAAATAAATTTATTATTTCCACGAAACAAACTTTTCAAGGTGATTTTGTGGAACATATAGTATGTATATTATTTTACATAAATATTCTTTAATAATTAAAGAAAGCAAGGGGAAATATTTGATAATGTGAGTGTAATAAACAAATCCTTTAACTAAGCAAACGAAAATGTTGATCACGGCTGCGCAGCGTCGTCGCAGCGGCATTAGTGAATCCTCGTAAGATCTTCTACAATTTTTATAACATCATCAACGTCTGCTTCCTTCTTTTCTCCATTAATAGCAACCTACGGAAACGGAATAAGGATGAATTACGAACTACGATCTCGCGCATTGGTCTACTTACTTCCAGCCCAGTAACAGTCTCCTTCATTTTCTCCCTACCCAGATCGAGAAAGCTTTCGATGAGGTCTCCGTCAATAAATCCTTCGCACGGTTCATTCTTTTGTGGTGTATTAAAACTACGATAATATGAATGTTCAATTTTGCCAACCGATTTGATGGTATTGGTTAGGCGATCTTCTAAGCTATGCAAAAAGTCATAAAAGTCCTGAGGTATTTGCGTTACAATACCAATGCCACCGTTCACAGTGCCGTACAGGACGCAGCCCTGATTTGGGGTGGAACGTTCGCCAATGTTTTGCATTACCAACGAACCGTGACGGAAAACGTTCACGATGTCGCCCAAATGAAATTTAGCAACCTCTGGCAGTAGCTGTCGTTCCTCGTCTGTGGTTGCAGCACTATAAGAGCCAACAAAATGAGAATAAGAGTTAAGATAAATGTTCTTCTTGCGGTGTCAAATTACCTGTCCTTTTGGCATACGAACAAATTGCCATTTGTTTCTGAGCCGAGGAAAGTGTCGTCATCCAAAATCTCCACAGCACGCATCCACTTGGGATCACAGTCCCTGGCAATCTCTACGAAAATACCTTCCATTTGCTTATGCTGCAACAGAGTCATTGACCGTATGAGATCGCCGACTAATATGAAGTCGCCTGAAAGAAAATCGCACTATTAGTTGGGTTTCAGAGGCGAAGTCATCTTCTGGCAGGCATCTCACCTTTTGCCTTCAAATACAAGACAGTTATATTGTTCTGAATGTTGCACTCCATGCGGAGCTCCTTCTCGTTGGTCCACTCGTACAGTCGCACGAAGCTATTGATGCCCGCGAGAACTTTCCCGTTGAATTCCACCAGAGAATGACAGGATCCATCGATCTTTGTCTCTGCCACTTGCGTCAGTTTTCCTTCATTGTAGTGGAATATGATGATCCTTCCCACCTTTGGCTCTGCCTCGTCACTGTATATCAACGCTGTCGATACGACATAATACGTGTTTGGATCATCGCCCAGCTTAGCGGACATCAGCGCAATGACGCACTCGGGCGGCATAAACTGATGAGCGTGCAGTACTTCAAATGTGTTCTGATCGATTATAAGCAAATTGTTGATATCCAGCTCTTGGCCTATTTCGGCATTTGTAGACGACGCATTGGCGCCCCCGGGCTTGGGAACCATGTTACTTGACGAAGTTATGTTCTGCGCTTGGGTCGAAGCACTCGGCCTCGATGGCTTGGGTCCGCCGCGTCCCTGTACGTCAATTCTTACCGTGACCACGCCGAACGTCTGTGAACTCTCCTGATAGGCAATCCGTCTGGGACCCTCGCCCAGTGGGACCGTACGAATATGGAGCTTTTGAATTTCATCGATTTTACCCAATATAACCGAGTTCTTTGTTGCCAGGGCCAAGCTGTCGGGGTATGCCTCTGCGTTCAACGAGCACATGTGATTCACCTCCTTGAGGTTCACATTTGAGAAAACTAGTTTGTGATTCGAAGAGTAAATGACCGTGGGTCGATCTGAGCACGCAAACACATTTGTGGTTGCGAACGATTTAAAGGTTCGCAAAATCGTTGGCTGTGTGCCCAGAGTGACTTTCTTCTTGTCCGTCAGCTTGCCACTCTCGCGATTTAGAATGAAGTAGAACATGGAACCATCACCGAGAGCGCATAGTAAATAGTGAATAGACTCAAAGGTTGTCATCAGGATTGAACGGGGAATTATCTCTGAAAGAATAAGAAGTGTGCACAGTGTAAGTAATGCGATGCATCACATGGACGGAGTTATGTTGGACTAGTGGGGCTTCGGAATAGGCTGGTCGGTAGGTGCTTCACATGGATGCTTCAATTAGTAGAGAGGCTTGCCGTGATTATGACAACCAGTCAGCAAATGCAGAACAGTTGCAGAGATAGTGCTGGACGCTTCCTCCTCATCCTCGTCTAGGCAGCTTCTACAGAAGCCGTTGGCGAACAGGCCTAGTCTTGTGAGGCAGTACTAATTTATTCTCACAGCAGTACTAATTTTAGATCTCTTTAGGGATATCAGTCTACTTGATCTTTTTGGATCGAGATGTGGCCAGATTTGTTTTGAGGTTCGACAAGTGGGCCTGTCAGCCATTTGGCTGTGATTTTTTGTGTGTAGAAGTTATTGGGCTGTAACTAGAAAGTAGCTACGTTGAAGAGATCTCATCAACTGTCAGTCTAGCGGTGTGTTTTACGAGTTCATTAGCTCAGCAGTTTCCCTGGATGTCTCTATGGCCTGGCACCCAGCACGGGCGAACGGATATCTCGTTAAGAGATGACCGGCAGTCGATTACTATATTGGGGTTTATACAGGGTAGCCCATCTAGTGGTGTTTTTTTTAAATCATAGGTTATTTTGACACTGGCAGCTGTTATCCGCTCGAAATCTTGACAGCAAATCATTAGTGTACCTCCACGGAACAAAATGAGTCGCTTTACGCTTGAAGAACGTTGGGAAATATTAAAAACATATTTCCAAAGTGAGTGCTGTATAGGTCAAACAGTGCGTTTTTTGAAAAGGAGAAGTTTTGGCCGAAATGTAGCAACCACCGCGACTGCTGTACGCAAGTTTGTGCAAAAAGTTCATGAGACTGGCATGCAAATGGGCCACGCCTTAGTACGGTGAGCACAGATGAGAGTGTGGCTGCTGTGGCCGAGATTGTGAGACTCATTTCATGAACGAAAATAAGGCTAGGAACAATGTTTCGGTCAACTGTGGGCGTTACAGAGCCAAATAGCCATGTTAACCGACTTTTTTTTTACTGAAATTGAAGATATGGATTTCGACGAGCTCTCACTCCTACAGGATGGCGCGCCATGCTACACAGCCCATGCCACAATCGATCTATCGATCACCAAATTCCTAAATCGTGTTATCAGACGTCTTGGCGATGTCAATTGGTCGCCTCGGAGCCGCGGTTTGACCTCTTTGGACTTTTTGTTGAGGGGAACCGTGAACGACCGATTTTATGCCAACAATCCGGAAACGATTCAAGTACGTAAGTGACCAAAGGATCCAGGCAATCCGTGAGCTACAGGCCAAAACCATTAACAAGGTCTTGGAAAATTGTGGTGATAGAATGAGCTACTGAGAAGCCAGCCGAAGCAGCCACTTGAATGACGATGTATTTCTTAATTAATGGGAATGTTGGTTCTTGCTAATAAAGCCATAATACATGGAAAAAAATTAGTTTTGTTAATTTTTTTGCATTTTATAAAAGAAACTTGTATTTGGCCCACACTGTAGAGAACCATGTCAGGGATTTGATTGCTGCTTGGCTCTCCGTAATTTTGCCCAGACAGGGCTTCGCTAGCCGCAATTATTTCCGCTTGGAAAACGCTGCAGTGATTGGATAGACGAACGAATTTGTTCAAATTTAGACACGCCACTTCCTAATCCATCTGAGTAAAGGTGTATCGGTTTACTAAAGGGTATGGTGCCACCGTTCCACAGGTCTCTGTTCGGAATCAGGGTTTGGAAGTTGTTCTCTGAGAAGTGTCGTGGTGAAGTGTAGTCAACGTGTCCATAGGTGTAGTCACACCATTGAGCACATGCCTTTAGACAAACTGCGCAGTTGGTTGCTGTTTGCTTGCCAAAGACATCTGAGGGGGTAGGGTTCAAAAGGATTTCTAGCTCATCAGTGGGAGTGGTTCTAAGGGCTCCAGTGATGCAAACGCAGGCATATCGCTGTACATTCCCTAAGCTATTGAGGTGGGTACGGGTGCTGAGTATGATCCACCACACAACTACGCCGTATAAGAGGATGAGTCTGATGGCAGCTATAAAAAGCCAGTGTGTCAAGTGTGTCAAGACCCCGATGGCCTCCTTGCTCATGTATAAGGCCGTAATGGCCTTCCTTACTTTCTCATCTGTGTTGAGCTTCAAGTTTAGTCTGCTGGACAGTTTAAGGCCGAGGGCTTTGGTATAACGCATAAGCTTCGCAAATTCGGATATTCTAAGTCGGCATCAAACTGCAGGTAAGCGAACAGCACACGTCTACTGTTTGCTGTAGAAGCTAGGCCGTCGTCTAGCATAGACTGAGCGACTGTCATTTTATAATTATTTATACACACGCATGCTTCAAGCTGCGACGCACATTCAAATCCACTTCCTGCACTCAAGCCTGCCTCTGGCCAGAATCTGAGCCAGGAAAGGAATGTAGTAGAATCTTCACGGATGGCTCCAAGACGAAAGAAGGGTCTGGCGCTGGCGCCTTCGTGGAGGGCGACAACATTAGATTACACACCTCGTTAGGAAAATGTGTGTCGGTTTTCCAAGCGGAAACCTATGCGATCTAAATGGCCACGAACTATTTTGTGAATAACAGGTGGAAGGGGCGAAGTATTTGTGTCTGTAGCGACAGCCAAGCTGTGCTTAAAGCCTCACTTAAGCCTTTAACCACTTCCAGGATAGTCCAGGAATGCAAGTCTTCTCTAAATTGGAGCGGCAGGTTGAATGCCTGGGCCACCACGAGATCACGGGAAATGAGATCGCCGATAAACTTGCTAGACAAGGATCAGAGGAGGTACTCTTAGGATCCGAACATGCGTTGGGACTATCCGCGTCCTCGGTTATGGCTTCCATCGATGGCTAGGCTTCTCGAGAGCACGACCGGAGGTGGCATGACTCTCCAGGATGTAGACAAACCATGCGCATGCTCCCTAACGTCTGTAAGAAATCCGCGGCGTCCTTTTTATCTCTTGACTTGCCGGCGTACTAACGGGTCACTACACCTAAATGAGCGTGGCCTAGGCGATGAAACGCTCTGCGACGCCTGTGGAGAAGACGACGACACTGCAGAGCACTTCCTCTATCACTGTCCCGTCTTTGCTCGGATCATGTGGCAGTTATTTGGTGCTGATGAGGTGGGAGCTGATGATGTATGCTCCTCATCCCAGAAGCTTGTATTCCAGTTTGAGTCTGAGTGCTCCAGGCTAGCGTTCAAAAACATCCGACGAAAAAAGTGACACCGACCGTCCGACACTATTGCCACCGCTTATAGCCCAACAATTTCAATCAACTTACCACCCCCTAGTTTCTCTGTATAAATTGTATCCAAGCTTGGCAGTGATAATATGACAGCCGAAATATCTGTCCAGAGGCCAACGGCGACCAAATCGGACTTCGAACTTGTGTCGTCCAATGGCGATATATCCAAGCAGGCCACTTCGTATTCCAATGTCTTGTGGCTTTCCTGCACCAGTTTGCCATCTTCGATGGTGATGTAATACAGATCACAGGCTGAAGCAATGACTAATTGGTTTGAATTGCATGCCACCACACCAATGCGTTTTCCCCCAGGCGGTTCCCATTCGGCGACAAGATTCTTTGTGCCGCTCTTCACCAAGCGAGCGGTCAATGGTGTTATTTGAATTATCTGTGGTAAGAGTGTGAAATGTGTGCTTAGTAATGTATTGATGTGTGTGTACATTTTGTTGGTACCTGTTCATGGTCTACGTTGGAGCAATGGAACGTCTGCTGATCGCTTAAGAAACCGGGAATATCGGTTTCTTCCACCTCTTCTCCGGTCAGTGTCAAAATGCGGGTATGTCCGACGAACGCAAGGACCAGTGTGTTCTCATAAATACTGTCATCGATTCCGACTTTGAGGGACCACATTCCTTTGATGCCGGGTAAATCAATGCAGGCGTGCTCCTGGATTCCAATGCCAATTCTGAAGTGGAAATAAACACGTTTGATTTTATTTGTTTACTTTGCTGCGAACATCAATCAAATGCACACACATCCTTCTTAGAAGGAAATACTGTACCTTATAATCCTCAGAGAACCATCCTTAAAGCTGCCGGAACATGTGATAATCTGGCCTTGTCCTTGACGATCCAGATCGACAACACCCAAATCGAGGATTGGACCAAGATTTGTGAACACTTCCATCGGGATCACATAAGAGCCACTTTCATTCGGCGTTGTACTCAGGCGCACCAACTGCGAGTCGCCGTGCTTCGAACCGATGAATAAAAACCCATTATCGAGATATGTAATGCATTCGGGTATGGATATCTCCCCTGAAAGGCCAAAAGTTATTGCGTTTGTTTTGCCGCAGATTCACTGATTAATCCCTTACCGAGGAGCTCTACTTTGATTTCCTTTACCACGGGGGTGCCGTTTCCTTTGCCATTGTCTGCTGTCTCAAGGAACAGCATGAAGAGTTGACCGAACATGTTTCCGAGCAAGTAACGTTGACCCTTGCTGTCAACTCTGGCGTAGCAGTTGATTGTGCTTTGCTAAAACAATGATGATCACATATGAATAAATAAAACACGTGTATAAATGGTTACCTTGAAGGTCGAGGGTGCAACTGCATGGTAATTACTGCCGTCGTGGTACACAATTGATTCGCGACCAATGACAATGGCGCCACCTGCAAGAAAGTACGTAGTAATCGATTGTAGTTTGGCAAACGTTTAGGAATTTTGTGCAATTTATGTGAAATGAGAACTCAGCCGTGTGCAAAACAAAGAAAAAGGAAGTCTTAATGGATAAGCTCGGATAAATTGTATAGCCCAAGTGGAGAAGGAATTATACCGATAGCTAGAGAAGACTGTTGGCTTAGGCAGTGGTCCGTCCAGTAGACTATAGCTAGTAAAGTAAAACACCAGTTTGTTGAGGTTCTGCGATCATCTGCATATCATCGCACATAGCAGACATGGGAATTGTGTCGGACGACGTTCGTGTATCTTATCCCATTGTGCTGTTTCTTACAAGCTGGAGACAACCGTGAGATCAGACACTACGTCAGGATTCTGACAAATTCCTGATGTCGACTGTGTTTGATGATGTACATATTATATGACTAGCTCAGCACAAAGAAGAAATAGTTACCCATAAATAAGAGCGCGAGGAGATATCCAACTTCTACGTCCCTTGCCCACAGACCTCATCTGACAGTGATTTTTATACGATGTGTCTGTGAATACGTGAGCTGTTGTGAACATCTGGATAACCCTTCTCCATCAGGGGAATGTGGGTCCATGGATTTTCTAAAAGTATGTACTCTTCCATTTTTCGTGGTCGTGGACAAGGGCTCATTTTTGGTCGAAGTTGCTCTCGAACTTGCTCTCGCATTTCTGTAGTTAACCTCATTTGTTGGTTAACACATGTTGGAAGGATTGCTAAGACATTTTGACATTGACGTGCAGCTCATGTCATACGTCACAATTGTGCTCAAACGGTGGGCTGTAGAAATCAACACAGTCCTTTCCTTTTTTTTGAAAAGGTCGCATCCAGTGAAGCTGTAAAATCCAGGCACTGATGAACAGGGTGTGGGGCCCAATCCATGATAAATTTTACTAACATCAATACGGTTTCTGTAATCAATTTGTTTGTACTGGATGGCGCAGTTGGTTGAATGCCTGCCTTTGGTTAGAGAGGTCCCCGGTTCGAATCGCAGTGAAAGCAACGCTTTCATCCGGTTTTCAAATCTGGTCTATTCACCTTTTGCCATTGGGATCACATTATCGGCACTATCACTGGAGTTGTCGATCAGTGGTGTAGTAGTCTGACGATTTCGCTGACAGCTCAGTCACCTACTTACCGAGGTTGCTGCTGGTAGTACAATGGACCATTTTGAGTATGAGTACTCCAGTCTAGCGTTAAAAACACCTCAGATTTGCCGTTTTTTAGATGTGGTAAATTGTAGAGAGCTATTATCAGCACATCAGTATCTGAAGACCAAATGTGAAGTATTTGAAAGTTGTCTTCTGTGACCAGCGGTTCTAACAAACTCCTTTCTGTTATCACAATATGGTCATCAGAATTGTTTGGAAATGTCTGGGACCCTGTATTCTGTGATCAGGGCGTTCTCACAAATTGTTAGGAGTAAGCAGTATTTGGTTATACCAATTATTTCAAAATGCGATTTTAAAATACTATGAGCACGTCTAGCAAGGGTTTGGCTGTGTGTAAGACGTCTGGGGCCTATATTCTTGTTACCCTGATCACAAGTCTGTTCTTTCATTTAAGACTATATTCAAGTGGTTATATAAGAAATCTAGATTTTGGACAACCTTCTATTGCTAACCTAAGCTGCAACTAATCGCAGCCAGACTCCGACATTTGAGTTTACTTTTTGGAGACCTTTCTATTCATGTATCTGTTCTCTGGTTACACCTTCACAGCCAAAATTTGCTGTGGGCTCTTGGTCTATTAGGAGCAATAATTGCAATTGACGTCAATCCTAACAAAGAAATACAGTCCAGAATAGAGCAAGCGAAGGCGATCTTCTGTTATTTTGCAGCAGAGAAATTGACTTACAAAACAAGGCAATAATGGTGAAATGTTACATTTGGTCGGTGCTGCTATACGGAGTAGAAACCTGGTCGTTAAAGAGAGCTTTGATAAGAAAAATAGAAGCTTTTGAAATGTGGTTTGTACCGAAGAATACTTCGCCAGGGAATGCAGACAGACAGAATAACCAACGACGGATGAGAAGAAAATGAGAATTCTAATACATATGTAATTAAAAAAAGGACACGTGTTCCATAACGAAATATACAAACTCGTTCAATTAATTCTGCAAGGAAAGGTAAAGGGAAGAAGAACTGTGGCAGGACAAAGGCTCTCATGGTGATCAAATCTGCGGGCTTGGCTGATTCTTTCTACCACTTCCAAATAATAAGAGGTGTCACAAATAAACACACGCTACAAATGATGCTGATGATGAGAAGAAGGTTATTTGAAACGTCAGTCAGACATGCTTGGTGACCCTATGCTGGATGAGGGAGCTTATATGGCAAATGAGAAAGCGTATGAAATGATAAATAAATAAATTATCTAGCCATCTCCCGTAGCATACATCGGATCAACGGCGTATGAATGACGCTCAGCACGAAGATCTGTTCGGTAAAATGTAGTCACAAGGATGTACGCATGTTAGTGGGAGTTACATGCTTAACGAACACTGTGTCAATGGTATAAGTTAACAGCAAATCTCGCACAATTATTCCCTTGTTTGGATCAACCGAACAGCGAGCGGATGAATCCCGCATTCCATCACGTATGGCGAATGTAAAACAACACCACTTGTGGGAACATTGCAACGTCAGCAGCAACGGATGCACTGGGTATAGGTGACATTAGATATAACAAAAGAGGTCGAAACCTCCAAAAAATATTTTTTTTTAACATAAAAACTTATGTAGTTTTAATTTATACGTGTATTGGCATCCCTCATGGGGAAAACATTTTAGAGGTTATGCAGAAGAATACATAGAATCTTGCGAATGCCCAGCCGTAGCAAGGAAAATGATAGTTTTTGGAAAACACTTAACACACTTAAGAAGGCTTCAACTTAAAACGGAATAAGGAAGGTATCGCGGTAGAAACAGGACCGTGTACCCAATGCGTTGGTCTAAGTGGGTTGCGGCTGTGATGCCTTCAGGGCACTTACCTAAAGTTGGGCAATCATAGCAATCGACGATTACGGCTCCAATTGATTTAGTTCTTATATTACAGTTCCTCACACGGTTCTTCATAAAACTACTGAATTTGACGGTGTGTACATTTTTTATTCGGAAAGAATTGAACTCAATGTTGAGCAGCTGCTTCGTCGAACAAAAAGGTTGCTTCGATGGTTTGGGCTTTAAATGCGTTTCCATCAGGCAACAGCTTCGCTGCCCGAGCACTGGTTGGTTGGACCGAGTACAAACACTCGCCTGGTTGCGCCTGGGCATAACTCCAGATGAGTTAAGAGTGGATGGCGGAGGATCGAACGGCCTGAAGATCTCTAGTGCGTGCTTTAACCCCGTAACTCTCTTTAGTGGATTATGCTGGGCTCGGAAGATGATGATGAAGAATTGTACAAAATCTCTTTGAGTTTACTCTCGTGAATTCTTAGCCCGTTAATTAAAGGGAACCAATATTGTGCACTGTGCATCATTGATTTTGAAAAGACACTTGTCTAAACAGGGAGATCATTTGGAGTTCCCTTACGGAGGAGGCGAATTCCGGATAAACTAATTGCTTTTATCAAGGCTACATACAGACGGATCCAAGTCATGTACTGCATAGAGGTAGTTTGTCAGAGGAATTCCAGATCCAAGGTGGAGTAAGACAAGGCTGCATCTTATCACCGATCTTATTCGTTTTGCTGATAAGTGATCTGCTTCGAGCAGCCCTGTCGACTAGCAACGGAGGAATCCCATAGACTCTTACAAGACGACTGAAACACCTGAACTACGCGGAGGATAATTGGCCTCCGCAAAGTGTGGTGAGGGAGGCACACATCGCCGGGCTGAAAATTAACGCAAAGAAAACAAAAGTATTCAGCCTTGGATCGAAGTTATCAGCGCAAATATGCATTGCTGAGCAACCGGTTGAAACAGTGAATGCATTCCAGTAGGAATTTGTGGCGGAACCAAACTGTGTATTGCTAAAAGAATCACTAAGGCAATTTCCGGATTCGGTATGCTATCCAAAGTCAGGCGTAGCAATGTAATCAGCACCATCATCAAGCTGAAACTGTTCCGCGCCAATGTTTTATCCGTACTCCTTTTTGCATGCAGCACGTGGAGAGTGACCACCACTGTCACGAGGAAGTCATAAACATTCGTCGATAGATGCCTACATAACATATTGCGAATTTTTTGGCACGAACGAGTCTATAATGAACATCTTTACGAGAAAACAAGCCAGTAACCTATATGCATCAGCATACAACGACGGAAATGACAGTGGATTGGTCACACACTGCGAAAGGGTGACAGTTGTATAGCTAACCAAGCTATGCAATGCAACACCTTAACACAGGACGGCAGAAGACCTGGCGGTCCGAAAAAAACTTGGCGATGAACTGTGAAGAATGAGGCGCGGCAGTTGCGGAAGATTTCCAGAAATAGAACGCGATGGCGCGTAGGTGTTGTTAAGGCACACATTGGGATACAGGAACTAAAGAAAGAGGAAGAAAATTGTGCACAGAAACTGGTGTTAACTTCTAACTGCTTTTTATAATTCCAGGCGAAGGTGGTTTCATTCAGATTTGTAGTCTAAGAGTGTTAAAAGTTTAGTAACAAACAACACCCAATATAAACCGCGTGAACTAGAACACAAACTTCACAAGTGAGCACTAAGAAACGATTTTCTGAAACGTTGCTGTAAGGAAGGGGCAATTTGTTCCACAGTTCCGGGTTTTAAGCATCTTTGGAAACATGGCTTATTTAAAATAACGTGGAATAAGGTAAACTTCTTAAAAAGCACGTGTAGAACAGGCATACCTTACACGGGAACACTTTGAAATTATGTGTTAAAGAAAACAGAACAGATTTTAACTAACTTGACATGACCCAAGTCGAAAGTCCAAGTATGCAAGGCAACAAAAAAAAATATTCTTACCCAATGGCGTCGGCACCGGAATCAACAATGTTGCTTCAGTTTCCACGTTGTCTTGCTTCCAGGCAATCTTCATGAACTCCTTGTCTCTCAAATTGATCTCGTGAGTCTTCACATGTCGACCATCGTTGTCCTTGTGTATTACAATTATCGTCGGATTGACGCATCCATACAAGAATTCCACATCATACACCAGCAATTCATCCATTCTGCAAGATACATATATTCCACGCTCAATTGTCGCTCACGAAAATTGTTTGCCTTAACCTTACCGCAAATTTGTTGCCTTCAATTCATTCGTGTCCCTGTCCAGCGGTATGATAGTAAACAAACCCATGTATAGGCACATGCCAATAACACGAGCTTTTGGATCGATTACAGCGATCATTCCACCCTCGGTTTCCCGGCCAACCTGATCGTACACATTGCCATGTGCCTTTGTGTTGATCATAATCGTTTCACCATTCATTCGGCACTCCAAAATCATCACGTTGTACCTCTGCGTGAGAATGAATAGAACATCCTTCTTGCTGTCCTGTAGGTCGAATTGAAAATAAGGCAATTACCAATCATGTTTGACTTCGGATCAACAACTATTAATAATAACCTGTGGTCTAAAATGCCGCATGACTGTAATTTGGCCATTGATGTTCACTTCTTTGAGAGGACGCAGTCCCTCTGGGGTAACTAGATAAATGTCCAACTGGTTGTTTTTTGCCACGACTAAATTTAAGTCAGTTGGCGATGTGAAATTACCTAGAGCAACATGAATGTTTGTTGAGAATTGCGATACAAATATACATATAATGGATGTCGTTTTTGTGTGTTAAACAGAGAGTGAGCGCGTTGTTCGGAATAACCTACGACAAATTTTTACTTTAATAAATAAAAAAATTACCGGTAACACAAGCCACAACAGCTGTGGGCTTTTGGGCAGTCACTACGTAATGATGAGACATATTTGCAGTATAAGCTGCAATATAGCAATAATTGCAAATCCGATTAGTATTTTCTTAACAAATGCCAAAACCCGAACAGCAAGGAAAAATATTGCAAGCGACCGCAGATTCACAAAGTACTACCGCTCTTTGAAAAGTCAGACTTATCAAGTTGCGTCACATAATGACATTGAAATGTAATAGATTTTAACTGGTTTGGTGGCAGTGTTCCCACATCGTAGGTACTTGTTCAAATCATGGTTAAATGGAATAATGTGCATTTTGATGAATAAATGGTGGGCAGTATTTTATATACGTAGGTAAATGCCAATATTAAGGTTATGGTTATGGTGAATGATTTTTTATGCGTAAACCAAGGACCGGATATGTTTTACTGCCCAGAGTGCACTATTTTATTGCAGTTTCATATGCACAAGAATGAGTGTGAATATTTGATGTAATTTTTCACTTAATTTTGGGAGGTTGAGAAAATATATTCATGTTAAAACACCGTCTCCATTGGACATAAACTATGAACCACCAATCTAGTGGCAAGAAACGCATGTCCAAATCAGAAATGAAGTAGTAGCTGCTTTCTACCTCTCCTGCCCCTTAAAAGTTTTTAACAGCGTTATTTTTATCGTTTTCTCAAACTCAACTGACCAATCAGACAACGCAATTTACATTATTTAGCGAATAACCGTCAAATATTCATGAATAACTGTAAAAAAGTCGCCCAATTCATCGATGAACAAGGGGTCAATCAGCTGTGAAGCCCGCTATCTCGAGACTAACTGATTTCTGGCCCGAAACTAACATCATGTCGTAGAATCACCATTTTACTTGACAAGTTTGACAAGTAGGAAACTAGCGTTTCACTATTTTTATAACATTTGTTTATAAGCAAGTGCTAATTGCATTCAAAAATGCACGTTTTAAAAATCATAAACCAACAGATCTATTTGCAGCTCATTCGGATTTTTTTTTTTTTGTAAATGTCCAAGATATAATCTTGACAGCCGGTTCATAGGGTGACACCGGTGACCAGCCGCTTGACGTCTTATCTCCTGCCTATTTTTTTTTGTTATTTTCGTTTGCAATGAAAGTGTTAAAACTTGTCAACTTTAAGCCTTTGCAAACAACCGCGATCCGGTTCAGCTCCAATGTTGCTCGACGTGTAGTTGTAACTGGTTTGGGTGCCGTAACACCACTTGGCAAAAATGTCAACGTGTCCTGGGAGCGATTGCTGAAAGGCGAAGCGGCTATCTCAAAGCTGGGAGAAGCCTTCAAATCCATACCATGTCAGGTTGCGGCTGTAATCAACAAGGATGAGCTGGAGCTGGAGAAGTACTTCTCGAAAAGTGATCTGAAAATAATGAGCTCAGCCACGGTTATGTCAGTTCTAGCTGCACAAGAAGCACTTGCCGATGCCAAATTACTGGACGTTACAGATGAGGAGGAGAAGAATCGCACCGGAGTCTGTGTGGGCATGGGAATGTTTGACTTGCCAGAAGTTTACCAATCGTTTGCGAATTTGACAAAAGGCTACAATCGCGTAAGTCCATTCTTTGTGCCTAGACTGTTGCCAAGTATGGCCTGTGGTCACGTGAGCATGCGATTTGGCTTTCGTGGTCCAAACCACTCGGTCTCGACAGCCTGTGCCACTGGAGCACATGCAATAGGCGATGCATTTCGTTTCATTAAATATGGCGACGCCGATGTTATGGTAGCAGGCAGTGGAGAATCCTGCATAGATCCCCTCTCAATAGCGGGCTTCTGTCGCCTAAGAGCACTTTGCACGTCATTCAATGATGATCCTAATCGTGCTTCTCGGCCATTTGACGAGAAGAGAGATGGATTTGTTATGGGGGAAGGATCGGCAATTCTAATTCTGGAGGAACTGGAGCACGCCAAGAAGAGAAATGCAAACATATTGGCAGAGATACTTGGATACGGTTTGTCCGGTGACGCTTATCACATAACATCTCCAAGTGAAGATGGAACTGGAGCATATTTAGCAATGTCCCGAGCAGTCGCCGATGCCAAAGTCGATCCCACTGCGATCACGTACATAAATGCACACGCAACATCGACTCCAACTGGAGATAGAATAGAGTCCAGAGCCATCATTAGGACATTCAAGGATCACGCAAAGAACATACAAGTGTCATCGACCAAAGGAGCTCACGGTCATTTATTGGGGTCGTCTGGAAATCTCGAGGGTCTTTTTGTTGTTAAGGCCTGCCATACCGGAATACTGCCTCCGTCGATAAACGTTGACAAGGTTGGCGAAGGAATCGATGTGAATATTGTAACATCGCCGGACAAATGGACATCAGAACGCAGAGTGGCACTGAAGAACTCATTCGGGTTCGGTGGCACCAACGCCTGCATTTGTATATCCAATTATGTAGAATAGTAAAAGTAATCTGAAATGTGTTATGATTTGAATGTATCAGTTTTGTTATCGTTTTTTTGTTAAGAAATAAAGATTTTTGACTCAAATTATGAGGATTTACCATGAATTCAGCATTAGGACTTTAATGTGGGCGGTGCATCCAATTTGTCTATTCATATGAATTGAGGTCTTACAAATAGACAGTTGTCTTCGCAGTAGTTCCTGACGACAGCGTCATCATCTTCTGACCCGAATGATCCATTTTGGTCTTGGTCTAGGCACCTCGTTCTGGGTCTGCATTCAAGGGACCCCTCGGAAGTCGTAATGATGAGGACATTCCTGCCACATGACCAAGCCATCGAGGCATAGCCCTTTCGGTTCTAAGAAGCAGCTGCTCAACATTGTTTTCCTCGAACACTGCCGTGTTTCTCGCCCTATCACGGCGAGTAACTCCCACAACAGCAGAAATCTCATCTCGGCAGCTTGTATTGAGTTAAAAACCACTAACTTGACTTTGCACCAAGCTCGACCCTCCTGAGTACAGATCTTCCAAGCTGTCCGATCCCACAGGAATGGTCAGCATTACTCCTCCCATCACTCTTGAAAACGAGGCCGATATACTTAAACTTCCTCACCTGCTTCAATAGAACTTCACTAACACATAGAGTGTATAGAACAGGCGTTCTGGGAATTTGCCATAACTTATGATTTGTCCACATTAACCTTCATCGCAGACACAAACCTACCGAGTGAGCACGGGAGTTCCGTCTGCGACGATGCAAACCTTTGCCGTAGATTGTAATACGTAGTCTTTGAACGTTTAGTTCTTCTGCCAGCTCGATGTCACCACTGATCGCTACGCGAAGGGTCGAAATCCAGACAGTGTTCAAAAATGGAGTATTTCTATAAATGCTGGTAAATCGGTGCTTAAGTGTTTGAGAAGACCATCTCGAGGTGGATACAGATCAGCAACCAATTGTCGGAGCATAAAGATGTATCTTCTTAGACGCGGCTGTCCTCTTCTGCTTTGTCCTGCAGGCTTGGAATCAGAAATTCTTCCAGCCAGAGGCAGGTAGGTTGTGCATATTGACAATGTTGTTGATCATGAGAAGAGAAATAAGCAGCAGATCAAACGTCCAGTGGGCTTGATGGATTTGCTAAAAGAATCAGGAATATATTCGTGGCCCTAAAGCTTCCACAACTTTACCTTTTGTCCACCGGTTATGTTTTGAGTATTCAGTGGCGTGTGGTGGCCCGTGGCGTTGTGGGTATGTGCGTCGACTCCTACGCACTTGGACCTACCTGTCTAAGTTCGATTAATGGTACGACAAGAAATACTTTTCACGGCCCCATCTCTTTCGAGTCACTGACAATGCTCAAAGAGTATAACTGTCTAGAAAAAGCTTCTCAAACTTGGCCGTTCGGAGTCGGCATAAAACTGTAGCTCCCTTCCACTCGTGATAGAACAATAGCACGCACAACACGAGTGGTTGCTGAGAAGCTAGGCCCTGGCTTAGGTCCGATTGGACCCATTGTGATATGGTACCACATGCCTGCAAGCACACATAAACTTCTGATACACTCAAAAGAGATCATTTAAATGCCACTTTCTCAATTGTCCGAGGAAGTCCAAGAAGCGAGCAATAAGAAATACAAACGAATCCGAGAGCCTTTTAGCCGGAAATCTTCCAGAAAAAGTACGAATAGAGATTTATTAAACAGGTTTTTAATATCACCAGATCTTTCGAGTCGTAGCGTAGCGCCCCATAGAAAAAGGAACCCACTACCTCAAGAATGTATTGCCCTGTTAAAGGCTCCCGAAGTACGAGTAGCACCACCTAGTAGAAGTTCCGATGAAGATGATGATGGATGAGAGCGACTAACTTCAAGTAAAACAAAAACAAATTAAATCAACAAAAAATTAATTATAAAAATTTGCTTTTTTACGTTTTACTTACAACTGATGGGTGTGATGATTGACGTACATATAATGTGTTAGTTTCATCACAATATCTTGGGACGTATTTGAGGTAATTGGAGTAAAAGAAGTGATTTTTCTACTGTCTTTTCCGAACAGTGGTCGGTTGAGTTCATAATTGCAACATTGTTGCCCCTGCACTGCACGGAATATGCTCTCGATGCATTTATGAATACAAATATTGCCGCAAGTTTGCAGCAGGTTATCATTGTCGAACAAAATATTCATAAACGCAACATCAGTAGGCGATACAAAAGTGAGTGATGTTTAATTGTATTGCGAAACAAAAAACACGAAGAAAAAGGGCGATGATTTCAAATAAAAAGTCATTTGAAGTCAAGACGTTTTCCAAAAAGAACCGAAATGTCCTTAAAATAATAATACAATTTCCGGATAATGTTTTTAAGAACCACTTTCGAATGAAGAAGTCCAACTTTCGGTTTTCCTGCAATCCTGCAACAAAACAAAAATCACTGCCAACTTGATCGCAGTTTGACTGTCGCTTTGCTTTATAAACGCAATTGTCGACTGCTGTCATGCATAGTCAATGCAGTGTATTTACATTTATGAACGCAAATTTTGCAGGGCTGCCGCAGTTCGACGTTTATGAACTCGGCCGTTTTTAGTTAGAGACGTTTGCATCCATGAGGTGTATGGAGGATGGATGGCGTGGGCTATACGCCCCCTATCGGTGACCACATATGCCTAAAGGCTCCTTCACCGAATAGAAATATCCATAGATTAGCTATCCCAAGCGCAACCGGAATAAAGTACCGCTGTGTGTGAAAAATGACACACTGTGCGATGGGGGAGGGGAAATCCTGCTTTATGGATTGAAGCTTTTCTCTCTCTCAATATGAACTCAAACTCCTTTGCACATTTGTAAAGTTTCTTAATCTTTATTTGGAAAACTTCGTAAAAATTTACATGAAATAAAATATTATATGCATGTATAATTATTTTTGTTTTTTTTTTTTTGAAAATATTTTCATCATCATTCTTTTTCATGCTTATCTGTGAACACAAGTACGAAATAGATAAAATTGTAATTCCGTCCACAAAATATTTGTCTGTGTATGTGTCTGTGTGTGTGTGTGTTACTATGTGAGTGTTGTTTTCTTTTAAAGTGTATATTTTTACAGTTTCTTGTTTTTGTTCTTTTTTTTTTATTTACTTATGCAATTAGGGGCTTAAAAATATTCATCATTATGTATTTGTTTTCTTTTTTTTCTTCCACATTTTGTGTTTTATTAATAATATATTCTAACTTCTTCTTTTTCATTACACCTACGATAATACAACTACATTTATAAAACACTATATATTTATAATTTTCCTTTCGCATGTGTTTTTGTGTGTGTGGGTCTGTGTGTGAGTGTGTGTGGTGTCTGCATGTGTTTAACTCTTCTGCGCATTCATTCATTCTTCATCATTGATTGATTTCACTTTTTTTTTCTGTTTTTTTTTTTTTTTGAATTTTAATTCTTTGTCTCCCCCCCTATTCTCATTATTATTGCTAAACAATTTCCAAAAAAGTGAATCCTGCCCCGATTTGAAGCATCCCAAACAATATAGTAATTACATATGTGAATCTTGTTGCGTCCTTCTTCAAATAAAAGGCTTTGGGTGTTTTCATAAACGTCGCAGATCTGCGCTAGTACAATCGCATTTCATTTCTCATGCGTTTTGGAACACACACACACGGTGCAGAATGCCTGCAGGCTTGCTTTAGTGCAAAATATTCGTCTTCCAATCGACCCCGTTTGCAGTAAAAATAAAATGTCTGCACCTCGATGAGCTATTGACGTTTATGAACAGTAGGTGTTGCAGTTCACCTAAGTTAGTATGATCGTATATCTGCATTAATGAACGCAGTCTTTTGTTAGTCTGACGTTCATGAAAACACCCTTTGTTTGAATTTTTCTCTTCAATAAGTAATTGTTTGTTTATGTATCTCTATAAAACACCGATAGAAAATTCATAGTTTTGTTCACAAAGAAAACGGTATTGTACGGAATCGCCTACGTATTTTTGGGTAATTTGTAACTGGAAAATGTTTACTTTTGTGTTCGCGTATGACTATGTCTGATTTAAAGTTGTTTTTTGTTTCTTTATAAGATTCGAGTTCTTTATACGTATTTTAAATTTGCAAGTAGCGTCACTGTTAAACACGATCAACGGATTTAATGCATATGCGTTAGAAGGTATTTATATTTTACATTTATAATTCTTAAATATTTTTCTTTTTTTTTATTTTTCATTTAATTTTTGTTTTCTTTTGTAATCACATAAAAAGAGGAAGTGTCCAAGTTTATTTCTTAGTATAAAAATATTTGTTTTTTTTTTGTTTTATTATTTTACTTTATTTAAAGTTACTATGCTTATCTGTTTAAGTTCAAGTAGTGTTTGAAGGTAAAGTAAAAAAAAAAAATAAAAAAACAACAAACAAACGAAAACAATGTTCAAACAAAAGTCACAATGAAACAAGTTGATAGAGCCCTTTGAATGTAGCTAACAAAACTCATTACATATTTTTTATTATGATTTAATTGACAAGAGATTTTTCATTTCATGTATGCGTGTGTATGTGTGTGTGTGGGGGGGATGTCTGTGTGTAGTTGTTTTAAATATTGCAATAAATTAAATGACAAAAAAGAATGCTAAAAATAGGATACAAGTTATACGACAATGCCTGCCTAAGTCCGCGCCCAGTCCCAACCGACACGTACTTTTGAAGTAACCCTGAAGCGGGGGGGCGGGGCGCGCGGGCACAGCACACTCAAAGTTCAAATTAAATTTTAACAAAACGTAAATGGAATAAATTTCTGAGAAATTCCCAACATTGTGTGTCAGTGTGTTGATTCATCAATGTCCTTGCGTATATGAGACTATAGCAGCAAAAAAGAAACTAAGTTCTGAGTTCTGGAGATATTTTTTTTTGTTTGTTTTTGTTTTCTTTTATAATTAAATATGTACGTAAATTGTGGCGCTTCCAACAATTGGTTGTTTTCTATAATTTGCAGAATTGCATAAAAATTGATTTAAATAAAATAAATGTATGAATCTACTTCTTGAATCCATTCGACTTGTACGTATGACTCAAATGAAAGTTATATATACAAGCTCTTGGATAGACTATATATATATATAAAACTAGAGTTACTATTTAATTCAGAAGCGCATCCATTGTGTATGGATAGGGCTGTTGATGTTCCGTCGATGTAGGTCAGTCTAGAATCACAACCTGTGGATCAATTGGTCTGGGTACCATAGTTTTGATTGGTAAGTTTCTCCATGGTTTGCGTGCGGCTCGTCGCAATTCAACTACGGATAATACTTTCCTAGCTTTTCTGTAATAAATGAATGAAATGGATTATGATATAGGAATCTCTGAATAAGCAAGAGACAAATTTTGCACATACTTGCTAGAATCGGTGGCTCTAAAATATACATCATCTGGAGCATCCATCCAACTGACCACATGTTTCCGACCCGAACCGGTTCGTGACATTTGTGTGATTTTTGGTTTTCCATTTAACTGTGCCGCGAAATCGGGAGAATAGATTACAATTTGATTCATCTTGAACCATTGAAAAAAATGTACTTACATGGTGCCTAGCTAATGGTTGCCCAGACGCTGCCATCATAGCAGCAAATTGCTCTGGACTGGGACAATGTGATGGCATTGGATCCTTATTGGGTCGTTTTGTCGGTGGCCCAGGAATAATTGTGACTACACAAATCCAAGTTAATCCAAGTTAAATATATTCAAAGCGACACTCTCAGCAAACCAACTTACCATCAGTACCGTTGAGCTCTTCATTTGGCCTTTTCCTAAGGGCTGCAGGTGGTATAATTGTCAAATCCTTTTCTATTTCCACAACTTTATTTGGAATTCGATCGTATAGCAAAGATCCATCGGGTGCTTTTGGTGGTTTGGGAAATGCCACCAAGTCCGGTTTTGGCAACTTATCTTTGGGCGTCAGTACCAGCCACTCATGTGGACCAGTGCCTGGAGATCCTAAACGATTTGCGATTTTTGTCACACTACCCCTATCTTTCCGCTTAAGCAGTAACATCTTTTTTAAGTCATAATTCGATTTGACAGCCAAACGTAAATTAACTGCATTAAAAATGACACTTCATTAAATACATTCTTCATCACCGTCATCATCACCCGTTGATACTCACATTCTTGTTTAACGAGCTGCGTATTGATTGCAAATGATGTCTGGCGTGCGGCTTTTTTAGGTTTGATATAGTTTCTACATAAAATTCGAGCTAGTCGCGTCATAGGATTCGTATGAAGATAAAACGCTGTCCGCGTTTTCATAATGGGACGCGGGGAACCAGAACTTATTGCTATACCATGCGCTTGAGCGTAATGCCGCGCTAAGTGTGGTTTTAATTTAAACTCCTTGCCGCAACCCACAATTGAGCATCTGCGTAAAATGCGTAAAATGGTAAACACATTTCTTTCGTGTAAGATTTCTTAGCACTTACCTATGCATTTGTCGATTAGATAAATCATTGACTTTTTCTTCGTCCACTATTATGCCAATTTCGGGAACAATCACTGGGGTGGGCGTAACAGGTCCCTGTGGCGTTGTTACTGGTATTGGCTTCTTTTTGACTTCCGTATCACTTCCATCGCCTATTCTTGTTGCATTTTTTAAGCCACCATATCTCTTCCAGTATGTCCAACAATTGTGGCACAATCGAAATGTCATCTGCGAAGGACCCCAAGGATACCACTAAAAGAGAGATAATTCATGATACTATGATATTAGACATTATAATAAAAAGCACACGTGGAGACCAAATGGGAACCATTTGGACATTCCAGTGAAGCACATACTTCTACAAAGAACTCTTGCAGATATCATTTGATCGGAGTCATGGCATTCTGGCGAATGTACCTACGAATTAACAGGCAGTGACTGGTTTTAAAAAACGTTCCGTCACACACCACCTTCGACAAAATTTCACGATCGACAGCTACAATATCGAGGTAGTGAAGGAGTTTGTCTACCTCGGGGCAAACGTGAACTCCACAAACGACATCACAGTGAAGATCGCCCTTGGCAACCGGTGCTACTTCGGTTTGTCAAAACAACTGGGCTCAAAACTCCTTACTCGAAGAACCAAAATTATGCTCTACAAAACTCTTATTTTGCCAGTCCTGCTCTATGGAGCCGAAAGCTGGACGCTAAGCAAAACTGCAGAGTTGATTCTTGGTACCTTCGAAAGAAAAGTTCTACGACGGATATATGGTCCCGTCTGCGAGGAAGGCTATTGGAGGAGAAGACATAACCGCGAACTCTACGAGCCGTACCAGGATGTGGATGTAGTCCGGAAGGCAAAAATCCGTCCACTGCACTGGCTCGGCCACATCGAGCGCATGGACAACAATGCTCCAGCAAAGAGGGTCTTTGAATCCGAGCCGACTGGTTCGAGAAGGAGAGGAAGACCGAATCTCCGGTATAAAGACCAAGTAATCGCGGATGCAAGACAGCTTGGTCTTGATGACTGGAAGCAGCGTGCCCAGGACCGTCAACGATGGAAGGCAGCAATTGCTCAGGCTCGGACCCTTCATGGGTCGCCGGCTTGATAAGTAAGTAAGACTGATTTTACTAATGTTCTTTTTTGTCTTCGTGTGACGCAATAATTCGGTGTAGACGTTGGCCTTAACCAAGCAACTGGAATCCAATGGAACCAAACGAAAAGGCGGACAGACTCGCGAAAAAATGTTCGGAGTTGGGTGAATCTCTAGCCAATAGGCAGTATGCGCGCCTATGCCACTCAGTTATATAAGGAAAAAGCTACACGACGAACTCTTGATAGAGCCAGAGCTCGATGGCTTAATCAGAGTATTGGCAGCAACGGCGAGGTCTCTACGACGGACGTTGGTTAAAAAGAGATCAACATCACTGATCGTTTTTAATCGCAAGGATGTGCGCATGCTGATAGGAGTCATTACCAGCCACTGAGCCATAGCCACACATGCAATGCGTTTGCACTTACCACGTAACGACTTTTGCAGAAGCTGCAGAGATGAAGAAGAAATATAATCTATCCAACATCTGCTCTGCGACTGTCTGAAAGAAAAGGAGCGAGGGGTAAAGGTAAGCACTTCTTCGTAGCGTTAGAGAACTTAAGCGGTGTTGATCTGAAAAATCACCTAAGATTCATATGTGGTCCGGGTGGTTTTAGAACAAAAGTAAGTCTGACGGTGGTAAGCCCCCCCATAAGCACAACGACAGGGCACTCTATCACCTACCTATCTACCAAAAAGTCTCTCTGGCCAGCACAGTCTATGAATAGTTGCTTCCACTTGGCAAACCAAGATCGTTGGACTTGACTTGGACTCATTTCGCTGTACAGCCAATAGTGGTTGAATCTTGGATTTTAAAGCATTGACATGCGATCCATGCAGACACAAACGTCTGTATTTAGCCTCTGTCTTGAAACGCCTACTCTGATAGAACAGATTTCTGTCCCCCGACCTAGGCGAAATCCAGATAGCGATATAGGGACTAAAGTCGAATAAAGTTGGTGGTGCATACAGACTGTCTGCAGAACTCTTGAATGCAGCTGGATATGAGCTGGTAAGGTACATGCACCTACTCATCTGTAAGATGTGGTCGGAGGAATGCAAGCCCGCTGAGTGGAATCTCAGTATCGTTTACCCTGCCCACTGCACCGACTACCGATGGATAAGTCTCCTAAGCATCGCCTGTAACATATTCTGCGCCATTCTGTGTCAACGCATGAAACCATTCGTGGATAACCTGATAGGTCCTTATCAGTGCGGTTTCAGTAGTTAGTTTCAGTAGAAGTTCACGATAGACCAGATATTCATACTGCGGCAAATCCTGGATAAGACCCAAGATCATAGACACCCATCACCTATTCGTCGATTTCAAGGCCATCCATGACAGTGCTCATAGAGACGAGCTGTACACCGCCATGTCTAGTGCTGCGGCAGCAAGGTCGGTAACGACATACCTTCAATGTCAAAAATTGATTTAGACAAGTGACGCGCTGTCTATTCATTCTGGAGTAGATCGTGCAAAACTCCCACGCCAACACTAAAGACACAATCTTGCAAAAGTGCGTGCAACTCCTAGCATAACTCCTAGAACACAGCGAGTCGTCAATGAGGCGTTTGCTGGTAATTGATACGGAAGCGGCTAAAATGGGTCTGGCGGTCATTGAGAAATATATGCTGCCATTGACAAAGGTTGCATCAACATCGACGACTAGGCCAGAACGTCACCGAAGGCAGCTATAACTTCGAGGTAATGAAGGACTTCGTCTACACAATCAGACCAAATTCGGGACAACTCTTGCCAAACGCTTTTTTTTACCCAAAAGGCAATAACAATGCTCTCTCTTGGAAGGCAGAGCTGACTCTGTATAACACCATGATCAGCCCCGTCTTGCTCTGCGGTGCAGAGGGACTATATCCAAAACGGATGAAGAGGTTCTTGGTATTTTCGAGAGAAAAGTCGTGCGCGAGATCGTTGGTCCTGTGTGCGTTAATGGCATTTGGAGAAGGTTCTACGAGGAATTATATGGGCTATACACCAACATGAGTCTAGCCAGGCGTCTACGGATCTAACGTCTAAGATGGCTAGGCCATGTAGAGGGTATGGATGACCTAGCTCCGGCCCGAAGTATTTTAAACTCTGTTAACGCGACAGAGGACGTCAACGCACAAGGTGGTGCACACGAGTCGGAAGGGACCTGAGCTGCTGGCTGGGTGTGCGAAACTGGAGACAGTTGACGAGAAATCATGCTGACTGGAAAGCCATGTTCGGTGAGACCCAGGTAGACCTCGGACTGTGGCACCCCAAGAAGAAGGTTGAATCTCCTCCTACAGATGCCTTCAAAGCACATATGACGTAACCAAGGCATCCTTGTTATAAAGCCAGCTTGATCCTTCATTAGAGGGATCCTATTACTATTATTTGAGCCAATAAACAACGGTTGGCAAAAGTTATTCTGCGTTTGATCGCAGTACTGATATTGCATGTGCTGATTACAGCATGATTGATGTAGGCGATGTGCTGAATGTCTGGAAGGCATAACTGCCCTTTATGACGCTCTGTCCAAGACGCTGATGTTGTATGTCCTTTCTTGGGGTGATCATAGATGTCGTTTTTTCCCGATCACCGCCAGACTAGCCTCAGTCTCAATGCTAGAAAACACCTCATTGATGCTGCGTTTGGGCAATCAAAGCAATGTCAACCGCGTATGCTAACAACTGAACTTCTGGAAGATCGTGCTTTTAATATTGAGTCTTGCACGATCTTCTCTAGATCGATGTTGAGAAAGTCACAGCAAAGCGCTAAGTCTTGTCTATAATCGATTTTAACTTTGAAGGGCAGCAGAGATTCTTCATCGCCATGCTTCATAACCTGACAAATTTAGCAGCAATGTCAAAAGTAGACATGGCGCTGTAAAGCTCGGGTCTATGCACGCTGTCATATGCGTCCATAATAATTACACATGGTGAGCGTCGATCTGTACCTCTTGGTTCTATTACAGGATATGCAGCAGTGTGAGGTGTGATCTCGTATTCTGTGAACTTCCCTGGCCCTAAACTGTACTGATAAGGGAATAACATTGTTGATTTGTTGATAAACGGCTTCACACGAGCTCACTAGGAGAACCCAATTAGCTCCATGTGCCGTTTTCATACCAAAGCTCTATTTTGTTTGTAATCACGTAAGTTATTAATTCTTTCTAACAACCATGGTGTGCCGTTTAGAGAGTTAATTAGACTCTTTATGGTTTTATTGGATATTTCCGCGAGGGATTCAAAAAAGGGGTTGCTTTCAATTCGGTGTCTGACTCTAGCCAGCGCTGAGCAGCCGCACCAGAAATGAGTTAATGTTTCCCTTCCGAAGTGTCGTTAGCCGCTGCGACAGTGTGTGTTGTATGGAATGTTTAGTCTGACAGCGTGGCCTCCTTAGGACTATGCTTCGCGATGACCGCTATTATTCTTGTGATGTCAGTTCGAGTCCGACTAGGTTCGAGAAACTAGTATAAATAGTTTACAATTCGATGGGTGCAATGATGCCAGTTACTATGTTTATTCCGCGTAGTAGCACCTCTATGAAACAAGAAGGGGGAAATGTACGGCCGAGTCAGCACCCCTGAACTGATAAGTAGATCAACACAAGAAACCAAGATCAGTCCGACTTTGATTTCTTTCAAAAATTCAAATTTAACCCTACTCCTCGAAGCTCACTTACCTGGGTTGAAGATAAAGTTGAGCACGATTCACAAGGTTTTCCATTATTTGATAAATCGGTTCCACCATTTGTCGTGGTACCATTAAAAACTCCACCTTTGACTGAGTTCATCGTCGGATTGCTCTTCGTGTACTGTGGAATGTAAACCTGCTTAAGTTTCAATTCCGCTTCAACTGCCTTAACTCGTTTCTGTTGCACATATCTATCCGTAGTCTTCCACATATAGTAATATTCTACAATCTGTTTTAATGTTTTCCAAGGAAGCTGTAAATTTAAATCAGAATTAATCTACTATTAATGAAAAGGAATGAAGGAGGGTATGCTTACGAAGTCCTGTCGAATGTCATTAAAGTCTTTGCCGTATTTATCTAAAGCTTCCTCAAAGAGATTAGCCTCAGATGCACTCCAGTCCTCGATTTCATCTCTACAAAGCACCGGTCCCGTGGAAGGAACTAACGAACACATTGCATCCTCTATGCAATAGTTGTGTTTATGCAGTATGTCCATCGCATGAAACTGCAATCGGGGGAACAAAAATTAATCAAATAATCTCGCACACATTCAAGTTGTGTCATACTAGAGTGATATCTCGACTGGCAGCTGCAGCTGACATATGCAACGATGGCTGTTTCACAGAACTGCTGCAATCTAAAGCGCGGGCAAATGTACCAATGGACCGTGAAACAACCAAGAATTGATCTATTTTCCTGTCGGTTAAATTATGATTTGGTGTCCAAACAATTGTCTCCAGTTCTTCCAGCTTGCGTTCATCCGTTTGTACATCTTTAAGCTTAGCAGGAATCTCACTCTGATATCGGCTGCCCACACGAATCTCACCCTTATCCGCTAGTAATGTTTTTTGATTTGGATCAAAGACTAAACAATAAAAAAATGTATCCTGAAATGTGCAAGTAGCAAGAGGAGATATACGATAAAAAAAAATTGTATTATTATTTAATTAACAAAGCAATTGAGTTTAAATGTATTTCTGTGTAAGAATGGGACGAAATTTACGACTCACGTCTTTATTGAGATAACTATTGAGCGATTCGGTTTCGTTCAGCAAGGTCACAGAACATTTTCCTCTTATATGGGTGGCGGGCAATGTTTCAACTTGTCGGGATAAAAACAATTCTCGATGCTTTATCTGATGTCGTTGTTTCGATGACAGCGATTCACTACTTTTATCAGAAAGAATTATCGCCGTCGATGTACTTATCGGACTAGTTCGATCTTCATCCAGCGAGGCTGAAACGGTAAACATTGAAGTGTAATAAATTATCAATACAAAGCATGCATGTTAGTCCTTAAACAAATAATAAAATGTTCATTTAGCATTGCTCAAGTGGACAATTTCAATCAAAGGCCTTCTTTTAATTCGCCTCACGGCGAATTGTTGACCGCACAAGCGACACTCTATTTACTTTCTATTTACTATCTAATAATACACACGAATACTGTAGCCGAGAATACAATGCAAATCGAAATAGTTAATGAAATCAAATGGAATATATTATAACCCCAAATCTGGCCAATTCAAAATCTCTTTCTATGAAAGCATTTTTGGACAATACTAGTACGAATTGTGGAGGAATCAATTAATGACCACCTATAAAATACTGAAATTTTGTTAGATGAGTTGGCACACATTTACGAGTGTTAAGAAAAATGCAAATCGAAGCAAAGGAATGTCGTCGAAGAGAGTTGCAAAGTTATGCAAATTGCATCAGCCAACTGGAGGAAGAGTCCTCTACTGAAACAGTAGAATACCTACGATCGATGGTTAGATCAACAAAATGTGTGAAACTGGAGGCAGATTGTGAGGGATCGTGATTGAGACCCAGGTCGACCACGCGCGGGTCAGGAGAAGTAGTTTTTGTGTAGTTTCTGAACCCTTTTCACTCGAAAGTATGCAACCGACAAACTCATACAATGCAACAAACAGCTGCTACGGATGGTAGTTGAAGCGCTGACTGGTCATAATCAGTCAGAAGTCCTTGCAGCGGCTGTGGTGTCGAAGAAGAAAGAGAGAATACTCCTCACTACCTTTGCCACTGACCCAGTATCTGCCATTTGAGATACAGAACACTTCTTCCAAGACCTCCAGGGACTAAATTAAATCCCCCTTCATCTCTATTTTCAGGTTTATTAAGATTTCAGGATGGTTGCAGACATGATGGGTACGAGGACAATGGGTCCATCAGGACCTAAGTGAGACGTGGCTTTCGGCTTTTAACCTACAGTCCGAGATGGGCCGGAAACTAGTTGCTGCAGCAACAAGACTAGACGTGTTCCAAGTCATTCAGGAATGGAGGAGACCTAAAGTTTTATTCCGACTCCAAAATGAAGGAGCTTTTTCAAGAAACAAGTTACTTCTTTATCATTATAAACGATTCGAAAGAGGTGTAACCCTGAGTCCAGTCCATAGGCAGTCCAGTGTGTGAGTTGCAGCACCTACTCACTACGCCACAATAATCACATGTTTATCCAAATATTTTCAGTAAATAATAGCGACTCAGATTACGAAATACAAGTCGAAACGTCTCTTGTTTGCCCAAAAATCAGGATTCAGATGAAATCACAGTTTGAATAAGGCAACTGGGTGAACGCTGTTCGTCTCTAATTGGAGTCAAGCAAGGTGAATACCTCAGGCCTCAATATTAGGTCCGATACGAATTATAGTTCTTCCATCAGAGTGTAGAAATTCTTCTATACATTTAAAGGCTGACGACGTGCAATTATATTTCGCTAATCCCTTTTCCAAAACAAATGTGTTTGGATTTCTCATGAATGACGATCTAAAACTGATCATTGACTCAGTTCACTTACAAATGGATTGCTATTAATCAGTAAAATCCCAAGTACCTCCAATATCAACACGAAGGTTGATCAACGATGTTCTTACTTAAAAGGTCACTTAAAACTGTAGAGACAGCAACTGTCTTATTATTAGGGACCTGGTCAGTTACAAACACACCAATATGTTCGGCGGGCGCATCTATGTGTGTTTCCGCAAGCTGTGACCTAGTGCTCATCACACTCCACCTGAAGCTCCACTGAAGTGGTTCCTTGCAATATTACACGCGTCAAAGATGGACACCAGCAATGAGAAAATACGCCATATTTCAATGTGAATAATGGTTATGGTCCTGATACTGTAACAGTTAATCATGCGCAGTTTGGACCCATTTGAAGAAGGCTGTACACAAAAAGAAGCTCGATGTATGGGTACCACACGTGTAGCCGCTAAAGACGCTCATGGACAAAAGTTCCATCTGCGAATCACTGCTGAATCGCAACAACATCGATCCATTTCTGCAGCAAATGGTGACTGGTGATGAAAAGTGGATGACTTTTGAGAACTTCAGGCGAAAACGTGGTCGAATTGCGGTGAGTCGGCGCTAACGGTGGCCAAGCCAAGATTGACTGTCAGGAATTTGGCAGGGAATCATCTACTACGAGCTGATCTCCTTCGGCAAAACTCAATTCAGACCTGTATAGTCAACAATTGGACTGTCTGAAGGAAGAAATCGCTTAGAAGCGTCCAGCTTTGGCTCATAGGAGAGGAATTGTGTTACATCAGGACAACATCAGATCACATACATCGATAGCGACTCACCAGAAGCTCTGGATGCTTGGTTGGGAGGTCCTCATCCATACACCTTGTAGTCTGGACCTAATATCAAGTGATTACCACATGATTCGGTCCATGGCCAACGATTTTGCTGGGAAATGGTCGCCTCAAGAGATGCTTGCGATACAAGACTCTCCCAGTTTTTTGGCAGTAGGGTCGAAGGCTTTACCATCAAAAATCCAACAAAACGGAGCATATTTGACCTAAATCGGACCAATTGTACTGTAGTACATACAGCCTTAAATTTCGTGCAAAAATAATGGATTGCCTCTTACTACACCAATATTTTCCTTTTAATAATTGACTAATATTGCAATGTTGCTGTATGATGGCGAAACCCCTAAGAGTACTACAACAGTTTCAATTATTGAAGAAACCACGCAGAAATACGTTATCGTTTCTGTTATCTATAATTGTTCCGCCTTCTTGCTTGAATTCCTTCTTCCATGTAGTTTGTATCGGAAGCAAGCAAAATTTATATTTTTATAAGCACTACGGCGATAAAGAGTTCCTTTTCCTGCATTAAAGTAAACAGTTTTGCCTTTTATGCCTAATGGCGTACAGTGGGTAAGTGGAAGTGATGGTTCGGTGAGAACCTAATTAGCACCTATCTGCCGTTTTAATGCTTCAGCTCTGGTACCTTATATGTATTATATTATTTTTGGGACCTGAGGTATTTGAGAAGGACATTAGTTCCTTAATATCCTTTGCAGAAATCTCATCAAGTGAATTGAAGAAGAGTCTACCAAGAGCTCGCTGCCTAGCTTTAGCAGGAGCCGGACAGGTAAAAATGAAATGTGGTAGGGTCTCCCTGTCAGCAGTGTCATTTCAACTGCCACATTGTGAGTAGTGTGGGATACCTAGTTTTGCGGCATGATCTCCTATCGGCCAGTTCCCTTAGAAACCATCTAGCGATATCATGTCGAATTCGCCGAAGGAGTTCTTTTGTTTTGGATCCGTTGTACTCAGGCCATATTTTTCTTGATGCAGCACATTTTGTCAGTCGGGACTATCTGATTTTAGCTATTTCAAAGAAGTGGGTAGCGATATTATCCATTACTGCTTGTATTGGGATGTGCACCTCCTCTGCAAGCGACCACTGCAGAGCACATCCCTGCCTAGCCAGCTCATCGGCCTTCTCATTTCCTGGGATGTCACTGTGATCTGAAACCCAGATAAGGGACATTTTGAGCTGGCCTTCTAATAACGCCAGTCCGGCATTCCTGTACTAGTTTAGAGTATGTAGCAAAGGTGGCAAGAGCTTTGATGGTTGCTTGCCTATTAATACATAAGGCAACCTTCTGTCTTGGCCAGATATTGTACAGTACTTCCAAACCATGCGTGGGAGCTCAACATTAGAATTGGGATGGATGCGTTTTTTCAACAGTTGAAGGATGGGTTCATGTTATTGTTGACTACTGTATGCAAATACATAAATTGCATCTTTTAGACCTCCAATTCTTATTCAAGAGAAGAGGAATCGTCCGATCAAATGCTGCAACTCAAAAGAAATATTGTACACATTTTACATATCTCTACATATTACACAATTTAACTACCGCAAAATAAAGTCCCGTACCCCAACGTGTGTCAAAGTCAATTAAACGTCAATTGTCAAGATGTTGAATACTTGACATCGAGCCAATTGGAGTGTAATGAAACGCATCTTAGCTTTGTCGCTACCTGCATGTCTACATTCATTCACAATTGTTTTGGCTCTTCGGTGCATAATTAAAGCATCCTTAGATATATTCCGATTAATTCGGACTTGTCTGAATGACAAGCTACACAACTACATTACGGATGGAAAATATCAGCCATCAGTGATATGTCCCTTTGAGTTCATTAAACAAGAGACATACACACGATCGAGAAAACGATTTAAAATGAATAAAAAAAAAACACAGCCAAGTGAATTCAATTCATGTAGGCCTACTACGAATACTCTAATGACAATAAAAAAAAAGTGAAAAACAAAACTAAGAAGGCAAGAAAACAATGCAACATCATCTACTCGTACGTGCAAAAATCAACAACTACGTGCAAAATTTCTAAGACAAAATAATGTTTGGTATTTGATTTAGAATACCTATGGACGGATCTAAAACAGCTTGAGCGGCTTGTTCTTCTCCGACAGGTGTTCGAAGCCAAGTCTTCTTCAGTTTCATCGCCAGTGGTGAATCTTCTGCTGTTGCCACTGTTGTGATTAAAGGTAAATCATAATTAAAGCTATGACGGCATATTTCACATTTATTCGGTAAAATAAAATCCATAACTACTAATTACATCATTTGTTCGACTGCCTATGCTAAACGAAGAAATGAGCACCGCTCATTGGTTTTGTGGGGAAACTTATTTTATAAATGATGGTCTTTGCAATAAAAAGAAAAATATATAGATGACCTGTTCACAGTGTTGATTCAGTTCGCTTGTTCGAATTGAGTTTTATGAGTCAACTGCCGGGTTATGAAAGTTGGGAAAGTTGGGAAAGATGTCCAGTGGACGCACGAACGCGCTACACCACCCCAATGCACCGAATCACATTAAAATAGCAGCCCCATCGTGTGCGCCAGAGAGCAGTTGAGAAGTCAATAATCACAACGAATTAATTTGATAAGAATCTTCGAGTCTTCCGAAAAGTTAACAGATCCACACCGAAACTTCTTAATCCAAGTTGACTGTATCTGATACATATACACCTTGGCTAGAAGACGTTGTAGATGCCACATATACTCATTGATTATGCTGAAAACCCCGATGGGAGGACAAAACACTGGAAAACAAGGACAAGACCCTGGTTCAAGGCATTTCCGCTGGCCTTTCAATACATATACAGCAAACTTGAAAGGATTACACTCGCTGCCGATAGAATGCTATAAACAGAGAGATGACGGCAAACACAAACCCGACATTTAATCCCAACCAAAGTTGGCAGATAACGCAGGAGCATCAACTTGGATTGGCATTAAGAAAAGGACACAATGTTCACGTGTACTTTAATTAAGCATGGCATTCATAAAATGATTTATAAGACAGCTTACAGCTTAGCTGAATGAAAGCATACTCAGTGTAATTAATTTATAATCGACATCAACGCAACGGGCATCATTCCGAATAAAATGAAAACGCTCGAATTCGCAGTGAAAATAATGATTTATTTTTGCATCGCACAGTCGAAAACTTGGTGTCACACTCCACCAACGAGCCGCATACACACGGATGTGCAATGCAACGGCTGTAATGCTCGTACATCCATTAACCCTCAAGGCGTATTAAAACTCCGAAAAAAACGAAAAAAAAAAACGAGTTCTCAAATGAATGTGCGTACGCGCGGCGGCGAATGTGTATAAATAAAATAATTGAAAATATAAAAAAAAAGAAGAAGAGAGAAACCCCATTAATAATTAGAGGGTAGCCTATATCCCAATCCGGATGTCGGAGTGGCTGGAGTACATGTGAAATCTTTGAATTCTGTTTAAGGGTTGAATAATGCATGGGGGATATGCTGTTTTTCTCTGCGTGGGAGGTGGTGGTGCCGCTAAAAACTTACATATACATCCGTACCTCTGTGCGAGGCTACATGCATATTCGCATGTAGTTTTGGACATACTGAGTATGCGAATATGCTGCGTTAGATATGGTTACCGGTCGGTGATGATGATGATGATGATGCTGTTGATGCTGAGGCAACCGGGCTAGACTGGTACTTAAAAGTGGGTGGTAGACAAAAAGACAACACCAACGAAATGGGAAAAGGGAAGGCCCCCCCTTAACAAATCGATATCATGTTTCCTTTTTGCGCTCAACTGTACATGGGTACTTTTTCAAAAGAAGAACATGTTAGTAAAACAATGGCTTTCATTTGAAAAAATTATGACGGTAGTAAGTATTAATTATGAATTTATTCATATCAAATGATTCCGAAAGCAAATGAATGCATGAAGTGTGTCAATAATGAATGTCTTACTTCGGTAATGTCATCATTCTGAAGTGGGGGGCTGTTAAATAGCTTCTAAATTATGTGCAGAGAGCAATGGAGAAGGGCCTGACGCTATGCATGGTGTACTAATTAGGGGTTTCAATGAGATATGTACATACATATATCCGCCTCCCCCATACCCATTAAGGGAAACATGAAAGTGGCGATTTTTCTTTTTAAGGAATTAGTCCCACAATCTGTGTTGGATGAGAGTTACATAACTTTAGCTGAAGAGATATAGATCTCATGCAGTTGGTATACACTTTCGCTACACTTTATGCGCACACGTGTAAGGCACAACTTTATGGAAAAAATTCAGTTGAGCCTGAAAGTGAACGAAGAAACCGAAAGATAAGTGCTCGCTAAATTAGTAACTAGTCGGCGAGTAGTTTTAGATTCACTAACAGAAACAGAGTTGGTTCTAGGAGAATGCAACTTCGAACGGGAGTTCTTTTTGCACTCAAAGAGAGTAGGCACTTTGAAATTCGATGTATATGAGGAGATGTTGCCGATGAGAAAATCTAGCGCCAAGCCATTTTCTCCGACGAAAATAAAATTGATTTTTATAATTTTCAATGAGGTTACGAATATTCTTAGGTTTCGACTTTTCGAGTCAAGGCAAAGCAGGAGTACGAGGTATAGATGGGGAAAGGGAGAGGATGCCAAGGGGCACATTGGTCGTAAATGTCTGTAGATTGTAGTTAGGTTAGGGAAATAGTACAGTTTTGTGCAAATTAATCGGAACATATTCTATTCTGGAATGACTAATGAGGCAATTTGTTTTGTTGCAAAAGTTTTGGGGGTTGTTTCCCTTATTTTGTGAATTGGATCGTTGATTCCAGTAACAGGAATGATGAACTGTGACAAACATACATCGAATTTGTGGAAAGACGTCTGGTTTATGTCGACTGTCGGAAATATGTAGAAACCCCAATTTTTTCACAAGTCTTTGTCACTGGTCAAGGGTTGTAAAACATATTTCGCTGATGAGGCTATAACTTTCTTGGATTGGCCACTCGTCACACATGAATCCTATAGAATGAAATGTGTGGGCTATATGAAAAAAAAAGGCTGAGGAAAATGGACTGTAGGTGGGTTAGTAGGCATTAATGCACTTAGACCAAAATAGGCCCACTGTACCGCCAGGTAACATGACAGCCAGCCAGTTCTGTCAACAAATTTTACCAGTTGACCAGTATTTTACTGACATCGTTTAGACTACCAGTAGTAGTAGGAGCCTGTAGTGGCTTTGCTAGATGAGGCAAGTGCAGGACAGTTGCAAAGAAGGTTTTGGATGCTTTCCTCCTCATCTTCGTCTGGGCAGCTTCTAGAGAAGCCGTTGGCGAACATGCCTAGTCTTTTTGCGGGAAGGCAGTACTAATTTCTTCCCACAGCCGTACTAATTTTAGATCTCTTTAGGGAGATCAGGCTACTTGACCTTTTTGGATCGAGATGAGGACAGATTTGTTATGAGGTTCGGCAAGTGATGCCCGTCAGCCATTTGGCTTTGATTTTTTATGTGTAGAAGTTATTGAGCTGAAACTTGAAAGTAGCTATGTAACGAGAGATTTCATGAACTCTCAGTCTACTGATGCGTTGAGCGAGTCAATCAGCTTTGCAGTATCCCGGGATGGCCTGGCACCCTGCATAGGGGAGTGCTAAACTGTTCGGATATCTCGTTAAAAGCCGCGCGGCAGTCGATTACTACTTTAGAGTTTTAGAATGCCAGGGATTTAATGGGTGCTTGGCCATCCGTAAAGATGCAGATGTCGCGAGCGGATATCACGTTCCACCTTAGCCAGGAGAGGGCATCGTTAATTGCCATTATTTCCGCTTGGAAAAAATAGACTTTTTGACACAAAAACAGGGCTGATTGAGTCAGTTATTCAAGTGTGGTACCGGGATCCAAAAAATCACTGAAAACTGCAAGAAACTTGCATGGAATCCATGCTAAAGCGAATCAAAATGGTGATTAAATATTACAGTCGCCTCAATTTAAGTCGAATTTTCACGGGATATCAAAAATAGTTCAAGTTAAAGGGAGTTCGACTTAAAGGACTGAAAATGAGGGGGAGTGCCAAAATATGACGAACAAACAAATTCGAGTTAGAGAGAAATTCGTCCACTGCAATTAATAATTCATTATTCACCCATTACTTATTTCCCCGTTTTTTGTCCATCTGCTAGCGTTGTCCAGCAACTTTAGCGACGACGTATACGTGGTCATTTTCAACCAATTGTTGTGTCGATACACATACCATGGATGGGGAGTCTTTCGCTTTCATCGACACAAGTGCTATTAAGGGATAATGTTAGGTTTTTATTGAGCATTTGCTTGAGTTACAGCAGGCAGCATTAAGTTGTTCTAGAGGCATTGTTTTTACTCGCAATTGAGATCGAAATTCAATGCTTGACATAAGCTGCCGTTCCATTCTACGGCCGAATTGCAGGGAAGCGGCTATAAAAATGAGGAAGTTTGCCAGACACGGAGCAGAGCGTTGGGGGAGTCGGCCAAGAACACCTGCTCGTGCTACCACCTGTGAATCCAAAAGTATACATTTCGTTGAAAAGTCCACGAAGAATTTGGACCTTCCATTGACCAACGAAGCGTCTGATGATAGGTTACGCATACGTTGTACTAGGCTAAGTACAAATTCGCTCATCACATTAAGTCTTTTTTGATGCATTCTGTCCATCGGATATTGTATTGTAAGAATTTATGGGGATTACTTGTTAAAGCGTCTAATGACCCAAGACTCGTGACGTAAACGCCCGATCGATTGCCATTTCCGATAGTCAAGTGGCACTCAGGGCCGTTGGGTAATATTCAGTTTTAAGGAACGTTCGATACCCACTACCGTGCGTACACCACGCTAGTGGATGTCGGACCATTGGACACATAAATTGCAGTGACTTTTGCAGAAGTTGCAGAGAGCGAAGAAAAAATATGATCAGTTCGACATTTAGTCTGCGAATGCCCAGAAAACGATGCAGCCCCTCTGACACTTCCTTGTATAGCTAGGAGAACGTGTTGAACTGCAAAGCCTTCTGATATTCAAATACTCATCTGACAATTTTTAGGAATAAAGAAGGCTTCGTGGTGGATTATTTCATTCATAAAGGACACTGATCAGCCACAGACCCTCAAAGAGTCGTTGCCTTGATAAGTGAGTAAGTAAGGGCACACTGAACTCAAAACTAAGAACTAAGAAAGCCGCGTCCACTCATCCGTCAGGGCACCGATATACTTACATTCCTAATAAAGGCGGACCTTCTTAGTTGGCGGCATATTTAGTCACACCAACGTACACTTTTATACGCACATTTCGAGTGTTAATTAATGCCAGGCATAAGGCAATATTTTTATAGTTTCAAGTTACTTACATTGATGCTTATCTGCCAGTTGCACAAGAGGATTTGGCAAATCTCTTCTTCTGTAGAAACACATAACCTTTGCTTCCACATTGCCCGTTGGATTTTTATTTAATTCTTCTATTCTCCGTATAAGGTAAGGGGTTGATGAGGACGTTTCAAAATAGACGTAGTCTGTGAAAATAGAAATATGTATGTTTTTGTAGGTTAATTCGAATTCATCTAATGTTCTCTTTAAAAAAAAATCCTCTTAAATTACAATTGAAGCTAAAACATGTCGACTAGAATCACAAACAACGTATTACACTTGTTCTAGTTCTCAGATATTAAGGGAAGCGTGGTTAGAGACGATTTAATTATTCAAAAACCGCTAAGGAATACGTTGATCTTGATTCTAGGAGACCCATACAATACTCGAAAACGAGGCAGATTATTTTTCCGTTTAAAAAATGCCCAAGGGCACATTACTTCATTGCAGTGCTCGTAGAAGCCCTCTCAGTGAGCACATATCAAGGTTGGGTTAGGTTAGGTAAGTGGGCAGAGCCACGTCTCACTTATGTCCAGCACATGCCAAGCAATGCAAATGAATTAAAGTACGAGTATCATTGCACACATCAATTCATACATTCGAGTCGCATAATAAAGCCACCAACAAAGTCTATTTTTAGCAATCTAAGGAGATATCAGAGTAAGTTGCTCGAATGCTTCTTCGAAGCTAGAATGTATGTAGTGTTCGTGCTCATTTCGAACGACTGTGTTTCGATGTTAAGCAGGACAAGAAAAATATAAATAAATAAGTGGACAACAACCACTTGCATGCATGATGCCGGTAAAAAAAAACCGCACGCGACAGAAGAACACTTAGTAGTACATAAGATGTACATGTACATAAGATGGTCCAAAATCCAAATGCAGCCTTTTATTTCATCTAAGTGACTCCACTTGTGTGCACATTTCACTCAAGGGATGACACAAGCTAATTGTTCTAAAAGTTGCTATCTCCTATCTAACACATGTAGTAGACATACTAACTTTCGATGGCCAAACGATAGTTTCACTTTTTCCTAACTCGAGCTTATCAGCACTCAACACCGTCTCAATGTACCTGCTAAACGTACGCAAAGTAAAATCTGTTAACACAGGCACGCAGTATAAAATAAGTACAAAAATCTAATCCATATATAAGCACAATATGCGAAAGCATCATAAAATACAAGATATAGAAGCAGCAACCACGTAATAGCCGCCGCCGCCACCGCCACCACATAACATCCTTGTTAATCAACCCTATAGTAGAGAGTTCACAATCACTTTCAATTTAATGCCTAGAAACAGGTGTAATTTGTAAATGTGTGGAAAAACTTTCATTATCGCATTCTTCACAAATTAAATCCTCGCTCCTTCCTGATGACCTTAAACCAATTCTAACGCTGATGGTTTTTATCTACTCGTGCTCTTCGGGCGCTGCAGAAGCTAATCAAATGTACCTGCCCCTACATCATGATTGCGTTTCTTTCGTGTAATCTTCGTATTCGTGTACAATCTTCTATAATCGCGTACATTGGCCTCCGATTCGAATTTTTTTTTTCTTCTTTTTTTTCACTTCACATCTTTGGTGTTAATAAAAATAGATATACATATCTCGAGATTTCCCAAAGATGCCGCTTAAACTAATTGATAGTCGAGATTATCAGATAATATATCGTTTTTGTTACAGTTTCATAATCTAATAGGAAAAAATTGTATGCGGCGCCTCATCACTTCAAAAAAAAAAAAAAAAGAGAACCCTTTTTCGTTTGCAGAGGTAAAGCGTTTTTGGGGGAAAGTTGATTGAGATTCTCACCTCCTACTCGGTACATGTTTGTCGCCATTTTCGCATTAAATTAACACAGTTTTTCACGTTTTCCTAATGTATCCGATTACAGCGATTGTTTTTAATGGGTTTTTATCAATTTTCCGACATGCATTTGCGTAAAAATAATGTTGTTATGATTACAATCACACAAGACGCGTTTTTTTCGTCGCCATCTTAAAAAATTACTACTCAAAACTTTTTCAATTTTTCCATTCAATGCCGTTGGTACGACTGATCGACAACTGTGCATCTGCATTGCCGGCCATTTGCCGACATTCGTTCGGTTTTTCGTCAAGTAAATTGTAGCACTTGTCGGTAATGTGGGCACAGATGAAATGTCAAATCGAGTGACGTGGCTGAGTAAAAACGAGAAAAAAAAGAAGTCATTTGCAATTGGTGTGAGTTGGTTGGTTTTCCTCATCAATTCGAGTTTTTATTCTTCTGTCCGAATTACTGAGGGAAATCGTGAAAATTTGATTGAAAATTCAGATTTTACACGATGACCACGTACGAGGAGTTTATCCAGCAAAACGAGGATCGCGATGGTGTTCGATTAACGTGGAATGTGTGGCCATCGAGTAGGATTGATGCTAGTCGACTTGTCGTGCCCTTAGCTTGCCTATATCAACCAATAAAGGAGCGGCCGGACCTTCCACCGATTCAATATGAACCAGTTTTGTGCACCAGGAGCAATTGCCGTGCGATATTGAATCCTCTCTGCCAAGTGGACTATCGAGCTAAGCTGTGGGTTTGCAACTTTTGCTTCCAAAGGAATCCGGTAAGATGGGCTCTCGCTGAACTGTTTTATCACTTAAATTGTTATTCAACCTTTATTGTATTGAGTTCATGTCAAGCACATTATACAGATTTACCCATTTAGTCAGTTCCTGTTTGGAGGAGATTTCAAGTACCAAGCGCAAACCTTTATTCAATTAAGTGCTGTGTGCGATGTACATATATCTAACCTTCTGATCAATGACATGGAAAAATCGAATGGAATTTGTGTTCCTATTGACATCCGTTCGTCAAGCTATACGCTAAACGCGAATCTGTCGCACCTTTGATTCAATTTAAGCAAAACTCATTAGCTACTCAGGAAACTAAAGCTCTTCTCTCAATTCCAGTTCCCTCCGCAATATGCAGCAATCTCTGAGCAACACCAGCCCGCTGAGTTGATACCCAGCTTCAGCACCATCGAATACACGATTTCGCGGGCACCTTGCATGCCGCCCGTGTTCATTTTCCTGGTGGACACCTGCATGGATGAAGAAGAACTCGACGCCCTGAAAGACTCGTTGCAAATGTCACTCAGCTTGTTGCCGCCCAATGCTCTCGTTGGCCTCATTACGTTCGGCAAGATGATTCAAGTGCACGAACTGGGAACCGAAGGCTGTTCGAAGAGCTACGTTTTCCGAGGAACTAAGGATCTGACAGCGAAGCAAATACAGGAGATGTTGGGCATCGGTCGTGCTACCGGTGGCGGAGTTGGTCAGCCAAACATGCCACAAGGGCAGCAGCAACAACGAATGCCCAACAGCCCGAACGTGCCGCCAGTGAATAGGTTCTTGCAGCCAATCAACAAATGCGACATGGCCTTGGCCGACCTCCTAAGCGAACTGCAGAGAGATCCATGGCCAGTGCCACAGGGAAAGCGCTATCTCCGATCAACTGGCGCTGCGATGGCAATTGCTGTTGGCCTTCTCGAGTGCACCTACCCGAACACCGGTGGAAGAATCATGGCTTTTGTTGGTGGTCCCTGCTCCCAAGGTCCCGGCCAGGTTGTCGATGACGAGCTGAAGCACCCAATTCGCTCGCATCACGACATTCAGAAGGACAACGTGAAGTATATGAAAAAAGCAATCAAGCACTACGACCAGCTGGCCATGCGCGCTGCCACCAACGGGCATTGCATTGACATCTACTCGTGTGCGCTCGATCAAACCGGTTTGATGGAAATGAAGCAGTGCTGCAATTCCACTGGCGGGCACATGGTCATGGGCGACTCCTTCAATTCGTCCCTCTTCAAGCAGACATTCCAGAGAGTTTTTGCACGTGATCAAAAGTCCGATCTGAAGATGGCGTTCAATGGCACCTTGGAGGTGAAGTGCTCCAGAGAATTGAAGATTTCCGGCGGAATTGGTTCGTGCGTCTCGTTGAACACGAAGAGTCCCTACGTGTCGGACGTTGAAATCGGCATGGGAGGCACTGTCCAGTGGAAGCTGTGCACCCTCAATCCCAGCTCAACAATGGCATTCTTCTTTGAGGTCGTGAATCAGCATGCTGCCCCCATGCCACAGGGTGGCCGCGGGTGCATTCAATTCATAACTCAATACCAACATCCCAGCGGGCAGCGTCGAATACGCGTCACCACCTTGGCCAGAAAGTAAGTGCTTTGATGGAGTGAATGGATGAGCGGGTGGATTGACCTTGAATTCTTTCTTTCATCAGCTGGGCCGATGGAACCACAAATATCCACCACATAAGTGCTGGTTTCGATCAGGAGGCTGCTGCCGTGGTCATGTCACGAATGGTCGTGTACCGGGCGGAGACAGACGAGGGCGTGGACATTCTTCGATGGGTGGACAGGCAACTCATTCGATTGGTATGGCATTGTGACAGTGACAGACAGTATTCGACAATAATCACATGTTAATTACAGTGTCAGAAATTCGGCGAGTATGGTAAGGACGACCCGAACAGTTTCCGGTTAGCGGAGAACTTCAGTCTTTTCCCGCAATTCATGTATCACTTGAGAAGATCACAATTCCTGCAGGTGTTCAATAACTCGCCCGATGAGACCACCTTCTATCGTCACATGCTGATGCGCGAGGATCTGACACAGTCTCTGATCATGATACAGCCGATATTATACAGTTATTCGTTCAATGGCCCGCCAGAGCCAGTGCTCCTTGATACGTCGTCAATTCAGCCAGATCGCATCCTCTTGATGGACACGTTCTTCCAGATTCTGATCTATCACGGCGAAACGATTGCTCAGTGGCGTGCGCTCAAGTATCAAGACATGCCAGAGTACGAGAACTTTAAGCAACTGCTTCAGGCTCCGGTCGATGATGCTCAGGACATTTTGCAAACGCGATTCCCCATGCCGCGCTACATTGACACAGAGCACGGTGGGTCACAGGCCCGTTTCCTGCTGTCCAAAGTGAATCCCTCGCAGACACACAACAATATGTACGCGTACGGACAGGTAAGCGCGACCTTCACATTTCCAGTGTTGTTGATTTTTTTTTAACTGAAACAATTTTTATTTTCAATCATGTTTGTGTGTGCAAATCCTTGAATTATCCTTTCCAATTGTCATTATCGCAGCCTACAATTGGCACATCAACGGTATTTATTGTTTTTTTTTCTTCAGTTTTTTTTCGCTCTTAAGTTTCGGAATCGACAAATTGATACTTGGTGCGGGACATTTTCTTTATTTCCTTACACACACACTATGCGACACGGAAAACAAAAAAAAACAAAACATAGAACTCTATCCTTTTCTTTAGTTTTAAGTTGTAAATATTTTATGAATGGTAATCTTAGATGTAAGAGAGGTGGTGGTAGCAAGTTCTTTACCTTTCCCATGCTTTTCTGCACGATTAGTCACCTTTTTCTGGTTAGAATGGGGTCCGTGCGACTCCATCAGGTCGGCGACCGCTTGGCGAAACCAGGACATGGTGATTGAACGTGATGAGTTAGAGTCGGATCATCGTGTGGCCTGGAGATCTCTAGTGCGTGCTTTGACTCATTTAGTGGATCATGCGGGTCAGAAGACGTGATGATGATGATGGCGTTGTATTTTCTTCGTGAGGCTGCTAGATAGATGTCGGGGTTTCACATTGTTACTTATGCCGATAGTCAGACAGCTTACAGCATTAAGCCCTCGAGTCACTTGGTCCATAATACTTGAATCAGCAATTCATTGTCGCCCGTCTTTAAACGAGACATCGGGTACCTGTGAACGAACGAACGAACGGACAAGCCAAAATGGGCACTGAGACCGATGCTACCTCGATGCCATTAGAAACTCCAAAAAACATAAATCTCTCAGACACCGTCTCCAGACTGGACGTGGCGATGGCCCAACATCACATCCACAATCTGAACAGCCATCCGTGCTCTCTTTTTTCGTGGGCAAATTATGCCATGTCGCTCCATTCGTCATTGGGTTCCAAAGAGGAATGGCTAACCAACCACTAATCAAAAAATGAGATCGCACTAAAAAATATGGTTCCAAAAAATGGAATCCACTAACGCACTGCCTACGTAATATACTAAGGATTTTCTGGCAAAACCATATCACAAACGAACAGCTTCATCAGAGGACGGGCCAGAAACTATTCAACGGCGCAAGTGGCAGTGGATTAGTCATACACTTCAAAAAGGCGACAGTTCCATAGCAAAACATGCGATGCAGTAGAACTTGCTAACCGACGACGGTAGAACAGCTGGTTGACCGAGGGGTACATGACGCTGAACAGTAGAGGGGGAGTCCCAGCAGCTGGGGAAGAGTTGGAGAGAGCTGAAACTCATTCCAAGAAACCGTACACGATGGCGCGTAGGCGTAGTAGATGCCCTAGGACCCGCAAGGACTGACAGAATCTAAGAAGAAAGAAGTATAGGAAAACGTCAAGAGCTCATGCCTTGTCGCAAGTCGAGATTCTACGATATGATGTTAGTTTGGACATGTATTTGTTTGTCTCCCCTGGAGTTGTTCATGAACAGGGCAAGGTTCATGTCAGAAATAAGAAAGCAAGGAGATATCCATCTTCTACCTCCTTTGTCCCTTGATTTCATCCGACAGCGTTTTTTTATTCGACGTGGCTGTGAAAACGTGCGAGTGGTTGTGAACCGCCGAAACTCTTCTCCAACCGGGGAAGTGGATCCGTGGATTTTGTAGAAGAATGAAATACAAGAGAATTCCACTACTCTCCCACGTGGACCAGGGGTAATTCTGTCTGAAGTTCGATATCGTGGTGCTCTCTTATTTCTGCCAAAGAGTCAACATCAAGAGACGGCCAACCAACCACCAATCAAAAATTAAAAATTGCCTCCTCTAGATTTGTTCATGAACAGGGCATGGTTCATGTCCAGAGGAGACGGTGTGTGATCTAGACAAACGAGAGATGGCACAATTTTGGAGCCAGTGACGATACGCGACTAATTTGTCTAGAGGTGGACAGTCGTACAAGAGAAACTATGCTAACATCGGGAATCGGTGGATGTTGTAATAATGCTTATAATGAATTCAGCGGTCGATGTGTGCACGAAGAGATACTTGCCTGACATAACATTAACCTCAGTCATAGATCGCGCTAGCTGGAGAGGCTTGTTGGTTGAGGGCCAGATCTAGCACTGATTGTAGAGCCATACTAAGAAGAAGAATAACATTAACCGCAAAGTTCTAGTGCCGATGATTAAATAAGAAGCTTAGTCAACATTCGAAATAATGAAACGTGGTGCTCAGAATATATGGACAGTCAGTCTCAAAAATATAAAGTTGTCTGAGTTCTCAACAAAAATCTAATCCAAAAGGGGGTCCAAAGAAAGAAGTCTTAAGGCAATGTACTTGAGACAAAAAAAATGAGGATATCCCATAAACTATGGGCACAGGGGTGATAACTCAAAAATGTGACGAAATTTACATCGGCAACAAATTGTCCCAATAACCTTCACTTGGAAATACTGTTGCCGCAGGTTGTTCTTCAGATTGTTCAATTAACCAAACCCATCCATTTTATGATCAGTGGACACTAAATTGACTACTCCAGATGCTACCATAACCATACATGTGTCTTTACTTACTTTTGGAACGCACGCTTGTTGACATAAACCAATGAATTAACGTAGCCCCACAGAAAATAGTCAAGAGGCGTTAAATCGCACGAACGAGGCGGCCAATCGAGTGGTCCATTTCTTGAGATAACACGCTCACCGTACTTTCTCTTCAATAAATCGATTGTAACGTATCCTGTTGAAACCACATTTCGTCCAAGTCCATATCTTCCAATTCGGGTCAAAAATAATGGGTAATCATGGCGCCATAGCGCTGACCATTCACAGTAACGTGACGATCGTTATCGTCGACGAAAGAATATGGCCTAAAAATGCGGCCGGAATGCAAACCGCACCAAACAGCTATTTTTTGTGGATGAAGTGGTGATTCATGAAGCACATGTGGATTTTCACCCGACCAATAATGCATCATTTGCTTATTGACGAACCCATTGAGCCAAAGATGAGTAAAAGTGAAAATTGGAGTTAATGCTCTAAAGTTGCGACTCCGAATTTCGGTAGAAAATGTTCATAATTTGTAGAGGTTGCTCGTTCGTGTACTTTACCCAGAAATCATGTACACCGAGATAGTCGTCTTTCCAGTGGAAAACCCCTTGCCCATCGCGTTTCACCACGAATTTTGCTCTAAACGCACGCATACTACTTTATTTTCACGCACACTTCTTAAGGCTTTAGAGCAGCCTGCAGTTGCTCTCTGATCAATCGTATTCACAAACACTGTCTCTGAACATTTTATAAAAAACGCTGTCAGATGAAATCAAGGGGCAAGAGAGGTAGAAGTTGACTATCTCTTTAATACTTCATCTCTGACTTTACCATGATGAAAATGTTGACAATTTGGACAATTAGTGGAAGAGTGCGTTCACAAATTAAATTCAAAGTTGTCAAGTCCCTATTGGAAAACCCTTTAGTAGCTATTCCAGTTCACCTAAGTCAGTATGATCGTATATCTGCAGTCCTTTGTTAGTCTGACGTTTGTGAAAACACCCTATAGCTGTTGGGCTATCCTTGTATATTTTCCTGTTTTAAGTACACTACTAATTATATAAAAAAAACTGCAATGCTTCAATGCCCGCCTGAGTTTAATTTTTACAACTTTATATGCTGTATACTTACTTTAGAGACAGACTGTATATATACCGAACTCTTATGAATCATGCGACGTAGGAACGCCCATGTGTCTTAAATTTCTATATCATTTAAATACTCGGCTTTCTTATCATATTTTCGATTATCTACAAAAAAAACATGAGATCTATGATATTGCTAAAATCTCTCTGGCCTAGCCATCATAACCCATACAACTATCCTCCTGTCACACTATTTCTTTCTTTCTTTCCATTCTTGTAAATTATATAAAAACCTCTGCATATATCCCTACTAATAGATCATCTAGTCTTAGAAATGGTGAAAGGGTGGAGCATAAACACACTCATTTTTACATGAACCTAATTGAGTCTTTTTTTTCGAAATTACAGGATGGTGGAGCACCAGTTCTTACGGATGACGTGTCGTTGCAACTATTCATGGAGCATTTGAAGAAACTCGCCGTTTCGTCTACTACGTAAACTATAATTTATAAACAAATGAAAAAAAAGCAAAACAATTTAATAGCCACACAACACTCGTGATAACTTAATCAAATCTAAACAAGAGTTGTAAAATTTGTATTAGAATGACAAAAAATAATAACAATTACAGTAAGAAAGTACTATTCGAATTTATTTATTTTGAAATTGACTCGTTAAGTCAGACTACACTGAATGCTGGAGGACGATGCCCTCAAGGCACTTGTCACAAATCTTATGGGACTGCCAGGAAAGGCAGTTGGGAAGCGAAGCGCACAAAAGGGGCTGAGCGATGGGAAATTTGTTTGCAGTTTATGAAGTGGGCTACTGAAGGAAGCTACGCTCATCGTTTAATAGTTAGTGAAGCCTAATAAAAGTGAAAATAAAAAATGTTCAAGAAGTTTAATTTTGAATTTTGTGGGAATTGATCAGATTTCTCGAAGGATTAAGCTGACTTTTTACAAAACATTGATCATCCCATTCACGTAGTATGGAGCAGACATGACAAATTTAAACGCGGGTGATGGTTAGGTTTTGTCACGTCTGGTTTCTGATGGACGCATTGAGATGCCCAGAGGGAGAACAATTTCCGTTCCAGTTCCACGAGCAAATTTCCTGCAATAACTCTCCAATAATCAAGAATTCTGATGGAGCAGCGCATGTTAGTCAAGATGCTTCAGGCTTCTTTTCGTTCGACTTTGACATAGGCTTAAATACGGCTGAGTTCGTAAACGTCAATGCCTTTGTGATGCTATGCAATGATTTCTTGATGTTGTGATGTGATTATTATTATTATTGTTGAGGGTAAATTGCGCAGCGAACTTTAGATCCAATGTGCCCCCTATTCATAACTTTCCTTTCTAAAGAGCTCTTTTCAGAGTTGTATTGAGGGTTATTTGCTCTTATTGCGCAAAGGCGGACGAGATTTATACTAGAGTATTCTCTCTAAACCCAGTTTCCTTTAGGAATCTGAGAATGAGAGCTGGTTCTAGTGACTTTAATTCTTCCTCTGATATTATGTGATTGCCCGGGTATCTTTGTCTTTTGTGGGCTAACGCCGCACAAAATCCCAGTATATGTTCTGGAATTTAATTAGATTCTCCGCAGAAACCTTCTTCTGATACTCCTAGTTTCCTTAGGTGTTCCCTGAGTTTACAGTGCCCTGTTAGGATACGGAGGTCGTTTTTGCTCATTATAATAGCTGCTTCAAACCTCTTGCGGTTATGGTGACCCAAGAGTTTCTTGGCGCGCTTCATACCATGAGTGTTGTTCCATGCATCTGCCCGGTTCCTTCTTTCTAGTTCTCTGAACTCTTCCCTGAGGACGTGATCTCCTATAGTGCAGAATGGTTCGGGCCTAATTTGATTGCCTTCTATCCCTGTATGGCCAGGTATTAAACAGAGTCTTACTCTGTTACTCCTACTCAGCTTCTTAAGCTTCTGTAGACATTCCCACACGAGCCTGGATTTGATGATATAGGAGTCTAGTGCCAGGATAGCCGCACAACTGTCCGATGTAATGCACCTGTCTTTTCCTATCCTTCCTTTTGTCATTCTCATGATTATTTTATTTGCACATTCTGCGACCAGCAGATGCAATGGACTCAGCTCCAGTAGCACCTCCATGGCGGCAGTTTGGCAAGTTCTCATTGCCCCTGTAATACAGAGTCATGCATGTTGTGATGTGATGCATACTTACGCTGGTTGGACTCCAGCCCGAATAGTTCTCGCTTAGCTCAGCCTGTGAGCACGCTCGCGATAAGTTTGTTGGTTTATGTCCAAGTTCTGTAACGTGCATAGCTGCCCTTAAAATTCGAGCTCAACATGGGCCGAGTTTCTACAGCAGCCAATCGTGTTGTGGATGCTAATGTTCTCTTACGGGTGTCTAACATAAAATACACAATTCATTTGAAAAATAAGCAATCCAAAGAATGTGTAGAAAAAAGAGGGAAATATACAGAAACTAGTTCATGCACAGAAAACTAATGAAGTAGAAGACCACCTACTTTTGACTAAGCTTTAAAATGAGTTGGACATTGAAATAGGTGCGTTGCTTGTTTTAAGGAAAAGTAATTGAATTATGCCATTTCTTGCAAGAACTGGTTACTCATGTTTGCGATGTATCGTTACGACAATGGGACGTGTACCATATTGTTCCAAAGATGACGATGACGATGATTGATTCTGCAGTTAAGAAGTGAAAATAGAACATATTCTGTAACTCTCCAAAGTTAATGAAGTTCTCTCAAAGTATGGTAACAAACGCATTGAAGTCGACAACATTTTAGGATAAATGAGGCAAAATCGAGAAAAAAAAAGTCAAAAAGAACTGATTGACAAATTGTTGAAATTTCTAAGATTGACCTTTTTGAGTCAAAAGATATGCTGAAGCAAATCGAAGACAGTATCAGCATCAGAACTGTCCGGAATAGGCTCCCTTACCAAAATAGAGAAGTGTGAAATAAAAGATCGACAACACAGGGTAATAAATGAAAAATCCTTCGGACGGCTGGAACTAAAGAGTAATTTTTTAGCTGTTATCTTTTTGGCAACTCTGGTTTAAACAGCTGACGCACGTTTCGTGTTTGGTTTCACTGTCAAACATCTTCAGTTTGGTCTATAATTTAACCATGAATCGTCTTACAAACGAACAACGCTTGCAAATTATTGAATTTTATTATCAAAATGCGTGCTCTGTTAAGAAAGTTCATCGCGCGCTTCTTCCATTTTATGGTCAGAAGCTCACTTTTGGCTCAATGGGTACGTAAATAAGCAGAATTGTCGATTTTGGAGTGAATATCAGCCAGAAACATTGCAAGAGCTACCAATGCATCTAAAAAAGTCACAGTTTGGTGCGGTTTATGGGCTGGTGGCATCATTGGACCGTACTTCTGCAAAGATGATGCGAATCGTAACGTAACTGTGAATGGTGAGCGCTACCGTGAGATGATATCCAACTTTTTTTTTGCCCAAAATGCAGGAGCTTGACTTGCATGACATGTGGTTTCAACAAGACGGTGCCACATGACACACAGCACGCGCAACAATGGACTTATTGAGGGGCGAGTTCGGTGAACATTTTATTTCACGTTCGGGACCGGTCAATTGGCCGCCTAGATCGTGCGATTTAACACCTTTGGATTATTGTTTGTGGGGCTATGTTAAAGCTCATGTCTATACAGACAAGCCCGCTTCAATAGACGCATTCGAAGACAACATTGAAGCATTTATTCGTGAGATACCGGCCGAAATGTTGGAAAGAGTATGCCAAAATTGGACTAAGCGGATGGACCACTTGAGGCGCAGTCAAGGTCAACATTTGCCTGAAATAATCTTCAAACATTAAATTATATGGACCGTACTATCGATTCAAATAAAGATTTCATGCATTTTTCTGAATTTTATGTTTTTTTTTTTAAAACTTTCCTATAGCTTTTAAAAAATCACCCTTTAAAACTAATTTCAAAGGTTCCAGTTGTAAGACAACCACCCAAGACTGATTTACTCCTCTGTCACACAAGGAAAACTGGTTGAGACGGTCTATGGGCATGCATGGTGTAGGACCTTTGTACCGCATGGAGAGAACAGTGACAGCGGATACTCACGACTTTGCAATTGGACAACGATCCAAAACGCACGCCAAGCAAAGTTAAGATCATCATCATCTTCTGACCCGGACTTAGTCCAACTACCTTGTCGTGGGTCTGCCAAGCGGGCGCCTATATGTTGGGATTACATTCAATGCACGCCTCGGAAGTCGTGATGATGAAGATATTCGTGCCACGTGACCCAAGCATCGATTCCTCGAGTTCCTCGCATACTGCCGTGTTTCTCACCTTATCCCGCCGAGTAACTCCCACAATGGGTCTGTATCGGCAATGCTGTATCGTTTATGCCATTGCCGGCTCAATCGCTGGATCTTAGGCCAATTGAAAATTTATGGAATGAGGCTAAGGGCACCATCGCCAACATGAATGAGGCTAAGGGCACCATCGCCAACATGAATGAGTTTAAGGACACCATCGCCAACAAAAAAAGTACGAAATCTGGACGAACTTTGGCAAGAGGCAGGCAGCTTTTAAGACCAAACCAGACGAGGAATGCCGAAAACTTGTGGACTCAATGCCGCGTGTGCCTAACTAAAAGTTAGTGTCGCACCACTAAGTATTAACCAAAACTCTGAATTTTATTAATAATTTCTTTCTTTTTTTCAGATTTTATTTAATTTTTTCAAGTTTTCAGAATTTCCACCTATTTCTTTGACTGCCCTTTTTTGTGTAAAGCCTTACTTATGGAGATCTTCCAAAAATACCCGGTAAAGCAATATGTTTTCTCGAAAATGTCCAGCGCATGGCAACGGATCCACACACGCATCAGATATCTGCAGCGATATGACGCAATTATGCGTTCAGTGCATCAGTACATCAGTACAATGGTCCCATTGGTCCTTCATAAAATATGTATCTCCGTCGTATTGACTGCAAACACTTATGGTGTTGCATTCATGCAGTCATATTAATTGAAGCACTATGCAATGTTCTATGAACAAATGAGCGTAGTTGTGTTTTTCTTAAGCGATCGCACATACCAACGCTACGCCTAAGTAAATATGAACATGCGGTAGTGCAGGATGCATTCACTGAAAAATTTAACACTCGAGCTTATAAGAGAAACATATCCAATCGACTTCAAAGTAGAGAGTATGATAAACACAACGCTCCCATTGGTTTCGGCGGCCGTACACACTTGCACCGCCTTTTTTTTGTGAGCAGATTTTATGTCGCATTTGCACTCATTAAAACACTCGTGAAATAACCTGATGTTCAAAACAGTTTTATTGATAAATATTTTGAAATACCGAGTCCACCCAGCACTGAATCCTTTCAAACCATTTTTACACATCGGAATGACAAATCAAAAAAAAAAAAAAAATACGGAATATCTGTGCGCACTTTTTACATTAATTGTATATTTAAATAATACTTTAACCTTGCTTAGCGTGGGCTTATAAATTAATTAAGAAACCTGATTGACATCTTCTGTTCCACATCCGTCCTTTCGAGAGCCTTGCAGAAATCTTCAAAAGAAATTTTCCCTTGGCAGCACATGTCAGCTTCCAGAATCGTACGCTCAGCAATGCTGATCAGCTGGTCTTGACTTATATTTGCTCCGACCATCATGTGCAAGATGTTCAACAGCTCATCCCGGCTAATGACACCGTCATCGTCCAAGTCGTACATTTTGAATGCAACTGAAAAACGAAAATTTATGATAAATGTAAATATTTCATGAATTTTCTTCTCTGATCGGCCTACATTTCAATTTTTCTTCGCGGCTATTCAGCTTGTTCTCCTTTTTCTGATTGATTGGTCGGAAATGTGCAAGAACTTGCATGAATTGCCGAAAGTTAACCCTGTCGTCGGTGCTGTCAGCGAAGAAGGCGTGCACGATACGTTCGCATAATGGATTGATTGCCAATTCTGGAATTCTGAGGAAATCATCGCGGGATAGGGTACCACAGTCGCCGCGATCCAGAGAAGTGAAACGGGAATACAAGCGTTCTATTTGATTTGGTGTGACTAGAAATAAAATATGTTTCGATTGTTAGTTATATTTTTTTACTGGTCTTTGCACTGTGGACTGAACTTTTCCACAATGGACACGATGACGACGGGGTTTTTGAAAGCCTAAATGTATTGAGTTCGGTATGAATTTTAGCAGTATCTCACATCGAGGTCAGTGGTTCAAGTATAGGCTAAATCAGATAACAGCGTGTTGAATGTTGTGTGGTATTGTACCAGTTTTTGGCGGTTTTTTGGTTCGTCGGTTATGATGACAAATTATGTTTATGTTTCCAATAAGATGGCTTGTTTCCCCGAATTTCACGATAAATTTGTTGTAGATTTTGATGGGATGGTTCTATAACACTTTCATCGAGTATAAATACTAGGTGTAGAAGGGAGAAATCCATGATTTTTGCACGAAATTTAAGGCAGTATTTACCACAGTACAAATGGTTCGATTTAGGTCTCGAATATGCGCAGTTTTGTTGGATTATTGGTTGCTATTTTGATAATAAATGCCGCCCTCGTCTCCTCCGCAGAAAAACTGAAAGAATCTTGCTTCACAAGGCAGCAAAATCGTTTTTCGTGGACAGGAACAGGCGGTAATCACTTGGTATTAGGTCCGGACTGTAAGGTGGATGCTTAAGTACCTTCCAAACAAGTTCTCGGAGCTTCTGGCGAGTCGCTTTTCATGTGTGTGACCCGTCATTGTCCTGATCGAACACAATTCCTGTCCTATGGGCCAAAGCTGGCCACGTCTAAGTGATTCCTTCAGACATTCCCAATGGTTGACATTAATATAATATGCGTGCCGCTACAACCCGTAAAGGGACAGGGACTAGCTTCTCAGCAACCACTCGTGTTGTGCGTGCTATTGTTCTATCGAGTGGAAGGGACCTACAGTTTTATACCGACTCTGAACGGCCAAGTTTGAGAAGCATTGTCAGTGACTCGAAAGAGGTGGGGCCGTGAAAAGTATTTCTTGTCGTACCAGGAATCGAACCTAATCAAAAGTAGGTCCAAGTACGTAGGAGTCGAAGCACATACCCACAACGCCACTGGCCACCACAATGCTTGACATTACAAGTCCGAATAATGAGTTTTTCCGTAGGAGAGCAGCTCATAGTAGATGATTCCCTGCTAATACCATCAAACACACAGTAAGGCATTCCTAAATCCTAGTTTGGCCACCGTTTACGGTGATTTACAACGATTCGGTCACGACTGTTTTCGTTTGACGTTGTCGTAAGGGATCCACTTTTCATCACCAGTCACCATGTGCATCAAAAATGGATCGATGTTGTTGCGATTCAGCCGTGATTCGCTGATGGAACTTCGGTCCATGGGATTCTTAAGCGGTTACTCATGTGGTACCCATACTCGAGCTTCTTTTTGTATCTTTGAAAATGGACATCATGAACACGGTCATGCGTGCACCTGAAGATATAATTGTTGCTTGGTAAATACAACATTGATCCGTTTGTTCTAAGTCGCATAGTTTTGAGAGACTGTTGACATTGTTAGTCGTTTCGAGAGAATTTCACATTTCTGGAAGATATGTTTGGTTTAGTCAAGGATTTGATTGAATGCTTTAGCATTTCAAAGATTAAAATAGAATGGATTGGTGGTCGCCAAGCTATAATAATTTAGAGCGCATAGACAAGGCAATAGATACGTTCAACAATGTAGAAGAATGCTCCTAAAAATTGTATGTACTTATGGAAGTCAATTGAAAGTTATTGCATATTAAAATGTTTCGCTTTGTCAGATTGGCGAATATGCAATTGGACTAACATTTGACATCTTTGCCAAAAAGCAATCAAACTGATTCGTTTTTATCAGATTCAGATGTACGTACTTGTCTAAATACTTTGCAAACAATACAGTTTACGGGTAATATCAATCATTTTTAGCCCTGACATCATTCGTCTGCACTTTCTATATTTATTGTATTATCCATTCGCAAACAATACGCATTATAATTGCCATTGTAACAATTTCTACACGTCACGCCTGAGAAGATAAATGTGATAGCTTTATGTTAAGCTCCGGTGGGAAACAAAACGCTATTTTTTCGTCATGTTTATATAAACAACATTACAATGACGAATGTACATATGTAGTATTTTTTTCAATTTATCCTTATCGAAACGAAAATCCAATTGATTTTGAAAGTTTTACGCTGACGGTACACATCAAATGCGACTATCTCTGCTTGTCAACCATATCTTCATGTCGTCAATAAAACATTTGTGATTAAAGGTATCCATATATAAGTAAGAAGGTGCAAAAATATGTCTCTTTTTTCCAAAGTCCATCTACAGATAAGACGTTCGCTATTCAATGCATTCATTTCTGCCTTACATAAGGTCAGTCTTGCAGTATTTCTTGGTTTATGTATATTTTTTTCAACATGCTCTGATTTGCTTTGTTTTTATGCCTCTTCTGGAAAACGCAAATATTGTTTACAAGATGAGACGAAGAACGTAACCAAAAATTGCTAAATCCCACTTGTTATGACGTATAAATGTATTTACACACTCAGCTACTGAAAAAAATAAAGTTATTGAAATGCCTGTGCTTTATGCTTACATCCTGTATCATCCTGAATCTGATCAATTTCTTCGGGGCGAAGAAGCAATGAAGATTTATTCCCCATTTTTCTTTACTAGAAATCACTTGTTATTGAGTCCAAAGTAGACAAATGGATAAACTACGAAATCACCTGAAAGCAGACTGATTGGATTGAAATTTCCTCAAAGGCAACTGTCAATGCAACGTCACTAGAAGATTTTTTTTGTCAGTAAATTGACAGTTGTTGCTAATGGATGTGTTCGTTAACTGACTGTTGTGTTTTGGTATAAATACAGAAGAGGCGATGGCTTCTTATTCGAATTCGAAGAAATATGTACGACGATAGAAATCGAAGAACTTAGGTACCGCTATACAGTAACTAGTAGTGCGGTTAAGTGCATTATTTGCATATTTGAACATTTAACTTTTTAAGACATGAAAGGGACGACGCACTACTTTCCGGTAGAACTATTTTATTTAAACAAATATGTATAGATATATTTTTCTTCTTTTTCTTTGTTTGGCGCTACAGTCCGAGGTGGACCTGGGCTTCAACCAACAAGCATCTCCAGCCAGCACGAACATTCGCCAGCTGCCTCCAATTGCGCACAACAATTTGGTTGAGGTCCTTCTCCACTTGCGTGCGCCATGTACAGACATGTAGACAAGAAATAATTTGGGCTTGTCATCAGCGCAGTTTGATCTCAATCCTTAATCTGTTAGACCGGCTTATCATCAAATATCGCATTAAAAAGGTAGTACAGTTCTTTCTCGATTATCGCAACTAATTAAAACAAGGGTAGGTGCCGTTGCAACCGAGGTTTAAGCTCAATTCGATATGAACATCGTATACATATCAGAAAGAAGCGTTATTCTTTCTTTGCTTGTCTTTCGGCCAAGACTTGACTTGTGTTCTCAATTTGATGGAGAGTTAAATCGATCTCTCTGACTTTTTCCTTAATTTTAATCATGAAAGGATCTACAATCTGCGGTTTATTTGAAAGATCTTCTCCATAAATGTTCAGCAATCGGTGTTCTTAAGAGACGCGTACATAAACCCATTCATGCCATTCAGAGCATATTTGTTAACAAACACCATCATGAATGCTAATCATGGATGGAAAGATGTAGAGTCTTGTAGGATGGCTTGGCTACTACCACATGCGACAATATTGTCAGATCTACCGATGTTTTGACAATTTTCTGCAAATGAGCTGACAGTAGCCGTGTTTTTTTGAGATACTCAGAAAGCTGAGTAGGAAAATTTTAGCGCAAAGCAAAAACAACACATACTGAAACTTTTACTAAAAGACAATTTTGCCTACAGCCCTTGCGAAAAAAATCACTTTTAAATGTTGGTACCATCGATCCTTTGATACAAAATAAAAAGGGAAATAAGTAAATAAACAAACATCTCACAAAAACTAACTTTTTTGTATGCGCTTGATGGAGAGTGATAGTAGTATTGTGACATTAAATGTCAGTAACGTAATCACACGCACACACTCTTAAAACAAAAGAAAACCTGATTAAAGAGCGTCTTTCAGATCTCACTTACTGTTCCTTTTCATAATCTCAAAAAAACACTCCTAATATGTAGAACACTACCTTATCATGCTAAATTGTCAGTTCATACGTTCGAAAAATTGTTCTCGGCTCCGAAAATAGTTTGCGTGGCACACTTTGTCTGGCAACATTGTCAGGTTCAAAATTGTCAGTTCATCTTCATACGGCTTGCTCTTTGTTCACGTAATGTTGTGTTACAAATATGTGTTCTGCAAATATTGTCAAGCAAAGTTGTTAGTTGAACAAAGCTTAAAGATGATGGCAATTGAGAAATTAGTGAACCCGAATGAAAGTGTTTATTTTCAACAAATATGGCGCAAAGTTAGTGAAACAATGACTTTCAACCAGTAATCAGTTACAATAGAGATACGCGACTTCACAGTTTAGGAAGCCCTTGTCCATCTAGAGACTTCTTGACCGTAATTCACGAATTTTTGACGGTTATTCACGAAATAATGTAAATTGAATTCTCTCTCTCTTGGTCAGTTGGGTTTGAGAATACGATATAAAACACCCTGTCGACAAATATTAGGGGGCAAGAGTGGTAGAAGTCCCCTATCTCTATACTAATTTATTTCTGCTTTGAATCATGAAAAATTTCTTTGAAATATGTACTTTGCTTTTATGCCAAGTTCGTGCGGTTTGAGACTACATTACGCGCTGTATACAGCTACAACTTGCGACCAGCGAATTTTATTATGACATTTTCTTTAATGGCAGCTCTACCAAATACTTGAATTTTTAGTTGGAAAAGAGGACTAAATGCTGTGCACCAAACCTGCCACTGCGAGTTATCAGAAATATGACAAGAAATATCCCCTATGACTGTTTAGAATCTTTCAGAGGATATTTAGAAATTTAGTTTAACCTTGTAATAATACTGGTGAAGTTAGAGGATGTGATTAGTGGTGGTGAATTCCGTGTGATTCAAGCGGTCGTGTTTTGTGTGACGCTATTGTTTGGGCATTGGATAAAAGCTTGAAAGCTTATTTACAGAACAAAAATACAAAGATATATGTAAGTGAGTAGGTTGCAGGATTTCCCGGTGCATTTTTTTTCTATAAACAATGTCGGTAGGTATTATGCAAATAGTTTATTTGATTTCAAACATGGTCAAAAATATCGAAAGCGACATTATGTACTGCAAATAATGCACAAAATATTAATTCGGCTGTTTTAAGGGGTTAAGCCATTTCAGAATTTTCTAAAAATCGTTTCTTTAATTGTTCCCTAAGACCTCATAAATGATGTCCCAAACGATTGTGGTCGGGAAAAAGTGTAAAGTAAAAGTAAAATTAAGGGTTTCCCCTTTTAGAGTTGATTAACACATTACAAAAAAATTAAAATAATTATTTTATTTATCACAGAGCAAGTGTGAACTCTCAACATCGCTTTAGACAGCAGGTGTTTGCTGCGCGACAAAGGATCATCAGTCCCTTTACCAAATTTCATACCGGTATTCCCCGCGAAATAATCTGGTAACATGGAAGGTGGATCTTCCATGTGGAAGAAAATCGTTAAGGAAAATCGTGTATTTTGTTTCCATTCGCATCTGACAGCGTTTTTTTTAATAAAACAATCACAGACAGTGCTTGTGAATACGATTGATCCCAGGGCAAGTGATCTAAAGTCTTAAGAATTGTTCGTGAAGTATGTGCAACTTTAGAGCAAAATCTGATATCGGCAAAGGGTTTTTTTTTAGCAAAGACACAACCCGAGTTGGACATCTCGTTGTAGATGATTTTTGGTATAAATGCATCCACATCCGCTCTGAGCCTACATCCCGATATTCTTCACATTCTCACACGCTTTTCATTCAAAATAAAACACCAATCTTTAAATTTTTTTAAAAGTTTTTATTTGTTTTTTTTTTTTTATAATTTTATACTTTATTTCGTAAAATAATTTGAAAGAGAAAACAATATTTTGTTTTTTGTTTTTAATAGAATATAACAGTAAGTTTATGGAGGTTCGTCTTGCGAACCACAAACTTCGCTGACAGATGGGACGGAAGAGAAGAAGTGTCGCGAATAAATTTCATTAAAAATAAATACTAAATGAAATCCATTACAAAAAAAAAGTTAAAGAAAGAAAGAACCTATACATCGTACCTCTAGATTAGATCTGCAGTGTTAAATGAGATTTCTAGATTTCCATAGACGCGTATAAAAGCTTGATAAAGGAAGATCGAAAGTATATTCTTCCCTTGCCATCCCTCCATCGTTTTTTTTTTTGTTCACTTAAGTTTTACACAAAACTGTCGAATATTTCTGGATTCATCTCCTCGGATATTTACATTAAATACTAGGATAATGTGATTACATAAAAAAGAAAATAATAATAATAAGGCAGAGATTTAAAAACAAACAAATATTGCAAAAAAAAAATAAAGAGAAAAGAAAAATAAGAAAGATATTTGTTTTTATCGGATGACTAAGAAATCTTTTCTTGATGGTAATCATATGGACTTTTATTTATTTTAAAATAAAAATAAAATACGTTGTGCTGGACTGCGGGAGTTTGCTGGCATTCAGGCGGACGTGAAGACGGCCAGCTTAGACTTCAATTTTGAACGGGGAGCCGGGAATATGATCGTCACCCCATTTGACTATGAGAATATAATCGCCACGATCGCGCACCATGTAGCTGACATTGTAGTTGTTGCGTCCGGTGTGCTTGATGTTGAACTCTTCACATGGGCCCTTTGGTCCGTACATGCCCACATAAAGAATGTTGTTACCTGAAAGCAAATACAAAATGATGCATGTTTTAGAAATGTAAACAGCGACGGGAGTATTCATAAACTTACCCGCATCTTGAGCGCCCACTGAGAACTGATTCTGTTTGCCGACGTAAGCCTTCTTCAGGCCCATACCCTTCGATGTGATCTTGGTTGCGTCGGACTTGAAGACTGGAATATGGACTCCAGCGTTCTTTCCGCCCTTGGAACTCTTTGAAACTGTGTCAACGATGACTGTGGATGTTTCCTGGGGACCTTCGTCAGCCAGCTTATCGCCTGTAAAGAAATTCGAAACGTGTCACTGTCACAGTCATGCAATGTGTTGCTTCTTGCGCTCTTACCTGTGCATATGATCTTGAAGGGCGATCCCACAATATGCATGTTGTTATACTTAATGGAGGCATAGTACTCGCCGGGGAACAGTGGAGTGTACCGACACTTGTAGCCTTCCTCCACTTCTGTGCAATCGAGAGCGACTTTCGAGGGACCATCAATTGTGACGGCTAATGTGCCAACACCAGCGTTGCAAGTGTTAATGATGAAGTCGGCCTTGTGCCCAGACTTGATATCCTCCAGACCGGATCCGGTGGCGTGGACTGCAGCTGGATCGGCAACATCCTTACCGACCTTAATCCTGTACGGCGATCCGGGTATGTGCACGCCGTTGAACTTGACGTGGATCGAGTGGATGCCATTTTCGCGAGGGTAAAAACGCACCGAGTACATTTCGCTGTCGATCACTTGAATGAAGCAATCATCGTCGGTGCCAGAGGGAGCCACAATCTTTGCGTCCAGCTCACCCTTGGCGCCGTTCTTGCGGACCATAAACTGATAGGGGGCATCGGCTTGAATGTTGCCCTGTGGGAATTGTTGGACCTCTAGTTTGTGAGCATCACCCACCTCGGGGGAGATGTACACCTTGTAGGGTGAATCTGGAATATGGCGATCGTTGAACTTTAAGCCGACACGGTACTCGCCTGGTTCGGTGACCTTGTAGGCGACATCGCAGGAGCCGTCCTTGCGATCTTTGAATTCGATTTCGGCCTTGCTGGGGCCTTCAACTGATATGGCAAGGGAGCCACCACCAGCCTCACGGGTCCAGACATTGAATTCGGATGGTACACCAACTTGACCACGCTCTAGACCTGGACCGCCAGCCTTAACCAAATGGGAGCCGAAATCTCTGAGCGGACCAACAGTGAACTGGAAGGGTGAGCCGGGGATGTGCATGTCCTTGTAGCGCACAGACACTGTGTGGATTCCAAGCTCCTTCGGGATGAAGTGCACGGAATAGAGGCCGTCTTCGACTTCCTGGATTTCGGCATCTTCTGTGACATTGCTTGGCGAAGTGACACAAGCGGCCAGATCGAAAGACGTGATGCCGGGCATCTTGAACGTCAACTTGCACTGGCTGCCGATTTCTGTCAATGGCACGGCATCACGCTCGCGCTGAATCTTCTCACGCTTGCGGTTCGAGCCCTCTCCGGTCACCTTAACAGTGAACGGTGAGCCCTCAACGTGGTGATCGGCAAACTTCAGATTCACAATATAATACCCAGGCTCAGTTGGCTTGTAGGAGATGCTTAGAGTGCCATCGTCCTGATCGGTGCACTGAATCTCGGCCTTGCTGGGCCCTTCAATGGACAGCGAAAGACCGCCATATCCGGCGTTACGAGTGTCGACGGCAAAGACGTTATCGGTGTGAGTTTTACCCTCTTGCAGTCCCTGTCCGCTGACCTTCACCTTCTTGGCATCGCCGACCTCACGCTCGCACACGGTCACCTTGAACGGCGAGTTGGGGATGTGCTTGCCCATGCGCTTAACGGACACCAAGTGCTCGCCAGTCTCACGGGGTGTGAACGAGATGCCGATGTTTCCGCTTGGCATGCGCTTGAGGAAGCAGGGTTCTTCAAGTCCTCCGGGCGCCTGAATTGAGGCATTCAATGCACGCAAATCGTCATCGGTGATTTGGCCAGGAAGGGTGACCTCTGAGCAGGAGCCGACGGAGATCTGATTACGCTTGCGGCCTTCGCCGGTGATCTTGGCAAAGAATGGCGAGCCCTTGATGTTTTTGTCGCCAAAGCGGACTGCGATTTGGTATTCACCAGGAGCAGTGGGGAGATAGGTCACCGACACTGTACCATCTTTGTTATCATGGTAGCGAATCTGCAAGAGAGCGGAAAGAACGTTAGTTTTATGCGCTGACAAGTGACGGAGAGGGAATACTTACGTCAGCCTTGCTTGGTCCTTCAACGGCGAGAGAAAGTCCACCGGCACCAGCGCCCTTGGTGGAAATGGTGAAGTTGCATGGCTCACCCGACACACCGTGAGTCAGACCCGAACCATATGCCGTCACGTAGCCAGAGGTGATTGAGTCGACGTGGAATTTGAAAGGAGAACCTGCAGACAATGTGTTAATAGTGTGACCAGATCCCTTCAAAACGCAGTGTCTTACCTTGAACTTGTTCTCCATTGTATTTCACAACGAGCTCATGAATACCCTCTTCCTTGGGATCGTACTTGATTGAGACAGTGCCATCCCTGTTGTCCTCGATGACTGGTAGGTCAATCTTTCCACTTGGCATTTTTACTTCAGCTGAAACGACATGATCGCACATTTGTGTGTGTTAAAAATTTGTCAGCAAATACCGCTAGATGTGATTCATTGAATTGATTTTTGATTCTATTCGTCAATGAAGGACCATTTCGGAATGAGTCCGAATTGAAAACCGAAATCCACGCAATCCGAGGAAGGTGCAATAAAATTCTTGTATTTTTAGAATGTTCAAAATTTGGGAATTAAAAAAAAAAAAATACACATCATGTTGCCGTCTGCGTCTCTGCCATGTGTGTTGGTGTCGGGACATTTTTAGGATATTTTTATAAGAATTATACGAGCATGACCGATAATTTTAAATTTATAACTCATACCTTGGTTGACTGCCAATGAAAATAGGTTTGTGGACGACTACAGAAATGAAACCGTTGCCGTTAATTGTCAACACACATTTATTAGATATTAAATACATTGGAAATACCTTCGGCACATTATAGACCAGCTCAAACCATACAACAACTATGAGTGTAGTCAAAATATTGCAATTTTATCGAAAATGAAATGCGAACAAATATCATCAAAGATCCCGTGGTATGCATGTGAAGCAGAGCGCGACGCACCCTGTGTATCGTTTATTTTGTCTTTTTTCTGCTTCTCAAAATCCACAAAATCATATTTATTTTCTATAAAAATATTTTGAGGTAAATATGGTGACGGTGATTCACGGTAGAAGAATGTTCCGCACGCGAAATTCCTTCATGAGAGAGATCATGACGATCGTTTAGAGAATGTCACAGATGTGATCACCTGCGAATGGAATGATCATGCAATCCAGACGGAAATATTTAGAATGTGATGTTTGGTAGCGAGAGCATCGCTAGATGTATAAAGACTTGCCCACTCATTTTTGGGGTGCACATTGATTGTTGACTTTAATGCTTCTCCATAATCAGCCTTGAGAGTCAAATTATACTATTTTATTTGTAATTAGCTGTACCATGTCACACTTCGTTGTGCCTCATATTCGTTGAACGGGTGAGAAATGAAACATTTCCGTCATAAATGTATTAATTCAATACTTGTGGATGTATACTAGTTTTGGTATTACCATCGCCTGCGCAAATGAAAAGATTATCTGCTTTGCCAATCCTAGTAGGTTAAAATCCTTATGTAAATATAGACCACACAATTTAAAAGATTGACTCGGAACTGTGTTGATAGTGATTGCGAACGCTAGTCGCACAGGAACTGTAGTCGACTGAATTGAAAGGTAGTATCGGACGGAATGATGTAAATTCGAGGAATGATGACGTTTTCACGGTTCGAGATGAGTTGGCCTAAACACTTGCGTGCCTCTAGGGCAGGGATTCCCAAAGTGGTCCAGATGGTCCACGGGAAACGTTGGCATGAACCAAAAATGGGGTTTCGATAGCAGAGAGGCTGGCATATGGATCAGGTACCCTGTTTATTTAGTATTCCATTTTTTAAAATCTCCCTTAATTGAGTTGAGTAGTGTATGTTAAGGAGATCGGTTACAGTGACTTGTAAAAGCTTGCATGTTCCATATTCTCTGCAAAGCGTGTCGAGACTTGCAAAGCGTCGCCCGCAACTATTTCTCGAACGTGCAATGGGACCAAATACTACTTGTTCTATGCTTTGCAGTGTAGAAGCAATGCGGTGAATACCCGATTAATTGCACAATTGTTCGACAAAAAAGACTTCCAACGATTGCTCTTACAGACTGAAGTACGCTGATTGTCGAAAGCCACATGCTTAACGAGATTTGACTCTTTTTGAATCAGTTTTAGAGTTTCTGGAAAGCGAAGATGCAGATTTAAAAGAAATTCTGATCAAATTGAAAGCACACTTCGCGTATTTGGCAGAACTGTTAAGAAAATTCAATGACATCAACTTGCAGTTACAAGGACAGCTTAAATTTAAAACAAAGGGTGTCATTTCGGCTTTTCTTGGAAAATTGATATTTATGAAGTAAAATATTAGTCGACGTGAATTCTCCCAGTTTCCAAAATTATCGCAAGCAGAATGTCTTGATAGGAGGATATTCAGAATCAGACATATGCTCACCATTTAAATTCCCTACATGATGACTTCAAAAACAGACTGAAAGATATTCCCACGATGGAAATACCACCATGGATCATAAATCCATTTGATGAAACGGAAGTGTCGAAGGTGGTATAACAAGAGGAGCTACTCGAGCACTTAATACCAATGATGAGCTAATGGTGAAATTTATAAAAAGGCTATCCAATAGGACCTAAGTGAGACGTGGCTTACCCTCCCGTCTCCCCAGGTACTTAACCTAATCTAACCTAATCTCAAAACAACTTAAAACTGTCAAATCAGCTCAGAGAAAACAATGTTGTCAATTTAAGGTTGCAAAGGCCTCTAATAAAAACAATACCCAACAATAAAAATATCCTCGGCTTTGGGAAATTGCGAGAAACTTTTGAAAGCGCTTCCCTCGTCATACCTAGGCGAACAAAGTTTTAGTGTGTTTAGAAACTTATTAACAAGAAAAGGAGCAGGATGAACTTCACAGAGCGGGGACATTTGCGGTTGTTCCTTACAAAATGTAAGCCAAATGTTATTATTCTGTTATTCCATCAAGTACATTTAATTTTAGTTCTAAGAAGTCTGTTATTTTTAAAAATAGAACAAAAGAAAATTAACTATGTAAGTATTTTTCTTTTTGTTTTTACGACACCGAATTTAAGGGTTGGAACTCAGCCGCGACGTAAATTTCCATCGATAGATCTAATCTTTACATTTTTTTACGAGTTTTGGGAATATTGTAAAAATGTAGCAGCGTGGGGCCTACTGAAACCAGTTTCTACGAGAAAAAAAATTTAGGAACGTTTTTCAAGTCACACATTTTTCTTTGTATTATTTACTCATACAACAACTGATATACGTCGAATGTTGGCTTCCAAACCCACTTTTACGCGAAAATGGTAGGAATCACATATTTTTGAAGACATGTCGACTAATGATTCCATCGCACATAAAGCGCACCATGGCTTAGTTTGAGTTTCTCGTATAGTACCATGATTTGAACAATTTATAAACGTTACTCGGGCTGAGTCTAATCATTATTAGTTCACTAACTAAACTAGCCTCAAAACAAGACTTCCAGGATCTAACAAATATTCCTCTAAAATCTCTTTTCAGGTTTATAAGAACATCAGGATGGGTGAACAACAGACCAACACCAACATGACAAGCTCGAAGTGGGATCTAAGAGGTTATATTCCCCCATGGGCATGACGACATGTCCAACAGGACCTTAGTGAGACGTGGCTTACAACTCGTCTACCCACGCACCTAATCAGCTAATCTGAAAACAACCGAGAACTGTGAAAGAAAACAAAGTTGCCAATTAAATTTACGAAGGCATCTTATCAAGGCAGCTCGCAAAGAAAGATGAATGGTCAGTCTGTCCCTGTTTGGCACATGAGAATATGCAGGCCGGGCTAAATGAATCGAAGAAAAACCAACGACAACTATAGATTAATAGATCACATCATCGTGTCACAAACTATTCATTACAATTCTGAAATAATAATAGTACACCCTTGGCGCAACTCTCGATAAACACAGTGCCTCGATTATAGCAACACCCAGATGTTTACCAAATTGTGACTCAGTATTTTTCTTATTTCATATCATCTTTGATTCCATTTCTTGGTGCTATTATTTTACGTCTACTTCTCGGAATACTTTCCATTCTAAGATGCATTGTATTTGTCAGTCAGTCAGTCAGTCAGTCAGCATACCTCTAGCCCTGCAACTGAAGCACTCCCATCGAATACATTCAGAGCTACCTATAAAAGTTCTAAACAACAACACGTGTACTCTTCGTATCCACTGTAATCTTGCCCACACCGATTCAATTCAATTGAAGTCGAGAGGTTGCATCAATAAACAAGTACTCATAATTAAGCGTTTCAATTACAATCACTCAGCCATTACAATGTTCCACATATGGTTTCTATAACGCAAAGCCCAAAATAGATCCATTCTCCCACTGCGACCAGTGCCTCTTTTGCGATCAGCGAGGATCATCTTCGGTCGGTCGATGTCCGTTCAGCAAAATAATCCACACCACGAAACACTGTGCTCTCAGCGAGCAGCGTACTAAATCACATCGCGTACACATTTCTCGCGACCGCACCGGAAATAAGGCCGAAATAGGTGTGTCCAACAGATTCCTTCGTATCTGGCTGATGATGGATCTTGATCGAGGGTTGCCAATTAAATTTGTTCCGCACACAGTGGTATGCGTGAGGACACCTGTGAAGACTGGCGGATACTCTGATTGGACGATTACCGAGCGATACATTTTACTGATGATAAATGCCCGACGAAGTGTAAAATCGAGAAGTTAATTATTGCAGAGCATAATTTAAGATTTTGGTTAGTCGGCGGAAAAGTTTTTTGGCAAATGGATGCACTTTGCTTCGTCTTCGAGATGGTTTTCACGCTCAAGTGTAGATATTTGACGGATGATTTATGGCTGAGCAAAGGGAGTGTGAAATAAGTCAGACGATTTGTTCACAATCTGATGGACAAAGCTGTGGAATTGTGGGTCTTTCGACCTACTTTTGAATCATTGTCTGCTGTAGGCGAATGATGGGGAACAACAAGTAGATTCGATAGCTGTTCTTACCATCGCACTGCAAATTACGTGACGTGACGAACGTTTTAAGTAGCCTATAAAACACAACACAATATCGCGTGTCTATTCTTGTCGTTCTATCAACTTTATTTTTGCTGCCGCGGGCGACACAATGTGAATTTAAGTGGCAATCTTGTGAATTTAAAGCCACCAATCTCACACCCAGATGGTCAACTCAAATTATGTCGGACGGATAAATACAAGGGATTTCGCCTGTCCGCAAGATGAACGTCTAGAAGATGAACGTATATAAATTTGAATGATTTATGGGAGGGGAAACAACAAACATAATGGTCAAGACATCATTAAGAATGTTGCTAAAATGGGTGAGCAGATAATAATCTTCGCTCGTTTGACATGCACGCGTGGTTGAATGGAGATCTTTGATAATTTTTTACGATTCATTTTCAGATTTTTCAGATTTGCCCAGCCTCTACAACAACTAAGTGCTTTGCCGTGCGCGTTGTTCTTACAGGAGTTTAGTCAAAATGGGTGCATTTGGAAAGCTTTGCCTCGACTGACAGAATCGTCGCATTCTGTCAAAGAGAGTTCACAAGCATTTAAGGCAGGGAGGGAATTGGCAAATATGGTCCACAAGTGGAACCCGTCGCCACATATAGTGCAGCCCAATCCTGACTTTTCTGGCGATTGACAGGTGTTTCTTGAAATACATTCGACTGCGGTTTATGAGTTTGTCATTTCGGAAATCTATGACTTTTTGAATTTTGTATAGCAGAAACTACGTTTTTACGGAATGTAAATGGGACAAACGTGAACTCCACAAACAACATCCTAGTGGAGATCCGACGTAGAATCGCAATTGGTGACCGATGTTACTTCGATTTGTCGAAATAACTGGGGTCAAGACACCTGGCTCGAAGGATCAAGATCATGCAAATCACAAAACTCTTATTTTGGCAGTTCTGCTATATGGAGCCGAATATTTTACGGTATGCAAAGCTGCTGAGCTGCTGAGAGGAGAAGACACAACCGCGAACTCTACGAGCTGTACGAAGATGTGGATGTAGTCCACATTTATAGGGTCGGCCACATCGAGCACATGGACAACAACGGTCAAACAAAGAGAGTCTTCGAATGCGAGCCTCTTGGTTTGAGATTATAGCACAGGTGCAGGCCCTTTATGGGTCACAGGTTTGAAAAGTAAGTAAGACCACAACGGGTGGTTTTGTGTTCGTTGAAGGCACTTGGATAAGAAACTTCATCACCACGATCTGTACGGGCTGTGCATCGACATAAGTTCAGCCAGGTGTCTATGGATTCAATGCCTAGGATGGCTAGGCCGTGTAGAGTGCAACATGAGTGGACAACACTGCTCCAGCCCGATGAGACTTCGACTTCACGTCAGTGGGACAACGCAAGAGAGAATGTCAATGAAACCCATGGCGTACACAAGTGGAGAAGAACCTGGTTAAAGATCCTGCTTAGAGAGGCTTGTTAGCTGAGCTTCAGGTCCATCTCAGACTGAAGAGCCATCAGGAGGATGCTACGGATTATATGGATTATTGATGCTAAAAGGCATCTAGGAATTGTCAATGACTTTAGAAAGGTGAAGCCGTTAAAATTCAATTCACGGTGTTGATACGGAATCGAACAGTGGACCCTGAATTAGTTGAGCTAACGCAGTTAAAAACAACGACATGGCATATCTTGTGCAGCTAGGAAGATCAAGAGATTCGCTTCACTAAATATTATTCAATACAGGGAAGCAAACAACTGATACAAGTTGAAGTAGTACTCCAGCTTATACTGTACTGAAGGGATAAGCTTAAGAGGGAATAACTACAACGTCAAAGGGTAAATGGGTTTTGAACACAAAGCCGAACGTGACAGCACAATGGACCTTCAAATCAGTCATGAAGTCACACTACCTACCCACCTATACTGAAGAAACAGAAGAGTAGATAGACTCATAGCTTGTGTTTAATTCCGATAAGCAACGCAACGAATAACGACCACAAATAATTTTGTTGTGCGACGCTGGAGGGTTGTCGAGACCGGCAATCAAGTATAACGAGATGCTCAATATTCTAACTGAAAACACACATTTACCGACGAATTTGACAAATAATGACAGTCAATGATTATTCCACGCCTATTACTTTATTTTGAGGCACTCTTATTCGAATTCATAACCGAAAATTTCATGCCGTGAAAATATGGCCCGTGAAAATATGGCCCGTGAAAATAAAACACTGTCACACAAATTCAACGGGCAAGAGATGTAGACTTGGACATGGTGGAAGGAATATAAGGTGTGCTGGACAGCTTGTTAAAACCGCCATCTTTTCGTTTTGTGAAGTCATTCAGGATCCGTTTTTGACACTGGACAATACGCCTGCTTAAGCTTATATCACAATTCGATTTCGTATATTAAAAAATGAAGAATGAAAAACAGGAATTGAATTGCAAATTGTTGTAAGCTGAAAGGATATATGTCCTTCATTTATAATTGGTATTATATATTATATACGAAAAAGCAACAATGTGCAGTAGAAGGTTGCAGAAACTATAACGAGTAGGAAAATGTTGAAAAGCTTGCTTTTATACATGGGAGAAGTGTTTCCACCTTTAAGTTTCTGTTGACATACAAATTCCCGCGATGACGCCAAGCAGGGTCTCAATAGAAATGCCCAGCACACCTTATATTCCTTACACCATGGACTTGGATATTTCTATATAACTGATTTCTGGTCGAGTTTCACTCCGGATTGTAGCGTCGTGCCGTTGGGAAGCAGAAGAAATGGAAAAACTTTAATATCAGATTTAACCGAGTAAAAAAAAGGTGGAAACAAAATAAAATGGAAAGTAAAAATCTGAATAGGGCAACGATTCCGTTAAATGTTTATAAAATCGGACACAGTTAAGGAAATTTGAAATGTTTCCTTTAATCAGCGGTGCTAAAACCAACAAAACCCCTCAGTGCGACAAAAACTTGCTAGCGATGGTAGTTGGAGCGCTTACAATTTTCCTAAGTACTCGTGATATGAAAAAGGAACTTCTCAATGACTGCATATGCAGGGTCTTTGGCGATGAAGAGAAACTAGGCGGTATTCTTGTCATGACCCATGTCATTGGCACAGTCTATGTAATTTGAGAAATTTAACAAATTACTGCATTATCCATGTTCATTTATGCAGATATACGATCATACTAACTTAGGTGAACTGCAGTACCTGCTGTTCATAAAAGTCAATAGTTCATCGATGTCGGGCAGATTGTGCAGTCATTATTTTTTGACTGCAAATATGGTCGATTCGAAGAAAAATATTTTGTATTAAGGCAAGACCGCAGACATTCTGCACCGTGTGTGTGTTCAAAAACGCATGAGAAAAGCAATGCGATTGTATTAGCCCAGATTTCCGACGTTTATGAAAACACCCTACTTCTTGCATTATCATCGAGACGTTAAAGATAAACCAATTTTCCAGATTTAAAAATACTTGTGTATGGCTGGACAATGAACTAGCCCACGGGCAGCACAGTGGGTCCATCAAGGCATAAGTGAGAAACGTTTAATGACCGACTTCCATAACATTTATGTTTTTTATTGTACGCTCTAAATCTGATCTGATCTACTAAATTGCTTCAACTATTCGAACTCTTTGTGCAACAAATTGTGTTGACACAAAATATGATGTATGAGCAGATATAAACAATATATTCTACGTAAGGAACATTCGCACCTAGAATTTCTACCAAATACTTGTGCGAGCATCAAAACACACACAATTTTTAACAGAAAAAAAAAACGGCAAAATAAACAGAAAACAATGCTGGTTTATGTATCCGTGATGAATATTTCCTCGTGTATGTTGACAGCCAGCACGCGAATTTGATTTAACAATATACATATCAAGAACTGTGTTATTTATTTATTTATTTTTTTACTTTTGAACTAGCCACACGTTTCCCGATATTTTTCTTCTTTGAAGCCTCGGGGGGATATTGCTTTATAAACAACAATTTTTAGGCATATGAAATTGTGTTGTTTTTGTAGAACCGAGGCATTTGTATCAGCTTTGAAATGTTGGTGGAGTAAAAAAATGATGGGGCCATGAATAGGGTGTTTTATTGAAAAATAATATTTGCGGAATACCGCATGTGGAAGTTGCTAAAGACCTAAAATCACAGGAAGATGTTGTTTGCTTATTGTCTCATTAAATAAGCAAGCAAACGCATTGAAGTCTGAATTTTCTGAACTCAGGCAGCCTACTCTTTTGACCACGATTGTGGTACACTAAAAAAAGAGGGGTGCGACGGAAATAAGTTTCCTTTGATGAAGGTCAGACAGAAGAGAAATTTCTAAATGCTGAAATAGAAGATGTGAATGAATAGGCTGGCCTTTGGTTGAGACCGCATGTCGATGGACGTGCTGTTTAACGACATAATAAAAATATTCGATAAAAGGAAGGAATAGTTATTAATATGCTCGTGCAAATGAGATCCTCCTTCACAGAGTTGTAGTTAAAAATAGAAATAGACATGCCACATTTATCCAAACTAGCCAAGGTCAATGTCTGATAGTGGTAGACAGTGATAGTGGTGTCAATCGTGCAAATATTCAAATATTGTGAACATAAATTATTTTGAGAAAGGCGACCTCTTTAAGCCGTCAAGAGGGAAGGATGATTTGCAGAAGGAACGAACAACATTCATTAGCAATGCTTTAAAATTAAGAAACTGAAGGAAAAGGGGATTGAGTGTCTTGTTAGATTTTGATGACGACACATTCATGGTTGTGGTATTTTCTGAACTACGAATTCGTGCAGGAATTGATATCATTGAACCACTTGAAAAATGTGATGGTGATTCAAGTAGATGTACAAATATGTGATTTCATGCGGGGGAATTCAAGGGGATACATTAAATAGTTCACACTCAGATTATTATCTTTGAACTCTCGTGTGATTCACAGAACCAACATCTTGCCATGCGTTGGAAACCATTAGACAAATTCATGAAGTGGGAGAATTTAAGGAATTAAGCACGAAGAAGTAACTCAACTAGTTCCTCGTCCGCATTCCTTTATTAGCATTTGTCTATTTTTGAAACTGCACGCCATCTTTTATTTAGATTTGTGGTGACCGCAATAAGGCCGTCGGGTGAACTTATTATGGGAGTTTGCTAGAAATATGAGAAAGTGCCGAAAAATTGCAACTTTAGAGAGTCTACGTATTATTAAAAAGCGTGTATTTTGGGAATATTCGCGAGGTTTCATCAAATTTCTTCAAATCTCCGAGGATTCGTCATGTATTTTCGGAATTTCGAAACCTCGCGATTTCGGAGATAGCTAGTTGAAACCCCACTGAGTTCATCCGCCCGTGAGGTAGGTAGGTAAGTGGGCTGCCAGCGAAATCACCAGCACACTTAGACCATGTTGGTCCATTGTGACACACATAGACAGACTACTACCACTGATCGACAACTTCAGTGATAGTGGATTTAGTAAGATCCAAAAGGGAAATGGACCATATTTGAAAACGGGATAGAGCCTATTAACTTTGCTTTCACTGGGATTCGAATCAGGGACCCATCTAACCAAGAGCAGGCACTCAACCAGCTGTCATCCGGTCGTCAGAGGTTGTCAAACGGGATAAGTCTACGTGTACTGAAAGAACTTCTGTTTATGTTGGTGTTCATTTTTAGATTATATGGTAATCGAACAAAGAGGTAATATTTTCAATGGAAATACACTAGAATTCGTTCATAACGGCCATTGACGGGAGACAAATTTGTCGTCGTTATAAGCGATTGTCGCTTTATCTGAACTAATTTTGTTTACCAATTGTTGTATTGCCAACCAAACGATAAGTTTTCACTTCGTCCTTGTAATCGAAATGTCGTTATAACCGAGATCGCTATTCGCGAATTCGACTGTATTTATAAATACTTATGGCCGTCACTTCAATATTGACATCTAATGACATTTGAAAGCACTCCAACTCGGTGGGAACGGCCTATTGAGGTCTCAGTAAAAGTTCCTCCAAATGTGATTATTACATAAACTTACACTCGAACGTGAATAATGGACAAATCAGAGCTAGAGGAGCAAAAAATGTTTTGAAATATTTCTAACTCCAATATTTACCTTGATGTGTTCGAATATAAAATGATGATTTAAAATTTAACGGTAAGAAATCACAACCATTAATTCCTTCGTTTTCTGGTATTACCGCTTCATTGAAATATATCGACACTTTTTCGGCACAATCGTACTCGGATACAGTTAGTAGTCGATATTGTGAACGATAAAACAATGAATACTCCTCCCACGTTGCTTCGGGTTGCTCCTCTTTCTCTTTTAGCCAACTGAACATCATTTTGAGGGCGTTTTATTTTTTTTTTTTGATTTTCAATTTAACAGTGTTTCGTATTGATCACAGTTTTAAATATTTATATTTGATTTAAACAGGAATTTGAAATATAAAACACTTAAAATTATAAAATATTTATTTAATTTTTTTTTTAAAAAACAAATTCACTTAATTTGATTTTTTGGACTTTTGTGGAAAAAAAATCTCGGACCGTTAAAAAGGACTATCCAAGAATCTTTTCCCAGACAAAAAAAAATAGGGGATCGAACGCGAAATCTCTCTTATTGCACACCAGCTGTATTGATTTTAATCGCCTCTAAAATATTAATTGATTTATTATATCAAACTTGAAACGAAATCGTAATTAGTTATATTTTCTGTTGTGCGTACGAATGTGTGGTGCATGAAAACCGATAAAGGAACAATTAAATTGTGTATAGGTATGGCAATTAGGGAGGCTAATAATTTTAATGCGAATGTCTACACGTATCCACGGACCGACTTCAAATGAGCTTGTACAATTCCAAAGATACATTAAGGCCAATCACAGACCGCCACCAAAAGGCGAAGACGAACGCAGCAGTGGCAACCATCATAATCGCATCATTCGCCGAGAGCTATCCATAGCCAGGGGGTGGTGGTGTGGGACGGGCATATGGTATGATATACAAGGAAAATATGCTGTACATTGGAATCAATGTATTTTCGAACTGAGTCGATTTTTTTTTTTACTTTCCCTACAGCAGGAGATTGGGGGAAAAAATAGAAGAGATCACCAAAAATTTGTATTTCTTTCCTACGACTTTTTAATAATTTCGTTAAATCTATGGATATGTATGATATTTGTGGGCATCGACAAAAAAGAATTATAAATAAACTCGAAGACGCGAAAACGCGAATGCTCGCCGCAAAGTCGCGAGGGTTAAAGAGTGTCACCACCCCGATCGAGACGTGGATGGACAGGATTTCAAATTTCAAAAATCAAAAAGATATTCAATTAGACGATCGATCTATGCATCGTTCGTTTCGGGACATTAATGATATGAATCTGTCGAATTAATTGGAAAATTGCATTTTGTACCTGCGCTCTGAACTTGATTCGTTAACTGATTTCTTGCTCGTACGACCTAGACGCATTTCTTCCGCATTTCTTCGCGTTGCGTTCGGTCGTATTTTAAAAGCGACAACTTTAATAAATGGCAAATCATTAATGAATAAAATATTTGAATGTTCCAAAAATATATGATTTTGATATTCGAAGACGAAATTCCACGGCGAATATGTTAATGGTCGTGGCCACCGCACAGATATGTGCTTTTTGATTAATACGATACCATGGATAGGTTGATCTCTGTTTCTTTTTAATGTCCTCATATGCGGGGGAAGGGTATTTTTAAACGGTTTTTTTTGAAAAGTGAAATAATGTGGGACGCAGACGTCTTCCTTTTCCTTTGATTAAGAGTCGACTTGCAGATCATTCTAGATGTGAACATAGCACAATGAATGGTTTGCAGTGAACGGCATTAAGGTGCGATAATAGGCCATTTTTAAAAGTTAAATAACTTTGTATTTAAGCTGTTTCTTAAAGAGAAATTTATTTAAATTGTTTCTATTTTCAGGTTTATTAGGATGTCGGGATGATTGGACAATGAGCGGGCATGGAGGAGGATGGAGTGATAGGTACGAGAAAGGTGTAAGAAGAAAACCATTCCCCCTTTTAGCATCAAAATGGGTCCACTAGGAATTAAGTGAGACGTGCTCAGGCGCGTCTACCCACTGACCTAACCTAACCTAAAGCGAAATTAATTTTCCTTTTCGTAAGGAATGACGGAAAAAGGCTAATTGACTCTGTAATTTTGTAGTCAGTTCGAGATAAAACGACACCCACTATAGCATAGTTTTATCCGAATCGAGGTTCAGGTTACAAATGTGTGAGGAATTTACGAACGAACGAAACAATTCAATACGAACGAATCAAATGATCGAACGAAACGAATAGAACGAACGAGACAAAAGTATTGAATTGTTTCGTACGTTCATATCGTTCCGAACGAATCTTCAAAAGTATTGACTATATGATTGATTGGTTTTTAATTGTGTGATTGCAATGAACGAATCAATCACGATTGACACAGCCCTAGTGTACATGCAGTTAATAAAACAACGTGTTACTTCTCAGGCAGACGCATAACGTGGGATCGCCGATATCTCTCTGTGACACGATCTGTTCATCGTTGAAGTCCTTTCCGTAAGCTTGCAAACGATGCACTTATATATCGAATCACACGCGTACCACACTATATGTCACAAGTTTTCTGCATGACAGATTGGGAAGGTCGTTTACTAAGTCGTTTAAATTCAAATGATTTCCTAAACCATCTTTGGGCGCCAGAAACAAAAAAATAGAAATCGAAAGTCTATGAACTACGAAAATGGTTTAAGCCATAGTTTGACAGCTAAAAGGACAGTTCTGATATATTGAGCCAAGGAGATTTCTTCTTCTTTGTGTGAAGGACTTTGTGTCAGGGAGAGACCTGGGGTTGAAACAACAAGTCATTCCAGTGAAAGTGATATATGGCTAACCGCCACTAGTAACACACGTCGAGTCGGTCTAGGTCTTTATCCATTCGTAGGGATCCTTAGACGCAGGAGTTCTCTCTTACATTGTCCAGCAAGAATATTCCACTGTTATTCATTTTCATTTCATATAAAGATCTACTTAGTTGCAGAATGTTTTCAGAAGTCATTATTTCGATTAAATTGGTCGATTTAATCTTAATCATTAGGTTAATCTTTGTCGCAATTCTTTTCCGGGGTTTGACTTCCTAATGCTCAGTTCCATCGTGAAGGTTGGTTCACTTAAGTTCAGCTGAACCTCTTAAACCGAGTTCGAATTGTTGGTATAATTCGCCCGGTTTCACAGTGAAATCTGAACTTCGTTTGTTTAATGCGATTGAAAATATATGGCATATTTGGTGCGTGTATTGGCTACAGTTTGTAAGGGCTTTCGATATATTTGCCATGCTTCGTAGTCTTATAATGCTTTTGAAGCATACCTTTTGAACATTTGCAGCCCGTCTTTGCTGTCTTGATAATTAATCAACAAAGGACTGAAAAAGCTGCGGTATTGGAATCCATTGCAAATGATTTAAATATAAGGTATGGATTCCATTACCGAACATCAGATGTCAGAGAGAATAAAATACGAAAGAAAAGGTTTAAACGAAACTGTGATATCAAATAAATCGTTGAACAGAGTTTAACAGTATAAATGTCTACTGTGAAAGTGGGTATAAAGGCACATAGAATACTTTACATGAGTCAGCGTCAGCTATGTTTCGACAGACACAAAAAATACATACGTTCATAGAGGAGCCGATACATAGAGCAACACTGAAGTCAACGCCATGAATGTAGTTGCTTAACGTTTAACTCTTCTCTCTCCGTCAGCGTTGTCAGTCGTCACATTGTAACATTTTTATAGAATTCGAATTTTAAATCGAATTTGTTTTCTCGTCGAAGTTAATCTCAAAATACATAAAAATATAAATAAAGGCTTGAAATTGTATGTTTCTAATAAAATACAAATTTAAAAAAATGCATTAATACCCAAAACAACTTGAATTTTCAATTGAAACTCAAAAGTGTCTAATGAAATCTACAGCGCATTGCAGTATTACGTCAAGTACTTCACCGTCAACAGATGCCTTGACGCTACGTAAGTAAAGCATTCTATGTGCCGGCGCATTAAGTCTCGTCTGAGTTATCCCCTACGTCATTCGTCGACGTGAAATAAAAAGAGAAGATAACACCAGGAACAGATAAAGGGTGATTATTTTAGACGCGGGTAACTTTAAATTGTTGTCATTGTTGTGAAAGCTGATTTGACAGTTCTCGGTTAGTTTTGTTTTATTTGAATAGTATCACGCCATAGAAAACGTTTATAAATTCCTTAAATTAATTTTGAAAATTATGGTTTAATTAAAGAAACTCAAACTAAAGCCATTGTCGAAACACCATTACCACCACTTTAGGGGTCCGTCGATTCATTGTTTATCTTCAAAAAGGATTACGGTCAATACGGTGCAGTCAACGGTGGGCAATTACTAATTTGTTCATGCAACGCTCTTGCTTCGAAGACAGCAGAGAACACTAATGCCACCAAATTATGTTTCAAATATATTCTTCTTTTATTTCAATTTAACGTTATCCGCCTCTAAAAATCAAAACCCTTTCAAATGTCTTTTATTCGATTTCCGTCACAAGCTCTATTAAACAGCAACAACATCAAAATGTCTCCCACCCAAAACCAATCAGCCGTTCCCTCTCTGCGATATCAATTTCCCAAGTGTTCACATTTGTCAGGACTGTTACACAAATGTCAGCAGACACGCCCGGCTAATCTGTTCTTCTTGTCAGTTAAACTAACACTTAACTGTCTGTGTAGAGATTTTATTTTTATGAAAATAAAATATTGATACACGATGAAATAAAATAAAAACAAAAAAAAACGAGAAAAGCAACGCACTTAAATCATGCAATTCAAAAATCGATTTCAGGTAGAGCAAAACATTTTCGTTTCAACGTTTAATTTCGACTTTTTCGCAGCGTTTGCTTCTAGCGCACAGTGCACCGCATCAAAGATAGTTTTCTAAAATAAATTCCAGGGGTCTACTTCAGTGGGCACTGCAGTGCACCGATTTTAATTTATGTGCCCCACCAGAACTGACAAATTGACATTTTATTCATTTATTCTCAGCATCAGTCGCGAATACACGGGAAATGCAATGAAATTTTTTTGAGAAGTCATACATTGACACACAAACCGCTGACACTCAAAGGGAAAATTATCGCGAAAGCACATGTCACGGGGGGAACATTTTTTTTTTCACGATGAAATGTCGAAGCGAAGACGATGGTGTGATGCTGAGTGCGCCTGCAGCCTGTCGATCATGGCTAATGAACTGTCAAAATCGTTCGAATTATCTACACCCTGCCATGCAAATGGTATTCCATGAGGGATACCTATTAGTTTACGTCAAAAAAAGAAAACTGAAAAACGAAAAAATAGTTGATAGACGGAAACTAACATAAATCAATAAATTAATTAAGATGCAAAAATCAATTTCGATCGAGAGTGAGTGGGTGAGTGCTTGGAATCGAAATCAGGCGACAGGTGTGTTATGTTCTACTACGTAGATGGCATTGTGTGGTATTTTTAGCCATTTGTTTTGGTTTTGGATTGGACTTGGATTCAATTTAGTCCATCTCTTGATGAATTGATTGATTGCTTTTGCAAATGGCTGTTGACATAAATGACATGACGCTTTTTGATTTATTCCTCTGAGAGACTGTCAATGCGTTAGGATTCACACAATTTATCTGTCAAATCGCATGTGGGATGGACCATTTTGTGGAATGCTTGATTGTTCTTTTAGAATTTTACTTAGACGTAGTTTCACAGCTTAATGCGATCAACAGAACCGTTTTCACATTACGAGGGCTTCAGACAAACTTCGAAATGACAACCCAATTTATCAACTGTTTTAGTTCTCAAATGTCAGCTGACAGCTAAACGCAGCTATCCCGCAGAACTTTCGAACATGTCGGAAAATGCTTACTAAGAACTGCGTTAGGGAGCTCTGAAGTAATGCATCATTGTGTTTCAGGCATACGAAGCACACAAGGAATTGCCTACCCTGGGCGTCCCATTTGTCAGACAATTCACTGATTCATCATTTAGAAGCAGTAACCCACTCCTTCTGACCTTCTTGTCTGTGTAACGATACAGTTCACAGGGGTTGGAGACAACAAGCCTCTGCAGGAAGCACGAACACTAGCAATCGACCTCCAATTTCGCATAGCAAGTGGATGTTGTCCTCTTTGAACGCGGGTATCCTCAGTCTCTCACAGGCTTGCAGTACTTGAATATATGTACGTATACCCTCTGAAAACATTTTTCATTTGAAAGGCCTTCACATCCCACGTATGTCACTTGACACTTAAGGAGGAAACAACACTGCACTGGTGCCACCAATTTTGGCGTTGCGGAGGTAGTCCTTTTCTCCTTTAGGCAAACATTTCTCAAATGCAAACAAGAAACTCTCAATTTGTAAAGCAAACTTCAAAATTAGTAATGGAAGTGGGAGCTCAACGCAGCTCTCGCTCCGAAACAAATGATTTCTTCTTCTTTCCCCATGTTGGGCGCCACTTTTCAGAATTTAGAACACAATAAACACTCTCGTGGTTTCATGTTACTTTTTTTTAAACAAAACAAAAAAAAAACTTGATGCCCTCCCCTGCTCAAGAGCAACATACTTCAAGTTCGTTGCGCTCGATTATTTTTAACTGAAAATTAAAATAAATGAGACACTGACCATTCACTCAGTCTCATGAAACAACATTGTTTTCCCAAAAATATCTTCTCTACCGTTGGAATGCATCAAGCATTGTCATTCCTACAAGATCACGAGGGTAAATATAAATCATTCCATTTGACACTAAGCGGCATTGTCATGTTTCTTAACTCAAAAAAATATAAGTCCATCCAATAAATCACGATCACAAGAAAAAAAAATTAACAATACACACTGTATGCGACTTACCAACAACGTTTCCTCCAGTACTTGGTAGCGGTAATTTTTCAAGAGCGACAGTCCTATATGATAGTTCGGATTTTCCGTTCACCAACGAATGCTGCTCGGTTATTGTCTGCTGGTAGTTTTTATAAGAAAATGTATTTTGATTTAAAATAGTGACATCACTCGAAAGATTCAAAAGTTCAGCCTACCTGGGCAGTTGTTGTTGACTTCTGTACAACGGTGTGTGACTCCTCGATGTACGATGATTTTGTGTATTCTTCGACACTTTCAACAGCCTGAAAGGATAACAATTTTGTGTCTTAATTTGTGTATTGAGCAGCGAACATAAGAAATAATAAACAAACAGCCGGTGAACATACGTCGCCGCCACGCAATAGAGCAAACACTTTGGGCGGTGTTGAGCGATTAAGGAGCATTTTACACATCATTTCGATCATTTGGCGGTGATTGCGCGCGATGTCAGGCGATGATGGAGCAGGACTTTCGCTTGTATTTACTTGAGTATTGCCCCATCTATGGGGGCGGGGAATTGTGAATGAAAGTCAACAACTTTTGGAAGAAGAGAAGTGTGAACATGAACATCAATCAGTGTACAAAAACGAGATACAATTATTCTTGACAAGCTGAGTGTACCGAGAGGATGTGTATGCAGGGAATGGAAACAAGCATGTTCTTTAATTAGACCGAATGCGAGGGAATTGATGCAGATTGTGGTGTCGAATCTATTTGGTGGGTTCTTGAACTCATTAGGGCATTCTGTTGTGCGTGAAATTAGCTGCAGTTTAATGCAGTATGTTGCCGAACTTAAGTCGTTCCCCACAATTCTATTCGAAAACCTGGTTCGTCGTGAGCCTGTTCTACGTCTTAGTCGGAAGGATGTCTAAAGGATCACTGCTGAGAATGTGAATCGGCTAAAAACTAACTAAATTATGAATCAATCTGAAATGTTGTATAATGTCGTTTGACAGGTGGCACGACGCCACGTACTTATCGACCCTCCTCCAGAATCTCAGAGTAAGTAGTGACCAGATAGCAATGATAGTCTTTCCGTTACTTTTGCTTTATAAGCTGTCAAAGTTACCAATAACAGCCGGCTGTCAAAAGTATTCAGTAAGGTTTGCCATTTCATAATGCATCGTTTAACGCTCGTTGAACGTTCGCAAATAATTAAAAAAAAAATCTGAATTCCGGATCAGTTGTAAACACGCAACATGAATTTCGTTTTGAGGTCGTTCGTCATTATGGTTTCACTGTCCAGGCGAGTCGTAGCATCGTGGAAATGTTAGAGCTTGCTTTACTCTTTTGAACCTTAAGCCATCAACAGCACAAAGATTGGGTAAAAACAGCCACTAGTTCCGAAAAAGACACTCAGATGTCGATCCGGCGCCGATTACCCGCGTAAAGCGTAAACCCGCCTTTATTTGCGCTTGAATTTGGGATTACATTCGTATAAGATTGTGATGCCGGAATTGAATCCGGACGACCTTAGAAAACGCCGCGCCGTGATTTCCCTAATTGAGTACTCGAAAAAATTGCCAAAAAATCATCTTTTCGGACGACACCCATTTTTGGTTCAGCGGCTATGTCAACTAGTACCCGACCAAGTATCAATGCATCCATGGCGACATCATCGCATATGACCATTACCATCACACAGTCTTAGGTACAGAGCGGTTTTAACCGATTTACTGTGACCAGAGCAGAGCTCGACAACATCGATATATCCGTGTTGTCGTTCCAACAGAATGACGCTACACGCTATACAAGCTATTCCCCGTTCGAAGTTGTGAAGGATAAATTTACCAGCTTGGTCATCTCGCGGAGAGCGCTCATCAACTGGCCGCCACGATAATGCGACGATGTTTGACAATGTATTTAAGGAGGTTTTGCCAGTTCTTCACCGCTCAAGTCCTCCATCTCTCCGAAGAATAAGAGCTTTCCCAGAAACAGGGTAAACAAATTCATTAAAAATCCATCCTCATGATCTCAAAATCGACTGAGATCAAATGTGCAGTTCTTTAAGTCAGAGAATGTCTTGAGAAAGTTAAATAGCAAGGCCCTGAATTCCTTTTGCAATCAATAAAGATGCGAAACTCATTTCAAAAATAAAAGCAAAAGCCACATTTAATTTGTTGTCAATAAACAAAAATATGCCACATTGACAAAGACTCTCTAATTTACTACACAAACATTCCAAAATTCCCGCAGTTGCTCTGTGTGGGACAATAACTTTAACATCACGCATTAAAATTCCCCGCCAACTTGAGCATCACATCGTGAAAATAGAAGCACTCCTCTTTAGTTTGCAATCATTTTCCTTGTCTCGTCTCAGTTGCAAATCGTTTCATTTCCACAAACAATATGAGTGACATATGTAAAGTATCTTGAAAATAAACAGAAGAGTCAATTCCTTGCGAACCACCGCCCAGATTAGTTTTTCGCAAATCAGCGACAAGCATATCATTTGTCGAGCAGCCGACAGTTGGACATTTCTCTTGTGGCTAATGGATTTGACATGTTGTTCAAACAAAATCGTGTTAAGCGATTCCTAAGCGATACAAGCAAGTGTCGCATTGCATCTCATACATTCACTAAGTAGCTTTGTCACATCATGTCGTCGCGGCATAATTCAATGGAGCATACACTTATTTCCGATCCATTTCTTGGGTGGCGCACTCTAAAAATAACGCTTGTGATGCGTTTGATTGCATGGCGCCGAATATTTAGGTCACCAGCAGGTCTGCCCCATTGTTCTGATTTTCAAAACCGAAAGTAGAACAAGTATCCTTTCATATATTGCCCGTTCAAGCGAATGCTCATAATCTCAGTGGCCGCCTAATGGATGGACATTAAATTTAATTTGCGATGCAACATAAAGCACGGCGCGATCTTCTTTTAATTTTCTTCTCGGCTCCTGCGGCCCAGTAGTGGGTGATGCGCGATGAAAACAAAAATGTGGTGGCAAATAAAGAACGAAATTATGTATCTGTTGACTTAATTAAAAGTCAATGAAGCATCCAACTAGGTGCACACAAAAATACAATGTGGGCGAGGATATATTTAACGAATAAATAGTTTGTTCAGTGAGAAGATTTTTACACAAAAATATGTATTTGTTGCTCTTGGGGAGAAATCTGATTTATTGGCAATTAAGGAGCAACATTTGGGATGATTAATTATAAGTCAAATCAATTTTGGAAACAATTATTCAATCCTGAAATCACGACTGTTCTTCTGAGATGCGCGTTTATATTTTTAATCATTCTGAGACGTTGAGTGATGTGCAATGTGGATTTAGTGGCTTTGTAATATTTGCGGATATGCATTTGTTGTGGTCACGAGGAGCGATGGCATAACGAGAGGGCAGTTTAGGCTTGCGACAGTTTTGAAATATTGCTGAAAAATAGCAGGATGGGCTGTGACCGAACAAATGTAACTGAATGGGTCTAGTTTATGCTATATGTCTCTGCGTGGTGGGTATTAACAGGGACCCCGATATGGAAGGTGAATGGAGGACACAGCTAACATGGTAAGTTTGTTTAACGTCAATACTGGACAGACATGGTTTGACAGTCTCCCATTTGATCATGTGAACGCAAGAAACGACGATCTGAGGAACACGTCGGATGGTTTCCAATAAAATTTAATATTTCGGTGGTTGGACAGACATATTTGACGGTGTGAATAAGTGTCCGTCGGACCGAATGAAATTATTTTCGAATATTTTCAAGCTGTGAGGTCGTTCGCGGAAAAATTAAAGTCACGTTAAAAATGCTGTGTTTGAGAATATAATATGCCGAAAAGAATGTTTTGAAATGCATAGGACCATACCGGAGACATGGGAAATAAGAATTTCGAAAAATTCTTCGATTTCTTCTTCTAAAATCTTGGCTATTGCAATCGTTGCTACGTGTTCGTCCACCATCATTGAAATTCACTTGAAACTGAAGTCTGACGACATGTTTGATCATGTGAATGCTTGCGACATCGGTCTTTCCGGACATCCATCCGGCCAGGTCTGTCCGATATATTTGTCCTTTTGAACCCCCTATACTAGAGTTTCCATGTGTTGTTCACGTTAAAAGAATATGTTTGGACTTCGAATTATCATCATCATCATCATCTTCTGAACCGCATGATCAACTGCAGGGGTCGCGGGAGTAATGCACGCACGAGAGATCTCCAGGCCACTCGATCATCTGCCATTGACTGTAACTCATCAGGCGTTATGCCGAAGCTCAAGCAGACTTCCATGTATATCAGTTCATGGCACTTTACGAAGCAAGCCAACAAATGTGGATTTCGTAGTCAACAATGTTTGGCATTAATCGTTAGTTTGGCGCCTACGGGGGCATTGTAAACAGTCGGCTCCGAACCTAAGACTTCATGGTTCGATCAAAGAAGAGCCAAGCGACTTTAATTTTAATAATAGATAATAGACTGTCAAGATTCTTAAAATTCGGAGTTTAGAGTGCATATAAGACTACAGGGCAGCATCACTTGTGAGAGAATGCTCAACAAGGATGTTTGCTGAAGAGGAAAGGTCGAAGACCTCCCCGTGGACTGTAGTGACACCTGAAGAAGAATATGGTGATATTTAAGACGTAGATCGTAAAGTAGTAACTTTTCATGAACTCTTCTCATATGCCACTAAAAACCTATCGTCTGACGTTGTAATCTGCTATCCCATAAAATTATGTGGTGAACTCCACCATCTGGAATAGTTGCTTCAAGTTGAAAGTAACTCAGTGTCTATTGGCAATGTCGAATCTCGATTTAACCAATCAGAAATGGCTTAAATTCATTTTCCGTAACACATTGAACTGATGACGCCATCTTGTGCTATTTTATGACTGCTTTCTGATGTACTGCCAACTTTTGAAAATATGCTAACACCAAACAAAAATAATATACAATTCGTCAAGAGGGTAATAGAGGTTTTGCGTGCTGCCACTCATAACCTTGAATCTGACGGCAAAAGATAACCTGAACGAACAAGCATTGTTGGAGAATTTAACCAGCTTAGGAACACGAACGTATACAAATTATTGTTATTCTTGAAATCAATCGGAGTAGACGTACACCATTTCCCCTCTTGACCATACAACATGCCACAACTCTTTACAATTCAAATGAAGTCTACAATAAGCATATTTTAAGTCAAAGCTCAGACATTCATAAAAAGCCAGTAAGGGTGGGCTGGATAATACCAACAGCAAATTGTGGCGTAGTATGATTATCTTGAGGTAAAGCATCAACATTTCAACGTCAATACAGGGTAGAACATAGATTTTGTGACAGCAAATCAGTCAATCGCACTGGAGCAGCAGCTAAGAGATAGTTTTGAAGCTTATTCGCCAGTAGTGGACTGCGAAAAACGAAATCTTGCTATTGAAAACCAGAGATCAGTGACGGTCGCCGACTCCAACGAACTTTAACCTATGGTGTCTAGGTTCGATTCCCTGAACTGTCAAAGTATGCAACAGTTAAAAGTTGACCAATGTCATTCGTTGTGATGCATTCCGCTTGTGGGCCACATTTGCTGTCTCCCGTTTGGGCCTTAAGTCTCGAAATGATGTAAGCGGCATTCTTTGATTGTTTCGTTTGGTCGCAGAAAAGTGTGTAAGAAACGCTGTAAAAAAATGTTAAGGGCGGATAGAAGTTGGATATCTCTATAATGCTTGATTTGTGATGTACTCCCAGAGCTAACAAAAAACAAGATAATCTGCAGACAATTCGTAGCATTGTCGCATCTAGAAAACAAGTCTGCACTCAGCTGTCTTTAAGTCTAAATATTTGAATAGTCAACTGTGCAAGAGCTGCAGCTAGGGCTGCTAGGGCTGACGTCTTGGAATCACCGGATATGTGACAACTCATTAGATCAATTTTCTGCAAAATGCTTAAAGCATAAATTCTGCAAAAATTGCATTCATAATAGAATAGTCCCCATACTGAGAAGAACTATGACGATTATGTCAATGCAAGGACATACATTCTCTAAATTTGAAGGATTATGCTTCAACTGTCTCCTTAACTGCGAATCTTTGGATCAAGTAATGTTCGAGAATGTCACATCCATAAGTTTCCATCATTCAGTTCACAACAAATTGCGTTCTTCGCAATTGACTTAGTTTTGTAAACAAGCAGATACATATTTCCGTGTGTCATCTATCACGCACAAATTTAATACAAGTATTTCAGTTTCACGGCGTTTTGACGTCAGTGTTGTTTTTGTTATTTGCTTTTGATATATTATAACTCACACCCACTCAATCAGATTTTTTATTACTGAGCAAACAAGACAGGGCTGAACTTGGATGACTTTTTTAATAGTCTGTGACCAGATGTCGTGGCTGTGTCAATGTTTATTTGATTTAACTTTCAGCGAAAATAAACGCAATCCGCATCTGATCACTTTTATTAGTTCTATAAGCGGATGTTATCGTGGTCGCTGGACGTGGCGTAGTGTGTACGTGAGGCGAGACTCCTACGCGAGGTGGTCTAGGTTCAATTTAATTAATCAACGACTAACCGCCGAGGCGTTGTGGGCCATCCCCTTAGTAGAGTGTCCAGATCCAATTCCTGACAAGACCAACTTTCACAATTCAACGTCTCCAACTCTCTCGAGTCGAGGACAATGAGTAGAGAGTGTATATGACGAGAATTAGCTTCTCAAACTGCTACACAAAAACTGTAGGTATTCTCCGCTCGTGAGAAAACGGCTGTTGTAGAGGCTAGGTTCGACTGTAGCGACCCATTTATATTATTGCTATAAGCCCTCCCCTAGTTGAAAAGAAGACAAAGTTTCAACAGAATCCTTCGCAGAGTGCATTTCCTATCCTTGGGAAGGATCCGTTTCGGCGACTGTTTGACTGAAACTCGAGAAGACTTCTGTCTACGCAAGTATTTATGGATTGCGTACTAAAATTTAAAATGAAAAAAATACACTCTCTGTGGCCTGCAGTCTGTGTTAAGCTGTTCAAAAAAAAACTATTTGAATGAGTAACCACGAGCAGGCAGAGGAAATAAATTATTTTCCGGACAAATTGTTTCTTTAGATCCGCTTTTACTTTTTAATCATTTTGATCAAGCAGAGAAGCACCGCAGTTGCCGATTTGTTTTCGCTTTATTTTAAAGCTTTTCACCATTTTCTCTTTTGAATCTTTTATCTCGAAGACCCAGAGAACAATCTGACCTTGATGTCTCCTCTTTCTTGTACCACAAGCAAAGAGTGAAACGACTACGAAGAACAACAATAAATTTTATGAGCTAAGCTAATTTAATGCGTTCATTTGCGGGGCTAGCTGGGAGAGTGGACGAATTTTCATCTTCACGGTAAATTAATTCCATAATATATGACGCACACTAATTCAAACGATTTAATTGGCAGCAGCCCGCCCCCCAATTGAGTGAAAACAGCCTCTAACACTCTTTTAACGATGTTTTCTATTTAATATAAATATCCGCTTAAACGTTTCTGATCGCAAATTCGAGCTTGCTATGAAGAGATGAAGGCAAAAAAAGAGCAGTTTTTCACATTGTTCCACAAATAAGTACTGTATCCTCTTTCCAAGTGGAATGCACAGAGGAGATGATGGTTCTATTTTTGGCCACCACCGTTCCGGTGACATATTTCCGTTTTCATTTAATAATTCGAATGCAAGACAGCCAATATCCTCCACCTTAAGTCGCTCCACCTCATATCTGGGTTACACACAGCACAAATTCGAATGAAAAATGCAAAAAAAAAAAAATGATAGCCTATTTGTATGCACCTCGTAAATATAAAAATCAGAAATGGAAAAAAAAATATAAAAATAAATATCCAATAAATTGGAATAAATTGAATTCGCACCTTTCATTAAATATATATACTTAGCGAAGAGTACTCGCATCCAAAGCGACGCTGTATCTGTCGCGGAAAATAATATTTATTTTGCACTTTTATATATATTTATTTTTTTTGTTAAGCTTGTGATTCTGTTCGTTACACACTTGCACTAGATACACAAAACTGCTTCCACAGGTGATCTATTGAATATCCTTCAGGGCGAGGTAATACCAAGAAAAGGCACAAAAAGAATCTTCTTCGTTCCTTTCTTTGTCAACACCACACAACAATCGATGGTAGTCAATGGTAGACAGGGCAACTTTTGACTGACTGATTGGACTCGGTCGTCTGGTCGTGTTTTCTCGTGCTGTGCTACTGCAATTTTTTGGGAGTTTTGGTAAATGGATGAAATTTTCTCTGTTTTTCTTCTCTTATTTGTTTTCGATTTTTTCTTTTTTTTTTGTCTATTTTTCTTAATTATAAGCATGTTGTTGGATTGGTTATATACATCGCATCTAAGTTTGTTTTTAGTTTTTTCTTTTTTTTTTCTGGTTTTTGTGTCTGCTGCTGGTGGTGGCAGTTGCTTGGGAAAAGCTAAAAATGATCCTACTACGCCCGCTTTGTCGGGGTGGATGCTATGTATGTGGGTGCGTTCGGTGTTGTGTGGATGGTTTTGAAATGTTCAAAATAATTTTTGGTTTTAGAAAAGAAAAAAAATTCTATGTATGTGTGTATCGGACTAACACTACGAATTGAGCTCCTTTAGTTTTTATTCCATTCGATGTTTTGGCGATATGTTTGAACACTCGGAGTGAAAAGTAAACGTACTTGGGTGTTTATTTGTGTGAGTCGGAACTGACTTTAAACACGTTTCCAATGTGATATTGTAGTATGCAACACCAGCTGGCTACAGATCGAGTCTCTGAATCTGGGAAATCTTAGTTCGAGGAAGACAACGATACGATGAGGAAACGACGGGCATCTCTTCGTGATTTAGGACAATCGATGACCATTTTTCTGACTGGCCAAACTGCATAACGTAGTAATAACAATATAGGCGGGGTCAGTAATTGAATATAGGCAGCGCCAGTAGTTGACCAGGTCGTGAAGCATCTACAACAACCCAAGTGCAGTGACCTTCAGTTCTATGCCTTCTATGCCTTGAGCAGCGAAATTTGAGCAGCATTTTCTAGACACTTCCATCCTACGAGCAGTGTCAGTGGCTCGAGAAAGGTGGAATTATGAATTACGCTCGAGCCGAGAATTGAACCTGGGCACTCAACGAAGGAGGTGGACCACTACGCTTCGCCGGCCAGTCGTTGAAATACATTCTTCACCAATCTTCAAGCGTTTTAGCCTCAAAGTCAACTATGCCGCCTTGATAAGGGTCTTTAGATAGTCCTTCATTCAATGACGTTAACGACGAATGCTAAAATATAATTTATGAGGCATATTATGGCGAGTAAAGTGCTTCCTTCGTATTTAGGTGCAGAATTTCCCCACAAGGTCATATAAAATGTTTCGGTACAGTCGTATTCATATGGATTCTCGTCGGAAAAGTCGTTAAGATGTTCAAATAAATATGCAATCAAAGTGTGCTGCACCTTTCCATTTGACTGTATATATCATAACTGTCAACAACTTTCCCTCCATACTTTAGTATGTGCAAATGTTCATACGTCTTCACACCAAGCCGTGCATATATTTCTGTGTATAAGCATTTAGCACACATAAACTTTATGTGATATTAGACGCCAAAGATTCTTGTGAAGTGCGCCAACGCTTTATAATTAATCCTTTGAATTTTGAACAACACCAAAAAGAAGAGCACTATCCACACACATATGTATTTTCTCAAGAATTGTTTATAAGTACATCGCATATGTAGATACGCCGTCAGTCCGGCTCCGGATAGAACAAGTATATAAATTCTAAATCTGAATGAACAACAGACGGATCTCTTTTGTTTTTGAAGGCATTTGGAGGTGTGACCACTTCGATTCGCCCATAAATTATCTGCGTAATTTCATTTTTTTGTCCGAAAGTTTTAAAAAAAAATCACAAAAATCAAAACAATAATTTCATCTAATAATAGGTGTGTGAGAGATTAGAAAGAAAATCATAAATCGTATTTAAAAAAAAAATCCGATTCAAAAATTGCACACAAGAGTGGCCCGTTGGGATGGGCACATTATTTCCGGTGATGATATCAACCGCATTTTTAATGTTCCAGAATAGATTAGAATGCATAACGTGCTGCTAACGCTTGACTTTGATTTTGAAAATAACTCTTGACACGGGCGGTGCTTAGGGGAAGGAATTTATTCGATAATAAATAAGGCATTTCACGGTCCTATCGGACATTGGCAATTGAGTGACATTAAAAAATATTAATTCGTACGGAATTATGATTCGTTTTATGAAATCATAAATTTGTTACTAATTTCTTTTTATTGGAACTGTAGCTGAGGGTGATAAAAACGGACGCTATATGTCGTCTGTGTAAGCTTGTGTCGCTCGAAATGTGCCTTTTCAAATTATCTGTCATCCTCAAAAGAATTAGAACACGAATGTAAATTTGTCTAGAATTTTACGAGAAAAACTGTGATTTTCCCTATGATTTATAGAGAAGTTACTTCACAGTGACTTCCGCTCCTGAGAGACCAATAGCACGCACAACACGAGTGGTTGCTGAGGCGCTAGGGCCTGTCCCTCTACGGGCTGTAGCGCCACCCATATTATTATTAAATTAACTTTACAGAGCCTGGTAGCCGATGAAAATGACAATTCGTTTCCGCTTTTCTTAAAGGCAATCCAGTAGCTAGCGTGCATATTTTTGACTATGACTGATTTAACTTTAATCTCTTTAGTATCCAAACAAGATTCGCAAGTGATTATTTGGAATTTCAATCAAAGGTAAGCGACAGCAAGTGACTACTCTCATGAACAGGAATGCTAAGCCATTTTCTGTTCCTCAGTTGTTAAGATTGCTGTACAGAGATCAAATTAACAACACTGTGTGATTGGGTGAGATCCACAAAAAAGGAGACCTCTTTGACTGCGGCAACTACCGAGGGATAAGTCTCCTTAACATTGCATATAGGATCTTTTCTGCCACTTTGTGTGCCCGCCTGAAGCCATTTACAAACAATCTGAGAGGTCCTTATCAGTGTGGCTTAAGGCTAGGGAAGTCCACAATAGATCAGCAGATCCTGCAAAAGACTCAAGTACTCCGTAGATGATTCTTGGTCGCGCAACGAGCAACTGCTGTGTAAAGCGATGCTGAGCGCACTCATTAAGGGACCGTAGTTTCTTGTGCGTGCCCTGTGATAGTGTGGTGACAAAAAAATACTCGAAATATGGACACCCACCACTTATTTCTCGATCCCACCTATGACAGCGTTCATAGAGACGGGCTGTACGACGCCATGTCTAGTCATTTCTGTCAAACTCGTCAAATTATGCTGTATGACGATGGAGAATTATCGCTGCTCCATCAAATTCGGTAACGAACTCACCTTCAATGTCAAACAAAGACTTAGACAAGGTGACGCGCTGTCCTGAGATTTCTTCAACATTACCCTGGAGTAGAACATGTTCACACGCCAACACTAGAAGCACATTCTTCCAGAAGTCTGCTAACATACGCTGATGATATTGATGTGATTGGCATAACACAACAAGCCGTCAATTATGCGTTTGTTGGTGACATTTATATGGAAGCTGCTAGAATGGGTCTGACGGTGAATGACGGCAAAACATTTCCCCAAAAAAGGACATACAACCCCGACGTCTTGGACACAGCGCGGAGGCATAGACCATCTCAAAAGCGGATGAAGAAGTCTTTGGTCTCTTCGAAAAGTTTTGCGTGCGATCTTTGGTCCTGTTCGCACCGACGGTATTTGGAGGAGACGATTTAACCACGAACTGTACAGCGACATGAGACTAGCCAGGCGTCTACTGATCCAACGCCTAAGTTGGCTTGGCCATGTAGAGCGTATGGAGAGGTTTGTTGGTTGAGGCCCAGGTTCTCCCAGGACTGTAGCCCCACACGAAAAAGAAGATGAACTGGGATTGGATAGATTTAGAAACGGCTATATTAGGTTATGTTCTAATGAAAGGTTGAACATTAATGCCTGGCGAAGCGGGCGGACTAATACAATTATTGCGAACTTGCACTGAAGTAAACGTCGCGTTCTATGGAACGTCACTTGAAAATAATGGTAGCAAACATCTACGCAGAGGTCCTTCGCAGGATCTACTCTGCTGTCTGCCAATGTTGCAGAGTCTGTGGATGCCATTTATCTGTACCTACAAATGTGATTGTCTCATTCTCTCTCAAGCAGAATGATCGTTTCTATTTCATTGGATTCCTCTATTAGAGTTTGTTGACGGAATAAATCGAAAATGAGATGTGTACTCAACCATACAGTCGGCTGCACGAAGCTGCCTCTCAGGAAACAGTGAATAAATCAAATTTGTTTGTCAGCACAGAGAATGACATCTTCGTGCGATTGAAATATAAATATGCTTGAGAATGACAAAGAAAATCTGATGAATGGTTGTTGTTCAATGACATTGAATGGAATAAATCACTTTAACACTTTGTTTTGATCAACATCATTTTTAAATGCCTTCAAAAACAACACTTGAAACGTTTTGTTTTGAAGAAACACGGCTTTCGACATGCTGCACGTATGTTGCCTCGACTACCTAAGCACATATAGCATCTTGAGATTTTTTTTTTCAAATTCTTTATCATTTACTCATGGCATACTCGACGTGCCTCCACAATTATGAGTCGAATATTCGCTGAAATATGATAATTCCCGTGTTTTATGCGCAATAAAGTGCCAATATCTTTGTTCATATTTCTGTTAATTCCCTCAAGACTGTATAACTCTTAAAGCAATTATCTTAAAACTAATTTGTTGTTTATTTCGCCATAAACAAGTCAAACCTCCCGAGACACAGCGCACAGTCCAACGCCTATTATTACGTGCACATGTAAAATGCCGGCCAACCCGTCTGATGACCTCTACGGTGCGAATTTCGGTGCGAATTTCAAACAAAATGCAAATTCAAATTGGCTGCAACACCTTTCGTCTACGTCCGCTCATAAGTTTGCCTTTGTCGCTCTTTCCGGTCGATGGCAGAGATTAATTACTCAAATATTTTCTGAATATACTGAGTGAAATATTTGGGCGTAGTGCCATCGTCTGCTGCACTCAACCACTCAATAGTGGGACACTTCAACACTTTGGTTTTGTTAGCGACGGCATTGTTTGTGAATCATTGTAATGGTCGCATTAGTTATTAACTTAAGCCGAACACCTGTTGCTTTGTTGTGAGTGTGCAGTTTTGCTTGATTGTAATGTGTTTCGTGTCAAGTTACATGGACACTTCGCGACAAGGTGTTCATAAAATGGGGGAATTTTTAGTATTTTTTTGAAATTCACGAATAGTTTTCTTATTTTCGTAAATTACTGAATGTTTTCTATATATTTCGGGTGGACTTTCTGGATGAGATCTTCCCGATATTCGTTGGCAGCAAATCAAGAACAGATGCATCACTGAGAGAAGCATTGCTAATGACTTTCAAAACTGCTGCTGGGACGAACAGGTTGCATAGCCGTGCAATGCGGCTGTCTAACTTTAAACGATTGTCACTTGTTCGATACTGCAAATCGAATGTTCGCAAAGGTGGCAAGTTGAATGTAAGGCCAGCAACACTTTGCAGCTTAGGCTTTCGGAAGTAATTTGGAGTAACTTACAAATGTTGTTCGCTACCGAAAATGCTAAAATGTACTCAAAAAAAAATTCGCATGTCCTTAAAAAATGACTCCTAAAGACCGCATAGAAAACAAGATAACGGGTGATTCATTTAGGCATGTTTTTTTTTAATAATGACACGCCACACACAACTGGTATCATGGTGTCATGTGATTCATTTTAACTATTGTAAACCATCATGAAGAGACTGACACCTCAATAACGTCTCCAAATTGTTCAGTTGTATTGGAAAAATCAGCGTTCTGTGAAAAATGTTTTTCGTGCACTTCGAGTAGCATAACATGGTATGCATCGTCGACCTTCCGAGAACGTTACTGCCTTTATCATCCGCGATTTCGAGTCTCAGTGTGGGTTGTTGAATGATACACAGCCGAATAGACCACATCCTATAACGATTCAGGACTTGGAAGCCAACTTTAATCGCGTAATTCAGTAAATACCGTTTTGGCAACGCTGGAAGCAGTGATCAAAAATTGGACCTTCACAGTAAACTTTATACGGCATTGTTGCAGGCAAAAATTACACGAAATTATATTCAAAAAGTAAATGTGACGTCTTTTAGACCAAAATAAAGTTACCACCATCCAAATGAATTGTATGTGAAAGTATTAATGAATCACCCATTACAATTGTCAATGCTTCCTGTGGTCTTACAACTAGAACAGATTTAGTCGGAAGAACATGTGACATGCCGATGTAAGCGTTTCCCTGGTTCGAAACTATGGTCGTTGGCTTTCAGATTCTCAAGATTTTTCCAGTGAGTTTCAGAGACGATGGAGACGTGTTCATAGCAACGATTAACATAGATAAATTTCGGACAAGGAGTAATCAGTTACATTAAATAAAGAATTTTTAAATTTTCCTGCGACTGCTCACTAAATCATATTTATCTTCAATTCAACAACATGTTCTAACTTAAATTTCATACAGAAAAGATTTTTTGAAAAATATGCCATTAGCACCAGTTTTTCTTGTTCATCTGAACAAGTCCTTTTGACTTATGTGCATACATATGTATCCAAATGGTGAAAAATAAATTACATAATATGTACATATCTACATATACCGGTTTTTAATATTGGCAACTATTATGCCTATTATGCCCCATCCACAAAAAAAATCTTACCTCCTGCAACAACTATAGAGGTATATCCCTGTTAAACGTCGCCTACAAGTTCCTGTCCTGCTTGCAGTGTGAACGTCTAAAGCCGTTTTGCACCGCACTAATCGGCACGTACCAGTGCAGCTTCCTGCCCGGCAAATCGACAATAGATCAAATCTTCAAACTAAGGCAAATCCTAGAGAAGACCAGCGAGTTTCAAATCGATACGCATCATCTTTTCATCTATTTCAAAGCCGCATACGAGAGCATTCATCGCAAGGAGCTATTCAATGCGATGGCCGAATCCGGAATCCCGGGAAAACTGATCCGGTTGTGTCGCACCACGTTAACACACACGCGATGCACCGTGCATTATGACTCAAGGATTTCCGAGCCGTTTGAAACCTGCACTGGATTTCGGCACGGAGATGCGCTGTCGTGTGATTTCTTCAATCTGGTACTGGAGAAAATAGTGCGGAGGGCAGCTGTAAACACGGAAGGCACTTTCTTCGACAAGTCGGTCCAACTGTGGGCGTACGCAGATGACATCGACATCGTCGCGCGTTCTCAACGTGCCGTATTGGAGGCTTTTACGGCGATTGAAGAACAGGCGAAACGAACTGGTCTCAAGGTCAATGAGGAGAAAATGCTGTCGACCAAAAAACGTTCCGTCACGCACCACCTTGGACAAAAATTCACGATCGACAGCTACAATTTCGAGGTAGTAAAGGAGTTTGTCTACCTCGGGGCAAACGTGAACTCCACAAACGACATCACAGTGGAGATCCGTCGTAGAATCGCCCTTGGCAACCGGTGCTACTTCGGTTTGTCAAAACAACTGGGCTCAAACTCCTGACTCGAAGAACCAAAATTATGCTCTACAAAACTCTTATTTTGCCAATCCTGCTCTATGGAGCCGAAGGCTGGACGCTAAGCAATATTGCAGAGCTGTCTCTTGGTACCTTCGAAAGAAAAATTCTACGTCGGATATACGGCGAATGGAGGGGCAGACATAACCGCGAACTCTACGAGCTGTACCAGGATGTGGATGTAGTCCGGCAGGCAAAACACATCGAGCGCTTGGACAACAATGCTCCAGCAAAAAGGGTCTTTGAATCCCAGCCTACTGGTTCGAGAAGGAGAGGAAGAACGAACCTCCGGTATAAAGACCAAGTAATCGCTGATGCAAGACAGTTTGGTCTTGATGATTGGAAGCAGCGTGCCTAGGACCGTCAACGATGGAAGGATCCTCGGACCCTCTATGGGTCGCCGGAGAGATTTTGTTGTTTCAACTGACATTTGATAAAGGAAAACAGCTGAAATTCATTTATCGATAAAAGTAGTTTGAAATCTTCAAATAAATCAGCAGCAAAAATTAAGAAAACAGCTGATAAATTGGGTTGTCATCGCGAAGCTTGTCTGAAGCTCTAAACTCGTAACGGGAAAACGCAACTATTGTGTTGCTCGCATTATTGCTCCTAAATTCCCATCAGAAATCTCGAACTGGGGATTATCGTCACTTTTGAATTAGTGTGCAAAAGTATGCGCGGTATATTTATGTTGCTCTTAAAATTATAAAAAAATGTCCCCATGTTTAATTTGTTTAAATAATTTTTCCAATTTATCTATTTTGATTGTCTTATATTTCAAGCTTGCTCCAGATCAGGTTATGATCCACATTATTTCCTCTGTTCCCTTTTAATTTTCGTAATTATTGAAGTTACTTAAATAAGTCCTCTTATGAATAATACAAACCTTTGATTTTGGGTACAGAATTGTCCTGCTACCACATCTGCTTTCCACAGTCCTTTTCTAAAGTATTGCGCTTTGCAAAACTATTGCGAAACTTGCAGCGTTTATGCACATTTAAGGAAGCAGCTTGAGCAAGCATTTTTTTTTTTTTTTCATTTTGCTACACACGTATTAATGTTTCCCTTACAATTATTGTTAGGCGGCTTTTTGACATGAGGTGAACATCAGATTTGTTCTGATCTGAACGTACAGTCTCACATTATAAATTAAATTGTTTTTGCAATTAAATTGTGAACATTTTTGATTTGCCACCAATGAAATTGTATTCTTCTTCTCTATTGAGTGGAGTTAAAATCCTTAAAAAATCATGTACAGACACAACGCTTACAAAGTAAAGCCCGGCAAGAGTTGAAGACAAACGACTTGTCGCAGTCTACTTCTTAATAATTAGACTTTAAAGAAACAGGACAACGATCCACTTTCTTATCAAAATTGACTTCAGCGTTAAATAACACGTCTTATCCTTATTGGTTAACATTACACGTGGAATAAGCGAGATGCCAGCCAATATGCTCGAAAAAGTGACTCAAAAGATGACTCTCCGTATGGACTGCTCAAAATGTAGCCGGCAACCAGTGATTTATCAACTTAAACAAAAATTGACTAACTTTTCAATGTTCCTGTTTTCTTTTGAAAATTAAAAACAAAGCGATTGACAAATCACCCTTTACTTATTACCAAACCGATATGACTCCAAATTACGACGAAAAGGCAAATTCATCATTAACCGGCAGCACTGCATTATCCTTCTGCGTGTATTTACTCTACTATATCTGGTTGGCTGATCGGCAAGCGGCTTCATGCACTTAACCCAAAATAGGCCCATTGTAGCGCCACGTGGGTGTTTCAGTAAAGAGAGAGAGAGTGTTGCCAGTTTTGTCAACAAATTTTACTAGTGCATTGACCGGTATTTTACTGAGGTCGTTTAGACTATCATAGAAGCAGGAGCCTGTAGTAACTTGCCTAGTTGAGGCAAGTGCAGGACAGTTGCAGAGAAAGTGCTGTATGCTTTCCTCCTCATCGTCGTCTAGGCAGCTTCTACAGAATGCGTTGGAGACTAGGCCTAGTTTTTTTTTTCTTGCGTGACGACCTAATACAGTGTACAGTAATTATTCCCACTGCAGTATTAACTGCTACTTGATCTTTTTGGATCGAGATGATGCCAGATTTGTTTTGAGGTTCGGCAAGTGGTGCCTGTCAACCATCTGGCATTGATTTTTTGTGGGAACGAGTTATTGAGCTGTAACTTGAAGGTAGCCATAGGGGTAACTATGTTACGACAGATTTCATCAACTGGCAGTCCAGCGAGTTTAGCAAGTACATCAGCTTGCAGTTTCCCGGGATGTCTCTATGGCCTAGCACAGGAGAATCTTGAACTGCTCGGATATCTCGGTAGGAGATGCGCGGCAGTCGTTTGCTATTGTACTTTCGAGTTTATAGAGAGCGCTGCCAGGGATTTACCTACTGCTGGCTAACACTGATTGATGTTGGAGAATAATTATATAATAATAATAACAGAGTAGGGCGCTTCAGTCCAAGGTGGGCATGTACCTAAATTTTACAACAAAAAGTTCGAAAAGCACAGAGCGCATCGTTGCCGGAAATTTACCAAGATGTCACCACTGCTGCCAAGAAGTGCCATTTTAAGGTCCTGGATGCCATTAGCGGAAATATACCAGAATATACGTTTTTGTGTATAATCAACTTTATGAATTGCACTTAATTAAAAAGTTGCACATTAAATAATTAAATTATTAAATAAAGCAAGATTTGCACATATTCATTGAAACTTAACGAGCGTTCAACTCCTTCGGATGGCAGATGTAAGCGATTGTTTTATAAATTGATATAAATATTTAAGTTAGTTTTTCAAATGTTAACCAGAATGCCATATTCAATATTAAAGTGCCACAGTGACATTTCAATCAAAAAGTGACATAATGGCACGATCGTGCCACGTCGGCATCGCTCACGATGCTCAGAGCATCATTAGTAAACCGAATGAGGTGGAACGATGAATTATGTAAGTTGCTAGTATCGGATATTGAACTCACGACATCCCAGCGTAGGAGATGAAGCATCAGCCCACTACGCAACGCGGAGGATTTCGAGTAAAATAATGAACACATTTACCAGTTATGCGTGCAGACATTTTGGCGGAATTGTTGCAGGCTTCGTACAGAAGGCAGTAGCTCTGTATTTCTAATAGAGCTTAAAATGTTTTTCAGTGATACGTTCCATAAAATAACTGGCTGCATTTTAAACTTGTCTGATGTTTATGTAAAACATCTTCCAGTCAACACAAGGAAAGGTGCATCTTGTGGTGGTGGGAGAGGCCAAAACCAAAGTCCCCATCGTTCTTTCACAGTATGTAACGTGGAGTCTCCGATTTGGCTTGAATTCACACTTAATTGTGTACATAAATCAATCATGTCAAACTCAATGGCTACTACGGGCCAATCCAGCAGGATCTAAATTGGCATGAGCCGTAAAAAAACGAAGATAAACTAGGATTTTTACACAACAGCTTTTCGTGTCGGCAGCGATTACTTTCAAAACAAACGCAAGGTGTATGTCAGTTATTTTGGATCTAACTGGTGACTTATTGCTTGCTGGGCCGCACTATTGTTCGTAGAGGGCAGCGAGTTTGATATGCTTGGTGTAAATGAAGGTATATTCCTAGGTGACTTAAAAGAGCCTTAGCTTTCTAAATCACATTACAAGAAGCAGAAATTATACAAATGTTAAGTTACTACATAAGACAGAGGTGTACGGAGCAACGTCAGTTGCTGGACAACGAGTCGTTTCCCAAACGCAAACGATCTTGTTCAACATTCCAAACGAAAAGGCTCCGCTCAATATTCATCGCCCGGCTTCACACACATATATACGTATTTGCTAAAGCGAGTATCATATTTCATTTGCAAAAAAAAAAAAAAAAAATACACACAAACAAACAGAGGAGTTAATAAAGCAGATTCTTGTTATTTCAAAGCCAATTTAAATGCACGAGCTTAGCCAAAATGCGAGCAGTTTAATCTTGCAGCAAGCCACACTGGTGGCGGCGGCGGCACTGGGCGGTCAAAATCACAATTAATCAAAATCAAATCCATAAAATCCATGCCAAATGAAAGAATTGATTTGGTACATGTTTTCTTCTGGGTCTGTATCGTAATTTTTATTTGTATCAAGTATCGAACGAATCAAAAGAATTGTATCTAATTGAACTATAATTTGAATGATAGAAGAGAGATACTTTGGAATAACAATACGGTAAAGGAGTCTAACCACATCTCTTGTTTGTGTATTTTTTTTTTTTGAATGAACATGAAACAAAAGGACACTTCAACAAATACATATATATGCATGTATCTTTCTATCTATCGCGTAAACAATACAATCTGCGAGTGCTATGCTTTCGCTTAAACAAGTGAGAGAGAGAGAGAAATAGAGAGAAAGGGGGAGAGGATCATTGTTAAACTACCTTAATCGAGAAGCTACCATTTGGTATGTTCTGTCCACCAAACTTAACGTTGATGTCGTACTCGCCGGGATCCTTCAGCTCGTAGTAGATGTCGAAGAGACCGTCCTTTTCAATGACATCGATGTCAACGATTTCCCTGTGAAATGAAAAAAAAAAGTTTGGTTCCGGAATAACAAACTGAAATGGGTGCACTTACTTTCCACTCTTTGATGTCACTTTGCAGGTTACAGCTCCGTTGCCAGCGTCTCTGGCGTCCACACTCAGGTGACTCTTGCTGCCGGACGGCTGAATTTTGGGAGCGGCATCGACGAGCTTACATTTCTTGGCCTCACCAGTGGCGAAGGCTTGCAGAGTGAATGGTGATCCTTGAATGTGTTTCTCTCCGTACAGTATGCTTATTTGATACGTTCCACACTCGTCGGGGATGAACGAGAGGATGTAGCTGTCGCTGTCGACCTTTTCGAGAATGGGCACAATCGGTTTTCCCTTGGGATTCTTGATGAGAACGGTGATATCGGCTTCGCCGGCTGTCTTGGTGTCGATTTGGAATTTCGCCGGCAGTGAGGCGGGCAGCTTTTGTTTCTCGCTGTTGCCAATGATTTTCACATTTTCTGGTTCCGCCTTCGGGAAGACTGTCATGACGAAGGGGCTGTTGGGGGGTTTGAAGAGCGTTAGTTAATCGTTTCGTTTTCTACGAAAAAATCCTTGATCTTGAGAGAACAACTCACCTGCATGGAACCTCCTCGTCGGAGAATTTCACTTGACACGTCAGCACGGATCCCTGCTTGGGCGGCACATAGTGTACAGCATACACGCCGTTACCCTTGTCCTCGACATTCAGGTTGTCCACGGGGATACCCTCGTTGTTTGTCAACTTAACGGCGATACGTCCGGGACCAGCATCAGCCACGTCCACATTGAAGTACGTGGGCAGACCTTCTCTCACTTGCCCATGCTCAATACCGGGACCGTACACCTTCACCTTGCTTGGATCGACAGTCTCCTCGACGATCACCCGGAATGGCGAGCCAGGGATGTGCTTCTCGGCAAAGCGAATTGTGATGTCATACTCGCCGGGATCTGTTGCAAGGTACTCCACGTCGCAGCTGCCGTCTCTGTTGTCAATGCAGCTCATCTTGGCTTCGGATGGGCCCTCAATGGCCAGCGAAAGTCCGCCAGTGCCAGCGCCCTTAGTTTCAACGGTGAACTTGTTGTTCTTGTTGGTGTAGCCCTTCTCCAGGCCGGGTCCGTACGCCTTGCAGCGCGTCGGATCGCAACCACTCTTCACGTGGACAACGAATGGTGATCCGGGCACCGGCATGTTGTCGTACATCAGCTCGATGGTGTGACGGCCAGCCTCGAAGGGTGTGTACATAATGCGGAAGATGTCGTCCTTCTGGCTGGGGACAACCTTGCTGGGCAGCACATTGCCCTTGGGATCGAAGATGGCGCACGTCAGCTTCTTCGAATCGATGTCGTTGCCGACCTTGCTCATATCCACCGAGAAGTCTGTCGGGGCACTCATGATGACGCCTAGAAGAGGAGAGACCATTAGTTTCACGTCCGCGACAGAAATCGGGCCCCAATGGCAAGAAAACAACGAAAAATGTTATCAAGATGAACAACGAAACAAATAAAATGCATGCTAGTGGCTAAGTCTAAAGTGTAATTGATTGTTTGGCATATTTGTGGTTAGCAGTGGCAGTGGCAGTGTTAGAAACGTATGGTCGCCTAGGCCGAGCCTTAATCAAGATCAGTAGAACTCATGGGGCGGGTTAGAAAGCAGGCGGTGGTTGGCTGTCGTCTTGCGGCTGACTCGCACGCGCATGCGCTCAAAGGCACCCTGCACTGGGCTCACACAGAACAAATCTCAAAAACCAACATCAACGCAACGCCGTCCTCGTACCATGTGGCTGTATTCCCATGCCAGTCACCCGGATCTTGTTTAGGTTCGGTTGCGCCACAATGATCGGTTGGAAGGGCGACCCGCTGACGTGTCGGTCATTGAATGTCACATTAACGGTGTAGTCGCCAATTTCGGTGGGCAGGTAGGCCACATTGCAGGTGCCGTCGCCATTGTCGCGACAGTTGATGGCCGCTTCGCAGGGGCCCTCAACTGTAACGCCAAGGCCTCCTTGGCCGGCGCCTCGTGTGTCAATCATAAACTCAGCCGGCTGACCGACGATGCCGCGCTCCAGACCGGGACCAAATGCTCGAACCTTATTCGAGTCACTGCCCGTGAGGCATTGCAGTCGGAAGGGGCGCGGTGTGATGGGGCTACCGCCGAAGCATATGCTCAGCAAGTACTCCCCCAGTTGTGTGGGTGTGAAGTTGACCAGGAATCCCTCGGCTGTCGGTATGATGTGTGCCTTGACTCGGTTCCCTGACGGACTTGTGATAGTCACAGCCAGATCCGCCCTCGGAAGGCCATTCGTGATGATGCGGAACTGCTGTAGACTATTCAATGGTGCAGCTTGTGAGTTTGTAATAAATTGCTTAAATGACCTTTTCTTGTTTTCACAATGAATTATGGAAAGTATGAGAGAGTGTGCAAGAGGAGTGGGTACTTACTTGGCTCCAGGCCGTCGACCTTGATCTTCGACACGTCCACGGTGTGCTGGACAAGGACCTTCGGTCCGAGGGGCACCCGCAGACCGCCGTATGTCATGGAGGTGGTGTAGGCACCGTTCGCTGGTGGAATAACCTCAACGGTGTACGTGCTGTCGTCGTTGTCTATCACGCGGCAAGGCACTTCAGCCTTGGTCTCCTCGTGGATGATCTTGACTTGGAGTTCTGCGTCGCCGGCCTCGCGGGCGTCTACATTGAAGTGTGTGGCAACGTTGGGGCGAACGCCGGGCTCCAGCCACGGGCCGAAAGCTTGCACCTTGGTTGGGTCAATTGGGACGCCCACGTAGATGCGGTGTGGGGAATTGGGTGTTGCCACGCATCCATAATTGACTGAAATTCGAAAAAAAACTTTACATGATCTGGCACCGGCATGGACGATGAGACTCACCTTCGACGGTGTGGGGAACACCGGAGACTGGTGTGTAGGTGCACAGCTTGGTGCCATCGGGTTTCTCCTGCACAGTGACGGGGATCTGGTTGGCGTAGACGTCCTCGACTAGGACCTCCAGCGGAGCGTTTCCTGCCTTCGATGTGTCCACAGTGAAGGTTGTCGGGTCTCCAATGGTGATTCCGTTCTTTTCCAAGCCGGGACCAAAGGCCTTGACAAGCTCTGGATGGAAATCGGTCCTGGGCAGGACCTGGGCAATGAATGGACTTTTTGGGATGTCCTCGTTGTCGCAGAGGATATGCACGGCATACTCTCCAACGGCTGTGGGATGGTACTTCACCAAGGCGGAACCATCGCCATTGTCGTGGCATTCAATCTCAGCCTGGGACGGGCCAGCGACTGTGAAGCCGAGCGCTCCAGTTTCGCCGTTGGTCTCAACAACAAACGCGGCGGGATATCCAATGATACCTCCCCTCAGACCGGGACCAAATGCCACAATCGACGACTCCTTCTTGGGGCCGACCTTCACCTCGAACGGGCTCTTCGGCACCTCCTGTCCTCCATAGGTCACCATCACGACGTAGCGGCCTTCCTTGGTCGGGAAGTAGTGCGCCTCATATGTGGTTCCATTGACCTTGGTGAGGGCGACATTCTGATTGGTGCCACCGGGTCCGATCACTCGTACTTCGGGCACACCCTCTCCAGCTCCGTCCGTGTAGACCTTGAAGTCGGCATCGTCACCAACGCGAACGCCGGTACCCTGAAGACCGCGTCCACTGGCACGCACCTTCTTTGCGTCGGAGACTGGCGAAACTTTCACCGGGAACGGACTGTTGGGGATCGCGGTTCCAGCGTAGAAGACATTGATCGAGTGCAAGCCGGTCAATGGGGTTACGTATTCACAGCGCCAGACGTCGTCCTCGATCTGCCTGAGCTTAGCCGGGACGGAGGTCTTGTGATTTGCTGGATCGATGATGATTACCTCGGGCACTCCGCGACCCGCGTCCTTAGTTAGGACATCGAAGAACGTCGGCTTGTTGATGCACACGCCGGCCGGTTGAATACCGGGGCCGGTCACCTTTACCTTGGACGCGTCTCCGGCATGACCTTCCACTTTCACTGGGAACGGACTCTTCGGGATGTCACGTCCAGAGAACTTCACGAACACCTTGTGTTCACCCTCCATCTTCGGGATGTATGAGACGGAGTACGTCAGATTCTTGTCGTTGTTGAAGCGGACATCGGCTTTCTCTGGTTCTCCATTGGGAGCGATGACTTCAACTTCGACGGAGCCTGAGAAATATCATGAGAGAAATTAGAAGAGAGGACTAAATGGGGGGATGGACTGCGTTTTACCTTTTCCAGCGGAGAAGGTCTCCACGGTGAAGTTGGCTGGGGCAGCAACAACTGGACCAACTGGTTCGATTCCTGGACCATAGGCACGTACCCTGGATTCGAGAGACCAGAAAATGATTAGATTTGGATTGAAATGGAATTGAATTCTTCTGAAGAGAGCTGCTCAGTCAAAAAATATTATGCATAAGAGGCGGAGTTAGTTTGCGAAAACGAACACAAAGTTGTTAACCACACAGTCTAAAAACGGACGTGATTAGGCGAAGGGCATTTGGTGTGTAATTTGGGCTGAAAGAATGGGTTTAGCGGCAGCGGGGATTAAGCAAAAGTTGAGTTGATTCATTGCTGCTGTAGATTTCGTTTGTTTAGAGGTGGTAGCAGTCAAATTATGTAGGCTCCAGTGAGGTTTAGACATCCCTGGAAAGAGTACCGGCAGAGATCCCGATTTGGCGTTTGACGGCAGTTACTGCTGTCGCGCTTCAAAAAATAAATACACTTAAGCTCAGGAAAGGATTGTAGAGGAGGGAAGCTTCTATTTCTCAGTCAAAGCAGGCTGTGCAGGGTTTACAATGAAAGAGTTCGAAGTACGTCGGCGCCGCGAGTCAACTAAACCGACCAGACAGCTGTTCCTAGGTGTGAGAAAGTAAGTTGCATGTTGATGTCGCCAATTCGATGCTAAAATTTCAGGAAAATGTGGTGGCAAGGCTGCCTTCACTCCAAAGTGCTGCCTTTCAGTTGAATTATTGTTCAAAAGTGTAAATTCGTCACTGCGGAGGAATTTTCATGTGTTTCATCCTAGAAGCATGCTACACAATTAGGCATGTGAGGCGAACTACTTCGATATACCTAGAGATATGCACTCAAAAATTAAAAACGCGGCATACAGTATGACCCCGAAATGTGTACCAGCAAAAAATGAATTATCTCCAACTAGCCCGTGGGACTCATAAAAAGTTAAAAAATAAGCAATTCCAGAGCATTTAGTTACAGCACAACACTCAGCGAGGCAAAACAAAGTCATAGAGGAGAGTCCACGTAGAACCTATTGACTGTTAGGCTGTGAAGAGGAGATGCTTCGAATTCGATTAAGGATAGCGCACAAAACACGTCAAAACACAAAACATCGAATTCGCATTCCAAACTTACCGGGGAGGAGGAATGCTGAGATAACAAAACATATTTTTTTTTATGCCAAAGAAAGAGAAGAGAACAATTAATTAGAACTTTCACTGTCAAGAAACAATCAAACGTAGAATGTGTTGTTTTTTTTTTTTTGTTGCAAGAAAATATAATACATTTAGTATCGTGCTGGTTTGTACAAACAGTGGGAACGAGAAAAACTCCGACAGAGACACTTGTTTTAACAGAGAAGTAAGTAATTTCTTGCAAGAGAGCAGAGCATACATAAGATCGCGAATCACTTACCTATTCGGGTTGGTCTTGGGCCTGAGTGGGGCGCCTTGCTTCAATTTCGCATTTGGATACTGCGACAAGTACGTCATCATGGATTGTTCATCAACATTTGGATTAACCAGTTCCTCGGGTTTGATTAGCTGACGAACATTGAGCCAGTCATCGGCCAGGCCCATGGCTTCGGAGGCATTCTGTACGGCGTCCTTTGGATCCCACATGTCCCAGTCGGGGCAGAGACCCGGTGCACAAGCATCAACCAGAGCACCCACAGCCTTGCCGGTGGTCCAGTCGTTTGTGAAGTTATTAATTGGCATGTCAGGAATTCTCGTATGGATCCAGTTGAGGAGCCTGTTTAAGGTGGAGTGGTTGGTGAGTGTGATGCGGAGTGGTTTCACAGGGGAGTCTTACCTTTGTTTTGGTGTTGCGCCAGAACCATTGATTTGGTTCTCGTCCTCCCCATCCCACATGGGCATCGAAATGGAATAGTGAAGAATTAGTGTCCATATTAAGCCGAGGATTAGTTTTAATTTACAGTCTACGATATCGGATGAATCTGCAAGGAAACAAAGAGAGAAGATGTGAATTAGTTATCAGTTAATTATTTCATTTCTTTTTCAAAATTTGGCACAATTTGGATGAAGACGAATGTCTAAAGATGCTGGGATCTCGTTACGATAAGCGAGACGTGGAGATGGAGAAGGGACGAAGTGTTTATTGGGGGTGCTAATTCTGGGGCAGACGTGACTTGGGGGATAGGAACGTCACCCATAAGCTGCGAATCCAGTTTAAATTCGCGACACGATGAACATTCTTATTCCCCGGCCCTCGAGTCACTGAAACCTCGCTCATCAAGGTATATTCGTGAGAAAACAATAGAACGCGGAACACGGGTGGTTCCCATCGAAGCTAGGCCAAGCTCAACTTCTGACTTTAGCGCCATATATGTTTTAAGAGCCTGGAATTGTATATAGTCGGGGTACCGATTGCTGTGTTAACTAGGTAGGCTGAAGTAACTGATGAAGTGCACTTAGGACTAACTTCTAACGATCCATTAACCACTCGTGGGCAACGATTCGGAGGTAAGGATGAATCACAATAATTATGCGATGAGTGTCTCACTTAAAATCACTCGAGACGTTGAAAAAGTGTGCTCCCAGGAATTTTTGGGAGATGTTAGACAGATCAGAGCTGAACAGGTGTGGAGGAGGGGTTCTACACTTTTAATCTGATCCTCATCCATGCAACTTAATTTCCTGGCATGATCTCCTAAGATCGCAGTGTCCTGTAATAACACCAACCACTTGACTTACATCTTATCTACTCAGACAGAGAGAGAGAGAGTAGTTGATTAGAGCGATCGGGGTCGAGTCTGGACCAGATCAGTTTGAAGGTTTGCCAGCTAAGGCTTTCCCGCCATCTCGTCCTTTGTAGCAAAAGTATACAAGTAGCGCGAGTTCTTAAGAGTGGGTGGCAGAGTTGTTACGTGCCTGGCCAGATCGCTCGCTACACAGTTGCCTAGAAGGTCTCTGTGTTCCCAGCTCAGCGAAGTGTTGAACAGCTCATCTTGGTTGGATACAAGTTTATAGAGATTCCAGTGCCTTAATGGCGGCTAGAGAGTCCACTAAGATGCTTATATCATGCGTCATGCCAGTGATTCGCAGCTCACCATTTAAAAAATTCTGCAGTGATCTGGGAGTGTTTTGGAAAGACGAACCTCGAGTTGTGTCTGCCTGGCCTGGCCACTTCCAACTCTTGTTTCCCATTGTCAGACATGAAATTGTTTTTGTTAAGTACAGACGGTCGACCGCATCGCCCTGTGAATGGAATTTCCCTCCAATAAATGCTAACCAATTTGAGAACACATCACGGGGTTGCACCTACGCTTCGGCAGTTCATTTTATTTCAGACAGCCCACAATTGACTCCATGTGGAGAAGCCAGCAAAACTGTCGTCATTTTCGAGCAGATCAAGTTGCTAAACGACTCTTACTCAATTCATCATTCGCACACGAGGCGAGAGGTCGGGCATAAGTCAGTGTGGCAATTAAAACCTCACACCGTGTCCAAGTAGATCATACACTCATCATGTCGCAGTCGATTGCCCATGATATCACTTCCCTCGTAGGTCATGTCCTACTCCACTCCCATCATCGAAGCTGATAACTCCCCACAAATTGATCCATCTAGTGTGTGCGTGGCGCGCCGCTCCCTTAAGTCGGTGTGAGTCTTCACAAGATTGATTGCTTGCAATACTCCACTCGTTGGTCGTGCCTATTTGGTCTATTTAGAGAGTATCGCTTGTGGCGCCCTATTCTCGCGCACAATGCCTCTTCCGCTCATCGAACCCGGTCGTTCCCAAGGCAGATAGCGGTAATTAGATTTGTACGCACAAATAGCCCTATCCAAGGCGGACCATCCATCTAACTCTCGTCGCAGAAGTGATTGCACAATCGCAGATCGCTCACTCCGCGTCCGCGTCCGCGTCCCAATGGGCTAGTGAAAGTGATTATCTATTTATAGGTAGGTGCGTGTAATTTATTCGATTCCGAGACTTCTGTGGCACCCCGTCTGGAGAGGATGGCATTCGGTGCACTTGCAGTTGTAGCATTAAAATACACCGCCAAAGAGATTGAGACACGACACAAAGGTCTGTGCACGGGTATGCGTGTGCGGATCGACTAGTATTTGCTTAGATTGCAGATTTATTTATAAAGGCATCGTGCATCGGATGGGACTGCGCTGACTGATTTTATAGACCGTGACACCGGAGAGTAAACATCCGACTAGGGCGGTGGTAATCCACACCTGAAGGGGCGGAGGTGTGCCTAACGAAGCGTACTGTATATTAACGATTTTCCCACGTTCCCTCTGTGGGGCACAATTAGATGGATGGGAAGATGCATACGTGTAATAACACACCACCGTTGGACGGTAATAAGAATTTTGTTTTCTAATTGAATCGGTAGCGGTCGGATGGTTGGTTAGACGGAGATGAGGCTGCAACTCGGCTACCACCACGAATCTTCAAGGCAACACACGCGAGGCCATGTCAAACCGCTGGAACTGAGGAACTGCATGGAAAGATGAGGTTTTTTTTGTTGTTTTTGTGGAATTCACTTAATTGAGTGTGCTTAACTCGCGTAAAGAATGTGGAAGAATGCACGGAGAGAAATTAAACGAGGCGATGATTGACTCGTCTTGAATCTTGGCACTATTTCGCGAGACATTCTGCAGATTTTATCTCTAAAGTAATAATGCGGATGACCGTCGAGGAACAGGGACTTATGTAGGCAGTGGACTGCACAGACTAGAAGAATGCCAAAAATGGGCTGCACATCGAACGGGTATATATTGTACTAGTATTCTTTCGCCGCCCGGTTTAAGTGGCAAATGAGCACGAAGGAAGGATATGACCATAACCGCGGATGTGTCCACGTAAACCTTCAAACTATCGAGTGCCCGCTGGAGTACCGTATGGAGTTCCGCCTGGGAGGCTGTGGAGGATAACTAAGTCATCCCAAAAAAGAAGATGACTTGCCCTCAACTCTCTCAATACCAACCATGCCTCACTTCTTCCCAAAATCCAATATATAATTAAAAAGGGAAGTGACAAGACGGACCCTTGGCGAAGTCCAACGCCCACGGTGAAAGGTATTGATTTAGCATCGTTAACCCGAACACAGCTGTTACAGTTTGTGTATAGAGACTGAATGGCTCTCAATAGAAGACCGTCAATCCCGTAGTCCAGCAGAACACTCCAGGGTTTACCTCGTCTATCTAACCATAAGGTCATAAATTCATAAAGCGTGGAATAAATCTCATAAGACTCAAAGCTCTTAAGAATCGAATGCTGAATTAAACACAACCAAGAAAACTCTGAGGTTGAGGCCCAGGTCCACCCGGACTGTAGAAAGAAGAAAAAACAACTCTGGGACTAATTCTAGCTCCAAGTATGTGAAAAAAAAACGAAGAAAAACCTTTTCCAGACTGAGGAAACAACTAACCACATTTCCATATTTACAAACATAAAAAAACAAGTTATTGCCTCCAGTCTAGACAGCCCATAAAGAATCACCCACAAACATGGCTTCCCCGCAGTAGCAGAAAAATAAAACCTCATAAATCACAAATCTAATTCCAATTTAGTTCAATCTATTCCAATCAGGAGCACAAAAGATGGGCTTTTACCATTCAAACGTTGGCCTTCAATTCAAATCCCAGTCTTACCGCCGAGTTAAGTAAAAAAGCAGATTACGTATTCTTTCGCAAATGTTTGAAGTTTGAACTATTTTTAGACCGATAAGTATGAATGACGTTTACTCACACAAACTCTTCTGGAAGTACACACATTTTGCTGCGGTTTTGACTGAGCGCAAAGCGGTTGCTAAGCTTATCACGGCGTTTTTTTTTTCTTCTTTGTAATAAAATAAAGGAGAACAGATAAAAAACCTCAAAATTTAATTAGAAAGTAAAATTTTGCGTGACCACAGAGAATTCTGCAAAATTTGTTTTCCTGTTTTGGCTTTCAAGCGAAAAAGATAAATATGTGAAATGCCTTATCTTGTCTTATGCAATGTGGGGGAAAATATAAATTATGCCGTCACCTGAATAAAGGAGATTATGGTTTGCATGTGAACTTTTGAACACTCTCAATGTACAGTGACACACAATGCTGTTAAAGTCGTGTGGTTTTTCAATTTGCAACAAGCATTTTGATCTAACAGAGTGTAAAAATGGGGTCTTGTAAGGCCAGATGAATCCGATGAATGTTTAACAAAGTTGGGTAGTTGAGTAGATTTGTTGTCGGATTTACATTATCCTTCTGTAGTTGACAACTGTGTTGTGCCCTAGAAGTTTACTCTGCAGCGGTTATGCTCGATTTAGTGTTACAATGCATCACGCTTTTGCACTTTTTAAGCAGAATAGAAGAAAAATTTTACTTTTTTTTAAGGCTCTAGTCACATTTTTTTACAGGACTCGAAGTGGTAATGTGTTTACAGAGCCGACGTGGCGATAACTGATGAGAAAAACTTCAAGATTTATTTCAGTTTTGACATGAAAATACTTGAACTTGTCAGCAATGGGTAAACAGTGAAGTCCTCGGATACACGACAAGGGCGTTCCCTTAGAAAATTATAAATTGATGACGAAAAAATAAGAACATCAAATGTCAGAACAGCTAACAGCAACCGATAGATCAAATCGTACAGGAAAGAACGCATTGAAATACTCCATACTACGACGATGCCAAGGCAAGCTGAACACACAGCGACAGATAGGCATGACTGGTCAGCTGACGTAGTCAGAACGTCAGGCGGACGAAGGGTCAAACATTGGCGATGTCTCTGGCCCCTTGACTACCTAGTCATTGTAGTGTATTCCAGGCTGATGTCAAAGCAATTTATGAGACTGCTCACCTACTGTCAATGACTGGGATAGATGAATCTATCATTTTCTACATATACAGTCAGAGGCTCACTAGCAAAATCAAAGGATAACAACAAGGCCTGCCAAATACTTACATCGAAAAAAACCGAGCCCGTATGAACGTATGAACGTATGAAGGGTTCATTCATGTCAAAACCGAACGAAGCATCGTTCAATTTCCACAATTACCCCTGGGAATTTAACCAAGGTTCCAATACCCTCTGTCATTTACGTAAAGCGCCATTCTTTCCCACCCACTAAAGTATGCAAAAGTTAACGAAAGTTGGAGAAGTGGCTATAATGCCTGAAACACAGTAGGGCTTTGCTGCTGGCGTTTTTCACGTTACGAGTCTAGAGTTTCAAACGCGCTTTGAAATGACAACTCAATTTGTCAGCTGTTTTCAATTCACAAATCTCACATGAAAAATATTGCGCCCTCACTACTCCACTAATTTCACCCGATAAATTAGCCTCAGTCAGCTGTTGCCATTTCTCAAATGACAGTTGACTCTCAATTTGAGGGAGTAAGGGAGTGTGAGTGATTTGAGTGAACTGATTTTTTCCAACATGTCGAAAAATCCTTACGTGAAACTGTCCTCTTACGTTTTATGACATTGCTCTCATTTCGCTCTAAAAAGCGAGAAGCTGTATTTTGTGCATAGCATATGATTTGCGTGTGTTGAATAAAAAAGCCAGCAGCAAAGCCCTATTGTGTTTCGGCCATTATGGTCACAGTCCATTATTTCTGTGACTGGACAGCTGACATAGTCTATGACCGTCCATTATGGTTGTGCCCTAGTGGGTAATTACGCGAGGATAATGGAATGCCCCTGCAACAGCTTCTTATTTGTTCCTACCTTAGATCCTATCCATCGGTCCCAGAAACTAGAAAGAAGCTTTGGGGCGATTGATAGATTGTCTAACTATCACCGTTTCGGTAAAGCCAAAGTTCGACTCAGAATGAACCAGTACGTTCTTAGTGGGTAGCCGCGTTTCCGTGACAGTCACTTTGCCTACCTATCGAGTCATAATTAATGTCAACAAGTTCAAATAGTTTCATTACACCTTTGGACTTGAAAGGAAAAGAAGCCATAAATCATTAATAGATGTTATTGATCACCACTTCCTGGACATCTTGTCCACGCCTAATGTCCCAAATAATATCCAAGAAACAAGGAATTGATTGCGCTCATTTCAAAAAGGTGTTAGCTCCCATTGGTAGAGAGGAAATAAGTCCGATCATCATGTTAATCAATCCAATTAAGTCGCCAGGAATCCAAGTGTCAAACTCAAATTTATTGCCATTTATCGTCTCGATTCGATCTAGAAAATTCGAAATGAGTTCAGTAGCCCAACGCTTCTGGTAGTCGCCGTCTAAGTCGCGCAGTAAACTTTATCCGTCACGAATTTATTCTTTTTTTTTTTTTTTTGAATTATGAACTCGAACAAATCTCATAATTTACTACGCAGCCCAACACCGGCTTAGATCAGCCCCATGCAACGCAGCGGAATGCCTGTTGCTCTCGCAACTCGATCTGTTTTGTTGACCTGAGTTTCTATTGACTCCGAATTTGAATATCACTTCTTGGCGATTTCCGTTCACAATTTTTGGCCCGGCTCTGTGGGATTCTCGTATCTGGAATATATTCACCTTTCTAATTGGTGATTGAGCACCGCCTTAAGAGCACATACACACTGCTGCGCGATGTGAACCGGTCTAATGAATTCCCTTATGTGATCCTACCGGTATTTGTTTACCGTAAATTGGAGGCGCTGCGGAGATGAGATACGAAAACATCATCACATCCCATTACTGTCTCCACTTCTCATCTCTGCATATCGAGTGGAAAAAAGAAGAGAAAACACAAACAACAGCTGAAGAATTTTGCATGCAAACAGTTCGGCCACCCGCTCGCACAGTCGTGTCACCAAGCACAGGCACAGCCGCAGCCGAGCAACCTCGAGAAGAAGTTCAAGTTTAAGGTTAAGCTTCCAGCCAAGCACACACACAAGTCACAGCAAGAGCGAGAGAGCCGTGAACGGGCCAACGTGAAGGCAGAAGACTTAATGACGTAAATTCCAGTGCCACGATCACGGGACGATCAGTATGCCTCGAGTATATGCTTAAGATATTATGAACCCGTTTCACGCCGAAGCAATCAAATAGTCGGCACTGGCCGTGGTTTGTGGTCGTTCGCCGTCTTGATCATGGATAGGTGAGTGTTGGTCTGTGCTCTGTTTGGGACTAGAGCTTGCCGCCGTTGCTACCGCCGCGGCGGTGATTAAGACAGAGCGATGGTGGTGGCATCTAGCATCCGCACATGACAACCGGTTAAACAATAATGAACTCCTCTTCGCTGCTTGGCGAACAGAGCTGCGTCGAGAAGAATTTAATTGTCCATCTCGTCGTAAGCTGTGTGTATCTCTCGGATGTATCGTAATTTGTGAAATGCTACATTTTACTGAGTCGTTGCGCTACGATCATCGGGCAATGGGAAAGCGGTGACGACGATGCGAGAGCATGTAAGAAGAAATCTGCGTTTGGGTTTTGTGGAACCTGCCACTCCCCCTGCTGAAATGAATAGAAAACGGCTCTGTTGAACTCTCCATCGCGGTCAATTGTTGTTGTGAAGATTCTTGAAAGCTTCTTTTATGGCCAGACAAAGCAGGTTACTGCGGCAATTAGACGTCTAAATGGGTTAACGCTTGGACTCTACTGTAATGACCGGGGAAACTAAACGTTCAGAGAGAGATGTTTCGAGATGTTTATCTGCATCTGCTCATCTCCATCCGCATAGATTCACCTGCAAATGCGCGTGCCGCACTTTTATGGCCGAAGTTTGCAACTTGTCAGACAGCGCCGTACCGGGATAAGGGTTACCGTACAGACACCACACAACAGGTGCGAACAAATAGGAGAAGATGCCAAGGATGATGGCTTGTTGCACGGCGCATTGCCAACCGTGATAACTGTGTTAAGCTGACTTCGCATTAACATTCCATTCTGTGACACGTTCCATCTCGCTAGGCAGGTTGCTGGTGGCCATGAGTGCAAATAGCATCAGCTCAGTGTCGGAACAGATTATCAGTTGATTGTGGTCGTTTGGGTAATCAAGTGTTGTCTATAGAATATGTGTCACATGGAGAGAGAACAGATAGTCGTGTACGACAAACAACGGTAAGTTGTTCTGTTAGCTGTTGTTACTTGCAAAGTAATCAGCACCGGCACCGTCAGCCGGTGAAATCTTGTTTGACAACGTTGATAAATTTGATAAGTAGAATAGAATTCTTCGAGAGAAAGATTTCAACAGAAGAATACCCGCAGGGAGGGAGAGTCAAATGAGGCATCAATTTGGTGGCATTGTTGTTTTTCTGAACAACGACATTTCGAAGCAGTGCAGCTGGTTTATTTATCAAATTAAGATAAACATTATCAAGTGATCTCAGATGGTCTCACATTCTGTCAATCAAGTGGAATGGCAGGCGCTCAAAGTTCTTAGAACATACACTTGTCTTCTACACTTCCGTTAAAGCTTTCATTTCATCGATTTTATACCGAATGTGACACAAATACAGACTAACTCTGCTTTTACTCTGTTTAAGCTGTCAAACTAAGTTCACTGCCCCTCCATTTGCTTAAAATTGCGTCCTTCAACCGGTCAGTATTTTTGTTTTGATCGCAAATTCAGTTAGAACTGGTCTCAGAAACTCAATAAAATTTAAGCAGATTTTTGGCAAGTTTTCAATAATTTATTTAAATGTGTAAGTAAACACTTTTATGCAAGTGTACTTTTTACATGTCGGTATATATTGTGAAATCTAAACCTTTGCCACAATGTGAGATGTCCGAGGAAGTGGTAACAGATTTGCTCGCCAACTGTGGACACAACATTCCAATTCATGGTATCTAAGTCTGGTAAACATGAAACAAAAGAACAAAAGCCTGTATCTACATTCAAGGTGCGGTACGAACTCCTCTAAAAACCAGCATGTTTACCTTGCTTCACATAGAACACCTAGAAGTAGACATCGCCTTCGAATAATGAGCGGATCTGCAGAATGACTGACGCTTTCTATACTTCAAACTCCAAAATATCTTGTGGGAAAGAAAAGAAAACTCGACGTTAATCCCAACGGATCGCAAATGATTACTGTCACTGTCACACGGTGGGCAACTAAAACAGATTTTCTGTCAAAAAGTGCGTCCAAAATTATATCAATGTTGCCGGACACTCTCATTTCTATTGTAAAGCGCCTTCCAATAAGGACTTCCGAACATTGGCAGTTGATAGTAGCCATATTGCTGAAGCTACGTCCAGGAAGATTTCATTTCTGCACGTTTCACTCAACGTATTTGTTGGATATTTTATTTTGTTTGTTTTTGTGAACAGATCATGTATGCTGGAAATTAATCATTGAAATCAATGTAAAATCAGTTATGTGGCTCACGCTCACTTCTGATATTAGTATGAACTGTCCAGGTTGCAGAGATGGGGGTCGTAAGTAGACTTTTGTCGCTCACTGTATGTAATATGTACTATTAGAAAATATTGCGTTCAGACAGCGTTTAGAAATACATAGGTAGCATAAGATTATTTAGTCTTTACAATGCGCCCCTTAGGGCTTTGCGCCCTGTGCATTTGCACGTCCTGCACCTATGGTGGGTTCGGCCCTGGCTACATCTCTCAAATTGGTCTGTCTGTTGCCGAATCCCCATGAACGGATATAGCGGTCAATGACATGTGCAAATGATAAAATTGTTTTATCGCAGTGGATGTTCTGTTCGGTCAACTCACCGCTCGGTTCGCTCATTTTACAGCCGCCATAATCGTTCTGTCGAGAGGACTATTGTATTTTGGAAGCAGTGTGGTGGATAAATTTCAGTCCACCGGTTCAGTAAACGTTAAGCCAACACCCGTACGTCGATAAAATGCAAGATCTGCCGAAGACATCGTCGCTGTCCGTGAGAGTGCGTGAGGAGAATCCGAGACAGGCGATTTCGCGTCGGTCACAAGAACTCGGCCTTTCGCAAAACCACGACTTAGGCTTGCATGCGATTTGACCATGAGGTTTTCTGAAGTCTCAGGTCTATGCGAATAGGCCACCAATCACAGCGGAAATTAAAGTCAACAACCCAGTCAACGCATGCCATCGGTCAAATTAAGCCGATTTATGCGTCATGGGAAAATTGGACATTTCGGATGCGTGCCACCCAGAGAAGCAGCGGCGGACATTTGAACGATTTTATATTCCGTCGGTAGGCATTTCAAACGAATAAATGTCGATGACGCCTCACACACGCTTTGTTTTATTTAAATTTAAAGAGATAAAGCGCTTAATGAAGGACCCTTTATTTACGGTAAGACAGCGGACCGAAAAGAAAATGTGGATAAACTCGAAGAGACTGGGCGAGCTCAGAAACGGGGTTGATTTGAAAACGAATGAAGCAAGACACAAGACTGTAAAAAAGAGGATATTTTGGCCTAAATTGGGGGATCCATAAAGGTGTGCGTATCATTTATCGGCTATAAATCAGAGATTTCTTTTTCCTTATTCTAGTCATTCATCGTAAAATTACCTCCGAATGAGCACAGGGAACGTCAAGATACAATGGAATAGGATTTGAAAAAAACACTAAATACCAGCAATGAATTCAAACATGGCGCTTGGCTATTGGCTGCGTTCATTGTCCACTTCTATTTAGGGCAGACAAGAGGATGAACATAAAAATTGCATATCGGGAACAATGCTTTTGCAAATCCAGCAAATGCTTGGCACAATTAATTTGAACACATCCCATGCGTCACATGCAATAAACAAATGATTTTTATTGAAATCTACAAAACAGAAAATTCAACTCGGTTCTGGTCTCTTGACTCCACTGAGTTGCATCACTCAAGGTCAACGGCTAGACACAATCAATCAGCTTAACCAGATTGAGTGTATTCATTTCATTTCACTCTCTAAATTCCTTGGCATTTAAATTGTATTCAATCCGTACGCACACCAATCTGTCAAGACAATTCTCAATTCATTTATCCCCCCAAATTAATAGTCAGCTCAAGCTCAACGGTGCGTAACTCCATAAAGAGGCGAAAATATTTCACGAAACACATGTGAACATTAAAAGATACAATATTCGTCGCCATCGCTAGCAAGCACAAATTATTCCACTCATGCATACGTTTAATTTGTCACAGAACAACCTTGAAGCAGTGTCAAGCCACAATTAAAATGGAGTACCTACTGTACTCGAGTTGGATCTATAAATACAAAACTCCAACATCAACCGGCCGGCAGATATTTTTTCTTTCTTTTTTTTTGTTTTTTGTTTGGCAAAACAACACACTTCCACTGTCTAGTTGAACCGAGCGTATTTGGTGTGGTCGGTCAACACCGCGTCAGCACAACTCAACAGGCATTTCTCAATCCTCTCTGGGTCGTTAAGTCGTTGTGGTGTTTTCTTCTTTCACCCTCTCTGTCTCCACCATCTCTTCGTTCTCATTTTTGGCATTTAGATTCGCACATAAACTCATGCCAAGCAATTAAATTCTATTGAAATGCGGAATTTAACACGATGATGTCATGCCGTAGTACGACGAGCAGACCACTGCTGTCACACTGACATTTGACTATCGTTTTAGTTTTGTCTAATTCTGACGATCAATTCGCTGAGGAAGGCTTCAAGACGACGTATGTTCATCTGCGATCGGGGTAATTAAGACTCTAGCGCCGCGGAGAAGTGAACAAAAAAGAAAAACCACGTGAAGTCGCCATTAATTCATGGGTCCCTGAATCTGAGCTTGATTGCCTCCATATACGGCAACTGACGTCATTGTCTAAGCTCGCTACACATACGAATCGAATGGTTGCGTTCTATAATGGATTCGAAAATAATCCGACAGAGGAAACAATGCTAACACAACATCCCGCTTCGATGCGATGATGTAGCATATACCTGCAGCCATGTACGAATGACGTGACGCCTTTGAAACCGTGGAGGCTAAATATAACCATATTGCAGGTAGAATTCTGAACAGTCCCCGATGGAGATAGATACGATAATTTATTACAGGCGTGCTCCTTTGGCGGCCGACAATCCGACAAGCCGAGGTTTTCTGTGGCGACTTCACATCGAGATTAGGGTCAACACCTATGATCGCTGGCTAGTGAACGCTTGTAGATTACACTCCGAAATGCTGATGAATCAGTGAAGTCGGGCAGAACTAGACGCACATAGTGAAAGTCCAGATGAGCTATTTTTAGACGTTTACGTGAGGCCTCTGATAAGACACTGTGTTGACGGTTATTTAAGGCGATTTTCTAATAATCGTTATCAGTTGCTGTGTGGAAAGGTGTTGCCAAACAGACTTTAGTTCTTCGTAGTGAGTCATTTGTCGAGGTTGGCTATGAGTGGTGTTTCCAATCCGTTGAGCGCCACTATAAATCTTAGCCTGAATTGAAGTTTGTGATGAGTGATGACAGATGATGAGCCCATGAATAAATTGTCAACAACTTCACTGCGGCTCGAAGGCACTTAAAAAGGTGATGACTGGTATTGAGAGTGTCGATATTCACACGAATTTCTTTTGGCTGATCGCGATAGGTCTGTGCGAAGGAGCGGCAGCTTCAATTAGATGTGTTGCTTGTGGTTCTCGTAATCTGAATAGGTGCGGCACATTTGAAATTTGGCATTCAATTTAACAAAAAATAGTTGACTTGGAAATACTACAAGGTTTTCAAATGATTTCATGTGGAATGTAAGTCTTTTGAACAACCATCGAATCCAATTTGTTGATGTACATTTGTACATGTTACGACTCCTACAGATATAGCTCGTAGCTTTGTGTTCACTTAAAAGTGTGAGAGACTGCGGCTGTACGAGTATATTTGGATTCGTATTATTTAATGAATGGTTCACAAAACACTTTAACAACTATGGACAGTAATTACATATGAAGCTAAAAGCAATTCAGCAATCCCATGGCTTGCTGTGAAGCCGTTTGTTCTGTAAAAACACATCCATGCTTTGGATACAACATCGACTAGGTCCAGGATGGTTTCATTTCCCCGCTTATCTCTACAAAGGGTAGCGATCAGATGCAATGTCAACCTGTTTTGGGCATAAGGTTGTTCTAGGCAACTAAATAAGAAAAAAACGATGAGTCGAATGGGGCGAGTATTACTATAATCGTATACTATTAGGTTCTAAACAAGTGACATTATTTTCCTTATGAGTCCTAAGTCACAACTAAAGTTTAAGAAAACATTACCCGGAATCTTATGAAGATTTTCATCCAGTGAAAAACAAGACCACTACCAACAGGTGCCTCAAGGAAGTTGACCGCGCATGGAGTGACATCTCAAGAGGACCAAAAAAATGCAGAGCATAAAGACAGAGCTGACACTAGCACAATCATTGGACTTATCACCGAAAACTGCTTACTAGGCAATCGAGTCTACATTCATGCCATTATGTATGGAATAGCGCATCATTCAAATGGCCGCCTCGCTTTCGCTGGCATTGCTTCAAGAGGTCGATATATTTTTGATGACTCTGTCCAATATGTGCAACGTCATTTTGTCTGGCATGTTGGCCTTGAGCTCGTCCAAAGTGGAGAGTTGTCGTGGACTAAGGGCTTGATGAAAAAATAATCGCCTGGTGTCAAGTGGCATTTATCATCCATCAATGAAAGTGTCATGATGGGTCTACTAGTACCTAAGTGAGTCGTGCTTTGGTGCGTGTACCCACTGATCTAAGTCACATGATCGGGGCTGCAAATTGATGAATCCTCATCTTGAGAACAGCTCTGTCTTGTTGGAACCACAGCTCGGACAAAACGATTTAGTCAACCTCTGGCCACAGAAAGTCGGTAAACATCGCTCTATACCTGAGACCATTTATAGTCTTCTTCGAAACTGGCCCTACGGCGGCTATGTTTTCTTCATTTCGCATCAATCGTTGGCTGGTTGTCGGCCTAACGTCTAAAAGACTTTACCACTCACGATTAAACTTTACAGGGAGCAACAAATTGCCTGGGTGCTGAAGCCACGATAACTACTGACCCCACGACGAAATTCACGTTGCGTATTCACAACTAAGCGCGAATGTCGGAATTAATTTTTAATAATTTCCGGAGGCAAGCATAGAACGATGGGCAATGAAACTACAAACTTTACTAAATATTTTGACAGCTCGGTGTCATTCGTAACTTTGACAGCTGATGAAACATTACAACTGGAAGAACTGTCATTGCTTGCTTAATTTGTTCTTCAATAACCTCTACAATCTGGAAGAAGACATCTACAACTTTGCAAAGTTCAAGAGTAAAACTAAATGCCTGTGCAGTTTCCAAACACTTTATTGGAATCACAATCACAACCACCCAACCTAATCTAACCTTATCTAAAATATTCAAAAGAAAATTTTCTAAAACTTGTGAGTGTCGCCAGATCATCTCAAATTAAAATTTGCAAGGAATCGTATGGTGACTTCTGTATCTATTGACATTTAACACAATTTGCTAATTTGCTAATGACGAGTGTTGTCTGTGTGAAATTAACCGCAAATTCACTGAAGCATGAGGAAACTTTATGACGGCGAGACCGCCCAAGACTTGAATTTTTGGTCACACATTTGATTTGAATGTGGTTCAACGAAAAGCCACCGCCAATTGATCTCAACACAATCCCCCAGCCGGCACAGACATAGTTTGAAGCTATTTGCCTTTGCAAGCAAATATGATACTACAATAAGCCATGAAGAGTCCCACATGACATCATCGCTAACATTCCATCTAACCAGCCATCTAATCATGGGCAGTTTCACTTGAACTGCGTGCTGTGTCAAATGAGTCAATCAGCCACTCAAGCGAAATCTACGGCCAGGCCAGTTCATATGAAATTCCATTCCCCGTCCTATCGCAAGTGTTCATCGTGCCATCCACCACGGCAGAAGATGATCATCGTGCAGTGCGAGGGATCTAACTCCGGCTCTGGTTATTCTCAGAAAAATACGCGAGTTCGACTCCAGGCATTCAAATGAAGATTGGATCGCAGAACGTTGTATGGAGGTCTTGTCTCGATTGAGAGTGACGCCTGCTAGGGGAAACAACACACACACTCAAGGGCAGCTAATGAGATCATTCACCACTTGGCAGTTGGCACCACTTCCGGAATGAATTCTCAGCTTTATCTCACGGTTACTAGGTCTTTGCCTAGAACCAAGGCTGGAGCTATTGCAAAACTTCTTTGATAAGCTCGCTCTACTAACGACCAGATTTCTGATACAGCAAAGAGGAGGAACGTCATCAAACCGATAAAACTCGGTTGGCAATTGAATAACCGTCTGAAGGTCACAGCTTGAAGGAGAGGGAAAAATCGGAATTAATTGTGCCACCCCACACATGCCACAACGGCGACGACAACACACACAGTCTTGAGCCATTCAACGCCTGGAAATGCAATTAGGTCAACGCGGTGTTCGTGATCGTGACCATGTGTGGGCAACCACGTGAACAATGCGGCATCATCATCATTCTCAGCTTTCCTCCGCGTACTCTGCTTCTTGTGGTACTGCGGATGAGCACCAAACGATACAACCAACATCACCCAGATACAGGGCACATGGGACATCTTCTCGTTTCTCTTTCGTTGGATCTTTCGTTCGAAGACACACCCAACATTCCGAAACGACAATGATCATTCATTTTAGCCTCGAATCTCGTTTAATCGTAGATGGTGCCAATGCCAACGTCCCCAGCTACGGCGGCAGGGTTGAGGGTAACAAAAAATTCTTTCAATCGATGTGACACGCTTCATCGCGGGAACAACGAACGAAACTTCACAAAAGGAGTAGTTAAAGTGGTTTCTTTCTGTTTCTCTTCTGGAAGAGGAACGAATCGGCCAGTTTACCGGACATAACCGGTAGGCACGCATAGATCGAGAGCAAGAAGAGAAACCAGAAAGAATGAATGGCGGTGCCATGAAACCGAGCACATGACTCCGAAAACGAAGATGAAACACGTATGAAATGGGTACCCATGCTCATGTCCAACAGGAGACACTGTGGGACCAGATGCAAATGAAAGTCAATTGCTGTAGCAAGTGGAACTTGTTTCGACGTGAAGCTTATCTGTCAAACTGTGAAATTTTGTGTCAATGCACTGGAAAGTGGAACAGTAAGGTTGAATTAATGAACCTGACATGAGTCTACATGTTTTTTCCCGTATGTCAATTGCGTTAAAACTGTATCCACAGGATCCACAAAGTTGAACAGCTTTTTTCTCCGTCAGTTGGTTACACTTTTGACAAGTTTCAAGCAAAAACAAATACCACTTCTGTCAAGAATATGTTACGAAACTTCAGACCAAGTCCAACGTTAAATTCGTATATTCACCTCGTATGTGCCAAAAATTATTCCGTGAATCCAATATTACCGCAATTGACACAAGGCCTAACGCCGATGTGGCATACTTCTGTCAAAAATTTGCCATTGTCAGCATTTTATGACGATCGAGAGCAGGTTATACTTTTAACATCTATATTCACCTCATCAGTGTCAAATTACCCTCAAGAAAAAATGTGAACGCTATTGACACGCGAATGTACGCCTCATCAGTGTCCAATTATGCTCTGGATACAATGTGAAAGCAATTGACACACGGCCACACGCAATTCGTAAAATGGCCTACCGGCAACTGTCGTAGCAAATGTCAAAAAGAGGACTAAATGAATTGGCAGTAGCTGAATGGAAATCTCTTGCACAGTGTCAAAGAAATAATAATGCTTAAAGACCTCCTGGAGTTCAGCAATGGCAAGAGTTTTAACAGCAGTCTTGGTGCATAGATCATTGATTACGTGCACGCACGCAAGTCTTAGTCTATCGGCACCTCTTCATTTCACGGCCCCACAGTTGACCGCTCTGCGGCTTTTCCATTTAAATATTCACTCGTTCGATGGATTTCTCTGCTCCACCGACAGATGATGGAAGAATGCGGTTTCCATAGAAGGACTCCACTGATACCGATCCATCTACTAGATTTCAATGCAAAACTTGTGCAAGCGTCAATTTGTGCGCATGAATAGGCGACTTGAACACATTGTGTGCACACAGAGGGCATGAAACCTTCAGCAGCCACCGCTGCTTGCTGCTGTTTGTTGTGGGTATCCCATTCCCACTACGTAGGCATCTGACGCCAGAAATTATGGCCAACTGTCGTCTGTCTGATTGCATTCATGAATGAGGAAGAAATTGCATAATACTGTAGCGAGTCTGTCGGCGCGACACCAACGCACACAAGGCGAGTTGAAAAAAAAAAAAAAACGATACAACAAAACCTAGGCCAATGCACTGCACATGCACCGTGGAGAGGTCCGCTTCTCTGTTGCAACTCTGACTTGCCGCTCCGCTATATTGCCTTGCAATCAGTGTTCATTTGTTTTGACTACGACTATATGCCGCATGAATTACGGTTAATTCCCCGGCCCGGCATTTGCCAGTAAAATGGAATTAGGCGAAACCGCTGTTACCAGGGTGGTAATAATTAGCGGGCCAGAATGTAGTTTGTTTTGGTTTCTCAACGAAATGAAGCCGCTGCTGGTGCGGGGCATGGTTGTCGATCGGTTACAGCCCACGCCTAGGTACGACTATTGAAAGTAAATGATTTTTATTACCCATTTTAGTACACGTTTTATTGCAAGGAACAGACGCGTGGAGTGGCGTGGGCCGGCCTAATGGTGGACGTAGGGAGTTGTAGTAAATTGAACCGGTTGGCGTTATAGGCGGTTAATTGGCAGCATTCAGCGCGAGGAATTATGCGTGATCCGTCAACTTACTCTCGTATTTGGAAGTGGAAGTGGAATGTCGTCGGCGGAAATGAAAATGTTAAGTGGACCTGTACTCCGGTGTGAGCTTAGGTGGTTCAAACCGTGATGAATTGAAAAAAGTCAGCTCTAGTTAGCCGAGGGAAGACATACAAGGTGGGTCAAAATTAATCATCCTGTCGGAAGATGCTATAATTTTGCAAATGGCGTCGTACGTCAATCATTTTTGTGAACTAGACATCTGCAGTGTACAAACAGACATGTAGTAGAGCTCCATACTCCTCAAAGAGCGTGGCATAATTGCGCGATTGACGTACGACGCCAGTTTGAACAAATTATAGCATCTTTCGATAGGGTCATCACTTTGCCTGATTTATATACAATAGATTGCTTTAAATCGTGACAGCTTAGCGACAATGAGTAAGACGAAGCCCGTCTTTGACTGCAGTGACGCCCAAATAAGGAAGAGGAATGTCCAACTATAAATTTTTCTCAAATGAGTCACACATAATTCTCCAAAAATTGATACATCATCATCGTCGTATCACTCGGAATGGGCCCCTTCTGAGTCATAATCATGCCACCGAATAGATATCAAACAAAGTGGTTCCAAAAACCGAAACTCTCAACAAAAGCACGTCCGAAGATAACAAAATCCGCATCGGGGGTCTTATTCGTTCGAAATGTTCTATTATGTCCAACATTAGAGGTAAGGAAACGTGTCTCGTTGCCTCGTCGGTCGCCACATGCATCCATCAGCCATATAACCAAATATTTACTATTCATATCTAAACTCAACTCGGGGGAAAAAAAGAAACTTTGCAAGTCAAACAAAATACACGCAGATAAGGCGATGGCCGGGTAAACACTATTTCAAGATCAGAGCCGCTTCAAAATAATGCGCAAAAGTCAACATCCGACGAGCCGGAACGATAGATGGACACAATTTATTGTAAAACTCATTAATCTAACCATCACGTCTGTCTGGTGAGTATTTCTGTACCATCAACTTTCCTAACGACGCCCACGCAGTTGATCGTCTCGGCCGCCCAGTTTTGGAGTTTCATTGCAGTTTTTATCTTTTCTCTTACAGCCGGCATTCCAACTATGTATCGAGAGTCTTCAATTGAAATCCATCGTATTCTGTATTCAAGAAAGTGGGTCGATCCGCAGTGCGCAAATTTGCAATTCCTTTTCATCGTCTTACTGTCTCTGTGTGTCTCTGTCAACTCTCCCCTTTTAAGGCCTGCGTTACATTTCAAATAGGTGTGCGTTTCTCTTTCGTTTCAAGTGAGAAAACGTTAAGTGTCAACGAAAACACTTTAGATACGCACACTTCCAATTGTTGTCCGATTGTCCATTGCCCGATGGCGGCCCGCCGGATGGCAATTTAACTGAATTGACAATCTCCGATGAGACATTCTCTATTCAACGCAGAAAAAATTGCATGAGTCATTAAATAACTTGGATTCAATAAAAAAAAAACGGACGGATTTGCTGCTGATGCTTTGTTCGGTAAATTGAAAGAGCTGGCAAAAATTCAACACATTGTTTAAGCAGCTGTTGTCAAATTTGGTAGAAATGCGAACTGGCGATGCGATGACCTTAAATGGAAGTGTTGATTTGGTACAAATTTATGGGTTTTGCTAAATTTGGCATAAATTTAATTATGACACCTTAGAGCGACTACTATCGCGAATTTTCGGTGCGGGAATAACCCGTAGATTGCATAATTTGTAGAATCAATTTTTGCCCGTATTGTGATTATTGGGAATCACACGGAAGGGGCGAGCAACTTCTTTCGAAACGTAGTCGAATCTGACGTAGCAGTATTTGAATTATGACGGGTTTTTGTTAAATTATGTTATTCGGTCTGTAGTTATAAATAGTCGATGGGATTGGTCTGAGTATTGGAGCAAGAGCAAGGGCTACGCTGAGCAAAAAGAGATCTACCTCACTGATCGGTTTTAGTGGCAAGGATGTATGCATGCTAATAGGAGTCCTTATCGGGCACTTTGCCACAATCGAGTTAACATCTGTTCTACGATTGCCCAGCCCTAGTAAAGAAAAGAAGGCACCTTCCAGGAAAACCCTTCTTTATCGAGCTGGAGGTGTTCAACTGAAAACCCTCCGAAGATTCATATGTGGATCCGGTTGGAACTAAAGTAGGTCTCACGGTAGTAAACCATTCCCTAGCAAAGGCACAATGGTAAGGCCGTCAGGGCACCCAATTCGTTATCTGCAAATACAAACAATTCCATGTGACTGATGTTTGCGAAGTTTTGTTAAGAGGCACTTTAAAATGTAGCTTTCTTAAAATAAACTGTCCTTGGGAATAACTCAGTTGTCGTATGTATATTTTGCAAGGATCACTCAGTGAAAGGGGTACCTGATAAATTAAGTAAAGTATTAAGTATCGCAGCTAACTCGACAATGAACTACCCGTTGGCTCATTGGCGAAAAAAGAAGAAAATGAAATTAAAAAATTGCTACATGCGATAGAAAAGCGGTACAGAAAAGGCTTGAAGAAATGAAAATTGCTCAAGAGATTTGTGAGAAGAGCGTGAACGAAATTACAAAACTATCCGCCGAAACCGCCAAAACCAAACAGAAAAATCTCGGTACCAAGAGTTAATTGCAGTATATTAGTAGGCCACTGCCTGGTGAATCACCATGTTCATAGACTGGGCCTGTTTCCCACTGATAGAGGCATAAACTGCAAAGAAACAGTGGTGTTTGAAACTCAGCATCTTCTTTGTTTCTGCCCGGTTTTAAATATGCATTCTTTAAATCATTAATAGATGTGGCCGCCGTGAAACCACAACATCTCATAAACTTTGCTAAAACCACTGGAACATTTTGCTTAAATAAAGCTACAGTAGACTATAACTAGGTTTACTCTGTTTGGTGGTGGCACTGTTGACCAACAGGTCTATGTGAGGCTGAGCCGCCACCTCCTAACCTAACCTAAGGATTATTTCTTGAACAATTTCCTGCTGCCATGAGGTAAATGTCCCTTCAAAATACTGGCAGCACTAATTCACGATTGATTTGACGCACACAACTGGAAAACTGGAGAAGGACTACAAACATCGTGGTGACAACCAGCATCCTGCTAAAGACGTTTTTTGCTTGAGGGCCGAATCCGTCTAGACTATAAGTAAGAAGTTTAGTACGTTCGATTTCGTTTGATTTCAGAAATAAACTATAATGCCTTCCTTCTTGATACGTGTGTATATTAGGTTATCAGTCAGTTTATGAAATGACTGGGATGGCGACACTAAATCAGAGATGCACTCAGTTTCGATCCTTTGGATATAATGTGCGATCCGAAGACTGTAACTACTTTTCATTAGGTACAGACCGACGCATGTGTTGAATTGCCTGTTGAACCAACAGGTGAGCACTTCATTGCACCCCTTGGTTACATTCATTTGGAAGAAAATGTCCGTAATCTGCAAAGAAAAGTTATTGCTAAGCGAAGCTTAGTGTTACAGTCGCCTCCCTCTAAGCTGAATTTTCACGGGATATCAAAATTACTTCAAGTTAGAGGTAGTTCGCCCTAGAGGATGGTTTTTTGTATGGAAATATGGGAGGAATGCCAAGATATGGCCAACAAAAAATTCCAGTTAGAGAGAAAATCGACTTAGGGAGAGTTCACTGTATATCCAAGCAGAATTTCTCCTTTCGGTATACAACTGTTCTTTCTACTCCGACGCAATTATTTCGATAATAACTTAAAAAAACTGGTTGAGGTCACACAGCCTTCTACGAATATATCGCAATTCCATTCAAATGAATGCGGTTGACTTCAAGTGAATGGTAATGACTTCACTGTGACTTCAGTGAATGCGATGTATTCCAAAGTATTTTGTTAACCTCAATCTTTAGATTGATCCCAAGGACTGAGCCCATCAAGGACTTTAAAAATACTGATGATTTCAGTACTGAGGTCTAAGTTTCCAATTAAAGTCAATTGCTTGACTCACAAACCATAAAATTCTTTCCTTGAATTCAGAGATTGCATTATCAAAAGACTGCAGTCTTTTTCCTTCTAGATTGGATTGGATGGCTCACAAGCAGACGCTGGATGATCCTCTGCTTATCTACACAGATGTGACGAAGAGGTGGGTTTAGTGTCTACTCCAAAGACCAATATATTGCTAACTGATTGAGGGTTCCTGACCAATGTAGCGTTTTTCAGACAGAAACCATTGCGATAAAGAAGGCACTGTCCTGGATCGAGATCGCCTTTTCTGCTCCTGTAGCGCTGTGGCAAGCCGAAGCAAGCCTACTTTTTCAAAAATAGCGTTCAGTATAAGCCAGCTAAACCGCTTTGCCTTAAGCACCTACTGATTCCAAGCTTAGGTGTAGTCAATCCGCGTGGTGGCAATGAGCCTACTTCGGTGTGACTGCTTTCTACCACTCCTACCTACAATACTACCTATGCAATTGTCCCTGGCCCAGCAGTTGGCATGATCAACGAAGCAATTATTAAAACAGGCTTGGTACGCATTGCTCGAAATCCTTGCAATTTTTGCCCATGAATGAGGTAGGAGCGGTTGCGGTGTAGACGGGACGACTCCAAACGAGTCGAATTTCAGTCTTTAAGAGCACTTCACTTAAAGCTACAATGGAACGTAGACTTTCTAGTTCAAAGCATTTTTTAAATATGTTCTGATGATGTAGATATAGGCCCAGGTCCACGCCGGACTGTCGCGCCACCCATTTGATTATAATTTTCTGATGCGCATGAAAGTTGCAAGTTGAAACTGGAATTTTTGCCGCTTATTCTAAGTTGAACCATCCCTGATTAGTCGCAAATATCTTGCATATTTAAGAATGCTAATTAACTTCAAATCCCCATCATTAAATAACAATTTGCTTGCGTCTAATGACACTTTGAGACCCAAGAAAATGTTAATTTCCTGGGGAATCATGAGAAACTCACAACACGATGTGAGGCTGAAGTTTTTTTTTTCCAGTCAAAGCTGGAACAGCGGCAATCACACATCCCCTTGACAACAATAAGACCTTCGGTATGGATCCATATTTCCGCCCTAAAACCGCCGACAACAACCCTACAAAATCAAACATTGACACATGTACAAGCAATGAAAGCTAACCTTCCGGTGAACGTGTTTAGTGGACTCGATCCTAATCAATCTTTGCCGCATTCAGCGGCGTTCACCGCCCTTTCGATGGCACCGCTGCTGGTTGTGTAGTGAGTGAGCATTACTTCATCGCTCTGAAATAATCGAATCGATTTTTATTTCTCAGCAAAACCGAGTGGTTCAAATTCATATTCCTCAAGCGTCGTTAACTCTGTTCCACAGAAGACGCCATTCAAATTCGCTCTCGTCGGGGCAGCGTTCAAGTCTGCACTGTGACAGAAATTTCAATTAATCCTTACGCAACACTCTTGACATAGGCACATGAGCCCCAAAAGCCGGTTATCTGTATCTGTTTACATACGTATCTTTGATTATTTTATGCTAGCCGGTTTGGTGGATATATAAATTAATTATTTTGTCTCTTGGCACAGGTAAGACGAAATTTTTCCCTCATTCTTCCATCGCGTCTTTCGTCTTTGCTTCGCGAGCTCGTAAAAAACAAAAGAGCTCTAGATACATAAACATTCTTCTTTCTTTTCTTTTTTTCTTTTGTTTTTTGCGTGCAAAGATATGAGGAAGAAAAAAATAACGAATACTCTTGTAGCACAGATGTGTTTTATGTTGCTACCTTTTCGTCAAAATCTAATAAAATACGCAGGAACATTTTAAATTTAAGCATAATGCCTGTTGGCTTAGTTGTTATTGTTATAAATTTTGTTATGTGTCAAGTAGATTGTGGAGAAGGAAAAAAAGTGAAAGAAACACGGTCCATCAACTGATGAATCAGCAGCCGAAGTCATTACTCTTCAAATAAAGTAGAAGGTGACACTGAATTTGTTCGGTTTTGAGTTGTGGAACACATCCAAATGGGAGCTGTGCTTCGTACTCGTGTGTTCAAATAATTAGAATGGCATTACGTGCCCGATTGGGATGAAGATTGGGTGTGTCCAGATTGTTCAATTGTTCATGGGAGAATGTCAAAAATGCTGATGGCAGCTAAGGTGTGAGCATACTTCAATGTTGGCACAAGAAACGTCAATAAACACCACTGTCTGAGGTTTTTAAGCCCATAAGGAGAGAATTGGACATTTTTGAATTTAATGGCGGTTTGGCGGTCGGGCAGAGAATGAATGCGATTCAGAGTATGAGACTGATATGAATGCCTAAGGATTGTGCGCAGTGATGTCAATTTTAGAGCATATAGACATAACTGTTGCATAACTGTATCGAGCGAGCACTTTTTCAAGTTGTATTGAAGAAAACCTAAGAATGCCTTGAGACAGAAGTCATGAGAGAATGTCATAACCACACGTTTGACAGCAGACAGAGAGTACATGAAGAAGTATATTATTTCAGACACACCTTCAGACGTTGACGGTCCTTCAAAGGGTAGATGTTTTAGCGAAGACTACATATTTATTTGTAAACAAAACACTTCAGACTAGGCTGACGAAGTCCTTGTAGTTGCTAGACAGAACTCGTCGAACGGCGCCGCATTTTGTACCTCCCTCGTACACCATTAAACTTGTGGCTTAGGTTGACTAAATTCAAAGACTTCCTTTAAGTTAATGTACTTCCCTTGGCGACATGGCTCCACAAGGAAGGTGACCCCTCATTCCTCAACTGCGCCAATTACAGTGACATCAGTCTCCTGAACATCGGATACAAGACCTTATCTGCCATATTGTGTGAACGCTTGACACCCTTCGCCAACAACCTTATTGGCCCTCAAATTCATGAAATAAACGCAAGAAGTCCAAATCGATACCCACCACCGGTTTATCGATCTTAAAGCCGCGTATGACAGCATTTATAGAGACGACCTGTATAAAACCGTGTCTAGTTTTGCCATCCCTGCCAAACTCGTCCGCCTGTGCAGGATGCCGATGGTTCATCAAGGTCGGTAACGACCTCACCGAGACCGTTGATATCAGAAGAGGACTTAGACAAGGTGACAAGCTGTCATGTGACTTGTTTAATACCATACGTGAACGAATTGTGTGAAACTGAAACGCCAACACCAGAGGCAATCTTCCAAAAGTCTGTGGAACTATTAGCATAATTGGCAGATCATAGCGGGCTGTCACTGGTGCGTTCCCTAGTATCGAAACGAAAGCTGACAAATGGGTCTAGCAGTGACAGAACCAAGATACACACCGTCAACGAATTGCACAGAACGTCACAATCGAAAGTCATAACTTTGATGTAGTAAAGGACGCTGTCTACGTGGGCTCTGCAATAACTCCTCGGCAGAAATAAAACGAAGAATATCTCTTGCCAATCGCTGTTCCTTTGGGCTGAGAAGTCAATTGAGTAGTAGATCATATCTTGAACAACTAAGGGGATTCTACAGCTGGAGGGCACAGTTGGTTGAGTGCCTCCCCTTGGTTAGAGGGGTTCACGGTTCGAATCCCAGTGAAAGCTAAGTTAATACGCTTTATCCTGTTTTCAAATCTGGTGCAGTCTTTCTATAAGAGACATTGATCATCCCAGTCCTGCTTTAAGCGCTGAAGCATGGACTTTGTCAAAAGTGGATGAGGATATCCTCGGTTCGAAAAACTCAAAAATGCATGGCAATCGACGACAAGAGATGACAAGCTGTACATCGATATCGGCTTAGTCAAAAAAATGCGCATCACTCACTTAAGAATATGGCTAGGACATGTAGAGCGAATGGGCACCAATGCCCCGGCCTACAGAGTCTTCGAATCTAACCCAGAGCGAAGGGCAGTAGAGGAAGACATCGCCTTAGGTGGCGCGCACAAGTTGAAGGGGACCTCAACCGGGTTGGAGTGGGCAGCTGAAGGCAGCTATCTAAGGACCGTGTTAGCTGGAGAAGCTTGTTAGTTGATGCCACTAAGTAGTAAGTAAGAGAGATGGCTGAACATTTCAATATCTGGGAAGTTGTGAAAACCAGGTAGTTGGAAGCCGATGAACTCGCTAGACATGGCACGATATCTTCTCTCTCACCGAGAGATATGCAATCTGAAATTCTTAGAAGGTACCACGAGCTTCATTGCCTCCTCCTCATGACTCAGGCAACTGCACCTTGCAATTAGTTCAGGAGAGGGAGGGGCTAAGTTGTTGCTTGCCTGGCTAGTTCGTCCGCTTCACAGTTGGCGGGAATGTCTCTTGACAGCTTGTGTTCACTCCTGGTCATATATTTAAGACAGCTCTGACTGCAGCTTGTACATTTTATTTCTTTTTTCCTCAATCTCTAGTCTAGGCTTGTTGCTTTCAAATCGAACTAGATTTCATGTCATTAATGCTAGTGCCGCTATGTGGAGCTGAAAGTTGGATGTTAAGCAAAACAGCAGAGCTGATTCTTGGTGTCTTTGAAAGAAAAATGTTACCTCGGATATGTGGTCCCGTCTGGGAGGAAGGTGAGAAGGACGAGAAGAGTCTCAAACGCGAACTCTACGAGCTGTACCAAGATGAAGTCCGGAAATCGAAATTTCTGGCTCTGCCACATCGAGAACATGGACAACAAGGTTCTAGCAAAGAGGGTCTTCGAATTAGAGCCTCGGGGCTCGAGAAGGAGAGGAAGACCGAACCTCCGGTATAAAGACCAACGCACAACAGCTTGGTCTTGACGACTGAGAGCAACGTGCCCAGAACCGTCATCGATGCAAGGTAGCTATTGCTCAGGCTCAGAAGTAAGGATGTAGGAATTAATGTGATTTCCAGCAGAGGCTACTGACCTCTACTGTCCCCTGTAATATATTATTTCCGAACGTTGGCTTTATATCGATAGCGTACCCAAGCAACTTAAGACGCCGCACTTTTGTACACAAACTATCTAATCAATCAACAACTATCAGTTATTGCAACTCCCCGCATACAACTCGATCGTTAATGTGGAACCTCTAACCGAACCACCAACCACACAATTTGATAACAGTAGTGCGTTTCTTCAGCATGTTTTACACGGATCAACAAGTCACTATCAGGCACCACGTACAGATGTTCATTTGTCAATATGTGTTAACCTTGTTTGCCTGCCCCCTCTCCACACGTCATACAGTCCACTCTGGTATCGCCGAGTGATAACGCCCCAAGTGTCATCACTCGTCACTCTTATCCATTTCGACACGACACGACGGCTCGTACGATTTTAAATTTTCCAAACTTTATCTGATATCTGTTAATGGCAAACACAAACTCCACACTCCGACTTGTGATAGCAACAAAACAATTTAACATGAATTAATTGTCATGTTTGCCAGCAAAAGTTCTGTGAAACAAACCCCTTTCGATGTCAGACTGGATTCTAAGGTATGTATCACACCTGTGAGCGTTTGTGATACAAAACAAGTACGATTTACTTTATCTGTATTCACAGTGAGAGAGAAGAGAATGTCATCACTTTCGTTGATGATATCATTCGTGACTGAGGCGAGGGTTTCGTTACACTTGTATTGATTAGGTTCATTTCGGATTTCGTTGTTGTTGCTTGTGGCGGACGTAAGAAGAGCGCTTTCTTAATAGGAGACCTACACACGATTCTCCACCCATACATGGACGGACGTAGTCGACGCGACGATGGGAATGACAAATTGTCATGCGACTCAGGTCATTATCGCTTCGGCACTCATCCATTGTGTCGGGCCTTGATCGCTCGACAGAGTTTTTGACTGATTGCTCGGTGGACCTTGAAACGCATTTAGTTTATTTTTTTTTTTATTAATGAAGACTTAATAAAGAGAATATAGAAGGGAGGGCGTTTGTAACTGCGTGGAATTACATTCGAGACGTTGGTACTGAGATCTGTGCCACTTTTGGGGTATTTTTTTGATGAAATTCTTGGGTGACTTGTAATATCATTCTCTGATTGAATTAAGATGAAAGTCTAAGCAATTCACATTCTGCACAGATTAGAAGAATGGAGGTCATTTTCATTCATTTTGTCGTGTAGAGAGTGAAGAAATGTTGTCGATTTCGAAGACAATTCTAGACTCGTACATATTTAGTTCATCCCATGAAACTGGTTTGAATTAATGGTCAGCTACCGTCTCTGATTCATCTATTTAACTTTGTGGACATATCTTCGATTCCAAGGGTATTATCCATAAGGAATTCGTTCCACAAGTTTAGTTTGGCATTCTGGGGGAATTGTTGAACAGATTTCACCGTGTTCGAGTGGAATACAATGAAGTTGGCAGTCGTGAAAAAAGATTACGTGAGTTTTGGAATGGAATAAAGGCCCACAAGGCTCAGCAACGCGCGGTGCTCGTCTTATCTAGCTTGGTGAAATTCCTGGCTGTTACGAAAACGCAAACGAGGTTTAAAGATGAACATTACGACTCCATCTATCCAGAAGACTCCATCTATCCAGAAGACCGACACAAAAATCGTATTTGCCGAATTGCAAAGAGGTGCCCAATGAATACTTACGTTGCGTCCGAAATCCATTTAGCCCCATTATGACAACAGCTGATTACAATGCATTCCACTTGTGGGCCGCATTTGGTGTCTCCCTACCTCTTATTAGATCTTTTGAGTTGTCAATTTTTTCACATGACGCACTGCACGCAACGGATTCTGTGGCTTTGGGCCTTAAGTCTACAACCGATCTCTCAACGCTAATGGCGCATTGAGACACAACAATGTGAACGCTACGAAATTCGATGTGGAAATAGTGACAAATAGATAGCACAAGCAAGAAGAGTAAAAATAATATCAGTAGCGAGATTGGACGTAGAAAACCCTGGGCAACCGCTACTTTTTTGAACTCTAGAGGCAATTGAGTAGACAGAGCCGTCTCTCGAAGGACCAAGCTGACTTTTTATAAGATTTGTTAATCATCCCAGTCCTGCTGTACGGTGCAGAAGCATGGATAATCTCAAAAGCTGATTAAGCAGTCATTAAATTGCAGACAGCACAAGTAAAAATAAAATCTGCTTCCTCCATCTCCTGAACTAACTTCAATTCTATTCAATTCTGCCGGACTGAATCGCGATCACTTTAAGCAGCTACTTTCTTTACTTAACTGATTCGGTATCAAAAAGTTAATTTGTGTAATTACACGATAGGTTTCAAGCGATGCAGCTTTTACAGGACACTGCCTCGTGGGAGTTTGCACTTGGAGGCAAAGCATCATCACAAATGACATCTGCATAAGCTACATGCGGATGATTCGGAGATTGTCCCTGTCTGGCTCTGATGTCTCGCATATATCAAATCCTGGGGGATCACTTATGCACCATCTTAAGAGTGAAGTACACATCGAAAGCGTAGCATCGTTTAATCCTAAGTTCCGACTGGTTCCCCAACAGTGCTATTTGGTTCAACTCTAATTGATGTAAGTGGCAGTAAATCCCTTCTGCCACCTCAATCTCTCTGCCAACTTAAAGCTGGTTATGTCATTTTAAAGGAATTCTTTACAGTCGGGGAAGACTAGGGTGACAACATCGAGTATTCATTGCTCAGGACTGTATGCTCCCAGTTCGACGTAACATTTGCAATTCTTTGGTAGCATCTTGCTGACAAGGAAGCAACCACAACAAAGATGAAGACTAAAGTATCACACTCGTAAGCCCGGCTTTTGAAGTTTTTTACTGAATCGCTTTCGAGCAAACTTGAATAAATATTGTTTTAAATTGACGATCGATGTCCAAGAGGTGTTTTGTATCGTCCCCTGAAAACTTGAAGACACCAGTCAGATCTATTCACTCAATTCAATTCTCGCTGTAAAATGACACACAAGTCAGACATAATCTTCAGACCAACGAGCGATTCGTGGAAACCGTTAAAGTTTTGAAATTTGAGGAAGTTTGTCAGCACCGACATTTTTTCAGCCAGATGACATATAGAAAAGGGGGACGGTGAGTAATCCCCTGTTTATTATCTGGTCATTCACCGTCTTGGGCTATTGATCATCAGGGCGAACCATCATCGATTGTTGGTTGGAATTTCACTATCAAACCGGGGCCAGTCATCACCGTCGAACCGTGACTAAGTATCATTTCTCGAAACGTATATGTAAATAGATGTCAGCTACAATGCAATGCACAAGTTGAGACCTGATGTCATACTCGTCGATGTCGTCATGATTAGAAGGTAACTCGCATGATCTCACTGTTAACCCACCCTTCACCATCAGCAGACAGCAATGCAATGACATTACTCATCAGTCATCGCTAATTAACATATGTATGTATTTTATGGTAATTTATTCATTCACTTACCAATATTAACGATCTTGATTCCTTCATCTTCCAAAAATTTCAGCGCCACAGATACATTCTCCAATTTTTGACTGCGGAATGTTGGACGTTTGTTATACTTTGGCATACGCTTCTGTGACAAAACCTCGATCAGTGCGATCAAGCGCAAACCGTCTGACAGATCTGTTTCCAGACTTGCGATCGTGCGATCAATTGTCTTCAAATGTTCATTCGCCCAGCGAGTGAATGTATTCTGTTGGATCTTCTTCCATTGAGCATCTTCGGCTAGATCACGTTCTGCCTCCATGTCTTCGTCAAAGTTTTCGTCCTGCTGATGTTGATAGTAGTCAGCACTGCTGCTCTCGATCGATTGCTATTCAAGTGGGGAGGTGATAATTAGTCTTTGAGAATATAACAATTTCACATAATCTATGCCACTTCACACGCTCTTTACATCATTCACTCTCTAACTGACTTTCAAACAAACAAACAAATAAATAACTAAATGGAAAAAAAAAACAGCACAAGACAAGACAAGACAAGAAAATGAATTTAGTTTTCTGATCACCAGGAACGGCTGAAGACACTTGTTGATTCCGTGCCACCCTCCTTTCGGTCTGGCGTTTTCTATTTCGATTTCCTTTCAAGTTCGTGCCTCTGTCACTGTCACTGTCACTTTTTGACAAGCTCGCTACGTGTGGGCGGAAGAAGGAACTCTGACCAGAGGACAACAAACACACACATATACACACACACATTCACTCGTTCTTTTTTTTTTCTCTAGCAACACACTCCAAATCGAATCAAAGAACTTCAAGAACAAAACTTCCAATCGTTTTCAATTAGATTTTGAAGACAAGAGAACAAAAAATTGAATCCGGCTGGGCAGTGGGTGACTTAAAAGACATGAGCGACTCGCTCACGCAGGCATACACACACACCTGTTGATAGAGATTCGGCCTCTGTTGCTGCTGCGACTGGTGTTGATAAAGTTGCTGCTGCTGATCGTGCACAGGATACTGATAATATCCCTGGGGTTCAAGGATCTGTTTATTTTGATTATATGCGATTGGTTGACTTAAAACAAAGCCGCCACTGTTTATATTGTTATTATTATTTTGGACTATATGCCGATCAAAAGCCGTTACATCCGTACGCGCACGCGGTCCACCTTCAACTGATTGAAAGGAATTCGGTGCTCCACCAGCCATGACGTAGCCGGTATTATCCCCACCACCGATACCACTGCTGCGTCCCGTCTTCGTCGCCGCTGCCGACGTCGCGGTCGTCGTCGGCTTTCGAGTATACATGTTTTTTTCTTTTTTTTGTTTTTTCTTTTGTTGTTATCTACTGTGTTCTTCGTGTTTTTTCTTTTTTTTATTGTGTGATTCGCTTTTGGTGTGGCCTCCCGATGGTGTGTATGGTGAAAATGCCAATCGGTCTCCCTCTCTCAATTCACCACACTTTGACAGCGATCGTGTATGGGAATGGATGGAGATAGTGCTACGAAAACGAACAAAAGCAGAGCGTGAGTGTGACACTTGTTGGTGGTGGTGGCTCCCTCGGTGATCAGGCGCGCTTTTATTGTTCTTTAAGTTCTGAATGGTATTTTGTTCACTTTAAGCCTGATAAGACATTTTACTTCGTTTAGGGCAGCTTCTTGCCTGGAAATGGAGAAAACAATCGTTTTATAGCGAAGCTTTTGAGTTCGCGATCAATGCCTGAAAGTATGCCACGCTTTGCTTGACGGTGTGGTGAATTTGATTTTGAATGCCGACCGGTCCAACTGTCGGTTGAGCTATGTTGCAATGGTAAACGGAAATGTTGGGGTTTCTCGATGAGATCATAATCTATATCGAATGTTACACATTTTCAAGAAATCCGAGAGAAGTTCGTTGAAAATCTAGGAAACTTAATCATAAGTGAGTCAGGTTCTGGAATTCTTGAAAAAAAATAATAATAATCCAACGCCTTGGGTGGAAATGTAATCAGTTCTCGTACGCCCTAGATTTTGAAATATATGCCGCGGTCATTCGAAAATAATGACAAATGGTGGTTTGATCGCTTTCCTAGAAACGTGAGACTACAGGAAGCGGAATGCTAAATTTGGAACAGCCGTTAAAATATGTTCAAGAGGAAATAATTGTCTTGGATGGAGAGAAGTGGCGCGGACAGTTTTCAGTTTGATGTAACATGATTCAGCAGCCTACCAATGGGGAATACGCCTTGACAATACGAGGAAGCAATACGATTGAGCTCAATTATCGGAGACATGTGAGAATAGACTTATTTTTGGGCAGAAATTTATCATTAATTGCGAAATACAGAAGAGACCACAAGGTCTGTAATTGAATGTAAAGTGATACACTCGATAATGATAGAAAATATGGGTGGCGCTACAGTCTGAGGTGAACCTGGGCTTGGCTTGTACGGCGCCCACTTGTGTTGATCGTGCTATTGTTCCCTCAGGCGTGGAGGTGGCTTCCGAAGGGCGAAGTTTGAGAAGGAAGCTTGTTCCAGACAGATCAGTGAATCGAGAGAGGTGCGGCCGGGAATTGTGAAAGCTTTTCGCTTGGGTATTTGAATCTACATATTTACCAAGCGTAGATGACGCGCATAACCCTATTACGTCACGATGACGGTCTTTGGAGCTGTAAATTATAAACTAAATGGAATCAAACGCCGGTTTCATTGTGGCGAAAATTACAAAGCGAACATACACACAAAGATATTTTGTTTGATCTTAAGAATTTGGGCATGTCAGAAGCTTGATAAAAATCAATATAGTTTGGAATACCAAATGTCATCACAGCTGTATCAAATCAACTATGACTTGGGAGTTATAACCCATTTGACTAACGTCCCAAACGTACATATATATTGAAGCTATCCAACGTAGATTCCTACGTTTTGCATTACGTGGTCTCCCATGCTCTGTTCATCTTGCTTTACCACCCTATGTAAATCGTCTACAGTTGATCAGCTTGCAAACCATTAAAAAACGCCGTAAAGTAACTGCCATCCTCTTTTTGTGCCAATTTTTAATTGAATTAATCGATTGGATTAATCCGCCATTCTGGAAGTGATTCCGCTCAACGTCAACCCCCGATGGAAGGCAGCTATTACTTAGCCTGCAACTCAGGGGGCTGCACTTTTATGCCGCCTCGGAAATGCGAAGTATAACAGGCTTTTTTCTGGATAGAAATACTCTCTAAGCCTTGTCAATGCCTCGGGCCGTGAATAATTATGAAAGTTGTTCAATTCGGAGATTGAATCTAGAATCCCCAGTGTAGGAGTCGACGACTTTTCAGGTTTGTCACAACTTCTGAATGACTTGAGGTCGCTCAACAACAATGAGACAACGAAACAGGGCAGCTATGAAGACCCTTTCCCCCCTCGGCCATTACAATCGATATAGCAGGACCTAACTGAGGCGTGGCTGGCAGGCTGAACTAACCCTACCATAGTAGCATTGGCGTCCAAGTGTACTGGATGGCGCAGTTGGTTGAGTGCATGCCCTTGGTGAGAGTGGTCTCCGGTTCGAATCCCAGTGAAAGCAACGCTTTTTCAAATCAGAACGCCACCATTTGCTTGGAGTTGTCGATCAGTGGTAGTAGTCTGACTGATACCTATAGTCAGATACAAGTATGCTGGTGATTTGGCTGACAGCCTTATCTACCTACCGAGGTTGCTGCTGGTAGTACAATGGACCAGTATTGAGTCTGAGTGCTGCAGTCCAGCGTTAAAAACACTTAAACACAAAAAAAAATTCATTGCCTCCCAGCAGTCTGGACAATTGTGATCGATTTTGTTAGCAGTAAGATTTTGAATGTTTGAAGTCGATTTATTCGGATTATTCTGATTCCAAGCCAGTCTGCCTAATTCGTCGGCTCTATCTTGCCCGGAGAGGGGTGAGATTACATCTGGATTACCACCATAGATTTGCTTACAAATTTCAATTAACACAACAAGTGAAGTCTGATGTGGATGGTCCCACATTTAAGAGAGTTCGTTGAATGGAAACAAATCAATTACTCCATGAGACATATCCCGGTCGTGTACTCTCTCGTTTCGGTGATCAGAATCGGCCTCCCAGGTCGTGAGATTTGACACCATTCGATTTCTCTGTATGGAGTTATTTAAAATCGAAGGTATGTCAACAAGCTCACAGCCCCCCGTGCATTACAGGAGGAAATTAAACACTGCATCAACAACATTCAGCCACATGAATGCAGAGTGGTCATGCAAAATTTCGACACCTACGGACTATTATTATTATTAATTTTATTGTTGATTCTTGAGCCCTCTTGCCAGCAACGCCGTGAAGGCCAAATTCAACAAATGTGAAACTTTATGATTCAATAGAAAAACATAATCACTTAAAGACGACAAATTGTGTGCTTCTGTTACGGTGGAGTCTCACTTCTACCATGCTCACTCACACGTAATATTCTGCTACACGAGACATTTCTCGATACCGGGCGATACTCCCTTTAACCCTGCTACTATTCACTTATAAGACGTATTCACTTATACGTTCTGTTCTCCCTCATATTCGTCCAAGTGAGACTCCACTGTATTCAAATCTTGTGTTAATTTTCTGACACCCTTTAATATGACTCCCTAGAACATGTGCGGGGGAAATACCAGCTTGACACACCGTTCAACAAGACCGTCACAACAGCCTACCGATGAATGAAGTGGAATAGGATGTATTGAAGCTTGATCTTCTCATCGACACAGTTATATTTAATTATTTATTAAAGAATTAACCTTGAATTCATTTAATAGCTACACTTTTATTGAGAGGCGCATCAGACAAACCTGGTGCACTCACGGATGTGTGTTGAACCCACGCATCTAGGTTCAAACAAATTCATCCACTTTTGCTCCGAAACTCCGTGCCCACCACGAAAGAACTCAGCAAGATCTCATGGTCGTAAAGGCAAAGTAAGTGGGATGGGAAACTAATTTAAATTCAAACCGCACGAAGAGTGCTTTTTTTAAAATTATCTACACTGTATGATGATCACAACAGTGTTACCCTTCATGTGTCCAAAATATGACTGATGTGGCGATCATTTTTGGTATAACCTTGGGAACACATCCCCCTCAAAATATTATCTACCGTTCATCGTGGTGAAATGCTTGCGAGGAACCCCTTTCAAAAAACAAACAACATCCGATAAAGAGTCAACAATCTAATTAAGGCCCTCCCAAACAATAAACGCTAGTGAGTCACAAGATAAGTTAAACATGATTATTCAACTCGTAAAAGGACTCACGTTTAAAGGTCCATTAAAGTGGCCGTCATTACTACACATTCCCGCCGCATACAACATGTCTGACTCAAGATGGATTTTATTGCACTTTTTATGTGTGAGGATGCCTCAATTGAGCCACAAGCGAACGACAAAAGGCACGTACTCATATTTACATACATCTTCTGTCCGTTCAACTAATGTTCGTGCGCTGAAGTGCCAAACTGGTCATGAAGTGAATACATTTCAAAGATTAACTGAGACTTCATGAGAAGAACGAACTTATCGCTAAACGCCACATTAACTTCGCATTCCATGAGCCCGAGGTCTTGCAAAAACAATTCTATTCATGGTGAATTTTTTTTTGGGAGGTTTATTTTGAAGTCTTATCACTTCGGACAGGATTTTTGTGTGTGCACATTTTCGAGATAAAATTTCCGTTCAAACAATCGCCTCTATTCACGAATGTTGTTTCCATAAATACGAACAAATTTGTTTTGGAACTTCGCTGGTGTACCAACTCGCTGACGGTGCTTTGAAGAGCAGCCATATTCCAGAACATCAATAATATTGCTCTATTCCCCTTGAAACATCAGTGATCAATCATAATAAAGCAATCTCATTTTCAGAATTAATTTAATCAACAAATTACATTCAATTAAAACTAATTAAGAACACATGTTTCCGATAGATTGGGCAATGTTCAAGGATGCATCTTCCAATTCACAGGAGCATTCCGAAGTGACTTGCAGCAAGCAGAATTTAAGTTTATGTTAACTTTAATTAGCTTGTATGCGGCACGAAATGAATGCTTGGTTAAATATACATTTGAAACAATTAAAAAATAATTTGGCAACATTCCCATTTACCCACTGGTCTGCACTGCAACCCCTCGGCGCGGCGGTGTGGGGGTATATTTGAATCATTGCATTTTTAGACCAACCACTCATGGCTGACAATCAATTTATACCATTTAGGGGGTGCACCTAATGTACAAAAGGGTTGACTGTTTACGTCCTTAAAATGCACAAATGAGTCAACTTATGACATCTGTGCTTGCCCTTTGGTTTCATTGTTGAACGTCAAAGGTGTGTGTTGACTCACGTGGGATTTGTGAGTTGCTTAGGGGCTTTGCCACTTTATTTCAAGGCAATTCTTGAGATAAGAGCGCATTTGATTTGCTCAGGTTTTCAAAAGCTTAAGTGTTCTAATAATGGAATGTGATTCAATTGAAACTCCATGACCTTGTTAGGAATTATTGTTGCAATTGATTTGAATCACAATGAAGTTGTTTACATCTTGATGTCGATTCTTTCTGTAAAACTTGAGTGTTAGTTGCACGCAAAAATGTCACAGTAAGTTTAAACAACACTTTCCTTCAGGGTGTACTCATAAAGGTTCCTTTTGGAAATCAGCTTTTAAAAATTCTGGAGACCGCGCAAACTCTGCAATTTTTGCGCACTTGACTGTTAAAATATTCAGACCAGAACATACTATAGAAATAGCCGACTTAACAGCTGGTTGGCCCTCTGTCCATTGACGAAGTTTAGAGATTTTTTGACACTTATTCATAAATTGTTGACGTTTATGACGTTATGTTTATGGTCAATTGGCTTTAAGAAAATGGTATCAAAAAACGCTGTCAAAATGTTAAAAGACAAGAAAGGCTGTATCTCTGATCTGTCTGTATGTCTGCTTCTGATTTCTGATTCAGACTTGAAGATAAATGCGTGCAGACTTACATTCAGATGGCGGAGTTTCAACAATCCTGAAAAAAACGTCATGTTAAGCGTCAATTTCAATGATTTCCTACGTTTAGCGTAGTCTACTGTGAAAATTTTCAAGTGCAGACCAGTTTTGATTAGCTGCAAACCTCGAGCACCTGTTGGGAGGCAACGTTGTAAAATATGGGGTAGCATACAAAATTATTATTTATTTACTTACAGTATTAAATTATAATAAATCATACAGTTAATAATATTGTTTTATATAGCACTAGCCACTAGGACTTTCGGCTATAGCATACAAAATTATATGCATTAACGCCAAATAAAATATATGCATTTTGTCTCAAAAATGTCTCAAGGAATTTTTCAGATTAACCACTATGATTGTGCTTCTTTTCGATCAACCGTAGAATGCGGTACATTTTATTTCTGCAACAAAATTTGTCCTAGGAATATGGGGCCTAAAGCTCGTAAGACACTGCATTTTTAATGCAGCTTGTCAGAAAAGAGAAAGGAAGTGTTTTTTGAATAGAGACACTAATTATTATTTTGCCAAGGATCATGCACTGTCTGTACACAAGGCACACTTACGAGTATGTATATGTGGTTTTCAAACAGAGAAAAATGCAGGGATGCCCAAAAACAAGCTGACAGCGGCTGAAAAAAGGAGTTGCATTACAGTTTGCATTGTTTTTAACGTTTTCAGATTTATGAGGCTAGTGCGTTCGCAATCACAATTAATGACATTTTCAATAGTGAATTGATCGGATTGCTCTAATTTCATTTTTAGTGCAATAAAAATGCAGAAAAAGGGTAGAGTCATACAGGCTTTGGGAGTGGAAGTATGCATTTGCAAGAAGGCTAAATTCATAACCCATGAGCTCATAAAGGGCTCATAATTATACACAAATGCTTAGTTTATGTTCCTTCTTCTGTCGTTTGAACAGAAAGGAGTTAGACATTTAAGAAATAAATAAAATGCTAAATTCAAGTATGTGGCTTAATTAAACATCATGTACCTTTTATCATTGTTATGTTTATGTTTTTTTTTGCTATTAGTTTACCAAGAAGGTGTTGATGACTTGTTGTTCAACGTGAATCCTTTCCAAGTCGAAAAGATGAGATTGTTCGAGAGACAGTCGCTTTAGACCTGTATCCCGCTGTATCACAAACCGTAATCCGAGTACATACAGACATCGATATTCTACAGCTAGCCAAACTTCTGACTTCTACAAATGATCTGTTCTTTGTAGGTCGCTACTCATGGTACAATAAAATAAATTGTCCGCCACGACATAAACAATGTATGTGTACAGAAAGCCTCACTAGTCTGGACACATATAGTTTCCGGTGTGTCCGGAATAGCGAAAAGTCCGAACTATAGAGAAACAATTAAATGAAGTGGACAACTGGCCATTTTTTCAATCAACTCTTACTACAGATAGAAATTTATGCACAATGTATGCATTTCAAAAATCATTAAAGAGCAGGCAAGTACGTGCTTATTTTCGGCTTTTTCGCGTAACCTCTTTAGTAGAAGGATATCTATTTGAGATGAATTATTTTGTTCTACCCACTGAAAGCCCTTGGCAAACAATTTTCTTGCGTAGGTATGTATGTACGTATGTTTGTACGTATGTATGTACGTATGAATTTACATATAACGGAGTCAAAATATGTACGCATTAATACTCTGTCCGGGCTGTACGGTAACATTTTAAAAGCGTCCGAAATATAGAAGAAATATAGATTTTCTGACTACTGAAGTGTCCGGGCTTAACTAGCGAGGCTGTACTGTATATATTCTTGACTTAGAGATAACAAAACCACCCTGGTTCGCCATTTCGACACCCGTATTTTCTTATAGACATTACTCTGTCCTCTGATGAACTTTAAGAATTGTTAATTTTTGTGTAGATTGTCTACCTCGGGGCAAACGTGAACTCCACGAAGACGTTTTTGCGGAAATTCAACGTAGAATCGCTCTTGCTAACCGAAACTACTTCGGTTCATCGAAGCAACTTCGGTTCATCGAAGCAACTGGGGTCAAAACTCCTGACTCGATGGAACAAAACCCAAAACTTTTTTTTATTAGGCCTGCTATATGGAGCTGAAAATTGGACGTTAAGCAAAGCAGCATAGCTAATGCTTGGTGCCTTCGGCAGAAAAATTATGCGTCGAATATATGGTCCCGTCTGCGAGAAGACACAAAATATTGAATTATGTGAAACTAGATCCGGAAGGCACCAATCCGTCGACTGCACTGGCTCGGCCACATCGAGCGCATGTGCAACAATGCTCCAGCTAAAAGGGGTCTTCGAATCCGAGCCTCCTGGTTCGAAAAAGGATAGGAAGACCGAACCTACGGTATAAAGACCAAGTCATCGCGGACGCAACAGCTTGCTCTTGATGACTAGTAGCAGCGTGCCCTGGACCGTCAGGGATGGAAGACAGCTATTGCTCAGGCTCAGACCCTTCATGGGTCGCCGGCCTGATAAGTAAGTAAGTAATTTGTATGATGGCTTAATTTTAGCTTTAATTAGAAGTTTTCTTGGTTATTAAAATGCAAACAAAATTAAGACAGATCAGTGTTCTCGAATATGGTCAATAAGTTTGACTTACAGAAGAGCTATTGTTAAGTTGCAGTATTGCAAGTATTTCCAGCTCTCTAGTGTGGAATAAAATATTCCAAAAAAGAAAAAAAAAAGCCATGAGATCGCTATCGAGCGTATTGGAAAAAGTTCTTCTATAAAATGTGCAGTAAAGTATCCCAGCCGAATAAAGATAAAAGGACTTAACCTCTCTGGATTTTTCCCTAAAGAAAAGTTCGCCACAAAAGCAGACCACAGTCTGGATGCTTGAATGTAGTAACACCACGTATTCCTAAGGATTCGCTTTTAAACAACAATTTTAATTTCTATACACTTTCGGCTGTAGTTTCCGATTTGTTATAAATTTGTTCCACCAACTATTGGGCACATAAATTCCATTTTGTTCGTTGGATATTGCCTAAAAGTGAATAAAATGAATGATCCCTGTTCCTTCCTTATTTTCTCTTGTTTTCCAATATTTTGGTGAGCTAGGACACTGCACTGTTCTCGGGTTTTCTTCAAATGGCCATTCGCGTTATAAACATGTTTTCGAAATTCACTTTTTTGGTCAAAACTAAGTGTAAGCTGATTAACAAAAATCAGGGCGAGGTCTTGTCGGAACTTTATCCAATTTCTATACCCCTCTGAGATTGAACTATTGATTTCACAAACAACTCAGGGGGCACATTAGTCAATCAATTTTGTAGCGACTCGTTACAGTAGTTAACATACAGCCGGCGTATTACTTAGTCACTAAAAACCTTGAATAATCCATCGGATGAAGTCACCAGAAAACATCTGCACAGCATCATTCTTAGTCATAAGACTTATTTGCGAATTTCCGAAAACAACTTCTAACACAATCTTTGAAATTCGAAACGCCATCGATTGAAACCATCAAAACTAATTACAATCATCAGTCCCACAGTCAGTCATCATTCACCGCGCGAGGTTCAATCACCTCGCACGCATCACACAATCCTAAAACACATCACACACAAGCACGCACACTTTTCTACATATCTCTTCGCAACAACTAAAAATGCTGTATTCCCCCAACCGAGGATAGGATCATTTTCAAAAAAACCAACTCACTTTCGACATTTTGCCGGCGAGATCTTCACAGATACAGTCTTAGGAAAAGCACAAAAATAATGTTTAAGCACAGATACTTGATCACAAGTCAAAACTGCAGAGTTCCGTAACGTGTTCGGCGGATGAGAGAGTTTGCAGTATTGATGCGACAATAGCTCACGGCTGAACACAACTGAATGCCGAACGAATTTCAATTTGCTTCCACAGCAAAGCGGAAAAATTCGAAAAAGCAAAATTCACAATTGCGATAATATTTGTTTTTCCCGTTTCGACGAAAGGCTCTGTTCGATTCGCGGCTTTGGTATGTAAGTTGTTCTGACTGTGTTCCACGGTAAGACACTCTTAGTTCGAATGCTTCTGAGCGAGTGAGACCGTATCTTTTGGGTTTTATTGTATATGCACTCAGTTGGCGCAACCTCTACCACGGCACTACCCGCGTCACCCCTTTCAGATGGCACCCAGGCAAAGTGACCCACAACCAGCAGCGACGACGGATCGCCACTAAGTCGACACGACTTAGTCATCGTGATAAAAAAGAAAAATGAAAACAACAAATGCAAAGTAAAAAGCAAACAAAGATACGATACGATACGAATTTGCGACAACGCAAACAGAAATAAACGCTGCAAACGACAGGTAAACCAAATGGGCAAGTGGTCAAAACAATTTGAGTTGTAATTTATTTTAGATCGCGCGCCTAGCTATGCATCATCGATCGGAATGGACGACATCATCATCATCATCATCATCATGATCATCATCCTCATCACCATCTTCGTCGTCGGCTGAAGCATCATCCACATCATCATCATCATCATCGCCAGCATCCAACAGCATCTTAACCAAAAATGTTTTTTGAAGGTGAACAGCAGTATGTACGGTTGTACAATGTATGTACACGCTGCCCAAGCTGCCAGATGTAGACATGAGTACCGAATACATCTGAAGGATTCTCAGCTGTGCAGTATGGTGCGCAAGAATTGGCGTTCGTAAGTGTGGAAGAAAGAAACACTTTCTCTTATAATTTGGCCACGCAAATGCGGGGGTTGACAAATATCCTCAAGTGTCCGCAATCAAGACACACCACACCACTGATCGAAGGTATAGGAGAGACAGCTGTGCACATTGGTCTCAAATGCATCCGTTCTGTAGAATATGTGAAATTGTGGGTAGGGAAGGGCACACCTAGAAACGAGTCTCTGAACTTAACTGTGTGTCCAAAAGGGTGAAGGATGAAACACCAGCATTCCTAGTGAGACAAGTATTGCGGGTGAATGCATGGCTAGTTTTCTCAAATAGCAATAAATCAGTGACAAACAATACTCATTAAATCTGTGTCCAAGCGAGCGATTGGCTTCACGATATTTATGATAATAATAATATATGTTGCTCAACAGTCCGTAGAGGTCCAGGGCCTAGTTTCTCAGCAACCACTCGTGTTATGCGTGCTATTGTTCTCTCACGACTGGAAGGGACCTACAGTTTTATGTCGACTCCGATCGGCCAAGTTTGAGAGGCTTTTTTCCAGACAGTTATACACTTGCGCATTGTCCGTGACTAGAGAGAGGTGGGGCCGTGAAAATGTGTCGTATTGAACCTAGACGCCGAGGCGTAGTAGTCGGCGCCCAGACACACAACGCCACGGCAACCACTTCACGATATTGCTGTCTCAAAAAAGTTCCATCAACCGCTTTTCGATTCTTTCTAGAAGGTGTAGGGATGTCTTGGGGACCATTGTTGTTCATTAACTTGGGGCGGATATGGGCCTTACGATTTTTTTTTTTCCAAAACAGATCATGAATGTATGTATTTCCTGCATCGTTTGAGAAAGCCTTGAAATGTTTTGTTAATCTTTCAGAACCTCAAATGTATAAGTGATCATTGCAACTAAGTGTTGACTTCCTACTGATATCAAGGACGGACAGTCTTTTGGTTTCCTCGACACAAGTGCCATTCATGTAGTCATTCGTGTAGCCATTAATATAGCTACATATTAAGGATTCACTTCGGTTACAGGCTAGAACAGATGGATTTTTGAGCGAGGAAAACGAGGAATAGAATTGCACACCGCTACTTTCTGGAAGTAGACAGTAAATGATTGTTGCCCGCATTGGCATGTACCTAATATAATGTGGCCTGAACTGTGGAAGGATTCTACATATTATCTCTCCAAATGAGTATGTATGCCAATTTAGTATTCGCTTGATACATGCAAAGTCGATTTTGAAATCCATACACATCCGGTTAAAATTGAGGAAGATACGCAACGCAAAGCACTTTAAAAAGCGGCTACTGACGCATTTGGCCACTCATCACAACTCATTTTTCTTATTCATTTTTTCATAATTTTCCTTTTTTCTTTTTCTTTACCATCCTCCCATATATCATATCATTAAACCTTTCGATTCACTGTAGAAAATTATAAAATTTGTTTTGTAATCTCAATGCACAACTTCTTGAAATGTCAGACGTTTATTTCTTGAGATCGATAAATGGAGTATACGGCTTATGACAACAAATAAAAACGTATGCTCATGACTGTGAGTTCATCTGGACAGCAACAGAATTCCATTTTCCTTTGAAGACACATTACCATGTCCTTCAAATATGTGGGAAAACGGGAAAAGTATCAACAATAAACTAATACAACATAACAAACTTCTTGATAAGTACTTGAAAACCATCCACATCTAAATAGACTCCGCTGAAGATTCAGTGGAGGCAGTAAATCACATCGTTGGGGGCGCGGTCAGTGATTAAAATCAAATATTTCATCAAGATCGGTTTAAATGTACTTAACATACCAATTCTGTCGCCGAAGAGCGGGGTCGTGAGCCATGGAATGAATATCAGAAGCTAGAGTGATTTTATCAATAAAGATCTGAATTGTGTTAGAAATCGCAGGCAGGAGATCATGTCTAAAAAAAGGGAACCAATATTGGAGACAAAACAGAACCCTGTGGAACACCAGACTTTAATAAAAATAATATTATATGGGGACGCTACAGGTCGTAGTCGTAGAGAACCAGCGCCTAGCTTCTCAGTAACCACTCGTATTGTTCGTGCTATTGTTCTTTCACGAGTGGAAGGGACCAGTTTTATGCCGACTCATAAACGGCCATGTTTGTGAAGCTTTTTCTAGACAGTTAAACAGTGTCCGTGACTCGAGTGGTTCAAGTGCATAGAGGTCGATACACAGACCCACAACGCCACTCCGACTTTATTTTGTGGATATTTTGCGGTTCAAAAGGTAGTTTCTCATTCATAGAATAAAAAATGTTCGATACCAGGCACGTTCGACAGAACAGTTTGATGCATAAACCAGGTTTTAGAAATATCTAGTGTAGCACCTTGCTTTCGCCTACGTTATGAAAAGACTGGTTACACTTTTCGGTGAGATTTGCCATCGGATCATCAGTGGACCTATTACCAATCATTAGGGCCGCTTTTAAACACGCTAAATTCGTCGCCGATTTTTGTATGAAGGGGACAAGGAAGGTGAGACAGAAGGGATCACACAAAGGAAATAACACACACAATGAAGGAGAATCACCGACGAATTTAGCGTTTGTAAAAGCAGCCTAAGAAGCTTCCGCGATTCAGGATATATCATAATCTGATGGGTTATCATTGTTTCCATGAAAGAAGGGACGTTTATGCTTTGAGTTGATACGAATAGTTTGAGAAAGAGAGATCAGAAGTAGGATAGATGAACATTTTTGCCCCCAATGGAGAAAACGTCTTCAGAAGTACTGAGGTGAAGCTATATGGGTCAGAACGTTAAGATCTTTAATCACTCTTGCCACTGTAACAGTGCGAAAAAAGACTTCCTCCATAGTTGAATCAAAGTTGTTACCATCGACATTTGCGGAATGAAATAAGCTCTCAGATTCATTTCATTGCAAAAGTTTAACTGTTGCCGTCTGAATGTCCCGTCCGTCAAGTCCAGTTTCAGCAACAGAGAGCAGATAATTTGACTAAATGCCATTGCGGTTGGCCTGTAACATTGATCTACAAACGTCGCTCAGTCAACAGCAAGGAAAGAAGTCATTTGTCAAACATTTTTTTTTATCAAACCGCTCACTTCTTTCCCAGCAGACTGTATTCCCTATTATCTTTCGAGTAAATATGTGCAAATGACATTCCCGGCGAATACGTGCATGATTCATGCCAAAAATAAATAAAAGTCAAGTCTTTACAAATAAATCTTTGATGTGTCCATAAGCTGGCCATCTTTCCGCCACTTGCAGTGGAACCCACACGGCTACGCAACAATCATGCGATGCTGTCACGCATGCATCAGAGCTCAGCAGCTGCACCCTCAAGCATCCACTCCCTCGCTCCTCATCGAGTAGCTGCGCCGCCGCCGGCTGTAATATTGCAAACTATGTAATTCAGCGTGTAATCACTTCGAATTGTCTTATGATTTATTTATAAACAAATAGGGCACTCGGCCGAGTGTGCCCGCAGTGCATTCGGTTTCGCTCAGTCTCAGATGTTAAACTTGAACTGCGAACGAGTGATTTTTTTCTTCGAATCTAATTTAAGTTCGTGAGACGACTATATTTAGAGGGGTCTTGGCGTCTTGAATTTGTTGCAAATTAATTATGGCGGAAGACGATCGGAGCGTATGTGTGAGTCTAGCCGTATGTTTCCGTGTCATGCCAGAACTCGTTGTCTAGGAAACTGGGAAACTGCACCGCGACGCGGTGTGAATAGATTTATCACCTCTGCGGCGTGCTGGTTAGAAGCCTCCAGTTGAGTAAGACACACAAGTACACACTAAGCTGTCATCGGACTGATTTGAAATATTACGACAGATGTCTCGTCCGAGTGGTTAGTCATGCCATGTGATTAATCCAAATATTATCTAAACGTCTGGCAGGATTAATGGTGTTTTAAGAAAAATTAAATTCGACTACAAAGGCATGTGGTAAGCGAACTAATGGACTCATAAGCGATATGAAGACATGTCACAGATACAGAATGCGGGGCAGATACACGGGGGTCGTCATCGTCTAAGGACAAGTTATGCAGAAGAAGACAACCGGTTACGTCACCAATCGTTGGTTGATTTCCCAATAGCTGGGATAATTAATCATTTCAGGTGTAGCAGGTATTAGTTTCGCAGATTTGTTTGACAGTTTGCTGGTTGGGGTTCTTGCCAAGACTGTTTGCCAAAAACGGCGGCAGCGACCGAGCGAATGATTTGCGTGGATATCGGGAGGTGAATGTTCTTTCCGACACGTGTCCTGATGCTGGTCAGAGACTGTGACGCGTAACTCCGTCAGTGCACACTAATGACAGCCAGTTGGAGAGGTCAAGGTCAAATGATCGGAATTTGCTATTTGGCTTTCACATGAAGATAACTTTGTATTGTGCGAACGAAGTACTCCGTTCTTATATGCGTAATATCCGGTTTGTTAATAAAGGAAACATATTTGAGTCACTTGTGTTGCCACACGTACAGTGTTGGCCAAAACTAAACAACAACTCAGTCTGGTTTTGCAAAATTCTTCGCTACGGAATATTAAAGATTAAACAGTAAATAAAAAGGGATATGCGTCGTAAAGGTAAACACTATTGTCCAAAACCAGAAAAAAAGCCATTATACTCGTAGATCATTGTTATTATTGTTGCTGAGGTTATATTGCACCGCGACCTTTAGGTCTATTGTATCCCCCATTAGTTCTCTCTCGAGATCTCCTTACATACAGGTCTTTTCAGAGTTGTATTGATGGTTATGGACTCCTGTTGCGAAAAGGTGGAAGAAATCTATTCTAGAGTATTCTCTCTAAGTCGCTTTGAGAATGAAAGATGGTTCTAGTGACTTAATACCTTCCTCTGATAGTACGTGCTTGTCCAGATATCTTCGTATTTTGCGGGCTAGAGCCCCAGAGGATTCCAGTACGTGTTCCGGATTAGCCATAATATTTACATCCGATTTCACAGCTGGTTGTCCACAAGCGAATTTTAACTTTTGACTGTTATTTACAAAATCATACATATAAATGACATATCATATGATAAGTCCGTTTGATGCGAAAAATTTAACCATTATGTGGCAAAGCGCCACCACATCAAAATACCTCGACTACTTATGAGAAAGTACTAGTAAACTGTTTGTTCAAACTCTGAATGATTGCAAAAAAAAAATAAACTATTAGCGTAACGTAGCGACATCTAAGCAACTTCGAATTAACTGAGGAATCATAGGTATTATACGAATTCTTTTTCCTGCACATAAATGGCACTGAAGGAAGTGTGTTGGTGGGATGCTGTCCGCGTATTACAATCTGTGCTTCCGGGGAATTCCCAAACATTAAAAATAACTTTATTAAGAAACTCAAAGGTGATAGCTATTTCCATGTTAAAATATTAGCATGACAAATCGTATCCATGCTTCCACCAGCAGACGCAACTTTACAAGGATTGGAAAACGTCAGTACAATGATAGAGTGTGTCCAAAATGAAATAACTAAACTGAGATCAAGCTAGTGGACCGTAGCATTGTGGCTATGTGCGTCGACTCTTACGCAGTTGGACCTACCTGTCTAGGTTCGATTAATGGTACGACAAGAAACACTTTTCACGGCCGTGATTACTTGAGTATAGCCCTTCGTGTTCGTCAGACAAAATATAGAAGACAAGAAAGGTGGGCCCTTTAATTTTTTAATTTCGAAACTTTGGACATAGGTTAGGTAAGAGTGATTGTCACAGCTGAAACAGTTGTGACCCACTTAGATCCTGCTTGGATCCATTGTGCTAACCGGCGATTGATACACCGATTCCTCGTTAACCAAGGGAACTAATTACCACCTAAGAAGTAAAGGGTGTTTTTTTTAGAGGTATAGAACTTAAAGTTGGGAACACTTTTTTAACTGGCGACCATTTTGTCAGCTGTCAAGAGATTTATTTCTAGTTTAGTTTGGCATTTTAACATGAATAGACTGACGCCTGAACAACTCTTCCAAATTGTGCAAATTTATTTTGAAAATCATGGTTCTGTTCGAAATACGTATCTTGGTTGAATGGAATGGAATAAACAAAACTGCCGTATTTGGAGTGATGATAATCCTCAAGTGTATGTTAAAACACCGTTACATCCACAAAAACTGACTGTTTGGTGTGCTTTATGGGTTGGTGAAATAATTGGTCCGTACTTCTTTAAAAACGATGCTGGCCAGAACGTTACAGTCAATGGTAACCGCTATAGAGCCATGATTACTGACTTTTTCGTTCATCAATTGAACAACCATGATGTGCAGGAGCTGTGGTTTCAACAAGACGATGCAACATGCCACACAGCTCGTGCAACAAATGATTTATTGAAGGGAACGTTTGGTAACCGCATAGTTTCACGTTACGGACCCGTGCATTGGCCTCCAAGATCGTGCGATTTTACGCGTCTAGACTATTTTTTGTGGGGATATGTGAAGTCGCTAGTTAACGCCGATAAGCCCGAAACGATGGACCATTTGGAGGACAACATTCGCCGCGTTATTGCCAATATACGACCACAAATATTGGAAAAAGTCATCAAAAATTAGATCTCCAGATTAGACTATGTCCGAGCCAGCCGTGGTGGTCACATGCCAGAAATCATTTTTGAATTATAATGCCAGAAGATTATCTCTCCAATAAAGTAAATTTCATGTCAATTTAAAAAAACCGTCTTTGTTTTATTCCATTTCAAAGTTCTATACCGCTAAAAAAAACACCCTCTACTTGCTGTAATCCAAGTGGTCTCATCATAGATTGTGCACTTCATTATTGGGTTATAACCAGTTTGTTTTCCTGGTGAATTTTGCTATGTTCTCAATTTTTATGTTTGACATTTCTTCTAGACTGCTGTGAATAGTCGCCTACAGTGCTTTCCCTTGTCCTTGCAAGAGCTACTACTTCTTCCTCATTTCTGCAGCTCCTGCGGAAGTCGATGTAGGGGGCTAACATTCTGCTTGCGTGTGAGCCCATGATTCAGTGACCTGTTAGGACTTAGGAGTGTACTTGTATTTTTTGGATTAATTAAAGGCCATATTTGCAGCTTTGGATTTAACGATGGACTAACTAATTGCTAAATTACAAAGAAGGTTTCTATGACTAGTCTCCATGGGTTGGATGTACACAAAATGGTACCTTTGAAGAATTAGGTAAGTTGGAACAAATTAAACAAAACTCCTGCTGCTTGTAGTTTATTTGTAGCCAATTCACATCACACTCTCAACAGAAGAGGCAGCTTTTGTCAAAGCTTATTTGAGTCGTTGCGAGGATAAAACGGAAAGCAGAATGCAAGTTTTTGCACAAGAAGCGAGAGGCGTTTAGAAGTACGTACATATGAACTTTATGCATCTTTGGCGACTGTAGGTTGCAGCTCTGCTGTGTGCGAATCTACGTTTTCAACATTGACTGCAATCAATATTCCTCAGAGGTTGTCAATGGGTCACGAAAGAATGCAATAACGAAGACAGTTGATCTAAATGAAGTACCTACTTCGAATTTTGAATGATATGACTAATCGAAGAATTCGATTGTTTTCTTTTTACTTTTAATTTTGTAATTTTGAATTATGTTTGGCACCTTAAATAAAAAAAACCGTAAAGAAAAGCTATTGATGTTGCAGTTTATTTTTGGAAGTTCATAGCTAGCAAAGATCAATCTTGTTCACAAATACTTACTATCTACCTAGTGAAAGAACACTACAATATTTGGTGAATAGAAGTACTGCCATACACATGTACGACGAAAATGGATTCACCATATCAGATCAAGTTAATATTTTACTTGCTGCGATATGAGTCTAGCCATGCGTTTACGGATCCGAACCAAGCCTCGACCCGAATAGTCTTCGACTGCGAACCAGTGGGACAACGCAACAAAGGACGACCGCGTCTAAGTTGAGGATGTTATTTTCCCCTCAAGTTATTCCATGTACGTCAAGGACCAATAAAAATGAAGTAAGGATCAGTCTATTCCCCATCAAATGGCTCCTTTCGTGAACTTTAGGATGCAGTTCAAAATCGTAAATTCAGTCAGAACTGTCTTCTCACTAAGCCTCTTCATTTAGCGTTAAATGCACACTCCTTGAATTGTCCGAACAATTGAAAACAGCGCAATGTAACGTAAGGATATTGAAATGGTCTCCCAGAAATGATGATGATGAAGCATGTATACCCCCAAAAACTTCTCTAGATGTGACTAATTGCCTTCGAATACAAGATGATTTCACAGTATTCCCCAATCGGAAGATCATTTCGAGTCCATTTCTCACACCATACAGACAAGATAAAGATAAATAACCTCACATAGGTTGCAGCAAAACAGAGTTTACATTTGAATTAAGTTTATGAAGCTTATGTGTATTCAAGTAGCTCTTTTTATGATGCAAACATTTCGAAGAACCGAAAACAAGCCTTCATCGGAAATCAAAACAAAGCAGTAGACAGCAGAGCAGACAACAAGGAAATAACAAAACAAAAAAAAAAACAAAAACTTTTCTCTAATTCACACTCTCAGGGGAACCAAAACAAAACGTTAAACATTGGCCCCCCTCCATCGAGGCCAATAAGACCACTGCATTTCCACAATCCGGCGGCGTACGAGAAACCCCAAAATCTCCGACATCCACCCTCTGCGTGCGTCGGATGTAAACAATTTCGTAAACCAGTCACTTAAGTGAATTTCAAAACTAAAAACGACAGAAATTGTTAAATCATTTCTCTCGTCCACGCCCACCCGGTGCCGGCGGCGCGGCGGACAGTGTTCTCAAAACTGAACACACATCGATACAGTCGTACACGATCGTTTTTCGAAAGTTCAGCACAAACGTTATGATACACATGTACAGACAGAAACTGGCCCGCTCGGCCAAGTTTCCACACACAATTCGCGCGGCGGTGTGTACTCAAGTTTTTCAAAAATTTTCTCAGAATTTGTATTTTTTAATTTTATTTTTAGAAAAAAAAAGCATAAATTGGCCGCGGAGTGAATATAGTTAACGACTTTTTTTTTTTTGTTTGTGTTTCCTTCGTGCGTTGTGTCTTATGACACATTCGGTATTCCATGCGTTTTTTTTGACTCATCTCAGATGTTGCCACGATTTTTCTAACTTTTTTTGGCTTTTTGGCACGTTAGCGTGTGTTCAGCAGATGACTGGAAACGGAGCGGAAACGAGGAAATTTATCGTCTCATTGTCCTTTTGCGAACGCCTTAGGACACGCGATGTCATTCAAAAACGGTTTGAAGGAGATTTTCGAGAACATTTTCACAAATCATCATCACCATCACATCACCGCCCGGCAAGCTTCGGCACTGACGCCTCCTCTGATTGCTTTTCTAATTTTTTTTTTTCAAATTTCAAATTGCCTAATTATAATATTTCGGTGATCACTTTTTTTGATTGGTTGTGGCGTTAATGTTTTGTCACACGGAAACACATAATTTTCGAAACGATTTTGAAAAGAAAAAAACTTTTTTGTACGCTTTACTGTGTGTGTCCGCTGAAAACCGTTGTAGAACCGTTCACGAAATTGCTCCAAACGCAACTGAAGAGACGTCTTCTCACGAGTGTGTCCAAAAGATACAGAATGGGAGAAACATCGTTTCGGGCCGAAATCCTCGGCTGATTCACAGACACACTGCTGCTCTCGTCTAGGTATTAGGTGAGCACTAGTCGGTCGAGAACATGTGTTTCCATTTCCCCTCAGCAGGCTTTGTTGTTGTTTGCTTCTGTTCGTGCTGTGAGTTCTCTGCGGAGAGTGTGAGAACACTTTCGGGGATCTATGTACACACTGTTTATAGCGTTGACCCGTCGTCGAACCTTTCGTTCGGAGAACGCCCCTGGGTGCGAAGGGGGCAGCTTTATTGCTATGAGACGTCATTGACAGCCGACAAATCAGGATTGCTACGAAGTCCCCGATTTGGTTAAGCAACACCGAATGGTGGCTAGGCGAGTGTGCGTGATGTACTGGGGCAAGATCAAGTCCATATATCGGCTAGTCGGCAAGTATGGGAATGACACGCGGCGTAATGCCTTTTTTGGTGAGACCAGTGCACAGTCGAGGATGGTGGCACAAATGTAGAAGCAGTTGTAGACCTTGATGTGTCGACGATTGTTTCATTGGGAGTTGAGACCGACATGAACTTGGACGGAATGCAATTCAAATTGGTCCCCGGGGACGTGGATGGATTTTCGTGAAAGGTTAACATCTATTTGAGTGGATGAATAATTGAGATGCGGGGTCAACGGTAACGATGACAACCTAGAGGGAAATGTAACGCCTTCCGGCCTGTTAAAAGGTCTAACAAAATAATAAAGGCCTGGCATTTGGGGATATTCACGTGATTGGATGAATACAGCGAATCGTTAATGAAAGGTGTGATATTTGTTGAATGCGAGAGAAACAGAATATGTATGTATTGGCTTTGTCCTTCGAATCGAAAACTGCCAAGGCTTTGTCAGTGTAAGGAAATTCTCAGCAAGACCTGGGGTCTCTCTCACGGCTACGATAAGGTCTCTTCTCTTCTATGCATGCGTCGTTTGGTGGAATAGGCTTTCGCGTAAATACGTAACTTCTGTTTTCACTAAGCTTCAAAAAACGGCCTGTCTCAGCTGCATAGAGGCTTTCCCTAGAACGCCTGGCTCTGTTTTAGATGCACTTCTGAATTCTCCTCTTGATATGCTCATAAGTGGGGGCACTCTCAAGGCCATCTTCCGTTTAAAAAGAAGTGGTCTTTGGTAGAACTTGCACTGGGGAGTTTCGATGACCTTGTGCACCGTATTTCCTTTGACCCTAGTCTTATGGATACGCCGTCTGACGCACGGACGCCAGCTGCGGCGCACATACAAAGTCGGTCAACTCTGGCCAGAATGAATGAGCTAGGAAAGGACTGTAGTCGAATCTTCACGTATGTCTCCAAGACCAAGGAAGGGCTTGGCGCTGGCGCCTTGGTGGAGGGCGACAACATTATACTCACTCACACCTCGTTAGGTAACGTTGCGTCGGTCTTCCAAGCGGAAACTTATGCGATCCTAATAGCCACAAACTATATTGCGAAGAACAGGTGGAAGGAACGGAGTTGTTATGTCTGTAGCGACAGCCAAGTTGTGCTTAAGGCTATTCAAACCTTTAACCACTTCCAGGGTAGTTCCGGAATGCATGTCTTTTCTGAATTTGATCGGAAGTAAGTCCCGGACCACAACGGGAAATGAGGTGGTTGCCGATGAACTTCCTGGACAAGGATGAGAGGAGGCACTCTTAGGACCCTAACCTACGCTGGGACTACCTGTGCCTTTGATTAGGGCTTCCATCGATGTTTCGAGTGCACAACCGGAAGTGACATGACTCTGCAGGATGTAGACAGACCAAGCGCATGCTTCCTAACGTTTGTAAGAAACCCGCGGCATTCTGGTTACCTCTTGACAGAAAAGACTGCAGACAACTTACTGACGACAAAACCTTCGCCAAACACCTAAATGTGCTTGACCTAAGCGATGAAACCTTCTGCGACGCCTGTGGAGAAGACGACAACACTGCAGAGCACTTCCTCTGCCGCTGTCCCGCCTTTGCTCGGATCAGGTGGCAGTTATTTGGTGCTGATGAGGTGGATGATGATGATGTTGACCTTATCACAGATGCGCCTGATGACAGTACACTGGACCAGTTCTTGAGTCAGAAAGCTCCAGTAAAAGTCTTAAAAGACACATTCTTCCTCTAATCAGAACTACGAACATTCGAACGAAGATCAAATGCGGGATTCATCATGTAAATTGCAAGTTTATTTGGTCTCAAGAGCAGTATGCAAAGTTGCATACCATTCTCAGGAAAGATCTTGTTGATTTCTACAATATCTTGGGCGTTTAAAGAGAATCTTTTAATTATTTTGCATTGTTTTGCTATCTCTTCTGTGTCTGTATATGCCAGGATGCCGGGTTACTGTCGTTGCCTCCAGAAACCTCCCTTCGATCAGGTATATTACACAGACGGCTATCTTCAAGGGCGACAAGTTGACTAGAGAATGTATAAGTGTTGACCTGCATAAAACGGAACGAGTACTTCTCACTAGAAAGTATGAGATTCTTGCCTACGACCCACACTCCCTGTGTGGCATCCTCCAAAAGCAGAGTGCAACCGCTAAATTCTTGGGTCTCGTCATCGGCACTAAATTAAGGTGGACCTTGTACTGCTACTCGGAGGCCATAGGATGCAAATGGCTACAGCCTGGTGCCATGGTGCACTGGTTCTTCGAATCAGCAGTCAGGCTCATACTAATATTGAAAGTTGCAACAACGGAAAGCGCTTGAAAATGCCGTCAACTGTAACCTTCTCAACCGTGTGCATCAGTGGAGCGCTAAAGACATACATGTCCCATTAGACATATAATCTGTAGACAAGTAGTTGTCAGACTGTGATCACTGCAAATATGGAAGGAACTCAGTTCTAAACACCCCATTATTCTCGACAAATTTAGACTACTCTCATGGGACAGAATAACTGCAACAAATCTCAGTTTCTTTCGATTCAAGAGGCGCAATTATCGACCACCTACTCGAAAGGCCGTGTTGACTTTAGAAATACAAGCAATTAGCCGTTCTAATCCTGGCCCATGGCGCAGATGTATGGAAACTATCGAACTATCGAAAGGTTTGGGGTAAAATTTCAAGACCTTAGTCATGATTGCTTTGATGACGACTAAAGGTGAATATTCAACCACGATGTAGGACAACATTTGGTTGTAAGGCTCATTGCCTAACTTGACGAACAGTTCGCAGACAATTTCCAAGACTATGAGACAAGGCATGAAAGGAGACCCTCTGAATTGCGCCAACTACAGAGGCATCAGTCTTCTGAACATCGCGTACATGATCTGATCAGTCTGGCTGTGTGAACGTCTGAAACCGTTCGTTAACAACCTGGTCGGTTAGTACCAGTGTGGCCTTAGGCCAGGAAAATCCACCATCGACCAGATATTTCACATCACGGCAAATTTTGAGCGGAAACGGAAACTAAGAGCGACAGATCGATATCCACCACCTTTTCATCGATCTTAAGGCAGAGTATGATAGCATCTATAGAGACGAGCTGTACAGAGCAATGTTCAGTTTTAGCATCCCTACCAAACTCGCTCATTTGTGTAGGACAACGATGGAGAATCCCCGCTGCTCCATAGAGTTTAGTAAAGACCTAACCGAGTCCTTTGATGTCAGACAAGGCGACGTGCTGTTATGGGACTTCAAAATCTTTCAGAAGCCAGTGCAACTACTCGCATCTGCCAACGATGTTGACGTAATCGAAGGAACGCAGCGTGATATAAATGGCACTTTTGTGAGGAATGCGATGGAGTTGGCGAAGATGGAATTGACGGTAAATGAGGCTTGGCTGATTTAAGAGGAAGATTCCTCCCGTCTGCATAGAATATAGATGATGAGTATAGGAGATTCACTGCAGATCTTATAGGTTCCATGCCGCACTTAATTGCGTACGCCGGCGATCTAGTAGCGTACAGATCAGGTCGGAAGGTCGAAGTAATAAGTAACTTGCTGCAACTTGACTTCGAACAAATTCAGCGATTTTGCGACGACTGGAGGTTGATTATCAACGTTCTGAAGTGCGAAACTATCCATTTCAGGACCGCACTGTACATGGCAGCATGGGATACGCGCACAAACTGGCGTAAGTTCGGCATAGTTGACCCGCAGGGACGACCGTTAGGTGTGAAAAGTGTAGTAAGGTATCTAGGCATTTGGTTGGACCAATATCTGTATTTTGACAAACACATAGATATTGCTCTGGCGAAAGCTAAAACGGCCTTTGCTGTGGCAAGGGTGTCGTTTTACAGCAGCCAGCTTGACACCAGAGTAAAGGTAATCTGCTGCATGGCCCTCATCCGGTCAGTTATGGCGGTGAGTCCTTCCCAGATGGAAACGATGAGGTTGTTCGAGAGATAATGTCTTCGCACTTGTCTCCGGTTGTATCCTACACCCGAGTCTGAGTACAAGAAGTTCTATCCTAACGAGGTCCTGTACAACGAGGCAAACTTGAACAGGATAGATAATTTTATTATTAAACTGATCAGAAGGCACGTTGCACGAGCTTTGACTTCTTCCAACAGTCTGATCTCTGGGGCTTACTACCCCAATGTTATGTACCATAAGAGAGTGCGCCTCACCGGCTTTATTCCTCCTGAAGCGTTCCTCTATCTCGACAAAAGTGGCCTAATACAGGATCCACAAGGATGTCCTGTCATCCAATGTCCTGTCATCCAATGTCCTGACTCCAATACGAACGGGATGTCGCTCGCAGTCACGAGGATCTCCTCCGGTTCAGTAGAGCGATCTCTGCTCGAGACAACGAACTGTGCGAAATGTTCAAGTTCAACACGGACTGTAGCGCCACCTTAAGTTAAAAAGTCGTCCACGTTCGAGAAAACCCACGCGAGTGTTTTATTCAGACACAGGTTCATAGGCCATATCTTCTTTTTTGCACTAGGCTCCAAATCCATTCGTTGTTCGCCAAGTTTGTAGAACATTCCCTGCACTCTTGGTTCATTTCAGGTCGTCCTCGCTATGCTAGCGCTCGAAAGTTATCCCGATTCTAGCTTCGTTTTTCACATGATCAATTCCGGCTCTGCATGATTTGGCTTTTGTCTCAAAACAAGATCGCTCAGTTCACCGTATAGCCCACGCTTTCTATTGTCATCCACGCAATTAGGACGGTCGTACATCTCTCATATCATATCTATCAATCCTCTTCCTTAGATCTTAACAGCGTCGCGACTTCCAAAAAGACAATCATTGTTCTTGAACAAACACTTCATGGTCGTCAATAACCTCCGTAAAATGTTTCCAAAAAATACATCGTACTGCAAAAAGCCGATGTTAATTTATGTCCCAAACAAGTCACAAACCGAAAGACTTTCACACTTCATATTCGGATCATAAATGAAGCGTTCGCCTCCCATTCCATCGTTACCAGTTACTTGGGGTTTATAAAAAGAATATCCTTACTCGCTGCACAGAGGAACTAAATATGGCATTCCATTGATAAACGACACTACATCAATCGTCTGACGCACTCGCAAACCTGCACGCATGCACACCGCCGTGTCGAGTCGTCTCCATTTAACAAAGGCGCCTTCCACTATGCCCGTGATTGATAATCACCTCATAAGTTATTCAATTTTGCCCGAATCAATTACCCAGCCGGCGCATGGCGACTGCATGTCAATGAGTACGCACGCCAACTTTACAGTACCCACTGCGCTCATCTCCATTTCTTTCACGATAAATAATTTATTGCACAATTATGAACAGGAATTGGTCTGAATTTATACTAGGTTGCAGCAGCTACAATCTTTTTTATTTATTTATACAACTATCAGCGCGAATTTGTTAAACGATCGTTCATCTAATCTAATGCGAGCGTGTGACTTATTTTTTCCGCTTTCTTCGTGGTTTCTTTGGATTGTCCGTGTCTTCGTCGCTTTCATCCGCCTGGCTACTGCTGCCCGGTCTTTGCTGTTGCTGCTGATGCTCACCCCATTCCTTGCGCAGTTCGCTGAGCATTCCTGGTGTCAGGAGGCCTTGTGCCAGCAGACGTTCCGTTAGCCTGCCGCGTGCACTAGATGGCAACCGGGGTTCTAGGCGAAAATGTGGAAGTTAATGACGACGAATGTGGCCGCTCCAGACTTACCTTTGGTCGATGTGACTCGCCGCAGGGGATACGTTTGTTCGCTATCGCCAGCCTGCTGATTGGCTTCTGTGTTCTTCAGTAGACGGGTGATTTGGAACACGCCTTGCTGGATGATCTCGTCGAGTTCTCTTTGAGAGTTTCGCACTTGAGCTGCATCGGGAAACATATCCATGAAGCGATAGCTACAAATGAGATGGTCACACGAAGTCCTATGCAAAGGCAGTGCGCAGAGAGACTCACCTCAGCCAAAGATAAAGATCCATCACATCGAACACCGACTCCAAGTGGACAAGATCGAGGATGGTTCTGGGCAAGCCCAGTGGCCAGCCGCAATTGTGAGCAATGAAGTCGTATGAGATGGGCTCACTTCTGCTGAATTGTCTGGCGATCTGAGGAACGAGTTCTTGAGAAATCTGCGCATGGAAATATGAGCGGTGTGACGTACCTTGAGGAACATCGAACAGACGAAAGCCATTTTCTTATTGATTGGTGCACAGCAGAAGACATAGCGAGCCCTTAGTGGCAAAGGGACGTGCTGGATCATCTCTGCCAGAAACTTGAAATCCTCAATGTTGCACATGAAGTACAAGGAGTCATCAACGGTGCAGAGATTGACGAAAATATCCTGAAACGAATGACAAGCGAACAAGTGATTAGAGGGGAACTGTCATTTCACTCTTTTTCCTTTGTTTCTCGATCAACTGTGGATGGTGTGCAAATTCCAAAACAAACATCCCCAATCAACTGACTGTCGCAGTAAACAAATTGTTGATACAAACATTTCCTCAAGAGTGACGTTTATGTCCCTTGACAGATGACAAACGAGATAAACGTCGTAAATAAACACTCGATGATGGTCCCTAATCGACTACCCAATCAACTTTGACCACCACCAGAACCACCAGAACCATCAGAAACAAACAAAATTTACCATGAGATTGCTCAGCGTCGAGTTCGGCAGATGATAGGCGTACAATTCAATTTGATCAGCGGTCGGATGTAGTCCGGCCTTTTTCAGCGGCTCTGGACTCTGCTCCAGTATGCCCTTGAGCGTCTGTAGGTCTTCTGCTTTGAATGCCGTCACGAAACCATGTTCCCACTGGGTCTTGAACCGGCCAGCTCGGCCAGCAATTTGAAGAGCCTGCGATACAGTGATTGTGTCTACCTCCCGCTCTCCCTTTTCATTCATCGTTGGCTTGATGATCGAATAGAATATTATGCGGCGTATACTCCTGCAAAAAAAAGGAATCAACATGACTTATGCTATTCTTCAGCGTTCACAAATCGGAGACATACAGATTCAATCCCATTCCGATGGCGTCTGTGGCAACCATGACCTTGCAGCTGTTGTTCGGATCATTGAACTTGGCTGCTTGTGCCAACTTTGTTCCCGGAGGCAGCCCCCCATATATCACCGCAACTTCCCGTCCCCTGGAATCATCTTGAGTAAGAGTAGGAAGAGGAATGGAAAATCACGCTTCTTTTGCCTTACCTCGCTTCAATCTCACGCGAGACGGAGTATATGTCGTTCTTGTTGAAGCAGACAATGCAATCGCCGGGCTCCACGTTGTCCAGGTTTCCTAGTGCTGCGTCCTCGACGGTCAGTTCAGTCAGGCGATCGTACCTATGCACCTCCACGGTCTCGTGGGTTGTTTCGCAGATCTTTTCAAGCAGTTCCAAGGCTCCAGCCTCTCCACAGACGTGAACTTCGTCGGCTATCAGGCCAAGAAATGCTCGTGTCCATGCCCAACCGCGCTGAGGGTCACGCAGCAGTTGGATCTCATCAATAACTGCAACTTCATCTGGAAGGAAATACGCTGTTTCCAAAGGATCACGCATTCAATGGTCTCTACTTACATGGGGTAGTAACGGATGTCATTTCTACGGTGCAGGCGACATGTGAAGCCGGTGTATTCTCATTGATGCCGTACTTTCTCTCCTCTCCAGTGACCAAATCGCATGCAGTTCCCTAAGAAGATGCGTTGGAAGCAGTTCCAAGAAACAGAAACACCAGTGCACTCACCCTGTCGTTGGATTTGTTGTACACCTCGGTCGCCAGCAGCTTTAGAGGACCACAATACACACCCGATTTGGCAGTGAGAAACCTCTCCATGGCATGGTAGGTTTTTCCAGAATTCGTCGGACCCGCATGGAATACGATTTTCCTTGTAATTGCCCTCGCACTTGGATACCAGTTGGCGGGCGTTCTTAAATCCGAAATCTTCTTCAAGTCATCCATGCACTCCAAGTGGGGAAATATCGTCTTAGCATGCCGCAGGAAATATGGGAAAATATCGTCAATATGACCAGCTCCCTGGAGGATATCACTTATCGTGATATGAAGATCCACAGGCAAGTTCTCTGCCTCAATGCAGTAGCGTCGAAATGAAGCAAATGCTTGCTGCTGTAAGTAAGCTTTAAAGGGAAATACATTCACAATCACCAACCAATCACTGTTTCCTGCAGCAGCACTCACAATCCAGTCCGTTTTCGATGCACAGCAGCTTTATTTCACGTTTCTGGGTGAATTTGTTGAGTGTATTCAGCAAATCCGTTTTGTCCAACTTCCCGACTAGCTCAGCTCCAACATTTATCTCATCGTCTTGCGCTCGAACATAGACTGGCTTAAATAGAGACGAAACATTGTGACGGTCCGGTTTCTTGCCACGAGCATTGTGATACCCGGAAAGGTGCACGCATTTTGATAAAACATACTGATGTCGCTGGAGATTTTTCGCGGAATTTGACAGATTTTGTGTGGCGGAATATAAAAAACCTATTCCGCGTCTTGAATGCAACATTATTTAAGTTTAATTGGTAAAAAATAAATTATTTCTTTCCCGGTTCGATGGGGAAAATATTTTACATCACGATGTGCGTGATGCAATTGTCAAAATGTCTATAACCCAACCTCACTTTTCGAACGCACTGATAAGTGCGAAAACAGATGATAGATGTCAAATATTAAAATGGGGTACAGTAAGAGCCGAAATTTCCTCATGAGTGTGCTTCAAGTTGTTTTTCTTAAGAAAATTATTTATTGAATTACTGAAAACTTACAAGTAAATGCGTAATTTTTCATAAGGATGATAGGCGCAAGAAGAAACAAATGAAAACAAATTGGACATATTTTTTTTCCAATTGGATTCATGCCCCCATTCAGAAGTGCGGAATCTAATACCACCCAAATGAAACAGAACTAAATCGGCAACCTTGACAACGGAACTGTCACATTAGTCGAGTGCCTGACACAACAAATAATCTCATCACATATCCCAAAAACATTTATGAGTCATTTTTAGTAAACATCGCAAATTTTTCCTTCAGAAAATCCACAAAAATGGGCCTATTCGGAAAAACGCAATCAAAAGATCCAAAAGAGCAGGTAATGAAACAGTGGACGAGAATTTCTGTGCGAATATCTAAGTGGAACACCGATTGTAGGTCAACGAATGGACACACAAGATCCGCAAAGAAAGTAACCAATTGGATCGTCAGATACGTAGTATCCAGCGGGAGGAGGAAAAGGTTAAACGAGCATTAAAGCAGGCCGCATCCAAAGGTGACCGTGACACATGTGTGATATTGGCCAAAGAAATTGTGGGGGCGCGCAAGGCTGTGACGAGGATATACACCAGCAAGGCGCACCTTAATTCGGTTCAATTGCAGATGAAGAATCAATTATGTGGGTATCAAATCGCAATTTCTACAGAACATGATCATTAATTTCCCATTTTGTAGCTACCCTCCGTGTTGCCGGCTCCCTGCAGAAGTCCACAGAAGTCATGCAGGCAATGCAGTCGCTCGTGCGATTCCCGGAATTGGCTGGCATCATGCGAGACATGTCCAAAGAAATGATGAAGGCAGGCATCATCGAGGAAATGCTGGACGAAACCATGGATTCCCTGGAGGACTCCGAGGAAATGGAAGAGCAAGCCCAGAAGGAAGTCGATAAGGTTCTGTGGGAAATCACCGAGGGTAAGCTTGGCGAGGCTCCACTTCCACCGCAAGGAGCAGCCGTTGAAAAGGCAGAACCCACGCCCATCGAAGAGGACGACGACGAAGAAGAGCTGCAGGAAATGCAGACCCGCTTGGCATCCTTGAGATCGTAAACAGCTTCAGTTGGAAGATGTTCGGTCCCCTTTAGTTAGGTTAATCTCAAGTCCAAGTCATTAGTGATCACTGTGCGTTCGATGCCGGATTTATTTGTTGTTTATTTCGCCCAATATACCAATTTTTTTTTTTTTTTTTGTATACTAAACCTAGTCGCTTCGCTGTACATTCTATCTAACACTGTATCTCTGTTCTCGGGCGCAGCGCTCGCACAACCTTCTCTATTTTTTTGTGATTTTCTGTTGCGAAGGTGTGCGCGGATTTGGTAGCAGACCGACGGGCACATGCATACGGGTACATTTATCCGCCAAGACCTTATTTACTACATATTTATGTACTTTAGGCATTAGTAACATGGAAAAAAAAGAACAACTTACGATATTTAATAAATTAAATAAACATAAGCAAACCACACTTCATTCCATCGGCGTGTTTATTTACTTTCCACTTCTCTGAGAGGGAATTCTTATCGCGCGTCAGCCATTGCATAAGAGTTGACGCTGGTTGCGAGGAATGACTATGAGGTGACGACAGCCAATTCGGGTTATCTGCTGTCACGCCTTTTTGCAAGCAATTGGCGGTTATTAAAGAAAATATGCAAACATTGGTTTGCTCACCAGCGTGTCGTCAGTTTGTTGATTTTTGTGATTCATTAGATGAGATTATCACAGTTTCCGATCTAGAACTGGGCATGCCAGGGAGTTTGGTTTTCTAGCGCAAATACAGCAGCAGTAGCGGAGGCCAATGAAGCAGAATTAGGCGAAAGTAACGTGTAAGGATGCAAGACTGAAGTGGCGATTTGTCGGAGTGTCTTATGATCTTATATTTGTCTCTTCTCCGTTACTTGTAGAACCGTTCAACCAATTATCGTCTGGTTTTTCCGACCATGATATACTCTTCTGCACTTATAATATTAACCTGTCAAAAACTGTTGTGTATTGATTTTAATTACCTCCAAAGTGCCACTATTTCTGCCCCTTGGATGCAATGCCGAAATAAGACTGACCCCAATGACAAAATCGATGCTTTCCAGCAAATACTGATGCAATTATTCGATCAGTGTGTACTCACAAAGTCGGTCAGGATCCAAAATCGAGCATGCCCTTGGTATACGGCTGAAGTGGTCAATGCCATCAAAAAAAGAAATAGGCTTGGAAGCATAACCAATCTCAATCTAACTGGTCAACATACAAATCAGCACGTAACAACGCTACAGCAATAGTACGTACTTCAAAGCAAAACTTTTTCAGGTCGAAACTTAATGCATCTCTCCCGCCGAAGAAACTCTGGAACAACCTTCGAAAAATTGGTGTATCTAGTTGTAACCACAGCTCAAAATGTGACTTTAGTGCTGATGAACTTTCTGGGGGAGAAACCTTCAACAAACTTTAATTTCAATTTTTCAGCTGACAATGCCAGCTCAATTCCAAGATTGGATGATTTTGTAGTTGTTTCTGAAGATGAAATAGTTCGCTGAGCAAATAGTATTCAATCAAATTCAATTGGCTAAGACGGAATACCAATCCGGTTCGTCGAACTTGTTTTGCCACAAATTGTCTCCCATCTCACGCATGTGATCAATTGGTGTATTATTACATCGACTTTTCCGAAGTCATGGAAAATCGGTAGAATTATCCCTATCGCAAAGAAAACTAACCCTGCGTCTACAGCTGACTTTAGACCAATTAGTATCTTGCCCTGCTTATCCGAAATCTTTGAGAAAATTATAGCGAATCAGATCACAAAACACCTGTCTATTAATAACAGCTGCTGCACAGCTATAATTAATATTCTCGAAGAGATAAGGTATTTTTATGACAAAAAAACATCGCGTATTTGTGTCTGCTGGATTTCTCTAAGGCTTTTGACAAAGTAAACCATAATATTTTGTGCTGGAAGCTTCAGAATTACTTTGGTTTCAGTGATAGAGCGGTTCGATTAGTGAGGAGTTTTCTCTCAGGGAGATCACAAAAAGTAGTAATGGGTCAAAGTCATTCCTGTCTTTTGGAAGTAAAGGGTGATTTTTTAAAAGCTATAGGAAAGTTTTTCAAAAAACGCACATAAAATTCAGAAAAATGCATGAAATCTTTATTTGAATCGATAGTACGGTCCATATAATTTAATGTTTGAAGATTATTTCATGCAAATGTTGACCTTGACTGCGCCTCAAATGGTCCATCCGCTTAGTCCAATTTTGGCACACTCTTTCCAACATTTCGGCCGGTATCTCACGAATAAATGCTTCAATGTTGTCTTCCAATGCGTCAATTGAAGCGGGCTTGTCTGTATAGACATGAGCTTTAACATAGGCCCACAAAAAATAGTCTAAAGGCGTTAAATCGCACGATCTAGGCGGCCAATTGACCGGTCCCGAACGTGAAATAAAATGCTCACCGAACTCGCCCCTCAATAAGTCCATTGTGGCGCGTGCTGGCGTGTGGCATGTTGCACCGTTTTGTTGAAACCACATGTCATGCAAGTCAAGCTCTTGCATTTTGGGCAAAAAAAAGTTGGATATCATCTCACGGTAGCGCTCACCATTCACAGTTACGTTACGATTCGCATCATCTTTGAAGAAGTACGGTCCAATGATGCCACCAGCCCATAAACCGCACCAAACTGTGACATTTTCTGGATGCATTGGTAGCTCTTGCAATGCTTCTGGCTGATATTCACTTCAAAATCGACAATTCTGCTTATTTACGTACCCATTGAGCCAAAGTCAGTGGGTCGATTAAACTGACCATAAAATGGAAGAAGCGAGCGATGAACTTTCTTAACAGAGCACTCACTTTTGATAATAAAATTCAATAATTTGCAAGCGTTGTTCGTTTGTTAGACGATTCATGGTTAAATTATAGACCATTATAGACTGAAGATGTTTGACAGTGAAACAAAACACGAAACGTGCGTCAGCTGTTTAAATCAGCGTTGCCAAAAAGAGAATAGCTAAAAAATCACCCTTTAGAACAGAGTGTTCCGCAGGGTTCAATACTAGGTCCGATTCTCTTCTGCATGTTCATCAATGATTTACCTTCCGTGTGTAGGCATTGCTCAGTACACTTGTATGCTGATGATGTTCAATTGCATCTGGCCAAACCTTTTCCAAATCTTGACGAACCTGCGACTCTTATGACCAACGACTTAAAAGATATTTTCGATTGGTCAAGTGTAAACGGGCTACAACTAAATCCAATTAAGTCACTGCTAGTACCTATTTTCAAACTGAAGCTTGATCTAGACCATATCCCCGAACTCTATCTTGGTTCCTATAAAATTAAAACCGTTGAGAAAACAACGAATCTTGGATATGTAATAAGCAATGATCTATCTGGATATGATCATATCAATATGATTGTTGGTCGCATCTATGGTTGCCTCCGTAAACTATGGCCCAATGCTTATTACACTCCGCAAGACACACGCAAAAAACTTGTAACTGCTCTGATACTACCTCTCATAAGATACGGTGAATTAATATATTGTAATCCTGACTCGCTCTCCATGCACAAGTTACAGGTGGCTTTTAATGATGCAGTTCGATATATTTATGGCATTCGCAGATATGAGCATATCTCTGCTTATGTCAGGGACTTACTGGGGTGCAGTCTCTAAGAGTACATTAACGCCAGGAACTGTATTTTCCTCCACAAATTGATTCACAGTCGTAGTCCGGATTAATTGTTCAACATTCTTAATTTTACTCGTTCAAATAGGTCAATTAATCTAGTAACTTATCGCAATAACTTTTTTAAATTCATCGCGTTTATTTTTCATTCATACTGCTAGACTATGGAACTCTTTACCTTCTAATATTAAATCGATATCGAATCAGGAAGATTTTAACTCGCAGGGAACCGCACAATCAATTGGGGACTGAATCCCCTTGAAGGGGATGCTGGTCCCATACCCGGCTTATGGGCATGGGACCAGCAACTCTTGTCGCCGCCCTCACCTCTATGACTGGGACTTCAGCAACTGCCCAGACCTCAGTGACTGGAGTAGGTCTAGTGCGGCTGTTGCCCGCAGTGACCACAATTTCCTGCTTGCGTAGTGGTTGCCGCTCCCTCTTCAACTTTTGCCGCTGGTTGTGGAACCAGACTTTGATGACGCGCTCACGCAAGCCGAGTTTGTCGGCAATCTGCTTCCGTCGGCAGCTGTAGAGGGAGCTGCATGCGGCAAACTCCGCCTTCAACTCAGCCTCCTGGAAAGGGGTGAAAGCTGTTCGGTTGCGCCGGGCGTTGTTGGATGGTTGGCTTCTGTTTGCCGGTCCGTTTATAATCGCTGATCGGTTAGTGATTGGTTCTGCCGGAGTCTGTTGCTAAAATATTAGAACAAAATGAAGTTAATCTATTAAATCAAACAAAAAAATTGAGAAATGTGTTTTAGTACCTACCGTTGAGACGATGTATGCCAATTGCCATGCGTTGGAATCCATTTCTGTGCTTAAAATGTTCTTAATTCGAATACTGTCGAAATTTGTTGTGGTAAGGAGCGCAGGTCTATCTCGCGTGAATGCTTGTCTGTTAAATATAAAGTTCTTACGACAATCCTTTTATTTATATCGAGGTGAACGATCTAATCGCGTGGGCATATCAGCTACCCGCAAGTACTCAGTACGAAACCATTGTTTGCTGTAGGCGGTGTTACGCTCGGTGAAGCTCGGTCTTCTTGTGTACAGATCTTCCAAGCTGCTTCAAAAATTGGCCCAGCTTGGCCAGTCCTACTGGAAAGGTCAGCATTACTCCTCAATAAATAAATACCCCTTTAACTTCTCCACCTGTTTGAATGGAACTTCAGTAACATGTAGAGTGCATTGACTAGGCGTTCGAGAAATTACCATAACATATGGCCACAAACCCAATGATCGCGCGCTGGGGCTCTACCTGGGAGGCTTTGAGGAGCATTTGATTTGCTAATCAACAATAAGCCAACTGATTCATAAACTATGTATTTTCAGATTTTATATCTGGATAGAATGACGGTAGACCATCTACGATTTGTGTTAAGAAGTGTTTCGCACTTTAGTAGATGTTTAGCAGTAGCGATAGGCATGTATGGCATATCTCCGAAAGGCGTACCACCTTGGTACCGCAGCTATCAAGTTCGTCCGCTTCACAATTTTCTGGGATGTCACAGTGATGTTAAAGTGGATCTTAAAATACTTGGCCATCTCGTTCAGTGAGAGGCCGCAATTTTGGGAAGTCTTTGAGTTAAAAGCGACTGCGTCCATACATTTGATCGCTGCCTGTCTGTCAGAACAGATGACGATGTCTGTACTTGAATATCCCGTAGCTCGATTGTAAGACAGTCTCTATTAAAAATAGCCCCTCACAACTACCTTCATATCTTCTATTTTATTTATAAAATTATGAAAAACTTATATGCACACATGCCTATTTGGAATTCCGCCGGAATTTGTGTACCCCCGAACTTTTCCTGCTATAATTGTAAATGTCCATCGGAATTTTGTTCCCCGAGCTATGTTTGCGAGCCAGTCTTAGTGGCAAAAAAAAAACATTTTATTTGTTTTATTTACTAGCTTTATTTTTTTTCTTAAACACACTGCTTCTCTCGAAATCCAAACTAAGAGCGAAATCTTCACACATTCTTTTAACATACAAACAGAGATAACAATAGAGAAAACTAACAGGACTTTACTTAATACAAGATCAACATTTATAACAGAAAGAGAACAAAACAGAGGTGGTCGATTTCACGAATATATATGAAGAAAAGAGAGAGTTATACATATATCAGCCTTCGGTTGTAGCTTGGCTGTAGCCTCCTTCCACTTGGGAGCGTGCAAAGCAAATGACATTAGCTTGGCTTGGTTGTACCGCTCTTCATCCAATGAACAAGAACATCACGCGAGTGCTTGGTCTTGGGCTTTTTTGATTGTAAAACAAAGAACAGTCTGCACTGAATGACGATTGTAGGCTAACAGTTACATGTAACTCCCGGGGAAAATTCGAAATTATATTCGTACAATTTGGCTGTCTAATTATTCAAGGAGCCGCTGAATGGCTGTTGATGAGAGCGATATCGAACGAGAGCATCGTCATTCGACAGTCAAGCAGCAATTATGGAACTCGAATCACCATTTTTAAGATCAAATTGGTAACAAACTTCCGTATGTCTCTTAACAAGATGTCAAGACATCTCAGCATAACGGCCTCCTGGGTTCCTGGAAATAGATATATTCCAGGCAACTGTGAAGCAGATGAGCTAGCCAGAAATGGAACAATAATCATTTGACCAAAGATTGAAAACAACTAAGTGGCAAGAGAAACTCAAAAAAACCAAAATCACAGGGCTATCGATCAGCAGGGTCCGTGAAAAATGGAATAACCATAACGCCTACATGAGAATAAAATATGACCAAAAATGAAACCACGGCCATCCTCAGTCTAAGCTGAAAAAACCTGAGTAACCTAGTTGGGGTCCTCACAGCACACGCCGCTAAACTAGGATTACGGACAACGACTTCTGAAACAGATGCATGGATGAAGAAGAAGAGGAAAACCCTTCACACCTACTCTGCAACTACCCCGCCCTGGCCACCATTAGAAAACAAACCCTGGGTTGGCGGTTTTGTCCAGCACACCTTATATTATTTCCACCACGCTCTAGATGAACCTTTCCGACTCGTTTATCGCACATCCTCTTCTAGTTACATTTTTCGATTTAAAGTTTTCCAATAATTTCTGCCGGTATACATATGTATGTATTCGATCATTCAAATTATCCGAAAGGCAAGTTCTATTACTATCTGCTTCACAATTCCGGTTCCCAAATAACTATTCGAGGGGATTTTCATTCATAATAGGCGTGATTGATTTTATTAACGAAACTCTATTTCTTCTTTATTTAACTGCACGCCTCGTTACAGGAGAGAATGGCTGGTCCACTGTATTCCTGGTTGAGGTTTTTGAGAGCAAAAAGTTGTAATAGGTCTAAAAGTCAACAACATGCGGTGTTCCCAATCAGTACTCCATTTAAGTAACTAGAACGAGATTGTCACCATGATGTGGTCGTTGACGAATTTCTAATCTACACATCACGGCCTCCAGGCACATCCATGTGATTTCAATTTCCACCATTAGACCCATTCTTCGTTAAATTCTCCATCGGTAATAGATCATTTGAGTAATCGCAGGATTATAGGAATATCTCAGATTCGTCATAGCTGGAGTAAAGTGGTTTTGGTTTGTAGCCATACAAATGGTGTCCTGGAATGCGCTGGAGCATTCCGACTGGTTTCGGTCAGCAACAACCCTCGTTGTTATTGCTGAAGGCATTCATTCTTTAATTAATAGATCGATTATTAGCCGGTTGTTAAAATACTCTACTGTTAGCATTGGTGTTCTACCACGCTGTCTGGTCTGTGTCAGTTGGTCAATTGAAATGCACGTTTGTTAATTCTCCTACTCAATAGATGTGATCATCATTTGAAACTTCCTATGAAAGCTGATACGTTTCCTTGCCATAATCGCATAAAAATCTTCTTCTTCATTTGGTACTGTTTTTTCTATTTTTGTTCGTTTACCTATTTTGCCCGAATTCAGACAAAAAAATGATGTCGAAGTCTACTTAGCCTAGATGTTGGTTAGGCGTTTGAGTTTAACAATTAAATCCTTTTATCAGGAACCTGAACCATGTCATTGAAATGAAGGTGGTCTTCAAGATTAAACAAGACCTGACCTGTGTAAAATTTGAATTCGAAGAGAGTGCTCCGGAACCAATGTGAAACCATTCCAAATTTCTATGACTGAACTAAGTTCATCTGAAATCCTTTATGCAACATTTGGCATAGCATATTCAGATTTTGTGAGAGAAACCCATTTCATTTCACCATCTACCACAGTTCACGATGTTAAGGATGAATCGATTGTGCTAGCTCAAAATGCGAATGGGCTTGTGGAAAAATAATATCACAGCCCAATCCAGTTGATTATGCAAGAAAGAAGACTGATCAACAGGAAATGTGTAGAAAACCATTTGACTCATTTACCATGTCGTTGCAATGAAGAAGGTCTTCAAGATTCAACACGAGGAAAGACGCACAAGTCATCACGATTGAGTGGACAATAGTGCAAATTCAACGCTAGTGCTACGTAACCAAGGTGAAATCATTCAATCCTAGACTGAACTAGGTTTATCTGAAATGTGGCTCCTTCATGCAAAAAGAGAAACAACCAACAAATCGAAATTCCTTCCCCTCCATCGTTGTACAGCAAAAAAATAAACTGAGTTTTTTTTTAATTTAATTTTAATTTTTTATTTTTATTTTGCAAAAATAAGATAAATTTATTTACAATCTATTTACAATCAAATTTAAAATACAAATCAAAAATCAAACACATTAAAGTTAAATGGCAATGCCATTTCTAAGTCATTCTTAGCACCATCATCTGGCTGATCATGTTCCAGTTCCGGTTCGATGTCGATGCATTTGAGGAACCCGCTGATGTCGATCATTTCTTCATCAACATCCTGATTGGCCAGGAACTCCTCAATATCCAGGTCCAGGTCCAGTTCAGTTGAACTGATCTCCAGGGTATCTAGCTGCTCGGAAAAAGGCTGCTGGGGATTAACTACCTCCGGAATGTCCTCCTGAGGTGGCTGGGGAACGTTTGGCGGCGCAGTCATTTGCAGCTGGCACTGATATTCGAGCAGGAACTGATCGTTGTAGGCTTCTAATTCCTTTTGCAATGCGATGGTAGGGCAGATTTCGGGAGCTTCTTCTTGTCGAGTACATTCAACTGGCGGCTGCAATGTAGGGGCTGGCTGGTCGTGTTGTTGTTGAGGAGTTGCGAAGTGGTGATCTGTACTGTCGCGTACTACCAAAAACTCGCTGATCTCATCTTTCAGCCGGGAAAGATCTGGTTGCGCCGGTTGATCAGCCCCAACAGGTGTCGTCAGAGTCTCTGGGAGACTTGCAGGGAACCGCACAATCAATTGGGGACTGAATCCCTTTGAAGGGTCCCGGCATATGGGCATAAGACCAGCAACTCTTGTCGCCGTCCTCACCTCAATTACTGGGACTTCAGCAACTGCACAGACCTCAGTGACTGGAGTAGGTCTAGATCGGCTGTTCGTAGTGGCCGCACTACTCGCAGTGGTTCCGCTCGTCGTAGAGGCCACCTTGGTGGTGGTGGCCACAATTCCCTCCTTGGATCTTGTTTGCCGCTCCCTCTTCACCTTTTGCCGCTGGTTTTGGAACCAGACCTTAACGACGCGCTCACACAAGCCCAGTTTGTCTGCAATCTCCTTCCGTCGGCTGCTGTAGAGGGAGCTGCATGCGGCAAACTCCGCCTTCAACTCAGCCTCCTGGAAAGGGGTGAAGGCTGTTCGGTTGCGCCGGCCGTTGTTCGATGGTTGATGGGTTCTGATCGTCTGTTCCCTTGTTGTCGCTGATCGGCTATTTATTGCTTCTGCCGGAGTCTGTTGCTAAAAAAGAAAAACAAAATAAAATTATTTTTTTAATTAAAAAAAAGAAGAGAAATGTGTGGTACTTACCGTTGAGACGATGTATGTCAATTGCCATGCGTTTGAATCCATTTTGACGTATGTGCTTATGTCTTATTTAACAGAATTTAATTTTTTAAGGAGCGCGGGTATATCTCGCGTGACAGCTTGTTTGCTAAAGATGATGATCTTGCAGAAATCCTTTTATTTATAGCGAGATGAACGATCCCATAGCGCAGCATATCAGCTACCTGCAAGGACTCTGTACGAAACCATCGCTGTAGTAGGCGGTGTTACGCTCGGTGAATGGGCATTGGCATGTGTGAGTGTAATCCATTTACCACAAAAGGAGGGATTAATGGTGGCTATGATCTGCGGAGTGTGTGAAGGGACAATGTGCGTGAGGCATGATCACACGAGATAGATCACATCACATACCGCCGTTTCTTTCTTTGAACTGACAAATCTAAAGGATCCTCCTTAAGTGGATGTATATCGTCGCACATGTGGATGTGTGGGTTTGAAAAGTCCCTCTAATGTGCACTTTGAGTCGATGATCACATGCAAATCGATGATACTCTTCGAACTCGTTTCCTTTTCTTCTGGAAACTGAAATATGTCCTGCATCATCTGGATTAGCAAAGGATAGCCAATCGGGTTCGCTTTTTCTCAGAATTGAAGTCCACGCAATTGGTGAATCATTTCGGGCTCTGTTTACATGTCCCTTCTTGATTATGACGTCCTCTCAAACATGTTCCTATCTCGCATACACGATCATACTGCTAAACAAGTGACTGTCCACCGCAAACAAACTGCACTTTGTTTGGAAAAATGGAAGTAGTAGCGCTTACCAAGACTGATTCTAAGTCCAAATCTATTTGAATTTGAATGGAACTCAACATGATTTAAACGTTGAATTAGGTTAGTCCTTGTTGGTATGTGTTTCTGTCCATGCAAACCATGGGTCATGAAAATAACGCGTCGACATGAATTGGGCCGCGTCATTACAAATTATTGGGACAGGGATTACGTTTTTGTATTTCTTCGCTTGTTTACTATTTTTACAATCGGCCTACTTACTCAGCTGACCATTCCAAGAACTACCTACTCAAGCTTCTGTACTATATTGCACCCGCATGCAATAACGCCGCGTCATCTGAATATCATTTTTATGACGTACATTTATGACCGTCCACAATGAATCCTTTCTTCGTCTTTCTGTCACCACTAAAGAGAATATTAATGCCGTCAAATTTGCTTAAATTTTATGACGGTGAGGACAGCGCGATTTTGGATTTTCTGAGATTGTAGGACTTATCGAATATTATGCAATATTAGTTTTTTTGAAATTCCAGAAATTTAGGTTTAGTATCGACGAGTTTGCGAAACGTTTGCTGGGCGTAGCTGCAACCAAAAGACGAGTGAACTCGCGGTGCATGTGCATAGTAGGTCACTTTTATGGTTTAACATGCAGTCAGCCGATTAAGAGCTGATATTTTTGCACAGAACGCAATTTTGTATAGATGCCTCTTTTTATTGCTTTTTGTAGATCATTTTTTACCATTCTCGGAACCTATTGTTTTCGGTTATATTTTAATTATTCATGTTTTGTATGAAAACCCTAATTTGGATAGTAAATTCTTAGAAATGCCATCTATGATTGCGGTTGAGGGTATAAGCGAATGTCCAGCTGCACAGCGATTTCCGGTTATTAATTGTGACCATCACCCAGATCCGTTAAGAAATGTCATATTAAATGGTGAGGGTTGTACTAGATTTCGTTTATCTCGGCTCCGCAGTAAACATCACTAACAACATCACGATCGAAATCAAACGCAGAAAAAACTCTTGTCGACCGCAGCAATTGAGATTAAAAACACATTTTTTAGGACTTCGAGTACTTCGTTGCTGAATTAATTTTCTGTTTCATCAATTTTATTTATGGTTACGTTACTGTTTGTCATATTTTAGACACTTACGATTTCTTCCATTCCACCTTCAATGCGGTACTTTTCATTTTTGGAGACGCATTGACTGGCATTGTTCAGCGTTCTCTTTGTCCCTGACCAAAGGACATTCATTAAAACCCTTTTTTCGTTGTGGTTTACCAACAATTAAGAATATTATTCAAATCGCATAATTCTTAAATGCTAGAATTGCATGTCTATTGAGTTGATCGTGTTCTTATTTACAGAACTATATTACTCTATCAACGACTATGGCAATAGGTAAAGCTACGTTACTTGCAAACTCCTTTTCCATCTCCTTTGTACACGAAGTATTTTTTAACGTCTTTGTAATTTCCCAATTCACTTGATTTCTTGAAAATTGAACCTGGGAAAATTGTAACAGTCTCAAAGCCAACAGCATTAATTTCGGTGATCGGACGAGAACCGATTTTTAATCTACCCATCACTCCCTCCAGACACAGGTTAGATACACATGGACTCGATGAATTGCCCTTTTTGGTGCCACTAACCAACTTGAGATGAGTAACCAACAAACACATGCATCGCAATCAACGCCGGCCCGAGCGAAATGAGCGCCCAGTGCAAGATCTACTATAAAAACGTTTTATTTTATTGAGGTAGGTTTACCGGTAGGCCTAATCCTCGGTAACATACGATTCGATTAGTTATGAGAATGAAAGTGAAGCAAATTACGAAGCACAAAAAAAAACCAAGTAATGAACCAACCAAAGAAGCTAATATTGAAAATGGGACATAAAATATAGGCAGATTCCAGGAATAACCGATTGCAAGCTGCTATCGAGTAAAAAGGAGAAAAAATAAAATATTAATTGTTTTCCCTTAATATATGGAGTATTTTTACTTTTAAATGCATGTTTTAATTACATTTTAGAAGCTGGAGAAAATGGACTTTATTTAAGCAAAAACAAGCATTGAATAAAAAACACAATTCATTACATCGGTTGGGCCGCTTGGATTTTATTAGCTAAAACTACTTTACTTGCAAACTCCTTTTCCATCTCCTTTGTACATGATGTATTTCATGGTTCTCATAAACTATACCTACCTACCTATATGAGCTGTCTCCGTGATGAATACATTTTCCTGATAGGAATTGCCGAAATGCCGACTGCTGCACACACACAGAATTAAATTCTGCACGTCTGGCTCAAATGATTCCATATGAATTGAGAACTACAATATTGGTATGGTTAAATTATGTATGGAACAAAATATCGGCCAAATTTTCGATGACGCTGAAGCATAATTGAGGTTCTATGCCGTTAATATGCCGAATTATCTCATCCTTTAGCTCTTGAATTGTTGCTGGCTTATCGACGTACACCTTCCAACGGTGTCAAGTAACATGATCTTCGCGGCCAATTGACATCGCCACCACGTGAGATAACACGGCCATTGAATTTGACGCGCAAAAGAGCCATTGTTTCGTTAGCTTTGTGGCAAGTGGCACCGTCCTGTTGAAACCACATATCGTCCACATTCATATCTTCCTATTCGGGCCATAAAAAGTTCGTTATCATTTCACGATAGCCAACACCATTCACAGTAACTGCCTGACCGGCCTCATTTTGGAAAAAAATACGGCCCTGATGCCGCCAGCCCATAAACCGCACCAAACAGTCACTCTTTGTGGGTGCATTGGTTTTTCGACAGTCACTCTGGGATTATCATTCGCCCAAATGCGGCAATTCTGCTTATTGACGAATCCACTGAGGTGAAAATGTGCCTCATCACTGAAGATGATTTTCTTCGAAAATTGATCATCCACTGTTGCCATTTCTTGCCACCATTCTGACCATTGACGACGCTTGAAATGGTCAAGAAGCTCAATTGAATTAGTCTGAAATTGGAAAATGTCAAATGAAATGCAGGAAAAAAACTTGACGTTTAGGTGTGGTTCACATTCAACATTGGCCCTTAAAATTTAACCACCATTTGGGTTTATTATTTTGAGATGGTTTCCTACGGACATTTTTGAGCGAAGCGTGTATATTTTATTTCTGCACGGTTCACTTGAAGATTCTTGATTTTGGCTTTTTTCGAACTAAATTCTTGTGTGTAATGGAAATGAACATTTCGCATATGTTTATTTAGTCTTCACAATGCGCCCACAAGCGCTGCGGGCCCTGTGTGGGGCCGGCCATGATCGCAGTACAACCATCCACGTTTAATCTGGGGGTACGAAGATGATAGGTAGCACAAGAGTGGCATTCGATTATCGGCCGTCCAAATACGCGGATAGTTCGTGGCTCTATCTCACTCTGTGTGCACTACTTTTTGTGCATTATGAGTTATTTCACCAAACAGTTTAACATGTTGTTATGGAATCAAGAGTTTTGAACCGAATGATGCTGATTAGGGACTTCAGTTCAACAATTGAATCCGTTTTGTCAGGATCCTCGCTTTTTCAGGATTTCCAAATGTTGTCCGTCATGGAGGCTTACTTCTTGCGAAAAAGTTTCAAGAAATCAGAGGTTAGTACTCCTCCACTAGAAAATCGAACAAGTCGTCACGATCGCGTCTGTTTCTTCAGCCGAGGAAGTGGCCTGCGCTTCTGAACCAAGACCAAACTGAAAAGAGGTTAATTAATAAGATTCGTTCGTGTAAACAGTTGAGCAAATAAAGCGAAATTTCTTCCTATCCAGAGTCAGACAATAGAAAAATGTAGATCAAATCATGTTTTTTTTTGATTTTTATTTGTGAATTGCTGTTGGTCATAATACAATAAATGTTTTTACAAATTCAAATTAAAATTCAAAATCAGCAAGTTCTAATTCCGGAAACTTTTCCTCTGGAGCTGGATGAAGTCCAAGTTCCGGATGTACGCCCATGTACTGCAAGAACTCGCTGATATCGATGTTCTCCTCATCGACACTCGGATTGGCCAGATATTTCTCAATCTCCTGCTCCAGGTTGAGAGACGTGTCGAGTTCTGGTTGACTGGTCTGCCGGAAGTCGTTGAAGTAGAGCTGAGGGTAACTGTCGTCCTGGGGTGGCTGGTGAACGCTTTGCAGAGGGAACATTGGTACATTATACTGCTGTTCGAACATGGAGTGCTGGTCCTCTTGATTAAGCACCTGTTGTCGGTTATTTATGTACGTGCCCTCATGTTGGTGGAAAGCTAGTTCGTTCTGTGCGAGCTGCAAGTTGTGGGCTTCCTGCTGATGCGGATGAGCTGGGTACCAATACTGCTCCTGTGGTTGAGTTTCCTGAAAGAAAGTATACGTTTCTTGCGCCTGGGCTTGACCTGGCGGCTGCAATGCAAAGGTATCCTGGTTGTGGTGGAAGCTTCCGTTCGGCAGTGAGTAAGGTGCGTGGTATTGATGAGCACTCTCTTGGGAAGCTCTCTGTTGGTGAAGGCAGGCACTCTGTTGTTGTCCGTAAGATACTTGCTGGTCTTGTTGAAGATGTTCCTGTCGATTTGGCTCTTGGTTGTCTGAGCGCTGTGTTGTTGAAGGCTGTCCGTCGATATCTTCTCTGGAATGTATAACTAAAAACTCGCTCACTTCGTTTTCTAGTATAGCAGCGTCTTCTTGAGAATGCACATCAGTTACATTCGGCGTCGTCTCCGTCCCATTTGATGGTAGACTTCCGGGGCAAGCAGAGGCCAGATTGGTGGCGGTGGCCACAATTTCCAGCTTGGATCGTGCTTGCCGCTCCCTTTTCAATTTTTGCCTCTGGTTTTGAAACCAGACCTTGACAACTCGATCACAAAACCCAAGCTTTCCGGCTATTTGCATCCGTCGGCAGCTGTAGAGGGAGCTCCACATGGCAAACTCAGCCTTCAGCTCAGCCTCTTGGAAAGGAGTGAATGCTGTTCGGCGCCTGGTGTTAGTGTTTGGCCGACGTCCTGTTGATTCGCCACCTATCGCCGATCGACTATTTGTCGGTAGTTCTTGTACCTCGGCACTCTAAAAAATAAATTTAATTTAGATATTAAAAACCATTCAATTAGAAATATGTATTTTAACTTACCGTTCCAGAGGCGTATTCCATTCCCAGTTGCCAACCGTTTGAATTCATTTTTAAATTTTTGTTGGCGGTCCTTGTATTTTTGAACAGGTTTAACTCGTTTGACAGCTTGTGTGTTAAAGTTGATGTTCTTGAAGGAATCCTTTTATTTATAACGAGATGAACGATCTCATCGCGTCATCATATGAGCTACCTACAAGGATCTTACACGAAACCCTCCCTTTTTGAGGGCGGTGTTAGTCCGTTGAATGTGTATACATGTTTTTGTACGTCCAGTAACCACACAAAAGAGGGATATTCGTGATCACGAACAGCTTCAACGGTAGCTCTAGTCGACGACCAACGACGAAAAAGGGTATTTGCGATCACGACATCGCGATGAAACTTGTATGGTGTTGCAAAGCACACACGTCACTCGCGTTACTCGTGACAACATAAATGAAACTTAATAATAAATTAATTATTTATTTATTATCTACAAGTTACTTACGTACTAACAGATTACGAAAAAGTAATATTTAGCATATAATTAGCAAAAAATTAAAAAAAAAGTAAATATGCTTAATAATTACATATTCAGTGCTATGAAAATTTTCAAATAGTAAATGTCAAGTACGGAGTTGCCTAGTGGGCGCGGATTCACGAACTTAACTCGCATGATACGTGATAGGTGTCCAAGTCAAACATGCACATTACCGTCAATGGCTCCCGCGATGATTGAATGCTTTCGAACCTTTTTTTGCCAAAATGCACTAGCTGAACCTGGTCGACATGTATTTCCAGAAAGATGGCGCCACATTCCACCCTGCACGCGAAGAATCAACGGATCACGTTATAAAAAAAGTTCTGTGAGTAATTTAGGTCTCATTTCGACTATTTTTTGTAAGACGGCAATACACGTGTTATTAGCAACATTAGACAACTTGTTTCGACAAATGCACTCAAAGTTGGACTCCCTGTACTTCCCCGTGAATATTAGGCGTCTTTTTTGCTCTCGTATGGACGCCTAAATTTCAATTTGCATGCAAAATACACTAACAACAATTCATAAGTTACTCAACATATTTATCGCTGCTTGTGAAATAAGCGCTGGCAAAAGCAAGGTTTCTAACCATTATTTTCTGTATGTTATCGATAAATTATCATGAAACGTCAGAAATTTCATACGAGTTCATTTATTTGACCATAAACAAAATTGCAAGGCATTGAACAAACGGTTGAAAATCCCCCCAATACCAATACCGGCAATACCACACACATCATCATGTTCCACATCTTGAACATCACTCCCAACACAACACAAATTTTTAACAACTGACTGTCACAAATGTCGATTAATTATTAAGCGCCGATGATCGTTTTGTTGTGCACTTATAAATTAAGCGTACATACGAGTGCAAAAAAACACGCCTATTAGATGAAATTAATATGCGAAACATCACAATTAACATGCCGGGAGCAATAAGTAAAATCACAGAAGACACTACATATTTAACAAAGGTATTTTATATTCTTTTTATTAACAATAATATTTATTTCCAAAAACAAATCGATAAATTGGTCCAGCAATTCAGATGCCTTTGATGGTGGTCCAAGATCGACTGCTCCTTTGCAGACATAACCTCGAAGCAAGAACCAAAACAGTGAGCCGATTATTTAAACGAAAACAAAACAGGAGACAAAATGTGATGTGAACACAGTTACGTAACTCGTGAATTTAACAGTTTAACACAATTGACAAAAGACACTGTCGATCACAACATGCAAACAGATAGATAAGAGGTAAAACAGATTACGGGGAATATGACAAGGGTGAAGATGGCTTGGTTAGTGTTGTTGCCGACGCGACGGTGGAAACTGTGGCGAAACGTTACTCATTGTGACGTGTATGTAGTGATCAACCATCATGAATTCCCGAAATAGTTTGGAATGAAAGCAAATAATTCTGCAGGTCAATATTTGTCTGCAGTTTCGGGTCAGAATGAAATTCGCCATACATTGAAACCGAATAGTACAGCTCGTAGAGTTCGCTTTTGTGTCTTCTCCTCCATTCACCTGCCTCGCACACTTGTCAAGAAGTAATACATCAGTCCAGTGCAGTTACTTATGCAAGGAAGTAGACTGATGGATAAGCGATGTGTAGCCATTCATTTGAGCCACTTACCATGAAGATTCCACACGAGGAAAGACGCACAAGTCATCACGATCGAGTGGAAAATAGTGCAAATTCAACGCGAGTGGTACAGAACCAAGGTGAAATAATCCAATCCTAGACAGAACTAGGTTTATCTGAAATGTCACTCCTTCATGCAAAAAGAGAAACAACCAACAAATCGAAATTCCTTCCCCTCCATCGTTGTACAGCAAAAAAATAAACTGAGTTTGTTTTTTTTAAATTAAATTTTAATTTTTTATTTTTATTTTGCAAAAATAAGATAAATTTATTTACAATCTATTTACAATCAAATTTAAAATGCAAATCAAAAATCAAATACATTAAAGTTAAATTGCAATGCCATTTCTAAGTCATTCTTAGCACCATCATCTGGCTGATCATGTTCCAGTTCCGGTTCGATGTCGATGCATTTGAGGAACCCGCTGATGTCGATCATTTCTTCATCGACACCCTGATTGGCCAGGAACTCCTCAATGTCCAGCTCCAGGTCCAGATTTAGGGAAGTATCGAGTTCAGGTGAACTGATCTCCTGCAAATAGTCTGGCTGCTCAGAAAAAGGCTGCTGGTGCACGTTTGGCGGCGCGGTCATTTGCTGCTGACACTGATGTTCGAGCAGGAATTGGTCATTGTAGGCTTCCAATTCCTGTTGCAATGCGATGGTTGGGCAAAGATCCGGATTCGAACACTGTTGCTGGAAAACGCCTTCTTCCAGAGTAGATTCCACTGGCTGCTGTGAGTCAACTGGCGGCTGCAATCGAGGGGCTGGCTTGCCGTGTTGTTGAGGAGCGATGTGGTGATCTGTACTGTCGCGTACCAACAAAAACTCGCTGATCTCATCTTTTACCCTCGAAAGATCTGGATGGGGCTGATGATCAGTCACAGCAGGCGTCGTCGTCTTCCCCGTGCTAGTTGCTGGTGGACTTCCAGGGAAACGCACAATCAGCTGTGGATCGAATTGTTTTGAAGGATCCCGCTTTATAGGCACTAGACCAGCAACTCTTGTTGCCGTCTTCAGCTCAACTACTGGTATATCCTTTACCAAAGGAACTGGAACTTTAGCCGAACTCGTGGTAGCGACAACGCTACTTGCAGTGATCACACTATTGGCAGATGACACTGTTTTCCTAGTGGATCGTGCTTGCCGCTCCCGTTTCAACTTCTGCCTCTGGTTTTGGAACCAGACCTTTATAACGCGCTCACACAGGCCTAGTCTGTCGGCAATCTCCTTCCGTCGGCTGCTGTAGAGGGAGCTGCATGCGGCAAACTCCGCCTTCAACTCAGCCTCCTGGAAAGGGGTGAAGGCTGTTCGGTTGCGTCGGGCGTTGTTAGCTGGTTGATGAGTTCTGAGCGTCGGTTCGCTTGTTGTCGCTGATCGGCTATTTATACGTTCTGCCGGAGTCTGTTGCTAAGAACAAATAAATTTAATTTATTAAATCGAAATAAAATAGGAAATGTGTGTTAGTACTTACCGTTGAGACGATGTATGCCAATTGCCATGCGTTTGAATCCATTTTGGTGAAGTGATTAAAATTTCCTTAATTCGAATAATGTCGAAGTTTGTTCTGGTAAGGAGCGCGGGTCTATCTCGCGTGACAGCTTGTTTGCTAAAGATGATGATCTTGCAGAAATCCTTTTATATATAGCGAGATGAACGATCCCATAGCGCAGCATATCAGCTACCTGCAAGGACTCGGTAAGAAACCATTGCTTGCAGTAGGCGGTGTTACGCTCGATGAATGCATATTGGCGTGTGTGAGTGTAATCCAATTACCACACAAAGGAGGGATTAATGGTGGCTATGATCTGCGGAGTGTGTGAAGGGACAATGTGCGTGAGGCATGATCACACGATCTTTCAACTGACCAATCTATAGGATCCTCTAATGTGCCCTTTGAGTCGATGATCACATGCAAATCGATGATGCTCTTCGAACTCGTTTCCTTTTCTTCTGGAAACTGAAATATGTCCTGCATTACCTGGAGTGGCAAAGGATAGCCACTCGGGTTCGCTCATTCTCAGCATTGGTGTTCATGCAATCGATGAATCTTTTCGGATTCTGTTTACATGTCCTTTCTGGATTATGACGTCCTCTCAAAATTGTTCCTATCTCGCATACTAGACAATACTTCTCTGAAAAAGTGACTGTCCACCGAGTCATGAGGCACTTTTATTTGGACAAATGATAAAATCCTACCAAGTCTGATTCTACGTCCAAATCTGTTTACATTTGAATTGATTAAAATTAAGTTAGTCCTTCTTGGTATTTCTTCCTGGTTGCGATCTGCAAACTCAGAGTTTTTGGCTCATGGCCAGAGTCGACATGAATTGGATCGCGTCATGATACATTATTAGCACAGGGACTAGGTACGTATTGCATCTATTAGCTTGTTTGCTACTTTTGCAATCGAACTACACACTCAGCTGACCATTCCAAGAACTACCTACCCAGGCTTTTGTAAGATATTGCACCCCGCATGCAATAACGCCGCGACATCTGAATATCACTTTTATGACGTACATTTATGACCGCGCACAATGAATCCTTTCTTCGTCTTCTGTCACCACTAAAGACAACATTAATGCCGTCAAAATTTGTTTGAATTTTCTGACTTTGAGCACCGCGTGAAGATGGAATTTCTGGGATTGTGCGACATATCGAATATTATGCAATATTTGTATTTGAAATTCCAGAAAGTTAGTTTATGATAGCCTCCGAAAAGAGACAAGAGTTCATGTAGCATAATAAGCATAAGCTTCTAATAAAGAAGTCTGATTTAACACGGCTTGAGAAAATCCAAGCAGCACGATTACCTAAAATGGACTACTCTACATTAGATCAGGATTCCCTATCCCTACCTCCTTGTTCGCTGCTGCTGTTATGTCTTGCCTAGAGTTCGACCGAACATTCGGCTTCGACTTCGGCCACTTTCGAAGTTTTATGGAACACAACTACAATCCCAAACAAGCCAAAGAAGCTCTACATCTCAATAAAGCTGGTCTAATGTTGCTATGTGAAGCACTAACAGGACACGGAGCATGCAATTATCAGCTCCATAAAATGGGTATTATCAGTACAGAAATCTGTAGGCACTGCGGCCTGATGTTAAAAATATGGTCAAATGTATGGTAGTGATGTACTTATAATAAAGCTCTATGTATGCACGTTAGAAGTAGTCGTTAGGTCTTTTATTGTGAACACCCAAAAGCATCAATTCTCTGTTATCTAAAAAAAATATGAAATCGGCTCGCCCTCCTGATTTCTACAGAATACAAACTTCGAAAAATTATTCACTCTTTTTCACACAAAACTTATGAATGGGAAAGGGAGAGCAAAATCGGTATTTTGCTTTGTTTTCACTCATCACTCACTCAATATTTCATTTGGCTTCTTCCATTCTCAGAGTGTAATAAAATTGCTTTACTTTCGTGAGAAATGAAGTTTGGCCCTCGACTCTACACGACGCAAATGAACAGATCGCGGTTGAATCTTTTTCTGCAGATGTCTTCATTGCAAATAGGACAAACGCTCCCACGAGTTACATGTTTGTAACCCTACCTAGTGATCGCCCAACAACAACGCATCTATGCACGTGTTACGTTGGTTTTACGTGATAGCGTCTTTTGCAATTCTTTCGTTCTCCCATTTGCTCCCATTGTTTGCAAGATCGTCCATTTTACAGTTTTCTCTCCAGCTATTTGTTTGTGTCAAATTTATTGTTTACTGTTGATTTTGAGTGTTTTTATGTTTGCCATGGAGCATGGATGATGGATGAGGTCAGTCTACGGAAATTCATCGACATAGTCGGAATATTGTTTTCGTAAATTTACATTTTTTATTGTATGTCTTATACAATATATTAATAAATGTTTTTCCTTGAAAAACTTTTCCCCTTGATTCTATGATGATGGAACATCTCGTACATAACTAACGTAACTCGCTTTGGAAATAATCCCACATTTCTAAACTTCGCTGCTGACTATCTTATCGAGGTGATGTACACATTTCGGTATAACAAAACGTAACAATTGTGAATAGAGCAACCGAAGAAACCTCTCAATCAATGCGAAGCTGGACATTCTCTTTTACTCGATATACTGTGCGTCGCTCATTAATTTTTTTTCAATTCAATTCAATTAAAGTTAATTTTTATTTATATTTGCAGTGGAAACTTACGTACTAGACAAAAATGCTTAAAACTAGTTGGATTAACAATGTAACTATAGCCAGCTCATTCATCGACTGAAAGGTGTTCTTCCAGTAACAAAGCCTCATAAAAAGCATCGGTGGTTGATGACTCCGTGACTTATGCCAGCTCGAAGTCACCAATGACCGCCACGTGAATGGTCGAAGTCCAGACAGCTAATAAATTTGACTCCCACACCGAATGGGGTATTCGTATCAGTGCTGGAAAATCGGTACTTATGTGTTTGAAAAGACCATCCCGAGGTGGATGCAGATCAGCAGCCAAATGTCGAAAGAATAATGATAGTGTTCTTATCGTATCTTGGCGTTAACTTCACTGATCCTTAAGAAGGCTTCCATCCAAACAAGGCGTCCATCACATCTATCCTTTGAAGCGTGAGCAAGGTGGATCAAGCCAGAGGACAAAGCTGCACCCAATATGGCACACCATTTTTAAGACCTGCATGAAGAAGCTCACAATTTTCGACAGGAAAATACTGCGGTCTCACCTTAGACAGGCACCGTCAAAAGCACCACCGCAACAAGAAGCTTTACGACGAAGCATGCATCATCCCCTTGCAACAGTACATGGTGACATTGTTCAGAAAGCAGCTTCTAGACATCAGCAACCATCCTAACGAGGAAATCAGGAATCTGAGAAACACAATCCCCGGACAACTCTACCACAACGCGCTAAATATGCTAAGGAAGCAGGACTTCCCATCGACATCGAATAACGAGCTACATGACTTCTACCGACGCTAAATCGGCTTCCACACTAACCTATCCCAAAAAGACAAACATGAACACACGGATTTGAACAACCCGATGCAAGCATTGGACATTGTAGGATATAAAAAATAATCACTAAGCCGATATTGTAGTACCAAATGTTAAGTTAAATAATGAACATCAGTTGGGCCCCTTTTGTTGAGCCAACACCCTCAGTTTTAAGCCTAGTCGTAATCTCCAATTGTAAACAAGTTGTGTTTGTTCACAATATAATTTTAAAATCGCTCACCATCGGTGGTTTGAGAACAGAAAAAACAACTACAGACAATTAGCTTGACTAGCGAAGCCGATTAGAAAACGGAAGTTGATGTTTATCACATTCTTGAGAGAGTTTATCAAGCGTCTTCCATTTTTATCAGTCAACTCAACACTATTTTTTTAAAGCAAAGATGATCCAGTGGTCTGGATGTGCTATTTCATGATGTACCATTTATTGGCCTTCAATGTTCTTGCTGCATACAAGGGGGTTATCGCTTTAGTAAGTATCATCAGTACAATTGTGGGACTAAATAAAAGCTGGAAAACATCACCTTTCAGCAGATTTACTCTCCAGGCTACTCTCCACAGAAAATTTCTGCTAACACCGCCGTTACAAGCGATCTGCTGGGGTTATAGGGCTAGGTCATGGGCTCTGGATATGGTTTAAGGCATTACGAATATCCTCTTCTAGACGCCACCTGTGAAGCCTGCCGCAAATCATTATCAACGTGGCCTAGGAAAAGAGGCCTTTCATGAATTATAATCAATAACATAAATCACAGAAAACATTCATCTGCATCAATCAGACATATGATGAGACGCTTATGCCTGGTTACCCGAAATTATAAGCGGTTCCTGCCATAAGACACGCAGAAAAGCAGATAAACTCAACCTACCTCAATTAACCGCAATAAATGGTTTGGCCTTTCCAGGAATCTGCTACCAAAATTAGCATAAGGATTTTCACGCAAAACATGTATGCTTAAAATGTTACAGAAAAAAATAGATTCCATGAATGGTCAAGAATGATCCTCAAAGGGCAATAAGGAGGATTTAAAAAAACGAACCATAACAAATGTGTAACGTGCACACAGAGCAGGTCTTCACGGGCTTAACCAGAGACAAACCATAAAAAATAGGGATGACAGCTGGCAACGAATAACGATGACGAGCTAGGGAAAGCTTATTATTTTACTGGATATGTAATCCAAACTGAAATACCGGCAATGACTGAGATATAGACATAACAGCAGAAAAGAACTAATGCGGTAGGAATCCTGATCGTGTTACTTGGATTTCAAGCCGTGTTAAATCAAACTGTCATAAACTAACTTTCTGGAATTTCAAAGACTAATATTGCATAATATTCGATATGGCGCACAATCCCATAAATTCCATCTTCACGCGGTGAGTCATAAATCTCAAACACATTTTGACGGCATTAATGTTGTCTTTAGTGGTGACAGAAGTCGTAGAAAGGATTCATTGTGGACCCTTATAAATGTATGTCATAAAAGCGATTGTATGTGGGTGCAATATCTTACAGAAGCATGGGTAGGGAGTTCTTGGAATGGTCAGCTGAGTGTGTAGTCCGATTGTAAAAGTAGTAAACAAGCGAAGAAATTCAAAACGTTCCTAGTAACTGTGCTAATAATTTATCATGACGCGATCCAATTCATGTCGATGTGTTATTTTTGTCGAAAGTATTCTCTGGATCACTTGAAGTACAATTCAACTAGTAATTCTAAATCGATTCTCATTAAATCATCGTATTTCTGCGTATCTGGCCTTGAGTCAAAAACACTGAGTTTGCAGATCGCAACCAGAAAGAAATGCCAACAAACACTAACTTAATTTTAATTAAGTTGAATTCTATTCAAATTTGAACAGATTTTGACGTAGATTCAGTCCCTTCACCCACTCCGTTGATCATAGCCACCATTAATCCCTCCTTTGTGTGTTAACTGGACTACACTCACACATGCCAATGCGCATTCACCGAGCGTAACACCGCCTACTACAGCGATGGTTTCGTACAGAGTCCTTGCAGGTAGCCGATATGACGACGCGATGGAATAGTTCATCTCGCTATAAATAAAAGGATTTCTGTAAGAACATCATCTTTAGCAAACAAGCTGTCACGCGAGATAAACCCGCGCTCCTTAGAAAATTAAATTCGACAATATTCTGTTTAAATAAGACGTAAGCACATACGCTAAAATGGATTCAAACGCATGGCAATTGGCATACATCGTCTCAACGGTAAGTACTAACACACATTTTATTTTTTATTTTGATTTAATGAAATATTTGTTCTTGTTTTTTAGCAACAGACTCCGGCAGAACGTATAAATAGCCGATCAGCGACAACAAGCGAACCGACGCTCAGAACTGATCAACCATCCAACAACGCCCGACGTAACCGAACAGCCTTCACCCCTTTTCAGGAGGCTGAGTTGAAGGCGGAGTTTGCCGCATGCAGCTCCCTCTACAGCAGCCGACGGAAGGAGATTGCCGACAAACTGGGCTTGTGTGAGCGCGTCGTTAAGGTCTGGTTTCAAAACCAGCGGCAAAAGGTGAAGAGGGAGCGGCAAGCACGATCTACGGAGGAAATTGTGGCCACCACCACCAAGGTGGCATCAACGACAGGCCGAACCACTGCAGGTAGTGCGGCCGCTACCAACGTCTGCACTTCACCTACTCCAGTCACTGAGGACTGGAGAGCTCCCGAAGTCCCAGTCATAGAGGTAAGGACGGCGACGAGAGTTGCTGGTCCCATGCCCATATGCCGGGACCCTTCAAAGGGATTCAGTCCCCAATTAATTGTGCGGTTCCCTGCGAGTCGCCCAGAGTCTCTGACGACACCTAATGGGCCTGATCATCAAGCGCAACCAGATCTTTCCCGGCTGAAAGATGAGATCAGCGAGTTTTTGGTTGTACGCGACAGTACAGATGACCGCAGCGCAGCTCCTCAACAACAGCACGACCAGCCAGCCCCCCCATTGCAGCCGCCAGTTGACGCACAGCAGCCAGTGGAATCTACTCTGGGAGAAGGAGTTTTCCAGCAACAGGACTCGAATCCGGATCTTTGCCCAATCATCGCATTGCAACAAGAAATAGAAGCCTACAACGATCAGTTCCTACTTGAAGATCAGTGGCAGCTGCAAACGACCGCGCCGCCAAACGTTCACCAGCCACCCCAGGATGACATTCCGGAGGTAGTTAATCCTCAGCAGCCTTTTTCCGAGCAGCTAGATAGCCTGGAGATCAGTTCACCAGAACTGGACACATCCCTAAACCTGGACCTGGAGCTGGATATTGAGGAGTTCCTGGCCAATCAGGGTGTCGACGAAGAAATGGTCGACATCAGCGGGTTCCTGAAATGCATCGACATGGAACCGGAACTGGAACTAGATCTACCAGATGAGGGTGCTGAGAAAGACATAGAAATGCCACCGCAATTTAATTTCAATGTGCAGTTTGACTTTTAATTTGCATTTGTAAATTTGATTGTAAATAGATTGTAAATAAATTTATCTTATTTTTGCAAAATAAAAATAAAAAATTAAAATTACAATTAAAAACTCAGTTTATCACTTTTTTTTGCTGTACAACGATGGAGGGGAAGGAATTTCGATTTGTTGGCTGTTTCTCTTTTTGCATGATAAGTAAGTGAGTCAAATGGTTTTCTACACATCTCCTATTGATCAGTCTTCAGACTCTGGAGGAGGATGTGTGATAAATGAGTTGGGAGTAGGTCATCTAGAGTAGGCACGTCGAAAACTATTTGCGGCCCGCAACATTTTTCCACAATTATGCTGTTTTTATTGTATTAGATAAGGTCTTTTTATGACAAAAAAACATCGCGTATTTGTGTCTGCTGGATTTCTCTAAGGCTTTTGACAAAGTAAACCATAATATTTTGTGCTGGAAGCTTCAGAATTACTTTGGTTTCAGTGATAGAGCGGTTCGATTAGTGAGGAGTTTTCTCTCAGGGAGATCACAAAAAGTAGTAATGGGTCAAAGTCATTCCTGTCTTTTGGAAGTAAAGGGTGATTTTTTAAAAGCTATAGGAAAGTTTTTCAAAAAACGCACATAAAATTCAGAAAAATGCATGAAATCTTTATTTGAATCGATAGTACGGTCCATATAATTTAATGTTTGAAGATTATTTCATGCAAATGTTGACCTTGACTGCGCCTCAAATGGTCCATCCGCTTAGTCCAATTTTGGCATACTCTTTCCAACATTTCGGTATCTCCCGAATAAATGCTTCAATGTTGTCTTCCAATGCGTCAATTGAAGCGGGCTTCTCTGTATAGACATGAGCTTTAACATAGCACCAGAAAAAATAGTCTAAAGGCGTTAAATCGCACGATCTAGGCGGCCAATTGACCGGTCCCGAACGTGAAATAAAATGCTCACCGAACTCGCCCCTCAATAAGTCCATTGTGGCGCGTGCTGGCGTGTGGCATGTTGCACCGTTTTGTTGAAACCACATGTCATGCAAGTCAAGCTCTTGCATTTTGGGCAAAAAAAAGTTGGATATCATCTCACGGTAGCGCTCACCATTCACAGTTACGTTACGATTCGCATCATCTTTGAAGAAGTACGGTCCAATGATGCCACCAGCCCATAAACCGCACCAAACTGTGACATTTTCTGGATGCATTGGTAGCTCTTGCAATGCTTCTGGCTGATATTCACTCCAAAATCGACAATTCTGCTTATTTACGTACCCATTGAGCCAAAGTCAGTGGGTCGATTAAACTGACCATAAAATGGAAGAAGCGAGCGATGAACTTTCTTAACAGAGCACTCACTTTTGATAATAAAATTCAATAATTTGCAAGCGTTGTTCGTTTGTTAGACGATTCATGGTTAAATTATATACCATTATAGACTGAAGATGTTTGACAGTGAAACAAAACACGAAACGTGCGTCAGCTGTTTAAACCAGCGTTGCCAAAAAGAGAATAGCTAAAAAATCACCCTTTAGAACAGAGCGTTCCGCAGGGTTCAATACTAGGTCTGCATCTGGCCAAACCTTTTCCAAATCTTGGCGAACTCGCGACTCTTATGACCAACGACTTAAAAGATATTTTCGATTGGTCAAGTGTAAACGGGCTACAACTAAATCCAATTAAGTCACTGCTAGTACCTATTTTCAAATTGAAGCTTGATCTAGACCATATCCCCGAACTCTATCTTGGTTCCTATAAAATTAAAACCGTTGAGAAAACAACGAATCTTGGATATGTAATAAGCAATGGTCTATCTGGATATGATCATATCAATATGATTGTTGGTCGCATCTATGGTTGCCTCCGTAAACTATGGCCCAATGCTTATTACACTCCGCAAGACACACGCAAAAAACTTGTAACTGCTCTGATACTACCTCTCATAAGATACGGTGAATTAATATATTGTAATCCTGACTCGCTCTCCATGCACAAGTTACAGGTGGCTTTTAATGATGCAGTTCGATATATTTATGGCATTCGCAGATATGAGCATATCTCTGCTTATGTCAGGGACTTACTGGGGTGCAGTCTCCAAGAGTACATTAACGCCAGGAACTGTATTTTCCTCCACAAATTGATTCACAATCGTAGTCCGGATTATTTGTTCAACATTCTTAATTTTACTCGTTCAAATAGGTCAATTAATCTAATAACTTATCGCAATAACTTTTTTAAATTCATCGCGTTTATTTTTCATTCATACTGCTAGACTATGGAACTCTTTACCTTCTAATATTAAATCGATATCGAATCAGAAAGATTTTAACTCGCAGGGAACCGCACAATCAATTGGGGACTGAATCCCCTTGAAGGGTCCCGGCTTATGGGCATGGGACCAGCAACTCTTGTCGCCGCCCTCACCTCTATGACTGGGACTTCAGCAACTGCCCAGACCTCAGTGACTGGAGTAGGTCTAGTGCGGCTGTTGCCCGCAGTGACCACAATTTCCTCCTTGTGTCGTGGTTGCCGCTCCCTCTTCAACTTTTGCCGCTGGTTGTGGAACCAGACTTTGATGACGCGCTCACACAAGCCGAGCTTGTCGGCAATCTGCTTCCGTCGGCAGCTGTAGAGGGAGCTGCATGCGGCAAACTCCGCCTTCAACTCAGCCTCCTGGAAAGGGGTGAAGGCTGTTCGGTTGCGCCGGGCGCTGTTGGATGGTTGGCTTCTGTTTGCCGGTCCGTTTATAATCGCTGATCGGTTAGTGATTGGTTCTGCCGGAGTCTGTTGCTAAAATATAAGAACAAAATGAAGTTAATCTATTAAATCAAACAAAAAAATTGAGAAATGTGTTTTAGTACCTACCGTTGAGACGATGTATGCCAATTGCCATGCGTTGGAATCCATTTCTGTGCTTAAAATGTTCTTAATTCGAATACTGTCGAAATTTGTTGTGGTAAGGAGCGCAGGTCTATCTCGCGTGAATGCTTGTCTGTTAAACATAAAGTTCTTACGACAATCCTTTTATTTATATCGAGGTGAACGATCTAATCGCGTCGGCATATCAGCTACCCGCAAGTACTCAGTACGAAACCATTGTTTGCTGTAGGCGGTGTTACGCTCGGTGAAGCTCGGTCTTCTTGTGTACAGATCTTCCAAGCTGCTTCAAAAATTGGCCCAGCTTGGCCAGTCCTACTGGAAAGGTCAGCATTACTCCTCAATAAATAAATACCCCTTTAACTTCTCCACCTGTTTGAATGGAACTTCACTAACATGTAGAGTGCATTGACTAGGCGTTCGAGAAATTACCATAACATATGGCCACAAACCCAATGATCGCGCGCTGGGGCTCTACCTGGGAGGCTTTGAGGAGCATTTGATTTGCTAATCAACAATAAGCCAACTGATTCATAAACTATGTATTTTCAGATTTTATATCTGGATAGAATGACGGTAGACCATCTACGATTTGTGTTAAGAAGTGTTTCGCACTTTAGTAGATGTTTAGCAGTAGCGATAGGCATGTATGGCATATCTCCGAAAGGCGTACCACCTTGGTACCGCAGCTATCAAGTTCGTCCGCTTCACAATTTTCTGGGATGTCACAGTGATGTTAAAGTGGATCTTAAAATACTTGGCCATCTCGTTCAGTGAGAGGCCGCAATTTTGAGAAGTCTTTGAGTTAAAAGCGAATGCGTCCATACATTTGATCGCTGCCTGTCTGTCAGAACAGATGACGATGTCTGTACTTGAATATCCCGTAGCTCGATTGTAAGACAGTCTCTATTAAAAATAGCCCCTCACAACTACCTTCATATCTTCTATTTTATTTATAAAATTATGAAAAACTTATATGCACACATGCCTATTTGGAATTCCGCCGGAATTTGTGTACCCCCGAACTTTTCCTGCTATAATTGTAAATGTCCATCGGAATTTTGTTCCCCGAGCTATGTTTGCGAGCCAGTCTTAGTGGCAAAAAAAAAACATTTTATTTGTTTTATTTACTAGCTTTATTTTTTTTCTTAAACACACTGCTTCTCTCGAAATCCAAACTAAGAGCGAAATCTTCACACATTCTTTTAACATACAAACAGAGATAACAATAGAGAAAACTAACAGGACTTTACTTAATACAAGATCAACATTTATAACAGAAAGAGAACAAAACAGAGGTGGTCGATTTCACGAATATATATGAAGAAAAGAGAGAGTTATACATATATCAGCCTTCGGTTGTAGCTTGGCTGTAGCCTCCTTCCACTTGGGAGCGTGCAAAGCAAATGACATTAGCTTGGCTTGGTTGTACCGCTCTTCATCCAATGAACAAGAACATCACGCGAGTGCTTGGTCTTGGGCTTTTTTGATTGTAAAACAAAGAACAGTCTGCACTGAATGACGATTGTAGGCTAACAGTTACATGTAACTCCCGGGGAAAATTCGAAATTATATTCGTACAATTTGGCTGTCTAATTATTCAAGAAGCCGCTGAATGGCTGTTGATGAGAGCGATATCGAACGAGAGCATCGTCATTCGACAGTCAAGCAGCAATTATGGAACTCGAATCACCATTTTTAAGATCAAATTGGTAACAAACTTCCGTATGTCTCTTAACGAGATGTCAAGACATTTCAGCATAACGGCCTCCTGGGTTCCTGGAAATAGATATATTCCAGGCAACTGTGAAGCAGACGAGCTAGCCAGAAATGGAACAATAATCATTTGACCAAAGATTGAAAAGAACTAAGTTGCAAGAGAAACTCAAAAAAACCAAAATCACAGGGCTATCGATCAGCAGGGTCCGTGAAAAATGGAATAACCATAACACGTGCCTACATGAGAATAAAATATGACCAAAAATGAAACCACGGCCATCCTCAGTCTAAGCTGAAAAAACCTGAGTAACCTAGTTGGGGTCCTCACAGCACACGCCGCTAAACTAGGATTACGGACAACGACTTCTGAAACAGATGCATGGATGAAGAAGAAGAGGAAAACCCTTCACATCTACTCTGCAACTACCCCGCCCTGGCCACCATTAGAAAACAAACCCTGGGTTGGCGGTTTTGTCCAGCACACCTTATATTATTTCCACCACGCTCTAGATGAACCTTTCCGACTCGTTTATCGCACATCCTCTTCTAGTTACATTTTTCGATTTAAAGTTTTCCAATAATTTCTGCCGGTATACATATGTATGTATTCGATCATTCAAATTATCCGAAAGGCAAGTTCTATTACTATCTGCTTCACAATTCCGGTTCCCAAATAACTATTCGAGGGGATTTTCATTCATAATAGGCGTGATTGATTTTATTAACGAAACTCTATTTCTTCTTTATTTAACTGCACACCTCGTTACAGGAGAGAATGGCTGGTCCACTGTATTCCTGGTTGAGGTTTTTGAGAGCAAAAAGTTGTAATAGGTCTAAAAGTCAACAACATGCGGTGTTCCCAATCGGTACTCCATTTAAGTAACGAGATTGTCACCATGGTGTGGCCGTTGAAGAATTTCTAATCTACACATCAAGGCCTCCAGGCACGTCCATGTGATATCAATTTCCACCATTAGACCCATTCTTCGTTAAATTATCCATCGGTAATAGATCATTTGAGTAATCGCAGGATTATAGGAATATCTCAGATTCGTCATAGCTGGAGTAAAGTGGTTGTGGTTTGTAGCCATACAAATGGTGTCCTGGAATGCGCTGGAGCATTCCGACTGGTTTCGGTCAGCAACAACCCTCGTTGTTATTGCTGAAGGCATTCATTCTTTAATTAATAGATCGATTATTAGCCGGTTGTTAAAATACTCTACTGTTAGCATTGGTGTTCTACCACGCTGTCTGGTCCGGTCAGTTGGTCAATTGAAATGCACGTTTGTTAATTCTCCTACTCAATAGATGTGATCATCATTTGAAACTTCCTTTGAATGCTGATACGTTTCCTTGACATAATCGCAGAAAACTCTTCTTCTTCATTTGGTACTGTTTTTTCTATTTATGTTCGTTTACCTATTTTGCCCGAATTCAGACAAAAAAATGATGTCGAAGTCTACTTAGCCTAGATGTTGGTTAGGCGTTTGAGTTTAACAATTAAATCCTTTTATCAGGAACCTGAACCATGTCATTGAAATTAAGGTGGTCTTCAAGATTAAACAAGACCTGACCTGTGTAAAATTTGAATTCGAAGAGAGTGCTCCGGAACCAATGTGAAACCATTCCAAATTTCTATGACTGAACTAAGTTCATCTGAAATCCTTTATGCAACATATGGCATAGAATACTCAGATTTTGTGAGAGAAACCCATTTCATTTCATCATCTACCACAGTTCCGATGTTAAGGATGAATCGATTGTGCTAGCTCAAAATGCGAATGGGCTTGTGGAAAAATAATATCACAGCCCAATCCAGTTGATTATGCGAGGAAGAATACTGATTAACAGGAGATGTGCAGCAAACCATTTGACTCATTTACCATGATGTTGCAATGAAGAAGGTCTTCAAGATTCAACACCAGGAAAGACGCACAAGTCATCACAATCGAGTGGACAATAGTGCAAATTCAACGCGAGTGCTACGGAACCAAGGTGAAAACATCCAATCCTAGACTAAACTAGGTTTATCTGAAATGTGACTCCTTCATGCAAAAAGAGAAACAACCAACAAATCGAAATTCCTTCCCCTCCATCGTTGTACAGCAAAAAAAAATAAACTGAGTTTTTTTTTTAATTTAATTTTAATTTTTTATTTTTATTTTGCAAAAAATAAGATAAATTTATTTACAATCTATTTACAATCAAATTTAAAATGCAAATCAAAAATCAAACACAGTAAAGTTAAATGGCAATGCCATTTCTAAGTCATTCTTAGCACCATCATCTGGCTGATCATGTTCCAGTTCCGGTTCGATGTCGATGCATTTGAGGAACCCGCTGATGTCGATCATTTCTTCATCGACACCCTGATTGGCCAGGAACTCCTCAATGTCCAGGTCCAGGTCCAGTTCAGTTGAACTGATCTCCAGGGTATCTAGCTGCTCGGAAAAAGGCTGCTGGGGATTAACTACCTCCGGAATGTCCTCCTGAGGTGGCTGGGGAACGTTTGACGGCGCAGTCATTTGCAGCTGGCACTGATATTCGAGCAGGAACTGATCGTTGTAGGCTTCTAATTCCTGTTGCAATGCGATGGTGGGGCAGATTTCGTGAGCTTCTTCTTGTCGAGTACATTCAACTGGCGGCTGCAATGGAGGGGCTGGCTGGTCGTGTTGTTGTTGAGGAGTTGCAAAGTGGTGATCTGTACTGTCGCGTACCAACAAGAACTCGCTGATCTCCTCTTTCAGCCGGGAAAGATCGGGTTGCGCCGGTTGATCAGCCCGAACAGGTGTTGTCAGAGTCTCTGGGAGACTCGCAGGGAACCGCACAATCAATTGGGGACTGAATCCCTTTAAAGAGTCCCGGCATATGGGCATAGGACCAGCAACTCTTGTCGCCGTCCTCACCTCAATGACTGGGACTTCAGGAACTGCACAGACCTCAGTGACTGGAGTAGGTCTAGATCGGCTGTTCGTAGTGGCCGCACTACTCGCAGTGGTTCCGCTCGTCGTAGAGGCCACCTTGGTGGTGGTGGCCACAATTCCCTCCTTGGATCTTGTTTGCCGCTCCCTCTTCACCTTTTGCCGCTGGTTTTGGAACCAGACCTTAACGACGCGCTCACACAAGCCCAGTTTGTCGGCAATCTCCTTCCGTCGGCTGCTGTAGAGGGAGCTGCATGCGGCAAACTCCGCCTTCAACTCAGCCTCCTGGAAGGGGGTGAAGGCTGTTCGGTTGCGCCGGCCGTTGTTCGATGGTTGATGGGTTCTGATCGTCTGTTCCCTTGTTGTCGCTGATCGGCTATTTATTGCTTCTGCCGGAGTCTGTTGCTAAAAAACAGAAACAAAATAAAATTATTTTTTTAATTAAAAAAAAAAAGAGAAATGTGTGGTACTTACCGTTGAGACGATGTATGTCAATTGCCATGCATTTGAATCCATTTTGACGTATGTGCTTATGTCTTATTTAACAGAATTTAATTTTGTAAGGAGCGCGGGTATATCTCGCGTGACAGCTTGTTTGCTAAAAATGATGTTCTTGCAGAAATCCTTTTATTTATAGCGAGATGAACGATCCCATAGCGCAGCATATCAGCTACCTGCAAGGACTCTGTACGAAACCATCGCTGCAGTAGGCGGTGTTACGCTCGGTGAATGCGCATTGGCATGTGTGAGTGTAATCCATTTACCACAAAAGGAGGGATTAATGGTGGCTATGATCTGCGGAGTGTGTGAAGGGACAATGTGCGTGAGGCATGATCACAAGAGATAGATCACATCACATACCGCCGTTTCTTTCTTTGAACTGACAAATCTAAAGGATCCTCCTTAAGTGGATGTATATCGTCGCACATGTGGATGTGTGGGTTTGAAAAGTCCCTCTAATGTGCACTTTGAATCGATGACGTGTTGTGTACAAATCGATGATACTCTTCGAACTCGTTTCCTTTTCTTCTGGAAATATGTCCTGCATCATCTGGAGTGGCAAAGGATAGCCAATCGGGTTCGCTTTTTCTCAGAATTGAAGTCCACGCAATTGGTGAATCATTTCGGGCTCTGTTTACATGTCCCTTCTTGATTATGACGTCCTCTCAAACATGTTCCTATCTCGCATACACGATCATACTGCTGTAAACAAGTGACTGTCCACCGCAAACAAACTGCACTTTGTTTGGAAAAATGGAAGTAGTAGCGCTTACCAAGACTGATTCTAAGTCCAAATCTATTTGAATTTTAATGGAACTCAACATGATTAAAACGTTGAATTAGGTTAGTCCTTGTTGACATGTGTTCCTGCTTACGATGTCCATTGCAAACCATGGGTCATGAAAATAACGCGTCGACATGAATGGGGCCGAGTCATTACAAATTATTGGGACAGGGATTACGTTTTTGTATTTCTTCGCTTGTTTACTATTTTTACAATCGGCCTACTTACTCAGCTGACCATTCCAAGAACTACCTACTCAAGCTTCTGTACTATATTGCACCCGCATGCAATAACGCCGCGTCATCTGAATATCATTTTTATGACGTACATTTATGACCGTCCACAATGAATCCTTTCTTCGTCTTTCTGTCACCACTGAAGAGAATATTAATGCCGTCAAATTTGCTTAAATTTTATGACGGTGAGGACAGCGCGATTTTGGATTTTCTGGTTTAACATGTAGTCAGCCGATTAAGAGCCGATATTTTTGCACAGAACGCAATTTTGTATGGATGCCTCTTTTTATTGCTTTTTGTAGATCATTTTTTACCATTCTCGGAACCTATTGTTTTCGGTTATATTTTAATTATTCATGTTTTGTATGAAAACCCTAATTTGGATAGTAAATTCTTAGAAATGCCATCTATGATTGCGGTTGAGGGTATAAGCGAATGTCCAGCTGCACAGCGATTTCCGATTATTAATTGTGACCATCACCCAGATCCGTTAAGAAATGTCATATTAAATGGTGAGGGTTGTACTAGATTTCGTTTATCTCGGCTCCGCAGTAAACATCACTAACAACATCACGATCGAAATCAAACGCAGAAAAAACTCTTGTCGACCGCAGCAATTGAGATTAAAAACACATTTTTTAGGACTTCGAGTACTTCGTTGCTGAATTAATTTTCTGTTTCATCAATTTTATTTATGGTTACGTTACTGTTTGTCATATTTTAGACACTTACGATTTCTTCCATTCCACCTTCAATGCGGTACTTTTCATTTTTGGAGACGCATTGACTGGCATTGTTCAGCGTTCTCTTTGTCCCTGACCAAAGGACATTCATTAAAACCCTTTTTTCGTTGTGGTTTACCAACAATTAAGAATATTATTCAAATCGCATAATTCTTAAATGCTAGAATTGCATGTCTATTGAGTTGATCGTGTTCTTATTTACAGAACTATATTACTCTATCAACGACTATGGCAATAGGTAAAGCTACGTTACTTGAAAACTCCTTTTCCATCTCCTTTGTACACGAAGTATTTTTTAACGTCTTTGTAATTTCCCAATTCACTTGATTTCTTGAAAATTGAACCTGGGAAAGTTGTAACAGTCTCAAAGCCAACAGCATTAATTTCGGTGATCGGACAAGAACCGAATTTTAATCTACCCATCACGCCCTCCAGACATAGGTTAAATACACATGGCCACTTACCAACTTGAGATGCGTGACCAACAAAACAAATCAACAAAGCATTGCAATCAGCACCGGACATTACATTAACGATATACGTTTTATTTTATTGAGGTATCCCCCGTAGGCCTAATCCACGGTAACATACTATTCTATTATGAATGAGAATGTGGTGCCCAGAAAGTGAAGCAAATTACGAAGCACAAAAAAAACGAAATGCGAAATGGATCTGCAACATGTGAAACTGATATTGAAAATGGAGCACAAGATATTGGCAGCTTCCAGTAATAACCGATTGAAAAAATTAAATATTAATTTTGTTTTCCCTTAATATTTATATGGAATGACAAATATATTTGTCTATTAAAAATTGGAGTTGTTTAGCTTCTATTATTTTTATCTCGTTTTAATAAGATTTTAGAAGCTGGGGAAAATGGACTTAATTTAAGGAAAAACATAGCATTAAATGTGAACAAAATCAATTCAGTAAATCGGTTGGGCCGTTTAGATTTCATTAACGTTTTAAGCCGACTACACCCATTTGCCGAATAATTTTGTCCATCAGTGTATGAAGTAAATTTGCATGGTTCTCATGAACTAGATTTTATTTCTGCACGGTTCACTTGAAGATTCTTAATTTTGGCTTTTTTCGAACTAAATTCTTGTGTGTAATGGAAATGCAATTTAGCATATGTTTATTTAGTCTTCTGATCGCAGTACAACCATCCACGTTTAATCTGGGGGAACGAAGATGATAGGTAGCACAAGAGTGGCATTCGTTTATCGGCCGTCCAAATTCGCGGATAGTTCTTGGCTCTATCTCACTCTGTGTGCACTACTTTTTGTGCATTATGAGTTATTTCACCCAACAGTTTAACATGTTGTTATGGAACCAAGAGTTTTGAACCGAATGATGCTGATTAGGGACTTCAGTTCAACAATTGAATCCGTTTTGTCAGGATCCTCGCTTTTTCAGGATTTCCAAATGTTGTCCGTCATGGAGGCTTACTTCTTGCGAAAAAGTTGTAAGAAAAGTTAGTACTCTTCCACTAGAAATTCGAACAAGTGACGTCTTGATCGAGTCTGTTTTCCTTCAGCCGAGGAAGTGGATTTTGCTTCTGAACCAAGCCCAAACTGAAACAGTTGAACAAATAAAGTGAAATTCCTTCCTATCCAGAGAAAAATGTAGAAAAATATCAAATCATGTTTTTTTTTGATTTTTATTTGTGAATTGCTGTTGGTCATAATGCAATAAATGTTTTTACAAATTCAAATTAAAATTCAAAATCAGCAAGTTCTAATTCCGGAAACTTTTCCTCTGGAGCTGGATGAAGTCCAAGTTCTGGATCTACACCCATATACTCCAAGAACTCGCTGATGTCGATGTTCTCCTCATCCACACTCGGATTGGCCAGATATTTCTCAATCTCCTGCTCGAGGTTGAGCGACGTGTCGAGTTCTGGTTGACTGGTCTGCCGGAAGTCGTTGAAGTAGAGCTGAGGGTAACTGTCGTCCTGGGGTGGCTGGTGAACGCTTTGCAGTGGAAACATCGGCACATTATACTGATGTTCGAACATGGAGCGCTGGTCCTCTTGACTAAGCACCTGTTGTCGGTTATTTATGTACGTTCCCTCATGTTGGTGTAAAGGTAGTTCGTTCTGAGCGAGCTGCAAGCTGTGGGCTTCCTGCTGATGCGGATGAGCTGGGTACCAATACTGCTCCTGTGGTTGAATTTCCTGAAAGCAAGTATACGTTTCTTGCGCCTGGGTTTGACCTGGCGGCTGCAATGCCAAGGTATCCTGGTTGTGGTGGAAGCTTCCGTGCGGCAGTGAGTAAGGTGCCTGGTATTGATGAGCACTCTCTTGGGAAGCTCTCTGTTGATGAAGGCAGGCACTCTGTTGTTGTCCGTAAGATACTTGCTGGTCTTGTTGAAGATGTTCCTGTCGATTTGGCTCTTGGTTGTCTGAGCGCTGTGTTGTTGAAGGCTGTCCGTCGATATCTTCTCTGGAACGTATGACTAAAAACTCGCTCACTTCGTTTTCTAGTATAGCAGCGTCTTCTTGAGAATGCACATCAGTTACATTCGGCGTCGTCTCCGTCCCATTTGATGGTAGACTTCCGGGGCAAGCAGAGGCCAGATTGGTGGCGGTGGCCACAATTTCCAGCTTGGATCGTGCTTGCCGCTCCCTTTTCAATTTTTGCCTCTGGTTTTGAAACCAGACCTTGACAACTCGATCGCCCAACCCAAGCTTTCCGGCTATTTGCATCCGTCGGCAGCTGTAGAGGGAGCTGCACATGGCAAACTCAGCCTTCAGCTCAGCCTCTTGGAAAGGGGTGAAAGCTGTTCGGCGCCTGGCGTTAGTGTTTGGCCGACGTCCTATTGATTCGCCACCTATCGTCGATCGACTATTTGTCGGTAGTTCTTGTACCTCGGAACTCTGAGAAATAAATTTAATTTAGTTATTAAAAACCATTCAATTAGAAATATGTATTTTAACTTACCGTTCCAGAGGCGTATTCCATTCCCAGTTGCCAACCGTTTGAATTCATTTTTAAATTTTTGTTGGTGGTCCTTGTATTTTTTAACAGGTCTAACTCGCTTGACAGCTTGTGTGTTAAAGTTGATGTTCTTGAAGGAATCCTTTTATTTATAACGAGATGAACGATCTCATCGCGTCATCATATGAGCTACCTGCAAGGATCTTACACGAAACCCTCCCTTTTTGAGGGCGGTGTTAGTCCGTTGAATGTGTATACATGTTTTTGTACGTCCAGTAACCACACAAAAGAGGGATATTCGTGATCACGAACAGCTTCAACGGAAGCTCTACAACGTCGACGAACAACGACGAAAAAGGGTATTTGCGATCACGACATCGCGATGAAACTTGTATGGTGTTGCAAAGCACACACGTCACTCGCGTTACTCGTGACAACATAAATGAAACTTAATAATAAATTAATTATTTATTTATTATCTACAAGTTACTTACGTACTAACAGATTACGAAAAAGTAATATTTAGCATATAATTAGCAAAAAATTAAAAAAAAAGTAAATATGCTTAATAATTACATATTCAGTGCTATGAAAATTTTCAAATAGTAAATGTCAAGTACGGAGTTGCCTAGTGGGCGCGGATTCACGAACTTAACTCGCATGATACGTGATAGGTGTCCAAGTCAAACATGCACATTACCGTCAATGGCTCCCGCGATGATTGAATGCTTTCGAACCTTTTTTTGCCAAAATGCACTAGCTGAACCTGGTCGACATGTATTTCCAGAAAGATGGCGCCACTTTTCTCATTTTCTCATTTCGACTATTTTTTGTAAGACGGCAATACACGTGTTATTAGCAACATTAGACAACTTGTTTCGACAAATGCACTCAAAGTTGGACTCCCTGTACTTGCCCGTGAATATTAGGCGTCTTTTTTGCTCTCGTATGGACGCCTAAATTTCAATTTGCATGCAAAATACACTAACGACAATTCATAAGTTACTCAACATATTTATCGCTGCTTGTGAAATAAGCGCTGGCAAAAGCAAGGTTTCTAACCATTATTTTCTGTATGTTATCGATAAATTATCATGAAACGTCAGAAATTTCATACGAGTTCATTTATTTGACCATAAACAAAATTTGAAGGCATTGAACAAACGGTTGAAAATCCCCCCAATACCAATACCGGCAATACCACACACATCTTCATGTTCCACATCTTGAAGATCACTCCCAACACAACACAAATTTTTAACAACTGACTGTCACAAATGTCGATTAATTATTAAGCGCCGTTTTGTTGTGCACTTTGCGTACATACGAGTGCAAAAAACACGCCTATTACTGCTGCGTGTTTGGGAGATGAAATTAATGTGCGAAACATCACAAGTAACATGCCGGGAGCAATAAGTAAAATCACAGAAGACACTACATATTTAACAAAGGTATTTTATTTTCTTTTTATTAACAATAATATTTATTTACAAAAACAAATCGATAAATTGGTCCAGCAATTCAGGTGCCTTTGATGGTGGTCCAAGATCGACTGCTCCTTTGCAGACATAAACACCTCGAAAAAAATAACAAAAACAGTGAGCCGACTATTTAAACGAAAACAAAACATGACGAGACAAAATGGGATATGGACACAATAACAAAACAAAACTCGTGAATAATTAGAAGGTTTAACAGAAAGACACTGTCGATCACAACATGCAAACAGATAGATAAGAGGTGAAACAGATTACGGGGAATATGACAACTGGGTGAAGATGTGTTGGTTAGTGTCGTTGCCGACGCGACGGTGGAAACTGTGGCGAAACGTTACTCATTGTGACGTGTGTGTAGTGATCAACCATCAGGAATTCCCGAAATAGTTTGGAATTAAAGCAAATAATTCTGCAGGTCAATATTTGTCTGCAGTTTCGGGTCAGAATGAAATTCGCCATACATTGAAACCGAATAGTACAGCTCGTAGAGTTCGCTTTTGTGTCTTCTCCTCCATTCACCTGCCTCGCACACTAGTCAAGAAGTAATACATCAGTCCAGTGCAGTTACTTATGCAAGGAAGTAGACTGATCGATAAGCGATGTGTAGCCATTCATTTGAGCCACTTACCATGAAGATTCCACACGAGGAAAGACGCACAAGTCATCACGATCGAGTGGAAAATAGTGCAAATTCGAAGCGAGTGCTATGGAACCTAGGTTTATCTTAAAATGTGACTCCTTCATGCAAAAAGAGAAACAGCCAAGAAATTGAAAAACTTCCCTCTCCATCGTTGTACAACAAAAAAAGCAATAAACTGAGTTTTAATATAATTTTATTTTTTTATTTTTATTTTGGAAAAATAAGATAAATCTATTTACAATCAAATTTACAAATGCAAATCAAAAATCAAACTGAACATTAAAATTAAATGGCAATGCCATTTCTTGGTCTTTCTCTGCACCATCATCTGGCAGATCATATTCCAGTTCCGGTTCCATGACGATGCATTTGAGGAACCCGCTGATGTCGACCATTTCCTCTTCGATATCCTGATTGGCCAGGAATTCCTCAATCTCCAGCTCCAGCTCAAGATTAAGGGAAGTGTCCAGTTCAGGTGAACTCATCTCCTGTAGGGTGCCTGGCTGCTCAGAAGAAGGCTGCTGGGGAATGACTATCTCCGGAATGCCCTCCTGAGGTGGTTGCTGAACGGTTGGCGGCTCGGTCATTTGCAGATGACACTGATGTTCGAGCAGGAATTGATCGTTGTATGCTTCCAATTCTTGCTGCAGTGCGATAGATGGGCAGATATCCGGATTCGAGTCTTGCTGCTGGAAAACTTCTTCTTCCAGAGTACAGTTCACTGGCTGTTGTGAGTCAACTGGCGGCTGCAATGGAAACGCTGGAGCTGCTTTGTGATCATTTGCATGAGGATTATCCCGTATAACCAAAAACTCGCTGATCTCATCTTTGATACCAGCAATATCCGGTTGAGGTTGATGTTCATCTACAGCAGGCGTCGTCGTCGTATTTGTGGAAGATGTTGTTCGTATATTTTTAGGGAGCCGCAGAATCACTTGGGCATTGAATCCCTTTGAAGGGTCCCGGTTTATATGCATGGGATCTTCAACTCTTGTGGCCGTCTTTAGCTCAATAACTGGCATCTCCGTGACCTCAGATACTGCCGGGCGTTGGATTCCAGCCATTGGGGTAGCTGCAGTGGAACTGGTGTTAGCAGCCACACTATTTACAGTGGCCACAATTTCCACCTTGCATCGTGCTTGCCCTTTTTAATTTCTGCCTCTGGTTTTGAAACCAGACCTTAACGACACGCTCACAAAAGCCAAGTTTGTCAGCAATCTCTTTCCGTCGGCAGCTATACAGGGAGCTGCATGCGGCAAACTCCGCCTTTAACTCAGCCTCCTGGAATGGGGTGAAGGCTGTTCGGTTGCGCCGGGCGTTGTTGGATGGTTGATGAGTTCTGAGCGTCGGTTCGCTTCTTATAGCTGATCGGCTATTTATTGGTTCTGTCGGAGTCTGTTGCTAAAAAACAAGAATAAAATAAAATTATTTTTTTAATTAAAAAAAAAAGAGAAATGTGTGGTACTTACTGTTGAGACGATGTATGCCAATTGCCATGCGTTGGCATCCATTTTTGTGCTAAAAATTTTCTTAAATCGAATATTGTCGAAATATATTGTGGCAAGGTGCGCGGGTCTATCTCGCGTGACAGCTTGTTTGCTAAAAATGATGTTCTTGCAGAAATCCTTTTATTTATAGCGAGATGAACGATCCCATAGCGCAGCATATCAGCTACCTGCAAGGACTCTGTACGAAACCATCGCTGTAGTAATCGGTGTTACGCTCGGTGAATGCGCATTGGCATGTGTGAGTGTAGTCCAGTTACCACACAAGGAGGGATTATGGTGGCTACGATCTGCGGAGTGTGTGAAGAGACAATGTGCGTGAGGCATGATCACACGAGATAGATCACATAGCGCCGTTTCTTTCTTTGAACTGACCAATCTAAAGGATCCTCCTTAAATGGAAGTATATCGTTGCACATGCGGATGTGTGTGTTTGAAAAGTCCCTCTAATGTGCACTCTGAGTCGATGATCAGATGCAAAGCGTTGATACTCTTCGAACTCGTTTCCTTTTATTCTGGAAACTGAAATATGTCCTGTATCATCTGGAGTGGCATAAGCTAGCCAATCGGGTTCACTCTTTCTCAGAATTGAAATTCATGCAATTGATGAATCTTTTCGGGCCCTGTTTACATGTCCCTTCTTGATTATGACGTCCTCTCAAACATGTGCCTATCTCGTATATGATACTGCTCTAAAATAGTGACTTTGTGTACCGAGTCATGAGGCAAATTTTGTTGACAAATGGAAGTGGCTGTTCTTTCCACGTACACTGAATCTACGTCAAAATCTGTTCGAATTTGAATAGAATTCAACTTAATTAAAATTAAGCTAGTGTTTGTTGGCATTTCTTTCTGGTTGCGATCTGCAAACTCAGTGTTTTTGACTCAAGGCCAGATACGCAGAAACACGATGATTTAATGAGAAACGATAGCGATTTACTAGTTGAATTGTACTTCAAGTGATCCAGAGAATACTTTCAAATGATAATGCATCCAAATGAATTGGATCGCGTCATGATAAATTATTAGCACAGGGACTACGTACTTTTACTTTTTCTTCATTTTTCACTTGTTTACTACTTTTACAATCCAACTACTTACTCAGCTGACCATTCCAAGAACTTTCTACCCAGGCTTCTGTAAGATATTGCACGCCGCATGCAATAACGCCGCGTCATCTGAATATCACTTTTATGACGTACATTTATGACCGTGAACAACGAATCCTTTCTTCGTCTTCTGTCACCACTAAAGATTAGTGGTTAAGTCGAAAGACATAGTTTAAGATTAAGTTTAGCTTAGAGTGCCCGCCTAGGGCCAGTGAGTTATAAGTAGTAACACTATTCGTTCAACTAGTTTTAAGCATTTTTGTCTAGTATTTAAGTTATGTTATAAATTTATAGTAATAAAAATGAAAAAATGAACTAAAGACAACATTAATGCCGTCAAAATTTGTTTGAGTTTTATGACCCACCGCGTGAAGATGGAATTTCTGGGATTGTGCGCCATATCGAATATTATGGAATATTAGTCTTTGAAATTCCAAAGAGTTATTTTATGACAGCCTCCGAACAGACATGAGGTCATGTAGCATAATATGTATAAGCTTCTAATAAATAAGTTTGATTTAACACGGCTTGAAAAAATCCTAGCAACAAATTCAGTCGATTTTTCGCCCAGTATGTCTTGTCCTAGTCATTCCCAGTATTTTGGTTTCGGTTTCATTCCCTGTAGCCATTAAGCTTTCTCTAGAACACAGTGCAGTTGCTAGCTGACAACCCTTCGATGGGCAGTTTAATTTGTATGACTTGCTTTTAGTTAAGTCTATTAGCACGTGACACATATTTTATGGTTCGTTTTTTCAAATTCTATTTATTGCCCTTCGAGGATAATTTTTTACCATTCTCGGAAAACCTTTTGTTTTCTGTCACAATTTATTGTTATGGGTTGGCCTACCTGATGGAGTCGCATTCAAGGCACAGCAAGGAAATCGTGATGATTGGAGCATTCGTTCCACGTGAAAATACCATCGAAGTTGAGTGCATTGAATAGGCATTCGAGAAATTAACATACGACCTCAACCTTATCGAGTGCGAAAGTGAGCCATGAAAACAAATGCTTGAGAGATTCCTGTGCTTTGTGTATTCATTGAACGGAAAGGTGTGTGATGACTGGCAGTGGAGGTTGCAATTTTCCATTCTTAATGATACAATCGAATGGGACTATCGGTACGTTAAAACTATTCTAATCCCTTTTCAAATCTTTATTTCTTTTTTATCTTAATTATTTTAACGTCTTTTCTGCTTCAAAGGCAATCAAAAACTCCCTGGACCGAGCATCTTTGCACTTGCTGACTCATAAAACACTAACCCAAAAATATTTTCTTTTCTGAAACCCCCGTAATTGAACCAGCTAGAGCTTTTGATAAAGCAGAGGAGTTGACTGATATTGATGTTGTTGCCATAGCAGTTTTGTAGAGAGACATTTAGTGCCGGTTAGTAGATGTTTACCAGTAGCGATAAGCATGGATAACTCCCGGGGAAAATTACACATTTTCTCTGTCGCTGTCATTGCCGTATTTTAATGGAAATTAACCGAAATTATTTCTTCATTCATTTTTCATTTCTTTATTACATAGAATCTTTTACATTGGGCTACAAAGCCTATAACAAAAGTAAAAGTTGACTTATTGTATAAAAGTAATGACAATTCATTTATTTATAAAGTTAAGTAGAAATACAATTTAAAGGTTTAAATTTCATAAGTTATATGTTATTTGCTCGTATACAATATGGAATTGCTTATTAAGTTAATGCTAATTGCTTGAATAAAACCGCCTCAAACTGTGTGGTACCTCGAAGTCTTGTGACGTAAACGAAAAATTGACTCTCAGAATTTCTACAACTGTATCTTGATTGCAATAATGTGAAAGACCGAGATGACTTCGAGAATTTTATTCTTTCGAAAAGGTATGAATTTTTCATTATTAATTTATTGAGTGTATGATACTCAATGTATGCATAAAGAGAACAGTCCAAAAATGTAGACGAATGAGTTGTACGCTTGAGGTTGTATACATATCGCGTTACGTTATTAAACGCTACAGAAAGATTTCTTCTTATATATGTATATTTGAGAAAGGGAAGCGTTAATGTTTTAATATTTATAAATTAAATCATAAAAATTTCCAATAAATTCTTTGATGTGATCTTCCCATGTTACAGTTGAGTTAAACAATATAAAATTCAAATTAGTGCCTTTATTGAGGAAAAATCATTGCGTTTATAATTTTTCTTTTTCGCTTATATCACTATAAACGAAATAAATGATACTCCAACAATTCATGCGTTTCTAATCTACGGTTTCTCTGGTTTGCTGATAACACTTCGGGATTTTGATATGAGTTCTCCTTATGACTACAATGAACTGTGTCTTCAATGCCCTGAACTGAAAGTTTAGATTATCCAATATCCTTCATGCAACATTGAGCATAGCATACTCAGATTTTGAGAGAGCAAACCATTTCATTTCAATCTACCACAGTTCATGTTGTTAAGGATGAATCGATTATGCTAGCTCAAAATGCGAATGGGATCGAGTGGACAATAGTGCAAAGTGCTACGGAACCAAGGTGAAACCATAAAAAAACCTAAAGACTGAACTAGGTTTATCTAAAATGAAACAGCCAAGAAATTGAAAAACCTTCCCCTCCATCGTTGTACAGCAAAAAAAGCAATAAACTGAGTTTTTAATTTTATTTTAATTTTTTATTTTTATTTTAAAAAATAAGATAATTAACAATATATTTACAAGTGCTAATCAAAAGTCAAACACATTAAAATTAAATTGCGGCGCCAGTGCTAGATCTTTCTGAGCACCATCATCTGGCAGATCATGTTCCAGTTCCGGTTCCATGTCGATGCATTTGAGGAACCCGCTGATGTCGATCATTTCTTCGTCGACACCCTGATTGGCCAGGAACTCCTCAATATCCAGCTCCAGGTTTAGGGAAGTGTCCAGCTCAGAAGAAGCCTGCTGAGGATAAATTAGCTCTGGTATGCCGTCATGGGGTGGCTGGTGGTTGGCGGTACATTCAATTGCTGCTGGCACTGTTGTTCGAGGAGGTACTGATGGGTAAAAGCTTCTAGTTCTTGCTGCAGTAAGATGGTTGGACAAATTTCCTGATTGGAGTCCTGCTGCTGTGGAGAATGTCCTTGCTGCTAGTAAACCTTTTCCATCGTAGACTCTACTGGGTGCTGGGAATGAGTCGCATGCTGAAAAGGATTTTCTGTTTTGGCTTGTTCTTCGGCAGCAGCGATGTGATAATGTGTGAGAGGTGTACCCCGTACCACCAAAAACTCGCTGATCTCATTTTTCAGCCTCGTAAGATCTGGTTGCGGCTGGTGATCAGTCACAGCAGGCGTCGTCGTCTTCCCCGTGCTACGCACAATCAACTGTGGATCGAATAGTTTTGACGGATCCCGGTTTATAGGCACTAGACCAGCAACTCTTGTTGCCGTCTTCAGCTCAATCACTTGTATCTCCTTTACCAAAGGAACTGGAACTTTAGCCGAACTCGTGGTAGCTACCACGCTACTTGCAGTGACCACACTATTGGCAGATGACACTGTTCTCCTAGTGGATCGTGCCTGCAGCTCCCTTTTCAACTTCTGCCTCTGGTTTTGGAACCAGTCCTTTATAACGCGCTTACACAGGCCTAGTCTGTCGGCAATCTCCTTCCGTCGGCAACTGTAGAGGGAACTGCATGCGGCAAACTCCTGGTCTGGGGTGAAAGCTGTTCGGTTGCGACGGACGTGGTTCGATGGTTGATGATTTGCCGGTTCGCTTCGTGTGGCTGATCGACTACTTCTCGGTATGTCTTCTACCTCTGATTGCTAAAAAAAATGAAATTAATTTATTAAGACCAAATATATTGCGAAATGTGTATTTGTACTTACCGTTGAAACGATGTATACCAATTGCCAGGCGTTGGAATCCATTTCTGTGCTTAAAATTTTCTCAATTCGAATACTGTCGAAATATGTTGTGGTAAGGAGCGCGGGTCTATCTCGCGTGACAGCTTTTTTGCTAAAAATCATGTTCTTGCTGAAATCCTTTTATTTATAGCGATCGAGTGGACAATAGTGCAAGTTCAACGCGAGTGATACGGAACCCAGGTGAAATCATCCAATCCTAGACTGTCCTAGGTTTATCTGAAATGTGACTCCTTCATGCAAAAAGAGAAACAGCCAAGAAATTGAAAAACTTCCCCCTCCATCGTTGTACAGCAAAAAAAGCAATAAACTGAGTTTTAATTTAATTTTAATTTTTTATTTTTATTTTGGAAAAATAGGATAAATTTATTTACAATCTATTTACAATCAAATTTATAAATGCAAATTAAAAGTCAAACTGCACATTGAAATTAAATTGCGGTGCCATTTCCATGTCTTTTTCTGCACCATCATCTGGCAGATCAAGTTCCAGTTCCGGTTCCATGTCGATAAATCTCAGGAACCCGCTGATGTCGACCATTTCTTCATCGACACCCTGATTGGCCAGGAACTCCTCAATGTCCAGCTCCAGGTTTAGGGAAGTGTCCAATTCAGGTGAACTGATCTCCTGTAGGGTATCCGGCTGCTCAGAAGAAGGCTGCTGGTGCACGTTTGGCGGCGCGGTCATTTGCTGCTGGCACTGATGTTCGAGCAGGAATTGGTCATTGTAGGCTTCCAATTCCTGTTGCAATGCGATGGTTGGGCAAAGATCCGGATTCGAGTCCTGTTGCTGGAAAACCCCTTCTTCCAGAGTAGATTCCACTGGCTGCTGTGCGTCAACTGTCGGCTGCAATGGGGGGGCTGGCTGGTCGTGCTGTTGTTGAGGAGTTGCGAAGTGATGATCTGTACTGTCGCGTACCAACAAGAACTCGCTGATCTCCTCTTTCAGCCGGGAAAGATCGGGTTGCGCCGGTTGATCAGCCCCAACAGGTGTTGTCAGAGACTCTGGCAGACTCGCAGGGAACCGCACAATCAATTGGGGACTGAATCCCCTTGAAGGATCCCGGCTTATGGGCATGGGACCAGCAACTCTTGTCGCCGTCCTTACCTCTATGACTGGGACTTCGGGAGCTCTCCAGTCCTCAGTGACTGGAGTAGGTGAAGTGCAGACGTTGGTAGTGGCCGCACTACCCGCAGTGGTTCGCCCTGTCGTTGATGCCACCTTGGTGGTGGTGGTCACAATTTCCTCCTTGCGTCGTGCTTGCCGCTCCCTCTTCACCTTTTGCCGCTGGTTTTGAAACCAGACTTTGATGACGCGCTCACACAAGCCGAGTTTGTCGGCAATCTCCCTCCGTCGAGAGCTGTATAGGGAGCTGCATGCGGCAAACTCCGCCTTCAACTCAGCCTCCTGGAAAGGGGTGAAGGCTGTTCGGTTGCGTCGGGCGTTGTTAGCTGGTTGATGAGTTCTGAGCGTCGGTTCGCTTGTTGTCGCTGATCGGCTATTTATACGTTCTGCCGGAGTCTGTTGCTAAAAAATAAGAACAAATAAATTTAATTTATTAAATCGAAATAAAATAGGAAATGTGTGTTAGTACTTACCGTTGAAACGATGTATGCCAATTGCCACGCGTTTGAATCCATTTTGGTGAAGTGATTAAAATTTCCTTAATTCGAATAATGTCGAAGTTTGTTCTGGTAAGGAGCGCGGGTCTATCTCGCGTGACAGCTTGTTTGCTAAAGATGATGATCTTGCAGAAATCCTTTTATTTATAGAGAGATGAACGATCCCATAGCGCAGCATATCAGCTACCTGCAAGGACTCTGTACGAAACCATCGCTGCAGTAGGCGGTGTTACGCTCGGTGAATGCGCATTTGCACGTGTGAGTGTAGTCCAGTTACCACACAAAGGAGGGATTAATGGTGGTTACGAACTGCGGAGTGTGTGAAGGGACAATGTGCGTGAGGCATGATCACACGAGATAGATCACATCACATACCGCCGTTTCTTTCTTTCAATTGATCAATCAATAGGATTCTCCTTAAGGGAAAGTGTATCGTCGCACATGCGGATGTGTGCACTTTGAGTCGATGATCACGTGTTGTGTTCAAATCGATGATACTCTTCGAACTCGTGGAGTGGCGTAGGATAGCTGGAGTGGCGTAGGATAGCCAATCGGGTTCGCTCTTTCTCAGCATTGGTGTTCATGAATCGTTTCGGACTCTGTCAACATCTCTCTGATGGATTATGACGTTCTCTCCCATATGCGCCAATCTCCCTACACGAAGATACTGCACTGAGAAGGTGTCTTTGTCCATCGATTAATGAGGCACTTTGTTTTGACAAATGGAAGTGGCAGTCTTACCATGACTGATCCTACGTCCAAATCTGTTTGAATTTGAATGGAAAACAACGTGAATAGATTTACGATTGGTCTTTTTGGCATTTCCTCCTTGGTGGTTGCGATCTGCATGCAAACTTAAAGTGTTGGGTCATAACCAGATATGCGTTTGTATGTAAATCCAAACACTGATGCTGATAATAATTGAGAAACGCGAACGATCTCCAAAACTTGACTTGTAATTCAAATGATCAAGAGAATACATACGTTTGAAAAAATAACTCGTAATGATGAATTATTAGCACCGTACGTTTTGCATTTATTCGCTTGTTTACTACTTTTACAATCGGACTACACAATCAGCTGAGAATTCCAAGAACTCCCTACCCGTGCTTCGGTAAGATATTGCACCCACAAACAATCGCTTTTATGACACATTTATGAGGGTCCACAATGAATCCTTTCTTCGTCTTCTGTCACCACTAAAGACTACACTAATGCCGTCAAAATTTGTTTGAATTTTATGACTTTGAGCCCCGCTTAAAGATGGAATTTCTGGGATTGTGCGACACATCGAATATTATGCAATATTAGTCTTTGAAATTCCAGAAAGTTAGTTTATGGCAGCCTCCGAAAACAAACATCAGGTCATGTAGAATAAAAAGCATAAGCTTCTAATAAATACGTTTGATTTAACACGGCTTGAGAAAATCCAATCAACATGACATGGACTACTCTACAGTAGATCTTCGGCTATGTCTCGTCCCAGTCATTCCCGGTATTTTGGTTTCGGTTTCATTCCCTGTAGCCATTAAGCTTTCTCCAGAACACAGTGCAGTTGCTAGCTGACAACCCTTCGATGGGCTGTATAATTTGTATGACTTGCCTTTAGTTAAGCTAGCTCTATTAGCACGTGACACATTTTTTATGGTTAATTTTTTCAAATTCTATTTATTGCCCTCCAAGGATAATTTTTTTCCATTCTCGGAAAACCTTTTGTTTTCTGTCACAATATAATTATCCTTGTTTTGTGTGCTAACTCTTGTGCAAATTTAGGTAGCTGATTCTTAGAAAGGTCGAATTATTTATTGTGGTTATTAGGATGCGTCTATCTGCTTGTCTGCCATATGGCAGGAAACACTTATGATTTGGGGTAATATGGCGGAGCACAAGCTTAAAACATGTATTGGTTTTCACAGCCGAATGATTATTTATTTTTTGCTACCGTGTAGGTATAAGTCTTGCAACAGAACCACGCTTAAGTAGCGTACATATCCTAAACAAAATGAATAATGATTTGCGCCAGTGATTGCAGATGTCGTCTTGAAAAGGACATTCGCAAGGGCTTAACACGTCCCCATAGCCCTCACTTTAACAGATGCAGATTTAAAAGTTACTGGATCTTCAAGAGCTGTTTTGTTACGATAGACGCACTTCCGAAGACTTTAGCAAGAGATTTCAATGTTAATTTTTCAACAAACTATTCAGTTACATTGGCAACATTTCGTTAGAGAACATCATCATCGTCTGACACTAATGGGGTCGCGAGCGCAAAGCAAGTACTAGAGATCTCCTGCCCACTCGATCCATCGCCACTGATTCTATACCTCATCAGTAGTTATGCCCAAGCGGATCCAGGCGACTTTTTGCACTTGGTTGAACCACGTTTTTCTGGGTCTGCCAAGTGGTCGCCTATCTGATGGAGTCGCATTCAAGGCACATCCAGGAAGTCGTGATAATGGGAACATTCGTTCCACGTGACCAAACCATCGAAGTTGAATGCATGGAATAGGCATTCTGGAAATTACTATAACCTCTGACTTTTCTACGTTGACCTTCATCCCAGCATAAGCACATACGGCCAGAAACCTATAGAGAGCGCGCTGGAGTTCCGTCTGGGAGGATCTGAGGAGCATTTGATTTGGTAATCAATAATAAGTAAACTGATTCAAAAACTATGTATTTTCATATTTTATATTTGGATAAAATTAAACGTTTACATGACGTCTAGGCATAGCGTCAATGACGCTTTCTACGTGTGGAGAGAGCATTGCGATGGTTTCTACCTCTTCTTCATCCCTGCAGCCTCAGTTATTAAAGGGAAGGCCTAATCTCCAATGGCACAATGCACGGTAAGTACGCCGATAATGGTTCTGCGGTTGAGTCTACTCAATTTGATCAGGCTACGTGAGCGTATTGGATCTATTGTGGGCCATAGCAGTTTTGTAGTGATCTACGATTTGTGTTAGTAAGTGTCTCACACCTTATTAGATGTGTAGCAGTAGCGATAGGCATGGATGACATTCGCCATCCGGAAGTCGTACCACCTTGGTACCCCTTCTAGCGAGTACGACCGCTTCAAAATTTATTTATTTTTTGAAGTGCATCTTACGGTAGTTAATATAATAATGTAATATGGGTGGCGCTACAGCCCGTAGAGGGCCAGGGCCTAGCTTCTCAGCAACCACTCGTGCTGTGCGTCCTATTGTTCTATCACCAGTGGAAGGGACCTACAGTTTTATGCCGACTCCGAACGGCCAAGTTTGAGAAGCTTTTTCTAGACAGTTTATACTCTTTGAGCGTTGTCAGTGACTCGAAAGAGGTGGGGCCGTGAAAAGTATTTCTTGTCGTACCAGGAATCGAACCTAGACAGCTAGGTCCAAGTCCGTAGCACATACCCACAACGCCACGGGCCACCACCTTACTATAGTTAACAATAGGTAATACTTAATTTCACAATTTAATAAATTGTTAAAAAAATAAAAAGGCTTAATAAGGTACTTTTAAAGACCGGTCTAGTAGGACACAAATCCAAATGATGTGAATGTTCATTGAAAGCTCGAATTATTCTCGTTAGTGGTTCGTTCCTAACATAGTCTGTATTGTGGAACTTTTCAAATAAATTATTCCAATAAACATAATATCATAAATGGTGCGTCCAGTTGATAGGGATTTTAAGCCAAACAGTTGGCACCTTGCTTTATAGGATGGGCAAAAATCCCAATGCATTTCGATACGATCGGAAAATGTTATAAACGCCGGGTTCCAAACTACGACAGCATATTCAAGGAAAAGGTCGAACAAGGGAATTATAGAGTGTTAGTAGGGCGAATTGATCAGTGAATACTTTTGTATTGCGCTTAATGAAGCCAATTGCTGAGTTTGCTTTTGCTGATATATGGACAATATGAGTATGAAATTTTCTGCGATGTCACAGTATCCCGGCACACACATAAGTTGGATGTTTAAATACGTGGCCATGTTTTTGAGAGATATGCAGCAAATCAGGGAAATCTTTGAGTTAAAAGCGACTGCGTCCAGAGATTTGATCGCTGCCTGGCTGTTGGAACAGTTGACTATGTCTGTACTTGAATATCCCGTAGCTCGATTGTAAAACAGTCTCTATTAAAAATAGCCCCTCACAACTACCTTCATATCTTCCATTTTATTTATAAAATTATGAAAAACGTATATACCTACATGCCTATTTTGAATTCCGCCGGAATTTCTGTTCCCCCGAACTTTTCCTTCCTCGGAAAAAGGTTTCTGCTATAATTGTAAATGTCCATCGGAATTATGTTCCCCGAGATATGTTTGGGAGCCTGTATTTATGGCAAAAAAAAAAACACTTTATTTATTTTATTTACCATTTTTTTCTTAAACTCTTATTTTTCAGTTGTTACACTATTTTAATTATTATATTAATTTTTACACACTGATTCGCTCGAAATCCAAAATAAGAGTGAAATCTCACAACAGAGAAAACTAACAGCACTTTACTTAATGCAACAACATTTATAACAGAATGAGAACAAAACAGAAAACATGTATCAGACAGTCGATGGCTTCGGTTGTAGCTTAGCTGTAGCGTCCTTCGGCTTGGGAGCGTGCTTGGCACATGGCTTGGTTTGGTTGTACCGCTCTTCATCCAATGCACAGCAACATCACGCGAGTGCTTAGTCTTGGGCTTGTTTGGAGTATAACAAACAGTGCCAAGTACAGTCTGCACTGAATGACGATTGTAGGCCAGCAGTTGCATGTAACTCCCGGGGAAAATTCGAAATTATTTTCGACCAATTATATACCAACAATATTACCTAGAGATGTGAAGTTGAAGTTAGTAAAATCATCAATTATACCAATCATTTCTTATGGTTGTGAGCTCTTTGCCAACGCTGACTACCGGTCGTTCCAAAGACTCAATGTCGCTTTCAATTCTATAGCGAGATACGTCTTCAATCGTCGCAGATTTGACCATATCTCTCACGAAGCCCGTCAGCTTCTCGGGTGCAGATTGGACGATTTATTAAAGTATCGACGTTGTGCCTTGTTTTTCAAAATTATTCACAAGAAAGCAGCTGGGTATCTCCATGCAAAAATAATGTTGAGTTTATCCAATCGTTATATTGTGTTGCGACCGCCTACTACGCCTCTAGTAGGCAATTTTTCCTTTATGTTGTCAAAATCTGGAATGCACTTCCCAATCATGTGAAGTCACAGGTCGAACACGGAAGGTTTCTTGATGTCTGTTTAGAGCACTTTTCTGTCTTGACATAGTTTTTGTCACTTTTTAAGTTTTCTTTTATTTTTCTTTTAATTTTATTGTTTCTTTAGTCTCTTGTTGTTTTATAATTTTATATTGTAAACATATATCCTGTACATATGTCCTGTACTAGTTATTAGTCATGCTTGATGTACAGTGTTACTTAAATTGAATAAAATACAAATACAAATTTGACAACTGCCATTGCCGTCATTTGTGGGAACTTAATTGCAAATCAGTACGTTTATTGAGGAAAAATGCGTTTTTTCGTTTTATGTTATTATAAACAGAATAAATTATACTCCAACAACTCACGCGTTTCTAATTTATGTTTACTCTGATTTGCTAATAACACTTCGGGGCTTTGATTATATTAGATCAATGAACTGTTATCCAAAGAGGTGTGGTGTTCTGTCAAAAAAGCGTTTTGCGGTGGCAAGTCGTCTACTACATTGTTGTTCTGTTCTGCAGTAAGACTTTCATCCATCCAAGCTTTAATACACTTGATTCAGCATGTCAATTTCATTTCAATGTGCGGGCCAAATTCATCGATTAAAAACTCAAATTTAAAATTTAACACAGCCATGTCATTTAACACAACTCAGAATTAAGAAATTATTTGGTTGATTTGAAACTTTACTTATTTTTTTCTTTGATATTTTTTGGTTAAATAATTTAGTTTCGAATTTTTATGGAATTTGTAATAACTTATTAGGCCGGCGATTGTCGAGGACTCGGACCTTCGAGCCTGAGCAATTGCTGCCTTCTGTTGTTGACGGTCCTGGGTACGCTGCTTCCAGTCATCAAGATCAAGCTGTCTTGCATCCAAATAAAAACAGCATAATTGTGGAAAAATGTTGCGGGCCGCAAATAGTTTTTGACGTGCCTACTCTAGATGACCAACTCCCGACTCATTTATCACACATCCTCCTCCAGCTACATTTTTCGATTTAAAGTCTAAAGACTGATCAACAGGAGATGTGTAGAAAACCATTTGACTCACTTACTTCATGCAAAAAGTGAAACAGCCAACAAATCGAAATTTCTTCCCCTCCATCGTTGTACAGCAAAAAAAGTAATAAACTGAGTTTTTAATTTTAATTTTTTATTTTTATTTTGCAAAAATAAGATAAATTTATTTACATTCTATTTACAATCAAATTTACAAATGCAAGTCAAAAATCAAACTGAATATTAAAATTAAATGGCAATGCCATTTCTAGGTCTTTCTCAGCACCCTCATCTGGTAGATCAAGTTCCAGTTCCGGTTCCATGTCGATGCATTTGAGGAACCCGCTGATGTCGACCATTTCTTCGTCGACACCCTGATTGGCCAGGAACTCCTCAATATCCAGCTCCAGGTCCAGGTTTAGGGATGTGTCCAGTTCTGGTGAACTGATCTCCGGGCTATCTAGCTGCTCGGCAAAAGGCTGCTGAGGATTAACTACCTCCGGAATGTCCTCCTGGGGTGGCTGGTGAACGTTTGGCGGCGCGGTCATTTCCAGCTGGTACTGATGTTCGAGCAGGAACTGTTCGTTGTACGCTTCCAATTCCTGCTGCAATGCGATGGTTGGGCAAACATCCAGATTCGAACACTGTTGCTGGAAAACGCCTTCTTCCAGAGTAGATTCCACTGGCTGCTGTGAGTCAACTGGCGTCTGCAATCGATTGGCTGGCTTGCCGTGTTGTTGAGGAGCGATGTGGTGATCTGTACTGTCGCGTACCAACAAAAACTCGCTGATCTCATCTTTTAGCCTCGAAAGATCTGGATGGGGCTGATGATCAGTCACAGCAGGCGTCGTCGTCTTCCCCGTGCTGGTTGCTGGTGGACTTCCAGGGAAACGCACAATCAGCTGTGGATCGAATTGTTTTGAAGGATCCCGCTTTAAAGGCACTAGACCAGCAACTCTTGTTGCCGTCTTCAGCTCAACCACTGGTATCTCCTTTACCAAAGGAACTGGAACTTTAGCCGAACTCGTGGTAGCGACAACGCTACTTGCAGTGATCACACTATTGGCAGATGACACTGTTTTCCTAGTGGATCGTGCTTGCCGCTCCCGTTTCAACTTCTGCCTCTGGTTTTGGAACCAGACCTTTATAACGCGCTCACACAGGCCTAGTCTGTCGGCAATCTCCTTCCGTCGGCTGCTGTAGAGCGAGCTGCATGCGGCAAACTCAGCCTTTAACTCAGCCTCCTGGAAAGGGGTGAAGGCTGTTCGGTTGCGTCGGGTGTTGTTAGCTGGTTGATGAGTTCTGAGCGTCGGTTCGCTTGTTGTCGCTGATCGGCTATTTATACGTTCTGCCGGAGTCTGTTGCTAAAAAATAAGAACAAATAAATTTAATTTATTAAATCGAAATAAAATAGGAAATGTGTGTTAGTACTTACCGTTGAGACGATGTATGCCAATTGCCATGCGTTTGAATCCATTTTGGTGAAGTGATTAAAATTTCCTTAATTCGAATAATGTCGAAGTTTGTTCTGGTAAGGAGCGCGGGTCTATCTCGCGTGACAGCTTGTTTGCTAAAGATGATGATCTTGCAGAAATCCTTTTATTTATAGCGAGATGAACGATCCCATCGCGCAGCTACCTGCAAGGACTCGGTAAGAAACCATTGCTTGCAGTAGGCGGTGTTACGCTCGATGAATGCGTATTGGCATGTGTGAGTGTAATCCATTTACCACACAAAGGAGGGATTAATGGTGGCTATGATCTGCGGAGTGTGTGAAGGGACAATGTGCGTGAGGCATGATCACACGAGATAGATCACATACCGCCGTTTCTTTCTTTGAACTGACCAATCTAAAGGATCCTCCTTAAGTGGAAGTATATCGTCGCACATGCGGATGTGTGTGTTTGAAAACTCCCTCTAATGTGCACTTTAAGTCTATGATCACATGCAAAGCGATGATACTCTTCGAACTCGTTTCCTTTTCTTCTGGAAACTGAAATATGTCCTGCATAATCTGGAGTAGCAAAGGATAGCCAATCGGGTTCGCTCTTTCTCAGCATTGGTGTTCATGCAATCGATGAATCTTTCGGATCCTGTTTACATGTCCCTTCTGGATTATGACGTCCTCTCAAAATTGTTCCTATCTCGCATACTAGACAATACTTCTCTGAAAAAATGACTGCCCACCGAGTCATGAGGCACTTTTATTTGGACAAATTATAAAATCCTACCAAGTCTGATTCTACGTCCAAATCTGTTTACATTTGAATTGATTAAAATTAAGTTAGTCCTTCTTGGTATTTCTTCCTGGTTGCGATCTGCAAACTCAGAGTTTTTGGCTCATGGCTAGAGTCGACATGAATTGGATCGCGTCATGATACATTATTAGCACAGGGACTAGATACGTATTGCATCTATTAGCTTGTTTGCTACTTTTACAATCGAACTACACACTCAGCTGACCATTCCAAGAAGTACCTACCCAGGCTTTTGTAAGATATTGCACCCCGCATGCAATAACGCCGCGACATCTGAATATCACTTTTATGACGTACATTTATGACCGCGCACAATGAATCCTTTCTTCGTCTTCTGTCACCACTAAAGACAACATTAATGCCGTCAAAATTTGTTTGAATTTTCTGACTTTGAGCACCGCGCTAAGATGGAATTTCTGGGATTGTGCGACATATCGAATATTATGCAATATTAGTCTTTGAAATTCCAAAAAGTTATTTTATGACAGCCTCCGAAAACAAACATCAGGTCATGTAGAATAATAAGCATAAGCTTCTAATAAATACGTTTGATTTAACACGGCTTGAGAAAATCCAAGCAACACGATTACCTAAAATGGACTACTCTACAGTAGATCAGGATTCGCTATCCCTACCTCCTTGTTCGCTGCTGCTGTTATGTCTTGCCTAGAGTTCGACCGAACATTCCGATTCGGCTTGTTGAATTTTCTGTGAAAATACAGACAGATTTATGCTGATAGGAGGGCTAATTTAAACGGAGAAAATGTTAATAAACTTTTATTTCTTCCGTACACGTCAGATGTTTAATTTAAATTATTAACTTTTTTTCATCATTTGTTATTCTATTATTTACTTTTTTATTTAAATTCAAAGTCTATTGAATTACTTTACTGGATGTTTTTTTATTAATGAATAAATAAGATTAATTAATTTAAGATAAAATAAAGTAATTTTTATTAAATTTTTAGATTCCTTAGAATTTTGTAAAACCATCATATTCGGCTTCGGCCGAAAAAGTTCGGTCGGACTCTAGCCAGTGCCTCAGTCATCCCCGGTATTTTGATTTCGGTTAAATTCCCTGTAGCTTAAGCTTTCTCCAGCTCGTCACATCCTTATTTTGCTTTAGCCTTAGAAAGAACACAGTGCAGTTGCTAGCTGACAACCCTTCGATGGGCAGTATAATTTGTATGAAATGCCTTTAGTTAAGCCTGCTCTATTAGCACGTGACAAATTATTTATAGTTCGTTTTTCAAATTATATTTATTGCCCTTCGAGGATAATTTTTTTCCCATTCTCGGAAATTCTTTTATTTTTTTTTGTCACAATTTAATTATCTTTGTTTTGTGTGCTAACCGTTGTGCAAATTTTGGTAGCTGATTTTTGGAAAGGCTGAATCATATATTGTGGTTATTAGGATGCCTTCAGATAGGAAACACTTATGATTTGGGGTAATACAGCCCAATGGTGGAGCACAAGCTTATACTAAGTACCGGTTTTCACAGCTGATTGATTGGTTATCATTTGGTTATGTTGAGCCTAGCCTAGCCAAAGTTGATCATGAGTTGTTCCAGGATAGAAAAGAACATTCGCAAAGGCTTAACCCATCCCCAAAGCCCAGTGCTGTGTTCAGAGATTTCCAAATTACTGGTTCTTAAGAGCTGCTTTGTCCACGAAATATACTTTTAGTCGAGCTGCGTTCTGTCTGCGATGTATCAAAACAAAAACATAATCCAAGTTACTACACATAATGTACATAGAACTTAGAACAACGAAATACGTGTTCTAAGGAACTTCTGATGATTTTAGCAAAAGATTTCAATGTTCATTTTGCTTTGACAACATTTCAAGTCCACGTCGAATCACGTCGTTCTGGGTCTGCCAAGCGGACGCCTAACTGATGGAGTCGCATTCAAGGCACACCCAGGAAGCCGTGATGATGTGATCAAACCATCAAAGCATAGCTTTATCCGTTCGAAGAAGCTGCAGAGTTCCTAGATTTCGGTCAACATCAACCCTCGTTGCTATTGCCGGAGACATTCATTTCAGTTTCATTTCATTTTCATATAATTATTTGTTAGTATCTTTGTATATATCTGAATATTCTATTCTATTCTTTAAAGTAATATAACGTTGTATGAATACTTAAGGTGAAAGTGACATATAGGGGAAGCCGGGACATAACGGGCCCATTAAGGATTTTTTAAGCTAACAAAATGAGTTTATTATCTACAAAACAATTTTATTAGAAAGAAAATTTAACATCAATATGGGAAAGAAAAATAAATAAATTACATTAATTAAAAAAAAAAAAATGATTTAATTTGCCAATTGTAAACCAGTGCTGAGGCATAATGGACATAGGCAGGGCATGACGGCCGAAGCTAAGCTGGGTTACAGCGCTAGGAAATGTGACTGGATTCATGGTCAACATCTTCCTCTCCAGCACAAATACAATGCGCCCACTTACCACAGGATCTGCAGGAAACCCATGCTTCTATAGACTGGGGGTATAACACACTTTAATTAAATTGAAAATAAATCCTTCTTTTAGCCAAAACTCAGCACACGTCTCACTTTTGTTTAAAAAAAGGTTTTCCTCCAATAGCCACCGATAAATTAAAGCAGACAGATTTACCTTCGGTGTTGCCACTCTGCTCAACAGAGACATACGGAGGGGGCCCATTATGCCATGGGTCCTTGTTTTGTCCCCACGTTCCTCTAGATATTTTCATGTTTTGAGATTGAATTTAAGAAATTACAAATGTGAGGGCATTGAGAAGGTTACAATGTAATATAACGACTGGACCGACAGAAAGTTATTTCATCATAAAAGCAGTAAGGATGATCATATTTTAAGAATGGTTACAATTCACATCCGAGGATAATGCGACGTTGTTCCGAGACATGATCAAATCTTCGGAGGTGAAAGACAGACCGTGCAGTGGCGTTGATTGCTTTTAACAAATTTTGCAGAGAAAATTTATCACAGTCAGTAACAATTCACAGCCGCAAGTTAGGACAGGAACTATTAGTGCTTTGGCAAGATTTAGTTGATACCTTAACCATTCTCTTACCATGTCCTTGATATGAAGGTGCTCTTCAAGATTAAACAAGACCTGTATATACAGTTGACCTGGAGACAAGTTGTCACGATCATGTCTGTTTTCTTTCAAGCAGAAAAGTGCAAATTATAAGAGAGTGCTACAGAACCAATGAGAAACCGTCCAAACCATTCCAAATTTCTATGTCTGAACTAAGGTAATCTGAAATCCTTCATGCAACATTGGGCATAGCATACTCAGATGTTGTGAGAGCAAATCATTTCATTCCAATCTATCACAGTTCACGATGTTAAGGATGAATCGATTGTGCTAGCTCAAAATGCGAATGGGATTGTAAAAATATAATATATCAGCCCAGTCCAGTTGATTATGCAAGGAACAAGACTGACCAACAGAAGATGTGTAGCCAACCATTTGACTCATTTACCATGTCGTTTCAATGAAGAAGGTCTTCAAGATTCAACACCAGGAAAGACGCATAAGTCATCAGGATCGAGTGGACAATAGTGCAAATTCAATCCTAGACTGAACTAGGTTTATCTGAAATGTGACTCATGCAAAAAGAGAAACAGCCAACAAATCGAAATTCCTTCCCCCCATCGTTGTACAGCAAAAAAAAAGCAATAAACTGTTTTTAATTTAATTTTTTTTTATTGTGCAAAAATAAGATAAATTTATTTACAATCGATTTACAATCAAATTTACAAATTCAAATCAAAAGTCAAACTGTACATTAAAATTAAACGGCAATGCCATTTCTAGGTCTTTCTCAGCACCCTCATCTGGTAGATCAAGTTCCAGTTCCGGCTCCATGTCGATGAATCTCAGGAACCCGCTGATGTCGACCATTTCTTCATCGACACCCTGATTGGCCAGGAACTCCTCAATGTCCAGCTCCAGGTTTAGGGAAGTGTCCAGTTCAGGTGAACTGATCTCCTGTAGGGTATTAGGCTGCTCAGAAGAAGGCTGCTGGTGCACGTTTGGCGGCGCGGTCATTTGCTGCTGGCACTTATGTTCGAGCAGGAATTGGTCATTGTAGGCTTCCAATTCCTGTTGCAATGCGATGGTTGGGCAAAGATCCGGATTCGAGTCCTGTTGCTGGAAAAGCCCTTCTTCCAGAGTAGATTCCACTGGCTGCTGTGCGTCAACTGGCGGCTGCAATGGGGGGGCTGGCTGGTCGTGCTGTTGTTGAGGAGCTGCGCTGCGGTCATCTGTACTGTCGCGTACAACCAAAAACTCGCTGATCTCATCTTTCAGCCGGGAAAGATCTGGTTGCGCTTGATGATCAGGCCCATTAGGTGTCGTCAGAGACTCTGGGCGACTCGCAGGGAACCGCACAATTAATTGGGGACTGAATCCCTTTGAAGGGTCCCGGCATATGGGCATAGGACCAGCAAGTCTTGTCGCCGTCCTTACCTCTATGACTGGGACTTCGGGAGCTCCAGTACTCCAGTCCTCAGTGACTGGAGTAGGTGAAGTGCAGACGTTGGTAGCGGCTGCACTACCTGCAGTGGTTCGGCCTGTCGTTGATGCCACCTTGGTGGTGGTGGCCACAATTTCCTCCGTAGATCGTGCTTGCCGCTCCCTCTTCACCTTTTGCCGCTGGTTTTGGAACCAGACCTTAACGACGCGCTCACACAAGCCCAGTTTGTCGGCAATCTCCTTCCGTCGGCTGCTGTAGAGGGAGCTGCATGCGGCAAACTCAGCCTTTAACTCAGCCTCCTGGAATGGGGTGAAGGCTGTTCGGTTGCGTCGGGCGTTGTTAGCTGGTTGATGAGTTCTGAGCGTCGGTTCGCTTGTTGTCGCTGATCGGCTACGTTCTGCCGGAGTCTGTTGCTAAAAAACAAGAACAAATATTTTATTAAATCGAAATAAAATAGGAAATGTGTGTTAGTACTTACCGTTGAAACGATGTATGCCAATTGCCATGCGTTGGAATCCATTTTTGTGCTCAAAATGTTCTTAAATCGAAAAAAATGGTAAGGAGTGCGGGTCTATCTCGCGTCTTTGCTAAAGAGCTTCTTGCTAAAGATAATGATCTTGCAGAAATCCTTTTATTTATAGCGAGATGAACGATCCCATCGCGCAGCATATCAGCTACCTGCAAGGACTCTGTACGAAACCATCGCTGCAATAGGCGGTATTACGCTCGGTGAATGCGCATTGGCATGTGTGAGTGAAATCCATTTACCACAAAAGGAGGGATTAATGGTGGCTATGATCTGCGGAGTGTGTGAAGGGACAATGTGCGTGAGGCATGATCACACGAGATAGATCACATCACATAGCGCCGTTTCTTTCTTTGAACTGACCAATCTAAAGGATCCTCCTTAAGGGGAAGTATATCGTCGCACATGCGGATGTGTGTGTTTGAAAACTCCCTCTAATGTGCACTTTAAGTCTATGATCACATGCAAAACGATGATACTCTTCGAACTCGTTTCCTTTGCTTCTGGAAACTGAAATATGTCCTGCGTCATCTGGAGTGGCATAGGCTATCCAATCGGGTTCACTCTTTCTCAGAATTGAAGTTCATGCAATTGATGAATCTTTTCGGGCTCTGTTTACATCTCCCTTCTGGATTATGACGTCCTCGCAAACACAATTAAGTTAGTGTTTGTTGGCATTTCTTTCTGGTTGCGATCTGCAAACTCAGTGTTTTTGACTCAAGGCCAGATACGCAGAAACACGATGATTTAATGAGAATCGATTTAGAATTACTAGTTGAATTGTACTTCAAGTGATCCAGAGAATACTTTCGACAAAAATAACACATCGACATGAATTGGATCGCGTCATGATAAATTATTAGCACAGGGACTAGGAACGTTTTGAATTTCTTCGCCTTTTTACTACTTTTACAATCGGACTACACACTCAGCTGACCATTCCAAGAACTCCCTACCCATGCTTCTGTAAGATATTGCACCCACATACAATCGCTTTTATGACATACATTTATAAGGGTTCACAATGAATCCTTTCTACGACTTCTGTCACCACTAAAGACAACATTAATGCCGTCAAAATTTGTTTGAGATTTATGACTCACCGCGTGAAGATGGAATTTCTGGGATTGTGCGCCATATCGAATATTATGCAATATTAGTCTTTGAAATTCCAGAAAGTTAGTTTATCACAGTTTGATTTAACACGGCTTGAAAAAATCCAAGCAACACGATCAGGATTCCTACCTCATTTGTTCGCTTCTGCTGTTATGTCTATATCTCAGTCATTCCCGGTATTTCAGTTTGGGTTACATATCCAGTAAAATAATAAGCTTTCCCTAGCTCGTCATCGTTATTCGTTGCCAGCTGTCATCCCTATTTTTTATGGTTTGTCTCTGGTTAAGCTCGTGAAGACCTGCTCTGTGTGCACGTTACACATTTTTTATGGTTCGTTTTTTTAAATCCTCTTTATTGCCCTTTGAGGATCATTCTTGACCATTCATGGAATTTATTTTTTTCTGTTACATTTTAATCATACATATTTTGCGTGAAAATCCTTATGCTAATTTTGGTAGCAGATTCCTGGAAAGGCCAAACCATTTATTGCGGTTAAGGGAGGTAGGTTGGGTTTATCTGCTTTTCTGCTTGTCGTATGGCAGGAAACGCTTATAATTTCGGGTAACAAGGTATAAGCGTCTCATCATATGTCTGATTGATGCAGATGAATGTTTTCTGTGATTTATGTTATTGATTATAATTCATGAAAGGCCTCTTTTCCTAGGCCTAGGTTTTGAGATTTGCGGCAGGCTTTACAGGTGGCGTCTAGATGAGGATATTCGTAATGCCTTAAACCATATCCAGAGCCCATGACCTAGTCCTATAACCCCAGCAGATCGCTTGTAACGGCGCTGTTAGCAGAAACTTTCTGTGGAGAGTAGCCTGGAGAGTAAACCCAAAATTGTACTGATGATACTTACTAAAGCGATAACCCCCTTGAATGCAGCAAGAACATTGAAGGCCAATAAATGGTACATCATGAAATAGCACATCCAGACCACTGGATCATCTTTGCTTTAAAAAAATAGTGTTGAGTTGACTGATAAAAATGGAAGACGCTTGATAAACTCTCTCAAGAATGTGATAAACCTCATCTTCTGTTTTCTAATCGGCTTCGCTAGTCAAGCTAATTGTCTGTAGTTGTTTTTTCTGTGATCAAACCACCGATGGTCAGCGATTTAAAAATTATATTGTGAACAAAAATAAATTGCTTACAATTGGAGATTACAACTAGGCTCAAAAAAACTGAGGATAAGGCTCAACAATAGGGGCTCAACTGAGGTTCATTATTTAACTTAACATTTGGTACTACAATATCGGCTTAGTGATTATTTTTTATATCCTACAATGTCCAATGCTTGCATCGGGTTGTTCAAATCCGTGTGTTCATGTTTGTCTTTTTGGGATAGGTTAGTGTGGAAGCCGATTTAGCGTCGGTAGAAGTCATGTAGCTCGTTATTCGATGTCGATGGGAAGTCCTGCTTCCTTAGCATATTTAGCGCGTTGTGGTAGAGTTGTCCGGGGATTGTGTTTCTCAGATTCCTGATTTCCTCGTTAGGATGGTTGCTGATGTCTAGAAGCTGCTTTCTGAACAATGTCACCATGTACTGTTGCAAGGGGATGATGCGTGCTTCGTCGTAAAGCTTCTTGTTGCGGTGGTGCTTTTGACGGTGCCTGTCTAAGGTGAGACCGCAGTATTTTCCTGTCGAAAATTGCGAGCTTCTTCATGCAGGTCTTAAAAATGGTGTGCCATATTGGGTGCAGCTTTGTCCTCTGGCTTGATCCACCTTGCTCACGCTTCAAAGGATAGATGTGATGGACGCCTTGTTTGGATGGAAGCCTTCTTAAGGATCAGTGAAGTTAACGCCAAGATACGATAAGAACACTATCATTATTCTTTCGACATTTGGCTGCTGATCTGCATCCACCTCGGGATGGTCTTTTCAAACACATAAGTACCGATTTGCCAGCACTGATACGAATACCCCATTCGGTGTGGGAGTCAAATTTATTAGCTGTCTGGATTTCGACCATTCACGTGGCGGTCATTGGTGACTTCGAGCTGGCATTAGTGACGGAGTCATCAACCACCGATGCTCTTTATGAGGCTTTGTTACTGGAAGAACACCTTTCAGTCGATGAATGAGCTGGCGATAGTAACATTGTTAGTCCAACTAGTTTAAAGCATTTTTGTCTAGTACGTAAGTTTCCACTGAATTTATAAATAAAAATGAATTGAATTGAAGTGAAAAAAAAAATGAATGAGCGACGCACATTATATCGAGTAAAGGAGAATGTCCAGCTTCGCAGTGATTGATATGTTTCTTCGGTTGCTCTACTCACAATTATTAATATATTGTATAAGACATACAATAAAAAATGTAAATTTACGAAAACAATATTCCGACTATGTCGATGAATTTCCGTAGACTGACCTCATCCATCATCCATGCTCCATGGCAAACATAAAAACACTCAAAATCAACAGTAAACAATAAATTTGACACAAACAAATAACTGGAGAGAAAACTGTAAAATGGACGATCTTGCAAACAATGGGAGCAAATGGGAGAACGAAAGAATTGCAAAAGACGCTATCACGTAAAACCAACGTAACAAGTGATTGGGGTAATACAGCCCAATGGTGGAGCACAAGCTTATACTAAGTACCGGTTTTCACAGCTGATTGATTGGTTATCATTTGGTTATGTTGAGCCTAGCCTAGCCAAAGTTGATCATGAGTTGTTCCAGGATAGAAAAGAACATTCGCAAAGGCTTAACCCATCCCCAAAGCCCAGTGCTGTGTTCAGAGATTTCCAAATTACTGGTTCTTAAGAGCTGCTTTGTCCACGAAATATACTTTTAGTCGAGCTGCGTTCTGTCTGCGATGTATCAAAACAAAAACATAATCCAAGTTACTACACATAATGTACATAGAACTTAGAACAACGAAATACGTGTTCTAAGGAACTTCTGATGATTTTAGCAAAAGATTTCAATGTTCATTTTGCTTTGACAACATTTCAAGTCCACGTCGAATCACGTCGTTCTGGGTCTGCCAAGCGGACGCCTAACTGATGGAGTCGCATTCAAGGCACACCCAGGAAGCCGTGATGATGTGATCAAACCATCAAAGCATAGCTTTATCCGTTCGAAGAAGCTGCAGAGTTCCTAGATTTCGGTCAACATCAACCCTCGTTGCTATTGCCGGAGACATTCATTTCAGTTTCATTTCATTTTCATATAATTATTTGTTAGTATCTTTGTATATATCTGAATATTCTATTCTATTCTTTAAAGTAATATAACGTTGTATGAATACTTAAGGTGAAAGTGACATATAGGGGAAGCCGGGACATAACGGGCCCATTAAGGATTTTTTAAGCTAACAAAATGAGTTTATTATCTACAAAACAATTTTATTAGAAAGAAAATTTAACATCAATATGGGAAAGAAAAATAAATAAATTACATTAATTAAAAAAAAAAAAATGATTTAATTTGCCAATTGTAAACCAGTGCTGAGGCATAATGGACATAGGCAGGGCATGACGGCCGAAGCTAAGCTGGGTTACAGCGCTAGGAAATGTGACTGGATTCATGGTCAACATCTTCCTCTCCAGCACAAATACAATGCGCCCACTTACCACAGGATCTGCAGGAAACCCATGCTTCTATAGACTGGGGGTATAACACACTTTAATTAAATTGAAAATAAATCCTTCTTTTAGCCAAAACTCAGCACACGTCTCACTTTTGTTTAAAAAAAGGTTTTCCTCCAATAGCCACCGATAAATTAAAGCAGACAGATTTACCTTCGGTGTTGCCACTCTGCTCAACAGAGACATACGGAGGGGGCCCATTATGCCATGGGTCCTTGTTTTGTCCCCACGTTCCTCTAGATATTTTCATGTTTTGAGATTGAATTTAAGAAATTACAAATGTGAGGGCATTGAGAAGGTTACAATGTAATATAACGACTGGACCGACAGAAAGTTATTTCATCATAAAAGCAGTAAGGATGATCATATTTTAAGAATGGTTACAATTCACATCCGAGGATAATGCGACGTTGTTCCGAGACATGATCAAATCTTCGGAGGTGAAAGACAGACCGTGCAGTGGCGTTGATTGCTTTTAACAAATTTTGCAGAGAAAATTTATCACAGTCAGTAACAATTCACAGCCGCAAGTTAGGACAGGAACTATTAGTGCTTTGGCAAGATTTAGTTGATACCTTAACCATTCTCTTACCATGTCCTTGATATGAAGGTGCTCTTCAAGATTAAACAAGACCTGTATATACAGTTGACCTGGAGACAAGTTGTCACGATCATGTCTGTTTTCTTTCAAGCAGAAAAGTGCAAATTATAAGAGAGTGCTACAGAACCAATGAGAAACCGTCCAAACCATTCCAAATTTCTATGTCTGAACTAAGGTAATCTGAAATCCTTCATGCAACATTGGGCATAGCATACTCAGATGTTGTGAGAGCAAATCATTTCATTCCAATCTATCACAGTTCACGATGTTAAGGATGAATCGATTGTGCTAGCTCAAAATGCGAATGGGATTGTAAAAATATAATATATCAGCCCAGTCCAGTTGATTATGCAAGGAACAAGACTGACCAACAGAAGATGTGTAGCCAACCATTTGACTCATTTACCATGTCGTTTCAATGAAGAAGGTCTTCAAGATTCAACACCAGGAAAGACGCATAAGTCATCAGGATCGAGTGGACAATAGTGCAAATTCAATCCTAGACTGAACTAGGTTTATCTGAAATGTGACTCATGCAAAAAGAGAAACAGCCAACAAATCGAAATTCCTTCCCCCCATCGTTGTACAGCAAAAAAAAAGCAATAAACTGAGTTTTTAATTTAATTTTTTTTTATTGTGCAAAAATAAGATAAATTTATTTACAATCGATTTACAATCAAATTTACAAATTCAAATCAAAAGTCAAACTGTACATTAAAATTAAACGGCAATGCCATTTCTAGGTCTTTCTCAGCACCCTCATCTGGTAGATCAAGTTCCAGTTCCGGCTCCATGTCGATGAATCTCAGGAACCCGCTGATGTCGACCATTTCTTCATCGACACCCTGATTGGCCAGGAACTCCTCAATGTCCAGCTCCAGGTTTAGGGAAGTGTCCAGTTCAGGTGAACTGATCTCCTGTAGGGTATTAGGCTGCTCAGAAGAAGGCTGCTGGTGCACGTTTGGCGGCGCGGTCATTTGCTGCTGGCACTTATGTTCGAGCAGGAATTGGTCATTGTAGGCTTCCAATTCCTGTTGCAATGCGATGGTTGGGCAAAGATCCGGATTCGAGTCCTGTTGCTGGAAAAGCCCTTCTTCCAGAGTAGATTCCACTGGCTGCTGTGCGTCAACTGGCGGCTGCAATGGGGGGGCTGGCTGGTCGTGCTGTTGTTGAGGAGCTGCGATGCGGTCATCTGTCCTGTTGCGTACCAACAAAAACTCGCTGATCTCATCCTTCAGCCGGGAAAGATCTGGTTGCGCCGGTTGATCAGACTCAACAGGTATCGTCAGAGACTCTGGGAGACACGCAGGGAACCGCACAATCACTTGCGGACTGAATCTCTTTGAAGGGTCCCGGCCTATGGGCATAGGACCAGCAAGTCTTGTCGCCGTCCTTACCTCTATGACTGGGACTTCGGGAGCTCCAGTACTCCAGTCCTCAGTGACTGGAGTAGGTGAAGTGCAGACGTTGGTAGCGGCTGCACTACCTGCAGTGGTTCGGCCTGTCGTTGATGCCACCTTGGTGGTGGTGGCCACAATTTCCTCCGTAGATCGTGCTTGCCGCTCCCTCTTCACCTTTTGCCGCTGGTTTTGGAACCAGACCTTAACGACGCGCTCACACAAGCCCAGTTTGTCGGCAATCTCCTTCCGTCGGCTGCTGTAGAGGGAGCTGCATGCGGCAAACTCAGCCTTTAACTCAGCCTCCTGGAATGGGGTGAAGGCTGTTCGGTTGCGTCGGGCGTTGTTAGCTGGTTGATGAGTTCTGAGCGTCGGTTCGCTTGTTGTCGCTGATCGGCTACGTTCTGCCGGAGTCTGTTGCTAAAAAACAAGAACAAATATTTTATTAAATCGAAATAAAATAGGAAATGTGTGTTAGTACTTACCGTTGAAACGATGTATGCCAATTGCCATGCGTTGGAATCCATTTTTGTGCTCAAAATGTTCTTAAATCGAAAAAAATGGTAAGGAGTGCGGGTCTATCTCGCGTGGCAGCTTCTTTGCTAAAGATAATGATCTTGCAGAAATCCTTTTATTTATAGCGAGATGAACGATCCCATCGCGCAGCATATCAGCTACCTGCAAGGACTCTGTACGAAACCATCGCTGCAATAGGCGGTATTACGCTCGGTGAATGCGCATTGGCATGTGTGAGTGAAATCCATTTACCACAAAAGGAGGGATTAATGGTGGCTATGATCTGCGGAGTGTGTGAAGGGACAATGTGCGTGAGGCATGATCACACGAGATAGATCACATCACATAGCGCCGTTTCTTTCTTTGAACTGACCAATCTAAAGGATCCTCCTTAAGGGGAAGTATATCGTCGCACATGCGGATGTGTGTGTTTGAAAACTCCCTCTAATGTGCACTTTAAGTCTATGATCACATGCAAAACGATGATACTCTTCGAACTCGTTTCCTTTGCTTCTGGAAACTGAAATATGTCCTGCGTCATCTGGAGTGGCATAGGCTATCCAATCGGGTTCACTCTTTCTCAGAATTGAAGTTCATGCAATTGATGAATCTTTTCGGGCTCTGTTTACATCTCCCTTCTGGATTATGACGTCCTCGCAAACACAATTAAGTTAGTGTTTGTTGGCATTTCTTTCTGGTTGCGATCTGCAAACTCAGTGTTTTTGACTCAAGGCCAGATACGCAGAAACACGATGATTTAATGAGAATCGATTTAGAATTACTAGTTGAATTGTACTTCAAGTGATCCAGAGAATACTTTCGACAAAAATAACACATCGACATGAATTGGATCGCGTCATGATAAATTATTAGCACAGGGACTAGGAACGTTTTGAATTTCTTCGCCTTTTTACTACTTTTACAATCGGACTACACACTCAGCTGACCATTCCAAGAACTCCCTACCCATGCTTCTGTAAGATATTGCACCCACATACAATCGCTTTTATGACATACATTTATAAGGGTTCACAATGAATCCTTTCTACGACTTCTGTCACCACTAAAGACAACATTAATGCCGTCAAAATTTGTTTGAGATTTATGACTCACCGCGTGAAGATGGAATTTCTGGGATTGTGCGCCATATCGAATATTATGCAATATTAGTCTTTGAAATTCCAGAAAGTTAGTTTATCACAGTTTGATTTAACACGGCTTGAAAAAATCCAAGCAACACGATCAGGATTCCTACCTCATTTGTTCGCTTCTGCTGTTATGTCTATATCTCAGTCATTCCCGGTATTTCAGTTTGGGTTACATATCCAGTAAAATAATAAGCTTTCCCTAGCTCGTCATCGTTATTCGTTGCCAGCTGTCATCCCTATTTTTTATGGTTTGTCTCTGGTTAAGCTCGTGAAGACCTGCTCTGTGTGCACGTTACACATTTTTTATGGTTCGTTTTTTTAAATCCTCTTTATTGCCCTTTGAGGATCATTCTTGACCATTCATGGAATTTATTTTTTTCTGTTACATTTTAATCATACATATTTTGCGTGAAAATCCTTATGCTAATTTTGGTAGCAGATTCCTGGAAAGGCCAAACCATTTATTGCGGTTAAGGGAGGTAGGTTGGGTTTATCTGCTTTTCTGCTTGTCGTATGGCAGGAAACGCTTATAATTTCGGGTAACAAGGTATAAGCGTCTCATCATATGTCTGATTGATGCAGATGAATGTTTTCTGTGATTTATGTTATTGATTATAATTCATGAAAGGCCTCTTTTCCTAGGCCTAGGTTTTGAGATTTGCGGCAGGCTTTACAGGTGGCGTCTAGATGAGGATATTCGTAATGCCTTAAACCATATCCAGAGCCCATGACCTAGTCCTATAACCCCAGCAGATCGCTTGTAACGGCGCTGTTAGCAGAAACTTTCTGTGGAGAGTAGCCTGGAGAGTAAACCCAAAATTGTACTGATGATACTTACTAAAGCGATAACCCCCTTGAATGCAGCAAGAACATTGAAGGCCAATAAATGGTACATCATGAAATAGCACATCCAGACCACTGGATCATCTTTGCTTTAAAAAAATAGTGTTGAGTTGACTGATAAAAATGGAAGACGCTTGATAAACTCTCTCAAGAATGTGATAAACCTCATCTTCTGTTTTCTAATCGGCTTCGCTAGTCAAGCTAATTGTCTGTAGTTGTTTTTTCTGTGATCAAACCACCGATGGTCAGCGATTTAAAAATTATATTGTGAACAAAAATAAATTGCTTACAATTGGAGATTACAACTAGGCTCAAAAAAACTGAGGATAAGGCTCAACAATAGGGGCTCAACTGAGGTTCATTATTTAACTTAACATTTGGTACTACAATATCGGCTTAGTGATTATTTTTTATATCCTACAATGTCCAATGCTTGCATCGGGTTGTTCAAATCCGTGTGTTCATGTTTGTCTTTTTGGGATAGGTTAGTGTGGAAGCCGATTTAGCGTCGGTAGAAGTCATGTAGCTCGTTATTCGATGTCGATGGGAAGTCCTGCTTCCTTAGCATATTTAGCGCGTTGTGGTAGAGTTGTCCGGGGATTGTGTTTCTCAGATTCCTGATTTCCTCGTTAGGATGGTTGCTGATGTCTAGAAGCTGCTTTCTGAACAATGTCACCATGTACTGTTGCAAGGGGATGATGCGTGCTTCGTCGTAAAGCTTCTTGTTGCGGTGGTGCTTTTGACGGTGCCTGTCTAAGGTGAGACCGCAGTATTTTCCTGTCGAAAATTGCGAGCTTCTTCATGCAGGTCTTAAAAATGGTGTGCCATATTGGGTGCAGCTTTGTCCTCTGGCTTGATCCACCTTGCTCACGCTTCAAAGGATAGATGTGATGGACGCCTTGTTTGGATGGAAGCCTTCTTAAGGATCAGTGAAGTTAACGCCAAGATACGATAAGAACACTATCATTATTCTTTCGACATTTGGCTGCTGATCTGCATCCACCTCGGGATGGTCTTTTCAAACACATAAGTACCGATTTTCCAGCACTGATACGAATACCCCATTCGGTGTGGGAGTCAAATTTATTTGCTGTCTGGATTTCGACCATTCACGTGGCGGTCATTGGTGACTTCGAGCTGGCATAAGTGACGGAGTCATCAACCACCGATGCTCTTTATGAGGCTTTGTTACTGGAAGAACACCTTTCAGTCGATGAATGAGCTGGCTATAGTAACATTGTTAGTCCAACTAGTTTAAAGCATTTTTGTCTAGTACGTAAGTTTCCACTGAAAATATAAATAAAAATGAACTGAATTTAATTGAATTGAATTGAAAAAAAATTAATGAGCGACGCACAGTATATCGATTAAAAGAGAATGTCCAGCTTCGCATTGATTGAGAGGTTTCTTCGGTTGCTCTATTCAGAATTGTTACGTTTTGTTATACCGAAATGTGTACATCACCTCGATAAGATAGTCAGTAGACAGCAGCGAAGTTTAGAAATGTCGGATTATTTTCAAAGCGAGTTACGTTAGTTATGTACGAGATGTTCCATCATCATAGAATCAAGGGGAAAAGTTTTTCAAGGAAAAACATTTATTAATATATTGTATAAGACATACAATAAAAAATGTAAATTTACGAAAACAATATTCCGACTATGTCGATGAATTTCCGTAGACTGACCTCATCCATCATCCATGCTCCATGGCAAGCATAAAAACACTCAAAATCAACAGTAAACAATAAATTTGACACAAACAAATAACTGGAGAGAAAACTGTAAAATGGACGATCTTGCAAACAATGGGAGCAAATGGGAGAACGAAAGAATTGCAAAAGACGCTATCACGTAAAACCAACGTAACAAGTGCATAGATGCGTTATTGTTGGGCGATCATTAGGTAGGGTTACAAACATGTAACTCGTGGGAGCTTTTGTCCTATTTGCAATGAAGACATCTGCAGAAAAAGATTCAACCGCGATCTGTTCATTTGCGTCGTGTAGAGTCGAGGGCCAAACTTCATTTCTCACGAAAGTAAAGCAATTTTATTACACTCTGAGAATGGAAGCCAAATGAAATATTGAGTGAGTGATGAGTGAAAACAAAGCAAAATACCGATTTTGCTCTCCCTTTCCCATTCATAATTTTGTGTGAAAGGGAGTGAATAATTTTTCGAAGTTTGTATTCTGTAGAAATCAGGAGGGCGAGCCGATTTCATATTTTTTTTTAGATAACAGAGAATTGATGCCTTTGGGTGTTCACAATAAAAAAACTTAACGACTACTTCTAACGTGCATACATAGAGCTTTATTATAAGTACATCACTACCATACATTTGACCATATTTTTAACATCAGGCCGCAGTGCCTACAGATTTCTGTACTGATAATACCCATTTTATGGAGCTGATAATTGCATGCTCCGTGTCCTGTTAGTGCTTCACATAGCAACATTAGACCAGCTTTATTGAGATCTAGAGCTTCTTTGGCTTGTTTGGGATTATAGTTGTGTTCCATAAAACTTCGAAAGTGGCCAAAGTCGAAGCCGAATGTTCGGTCGAACTCTAGGCAAGACATAACAGCAGCAGCGAACAAGGAGGTAGGGATAGGGAATCCTGATCTACTGTAGAGTAGTCCATTTTAGGTAATCGTGTTGCTTGGATTTTCTCAAGCCGTGTTAAATCAAACGTATTTATTAGAAGCTTATGCTTATTATTCTACATGACCTGATGTTTGTTTTCGGAGGCTGTCAAAAACTAACTTTTTGGAATTTCAAAGACTAATATTGCATAATATTCGATATGTCGCACAATCCCAGAAATTCCATCTTCACGCGGTGCTCAAAGTCAGAAAATTCAAACAAATTTTGACGGCATTAATGTTGTCTTTAGTGGTGACAGAAGACGAAGAAAGGATTCATTGTGCGTGGTCATAAATGTACGTCATAAAAGTGATATTCAGATGTCGCGGCGTTATTGCATGCGGGGTGCAATATCTTACAAAAGCCTGGGTAGGTCGTTCTTGGAATGGTCAGCTGATTGTGTAGTTCGATTGCAAAAGTAGCAAACAAGCTAATAGATGCAATACGTAAATAGTCCCTGTGCTAATAATGTATCATGACGCGATCCAATTCATGTCGACTCTGGCCATGAGCCAAAAACTCTGAGTTTGCAGATCGCAACCAGGAAGAAATACCAAGAAGGACTAACTTAATTTTAATCAATTCAAATGTAAACAGATTTGGACGTAGAATCAGACTTGGTAGGATTTTATCATTTGTCCAAATAAAAGTGCCTCATGACTCGGTGGACAAAGTCACTTTTTTCAGAGAAGTATTGTCTAGTATGCGAGATAGGAACAATTTTGAGAGGACGTCATAATCCAGAAGGGACATGTAAACAGGATCCGAAAGATTCATCGATTGCATGAACACCAATGCTGAGAAAGAGCGAACCCGATTGGCTATCCTTTGCTACTCCAGATTATGCAGGACATATTTCAGTTTCCAGAAGAAAAGAAAACGAGTTCGAAGAGTATCATCGCTTTGCATGTGATCATAGACTTAAAGTGCACATTAGAGGGAGTTTTCAAACACACACATCCGCATGTGCGACGATATACTTCCCCTTAAGGAGGATCCTTTAGATTGGTCAGTTCAAAGAAAGAAACGGCGCTATGTGATGTGATCTATCTCGTGTGATCATGCCTCACGCACATTGTCCCTTCACACACTCCGCAGATCATAGCCACCATTAATCCCTCCTTTTGTGGTAAATGGATTTCACTCACACATGCCAATGCGCATTCACCGAGCGTAATACCGCCTATTGCAGCGATGGTTTCGTACAGAGTCCTTGCAGGTAGCTGATATGCTGCGCGATGGGATCGTTCATCTCGCTATAAATAAAAGGATTTCTGCAAGATCATTATCTTTAGCAAAGAAGCTGCCACGCGAGACAGACCCGCACTCCTTACCATTTTTTTCGATTTAAGAACATTTTGAGCACAAAAATGGATTCCAACGCATGGCAATTGGCATACATCGTTTCAACGGTAAGTACTAACACACATTTCCTATTTTATTTTGATTTAATAAAATATTTGTTCTTGTTTTTTAGCAACAGACTTTTTAGAGGGAGCGGCAAGCACGATCTACGGAGGAAATTGTGGCCACCACCACCAAGGTGGCATCAACGACAGGCCGAACCACTGCAGGTAGTGCAGCCGCTACCAACGTCTGCACTTCACCTACTCCAGTCACTGAGGACTGGAGTACTGGAGCTCCCGAAGTCCCAGTCATAGAGGTAAGGACGGCGACGAGAGTTGCTGGTCCCATGCCCATATGCCGGGACCCTTCAAAGGGATTCTGTCCCCAATTAATTGTGCGGTTCCCTGCGAGTCGCCCAGAGTCTCTGACGACACCTATTGGGCCTGATCATCAAGCGCAACCAGATCTTTCCCGGCTGAAAGATGAGATCAGCGAGTTTTTGGTTGTACGCGACAGTACAGATGACCGCATCGCAGCTCCTCAACAACAGCACGACCAGCCAGCCCCCCCATTGCAGCCGCCAGTTGACTCACAGCAGCCAGTGGAATCTACTCTGGAAGAAGGGGTTTTCCAGCAACAGGACTCGAATCCGGATCTTTGCCCAACCATCGCATTGCAACAGGAATTGGAAGCCTACAATGACCAATTCCTGCTCGAACATCAGTGCCAGCAGCAAATGACCGCGCCGCCAAACGTGCACCAGCAGCCTTCTTCTGAGCAGCCGGATACCCTACAGGAGATCAGTTCACCTGAACTGGACACTTCCCTAAACCTGGACCTGGAGCTGGACATTGAGGAGTTCCTGGCCAATGAGGGTGTCGATGAAGAAATGGTCGACATCAGCGGGTTCTTGAAATGCATCGATATCGAAGCAGAACTGGAACTTGATCTGCCAGATGATGGTGCAGAAAAAGACATGGAAATGGCACCGCAATTTAATTTCAATGTGCAGTTTGACTTTTAATTTGCATTTATAAATTTGATTGTAAATAGATTGTAAATAAATTTATCCTATTTTTCCAAAATAAAAATAAAAAATTAAATTAAAACTCAGTTTATTGCTTTTTTTGCTGTACAACGATGGAGGGGGAAGTTTTTCAATTTCTTGGCTGTTTCTCTTTTTGCATGAAGGAGTCACATTTCAGATAAACCTAGTTCACCTAGGTTCCATAGCACTCGCTTCGAATTTGCACTATTTTCCACTCGATCGTGATGACTTGTGCGTCTTTCCTCGTATGGAATCTTCATGGTAAGTGGCTCAAATGAATGGCTACACATCTCTTGTCGATCAGTCTACTTCCTTGCATAAGTAACTGCACTGGACTGATGTATTACTTCTTGACAAGTGTGCGAGGCAGGTGAATGGAGGAGAAGACACAAAAGCGGACTCTACGAGCTGTACTATTCGTTTTCAATGTATGGCGAATTTCATTCTGACCCGAAACTGCAGACAAATATTGACCTGCAGAATTATTTGCTTTCATTCCAAACTATTTCGGGAATTCCTGATGGTTGATCACTACACACACGTCACAATGAGTAACGTTTCGCCACAGTTTCCACCGTCGGGTCGGCAACGACACTAACCAACACATCTTCACCCAGTTGTCATATTCCCCGTAATCTGTTTCACCTCTTATCTATCTGTTGGCATGTTGTGATCGACAGTGTCTTTCTGTTAAACCTTCTAATTATTCACGAGTTTTGTTTTGTAATTGTGTCCATATCACCTTTTGTCTCCGGTTTTGTTTTCGTTTAAATAGTCGGCTCACTGTTTTGGTTCTTGCTTCGAGGTGTTTATGTCTGCAAAGGAGCAGTCGATCTTGGACCACCATCAAAGGCACCTGAATTGCTGGACCAATTTATCGATTTGTTTTTGTAAATAAATATTATTGTTAATAAAAAGAAAATAAAATACCTTTGTTAAATATGTAGTGTCTTCTGTGATTTTACTTATTGCTCCCGGCATGTTACTTGTGATGTTTCGCATATTAATTTCATCTCCCAAAAACGCAGCAATAATAGGCGTGTTTTTTGCACTCGTATGTACGCTTAATTTATAAGTGCACAACAAAACGATCATCGGCGCTTAATAATTCACCGACATTTGTGACTGTCAGCTGTTAAAAATGTGTATTGCGTTGGGGGTGATGTTCAAGATGTGGAACATGATGATGTGTGTGGTATTGCCGGTATTGGTATTGGGGGGATTTTCAACCGTTTGTTCAATGCCTTGGAATTTTTTTTATGGTCAAATGAATGCACTCGTGTGCAATTTCTGATAATGGTTAGAAACCTTGCTTTTGCCAGCGCTTATTTCAATAGATAAATATAATGCTGAGTAACTTATGAATTGTTGTTAGTGTATTTTGAATGCAAATTGAAATTTAGGCGTCCATACGAGCAAAAAAGACGCCTAATATTCACGGGGAAGTACAGGGAGTCCAACTTTCAGTGCATTTGTCGAAACAAGTTGTCTAATGTTGCTAATAACACGTGTATTGCCGTCTTACAAAAATATATTCATAGGTAATGACAACTAGAATACAAGAAGATGTATAGATATATTGGGTTGTTGTCTGATAGTCTGAAGTAGTTTCGGGTATCCAGATCCCATCTGTGTGTGGCTTAAAGCGTGCCAGCATCCGCTGAAGAGATTCAGAACAAATATTCAAAGAGACTGCACTTCCAGAAATGTTCCCAGGGTAAATATTCAAGAAATCAAGTGTGAAATGGGAAATTTTATTTTTTTACGTTAAAAAGTAACCAATTATAATTCTGGATGCATTTAACAGACACATAAAATAAAAAACACAAATTTAATAAGGCTAATATTAAAAATTATTTCATACACTGCCCACCACCAGCTGTATCATAGCAGGTCATGGTCGTCGTTAGACTATCTAGTTCTGTGAATAAACTGGATGTGTCTCAAAAATTGAAAACTGCATTACACTGGTCGGCAAGAGTTTCTTTCTGCGTTTCATCTTGATACAGATGTTGTGAGGTATGTTTACTGTGGAGCCGAGGTTAACGAGGTCTAGTTAATATATAATATAATATAATATGGGTGGCGCTACAGCCTGTAGAGGGCCAGGACCTTGATTGTGCGTGCTATTGGTGTCCTACGAGTGGAAGGGATCTACAATTGTGCGCCGACTCCGAACCGCCAGACATTTATACTCTTTGAGCATTGTCAGTGACTCGAAAGAGGTGGGACCGTGAAAATAATTTTTGTTGTATTGGGATTCGAACCTAGCCCACAAAGGCCACGACGTCTACTTAACACTCTTTCTTTGATATGACATTTCTAAACGAATCAAGGAAACGGATACATTTCGCTAAAAGGAAAAAAAATAACACTTTCGAATGGTAGTAACAGCAGAAACCTATCACTTACTGATGGAATGGATATTGTGCTTATCCAAACCTCATAAAACAAATGAAAGACTAGAGCTCTCTCACGACCATGAGGGAAAGCACTGGTAAAGTGCTTTTAACAACAGAATATTCAAGGAATTGTTGAACTGAGGCCTACGTATAGACCTACAGAATGACTTTTGCTTTTTATTTGCAACATCATTGAGAGGGTCGAATTGGTATCTACTAAGTGTCTGGGGCGTTGGAAGGAATATGCTTCAGAGTTTTGATCAGTTCATGGTTTCGCTAGACGAGAGCAGCCCGAATCTAAGAGCATGGTGCCATATAACACAATGTCCCCTATGTGTTTCCTTTTGTCGCAGATAGACAAACCCAATCACCATTAACCACAATAATTTGACCTTTCCAAGAATTTGCTGCCTTTATTTGCATAAGGGTTTTCATACAAAACATGTATAATTAAAATATAACCGAAAACAATAGGTTCCGGGAATGGTAAGAAATTATCTTCAAAGAACAATAAAAATGCATCCATAAAAAATTGCGTTCTGTGCAAAAAGATCAGTTCTTAATCAATTGAGTGCATGTTAAACCATAAAAATGAACTGCTCTTCACTTGGACTGCCCAGCTACGCCGAGCAAAAGTTTTTTCACTCGTCGATACTACACCTAAATTTCTGGAATTTCAAAAAAACTAATATTGCATAATATTCGATAAGTCCCACAATCTCAGAAAATCCAAATCGCACGGTCCTCACCGTCATAAAATTTAAACAAATTTGACGGCATTAATATTCTCTTTAGTGGCGACAGAAGACGAAGAAAGGATTCATTGTGGACGGTCATAAATGTACGTAATAAAAGTGATATTCAGATGACGCGACGTTATTGCAAGCGGTTGCAATATAGTACAGAAGCTTGAGTAGGTAGTTCTTGGAATGGTCAGCTCAGTAACTAGGCCGATTGTAAAAATAGTAAACAAGCGAAGAAATACAAAAACGTAATCCCTGTCCCAATAATTTATCATGACGCGGTCCAATTCATGTCGACGCGTTATTTTCATGACCCATGGTTTGCATGGACAGGAACACATGCCAACAAGGACAAACGTTAAGTCAACGTTTTAATCAAGTTGAATTCCATTCAAATTCAAATATATTTGAACGTAGAATCTGCCATCAGAGCTGCCACTCTCATTTGTCAAAACAAAGTGCTTCTTTAATCGGTGGAAAAAGTCACCTTTTCAGTGCAGTATCATCGTGTAGGGAGAGTGGCGCATATGGGAGAGAACGTCATAATCCATCAGAGAGATGTTGACAGAGTCCGAAACGATTCATGAACACCAATGCTGCGAAAGAGCGAACCCGATTGGCTATCCTACGCCACTCCAGCTATCCTACGCCACTCCACGAGTTCGAAGAGTATCATCGATTTGAATACAACACGTGATCATCGACTCAAAGTGTCCATTCCCAGAAACGAGTAAAAGTTAGAGAGACTTTTCAAACACACACATCCGCATGTGCGACGATATACTTCACCTTAAAGAGAATCCTTCAAATTGGTCAGTTCAAAGAAAGAAACGGCGCTATGTGATGTGATCTATCTCGTGTGATCATGCCTCAGGCACATTGTCCCTTCACACACTCCGCAGATCATAGCCACCATTAATCCCTCCTTTGTGTGGCATGCGCATTCACCGAGCGTAACACCGCCTACTGCAAGCGATGGTTTCGTACAGAGTCAGGTAGCTGATATGCTGCGCTATGGGATCGTTCATCTCGCTATAAATAAAAGGATTTCTGCAAGATCATTATCTTTAGCAAAAAAGCTGTCACGCGAGATAGACCCGCGCTCCTTACCAGAACAATCTTCGAATTAAGTAAATTTTAACCACTTCACCAAAATGGATTCAAACGCATGGCAATTGGCGTACATCGTCTCAACGGTAAGTTCTAATACACATTTCTCATTTTTTTGATTTAATAAATTAATTTTATTTGTTCTTGTTTTTTAGCAACAGACGCCGGCAGAAGCAATAAATAGCCGATCAGCGACAACAAGTGAACCTACGATCAGAACTCATCAACCATCTAACAACGCCCGGCGCAACCGAACAGCCTTCACCCCTTTCCAGGAGGCTGAGTTGAAGGCGGAGTTTGCCGCATGCAGCTCCCTGTATAGCTGCCGACGGAAGGAGATTGCCGACAAACTTGGCTTGTGTGAGCGCGTCGTTAAGGTCTGGTTCCAAAACCAGCGGCAAAAGGTGAAGAGGGAGCGGCAAGCACGATCTACGGAGGGAATTGTGGCCACCACCACCAAGGTGGCATCAACGACAGGCCAAACCACTGCAGTTAGTGCGGCCACTACCAATGTCTGCACTTCACCTACTCCAGTCACTGAGGACTGGAGAGATCCCGAAGTCCCAGTCATAGAGGTAAGGACGGCGACAAGAGTTGCTGGTCCTATGCCCATAGGCCGGGACCCTTCAAAGAGATTCAGTCCGCAAGTGATTGTGCGGTTCCCAGCGAGTCTCCCAGAGTCTCTGACAACACCTGTTGGGACTGATCAACCGACGCAACCCGATCTTTCTCGGCTGAAAGATGAGATCAGCGAGTTCTTGGTAGTACGCGACAGTACAGATAACATCGCAGCTCATCAACAACAACTCGACAAGCCAGACCATCAATTGCAGCCGCCAGTTGACTCACAGCAGCCAGTGGAATGTACTCGACAAGAAGAAGCTCACGAAATCTGCCCCACCATCGCACTGCAACAGGAATTGGAAGCCTACAATGACCAATTCCTGCTCGAACATCAGTGCCAGCAGCCGACCGAGCCGCCAATCGTTTACCAGCCACCCCAGGAGGACATTCCGGAGCTAGTCACTTTCCTGCAGCCTTTTTCTGAGCAGCCAGACTATTTGCAGGAGATCAGTTCACCTGAACTTGACACTTCCCTAAACCTGGACCTGGAGCTGGATATTGAGGAGTTCCTGGCCAATCAGGGTGTCGATGAGGAAATGATCGACATCAGCGGGTTCCTCAAATGCATCGACATGGAACCGGAAGTGGAACTCGATCTACCAGATGAGGGTGCTGAGAAAGACCTAGCAATGACACCGCAATTTAATTTTAATGTGTTTGACTTTTGATTTACATTTGTAAATAAATTGTAAATAGATTTATCATATTTTTCCAAAATAAAAAAAAAAATTAAAATTAAACTAAATATTCAGTTTATTGCTTTTTTTGCTGTACAACGCTGGATGGGAAGGTTTTTCGATTTGTTGGTTGTTACACTTCTTGAATGGAAATTGGAATACATCGTCTCAACGGTAAGTACTAAAACACATTTTCTATTATATTTTGATTTAATAAATTAATTTCATTTTATTTTTTAGCAACAGAATCCGACAGAACCAATAAATAGCCGATCAGCTATAAGAAGCGAACAGACGAACAGAACTCATGAACCATTGAACAACGCCACGCGCAACCGAACAGCCTTCACCCCTTTCCAGGAGGCTGAGTTGAAGGCGGAGTTTGCCGCATGCAGCTCCCTGTATAGCTGCCGACGGAAGGAGATTGCGAACAAACTCGGCTTGTGTGAACGCGTCATCAAAGTCTGGTTCCAAAACCAGAGGCAAAAGGTGAAAAGGGAGCGGCAAGCACGACGCAAGGAGGAAATTGTGGTCACTGCGGGCAACAGCCGCACTAGACCTACTCCAGTCACTGAGGTCTGGGCAATTCCTGAAGTCCCAGTAATTAAGGTGAGGACGGCGACAAGAGTTGCTGGTCCTATGCCCATATGTCGGGACCCTTCAAGGGGATTCAGTCCCCAATTGATTGTGCGGTTCCCTGCGAGTCTCCCAGAGTCTCGGACGATACCTATTGGGCCTGATCAAGAGCAACCAGATCTTTCCCTGCTGAAAGATGAGATCAGCGAGTTTTTGGTTGTACGCGACAGTACAGATGACCGCATCGCAGCTCCTCAACAACAGCACGACCAGCCAGCCCCTCCATTGCAGCCGCCAGTTGACTCACAGCTGCCCGTGGAATCTACTCTGCAAGAAGAAGTTTTTCAGCAACAGGGCTCGAATCCGGATGTCTGCCCAACCATCGCATTGCAACAAGAATTAGAAGCCTACAACGATTAGTTCCTGCTTGAGGATCAGTGCCAGCTGCAAATGACCGCGCCGCCACACGTGCACCAGCAGCCTTCTTCTGAGCAGCAGGATAGCCTGCAGGAGATCAGTTTACCTGAACTTGACACTTCCCTAAACCTGGACCTGGAGCTGGATATTGAGGAGTTTCTGGCCAATCAGGGTGTCGATGAAGAAATGGTCTACATCAGCGGGTTCCTGAGATTCATCGACATGGAGCCGGAACTGGAACTTGATCTACCAGATGAGGGTGCTGAGAAAGACATAGAAGTGGCACCGCAACTTAATTTTAATGTGTTCGACTTTTGATTAGCATTTGTAAATATATTGTAAATTTCATATCTTATTTTTTATAATAAAAATAAAAAAATAGAATTAAATTAAAAACTCAGTTTATTGCTTTTTTTTGCTGTACAACGATGGGGGGAAGGAATTTCGATTTGTTGGCTGTTTCTCTTTTTGCATGAGTCACATTTCAGATAAACCTAGTTCAGTCTGGGATTGGATGATTTCACCTTGGTTCTGTACCACTCGCGTTGAATTCGCACTATTGTCCACTCGATCGTGATGACTTGTGTGTCTTTCATTGCAACGACATGGTAAATGAGTCAAATGGTTTGCTGCACATCTCCTGTTAATCAGTCTTCTTCCTCGCATAATCAACTGGATTGGGCTGTGATATTATTTTTCCACAAGCCCATTCGCATTTTGAGCTAGCACAATCGATTCATCCTTAACATCGTGAACTGTGATAGATTGGAATGAAATGATTTGCTCTCACAACATCTGAGTATGCTATGCCCAATGTTGCATGAAGGATTTCAGATTACCTTAGTTCAGACATAGAAATTTGGAATCGTTTGGACGGTTTCTCATTGGTTCTGTAGCACTCTCTTATAATTTGGCAAAAAAAGGTTCGAAAGCATTCAATCATCCCGGGAGCCATTGACGGTAATGTGCATATTTGACTTGGACACCTATCACGAATCATGCGAGTTAAGTTCGTGAATCCGCGCCCACTAGGCAACTCCGTAATCCGAAAATTTTCATAGCATTGAATACAGAAGAAATTAACCACTTACAAGAGTAATTAGGGCTTAAAATGCAATTATTAAGCCTATTTACTTCTTTGTTAATTATATGCTTAATATTACTTTTTCGTTAACTGTTAGTACGTAAGTAACTTGTAGATAATAAATAAATAATAAATTTATTATTAAGTTTCATTTATATTGTCACGAGTGTGTGCTTTGCAACACCATACAAGTCTCATCGTTGAAGCTACCGCTACCGTTGAAGCTGCTCGTGATCACGAATATCCGTCTTTCGTGTGGTTACTGGACGTACACACAGATGTATACGCATTCAACGTCTTAACACCGCCCTCAAAAAAGGAATGTTTTGTGCAAGGTCCTTGCAGGTAGCTGATATGATGACGCGATCTCGTTATAAATAAAAGGATTTCTTCAAGAACATCATCTTTAACACACAAGCTGTCAAGCTAGTTAGACCCGTGCTTCTGAGCCAAGGAATATTTAAGAAAATAAAAGGACCACCAACAATTATTGAAAAATGAATTCAAACGGTTGGCAACTGGAAATGGGATACTGTGGAACGGTAAGTTAGAATACATATTTCTAATTGAATGATTTCTAATAATTAAATTAAATTAATTTTATTTTTCAGAGTACCGAGGTACAAGAACTACCGACAAATAGTCGATCGACGATAGGTGGCGAATCAACAGGACGTCGGCCAAACACTAACGCCAGGCGCCGAACAGCTTTCACGCCTTTCCAAGAGGCTGAGCTGAAGGCTGAGTTTGCCATGTGCAGCTCCCTCTACAGCTGCCGACGGATGCAAATAGCCGGAAAGCTTGGGTTGTGCGATCGAGTTGTCAAGGTCTGGTTTCAAAACCAGAGGCAAAAATTGAAAAGGGAGCGGCAAGCACGATCCAAGCTGGAAATTGTGGCCAACGTCACCAATCTGGGCTCTACTTGCCCTGGAAGTCTACCATCAAATGGGACGGAGACGACGCCGAATGTAACTGATGTGCATTCTCAACCAGACGCTGCTATTCTAGAAAAGGAAGTAAGCGAGTTTTTAGTTATACATTCCAGAGAAGATATCGACGTACGGCCTTCAACAACACAGCGCTTAGACAACCAAGAGCCAAATCGACAGGAACATCTTCAACAAGACCAGCAAGTATCTAACGGACAACAACAGAACGCCTGCCTTCATCAACAGAGAGCTTTCCAAGAGAGTGCTCACCAATACCTGGGGCCTTACTCACTGCAGCACGAAAGCTTCCACCACAACCAGGATACCTTTGCATTGCAGCCGCCAGGTCAAGCCCAGTCGCAAGAAACGTATACTTGCTTTCAGGAAATTCAACCACAGGAGCAGTATTGGTACCCAGCTCATCCGAATCAGCATGAAGCCCATAGGTTGCAGCTCGCACAGAACGAACTAGCTTTCCACCATCATGAGGGGACGTACATAAATAACCGACAACAGGTGCCTAGCCAAGAGGACTCCATGTTCGAACAGCAGTATAATGTACCAATGTTCCCACTGCAAAGCGTTCACCAGCCACCAGATGACGATCACCCTCAGCTCTACGTCAACGACTTTCGGCAGCAGACCAGTCAACCTGAACTCGACACGTCTCTCAACCTGGAGCAGGAGATTGAGAAATATCTGGCCAATCCGAGTGTCGATGAGGAGAACATCAATATCAGCGAGTTCTTGCAGTACATGGGCGTACATCCGGAACTTGGACTTCATCCAGCCCCAGAGGAAAAGTTTCCGGAATTAGAACTTGCTGATTTTGAATTTTAATTTGATTTTGTAAAAACATCTATTGTATTTTGTATATGACCAACTGCAACAGCAATTCACAAATAAAAACAAAAAAAAAACATGATTTGATATGTTTCTACATTTTTCTCTGGAGGGGAAGGAATTTCACTTTATTTGTTCAACTGTTTCAGTTTGGGCTTGGTTCAAAAGCAAAAGCCACTTCCTCGGCTGAAGGAAAACAGACTCGATCAGGACGTCTCTTGTTCGAAGTTCTAGTGGAAGAGTACTAACATTTCTTGAAACTTTTTTGCAAGAAGTAAGCCTCCGTGACCGACAACATTTGAAGATCCTGACAAAACGGATTCAATTGTTGAACTGAAGTTCCTAATCAGCATCTAGGCTATGCAGACGACTTCGACTTTGAGTTCCGGGCAAAACTTCTGGTTCCATAACAACATATTAAACTGTTGGGTGAAATAACTCGTAATGCACAAAAAGTAGTGCACACAAACGAATGCCACGCTTGTGCTACCTATCATCTTCGTTCCCCCAGATTAAACGTGGATGGTTGTACTGCGATTAGGGCCGGCCCCACACAGGTCCCGCAGCGCTTATGGGCGCATTGTGAAGACTAAATAAACATATGCTAAATATGCATTTCCATTACACACAAGAATTTAGTTCGAAAAAACCCAAAATTAAGAATCTTCAAGTGAACCGTGCAGAAATAAAATCTACACGCTTCGCTCAAAAATGTCCGTAGGAAACCATTTCAAAATAATAAACCTAGTTCTCAACTCGTATGGAATCATTTGAGCCAGACATGCAGAAGTTATTACTGTGTGTGTGTAGAAGTCGGCATTTCGGCAATTCCTATCAAGAAAACGCATTCTTCACGGCGACAGCTCATATAGGTAGGTAGGCATAGTTCATGAGAACCATGCAAATTTACTTCATACACTGATGGTCAAAATTATTCGGCATGTACACCCAAATGGCTTCGGCTTAAAACGTAAATAAAATCCAAACGGCCCAACCGATTTAATGAATTGTGTTTTTTTTTTAATGCCTGTTTTAATGCCGTCCATTTTCTCCAACTTCTAAAATGTAATTAAAACAAGATAAAAATAATATAACTTAAAGAACTGCAATTTTTAATGGACAAAAATATTTGGCATAAAGTGAACAAAATTAATATTTCGTTTGTTCTCCTTTTTACTCGATAGCAGCTTGCAATCAGTTATTCCTGGAATCGTCCTATATTTTATGTCTCATTTTGAATATCAGCTTGACATGCTGCAGATCCATTTCGCTTTTCGTTTTTTTGTGCTTCATAATTTGTTTTAAAAATCGGTTCTCGTCCGATCACCGAAATTAATGGTGTTGACTTTGAGACTGTTACAACTTTCTCAGGCTCAATTTTCAAGAAATTAAGTGAAATGGAAAATTATAAAGATGTTAAAAAATACTTCGTGTACAAAGGAGATGGAAAAGGAGTTTGCAAGCTGTTACCATATATCTATCGTTGATAGAGGAATATAGTTCTGTAAATAAAATCACGATCAACTGCGACATGCAATTCTAGCATTTAAGAATCATGTGATTCGAATAATATTCTGAATTCTTGGTAAACCAAAACGAAAAAAATGGTTTTAATGAATATCCTTTGGTCAGGGACAAAGAGATCCCTGAACAATGCGTCTCCAAAATGAAAAGGAGCGCATTGAACATGGAATGGAAGAAATCGTAATCAACAACAATTGCGTTTGATTTCGATCGTGATGTTGTTAGTGATGTTTACTGCGGAGCCGAGATAAACGAAATCTAGTACAACCCTCACTATTTAATATGACATTTCTTAACGGCTCTAGGTGGTGGTCACAATTAGTAACCGGAAATCACTGTGCAGCTGGACATTCGCGTATACCCTCAACCGCAATCATAAATGGCATTTCTAAGAATTTACTATCCAAATATAGCATACATAAGGGTTTTCATACAAAACATGAATAATTTAAATATAACCGAAAACAATAGGTTCCGAGAATGGTAAAAAATGATCTACAAAAAGCAATAAAAAGAGGCATCCATACAAAATTGCGTTCTGTGCAAAAATATCGGCTCTTAATCGGCTGACTGCATGTTAAACCATAAAAGTGACCTACTATGCACATGCACCGCGAGTTCACTCGTCTTTTGGTTGCAGCTACGCCCAGCAAACGTTTTTTACTCGTCGATACTACACCTAAATTTCTGGAATTTCAAAAAACTAATATTGCATAATATTCTATAAGTCCCATCTCAGAAAATCCATATTCGCGCGGTCCTCACCGTCATAAAATTCAAACAAATCTGATGGCATTAATATTATCTTTAGTGGTGACAGAAGACGAAGAAAGGATTCATTGTGGACGGTCATAAATGTGCGTAATAAAAGTGATAAGATGATGACGCGTATTGCATGCGGGGTGCAATATATTACAGAAGGCTTGGTAGGTAGTTCTTGGAATGGTCAGTTGAGTAAGTAGGCCGATTGTAGAAAATAGTAAACAAGCGAAAAAATACAAAAACGTAATCCCTGTCCTAATAATTTATCATGACGCGATCCAATTCATGTCGACGCGTTATTTTTTCGAATGTATTCTCTGGATCACATTTGTACTCCAAATTCAACTAGTAATTCGAGATCGTTTCCCATTAAATCATGGCGTTTCTGCATATCTTACATGAACTTCAATTCTGAGAAAGAGTGAACCCGATTGGCTATCCTTTGCCACTCCAGATGATGCAGGACATTTTTCAGTATCCAGAAGAAAAGGAAACGAGTTCGAAGAGTATCATCGATTTGCATGTGATCATCGACTCAAAGTGCACATTAGAGGGACTTTTCAAACACACACATCCACATGTGCGACGATATACATCCACTTAATTAGGATCCTTTAGATTTGTCAGTTCAAAGAAAGAAACGGCGCTATGTGATGTGATCTATCTCGTGTGATCATGCCTCACGCACATTGTCCCTTCACACACTCCGCAGATCATAGCCACCATTAATCCCTCCTTTTGTGGTAAATGGATTTCACTCACACATGCCAATGCGCATTCACCGAGCGTAACACCGCCTATTGCAGCGATGGTTTCGTACAGAGTCCTTGCAGGTAGCTGATATGCTGCGCTATGGGATCGTTCATCTCGCTATAAATAAAAGGATTTCTGCAAGAACATCATTTTTAGCAAACAAGCTGTCACGCGAGATATACCCGCGCTCCTTAGAAAATTAAATTCGACAATATTCTGTTAAATAAGACATAAGCACATACGCCAAAATGGATTCAAACGCATGGCAATTGGCATACATCGTCTCAACGGTAAGTACCACACATTTCTTTTTTTTTTAATTAAAAAAATAATTTTATTTTGTTTTTGTTTTTTAGCAACAGACTCCGGCAGAAGCAATAAATAGCCGATCAGCGACAACAAGGGAACAGACGATCAGAACCCATCAACCATTTAACAACGGCCGGCGCAACCGAACAGCCTTCACCCCATTCCAGGAGGCTGAGTTGAAGGCGGAGTTTGCCGCATGCAGCTCCCTCTACAGCAGCCGACGGAAGGAGATTGCCGACAAGCTCGGTTTGTGTGAGCGCGTCATCAAAGTCTGGTTCCAAAACCAGCGGCAAAAGTTGAAGAGGGAGCGGCAAGCACGACGCAAGGAGGAAATTGTGGTCGCTGCCAACAATGTGGCAGCAACGACAGCAGGAACCACTGCGGGTAGTGCGGCCACTAACAACAGCCGCACTGAGGTCTGGAGAGTTCCTGAAGTCCCAGTCATTGAGGTGAGGACGGCGACAAGAGTTGCTGGTCCTATGCCCATGTGCCGGGACCCTTCAACGGGATTCACACCTCAATTGATTGTGCGGTTCCCTGCAAGTCTCCCAGAGTCTCGGACGACACCAGTTGGGGCTGATCATCAAGCGCAACCAGATCTTTCCCGGCTGAAAGATGAGATCAGCGAGTTCTTGGTAGTACGCGACAGTACAGATGACCGCATCGCAGCTCCTCAACAACAACTCGACAAGCCAGACCATCAATTGCAGCCGCCAGTTGACTCACAGCAGCCAGTGGAATGTACTCGACAAGAAGAAGCTCACGAAATCTGCCCTACCATCGCACTGCAACAGGAATTGGAAGCTTACAATGACCAATTCCTGCTCGAACATCAGTGCCAGCTGCAAACGACCGAGCCGCCAACCATTCACCAGCCACCCCAGCAGGACATTCCGGAGCTAGTCACTCCCCTGCAGCCTTTTTCTGAGCAGCCAGACTATTTGCAGGAGATCAATTCACCTGAACTCGATACTTCCCTAAACCTGGACCTGGAGCTGGATATTGAGGAGTTCCTTGCCAATCAGGGTGTCGATGAAGAAATGGTCGACATCAGCGGGTTCCTGAAATGCATCGACATGGAACCGGAACTGGAACTTGATCTGCCAGATGATGGTGCTGAGAAAGATCTAGCACTGGCACCGCAATTTAATTTTAATGTGTTTGACTTTTGATTTGCACTTGTAAATATATTGTTAATTATCTTATTTTTTAAATAAAATATAATAAAAATAAAAAATTAAAATTAAATTAAAAACTCAGTTTTTTGAATTTTTTGCTGTACAACGATGGAGGGGAAGGTTTTTCAATTTCTTGGCTGCTTCATTTCAGATAAACCTAGTTCAGTCTAGGATTGGATGGTTTCACCTTGGTTCCGTAGCACTTTGCACTATTGTCCACTTGATCCCATTCGCATTTTGAGCTAGCACAATCGATTCATCCTTAACAACATGAACTGTGGTAGATTGAAATGAAATGGTTTGCTCTCTCAAAATCTGAGTATGCTATGCTCAATGTTGCATGAAGGATATTGGATAATCTAAACTTTCAGTTCAGGGCATTGAAGACACAGTTCATTGTAGTCTTAAGGAGAACTCACATCAAAATCCCGAAGTGTTATCAGCAAACCAGAGAAAACGTAAATTAGAAACGCATGAATTGTTGGAGTATCACTAATTTCGTTTATAGTGATATAAGCGAAAAAGAAAAATTATAAACGCAATGATTTTTCCTCAATAAAGGCACTAATTTGAATTTTATATTGTTTAACTCAACTGTAACATGGGAAGATCACATCAAAGAATTTATTGGAAATTTTTATGATGTAATTTATAAATATTAAAACATTAATGCTTCCCTTTCTCACATATACATATATAAGAAGAAATCTTTCTGTAGCGTTTAATAACGTAACGCGATATGTATACAACCTCAAGCGTTGTGATCACATATCGACTCATTCGTCTACATTTTTGGACTGTTCTCTTTATGCATACATTGAGTATCTGTCCTTAAAAACACTCAATAAATTAATAATGAAAAATTCATAGCTTTTCGAAAGAATAAAATTCTCGAAGTCATCTCGGTTTTTTACATTATTGCAACCAAGATACAGTTGTAGAAATTCTGAGAGTAAATTTTTCGTTTACGTCACAAGACAGTGGAACAATTTACCAACAATAACTTAATAAGCAAATCCATATTGTATACGAGCAAATTTTAACAAACGATGGTTTCGTACGGAGTCCTTGCAGGCAGCTGATATGCCTTCGCGATGGGATCGCTCATCTGGATATAAATAAAAGGATTGCTGCAAAGTCATTATCTTTAACAGCCAAGCTGTCACCCGAGTTAGACCCGCTCTTCGAAGAATAAGTAATTCTACAAAGTTCCGCATTGTTCCCATGATATGGATTCAAACGGATGGCAATTGGCATACATCGTCTCAACGATAAATACTAATACACATTTCTCAATATATTTGGTTCTAATGAATGAATTTAATTTTCTTTTGTTTTCTTAGCAGTCGGAGGTGGAAGAAATACCGAGAAATTGTCAATCAGCCACACGAAGCGAACCGGCAAATCTTCAACCATCGAACCACGTCCGTCGCAACCGAACAGCTTTCACCCCAGACCAGGAGTTTACCGCATGCAGTTCCCTCTAAAGTTGCCGGCGGAAGGAGATTGCTGTAAGACTCGGGCTGTGTGAGCGCGTTATAAAGGTCTGGTTCCAAAACCAGAAGCAGAAGTTGAAAAGGGAGCTGCAGGCACGATCCACTACGAGAACAGTGTCATTTGCCAATAGTGTGATCACTGCAAGTAGCGTGGTAGCTACCACGAGTTCGACAAAATCAGGAGCCTTCCTCACTGCAGTACATGTCCTTCCACCACAACCAGGATACCAACTGGAGCCCTTAGTTCAACCCCAGACGCATGCTGGCTGGAAGCTCATCAACAGGAGCAGTATTGGTACCGACCTCATCCACACCAGCAGGAAACCTACAGCTTGCTGCTCGCACTGAACCAGATAGTTTTCCACCAACATCAGGCGACGTACTTACATAAGCGGCAACAGGTGCCAAGCCAAGGAGTTACATACGTGTTCATACGAATGCATATAACAATGCTAAACAAATTCCTCGATGACTGTACCAAACCTAAGAAGAGCGGTTCATGTAAACGCCAAAACCACGCCACATGAAACCAAGCGTTCAAAAGCTTGCATACACGGTGAGTTGCATCATGAAAGACGCGTATGGCGATAGCGTATGTCAAAGAATGTTTGTTGTTTGCTGTTGTCTCTCTCTCTAACAGAAACTGTTAATTTAATTTCTACGGAATGTTAGGTAAGTTAGTTGTAAGACATAGTTGTGAGTGCTGTTCTGATGGTCAAAGACATTATTCCTCATAAATCTTTGTCAATAAAATATTTGAAAAAAATTAAATAAATAACATTGTGTTTTTTTTTATGATAATACGAAATCATAATGTCATAACTAAGGGGACCAGCACTGTATAAACACCAGTATAATCTACCAATGATCCCACGGCAAAGCGTTCACCAGCCACTCCAAGAGCTAGTGAATCTTCATCAGCATTATTCTAAGCAGCCACACCCTGCAGGGGACCAGAACCTGAACTCTAATCCGGGCTTGGATTTGGTTAATTTTTAGCGATAATCAAAAAAATGGCACGCACAAAAGTCAACAAAAAATAGTTTCTCTCACAGCTTAAACCTCCTTCGTAATTTTATCCAGACATAAAATATGAAAGTACATATGCATGTAGCTTATGAATCAGTTGGCTTATTATTGATGATCAAATCAATAAGACTTAAGCACATACGCCAAAATGGACTCAAACGCATGGCAATTGGCATACATCGTCTCAACGGTAAGTACTAAAACACATTTCCTATTTTATTTTCATTTAATAAATTAATTTCAATTTATTTTTTAGCAACAGACTCCGACAGAACCAATAAATAGCCGATCAGCTATAAGAAGCGAACAGACGAACAGAACTCATCAACCATCGAACAACGGCCGGCGCAACCGAACAGCCTTCACCCCATTCCAGGAGGCTGAGTTGAAGGCGGAGTTTGCCGCAGGCAGCTCCCTCTACAGCTGCCGACAAACTGGGCTTGTGTGAGCGCGTCATCAAAGTCTGGTTCCAAAACCAGTGGCAAAGGTTGAAGAGGGAGCGGCAAGCACGATCTACGGAGGAAATTGTGGCCACCACCACCAAGGTGGCATCAACGACAGGCCGAACCACTGCAGGTAGTGCGGCCACTACCAACGTCTGCACTTCACCTACTCAGGTCACTGAGACCTGGGCAATTCCTGAAGTCCCAGTAATTGAGGTAAGGACGGCGGCAAGTGTCTGGTCCCATGCCCATAAGCCGGGACCCTTCAAAGGGATTCAGTCCCCAATTGATTGTGCGGTTCCCTGCAAGTCTCCCAGAGTCTCGGACTATACCTGTTGGGGCTGATCATCAAGCGCAACCCAATCTTTCCCGGCTGAAAGATGAGATCAGCGAGTTTTTGGTTGTACGCGACAGTACAGATGATTGCATCGCAGCTCCTCAACAACAACACGACAAGCCAGCTCCTCCATTGCAGCCGCCAGTTGACTCACAGCTGCCCGTGGAATCTACTCTGCAAGAAGAAGTTTTTCAGCAACAGGGCTCGAATCCGGATGTCTGCCCAACCATCGCATTGCAACAAGAATTAGAAGCCTACAACGATTAGTTCCTGCTTGAAGATCAGTGCCAGTTGCAAATGACCGCGCCGCCACACGTGCACCAGCAGCCTTCTTCTGAGCAGCAGGATAGCCTGCAGGAGATCAGTTTACCTGAACTGGACACTTCTCTTGACCTGGAGCTGGATATTGAGGAATTCCTGGCCAATCAGGGTGTCGATGAAGAAATGGTCGACATCAGCGGGTTCCTCAAATGCATCGATATGGGACCGGAACTGGAACATGATCTGCATGATGATGGTGCTGAGAAAGATCTAGGAATGGCACCGCAATTTAATTTTAATGTGTTTGACTTTTGATTTGCATTTGTAAATAAATTGTAAATAGATTTATCTTATTTTTCCAAAATAAAAATAAAAAATTAAAATTAAATTAAAAACTCAGTTTATCACTTTTTTTTGCTGTACATCGCAGCTCCCCAACAACAACTCGACAAGCCAGACCATCAATTGCAGCCGCCAGTTGACTCACAGCAGCCAGTGGAATGTACTCGACTGGAAGAAGCTCACGAAATCTGCCCCACCATCGCACTGCAACAGGAATTGGAAGCCTACAATGACCAATTCCTGCTCGAACATCAGTGCCAGCTGCAAACGGCCGTGCCGCCAACCATCCACCAGCCACCCCAGGAGGACATTCCGGAGCTAGTCACTCCCCTGCAGCCTTTTTCTGAGCAGCCAGACTATTTGCAGGAGATCAGTTCACCTGAACTGGGCACTTCGCTTAACCTGGAGCTGGATATTGAGGAGTTCCTGGCCAATGAGAGTGTCGATGAAGAAATGGTCGACATTAGCGGGTTCCTCAAATGCATCGACATGGAACCGGAACTGGAACATGATTTGCCAGATGATGGTGCTAAGAAAGGCTTAGAAATGGCATTGCCATTTAACTTTAATGTGTTTGATTTTTGATTTGCATTTTAAATTTGATTGTAAATAAATTTATCTTATTTTTGCAAAATAAAAATAAAATTAAATTAAAAACTCAGTTTATTACTTTTTTTTGCTGCAACGATGGAGGGGAAGGAATTTCGATTTGTTGATTGTTTGTTTTTCTCTTTGCATGAAGGAATCACATTTCAGATAAACCTAGATCATTCAAAGAAATTTGGAGTGACTGAGCGGGGAATTAAATTATTTCACCTTGGTTCCGTACTGCTCGCTTACGTTTTGCAAAATTTTCCTCTCGATCGTGACGACTTGTGCGTCTTTCCTCATGTTGAATCTTGAAGACCGACGATATGGTAAGTGGGTCAAATGAATGGCTACACATCTCTTGTCGATCAGTCCACTTCCTTGCATACGTAACTGAATTGGACTGATATATTACTTCGTGACAAGCTCATCCGCATATATGTTTATAAGATTAATGAATAAGATAAGATGCTGTAATTTTTTTAGTACATTTATTTTGCCAGTCCTGCTATATGGATCCGAAAGGTAGACGTAAAGCAAAACAACAGAGCTGCTTTTTGGTGGCTTCGAAAGAAAAATTCTACGTTGGACATATGGCCCCGACTGCGAGGACGGTGAATGGAGGAGAAGACACAAAAGCGAAGTCTACGAGCTGTACGAAGATGTGGATGTAGTCCGAAAGGCAAAAATCCGATGACTGCACGAGCTCGGACACATCAAGCGCATGTACACCAATGCTCCAGCAAAGAGGGTCTTCGAATCTGAGCCTTCTAGTTCGAGGAACGAACCTCCGGTATAAAGACCAGGTCATCGCGAACGTAAGACAGGTTGGTCTGGATGACTGAAAGCAGAGTGCCCAGGACAGTCATCGATGGAAGGCAGCTATTGCTCAGGGCCAGATCCTCCAGGGTAGTCGGCCTGAGAATTAAGTAACTAAGTAAGTACTTACAAAGGAGGCAGTATATAGAATTTCATTCTGACCCGAAACTGCAAACGTTAAAATATTGATCAGAAGAACTTATTTTGCTTTCATTCCAAACTAAAAAGAAAATAAAATACCTTTGTTAAATATGTAGTGTCTTTTGTGATTTTACTTATTGCTCGCGGCATGTTACTTGTGATGTTTCGCACATTAATTTCATCTCCCAAACACGCAGCAGTAATAGGCGTGTTTTTTGCACTCGTATGTACGCTTAGTTTATAAGTGCACAACAAAACGATCATCGGCGCTTAATAATTCACCGACATTTGTGACTGTCAGCTGTTCAAAATGTGTATTGTGTTGGGGGTGATGTTCAAGATGTGGAACATGATGATGTGTGTGGTATTGCCGGTATTGGTATTGGGGGGATTTTCAACCGTTTGTTCAATGCCTTGAAATTTTGTTTATGGTCAAATGAATGCACTCGTGTGCAATTTCTGATAATGGTTAGAAACCTTGCTTTTGCCAGCGCTTATTTCAATAGATAAATATAATGCTGAGTAACTTATGAATTGTTGTTAGTGTATTTTGAATGCAAATTGAAATTTAGGCGTACATACGCGTGCAATAAGGACGCCTAATATTCACAGGGAAGTACAGGGAGTCCAATTTTGAGTGCATTTATCGAAGCAAGTTGTCTAATGTTGCTAATAACACGTGTATTGCCGTCTTACAAAAAATAGTCGAAATGAGACTTAAATTACTCACCGAACTCTTTTATCACTTGGTCCGTTGATTCTTCGCGTGCAGTGTGGGATGTCGCGCCATCTTTCTGGAACTACATGTCGACCAGATTCAGCTAGTGCATTTTGGCAAAATAAGGTTCGAAAGCATTCAACCATCACGGGAGCCATTGACGGTAATGTGCATGTTTGACCTGGACACCTATCACGAATCATGCGAGTTAAGTTCGTGAATCCGCGCCCACTAGGCAACTCCGTACTTGACATTTACTATTTGAAAATTTTCATAGCACTGAATACAGAAGAAATTAACCACTTACAAGAGTAATTAGGGTTTAAAATACAATTATTAAGCCTATTTGCTTTTTTAATTTTTTGCTAATTTAATGCTTAATATTACTTTTTCGTTAACTCTTAGTACGTAAGTAACTTGTAGATAATAAATAAATAATTAATTTATTATTAAGTTTCATTTATGTTGTCACAATTCTGATTGCAGCTTGATTCTTTTCCTTTCGCCCATGCTCGGCGAGTGACGATTCTGTTTTGCTACACCAAATAAGTTTCATCGCGATGCATCGTTGTGATCGCAAATACCCTTTTTCGTCGTTGTTCGTCGACGTTGTAGAGCTACCCTTGAAGCTGTTCGTGATCACGAATATCCCTCTTTTGTGTGGTTACTGGACGTACACACCCATGTATACGCATTCAACATCTTAACACCGCTCTCAAAAAGGGATGGTTTCGTGCAAGGTCCCTCCAGATAGCTGATATGGTGACGCGATCTCGTTATAAAAGAATTTTTTTAAAGAACATCATCTTTAACACACAAGCTGTCAAGCGAGTTAGACCCGTGCTTCTGAGCCAAGCAATATCTAGGAAAATACAAGGACCACCAACAATTATTGAAAAATTAATTCAAACGGTTGGCAACTGGAAATGGAATACGCCTCTGGAACGGTAAGTTAAAATACATATTTCTAATTGAATGATTTCTAATAATTAAATTAATTTAATTTTATTTTTCAGAGTACCGAGGTACAAGAACTACCGACAAATAGTCGATCGACGATAGGTAGCGAATCAACAGGACGTCGGCCAAACACTAACGCCAGGCGCCGAACAGCTTTCACGCCCTTCCAAGAGGCTGAGCTGAAGGCTGAGTTTGCCATGTGCAGCTCCCTCTACAGCTGCCGACGGATGCAAATAGCCGGAAGGCTTGGGTTGTGCGATCGAGTTGTCAAGGTCTGGTTTCAAAACCAGAGGCAAAAATTGAAAAGGGAGCGGCAAGCACGATCCAAGCTGGAAATTGTGGCCACCGCCACCAATCTGGTCTCTGCTTGCCCCGGAAGTCTACCAGCAAATGGGACGGAGACGACGACGAATGTAACAAAAATGATGTGCATTCTCAACCAGACGCTGCTATACTAGAAAAGGAAGTAAGCGAGTTTTTAGTCATACGTTCCAGAGAAGATATCGACGGACAGCCAGTCAACAGCTAGACAACAGAGCGCTCAGACAACCAAGAGCCAAATCGACAGGAACATCTTCAACAAGACCAGCAAGTATCTTACGGACAACAACAGAGTGCCTGCCTTCATCAACAGAGAGCTTCCCAAGAGAGTGCTCATCAATACCAGGCACCTTACTCACTGCCGCACGGAAGCTTCCACCACAACCAGGATACCTTTGCAATGCAGTCGCCAGGTCAAGCCCAGGCGCAAGAAACGTATTGCTTTCGGGAAATTCAACCACAGGAGCAGTATTGGTACCCAGCTCATCCGCATCAGCAGGAAGCCCACAACTTGCAGCTCGCACAGAATGAGCTAGCTTTCCACCAACATAAGGGAACGTACATAAATAACCGACAACAGGTGCTTAGCCAAGAGGACCACTGCAAAGCGTTCACCAGCCACCCCAGGACGACAGTCACCCTCAGCTCTACGTCAACGACTTTCGGCAACAGACCAGTCAACCTGAACTCGACACGTCTCTCAACCTGGAGCAGGAGATTGAGAAATATCTGGCCAATCCGAGTGTCGATGAGGAGAACATCGATATCAGCGAGTTCTTGCAGTACATGGGCGTACATCCGGAACTTGGACTTCATCCAGCCCCAGAGGAAAAGTTTCCGGAATTAGAACTTGCTGATTTTGAATTTTAATTTGATTTTGTAAAAACATCTATTGTATTTTGTATATGACCAACTGCAACAGCAATTCACAAATAAAAACAAAAAAAAAACATGATTTGATATGTTTCTACATTTTTCTCTGGAGGGGAAGGAATTTCACTTTATTTGTTCAACTGTTTCAGTTTGGGCTTGGTTCAAAAGCAAAAGCCACTTCCTCGGCTGAAGGAAAACAGACTCGATCAGGACGTCTCTTGTTCGAAGTTCTAGTGGAAGAGTACTAACATTTCTTGAAACTTTTTTGCAAGAAGTAAGCCTCCGTGACCGACAACATTTGAAGATCCTGACAAAACGGATTCAATTGTTGAACTGAAGTTCCTAATCAGCATCTAGGCTATGCAGACGACTTCGACTTTGAGTTCCGGGCAAAACTTCTGGTTCCATAACAACATATTAAACTGTTGGGTGAAATAACTCGTAATGCACAAAAAGTAGTGCACACAAACGAATGCCACGCTTGTGCTACCTATCATCTTCGTTCCCCCAGATTAAACGTGGATGGTTGTACTGCGATTAGGGCCGGCCCCACACAGGTCCCGCAGCGCTTATGGGCGCATTGTGAAGACTAAATAAACATATGCTAAATATGCATTTCCATTACACACAAGAATTTAGTTCGAAAAAAACCCAAAATTAAGAATCTTCAAGTGAACCGTGCAGAAATAAAATCTACACGCTTCGCTCAAAAATGTCCGTAGGAAACCATTTCAAAATAATAAACCTAGTTCTCAATTCGTATGGAATCATTTGAGCCAGACATGCAGAAGTTATTACTGTGTGTGTGTAGAAGTCGGCATTTCGGCAATTCCTATCAGGAAAATGTATTCATCACGGAGACAGCTCATATAGGTAGGTAGGCATAGTTCATGTGAACCATGCAAATTTACTTCATACACTGATGGACAAAATTATTCGGCATGTACACTCAAATGGCTTCGGCTTAAAACGTAAATAAAATCCAAACGGCCCAACCGATTTAATGAATTGTGTTTTTTTTTAATGCTTGTTTTTGCTTAAATAATGTCCATTTTCTCCAACTTCTAAAATGTAATTAAAACAAGATAAAAATAATATAACTTAAAGAACTGCAATTTTTAATGGACAAAAATATTTGGCATAAAGTAAACAAAATTAATATTTCGTTCGTTCACCTTTTTACTCGATAGCAGCTTGCAATCAGTTATTCCTGGAATCTTCCTATATTTTATGTCTCATTTTGAATATCAGCTTGACATGCTGCAGATCCATTTCGCTTTTCGTTTTTTTGTGCTTCGTAATTTGCTTCACTTTCTGCACTCAACATTCTCATACCTAATCAAACCGAGCATTAGGCCTACTGGGGATACCTCAATAAAATATAACGTATTGAAAGTCTACCAAAACAGCAAAATGAGGGCGACAAACGTAGATCTAGCACAGGGCGCTCATTTCGCTCGGGCCGGCGCTGAGTGCGATGAATGCGTTTGTTGGTCACTCATCTCAAGTTGGTAAGTGGCACCTAAGAGGGCAATTCATCGAGTCCGTGTGTATCTAACCTGTGTCTGGAGAGCGTGATGGGTAGATTAAAAATCGGTTCTCATCCTATCACCGAAATTAATGGTGTTGACTTTGAGACTGTTACAACTTTCTCAGGTTCAATTTTCAAGAAATTAAGTGAAATGGAAAATTACAAAGATGTTAAAAAATACTTCGTGTACAAAGGAGATGGAAAAGGAGTTTGCAAGCCGTTGCCATAGTCGTTGATAGAGGAATATAGTTCTGTAAATAAAATCACGATCAACTGAGACATGCAATTCTAGCATTTAAGAATCATGTGATTCGAATAATATTCTGAATTGTTGGTAAACCAATTTTTAATGAATGTCCTTTGGTCAGGGACAAAGAGATCCCTGAACAACGCCATTCAATGCGTCTTCAAAAATGAAAAGGAGCGCATTGAACATGGAATGGAAGAAATCGTAATCAACAACAATTGCGTTTGATTTCGATCGTGATGTTGTTAGTGATGTTTACTGCGGAGCCGAGATAAACGAAATCTAGTACAACCCTCACTATTTAATATGACATTTCTTAACGGCTCTAGGTGGTGGTCACAATTAGTAACCGGAAATCACTGTGCAGCTGGACATTCGCGTATACCCTCAACCGCAATCATAAATGGCATTTCTAAGAATTTACTATCCAAATATAGCATACATAAGGGTTTTCATACAAAACATGAATAATTTAAATATAACCGAAAACAATAGGTTCCGAGAATGGTAAAAAATGATCTACAAAAAGCAGTAAAAAGAGGCATCCATACAAAATTGCGTTCTGTGCAAAAATATCGGCTCTTAATCGGCTGACTGCATGTTAAACCATAAAAGTGACCTACTATGCACATGCACCGCGAGTTCACTCGTCTTTTGGTTGCAGCTACGCCCAGCAAACGTTTTTTACTCGTCGATACACCTAAATTTCTGGAATTTCAAAAAACTAATATTGCATAATATTCTATAAGTCCCATCTCAGAATATCCATATTCGCGCAGTCCTCACCGTCATAAAATTCAAACAAATCTGACGGCATTAATATTATCTTTAGTGGTGACAGAAGACGAAGAAAGGATCATAAAAATGATATTCAGATGACGCGGCGTTATTGCATGCGGGTGCAATATAGTACAGAAGCTTGAGTAGGTAGTTCTTGGAATGGTCAGCTGAGTAAGTAGGCCGATTGTAAAAATAGTAAACAAGCGAAAAAATACAAAAACGTAATCCCTGTCCTAATAATTTATCATGACGCGATCCAATTCATGTCGACGCGTTATTTTTTCGAATGTATTCTCTGGATCACATTTGTACTCCAAATTCAACTAGTAATTCGAGATCGTTTCCCATTAAATCATGGCGTTTCTGCATATCTTACATGAACTTCAATTCTGAGAAAGAGTGAACCCGATTGGCCATCCTTTGCCACTCCAGATGATGCAGGACATTTTTCAGTATCCAGAAGAAAAGGAAACGAGTTCGAAGAGTATCATCGATTTGCATGTGATCATCGACTCAAAGTGCACATTAGAGGGACTTTTCAAACTCACACATCCACATGTGCGACGATATACATCCACTTAAGGAGGATCCTTTAGATTTGTCAGTTCAAAGAAAGAAACGGCGCTATGTGATGTGATCTATCTCGTGTGATCATGCCTCAGGCACATTGTCCCTTCACACACTCCGCAGATCATAGCCACCATTAATCCCTTCTTTTGTGGTAAATGGATTACACACACACATGCCAATACGCATTCACCGAGCGCAACACCGCCTACTTCAAGCGATGGTTTCGTACAGAGTCCTTGCAGGTAGCTGATATGCTGCGCTATGGGATCGTTCATCTCGCTATAAATAAAAGGATTTCTGCAAGATCAGTATCTTTAGCAAAAAAGCTGTCACGCGAGATAGACCCGCGCTCCTTACCAGAACAATCTTCGAATTAAGTAAATTTTAACCACTTCACCAAAATGGATTCAAACGCATGGCAATTGGCGTACATCGTCTCAACGGTAAGTTCTAATACACATTTCTCATTTTTTTGATTTAATAAATTAATTTTATTTGTTCTTGTTTTTTAGCAACAGATTCCGGCAGAACCATTCACTAACCGATCAGCGATTATAAACGGACCGGCAAACAGAAGTCAACCGTCGAACAACGTCCGGCGCAACCGAACAGCCTTCACCCCTTTCCAGGAGGCTGAGTTGAAGGCGGAGTTTGCCGCATGCAGCTCCCTGTATAGCTGCCGACGGAAGGAGATTGCGAACAAACTCGGCTTGTGTGAACGCGTCATCAAAGTCTGGTTCCAAAACCAGCGGCAAAAGTTGAAGAGGGAGCGGCAAGCACGACGCAAGGAGGAAATTGTGGTCGCTGCCAAGAATGTGGCAGCAACGACAGCAGGAACCATTTCGGGTAGTGCGGCCACTACCAACAGCCGCACTGAGGTCTGGAGAGTTCCTGAAGTCCCAGTCATTGAGGTGAGGACGGCGACAAGAGTTGCTGGTCATATGCCCATGTGCCGGGACCCTTCAACGGGATTCACACCCCAATTGATTGTGCGGTTCCCAGCGAGTCTCCCAGAGTCTCTGACAACACCTGTTGGGACTGATCAACCGGCGCAACCAGATCTTTCCCGGCTGAAAGATGAGATTAGCGAGTTCTTCGTAGTACGCGACAGTACAGATAACATCGCAGCTCATCAACAACAACTCGACAAGCCAGACCATCAATTGCAGCCGCCAGTTCTCCAGAAATCTGCTCCACCAGAAATCTGCCCCACCATCGCACTGCAACAGGAATTGGAAGCCTACAATGACCAATTCCTGCTCGAACATCAGTGCCAGCTGCAAACGACCGAGCCGCCAACCATTCACCAGCCACTCCAGGAGGACATTCCGGAGCTAGTCACTCCCCTGCAGCCTTTTTCTGAGCAGCCAGACTATTTGCAGGAGATCAGTTCACCTGAACTGGACACTTCCTTAAACCTGGACCTGGAGCTGGATATTGAGGAGTTCCTGGCCAATCAGGGTGTCGATGAAGAAATGATCGACATCAGCGGGTTCCTGAAATGCATCGACATGGAACCGGAACTGGAACATGATCTACCAGATGATGGTGCTGAGAAAGATCTAGCACTGGCACCGCAATTTAATTTTAATGTGTTCGACTTTTGATTTGCACTTGTAAATATATTGTTAATTATCTTATTTTTTAAATAAAATATAATAAAAATAAAAAATTAAAATTAAATTAAAAACTCAGTTTTTTGCTTTTTTTGCTGTACAACGATGGAGGGGAAGGTTTTTCAATATCTTGGCTGTTTCATTTCAGATAAGCCTAGTTCAGTCTAGGATTGGATGGTTTCACCTTGGTTCCGTAGCACTTTGCACTATTGTCCATTGAGTTTACCGCATGCAGTTCCGTCTACATTTGCCGGCGGAAGGAGATTGCTGACAGACTCGGGCTGTGTGAGCGCGTTATAAAGGTCTGGTTCCAAAACCAGAAGCAGAAGTTGAAAAGGGAGCGGCAGTCAAGTTCCACTAGGAGAACTGTGTCAACTGCCAATAGTGTGATCACTGCAAGTAGCGTGGTAGCTACCACGAGTTCGACAAAATCAGGAGCCTTCCTCACTGCAGTACATGTCCTTCCACCACAACCAGGATACCAACTGGAGCCCTTAGTTCAACCCCAGACGCATGCTGGCTGGAAGCTCATCAACAGAAGCAGTATTGGTACCGACCTCATCCACACCAGCAGGAAACCTACAGCTTGCTGCTCGCACTGAACCAGATAGTTTTCCACCAACATCAGGCGACGTACTTACATAAGCGACAACAGGTGCCAAGCCAAGGAGTTACATACATGTTCACACGAATGCATATAACAATGCTAAACAAATTCCTCGATGACTGTACCAAACCTAAGAAGAGCGGTTCATGTAAACGCCAAAACCACTCCACATGAAACCAAGCGTTCAAAAGCTTGCATACACGGTGAGTTGCATCATGAAAGACGCGTATGGCGATAGCGTATGCCAAAGAATGTTTGTTGTTTGCTGTTGTCTCTCTCTCTAACAGAAACTGTTAATTTAATTTCTACGGAATGTTAGGTAAGTTAGTTGTAAGACATAGTTGTGAGTGCTGTTCTGATGGTCAAAGACATTATTCCTCATAAATCTTTGTCAATAAAATATTTGAAAAAAATTAAATAAATAACATTGTGTTTTTTTTTATGATAATACGAAATCATAATGTCATAACTAAGGGGACCAGCACTGTATAAACACCAGTATAATCTACCAATGATCCCACGGCAAAGCGTTCACCAGCCACTCCAAGAGCTAGTGAATCTTCATCAGCATTATTCTAAGCAGCCACACCCTGCAGGGGACCAGAACCTGAACTCTAATCCGGGCTTGGATTTGGTTAATTTTTAGCGATAATCAAAAAAATGGCACGCACAAAAGTCAACAAAAAATAGTTTCTCTCACAGCTTAAACCTCCTTCGTAATTTTATCCAGACATAAAATATGAAAGTACATATGCATGTAGCTTATGAATCAGTTGGCTTATTATTGATGATCAAATCAATAAGACTTAAGCACATACGCCAAAATGGACTCAAACGCATGGCAATTGGCATACATCGTCTCAACGGTAAGTACTAAAACACATTTCCTATTTTATTTTCATTTAATAAATTAATTTCAATTTATTTTTTAGCAACAGACTCCGACAGAACCAATAAATAGCCGATCAGCTATAAGAAGCGAACAGACGAACAGAACTCATCAACCATCGAACAACGGCCGGCGCAACCGAACAGCCTTCACCCCATTCCAGGAGGCTGAGTTGAAGGCGGAGTTTGCCGCAGGCAGCTCCCTCTACAGCTGCCGACAAACTGGGCTTGTGTGAGCGCGTCATCAAAGTCTGGTTCCAAAACCAGTGGCAAAGGTTGAAGAGGGAGCGGCAAGCACGATCTACGGAGGAAATTGTGGCCACCACCACCAAGGTGGCATCAACGACAGGCCGAACCACTGCAGGTAGTGCGGCCACTACCAACGTCTGCACTTCACCTACTCAGGTCACTGAGACCTGGGCAATTCCTGAAGTCCCAGTAATTGAGGTAAGGACGGCGGCAAGTGTCTGGTCCCATGCCCATAAGCCGGGACCCTTCAAAGGGATTCAGTCCCCAATTGATTGTGCGGTTCCCTGCAAGTCTCCCAGAGTCTCGGACTATACCTGTTGGGGCTGATCATCAAGCGCAACCCAATCTTTCCCGGCTGAAAGATGAGATCAGCGAGTTTTTGGTTGTACGCGACAGTACAGATGATTGCATCGCAGCTCCTCAACAACAACACGACAAGCCAGCTCCTCCATTGCAGCCGCCAGTTGACTCACAGCTGCCCGTGGAATCTACTCTGCAAGAAGAAGTTTTTCAGCAACAGGGCTCGAATCCGGATGTCTGCCCAACCATCGCATTGCAACAAGAATTAGAAGCCTACAACGATTAGTTCCTGCTTGAAGATCAGTGCCAGTTGCAAATGACCGCGCCGCCACACGTGCACCAGCAGCCTTCTTCTGAGCAGCAGGATAGCCTGCAGGAGATCAGTTTACCTGAACTGGACACTTCTCTTGACCTGGAGCTGGATATTGAGGAATTCCTGGCCAATCAGGGTGTCGATGAAGAAATGGTCGACATCAGCGGGTTCCTCAAATGCATCGATATGGGACCGGAACTGGAACATGATCTGCATGATGATGGTGCTGAGAAAGATCTAGGAATGGCACCGCAATTTAATTTTAATGTGTTTGACTTTTGATTTGCATTTGTAAATAAATTGTAAATAGATTTATCTTATTTTTCCAAAATAAAAATAAAAAATTAAAATTAAATTAAAAACTCAGTTTATCACTTTTTTTTGCTGTACATCGCAGCTCCCCAACAACAACTCGACAAGCCAGACCATCAATTGCAGCCGCCAGTTGACTCACAGCAGCCAGTGGAATGTACTCGACTGGAAGAAGCTCACGAAATCTGCCCCACCATCGCACTGCAACAGGAATTGGAAGCCTACAATGACCAATTCCTGCTCGAACATCAGTGCCAGCTGCAAACGGCCGTGCCGCCAACCATCCACCAGCCACCCCAGGAGGACATTCCGGAGCTAGTCACTCCCCTGCAGCCTTTTTCTGAGCAGCCAGACTATTTGCAGGAGATCAGTTCACCTGAACTGGGCACTTCGCTTAACCTGGAGCTGGATATTGAGGAGTTCCTGGCCAATGAGAGTGTCGATGAAGAAATGGTCGACATTAGCGGGTTCCTCAAATGCATCGACATGGAACCGGAACTGGAACATGATTTGCCAGATGATGGTGCTAAGAAAGGCTTAGAAATGGCATTGCCATTTAACTTTAATGTGTTTGATTTTTGATTTGCATTTTAAATTTGATTGTAAATAAATTTATCTTATTTTTGCAAAATAAAAATAAAATTAAATTAAAAACTCAGTTTATTACTTTTTTTTGCTGCAACGATGGAGGGGAAGGAATTTCGATTTGTTGATTGTTTGTTTTTCTCTTTGCATGAAGGAATCACATTTCAGATAAACCTAGATCATTCAAAGAAATTTGGAGTGACTGAGCGGGGAATTAAATTATTTCACCTTGGTTCCGTACTGCTCGCTTACGTTTTGCAAAATTTTCCTCTCGATCGTGACGACTTGTGCGTCTTTCCTCATGTTGAATCTTGAAGACCGACGATACGGTAAGTGGGTCAAATGAATGGCTACACATCTCTTGTCGATCAGTCCACTTCCTTGCATACGTAACTGAATTGGACTGATATATTACTTCGTGACAAGCTCATCCGCATATATGTTTATAAGATTAATGAATAAGATAAGATGCTGTAATTTTTTTAGTACATTTATTTTGCCAGTCCTGCTATATGGATCCGAAAGGTAGACGTAAAGCAAAACAACAGAGCTGCTTTTTGGTGGCTTCGAAAGAAAAATTCTACGTTGGACATATGGCCCCGACTGCGAGGACGGTGAATGGAGGAGAAGACACAAAAGCGAAGTCTACGAGCTGTACGAAGATGTGGATGTAGTCCGAAAGGCAAAAATCCGATGACTGCACGAGCTCGGACACATCAAGCGCATGTACACCAATGCTCCAGCAAAGAGGGTCTTCGAATCTGAGCCTTCTAGTTCGAGGAACGAACCTCCGGTATAAAGACCAGGTCATCGCGAACGTAAGACAGGTTGGTCTGGATGACTGAAAGCAGAGTGCCCAGGACAGTCATCGATGGAAGGCAGCTATTGCTCAGGGCCAGATCCTCCAGGGTAGTCGGCCTGAGAATTAAGTAACTAAGTAAGTACTTACAAAGGAGGCAGTATATAGAATTTCATTCTGACCCGAAACTGCAAACGTTAAAATATTGATCAGAAGAACTTATTTTGCTTTCATTCCAAACTAAAAAGAAAATAAAATACCTTTGTTAAATATGTAGTGTCTTTTGTGATTTTACTTATTGCTCGCGGCATGTTACTTGTGATGTTTCGCACATTAATTTCATCTCCCAAACACGCAGCAGTAATAGGCGTGTTTTTTGCACTCGTATGTACGCTTAGTTTATAAGTGCACAACAAAACGATCATCGGCGCTTAATAATTCACCGACATTTGTGACTGTCAGCTGTTCAAAATGTGTATTGTGTTGGGGGTGATGTTCAAGATGTGGAACATGATGATGTGTGTGGTATTGCCGGTATTGGTATTGGGGGGATTTTCAACCGTTTGTTCAATGCCTTGAAATTTTGTTTATGGTCAAATGAATGCACTCGTGTGCAATTTCTGATAATGGTTAGAAACCTTGCTTTTGCCAGCGCTTATTTCAATAGATAAATATAATGCTGAGTAACTTATGAATTGTTGTTAGTGTATTTTGAATGCAAATTGAAATTTAGGCGTACATACGCGTGCAATAAGGACGCCTAATATTCACAGGGAAGTACAGGGAGTCCAATTTTGAGTGCATTTATCGAAGCAAGTTGTCTAATGTTGCTAATAACACGTGTATTGCCGTCTTACAGTGTGGGATGTCGCGCCATCTTTCTGGAAATACATGTCGGTTCAGCTAGTGCATTTTGGCAAAATAAGGTTCGAAAGCATTCAACCATCACGGGAGCCATTGACGGTAATGTGCATGTTTGACCTGGACACCTATCACGAATCATGCGAGTTAAGTTCGTGAATCCGAGCTAGATATAAATTTAACAATTTATAGTTTGTAAGTACTGAATATAAAATGTCCATATCTTTTGTAGTTACTTCAATTCTATTTGCCCACTAGGCAACTCCGTACTTGACATTTACTATTTGAAAATTTTCATAGCACTGAATACGAATATTACTTTTTCGTACTCTGTTAGTACGTAAGTAACTTGTAGATAATAAATAAATAATTCATTTATTATTAAGTTTCATTTATGTTGTCACAATTCTGATTGCAGCTTGATTCTTTTCCTTTCGCCCATGCTCGGCGAGTGACGATTCTGTTTTGCTACACCAAATAAGTTTCATCGCGATGCATCGTTGTGATCGCAAATACCCTTTTTCGTCGTTGTTCGTCGACGTTGTAGAGCTACCCTTGAAGCTGTTCGTGATCACGAATATCCCTCTTTTGTGTGGTTACTGGACGTACACACCCATGTATACGCATTCAACATCTTAACACCGCTCTCAAAAAGGGATGGTTTCGTGCAAGGTCCCTCCAGATAGCTGATATGGTGACGCGATCTCGTTATAAAAGAATTTTTTTAAAGAACATCATCTTTAACACACAAGCTGTCAAGCGAGTTAGACCCGTGCTTCTGAGCCAAGCAATATCTAGGAAAATACAAGGACCACCAACAATTATTGAAAAATTAATTCAAACGGTTGGCAACTGGAAATGGAATACGCCTCTGGAACGGTAAGTTAAAATACATATTTCTAATTGAATGATTTCTAATAATTAAATTAATTTAATTTTATTTTTCAGAGTACCGAGGTACAAGAACTACCGACAAATAGTCGATCGACGATAGGTAGCGAATCAACAGGACGTCGGCCAAACACTAACGCCAGGCGCCGAACAGCTTTCACGCCCTTCCAAGAGGCTGAGCTGAAGGCTGAGTTTGCCATGTGCAGCTCCCTCTACAGCTGCCGACGGATGCAAATAGCCGGAAGGCTTGGGTTGTGCGATCGAGTTGTCAAGGTCTGGTTTCAAAACCAGAGGCAAAAATTGAAAAGGGAGCGGCAAGCACGATCCAAGCTGGAAATTGTGGCCACCGCCACCAATCTGGTCTCTGCTTGCCCCGGAAGTCTACCAGCAAATGGGACGGAGACGACGACGAATGTAACAAAAATGATGTGCATTCTCAACCAGACGCTGCTATACTAGAAAAGGAAGTAAGCGAGTTTTTAGTCATACGTTCCAGAGAAGATATCGACGGACAGCCAGTCAACAGCTAGACAACAGAGCGCTCAGACAACCAAGAGCCAAATCGACAGGAACATCTTCAACAAGACCAGCAAGTATCTTACGGACAACAACAGAGTGCCTGCCTTCATCAACAGAGAGCTTCCCAAGAGAGTGCTCATCAATACCAGGCACCTTACTCACTGCCGCACGGAAGCTTCCACCACAACCAGGATACCTTTGCAATGCAGTCGCCAGGTCAAGCCCAGGCGCAAGAAACGTATTGCTTTCGGGAAATTCAACCACAGGAGCAGTATTGGTACCCAGCTCATCCGCATCAGCAGGAAGCCCACAACTTGCAGCTCGCACAGAATGAGCTAGCTTTCCACCAACATAAGGGAACGTACATAAATAACCGACAACAGGTGCTTAGCCAAGAGGACCACTGCAAAGCGTTCACCAGCCACCCCAGGACGACAGTCACCCTCAGCTCTACGTCAACGACTTTCGGCAACAGACCAGTCAACCTGAACTCGACACGTCTCTCAACCTGGAGCAGGAGATTGAGAAATATCTGGCCAATCCGAGTGTCGATGAGGAGAACATCGATATCAGCGAGTTCTTGCAGTACATGGGCGTACATCCGGAACTTGGACTTCATCCAGCCCCAGAGGAAAAGTTTCCGGAATTAGAACTTGCTGATTTTGAATTTTAATTTGATTTTGTAAAAACATCTATTGTATTTTGTATATGACCAACTGCAACAGCAATTCACAAATAAAAACAAAAAAAAAACATGATTTGATATGTTTCTACATTTTTCTCTGGAGGGGAAGGAATTTCACTTTATTTGTTCAACTGTTTCAGTTTGGGCTTGGTTCAAAAGCAAAAGCCACTTCCTCGGCTGAAGGAAAACAGACTCGATCAGGACGTCTCTTGTTCGAAGTTCTAGTGGAAGAGTACTAACATTTCTTGAAACTTTTTTGCAAGAAGTAAGCCTCCGTGACCGACAACATTTGAAGATCCTGACAAAACGGATTCAATTGTTGAACTGAAGTTCCTAATCAGCATCTAGGCTATGCAGACGACTTCGACTTTGAGTTCCGGGCAAAACTTCTGGTTCCATAACAACATATTAAACTGTTGGGTGAAATAACTCGTAATGCACAAAAAGTAGTGCACACAAACGAATGCCACGCTTGTGCTACCTATCATCTTCGTTCCCCCAGATTAAACGTGGATGGTTGTACTGCGATTAGGGCCGGCCCCACACAGGTCCCGCAGCGCTTATGGGCGCATTGTGAAGACTAAATAAACATATGCTAAATGTGCATTTCCATTAAACACAAGAATTTAGTTCGAAAAAACCCAAAATTAAGAATCTTCAAGTGAACCGTGCAGAAATAAAATCTACACGCTTCGCTCAAAAATGTCCGTAGGAAACCATTTCAAAATAATAAACCTAGTTCTCAATTCGTATGGAATCATTTGAGCCAGACATGCAGAAGTTATTACTGTGTGTGTGTAGAAGTCGGCATTTCGGCAATTCCTATCAGGAAAATGTATTCATCACGGAGACAGCTCATATAGGTAGGTAGGCATAGTTCATGTGAACCATGCAAATTTACTTCATACACTGATGGACAAAATTATTCGGCATGTACACTCAAATGGCTTCGGCTTAAAACGTAAATAAAATCCAAACGGCCCAACCGATTTAATGAATTGTGTTTTTTTTTAATGCTTGTTTTTGCTTAAATAATGTCCATTTTCTCCAACTTCTAAAATGTAATTAAAACAAGATAAAAATAATATAACTTAAAGAACTGCAATTTTTAATGGACAAAAATATTTGGCATAAAGTAAACAAAATTAATATTTCGTTCGTTCACCTTTTTACTCGATAGCAGCTTGCAATCAGTTATTCCTGGAATCTTCCTATATTTTATGTCTCATTTTGAATATCAGCTTGACATGCTGCAGATCCATTTCGCTTTTCGTTTTTTTGTGCTTCGTAATTTGCTTCACTTTCTGCACTCAACATTCTCATACCTAATCAAACCGAGCATTAGGCCTACTGGGGATACCTCAATAAAATATAACGTATTGAAAGTCTACCAAAACAGCAAAATGAGGGCGACAAACGTAGATCTAGCACAGGGCGCTCATTTCGCTCGGGCCGGCGCTGAGTGCGATGAATGCGTTTGTTGGTCACTCATCTCAAGTTGGTAAGTGGCACCTAAGAGGGCAATTCATCGAGTCCGTGTGTATCTAACCTGTGTCTGGAGAGCGTGATGGGTAGATTAAAAATCGGTTCTCATCCTATCACCGAAATTAATGGTGTTGACTTTGAGACTGTTACAACTTTCTCAGGTTCAATTTTCAAGAAATTAAGTGAAATGGAAAATTACAAAGATGTTAAAAAATACTTCGTGTACAAAGGAGATGGAAAAGGAGTTTGCAAGCTGTTGCCATAGTCGTTGATAGAGGAATATAGTTCTGTAAATAAAATCACGATCAACTGAGACATGCAATTCTAGCATTTAAGAATCATGTGATTCGAATAATATTCTGAATTGTTGGTAAACCAATTTTTAATGAATGTCCTTTGGTCAGGGACAAAGAGATCCCTGAACAACGCCATTCAATGCGTCTTCAAAAATGAAAAGGAGCGCATTGAACATGGAATGGAAGAAATCGTAATCAACAACAATTGCGTTTGATTTCGATCGTGATGTTGTTAGTGATGTTTACTGCGGAGCCGAGATAAACGAAATCTAGTACAACCCTCACTATTTAATATGACATTTCTTAACGGCTCTAGGTGGTGGTCACAATTAGTAACCGGAAATCACTGTGCAGCTGGACATTCGCGTATACCCTCAACCGCAATCATAAATGGCATTTCTAAGAATTTACTATCCAAATATAGCATACATAAGGGTTTTCATACAAAACATGAATAATTTAAATATAACCGAAAACAATAGGTTCCGAGAATGGTAAAAAATGATCTACAAAAAGCAATAAAAAGAGGCATCCATACAAAATTGCGTTCTGTGCAAAAATATCGGCTCTTAATCGGCTGACTGCATGTTAAACCATAAAAGTGACCTACTATGCACATGCACCGCGAGTTCACTCGTCTTTTGGTTGCAGCTACGCCCAGCAAACGTTTTTTACTCGTCGATACACCTAAATTTCTGGAATTTCAAAAAACTAATATTGCATAATATTCTATAAGTCCCATCTCAGAATATCCATATTCGCGCAGTCCTCACCGTCATAAAATTCAAACAAATCTGACGGCATTAATATTATCTTTAGTGGTGACAGAAGACGAAGAAAGGATCATAAAAATGATATTCAGATGACGCGGCGTTATTGCATGCGGGTGCAATATAGTACAGAAGCTTGAGTAGGTAGTTCTTGGAATGGTCAGCTGAGTAAGTAGGCCGATTGTAAAAATAGTAAACAAGCGAAAAAATACAAAAACGTAATCCCTGTCCTAATAATTTATCATGACGCGATCCAATTCATGTCGACGCGTTATTTTTTCGAATGTATTCTCTGGATCACATTTGTACTCCAAATTCAACTAGTAATTCGAGATCGTTTCCCATTAAATCATGGCGTTTCTGCATATCTTACATGAACTTCAATTCTGAGAAAGAGTGAACCCGATTGGCCATCCTTTGCCACTCCAGATGATGCAGGACATTTTTCAGTATCCAGAAGAAAAGGAAACGAGTTCGAAGAGTATCATCGATTTGCATGTGATCATCGACTCAAAGTGCACATTAGAGGGACTTTTCAAACTCACACATCCACATGTGCGACGATATACATCCACTTAAGGAGGATCCTTTAGATTTGTCAGTTCAAAGAAAGAAACGGCGCTATGTGATGTGATCTATCTCGTGTGATCATGCCTCAGGCACATTGTCCCTTCACACACTCCGCAGATCATAGCCACCATTAATCCCTTCTTTTGTGGTAAATGGATTACACACACACATGCCAATACGCATTCACCGAGCGCAACACCGCCTACTTCAAGCGATGGTTTCGTACAGAGTCCTTGCAGGTAGCTGATATGCTGCGCTATGGGATCGTTCATCTCGCTATAAATAAAAGGATTTCTGCAAGATCAGTATCTTTAGCAAAAAAGCTGTCACGCGAGATAGACCCGCGCTCCTTACCAGAACAATCTTCGAATTAAGTAAATTTTAACCACTTCACCAAAATGGATTCAAACGCATGGCAATTGGCGTACATCGTCTCAACGGTAAGTTCTAATACACATTTCTGATTTTTTTGATTTAATAAATTAATTTTATTTGTTCTTGTTTTTTAGCAACAGATTCCGGCAGAACCATTCACTAACCGATCAGCGATTATAAACGGACTGGCAAACAGAAGTCAACCATCGAACAACGTCCGGCGCAATCGAACAGCCTTCACCCCTTTCCAGGAGGCTGAGTTGAAGGCGGAGTTTGCCGCATGCAGCTCCCTGTATAGCTGCCGACGGAAGGAGATTGCGAACAAACTCGGCTTGTGTGAACGCGTCATCAAAGTCTGGTTCCAAAACCAGCGGCAAAAGTTGAAGAGGGAGCGGCAAGCACGACGCAAGGAGGAAATTGTGGTCGCTGCCAAGAATGTGGCAGCAACGACAGCAGGAACCATTTCGGGTAGTGCGGCCACTACCAACAGCCGCACTGAGGTCTGGAGAGTTCCTGAAGTCCCAGTCATTGAGGTGAGGACGGCGACAAGAGTTGCTGGTCATATGCCCATGTGCCGGGACCCTTCAACGGGATTCACACCCCAATTGATTGTGCGGTTCCCAGCGAGTCTCCCAGAGTCTCTGACAACACCTGTTGGGACTGATCAACCGGCGCAACCAGATCTTTCCCGGCTGAAAGATGAGATCAGCGAGTTCTTCGTAGTACGCGACAGTACAGATAACATCGCAGCTCATCAACAACAACTCGACAAGCCAGACCATCAATTGCAGCCGCCAGTTCTCCAGAAATCTGCTCCACCAGAAATCTGCCCCACCATCGCACTGCAACAGGAATTGGAAGCCTACAATGACCAATTCCTGCTCGAACATCAGTGCCAGCTGCAAACGACCGAGCCGCCAACCATTCACCAGCCACTCCAGGAGGACATTCCGGAGCTAGTCACTCCCCTGCAGCCTTTTTCTGAGCAGCCAGACTATTTGCAGGAGATCAGTTCACCTGAACTGGACACTTCCTTAAACCTGGACCTGGAGCTGGATATTGAGGAGTTCCTGGCCAATCAGGGTGTCGATGAAGAAATGATCGACATCAGCGGGTTCCTGAAATGCATCGACATGGAACCGGAACTGGAACATGATCTACCAGATGATGGTGCTGAGAAAGATCTAGCACTGGCACCGCAATTTAATTTTAATGTGTTCGACTTTTGATTTGCACTTGTAAATATATTGTTAATTATCTTATTTTTTAAATAAAATATAATAAAAATAAAAAATTAAAATTAAATTAAAAACTCAGTTTTTTGCTTTTTTTGCTGTACAACGATGGAGGGGAAGGTTTTTCAATATCTTGGCTGTTTCATTTCAGATAAGCCTAGTTCAGTCTAGGATTGGATGGTTTCACCTTGGTTCCGCAGCACTTTGCACTATTGTCCATTGAGTTTACCGCATGCAGTTCCGTCTACAGTTGCCGGCGGAAGGAGATTGCTGACAGACTCGGGCTGTGTGAGCGCGTTATAAAGGTCTGGTTCCAAAACCAGAAGCAGAAGTTGAAAAGGGAGCGGCAGTCAAGTTCCACTAGGAGAACTGTGTCAACTGCCAATAGTGTGATCACTGCAAGTAGCGTGGTAGCTACCACGAGTTCGACAAAATCAGGAGCCTTCCTCACTGCAGTACATGTCCTTCCACCACAACCAGGATACCAACTGGAGCCCTTAGTTCAACCCCAGACGCATGCTGGCTGGAAGCTCATCAACAGAAGCAGTATTGGTACCGACCTCATCCACACCAGCAGGAAACCTACAGCTTGCTGCTCGCACTGAACCAGATAGTTTTCCACCAACATCAGGCGACGTACTTACATAAGCGACAACAGGTGCCAAGCCAAGGAGTTACATACATGTTCACACGAATGCATATAACAATGCTAAACAAATTCCTCGATGACTGTACCAAACCTAAGAAGAGCGGTTCATGTAAACGCCAAAACCACTCCACATGAAACCAAGCGTTCAAAAGCTTGCATACACGGTGAGTTGCATCATGAAAGACGCGTATGGCGATAGCGTATGCCAAAGAATGTTTGTTGTTTGCTGTTGTCTCTCTCTCTAACAGAAACTGTTAATTTAATTTCTACGGAATGTTAGGTAAGTTAGTTGTAAGACATAGTTGTGAGTGCTGTTCTGATGGTCAAAGACATTATTCCTCATAAATCTTTGTCAATAAAATATTTGAAAAAAATTAAATAAATAACATTGTGTTTTTTTTTATGATAATACGAAATCATAATGTCATAACTAAGGGGACCAGCACTGTATAAACACCAGTATAATCTACCAATGATCCCACGGCAAAGCGTTCACCAGCCACTCCAAGAGCTAGTGAATCTTCATCAGCATTATTCTAAGCAGCCACACCCTGCAGGGGACCAGAACCTGAACTCTAATCCGGGCTTGGATTTGGTTAATTTTTAGCGATAATCAAAAAAATGGCACGCACAAAAGTCAACAAAAAATAGTTTCTCTCACAGCTTAAACCTCCTTCGTAATTTTATCCAGACATAAAATATGAAAGTACATATGCATGTAGCTTATGAATCAGTTGGCTTATTATTGATGATCAAATCAATAAGACTTAAGCACATACGCCAAAATGGACTCAAACGCATGGCAATTGGCATACATCGTCTCAACGGTAAGTACTAAAACACATTTCCTATTTTATTTTCATTTAATAAATTAATTTCAATTTATTTTTTAGCAACAGACTCCGACAGAACCAATAAATAGCCGATCAGCTATAAGAAGCGAACAGACGAACAGAACTCATCAACCATCGAACAACGGCCGGCGCAACCGAACAGCCTTCACCCCATTCCAGGAGGCTGAGTTGAAGGCGGAGTTTGCCGCAGGCAGCTCCCTCTACAGCTGCCGACAAACTGGGCTTGTGTGAGCGCGTCATCAAAGTCTGGTTCCAAAACCAGTGGCAAAGGTTGAAGAGGGAGCGGCAAGCACGATCTACGGAGGAAATTGTGGCCACCACCACCAAGGTGGCATCAACGACAGGCCGAACCACTGCAGGTAGTGCGGCCACTACCAACGTCTGCACTTCACCTACTCAGGTCACTGAGACCTGGGCAATTCCTGAAGTCCCAGTAATTGAGGTAAGGACGGCGGCAAGTGTCTGGTCCCATGCCCATAAGCCGGGACCCTTCAAAGGGATTCAGTCCCCAATTGATTGTGCGGTTCCCTGCAAGTCTCCCAGAGTCTCGGACTATACCTGTTGGGGCTGATCATCAAGCGCAACCCAATCTTTCCCGGCTGAAAGATGAGATCAGCGAGTTTTTGGTTGTACGCGACAGTACAGATGATTGCATCGCAGCTCCTCAACAACAACACGACAAGCCAGCTCCTCCATTGCAGCCGCCAGTTGACTCACAGCTGCCCGTGGAATCTACTCTGCAAGAAGAAGTTTTTCAGCAACAGGGCTCGAATCCGGATGTCTGCCCAACCATCGCATTGCAACAAGAATTAGAAGCCTACAACGATTAGTTCCTGCTTGAAGATCAGTGCCAGTTGCAAATGACCGCGCCGCCACACGTGCACCAGCAGCCTTCTTCTGAGCAGCAGGATAGCCTGCAGGAGATCAGTTTACCTGAACTGGACACTTCTCTTGACCTGGAGCTGGATATTGAGGAATTCCTGGCCAATCAGGGTGTCGATGAAGAAATGGTCGACATCAGCGGGTTCCTCAAATGCATCGATATGGGACCGGAACTGGAACATGATCTGCATGATGATGGTGCTGAGAAAGATCTAGGAATGGCACCGCAATTTAATTTTAATGTGTTTGACTTTTGATTTGCATTTGTAAATAAATTGTAAATAGATTTATCTTATTTTTCCAAAATAAAAATAAAAAATTAAAATTAAATTAAAAACTCAGTTTATCACTTTTTTTTGCTGTACATCGCAGCTCCCCAACAACAACTCGACAAGCCAGACCATCAATTGCAGCCGCCAGTTGACTCACAGCAGCCAGTGGAATGTACTCGACTGGAAGAAGCTCACGAAATCTGCCCCACCATCGCACTGCAACAGGAATTGGAAGCCTACAATGACCAATTCCTGCTCGAACATCAGTGCCAGCTGCAAACGGCCGTGCCGCCAACCATCCACCAGCCACCCCAGGAGGACATTCCGGAGCTAGTCACTCCCCTGCAGCCTTTTTCTGAGCAGCCAGACTATTTGCAGGAGATCAGTTCACCTGAACTGGGCACTTCGCTTAACCTGGAGCTGGATATTGAGGAGTTCCTGGCCAATGAGAGTGTCGATGAAGAAATGGTCGACATTAGCGGGTTCCTCAAATGCATCGACATGGAACCGGAACTGGAACATGATTTGCCAGATGATGGTGCTAAGAAAGGCTTAGAAATGGCATTGCCATTTAACTTTAATGTGTTTGATTTTTGATTTGCATTTTAAATTTGATTGTAAATAAATTTATCTTATTTTTGCAAAATAAAAATAAAATTAAATTAAAAACTCAGTTTATTACTTTTTTTTGCTGCAACGATGGAGGGGAAGGAATTTCGATTTGTTGATTGTTTGTTTTTCTCTTTGCATGAAGGAATCACATTTCAGATAAACCTAGATCATTCAAAGAAATTTGGAGTGACTGAGCGGGGAATTAAATTATTTCACCTTGGTTCCGTACTGCTCGCTTACGTTTTGCAAAATTTTCCTCTCGATCGTGACGACTTGTGCGTCTTTCCTCATGTTGAATCTTGAAGACCGACGATATGGTAAGTGGGTCAAATGAATGGCTACACATCTCTTGTCGATCAGTCCACTTCCTTGCATACGTAACTGAATTGGACTGATATATTACTTCGTGACAAGCTCATCCGCATATATGTTTATAAGATTAATGAATAAGATAAGATGCTGTAATTTTTTTAGTACATTTATTTTGCCAGTCCTGCTATATGGATCCGAAAGGTAGACGTAAAGCAAAACAACAGAGCTGCTTTTTGGTGGCTTCGAAAGAAAAATTCTACGTTGGACATATGGCCCCGACTGCGAGGACGGTGAATGGAGGAGAAGACACAAAAGCGAAGTCTACGAGCTGTACGAAGATGTGGATGTAGTCCGAAAGGCAAAAATCCGATGACTGCACGAGCTCGGACACATCAAGCGCATGTACACCAATGCTCCAGCAAAGAGGGTCTTCGAATCTGAGCCTTCTAGTTCGAGGAACGAACCTCCGGTATAAAGACCAGGTCATCGCGAACGTAAGACAGGTTGGTCTGGATGACTGAAAGCAGAGTGCCCAGGACAGTCATCAATGGAAGGCAGCTATTGCTCAGGGCCAGATCCTCCAGGGTAGTCGGCCTGAGAATTAAGTAACTAAGTAAGTACTTACAAAGGAGGCAGTATATAGAATTTCATTCTGACCCGAAACTGCAAACGTTAAAATATTGATCAGAAGAACTTATTTTGCTTTCATTCCAAACTAAAAAGAAAATAAAATACCTTTGTTAAATATGTAGTGTCTTTTGTGATTTTACTTATTGCTCGCGGCATGTTACTTGTGATGTTTCGCACATTAATTTCATCTCCCAAACACGCAGCAGTAATAGGCGTGTTTTTTGCACTCGTATGTACGCTTAGTTTATAAGTGCACAACAAAACGATCATCGGCGCTTAATAATTCACCGACATTTGTGACTGTCAGCTGTTCAAAATGTGTATTGTGTTGGGGGTGATGTTCAAGATGTGGAACATGATGATGTGTGTGGTATTGCCGGTATTGGTATTGGGGGGATTTTCAACCGTTTGTTCAATGCCTTGAAATTTTGTTTATGGTCAAATGAATGCACTCGTGTGCAATTTCTGATAATGGTTAGAAACCTTGCTTTTGCCAGCGCTTATTTCAATAGATAAATATAATGCTGAGTAACTTATGAATTGTTGTTAGTGTATTTTGAATGCAAATTGAAATTTAGGCGTACATACGCGTGCAATAAGGACGCCTAATATTCACAGGGAAGTACAGGGAGTCCAATTTTGAGTGCATTTATCGAAGCAAGTTGTCTAATGTTGCTAATAACACGTGTATTGCCGTCTTACAGTGTGGGATGTCGCGCCATCTTTCTGGAAATACATGTCGGTTCAGCTAGTGCATTTTGGCAAAATAAGGTTCGAAAGCATTCAACCATCACGGGAGCCATTGACGGTAATGTGCATGTTTGACCTGGACACCTATCACGAATCATGCGAGTTAAGTTCGTGAATCCGAGCTAGATATAAATTTAACAATTTATAGTTTGTAAGTACTGAATATAAAATGTCCATATCTTTTGTAGTTACTTCAATTCTATTTGCCCACTAGGCAACTCCGTACTTGACATTTACTATTTGAAAATTTTCATAGCACTGAATACGAATATTACTTTTTCGTACTCTGTTAGTACGTAAGTAACTTGTAGATAATAAATAAATAATTCATTTATTATTAAGTTTCATTTATGTTGTCACAATTCTGATTGCAGCTTGATTCTTTTCCTTTCGCCCATGCTCGGCGAGTGACGATTCTGTTTTGCTACACCAAATAAGTTTCATCGCGATGCATCGTTGTGATCGCAAATACCCTTTTTCGTCGTTGTTCGTCGACGTTGTAGAGCTACCCTTGAAGCTGTTCGTGATCACGAATATCCCTCTTTTGTGTGGTTACTGGACGTACACACACATGTATACGCATTCAACGTCTTAACACCGCCCTCAAAAAAGGAATGTTTCGTGCAAGGTCCTTGCAGGTAGCTGATATGATGACGAGATCTCGTTATAAATAAAAGGATTTCTTCAAGAACATCATTTTTAACACACAAGCTGTCAAGCTAGTTAGACCCGTGCTTCTGAGCCAAGGAATATTTAAGAAAATAAAAGGACCACCAACAATTATTGAAAAATGAATTCAAACGGTTGGCAACCGGAAATGGAATACGCATCTGGAACGGTAAGTTAAAATACATATTTCTAATTGATTGGTTTTTAATATCTAAATTAAATTTATTTCTCAGAGTGCCGAGGTACAAGAACTACCGACAAATAGTCGATCGACTTCCTCGGCTGAAAGAAAACAGACTCGATCAAGACGTCTCTTGTTCGAATTTCTAGTGGAAGAGTACTAACATTTCTTGAAACTTTTTTGCAAGAAGTAAGCCTCCGTGGCCGACAACATTTGAAGATCCTGACAAAACGGATTCAATTGTTGAACTGAAGTTCCTAATCAGCATCTAGGCTATGCAGACGACTTCGACTTTGAGTTTCCGGCAAAACTCCTGGTTCCATAACAACATGTTATACTGTTGGGTGAAATAACTCGTAATGTACAAAAAGTAGTGAGATAGAGCCAAGAACTATTCGCGAATTTGGACGGCCGGTAAACGAATGCCACGCTTGTGCTTCCTATCATCTTCGTTCCCCCAGATTAAATGTAGATGGTTGCATTGCGATCAGGGCCGGCCCCACACACGGCGCACAGCGCTTGTGGGCGCATTGTGAAGACTAAATAAACATATGCTAAATATGCATTTCCATTCACACACAAGAATTGAGCTTAGAAATTCATACACTGAAGGACAAAATTATTTGGAAAATGGGGTTAGTCCGCTTAAAACGTTAATAAAATCCAAACGGCCCAACCGATTTAATGAATTGTGTTTTTTTATTTTCAAATTTTTTGTTAAATGAAGTCCATTTTCTCCAACTTCTAAAATGTAATTAAAACAAGATAAAAATAATAGAACTTAAAGAACTCCAATTTTTAATTTACAAATATATTTAGCTTAAATAAAAAAATCTCCTTTTAACTCGATAGCACTTGCAATCGGTTATTACTGGAATCTGTCAATATCTTATGTCTCATTTTAGTTTTTTTGTGCTTCGTAATTTGCTTCACTTTGTGCACTCAACGTTCTCATATCTAAAAGAATCGTATGTTACCGAGGATTAGGCCTAGCGGTAACCTACCTCAATAAAATAAAACGTATTGATAGTAGATCTTGCACTCGGCGCTCATTTCGCTCGGGCCGGCGCTGATTGCGATGCAAGCGTTTGTTGGTCCCTCATCTCAAGTTGGTCAGTGGCATCTAAAAGGACATTTCATCGAGTGCATGCGTATCTAACCTGTGTCTGGAGGGCGTGATGGGTAGATTAAAAAATCGGTTCTGGTCCGATCACCGAAATTAATGCTGTTGACTTTGAGACTGTTTCAACTTTTGCTCCCAAATACTACCCCACAACCTCAACCAAATACACAGTGGCCTGGTCATTTTCACAACTATATTCATAGACAATGACAACTAGAATACAAGAAGATGTATAGATATATTGGGGGTCAGTCGTTCACAGACCGTTGAGCTGTTCGCTTGTGTTTCGACTTCGGAGTATTAATAATAATTAAAACAGTGAAATAGTGCTAGTGTCACTTGAATCCGCAACTAGAGCGTAGCCGAGTGAGTAGAACTTACAGCCGCGGACCAGAGGGGGCTGAGTTCGAGACCCAGTGTAGGCGGAGTACTTATTTTTTCGTTTTTTCCGCCAATATCACAATTACACTGGCAAAGTGAGTGATACAAATCATGGAGGAGAACGGGCAGTCCGCTCGCTTAGAAACGGACGGCGAGAACCAGCAGCCGGTGGCAGTAAAATCACGCCACCAACCAACGGTGCCCAAAGACGGCACAACGAAGAGGAGGAGGAAAAAGCAGACATCCACCGGTTCAAAGCGACGTACCAGTTACGCGTCAGCCGAGAATCGCCAAGAGGAAGGGAGTGCAGCGTCCACGTCATCGAACGAGACGTCACAAGAGACCGATGCAGAAGACGATGCATATTCATATGTGTCAGACGGGAGGGAGGGGCGATTTGCAATAAGCAGTATCAGCTTTGAATCGGTCCCCTCCGACACCGAAGAAGAGGCTGAGGCAATAATTCGCGCCAAAGAAGCGAAGGTCTCTGATCTGAGAGAGGAAACGCAAAAACTGCTCCGTGAGATCAGAAAGCTCAGAGAAACTAATCTCGCAAGGAGAATGTAGGAGGACGAGCAAAGGGTCTCACAACTCGGGCAACAAAAAACACAGTTGCCCAATTCAACTCAGCTGCAAAAGCAACAACAACAGCTGTCAACATCTAAGAAGCTGCATCAACAGTCAGCAGCTCAGCAACAACAACAGAAGCAGCCGCCAAAGAAAGCTGCCCAACAACAACAGCAAGCAGCAACGCAACAACAGAAACAGCAGCAACATGCAGCAACACGACAACATCAGCAGCCAGCAGTACATCAGCAAAAAAAAAAGGAAAAAATGCCACCAATCAACTTGTACAAGCCGGACGTCATTCAAACTGCACAGGTATGTAGGACGGCCATAGGTAGTGGTCATTTTAGTATTAAAAAAAATAAAGGCTTCGAAAAATACTCAATAAGCTTCAAGACAGTAGAGCATCATGAAGCTCTTAAGAGGTGTCTAAAGCGTTCGATGACGGAGTTCTTCTCCTTCACACCAAAAGGAGGAAAACTCCAGTCAAAATTACTAAAGATCGCTGCACCGCTCGAAGCGGATGAGATTTTCCAACTGCTCAAAGAGCAAGTGTGTGACGGTCTCGAGTTCGTCGGGGTCAAGCCCTTCACCACAGCCAAGGCAAAAAGAGAGGGACGGAAATTACCGTTCTTCATTATACAGCTGTCACCCAATAGCAAAGTAGATAAGCTAAAAGATATAACAACATTAGCTGACTATGATTGCGTATGGGAAAGTATTAAAAGGCGCGACGGCATTATACAATGCGTTCGCTGCCAAAGGTTTGGGCACGCCGCGTCGAACTGCCAAATGCGGCCTCGATGCGTGAAGTGCAGTGAAAACCACAAGGCGGAGGAATGCCCGCTGGGGAAAGAGGGAGCAGCTGACAAAAGTCAGCTCAAGTGCGTTCTCTGCGGAAACGCGGGGCACACCGCTAACTATCGGGGTTGCCCTAAGTTCCAAGAGCGGAAAGCAAAGACGGTTCTGCAGAAGCAGCCCCCAGTGAAAAATCCACTCGGGGCAGCCATAACCGTAACCCCTCAAGTGACCTATGCCCAAATGGCGTCTGGTCAGAGGAGTACGGGAGAGCAGCAGCTGCCGAAGGTAGTGCAGCAACCTTCAGTGCCAAGAGCACACGATCCAACGCCCGATTGGAAATCCTCCATTCGTGTGCATTTCTCTCCGCAGTGGAAAGAAGCTGTATGCGGTGTCGGTCTACTCCTCCGGCCCCCCTAGTTCCAGAACAACTATATCAGAGCTCGATTCACTCTTTCGATGTCTAAGACTGGACTCGGAGGAGAACTATTTTATTTTGGCCGGGGACTTAAATGCCCGACATGGATATTGGGGAAACATAGTTTCCAATAGTAGAGGGGACCAGCTCTACAGCTGGTATTGCTTGCACAGTGTCGAATATAGACTCGAGTTGAAAGCAACAGAGATCTCGTCCTTCCCCAGAAGCGGCTCTTATCTGGATCTCCTGCTGTTTGACGCAAGACTGCAGCTGACAGACACAAACTCACAAACGGTAAACTGTTTGAACACTTTCGTGTATCTCAGTGACCATTGCGGACTCAGTGCCGAAATCAAGATCCCCAACGATATTGCGGAATTAGGAGAGTTTGTTCAAACGTATCCCTACAATTACAGTAGGACACGCTGCACACGCTTCTCCAGACAAATGACGAGAGCAGTCTCCTCGAATGCGCTCCACATACCGTCCAATAGAAACTTGTCAAACGAGGAGATTGACATGTATCTTATACAATTGGACGAGACAATAAAACGAACAATGGACAGTACGATACCACGGTATACACGCACAAACAACGAAAACTTGTACCGCAATGCGACAATAGACGCACTACATCAACGGAAAAGTAGACTCCTTTCAAGATTAAAAACCTTGTACAGGCGGTTTACTGACAGACGAGATGAGGAAATTAGGACACTGAAATCGCTCATCAAGAACATTCAAACATTAATTGTTCAGAACTACAGACTTTCTGTTAACATGCATTGGAACAATAAGATTCGGGCTGTAAGATCCAACAACCCGAGCATGTTCCCGCAAATAAACAAATTCTTTCGCAGTGAGCGTAGCGATCTTCCGTGTCTTAAGCTCCCCAGAACGACGGACAACGAACAAATACTGACTACAGCAGGTATTGATCCGGATAACGCAGTACTCGACGACAACTTCTTCGTGGTCGAAGACCCGCAAGAAAAAATGGAGGTACTAAGCGCGGTCTTTCAGGAAGTCTATAAGGTGAATGGGAGTGTTCGCCCAAACCACGACCTGGAGAACTGCGTACAATCTAGCAACTCGCAACTTCGAGAAGGCATCCAACAATGGCGATCTGAGAACTTCGGCTTTGTCGTGTTCAATGAAGATAACATGGCAGATAATGTCGTCGCCGACGAAGGAGTTCATATCCCGTTCATATCGAAGACAGAGCTCCAAGCGGTCTTCGAATCACTTAAGAAGAAAAAGTCAGTTGGAATCGACGGGATCTCGAACATTGTGCTAAGACATCTCCCCCTAGATGTGGTTAATATGTACACTATCCTGTTTAACAATGCTCTGAATAATGCACATTATCCGGAACATTGGAAAACTGCGATTGTGCAACCCATATCCAAAAGAGGTAAAGATTCTTCGAATCCGTGCAACCTCCGGTCAATTAGTCTCCTTCCGAACATCAGCAAGGTATTCGAGAAGGTGATAAATAGAGCTCTGACCAACTGGACAGAGGACAAACATATTATTCCGGATAACCAATTCGGTTTCAAAGCGGGGCATGACACTATTCATGCCGCGTCGAAACTGGTATCGGATATCCAATGGAACAAGAGCCAGAAACAATGTACGGGTGCCTGCCTGATTGACCTGGAGAAGGCCTTCGACACCGTATGGTTAGAAGGACTTTTTTACAAGCTCAATGGGCTAGGCATCAGTAAACCACTGCTGTACCTACTGTGTAACATGCTTACTGGTAGAAGGTTCGTCGTCAAGAATGGCAATGTGACCTCTGCAGGTATATTTGAAGTAAAAAATGGTCTCCAACAGGGTGCCGTTAATTCGCCGATCCTGTTCAACATTTTCTTGAGCGATCTGATAAGTTCTCTTCCTCACGTAATTGCGTATGCCGACGACTTGATGGTGTACAGATCAGGCAAAAAGATCGAGGTCATCACTACTCTCGCGCAGTGTGACTTCGACTCATTCATGAGAAGTTGCGATGACTGGAAGTTGAATATCAATTTTCAGAAGTCGGAAACCATACTGTTCAGGACCCCGTTGTATAAGGCTTCGGCGGATACAAAAAAGAATTGGCGAAAGTTCTCAATTGTTGGGCGTCACGGGCAACCACTGGCGCAAAGGACTGTAGTCAGATACCTGGGGATCTGGCTAGATCATTATCTATATTTTAACAAACATTTAGATGCTGCTCTAGACCGTGCCCGAGGCGCTTTTGCTCTTACAAAGAAACTGTTTTATAACAGCCAACTCGATGCGAGGGTGAAGGTAATCTGCTACATGGCCCTCATCCGGCCAATGCTCACCTATGGCTGTCCCGTGTGGTTCAACGTGAGTGCAAGCTTGATGGAAAAGATTCGGGTGTTTGAGAGGGCTTGTCTTAGGGCTTGCCTTCGCCTTTACAGAACACCAGAGTCCCAGTACAAAAAATTCTACTCCAATGAGGTTTTATACAACAGGGCGAACCTGATACGAGTGGACAATTTCCTGGTGAAATTGATTCGAGGACATACTGCCAGAGCGATGAACTCGGCCAATAACCTGATCTCTGGGGCTTACTACCCCAATTCCCAGTACCATGAAAGGGTACGTCATAACGGCTTCGTCCCCCCAGAAGCATTCCTCCATTTGGACAAACACGGTCTGATACAAACTGAAAATGCGGTACCGCTCCTCTTCCACATCGCCCGTTCAACTGTGGATGGGCGACTCAACCACGACCGTTCCGTCGCACAACGAGCTGAGGAGGGTCTCCTCCGGTTCAGTACGGCGGTATCAAGGCGAGATGTTCGGGATGTTCCAATGCAACACCGAAAATTCTGGTGGCTGTGCAGTGAGGGAACTCCCTCATCGAACCCTTTAGACCCGGGTTAAAAACGGGCAGTGCATATCGGTCTTTGTCTTGCAGCTGATTAAACGCATTTTATCAGCCGCAACCTATGGCCGACCTACAGTTTTTTAGGGTAGTTTGTAAGTTGTACATAAGTATATAAAAAAAAAAAAAAAAAAAAAAAAAAAAATTACGTATACACATTTGTACATGTGTGTACTTATGTGTATACCTTTGTAAATAGTTTAAGTACATATATATATATATGTGCGTATATTATTATATATACATGTATATATGTATGTATGTTTAGATTAAGGTAGTTTAAGTTATTTTAAGGTAGTATGTAAGTTAGCAATAGGTTTTAAATAAAATTAGTTCTGTTATTAAGTTTTTTGAAAGTTTTCTTAATTTTAAATTGTTCAGTTAAAGTCATATAATATTAAGCACATGCATATGCATTGTTAGGTTAGGTTAAGTCGAAAGACATAGATTAAGACTAAGTTTAGCTTAGAGTGCCCGCCTAGGGCCAGTAAGTTAGAAGTAGTAACAATGTTCGTCCAACTAGTTTTAAGCATTTTTGTCTAGTATTTAAGTATTTGTTATGAATTAAGTTAATAAAAATGAACTAAAAAAAAAAAAAAGATATATTGGGTAGTGTGAAGGAGTTTCGGGTATCCAGATCCCATCTGTGTGTGGCTTAAAGCGTGCCAGCAGCGGCTGAAGAGATTCAGAACAAATATTCAAAGAGACTGCACTTCCAGAAATGTTCCCAGGGTAAATATTCAAGAAATCAAGTGTGAAATGAGAAATTACAAAAACGTTGAAAAATAGCCAATTATAATCATGGAAGCATTTAACAGACATTTAAAATAAAAAACACAAATTCAATAAAGCTAATAATAAACCTTATTTCAAACGATACTGCCCAGCAGCTGTATCACAGCAGGCCATGGTCGTTGTTAGACGTATCCAGTTCTGTAAATAAACTGAATGCGTCTCATTGAATATGGGATAGAAGAAATCGTAAAATAGTCTTTAATATGAAAAACTGTAACGCAACCATAAATAAAACCGATGAAATAGAAAATTAATTCGGCAACGAAGTGCTGGAAGTGCAGGGCGGTGATGAAAAACGGTTTGTATAAAGTCTAGTTGATTCTTCAAAATGCGTTCTATTGCTCAATTACAGCGGTCGGCAAGAGTTTCTTTCTGCGATTGATCTCGGTACTGATGTTGTGCGATATGTTCACTGTTACGAGGTTAACGAAGTCTAGTTAATATATAATTTAATATAATATGGGTGACCTAGCTTGCGCGTGCTATTGTTCTTTCACGAGACATTCTTCTTCATTCTTTGATATGACATTACAAACAAACACATAGACCCATCGCCTACAAAGGAATATTCAAGGTTCCGTTGAACTGAGCAAGACTGAATCTAGGCACAATCTAACCAACTTGTCTACACATGTCTATTAGCCATTTTGAAATAAATAAATTTAAATATCTGTGCAGGCGTACAGACAACCATCATCCATCGTTTTTAACAGAGGATCGCATCATAGCGAGTCATCGTTGTCAGCGGCCGAATGTCAGTCGACCTATGCCCACTAAATATAATCCAATTTGGTGTCTTGTGAAAGGGTCTACACTTTACTAGGGGTCATATCCTATTAATCTTTGGTAAACCATAGCTTAGGTTAGGTTAGAGTGGCGGCCATAGCCTCGTATAGACCTACTTAGAGAGTACAGAATGACTTTAAAGCTACATTTGCTTTTCATTTGCAACATCATTGAGAGTGTCGAATTGGTATTAACTAAGTGTCTGGGGCGTTGGAAGGAATATGCTTCAGAGTTTTGATCGGTTCGTGGTTTCGCTAGACGAGAGCAGCCCGAATATGTGCCATATAACACAATGTCACCGATGTGTTTCCTGTTGTCGCAGATAGACAAACCCAATCACCATTAACCACAATAATTTGACCTTTCCAAGAATTTGCAGCCTTAATTTGCATAAGGGTTTTCATACAAAACATGAATAATTAAAATATAACCAAAAACAATAGGTTCCGAGAATGGTAACAAATTATCTTCAAAGAGCAATAAAAAGGCATCCTTAAAAAATTGCGGTGCAAAAAAGATCAGTTTATTTATCGGCTGAGTGCATGTTAAATCATAAAAATGAACTGCTCTTCACTTGGACTGCCCAGCTACGCCGAGCAAAAGTTTTTTCACTCGTCGATACTACACCTAAATTTCTGGAATTTCAATAAAACTAATATTGCATAATATTCGATAACTCCCACAATCTCAGGAAATCCATATCCGCGCGGTCCTCACCGTCATAAAATTTAAACAAATTTGACGGTAGTAATATTCTCTTTAGTGGTGACAGAAGACGAAGAAAGGGTTCATTGTGCGCGGTCATAAATGTACGTAATAAAAGTGATATTCAGATGACGCGACGTTATTGCAAGCGGTTGCAATATAGTACAGAAGCTTGAGTAGGTAGTTCTTGGAATGGTCAGCTCAGTAACTAGGCCGATTGTAAAAATAGTAAACAAGCGAAGAAATACAAAAACGTAATCCCTGTCCCAATAATTTATCATGACGCGGTCCAATTCATGTCGACGCGTTATTTTCATGACCCATGGTTTGCATGGACAGGAACACATGCCAACAAGGACAAACGTTAAGTCAACGTTTTAATCAAGTTGAATTCCATTCAAATTCAAATATATTTGAACGTAGAATCTACCATGGTAAGAGCTGCCACTCTCATTTGTCAAAACAAAGTGCTTCTTTAATCGGTGGAAAAAGTCACCTTTTCAGTGCAGTATCATCGTGTAGGGAGAGTGGCGCATATGGGAGAGAACGTCATAATCTATCAGAGAGATGTGAACAGAGTCCAAAACGATTCATGAACACCAATGCTGAGAAAGAGCGAACCCGATTGGCTATACTATGCCACTGCAGATGATTCGGGCCATATTTCAAGGAAACGAGTTCGAAGAGTACCATCGATTTGCACATAATACGTACGACTCGAAGTGTACTTGTCAATAAATGAGTAAAAGTTAGAGCGACTTTTCAAACCCACACATTAACTTCCATGTAAGGAGAATCCTATAGATTGATCAGTTGAAAGAAAGAAACGGCGCTATGTGATGTGATCTATCTCGTGCGATCATGCCTCACGCACATTGTCCCTTCACACACTCCGCAGATCATAGCCGCCGTAAATTACTCCTTTGTGTGGTAACTGGATTACACACACACATGCCAATACGCATTCACCGAGCGTAACACCGCCTACTGCAAGCGATGGTTTCGTACAGAGTCCTTACAGGTAGCCGATATGCCGACGCGATGGAATAGTTCATCTCGCTATAAATAAAAGGATTTCTGCAAGATCATCATCTTTAGCAAAGAAGCTGTCACGCGAGATAGACACGCGCTCCTTACCATAATAAATTTCGACACAATTCGATTTAAGAAAATTTTTAGCACAAAAATGGATTCAAACGCATGGCAATTGGCGTACATCGTCTCAACGGTAAGTTCTAATACACATTTCTCATTTTTTTAATTTAATAAATTAATTTTATTTTTTTCTTCTTTTTTAGCAACAGACATCGGAAGATCCAATCACTAACCGATCAGCGATTATAAACGGACCGGCAAACAGAAGTCAACCATCCAACAACGGCCGGCGCAACCGAACAGCCTTCACCCCTTTCCAGGAGGCTGAGTTGAAGGCGGAGTTTGCCGCATGCAGCTCCCTGTATAGCTGCCGACGGAAGGAGATTGCGGACAAACTCGGCTTGTGTGAACGCGTCATCAAAGTCTGGTTCCAAAACCAGCGGCAAAAGTTGAAGAGGGAGCGGCAAGCACGACGCAAGGAGGAAATTGTGGTCACTGCCAACAATGTGGCATCAACGACGAGCGGAACCACTACGGGTAGTGCGGCCACTACCAACGTCTGCACTGCACCTACTCCAGTCACTGAGGACTGGAGAGCTCCCGAAGTCCCAGTCATAGAGGTAAGGACGGTGACAAGACTTGCTGGTCCTATGCCCATAGGCCGGGACCCTTCAACGGGATTCACACCTCAATTGATTGTGCGGTTCCCAGCGAGTCTCCCAGAGTCTCTGACAACACCTGTTGGGACTGATCAACAGACGCAACCAGATCTTTCCCGGCTGAAAGATGAGATCAGCGAGTTCTTGGTAGTACGCGACAGTACAGATAACATCGCAGCTCATCAACAACAACTCGACAAGCCAGACCATCAATGGCAGCCGCCAGTTGACTCACAGCAGCCAGTGGAATGTACTCGACTAGAAGAAGCTCACGAAATCTGCCCCACCATCGCACTGCAACAGGAATTGGAAGCTTACAATGACCAATTCCTGCTCGAACATCAGTGCCAGCAGCAAACGACCGAGCCGCCAACCATTCACCAGCCACCCCAGGAGGACATTCCGGAGCTAGTCACTCCCCTGCAGCCTTTTTCTGAGCAGCCAGACTATTTGCAGGAGATCAGTTCAACTGAACTGGACACTTCCCTAAACCTGGACCTGGAGCTGGATATTGAGGAGTTCCTGGCCAATCAGGGTGTCGATGAAGAAATGGTCGACATCAGCGGGTTCCTGAGATTCATCGACATGGAGCCGGAACTGGAACTTGATCTACCAGATGAGGGTGCTGAGAAAGACATAGAAATGGCACCGCAACTTAATTTTAATGTGTTCGACTTTTGATTAGCATTTGTAAAAATATTGTAAATAGATTTATCATATTTTTTCAAAATAAAAAAAAAAATTAAAATTAAACTAAATATTCAGTTTATTGCTTTTTTTGCTGTACAACGATGGAGGTTTTTGGCTGTTTCTCTTTTTGCATGAGTCACATTTCAGATAAACCTATCACAGTCTAGGATTGAATGATTTCGCCTTGGTTCCGTAGCACTCGCGTTGAACTTGCACTATTGTCCACTCGATCGCTATAAATAAAAGGATTTCAGCAAGAACATGATTTTTAGCAAAAAAGCTGTCACGCGAGATAGACCCGCGCTCCTTACCACAACATATTTCGACAGTATTCGAATTCAGAAAATTTTAAGCACAGAAATGGATTCCAACGCATGGCAATTGGTATACATCGTTTCAACGGTAAGTACAAATACACATTTCGCAATATATTTGGTCTTAATAAATTAATTTCATTTTTTTTACCAATCAGAGGTAGAAGACATACCGAGAAGTAGTCGATCAGCCACACGAAGCGAACCGGCAAATCATCAACCATCGAACCACGTCCGTCGCAACCGAACAGCTTTCACCCCAGACCAGGAGTTTGCCGCATGCAGTTCCCTCTACAGTTGCCGACGGAAGGAGATTGCCGACAGACTAGGCCTGTGTAAGCGCGTTATAAAGGTCTGGTTCCAAAACCAGAGGCAGAAGTTGAAAAGGGAGCTACAGGCACGATTCACTAGGAGAACAGTGTCATCTGCCAATAGTGTGATCACTGCAAGTAGCGTGGTAGCTACCACGAGTTCGGCTAAGGTTCCAGTTCCTTTGGTAAAGGAGATACCAGTGATTGAGCTGAAGACGGCAACAAGAGTTGCTGGTCTAGTGCCTATAAACCGGGATCCGTCAAAACTATTCGATCCACATTTGATTGTGCGTAGCACGGGGAAGACGACGACGCCTGCTGTGACTGATCACCAGCCTCAACCAGAGCTGGACATTTCCCTAAACCTGGAGCTGGAGCTGGAGATTGAAGAATTCCTGGCTAATCCGGGTGTCGATGAGGAAATGGTCGACATCAGCGGGTTCTTGAAATGCATCGATACCGAAGCAGAACTGGAACTTGATCTACCAGATGAGGATGCTGAGAAAGATCCAGCAATTGCATCGCCATGTAATTTTAATGTTCAGTTCGATTTCTGATATGCATTTGTAAATAGATTTTAAATATATTTATTGTATTTTTCCAAAATAAAAATTTAAAAAAAAATGCACTTTATTTGTATTTTTTTGCTGTACAACGCTGGATGGGAAGGTATTTCGATTTATTGGTTGTTACACTTTTGGAATCATATTTCAGATGAACCCACCCACCTACTTTCAGGCAACGAAATTTGGAATGATTGAGCTGGGGTTTTGGGTGACATGGGGTTGGGTCGGAAGCATAAGCTTCGAATTTCCACTGCTTTGCACTCGACGTCTTGTTCATCTTTCTTCTTGTTGAATCTTGAAGACCTTCTTCATTTCACTTAGAAATATTTTTTTCTTTGAATTGTTAAATGCACTTCTCGGAGAAGACAACTTGAACTTGACTCAACTTGATCAGCTCAACATTCAAGAGACGATATCGACGCACAGCCTTCAACAACACAATGAAGGAGCAAATCAATCACCAGCAGGAATCTTACGGGCATGAACTGAACGCCTGCTTTTCCTGATTTCGCCTTTTCTGGCACTCTTCTTACCCACTCCGATGCGTAAACATGTAATTGGTGGTGTGGGGCTCCAGGTGGGAGTCTCCCCGAAAAAGCACTTTGCAAGAAAGACTTAAATTTCAAAAATAATACTAATTACTCTAAGTTACTCTTATCAACACTTTATCACACGAAGGGGTACTTATCCGCTTATTTTCTGCTCTGTCCTGCTTCAACGGGGAAAACGAACACTTGGCGATTTGTAAGCTGTTGTCACGATCGGGAATTGAGGCGCCAGAGAGACGAATCAATGCAATTTGATGTAACATCTTCAAATTTAATGTTACTCATAGTTTTAATGAACGGCATGAGCATTACACTATGTCCAGCCAATTTCATGATGAACACTTCTAGACAAATTATTGTTTGTGAAGCGAGTGACTGAGTAATCAGTTGTTTATGTACATTTTGATTATTCAAATCAAATAAAAAAATTAAAAAAATAATCAAAATAGTATTTAAATATTTTTTCCTAATAATGAATTAATAAAATATTTAAAACATGAGCCACGTAAGTCAGTGATGTCAGTCTCACCATAGCCTTCGGCCATACATGACTGATACTCAACTCCAGTGTTTGTCAGCCAGCATATTAAATAAACCTTCATTTATTAAATTTATTTTCTTTCTTATTTATTAATTCAGAAAATATTAAAAATCAAACTTAAATTGCAAATCAATTGGCGGTTGAGTTTCTCGGGACTTCGATCGAGATCATCAAGTTACAGTTCTGGTTCCATGTCGATGCATTTGAAGAACCCGCTGATGTCGACCATTTCTTCATGGACACCCTGATTGGCCAGGAACTCCTCAATATCCAGCTCCAGCTCAAGGTTAAGGGAAGTGATCAGTTCAGGTGAACTGATCTCCTGCAGATATTCTGGCTGTTCAGAAAAAGGCTGCAGGGGATTGACTAAATCCGCAATGCCGTCCTGGGGTGGCTGGAACACGTTTGGCGGCGCAGTCATTTGCAGCTGGCACTGATCTTCAAGCAGAAACTGATCGTTGTAGGCTTCTAATTCTTGTTGCAATGCGATGGTTGGACAAATATCCGGACTCGAGCCCTGTTGCTGGAAATATTCTTCTTCCAGAGTAGATTCCACTGGCTGCTGTGCGTCAACTGGTGGCTGCAATGGAGCGGCTGGCTTATAGTGTGGTTGTTGAGGAGCTGCGATGTGAACATCTGTACCGTCGCGTACTACCAAAAACTCGCTGATCTCATCTTTCAGTCTGGAAGGATCGGGTTGCGTCTGTTGATCAGCCCCAACAGGTGTCGTCAGAGTCTCTGGGAGACTCGCAGGGAACCGCACAATCAATTGGGGACTGAATCCCTTTGAAGGGTCCCGGCTTATGGGCATGGGACCAGTAACTCTTGTCGCCGTCCTTACCTCTATGACTGGGACTTCGGGAGCTCTCCAGTCCTCAGTGACTGGAGTAGGTGAAGTGCAGACGTTGGTAGTGGCCGCACTAACTGCAGTGGTTCGGCCTGTCGTTGATGCCACCTTGGTGGTGGTGGCCACAATTTCCTCCATAGATCGTGCTTGCCGCTCCCTCTTCAACTTTTGCCGCTGGTTTTGGAACCAGACTTTGATAACGCGCTCACACAAACCGAGTTTGTCGGCAATCTCCTTCCGTCGGCAGCTATAGAGGGAGCTGCATGCGGCAAACTCCGCCTTCAACTCAGCCTCCTGGAAAGAGGTGAAGGCTGTTCGGTTGCGCCGGCCGTTGTTCGATGGTTGACTTCTGTTCATCGGTTCGCTTGTTGTCGCTGATCGGCTACTGATTGGTTCTGCCGGAGTCTGTTGCTAAAAAACAAGAACCACATGAAAAAAATCTATTAAATCCAAATAAAATGTGTTATTTGTATTTATCGTTGAGACGATGTATTCCAATTGCCATGCGTTTGAATCCATTTTGCCTTAAGTGCGGAAGATTAATTTAATTTGGCACTTTTTATGCATATTTCTAGCATATTTCATGCATATTTTAACCTTAATTCCGCGCTAACACAGTGCGCTGGGAGGGAGCTACATTCCGCGAACTCAACCTCCTGCTGGGGTGAGAACGCGCTTCGGTGGCAGCTGACGTTGTACCGTTGGCTTCCTAATTCGCCTCTCATCGGCGATCGACTATTTGTCTGTAATCCCTGTGGCTCCGCTCTCTGTTTCTAAAAAAAGGGAAAAAATGCATCATTCCAAGAGGCAAGCCGATCATCATTTAATTCGTAATGTAATATTTAGGATGATCTATTTTAAAGAATTGCAAAATTCACCAAAATATAATAAATAAAAAAATTAAATTAAAATTAAATTTGGAAATATAAATTAAATTAATAAAACGCAGGAGGCGAATGTCTAGCTTTTTTTTTTTAAAAAAAAAGTAGCAGTTCTGAATTGCGACTGTGTACATTTGTCAGCCTCTGGCAGAATGTGCGTTGGCGTTTCTTTTTCGAAACCAAATCTATTGACCACTGTACCTTGTTTACAGACAGTGCATCATCGTTTTGCAAAATAATTGCTGTCTCTATCGAAGGAAGACATGGTGGTTCTTTCCTGTCAAGCTACATTAAAAATGCGAAAACAAAGATTAGTGTCACACGGGTTTTAGGAGAGCTGTCTCAGCACAAATAGTAAAACTGACCAAAGATACTCTTTTATTAGTTCAATGAGAACGTGAAGGATCAAGACAAGATCGTCACATCTGGCAGATACTTTGGGAGTTAAAAGCTAAAGTCAAGATCTGTCATGCTTATTAATTTATTCGCGTCTCTCACAAGTAACATCATCGTTTTAGGTTTCAAACCAACTAACATATCAGTTCTTATTTGTTTTTTTCATACACATGTCCTAAGTGTGAACTGTTATAATACACAGGGCCGGTTCGAGGCAAATGAGCGCCCTGTGCAAACCCAACGTCTAGCGGCCCATTCCTCAGTTGTTAGCAGTTAAATTTAGGAAGCAAAGTCTTCTTCTTCTTTATTTGACGCTACAGTCCGGGGTGGACCTGGGCCTCAACCAACAAGCCTCTCTAACTAGCACGATCTCTGGCTAGCTGCCTCCAGTGGCGCACGCCAAGTTGTTTGAGGTCCTTCTCCACCTGGGTGCGCCACCTTATACGCTAGCGTCCTCTGTTGCGCTGTTGCGCTGTCCCACAGGTTCGGAGTTGAAGACTCTTCGGGTCGAAGCTGAGTTGTCCGTACGCTCTACATGGTCCAGCCACCTTAGACGTTGGAGCCGTAGATGTCTGACTAGGCTCATGGCGCTGTACAGCCCGTACAGTTCGTTGAATCTTCTTCTCCACCGTCAAACCGTCAACGCAAACAGGACCAAAGATCGCATGCAGAACTTTCCTCTCGAAGATACCAAGGACTTCCTCATCAACAACCTGACGAGTCTGGCAGGAATGTCAAAACTAGCTCGTCTCTAAGCACGCTGTCATATGCGACCTTGAAATCGACTAATAGGTGGTGGAGTCGATCGGAACTTCTTGGGTCTTTTCCAGGATCTGCTGTAGTGTAATGATCGATCGATGGTGGACTTCCCCGACCTGAAGCCACACTGATATGTGCCAGATCAGATTGCTTATAAATGGCGGGTACACAAAACGGCAGAAGGGATCTTGTATGCTATGTTAAGGAGACTTATCCCTCTATAGTGGGTGCAATCAAAGGGGTCTCCTTTCAAAGTCTAAAGACTATATATAATAAATCCCTTTCTATTGGCATTGATTGATACCAAATTACCAATATCTCTTGACTCATGTTTGTCCTAAGGTAATCTTTTATATCTTGAGTCTAGAAAAAACTACGTTCTCCTGAACCAGCTATGACTGGCAATGTCTTTAAAATTTGGAGGGCACTAACTATATTGGAAACCAGATCATCGCAGCTGGAACTAAATATAGAATTTACCATTTCTAAGCATGAGCTTTATGGTTTTACAAGCAAGGCTGATGCTTTCTACACTTGACACAATTCAGCCTCATCTAAACCTTTAAAATATCGAAAATTTATAACGTAAATTATTATTTTTCAAACATTCGCTTATGTTATTCAAAAATAAAAAGAAGTTGTGTAACATCCTTCAAGGTGCTTTATTGAATCGCTTGATTTAGTATTTTGAATTAAGACTCTACCTCAAGCCGTTGTTTTGATTCTAAAGTAGTGTTGGCACATTCATCAGCATAAAGACTATTCAGCCGACGGGATCGCGAGTTTCTGGAAATGTATATCGTATTCCAAGACTACTAGCAATATGATCAGGGAATTGAACATAATCACTGAATGTTTCATCTGAACGCCTTCCCACCAGAGTTTGTTAAGTATTTTCTAAAACCTGAACACTTGCTGACAAATTAGCAGACAGACTTTGCAAATATGTTTACTTGTTCAAGAAAATGTACAACAAAGGTATTTACTTCAGGATTTCCTTTTTTTTGCACGTTTCACACTTAGTGCGATTTTTTGTGAACAAATGACATCATGTACGTAATTTGTGTTATTAGAAAATAATGGTATTCAAACAGCGTTTAGAAATGCATTCGTAGAATAGGTGTATTTAGACCTCACAATGCCCCCCTATGCGCAATGTCCGTTTGCACTGCCTGCTGATATGGTGTGCCTACCCTGCATATTATTAATTAGAACGCACAATGCGTGATCATCGACTAAAAGACCATATGGACATAAATAAGTAAACGTTTGATGGTAATTTTCAAAACACATGCACGTGGGCAAATGTGTCTGTGTCGATAAGGAATAACGAGCCATTTGAATGTTTGACTTGTCTAGAAAAAGCTTCTCAAAATTGGCCGGTCGGAGTCGGCAATAGCACGCACAACACGAGTGGTTGCTGAGAAGCTATGCCCTGGCCCTTTACGGGCTGTATTATTATTATTATTATTATTATAACGTAGGTGAACTTATGTGTGCATTTATTTGGTTTGTTGCTATGGCATAAGAGCATAAGTAGAAAATTCATATTAGAGTATTGTACTTATGCTGTTTTTCCTTGTGCACGCTGTGTAGATATTTTTCTTTTGTTTGTAGTTTAAAAACCCTAAGGGCCGATTTTTCAATAGTCAGATAAACAATCACTGTCAGTTAAGACATAAATGCATTCGAGGAATAGAACTTCCAACTGTCCAATAAAGTTATCTGCCCGTTTCTGAGGCAGATAAAATGTAATTCCCCAGTTAGAGTAATCGAACTGTCAAATTTAAAAAGCTTGTTTTCTTGCGAAATATTGTGCAAATGGATTTTTTCGATACGATTTATTACGATTTATTCGGCGATTTTGACTTTTTTGGTAAAGGTTTCCTACGACTTTACGCAGGATGAAAAGACGCTTTTTCAGAGCCAGCAACCATGCCGCTACGACCAATAGGTCAGAAGTTGGTAGAAATGAAGGTTGACAAAAGCTTCGGAAAAGGTGACCTGACGTAGTTTATTCTGCTAAATCGACCATATTTCGGAGACGGTTTGGTTGTTTTAGATGCGGTTTGTTGCGGTAGATTCGGAACACAAGGACCCTAATGCGTCCAACTATGTCGCTATGGCCAGTACAAAGTAGGGAAAAATGTTGGAGAAAATGACCTGGCCTCAAAAAAATAAATTTCCTCTTTCTCTGCAAAATACCCATTTATTGCCGACTTGAGTTCTTCATCATCCGAAAATATTTTTCCAAATCCGGAAACAGGAAATAATCACTAGGAGCAAGGTGTGGACTATAGGGTGTTGGATTTCTTAGAAACCACAATCTCGCGCAGCAGCCTTGGAAACTCGCGCCGTGTGAACAGGAGCGTTGTCATGAAGAAGCAACACACCGCTGCGAGTTTACCCCGTCTTTTCTTTTTAATTTCCTCCCGCAAATTATGCAAAGTGGAAGCGTAGGATGTGGCGTTAATGGTTTCACCTTTTTTTTTGTACTCAATGAGCAAGATTCCCTTTGAGTCCCAAAAAACTGAGTTGAGTTTCCCGGCTGACGGAGTGACTTAGAACTTCTTCGGGGGGTCTGTTCCTTTTTTATGCCATTGCATGGACTCTTGTTTGCTTTCAGGATTATAGTGGTGGACCCCTGTTTCGTCACCAGTAACAATTCGATCCATAACACCGTCTGCGTTTTCACTACACATCTCCAGAAGCTGTCTACAGCATGGGATTCTCACTTTTTTCTGAGGCGCTGTGAGCATTCGTTGCACCCACCTTGCACTGACCTTTGAAAGGTTAAGATGGTCATGAAGAATGGTGTGAATGGTACCAATTGAAAGCTTGGTGATCTCTGCCATCATTTTCACCTTTATTCGGGCATCCTCAAGATTTCTCCCGTACAAGCAGTAGCCGGGGCGGGATCGTCTTCAATGCTCTCTCTGCCTCTCTTGAACTCACTTGACCACTTTTGCACAGTTGATAACGAAGGTGCGGAACCCTGGTAAACAGTCACCATCTCAGTTTTTTGACTTTTTCCTTGCCTAGTGAGAAATTTAATTACAGCGCGATGTTTAATTTTCATTCATCGTCTCAGTTGCCATTATGATTCTGTTTAACTAGAGATAAAACGTGAACTAATAATCACATTTATATGAAATTTTACAAGAATGCACTAAAATAATAGTATTACTTGATAAATAAGTCAATTTATATATACAACCACAGCTTCACCCCGATACCGAGAATATATTGAACGCCCCTCGTATCTAGTATATAAAGAGTGGCATAAATTTATTGAAAAATCGGCCCTAAGACATAGAAATACGAAAAGATAGAATAGCTTATTGCGCATCAGTATGTGTAAAAATCTTAATTTCGATATAAGTTGACTTGTGTTCTTATTCCTTGTTGTCACAAATATATTGCTCGATTTACTGAGGATCTTTACGATGTATATTCATCTCGAAAACATCCTCACACACGGTCAGTTCGTAGAAAAAGACAGCGCTATGTTGACTATATCGATTCAACCTGCCTCACGCCAAATTGTTCCCTCTCACATTCCGCTGAATAGTAGCCATCATTAAAAAAAATCATCAATAAAAACACACAAGCCATCAATGTGCGTAACACCGCCCTCAACAAGGAATGGTTTCGTACAGGTTCCTCGCAGGTAGCTGATATGCTGACGCGATGTGATCGGTCATCTCGTTATAAATAAAAAGATTTCTGCAAGATCATCATCTTTAACCGACAAACTGTCAAGCGAGTTCGACGCGTGCTCCTGAGTCAAACAAAATTCAACTACACAAGCAACAACCACAAGCATTTAGTGAAAAATGAATTCAAACGGTTGCCAACTAGAATACGTGTCTGCAACGGTAAGTTAAGATACATATTTCCAATTGAATGTTTTTTAATAAATAAATTTAATTTACTTCTCAGAGCGCCGAGGTACAAGAAGTACTAACAAATAGTCGATCGGTGACAAGTGGCGAATCGACAGGACGTCAGCCGAACACCAACGTCAGGCGTCGAACTGCCTTCACCCCCTTCCAAGAGGCTGAGTTGAAAGCTGAGTTCGCCAAGTGCAGCTCTCTATTCAGCTGCCGTCGGATGCAAATTGCCGGAAAGCTTGGGTTGTGCGATCGTGTCGTTAAGGTCTGGTTTCAGAACCAGCGCCAGAAGGTGAAGAGGGAGCGGAAGGCATGCGGGACCACCAGTGTAGCGTCTTTGACCAATGTGAGCCCTGTTACCAGCTTGACTCCAGCTCCCCGTAAACATCACACCTTAGACGACGAAGAATCGCGATTGGAAATTCAAGAAGATCATCCTCAACATGACCAGCAGAATATTCAACAGCAGACATTTAACGGCCAAGAACACAACATCTGGTTACAACAACAAGATGCTATCCAAGAGTATCCTCATCATCCTCAGACACCTCAGACAACTTACGCACAATATCAGGAGCCTTCACTGCAGCAGATGTCCTTTCACCACAACCAGGACACCAATCTACTGCAGCCCTCAGTTCAACCTCAGCTGTCAGAGCAGTTTTGGTACCCAGCTCATCCGCAGCAGGAACCCCACAGCTTGCAGTTCGCACAGAACGAGCTAGCTTTCCACCAACATCAGGCGCCGTACTTATATACCCGGCAACAGGTGCCAAGCCAAGAGGATCAGCACTCCATGTATGAACATCAGTACAATGTACCGATGTTCCCACCGCAAAGCGTTTACCAGGCACCCCAGGAGAACATTCCGGAGATAGTGAATCCTCATCATCATTATTCGGAGCAGACAGATACCCTGCAGCAGACCAGTCAACCTGAACTCGACACGTATCTCAACCTGGAGCAGGAGATTGAGAAATATCTGGCCAATCCAAGTGTGGATGAGGAGAACATCGACATTGGCGAGTTTTTGCAGTACATGGGTGTACATCCGGAACTTGGACTTCTTCCAGCTCCAGAGGAAAAGTTTCCGGAATTAGCACTTGCTGATTTCGAGTTTTAATTTAAAGTATTATATTATGTATACTTTTGTATATAATTCACAAATAAAAATCCAGAAAAAAAAACAATTCTGATGTTTTAATTTTTTTCTACTTTTGTTTACTGTTTGGCAACGCTGGGGGTTTTTAAATTCCGCTTTTATTGTTCAACTCTTGTTCCATGAAGAAATCGAAAGTCAGATGGACCTGACTTCAGTAAAATAAACTGGATATTTGTATTTAATCGCTTTTTTTCATATTACTCATTTCGGCTGAAAGAAAACAGACTCGATTTTGACGACTGGTTTGACTTTCCTGCTGAAGTGAAGATTTCTAACACATAAGAAGTGAGAATCCAAAGCAGTTATTACGGAAAGAGTCATATAGATGGTTCAGGTTGGAGTTCCTGGCAAACTGTTTCCATTGGTAAGTCCCTAACCAGAGTGTAGGCGATGACGATAGACGACATTCACATCATATTTTGATTTGAATTCGGAGCAAAACAGGTAAACGACCAAGAAAATGAAGGAATAAGAAAAGGAGGTACCAAAGGAGGCTTCAACTGATGAGTACACCTATTGAGAAGGATCATCTAATTCAGTGGCTGGCTCCCAAACTCTACACCTCATGCAAGTATATTGGACAGACTACAAATTGAACAAGTCGAGAGCTACAATATTCCGTTCCTTGATTTCGAAACACGCTGCCGGTGCTGTTTCCCAACAAGAGGGAGGAGTGGAATGCAAATGAACTCACCAACAATTCAATCATCCTATACAGATGGATCGAAGATTCTAAAACGCACAGGCGGTGGATTTTTCGCCGAATTGTGTTACGGATACTTCAGCCAGAAAGAAAACAGCAACGTTCACATTTATTCTCTTTTATTATTTGTCCTGTTGGACCAACACCTCTGAAGCAACTCACTGCCTTCAGGATCGGTTCCTCATGAAAGGGATGCACACGCACACCAACGTGCGGACTCCACGCACACACGATCGACGAGAAGGGACATGTTTACAATTGGTAAACATGCACTGCTCCATCACAATACAGCACGGTTTTCAAATGAAGGTCCTGGCAGTCAAAGCAGCGGCCAAAATGATATTAATGTTGGAAATACCACCGGCTGATATTAGTCGAAAGTTCAAGCTGGTCAAAGCTGCCGCGATGTGGTTAAAGTTGTTGGCACGCAGCACTCGATTAAACAACGAAGAAGCAAATCAACAGGAACATCGTCAACAAGACCGGCAAGAATCTTACAGACAACAACAGAACGCCTGCCTTCATTAACAGGCGGCTTTCCAAGAGAATGTTCATCAATACCAAGATAACAATTTTTTTTTTATGCAATTTAATGGGTCCTTGAGACTTTCTGTCCACAGTTCATCCGTGGCAGATTATCGTGTTGTTAAAAAGGGGCTAGACGACACGACGTCGGCGTCGATTCCTTTTCATATACCCCACAAGGGGAAAGGGTCAGCACATGCTTTTTAAGCGCGTGGATCTCGATACTGATCCCGAGGATTTTCTCGCAGGGTTGCGCCTTGTGCAGAGCGATGATGTCAAGTTCGCCGGTGTCAAGCTTTTCAGCACTGCGGTAACGAGGAGGGAGAATATAGAAAACTCCCCTTCTTCCGGGTTCAAGTCACTCGAGACAGCAAAACAGAGAGCCAAATAAAAATCATCTACTTAGGCTCAATTTCTGTAAATTGGGATACATTAATAAAGACGAAGCACACACATCAATGTGCTCGTTGTCAGATGTTTGGGCATGCCGCGGTGAACTGCAGCATGGAGTCACGCTGCGTTAAATGCACAGCATACAAGGACAATGTTATTTAGGAACGGAGACAGTTGATGATGGGAGCAAGTTGGAACGTGTACTCCGCCAAAGCTGGTCTGGGCACCCTGCTAATTATCGAGGATGTCCGAAGGTCCAAGAGATTAGAAGAAGCATTGAGGCCAAGAGGAAAACAAATATGGTAGAAGCGAGGCTAGTACCCCGTGTTCAAGCTACCACTGTTCACTACTCCGGGACTCTTCAAAAGGATTCAGTCCGCAAGTGATTGTACGTTTCCCTGGAAGTCCACCAGCAACTAGCACGGGGAAGACGCGACGCCTGTTGTGACTGATCATCAGACTCAACCAGATCTTTCGAGGCTGAAAAATGAGATCAGCGAGTTTTTGGTGGTACGGGATACACCTCTCACACATCATCACATCGTAGCTGCCGAACAACAAGCCAAGACAGCAAATCCATTACAGACTGCGACTCAATCACAGCACGCAGTGGAGTCAACGATGGAAGAAATTTACCAGCAGCAATTACATTCTCCACAAAAGCAGGACTCCAACCTTCACGATCAACGATCAACAACCATTCACCAGCCACCCCAGGAAGGCATACCGGAGGTAGTCAATCCCCAGCAGCTGTCTTCTGAGCAGCCAGATACCCTGAAGGAGATCAGTCCGTCTGCACTGGACACTTCCCCTAACCTGGAGCTGGAGCTGGATATTGAGGAATTCGTGGCCAATCAGGGTGTCGATGAAGAACTGGTCGACATCGGCGGGTTTTTCAACTAAATTGGCATGGAACCGAAATCCAGATAAAATCAGACATACCACAGCCAGCGGCATTTGATTTTAATATGGACTTTGATTTTCTATTTTATGTAATTAATATATAAATGATATAAATAAATGAAAAAAATATTTTAAAATAAAAAAATTAAAAAAAAATTCTATTTTAATTTTTTTGCATTGGCTTGGAAACTGTGGGGAGAAAGGAGATTCAATATATTTGTTTCGCAGAAATTTGGAATATTTGGGCGTTCATTTAAGTTTGGACATTTGACGACACTCCAGCTCATTATTTCGTTGTAAAGAAACGATAAGGTTTTCGACTCCTTGAGTTAAAGTGTACGACGAAGGCGCTATATGGGTTTCTGAAAGATCATAAACCGTAAGCGGTGAAACCAGCGATAACGTTCTGGCCGCTTATCTGGGCTTATTGTCTGAAGGTTACACATTTACTTAAGATGACTTCACTGAATGTGGCTCTTAATATATGATACTGCAGAGACTTTTGAGGAATTAAGAAATTTAATATTATTTTAAATTTAATTTTCAAATTAAAAGTAATAATTGAAGAACTATGGTCAATTGTGTTCAGATCTATTAAATGTCCACTCTGGGAAATGTGTGTGTTTTATAATATAACTAGATTTCGTACCCGGCTTTGCCCGGGTTTGTTTCTTCAACCGGTAATTTACCTGTAGTGAAAATATATTTCCTTTTCGTTTGGTCAGTCAGGCAGTCGTTCGTATATGTTCGATTGAGACGTGGAAAAAAATGAATGGTTGCACCAAAGCAAAATATGAAAAATGTGTGTGTATATATGGAAGTTTCAACACACTGGGGGATGGCTGATATCCACGACTACGCAACTTGAAATGGTTTCATACCGGATTGATGCAACCACCCTTAATTTGAGAATTTTATTCCCGTTTAAAAAGTGCTCGTACCTTCCGAACCGTATGTTGTACCGACTTAAAAAATTTCACACAATCAGCATTTAATTTTAGAATGATTTTTGTTGAAATTTCAGAGCTCTCGACGTGTAGTTTCGGAGCCTTTGTCGGTCAGACACACAAACTTTCTGCCTTATAGTTAAGAATAAAAAAAAATTGATTTCTCCGAACAACGTCGCATTTTCCTCGGATGTGAATTATTTATAAAATACTCGTATATATCATATATTTAGCTCTTTAAAATCATTGATTTGAAGCAGCTTAGCTACTTTTATGAAAAAAAATAACTCTCTGTCGGTCGAGTCGTAATATTACGTTGAAACCTTCTGCTCATTCACGTTTAACATAGCGCATGCATTTCTTCATTCATGCTGTACATCTCTGGACAAAGAAATAACGTCACGATCGGTTTCCTTGACTACGACAAGGGTGTAAGCAGGAACTCATTCCCCCTCTTGTAAGTAAGACATGCCCCTGCGCGTTTGCCCATGATCCTATACTGTGCTAACTAGTGGGGCAACTAGCACAAGTTTGGTGGTTTTGGTTACAGCCACCCGTGCTCCACGATCGAGTCGTTAAAGTCTGGTTTATAAACTAGAGGCAGAGATTGAAGAGGGAGCAGAATTAGAAAGGAGTGAGTGACTGGCACTCACAGTGCAGTATCTGTGACCATTGTGAGTACTGCCGCCACTTTGGTTACAGCTCCCTCTGATCCATACATCGTTGATTTCTTGAACGAGACATAAACGATCAAGGTCCGGAGAATACATTCCGAACCTAGCACTGGCTACGCCATGTTTTTTTTAATTTGTAAAAAAATTGTAAAAACACTTATTTTATGTTACCAACGAAATAAGCCCCCGGGAGCTGATCTCCTCGTGGTGGAGAGCAGGCAACAGTTTTGGGGAGTGCGAATTTAATTTTTTGTGCATTCAAAACTTGACAAACGAAGCGCTGCCTCTCATGACAAAAAGGAGACGATTGGCTTCGGATTGTGTGCCAAGGCTCCATTTGGAGCCAGGCCTGAATGGTGGCAGTACGCGGGCGTTTGGTCGACTTGTCCCACTCGGGAGACGGTCGGAGTAGTTACTAAGAAGGTATGAGCATTCCGGTAGTGGCCTCTTGAGCCACTACGGGGGTAGTGGGGGAAATCACGCCCTGTACTTACCAGTGCGTGCGGAGATTAAAGGGCAATGGAAAATCTGGCCCGGGCTTCCTGACTGCTGTTTGAAAATTAATTTACAATAGTCCAGCTTTGCGAAAGACATTGTTTTACCTAGATAATGTTTAACTTTGAGAATCTGTCATGATGAGTGTAGACCCCAACACAATTTAATACAAGCTTTTTAACGAAAAACAAATAAAGCTGGTCAAATGCAAGTATTACTTGCATTCCGAAGGTTCTGTACTGCAAACTGTTTTTAAGAATCTACTCTGAACATCAAGTAACGACTTCAAGCTAATTCCATTACCAGGAGGCTCTGTTAAAAGCTGAGTTTGCGAAGAGCAGCTCTTTGGAGTCTTTTGCCACAGCATGCGACCAGCGGGGACAGATTTATGTTGCTAAAATTGCGTGAATGGCTGCTTAACTGTCAATTAGAATGGTAATACCAGCCGGTGCTATTTCCAACATTCTGGTCTGGTGCTGTGGGGTGTATTACGGTGAAATTGTTGTTTTGATGGCGGTGCTTGTTTATCGATTGCGGAGCGAAATGATTTTTTATTGGATGCGGTAAATATTCACTGGAATCGTTGGTCATGTGAGTATCTGGTGTATATCCGAAATCAGCGTATTCGTCTTTAACTTGTACACACCCGTGCATGAAGAGTTGTACATATTGAACGACAACAGTGGTCAAAATATTCCACTACGTGGGCGTACACAGAAATGACCTGTACTTCACCCTCGCTTGCTTAACTTCGAGACGACTATTTTTATTACTCACTATCTTGGTTCATAAAACACATCGCAGTAATTCCAAGAATTTAAATTTGCCAAAAACTGTGCCCTGCATTGAATGTTGGAAATCACAAAAAAAAAAAAACGTCAAGGAACACCACCCATTTTTACCCAAATACGCAGCTGGGGCAAATCCTCGCATAAACTGTAACTAATTTTCGAACGATGGATAAGGGAAAATTCGGGATATATTCGGACACATGTCCGCTTTTCCGCGAAGTCTTAAAAAAGGGTTTTATTGCTTCACAGTCGAGCTGTCGTTAATACCCTCGTCAAGATCCTTCAATAGTTTGCAATTCTATGACCTAATAATCCAATAAATCCCGGTTTCTGTAGCTGACACACGGTTGACTTAAATTCGAGGAAATGCTTTTTGCGGCGCTGTAGTCTGTAGTGGGTTTAGCCTTTGCTTCTTCAGCAACCAGGTAGCAACCACTCTTTCGCGAGTGGGATGCATTCCACACCCATGTTTACGTCCGCTGCTAAAGGAAAGTGCGACTTGCGAATATTCGTTGGTCCAGGTATTCGCGAATACACTTTCGCGGGTAGAAATAGCGATTTTTTTAAATCGTGTATTTGTAGACAGCGAATGAAACTCAATGCTTCAAATCGTGCGCTCATATGTACAGCACTTAACTCGGCTTGTACAAAATGTTACACCAAAGATATGATGAAAAGCGTACATTGAAAATTACAGGATGCGCACATGGTCCCACCTAGAAAATCAGAAATCCAAAATTTTGTTGGCTTTTGATGATCCGATTCATTGTTTGCTCAAAGTTGAGACTTTGAACTTGACTTTGACACTACATCAACCGCTTTTTTCGTTCTGCTTCCATATTTTTTAGGCCAGGTTTTTAATTAAAGCCGCCTTTCGAGGAGGGCATTTTAATGTTTGATGGCTTGTAACTAAAATCCTCCAAGAGGCTCCAACGGGAGACCAACCATTTTTTGAAGGTAAAGTATTTTTTTTCCTCTTGTACAACCCATGCCGTGAAATCAATGACACCGCGACCAGGATAGATCTATTGTATCGGAAAGCCTAAAAGTATTCTCTATCGATGATGCAAAAACTAAAAATCACTTTTAATCACTTTCGAAGAACGAGGCGTTTAAGTGGAGCAATGTCGAGTATTTTTCTGCATTTTCGACGATTTCCCTTGGAATGCATGTATTGTGCAAATGCTGGACATAAAGGTGGGAAATTAGAGCTGATTTGTTTGCCATTCTTGGACCACGATAGGGTCGCGTAGCACTTGTTCTAGTTCCAAATTGCATCCTAGGCTACGTGTGGGCCGCACAGTGGTCCCATTGTATGGAAGAGTTGAAAATAAATCTGTAACTTCTGAAAACGATCTTAATGAAATGTGGAGCAAGCGCCACGAGATCTTATCGTGATCCAAAATTGGGTCATGGAGCTCAAACATTACCAAAGTAACCTTAAGTTAGAGAAATAAAAAACAAATTGGGGCTTTCTATGCTGCGGGTTCCTGGGCACAAGCTTCAATTTTCCTGGTCGATCCTAAAGTTACCTAATAATACAGAATCTTTGTATTCGTTCCATATCTTACTTACTTACTTACTTACTTATCAGTCCAACGACCCTTGGATGGTATAAGCCTGAGCAATAGCTACCTTCCATCGATGACAGTCACGCTGCTCGCTGCTTCCAGTCATCAAGTCTAAGCTGTCTTGCGTCCACCATAACTTAATCCTTATACCGGAGGTTTTGTCTTCCTCTCCTTCTCGAACCAGGGTTGATGTGTGTCCGTCTGTTGCTCCGAGGCTGCTTGCTTGTTAGCCCCCGCATGACTGCCAGGGCATTCGCTGAATACATTGATTCACCTTACAACGGGTGTTGTGAAGTCTATCTAGGATGTTTTAGGAGCTATGTGAGCTTGACCTGTACATCGACAGGGATCGTTGCTGGCCGTTTTGTTTGTGTTGTCCCAAATCCTTGCTTTACTACATACGCCTTAGTATCCATATTCTGTACAAATTTCTGCTAAATTTGACCCTTTCTTTCTTGGTGTATGGGCACTGTCGTTTTTGTTACCCTCCAACCTTGAAATTCCAAATTTTAGGCTACGTGTAGTAGGCATTCCATGAAATGGATGCTAGCAAAGGTGAAATTCCTACTTTTAGAGCTTCGAGATTTCTTGGTTCTTGCTGTTAGTACCTGAGCGTAAAATACAATTCATGTCTTACTTTAATAACAGTGAATTTAACTTTGATAATTGTTTCACACACAGTCTGAATTTAATTTTCAATTCTTGCTGTTTCTTCTCGTTTTACCCCCATACTTTCTTTTTTAATTTGTAACTTCACTGGTCTACTGTAACGTGTTGAGGAAGGTCGGGGAATTTTTTCCAAATTTCACTACTTTCATCCGATTCCATCAGCTACAGCGCCAGTACCAACGATTAGATGATTAATAATGAATCAGTTGACGCTGAATCCCCATTTGAAAACGTTTGTTTGAATTCATTTTGTCCCGCAGATTCATCACAACCCAATTTAGTCAAAAGGGTACGACTGAAATTGGGTTGTGATTGGAAAACGTCACCCTCTACCGTCTTAATGATTCTGGTTGCAATGTGATCAAGTATTTGCTGAAGTGGGATTTGGGCTTTAGTTTCTGACACTTGGATGATTTCTGGGTAGCACTGTATTTTAGATTTCAGGACCTGCTTACACATATATATGTAGGAAATATGGAATGGCCATTGTCATCTGATTTTTTGACTTCCTGTTGGTATTTGCTCGATTTTGAATTATTAAAGCTAAGGCCTTAATGGGACTGGAAACGGTTGGGTTATTTGATTAAAACACCGAGGATTAATAATTTTAAAAAGGATTATTTATTGCCAAGTGTGCCTGGCACATTGAAATTACAGAAGAATAACAAAGGATTGATTACAACTCGTATAGTCGTTAGCTGTAGCCGAATGTATTAATAAATGTAATATTTGTAGTTGCCATAACGTGTTGAATTATTTCTCTCACAAAAACTGTGCTGTGGGAACCCGTTGGATGATCAGCATCAGCATTTATCAAGTTTTGCGATGTGAAGGCCGGCCGTGCCGATAGCACTGCAGCTTCGCTTGGAAACATTCATGTCGTCTTTTATTTATTCTCGCGTTTTCTTCGAATTGCTTAAGTTCTCCATTTTGGATATTGAAAGCATGCAGTATGACAAAAATAAAAAAATATATATTTTTTTTATTTTCCTATTTTAAAATAGAACCAAAAAATCAAAAAATTAAAATAAATTCCGCATTTATCATGTGGATTTCATAAGACACGGAAGCGTCTTATTTTCAGTCTCGTCAAATTCGGAGACTTCAAATGTATATTTTTTTTTCTCTTTTTGAGTTTAACTTAATTTCGATTTGAAACGAAAATAATGATTTGATGGGCCCTAGTCTGTTTTAATAACTGGAATAACTGGAATAGATTACTGCCTAACTCGTTCATGCTCCTGTTGAAACAGTCTTAAAGACTGGTTTACTGTACGCATCATCCTTCACAGCAGAGGGCAACATTTTCATTTTAACTGAAATGCACTATTTCCAATCCTTGTCTCTTCTTCGTCTTTGTTTGGCACTACAGCCCGGACGGACCTGAGCCTCAACCAAGAAGCCTCTCCAGCCAGGACGGTCTATCGCCAGCTGCCTCCAATTGCGCACACCAAGTTGGTTGAGGTCCTTCTCCACTTGAGTGCGTCATCTCGTTCGAGGGTCCTCTGTTGAGATGTCCCAATGGCTTGGAATGGAAGAATCTTCGTGCAGAATCTGTGGAGTCCATCCGCTCTACATGACCCAGCCATTCTAGCTTAGTTAAGTGCATACCTCTGCACAGCCCGTACAGTTCGTTGTTGAATATCTCCAGACACCATCAACGCAAACGGGACCAAAGATCGCACGTAGAACTTTTCTCTCAAAACGCCCAAGAGCTTCTTCATCCGCTTTCAATAGCCTCCATGTCTCTGTGCCATAGAGCAGGACAGGGATGAACAGAGTGTTGTATAAAGTCAGCTTGGTGCTTCGAGAGATGGCTCTGTTGCTCAATTGCCTCTTGAGCCCAAATAAGCAGCCCAAATCTCGGTACTGGTGTCATTGCCACTGTTTACTACAGAGCCGAGGTAGACGAAGTCCTTGACTACCTCAAAGTTTCTGCTGCCCATTATGACGTTCTGTCCGAGACGTCGATTTTGTGCGTCCTTCCGTGACGTGTATCCTTATCCGTTGGAGTCGATTTAGAAGAAATGAATATATCCAACAAAGGAACTGGAAGTGAAATATAATGGCTTAAAGCTTGGTGATCAGTAGACTGAGTACACAGTAGGTAAGCACGTCGACTACTACGCCCAAGGTCTTAGAACCACTGACAATGCTCTGAGACTATAGTTGGTTAGAAAATGTTCCAACTTTGGAGTCGGCATACACCTATAGGTCCCTCCACTTTCGGAGAACAAGAGCAATTACAACTCGAGAGGTAGTTGTAAATAGAAACTGAGCAATGAGTCTTCATGACATGTATTTGCCACAGTTTTTATATCCAGTTATTGACAGTTTTTTTTATTTCGAGGTAGTAAAGGAGTTTGTCTACCTCGGGGAAAACGTGACCTCCAAAAACGACATCACAGTGGAGATCCGTCGTCGAATCGCCTTTGGGAACCGGGTTACTTCGATTTGTCAAAACAACTGGGCTCAAAACTCCTGACTCGAGGGACCAAAATCATGCTCTACAAAACTCTTATTTTGCCAGTCCTGCTCCTGCTCTGGAGCCGAAAGCTGGACGCTAAGCAAAACTGCAGAGCTGATTCTTGGTACCTTCAAAAGAAAAATTCTACATCGGATATATGGTCCCGTCTGCGAGGAAGGCGAATGGAAGAGAAGTCATAACCGCGAACTCTACGAGCTGTAAGAGGATGTGGATGTAGTCCGGAAGGAAAAAATCCGTCGACTGCAAAGAGGTTCTTTGAATCCGAGCCTCCTGGTTCGAGAAGGAGAGGGAGACCGAATCTCCGGTATAAAGACCAAGTAATCGCATATGCAAGACAGCTTGGTCTTGATGACTGGAAGCAGCGTGTCCAGGACCGTCAACGATGGAAGGCAGCAATTGCTCAGTCTCGGACCCTGTATGGGTCCCCGGCCTGATAAGTAAGTAAGTATTGACAGTTTCAGTAGAAACTATATACACATATTATGGAAATCGAAAGATCGAGGGAGCGACAGTGTAGCTTTAACTCGAATTTTGTGCTCGGGAGATATAGCGCAAGCGAGTAGAATCTTTGATGAATTTATGAGCCTAACCTCTGTAATTCTAGTGCAAATGCTTGGTTTTGACTCATTTTTTTAGTTATGACCCAAAAAACTGCTAGAATGCAATGTAAACACTCCGATTTAATTTTGTTTAGTCTGCCAACTGGTAGTAACGAGCGGTCACCTTCAATCAGGGTTGTGAAGCAATTTTTTGACTGTGAACGTCGCTAATTAGAAGCAAATAACAACATAATTTAACATCAAAAAAAACAATCCCATGAATGGCTCGATTCGATTGAAAAATTAAAGGCACCGCTTTTTGACATAAAATTCTGCTAAACTCGATCTAACACGTACAATGCTTGGCACGTGAATGTGCCGTTTTGATTTTATCTTTACAATTATTGTTATCCTATATTTAAGGGGTTATTATGTTCTATTGTGACTTACCCATGTGTATACGTATACACTACAAGTTCGCCCAAATTGGTCAAATATACAGAAAAAAGCACTTGTTGATGCTAATGGTCTAACTAACCTCTAATGCAAACTGATCGAAGCCACTCAGTAACACATGGCGACACATAACACTTGTATTATCCCAATAAGAAACCAAGAAATTATTTGCACGTTACGAGAGGTTGCACTGATACTACAGCAAAAAAATCACAATGAAGCAGTTATAACAAGATAGGCAGTGGAGGACATTAACCAAAATAAGGGCAAGCACTTGAACATTATGCTTCAACTTTAATCACCTTCACACAATCAAATTGGGTACACAAAATACTCGCAAGTGACACTAAACAATCATCCGCAAACAAGATCCCGGCTGATTTGCAGCAACAACGCACAGATTAAAATCATTGACTTAAGCCAACTAGACCGACCACGACCGAACTAAGTAATCAGATGTTTTTCAACGAAATTGACATATCGCCATCCATCCAAATGTAAATAAGCCGCTGTCAACAGAAACTAGGAGCGGAGAAAGACAATTAGCAGAGACACTAACCAGAACGCTGATTAAAGCGATTTAAGAATTTTACTGTGAACACAAATTATTTTTTTACAATTTGGCTTAAAACTTAGAGTGAGGGTGTGGGCTCAACATGAGGGTCCAACTGATGTACATTGTTTAATTCAACATTTGGTATTAGAATATCGGTTTAGTGTTTATTTTTGTATATCCTGCAATGTCCAGTGCTTACATCGGGTTGTTCAAATACCCATGTTGGTCCTTTTGGAATGGGGTGGTGGTGTGGCCGACTTAGCCGACTTAGACTCCCTGATGACTGTTATCGCTGCTCTGATCCATGCAGCTCATTGTCAGATGTCGTTGGGAAGCTCTGTTCGCTTAGCAGATTTAGTGCGTTGAGGTAGCGTTGACCTGGGATTGTGCTTCTCAGGTTACTGCTTGCCTCGTTAGGATGTTTGCTGTGGTCCAAAAGCTGCTTTCTGAACAGAGTCACCATGTACGGTTGCAAGGGGATGATGCGTGCTTCGTCGGAAAGTTTCTTGTTGCTGTGGTGCTTTCGACGATCCCTGTCGAAGGTGAAACCGCAGTATTTTCCTTTCGAAAATTGCGAGCTTCTCCATTCTGGGCTTAGAAATAGTGTGCCATATTGGGAAGCCGTACCTTAAGATTTTGGTTGCTTGTCCTCTGATTTAATCAATTTTACTTTCGCATAAAAGTATAGAGGCGATGGGAGCTTAGATTGGCATGGCTGGCATATGTCAGCCAGTCATCTGCGAATAGACAACAGTTCACTGTGTTTGTTGGAGGCTGTTGATCTGCCGTGTAGATGTTGAAGAGCATCGGTCTCTGTTTCGACCCTTGAGCAACTCCCGCCTTGGTGCGTCGCTCAGTTAATTGGCTGCCTTCTACTTGAACGTAGAATCTTCTGGAATGCAGCAAGTTATATACTATTCTGATGAGGTTGGAGAGAATTCCCATCTGATTCAGCTTATTGATGAGTCCCTCTATCCAGACAGTGTCGAAGGTCTTTTCCACGCCCAGGAAACAGGCAACGATGACTTCGTGTTTGTTCAGTGCAGCTACAACACCCTGGTGGAGCTTCATTAAAGGAATATTAGCGTCGAATATTCGTAAATGACACGTAGGAACACGGTACCGGATGCCTGTGTGTTTATTCGCAAGTTATTTGTTGTGACTGCATTCAATTTCGTGACCGTGACTTGACGTCATGAATTGGAACCATTTTATTCAGCTCGGTGGAGACGCAAATGTGGATAGTAGGTAGAGGGGTAAGTATTCAAGTAGAGTTAGAAATTAATGAATAATAAGGAATCCTAATTTATTAAAAAATTGAAAACCGAGGAGTGATTATGTATGTTAATCGTAGTTTAATGAAAAGTGTGTGATGAGTGATTTTATTTTTAATGTTTAAATAACGTGTTTTTCCTTGTATCCCACTCAGTTTCAGCAAGGAGGTGACCTAAAGAGCTTTGCAGGGGAATTATACCCAATGATGACGCTGATCTTGTATTCTGGTACTGTAATAGATAAGTGCGTCCAGTCGTGTGCTGAAATTTGAGACACAAAACATTTTGCGCCACAATCTTCTCGTCAGTGGCAACTACAATTTGTGAGGGACAAGAATGTGGACTCAAAGCGGTACTGAATCTAAAGCCGATTTGCAGCATATGCGATTGAAATCGTACTCGATTGTCTTGGGGCTGTAAACCGGTTGAAACCGAATTTAAATCCTATGAAAATCAAAAAGCGTGGCGTCGCGGCGTAGTTAGGAGGTGCGTCGATTCCTTCTCTGGGAGACTAGGTTCAACTTCTGACACGAACAAATTTCATAATTCACGACTCCACCTGTCTCGATTCACGGACAATAATCTGGGATGGTACTTTGAATAGAATCGCCACAAATGCATTAATAGAAAAATAGCATACATATCTCTGTAGAACCTAGTCCCAGGACCACCTCGGGCTGTAGCGCCTATTATTATTTTTCTAAAAACGGACAAATGTGAGGCCCTCCTTACATTGCCTCAGAGCTTCCAAAAAAACCACAAAGAAAACATAAAAGGTCTTGACATCTTCTTTATTGCGTCACACATTTAAATAACAATTACAGTCGTGTACAAATATTACTTAGGTAAATAATTTTATTTTTCTTACAATTAAAATAAAAACGTGCAGCCATTTTGTCAGTATCAGCAGCAGAATTATCCATTGTTAAAATTTCGTCCATATAAATTCAGCAATGTCGATTTTCTCCTCATCAAATTACCGGATAACAGAGGTATATGTCCAGATCGTCGTAGTCCTCCTTTGTGAAGGAAGTTGTCAATTCAGAGAACAAGGCGGCGGCATATGCGTCCAGACTCCTAAAATAATCAGCTTCCGCCATGAATTTCTGACAAAAGTCGGCATTGAACTCATAGCCGAAGTCCTCAACCGGCTGTGGGACTGCTTCAAATTGATAGTTATTTCTTTGCGGGCTGCTCTGTTGCTGTGAAATCTGCTGCTGAGGGGTTTGTTGATAACAGCTGAAATGCTGCCGGTCTTGGTGAAAATTGTCTGCTTCTCTTTGCGTCTGGTACTGCGGAATAGTCGCCTGTTGCCAAGCATGGGCTGGTTGATGGCTCGCTGGAGTCTCAATCTCGTCCTGACTATGTTCAGACTGACACGGACTTTTTACACACTTTATTGACTCGTCATTGCTTGATTCATCCGTTGTCTTGAAATCGGACAGATATTTTGGTGTCAGTTCTCCAGCGTACGCATTTCGGTTTTTCTTCTTATCTTGCCTGCGGTTCTGAAACCAAATTTTGATCGTTCGTTCGGGCAAACCCAGACTATCACTGAGTTCCTTGCGACGCCACCTGCACAATGCGCTGTCCTTTGCAAGCTCGGTCTTTAGCACGCTGAGCTGGTTTGCTGTGAACGCTGTCCGGAGTCGCCTGCTCTCGGCGCTTGTAGTGTGGTTGGATTCTATTACAGACATCGACGATGTTTCTCGCTAAAAAAAACACACAATTTAAATAACATTTAATTTTAAAATTACTTGCTTACGAATGGTTACTTACCGATCCAATTTGTTCCGGTAGTCTTGCTCGATTGACGGTGTTTTTGCAAAAACTGCAGATATTCCCGAAGCCCTTTTATTTATAGGAGATTTAATTATTTCACCCTTTCTCACATTCTGGAAATTGCAACAAATACTATGCCCCTAGGAAAAAAAATGCCTCATATTGGATATCCTTTGATTCATCGGCGAACGGGGCGTTCCAGGGTCTGTGTGAACCACAATGTGAAGGTCAGCGTAGGTAAAAAATGCAAAAATCTGGAAGCAGGTCACTATTTTTCTAAGAACAAAAAGTCATAAAATCGGCAAAAATCCACCAGGCTGCAATTGAAAATTTAGTAATTTCCTTTGAAAAAGACAAATATTTGACCAAAGGGTCAGTGCACACGTGCATTTACTTTTTAGCGCGAGGCATGCTGTAAACTCTGATTTTCTTCTAATCCATATATAAGGCATACGTGCAGGTTTACTTCTTGGAAAGAAAAACGTTCGGTCGCATTAGAAACAAGGACAGCGGAGTTCAGTAAATTTGTGTACTCGGTCTCCTTTCAAACATGACTGAGTCTTTCGATTGGTCGCATATTTACCGGTACGATTGCAGACACGCACATTCTCTGTACAAGACTTGTATTGCCCCGCCTCCAGGTTAAAACTAAATAGCCAACAATAGAAAACACCAATGTCATTGAAATGCGTCGTTTTTACAACTCCACTTGACAACGTTACGCTGTTGATCCTATCCTTTTGCATTGAGTATAAATCTAACTCAAATCTTAAGGCCCAACTATAAATGACACACTTAAGCTTATGTCAGAATTGAGCGAGACATTCTTGGAAGCTTGGTCAAATTTCAAAGCGTCCATAATTTCTGCGGGAGAGACTTAAGCAATACCTTTTACATATGTACGTATATGGCAATGGATTCCTTTCAAGTAAACAAAAGTGAACGAAACCTAACGAAACTGAGTGAAGTGGGTAGTATGGGCATAGTGTATCATTTCTTGTATTGGGTCCATTATCGTTGGGCCTTTACTTATACAAGGTGGCGCAAGATTAATCATCCTATCGGAAGATGCTATAATTTTTTCATATGGCGTCGTACGTCAGTCACTCATTTATTCCAGGCTCTTGCGGAGTATAGCGCTCCATTGCTCTTGTGTTTGCGTACTGCAGCTGTCCAGTTATCAAATATAATTGACGTACAACGCCATTTGGTAAATTATAGCACCTTCCGATAGGGGATTAACTTTGCGCCACCTTGTATGTGTTCGTTTAAGGAGAATAAACTATACATTTGTACTTACTACGCCATACAATTTCCAACGCATAGTCATCCTTAACGCAATGTTCTTTCAATACATACTTGTGGATGCAAATATTTTTTGCGTATGATCCATATAATCATTACCTACCTAGCTACCCAGGCCCCACTTGGGTGTAGACTTTAAGAAGCCCTTAATAAAAACTCTCAATTGCTAGGAATCGATGAAGTGATATAATCGTCGCCCCTCATATAAATAAAATGATTTCGGCAGCTTTAGTAGCTTTATCAATAAAACCGTCGAACGAGTAAGATCGGTATTTTTTATCTAGAAGTTAAGAGTGTTCAAAATGAAGCGCAATAAAATACAATACAATGAAATTAAATTGGTAAGTATACTTTTTTTATTTAATTTATTAATATTAAAATTTTATTTATTTTTAGCAAGAAAAATCGACAAGGATCGGCAAAGGCAGAAGGAGTATGAACAAGCGCTTCCGAACTGCGTTCACAGACATTCAACTCAGCGAGTTACAGGCTGAGTTTGCAAGCAGCAGTTCGCTGACCAGTACCCGCCGCAAAAGAATCAGTAAAAAACTGGCTTTAGATGAGTACACAATTAAAGTGTGGTTCCAGAACCAGCGACAGAAGAATCGGAGGAAACGAACAAAGCCAACTGCTGGAAGCTATACAACCGATAGACCAGAGTCCCCCCAACTGACAGATGACGATTTCATTCAATCGGAAGTCGAAGAGGAGGAATGTTTGATTTTACCCAAACAATTACCTCTCGAGCCACCACAATTGGATCGAGACATAGACATTCTATGTCATACGCCGGATCCGAGAGAACATACCGAGATTCGATTGAGTGAAGCATATACAGCATGTCACCAACCAGACAAACCGAAAGCAGATTGTGTAAGCCAGCCATCGGAACATGTAGGAATCCCACCGCAACATGTAGTTTACCGACCTGAAATGTGTCCATGGGGGCAAGACGTTTACACACAGCAACAGTTCGGTTACCCAGCTCACGTACAACAAGGAGTACATCCATGGCCCCAACAACACGAATTCCACCAGCAGCAAGTCCCAGCATACTACTTTCAACATCAGTTTTATGGTGATCATATGGCCCCGTTTATGTATCAATTCTATCCCTATCCCTATCCCTATGAACAGCAATATAGAGATATTTCGCAGCAACAGATTCACTGGCAATACATGCACCACCAATATATTCCACAGCAGCCTACCCGACAGCAATACGATCCAAGTGAGGATGACGAGAAGCTGGATATCGCCCAGGTTATCCAAAATACAATACACTATCTGTCCTAACATTGAATACTTCCCCGCTCCAGTTACTGACGAAATGGTGGCAATATTGGCCAATCCATTGATTTACAGTTGCACACTCTGCATTTATACATAGAAACATGTGTAGAAATAAGCAAATTATGTGTATAACAGTTTTTAAAATTAGATTAGACATATCAACAACTTACGACTTTTTTATGTTTTGAGGAATTGGATATGAAATGGGAAAAAAGGGAAATTTTGGTGATTTGAAAGCAAGTTTTATAAAATTCACGGAATTCATCTTCCAAAAACGATGTTTTGACAACCCGCGTAAATACCGCTAGTAGCAACACAAAACCGAAGCGTAAACACGTTACAATCGACTTCGCAGCTTCTTTGGACTCAGGAGGGTTCTCTTTGTTTTGAGTTATGGGCTACCAATACCCTTAGGTCTCCTGAATAAAGTCAGCACGAAGAAAAGAGAGAGAAAAGAAAGGACTCTTACATCCACTGCATCGAAAACAGTTTGGCAGGTGTATTGTGCTGTACTCACAAAATACCCATTTATTGCCGACTTGAGATCTTCATCATCCGAAAATCTTTTTACACGAAGACATTTTTTCAAATCCGGAATCAGGAAATTATCACTAGGGGCAAGGTCTGGACTATAGGGTGGGTGTTGGATTTCTTCGAAACCACAATCTCGCGCAGCAGCCTTGGAAACTCGCGCCGTGTGAACAGGAGCGTTGTCATGACGAAGCAACACACCGCTGCGAGTTTACCCCGTCTTTTCTTTTTAATTTCCTCCCGCAAATTATGCAAAGTGGAAGCGTAGGATGTGGCGTTGATGGTTTCACCTTTTTTTTGTACTCAATGAGCAAGATTCCCTTTGAGTCCCAAAAAACTGTGGCCATGAGCTTCCCGGCAGACGGAGTGACTTAGAACTTCTTCGGGGGGTCTGTTCCTTTTTCATGCTACTGCATGGACTCTTGTTTGCTTTCGGGGTCATGGGGGTGGATCCATGTTTCGTCACCAGTAACTATTCGATCCGTAACACCGTCCGCGTTCTCACTACACATCTCCAGAAGCTCTCTACAGCATGGGATTCTCACTTTTTTTCTGAGGCGCTGTGAGCACTCGTGGCACCCACCTTGCACTGACCTTTGAAAAGATTAAGATGGTCATGAAGAATGGTGTGAATGGTACCAATTGAAAGCTTGGTGATCTCTGCCATCATTTTCACCTTTATTCGGGCATCCTCAAGAACAAGTTTTTCGACTTCTTTGATGCTTTCTCCCGTACAAGCAGTAGCCGGGACGCCGAAGCGGTGGTCGTCTTCAATGCTCTCTCTGCCTCTCTTGAACTCACTTGACCACTTTTGCACAGTTGATAACGAAGGTGCGGAACCCTGGTAAACAGCCACCATCTCTTCATGAATAGTTTTTTGACTTTTTCCTTGCTTAGTGAGAAATTTAATTATAGCGCGATTCTCAATTTTCATCATCATCGTCTCAGTTGCCATTATGATTCTGTTTAATTAGAGATAAAACGCGAATTAATAATCACATTTATATGAAATTTTACATGAATGCACTAAAATAATAGTATTACTTGATAAATAAGTCAATTTATATATACAACCACAGCTTCACCCCGATACCGAGAATATATTGCGTCGTAGGTGCATAAGCAAATCTATGAACGAAATTTCCCTCATCGATCGAAGAATTGAGAGCAGCTAAACAAGAATGACAAGCCAAGCATTGTTTTCTCAGCACAATTGGCGCTCTCGATTGTACCCGTATTGAGATGTTAACGTCTAATTTACATGGCGATGACTATTTGAATAGCAATCATTTTTTTTTCCCTGAATGTGCAAGCCACTTGGAATGCTAAGGAGTGCGCGTCAGATCAAAAAGGAGAACCAAACAAATTCTTGAATCATGCAACACAAGTGTTGACGCCCAATGGCCAGGATATGTGCATGATTCAAGAACTTTTTGTATCCCCTTTTGATATGACGCGGGCCTTCAGGTTCTCAATTTGGTTTCCTCATCTTGCTTTCTAATATTCATGGCTGAAGTTTGACTTTTTTCCACCAAGCACGGATAGAATCCACCTAGTAGGAGCAAGGATGTGTTGGGGTCCCAGGGCAATTATTAGCGTTATACACAAGCTTGGGACGGATACAGGTCGCATATATCCAATTTAGATCAGATAGAGTGTGAACTGGGATATGTATTAGTTCATCATATCTTCTTTGATATTAATGTCACAGTATTCAAATGTCGTTTGTGTAATACTCCGTTCTGAATAAATCTTACTTCTTGCTTCAAACGTTCAACGAAACACACGCCTTTTATTTGATGCTCTGCTTAAACTCACAATTACAACAAGTTATGGGGCCCAGTACACACTTCCACTGCCTATCATATTCCGGAAACTAATTGGTGCTCTTTATAAAGCAACTAAGATGGTTGACATGTGACATAATGCTACTTAGCTCGGCCAGTTTGTTTAGGAAATGAGCTCTTAGGTAGGTAGCTAGGTAGGAAATGGCACTTAGACCAGAGTAGGCCCGTTGTACCGCCGCGTGGGTGTTCAGATAGGAAGAAGAAGATGTAGAGGGGTTTATGACAGCCAGTTGGTTTCCTCAGCAAATTTGACTAGCGTTTTGACTGGTACTTTGCTGAGATCGTTTAGACTGTCAAAGAAGTAGGAGCCTATGGTGGCTTGATGAGGCGAGAGCAGGATAGTTACAGAGGAGATGGTGGATGTTATGAGTAAATGAACCCCTAAGTGGCATCTCATTTGGACGGAGAGGCAGCTGTAATTACAGAGAAATTGCACAATAGTTTCCTCCTCATCCTTGTCGCTGCAGAACACAGATACCAAGTAACCAACTCGGACTTTATATGTATGTGCTAAGCGGAGTTGAAAAGTGCAAATTTCCGAATAGTAACAAAAACATCAATAGATGGTGATCGGCCCATACACCGATTAAAGTTGATCCACCACTAAATTCACACTTTGAATGCTGCTCACTCTCAGTCATTGCCCTAGTCCGCCAGCTAAGATCAAACGGGAGTTGCGACCGAGAATGCACAACAGTGGCTTGTGAAGCGAGCGAATAGGACGCCCTCGACTCCGAAACATATTCACTTCACACTCTTACTTTGTTAATTGACGCCCTCGTGGGCGTATAGGGTTGAAGGGGTCGCCGGGGAATAGCATAGCATTAAAAAAACACCGAATTAAACTCGCAATAATCAATATGTTCCACTTTCGACTGCACTTCTTCCACTTCTGTCATGCAAACCAAATATTCTCACAAATTGTGTAGATGCCGTGGGCTGATGTGGATTTTTTGCATGATTTTGGTATAATTTTCAAGCAGCGCAAATAAATGTAAGCTGTAAAGGATTCCGCATATTACCGTATCATCAGTCATCATCGGATTAGAAAGAAGATCCCAATAAATACGTACGTTACGTCTTGAATCCATACAATCCCACTACGACAACAGCTGAGTACAATGATTTACGCGGAAAATGAACTGTCCAAGAGTGAAAAAGCTGAAAGTTGACCAATATTACCCGTCGTGATGCATTCCACTTATAGACCGCATTTTTTGACTACCTCCCTCTTATTAGGTCTTGTGAGTTTTCCTGCTTTTGACATTAGGCAAAGCAAACAACGAATTATTAAGGTTTGGGACATGGTTAGGAAGAGGTGACACAGTTGTGAATTCTATGAGTTTTACAAAAATGTGGGTACATTCCGGATCAATCAATTATGCCACATCGACCGATGAACTCCAGCTAATTGGGAAATACCCTCTGGTGCCTCCTGCATCGAAAAGCACAGCAAGACCGAACCTATGGCATAAACTATAAAGTAAAATAATAATTGGGAGAATGGTATCCAGACCGCCAAGAATGGATGGCAGGTCAGGCTCAGACCCGCCATGGATAGCTGGCGTGGTAAGGAAGTAAGTCATATTGACATTAGAGAAAAAAAACATCCCCATCAATCACCACCCCCTCGTATAAGTCATGACAATTCGCAATCACCTACAGCCTTAGATTTGGTAAAAAAAAAAAACATGATGACAATCGATGCCTACCTTTTAAATATTTAATTCATATTCAAAGTTGTTAAGAAAATAGAAATAAATTTAATTAAATTCCCTCCTTTTCATTCGCTTTTCATTTTTAGCTCCGACAAGACAATTCAGAGGCGCCTGAAATACCGGCATGCATCCGAGTAAAAAAGTATCCAACACTAAACGCTTTCGGACTGTGTTCACAGAATTTCAACTCAGTGAGTTAAATGCTGAGTTTGCAATTAACAGATCCCTCTACAGTGGTCGCCGCAGGAGTATCTGTGAAAAACTGGGCTTAGATGAGTTCACAGTGAAAGTGTGGTTCCAGAACCAGCGGCAAAAATGCCGGAAAAAAAGAAATAAACTCGCTGGTGGAAGCCCTTCATCCGAATGTGAACTTTCAGAACTCATTGAGTCTCGATCGAATGTTGAAGAGGACTTAAGCGAATTTCTAATTTTGCCTTCAAAGAACTTGCCTAGCCAAGAACCAAGACCACAGGTGGACCCAGCCACATCATTTCTGTCCGAGGTAACAGAATCGGGGGAACTGAATCAGTCCAATTGGCATCCCGCATGCCTTCAACCAGCAAATTCGCAGGAACAGGAAAGATATCCACAGGAGGGATATTTCCTACTGCAGCCGCAGGAGGATCTGATAAAATTAGAGTACGAAAGTTGCTTTGATCAGGACGTAGGTTGTGCACAACAGCTGGAAGATTACCCACTGCTGAACCAGGCTGAATGTAGTCAACAGCATCCAACATGCCTTCCACCAGATGCCTCCCAGCTAAAAGAAGCTTACTTTCCACTGGAGGGAGGATTCCCACCTCAGGCGCAGGAGGCTGTTAATGCACTTAAGTACGAAAGTTTCCTTGATCAGGTCGTAGATTATCCACAGCAGTTGGAAGATTACCAACAGGACACCGCATCCCTTCAGTCAGAGAAGGAGGCTCTTAGCATACTTGAGTACAAAAATTGCCTTGGTCAGGAGGTGGACTATGCAGAGCAGCTGGGAGATTACCCACTACAGCATGTGCCTCACCTGAAGCAGGAAATAATCAATCCAATCATCGACGAAACTTATCCACTGGAGCAGGAACCACACATGCAGCAGCAAGGTTTCTACCCACAGCAAGAGGGACATTATCTAGACCAAAATGTGGTTTACTCACAACTGCACGATGCCTACTTTCACCACGACGATTCTTATTTTCCTCAGCCACAGATTTATGCCCAACAGCAGGACATTTTCCCACAGCACCCGCTGCACCGAGACGAGAGTGATCTCCAAATGATTCCAATGGAAAGTTGCCACCAGCAACTGCAAAAAGAATTTCCCCAATTCTACCAGCAGACATTTGTGGAACACAGTCCGGAGTTTTACTCGCCAATCAGTTCGGAAGAACATTTTTCTGAGCACCAATATCCGCAGCAAACGTTTATTTCACATCAAAATCATCCGCATGAAACAGTTTTCGAACAAGCGCAGCTGCATGACGAAGATTTATTTCCGTTCGATCTCGATGCGTGTCAGAAATCAATTGGAAAAACAGAATCGGGTGGTATCCCACCTGAATGGAACGCCCCACTGACAGATCCAGATTATGGCTTCGGGAAATATCTGGCGAATCCCGGTGAAGATGAGGAGAAAGTTGATATTAGCGAGTTTCTCTGGTACTTGGGCGCCGAACTTTGAGTTGGCACAGGTGTCCAGGTTATTGTGATACCAATGAATATTCCCAACATTTGTTTGACCCACTGCAGTCGCAAGTCGAAAATAAAAAAATTATGGTAAGTGTAATTATGTGTTAATTGTTTTTTTTTCCTTTTCGAGAGAGAGAAAAGTTTTATGTGCAATCGTTGGTCCTGTTTGCGTTGATGGCGAATTGATCTGCACCGACATAAGTCTAATTAGGCTTAGAATTTACCGCGAAGATGTTCATTCACCCTCAAGTGGCAGCACTGGTTGTATGCAACTGCCTGCCGAGAGCCGCTGTACATTACAAAGTCATCCTACCCGTCCAATGTGCTGGTTGGAATTGCAGAAGAAATGGAATTTAACTTCTTCACTTTATTTGATTAATTTGTTGCATGAAAAAATCTTAATCTTAGTCCAGAAGCAATAATTGTATTTCGTCTAATGCCAGAGACTGTGTTGAAAAAAAAAACACTTTAATAGATGGATAATTGTGTACAGAAGACGAGTACTGGTCAGATCACAAGACATCAGACTTTAACGCTGCAATATTTATTCACACCAATGACTCGATTTGTATCGTTAATTCCCAAAAAGTCATCATGAACATCATCTTCTGACCCGCATGATCCACTAAAGGCGTCGCAAGGACAAAGCACGTGCGAGAGATCGCCAGTCCACTCGGTCCTTCGCCGTCGACTCTAACTCAACAGGAGCTATGTCCAAGCGTAACCAGGCGAGTTTTTGGACTTGATTCAATCATTTCGTCATGAGTTTATGCCAAGCGATTGCCTACCTGATGGAATCGCAGTCACGGCACACCCCTAGACTCGTGATGATGGGGGCATTCGTGTCATGTAACCAAAACATCGAAGCTTAGCCCTTTCCGTTCGAAGAAGCAACGTTGAATTCCTCACTCACTGCCGTGTTTCTTACCCTATCACGGCGAGTAACTCCCACAACAGCACGAAGATATCTCATCTCTACTGCTTGTATTTGCGATCATATTCTTCCGGCCATTACCCAAATTTCAAGACCATATTTGAGTGGAACAATCAGTGAGCTATAAACCGCTAACTTGGCTTTGACATCAAGCTCGGCATTTCTGATTGCAGATCTTCTAAGCGCTGACCTAGCTTGGCCAATTCTACAGGAAAGTTCAGCATAACTCTTTCCATCACGCTTGAAAAAAAGTCCGAAATATTTAAACTTCTCCACCTGCTTCAATGGGGGGCGTTCTGGTAATTACCATAACCTCTGATTTGTCCATGTTAACATTCACCCCAGGATCAGCACATACAGCCACAAGCCTATTGAGTACACGCTGGAGTTCCGTCTGGGAGGATAATTTTGTCATGTGTAAAATGAAGATGCAATGCAAATCGTTTCTTTACTCTCCTGACTACGAAAAAAGTAAAATGGGGATCTGTTTCCTATGAATTCGAAGACATAACAGTTTTTTTTAAAGACGCAACTTTGAAACTGAGCAAATCGAAGCGACTCATATCGGGGTGTTGATGGAGACTTGCTTGCTTTGGGAAATAGTCATTAATTTGAAAGAAGCACTGCTGCATGAACATTACCGATTCTTACCTCGACTTCAATGGCAGTAGAACTTCTAATACAGTCCATAGCTTTCTGCATTCTAGAAGATTCTACTGTAGTCGTATATAGAGAAACAACAAACACGAGTGTGTGGTAAGCCGTTAAATGAGAACTGCTTCTTAGTTGGGAGATCTTTTATGCATTTGTTATGTACAATGAGTGGCCCGTTTTCAGGTCGTTGACCCGATTGCATGATTGAGCATACATAAAAAAGATTGTAGCTATGAGTTCAATATGCAAAAACACTGGTGCACAAAAGTGCTCATCTCAAAAGTCCCTACACTACGTTCCAGTGGTAGGCAAGGCCCCAAAGTCGAAGCTGGGACCGATGCTCTTCATCATCTACACCGCAGATCACTGTCTATTCGCAGATGAATGACTTATGCCAGCTCGAAGTCACCACTGACCGCCATGCGAAATCCAGACAGCGAACAAATTTGACTACCTCACCAAATGGGGTATTCATATCAATACTGGAAAATCGGTACTTATTTTTTTAAAGTGATCGTCCCGAGGTGGATGCAGATCAGCAGCCAAATGTCGGAGCATAAGAATAGTGCTCCCTAGCAGTACCGAAATATCAACAGACAAAGAGGTCTAGTATATTGGCGTTTGAAGTCCAACATCTACTCGAAATTTACCCTTAAGAAGGCTAACCTAGGCTTCCATCGCATCTATCAAGGACAAAGCTGCTGCTCTACAACCAGCTAATACGGCCGATCTTAACGTACGGCTTCCCAATATAGCACACCATTTCTAAGCATAGCATGAAGCTCTCAATTTTCAAAATGTTCACCTAGGAGTCGATGGCACCATAGCAACAAGAAGCTTTACGACGAAGCACGCATCATTCCCCTGCAACCGTAGATTGTGACACTGTTCAGAAAGCAGCTTTTAGACATCAACAATCATCCTAACGAGGCCATAAGGAACCTGAGAACCCCAATCCCCGGACGCGCTAAATGTGCTAAGTGAGCAGAGGCTACCTACGACAACAAATTTTAAATTAAATAATGTACATCAGTTGGGCCCTTATTTTGACCTAACACAATTTTCTTTTTTCTTTTTTTTGTTGGAGGTTTTTAAACACTTCAGTGGAGCACTCAGACTCAAAAACTGGTCCATTGTACTACCAGGCAGCAACCTAAATTTAATAAAATTTCATGGTATTCCGGAGGAATACCAGCAGGCGCTTCTGTGATGAGGAACCTACATCATCAGCAACAAGTAACTGCCGCCTGATCCAAGCAAAGGCGGGACAGTGGCAGAGGAAGTGCTCTGCAGTGTTATCGTCTTCTCCACAGGCGTCGCAGAGGGTTTCGTCGCTTGCACATTTAGGTATTTGGCGAAGGTGTAGTGGCCCGTTAGTACGCCGGTAAGACGTCGCCAGTCTTTTCTGTTAAGAGATGCCGTGGATTTCTTACAGAAATTTGGGAGCATGCTCTTGGTTTGTCTACATCCTGGAGAGTCATGCCATCTCCGGTTGTGCTCTCGAGAAGCCCAGCCATCGATGGAAGCCCTAACCGAGAACGCGGGTAGTCCCAACGCAGTTTCGGGTCCTAAAAGTATCTCCTCTGATCCTTGTCTAGCAAGTTCATCGGCGATCTCATTTCCTCGTGATGGAGGAGGATTAAGCACAGCTTGGCTGTCGCTCCAGACAAAAATAATTCGCCCCTTCCACGTGTTCTTCTAAATATAGTTCGTGGCCATTAGGATCGCATAGGTTTCCGTCTGGAAGACCGACGTAACTTTACCTAACGAGGTGTGCAGTCTAATGCTGTCCCTCTCCACGAAAGCGCCAGCGCTAGACCCTCCATTGGTCTTGGAGCCATACGTGAAGATTCGACTACATTCTTTTCCTGGCTCATATTCTGGCCAGAGCAAGTCCTGAGTGCAGGGAAAGTCGACTTTGTATGTGCGTCACAGCTGCATTGCTAACACCCTTAGGTAAGTTTTACATTTTAAAAACTTTTAAGTTCCTCAGAACAATTCTTTTGCACCTGGTTTCGAAAGTTTGTTGAATTCACGTGGTTTCATGGAGAGTAATCGATGTACGATGGGCATCCACATTTCTGGGTAGGAGTATTCGCTATTTCGATAGCTGTGATGGCTGACATTGGTTTTCGTATCCACTATTTCCTGTGTTGTGGAATCGGTTTATGTGGAACTTATTCTCCTTTGCTGTGGAATGTGTGACTGTGGAAACTATTGCCGATGAAATTGTTTTTTTTTTTAAATTGGAATCTCTTCCTGTTGTGGAATGTGGTCCTTTAGCCTCGATTGGTGTGGAATATGTTATAAACAGAAACCTTGGCTAAAATTGGTGTGGAATATGACGTTGGTGTAGAAGCTGTAGCTGTGGAATATGTCCATGTAGAATATGTTGCTGTGGAACATACTGCAGTGGAATATGTTGCTAGCTTAGCACTTGGTTGCTGAGTTTTATTTCAACAGCTGCCGAAGTCTCCTAATATGATGGTAGGCATTCTCAACACGTTTACTGATTGTTGGCGCGTTTACCACACGCCCTAACGAAAGACTGTTCTTTTAAAAATGGTCAAGTTTGTATTTTTATTGGAGAGCAAAGCATTTTATTATCCAACAGTGTGAATGAAAGAATAATCGTGTTGCGTTGAGAAAATTACTGAGATGAGGAATGAGGTTGGCTGTTCTAGAAGAGCATGAACCACTCGGTCCACCACAAATTCGGTGGTCTGCGGTTAGTAATAATTTTGTGAATGAACATAGAATGATGGAATATTGCAGATTAAAGCTTCTTTTATTGCTATTGTCTCAATGTTTATGTAACAAGCGGCGTTGATTTTTGCGCGTGGAATGGAAATCGCACATCTCATGAACTTCACTTTAACGCACACCGCTGCTTTGCGGATAAAGGAGTTCCCCTCACTCTTGCTGCGCATAGGTGGAAGAAATCTATTCGCTCGAATCTGAGAACGAGAGATAGTTGTAATGACTTAATTTCTTCCTCTGATAGTATGTGCATCCCCAGACATGTTTGTCTTTTGTGGGTAAGTGCCTCACAGAATCTTAGTACGTGTTCTGGAATTTCACAGAATCTGCAGAGACCCTCTTCTGATACTCCTAGTAGCCTTAGGTGCTCCCTGAGTTTACAGTCCCCTGTTTGGATACGGAGGCTGTTCTTGCTCATGCACATACATGCCTCAAACCTCTTTCGGTTAAACTAAGAGTTTCTTGGCCTGCTTCATGCCATAAAGGGGTTCTGTCCGGTTTCTTTATTCTAGTTCCACGTATTCTTCTCTGAGGACATGGTGTCCTACATCGCTGAATGGTTCTGGGCATGTAAAGGGTTCCGATGCTCCTTTCCTAGCTAGGGAGTCGGCCATTTCATTGCCTACTATCCCCGTATGGCCAGGTATCCGGCAGAGTTTTACTCTGTTTCTCCTACTCAACTCTTTAAGCTTCTGTATTTTCACACGAGCTTGGATTGAGACCTATATAAAACATGACGCTTTAGACATGCTATCAAGCCCACCTTATTTTCCTTGTTTTTCTCCTCCTTTTCCTTTCCTCCTTGATGAGGATAACAAGGTGGGCTTGATAGAATGTCTAAAGCGCCATCGCCATCGACTTAGCAATTTCCGGGAGTACACAGAGATATCGGTGAATGCCCAACATGTGACACACTGCATCATTGAAGGCTACTTCTAATTCGCGTTGTAATAATAAGTCTAGGCCACCAGATTTTGACCCGCTTCGACTGAAATGAAATACGCACTGAATGGTCATGTTTGCTGTGATTTGTGATTGTAGCAATGTAGAACCCGTCTTAATACAAGCCCAAAACTATTAGAAGAGAGCATCCATAAGTACCCGTGTTTGAAAACAGTTGACGTTTTTAAGGAAAGTTGTCATTGTCGTCCTATCGGTAGTACGATAGTGCGATGTCAAACGACATCATACCACGGTTAGCCGCTGTTTTACTGATACCAAATTTGTACTCTAGTCAGCTTCTACTCAAATTGATCGTGAAATTTATATTTTTCCCACGTCATCATCATGCTAATGTATGCAATCATCGAGCAATAATCCGTCATATCACTTAGATGTATGTTATATGACAGTGAAGGTACATTGTCCGTTTGAAAGCACTGCATCCCTTCGAAGGTGATTATTAAAATGATTAAAAAATACACAACACAATTGAGGGCATTATGCACATATGCATTGTATTCCCTATCCCTATCGCATTAATTGTAGCCACTACAACGCTCGAAGTGTAATTACCTACCTTGTGTACACAGGCAATTTTATTCCCTCGCGAACGATTCCATAATGAATTCTAACGCCAAGTTAGAGAAGCTTCACGTGACACACTCCAATAATTGTCAGCGACCGACTCTCCCAGGTACCAACGCTGGAATCAACCTCAATTGAACGGATAATCATATCATAAAAGGCTTAATCAGTCCACGGACAAAAATCACCGCCGCTTGTTACATAAACATCCAGCATGCGCTGAGCAAAAGTGTCAGGCTGTTTGTCAGCATGGCGACACCATGCGCCATTGTTTTCATTGTTCCTTCGCCGCACAGACGGCTGCGATGCTATTGTAAAAACAAAATCCCATTCAAAGGAGAAAAGTACGGCCGCAAGATCTGTGCAGGAATCGTCGCCCGCCTCCGGCTTTGTAACTGTATGTTTTTCGTCGTCATAAACTGCATGTAATACTGCTCATTGTCATGGAAATCGCAATAATCGGAGTCATTCGACCTTCACTTGCCGACTTGTTTCCTTGCGAAAAATACCTTAGTCACCGGTTGTACCTGATCCGTGGCGACCGGCAACGGCTAGCCACCATAAAGCCTTTCTCGAAATGTGCCGAAATGCTCGATTCAAAGTTGGGATTGTAAAAATAGTCCGGCACCAAGTTGGTGCAGCGAGATGCTGCGTGCTATGGAAAAGGCGGTACCAGGATTTGCGAAGGAAAACTGAGAGTTTATTGCCAGTCGGACAGACGGTTGTAGAGTATTCCTTTCTTGAGAAAGGCTGTCGAGCGGAGCCAAGGATGCTGAAGTCAAACAGATTTACTTGTATTTCGGGATGCTGCACCAAGTCTCTTGAAAATTGAAAAACGATGCTGAGGAGTTTGCTGCCGAAATGATGCTTAGGTACGACTGATTTAAAGATAATCGTGACATTTTTAGTAAGAGCAATATTTGACTTCTGACTTATCTTACGACCATATGAAGCGCATGTCAGTTAATTTGGTTTGAGTTCAAAGAGTAAACGACTTACTTTCAGATCAGTGGTCCAGAACTGGTCTGAATCTGAGTTGATGCTGACTTCCATCCATTATGGTCGGGGAAATACTGCTTTCAGTCGTCAAGATAAAGTTGTCTTGCAATGTATCTCGCAATTTCTTTTGCGTTTTTATAAATTGAACCGGAAGTCCAATTACAATGGATTCCCCCTTATTCGAATTATCAGGGGATATCAAAATTAGTTCGAGTTAGACGGAGTTCGACTTAGACGATGGATTTTTGTATGGAAAATTGAAGGAAATGCCAAAATATGGCGAACAAAAAATTCAAGTAGGGAGATGGACGATCTTCCTATTTGTCTCGACCAAAGAGGCTATGTGTTAAAGGATTCATAGTTCATAGGCTCCTTGTGGCAATGGCAGTTTAAAATTTGCTTTTCAGACTACACTAATGCCTCTGTTCAGCTCGTACAGTTCGCGTTCCTGCCGCCCTCCCTCGTAGGCACGATCAACTTTTAGCTTTTCTTTACAGGCATCAATATTCACACATTCTTTCCTGATCATCGTCCAGATTTCGGGTTCAAATAGCAAGGCTTGTAGGATTGGGTGTTTGAAGAGCATGGTTTTAATGACTCTATGATGGCATTCATTGCAAGGAATTCGTCCCCTCAGTGGAAGAAAAAAATAAATGTATGCGGCTGTGTAACAACACGCAGATCTGATTATAGATTTCTGCATTGGATTTCGGCGAAGTAATGCACTGTCCTCCGATATCGTCAATCAACGAACCAAGCCAAAATCAATGACAAAATCAATGTTCATTGCCTACGACTTCTCTTCGGTGAAGGAGTCCGGTCGCTCCGGAGGCCGGTGGGCATGTTCTGGTAGGGAGCAGGCACCAGATCTTCCGCAGACTTTGGGAAGACGAAAGCATGTCCGACGAATTGAATATCAGCTCCATATGCCCCAACCACAATGTATATCCTTGCTCAACGTTGCCTATAAGATCCTGTCTAGCGTATTGTGTGAACGTCTAAAGATATTTTGACCAGCACTAATCGGCATGTACCAGTGTGGTTTCCGGACCGGCAAATCGGCTATAGACCACATTTTCACACTTAGGCAAATCCGCAAGAGGAAGTGCAACTATCGTCTCTCTGACATTGTAGGGTATTTCAGACAAAGCTCATGCCTATCAGTGAACCAGTGTCATGGTCCACATGGAGCATTGTATGCCTCTGTGAGATTCGTAGATATTCTCCCAGCCATTACACATTGTCCCTCTCTCGGTCAGATGCTTCTGCTGTAAAAACATACACCTACCCTGGGTACCAGCTGACAATGTCTCGCAAGAAATTGCTAAGCTTAAGCCATGTATGAGACTGGCCCTACGTGGAGTGTTTGGTAACACGAGAATGATACTTGTAGACTGCTGCAGCGACTGACGATTTGTCTCCATATGGATCATGAGAACCGCGCCTCAAACCTCTGTAATGATCTGGATCTGGTTCAGGTTGAAGGAAGTTAGTTGAAGTAGTTTAAGAATCTGCTCAAAGCATGATAGATCGGCTATAATAATCAAAAGATCAACAAATGATACCGTAGATAGTTATTTCAAGTCACTGACTCATAGGAACGTTCGTCTACAGATTTGGTCTCTTTTGTAATGACTTTTGAAGAAGCAGTTTGGGTGACGAAGAGGCGGAAGAAAATGCCGGCGATCAGTGCTGCTTAGAAAAGATCGTCCGTAAGTCCATTACCACGATTTGGCTTTTGTGCTTTGGTTTAGAGATTTCTACTCAAACGTTACTAAGGTTGGTGGGGATTAGTGTCTATCATCACCTTCCATGTTTGCTTAGACTTTAGAAACAGCGTTGACTCCGGTTCTGCTATTTCCCGACGATTTGTTAGATTATCCTTCAATTTCCTTATTTGATTGCCTTTACTTCAAAGAACTAATTTAATTTCTTCCTTCAATCACTATCCCATACTACCCTCTTTTTCAGTCAATCTAAAAATAAAATGTGACTGAACTTCACTTCCTTTTCCTTTCATTTCTTAATTTCCACCAGAGTCACTTAATTGACCCAAACACAATCAAATGTGTCACCTAGCCAGTGAGTGCATTTTCCACCAAAGCCACCAATTCGTTTGTAATCACTTTTAAATACGTAAGTCATAACCAGCCATTGTGAACACTTTGGCCGGCACTCAGTCCGGAAACCTTCCGTCCGGAAGCAGTTCGTCATTACGCCGAAATTAGAATCGACTCAGAGTTCAATTAATTTTCGTCGCGAATTCGCAAATGTACTTCGGTCGCATTTCATTTTCTAAATTCAGGTCACCCTCGCATTGCCAAAGTGACTTTCGATTCAAAAATGTCAAAATTCCCTTCGGCTATTAACTGGTATTTAATGACGGCCGCATTGTTGCGTCGGCTGCTCGTTCGTTGATTGGCCCATGATGAGTGTCTAATAAGAACAGTTCCTAATTAAGTTTAGTTGGGATATGGAACACTTCCGAACAGCTTTGCTAAACAAATTATGTCTAGAGCCCTTTTTTGAATGCCAGAGGAAGAGATTTCCGGCACGAAAGAGCTGACAGGTGCGCAGAATCTACTAATCACCTTCCAGTAATTAGGACAATGCGCAATAAAATATAATCTATGGAACCATTGGAGAATGCTTTTATTTTGGATTATTGCTTTAATTATTTGTGTTTACTCTTTCTATGACTTCTGGCATTGTTTTAGGCGAGTATTTAATACATATTCGATTGACTCCGGGTGGATCCGTTTCCGTTCTCTATTTATTGATTCCTTTGTTATCCTAATGATGTTATATTGCATTCCACAATCACAGAATGTTCCACGATTTGGTGGGCATTAATTGTCTTAACACAGAGATTCGGCAAAGGTTTCATTTGAATTGAGTCTGTCGTCACTTGCTTTGCTCCTCGATGATTTCAAAGCATGACGTTAACTATTTGGTCTAAATTCGTAGTATATCGGTTAGTATTCATAGAAATTAAGTCTGATAAGCTGGATAAATTAAAGCGTGGGGTTTTTATTTTCTGCCTTTGGATGATGGTCATACCATGCACCCCTTTGTTTCCATAGAGCCGGTTCGGTCAAAAATTAACTGGTTTGTGATTGATTTTCAGAAATATACGCATTCGCATTCGCATACCGACTCAATACCACTCCAGGGATTATAGTGCTTCTTTTTAGTTGTTAGAGATGAGTTGAGGCATAACGATTAGGTAAAAAAACGCTTTTAACCACCGCACGTGGTCCTCCATTGATCCTAGTTTTCCAATAACTCCTTTAATAAATCTGCACCAATTTTATAGCCTTTACCAGTGTTCAACCGTGACCTTTCTCCGCCTACTAGAGTGTACGAGTTTTTTAATTACCTGCAAGTAAATTAAAATGTATTGACATAATGCTCTTGTTTTTTGTGGAAATACGCGCGAACCTGACTGCACACATCTTTGTTTATGACCCACTACCCTTAGTACAAAAAAAGGCAAATAGTACGCGGTATTAAAAACGAAGCGTCGAAATAATAAACAAAAACCTGAAAGTGTTCGGGTAAAGAGTCCAGTAATAAGTAGGATAAGGTGGCTTGGTGGGCGGTTCCACCACGTGGAAGCTACATACTTCTCATAAATCCATTGCTATCGCTTGTTGGGGTATAGAAACACCTTTTCCATTGCCCGTCATCTCGTTTTCTACAGTCACCTAAAAATGGGTGCAATGATTATCTCATGTATGTAGGTCTTGGAAGAAATATATTGCAATGTCATGAAGAGAAGAAATGTCTTTAAATGGTTTTATTGTTCAAGCAATTCAACCTCGGGCAGAGACAGAGCTAGGAAGCAGTGTCTCAAGCGTGCCTCTTGCCCTGCATATGGAGATTTTTACGCGTTCTGTGTGCGTCTTAAGACGGTTAGTGTTGCAACAACCATTGTCAGCAAATTGCTGTATCACTTCCATGTTATAAGTTAACACCAAATTAGTTCTAAAAGCACAAATAAGATTTATGAGCATCTTGCAAAATGATTCCCACATTTTCTACTAACGCCATGTCTGGATCAACCAAACAGCGAGCGGATGAATTCCGCATTTCATTACGTACGGCGAATGAAAAACAACACCACTAGTGTGGGAATATTGCAACGACAGCAGCAACGGGTGCACTGGGGATAGGTGACATTAGTTATATAAGAATTATTGTAAATTAGTCTTAATTTGAATTTCTAATAAAGAGGTCGAAACCTCAAAAAAAAATATTTTTTTAATATAAAAAAACTTATGTAGTTTTATTTTATATATATGTCGCCATTTGTTCCTATTTTTTTTTATATATTACAGTGGTCCCTAGGTACTTTGAAGAGTTGAGTAAACTTGGCAGTTTCCCTGTCAAATTCATAACCTGCATCGGTGTCGATTATGCTCTGTGATCAAGACCCTGGAGCCGTTAGCTACATAATGTGGCTGTTTTGGATTTGAGATGCGTTGCAGATATTGCCTTCTTGACGATCATTTCCAACGGTCGTCAAAATTGACAGATGTCTTGAGGCTTTCTTGACTCCAAGACCCATGCAAAATATGTCGACACAAGCTTATCACAATGTTCTACACATCGATGCAAACGTCAATGACTACCGTGGCTTAATATTGTTGATCAATTCTTTTACTTCCCCCATTTTTTGCTTAGGTCAAGAGAGGGGTATTTTATGTACAACTCCTTCAATTGTAAGCTCTTTAAAATGCTTCCATCGTTTGGGAAGCTTGTGGTCCAGCCTCTTGATTGACAGATCCTAAAAGCACTCTTTGCAGCGAAAAGCCAAATCACCGTCTATATAGTGGCAACTTTGCCTGTAAGTTGCGTAAGTTGACAAGATTTCAACTATGAATGAACATTGACTCTGCATACAATGTTTATGGTAACTACATGGGAATAATGACTGAAGCTGGTCCCTATGGGTGCGTCCGATCATATTTCTTGATAAAAGGACGAAAAAGAACATAAAGGGTGGTTAAATTTTAAGGGCCGATGTTGATTTTGAATAAAACACAATTTTTGAAATTATTGTCATTTCTTTTTATTATGAGAATATTGGTATGGTTCAATTATGTATGGAAGAAAATATCGGCCAAATGGCCGCCGCGACCTCGGCGGCACACCTCCATCCCATGGTCCAAATTTTCGATGACGCTGAAGCATAATTGAGGTTCTATGCCGTTAATGTACCGAATTATCTCATCTTTTAGCTCTTGAATTGTTGCTGGCTTATCGACGTACAACTTTTCTTTCAACTAACCGCAAAGGAAAAAATCCAACGGTGTCAAATCACATGATCTTGGCGGCCAATTGACATCGCCACCACGTGAGATAACACGGCCATTGAATTTGTCGCGCAAAAGAGCCATTGTTTCGTTAGCTGTGTGGCAAGTGGCACCGTCCTGTTCAAACCACATATCGTCCACAATTATATCTTCCAATTCGGGCCATAAAAAGTTCGTTATCATTTCACGATAGCGAACACCATTCACAGTAACTGCCTGACCGGCCTCATTTTGGAAAAAATACGGCCCGATGATGCCGCCAGCCCATAAACCGCACCAAACAGTCACTCTTTGTGGTTTTTCGACAATCACTCTTGGATTATCATTCGCCCAAATGTGGCAATTCTGCTTATTGACGAATCCACTGAGGTGAAAATGTGCCTCATCACTGAAGATGATTTTCTTCGAAAATTGATCATCCACTGTTGCCACCATTCTGACAATTGACGACACTTGAAATGGTCAAGAGGCTTTAGTTCTTGAGTCAATTGTACCTTATAAGCGTGTAAATGCAAGTCTTTATGCATAATGTTCATCAACGACGAGCGTGAGAGGTGCAATTGTTGGGCACGACGACGAGTTGAGGTGGACGGCTCTTCAGCCACCCTATCGCGAACAGCAGCAATATTTTCTGCAGTGCGAGCATGCACTGGTGTTTTCACATCTCCTTCAGACCCGGTTTGCTCAAATTTTTGTACGATTTTTCCGATTGTACGCACATTTGGACGATTAAATTGACCGAAAAAATCACAAAGTGCACGATATGCATTTTGGTTTGAACGCCCATTTTCATAATAAGCCTGAGTAACTTTAAGGCGTTGCTCAATGGTGTTCAAATTGAGTTAGTCTGAAATTGAGAAATGTCAAATGAAATGCAGAAAAGAACTTGACGTTTAGGTGTGGTTCGCATTCAACATCGGCCCTTAAAATTTAACCACCCTTTACATACTATGAATGCACATAATGTACAATGATGCTTGCCATGAAAGAGTACATGGCAAGACCAAGGTTAAGTGTTCGAAAACGAGAGAGTGATTACATTCATTAATGCGGCATTGACAGCCAATTAATTTTGTCTATTCGAGTCGCTTTCTCCCTCTGCATTAATAGTTTAAACTCGTCGTTAGAGGCATCAAGAAAAACGGGTCCTTAGACCAAAAGTTCTGTATCAATTGATGTCGCAAGTTCAATGCAATTCAACATTATACGTGCTGATGCCCTTCGTTGAAAAAGTCCTCTTGAATATGACTTGGAGGAAGCCACCAAAATTAACAGCTACTGCATCTAAATCATAAGACGGCGGGCTTACCCAATTTGATGAAATTTTAAACTTAAGTACATAGCTTGGAAAAATAATTTATGGAGCAGAAATCAACTATAACAGCTAACGAATCTGACAGCTGAGAACGACGACACATTACGTCAACGGTGGACCTACGCAGATGTCCTAATGTTTTTGCACACTTGTTTGATTTCATCATCATTTCACACTTGCTTGATTTCATCATCACGAAAATGGTATTTTCTGATTCGTTTGAGAAAATGTAAAAAAATAAGAAACTTTGACGTGGAAGGAGCAAAGGAAGTTGTAAAGGGTCTTCCAATAGGAACTTTCGAACTTTTGACAGTTGACTTTGACAACCAAAATTGGCTGTCATTTATTCAGTCTGTTTTGACAAATTACCGTGGCCGGAAATAGCATTCAACAACACGTGCAAATGATAAAATTGTTTTATCAAAATGAATGTTGCGTTCGGGCGCTTCGTCCATTTTACGAATACCATAAGATGAGATCCATTTCTGGATGAAATGCGAATTTGGAACGATAGCAATCCATATGAGATCCAAGAGCGTCCAATGCATCCAAAAAAAGGCTGTGTTTGGTTTGGATTTTGGGCTGGCGGGCGTCAACGATCCATATTTCTTTGAAAACGACGTTGACCAGGCCATCATTATCAACGGCAAGCGCTATAAACCGATGATTACCAACTTCTCTTGGCCTGAATTGGATGATTTGGACACCAACGACATCGGAGAAAGGCAATACACCGAATGTTTCAAACTTTCAACCATTGAATGCATGACGCATTCCCTTCATACGGACAGCCTCATTTCCTACGAAAATCCCCTCAATTTTGAGTACGGCTGTGCATTTACAGCTAGCACGCCTCAAGGTGAAGTCGTTGCCGTGTTTCCTCATACATTTCTGTGCCGCACACATGTGTCTTCTTGATATCTGTTGAATCATAGGAAATTCACTCTACTCCATCGATGACCATCAACCATTGACCGCTCTGCACTGCTATCCAGTGGGAATTTCCTTGAACAAGAAACTATTCAAAGTGCTTGGGGCATCAGAACGAAATCAAGTTATACCAGAGAGTGCTCGTCTAGGCCTCTGTCCGAGACGCGCCCTCGGGTCATTCAAATCACTGAGCGCCGTGCTTTCGATCGATCAAAGCATTGTTTTCGAGAAATCAACACACACTGCTTGTGGGTGGGGGTTGTGATGCATAATCACCTTTCCCCCCGACCGTCTGCACCCTCAATGCACTTGTGGACCCTGTCCTCCGAGATTCCCATTAGTTACCAACTGCGTTGCGAAGCGTGTGAACGAACGATTGTTCCGGGAAAAACGGATGCGAACGCAAATCTGAAAAACAAACACCCAAGGATTAAGGACGTTAATTGAAAATTAATCCAATTATTGATTGTTGTGGCCGCACGCCTTCGAGTAGCCCTTCGAGTAAGTCCCGTGATTATCGGTTTTGTTTTGCTTGACGCAACCACAAAAACTCATTAGTGCGGTGCGGTGCACACTCTCCGGCCTCGGGACGTCTTGGAAGCGATCTCTCCGCCGACCGCATAGGATCTCATTACACTCGCCGTCTGGATTTTGACAAATTTCGCCAATCGACTGGGAAGCAGCCGAGAGCGTGTGTCTTCGAAGGAAGCGCCAGCCACCATTTATGGTTATGTTGTAATCACCTTTTGTCCACTTTGGAATAGTGTCCCATGCCCGTCCAGAGAATCCGGAGCGTCACACCGGTACATAGGTGAGTACACACATATATCCTTGGCCAGTCGAGTGTCTTTAGCAATTAGGTTCTGCGAACGGTTGCGAATATCTGTGTCGCTTACCTGACGCGCCATATTCGATGCGCTATATTGAGAGGATTAATGGCAAATAGCCCGACTGACTGCAAAATCAATGTAATCTAGCTTTGGTTGGTAGTGACAGAGACTAGCGGCGAGTCGATATGGGTGCCAATCAGAAAGTTACATGTCGCGGGGCTATCGGTGTGTGTGTCTGTACGAATTCTGTCCCGACTGATCGAATAGACGTCTGGCGAGACGACTCGCGAATCTGATTGAGACTTGGCCATTGGCCCTGGTGACAGTTCGCATCCGACAGACCGTCGATGAACGGCGTAAGTTAATGAGAATTGTGGGTTTTGAAGTCGTAAACGGAAAGAAAGGATTTTGAAAGGGTGTGATTGACTTTTTAACTTTTCATAGTAATAAAACTAATTGGCATCCATCATAAAAACGTATAGACACCAGACATGTGTCGCGTGTAGTCGATTGTGGTTTGGTACTTTAAGGACGTCTTCCATTGTTCGGTTTCAACAAATTTCCAAATGGCGTGCCTTTAGGCTTGTCCAGTGCTAATGGAATGATTCGGACAAATGAGGGGTAATATGTCGTCTCCTAAATATCGGCGGCTTATATTCTACATTCAATGTTGCTGCTTGAGAACCATTTTTTTTTTGTGTACATTTCCAGACTTTCGTTGGTCAGATGATGGGGAATTGGTGGACATTTTCCATCTTTTTTCTTCAATGTGTGGTGCTACAGTCCGGCCTGGACGCCCACATCTTACAAGTCTCAACTCAACCAACAAGCCATTCCTGGTAGCGCGATCTCTGTGTAGCTCCTCCCAGTTGCATGTACTAAGTTCGTTGAGCTCCTTTCACCACAAAGGAAGACCTCTTCTGCGTAGTCACACAGACTTCAGGCTAGACCCAACTTGTCCAGTCTCCTTAGCCGGTGAATGCGTTGATGACTGTTTCTGTACAGTCTCTGCAGTTCGTGGTGAAATCATCTCCACCAAATGTCAGCAGCACAAACAAGAGAAGCAGATGTCCCATCTACATCTTTTCAATAAAACACTCAATTCACTAAAATGCATGAAATTCTGTACTGGAGTTAATTTCCAATTTCGCACACCAAGTTAGTTGAGGTCCTTCTCCACTTGGGTGCGCCACCTAAGACGCGGGCGTCGTCTGTTGCGTTGTCACAGGTTCGTAGTCGAAAACTCTTCAAGCTGGAACTGAGTTGTTCATACGCACTACAGCCTGTAGCAGCCTGGCTAGTCTCATGTGGCTGTACAGGCCGTACAGTTCAACCACGAATCTTCTCCAAATACCGTCTATTACTCAATTGGCTCTTGAGCCCGTAGAAACAGTGGTTGGGGCGAGTAATTCTGCATTTGATATCGTTATCGATGTTGATGATAATGCACACTACGTGAAGGAAAAGGACGGGAGATCCCGAGAAGCTGGTGATGAGAAAACTAATCGGGGACATGGCTAGTAACTTGATGGTGTTATAGGAGTAGTTCGCTCAACATAAGTAACCATGAATTCTTTGAGAATCCTTGAAATTCTGTGAGGATAATTAAGGTAAATTGCATATGAGTTAACAGTAATCACTGTTAGTCACATCTTACTTTATAGAGATTGCCCTCAAGAAGGGATGGACAGTTAAAATGACGTTTGAATGTGAACTGATCTTGCAGTTAGAATTAAAAAAAATGTCATGTCATGGTTCTACTATTGTGACTTTAACTTTACAGAAGCTACATGTATTGTGCTACCAGAGTGGTACCTGAATCTGAAACAAATTCTCCTTGACTTTAAGCCTCGACCTAAAATTCTTAAGTTTATTCTCTAAAACCATATTCCAAATCGGTTTCGTGGTTTTTGGGCTTGAATTCTGCCGCGCTGGGTGCATAGGTAGAGTTCCCGATATGAAAACCACCATTTTGGAGTCACTTAGAGAGAGTGGCGAAGTTCGAGAAGCATTCTCTAGACAGTTAAAAAACCTTCCCAAAACTTGGTCGTTCGGGGACTACATTAAACTGCAGGTCCCTTTGATTGTGATAGAAAAATAGCACGCACAATTCGAGTGGTTACTTTAGAAGCTGGGTTCAGATCCATCATGGACTGTATTGCCACGAGCGTTACTATTATGGTACCAACTTCCATCTTCTGCGCTGGAATTCTAAATACTTTGTACTATCAAGGAAATCGTCATTATTTCTTAACCAATTCCTTTTTGTTGTAATTTGGCTTAGACGATAGAATATGATAAACTCATACATAAGTATACTGCTATACGAGGTCTGTTCAGCGTTGCCGGATTTTTTTCTGAAAAGCGCCACCACTGCCACAAAAACGTGCCATTTTAAAGCTATAGGTGCCACAAACTGAAATGTACCAAATCACAAGGGGTTTTTGTCAATTTCATCAATTTTATAAGATTCATTTTAATTGTAATTATCAAATCACACTCAGGCAATAACAAGGTCCAAATTTCAATGTTCGCTGTTAAAATTTAAAATGTTTAAAGCGCAGAAATTGTGACGATAGCGTGATTTTTGAACATTGTTCAGAATAAAAGCATTCAATTCTTTCGGTAGTTGTAACTGATACAGCGGATGTTTTGAATATGTTCAACTCTTTCGGCAAATGAAAGTGATATAGTGGATGTTTTATAAGTATTGATATAATAATGATAATTTTGCAAAGGTTTGCCAGCGTGGCATATTCACACTTTAACTGCCACAGTGACATTTAAATTAAAAAGAAAGAACTGTGCCATCTCGGCAACGCTGGGTCTGTTAGATATATGAGTGACATTTATGCAATTGGATTGGAGCACATAGATGAATCTTGTCTAACATCTTTATTTCTTTCTGGGCGTAGCCGATTCGTGAAATTTGTCTAAAATGGAAACAAAAGGCAGAGTTGTGTGTTTAAATAAAGCACTACTCTTAACGCTGTAATCATGAAATTCCTGAACACTTACTGGGATTTTGTGAAGCAGTTGCCCACAAAAGATAAAGATATCTGGGCAAGCATCTGATATCCCAAAGTCACTAGAACAATCACTCTTTCTCAGATTCCTAAAAGAAATTGGCTTTGAGAGAATACTTTAGAATAAATCCCCTCCTCAATACAAATCTGTAATGAACTATATGTGAGGGGAACTCGTAAGAGAGTAAGGGTATCAAAAGGGGGCACAATAGACATACAGGTCCCCGTGGAATATACCCTCAACGGCAATAATAATAAATTGCGCTATAAACCTATTAAAGACAGACTTGAAAAATATTATGGAGTTCGCTGAATTTCGTTGCGCGTACAAAAGATGCTAAGTTCCCAGGACGTCTCAACGATGTCACAACACTAGAAATGGTCAGCTGATCATATTACGTTGGACTATAGCCGGGTCAAGGATGGTAAGATAGCTAAGATTATAACAATTTCGAACGAAACCACAAGTCATTCGAATCCTGCAGTTTGGGCATAAAATTATCAAAATGAGCGCCGCGTTTGTTAACGGCGAACCAAGACAAAAACGGAGATTTGTAACTCTTCAAAACAATTCGTAAAAGTTGATCAATCTTTGATACACCACAAGACACTAGCAACAATCAAAACAGGGCATTTGTCAGTTGAACGTGCTATAAGAAATAAGCACAGACATTTTTTCTAAGGCTTAAAAAAGTGGGAAAACCTTGTTAAAGTATATCACCCAGAAAGGCGTCTGATTTAACTCAATCTCAAAAAAGGAAGAAAACAGAGATTTCATTTCAAAGCCAATAACTAATCGAACAGACCTCATAAGTCAGGAAATCTTACGAAATAAGGTCCCTCATTTAATGTCCCAAATTTGAGTACAAAAAAGGTTAAAAAACACAAATACCCTAGAATCTTCTTCAGTATACGAATACTCTACTTACCCCCTTCCTGCTTTTCGAGCACTCGAATTGAATAAAAAGGTCCTAGTTGATTTAAAATCGCACTGGTCGACAAAATGTAAACTTTGTGCGCCACGAATTGTCTATTATATATATATCTTACATTAGAAAAACACACAGAAGTTATAGGGTGTCGCCTTTTCAAGCAAATAATTATGTTGACGCCATACAAAGCTGAACTGTTTGTCTTGAACTAAAACTCGTTGCCTACTTAAATCATTTGTACTGTACTAATGCTGGTTAGATACTTAAGATGAACATTCTATTTTGAAATCAAGCTTATTTGCATACATCGCACAAATGTTCAACAACTTCAACACCAAAGTAAACTCTGTCAATGATGATCTAGTCAACGTCAATTGTGCTGCCGAAGCACATTAACAATTCATCCACATTAGCGTTAGATTTAATTTTAATGATTAGATTTAGATATTTATAATTCGATTACAAACCAATTTGCACCTCTCTTATAATCGCTGCCAAAATGCGAGATTACTTCGCTTCGATTATTCAGTTTAGTTTAACGTCTTGTGTCAAACTCTTCGGTGTGATGGGACAGTTGTGTGTCGTATTAAATTCGTGGTGTGAACCTTAATTTTTATTGAGATAAATTGAGATGGAAGTGGGGTAAGGATCTATCGCATGCGAGGTAAAAAGATTCATCCTAACAAGTGCTTCCTTAGGTTGCTTCCTTTACGATCAAGGAATATTTTTGAGGTACCTTTCCTTAGTTTTGTTTGCTAATTTATCTCTGATTTTTGTGATGGTTTTTAATTGGCGTGAAGGTCGCAAGCGGATTAAAGGTCTCAAACAGTGGATTTGTAGGTATTGTCTAGCAAGGATACATTTTCAAGTCTAATAAACTTTAATGTGGAAATATGTATAGTTTGCAATACATTCACTGTTAAAGTTCAATCATTGCGAAATTACTCTTGAAGAACGTAACAATTTAGCTAAGTTTGCAAATATTTTTTTATTGAAATTTAAAAATTGTATTTTTACTCTTGTAAGATAATAACAAATGAAACAGCACGAAAACCCACATTCCTGCTGGGACCCACCACAAGTAAAACGTATGAACATTTGTTTCTATCTCAAAATTATTGCGATTTTGTAAAATTACTTGAGGAAACTTCCACGACGTCTGATGAACAGTCAGACTACTGTGCCAATACACGTAACGCTATCATCACCAAATATTAATACCGCCCCTGTTGTACATCTACATCGACAACTTTGATGTAATCCATTTGGGTGGCGCTACAATGCTGGGCGATATACATTGATCTTCGGCAACCATTCTTGTTGTGTCTTTTATAGTTTTCTCACAGATCTACCGTCACCTGGGAACGGTAAGGTTTGGGAAGCTTTTCTTGACATATATGTTCTTTGTGCATTGTCAGTCACACGAGAGAAGTGGTGTCGTGAAGGTGAAAGTTTCTGTAGTCCAAGACTAATTAGGGATCTTTAGCGTAGCAGTCGAAGCACGGAGGGAATATCAAAACGATGAATAGGTGCTCATGAAATGGAAAATGTGTGCTGGTCCTGCTGGCTTGATAATGCACATGCAGAAAAGTAAATGCAAGGAGCAGAAAATCACAAGCTCTGCGACATGTACATCCAAACACTTCAGTTAGGTATTGGACACAGATCTCGTTACTGGGGCATCGCTTTTCCCGATCTGCTGGCATCGCAAAGGGCCCTTGGTGGTTTAAGTGGGTTTCCATGACAAATAGTGCTACCTACCTTCATTGCGTTCCAGCCTATGTTCAATCGAAAGTAGAAGTCGATATCTCCATTAACGATAGCAAGTCTTGGCGGATATAGGAGAGGAGTTAGAGGAGCCATATAAACACGATCGTCAAGAACAACATTACGAGTAGCACAGGTTAACGGCTATCCATGAGTCATTGGTTTAACAAACAACAATCTTGTGGAGACTTATGTCTTCCAAAAGGGGATGATAGCTGCTTCTTCTTCTTTTTTGTTTGACGCTACAGTCCCAAGTAAACCTGGGCCTCAAACAATAAGCCTCTCCAGCCAGCTCGATATTTTGCCAGCTGCCTCCAGTTGCGTACACCAAGTTGGTTGAGGTCCTTCTCCACTTGCGTGCGCTATATCGATTGCGGACTTCCTCTGTTGTGTCGTACCAATTGCTCGGATTCAAAGGCCCTTCGGGCCGGAGTCTCGGTGTCCATACGCCTTACATGATCCATCTTAAGTGTTGGATCCGAAGACACTTACCTAGGTGCATGCCACTGTACAGCCCGTATAGTTCGTAGTTGAATCTTCCCATACAGGTGCCATCAACGCAAATAAGAGCAAAGGGTTACATGCAGAACTTTTCTCTCAAGACGACCAAGAGCTTCTTCTCTGCGCCAAAGGGCAGGACAGGGGTCATAACATAAGACTGTTGTATAAAGTCAGTTTGGTCTTTCGAGAGATAGCTCTGTTACTCAATAGCCTCTTGATGAGTGAATGGGTTGTGCGTGCAATGGTTCCCTCATGAGTTGTTTGGGATCTACAATTTTATACCGACACCACACGGACCCTGTCGCGGATTGAATTCAGTCACTTTCTACGCACAACGCAAGGACGGCCATCATTGAATTCCCTGATGACTTAAACAAAGAAAATATCTTAAAAACCTTAAAACAACTATCCCCCCTGGACTGAAACCCCCCAACTCCCAGCCAAGTCACGATTTTCCAACCATTTCATAGATTTGCGAAACAAATTCCACACCAGACGCCATATTGTTGAACAAATTCTACATGTCGATAGATCATCCCAGCGACAACAACAATTCGCACGGTTCTGTCAGGTCTAGCACTAACAAATGGTGGGAGAACTGGAAAATCAACCAATGAGCGATGGGCATGGAATACCTGTCGACTGCCATTCCGTCGCCGCCCGGTGACCGAAACAAAGGTGAGCTACCTGTTCAGCGCAACGGAGACAGGGTTTTCGAAAAAGGCATATTCTCGAAAACGAGTATAAATACTTTCGCAATGAGAGCACTCAGCACACTCCAGCAATTCTCCTTGCAAGGATAACAACTGCTTCAGTTCAGTGACTTCGTATAAATCACAGATCGCACACACTCTCTCTACGGCTAGCAACCGATCAGTACGTGAATCTTCGTATTTTTTTTTTATCGTAAAACACTTCAAATAAATCGCTCAACCATGATGTCAATGAACTCCGAGTTTTTGAACTACCCAAGGAGTTCACCACCGCCATACGGTGCTCATATGGAAATTGTAAGTTCCACGTTCGCGACCACTATTCTCACTCAAACAGCTCTCTTGGTTGAACAGATTTTCTAAACATAATTTTCTCTTCCTTCTTTCCAGATGAATTCCAACTTCAACACAGTAATGGACACCACAGCCATTGACGTCACTGCCATGGATGCCGGCTCTGCTGGATCGTCGACGGCACTGGCAAAGGCCAAGCGGGCACGCACTGCCTTCACAAGCACGCAGCTGATCGAGCTCGAGAGGGAGTTCCACTCCAACAAATACCTCTGCAGACCACGACGAATTGAAATCTCTCAGCGCCTGGACCTGTCCGAGAGGCAAGTGAAAATCTGGTTCCAAAATCGCCGCATGAAGAGCAAGAAGGACGCCGCCCGTGGCATTAAGGGTTACCTTGGACCGCGGCCAAGGTCGGAGAGTTCCAACTCAAGCAAAAACACATCGCCCTCGGTATCGCCTCCGCATCAGAGCTTTGTTCCCACCCAAAGTGCTGCAGCACCTCAACAGCAGAGCAACAACCAAAACGACCATGATTACATCGTTCAAAGACTCCTGCAGTACAGCCCCAACCGCGAGCAGCCTCCTCAAGTTGAACAATTCGTTCCAGTGAACTACCACGAACAACCCATTCAGAGTGCGTACTTGCCCGTGAATAACTTCCAACAGGAGGCGTCCCACTTCATCAATCCGTACGAAATACACACCACCCACCGAAACACCACCACCACCACCACCACGAGCAATGTGAACGTAGCCAAGCCAGTTGATGTGTGCGCAAAAGTGCAACGGCCAGACTTTGGCTTCGATGAGTACATTCCCAACTTTGTGGACCTGGGTGTGCCCGCACACGAACCATCGCAAGAATATGATTTGAGCAGTGGCTTTAACTTCACGTCCACCTCCCCCACAACCACCAGTGAAGCCAGCTGGTCATCGTCAGCCTACTCCCTCATCCCCTCCGAGCTCGATATGTCGCATCACCTTTTAGAGTTGTAACTGCTTCCCTCTGGATGTTTGTAAATACTTTGTACAACTTAATGTTTAAGCCGTGTTAGTTAAGACCCCTTATTTAATGAAAACTTTAAGCCATCATGCCTGTATAGACGATTATTTTAAAATATAATACACAACATTTCTGAAAACATGCGTTTGAAAGTCCACCAAGCAGCTGAAAGAGATTCACCGGGATTTGGTTATTGCAGCGGAACTGCATCTCATCGGTGCGGCGCGGCGCCAAGCATACGAAATGAAGTTCATCCGCAGTTTATCCCGAGCAAAGCACAGGTACCTACATTAAGGAACTTCCTAGCAACTGCAAGGAAGCAGACGTGGTTTTATGACGCCCTTTGTAAGCTATGAATAGGTGAATAAAATTTATATGGATGGACCGCGGCGTCGGCGTCAGGATTACCGAAACACGTGTCCTCGTCGTTTTTGGCAAGATTCTCCTTTAAACCTCAATAACAATCGCTGTGGCTCTTGCTTAAGACTTAAGCCAGACTGTTGTGCACGGGCTCTACAGCATCCCTTTTATTTGCCTTCAATTCCGTCGTCAATGGCTGCAGGACGATAGATGAAGCAGCAGAAATCCGGTCGGCGACTTCCATTTATGGTTCTGCCTGGAACATTGCATGATCTGCATCGTAAATCCCATATCCTTTCGTTGAATCGAAGTATATTTCGTTTCTGATTTATAAAATAACATTTGGCACCTGTTTGTCGGGTTGTCGGTTTGTCGCGAATGTTTCTGCGGCGATTCTTGTGAATTTGAAAATGTACCTCGCATGTTCGTGATTCGCTGATGGACGAATAACTGAGAATAGATTGAGTCAGAAATGTTTTTCTTGCGGATTTCAGTGCGGTTTGCTTAGCAATGATAACATTCAATGCGGATTGAGTATTTCGATGAATCTGCAGAAATCATAGCCAGTCTTGCAGATACAAGAAACAATGAGATGAGTTTGTTATTTGATTCCTTTATTTCATTGAGCGGTATTGTCGCTGGTTATTTCTGTCGCTATAAACAACAATTAAAAGATTCGCTGTTGATGTGGTTTGCTGATTTCGAAATGGTACATATTCGAAATTCGATTTTTGGGCTGTCTGTCTCTGAAATGGAATCAAATACCATTCTGGATGTCTCGTCGTGGCGGGAGGGCTGACGAGTCAAAGATCCTCGGTTCCAAAGTTTTCAGAGGAGACTACGTCGAAGCAAAAGCCAGCAACGTCCCGATTTGGACGGTAAAACAGCCTCGACGTACGACGGAAGAACAAATAGATTCCATTACTTCAGGTGGTACTCGTGATAGCAAAAATCCACCCATAGTCTTTTCGACTGGGGCAAGGATTCTGGAGGCCCCACCCATCATACACCTCTCGCCCATGGCGGGCCTATACTCCATTTGAAAGTACCTAGGGGTTTGAAAAGGCCTAAACTATGTAATTGCGAAGTTCATGTCGATCGCCTCATGTATGCGCTATAAAAGTGTGACAGACAGAGGACCGGATGGACATGCACGACGAAATTATAAAGATCCCCATTTGATGATAATTCATTCTCATTCTCAGCTACATTATAATTTAAACTGCGGAAAAACAAGTAAACACTTCAATTTAACTTCCACAAATCACTTTGAAAACCAAAAAACGTGAAAGCTCGCAGAAATAAATTCATATTCAAACTCGAGTGTAGCCGTGTGCTCAGGTGTTACTCTGCCTGATCTCCACCAGAAATGTTTATAAAGAGTGATTTTGTAGCTATTATCTTTTTGGCAACACTGGTGTTTGTTTGGTTGTTTGTTTTGTTTCACTGTCAAACATCTTCAGTTTGGTCTATAATTTAACTATGAATCGTCTTACAAACGAACAACGCTTGCAAATTATTGAATTTTATTATCAAAATGCGTGCTCTGTTAAGAAAGTTCATTTGTGTTCAATTGTGTTCAATTGTGTTCTGCGACGAAGCTCATTTTTGGCTCAATGGGTACGTAAATAAGCAGAATTGTCGATTTTGGAGTGAATATCAGCCAGAAGCATTGCAAGAGCTACCAATGCATCCAGAAAAAGTCACAGTTTGGTGCGGCTTATGGGCTGGTGGCATCATTGGACCGTACTTCTTCAAAGATGATGCGAATCGTAACGTAACTGTGAATGGTGAGCGCTACCGTGAGATGATATCCAACTTTTTGTTGCCCAAAATGCAAGAGCTTGACTTGCATTACATGTGGTTTCACAAGTCGGTGCCACATGCCACACAGCACGCGCAACAATGGACTTATTGAGGGGCGAGTTCGGTCATTTTATTTCACGTTCGGGACCGGTCAATTGGCCGCCTAGATCGTGCGATTTAACGCCCTTGGACTATTTTTTGTGGGGCTATGTTAAAGCTCATGTCTATACAGACAAGCCCGTTTCAATTGACGCATTGGAAGACAACATTGAAGCATTTATTCGTGAGATACCGGCCGAAATGTTGGAAAGAGTATGCCAAAATTGGACTAAGCGGATGGACCATTTGAGGCGCAATCAAGGTCAACATTTGCATGAAATAATCTTCAAACATTAAATTATATGGACCGTGTCATGCATTTTTCTGAATTTTATGTGTTTTTTTTTTAAAAACTTTCCTATATCACCCTTTAGAACGGCTCCGAATAATAAGAAAAACTGTTCGTGACGACGCGATGTGAAGCAAGCAGAATGAGCAAAACGAAAGTGTGCTTTTCCGATATTGATGCCGGTAAGGTAGCGTAATAAATTATTATTTTTTTTACATTTATACTTCCATCTAACCACTGAAATATAATCCCTACGTATTGGCATTGTTGGACAAAACTTAAATAACAATACAAACAAGGTCCATGCTAATCGATTAATACTTTGTTTCGAATCCATTCGCTTTAATGAAATACATCTTTTCTATCGTCTTTTTCCATTGAGTATTTAATAGTAGCATCACTTGTTATCTCATATGACAATTTTGTTTGTGTTTTGGTATTGAAATTATTTTTTTCCAATTTTCAGGCCTTTTCAAAAAATAATAAGAAAAGTGCAAGTCTATGCCCACACCTCCACGTTTGTTGGGTGCCACCTGGTGACAAAACTGCAATTCGTGCAAAACTGATGTAGATATAAAAATGCATGTGTGCAAAATGCATGGAATTGCAGACCTCTCGTGGATCTTATTTTTGGTTATTTATTTTCGCAAATGGTTTTTTAGCAACATTTTTATTATTATTGCTTTTATGCATCAACTGTTTTTCTAAGGTAACGACGGAGTGCAGTTGTGGAAACATAATGCCAACAGAACTATTCTGTGGCATTTATTGAATGAGATTAAAGTTATCTCATGATGATTGCATAAAGCGCACATAAGCGGGCAAACCGAGGTCAATCATCAACCTCGCAACCGGTACGCAATACTTAATGGGGCCAGGAGAAGCTATTGAAACTATTTCTGGGGATCGTTACCATAAAAAAACATAACCTTTGTCTATATTCCGCTGTTGAGGTTAACGGCACCAAGACTGTCATCAATAAATGCCGCAGAATAGGTCTTATTTTTACCAGAATATGCCACACCAACAATGTACGAGTATAGACATTGTTGGTGTGGCATATTCTTTATTCGTTTGTTTTCCATCAACTTTCATAATTCACTGCTCCACCTCATTCAAGTCACTACCAATGCTCACTCCGCCTTTTGAAAACGGTATACAACTTGTGGTCACATCCACGCTTGATAGAACAATAACATGCACAACACAAGTGGTTGCGTAAAAGCCATGGCCAGGTACAGGACTGTCGCGCCACACATATTACATCATTAACCACATGTTATTCATCCAATTACCAATTGATGACACCAATTAATCCATCCAATATAGGCGATGATGTACAAGAATTCCGCCCTCCCGAACTGAAATTATTGCAGCAAATTAAGGCAGCAATCGCCAAACTAAAGTCCAACAAGGGTGCTGGTGCCGATGAACTGCCTGCTGAACTTTTCAAAGCAGCGGATGGAATCTCAGCATCGTTTGTACGATCCCAAAGACAGGACACCCTCTAAACTGTGCCAATTTCAGCGGCATAAGTGTCCTGGATATAGTATATAAGACATTTTCTGGTGTCTTATGTAAGCACCTGGAATAATACGTCAACAGCCTGATTGGACGCGGCTTCAGTCCAGAGAATTCCACCATTGACCAAATAGTTTTGGCATTCCTGCAAAACTCGTACGTCTTTGTAGAATGACGATGGCGAATGCCAGCTGCTCCGTCCAGGTCGCTAAAGCTTTAACCGAGGCCTTTGAAATCAAAAAAGAATTCAGACAAGTCGACGCACTGTCATGCTATTTCTTTAACATCATTCTCGAGAAGATCGAAACGTCAACACCAGAGGCACGGTCTTCCACAAATCTGTGCAACTGCTCGCATATGCCGATGGCATTGACATCATCGGAAGGGTACAACGGGTTGTCAGTGGATTGTGAGCATCGAAAAGGAAGCGGCTAAGATGGGTCTTGCGATCAATGAGAGTAAGACAAAGTATATGCTGTCTACGAAAATAGTCCAACAACACCTAAGTCTTGGACAAAACGTCACTATAAGATCTTGATAGTCCCAGTCCTGGTGTATGACGTAGAAGCATGAACACTAACCAAAGCGGACGAGAAGGTTCTTGGTCGCTTCGAGAGGAACGTCCATCGCATCATATTTGGTCTCGTGTATACTGATGGTGTTTGGAAGAGGAGACTGAAGGACGAACTGTACGGTGGTATCGATCTAGTCAAACGCATTGGCATTGTCTTCGACTTCAACCCTGAGGGACAACGCGGTAAAATAATACCAAGCCGCCGGCGTCGTACGCAGCTAGAAAGGGACCTCAAGCAGCTGAACGTGCGTAGCTGGAAGTAACTAGCACAAGACCATACTAGATAGAGAGGCATGTTGGCTAAGGCCCAGGTGCACTCCGGACTGTAGCGCCAACCAATGAAGAAAAAGAACAACCACATGATTCAAACCAAATAAAAAACTGGTTGAAGTTAATTGGGAAATTCTGTTTTTTACAGCGATTCTTTACAATTTGTACGCATTGAACCACCATGTATCGATACTACATAACCCCCCATCTAATGCCTATCGAAAGTCAGTGAAAGTTGAGTATTGGTAGCTCCAGAATTCCGCGTAAACTTAAATAATACCTCTATACAGTTACTCGACGATAGTCGAAGAACCAAAATAACGTACATAACAGAACAGCACAAGTACATTATGAGCACTTCACTTGAAAGCCTTGTTAAATATTGATTTAAATCCTATCATAAGTGCCAACTGAACTAAGGTGATTCCTAGTTAATCGACATCATGTATAATCCGAGTACTTATGCCAGTTCTTCTCCCGCGTAAGACGAAGGCATTTACGGCCTGTTCCAGCTCCATTAAAGTAGCTGAAATCAGTCGAACACGTCTCATTATTCTGAAATTGTTGTATTTCGAACCAAGTAGGAACACGTTGTGGCAACCGTAACTACTCCAATCCCAATTTTTCCCCATCAAACCAAACATTTCACTCAAACCGAAGGAGAAGGACATGCGCAGTAACTTCTCCCTTTCACCGAGAGTTCATCCACTTAACGAAACTCACCCCGCTTCGCCATTTGAACAACACGACAGTCGCTCAATCATACGAATTCATTTAGAAACTATCTTCTTCAAACATTCATCATGTCGACAGTGTCGTCTGCTCCTGGATCCACTGCGTCCAAATTTACCATGTATCCACCAGCATTTCCCGATGTTTGAAGACCTGAGTCGACCGAATCGACAGTCGGTTGGTTGTTGACGTCTGACATAGAAGTGTGGTGCGATATCTGCCCCCATCAGCACACGTCAGATATGAGGCCACTGTGCGGGCGATGGCTGTGGAATGTCTGTTATGATGACGCACAGTTCATTGGTCAGAGCGTGGTTAGGAATGAAAGGCTCGGGATGAATGATTCTTTTGAATGAGTTTAATGGGATTAATGCGAAACACGGTGCATTGACATCTTGGTTAGTGACAAAGTTAATTTTTCTGAGCGTTGACGAGGCGGTTCAAAATAAATGGAAGGCAGCTTGAGGCTATACACAAGTCCCCGTCCTCTTCATTGTTACCCTGAAGAATCGCTTTGATGTAAGAAATGTCTCACCAAAGCCCACCAATATATCTGGCTATTCAATTTCTTGACATAAGATTTATATCCAGGATCGTGGGGATTCGGAATACGGACTAAAGTACAAGCCGCTTAAGTGCCCAAGTAGTCCGCTTACGGGGAAGACACCCCAAAGCATAGTTTTATCTCGAGGCGGGCATGTATTATTCGTGAATTTCCTGCGAAAATACAAGGTAACCGAGCGATAACACCATTCTGATGGAATGTCCTTGAAGTTTGTCGCTAACAAATCTCCCAGTCCACTGTGAGCGAAAGGAGCGGTTTCACCTTTTCAGGATAATACAAAGGAACGATTGCTGGTTCTCATGCGGATTTTCCTCCATTCACAGAGAAGGCGCTTTAAAATGAGACGTGTTAGCTTACAAAAGTCCCTGTAAATAAAACGACGGGATGAAAGAAAAATGAAATTGAATTGTATGCCAAATCTTGTTTTCGTAAATAACGTGTAATTTGATCAAGCGGATTATGTTGCAAGAATGGAATTTATTGCAGCACGAGCTTGGTGGTCTTTGAGAGGCGCTAGGTCCGTGGTTGGTAGGAACTATTCGAGGCAATTCTATGAATAGGGCAAGTTTAATGATGCTTTGAAATGCAGTTTTAATCTCGAAGCAATGTTGGCGAGTCTTGAAAAGTTATGACCGTAAGATGTTAGGCACCACACATAAGGATTCCTTCGTTTGCCCAGGATGAGGTGCATGAGACGCCCGCGGTTGGCGAGATGGAGAGGTGCAATGGAAGAAATGGTGTCCGAAATTTTTGGCTGATGGTGAAACAGTTATCCGACGGACACAAAGTTCGGACAGAAGCCTGCCAGGTATGGATAACTGCTTTGGCAGAGTCGTACCGAGAATTTAGAGCATAACTTCCGCAGACTGTTTGGGCGATGAGCACCGCTGTCCGTCAGAATACATAAGAATATGCGTCCAGTTGGCATGAAAGGATAAGTAATTCTAAGGTTTATTTTTCAATCAAAGTTTTTAATAAATTAATCAAAGAAGCACGACATCAATAGAAGTCAATAGAAGTCAATCAACGCGTTCCTTTTCAATAGAAAGCAGCTGAAACCATTGCATACGGAATCCCAGAAAACACACAGGGATCGCAGTTTAGTTGGCAAGCTGACTTGCATGTTGGTTGGCGGGGCATTAATCTGGGCGACGATAGTTTAACCGAAATGAGTTCAAGACAGCAATATCGAGACTGAAGTCTAACCGTCTGCTGGCCCGTGGTGGGCAGGAACTTGTCGTGGCAATAGGGAAGTTTGAGAACTGACCGCTTTCATTGGAGCAGCTGGCGATGATGCGTGGACCAGCTCATCTGTAAGATGTGGTCGGAAGAAAACATGACAGACGAATGGAATCTCAGTATCGTGTGCCCTATCCACAAGAATGGAGACCCCTTTGAATGCGTCAACAAAGGGATAAGTCTTCTAACATCGCGAACAAGATCTCCTCTGCCGTTTTGGTTGTACGTGTGAAGGCGTTCATAGCGCCATGGATGTCCACAACAGACAAAATCAGATCTTGGCAAATGCCCAAGAAGTCCAGGTTTACAATACCAGTGCATCGACTTCCAAAACGCATATGACAACATTCATCAAGGCGCGTCAAGTCTAGTTATCATATTCCTGCCAAACTCGTCCGGTTGTGCCGATGGAGGTTAGGTTGGAATGGCTGCCTGCAAAAAGGCAGTCACACTTAGTCCAAAGTAGACACTGTGTGATACCACGCGAATTGATTACTCCTAAACTTCGAACCAGTTGGTGTTTGACAAAGCGGCAGCATGCTGACGCTATTCAGTTCGCTGAGATTGTTGAAATGGCAGGTTAGATCTGAGTGCCTACGATTTGCCAGAGCACTACATGACCAGAGGTGATGATTTGTGTGTTCCATGAAGCTTCTGCCGATTGAGAATTTTGGTTACACGTGACGTACCGTCATATGAGTTTTTCCACATTGTTCTTGAGATAATAGGGCAAATCTTACAGACCAACTCTAGAGGCACGTGGATCACTTTGACGTGATTGTTCCAGCGAACCTTTCAATAAGACGTTTGAGATGAGGATTTAAATGTAAGCGGCTAATCTGGCGGTAAACGAGGGTAAAACGAAGTACGAATTGAGATGAACCGTGCGGCATACGTCGCGGCAGAAGTACAATCAAATGATAAGGCTTGGGAGTATGCCACACCGCTCTGAGTTGTTTTGTAGATTTGCCAAAGGCATAGACCCAAGTTCCTCGAGGTAAGCGATGGCAGAGGATAGAGTGGCCATCTCTCGTGTGTGCTTGCCATAGCGGCGCGTTTAGTGGAACATGCCGGTCACTGACTATGTATATATGTATATATGTATATCTTGTCAGAGCCAGCTTAAGACTTTTCTATTTGCAGAAAAGCTACTTTGTAACGACGGCCTTTGATGCTTAATGTGAATTTTCCTATTTCATTTCATTCACAAAAAAAAAAAAACAAAAGACCAATATTTTGAGTAAGAAGAATCTGGTAACGAATCAAATGATCAGTTCATGTTCGGCAGCCAGACTACTTTTCAATTGAGTGGTGTCCGGTGTATATAGTGTTCTCAAATCTCAGCACACTCCTCATCGCGCTTTATTGTCGTTGCATTTCGAAGCAATTATTATTCATTTTTTTACGTTTACCGTCTGTTATCTGAACAGGAAGGAGTAAGGCAGCCTAGAATGCACTCGGATGCTCGTTTTAAAGGGAATTGCATGTAGCAACTTCAACTGAGCACTTACAGGGATGGTTCCGCTTCAGTTTAAGAGGAATCAAACAAGCTCTGTCCTCTTTTTGATTTTCATGTAGTTTATAAACCAATTGTTTGCATTAGTGGCCATTTTAAATCCAAGCCATTTTGTCTGTCTTAGAAAACGGAAGTAGATAAAATATGATCACTTTGGCGCAGAGCATTACTTTTACATCACCCATTCTTGCAGTTCTATATAATATACATAGAATATTGGTGGCGCTACAGCCCGTAGAGGGCCAGGGCCTAGCTTCTCAGCAACCACCCGTGTTGTGCGTGCTATTGTTCTATCACGAGTGGAAGGGACCTACAGTTTTATGCCGACTCCGAACGGCCAATTTTGAGAAGCTTTTTCTAGACAGTTATACTCTCTGAGCATTGTCAGTGACTCGAAAGAGGTGGGGCCGTGAAAAGTATTTCTTGTCGTACCAGGAATCGAACCTAGACAGGTAGGTCCAAGTGCGTAGTAGTCGACGCACATACGTACAACGCCACGGGCCACCACTTGCAGTTCTATACAAATTTACAAAAAAAAAACTTGCTAATTAGGTTAACTCTAATCAGACAGATGCATGGTTAAATTCATTAATCTAGTCAAGTCTTTCCTTAGGTGTACAGCATTTAATTTGCCCTCTTGTCAATTTACCACATTCTTACAGCAACAGACATTGGTTTCATACAGAAGCGCCATGCTACGTGATGCAATTTCCCATGAACTAAACGTTAATACCCCTTAAAAGCACTCAGAAATGTGAAGCGCTCTTATTATCGAAGGCTCATGAGGATATTATCTGTCAATTGAATGACTAGAACTTTCCTCGCTGAATTTAAAAGCATCTCCAAGGTCTCACCACCTAACGAAACTATTAAATTTCAACCTCATGTCGTCGTCATCGCACCCCTCTTAAATTAAACGCCTCAGACAAGTCACGCCAGCGTCGGTTTCATGGATGCATAAACCAATATCCACCCCCATTCTGAACAAAAAAAAAAAATGTGTCCCCGACGCCACAAAATGTAGGTCAACATGACACAATGTATTAGAACACTTTATGTTCGGTTGGCATGTCTCTGGGGACACATGGATAATTTTTCGTAATTAATCCTTAAAGGAAATCATCTGTAAGAGATTGTGTAAAAATCAAATATAATTTGTAATTTTAGTCCAAGAAGGAAGGACGTTGTATATATGTACATGCAAATATTTCAAAATATTGTTGCGTCAAACGCAATATCGTGGGCAAATGATTAATTCTCTCCACTGCTGGTATCCCTTAAAATGAATAATTTTTTTTGTATAGCCCTAATCGCGGTTGTGTGATAAATGACGCCCGAAGGAGAAGGAAAGGATAATGGGAATTATGGAAAGAAGGTCCCTTTATTTTCCTTCCCAACAAAACATTACTAATTTCCTGAAAAAATCCTTTGCTTTGTCGACCCTTAAAAGGCTGGATTTTACTTCAATTTCAAAAGAATTTTTTAGAGGAAGTAAGGTAACGAAGCTTGTCCTGGATGACTTTTGATCATAAAATCAAATTGCCTCACTTCGTCGATACACAGAAATCAGAGAAGATTTTTAATTCGAACGGCTTGAAAAACATGTGCAGATACTGTCATGTTGAAGTTTATATTAGCTTAGAGCACACGGAAAGCGGCAGTAATTAACAAATAAGACCATTCTTTAGTTAGTTTTAAGTATCTTGTGTTGAGTATGGAAAAAGGATGAAGTAGTAGAGTGCTCTTTAAGTACATAACTCATCCCCCGGCATAGCAGGTTGCATTTTTACATCGCCCTTCACTTGAGTCACATGAAAGTTATTCACACTTCACACTTCAGAGTTGGCACTAAGCCAAAGGTGCCTGAGGGTTACACAAAAATGCGTTCTGCACAAAATATCGAAGCCATTCATAAGAGTGTTGTTGAGATTACAGGAACACCAAATTGGCACCGAGAATCGATGGTCAAGAATGGGAAAGTGGACAGTGCCTCATGAATAATGTCATTCCTAATGCAAAGTAAAGGGTGATTTTTTAGCTATTATCTTTTTGGCAACACTGGCTTAAACAGCTGACGCACGTTTCGTGTTTTGTTTTACTGTCAAACATCTTCAGTTTGGTCTATAATTTAATCATGAATCGTCTTACAAACGAACAACGCTTGCAAATTATTGAATTTTATTATCAAAATGCGTGCTCTGTTAAGAAAGTTCATTTGTGTTCAATTGTGTTCAGCGACGAAGCTCATTTTTGGCTCAATGGGTACGTAAATAAGCAGAATTGTCGATTTTGGAGTGAATATCAGCCAGAAGCATTGCAAGAGCTACCAATGCATCCAGAAAAAGTCACAGTTTGGTGCGGTTTATGGGCTGGTGGCATCATTGGACCGTACTTCTTTAAAGATGATGCGAATCGTAACGTAATTGTGACTGGTGAGCGCTACCGTGAGATGATATCCAACTTTTGTTTGCCCAAAATGCAAGAGCTTGACTTGCATGACATGTGGTTTCAACTAAACGGTTCCACATGCCACACGCCAGCACGCGCCACAATGGACTTATTAAGGGGCGAGTTCGGTGAACATTTTATTTCACGTTCGGGACCGGTCAATTGGCCGCCTAGATCGTGCGATTTAACGCCCTTGGACTATTTTTTGTGGGGCTATGTTAAAGCTCATGTCTATACAGACAAGCACGTTTCAATTGACGCATTGGAAGACAACATTGAAGCATTTATTCGTAAGATACCGGCCGAAATGTTGGAAAGAGTATGCCAATATTGGACTAAGCGGATGGACCATTTGAGGCGCAGTCAAGGTCAACATTTGCATGAAATAATCTTCAATCATTAAATTATATGGACCGTACTATCAATTCAAATAAAGATTTAATGCATTTTTCTGAATTTTATGTGTTTTTTTTTGAAAAACTTTCCTATAGCTTTTAAAAAATCACCCTTTACAAATAGCCCAAGAAGTTGTATTCATATTCAAGTATGCATCGTTCGGCTTTAGAAACGGCAAAAGCTGGTACAATATAACGTATCAGTGCAGTATATCCGAATGCAAACTTTTTTCCCAGGATTTGTCTTAGTGTGAATGTTAGATCTTTAATCGATTTGCCGGACCGGAAGCCGTACTTGTACGTATCGGTTAGGTGCAAAAATACTTTAGACATTTGCACAGTAAGCTGGAAGGGATGGACGATGAGCAGGGATATGGGGTATATGGAGATGGTATTCGTGTCGTGGGTCATACTTTCGTCTTACCGAAATTAATTTACTACTTGATGGATTTCCTGGACGTGTGGTTTATCTTTTGAATGATAAGAATTAATCTCGTGCTAAATTTAAATATAAGTTAGCCAGTCTGTTTTTTTTTTTTTCCTAATATAGCAGGAAATCTTCGACGAGACTCTAGGGCAAACGTTGACCCATAGAAACAGGAGAACTCTCCATTGAAAGTTTCTGCAAACACCACAACCGTGCGCGGGTCAAGACTAACGCACAAAATCAAGGGGTTTAGTCCTTTGAACTCGGAGCAAGACGTTATTTTCGTCAAGAATCGGATAAACAGTATAGTTTATAAGCAAAGTTTTTAATTTCATCTTGAGTTTCATCTGAAATAGATTTCCAAGATTCCTCTGGATATCGTCGATTCTGATATACAACGATAGTTCCACGCACCTTGCTTTGAAAAGTCTGTGTAATATTCATATTGCTTGCTTTGGTACAACCCCAAAGTTGTATGCATGCAATTTATTGTCAAAACTTAGCCTAGATTGTTGAATTGTGTCAAGTTCAGCCAGTTTTTTTTTTAACGTGCGCCTCCCACTTGAGTTTGAAATCAGAGTCATCCTGAGGTACTTCGCTGCATTATCAAAAGGTATTTGGATAAGTTATTAACGTGCCCTTACGTGAAATTAACATGGAGTGCTTTGCCTTCGTGGCTCGTCCCTGGTTCGAATCCCAGTGAAAGCAGCGCTTTTCAAATCTGGTCCAGTCACCATTTGCCCTTGTGATCAAATTAACGGCACTATCACTGGAGTTGTCGTTTAGTGGTAGTAGTCCTTTTTTTTTTTTTTTTTTTTTATATAATTTGCGCGCGCTCAAGGGATTGCTAATACCCTTAAGTGTCCGGGGTCAAGACACAGCACGGGCCGAAGGTATAGAGGGAGAAAGGGAGAGGAGGTACCTGTGCACATTGGTCTTAAATATCTGCGGATTGTAGTCTGTGGGAAATATAGGGCTGGGAAGAGTATTCCAAATTCGCGTAGTACGGCTGAAGAACGAGTCTCTAAATTTAACTGTGCGTCCGAAAGTAGGCTTAAGGGTAAACTGATGAGCATTCCTGGCGAGACGAGTATTGCGGGTGAATTCATGGAGAGGAGGAATGCAGTTGGCTAGCTCACTTGAGCATCGATTGTTGAAATAGCGATAAAATACAGACAAAGAAGAAACGGTACGTCGATGTTCGAGCGAGTCTAATGACTTTGCGACATTGTTGTCTCCTATAAGTTTTATCGCTCGCTTTTGGATTCTATCTAGTAGGTGCAGGGTGGTCTTTGGGGCACCAGACCAGATATGAGCGTTGTACTCAAGCTTGGGGCGGATATACGCCTTATAAATGAAAGCCAAATCAGAGGGGGTGAAATATTTCTTGCATCGATTAAGGAAACCTAAACATTTCGCAGCATTTTTGGCGACCTCAAATATGTGATCGTTCCAACTAAGTGTTCTGTTGATACACATACCAAGGATGGAAAGCTTTCCGGTTTCATCGACACAAGCACCATTCATGGATAATGGCTGATTAACAAGGGTTCGCTTGAGTGACAGCAGACAGCATTGAGTTTTAGAAGCATTGAATTCCACTCTGTTGTTGTTTCCCCAGTTAATTATGCTGTCAAGATCGGAATTCAAGGAGCTGAACATACGCTGCCGTTCCAATTCTACGGCCGAAGGGCAGGGTCGTGAGTCTCGGAACGAATATGAAAAGCTGAGGGTGCTGTCATCAGCGAAGGAATGGATTGGATTAGAAGTAGCAGACAAGAGATCATTAATAAAAATGAGAAAGAGTGTCGGAGACAGAACAGAGCCTTGGGGTACACCAGCATTTATTTGGTGGATATCAGACTTGAACCCATCCAAAACAACTTGAATTGAACGGTTCGAAAGATAATTTTCTAATCCATAGAAGAAGAGATTCATCGATACCATATGCACGCATTTTCGACAAAAGAGCTTGATGCCAAACTCTGTCAAATGCCTTAGAAATATCAAGTGCAACGATCTTGTTTTCACCTGCATTATGCAAAGATGTGTTCCACTTTTCGGTGAGATAAGCTATCAAATCACCAGTGGACCTGTTACTAAGGAAACCGTACTGCCGGTCATTAAGAAGCTTCCGCGATTCAAGATATTTCATAAGCTGACGATTTATCAGCGTTTCCATGACCTTAGAAAGAAGGGACGTAAGTGCTATGGGTCGGTACGAGGTGGGTGACGAAGATTCGCCCTTTTTAGGGACGGGCTGGACAAATGCTGTTTTCCATCTGCTCGGAAAGAGACCTAAAGAGTAGGATAGATGAAAAAGCTTACGCAATGGTTTTGCCAGCGCAGAAGAACACCTCTTCAGAAGTATAGGGGGAATACTATCCGGGCCAGCGGATTTGTGCACGTCGAGATCTTTAAGTACTCTTGCAACTGTACGAGTGCGGAAATGGATTTTTCCCATGGTGAAATCAACGCTCTCAAGTACAGGTGGAGACATATTGGAATCTGGCAATGTTGAGCTGGCTGCAAAATGCGCCGCAAGCAGATTGGAAGACGAGGTGGAATTCTTTATGTTTTTTACAAATGACCAAAAGTTTTTGCTACCTTTGGGACATTGAAGCAGTTTTTGCCTCAACTTTTGATCATAGGAGAATTTCACACGTCTGATAGTTGCATTGCAGTCATTTCTGGCCCGTTTAAACTTATTCCGGTTTTCCTCAGTAGGGTTGGCTTTGTATGCCCGGAAATTCAACTCTCTCAACCTGATAGCCTCTTTACAGCTCGAGTCATACCATGCATTTTCTTTGGGCTTGATACTTTTCACTCTATGCGGAATGAAGGATCTCATGCCCAGCAGAAGAATGTTTGTGATCATATCAGCAGCGGCATCCACGTCACTATCGAGGAAGCATAATGACCAGTTAAAATTCCGAAAGAAATTGTTGAGTCCGCTCCAATCGGCTTTCTCGTACAGCCATACTGTTCTTTTAGGAATTTGTTCTCTAACTGTGTGTGGTGATAACGAGAAATTAGCTGATATGACACAATGGTCAGACGAGCCTAGAGGCGACAGTATGTCAACAGAATATTTATCAGGGTGAGAGGTGAGAAACAGGTCCAGGGTGTTGGCGGAATGATCTGCGATGTCAGGTATTCGTGTGGGCTCATTTACTAGCTGAGTCAGATTGTTTAGCTCAGCAAAGATTTCGACATACCTTCCTTCGGGTGTTGTCTGGCCTGAATGTCGAAGCCAATTAGAATTGTGTACATTGAAATCGCCCGCAATGGCAATTTCAGTGCGAGGATACAGGGATACAATTCTTGAGATGGAATCGGATAGCGCATCAAATTCGTTAAAAGTTGAATTGCTATCCAAGTTTGGACTTCTGTAAATAAAACAGTAGTGGATTAAATGCTTACGGACATGGATTTTTAACCACAGAAAATTAAATTCCGGATTGGAGCAGTGGCCATATTGTGGTTGAATTTGGTAAGCTACTTCACTACGCACGTAGATGGCGAGACCGCGGTGAAAAAAGAAAAGAGGCACCAAGCTATATCCGGGCAGGGTCAAATCCGATAATTCGGTATTCTCACCTACCTGTGTTTCGCTTAATGCCAAGACAGCTGGTTTATATAAAAACAAGTGGACATACACAGCGAAGAGATTCACTCTTAGCCCACGAACATTGCACACATCAACCCTAAAGTTTTCCATAGAAAACAAGACGGAGATATAAAATTACCAAACTCCGACTGCGTGTGGTAAGGCAGAGTTGAGAAGTGCAAATTCCGTAATAGCTTCCCAACAACAAACGATGTAGGTGTTATGCCCATACATCGATTGGAGTTGATCCACCAACGAATTCACACTTCTAAAATCCGCTACGTCAGATGCTACGCACTCTCAGTCATAGCATCAACCCGCTTGATGAAATCAAACGGGAGTTGCGACCGAGAATGCGCAGCAGTGGCTTGTGATGGAAGGGGGCGAGAGGGAGCGGACCGAACGCACTCGACACCGAAACACTTCACACAAACACTTGTTTTTTTGTTGGTCGGCACTCGCGGGGCTTTTGTGGGTGGAGGGACCGCGGGGTTTTTTTTTTTTGCACACGCGTGATGCACGGACGGCGACAAGTGCACGCGTCGAAGGATGGCACAGAACTGAGTCCTACTATAGATATCGCAAGTGTGCTGGCGATTTTCGCTGACAGGCTTTTACAAAATGTCGGAGTCGTGAGCAAATATGTCTAGAACATTGTGCTCTTCTTGTGTTAGATCACTAGTATACAGCAGGTAAAGCAGAGGGCCAAGAACTCTCCCTTGCGGTACACCAGCGAAACCACAAAGGGTTTCTGGACAGTGGCTAGTGTCCAGAAACTAATTGCTGGACAGTGACTAATGTTCAGAAACTAGTTACGGATTGAATCTACAAAACCGCATGGGGTTTCTCGACAGTGACTTCTGCCTCTCCTTCTTCAGCCAAGAAGCTCGGATTCAAAGTCTTTACTGGAGCATTGATGTCCATGCGCTCTATGTGGCCGAGCCTGTGCAGAATCGAAAGGAGCACCATCAAAATGCACGTTCTCCGACATGAGTTTCTCGACTTGAACCAGGTTTTCCAAAATCAATATGCTCCTGCATGCGTCTACTCATGATGAATGGCCAAACCAAGCTAACTCAAAACTGTCAAATTAGCTATCACAGAAACCAATGTCGGCAATTTATAGTTATCCGCCTTTAAAGAAACCCTTTATAAGCGCCTTTAGATTGCTTTTTGACGATTCAATTGAACTCATATTGGTAAGATAGTTTCCTCTTGAAAAGGAAATCATTCTGAAACACATATCAACGTTTAAAAATAAGAACAACCCTTAAACTTAAAAACTCTTTTCGTGCACGGTCCCTTGGGTGTTACCTACTTCCGTCTTAAGAAGACTGCTGAAAGAAAAATGATGGGAAGGACCCAGAGGTCACGAGTGTAGTGAGTCAGAGTATAGTTCCGAGTCAGAGAATTTATTAAAAAACGCATCATTGCTGAAAGCTGTACATACTTTTTTGTGATCAATCACCGTTCCTTATGCTCTTAAATAATAAATTAGTGGATTAGGGGATTACAATGGGACACAGTTTTGAGTCTATCATTATCATTGTTTGTTGTCTTCAGATCCATAAGACCATAAAATGTTCGTACACAAAAGCAGAGCCACAAAAATCACTTCCGCAAGAGGAGGGTCGCAATGTTTGAAGTAGGCTCTGAAAAGTACACAAGTAAAATTCGCAGACGATTTCAAACGACCAACAGAATATGATGATGGACCAATCCATCAATTATTTTTTATTCATAATGTCCATAAGTGATGACCACGCAGAGTGGCCAGAGATTGTCGTCCATGCGATGTGCCTCATGCTCAAAAAAAAAACAAACAAACATTGAAACAAAAGCAATAAAAGATGCTCTTAAAAATGTTTAAGGTGTAATATTGCAGGAGGCACGTGTGAAGGTGCTGGCAACAGCCGATGTGGAATGTCCCTCGCAGCAGTTGTCACTCATGATGTTAAAGTATTTTAATTTAGACGTGATAGACGCTGCACGTGTACACAGGCGGCACGATGCGAAAAGAAAAACTCATTAACTTTGCTTAATTTCAGTCGAACAAGGTCAATTTGTTTAGATTTTACAGAACTGTTTCCAAAGCATACCTGCCTCTTCCTTCCGTGAGGGGGGATGTTCCGCTTATGGGAATTCTTCAATTCTCCTGCCAGCGATTATCCGCGAACTTTGTTTTCATCGCCCGACCAGCAGTCAATATCACCGCCTCCGTACATTACTGCAAAACAAATCACACTGATGACTTAAGAGAATCAATTTGCTGGCTTTCAATTCCCCTTGGCCTCCTTTTAAGTAAAGCAAAGGAAAATCTCATGTGCGGCCTTAAAGCCATCGTCCAAACCCATTACAGTCTTAAACGCGTTAACATTAATTCACGTAACTTGAGTGGATTTCTCCTCTCCGCATTTCAGGTGTGCTGTGCAACAAGAAAAGGTTTCCGGAAATTCAAGGTTTTCCAATGGTGCAAGGATTTATTTCTGCTGGGAACATTAAGTACTCGCAAACAAGTTTTGAAATGAGCAAAGAGAAAGAAAAAGTTACGAAATGTATTTCCTGGTTGTTCCAACAGAGTTGCAGGAACAAGTGCGGTGATTCGGTGGTCACAAGTGCTTGCCACTTAGTTTCTATCACTTCTTGTAAGAAAGGATTGTGTGAAAAAGGGTTTCTGGCAGGATGCTGTAAGTGTTTGTGCTTACACAGGCATACACGTTCAGTGCCGACGTACTGTGATTCCCATAAACTTTCTGTATTTCCGGTGTGTTGATTGCGAAATTTGTTGGTCAAAGTTTATCCTGTCCAGTTCATCGAGATAGAATGAAAGTTCTTCTGTGGCATTAAGGGAAGCTTTTTTTTCCTAATTCTTATATATGTATGTATGTATTGTAGCATCTGTGCCATCCTTCGACGCGTGCACTTGTCGCAGACAGTGCATTTCGCGCGTGCACAAAAAAAAAAAAAACCTGCGGTCCCTCCACCCACAAAAGCCTAGTGAGTGCCGACCAGAACAATAAACAAGTGTTTGTGTGAAGTGTTTCGGTGTCGAGTGCGTTCGGTCCGCTCCCTCTCGCCCCTTTCCATCACAAGCCACTGCTGCGCATTCTCGGTCGCAACTCCCGTTTGATTTCATCAAGTGGGTTGATGCAATGACTGAGAGTGCGTAGCATCTGACGTAGCGGATTTTAGAAGTGTGAATTTGTTGGTGGAGCAACTCCAATCGATGTATGGGCATCGTTTGTTGTTGGGAAGCTATTACGGATTTTGCACTTCTTGCCTGCCCGGATATAGCTTGGTGCCTCTTTTCTATTTTCACCGCGGTCTGGCCATCTACGTGCGTACTGATGTAGCTTACCAAATTCAACCACAATATGGCCACTGTTCCAATCCGGAATTTAATTTTCTGTGGTTAAAAATCCATGTCCGTAAGCATTTAATCCACTACTGTTTCATTTACAGAAGTCCAAACTTGGATAGCAATTCAACTTTTAACGAATTTGATGCGCTATCCGATTCCATCTCAGGAATTGTATCCCTGTATCCTCGCACTGAAATTGCCATTGCGAGCGATTTCAATGTACACAATTCTAATTGGCTTCGACATTCAGACCAGACAACACCCGAAGGAAGGTATGTCGCACATGAAGGTGCCGTAACTCGCGCGACAATAACGATAGCATCTGCGTAACCCAACAGTTAGACTGACTTGTAGACGATAGTGCCTTTCATGTTCTGTTTCGCACTATCTTCTGCAGTACCAGATTGCAGAAATCACACAGCGCATCTCCTTGCCAAAATCTGATGCAGGTTTCGAATGGCTCTACGGTTCTTGAACCGAACTGCGCGGTACATCGCATACATCTGAGCTCGCGTGGTGCGATACTATCTGATCCATTTTCCCGGGACTTCGAATTCAGCCATAGCATCGAATAGCTCCTCGCGATGACTGGTGCTAAAAATAATAATAATATGGGTGGCACTACAGCCCGTGGAGGGCCAGGGCCTAGCTTCTCAGCACCCACTCTTGTTGTGCGTGCTACCGTTCTCTCACGAGTGGAAAAGAAAGTATTGTAAAAGAAAAATTATATTTCATGGTAAAAGAAATTATTTCTAATAACCAGCATGGCTTTATGCAAGGCAGGTCTTGTACAACTAATTTATCATTATTTTCAAATTACATTTATACAAATTTAGAAAATCAATTACAAGTTGATGTAGTTTACACCGATTTCTCGAAAGCCTTCGATAAAGTACATCACACTTTGCTTTTAAACAAACTAAAGTCTTTGGGATTCCATTCGTCAATGTTAGAGTGGTTTTCCAATGGTAATGATCGATAGTTTTAGATCTCGAGTAATAAAAGTTACATCGGGCGTTCCACAAGGTAGCCATATGGGGCCATTACTCTTTCTATTGTTTATAAACGATGTTCACGAAATTTTCAAATATTGTAAGATCCTAACATTCGCAGACGACTTTAAATTGTATTTATCTATAAATAGTTTAACTGATTGTAATAATTTCCAATTGGATATTCATGCACTAGTGGAATGGTGCAAGCACAATGGACTAGAGCTGAATATTCAAAAATGTAATATCTTTACGGCATATCGAATTACATCCCCGATTGTCTATGATTATTTCATAAATGATCATAGACTTAGTCGCCGAGAAGAGGTTAAAGATCTGGGTGTAATTTTTGATACAAACTTAAATTTTGCATTACATTATGATTATACAATTGCGTAGTTTAATGCTATGTTAGGTTTTCTGAAAAGAAATAGTAGAGATTTTCGGGATATAACTAGTCTTAAGTCCATCTATTGTTCGTTAGTCAGACCGTATTTAGAATATTCTTCCATCATTTGGGATTCCCCATATGATACACAAGAACTCAGATTCGAAAGAGTACAAAAAAATTTCACGAGATATGCTGTCCGTAAATTGTATTCCTTCGACGAACTCCCTAAATATGACGATTGATGTAAAATAATAGGCTTGCAAACCTTAAGTTTCAGGCGTAAGGCAGCGTCAGCCATGTTCATCCGCGATATTATTAATTGCCGTGTAAATTCACCAGACTTACTTTTTCTCATGAATATATATGCTCCCCAAAGATCTCTTCGGATGAGAAATTTACTATATGATAAGAGGCATAGAACCAACTATGGTTGTAATGAACCTATTACAAGGTGTATAAACACTTTTAATGAACTTTGCAACGAAATTGATTTTAGCTTGTCTCGATTGGAGTTTAAAAAATTGATCCATGCACTATGCTATAATTAATACTGTTTATTTGATGTAATCTGTGAGATGCAAAATCGGTAGATGATCCTTAGTCGCGCAGCAAAATCTGCTGTGTAAAGCGATACTGAGAGTTAACACTTAGAGAACGTGTACTCTGTGATGGAAAAAAAAAAAAGAAAAACATCGATGAAAGGATGGTACATATCGTTTTGAAACTAGCTGGTCTTCTCGAGGATTTGCATTAGTGTGGAAATTTGGCCTATAGTCGATTTGCCGGGTCGGAAGCCACACTGATACGTCTAGCAATTAAAGCACACAAAAGTGGTGAAGTATTTAATCATTATTGCCTGGCTGCACGTTGTCATCAGCCCAAAATTCTCATCAAGCAGTGCCATGTTATGGATGCGTTTGTTTCTCAATAATCACTAGAGAATTTCTGAGTACCAATGTGACAATTTGGACAATAAACAAAGCCATCAAAATGAAAACTCCTCGCTCAAGAGAATTTTTTTCTGAAATGTCCGCATTCATTGGTGCGTTGTATGCTTGCATTCAACATGTTGTTGCTTAGTTCTTGAACCAGTTGCACTTTGTATCCAGAAATATCCTGCGGTGTTGTGCTATTTCCTTTGTGTACTTTTTTTCTAATACCACTTTACTTCTTATGCCCTTAACAAATGACATCAAGTCTCCTAGTGCTTAGCACACTACGACAGGTGTGCAACATACAAACTTCTCATTTTGTCCCCACGTACTCCCAACTGGGTCACCCGATTTCAAAGCACTGAGAAAACTTTCCACAAACTCAATCCACAACAAAGGTACCCGAAGCAACTCATCTGCTAAAAAATCAACATTCTGTGCAAGAAAACAGCAATTTAAATTTTTAACATGCATCCCTTGTCAGCTTCAAAGCACAAAGTCGTTCCCTGAAGTATCATCTCTGCACACAGAAGCCATGTAAGCGTTATCTGCGTGCTATGAAAAATGCAACAGCACCAAATTCTAGTGAAATATACTCTCACACAAGGGCTCACTTTTGGATTGCATGTCCACTATGAACGTCAAAAAAGACCAAGAAAAAAAAAATGTCTGAGCAAATTTCATGATCTACCAAAAAACGTGGGTATTTGCTTTTAAGGCGATTACCTCGTTTCCGCTGTGAGTTTGCTCTTCCAATTTAATTTCAGCTAAAACAACTTACGCCACCATGGCTGTTCCAGTTGACGTGAGGAGCTTAAATCGTTTGCAATTTAATAGAGAGGAGAACTCTTTGCTCGTAGTAAACATTAATTGAATGTGTGTAGACAGGGTTTTGCAAATTGCGAATGTCGGTCGGTTTGTGTGCAAACTTCATCCAAAAAGTCGACCACGACTGCAAGGATGTTTCAAAATATAACAATTTGATGGCGAAACAACATGACATGGTGAACGTAGCTCAGTGAATGAAGTGAAATTGCTGGCTTTGACAGAGTATTCTTCGTACGTTTTGAATTGTTCGAGCGCAAGCTAATTCATGGTTGGCCCTTGATTTACATACACGTTCCACATCTGCTGTGAATTGTGGCTTCCTCTGCACTTCGCATTGAGGCCAACTGGACCACTGTTTCACACTACACCCAATTCAGACACCTGAGTAATATTGTTGAGGAAATGCTATGAAGTAAATACATCACGGAGAACATGCCACCAAAATCCTCTAAATAGCATTTCCTCACCGTCCCAAGGTCATATACACGACCATTCTCAATTCGATGGTAAACTATGTGAATGAATGTGCAGACGAGAAACACGAGAGCACTCAGACCACCTCATGGTGCACCAGTCCATCTGAAAACCCTTCCCACGTTCCCCACATCACTCACTGAGCACATCCCCTTTTTTTTGTTCAAATTACTGCACGAATGAACGGAAGCTCAAGCAGAGAATGCTTACTTAAGTGGAACACCTTCTTTCAGAAAATACAACTGTGGTGACGCAGTAAGTAATGGCAATTGAGTTCGCTTCGATTGAAGGGGTGACCGGTACAAATTGGCCAATTTTCCTGCTTCCTCGTGTGATGCTTGACATTTCGTATGTTGTGCGGTATTTTCACGGCGACTTGATGACAGGATTGATCATCGATATAAATCGAATCTGATGTCATTGTTCAAGTCATGCAATCGAATTGAAAATGCTCCGGAATCTTTCATCTATCACCCAGTAAATGTATTTATGTGATTGGCTTCAAGTGGATGCAATTCAAGTGTCAACCGTCAACCGTCCGTCCATAAGTCGATAAGGAGGTGTTGTTGTAAAATGATTTATTTGCATACCCTTAGGTGTTATGAGCAAATTACAGTGTGACCATGGTTTGCTAAACGAATTTTAATTGAAAATACCTGGTTATTAATTAAGGGTACCTATTTGGAAAGACACGAATATCATATACCATACACCATACATTTGGTATTATTTTATCGGTTTAGTGTTTATTTTTTATATCCAACAATGTACAGTGCTTACATCGGGCTGTTCTAATCCGCAAGTCCATTTTGGTTCTTCTGGGATGGGGTGATGGTGTAGTAGCCGATTTAGCCTCGAAGATGACTGCTCTGGTAGAAGCCAATCAGCTCGATGTTAGATGTCGTTCGGAAGTTCTGCTCGCTTAGCAGATTTGGCGTGTTGTCCGGGGATTGGGTTTCTCAGGTTCCTGATTTCCTCGGTATGAAGATTGCTGATGTCTAGAAGCTGCTTTCTGAACACTGTCACCATGTAAGCGGATGATGCGTGCTTCGTCGTAAGGCTTCTTATTGCTGTGGTGCTTTCGTCGGTCCCGTTCGAAGGTGAGATCAGTACATATTCGCAGTATTTCCATTTTGAAAATTGCGAGCTTCTAAATTCTGGTCTGAGAAATGGTGCGCCATATTGGGAAGCCGTAGGTTAAGATCGGCCGTATTAGCTGCTTGTAGAGCAGCAGCTCTGTCCTCTGGCTTAACCCTTTTTGTTTACACACCAAAAGGTACATGCAATCGAAGCCTAGGTTGACGTGGTGGTCAGTGGTGACGAGCTGGCATAAGTCAGCCAGTCATCTGCGAATAGACAACAATTCCCTGTTTTGGGTGGAGGCGGTTGGTCTACCGTCTAAATGTTGAAGAGCATCGGTTCCAGCTTCGAACCTTGCGCAACTCCCGCCTTGATAATCCGCTTATTTGATTGAATGCCTTGAACGTAGAATCTTCTGGAATGCAGAAACATATAGACTATTTTGATGAGGTTGAAGGGGAATCCCATCTGATTCGGCTTGTAGATGAGTCCCTCCATCCAGACTGTGTCTAAGGATTTACAGTTAAATTTGTTCATTTCTTATGTTCTCAGTGATGTACCCAAAGGTTCTAACTTTGGACCCGTATAATTTTCTACGTTCGTTAATAATCTTCCATTAGTGTTGTCCTCTCGGGAAATTCGTAAACGGTTGTCAATTGTTACTATTTTAATGGTTATTATTGCAATAATAGCTTAACCTATTTCATCGACTCTAAAATTAACGACACATGCCCTTAAATGGTCTGTAAATCCAGATATATGATCATATCTGCTACGCAAGCCAAAGTGGGAAACGTGTATAGTTTGAAAATCGAGCAATGCTCCCGATATGCAAAGAAATACTCCATCGAAGATTGATGCTTAGCTTGGAGTATTTTCCAATAAGCCAGTACATGTCTTTACACCTTAATTGAAGTTCTTCACGTTTCTTTTTGACGTATTCCTTCCATTTAAGTTTTACATCGAGAGTCACCCCGAGGTATCGCTTCATTACCGAATTGTATTTGAACATTATTTATAAAAACGGGCAAGTTGTTCACATTCTTATACGTAAAAGTAATATGAACGGATTTAGCTTCGTGAAGCTCAATTCGCTGAGTGTTCGTCCATTCGTGTATCCGGTCCAATATGGCGGTGTCGTCAGCAAATGTACCTAGCACGGTGCCTACGAGGAGCGTTCAATATATTCTCGATATCGGGGTGAAGCTGTGGTTGTTATAAATGTGATTATTAATTCGCGTTTTATCTCTAGTTAAACAGAATCATAATGGCAACTGAGACGATGATGGTGAAAATTGAGCATCGCGCTGTAATTAAATTTCTCACTAAGCAAGGAAAAAGTCAAAAAACTATTCATGAAGAGATGGTGGCTGTTTACCAGGGTTCCGCACCTTCGTTATCAACTGTGCAAAAGTGGTCAAGTGAGTTCAAGAGAGGCAGAGAGAGCATTGAAGACGACCACCGCTTCGGCGTCCCGGCTACTGCTTGTACGGGAGAAAGCATCAAAGAAGTCGAAAAACTTGTTCTTGAGGATGCCCGAATAAAGGTGAAAATGATGGCAGAGATCACCAAGCTTTCAATTGGTACCATTCACACCATTCTTCATGACCATCTTAACCTTTCAAAGGTCAGTGCAAGGTGGGTGCAACGAATGCTCACAGCGCCTCAGAAAAAAGTGAGAATCCCATGCTGTAGAGAGCTTCTGGAGATGTGTAGTGAGAACGCGGACGGTGTTATGGATCGAATTGTTACTGGTGACGAAACATGGGTCCACCACTATGACCCTGAAAGCAAACAAGAGTCCATGTAGTGGCATAAAAAAGGAACAGACCTCCCGAAGAAGTTCAAAGTCACTCCGTCTGCCGGGAAGCTCATGGCCACAGTTTTTTGGGACTCAAAGGGAATCTTGCTCATTGAGTACAAAAAAAAAGGTGAAACCATCAACGCCACATCCTACGCGTCCACTTTGCATAATTTGCGGGAGGAAATTAAAAAGAAAAGACGGGGTAAACTCGCAGCGGATGTGTTGCTTCTTTATGACAACGCTTCCGTTCACACGGCGCGAGTTTCCAAGGCTGCTGCGCGAGATTGTGGTTTCGAAGAAATCCAACACCCACCCTATAGTCCAGACCTTGCCCCTAGTGATCATTTCCTGTTTCCGGATTTGAAAAAATGTCTTCGTGGAAAAAGATTTTCGGATGATGAAGATCTCAAGCCGGCAATAAATGGGTATTCTGTTTCACTAGAGATAAAACGAATTAATAGTCACATTTATATGGAATCTTACATTAATGCACTAAAATAATAGTATTACTTGATAAATAAGTCAATTTATATATACAACCACAGCTTCACCCCGAGAATATATTGAACGCCCCTCGTACGTCCTGCGGTATATTGCTGTTATACAGTAAGTAAAGGAGGGGACCACGAAAACTTCCTTGTGGTACTGGAGCTTGTATAGGCTTAAATAGGGAGTATTCTTTTCCATATGTCACACGGAAGATTCTATCAGGTAGATAGTTTGATAAAATTGTGTAAAGTATTCTCGGGAGGGATTGCCGAAGCTTGTGTTTCAAGCCTTCGGGTCAAACTTTGTCAAAGGCTTGCGAAACATCCGGAAATACAGCTGAGCAGACTTTTTTTTGGTTAAAACGATTTTTCTATAACATCAGTTATTCGATGTACTTGGATGCTTGAATGCTTGCTTCTAAAACCGAACTGGTGATTAGGAATAAGTCGACTTTCTTCCACAACTGGGCTTGCACGTCTAAGTAATATTCGTTCGAACACTTTAGACATTGTCGGAAGTAGTGAAATCGGTCTATAAGACTTTTTGTCTGTTGGGGGCTTACCCAGATTCGGCACCATTATTATTTCCCCCATTTTCTACTGACGATGTTGGATGAAATGATAGCACCGTCCAAATAGAGACAAACCGAAGCAAGAAGCAGAATATCCGAATGAAGGGCAGCATAAGTACAAGACTTCCCTTCTCCGTTGTCCGATAGATGTTTAAATTTAAAACAGTAACTGATGTATTTTTGATTGAAAGAAAGACAATTATAGCTTTTACTTTTATTATTGTTTTTTTTACAAAACTTATTACATTAATGTTATAAATTATTAGTTTGACTCTAAATATGTGAAATTATATATATAGAAGTAAAGTGTGTTAAGTATTGCCTAAAAAAATCAACAACATGAACATGAAGAATATTTCTCTATTCACTTTTGACGAGGATTATTCTGCGCTGACAGTACATCTTTGTTAGCAAAGTGGCTTGCAGTCCATCATCGCTTTGGCGCAGAAATGCGGAAACTGCATTCCTTGGAGTAATACGTCAGTGATGCTCTGCAAAGAAAATGGCGATTAAAATCTCATATTCTAGAAAAATAGAAAATGTTGTGGTTATTGGTTTGTGGATCTTCTCAAATTGAAAAGGGGGTACTTTCTTGTTCTTCAATTTCACTAACACCAAGAGTCCTCTATTTTCTTGGACAAAGGCAGCAATTTTCATTCTTGAATGTTTGCGTGGGTTATTGGACGGCTTTTCAAATTCGTTAACATTCTTGATTCAATGCAGCTGAATCTTAAACAATAGCTATTCCATTTCATTTTGCGTGCTATGGAGGGGACCTACAGTCATATGCCGACTCCGATTTCAGCGATTGCGGATTAACTCGAAAGAGGTAGCGACGTGAATTATGAACGTTGATCGTATCTCGAAGATTTAACTTAGACACCTCAGCTTAGCAGTCGACGCACCTATCCATCACACCCCAGTAGCCACTAGAAGAAACTGGCAACTCCAATGAATGTCAAGTATAATCAGTTTGACTTGGGTTTCAGTTTGACTTGAGTAGAATATGCTTTTTGAAGTAACTACAAATTCATGTACTTTGCCTTTGCTTCATTATTCAGTTGATGATACGCAGTTTTGTCGTTAGGTCGGCGTAACCAATAGATTCCCCTAGTCACAAATTTAATGTTTATCTAATGGTCTAAACTGGCATCTCATTGCTTTCTTTTCCCTAATGGCAGGGAAAACGTTCGGGAAAAAATTCAGTGATATTTTCCATCGGAAAGTTCTTCACAACAAGGAGAACGGTTTTCCTGCCCCTTTCGAACTTGGAACTACCGGGTTACCAAATAATGGATTCATAATTGGCATGAATCCCATTAGATTGGAAGCACTAGCATATCAACCTCGATGTCACTCCTTCAATAGTACAAATTAATTTACGGACAGTGCACTTAAAGAATCAAAAGTCAACAATCACCAGTGGTATTTGTGAATACTTTAGTGCTCATAAGCTTACAAATAAAAAACTGAAATATTTGTCATTTGCAATCCATATAGAGCTGGTTTTCGCTACCAACTATCCGTGAGTTGAATGAATAAGTTCACCATTAGATTTATGTGACTTCCAAATGACGTTCAACTACGTTTAAGATTGACGCAATTTGAATTGTTTCTTTTGACTTTTTGAGGAATCAGTTTGCTGGAAATTTCGTCATATCTGGAATTTTCATGTCAATATATGTCTATTGGTGGAAACAAACTTATAACTTTTACACACTTAAGAACAAAAACGATTTTCTTCAAGATCAACGGCTGAGTTCGTAAATAAAGTATTAGCGGAGCACCGTCAATCGTTCTTAATTGCAAACATTCGGCAATGATGCAATGCATCGTGTTCTAAAACGTCATATGAGAACACAAACAAAAGCAACCAGCGCATCACAGATTATAGTGATGCATCGCAACATCAAAAAATCACAACGGCAGTGATGCTTACGCGATGCGCATTTTTATGACGTTTACGAACTCAGCCAACCTTTCACTTCACATTGTGGCATTTTCCTATGTAATAACATTAATAAATTAATTAAATGCATCCTAAGTCAACATTGCCAAAAACAAAACCTGAATGTGGTCACAAAATATAAACAAGGCGTTCCCAACCCGCTGTCTATTACACCTTGTTTTCCGTGTTCACTTTTTGGGCGAGCTTGTCATTTTAGGGGGCAAGCACATAGTTTGAAATTTTTGTCGCTTCGTCTCCCAAGTCCCAATACAAAAATATCCGGCTTCTATCTCCCTTGCCACTTAACATTTTTTTACTCAAACCCAACGAACCATCCAAAGAATGCCATTTACTGACTGACTCTCACGCCTGAAACACAATAGGGCTTTGCTGCTGACGTTTTCCTTATGTGAAACTGGCCGAAATCGACCTCTTAAGGCTCAACTATAATGCGCATGAGCGAGCATGAGCTAGTGTCAAACGCGCATGAGTGAGTGAGCAAATACACCCAACCCCATGCGGCAACCTATAATGTCGTCCATGAAAGATTGCGAGCATTTCGTTAAGCATGTGCAAAACACAAATGTTTCGTTAAGCATGAGCTAGTGCGAAATGAATCGCACCGCGCATATGCGAATGTGACAGATAAAACACAGACAAAAAAACAAATTTGAAAAATGAGCAAATCAGCTGACATTCTTTTGGTATTCGTACATACATACATACATACACATATAATTGAACACGACATTTTTCGGCTGAATGAAACAAAAAAATTTCTGACATATGGACATGCGCGCAGATGCGAATTATGGGTAGACATGTTTTTTTTGCAAACATGACGAAACATTTCGTTGAATTTTGACACTAGCTCATGCTCGCTCATGCGCATTATAGTTGAGCCTTTACGTTTTATGACATTCCCCTCCTTTCGCTCAAAAAAGCGAGAAGCTATATTTTGTGCATAGCATATGAATTGCCTGTGTTGGAAGTCAACAGCAGCAAATCATGAAAGCCTCTCAAATTCGTCTATAGAGGCGCGCCGCGGCGTTCACACTCAACAACTTGTAGATACGATTTGCGTAACGACAAATTGGAAAAAAGTCAAAATGCTTCTTCTACCGTACGATAAGTCTATCAATTTGTACTAACGAGCGTTCACATTGACGATTTGGCTCATCAAACATGCTTGTCAAGCAAATTGTATCGACAAATTATTGAATGAAACGCCGCTTATGGACAGGACATCAATTAGCTTTGAAGTCGACTATGTCGATTTCTGGCAAAGACGCACTCGCTCACGCAATTGTTTCGCTATGTTGAAGGATTTGCAAGAGAGATTGCGTTCTGTTGACACGTCTCATACAAACTGAGAGTGTTAGTGTCTCAACTGACATTTGAAAAATGAAAAGAGCTGATCAAATTTGATTATCGTTGGAAAGTATGCCTTGACGGACTGCCTACGTAACGCTAAAAAGGTGGCGCCAACGCAGTATTGTGTTTCTCGCAGAATGGATTTTAGTAAGATTCTTGTAAATAGCGTACAATCTTTTTCACGATCAAGAACAAAATCTTCAAATTAGATGCTTCAGTGAGCCATGCTTCAATAAGACACGTATTTTCGAGAACTCAAGCTTGTTTGTCAGCTTATGTGCTTGGCACAGTTTGCGGTTTGAGCAGAAAATTTCATAGAAAAGAACAAGGAATTTTATCTTGAAAATTGACCTGACATCTTGTTTCTTAAGTCTTCTCGCTTATTGTTAATTCCTATCAAGCGGTGATCAAATAGTTCGCGAGCTATTCAATAAGCATTCAGAACCTGTTAGCAAACATCATCAAGCGAGCTCATAAAATTCCATTCGTACCTTTATTATCGAACCTAAAAACAACGAAAACATTCGGCAACTTGCTTTGATATTCACCGTAGGCGAGCTAAGATTAGAAGTTGGTTTGCCCCCATACAGTATTCTGAAATCAAGTTCCTCTTGTGAATCTTGAAGAGCTTCATTGTTGTCTTGTTTTGTAGGCTACTGTGATACAACAAAACATATTCAGAGTTTGTGACGTTTCATTACGTAAATTTAAGAAAAACAATCAACTCTCAGAAATGAATATGGATTTTTAATTAAATTGAAATGTATGCATGTACGTGTATGAAATGTCTGACAAATTAAAGGGGAATCAAAATATTTAGAAAAAAAATAATTTCATTTGGTCTTGACAAATGTGATTACATCGGCGATCGGAAATTGATCATACTGTCTGCACAATAGTGTGGAAATTGTATTCCTTTTAGCAGCAAGTCCGTTAGATCCTAAACAACCACAGAAACAAACATTATTTATTGAACAATATGCTCATGCTCATATCACCAATCGAAGGTGATCTACTTTTTCGTTTAAATAACCAAAATAAGCATCAAACTAGAAGCACATAACTAGACAGCAAAAGCCATTTTACATAGATTGTTTCACCTCAAACATATGTACAACTTTATGTCGTTTTCTATTCTGGTTCTGACCTAGGAATGTGGAAAACTGTCTAGGTTTCAGCATGTTTTTTTCAATTCTGGCCCAAAAAAGCGCTAGATTACAGTCAGTCGGTTAGCTGCAAAGCATAAACTCTGTGTTTCAACCTTGACTTTTGCATGTTGTTCTGTGGAGGCAAATGTGTCGTCCCGTCAAATTCTTCAGGCAAACAACTTATATCAACCTGGTTGATCGATATCTCTCTACACTTTCAAGATGAATAAATAAAATGCCCTTGGACCAGGCGCTCAAGTTTTATAAATAAATGGTTGCCATTCTTTAGCAAACTTATATAATACATAGTCAGTCAGGCGGCCATAAAAGCTCTGGGCACACCATCACTAAACTCCAAGATGGTAAAACTCTGCCGTCTTTCTCTAAAGGAGATAGCGGCCAGATGCAATCTTACCCTATGCTGGGTCCCCGGGCATAAGGATATTCCGGGCAATGAAACAACTGATGAACTAGCAAGAATGGGGGCGGGTATTCCCGTGGCAGAAGATCACCGCCTACTGAAAACAATAAAACGCGATAGATGACGAAAAAAACCGTAAAATGGTCTGAACCGTAAATGGTCTGAACTGGAAATGGTCTGAACAAACCGTAAATGGTCTGAACTGGACACTTGCAGGATATCGAATGCGATCTGGCCTATGCTAAATCAAGGAAGGAATGATTACCCCTTACAGCTAGACAGAAAGGTTATTAGTTAGAGTGATAGGGGTGCTAACTGGCCACTGTCTTATAGGCAGCCATGCAAGAAGACTTGGGACACATTATAACGACTTCTGCAGAAGCTGTATGGATGAAGAAGAAGAGGAAACAATATTGCAATACCTCGGATCAAAGCCAGCGGAAACAATAAGAAGACTACTAGGCGAGTACTACTTCAACAACCTTGAGGATCTGAGTAACATTGATCCAAAGGACTTAGTACAATTTCTTAAAGCATCTAAATGGCTATAAAAGAGGTCAAAATAAATCATACATAGCCAACAAATCTCAAGAGGAATATAAAATCCCAAGAGGGACTACAAGGTCCAAGGGTAAATGAGTTTTGGACACAAAGCCGATCGTGACAGCACAATGGACTGGACGGTCTAAGTGAGCATGACTTCCACATCAGTCATACAGTCAACCTACCTACCTACCTTAGCAAACTATTTAAATGGTCCTTAAAACTTGTCATGCACACCTTATCCGTGCACAAACCCGACCTGCTAAAACTAGTAACAAACTACAACGAGATGATAATCCGCTCTTCTTTTTTATTTGCTGTCCGCCGACAAATTTGACAAATGATATCTAAAACTGTTTACTGGTAATAGTGAAGGCACGCTTATTTGATTTCATCATTGTAATGTTGTTCTCTGATGGGTGCATTAAATTTCAATCGTGTATGTGGACTCGCTTGTCAGTAAAATTCTTCGTAAAAAAATCACCATGATCATGCCTATCATATTTTTACATATCACTGTTTCAACAAAAAAAATAAACAAATATGTTTACTTCCTCGTAGTTAATACCAAACTAACGCATCACACTTTTTTATCGGACAGCTTAGACATGCTTTCGAACATTTCTTGTTCCAAAGTCTAAATGACATGTCTGTTTGCAATTGCTTTCGCCGACCGAAATTTTAAAAACTTAATCACCTTGAAGGGTAAACTTATAAACTTCAGAGATAGTTAAGTAAGCAAGCAGCAAGAATCGGCGAAAATATTTTCTAAAATGACATAATGCACAGTAGATAAGGTAAGAAATGTTTAAACATTTATCTAGAACATTAGATAAAATGTAGGTGATAATACTCTTCATAATTCCTATCGGAATACCAAAGATAACGAAGAAACTGCCAAGTTGTAGCGACAAGATGAATGGGTCAACAATTGTGCTGATTTAGTGGTCAGCATACGTCTGGACATGGAAAAGCAATTTAGGCTGTCATATAAAAAAGAAAACGTCATAATTCCTCCTTTTTTAAGAGCATTCTATCGAATAATCACAAATGCATCGTGAAAAGGATCCAGAATCTAATCTAAACTGGCCTAGAGTGAAGGTGTTAAGATACGCCGAATGCAAAAGGTCTCACATGTAACTTGTAATTGAGATTGGTGGTATCTCCATATAAATCCACTACAGTGCATGCTTTTCCCCTGTATTAGATGTGATTACAGACATTTTTTCTTATCTCATCCCATATGAGCAATTGAAAACCATTGGCAGACAAGTTTACCGAAGTCAAAGACCTTGGCTCAGTACACGGTTTTGTGTAAAGCACTCAGTTTGACTGACTCAAAAGTAGTTTACAGATCGATAAAGAAATGATAAGATAAAGACCGCGCCAGTATCGCTCATTTTTTACATAGCGGGGATGCACAGGGTGTGGTGCGGCGTTATTCCTGCCTTTTAGGGTTTTAAAAAGTGCTCTGTAGATAAGACCGTTTCGGAATTTAAAATTCTAATGAATATTGCTTATATCATTTGCGATATGAGTGGCCGTGGCTTTTGGAACTGCCACAACTAGTAACAAACTTCGAATCCATTAATCTTAGTATAAATTGCGGCAACAACAACTGAGAAGGCTAGAAGCAAGTGCCGATTTTTTGAGGCAAATACACAGAGGCCACAACGTCACCACATGCTTTTGAGGCAGTCAAGGACTTCGTTGAAGAATATCATCTTTTAAAGTTGTATGGAAGAAGAAGAATTTCAGATTATCTTACATCTTCTGTGCGTAGACCGGCTTATGTCTAATTGCAAGGAGACAACAATATTTCAAGCTGAACTGTTAGCAATCAAAAGAGCTGTTCATCGTACTAGTGACAGAAAACCCATTAACATCAAAATATATACAGGGTTGGCCACCGAGTGGTTTTTTTTTAAATCAAAAGTTATACTGACACTGGCAGCTGTTTCCTGCTCGAAATCTTGACAGAAAGTCAGTATCAAAGCTCCGCGGAACGAAATGAGTCGCTTTGCGCTTGAACAACATTGGGTAATATTGAATACTTATTTCCAAAGTGAATGCTGTGTAGCCCAACCAGTGCGGTTTTTCAAAAGAAGAAGTTTTGGCCGATATGACCACCGCGACTGATGTACGCAAGTTTGTACAAAAAGTTAGTGAGACTGGTGTGCTAGTGGACAACACTCAAGGTCCCCGTCGTCGTACGGTATGGCACAGATCAGAATGTTGCTGCTGTGGCCGAGTTTCAGACTCAATTCACGAACATCAATCATCGCCATCGATCTCAACAGATAAACATTAGGCACCCACTAGCCTGAGGAGAATTCTGCACAAAGATCTCGGATTATTCGCTTACAAGGTCCAATTGACTCAGTTATCGCTTCGCAATTTGGGCCTTAGAGCAGGTTGAATTGGGCGAAGCGTCTTTTCTGACGAAGCGCATTTTCATCTCGGCGGCTATGTTAACAGACAAAATTGGTGCATCTGCGGCTCGGCAGACCCACATGTTATTGTCGAGAAGCCACTGCATCTACAGAGAGTGACAGCGTGGTGCGTATTGTGGAGTGGTGGCATCATTGGACCACACGCTACAGAGCCATGTTTACCGACTTTTTTTTACTGAAATTAAAGACATGGACTTGGACGATCTCTGGTTCATGCAGGATGGCAGGCCATGGCACACAGCCCATGCCAGAAACAATCTTTTGCGCACTCAATTCCCAAATCGTGTTATCAGCCGTCTTGGCGGTGTCAATTGGCAGCCTCGGAGCTGCAATTTGCCCCTTTGGACTTTTTTTTTTTGTGGGGAACCTTGAAGGGCCGATGCTATGCCAACAATCCGGAAACAATTCAAGCACTTAAGGCCAATATCATTAGTTAAGGCCAAAGTCCTTGAGCTACAGCCCGAAACCATCAACAAGATCTTGGAAAATTGGGGTGACAGAATGCACTACTGCGAAGCCAGCCGAGGTAGCCACTTGAACGGCTTTGTATTTGATAATTAATGGGGATGTTTGTTCTTACTAATAAAGTCACAATACATGGAGAAACATTCAATTTTGTTCATTTTATTGAATTTTTAAAAAGAAACTTGTAATTGGCCCACCTTATTTTAAATCGCTAAATTCAACTCATTCAACTCTAAGGCTGCCTGTGTCACAAAATACTAAACATGCTGGCAGGAAACAACAAACTTAAGCTGATTTGGGTGCCAGGAAATGAAAACTATGAAGGTAATGAAAAGGCCAATACACAAGCCAAGACAGGGGCTCAGATACAATTCATTTCCATAAATGGAAGCTTTTTTGACGTTTCACGTTCTTCTCTGTATCGTTTTCACGATACTTCTCTGTATCGTTCCAATTTTAGCATATGTTCTGCCGAAGCAAGAACAGACAAGCATAAATCGATGATTAATCAAAGAACCCAGTTTTGGAACGACCATGAGGGGATAAAACACGCAATGGAACAAAATTATAATTCCAAACGAGCCGAAGAAGCTCTAGCACTTAAAGAGGGCTGAACTAAGAATGCTATCTGGAGCACAAAAAGGAAAAGAAGCATGAAATTACCACAAAATGGGTATCACCAATACAGAAATCTGTAGACTCTGTAGCCAGGCTAAGGAAACTATGGAACACATGCTGACCAACTGCCCAAGCCTTGTCAGGGAAAGATTCAAAACAATGTAGAACAATAGGCACAAACTATCCAAATTTGTTTCAGCATGGAAACTGCATAAATTTTCCATATTAAAATTAATGAAAGCTGGGTACCGCAATGTAGTGTTTTTGGCCCTCTTCTCTACCTGCGTCTAGAGTTGTCAGAATAGTATAGTCAGTCAGAAATAGGATCTCCCGCCAACATTTCCAGCGCGCAATTAGCGAACGATACGGCGATGACTACGGTCGTTCGGTTTCAATTCTTGCGTCAGCATAATCTTACACGTTTGTAGGCCCATATCCAACCGCAAAATAAACCCGATTGCGACCTAACGACAATAGAACATCCGTAACAGGGAAGGGCTATAGAGAAATCCCATCTTGGAAAGCTGTACATTTTTTCAAGGCAGCACACAATTGACCAAGGGTACAATAGATCTTTATCGTCGCAGTACTAGTGTCTTCTATGGCAAATCACGAGATCTTCAATTCAATTCAGGTCTAAGTGCGTTCCTAAACCAACGCTAAGGTGGACAACTATGCTGGGGATCTATTCACTCCCACTTTTAATCAAAGCACAATGCAAGTACGACGCAAAATTTCGTCAAAAAAAAAAAAGGAAGACGACAAGTCTACAACTTCTGTATAAGTCATTTCCTTCGTCGTATGAGTCGTAGAACTTCCTCTCTTGGTGATCATCTAATTCTAAGCATGATCATGTGATTCCATCGTTGGTACCTATCTCCTTTCAAGATTGAAGGAACCAAATTCAGCCTTTATAATAATGCGCCGAAGAAAAAGCTAAAGCACTCACTTTAACAGATTCTTATCCTAGACTCAACCTTGAAACAGCGCAAAGCATTGTTAAGAATGTGGACCTCATTCCAACGGCTTAACTCAATAGAATTCACTGAAACTGAATTTATCACACGACAGTCAAACAGAAATAATTTTATGAGTTGTTGTCTGTGTTAACTTCAGACTTCGGTCAAGAATTTAAATTCTGGATTGTCAACAATTACGAAAAGCCCGCTAAAAGTATCTAAATAGCCTTCAGTTTAATCAACAAATTCAAGGGCGATTACAAAATCGCTTCATTCTACAGTCTATGCACACAGTTAGTGAGTCACTAACAACTCGAAATGAATATACAAAAACGCATTAACGTCGTTTCAAAAAAAATGTATACCCCTTGGAAGGTCATTAACATCTTGCAACAATTGATTGATTCTTGCCTGAGCTCTTGGGCTAACACTTGAATAAAATTACTATCGTTTCTTGACCTTAGAAGAAGCAAACCAAAACAAAATGCAACAGAAGCGCGTCAAACAAACAATTTTTAAACCGGTTTATACTCACCGACAGACTCGGTATGCACACCAGCAGCACATACAGCGGCACATAGAAGAATGCAGAGAAGTAAGCCACCACGAATGAGACAAACCAAAAGATTATGAGCCAGAAGACAAACCAAACTGGATTTCCCATCCTGTAAATAGAAAACACAAAAAAAAAAAAAACAATTGAAAACAAATGCAAACTTTCTCAACTAAACCGAAATGCATTTGACGCGTACACGGCCACGCCCGAAATTGTTTCGCGTGGGCGGTGAAAAGCATTTCGTCACCATTTAAACATTTAAAATACGTTCAGCAATCCAGAGACAAGTGTATCTAAGGCGTTGACATACTTTCTTGGAACGCGACCAAAATATCAACTGCTGCTTGAAATGTTCGCTTTTAGCGCCTTGTTTGATTCGGCTATTCGCTTTACGGCAGGTGCTTATTGAGTTTGTTTAAATAATTTACGCACTTCCAAAAAGAAGCTAAACAATTCAATTTAATATGTTTCGAAGGAATGAGCAACTGACAAGCAAGAGCTAAGCAACTAGATACAACTTATTTTACTACAAAAGCACAGGGTTTTACTTAACGTACTTGAAGTTGATTCAACCGTGCGACGAATGACTATAAACAGAACGTATCTGAGAGATGATGATCAACCACTTGCAAGTGATCTCGTCGATGACTAAACAGGTCTTTGAGCACTGCGCACGGAGTGTGGAACGAGTGTGCAATGTCGCGGGTCGGTGACTGAATGAGACTGATCGGTGAAAAGAAAAACAAAAATAACCTGCGAGTAAACACCAACGCCAGTGTAGTCGCATGATAGACGTCCATTGGAATCTCAGCCCGACCCAGTCTGATAGTGTTGTATAACAACCTTGAAACGGGTTCAGTATTGGTAATCAAATTGATGACGAAACCTGGTTGTGGTTCTAAAAAAAAAGTCCGCCAATACCGAGATTATTTCATGGGAAAAGTGTTGCCGATGTGCTGGGGCGTGAACAATTGGGTATTTTTGTTTAGAGTCTGTTAAGTCTGACTGGAATGTTTGCCTGTTTGATTAATCGAATTAATTGCTTTTGTAGGAGAAGTGCTATGTGGTCTGTAGGATTTCTAACCAATAATTAACATAAAGGAAAGGCATCTAAAAGGCCAACCATAATTAACGTACACAGACTTAAGCTTTTGTAAAAATCAAACGAAAAGTACTCAGAGACATAGCCAACTTTCAAAGTACCCACAATTGCCTCTGGGAATTCGTAAGTACGTAGACTGTGATGCATTTCGCTGCCACTTAAGTAAGCAAAAGTGAACGAACCTACCGAAAGAGATCGATGTGGCCATTAAAATCACAGTTAGCGAGTATTCCCTCGATTTCTTAAGTTGACATAAAGCTACGTAAAGGGTATTTACTCAAACGCTTTCTATCTTCAAAATTAGATTAAACAAAGTGTGTGTGAGATATCATTGAAATTTGTTAATTCTTTTCAAAGGCCCATTAATGCCATTATGTACGGAATATAACATCGCTTCTCTGGTCTGTAGGTTAGGTTAGGTTGTAGTGGCTAACTGCTTAAGACAGTCACACTTAGGCCAGGGTAGGCTCAGTGTGACACCACGCGGATTGAGTTCTCCTAACAGCGGAACCAGTTGGTGCTTGCAGTGAAGCGATTTAGCTGGCCTATGCTGATTCTGTTTAGATTACTGAGATTATTAAAATAGTAGGCCCCTAAGTGTAAGAATCTACGACTAGACAGAGTGCTCCACGAGCAGAGTAGGTGATCTATGTTTTCTACCTCATCTTCATCCATGCAGCTTCTGCAGAAATCAATCAATCCGCCGCGGCTTCTCTGGGTGGCGCGCATCCGATTTAATGTAAATTAGGCTAAACCTCAAAAATGGCATGGGTTATGTTGGTTTTGAGGGCCGCTGTGTTTTATGGCTTATTCGTTGACCTGTGACTTCAGACAAACGGTGACCAGTCCACTTCATCTCCACGCGAGATGACAATGATCTCGAATCGCTCGTGCACAATATGGCGTAAGCTGTAAGCACGTAGTATTGCGCCGTCCTGGAAACCACATATCTCTCGAGTTCCTATCGCCCTATATTCGAATATTGCACATCATGGTTGTTCAATTGATGAACGAAAAAGTAAGTAATGATGGCCCTATAGCAGTTACCATTGACTATAACGTTCTGGCCAGCATCGTCTTTTTTAAAGAAGTACGTACCAATTATTCCACCCACCTATAAAGCAGATCAAAAGCCAGTTTTTGTGGTTGTAACGGTTTCTCAACATAAACATGAGGATCATCATCACTCAAAATACGGCTCCAATACGTGAGCAAAATCCGCGATCGCGATCCGCATTTCGAACAGAACCATGATTTTCAAAATAAATTTGCACAATTTGGAAGCGTTGTTCAGGCCTCAGTCTATCTATGTTGAAATGCCAAACCAAACTAAAAATAAATCACTTGACAGCTGACAAAATGGTCGCCAGTTAAAATAGTGTTGCTAACTTAAAGTTCTATACCTCTAAAAAAAAAAACACCCTTTATAAAGAGCTTAAAGTCTGAAAGGAAATACGGTGCACGAGGTTATCGAACCACTTCTTTTTAAGCGGAAGATGACCTTGAGAGTGCACTCCATAGTGTGGGTACCAAAGCGCATCAAGAGCAGAGCCAGGTGTACTAGGGAAGGCACCTATGCAGCGGAGACAGATCGTTCATTCAGCTAGATGTTAGAACTATTGAGGGCGTCAAGCAGAGATTCAACCAGTATGACATAGCAGAGGAGACAAGACGCCGCCCTGCGGACGTCCTTAATCATTATATATTGGCCACAATCCGCATCCGCAAATACAGGCCCAATAATTATCATTACTTTGAACATTAATGATTCGGCTAAGGCCTGTTCTCTGGCCGACTTAATAATATACGGGCACTACAGCCCGTAGAGGCCCAGGGCCTAGCTTCTCAGCAACCACTCGTATTGTGCGTGCTATTGTTCTATCACGAGTGAAAGGGACCTACAGTTTTATGCCGACTCCGAACGGCAAGCTTTTTCTAGACAGTCATACTCTTTCAGCATTGTCAGTGACTTGTCGTACCAGGTGTCGTAGGCAGGTAGGTCCAAGTGCGTAGGAGTCGACGCACATACCCGCACATACACAACGCCACGGGCCACCACATCTCTGGCCGAGTTACACATGCCATTAAAAGTCGCATAGTCAAAAGCACGCTCTATATCGAAGAAGATGCCCAACGCGTATCTTTCCTGTCGAGTTCGCATTCAATTCCGACAACGAGATTTTGAAGTGCAGTCTCGCAAGATTTTCCGCTCTGACACGCATGTTGCATCTGAGACAGAGGTTGGACTTATAAAGCAGTCTTGCGCACGTGTAGCTCAATCATCCATTCCATTCTTTTTAGCAGGAAAGAAGTTATACGGTTTGGTCTAAAGTTCTTGGGGAGTGAATAGTACCCCTTTTTCGTATGAAGGTTACCCTAATAATGCGCCAGGAGGTAGGGATATAGGCCAGTGTTGGACTAGCAGTGAAAATTCTTTTCTGAACTGGTTGTTCAGCTGTTGTATAGGCCATCGAAGTCATCAATGGACACAACTGCGTATTTTATAGCCTCGTCTGTTAGCACGAAACATACCAAACTCGGGTGGGACATTTATCCGCCCATCTCCAGATCCAGGGATAGGAGCTAGTTGTGAACCGGTTGTGTGTGGGATTATAACCATTAGAAAATGTTCTGCACCAACAGTCCAGACGCTAATCTTGTGATATTGTTATTATTATTTATTAACTAGCAATTAAAATTACAAGTTAATTACAGAGTTTAACGAGCCCCCTTCATCACGATTTCCGAGGCGGGCGTTGAATGCGATACCATCAGGTAGGCGACCGCTTGGCAGACCCAGGACGAGGTGGTTGGACCAAGTCCAAAAACTCGCCTGGTTACGCTTGGGCATAGCTCCTGATGAGTTGGAGATCTCTCGTGCGTGGTTTACCCCCGCGACCCCTTTAGTGGAGAAGAAGATGATGATGATGATGATAAACGAGCCTAGCTGCCGAGACTATTAGCTCAATCTTAAACATATGTTAAATAGATATGTTTGCTGTTGTTACAAATTCAGTAATTTTGTTTAGATTTGCTGCATTGGATTTTTTAAGTAATTCTTGTATTGAGCTGTTATTAAAATAGTATCTTATTGATTATAGACTGCAATATAGGACAGTATTCCAAAATGTGTCTTAGATCTAATTGTACGTTGCGGAAGGAACAAAGTGGAGGTGTGGTTTTATTTGAGGAGGTGTTGATTATTGTGTGTCCACGACGAAGTCGTACGAAATTGGAGATTTTTTGTTTTGAAAAGCTTGTGGGAAATATTGGCATTACTTAAAGTGTATGTATTTCATTATAGTGGTGATGGTATAAGCTCCAGTCGCGATAGCTGTCTTCTTTGGCCTTTCTTTGAACTTGTTTTAGCAGAATGTGAAGACAGGGGCCTTTTAAGCGAAGTTAGCTGCACTGTCCAGCTTGATACGTGTTTGTGAGTTTATTAGCTGGATGGCCTGTGTGTGTCTGTGTTATTGTCAGGGTTTTTAAGACAGAGCATATTATATATTTTGAGTCACATTTAGTGACTACCTTTCGTTGCTTGTAGTATGGCGAAAGCTTCAGCTGTGAAGATCGAAGCGAAGTCTGGGAGGTTGCCCATGCTTATTATCCATCCGTTTTCGTGGGTCACTGCAAAAGATGTTGTTTCCGGGGTCTTGCAGCCATCGGTGAAGATAAACTCCCAATCGGCGGATCGTAGGTCGGCGGAGATGCTGGAGAAAAGTTTGCGGTACGTGTCGTGATGAGTGCAATTTTTTATTTATATTTTGCAAGCGTTAATATTAATGATTTTTCATGATGATGAATCTCTTGCTAGATTGGTTTCAGTTGGTTTGTTTAAGATGCAATTGCAATGGCGGATGGAATTATCTTTGTTGATTTTCCGACAAACCATAGCAAGAGCGAAAAACATCACAAATTTTGGGAAGGTCAACCAATACTTGGTCTCATTGCTGCCGTCAAAATGTACACATTTTCTCATCTTTGAAACAAAATGTTGACCTGATTTACATTCATAATAAAACACATCGTATTTCAAACTCATAGATTTAAAAACAATTATTTGAAAACGAAACAAACTGAGAATAGCTTGCCAAAAACATGGCATCATCCAAGAAGAAGAAAGTTCTATCAGTGGAAGAATGCACAGATCTCATTGACAGAGACTTCAAAGAATTTCGAGAACGTATCGACGATGAAATTCGCAAATTGGAAGGAGAACTGGCCAATTTTCGTTACGATATTTTGGATACGGCTTTGCTGCCTAAATCAAATGACTGCCAACAGAAATTCGCGGTCAGGTCAGGGCGAAAAGTCGTATCCTTAAGGCGGCCCATCGTTAATTCAAAATAATGACAAAAAGAATACATCCAAGCTGAGATATGAGATGGGAAGTGTAGGTAGTTTTTCGGAAAAAAAATAAGAAAAAGTGTCCCAGTTAAATTCGCTCGAGTGTTACGAAGAGCTCTGACTTCAGTGCACGACTTTTAAATTTTGTTGCCATTATGCTTGTACCTTTACATCGAATTAAATTGTTACTCGCATGGATCTTATTCATATTTTTACTTGACATTTCTAAAGAATGATTTGGTTTGCACAAGAAAGGAAGAAATACTGTGTTGGTTATACTTCGTCTTCTTCTAATGGCGCTACAATCCGGGGAGGACCTGGGCCTCAGTCAACACGCTTCTCCAGCTGGCACGATCTGTAGTCAGCTGCCTCTAATTTCGCACGTTCCGAGGGCGTTCTCTATTGCTTTGTCCCACTGGATAGGAGTCGAAGAGTGTTGGTTATACATCCACGACCTATTCGTCGACTTCAAGACCTCATATGGCAGCCTGCATAGACCGGTGCTATACCGCCATGCTAGCTATATCACCTAGTTTTGACATTCTTGCCAAACTAGGCAGATTGTGATGACGTGGAGAGTTCTTGCTGTTCCATGAAGGTCGCTAAAGATTTCACCTTCAATTGAAAACAAGGCGACGCGCTGACATGTGACTTCCTTAACATCGTTCTTAAAAGGATCGACCGAGCGCGGCCAACCATCAATGAGGCGTTTGCTGGAATTTAGACAGAAGATGCTAAAATGGGTCTGGCGGAGAAAGACTTGGAAGAAGCTGGAAAAAGATTTCTTCTAGCTGGGCACCATTGTGAATAGTAAAAACAGCATCAGTACTGAAATCAAACAGAATAGCGCTTTCCAACCGTTGCTTCGTAGGGCTCTAGAGAGAATTGTTTCCTCTTTCCAAGGATAAAGCTGGCATTAATTGTCCCAGTCCCGCTGTAGGATGCACAACCATAGATAATTTAATAAGCAGATGAAGGTGTTCCGTGTCTTCGGGAGAAAACCACTTTTTGATCCAAATATTGCATTTATCCGCCTCATGAAAGAACATGACATGCAGAGTAGGATCCATTGTGGTTCAAGAGTGTAGTAGCAATTCGAACATGCTCGCCTCATGAAAGAACTTGATCAAGCATCTTCCAAACCAAAAGAAACCCATTTGTCTTTGATTTAATTTTATTTAACAAAAAACACACACATGCAAAAAATAAACAACTAAAATCTACTAATCATGCTCAACAAAGAACAGATGGTTCCATTCATTTGCATAACCGCTGCTTCGATAGCAATTTTCCCAGAGTGCAGTTTGCGCTCCGACTTCCGTCATGTTTGCCAGATCAGCTTCGAAAGGTATCACCTTTGGCTGTTGTTCATTGGCTGAAAATCCTCGTATCACGTGTGGAAATCTCTTATCATCGATGTACGTCCTAGTGCATTCCTTCAAAAGCATCATACGAAGTAATCTGAAAACAAGACAAACATTGCCGATGGCTGAAAACAAACAATCAAAGAACATTCATACTGCATTTGTTTTTGTTTATTTCTCTCGCTCTCTTCCGATTCGTTTTTACGGATGGATGCTATTTTTTCCTGAAGTGATTTTATGTCCATTCTCACTTGATCCTGCATTTGAAAAGACTCAGTAAATAAATGTGCCCCACAATGTATGCCAATGCTTACCAATTCGTTTTGCCTTTCCTTGTCCAACTGCCTCAGTGCTTCAACTGTTTGGCTTTTCTTTTGTAGCATCAGATTCACAGAGTTAAGGCTTTTAGTATTCTCATTGATCATGTCCTTGATTGTTGCTAGAAAATGAAATTGTTTTTAAATTTCCACTTGATCTTGTTGCATGTTTGTTAGGTGTTACAGTAGTTACTCCACAATTTCGAGTACATCTTGGCAGTGCGGATTTCTTCTTTGGTTGTGGCCACAGTTCTATCGCAGATCTTCTTGAATTTTTTTGAACATTCTGATTTATTTAACATTTTCGCACGTAATTCTGTTTTAGAAAACGAATTTATTCAAAATGAAGCTATTTAAACAAACGCAAACTGAAATAAAATACTCGGCTGTCAGAATCAAATTTAACTGGTATACAAATGACATTTCGGCGAGTTAAAAATAGCATTGGGGTGCATTCAGCGACAACCAGTATATTAATTGCATATGGTACTATGGTTCTGCACAGAGTTTGATTTTAAAATTTGAAACATAAATCAGGAAATCGGCATAGATCTAGTAAAAATAATTTATGTACACATAAATATCTGATATAATTTTAATTACCTTCAACTGTGTGAGAAAAAGTAGAACAAATTTTGCTGCAGACTGCTGCTATCCCGCTCACTTTCAATTTTGACGTTTGTTTGCGCCTTGCGACTACTCCACTTTTCTCAATTTTCTGCTGTCCACACCGACACGGCGGATCGCGTGTAGTGCAGTTGTCGAGCTCATTGCTCGCAGATTTTATTTCTTGTTTAATTGAAAAAATCCAGTGGATTAAGTTATTTTCAGAATTCCAGTAAGTAACCACAAGAAGAAATATCATTCCGCATTGCTTGTCACATTTTATGTCCCCCCCAGGCGTGCACATAGTTCGAACATTTTTGTAAAGCAAAAATGGGTGGCGATGCCAAACTCCTGGACACAACCCAGCTGATAAATGGCTTGGCAGTGCTACTCTCCTTTTACGTTGGCTACAAGTACGCCATCAAGAAGCACATCACAGAAGTGGGTGACGAGAAGGAAACTGCATGTGCCAGCACTTCCGACGAAATCGTAAGACCCGACGCATTAACCACACAGTGATTCATACTCAGTTCATTTTGTGGTAGTCCTTTTCAGATAATTCCGCATACAAAATGGTCCTTGTCGTCCGTAACGACTTGAAAATGGGCAAAGGAAAGATTGCCTCACAATGCGGTCATGGCGCTGTCGCCGCTTACCAAAAGAGTCTTCGATCAAAACCACGTCTTGTCCGCGTCTGGGAACAAACTGGTTGTGCAAAAATTGCCTTAAAGGTATCATCCCCTATTTTTGCACCATCAATCCAATTCGTGCTGACACATACGATTCAATATTTTCAGGTTGAGAGTGAAAAGGAACTAATGGCCATCCGCCGCGCAGCAGAAGCAAATGGTTTAGTCCACAGCTTGATCCGTGATGCCGGTAGGACACAAATTGAACCAAACTCAAAGACTGTTTTGGCAATTGGACCAGCTGCCGTTAGTGATATCGATAAGGTTACTGGGCACTTGAAGCTGCTGTAAGTCACTGTCCGTGTGGCGTATTTCATTGAGGTGTATTTTACGATTTCAAATCTCTAGATAGTAAGTTTCTTATTAGCTCTTGTTTTTGTAAAACTACCTAAAAGGGAGTCAATCTAATAAATGTACTTTGAGTATAAAATTGGAGTGGATGTGTTTTTGTTCTTTTCAAGCACCACTGAGTGGAAGGTATCCACAATTAGGTCATTACTCCCTCGATGAAAAATCCATAATGCCGGCGCCGCCGGGTGATGACAAACCATGAGGAAGTAGTCAAATGGGAGGGTGAGGTATTACCTGTGTAGACACACGAATTGAGTCCGCAGAAAACGTGCACGCGATTGCTGGTAACGTGTTGTGTCGCAGAGAGTTTTGGGTTTATCCAGGAGATGCAATGAAATGTGGGAAATATTTTAATAAATATGTGTGTAAACAGCAATATTATGTAGAGAACGAGGGAATAGCTAGGAGATTTTCATTGGAAAAGTATTGAAAACAGCTCTTCCGTAGAGGAGGCGGGAATAAGAGATTTTTCACTGGAAAATAAATGTAAACGGCGGTATTCGTGGAGGACGCGGTAACAGAAGACAGCAAAATGGCAGTCATTGTCAGAGATGAAGTATTAAAGAGATAGCCAACTTCCTCATCTCTTCCCCCTAGATTTCATTTGTGTGGTGTACATGATTTCTGGTTATTGTGCTCACTGAGAGGAATGGTTGAATATCCGTTCAATAAATGTGCCATGACGGAAGACAAAAAGAAGTTAAATGTTTGCACATGTAAAAATAACAACGAATACTACTAACATCCAGTACCGGAATCTAACGAAGATGAACTCATGCCAACCGAGGTTTTTGGGACTCAAGAGGCAAATGAGTAATATAACCATCTCTCGGATCAAGTCGATTTTATACAAGACATTGGTCATCCCAGTTCTACTGTACTGCACCGGGGCACCGACAATATCGAAATCCGATGAAGAATTCGTTTGCCTCTTCGAAGGAAGCATTTTGCATGGGATCACTGGCCCTGTTTGCGTTGAAGACATCTGGAGGAGGAGCTTAAAACACAAACTGTCCGGACTGCAGAGTATACGGGCGACTCGCCGGAGCAATCGTTATAAACATAGACAGCCATTAGGTTCTGGGGAAAATAGTGAAGACACTAGTGCTTACCGGTTCCTGCCTTATGAGCAATGCCAGAAGAATATGAGCAAGACTTGTAAAGACGATGACGAAGAGCAGAAAACCCATGCATTTCCTCGGTACCTGCCAAGCACTTCTTCCAGATAGGAAGATAACGTCAGTTCGTTCACCTGGGATCCTAAGAATAGCTTAGTGCGTGTAGCACAGAACATCAACTAGTTCCCCGTTTGGAAAACTACGACTGATGGCATATATGGTAAAGGAACGGTGCAAAAATTGCAATCGATTAGAGTAGGATTCTGTAAGCTGGAAAGCAACAAAACAACGGACAAGCGGCAGACATAATAACCTAGGTTATTTTAGGTCAGTGGTTAAATCTTCTCCAAATACCGTCAACGCAAACAGGACCAAAGATCGCACGGAGAATCTTTCTCTCGAAGATACCAAGGACTTCTTTATCCGCTTTTGAGATTGGCCATGCCTCCGCGCCATATAGCGGGACTGGGATGACAAGTGGTCCTTCGAGAGTCTTATACTCCGAACCTGTGTCACAACGCAACAGAGGATGCCCGCGTCTAAGATGGTGCACCCAAGTGGAAACTGACATCAACCAAATTGGCTGGAAACCGCTAGCAAGAGATCGCACTAGTTGGTGAGGCTTGTTGGACGAGCCACAAGTCCACCCCGGACTGTAGTGCCGTAGAAGCCATCCTGAAATCCTAATAAACTTGAAAATAGATGTTGGAGGGATCAGGGATTTTTTTTATTAGATCCTGGAGGTCCTGTAAGAAGCGTTTTATGACAGAAATTGGAACAGTGGCAGAAGAGCAGAAAACCTTCCATTTCCTCGGTATCCTCTTTTTATTCTTCATCGCAACAGTCTCTGCTTATGAAGTTATCGGAAAGCCCCATTTTGTTTTCATGGTGCTTCAGATGGTTATGACCAGTTAGCGTGCCACTCTAATCCGGAGAAAATTCTTGTCGCATTGTAGGAGTTTTTCGATTTTTGCACTACTGAACTACTGAACCGAGTGGTCCCACCGATGGTTGGGGAGTTCCACATTTCATTTGCTCTTTGACTTCGTCATCCACATACATAGGACAGCCTGGGATCGGTCGTTATCAGCTCTCCCCTTTGCAAGTTCATCTGCTGCCTCATTGCCGGCTATGTCCCTATGACCTGGGACCGAGCATAGAGTAAGCGAGAACCTTGAGCTCTTCGCGGCAGCATGCAGCCGAAATTGCTTTAATGGATTGACTATCTATTAGAATGGTAAGATCAGCCATTGGTATTTCCAACACTGATATCATTGTGACCGTTTGCTCGACTGCCAGAACAGCCGCTTGGAAAATCGGGGATTCTCTGCATGTTTGACACTTCGAGGAAAATGCCCGCGCTTGTTCTTCGACCTATCCGTGTAGAAGTTGCCGAGTTGTTGATTCCTTCGTATGTGTTCCAATCCTACCTTGTCGGGAAATAACACCAGAAGGGTGTTTCGAAGTCAAGAATGAGAGAAAATAGCCGCTTTCAACTTGTTCCATTTGTAGTCTATCTATCCAGTATACTTGCATGTCCAATATAGCATGAGAGCCCGCACTTAGATTGGATGATCCGAATGATGCATTCCCTAGCACGCCTGGCACTTCTGAATCTCTCCCTCGACAGAGGAGAAGACGACGACACTGCAGAGCACTTCCTCTGCCACTGCCCCGCCTTTGCTCGGATTAGGTGTCAGTTATTTGGTGCTGATGAGGTGAAAGTTGATGATGTATGCTCCTCATCACAGAAGCGCCTGCTGGTATTCCTCCGGAATGCCATGAAATTTCATTAAATGTAGGCTGCAGCCTGGTAGTACACTTTGTTGCTAAACTTCTCTGGTGCTTCCTGTTTCCACCCCAAGCAATTGAAGTCTTCTGTGCACTTTTTGTAGCGATTGCAATTGAGACGCTCGTCCCCACGCTGATATTCCATACTGTTTATGTGATTCCACCATACCCATGTAGCACTGTTTGAGTACTCTTGGTGTACAGAGTTTGCGTAGATGGAAAAGGGCATACGCTGATTAACACAATTTCTTCTTCAATATCTCTGTATGGGAGTTCCATTCAAAGTTGTAGTCAATTGTCAGTCCTAGGTACTTATACGTTCACACATATTCAATATTTCCGATGCATTCATCACCATCTTCTGTTATTCCATCACGGCCATCTCTCTTTGCAAACAATCTACGCTGTGCAATCATCTTAAGTTTCATTCTGGAATTATGCGGCGGGCAAATGTGCCTTGTTACCTTGGTCTTAAGTCCGTTCATAATTAATCCATAGTCGTGACACCAAGTTGCGATTCTATTTAAGCCTAATTGCGTAAGTTTCGCCGTTTCGTCAACGCTCCTATGGCTAACTACGATCGCTGTGTCGTCGGCATTCGCATAACCCGTACTATACTTCAGCACTGACATTAGATTATTGACGTATATAATAAACAGAAGCGGACCTAGCTTCGAACCTTGTGGAACACCATAATCGATATTATCTTTGCTTACGTAATCATCCATATTAACCTGGAATGATCTGTTTCTTAGGTAGCTTGCAAACTATGTTTAGATGTGACCCCGTACACCAAACACCAAATTATCCAGCTGCCTCAAGATTTGTCTGTGGCTCAAAGTGTCGAAGGCTTTCTTAAAGTCAATAAACAGAACTTCTGAGCTATGTTAACTTAGGTACATTTTGTTTGCAAAATCTCCAAGTAGTCTATTTATATTTTTTCCTTTGCGAAATCCAACACCTCTTCTGGCCAACACCTCTTCTAAAACTTTATCGACAACTGATAAGATTGAGATTGGTCTGTTGTTAAGGATTTCACTTTTCTTGCCACTTTTGTGAATCGGTCTACTATCGATATTTTAAGCATATTTGGTACAGATGCTTGATCTAAGCTCATGCTGATCAGTTTCGCAATTGTTGGAGATAGGTTTTGAGTGCTGTTTTTCAGATCTTTTGTCTTATGCCATCTACTCCCGCCGATTTGACGCTTTTTAACTAACCACATTCGATTTCTGTACAATCATCATCATCTTCTGACCCGCATGATCCACTAAAGGGGTCGCGGGGGTAAACCACGCACGAGAGATCTCCAGGCAACTCGATCCTCCGCCATCGACTCTAATTCGTCAGGAGCAATGCCCAAGCGTAACCCGCCGAGTTTTTGGACTTGGTCCAACCACCTCGTCCTGGGTCTGCCAAGCGGTCGCCTACCTGATGGAATCGCATTCAACGCCCGCCTCGGCAGTCGTGATGATGGGGACATTCGTGCCACGTTACCAAACCACCGAAGCATAGCCCTTTCCATTCGAAGAAACAGCTGCTCAATGTTGAGTTCCTCGCGCACTGCCGTGTTTCTCACCCCATCCCGGCGAGTCCCACATCCCACAACAGCACGAAGAAATCTCATCTCAGCAGCTTGCACTCGCTATCTTATTCTTTCGGTCATTACCCAAATTTCATGACCATAGGTGAGAGTTGGAACAAATACTGAGTTGAAAACCGCTAACTCGGCTTTGACACCAAGCTCGGCCTTTCTGATTACAGAACTACCAAGCTGTGTCAAAACTGACCCAGCTTGACCAATCCTACCGGAAAGCTCAGCATTACTTCTTCCATCACTCGTGAAAAAGACCCCGAGATACTTAAACTTCTCCATCTGCTTCAATGGGACTCCACTAACATGCAGAGTGCATTGAACAGGCGTTCTGGAAATTGCCATAAGCTCCGATTTGTCCACGTTAACCCTCATTCCAGCATCTGCACATACGGCCACAAACCTATCGAGTGCGCGTTGGAGTTCCGTCTGGGAGGATGTGAGGATAACCAAGTCATCTGCAAAAAGAAGATGACTTACCCTCAACTCTCCCAATATGAAACATTCCTCACCTCGGCTGCACTGCAACATCCAGTCCATATATACAAGTGAGTGGTGACAAGACGCCCACGGTGAAAGGTGTTGATTTAGCACCGTTTACCCGAACACAGCTGCTACAGTTTTTTGTATAGAGACTGAATGGCCCTCAGAAGAGGACTATCAATCCCATACTCCTGCAGGACACTCCAGAGTTTACCTCGGGGGACTCGGTCATATGCCTTTTCCAAATCTACAAAACAACTGTAGATGGGTTTGGCATACTCCCAAGCCTTCTCAAGTACCATTCTTAGAGTGAAAAGCTGGTCGGTTGTACTTCTGCCGGGACGAAAGCCGCACTGTTCATCCCCCATCCTGGGCTCGACCATAGCTCTAGAACGCGCTTCCAACACCTTAGCATAGACTTTCCGGGGATACTTAAAAGAGATATCCCCCTGTAGTTGAAGCAATCTCTTTTGTCCCCCTTCTTGAAAAGCGGGACAATCACCCCAGTTTGCCAATCGCCAGGTGTCTCACCGCGTTCCCAGGCCACTTTAATGACACGAGAGAGCCATAAAACTCCCTCTTTACCCATTGCCTTAAGCATTTCTGGCCGGATTTCATGCACACCGGCGGATTTGCCAATTTTTAGCGATTCAATTGCCAGAATGACTTCCTCCACCGTAGGACTATTCTCCGCCCTACTCAAGACTACGGGTCTGTCATCCTCAGTGCCCTGTTCGGGATTGAGCAGTTCCGAAAAGTGCTCGCTCCATCTGCCCAAGATGTCCGCCTCATTGGAAAGCAACACCCCATCTTTAGATTTGACTCCTTCGATGATGTTGAATTTCCTTCCTCTGAGTCGGCGAATGGTTTGCCAGAACACCTTTTTCGCAGATCTATACAATCAGCGATGAAAAAAAGTAAGCCCACCACCACCAATGTGTACTTTTAAACGTATTTTTATTCATATTTTAACGGTATTATATATTTATAAATAAATTGTATCGTATTGTTATATTTGTTTGTATACATATAAATAATCATTTTGTTTTGTTTCTTTTTTTCTTGTTATAATAAATAAGAATATGTGCGGTAATACTTGTAATATTTTTCTTTGTTGTTGTTGTTCTGTTAAAATGTTAATTCCTTCACCGTTTATACACTTACGTTTCGTCAATTAAACTACATAAATTTACACAAAAAAAAAAATATTGTTTCTTGTTGAACAATAGCGATACAAAAACACGGTCATAAAAATCTAATTTACTTCTTTAGCAATAATACATTGGGGGGTTCTTGTAGCTGGAAAAACATTGTAAAAACAAACTAAAAACCACACTTTCTTAAGATTAATCGTTAAGCATTCGATAAAATTAAAATTACGTATCTTCGAAATGCAGACAAATTAGATTTTGAGGAGGAGAGGGAAGTAGAATATGTTAACATTTCTATACGCGTTCCATCAGTGTAGTGTAATATTATGTATGGATGTGTATATATGTATGATAGAGCAGTGTTTATGTATTTTTCTTTTTCTTTGCTGTTACTTAAAACTTGTAGATCATATTTTTTTACATACATTTTAGGAAGAGGGATCGGGGACACCGCATCAGTTTGAAAGATTAAGTGGTTGTTAAGACGCCTATGAGCGAAAAGCGGTGAGAATGAAGTGGGCAATCGCAGACGAGTTACCAGAGGAAGGCCAATACCAGAGGAGTAAGGCAAGGGTGTATACTATCACCCCTGCTTTTCATCATTGCCCTTGTTCAAGACCGCACAAGCAACGCCGCTTCCAAAGGTCCCTGACAGAGAAACTCCACGTCCTCGACTACGCCGACGACATCTGCTTGCTATCTAAAGTTAGTCCTAAACGATGAATATGCTCGCCGAACTTGTTCGTCTTCACTATGTTTTTCTCGTGTAGGGGCTGGTTGGCAAACCGTTCGGTGTTGGCGCAGATTTTGGTTTTTTCGTGTTCGTTGACTTGGATGTACAAGTCTGGCAAGTATGTTCGTCGTTTAAGGTTACATTAACACCTTAGGCGGCGCCCAGAAAAAAACTTAACGCGTTAGACCTCAACGCCAGAAGAGCTGGACTGTAAATCTACTTGGTCAAGACAAAGCTGATGAGAATCAGCTCAAAATGCGAGGTACCCTTTCTGTTAGACGAGAAAGATCTCTCCTGTTAGACGGGAAACGAGGATGACAACCAATTCCACTACCTCGGCAGCACTCTGTACAAAAATGGAGGTACAGAAACTGACTTCTTGTCTCGTATAGACAAGGCCCACCACTCTTACAACTCGCTTGAAACATCTGGAGGATGGACGTCAGCTCCCCACCTCAATCAAGTTACGGATATTCTGTTCCAAAGTGAAATCGGAACTGCCATACGCATGCAAGACTTGGAAGACAACCACCAGAAATAAGAAATAAGAAAAAAGAGATCGAGGAGATATCCAACTTCAACCTCCCTTGCCCATTGATTTCATTTGACAGCGTTTTTTAAACGCCGTGTCTGTGAATACGTGTGAGCTGTTGTGAACAATTAAAACCTTTCTCCAACCGAGGAAGTGGATTTTGTAAAAGTATGTGTGAAATACAAGGGAATTCCACTACTCTATAATTTTTCTTGGCCACGGACAAGGGGTAATTCTGGCCAAATTTGGATATCTTCTTGCTCTGTTATTTTTGACAACCACCATCATTGTTCGCAAGCATCAGGCTTCGTCAACAAATGCTCGAGACGAATATTGAAGGTTTTCTGGCAGAAATGGATCACGAAAGAAGAGCTTCAAACAAACCCATCGCAGCAGAGACCCAATGTCGAAATTGGAGCTAGATAGGCCACATCCTGCATAAACCGGGGACGGATATTGCAAGGATGGCCCCTACTTAGACCACACAAGGACTGCGTAGTCGGGGTCGTCCACGCTTAACTTGGAGGCGGATCGTGGAGATGAGGGATCATTACCACGACAATTTGGTGCTGAAGAAAATCATGTATTTGTTGGAAGTTACTCGCTTATAGAGAAATACTAAAGTTGTGCATGATTCTGTCTCGACTCACATTCATTTCATCATGAAATAAGGAGCCTTGTCGAGTAGAAAGACTTGTATTAAATCAGTACCCTAACCTAACATATAACTCATGCTTCAAACTAAGCTATCTCCCAACCACCTAGATGTCTGATAAAGTTATCTCGACTCATCGAAATAAACCCAAGGATCGTGCCATTAACCTCCAAATCGTTTTGTAAGATGTTACATTCAGAAAGGTGATATCTTTTCTGTGCATCAGTTTGGTTGCACACGAGCTTACACCACGTCTCACCAAATGTTGCCGCTCAAAAATGACATGTTCTAAAAGCTGATTGCCGAATCAAGAGATCATGAAAAATAGAAATGGTCTGTCTAGAAAGGATCTATCTAGATATTCCAAATCTGGTCAAGAAAACTAAGCTCAGCATGTTTGCTGATGACACAATTATATTTGCTTCGAGCATCTAATTTGAAGATGTACTCAATCTTCAGCTTAATACGGTTGATAAACATCTTAAAGAATGGAAAACTAACACACATCCTGGTAAAACTCAGTAAGTTCGCATAACTAGACTACTAATCTCTTTAATGCTGCCAAATCAACACCTTTCGCCGCGGGCTTTGGACTTCGCCAAGGATGCGTCTTGTCACCTCTCCTTTTCATATATGGACTGAATGTTGCAGCGCAGCCGAGGCGAGGAATGTTTCACATTGGGAGAGTTGAGGATGTCATTTTCTTTTTGCACGATGACTTAGTTATCCTCACATTCACTCAGACGGAATTTCAGCGAGCGTTCGATAGGTTTGTGGCCGTATGTATTGATGCTGGGATGAGGGTTAACGTGGACAAATCAGAGGTCGTGGTAATTTCCAGAACGATTGTTCAATGCACTCTACATGTTAGTGGAGTCCAGGTGGAGAAGTTTAAGTATCACGTAGTCTTTTTTATGAGTGATGGGAGGAGTAATGCTGAGCTTTCCTGGATTGGCCAAGCTGGGCCAATTTTGAAACTCGGATACAGCCGAGATGTGATCTCTTCGTGCTGTTGTGAGAATTACTGCCCGGGATAGGGAACACGGCAGTGTGCGTTGAGCAACTGCTTCTTCGAACGGAAAGGGTTATTATTCGATGGTTCGGTCACGTGGCACGAATGTTCCCGTCATCACGACTTCCGAGGTGTGTCTTTAATGCGTTTCCATCAGAGAATGTGAAAAATTAGAGAAAAAAATAAACAGAACAGCGATAGACGATCGTTTCGGTAGAGGATTAAAGCCTGATTCCCTGGTTATTAATTGGTTTACTAGCGTGCGACGCTAATCAGATGATGCATTTAGTTAAATAATTTCCCACTGTTCCAATTGTCACTGCTCAAGTGCATGTCGTTGGCGTCAGTCTATCGGAACCACATGCGAGGGTAGTTACCAGATATGTGATCCCTGATCTAAGTTTGAATTTAACAAGCCTCTCAATGCAATAAAGTCCAGCGCCACAAAGAAATTTCGCCTTGTGTCTAGATCTAGGTCTATTTCTCACTCAACCGTGGTAACGGACGAACAGAATACATTCCTTCTTCATCTACAGTCGCAGTCTCCGTGGTCTATACAGCTGCGATTGATCATTGACAAATATCACCCTACACCCAATCAATACAAACCGATGCAGTGTTCATCTTAGAGGAGAGAGAGAGATAGAGAGAGAGAGTTCTAATATATTCCTTACTTTATAATTCAATTAATTTAGCTAAAAACAATTTCAACAATTCATCATCATATTTCCTCCAATATCATTCATTATACTTTCCTCTTTTCTCCATGTCATAGATTTATTTATGTGTACATAGACAAAAGTACTATTAAGCTAACTAATATGCTTGTTAGGTTTTATTCCGTATGTTATGTTGATTTCTTCACGCATTGTGTTGTGTTTCGTAAGAACACCGCCTAGATAATTCATCTGTTAGTTACACCAGTTGTTTATATCGTAGATAGATTTGATTTGTTTAGATTTATTAAGCCTTTAGTTGAAATATTTTTAAATTGATTGTTTTTTTTTTTTTGTTTTTCTTTCAAGTTTTGTTCTTGAAGACAGCATTAGTGTTATGATGATTTATTCTTACATGTGTTTATGCATTATTCGCACATAGTGTATGTACGCCTTAACCTACGCAACAAACTGAAATACAGTGTCGGCCAAAATTTGGATAAGTTTGACTTGTGTCATATTGGATGCTTGCACATTTTCAGACCGCAGATATAGGTATTTACAGAGATTACAATCTATGGTGTATGGTAAACTGTAATGCACTCTTTTAAAGACTTTCTGTAACTTTGGTTGGGTCTGTCTTTGCGTCAGTATATCAGATGGGTTCTGAAAGGATCATTAGTTTGGCAATATCTATAGGATTTCAATGCTGTTAGGCCAATCTCAATAAACGTGAGTCAAAAAAGCCGAAGAAAGCCGAAATAGTTCTTCTCTATAACTATGGTTGCACTTGACCTAATTTAATATAAAGGGTTTCAAAATCAATTGGGACTTGACAACTTTGAATTTAATTTGTGAACGCACTCTTTCACTAATCATCAAACTGTCACTGTCAATTTATTCAGTAAACTCAACATTTTCATCATGGTAAAGTACACGAACGAGCAACGTCTACAAATTATAAAAATTTTCTACCGAAATTCGTAGTCGGTGATCGCAACTTTAAGAGCGTACATCTTCTTCAGTGACAAAGCTCATTTTTGGCTCAATGGGTTCATCAATAAGTAAAATATGCGTCATTGGTCGGGTGAAAATCCACATGTGCTTCATGAATCACCACTTCATCCACAAACAATAACTGTTTGGTGCGCTTTGCATGCCGGCGGCGTTATTGGTCACGTTACTGTGAATGGTCAGCGTTATCGCATCATGATTACCGATTATTTTTGACCCGAATTGGAAGATATGGACTTGGACGACATGTAGTTTCAACAGGATGGTGCCACAAACCACACAGCACACGTTACAATCGATTTATTGAAGAGTAAGTATGGTGAGCGTGTTATCTCAAGAAATGGTCCAGTCGATTGGCCGTCCTGTTCATGCGATTTAACTCTGCTTGACTATTTTCTGTGGGGCCACGTTAAGTCATTGGTTTGTGCCAACAAGCTGACGACGTTGGAAGAGCTCAGAGCCAACATTGAACGCGAAATAGTGGCCATTTCGGCCTAAATGTGTGGCTGAGTCGTTGAAAATTGGATCCATTGATCGACTGCTGCAAACGTGCCCGCGATGCCCATATGAACGAAGTCGAGTTCCATTCATAAATGTTTTGATTGTACTACCAACCTACTTCAAGCCGATAATAAACTGTTTGAAATACAGTGAAACCCGCTTAAGTGAAACTCGCTTAAGCGAAAAACCCGCTTAAGTACATTATCCGAGGTTCGCTTAACTGAAAAACCAGCTTAAGTGAAAAAAAATGTGGCAAATCGGTGTTTCAGTTAAGCGGAGTCGACTGTACCTCAAATGGTTTGCGTTTTATTTAAAAAAAAAGTTGTCAAGTCCTTTTTGTAAAACCCCTTATTAGCTGTAGTAAAAAGAAATCTATTATAAACAGATGACTTTTGTAATTTATGTATATCTCCCTTTTGTGTACGTCCCACCGCACCAGAACTAAATGCCTCAGTTTTGATGAATGACGCCGTTTTGTTGAGTGCGCGTCAAAGATGGACACCAGCAAGAAGAAAATACGCCATATTTTACAGTTTTTCTTCGACAAAGGCGAAAACGCAAGCCAGGCGGACGAAAATGTAAATAATGTTAATGGTCCTGATACTGTTAAAGTAAATCATACGCAGTTTTGTTTCCCTCGATTCCGTTCCGGCAATTTCGACGTCAAAGATGCACCACATTCTGGAAGGCCAATTGTTGAAAATGACGAGTCTGACCATCATGTGCGCACTGTTTCGATTGCCCAGAAGCTAAACATTGCACAAAAAACCGTTTCGAACCATTTGAACAAGGCGGGTTACAAAAAGAAGATCGATGTATTGATACCAGACGGGTTAACGCCAAAAAACCTCGTGGATCGAATTTCCATCAGCGAATCACTGCTGAAGCGCAACAACATCGACCCATTTTTGAAGCGGATGGTGACTGGTGACGAAAAGTGGATAACTTACGACAACGTCAAGCGAAAACGGTAGTGGTCGAATAGCAGTAATTCGGGGCAAGCGATGACCAGCCAGGATTGACGGTAAGGTCTTGCTGTGTGTTTGGTGGGAGTGGCAGGGAATCATCTACAATGAGCTGATCTTTTACGGTAAAACTCTTAATTCCGAGCAGTTTTGTCAACAATTGGCCAGTCTGAAAGAAGGAATCGCTCAGAAGCGGCCAGTTTTGGCCCATAGGAGAGCAATTGTGTTCCATCAGGACAAAGCCATGCACGCCACACACAATAGGAATTCTAGTTATTTGGCTTATATTCACATCATTCGGAGCTCCCATTCCCAAAAATTATTACCTTCTGAGACGTTTCAAAGATCTTCAGCCGTTGTTTAGTTGAAAATCAATTATTATCTAAATTTTGGTCCACACTGTATATCGAAAGTACCAAAATTGTTCGTATTATTCGATTAAATTAATTCAAGTAAAAATTCAATTTAAACAGTCTTTACAATTATCAATACGTTATAATTAATTTAATATTTATCGCTATTATCTCTTATTACTTTGTTATTGTTTATTAATTGTTTATTTTAAAAATAGGATTTGGATTGTATATGTATATCTGTTTATGTCGGGCGTGTCTATTTTACATGGGATATTGCTATTTCATATATTTGTGTGTTCAGTTTATGTTTGTATATGTATATTGGCAGTTACATATTTGAAAAATTAAATGTTGAAATAAATAAAAGAACTGAGGTAATGTGAAATTAATGTTGCTATTTAATTGTTGTGAGTCCCACCATAGCGATGTATCTGCTCTAAACATGGATTCATTTTTCAAACAACACGTTGTCGAAGAAAACGAAATGGGATTACACTAGAGAGCATCGATAACGAAGGAGAATGGAACTTGGAGAGACAGTAGATACCAGAAATAAATGAGTAAAGAGATATTCAACTTCTTCCTCTCTTGCCCCTTGATTTCATCTGACAGCTTTTTTTATACGCTTTTTTGTCCCCTGTCTGTGAATACGTGTGAGCTCTTGCGAACAGCTGATGCCCTTACACAACCGTAGTCGGGGGGTGAAATAGAGTTCTTATTTTAAAATTCGCTCGTTACTGAACTTTTTTCAAATTTTGGTGTTAAATTTTGAACACAGTAAGGAGGGGTAAGCAAACTAACAAAGCGTATGTTCATGAAGTAACTTTCTGAGAGTTACAGTCTGAGGTACTAGGACTAAATAATTTTGTCATTATTTACATTATTTATTAATGAATACACATGAAGTAGTGTATGTATGTTTGCATATGCATTCACACGAATAATGTGTACCGGTAACTATTATTAATATTATTGAAACAGTTGCTTGAATCACTTAAAATAAACACCGTCCTTGCTCATTTTACTTGTTTTATAGAAATAGGGATGAAAGTTATTTGCAAATTTGTTTGAGTTAGATATAGTTGTAGCCATTGCTCTTAACAAATTATGTAATTTAATTGCAGAAGTTTTGATAATTCATGAATGAAGGATATAAAAACTAAGTTCATTTGCCAGTCATGGCATCTAAATCAGCTATATGCCATGACTGCCCCCATTACAAATATATGTCCTCTTAAAAATATGAGTCATCTTCTGAACACCCTCCGAATAATTCTACATGATCGTGGGCAAATTCACGAATCGGCGGCCATGTTGCTCAAAAATCCGCGAATTTTCCGCCATTATCGTGGTCAATCCGGGAATCTTGTAAAAGTATGTGTGAAATACACTACACACTAATCCTTCACGGCCTTCAATTCAAAATTTCCGCCATGGACTAGGGGTAAAAATGGCCGAAGTTGAATATCTCTTTACTCATTTATTTCTGGTAGATACTACTGGATTTTGGAAATTTAGAGTTTGCTGTACCACTTTTTGCTAATGCGGGCCATTTTCTATTAGAGTAGGAATACAGAGTAAGGGCCTTGGCCTAAATAAAAGAAAGCTGTTCTCGAATGAGAGCCTTCATCTCAGTTTTAACTCTTGCATGACTCGTTCAGCGATTCACTAGTTCTCTGCTAAGATAACGGTAAGTATAACCAGCCACACAAACTTTTGGAAGGTCGATTCTAAGAAAGCCTTAAAAAAAACAGACTTCGGATAATTCATCCTAGAACAGAACATGAGAAAAATCATCAACAATTGGATGGGGTATCCGTAGAGTTAGGACGAGGTACCTTTTTCGATCAGGTGTCTTTTTTCTTTCTACATGCAGATAGAATGGAAAGACAGACAGTCAGACAGCACTTAATGCATTATCGTCCAACCTAATGGACTCCAAAACGAACAAATGCTACTGCGACGTACTGCAATCCCTTGCTAGACACAACACAGTAAAGCCATGGAGCTCACTAGCGCTGGATCGGAATCTGCAATAACCGACAAACTCCTACAATGCGACGAATGGAAGCTCGGAGTCTTCTCCGAACCAGTGGGAAAACGCAATAAAGGACGCCCACGAAAAGATGGCGCACACAAGTAAAGAAGGACCTCAACCAACTTGGCGCGCGAAATTGGAGGCAGCTGGCTAAAGATCGTGCCAGCTGGAGAAGCTTATTGATTGAAGCCCAGGTCCACCCCCGGACTGTAGCGCCACTAGAAGAAGAGGTAGTTGGAGCGCTAACTGGCCAGAATCATCTGAAGTACCATGAAAACAAAATGGCTGACCATGACTTCATATGCAGAGGATGTGGTGATGAGGAATAAAATGAGGATGCTCCTCAGCCCCCACTGCCTTTGTCACTGCCCTAATCTCTACCAGTTGAGGCACAGAACACTGGGAGAACACTTCTTTCCGTCTTACCTCTATTTTCAGGTATATTAGAACTTCGGGGTGACTGGACAACGTGCAGTGGAACGTGGAACTAAGAAATAAATGAGTAAAAAATTTCCGCCATGGACTAGGGGCAAATGGCCGAAGTTGAATATCTCTTTACTCATTTATTTCTGGTGGAACTTTTCCCCGCTTTGCGCATCACTATGGGTCCATCAGGACCTAAGTGAGACAAAACTTGGGAGTCTTCCCACTGACATAACCTAACCTATCAGGACTGCTTATCACTTTTGAACCGTAATTATCTATATTTAAACAAAAAGCAACTAAATTAGTTTAAAATTACGACCGGTAGAGGGAAACATACACATTTTGTACTTAGTTACAATATGTATAGAAGAATAGACGATATATGTAGGGAACCCCAAAACATATGCAATACAACTCTTGTTACGACTAGATACACGAGTAGAGACTAGATTTGTGTAGTTCACGAACGAGCTAGTTCACAGTGTCATTTTATTTTAATTCATTTAGTTCAGTTGTTCAACGAACACAGCTATTACTCTGAATTGAACTAAACTGAACTAAATTGAGTGCTCCACTATGTGTGTGTATGGGCATTGTACAGCCCGTAGAGGGCTAGGACCTAGCTACTCAGCAACCACTCGTGTTGTGCGTGCTATTGTTCTATCACGAGTGGAGGCGACCTGCAGTTTAATACCGACTCCGAACGGCCAAGTTTGAGAAGCTTTTTTTTTTGATTGTCAGTGACTCGGAAAGAGGATGTGAAAATTATTTTGTGTCGTACTGGGATGCGAACCTAGCCGCCAAGGTTCAGGTGCGTAGGAGTCGACGCACATACCCACAGCGCCACATTAGAGTTGCTTTTATTTAAATACCGAAGCACAAGCACATCGAGCATCGTTGCGTATGTGAAGGGAATTTTAAAAATGTACCTATCTGCACGAATGTGTGCTTGTTCATATGCGCTATGCATTTGAATTGAACTAAATGAGCTTGCCCAACTGCCGCCATGGAGGGGCTACTGGAGCTGACTTCATTGCATCTGGTGGTCGCAGACTGTGCCAATAGAACAATTATGAGAATGGAAAAAGAAAAGGGGGGGGGGGTTGGAAAAGACAGGTGCATAACATCGAGGCAATTCGATGCACTAGTCAAAAAGCTACCACTTCTGGCCATTCCGAAGGATGACGCGATTAGGAAATTCTATTTCCAAAAGGAGTTTACCATTAAGCTCAGCACCAAAAAAGACTAATGAGTCCATAGTCCACAGACTGAGCAGTAATACGGTAAAATGGTATACTGATGGATCAAGAACTGATGAAGGAGTATTTGGACCACGGACAAAGTATTACGAGCCCATGCACCGAATGCACCAGTATCTTTCAAGCAGAAGTCTATGCCATAGACAGATGCGCTCAGATCAATCTTGACAGGAACTATACCAACTGTGACATAGCAATAATGTCGGCACTAGACTCCTATATAATCAAATCCAGGCTCGTGTGGGAATGTCTACAGAAGCTTAAGAAGCTGAGTAAGAGTAACAGAGTAAGACTCTGTTGGATACCTGGCCATACAGGGATAGAATGCAATGACATGGTCGACTCCCTGTCTAGGAAAGGAGCATCGGAACATTTTATAGGCTCCGAAGCATTCTGCGCTGTAGGAGATCACGTCCTCAGGGAAGAGTTCAGGGAACTAGCAAGAAGGAACCAGGCAGATACATGGAACAACGCTCATGGTATGAAGCAGGCCAAGAAACTCTTGGGTCAACATAACCGCATGAAGCATGTATAAGAATGAGCAAAAACAACCTCCGTATACTAACAGGGCCCTATAAACTCAGGGAGCACCTAAGGAAACTAGGAGCATCAGCAGAAGATCTCTGCAGATTCTGCGGAGAATCGGATGAAATTCCAGAGCATGTACTGGCATTTTGTGCGGCGCTAGCTCACAAAAGACAAAGATATCTGGACAAACACCTAATATCAGAGGAAGATTGAAGTCATTACAACCATCTCTCATTCTCAGATTCCTAAAAGAAACTGGCTTAGAGAGAATACTCTAGAACAAATCTCTTCCACCTTCGCGCAATAGGAGCAAATAACCCTCAATACGACTCTGAAAAGAGGTGCATGGGAGGGGAGTTTTTAAGAAAGCAGAGGTATGAATAGGGGACACAATAGATCTTAAGGTCGCGGTGTAATTTACCCTCTAAAATAATAAAAATGAGCTAGAAGAATGAACTAGTTCAATAAACAGCTTTGAACTAAACTGAGCGCTCTCTTAACTGAACTAAAATGCACAAGCGTGGTTGTATACATTTCTGGTATATAGGACATAAGGAATATGGGAGAATGTTAACTTTGCTAGATGTGGATGCAGTCTATTGGGAGAAATTGGAGGATATCAAGACAATTTCATCGTTCATCATTAAAAACAACCAAGGGTACTTCTCTTTTTGATTTGAACAACTCAAGGCTGTTTTAAACACCAACCGACAATAAATTTGTGGTCATTTCCCATTAATAGATCGTGTTGTTCAAAACAATTGGTGTGTTACTTAAAGAATTTGATTGATAACGATAGGGGACAAGATCTATTTGAAAATTTCGAAAATCGTGTGCACTGAGAGTTTGGATACTTTCTGAAATGTTGCTACGAGGAGAAGTGTCATCGCTCTAGCTCTGAAAGCTCATTAACCACATTCGCCAAAAGTTACAACCAGTTAATCAGCTCGATGGCTCCGTTGGGTTGAGTGCCTGCCCCTGGTTAGAGGGGTCCCCGGTTCGAATCCCAGTGAAAGCAAAGTTAAAACGCTTTATTCGGTTTTCAAATCTGGTCCAGTCACCATCTGCCGTTGGGATCTAATTAGCGGCACTATCACTGCAGTTGTCGATCAGTGGTTAGTACAGTACTGACTATGGGTATCACAATGGACCAACATGGTGCAAGTGTGCTGGCGATTTCGCTGGCAGCCCAACAATCTAACCTACAACCAGTTTAGTGTAAGTTAGGACAAAGTTTTGACAGAAGGGGCAGAATCATGGTGTAAGGAATATAAGGTGTGCTGGACAGTTCTATTGAGACCCTGCGTGACGTCATCGCGGGTATTTGTATGTCAATAGAAACTTGAAGGTGGAAACAGACGATAAACATTTTTCACACGCATAAAAACAAAAAAAAGTTATAGTTTCTGCAAACTTTTACTGAAATGAAACAATCATTTTTGTATATAATACCAATTATAAATGAAATAAATCCTTTCAGTGTCAAAAACGGAACCTGCGTGACGTCACAAAACAAAAAGATGGCGGTTTTGACAAGCTGTCCAGCACACCTTGGGGCAGAATAAAAATCGTCGACTCAAACTTTCCAATTCTCTCAATCGCATTCCTCTTAAACAGCAGAAGTGGTGTTATCAAATAAAATTGTCAAATCATTTTAAAAGTAAAAATATATTTAAAAAAATAAGAGAAAAAAAAAATACACAAGATTACATTCGAACTTAAATTTAATAAATTAAACATAAACAAACAAAATCGATCGTTAGAAAATAACTAAAACAAACAAACATAAATAAATACAAATTTATTCGAATTCTCATCGGCGTTTCACTCAAGGACTACACATACATGTTTTAGTTTGATTCCCAAATAACTTACGTACGTACGTATATCTATACTTCTTTTTAAATTTTGATTTGTTTTTTTCTTACCACTACTGTAATTTCATCTAGTTTCTATTTTGTTCACTTTTCTCCTATTTGCACGATCAGTCAACCTCATGGACTCAAACTAAAAACAAAAAGACGATAGAATAACTACACAACTCTGTACAATCCCCTCAAAGAGCAGGGCAACATCTTTGTCGCTGCATTCTCTTAATCCTGTCTACTGTAACTACAGTTGTTATAGTGTGATTTCTGTAAGTGGAAACGCTCTGTGTTGTCTCTTGGCTCCTACTACTCAAAACTTCTTTTTCAGTCCCCACTTACTGAAAATGCTATATTAGCTAGGTTGTGGGGCAACTAGTGCCGCATTTGGCGTTTTGATCACCGACGGTGGCCGCGAGACGCTCTTTCGATGTTCCGCCACAACGAATGGTGCGCTGGTGGCTTTTAATGGAGCCGCATGCTCTGGTACTGGCGGCGGTGGCAGTTCGCCCTTATTCGCTGTTTCAGCTTTCGACTGAATAACCTGAGAGTACTCGCGAATGAGATTGGCGATTTGGAAGGCCTGAAATGACACAACGGATGCATAAGATTTCTCAGCGCACACTCAACTAAGTGGGAAATGTATACCTGTGAAGTTGTAAGGATGACTTTCGATTGCTTCTTGTCAGTGCCGGTGATGATCATCAAGCAGTTCATATTGGGCGAATATGACAAAATGGAGGCGTACTCGTATGTGCACAAAGTGTTCCTCGATCGGTGCTCCAGCAAATGAATGCCGTTCTGATCGACCGCCAACCACAATACTCTGGGCCAGTTGGATGTGAAAGATTGCTGAAAGGATGCCACACGTTAAATTGGAACTCTCTTTGAATGTGCACAACTTACCATCACATCAAATATCGTCGCCTTATGGAGTGGCCAACTTTGGATGAGATTAAGGAAGGATTTCTTTGCTTCAGCCGGCAGCATTCCGCGTAAACTTTGATGATGCATAGCAACAGCTTCGTGCGGTATATTTGGAACGAACCTCGGCGGAAGGCAGTGACTTGCTATGATGCGATAATCATGAAGGACTTCACTGCAATCACCCAACTCCAGCTGACCCTGCAGTGCCGTCAGCATGATTGCCTCCATTTCTGTGATTGGGAACCGCTCGCTGCGCAGACCATGCAAAACTTGGTGGTAAAGCAATTCCTTCTCCACCGGATCATCCAGATTCATGTAGTGATCGAAGAAAAGATGTTTCTTGAACAGGAAGATGTGATGTTGACGCCGGCAAGGCGGTGCCGATGGACTAGACTGTAAATGCGAGAAAAAAAAAATGATTGACACATGTTCAAGCAAGGTTTAGTGATCCACACAACAAACCTGATTTTGTTGTGCTGCTTGTGCTGCAGCGTTTCGATATTTCTCCCATTTGGACATAACATCGGAAACCTTTTCTTCGGGCAACAGACTTCGTTCTGAACTGCCCAGCACCTCGTATATAGCATAACCCTGTGCATTTTCTTGCAAACCGATCTTCTTCTTAACCAGTTCCATCACTTCGTTGGCCGTTGAGCTTGGGTGGAATTCAACAGAGTGATATTGACCGTCCATGAAGTGGAAGCGAGCGTAAATTGGACGACGATTGATTGTGCAAACGATTTCCTCCCGACTTGGCGGCCATTGGCGACGACGGGTTCCTTGAGTTTTGAAAAAGCACTAAAAGGAAATGTTTGGATGCGTTAGTAGAAATCATTGGAATCACTTTTTTAAACTTATTCTACGTAAATCTGGAAATGTTAAAGCAAGCACCCATTGCACCGATTCATGTCGAATGTAGTAGTATGAATGGCATTCGGTAGATGGGAGACAGCCCATCATTCTCTCAATGCCACATGGAATCGAGGACCCAAAAACCCCACCGACTAGAAGTCGTTTCAAATGAAATTCCTCTCAGACTTGGTTCTAACGTCAGAAATCGTCGGTCTTTGATGCTAAGAGCCGACTAAAGCGGAGGGGGTCAGAGAGAATGACTGCAGTGTTAGAAGGTTGATGGGAAAGCAATTTATTTGATGCGCTGATGCACTCTATGATCCTCAGCTGCAGGTGGCTAAAATGTACACATGTAACTATGCCCAGACCGACGAATGTTTAGCAAGGAATCCGATGAAGGGACACTCCCCCCCTTTGTTAGAATAATGATATTTTCATGTCGCCATGAGATTTTAGTTCATTTCCACCATCCGCTCCCTCCGATATTAGAAGAAACTTTCCGAGACCATGTTAAATCCACCAGACCTTGTTCGATTCTTACCCAGTTCCTTAGACAATAGATCTGCGGTCAACAGAAATGTACACCACGCATTTTAAAGAAATCATTTGTACGCTTGTTTCGATTTCAATCGCGCGCCGAACACTCAACGATTGGGTAAGCTCCATTCTAGGAGAATTGCCTGCGATAAATGCTTAAGAACATAATTCAGCACACAAAGCTGCTATGCACCTACCCTTTCAGCAAATCTTGCGTATTTGCCCTCCTCAGTGATGGAATCACTGGCGCATCGCTTCAAGTGTCCGATAAGGTATTTTCGTAGCACCTTCATGGGTGGAAGAATAACACTGCATGCCAGAGACAACAAGGCCCAGTGTCTGAGATTGACGCGCGAATTGGGATCCGGATGATCAGTGGTTTGCTTTATGAGCTGAAGGTACAGTTCATTCAGCAGCGACTCCTTTCGCATGCAACGATCCATTATCGATTGGATTAGGGTGATGTGCTCATCTTCAGCGCGCTGCACGGCTTCACCTGTGAAAAAGAAGTGAAGGGTCAAGACTCTCACGATTCAATGAGCTGATGAAGACTTCCTCTTACCACTTGTTCCCAATCCGGCGTAAGTGAGAATCGCCTGGAATATCTGCAGCATTGCGTTCTCTTCAGCATCGGCCAACTTGCTCAAGCTCTGCGGCAGCGGCTGTCGACTGAATGCCCAAAACGCATGCGGGAAGCCCTTGTAAGTCTCGCCATGATCCTGCACCGCATTGCCATGCTCGGCTCTGAGTTTCTCCAGGCGATGCTTGGACAGCCGCCTGAGGGTGTTTCGCAGAAAGCCACCGCTGGTGTCCTGTGGCTTGCGCATAATTTCCGCGTCAATCAACTGCCGCCGGCAGATGACAACATTCTGATACAGACGCACGCGATCCTCATTGGTGATGCCTTTGGACTTCTTTGGCGGAACCTCGTTTTCAGTTATCCAATTCGACAGCGGCGGATAGTAGGAGACAATCAATGAGCCGATTTCGTTCTTCTGTGAGGTTTCAAAGACAAAGCACCGCTGTTGCTCTGCCGTCGGACTAGTGGGTGTAGTCGATGTCTGGTGCTGTGTTGTGCGATTTAGAGTGATCGTAATGAAGCTATCGCTGGGATCCAGCATGATCGATTCAATGTCGAAATATCTGAAGTCGTACAGCACGAATTTATCCTCAGATTGAATGAGCATGATGCCCTCACAATTCACGCCCAGGATCAAGTTGTTGCCGTAGCTCCAGTAGCCGCGGTATGTCACCTGGAACATTGTTGTGCCATAGAGGGGATATTGCATCACGCAGCTTAAGTACAACACTTTGGCGGTGAGTTCGGTGCGAGCGGCACCGTATTGGCGGTGGGCCTGTGCAAGTATTGGAACCCAGAATTGTTCTTCTCTCGTCTTTGAGATCCTCTCTGGTAAGTAATTGTTAACGTCCGTGTAGTACTCAGGTTTGGGCTGATTTGAAGGATCACCTAGCGCTACTTGAGCCTGCAGACCGGCTAGTTGTAGAGCAACCTTCTCACTCACTGGGAAGTCGTCACACTGAAAGAGATCACAGGCGGTAGATGAAGAAGCGTTTTTCACTCGAACTCTGAGCTGAACTTACCTTCACAACGCTGTAAACAGCTTGAGCGTAGAGCATGTTAACCTCAACTGGGTCCTGGGACAGCTCGCGGGTGGTCTTGAAGAGTCGCTTCTTAAAGACGAAACGATTCTCGCCCGAGCCCGATGTGGCCGCATTTCGACGCATAGTTGAGCTACCCGAAGACGCCTTCGTTTGCTTAATTTCCCACGCAGCTATAATGTCGTACAGATAATCGTGCGACTTAACGTGTTCCTCGCCGTCGGGCCGTGACTGATAGATGGCCCAGCCGTCCGTGTTGCAAAGATTAAGTTTATCAGCGAGCTTCGCTACAGCATCGCTAGCACTATCCGTGGGATGCACATCAATAGCCTTTGTTCGTCCGTCTAAGAAGAAGAAACGGCAGACAATGGTTCCAAGACGTCGCATGGCCTAGAAAAGAAAAGATTACACGAAACGAGAGATAGATCACTTGACATATCTGAGCTTCAATTCCAACTTACTGCAACTTCAACACTGGATGGTGGATGCAGACGTGCTGAAACTTTGGTGCACTTGCAGTTGTCAAAGCACCACTGTGCATACTGGCGCAGCTTTCCGTCGAGGGTCTCCAAGTTCTTCTTGAGAAAACTGACAAAATACCTAAAACCCACAAGAGAGTGTTAGTCAGGGATGTTCACTCGGGGGGATTCGGCGGATTCATACCTAAACAGGAGCTTACTGGGCTGGAATGCCACTATAGTCAAGCAAAGCAGCAACCACACGCGGTCAGTCCACTCAGAGTGGGGGTTGTTCGTCGACTGGCGCATGCATTGGACGAAAATCTCGTCTCGTAACTCTTCCCTTTCAATTCCCTGGCCAATTATGTACTGTATCACTTGCAATTCTCGTTCGGCATTCAGCTCACCACGAATGTACTTGCACAGTTCCTGCGAAGCGAATCATCATCAATAAAGGTCTAAAACAGAGCGAGGAAGCACTTACCCGGAAGATGTTGCAAGCAACGACGATATTCTCCGGATCGTACATGTGAATGTGTGATGACGGAATCTTATCGCCTCGATGATAGGTAACCATCTCGTATTTGGGCACCAAATCAGAGGTTTTCTTTCCCTTTCTTGTCAGCGTTGCCATGATAGTGCCCTCCGGTGTACGCTCATGAATATTGAAGTAGTTCTCGGCGAACTCAAGTATGTCATAGTACAGGTCATCGCGCAGTGGATCCTTAGCCTTCTCTGAGACATCGATTTGCTGCATTTCTTGGAGTTTCTTCTCAACCCGATGCTTACGGCGTTGTTCACGTTCAGCAAATTGATGGCCTCCACCGGTCGACGAAGTTCGTGAACTTGGTCGACTATGTTTCGGTGAGGAGGGACTAATCGGTCCACTAGGCGTTCTCTGTAATGCCGGACTGGCAGATCGTGCCATATTTGTAACAGCCGGACTCTTTGGTCGTAGCTTGTGTCCGGGTGGTTGTGCTTGTGAGCCGGGAGCGTGATTACCATTTATGCCGTTAATTCCATTGTGCTCTTGATGATTAACCGGCGGTGGTGGAGGTGGTGCCTCATTCACTTCGGGCAGCGGTGGTAACTCTTTGGGAATGACTGCTTCGTAAATAGGTTCGGTATCCTTTGGTTTCAATGATTTGGTTGCGGTTTGTGCTGGCGGAACTGGATGCGGTGGATGTGAATGCGTGTGTGGATGAGCTGTGCCATTAATCGCAGTTGGCGGCGGTGGTGGTGGCATTGTTGGCTCTGGCAGCGTGGGGACACCCTTATTTGGTGGTGTTTTTGCTGGACGCTCCATAGCTAAGCCTTCCATTTCTTGCTGAAGGACGCTTTCCAACTAGAAAGAGACAAACTGTCATTTAGAAGGAAAACGAGATGTGTTTCAGTTTGTGAAATACCTCGGCGTCTAAATCGTGAACCAAACTGTCCATTTTGTCGCTGATCTCTTCGAGAAGTGGATTCGCCGAAGTGTTCGGTGTCACCTCGCTGAGGAACGCGAACAAATTGTCCAAGTCCACCGAATCGTTGCTCTGCTGATGAGTCTCACCAACGGACGGTGTGCCGTGGCCATTGGTCAACGCTTCCTTGTTGCTGCCATCGAATAGAGGCAGTGGCGGTGGCGGTGGTTGATTCAATTTGGAATTTATCTGCTCTGCCATTGCTGAGAGCGCTATCATTTCTTCTTGCACTAACCTGGAAATTAAGGTGTTGATGTTAACAAAACGAATCGATCGACATGCGGAATTAGTGTTGGAAATGTGGAAAAGTATGAGAGTTTCGGATTTAAACAGCAAAAGGGAATCACACCGTGCAAACAAACTCGGTTATTGGTTTCTACAAATCATAAGTTACACACGTCCTTGGACACGTTAGCAATGCAAACAGATACAGGAGAGGTGTGATCGAAGATGTGCACTTCACTAATGATCAACATTGAGGGCTAATTTAACGAATAAAACATGGTGCGTCCAAAACAAACGGCAACGAACTATTCAAGGACTGCGATGGGAAAGTATTATCATTTCTTTTCGATGTTCGGCTGTGTATTCAGTTTCTCCCGTTGTCCTTTAAAGCTGGAGCATTTGTATACTTTTGAGGAATCACATTCAGCCACTTGACACTTTATTCGACTTGTTTGGGTTCCGTTGACATGCGGCTCTCTATCAAGTTTACCCACGATGCAGTTCATGTTCTCTTGCTGTCACCAGTAAGTCGGGTACTCTTGAAGGAATTGCTACAAAAAATGCATATCACTATTCACTGGAAACACTCTCCAACGTGACTCTAGGTCATAGACTTGCCCAAAAACAAGGTGGCAAAGTCTAAGAGGAAGTATATGGTACTAAATGGTACTAAAATCAATAAGAGTGGTGCAACAATAAGTACTCATACAATATTTCTAAAGTAATTCATCTTGTGCTCTGAACATTTCAACAAAATACGTACATATGTGTGCAAACAATACTATCGAAGATGCATTCCAAAACAAAGTCAACAACTACCATTCGTTAATTGCAAGCCGGCAACAAACAAAAAAGAACACACACTCTAGTTGGTCACAGCACGGACACATACAGTAGACAACTTACCCTCCACCATCCTCGTCAGCGCTTCCAATACTGTGCATGCTTCAAAATTTTATTTAAAAATTAAATAAAAAACTTGTTACTTCACAAAACAGAACAAAAAGAAAACACAAAAAAGTATGTAAACAAATAAAGAAAGAAAACGGCGCAAATGTTTGTTTCTTTCGAATTTTGTCCCAAAATCATAAGTGTCCCAATTGTTTGTCAATAAACTCGATAAATGTTATAGCGGCCTGTAAGCTTGTAATCGAAAAAACAAAACAAAACAAAATATCGCACGCTTACGCTAAGCGCAACAAAAGACATAATTCAATGTGAAATAAAAACGAAAACAAAAACAAAATGTCAAATTAAACGGATAATCATCCCAGCGCACAAAATGTTAAAGCCACATATGATGCACAAGTTATGATGTAAAAATGAGACGAAATAAAACCCTTAAAGGATACGAGTACGGTATGAAATAAACCAAACTTAGTTGTTAAACCATAAACTCAGGAATTGTACGCACTAAAAACGGTGAGTGTTTGATTCGATGTCGTTATTTTTTTTTTGTTTTTATGCATTTTATTTGAAATGGCACTAAAATACGAATTTATTGCTGATTAATATGCGAGATGTGTAATACCTTTCACACTCCTCGATTGCCTTTCGATCCTCCTCGGATGTCTTTTCCATGCGGGCTTGTTCTTCGCGTTTCTTGCGTTCGGCCTCAATGCGTTCGCGTTTACGCATCTCCTCGTCGACCCGACGCATTTCCCGCAGTGCTGTTGCCACCTAAATGAGAGACATAATTACACAAATGAAATTTGAAAATCGGAGGTGATTTCAGATCAGTCTTTGTTTTCAGTTTTCGGAATCATACCAGCGCCAGGGATTTACCTCCAATGCCACACGGCTGTACCTGATGCAAATCGGAAATCCCAACCACGCTTCAAACAACCCCAACCCAGTAACAAAGCAATAAACAGTCTGAAACTCACTGAATCCCAAACCATTCACATACCTCTCTAGCAAATACGCCGCGCAAATGGCTCTGTATAACAATAGCGGCGCGTCTCTTGCGCAAGAACTCAATTCGTAGCTTCCAACCGCGGTACGCATGCTGTATCCGCAGTGTTGCACTTCGAATCTTTTGGAATTTCTTCAGCGCAACATAACGCTTCCACGATCGCTGTATCACTAATGCATTCGCATTGATGATCTGCATGCGTACATCCTCCAATGGTTCATGGGCCCGACTCCGTAGGAATACTTTGGTTTTACCAACTTGCCACTCAACCGATGGCACATTCAATTCCTTTATCACAGCCAAAACTTGATCACGTGCCGTTGGCAAACGTTGCTTCTGCTTCGTAAGACATCGGTATTTCGTTACGAATTCATCGAACGTCAAATGTATGGGATAGCCTTCGCGACGAATCCGAATTATATCTAACATGCCTAAGTATCTAAGTTGGTCTAAGACTAGTCGATCATTATAATCATTTGGTACTTTCTCAGAGTTTGGCTTTATGCAGCGCACATACCTGAAAAGTGAAAAATTGATCGTGTATTCGATTCGATTTTTCGAATTGATTCTCGTTTAGATTATGCTTACCATGGTTTAGTACTCTGAAGAACATCCACAAGTGACTGCAATTGCACTCGGAATGTATCGCTTACGGTCAGTTTACCCTTGGAGGTGCCCCTTTGGACAGTCGCCGACGATATCTGATTCTGTGACTGAATCGACAGGAGATCCTGAAAATTCACACTTTGAATTTTATTCCTGAATGAATGGAAGTAACTTCGGACGTCTACCTGATACGAGGAGAGTTCCTGTACAAAAACATTTTCACTGCGACTCATGAAATCGAACAGAACGTCCTGTTGCACGTCTCGATTCTTATCGACGAATCCTTTCACAGCATAAAGCACACAACCAGCATAGTGCTTGATACCGAACTCCGATTCCCAGTGCCGTCGATCTGCTCCCTTCACATATCTAGGGTTCGCCTCGAATTCAGCGTGCAAATTGGTTAAATAAGCCAAATCCGACCCCTTTGGCATGTGACACTGCTCGGTGAGTAGCTTCAGAATGCATCTGGGTGGTTTTTCTATTAGCTCCAGACAGAGTGTATTGTCGGTGAACTCAATGTGAGAGTATTTGATTTCCTCTTGTTTGTACTGTGAAAATGAGAAAGAGGGCGGCCGTGTCAAATGGGAACTCAAACGAAGGCAAGAGGAAAACTTACAATTTCCTGCTCTAGTGCGAACACATAGTGGTTAAAAAATTTGTGCAGTTTCTCGTTGGTATAGTTGATGCAGAGTTGTTCAAATGAGTTCACGGAAAAGTTCTCGAATCCAAAGATATCCAATACTCCCAGGAATCGTGTGGAATCCTGCCCAGGATTGATGCAGATATTTATTTGACTAATGAGCCAGGCAAAAGTACGCGAGTACAATGCCTTCGCCATGGCGTGACGATTTTCCCTTGCCTGAAATTGAATGAAGAAAATGTAGGGTTTATCTTGTATTTCCCGCAAACTACGTGATTTGCGGCAATTCCATGTCATCGGTTACAATGAATGTGAGTGGATGAACTCCGAGCCGTGTTACATCCATTGCAGGTGGATTTTACCTGTATTTTGGAAGCCGATAAAGCTCCAGAAGCACGGTATACGACGTCGTTAAACCGTCTATATGTGGGTATTTGCTGACATACGTACATGCGCCATTAGGTGTTAAGAACATGTCACGCAAATCGTAAAAAAGGGAATTGCACTTGAAATTAAGTTGAAGTGCCCTTCATTTAGCACAGCCGCGTTTTCCGTGGCACACAAAAGGGAGCAAAGAACGCCCTCGATAAGGGAAGTTTGCAGCGTTGTTTCAAGGGTTCCGATTTCCAACAAGTGATGTGCGACAGAGAAATCCTTGAGAATTGAGTGAACTGAAACGCAGTTGACAATCACTTCGGTATTGCTCTTTTTTTTGTTCAGAATAGACGAGCCCTGGGCTTCGCTTTCACAGAATTCATTATTACCTCACCAACTATAGGTCGTTGTATGCTGATTCCGAAGTTAAGGAAGCTTTTTCTGAAGAGGCGTACTCTCTGAGCATTGTCAGAGATTCGAAAGAGGTGAAGTCGTATGAAAATTATTCGCAATATGAGAGTTAACCCCAGATACCCAGCGCAAGAGTCGATGCATCAACAATACAGTACAGTCTGTATGGCGGTTGTAAATTTAGTTACGGCAATTGAACCAAGGCATTGCTTAATATTAAACATGCCTCCGAACTTTGATTGCCAGAGTAACCAACTCGCTAGGAATGGAACAGCCCTAAACAACACTGATAGTCTGGCTTCCGCCGGAAGGAATTATGGCTGTCATTCTCAGATGACAAAAGATAGAAAATAGTGTCATACCGAGAAGAAAATTTAAGGCAATATATCCAATAAATAAAATATATCCCATCGATAAAACTCCTAAGGACATCCATAGATGATATCTAAAGAGCAGTAGCTGTCACCATGGACTACTGGCCACATGGCATCCATAACAACACATTACGTCGTAAGTGCAAGGACAGTGACGAGGAAGCAGATATGGGATATTACTCACTGTCTACACAATAGCTCCCAAATAATTCCCAATCAGATTTCAACTATCATTGTCAGAAAACTGAGTCTCTACATACATCCGTTTCCTCTCTAGAATAGTGTATCCGCACACGAGTATAAAAGCATCCAAAAATCAAGTGATATCCCACGGAAAATCAACTAATAAAAAACTGAACAAAACGTCACAGTTGATTGTGCCCTCGCCCATCGACGAATTTCACCGGATAATCACAACTGTTTGACAGTTATTCACTAAATTGTATCAAATTGCGCGAATATATGTATCAGTTGACGATTTAAATGGTATTCTGTGATTGGCCCGTGAAAATGTAACAAGGAACGAAGTCAAAAGATTTTATGGGGCAAGACAGAGAAAAGTTGGCTATATCGATAATACTTAACTTCGGGTGGCAACAAAACTTGGCTTGCCTCTATTTCCTTAGGTTATGGTGCTTTAAGTTACACTGGCTATAAGTCCATAAAGGGCTTCGCCCATGGTAGTTCATCTACACTGGCCACAGTTCATAAAGGGCTTTGCCCATAGTTAGTCTAGGTTAAAGTGACTGGCAGAGTCAAGGTCGCAGTCCACTTAAACCCTAGTGCTGTCACTGTCGCATCAGTGTCGCATCTATGAGTATCAGATTAGAAACATATTCTATTCTGCACTCCAGCATCCAGGCTCCAAAAAGACTGTGCCAAAGTAGACCCATTGTGATACCACGTGGATTAACTAAGTACTCCTAAACTAGAAACCAGCTGGTGCTTATGACAAAGCGGTTTAGCTGCCTAATGCTTATGCTATTTAGTTTGCTGAGGTTGTTGAAATAGTGCGTTCCTAGATATGAGTGTCAGTGATTTGTGGTTTCTATCTCCTCTTCATGCATGCTCAGCTTCTGCGGAAATCGTTGTATGCCATACCCATCCTGCGAGCGTGTATGCCAATTGCGCAGTGTCCAGTAATTTACTTTATCGCACTGGTTTCTTCCTAAAGGAGTTTTAAAGAAATAGCCATATTGAGGTCTTGAGAGTACACACCTCACCGGCTCCTTCGTCCGTCTTCGATATGCATGTGTACAGAGACACGCAGGGGACCATCCATCGTCTGATTGTCAGACATCCAATCCGATCTGGAAGGCATGCTGGTTCAGAATTTCTTCTCAAAGATAGCTTGGGGTAGAAGGCTTTTGGTGTAATTGGAAAATAAGTTGAATTCGTTAAGAATAGTCGAGTTTTAGTTGTTCATAGAAACCTTGTAATGTCACGAACCTTTATATCCGACAGTCCTTCTAGGCCGCTGAATAGCTACCTAGACTGCTCTTCCTAGCTCTTCCAAGTGCTGGAGAGTAGCTGACATAATGGAGGGTTGTTTCCTTCTCCTTCACATCTCTAAAGATCTTACAAAAGTCACTCCCATTCTTCTTGAACGATTGTATATAAGACAGTGGTCACAACTTTACTGATGTCCTTTCTATTACCCCTAGTAGTAAAGTACAGGCCACATCTGTTTAGATATCCTGTCGAAAGAACTGGGCTCTAAACTCCTGACTCGAAGGACCAAAATCATGCTCTACAAACCACTGGACGATAAGCAAAACAGCAGAGTTGATACTTGATGCCTTCGAAAGAAAAATTCTGCTTGGTATATATGGTCCTGTCTGCGAGGAATGTGAATGGGGGAGAAGACTCCAAGAGCTGTACCAGGATGTGGATGTAGTCCAGAAGGCAAAAATCTGTAGACTGCACTAGCTCGGCCAAATCGAGCGCATGGACAACAATGCCCCAGCAAAGAGGATCTTCGAATCTGAGAATCCTGGTTGAGGAAGGAGGACCGAATTTCCGGTATAAATACCAAGTGATCGCGGCCGCAAGTCAGTTTGGTCTAGATGACTGGAAGCAGCGTGCTCAGGACCGTCAGTGATGGAAGGCAGTGATTGCTCAGACTCAGACCCTACACGGGTTGTAGGCCTGATTAGTAAGTAAGTCAAATTCCATAAGTCTGCAATTCTACGTGGAATATACGATCCTGTCTGCGAGGAATGTGAATGGTAGAGAGGACATAACTGCTAACTCAACGAGCTGTACCAGGATGTGGATGTAGTCCAGACGACAGTCCATCGTCTGAACACCAATGCTCCAGCAAAGAGGATCTTCGAATCCAAGCCGCTTGGTTCGAGAAGGAGAAGACGACCAAGCCATTTTCCGGTATAAAGATCAATTCATCGCGGACGCAGGACCGCTTGTGTCTTAACGACTGTAAGCAACGGACCGCGGGTCGTAGGGTAAAAGTAAGTCAAATTCCATGGAATGATTATTTTTTAGTGAGGGATAGGGTGGTTCTTGCTTTGTTCCCAAGGTCATGCCCGCTCAAATGATCGCGAATGTCCTAGTGTTCAGGGATCCAGTAGATGCTAAATTAGCATGTGATCCCTATCTTCTTCAGAGACAGATGGCAACATTTTACCAGCTTATATTTGATTGATGGCGTCTCCAGGGTTTGTTGAGGCTGTTCGCTGTCTATCTATTGAAAGATAGACTTCCAGTTTATAGCACAAACTGACATTAGACAGCTGCCTCTTGAGTGGGTTTTATTTCTGTTTAGAGTACTTTAGTACAGCCCGTAGAGGGCCAGTGCCTACTATATGCTATTGTTCTCTCACGAATGGCAAATACAGTTTTATGCCGACTCCGAAACGTGGTGGCCGTGGCGTTGTGTGTCTGTGCGTCGACTTCTACGCACTTGAGCCTCGGTGTCTGGGTTAGATACCCAATACGACCAAATATAATTTTCACGGCATCACCTCTTTCGAGTCCACTGACAATGCTCAAGGAGTATAACTGCCTAGAAAAAGCTTCTTAAACTTATAAGCAATATGCTTCTTCTCTTAATAACTACATGTGCAAATCCCACGTTTATAAATGAACAGAAGTGAATTTGGAAACTGATTAAAATTGCTCGTGATGCGGCGCACTCTATATGACAATAAGCTTCTATAAGCAGGTAATCAGTGTTGTAACAAATTCTTTTCTTAATCTAAAGTAGCACGTCCTACTCAAGGTCGATCGCATTGAAAAAGTTTACCTGCTTCCCAGGAGGTATTCCCAATCCCAAACCTGTAACTATGGACAACACAGCAATAAAAAGAAATGAATTGAATACCATCAATATTTTCGAACTTTGTGCAGCAAGTAAATTCATTTATTTTGCTTGCAGTCTCGCCGCCATTGCTCTCTTTATTTGAACAACAGAGTGTTCATAAAATTCTGTAAGATGCATTTAACAGGCACTTGCTAGGTAATAAGATCCATTACATTTATTGCAAGCAGATAAGGACCGCAATCAGCTAAATTTGCTCTTTAGGTCCCTCATAAAACGCATCCACCACGCATAACATCGCAACAAATCGAAGGAAACTAATTAAAAACCACATGAAGCGATATTAATTGACAAACGTTTTGCTTGTAAAATCCGTCTGAAAAAAGTCTGCCAGGCAATGTAAATGAGCTCTGCGTGACGCAAAGACCTAAAAAATGTAACCAATACAATAAATTATCGAATTCCGATTGGAACGCACGCGACCATACAAAATCCACAAGCAGATACATAGATCAAATTTCGAGATCAAATGCGAGGCGAACGAGGGCAGAGGTCTGCGGTGCTATCCGTATCTTATACGCGTTATGTGTGTGACAACGGATTAATTGAGTGTAGATGGGGAGCTTAAAAAAGGCAAACATCGATTAATCAACTTTCGGAAACACTCGTGAAAAAAAAGGTTCGTGATGGCGTCGACCGATAATAGACCGACTCTGCGGGCAGATAGAAACGTGACAGATATCTTGTATTTACATCCTAATTTTGTGGTTCCAACGATTGATGTAAGCACGGTGAGTAATAGAGTCAAAAGTGTGCGATGTTTATTATAGTTTCGTCACTGTCAACATAAGACTTCCTTTCACTTTATCTCTGACTGCAGTCAACTGAGTCATGTGTTTGACATTGCAACTAAATGGGAATTCTGTTTCCGAATCCGTTGAAGTGTGATGTAAGAGAGTCGCTGTGGAAACTTTGGCGCAATCTACTTAGCAGATGCCATTTCCTTACTAGAAACTGTGGAATAATCCTCTGACTCACTTGTTGCAATCGCTTCCACACATAGTTTCTCTGAAGATATTTGTGCTTTCTTAAACAGGGCAACTCAACACAAATCGCGGGAGCTCTAGACATTCTATCGTGAATTTAAAATCAACTCTTACCTCTTGAAACTTCAGTGGAATCTCAGTTATGTTTCCCCTGACATTGATTTGCCGCTTCAGACAGACCTGCTGCACATCGTCGCCCTTCAGTCCCAGCAAATCGGCAACGGTGGCAACAATCTCCTTATCACCAACCGCCAATTCACAGCGTTCCCCATCAATGTCTTGAAAGTCCAAATTGCCCAACCACAGAATGGCACTCAGCACCCTGATAATTCCATCGATTGTGGGCTGTGGTATCTGCAGCACAGTGAAGGCCATCCTCAGTGCTTCGAATTTCTTCGCTTCCGTGGTTATGTCCATCTGTACGTTGCCCGAAGCATTCAAATAGCGATAAAATGATGGCTCCTTGAGGTGAAATGAATTGGCCATTTCCTTATTGTTTTGGCCCTCTGCCACCAGCTGATACAGGACGTGGTAGTTCCGCTCGCCAGGACTCTGAAACGTGATGCGGGACTGCTCGAGGAGGTAATCCTGAATGATACATCCTCGTATACACCATTTTGAGTCGAAGCAGACTTGCATGAATTTACCGAACCTAGAACTGTTGTCGTTGCGGATGGTTTTTGCATTGCCTGAAAGTAAAGTGAGGTCAGAGAAATTATGTCACTGCTGACACGTCTTGCAACTGGGTCAACTAGGTTTGTGCACAAATGTGTGACTGCTGCTCTTACCGAACGCTTCCAGTATGGTGTTGGCCTCGAGAATTTGCTGCTGCACCCATGTGGAGACGTCGCACGTCACTGTGCACAAGTACTGTAGTATGAATTTGGTGGTTTCCGTTTTTCCAGCGCCCGACTCGCCGGATATAACACACGACTGAAAAATTAATGAATTAATGAGAATTCCTTTTTTTGTTTTCCACTTCAATTCTAGGGGACGACAGCCAACACTTTACATGAATACGCTTTGTCGGCGTTTCTTTGTCTGCGGTGGATGCATGGTGTTGTACGGCCTATGAGGTCACGAACTGTGAACGGGCCATGAAGGGGAGAGTGAAAATGTGGGAACAATGGGATAAAATTGATTTTCATTTACCCGCTGAACATTTTTCTTTCTTTTTTTTCTTTTGTATTGCAAGGGGTTGGTGTGTGATGGATTAGGGAAATGCGTGCAACACGTCGCCTGTAGATGATGGGGTATATATTCATAATTAAACGACGCGACGTGGAAAGGCAGTTCGATGTGGGATACATCGATACATTGATTATTGACGAAACAGAAAGGTTTAATTGGACTGTTCACACGTCAATTGATGCCAAGGACGTTTGATCCCACTTTAATGGGGGTTTAAAATGAGACAATTAAGCGACAAGAAACAGAAATTCAAGCATGCAAACAAAGATCATGAATTGTGCTGTACAAGACAAAATAGCAAGAAATTAATGTATGTAAGCTGCAGCTGGATTTAGTTGACTAATTGTCACGAATAAATGGACAAGTTTGAATAACTTGAGCACGTCTAGAACGTATTTAGTCTTTGCAAGATTCTTAAGGCTCAACCATAATGCGCATGAACGAGAATTAGTGTCAAATTTAGACGAACTGTTTCGTCATGTTTGCTGGAAAAAACATGAGTAACTATAATGAACACATGCGCGCATAGCCTCCTGTCAGAAATTCTGCCGTTGCTTGCTTTATTTTTTTTATTTAATTTTGATTTATTATGAATTCTTCATGTTTCCAGTTCGATTATATATGTGTGTAGGTACGAATACCAATACAATATCAGCTGATTTGCTCATTTTTCAAATTTGTTTTCTTGCCTGTGTTTTATCTGTCACATTCGCATATGCGCGGTGCGATTCATTTCGCACTAGTTTTGCACATGCTTAACGAAATGTTCGCAGCCTTTCATGGGCGACATTAAAGGCTGGCTCATAAGGGTGGGTGTATTCGCTCACTCACCCATGCGCGTTTGACACTAGCTAATGCTAGCTCATGCGCATTATAGTTGAGCGTTTAAGAGCATACTGCTCTGACAGCACATAACAAAAAACACCAGACGCTATAAAAGTTAATCAGTTTCAACTGGCTACGAATGCCAACAAATGGGTAGCAAATGAACGCCCAGGGTAAGGCCCAGGTCTATCCCGCACTGTGGATCCACCCAATGAACATGACGGACAGTCGTTGCATCATAGCTGTCATACAACTGTTATATTTCAAAATTTAAAATGCATTTATGATTGTCAAGTTCGACAGATGTTGACGAAGGGAGGGTCGTCAAAACGAATGGGATGGATCGAACTCGACTTCAAGTAAGTCTACGTGCCATTGCATTTGGTTTCTACAGATTGCTTTGGCACTCTTCTCTGTTCTGTGGCGTCGTTTCTTCGGACTACTTAGTTGTCCTTCTTCTCATCCCTTGTGCCTTGAGGCTATTCTTATTTCTGTCCCGTCGTTTCTTCGGACCTTCGGCGCTGCTCGTTCCCCTTCATCTCTCCTAATTCGTGAAAATCTATTATTTTCTTTTATAGCCCCCCTAGCAAGTGTGTTAGCGGCGTCTTAACTTACAAATTGCAAGACTCAGTAGTAATCCACCGTCTCTCGTCGACCACAGAATCACAGTTCCGCATCAAAAGTGTCTCGAGGTTGATTTATACACTCCGGTTATATTATTTTGTTATTATCTTAACAACATCCAGTGACACCCATTGGCCAGTTTAGTTTTTGCACTGCGTTAGATGTCCCTGTTTAGGAAGTGTAGTGTATTGGCAACACTACGATAGAGCGTGGGAGCGTGGAAGGTGCTCTTCGATATGTCGTAATTCTCATGATATGCATCTTAGCTCTCATCTTTGCTGTCTTGTGTGAATGTGCTTATTCAGTGTACTCGTAGTTATGATCTGGTCACCGACAAGAGCGATTCTACTGGCGACCCGACACTGCAGGAAGCTTGACGATCATTCACTTGTTCTCATTCAGTCCCAGTCTTTTTCTAGCAGTACTTCAACCGAAATGGCTCGCTCTGTTCGTAAGAACTATGCGAGAATACCTGCAAGTCCATATTGTGCTTCAATGCTGATAGTTTTGTCGAAACTGGGAGCGTGGTGCATATTCGATCAAAAAATCAAAAAAAAATAGACTATAGTAGCAAAAAACTCATTGAATCTTTCGAGCAAATGCGAACTAAAAAACGAACTGTCCAGGCATTGCCATCGGTGAGAGATGAGATAAATCCTCGCACCTTCAAGCAACTTCCTCCTCTTTTGTATGGCCAACTGATTCTTATTTTAACAAGACTTGGAGAAGTTAGTTATGGAACTACATAGTTTCTTGTCTTCTTTTAAGATTTTTAAGCTTTATGACCAACCATGACCTCGGGACGATCTCCTGCTGACCACCGACCACTCCACATTGTCTTCTTTCCCACAACAAATGGAAGCAAATATTCAGGGCACACAATTTCCATGGCAACCAATTCAGGTGATGACCAGTTTTGCTTACCTTCTTCGTATAAGCTTTTGTGTAAATACAGCAACACCGTTGTACATTTCAAATAGCAATGAAGGAGTGTAACAATAAGACCTCATCACGCTGCCAATCCACCTTGGGAGCGGCACGACTCTCGTCACCCATTACCCGTATTTGCACAGCTATAAAAACCAATTACGTTTATAGACATGCCAACACCTTATGGTGTCCAACCCCGGCTGGTCGTAAAATATAACTCGAGCCACCGATTTAATTGCATTCTCCCCATCACCCCCATCAGCTGTTCAAGCGAATGAAAGTAATTACAGACAGCCCAGTCATCGAAGTGGTCTGAAAGACACACTTTTAGCGTATCCCCAACATCCATCCATCAATGCCGACTGCAGTGCGTCTAATGGTGCCCCAGGCTAAGAGACGCTTCAAGAGCAAGGCTCGCTGTGTCTGTCTGTCGCCACGCTAACACAGAATGATGTGCGTCGCATTTTTTATATTTACCTGATTTGTATTTGTGTCCTTAATGTTCTTGTATGCGGCCTCGGCAAGGGCGAACACATGAGGCTCCAGCGTACCCAACTTCTGGCCGTGGTACTTGAATACGTACTCCTGCAAGGAAAAGACAAAAGAGAATGAGTTCTATAAATGCATTCGTACGGGATTGTATGATTTGAAGTCAACGGAACACACAATTATTTGGTTTAATCGCGTGGCATTATGTCGCAACATTTGCACGCAACACAGCTGCTGCCGATGCATGGGGAGCGCAAAGTCTGAAGTCTGCAATGGAGTGGATGTATGCTCTCGTGTGCTTCTTGTTGCATAACAACATGGAATGACGATGATGAAGACGATGACTACCCTTCAAAGTGCATGTGTTTATATGTGTTCTGACTTAACCTTTCGATAACCTAGCAGAAGGGACGACTTTATGACCCTTAAACGTGCATTCTTTCGGATTCTCTTTTCTGTTGCGGATATACGCGTTGCATAATTGTTTAAATTATACTCTCAAGTTCATTTCCCTCATCCTTTCGCGTGGTCTTTTCTTTTGTTGCGAATCCAGGAACGCAAGTTTGCGATGATCTTGTATTTGTCTGCAGAGTTTGGGATATTTCCTCGAATTACGTTATCAGAGGCAACGGTGTTTACTTGTCAGTAATCTCAGTATATATGTACAACTCCAAGTCTAGAGCATAAACCGCGCGTGTGGTTAACCAGTTTCGAGTGAGATTTAAGCAAACGCCTTCTCAGTTTCATGATACTATCGTAACATGCGCATGTGATGCTGGATAGCCCTTGGCAATGATATCTAAATCACAAAATTCACGAGCAATTCATAGAAAAACCAGCTCTTGGGGTCAACAATGAAAGAAAACAATTTAACAACAAAAAAAAGTCCATAAATAACCAAGAACTTGATTCAAATAGCTTGTGAATGAAAGGAGATATGTATCTGCAAGTCCCATAAGTAGAATGTGACCGTTCTCCTGCAAACAGTCGGGACGTTCAAGGTTAATGAGCTCAACAGTTCAGTGTTATGTAACTTTCTGTCTCTCTGATGATTGACTTGATTACACAATGCTTTCTCTTGACCTGGGGATCAAGTTATAACTACGATTTATTAGTCATTTCTGATTTATATGAATAGACAACAAACCAAAACAGCACTCTTCACAAAATGAGGGCAAGTTCATAAACTTTCATATTTAAAGCTAAAGTCACTTCCCTGAAGAAAAAAAATAGGTTTATTATACATATAAATTATTATTCTGGTCAGGTGACGTAAATTGATCTCATTTGCATTTAAATGTCATCCAATGGTCAAGCCCACTACACCGTTAAGGCTGCATAAGAAAATACACACGAAGGTTACAAAAAAAAACTCAAGAATTAAATCCCGCGAAACCATGGTGCCAAGGTAGGTGTGAAGAAAAACAAGAAAGTTACATAAATTCACGAGAAATCATTCCCAATGAATGTGAACTCTTTCCACAATCCACTTCGAGCTCGAGCAACTCGACGCGGGAAAAAGGTGCACGTGGAAAACTATTGACAATACTGCCTTACGTAATTGAGATAGACGACTGCATCAATCACCTATCCAGCGTCGGACGCCGGTTAAGTAAACTATACCCAAAAAGCAAACCTGTTTGAAATATTAGCGTATGTTTAATAGTTTCTTTTGTGAGGCTAACTTAAGGAAAAGTCAATTTTGTTTTTATTTGGTAAAATTTAAAGGTTCGAGGGTAGTGAAAAGTAGAAATTAAGTAGTGTAGTACGACTTCTACCTCTCTTGCCTTATTGGCATTATTTCACAACATATTTTATATCGTTTTCGCAAACCTAACTGACCAATCGAGAATGTCATTTACATTATTTCGTGAATAACCGTCAACAATTCATGAATGTCAAAAAGTGTCTCATGGACAAGCAATGAAGTCGGCTACCTCTATAGCACCTGCTTTCTGTTCTAAAGCAAAGTAAAGTCACATGTAATAGCAGTTATGCCTGAAACACAATAGGGCTTTTCTGCTGGCGTTTTCTTCAAACATAGGCAATTCATATGCTATGCACAAAATACAGCTTCTCGATTTTTAGAGCGAAATGAGAGCAATGTCATAGAACGTAAGAGGGCAGTTTCACGTATGATTTTTCGACATGTTGGAAAAAATCAGTGCGAGAGGAGCTTTCACTCACACTCCCTTACAAATTGAGAGATCTTCGCTCAAATTGAGAGTCAACTGACGTTTGAGAAATGGCAACAGCTGACTGAGGTTAATTTATCGGGTGAAATTAGTGAAGTAGTAAGGACACAATATTTTTCATATAAGTTTTGTGAATTGAAAACAGCTGATAAATTGAATTGTCATTTCAAAGCGCGTTTGAAACTCTAGACTAGTAACGTGAAAAACGCCAGCAGCAAAGCCCTATTGTGTTTCAGGCATTACTTCTTCCCTACAATTATCATTTCCATATAGCAACGACGCTTTCGCGTTCGAGGGTTGACACTTTGAGTAGTGACACATGCAAATTAATTGTTAAGTTGGAAACTTCACAGACCGTAATGTCGTAAGCCCGTGCACAGAGCTTTAAGGGCCGTTCATATGCGTCGCGAATTGCGAGCAAATATTTTCCGGCAAATATAAACAGTTATACTTTTTGGTACGCAAACAGATGAGCATTAAATCATCAAGTTTTTTCATCGACAAAAATCTCAACTAAAAATAGTTTAACTATCATAATTAACGATTTTAAATTATTTCTCTGCGAATCAATCATTCTCTTTGCGAACTGTCAACCTGAGAACGCAGTACACAAAGGGGCATACGCGACCACAAATTCATATTGTCGTCTCTGCGAATGAAAAAACTCCATATGAATGCATTGTCAGTGTTTGCGAAGTTCGCAATTCGTATAGCGACCTCATATGAATAGCCTTTACTTTTATAAGTCATAAGCCCGAATGAGAGGGAGAAAGACAACAAATGCGACCCACAGTTGTTCAAAAGTTGATCAACTTTTAACTTTTTCATACTTTGACAATTCCTTTCCCAGGTAAATCATCTTCTTCTGATGTCATTGCAGTGGATTTTGGATGGATTTCGAACCCAACGGGCATATTCATTAGGCACCTCTTTGCAAATTCATCTTGGCAACTATGATTTTTGTGGTTTGTAAACGCAACGCACGCAATGGATTCTATGATTTTTGCACCTTCTATTTGCGAACTGTCAAATTGAGAACGCAATACACAAAGATTCAGAGGCGACGCACAAATTTTTACGACCAAAAAATTCGCGATGATGTATTAGTTTGGACAACAAATGTCTACTCGTAGTTCTCTGCGAATAAAAAAACTTCAAATGAATGAAGTGTCAGAGTTAGTGAAGTTTTCAATTCGTAGTGATGTGAACGAAGGGTGCCGCGTTTTGACATATTTATTACAACTCCATAAAACGCGTACCAAGGCCTGTCATAGGCTCACCGTGAGAACGCGCTGCTACGATTTGGTCTTTATAATTTTCTCGTAAAATGAATCGAATAACTGAGAAACGAATGCTTTGAAGTTGAACTACATTTAGGAAAGCTTTTTAATGATGGAAATTATTCATCTAGCAACAATATTGTTAATATCACAATATTCATTGTAATCACGTGGATGGATCAATAAGTATGGATCAATAAGGATCAATATTTTTGAAAACAGGTGACGTCGCTGAGGAAAGTGGAATTTGTCGATATACCCTCTTGTCAATATACTATCCAGTGTGTGATTATCGGAGTATCAGAGTAAGATCTCGAGAAAATACTGATTGAGAAGTTCGTCTCGAGGGGAGATGGCGTTAGTAGGAAGGTGAACCCAGGAAGAAAACTGAATTAATCGAGAATAGTGTAGTGTCCGAAGTGGAGTTCGGCCCAAAGCTGAATTGTTTGAATTGTCACCGCTGTGCCTTTCGAATGTATACTCGTTAGTGTAGCGTGTATTGTCCGTGGTACCCGCAAATATTCGTGTATATGAAAGCCACCGACCGGTTAAGAATTTAAGTTAACAGCTTCATGGAGCATTGTTCAAAACATTGCCACTCCAACTTGCGTGTAGGTCTGACTATCGATATGAATAGCCAGTGCCGAATGAAGATTGTACCTCTTGTTCCAAAGAGACGGGTGCATCTATTAATTACGCAACATATCATATTGTCACCAAGTCTTAAGATCACTCCGCTACTCAGTAGTCGGTGAAGTAAAGCAGTATTGACATAGCCGACTTCTACCTCCCTTACTCCTTAACATTTTTGACAGCGTTTTCTGAAACCCAACCAACTCACCAATCAGAAAATGCAATTTACATTATTCCCGTCAAAAAGTCTCTCAAATGCGTCGAAGTCGGCTGTCTCTATAGTACCTGATTTCTGGTTTCAAGCGACTTTAAGTTAAATGTTGTTGAAAACTCCTTCAATGTCTACACAAACTGCAAGAGTGAATCACTTGGATTCGCGGGATTTTTAACTGGTCCCATCAGTGGGAGTGCTGCCTTGTTTTATGTACGTTGGATAGTCGAAATTGTCCAACCATGTTTCCTACCACCCTCTTGATCTTCGGGTACGTTAACAAATATCTCAGACGCGTATCACTTGTCGAGCGGAGATTTGTTGCAATTGTAATAATTCACGTCCATATTTCTGTCAGAGACACAACGTCATTAGTGCAGACATAGCCTGGTCATCAAAAATGATTGAAGTGTGAACTGACCCTAAATGCTTCATAACCAACAAATCATTTGCATCTTCCACAGTGTTTAACACCAACCAAAAGTAAATAGCGCACGATTATGTTATGTTCACAGTTCTCATTCGGTGCGTGCACAGTGAATTTCCCAACAGATCCACGGGCAAATTGATGAATCACCAGCAAAATTAAATAATACATCCAGCAGCACATGACGTCTCCATCAAATCAACATCAAAGAAAGATTAGTGAATAAATATGAATGCGGTCTGGATCAATAAAACAGTTCGTATCAATTTCGATATCGTCCAAAATAAAGACTTTCCCATCTTTTTCATCCGCCACCCATAGCGCGTCTAACTCACTTATGTCTAAGAGTTTTATTCACAAACGTCACATGATAAATCAGAGGGAAAAATATGCATAAATTCACTCGCTCAGCAAGTGTGATAAAACATTAGTTATTCATAAATTCCAACAGGCCCATGCGATGAGCGGTGATTGCTACCAAATTCGTGGCTACCGGAACAATAGAGAACCTTACGCATCCCGTCACATCAGTGGCTGACTGTGGGGCTCGCCCGTTGCCTAGTCGCAACTGAAATTAATTATTTATGACTAATTCAACACCAAAAACTGCTCCGCGGGAAATGTTACGAAGCGTGAATCTTTCTTTAATGCGGTCCCCCAACTGCGAGAGGCGGTTCTCCTATTACGGCCAAATTGCTTGGGAGGGTACATCTTTTGTTTGTTTTAGTTTTTTTTTTGTTTTCTTTTCGATTTCGCTTTCTTCACGCACTTCTCGGAGTCATTAGCTTGAGCTGAATGCTAATGGAGTTGCTGCCAAATTGGTGCGACAATACTTGACTCGCATGTATGCCTGGAGTTAATTGTAAAGGAAAAAACTTACTATAGTTCGCCATTAGCCCGTTGGAGTGGCAAAGTGGAGACCTTTTCGGGAACGGGGTGCGCCTGCCACTTGTGCTTGCATGGAACGCGCTAAAGCGTGCATAATTGGCAGACGGCTTATTAGTTTGCAATTAAAAACTTAATTGCTTCGGACGAGCATGTTAACCGAAGCATAGACCATTTAACTGATGGATTCCATGCAAATCCGGGCGTTTGTTTATGTTGTGCCCGAAGTGCAGGTAATTATGCACAACTCATGTGGTTCATACTCCAATAAATTACACTGTGGAATGTTGATCAAAGTATTCCAATTAAAATGAACGTTAATGGAGAAGTGTTCTAGTTAAACAATGCGGCTGGCCAGTTTGCAAGTGAGCTTTGCATGTACTGCCCGAAGTTGAAATTGTTTATGTTCCATTGTATGCTGAAATGTTGTTTCCAGTTCCAGTACATTTGGTCTGAAAATAGGTATGAGCAGAAGCTCTTTATGGAGAGTAAGTTCTGGACTGTCGTTTTGACTAGTAGCGTCTTTCAGGCAGACACTATAGCGATTAAGGAAGCTCTGCTTTGGCTAAGAAATAGTATACGGATATCGTCATCTGTTCATCTGGATGTAGTCACATTCAACTCAAAGAAAGATCTCCCTGTATTACCGCCTATCTCTTAACGAAATGGCCAAGTATTTTAGCATCCAACTTATGTGGGTGTGACATTCCAGAGATCTGTTAAGCGGCCGCTAGAAACGGCACCAGTTCCGTACTCTTGCTGGATGGAGATCTGCCACACATGCCAGTCGCTCGTACATGGTCTCCTGGCACAGGACACCTCGTCACGAAACAATTATGGCCTGCTCTCACGCTGACACACCCTGATCAGAATGAGCAGGCCGAATCTCAGGCCTCTTACTGGCGTTATAACCGGGCATTGCGTCATTGAAACCCATTCCTTTAGAATAGGCCTTCCCTACAATGACTTCTGCAGAAGGTACAGAAATGAAGAGGAGGCAGAAATTATTGTACTTCATAGTAATTGCAGCCGTGATAGAACAATAGCACGCACAATACGAGTGGTTGCTGAGAAGCTAGGCTCTGGCCCTTTACGGGCTGTAGCGCCACCCATATTATTATATTATCGCGCTCATCTAGATCCGTGTGCTAACATAGAACAACATGCTGGGTTCATTGTGCCCTTAAAAGGTGATGATTATCTACCTTATTTTACTTCTAAAACCATCCCGATTCGTTAATGTATCTAAGGAGGTTTTTCAGTTATAAACCGCTCAAGTCCTCCAGCTCTAGCTCTAGCTCCAGCTCTAGGAACTGATTTCATTTCTTTGTTAGGGCTGGGCATTCGCAAAATAGATGTTGGATATTCTTCTATTTCTCCTTCTCCTTCTATTTCTTCTTCATCTCTACAGCTCCTGCACAAGTCGTTGTGTAGTATGGTCAATCGTAATGCATAATGTCCCTGGTAAGCACTCCTATTAGCATGCGCACTTCCTTGCGACTAAAGCTGATCACTGATGATGATCTCTTTTTACTCAGCGTTGGTCACAGGGCCCTGGCTGGTTATGTCTAGGACTTCGTCTTCTTGTTTTTTTTTTTCTTTATGGAGCTAAGCGGTGTGAGTCCATAAGGGATAGCTCGAGATTCATCCTTCGTCCGCTTTCTCGTTTCCTTGGATGCCAGTACGGCCTGGTACCCAGCATAGGGTAACCGTGTTCGCCACTGACGTTCGACTGACGCTTTGTCTGCATAACCTGACCAGTTTCGATGTCAAAAAGTTCGGAGCTGTGGCTTGGCCGTCGGAAAACATGAAGATCGATTTTTTCGTTATGTTGCGTTATCTCAGCGCAAGTGTTGCTTCATAGATTGCAGCTTGAAAAATGCTACAGTTGTCTGTTAGTGCCAGGGATTTTTCCAAGTTTTCACAGAAGACCCCCACTACTGTACCCGCACTCGTTTTTGAGCCCTCAGTGTACAAGTAGATTTCCTCTTCTGCTACTACCAGTTGCTCTTGTCACTTTTTCCGGTCCGGAAAACGTAAGCGGAAGTTCTTCTCCGTGGCTAGTGTTGCGGTATGTTTACACAATGGACCTACTCTCCATCCCCTGTATTGATAGCATCAAGTTCAGTTGAGTTAATCAAGGAAGCAACTACTTGTGAAGCTAATACCCGAAAAAGTAGATCCACCTTGTGCCTATCTAGCAGCGAGTCTATAGCTAAACCCACTTCGAAACCGAATACATTTTCCCAGTGCTCAATCTGACGTGAGATCATTGTCAAGTTTGCGAGAAATAAAACACAATCAACGAGGAGGTTCGGATTTAAGACACCAAACAAAAAATTTAAGGAAATTAACCAAAACCTTGGAAGGAAAAGAAGCAGGAGCAGGAGTTATGATAAAACCTTAGTTATATTGAATGACGCTACGGTTCAAGGTGGACGTGGGTCAGCGGAGAAGAAAGGTTATGTTTCGTACGGAGTTTCTCCGCTGGAGAAAATTCAACCGCGCACGGTAAGAGATGTACATCTCTGTAAATCTAGTCAAGAGTCTACGGATGCAGTACACAAAGTGGGTAGGCCGTGAAGAGTACATGCACAACTTGGCTCCGGTCCGAATAACTTCGATAATGTATCACAACGCAGAGAAATCCCACTTTTAAGGTTGCGGACACAAGTGAAGAAGGACCTCAACCAACTTTTTGTACGCAACTGGAGGCAGTTAGAATTAGAAACCGCACTGGCTGCATAGGCTTGCTTTTACACACGCTTAATTCGTCTGCAGCTTTCCAATCGTTTAGGCACGGGAGGTGAAACGTGCAAGAAGTAGCCCGAGTTGCGTGTGCTCAAGAATTGCGATTCATTCTTCTATTCCCTTTTATTTGTCTTCTCAATGTTGGGTATGAGAAGCATGCTACACATATGTGAGAAAGTGATTACACATGTGTGAAAGTGTAGGAAGCGGACAAATTTAGCAGGAACTGCAACTGAGTTGATTTGTACGTGGAAAAGTGGCTTGCGATCACAAAATTGCAGAAAATCGTGCGTAAAAAGTTGCGTGTGTAAAAGCGGCCTTAGTTGACTACCACGTGCGCCCCTCAAAGAAGACATTCAAACACAAATTCGTACTTTTCAGTTCCCTTTCGCCCGCATCCTTGATCCCAACATCTGCTTACTCGCACCAAGTAACTTTTATTCAGATTCCCTACTCCCTCCTGATAACAGTAGTTTCTCCATCAGAAAACAACATCCCGTGTTAACCACCTCAAATCTTTGGGCAACGTTCAGAGAGAATCTTTCCGCAGCTACACAAATCCACTTGAGTAAGTCAAACGGATTTGCAAAATTAATTGATATTGCCGTCTTCTTTGGGTATTTATAGCTGCTTAGGGCATCATTCGGGAAATCTACGTTTCATCTCAAGCGTGGCCTTGTTGTCGAACCCCTTCTGCGCACAGACACGACCGTCTGGCAACTTTTGTTTTTTTTTTTTCTGGACAGAAGATACGCCCTCATCGCTGCACCAACCACGATTTCAGACGCGGCGTGTGTACAGAGGACGCTAAGCAAATGAAAGAGAATACGTTTAATGCCCTATAAATACACCCTTCCCGGTTTACTGGGGGATGAGGGTAATGCGGGATTTATGTATTTTTACGTCGATTCCAGTTTATGGTGCGGGCCATTCCGGGGACTGACCAAACAAACGAGCCGCTCCCGTTTTTCTGTCTACTAAATGGTTCCAGCTTATTGATTGTGTGTATGCCAGCCTTTGGGGATTTCTCCAAAATATCTAGGTCACGAGGGTGTTTCGTACGGTTCAGAGCCCAGAGGATGTGCGACAGGCTTGCTGGGGGTGTTTTATGACATTTTATCACTTGTACCATTTATTGTACCGTGAAGTTTATAAATGGCCCGAGTGCCTTCGTTTCGTGTTCAGCTCGTCTGCGGTCTCGCGGGGTGAATGAACGCCCATCAGCGAAATAAGAACTATTGTCGAAGATATGGCAAAAACTTAGTCAGCACGAGTTTTATTTCCGGTTTTGGGACATTATGATCGTTGCGTGAAATATTTTTTTTTAACAAAGGCCATGCTGTTCCTATTCTCTTTTTGTTATCCTCTCCTGGTCCAGCCAGCACCTCCTCAGTAATTTTGTGAAGCATCCGACACACGCCTTAGTCATGAAAGGGAATTCCGACTGGACTTGTAATTGAATTTATTGAGTTTGGGAATTAAATTGGGAAAACTGATAAGAGTGCAGACTCAAGACTCAAGTGGCTTCGGAAGTCGTAATAAAACTGTTTTTATGACATCGTGAAGCACACGTGGTTACATGCAGGTTCTAGCTTATCGTTTTAATGGTGTGCCCGGTCTCTACAGACTAGTGAAACAGGGCATCTGAGATGAAGCGTGTGTGCACTCGAATTTCCTTGTCATTATTTTAAGAAACAAAGTGGCCTTGTCCCTACTCAATTTCGTTAAAAAAAAGTATGTTTGAAGTTTGAGAACCTTTGATACAGTCCGCGTGGACCTGGGCCACTACCAAGGACTTCTTCATCCGTTTTGGATATATTCCATGCCTCTACGCCGTAGAGCAAAACGGGGATGATCAAGGTCTTATACAGAATCAACTTGGTCATCCGAGAGAAGGCTCTGTTATTCAATTGACTTTTGTGCCCAACAGCGGTTGGCAAGATTTATTCTGAGTTCGATCTCGGTATCGATGCTGTTCGTACTGCTTATTGCTGAACCGAGGTAGACGATGTCCTTAAACACCTCGAAGTTATAGCTGCCCTTTGTGACGCTCCGTCCAGGACGTCGGGCACACAACTCCGTTCTTGAGGACAGCATATACTTATTTTCCCTTTGAGCCGCTTCCGTTTCAATGCCAGCACGGCTCGCTGCTTTAAGCCACTCACGTCAATGTCATCGGCGTATTCTAACGTGAGATCGTGCCACGAGTGCTGGCTTGTGAGCTTTGCACGATCTTCGCCAGGATGTTGTTAAAGAAATCACATGACAGAGCGTCGAATATTTGTTGGGCATTGTCAGTGAGTCGAAAGAGGTGGAGCCGTGAATTATGAACGTTGCACGATTCGGAATTGAACCTAAAGCAGCTATCGATACAGTCGACGCAACTGCGCCACGCCGGCCACCAGCAAGTCAATTATATTGTATATCAAATATTAGCATTTCGACAAGTCCTGAAAAAGACTAGCGAATTTTAAATCGATACGGGCAATCCCTTTCCATTCCAAAGACACATGCAGATCAAGTAAATATTAGGTGTGATTCTGGCAAGGAGATGTTTTGTCGTGTAACTTCTTCAATGTGATAGCGGTGAAGATAATAATAAAAATCACAATCTCTCGTCAGCTGTGTCCAATTCCGCACACAAAGCCGGGTAAAGTCCCCTCCGACTTGTGTGCGCGACCTTGTGCATGGACGTCCTCTGTTACATTGTCCCACAGACTCAGAGTCAAAGATTCTTCAGGTCGGCGCTAAGTTGTCTACACGCTCTACATGGTTTACGCATCTAAGGCGTTGGATCCGTAAACGCCTGGCTAGACTCATGTCGCAATACAGTTCGTAGTTGAACGTTCTTCTCCAAATGCCATCAAGATCAGACAGGACTAAAGCACTTCCTAGGAGGTACACTTTTCTGAAAGAATATACATTAGAACGCGATCAATATGCTAGATTCAACAGTTCAGAAAGGGCGTTGTTTGTCAGCGAATCTAACGATACACCTTGTGAAGTTGTACATTTGGATTTTCGTAAGCCACGGTGTCCCTCCTCACAGACTCCAGAAAACGATGACCATCGCCTTGAGTTTTCATTGAGCTCATGCATTGAGGAACAATCCCTCCTGATTTGTTTAGGGCTAGTCCTAACCTCAGATGCTCTAGTATAATACCTCTGCGGCCCTATGAATAGTAGTGCCCGATCGCAGTGAAACTCCACACCGAGTTGGAGCATAATCCCTTGTAAAATTTTAAGGGCCGATGTTGAATGTGAACCACAGCTAAGCGTCAAGTTTTTTTCTGCATTTCATTTGACATTTCTCAATTTCAGACTAACTCAGTTATTCAGGCTTAATATGAAAATGGGCGTTCAAATCAAAATGCATATCGTGCACTTCGTGATTTTTTCGGTCAATTTAATCGTCCAAATGTGCGTACAATCGGAAAAATCGTGCAAAAATTTGAGCAAACCGGGTCCGTAGGAGATGTGAAAACACCAGTGCATGCTCGTACAGCTCGTACTGCAGAAAATATTGCTGCTGTTCGCGATAGTGTGGCTGAAGAGCCGTCCACCTCAACTCGTCGTCGTGCCCAACAATTGCACCTCTCACGCTCGTCGTTGATGAACATTATGCATAAAGACTTGCATTTACACGCTTACAAGGTGCAACTGACTCAAGAACTACTCTTGACCATTTCAAGCGTCGTCAATGGTCAGAATGGTGGCAAGAAATGGCTACAGTGGATGATCAATTTTCGAAGAAAATCATCTTCAGTGATGAGGCACATTTTCACCTCAGTGGATTCGTCAATAAGCAGAATTGCCGCATTTGGGTGAATGATATTCGAAGAGTGATTGTCGAAAAATGGCTCTTTTGCGCGACAAATTCAATGGCCGTGTTATCTCACGTGGTGGCGATGTCAATTGGACGCCAAGATCATGTGATTTGAAAGAAAAGGTGTACGTCGATAAGCCAGCAACAATTCAAGAGCTAAAGGCTAAAGGATGAGATAATTCGGCACATTAACGGCATAGAACCTCAATTATGCTTCAGCGACATCGAAAATTTGGACCATCAGATGGAGGTGTGCCGCCGATGTCGCGGCGGCCATTTGGCCGATATTTTGTTCCATACATAATTGAACCATACCAATATTATCATAATAAAAAGAAATGACAATAATTTCTTAAATAATTTGTGTTTTATTCAAAATCAACATCGGCCCTTAAAATTTAACCACCCTTTACATCCCAAAGTCAAAGACGACCACTGCGAGTCGTAAACTGATATACTCTACGATGTGGTTCCATTTATTTACAACTCTTCTCGCGATTTGCTTTTAAACCACAGCCACAAGGACGCTCCCACAAGGGCCAATCGATTATCCACACCTGACAAGACACCATCAACAATTGTTACTTCAGATTGGCAGTAGTTTCGATCAGTGCTGCCAAACTGGGCTGTCAATTGTCGGCACTCAAAAGATCAAATGTAAGCTGTCAAGGATGTGTTCACTAATTGTGTCCATTTAAAAATTAAAATATAATTATTTTGTCTTTGATTACGATTAACCGTTAACATCTACAGCACATAAATAAATCAGTTAATTTAATTTCTATTCAACTCAGATTTTCTGCATTCCTGTCACCGGGTACAATGCGAGTGCTACTACTCAATTCCATTTGTGCATCTTCCTCAATCGATTGTAATCCATGGATCATAATCGTAATCCAGAGAAACCACAACCCCCATTCATTGTCAGCCGTCCAGTGCAGCATAGGAAGCCATTACAGCACACATTGTCCGAGGCGAAGATTAAATTATTGAAGACAATAGGCAGTAGTCAAGTATCTAGTGCTTAACAATCATGCTTATGACACGATTATTGGCTTGGGGGGCAGCAACGACGGCGAAGAGGACGAAGACAATGATGGTTGATGATGGAGTTCCTGATGCACTTTGTCGCATTAAATTAATTAACCTTACCCACCACGCATCACTGAACACAACCGATGAATGACGTTTATTAAGCCGCCAAGTGAAGCGGAACAGAAATCAAAAAATGTCAAGTGATGCACAGCACTTGGGTATCAAGAGATCTCAATTTCTCATGCTCACTTGTGGAGCGAAAACTCCAGCTGGTTGAGAGGATTGGAAATGCTGCACACTCGTGGAAATGATTATCTTGGCTGAGCGATGGTAATGTCATCTGGAGAATGGGCGCACACAGGCAGAAGTGTCATCGGCGTTGTTGTCGTCGTTGCGATGCTGTTTTATTGGACGAGTGGGGAATTTTATTACCGACATGATCGTCAATTAAAATACAAGCAGCCCATCGACAGTTGATGTGCCTGCACGATGATATAAGTGCTGGGCGCGAGTAAATTGCTACAGAGCCACCAAAGGTGACTTTGACAGTCATTTGTTGACATTGACCATAATTAAGGCTAAACATCTGATATGTCAGCACTGATATTGTGTTTCAAGCTTCCTTGTGCGGCACATGCTGCATGTATGCTCATCTGGGCGTGGGCGAGTTCAAGGAATCCCACTGCATACCAGTCGCAAATGCACTTCAAAGATACATCATCGCTTCGGATGTACTTTTGACAGACACTTGACATTTTTCAACTCCCTCAACCTGGTTTGGTAAATTTATGACATACCTTTCGACTTTCCCACAAACAAGGTGAAGTTTTTTTTTCATTTTATTTCCGCAGCTCCTTTAATTTTATTTCAGATTACGACGAGATGACTCACAGGAGTTCGCTCCTCTGTCATTATTCCCATAAAACTACCTACACACAGAAGGCAGACTGAAGAGGATACACTCAGCCAGGCAAACAACAAGGACCACTGCCTTGGGTACATATTTACATTTGAAGCACGGAACAAGCACTGCCTCCGGGTTGGATCTGGATGTGAAGAGAGAGAGAAAAAAGAGGACAGTCGAGTCGGTCTAAGCTTGCGATGGGATGGCGGAGGGAAAGGATTTTGTTCCCTTAATAGGACACTTCTAAATAAAAGCGTGAGCGTGTGTGTTGGTTGCGAGTGCGGTTGTTTTGAAATTTATATTATTAGAGCCACACAAGCACACATGCACGTATGGTGGTGAGAACTGTGCGACATGGGCGCAGAGCGAGATGGTTCGCTGGCCGATAAAATTGGGTCAATTAAGAAGGGTGCTACATGAGGTCTTTTTTCCATTTCTTTTAAAACGCTTCAGGGTGGTTAGGAGAGGAAATGGGAGCGGTCTAGAGGAGGCTTCGGAATGAATAGGCTAACTTGCTCACTCCATTGTTCATTCTTTCTCGGAGGGAGAAGGCAATTTTTAAAAATGAAGATGTGACGTACGTGCATGGGCTTTGTAGCAGAAATAAAGTTTTAGAGAAATAACAGCCTTGTACTTCTCTCGCCCCTTTTATATCGTTTTCTCGGTCCAAACGGACCAATCAGCGGACGCCATTTACGCGATATCGTGAATAACTTTTGAAAATTCGCTCCTTGGACAAGAAGACTATCAGCTGTTAGGTCAGCTATGTCTGTGATTCCTGCTTTGTACTTTTGTAAAACTTCATGAGTTTGAACAGACTAAGCGCTTGAGTGTCGCTTGGCAGTGGTGACAAATGAACTATTAACTCGTGAGTCATTGTATTGGGGGCGCAGATGAATCATGAGATATTTATTGGAATGATCCGGACGATGCGGGAAACAACTGAATAAACACGAAAAGGAAAGCTGTCTCCTTTTTATTGTTTCTTGGAGCTTGTTGATGTCTGGGGGATGAAGCGTTCTTGTTGGTGAAATGGTTGTCTAATCGATTTCTTCTCGGAAATGAACAGCAAATGGAACGAATGAAATCGCTTCCGGATTATAAAGACTTATTGCTTCTTAGACAACTTGACTCTCGAGTTAAAAGCAAAATTTGCCATTCGAATATTCTCCTTGAGGGCTGTGATTATCTAAGGCTAGTTGACATAAACTCGCGACTTTAGGTAGCCTCAAAGAAAGAAGTCTGGGTCTGGGTGAAATCGGGCGATTTTTCTGGTCATGCCATATCGCCAAAACGGAAGATTACGCGACGAGGAAACGCTTCCTTCATAATATGCATTGTGGCTCGTGCTGTGTGTGCAGTTGCACCGTCTTGATGAAAACACATGTTCGCCAAGTCCCTCGCATCCAATTCCGGCAGGAAGAAGTCGTTTATCATGGCCCTGTTGCGTTTGTTAGTAAATGTGGCGGTATTGCCGATGGCGTCGTTAAAAAAAGTACGGCCTAATCACTCCTCCCGCGTGAACGCCGCACCACCGAATGACTTTGAAAGGATGTAATGGGTCTTTGTGCATCACACGCGGATATTCAGTGCCCCTGAAACGAAGTTTTTGCTTATTGACGTAACCGCTTAGGTGGAAATGCGCCTCGTTGTTCATGATGAAAATCGTCATCAAAAAAATCGACACAATTATTCCACACTCTTGCCACGCTCTTGCGTAGTATAGAGCTCCAGTGCTTGATTGTTTGTACCCACCAGTGGCATGACGTGAACAATTTTAAAAGGTAAGTCGGAAGAAGACGGGCCTTGCCAGGGGGGGGGGGGGGCCTCGTACCCTATACTTTACAATTTATACATATATGGACTGGATGTTGGACGAGGACGAGTCGAGAAATGATTCACATCGGGAGAGTTGAGGGTAAGTCATCTTTTTTTTGGAAGATGACTTAGTTATCCTCACATCTTTCCAGAGGAAACTCCAGCGCGCACTTGATAGGTTTGTTGCCGTACGTCCTGATGCTGGGATGAAGGCTAACATGGACAAATCAGAGGTTATGATTATTTCTAAAACGCCTGTTTTACGCACTCTAGAACTTGAGTCCCATTAAATGAAATGATGGGTCATTTTGACGAGTGATGGGAGGACTAATGCTGGGCTTTCTTGTAGGATTGGCGAGGCTAGCTCAAATTTGAAACAGGGTGAAAAACATGGTAGTACGCGGAGCGCGGAAAGGGCTATGCTTCGATGTTTTGGTCACGTGGCACGAATGTCCTCATCATCACGACTTCCGAGGTGTGTCTTGAATGCGATTCCATTAGGTAGGCGGCCGCTGAGATGGTTGGACCAAGTCCAAAACTGATAAGTTAGAGTCGAGTGGCCTGGAGATTTCTCTCTTTTTCAAAAAGAAATAATCTAAGAGACACAGTCAACGATAAAGGGAAAACAAGGAAAGACACCGACAGTTTTCGTGTCACTCTGCGCCCAAGAATGATGCTCTGCGCCTGTGGCCTATGGAGTATGTGATGTTGCAGAATAGGCATGCAATGACGTGTGTAGTGTATGCGTATACGTGGAGCAGAATAGAACTATATGAAAGTGGATGACTATTGACTAGCAGGTTGTGGGCTTGTGTGTTGGTAGAATTTGTTGCTTGTGTGTCAGGTGTAGGCAACACGCAAATATCATGTTTATATGCACATATTAAGATTCATGTTTCTTGTTATATTGATACCTTGTTGAAAAGTAGAATTTTAAAGGGTAACCCGTTAGGAACCGACTTTTATCGACGCCACGTCATGAGTACTCACCGAACCGAAATCACGCGGTTTGGATGAACTTATTTAACTGGTAACTTTGAAGTGGCCGGCAAAACAGCTGTTTGTTGATAGGAAATATTTAGAAATATGGATTACCTCTTTGTCCGATTGACTTTGACATTTAATATTTTGAAAATGAAATGTAGTTCCAGCTGTAAACTTGTTCGGAGGAACTCAAGGGGTTTTCAACTAGATTTCGCCGAAATCGGGAGGTTTCGAAACCTCTGCGGTTTGGAGGCACTTTATGAAACAACGCGACTTTGTCTAATGGGAACACACTAACGCATTAGACAACTGAAGTGTACAGAATCAAATCGAGCGCGAAAATTGCATACATATTTATGGTCACAAGCAAAAACCGCTGAAGTCAGTTTTATTCATTTCTCATTGAGTCAGATTAAAATTCTTGACAAAAGCGTAAAGTAACGTCAAACTGACATAAGCTGTTGTGTTTTTTTTTTTGAAATTGTGGCCATAAAGATAGAAAGCTGAACAAAATTGATTTGAGTGCTCTGAATCTAATGACATCCTAACTCAATTTCGTCGACTTTAGCGGTTATGGTTTGTTTATTATTTCAAATTGCAGCTTATTGTCCTGTAATGATGGATATGATATTTGACACACTTGTGAAGAATGTTTAAGAATTGTGAGTGTTCTCCTTTTTCCTTATTTATGTGGCGTTGCAGCCCCTCTACTAGTTGCCTCTAGTTACATACTTACTTACTTAAGGTGGCGATACAGTCCGAGGTAGACCTGGGCCTCAACCAACAAGCGTCTCCAGCCAGCTTGATCTTTAGCTAGCTGTCTCCAGTTTCGCACGCATAGTTGGTTGAGGTCCCTTTCCACTTGCGTGCGCCACCTGAGTCGCGGTCTTCCTCTACTGCGCCGTCCCTCGGGGGTGGATTCGAAGACGTTTCGGGCCGGAGCATTGGTTTCCATCCGCTCTACATGACCTAGCCATCTCAATCGTTGGATATTCACTCTTCTGGCTAAGTCGATGTAGCTAAACAGCCTGTATAGTTCGTCATTACATCTCCTCCGCCACTCACCATCTATGCAGACGGGACCGAAAATCACACGAAGAATTTTCCTCTCAAAGCAACCAAGAGCAGCTTCATCCGCTTTTGACAAAGTCCATGCCTCCGCGCCATATAGCAGGACTGGGACGATTAAGGTCTTGTAAAGCGTTACCTTGGCTGTTCGAGAGAGGGCTTTGTTTACCAATTTCTTTCTTAGCTCAAAGAAGCAGCGATTGACAACAGTTATTCTTCGTTTGATTTCAGCGCTGGTGTCATTGTCTGAATTGATAGCGGTGCATAGGTAGACAAAGTTGCTCAACTCAAATTGATTGAAGTTGGTTCTCTACTTGTATGCGTCACCTTAAACTGGAGCCTCCTTTGTATTCCCAGTGCGTTGCTCTACATGTCATGTGGACTATTTCCAGTGGAACCGGGGTAGAAGATGTGCCTTACTGCATCGAAGTTCCGTAAGTATGTATTGTTTATGTGCCCATTGCGATGCTTTGTTTAAAACCTCGGCAGTGTACGTCATTCCTTGAAGACAATGTGATTGTAATGAATTGTGAAGAGTGTGATTGTTCGGCGGCTTTTATGGTCACTTTTGTGTGCAACGAAGACATTAAATTCATTCAAATTCATATAGAAAATAGCATCCAGTTTGTTTTTTTTTCCCTCAGTCGTCATCAATCCCATTCTAGCCGCTTTCGTCGCAATGCTGATGAACGCCTCATTGACGGCTCGTTGCGTTCGGCCAGCATCTCAAATCTAGACGGTACAGTTTATGGCTCGTCTCTATGCCCGTCATATGCGGGATTGAAATCAACGAATAGGGGTTCAATGTGGATCAGCATTTCTTGGTTATATTCTAACATCTGCCGCATCAATCAACCCATCACCGATCGGTTCGATTGTGCACTTCTAGAGGCTGAAGTCACGCTGATATGGATTATGGACCAACAAAGTTGTTGACAAAATGGTTCAGGCTTGTTCAGGCTGTTATTAATGAGGCGACTCGGCTGTAGACGCTGATACGAATCTTCTTTCTTCTGGATCGGGCAGAAGGAGAACTTTCGGGCGTGCTTTCCTCGGAGCACGGTGTATAAATGAGCATGTTGCGTGCACACAACTAGACCCTCAGCAGGTGCTTTAAAGATTTCAGCAGACATACCTTCCGGGCTAGCAACTCTCTTACACCAGTCTCCGTACTGCTGTCTTGACGTTGCGGGAAAGAATTCTCGTGTACCGTCTCTATATTGAGTGGAACATTCCGCCTAACTGCCGGCATTTGTGTCCTCATCGCAGTTTAACAGTCTGCTGAAGTGATTCCTCCCAATTTTCAGTATTGACTGCAACTTTACAAGGTACTTTTGTCCCGGCAAGTCTCTGTTTCAAATGTGTACCCATTATTTCACTTTCAGTTCAATTTCTCAGACATCATTGCTATCATAGCCCCTTTCCATCTCCTCGATTGCGTCCTTCCCTTGATATTCTATTTCATCCTAAGAAGCCGGGTCTCTTCCACTCATTTCTGTTCGTAAAGCTCTCGTAGCTCACTGCTTCATTGCCTTGTTGACTTCCAGTTTCGCTTCATGCGCCTGCCTGCACCAATTTGTATCAAACCAGGAACATTTTCTTTGTGGCTCCATAATACCCAGCACACCAGTGTTAACTTCATTAACAACTTTCTTCTTCGATTGTTTGCGGTGGCAAGGGAACCTAACTGTTTAACCAAACGACTATTCAGTGTAAGCAACCCAATTCTCCGTCCAAGCTGCAATAATCGTAGATCTTGTGAATTAAGCTTCACGTCTCCTTTTTACACGCCTATTTAAAGCAAATGCACCTTCTTCGCAATCGTTGTCGTCACCCACAGCCCGATCGAATCCAGGCCACGCCCAAAAACTAATTTTTCTTGATCCGGTGCCATTTCCTTTTAAGCGCAATCATTTCCCGCCAGTTTGCAGGACGTGCGTAGAAGAGTACTCCAAAGATCCACTAATGATTATAATTCCAATCGAGCTACGCGCCCTGACGCACAATAATGTCTTTATGTCAGTCACTTGATTACTTTGGAGTTTCCTGCAGTTTCCTTCCATACGCACGCTCAGTGACAGTTGATGTGACAGCGACGGCGCCCCTTCCCAACCATTCCGAAAAGGAGGCAAGAGTTCAATTCCCTTGTCCATTGCATGCATTGTTTGTGTATTCATTCAACGGAAGTTCGTAAAAAATGAAACAAATTATTAGTGTCATTGTTGTTGTTGTTGGATTGAAGTTGTCTAGAATGACAATACGGTGGGAAGCGGACAGAGAAGCGCTTTGCGTTCGAGTGTCACGTAACGCAATAAGAAATGCAAAGTTGCCACAATTTGTTGCATGTCGCAGTCGCCGCCGCCGCCGGTGGAATTTATTGCACTTGAGTGTTGAGTTTATTGAGGCGTCCGCATCGTCGCGTAATTTGATGATGGGAATTGTTAATAGAGAGCGAGAGAGACTCGTACTGTGTAGGGCACATTATGCTTTGTAAGTGATCAGCCGCAGAGATAATTTAACTCGAGCTGAAAATTGGGGTCGACAGGCTTCCTGGAGGGATGAACACCACGGATGGATCCATTAGTCTGGTGGTTTGGTAACATTTTCTCGCAACTGTGCAGCAGGTGATTGAAAGTTATAGCCTATTCTGTGAATTAGAACTGCCGAACCTTCGAATTGGGTGAACGCACTTAGCTTGGTGGAATTTAAATCACCAAATGGATGAAGTGCCCCCTCGCGGATAACTGAGCAGTTTCGATGCAATGACAAACGCTTTCCCACATGTTAATGGCCATTCATTACGAGGCAGCACCATAAAATGCCGCAACCACTTAAATGCGCTTGTAAACATAAGCCAATGGAATCAGAGCCATTAACTGAGCGTGTCTAAGCGTCACACATTTGACTTGACATTGACGGATCGTCTTCAACTTGAACTTCGTTCTTTATGTCGTGTTTCTTCAAATCCCAGTCACACGTATGGCTGCATGTAATTTCTTCGAAGAACTAAACGACAAAAAATAAAGAAACACACAAGCCAACTCTTATCTTGTGTACAGTGTACACCCGCGCGGATCGCTTGTGTATTTAACGACGAATACACCGCTATTTGTGAATGTCTCTCACAATCGAATCCCATTCATATGTAACGCGTTTAATCGCTGCCACCGGGCTCACACACCTCCCACTTTTGTCGCGGACTAAGCATTGTTTAATCATAACACCCTAGAGCACACACACACACATGCCACAGTCGAGGGGTCGGGTTACACGCCACTCTGCGGCGGCGAACACGTGCATGGCGAGGGCTTGCCGCCCCGGGAAACAAACAAGGTGGAATGCACTATGCCAAGGTTTTGTAATCTGTCACCGGCTTGTGCGGCCCTGTCCCGAGTCAGGAGTTCATCCAATTCAATCGGCTGGATAAGTAAAATCCCTGCCAGCAGCGGCCAACCGCTGGTATTCGCAGCAAATAATAGGCAGAGCTGCCGTGGCCGCAAAAAGGCCAGAAATTAAATTCATTTAACCCCTTTGCTGCCCCTGCCGTATCGGGATATCAGGATATCACATTACACTGCACAGCAACTGACTGATGATGGAACGACGGAGCGGGCGATGACACATTCTTCCGCGTGCCTCTGCCAACCGACCGACAGATGTACGGACTCACGTCTTTTTTTGCTCTTTTTTGTCCGATGCCGCTGATGAGCAAATCCAATTTGCCCCTGCTCCTGTTGAAGTGTGCTCGTCAAAGGGGGAACCTGTCCTGTGAGTGCAAGATTCAAGAATGGTACCCCCCTTCGGGGGCACTCACCGCCAAGTTCCGCTCCTCGACAGCTATCTACATTATGCATCACAAAGTGTGATGCTTCAAAAGACCACCTCTTTGCAACTTTCTTCGTTTACAAACAGACTCTTGGATTCCGTTTACGAGGCGGAGCAGGAGGAGGAGGACACCGGCGCAGACCGAAGCTCGAGAAATTCCATTCAACGTCGGAGATGAAAACAAAAATCGAGAGCAAGCACCCTTGCCGGGAAGATGATGAATAGTTCAGGAATGAACATCATCATGCTCAACAAGTGAATGCAGGGGCTGTGTTCGTGAGGAGAAGACGGCCTTTTTTCCGAATCATCTCCGTTGTTGTTGGCCGCCTGGAGTTGCGTAGGGCCATGATAACAGCACACTCTTGCCTCATTTACTTGCGCCGCTGGATGGGTGTTGTAATTTACTTTTCGGGCGTAACATGCTTAGGAGTGAGTGACTTTTTCCGTTAATGGCAGATTCTTTACGAGATAAGCCTGAAAGAGTTCTCCCAGCAGCAGCGCAGAGTGGTGTGTTGGGCGGGAAGAGGAGGGAAGCAGTTGTTTTGAAAGGAAATGCGGTCAGAGTGTTGGGCGACAAAGGAAGGTAAACATGACTTTGTGCGGGTAAGGCATAATTTGTGAAGGAAGTGCGTCAGTTCCCTGAGTAAACTCGCACTCGTTGGGTGTTTGAAAATAGCGAATATTTACAGCTATGTGGGGGAGGGGGGGCGGGGCGGTTGCTTGACGATGAATGACAGGTGCCATTGCAAGAGATTGCATTCAACATTAACCTCCTCAAAATGTGCGTCTAATGAGAAAATCAAGCGGCTTACCTAAGGGCATGCCAGAGACGAGGTGAATTATGAAAAGGAGACGAAGGATGAACTGTGAAAAGCAGACGTGTTTCAAGGCGTTTAACAGCACGTTTTTGAAGTTCTGTTAATTCGAGATGATACTCCATCATACTCTTAGACACAATTTGGAAGGATTTATGTTTCCTTTTTTTTTTTGAGTGTGTAGGGATTAGTTAGGATGAAGCAATTAGAGCGCGAAGCCACCTGTTATAGAGACGAGCTATTCAACGCCACCTCTGCTTTTGGCATTCCTGCCAAACTCGTCAGGTTATCCGGGATGGCAATGGAGGATTCGCACTACTCTATCAAGATGGGTGACGTATTCAGCAAGACCTTCAACGCGCTATCATGTGACTTCTCCAACACTTAGTACAACATTGGGTTGGTTGAGCGCTGAGTCCTCGATCAGGTGTTGGCTAGCATTCAGATGAAGTGGTGATGTACCAGGCACAAACTGAATATGGAGAGGAGTGTGTGGGCTGTACAGCGACATGAGACTATGGATAGACACATCGCTGCGGATGGTTGCGGCCCAGGATCATTTGTTGCTTTCATTCGGTGTGACTACGTCTCTATGCGCACGATTCCTTGTTCTCTGATATCTACGTCTATCCCGGTTCAGGATAAGGCGAGCCTCACGCTAAACTGACCATTCCTCTTACTAAACGTACTAAACGCATTGCTTGTGCCTCTTGCTCTACTGACCATTCTCTAGCTCTTACTAAACGTACACCTGTATTCCTTGTGCTACGACCCAGGCTGCGAAATACGTCTTCCAGACATTTCTGAACTACCTTTTAATTTCTTTACACACAAAAATAATCATTCAACACTCTTCTTCAACAATTGGCACAAGTAACCACTGAAGTCTGTATTACAATTCATCACCTCTACCGGATGTAATCAATTCACGACATAAAATCTTCGAATTCCTTCGAAACCTCGATTGACACATTTTCAGCTGACCAACCGCAGTACTGCAGTCGTAATACATCGTGCCGTGTGAAAGATGTCACACATCTCAACAAGATATCGTGTGACAACTTGTCTGCTGCAATTCGGTTATTGAGGGCATGTTCGCACTCTGTCGTAAAAATGCATCACAAAAATTTGAAATGCTTTTTCTGATTTATGATGTCTAAAACATGAGATGGAAGCAATTGCAGGCTGTCAAGTCGATAAGAGACTTAAAAGTATTTTTGTTTTTATCATTCGGATCCGCCAAAACAAAGCTTTCATCTTTTGACAGCTGTCAAGAATAACATTAAAGTCGTGCCTTGGAGAATCAAATCGGTTGGACAATAAAACGAATGCTTTGAATGTTTTCAAACAGAATTAGTCTGAGGTGAATTATGTGTATAAGGTGGCAGATCTTGCGGCGATATCTAGAACGTTTGTGCTTAAAGTTCGTTCACATTCAGGCGATTGTAGCTTTGTAATGAAAAATCTGTAAAAATATTAGTTGTGTTGCAAGACGGACGTATACGACTGTAATTCGAAACAGCCGCCGCGCCTTAACGGCCAGTATCGAAGTAGGCCCAGAAATGTCGATCAGCTGTAGTGAGTACCACCAGAGCAGATGGGCCTACATCCATACAAGCCCGCTGAAGCAAGAATTGAAGCTGGACGACCATAGAGAATATTAGGAGTTTGAGAATTGGACGTTAGATGTCCAGATTTTGGCCAGAAAATAACTTTTCCCGGTCGTGACACATTTTTGGCTTAGCGGCTATGTCAACAAGTGTAATTCTCGTTACTGGTGCGAAAACAAGCCACAAGTTTTTGAAAAAGCGTCAACGCATCCACAAAGATTGACTGTCTGGTGCGGTTTATGACATGGCGGCTCCATCGGACCGTATTTCTTTTGAAATGAGGAAGGAGACACCGTTATCGTCAATATTCCAATGGTGTTATAGAGTGACGTTAACCACACCTCGACAACATCGATACATGAGAGCTGTTTCAACAAAATGGCGGCTATGTAGCCTATGTAGCAAGCGACGCAACGCTCTCCGTTTTGAATGAGAAATTTGGCGATTGGGTCATCTCTTGACGAGCGTTCATCAATTGCCGGTCGCGATGATCCGACCGACAATTGATGAACGTATGCATTGCTGCCCAGTCGACTAAGTTTTTAGTCTACGCTAACAAGCCAGTCAGTTTGGACGGGCTCGAGGTTCTACATATTTGCCAGAATTATTCCGCACATAAATATTTGACCGATTCACAAAGCTACCACTTGAGGGAGCCACTGTCAGCGAAGCCGAGGCGATCAATGATGTCTGTCACCGTTCTTGTTCTATTTAAATGTTTCTCTCTTATCTGGTCACCCTGTAGTGTACCGTTTTATGTTTAAGACTTGCGATAGTGCAGACGAAATCAAGAAAACGCGACCAGCGAGTTAATAAATTCACAAATCAAATATGTTAAGCCACTCTGACCACCAATTGACGTTTAATAATTGTCACAAGACACTAATCATTATAATTTTTGATTAATGTGCGCATGGCGCCAATGCATCTTATCTTCAATGGACGAATGGAATATTTATTCATACGACCCACAGATAGCGTTTCATTTGACGGAAATTGGACGAGTAAGTTCAACTGTCAGCTGCACTGCTTGAAGAACTTCCGCCGATTTGCCCCCTCGATGTGTGTTCCAACAAAAGGAGATACGAGCAACTTCCAAATAAATAAAACATCATTCAGTCAGATAACAGCATCGACATGTGTACACTGAATGTCAAAGCAAAGAACTGAATTGGTTTCGTTTCTCCTTGCTTCAACAAGGGACACATGCCACCAATTAAAATCGACACTCACATCCATCTCAGTGACGTACATCTGACATTCTCAACACAGTCCTTGTTTCTCGTTCGTCGCAAAAAGACATGAGGAATCATTTAGGCGACATGTTAACATGACCTTCGGTATCTGCTTCTTGAAGGCCAACGTATTATGAAAATGTTACAAGCTCTTTAAAAGCTGTTTATTCAAAGTGGAGGGGTGGATGCCATAAGTACACCATTAGCTGCAGACATGCAAGGAACTTCAGTCCGGCATTGATAACCAGAGTCCAATAAGCGGACCTATTTTTAGTTCATTCACAATCTCTTCACCACAAGTGGCTCAGTTGTGTGTGCGCCTTCATCACGGAATTACATTTGCGTGATGGCTGTGCCCATGATGATAATTCACAAAGCACTCTCAGCCATCACCCCCATTCTCAGCGGCCGATCAAAGGTTCCGCTTGTTGCGGGCTCTACGAATGATTGCTCGCAACCCTGCCCACCCGATGGCGCACGGGACCCCTGATAGATTATTAAGTATCTACAATTCATCTTTTTGTTTTATTTAAACTGCAAAGGAAAGCCAGGAACTTCAGAGCCGACGTATGGGCGGGTGTCGGGCGCGCCACGCTACTTCGGCGTCCGATGAATCTAAGAATAAATACTCGTATAATGATGGATCTTGAGTGTACTTACCGTTGTGAAGACATCGAGCTCCTTGTATGGATTCACTGCAACTAGAATCGATCCAGTGTATGTCTGAAGTTGTCGACGATGAGGTTTTGAGTTAAGGAAAATTAATTACTTTTTCATTAAAAAATATAAATGGATATGCATGCGGCTGGAAAAATGTAGGTCAGCTGAAGAAACAAAAACGACGAAGAGAGATGAGTTTGAACGGGGATGAACAGCTCGCAGCCCACAGCCCACATGCATCGCAATTATGGCGGGTAACAAACTGGAAAAGGGAAAGTCGCGAGGGGGCTTTACATGCGGGAAACTTCTAACCTAGATACACGCAAAGTGTTCTTCACATAACCCACGCTAGCTAGAGAGCAACGCGACGTTGCATCATCGCACTTTTGCTCCCTTCAGGGATCCGAATGCCTCCAGGGTCAAAGCGCATGTAAGTCTTATGGAACAAGTTTTTCCAGTTCTCGCATCTCAGAAAAGGACAAGATGCACGATGAGGCGGCAAGCAGTGAAGCGGAGAAACGTGTTCAAATACTGAGGGTAAGTCGGGATCTTAGCGGTTTGCCTAGTTAGTCAATGAATTTCAATCGATGTCAGCGAGCACCAGTGATGTGCGTGCATACATACAATGTGGCCACTTAGAAGTCGATTCAAGCTTCGAGAGAAGGTTATAATTAAAAGTATTTTCTGTGATTCACATTCATATGTTGATTCCACAACAAAGAACTTCTTGGGGAACACCAGAAGGCGATAAGGATAAGAGCTTGAAAGCAAGCATGTTTTTAATTTGCTTAGTACAAATTTTATCTGAAGAATTTCAATGTCTGACCATGGACATGAGTCGAATATGTGTGAAATAACAACGTTTCAGTACATACAGTCACCCACAAAAGTAAGTAGACAGCATAAAGTTGTCTGTGTTCTCAGCTAAAATTGAATTAAAGCACGACTACAAGAAAAGTCTTGAATGTAGTTTGCTTCATTAATTAATAATGTACTTAAAACAGAAAAATATATAAGGATAGTCCAACAACTATAGCCACTGACGATCATAGACCAAAAGTTAGGCAAAATTCACGTCACAAAAACAAGCAAGCACAAATGCAAATCACGTAGAAGGATCTGTCATAATACGGGGACTTATGGCAGCATCTATTGTGGTCCATTCTGTAGTTCCAGCTGGTCAAAAAATGGATGGGTTTGGTTACTTGAACAGTCTGCAGAATAACCTGCGTCAAAAGCATTTACAAGCTAAGTTTAAAATGGCTATTTGTAATGTAAATTTGGTTAGATATTTGGTTTATCACCCCACAGTTTTTGGGATAGAATTCATTTTTTTGTTTGAAGTACATTACTAATAGCTACAGAAAATAGCATTTAAGATTTTTTTCTTCGAAGTCCCGTATGAATTTTAGAACATTGACAACTGTATGCTACCCATGGCGTAAGGAATATAAGGTGTGTTGGGCAGTTCTATCAGACCCTTCGTGACATCATCGCGGGAATTTGTATGTCAACAGAAACTTAATGGTGGAAACAGAAAAACATTTTTCACACGCATAAAAACAAAAAATGGATTTCTTTTCAACATTTCCCCACTCATTGTAGTTTCTACAACATTTTACTGTACATTGTTGCGTTTTCCTATATAATACCAATTATAAATGAAGCAAATCCATCCATCTTACATCAATTTGCAATTCAATTCCTGTTTTTCAGTCTTCATATTGTATTTAATTTACAAAATTGAATTTGGATATAAGCTTAAGCAACACATCTGTCCAGCGTCAAAAACGGACTCTGAGTGACGTCACAAAACAAAAAGATGGCGGTTTTGACAAGCTGTCCAGCACACCTTATATTCCTTCAACTATGTATGCTACCTACCTACTTTTGTGATTGACTGTATGTATACTTCGCACTTTATCGAGTAAAATAAAATCTAGAAAATTTATTTAAATTTCGAATTTTACGTTTTTTCCGTGATTCAGAAAGTACCACTGCAGTCTACATATTTGCTATGAAGTGCTGTTCATATGGAATTGCGAACTTCGAAAATTCTTCATTCATATGATCCACGAACTGCGAACGCGATTTTTCAGAAACCACAATTTTCCGGCAAAAGTTATACTTCTTGGTAATGCAAAAAGATGCGCATTGTATTAGCGAGTTTTTATCGACAAAAATCTCAACAAAAGTTACTTTAGGTATCCTAATTAACGATTTTATTATTTCTCTGCGAAAAACATAAAGAGGCAAACGCAATTCACAATGATTACGACCAAAATTTCGCAACTAAGTGTCAGTTTGCACACAAAAAACTCCATATGAATGAAGTATCAGAGTTTGCGAAATTCGCAATTCGTAGCGAGCTCCTACGATTGGCACTTGAGACTTCACGGGTAGAATTCGCAAATTGTTTAGTCATGAATTCGTGAATCGCGTTTTCAGTTTGACAAGTCACCAAGTGAATATTTTTCGTGATAAAAAAAAAAACCGACAATTGAATTAAACTAAACATTCGGCATGGTTGGTTGGTTGTTGATAAGGCCACTAGCGAAATCGCCAGAACACTTAGACCATGTTGCATCAATGATAGGCCGTTAATTTGATCCCAACGGCAAATGGTGACTGGACCAGATTTGAAAACCCTATAAAGCGTATTGCTTTCACTGGGATTCGAACCGAGGGAATCTTTAGACCAGTGGCAGGCATTCAACCAACTGCGCCAGCTGTCAAACAAAAACATCCGACAATATTTATACTAAGATGCGCGTTTCATGTGTGCATCACTTTAGGATTTTGTGTGTCGCCCGACGCAAAGTAATCGCATGAGGTAACACCTTCATTTCATTGGAATCGATTAATCCACAAAATAGCACACTTTTGCCCATTGAATGCCTTCTCTGAAAGATGCTCATCAACAAATAAGGCCAAGTAAGAAGTGTTTAAGTTCTCTCCTCACCAAGAACATTTTACCTTGTCATCAGTCAAAAATCCCCTACATGAGTCAACGATCTTTGTTCCAACAAACTTTAATCTACCGAACATACCATTTTAGTTGCAAACAGCGTTATGTTTCAATTTCCTCCAAATGCTGTTTCTCGTGCAAGAAAACTGATAAGACGTGGTAGCATTCCTGCGTCGACACACCGTCCATTCGGTATCGAAAACGCCAGGCATGTCATTCCAACTGTACATACAATTTCGTTTTCTTTTATCGTAACTCATGTCCGGCTTCTTGTTTATGTTAAGACCCTGATAACACCGAAGTATTTTAGTTTGTTTACTTAGATTGGAAATGTACAAAAAAAAAAGAAAGAAAAACCAGACAGAGATATGTACAAGCGGCAAAAGCAAAGACGTTTAAAGCGTACAGTCGCTTACTTAAAGGTGAACTTAATTTATGTGATGTGTTAAATAGAAACCATACACAAATAGCGAGGGTAGACTTTGTGTAGTTTGCTAGCGAACATGCGACAGATGGACATGTTGTCTTTACATGTTGTGACAACTGTGAGGGGTATGTTCATCAGGGATTCAAATGTATTTACATAGCAGATTACCAAAGTAAGTACGAGTATTGTTTATCAAGCTTTAGGCAGTCGGAGGCACTGACAATTCTTAGAACTCCTTGGGAGTTGTGAGGAAAAATTATATATTTATACGGTAAATGCTTGTCGCCTGTCAACATGAAACGTTGACATTTCTCGTGCGAAGTAAATGTGTCTCGATTTCATTCACTTAAACGAATTCGAAATTGCCAAAAGCTAACATAAACTTCGTATCAAACTCCGGGCTGCACTGCAGCCTGAACTCTTTCAGCTTTCTGCGACCATCGTGCGAATTAGCATGTTTACATGGTGAGGTAATAGTTGCGTTGTTGTCATATTCACATATTTTATTTTTTAAGGTGGTGTCGGAATGGCAGCGGTTAAAAACGAAAAGGAAAGCAAAGAATAATATATAAAGCGGACTTGGGCAATTTGGTGGCAGTGTTTCAATTAAAGTCCCCAACAGATTACCAGAATTTCTTAATTACGAATGAGATTAATTAAGGAATGCGAGTTTTTAATGAATGTTGCCAATCAGCTTTAAAAACAATGTTTTTTTTTTTTGTTTGTGGGAAAAAATATATAACATCATTCCTCATCTTATGCATTCTTGTAAAGTCCATCACTGCCTAGTGGCGATCGTGTATACGTACGCACTGTCTGAGACCAACTGGCAAGGCAATCTTGCAAGCTGACATCACATCCACTTGAGATAGAGTCCTTCTTCAAGTTTCCCTCAAGTCGGACGGTAAACTATACATTTTCGATCGGAGGTCTTTCTTTTCTTTTCAATTGCATCATTTCGATGTGTCTCATATTACGGAGCCGTATAAGGAAGACTTGGCCGTTCGGAGTCAGCATAAAACAGTAGGTCCCTTCCACTCGTGATAGAACAATAGCACGCACAACACGAGTGGTTGCTGAGAAGCTAGACCCTGGCCCTCTACGGGCTGTAGCGTCACCCATATATTATAAGGAAGACTAAACCCACAGTAGAAGGACGTGGCGTCGAACTATAAAGTGTGAAACGTCCTGGCCCAGCAGAATCTGCGAATGTTCTACTTGTTTCCGATCTTTACCTACTCTGCAATTTCTTGCTGTCAATACGCGTCAATTGCCAAAATGACCACCAGACGCTATCAGTAATAATGTGTAATAATATGTATAAAAGATGGAGACAATAAATTATTGATCGAGTGGGAATTACGATTTCACTAACGAATCACGTAGTTTTATTTATGATTACTATATTGCTACCCTCCCACCAGTGGTACGATGGTAATATTGCTAGCCAAACGGACCGATCACATTTCTTCACAAATCTTCTAAAGAGGACTCGCACTGATATTGCGAAAATTTCAGCGAAAAGGAGATTATGCAGTTTGCCTATGAATTCCTCATAACACGACAGAACCGGAATCGTTCACCCACTTCCTGTGCTCTTGTCCAGCGCTTGCCAGAGCTCTAGACAAACTCGTCCTTGAATCTCTTGGCGAGATTTCCAGAATAACTATCAAAGAATTTATAACATTCCTGAATGCCGCACGATGGTTCTAAATGCATATCGACATTCAACTTTCAGATCTGTGGTTTCAAAACAGCACTCAGTGCTCAAAGAATCACCACCGACTAAACTAGGAACGCTCTCTTATTGGTTAAGGGAAGACTGTGTTTCGACTGCGAACGAGGATGTTTGCAGAAAATCTATACTCTCTCCCAATGTTTCGAGAGAGATGGATACGTGAAAATAAATCTCAAAACAATCGGAATCGAACCACGGACATTTAAAGTAGAAGTCATTGTCATGTAGGTGCGAGTGTGCCCTGTCGGCCTTTTAGGCCGTGGCTCACTTAGACCAACTTGTTGGGTCCATTGTGACATTGTCACACAGCGGCTTTTCATTCATTTTATCTCAAATCAGAATTGCTTCGCATAGTTTGCTAAGTATGTAACCTCGTTAGCGGAAGCGACAAAAATGATGAATGATTCCATTGACTTAGAGAACGACAGCGCATAGCAGCCACAGCAGTTACCGGTTTCGCTTAAAGTCAATAAACTCATTTATTTCTCAAATACCTTTGCAATTTTCTTTAGCTGAAGTGACGCCGATGCTACTTGTAGACAAATATGTACATCTCGCCATTTAATTGGCTACACAACAGCTAACGTTTGAATGATCTCATTTTTTTAATGGCATCTAAGTCGGCAACGAAGGTCTGATCAACAGAAAAATATTTACCGAGGATGAAATAAATGTCTACTTTATAAGATGTTTACGACTAAATTTTGATCGGTTGACACGAATAACTGTGGCGGCCGAGGCGTTATGTGTCTGTGCGTCGACTCCTAAGCACTTGAACATCGGTGTCTGGGTTTGATTCCCAATACGACCAAAATTAATTCTCACTGCCCCAGCTCTTTCGAGTCATTGACAATGCTTAAAGAGTATAACTGCCTAGAAAAAGCTTCTCAAATTGGCCGTTCGGAGTCGGCATAAAACTGTAGGTCCTTTCCAGTCGTGAGAGAACAATAGCACGCACAACACGATTAATTGGTGAGAAGCTATAATGAATAAATGTTACTAACATTCTTTGTCATTTCTAATAGCGTGAGTTAAAAATCATAAGTTCATCCCTGTATTTACACGTGTTCCCTAAGAGGCAACTCTTCTCGTTTAATGTTATAAATTGTCCTCAATTGGAGAGGAGAAAACAAAAAATTAATGGCTGCACGAATGTGGGCAACTGTGCTGTAGTACTGTTCTGAAAACGAGACAGTTTACTTCTCTTGCAAATATATGAACCTTGATCCGCTAAATATTTGACAAGCAGACTGGACTAAACGTCAAAAATAAGTCAGAAATGGTCAGTGCTCAGTGCTCTGTGTCTGAATATTTGAAAACCAAGTTTGTACACATTTATCTTTAGGTCTGAATGCTTAAACAACCATATGCGTAAAGCACTCCATAGACGATTCAAATCAGTTGTCAACTCAGTCGGTTTTTCCTTAAATCAACTCGTGTGTGGCCTTGTCATTTTATCGATTTGACGGTTGACGATTTGGTTGATGAAAAATCAAAAGGTTTTGATTTTTTGTAGTTGACTAGCAAGTCTTTCAACTTGATTAAATCGTGTGTGGGCAAGTCGATTGACAAGCTAAGTGGAAATGCAGTTGTGGATAGAGTTGTTTGATCTGCTGATTGCTGATAGCAGAACTCAAGCACTTGTTGAATTTTAACTCCTGTGGAGATATTTCGGTGCCTGAATATGTACTCCTTCAGTGGAAAAGCGTCATCCGCTACGAAAACATGCGGCAGCTTTTCACCGCCTACAATAAGTTCTTCTGCATTTGCAATATTAAGGGAATTATTCCCCAACATTCTAGCAAATATTGTGTGTCCAAAAACTCCGTCATCGGAAATTCGTTCATTCTTCCCAACATCAACCATTAAAAATTCACAATTATCATTAATGCTACGTACCACTTCAAAAAATTATAATAATATTTTTGACAGTAGAAGCAGTCTTTCAATTCAGTTGATGTAGTGTGTGGTCAAGTATCAATTCAGTTGACAACTCAGTTTACAATCGAATTGAATTGCTTTAAGGCAGCCCTAAAAAAAAGAACATGCTCGCCGAACTTGTTCGTGTTCGCTATGTTTTCCTCGTTCCAAATTGCAAATTGCCTTAGACCGGATACACGAATGTACGAACACTCATGAATGTGAATAACTTGCCCGTTTTTATAAATAATGTTCAAATATCCTTCGTTAATGAAGCGAAATACCTCGGGATGACTCTAGATGTAAAACTTAAACGGAAGGAACACATCAAAAAGAAACGTGAAGAGCTTCAATTAAGATGTAAAGACATGTACTGGTTTATTGGAAAATATTCCAAGCTAAGCTTTGACAACAAATTGCTTATATACAAGCAAGTGCTAAAATCCGTCTGGACGTCTGGTATACAACTATGGGGTTGTACTAAAGAAAGTAATAAAAATATACTACAAACATTTCAACATAAAGTACTAAGAACCATTGTCAACGCACCCTGGTATATACGAAACGACGATATACACAGAGATCTTAAAATTGCATCAACTCAAGATGAAATAAAGAATGTTGCTCATAAGCATAAGCGTCGTTTGGAAGGGCACATAAACTCTACTGTCCCTCGACGAAAGTAACGCATTCCGCCGTCTTCAAAGGACTAAACCCCTTGACCTACCACGGTGAGTTCAACCCGAGCTTAGCTGCGGTACTAGCAAGAACTCTCTGTGGAGAATCTCTAGCCAAACGCGTCTGAATCAAGAAAGTAAAACTGCTGGATATGTGTCAAACTTATTTGTAGTGGAAATACATTTTATTTGAAAGGAGGTGTTTTTTACTGGGTAACAATCCATTTCGCTATGTGGGAACGGTCCCCATAGTGTATAGACTGAAGACTTTCACCTACCCCAGCGAAACAAATTGTTTCTCTCGTGTTCGTTGGCTTTGACGTACAGTTGCGGCGAGCATGTTCGTCGTTTAGGGCTGGCAATATTCAGCTTACACTTTGCTCGTCCATTTTAACAAGTCATCTTATAAATTTGCCACTGCCCAACCAACTGTCGTTAAACTTTACTTTACCTAATTAATTCTAACAATTTTGGGACGTATGTAAGCTCAAAGAAGCCAAACTAAAAACGTTCATCTTAAAAGTACACACATTTAAAGCAATCTTTCTCCTACTGCTTAGCATTGCAATGCAACTTCACTCGATTTCTTTAAAAAGCACACATTTTATCGATCGAAACCTGTGACAAAGACAGCAATTTCAAGTCATCTATTAATTACGAGCAACGATCGATTAAAAGACTTCATTAGAAGAGCGCCATAAGACTATACCGAATGAAAACTAACCCCTCTCTACCTCAATTTACTTTAAAAAAATATCCCACAAATGTGCGGGTCAGTGACCAGAGGAACACCGCAGAAGATGTCATGTCATCGTTTAAATGTCAACACCAACTGAACCAATCCAGCTCAAAACAAGAGTGTGATGCATGGTCACACCCAATGCTTGGTTTACCTCAATTTGTGACGTCTTCTGTCATCCATGAATTATGGCTGCTGTTTTATGTGTTCTGCAGTGCACCTGTCGTCACTCGTGGCAATACTCAATTGCTGCCAATGCTGCAGGATGTGTTCCATTTTGGAACTTACCCCAAGTGCATTTGTGGTTCCATGTTGAAATTGGCACGAATTACGGTACCGTCATGTAACCGAAAGTCGGAACACACAAACACACACAAGCGCCCGTGTCCATTCTTTGTGTGATTTGTGTTTGACTTCTTTCAAGGATGTCAGCGCTGTGTATTTACTTGGGGTGTTTGCTCAATTTGGACATCTTCAGCATGAAGGGCACTCACACACAGCACTCCCCGTCTCTCTCTCTCTATCTCTCTCGCTCGCTCCTCGGCGACAGGGTGTGAGGGCACACACAAGAAGACACTTTTATTGACTGAAACTCCTCCGTCCTCTTTTGAGCATCGTCGTTGTCAATGCTGTGACTTTCAGAAGGTCGACGATGAGAGACGAACGGTGGTGGTTTCACTAATTTTAAAAATTATGGTCGCGTGGGTACTTGACGAATACGAAAATCGTCTTGGAATTCTTATGTGAACCACACACTTGGCGAGTGCCGTCAGAGACAGAGGAAGTTCAATGGATGCATAAAAATTCGACGCCACTTGGAATTGTTGGGCATGTACATCGTCGTCGTCGTCGTCGTCTCCTGGAGCTGCTGATAAATCACATCTTTTTTTGGAATTCTAAATCGATTTCGGGTGAAGCGCCCTTGGCGGGTTTTCAAATGAGTTTGGACACCAGTTAGATGGGAATCATTGCCACTGGAGTGTGTTTGGAGAGTCCTAACGAACCGGATCATCTTGTTTGATGTTTGTGTGTGTCGTTGGGAAGGGAAGTGGCAAGAAGATTATGATGATTATTCATGCGGAACGCGGCAATCAGTAAATTAGGAAGACCTTCAGTCGCCTGGATACAGAAAGCTTTAAAAAAAAAATCAGAACTTCCCTTGTTGCGTTGTTAAGAGATTATAAGAGAACCAAGTTCGAGGGAAATGTGTGGACGAGTGGCAACTCACAAAAAATGGATTCAAACAGCGGTGAAGTGCCTGAAATCACATCTGTAACTAAAACACCGAAGAGAGAGCACGTTCACCTCCGGAGCACGTCAAGATCTTCAACGAAAAAGTTTACAATCCGAAAGAAAGCCCTCCAAGTTGTTACTTACAGCCCGGCAAGCTATGTTATGAGCATCATAAAAGTGATTCAGAATACCGACGGGTTATCCAACTTATCAAACAACTTCTATTGCGCCAAGCGGGTATTATGCAAAACTCGACCACCACAACCATTCTCCCGACATCATTCGCATTGCAGGTCACCAACAAAACAAGCACTTCGCCGAACCATAATACTCTTCATTTAATCCCACCGTGATACACTTCTTCGCTTCTTTCGCTTTACACTTCAAGCTTTATTTTTGCATTTCACCTTCTATCCATGGTCCCACACTCACGGGGAAACAACTCCATAGCCATCCGTCCATCATGGTGTACAAGTACAACGCTCAACGGCAGACAAAAGTGCGGTTAAGGACATATTTCATGCGATGACAGGCTTTTTTTTGCATTTGACCCAAATTTGTTTGCACACCTCCGGGCCATTGCTCCCGCGTCCTTGCCCGCCCTCGTCAGGGGTTACATTCTCATTCAATTTTATTGCGAACCACTCGCCACTAGCAGGTGATGCGGCAAAACAATGCGCAATGCCAGCTTGCCGTAGCAACGATCGTAAAGTACTTTCATTTGGATGAGCTGCTGGCTGGCCAAAGGCAACAATAACAAGATTTACACTTTTAAACAATAAGCCGGGTCACCACTTTTTGGGTCAGGAAGTGAATGAAAGTTAATGAAACATAATTCAAGCTGTATTTGACATCTCGTAACTGGGCCACACAACAAAAAGGGCTGTGTGCCCAACCGACTAGACTAACCCGTCAAACTCGTCTCCATTCGACTGCTGACCTACGGCTGTGGCTGGAAAAAAAAATGGAAGTTATGAATATGAATTAAGCTGCGCCTTTGTTTGGCGGGCTTTTGTTTTGAAAAGGATACATATATTTGATCTCTTTGGTATCGAACTTTGAGATTCTGATTAATTCCGTTCTCGTCGATATCCGATATGGTCGTCATGTCCGGCACGCCTTTGTCGGACGTCGAACCTAAGCGGCCTGAAAGAAAAAAGAAAAAAGTGGAATTAGTTGTTGATTTAAGTCGAGTTAGCAAGTGAGAGCGATTTTTTAAGCGTTTGATTTTTATTTGCTAAGAAAAAAAGACAGAAATTGCAAAAGTGTACACAATTTTTATTTGAGCTGATAAATCAATGCTTGCCATTTTCGTTTTAGATATTGTTTTATGAACTGGTAGACGCAGAGTATCCGATTTTGAGTCACATTTCCCCGCGTGTAGTACGCGTAGTTATGCAGCATTACGACTGCAATTACCTAAGAACGCCATTCATAATCAAGCAACGTTAACAGACTTAGCCGAACGGATGATCATGTAATAAGATTGAGTCATATCTGGGCCACCATTCTGAAATAAAAACGACATAAAAATGCACTAAATCAAGTGGGAATACATTAAGAGTCACAAGTTTGACGATCTTTTCCCGAACAAAAGCTTGATGACTTTCTCCCGCCAGACAGCGTAGCCTCATTGAATTCCAATCAGTCATCTTAATAGGAGGACGCACTGGGTGACTAAGCCCAAACAATACATCCATTTGCGTCAACTATCAGCAGTCACGCAATGCAAATTATTTCGGCACTCACAAAGGACGGCAACATGTCACAAAAAATGGACTTTTGTTCTGTTAGGCTCATGTGGACGTGGTTTTTGTTTCGGTGCAAGCTGTACCGGTCGATAACAAGTAATAAGTCCACCATTAGCTCTACGGGAGACCGCATCAAAGGGACACATGGCCTTTGTTGTTAGTTAGATTTCACGGCACACGAAGTCAACTTTTTGTTTTTTGTTTTGATCACATCAGGAACAGACACAGACACAGAAGCATCGTGCTTGCCTAATGGCCAGGCCACCGCATGGGGTGCGATACTAACCGACTATGTAGCCAGTTGTGTCCCTAGAATAGGCATTCATGTGGCATTTAGGGGATGAAAGCGAAAACTGTAAAAGAATTTGTCGTGGTCACGCCGCGACAATGTTAAAAAAAGAAACCCAGACTTCAATGACTTCAAACGAGTGTTTTAAAGTTTAAATATTTTTTATTCATGTGGCGGATTATTTTTGTAACCTCCTTGAAGACATCACAACTCGTTAGAATGAACTACCATAATGGGCAGATCCATGAATATTCATTGAATTAGTTTCTTCATGAATTGAGCCCAAGTCGCCGGAAAGTCTCCCTTTACACCAGTCGGAGGCAGTCGAAAACTGAATAAAAATAAGGAATCACTTGCGTTTATCGCTTGAAAAAACATTTTACGTTCATTCGGTTGACCATAATATTCTGATTACATTTTCGATTCGATAAATCGTAAAACGCTGACCACCACCAATCCATCTGGGTCACTCATGCGGGGGAAGCTGTATGAAAACTTGATTACTTTGCTCAACTCAGATGAATGGAAATTGTGTCGGGAGTCCTTCCATTTAAACGTTCTCAGATTCCAGCCGCATGAACTACTCGTGATGACGAATCCTCACTTCATTGAATTAATGTGTGCCGCGACACAAATATGACAAGAGCTCTGAATCAGAGACTAGCTTTCGAGATGAGTCGGTTTGCTTACACCATCGATTTCCTCCGTAAACATTCACCGGCCACTGGCATGGTTCAAAAAAGAAAGAGGAGTCCCTTCAATCTCATATTTATGCAACCACACGAAAAAGTAAATCATCACGATCGATATTTGCATAAGATGTTTGACGTTTCTTGTGTTATTGGTTAATTTTTTTTATTCAACCCTTTTATTTTGCTTGAAAAAAGAAAACACAACACATTTTCACGTTTTATTATCTTCTGCTGTCTATATACATCAAATACGATTCTGGTGAATTACGAAACGAAGCGCATTGTTCCTCCAGCTCGTGACTTGCTTGATGTTCCCTTGCCCGACGTAAGATCAATGACTTCATGCATTTAATGGCTCGGTCGGGAGTCTTGTTGCTGAAACAACATCGCAAATAGTTGTATTAATTAGATTATATCAGAGACTGACTTCACTTCGTTTGAATAACTGCAATTCACTTCGAGAATTTCTAATTAACTCGCTATAAATTCCGGGTTAACACAAAGAAATCAGTAGATTGCTAGCAGCGAACAGGTAATTCTGCCAAGATCATTTAGCTTCGACTATCTGTCTTCGGCCAAAGAAGTTGATCTCATTCAACTGTTATACTCAGCCGCGAGGTGATGTCAATAAAATACCATTCGCTTCTAACTTGGGTGGAGACCTGACCAGGTTTTACTTTTCCTGGAAGTTGACAGAAGTAAATAAATTTCGATCTTAATACTGTATTGCAGGCATACCAGCCCTCCTTCTAGGTTATAATGGTCGTCTTATATATAGACAAGGTATAGGGAAGTGCATTCAGACCGAGTAATCTGCACTTTCCCGAGCAGTGATCCTTGTCACCCACTTGCGACTTAAAGACTGACCTGATAGCAATGATAGTTCTTCGTTATTGTTGTATTCCAGCAGCTGTCAATTTGCATCCATTCGCATCCAACATTCCAACTAGAGTGCGCCACATGCCATACAAATGACGCAACGCAGGAAGTTGTAGAGGAGAAATTTGGCGACTGAGTCATCTCACGGAGAGCGTTCACACTTGGCCGCCGCGATCGTGCGACTTGATTTATTTATCGGGCCTACGACCCGTTGAAGGTCTGAGCACTGCCTTCCGTCGTTGACGGTATTGCTCTAAGCTGTCTTGCATCTGCGATCAGTTGGTCTTTATAACGGAGATTCGGTCTTCCTTTCCTCGTCTCTTTGCTGGATTTGTTGTACATGCGTTCGATGTGGCGGAGCCAGTGTCGTCTACGGATTTTTGGCTTCCGGACTACATTCACATCTTTGTACAGCTCGTAGAGTTCGCGGTTGTGTCTTCATCCATTCATCTTCCTCGCAAACAGAGCCATATATCCGACGTAGAATTTTTCTTTCGAAGGCACTAAGACTTAGCTGTGCTATTATGATCATCGTCCAGCTTTCAGCACCATATAGCAAGACTGGAAATATAAGTTTTTTGTAGGGCATGATGTTCGTCCTTCAACTCAGGAGTTTTGAGTCCCGGTAGCATCGGTTGCCAAGGGCGATTTACGTCGAATCTCCTCTAGAATGTCGTTTGTGGAGTCCACGTTTGACCCAAGTCAGACATAATTCCTTCACTATCTCAAAGTTGTGTCAAGGTTTGAGTTTTTTTTTGTTCCAGGTGGTGTGCTACAGATCGATGCTTGGGCGACAGCATGTACTTCGTACTTTCTCATTGACCAGCTCGATTCGTCTGTTCTTCAATCACCGTAGAAGCTTCCACTACGTCAAGCTGGGAACGCCCTGTCATCTGTGTAACCCAACAGTTGGACTGACTTGTAGAAGATAGTGCCTTCCATGTTTACAGCTACCCCCGCACTATATTCTCCACTACTAGATTGAAGATATCACACGACAGCGCATCGCCTTGCCGAAATCCGGTGCAGGTTTCAAACGGTTCGGAATTCCCCGGTCCGAACTTTTCGGTGCATCGCATATGTGTTATGATTAAGTAATTTTCCCGGGCTTCGTACATCGGCTTTAAAATGGTGGCGTGCATCGATTTGAAATCGCCGATTATTTTCAGTATTTGCTTCTGTATATACTGGTCTACAGTAAAAGCTCGTTAATTCGGAATGGTCGCAGGGAAGGTCATTCCGAATAAACGAATTTTCCGAATAAATGAGAGACTTTTTTTATGCAGTAAAACGCGTTCGTGATGCAAAAATGCAAGAACTCAAGACTAAAAATTATTTTAGTAACCCAAACAACATCTAAATGTAGATTCCTCCACTACAACTTTTTTATGGTTTTTTCCCGACTTCTAAATGTGAATAGGCGGGACTCCATTTATAGATAATTTGATGACTTGTTCCGACTTCTACATATTTGAGATCTATTTGCTACCTATACGTGTTCAATTTATGCGTTATTTAATTTTAGCTAATTTAATTTAAGATTTTTGGTGGTCAGGTCCGGGCAAAGTTACATGGACGATCCCTATTCAGTAACCGGTACAAGAAGTCTGACTGCCTTCTCGGAGCGACCACCGGGCAACGAATGCTACAGCGAGATAATAGGTCTGACACCCTAGGCTCTCACTTTATGAACATTGGTTCTCTTGTACCTGCCTAAGTTGCTTGACCCCTGGTCTTGTATCTGTACGCATTCGGCCAAAGTAAGCGACGGGAGTGGTGTGACCTCATACGTCGGCAGATGTATGCTTTATTGTTCTCCGAATAAACGAGTCTTCTTAATTAAACAGTTTCGAATTAAAGATATATTACTGTATATTCGATTTGCCGGACCAGAAGCCGCTCTGAGACGTGTCGATAAGAGTGGTACAAAATGCCTTCCGACAGTCACAGCGGATTGACACTCGTTTATTTTGTATGGCATCTGCTATGGTACCGAGCAATCGTCACTACTAAGGTATCAAGCCAACTACTTTGAAAGAGCTCGACACCAGCATTCGAGACGCCATTTCCCGGAAAAAAATTCTGAACATATTGGGGGCGTCATCAAAAATTGGAGCCGCAGTGAAGCCGAGGCGGCCTTTTGACTGGTATTTATCACAATACAGACAGAATCAATTTGATATATCTCACACCTCTGGACACCTTCTTCAATTCAAAACACAGAAAACATGACAAGATAATTTACTTGCAATATTACTCCCGATTTATTGTATGTAAGTTCTGCTTACTCTCTCTTTGTATTGCTATTTAAAGATGTTTTACTTATGTAAAGTGATGAACCGCCTTAAAGGCAAATAGGCTTCATCTGCTCAGCGTAAATCAAATCTGATGAAGTTCTTAGTTTGTTTAATTTCTGAATATTTTCACTTAACCACACTCGTGGTGCAAGAAAACGAGAAATCCAACTACATCGATGTATTCAACTTCACAGTTAATGGTTCTCTTGTCCATCGACTAACTTGACGGATAATCACAAACTTTTTGACAGTTAATCAAGAACCACCGCATATTGAGTACATTTACGCACACTTGATCGAATACTTCATGAAAATGACATTTTCTGAAAGTGGATTCGTGAAAATTCCATAAGCAACGCAGTCAAAAAATGTTCGATATCCCAACATGACTGATTTGTGAAGGGAACCAAGGAGTGCTTGACAGCTCGGCGGAGGCGATGCGTGACGACAACGTGGGAATATTCATCTCAAAAGAACCTTAATCGTGAAAACAAATGAAACAAAAGCCTTTCACGCCACATTGTAGCATTTCATTACTTAATTAAATGCTATATTCTTTCCCCACTTTCAATCACTTTTTCACTTCTTTTTTATCCGAAATTAAAATGTTTTAGAAGCTTAGGACCAAATCCATAGAAACGGTCGCGTGCGTTGCATTTGGAGTACAAAAAACGTAGTTGACGGATTGCAAAAAGGTGCCCAATGAATACGTACGTTGAGTCTAAAGTGATTGGGAAAGGAATTGTATAAAGCACGAAAAAGTTAAAAGTTGACCAACTGCATTCGTTGTGATGTATTCCACTTGTCTCTCTCTCATTAGGTCTTGGGAGTTATAAATCTGTTGACATTACGCAATGCACGCAACAGATCCTTAAAAAACCACACAACTTGTGTCAAATATGGACACCTAATGTCATCATTAAAAATAAAATGGAGGTTTTGACACGATATCAAGCACATCTTCTTTTCCTTACACCATGGCAACAATTAAACACACTTATTTGAATTCAAGACGTCTTCGCCCCCATCGCACATGGGCATTCGTAGCATAGAAATATCAAATTTCAAATATTTTCATCAGAATGTATTCCTAAATCACTTAGCTGTCGTTTGCCTGAAACCATATCGATTGCCCCAACTTTGCAAGCAGATATCGGTGTCTTATCGCCACGGGAAAAATGTACATACTTCTTGTAATCCGATCTCGAAAATACGTAATCAAGTTGTTGGCCCCCAACTTATTCAATGGGAGACATAAGTATTCTTCTTCCGAACCCACAGACAAAATAGATTCGGTCTCAATTGCAGTCCCAGTGCCAACAGTGCACTCTAACCACGGAATGTCCAATGATGGTCAGGGATTTTTTGGTTAGTGGCGGTGAGAATATGAAGCTGCTTCCAGTGATGTTATCCAATAAAAAAGCTAGTCAATGTTTACATGAATTTTCAACTTAATGACACTGTTCGCAGCGACATGCAGTGGTTTCAGCGCCGCCTGTAGTATTCTGTGGTACCACGTGTAACATGAAATTCTGACTGCTGAAATCGAATGCCTACAAAATGTTTTGGTATCAGTGGTTTACACTGAATCGCAAAGCAATGTAAGAGGCGCATTATTTTAAAATTGTGCTCTGAATTTTAAAAAAATGCGCCTCTTCTGAACGCCCGACAATCAGGCACACATTTGGCAATGACGGTTATTGGCGAAAAAATTACCTAATTAGCGACGTTCACACTCAGCAATTTGTCGGTACGATTAGCTTGACGACAAATTGGAAAAAAATCAAAATGCTCTGTCTACTGTACAATAAGTCTGCCAGCTTTGTAGTAACAAGCGTTCACATTGACAATTTGCACGGTTTTCAAGCAAATTGTATCGACAAACTGTTGAGTACGAACGGCGCTATTAAGTTGAGCAAATTAATTCGTAATCTATTTTAAAGTTAACGAACATAATATCTCCCTACTAATGAACTGTCGGAATTCAATTGACCAAAGCCTACGGAGCAGTGTTGGGACTTTACCACAATTGTGGTAGATCAACTTCGATTTAGCGAAATTTTCAAATCTACCACATCTACTACCGAAAGTGTGAAATCTACCACTCATCGTAATTCTTCCACTTTATGCCATTTATTGTTGTTTCTTGTTGCATGTGCATAAAATTACAAAGAAATATTATAACTTACTACAGTGTTGCATAAATGTGAAGGAGAATGAGGAGCTGTTCGTTTCAGCGCCTGTGCAAGCCCTACGTTTAGCGCCCCGTTCTTCAGTTCTGGCAGTTCAATTTAGTAAACTAACTTCTCTGCCCTAAGCTTTAGCAAATTTTGTGTTATCCTTCATGCTGTTCAAACCTTTTTGTAATTAATTAAATCACTTGATCCAGTTTTTTTTAAATAAAAGTCTAACCCAACTCGTTGATTCGATTCTAAAATAGTTTCAGGAACATTTAATCGTGAGTTTCTGGAAGGTAGCACAGGTTTATTTAGGCTTTGTACAATGAGCCCTTATACGCTTTGCGTCTTTTGCATTTCCACATCCTGCACATATGGTGGCTCCGTTCCTGGTTCAATTCATTAATGAGAGTGGGGTTAAAGGGCCATTCATAAACGGTTTTCCAATAGGGACTTGACAACTTTGAATTTAATTTGTGAACACACTCTTTCACTAATCATCAAACTGTCACTGTCAATTTATTCAGTAAACTCAACATTTTCATCATGAATTATAAAAATTTTCTACCGAAATTCGGAGTCGGTGATCGCAACTTTAAGAGCGTTAACTCAAATTTTCGTTCGTAATTCACGCCGTAGTAGACAGGCAATAACAAGTTTAGTGCAAAAATTTTAGTCTACATATTCGTTGTGTGAAGTTTGTCGTGTCAGTGAGACACAACGAGTTAGTCGAAATGTCGAAAATATCGGTGCCGTTCAGGCCTCCGTAAAAAACGAAAATCAGTCAATTCTACGGCGTTCTCAAGAATTGGGCATCGGTCAGACCACATTATGGCGTATTTTCCGTAAGCATCTTGGTTTACACCCATACACGACCAAGCTGACTCAAGAATTGAAGCCGATGGACCATTTGAAGCGACGTACGTTCTCCGATTGGGTTCTGGAGAAGATGCGCCAAGATAACGAATTTCATCGCAAAATCATCTTCCGTGACGAAGCTCATTTTTGGCTCAATGGGTTCGCCAATAAGCAAAATATGCATTATTGGTCGGGTGAAAATCCACATGTGCTTCATTGTGCTGTTTGGTGCGGTTTGCATGCCGGCGGTGTTTTTGGGCCATATTTTTTTCGTCGACGATAACGAACGTCACGTTACTGTGAATGGTCAGTGTGAATGGCCCGAATTGGAAGATATGGATTTGGACAACATGTGGTTTCAACAGGATGGTGCCACAAGCCACACAGCACACGTTACAATCGATTTGTTGAAGAGCAAGTATGGTGAGAGTGTTATCTCAGGAAATGGGCCAGTCGATTGGCCGCCTCGCTCGTGCGATTTAAAGCCGCTTGATTATTTCCTGCGGAGTTACATTGGTTTATGCCAACAAGCCGACGACGTTGGAAGAGCTCAAAGCCAACATTGAACGCGAAATAGCGGCTGTTTCGGCCGAAATGTGTAGCTTAGTCGTTGAAAATTGGGTCTAACGAATCGACCGCTAAAAACGTGCCCGCGGTGGCCATTTGAGCGAAGTCGAGTTCCATTAATAAATGTTTTAATTTTAATTCAAGCCGATAATAATGTCTGAAACACAATAGGGCTTTGCTGCTGGCGAGTCTAGAGTCTCAAACGCGCTTTGAAATGTCAGCTCAATTTATCAGCTGTTTTTAATTTACAAATCCCACATGAAACATATTAGGTCTGTTCCAATTGATTTGTGCACAGAAATTCGTAGTTGAGCAAATTGTCAGGAGTGGGGGTAAAAATCTCTCTTTGAGAGAGAAACTGTGTACAAACTTATGGTAACTTCACGTAACGTCAAAAAAATATATGAAAATTGAATGTCGTTTTTTTACTTTGAATTTGACAGTTTCTGCCCACAGAAATTCGCAGGGTGGGGAAATTGTTTACTCTCTCAGGAGCACGCTCTTCTGTGAAAAACTACGAAAAAATCCCCAAAATGGAGAGGCTTTTGACAGTTTTTCGATGATTTTCGGTGAATTTCACAGCAATTGAAACAGACCTATGGTGCCCTTACTACTCCAGCATAAAGTTTTTGAAATATCTCAAATGGTTTGCTTTTTATTTAAAAAAGAGCTGTCAAGTCCTTATTTGAAAACCCTTTATCACAAACTACGAACGCAAACTTTCAGAAACAACCATTTTTCAGCAATTATAAACCGAAAGTTATAGTTTTTGGTATGCAAACACGATCCACAAATTCACGACCAAAAAATTCGCAATGAAGTATAAATTCTTCTCTGCGAATGAGAAAACTCAATATGAATGGAGTGACAGCGTTTGCGAAGTTCGGAATTCGCAGTGTGTTCGTATGAATGGCCCTTAACTCAGTATGTTAAATTACTTAGAAATTGTGTATGTAAACCAGTTCTACCAGTCTTTTTTTAAATCGAGTACACTGCAAAGGACTTTTTATTATATGTACCTACCCTAGGTTTGTTAAACTTCATAATCAGTCATTTAGACCACGCAGCACCCTGTTTCCGGATAAGAATCATGACTTTCGGAATGCCCTGCACCTTTTTACGAATCGTTTCAAGACAAAAGAAAGAGTAGGCTGCGGTGTTTATTTACATTTAAGTCTAACAAGAATCAAATATCGCGAGCTTAACACGGCTAAAATGGAATCTGCATGCTTATAGGTAGCAAGGCCATGGAAATGATGTCCCTTAACTCTAAGCTGCCGCTCATCACTCGACTAGATGCCCGGTTCAGTTTAAAATATGCTTGTGTTGAGAACCGGGCCATAGAGGCATCTCAGTAAACTGTGCAGTGAACTAGCTTCTCTGGCTCGCAATCACTGTGCTCCTTACCACTACAACGAGAAATATTTATCTTGAAAGGGCACTCACGACACTTATGGAGACAGTAGTGCAGTTGACCAACACCAGATGGAAGGCACCAGGTGCAAAACGTAACAGAATGATTATACCAAAGCCTAACCCTGATCGCTCCCAAAAAAACAGACCCAATATTGGCATCATTTTAGATCCCTTTGCTGTCTATGAGGACAAAACGCCAGAAGGTCAGAAGCCCCGATAAATGATTTCTGTAAAAGTCGTCTCACATCTTTTATATCACTGTCTGGCTCTGTCGTCACTAGGACGTAGAACCCTCATAGAACGCTTGTCGCTATTAAATAATTAATCCTTGCGTGACAGCACAACGGACATATTTTTAAAAAAACTGCTAACTACGTACCTAATTTGTCGTCACTATGCCTTGCTGTTTTACCACTATACTCCGTCGCGTCGCACAGCTAACAAATTGTGCTTCAAATATGCTTCAAAAATCATGGTTCAGATTGCTAAACTGCAACTTCCCGTTCTCTACTTGTTCAGTGACAAGAGTCACATCTTCGTGGAGTGCCTTGTCAATAAACGGTTGATGACACTAAACAGGCATTTGTAGTAGAAGATCTGACTGAACAACGTTTGAGTCATCATGGTTGGGACATTCATAATATTCATTATTCCACATTACTTAAAGTCTGGCATCTATTTATTTAGTTACCGGTCTGAATCACCTTCAAAATTTAATTAGAATTCAACACCGCTCGATCGAAGAATGCGCATCCAAACATCTTTCACATGCTACAGATCAAGAAGCCTTCACACAAATCAAGTCAGACGGAAGTGAAGAAGATCACACATCATAAACAAATATCTTCGAAACAAATCAGTGTTAATGAAATTTCTATCTCTAATTAAACCCGAAAAATACTGCTAAATAAACGGCAACTCGCATCCGCGAGTTTTTGCTTATTTTCTTTCTTTCTTTGAATTTCGCAGATACCCACGGAATATGTATCCTCATTCATTATTGATGTTCATCAAGTGGAAAATACGAAATACGAAACACGCAAAACAACAAAACTGGAAAGGAACCAGCTTTTGCGAGCACCTTGCCCCGAAACAAAATTGAGCCCTTTGTTGGGGATCAAAGAGATTACTCTCGGATCACCACCTGCCTCAGAGTAAGTGGAGCGATGCAGAGTGGAGCGCGTAAAACAAAAGAAGCAGCTGCCACAATCCACCTGCCCCTGTGAACAACGTCCGAATTCAATGATACGCGAACGGGCAGACACGAATTGATGCCTTGTGTTGTGGAACAAGCCCATCCAGAGCAGTCATTGCAATTTTGCAACAGTTTTTCTGCCCTCTTTTCTAGTGTCCGACAAGGCCGCTACTGGCATTGAGGAATGATTCACCTAATTGCAGTGCGCACGCATTCTTAGCAAAATAAACCGTATCTCTCTGTCTAGTTTTACTGATTTTCAAAATGCCCGATTCAATTGAGCACACTGACACTGACTAGGGATACGTAGATTCCACGCGCGAGCGACTACGAAATCGTGCTCAATTGGGTTGGCAGGCTATTCACTTGGACGCAACGGGTAGAGTTCGTTCATAATTGACTTGCATTACGTTGAAAGATACTCTGAAGCTATCGACAGCTACAATTAGCGTCTCGTTAAATTTCAATTATGAGTGCCGACGACATGGTAACATCCCCTCTTGTCCTCACCGCCGCAAAAGCAATTACTTGTGGTCAAGTGTGCTCTGGGCAAAGGCCGATCACTTCAAGTTCTCCTTGCTAGCTGCGACCCCGCCATTAGGTCAGCGTCCGTTTATATTCCCCTCTCTGTCTTTGTCTCGTTGCCACGCCATGCGGCTGAAGCACACTCGAGACGCGTTAAGAGTAAACAAACAGAGCCGCCAAATCGTTGTGTATCTTTCATCATTTTGTAGCGGATATCGAACAGCAAAGCACACACAAACACTCATCGACCTCCCCAGTGCCTAGGCGCGTTGCACAACACAATGGAGCGGGCTTCGTCATGCCACTCACCTTGGTTTCGGTGTTCCTTTTCCGCTGCATTTCTCCAACAACCAACAACACTCGTTCGAACCGTCTTACAAGGGAATTCCACGAACCGCACATTCGACTACCGGCAGAGGGAAGTCCAATCGTATGACTCAGACAATAAAGGTTTAGCGTCGTCGCGTCGCTTGCCTCGTAACGCGTGTTGTAGTCACGATGTCTTTGTCTTCGGCTGTGTAAATATCTATTGAAATCGGTTTTCCTACTTAACCGATAGATACGAATGTTGATGAGATAGTTCGTCGTCACCAAAATGCGCTTTACGGCAAATGAATCATTAAGTAAACCAGTTGCTGGCCACGGCTCTATGTCGATGGAAATGAGTTATCGATTTATTTGCATTTCAAATTCAAATAATTGGCGTAACACTTTGGTTTCGAAATTCAAGATCACGACAACGGACACGTGTTCTTTGACGTGGGCTTTTGCCTGAACTAGGTCAGCTGAGAGAATGCGGCGTTTCTTTTTGGTAAACTCTCACTCCGTTGGGATTCTTTTGCGCAAATTTGACGAATGTGTGCAAATTATTTGGATAGGCGTTTGTTTGCGTCCGGAAATGTCTCACTTACTCAGAAACTCGACATACGCTCTACGTGAACTTGTTTCATCTGGCCGTCTCACATTTATTTCTTAGAATCCCAGTCTTTAAGTGGGTCGATCGACCTAAAAGATAAAAATCTCAAGGTCTCACCGGAAGCCATGGCAAAAGCGAAACGTACTGCTGACCCTCAATGTTGACCCACTAACGAAACCACTCTTATCACAGTTCTTGAAAAACAACCTATTTATTTTTTCGATTTCTCATAACTTGGGGATTTTTTCCGCTTTAGGGAAGCTTTTCTTTCCCTTCAGCGTTTGGTAGGCTCCTCATTGGCATGACGCGTCGCTTAGAGGTTAATTTGTCTTCTTATTCTCGTTCCATTACTCATTTAAAGGGTGTCCAGATAAGAACAATAGGAAAAGAAATTTAAATAAAATAACAACGGTGTGAGATATAAAATTGATTCTAGCTTTCTTTTGAAGACACATACATGCCATTATGTTTAGAGTAGCATCATTCAAATGCCTGCCTCGGCGTAACTGACAGTGTTTCAAGCACTCTGTCAAATTTCTGAAGATTCGGTTCAATATGTGCGGCGTTATTCAGGCAATACCGTCTCGAATGTAGGCCGGGAACTAGTCCGAAATCATTCGTTGGCTTAAATATAATTGAGGGGTGTCGTCGCGGCAGTCTGATGATCGTGGCGGCCAATTTATGAACGCTCGCCATGAGATGACCCAGTCGCCAAATTTCTTCATCACAACTTCGAGCACTGGCCCGCTTTTATATGGCATACAGCGCCGTCTTATTAAAACCACAGCTCGAATATATCCATGTTGCCGAGCTCTGATTAACATCAATCTATACCAGGGACCATTGGAAGCAACGGCGTCTCCTTCCTCTTCTGCCTCATCCGACTTCTCGGTCAAAATCCATATATCCGACCACGATTCCCAGCAATTATCGAACTTCCGACACTGTCTATAGTCGTCCAGCTTCAATTCATGCGTCAGCGCACTCTTATATGGATGCAGGCCCAAGTAGGCTCTGGTGGTGCACATTTCAGCTGATTGGCATTTCTGTCTGTGCTTCCATACGGGCCGCTGCGGCGACTACGTTTTCTTCATTTCGCACCAATCTCTGTCTGGTTGCTGGCTTAAGGCATAAAAGAGTGTCCTTGCTTTGAAAACGAATTTTCGTCAAAGTTATTACACGATAGTTGTCGAAATGTCATCGAAAACTGTCAGAATCAAGTCTTGCAAGTCTCGTAGAGGGCATGTGAATGATGTTATGGTTCATTCACAATAGCTAATGTAAATATTCAAAATTAACTTTCAGAACCACTATCCGGGTGTATGACATTTCCCTCAATCAATTAGAAGTTGAAGTGAGTGAAAAACTCCACCATCAATCCCACTGAGAAATCTTCGAAATTATATTTCGTCGCTTCCTGAAGACTGCGCACAGTAGACGACGCGACAATGAAGTCATTGCTCCCGTCCGTGAATGCAGAAAGATTCAATGACACAATATTCAATTGCAAACAATCCTTTGTCAATGTCTTTTTCCGGCTCGTTAAAATCAAGGATCTACAACTAATGAAGCTGTGCCCACAGAGCGCCGATGGATTCCGCATTGATGCCGTGCCTTACCCTCTCGAGAGAAGATCATTGACAACTGCTAACATTTACGGCGATACAATGCAAAATAAAAACCCACATCACCAGTTACACGGCCGACTACAGACGACTCGCAACTATGTCCCCAAACTCATCAACTTAACTGGTTAATGAAATCAAGGAACTGGTCGAGTGCAGTCGTTAATAGATTTCAGGCAAAATAAATGCAAACTATCATTCTTGTCAGAAGCTGTTCGGCCTTAGTCTCGGAATAATGTGAGCCATTCATTGCAAGTGACGGCTGACAGATGAGCAAAGCTTGTTTAACTAGTTAGTAAAAGTAAGCGGATTTGAATGTGAATTTTGCGCAGACATTCCCAGATAATCGTTAATCTTTTTTTGTTTGCTTTATTTTGTTGCTCCGAATTGGAAGAGGATGAATGTCACTTGCTTTGAACACACTTTAAACGGCTGAACTGCTTTTATTTGCCAACATATTAACATTTCGCAGCAGCTATGGGAAGTGGGCATTCGTAAAGATTAAGATACAGGAAACTCATCGAATCCATTGCCATTTATGAGCACAGAGGCAGAGTGAGAAATCGCTAGAGTACATCGGAAATGTGTGCTCAAAGAGAGTCATGTGACGGAAGCAGTGTACATCTAGGTTTGCTAAAGTGAGTCAGCAAAAGGTACAATCACTGGTGTCAATTAAACTGAATCATAAAAGCCAGGTACACTGGCGACCAACTAGTATTCTTTCGCAGCTATTTTTAGCATATTACGAGTACCTACTGGCTTAGCGTAACAGGTGACGACAGCTCAAACTACGAGCAATTAACGATGCTCACTAGGGCTTGTGAGATCCGCTGTAGCTACCTGCATTCGGGTGACCTTACATTTTCGAGGATGAAACAGGACACAGATTGTTCAGTTTTCTCAGAAGATGGGCGTGATTGGTTTAATCGTTACCTCGAATTGCAACAGCAGTTCCTTTGAGTTCAAACTAAAAACCCAATGACAAAAGAGAATTGATGTTCAGATTGGTAAGCATCTACTTAGTTACTTTTCAGGACAGCGACCCATGGATGGTCTGAGCCTGAGCTAAAGCTGCCTTTCGTGCTTGATGGTCATTGCCATTGGCTCCCGGCTGTGCCCGGAAGGATTGACCAGCACAGCGCTTCGGATTATCAGGACTAAGTTGTCTTCTGTGTGTGCGATCACTTCAGGTCTCCATGCGGAAGGTTCACTTCTCCTTCTCGAACCAGGAGAATCTGATTCGAAAACCCTCTAAGCGGGAGCATTGATTGATGATTGATTTGATGTGTCTGAGCCAGTGTAGTCGACAGATCTGTGTCCGCCGGACTACATCCACATTTTGGACAAGTTGTGTCTGATTTCCCATTCAACTTCCTCGCAGACATGACGACCAAGTATCCGCCGCAGAATTTTTATTACGAGTTCAGCTAGAATCCGCTCAGTCCTTCTGTTTATCGTTTTAGGCTAAGGGTTCTTTGAATCACGAGTTTGACCCAAGATGCAACGGTAGCCAAGGGTGATTCTACGGCGGATCTTCACTAGTGGATCATTTCTGCAGTTCACATGTGCTCCAAAATAGATAAACTCCTTAATTATTTCAAAAGTGTACCTGTCTATCGTGACATTTTGTCCGTTCCTGGTGAGGAATGGATCTATTCTTGCTCTTCAACATAATGTAATTAGCTGACGTCTCATTTGCATTAAGACGAGTTCGCTTTGTCCTGAAAGTGTCTACGTTGGAAACGCGCAACGATGTCGATGTCTAAGCAAGCCAACCGTCGAACTGGTTTGTAAAAGATAGTGCAATTGAAGAAATCACACGACGGCGCATCTGGTTGCCGAAATCGAATGGACATTTCAAATGTTCGGAAGACCACGTCCTTGGACCGTATTGCACGGGGTGAACGCGCCTAGGTGAAAGACAAATTTTTCGAAGACCCCAAATTCGCCCATCTCAGCAAATAGTTCCAACCGATAAATGCTGCCTAATACGCCTTTAATTTGAAACATTCGGCTGATTGTAAATAGTATAGGTGTAATAAAAAGAAATCCATTATTTTTGCAGGAAATTTAAGGCTGTAAGTAAAAACGGACCGATTTAGATCGACTGTGTGCCGTTTTGTTGGATTATCTGCTGCCATTTTGAGGGTAACGCCGTTATTCCTCTCTCATAAAAGTCGTCGTCATTACTGACGAAAGACTGAGACAGTTTTGTTTCACAAGCCTCTCCTGAGACGAACTTCCCACCAGCAAAATCATTCGCCATGGACAGGAAGCGGTCTAAAAATTGGATGCATAAGGAGCTCCCAACAAAACTCCCGCAACTTCTGACGAGTCGCTATTGATGTGTGTGGCCTGGCGGTTTATTGATGGGACATAATTCCTCTCCTATGAGCCAAAGATGGCCGCATCTGAGCGTTTACTTCCTTCAGGCGTTCCAATTGTTGACAATACAGAGGTTTGCAGTAGGAGATCTGCCGATAGTAGATAATTCCCTGGCAATTCCACCAAACACACAGCAAGACCTACCTGGTCCTCACTCCTGGCTTGGTCACCGTTTGCGCCGACCACCAACGCTTTCGCTTGACGTCCTCGTAAGTGATCCACTTATCGTCCCCAGTCACCATCCGCTTCATAAATGGGTCGATGTTGTTGCGATTCAGCAGTGATTCGCTGATGGAAATTCGGTCCATGAGGTTTTTTGGCGTACAAGGTCTACAGTTGTTTTGTAAGGCCGGAAGCTGCACTGGTACGTGCCGATTACTGCAGTGCAAAAAACTTATCCACAACATTTCGGCAGATTGTTATATCGTTTAAAAATTGCCCACATAGAAGAGCGAACAGCATTCTTTCGATATCAATCATGTAATTTAAACTTTCGATTCAGTATCAACTTCCCTTTCATATGGATAGCCTTTGGTCGGTCGGTTGATTAGGTCAGAGTGGCGGGCATAGCCTCGCATTGACCAGCGATGGTCCATATCGCCTCCACAAAGCATGAATTGATAGGTTTAGACGTTTGTACTCACAGACGACTAAGTAGCTACTCACTGAACTGCAAGTATTATGCATTCCAGGGACTATGAATCTGTGAAGCAAGAATTTGAATTTTCTTCGTGAAAAATGAATCACTTTGATTTGTACTGGCCAAATCGATAAAATTTGACTATAGCTCAATGAAACCAATCCGTTTAAGCCTCTTTTTGCCCCCACACCAGTGCTGTCAGTATTTCAAAGTGATATCCACCACACCACAGATTTCTTCAGAATCTTTCTAGACAAGTCGCTGACAATTTTAATTTCGCAAAATAGAAGTAGATCTACCACTTCTTCTTTGTTTGGCCTTAATGTCGGAGTGGACCTGGGCCTCAACCATCAAGCCTCTCCAACCATTGCGCACACCAAGTTGGTTAAGATCCTTCTCCACTTGTATGCGCCATCTCGTTCGAAGACATTCTCTGTTGCGTTGCCCTAATGGCTCGGTATCGGTAAATTCCTAACACGACGCGTCTGACTAACCTAACCTTTCTGCTAAATCTAATTTTATAGAATCTTGGGTTTTTTTACCACGAACTGGCTACACTGACACGGGAATTGCCACTTTCTTCTTCCTTTTCATAATTTCACGGACATATGGCAATGTTGCCTGGTTCAAAGAAACGCATGGAAACAGTTCTTTATTCGCTTAGAACTGCTCATCCTTTGTTGCTTCAGATTGTGATAAATCATAATTTTTATATTCCTCTTATGTCGTTCATCGTCGACAGTGAAAGAAAGAACATCATTTCCCATTTGATGTGTTCATCAAAATCGTTTGAGATTTTCCTCACGTCACTTGATATTGTTGCGAATTTTTTCGGAAGTTTATCCTTTCCAGTCGTTGTTCGTTACTCGTCCCCGATTTTCCGATTTCTTTTCAAACTGCTGAAGGTCACGTCCCTCTCAAGTCTCACCTTAAGGGGAAGCCTTACTGCCAAGACTCCGTTCAGTGTGAAGTTTCGTTTGAAATACGAGTCGCACCTTATGAGCTGTTGAGCATGATGATACGCCATTAACCCGTGAACTGCTCGCATTACTGAATCCTTAAATAATCCCCCTCGATGTACGGAACATTCTGTCGCGTAAATAAAACCGACATGTGATTGATTAAATTGCATTCCATTCGATCTGGCAACGCCTCGCAGGGAATGAGTGGACTTGAAACGCTCTTTTCTGTTTGCGATGTTCTTCTCTTTGATTCATCAAAACACAAGCACACACACGCGCATACATTTACAGCAGATCCTTGCCAAAAATGGTGTTTATACCAGAAAAAGTTGGCATACATGCGTACAGTGCAGTGCTGATTGAGAGAAGGATATAAACAGGTTCATAGCACACATATGCACTGTTGAACAGCCCTACATACTTGACACAGTCGAGCTATTATTATTTTTGTTTCTGTTGTCTGGATCTTTAATAGCGATAGAAGTAGATGAGGTGGAAGCGAGAGAGAGAGAGAGTGTGGTGCGTGCAATGTGCCATAAAGTTGGACCGCTTGCTGCATTGCAAAGCCCATCAGACAAGGCGCGCACCAACACACACACGCATGCAACGTACACGGCGAGGATGAAGTTGAAATTGAGCAAAATAACAACAACCACCACGGCACCACCACCGGTGATTATAATCGCCGTGGATGTACCCTGCCTGTTACCAACTCGACCGCACAGGCTTGGACTAGGCAACGTTGACGCTGGTGGCAGGCTACAGGGTTTGTTTATTATCCTTTTTAGGGCAAGCAACTTTGGGTTTCCCGTCTTGTCTTTCTTTTCTGTTTTCTTTTTTTTTTCTTTTTCATTTGTTTCGTTGATTTTTTTTGGAATTTCGTGTTTCTCTCCCGTGTTGCAGAATGCACCTCAAAGAGGAGCTGCTATAAATAAAGAAAGAGGAGGAGGTCGACGAGGTAGCTCTCGTCTCTGACTCGACGAGAGGGAGAGATATTTTTAGTCCTTTTGCCAGCCCGCTCTCGGTGAGATTAAATTAACTTTTTTTTTCTTCTGTTCCTTCATTCAGTCGGTTTGTTTATTTTGCTTCAAGCACGACGAGGTTTATTAGTATTCTCTGTGGGATATTGCCAGTGGAAGCCACTTTAAATGGTTTCTTGGATGTGGTCTCACCATATGTGTGGAGGCCAGACTCCAGACAATTGCATCTGGCTGCAAAGGGGCAGGGGGGTGTGGTTCGTCTAAATAAAATGTTTGAATTTATATCCCATCTGAAAATGTTAATTACGCTCATTAAATATTTGACTCTTGCGACTGGACTGAGGAAGCTAATGAAGTCATCATAGTTCCACATGAAATGGAGTAAAACGCGGAGAGCCTTGTTGGTACGAATCGTTGATATCGAAATTCAGAAGCACTTTTTGTTTCTGTCAAAGTTCAACTGTCAAACAATTCTGTCTGATGAGAGGAGATGTACCTTTTAACGTTTCAATGGCATTGTAGCGTCAATGATGTGTTGCCTCTATGACCACAACTAAAGGGACCAACAACATAATACAAGGTGGCGCATAAGAAACGAAAAAGATTTAACGGTCCAGTATAACGAATGATATAATGTCAAACCGTATTCGTTAAATCGAAAAATTCGAGCAAATTTTCCTTGAACGAGACGTTAAACAAATGTACAAATATTGTTTCTGCTGTAACAAAAGGTTAAAGTATCTACTAGTTTTACAACAGACCCAAAAACATGCATAAATCCACAGTCAAGGGAGTTGCTTTGCGTTTCTTTTCTAATCGTTTTTAGCAAATCTTCCACGTGCTGGAAGACCTCGTACAGTTCGAAATGATGTGAACATTGCAAGTGTTAAGCAAAAACCCCGAAACTTCCACCACACGACGTTCTCAGCAGTTGGTGATGTCTAAGCTGTCGTTTTTCACAGCCACATCTTTCCAACAATAGGTCCCCTGAGGGACATTTTTGGTGATCGGATAATATCACGTTTTTCTGAATTTAGCTAGCCACCAATTTCGCCCGATTTAACGGCTCCAGATGTTTGTCTTTGGAGTTACCTAAAAAGTAGGGTCTATGCCAATAAGCCAAGACCCATACACCAGCTTAAGGCCAATTTTCAAGAAGAAATTATGGCGCTTGGACCAGAGATTCTAAGAAAAGTAATGGAAAATACTCTGGGAGGAGCACGTCAAGTCGAAGCAAACAAAGGGATATTATTTTTTAAACATAATAAATTTGTGCACTGAAATTCGGAGTTGAGCAAATTGTCAGGAGTGGGGGTAAAAATCTCTGTTTGAGCGAGAAACTGTGCAGAAACTTGTGGAACGACTTTCCGTAGAAAAGAAATGCACAAAATTCACGAAACGTCAATAAAAAATATTTGAAAACTGAAATATGAAATGTCAGTTTTTTTATTTTCTTTTGAATTTGACAGTCTTCAATTTTCTGCCCACAGAAATTTCTGTTGCGGAAATTCGAAGGGTGGGGAAATTTGTTACTCTCTCATGAGCACTCTCTTCTGTGAAAAACTACAAAAAAAAATCACCAAATGGAATGGCCTTTGACAGTTTTTCGGTGAATTTCACAGCAATTGGAACAGACCATGTGAACAGACAATGTGAACCACTCTGTATATTCATCGTTAATAATTCTGATACAATACTAGATGAATCCAATGATCGGTCTGTTGTTCCTCCTTATGAAACAATGCAGCTGCGGGCAATCACATCACGCAGAACACAGAAATAAAGGTGGATCTAAGAGCAATTTGCTGATACTACACTCGAATCTACTTCATAGTCAAATTACAAGCTATTCGAAGGAAATGTGTCTTGGCATTTGCAAGAATTTCGATAGCTGTCTTCTGTATTTTGTGTTGCTTTAAAAGGGACACTGTTTCGCTTTCGAGCCTGAATTTCTTCGAAAATAGCTATGCTCTGCTAATAGGTTCCAGCCACGTTAAACCTAAATGCGACAAGTAGTTGATTGATAGGAAATTTATGTCCATATGAATGTTTAAATGAATGAATATGGAAAGCCGTACCTATTGCAAATTTAAATATATCTGCTGTAATCAAGGACATAGGGTGTTTTCATAAACGTCGGAAATCTGCGCTAGTACAATCGCATTTTTTTTCTCATGCGTTTTTTAGCACACACGGTGCAGAATGTCTGGAGTCTTGCCTTAGTACAAAATATTTTTTTCCAATCGACTCTATTTGCAGTCAAAATATAATGACAGCACCGACAACACCGACACTTCCCGACATCGAAGAGCTATTGACGTTTATGAACAGTAGGAACTGCAGTTCACCTAAGTTAGTACGATCGTGAATCTGCATTAATGAACATGGATAACGCAGTCCTTTGTTAGTCTGACGTTTATGAAAACACCCATAACCTTGATAGTGATGATTGATCGTCAAAAAAATTTAAATTTCTGTTGTAAGCCTGACTAGGCACTACAACTTCATAAATTTCTATCACTTCTACATCATCTTCAAATAAATTAAGTAATTCGAACTCGAAATTCGTACTGTTGATGTTATGTCACTTTCAGTATTAAAGTATGTGTGTACAACTTAAAGTCGTATTGTTTCATGTTAGTTTAAGTTATACTTAACTGACTTTACGATCTATTTTTCGAATCGTGCAAACCGGTAGGTCCAACTTGACCTGTTAAGTGAAACTTAAAGTCGCTAAGATGAGTATCAGCAAACGGCTCTAAGCAAGCTTGAATAAGGATTTCGAAACGACAAATTGAAGATTGAGCTAGACAGAGGAGCATTTTAATCATGATCAGATCGGCTCCCATCCTTGGACTTCTCCTTGGATTCAAAAAAAACAATTATGCACGAAACAAGTCTTGAAGAACTCGCACGATTTATTCATTGATGTCATGATGACGTTGGAAGCTTGTACTACCCCAAAGTGATAACTCCACATTTGCTTTGTTTCCTGCCATTCTATGTGAAATAGTGAATTCATACACTGAAGCTGAACCCTTCAACGTACGGTATCGTCTACGGTAACGTTTGCACCAGGCTCAGAAGATAGAGAAATGGATTGTCTCCTTCTCAGTATAAAGTCTTGAGGAATAGCCAACTTTCGCAAAATAGACTTTACTAAATCCTACTACAGTGTAGCGGTCGTGGCTTTGTGGATCTGTTCGTCACAGTTGAGCCTCGGCGTCTAGATTTGAATCCAAGTACTCTTTCGAGTCACTGACAATGCTCAAAGAGTACTCAAGAGAGACTGTTTGAAAAAGCTTCTCAAACTTGGCCGTTCGGAGTCCACTCGTGAGGGAACAATAGCACTTAGGCCTTTTACTGGCTATGGCGCCACCCATGGTTGGTTGTTTTAAGTGACTACCCGATTCGAGACAAATAGCGCAGTTGTGAGCCGTTTTGATACCACACCTCGTAGACCGTGGTCCAGCCTGTGGGGTTTAGGAAATTCAATATGTTAGATATGTTTTGGTTAGCGATCTCGGAGATGTCACTAAGGAAGGGTTTGCCGAGCGCGATATATCATTGTTTGGCTAGTGCCGGAAAGTCACAGAGAAAGTGAGGCAGACTTTCCTCTGAGTGGGTGTCGAGGGAACTGCGACAGTGTGGGTCGAACGGTATTCCGAGTCTAGCAGCGTGGATGCCTATAGGCCAGTGCCCCGTGCTTACAGCCACGACTCTAGCCATTTCTTTTGAGGATGTCCTACTTTTAGTGTAGGAGGGCCAGGTTTTCCTAGAGACTTTGTACTTGTACGACCTAGTCCACCTTCTACTACCTAAGGACAGGAAGTGTTGATAGACGGCGTGTTTGTTTGAGGTTAATTGGGGTGCCTACCAACTCAGTTGCCGGAAGCTCCTTGCTTGGGCAGTTCGTCGGCAATCTCATTTCTAAGTTGCTGTGGCCTGGAACCCAGAGGAGAGTAGTATTACACCCGGTACTGGCCTGTTTGAGTTCATCCTTACACTGTTGTACCAGTATACCGCCACCCATATTATATTAAACCATACTACAACCCGGAAGGATACCAGATAACCATCAAACAGCTCTTTGGCGTATTGTCCTAGCGCTTGCTTCTAAATTTGATTCGTTCTTTAACTTCCTGGATGACATAAGGGTCTCATTTTGATAGTCCTCGGAAGAGATTTGTTATTCGGTAGGTTGTTATTCTTGGTCCACCTCGGAGTAGGTTAGAGTTGCTTTTGTTTTGTGAATTGGTACAGAGCCTATTATTTTTCACTTTTCATTTTCACCATGTGTTTTCTGTAATACTTATACAAGAGCTATGTATATAATACAAAACTAACATATTTAAATTCTGACATGAAACAAGGATATTAAACAAAAAACGCTGTGGAAGTAGTGTTGCTTTAGTTTTGGCCAACACTATAGATTCCTTGGGTAAAGTCCGACTTTATTGCATAGTCTGTTTATTCAATTTGGTTTCAAATCGTAAGTTGTCTCAGATAATGCAAGAAGCAATGAAGACACAGAATTTATTGTCATTTTATGCTACATTCGATGCAGACAAGATTCCCGTCAGGCTGTAGAACCACTCCAGTCTTGGTATACCACTGAACAGTTGAACCTAAACAATAACTGCATTTGGTTTCGCTTGGCGGTTTTTTTGTAAACCCAAATTAATCTACCAGTTGTCAAATCTCAATATTGAAATAGTCAGCTGCAAGACAAATCCAGGGTCTGCGCAGCCGGCCAAAGGTCTGTCGAGGATCATGTTTGATTGATTATTGATGGACACAATCGCGGATTATCTTTGAAGGAAACAATTAAACAAAATCGTCCATTTCCTCACAAAGTTCAACAAAATAGACAAGGCCCCAAGACGTTGCTAACCATGTGATATGAACTTGAAACAATGACATTATCTTTGTAAATATAAACCCCCGAGGAAATATATAGTCTCCGGAGTACTATTTGCAGCTTCATCAATAAAAATTCGATCGAAATTTTCCCATTACCACGTGAAAAAGGAACCGTGCAGCCATTGTCTTACAAAACCAATCAAGTTCCGAAGAAATTTTAGCAATTTTCCCCTAAAAGCGACCTTCACAGCTGATTTGTCATGCCTGGCAACACCGCAAATCATCAGCAGGACATTGCGTACACAGCAAGTTACTTTCCATTTGAGAGAGCAAATAATTTCATGATGTCCTTAAATCATTGACACCGTCTCTCTGCCACTGTGTGAGTAAGCAGTGGAAGAGAGAGGCACTGTCACTAGCAGGACAGGCACAAGTTTCAGCTCAGCAGGAAAGGAGAGAAGCGAGAGAGAGAGACAGTTTGGCAAACATAAAGAAGGGTGTGTTTTTCCAAAAGGTTATACAATTTTTTTTTTCTTTTTTCAACCCAAGGAAGGATTTGGGATAGACTATGCAAAATTTAGAAAGGATCCAGATGGTCTTTCCGCGGAAGAACCCAACATATCAGGTCGATGTTGTCCAAAAAAAGAAGGCACCGAAATGCAGATGATAGGCGTTCCAAGAACGCAACTCACTCTGGCGATAGGTAGTATCGTATATGCAAATTTCTTGTCCACACATACACATGTGTGCAGGACATGGGATGGATGAGACTTACCCTCGAGAAAATTAAGAACCATTTTCGGGCTGGGAAAATGGGATTTTTCGCTGCAGACTTTCAAATATCCTTTCCTCCGTTCGTCTGGGCGCCCGTGCGTTTGTGCCTTTGTGCGATGCTAGTATTATAAATAGGGATTCTGGAACCCTGCTCTTGAGTTATCCTTTGCATTCACTAAGTTACACAATACACACCACCATAGCTTTGATTTTTTTTGATTATCACTTCTCAGCACCTTGCCAACTTTGAAAAGCAGGCATCCACTGTATTTCCTTGAACAAACACACACTCTACTCCCTTTCCGCAGCAGGAATTCACCCCGAAATGCATTCGATTTCGGATACGCGATCTATGCGATACAAAACGTTTTTTCTCATATTCATACTTTTTTTCTTATTTTTTTTTGCTTATTTTTAAGACTTTTTTTTTGCAACAAAGAACTCGCGGACCAAATATTTATTATTTCCTCCAAGCAGGGAGAGGTACAACACTTCTTTTTGTCGGGCCCGTCGTAGTCGATGCTGATGCTTGGGCCTGATGGTGGTGTTTCCAAGGGATAGAAAGGAAAAAAACAAAAGCAACAAAAAATAACTTCAAAACACTTATTACATGAGAGTGAGAGAGAGACGTGAGTGTGATACACAAACAACAACAAACGCAACAACCGCGGAACCACAACCGAGAATCGCCGTCCGAATTCAACTGTCTATCTGCGAGAACTGATCCGATGGCGAATTGGTGGATAGAAGTTTAGCTTCAGTTTCTTCACATTTCCTCCAGCAACACAGTTTGCCTGCGAGATACATATGATAGCAGCCAGTGTTGAGTGTGTGCGTGCGTGTGTGTTGGTTTTGTTTTTGCCAGAGAGGAAGAGAGAGAAACAGCAACACTTACACAATGACAATCTACAGTATCTGGTACTGCCACTGAGAGCAAGTTTCGTCGTTCCATTTCATATCGTTTCGTCGTCATCTTCGAAACATGTGATTGGACTCTGATGAGAATCTATAAGTACGGAGCAGGGCGATGTCAAGCACACTTTACAGTTGAATGGATAAAGCGGCGATAACAATAAAAACGTTGTTATTTTTTTTAAAAGCCATTCGCTGGTTAATTTGTCTATTTTGTGTAGATTTTGGAGAGAGATTTTTTAAAACATGAAATCCCTTCTAGTATCTCTTGGAGTCGCCTAGTCAGATGAAGCTGAGGACTTAGGTATGTAGATAATAATATAATATAACAATATGGATGGCGCAACAGTCCGTAAATGGCCAGGTATTAGCTTCTCTCACGAGTGGAGGGAGCCTGCAGTTTAATGCCGACTCCGAACGGCAAAGTTTGAGAAGCTTTTTCTAGACAGTTATACTCTTTGAGCACTCGAAAGAGGTGGGGCCGTGAAAATTATTTTTGTGTCGTACCAGGAATCGGACCTAGGCACGTAGGTAGGTAGATAGTGGCATTAATGCACTTAGGCAAAAACAGGCCCATTGTACCGCCTCGTGAGTGTTTCAGTTTAGAGAGAAGGTTGTGTTTTTTTTAGTGCGCTGATCGGTATTTTTCTGAGGTCGTTTAGAGTATCATAGAAGTAGGAGCATATAGTTGCTTTCCCAGTTCAGGCCAGTGCAGGGCAGTTGCAGAAAAGGAGCTGGGTGCTTTCTTCCTCACCCTCGTCTAGGCAGTTTTTACAGAAGTCGTTGGAGAATGGGACTTGTGTTTTTGTGTGAAAGCCTAATAGACAGTGTCTGGTAATTATTCCCACTGCAGTACTGATTGTAAATCTCTTTAGGGAGGCAAGGGTACTTAATCATTTTGGATCGAGATCAGGCCAGATTTGTTTTGAGGTTCAACAAGTGGTGCTTGTCAACCATCTGGCATTCATTTTTGTGTGTAGAAATGTAACTTGAAGGCAGCTATAGGGACACCTATGTTGCGAGAGATTCCCTCAACTGCCAGTCTAGTGGCACATGACGACGCTGAGGACTTAGAGGAGAATAATTTTTGAGAGATTCCCTCAACTGCCAGTCTAGTGGCACATGACGACGCATGACGACGCTGAGGACTTAGAGGAGAATAATTTTTGTATGTGGAGCACATGGCCAAAAAGCCTAAATTGTCTGCCAATGGCCACTGAAACAGCGTTGAGTAATGATATGGACCTATAAGGGATCTATAAGGGCCATTAATGACGTTCTTCATACGTTGGTCAAGCAGACGGAGCTTTTAAAATTCTAGGAAGGGTATTCAGGATTAAATGTCTCTGTCGATTGATGAGCTCGGGTATCTTGTTGAAAGAGTCGGCGATGAATGACGGCCTTTCACTGAATCGAAGCACTTAATTGCAGGCTGGGTGCTCAAAGATTCCACATTCAGTTTGAGCCACCACAGTAATTCATTAGTTTCAATTATTCCCGCCTGGTGGCAAACGTTTTGTTTAAGTGATGAGACAGAGAGTGGAGTCCGTTTATAATTTGATGCGTAACTATAATCGCAGTCGAGAAGACTCATCGCAAGAAGACTTAAGTCAACTTAAGCAATCAAGCGAATACACAGAAATGACTGTGAACGTAATGAACAACTTCTCCCATTTAGTTCACATTCTCTCAGTTAAGTTGTAGCGAAAATAACCGATCTTTACGTTCCTAAATGGGATGAAAGAAAGGTATGCAACTCACACTGACGGCTCCAAGTCGGAGGAAGGCACAGGCTCTGGTGCATACGCCAGTTCGCCGGAGCTAGCAGTAGTCATACGACTTCCAAATCACTGCAGTGTTTTCGAAGCCGAAGTAGTAGCTATTCAAAAAGCAGCCCTCCGGCTATCAATGACCCCGATAGACGGAAGATCTATCCTCATTTACATAGATATAGAGTATGCCAGTGGCAGCAGATCAGGAGACACCCGACCCCCCACTGAAAACAATAAAATCGCGATTGATGATGATTGCGAAAAACGATAAAAAACGGCAAATGGTCTGAACTGGACACTTGCAGAATATCGAAAGCGATCTGGCCTATGCTATTCCAAGGAAGGACTGATTACCTCCTAAAGCTAGACAGGAAGTTTATTAGAAGAGTGATAGGGGTGCTAACTGGCCACTGTCTTATAGGCAGCCATGCCAGAAGACTTGTGACAGAAGCTGTGTGGATGAAGAAGAAGAGGAAACAATATTACACTACCTCGGAACAAGTCCTGCATTTGCGGCAGAAGACTACAAGGCGAGTACTACTTCAACAACCTTGAGGATCTGAGTAACTTGACCCAAAGACTTACTACAATTTCTTAAAGCATCTAAATGGCTATAAAAGCGGTCAGAAAAAATCACAAATGGCGAACAAATCCCAAGAGGAATACAAAATCCCAAGAGAGAAGAACTACAAGCTCAAAGGGAAAATAGGTTTGGAAACAAAGCCGAATCTGACAGCACAATTGACCGGATGGTCTAAGTGCAGTCGTCCTACCTACCTACATAGATAGTTAGGCGGCCATAATGGCTGTGGAAACACCATCGGTTAACTCTAAGGTGGCAAGACTGCCACCTATCTCTAAGGAAGATAGCCGACAGATGCAACCTTACCCTGTACTGGGTCCCTGGGCACATGAGTATTCCGGGCAACGAGAGAGCCGACGAATTAGCAAGAAGGGGACGAGTCTACCACTAGAAAAAATCAATGCTACTGACAGACCAAAATCAAGACCTGTGAACGTAATTGGAGACTTGTAGTTAATCGAAAACGATGTGGCCTACACAGATCCATCAAAAAACTTAAACTCTCCTAGAAATGGACACGAGGGACATTAGGAAAGTAGAAGGCCTAATCACTTGCCATTGCCTAATTGGCAATCAAGCCAGAAGGCTTGGAGCTCCCTACAATGTCTTCTGCAGGAGCTGCACATGGATGAGGAGGAAGAATAAACTGTTCTGCATTACCTCGGAACCTGCCCGCCCCTTGCAGAGACAAGAAGAACACTTATGGGCACCTATTTCCTCGACAATCTTGAAGATCTAGCTAACATCATCACCAACTGGATATACGTTTTAAAACACATACCAACAAAGGGACAGTAGTAGACAGTAGAACGAGTCTAGTAGGACAACGAAGTGGCGGGAAAGGCCGAATAGTGACAGCACAACGGACCTTAAAGGTCTAAGTGAGGCAAATCCCCGAGGGAATTTTTGCCAGTCACATAAACCCACCTACCTACTAACGTACCTAAATGAGGGTTTTCCTTGGATTTGTGCGTAAGTTCACAGAAGCAATTATGAGCACTCTGACGATTCCTTCACGTCCTTTTTGTCGGTTTAAATTTCTTTAAATCAATTATGATAAGAATGGCGCCCTTCAATATCGCACCCATCATTATGTGCCAAGTCTCTTTTCGACATCCATCGGTCGGAATATCGGAACAAACGCGTATGCTTTCCCATTAATTGAAGTGAGATGGGTGGGAAAGTCCTCATAAAATCTTCCATCCACTAATGTGAAATCATTCTCTCTTGCTCTTGCGATGCACCGACGTACCCACTTCCGTGTGATCACTCGCTAAGAAGGGTTCCGAATCTAGGCTGAGAGTAACTGAATCATGCCGTATGTGCTAAATGAAGAACATTTGGCGCATATGACACTGATATGAACCAGAAATCAGCTAAGTCATCCTTTTCATCGTCCAGCTTCCGGTCCCATTAACTGAATTTAGTAGATGAATCAATTTAGTCCTTCGACTCAACCCCAAGTTGCTCAGACAATCCTAAGACAAGTATTAACTGTTGCCGAGAACGATTCCACACCGGATATTCATTGTGGTGGCATTTGCAAAAAAACACCACAGTACCTTTCACAAGAAAACACAAACTGGAACGACAAATTAGTCTGTCAGGCACAATACTGACTCCAGTAAAAGAGGTAAAATATCTAGGCGTCATCTTAGATAGCAAACTCATCCGGAAAATACACACAGAAGAGACCACCAGGAAGACGACGCGTGCTCTAATGATTTGTAGAAGCTTAGCGGGCAAATCCTGGGGCTGAAGTCCAAGTATCCTAAGATGGATGTGCATAGCAATTGTTAGACCAACAATCACATACGGTGCAATAGCATGGTCCAAAAGAAGCAACCTGATCAGCGCAAGAGAGACACTCAACAAAGTTCAAAGGTTGGCATGCCTCTGTATCACAGGGGCCATGAGAACTTGACCAAATGCCCCCATGGAGGTGCTACCGGAGCTGACTCCATTGCATCCGGTGGTCGCAGAATGTACAAATAAAACAGTCAAGAGAATGCCAAAAGAAGAGGTAAGAAAAGACAGGTGCCTTACATCGAGACAATTCGACGCACTAGTAAAAAGAACGACCACTCCTGGCCATTCCGAAGGATGACGTGATTAGGAAATTCAATTTCCAAAAGGAGCTCAGCACCAAACAAGACTGGAGCAATGAATCCGTAGTCCATAGACTGAGAAGCAATACGGTAAAATGGTATACGGATGGATCAAGAACTGGTGAAGGAACAGGAGCAGGAGTATTTGGACCCCGGACAAAGTACTACGAACCGATGGGTGAGATCACCAGTATTCAAGCCGTAGACAGATGCTATCAGATCAGTCTTTACAGGAACTATACCAACTGTAACATAGTAATAATGTTGGACAGTCGTGCCGCTATCCTGGCACTAGACTCCTAGGCCCGAACCAATCTGCGCTGTAGGAGATCACGTCCTCAGGGAACTAGGAAGAAAGAACCGGGCAGATGCATGGAACAACACTCATGGTATTAAGCAGGCCAAGAAACCGCAAGAAGTTTGAAGCATGTATCAAAATGAGCAAGAACTACCTCCGTATTCTAACAGGCTTCCTAACAGGGCACTGCAAACTCAGGGAGCACCTAAGGAAACTGGGAAGATCAGAAGAAGGTATCTGCTTATTCTGCGGAGAATCTATTGAAATTCCAGTACATATACTGGAATTTTGTTCGGCGCTAGCCCGCAAAAGACAAAGATATCTGGGCAGACACCTAATGTCAGAGGAAGAATTGAAGTCACTAGAACCAGCTCTCATTCTCAGATTCCTAAAGGAAACTGGCTTAGAGAGAATCCTCTAGGTCAAATCTCTTCCACCTTCACGCAATAGGAGCAAATATCCCTCAATACGACTCTGAAACGAGCTGCATGGGAGGGGAGCTCTTAAGAAAGCAAATGTATGAATGGGGGGCACAATCGGTCTTAAGGTCGCGTTGCATTTTACCCTCAACAATAATAAAAATATTTCATTCTACGCCTGTTTCCTTGAACTTACTATTCATATTTCGCAGCCATACCCACAAACAGCACCACTAATTCCTCGGAAATGGGTTCCAAAAAGTTCATGAATTCCTTAATGTACAAGTCAAGTAGAAAGTCCGCCATGCAACTTTACACTTTTTGGAACCAGCTATGAAATATTTTTCAGTTTCCTTTATTTTTTTTTGAATTTTCTGCATCATTGAGGACTATGTCATTTAAGCTTTACTAACCCAATGATGAAGAGAAAGGAAGGGTACAAAGGAGAGTCAGAAAATATAAGCGAAAGGTTGGTATTCTGAGGTGAGGTAACTATCTGCGTTAGTTTTAAATCTTTGCAGGTTGTATGTTTCTGGAAATATTGAGGAAGGCAATTTATTCCACAATCGAGTGAGGAACGAACTTCTAAATATCACTGTGCGTTTGAATTCAGACTGGATGTAATAAGGGTGTGCAGAAGAAGCTGCACGTGTACCTCTATTGAACAGACGGACAAGCATATAATTCACCCGAACACTTGTGGTTAAAGTACCTGTCCAGGAGCGCTAAGCATCCAACATTCCAACGGTGTGCTAGTGAAGGCAAAATCTGTCTGATCACCTATCAGTCTACATGCTTGTCGTTGGAGACGGTCTAGCATACTGAAACAGGTGGACGGAGCTCCCGCACAAACAAGCGAGTTATATTCTAGCTTCGGACGGATGTAAGCTTTATATATTGTTACCAAATCAGTAGGAGTGAAAACAACGTTACAACGTTTGAAGAATCCGTGGCATCTTGCACCAGCTTTTACAGCATCAGTAATCTGCTGGTTCCAACGAAGGTCATGGCTGATGTGCATACCAAGCATTGACATACCGACGCGTCGGTTTCCTCAACATCTACAGAGTGTAGAGCTTAGAGCAAAGTTGAGACTAATGCCTTGCTGAAAAAAATGGCAATGCTCCACTCGCTTGCAATGTTACGACACTGAAAACGAAACTGCACAGTCAACGAATTTAAATGCTTTGTCTATTGCAATCATATATAGGCACATGCATACATACAGCAAATATTTGTATTACGTCTTCTCAAGCAGATAAAATTAACATGGATGATTTGCATCTTTGATCACTTGCCAAATTCGAAGAACAAAGGAAAAACTTCCATTTAAGGAACTGCGATTTAACTTTTCGCCTAACCGCTAAATCACACAAATCAATTAACAACCTATCCACCCTATCAGCGATATCATTAAATCATGTCATAAACAGCTTTGCCAGTTGTCAGAACCACTCAAGTGGCAGAACCAGCCACTTGTCACTTTGATATGGCATGAGCGGTGTTTAACAAGTTCTAAAGATTAGTATGGTCGATAATCGTATCAGAATTAGAGTTGTTCATCTAATGACTATTGTAAACATCGATATTGATTTTTGGGTAGGTCAGTAGCTAGCGCAGTAACAGTGACTGGAGTATGTACAAGGGGAAGCAAAAGCTCGAACAAAAAAAGAGAACTATACTCGTGATCAATTCAGAATTTTAGTTTATTTTTCCATTCTATACAACTCATTCTTACATTATGCGCCTTCGCTACCGAATAAATCAGAAAATGCGTTCGTATTTATTCGTATTTGGGTGCTGGACTTTCGGTTTTGCTGTAATCCCTGATGGGGGAGTAGAACTGAAATGAAAAAGACGAATTAAATCAAGGTCACACTTCTTTAAAACCCCACAGTATTTACCTTGTATTGCTTGTTTCTATACTCCTGCCATGGTTCAGGGTTGTTGGTGCGGTTCCATGTTACGTCTGGATTCCTGGTGGCCAATCGGAGAACGTAATATGCAGCTCCAAGTGCTCCAGCACCAACGCACACGTAAAGTGGAATCAGCTGAAATGTATTTCAATAAGTTTTAATCAATTTTATACTGATCAATGGTCCAAAAAGTCACGGGGTTATGTAAGATTGGGGATGAAGGTGAAGAAGTAAAACAAACTCGAGCGTGGGAAATATGCAAATAATTTCCGTGAAAACTTACCGCTGGATTCTTCTTAAGACTTGCCCAACCGAGTCCTTGCATTTTTGATGAGAATTTATTTTCTTTCCTCTAGCTGTAGCACACGACAAAACGATTGTTTTGTTATGTCAAAGAGATTTTTTACAGAATTGAAAGGCTGTGGGAAAAATCGACGTGCTGTCCGATTTTTTTCTTCGGGGACTGCGACGGATTTTTTTTTTTCAATGGAATGTTATCGATTTAATTTTATTCACAATAGAGAATTCTGTATACAGTAGCGGTCGTCATGTGAATCGTTGGTTTATGCAATAGGATTGTTTCTATTTTATTTTATTTCAAGTAGATGGAATTTGAACGTCGACTTATTTTAGACACGGGCTGAGAATTTCTGCAAATCAGTTTTTGTTAGTTTGTCTACCTTATCAATTGTTGTAGAAATGTGTGCCTGAAAAATGAGTTTTTGATCTAGAGTCAGACCGAGATGTTAACAGTTGCGCCCTGTTGTTTCCATAGAACATAATCGCAGTTTAAGGTTGCTGGATAGGAAACACTCTTGTCTACGCCTAGTGAACCAATTAGCTTATGATTTTTGGGGGTGTGGCTTAATCTGACATTTAAATCAGTACTGTTAAAATTTAAGGAGCACAGCTTGTAGTTAAAATTAAATATAACTGCAAGGAGGCAGTATCATCTGCAAACATTGCTATATTGACATTGCTGTCGAAAGAAGGTAAGTCTGATAAATTACACGTTAAACAAAATGGGTGCAAGTACAGATCTCTGGGGAACTCCACGCTCAATTTGTTTGATGTCTGATTTTTACTACACAGTTTCTGTAATTGAAGAAGCTTTGAATCAGGTGATATGTAGTGGAAAATTCGACTTATAAGTCTAGTGAACTAGCACGTCGTGCCATACTGTGTCAAACGCTCTGTCGATGTGAACAGAGGCCTATTGCCTGTTTCGATCTAAATTTGTCGCGTAAATGATTCTCTCTATTTGGTAGCCCCTCTGAAAGATGCAATAGGAAGGTCTTACCAAGATGTACTTTCGAATGACACACTTTAAGTGGTAGTTAAGCGAATACCTGCGTGAAAAACAACTGATTTGACAGGAAAGGATATGGCTCAGTCATCAGCCCCAACCTAAAAAATTCATGCAAGCAAGTTTCAGTGTTGAGATGGTCATGCAAATAATCCTCTTAGCATCGTAAGCAACATAGGATACATAAACAGGCCGCTGACGGTATACAGGTGTGGCTGCAAACAGCTTATAAACTTAATCAGCGCAGCAAGCAAATATGTATGCAAATTAGGAGCTCGGACAGTTTACATCAGACTTCCTAAAAACCCACCGAATTTGATGCAGCACCTCAGGATTCATCAATCTACATTCTTTGGAAATTGCAACGCCCAGTTTTATAAGCCCAGCTGCCAGCGCATTCAATCCGCACGGAGTAGCCACGTAACCATGTTCCATACCTTTTCATTAACATGTAAGAGCACATCTACGTAGCCAAAGTTCCAGTTTAACATGGAAGCAGAAAATATACGTTTATGCCGTTCATCCATGCCGCCCTCGAATATAAAACAACTAGCCTTCATTTAGCTCAAAAAGGTGTAGCTTGACAGAAGGGAGGAAACTGCAGAAGCAACTTTAATCCAACCGCATTCCCTTGAATTCCACTGTTCTCGAGGCTTCATCAAATCTCCGTGGGTCGCCATTCATTTTCGGAGTTTCAAAACCCCTTGAATTCATCCATCCGTGAGAGGTTGTTAAACCGAACAAGTCTACAGCGTGAACTGAATGAACTTCTGTCTATTTTGGTGTTCATTTTTAGATGTCAAAACAATTGTGGCAATCGGACACAGAGGTAAATATTTCTAAATATTTATGCCTACCCCTTCAAAATTGACAGCTAATGATATTTGAAAACACAAATTGACAGCTAATGACATTTGAAAACACATCAACTCGGTGGGAACGGCCAAGAACACAATAATTCCAAGTGACACTCTTCAGCTAGTCAAGTCGATCTACCCCGTACACATTTTAACTCTCTTCCCACATATTTAGGATTTTTAATACCTGAATCACAATAGAGCGTTTCACGTCTAGCGTTGTCTTTCAACACACTAGCTTTTAGCGGCGTTTACACTCAACAATTTGTCTATACGATTTTCTTGACGACAAATTGGAAGAAAATCAAAATGCTCTGTCTACCGTATTACAAGTCGTCCAACTTGTGGAGACGAGCGTTCACATTTACGTTTTGGCCCATCAAGCACGGTTGTCAAGCAAGTCGTATCGACAAATTGTTGAGTGTGAACGCCGCTATTCAAAAAATAGTAGTTTCTCGTCAGGATTTTCCGGCATGTTCGAAAAAATCAGTGCGAGAGCATCTTTCAGCTGACACTTCCCTAACAACTTGAGGGATTTTCTTCCAAAGCGAGAGCTTATTATGCCAACTGACATTTGAGAAATGAAAACAGCTTACTAAAATTAATTTAACGATAAAAGTGATTTCAACTCTTCAAACAGATGTATTCTATTCAAAAATTAAAAAAAGCATCTGATAAGCTGTCATTTTGAAGCCTGTCTGAAACAACAACACCCTATTGTGTTTCTTGCATAACAAAAGGCCTAAGTCTAATAAAAGATTGCATACTTCTGAGTTCCGATTGTACCCGAAGCGATCGAAACTCTTAACTAAATATCGCCGATGTAGCCCTCCAGTTAAATCGTTCGAAGCTATCGATAACACATTTGATATGAACCAGACAAAAAATCGTCAATTGTGAATTAAGCTCATAACTGTCAAATAGAATTACTTTATTTAAAGAAAAAAAGTCCAAAGTGCGTAGGTTTGCCGCATCTCCCCAGAATAATTAGCATTTTGAAAATATTTACATGAAATCCATAAGAAACAAATTAATTAAAAACATCCAGGTAAGTCAAAAAAACAACATGACTAAAATTAGTTGCACTTCTCACAGTCTGTTCGTGTAATTCAGTGTGGCTTCCATTTGATAATCATCTTTGTGCATGCACCTGCATTCAATCACTCATCGTCCAATTGGATGCCGAATCCTCTTTAAATGATTTCACTAAAAATTGCATTCATCATTTGTGTAGTTAAGACGAACTTATCGTCAAAGCATGGAACAGTTGCAGTTTCAATTAGAACAAAGCATGCGCTGGCCATTCGTCATATGGTGACATTGGACAACTGTTAAGGGAAACAGTTATTGGTTTTAAGATTAGATAATTCTGTTGCAACGGTTCCCGACGTAGTAACACATGTAATTTTACCTTTCCTTGAATTGAAAAAACCTTTATCTTTGTTCGGGCTTTGAGGTGTTACCTTTGCGGGTGTCCCTCGCTCTAGGTACAACGTGAAAATTGTATTATCAATCGAGGTCGGAAATCGACCCCTGGCGATAAGATTAGTAGAGGCAGTAAATCAATGACAGAACGGAAATATCTCGATGACGATGATGCACTGGAGGAATTTGTACTTGATCATCTCATTTCAGAAGACCACCGGTTTGACGTCTGTTCACAAATGTAATCGAAAGTGTTTGTGTTGTTGTTGCAATGCAGATGCAATATGTCGAGATTATTTTTGCATCGGAATGCTATAAAATCTATCATTGCCCTAGGAGGCAGATAGGAGCCATTGCGTCATGGTATTTAAGTGGTGACTGCACTTTTTTTTTTTTTTTTTTTAATTATTCATGAATTAATTCGTTATTTTTTTATGAATTGTAAATTAAGATGTCTGGAGCTGTGTATGCATATGATTTCCATTCTTGAGTGTTTTTTGCCGCGAATATATTTAGGCTTATTTGAATCGATACCGTAGGGTTTTTTCCTCACAGCAGCGAGAACTGGAAACAGTAGATGATTAAGTTGTTGTTTAACGTCATTTAATAGTGAGAGTTGTTTCATCTCCGATGCAAGGGGAACCATTTAAGGTCAACTGCATTGATATTTGACATCTTTCGGGTAGCACACCTTTCGTGTGAAGAATAAATGGGTTTACCAGTTTTCACTCATCTATGCGAGCAGGAAAACCTTCGCCCGTTTGTATTGTGTGCGGAGAATGGAGATCAGAGAAAATGGATAGATAAATTTCTTCTTAAACTCTGAATCAATAGGATCTACTGACACGTGTAAATTATGTACGTCGTATGTAGCAGAAATCAGGTGCAATAGAGATGGCCGACTTTACAGCTGACTGTCCCCTTCTTAGTCTTAAGGTGCCTCTCCTCTTAGAAAGTCTGTTATCACCCATTTGGTGTTTTCTCTTGATGTGACGTTCCTGAATAGCTCGATTTTCAAGATGTTATACCATTTGCTCGGGTCTTGCATCTTTTTTTGTCTTCCAGCAGTTATTCTATGACTTGTAGCAGCAGCCAACAAACCTATTTACCTACCTACCTAGCTGGTATGGTAGGTTAGCTTAGGTAGGTGGGCTGCCAGCAAAATCGCGGATGATATTACCACTGATCGACACATCCAGTGATAGTGCAATTAATGTGAACCCAACGCCAACTGGTGACTGAATCAGATTTGAAAACCGGATAAAGCGTATTAACTTTTCTTTCACTGGGATTCTCACCGGGATGCCCTCTAACCAAGGGCAGGCATTCAACCAATTGCGGAATCCAGCTGTTAGCTGATACCTCATAACGTGCGCGATATCGACGAGTTCTCGCCTTGTTCCCATTCTTCTCAGGACCTCTACATTAGACACTCTATCTGTCCATTGGTGTCTTTAGAATTCCACGAAATAGCCACATTTGGAAAGCCTTCATTTCGTTTTTTGCAATCGTTTTCTATTGTGAAGGTTCCCGCTCCGTATAGCAAGGTTGATCATACCTAGCTTCTTCTTCTTCTTTGTTTGGCGCTACAGTCCGGGGTTGTGCGCACAAAGTTGTTTGAGGTCCTTCTGCACTTGTGTGTGCCATCTCGTTCTAGGACGCCCTCTGTTGCGTTGTCCCAATGGCTCGGAATCGAAGACTCTTCGGGCCGGAGCTGTGGTGTCAATCCGCTCTACGTGACCTAGCCATCCTAAGCGTTGGATCCGAAGACGCTTAACTAGGTGCATGCTGCCCGTACAGTTCGTGGTTGAAGCTCCTCCTCCAGACGCCATCAATACAAACAGAACCAAAGATCGCACGCAAAACTTTTCTCTCAAAACGACCAAGAGCTTCTTCATCCGCTTTCAATAGCGTCCGAATCCGAATTTTGAACGGTTATTGGATGTCGCTGTTGCATAGTACCTTCTTCTTGTGTCAATTGTCATTCTAGCCTGTTCGATTGTGCATTTTTGTATTCCTTTTGGCGAATCCGAATCCATTCCCATCAAATTGTGTTCCGAAGTAGAACTTACAGGGTGGGCCAAATACAAGTTTCTTTTTAAAAAATGGAATAAAATAAATAAAATTTTATTGTTTCCATGTATTACGGCCTTATTAGTAAGAACAAACATTCCCATAAATTATGAAATACAACGTCGTTCAAGTGGCTGCATCGGCTGACTTCCCAGTAGCGCATTCTATCACCCCAATTTTGCAGACCTTATTGATGGTTTCGGACTGTAGCTTACGGGTTGCTTGGATGATATTGGCTCTAAGTGCTTCAAACTTTTCCGGATTGTTGGCATAACATCGGTCCTTCATGGTTCCCCGCAAAGAAAAAGGCCGAAGCGGTCAATTGGCATCACCAAGACGGCTGATAACACGATTTGAGAATTTGGTGCTCAAAATCGATTGTTCGATTGTGGCATGGCGTGCCATGAACTAGAGTTCGTCCAAATCCATGTCTTTAATTTCAGTCGCTTAACATGGCTCTGTATCGACCACCGTTGACCAAAACGTGGTTCCCATCCTCATGTTCCAATGTTGGCACCACTCCACAATCCGCACCAAACTGTCACTCTCTGTGGATGCATTGGCTTCTCGACAATAACGTGCAGGTTTTGCTAGTCAGATGCGGCAATTGTATTTTACTTAGCCGCCGACATGAAAATGAGCGTCGTCACCGCCTGTGTCCAATTCTGCTGCTCTAATGTCCAAGCTGCGAAGCGATAACGAAGCGGATGCTCGCGCGCCTTGAATTGCAGAGACAATTGGACCTTGTAAGCGAATAAGATGAGATCTTTTTGCAGAAGTCTCATCAGGCTGGTGCGTGGAATGTTGAGCTATTGAGATGGATGGCCAGTTGATGTTCGTGAATTGAGTCTCACACTCTCGGCCACAGCAGCCACACTCTCATCTGTGCCATACCGTATGACGACGGGAACCATGAGTGTTCTCCACTAGCATACCGGTCTTACGGATTTTTTGCACAAACTTGCGTACAACAGTCGCTCAGTTGGGCTACCGCACTCACTTTAGAAATAAGTTTTCAATATTTCCCAACGTTGTTCAAGCGTAGAGCGACGCATTTCGTTCCGCGGATTTGTGATACTGACTTTCTGTCAAGATTTCGAGCGGGAAACAACTGTGTCAAGTGTCAAAATAACCTCTGATTTAAATAAAACCACAAGATGGCGCACGCTGATTTTGAATTATTCTCAAGAAAAACCGTATTATAAGCCTCATCAGGCTTAGAGTCCGATAATCTCCGCGTTGCGTTGCATTATTTTTTCTTCGGGAGTGTTACAAATGAGGATTTCAACCATTCTGTGGGAATTTCTACGCTCTTGTGAATTCTGTTAAATTGGTCCGTTGTAGGCGGCCGTGGTGTTGTGGTTGTTCTGTGCATCCGACTCCTTCGCACTGGAACCTAGGCGTCTTGGTTCGAATATCGACTCCTTCGCACTGGAACCTAGGTGTCTTGGTTCGAATCACAGTACGACACAAATAATCTGCACAGCTACACCTCTTAATGTCACTGACAATGAGAACAATAGCGCGGACAACACGAGTGATTGTTCAGAAACTAGGGCCGTAGAGGGCCACTACGGGCTGCTGCGCGCCATCAACATTATTACTGGTCCGACTCATAAAACAGTATCATCGATAAGTTTTATGAGTTTCTTTGGAACTTCATTACGGCCGACTGCTTTCCTACCTTAGCCTTTTTGATTACTTGCATGGCTTCCTCTGTTAGCATGTCTGGATTAACCTCTTGCCCAACGACTAATTTGAGAGACGTTTTGACAGTTATTCACGAATATTTGACGGTTATTCACGAAGTAATGTAAATTACATCCTCTGATTGGTCATACACGACACAGACACGTCGCTGGAAACCAATACATTTTGTTGTTGTATGTTGTACAGCTGCGCAGACCGTCCGTGTCGGCTGTGAACATTTGTTTGCACAGACTAGGTCTGCGGCGACATGTCTGTGTCGTGTATTTGGGGGCATCAGTTGTGTTTGATAAAACGATATTCAGTAGGGCCCACCATGGCGCCTAGCGGTGTCAAAAACGTTAAGGGGCAGGAGAGCTAGAAGTCGTCTATCGCTAGAGAACTTCATTTCTGGTTCTTAGTACACAAAAGACACAAAGTGTGACTTGCACACTCTCCACCTGACCCCATTCTAAAGTGGTTTAAAGTCAACTTACTCGGTTACGCGAAAAAGTAGCAAGTTTTTGCTTCCACGACCCATTACTTCTCAAAAGTCTATTCAATTGTTAATTAAGTGTAATCATTAAATATTGCCTTGTACTTTAGAAAGCGATTGTGCTTAGTGGTCACAAAAAATGCGCATGACCACTCACATGTTAATAGCACAAGCAAATATTTAAAGTAAGCCGACACCTGTTATGCAACAAGTTACCTTTAGATCGTTTCGCGTTTCGTATTATATCTACTCGTTCTGTTCGGTTCTTATTCACACGTTGGGAGTATGAGTGGCCGCAGCTACGACCTTGAAGAGATAAAGGCGAGTGTTTGTGTTCAAGTTCATAGATCCGAGGAAGTCTTCACGTCAAAGAACTCATCGCTAATACAGTTGAGCACGACCGGCTCAGTTCGTATTGTCATGTTCAAAGGAGAGATCCTTCGAAAGGCAATATCCGTAAACGTTCCAAAGCAATCGCGAAAGAGAGGCAGGCCTTAAATCTCCTGGATCACACAAATGCAAAAACACCAGCGTTTGATCGGCCTCAGTGGTGAAGTGGTCCGAGACAGGGCGGTCTGCCGATATTTCCTGACGTCGAATCGGCGAACCGCACAGGCGGACCAGTAGGGATGCAGTAAAGTGGGAGGGTTATGATGCCCATAATTCGGATCATAGCCTCGTCGTTAAAAGGAAGAAGAAGAAGAAGAAGATAGCGAAAACCATGGGCAAAGCCAGCATCTTGTTGGTATCTTCTTTCTGCAAAGAATCGGAGATGTTCGACTAATTGACGACGTTGCGGAGAAATGGAAAACGATTTTCACTCATCGATAGCTCCCCCTTTCAAAAGTTCCAGAACGCATGCGAACGCTTCTTTGTTGAGTCAAACATTTTTGAGAAATCAAATCAGCATCCCGCGGATTCTGAACGTGAATCAAACGACTGAAGGGAGTGCCGGATCCGTCGGATTTGAGAATAGGGGTGAATATGTGTGGTTCTGAAGTCGAGAAGGCCATGGGACTAGCTTGTACATCATCCACTCGTGTTGTGCGCGTTGTCTCACGGCTGGGGGAGACCTTCAGTTTTATGCTTACTCCGAACGGCGGAGCTTGGTCCGCTTTCTGTAGACAGGTATGAGCATTGTTAGAGACTCGAGAGAGGTGATGCCATGATTTACGAAAGTTGCTGGTGTTGGGAATTAAACCCAGCGAGTGGGGTCCTAACACCCACTGGAGTGTCAGCCTGAGCTAGCTCTGCCTTCCATCGATGACGGTACGGGGCACGCTGCTTCCAGTCGTCAAGGCCAAGCTGTACGTGGATAGACGTGATGCAGCCACGCTTCACTCAGGTCCAATTGGATCCATTGTGGTGCCCAGGGGAGGGGGATTTCAAAGCCTCCACCTTCCTACTCCTTTTCGTGCTCCGGGTGTTAAAACAACGATTTGACCTCAGGTATTGATGCCTCTGCTCTCCCAACCATCCAGAAATCTTGACGAACCTGCAAAGAGATGTTAGTGGGATTTCCGTAAGTACTTGAAGATCTCAGAAGAAAAATACTCCCAGTGTTCTGTGCTTCGATAGGCAGAGGCTGGGGCATCGACAGAGGAAGTGAGTGGTGTCCTCTGGTTCTTCTTCGTCACCGCAGCCCCTGCGTATGGTTCTCTGGGTAAGTCCCTTTTTGTTTTCGTGCGCGCCTACTACCATACGGGGTTGTCTCACAAGTGGTTAACGAGTTCCACCTTTCATGAGCTAGCTCCATGATTTTATCGTCTACTTTCTTCCTGACATCTGCCAAAAGGTGGATCAATGCATGCGATTGCTTGGGATGGGTCTCCCCTTGCACTTTTCCTGGCAAGCTCATCTGCTACCTCATTGCCAGTTATGTCCTGTGTCTCGGGACCCAGTACATATAGAGTAATCGAGTGGTGTGTGCAGGGAACGAGCCAGCTTCGATCACTTGGTCTTTATAGCGGAGATTCAGTCTTTCTGTCCTTTTCGAACCAGGAGGCTCGGATTCGAAACACTTTGCGCTCGTTGTGGCCTAGTCAATGCAGTTGACGTGCCTTCCGGAACATCCACATCCTGTTGCAGCTCATAGAGTTCGCCGTTGTGTCTTCTTCTCTATTCACCTTCCTCGCAGATGGGACCGTAACCGACGTAGAATCTTTCTTTCGAAGGCACCAAGAATCAGCTCTGCTCTGTCCAACTTTCGGCTCCATTAGTAGGATTGACGAAGTACGTAGAGCATGATTGTGGCCCTTCAAGTCATGAGTTTTGAGCCCAGTTGCTTCGACAAACCCAAGTAGCACCGGTTGCCAAGTGAAATTCTACGTCGGACCTCCACTAGGATGTCGATGGTGGAGTTCACGTTTGCCCCGAGGTAGACAAACTTCTTCACTACCTCAAAATTGTGATGTTTTATCCCAGATGGGGTGTGACGGAGCATGTACTTCGTCTTTTCCTCATCAACCTTAAGACCAACTCGTTTAGCCTGTCATCAGCGTAGCCCAACAATTGGACCGACTACGCAACGTTGTGACTAATTTAACTCCAAGGCTTGAACATTGTATCAGGTTTACCATGATTTCCTGCCTTGAAATGCATCATCTCCCTCTGCTCACACATTTCAAATGATTTTCGCATGTAGTTTTCCTGCAGTTCTTCTCAATAATCCCCTCTTGTGCGCTCCCGAATTTAGAACTCTATTCTTATTATTACTTGGTTGAACAATGTTGCTTACCGATTATCAATTTTCTGTTTAAAGTGTTTTGTGCCGTATTTGTGTTACCAACCCGATCTGAAATCAATCTCCTAAAATGGCATCGTCATCAAACGAAAATGGAAATCTCATGGACGAGTTCGAAGAGGCCTTTCAATCCTGCCTGCACGCCCTAACCAAACAAGAGTCAAATACTGGCAATAACAAGGAAGAAATCGAACTGGAAGTGCAGAAAACAACAAACAAATTCATAGACGTCGCCCGCCAAATGGAGGCGTTCTTCCTACAAAAACGATTCCTTGTGTCCACACTCAAACCCGATATGCTCATCAAGGATGAGAACTCGGAATTAAAGAACGAAATCCAGCGCAAAGACGTGCTAATCAACAAGCACTACAATCGATTGGAGGAATGGAAGAACTGCTTGTCGGACATTCAACAGCAGCAAGGGTACAATAAACCACCAATTCCGGGACAAGGTGAAATAAGGCCTGGCCAACAGATGGCCTACATGAATCAGTTGCCCACCAATATGCCGTCGCAAATGGGAATGCCCGGCATGACGCAGAATCAATTGCAACAGCAGCATATGCAGTCACAGCTGCAGCAGCAGCAAAAGATGATGCAAGCCCAGCAAATGCAGCAAATGCAACAGAACTATGGTAAGATGAACAAGTCCATGAAATGACGGCATGGCAAACGGCAAGAAGAGTAATCCGCAGGACTTGAGTCGCAGTAATTTATGTTAACATATCCGTATTTGTAAAGTATTTAATAAAAGGAAAAATATATGGCTAGCTTATGGAAAACACGTGTCGTATGTTTTATTGACTGCCGGCCGTTATTGGCATTTTATTTTAGCATCGGGCGAGGGAGTCGTGTTTATTCTGCTGAATATAGTCCAAATACACGTTTTGGGCAGACATAGTCTTATGAGACTGGCCCTAAAGATCGCCGATTCAAATGAACCCTGTGAACGAAGAATGAATTGAATGCCTCCTATACTTCCACTTGAGAAATGAATGAACCAGAAACGATGATTATACTGCGATTGAAGAGCAGGCGAAACAAATCGGACTTATGGCAAATGAGGAGAAAACCATGCGGATGCAGTTGAGCTAGAATCACCCTCGGCAATCGTTGGTACTCCAGAGTGACTCAAAGAGCCAAACCCATGCTCTATTGTATGCAATTCTACGTTGGTTATACAGTCCTGTCTGCGAGGAATGTGATTGGAGATGAAGACACAGCCGCGAACTCATCTATGAGCTGTACAAAGACATGGGTGTAGTTCGGAAGACAACACCTCGTCGACAATACTGGCTCGGCCACAAAGAGCGCATGGACACCAATGCTCCAGCAAAGAGGGTCTTCGAATACGAGCCTCCTGCTTCGAGGAGATTCGCTCTAGTATAAGCAACAAGTGATCGGAAAACGCAAGGCAGCTTGGTCTTGATGACTGGTTGCGGGTTCCCGGGACTTTAAACGATGGAAGAAAGCTAGGATGAAATCAGAAGTGCATTACTGCGGCGTCGATGCCGCATCACTTTTGCATCACATTCATAAACGCAAATATTGCCATAGCTGCAAACGTCAAACGAGAATTTAACCATCATCCCGCGAATCAGTCAAGCTTTAATCAGCGATTTCCGGACTGGATACAGTGGCAGAAACAATTGATAATAGAAGTAGAGGGGGTCTTTCAAGCGGATGTGGCTGCAATCCATGAAGCAGCACTGGCGTTGAAAGATCACAACGTAACCGGCAAATCGATCACCATTTTTCTGATAGCCAAGGGGGTTCAGACCATCAGACATTCCAACGTCGAAGCTGGTTAGACTGCGCAGACAGAGCATAATGACCCTCTGCTGGGTACTGGGGCATACTGGAATGCAAGGAAACGAATAAGCGGACAGGCTCAGAGTTTGGAGAAGCTTTAGCCATTCCGTATGCGCATACTCCGCTCAGCTATATACGGAAAAACAACTAGAGGACGAAGCCATAGATAGAGCCAGAGCTCGATAGCTTAGCCTGACTTCTAGACCCACAGCGAAGTACTATGGTCGACGTTGAGCAAAAAAGAGGTCAACATCACTACATACGCAAGCTAATAGAAGTCCTTACCGGGCACTGCACCATACTATGCGTCTAAAATTCCAGCATAACAACTTTTGAAGAAGCTGCAGAGATGAGGAAGAAATAGAATCTGTCCAGCCTTAGCAATGAAAAAGGAGAGAGTTCCTGGGAAAGCACTTCTTCGTAGAGCTAGGGGACTAAAGTGGTGCTGAACTGAAAAATCTTCTAAGATTCATATGTGAATCCGGGTGGTTTTAGAACTAAAGTAGGTCTCGCGGTGGTAAACCTAATGAACAAACTCAGTTCAATGATCACACGACAACAGTCTTAAGGCTCAGCTATAATGCGCATGAGCGAGCATTAGCTAGTGTCAAACGCGCATGGGTGAGTGAGCGAATACACCCACCCCTATGAGGCAACCTAATGTCGTCCATGAAGGATTGCGAACATTTCGTTAAGCATGTGCAAAACACAAATGTTTCGTTAAGCATGAGCTAGTGCGACAGACAAGAAAACAAATTTGAAAAATGAGCAAATCAGCTGTTATTGTGTTGGTATTCGTACATATGTACATACACATATAATCGAACTGGAAACATGAGGAATTCATAATAAATCAATAATTTTTGACAGGAGGCTATGCGCGCATGTGTTTATTATAGTTAGTCGTGTTTTTTTTAGAAAACATGACGAAACAGTTCGTCCAAACTTGACACTAGCTCATGCTTGCTCATGCGCATTATAGTTGAGCCTTTAGGTTTCAACAAACAATACAAAATCGTTGTATCTAAAAGAGAAGAATGGCCCAATAGAACCCTCCTTGGATGACTGATGACGCCCATGATGACAGACGGGTCGAAGTCAGAAAGTGAATTGAAACAGGGATTGTAGGACCCAGATGTAACTTACAATGCCTCTCCCCAGAGAGACCACAATCTTCCATTCCAAGCTGAGAACTTCGCCATAAATGAAGCAGTACATTGCATCAGCAGTAGAAATCGAAATCGATACTCTTAGATAGCCATGCAGTACTTAAAGTCCTAAATAGCTTCACATTCAACTCTATGGCTGTCTGGGAATGTCACAAAACACTCAAGACGCTTGCAGAGAAAGGTTAATAGGTTAATACTGGGTGCCAGGACATGAAAACCAATGAAAAAGCAGACAACCAAGCAAAGAAAGGGGCTGAAACTCCTCTTATTGGCCCTTTCCCTCTTCATGGATTTAACAACATTGGCACACAAAAACACATCAACAACTTGACAAATAATCGCCGGAGGGACCTACACACTCCAAAAAATGCATGATCCCAGAAGAACCAATGAGGCTCTAAATCGAAGCAAGCCTGAACTTAGAATACTATGTGACACACTTACTGGCCACTTCTTATGAAACTATCACCTGCACATAGTGGAGCACAGCAGCTTAGAAAACTGTAGGCACTGTGGACAATCAAAGCAGGCCATGGACCATATTATTATTATTATTGTTTGGTTGTAAATTGCACTCCGACCTTAAGATCTATTGTGCCCCCTATTCTTACGTTCGCTTTCTTAAGAGCTCCCCTCCCATGCAGCTCGTTTCAGAGTCGTATTGAGCAAAGGTGGAAGAGATTTGAGTATTCTCTCTAAGCCAGTTTTCTTTAGGAATCTGAGAATGAGAGCTGGTTCTGGTGACTTCAATTCTTCCTCTGATATTAGGTGTCTGCCCAGATATCTTTGTCTTTTGTCTTTTGTGGATAGCCGTGCCGAACAAAATCGGCATATATGTTCTGGAATTTCATTAGAATCTCCAGAGACCTTCTTCTGATACTCCCAGTTTCATTAGGTGCTCCCTGAGTGTACAGTGCCCTGTTAGTATACGGAGGTTGTTTTTTTTCTCATTCTGATACATGCTCAAACCTCTTGCGGTTATGTTGACCGAAGAGTTTCTTGGCCTGCTTCATACCATGAGCGTTGTTCCATGTGTCTGCCCGGCTCCTTCTTTCTAGTTCCCTGAACCCTTCCCTGAGGACGTGACCGACAGCGCAGATTGGTTCGGGGCCTATAAAATGTTCCGATGCCCTTTTCCTAGCTAGGGAGTCGGCCATTTCATTGCCTTCTTTCCCTGTACGGCCAGGTATCGAACAGAACACTCAGCTTCTTAAGCTTCTGTAGACATTCCCACACGAGCCTGGATTTGATGATATAGGAGTCTAGTGCCAGGATAGCGGCACGACTGTCCGACATTATTGCTATGTCACAGATGGTATAGTTCCTGTCAAGATTGATCTGAACGCATCTGTCTATGGCATAGACTTCAGCTTGAAAGATACTGGTGTATTTGCCCATGGGTTCGTATTACAAATACTCCTGCCCCTGTTCCTTCATCAGTTCTTGATCCATCCGTATACCATTTTACCGTATTGCCGCTCAGTCTATGGACTACGGATTCATTGCTCCAGTCTTGTTTGGTGCTGAGCTTTAATGGTAAACTCCTTTTGGAAATTGAATTTCCTGATCGCGTCATCCTTCGGAATGGCCAGGAGCGGTAGCTTTTTGACTAGCGCATCGCATTGTCTCTATGTAATGCACATGCCTTCTCCTTTACCTTCTTTTGCCAATGGACCATACTAGTCGAGTGTCCAAATCTGACACCAAGCAGATATAAAATCTATTGTGGTCGCAGTGCTATGAGACTGTATAGTCACTCCCCATTCACGGTGGTAAACCACCCCAAAGCAAAGCCACAATGGACCCAACAAGTTGGTCTAAGTGAGCCACGGACTAATGCACCCAATCACCTGCCTGCCTGCCTACCTACCTACATAAGCATTAGCATGGTCCATCAAACTTGGATCAACCAAACGCTCAAAACGACATTTAATTAGTTTTGTCGATGAAACTTTGGTAACTATCAGCAAATGTTCTTCAAATTTGTAATTAGAAACCTAATCGAACTCAACAGGGTAGGAAATATTCCAATGCATAACATCGTAGGTAGGAGTTCAATCTGCAATTCTTTGCTTATCACCTTCTATCTGTTCTAATTCTTCCACTAACAAATGTGTGTATAAGGAATACAAGTTCGATTATCCCACCCTTAGCCTTCATCTCTTTAATGCCTTTCGCATTCCACATGTTTCGCTCCTGCTACATCCTATCTTCTCCAAATGAGCTTCTCCTTTATGCATTTTGGATTAAGAAAGTGTTTATGTTTGTTCACGTTGCAGACACTTCAGACAGCATCACGTAGTGTTTCGCATCATAAAATGAGATTCCTCAACCAGACCGAAGCTACCAATATCGATTTAGAACTTTTCAATGAATATAAATTCAGTGTTGATCAACTTATGGAGCTGGCCGGTTTAAGTTGTGCGCACGCTATACAAAAAACTTTCCCAGCCGAGAGGTAAGCTTGACGCTTTCTCTTTCAAAGACCCGTTTTGTTGATTGCTTTCCCTTTGTTTTCCAGTTACAAAAACGTGTTAGTCTGTTGTGGTCCGGGAAATAATGGTGGCGATGGACTTGTATGCGCTCGACATCTGTCGCTCATGCAGTTCAAACCAACAATCTACTATCCGAAGCGAACAGCGAAAGACTTGTATGAGAATCTCACGCATCAGTGCACAAAAATGGGTCTTGAGTTTGTCGATGAGTGTCCCAACCTCGATCAGGCTTTGGAGAAATATAACTTGATTGTCGATGCCCTGTTTGGCTTCAGCTTCAAGCCTCCAGTTAGAGAAAACTTTGTGCCCATAATCAATTTGATGAGAACTAGCAAGATTCCAGTTGCAAGGTTTGAATTCACTTTCACGACTGCAACTCGTGACCGTCCTTAATTGATGTTGTTTATTTTCGTTAGCATTGATATACCAAGTGGTTGGGACGTTGAGAAGGGTAAACTTGACGAAAGTTCTATAAGTCCGCAATTGCTGATCTCTCTGACTGCGCCCAAATTGTGTGCGAATCATTTCAAGGGTGAACATCATTATCTCGGCGGACGCTTTGTCCCGGAAGCCCTTCAGGAAAAGTATCAACTTGATCTGCCCGAATATCCAGGAACAGAGAGTTGTGTTAAATTATAAACATTTTACTGCTGTGCTACATGTCATTTAAAATGTATACAAATTAATGATATTCAAAATAAAGCAAGGAATGCGTCAAGAGCCGCACAAATTAATACTACGTATACTCAGTATTTCGCCATACATTTTCCAGCATTTCGAATTGTTGGACTTCAGTGAAATGTTCAATTTCGTCGCTGCAATTGCAAGATTGTCAAATCGAACAAACCTCTTTTCGAATACATCACGTCATTTCATCACTTTTCAGCCCGCTGACATAATCAAAAAAACATCTGTCAACAAAACAATCATCCATTTCAAGTGATAATCCCAATAAGAATGGAAATGTCAGTAATTAATTCTGACACTAAATGTCATTTGAAATGTTGAAATCCCAGTGGGAGTGCAATATTGGATTTCGAAATTTTTTTCTTCGATGTGTTGAATTTGGGTGCGGTTCAAACGACGTACTATAAGCTTTGTAGCAAGATCGCGTGATTTTTCATTACTTGAAGGGAGATGTGTAGACTGTGGGATACGCTGTTAGAGACCTTATCGACGTGGACTTTTCGGCGAAGCACTCAGTCTTCATTCTATGTTCTGCAATTTATGACGTATTTCCCTCAATTGCTGACTATCTTGGCATGATTATTTTTGAAAAGAATATCTGAATGCGGGTCTCACACGCACACAGCTGTGTTTACATGTGAATTATTATTTATTTAATTAGTTAAAAACTAAGTAAAAACTTAGATTAATGAACTCTAGCTACAATCGATGATCAGCTCTATTAGTTCGTATATTAAGTTTACGTGACTTATATTCTCTGACGAGGTATCACGATCAACTTATCGTTTAATTGACCTTTTGTTTGGTAGTTAGCTAAGCCAAGAAGGTAGCTGATGTCATACGTTGTGTTACAGAGAAGGCGTCGGTGGTGGGTCATTGCTGTGGCTGCCTTATGTCATGGCACCCATTGCCATGCTAATCTTCTCTGCATATGGGGGGTTCACATGGACAAACATACCGGACAGACCCAGTCGGATGGTTGTTGGTAGCGTTCACATAATCAAACATCGTCAAACTTCATTTATCAACCCACACTTGCTCAACTTTTTAAAAGAGCTCATGTCGGAGAATTTCGACTAAGCTTGGACATGGATTTTTTTGTCTCCACTAGATATTTTCATGTCATGTTCATGAACAGGGCATGTGTCACAGCCTGGACATTTTCAGAAACGATAATTCCTTAAGGTCGGACAGACACCCATTCAATCCATCGAATTTGTCTGTCCAGCCATCAAAATATCAAACATCCGACATGGTATTCAACCGTCATTACTTGCGTTCACACGATCAAATCTAATCCCGTCAGACCATGTCTGTCCGGTATGTTTGTCCATGTGAATGCCCCTCATCAAGAATAACATGTGAATACTTGAGGAGTTATTTTCGCGGCGACTGTCTGTGGAGCTGACTGAATTCTTCAAAGAACCCATTTAGTATAACTCTCAATAGCTTTAACATTTGCGCCCAGGCCAATGCGGACGATGAGGCAGTTCTGTCTGTCGGATAGTGCCTAGCGAATGTGTGCTCAAAAGCGCAATCATCTCTAGACGTTATCTACGTCTGGTGTACCAAATGTATGGGCTTTCAGTAAACCCTCTTAAAACCGAAGTTGCTCTCTGCACAAGGAGGATGAAATTGACTGGTAGAATCCGACTGAAACTGAAAGGTGTCATCATCCGTTTTTCCGATGGAGCCAAATTGCGATTTTGCGCTTATAAAGATGTGGTCTTTGGTACAACTCGCACTGGGGCTTCGATTACCTTGTGCACATCATGTCCCCCCTATTCCTACCTTTGTTCTCTTCCGAGTTCCCCTCACATACTTGCTTCATGCCAAGAGCGTTGTTCCAGGCTTAGTTCCAGTTCCCTCTTTCTGGGTCACTGAATTCTTCTCTGTGGATATGGTCCCGTACAGCGCATGTGTACATAGTTCGGTTCACGGGTTCCGATGCACTTTTCGTAGCTAGGGAGTCTTCAATGCTCTGTTTCTCCTATTCAGTTTTGTCATCAGTGGGTATTCCTACACCAGCTTGGACTTAATGATGTCTGGTGCAAGATTGATTTAAGAGCATCTGTCTAAGGCGCAGATGTCTGCTTGAAAGATTCTGGTTCGTTTCAATAAATTGTGCAAACCGCTTCTCAAGACGACAGTCCATCGAGGGCCTGAGCTTGAGACTGAACAATGGCTGCCTTCCATCGATGACGGTCCTGAGCACGCTGCTTCCATTCATTAAGACCAAGCTGTCTTGCATCCGCGATTACTTGATCTTTATACCGGAGATTCGGTCTTCCTCTCCTTCTCGAAGCAGAAGGCTTGGATTCGAAGACCCTCTTTGCTGGAGCATTGTTTTCCATGCGCCGTGCCATGCGGGTTGTTGCCTTCCGGACAACATCCACATCCTGGTACAGTTCGCCGACTTCGCAGTTGTCTTCTCCTCCATTCATCGTTCTCAAAGACAACACCATGCATCCGTCGTAGATTTTGTTCGAAGTCACCAAGAATCAGCTCTGCTGTTTTGTTCAATGTCCAACTTTCGACTCCATTAGCAGGCTGGCAAAATAAGGGTTTCGTAGAGCATGTTTTTGGTCCTTCGAGTCAGGAGTTTCGAGCACAAATGACAGCAGCATGAGCAGCTTCTTAGCAAGTATCACCTGGTTCTAGGGAAATGGCTATGTGGGCTTTTATTAGTCCACGCTGACGGCTCCTATAATCTAACTTAACAATCCAATAAAACAAACAAACCAGCTGTTCTTACATGCATGTGTCCTACCTTTGTCCTTAAACAAAAAAACTCATAAGACAACGTGTTACTCTAATTTACCAAAGCCGGGTAATCTCACTGAAAGCATCCATTCCAAATGCTGAACACGCAAAGCGCGAATGCTAAAAAAAAACGTCGACCTTGGCATTGTGTTGACTTTTGATTATGATTATCATCCGCAAATTCATTATCAACGTCAAACGTAGTCTGTCCTTGAGAAACCATATGTGGCGTGTATCAGTGGAATTCAAAGCAAGGTACACATTACATCACTTGCTCTAGTTGTTATATTAGATGTCATAAACGTGTTCATTTATCCCTTTTTTTCTTTTACAACCGTGAGAATTTTCTAGACGCCCTTCACGACCCAGTTCTTTCCAGACGTCTGTGCAATACTTACCTCAGCCACAAATGACTGACTGGCCTACGGCAATTGCAAGAGAGAGAGAGCAATTTGCTTAACTCTCCAAATTTATGCGGCTTGTAAAATTGATTTGTCGCCGCTCTGGGAAAGTCTGAACTTAATCGATAATGATATGCGCTTGTTCTGTGTACACACTCGTTTGCCCAATAGAAAATCAAATTTACCAACTGCTGCTCGATGGGGGCAACTCAGGCAACATTCATAAAAGATTTCTCACAAAACAAACAAAATAGACTGCAACCGTTCAAGATACATGTCTGATGTTCTATGAACCCATTGGACAACGTGTCTGATTCGATTCATCTATAGGCGATACCGATACGAAATACTTCCCAACGTACGCTTATTATAAACTCACTTTAGTTCACCAATCCGCCTCAGAACGAACGGACGATACACGAAATTGAATATCCGTAGTCATACAATCTCACGACGACTGTACGTGTATGGAATTCACACTGTTTGGTCAGATAAGCCACTCAATTATAAATATACAATAATTTCCTGCATAGTTACTGCATTTGATTTGTGTGTCGAACGAAGGAACTGCTGTGTGTAAACAAAGCAGCAAACAGATTTGCCGGTTAAGGTATGCACTCAGCGTTTTGTTTTCATCATCATCCATGACATCATTTTATTTAAAAATAAGTAGATAATAAATTGTCGGTTCGTTTAATTCCAATGCGCAGCAAAAAAAAATAAAAAATTTAAGCCACACTGCATATACCACACATACACGCGCATTCGATCGGAAATTCATCGACTCCGAAGTTGGTTCGTTCTATTTTAATCACTTTAATTGACCGAACTCCATTCGTTGCCCTTTCATCTTTTGCATCTGCTCTGAGTTGGCTAATTTGTGGTGGTTACATATAACAAGTGATCGGCGAACTTTAAACTTGACTTTTGTTCTAGAAAGAATTGTGTTCAAAAAAAAGCCATCGTATATACTCATTACCTGATAAATACAACAGGCAACACGACGGTGTGAAGCAAATTATCGCTAGATACAAGGCAGTATACGTACTAATCGCAATGAGTATAAACTTTGACTCAACCGACCGATAAAGACGGCAGACGCTATATACACGAACGGCTAAGCAATTTCATTTTAGTTAGATTCTATTAACATCTGTTCGAACACAGTCACAGTCATTGGTTGCATTACATTTGGGTGGTATTCTTGTTCTTTTCTTTTTCATTTTTCTTCTAGTAATCGAACGAGTGTGTGTTGTGTAAATTTTAAAGGTTCATTTAGATAATTTTGTTAAAATGTCTGAGCAACTCGATGTGATTATATTTGGTGCGTCCGGATTCACTGGCAAGTATTGCGTCTTCGAAGCGGTGACTGTTCTGCAAAATCTGAAATGGGGTGTTGCCGGCAGAAGTCAGGTGAATTTACACATGCAGTGCCATGTCAAATTTAAGGAACGCAATTAACACAATTTTGTTTTCCCTTCGGTAGGAGAAACTGGAGGCTGTTCTTAAGGAAATGGGCGCCAAGGCCAAGAAGGACTTGTCAAAGATTCCGATTATTGTCGCTGACGTGAATGATGAAAAGTCAATATTTGAGATGACTTCCAAAGCAAAGGTCAGTAACTCGTATTTAATTGACATACCATGGATTCTACCTGCTAAGTAATTGATTTTTAATTCACTCGTAATTGTACGATATGCAAATCACTGCATAGGACAGGGCATCAGCATATTTGAATCGTGCTGCCCCAGTGAAGTGTGCTATTACCTCACATTTTCTTTAGAAAACAATTGCGTTTAGTTAACGACCTACGATAATTAGCTTGAGACATTGTATAACGTTTATGACTGTTTCAGGTCATAGTCAACTGCTGTGGGCCATATCGTTTCTACGGCGAACCAGTTGTGAAAGCATGCATCGAAGCTGGAACCCACCATGTCGATGTTAGCGGCGAGCCGCAATATATGGAATTAATGCAATTGAAATACAACGATTTGGCCAAGGAGAAGGGTGTCTACATTATATCTGCTTGTGGATTTGATAGTATTCCAGCTGATCTGGGAGTGGTCTTCTTGGAGAAGAACTTCGAGGGTATTGTACAGCAAGGTCAGACTTTGAACAGTGAAGACAAAAATTGGTATTTTCAGGAGTTTTAAATTCAGTGGAAACATACCTCCAAAGCTATTCGGCCAATGGAAAGAGAAGCGGTGCTTCCATCCATTACGGCACCTGGGAGTCAGCCGTCTACGGTCTGGCACACGCAAGTGAACTACGTGGTATCAGGCAACAACTGTACAAGGAACCTCTTCCAAAGTTCCAACCAAAATTGAAAGCAAAGTAATGCATCGCATGTTTTTGATGAATGACCACTTCTAACTTTTTGTCCCCCCACTAGGCCTGTCATCCACAGATCAGACGTCATTGATGCCGTCTGTCTACCATTCCCTGGCTCAGACAAGCCTGTCATCCAAAGAACTCAACGCTTCTTATTTGACACGGAGAAGAAACGCCCAGCACAGGTGCAAGCTTATGTTGGATTCCGGTAAGATCAAAGAATTCTGATTTGAGACACCTTAATCGGACAGACGACTCCCTTCCTTTGCACAGTTCCATGTTGGCTGCTTTAATAGTCACATTCGTTGGAATCGTCTTCGGAATAATGACGAAATTTGCCTTGGGTCGCAGAATTCTTCTCGACTATCCGAAACTATTCTCGTTTGGCTTCGTCTCACATGAAGGTCCCACCGAAGAGCACATGAAAGCGGCCCGCTTTTCCATCACAATCAAGGGCAATGGCTGGTCGAAACAGGAGACTCTTGCCGAGGCCACAGATCAGTACACCAGTCCGCCAACAAAGAATATGATTGCCAAGGTTAGCGGATCGAATCCAGGCTATGGCGCAACATGTGTTTGCTTGTTGACGGCGGCCGCAACCATTCTCCGAGAAAGCGAAAGGATGCCTGGAAAGTATGTTTTACAATTGGTCACATATTCAATGGTCTCATATCGAAATTTTCTTGTAACATTCTCAGTGGCGGTGTCTTGACGCCTGGTGCTGCATTTGGAAAGACCAACTTCATTTCTGAACTGGAAAAATCCGAGGGTGGCCTTAAATTCGAAATTGTCGCGAACAAGTAAATGCAGCCTGCATGCAGAAGAAGCCTTTTAAAATACGTATTTATTACTTACTACTCGTAATCATTCGTTGAATCTTTTTTTATACGTTTTAAAACCAAGTCTTGTATAATTATTGAATATTTTTGCTGAATTATAAATGGCTAACATGTAACATAAACGCTTTCTTTTTACTTGCTGCGCAACTGAGTCAAAGGTGCAGTAATTTTGTTAACCTTACAATGTCTGAGAATAGCTACACGTAGTGGCGCCACCTGAACATAGGCTCGTGCAAATGAGTAAGTACCGTCATTTTTGCAATTAAGTCTATACAGTCATGCCGGTGAAATTAAATTTACAACGTATGGTAGCGTAGATTAAACGTAATCACTTATCACATGTTGCTATCGTTATGGATAAGGATACAAATGTTTCGAAATGTTCTCATGATTAGATATATCGCGTGAATGTTACAATCACCGAGCAACTGAGAACATTTCGAACACTATTTGAGGGTGAAATGCAGATGACTGGCGCAAAGAGCGCCATTAAGGGCTGACTCTCAAGCTCATAAGGGCGTGCAAGTATACTGGATAGACTACAAAAGAAGAACAAGCCGAAAGCGACTATTCTCCCCCATTCCTTGACTTCGAAATACCCTTCCGGTGTTATTTCCTGACAAGGGAAGAGTGCAACACGGATGAACTCATCAGCAACTCGACCTACACGGATGGATCGAAGATGACTAAAGTCACAGGCACGGACGTTTTCTCCGAATTGTTAAACATGCACTGCTTTATCCGAATCTTTGACTTCGGCAGTGTTCTTCAAGTGGAGGTCCTGGCCGTCTAGGAAGTGGCCAAAATGTTATCAATGTTGGAAAAACCACCCAGCTTCTAATTGAGGGTCAAGTGGCCATTAAAGCAATTTCAGCGATAGAAAAGAAGTCCAAGACGTTTGAGGGCTGTCACGAAGAACTCAAACTTCTCAGCACGCAGCACTCGACTACTCTATGCCGGGCCCTAGATCATAGGGATACAGCTGGCAATGCGGAAGCGGATGAAGTTTGGCAGGAAAGAGGCTGAAATCGATCCATCCAAAGCAATCCTTGCAGATGTCAAGAAGAAAGTAGATGGCTTAGTCATAGAGCTAGCAAATGAAAGGTGGAACTCTCGAACAACCTGTGAGTCCACTCGGATGTTATTGCCCACAGCCCAAGTTCAATAGTGCGACAGCGACAGAAATATGTTTATCGATGATATTTATTTATTTTCAAGCAGTAGTCTATAATGTAAATTTTGTCTTTTATTGCGAAGTTTTTGAAAAAAAAAATAAACAAAATTGTTTTCCGTTGGACTAGTGTCCAGTTTACTGTGCGAATCAGAACTGAGCTTAAAAATTAAATTACAGATACCGTCCAATATCCCTAATCCCTTGTATATCGAAAGTCTTCGAAAAAATAATAGCGAAACGATAACTTTGGCTTATGGAATCAAAAAACCTCATAAGTCATAATCAAGTGGCTTTTAAACGTGGCAAAGGTTGTACCGATGCCCTATTACACCTTGATCATTACATATCAAACGCCATATCATCTCGCAATCATGTCACAATCCTAGCTCTTGACTTCGAAAAGGCATTTGACCGTATAGGCATTCACATTGTCCTAAATAAACTCAAAACGTGGGGCATTGGTCCCAAATTATACAACTACATACGATGCTTCCTCACCAATAGGAGGATAAACGTTAAAGCCAACCACTGCTTTTCGTCCTCTTTCCCACTGGTTAATGGCATCCCACAGGGCTCGCCACTATCAGTCATTCTCTTTATTATCGCTTTCGATGATATCAGTGCGATCATAAGTAAATATCCTACTCTCGATCATTGCATTTATGCTGACGATATTTATATCATAAGCAAACATAAAGACCTCGCCCATACTAAAAATGTGATATCTTAACTAATGGCAGACATAACAACTTGGTGTACCTTTTCTGGTGATAAACTCTCCGTACAGAAATGCAAAACCTTACACATCTGCCGCAAGATTTCTTGCAACAACATTAATTTAAGTTTTAACAATATTAATATTGAAAATGTTACCAACTTAAATATTCTAGGTATATTATTTAATAATAAATATAATTGGAAGTTGCACTGTGTAGAACTAAGAAAGAGCCTTGTTGCGAGAACCAACATTGTTTTTTTTTTTTTTTTTTTTCTTATAATTTGCGCGCGCTCAAGGGATTGCTAATACCCTTAAGTGTCCGGGGTCAAGACACAGCACGGGCCGAAGGTATAGAGGGAGAAAGGGAGAGGAGGTACCTGTGCACATTGGTCTTAAATATCTGCGGATTGTAGTCTGTGGGAAATATAGGGCTGGGAAGAGTATTCCAAATTCGCGTAGTACGGCTGAAGAACGAGTCTCTAAATTTAACTGTGCGTCCGAAAGTAGGCTTAAGGGTAAACTGATGAGCATTCCTGGCGAGACGAGTATTGCGGGTGAATTCATGGAGAGGAGGAATGCAGTTGGCTAGCTCACTTGAGCATCGTTTGTTGAAATAGCGATAAAATACTGACAAAGAAGAAACGGTACGTCGATGTTCGAGCGAGTCTAATGACTTTGCGACATTGTTGTCTCCTATAAGTTTTATCGCTCGCTTTTGGATTCTATCTAGTAGGTGCAGGGTGGTCTTTGGGGCACCAGACCAGATATGAGCGTTGTACTCAAGCTTGGGGCGGATATACGCCTTATAAATGAAAGCCAAATCAGAGGGGGTGAAATATTTCTTGCATCGATTAAGGAAACCTAAACATTTCGCAGCATTTTTGGCGACCTCAAATATGTGATCGTTCCAACTAAGTGTTCTGTTGATACACATACCAAGGATGGAAAGCTTTCCGGTTTCATCGACACAAGCACCATTCATGGATAATGGCTGATTAACAAGGGTTCGCTTGAGTGACAGCAGACAGCATTGAGTTTTAGAAGCATTGAATTCCACTCTGTTGTTGTTTCCCCAGTTAATTATGCTGTCAAGATCGGAATTCAATGAGCTTAACATACGCTGCCGTTCCAATTCTACGGCCGAAGGGCAGGGTCGTGAGTCTCGGAACGAATATGAAAAGCTGAGGGTGCTGTCATCAGCGAAGGAATGGATTGGATTAGAAGTAGCAGACAAGAGATCATTAATAAAAATGAGAAAGAGTGTCGGAGACAGAACAGAGCCTTGGGGTACACCAGCATTTATTTGGTGGATATCAGACTTGAACCCATCCAAAACAACTTGAATTGAACGGTTCGAAAGGTAATTTCTAATCCATAGAAGAAGAGATTCATCGATACCATATGCACGCATTTTCGACAAAAGAGCTTGATGCCAAACTCTGTCAAATGCCTTAGAAATATCAAGTGCAACGATCTTGTTTTCACCTGCATTATGCAAAGATGTGTTCCACTTTTCGGTGAGATAAGCTATCAAATCACCAGTGGACCTGTTACTACGGAAACCGTACTGCCGGTCATTAAGAAGCTTCCGCGATTCAAGATATTTCATAAGCTGACGATTTATCAGCGTTTCCATGACCTTAGAAAGAAGGGACGTAAGTGCTATGGGTCGGTACGAGGTGGGTGACGAAGATTCGCCCTTTTTAGGGACGGGCTGGACAAATGCTGTTTTCCATCTGCTCGGAAAGAGACCTAAAGAGTAGGATAGATGAAAAAGCTTACGCAATGGTTTTGCCAGCGCAGAAGAACACCTCTTCAGAAGTATAGGGGGAATACCATCCGGGCCAGCGGATTTGTGCACGTCGAGATCTTTAAGTACTCTTGCAACTGTACGAGTGCAGTAAGAAATGTAACACTCATATCAATACCCTCTGTAAAATTACAAAAGCGTTAGTGTTAAGTAAAATCGATTACGGACTATTTCTATACGGCATCAGCCCCAAATCTACAATAAACATTCTAAAGGCACCCTACCATCAAGCCGCGCGGAGGAGCATAAATGCATTTCCATCAAGCCCAATAAAGAACATACTAGTGGAAGCTGGCTTACCGTCTATAGAAGAACGGATATTTGAAACAAAAACCAAACTTGTCGCCAAACTCATTTTTTCAAATAAGTCGGTTATTGACAAAGACATATCATCTTCCTTGAAAAATAAATCTCCCAAACGTCTCCAAAGTGCTATCTCATCATCTTTTGCTGCCGCCAGAGGGATGGAAATTCCCCTTATCCGCCCCTTTAAATATGCCCAAATACATCCACCTTGGTCAATCAAGCCTACTTCTGTACTAATCGAACTAGCCCAACATCGAAAATTAAATACAACTCCAGCAATGTATCGTAGCCTCTATACGGCAATCGCCTCTGAGCTTAAATCCAACGGCTGGAAGTTTATTTTCACCGACGGATCCAAAACCAAAGACAGTACATCTTTTGCATGCATATTCGAAAACGACGACTTACTGGCCAAAGGAATTCTCTCCCGGAACAGGCTTCAATTTTTACAGCCGAATCGATAGCAATATTAAAAGCCACAGATATCGCTGCAAGTATGAAAGGCAAATTTATCATAGCGACGGATAGCTTCTCAGTTGTAAATGCTATCTGTAACCCAAATTATAATGCCACAATTATCAACAAAATCAGAGACCGAGTGATTGATATGCCAAATAAAGTAAAACTTATGTGGGTACCAAGTCACGTGGGTATAATAGGGAATGAAAGAGCGGATTTAGCTGCCAACCTTGCACACCGGTCCCCAGTCTTTAAAACTATTGTTTACACAAAAGAAGATTTTACCAGGATCATCAAGAACAGCTTAAAAACTAACCAACTTCAGTCATGGGCCAACTATTCCCATCATTATTCAACTATCAACAACAACAGACTGCATCCTGTATACCCCACTTCAATGCCCAAATCTATGATAACTACCTTTGTGAGATTGCGATTAGGGCACACAGCAGTAACACACAAACATCTTCTTAAAAAGGAAGATCCGCCCACATGCAGTGGCTGCAGATCTGTATTTGACATAAAACACATTCTAGGCATTGGCACATGCCCCTCTGCAACCCAGCATAACCAGTTTCTATCGCCGCAACATCTATCTATCCAGCAAATTTTAAACGAACCAACACAGGATAATGTTTTAAAAATATATAACTTCATCCAAAAATGTAAATTCGATATTTAACATTGTAATTAGTACTATTGAGCCGAAAGTCTCGCAACTTGTGCTCTTTTCTTTCTGTTAACACTATAATTGTATTATATGTTAATAAATTATAATAATAATAATAATAAATTACAGATATTTATAAGGCATTGATGAATGTGACGATGCCGATGACAACTTGTTTCTTCAGTATTTCTGCAAGATGCTGCTGTTGACTGATAGTTTACTTTAGCAGTCTGCTTCTGGGAATTGCTGTTAAGATAACGTGCAGATTGGTTGCTTCCCGATTGATGACGGAATGGTCTGAATAAACTTCTTGGAACTAGACTGGAGGAATGGGTTTGGTTTAGGGAATGTGACATTTATGGCGTTAACTTGTACATTTATGGGCTAAATTAGGTAAGGCATTTGGGCAACATTTGGCACAGTTCGGGGGGTTGGCTATCGAATTTATGTTCGCAGTTGAATAGTGGTTTACCGACTCTAATTCGGAACAGTTTGAGGCATTCTTCTCTCGTCAGTGTATTGCTGTACGCAATTCGTTTAGGTTTCCTCATGATTCGCCGATTTCTTCATTCTGAAATGCTGTGCTGTTCCGGTTAAGTTGATCGATTTTATAATAATAATAATATGGATGGCGCTACAGCCCCTAGAGGGCCAGGGCTTAGCTTCTCAGCAACCCCTCGTGTTGTGCGTGCTATTGTTCTCTCACGAGTGGAAGGAACCTACAGCTTTATGCCGACTCCGAACGGCCAAGTTTGAGAAGTTTTTTCTAGACTGTTGTATTCTTTGAGCATTGTCAGTGAGTCGAAAGAGGTGGTGAAAAGTATTTCTTGTACCAGGAATCGAACCTAGACAGGTATATCCAAGTGCGTAGGAGTCGACGCACAACGCCAGGGACCACCATTAGGGGTTTCTAATATGAGGGGGAAATTAGATGTACCCCTTGCTGGTAAATCAGCTTCATTTTCCTGGATTCCCGTGTGCGCTGGGACCCAGGACAGAATTAAATGCCCATCAATCTTGTTCCTGACCGATTCTAATATGGGGCATCTGTTGGTTGCGCTTTTTAGTCCCCTGAAGAGCTGTTGGTTGTCGTCGGCTCAATTTTGGGCTAGGTTTATAGTCTTTTTAATACTTGCTAGTTCGGCCATGTAGCTTTCTACTGGACGTGGTAGTTGGCCTTGAGGAAGGGTTACCATTTGGCCACTCCTTTACCATTGCATTAACGCATTTGTTCATATCCATCAGTGTAAAGGATCCGTTCTAGGTCTAGACTATCCAAATTCGTATGTGTAGTTTTTTCTAAATGTCGTTTGTAGTAGCGTTCTTTTTATGTTTGGCGATGCTGGTATCTACAGGGAGTAGGTGCATTTTCCATGGTGGTCTTAACGTGGATGACGATGGTAGTTGAAGCGCTAACTGGTCATACTCATCTGAAATCTATGAAAACAAAATGGGACATTCCCATGACTTCATTTGAAGAGGCTGTGATCACGAAGAAGAAGGAGAGGATATACCTCACTAACTTGACCACTGCCCCAGTCTCTGCCAGTTGAGATGCAGAAGACAGTGAGAACACATCTTCCACGACCTCCAGGAATTAATAAAAAAAAATTCAGGTTTATTGGGATCTCAAGATGGCTGGACAACACATAGGCATGACATGGTTTGCGCGTCTAGTGTCTACCCACTTACATAACCTAACCAAGTGAAAGTAGAAAAGTTGTATACCAACGAGCTCGGAAGCTTTATTTAAAAGCTTCCTCCTTCCTCCTGATGCGTCTGTTATCCCAATCATCCAGAAATCTGGACGAAACTGCAAAGAGATTTTGATGGAATTTCCGTAAGTACTTGAAGATTTTGGAAGAAAGAGGCTGGGGCATTGACAAAGGAAATGAGTGCCCTGTAGTTCGTCCCCACAGCCTATGCGTATGGTATTCTGGGTAAGTCCCATTTTGTTTTCGTGGTATTCGTCAAATGATTGTGACCGGATTGCGCGCCTGCTACCATACGCAGCGAGTCTTTGTTGCATAGGAGGAGTTTGTCAGTCCTTGCGCTGTTGAACCTCGGCGATAGCATTCGGGTAGGTTAACGAGTTCCACCCTTCATTAGCTAGCTTCATGATTTTGTCGTTCACTTTCTTTCTGACATCTGCCAGAGGTGCATCAATGCATGGGATTGCTTGGGATGGGTCGATTTCGGCCCCTTTCCTGCCAAGCTCATCTGCTACTTCATGTCATTGTTATGTTCCTGTGTCCTGCGACCCAGCATAGAGTAATCGAGTGCTGCGTGCCGAGAACCTTAAGTTCTTCGCGGCGGCTTACGACCAGTTTGGATTTGATTGATGAAATTGCTGTCGAATAGAATGATAAAATCCAACAATGATATCATTTTGGACGCTTCTTTGACCGTCAGGGCCTCTGATTGGAAAACACCTCCGTAGTTAGATAGAGCATGTTTAATACTTCGGAGAAAATGCTCGCGCCTGAGCCTCTTTCCATCTTCGATCCATCCGTGTAGACTTGAATGGACGTCGAATTGTTATGAATTCTTTATTGTCCCATTCCTCCATTGTCGGAAAAAGATAATGGTATACAAACTAAATGGTATACTGTTGCTCCCGTGGCACATTGGTTTGCACCGACATTTATTTTTAAATGACCACCTCTCGAGATTCGGTGTATAATTGTCAAGCCTTCCAAACTTAGGCGTTCAAAGTTCTCACACAGTGTTTGCTGGATCCAATTTGATTGGTAGAATTTCAGTAACTAAACATTCAATTTAATGCCCCAGTGATAGTTACCTTTCGCTTAATCGACTCGGACACCTGATAATTAAGGACGCAGCACAAGTGAGGGCCTCAAGCCATAACGAAATTTTCGGAAATGAACTCGATGATACCAAAGCTAAGGAATGTAGGCGTACTCCAAATTATTAAAAGAATTGTCATTCAACGTCACATCAAAAGGATGACGTCTCCGAAATTGACAAGGACACACAAATCATTAAGAAGCGATCGCCAGCAATGTATCCCAGCCACCATCTATACACAAATCGATCTTCGCCTTGGTCACACCACCTTGACCTATCAACAGCTGCTACGAAAGGAGCCGCCACCAACAAAAACAAAAAAAACAGAGCCGTAAGCAGTCAACAAAAACAGAGCCGTAAGCAGTCGCAGCCAGTGCTCTTTAATGTGTACGTTTCAATCTTGGTGATGAATTATAAATTCAGTAATCATTGTGGATAGTGGTGTTAGTGGGGGCAACTCTCCATATTTATTAAGCTTAATACAAGCGAACAAATTAAACAATCTAAACTTAAAAACTAAAGCTTAACCTAGATGGTAGAGAGAGAGAGAAATGCAGGACTAGCGCAGGAAAGAATGGGACTGGAGGAGTATTCCATAGTGTTAGCCAAGCTTAACATTCTTGATACCGGTGAGTTTAAGCCGGAATTAGTCCGGCGGAAGAGCGCTACAGACCTTAGATTGTAGGGGTTGACGCTAAGACACAAAGTCAAGAAGAGCGGGGCAGCCTGTATTACGACGGTTTTCGAGGGACTCAAGGCGAATAAGTTTAAGGCGATCAGAGTAAGGAGGTAAGTTGATTCTGTCAGTCCAGTCAAGATCACGTAGAGCGCAACGTAGAAACCTACGCTGGACAGCTTCGATACGACGAAAAATATGTATGTTATTTGTACCCCAGAGTGGGAGTACTTCCATCTTCGCACTCCCACCAGACTGGCCTTATTGGACACAATCATTTAATCGGTAATTATTTTAACAAGTCCACATAGTGTTCAGAAAAGCAACGAGAACCTTTGAATAAATCGTAACAGAATCTAACTGAATACAAACCACATTTATTCGAATTTGTTTTTCTTTTTAATTCAATCGATGTATTGACAAAATTGGTATTAAGTATTTCAAAATGAGTTCACATCAAGAAGCATTTGGTTTGATCAACGCTCCAGCCGGCAAATGGGTCCATCTTCAACCATTTTCAAGTCGACCTTGGGCCCGACCAAATCGCGAATGTTGTTGATACCGTACTTGATCATAGTCGGGCGTTCTAACGACAAGCCCCAAGCGATGACATTCACATTTGCAGGTAATCCCATGGGCAGCAGCATTTCTGGACGAAAAACGCCCGAATTACCGACCTAAAAAGAATAACTGAGTATTTTTTGCCCGCAACAGTGTGCATCAGTTCCTACCTCTATCCATCTGTTTAGACCGGGATGGAAGCAGAAAATCTCCATGCTGGGCTCGGTGTATGGATTGTACGCCGGTTTGAATTCCAACTGTGTAATGCCAAGCTTGCGGAAGAACTCATAGAGTGTTCCAATCAAGTCCCCCAGGGTCAGTCCAACATCGGCAATCACGCCCTCCACCTGATGGAACTCAGCCAAATGGGTAGCGTCCAAGGTTTCATTTCGGAAAACCTTGTCAATGCTGAAGTATTTCGCCGGTTTGAAGCCGCCAGGTTGGTTCACCAGTTTATACAGCATGCGCGCACTCACGGCTGTTGTGTGCGTTCGTAGCAAATTCTTTTGCGCCTCCTCTAGCTTCCAGTCGTAGCGGTAGCCCTGTGATCCGTAACCGCCTTCCGAGTGCACCTTTTTCACGCGTTGCAAGTACTCTTGAGGGAACTTGTAACTTTTTCCTGGATAACTGATGAAGAAAGTGTCGTGAGCATCACGAGCTGGATGCTGTTGCGGCTGGAAGAGCGCATCGAAATTCCAGAACGATGATTCAACGTAATTATTTGTGGGCATCTCTGAGAAGCCCATTTCCAGGAAAATTTGACGGAATTCCGTTCGCACTTTCAGCAGCGGATGAAGGTGTCCTCGGGCAGGTGGTGCGCCGAGTGCATCAAAATTGTATGACTTGAACTTGAGATCTTTCCACAGCCCTGAGGCGAGCATATCCACGGTAAGATCTGTTTCCAGCTTTGTGAGTGTGGTAGAAAACTCGGCGCCCTTACTGAGGATGAAACTCTTTACTGTAACCTCCTGGAGTAGTTTCCTTTTTTTGTATTCCGTTAGAACATTCGCCGCTAAATCAGTCTTTCCGCCGGCAATAGCTTGTAAATTGGTCATAACTAAGTCTTCTATTTTGTCCACTTTCTTCTTGACCAGCGGAGGAGTGACGGACTTGTCAACAAAGATCCATCCCTGGGACATGGCTTTGCTGAAGCCAACCTTAGCGTTTGGAGATGATTTCATAAGCTCTGCTTGGACTATACCTTCAGTGGGGACGGCATTGTATACAGCGGCTTCATGACTGCCATTAGCAATTACTTCCTTTCCCTCGCCGGTCAGCTCAATTGACTTGTGAGATGTTGGATCGACATTGAGCAGTTCACCATGAGCCTGAATACTCTTCAGAGCTCCAATGATTTTCTGATGTTCTTCACCGAATACAGGCACTAAGTCCAATGTGTCGACTTTGTCTATGCTCTCCAAATGTTGAAGAATCCTTTCGGTTAGGTCGGGATGCATTTTTTAAACAAATTAATTGGGAAAATGCTATATTATTAGTTAAATTAATCCCGGCCGTGGATTGATGATGATATTTCCAGGAGTCGTCGTGTCAGCGGTGCCGTCAACATGCGCTAATTCTGACGTTTCTTCATATGTTCGAGGTTTGTTCGATTTTAGATTTTTGCATTTTTCGGAGGAATGTGTTCGGAGTAAAAATGTCGTTGTTTGGGTGGAATTTCTAATTAGAAGGAATATCATATAAAAAATACAATTTTGTAATGAAATAATTTTGAAAAAATTGACTTGACTGTTGTTGGTAAAAAGATCTAGGATTTGCAAACCCAGCCCTTCCAAGACTCCTGCAATCATTTGAAAATTAAAATTATAAAAATAAACTGTCTCACATGACAGTCGAATGAATTCAGCAGCAACTCCCATTTTCCAGAGGATACACAAAATTTATAGATTATTTACAAACATTGCGTTGCCGCCTTTATGCGACTGAATTTATGCTTAAAGCAATCAGTACTAAACATTTTTTTGTTAAATTCAGCTTGTGCTGTGAAATAGAAATAAAATATTTACTACATAACATCACATCGAAATTGATAAATATTTCATATCCTCATAAATGCTTGTAATCGAGCGTTAAGAAAGTAAGAAAATCCAAAATCCATTTAATTTGCCAACACGTCCGTTTCGCCCCCACACCGTGTTTTTCTGAATCGAATTTTGCAAACATCTGACTTTGGATGACTTAGAAATTTGTTTTTTTCCTTTCTTTATTCCTTTTTTTTCTTCTCTCAATCTACATAATTTTTTTCTCTGTTTGCATATGTAAATGATTCCAATAAAATTTGCTAGGCCGTCATATACATTATCATCGATGTGTGTAAGACACGTAATTAGATTGTTTTTCGAGTGACTTCCATTATCAGTCATACATAATTCTTGTGTGGTTTTTATTTTCATTTGCAGCAGAAGACCCACGGTACAAAAGGTGAACTGACCTCTGAGGACACAGTAAATCATGAGACTTTTCTTTGAAGAGTTACTCATTGGATTTGAATTTAAGAATTTTCTTATCGCGCTAGCAGCGCTTCTGATTGTTTACCTTGCTTGGGAGTCGACCTATGTGCGGGACTATCGAGTGCAACCGAATGCTGTTTTGATAATCGATAATAATCGCCGGGTATTGATTGATATTGCCAATCATCGACAAGATTTAACTCCGCCTGCTGATGGTTGGACAATAGAATCGGTGCAGCCAATAAATGGTAGACCTTCGGTAGGGAATACAGCAGAGGCGAATAGTAATAGTACGGAGGTTAATACGGTGCAGATACCAGAACCACCGCCTTCACTTGAGGTTGTGATCGAAGAAGTGCATGATCTTGCCACTGTTCGACAGCAGTTGAACGAGAACGCTTTTCGTACGCTAGAATCATTTGAACAGCTAAGTGGTCTACTGCACGATCGCGAAGGAGGTCCCGAACAGGTTATCCGTGCAATGGACACAGCAGACGGAGTGAGAAGACGACGTTTGGCGTACTACAATCAAGATCGTCGTTCGAGTGAATCAGAAGAAGTAACCCCAGAGGCTGCTAGCACAAGCACTTCTCAAGGCGGTGGCGATTCATCAGAGTCCTGCGTTGAAAAAAGTTCCAATCGAAACAATGAGAGCGATGACAAGTCCAAAGTGGATAGTGAAGCTAATAAAGACGGCTCCACAGAGAAAAGCAATGCAGCCAGTCAGCCAGATCAGGAAGAGGAGAGGAAGGGGGAAATAAGAATCAAATTGAAGTACTTAAACGACGACATGAAATTGGTGAAAGGATGTCCAAGTGAAAATATTGGCGACTTTAAGAAGTGCGTTGATAAATTCGCACTAGACTTCTGGTTGATTTCTTATGCTCTCGTTTTTTTTTTTTTTTTATATTCTAGGCGGAATTTCACTCTTGAGTTGGACGCTCAAAAGTTTGTTCGTTTGGTGTTCAACGGGCATGTCCTGCAGCCGGACTCGAAGACCTTAGAGGCGTGTGGTCTCTTTGATAATTGCGTTGTGCACTGTTTGGTTCACAACAGAAACCCGTCGGCGGCTAATCAAAGTCAGCACAGTGGCCAGGCTAATTCAGGTGAGTGGTCATTAATGGGGCATTGCATGCATTAGTTATTCTGGCGACAGGGACGTTTTTTGACTTCGACCAAGATTCTATGTGATTCGTCTTGTCTTTGAGAAATAGGAACGCAATAGTGGCCACTATGTGCATCGTCTCCTACGTTGGCTGCCTGGGTTCAATTGCCGCCCTGACGAACAATTCGAATAGTTTAACAATTCACGGCGCATAATCATATTCAAAAGCTCGAATTTACCGTGGGAGACAACTGTGAATACAACAGAGGTTGCAACCCTGAATAAAAATCCAGTTGTTTAGAAAACAAATTGTGATGCAAAGTAGAGCTTTCGTTTAAGTAAACCAATGCCAACCATTTAACAGCTCCCCTCTTGATGGTCAAGCAAGAATTGTGATCTTGACTATTTGCTGGCACAACTCACGTTCTACTTTTCTCCAATCAATGGTGAAACAAGTCCCAAGACATTATGGTTTCTTGCAATCACCGTTAATTTATGCATCTGCATCGCAAGTCACCGGACGCAAACACCGATTAATTTAGTCTGCTCTGCAAGGTTATTTAATTTACTTAAGTTATTCAGACGGTCTATGTCGCGGCAATGTCTTTAATTTATTTCGTTGCGTTGCGTTCATAGGATTGTAATTCGATTTGACTAAGAAGAGAAAATGCAGACCCAAAAAATGTATTGGAATTAAAGCATTACGAACAAACCGGTGATCTATACAACCACTCGTGGTGCTATTGTTTTCTCACGAGTTAACAAACAAAACTGCCATTAACGGTCGGCTAAAAATTTCCCATTTGTTCTGTTGAACGTTATCTTAGATTACCTGACTAACGACGAACTCAAACACATTGGATAGAACGCGGAAACATCTTATATTCTCTTTTGGTCTTTATCCCTTTCTTACTGCATCGCACTGCCAGCTGATTTGTAATAAAATGTCCGTACAACGAGATAAGAATTCGACCAGTTAACAATGTCACCGCTCAAGATGTCCTGTTTATTTATTTGGGGATACCATACCCAAATATTGACGCGCGTCTATTTTTAAAATAAGTACCCTTAAAATTCAGGTATAAGAATTTGGAGGAAAGTTTTCCAGCTCATTGCTCTTTCGGGATGACGAACTGCCAACTCCACACCTTTCGCGACTGCAAATGCTACTCTTCCCGTGTGCTCCATTGCGAAATAACCACGGTCTGCTCTCAATCTTAAACGAACAGAAATTATGATCAGACTGAGCTAAAACTGAGCCTGCTCTCAAAACTGCCATCGACGCTATCATTGGGCTTTGCGCCTTTAGAATGGGTACCTAATGCCTTCTGAGGATGCTGCGGAGATGAAAAAGGGGATGCACCTTATCTACTTTTTCAGCGCGCTCACCTCGCTGAGAGAAGCAAGAACAACAGCTCGAACTAAGCACTATTAGTGTCAACCATCTTCAACAGCAGCAACAGCTTTGGCAACAGCACCAACTGATACATGGAGCCAGATCCGCGTGGTAGCAAAGTTGGACTATGCAGGGCCAACTGAATCTAACCTTAACCAATTTAACTTCAAACAATTAGGTGACAAGCTAGTTGTCCGATTACAAGCTGTCACTGTAACTCTTATTTAGTAAACTTTGCACTATTATCGCGATCACATACACACTTCCAAAATCTACGCACCAGCTTATCTGAGTGCTCCCCTTTTAGCCCTGGTCTTTGCCTGTTACGTTGTCTCTGGGACATTGTGTCCTCCTCGAACCAGGAGGATCGGATTGTAAGACTCTCTTAGCTGGAGCGTTAGTGCTCATAAGCTCAATGTGGGCAAGCCAGTATATTCGCGTCCTCATATTATATTCGACGGAGAATTTTTTTTTCGAAAGCGGTAAGAATTCACTATGTTTTCCTTATCGCCCAGCTTTGAGTTCCATATAGCAGGACTGGCATGATGATGATGATTTCGATGCTGTGTAGTTCGTGATGTATGTATGTACATAGTTTAGCTGCGGTCCGTAGAGGGTCAGGGTCTAGTTTCTCAGCAACCACTAGTGTTGTGCGTGCTCACAAGTGGAAGGGACCTAGAGTTTTATGCCGACTCCGAACGGTCGAGTTTGAGAAGCTTTTTCTAAACAGTTATACTCTTTGAGCATTGCCAGTGACACGAAAGGGGTGGGGCTGTCGTAGTAAGACTCGAACCTAGACGTCGAGGTTCAAGTGAGTATGAGCCGACGCAGAGACCCACAATGCCACGTTTGTCATTTTGCAATAGCAGCTCTTGTTGAGATATGAAGGAGGACATTTTTACAAAAAATGTACCAGTTTTCAAGCTAAAATCTTTTATTACAGAAAATGAATTCGAATGAAACCCCGCTACAGCCCGGGTTGGACATCAACCAACAAACCTCTCCAGCGAGCACGATCTTTCGCCAGCTGTGCACACCAAGTTGTTTGAGGTCCTTCCCCTCTTCTGTGCGCCATCTTGATCGAGGACGTTCTCTGTTGCGTTGTCCCAATGGCTCGGATTCGAAAGCTCTTCGGGCCGTCAAGACGCTTAACAAGGCTCATGCCGCTGTACAGATAGTGGTTGAATCTTCTCCTCCAGACGCCATCAAGGCAAACAGGACTAAGGATCGCACGCAGAACTTTTCTCTCAAAAAGACAAATATGTTGCTTCTTTATCCGCTTTTAATAGCGTCCATGTGTCTGTGCCATAGAGCAGGACAGGGATGATCAGAGTGCTGTATAAAGTCAGCTTGGTCTTTCAAAAGATGACTCTGTCACTCAATTGCCCTTTGAGCCCAAAGAAACAGCGATTGGCAAGAGTAATTCTGCCCTTGATCTCGGTGGTGTTATTGTCCCTGTTTACTGGGAAGTTTCTGCTGCCCATTATGACACTCTGTCCGTACGTCCTTCCGTTATGACAGCATACACTCACCCCTATCACGAATTCCATTGTAATCGAAAACGTGCTAAGAACTCCGAAAAAGCGATCACAGAATTCATTCGTAGAGCAATCGTAGTGAGGAATCAGCTTCAAGATCGTGAAAGTATCACTGCGATATCCGATTCCAAATCCGATGTGCGACCAGATTTTCGTGCCAACAGTATGCCGGAGACAAGTGGGCCACTTCCATGATAAATTCGTACAATTTTAGTCGCTTCGTAGTTTGTACTGTACAATCGAAGTGGCGTCGATATAACATCCAAGCGTTGATGAAGGCCATATCGCACATGTGATAGAAAAGGAGTTGGGTGCATTGGCGTGATTTAATGCGGATGTCTTAGATCGACGCTGCACATGTATCTGTCGTATTCGTGCATGACGTTGGGGCACTCGAAGTGATTCCACCGATTTACACAGACGATTAGACAAAGGGTGTTTTCAACGTCAGACTAACAAAGGACTGCGTTATGCATGTTCATTAATGCAGATATACAATCAAACTAACTTTGTGAAGGTGAACTGCTGTCGGCCAGATGGTGCAGTCATTGTTTTTTGACTGCAAATAGGGTCGATTGGAAGAAAAATATTTGGTACTAAGGCCAGACTGCAGACATTCTGCACCGTGTGTGTGTTCAAAAGCGGATGAGAAAAGAAATGCGATTGTAGTAGTGCAGATTTCCGACGTTTATGAAAACACCCATATTCGTTACACCCTTGTGATGCTGGGGTGGAATCGGCTAAGGCGATAGTTGACTGTCGTATTTTTAATAATCACATTCGACTATCAACTGGACCCCGCTCTGAGTAATGCTATCGCAAAAAATATGCCTCAAAATGGCTTTTAGAAGGTAGGTAGATGTTTCGATTTTTCTTGCAAGGATTTTCAGTTTTTTTGAGTAGCTTTGTAATATTCACCACGATTACGAATGTCGTTTAACGACTTGTGTCGAAGCACCTCTGTGATGTCGACTTCTGGCGATAAGCTTATGTGGAACGTATTTTTTGTGTGACACTTGTCGTGCATCGGTATTCCGAAAGTCGATTTACTACACTAAAACGACGAGTAACGCGACAAAAGAAGACGGTTTGAATTTTGTGAACGACTCTTATGGAAAAACAAGTAAAAACGTTTGTGTTTTAACTGGAATGGTGTCGAATGTTCATTATTTATATCTTAAGAATGAAAGTTTCCAGCCCAAAACAAATAAGGCGGCTGGTTGAACTGATGGAGGAAAATATGAATTTAGCAAAAAATTTCAAGAGGCTTTTCTCAAACAGATGCAAACAAAACTGAACGGAAGGAAGTCGCAGCAATTTTAAATAGTTTAGGACCACCTGTTTTTAGGAACTAGAATTTTAATATGCGTCCCATCAACACATTCAATATGTATGTATGCCATATTTTTGATAGAAGTGCATTTTTGTTTGATCCAGTTCTTCCGAACTATTTCCAAATTTAATCCATATAAGACAATAAACTCCTCCGCTATGTCGATCATTTCTTTAATGATTTTGCTTACGGTAGGCTGTGTTAAGCCCAATCCAAAGACGTTCCCAAAACCGGTTTGGTAGCTCCCTTCAGCGCAAAATATTAGTAAAGCTGCAAGTCGCACAACTATCGGCACCGAAGACAAATGTGTTATGTCCGAAATTCTATTTTTGATTTTGTCCAGCAAATAAGTAAACGCCACCTTATTTAGTTTAAAATACTTGTTAAATCTTTAAGAAACTTATTAATTTATTCACAATATCTCTTACTTAGCATCTGGTAAATCAAATGGATTGCATTTTTATCTTATACTTTTTCTGATGTTAATTAATTCCCTTTTCTGCAATTCTTGATCGCCGTTCTCTTCACTAATCTAATAAATAACCATAGCAATGCCGTCCATATTTACTTTAAATTCCACGAATAATTTAATTAAGCAAACACCTCAAAACAACAATTTAAAAATGTGTATTCCGGTAGAATTTATGAAAACTATCCCATTTAACGAGTTGATATGTCAAATTGACAGTAAGCTTTTGAGTGGCAGTTTTGGACTGTTTGTGGAACAAAAGCTCGAGTCGATTAAGGTTCGTAATAACGATGCTTAAACGCCTGTAAAGTGACTCGACTCTCAAAACGCCTTCTGTTGTTCAAGTGAAACGATGAACAGACGGCTGTACCATCTGCCCGACATCGATGAGCTATTGACGTTTATGAACAGTAGGTACTGCAGTGCACCTAAATTAGTATGATCGTATATGCATGATACATGTGTAAGGGCAAATAAATCACAAACTCACTCGAGAACGTATTTCCACAACAGCTTTATTTTAACAGAGAGCGCTAATAACATCGATCAGCCTTTTTATAACATGCGTATAACAGAATGTGTATAACAGAACATATGTAAATGAGAGAATATATAAATGAGAGCTTGCATAATTGAGATCATACGATTGTATAATTGAGAGGATTATAGGAAGTTGTTTGCAGAATTGCGTTAAGAATATTTGTGTGTACGTACGTGGAAGGATGCAGGGTGACACGATATTTTTATTTATTTTTAGCTTTCGGTAATATATCAGATGCTTACACATGTTTAAAGGTTAGCCTGACGTTTATGAAAACACCCCATATCTTACTTACTTAAGGTGGCGCTACAGTCCGGGGTGGACCTGGGCCTCAACCAACAAGCGTCTCCAGCCAGCTCGATCTTTAGCTAGCTGTCTCCAGTTTCGCACGCATAGTTGGTTGAGGTCCCTTTCCACTTGCGTGCGCCACCTGAGTCGCGGTCTTCCTCTACTGCGCCGTCCCTCGGGGGTGGATTCGAAGACTTTTCGGGCCGGAGTATTGGTTTCCATCCGCTCTACATGACCTAGCCATCTCAGTCTTTGGATCTTCACTCTTCTGGCTAAGTCGATGTCGCTGAACAGCCCGTATAGTTCGTCATTATATCTCCTCCTCCACTCACCGTCTATGCAGACGGGACCGAAAATCACACGAAGAATTTTCCTCTCGAAGCAACCAAGGGCAGCTTCATCCGCTTTTGACAAAGTCCATGCCTCCGCGCCATATAGCAGGACTGGGATCGCTAAGCAATAACAAAAGCCGCGGTTGTCCCATAGTAGGTAGAGCTAGTAGCCCCATGGATGAGGCTTATCTGGCATGTATTGTTAGAGAAAATGGGCATTAAAGGGTTAAATAATTATGCATACGAATTTTCGACGCCCTTTCCTCAGTCGCGTATTCTTAATTTGCATTTCCGATGCCGAATGCAGCATTTTATTACTTTCAGTGTTTACAACATTCAGTAGCAAATAATTTTATGATACATATATGTTTCAAGGTCAACGTGAAAATGCATTCGATCAAAACACGTCCACCGGCGGTGCAGCAGGCTCCAATACAGGGCCAACAGTGGGCAATTTTTCTAACCACGAATCCAATTCGGCCCATGTAATGGCGACATATGCAGGAATTGCATTCATTACTCTATCTCTGATCATCGGCTGGTATTGCAGGTAAGCAACACACGCGCATGTAGTCCTTTTGAAAATTCTAATTTGCCCTCTCTCTCTCTCTCTCTCTCTCTCTCTCTTCAACAGAATACAGTATCATGTTTTCTTCTCCTGGTATTCCACACTCGTCCTCATCCTGGTGACGATTCTCTTTTCAATAGTTGGGCCGTTGCTGGTGTTTATCGAAAACAACGAGGGCCAACAGCAGACGACTTAAATGCGAATCCGAATGAGCACAGCTCCAGATAACTGGCTCATTCAATTTGAATTCAATTGAAGTCAATGTCAGAAACAAAAAAAAAAAAAAACATAAAACAAAAACTATTGTCAGAGCGAAGGAGGATGAGGAGCATATAAACGATCTATTGATAAAGAACTGCATACATTTTTGTGTTTTTCTCTGATCAAAACTAAATCTGTGACGAATCCAATTCATGAACTTTTACAAATACATACCGTATATAGATATTTTTTTTTTTTTTTTTTGTAATACTTTCTACACACGAAACAAATGAAAATGTTTGAAATCTTTTACGTTTACATCGTTTTCCAATCACTGAAAAAAAAATAAAAACCACACCACACACACAACACACACCTAAGACAGAAGTAGGTTTGCTTTAATTTTGGCTTTCAAGAGTAAAGAAAGTTCATTAATGTATAGATGTGTAAATGTATATTATATAAATATAAAAAAATAATACATAATATATATAAAAAAAAGAGAGAGAATATCTTTATTCCATGGAATTTACTAACATTTATGAACTTAAAGGTACAACGATCCGTCGGCTGGTCCGAGATAGCGCAGCGAAATGAGAAGAACGTCAATAATTGTCCACACTCCTAGGCCACCGAAGCTGAACAGCTTTCCGATTCCTTCAGGCCAATGACCGAGATAAAATCTGAAGATAAATTTAAAGTGTAGGCAATTAGTTTGTGTTCAAGAGGAAGCAGTACGTTTGTATTTCGCATTAAAATCAGCTCCTGCGGCATTGAAATCAATCGAATTCCACTAAGGCAAGTAGAAAAGGTTTGTAAGAAGCGACCTCGTGTCCGGGACTGGTTGAAGAAATCCATTTCAGGTTTGTTTCTTCTTATTTCACATAATGGTGAACGAAGTATTGCAGACGAATGTAACAATTTTTATGTGAGATTTGTAGTTCTACACGCGCTATAATGGTTTTTGACATTAGGGAGGTGGTTCACATGGACAAACATGGTCTCTAATCAGTATCAAAAGAAACGACGACCTGTTGACATGCATTGTCACATCGTCATAGTCGCGCGAGTTAAATTCGCAACCAGAATAACATAACAACACAACTATCTGGTGTCGAGTCTCTTTATTGACTAACTATTCATTCATTAATCTAACTTATGACCTACGTTTACAATATGTTAACTCGCCAACATGATATCGACTCATCAACTTATTGCAATTAGATACCTGATGTCAACGAACGAACCTCAAGGTAATCACCAAGTAAGCGGTTTGGCTGTGCTTGCACTATGGTGTGCAATGGCTAAGTTCGTTGACTAGGTTCGAGTCAGCATTTCTTGCTGTTCTGCTCATATACATAACTCGCGTTCCCAACGTGCCGTAGTAGAGGCTTTTACGGCTATTGAAGAACAGACGAAACGCGCTGGTCTGAAGATCAATGAGGGCAACACAAAATATATGCTGTCGACCAAAAAACGTTCCGTTCCGCACACCACCTTGGACAAAACTTCACGATCGACGGCTACAACTTCGAGGTAGTAAAGGGGTTTGTCTGTGAACTCCACAAACATTTTCAGAGTGGAGATCCGTTGTAGAATCGCCCTTGGCAACCGGTGCTACTTCGGTTTGTCAAAACAACTGGGCTCAAAGCTTCTGACTCGAAGGGCCAATATCATGCTCTACAAAACTCTTATTTTGCCAGTCCTGCTCTATGGAGCCGAAAGCTGGACGCTACGCCAAACTGCAGAACTGATTCTTGGTGCCGTCGAAAGAAAACTATGTCGGGTATACGGTCCCGTCTGCGAGGAAGGCGAATGGAGGAGAAGACTCACAAAAGGTACATCCTGGTACAGCTCGTAAGGTTCGCGGTTATACTCTACAAGCTGTAGCACGATGTGGATGTAGTCCGGAAGGTAAAAATCCGTCGACTGCACTGGCTCGGCCACATCGAGCGCATGGACGACAATGCTCCAGCAAAGAGGGTCTTCGAATCCGAGCGTCCTGGTTCGAGAAGAGGAGGAAGAGCGCTAGCTATAAAGACCAAGTCATCGCGGACAGCAAGACAGCTTGCTCTTGATGACTGGAAGTCAACGATGGAAGGCAGCAATTGCTCAGGCTCGGACCCTCCATGGGTCGCCGGCCTGATAGGTAAGTAAGTAATCGTGAAGGAGACCCCCTGAATTGCGCCAGCTATAGAGTCATCTGAACATCGCGTACAAGATCTTATCCGCCATGTTGTGTGAATGCCTAAAGCTGTTCGTCAACAACATGGTCGGTGCATACCAGTTTGGCTATAGAGCAGGAAAATCCACCCTCGAGCAAATTTGGAAAAAACCCAGTAGCATCCACCACATTGTAATCGATTTAAATACCGCGTTTGACAGCATCTATAGACACTAGCTATACAGAGCAATGTCTAGTTTTGGCATCCCTACCAAGCTCGTCCGTTTGTGTAGGATGACGCTGGATAATGCACGCTGCTCCATCAAAGTCGGTGAAGACCAAACGGAGACGTTTAATGTCAAAAAAGGATTCAGACAAGGCGACGCGCTGTCATGCGACTTCGGCAACATCATTCTTGAAAGGATTGTTCAAAACTCACCTTAACTTTGTAGTTCTACACGCGCTATAATGGTTTTTGACATTAGGGAGGTGGTTCACATGGACAAACATGGCCTCTAATCAGTATCAAAAGAAACGACGACCTGTTGACATGCATAGTCGCATCGTCATAGTCGCGCGAGTTAAATTCGCAACCAGAATAACATAACAACTCAACTATCTGGTGTTGAGTCTCTTTATTGACGTTTGACGTTTGATGTCAAAAAAGGATTCAGACAAGGCGACGGGCTGTCATGCGACTTCGGCAACATCATTCTTGAAAGGATTGTTCAAAACTCACACCAGAGGAACAACCTTTCAGAAGTCCGTTCTCGCAATATGCCCACGATATTGACATTATCGGAAGAGCGCAGCGTGATGTCAATGGCGCTTTTGTGGGTATTGCAACGGAGGCCGCGAAGATGGGTTTAGCGGTAAACGAGGGTAAGACCAAGTATATGCTGTCAACGAGAAAGGACACCCAACACCGACGTCTCGGTCAGAACGTCACAGCAGACAGATATAACTTTGAGTTAGTCAAAAACTTTGTCTACCTAGGTAACGCTATCAATTCAGCGAATGACACCAGCGCTGAAATCAAACGAAGAATAACTCTTGCCAATCGCTGCTTCTTTGGGCTAAGAAAGCAATTGGTAAACAAAGCCCTCTCTCGAACAACCAAGGTAACGCTTTACAAGGCCTTAATCGTCCCAGTCCTGCTATATGGCGCGGAGGCATGGACTTTGTCAAAAGCGGATGAAGCTGCCCTTGGTTGCTTCGAGAGGAAAATTCTTCGTGTGATTTTCGGTCCCGTCTGCATAGATGGTGAGTGGAGGAGGAGATATAATGGCGAACTATACGGGCTGTTTAGCGACATGGACTTAGCCAGAAGAGTGAAGATCCAACGATTGAGATGGCTAGGTCATGTAGAGAGGATGGAAACCAATGCTCCGGCCCGAAACGTCTTCGAATCCACCCCCGAGTGACGGCGCAGTAGAGGAAGACCGCGACTCAGGTGGCGCACGCAAGTGGAAAGGGACCTCAACCAACTATGCGTGCGAAACTGGAGGCAGATAGCTAAAGATCGAGGGAAGAGGACTAGGTCCACCCAGCACTGTAGCGCCACCCTAGGTAAGGAGGGGTGGTCCTGAGCATCGATTCTACAGCAACCACTCGTATCGTATGTGACCTAATGTTGTCTCATGGGTGGAAGGGATCAACAGAAGCATTTTCAGGCAAAGGATACTCATTGATCAGAGGTGGAACCATGACAGTTGCTCGTCTCGGGAATTGAATCCGGACGGCGACGCGCATGCACACTACGCCACGACGGCCACATACGTTTGTTCGTCGTCTTCTTTGTATGGCGCTACAGTCCGAGTTGTACCTGGGCTTCTACCAACCTCTAGAGATGGTGATCCTAAATTGAACAACATGCATAGCATCCTGGTTATTGGAACAACAACATGGAAGGACCAGTCGCTGTGGCGGCACGTATAAAATTCTTAGAAAAGATGAAGAAGGCAATTGAAACTGGAGGTTTTTAGTAAGTAGCTAGACTGATTGCATGCCATCCATAATTTGATCATTGAGTTTTGAGATATGTGCTGGTAGCTCCATATGTTGTATGAACGCAGCGGTAGCTGCGAGAACTGTAGCAAATACTTGAGTATTTCTCATAAGTGTGCAAATTCGATAATAACCGTTATCTACATGTATCTAATATGAACAAATTCGCTACACAATTGAACTAGAAATAATTGTAAAGACATGAATATTTGTAGAAGTAACCTCACCTGTCAACACCAAAACCACCTAAAGTCAAACTTATAATCAAAGCAGTGCTCCATCGATAACCCTGTGTCCAGTTGCATTTCACGTTCTTAGAGAAAGTTCTATTTCCCAAACAGAGAACATCACTGTGAACCGTACAGTTCGTCCTACAATGATGCAAAGAAGGCAATTTATTCCTGAAATTTCTGAAATATCATCAAACCCAATCCTTACTTGTAATACTGATCAATGGAATTGCAGTTACCCCGTTGCACGCAGGAATATTGCCAAAGTTCAGTTTGAAAACAATATCGGCAATTCATTGTCCGGGTAAACGACCTGTCACCCTGCCAAAAAGAAACGTCCAATCAACTCTATTGTTAAGGTTTGGTTTTTGTTTTGTTTCATTACGATTAATTTCACTCTTACTTGACATTGAACATTCGGTACGGGTTCACAGGTAATATTCACATCTTTGGCATACAAACACGACTGATTATAATTGCATCTGATGCAGGGAAATGTTAGTGAGTTGCACAGCACATCTGTTGGACATGCTGAGGTTTCATTAAGCTGTTTTGTTTGAAAATCAAATTCAACATTAATATGTTAACACAATAATGCGTGGTAGTTTCTAACTAACATTTTTTACAATCGTTACGGGGACATAATCGACGGTATTGTTCTTGGTGATCTCTGTCTTTGCGTCGACATCCATTAAATTTGTTGCTATTTAGGAGAAAATTGATTTGTTAAAACATCTTCGTGGACTACTGAACCAATTTTACGCTACACACCGGTTTGGCTTTGCTTTATTCCATTTACGATAATCACAAAGAGCAACACTATTGCTGATCGTAGATTAATTACAACATATCTTCGAGAAAACATTGTGTTTTATGGTTTATTGGCTGCATTTTATTAAGTAAATCCAAATGCATATATTCGTCCCACTGTGCTGCTAAACAAATTTCGATACAGGCTTCAGTCAAATGTCAAATACAGCTGGTGACCAACTTCAAGTGGGTTCTGACATCCGCTATTGCATTAAGCGGCGTTCACACTGTACGACATGTTGAACTTCCATACGAAAGTCGTACAGACCGTTCACACTTGTGCAGTACGACCGGGTTGAACAACATGTGCAGTATGTAAACCGCTGGTAAATCTTGAGTAGTGTAAATTTGACGGAAAGAAACGTGAGTGTTCACACTCTTCAATCGAAGCGGGAACATTTGAAACTGAAAGTAAAGATCCAGAATGCGGTTATGAAAGCATTTATTTATTTTTGCTTTAGGCAATACATTTCGATGTTATCCTCTTAAGATCCTGTTGTTACGTTTACACAGTCACATTTGAGTCGTTCATAACTTTGTCCATATTGTCGAACCGTGCAAGTCCCCCAAGGTTTCATATGGGTAATGGCAGTACATAAGGCTGTCGTTACATTTTCTGTTAAATTTGAAAGTTCTTGGTTGGAATTAGTCAATATTAAAAACTAACAGGAAATTAGTGTTTTTTATAGTATTCTGCAACTTTTATTTATTACGCCTAATGCAGTTTCCAGCGATACTATCGAATTTTGTAATGGTCGAATTTGGAATCCCAACGCCCTTGATCATCATCAATTTACCATTCCCTAGATAATTTTGTCCGTTTGAAGTTTGTTGTTTATGTCTCATCACTGAGGGAGGTGTTGCCCTATAATAGAAGAAAAAAAAACATTTCACTCAACGTTACTACCAAAAATTTGATCAAGCATACTTCAATTGAGGCACATTTTTAGTTGGACGATGTTTTTTGGAAGCTTCCTGTAGGATGCGAATTATTTTCCATTTTGCCTCATCGTATATCTCTTCATTAACTTTGGACAGCTCTGATTCGATCATTAATCCCAAAAACGTTTGCGGGGACTGCTCCATGGATATTTCGTCTTCTTTTTCTGGAAAAAAAGGGATTCGCATTTATTTACATAGGAAACATAGAAGATTTCGTCTGAAACGTACCTCTTTCTTCTTTGACAGCTCTAAACGTGCTCTCAAGATCATTGACTAGTTGTAGGCATTTCGCATTTAAATTGTTTCGTGACGCAGTCTTGTTAGGTGTATTTTTTTGGTCAAATATACCATCTTGGGTTTCAATTTCTACTTCAATGGAATCATCATTTTCGTTTAGTAAAATATGGGCAAGCATTTCAACATCTCTCTCGCACTTCTTCTGTTCTTCGAAAAAGTTCATCAAGTCGTAGCACCATAGTTTAGGTTTATATGGTGCATCAGTTGCCTTATGTTTCATTCGGTAATCTTCATTCAGCTTTCTCTCGATGAAGTACTGGCTTTTGAGTATCTTGAACTTCTTCCTAACTATTTCTGGGGTCACGTCGGGCTTAAAAGCTTTCATTTCATCAGAAATTTGTGTATATATTTTTGTTCGAACGGCTTGCAACCCATATGATGGATGGTTTTGGTCGTACAAGACAGGATAATTTCGTACGATTTTTAAAAATAAAGAGGTCTCTTCCTTCGTCCAGCACAACGCTAATCTTAAGCGTCTGTCAAATAGATAATTTGATACATAATTTATTTTAAGTTAAGGAAAGTTCTACAGGCTATTGCTAAGTCGGTGCCTGATAGTATGATTGAGTATGGAACTTTCCGTGCATTTTTCCGACTGAAAATCGTATAGTGTTTGGGCGACAAATTTATATTACCGCTAATGAAGATAGTCCGAATTATTTTGCCTTAAAAAACTGAAGCTCTTCAAGATATGTTAAGAAAAGTGCTGCAAATGCTCTGGCTATTATGCTGCCCTATAATTTCAATTATGTGATAACTATTAAATAAATAAGCGCTGCACATATGAAACGCGACCTGGTAACGTAATTTTGTGAAATATCCGTTTCACAAATATTGTCATAAATTTGTCAAACTGAAATCGTGATACAGAAATTTGCTGTCAAATTATAGCAATACTTGTGAAAAATGCTTTTATTATAAATAATCCTAGTGGATGTTCGAATTTTCGCAGTTCACATATGTACATCACATTTAAAAGTTAACATATGTTAACACTCTCTTAAGTTATATTTTGAGTCTGGCATCACTGTTCATGAATTGATTTTGACAGCTGCCCCCCACTACACGAGAAACCAAAAACCACCACTTGTAAACGCAATCTTACCTTTCATTCATGTTTTACACAATAAAGAAATTAAGAGCTCTGCAGCCGAGTTTTTAAAAAATATTTTAATGATAGCTATCAGCAAATATAGACTAGTTAAAACGATGCACTGATATTCTTTTTATAAACACTAGGGTAACCAGCCAATGAATAGTTGAACTGATGTTTACACTTGGCTACACGCGGCGTTATCTGCGCACTGTCACAACGGGTACTGAAGAAATACGTACGTGTAATCCACATTCCACACCTTGCAGAAAGGTTCCAAAACGAATGACATTTCTCGGTTTACACTTGGATATATTTTGTTCATTGACTTTCATTGTGGACTATGTTGTGTAAAGTGCATATGAGCGTATTTCATTTCCATGCAGACTCAGACAATTTGTTGGTCGCATTTTTTGCAGGTAGCGAGTACACAATTGTATTGTCTGCCAAATGTGGATCGCGATTTCAGTTTGATTATTCGCCTTTTTGAATTGCGGAAAAGTTTATTTTTATATTTAAACTACTTTTCTTGATTTATTTGACTCGATAAACAAATTCGATATTTAAAAGCTAACATATTTTAGCACAGCAAAAGGTGTACATTTGTTGTAACCGAAACGAGATATACGGCCTAAAGACCGATCTGCGAAAAGTGCGAATTTTGATTTTATTCGGATGCACATTATTTTTGTCGGGTGTAGACGTGATTTCTCTATCCATTAAATCCGAGTACAAAACACAAGTTAGGGGCCATTCATATGAGTTCACTACGAATTACGCAAACCCAGACACTTCATTCATATGGAGTCGCAGAGAACTACTAGTAGAATTTATGAAAACCGACACTTCATTGCTAATTTTTTGCTCGTGAATTTGTGGATCGCGTTTGGCCTTTTGTATATTGCGTCCTCAGCTTGACAGTTCGCAAGGAGAATGATTGATTCGCGTAGAAACAATACAAAAAGCCGCAATTAGGATTGGAACGTGGGTAGGCGTGCGGAACTTGTACCCTTATCGCACACGTTGTATTCGTTGTTTGCTCTCTTCGTCCAGCCAGCTTGAAATCGTAATGAGTCGGATGTTATTAATTTCTGGCAGGTCCTGGAAGAAGAATTCTCTCATGGTCCTGTAACGCAGTTGGCTGAGGCTATGGCAGTAGCAGAGATAGTGAGGAGTGTCCTCTCTTTCTTCCACATCGCCGCATCCTCTGCATATGTTGTCATGGGATAGTCCCATTTTTGTTTTATGGTACTTCAGATGGTTATGTCCCGTTGGAGCTCCGACCACCATCCTTAGTAGGCTCTTGTCACACTGAAGGAGTTTGTCGGTTTTAGTTCTATTTATATCGGGTCGTAGGATCCTAGTAGTCTTACAGGTGGTATATTAAACCACATTTTTCTTGCTAGTTCTAGAATTTTATCATCCACCTTCTTCCTGTCATTTGCCAGTGGTGGCTGCATCCATTCGATTGCCTGGGATGGGTCGATTACGGCCTCCTTTCTGGAAAGTTCATCTTCTGCCTCATTGCCGGCTATGTCCCCGTGTCCTGGACCCAGCATAGAGTTATCGAGTGTTGCGCGCTTAGAGCTTTAAGCTCCTTGCGGCAGTTTGGACTTGATTTCTATCGCCGAAATTGCTTTTATGGCCACTTGACTGTCAATTAGAATGGTAATATCAGCCGGTGGCATTTCCAACATTGTTATCATTCTTTGACTGCCAGGACCTCCGCTTGAAAAACACTGCCATACTCAGGAATCATGATCCTGAGCAGTGCATGTTTAACAATTCGGAGAAAATGCCCGCACCTGTGCCTGTTTGCATCTTCGATCCATCAGTATATACTTGGATGCTCGAATTATTGATGGATTCCCTTGTGATCCACTCCTCCCTCGTAATTAGGATAGTTAAACTATATTTTGTTGAGATTTTTGTCGCTGAAAACAGTCGATAATTCAGTGTTCATCTGTTTGCATACCAAGAAGTATAACTTTTGGTTTGAATTTGCTGGGAATTGGTTGTTTCTGAAAGAAAGCGTTTGTAGTTCGCGGCTGATATGAACGGCCGTTTAGAGTGATTGCCAAACAGATGCAAATAGTCCGATTCCTTTTGGGATGGGATGACGGTGTAGTGGCCCATTTAGCCTCGCTGCTCTGGCAGAAGTCATGCAGCTCGTTGTTTTGTTAGATGTCGTTGGGAAGTTCTGTTGGCTTAGCAGATTTAGCGCGTTGAGGCAGCACTGTCCGAGAGTTGTGTTTCTCAATTTTCTGATTGCCTCGTTAGAATGGCTGCTGATGCCGAGAAGCTGCTTTCGGAACAGTGTCACCATGTACTGTTGCAAGGGGATGATGCATGCATCGACGTAGTTTCGTGTTGCTTTCGATTGTCCCTGTCGAAGGTGAGACCGATACATATTTGCAGTGTTTTCCTTTCGAAAATTCCGAGCTGTAATTAATACTTCATCTCTGATTCCGAGCTTCGCCGTGCTGGTCTTGGAAATGGTGCAGAATGCTGTTCCAACACCCGCATGGTCGGTTACAGGCTCTTATTTCAGATCTTCACCGTGGCAAAGGCCGAGTTCATAAACGTCGAACTGCTGCAGACCAGCAAAATTTGCGTTCATAAATGTAAATACACTGCATTGACTATGCATCACAGCAGTCGACAACTGCGTTCATAAAAGCAAAGCGACAGTCAAACTGCTATCAAGTTGGCAGTGATTTTTGTTTTATTGCAGGACTGCAGGGAAACCGAAAGTTGGACTTCTTCATTCGAAAGTGGTTCTTAAAAACATTATCCGGAAATTCTCTTATAATTTTAAGGACATTTCGGTCCTTTTTGGAAAACGTCTTGCTTCGTGTTTTTTGTTTGGCAATACAATTAACCATCACTCACTTTTGTTTTGCCTACTGTGGTTGCTTTTATGAATATTTGTTCGACAATGCTGACCTGCTGCAAACTTACGACAGTATTTGTATTTATGGACGCATCGGGGACATATTCTGTGCAGTGCAGGGGCAACAATGTTGCTTATGAACTCAACCAAAATTGCGATATTTTATTTGTCATTATTCGGAGGATGCGTTTTCCGATTAACAAATCGCAGAAAACTAAATTGAAGCTACACACAAGAATAGCCTTTTGTTGTTATTTCACAAAATTCAAGTGACTCTGGCAAGAAACATAACCAACTTCTCCACTAATAGGTTACTGATTGTTTTTTTTTATTTGGTACAATTACAGGTTCTAGATATTTTCAAGGCACAAAGAATGGCTGTTTCTGTTTTTGGTTTATTTATCACATTTCTTATTTGTACGTATTTCAAACATCAAATCTGCTCGAATTGAGTTGTTTGCTTTTCCTTGAGGCTTCCTCTAGCACTTTGATGATCTTCCACTTGGCGTCATCGTAGATGTTCTCGGGAAATTTTGATAGCTCCGTTTCAACCATTCGTCCTAGAAGAGAAGCTGGTGTTCTTTTCAGCCGAGGATCTAGGTATATAAGGAATAAGAGATGCACTTTAGGGTGATCACGAACTCACCCAACATCTTGTCATCCTTCATGTGTGTGGATAAGGTCTCTACCAGTCCGAGGCATTTCTGATAGAGCTGACTTCTCGGTTTCTGTGCGGTGACTTCCTGCAATGTTGCTAAAGTATTACTCCTCAATTAGGGCGTGAATGATTATCGAAGCATACCGATGGCAATGATTCGGGTATTTCATCTACGGAATCGCTGTCGTAGGATTTCACGAAAATTTCGTTTTCGTTTTCAACCACATAACAGTCATCCGGTTGTTCTGTCACTTCAAAGTGCTGACTATGTTCAGGCAAAACTTGCTCCCGTTCTTCCTCGATGAATTTCCCTCGATCGTCTAGGAATCTCAAGCGCTCGTAACACCAAAACGTGGGAATATACTTTCTATCGATTTTCGTTTTTCGCTTCTCCTTGATGAACTGTGATCGGAGCGTTTTCAATTTTCCTCGAATTTCTGGTATCGTTATGTCTGGCTTGTAGTTTTGCATATTCTCGTGTATGTCCCGTATGGCTTTGTTTCGATGAATGGGCTGCGCGTATTTTGGATGAGTTGCATCATAAAGCAATGTGTGCTGTTTGAAGAATGAAATCAGAGAATATGTCTCCTCTTTTGTCCACGAAGGGAATCGTGATGGTCGACCTCTTTTTCTACTTTGCTTCTAAATGAAAATTAATATAGTCAGTTATCTGAATTTGATTATGGTCTATTGAAATTTTGAAACTTACAAGACGAAAGTTCTCTTGCGGATTAACTTCCCACAGTTCGTCGACAGTGTCGTCTGATATTTCGTAGTCCATATTAGTGACCTTGAAGAGAAGAGTTTTTGAATTTAATCAGCTTTCTATGCGAGAGCTAAGCAGTTTCAGAATTTCATGTCATTGAGTTTTGAATCAAACAAATCTGTCAGTTCTTGAAGGCATTTGCAACGTTTGTCTCTAGGGCTTTTATGATGATTTCCTCTTTACCTTGAGCAATGGAGGCATTTGGATTCATCTTATTACTGCAGTAGCACTAAATTATATATTTATAAATCGAGTCTGTAATTTGAGAGCGACTAATCAGGAACAAAATTACAGAAATTCCGTCCAAAAGGGTCAACAAATCGATTCAAAATACTCCTGCGAAGTTATTAACTGCAATCAGATCGTTTAAATCATTTTAATCCAATACTTTGCTGCATGGTTCCCAGATATCAACTAATAGTCGAATTAGTTGAATTCAGATGGTTCCCAGGAGAAGACCAACTTGCATCCTATCAATAACGTCTACGATTCCCTCGCAACATTTAACTTTCAAATTACGCGCTGCCCATGTGTTAAGTCTAGGTATAAATCGACTGGGATGACAACATTGCAACAAAAACCAATCACGAGAGTTGTTATCTAGACTTGGAATAATCACCTCGTATACATACACACTTAAAGGGGTTTACACTTGCAACTACCATTGACAACGTTTGAATTATGTTCTCAACTCACCCGTGGGCATATGAATGGAAAAATGTAGACAATGAATATATAATAAATCCCACAGTAAACAATTCAAATATTCCATAAATATACTCCGTATATTTAGTACTTTTGTTGACAGCCCCGGGTTGCTGATAAGTCTGCAAACAATTTCTGAAACGTGATCCACTTTGCTGTCATTTACATTGGGATTTGCTTGTTTGCTGGAATGTGTGATTGAATACTCTTATACCAGTGTGACATTTTGCTGCTAGCCAGTTCAATGTGATGAAGTGTTATACACATCAACGATATGCCGCATCGCATTATTTCTGATATTCGCTGAAAAGTGCTGTCAAATCCAAAAAGTGCCCTCAAATTAATGACACTTAAGTCAAATATTAATATATATATTATTTATTGTAGCACAAATAAATACATCAAATAATATAACAAATGTAAATAAATATATGATTCAAAGTGCGAACTAACCCTTAGGCAGTCACATTACGTTACGATTGACATTTGGTCGTGGACTTGGTCGTCCATCTTCCAGAAAAATGCTTACAAACTTATTTACCTGTCAGGCGCCTAAAGTTCACCTTTACACCGCCTAGTGTAGAGGGCTTCTTGCAAAAATAATATTTTTTTTTTTTAAATATTTGACAAATAAAATACCAATTGACCAGAAAATATATTTCTATAAAGTATTTAACAATGGGAGTACCAGCATTCTTCAGATGGCTCAGCCGAAAATATCCAAGTGTTATAATTGAGTGTGTTGAAAACAAGGTGGGCATTCTCCGTTCAAAACAAAACATAACCTTACAGCCAAGTGATGTGTACATCAGAGTTCTTTTTTTTTGTTTAATTTCTGTTTTCGCTTTTATTTTTACAGACTGTTGACGATGAGGGAAGGAATCATTATGACGACGCAACGGACACCAATCCGAATGGGATAGAATTTGATAATTTGTATCTGGACATGAATGGCATTATACATCCGTGTACACATCCGGAAGATAAGCCCCCTCCCAAGAATGAGGACGAAATGATGGTGGCTATCTTTGATTGTATTGATCGTCTGTTTGCCATTGTGCGGCCGCGTAAGGTGCTGTATATGGCTATTGATGGTGTCGCTCCGCGCGCAAAGATGAACCAGCAGCGTTCTAGGCGTTTTCGAGCCGCCAAGGAGTCAGTCGAAAAACGCTTGGAAATGGAACGAGTGCGGGGTGAACTTCTCGCGAGAGGTAAGTTTTCAGCTAGTATTTGCTTTACACGAACAACCACTATAATTGCATTTTTTTTCCTTACAGGCTGCGTTCTACCACCAGAGAAACCGAAGGAGGAGCATTTCGACTCCAATTGCATTACACCGGGTACACCCTTCATGCAGCGGCTGAGCGAGTGTTTGTCCTACTACATCCACGAGCGAATGAACAACAATCCGGCTTGGAAGGACATCAAAGTCATCCTGTCCGACGCCAATGTTCCCGGCGAGGGTGAGCACAAGATCATGGATTACATCCGCAAGCAACGGGCTCACCCGGATCACGATCCAAACACTCAGCACGTCCTATGCGGAGCGGACGCCGATTTGATCATGTTGGGACTGGCTACACACGAGCCAAATTTCACAATCATCCGAGAAGAGTTCCTGCCGAACAAACCGCGTCCGTGCGACATGTGCGGCCAGTTTGGCCACGAGATGGACAAGTGCGAGGGCCTAAATGCCACCAACACGGGCGCCGACTTCAAGCCGGATGTGCCAATCGGGCAAGAGGTCAAATTCATATTCGTCCGCCTGAGTGTGCTCCGCGAGTACTTGAAGAGAACGCTGCAAATGCCAAGCTTGCCGTTTAAGTACGACTTCGAGCGGGCTCTGGACGATTGGGTGTTTATGTGCTTTTTCGTGGGAAACGATTTCTTGCCGCATTTGCCCAGCTTGGAGATAAGAGAAGGCGCCGTGGACAGGTTGGTGGAGCTGTACAAGAAGTGTGTCTACAAAACTGGTGGCTACATCACGGACTCGGGAGAAGTGAATCTCGATCGTGTCCAGCTGATCATGAACGATCTGGGAAATGCTGAAGACCAGATCTTCAAGGAACGTCAGAGGCGTGAGCTGCAGTTCAAGGCTCGCGACAAGGCAAAGAAGAGGCGCATGGCCATGGAAAGTAATGCTGCGGTGTTCGACAACTCCCCATTTGCCCCGACAGCTCTGGGCAGAGGTGGGCAACCGGGAAAGATTGATAATTACAAGCAGGAGGCTGCGAAGATACGTAATGTCAATGCCACCGGCAGAGATGGATTGGACGCCCTCATGCGTCCGCAACAGTATCAGCAGCAGCAACAACAACAACAGCAACGTGGCCAGAAGCGAAATGCCGACGATGCTGGCATAGATGATGACGAGGAGGACGAGCAAAAGCACGACGAAGTGCGCTTGTGGGAGGACGGTTTTAAGGATCGTTACTACGAGTCAAAGTTCGATGTTGGCTCCGACAACCTGGAGTTCCGATACTCGGTTGCGTTGCAGTACGTGCGTGGCCTATGCTGGGTCTTGAAGTACTACTACCAGGGCTGCGCATCGTGGAAATGGTACTTCCCATACCACTATGCACCCTTTGCATCGGACTTCGTGACCATTGGTGGTCTGTCGACCGGTTTTGAGAAAGGCACCAAACCGGTAAGCGTACGCGAAGTACGATGTGCTTCATTTACTAATTTTTGTTTCTTATCGCAGTTCAATCCGTTGGAGCAACTTATGGGAGTCTTCCCGGCAGCTAGTAGCTCTCATGTGCCCGCACCATGGGCCACACTTATGTCCGATCCGGTAAGTATCCGTGGGACGCTTACCCGCCCCGCACACCCCCCCTGGTCCACGTAATGACAATTTAATCCTCCAGCACTCTCCAATCATTGATTTTTATCCAGAAGACTTCAAAATCGATTTGAATGGCAAAAAGTTCGCCTGGCAAGGAGTCGCTCTCCTTCCGTTTGTCGATGAGCGGAGACTCTTCAAGGCCCTCAAGCCGTACTATTCGATGCTAACAGATGCCGAAGGTAAGTGCTCTGCTATTCACTAGCTGTTGCGCTGCATCAGAGGCATTCTCTTCTATCTACACAGTGAGACGCAACAAGTGCGGAGACAGCCGCTTGTACGTGGCCGGTGGCAATGATCAGTACAAATTGCTGAAAAAGCAGTACAACGACAACATATCGCCAGATGAGGAGATTCCCATAAGCATGCAAGGCATGGGTGGCCTGATGTTGTTGGCCGAAGAAAATATTCCACTCTCAGGGTAAGCTGCTGACGGTAGACGTTGCATTGTTGTTACCAATGTCTGGTGTGTGTGTTTCAGGAACTTGCAATCCCCAATTCGAGGCTTGTTTGATGTCACAGACAATCAGGTCATCACTGTGCGCTACAGGGACCCCAAGTACAGCATCGATTACATCTTCCCTGCTGTCAGGCTACCCAATGCGGTAGATCCGGCTAATGTGCTTGGACCGGAGGAAAGGGAGGAGGGTTACAGGCCAATGATTGGTAAGTCTGGCGTCTGGCGTTTGGCGCCTCCAGAAAGTGGCGACTGATTGCATCTCTTTTCTAGGATTCACTCGAAACATGCCACAGGCATCGCTGTCGGGAGCTGGCCACAGGATGGTCAACAACTATACCGGGGGCAACAACAGGAACCAGAACTTTGCACAAATCGCACCACCAAATAGCTACAACGGTAAGTTCGAACTAAAAAAATAAGATTTCTGCTATTCTATGATCGTTGAGGCAAACTGGGAGGGTTTTCCTCATGGTGAGCCTAACCTCACACCTTTTTTTGTCTCGTACAACCGATGCCGCCATGGCAAAGGATACCGCGAGGTGAAGAGATCTGTTGCAACGAAGGGTTGGATGTAATCCAAAAGAAAGATAGGATGTCTCTTGTAGTGGATGTCTTTAGTTCCACTGAAGTGGATATGTGTCTCCTTATGGAGAATACGTTTCCTTAACCAGAGTAGTGCCGGACATTCACATAAGATGTGTTCGCATGTCACATCCTCTTCGAGGCGTAGCCGAGATTCCTTGTCCTATCACAGGTTTACTTGGTTAAGGTGGCAATTCAGGCCGCAGTGGCCAGTAAGAAAGCTCCTTAGCATTCTTGTACATTCCTTGTCAAGACAGAGGCTTTCTTTTTAGGAATAAGACCTGATTAATCGTTCGGTTTGCCTAAGACCGTCCCCATTGGTCCAGTGATCTAGGCAAAGTTTGTTTTCCCATTCGTTGATCAGCATTATAGCTGCTGTCCAGTTGACATTACAGTACGGCTCAGGACCTCTGCACGCATATTCCGAGCCAGCTCTAGCAAGCTAATCAGCTGGTTCGTTGCCTACAATCGTCTTGTGTACAAGGACCCAGCCGAGCTTAACTTTGCTGTGTCTGGCAAGGGATTCAGTGCGTCGTAGGAACATTTGACCGTTGTGGAGTCCATTAGGTTGGACGATAACTGTCACACTTTAAACTGTCCAATTAGCTGAAAGTTATCCTGCAACGATGCTGACAAGTGACTGAATTGGGATCGGGATGCAGCGTGTTTTTCATCGTTTGCTCTGTCTCTCTTTGACGCATTCACCCCGTAATTCATCTCGGACCAGGGGTTATTATTCTGTAGTGTGCAGCATCTGTTTCGGGCGTCAGCTTCACTGGCGGTCCCTCTGGTCTCATGATGAAGATTTATTTGACGTTCGTAGCTACGATTTATAACACTTTTATGATTTATTAGGTACAAAAGGGAAACCTTCCGATGTCTTGCTTCTTGTGTAATTTTGTTCCACACAACGTAACTTTATTAGAATGTAATAATTAATCAAAAGCATTAGTGACAATGAAGCGACTTAGATGGCGCTGTTTAGCTCATTTAGATTGTTAAAATAGTCGGCCCCTAGGTGTATTTACTCGCCAGAGCGCTTCACGAGCAGAGTAGGTTATTTGTGGTTGCTACCTCGTCTTCATCCAAGCATTATATGGGACACCCATTCTTCGAGCATGGGTGCAAATTGCGATGAGAGTCCTTAATGAAGGTCTGCTGAGCCTAAGGTTAAGTGATGGATTCTTCTAGCCATTTATGATTCGTGGTTTTAATTGCGTGCATGGAAGGTGGTACCCCTCCTATTGATTGGGAGGAGGTTGTACCATACCCCACGAGTTCATCAGCTTTGCAGTTGGCCGGTATGTTGCATTGTCCCGGCACCCACATGATCACTCATCTCGATTAGAGACAATTAAGGGATATTTTTGAATTGATAATGACATTATCCAATGATTTGATAACAGCCTGACTGTCCGAAGCGAAACGTACGAATGGTAGACAAAAGAAAAATGACTAATGTCGACTTCTCCATTCGTTCAAATGTCGACAACGTTATCGACTCTTAAACATACCGAAAGTCTTAAACCTCGGCAGTTTAAATGTCGACTTTGTTTGTCGAATGTGGTTTCGTTTCGTTTCGTTTCGTTTTATATATTTCGTTGGTTCCTTTTTTTCTGCTTTGTGATATTTTTCTAATGCTTGTTTGACTACAATGTACTCCTTAGACAGTTTGGAGATCAATACATGAAACCAGTTGAAACAATGTGACCAGAGTTGCATTTGGTCGTGCACTGACCAGAAAGATTCATTATGCGTCAAATTTAAGAAAACTGATACGAGATGTAACATAGAATGACTTAAGGAGGATTAAAAACTTGAGTCATTTATGTTTATCAAGATAAAACAGTAAGTCAACAACAATATCAAGTATCATACACAGTGTTAAACAGGAGGGCCTTCAGTTTGTTTTTGTTTTGACGCAGACTATAGTTCAGTGAATGATGTTAAATGGCGCGCGCCATTTATGCCCGTTTCACAATGCTGCGTTGGTGCCTCGACTACGTGCTGATTACGACATTTGCTTTGAGGGATAAGTGTGTCACCATCAGCTGTGTTTTCTTTCGCATCGAATGAAAATATGGAGTAAACGCAGGGAAATGTCAAAAAGCACCTAAATGTTTCAGCATGTTGAAACATTTTGGTGAGAGAATACGTCGAGTACGTGAGATTACGTTGTTCTCACCACACTAATTTTTCTGACAAAAGTCAAAACCAGAAATGAATGAGTAAAGAGATATTCAACTTCTTCTTCTCTTGCCCCTTGATTTCATCTGACAGCGTTTTTTATACGCTTTTTCTCCTCTGGCTGTGAATACGTGTGAGCTCTTGTGAACAGCTGGCGAACAGCTGATACCCTTCCCCAACCATAGTATTGGGGTGAATTAGAGTTCTTATTTGAAAGTTCGCTCGTTACTTGAACTTTTTTCAAATTTCGGTGTCAAATTTTCAACACAGTAAGGAGGGGTAAGCAAACGAACAAAGCGTATGTTCATGAAGTAGCTTTCTGCGAGTTACAGTCTGAGGTAATAGGAAAAAATAATTTTGCCATTGTTTACATTAATTATTTCTGCATTAATTAATGAATATACGACTTCATGTATGTATTTTTGCATATGCATAATATCGAAAAAAAGCATTCACACGAAATATGTGTACCGGCAATATTATTGAAACATTTGCTTGAATCAATTAAAATAAACAGCTTTTTTGCTTATTTTACTTGTTTTACAGAAATAGAGATGAAAGTTAATTGCAAATTAGTTTGAGTTCGGTACAGTTAAAGCCATTGATCTTAACAAATTATGTAATTTAATTGCAGAAGTTTTCACAATTTATGAATGAAAGATATAAAACCAAGTTCATTTGCCAGTCATCGCATATAAATCAGCTATATTTTACTCTGAAGAATTAAATTGATGCAAACTATTCCTGTAAAGAGAGCATAGCATTACATTTTTCTTCACGCAAGCACCTTTTACAAATATATTTTCTCTTAAAAATATGAGTCACCTTCTGAACACCCTCCAAACAATAAGTACATGTTCGTGGGCAAATTCACGAATATCCCACCAAATTCATGAATCTGCCGCCATTATCCCACAAAAATCACGAATCGGCCGCCATATTGGGGTGAATTGACGAGCGTTGTAAAAGTATGAGTGTAATGCAAGGGAATTCCACTACTATCACATTTTTCTCCGGTGTGGACTAGGGGCAAAAATGGCCGAAGTTGAATATCTCTTTACTCATTCATTTCTGGTCAAAACGTAGCACGACGCAGTGAATGGCATGGAACGGTTTGAAAAATGAGGCGACGCACCAACGCAGCATTGTGAAACGGCCAACATATGTTTTTTCGAAAGCTAAGTGCTTTTAATATCCCTATAGTTTCGACTGATACGATTGAGAAGGATTCTACCAGCAGACATTTATGATAGACTAGTGCAAATCCTGATCCTGGTTTTTGAACCGTCGTAGGAGAGGATCTATCGATGCTCTAGTTCGTCTTCTACTATTTTCTGGAACATTTGGTTAAATTGTTCAGCAGAGGTGGAGGTTTTTTGTAACTCACTGAGACGTACAGAACGTTTAAGTTCATCAAACTTATACTTGTTATACCAAGCAACCAGATTTGCTGTGAATAAGCTGTGCAACGTGTTCCGGAAATCCATATAAGATCATGGACGTCCGGGCCAGTGCCGGATCCGAAAGGCAGTCAAGACGGTATAAGACGCAAATACCCCTACTGTGATAGCAGCTGATAACCACGGATGCAAGGAGAAGCAGCGACATCAATAGTATAATTAGGAGCCAGGCAAGCAGAGGGAGAAGAAAATATTTTCATGGTGGAACTCAAATCAGGCTGAGTTGGCTGCCTGATGGGGAAAACCAGGCAATGTTTAAGAGAGGTCACGGATTTGGACGTCTACAAGTACAGTCATAAAACTTATAAAAGGGAGGTTGGTTAGTTCTTGAATGATCATAATGCCATCGGCAGAAGAACTATACAGGCGTCCCGTCAGTTAAATATAGTACATATACATTTTATCAGAGGGGTAAGGGGGGGGGGGGGGGGGGGGAAATCTCACTAATTCTGCGACATTCTTTCTGTATTCTCATTTATGATTGTTCGTAGCGAGATCACGAATGAATCAATCCGAAGAAAGCTTAGAGCAGCAGGGTCGACGGAAGATATAACAGTCAAGTCGCTGCTTGCATACCACGTTAGTTTGGTTAGGTTGGAGTGGCTGACTCACTGAATGCTGGTCGATGAGCAGCAGTTGGAAAAGGTTTTAGGACGGACGCACTCATTTCGACGAAAGATCGAACAAGTTAACTAACTGCGCACTAGCCGAATCAGACATTTAACGAGGCTGGTCTACACATTTATTTCAAAAGACAATTTTTAATAACATCTTCTCGTCATGTGCCATTAATCGATTGAGGACCACGCAGCCAAGCTTGGCACCTCTCTTTACATTTTCTGTGGTAACAACTGTGGGAATTATAATGGTAAACAAACTTGTATGGTTTCTTTGCGGTTGTCCATCCGTATCATGAAACAAGTTGTGTATTTTTTCTAAATCACTTTTTAACCATCTCAGTGAAGTTTCTTGTAAAGCTAGGTTTGGCGAAAGTTACTGACTGCAGTATACGTTCATATTTAGGCCAACATAGGCCAGACGGATTGAGCATATTCCACCTAAACATCATTCACTTGCTTTTCAGCTCGCCCATATTAGATGCAACCTGGTTCTAGAGAGGGTGCTCCAAGATAAGAGATGTTTAGAAGTTTATAAAGGGTTTTCCAATAAGGACTTGACAACTTTTTCCTTAAATAAAACGCAAACCATTTGAGATATTTCAAAAACTTCATTCTCGACTTGAAGTACAATCAAAACATTTATGAATGGAACTCGACTTCGATCATATGGGCACCGCGGGCACGTTTGCAGCGGTCGATTCGTTGGAACCAATTTTCAACGTATCGGCCAAACGTTTCGACCGAAACGGCCGCTATTTCGCATTCAATGATGCCTCTGAGCTCTTCCAACGTCGTCGGCTTATTGGCATAAACCAATGACTTAACGGAGTCCCACTGAAAATAGTTAACCGGCGTTAAATCGCACGATCGAGGCGGCCAATCGACTGGCTCATTTCTTGAGATAAACCGCTCACCATACTTACTCTTCAACAAATCGATCGTAACGTGTGATGTGTGGCTTGTGGCATCATCCTGTTGAAACCCCAGTCTAAATCTTCCAATTCGTGCCAAAAACAATCGGTAATCATTTCGCGATAGCGCCGACCATTCACAGTAACGTGACGATCGTTATCGTCGACGAAAAAATATGGCCCTGTAACGCCGTTGGTGCAAACCGCACCAGAAAGTAATTTTTGTGGATGAAGTGGTGATGTATGAAGCACATGTGGATTTTCATCCGATCAATTGACCAATTGACCCGAAAATGAGCTTCGTGACTGAAGATGATTTTGCGATGATTTCACGACATTCATTATCTTGGCGCATCTTCACCAGAATCAAATCGGAGAACGTACGTCGATTCAAATGGTCCATCGGCTTCAATTCTTGAGTCAGCTTGATCTTGTATGGGTGTCAACCAATATCCTTAACCAAAATACGCCATAATTGAGAACGCCGTGGAATTGACTGATTTCGAACGTTTTCTATGGAGTCCTGAACGGCAGCGATATTTTCGACACTTCGACCAACCCGTTGTCTCCCTGAGACGGCAACATCACACAACGAATATGTAGACTGAACATTTTGCACTAAACTTGTTATTGCCCGTCAACTAGGGCGAGAATTATGATCGAAAATTGGAGTTAACGCTCTTAAAGTTGCGATCACCGACTCCGAATTTCGGTAGAACATTTTTATAATTTACAGACTTTGCTCGTTCGTGTTACTCTACTGCGATGAAAATGTTGAGTTTACTGCATAAATTGACACTGACAGTTTGATGATTAGTGAAAGAGTGTGTTCACAAATTAAATTTAAAGTTGTCAAGTCCCTATTCGAAAACCCTTTAATAAAGGAAGACCGGTGAACTGGGTACTTACTTAAATTTTGCTTGGTTGGATCTACTTTCATTTCATTCTCCCGTCCAGTTTTATTTGACACACACTTCTGGTATGTCAATTTGTTCACGTAATCGGCGATAGAACTACTCGAATGGTTTGTGGGACTCGAAAGTTCATAGCTTCGTTACAAACACACAAAATTTGCACGAGAGCACCCCAGAAGCTTGAGTTTTGATATTATTACCAGTTCCCCTTTCATTATTCGCCTCGGCACATACAAATTGAATGAGAAACTGTACACATCCCAGCATGAAACTTCTTTCTTGTCCCACAAAGGACAATTAACTCGTCATTGTGTGTAGGCTTTGAAAATGTCATACACCAACAAAAGCGCTAACAATCAAACTGAAAAGAAAACCTCCACCCCCAATCGGAAGTGCCTTATAATCAGCAACTTTGCAAGCAGGGCTGATCCAAAGGAAGAGGATTTCTGAAAAGCTTAACAGAGAAAGAATTTCACTCATTGTGTCGAAACAATTATTTTCTGGTTCCTGTGACAGAGAGCAGAGTAGAAGAGGCAGAGGTCATCCCTAAGGCCGTCTAAGGCGATTTGAAACGAAACAAAAAAGCCCTCGGAATAGATGCCTCTCCTCGGTGCGCATTCATTGTTTCAGTTTCACACACAAGTTGCAGACAATTATTTGGACTGTAAGCACCTACAGAGGAATTCAGCGAAGCCGCCGCGCCTATGTGGAAAGTGACAACCGAGTATGCGATGCTTTTCCCATACTTCTCATGTCATCATGGCCCCTTCCTTTCTCCTTGTGATTGTTGCTGTTAGCATGATTAATGAATGAATGCAAACAACGGCAACAACGTCGGAACAAAAAAAGAAAAAAAAAAAGAAAATTCAAAATCATTAACGAGCTTGGAAGAACTTTGGCCAGCCTGCATCCCTAAAGCCATTGCGCTCTCAAAATACGCCTCTATGCACGGAGAGGTACGTCCATGCGAGGCTGTGGGGGAACTGATGCAAGCCCAAATGTGGGAGGATCTCGGGGGAAAAAAATGCGTTAGAATTCCACATTACCATGAATTATTGGGGATTATTAAAACACACAAAAGGAAAAGTTTATAAATAAATGCAAACCCATGTAGGATAAACGTGCTGTCGTCGTCATAATCATCATCGTCGTTGTCGTCGTCGTCGTCGTCGTAGGCCTTCCACCACCACCGTCATCAGCAGAACCAGCAGCGGGAGAAGTAGATGGCTTTGAGTATTCCTTCTTTTTTTTGTGAATTTTTTTCACTCTCATTTCTGCTCATTAGCGAAACATGGCACTTAACGTTTTAAAATAAAAATAAAAAAAATTCTGTTGCTGGCATCCTGTACCACTACTGTACCTTTGATAAACCTCTGGGGGCATATATTAAGTGGTACTAGCAAGTACTGCTACTGTCTTCTACGTCGACCTGACGCGGCGGAATGCGGTGATCATAGAGACCCCAACCAAACACACACACACACACTCGCGCACACAGAGGATATATATGTGCCGTCAGTCCTAGTGGGATAAATTTAGCTCCCAGTGAGCTGGAAGAAAATTGCGATATTATACTTTGTACTTTCAGAGTTGATATGTTAAGTGGGTGCCTTCCCCCGTGGTGGATGTGTGTGCGTATTGTGCTCCTCCTTTCACACGATGCTGCCACCTCATTCCTTCGTATGCAGTTATATTTTTTTTTTTTGTTAGCTTTCCTACACCGAATAGATATGCTGATTAATGAAAGAGCACGTAGATGATGCTTGGCAAAGATGTCACCATCCACTTAACGGTATTCAGTGGTAGATTTCCATTTAATTTGTACACATGCACACACTGGACTAATGACAAATTATACATTACTCTTGAATAAAGTTATTAATTAAAAGCAACCAGGAGAGGACGTGTAATTTTAGTCACTAATGAAATTCGCAAAGGATTTCGAGATCGCATAATGCTACAGCATGGCTCATGAGGGCTGACTTAATTGGGGCTCGTTTTCAATATCCACACGTTTGCATTGCGAATGCGGGTTTAGTCTGAGTTCTTATACAAAAATTGTATAGTCTCCTATTCACACTTGGCATTCATGAATGCCTTGGTGGATGATCGCATTCAGTTGAAATTCGATTTACAGTATTTTCGCTTTATTCATCTTTGAGTGCGCGTACTTCTTTCTGTGATAAGCGATGTGTTTTAAGCGGCGCTGGCGACGGATGTGTGATGAACGCTAAAACAATAACGATGTCCGCCTAAGACGTAAGGATGGAGGAAAACATCGAGAACGATGTCCGCCGACTGGACCCTCCAAAATGGCGTCAAATTCGAAGATGGAGGCACATATAAAGGGTGGTCCAACGAAAGCGCACGTAGATAATTGTAAATAAAACAAAAAGTTTTCAAACAATTATCCTAATATTTCTTATTATGATCAAAGGATCAATGACAATTATGTGTGAAACAAAATATCGGTCAAATGCTCGCCATGGCTTCGGCGGCATACCTCTATCCGATGGGCCATATTTTCAATGACTCTGAGACATAAATGTGCTTCAATGTTGTTCTTCTTCTTTTTCTTCTAGTGGCACTACAGTCCGGGATGGACCTGGGTCTCAGCTGGCACGATCTTTAGCCAGCTGTCTCCAATTTCGCGCACCAATTTGGTTGAGGTCCTTCTCCACTTGTTTGCGTCATCTGTTTCGTGGGCGTCCTCTATTGCGTTGTCCCACTGGTTCGGAGTCGAAGACTCTTCGGGCTGGAGCAGTGTTGTCCATGCGCTCTACATGGCTTAGCCATCTTAGGCGCTGAATCTGTAGACACCTGACTAGGCTGATGTCGCTGTACAGGCCGTACAGTTTATGGTTGTATCTTCTTCTCCAAAAACCATCAACGCAAACAGGACCAAAGATGGAAGGCAGAACTTTTCCCTCAAAAAGACCAAGGACTTCTTCATCTGCTCTTCAGACTGTCCAGGCTTCTGCGCCAAATAGCAGGACAGGGATGATGAGGGTCTTATATAGTGTTAGCTTAGTCTTTCGAGAGAGAGCTCTACTACTCAATTGCCTCTTGAGCTCAAAGAAACAGCGGTTGGCAAGAGTTATTCTGCGATTAATGTCGGTACTGATGTTGCTTGTACTGTTTACCTGGGAACCGAGATAGACGAAGTCCTTAACTACCTCGAAGTTAAAGCTGCCTACGGTGACGTTCTGGTCGAGACGTCGATGCTGTGCGTCCTTTCTCGATGACAGCATGTACCTCGTTTTGCCCTCATTCACTGTTAAACCCATTTTTGCAGCCTCCGTTTCAATACCAGCAAACGTTTCATTGACGGCTCGTTGTGTTCGACCGTCAATGTCGTTCGCGTGTGCTAGCAATTGTACGGACCGGAATATTGTGCCTCTAGTGTTGGCGTTTGAGTTTCGCACGATTTTCTCCAGGATGATGTTAAAGAAGTCACATGACAGCGCGTCGCCTTGTCTAAAACCTTTTTTGACATTGAAGGTCCGGGGAGTTCGTTACCGACCTTAACCTGACCTGAGTTTGGCGGGGATGTCAAAATTAGACATGGCGTTGTATAGCTCATCTCTATGCACGCTGTCATATGCGGCCTTGAAATCGACGAATATGTGGTGGGTGTCGATTTGCATCTCTAGGGTTTTTTCCAGGATCTGCCTTTGTGTGAAAATTTGCTCGATGGTGGACTTCCCCGGCCTGAAACCGCACTGATAAGGACCTATCAGGTTATTCACGAATGGTTTCAGGCGCTCGCACAAAACGGCAGAGAAGATCTTGTAGGCGATGTTTAGGAGACTCGTTTTTTTTTGGATCGGTTCAATGTCGTTAATGTGCCGAATTATCTCATCCTTTAGCTCTTGAATTGTTCTCGGCTTATTGACGTACACTTTTTCTTTTAAATATCCCCAAAGAAAGAAGTCCAACGGTGTCAAATCGCATGATCGTGGCGGCCAATTAACATCGCCACACGGCCATTGAATTTCTCGCGCAAAAGAGTCATTGTTTCGTTGGCTGTGTGGCAAGTGGTACCATCCTGTTGAAAGCACATATCGTCCAGGTCCATATCCTCAATTTCTGGCCACAAGAAGTCCATTTCATCTCGCGATAGCGAACCACCATTCACGGTAACTGCTTGGCCAACCTCATTTTCGAAGAAGTACGGCACGATGACGCCGCCAGCCCATAAACCGCAGAACGAACTGGGCGAGCATGCATTTGTGTCGTCACATTTCCTCCCGACACTGAAACAAAGAAATGTCAAATTAAGTTGGGCAAAAAAGCTTGACGTTAAAGTGTGACTCACATTTAACACCGTGCATTATGGTTGGACCACCCTCTAAAGGGTGATGTTTTAAAAGCTATAGGAAAGTTTTTAAAAACAAAAAAAACACATAAAATTCAGAAAAATGCATGAAATCTTTATTTGAGTCGATAGTACGGTCCATATAATTTAATGTTTGAAGATTATTTCATGCAAATGTTGACCTTGACTGCGCCTCAAATGGTCCATCCGCTTAGTCCAATTCTGGCATACTCTTTCCAACATTTCGGCCGGTATCTCACGAATAAATGCTTCAATGTTGTCTTCCAATGCGTCAATTGAAGCGGGTTTGTCTGTATAGACATGAGCTTTAACATAGCCCCACAAAAAATAGTCTAAAGGCGTTAAATCGCACGATCTAGGCGGCCAACGTGAAATAAAATGTTCACCGAACTCGCGCCTCAATAAGTCCATTGTTGCGCGTGCTGTGTGGCATGTGGCACCGTCTTGTTGAAACCAAATGTCATGCAAGTCAAGCTCTTGCATTTTGGGCAAAAAAAAGTTGGATATCATCTCACGGTAGCGCTCACCATTCACAGTTACGTTACGATTCGCATCATCTTTGAAGAAGTACGGTCCAATTATGCCACCAGCCCATAAACCGCACCAAACTGTGACCTTTTCTGGTTGCATTGGTAGCTCTGGCAATGCTTCTGGCTGATATTCACTCCACATTCGACAATTCTGCTTATTTACGTACCCATTGAGCCAAAAATGAGCTTCGTCGCTGAACACAATTGAACACAAATGAACTTTCTTAACAGAGCACGCATTTTGATAATAAAATTCAATAATTTGCAAGCGTTGTTCGTTTGTAAGACGATTCGATTATAGACCAAACTGAAGATGTTTGACAGTGAAACAAAACACGAAACGTGCGTCAGCTGTTTAAACCAGTGTTGCCAAAAAGATAATAGCAAAAAAATCACCCTTTATATATAAAACGAAGTCATCATCCTTGGAAGGAACAAAGTTGCCGGTTGCATTGCCGGACAACCATCAGAAGGAGTAAAAGAATTCCGTAATCTGGGGAGATCTGTATCAAGCAATGATGGAATCGAACAACACTATTAAAGAATGAAACAGGAATTCAGGGCATCCTGGGCGTATTTGTTGATGTGCATTCATTCGTGGTATGCGTCCTATTCTTGGGATCTACAATGGTTATGTCGACTCCGAACGGGTATGACAAGTTTGAGAAGCTTGTTCTAGACATGAACATTCGTTGAGTATTGTCATTGACGAAAGAGGTGGAGCGGTGAATTATGAAAGTTGTTAAATTCGGAGATTGAACCGAGGTCGAAGTCGACGCATCAACACACTACGCTACGGCGCACAGTAGGGCAGAATGGCCAAAAAGCGGAAGAAAATCTATATCTCGAGAACGGTGAGTCCTATCAAATTGGGATCTCATTCGAATCAAGATGAAAAAAATGTACCAGAACTATTTTTGTTAATTGTATAGGATATAGGATAAATCAGACCGATATTGAATATCGATATAATTGACATAAAAATAAGTAAACATTCATAGGGGCTCATGCAATTAAGCCGCACATTCAATAAGGAAGTGTCCTCCATATCATCTCCGCTTCCGGAATTCATTTTGGTCATTGTTTGGATTGCTAGGATCCGTTGTTGCGCTCGCGAACCTTTGTTTTTATGGGTTGTCAATAAAATGGCGGCGGAGTTCTTTTCTGTAGGACTAGCCAAAGTTACATAGTCTCCTTGTCATCCCGGTTAGCATTGACCTTATTTTCTAGTCGGCGAGGACCTGGAAAGCGGCACGTCGTGCTCTGTAGGCGGCCGTGATTGTTCTTATATGCCATGCCTTGGAAGCGAAAGTGATGCCGTGCTTTCATTGTCTCTTTGAAATATCGAACCGTCGGGAAGCACGTCGCTGTTTATTTGCAGCTTCTCCAGTCGGTTCTCTGCCCTAGAACAAATGAGCAAACAAATATTGAGATTCATGTATCAAAACTGACGTCTTTTTGGGTGAAACACAAACTTCAAACTTATGGGACTCAATACTCATCCCACTATCGAACATTAAATGAAAAAAAAAAACGAACCAGAACTGTTTTCTTAAACAAATTACAGGTTAGATGAGGTTACGTTGAAGTGACTGTCACAGCTGGCCCGCTTAGATCCTGCTTGGGTCCATTATTGTGATATTGACGATTCCTCGTTGGCCAGAGAACTAAGTGACAGAAATACCTAGTGGCCTATCCTAAGATGATCCACTCCATTACTGGGCTATAACGTTTTCTTGATGGATTTTACCGAGTCCTGAATGTGTATGTTCTGATTCTGGATGTTTGACATTTCTTCGAGGCTGCTGAATAAATAGTTGCCTAGCATGGTTCTCCTTTTTCTTGCAAGTGCTGGACAGGTACCGAGGTAGTGTAGGGTAGTTTCTACTACTTCCTCATCTCTGTAGCTTCTGCAGAAGTCGTTGTAGGAGGCTCCCATTCTTCTTGCTTCTGAGCACGACATGCAGTGGCCGGTGATAATGTCAACGATCTCACTGATTACCTCCCTGTTAAGGTCTAGGAGTGTACTTGTCTGTTTTTGGATTAATTAAATGCCATATTTACCTCGAAGTCCTGCAATTGTTTAGTTCCATCGATCTCCGATTGGTATTTATTACTCGAAGTGAGGGGTAGGGTGTCTCCTTATGAATTGCCAATGGCAAGACCACCCCTTTTCTAGATAGCTCGTCGGTTCTTCCTTTGCCTGCATAGGGCAAAGTTGTGGTGATGTTTCCAGAGCCTTGATGGCCGCCTGACTGTCTATGCATATCTTGATAGATAATCCGCCTATCAGATTCCTGGCCAGTAGGCGGAAAGCCTCCTGGATAGTTTTAACTTCTGCCTGAAATACACTACAATGGTTAGGCATTCGAAGGGACAGGGAGAAAGAAATCTCTGGCAACATCACGAATACGCCGAGTCCGGAGCCGCCGTCCGTTTTAGAGCCGAGTCCGTGAATACTTCCAGATTAACAGGTATTCTGGAATCTTTTGCCCAGTCTTCTCTATCTGAGATCAGTGTTTTATACACAAATCCGATGTCTACGAAGGGTGTGCTCCGGAATCCTCGCACTCTTGATTATTTCTGTGTATCCTAAGCTGTGTGTTCTGCTTCGGCGGTTGCATTCTCTTAATCTAATCGCCAGCTTCCCGTGATGTTCCATGAAAATCTGTAGCATTGTTTCCACGTCGGCTGTAGAATGCAGATCTTTGTATTCTGCCAATATTTTTCAATGCTGGCCACCACACAAGGATGCTGTATGTTACAATTAGTCTGTCGGCTTCTGTATACATCCTCGGTCCGAGTAGCCATAAGCTTAGCCAACTTTCAAAGTTCCCACAATTGTATTTGGGAGCTTATGCAAAATGTTAGCACCAACAACACGCAGAGAGTCATTCCTGCTTAAGTAAACAAAAGTGAACGAAACTTAACGAAACTGATTGATGTGGTTGTTATGATAATAATATAATAATAATATGGGTGACGCTACATCCCGTAGAGGGCCAGGGCCTAGCTTCTCAGCACCCACTCGTGTTGTGCATGCTATTGTTCTATCACGAGTGGAAGGGAAATTCAGTTTTATGCCGACTCCGAACGGCCAATTTTGAGAAGCTTTTTCTAGACAGTTATACTCTTTGAGCATTGTCAGTGTCTCGAAAGAGGTGGGGCCGTGAAAAGTATTTCTTGTCGTACCAGGAATCGAACCTAGACAGGTAGGTCCAAGTGCGTAGGAGTCGACGCACATACCCACAAAGCCACGGGCCACCAATTGTTATGATCTCATTTAATTTCTCTGTATACGATCGGTTGGTTATTTTGACCTAATTCGCCTTACGTTGGGCCATTGGACTCGCTGTCGATTTTTTTTATTGTTCTGGCCGCGCAGGCGTATTTGTAACGTGTGTCGAAGCTTATCCCTGAAGACCCAAGGATCAAATTAGAGCACAAACAATTTTCCAATTTCTAGGCACTCACTGACAATGCTGAGAGTGAGAGAATACTGCATAAAAATATACAGATCCTCTCTCCTCAAGGACACGCCCAACTCCAGCAGTTGCTTTAGAAGCTAAGCGTAAGTTCACATTCAGTTCCGACAGAAAAAAACAAACGATAAATCTGTATCCAGAATTCACTAGACCGAATTCTATCATATTCAAAAATCAAACTTTGATTCCCCTTTCCTGTCCGAACAAAGCAAACACGATTCAATAGCAGTTAGCAAGCCATCGACGGCTGCCAGCGCTTGACAAAAAATAAAACCACTGCAACAGGACCGATTTCAATTCATTCAAATCCCTTTCAACGACGACGTTTCCGAATAACAATCCACCCCCCCGAAAAATTCATAAACCAACCCATTTGCGAAGAATGGCGTAGAGACACTTCACGTACACAACCCTCAACTTCGTAACGAATCCCATTGTTTACCAGCGCCACCCCTGACTGGCAGCACCAGTCGACACACTCGAGGACAAACTTCCCATTGGGGTTTGGCTTTCATCACTTCACATTCGCCATCGACCCCCACCAGTCGCCGTCAGGAGTCATTGACAAATGGACTACCAGGACACGCAGAGCCATTCAAATTCCCATCGATTCTGATGTTTCCACACTTCCTCCTGTCGGCGCGCGTGTGTGTGTGAGAGAAATGACAAATTGTCGTAATTACATCAATCGATGAATTTCTAAATTCGTATCGATGATTTTTCGTGCCCAGTGCGCCCCACTTTGGTCCTGGACTCCACTTAGGCGCAGTCGTACTGGTCGTCGCGGGAGGCAACCAAAAAGGAAAAAAAAGGACGTAAGTCAGGATAATTATTAATGCGTCCCCAAATGGGGATGCTTGTGCCAGCAGACAGGATGAGGCATACCTCGGCGGGGCGGTGTAACTTGGCGGATAAATTGCACTTGGATGGAACACCTACGAGTTCGCATAATTGCCACAACTGTACGTGCTCAAGTGCTCGATTTCGCAGAGATGCCATGTAAAACCGGAAAATTATCACGAAACGGGGTATCCCACAACTCAGCAAAGTGGACGGGCATTGTGTGCGCTTGGATTCGGGCCGTCTTCCTTTGTCAATGGGGAAATAATAATTGCCACCGAGGAATGGGCTACACAAAGGTGACCCTGATAGGCATGTTTTCTTAGAGAATTGTAATGTGCTTGTCAGCATGTATTTTTTTTTTTTTTTTGTTGCGGATGAGTTGAGTTGTCATCAAAGTTTTGTAGTTGATTGTTACGTTTGTCGGGCGCCATGGAAATACGACTTAGCTATTTGTGTAGACTTGAAGCGTGTAAGACTGGCACTGCAGTCCGGAGAGTATCTGGGTCTCAACCAACAAGACTCCTCAGTTTGCACGATCGTCTGCTTGTTTCTCCTGTTGGAGGCGCCATTTTGATTGCGTGCCCGAAGTCAGAGTTGTTAATGCGCTCTAAATTCCTCGGCAGAAACTGTTCGTGATTTCAATCGTCATCAGCGCAAAGATGACCAAAGATTGCATGCTCATCTTTCCTCAAAAACGCAACCGACCTCTTCGCGTGCTTTCGATTTATGTAGCGGATGCCTCTGCAATTTAGACAGCTGAACTACCAAGATTAAGGTCTTGTATAAAGTCTACTTGACCCCTCGAAAGATTACCTAACTGCCTCTCGAACCCAGAGAAAGAGGTAAGAGTTATTCTGCGTATGCAATTAATTCGCGGTTAACAAAGTTTCTGACTACATCGAAGTAATAGCTTTCCTTCATGACAATCTAACCAATACGTTGATGTTATGCACGCCTTCTCGAAGACAGAATATGCTGCGTTTTGTCCTCGTTTATCACCAGATCTGTTACAGTCCGTGCAAAGGTCTTACGCCTCATGTAATCGACCTCCAATGCCACCGCATATTCTAGCAGTTGTACGTACTATTGGAAGATATTACCTCTAGTGTGGGCCATAGAGTTTTGCCCGAAAGCCACATGAAAGCTCTTCCCCTAGAGCTCTTTCTTTGATTAAAGATTACAGATAGATTACTGATCTCGATCGTGCAGCGAGAGTTCTTCTTTAATCAACGCAAAACCTTATGAGGTTGGCTGGAATGTGCAAACTAGACGTGGTCCTGGATAGCCTTGAAATCCTACGAATATGTAGTGCTTGTCGCTTGTCTTCCCTGATTTGAAACCACAGTGATAGGGAGAATTTTAAATCTTCACCTTTGTAGAAAATCTTGTATTGTGTAATAGTGAAGGACACTTGTTCTTCTTCTTTCTTTGAGTGGTCTGAATTGGACTTGGGTCTAGCTCCTATAGAACAACACCTGCTTCGTGTGCGTCGACTCATTCACTACTCCAGAGAAGGTCCAGAAGTGGCTGAAAATGTCTGGCACTTACATGACGTAATCTGTAGGTTAAATTTGTACATATTCTTCTCACTAGATTAGGCTGTACTTCAGCAATAACACGTCGAATATTGACTTCTAAGTCTAAGTGTTCACTTCAAAACAACCGAGAACTATCAAATCAAATTTAAACTTCTCCGACTGTAAAAACGACAACCCTTTGCGAAATGTGGACACTGAAAATTATAAGATTTTTTTTTTTCGAATCAATTTAACAGCCACATTTTTTCAATACATTACCTTGCTGTTTTCTACATAATTCATTCCCCCTCGAAATGTTAGTCCAAACAAAAAATGTGTTTCCTAACCATCGCAAGTGTTTCTTGCAATAACTTCAAATAAGTGGAGACTTCTCGTTGGAGTGCCAACATAAGCTTATGTGTACAATGCACCACCGGAAATCAAGTATTTCTGAGACTTCTACCTCTCTTGCCCTTAAAATGTCTTGACAGCGTTTATTTCTATCGCTTTCTCAGACCAAATGGACTAATCACAGAATGCCCCATAGATGATCTAGTGATTACGTGTCACAAAGTTCCTCAAATTCGTCCGTAAAACAGGCAACAATGTACTGTGAAGTGAAGTCGGATATGATTTCCGGTGCCACCTTGCTACAATTTCGACCAAATTTTTGGAGTTATAGACTGGTGCTTGTATGAAAACTTAGGCTCCTGTCCATGGAATCCGTTGCAAGCCTTGCACAAAATTGGAGCTTTTGCTGCGTAAAGATGTGACCAATTGTTTCATCCATTCTAATATAAAATAAAGGGTGTTTTTTTTCTAGAGGTATTGAACTTTGAAATGGATAAAATGAATAAAACAAAGATGATTTTCTTTAAACTCACATGAAATTTACTTTATTCCAAAGATAAATAAAAATAAAACATCATGGTTGTTCAATTGATGAACGAAAAAGTCGGTAATCATGGCTCTATAGCGGTTACCATTGACTGCAACGCTCTGTGCCAGCATCGTTTTTGAAGCAGTACGAACCAATTATTTCACCAACTCATAAAGCACACCAAACAGTCAGTTTTTGCGGATGTAACGGTGTTTCAACAAACACCTGAGGATTATCATCACTCCAAATACACCAGTTTTGTTTACTCACGTATCCATTCAACCAAAAGATACGTATTTCGAACAGAACCATGATTTTCAAAATATAAAGGGTGATTTTATAAAAGCTATAGGAAAGTTTTTCCAAAAATATTTGAATCGATAGTACGGTCCATAATTTAGTGTTTGAAGATTATTTCATGCAAATGTTGACCTTGACTGCGCCTCAAATGGTCCATCCGCTTAGTCCAATTCTGGCATACTCTTTCCAACATTTCGGCCGGTATCTCACGAATAAATGCTTCAATGTTCTCTTCCAATAAGTCAATTGAAGCGGGCTTGTCTGTATAGACATGAGCTTTAACATAGCCCCACAAAAAATAGTCTAAAGGCGTTAAATCGCACGATCTAGGCGGCCAATTGACCGGTCCCGAACGTGAAATAAAATGTTCACCGAACTCGCCTCTCCACAAGTTTATTGTTGCGCGTGCTGTGTGGCATGTGGCACCGTCATGTTGAAACCACATGTCATGCAAGTCAAGCTCTTGCATTTTGGGCAAAAAAAAGTTGGATATCATCTCACGGTAGCGCTCACCGTTCACAGTTAAGTTATGATGATTCCACCAGCCCATAAACCGCACCAAACTGTGACCTTTTCTGGTTGCATTGGTAGCTCTGGCAATGCTTCTGCCTGTATTCACTCCAAAATCCACAATTCTGCTTATTTACGTACCCATTGAGCCAAAAATGAGCTTCGTCGCTGAACACAATTTTTCGGTAAAAAAGTGGATCATCGGCCAACTTTCCAAGAGCTCGCATTTTGATAACAAAATTCAATAATTTGCAAGCGTTGTTCGTTTGTAAGACGATTCGATTATAGACCAAACTGAAGATGTTTGACAGTGAAACAAAACACGAAACGTGCGTCAGTTGTTTAAACCAGTGTTGCCAAAAAGATAATAGCTAAAAGATCACCCTTTATGTGCACAATTTGGAAGCGTTTTTCTGGCGTCAGTCTATTCATGTTGAAATGCCAAACCAAACTGAAAATAAATCACTTGACAACTGACAAAATGGCCGCCAGTTAAAATAGTGTTGCCAACTTAAAGTTCTACACTTCTAAAAAAACACCCTTTAAATAAATGAAAAATCGAATGGCATATCAAAACCCAGCATAAACGACACCAAGAAACGCGGATATACAAAATTAAAACAAACCCATCTGTCAAACGTACAAAAAATGACACTTCACTTGTGGACAACGTTTGCTATCTCTCTTCCTCTCATACCAGCTTATGAGCTGTCATTTTGACAGCACGTAATGGATTCTCTGGGCTAGGACAGGGGGGTCTAATAAAAAACCACTCCTTCCTAAAACATTTTCGAAACACAGTCTTCATTGCTTCGTTTTTGATTTTTATTAAAATCTACATCGACTTCAAAACCGTAACAAGTCGCAAAGGCATACAACTTTCCCAAGACAAACCTTAGTCAAGAGCAATGTCCGGTGCATTGCAAGATTCTGTTTCCATTGTATCGTCGCGGAAATCATTGAATTTCATACCGAAGTGTCGGAAAAAAGTCGGTCCTCGGCACGAACTGACCGCGACGCAGAAGTCGGACATGAAGATCGCATTCGACTCGTTCGACACCAACGGCACCGGCTGGATACGAATCGAGGAGCTTCGCGTTGCGATACGTGCCCTCGGCTTTGAGCCGAAAATGGAAGAGATGCGTCACATGATTGCTAACATTGACAAGGACGGCAAAGGTAAAATCTCCTTCGATGACTTCCTGCATTTGATGGCGATGAAAATGTCCGAGCGAGACACAAAGCCGGACATTTTGAAGGCGTTTCGTTTGATGGACGCTCGGGGCTGTGAGAGGATACGATTCGCAGATCTGAAGCGTGTAGCCGTTGAGCTTGGGGAAACGATTAACGACGAGGAACTGCACGAGATGATTAAGGAGGCCGACACTGACAACGACAATTCCGTGACGATGGATGATTTCATCAAAATTACCAAGAAGTTCGGCGGACTGAGGGTGATAACTAATCCAAATGATTAATTGCTGTTAGTTCTCTTTTGTTCTAAAATAAATATTGTATGTTCGACTGGATTGGAGGGGAGCTAGATTCGTGGGTGGACGCGGTGGAGCATGTCTTATGTCTGTGTGGACCCATTGTGAGGGGAAGGGAGTTACTTTGGAATCTAGCTCACACGAGGGAAGGATTCGTAGTTAAGATGATCATGGGAGGTCGCTTACATTATTTCCAACGTCGATACGCAACTGATTACGCTGAAGGCGAGCAAATTGCGTTTCTCAGCTGTTCCGTGTGTCCGCTGTGAAAACAAAATGCTCTCCAGCCACAATCTCGTCGTCGTTGATCTGGATATGTACCTCCGCGTCTGTCCACTCGCCTTCGCTGTGCAACTGACTCCATTCAGGCACATCCGACGTACACCCTATCTGTTGAGGATTAATGCATTTAAGACGGCTCACTACTGGAACACTAAACTTTTGCACCTCCCACCCCATCGGCACCCACTAGACTTTTCCGCGGAAAACGAAAAAGCCTCGCTAAAGGCTGCCCCTTGACTGGGCAAACAAAAAAAAAAAACTGAGAATTTGAAAAGGCAATTTTTATTGAGGAACCCATCCACGCGAGGCCGACTGCATTTCCGTTTTGTTTCCTTCTTTTGACTGCAGCTTAGGAGGTCACACGACTAAGAGGCCAGGCCGGACGGACGGTCGGCCCGCGTTCGCCGACCACGATGATGCACCTCGCACAGATAGGGAAAGTGAATTTCAAGTGCGCCGTCGAGGAGGAGCCGATTACAATATTTTGTTTTGCCAGCTCCCATGTAACACGAGCGCAGTGAAGAGAGCGAGTAAAATGCGAAAAAGGATTAAATAAGAGCGAGGAGAAAAAAAACTTAAAATTGAGAGCATTTTAGAAAATTTGTTTGTATACTCCGCACTTGAGGCGCTCGAGTGCTTGCCTATGAATTCTTTGCCTCCATCACTGGTCCCAAGAAGGGTGAGAGTCGAGTCCGTCGAGTGGAATTTGTTAACAGTTTGGCCCGCTTTTGTGTGATTGTTGGGCGGTCGGCCTCCGGTCGTGTTGGACAGCGTGCGGATTTGTGTCAGTCGACGCAGGACTGGACGGGTGTTGCGGTGGTCAGACATTCGTTTGACATTCGAAACGTTTTGTAATTAACGTTGATTAACATTCGGTCGCATACGTCGTCTATTCACGACGCATTGATCGAATGTCAAGTTTGCTTAAGGACACGCGGCGACAGTGCTTAATGCGTCGTCGTCGTCGTTGGTATTTGACAAAATATGAAATTCATCTCTAAGATCTGTCAAATATGCCGAGCAAAGCAGCGTCTGTGTGTGAACAATTGACATCATCCTTCAGTGAGCACACACCATCGCCCTTCATCCAGCAAGGACACGAATGAATACGAAGGACGGGCGTGGTGGGTATGCAGCAGTGTATATGACGCGTGTAATTGGAGGACAATGGCATGTCAGATTTAATCATAACAGGCAGTGACAGCTTGCAGCCAATAAATTCCCTTCTTCCTTCCGCCAATTATTGTTGCTGCTACTGCCGCTGGTGCTGCTGCTGCTGTTTGCCGGTGGCATTGTGCGGTTGTACCCTTGTGTTTAAATGTATTCTCGTGCGAGGGTGTGAAAGACGAAAGGCCGCTATTCGCTTTTGACAACCGACGGGATTATTTGGTATGTGCATGTGTTGACTGAATGGATTTCTAAATAGAGTGAGGCGAAAACTAAATTTGACACCCTCTTCGGTGGGCTCAGTCGGGGTGGCGAACTGTAATCGATGGTGTGGTTTGACCGGGGGGTGGTTTGTTTACATATAAAAGTACAATTGACGTTGAAAAGAGGGCAGCAACATCATCAAGCGAACCGATAATTATGAAAATGTGTGCGGTGCCATATCTTTGTCAATGAGGCTCGTTAATTTGTTGTTGAACGGCGGGAAAAGGTGAGTCGGTCGCCTTAATTGATACCTTGGTGATCGATCATTCGTTGGAAAGGTATCCAGTTTAAACTGAAAGTGATGACAATTTATGGTTTAAAAAGGGACTCATCTGTGCTCACTATCTTGTCTCCAGAAATGCGCACTTAGTTCCATGGCATGATGATGACGGGGTACAATATGTGCGTTATTCCGACAATGGCGCCTCGAGCTCGTCCAAAGTGGCTGCATTCTGAGCGCAGACTAAGGACTAAGGAGACTAAGAGCCAATTGATGAATGGTCACAGTGTTATGACCCTCTCGCCAAATATTTTCTTTACAACTTCGACGCAATCGCTTGTATGGCATGTAGCGTCGTCGTCTTGTTGTAACCACTGCTCGGATGTATCGATGTTGTTGAGCTCTGGTCACAGAAAGTGGATTATCATCTTTCTATACCTGATACCATTAGCGGTTACGGTGTCTCCTTCATCCTTTGAAAAGATATAAGGCGCATCGATGATGCCACCATTAGCACCATCTAATTCGGATGTAGACCCTAATTCAATACATTTATGCCTAATTGAGTTGATCGCTGAATCGACATTGTGTGTCTTCTTGATAGTGACTTCTTGGCTTAAGGTGCTCAAATTTGTCCACGGAGCGACGAAGTTGCTGCATCCTGCTTGAGGACCGACCGTATTGTGACAGCTTTTTTTTGATTGTTTTTGCCATTACATGGAGCACTCAGACTCTAAAACTGGTCGATTGTATTACCAGGCAGCAACCTATATTTGCTGAAATTTCAGGGTCTTCCGGAGAAATACCAGCAGGCGCTGCTGTGATGAGGAGCCGACATCATCAGCTCTCACCTCATCAGGTCCTAAGAGCACCTCCTCTGATCCGTGTCTAGGAAGCTTATGGCCGATCTCATTTCCCGTGATCCCGTGGTGGCCCGCGACCCATACAAGTCTTAGCATTCCTGGATTGTCCTGGAAGTGGTTGAAGGGTTGATAAAGGTCTGAAGCACACACTCAAATATTCTGCCCTTTCCACATGTTCTTCACACTATATGTATATATATATTCGGCTTGGAAACCCGACTCAAATTTACCTAATGAGGTGTGCAGTCTGATGTTGTTGCCCTTCAGGAAGGCGTCAACGCCATATCGTTCATTGGTCCGTGAGTCAGACGGCATATCCATGAGACTAGGGACAATACTAGGAAATACGTTGCGCAAGGTTATCGAAGTTCCAGTGCGAGTTGTACCAAATACCACAAAATGAAAACAAAACAAAATGCCCTTGAGAATGCATCCTATGATGTGGATATCAAGGGGGGAGATTCAGAAGTGCATCAAGAGAAGAGCCAGGCGTACTAGCGAAGGCTTCTATGCAGCCGAGATAAACCGTTCTTTGAAGCTGAGTGAAAGCAGCAGTTACGTGTTTATGCGAAAGCCGCAGTAGATCCGGGATCTTTTCGGTGATAGACCCCAAGACCTGCCGAAAATTTCCTTATATTGCCAGAAAACTGACAGCGCCTTGGTAGTTTTCGATTCAATGGGTTTTTTTTTTCTTCAGAAAACTCTTCTATCCAATACAACACTCAGACCTTTAGCTTCATCGGCGAAGCGGATGTCGATTGGTGACACCTTTTAGTCTTTAGACCAGTCAATTTCCTTCTCCTCGTGAAGAGAAAAACCTCGGTTTTAAGAGTGTTGACTAAAACCCCATTCCTGGTAGACCAGACGTCTATAGCTGCCTGCTTTTGAGCACACAGCCGCTAGACACGATCCGACAGACAGTACAGCTATGTACGTCATCCGTATAGGCCTGGAAGTAGATGTATCAATAAATCTATTGAGAACGTCAAGCTGAGAATCAACCAGCATGTACCATAGCATTTTGATAGCTGGATGTTATTAGTAATTTAGACAGACATAACAACTAATCACACTTTATTTCAGCTAGAATTACTAATTTTATTAATTGTTTATATTTATGGATGATAATATCAAACTTCAAACAAAACACGCAAATTGATCATCCACTGCTGCCATTTCTTGCCACCATTCTGACTTGTCAAGAGGCTTTAGTTCTTGAGTCAATTGCACCTTGTAAGCGTGTAAATGCAAGTCTTTATACATAATGTTCATCAACGACGAGCGTGAGAGGTACAATTGTTGGGCACGAGAACGAGTTGAGGTGGACGGCTCTTCAGCCACACTATCGAGAACAGCAGCAATATTTTCTGCAGTACGAGCTGTAGGAGCATGCACTAGTGTTTTCACATCTCCTACAGACCCAGTTTGCTCAAATTTTTGCACGACTTTTCCGATTGTACGCACATTTGGACGATTAAATCGACCGAAAAAATCACGAAGTGCACGATATGCATTTTGATTTTGAACGCCCATTTTCATAATAAGCCTGAATAATTTTAAAGCGTTGCTCGATTGTGTATCTTTCCATGGTTCAAATTGAGTTAGTCTGAAATTGCGAAATGTCAAATGAAATGCAGAAAAAGCTTGACGTTTAGGTGTGGTTCACATTCAACATCGGCCCTTAAAGTTACCACCCTTTATATAAACATCGTCATCATCTTCTGATCCACTAAAGGAGTCTGAGGACAAAGTAAGCACGAGAGATCTCCAGGCCACTCGATCCTCCGCCATTGACTCTAACTCATCAGGAGTTACTTTTGTTTTTGGTTTAATTTTATATTTCACGTTGATAGATATCTTTATTCAAAGAACTCTCAATTCTCCTGCCTCTGCATGTCTTCACCTGTCCCGAAGGCCCGTGCCTTCAAAAGTCTGCGAACATATATGTAATCCCAAGCCATTTACATTTCATTAAAGTGAAACTCACAAAAGGAAGAAAATAATCATTTCCTTCCTTTTTGCCGTGATGGATCCTTTCACAGTCAGCCACTTCTTCGCATACCTGACAAAAGAAAATAAGCTCAATTCCATTTATAATTAATTAAATCAAAATGAGGTAAAGGACGTTCCTCTTCCTCGCTTTTCGGCATTCATCGCACAGCCCCAAATAACAATATCCTTGAGCGTTGGTTTTCTCCCAGCGGCAGCTGTGCTGGGCAGGAGGAGGAGGAGGAGGAGAAACTGTTTGTTTAATATGCACCAATTAAAGGACACAGGACTCATTCAAGTAAATGGAATTGCAACTGAAAATGACGACCTCATTGACGTTCTCGTTGTTGCTCCTTCATCCATTCACATCATCATCATCATCATCATCACCGTCGTTTTCTTCGCCCAACGTCCTCTCATCAGCAGGCAGTCTCTGCAGCTTGAGTGGCTCCGAAATAAAGACGCATCGCGGTTTTTCGCGTACACATTTTTGTGCACGTATACCTGTGATAGGCAGGCGTGCCTTCTCTCTGACATGGTGCAACTCCTCCTTAACTGTGCTCGAACGAGTCGAGGATCCAGTGGGCACGGATGTGCCATCTTTATTGCCGCGCCCGCCGCTTTATACTAATAAGCCAGAGAATGCACGCCCGCCCGCCGTCACCGACCGCCACGGCAGACCGCAATGGGGGCGGTGTGCCGTGCACTTTCTCTTCCATTTAAGTGATGAATAGCGGTACAAATTAAATTGAAATAAATATGAAAAAGGATATACTATACTAAATTATGTATATTTTCTCCCAATGAAAGGAAGTTTTTTTTTCCCGCTTCTCGGTGGTTTTGTGCTTCGCTCTCGTTCGCTGAGCTCAGTCGAGGTCGGTCCTGGTCCTGGGCTTTTGTTTCAGCCTCTGAAAGGCTTGGTGGCTGTGGTGGTGTTTTTTTTCCTTTTGGTTGGCTGGTTGATTCTGTAACTACCGTCAATGCTGAACGGTTAACAAAAAAAAAAGCCGCTTTTAATTAACGAATTAATTTTTGCTTTTTATTCAACGCCCGCGCCGAATGGCACCACAACTGGTTTGGGCCCTGCATTCAGACTGAAGGCAACAGTCTCGGCGGGGGAGCATTGCATTGCTTTGGCCGGAGTTATGCTGCCGCCGCACCGCCTTTATTCAGTTGATGTTTAACAAACAAAAATGAATCTTTTATGAGATTGCACCCTTTCTTGCGGTGGCAGCTTATGCTAATCTGAAATCATATTGCATTGATGCGGCCTACGCAAATGTTGCTGTCGTCTGACATTTGGTAGAGAATTGAGTTTCTTGTGCCCACTGCCCACGAGAACATTTTTTTCTCTTATTTTTTGTGTGGAATGCAAAGTTTATGTTGTTTTCTAGAGGATTTGACAAGGTTGCTGTTGTTTTTATTTGTACACACCTCCACTCACATCGTGTTAAGCTTTGCTCGCAAATTTGTCCATGAAAGCAGACAATGTTCACCATCTAGAGACGATTTTAGAACGTTATGCTACGTGTACTGGCCGACACTGCATTTGATTCTACCGTAGTGTTGCCAATTCACAACACCACGTCTAAAGACGGCTGACGGGAATATGCACACAATTTGAAGAGTTGGCTTCATTTGCTACAAAATTTTGGTAGATCCTCAAGATCTTAGTGTCTGCCCTTCGGCAACGGCGACATATAATGTACATCTCGACCTATTAATTCAAATTTGAATGGATGTCGGACAGACATAATGTTAGCGTTCACATATGTCTTCAAGCGGATTTCAATTGTGGTGGACGTACACGTAGTGGCATTTGTCATAGACAACATAGAAAAAAAGAAAGGACGCAGGCATGAAGCGAAAGATTACTTACTTATCAGGTCGGCGACCCATGGAGGGTCCGAGCCTGAGCAATTGCTGCATGCTATCGTTGACTGTCCTGGGCACGCTGCTTCCAGTCATCAAGATCAAGCTATCTTTCATTACTTCATCATTATAGAGGTAGACAAACTCCTTTACTACCCTCGAAATTGTAGCTGTTGATCGTGAAGTTTTGTCCAAGGTGGTGTGTGACGGATCGTTTTTTGGTCATATATTTTATTTTGTCCTCATTGACCTTGAGACCAGCTCGGTTCGCCTGTTTTTCAGTCACCGTAAAAACTTCCACTACGGCACGTTGGGAACGCGCGACGATGTCGATGTCATCTGCGTAGCCCAACAGTTGGACCGACTTGTAGAAGATAGTGCCTTCCGTGTTTACAGCTGCCCTCCGCACTATCTTCTCCAGTACCAGATTGAAGAAATCACGCATCTCCTTGCCGAAATCCAATGCAGGTTTCAAATGGCCTTGCAGCAAACTTGGAAGCCAGGTATGCTTGTATGACTGTGTGCATAAGTTGAAAGGAATCAGATCTATCTGCCTAGCCAGTGAATGCCTGCAATAGGGACTAAAGTGGTGAAATGCTAGAAAAAGTATTTATCTTGTATTCTCTCAGATCCACGAGCTAAAATACTGGGAAGTGTTAGCTGCCTACGCCCGGTCAGCTTCGGAACCTAAGTCTTCTCTTTATACAAGCATTTTTTTTTTCTTGCACACGGGTGGCTGCATTCATTATCTATAACCCATTCCGAATCTATAACTTCTTGCCATTTCTCGGGTGACTTATGAATACCTTGTAAAAAACCGATAATTTTTTTGAGATAAAGAATGAATGAAGCCATTTCCTGAAGTCAAACGTAAGTACATATTCCCGAAAGAGCATTCTACATTACCCGAAATCAGAAGAGAGCAGCTCTGGCTTCCCAATCACAATTTAGTAACATTGTCATGATGTTAAATGGGTTAAGCTCATACGGTACACAGTTTCCTTGCTTTTGTATGAACATTCAGTACACATCGACACCAGAATTCGCTTCTTTTTAACGCCGGACTGTGGTCTCCGTAAACTTTGGAAAATATACGATGAAACAATACGCACATTTTGTGTGTGTTTTGACACGTATGCTGGCACGTTTGAGTATGAAGTACGTTAGAATATTTACATTTCCACCAAATTGTGCACAGTTTTTTTTGTCAAATTTGTCGTGACTAGGAACAGTGCTGCCAAATTCAAATGTAGACCTCTTAATTGTTTATAGTTATAACCTTTGATTATAGATCTCCTCATACAGATTCATGTTTATGTGCTTCTTTCTCATATATTTTATTTTCGCAAGTAGAAGTTCTTGCGAATATTCAAAAGTGTTCGCATTCAGTGTTTACAGAACTACCCAAATGTATGGAGGGAGAGAGGGACAGGAAGTCCTAAATGCCTGAGAGGATGGTTCATCAGAGTACCCATTAGTTTTGTAAACTAAATAAACTAGTTCACAATGTAATTTTATATTAGTTCATTCAGTTCAGTAGTTCAACAAACACAGGTATGCCTTACTCTGCATACATGTAATTCAGTCAGAATAACTGATCTAAATCGAGTGCTTTTGCTCTGTGCGCGTGTGGGCATTATGAACATCAGGGTTGTTTTTTTTTTTCAACTATACAATTTCCTGAGCAGTAAACTACATTAGCAGCGTTCACGCTCAACAGTGTCTCCCAAATTTTAGTAACGAGCATTCACATTGATGATTTGGCCCATCAAGCACGGTTGTCAAGCAGCTCGTATCGTCAAATTGTTAAGTGTGATCGCCGCTATAACGAACTAAGTAAAAAAAAAACAAATTTGAAGTAAACTGGGCGATCTTTGCACTGAATTAAAATGCACAAGCCTAGTCCCCATGTCCTTAGAAAGAAGGGACGTTAATTCAGTGAGTTGGTACGGGGAGGTTGATGATGATTCGCAAAGCTCAAGGTTGGGGTATCGTATACCATTCGGAGCAGTAGAATTGTGCACATTCTGATCTCTTGAACCTGGAGGAGTGCGAAAGTGGCTGGCTGAGAATTGGAATTTATAGCAGACAGATTGGGTTTGTTGAAAGAGCTGACATCTTCGGTGTCATTGTTAGTGAGTGTGAAAATCGAAGACGAAGCTGTCTTCTTTGTTTTTGAAATGGAATTACGAAAAGACATGTTGTCCTCGGGACATTGTTGCATTTGTCTGCCTCAACTTAGGTACGTTGGAGAATTGTACATAAACGAAGTATTTGAACCCAGCCCTGTCCCCTATGCACTTAGATTCACTGTATAGTATTTTTATTTTCGTGGTTTTGACGTAGGATGGTGTAACCAACTAATTCCGATGAATTCCGTTTCGGTCGGACATGCACAAAATATTCTTTAAAATGTGGCTGGGATTGGTAGCTTGTGGCTGAATATTATAGAAGTGCTAACAACTCACCTCATGCACCAGAGTAGTCTCACAGACGTGAGATTTTCAGGCCAGTCTCTCCACCGCCATTGATTCTAACTCATCAGAAATTATGCCCAAGAGCAACCAAGCGAGTTTTTACGATTGCTCCAACCACCTCGTTATGGCTCTGCCAAGCGGTCGACCTTCTGATCGAATCACATTCAAAGCACGCCTCGGAAGTGATTGGGACATTCGCGCGACGTGAGCAAGCCATCGAAGCATAGCACTTTTCGTTCAAAGAAGCAGCTGGTCAACATTGAGTTCCTTGCGCACTGCCGTGTTTCTCACCTTTCACGGCGAGTTAACACGGCAGCCCGAAGAAATCGCCTCACGGCAGCATATATTCGCGATCTTATTTCAAAGACATTTATCTGAATTACTTTCCCACTTTCAAGACCAATTAGAAGAAGTTCTGTGTTTTCTTTTCCAACACTCACCCTTCCGTTGAACCTCTTTGACGAGCAATTAAACAGCCAATCAAACCTAAAAATAGGCCAAGCCCAGATGATTCCAATTGCCAGGGCGGAAATATCAGAATCATTTTCAATGCTTTGTCTTACCCCATGCCCAGCGATTCTGCGTATACGTGCATTCACTTAACAAATAAAAGACTTTACTAATTACCCCCCATTGTGCGAGCGCGCGGCATACATTGTGAACACGCTCCGCAAACAGCAATTCCTTCATAATTTTACGAAACGCCCCGAATGACCGTTGTCGTCACGCCACCGTCGCCAACAAATCGAAAGCATATTCAGCAAAGGAAAAAAGGAAAAAAAAAAAAAACGCAAGTACTTCACAATTCCGAGGCAGTCTTGGTGAAATGTCATATTTTGTCCCCCCTGACGTAAGGATATGCCGATGATGTGGATGGATTTCATTTCAATTTTCTGCCTTGCATTAACATAAATAAATATGTATGCATTTGCGTGTGCGTGTGTGCGTCAGTAATCAAAAATTCTGACAAAGCCGCTGCGCTGTGTAAGTTAAACTGAAGTAGCAGCACGTGCTGATGTTCGAAAAAAATATATTTTCTACACAAAATTTGCTTTATGTCTGAATGAGCTTTGAAAGTACTGAAAAGTGACAGAAATGACGTGACATAGCAAACATGCTGGATCGTAGGAGGGGTGAGATCTACGATCCAAGTATCATATTTTGACAGTCTCATACCATCCGCAACGCCGCAGCGTTATATCAAGCCCATTTAGGGCCACTTGCATTGTTCTTGGTACTTTACTTTCACTCTCTGCGGCGTTTTTGAGGAGAAGGTGCGACAAGGTAGTTGCCGCCAGTCCATAGGTTGCGAAACGCGGGGGTAATAAGGACTCTTTTTTTTCTACCGCGACTCCTTGGTTTTTTTTTTTTGTTTCACGCCTTCGTCAACACAATATATTATGCACCTTTTAACCAACAAGCACATAAGCCGAAAAGGTTCAAAGAGGCGGCACAGAGCAGTTGTAAGGAGAGCGAGCGAATTGGAAAGCAGGGAACTCAAAGCTTGGCGTGGGGCGGGCGGAAGTCGAGGGGGCCCCAGCGAGAAGACGTAGGCGCGCACAAAACAAATACCCAACTTGGATAGTCAAAAAGGCTTATAAAGTCCTCGCGATGCATTATAATAAGTTGAGAAGAAGTGAGTGCATTCAGCGCACATTCAACACTCACTTAGCCATTGAACGATGCACGTCAACGATATGCATGGCGGCACGGCGGTGACGATGAGCGAGTGGCTGTGCTGAACGCACTCAGTCGAAATAAGAAATCACCTCTGCGATTCGAGATTCAAATAATTTTTGCATTTATTCTCACCTCAACCGGCTCTACCGCCACCATGCCACCACAAACAATACCGATGATTGTTCCTTTTTCTTTCTGCCGTTGTTTGCCTGAATTCGCGTTGACGGCTTATGATCGTCTAGGTGTGAGGATGAGGACGTCTTGTGTTTTTAATTCTTCTCTTTCTGAAGAGAAATCAAATGAGTAGACTAAGTCTGGAATTCGAATGTGCTCTTGACTTTGTCCTTGGGTGGAATTGGAGAAATTTGACTTGTGGTTGAGTAAAGGGGAGGCCATTTTACCAGGAAAATCGACTGTCCTCCCTTCGTATCCGCCCCGAACTTGGTCAAAAGGTTCCAACTAACGGAAAAAGCTGGAGCTGTATATCGGGGCTATTTGCCGCAGATTTGCCCACTTATGGAATACTTCGTGACAAGTGACTTCAATCACGTTTCTGTTTGAAAACATCTAAGCTTGACGATGGTGTGGGATTGTAAAGAGTGATTAAATTTAAAGGGCCGATGTTGATTTTGAATAAAACACAAATTATTTAGGAAATTTTTGTCATTTCTTTTTATTGTGATAATACTGGTATGGTTCAATTATGTATGGAACAAAATATCGGCCAAATTGCCGCCGCGATCTCGGCGGCACACCTCCATCCGATGATCCAAATTTTCGATGACGCTGATGCATAATTGAGGTTCTATGCCGTTAATGTGCCGAATTATCTCATCCTTTAGCTCTTGAATTGTTGCCACAAAGAAAAAAATCCAACGGTGTCAAATCACATGATCTTGGCGGCCATTTGACATCGCCATCACGTGGGATAACACGGCCATTGAATTTGTCGCGCAAAAGAGCCATTATTTCGTTAGCTGTGTGGCAAGTGGCGCCGTCCTGTTGAAACCACATATCGTCCACATTCATATCTTCCAATTCGGGCCATAAAAAGTTCGTTATCATTTCACGATAGCGAACACCATTCACAGTAACTGCCTGACCGGCCTCATTTTGGAAAAACTACGGCCCGATGATGCCGCCAGCCCATAAACCTCAAACAGCCAAACAGTCACTCTTTGTGGGTGCATTGGTTTTTCGACAATCACTCTTGGATTATCATTCGCCCAAATGCGACAATTCAGCTTATTGATGAATCCACTGAGGTGAAAATGTGCCTCATCACTGAAGATGATTTTCTTCGAAAATTGATCGTCCACTGTTGCCATTTCTTGCCACTATTCTGACCATTGACGACGCTTGAAATGGTCAAGAGGCTTTAGTTCTTGAGTCAATTGCACCTTGTAAGCGTGTAAATGCAAGTTTTTATGCATAATGTTCATCAACGACGAGCGTGAGAGGTGCAATTGTTGGGCACGACGACGAGTTGAGGTGGACGGCCCTTCAGCCACAGTATCGAGAACAGCAGCAATATTTTCTGCAGTACGAGCTGTACGAGCATGCACTGGTGTTTTCACATCTCCTACAGACCCGGTTTGTTCAAATTTTTGCACGATTTTTCCGATTGTACACACATTTGGACGATTAAATCGACCGAAAAAATCACGAAGTGCACGATATGCATTGTGATTTGAACGCCCATTTTCATAATAAGCCTGCATAACTTTAACGCATCGCTCGATTGTGTATCTTTCCATGGTTCAAATTGAGTTAGTCTGAAATTGAGAAATGTCAAATGAAATGCAGATGCAAATGACGTTTAGGTGTGGTTCACATTCAACATCGGCCCTTAAAGTTTAACCACCCATTATCTCCTATGAGCCAAAGCTGGCTGCTTCTGAGCGCTTGCTTCCTTCAGACGGTCGAATTGTTGACGGTACAGGTCAGAATTAAGAGCTTTTCCGTAGGATATGGTCTCGTAGTAGATGATTCCCTACCAATCCCATCAAACACACGACAAGACATTCCTTTCCGTCAATCCTGACTTGGCTGCAGTTTGCGCCGCCTCATCTCGATTCGAACACTACCATTTCCGCTTGACGTTTTCGTAGGTGATCCACTTTTCACCATCAGTCACCATCCGCTTCAAAAATGGATCGATGCTGTTGCGATTCAGCAGTGATTCGCTGATAGAAATTTGGCATTAACTCGTGTGGTACCCCATACATCGAGCTTCTTTTCATATCCAGCCTTATTCAAATGGTTCCAAATGGTTTTATGGACAATGGTTAGCTGCTGGGCAATCGAAACAGTGACTTAAACTCGATGATTGCCATGATTTCTACAATTGCCCTTCCAGAGCGTGGTCCATCTTTGACATCGAAATTACCGGAACGAAATCGACGGATTCAAAGCTGCTCTTAAGTTACTGTTACAGTATCAGGGTCATAAACATTATTGACATATTTCAGCCGCCTGGCTTGCGTTGTCGCCTTTATCGAAGAAAAACTGCAAAATATGGCGTATTTTCTTCTTGCTGGCGTCCATCTTCGACGTGCGCTCTGGCAAAACTGAGTCATTTAATCTCACGTCTGTCCACAAATTAGTGTGTACAAATTTTTTAGTACAAAACCTCATCAACTGCATTTGGATTGGTCACATTGGACGACTACAACTCGGGATATGGATGACTAAAGTCATCTGTTGGAAACATAATGGATTTATTTTTTTCTACACCTAAAATGTTATGTAAAAAAGAGAGGTGACAAGACGTACTCTTTGGCGAAATACAACGCCCACACTGAAAGGTGTTGAAAGCTGCTGCTACAGTTTGTGTATAGAGACTCAATGGCCCTCAAAAGAGAGACATTCCAGAGTTTACCTCGAGGAACTCGGTCGTTTGCCTTTTTCTACAAATCTACAAAACAGTTGCAAATCGGTTTGGCCCACTCCCAAACATTCTCGAGTACGGTCGGTTGTACTTCTGCCCGGACGAAAGTCGCACTGTTCATCCCCCATCTTGGAATAGAGCATACATAGCTCTAGACCGCGACCCCAACATCTTAGTATTGACTTTCCCGGGAAGACTTAAAGGAGATATGCCCCTGTAGTTGGTGCAATCTGCTTTGTGTTCCCCCTTTTTGGGCTGCGACTTTTACTTCTAGTCGTAAAGGTTTTGTCCGATTTGTGGATTGAGTAGAACGTTCTGCTTGACAGCGGTATTTGGGTCTTCATCGTGAAGTAATCTTTTCAGATTTTTATTATCAACTCTATCGAGTTGTCCATGTTCGTCCCGACAGGCTGTCAACATATTTTTTCTATCATCATTCATCATCAATTTTGCCATAAATTTTATAAAATAGTAGCTGCGCACGTTGCAACGCCACCAACTAAAATAAATTTTGAAGGAAAGACAATACACAAATATTCAATCCATTTTGAGTGATTTTGTTGTCGGAACATCATCATTCGTTCGCTATTTTCGTTTCAATTCAAATCAGCATGAACTATCAGGCAATATATGAAAGTGGAATGCTAGTGGCGCCATCTGTCGAAAATTGCTCGTACCAATTGAGAAATCTTGGGCTCATGTACAACAACTTTGTTAAAGATAATCACATGATCAAATGCATAGTTTACGATTCTATAAAGGACATACAGACAAACATTAATTTTTATATACACAAATGACATGATTCACGTGAGTGGTTTCTTCTGACAATGTAATTTTTAGGCATTTTTCGACAAATATTTGGCGATAACTCGGCCATACCTTGAGAATTCTTCGTCTTTCAAGTGTCAAGATTTTACGGATTTCGTGCATAAACGTGATCCGTTCCGTAAATGCATCCACAGACGACAGTTAACACGATCGTGACAGCCATTTCAGATCATTTCCATCTTCTGCAGACAAGCCCTTCCGGCTTTGCAGATAAAAATTTGTATCCAAAATCTAAAATGAAAATAAAATAAAAGAACTAAATGCGGAATAACTTGTTTATTGCGAGATGCGGCTCGACATTGATGAAACCACGGTCGTCTCTTTTCAAATAAATTGGTTAACAAATCTTGAAGATGACGTTTGCATGATCCCCTTTTTTTAATGACATCACAAGACCGTAGATCGACCTGTGTTGTGGATGGTGATCTCTTGCAAAACTTGATTATCCAAGCGAGGATATTTGAGAATGCATCAAAAACCAAATTCTCCATAATGTGTTGTATGACAAACGCAAATGTTGTGCTCGATAGATTTCGATGAAGACATCTGCAACGGGGAACATTGACTTTGTTGCTGCACGACGTTGGGTCACGACAGTTGGTCTACAACCTTCGGCCTACAGAATGAATTCTGCCCGTCTATCACGTACCGGGTAAGATAAACAAAGCACTCCGTAAAAGCTGCACCAGACCAAACAACCAATTTGTCGCTTAGCCTTCCTCCCAGCGGACACTGATAGTTGGACGCAATCGCATATCGAAACTCTTCACTAATTGGAGTAATTCACATCACGCTGTGATTACGAATCTCAACAACGCAATGCGATTTCCCCACCCCCTGTGTCGTTCGAGCGTTAAAGATAACCCAAAACAGGTACGCCCACATTCTTCTTGGTCGACAGTGCCATTCAAATTCAATTCATTCTGGATTTCCACAACAAAACTCCGAGACACAATGGCATCCTTGATTCATCTATTTAGACCACTTACGTCGGGATGATTGCGTTGTAATTATTAAATTAATTCGATTCCCATTCGAGGAGGACGAGAACGACAGAGTAAGAGGAGAGCACATGAAAGGTAGCAGATGAATCGCATAGCGACCGCAAATAGCATGGCCATTGTGTGCCATCTCCGAAATCTTGATAAAAATCCTTGATCCTTTGTTCCTCTCCTGCATTCAACAGCCACAACAATAACCATAATGTTGGGAATTACCAATTATCAATTGAAGAGGTGAACGCTTACTTACTCCTGAGCCAATTTTACCAGTCTGACTCTCATCCGTCGAGATGGAAAGAAGACACTGGGTGTTTGCGTTGCGAAGGATCCTTTCAGGGTTTCGTGAATAGCACCTGTGCGCCGAGGAGTGGATGGGTGCATATCGACGCTGCATTGTGTGCATTCACAGTTTTCTTATGAAACTTCTTCCGCTGCGATGGGAGGCTTGGAGGAGCACAAGTGCTGGTAGCTACTAGAGCATAATCCTTCGAGATGAAATGAAATCCATCTCCGATTGCATTAACTGTGTTTTTTTCCTCGCGGATGCCGCTAATATTGAGGTAATTAACCGCCGTCCGACCGCGCCGCCCGCAAGGCACACTTCGTTTGCTCCACTTGACGAGCATCGTACGACTTTGGGAAATTGTGAAACGTAGACGTTTCGATGAACACAATGCGAGCTAGTGTTGGACGCTGTGAGAGGCGGAAAATGTTAATTTTCACATTCCCTGACGTTTGGGTGCGTGTGGGGATATTTCACGAACCACTGAGTCTACTTCTGCCAATTACACATGCTGCCGTTCCTCAAGGCTGATGACGGCTGCTGGGGGATAGCATCGCGTAGCTGCTGCGGCTCGCGGCTGCATTATTCACCAGTTAACGCGTTCACGAGCAGTGTTTCTGTTACGCATTCACACGTGAAGTTCAAATGTGTGAACGTCGAATTTCGCTTCAGGAATCCGAAGCCAGGACGTGTGAATGTGTTGAAATATGCGCTGAACATGAGATCCAAGTGAGAGGGATCAAGAAGAAGGTGGCAAGGATGTTGGAAGTTAATTTCTTTGTGAGTGTCATTCGCAGTGCGAACAGTCGCCTAGGACTTCTTGAAATTGTCTCGATGGAGCGGGCAATTGTAAAGAACTCTGTCCAAATTATGGTCCATCTAATCAGTAAGCATGCTCTAGGTGGTGCGTCTCACGATAAGGCAATGCTCCGAACGATGACATGACAGATTCAAGGGCTGGATCTAATAATCCGTCAAAATTAAGCTGAGAAAAAGGCAGTGACTGCAGTGGAGACTGTTGTAAATCTGGTAGATTATCCTAGTTTCCTTAGGTGCTCACTGAGTTTACAGTGCGCTGTTATGAAGCCTGTTAGGATACAGAGGTTGTTTTTGCTCATTCTGATACATGCTTCAAACCTCTTGCGGTTATGTTGAACCAAGAGTTTGCTGGCCTGCTTCATACCATGAGCGTTGTTCCATGTATCTGCCCGGTTACTTCTTTCTAGTTCCCTAAACTCTTCCCTGAGAACTTGATCTCCTACAGCGCAGAATGATTCGGGGCCAATACAATGTGGCGATTCTCCTTTCCAATCGCGGAAGTCGGCCATTTCATTACCTTCTTTCCGTGTATGGCCAGGTATCGAACAGAGTTTACTCGTACTCCGCTTCTTAAGTTGGTGTAGACATTGCCACACCAGCCTGGATTTGATGACATAAGAATCTAGTGCCAGGATAGCGGCACGACTGTCCGACATTATTGCTATGTCACAGCTGGTATAGTTCCCGTCAAGATTGATCTGTTCCCATCTGTCTATGGCATAGACTTCTGCTTGAAAGATACTGGTGCATTTGGGGGCCCATGGGTACGTAGTACTTTGTCCGGGGTCCAAATACTCATGCCCGTGTTCCTTCATCAGTTCTTGATCCATCCGTATAGCATTTTACCGTATTGCTGCTCAGTCTATGGACTATGGGTGCATTGCTCCAGTCTTTTTTGGTGCTGAGATCCTTTTGGAAATTGAATTTCCTAATAGCGTCATCCTTCGGAATGGTCGGGAGTGGTCGCTTTTTGACTAATGCATCGAATTGTCTCGATGTAATGCAACTATTCCCTCTTTTGTCATTCTCATGAGTGTTTTATTTGCACATTCTGCGACCACCAGATGCAATGGAGTCGGCTCCAGTAGCCCCTCCATGGCGGCAGTTGGGCAAGTTCTCATGGTCCCTATAATACAGAGGCATGCCAACCTTTGAACTTTGTTGAGTGTCTCTCTTGGGCTAATGAGGCTGCTTCTTTTGGACCATGCTATAGCACCGTATGTGATTGTTGGTCTAACGATAGCTATGTACATCCATCTTAGTATGCCTGGACTGCAACCCCAGGATTTGCCCGCTAAGCTTCTGCACGCGTCTTCCTGGTGATCTCTTTTGTGTGTCTTTTCCAGATGAGTTTGCTGTTTAAGATGACTCTTAGATATTTTACCTCCTTTACTGGAGCCGGTATTGTGCCTGACAGGCTAATTTTTTTTTTGTCATTCCAGTTTGTGTTTTCTTGTGAAAGTACTACCCTTTAGGTACCACCCTTTAGTAATGTTAAGTCCGCATTCGATGATATCACACAGTGTCTCCTCCATCCTGCCTCTGGCTATTATTACTATCATCAGCATATGCTTGACATTTGATGCCGTGATTTGTCAGTATCTCCAGCAGTTCGTCTACAACTGGACTGCACATTAAGGGAAATACAACTCCTCCTTGAGGGCATCCTTTTGTTGCGTTGACTTTTATTATACCTTCTGATGTATGCTTCTCAGCTGTTCTCGTGCTTAGATGTTCATACATCCATTTCGATACTGTTCGGTTTACTTCCTTCTTGTCCAGAGCATTCATCGTCAAGCATCGCGCGATGTGTTGTCAAATGCTCCTTCGATATCCAAGAAAGCACATATTAATATTTCTTTCGCTTCAAGGGCGCTTTCGATAGTTTCTGTCAGTTGGTAAAGCGCAGTCTCTGTTGATCTGCCTGCTCTGCATGCATGTTGACATTGATGCAGAGGAGGTAAAGGTAGCACTTCCTCTTTTATGTAGTTGTCGGTTTGTAAGACTTAGGTAGGCTTGGGTCTTTCTTCCCCATCTTTGGAATAAACCCCCTTCTTTTCAGAAGTTTTGAGTCCAGTTGTCTTGACAGAGCGAAGTAGCAGCGATTGCCAAGGGCCATTCTACCCCGGATCTCCACTTTGATGTCGTTTGTGGAGCTCACGTTTGCTCCGATTCGATTGTTCGTCAGATGGTGTCTGGCGGAAGGTTTCTTAGTCGACAGCATATATTTCATTTTGTCTTCATTGATTTTAAGACCAGTTCGTTTCTTTATTTTGAAAATCATGGTTCCTGCTGAAACACCCATTTGAGTGGTATTTCGTCGTAGGGGAGCATAACATCTTCAAGGATTTTTACATAAACATGTTGATCCATGATATCATTTATCAAATGTATCGACCCCACGCAATAATACGAAAATCATGCCCAAACGATGACCTTCGCATAACCGTGTTTAACGGTCTCTACTGTATACTGGGGTAAATATTCTGTATTGGGCGGACGACTGACTTATTGTCGGGCACCAGTTCCTCCAAATAGGATAATTTGGCTTTCGTCTGTTCAAAGATTATCATCGCAGGCCAATTGGCATGATTTTTGGCAAATTTTATCCGAGCTTGCAGATGCTTTTTTGTCCAGAGTGGGCTTCGGGCGAAAAGTGTATTTTCTAACAGCCGAATCGTTACATCACTTATAGGGAGCTGAATCTTCTATGCTATGACCTTTGAAGATGCTGCTGGGTCTGTTTTTAGGATAGGTTCATAGTACAACCTGTCATCAGCTTTGGACATTTTGCGTTTCCTTCCCCCAAGTTTCTGGCCTGTCGACATAGCATAAAGCATTGACAATTGCCGATACACCACAGCCAAGTGATTCCTGAATCGCCGGCTTGACGCCACTTGCAGATGAGCTCTCGCTTTTCCGAATTTGTGTGCTTTCCACGGCGCACTACGATACATTTTTAAACAAAAATGTTTACAAAACATCTAAAATAATGTTTTAGTGACATAAGCTGTTTATCTTCTTACTTTTTGACGCAGTAAACAAAAATTTAACTCTTCTGCAAAATACTCCTATTATTTTGAACAGCAATTTTCTGGTCGCAGTCACTTACTTGAATAAAATCCTAGATCACTCAGGCGCAGATGTGCATATTTTTACTGATTTCTTGCGAAGTACCGTACGAATATTTACCGAAAAGTTGTACATTCATACACAATTTAAATCGATTTCATCGTCGCGCTCCTATTATTTTAAACACAACTGTATGTTGAGACACCTTCACATCCAAAAAAAAAAAAACTGACTGTTTGGTGTGCTTTATGGGTTGGTGGATCAATTGGCCCGTACTTTTTCAAAAACGATTCTGGCCAAAAGGTTACAGTCAATGGTAACCACTTTAGAGCCATGTTTACTGACTTTTTGGTTTTGGTGACTGACCTGTGGTTTCAACAAGACGGCGCAACATGTCACACAGCTCGTGCCAGTTTCACGTTACGGACTCGTGAATTGACCTCAAAGATCGTGCGATTTAACACCGCTTCACTATTTTCTGTGGGGATATGTGAAGTCGCTAGTCTACGCCGATAAGCCCGAAACGATTAACCACTTGGAGGACAACATTCGCCGCGTTATTGCCGATATACGACCACAAATTTTCCAACATTTGTCATCGAAAGTTGGACCTCCAGATTAGACTACGTACGAGCCAGTTGTGGCAGACATATGCCAGAAATCGTATTTAAATTAAATGCCAGAAGATTATCTTTCGACTAGAGTAAATTTCATGTCAAATTAAAAAAATCAACTTTGTTTTATTCCATTTCAAAGTTCTATACCTCTAAAAAAAAACACCCTTTATGTGCTCTAACCTTTCTCCCGTTTGAGCGTCTTTATCTCCAAACGCCAACATTTTGCATTTAGACAACTCCTGATTTGTTCTTTTTATCTCCTTTCAGATCGCTACAATTCCAATCAGCGTAATGGTAACAACTTTAACAACTACCAACAAGCAGGCAACAGCAACAAATATCAGCAACAGGATAACAATCGTTACGGTGGTGGTCGGGGTGGTAACAGCGCTAGTGCTGGTGGTTCCGGAAACGCTGGCGGCGGCAACAACTGGATCCATGGCTATGGCGGCGGTGGCAACAACAGAGGATCACATCAGCAGCAAAGAAACTACGGCAACAACCAGCGTGGCGGCAATTCCAGATTCAATAACAACCAAGGTGGCGGCGGTGGCGGTGGCGGTGGAGCTGGTGGTGGTGGTGCTGGTGGAGCCGGTGGTGGTCGCGGAGGAGGCGGCGGCGGCGGCTACAACAACCGTCCGAACAACTATAACAACAGGCGATTCTAGACGTCTGATACAAAATATATATTATACACTTAACTTTTTCGATGGATTTTCACATTCGTACGTTTTTAAGAGAGCGCACAGTTAAGAGATACATTTAAGAGATTTTTTTAGATATAAAATACATACTTATATCGAATTTTAGAGAGTTTAGGAAGGTAAGTCAAAGTAGGTATGTGATCCATTTGCCCGTCAAAAGAATCAAACGGTGGCAAAGGACGCATTTTTCTCTGATTACATTGCATTTGTAAAAGTAATTAAACATATTGACTAGTATCTGTTTGTTTTTTTTTTATTGATCGGTCGTGAGGTACGTGGCGTGCAGGATTCTGGGGTGAACTGAGGTTATTCTGAGAAAGTTGGTTAGAAGGAGTTTTTATCTAAATCGCCACATATAACCGTCAGAAGGTTGGTAAAGATTTGGATAAAGTGATGAGAATTGGCGGTGACGGTTAAACTGTCCTCATTTTTGAAGAGTTTGCTGCCAAAAACACCGCCAGACCGAATTGAAAGCCATACAGAGACTTTTTGTGGATGAAATGATGTGAAAATTGAGCGCAGACAGGATTATATATCCGACGCAGAATTTTTCTTTCGAAGGCGCCAAGAATAAGCTCTTCTGGTTTGCTATACACCATTCTGTTCCATGTAGCAGGACTGGCAAAATAAAGCCTGGTTATGATCATTCGATTCAGTTGTTGTGAGTTCAGTTTCTTCCAACTAGCAGCGGTTGCCAATGGCGATTCTCTGTCGGATCTCTATTATCCACTAAGATGTCTGTTGTGGAATTCACGCCCGAAAGTAGGCAAAACCCCTTTACTACCACAGAATTGGAGCTGTCGATAGTAATATTTTGTCCCGGTTGTGGTCAACTTTGGATAGCGAGAGAACATATTTCTACATACAGACCTTGTGCTACTGTAGTTTGGATAGTACCTATGATTGTAGGAAGTAGTCTTGTCGATTTGAGACGAGTAGATTGTGCTCAATGGGTAGTGGAATGTTGTAAGGCTCTGTCATTAGTTGTACCTTCTCCTGGGTTATGCCCATTTTACAGGGAACGTTTAAATTTTGTTTTAAACTTCCGTTCGATTTTTTCGTTTTCGCAGTTTCGTTTAAATCTCGAACTGAGTTCATTTTGTAGTTTAAGTTAAACGAAAGTACACAGTCGTTAAAAAATCACTTCTGCGCCATTTTATTTCTTTTCAAGCTTTCATATTTTATTCTCTCTTACATCTGGGGTCGAGTCACTGCCTCTGTGGACGAGTAAATCGTTCACGAAAATCGTGTATGATTGAACGTAATTTCGGATTATAACACATATTATCGTGTACTTGAACGTATTGGACTGATTCGATCAGTTGACATTGAACGGATGGGTTTTAAAAAGTGTTGTTTTCATCTCTAAAATAATAAAACACGTGAGTAAAGACTTTGTTAATAAGTTTAAAATATAATAAGTGCATAAAATACAATAACTACATTTTCTAGGACAAACTGCGACAAAATAAATTCCTCGCAAAAAAGAATTATCGGGGAGTTTATGTAGGAGCACACCACCCACTTGCCAACAGAGAAAGTGTCGATGCAAATTGCAGCACAGTAGACAGATGTGGGCTTTGGTCAAGCTAGGCCCTTAATGCGAGTGTCGACTGTCGATCGAATCGCTAGACGTCACTTTTGGTATCGTGTAACTCAGTCGACTGATAATCGTTTTATTGTGAATTATATACGTGCATGTCACGAATTTGTAAAATTCTGCCAGTTGTGGATATCAAATTTCTCAATTCGCGTTTGCATAGACGTGAGAAGCACACACATATTAGAAAAAGACAGCACCATAAGTTGTAGGGAGATGTTAACAGAGATGTGGGCTTTGCCGGTACAATGTAAACGTTCACGTCTGTGCGAGTGGAAACAAATCGTGTTGAAATACTTGGCTTCACTTCAGGCTACAACACACAAATTCAGTGGTTCGAGGCCATATCGCAAAGCCGCTTTCGCGCATTGGGGCTTCGATATCGCATTGGTACGCGTATTATCGAGTATACTAGAATTTTGCGCCCGAACTCGACAACCTCAGTTTCCTAAATATTTTGAAATATAATTGAAATACTGGCCCCGATTGCGAGTGTCGATTGTCGATTGAAACACTAATATTAGAAAGAGATAGCGCGTAAGTTCCCATAAGTTAGAGGGAGATGTAAACGAAGATTTGGGTTTTGCCGGTACAATGTGAACATTGACTTGGGTGCGTATCGAAACAAATTGCTCGTGCAAATAGTCATATGAATTAATACATTTCTGGACATATTTTAAACGTTGTTTTGTTTGTTTGTTTTTTTATATGAAACTATCATTGTTCGAAGATGAAATTAGAATAAGAAATATTATGAAGGGATAACAACATAAACTAAGTTACTTTTGCATCATGAAAACAATGTTTATTTTACGATTTTCTGCGGCACGAAAACCGTCGACCACAAACTTGTGAACGAACGAAATTTGAAGCCAAAATCGCCTACATTCAATCGACTGTCGACAATCGTTGCGCATCGATTATCGATTGATAATCGACATTCGCAATCGGGGCCACAGTTTTCAAGGAAAAATGTAAATTAATCACCTCGATTACGAAAGTCGTGTCAGTTGAACGACACAAGGCGTTTTGTGAGTCGAATAACTTTACAGGCGATTAAGCATCGGTATTACGAACCTTAATCGACTCGAGCTTTTGTTCCACACACATTCCAAAGCTGCTACTCAAAAGCTTACTGTCAATTTGACAGATCAATTCGTTAAATGGGGTTGTGGTCATAAATTCTACCGGAATACACATTTCTAAATTGTTGTTTTGAGGTGTTTTCTTAATTAATTTATTCGTGGGATTTAAAGTAAATATGGACAGCATTGCTATCGTTATATATTAATTATATTTTTTACAAGAATTGCAGAAAAGGGAATTAATTAACATCAGAAGAAGTATAATATTAAAATGCAATCCATTTGATTTACCAGACGCTAAGTGAGAGATATACATTGTACAATTGTGAACAAATTAATAAGTTTCTTAAAGATTTAACAAGTATTTTAGACTAAATAAGGTGGTGTTTGCTTATTTGCTGGACGAAATCAAAAATAAAGTTTCGGACATATAACATTCGTCTTCAGTTTCAGTGCCGACAGTTGTGCGACTCCCTCCATCAGTTCAACCAGCCGCTTTATTTTTGTTTTGGGCTGGAAATTTTCATCCTTAAGATATAAATAATTAACACTAAATACATTTTACACCATTCCACTTAAAATGCAAAGAAAACTTACGTTTTTACTAGTTTTTCCATTAGAGTCGTTCACAAAATTCAAAACGCCTTCTCTTGTCGTGTTCGACTTTCGGAATACCCATACACGACAAATGTCACGCAAAAAATACGTTCCTCATAAGCTTATCGCCACGAGTCGATTTCCGACAATCGTAATACCGACATCACAGAGGCGTTTCGACACAAGTCGTTATGCGACTTTCGTAATCGGGGTGAATATGACCAAACCCCTACCAAAAACGAATTACCAGCACAAATAGTCGACTCAGTTTGCCAAAACACTTTAACTGAGAAATAAATTTTATAAAATTGTTTCACAATCTTTAAAACGCCAGACTGAGTAGAGACTAGCTCCACCTAGAACTTTGTGCTCTGGCTTACGATATAACGGTAACCTGCGATATAACCTTAAAAGCAGACATTTGTTTTAGATTGAAGTAAAACATATTTACATATGTATGTGTATGTTTGTTCCTCTTTTTGTTTGCTTCGACTTACGACGCGTTTCCCGGAACGAATTAGCGACGTAAGTCGAGGTATTCCTGTTTCAGTTATATTTACATAAGTAGTCTCTGTCCCTCAAGCATTTTCATTCGTGACATAAGACAAGAGTGTTTAATCTAACGGTCGCCAACGATAATACGGTGAGAATGCTGTTGAGGCGAACTAAAGCTGCGAGACGGTAATGCCAATTTTCATCAATCGCCCAATTTTTCATTCGACTCGCCACTGGTACAAGGGTTAATTATTCAGACTCCCTTAAATTGTAGGCTATTCCATTCCATTCTCAGTTTGTCAGTGTCAGTGTCGACTGCAAGGGCTAGTGGCTGTACAAACCGTTGGAGGTTTAAGTTCAAATTCACCATTCTTTGTACGAAAGAAGTAACGTATTCTGTTGATTTAAATATGTCAATGTCCGCGTGTATATGTTTGTTTAAAATAGTGCAAATTTCTGTACCGACGCTCCAGGCAATGCCTCAAATCCAGATGCCATCATTTTCATGTTCATTTGGTACTCTGCAAATTTCCGCTAATCGATTAACCCTTAAGTGGATGCTGATTAGTTCTCGCCATTCAACTGGCCAGCATCATCATGCTGGCAGCAGCTCCACTGCTGTTAGACCTTCATCCGCGTCCCAAGCGCGACCATACGATGCCGAGCCTCATTAGAATCGGACGCACAATGCCACTCAACGAATCATTCGTGTTTCCCTTTCAAACAGCAAAGAGTTCCAAACCACTGCCAGACGGTGGCAATTCATCATCCCCTGGCGGTACACAAATTGCAACCCTCAGTTGCGATATCAACCAATCGGCCTTAATGAACGATATTCGGTAAATATGCTTCTCGCGCCGTCTCCTGCGGCTCAGACATGTGAGCGCAACGAACGATCGTCGATCGGAGTTCTATTTTTTTTTTTTTTGAAAATTCCTAAAGCCACTTGGAAACCCACGTCATATGGGGGTCTTGACGCGTTGTCGTCGCAGCTACCATCAGCAATTGTTCGGCCTCAAGTGGACACTTGAAGTTCTTTTCAAATTCCATTCTCGGTTTTTTTTTTGTTTTTGGCATTCGGTGGAACTCACTCGGAATCCCATTCCAATTGAGTTACAAGGGCCACTTGACAACGCTTGTGACGATGACGGTGATGACGAAAACACAGGGGCTAGCTTTGGATAGCGCGGCTTTGCTAGCAAGGATTCCGTCAGTTGGCCTGTGAAGTAGCTGAGCTTCGGCTGGGCACATTCAATGGATTTAAGGCCATTTGGCATTGTTTCGTATCGTACGACGGGGCTGAACATTAACTTTTATTGTTTAACGAAACCGAGGTCGCATTCGCTTTCAATACAGAAGGGACCTGCAGGCCATGCAGCAGATGTGGCTTACTTCGACTCTGGGTATCGAACTGAAGTGCATGAGGCGTCTGTCTAGTAATGCTTTCAATTGACTTCTGTACGAACAGCGCAGATGGTGGTGAGAATTGAGATGTGACAAACTCCAGAAGGCGGTAGGTGAACAGTTATCGTTTGAAGTTGTCTCTCTGATGACATTTATGAGTGACAATGCTTGTGGGTGGCCATTGTCGATTCCCATGATTCGCCAGGAAGTCCGAGAAGATGTGTTGGGTTAAACTAGAGTGTCTGCATTTTGCTAGGAACTGCGGCTAGTAAGAGGAATGGCCTTCTAGTCTAAGTGCTGTCTTAGTCAGTGCTTAGGGTTGGCAACCGATCGTTACGACCTTCAACGTCAAGAACTGCATACACTCTCGTGTTTGTTAAATCCCACTTTTCCTACCATCACACGTACAATTCGTGTCTGCATCTTATTCTTGCGTGCTGTCCTCCAAAATCTTCAAAGTATGAATTGCATGGACACATGCATTAGCTCGGCTGTAGGTTATGATCGGAAGAAGGCATGGAATATTAATGTGTGCATTTTTAGCAGACGCCTAAAACAGGAAAGTGGGCCAGATTATTACACTAAGGCAGATCCATCACTTGTCCGTCGATTTCAAGGCTGCGTCGACATTCCTGCCAAGCTTGTCAAGTTGGAGAACTCGCGCTGAGATAACGAAATAGATTTTAGATGCGGCGAAACGCTGTCAATTGACCTCTTCAACGTCTTTCTTAACAAGATCGTCCACATTTCAGAGCACAGCACTGGACACACGTCTCACCAGAAGTCCGCTTCAACTGGGCACGCGGATGACGTTAACGTGGCTAGCAGAGTGTGGTGCAGTCAGTCTTTAATGATATGTAAGTGGCTAGAATAAGGGCAAAACGAAGTTCTCAGCAAAAGCATACAGCATCGGCATATCGGGCAAAGTGTTACAAAGGTCACTTAACTTCGAGGTAATCAATAACTTCGTCAACCTCGGCTACGTGGTAAATTGTACAGAGATTTCAGATTTTACAACATTAGCTTCACACACGCCCCTACCCTACCGAGACTGAAGGCTCTGTCAAAGAGGACTTCTACGACCTCTTGGCCGGTGCCTACGGAGCCTGTCTGGAAAAATCGTCTATCGGTAAGTAACACATCTTTGGCGGAGTGATCGGAATGCACAGCCTCCACGATACGACAACAGATAACGGCTTCTGACTCACAGACTTAATAACAAGACGTAATATGTCATGAGTAGCATGATGTTCCCTCGGAAAAGGATCCACACAGCAACCTGGCGATCCGCGGACTACTGTACCATCAACAGTGGTCATTGACGCAAGGCATGCGTCAAATATCCTGGATGTGCGAACTCTCAAGGGGACAAACGTCGACTCTGACCATTTCCTCGTAGCAGCATGATTCAGAGCTCGTCCAATGTCAGAAAGCTGCACCAGTCAACAAAAAGGAGTTTTGACATTGGAAGTCTGTGCACACCGGAGATTGGCAGAGCCTACAAAGAGCAATTAATTGAGAGACTCTCCGGTATGTCTACCTCGAACACCAACGCTAGTGAAATGTGCTTGCATTGATGCTCAGCCATCAAGGAGGCAACGGAAATCACTTTAGGCTACCTACCACCCCCGAGTGTGAGCAAAAGCAACATGCAACCGAAGAGCCTGGCGTCAGACTTTAAGAAATGCCCCCAGGCTCTTCCAAATTGTAAGGGGTAATCTAATTACTAGTACAGCTGCTTAATGAGCCTGACCAGGAGAGGGTGATAGGAAACCAAGAAATCTCAACCCTCCTAGTCCTCTCACCTATCTTTGATGATGTCGGATAAATTGTCCAGTCTGCCACGAAGGTGAATGGAGAATATAATAACCACGAGTGTGGATTTAATCCGGAGTTCAGAATTCGAGCGCATGAATCCGAGCCTCCTGGTTCGAGGAGAGGAAAACCGAACTTTCGGTATAAAGACCAAGTCATCGCGGACAGCTTGGTCTTGATGACTGGAAGCAGCGATTGCTCAAACTCAGAACCTTCACGGGTCGCATGCCCGATAAGCAAGTAAAGTTCGGAGTCCAAAGATCTGTTGACTAAACTGGCACAACCACATCGACCGCATGAAAGGCAATCCATCCATCCGTTTAAAGAGATTTCTAGGCTTAGCGTGCGTCCTGTGTCAGAGGAGAAGAAAACTGAGTCTCCAGATAACAAATGATTGCCGATGACAGACAATTTTGTCTGTAAGCAGCGAATCAGCTGCTAGCTGCTATTAATTACAGCGTATTTATTTCCAGAAAGAAATCAATTCAGACACTCCACTGGCCGTTGATTTGAGCAGAGAGTATTTAGATTTTGGCAAGTGCATCTAAGGCAACAAGAGCAACACTAAATCGGCTTAAGTGCACATTAGCTAATACCATTTACAAAGTATAACCGTCCGATTTTTCTGAATATTTAGTAAATCAATCGAAAAAAACATAAGAAAGTAACTTCTGCCAGATCCAGCCTCAGAGTGGACGTTCCTCATTCATTCGGGCCACCGCTACAACAGATAACACCGCCACCACTTATTCCGCATCGGCAACACTGACCGGACACCGTCAAGTCCTCCGAATTCATAGGAAATTAAAAACTTGACGTAATGCCCACGAAAATATCCCTTTAAAGCCAACTCCACATTCATTCGGGTGTCGCAATCAATTAAGAAGACCCGATCTTTTGAAAGCAGTCCAAGTCCGTACCGTAGTCTCGTAGTTCCAATGTTGGCATAAACCAGCCGCGAAATAGTCTTGAATTTGTGAAAAATCAGTTCAGAAAGCAAAAATCGATGAACAGACAGTAGGGTCACACAAGTGGACCTGGTATCGCTCCTCAACCATTTTCTCTTCTGTCCACAATTGATTTTCTTAAAGTTTCCCCTCTGAGGGGTGGGGGATGCGGTGTCGAAGGACTAACGACCCACTTACGATTGCAAATTTGCCGTCAAAGCGAATGAATATCGATTCTCACTCCTCGTGGCAATACTTTTGCCGAAGAGAGGAAGAATGTTTGTTTTCTGAGGTGGCTCATTCGAAGACATTCGAAGATAAACTTCCGCAGTTGAGAACAATGAACAGACAGCACCTCGGCGGAGTCGGAATTGGAATTCGATCGAACAAAAGAAAATCTCAGCAAACTATTATTTAATTAAAGCCATTCCCACTCAGCCATGCCCCGGCAAATACCCAGCAGCTGCACACCCACGCAGTGCCAAAAATGGTGACGGGGGCGAAAAAAAAAAGGTATGATGACGACAGCAGAGCGCCTTCGTACGCAGGCGCCAGATCTGAAAGCAGATACAAATGTATCTGGTTCTTCCATTAGGCACATTGGTCACAAATCCGTCGAGGCAATTCCATTGAACAATCGATTGAATGCGAGCCCCCTGAACAGCCCTTCAGGTAAAATCGCTGCTCATTGCACAGTTTGTGGCAACAGAAAAATGCAGAGCCAGCTTTAAATAGAACTCAAAGGACTTTGCTACATATGTACTATAGTTGTGAAGGGGAAGCACGTACGGCTGTGTGTATGTGTGTGTGAAAGGGGGGAGAGTGGGGTAGATCCATTGTTACACAACGCAACCTCATCCCCTTCCCCGTCCACTGATACATTCGAAGCGATATTCTGCGCACAAGTGCACACGTGAATGTGACCCTCTTTCGATACATTGTATATGTCTATGACAACACACAGAGGGAGCAATGGGGGTAGAAATATCCATTTTGAATTGAATCACCTTAGGCCTCGTGGGTGGTGGTGGTTGGGCTGCGAACCAATCGAATCCATCGTGTTGTTATTGTTTTACCACGAGACAAAGGAGGACTTTCGCCATTTTACACAATGTTCTCTGTGAACTGAAGGTGGCTCTGCTTTTGTGCCGACTGTCGAGTAAACAATTTATTTCGAAGATTTGCCAAGGCTTTCGCAGACAGAGAGAGTGAGAGGCGAGCAAAATTGTGCGGACGACAGTTTTCCATTCTGAGGCTTTGCTTTTGCGGCTAATATTCGCCGCAGTCATTTGTGCTCTGCTTTTTTTGGTGATGCACAAATTTCACGGAAAACAGAACAACATTTCTTACTGCCTAGTTGTTCTTTAAGCTGTTTGACAAAGCATCAATAACACTTCTCAAACGGTGACTCTGTGGCTGGGTTGCAGTGCAGTGATGGCAGGTTGTTTGAAAAGTGGAAAAGCGAAACTGAAAAGGAGTACCACAAGGTTGCAATTGTTCACCGATGTTGTTTCTCGGATTTCTTAAGTGGTCTGTGACCAGGAACTCATAAACATTGATACACAATGGTACTTGCAAGAGCAATATAAAAATCAACGTACAAATGAATAACAACTTTAGAAAAGCGTCAAATTTCTAAACATTTCTTTTTCAACGGAAAGCAGATATTCTTGAAGAACTTGCTGGAAAATGCTCACGGGTCAGGTGGTAGTGATTAGCATGTTTACTTGAAACTATGCTTCACTTAGACCTTTTAAGTTGCTTCTGCTTTCACTTTAAGGCTTTCAGTCGTGACTCTCCGTTGATCTTCCTGTAGCACCATTCTGTCAGTTGTCTTTTTTGAATGTCTTATAACTAGTTGGTGGTTTTGAGCTATCCTAGGATGTCCTTCTACAGAAGTCCTTGTAGGGCGCCAAGTCTTCTGGCTTGATTGTCAATTAATCAATGACCAGTTATTACGCCAACGAGTTTTATAATTACCTTCCCGTCTAATTCTAGCAGGAGCTTTAGTTTTGATTGGTTTTAGTGTAGACCACATCGTTTTCGATGTTCTACAAGTGGCCGGGTAATAGCGATGGGAAAAGAAATTAATAGTTGGTTAGTGTCGCAACGATTGACGGTAATGGCGTCTTCTTTCTTATTTCGAAAGTATTGATGCCGGCTTTGCCTTAAACCGCATCAAACAGTCAATGTTTGTGAATGCATTGATACTTGCTCGAATACATGTGGATCGTGTTCGCTCCAATAACGGTATTTTTGCTACTGTCATAGTCAATGAGACAAAAATGGATTTTGTCTGAGAATATGACTGCCAAAATCTAGATCTGTGGCGAACTCATTGCGTTGTCTATGGTCGTCGAACTTCAATTCTGGTGTCATCACAATCTTATACGGATTGACAGACCAAATCCAACCCCAAAATAAGCCGGCGATGTCCATTTCAGCTGATCGCCCTCGAATCGACTCTTTTGGGCTTTACTTTTTTTTTTATTTCGCACCAATCACTTTCCGCTTGGAGGCTTAAAGTCCAAAGGACTGTACACATTATCAAGCTTTCCACAGTGCGACGAAGTGGCTGCCCACTGATGCAAGACTACCGAGCTTACGACGAAGTTCACGTTACTGAATATTTTGACAGCTGGATGTCATTGGTAACCTTGACAGCTGCTGAAACATAACAACTTGTAAAAAACATCATTGCTATTTGGTTGCCCTTTACAACTCTCTTAAGAAATATGTCGATTTTGAACGGCCAAATTGAGAAGCCTTATTTAGACAGACAGTTTCAGTGAGTCGAAAGTCTCGGGAATCGAACCTAAACAGCGTAGATTCAAGTGTCGACTAACAGACCCACTGGCTCCAGTAAAAGAGGTAAAATATCTAGGAGTCATCTTAGACAACAAACTCATCTGGTAAAGACACACAGAAGAGATCACCAGGAAGGCGACGCGTGCTCTAATGATTTGCAGAAGCTTATCGGGCAAATCCTGGGGTTGCAGTCCAGGCATCCTATGATGGATGTACATAGCTGTCGTTAGACCAACAATCACATACGGTGCTATAGCATGGCCCAAAAGAACCAACCTGATCAGCGCAAGAGAGACTGAACAAAGTTCAAAGGTTGGCATGCCTCTGTTTTGAGAACTTGCCCAACTGCCGCCATGGAGGGGCTACTGGAGCTGACTCCATTGCATCTGGTGGTCGCAGAATGTGCAATTAAAACAATCATGAGAAAGGCAAAAGAAGGAATAGTTGCATTACATCGAGACAATTCGAGGCATTAGTCAAAAAGCGACCACTCCCGGCCATTCCGAAGGATGACGCGATTAGGAAATTCAATTTCCAAAAGGAGCTCAGCACCAATAAGGACTGGAGCAATGCACCCATAGTCCACAGATTGAGCAACAATACGGTAAAATGGTATACGGATGGATCAAGAACTGATGAAGGAACAGGGGCAGGAGTATTTGGACCCCGGACAAAGTACTACGAACCCATGGGCACCCAAATGCACCAGTATCTTTCAAGCAGAAGTCAGATGCCATAGACATATGCGCTCAGATCAATTTCCGTCGTTATTCTTCGTGCCATGGAACATGCCTTCCCACAGACCGAAACGGATGACTGAATGATTGCACTGATTTCACGACAGATCTAGACACGCGTATGGTTGTTAGCATCCGGGAAGGTGGCGGCTGCTGATGATGGAGGATTGGCACAACCCAAAATCGTAGCACCCCCTAAATGAGTTCGACATCATCAAAGACTGCTATAATATGCAAAAACAATGCCGCAACACACGTTTTAAGCGCGCACAACAATCAGAAAACGTACACACATCGACACATCCAATCAAATGAAGCATGCGTTCTTTCTGTTTCTGTTCTGACAATGGCTTCAAGCCGCTGAACAATTAGAGACTTCATTCGGCTCACCCACCCTCCTCGTGGGGCAAAAACAAAAATACTCACACACACGCTAGGACACAAAGCAGCAACAACAAAAAAAAAATACCGGTAAAATGGAAAATACAAGATAAAAGGAGAACAGAAATCCTTCACAGCAATAAAAGTTCCCTTTGTAGCCGTTTGTGGCAGTTGCAAATTCATTTCCTGCACATACAGCCTTTTTCCATAACCCACTCCCACCCACCCCCCAGCGCCACCCCGACCGTCATCCCTCTCCACGAACAGAACTTTCAACTTCTTTATCTTCTTCTAGTTTCTGAAGGATTCCACTTGTTATCCCTTTGTTGTGGCATTTTTGCGTGTCACTTTCTACGGTGAACGCTTTTTATGTGTGCTGTGTGTCCTTTTAAATGTTTTCGCTTTTTTGTCTCGTTTTTCGCCTCTGCTCAAGAATCAGAGTGCAATGAAGGAAACGGAACAAATTCTCGGAGCAACAAAGAGAATTGCAAAAAAAGAAATAATTAAAAGGAAACAAAATTTAATGGATGCCCTGCCGGTGGGTAGGGGGATGGGGACTGGCTCTGCCCTGGAGCAGGAGTAAAAGGATTCGCCCTAAGTTGCATTAGGCAAAGAATGAATGCAACACTCCAAGCAGGCATGCGAAAAGTTTCCACGGCGGACTGCGATCAAAGTCCGATGCTGACGAGCAACCCCTGTTCGGCGCTATTGCTCTCCATTTGGTTACAGTTTCGAGAGAGCATTTCCCACCCAAACGAGCGAATTCCCACAGGATCTGCTGACGCCCCGAAAGTGCCGAACATACGTTCAATCGTCTTCGAAATTTTTCACTTGACCGAATCGATTAAATTAAATCCATCCATCCTTGGCCCCATCGATAAGTCAATTCAAGGCTTACGGCATGGCATGCATGCAAACAAAAGGAACAAAAATTGTCCTCGACGAGTGTGGTGCAGGCATACTTGACCAAGATCTCGTCTCTTTCAATCAGTCCCCGATCCATGCTGGGCGGTGTGCCGCAGGGTAAGATGAAGAAAAGGAAAAGCCTCCCCGGTGTGTAGCGCGACGGTGCTGATGCCGAGCGGGATGGAAACGGGAAAATGTTCATTTCTGATACCGAGTGTGTGTGCGTACGACTGTTCGACTGTGGGATCCTTTGACAGATCGTTCACATATCTGAACCACCGACCGCGTCGCGTCGTGACTTCACGGGTGGCACTTGCCTGTGACTGCGCATTTTGCATACATTCATTCATTCGCTTTCCTTTATTTTCGGTGGTGAATATCCTTGGCGATGGTCCTGATAGCACTTCATTCCGTTACAGCGATTCACGTGTGAAAGAATTCTCGAGGAGTTGTACATTTTTACGGATGATTGGATACAGTTTGTAGAGTCCTTGCACTGCGATCTACTCAAGTAGACGGGAAATTAGTGATAGTCGGCGTGTAAATGTCCTTTTTTTTTTGGGGCGACACGCTGGCACTGAGAACTGGACGAGCTTATGGGAAAAACGATCGAATTCGAATGAATTTGATGAGAATAGTGTCGATCTGAAGTGCAGAAGGCATTCAGATGCAGTCGCTTCGAAGGACGATGTGTGTGTGTGTGTGTGTGTGTGTCGAGTGTAGTCGATTGGAAATCTTGACAATGTAATGGGCGACTGGTGTGAAATGTGAATTAGTTTGTAAACGGTATTCTAGGTAAGGTACGATTATGTGAAAAGTGCAAGGCATCCCCCTTGGAGGTGTTGTAAATGTGCAAGTATCGACACACTCAGTTTGGCACTTTGCCTTTGAATTTTTGATGGAATTTTGGGCAGGCCATGTGCTCAATTTGACGGTCATTCATCCTTGCTTTGAATTACAAGAAGAAGCAGTGTTGGAGAGGCACTGCAGGAGAGGCACTGCAGCTACTGAGTTGTACGTAAAGGCGTCCGAGAAGTGTGAAACATTCACATGACCTCATTGGCCTGATACAGAATTCTTCTAAGAAACAGAAATGTTGCCCAAATTATACAGGAAGACCTTTATCAACAAGATTTGAGCACATCCTTTGAAGCTTATCACATGATTGGCTGATAATTAAACAAAATTCGGCCAGTTTTCTGAATCACCTGCTGTGTGCTGCTGTGATTGGTTAAACTATGTTTCAAACGACGCTACCAGCAAGGAGGTAGAATGAAGGAATGATTACACGCAGCACGAAGGGATCATTCGAAATGCGATGCCATTCTCGGCGAAGTGCTAACTAGCGTATCAACACTTGTACATATGTTTGTGTCAACTTTCTAATGCCTCAGATAGAGCAATCTATTGGGTTCGCTTCCGGAGAATTTGCTAGCCATTCAGCTGAAGAAATACAATATTCAACAACATTTCTTGTTTTGAAGCCAATCTTGACTGTTGCGCGCTGTATGAGACGGCCCGAGCCGTGTTTCAGTGTACATGGTTGGTGGCAGCTTTAGTTTACCTTTAAAAATATTCGGGGAACAGATTGCTGATTTTATTTTGTACTCCCCGGTCCAAAAGTACAAGGAGATCGTAGCTGTCAGAAGTTACGACTGCCCAAACGATTACTGTCGGTGGTGCCCAGTTCCTGGTGGATAACCGGAGAATATACATTTTCGGAAGACCTGTCTCTACCATTTTGCTGGTCCACATGCTGCTCAATTGGGAACGGAGCCTCATAGGAGAAGACTAAGTTCGGCCACATGCGTGCAAACGCAGCAACTTCTTTGCTCTGTCGATCAAACTATTTTTGAAACTTTAAAGGCTTTGGTCCAAGCTCATTTTTGAGTATGTATTGCATCCATTCCCCTTAAGCTGAGCAGCCATCTCTAGTTACTTCAACGTGGATTTCGTTTAAGTTGGGTCTTAAGTTTTCGAATAATTTATTTCGATGTTGCTAATTATTTTCTTACACCATGGTATTAAATGAGCTGTCATTTATATAATTTTGAACGCTTTAACTTTTTTGGCTTGACAGATATATGAGTGTAATCTTTGATGCATTTTTTTTGCAGCACCCTGTAGATCATACGAGGCTACAAATCCTTGGGGCAGATGTACGAGGGGCGTTCAATATATTCTCGGTATCTGGGTGAAGCTGTGGTTGTATATATAAATTGACTTATTTATCAAGTAATACTATTATTTTAGTGCATTCATGTAAAATTTCATATAAATGTGATTATTAATTCGAGTTTTATCTATAGTTAAACAGAATCATAATGGCAACTGAGACGATTATGGTGAAAATTGATCATCGCGCTGTAATTCAATTTCTCGCTAAGCAAGGAAAAAGTCAAAAAACTGTTCATGAAGAGATGGTGGCTGTTTACCAGGGCTCCGCACCTTCATTATCAACTGTGCAAAAGTGGTCAAGTGAGTTCAAAAGAGAGCAGAGAGAGCATTGAAGACGACCCCCGCTCCGGCGCCCCGGCTACTGCTTGTACGGGAGAAAGCATCATAGAAGTCGAAAAACTTGTTCTTGAGGATGCCCGAATAAAGCTGAAAATGATGGCAGAGATCATCAAGCTTTCAAGTGGTACCATTAACACCATTCTTCATGACCATCTTAACCTTTCAAAGGTCAGTGCAAAGTGGGAGCCACGCACGCTCACGGCGCCTCAGAGGAAAATGAGAATCGCATGCTGTAGAGAGCTTTTGGAGATGTGCAGTGAGAACGCGGACGGTGTTATGGATCGAATTGTTACTGGTGTCTACCACTATGACCCTGAAAGCAAACAAGAGTCCATTGCGTGGCATCAAAAAGGAACAGACCCCCCGAAGAAGTTCAAAGTCACCCCGTCTGCCGGAAAGCTCATGGCCACAGTTTTTTGGGACTCAAAGGGAATCTTGCTCATTGAGTACAATAAAAAAAGGTGAAACCATAAACGCCACATCCTACGCTTCCACTTTGCATAATTTGCGGGAGGAAATTAAAAATAAAAGACGGGGTAAACTCGCAGCGGGTGTGTTGCTTCTTCATGACAACGCTCCTGTTCGCACGGCGTGAATTTCCAAGGCTGCTGCTCGAGATTGTGGTTTCGAAGAAATCCAACACCCACCCTATAGTCCAGACCTTGCCCCTAGTGATTATTTCCTGTTTCCGGATTTGAAAAAATGTCTTCGTGGAAAAAGATTTTCGGATGATGAAGAACTCAAGTCGGCAATAAATGGGTATTCTGTTTAACTAGAGATAAAACGCGAATTAATATTCACATTTATATGAAATTTTACATGAATGCACTAAAATAATAGTATTACTTGATAAATAAGTCAATTTATATATACAACCACAGCTTCACCCCGATACCGAGAATATATTGAACGCCTTTAGTAGGTTTCCCATGAAACCTTATTCGTTGGATGTTCAGCGTACCTTCTTTACGTACGAAGCAATCTCATGGTGGCCGAAGTTCGATATGCGCATCGCAACTAAATAAGGTTCAAAGACTGATATACTTTCTTTTAGATCGACTCCTTCAAACGGTCTTAAGTTCCATGATATATATCCAACGTATCGTCCACTCAACCTGTGAGTGATTCAACCTCCTGAAACGGATACTGAGTTGTGTACCAAAAGGACTCATGCTCAACCACAGTCAGGCTACTCCTTCTCTTTTTATTAAGCCTTCAGTTGGGCACACAAAGTTGATGTGCACTTCCAATTGCATGCGCCATCTTAATGTCGAGCATGCTCGGTTCCTTTGCCTCGCATGTGCGAAGGCGAAGATCCTTTAAGTTGTCCTTGTGATCTACATAGCCCAGCCACTTAATGCGTTGAATCCGTAGATGACTAGTCAGACTTACCTCGTTCTATATCCCTCCTCCAGGTGCAAACACGACTGCAGATCGCATGCAAAACTTTTTCTCTTGAACAGACCGCAGTCTTATACATTCATCATGCCTCTGCACCATACTTCCAACCCCAAATGGACCAACTGTGCTACATCTAGGAGGACATTGCCAACCCATAACATAAGTGAGAACGAATAAGTCTCTCGTTTCCAAGAATAACAGCGTTTAGAACCGGGCACTAGCCTATAAGGGGTAGAGTAAACACCTATCCCGACGCATATTGCCGCAGCTTCATACAGCAGAAGGAGAATGTTTGATCAATAAACGAACACTTTCCTGATACGCGAGACGAGATCTCAAAGAAAACCATAAAGGGGATAAGAGATTGCCTGACCTATACGCGATAGTTTCATCGATCTCGCAAAGAATCTAAATCAGAAATGCCTGAAAATGGTACCAAGTCCTGATTGGGATCTTAGAGCATTCATTCGGACGGTAGCACTTGCAATAAGAGTAACCAAACGAAAGCTGACGTCAGTGTAAAGGTAATTAGACCACTCAGCAGATGAAAAATGTTGAAATGATGCATCGTGTGTTCTTTTTGGAGTGCTGCACATCGACATGCGAAGAAGACTGGTTTCTTTACGTCAATCTCAGAGAGTTCATCATCATCAGCCCTATGACAAGCCAAATGGATCACCTCTACAAAAGGAAGTTGAACGCATGTGTAACTTCATTATCATTTTTGAGACTTGAACACCTAACTCCTCGCGGTCCTTCATGGTAGACGAGAGATAGTAAATTTGAATATTGAATGAGATAGTAAATGAATAAATTTGGGGTCGAATTCCAACTACCGTGAACGGAGGAATATAGATGGTACTAGACGCTGATTAGAGCATAATCCTTAATCAGCCCCGCATTGGCTGCAGAGGTTTGGTTTAATACGATGCAGAATGAAATTCCGTGTATCGAGCATGCTCATCTGGTGGCATCTGTTACCTTCTTCATCCACAAGTCCTACAAGTCCTGTGTACCAGTAGTTAGCTGGTGGCGAGAGTATCCTGGTTCTTGGAATTAGTTCAGACAGAGCGACAAAGTGTTGCTGGAATGCTTCTAGGCTCAGTTTACTAGTTGCTACTGGCTTAGAGGGGAAAAACGTTGACTTCAATGGTTTGCGACTACCACATCCGACGTTTTCTTTTAGAGGATGTATTCTTGATGAGGAATTGCCAACGTAGCCCCAAAGGAAGACATCAAGCTACTTCTACATCCACGCCCATCCGCAGCAACAACTTCGGTAAAAAAAATGGCACGTCTTGCCATCATCAGCTGTTTCATTATTTTTTACTTTGCACGACCGAACTCTATGAATTTGTCCTTCCTTTCTGGGGAATAGGCAGGACCACTGGAAGATGTGCTAAACTAAAGCATTTCTCTCTCAATCTAGACAAATAGTCAGTCTTCTCAAATGATGTTAAATCTCCTCCCAATCCAGTTCGGAAAGCATTTACCACGCCCAGTTTATGACTCGCATGACAAAAGGACACTCATTTGCAACCCCATTCCCACCTGCACCTGCACAAGTCAGCAACAATTTAATTTTCCCATGTTTCATTAATTACACAAGCAAATGCGACAGCATCAAGTTCCGAACAAGGGAAGGTCGTCCTTCCTCCGAGACTGCGACTAGTATTCGAATACCTTCACCAGTCCTTTGGTGACATTCCACAAAGAAAATCCATTGTACATTAAGAGGATTGATTACACACGCACGGTTGCATTTCAGTTGAGTGTTTCTAAATCTAATCTCTGCCACCCCCTCGGTGCTCGCTCAAACGCAGGTGGAAATTGGCAAAATAGCAATTTTCCAATTCAGTATGAAACATTCCACCCATCCACCGGCACCCACTCCGCCGCCTGGCGCACAACTCCTGGAAAACAAGCCGAATTCACATGGCAACAAATGCCGATTGCCTGGCTATGGCAGATCTCGCCGCCCGCCGCCCGGCCCCTTCGCTCTCAAGAGGCTATCGCTGGCATGGAACGAATGCGATTCGAATTTCTTATTAGAAATCGCTTTTGTGTTCACCTTTCTCGATGTGAATGTGAATGCGATCCGGATTCTCATATCGGCGCTGAGCCAAGCAGGAGTCATGGCAACAAATTAATACTCTTTGCCAGCCAGGTACACAGGCGAATGCAACGTCTGTAGGGTGGGGTGGGGTGGGGTGGCGTACAGTGAGCTGGTGATGAAATGAAACAAACAACCCCCACGTGTGCGAGCGCTGTCAGATGCCAGAACTTAAAGGCAGGGCATTCCAGAGACACGTACACCGAAAGCAGATTAGCCCAGATGAGTTTGTGCCAAATTCGTACGTCTCTCACTAGTTGTTCAGCGGGACCGGCTGCGGTAACATTTCCAGAATTGAGGTTAGGTTTAGGAATGGGGTGATTTTAGAAAGGCTTTGGTGTCCTTTGGTTTGAAAGGATACATACATACGCGAATTAATAATCACATTTATATGAAATTTTACATGAATGCACTAAAATAATAGTATTACTTGATAAATAAGTCAATTTATATATACAACCACAGTTTCACCCCGATACCGAGAATATATTGAACGCCCCTCGTATGTGTATACAGAAATGTGTTCATTTTTGAAACTATTTCCTATAAACTTCCCGACATTTTTAAACTGAATCCAACTCCAACTGTATCCTGCATGATCGAATGACATGTGGCGATGCCCCTTAAATCTCGGACAGCACCATACGACGCACAAGCACTAGTGTATAGATTACATAAGCTGATTACGATACAAAAGGCTTTAGCATCGCTTCTCTAAACTCTTATTGAAACCGATTTCGTGTCACTATCAGCTGTGTTTTTACCGAACCGGCGCGGTACGGTTTTGCAAATTGGACCATAATACGTCATCCTTGTGGATCCAGGTATAGGCGTGTCGTGTCCAAGTTAAGGAACGCTTCGGAACAAAAAAGCCATTAAGACGCGGTGTCTCGTAATGCATTATATTGGGGTGGTAAGCCTCAAAGATCGTGTCGTTGGAATATGGTTCGGACTTATCGTCCCTGTCGCACTCGTTAATCGATGGTGTAATTCAAAGCTGTCCATGTTAAGCTAACGATCAGCCATTGCGTAACCTGATTGGTTTCGCAATCGCTGAACGTGTTCAATTTGTGAAAACGTAGTACAGAATAGTGATTATGTAGAAGGTGCATTTCGTGCATTACCTGCTGATTATGGTCGGCATAGTCGTATTATGACCATAGATTATAGAAATCACAAGAATCTGGTTCTTTTCCATTGTCGTCGACATACACGCTCTTGAGGAAATATAGCTGTCGTTGTTGAAAATGTAGAAGAATGTTCATATTTATCGATTTCATAGTGAGAACAGCATTTGGGCTTGAATTTGCACTTGAATTTGCATCTGTACACTTACTCACTCAAGAGCCAGTTGACCACGGAATGGGACATACATATATCGATTGCATGCCCTATTTCTCCACAAAATTGTCTGCAGCGAGGAGAATGATTTTTCACTCAGTGGTAGAGAATGCGTTCAGAAAGGAAGTTGCCTCAAGTGAGAAATTAGAAATCCATATAAAACTGTTGAAAGATCATCCACAAAAATTCTCCCTCTATGGCGTGGAATTTGGTCTAGTGATGCCATGGTTCCACACAATGGATAAACGTCATCGTCAATTCTTATGTCTACAGCCATATTTTAACAAAATTTCTGGGCTCAATTCGAGGTTGTAAGTGTGTAAGACATGTGGTTTCCATACGACGGCACAACACGAACCAAATTTCCCCCTAGACGAGTTTTTCGCGCTTATGAACACAATTCTTAAACTCTTGACTCTTGAAAACGAATGTTCGTTACGTTATTGCCTAATATGAATGAAAAAGTCATCGAAGATTAACTCGCCAGAGTCCATTCCATCCGTAATGGCATAAGATCCAAACAAGGCAAGGAAGTTAAACCCCAATCAAGCTTGGAGAATGGTGTTCTATTTAAACGCCTCTAGACGAAGAAAGCGATTCAGAAAAAGAGCCCGTTACCGGTGTCCTTCTCGAGGTTATGAATACAGCCCGTTGGCACCCAGGGAAGGATATATTCCTCTGCAGTCTCGGTTCCAATGCCGGAATCTAATTGCACATATAATAATCATTTTAGACTTCGAAAGATATCGCTATCAATCTGGCTGAAGTTCTAGACACCGGCTGATAAACTGCTTTAAGTCACTTTCCGTCCTCTTTCGACGGCAGTTTACGCAAAATAAGAGTGGAATATATTAAGGAGGGCATGGTGACCCTTTGCTAGTGATCACTATATGCGGTTCGTGCAAAGTATTCTTCGAATGTTTAGGTTTATGCGAAACATGGGTCTAAAAAAAAAGCCAGCATAAACCCAATTTCGCGCCTACTGCAAATCATATAGTGACTCCCAGCAAGGATGTTGCAGGGAGTAGGCGGTATTTCCATTGTTATTTTCCAGATCCTCACACGCTTTTGTCGGTTCCACAACAAATGTCAAATGTCAGTGTTTATTGAAAACTATTTGACTTTATTTTCTATTTTTTTTTTTTTGTCATTTGAATGGCCTATGGTTTTTCAGTGTTCACTGTGATTCGTGAAATGTGTCAAAGCTAAATGTACTGCCATTTAATCTTTTTAGTAGGCCTGCACTTAACGACCTACCATTTTCGGTTAGAAACTTAGAAAACCTTGTGCGTGACGAGACGTCCATCGTGGTACTAGCGAGATACCAGACAAAGTGCTGCAAAAAGTGACTCAAAATCGAACAAAAGAGTGTTATAGACTATTGCAATTTTCCTTTTTCTTATTTTACAGTTGAAAATGCTTAAAGGGCTTTGAAATCAATTTTTCGATTTCCAAAACAAAATTCACGTTACCGCCACAAAAAAACAACTCCGGCGGGTTTGACACCTCATCTGAGACCAGCCATTGGGCAGAAGCTTCTGTATACACGACGTGCAAATCAGAGCCAACGATGACGACGACTATTCAAAAGTAAAGTGGTACACAAAAGTGAGCTCTTATCCAACCAGAGGCAGCTAGAGAAAGGTCGTTCCATTTTAAAGAAGAAATTGCAAAATATCTTTCTGCTGAAGTCCAACACTGTCGGATAGTTGTTTAATCCTTCTTTCACCCGAATAGTACAGAGAACCTGCTTAATTTAACCAATAAAGTATTTTTTTGGGTAATCTGTATGATGGGCTATGGGCAAAATGGGCAAATGGATGAGGAACATTAACTGACTGACAGTTCTCAAGTGTCTAGTGATATCGGCTAGGTACCACCATCTTTCATTTTTAAGAGTTTAAGAGCTGGCTCGACGATCCTTCAAATCTGTTCAGTTCATATTCTAACGTATCATAACGGATGATCTAATTCTACCCGAATCTACTGATCCCCTACAGCTTCGCGAAGTAGTAACTCCATCATTCTTGTCGCTTCGTTGTGGCATGAAAGCCAAATTCGGCTGATAAATTTGATTTTTTTCCTATTTCCAGTCGTTCGTCGAATTTGTCCTCTTTTTTGTCCCTGATCATTCCACCTCGTCGTAGGCTGCTGGTTGAGGTTTTGCTATTTTCTTATTACGTTTTTTTTTTATCGTCCGTCGACTACACAGCCTGGTCCACATTGAACGGATGGACACCAAAGCCCCAGCTAGGAGGGTCTTCTTATTCGAGCCTCCTAATTGGAAAAGAAGAGGAAGATCGAATCACCGGTATAAAGACCAAGTCACCGGATCCTCAGACCCTTCATTAGTCGCAAGCCTGGTAAGAAAGTAAACCTTTTACTAATTATTCCGTAAAATTGGTTGACGCACTTCTAGTCAAGAAGTATTTAGAAAACGTAATTTAGCACGAAGTTCAAACCCTTTAGGAGATTGATCTCTATTTCGCGAGAAACTGTCCAACCATATCTGTCAGTGCACAGTCAGTGTTATTCCACAGGAAGCTTCTTAAAAGGATTTCCGAGACGCGGGGCACCTCAAGTTTTGTTTAAAGTACCAAGCACCAACTATCACGACACTACTTGATTTAAGTTCTTTTCTTCCACCCACCTTGCCGTTCTGTATTTCGTCGATTCCATTCGAATGCACAGCCGGAGCCAACAGCAAAGCAAACCCATTAACTTCTTCGAACGTCAAGCCAATTCCATTTGTACCCGGCTGCAGGTTACCCCACGTATCATGCCCCATCACGTCCAGATGCAGATGATTCTCTCGGTAAATCATTTCCGATGGAATCCAAATAAAACTCACTCGAGCTTCAGTTAATTTGTCTGCCGGCTAACGGCTACCGTCCTACTGTCATCGTCCACACTGTTCGTCCTTGTTGCATCCCTCCTTTGTGTCCGTGTGTGTCTGGCTCTGTGCGTCACCCCCCCTCCCCCTCCCCCCACACACAAAAACGTTGGAAAAATCAAAATTAATGGAAATTTGTTGACCGCACCGCATCGCACAACAAAAGGTCCTGTCAGTGTGAAATTGTGTAATGGTCAGGCCTTCGGTCGTCCCCTCTGTCCGCATGTGTGCGGCAGTGTGTGTCGGTGTCGGAGCGGGGCTAATAGATGTGGGTGTCGGCAGATCTACGCAACTTTCAACACATTAGTGACACCATTTGCGTCTGTCAGTGGCAGAAATGGATTAATTGAATATTTGCCACAGGATGTGCCGGGGGTTGGTGGATGGTCAAACGCTCACACACACGTCCAATTCGATTCGATTCCAGGAGCAAACTCGCATGAGTTGTGCCTCAGCTGGGGTTGGAGGAGTTTGCAAAAAAAAATAAAATAATGAGATACTCCCGGTCCTGCAGGACTCTTCGGATTTCACTCTCCAACCACATGGCGCGGCGTACGGCCATAAATTTGCGCGATCCCCGGCGGCGGCTGTGACTGTGGCACATCTCTCGCTCTCGGAAGTTTGTCTTGCCGCGACGCTTCCTGCAACCCTTTGCTGCGGCATCAGAACGTGCTGCAGCGGGGGGTTGCTGCCGCCACGAACAATGCGACGACAAGATGTCGAAAGGATAAGGAATACAAGTGAAGGAACAAAAAATCAAGCTTAAAATATCAAGTGCATATCCTGTGCATGTGGTGTGTATTTCGCCTGCTAGCGCCTCACAACAAAAGCCAACAACCGCCTCTCGTCGGTATCCGCATTATTATCTGAGAGAGCACATCTTGCGCGGGAGTGGTGTCATGTGAAGTGGTGATGGTTTGCTGCCGCTCATCACGGCATTGGAGAGGAGGAAGCGCGCACGATGCCTACAGACAATGAATGGGGGTGGAGGATTTTCTGGCTCAATTGTGAAGTCACGTACATGATACGGATGCATTGTATTCGCTCTGTGACCAAGTGCAGATTTTCCGTTTTTTTTTTCTTCTCTCACTCTCTCTTTCTCGCTCCCTCTCTCCGGTGCATTCCGGGAAACGGAAGCAGGGGAAACAACGAAACGGTGTTGTTTCGGATTCTTGAACTCAAACCGCTGCCCGGCGGCGGCCGTCGTCGTCGTCAGTGGGGGCGGAACAATTTATGTATGTACACAGTTATATGCGATGCGGGATGAGTTTGCTGTGTGTGATGATCCTGCAACGGTTAATTGGCAAGGAATTGCGCGTTCCGAATAATGAAGGCAAGCGCACGGAATGTTACTGTGCTGTGCGTTGGAGAGTGAGTCGCAGGCACAGACAGACAAGTGGATAGACACATATCACATGCGAGCCTCGAGTTGCCCCTTGATGTTGTCTTGAATTGTCCATCCAGCTGGCGTGTGATGCTGGGATCTTGAGGATTGGATTTCAGATGCCAGGTGGCATGCACGCGGAATAGCAGAGACTGTCGCGGAGAGTTCAAATTCTAGTCGGGGGCCATATGCGCCCCTCGGTTGGAGTGAATCAACTGTCACAATATGTGACTTATTGAATTCATTTCAAATTTGGTTTCATGTGAAAATATGCACGTCGTCGAATGACCAGACTGAGCATGATAGCCTACGCTCGCTAAGTGTGAATGCTGCATGTTAGCCTATGCACGTCAAGGAAGGTGCGAAGAGAGGAAAGCACAAGTATAAGAATGAACAAAGCTAAGTTTCCCTGGCCACAACCTTCTTCTTTTCATTTGATGCACGTGTACTTCTGACAACCTTCGAGTCTCGCACTAAACTGATGACGTTACGTTCGTACACTCAGCCAAGGCTTGTAGGTTGAGCTCCAGGTCTATGACGGACTCTAGCGCCATCAAATTGACTCTGTCATTCTGGCTCGAACTGAATCCAGTTGCCTAGAAGCATTAAGGAAACGAATTGGATGATGTGTAGTGTACAGCCGACGGGTGCGTCTTTTAAGTCGCTAAGGTCACCGAAAAAGAAAGAAGGCTGTAGTCCGAGCTATAGTCACCAGAGCCGGATAGAACATGCTCAACGCATAGTTTCGCCTCCTCATAAAGACCACTTGGGCGGAAGTCAATGGTGAAGGTGCCGAGCAATCTTTCATTCTCTCCATTAAGGCAGTGCCCAGTGGTGATTCCACCCATCACGCAGAGCTTGGTTCTGAGAAGAGAACTCTTGGGATCTGGTTTAGACCACATAATGCCTACTGTCCACCTGTAATTGGTTGCGACTTCGTGTTACATCAATTCGCACGTAGCGACATCGTAGAGTTCCGGATCGAGGAACAATATTCGAGTGGTGTGCTTGCTCGTTCGCTTTGCAGTTTCCAAGAATGTCTCTGTAGCCCGTAGGTGAATGTTGAGCTGTTCAGCTGTTCTCTAGAGATGAGCTAGAGCTATATTTTCACTTGAACTAGTTCCAGGATCTCAATAGCTTCCTAGCTGTAAGTGAAGATCCCAATAACCCGAGCGCTTCATCTCCTTGCGCCGGGAAAGTGTTTCAAGAATTGCCACATTTGAACAGACTGAAATTTAGCACTTTATAGCAATAGTCTAACACCCACACTCGCCTCTGTTTCAGATTTCAGAAGCGCCTGTATAAGCATATATGTACTAAATTCGCGAAGAGGATTTGCAATATAAGAGATAATTCGATGCGGTACTACGATTTTGAAGTTTTATCGATGAAGTAACTGAGTTTTGTATGATCGATGTTATGTGGTAAAATATGCAGTTTCAGTAAAATTAAGAAAGAAGTCTTGTGGCAGCGTTGGCCGCCAGTTGTTGACCAAGTTTATCACAGCAATGATATGGGTTTCGAGACAATTCGAGCTGCAACTTGGTCTAGCATCTACATCAACCACTTGTATTCTTTTCTTCTATATGCTATTTTTTATATCACGATTGGATTGGACTTACAGCGCCGACTTTACCAACTTACTGATTGTTCTTGGACTAATTTGAAATACTTTTTGACAGTTATTCACGATCTTTTGACTGATATTCATGAAGTAATGTAAATGGCAGTCTCTGATTGGTCCGTCGGGTTCGAGAAATCGATATAAAACGCTGTAAAAAAATTTTAAGGGGCAAGAGAAGTAGAAGTCTGTTGTCTAGTCTCCATACTATTTTATTTATGCTCCCAGCTTTACTTACTTACTTAAGGTGGCGCTACAGTCCGGGGTGGACCTGGGCCTCAACCAACAAGCGTCTCCAGCCAGCTCGATCTTTAGCTAGCTGTCTCCAGTTTCGCACGCATAGTTGGTTGAGGTCCCTTTCCACTTGCGTGCGCCACCTGAGTCGCGGTCTTCCTCTACTGCGCCGTCCCTCGGGGGTGGATTCGAAGACTTTTCGGGCCGGAGTATTGGTTTCCATCCGCTCTACATGACCTAGCCATCTCAGTCTTTGGATCTTCACTCTTCTGGCTAAGTCGATGTCGCTGAACAGCCCGTATAGTTCGTCATTATATCTCCTCCTCCACTCACCGTCTATGCAGACGGGACCGAAAATCACACGAAGAATTTTCCTCTCGAAGCAACCAAGGGCAGCTTCATCCGCTTTTGACAAAGTCCATGCCTCCGCGCCATATAGCAGGACTGGGACGATTAAGGTCTTGTAGAGTGTTATCTTGGTTGTTCGAGAGAGAGCTTTGTTTACCAATTGCTTTCTTAGCCCAAAGAAGCAGCGATTGGCAAGGGTTATTCTTCGTTTGATTTCAGCGCTGGTGTCATTGTCTGAGTTTATAGCGGTGCCTAGGTAGACTACCTCAAAGTTATATCTGTCTGCTGTGACGTTCTGACCGAGACGTCGGTGTTGGGTGCCCTTTCTCGTTGACAGCATATACTTGGTCTTACCCTCGTTTACCGCTAAACCCATCTTCGCGGCCTCCGTTGCAATACCCACAAAAGCGCCATTGACATCACGCTGCGTTCTTCCAATAATGTCAATATCGTCGGCATATGCGAGTAGTTGGACGGACTTCTGAAAGATTGTTCCTCTGGTGTTGGCGTTCGAGTTTTGAACAATTCTTTCAAGAACGATGTTGAAAAAGTCGCATGACAGCGCGTCGCCTTGTCTGAATCCTTTTTTGACATCAAAGGTCTCGGTTAGGTCTTTACCGACCTTGATGGAGCAGCGTGCATTCTCCATCGTCATCCTACACAAACGGACGAGTTTGGTAGGGATGCCAAAACTAGACATTGCTCTGTATAGCTCGTCTCTATAGATGCTATCATACGCGGCCTTAAAATCGATGAAAAGGTGGTGGGTATCGATTTGTTGGTCCTGGGTTTCCTCCAAAATCTGCCGTAGTGTGAATATTTGGTCGATGGTGGATTTTCCTGTCCTAAAGCCACACTGGTATGGACCGACCAGGTTGTTGACGTATGGCTTTAGGCGTTCACACAGTATGGCAGATAAGATTTTATATGCGATACTTAGGAGACTGATGCCTCTGTAGTTGGCGCAGTTCAAAGGGTCTCCTTTTTTATGGATCGGGCAAACAATGCTGAGGTTCCATTCATCGGGCATGTTTTCCTCCGACCATATTTTACAGATGAGTTGGTGCATGCTCCTTACCAAATCATCGCCTGCGGCTTTAAAAAGCTCGGCGGGTAGGCCGTCAGCTCCCGCAGCCTTGTTGGATTTCAGTTTAGATATGGCAATCCTCACTTCATCCGGGTCGGGTGGACGGAATTGTTGATCTTCGTCGTCCCTTTCATTGGGGTTGAATGGTTCGTTCGTTATGCTCCAAGCGGCGATGTTTAATAAGTTATTTTCCCGAGCATTGTCAGTGATGCCTAATGTGGGTGCCGGGAAATAGTGGCAGTGGTAAAACGTGTGGTATTGAGCCTTGTAATATTTTATGCACAATAAAGAACTAACTCCCGCTACAGCCTACAGTTTCATCTAGATTTACACAAATAAAACCACAAGTGGCTAGGAGGTCCCACTTGCCTTAAAACAAAGGACATTTGCCTATCACTTGATCTCAAACGATCACTCTATCTGCTCAGATTATGTAGACTTGCACGGAGGACCATCATCGGTGTCATAGCTGGACATTGCACAGTCGGAACACACACAGGCACGCAGTGGGGATAAAGAGGACTACACTTCATCTCCTCTGCTTATGACGTGCTCTGGCTAATCGTAGGCAGCATGTACTCACACCTCGAGGCCGATTTCTATAAGAAATTCAGCGAAATGAATGTTGTCTGTATAAGCTGGTATAGCTGGCAAAAGCTTCATCAAAAGAACTATCTGGTTCCAGATTCAGGAGTAAGTCAATCCGCGTGGTACCTGGCCAAATTGTGACTGCTATTACCAGCTATACCCAGTTAAGAGTGACTTACATATCCTAACCTAATTGTCAGTGACTCGAAAGAGATGGTGACGTGAAAGTTGGTAGATTAGGGGATTGAAACTAGAACCTACTGCTTAGGAGTCGACGAATGTACCCATGGTGGAGGGAATATAAGGTGTATGCTACGTTACGGTGGCCAGCCAGTATACTCTGATTTCCATGACGAGCCGAGGTACAGTAGAGTGGACTGCACAGCTTAGCCTTTTTAGTTCTTTCCATTACGCTCCGCTTCATGTTAAGTGTCTTATCAAGTACGTGTCGTATGTATTTAGTGCTATCAGTTGGCTTATGGCTAAAACTGGTATGGTGTGGGAAATTTTTTACAGGGTGTCCCAAAATTAACGCAAGTTTTTAATTAAATAGATATTTTTGAGATGTTGTTCAATAGCTTGTTGTATCGTGTGACAGTCCATTTTTACTGACCCTAAGCTATCAGCTGTCAAATTGTGGTTTTTTTAGTATTGGCAACAATTTACTGCACAAATGGCGGCAAATTCAAATCTTGCGTTCATTTTGGGTCACCCTAAATTTCCTGAGGATCCTGTCTTATGGATTTTCATGTTGAGACCACTCTTGCTAGTCCATCTTGACAGTTTTGAGAGGGAATTCAGCTTGCGGTCATGTGAACGGGTGACATGAGTCAAGTCGAGTGTCTTCGGTTCCAATGCTTAAGGTGGCTGGGATAAATAGAGCGCTTAGACGAATTGGATTCGACCCCAAGTGTCGTCGACGCCAAGTCTGTGGGACAATGCAGAAGAAAGCGCGCACACAAGTGAAGAGGATCTCGTCCAACTTGGTGTGCGGAATTCGAAGCAACAAGCCAGAGATCTCACGAGCTGGGGATGCTCGTTGATTGAGGCCCACGCCCTACCGCTGACTGCAGCGCCGCACGACTAAAGAAGAATAAAAATGGTAGGGCATATACTAGAAATAGACTTTCCCGAGCTTGGAGACCCCAGGGATGGCAGAAAATTCCTCAAATCTTCCTTCTCGTGATGTTTTCGTTTTTTTTTTTTTCATTTGATATATATACGTTTTGACGGATTCTTTGTAAGATTTCTAGTCTGTTGCATCCCTGCGGCACGTCACTCTGTTGAATCTACGTCTGCAGGCTTTACGTAGAGTCTCTGTGTGCAGTGCTCCTTCAATGATCTGCGTTTAGACGGCGCGGCGTCCTAAGAATCACGCAGTTTCTTTTGGTATTTCTTTCGATATATTTCCAAGACCTTCTTCAAGAATGTCTATTTGTTCCATCAAGAAGCAAGTGGTTGCTCGTTGACATCGGTAAACGATGAGTACAACCGGCTGAGAAGTTAAGCATATCGTTGCCTATCAGGAGACGTGTGGGAGATCTCTAGGCGCAACTTCTAACAGAAGAGTCTCATTGGCTTGCTGCCTAGGTTCAACCCACATTGAAGCGCCATTCAAAGAACAAATAAATGCGTTCAATTCCATGTTTGGCAGTATATCCAACCGGAAAAGGCGCACAGAAATTTGAAATTTGAAAAAAATTGCGCGATGCAACGACCCTCGAGCCCGATATTATTTCGAATTGCAAGTGGCTGCTCCATTTGACCCTATTTCCCATTTCCGCAGTCATTTCATGGAACTGACTGCCATTGCCCAGAGTGCACTCCGCAAGGTGCAGCAATAAAATTTGGGTTGAGTATGGCCTCTTTGCGGCTGTCTTCCCTAAGAGTTGTCTTCATTCAGAGCAACTCCTCCACCATCAGATCAGAGTGACATCCTCTGGTGACTCCATCCAGGGTCCATCTCAATCGCGATCCACTCACAAGCCTAACCATTAAAAATTTCCACCGAATAAATATTTGCACCGCTTCGTCGGACACAAACACGCGCCTGGAACGCGCATAATTGCTAGCCATCCAGCATAATGATGTACTTTTAATTTTTCCATTACTGGCCAAGTGCATTCGGCGAAGCCCTGAGCCGAGGCTAAATCGAATTAAAGCTGTTACTGCATCGCGGACCGATGGCATTCTGCAATGTTTTCCCAGCCAACCGTCGGGCTGGCGATGGACTTGGGTGGTGCACGAAATGCTCGCACGCCCACGTCTCCGAATCAGCCTGGTGTGTCCCGATTTTTTTTTGTTTTTTTCACTTTCTTTTATATCATTCCGCTCAAGGATCACCCATCCCGAGCGACGCAATCTATGTGTAGCCATTCATCCAGCGTGCACTTGGATGTTGTCCCTCTGTCGTTCGCACAGCCGACATCGCCAAGGCGAACGGTGGATTCATGTAATGTTAACCTCCTGTCTGTTGAAGCTGTGTGAAGCGGTGTAGCATTCTTTGAGACTGTGCGCGTAGAATGTTCAAAGGTGTTCCTCCTTGCGAGGCATCTCCCCCTGAAGAGGTTAATTACGTCCCTTTGAGACATTTATAATTATAATGAAATAAAATTGAAATAAAAAGGATCTCGAGTGGCTACATAGTATTTCGTCCTTCATCCATCGTCTCTCTTCGCTTTATTCGCGAAGATGATGAGGATGACGGTGACGGTGACGGTGATTTTTTGTTCATCCAGAACCCATTTTGTTCACAAATTGGGAGATGTAAAGCGTGATAATTAATTTTGAAGGATACATGACACAGGACTCGTTTACATATGTGCCGTGGGATGGGGGGATGCTGGTGGGGGCAGGCTCACAGGACGTCTTTGCAACAATTTGCCCGCTCCCCCTCCGGTCGTACCCCACCTTTGATGTGACTGAATGGGTTGAACGCTGATGGTTAATGGTTACTTTCCACTTGGCGCCGAGTGCCCGAAGTGCTCGGAGTGCCCGAGATGCCCGCCGACACGCATGGTTTTAGTTTTTTAATTACTGTTTATTGAATTTCTTTTTAATTAAATGTGTAAACTTTTCCAAAAAATAATTATACAACCGCCAGCGGTGCGATATCGGCTGTGGGCGCGAGTGGGTTGCGGTTTCTGGCACACTCGCTGCGACTCCTCCAAAGCGAGTGGGCTGAACTTGAGGCGAGTGCATAAGTTGCAATTATGGAGTCGTTTACTTAAATTGGAATTTAACCCAAGGATCGTAGAGTCGCATGAGAGTGTGTACACCTTAAGTGTGCAAGTTGCAAGAAATGGAAGAAGAAAAAAAAACATGAAATACTGGAGGGGCCTGAGCTTTGCTGTGGGTTTCAGGGCGTCAAACGCGGATCTTTCTGAGTTTAATTAAAATGATTATTTTCCTGCAGCACAGGCAGATGCACGAGATTAATTAGAATTTGTGTTCATTAAAAAATTAAAATGTCTTGGGTTTTTTTTTTCTCTGCGAATTGCAGGGGAAGGGGATCTTTGTCGGCGCAGACTAGAGGTGTCCGATGGATCATCATAGATCTCTCGGTTAGACTTTGTGAATCTCCGACGGGAATGTTGTTCACCAGCTCCGGTGAATTCAGTCATTCTTGATTCAGCACATCACTCAACTAAGACAGCAAATATGTCTTCCGTCAAATGTGGTAATTCTATCGAAGCAAGAATGTTATTTAAAGAATAACGACTCGCATATTGGCTGAGATAACTTACCTCACCTCCAAATGCGCAACAGCGATATCAAAACTTAAGACGAAGTTATGGTATGTAGCAGCTGTGTGCAAGAATGGGCACAGGAGTGAGAGTACAGCCGCATGAGGATTGGTGGTCATCTTTTGGAGGACACGTGGCTGGGCTTAGTGCGCTAGATATGTTTTTTTGTTTCATTGGCATAGCTTTTTTTTTGTCTGAAGTTTTTGTAACGCTAGACTGGAGCACTCAGACTCAAAACTGGTCCATTGTACTACCAGCAGCAACCTCGGTAGGTACGTAAGTGGGGAAAAGAAGAAAGAAATCGCCAGCACACTTCCGATACCTATAGTCAGACTACTACCACTGATCGACAACTTCAGTGATAGTGCCGTTAATTTAATCCCTCATCGGCAAATGATGACTGGACCAGATTTGAAAACCCGACAAAAGCGTTGCTTTCACTTGGATTCGAACCGCGGACCCCTCTAACCAAAGGCAGGCACTCAACCAACTGCGCCATCCAGTACGTTTGGCATAGATTGCAAACTTCGATATTGCTTCGAGTAAAATTCTAAAACGGTAGATCAGACCAATGCTGATGCCTGTTGTAACCGAGCTCAACTCAACGTTTCTAAAAAATGTTCGCGCTGTGTTACCATCATTCGTATTGGCTGCTACTTGCTTTGGCATGTCAACTAATAGTAACATTTCATCCCGAAATCGTTTTTTAATGTTTGCAATTAAACTTTAACTTTTAACCTAACTTGTAAGAAATATATAATAGACAATCAAATGATCGAATCCAAGAATGCAAGGGAGACATCCCAAAGTTGTACATTTTTCTTCTTTAGAGCAGCGGAGTTGTATTGGTACATAGATTAATAATCGTTAACTATATAAGCGATGTTAATCCGCAAAAAAAAATTAAGTATGGGATGCGCAGCTGAGCACAAAATGTCTTAACGGATTCTGGACTATATGCGGATACATTTTGAAAACTCTGCACAATGTTACAATATAAAAACAAAACTGATAATTCTAAGGCCTTTAAGATAATCGTTAATTGCTACCATTTGCTGATGTCGTACAAGGTTCAAACTTATCAAAACGCTTCTTTAAATAACAGGCAAGAAATTGATTCACACGTACACGATGAATTTGAGTCACATAATGCAACTAAAGGTTTACATTTCTCTTGCTCAAACATTTTGCTGTTTGCGATGTCACACAGGTGTAGATACCGTTTCCATGATTTTTTTTGCGGAACGTTAATACCTGGCTTTATACCTGTCGTTTCATACCAAACTTTTGTCATTCGGACAACTTTGATTTTTTAATTAAGTTCCGCTAGATTCGCAAAATAACACAGTGTGGGTCGTAATTAAGGATTGTCTCAAAATTATCACGGGATTTGAATGGGTTGTTATTTTTTTATTGAATCATAAAGTACATAGGATAGGTTTATTTATGGAACAACACATCTCGCAAATGGCCTCCACGGCTTTGCAGGACACATATACACATCAGTATTAAGAATTTCGTTGATGCAGTGTTTAATTTCGCCCTGTAACACGGATAGACAAATTCAAATCTTACGATATTTATGGGACACCTTTTATATCAGAAAAAGTATCGGAAACAGAACAGATCCTTGTGGGACACAAATGTTTCTATACTCTTGTGAGCTGATAAATCTCTAATTGTTATTGCTTTCTTTCGATTTATCATGTAGGATATCAAGCCAATCGTTAGTGAAAATTTTGAATCCTGCGTTATGTAATTTTACCAAGAGTAAATGGATAAAAACAGAAACATTTCCAGAATGCAGTTTTGGTCGAATTACCGCTTCTAAACCTAAATTGGGCATTGTTTAAAGAAACGTTTGAAATGAGACCAAGGTCCCATCACCAGAGCCCATCAACCGACCATTCAACTTCAGACAAATATTTTGCCACCCTTTCAGTTTGGAAACATGAAATAGTCGCAGGGGGCAAAATCTGGAGTACATTCATGTACCTGTTCGGCAGTTTATAGTCCAATTTATGGATATTTCCAATTCACTCAGTTGGGTCTGTGGTCGAGTGTGGGCAATCGTGACCCTCATTGTGCGGATAGCTTTGCCATGTCCAAATATTCGTGTAAAATGTGATGCATCCGCTCAGTCGAACATCGTTCCGTGGCGCGACAACCTCTTATTGGCGACCGCGACGGGAGTGTTCGCCTTACACCTGTACGCAAGAATTTTTCTAACTTTTCCTTAGTTTCCCTGATGGTTTTTTCATGCAAAAAAATGCTTCATCGGCACGGGAAGAAGTTGTCTCAGCTCAGCAACAATATAATTAAAGCGTGATCAGATGGCAGATAGATTCCAATTTTTATGTTTGTCAAAAAATTCAGTAAGGTTTGCCAGTTCATCGTGCATCGTTTCACGCTTGATGAGTGTGTGGAAATTATTGCAAAATGTTATCGAAATTCCGACTCAGTTGTAAATACGCAACGTGAATTTTGTCGTGAGAACGGTCATCTTCATGGCTTCAGTGTGAGGCCATTTCATTGAACCGTGGAACACTTTGAACGTGGATGCACTCTTATGAACCTAAAGCCATAGACCAGACAGCGACAGATGCGAAATGAAAAAAATCTGGAGACTGTCGCCGAGCGATTATAAATGATCGATGATTTTACACTAATCTATTAGTTTCTCTCGGGCTACGTCATGTCTTTAGTCTAGCCTAACAAGTCAATAACTTTGGATGAGATCGAGGTCAACATTCGAGACACTATTGCCGGAATAACGATACACTATTTGTATAACTGATAGAGTCATCCAGAACTGAATCAATCGCTTGCAGCAATACCATCGATATCGAGGTCCTTTGAATGAAGCACGTAATGGCAGGAATGTATATCCCACAACTTCTTTTACAGCTTCTCTATCGCATCGTATCTGATGACGTCTCGCAACTCAACTAAATTACCTAGACTACGCTGACGATATATGCCTCCTCTTGGAAAGGGAGATACACATAGTCGCGGTCGGGGTGAGAATAAAGATCAAAAGGACAAAAATTATATCAGTCTTGGAGAGGCCTCAACTGGGATAAACATAGCTGAAGAGCCGATTTGGACATTCATCATGTGGCTACGACAACTCTGCGCTAAAGGGCTATTTGAACTCAGAAGCAGGAGAGTAACCACCACTCCACTCAACGAAACTATGAACCTTCATCGAAAGGTGCCTATGCACCATATTGCGGTCCAATCGTTTCGCTAACGAAAACCTACATCAGAAAGGACCACGAACTAGTAGGCAGTTAGGCACTACCATATGACGACGCGAATAGCAGTGGATTCTTCGTACATTTCGAAAGGCGAACAGCAGCATATCCATGCTTTTGATCTTCCATCACAAGACAGAGAGAAGACCTGCAGATTGGTGTCGAATGAAGCACGGAAAAGTGTATTAGAGGCCCCTATACCCAAAGAGGGGCAGGAATATAGAGCCATTTCGCGCCAAGTGGAGATAGGACATAATGGTGATTGCACTCCAAAAGAACTAGCGGTCATTAGAAGACAATCAAGTTGTCCAATTTGTCTCCTCTCCTCTGTCCATACCTGTCAGTGACGTGCATCTTCTTCTGTGTTTTGCGCTAAAGTCCGGATTGATCCTTAGGCCTTATCCAACAAGCTTCGCGATCTCTGGCTAGCCGAAGCCAGTATCCCACTTCAAGGTGGTTTAGGTACTTTTCCACTTGTGTACGTCATCTTAGATGCGGGCGTCTTCTGCTTCGTTGCCACAGATTCGAAATCGAAGACTCTCCGAGCCGAAACTATATTGCAGTTGTAGACTGTAGACTAATGGCTCGGCTCAAGCCCCTGTTCAATCCTTAAAGATCGTCATTACGCGCAAACAGCACAATGACCACCATTTTAGCCACTTCCTCAGTGCTAGCAAACAAATGCTACTTCGATGAAAAATCCTTGAACAACATCCGTCCTCATCGGCCAACAGGATGAGCAAACAAAAAAAAAAACTTCACTTTCTTGCATTTCAGTTGACCTTATCCGCCGTCAATATCAAGCACACGTCCCCGCGGCTCTGTGCATTATGCGTACGGCACACCGCTTGCCAGCTCTCATCCGCTGGCATCGTGAGCACCCTCGTGCCTAATTAAAATCCTCTTCACTCTCAATGCATTGCCACAGACACACAGCCTCACAGCCGCGCAGCAAAACGCCCCAAGGTTCAATTTGATTGAAAAGGTGTCAGATCGACTAATTCCGATATTTGCCAACCTGTTGATCCTTAATTTGTTTTAACTTGAGCATCGTATTTGCCAAAGCGATCGACTGGCCCCCAGCGGGAGGGTTTAATTGGTCCCGACAAGTGACCAATCGGTTTGAGCGTTTTTCTCTGTCTTTGGTCTTGTTTTGCGTAATTAGTCTATGAGGCAACATACTCGTACTCTGTGTGTGCAAACACTGGTCGATGGTGGAGGAGGAGGATGGGTGGGTTTATGTCGAATCGAGAGGAGCGCGTGTTTATGTCGAGTCAGCTCGCGCAATTTGAAAAAGGAAAAACATTATTTACTCACCACACTTGAGAATTTCATTACATTTCCCCACTCACACGGGCAAAATGATTAAATTTATTAAATATGGAGAAAACGGCCCATCTATGGTGCGTCGTGCATAATTACGTCGCGTCTCTGCTGACTGTGGCATCGTTGTGCTGGTGGTGGTGATGGTGGTTATGTTTCGACAATAAATCTACAAACGACAACGATAACGACGAATGTGATGACGCCTCCTCTGGTCAAGTGTAATCACCTACATTTGACTTGGATCGGAACGAGCAGTGCCAGTGCCAGTGCCAGTTCCACACACAAACACAAACACGTGTGTAGATACTGCTGCCTCCATCTCCAATCATATTCATCTCTCGATCTGAGTAGAGTAGAGAGATGCCAGCCAGCTATTTGCTTATCCTACAATAATTTCCTATTTAAGTCAAACGTTTCCACATAATTCGATTCTAGTTCGACTCGAGAGCGCACGATTTTCAAATTGAGGCAACGCTTCGAGTGCTTCCACTCGAAGATGTCAATCAGTTCTGCAGTGAACACCACAGCACCAGCACCAGCACGACGGCGGCGGCCACCATTACCGTCACCGTCATCGCCACCACTAGGCAACATCACAAATCTGTAGGCATTCGTGAGTGTCATGTGCCCACAGATACAGAGCGAACTCCTCTCCTCTGCCCATACCTGTCAGGGACGTGCTGGTCGTGCTGTGCTGGCTACAGTCTCCAACCGGGCAGCGATGCAAATGAGGCAACCACAGAAACAGAGTTTGAGACGTATTTTCCATTTTTTTTTTTGTTTTTTGTTTCTTCTTTTGTTAGCAATTTTGTTATGATAGCTGTGATTGGTTAATTGTTTTAAATGATTTCGGCATTTGGACACAATCGAGCCACGAATTGGTGGGGGGATCTTGTGGGAATGCTCTGGCGACGACCGCCACCACAAGCACAGCAACGAAGACGGAGACGACGACGTTGGTCGTGAGTCGTGAGAAACGTTATTTGCATTCATCTTAGAATGGTAATTGTTTCCAGCTTGGATGTTTACATAAGGCGATGATACATCGTGGTTTGGTGGACTGAGGAGCTTCGATGAGTGGGCCAAGAGATTGTTTTCTGCTCTTTTGCTTTTTGTGATCCGCTCGGGCCGGGAATCCTCTGCTTGCCTGGATCCTATTTCCACTTACGCATCATCCTTGAGTGTCCAACGTTTGCAGTCGACTTGTGGATAGCAGGCTGCGGCCATGCAGTCAACGGAAGAAGCTACTGTTACTGTTACTCACTTGAGGTTAAGAATGCCTTGACACCTGCGTGAGGATGCCTGTCTCAAGTTTAATGACAATGACTCAAGCATTTGTATCTAGCGCTTCAGTTATTACCTATCAGGCGCCTTGCAAGAGCAGTTCTTTCATGTGTTTTTGAACAAAATTCCTCAAGTTTTTAAGTTAAACTGGCAGTCGAGCAAGTAAAAACTCTGTCCCTCCACTTCACTGAAACAACCTCAACAGGGATGCCTATCGCCACCTGCGAATTCTTGCCAAAAAGGGAGTGACTGAACGAACTATGTAACTAACTACGAGGTGGTTGCCACGCATTGTATGCCAAACCTCGGTACTGACTGAGGCTAGACAAGACTCTGATCACTTTAAACAGCTTTGAAGAGGATACAATTACGTGGTCATTGTCACACTGCCCTTTTGGGCGATCACCTTGGAAGACTAGCCGTCATCACAAACATCTGTGGAAGTTGCATGGATGAAGAAGAGAAAGAATGCGTACAAGACCTCCTCTGCTTCTGCCCTACTCTGATACGTCGCAGAATTGCTGGGTGCACACGGCTCAAGTGAACTTACTGGGATACCAATTGCTTACTGACTCCTTTTAGTTCTTAGCTCCGGACTGTTCACCACGAGTACAATGGACCAGCCATGGACATTCATTCCGTCAGCCACCTCCACCTACGTACCTTACTAAAGCTCGCGGATGGGGATTGCTTCGAAATTGACATCCTTTCGATCATTATTTGTTCCCCGCAGCCATGGTTTTAAGACCACCCTGCACCTACTAGATAGAATCCAAAAGCGAGCGATAAAACTTGTAGGAGACAACAATCTAGAAAAGTCATTAGACTCGCTCGAACATCGTTTCATCTTTGTCCGTTTTTTATCGCTATTTCAACAAACGATGCTCAAGTGAGCTAGCCAACTGCATTCCTCCTCTCCATGAATTCACCCGCAATACTCGTCTCGCCAGGAATGTTCATCAGTTTACCCTTAAGCCTACTTTCGGACGCCCACTTAAATTCAGAGACTCGTTCTTCAGCCGTATTAGGCGAATTTGGAATGCTCTTCCCAGCCCTATATTTCCCACAGACTACAAACCGCAGATATTTAAGAACAATGTGCACAGGTACCTCCTCTCCCTTTCTCCCTCTATACCTTCGACTGCTCTCAGTCGATTTTGTGAGGGAAACCACAGACAAGCAGAGACTGGTAGAGAGCCAAGAAATCTGAACCGACGAAGATGTCCTCCTGCGGAAGCAGGACTAAAGATGTCCGCACAAGTTTCAAAAATCTAAAGAACAATTAAACCGCAGACTCATATGGTTTACCATCCTGTTCATGGCCGATGGCGATGTTCTGGTAGCGAGATCACCAGATATTGTGCAAAATATAGGAAGACGTGACTAGGAGATCCTGTCCATCTTTGCACCGACGTCCACCATATGCATCACCGCTTTATCGATTTCGAAGCCACATACGACAGCCATCGAAGGTCTTCAAGTCCGGTGGCGATATTCTGGTAGGGAGCATGTACCATATCAAAGGCGCAAGGATGCCCGGCGATTGGAATATCATGGCGATCCTACCTTTTGCAACAACTACAAAGGTATATCCCTTAATTAAGTATCCTGTCAAGTATATTGTATCAGCGCTACACGTAACGGTGCCCTCCATATGTGTACACTAATCCTGCACAGCTAGCGATTGTCTACAAAAGTGAACGAAACTTAACGAAACTGAAGAAAGTTATCAGCGCGATACGTAACGGTGCCCTCCATATGTATAATAATATAACATAATCCTGCACAGCTAGCGATTGTCTACAAAAGTGAACGAAACTTAACGAAACTGAAGAAAGTTGTCATGGTCGCAGTGTATCATTTCTGATATAAGTCTCCTTACGGCCTTTATGGTTGGCCTTAAAACATACGCTTTGCAAGGTGCACTTCAGTTCGAGGTCTACCGAAGTGTTCGAAAGCTACACACAATTTCGGCAAAGAGAAGCGATGTCATGGACGATTTTTGGATAAGAAAGTGCGACAAGCGTCTTCTTTACTATCAGACCAACTGTTGGCTTACTCAGATGATCATCACGCATTCTCAACGAAACGATCTGAATCCAAGATAAATGAGGACAAAACCAAGTATGCACACGCTTTGGAACAAGAATCGATTCGTCGCTTACCACCACGAGACAATAAGTCACGATTGACGATCATAAAAGTGGAGGTTGAGGTTGAGGTGGTCTAAAAACTCTAAAAATGTAGATCCTAGTAGACGTCCGAGGCAGAACGGCCTTCGTTGTTACTTAAGTTTGTCTTCAGCCGAAACTCTCCAGTCGAAGGATGCTCGACAAATCTTTATTTTGTCAGTACTAAATGATATGGAGGCGAAAGCTGGACAAGACGGTTCTTTTTGTTTGATGACTTCGAAAGAAAATTTCTGTGTAGGATATTTGCTGCTTGCAAGGAAGACGAAAGGAAAACATAATCTCGAACTCGACGAGCAATGTAGAAAATTTATTGTGAACAAAAATATTTTTGTTTACTCTTTGAGATTCAAGCCCAACTGATCTAGGTAGGTAGGTAGAAGTGGTGGTTCATAGAGAACCTAGTTGATGAGTATGGTTGCGATTTCACCAAAAACCAACCTGAGGATTTTACGAAGGACATTAATATATAATTTGGATGGCGCTACAACCTTTAGAAGGCCAGAGAGTAGCTTCTCAGCAACCACTCGTTTTGTCCGTGCTACTGTTCTATCACGAATGGAATGGACCTACAGTTTTATGCCGATTCCGAACGGCCAAGTTTGAGAAGCTTTTTCTAGACAGTTATACTCTTTGAGCATTGTCAGTGACTCGAAAGAGGTGCTCCTTGTTGCTGTGGTGCTTTCGACGGTCCGAAGGATTGCGAGCTTCTCCATGCCTGGTCTTAGAAATGGTGTGCCATAGTGGGAAGCAGTAAGTTAATATCGGCCGTATTAGCCGCTTGTAGAGCAGTAGCCTTGTCCTCTGGCTTAATCTATTTTGCTTACGCATCAAAGGATGTATGCGATTGAAGCCTAAGTTGGCCTTATTAAGGGTTAGTTTCGAGTGGCTCTGGAACTTTAGCCTTTCCGTGAAGTTAACGCCAAGATACTAGATACTTCACGGAAAGGTGGAAATTCAACAGCAACTCGAAACTGACCTCTTTGTCTGTTATTTGCTTACCGTTAGGGAGCACTGTCTTTATGCTCCGACATTTGGCAGCTGATCTGCATTCGCCTCGGGATGGTGTACTGAATTTGGTATATGGCCAAATTTTTGTTCACTGTCTGGATTCCGAAACTTCGCGTGGCGATCAGTGCTGATCTCTAACTGGCATAAGTCAGTCAGGCATCTGTAAATATACAGCAGTTCAGTGTGTTGGTTGGAGGCAGTTGATCTGCTGTGTAGTTGTTGAAGAGCATCGGTACCAGCTTCGAACATTGCGCAACTCCCGCCTCTGTGCTCCGTCCAGTTGATTGGATGCCTTCCACTTGACCGAAGAATCTTCTGGAATGCAGAAAGCTGTAGACTATTTTGGGGAATCCCATCTTATTCAGCTTGTAGATGGGTTCCTCTATCCTCCAACTCGACGAGGTGTGCAAAGATGTGCGTCCCTTGTTTTTATTTATTTCTCCATCTCCAGAGGCAGCTGTACCTGCTTTCTTCACGACATCCATAGAGTTAATTCAGTCCCTCTAGACTCATACAAATTAGCATTATTTCAAGAACACATACCCTCCAGCTCATTGCCCGTCATGCATCGTCGCAAGATCCCGCCAATTCATTGTCAGTCGCAGACATCCCATTCCCTTGTAACTTTTCTTTTCCCCAGTTTTCCGGTCGCACTTATGTTTGCCTCCCAAAAAGGAGATATACGCGTCGACTCATAAAAGAAAAAAAAAATTATGCATCCTAATTATGAAACATTACCAAATCCATCCTCATAAGGCTCCCACAAGTCATTCATACCCAAAAAGAATACATCGCCTCCACCGAAGTCTAAACGCTTCCTACAGCAGCGGCCGGCAGACATCGCAGTCGTACGCACCACCGTCACGTAATTTGGAACGAATTTGTACAGAAACGTTTTCCCCGCACGCACAGCGACTGTCCGCATTCGGGCTTCAATGGCTGCCTGGTTGGAATTCCTAAGCGTATATTTATGCTCTAATCGGGCCTCGGTGCTTTTTTGGCTGTCAGATAAAACTTACTTCACTTGGCGTGATCGATGACAGTTCGCACTGGGAATTCGTAGCGAGTAGATCTGTCACTCCGGGACTATCGACACAATCGACGCTTTGCAGGATGAGTAGATTTGTAAGGATTCTTTGAGGCTCTGCGCTGTGGATACCAAGTGCTTTGTTGTGTTCATTTTTGTGTTCTTCCCCCCAGATGATCATCACTCTTTTGGCTGTCATCGCCACAACATCTGCGAAACCACACGTTATCGCATATCCTTCGCGATACTATGGCGGCTACCTGGGACCAGCGTACAGTCCTTATGATTATCCAGTCTACAGCTATCCCTACACACCGGTCACTTATGTGGAAACGATTCCGATAACAACTGTGCTGAGTGGACCACCTCCTTTGGCTGCAGTTCCACTGGCTGCTAAACTGGTTGGCAAAAATGGCGGCCCACCACCCAAGGCTCCGGCATCGAGGCTAGAGTTACCTGCACCACCGCCAAGGGCGCCATCAGCGAGACAAGAACTTCCAGCACCACCACCACCTGCGCCAGCACCACCAGCACCGCCAAAGGGTCCAGTGAAAGTGATAATTACGAAACAGTTGGTTGGCCTGCCAGACCTTGATCCGTCGAAACTTCTCGAAGCACTGCCGCTTCAACAATTGCTCGACCTACCGCCCGTCAAGCAGTTGGTTGAATTTAAGACGAGCAAACTGCAGACGATCATGGGTCTGAAGAGTGCCTTACAGAATGCTCTGCAAGAGAAACTTGCACCGATCGCGGCGCTGTTACCTTAGGTTTTACAAATGCGTGATGTGTGTTATTTAAAACTACTTTTAAGTGAGCTTTGTACTATTTAACGAAACCCTAACGAAACCTTTCTTTCGAAGTCAGGATAATAAAGGAAACTTTCATAACGAGTGAGCACTATTCAAGACTGAAGAGAAATGGAATTTCAGGACATTCATTCGAGAACTTTAACTCGTCGAGTTTCGTTCAGTTTCGATTAGTCTTGGAATTTTTCAATTGAATTGAAATCAAAGTCTTCGTAAAACAATGACATGATTTCGTGCACAATGAAGTGATGGCACGTGTGTATTTTACGCGTTTTTTGGTAAATTCACTGACAAGCATCAATGTGATTTAGAAGGTATTTGAAAGGGAAACTTCAGTGTCAGGGAATTCGGGGGATTGAACCATTTTTAGATGTGCTCTAGGCAAGTGTGAGGTCTGCAGGTATTTTACGTCGTCTGGTTTAGATTTCACACATTTCTGTTCTGTGTGTACAATACTTCTTTTTAGATAGACTTTTGGTGCGGACTTGGGCCTAAGCAGACGCAGACCGTCAGCTTAAACGTGATCTTTAGATAGCCGTGAGCAGTGAGAGCAAAAAAATCCATCAAATGAGTGTGGAATCAGGACAAGATCTGTCACTGTCCTAGGGTACGGCTGGTTGCCATGATCAGTCGAAGATCCACATTTAGATCTTGGTTCTATATAGTTGCGTGCGACAGACTTTCTTTTTTCTGCGTGGTTATGGCAGAATAAGCAACCTGGAATCAGATAATCAGAGATTTATATTCACTCTTTGAGAATAAGTGAAAATTGGTGTTGGAATTTTGTTCCCAGAAGCAAATATAGACTCCTCAGGAATGAGTTCCTGGTTCTGGCCAGGAAGTTTGTGTCTAGTTTGTGTACAGAAATGCCGATGATAAACAGATTAAATTTCTTATTTGTGTCCATCTGAGGACGATGTTAATAAGGAGTGTCCTGTAGGAAATTGCACGATAGGTCAATGATGTCTTACAAAGGACATCTCTCATCATTGTATCATCCACTTAGTCATCGTGACCACGACCACACGATTTGAAATAGATTTTAATTTCCTTCGCGTCGCTCAATCTTTCAGTCGCACATTGTTTATTGCGTGGGCTCTGCCTTAGAAAGTTTGACGGCGTACACGCATCTGCTATTTCGATTCATCAGATCTGTATCGTTGCCTTAGATGCCAAACTCAGATGGAAGCTAAGCGTAGACCAGCGACGGTAACGCGGCACAGTGCCGATTTCCATCCAGAGAGCACTGGAAAAAGCCAATCACTCGTCTCTGAATACCAATTTCTGATCTACACAGACGGATCTAAGCCAGACCACGGTGTAGGCTCAGCGGTCTTCTTGGCGGACTTCAATATCTCGAACTCTTACCGCCTTCCAAATCACTCGCGTATCTTCCAGGCTGAAGTACTAGCGATCAGAGAAGCGTGTAAACTCCTCAAAAGTAGCTGCCTCTATGGGAGAGCGATCTGCATCGACAGCCAAGCAGCCATAATTGCCATCTCCTCAGTATACACTTTCTCCAAATTGGTGCAACAGTGTAAGGAGGAACTCAGAGAGACCCAGCAACATAGAAGCAAATGAGATTGCCGACGAACTAGTCAAGCAAGGGGCTTTCGGCAACACCCCCACTGAGTTGGTAGGCCCCTCAATCAACCACCTCAAATGCCATCTATCAACCCTTCCTGTTATTAGCTAGTAGAAGGCGGACTAGGTCATCCAAGTACTTAGTCTCTAGGAAAGCCTGGCTCTCCTACACTAAAGGAAATACTGATGACCTCTTCAAAAGAAATCGCTAGACTCGTGGCTGTAAGCACTGGACACTGGCCTATAGGCATCCACGCAGCTAGACTCGGAATACCGTTTAACCCACACTGTCGCAGTTGCCTCGACACCCACTCAGAGGAAAGTGAGGGAGACTATACGACTATACGGCACTAGCCAAACAAAGATAAATCGCGCTCGGCAAACCCTTCCTTGACATCTCCGAGATCGCTAACCAAAACATAGCCAACATAATCAATTTCCTAAACTCCACAGGCTGGATTTAGCTAACTAAACAACTACGGTCTACGAGGTGTGTTGGCGCCCAACTGCGCTATTTGTAGCCGATTTGAGACAAATCGGATCGCCACTTAAACCAACCAACCAGGCCAGCGAGTTATGAAGCCGTGCTTTCTATGCCTGCAGTAGAACCTTCTGTAAAAAGTGGGGTCTGCATTCAAAGTTGATCCCAAGGATGTATACGGCTGTAGTTCGCCCGATTCTAACACATGAATCACTGCTTCGGTGACCAGCCCTCAAAAAAAAAAAACACAATATTACAAAGCTCAACAAGGTACAAAGAACAACATGCATTGACACCACATGCGCTCTACGGTCGACACCAACAGTTGCTCTGACGGTATTGCTAAATATTTTATCCTGGGACATACACATTGAAAAGAAAGTACATCACACAGCGTCATCAGCTTAGAAATTCTGGTCACAGCACCGTCTTAGACAACCTTCTACCAAGAGATCTCGGTCCCCAAACTTCAACTATCAAACGGCTTTGACACTCTAATCGCCGAAAGATCAGAATAACTTAGCGGGCAAGTGTGCAGGGATTTACACTGATGGCGCGAGTGTGTTCTCAGAATTCCTGAGCATTTCTAAGGCCTATAGACTGCTGGACAATTCAACTAGAAGAAGGTTGTCATATGTATTGATAGCCAAACAGCCATCAAAGCTATTGCCTCGTTTACTACACACTCTAAACTATTTAGTACAGGAATGCCGGTCTGAGAGCAGGCTTCTTAGAAGGCCAACTCAAAATGTCCCTTATCTGGGTGCCAGGAAATGAGAAAGCCGGTAAACTGGCTAGGATACTCAAAGCCAACTGTTCTCTTGGTTTCACAAAACGCTGGTCTCAGGACTTCTCTAACCCCTACGTTAGAAAATCTTTATTCATTACCTTTGTCACACCCATACTTGAATATGCCAGCAAAGTCTGGTCTCCCTTTCAAAACAACAGCTGTACAGCGCAGATTCATCCGTTTTGCTTTACGCGGTCTCCCATGGTCCGACAGCATTAGACTACCATACCTACGAAGACCGGCTTAAACTGATTAGCCTGCACACTCTAGAAACACGTCGCGAAGTCGCAGACATACTTTTCGTGCATCCGATTCTAACTGGTTTGATTGATTCCCCTGCATTACTAATAATGATGTTCCTCCATAGAAACCCACGTAACCTTAGGTCTGCTCCCCTCTTTCGTCTCACTATTCACCGCACCAACAATGGCCATTTCGAACCTATCTCCAGAATGCTGCGACTGGCTAACAATGCTATTATCCTCTCTCAGAAATCCTCTCTATTCCTTATGATTGACCCCTCTCTGATTTAATGCTCTATCCCGCGAAACCATCTCATAATGCCCGTCTCTAAAATTGATTTGCGCAAACCTGCAAGTACCTTCAAAAATCAATCATCTTCAAAAACCTGGCTCTCTCATTGACTGCACAAACAACAGTCTTATTAAGTAAATGCTTACCAGAGGTGCATCTAATCACGCCCACACTGTACGCATTTGTTGACACATCCCCAATGGAAAGCAAGTGACGGTAAAACTAAACACTTTTACTTGAAAAAAAAAAAACCCAAGAAAATGTTGCGTAACACGAGTTTGTTGGCCGAAGCTAATTATCGGCCCAAAGGTGTTCGCCCAAATTCGGACGAGGGAAATAAAATGAAATTAACTATCTGCACGCCTCAATGTGTCTGACGAATATGGTTGCATAATTTATAATTATTTATGTCACGCAAAACTATTTGATTTTGAGTCGCATTTTAGTGACGCAATTGTCGCTTATTCTTTGCCGGCTACTTGGTGGTAGCAAAATAAACGCGGTAAGTTGGATCGTGTGTGTGTGGCGTGGAGTGGAGTGGCGTCGGATTAGGTGCAGTGTTGCCACAATGCTACGACATATTTTTTGCTTAGACTTTCCACTTTACTACCTTTTTACCAGTCTTAAGCACAGCTAAATAGTGTACTGCAGAAAAAAAGGGAGACATTCTCTAGCAAACTAGACATCCACCATGGAGCAGTTGACTGCAGAAGAATGTCTGAATGCTCGTTCAACAGCTAGGCTCGGTGGAAAAGCAAAGAAGGTCGTCATTCGCTATCAAGAGGAAATGATGATTCTAGCAGACCAGGCTCGGAGCAGGAAGAAAAAATTCTTCTAGTGGCACTACAGTCCGGGGTGGACCCGGGCCTCAGTCAACAATCTTCTCCAGCTGGCACGATCTTCAGCCCGCTGCCTCCAATTTCGAACGCCAAGTTAGTTGAGGTTCTTCTCCACTTGTGTGCGCCATCGGTTCCGTGGGCGTCCTCTATTGCGTTAGCCCACTAGTTCGGAGTTAAAGACTCTTCAGGCTGAAGCAGTGCTGTCTATGCGCTTTACATGACCTAGCCATCATAGGCGTTGAGTCCTCATGTCGCTGTGCAGCAGTCCGTACAGTTCATGGTTGAATCTTCTTCTCCAAAAACCATCAACGCAATCAGGAAAGACCAAGGGCTTCTTCATCTGCTCTTGGATTGTCCAGGCTTCTGCGCCATAGAGCAGGACAGGGATGATCAGGGTCTTATATAACGTTAGCTCGGTCCTTCGAGAGAGGGCTCTACCACTCAATTGCCTCTTGAGCCCAAAGAAACAGCGATTGACAAGAGTTATTATGCGTTTAAGCTCGGTACTGATGTTGCTTGTACTGTTTACTGGAGCCGAGGCGGGCGAAGCCCTTAACTACCTCGAAGTTAAAGCTGACTACGGTGACGTTCTGGCCGAGTCGTCGATGTTGCGCGTCCTTTCTCGATGACGAGGCATATACTTCGTATTGCCCTCATTCACTGCTAAATTCATTTTCGCCGCCTCCGATTCAACACACATGATGTAAAAATGTCCTGCTTTGGGCAGAAGAAAAAGTTAAATTGATTGTTTTTGATCCATTCCTCGGATGCTGGCGCACTTGCGAAGAAGCGAAATCAGAGAAGAACAATGGGAAAATCCAGCCAAGACCAAGAGAAACCGTGGAAGAGGGTCGCAAAGAACCTGTTCTCTATTTATTTGGCAGCTTTGATTGTGGTATAGTCTGCAGTTAGCTACAGTTTGGAGGTAGGAAAGAAGTTTCTCTACCTCGGGATAAGCGTGAACTCCACATATGACAACTGAGTGGAGATCCGACGCAGAATCACACGCAGTAATCGTTGCAACTTCGGTTTGATGGAACGACTAGGCAAAAAACGCTTGATACGGACCATTGTGGGCAAGGCCCCATGGCCTATAAAACTCTCATTTTGCCTGTCCTGCTATATGGAGCCGAAAGCTGGACGATAAGCAAACAACAGAGCTGATTCGTGGTGTCTTGGAAAGAGAACACCGACGCAAGATCGGATATATGGTCCTGTCTGCGAGGAAGGTGAATGGAGGAGGAGACAGAAGCACGAACTCTACGAGCTGTACAAAGATGTGCATGTAGTCCGGAGGGTAAACATCCATCGAGCGTCATGGACCGAATCTCCGTTATAGAGACTAACGGTTGGCGAGTCGAACGTTAGATGTGAGTTGTTCTCATTGGCGAACTAACTAACTACTGTTGGCGAACTTAACAAGGTGAGTTCGAAAATCAGTGCTGCCATGAAAACAATAAAAAAAGGAATAAATAAACGTCACATCATGAACATTTGAATTTTATTTTGAATTGTGTTCATTGATAGATATTTTGCTTTTTTAATAAAGTCATAAAATCGACAAAAATGTGAAGCAACATAGATTTGTTTTTTTTTGAAGAAAAATGAAAACTACAGCAAAAAAATAAGAATGCTTCGACTGCGGAAGTGTATTCGAGACAACTCCAATGTCTTGGAACTCCCTGATCATCTGTAAGTAGAAACAATAAGTTGTTCTGAAAATTATTTCAAAGCTTAATTCTTTAAGTTTCAGGTCATATTTCCGACTGAATAAGGAAGCGTTTCTCTTTGTCTTCAACTTATTGGAAAGACAATTTCAAAATTCAAGCAACTCTTCAATTCCTGCAATACTAAAGTTAACTTGCGCCCTCAGATTGTGGGCAGATTGTGGGAGTTATCAGAGCAGTGTTGGAAATGACTTTGACTTAGGCCTGTCACAATCCTCGGTTTCCTTTGTGCTGAAAGAAGTTTTGTGCGCAATTGAAGACAAATTATGTCCAACATGGATTAGTTTAGACATGTCACCAGAGGAAAAACAAAGTGCGCGAAACTACTTCTTTTCAACGTCCAGGGTACCAGGAGTAATTGGTTGTGTTGACGGAAACCATATAGGAATTGTTGCTCCAGTTGAGTTGCGTCATCAATATCTTAACAGAAAAGGATATTACAGTTTAAACGCCATTATAGTAAGTGTTTTCACTCAAATTTGCTTTTGGTTTTTTTTTTTTTTGAAGAACCAAACTCTCCAACACCTCTTGCCAAATTGGGATTTGATACCATCAGTTCTACTAACTTTTCGAAATGGTTTTTATTCGTCCTCTTGCAGCTGAATAAAATAATAAAAATAAATGTATTATTTCATAACAACATTAAATATGAGTACCTTGTTATAGTTTCCGACATCGTTCATTGCACAAGGTTCGACCGTTTCTCACACAGCCCTTCCGGTCGCCAAATAACAACACGAATGACGTTAAATTTAGCGAACATTCGACAACCGCAATAGGGTGAGATCAAACTTCGAAAAATGTTTGACACTTAAGTCGAATCAAAGGTTCTCGATTCGCCAACAGTAATACCAACTCCTCCCACTCACACATTTATTCGTTCGACTCGCCAGCCGTAATAAGGGGGGTAAGTCATAGCGGACCTAAGACAGCATGGTCTTGATGAGTGGAAGCAGCTGCCCAGGACCATCAACGATGGAAGGCATCTATGGCTCAGCCTTAAGTAAGAGTAAGATAAGTAAGAGATTCCTGCAGACAAGCCAAAAGGACTTAGCAGGATTATTATGTAAACTGTCTGTACAATGATGAAAATAAAGTGAAATGAAAGAAATTGGAAAAAAAAGTAAGTTTAGTGTTCCGACATCAAAACACAACCTTTGTTTCATTAAGGCAATTACGGTTGGCCCTTAAGTTTTATATAGTCTTTCAGCTTCTATATGGTAAACAGGTTTACTTTCTTACTAGTTTCTGTAACTTCTGAGATCACTGAGGAGGATGCGCTTGTGGTTACTTCACGAAAACCAAACCTTACCACACATCAGTCTGTCCGTCCGTCTGATTGGCTGTTTGGATCGTTTCATTATAAATGCATCGTCTTCTTCCTTTTTTCATCACGGATGTTCTTGGAGGTAATGGCCATTCAATTCTGGTAGCCACCACCGACAAGTCACACAATCATGGTGGCCAGTTCATAAGCTCGAAATAACTGGATTTCCTTGCAATACATTCAAACAGCTCGATTCGTGTGCGATGGGGCACCGTCTTGTGGAAACCACATGTCTTCCACATCGGTATCGTCGTTTAGAGGCCAAAACAATTCGGTTAACATTTGGCTATAGCGATGAAAACTGCACATTTTCGAATAAGTGTGGACCAGTTGCACCACCAGACCAAATTGCACTATATCCCTGTGTACACACACTGCACACACCTGTGATTATAAAATTTCGGTAATGATAGATTACATTGCGAATACAAGCTGTGGGAGTTACTTGCCGTGATAGAGAAAGAAACAAGGCAGGACGCGAAGAAATCAATGTTGAGCAGCTGCTTCTTCGAACGGAAAGGGCTATGCTTCGATGGTTTGGCCACGTGGTACAAATGTTCCCGTCAGCATTACGAGGCGTGGTTTGAATACGACTCCATCAGCAAGCCGACTGCCCAGCAGACTCCAAGGTTGGACCAAGTTCAAAAAATCGCCTGGTTGCGCTTGGACTTGACTCCTGCTGAGTTCGAGTCGATAGCGGAGAATCGACTGTCATTGAGATCTCTCGGGAGGACTTTGCCCCGCGACTCCTTTAGTGGATCACGCGGGCCATGAGACGAGGGATGACGTTTCAAAGTCGTGCATGTGTATACCCACACTATCCATGCCCTAGCGGATTGTCTAGATCTTGTAAAGGGTTTCCCACTTTGACTTGACAACTTTGAACTTAATTGGTGAACGCACTCTTTCACTAATCATCAAACTGTCACTGTCAATTTATTCAGTAAACTCAAAATTTTCATCATGGTAAAGTACACGAACGAGCAACGTCTGTAAATTATAAGACTTTTCTACCGAAATTCGGAGTCGGTGATCGCAACTTTAAGAGCGTTAACTCCAATTTTCGGTCATAATTCTCGCCCTAGTTGACAGGCAATAACAAGTTTAGTGCAAAAAGTTGAGTCTACATATCCGTTGTGTGATGTTTGCCGTGTCAATGAGATAACGGGTTGGTCGGAAATATCGCTGCCGTTCAGGCCGATCCAAATCAGTCAATTCCACAGCGTTCTCAAGAATTGGGCATCGCTCAGACCGCATTATGGCGTATTTTGCGTAAGGATTTTGGTTTACACCCATGCAAGATCAAGCTGACTCAAGAATTGAAGGCGATGGACCATTTGAAGCGACGTACGTTCGCCGATTGGGTTCTGGAGAAGATGCGCCAAGATGTCATTTCTAAATCATCTTCAGTGACGAAGCTCATTTTTGGCTGAATGGGTTCGTCAATAAGCAACATATGCGTCATTGGCCGGGTGAAAATCCACATGTGCTACATGAATCACCACTTCATCCACAAAAAATAACTGTTTGGTGCGGTTTGCATGCCGGCGGCGTTGTGTCGTCGACGATAACGATCGTCACGTTACTGTGACTGGTCAGCGTTATCGCGCCATGATTACCGATTATTTTTGGCCCGAATTGGAAGATCTAGACTTGGACGACATGTGGTTTCAACAGGATGATGTCACAAGCCACACAGCATACGTTACAATCGATTTATTGAAGAGTAAGTATGGTGATTGTGTTATCTCAAGAAATGGACCAGTCGATTGGCCGCCTCGTTCGTGCGATTTAACGCCACTTGACTATTTTCAGTTGGGCTAGGTTAAGTCATTGGTTTATACCAACAAGCCGACGACGTTGGATAAGCTCCGAGCCAACATTGAAAGTGAAATAGCGGCCGTTTCGGCCGAAATGTGTGGCCAAGTCCTTCGAAATTGGGTCCAACGAATCGACCGCTGTCAACGTGCCATCGGTGGCCATATGAACGAAGTCGAGTTCCATTCATAAATGGTTTTGATTGTACTTTGAGCCGATAATGAAGTTTTTGAAATATCTCAAATGGTTTGCGTTTTATTTAAACAAAAAAGTTGTCGAGTCCTTATTGGAAAATCCCTTATTCCTACCCATCAATGACGCTCCAGAAAGGCCATTACAAATTGTTTCGACGGCTCGGAGTGTTCGACAAATCGATAAATCCCGCCTATTTCATCCCAGTGTGCAGGGAATTGTGGGGTCTTTCTGACGATCCTGGCTGTAGTTAAAGATCCTGACTGCAGTCAAGTTTGCACGACATTTTCAATGCACTGACAACATCACAAAAACCAACACCACCTTATCCAAAACCCTTGTCGACATCAAAACCGTGGGTGAGTTCGATAAACCAGATAATTCAATAGTTAAGGACTGCACTCTCGTCCTAAGCACACACACGCCAGTAAATGAGTCCTCCCCTGCCCACCAGCTCGATGTAACCTTTCTCCGTGCAACCACTGCCATCACTGGTGGTCCTACCTGCGAGCCTCTGTCCACCATCGCAGCATCGGGGATAAAATGCACACCAACGAAACCCAAGACATATTCATAACGTCATGTGGGAGCACGTCACACTGTCATCATTCAGAGCCTCATCATCGACAGAAGGAAAGAAAAAAAAACAAGGTTAACAACCCCTCGAAGCCAACGAAACAACAGAGAGAAAAAAAATGTAATAGAATAAAAAACCCCAACAGCAGTTCACCCTTTCCCTAGCCAACCCTTCAACACTAAAACACGTGCTTTGTATTCATAGGGACAGCGGTGCGATGGGGCAGGTCCCCATCCCTCATCCGCCCGCCAGCTACATGGCTTCTTACAAATGACTTGTCTTATTTCGATGACAGGGTTAAGGACATCCTCCCGCTTGTTGTTTCATGACTACATTTATGGGGCGTCTTCAAGGAGTTGTTGAAAATGCAAATTTGCAGATTCCTTGTGCCAGACCCACACCCCAGCACCATATTCCATCGAGCCAAGGCGATGAGGCACCCGCCTCGATATCGAAATTGATTTCTACCTTCACACGCTGCCTTCATCCCTTCATCCCCTCGAATAATATAATAATCAAGCTGTCAGAGGCGCGTACATGTCAAAAGTGACATTTAACACCATCGCCGACTGATTATCGCCTCCTGTCTCTGTCTAATTGAGAGCGTTTAGCCATAGAATCATTTTGCTTTGTTGCCGTGTGGATATGCATGCCCACTTGAGGACGCCCATTGCCTATTGTTACCAAACGGACTCGTGATCACGGGTGGTCTCTGGGGCGATTCATTGCAACTATGACTGGTCAGATATCCACTGGTCGTGGTGGTTAGTGTTGCTGCTTCTTCATTGTTGTTGTTTCTCGAATGTTTTCGAGGGCCTGTGTCTTTTGTTTTCATTTGTGGTTTTCTTTGAAGAGAGCTCATCGCTCGACCACAGACTGCATTTGTTACCTGAATCGCTGTCGCTGTCATCGCCCGTGACTGTTGGCCAGTGTGACCAGTGAGACCCCCTTCCGAATCAAACGATCAAGGTACCACCACGAACGTTGCTGTGCATCGGCTAGCCGGCTTGCCAATGTTATTGCTTGTGTCTACACGTTTAGGGGGAAACAAACGAGGCTAAAGGTATGTATGACTGTATGCAGTCCCAGGCAGACACCTTCGTTATTGTGTCGTCGCATCCATTCTTCGGCCGTAATTTTGACATCCCATCTGACAGTTTCTCATTATTATTTACATTTGACGATGGATTCGTAAGATTCGTAAGACGAATAACGAAATCATTGATGATGACTGACGGAATGGAGCACTTGAGATATCTTCTTGGATAAACAAAACGTTTTCATAATGTTATTCAGAAAAGTGAAGAAAAAAGCAATGAGAGGCGACAGGTCAAGGGGAGGAGGTGCCGTCTGAGAGGACTGGGTTCCGGGGAACGATTTTCAGCCGTTGAAATATCGAGATGAACCGGTTGACGCTAAACTTGGGCAATTTGAATTTTTAATTTCACACGAAGCGAGTCCCAATTGCATCGGGATGTCAATCATGTCAACCGTCTGGTGACGGGAGAACTTGAAGTTTCCTGCATTCCGTCGAGGATGATCAGCGCACCACGTAACTGTGGGCGAATGTAACAGTGGCAAACGCTGGTCAGTTCGTGAAGCATCCTTCAGAGACAACGTGGCTGTCGCAGTGACACAGGATGTCGTTGGCATAGGTTCGGTTCTTGGGGATTGAGAGCTTTCAATATTGACATGAGAACTGTCAAATGGAAGTGGTAATGCACTGTGCACAAGTGGTTGCTTAAATTTATGCGACATTTTTGACGATGCGTTTGCTAGTTGTTCGAGAAGAAGACAGGCATCGTCTTTAATCACAAAAGTTTGACCATCTTGGATTTTATGAATGGTGAAGCAAAATTCATTCCAGATAGCGATATCTAGACTGAAACCGAACAAAGCTGCTGGAGCGGACGGACTGTCCGCGGAACTGTTTAAAGAGCAGCTGGAGATGATCTGGTTGGGCGCATGCACTAGCTCATCTGTAAGATATGGTCGGAGGAAAGCGTGCCCGATGAGTGGAATCTCAGCGTCGTTTGTCCGGTCCAGAAGAAAGGAGACCCTTTTGACTGTGCCAACTATCGAGGGATCAGTCTCCTTAACAAAGAGTACAAGATCCTCTCTGCCGTCTTATGTGAACGCCTGAAACCATTCGTCAATAAGCTGATAGGTCCTTATCAGTGCGGTTTCAGGCCGGGAAAGTCCACCATTGCACTGCGGCAGATCCTGGAAAAAACCCAAGCGATGCAGATCGACACCCACCACCTATTCGTCGATTTCAATGCCGCATATGACAGCGTGCATAGAGACGAGCTATACAACGCCATGTCTAGTTTTGACATTCCTGCCGAATTCGTCAGGTTGTGCAGGATGACCATCAAGGTCGGTAACGAACTCACCGAGACCTTCAACGTCAAAAAAGGTTTTAGACAAGGCGACAAGCTGTCATGTGATTTCTTCAACATCATACTTGAAAAGATCGTGCGAAACTCAACCGTCAACACTAGAGACCCGATCATCCAAAAGTCCGTGCAACTGTTTGCCTACGCGGACGACATTGATGTGATTGGACGAACACAGCGAGCCGTCAATGAGGCGTTTGCTGGCATTGAAGCGGAAGCGGCTGAAATGGGCTTGGCAGTGAATCAGGGGAAAACCAAGTACATGTTGTCATCACGAAAGGACGCACAACATCGACGTCTCGGACAGAGCGTCATAATGGGCAGCAGAAACTTTGAGGTCTTCAAGGACTTCGTCTACATGGGCTCTGCAGTAAACAGGGACAATAACACCAGTACCGAGATGAAGCGCAGAATTACTCTTGCCCTTCGCCGTTTCTTTGGGCTCAAGAGGCAGTTGATTAACAGAGCCATCTGTCGAAACACCAAGTTGTCTTTATATAACACTCTAATCATCCCCGTCCTGCTCTATGGCGCAGGGACATGGACGCTATTGAAAGCGGGTGAAGAAGCTCTTAGTCGTTTTGAGAGAAAAGTTTTGCGTGCGTTCTTTGGTCCTGTTTGTATTGATGGCGTCTGGAGGAGGAGATTCAACCACGAACTGTACGGGCTGTACAGCTGCATGCACCTAGTTAAGCGTCTTCCGATCCAACGCTTAAGATGGCTAGGTCACGTAGAGCGGATTGACACCACAGCTCCGGCCCGAAGAGTCTTCGATTCCGAGCCATTGGGACAACGCAACAGAGGGCGTCCTAGAACAAGACGGCGCACACAACTGGAGAAGAGCCTCCACCAACTTGGTGTGCACAACTGGAGGCAGCTGGCGAAAGATCGTGCTGGCTGGAGAGACTTGTTGGTTGAGGCCCAGGTTCACCCCCGACTGTAGCGCCAAACAAAGACGAAGAAGAAGCAACATTCTTTACGTCCACCAAACAAGGACATCAGCAATAACTCCCGGTCTGACAAAATGGCCAAGAAATTGGAGAAATGGCTAAGTTACAGATGTTTTAAGGCCGATCCATGCATGCTCTATAGACAAATATTCGGCTGCCGTTAATGAACGTTTTGAAGAAGATCCAAATTTACCGCTTTTGGACTTGTCTTACGTATTTTGGATTGGATTTGGACCGTAAAACAACCATAAAGTACAACTCACTAAAGAATTGAAGCCTACACAGCGATTATGTGACGAATTTTCAGTCAACAGCGGCCAGGCTCAATTTTCACTCGGCGGTAGTGGGGACGATAACGACAAAACTGTTGGAAATGAAAAAGTGAAAATCGACGTACTGTACAATCGAAATGGAAGTGGATGGTACAAAAGGCGTTGTGTCCATTTGCATGATTTGATGAGATGCGACATCGACCCAAGCACTCGTCCATTAGATCGACGCCGCCCATGTGTTTGTTGTATTCGTGTATGACGTTGGGGCATTCAACTGATTCCACTGATTTAGTCTTTTTGTTGTTATGGTGCCATCGGACGATAAATATGGTTTGATTCCAGCTATCGTGGAAGCCATATTCACAACTTTGTTGTCGTTCCATGCGACTGTGGAAACATCTTAGTGTAAAGCCACTTATTCAATGTTGTCACCACGATTGTCGAACTTTTGAGGAAGTTCGCACGTTGGAATGCGATTTATCATTGGCGATGGACAACTCCAATCAAGATTCTTAACTCTGACCTAGCTTACAGATAACCTACGCTACATCTTTGTGAAGAGCGCAGCCTTGCAAATAACGGCGGTGTGTTTGTTTATTGCACAATGCTTCCGGTGCTTCCGGATTTTTTTTAATTTTTAACACTTGCATCAATTTCTAGACAAAATAATGAATACGGAAATAATTTTTTCGGAGTCGAATTCGAACGATTTTCTCGAAATAGACATGTGTGAAAATCGCAAATTTACAAATAACGCGTATCGTCGTCCGGCTCAGACTCAGTGGCGCTTGAATCCAACTGCATTTGAACGCTTGGAATGCAGTTGGATTCAAGCGCCACTCAGTGCATACTGTTTAGCTTGTATAGCAGAACGTAATAAAACTAGTCGCACTCAATATGGAATATTTTTGTTGAACAAACTTTTCAGTTCAAAGAGTGCATGCCCAAAATGGACCACAGTTGCCAATAACTAATGAATAAGAGCATACCTGCTACAGCGGAAGATGCAACGGCGTACTGTGACACGTTACTAACGCGCCACTAATGGTGGACCATCATCGTCAGCCTAGGGGAGGGTACGATGACTTGGCGCCAAAGTCATGGCGCCAAAGTCATGATGAATTGATGACTGTTTTTTATAGAGGGGTCAAAAACAAGCACAAGCAAAATATTCAGAAGTAACGATTACACTTGCAAAGAAGTACTATACCGGTTTTGAAAGCCAGAAACCAGTTTTTGTATCTTAAATTTACGTTTTTGAAAAATTCGCATGCAAACTCAAGGTTAGGTTAGGTTGGACTGGCTGATTGCTGGAGCAGCAGTCACACCTAGGCCAGAGTAGGCCCGTTGTGATACCACGCGGATCTAAAAAAAAAAAAGCCCTATTCCGCTGGTGCTTTTGATAACTCAGAGGAGCTAACTAATAGCTATGTTGTTAAGTTCTGTCAAGTTGTTGAATTAGTAGGCGTCTAGATGACGCTTTCTACGCGTGGAGAGAGCATTACTATTGCATAGGAGATGTGAAATGGTTTCTGCCTCTTCTTCATCCCTGCAGCTTCTACAGAGGCGATTAAAGGGAAGGCCTAGTCTGGAGGCGTGCGTGCCAATGGCACAGTGCCCGGTAAGTACGCCGATAATGGTTATAAGGTTGGGTCTACTCAACCTGATCAGGATACGTGAGCGTATTGTATCTATGGTGGACCATAGCAGTTTTGCAGTGAGGCATTTAGTGCCGGTAGACCATCTACGATTTGTGTTGGTAAGTGTTTCACACTTTAGTAGATGTTTAGCAGTAGCGATAGGCATGGATGGCATATCACCATCCGGAAGGCGTACGACCTTGGTACCCCTTCTAGCGAGTTCGTCCGCTTCGGGATGTCGCAGTGTCCCGGCACCCACATACTTGGCCATCTCGTTGATAGATAAGCGGCATTTCGGGGAAGTCTTTGAGTTAAAAGCGACTGTGTCCGGAGATTGCTGATGGCTGCCTGGCTGTCAGAACAGATGACGATATCTGTGCTTGATATTACATTGTTTTTAAGCCAGGAAAGCGGTTCTTTAAACTCTATAGTTTCTGCCTGAAAAAAAAATCATGCAAACTCAAAATGTTGATAAAAAAAAATGAGAAAAGAAGTTTATACCATTTTTTTCAAAATTGTGAAACAAAGTGGTGAATTGGGGTTCTGTGGTTTATGCTTATATGAATTCTGAATCGAATGCAACAAATCGAATTGTTTTGTATATGTCTTCTAAAGGGTGGTCCAACCATACTGCACGATGTTAATTGTGAGTCACACCTTAACGTCAGGTTTTTTTGCCCGACTTAAATTGACATTTCTTTGTTTCAGTGTGTAATGACCCAGAATTTATTAGATTAAATAAAAGGATCTTTCTTCACAATTGACACTTACTTATTAGGCCGGCGACCCATGGAGGGTCCGAGCCTGAGCTGCCTTCTGCCTTCCATCGTTGACGGTCCTGGCCACCCTGCTTCCACTCATCAAGACCAAGTTGTCTTGCATCCGCGATTACTTTGTCTTTATACCGGAGATTCGGTCTTTCTCTCCTTCTCGAACCAGGAGGCTCGGATTCGAAGACCCTCTTTGCTGGAGCATTGTTGTACATGCGCTCGATGTGGCCTACCCGGTGCAGTCGATGGATTTTTGCCTTCCGGTCTACATCCACATCCTGGTACAGCTCGTAGAGCTCGCGGTTATGTCTTCTGCTCCATTCGCCTTCCTCGCAGATGGGGACTAGAATTTTTCTTTCGAAGGTACCAAGAATCAGCTCTGCAGTTTTGCTTAGCGTCCAGCATTCGCCTCCATAGAGCAGGACTGGCAAAATAAGAGTTTTGTAGAGCATGATTTTGATCCTTCGAGTCAGGAGTTTTGAGCCCAGTTGTTTTGACAAACCGAAGTAACACCGGTTGCCAAGGGTGATTCTACGACGGCTCTTCACTCTGATGTCGTTTGTGGAGTTCACGTTTGCCCCGAGGTAGACAAACTCCTTTGTTGGTGTGCGTGGTGTGCGACGGAACGTTTTTTGGTCGACAGCATATATTTCGTTTTGTCCTCATTGACCTTGAGACCAGTTCATTTCGCCTGTTCTGTCGAGGAAGCATTCCCTTTTGTCCTCCTTTTTAAAAATAGGGACAATCACCCCAGTTTGAATTATCAGGTGTGGCACCGAGTTCGCACGCCACCTTAATGACAGCCCTTTGAAATCTCCCATAGAACGACTTTTGTCGACCTTGCAGAAATGGACTGAAGAAGGAGACCATAGCACATCGTCTCTGCCCATGCAGCACCCTCAACTCGAAAGAACAGAAACGTCGGGGATACTCTTTCGCAAATTGGGTCAATTAAATGAAATCAGAGTCAGCCAGAGAAGATGCCTGGTCCCAGACTTCCCACGAAGATATCCAATGTCTCAAACTGTCAGAAAAAACGTTGTCAACACCGCGAAAATTCATTACCGACAGAAAAATGCAGGGCTTCCAGGTCTGCCGTGATAAATCGACACAAGAATACAATTACTAAAGTAGGCCCAAACGAAGTGTTCACACTCGTGCATACAATTTACAACCGCTGCCGTTCGCCAAGCCCAACCCTTCGTTTTGATTTCGACGATTAAAGGTTCAGGCCCTAAAACACAGATTCCAATTCAACCGATATCCGACTTAAATATGCACACGAAGCACTTCCCCCGTGTCGTTTGTGTTTATTTCGTGTTTGCTCTCGAATGCTGCATATGCATGGCGAACGGTGATTTATTCGCTTCCACCAATTAAAACCAACCCGATGGCGCCGAGCAATTAAAGCGGCCGAGGAGGACCACAAACAATAGACGGCGCGGCGCTCCACCGCAACACAGCAGCTGATTCCTGGTTACAAGTCGAACAAATTTCAAAAATTTCGTCAACATTTTCCTCTCATTAAATCCACAATATCCCGTCGGATGCATGCCGTGGATCAATTTTGAATTGCCTTTGTTAAGCAGCGCTCTCTCGTGTGCGTGTGTGTGTGAGTGAACAAACGCCGCCTCACACCTCGGCCGCATGCATTCCGCCCCCAAGACTGAGCTCGACAAACAACAACAAATCAACGCAATCAATAAGGACACAAGAAAACAACAACAGCCAGCAAAGATCATGCGAAACTCATTAATCTTCGAACGGAACATATCCTGTCACAACAAAGACAACATAAAAATAATAACACACAGCACTGGATGGGATATTCCCATTACCATGCGTTTATGCGTCAATAGAGACCGACTACGAGGTGTGTAATCATCCCTCAAACGGCCGCCTGCCGCCGCCCCCTCAGCCCTCGCCGCACATCGTCAAGGAATCAAATAAATCGCAGATCCTTCGTGCGTCATCGCGTCGCACACACGTACGAAGCGAATGTGATGAACATCGTACATGTGAGCTGCGACAGAGACCAGCCCTTTTCCCAGACTACGCTGCTGCGGGGGATTGAGTGTTGCTCCTGTTTTCTGGTTATGTTGTTAGGTCTCGAATGACGGGCACAAGCGTCCTGCCCCTGTGCTGGCTAGCACGTGCCTCGCAGGCCACGTGTACACAATTCAGGTTAAGTCCGCGATTAAATTAATCGGTGATTAGTGACGGCAGCCCTGCAGGTCCTTGGACGAAACGGAGGCGGGGAGCGCACGGACGACGAGTCGGAGATTTTTGAGTAATTGTTTACATGCGGGGAGGATTAATCCTCTGTCATATTTGAAATTTGATTTCTTCCCTGCCGTTGGCTGCGCCTGTTGTTTATGGAAAAAGAATAAATTAGGAGAAATCATTTCGAGGATGTTACGGGATTACAGATTACTGATTTCGATTTGGGATGCGGATTGTTTTTTTATTGAATGTCGATTGTGGAAGGTCGACTGCGGGGAGGAGGGCTGGAAGGACATTCAAGTGCTTGTACCGAGACTCCTTGGGGAGAAGTCAAGTCGGATGAAGGAAGTGGTTACTTATGCGTGCTTGAAGGAAGCACGGGTGCACGCATTCAACAAGGTTTGACATTAGACAGTAAAACCTGCTAGTCTGAGTTGTCCTGATTGAGCCAGTGACTGTGTTTAAATTAAGGAGCTAGTGGTGTGTACTAGTGAGTGAGTGCTTTGACATGCACATGCACATCCCTCGAAAGCTGGGCACTTATTGTGGGGTCCCTTCAACGATTAGTCGCGTTTGCGTCTCGCTTTTCCGCCAACATTCAGCCAATAGAAGTTTATGATCAAGTGCTTTCGATCTAGATGGTCTTACATTAGGTCTCGGCTGCATGGCTCTGATCTTGATGCACCTCTGAATCCTTCCCCCTTGATATCCACATCATAAGGTGCACTCTCAAGGCCATCTTCCGGTTAAAAAGAAGTGGCATTTGGAACTCACTGGATCAGGATGCGCACCGCTTTTCCTTTGACGGCGACTTCGTGGAGGGCGACAACATTAGGCTGCACACCTCGCTAGGTTAGTCCAAGAATGCAAGTGTTCCCTGGATTTAATCGGCATGCAGTCTGAATTCGCTAAGGGCCACCACGGGACCACGAGAAATGATATAGTCGATGAACTTGCTAGACAAGGATTGGCGTGGTAGTCCCAGTGTCCTTGGTTAGGGCTTCCATCGATGGTTGGGCCTCTCGAGAGCACAACTGGGGGCGATATGACTCCGCAGGATGTAGGCAAACCACGTGCATGCTCCCTAGCGTCTGTATGAAATCCGCGACTGTTATCCTTTGACAGAGAAGACTGCAGACAACTTACCGGCAAGCTACTCCTAAATGAGCTTGGCCTAATCGATGAAACGCTCTGCGACGACTATGGAGAAGGCCACTGCCGCTGTCCCGTCTTTGCTCGGATCAGGTGGAATGGAGAATGCTGCCTGTTCCATCAAGGTCGGAAACGACTAGCAGAGACTTTCAATGTCAAAAAAGAATTTGGACAAGGCACTGTCATGTGACTTGAGAGCTTGCAAAACTCACACGGGTAAAGGGTGATTTTTTAGCTATTATCTTTTTGGCAACACTGATTTAAACAGCTGACGCGTGTTTCGTGTTTTGTTTCACTGTCAAACATCTTCAGTTTGGTCTATAGTTTAACCATGAATCGTCTTACAAACGAACAACGCTTGCAAATTATTGAATTTTATTATCAAAGTGCGTGCTCTGTTAAGAAAGTTCATCGCGCGCTTCTTCCATTTTATAGTCAGTTCAATCGACCCTCATTTTTGGCTCAATGGGTACGTAAATAAGCAGAATTGTCTATTTTGGAGTGAATGTCAGCCAGAAGCATTGCAAGAGCTACCAATGCATCCAGAAAAAGTCACAGTTTGGTGCGGTTTATGGGCTGGTGGCATCATTGGACCGTACTTCTTCAAAGATGATTCGAATCGTAACGTAACTGTGAATGGTGAGCGCTACCGTGAGATGATATCCAACTTTTTTTTGCCCAAAATGGCTTGCATGACATATGGTTTCAACAAGACGGTGCCACATGCCACACAGCACGCGCAACAATGGACTTATTGAGCGGCGAGTTCGGTGAACATTTTATTTCACGTTGGCCGCCTAGATCGTGCGATTTAACGCCTTTAGACTATTTTTTGTGGGGCTATGTTAAAGCTCATGTCTATACAGACAAGCCCGCTTCAATTGACGCATTGGAAGACAACATTGAAGCATTTATTCGTGAGATACCGGCCGAAATGTTGGAAAGAGTATGCCAAAATTGGACTAAGCGGATGGACCATTTGAGGCGCAGTCAAGGTCAACATTTGCATGAAATAATCTTCAAACATTAAATTATATGGACCGTACTATCGAGTCAAATAAAGATTTCATGCATTTTTCTGAATTTTATCTGTTTTTTTTTGAAAAAAATTCCTATAGCTTTTAAAAAATCACCCTTTACTAGACGCACGATCCTCCAGAATTACGCACGATTGATAGCATACGCGGATGACATGGACTTAATTGTTCGAACATAGCGATGAAACATTGCCCATTGTTGTACTATTGCTTCTAACCCAAAATGGACAATGAAACCAGCGAGAGTACCTTTTACAACTGAACTTCTTTATTCGTATTAATTCAAGTATATTTCAGTAAGTTGTACAAAGCTCTGTGTGTCTAGAATTGACAACAGAATCGGAGGCTGCCATTTGTTGTCTTCAAGCAAGGACACACACCATCGACTGACTTGGCCACAGCGTCACCCTAAGCAGATATATTTTCGAGATAGTTAAGGACATCGTCCACCTCCGCTCCACAGTAAACAGTACAAACAACAGCTGTATCGATATCAAACGCAGAATAACTCTTGCCAATTGCTCAATTGCTCAACTCAAAAATTTTCTATGGGCTAAAGAGGCAGTTGAGTAACAGACCCGTCTCTCGCCAGTACAAGCTGATTTTGTGAAAGACAATGATCATCTCAGTCGCAAAAGCAGGAGGAGAAGATTCAGCCAAAAACTGCACAGCGACATGCTTATTCTGGAGTCCACGGAGCCAACGCCTAAGGTAGCTGGGCAATGTAGAAACAACTCAGCTCAGGCTCGAAAAGTCGCCGAACCAGTGATTGTACTTAAGTTAAGCAGCTAGTGAGGTGAACTAGTGGGTGGGTGCTTTGACATGCACATGCCAATGCAACAGAGGTGGCCCGCGTCTATGGTAGCGCACCCAAGTGGAAAAGGACCTCAACCAACTTGGCATGCAAAACTGAAGAGAGAAGAGAGCTAGCCAGAGGAGAGCTAGACAGTGGAGAGCTAGACAGAGGAGAGCTAGACAGAGGAGAGCTAGACAGAGGAGAGCTAGACAGAGGAGAGATAGACAGAGGAGAGCTAGCCCAGGTCCACCCTGGACTGTAGCCTCTGTAAAGTACACAATCCACAAGTACTCGACCACTCATCAATGCATCCACCAAGATTGACTGTCTGGAGTGGTTTATTGTTCGGTTGCATTATCTGACCTACTTTCTTTCATAAATGAGGGGAGGAGTCGGTAGTCCCCCAATGATCTGAGTTATGGAGCGATGTTAACTGAGATTCTGTGTACTTGGCTTGTCCGGTAATGCTAAGCCTTTCATGTTTCTATCTTGGACCGATATATAAGAGGTATCTCTAATTTTTTAGTGCAATAACATGTTCTGTCTTGGATGGGCTAAGATCCGTCTATTTTGCTGAGGGAAGTGGCCTGTTATGGCGAATGGTTTGCAGCCGATGTTTACTTACTAACTTTCCAGGCCGGCGACCCATGGAGAGTCCGAGCCTGAGCAATTGCTGCCTTCCATCGTCGACGGTCCTGTGCACGCTGCTTCCACTCATCAAGACCAAGTTGTCTTGCATCCGCGATTGCTTGGTCTTTATACCGGAGATTTGGTCTTCCTCTCCTTCTCGAACCAGGAGGCTCGGATTCGAAGACCCTCTTTGCTGGAGCATTGTTGTCCATGCGCTCGATGTGGCCTACCCGGTGAAGTCGATGGAGTTTTGCCTTCCCCACTACATATACATCCTGGTACAGCTCGTTGAGCTCGCGGTTATGTCTTCTCCTCCATTCGCCTTCCTCGCAGATAGGCACTACAATTTTTCTTTCGAAGGTACCAAGAATCAGCTCTACAGTTCAGCTTAGCGTTCCGATGTTTGGATTGCAATATATCACCTGACCCTACCACCAATATCCACAGCAGAGATTGCGACTCCCTGTGGGTTGCCTCTGAGCATTTTTTTGAGATGCTGTGACTTCTCCGCTTCTTGTGGGTGGTTTTATTGGACTGTACGTCCCTTATTCGTCTCAAAACTAAGCAGAGCATTGTTTACTGCCTTCAACAGGTCTTCGTCCTTATCAATAAATACGAGTACTGACACGGACTTCGAGCAGCCGATGTGCACAGTCTCCAATGAGTCTTTAGAGAGGAGAGAGGTAGAGGACAATAATTTCGACTTCAAATGAAACTTAAAGCTTTGTCACGTGTTGCCAACCGTTCCTGACTTTCTCTTCTAAAGGGTGGTTAAATTTAAAGGGCCAATGTTGAATGTGAACCACACCTAAACGTCAAGTTTTTTCTGCATTTCATCTGACATTTCTCAATTTCAGACAAACTCAATTTCAATCATGGAAATATACACAATCCAGCAACGCGTAAAAGTTATTCAGGCTTATTATGAAAATAAGCGTTAAAATCAAAATGCATATCGTGAACTTCGTGATTTTTTCGGTCAATTTAATACTCCAAATGTTCGTACAATCGGAAAAATCGTGCAAAAATTTGAGCAAACCGGGTCTGTAGGAGATGTGAAAACACCAGTGCATGCTCGTACAGCTCGTACTGCAGAAAATATTGCTGCTGTTCGCGATAGTGTGGCTGAAGAGCCGTCCACCTCAACTCGTCGTCGTGCCCAACCTTTGCACCTCTCACGCTCGTCATTGATGAGCATTATGCATAAAGACTTGCATTTACACGCTTACAAGGTGCAATTGTCAATGGTCAGAATGGTGGCAAGAAATGGCAACAGTGGATGATCAATTTTCGAAGAAAATCATCTTCAGTGATGAGGCACATTTTCACCTCAGTGGATTCGTCAATAAGCAGAATTGTCGCATTTGGGCGAATGATAATCCAAGATTGATTGTCGAAAAACCAATGCACCCACAAAGAGTGACTGTTTGGCTGTTTGCGGTTTATGGGCTGGCGGCATCATCGGGCCGTTTTTTTCCAAAATGAGGCCGGTCAGGCAGTTACTGTGAATGGTGTTCGCTATCGTGAAATGATAACGAACTTTTTATGGCCCAAATTGGAAGACATGAATGTGGAGGATATGTGGTTTCAACAGGACTGCGCCACACAGCTAACGAAACAATGGCTCTTTTGTGCGACAAATTCAATGGCCGTGTTATCTCACGTGGTGGCGATGTCAATTGGCCGCCAAGCTCATTTGATTCGACACCGTTGGATTTTTTTCTTTGGGGTTATTTGAAAGAAAAGGTGTACGTCGATAAGCCAGCAACAATTCAAAAGCTAAAGGATGAGATAATTCGGCACATAAACGGCATAGAACCTCAATTATGCTTCAGCGTCATCGAAAATTTGGACCATCGGATGGAGGTGTGCCGCCGAGGTCGCGGCGGCCATTTGGCCGATATTTTGTTCCATACATAATTGAACCATACCAATATTATCATAATAAAAAGAAATGACAATAATTTCTTAAAAAATTTGTGTTTTATTCAAAATCAACATCGGCCCTTAAAATTTAACCACCCGTTATTTAAATAAAAGTCAATTTCCAATCAAGCTTAATCCTTGTAATGGATTACACCATTTCCCTATGAGACCATCACGAACAGGAATAAAAACCCTAGCACCTCATGCGAAAGAAACAAAATTCCAGTGAATTCGAAGACCTCCATCGACACCGAATGACCTTCCTTGAATGTCCTCAAGCACCATCACCATTCGCTGTTCCAGTTTAATCCTCTCCTCTGGCTTATCGCATCGCTAACCGTAAATTGATCCGCCGCCGCTCAAGTGTCTGGTAGCTGCCGTGATACTTCATAACTGTTCTCAACACAAGCCCCATCAATTATAGGCACAATCACTCTCGATAGCCAAACACCATCATGCCTAAAAAAAAGAAAAAAAAATATATTAACCGCACACACATACACACGCTGTCGCTCGTTCAATTACAATGCCATTAATTGCGTCTCAATGCGGCTAATTTTATTATTTAACAAAATATCTAATTTAACGTGTTGCCACAGCGCGACCAGGAATCCCCGAGAGGGGCGTAGTTCCACAGGGCGACCACTTGTGGCCCGTACCTTTTGGAAAGGTTTCAGACAAAAACCCACCGAAAAGATACTTCCATTGTTGCCGGTTGGCCCGGTGCTGCTAGTTCAACCTTTTGAAAGTTCAACGCTGTCCCCCGCCATTCCCACACGTGTCACCCGCAGACGCGCGGCGACTCAATTCAAATCGGTCCATGGCGACGGGGAGCGGCGGGGATAGGAGAACACCGAATTAAATCTTTATTATTTGGCTTTTTGAAGCGTGTTTTACCAAAAAATATTCCTTTTTTTTTTTTCTTCGTTTAATCATTGTTGTTCCAGTGACACTTTGGTTACGGCTGCGCAGCGGAACGCGGCGCGGGAGCACTGCTCGCGCGTACTGACGACAACAGCTCACATCTTGCAGAGTCATGTCACACAGTGTCTGTCACATCTGACAGGGTCTTGGGCGGACAACAAGATACATCGTTAGCAATTGTATCTGGACTGATTCTTTCTATTCGTGGAAAATGCTCGTGGGCCGCTGGCGCGGGGGATAATGTACTCGTATTCAAATCAAGCATTGAATGGATTTGTGGTCAAAACTTGTTGTAGTTGTTGTCGTCGAAGTCGACGCCGCCGTCTACTGTCCGGTTTGGGGCTTCTAATTCAATTTAATTGCTTCTGGCGACCGCTAAGGAGGGTGGGACCGAACGCAGACCAGTATTCTCGGATCGACTGTCGATTGAGTCTTAATTGGATCAAGTTCACTGTTTGATAATTGCACACAGTCGGCCCTGGGGCCGGGGCTGTTGTTCAAGCTGTGGCCGGGGCCTAAGCTTGGTGATTATTTTGATAAGGCCCGCATGTGACTTGCTCGTATCTGTGGCTGGGCCTTTGAATCTGTTTTGATTTTGATTTCTTTGTTAATTTACATATTGTCATCGGCGTGAACGGCAGAGATTCGGTTGTGTGGAACCAGTTTGTGGCATTTGCCAAATCGGGCCGGGAAGGGCTTCCACTTCCACACCGACGCCGACTGGCGCACAAGGGGACCGAGCGGGACTGGGAGATTTGCGTGTGCTCCGTGAGTCGTGCGATGTCATTAAGCGAGTAAATATTGATTGTTTGCTTTCGAGGCGGGGAAATGTCCTTTACGTTTGCTTTTTGGTATTTTGCTTTTTTTCGGTGGAACTGCGGTAATTAGTTTTGATTTGAGTTGAGTTTGAAAATTTGTTGACCTCTCAGCGTCAGTGTTTGTGAAGAAATTTACGGAAAAAAGAAAATATTATTTTTGCGAGACACGGGCGTGGGCGGCGGAATTCGACGGTGGAGATGTCACTGATCATCACTGGTGGGGCTTGGTGTCCTTTGTTAGGTGCTGAGGTGAAAGACAGAAATTGTCGCTCGTAAGCCAATTACTGATGCTGAATGTCGCTTTGTTCGGATGTTGCTTTTAAAAAGATGCTCTGGGTTGTAAAGCATTGTGACGTCTCGGTCTATTTTTTCACATTGTGGAGATAAAACTGAAAAAACCGCACAAGGTGGTGTAAGGTATGCGAAAAAAAATATGGAATAGCAAAAGTGAACATTAAGACAAACTCGATGATTCTTGTAATGAATTCGTATGTACATGTAGGAGCTACGAGAATAGCGATAAAATCATTGAATCTGTTTGTATTGATCAAATACTGTAATCAATGTATTTTAGTCGGCCCTGGCGGGTGCTGAGTTGAGGGATATGGCATGGAATAGAGTCCAAATAGACTATCAATGAGTCCGATAGACGATGTATCTATTGTTATGAGCATAGATAGGTTAGCGAGATCGCCAGCACTTAGACACTTAGAAACCACTGTCAACTCCAGTGATAGTGACTGGATCAGATTTGAAAACCGGATAAAGTGTATTAACTTAGCTTTCACTGGGATTCGAACTGCGGACCACTCTAACCAAGGGCAGGCACTCAACCAACTGCACCATCCAGCTGTTCATGTGCATAGATAGTCAGGCGTCCATTAAGGCTCTGCAAACACCATCAATCAATTCCAAGATGGTAAAACTCTGCCATCTATCTCTAAAGGATTTGGCGGACAGATGTAACTTTACCCTGGGCACAAGGATAATCAGGGCAACGAAAGAGCCGATAAATTACCTAGAAAAGGGGGCGGCACATTGGCACAGAATCACCCCATCCCCACTGAAAGCAATAAAAACTCTGCTAATGAGAAATGCAATAAAAAACACCAACCGTAGGTGGGTGAAATTAAATACTTGCAAATCATCAAAAATTATGTGGTCTGCACTAAATAAAAATATAACTAAAGATCTTCTAGAGTTTAGCATTTAAGTAAACTAGTAGGTGTAATAGTTGGACACTGCCTCGTTAGTAACCAAACCAGAAGACTCGGAGCACCCTACAATGACTTCTGTAGAAGCTGCAGAGTAGAGGAGGAAGAAGAAACAGTGCAGCACTAAACAGGAACGTGCCCCGCCCTTGATGAAACTAGAATTAGAAGAAAAATGGATGGGTAGTATTTGTCGAGGATTTGATTTTGGATTTGACACAAATGTAAAAGATTTCCTAAAATATATTAAAGCGCCCAAATGGCTCTAAAATGGTCGAGACAGAAATCGTAGAACTGAAATTTGCATAACAGGGAAACGCAGTAAGGTCAATGAGAGAAACAGGTGCAAAGCCGTAAAGTTGAGCAATGGACTTAAAGGTCTAAGTGGAGTATGGTTATTGTGTATAGTAAGTTAAAAGAATAAATTAACAAAAAATTAAATGAAATATTGTACATTAAAATAAGCGAGCAATGGAAAAGCAGAATTATGAACATCGTCATAGTCGCCTTTGATAATTAGATGAGCATAAATATTTGAAACATACAGACACCCGCCCTGCAGTTTAATCCAAAGGTTAGTCTTCAGATACATCCGGACACCCAGCCAAGCAGTCTCGAAGGAATGCCCCAATATCCTAGCCTAATTTGTTTATCAATTTAAGATAATATTAATGTGAATTGTCTGGCATTAATTACTCATCGTATGTATTCTGCATTGTATCAGTAAATCAATATCAATATCACACGTCTGCACGGGAGAAAAAAGCACAACATGGAAGTGTGGTAAGCGCATTGTCCTCAAGTAAGTCGGACATGCAGTAGCTTGCCTTTACTGCAAGGATGGTTTGTTGAAATACCTTCATGAATGTGTTGGAGGGTATTCTCCAAAAAAGTTGTCGTAACTATCATTTACTGTGTTCTACATACAAAGTGCGACCGGGACACACAAGATAATTGAAACAATTCCTCCACATAGTACGTTGATATTCTTAAGTCAAGTATTACGGTATAACATTGCATTTATGTGTGTGCCACCCAAACAGTCTCTGTTGGCTTATGCTAGCCTACGGAGTTGATTTTAATAGATAATGTTTATGCAAAATGATCCACTCATTCCAATAGTCGGGTACTCAAAGGATCGCTGTTTCCTCATTTGTTTTCGTTGGCATAAACGAAGTTAGAGGACGCGTCTAGTTTATCTGTGCTTGCAACGAAATGGTCAAATTGGCTGACATTAGTTCATTCTTACTTCGAAACATGCGATAGATGGTCCTATGCGGAACCATAAGTGTAAAAACTAACATTTTTTGGCAATAAACACCCATTTAACTGACTAAGTATTCTTCATCACTTCGTTCGGTCACGCATCTCGAGACGGCAGTACCAAAATCAATATGATACAATGACAGGACCAACCCTACAATTGATAATACAGCAAGGAAAGGACTCATATTATTGACTAGCTTTGTGTAAAAATCCATGTTCGCCTTCATTTACCTACATATATCAGTACGTCGTTTTATGTCTTCTGTTATCATCCATTCTTCTGCTAATTGAACCTGATAAACATGTAGCCTGATATCTGCAGAGATTGTGTAGAGAACGACTCACCTTAGTTATTTGCCCCACTTCCAACGATAGTATTTTTAGGTGAACTCGTCACACGAACATGAATTTGAGTCTTTCCATGCCTGACTTCGTGTATAAATGTATTCATCAAATTAAAAATGATAGCCAAAAACAGTACGAGCCTAATATTTTCACATAGTCCTTCTATTGACTAATTACTATTCCAATACACTGTGCAAATCTGTTCTAATGCATATATATACAATAATACTCATCCCCTCTGTACATGGTGACAGAATTGGTAAAGCAGCATCTTCTTCGAAAGTGCATACCAAACATTCGCAAAAATAAATACCAACATGTCTTTTTTTTTAATTAATTTTTAATTTATTTATTTTTAAATTCTTTGTTGATTCCTCTTTTTTATGTTTCACTTTTTTTTCTCATTTTGCGTTAAATTATGTGTACAAATTTAATACTTAATTTTTTATATATACTCATGTTTATATATATATATATATCTATTTTTATATAATTTTACATATCAATAAGTAATTATTTATAATAAAACTTTGTCCATATATAATTCGGCTGTATTGAGAATAAATAAAAATGTTTACCGTCCAATTTCTATATTCTTTCGTTTTTTGTTTTCTTTTCTTTTCATTGTTTAATATTTATTTCTGTTTTACTTTACTATTTGAGACATAAAAACAGTGTTTTTTGTTTTGTTTTGTTTATACTGGTTAATTGCTTGTTTTGTTTGTTTTTAATTTACACTATCGCTTAGTACAATTCCATTTTGTTTTGCTTTGTTTAAGAATGAAAATCTAAATTTTCCTATTGTGTGTTAATGTAGCTTTTATATTTTTATTTTTTTGTTTTGTGATTCTTTTTTATTCTGTTTGTTATTTGTGACATTGATTGGAAGTGTTTTTGGAAGATGGGAGATTTTAAAAATCAATATTTAACTATTAGTATTGAAATATGCATTGTTGAGTGTTAAATTAGATTATTTGAATGGATTTGCAATGGAAGGCAATTTGCTGATGCGGCTGCTTTAAATGAATTAATCGACATGTGATCATGGTGTGGCTGAACAGAATCGTTGAATGGGGAAATTTAAGTGTAAATACGTAAAATAATAGAATAATCAAGACCTATTTTGTAGATGCCAAGGGGAAGTCGAACAATTTCAGCAAAAAAACAAGAAAAGAAATAGTTGCAGTTTAGTATTGAAGGGACACTCATCAAAATCAGATACATTTCACATGAGGTTCATGCAATCACAAGTTAATTTTGTTCTCCGCATTCGAGACTGTTTTGACTTCAACTTGATAGCAGATTCTTATTGAAACAAGGACACGGATGCCTGTAGTTGCAAACATGCAGCAGCACAAGTTGTTCACTTATCACACTGAAATTTGATGGTAACGGATGAAGGAAGGAGAAACTGGTCAAGTTCAGAGGAGGAAGGAACTGGTCATGTTTGGAGACTAGGCAGAATGTCACTAAAGGGAAACCAGTGCTTTGATTTTGTTAAATCAAAGATGTAACTTGCGTTAGTCGTGTTACGATAGGCTTTGCAGTGAACTGCTAAAACCAGCACGTAACAACACTGCACTGTCTTTTATATTAAAAAAATGGGAACTTCAAGAATTCGTTGTAATTGTGAACAGCGACAGAAGAGCAAACAATGTGAGCCATACTTGAAGAAACCGCTGAAAGAGTTAGGAAATTTGTTTTTGTTGCTCATTGATCAATGTTTCCGGATATCACTAGACAAACTTGACTTCAGGTTTTGAGCACACACGTGAACTTGTGCTATATGCCTCTGGAAGTCTCGAATCAAGGCATGAGTTCCCCAAGAGCTTCAGAATTACAGCCTACAGTTGGACTTGCGTTACACTGCCTCGTAAGCTCTTCACTTTCATCAACATCATAATCTTCCGACCCGCATGATCCACCAAAGGGGTCGCGGGAGCAAAGCACGCACGATAGATCTCCGGGCCGCTCGATTCCGTATTCTGCACTTCTTTGCCCTAAATACAGATGCACTTAGTAAGAAACAGACAATCGACAACACATGTACATGGGCACGTCCTTAATCCACGAACAGCCGTGCCTGAGTACTTATCCGTATTTCAAGCAGCATAAATGGTAACTTGTATCACCAAATTAAGATGTACATTACAGCGCAGGTGAATTAGCTTGTAGTCGTTGGGTATTAACAGAAGATGAATTGAAATTCCAGCTGATGAGATCAGGGCATCACATGTTCAGTGAACAGAAGCAACATGGAGTTGTGCGTGCGAGAGTTGAAATGAAGAATACTTAAGGTGGAGTACAGGATCATAATGGATGCCGACGACACCCCACACAAAGAAGAACTAAAGAATAGATCCACTGTCTTCGAAGTATTTTTTTAAAAGCGAAGAATGTTTGGGTTTCTCTTCGTTACTGGCAATGTACAAGTCGAGTTCTGACAAACAAGGCATGACAAACGTTAACACGAATATAATTCGATCGATGACATATACCAAAACACGGTCTACCTGTTCAAGAGCTTAGATCACATTAAACTTAAGTTACCATGAAGCCACCATGAACCATACTGCGCTAATTTGAACGCGGAAAATGTTAAATGAATGTCAATGATCTTGCCGTTTCGTTCTCTGATCTGAATCTATACTGAGTCTGAGTATGTAGGTCAGTGCGTAGACACGCCAAAGCACTGTCTGAGTTTGAGTCCATACTTTCAGTCGTTTTTGCAGACTGAATGACTTTTAAGGCAAGACGAAAAAACTCACTTCCTTGGTTTCCGTCGTGCCACATTATATGATACGAGTATTATCAATTTTGAATTCCAGTCAACGAATTCGAATTTTTTCAGTTAAAGTCACAAAAAAACCTTCCATCCGTATCAGGGATATAGGAAATATCTCCGTCCAAATACCCTTCTAGCATCGAACGCGATCACTCGTCACCTGTTTAATGGCCAAGATGAATTTGAAGGAGATCATTCAGACCGAATACATCAATGTGTCCGATTTCACGAGGAATCGACGTGGAATTCAGTGTTATCGCTGACATTTAGTTGAACTGATTATAGGCGAGAAGAAAAGGGGAATTAATGTAAAAATGGGTGTCCATTGAGCGTGTCCATAGTATTCACCGCAAATGCTCTAGAAAATAAAGAACTATATAGATTTGATTAGGGTCCTTTATAAAGAACCCCGTGCGCTTCGTCAGGCAATTTAAAACTTTTGCGAGTGCAGAAAATTTGAGACAAATCACCATAAAATGGGGAAAAAATAATGAATATGGGTAAGAATCTCAACAAGAATGCCACCTATCGGGTCCATAACCAATTTTTTTCCAACTAAACAACTAAATTGGTTGAAAAATACTGGCGGTAGAGGGAAACATACGCATTTTTCCACTGATTTTGAGACGAGGCAAAAGCGCTAATTAGATTGCTTTGGTTGTCATTTGTCACATCTTTGTGTGAGACAAGCAAGTATAAGTCAGCTGGTAAGCCTTTCGTCTTGTATTAGCTGTGTGCTGTGGAGAAAATTGTTACGGACGACATCAGGATTGAATAGCCATTGCAATGGAAAAAAATTGTTGGCATAAATTGTACCAGTTTTCTATGTAAAAGAAGACAACGTATAAGTGAATACCTCCTAATGAACAGAAGTAAATAAATAGAGATTTTGTTGATGAAGGAATTGAATGCTTCTGCTGGCAATTGATACGTCTTTTCGCCTATTCTAGAAGATCTCCAAAAGTTCCAAGAAAGAAATAAGCAATTGCATTTTACAGACTCTGGTTAGGTCATTGATTTCGCGTCGAAAAAAGGTCCAATTTTGGGGGGAAAAAACAAAATAGCGACAACCCCGACTAGACCCTATTCAGAAAGCTCAGAATGTTTTCTTGATCCTGCACCACAAATGTATACTTTTCTAATTTCAATGTTTCAGCGAATTGCCAAAAAAATAGCCAGCAAAATTTATTTATTTGAATGTGTTCCCCAAAACCTCTTTTAAAAAGTTGTTCTCTTTTCAGAGTTCAAAGCAGTTCTGGTTATAAAAAGAATAAAAGGGGCACGTTACAACCTACAAGTCACTACAAACACGGAAAAGTGCGTACAATCGACGTAGTTAAAATGTTGGTTACGCCAGGTATGAGCTGCATCCCGAGAGGACCAACAAGGACACACGGAACTGAACACCCCGACGTCAAAGATCTTCACAATATAAAATAAGAAAATCCAATAATTATAATAAAAAACATTGTAAACCTTGTAAACATTGTACATCCGATGGGCCCCTAACGTTGAGCCAACACTTTTGCCGCTAGCTCAAGCTTTTAGCGTGTAACACCAATTGTATAGTTTTGTTCAAATAAAAAAAATTAATTTGGTGTAAAAAGTCACTTCTTCGATGCGATTCTGAATGAAAATGTCGGAAATGGAAAAGATGCAATGCAAGCTTATGAAAAATATTTGCCGACTCAATGACTGCTTGATCATAAAGACTCAATGAAAAATAGGGTCAATTTAATTCATTTATCAGTAATTTCAGTTGTAAATGAAGAATAGTTTGGGTTGAGGCCAGGTCAGAATAACTAAAGAACAGATCCACTGCCTTCGACGTTTTTTTTTTTTTTTGAACGATAAATGTTGGGGTTTCTCTTCGGTAGTGGCAATGTACAAGTCGTGTTGACAAACGTTAACACAAATATAATTCGATCATATGGTCTACGTGTTCAAGAGCTTAGATCACATTAAACGTAAGTTACCATGAAGCCACCGTGAACCAAATTGCGTTGAACGCAATCTATAGACAATTGAAAAGGATATCCACTTCTCATTTCTCTATGCAAACAATTTACGTAGGCTGTGTTCACAGCAGACAGTGTTTCGAATTCTGTCAAGGGGGGAACGGACACCTCAAATATATTTGAAGAACGATTTGATTCCATCAGATGTTCGCCATTGAGTTAAATGAAAAGCAAATGATCATCTAGATAGCAAGTAATTATTACGAACAGCAGAGATTTTGAGAATTCACATGAACATGTATTACACGGCCCCATGAATAGTGGTGAACTTTGACGCCTTAAATACACGTGTAATTTGTCGGAGACGGATATTTGGGAGCATATGTATGTCCGTTCTGTTGTACGAAATGAACAGCAATATATTAAAGTACTGAAACACACGTGTACTTAGACAATAGCGTGTACCACAGAGTTAAGTGGTCTCATAATCACGTTAAATCTGAGTGTTCACACATAAACTACATACCTGAAGCAAGCAACCATAGCAAGGCCCGTCGGAAGATCGCGTTTAAATGAAAATGAACTAAACACAAACCGAAATCCCACTTTAACCGCTTACAAATATGAATATATCTTCCAAAATATGCCCATGGGGGTTCTCAAAAAACCAAAAATTAATTCCAAATCTATTCACATTCTTTTTGTCTTTTTTTTTTTTTGTTTAACTTTTATTGGTTTTTTTTTGTTTTCTTCTATACATTTATATTGAGCTTACAACTATCGAACTACATTATATTTAGAGTGGAAAAGACAAAAATTATCATTTTACTAAATTTTAAATCTAATGTCAACTATTAATTAATCATTTTTTTATTTTTAACTCTTTTGTTTTTTTTTTTTTTTTGTTTCCTCATTTATTCTGTTTTCTTTTGTTGTTTTTTGTTTTGATTTCATGTAATTATTTTCATCACTTAAGTGTACTAATTCGAAACAATTTTATATTTACAAACACATGGTTTTCTTTTCTGTATTTTTTTATGTTTTTTTTTTTTAATTTTTGCTAAATCCCAGTTAGCTGTTGCGTGGCGTGTGTGTGTGGTTTTTGAATAAATTTAAAGAGAAGAATAGCAAATAATTTCGATTTCTTTGTTTTGTAAGTAAAATTAAAGTTGCCAATTTGATTAGCAAGCGCACTGCGACCGAAAAATCTGGTCTAAATTCGAAATGGTATGTCAATGTTTTTTTTTTTATTTTTGTCTTGTTGTCAAAATAATAGCGAAACTTTGTTTTGTTTTGTTTGTTTTTTTTAGAAATACATAATGGTTTACAAAAAAAAAAAAGGGGAAATAAAAGAAAATCATTTGTTTTTTGCTTTTTTTTTGTTCACAAAAATAAACTAATTAAAAAACGAACTGATACAATTGCTTAATTATTACCAGGCCCTACCCTGCAGTGGTAGATAGCCACCGCACTGCTGTTGGTGTGAGTTAGTCATGAAGTTGTTTTGATTCCGATAGGCCATGGCGAGACTATTTGACATGAGGGAATTATTGCAGGGCTGCTGTAGCATTTGAGCATTATGACCAGACACGGCACCATTGTATGTGGCCAATAACGTTGATGATGTATCCGGTGAATGGGTGTGCGGGGCATCACCGGTAAGTAAATTGCTACCGCTGGTGACAGCACCACCGCCACCGGTACTGCTGCCGCCGCTGCCACTTGAGCCGCCATTACTGGCTCCACCTACTTGTTGTTGCTGCTGTTGTTGTTGCTGTTGCTGTTGCTGCTGTTGAGGCGTTGAATTTGAACTGCCCGAACATGGTTTGCCATCTTTGACTAAAACTGGTACAGCGACACGTCGTGGTGAACTCGCTGACTGAACAAAAAATACCCGCAGCAAGCATGTGACAGAAGACATGGTTCAAATTCGAAGATAACCACGATGGAAGAGAGAAAGAGAAGAGAGGAAAAACAAAATAAAAAACAAAAACAAAATTTAATTGAGGGTTATATGGGTTGACAACTATGATATATGCATATATTGTTGTTCCTTACGCTCGTGGAACTGGTTTAAATGGTAATGACGATGGCGTGGGGTGGAGGAATGGAACAGGCTTTGAGCTGACCAACTGTGGGGAAAGTCAAAACAGTCGCGATCACAATGGTTATGCGGTGACACTTGTACCTGGCTTCGGTTGGAGCTGTCAAGAGGGTCTTGCTGGAGCCCGAAATGGGCTTTAAATGAATTGTAGCTCGGCGGTCATGAGTTGATGGTGACAATTTCAGTTGTAGCGGTGATGAGGAAGTTAGCTAAGGAACTGGCTTCCGCAACTATCCAGCTGTCCTGCAACTGCTGACCGATTGGACGGGTGGACTAGACGACAGAGTGGAATGTTTGACTTGACATGCATGTGCCAACGACGACTAGAAGCATTCCAATGGATTGGGATTTTCAATCAAAGGCTTACAACGCCTGAGTGCCTGATGCTGAGAGAGTCATTTGCTTGTCATTGAGTAAGCGCAAGGTATGTTCGTACAGAAAATGTATAGAACTGTGGCTGCACTGTGACAAGCACATACGTCAAACCAAACTGTCATCCAAGACAGTTAACCTTTGCCAATCGCTGAGAGTGTAAAAATCGTTAAATCCGTGCACAATCCTCAACTCTTGACGGCTTGAAAGTGAAGATTTGTCAAGTTCCGGTCGAATTATCGTCCGAAATGTGTCAAAAAATCACTGAAATTTACTTTGTCAGAATCGAGTCCTGTATGAACTCCAGTGGAATGCTGTTAAATGCCATTTATAATGGCAACATCCGAACAACACGTTGAAATGAAAATTTGATTGAAATCTCAATCACAAAAAAGTTTTATTTAAATTTACTTTCGAAACCTCTAAATGGATGCCCGTGTATTAAGCCGTGAAGTAAGGCCAACTCAACTCCAAGAAATGCGCCGCAGAGTTGAAGCGTTTCCAAGCAATTATTTCATGCCTCGATTGAAACCACAGTCTCGACGCGAAGCTATTTGTGACACTCTGTAAGCCCCCAACTGAAGCTTGAACTCAAGTCAAAAGACTGTCTTTCACAGAACTTCTCTAAAATCGCGAACTCATCAATCACATTACCATTTCAACCGCGGTCACATAGAAAATGCATCCTAGTGGAAAAACAAATATTTACCTGATTCTGTTGGTTTTGTTCAGCCATTGCCTTCTCCTTGGCCTGCCGTTTGCATTTGTACCGATGGTTTTGAAACCAGATTTTCACCTGAAATCACACAAAAAATCGAACTCTTAAAATCACACACAATTAATTGAAAAGAGAGAATAAAAAAATCAACCAAAGAATCTATCAAACGGTCTCAAGTCCCCTGCCGCCTCCCTTCCCCGTCAGACAATAGACCGAACAAAGCCTAAGTGTAAGACGGTCTTAGGTAATAATTCTTAAATGCCCCCGCGCTCTCGAGTGCCGCGATAAGACACAATTCATCGCCTGAATACGCTCGTAATGAGATTTTGATACAATGAAACGCCGTTCTCTGCACACACTCTCTCTCTCTAAGCCCGGCTTAGCTCCGTCGACGACCCGACAACGATGGAGAACAATCAACGAGAATCGACAAAAACCGCAGTCTCATTCACACCTGATTCGGTCGATATCTCGGGGGCATGCTACAGTATCGGTCGGTAATAGAATTGTCATCACAGCCCTTTCAGGCTGAGAACAATGGGGACGAAAGAGGCAGAGACTCTCGGCGATTCCCAGAGATTACACGATGTCCTTCAGTGGGCTCTACACGGCACAGCGCACCCATGTGTGGCAACTGGCAATCTGTGGCAATTGGAACACACGAGCTGACGAGTGGCGAGCTATCCGCAATCGAGGAAGGGTGAGCGGCGCGCGGTAGTGTGACGAGGAAAATCCAAATAAAAGACATTCAAGTGGGATCTCCTTGTGTGTCGTCCGTCAGTGTTCTGCCAGTTCTGTCGCAGGCTTAAGACACACTTGAGAGTGTTTGGCTACTGAATTGCGGTGCGACATCTCAGTCCTGCCTGCCTGCCTGTCTCCACCGTGTTGGCCACTGTAACGTGCAGGATTATGACTTACTTGAGCAGTGTCTGTGAAAATGTCATCTTTCAGGCAAGGTTACTCCGCCGCTCGAATGCTATGCGTCGTGAGCCTTTTTGGCATTTGTGTGCACGTTTGTGAGTCGCTCATGCGATGGAATTAAAAATCGATTTCGAGCCAATAATGCCAGCCATCCTGGGGGCGCTTACCTAGGCATGTTTGCTCTCATAAACTGTTGCCCGGTGAGTGGAAATGGATTGTGATGGGGGATGGGATGTTCAATATTGGATTTGTGTGCAGATGCAGTGGCTCTTGAGAGGAGGCGGTTTAGTAATCGAAATAACCCACGGATTGCGGTTCAGTGTAAAGTGGCATTGTCAGCGATTTGTCATTGGTCTGCTCTCGAGTCGAGGGTTGCAAGAAGACTAATAAATAAAAAGCAAAGCGAGACGCTGTGACGCGAGAAAGAGACTCGTCTATGGAAAGTCTAGCAGTAACTGCTGCAAATGGGACCAAATTAAGCTTGAACTTGACATTTAAATGAAACAGAGTGTAGCAGATCTCATTCGATTGCAAGGATAATCAGCAGAAAATAGCTCTCAAAGCTGCACCACATCAAGCTCCACGAAGACAACGCTGATGAGGATAAGGTGCACGGAAGGCTGACGGTCAGAAAACCCACGAAGCAAGAAGAAAGCCATCACAAATGCAAGCACTCAACAGTTCACCGCATCACGTCGGGCCATTGCTCGCTTTCACTTTCAGAATTGTCTCAAGACCTTCTGATCATCCACTGACCGCTTCCGTTTCACATTTGTCACTTCTTCTTCTTCTTCAACTCGTCTGCTTTGTTGCCCCATTGAAGATCTCTTCTCGTGCTTGTCACGCATATCAAACTTATTAGAGCCGCACAAGCTCATGTCAAATCCCTCCTATTTAGCACATAGCGTAACATCAACAATTCAAACACCACCTGAAGTATGTATCTCAAGTACGCACACATTTCGTCCATTCATCCTCATCATTCTACGCCCCCCTCCCACCGTCCGCCACCGCCTCTCGTCATCATCATCTTCCTGCAGCCGGTCTACGGCCGGCAGGGCGCGACGCGGCGACCACAACTCGTTTGGGCTTTCATCGTGTTTATTCATAATTTGATTACTTCGCCCCATCATCATTCAAATGAAAAAGGCTCTTAAGTGGATTTTAACGTCAATCACTTTGAAGACTTCAGAGCACAACCGACACAACAAGACCAGTACCAGCAGACGCATAACCTCAACCACGTATGTATGCACACTCCACCGATACATTCGAGACTTGCAAATATGCCGCCGCCGCCGTCGCCGCCGCGTGAGGACAACCCAAAAGCATTCCGGTACTCTCGGTACACTATTTACCGTCAACAATACCACACGAGTGTGTAGAAAATTATGAAATGTGAGTACTCGCTCGTACTTCGTGGATACTAGGGGTGACTGGATGATGGTCGATGGCGGAGAGTCAGAGTCTTTGGGGGCCGCAAGATGTGTGTGCACCCCCAGCGGGCCACCTATTCTCAGTCACTGGGGCTCGAAACACGATTATCCAATTGAACGGTGACAAAGTGTCGTATCGCTGGAGCGCGAGGGCGCGAATATATGAGAGCATGGAACCGTATGTGAACATGCCGCCAGAGTGGCCTGCACTGCACAACACCCCATAGTCACCCACTGGGTCAGGGCAGGGATTCTGTCGTGTGTCTTACTTGGCAATGGCTTACACGCTGATACAGAGTGATCCAAAAGTCATGTCATGTGGATGGTCAATTGTTGCACGGCTACAAGTGAAAAGATGCAAAAATAAGAACTGATTAAAGACATAAAACCGTCGCACAGACTGTTGTCAAGAATTGACGCGTGTTCAGAGAACTGTTTACTGTGACAGATAATTCTAATCAGATCGACATGACAGGACATGTGTCAAATGTTGGCAGAAGATGTGGCATTTCAAGTCTGTGCTGATCGTTTAAATTCCAGTATGAAGTTCAAATGCCACTTTTTTAGTACTAACCTGTGAATGTCAGAGTGGCGAAAAAAGATGACAGAAGCATCCAAGATTTCAATTCAAATGGCAACATTTAGTTCTGACCTTTAACTGACAGAACTGCTGTCAGAGGATGACAAAATACATTATTTTTGTCGTTTAGTACTGCATCTTTTTCCTCTATATCTAGTTTGAGATCTGTCATTTTTAAATCAGTCACATTATGTGACAGCACAAGTTTACAATAACAGACGGATACCACTCATTTTACTGCCAGTAAATCAAAACTAAATTAGTTTTCCAACCTCATCCATGAATCCCACATGAGAAACAACAAATTGTCAAATTGACAGTTGACAGCTGCTGACAGTTTGATAGAAATGGATGTGTGTTGGATGTGAACTTTCATTGATACTCTAATTAGATGAAATTAAATTGGCGACATTGATCATGTAACACATTTGAAAGTATTTAATGTGACAAGTGACATTCAATTGACGGACAAAAATCGCATAAGTGACATTCAAAATGATACTGAAGAATAGATTACACAAACCACTTCCGATTGAAGGTTCCGCTTGGTATAAGCTTCAACATGACAGCTCTGACATGGCTGGTTGATTCACTGTCACTGTGACCTCCTTCATTTAATGACATATTCAACAAGAGCTTATGACAACATACAAGTGTTTTGACAGTTAAAATTTATAACAACGGCTCAGGCTGTTAGATTCCGTAATTATGGATTGTTGTCTGATACAGAGTTATGCAATTGGAAACAGCTTGACGGTAGGGATTGTAGAAGGGAAAAAATGGCATTCAGTGGCATTGTTGATGGTGATGACATTTCGAGAATGATGTAGTAGATTCTTCTAAGCTGACTTGGCTTTGAAATGGATATGAGAAGTTGTGCTAAGTAAAGGGAATAATGATGGACCAAAGTTTGTTCATTTTTCAAGTGACTGTACCCACACGCATCGTTAAGTGATTCTAAGAACTGAAGGAACGCACCAGCTGACATTTACATGCGTAGAGAGCACTCAATGAACGAAACTCAACGAAACTGAGTGCATTGGTTACAGTGTATAATTTCTGTGTATTCTCTCGACTGTTTAAGTTAACTTAAATCTCCTCACCTTAAATTCAAGCAACGAATGTCACGGAATCCATGACAACTAATTCGGCTTTGGCATGAATATGACAAATGAAGATGTGTCTTTGCCCACGAGATTAAAAGCTCTGAAATGAAGTGAAGAAAACTGTGTAACACTCTGTCTACAAGAAGATTCCAGTCCGCCAAACCCGACCAAACGGTAGTCGATGAATATACGACACCAGGTATTCATTTTTTCAGACTTCACTGTAATCTGTATGAAAACCGCTAAAAAAGCGCCGACAATGTCGGGGGAAAAAGAGAAAAAAAAAGTGGTCACACTACTCCCCAGCTCGACCGTCAGTTTGTGATGATTAAATCGGATGTTGTGTCATATTTAGCAGCTGTAAATTAAGTGGAGCACATGAATTTAGTACTTAACGAACGGTTCCACGATTCTCATTCAATTTACCTCACTACCTACCGACGGCGACTGCGGCGTCGGTGGCTACAGAGGGTAGCTTATTCGGATCTAGAGACGAACAAAATGTGCGATTAAAGCGAAAAGCGTGTGCACACAGACGCTACCGCTGCAGCGACCATCTTTTTTTTTTCTTTCACGTGCTGGTTGCGCCACCCTAAAATCTAGACACGGACTGCAGCAGCAGTAGGTAGGTTCTATGCGTCTACTAACCAACGGGTAGCATATACTCGTATATATATGTATTTTGATTTGTATTTATTTTCACGAGAACCAGTGGGAACATGGCAGCCACTTGAGATCACGGGACCATTATACCTTTTGCTACCCCTCTAAAGGTCGTCCTCGTCCTTGTCGCTATTTGAACCGCATACAATGCTAGCTACACTCCTCGCTGGTGATGTTCTATTCGTAACTCCCGTACGGTTATGTGATTTCAGTACAGCTACCAGTTTTTGGATTCACGTTATATTTTTTTTGTTTTGTTGTTGTTGCTGAAACCGTGTCAGATGCTGTGTGTCGTCCTATCAGAAATGGGTTGTGCTGCCGCTGGTACGCGCTTTAGCATGTGTGACGAGGGGCCGCCAAGGGCAGCAAAAATGGGCTGAACAAAACAATAAACTTGAAGTGGTTTTGCGCTCTTAAACATCTGCTGGCCGATATTATAATTATTATTTCATATGGTGTGCTCTTACTTATTTAAACAAATGCCTGTGAGTAGGTAATCGTTTGTTTTTTTTTTTGCTTTCGATGGATGACGATGGAAAAGGAAAAGTGGTAAATTAAAGCCGGGAATAATGTTCAATTCGTTTGTCGTTGTTGCAGTGAGTGAGAGAGAATGGGGGATCAGGAGTAGCAGACTTTTTCAACTGATCCGGAAGTACACACTGCAGTCTGATGGACGGAATCTGTCTTGCGGGATACGTTAATTTGAATTACAAAAGAAGAAATGTCTGAGTTTTGGGAAAAAAGATGGTAGATGAGACTGAATGAATTCCGAAAGCGTCTAAGCACGGCATGGGACGGTGAAAATTCTGAATAAGGCGACCGTTGTACTGAAGCTTTTATTTCTAGCCGCCACGGCACCGCGTCGTTACCGCAAATAGTCAGCTCACACATGCATCTGCAGTCTAAGAGATAGGACTGAGTACTGCATGAATGAAATTGATTCACATTTGTGGAATTTGAGAAGGGAATGGTCCGGAAGTCAGTTTAGCCAATATTGCACTTTATGAAGAAAACTGCTTCAGAATCGCATCGAATGGCTGTCGAAGTCTACGATGAACATGCACTTGTCACATATGTAGAGCCTTGAGTGGTTTGGGAAATTCAAAAGTGCTGCTTTTGACGTGAGAAATCGACGCTGTGGAAGACCACTGCAAAGGTTTGAAGACAGCGACAATTGAAAGCACTTTTGGGTGAAACTCACGATCGATGGCACCAAGAACTGGCAGCATTTGAAAGCTATGACAGAGAGCCAGAAGATTGGGGAGCATTTGGTTATTTCACGTGCGGTATACTCACTAGCTCCGTCAGTTTACCACCTCTCTGTAGCGTTTCACTTCTTATGCGTTTTTTAGACTCCCTGAGCATCGTCAGTACGTACATCTAAAGATGTGGTGCAGCGAATTAAGAAAGTGTTCAGTCGGGGGTTTGAGCCGAGGACCAGCGTAGGAATTGACGGACCTATCCAAAACGAAACTGCCTCCACAAGTGGAAAATGTCCATAACTAGAAATGGTCTATACTTTGGATAAAATGTCTTTTCTCATTTTCAAACAATAATGGTGAATTTTCTATAAAAACAGTCCCATACTGTCCACTCTTTAAATCAACACAAAAAGTTCCAGTTCATAGCCAACATTGGGGCACATTGTGCTTCACTTTTGGGGCATCCCTTTATATGGAACGTACGCTCCCGCCCATTCCTCTTTTGAATACAATCCCTCCACAATATTAGGCATAGATCCTTTCACTCAGTTTTCCCTAAAGAATTGCCAGTCGAATGGGAAAGGACACATATTCCCATGCACCGTCCAAGCAGACGTGTCTTCAATGCATAATCAAATTGAAAAGACCGATTTTGAAAGGACTTTCTCGCTTTAAATTCCATTTTCAAAGCATTCGGTGCCGGCTCTGGTTGTGGTGTCTCTACCTTCGCACTTGTCTTACTTGAATTAACCTCATCACAGAAGAAGAAAAAGAAAAAAAAAAATGAAAAGCCTTCGCATCAATGGAAAGCCGTTGAATAATTTTTGCACATATTTACAGAGGAACACTGCAAAGAAAATTAAGAGCCCATCAGAGTCGTCCCATCAACATAACAGCCTTCAACCCTTGCCTGTGATGCTGATGTAAGGGGGCTTGGAACATCCAACATCCAAGCAAAGTAGGTGCAAACGCCAGAACACCGGCAACGGCTACAGGCAAAAGGGTGTCCTATTCAGAGCCAACTAACCCGGCCACGAGTGCACACAGAGTTATGTCACAATTTGCCCCGTTCCAGGAGTTCTTCTTCTGAAGAATATATTTCTTCTTTTTTGCAAATGCAAAATGCCAATAAAATTATCTCTCTCTCACTCTCTTAGCGATGCACACGATTCTGCCGGATGTGTGGGGTGCATGCATTCCGCTCGTGGTGGCCTGGCTAATGTTAATTCATGAGGACAACTCCACTCTAGAAAGGTCCTGCCTGAGCAGAAACCATCAAAAGGATGAAGGAACACATGACACGTGTACGTGGCCCGCCTTTGGTCGGCTCCGAGTGCACCTGGCTGCGGGAGATGCTGCAGATTTTTGTTTGTATCTCACAAAATGCGCAAAATCAAATTTAATCGCAAAACAATTTTCTTTTTTTCCCTGTTTCCCTGTTCATCCCCCTCAGATGGGAGCAGAGATAGGGATAGCATCTGCAACAGCAGCACTTAAGTGTCCCGTGATTTTTCAGGGAAAAAAAAGGAACTGAAGAAGAAGGAGATGAAAATTTAAAACGAAACCACTTCAGGATGTGAACAGGAAACACAAGGATAACAGACATTACATGTATGCGCTCCTCTTGGCGAGATGTAATGTTCGTGTGGAGGGATGCGCATAAAAGCTTGTCGAAAGTGCATTTAATGGATGCTAGATGGATTCACTCTCTAGATCGCATGAATATTGCATGTGTGCATGCACATCTGGCATTACAAAGGAGTGGAAATTAAGGAGACGACATGTGAGAAAGCCCGCTGACGGGGATATAACGACGGTGAATTTGATTGTGTGGAGACAGAGTGAGAGGCATGGCGAGAGGTTGTATGAGTTTGAGCGTGACAAGCCGTGAGAATGGAGTTTCTGCGGTCATAATGCACGAATTTTCGGTCGCTTATCCACCGGAAATTTAAACACGAAGACGGTAATGACTCAGATGACATGGTTCCTTGGCTTGCTAAGCTCCATAGTCTCTCCGTTTGGAACAGTTCTTGAACTTGCTTTGGAAGGGAAGGTCGTAGAACTCAATTGTTGGTGGAAATTGGGAGCTGAAAAAAGATACTGCGTTCCTTGCCTTGCCAAGGTCCACTGTCTCATCGTTTGGAATAGTCCTTAGACTCGTAGAACTCCATTGTTGGTGGCAATTCGGACTTCCAACGAAGCTGAAAGCGGCCAGAGAGTCCACGGAAAGTTCAAAAACTGACAATTCGCGCTCAACAAAGTCAAAGGCGTGCTTGATTACCTTCGCAGAATAGCTGTCACCTCCCACCACTCATTGTTGGCGTCTTCTCCAACCATTGTCAATCAGGCAAACCACACGACGACTCCACACCTCCCCATCGCCGTTGTCAACCTTTGCAAGCTCCACCCATTTCCAAATCTCCCCCCTTGACAGTCACCTCATTCTCTTATCGTTAAATACCACTTAAGGATAAATTAATTACATCCACACTGCTACACCCAATTGGTAGCACAGATCACAACAACACCCCGCCACCGGACAATTATGTGCAACAAAACTGTCGACGGCGTCAGGGTGACACAGGCCATCCATATCCAAGTGGTCCCCTTCGTTTCGCATCCGGATACAGTAACTCTTAAAGTGCTAGACAACAAGGATAAAAAGGATAACGATAATGATAATGATCAGCGCATTTGTCAAAACCAATTGTCGTCAGATGCTTACCCCGGAAGAGACCGAATGCAGGCATGCCCTTCGGCAAAACAGCCACACCACCATCGCCAACCATAATTGGGTTGCACCACTGAACCGAAACAAGCACACAGGCGCATGGAGAGAGTGTGTGAGCGTGTGTGCGTGAAAGAGAGTTCCAAAAATTAGGGGTTGTGACCAGAAAACATTCAACTCTCCTCCTCTGGCCGAGCGATGGAAGCCCGAAGATAGACACTGAATGGACGGGATGTGTTTTGATTTGAATCTGGTGACAAGGGGTTCGATTCGGTCTTTGTTGGTGTGGAACTCTATTGTCATGACACTCGCAGAGCAATTACCCTGGAGGCTTTGATTTTTTGTTCGTCTTGTCGTCTTCCCCTTTGCTCGTTCGTGGGGTGATCGGAGGAACTCTATGGCAATGCGGACAGATACCGTGTGGAAGGGATTTGTGCGGAGATGTTGTGTTTTTTTTTTCCCTGCAAATCGGTGGACGACAGTCAGAGGAAGAGGAATGGAAATATCTGAAAATCAATTACCGTTAAATAAACGTACGAAATGTAGTTAAGTTGAATGGATTTACGCATCATTTAAGGGACAAGTGGGGGCTCGATCGTTTCCATTTTATTCGCTTCAAATGGCCTAATTTGCTTTTGAAAATCTGCTTGTTTTTTGTTCTCTCTCTCTTAGTTCTCTTTCTCCTCGCTGTCGTGGAATGTTGTGAGTTGTGACTTGTGGTGAATTTTTGTGTGGAGCAATGAGGAATTAGAAAAAACACGTGAAGGGGGAGGTGACATTCGAATGCTTGCCATTTGATTCGGAAATCTTTGCCTGCGTACAGAGTGAGTGGATCAAAGGATTCGGTTGTTTCGTACGCTTGCTAATCGTTCCTTAATTCGGGTAAGAGCGTCGACTCCTACGCAAAAGGACGAAGGGGTTTGACCAGCTATGAATGGACTTCCAGATTATGACCGTTAAGCATCAACAGAAATACTAGAATCCGAGTGATTGATGGACACGCTAAAGGTGGCACTAAACGACTTCGCCGAACTTGTTCCTGTTCGCTATGTTTTTTCTCGTGTAGGGGTTCGCGAAACGTTCCTTGTTGGAGAACAATTTCGATTGTTTCGTGTTCGTTGGCTTCGATGAACAAGTTCGGGGAGCATGTTCGTCGTTTAGGACCACCTTAAGCGAAGATTTGTGACGAGATACCGTAGAGCCTACAGGCAAATCCTAAACTTGTACATTCACTTATTCACGTACGCGTCAGAGAAACATTTGAGCATTGGCAGTTGCGTTGAAGCATATATCTGCAGTCGCCTCCCTCTAGGTCGAATTTTTACGGCATATCAAAATAAGTTCGAGTTAGAGGGAGTTCGACTTAGAGAGAGATCGATTTGGGGAGAGTCCACTGTATTCGGGGTAGAAGTTCCGAACAAATGCATGCCTTCCATCGTTGGACACGCTGCTTCCAGTCGTCAACACCAATCTGCCTAGTCTACGATTTGGTCTCTCCGCCATGCACTTTGAACAACAAAAGAGACTGCTCCGAAGTCGCAACAAGCCTCTGGCAGGTACAATCAACCACAGGTTCCTCTTCAAACAGCAGAAGATCTATCACAACAGTGATTGGCAATGCGAATCCGCTCATCACACTCCAATCAAAACTCAATCAACCACAAATCATCTCTACATGATTGATTCCCTTCAATAAAAAGAGAACAAAAAAAAAGGAAAGAAAACACCCAAGAACAAGCACTTCCCCCCCTGCAGAGAGTCTACTGCTAAATTCAATAAATATTATTACAACTTGTTCATCCAGACACAAATCCCTTGGATTTGATCAGCATCACATCTCGATACTTCCTTTCAGCAACAATCACAGCAACAATAGCGACGGCGAACAATGCCCGAGCATACGCAAGAGAAACCCCCAGGATACGCAGACAGGATACACATGTTGCCCTGACGGTGTATACAAATTCACAGATCGCTTAACCTTAAGGGAAAAACCCGCGTAAATCCGATAATAATGCGGGTAAATATTTGACATTTTAATCCGGACCTCAAAGAAAAGGGGACGACGACGACGAATCATCATCATCATCATCAGCGGCGTAATCCCCACAATCTTTCGGATACTCTCTTCAATTGACGCGATGTGGTGGTGCACTGCAGGTTGTGGCCATCCAACCAGAAAGATACGAAATCTCCGATAAACCAGATACAAACCACCAGCACCACAGAGGAGAGTGAGGGAGGATAGAAGAAAAAAAAAAAAAAGGATAATTGATTATGTCGTCGCAAATCCCAAACCGGGGAAAGGACTCAAAACATTCGCACGCAACGACAACAGCCGACGGACATGCGAGGGCTGCTAATAAAAATATGAGTGGAATGATGGAACGTAATTACGTGGGAATACCTTGGTTCTGTGGCTTCTGTGTTATTGTTATCCCTGTTCTCCGTCAAGGATGCGGGATTATCGTTAGCTTAATTATGCGTTTTGTTATTGCAGCAGAAAACCGCCACTTCTGTGTTTTGGTTAGCGACTTAGTGCACGCCAGTACGACAACCAACAGGTAGATGGAGGATGTTTGCTTAGGCGCGTTGTAGCCAATAAGGACATCAAAGGGATGGATGGAGTAACGTTGGGAATCTCATTAGATGAGCCTTTGCTCGACTGCGACGGATGGAGATGGAGTGTGTTGATTTAGGCTGTTGAGGCGAGCGAATCTCTTGAATGGCTCGGTCCCACCCACTCATTATGAAGTCAAAATATTGTTTTTTTTTTTTGAAATTTCCCTAATCCCATTGACTTGATGACATTTGATGACGTGTGTTGGAATTAGTGAACGGTGAGAGGTACGGTCGGAGTTGGTGACGCTACTTGCCGGGAAACGCTACTGTTGAGTTGTTCTTTCAACCAATGTCTACTCTGTTCACTAGGAGGACCGAAGGAATGGGGAACAAGGACTCCAATGATAACAAGGGACTAATTAGCTGCAAGTCTTCAACTTTGTCCAGACGGGGGTATTTTTGTCGCTTTCGAGCCTACAAGTTGGGGTCCCATCACTCAGCCTTGAGAGGATCCCATTCGAATATCAAACAAAAACTTCTAGATCAGATGGCGAACTTACCTGCGTTGGTGTTAAATGTATTAAACTCGCTAAATGCTCTCTCTCGGGCGCCGATAGATACCGCTGTTGTTTGAATCTTCGCTCCAGTTCGTAGACCTTGAAAAGAGAGAAACAGAAAATGGCTTAAAACCCACTCAACTCTGAAGTGTGAACGCTGAAAAGAAGAATCAATTTATTTCTAACAATAGGCCTCCGCTTCAGGCGCTTGATGGATGAAAAATCTCCAATCATCAGCAATCAGCACGTTTGAAATGTGCACCTTCATCTCACATGCATTCCATTCGACAAGCCATCCACAGCACAGACGCTCTCTCGACTCGCCCCCTCCCGATCGCGACACCCATCGCCTTGGCATCACGGTGCTTGAAGTGCGCCCCGGCTTCTACGACGCTGCCAACGTCAATTAATTGTCACTTAAGTAAATATTGACAGTTTAGAAAATATTTGCCATTGAAAATACACACAGACACACGGTCAAGCGGTGGCGCGACGCGTCCCATCAGCAGCGCTGGAGGATAATCATCGTTAAGTGAAATTACCTGCGAAACCTGACCAAACTTAATGCACAACGTTAGAAAGAGAGAGAGAGAGAGAGAGTGCAATGCGCATCCATCAGATATTGAGGAATGCAAAATAAAAATAAGAAAAAAAAAAGCGCACGGTTTGCGCATCGCGAATTGCCGTGTCGCGTCCTCAGACTCGGTTGACAGTTTAAGCTAACACATTTGTCAGATGATTATGTGGAATGGCGCGCAATAATATTTATGCAATGGATGAGTGCGTTTTGTTGTTACAACAACAACAAGCCACAACCGCAAACGCAAACGCAAACGCAAAACGCATCCACACTGAACGACTGGGACTGGGACTGCCGCGTGAGGCTGCTGCTTCCAAACGTCATTCGCTGTGCGCGCGTCGTGTTTTTCTTTGGCAAACACACACGCCGCAATTCACTGCAGAAAAGTCTTCCGCCATGAATTTTTGGTCTGCTTTTCTTTTGTTTCTTTTTTTTTTTTTTGGTGGACACTGTATTGTCCGGCTGCCGATGGGGTCAGGTGAGGGGAGCATCATCGCATCATCGCTTAAAAGGATTCAATTAGGATCAGCGGCAGCCAATCCATACGTGATTGCAATCGCCGGGCACTGCCGTGCGTGTTTGTCAGTGTGTCTGCTTCGGTTTTAATAAAAAGTCAAACAAAGTGGGAAGCAATTGTAACGTATTTCACTTTAGCATGCCATGTTTGCACACTCGCGGATATCCAATAAAAGATTATACAACCGTCGAATGGCAATAAAACACACTGAACGCTGGCTGGAACCACTCAAATGCGCACACGGGCACCGGGCAAATACAAAGCGAATGCGAATGAGCGAGAGGAAGAGACAGTCACAGCGGCGATATTGGTACTTGAAAAATCCATTAACAATAATGAATTCTCAATTTCAATAAATTTCCTCGTTTTTTTTTTTTTTTTTGTTGAAAAATAGGGGTTCAATCGGCTAACCGCCCGCCCGCTTGGCGCCACGGGAGATGAACCGCATTCGCGCATCATATCGAGCTTGAGTGAAGAGCATCCGCATTCTCGAACCCAATATTGCAATTCCCCGATAAATAACAATAACAATGCCGACCTGACAATTCACATATATTCACAATAGATTCACAGGCATACACGATTCGCAGCCGTGGCGTAGCATTGCACTCATCGCACATCAGAGTTGGAGGCGGCCGCCATGCAGCGGCGGGTGCAAGGTAAACTCCTCTTTTCTGGGGGGGGGGGGGGGGGGGGGGGGCGACTTCCGTGTCAGTTCACCGAGGCCAACTGGCGACCATTTTGAATTTCACGAAAATTAAGTGAAAACAACGCGAATTGAAATTCAATTAAATGCGAACGGAGTGTTAGATGAGACTGGGCAGCATTTGAATGGCGGCCTGAAGGTTCGCGACTAATTAAATTTGGTTTTGTTCAGTCCGAGTGACAGCTTGAATGGCTGTTGATTTGACCTCGAATGTCATTAGCGTGCTGAAGTGGCCAACACACACGCTGCGTTGAGGGGACAATGTGTCACGGCTGTGGCGAGGTTAGATAAAGTTCAGCCGCATTCAGGTTCTGACATTTGTTGACAGCTAAATGTCGTGACTTCTGGGGAAGGCTTTGAGTGAGGATTCGCTAATTACGTGGAACAAATCAAGAGTCATGGCATTCATGGACAGAATGAAGTGCTGAATGCGGTCAGAGATTGAGAATGGGTATTGCTTTGTAACAATTGATGAATTCAAATCTCTGTCGACCGCTAAAGGTAAGTAAGCAAGCCTGGTAGACGATGGGAGGGATGGATTGAAAGCCTCGTCGTTCTTTGATTTCGTAGGGCTTTTGCTGTTTTTGTATTTACTCACCACAGTCGACGGGGCACGGTCGACTAATCCTACGCAGTGCCATTAACTGTGACCGTGTGGACGACTTCAAGCATGTCTGACAACGGATAAAGTGACTGCATTGGTTTTGTAGAGGTTTCGGTTGCCCTTTTGTTTGCCTATCGAGCGACTGATTCCCTGAACTTGCCGTGCTAAGCGAACGTCCTTCTTGTGAAGACCTGAATAGCCATTCTCTTGCCGGAAGTCCCAGGAGAAGCGATTAACTGGAAGCAACTATTTAAGCTCATCTTCTCGAAGAGGATGTCTGACTTAGTTGTCACTCTCCAGTAATTGTGTGCTAGTTTACCTGAATCAGGGTTGCCACTTTTCGGGAACTGCTGTAGATCTTCATTTTTGTAGTCTACTAAAGTTGAAAGCGGTGGATGGAGTGGGAATAGTTATGTGCTCCAATAATGCAAACAGAGGAGGTCCTTGCACACCCCTAAACATTGCACCTCTTTTCAGACGGAGACTATGGCGATGAAAGACGCACTGACTCAAGGACAACGTAACCAGACTGACAGTCTTACTGCGATTAAGACCTTAGCAGTGTCACTTTCTAGTCAAAGACTTGCTTTCATACTCGGCTGTCTCATGATGAGATGGCTCAGCTGACTCTAAAGTTCCCATCAAGTGGCAACGCTGGACTTGCTTTACATTTTTTTGAGAAACCTTTCACAATGATTTCCGTTTCTATGCGAAAGGCGGCATTTGATTAGAAGCTCCTGTGAGTCTGATGCCTTCCCAACCATTCATCTATTCATAGCGCCAACCTAACCATACCCCGTCACCATTGTCAGCCCATTTTCTGACAAATTGGTGGCCCCTCTAAGTACCCACGTCAGCACAGCAGTTCATCTCAAGGCGGTGAGGCGATTGATGTTCGCCACAAGTACAATTGATAAACAAATTATTTTCGCAACAAAATTGCTTACAATCGTCGTGCCATCGTCGTCACAGTCGTCGCGTTTGACGGGAGGCGATATAATGGTTAAGCATATTTCCGCTGACGCACATGAATCACTTCCTTCATTCCATTGTGCACCGCAAGATGCGGCAAAGCTTCTTTTATCCTCGATTCACATAATAGAGAGATGTGAGAATTCTCCGGATACTTGTGCGGCGTGTTCATGAATTCATTGAATATTTGCGTCGTCGCTTAATATGCCCTTTGTGCTCGTCTCGCCTTCGGGGTAGAATATCCACGAGATGATCTGAGATTTCGGCCACAGATGCGGGTACGTACGTACATAGATGCAAGTGTTCATTCCCGGGGTGAATGACAATAAGGAAAAAGATATTCATGCCCACAGCCGCACTTGTAATCGTGTATCGCATCGTATCGTGCTCTCGGAGGGAGGGAGGGGAGCGAATGTATTTGTCAAGCTTATGCAGGACGTCTATGTGTGATGGCAGCACTTCCCACCGTTTCATCTCAGTCGGCAGTGAGTGTGTGAGTTCCAAGATGCCGATGATAAGCTGTACGTGACCCAGATCGATTCTGCACAACACCCGGACTTCGGCTGATGTATTGAGAGACACGAACGATGGCATCGGTCTTGGATTGGAAGCTCCTAGTGGCAGCTGTGTCGTACAAACCGAGAATTTACATCCAGTTTCTAGTGACACAGCATTTCGTGGCCTATCATCGCAATCAGACGGAGAACTAGAAGTATTCTTTTTGCCGGTTTTGCCGGCACTCTTTCGATGATGTGACTGCGGAGCAACAAATGAGAGGACGACGCAGCGACAAGGGCCGATTGAATTGTGTGATAAGTGTGCCAATTGATCAGATTACCGGTTGGTGGAATTATTTAATTGAAAATTAAACTCCTTTCTGTCTCAGCCCCCAGGCAACGACGCACATGCGTCACTGATGCAACGCTGGGCAGGGCCAGCAGTGATTGAGACGTCTGTGGTTAGTCGGATATGCTCGTCCGATGGAGCGGACCCTTCTCGTGTATACCACTCACTTTCAGCTTAAATCTCTTGTCCCGCGAGTCACTTTTTTTTTGTTTTTTTTTTCCATCACAGAGTACACAAAACACTACGTTCTCTAAGTGTTAACTCTCAGTATCGCTTTACACAGCAGATTTTGCTGCGCGACTAAGGATCATCTACCGAGCTCGAAGGAGATGTAGTAAGAGTTTGAAGTTCTTTGGCATCGTTGGCATTCTAAGTTGCTCAAAAATCTAGCAGCCTTCCAATGAAGCAGCATTTAACACTTGAAAGAGGTAAAGGACACGATGACGCGAAATAAAGTTGAACGAAATCAGGTCAAATTCAACTTTTTGAGACCGACCTGGTTTTTGTGCCGAAATACAAGAAGCAACGTGAGCGGCTAACCGTCTCCGGAAAATGGAGTTGAAGTAGAAATTTTGAAAGTCGCGCTGGTACAACTAGTTTTGGAAATTAAATAAAGCCAAATTGATACTCGGCTTAGCCGCTGTATTTGTGGTAGTTGGTAGGTTGGTAGACTTGTGACGCTAGGGCACGCTCGCATCTTCTTTGTGACATTGCAGAAGTGTGCTAAAGCGGTATCTGCAACACTTGTTCCCACTCTCAGAGACATAATGCAGATTGGTTTTCTTATACAAGGTGGGGCAAAATGAATCATCTTATAGGAAGATGTTACAATTTTTGCAAATGGCGTCGTACGTCAATCACATTTGACATTTTCGGACTAAACAGCTGCAGTTAACAAACAGACAGACAATTGTGTGCTATACTGCGCAAGAGTATCAACCATCATCTCAACAACGAAGAGGACGATTTAGTGTCGAACATCATCGTTCATGAGGCGCATTTCCACTTAAGCGGTTACGTCTTGGTTTTTGGGACACTGAAAATCAGCGTGTGATGCCCAAAGAACCAGTGTGGTGCGGCGTTCACGTGGGAGGAGTGATTGGGCGGTATTTCCTTTTTTTTGTTTTTTTTTTTTTTGAGGACGGCATCGGTAATGCTGTCGCTTTTACTGACGAACGCTACAGGGCCATGATAACCCACTTCTTACTGCCGGAAATGGATGAGCGGGACTTGGTGAATCTGTGGTTCCAACAAGACGCACACACAGCCCATCTCAAAATGGATATTGTGAAGAAAGCGTTTCCTGGCTGGTTTCCTGGAGTCGCGGGCTTATGCCAACAAGCCCCAGATAATCGCGGCCCTTTTTTCAAATATTCGACAGGAATGTGAACAGTTATCACCGGAAATCTCGCGGAGAAATCATGGAAAATGCGATAAAACGGGCACAAATAAACTCTGGCGGCAGCCACTTGGCGGATCTCATCTTTTCCACTTCGCTCTACTTCGCGTGTGCAAAAAAAGAAATCGATGTGATCCAACAGTTCTCTAAAACCGTCAAAGTTTGGAGCTGCTTATCCGATTAGATGTTGTAGAATAGAGTTTCGGACAATTGTGGGTGTCGGCCATGATGAGGCAAGTAGGACAATTAATAAACAAAGCCGAAAATAGTTCAGCAATTTGAGTAAATGTTTAAAGTAACAACTGACGATAAATGTCAACAGATCAAAGCTACCTCGATCTACTACAAAAGTCCATTAATTTCCCTTTAAAACAGAAAACCTCCCAATTTCGAAGCAATTTAAATGCACTCTCGCATAATTGCAATTCAAAGGGCATTGCATTAAAGCTCCGCCACGACTTAAAGTCAACAGAATGTTAAATTAAACATCGGTTCCTAATTGTAACAGAAATCCACATTCACTGAGTCAATACACTCGGCTTTTGCCACTCGTTCCAAATCACTTGCACCCCATTTTTGCTGAACAAATTCAAAACTCATTTCAGCCACTTGACAAAGCAATACGCCGTAGTTACACCGTTACAGGGCCGTCTTCCCTTCTCGTCTCAAAAAATACAAAAATAGACGAGTCGAGACCAACAGAAGCGGGAAATTTTTTTGCAAAAGTGGTTGCGACTTGCGAGTCCCCCCGAGGATTAACGCAGAAAACGAAACAAAGTTTGTCCTCAAATTTTGAATAAATATTTACCCCCTTTAACCAATCCGCGTGCGCATAGATGTGGATGTGGGTGTGTGTGTGTGTGTGTGTACGTTTGTCAAACAAAAACTGTCAACCCCGAAAAGGGGGATTTCACGATTTCACAATTCCGTCCCTCGTCCTGGTCCCTGACAAAGGCCGTCATCCAAACGATGATTTGCTTTTAATTTGAACGAATGCCGTGCCGGGCCGACCCACCGAAGGGACTAATAATTCATTACTTTTCGGGGAGCGCCGTCGCCATCGCCGCCGTCGTCGGTCGGAGGTCTTTTGTCAAAACAAAAAAAAAGGAGAAACGAGAAAAAATTAATAATCTAAAGGACATTTATTCGTAGGTATGGTCTGTTCCAGGGGATTCCAGTCGGTTTGTGTTCGTGGGGGAGTGAGGTGGATTCGGGTCTATTCTTTGTTTTAGGGAACAACAACGAGAGCGTCTTTCGCCGGCAAAGGTCAGAGCGAAGGGTAGCGCGTGTGAGTGTAGATTTTGACGTATTTGTCTTGGATCCGGGCAGAAAGATCCCGAAAGTTTTATATCCAACCCACACCCGGGGCCAGCCTCATGTGCATACACAGATATCCCGGAGAGCTGGAATGGAATCCTTTTTAGTAAAAAGCATTACACGCGTACACTCGTACACGACGGAAGAATGAATGTCTATTTGCGGAGCACTTAAGATGCCAAGTTTTCCACCAACACAAACAATAAGAATAATAATAATATTCGTACCCCTCTCTCTGTCAATTGGTTGGTCGGATGGATGGTTGGTTGGTTGGTTGGTTGGTCTGTTGGTGTGGGCTATCCAACAACATGCCACTGGTGTTGTAGTTGCGACGTGTCGTGTGTGGGTCCCAAAAAGGGAGCTAGCCTTCTGGATGGATACTGTACGTATCTCGGATGGGTTTGTTTGGTTTTCGTTGATGTTGTTATTTTTGTTATTGTTTTGTTGTTCTTGATGTACTCTGGTGGAAGGAACTGGTCACTGATGGGGAACCCCGGTCAGTGGTGGCCAAAGTTCCAGTCCAATTGGTGTGGCGAGAGTCAATATCACGGACTTCGAAATTACTTTTGAAGGAGCTGCCATAAGTCCTTGCATGGAAGAAATGAAGAAACTGAATTGTATACTGAGGGAGAGAGGGACGTAGTGGCTGTGTTCTGGGTTGACATGATGCTTGGCTGCTGGTGTATGCATGCCCCGAGAAGTTTTTATTAAATTTTCGATTGAAATTACATTTTTAAGCCATTCAGCATTTCTTTGGCGACTAAAGTGCCTCAAACAGAAGGCAATGCTCCTGCAGACCACACGACAGACAGACAAACGGATGAGGATGTCCGTTGGTCATTCTACTGGTCTCTCTTAAAAAATTGACGAATTCGCCGTCACTTTATCTGCCCATTGCCGGACGTCGTTTTGCGTGTGATCAAGCTGCTTCATCTAATCAGCGACGCTGTGTGGTCTAAATACGCTTTCTGAGAATTTTCTGCTTCAAGATCTGACGCATCATTTAAATGTCCAAGAGAAACAAATGTAAACTGCTCCAAAAATGGCCACTTGACGGGCAAGAAACAATGGCTCTCGTTGATGGCTGCGATGACATGACTTCTCAAGTGGACGCGTCGTCGTCCACACACACACACACACACACACACACACGCAAGAATGTACTCTGCCATTTTATTAAATTAATTGCTTGCCCCCCATCGAAAAGAAGAAACCGAAAACAAAACCCAAACAACATTCGACAGACATTACGACAATCAAGTGAATTTGTCGTCGTTTACAAGCCGAATGACAGAGGAAGCTAAGCGACTCTTAGAAGTCGATGCCAAAATGAAAACACCGCCAACCACACACATCCGTGGGCGCGCTTGAGAGTCGAGTCAAGAAGAGACCTGAATACGTATCGTTGAATTCATTTCTGAAATAAGTTCAGATCACACAGTGGTGGACACCGTCGGTCGGTCGGTCGGTCGGTTAGCGGTTGGCGGTCGACAACAACGACACAACGGCGATGGCCACTTGAGAGGAGGAGTGAAAGAAGGCATTGCGCGCGGTGCTTCTTGGTTTTCATTTGTCAAATGATAGACACAGACAGACGGATGGACGGAAACAAAAACGAAGAAAACACTGAAGAGGATGACTTTGAGAGTCTTGACAGGCCACTTGGCCTGGTCGTCACATCGGAGCTCTGGAGCTGGAGAAACGAAAGTGCACCATAATCTTGCGTGTTTTCCTCGTTTCTTCTGCTATCACATCCTTTCTCAGGGTAATTTTACGGGATTTCCTGTACAGCCGACAACATCAAAAAAAAAAAAAAGTACGAAAAACAAGAAATTTAACAACTTTTTGAAAGTTTTTCCTTTTGAGGCGGCTCTGGGGATACTAACCTGTGCTTGTGTGAATAAGACTCGCCGTTTTCTTCGTTGCGCCAGTGGAAATTGCATCGGTTTTGTGTCGCTGACACTGCACGCCGCCAGACTGCCCATGTTGCCCATGTGTCCCATTGAACCGCCCGCTGAACTTCCCATTAATCTTGAGACTGAAACGGAAGAGAGAAGAAAAATCTATAAATGAAGGATTTAAAGAAGGCTTGAAAAGGGGAGGGCCGTGTTCCGTGTGGACTGTTCGGCAAGCTAAAAAGATGAGGTTGGAATTCTTCTGTAAATGATGGATTCCTGTGCGTTTATGAAGTCAAAATGAGATCAAACGAATCTTCTTAATTTATTAAAGAGAAATGGCTCTCTCAATATTCAGGGAATAAGTTTCCTTTCATCTTTCCATCTCGGTCCATATCCATAATTGACTCATGTAAACTTAAGATTATGTTAAAACCAAACGAAAACTAGTCTAAAGTGATCATAATTGCTTCTGGAAACTGACGTAACATTTCAACAATTGTCATTTATGTACGTAGTGAGCGATTAATTTCACTTCCGCTTAAGCAAGGCAAATTGAACGAAACTTAACGAAGTCCCATTAAAGCAGATGGAGAAGCTCACTTATCTCGGAGTCTTTTTCACGAGTGATGGGAGGAGTAATGCTGATCTCTCCAGTAGGATTGGCCAGGCTGGCTCTTTTTTAAAACAGATTGGAAGATCTGTAATCAGGAACTCCGAGTTTGGTGTCAAAGCCAAGTTAGCGGTTTTCATTTCAGTATTTGTTCCAACTCTCGCCTATGGTCATGAAACCGATAGAATAAGATCGCGAATACAAGCTGCCGAAATGAGATTTCTTCTCGCCGGGATAGGGTGAAAAGCGCGTCAGTACTTGAGAAATTTAATGTAGAGCAGCTGCTTCTTCAAACGGAAAGGGCTATGCTTCAATGGATTGGTTACGTGGTACAAATGTTTCCATCATCATTCCGAGGCGTGGTTTGAATGCGATTCCATCAGGTAGGCGACCGCTTGTCAGTAATTGGAACCTGGTTGCACTTGGACATAGCTCCTGATCAGTTAGAGTCGATGGCGGAGTATCGATTGGCGTGGATGTGAGTCAAAAGATGATGATGATGGTGACTTAACGAAGCGGTTATTACAATCAAGTTCGGGTCTGTGTATTCGCACGATTACTTAAGTTCACTTCAGTTTCCTTACGGCTATTATGGTTGTGTCTTCATCCAACAAAATTGATCGTAAGCATTCACTCTTGTTATTTAGTCTCACTCAGCAGTCGTGCAAACATATTTAGATGCCATGAGTGCGGTTGAAACAACGCCCGACTTTGACTGTTCCCTAACTCCCCTGATTAAAGGGGGCACTCACAGACATGATTAGAGGTATATCGGTGCAGTGATACATAAGATTGTAGGTCTATCACTTCTCCCGTTGATCTTTCACTGAGTTTAGTTCATATTTCCATAGTTTCCATATAAAACTTCTGGAGGACATATATTAGATTCAAATCGGACAAATGCAGTCCAGAACATGTGCCGTAAACTAGACTTGGCGGATGCAGGCGAATTGGATTTCAGGGAAACATTGAAAATTGGACCGAAAAAAATCATGAACAATTTTTTATTGCTACTCGATTGGGCAAGGAAACCCAAATTAGTACCAGGAACGACAATAAAACAAATTTTGTGATAAAATGTCTTTCATGAATCCACTCGTAAGGCAGTGTTACATGAGACTGTGGAGTTTATGGTAGTGTCCATATCTGGTTATCCTTTTTTAGCAGTATTCGTTTTGTAATAACAAAGCACAACGAAATGTATCCCTTGTCATGATGATTGCGAATATTATCTTATCAGCATGACTGACGCCAGCTTGTCGGGCGCACATGTGTACTCGATTCGAACGCAGAAAACAGACACGCGGTCGGACTTTCGCAAAGCCAAACCGAATCATTTTCTAGGAAAACCAACATCGAACTCGAAGTACAGGATGAAATAATAGTCATTCTTATCTGAGGGTTGTATTTTCTCGTAGAATTATTGAAACAGGGCTCAAGAGCAGAGAGAGAAACGGTTCCTAATCAACAAGCCTTAATTTGAGTGACGTTAGAATACGTTATGAATCCCCATAGTTCCTGGCAACACTCAGAAGACTAAGAGTCAATTTCTTTAGAAGATGAAATTCCAGACTTAGCTGTTGACACCGACGAGTCGGCATAAGTTTCTCGACTCCGACAGCAGCAGTCGGTTTAACAGCGACGAAGGAGTGGAGGGATTCTACTATAAGGCTGTTCGCCTGGTAATGTAGAAGGACACTCAACGAAGCTCAATATTCACTAGACAGATATAAAGGGTTAAATTTTAAGGGCCGATGTTGAATGTGAACCACACCTAAACGTCAAGTTTTTTTTCTGCATTTCATTTGACATTTCTCAATTTCAGACTAACTCAATTTGAACCATGGAAAGATACACAATCGAGCGACGCGTAAAAGTTATTCAGGCTTATTATGAAAATGGGCGTTCAAATCAAAAATGCATATCGTGCACTTCGTGACATTCTCGGTCAATTTAATCGGCCAAATGTGCGTACAAATTTGAACAAACCGGGTCTGTAGGAGATGTGAAAACACCAGTGCATGCTCGGACAGCTCGTACTGCAGAAAATATTGCTGCTGTTGGCGATAGTGTGGCTGAAGAGACGTCCACCTCAACTCGTCGTCGTGCCCAAACTTTGCACCTCTCACGCTCGTCGTTGATGAGCATTATGCATAAAGAACTAAAGCCTCTTGACCATTTCAAGCGTCGTCAATGGTCAGAATGGTGGCAAGAAATGACAACAGTGGATGTTGAATTTTCGAAGAAAATCATCTTCAGTGATGAGGCACATTTTCACCTCAGTGGATTCGTCAATAAGCAGAATTGCTGCATTTGGGCGAATAATCCAAGAGTGATTGTCGAAAAATCAATGCACCCACAAAGAGTGACTGTTTGGTGCGGTTTATGGGCTGGCGGCATCATCGGGCCGTATTTTTTCCAAAATGAGGCCGGTCAGGCAGTTACTGTGAATGGTGTTCGCTATCGTGAAATGATAACGAACTTTTTATGGCCCGAATTGGAAGATATGAATGTGGACGATATGTGGTTTCAACAGGACGGCGCCACTTGCCACACAGCTAACGAAACAATGGCTCTTTTGTGCGACAAATTCAATGGCCGTGTTATCTCACGTGGTGGCGATGTCAATTGGCCGCCAAGATCATTTGATTTGACACCGATGGATTTTTTTCTTTGGGGTTATTTGAAAGAAAAGGTGTACGTCGATAAGCCAGCAACAATTCAAGATCTAAAAGATGAGATAATTCGTCACATTAACGGCATAGAACCTCAATTATGCTTCAGCGTCATCGAAAATTTGGACCATCGGATGGAGGTGTGACGCCGAGGTCGCGGCGGCCATTTGGCCGATATTTTGTTTCATACATAATTGAACCATACCAATATTATAATAATAAAAAGAAATGACGATAATTTCCTAAATAATTTGCGTTTTATTGAAAATCAACATCGGCCCTTAAAATTTACATACAGTCATTGCCAAAAGTAAGTAAACTTCCCTGTATTCTCAGCAAAAATTAAATTTCTTCCAACATACATTAACAAAATCTTTCAATTCGTCTGCCCACCTCGTTGACAACTCTATCCGTCAGCAAAGCCGATCAACATAAACCGACAAAAAAAAGAAGACATTTGAATTTTTTTTCAAAACAAGTACCCTCCCCCACCCTCCCATTTCCGTGGGTAAACAAAATCATAATACTCCACAAAATATTCCTGAAAAATCAATTCGACAACAAAACGTCAGCAAATTTGTGTACGAACAAGCAACAAAAAAAAAAAAAAGGCACTCCAGACGCATAGGGCAACACCCACTCGCCGTCGCCGCCGAGCTTTTAAAGGCATGCTGAGGGGGCTGAATGGAGATGGGGATGGTGATGAGTGGGAGGGCGGAGGTTATAGCCAACTTTTCTATCGACTGAGAACCAATATTCAACACACAGGAAGGTAACAGGAAACTTTCTTGTTTGCCAGGAAATAGCGCGCTATCGCTGAACGCACTCACCAACGGGAGGGGGGGGAGAAGATTTGTGAGAGAACTTTCCTGGGCGGGGAGAGAGAAATCAATTTCGAATAAATTTTCATAAATTACTTTATTCGCGTTGAGATTGTTTACCTTTTGCTCTCCTCCCCCTTCCTAAGCAGGCAACCAGCAGATCCTAGTGCCAATGTCACAAGGAAGCGGATTTTTTTTCCTTCATTTTTGCTGCATCCACTAAGGTGAAAGGGGGAAGAGAAGGACTCCATGGAAGACGACGGCTTGAAGTTTGTTGGTTGACATTCTAGTTGTGATGCGAAAAGAAGCCAAATCAGCAAAAGTTTATCAGCATTCATGCAAACATACTTAGATGCATGCCCCGAGTGAGTGATGAGCGGAGAAATTTTGACAGACGTCAAGGGAAATGTGACGTTTCTCAGTCTATGTCAGACCGGTTGGCAGCATTCAACCGCATCAGAGCCACATCAATGAATAGGGAGCAAGAGTGGAGATGGAGAGCACTCCTCGAGAGTCATACAATTAGTGTGCTTTGAGTGGTAGTTTTAATCATTCCTAATATGCTCTCCACACCTTGAGGACATTCGCCACAACAATGGGCCCTCATTGACACTTGAACCCCTTTTTGTGTTTGTTTATCTTTATCGTCTCTTCATGTGTCTTTTTCTCCATTCAACTGCTCTCCACTTCTCCGCCGTTCCTTGCCGACGCATTGGTGGTTGGTTTCAGTTTAAGGATATTTCCTAGAAAATCCCGCGACCATTTGGAAAGGATTTCTTCAATTTTCAATGTTATTGCTCTTTGGTCGTCTGCGTCTCTCTTTTGTTGGCACTCGAAAGTGGTAGAATCAATTTCTGGACATATCCCATCAAATGGCCGCGATGACGGTTGCATGCATCAGCATCATCTCTGAATCAACATCCACAGCACACATGGGTTCGGGATCAATCCCCTTCACTCACACACGCACGATGGCAATCACACCGAAAACAAAAACAAAAAAAAGCAAACCGACCGAAGGAGAGGATAACGACGTGGAAATGAAAATAAAATCCACATACGAAACGATTTTGGATTTCTGACGAATCAGGGATGTTTACACAAGGGCGATGACAATGTCCATCTTCTGGATGCGGAGAGTACGTGGAGAGTATTATTATTTTCTTTTTTTCTTTTCGTCTCTCGCCTGTTTTTGAATTAAGCAATTTTTAAAGTAAACACTGAAAGATTGAATTTGGAATTTTTTTTTTCGGAAATATTTTCACCGAAGAACAACACAAGCAGCGTGACAGCAATAATATTTGATGGCGACGACGACGATGGACAGTGATTGTGGTCGTGGAACGAAAATATTTTCATTTGACCCTTGTTGGGGGTTATCCTTTCAATATGTGGTCGGTTGTTGGTTTTTTTTTTTTTTTTGAGCAACGACTACGAATTGCTTGACAGATGATGAGATTTCATATCTATGCAAAATGTGTTGGAAATTATTGCCTATTGTTAAAATTTTGAAATTCTGTGAGCATCGAGCTTCTCTTTTTCAGCGACCAATTATTCTTGACCGCACGTCTGCTGGTCCCAGTTCGATTACAAGAGGGGACTCTGGTGAATGGGGTGCTTTTTTCGGGGCTCAGGGTATAACCAAGCCACTGCACTTTGAAGTGGGTTCCTCTGGTCTAGTTATCGTGTCTGTTTGAGGAGCCCATGGACTGACTGTCACTAAAAATGGTCGAGAGGAAAAAAAATGCACTTCTTATTATTTTTAAGTGCATTTTTTGATCACATTTACAATCTATGACTCCCTTAAAATTGCCCAAGATAAGTAAGTCGGACATAATTTAAAGCCCCGTCCAATCAGTCAGTGGACAGAGACCCACATTTCGGGCACAACTCTATGTAGGGTCCGCAGAATTGGACGAGGAAGTTCCCTCGATTCTCAGCTACCAGAATTTTCTGCTTCTGTTCAGCTACCAAAATGACTAAAGAAGATTCTCGTCAGTTCCCTGTGAGGTGCTACGGTCGATGTTGATTCACTCATTAGTTGGACGGGCGAAGTGAAAGATGAGCGGTACCGCATTTTGCTCTTGTATATGACCGTGCTTATCGAAATGGAGAAATGCTTCTGGCGACATACACTCTTCTCCTATTGAGGATTGGAATAGTAGGATCCAGAGATCAGATTATTGACAGAGTTCCGTATGACCTCGAATCATCTTCAACAGGAAAGAGAGGTTCAAGACTGATTCTGGTGTACTATAAAGACGAAGGCAAGCCATCTTATACAATCAAATCGTTTCCATCAAGCTTGCACTCACGATGGCACAGACATAGGTGGACCGGATGAGAGCCATGTAGCAGACTATTTCCACCATCACTTCGTGTTGTCTGTTGTAAAACGATATCCTTCTCGGCGAAGAAGAAGAAATGTGCTCGTACTTTGGCCAGAGCCTGGTAAAATATTTATATTCATCCAGCAATATTCCCCGGTATTTGGCGACAGTCCTCTCCTCCAGTGGTTACTCGTACCGTCCAACAACGGAGAACTTTCGACAATTTTTCTTCGTATCCGACTAGCCTTATCCAACAGCATCCTGAACAGAGTGATTTCTTCTGATTTCCCGTAGTTGATATTCAAGTCCCAGTCGTCGCAGTTTCGCATGAATGAATCGAAGTCACCCAGCGCGAGAGTGGTAGTGTCTCCGATCATGCAATTGCACCCCATTTCTTACTTCGAACATACCTCCATTTAGAGGTAATGTTGTCATTCGCGACGACGAGCCTTCTACTTCTCTACTCTCGCTGTACACATAAGTATTTAAAAATATAGAAAATAACATTCCCTGTCCACATCCAGTCCCTCGCCACTAATTAGGACACCAACGAACGACGCGACACACGATTTCGTTGAAAATTGAAAAATACAGGATCAAAAAATATAGAAGAGTTCCTACAATTCTCTTTTTGCAACAAGAGCCTCAATAAGCCAAGTTTTTTACCAGTTTTCTTGGCTAAACAAACAAAAAATAACAGATTGTTCATAACTGAAAAAAAAACATAGACTAAGCCGAAATGCATACTCAAATTAAGATCGGAATAGCTTAGAGTACCCGTATAGGGTCAGTAGATTAGATGTAAGATAGTTAAGCTAGTTTTAAGTATTTTTGTCTATCACGTAAGTAAATGAACTAAAAATAAAACAAAAATGAATTTAAAAAAAAAAACAAAAGCCTCAATGATAGGCGACGGGTCACTCAACATACCCATCTCAGGATCCCGATTGAAGCATGTCTAATTTTAGATTCTGCAAGAATCCTTACTGATGCAAGTCCCCGTGTTAGTAGAACTTGATTATTAAATTGGAATCTCATGTTTGCCGAACACCCAGGACAACCATCCAATCCGTGGTTCGGATTTGATAACCCTGGATCAATCAGAGAAGACATACGGGAAGTTTGCAGTTTGCCATCTTAGAATATGGATCGTCCAACAATCGTGTTAAAATTGTGAAAACTTACTACAAAAAACTAGTGATCCTATAATAAATGCTTTTAGCGTATTACGAGCTGGTTTCGGTCGACAATGGTTCACCTGGCGTACTTGCGTCAAGACTGGAATGAAATTCGAAGAGACTGGCTCTGGTAAAGATGTCTTACGGCTTATCCTTCATCTAAATGCACGCTCTAATGAAAGTACTGCTGTGGTTAGAGAAAGTGTTGAAGAAGATCCAAATCGTTCGATGAGTACATAGACTTGGCTTGTTTTACGTCAAATTGTGTGGCGTACGTTCATTTAAATTTGCATGTACATCCTTAGAAAGTTCAACTCACTCAAGATTTGATACCAACTGAGCAGGAAATGCGTTGAACATACGCCAACTGATTTGCTTGAATATCAGAAAATCGGTATATAAAAACAAAATTGCTCAAAAATCGTTCGCTCTGGTGTGTCTTTACTCGATATTTCGTCGAAAATGAAGAAGGTATTAACGTCGCCGCATATTCTCATCGCTAAAGCCAAGAGTTAATCGAAGTGTATTTGTCTAAAATCGAAGATAATGAGGAAGACATGTAGTTTCCACAAGAAAGTACCACATTACACACAAAATTATCCAGTTTGGCTTTATTTGCAAGACAACTATCCTCCTGGACAAGCTATTTCATGATTTAGTGATGTGAACTAGCCGCAATGATCGTTTGATGAGTCGCTGTTGGACACATTTTGCAGTGTTATGATGAAATAATCGTGTTCATGCACTCAATTCACCAACTAATCATGTTTTAACAACGAATTCGAATGCATTCGTCAAGTTGTGGCCGAATTATTGCCCGATGAGTGTCGAAAAGTCATCGAAAATCGAGTCCTCCCGTCGATGACACTTGAATGATCTTACATTCCATTTATAATAACAAGATTCAAGCAATGTATTCATGCTCATTTTCATGAACATCTCCGTCATAAATGTGTTTCCTTTCAGAGCCACCAAACTGTCAACATGACAGCACATTCCCCCAGATCGCTGTCAACCATCAAATACCAAAGAAAGAAGAGAATCTGTGATTCGTCTTTAAAATCAACCACTCAACTTTCAACGCTCCTCTCCCCCCATCACACATCGCTCAGTCAAGCCGTATCAATTTCAACATCAAAAACCTTCCTGCACACGATTCACGCACTTTGCAAATCCCAATAAACACCTACTTATGGCGTCCGGAAGGCAATTCGAGATAAACGCCCGAAACTCGATATTCCTAATACGATCCACAAAGGCGCTTGCCACGACCCTGTTGTTGCGCTCGATGACAAGTGTTAACAGCCGAGAGCCACCGCATCGCGCCACTCACTCAGAGTCCATTACTTAAACCCAAAATACAATTAAAAATCATATCGGGTTACAATTCGAGAAGAAAGGGGCCACGACACGGTCGTCAACTACCCCCGGCGCTGATAGACTCCCTCGCATCGTTCGCACGAACTACGAGTACGCACACGACCAAAGAGGGGATTACAGTCCCGATGACGTGCAACCTGACACTATCATTAGTTTAATCACCTTGACAATTGCGTATCATTTGTAGTGACATGTGTTTGCCGTGCACTGATGAACCGCACACAGTGGCGGACAGAAAACGAAGACAAACAGAACCCGACCGAGAGTCTCGTCGTGTGCTCGGTGGTTTTCGGTGACTTAACGCCGTTTTGGTCACATTTTAACTAGTCAAACAGAAGAAGACCAGTAGCTTTTATAAATACACACAAAGACGACTGCGGACTGCGGTCAGTCACCAGAGAGTGCGCAGCCCGAAGGTGGAGTGTGCTGACATATGTTCGAGGCAGTGTTTCGTGGCGTTATCAGTCGGTGCTGTGGGCAAAAGTTATACTTTTAACTTGTTCTCTCTCTCTCTGTTGACGTTCGGAAGATGATGTTTGCACTTGAAATTGAGGTTTCTAGTCCAAATCAAATATTATGCTCACTCCGGCAAAATTAAATGGTAGGAGAGAGACCGAGAGACCGAGTGAGAGAGAGAGAAAAAAGAATGAAAAATAAATATTCAACAGATACACTGTTCACTTAAGAGACGAGGGATACTCCGCCCGAAGACAGCCGGTAAAGGAACTTCCTGACAGACCGATTGGATGAGTGTGTGCCACCACCGCTGCCACCACCGCTACCACCACCGCCACCGTCTTCGTCGTCACTGTGGACTGGGAATGGGGCTGGGGTGTGTGCAAGCAAACTGGGAAGAGGGTGCGTGTTGTTCTGTGGAATTGTTCTTTAATTTATTTGATTACTAAAGTGACGTCGCAATGGGTGAACGAATGAAGGGGTGGCAGATGAATAAATTCGATTCAGATGGGAACTTCATTATCTTTTCACTGGCAGGTCACTGGCTGGGGGAGGGGGGAAGGAGTGTGTTTAAGTTTGATAATTTGATCTAATTTGATGGAAAACGTCCTTGGGGCAAGTTGCCGCGGATGAGCAGTTTCAAATAGAACATCTGTAAGTACCTGCTGAGGTCTTAGCTGTGGAATTGGAACTCTGTTAAGGATTATTAGTTCCTGTGTGCATGTTTGGGTGACCTAATTTCTGAGCGCCAGAGTCATAAGCTAACCTAAAACTAATCCGATGTCTATCTAATTAAACTGACAAGAGTATCTTGAAGAGAGACTGGAGCCTATGATTTCAAGTACCAACGTGCCACATGGACACACATGGAATCAGATAAACGCTCAGGATCTGAAGGTCTAATGCAGACATTATCGTGTTATTCAAGAGTGCTGTACAGAAGTGCGGAAGATGATTTTTGAAGCACATCGAATATAATAAATGTTTCATTTAGTCCACAATGGACGACAAATGGCTGTTAGCGCGGCTGCACGGCTTCAGACCTCCATTTAGTCTGAATTGAATCGGCCGACAACATTCGTAGAGAAACTTGACAGCATGCCCAAGAATATGGACCTCAAGGGCGCACATGTTCGCCACCGACAAGGTTTTTGAGACCCAGGCTCATCCAACTTTGGATAAAGAGTTCAGCATTCGTCTGTGCGGGGTGCCAGGACACAGATACATTGCATGCGACTGTGAAGCGGACGAGTTAGAAAGCATGTCCTGATCTTACATCAATAGGAATGCGCCAGCAAACTCTTGCAACGTACGTGCGAAACCTCCGAGAGGATCTGACCCGATCTAGAACCAGATCACTGCAAGCAAGTGCTTTCTTATGCAAAAGTTGCGTCACGACAGGAGATTGGGCGTCATTCAAACAGCTGCTGCGGAAGATGCACGTATGAGAAAGGAATAGAAAGTATACCACACTTTGCTCGATACAATCCACAAAAGGCTACAAATCTACTTCGCTTGACCATAAGCTTCAAATGCTTGTCCACCAGTGGGTAATACATAGATCCCCTCTCATCCGAATTGCTGTACAATGGACCAGTCAGGGCTAAGTCCATTCAGTCCATCAGTCGGCTCAATCTAATCACTCTCTTTTTAGCCAGCCTTCTATCGCAAGCCACACATGTTCTTGATTAGGTTCTCTCTCTTATACTCTTGTCAACTCCATAAACGAGAGATTAGTGGCGATTTGACGTAGGAACCACTTTGGAAGCCACTGCTTCTACGGCAACTACTTTAGTCAACAATTCCTAACTCGAAGAGCACAAAATCATACACCACAAGAGCATGAGACTTGAGTCAACTTCAGCAATCAAGAGAATACAGCGATATAAGATGACCATCAAGAGGTTACCTTCACTCAGTTTCGTTAAGTTTCGTTCAATTTTGTTTACTAATGCGAAATTAATCGCTTTCTCTGTAAGTAACAGTTGGTGTTGCGATTTGTTAGGTGTCAGAAGTAATTACAATTACAGGAGCTCTTGTTTACTTAAGTCAGTTGTGGTTGGCTGGTTGGATTTATGTAAAAATTACTGCATGAAGCTGTTAGCTGGACAACGCGTCACAGCGTTCTTTCAACGAAAAACATCGCCACCAGTCATAATCACAAACTCTATGAACTTTACAAAGATGTGGGTGTAGTCCGAAAGGTAAAAATCTGTCCACTGTGGAATACTGGCAAGTCCACGTAGAGGACATGAACACCAATGCTCCAGCTAAGCTTTCATTCGGGCCTCCTGAAAAGGCGAAGGAGAGAAAGCCGGAATCTCCGATAAAAAGATCACGTAATCACTACAGGCTCCCCACCCTTCGACTCGCTGGCTACTGAAGAAAAAATATGTAAGTTCGACTGTTGAAAAGTTGGACGGGGTATTAATAACTGCCTTACGTCATTTTAAGCTCAATACAAGAAATTCAAACACAACCCTTGCGTCTTCAACAGCAAGTGATGCCTCATAAATTTTTAAACTGAAAGTCAGCTTCCTTTGACTGAACAGTGCAGTCTTTCCCACTGCAATGGTCTTCTATGAACTCCCGGGTTCCTACCTAAACCTCCATAGCTTTAAGTCCTTCCACCGCGCATTTAAAGAGCGACATCCCATGTACTGCGCCCCTCCAAACCCTGGCAACCAAACTTGTGTGCAAATCACTTTCTCGTATGCAATTCAAACACATTACCGTGCACGATGTTTGCTTAAGATATTTTCAATATTCCCTTCCATTCTTCCGTAATCTTTGGCAAACACGGAATCATCGATAGAGCTTCAACAACCGAGAAACGCTTGCATAACAAGGAGAACACACCAGTCGGACGAAATAATGGCTACAACAGTGAACAGAAAAAAAAAAAAAAAAAATAATAATACAAAATAGAATGCAAAAGCAAATATTATTGAGGCATCATTCCAAGGATTATCTTTTATGTATGAGCACACAGGCACAGCCACACACTGTGGCCGAGGAGAGAAAGGATCAACCGAAGAGGTGTACGGAGCGACAAACGATTGTCATGTAATCCTTGCGATAGATTTGAATGATTCGTGCTCGATTTATTATTCAGGTACAGGAAATCCACACAACCCCCATTGCCCCGACTCGTGTGTGCGAGTCTCGCTATAAGAGTGTGTGTGTGCATGATTTTATACTGCCGTTCATCCTTAATAGTTGTGCCCCCTAAAAACAAGAACAACACAAAATGAATAAACGGTTAGCGAAAAAGCAAACAAAAAAAAAATGAAATGAACAAAAAATAAGAAGCACACTGAATGCTCAGAATACGCTAAAAGCATCCTGACTCAATTCGTGGATATATGTGTGTTTGTGCTGATATCCTTTGCATATACACGGCAGTTTTTGTTTTTATTTTATTTTGTTGAAGGATTCCCATGTACAAATGGAGTTCATGGGTCCTTTTGTTCGTTTGAATGGAAAAATGTGCTCTTAGCGAGAGGGAACACAATGGGAAACGTCATTTGACGGATTGGGGGTATGTATCCACGTTGTTGGGACGATATATCAAGACACGGGAATTGTCCCCGCGCCCCCTTTTGTTGGTTCGCTCTCCTTAAATGGTTTTGCTGGTTTTGTTTGAATTGATTTTTTTTTTGTTTTGCCTCTACCCTCGAATCTTGCTTTCGTGTTGTGAATAATGTTGTTTCCGAGGTGGACGTCGTTTCTTCAATCGGAACTCACAAGCTCTTCTGAATATGCAACAGCATTCGGAAAGGATTGTGAATGAATAGCTGCGAGTGAAATCGTTCTCCCCTGCTTCCCCCATCGGGTTAACAGAAGTCTAAGAGACGGAGGTCTGATTTAGTAGGTCCCAGCTTTGTTTGCACTGTCAATCAAAATCAGAAGTCAAACAATTTACTGAAGCTCTTAACTGACCCCATTGTGAATTGACAATACGTGTCTTCATTAACAGCGCTCTGCAAGCGCCCGACGTTCCAGGTTTAAACACAATAAACACGTCCAATCAGTCTATCAATGGAATTACGTCGATGAACAAATTGATTGAGTCCATAGATAGGGCCCATTGTGAATTGTTGACACTCCTATCATTCACAGTGCTGTTCAAACATCCAGATTCAGTCCAAAAACTTCTCCTTTTCAAGCATAACCAGTGCTTCACTCTGATTAGTCTGTCGATGAGCAAATTGATTGGATCTTTCGCATAGCTCCATTGTGAATTGATAAGTCTGTCATCATTCACAGTGATCTTCAATCAAACTCAACGATGCACTCAATAAACACGTCTAATCAGTCTTTCAATGGGATTGCGTCGATGGACAAATTGATCGAGGCCATAAAGAGGGCCTATTGTGAATTGTTGACTCGCCGATCATTCACAGTGCAAGCCTCCAGATTCAGTCCAAAAACTTCTCGTTTCCAAGCATAACCAGTCGATCCCTCTGATTAGTCTGTCGATGAACAAATTGATCGCATAGCTCCATTGTGAATTGATAAGTCTGTCATCATTCACAGTGATCTTCAATCAAACTCTATATCCATGCATGAATAGACAATTCCTTAAACGGATTACGCTGCCAAGAGGCATTCAAAAGTGTCATATGTCACACCACTGACAGCGCAAATGGGTCAAATTGACTTCCACCAAGTGATGTTCGTAAACAGTAGCGCCAAAAAAAACAGAACCGCCATCTCCTCAAACGATGCCATAGCAGAGAAAAAAGAAAATATCACGCCATTTGTCACAATTAAACGTCGATCTAGAGATAACAAGATGAGTCTGTAAATAGCCCCCAATCAATGTGAACAACTGAGCAAATTGACAGATCACTTTTGAAGAGGAAGTCATATTGCTAAATTCAGAACAAAGCCACCACCTACACCAACACTCGCCATCAAGTCAACAAGTCAGCAAGCAAGCTCCTCTCGTCTCGTTGACTGAATGATGATGATGATGATGAAACCTGTCTTCGTGGTCAAGTCCGTTTGTAGACCTTGACTGCACAACACAACCGACGACAACAAAATCCGATTCAATAATCATTTTCTATTGACCACAAGTTCAAGTTGAATAGCAATCGCGCCCATTCACCTGTCCCCCGCAAACAAGACTGATAGACAGACACAGACTGATGGATCCGACCCAGGGCCCTGATAAATCAACACAGATCAACAGAGAGCCGGGTGTGTAGCGACGAAGGCGCATCAAATAATTGCCAATGAAGCCAGCAGAACAAGCGAAAATAAGGAAAAATTAAACAAAATTACACATCAACCAATATTTGAATTAAAATCACTCTCATGGGCGATGTCAAGGGGGCGTGGCGGGGGAAGGACGGTTGTCCAACAGAGAAGCAGAAATGCCAACATCGCCAGCTTGTGTTTGCTTAATTATGTGCGGAATTGTTAATCAGAAACAAATCAAATGACGGTAATGTACTCGCACACTGGCTGAGCTGGCTGGGTGCGTGCTTGTCGTAGGCTCCCACGACGCGACGCGGTGCTGTTTCCCACACGGCGACGGAAAAAAGTGTCAACCATTCTTCTCATTTCATTGAGCGTTTCTTTGAATCGAGAACAAAGCTGCTGCACGTTTTCATTGATCACTTCACTGGAACTCGTCCCGCGGCCGAGACGCAGATGCAGCTGAATCCGATTCCCAGCCAAGGTGGTGGTGTCTTGTCTTCATGGTCATTATTCCATGTTACACAACTCAAGACCGCCGTCGCCGCCGCCATCAGTTGTCGTGTTGTCGTATCACCGTCAGTCCGAGATTCGCCATGTCATTGCGGCGCATTGTTCCAGCTCTCGAGATGGGTGAGAAAACCGATACGGGAATGCCTTGTTCGACAGCGGGTCTGCCACAACAGCCAGCACATGGTCAAGATAATGAGGTGATGATTATGACGGGGATGATGGGTGAAAGTTTTTTTTTTTCCTTTTTCTTTCATTTCATTCGTCTTCCTTGGAACTCTTTTTTTTCAGCTCTCGAGATGGGTCTGGAGTCTTGGGTTGATGTGTGTTCCCGGGAAAGAGTCGGAAAGAAAATGACACCTCACCTCAAGAGGTGACATGATATGCAGCCTCCCTCGGCTTGTGTGAACCCACTCGCCGGGACGGATTGTGCGGTTTCCTTGAGATTCGTCGTGTGGGCTGTGAACTGGACTGGGTGACAGCAGGAAGTAGGCGCGCACGGAATGCCGGGTGTCAGGTGAGCAGTTCTTTGAGGTTTTTGAGCAGTGGCTTCCCGCCGAAGTGCCTGAGGCAAGTGGGAGGCGAATGTTGAATCGTTTGAAAATGCCTCCCTCGGATGGGATTGTTGATTCTGACTTTTTTTTTCCTGCTTCTCGTGCCGGGTAGTTGGCGCTTGTGCTCCAGATGATGTAATGACGTGCCAATTTCACATGTCACGTCTCGTTCGACTGCAACAGGCGCGTGTGGACCACAACCAACCGACTACCGGCCACTCAATGCCAATATTTAAGTGTTTTAAACCGCATGACAAGATCACGAACTCACCCCCACCGCACCTTCAGTTCAGTTTCAACCAGAAATTAAAAAAATCCCCGCACAAAATTCTCCAAATTCTCAAAACGAAAACGGAATGAAAAATGATTTTTTATTTCACCTTTCTGTTGTTTAATGTTACCATGTTTGAATTGGACATGCTGCTGACGAGTTAAAAAATTAATATTTTTCAAAGTTGAATTTATATTTACTTTCCGTTAAGTGCTGCGCAAACAGACCCGTAGAACGCTTTGTTTTTCCATCTCCACACACACATACACACACACACGGTGAGGTAGATATTTCTGTTTTGTTTTGTTTCGCTTTTTTGCTTTTTGTCTTTCTTTCATTTGTTCATCGCTCGTGCGACTGTGTGCGAGAGTGAATCTGTGTTTTCTTTATATTTCAAGGAAACGCCATAACGACTACCTACACTTGAATTAAATTCCACCAGCAACAGTCGAATGGCGAACAGTCACGACGAACAACTTCAAAAAAAAAAAAAAATAACGAGATGATCATCTTTATCGAGGACGACACATTCGTGTGATGTTTTCAAAACAACAAAATGGAAGAATGGGGAAAAAAAAGCGCACACACAATATTGGATGCATACAAATAGTTAGATGTACTTACTTGCGAATCTGGGATCGTTGGCGGTTGAACCGTACCAACCGGCTGAACTTCGCATGTCCGTGTAGTGGCCGGCCAGGGATAGGTTGTCTGTGGGACCGCAATAGCTTTGCACTCCCGGACTGTGGTAGAGTGGGCCCATAGCATATGGATTTGCCATACTGCTACCTCCTAATGCACTGGGTGAATTTATACTACTGCCGCTAGAGTTTGATCTGGAAAACAGAAAAATAGAGAGAAGCCAATTTAGTGATGCTTTTTTTTTTCTTTCCCTGTCTTATATTCTATAAACTTAGCTTACTGGAGAGACAAACAAAATAATATAAACAAAAGTAAGACATCACAAAACAGATTTCATTGAATTTAATTGAGTTCTCTTCCGAAGATGAACGAATATCCTCTTCCCACTTCAAATACTGTGTTTTTTTGAGAACAAAGAAATGTGACTTCGTCAAACTATGTTGGGGACAATATTTCAAGGATCCTTATCTTTCAATACTCGATCCAGAGATGAAAACTGGAGCATGAGTTAAATCTGCTGCAAGTGACTGAAATCAGAATTGGCAGCCGATGAAACCCACAAATATCTTCTTAAAGCCTTCATCTGGATCTGGTTACTTTGACTATTTTGACATGAAGCCATCATCAACATCAGACATGTTGATCAGAACACAATTGCCAGAATGACACTGTCAAGCAGTAGTGCTTAATATTTTCAAATCCTTTCGAATTCCAGTACTTATCGCCGACTGACGGACCAAACTGATTTAAGAGGTGGTTCAGAATGTCTTTTGGATTCTAATAATTTCACATTTTTTGACTGATGCTGACTGAGCTGGGTAATCCAGTGAACTAAAAATGTGTTATTAAACCAACCTCATAGAATAAGTATGGAACTGGCATCGAGAGTTTATGTTCCCACAAAAACGAACAATTGAAAGGAGAAAGTTGTGTTCAGCTTCAAAGCTTTGACTTAAAAGTAGTCGTTTAAGAAAAAGTCACTAATCTAATCGACTTGAAAACGACTAACACAAAATGTTTTGAATTAGATAAACTTTCCGACGAATGATTGCTTGAATCACACGGGAATCAGACTTTCCTCATTTGCCGTCGATTAAATAGTTCCTGCACGACCGAAAATAGATCGTCAGAAATCAAGTGCGGTAGAGACTTCACGGACCTATCAGAAAATAGACTCCTATATCATCAAATCGAGGCTCGTGTGGGAAATGTCTACAGAAGCTTAAGAAGTTGAGTAGGAGTAACAGAGTAAAACTCTGTTGGACACCTGGCCCTTCAGGGATAGACGGCAATGAAATAGCCGACTCCTTGGCTAGAAAAGGAGCATCGGAACATTTTATAGGCCCCGAACTATTCTGCGCTGTAGGAGATCACGTCCTCAGGCAAAAAGTTCAGGGAACTAGAAAGAAGGGACCGGGCAGATATATGGAACAACGCTCATGGTATGAAGCAGGCCAAGGAACTAACTTGGTTCAACATAACCGCAAGAGGTTTGAAGCATATGATCAGAATGAGCAAGATCCTAACAGACTTCGTAACAGGTCACTGTAAACTCAGGGAGCACCTAAGGAAACTAGGAGTATCTGAAGAAGGTCTCTGCATATTCTGTGGAGAATCTAATGAAATTCCAGAACATAAACTGGGATTTTGTTCGGCGCTAGCCCACAAAAGACAAAAATATCTGGGCAAACACCTAATATCAGAGGAAGAATTGAAGTCACTAGAACCAGCTCTAATTCTCAGATTCCTAAAGGAAACTGGCTTACAGAGACTACTCCAGGAGAAATCGCTTCCACTTTCGCGCAATAGGAACAAATAGCCCTCAATATGACTCTGAAAAGAGCTGCTTGGGAGGGGAGCTCTTAAGAAAGCAAAGGTATGAATAGGGTGCACAATAGATCTTAAGGTCGCGGTGCAATTATCCCCTATATATCAGAAAATACATGGTTCCTTGCAAAGAAGCGGGCCTCTAGTAGGTGGGCTGCCAGCGAAATCTCCGCCACACTTAGGCCATGTTGGTCCATTGTGATACCCACAGTCAGGCTACTACAACTGATTACTTTGATTCCAACATGGCTGGACCAGATTTGAAAACCGCAAACTTTTACCGAGATTCGAACCGGAGACCCCTCTAACCAGGCGCAGGCACTCAACCAACGTTGCCATCCAACTGCGGGCCTCTGTGAGAGTAAGAATTTCTCGAGATTACCGGCCCTAATTGGGTAAACTTACACCACGCTCAGCGTATTAATTTCAATTGGATGTGTCAAATCTGACACACAACTTCCTCCTCGGACTTTTCGTCTATAATGTTTTGAGCTATTTTGTTAGGTATAGGTTCACTTTTTGTTTTTTTTTTTTTTTACAGTATTTGTCGCGCTTGCTTGATATTTGAGAACTGTGATAATAATAATAATATGTGGCGCTACAGCGCGTAGAGGACCAGGGCCTAGCTTCTCAGCAACCACTCGTGTTGTGCGTTCTCTCACGAGTGGAAGGGACCTACAGTTTTATGCGGACTCCCAACGGCCAAGTTTGAGAAGCTATTTCTAGACAGTTATACTCTTTTTGCATTGTCAGTGACTCGAAAGAGGTGGGGCCAAGAAGAGTATTTCTTGTCGTACCAGGAATCGAACCTAGACAGGTAAGTTCAAGTGCGTAGGAGTCGACACACATACCCACAACGTCACGGCCCACTGATATTCATATAATGCTCAAAATCCTAGCAGACTTTGAATTTGTTCGTCACTTGTGGAACAAAGTTTAGGGAACGGCGACAAAGGATATTTAAACAGTTCACAGTTCTGGCACCAAGTACAGCGAGCTTGAAAGAAATTTTAAAAAAATCACAAAAACTACATAGTTTACCATTTAAATATCCTAATTAACGTTGCGAGTCAGTGAGACATCAAATTGTTGTTCTGTGGTTGTAGTGGCCGACTGCTGAAGACATTCACACTTAGGGCAAAGTAGGCCCATTGTGATACCACGCGGATAGACTTCTCCTAACATCGGAACCAGTTGGTGCTTGCAGTGAAGCGATTTATCTAGCCTCTGCTGGTGCTGTTTAGCACATTCAGATTATTGAAATAGTAGTCCTGTAATTGTAGGAACCCAGAGCGCTGTTCGAGCAGAGTAGATGATCTATGTTTTCTACCTCCTCTTCATCCAGGCAGCTTCTGCAGAAATCATTATAAGGGACACCCAACCTGCGAGCATGAGTGCCAATTGTATAGTGCCCGGTTATGACTCCTATGAGAGTCCTTAATGAGGATCTGCTGAGTCTAAGTAGACTGAGTGACCCTTTTTGGGTAAAGTGATGGCCAAATTTCTTTCGTTTTAAGACAGCTGGTAAATTATTATTGTAATAATAAGACAATTTGCAATAATTAGAACGCATTCTCACACCTTTGATTGGTATTTTTGTGGATTATCGACGTAACGCACGCGACGGATGCTCTGGGCTAGAAGGAATCACAGTAGACAACCACGGACACATGTGCACTCCTTAGGTGACATCAACGCAAGCCACTGCATGCAGTTGAGGGCTCATGTAGAAAACAATTCAATTAGTCCATGAATCATTTCATAGTTATGAGTTCTCTTTAAGTCTTACGTTGACACAGCGTTGCCGATGTGGCAATTTTATATTTAAATGACACTGTGACACTTAATATATCTTTGAAAAATTATCATTTTTATATCAATACTTATGTATGTATAAAACAACCACCGTATCACTTTCATTTGCCGAAAGAGTTAGTTGAACGTATTCAAAACACCCGCTGTATCGGCTGCAACTACCGAAAGAATTGCTTTTATTCTGAGCAATGTTGAACAAAGCACGCTAACGTCACAATTTCTGTGCTTTGAACATTTGAAATTTTAACAGCGAGCATTGAAATTTGGACTTTGTTATTTTTTGAGTGTGATTTGATTTGATTGAAATTAAAGTGGATCAGACAAAATTTGTGATCCCTAAAGCCTTAAAATGACACTCTTTTGTAACAGTCGTGGCATATTTAAAAATAAAATTCCGGCAACGCTGCTTACGATTTTACAACCTTGGACCTTTTTCTCTAGTCAGTAGTCACACGGCTTGAAGGAGCTAAGTTGAACTGGCAGACAGCATAACCGTGTGGGTTGTTTATATACTCGTATACTACATGCTTCTGGAATCTTTAAAAATCGAAATCTAAGGAAATTTAAATAAGAAACCTAAATGAGTTATCTTTTTTCCAAACAAACTGTGCACGAAAAGGTTGTTCAGTACCAATTTTTAGAAAGAAAACATGCGTTGAATGCGCTCCTTGAATTACTATTAAGTTATTAAATGATTGCTATATCTTAGATTTTAACAGAACGTCCTCCCCTTTGATGCAAGGAATGAACGCTTGTCAAAAGAGATTGTCAGCGCAAATACGACGACTCTAACCTTACTGGAATTGATACTAAAACGTCAGCTAAAATTTGTCTAGGTAATCCCAATCAATGAAAGCAAACCAGAAAATATTTGTGTGCCCTTACATTCGAAAGGAAACTTCAAGTCGTTTTATTTCTACTTAGGTCTAAGAAATCAATCCCGTAACATTTGCATAAAACATTTCGGGGTTAAAATGATCAATAGGCTTTTTTAGTTCTTGAGTAATTTGGAATTAACGGTGTTAGTCACGATTTTTAAGTGAAATTCGCAAACAATTTGGACTGAGAATTCTACAATTTCTACAATTCCTGTGAACGACAAGGAATCGTCTATTTTCGCTCATTTTAAACTGAAGCACCAAGAAACTAAACAAAAATGCGCTCTCAAAATTCCCACCATCGATTCACCGACTGAACTGCAGGTGCTGCAAATGTTAGATCACGAAGAAAAGCTTAAAGTTCCGTCTGAATCAAAATACCACACTGTCGTGCTCCAATTAACATAAAGTTGCAAGCAATCGTTTGGAGAACTGATGCACATTTGCTCTTTTTCTTATTTGAGCACATTTATGTACGTTCGAAAAGTTAGCCTACAAACTAAAAATCGTTGAGAATCTTGATTTCATCGTTACGAAATAGAAATGAGTTATAAGAAGACTTATTTGGGGCAGATTGGGATGACTTCAACATCAAGCGGTCCGAGGTAAATAAACATAGCCCTGCAGATATGAGGGTGGACTGAGAAGGAATTTATAAACAGTTGGGCAAATAGTCCAATTTTGACCACCCAACAAGGTAGCTTCTTATAATTAGAAGAAAATCCGAAAAGGTTTATGTCTGAACACAGGAATTTGATCATTTAAGACGTATGTACGTGTCTACTTCCTTGGACTTCTGTTTCTTTGAAGAAATCAATTACTGGGCAGTGGACTCCCTTGAAAAAGTGGGGTCAATGATTCAGCACATTACCCTCAAATGACAGAAGGGTGTCATTTATCCTCGAATTATCTCGAAAGACTTTTTGAAATGTCTTAAATGTCGTCCAGCTGGAACAGTTACTGTAACTGACCGTACCCACGAGGTTTCAAAAGACATTCCAATTCAAATTCTGTCAAAAGTTGAACAGCAAATTGTTGTCCGATGAAACCCGTAGAGCCACAGACGATCACTGCTCACAACACTGTCGATGCGAACATCGAGCACATACGTACGTTCATTTGCAAATCAAACAAAGTCACTTTGACGCCAAAAACACCGCCCAGTCAGTCTCAGACAGAGCCACACCGAAAACCCACCTCCAGTCTGGCAATTGTCTGAGTGAGAAAGCTCTCCGAATCCAAGTGAGTTCCAAATCAGAATGATGACAGACGTCGGGGGAAACGGAGAAGAAGGAGGAAAAATGCAAAAGAAATTATCACGGACTGTCAATTTGGCGTGCATTACTGTACTCGAGATGGATGACATCAATTATTGACACATTTCGAGGGGGTTGAGATGGGATGCTTTAGCCCAGCAATCATTCGGGTATATTCCCTCTCTCAAGCAGAAGTATTTAATTCGAAGTGAAAACCCGTTCAGAGCACCGAGCTTCGAGCTCCCGCCACTCTGTAAAGGACACTAGTTAACGCGAAAGGCTGTGCGGATGAATGTGGTACTCACCTATATGGTGATGGCGGATTCGTGCTAAGCTCCAGTTTGCGATAGGATTCCTCAATCGGACTCAGTATGTCTGTGACGCTAAACGGTGTCGAATGACTACTATTCAGCAGAGTGTTATGGTGCTGATGGTGTAGATTCTGCAAGTGCTGTAGATTACTCAAATTATGATGATGATGATGATGGTGGTGGTGATGGGCGGCAGCTGCTGCTGCGGCGGCGGCTGATGCGGCGGCGGCGTTAACGGACGTTGATACGGATGTCAGTGCTGTCTGTTGCTGATGCGATGACTTTGGCGACAAACTCATAACCAAGTCGACGCCATTTAATTCTGTTAATAGATTCGTATCCTCGTGTTCGGGATCCTCCGCAAAGGCTCCAGAATTATTCTGATGTATATTGGCCAGTGTGGCTGACATACGCGTTTATGTTATGCAGCGCTCTGCCGTTAGCTTCGCATAAATCTAAATCTCTCTATCGAATCGATTTTATTTTTTTACTTAATTTTTTTTTTCTCTGCCTCTCTCTCTCTCTCGCTCGCGCGCTCTTTTTAAATAAGGACTGGTATCACCATACAAGGAAACAACAAAACAAAAGGGATAACTTAAGGATTTTCACTTTCGATTAGAATATGTATTGTATTCTCGGCAAGGATCACACTTCAACTTCAACACACAAGGAACATACACTCGGCTTTAATCGATCGCAATTGAATCACCATCCATAATCCATCCGCGTTCGAGAGTGTTATCACCTGGAAAAGAAAAGGACACACACGAGAGTGGATCAGTCGATTGAAATCATTCATTTGGCGCGTAAAATCGAACAATCAAATTTTGTCATCACGCACACACAGGGATCGAAGGAAGGACGACACGCCAGAGTGTAGCCGACGACGATTCTGGTATCCTTAAGAAACCGACCTAAACTAAATCCGGACACCTAGTGTTCGGCGCTGAAGAATGAACACGCGGTGTCATCTTGACGCGAAGACTCGCATTGCTCTATCGCTTATCCTTCTTTATCCGTTCTGTTCTTTTCTAATTAAAGCGCTGCACACGGGGACACATCCGAGGGGATGCTGTGATGAGTGATAGCCTTCTTCTCCACTCAAATGCGGCGTTGTGTATGCATTGCACGGCATTACACGGCATACCACGATACTCGTGTCTCACCGGAAAGGTTGTTACTTCCTTGTGGTGAAAGGAAATGGAAGAAGAAGCTCCACCACCCTCAACCGAGGGGAATGACGATGCGGACGCGGACTTTTGGGTGGCAAGAGACGAGCGCTTGTAAATTTGTATCTGCATCTTGTGCGATGTGAGAATTGCGGAGCACACTGCAGGTTGCATCTTTAATTGAAGGAAATTATGAATTGCCCCGTTTCGTGACGACTGACGTGACGAGTGCGGTTCGCTTCAAGGATGATGAAGATATGCGCGCGCTTAAGGTGCACCTGTGTGTATGTCACACTTACTCGTGCTCTCTGTCCTGCTCCTGCTAGTCGGTCGCGAACGAGGAGAACCGCGCGAATAATGAGCTAAGAAAACAGCGAATGTATATTTTTGGTCATCTCTGTATTTGTGCTTTGCTGCGGCGGTGCTATCATCACTTGGAAGAACTTTTCCTCCTCGTCATCAACCACGATCTACGTGCAATCTTCCATTAACAGATGCTTGCTTTGAAATTTCTTCTTCTTTTTTTGCCCGATTTTCTTATTTCGGTTACGTAAGGAATGGGAAGTAATTAGAAGCGGAGGAAGAGCAATGGAAAAGTTTGTCGCATGGACTTTGGGGGTGGAAGTGAAAAGGGGGGCTGCATCTTGCCTGGGACTCTGGCATTTTCAAGACATGCATGACTCCGCAAATTCGAAGATTTTTCTCATCATTGGAATGCAACATTGTTGCACTGGCAAGACTGGGAACTGCCGTCTGTTTCGAACGCTTCTTTAGATTGAGAGGCAGTTTGCTAGCTTCATGGACTATAGACTGTCATATCACTAGAAGTGTTTGAATGAAGGGTTGATGAATCTTCTATTTATTGTGCTGTTTTTGGGGTCTCCGTAGAAGAAATTGAAAGTCTCTTCAATTTTACTTAAGGAATGGTTGTTCTCAAGTCACTGCCTCTGGAATTATAGACACGATCATGATTTCGTGAAGTGCGTCAAAAGCGTTATTTTTCAAAGTTGTAAACGCTTCTGTTCACAGCCTAAAGCGGCGGTCCTCTAATATTTGACACTTATGAGGTATTTCAGTTGGAAATAATTGAGGCTTATATTCATACGTATTTTACATGATTTTTTGCGTATTTTCTTATTGTTGCGTCTTGTCAAACAATTAACCCACAAATGAACACAGCAAAAAATGTCAAAAAAGTTCCTGTTTAAGACAAAAATTGAATGCAATTGACGAACGACCCAAGAGTCGAATCAGCTTTGATAAAAATTAGCGACGCAAATCCATGTCGAAAATATCTATAGTCTATTTTTTGTGAGTAGAAAATCTCGTTTTTTGAGTTAAACAGTGTGTGATGTGCCTGATAAAGCTATAAAAATGCCACACATCGCCATCGTTTGCCCCAAAATGAAGTTAGTGACCATCAGTCGGTGAGAGCCAACAGCTATATTCTACAGACTTCCCGACGTCTGAACATTATGTGTCTAAGTACCTGCGAATCTCTCTTGGGAGTTGAAATGAAGTGGCATCGTCCACAGCGGGAGTTTGAAGATCAAACATTCACAGAGCAGTACTCTTCGGCTGCATATTTTTCAAGATTTCAGACATCATCGAAAGGCAGAGGTCAATGAGTTGAGATACAAATGGTTCAAGTATACCAAATTCCTGGTATCACGCTGTTAATTCTGGCATGGGATTCTTTTTCACTTCATTGACTTTCGCAAGTTTTCAACTCAAAAATCAAAAATGAAGCATTGTTCCAAGGCAATGATTGCATTTCTACTTAAACTGAAGACTGACTTGAACTAACAACTAACAAATCGACGGGTTCTAAATAAACCGCTTACAATGAATGTTTGTATCGTGGAAATGATTGAGCACTGATTTTTAAGTCACATTCCAAAGCAATACATCAGTCGCCGGAGTTTGTAGCCAAGGACTGAACGATCTAAAAAGTGGATCGAACACACTTTCCAAACATTTTATTTTTAACTGAATGTTAAAAGTGTTCGACGGACAAATTCACAACAACAAAGAAAAAAGTTGCAGCTTACTTGTGTCAAACAAATTGCCACTTGTAGCTACATCAAATCCTAATTTTGATAAAAAGTGTGTTTCTGATGGTTACTCAAAGCCGTCGGTAAGGAGAGTTTCAACTGACATCACATTTCAGAATTTTTGTATTGAATTTTCTGCATTTTTGTGGGCAAAAATATATTCAAATAAATGTGAAAAATTATCAATTAAGAAAGTAAAAAGATGACATTAGGCTCCTATCTGCGGAAGGGACAAGAAGGAATGCCGTCGGGAGATGGTTCCTTTAGAAGAAGTTAAACAATTACTGTATGATCAGAACCTTGAATATCGCAGCATTTTATTCTTTATGTCTAAGATGAAATTAAGAAAGTGTTGCGACTCTATGCAAGATGCTTGGAGATGTTCGAAAATTCAAACAGGAATAGAATATAGGTCGCGTCGAAAGCATGCATTTTCGACGTTTTATTGAGAGTTGTGGACTCTGTTGACCAAATTTTAAGCAATCAGCCACTGTTTTCAAATTGCCTTCGCTTCCATAAGTCGCATTCCCTTTTGTTTATCATCCAAAGTTGCATTCCCGAACATTATTGATTAAACAGAAAATTGAATACAAATTGTATGGAAAAAATAAATAAAAATTTAATAATTATGCTCCAATTTAGGTTGCCCAAAAGATACTGAAATTCATCATATATCTCCATCTTCTGTTTGAAGTTTACGGCAAATTAGATCATTGATTAGAGTTATTTTAAACCAATTGGTTTAATTTAGTTCCACAAACGAATACAGTTCAATTTGAAAACTTTTAGAAAATCGATCAAACATTCAAACAGATTGAAAATATTCCCAATTCGATGTCTGTTTCAATTTGTATTCAGCCCAGAGAGTGAAAACGCTTAACAAAGTGTATAGGGCCATTCATATGAGCTCGCTACGAATTGCGAACTTCGCAAACACTGAAACTTCATTCATTTGGAGTTTTCTCATTCGCAGAGAACTACGAGTAGAATTTATGAAAATTGACACTTCATTGCGAATTTATTGATCGTAAATTTGTGGATCGCGCTCTCAGCTTCACAGTTCCCAAATAGAATGATTGATTCGCGGAGAAACAATTTAAAATCGTTAATTAGGATAGTTAAACTGTCTTTTGTTGAGATTTTTGTAGATAAAACAACTCGATAATTCAATGGCTCATCTGTTTGAATGCCAAGAAGTATAACTTTTTGTTTCTATCTGCTGGAAAATGGTTGTTTCTGAAACTTCGCGTTGGCAATTCGCTGCTCAGATGAAGGGCCCGACTGTTTTCTGGCAAGAACGCGTTTCTAAAAAATGGAATTAATGCTGTGTTTGTCAAATTTGACATCAAAATTGGGGAAGAACATACAGAGGACAAGAAAGGAACTCTCGGAACAGCACTTTCACTCATTCTTACGAAGACGTGAACAATTGGCTTGGCGAATGGATTGTCTCAACAGACTGACTGAGATGAGAGGTCCATACGTTGATTACTGAACTAATTCATTCGGTTGGTTGAAGAAATGACAGGATTGTGTCCTTAACTACGACATTTCCTTTTTATAAGTAAGGCCCTTCTACTTTCCAGGCTTCAAAATTACTATCCACTAAATTGCACAAAAAACAAAGCTTTTGTAAAATACACGAAATCTGTATAAATGCGCAATTATCCGGATTAAATTCTTAAAGAAGTTGTGATGCCAAACCGTTTCCTTGTGATATTTACTAACGGCGCGGCGTTTACAAACAAGGATTTGTACAACAAATTGATTGTCAAATGCGTTAAAATGCTTTGAAATTGTCCACGTTAGATGTGAACAGGATCTGTTTCAAGGTTAATCATTGCAATTTGAAGATGATGGCAAATTTTGATTTTTGTTGCTGTTCCATGTTCATTGACCTACTAAGGCTTTTCTGGCATGCTTATGTTCCCCACTCGTAAGAGCACAACAGGAATGATTGTTGTACAAACTGGTTCCAGACTTATTGCGTGCTATAGCGACATTCATATTATTATTAAATACTTTATAAAAAAACCCATTTTCGTATATATTTTTTAATGTTTACTACCCTTCGCAAAAGATTTCAGTTTGTAGTCACCCGTAGATGATGAACATCTTTGAAACTCGGCTTTAAACTAGTGTTTAGCAACATGAATGTGAACGATAGCAAAAAATGCAACGGCAAAGAAATGGATGGACATGGAATATTTAAAATAGTAAGAACGCATATTTCATTTGTAGGTTAATTATGTTATTTATTTTTTTGTTCCTGCACCAAAAATGTTATGAAGACAACTTGGTAGCACTGTGTTTTGATGACGTTGATTGACACCTTAGCCGATGGGGCTTTTTTATTTGAAGTTAAGTTAATTTATTGGGTTTAAAACAATCCCGTGCGACAGAGTTTTATTTGAAAAAGACATCGACTGAGGTTTACTGGCATGTTACGTGCCACATTCCGTTTATAACACTTCTCAATTTTGATTGGTGTGACTATTTTTACTAATCTTTTTTTTAGCCAAACACCAAAAAAACACGTTTATTTATACGACAAATTATCGTATTCTGATATTTCATCTAAGTCTAGCTGTGTCCAGCTAAAAACTGTCTGATCACACTTTTCTTATTTGGATGACTAGATTGGATCACTAACTTGTGATTGAAATAAGGCCTGTCTGAATGTCTTTATACTTCAAAGCAGGAAAGTATTTATAGTTTATTCTTCAACTGCTGTGTATAATGCTTAAGTCGACTGCATATTTGTAGTTATTTGCGTGTAAATGGGGAAATTATAATTAGAAGTATAAATTAGGTGAGAAATGAGATCAACAAGCGCTTTGCGAAATGTTTTGGCCACGGACTGTACCACAATTCAGTAGGATCATACTACGGCTCTTTCATCTGAATGTGTTCATAAATGTTTCCAAATCTCGGGCTGGGAGCTGGTGTTAATGGTTTTATATTCCTTTCAGCTTCCTCCTTCAACTTTGATCTCTTTTGTCGTGGAACAGAATATGTATGTATTTAAGAGGAAGGACGCGGAATGAAATTCTCATTCCTCTACGAAAACACTCGTTATTCTGTGCTGAGAAACGCCAGTTTAGATTGTTTATGCAGAAGCCCCATTGGCGAGGATAAACGTGGCAAAAACAAACAAAAACTCCTAGCTGGGCAACAAATAAGACAGGAATCAGTAACTTTGTCAATTTTGAGTAGGATGAGGTTCCAATTCAATTCAGAGGAGCTTCAAAAGCTAGATAAATGTGAGTGAATTGTCTTCCCTAGCTGGCCACATCGGACTCTTCTCTAAAATCGTATCTTCTTTAAAGACATGCTTAAAAAGGATCATTTTCAGGATCATTTCTTTCGTAACTTCGTGCAACTCACAGTATTTGCCTTCAAGATGGACCGTGTGAATGGCTTGGCATCCCAGAGTACGTACGCCTGGGATACCTATCGGAGATAATATCAGAGTTTAGATTTAGGAAATACCGACGCCTGCCTGAGTATAGCGTAATCCCGTCGCCAAATTGCGATACAAGCATTTCCTCTCCAGAACTGCGCTCACCGCAGCGACACAACCCCACTTCCTTCTTCCCACTGAGTGCGTTCGACAAGTCAAAAGGAAAAGAGAAGAACATCTAAAACTGTATTCACAATGCAATTACCTATAACAGATCATAGTTTATCCAATTGATGAGTGTACGTTCCGGCAAGCTAGCAATGGATCCAATTGTCCTCTGAACACCAAGAACACTCTTTAGTCAATTGCAACAATTCGTGAAACAAAACAACGGCGACAACACAAAAAGGAAAAGCCCTCGCGATTCGACTGGAATTTGAATCCTCTGAAGTGTATTTGTTGATATCACTCGATTATCACGCGACGCACTAACATCAAAACAAAAATAAACCGCGAAACAGAAAGCGCTTCACCCCGACTAAACCAGACCACAGATCACGAGTCAAGTGTACACTTTGTGGGCAATCCAGTGACTTCCTTTTTTTTTTTCTCCTCAAGAGGCAAGGTTGAGAACCGAGTTGTCGATGGGTGTGTGTAGGCGCAGGCAAGTTGTAGAATCACATGGAACTCATTCACTCCTCCTTCGTCGCGGGCGTACACTCACACACGTACGCACTAACATGAAAAGGACACTCGACTAAAATGACAACACGGATTAAACAATCATCACAATTTGATACTAGTATCAATGTCAATTAATTGTACATTTGTCAATGGCGGACACACGAACGACCGAACGCAACCGATTGACTAACGATGCGCGCGAGGACGACACAAAGACGCGGACATACACTGGTAATCAAACGTCAAAATAATAATGTGATCACAATTCGCAACACCCCCCAAAAACACAGTGGATGTCGACGAAAACGGCGGCAAATAGAGAGCACAACACCGCACAAGAATCCACAAGAATTATAAGCGAAGAAGATCCTCAACAATCCAGTTTACCACACCACACAAGTTAGGTATTACAAGACAAGACACAGAACCAACCGAATTTCTTGACAGCGAAAAACCCAAGAAAAAAAAATAATATTGGAAACAACTGAAACAACAATTCAGCTTCAGTAAATTTATTATGAATATCCACTCGACACGATTCCGTCAAATGAAATAAGAGGTCTGAACAGTACTGACGAGTGCTTCTCAGATGGCTTCTGGATAGCCCTCGAATAAAACTTTTCCATATAGTACTCTTACAAGAAAGGAACGGAGATGAAAAACGAACAAAAAAAAAACGAACGCAAAACACACATATTTCAAACACACATCGCACAATAATGCGACGTGTTAGGCGACGCACACACACACACACACGGGCGCTGGGACTGGGGTAGGAACCGCGACAATACACAGAAATTCCAATTGTACTGCGGCGAGAGGGTCACACTGCACACATAGTCGATCAGAAAGAGATGTGAAATCGAGACACGAGTGAGCGAGATAGAGGTAGATCGGGGTGGATGGGATGCGCGAGTGAGCGGGAAGTCGAACACAAATGGTTGCACCGCGGGAGCGGTGGGTAGATACAAATTAGACTTGTGTATGCGTGTGTGAAAGTCTGAAGGGGGTGAGTCCGAAATTGTGTAGGTTTTATTTCGGGCATCCCCCACCCAACCACGGGCAAACGTCGGCCGCGGGAAAGAGAAGGACCGAAAGAGGAGAGCACCATACTGCATAGATACATTTGTATCTCACAAGTCACAGTGTGTGTGTGTGTGTAGTGAGAGGACTATTGGTAGGTTGGTTCGATGAGGAATACCCGTTGTTTTATCCTCTCTACCACCACCGAATCAACAACATCCTCATCTTCATCATCATCGTCATCATCGACATCGAATTGGTGTTGTGGTTGTTGTTGCTGTCACACAGTCGCCGCCGTAGCCGCACGACACACAATCGAATAAGAAGAAGGCGAATGCACACCGTCGCGTCGCTGCTCCCCACCCCCACCCGGACCGCGATCAACCGTTCGGTCAGCATCCGCATCCACATCAGTGTGGAGCGCAGAGAGAAGTAGGGAATAATGGGAACCAAAAAGTACCATCCCACTTATGTGGGCTTGAGTGAGCCGTCATGAGTGTGTTCGTCGAGTAGTCGACGACGACGACGACGACTCGACGACAACAGCATCGGCCCATAGATACATTTACCTACTATTTATGAGTGTGTATGTGTTTATGAGACTTGTCATCGCACTCAAGCGTGTACTTTTAGAAGAGGCTAGTGAGTGTCAAACACAATGGCCATAGAAGAGAACGCGAAACGCCAGAACGAAATGGCTATAGATGGTGGATGGTGGATGCTAGATGGCTTGTTGTTGTGTGTGCCAAAACGTCCGTGTCACCCAGCCCACCGCCGCCACCACTGTGATACCGGCTCGGCTCGGCTTGGCTCGGCTCTTGATCATCGTCATCGTCATCGGTACCGGGTACGGTATCAGCGGCAAAGAGAAAGAGAACTATGATGTGTAGATGTGTAGAAGCAGAAGAGGCTAAAATCAATGAAAAGGTAATTTTCAAAAGGCGTCAACCCAATGGGCCACACACCTTCTCCGTTTCTCCGTGCAAAGTTCCCGTTCATTTGGTGTTGTTGTTGTTATTTTATTCCGTTTTTTTTTCTTTCTTGATTCTCTTTTTTTGTTTCTAGAGAAGGCTAAAGTGTGCAATATATTTCTCAAATTAGATTTTCAGTATCTGCACAACTTTTTCTCTCTCTCATTCTGTCTCGCTCATTCATCAGCGTGTGCCTGTGTGCCTCCGATGTGTTTAGATTTGATGTTTTTTGGCAGGACGTTCACCAAAAGCTATGCGATGATTTGCGATTGAAATGAGGCTCTTTCTTTGGTCGCCGGCAATGATGTGTGCACATCGTTCAGTTTTGCGGAACGCAGACCCAAAAAGCAGAGCATTCACACACATCGGCATGTCGCCAGGCCGTGCCGCGCCGCGCCGCGCCGTATCGCCATCGCCTACGTGAAGGGGGTACTTAACAAATTCTCTAGTGGCACTAAAGACACCAAAACAAAAATCGACTGAAGCGTTGTTCGAGGGGCAACGAAAGGAAGGCGTGTGTTGAGAGAGTGGAAATGCAGTGTGTGACATAAGCGCCTGCTCTTCATCATGCATGCATGGAGTTTAGAGACTCCTTTTTTTGTGTGTGTTTGTTTGATACCATAGTTTTCGTTGTTGTTGTTTCCGTTGTTGTTACAGTTACAAATTCTTTTTTCACTCCCCGTGGATGATGGTGAAAATCGCTTTACTTTCCCCTAGCCTCCTTCTCCATCACACATCGTCATAATTAGGACCTTGTTTCTTTTTTCTTTTTTTTCTGTTTTTGTGTTACTTTCCATGCGTTTGTAGAGGGGAGGTGGTCTGCGAAAGTTTAAGACGCGTTTGTTGTTGCATAGGTTAGGTACCCACTACGACACTTTACGGTATTGATGAAAGTGGCACTTGTGGGAAATGTCAAAGTGCTTTATACGATGCTTCACAAGACTCTACTCTGCGACCGAGACTGAGACTGGGTCGACACATGTTTGTGTGTGTGCGCTTCTTTCTTGTTTAGCGCTAACAACCGGCCGACGACGACGCGTTATTCAATTAAGTGCTTCACTCATGTCAATTGTGACAGATAGGCTATGTGTTGTATTGTGTTGAAAGTTTACTTAATGTGGCATAACTGTCAAATGACATTCGATTTGATGGGAGTGCGGGATGGGCTTATGCTCCTAAGGTCGCCGCAATGTGAATGGGAAGATATGGAAAGCGAAAGGAGTCATTTGGTGACAGTGCGGGTCACCTGATCGCGCTGATGCCATGGTAATCGGTGAGAAAGTTTAAGCTGGCAAGTGATAGTGCTGTGAATTCACTAATATGCGAGCCTAATGGGTGCTTGAATACCACACTCCGTCGACTTTGATTGGTACGCGCATGTGAGAAAGTAAATACTTTCATTTGTGACAGTTTCAGTAGTCCTTGCTGAGAATTGATTCAAGGACTTTCTTCCTTAGAGAGATCATGTAGAAATGGATAGCGTAGCTATAATTAGGTCGGTCATATAATTTTCGCATTCTATTGGATCCAATTAAATGCCCTAACTTTTTAGACCTACATACATATGAAGTTTGAGAAATGGTTCAATGATAAACCCAGAAAATTTAACAAAATCGATTGCAGAACGTTCGTAGCAACATCAGTCATACCTCTAGGGCTATGTGAACATAATCACACGATTTCATATGTTCCTCGTCGCACGTCATTTATGCTTTCTGCCAAATAAACTCTCATTTTCATTTCATTTTAGTTCATTTTTATTAACTTAATTCATAACAAATACTTAAATACTAGACAAAAATGCTTAAAACTAGTTGAACGAACATTGTTACTACTTCTAACTTACTGGCCCTAGGCGGGCACTCTAAGCTAAACTTAATCTTAAACTATGTCTTTCGACTTAACCTAACAATGCATTTTTAAAAGTAAATAAATTTAACCGTAATATAAGATTAAGAAAATTAGAAAAAACTTAATATCCGAACTCCAAATAAACTCTCATTTACGTACTGTCATTTTAAGAGCGATATATTTCGCACTTAAGTAAGAAAAAGTGAACGAAACTTAACGAAACTAAGCGGATCGCTTCTTATTGTTACGATGTGTATTCGCTCTATTTCTTAAGTTGACTTAAGCCTCTTGGTGACCTTTATGATTGGGTCCTTAGACATGCATCGCATTGATTTTTGTTTGAAAATATCTATTAGCTGTGTTTGCTTTTATTGTGTTCCAGTTGAGATGTATTCGTAGCTCTATAAACTAATTGAATAGAATTTACCTCAAACTAGAATTTTCTTTTCTTTTTGATGAGTTCTATTGGATCTTCTCTGCCCTCTTCAGAGCTGCGACTATTTCAGTGCTTGCTTGATGTCACACATCATCATCTACCTATGTGTTTATATGGCCGTCCAAATTTGTATAATCTTCTAACTAAAGCAAATTGTCTTCTGAATCAAATTGATCGGAGACATGCAGCACTACTTGTAATCAGAAAGAGAACATTTTTTTTTTAATTACAATCATTGGAAATCAAATGGTTGAATAATGTTTGCAAGCAAATCTTTGCCGTCCGTCAAATATTAGCTGCAGTTGCACAGTGCACTCAGTGTAGTTTCTGCAGTGTCATGTTCACTCCTGCGTACAAGAGAAATAAAAGAGTGCACTCGTGTTGCGATCTAGTGATCAAGCAATGTACTCCTGGTATGATAATCTAGTCTATTATACACTTTGCTAAACAAATTACAATGAATAGTGTGAAATACTGCACACGTTTAGAACGATCAATTTAATGTATTCATGAAGACCCCGAATATGATTGATGGTCCGCGGATCAAACCTCGGCACACACTTCTTCAATGACTTACGTCACCGCCTCACCGTCACTGACAATGTTGAAAGTTCATAACTGTGCGAACAGTTCCGTACGCAGTCGTAGCAAGGTTGTATCCACTCATCAAAAAACAATAGCCCGCTCAACACGGATGGTTTCTTTTGAAACTAGGTCCAAGTTCAGCCCAAGTCCAGACTGTAATGTCATCCAACATGCAGTGCAGCTCGGTTCATTATTTGCGTTGTTTCCAACCACTGTGTACATGAATTAGCTGGCGGACTAGGTCGTGCTATTGGATCGACACTCGTCTATGGCGATAAACCACCGTCAATTGCAGTCTTGGTAGATATCGTTTCACGTGTTACCAGTGCTGGGAGAGCTCATATAAAACGCAGCGGCAATTCCTGGCCTCAAGCATTGGTTGAGCTACGAGTTCTGAAGAAGTGTAACATAAAAGCAAATCAATCGTGTTTTTTGATTTTTATTAATAAGGTCGATGAACGGTGTCACAAAATTGTCTATGACTGGATTGTAAGACTCGTCACTTTCCTTCAGGTCTTTCAAATATTTCTTTTTTTCAGTTGACATAAGAGCCGAATCTTTCCTGATTGTGTACGTCGGTGGTACGCCTTTGTCCTTTTCAATGCAGAAAGAGATCGCTCTAAATACGCCGTTGATAAGGTAACGATCATATCAGCTTTTACACTTGCTCAAAGCTGTGGGCGATATTTTTCTCTCTCCAGAGCAAGACATGAGTGGCCGTTTGCTGACCGTAACTCTTAAATCAGCTTGAAGTTACGTATAAACCTTATGTTTAGCACCGCTAAATTAGCTAACTGAGAGCGTTGTCTATGACAACTTTTACGGGAAATGCATGCATTGGATCAAATCAAATCAATTGTATACACTTTTCCAATTCCCTGTATTTTTTTTCAATTAAAATCCAAACGTTTGATAAATCGTTCTACGTAATATGTATTATTTTGTGGCGCTCGTCATAATTTCGCTTTGCAGAAAAATTCCCAGTTGACGAATTGCAAGCTATTTGTCAGCACAGAGTTTTTTTTATAATCTTTGTGCGCCTTTTCCTTCTCATATTCGGCTCACAGCGACGCTCTGGTGTCGGCACAAAATTGTGAAATCCGAGTTGTCACTACTTTTGTGATCACAAATGAAACTCGCTTGTTTCTTAGCTTAATTGAATACTCTTTCTAACCACTATCCGGTGCTTAGAATTGTATTATAATTTGCCGCCGACGACGTGTACTGGCTTGGCTTGGTACGTTGACTCCTCGAGTCAAGGTAAACGGTTCTAGGATCAATCCCCGAATTTTAGCAACTTTCAAAACTCACCGCGTCACCTATTTATAGTCACTGACGATACTCAAGGAGTAATTCTGTCTAGAAAAGGCTTCTCAAAATTCAGTCGGGATAAAGCTGTAGACTCCATCCACTCGTGTTAGAACAATAGCATGCGCAACAGCACACTGGGTGCTGGATAAAATAGGACCAGGTCCTCGGACTGCCGCACCACCCATATTGTTATTGTTTCGCCCAAGGACACTAAATTACGTCTGATTTATCTTCATCTGGCAAAATATCCATGTCCTGCGTCTGAGGAATGAAATGCTTTGAGTCCATTTAGATGGACAAAATGCGTACGCACGATTATTCGCAATTCCTTTTTGTGGTCGTGCCACGTTTCTAGACGCCTTATCTTATCTTATCAGATCTTATCTCAACGAACGGATGTATATTATGTAAACAGGGTGATGCTCAGTGGCAGCAAGCGAACTGAAAAAAACTGAGCTGTGCTTTTGAAGAAGCTGCTGATAAAGGATATCTACAGTTTTTCTATTGCAATCGGGTTATTTCTGACAATGTTCTTTTGGCATTGATCATTGCACTTAGCTTGACATTTCAACGAAAACGATCGGAATGGTTAAGCTAAAATTATTCGAAATTTAATGATTTTGTCTTCAACTAATTGACACACAATCCTTGATCAGCAAGCCGAGGAGCTGATGGGAGAAATGCGTACATTTAGAGAGTGGCAACAGCAGCAAGAAAACGAAATGTCAATAAAGTGTCAATTGGTCCATCAAGATCTAAGTGAAACGTGGCTTTCGCGTCTACCCACGGATCTAACCTAACTTAAGGTGCGTGCTTGGATTAAAACTAAAGCGGTTATATGTCCTCGCTCAGCTTTTACAGAAGTCAGTCAGTCCCACTTTCAACCACATCTACAACTTCACATCACGCTGCTGCTTCTGTGAGACCCTAAACTGTCTCACATTCGCACAACACAAACATCGATGGAACGTGTATTGAAAGAATAACATCTCCTTTAACGTAATGTTTCTTTTCCTTCAAGGCTTGTCTAATACACAGGGCAACACTGGTTTAGTCCTTTCAAGCTGTGCCTTGCAGAAGTGGTGACAAAATATTAATTTAATACCGATTCTTCGTTAATGTGGATTGGGACGGTTAGAAAAATACATCGCTTTAAATTGCTTAAACGGGCATCAAGACTGTAGACGATGAGTTAATTAATCCAGTCTCGTGACACAAAGCAGCAGATGTCGACCATATGCAAGTGCATGGAGTTACATTAATGACGCTAAGTGTCGGACTGTGACATGGAAACCTACAACAAGGTGTCAAGGAACGTTCAGCAGCTAAGAAGGTGGTGTATCATAATGATTTCTGGTTGTGACAGCAGCTCACTGGTCAAAATTTTGCATTTCTGAACAACTGCAAATGTTGCAGCCTTGAACCGACACTGATTCCATTCCATTCTACCATTCTGTTAGCACAACAGCTTCTGTTAGAAACTAAACGATCAGTTCAAACAAAGTGCTCAGCTCAAGCTCCTCCAAGTGCTGCCAAGTCGTGATGAAGAAATTGTTTGTTTCTCAAGCGCACATTTCGCATAAGTTCTTTTTCTCATTTCCTCGAGATTCGATTTGCATAGCAATTGTCCCAGATTCTGAGCAGCGGCCCGCTAATTCAACGTGTGTGCCACGGTTTACATCACGTTTTCATCTTAAGCTGTTTAGGTAGCAACCAATTGGTTGGTCTTATCGAAGACCCCCCGAAGTGGAGTGCTTAAGAATTTTAATGCAAACAACACGATTTGGCTTTGCCGCACATAAACATCCACTTGACATCTCACAGAAGTCAACTTGACCAACATAAACAGATTCCCATTTGCCGCCGTTACAGGTTCAGGGTTCAAGGAACGAGTGTCATTAAGGGAAAAACAATAATTATCAAGTAGATCCATGCGCGGCGCGGAGGCAGCACGAAGAAGAATGATGGAGAAAACAGAAGAAAACTTTTCGTGACTTGCGTTCGAAAATGTATTTCACGGAGGTTCGTTTGATTCGCTGGCGCGTAAATGTGGGAGAAATTGACGACTGTTGGTGGGATTTTCGTGAATTCTTGTGATGGTGGGCTTGAGAGATATTCCTCCATCATGGCTCTCAATTGAAGGTTGTTTTTTTTTTTTTTGTTTAACACAGCACACAGGGACACTTTAACATTCCAGAAAAGACAGACTGACGAACTGTCATGCCTTTCGCGACTGCAAATGCTACTCCTAACGCTTGAAACGACTGATTTTACTAATCGTAGAGGATCAGAGGTCATCGTCTGCTTCGTTACGAAACAATTATGCTTTGTTCTCAAACTAAACGATCAGAAATTATGATCAGACTGAGCAGAGACTGAGAAGAGAGAGAGCCTGCTCTCAGGACTGCCGTTGACGCTGTCATTTGCGCCATTGGAACATGCGACATTTGAATGGGCTGCCCTCTAATGCCTTCTGAAGATGTTGCAGAGATAAAAAGAGGATGCACCTTATCTACTCTAGCAGCGCTGCCCCCTCGCTAAGGAAAGCAACAACAACTGGTCCAACTAAGCAATACTACTCCGTAGTCCATCTTCATCGCTTTATAAAGAGGATCAACTGGTATATGGAGCCAGTTCCGCGGCCTATGCAGGGCCAAGTGTGACTGTTTTGAACCCATTTGAACATAATCTAACTTCAGACAGTTGGGTGTTGAACCAGTTGTCAGATTACAAGCTGTGAATGTAACTTTTGTTGAGTAAACTTCTCAAAACACACTTCCAAAATCATTGATTCTACGCATCAGCTTACCTCAGTGCTTAGCTTTATTCCTGGTCTTTGTCTGTTACGTTGTCCCTGGGCCAGTTTGAAGATTGTGGGGTCGTGTGCGTTTCGATGCCTCAGCTGCATAAAGGGCTAAGTCCGTAGATATGTCACTTATAGTTCGTGGTTGAACTAAACAGGAAACAGTACTCGCATAAAACACGTCTACAAAGCAGATCGTCTGTATTTGATTACAAACAAAATAGCACATCGTATGTCCTACATAGAGTTTACATTCTCCACGAATTCTTCAATTGCAGTAATTTACTTTGCTTATTTCTCAGATCAGTGGCCAGGTGGCTCAGGTCTGCATCTGAGCTAAGGCGGCTTTTCATCCTTGATTGCCCAAGTTGTCCGCGAACACTTGATCTTTAGCTTTCTCTCTTTCTCGAATCAGGAGGCTCGGATTGGAAGACGCTCTTAGCTGGAGCATTGGTGTTCATACGCTCGATGTCGGCAAGCGAGTGTATTCACATCCTTGTACAACTTCTCCATTCTACATTCTCTCGTCGGTCATATCATATTTTTCTTTCGAAAGCACCAAGAATAAGCTGCGCAGTTTTGCTTATCGCCCAGCTTTTGGTTCCATATAGCAGGATTGACAAAATAAGCTCTAGAGCATGATTTTGGTGCTTCTCGTCAGGAGATTTAACTCAAGTTGCTTAGATAAATCAAAGTTTGTTCTGCGATGCCATTTGTGGTGTTCACCACCTGCGAACTGATATAATTGATATCATGTTTGAATATGATTGCGGCCATGTGATGGTTGCGGCTGACGCTTACATGGCGTAATTTGTACATCAAGCTGTATTTCGGCAATAACTCGACGTATGTTGCTTACCAAGTCCAAGTGTTGCACGATTAAGTTAGTAATCATGTTTCTGTGTTCTGTTCCTAGCTGTTGACTGTAACGTTTTGAACATCATCATTTTTGAAGACATTTGGAATTAAAATCGTGACTTTTTCTAGATGTAATGGTGTACCATGGTTTGAGTTTCGCGAATTGAAGCATGATTTTCGAAATAAATTTGAACAATTTATAAATATTGCCCTATTTGTGGTGGATTGCCAAACCAAACTCACCTCAAAATACCCGAGAACTGTCAAATCAGTCGTCACAGAAAACAATCGTCTTTTCTTAATTGAGAGTCTTTTAACTTTTATTTTTCGAACAGTCCCTGGTGGATCTAAATTAGAGTCACAGTACAAATTTGGTGCCCAAAGAACAAAATTTAAGTGGGGGATAGATTAAGTTGTGTAACTTGACAAATTCTGCTGTCAGTTCGTATAAAAGGGAATTAATTTTAAAGGAAGCTCCAACAACTTTCAGCTTTTCAGAACCGCCATCTTTTTGTTTTGTGACGTCACTCAGTGTCCGTTTTTGACACTGGGCACATGTATTACTTAAGCTCACATCACAATTCAATTTCGTATATTAAAAAATGAGGAACGAAAAACAGGAATGGAATTGCAAATTGATGTAAGATGAATGGATTTACTTCATTTATGAAAGGAAAAACTCAACAATGTGCAGTAAAAGGCTGCTGAAACTGTTGTTAGTAGGAAAATGTTGAAAAGAAATCCGTTTTTTGTTTTTATATGTGTGAAAATGTTAATCTGTTTCCGCCTTTAAGTTTCTGTTGACATACAAATTCGTGCAATGACGTCAAGCAGGTTCTCAATAGAACTGTCCACCACACCTTATATTCCATCTACCATGCTCCAACAATATTTATCTTTGAAGAGTTGCTGGATTTTAGTATGATTTGTTTCACTAGGTGATGGAAAATTGGTGAATGCCAAAGGAATAGTTTGCCTTGATTTGGTTTGCGACGGTATACATGCATTACCTTGAATTTCGAGAATTAGTCGGTGGCCGATGCCTATAATATAGTCTAAGGTAAGGTCTAACTAACCTAGACATAGCTTCTGCAGCAAACATGGACCTAAGCATACCCTTGCCTATTAAAGACTTTGCAAGAGTGTCGAAAACGTACCACACACATCCATGTGGACTGATTCCTAAGTTTCGCCCCAATCCAAGCGATCCAAGCCAATGTTGGCCCTCAAAAACTCCTGCTAACAAGTTACAAAATTAAATTCCCTCCGAGCATTCGATTTAGTCTGCAATTTCTTATTTAAATGCTTAAAGGCACTCAGTGTCATCATCAAACGTATTCACAGACCAGAAATTAATATGCGAGTGGGTAGCTAGAATTTCCATAAAATTAAACCATCACATTCCATCACTCCATCGCCATCGTCCCCGTGGTGAAATGTGAAATTTCCACAGCCACCCTCTCGCTCGCCGGGTCACCAGCCACCAGCCATCAGCCACCACCCACTGGTATCTAAGTCAATTTTATCAAACTAATTCTCGAAAATTTTCGATGCAAACAAACAAACAAATTAAATTTCTATTAAAATCCCTCCATGACCCGCAAAGGATACACACACCAACCACTACACGCAGACGTGGCCCGTGTCCGCTGAACAGAGTCAGCAACTTTAACTGCACCCTGTGTGTGCTAGTGACAATAATATCCTCTTTTTTGTCCTCTCTCCCATCAAACATGGAGTGCAAAACGATAATTCTCTCCTCTCTTCCAGCGTTTTTTTGTTTTTTTTTTCCTTTCGCCAGCAAATCCCTGTTCTCCGTGTGTTGTCTGCAGGATGCGAATGCGAATGCGAATGCGGATGACGATGACGACGATGATGGTGATGATGATGATGACGTTGATGGTGATGATGATGTATGAGATGTATCTCGGCGAAATGCCAAAGTGTGATTGCAGCCGCAACATGGCTCGGATCGGATGCCTTTTTCCCCACTCACCAGCGGGCAGCGGGCGCGTCGCTTCAGTTGCTCCTGTTGTCTCTGTCGCATTGTGCTGACTGGCGCAGTGCTCTCCCTCTCTCTCTGCTCACACACACGCGCGCATTGCACAGGAGGGCGTGGCATACAATGGTGCTTACCAACCAGATGATACAAAATTTTCCTCTCTTGCCACTCAAGCGACTTCAATTGGCTTTCATCGAGTTGCACGAGTGTGCTGCTGCCGCTGTCATCCCTCAACACACTAGCGCAAAAGTTTGATTTACGGCCCACACGCACACACTGGCAGACTCCGGCTTGTGTGGTGGTGTGTGTGTGTGGGTTTTTGAGGAAAGGTGTGAATAAAGTGTACCTCCTTGGGATTCTGCTCGGATGAATGGTGGATTTAATGTTGCCTATTATTTGATGTTTGATTATCCTTCGTGAGTGTTTATTCGTCGTTTCTGTCGTTTTTGCGACTCCTTGCTCGTTCCAATGTTGATTTTGCCATTTAATGGCGAAATTGCATAAAAAACAGTTAGTTTCTGACCTGTCCCCCTTCAATGATGATCACGATGTTTGTGGCGGTGATGGTGATGGAGGTGGTGGTGATGCGGTGATGGTCAGCAGACAGCACTGAGAATTTCGTTGTTGTTGTGGATTAATCACTTCCGCTACAGTTGTAGACTTTAAAAGGATGAATGCACAGGTTCCTCTAATTGGATCGTTGAGTGGGCGAGATGACGGCGCGCCGCGCCATGGGGTGTGATTGACGATGGCCCGGTAAATAGTGGAAAAACCTAGTTTTAGTTAATCCTTTTATTTACTCAGCGCCAGGTGGGCCCCGTTTTGCATTTAAGACGCATGCGGATCTATTTACTTTCTGTCCACCACCACCACCACCGAGGGTGGGTGAATAAAGTCTCGCATCCGAGTGCAGGAGGGAGACCGGGGGAAGGGAGCTGCTGAGTGGTGACTGCCACTGGAACTAGTGTCTCTGGGTGCAGGCACAGAAAAAGTCGATAAAAATGTATTTCTGCAGAGTGTTGGATGGAATTTGAGCTGCAAAGACGTGGGCCGATGCAGAAGTGGCCAAGTCGGAGTTTTCGTTGCTGCGTCCTCTTTTTTTCCCCATTCTTCAGCGTTCGCAACCAATTTGACTTTGAAATGACTTTAAGCAGATGAGTCTGTATGGGAGAGGGTGTGTGTGTGTGCGATTTGGCATAGTTGAAGAGTTTTGTTGTTTACGGTTTTTGTTGACCCACAGGAATGGAGATGGAAGCAAATGTGCGCAAAGTCTGCGCTTTTATTCGCCTTCTGCACTTGAAACTCGCAGGGAGGTCGAAAAATAAATCGAATTTCAACCAAATTGTGGCGACGATTCTTTCTTTCGTCGCAGGACTTTAATGAAATGATTTTCGCAAGGATCTTTCAGTACTGGAATGTTGGATGCTTCATTTGTGGAGGGAAATTCACACTGTACGTCGGAATCTGAAGCAATACTCAGACTAACAGTCTGGTCATGTTATTTTGCAAAATTTTAATCCAAAGCGTAGACAGAACGGCAGGAAAATTCTGCCGACGGGCTATGCGGTTCAGTCTGCAAGAAGGTGAATGGTGGAGAAGACATAACCAGATCTGCGAGCTGTAGTCCGGATGCAGTCCGGAAGGCAAACATTTGTCGACTGCAACGACACGGCCACTTCGAGCGCATGGACACCAATTCGCCACATACAGGGGGCCTTCGAAACGGAGCCTCCAGACGGACGAACGCATGCGAGCTTGGTCTTGATAACTGGAAGCAGCGTGCCGTCAACGATGGAACGGAACTATCTCTAAGACCTCTCATGGGCCGCAGGCCTGATTAGTATGTAGATAGGTAGGTAAATGGCTGCACTGACGACCTTAAGACCGTGGTTCACTTAGACCAGAGGTTTGCAAATTATTTTTCCTCGTAGACCCCTTTCAAAATTAACCTGGTTTCTGTTGACCGCTGCTGCTATACACTTCAAATAATGTGATCTAGTCTAACGATGGAACTTTGCGTCGCGAGTGAGTTCCAACTGATCATACACGATTGCAAGTACAGCACAAGTCGTATTACATCCCATTACACGAGTGAAATTAACGAAGAAAGTTGTAATTTTAAGAACTTTATTCACTTTAAAAATATGCCAGATGCATCATCGGCGACGGATAACCCAAACTAAATCCTTAATTTTACTCTAGTTTACCAACGCTACATCTGCGTGAAGGAGGAAGAGTTAATGTCGCTCGAATAAATAACAATCTACGACCAATACAACTCCGCTGCTCTAAAGAAGGCTACACTCTATCAGTTTTTAAATGACATTCCTAGAATTTCATTTCTTATCATTTCAGTGTGTGCTATAAACTGTCATTGTGCATCATTTTAAAAAAAGGAAGTCATTTAAAAACTGATAGTGTGTAGTTTCCCTAAGATAAAGGATAAATCGTTATCTGCAACGCTGCAGTCTACATTCAACATAGCTCTGGTTTTCTGTAAGCTAGGTAGAATCTAAAAGTTCAGTTCTGAGTTAAATAAAAACACAAGTCTCTCTGAGACCTATTTTTAAGACCCAAGTTCGTAGGACCCACATAAATCGTTTTACTCTCATGTTGCCGTAGTGAGGTTGCATGAATTCAAACCCAACGCACGCAAAGGATTCCATTGGTTTGAGCCCTTTGAAAATAGTCGCGCTCTCATTCAGCCACCTACCCGTTGGGAAACTATCACATATGAGCTCGTTCCGCCAATGTGCAAAGCGCCTCTGTCTTGAGTGCAATTTTGTATCTAATGACGCTCGTAATGATGCCAGGGAGGGAGCACGACGCGTCCGCGGTGGACGGTAGGTGCAAAGTGCAAAAGTAAATAAATTTGTCATCTGCCGCTAAAACCATCCAGATGCTCATATGAATCTTAGTAGGTTTTCAAGTTTAACACCGCAGCTTTGCGAAGAAGTGCTTTCCTGGGAACTACCTCCTTTTGTTTGCTAGAACAGATGTTGAATAGATTCTGTTTCGTCCTCATCTCTGCAGCGTCTGCAAAAGTCATTATGTGGAGCTCGGTCCGCATCTCTAAAAACTCCTATTAGCATGCGTACTCGCATTTGACTAAAAACCCATCAAAAATGTTGATTTTTTTTGCTCAGCTTTGCCGTTGCTACAATACCAAGTCGTGGTAAGTAAATAAGTGCATTATTACACTAGAACTCCGCTGAGAACGAAATGAAAACAGAAAACTGACAAAAAGGTTGTTCAAAGTTCAGTTACATTGTCATATTCTCATGTACCTCGTGGTACACGACGTACAGTGTGTTATTTTGCGAATCTAGCGGAACTTAATTAAAAAATCAAAGTCGTCCGAATGACAAAAGACGCGATGGGCAGAACTTGAGCCGTAAATGGCTTGTCATCGTCCATCTCACTCGGCGCCCTCTATTAAGGGACTCAAAATTTGCCTGGGCACTGCTTCGTGGCGGTCGTGGCATTGTGGGTCTGTGCGTCGACTCCTACGAACTTCAACCTCGACTTCGAGGTTCGAATCGCAGTACGACAAAAATAATTTTCAAGGCCGCACCTCTTTTGAGTCGCTGATAATGCTCAAAGAGTATAACTGTCTAGAAGAAGCTTCTCAAACTTGGCCGTTCGGAGTCGGCATAAGACTGTAGGCCCCTTCCACTCGTGAGAGAACGCACAACACGAGTGGTTGCTGAGAAACTAGGCCCTGGGCCTCTACGGGCTGTAGCTCCACCCATATTTGTATTATTATACTGCTTCAATGGGGTGCATGTAAAGTCCGTATAAAATTTTTTTCCGCATTTCTATTCACCTAAAAATGAAATTAGATCAGTCGGAACAATTCACTAATTCACAATTGAAATTTTCATTAAGTGTGAATTCGTACGTAATAAATTGTGAAATCGTCAAATACAATGCATTAAAAATGTAACCCATGCACATTTTCAACCGCCGACAGCTTGTTTTTTTTTTGACATTTCTGCATTTGCCTCCGTTTGAAACCCAAATCCATACCCACCACGGTACAGCCAATGCACATCTCCATGTACGTTGCATACATAAATAATGGTTGTCTCTATCCAAAGAAGACTCGCTGTCTCTTTTTTGTCGAACTGCATTAAAAATGCGGAAAGAAGGTAGTGTTGCACGGGCTTTAGCAGACTTAGTCTCATGTCAAATAACTTCTGTAGAAGTCGTCTGGATGAAGACAGAACATTCTTCACCTGCGCCACAGTCTCTGCGACCTCAGCAAGGTACCAATTGCAGAATACTGCTTCATTTCATGGAAGCCTTTATGATACTCGGAGAATGAAATAAATGAATGCATGCTTTGGCGATATGTATAGATATGAGGTTTCACAATGAATTCTTGTTTTGTGATTGTCTCAATTTCTAGAGGAAATAGCAATATTACCACGAAATTAAAGGCTCCGGCACGTAGAATATTTTACATGCGTCAGCGTCAAGGCTTCCGTTGACTTTGAAGTCCCTAACGCAATTGGTACTTTTACAGTATGTCATAAATATACATAAATATACAATTACAAACGATTATTTACATTTGTATGCATTTTCAAAATCTCCTTCGACAACAACCAACCCCCAAATGTTAATTTAAAATTCTAATTCTATTAAAATGTCTCAATCTGTTGACTGTCAACGCTGAAGGGGAGAGAAAAGTTAAAAGTTGAGCAACTACAACCGTCGCGTTAGTCTATGTGTCCCTCCTATAACAACGCATGCATTTTTTGTATCTGTCAAAGTATCGCTGACGCTGACGCATGTAAAGTATTCTATGTGCCGGAGCCTTAAGGGGCTTTGAACATTTCAGTAGAAAGTATTTTGCTAACCATTCGATAACCTGTGCACAAATCGTAACATCGAATTCCAGATCCAACAGGTACACCCTGCTGGCTCGGGCTTTTACACAGTTTTTGAAAGAGTTTTAATCACAAGTGTAAATGCTCAATGAATGTAATTAGTCGTTAGATCGGAGATTGCGAGCTTACAAAGTGGAGACTTATTGTTCTGTCCGTGGACAGGGAACTAAGAGCCGTTTGCTCATACTACACTCAGCGATTTAAGTTTCACTTAACAAGTTAAGTTGGACTTAGCAGTTTGCACGATTCGAAATGTAACTCAAACTAAGTTGAAGAAATAGTGGATCATAAGACTTTAAGTTGTACTTTAATACTGACAGTGGCATAAAATCGTGGAGAAATTTGTGAAAAAAATAACAACAGTATTCAAACAAATTAGTATGGGGTTCGGATTACTTGATTAATTTCAAGATGATTTGATACTTTGACGAATTCTCCTTTCATAAACGAGTTCGTCTAACCAAGAACATAATCAATAATCGATGTTCTGTCCTTGATTGCAGCATATAGAATTAAATTTGGAATGTCCTCGCATTCGGTACGGTTTTCCATATTCATTCGAACATTCACATGAACATAAATTTCTAAGAAATAATTCGACTGCACCTATCAATCAACTGCTTAAGGTTTTACGTGGGCCATTGCTGTTTTCGGAGGAAACCATGCTTCGAGTTTATACACGATTGTTTTTGATTGCAGGTTCGAAAGCGAAAGAGCGTCCCTTTTAATTTTAAAAAGCAACATAAATTTACCGAAGAATGCTATTTTCTATTGCAAATACCAAGAAACATTTCCTTCGAATAGCTTCGTTTCTATTCGTGATTGGCGCCATCTATGGAACCCATATTAGAATTTACGTTCACCCATTAAAAATAGCGAATATGACATTTGACAATCGATGTGAGCTTGGTTGCGCTTAAAAAATACCGGGCCATAGCTAAGCACGACTTAAATTTTTACGAGCAACGAAGAACAGCTAAAGTTGAACTTAAGGTTTAAGTGTAACTTGGCTATGATGTAGATTTAAGTGTATTATCAGCAAACGGCCCTAGATGAATCTAAATACATTAATGCTCAAGAGTCAACTACTAAAGGGTGATTTTTTAGCTATTATCTTTTTGGCAACACTGATTTAAACAGCTGACGCGTGTTTCGTGTTTTGTTTCACTGTCAAACATCTTCAGTTTGGTCTATAATTTAACCATGAATCGTCTTACAAACGAACAACGCTTGCAAATTATTTAATTTTATTATCAAAATGCGTGCTCTGTTAAGAAAGTTCATGGCGCGCTTCTTCCATTTTATGACAAAACTTATTTCTGGCTCAATGGGTACGTAAATAAGCAGAATTGTCGATTTTGGAGTGAATATCAGCCAGAAGCATTGCAAGAGCTACCAATGCATCCAGAAAAAGTCACAGTTTGGTGCGGTTTATGGGCTGGTGGCATAATTGGACCGTACTTCTTCAAAGATGAAGCGAATCGTAACGTAACTGTGAATGATGAGCGCTACTGTGAGATGATATCCAACTTTTTTTTTGCCCAAAATGCAAGAGCTTGACTTGCATGACATGTGGTTTCAACAAGACGGTGCCACATGCCACACAGCACGCGCAACAATGGACTTATTGAGCGGCGAGTTCGGTGAACATTTTATTTCACGTTCGAGACCGGTCAATTGGCCGCCTAGATCGTGCGATTTAACGCCTTTAGACTATTTTTTGTGGGGCTATGTTAAAGCTCATGTCTATACAGACAAGCCCGCCACTTCAATAGACGCATTGGAAGACAACATTGAAGCATTTATTCGTGAGATACCGGCCGAAATGTTGGAAAGAGTATGCCAAAATTGGACTAAGCGGATGGACCATTTGAGGCGCAGTCAAGGTCAACATTTGCATGAAATAATCTTCAAACATTAAATTATATGGACCGTCAACTATCGATTCAAATAAAGATTTCATGCATTTTACTGAATTTTATGTGTTTTTTTTTTGAAAAAACTTTCCTATAGCTTTTAAAAAATCATCCTTTATAAGCATGAGTGAGCATGTCAAACCGCTTGACTCAGGGAGCGAATAAACACCCACCATTATTTTATAAACGAAATAAAACTATAGTAAAATGGAAAAGAAGCAAACACGGGAAGAATTTCTGACGGATGGCTATGCACGCAAGCTCATTATGACTGTTCATGAGATTTTTGTAAACAGGACGAACAATTTCATTCTTATTTGACACTACCTCATGTTTTCGCTCATGTATATTACAGTTTCCACAAGATGCCCTTCAGTTTCGATAAGTTTCGTTCATTTTTGTTTACTTGTGGCGGCGTAGATAGGCACAGGTGTTGCTAAATTTTTCGATGCTTCTAGCTACATACGCCTCCGCACGTCCATTATGGTAGGGCCTTAAGAATCTGTGCTGGGTTTGTGGTCACGCTCGGCGCTATATCGCCCTACTAAATGCTCGCTTTGTTAGCTTTTTTGGGCAGCTGGGTTTTAACACTCGTTGCCAGCTGCACCCATAATTCCTTTAAAGGTTCTAGTGAGTTCTCTTTGCTAAGTATTAGGGAATCCATGTGTTTCGTTGGGTACATTCAAACGCATAAAAGCTTTTTCAATCGCATTCAATTCCCTTAACAGTACATAATGTACGTTGTAGGCACGGGCGTTTGGGATTCGAGAGAATCGTTGTCGTTGTACGCACTGGCGTTTGGATGCAGCATCGTTGTCGTTTTGTGTTACTCGACCACACTACTTTGAGTTTGCGTGCAGTTTTGACAGAGCTGTCTGAGATATTTCATCAACGCCACTGTCGCCACTGCCTAAGGAAGATTTCCCTGTATCTCTATTTCCGGTTTTCAAACACTTTCTTGGCGCAAGGTTGTTGCTTAAAGTAAGTAAGTCATCTTCAAAGTGCTACCTTTTTAGACCGTAAATATATTACGATCCTCAGTGTGGCCCAGCATAACTTGCGAAGTTTATTTTGGATTGCATTTCCCCAAAAAACTTGCGAAACGCTCAGTTGACCTCAAAGCCTAAGCACATTTCCCAGTACTCCGGTCAAGTGTGTGCCTCGCCTAGTTTTTTTTCGTTCGCAGAGCCCAGAGCACACTTACGCATTCAAACCATCCATCATGTCCGTCCAATTCAGTGAATACGGATTTCACTTTTCTCAAGTCAACATCGCACCTGTACCCGCGAGGGATACAGCCGCCCGATGACTTTTCCACTCAACGTATCGATTGCAATAAAAGCCCACATCCGTGCATATTAATTGCGAATCAAAAGAAATCCACTCTATCCTCCCCTCTCTCTATTTCGAAGTCCCAAGTTCATGACCCCATTCAAAGCCGTAGTCTTGCTGAACGAGAGCGCCTCTCCCCACTGTCTGGGGCCTGACGCTGCTGCCCGACAGGTGAACTCCCAAGGCAAACCCTTATCCCGGCAGATAGACCGAGTTCACTTGAACTTGAAAATCAAATCCACTCACACGCGACGGCGATGGGGGTGAGCTTCGAGCCACCAGTCGGTAGGCAGAAGTTACGTCTGCCGCTGTGTGTGCACTGCGGAGGATGGAAAAAAGAGGGAAATTCCAAACCAAAACCAAAACCAAAACATAAATTCGTCTCGATATTTTCCTCGTTTTTTCCCCCCTGCATCCACCCACTCGTCGCTCGGCGTCAAGTACGGTGGCAGTGGAACGCGCTGGTACAGTGCCACAATTCCCAGTTACCCCAGTCAGAGTCCCTTATCTCGGGCCTTGATTGGCGAGGAGCGGCGAGGTGGGAGCGAGGGTAAACTGCTATGACCCTTGAGAGAACAACAAACTTGAGGAACCGAGCGGTAGTGGAGAAGTCACCTCACCCTCGGCTCACGAGCATCGCGTTGCGCATTGCCCTTCTGCACTCCTGTCCTTCGTAAAGCGCTCACTACAACCGGTCTGGCAGCATCCTCTGGGTTTGCATTTACACGGGAAGAGTTGTGTAGAATCACTACACGATGGCTTGCGCCCGGCGGCGCGGCTGTGGCTCTGCCTATAAATCCCCGCAAACGGTTATCTGCAACCATTCACCCAAAGCAAAGGGGTGGCTGCCGAGGTTGGGGCGCCATTCCATTGCATCGCACCGCGACAAGGACCATCAATCTTCTGTGATTACGTTAGGAGCGCTTTCGAAAAGTTTTTCATTTATATTAAGAGTCATCTATTCTCCATCCATCCGCGAGGACCCCGCCGATGAATGAATGCCATTAGAGCCGAGAGGCTGGAGGACCTGTACCGATGTGCGTTTGATTTGAGGGCCCACCGGTTGCATCGTCTGTATGCACGTGTGCGGCTCTTGGACTGTCTCGCATTTTCCCGTTTTTGTGTTAAATTTGACGAATGTCGCCTTGGAGTCCTTAAGGACCAGACTCAGAGAAGCGACCATTATAGACCCCTCCCCAGGGTGGGTGGCATGCTCGTCGCGCTCCGCACAAATGTGCACACACATGTGCCGGCATAAAGCGAAGAGACACACTCGCACATTATCCTGAATGATGCTCGACTCAAATGAGTCCACAAGTGGGGCGTCATCACGGTGGTGGTGCGGCGCGACGGTGTCTGTAACTGAGGAGCTTGTCAGAAATAGCCCCATTTCGCGCGTCGGCGGCGTGTCATGTCTATCGCATTTGAATGCGATGAGGGGCTTCCCCGGCAGCCGTGTAATAGAGAGTCCGTGCTTTTTTTCCATCCTCTCCTGCTGCTTGCAGGCCCTCGTGTGCAACGTCTAAGTGCATTATGTACTCCAACAGGGTTCAAGAGCCATACACACTCTCGCTCGTGATGACCACCACGCCAATGACCAGTGCAGTGCAGTAGTCCTCGCAGCAAAACTGTCTCGCTCTCATCTCATTTCCTCGTCGCCGCTGCTGGCCAGAGGTCTGCTGACAAGAGTAGATCTCGCTCACTCTAGTATGAGGGGCCACTCGAGAAGAGGTGTCGCTGAAGGACGCTCTAACTTATAGCATAACGAACTTTGAGGACTCCGTTTGACTGTGTTTCTGTTTCTCTCTCTCTCTCTCGCACTCCCTCTGTGCAGCACTTCCATGATGCACTGCTCAGACACTGTGGCAAATGTAGGTTCTTAGTGCTGGCTTGACCACGACTACACTGAAACTTTGGTCAGCAGGATTAGCATGTCTCGGCGGAGGACGCAGGACGGCCGGTCGGTCGGTCGGTCGGTTGAATAGAAAGTGTATATGGTGCAAGTATCCTTTGAAAAGATGCGATGAAAATAGTGGCTTGCACTGAATGAATGAGTGCACAGAAAGTGAGTGAGATTATAGAGGTGGCAGCAGCCGAACGGATATGAATGACACCGACACGGGAGTCTGAGTGGTGGTGGAGGGAGGGCGGCTGTAGATGAAGAGCCATCGTGCCAGAGTCGTATCCTTTCAGGTGATGGTTGCTTTCTCATTTTGTGCATGCATCGCGAATCATGAATGAACATTTTCTGTCTTCATTATTCAAGACGTCCTTACGGATTTGAGCGAGGTCTTGTTTTATTTTTTGGTATGTTTTTTTTTTGTTTGTTTTCCATCAAAAGGAACACCAACTGGGATTCACTTGGAGTTCGACAAAAGCTCAAGTGATACGATGGATGGTCTGTGTAGCGTGTCGCTTTGTGAATTGTGATATTTGCTGTGGTGGATGTTTAGAAATGGAACTCCGGGGAGACAGGCTCCGACGATCGGATGGAGAAGAGGTATGGTCAACTCCAGGAAATGAGATCACGCTGAGTGAATGGAAATCCGAGCAAAAATGAAGTGTACGCATGGCAGGAGAAGAGGTTTAGCGCTTAGAAATGAAAAATCCCACTCAATACAATCGACACACATTTAAGGTCAATTGGCGTTGGGCCCAGGTACCTCTTCTCTCTTACTCGGTCTATATCTTCGGCTAGTGCTGTGTCGTGAGATACTCGCAGAATATGGTAACAAACGTATGGTAGCCGGAAAAATCTGTAGATAATCGAGACAAAATTCAAAAAACCTCCGAAAAACCCGATCGATCAGTTGTTGAAATTTCTAAGATTGACCCATTTATGTCTTCAAAAGATATCGTGAAGGAAATCAAAGACAATATCAGCGCCAGAATTGTTTGGAGAAGGCTAAGTGAAGCTAATATGTTTGGCAGAACCGCAAGAGAAGTTGCCTTGTTAAGACTGGAACACAGATCAATATCCAATGGCGGAACATCCTCTGGATGGGACAAATATTAAGTTAAAAAGTCCCGATTGCCATTTGTAAGACGCCCACCCAAGACAGTGTTACTCCCCTGTCACATAAGAAAAACTATCAAACATGGTGGGGACAGGCTCAGGACATGGTGATGTTTCTCATGTCATGGTCTAGGACCGTGTTGTGACGGCATAGGGAGAACAATGGCAGCGTATACGTTGGTATTCTTTAAAAGCCGCTTACTATGCTGCACTAGGGCGAATTCGAAATGCCTCTAATTTAGACACTGCAACAGGACAAGGATTCAAACACACACCTCAAGAAAAGCTAAGAGCAAGACAATGGTGGTTCCCTTATGCCGTGGCCGTCTGAATCGGCGGACCTTAACCCATTTGAAAATCTATGGATTGAGGTTGAGGCCAACATCGCCCACAAAGAAGTACGAAATCTGGACGAACTTTGGAAAGATGTGCAGGAAGCCTGGGAAAAAAAAGCCAGTCAAGAAGTGCCGAAAGCCTGTGGACTCAACGACTCGTTGGCGTGACTCAGTACTAAAAAAAAAGGGTCCCACCACTAAGTATTAACCAAAACCTTGAATTTTATTAATAATTAAGTTTTTCTTCAGATTTAATTTAATTCAGTTCACCTTTCAAAATTTGTACATATTTCTTTGGTCACCATATTTTTGTAAGGCCTTCATTTTTGTTAACAATTCTTCTGTTTCCTTTGTAATTTTTTTTTTCTAAATTAAAGTACTAGCGTTACATTAAAAGTTATTTTTGAAAAAAAAGTTTTAAGAATTATTTTTCAATGCGATTCTTACTAAAATTGTTCATGCACCTATTTTATTGGCCATAGCTGTGAATGGTTTAGGATGACCTGATTGAGCATTCCGTGGGTGAATTAATCGAGGGGAGGAATGGGATTGGACGACTCACTTCAAGCTTGGTTATCAAAATAACGACGTAGACGACGGTTGCAAAGTGCAAAGTTGCAAAGCGTCGTTACGATTATTCCGATCCAGTGACTGGCTCCCAAGCTTTACAGGTCATACAAGTACATAATGCACAGAATACAAGGTAATATGTTAATTTTTCTGTCAAAATCGGGTGACGTCACTCAAATACCATTTTCTGCGCGAGAAGACTTTTTCTTTTCTCATGCAATGGAGGCAATTGAAATGAAAAATTGAAAAAGTTTCCGTATAAATACAACAAAAATGATTTTGATTTATTTTTTTAGGCACATATTGATACTTATGGGTACAACTTTTTAATGTACAAATTTTACATTAAATTAGCACTAAGCATATGCTTGTAACCTTTTTAGTGGTGGCCCGTGGCGTTGTGGATATACGCGTCGACTCCTACGCATTTGGACCTACCTGTCTGGGTTCGATTCCTGGAACGACCAGAAATACTTTTCACGGCCCCACCTCTTTCGAGTCACTGAAAATGCGCAAAGAGTATCCAGAAAAAGCTTCTCAACTTTGGCCGTTCGGAGTCGACATAAAACTGTAGGTTCCTCCCCCTCGTGATAGAACAATAGCACACGCACAACACGAGTGGATGCTGGGCCCTGGGACTCTAGGGTCGCACATATTTTTATTATTACATGCTTATAAACAGGTACACCAATACCCCGGTTTGCGTCGCTAATTGGGACCGGAAAGTTGCGACGCAAACCGGGGTATTGGCGTAAAGTTAAAGCTTTCTTCTGAATTATCAATCCAAATGCATAACAGTGATTCCATTTTTTCCTTTAAAGGACTTCTCATTTTTATAAATTGTGTATGTTGTAATGAAGTGGCTGTTTCAGCAATTTTTTCAATTTTATCAGCGTCTCTGGAACAGAAATCATGTACACCGAGATAGGCGTCTTTCCAGTGGAAAACCCCTTGCCCATCGCGTTTCAGCCGAATTTTGCTCCAAACGCACGCATACTACTTTATTTTCATGCACACTTCTTAAGGCTTTAGAGCAGCCTGCAGTTGCTCTCTGATCAATCGTATTCACAAACACTGTCTGTGCACATTTTATAAAAAACGCTGTCAGATGAAATCAAGGGGCAAGAGAGGTAGAAGTTGACTATCTCTTTAATACTTCATCTCTGCTCTGGAACAAATAGATTTTACTGTAGAAGGGGCTATTCCAAGGTATCTTCCAATATCAACAGCCTTTACCCGATTTACACCGCTTCAAAATCTCCAACTTTCGTTCGAAACTCATTTGGTTTCTTTTTTGACTCATTATTGAAAAATATTTTCTTTTGACTTGACTAGCAACCTGACCTGAGCAAACGTCTCAATGAAACTGAGGAGCAGTCATCCTTCACAACCAAGTTGAGGTTTCCCGCAGTTTATGGAATTCCCCAGAAATTGGCAATCCTACAGCAAGACACGCACTTATGCGTTATATGGCGATGGGTCAAACATTTTCTTGTTATCGACGCAAATCGAAGCCATCGTCGCAAACCGAAACATAAACCTTAAAGTTTCAGAGCATTTTTAAAACACGACGCAAATCGAAACGACGCAAACCGGGGTATTGGTGTATTTCTTCTATAATAAATATTACATCTGAGCAAAGTTGTTATTATTTCCATGTTTGAAGTGGAATTTGAACCTAAATCTAACATAGTTTTTGTATAATTGTTACCCGTTTTCAAATCTATGTTACTAGCATTAAATTGATTGAATCTACAATCTAAATTTTCTAACTCACTCATACATAAAAGATTTGGTTTATGGAGACCTCCTTCGGTTATCAAATAAGGCCAGTTGCATTCTTGTCCATTTTCACTCTGTAGGTATTTAGAAGATTACCCACATTTGCATTGAAACTATTCGGAAGGTACCCAGCCTGGTACTCTAGAGCGTCCTACCTATGTATATCGTCCATGTCTTCCATCATGGCTTCTTCTTCGTCCTCATCCTCACTTTAGGTGTGGATGAGGACTTTAGGTCTTCAGGAGTAACTAAATGGGGAAGAAGATCTGAAGCCTACTTTCGTTACTTACCACATCTTTGGAATGAACACCAGATCGCATATCGGCTTCCCGTTCAACAAAGCATTCCACGTTTGCAGCATCAAATGTTTATCCTTCTTTCCTACCGACTGAATTTGGAATATAAACGACATTTGAACTTGGATGCTCATAAAGACCGTCTTTGGCACGTATCACACCAAAAAACATCTCTAACATATGACAACTCTAAAATACACACAACCAATGAAAAAATAAGAAGCGGGAGCATGTTACCTATTCTGTGTCTCATGATGCAAGTATACTGGACATTCGTTCACCTCGCGACGGCAGCACTAGAAGCTATCCAGAGGGCGCCACGAGGAGTCTGCATGTCAACTTGGCCAAGTTGAGGGCGATCAACAACTTTTCCCCTCGAATGCACAGACCCATGCCCTCTACTGGGACTTAATTTCACATCTCTCTTGAATGACTGCATCTAGGCCATTTTCTGGCGCCCTTCTTGCCGTCTTCTTCATCCTGCAGACGATAGTCCAACTCAAATACACACCTCAATAGTAACGGCAGCCTATTTGCAGTTACATCCGAAAATCTGTTAAAGTGACCCTCCCACTGCGACCCATTTTCTGGGGAACTGCCTCCCCAAAGGCCTTTTGTTCGCCTTTCATAACTGCCCACTCTTAATGACCGTCGGCATCACCGGCAAACGAAATGTGTGCGTTCCACGTAATTAAATATATGATGAACTCAAGTGCCGCGTGCATTGGGGTTGTTTGTGGAGCCGCACACACCAGTGCTGCCTGAGCAGCGTCAGGCGTGCACCACTTCATTTTGATGAAAATCGATTTCGGTAGTTCGCTGAAAATGTTCGTTCCATGAACACAAGAGTGAGAGGGGGCCAACTCGAGTGGCTGGAATTACCGGCAAAAGCCGTTGATAATCAGAATTTATGCACACGATCGATCGGACACTCGAAATTGTAATAATTTTCGATTCATTGGAATTAATTTACAGCGTTTCGTGGGGGCGGTGGGAGTTTAAAACTGTACCGGCAGAAGGACGGGGGAGTTGTCTGTCGAGTAGTGTGTTCAGTTGATGATGAGCTGAGACGAGAGAACAGTGGAATTCGAGGGAATGCAGTTGGATTAAAGTTGCTTCTGAAGTTTCCTCCCTTCTGTCAAGTTACACTGAATGAAGGAGCCCCCGGCTAGTTGTTTTATATTTCGAGTTTCGAAATTCGAACAATATGCATGAGGACGGCACGGATGAACGGCACAAACGTTCTCAATTATCTGCTTTCATGTTAAACTGGAACTTTGGCTACGTAGGTGTGCTCTCATATGCTAATGAAAAGATATGAAAACATGGTTACGATGGCTAGTCCTTTACGGAGTTTCACCGTGCGGATTGAATACGCTGGAAGCTTATATAACTGGGCGTTGCAATTTCCAAAGAATGTAGATTGATGAATCCCGAGGTGCTGCATCAAATTCTGTGGGTTTTTAGCAAGTCTCATGTAAACTTTCCGAGCTCTTAATTTGTATACATATTTGCTCGCTGTGCGGATTAAGTTTATAAGCTGTTTGCAGCAACACCGATATAACGTCAGCGGCATGTTGATGTATCCTATGTTGCTTACGACGCTAAGAGGATTATTTGCATGACCATCTCAACACTGAAATTTGCTTGCACGAAAGTTTGGTAGGTTGGGGCTCATAACTGAGCCACTTATGGACCATTCATGGTCATAGCAACCCAGTTGTTGGCATCCGTGCAATTACTGAAGCAAATTGGTGGCAGAAGTAGTTTAACGACAGCCAGATTATGCAATGATTTGAAGTGGCGTTTTTGCGTTTTACGTCTATTTGTGGTCAAAGGTGGACAGAAGCAAAAGCGGGCTCCAAATTTTGCCAACCACTGACGCGCACGTGTTGACCAAATGTCCTTGGCAGTTCTTGGTTTCTTATATTTCGTGAGGCTTTTAATCAAGTCTATCATCTGGCAGTGATGTCAGTCATACTAGATCTGCTGCACGACAATTTGCCACGTCAATTTGGAAATATGGCGATACGAGTAAAAATAGATGTCGTCTCTTTGAATATACACTTCATTGGATATGGGTGCTTTCTTGACAATTCCTGACGTACCTTTAGTTTAGAAACGTAGAGTAACCCTCTACGAGTATACCGACGTCATAAACTGTGGAGAGCTGCTGGTCTTTTAATCGTGACATCAATCTGGCATGACTGACAAGTGGACACAAAAAAACTAAAATGTCTCAGTCCAAGGCGTAGATGACTTCCTGCGATGATTTTGCTGTATACTTATGGCCTAGCATTGGCGCGCAGGAAAATTACTTTCAGCGTTAATTGGACCGTAAATAGTTCTAGTCCTCTACATAATCACATAACTGTGGTTGGTTTGGACTTGATAACTCTCCATTGAGCAACGCGTAACTCTTCTGCAAGATTTTCTTCAGTGTGGCTTACATTTCTAGGGTTTCGTCGCCTTTCAACTGGTTTGCTGCACCAGAATATCTCTACATACCACAGTTTTAGATGCAATTTGTCTCATCATAAAACTGCATGCTGTTTTCCACACTCTAACCACATTTCTTATAAAGGGTGGTTAAATTTTAAAGGCCGATGTTGAATGTGAACCACACCTAAACGTCAAGTTTTTTTCTGCATTTCATTTGACATTTCTCAATTTCAGACTAACTCAATTTGAACCATGGAAAGATACACAATCGAGCAAAGCGTTAAAGTTATTCAGGCTTATTATGAAAATGGGCGTTCAAATCAAAATTCATATCGTGCACTTCGAAAGAAAATCGTCTTCAGTGATGAGGCACATTTTCACCTCAGTGGATTCGTCAATAAGCAGAATTGCCGCATTTGGGCGAATGATAATCCAAGAGTGATTGTCGAAAAACCAATGCACCCACAAAGAGTGACTGTTTTGTGCGGTTTATTGACTCGCGGCATCATATTTTTTCCAAAATGAGGCCGGTCAGGCAGTTACTGTGAATGGTGTCCGCTGTCGTGAAATGATAACGAACTTTTTATGGCCCGAATTGGAAGATATGAATGTGGCCGACATGTGGTTTCAACAGGACGGTGCCACTTGCCACACAGCTAACGAAACAATGGCTCTTTTGAGCGACAAATTCAATGGCCGTGTTATCTCACGTGATGGCGATGTCAATTGGCCGATTTGACACCGTTGGATTTTTATCTTTGGGGTTATTTGAAAGAAAATGTGTACGTCGATAAGCCAGCAACAACTCAAGAGCTAAAGGATGAGATAATTCGGCACATTAACGGCATAGAACCTCAATTATGCATCAGCGTCAACGAAAATTTGGACCATCGGATGGAGGTGTGCCGCCGAGGTCGCGGCAGCCATTTATAATACCAGTAATACCAGTAATTTCATAATAAAAATAAATGACAATAATTTCCTAAATAATTTGTGTTTTATTCAAAATCAACATCGGCCCTTAAAATTTAACCACTCTTTATATATGAAATAATGCTTCCTTCATTTATCTGGCACATAATGCGTCGCTGGCAGTCAAAAGCATCAGTGACGCATTTAACGCCTCACAACATGTCGTTGACAAGTCAAGACGAAGAATACTCATAAAAATATTTCATGTAACCAGCATTAGAGCACAGCCACGTGGTCGTCTCTTGATATTTTCATTTACAACCGTTTGAGTACGTCCAGCGTTCCTTATGAACCATGCCCCTTCTTGCAGAGTAGCGTGTGCCCCAAATGGAACCGAAGCCCGTTGCAGAATTTGAAATATTTTTCGAGACTCTTGGTCTCTGTATCCGATCCAATCCACAAGCGGGGACCAACAAGAAAGAGATCGAACTTCATCTCGGAGACAAACGATGCCCCAACAGATAAATTTGACCGCCCCTCAAGATCTTCCCCCACACATCGCAAAGGGTGCTGTCAAGAATCTTGACTTGAAAATTCGATTGCCGAAGATGCAGTGAAGTGCATAGAAACTACCCGAGACGAGTTTCAAATCCTTCACGGCGCTTACACCCATAAGCCACTTGCCTCGTCGTGAGAACATACTCGAGTGCCAGTCTACCTGCTGGCCGAGCAGAAGGGTGAGAAACACACAGCCGAACCCTGCTCGAGCGCAACCCTTGACACTGTCCACTCACCAGCCGTGAACAGCGTCTCACACATCTGCCACCGATCAGATACGAGAACCCTCACCTAATCTAAATCAGTATCTAAGTAATCTCTTCAGTGTTATCTGTGTCATCGGGGACAAGGGCAAATCTTCTTCTTCTAGCCAATTAGCCATTCGAAAAGGAGCCGATGTCGGGGCTCCCGTATCCGTGCCATCCAATTACTCCGGATTCAAAGGACAACAGCACATCCATTAGCACTGGCATCTCGGGTATCTTTTCGCAATTTCTGCACTGACTCGTGCACCTCGGCGGTACGAGTGCCTTCCGAATCTGCGTAATTCATTGCGATTGCGAAACAATGCACGTCCTATGAAATTGCGCTAAGTAGCTCGGCCCAGCCCAGCCCATTCGAGGCCAATTACCTTCGATTCTTTGTGCGCATTGTGTGTGCCTCCGGCACTCAACATCTCCAGAATGTCTGCCAATTCGCTCGGTCGGTCGGTAGCCGAGCGAGCGCACTCCGAGCACAGCGGCGATCCCATGCGGTTCCAACAATGGACAGCAAACAATCCGATAATGTGACAAGATCTCAGGACTGTTAAGTATTTTAATTCCCGTCTAATTGAGCCACTGATTGCAGTAACAATACAAGCCCAGGGTGGGAGACCCATTACCGTCCCAGTCCGGTGGCGATGGCAATGGCAGCGGCAGCGGCAACAGCGGAGGCGGGGGCGGAGGTGTAACGACAAATGGCAGCCGGAATGGAATGCATTCTTCGGAGCTTCGCCTTCGTCTGCGTTGAATGCGAGCTGCACGGCTCGGCACAGCGGGGTGCGTCGTTAGCGCGCTTCTTAATCCCCAGCCACTTGGCGAGGCCGTACAAAGAAGTCAAAAACGCTTCAATTAATGCCATTCAGCCAGCCTAGGCCGGACGAGTGGTGGGCGGGTGCAGCGCAACTCTATTCAGTGCTCTGATCGACGGCGACGAGATGGGGTGCATGCATGCAACCATCCCCGCGCGCCAAAAGGCATAGATGGAAGGACCCACAGATATAGACACCCACTTGGGCATACCCACATCACAGCAAGTGAATATTTTTGAAGTGAGTCCTGTTGCTGCCGCCTCGGGGGAGGGATGGTCGCATGAATGGCGGTGGATGTGGATGGGCGATGGCTGGTGGATGCCTCTGCGATGGTGTCTCCTTTCCGGGTTCGCACTTTGATTGATAGTCGCTTTTTGAAAGGATTACAATGGCTCAAGGATGCGGATTACAATTGTAAGATGTAAACACTGCCAGCGGGTGGGCCGTGGGCATTACGCATTCATGAATCGTGTTCCGATGAGTGCTCAATGATGGCCCGAGAAGATTAGCTAATTGATGTCGGTCGTGTTTGTGGGCGTCACTCTTGTCGGCGGTCTTGGTGGTGATCCATGAATATGTGGGAAAAGTGGGAGGAAGGCGTTCAAGTCAATGATGAATGTGATGATGAGGTTTGTGTCTTGTGAAATTAGAATGGGAACACGGTTGACTTTGATTCTTGAGAGCGTTAGGACATCGGTTGGCTTCTCTGGAGTGGGAAGAAGACACCACAGAGTTTTCAAGGTCTTGTGAGCACAATAAATTTTGGCGGGTGGCTGCATTGGTTGGCAAAACACTCTTATGTAAATTAGTACACTCTTGCAAGCATCTGAAAGAATATGAAAGACAGAATAGGCAGCTCACCGGGAGAGTGTTCTCTCCTCTTCTCTGGATTATCAAAGAACTGTATTTGTTCGGCTACAAACCGCTAGCTTATACAGGCGATGGAGCCCTAGCCACCACAGCGAATCATCTCTCATTAGAGTGGCAAATTGGACAGACAGCTTCGGACAAGATGTAAGTGAAACAAAGATGAGGCTCCTTTTAATCCACGAAAGCCAACAAAATGTAGAGAATAGATATGACAGCGAGATTTGAGCGATGTTTTACAAATATAAGCGACCGCATCAGGAAGTTGCCGGCTGTGCCATGCTTCTTGGCAACAGGTGTGGAATTCAACCGATAAGGGTACACTAGATGTACACTGTAAGGGAAATACCAGTGCTAACATATTGCATCATTGTCTAATGGACACCCCTGAACGTTAAACCAAAGCTCAGCACGATAGGTAGACTTCAAAGATCTGCTTGCGTTTGGATCCCGGTACCACTTGGATATACACAGTCATTCGCAGTGGATGTGCATCTGCTCCTCCTTCGCTTGGACTATTACGGCAGGCTTGGTGGGACTGTAAGATTGAAACAATGTGGAATGAAAATGTATTAAACATGCTATATAATGAGAGAACTTCAAGTCAAGTCACAAAACATTAATCAACCACAGGATAGATTGGGACAACAACGATGTTGGGAGTTACACTGCCTTGTAAATCTACTCTGATGGATCCGAGACAGATTTTGGCACAGGCTTAGGAGTCTTTACCACTTCGTCGGACATCTCTCTGACCTACTGTCTGCACAATGCAGTAAGCGGTGTAAAAGGTAGCAAAGGTGTCGCTTAAGATCCAAACTCATAGCATCCGTCCCGTACGTTGCGTTTAGAATCCGCAAGAGCCCTAGTTGACGGATTGCAAAAGAGGTGTCCAATGAATACGTACGTTGCGTCCGAAATCCATTCGACAAACTAACTAAAATGTTTTAGCTAGGAAAGGAACAGTCACAGTATGAAAAACTCATGTAAGGCCGTTGTACTGCCACGTGCAAAACAGGGGATTGGACTGACTTGCAATGACAACCAGCCAGATTAGTCAGTGAATTATAGTATTAATTTGATGTCTCACAAGTTCTCTAGATTAACTAGATTATCGAAGAAGTAAGAGCCCAATATGGCTTTCCTGATCGAGGCGAGTGCAGGGCGGCTACAGAGAAGGTGTTGTACACTTTCCTCCTATTCTTCATCTAGGCAGCGGCTGCAGAAATCATTTGACAATATTCGTAGTCTTTTTGCATTGATTATTGCACATGATTATTCCCACTGCAGTGCTAATTTTGCATCTCTTTAAGGAGATCAAGCTACCTGATCTTTTTGTATCGAAACGGGCCCCGATTTGTTTGGAGATTTCGCCTTCCATCTGGCATTGACTTTTTGTTGAGAATATTTAGGTGTAACTGGAAGATGCCTAAGGGAGTGCCGATGTTACAAGAGATTCCATCAACTGGCAATTTTTCCCTAATGTTTCTGTGGCCGTTCTGATAAATTCCGCTTGTGGGCGAAATCTCATTATGAGCTATCAATTTTTTGACATAACGCAACGCATTTTTTGGGCTTGTGCCTTTACGATAGACGGGCATAGACATATTATATGTATGTAATATGTATACACATAGTGAGTGAGTTTCAGTACATTAGCCGCCTATAAAAATAATCTGGAAAGCAACCATTTGACCGACCGTTTTGTTTCTGTTCATTTGATTCAAAATGTCAGTCGCTTGCAAGCTGAGCGATTGTAAAGGGTGGTTAACTTTTAAGGGCCGATGTTGACTTTGCATAAAACACAAATTATTTAGGAAATTATTGTCATTTCTTTTTATTATAATAATATTGGTATGGTTCAATTATGTATGGAGCAAAATATCGGCCAAATGGCTGCCGCGACCTCGGCGGCACACCTCCATCCGATGGTCCAAATTTTCGATGACGCTGAAGCATAATTGAGGTTCTATGCCGTTCATGTGCCGAATTATCTCATCCTTTAGCTCTTGAGTTGTTGCTGGCTTATCGACGTACACCTTTTCTTTCAAATAGCCCCAAAGAAAAAAATCCAACGGTGTCAAGTCACATGGTGTTGGCGGCCAATTGACATCGCCATCACGTGAGATAATACGACCATTGAATTTGTCGCTCAAAAAAGCCATTGGTTCGTTAGCTGTGTGGCAAGTGGCACCGTTCTGTTGAAAGCACATATCGTCCACATTCATATCTTCCAATTCGGGCCATAAAAAGTTCGTTATTATTTCACGATAGCGACACCATTCACAGTAACTGCCTGACCGGCCTCATTTTGGAAAAAATACGGCCCGATGAAGCCGCCAGCCCATAAACCGCACCAAACAGTCACTCTTTGTGGGTGCATTGGTTTTTCGACAATCACTCTTGGATTATCATTCGCCCAAACGTGGCAATTCTGCTTATTGACGAAGCCACTGAGGTGAAAATGTGCCTCATCACTGAAGATGATTTTCTTCGAAAATTGATCATCCACTGTTGCCATTTCTTACCACCATTCTGACCGTTGACGACGCTTGAAATGGTCAAGAGGCTTTAGTTCTTGAGTCAATTGCACCTTGTAAGCGTGTAAATACAAGTCTTTATGCATAATGTTCATCAACGACGAGTGTGAGAGGTGCAATTGTTGGGCACGACGACGAGTTGAGGTGGACGGCTCTTCAGCCACACTTTCGCGAACAGTAGCAATATTTTCTGCAGTACGAGCTGTACGAGCATGCACTGGTGTGTATCTCCTACAGACCCGGTTTGCTCAAATTTTTGCACGATTTTCCGATTGTACGAACATTTGGACGATTAAATTGACCGAAAAAATCACGAAGTGCACGATATGCATTTTGATTTGAACGCCCATTTTCATAATAAGCCTGAATAACTTTAACGCGTTGCTCGATTGTGTAGCTTCCATGGTTCAAATTGAGTTAGTCTGAAATTGAGAAATGTCCAATGAAATGCAGAAAAAAACTTGACGTTTTGGTGTGGGTCACATTCAACATCGGCCCTTAAAATTTAATACATATAATATAAAATTTACATACATATTTACCTACATATCTATCTCGGAGCGGCCGAGCTTTTCAACGCGGCAGGCGTAAGGTGCATGCACCAACTCATCTGTAAAATATGGTCGGAGGAAAGTATAACCCGATGAATGGAACCTCAGCATTGTTTGCGCCCGATCCACAAAAAAAGGAGACTCCTCTGAACTACACTAATCAGTCTTCGGAACATCGTGTACAAGATCTTATCCGGCGTGCTGCGTGAACGCCTAAAGCCTTTCGTCAACAACCTGGTCGGTCCATATCAGTTTGACTTTAAGCAGAGAAAATCCACTACCAATCAAAAATGTATACTACGGCAAATTTTGGAAAAGGGCAGCAGAGCAGGAGCGACAGATCGATACCCACCATATTTTCATAGATTTTAAGACCGCATCTATAGAGACGAGCTATACAGAGCAATGCCTGGTTTTGGCGTCCCCATCCAAACTCGTCCGCTTATGTAGGATGGCGATGGAGAATGCACGCTACTCCATCAAGGTCGGTAAAGACCTAACCGAGACCTTTGATGTCAAAAAAGGATTCAGACAAGGCGACGCGCTGTCATGCGACTTCTTCAACATTATTCTTGGAAGAATTGTACAAAACTTGTCCAACTACTAGCGACATTATCGGAAGAACGCATCGTCAAGTCAATGGCACTTTTAGGATTATTGCGACGGAGGCAGCAAAGATGGGTTTAACTGTAAATGAGGATAAGACCAAATATTAGCTGTCAACAAGAAAGGACACACAACACCGACGTCTCGGACAGAACACACATATAAATTTAAGGTAGTCAAAGACTTTGTTGTCTACTTAGGCACCGCTATTAACTCAGACAACGACACCAGCGCTGATGTCAAACGAAGGATAACTCTTGCCAATCGCTGCTTCTTAGGGCTAAGAAAGTAATTGATGAACAACGCCCTCTCTCGAACTTTGAGAGGAACATTCTACGGGTGATTTTCGGTCCCGTGTGCATAGATGGTGAGTGGAGGTGTGTACGAGCTGTTCAGCGACATCGACTTAGCCGGAAGAATGAAGAGCCAACGATTGAGCTATTGGCTAGGTCATGTAGAGCGGATGGAAACCAATGCTCCGGCCCGGAAAGTCTTCGAATCCACCCCGCAATAGACGAATACCGCGACTCAGGTGGCGCACGCAAGTGGAAAGGGTCCTCAACCAACTATACGTGCGAAACTGAAGGTAGCTGCCTAAAGATCGAACTGCGAGCTGGCTGGAAACGCTTGTTGGTTGGGGCCCAAGTCCACCCCGGACTGTAGCGCCACCTTAAGCAAGTAAGTATGTATCTCGGAGTCGCCCTAAGTTTCAAGACAGAATGAGACTCCACTCGCGGCAGCCATAATCGCCAGAGGAGTACGGGAAAGCAGAAACTACCAAAGGCAGTGGCGCAGGTTTCAGTGCCAAGAGGAAGTGGCGCAGGTTTCAGCGCCAAGAGCACGCAGCAGTAGTTGTTAGTGTAAAGATTAGCTTTCTAAAGCCTTGAACGAAAACCTAAAAAGGAAAAAGGTTAGCATATTGCCAACGTCTCCACCCAAATTGTCTAATTCGTTAGCTATGATTCCAAATCAATTTGTGATTTTTAGGCCATGGGTTGCGTTTCAATTTTATCCAAACACAGGCCCTTAAGTGGTGAATATTGATGTTAATTTGTTGACTTGGTAGAATCGTCTAATTTATGTTACATATGTGCCTATGTAAATATTACTAATACAGAACCCTATTATCAGTTGTTGTTAATATACATTAATTATAAAATTAATGTTGAAAATTGTGCATTGTTTTGCAATAATTAGTGCCACAGCGTTATACAACAGCATTGTCTCAGTCATATCTCTCAATTTGAGAATCAAAGAGTCTTGCCATTTCGTTGTCATTTGTTTATATTCGTAAAACAAATGTTTACCAATATATTAATTTATTTTATTTAACATTCATAGAAACGAATTTGCTCCTCAAAAATGCAAATAGCATACCTGTCCAATATATACTTCCTACCACTCTGAGCGCCACCTAGTTGTGAACATAAGTACATAGAACCGCCTCGATGACATTTATATCATTATATCAAACGTCAAATCGGTCTGATTGGTGAGAAAAATGGCAGCACGCATACTTTCCACCTCGGGCCAGCTTCTAAAATCTTTTCAAAAACTACACATTGCCAATCATCGAACTACAAATGTTATCCAACAAATTGAACAGGCAAGTGGCCTTCTGCAAACAGCCCTGCCCACAGTGTCTGGCATCCGCGGCACAAGTTTCTTCAACAAATGTAAGTCAGTCCCCGCCTGTCATCGTTGTGTGGTTATGTGACCGATTTCTCTATCCATTTCAGTGCCCGCTGAGGATCTATGGCGCGGCGTGATTTCTGTCAGTAATGCCGGCAAGAAGCGTGGACGTGGTCGGGGAGCGGGTCGCAAGTTGGTCAAAGACTTGAACAGAGGTCAGATTATCGGTGTGGGCAGCACGAACATCCAGTGGCCGGGTTTGAATTCGCCAATTATCCGAGGCAAGGAACTGGTGAGACAGCAACGTCTCCCCGACGATCCGGAGCGAGAGAAGAAGCTCATCAAATTGAGGGATTCCATGAGCGGCTTTCGTGCGATGAAGCTGAGTCCGATTGACCGTGGTTGGTCGGGAACAAAGGTGCCTGGTCGCAGCATTGGACCGCCAGATCCAGTGGGAGAGGACAATTTCGAGGGATTCGACACGATTGTTCTGGAGAACAAGATCGTGTTCATTATGAAGGGAAACATGGGCCGGACGCGCCGGTATTCGGTGATGTCGGTGACAGGCAATGGCAACGGATTGGCTGGCTTCGCACTGGGAAAGGCTACAGAAGTGCGCGCCGCACTGAGGAAGTCTAAGAACCGCGCTGGACAGAAGCTGATGAACATCAAACTTTGCGACAACCACACCGTGTTCCACGACTTCTACTGTCAATTCGGCAAGACGAAGATTTTCGTGACCAAAAAGCCCGAGGGCTACGGCTTGGTGTGCCATCGTGCAATTCAGTCTATTTGCAAGGTGATCGGCATCAAGGATCTCCACGCCAAGGTGGAGGGTTCCACAAATCTCCAGCACGTCGTTAAGGCGTTCTTCATCGGCCTTCTGCAGCAGAAGACGCACGATCAAATTGCCGAGGAGAAGGGCTTGCATTTAGTGGAGTTCCGCAAGGAATTTGGTGGCCTCCCGCGTGTGGTTGCCAGCCCCAGTGTCTGCCGGAAGAACGACCAAATCGGCATCAACGAGGTGATGGACTTCACGCAGTTCGTGATGGACGACAAGATCGTTCTCAAGAAGAAGAAATTCCCGCCGTTCTTTGTAAACACACGCGGATACGAATTGTACATGAAGAAACGCGAGTACTTGCGGAACCAGGACAAGGTCCGACTGGACACCATCGCCCACTACGGCGAGCTGAGGAGCTTCCTGACGGACAAGCATCCCGAGTGTCGCCCCTACAAGCACGAGAAAGAGAAGGAGGATTGATTATGTAATTTGTAACGAGAAAAATGCTAATAAATAATTTAAACGTTCCCCACTTGTTTTGCACTCTTTCACTCGCATCGCCCCTATGCACCGCTTCAAAACACTGGCGCTGCCGTCGCTGGTGCTGTAACAATAAAGGTGCATGCTGCTGCTGCATGTTTCTCTTTGCTTCCTATCATATGCTTTTTATTTTTGTTCGCTCTCCTCTTCCACTCTGTTCTCGGACGTGATGGGGCTGTGCGAGCGTGTGTGTGTGTGTGGTTTTCCGTTAGCTGAGAGAATCCGGGGGAACCAGTTTCCTTCTCATTTCTCACGGCATTGGAACGAACTGGAAACGGAGCGATGGATGTGAACGTGTTGCCGTGCGACTGTCTGATGGTTGTTCTTGTACATTTTCGAGGGTGTTCTGAAAGTACTTTGTTACTGTGTGGGGTGGGGGAGAGGAGGACCATCGTTGGTCAGATGAAATTAGGTGTCACTAATTTTAGACAGTGCTGTGTGCCAATTCGGACATCGTGCCATGGAATGAATCTAATTGGGAACTGCGATTCTAAGCAGAAATTTTTGCTTCGAGTGTCGAGATCAAATGGAGATTGTGACAGCATCGAGAAGCAACAGTCAATGGGTCAGATGTGATTGAACTCAGCTCGGCGTGGGCTGTTAAATGTTGTGCCTTGGCAGACGCTAATTTATGACTGAAAAAATGGAGCAAGAACAAAGCAAAAGATGGGCTAAGGCGCTCAATAAACAGATCAAAAGGAATTCTGACAATGCAGAGAAGCGAGGTCAAGGCTCTTCAGTCTCACATGCAACCTAGTCGTGGCCAGAGATAAAGTAGTAAAGAGATAGTCAACTTCTACCTCTCTTGCCGCTTGATTTCATCTGACAGCATTTTTTATAAAATGTTCACTGACAGTGTTTGTGAATACGATTGATCAGATAACAACTGCAGGCTACTCTAAAGCCTTAAGAAGTGTGCGTGAAAATAAAGAGGGGTTTTTTTTTAGTAAAGACCCAAACCCGAGTTGGACATCTCTTTACCACTTCATCTCTGGTCGTGGCTAATAACATTATACACCACCATTTAAAGCTAATAAATTATACACCACCACGTCTGTAAGATGTATTCAGAGGAAGCAATGCTCAACGAATGGAATCTCAGTATAGTCTTCTCGATCCATAAGGAAGAACTCCTTTGACTGCCCCCACTATAGAGGTACGTAGAAGACTCCTTGACAAGATGTTCGCTGCCGTTTTTTGTGAACGCCTATCGGTCTAGCTTCACGCGAGGAATTCTCCTAATGAACCTGAGGCCGGGCAAAAGACCCAAGATCAAATCTCGTTACCTATTCGTTAATTTCATGACAGCCTGCATAGAACCAAGGTATATACTTTCAGGCCTAGTGTTGTCCAAGCTTGTTAGGTTGTGCAAGGTCTCTCTGCGCCACCATGTCAGTAACGTATAGTCGGGGCCTTCAATTTCAAAAAACGTTTTGGGTAAGACGACGAGCTGGGATGTATCTTCTTCTCCACATCGTTCTTAAGAAGATTATCCTAAACTCACTAGCCAGAACTAGAACCACGATCTTCCAAAAGTCCCTGAGTGGATGACATAGGCCTGATTGTAGCTCTTAATGAGGCGCTTGCTGCTAAAATGAGTCTGTCAGTGAACGAGTGCTAAACGAAAAAGTACGAGGGGCGTCAATATATTCTCGGTATCGGGGTGAAGCTGTGGTTGTATACATAAATTGACTTATTTATCAAGTAATACTATTATTTTAGTGCATTCATGTAAAATTTCATATAAATGTGATTATTAATTCGAGTTTCATCTCTAGTTAAACATAATCATATTGGCAACTGAGACGATGATGGTGAAAATTGAGCATCGCGCTGTAATTAAATTTCTCACTAAGCTAGGAAAAAGTCACAAAAACTATTCATGAAGAGATGGTGGCTGTTTACCAGGGTTCCGCACCTGCAAAAGTGGTCAAGTGAGTTCAAGAGAGGCAGAGAGAGCATTGAAGACGACCCCCGCCCCGGCGCCCCGGCTACTGCTTGTACGGGAGAAAGCATCAAAGAAGTCGAAAAACTTGTTCTTGAGGATGCCCGAATAAAGGTGAAAATGATGGCAGAGATCATCAAGCTTTCAATTGGTACCATTAACACCATTCTTCATGACCATCTTAACCTTTCAAAGGTCAGTGCAAGGTGGGTGCCACGAATGCTCACAGCGCCTCAGAAAAAAGTGAGAATCGCATGCTGTAGAGAGCTTTTGCAGATGTGTAGTGAGAACGCGGACGGTGTTATGAATCGAATTGTTACTGGTGACGAAACATGGGTCCATCACTATGACCCTGAAAGCAAACAAGAGTCCATGCAGTGGCATAAACAAGGAACATACCCCCCGAAGAAGTTGAAAGTCACTCCGTCTGCCGGGAAGCTGTGGCCTCAGTTTTTTGGGACTCAAAGGGAATCTTGCTCATTGAGTACAAAAAAAAAGGTGAAACCATCAACGCCACATCCTACTCTTCCACTTTGCATAATTTGCGGGAGGAAATTAAAAAGAAAAGAGGCGGATTTGTTGCTTCTTCATGACAACGCTCCTGTTCACACGGCGCGAGTTTCCAAGGCTGCTGCGCGAGATTGTGGTTTCGAAGAAATCCAACACCCACCCTATAGTCCAGACCTTGCCCCTAGTGATTATTTCCTGTTTCCGGATTTGAAAAAATGTCTTCGTGGAAAAAGATTTTCGGATGATAAAGAACTCAAGTCGGCAATAAATGGGCATTTTGCAGAGAAAGAGGAAATTTATTTATTTGAGGGTTTAAAAAAGCTTATCTCAAGATGTAACAAATGCATTGATGTTAGGGGAGATTATATTGAAAAATAAAAACAATTTAAATTGAATTCGCATTTTCCTTCATATCGATACCGAGAATATATTGAAAGCCCCTCGTATATGCTGTCATCGAGAATCGAGAAAGCGTCATAATGGGCAGCTCTACTTTCACTACCTCGACTTCATCGTGAAAAGTTCAAACAACAGCAGAACCGAGATCAAGCGCAGAATAACTCTTGCCAAACGCGGTTACACTGACCGGTTACAACACCGTCTAAACAGGGTCTCACCAACGCCCTCTCTGTGACTCAACATATGACATCAACGACTTTCTGGGCTTAGCTTTGGTCTCAAGAGGCAATTCAGTAAAGGAGCGGGAAGTCTCAAGATGACACTGATCGCCCCCAGGTTCAGCTTTAAGGCACAGAGGCAGGGATACTTTCAAAAGTGGATGAAGAAGCCCTTGTTCTCATTGAGAAGACAGTTTTATGGGCTGACTGTTTACGCAAACAGTCCTAGAATTATACGAGCTTTACAACGAGATAAGTACAGTCAGGCGACGAACTTCTAAAGTGACTGAGTCATGTCGAGCGCATAGACAACTTGACTGCGGCCCGCAAAACCTTCGACTCCGAGTCGGTGGACGCCCGGGTTTGAACTAGTGAAAAAACGAACTCGAGCTGCTTGATGTGCGCAGTGACGCTTATTGATTGAGGCCCAAAACTGTAGCGCGTCGACTGTACAAAAGCTGTGACTGCAAAAAGACTTGGTGCCGTCGTGACATTAAAATTATGTTACCACTGAGTTGCAAGTGAATTTTAAACAGAGGAAGGGATTCTTGTCGCCTTTTATGAGGAAGGTGGATCTCGGGGACAATCGTGTATCGTACCCGATTCACTCGTACTTAGAAGCAACGTTGGAACAAGGGTTGCTTGCTGTTGAGACAGATGTACTGGGAAGACTCTTTTGGGGGAGACTTTACATTGGGAGACCTAGGATCCATTGACTGCCCGACGGAAGTGAGAGATGTAAGCAGTCGCTTTGAAGACCAAAAGGCTCACAAATCATGATGTTGATTGTGGCTAGAGATGGTCAATGGATAAGCAATGTCTAAAAGCTAAAGAAAGAAGGAATGGGTTTCGAAGGAGTGTAATGCGATTATCCAGCTCCATAATGAAGGAGTCATGTATCCACAAAAGAAACACAAAACCTCTCTTGTCATGATTTTATAACAAGAAGTGTACGAGTAATATCACAGCCTGTGGTGGACCTGGGACCAACATCTACAGCAGCCACAGGTGGATGGGGCGAAGCTTGAGAAGCACAAGCTAAGTTATAGTCTCTAAACATTCCCAGTAAAACGAGAGAGTTATATAGAGCCCGGCATTGTGAAAGTTTTTCGTGTTTGGACTTGAACCGACTCAGCGTTGACGACTGAGTCTGTGGTTACGACGGCCATGGGTTTATTTGATGATTTCCACGCGAGTTTCTGTATTTAAATTGTTTTTATTAAAACCGGAAAATCGGAACTTTGTTGGATGCCATCCGTAATGGAGCTAGATCCAGCTACAAGAAGTTCAAACATTTTAAGCAGGATCACAGATAAACTTGGTCGGAGTTGAATACTTGATCGGCGCGGTCACCGGTTTAAGCTCAAGAGATCGAACTCTCGATTCCAAGCTCAGCTACCGCAAAATCTAGACCGAAACACTAAAATGGAAGTGAAATGCTGTGCTATTGTTGAACAGCTGCAAACTGCCTGTCCTTGACTTCAGAAATTGGAAAAAAAAACAATAATGAGCAAAAACTAGCAGCAATCAGCATCATATTCAAATTGATCTTTTGAAGAACTGAAACCAAATCTGTGCATTCTTTGGTTTCCTCTTCGCTCTCAAATCCGCAGGTCAAGGCACCCTCCACCATTTTCAGCCGAACTCTGTGTTTCCGAAGTGAATTGGGCGTGTCGCCGCGCTGGAACACTGGAAAAGCAAATCCTGTTTATTGAGGGTCGTATACTCGACATATGCGCGCGCATTTTCGGGAAATCGCTTTTGTCTTACAGTCATAAATGCGAAAAGGTCTACCGAACCAAGGTTCGAAATCTTCAAAGAGGATTAATTCAAATGTGCGCATATACCTGAGGCAATTTAGTCTACCTGAAGTAGAGAAAGATATTGGCATCCGCTGCAGCAACTGAAGTTGTTTTTTGTTTTTCCAAACGAATCCTTACTTTAGTATGACGCTAAAATGCTGAATTTCAGACAGGCTACTTTGGACTTGGAGTCAATGTGCGACACACATGTTGGTTATGCATTTCTTCAGACATTATTATTGAGATGAGCTTTGCAAAAACAGTGTGGAAGCTCATGCGAGAATATCTTCTTCGGCAAGTCACTGCACAGCAGACTTCTTTTCCTTGCATAGCGTTACAGTCTGGAGTGGGCCTGCGGCTGAGTTGCTAAGACTTTATACGGCACTAGAAACTGGATGTTTTTCACAACAATTTGGTTGGAGAAAGGCTCGGCTGTGGCACCCTAACCGTGAACGTTGTTTTCTGCGTTGTCCCACTGAATCGGAGGCGGAGATTCTTTGGCTCGGCAGATGGAGGTGGACCGGGCAGCCAATCGAGTGGTTGTCCCATTGTCTTTCTTCAAAAGCTGGTGTCTAAAAATGTGTGTTTGTAAAATGTTACGATTTGTCCCTTAGGAACTGGAAAGCCTCTCCAACATTAGCTACTTCCGGTCTGTCTACATTTGCTTGTACCACCTCAACTGTGAACGTTTTTTGTTTGTGTTCTCCCACAACCTCGGAAGCAAAGATTCTTTGCTCCGGGATATGGATTGTCCTTGCACCCTACATGGCCTCGCTACTTTAAGTGACAGAAACGTAGATGACTGACTAAATTCACGTCATAGCACAGCCCGCTTAGTTCGGGAATCTGCTTCCCCATCACCATCAATGCAACCATGCAGGGCCAACGATCGTATAATGCTCCCATCGAATATAGCAAAAGATTCTTTCAGCAGCTGCTATATTGTTTAAGCCCACCAAAGACTGGGACTGGCTTTACCAAACTTCTATATATAAAATCAGACATTTTCATTTCTGAGAGGACTCCATTTTTTCTTTTTTTGCTCTTGTAAAGGGTGGTTAAATTTTAAGGGCCGATGTTGATTTTGAATAAAACACAAATTATTTAGGAAATTATTGTCATTTCTTTTTATTATGAAATTACTGGTATGGTTCAATTATGTATGGAACAAAATATCGGCCAAATGGCTGCCGCGACCTCGGCGGCACACCTCCATCCGATGGTCCAAATTTTCGATGACGTTGAAGCATAATTGAGGTTCTACGCCGTTAATGTGCCGAATTATCTCATCCTTTAGCTCTTGAATTGTTGCTGGCTTATCGACGTACACCTTTTCTTTCAAATAACCCCAAAGAAAAAAATCCAACCACCGTCAAGTCACATGGTGTTGGCGGCCAATTGGCATCGCCATCACGTGAGATAACACGGCCATTGAATTTGTCGCGCAAAAGAGCCATTGTTTCGTTAGCTGTGTGGCAAGTGGCACCGTTCTGTTGAAAGCACATATCGTCCACATTCATATCTTCCAATTCGGGCCATAAAAAGTTCGTTATCATTTCACGATAGCGAACACCGTTCACAGTAACTTCCTGACCGGCCTCATTTTGGAAAAAATACGGCCCGATGATGCCGCGAGCCAATAAACTGCACAAAACAGTCACTCTTCGTGGGTGCATTGGTTTCTCGACAATCACTCTTGGATTATCATTCGCCCAAATGCGGCAATTCTGCTTATTGACGAAGCCAGTGAGGTGAAAATGTGCCTCATCACTGAAGATGATTTTCTTCGAAAATTGATCATCCACTGTTGCCATTTCTTGCCACCATTCTGACCATTGTATCTTTCCATGATTCAAATTGACTTAGTCTGAAATTGTGAAATGTCAAATGAAATGCAGACCAAAACTTGACGTTTAGGTTTGGTTCACATTCAATATCGGCCCTTAAAATTTAACCACCCCTTACAACCCATGCCGTGAAGGCAACGGCACGACGACCAAGATAGATCTATTGTATGGGATAGGTCTCTATTACGCAATTGCCTTCTTCACGCCGTGATACAGCAATAAATTACTTACTTACCTCAAACCCTCCATGGCCGACGACCCATGGAGGGTGTGAGCCTGAGGCAACAGACAACAGACCAAGTTGTCTTACTTCCACGATGACTTCGTCTGTGTACCGGATGTTCGGTCTGCCTCTCCTTCTCGAACCAGGAGGCTCGGATTCGAAGACCCTCTTTGCTGGAGCATTGTATTCCATGCGATCGAGTGCATCCGTCGGATTCTTGCCTTCCGGACTACATCCACATCTTTGCACAGCTCGTTGAGACACAATCTCCTCCATTTACCTCGGACCGAAGTAGCATCGGTTGCGATTCTACGTCGGATCTGCACTAAGATGTCATTCGTGGAGTTCACGTTTCCCCGAGGTAGACAAATGCCTTGTAGCTGTCGATTGTTGTGTTCTGCTCCAGGTGGTGTTTCTTGGGCGACATCCCATATTTCGTCCTATCCTCATTCGCCTTTGAATGAAGCACCCATCGGAAGGTGTTATTTTGAGTTTGATCTCCGCACTGATGATGACTTCGGGCTGTTTACTGCACATTCGGTGATCCTTGATTTGGCGATATTTCTGATAACAGTCAATCTAGAGTTCTTCATCAGTCCTCCCCACTTGCACCTTCCCATGCGTTGTGTTGTTTAGCTGAATATGCAATCTGAACTAGAACCTTGAAGTGGGATATGGTTGTCCATGTCTTACTGTGAGAGAGTGAGCAGAGAACTGGACGACTCTTAAACGTTGGCTAAATTCGTCGCCGATTTTTTCAATGTGTGCGTTATTTCCTTTGTGCGATCCCTTCTGTCTCACCTCCATTGCCCACTTAATACAAAAATCGGCGACGGAAACAAATCGAAACAAATATCGGAACAAAATAACGATGACTCACTGGCCAAGTGGGCGCTAATAGACCATTTACAAAGTCACATGTGCAATAAGCAACAAAACTTGACAAGAATGATCATGTCTCTCCAAATTAAGGAATCGCCTGTAGGCACTTTTGGTATACGCAATGCGTTTGCCATTGTTGGTTCTACGTATCAACACACATGGAGGAGGAAACATTGGATCCAACTGCATGGTATAAGCGAATCGCAGATGCATCACAAGAGCACCCGTAGATATATGAACTTGGATTGTCCTTGGACAGGTATCAATGAAGAGATCGTCTGTCAATGCTTTAACATGTGCCTTTTTTAAGTCCCATATTTCAATCCTTGGCTGTCCTGGATCCCAACCAACAACCCCCTCCAGCTAGTGCAATTCCTGCCCGTTGTGTATGAACCATGCATGGATTGTATTAGGTGTAGTAAAAAAAATATTTTTTTCTAAGAGACGGCTTTAGTAATCTTTTTCTCGTGGTGTATACATACGTCCCATCGGACTGAAATAAATGCCGTCGAAAAGATAAAATTTCGTGCAAAAAGAAACTTTAGACTCAGGTTTGCTTGAGAGCGTCAAAGATGGACACCAGCAAAGAGAAAATACGCCATATTTTACAGTTTTTCTTCGATTAAGACGAAAACCTAAGCCAGGCGTCTGAAAACGTGAATAATGTTTATGTTCCTGTACATCTGGTCGTATACAGTAATCATGCGGAGTTTTAGTTCCGTCAATTCCGTTCTGGTAATTGCGATGTCAAAGATGCACCACGCTCTGGAAGTTTTCGACCAGTTTTCGAAAATGTGGATAAAATCATGGAAATCTTCGAGTCTGACCGTCAAGTAAACACTGTTTCTATTGTCCAGGAGCTAAACATTGCACGAAAAACCGTTTGGAATCATTTGGTCAATATAATATAATATGTGTGGCACTACAGCCAGGGCCAGGGCCTAGCTTTCCAGCAACCACTCGTGTTGTGCGTGCTATTGTTCTATCACTAGTGGAAGGGACCTACAGTTTTATGCCGATTCCGAACGACTAAGTTTGAGAAGCTTTTTCTAGACAGTTATACTCTTTGAGCATTGTCAGTGACTCGAAAGAGGTGGGGCCGTGAAAAGTACTTCTTGTCGTACCAGGAATCGAACCTGGACAGATTGGTCCAAGAGCGTAGGAGTCGACGGCCTACGGGCCACCACAAGGTTTGATTAAATTTTGATCAAGAAGAGAGATAACGGCATTACCATCAAAATGGCAACAAATAATCCACCAAACGGTGTATATTTGCACTAAATCGGATTTCCAGGAATACCATGAATGGACAGCATTTTAAAGATGTTTTACTAAAGATCGTTTATTTATTTATAATGTGGACCTAAAATCGTTTTGTCAATTTGTCACCGCGAAATGTTAAAGATGCTGTGTTGGGCGACATTTTTTTTTTTCCAAAATCTGTTTAAAGGGGCGCGAAGTTTAAGTTAGCTTCTGGTGGCTGACTACAGACTACAGACTGACAGTCACAATTAGGCCAACATAGGTCCATAGACTCCATATCTCCTACTTCTTAAACTAATTCGTGATTGCTAGGAAGAGAGGTACGCCAATTCAATATGTGGGAGACTCATCGCAAAGACGTGTATGTCAATTGCGCAATATCCTCGTATTATCCTGATACATGCCCTAGATGTGTGACTTAGTCTAAGCCTAAGTTGACAAAAGGATCATTTAAGGTTAAGTGTGGGCAAAATTTGTAAGATGGGACGATGTGCTTGTCTCACCTAGTCTACGATATATCTGATTGCTGCAAAAATTAGGAATTAATTATAAAGGGTGATTTTTTAGCTATTATCCTTTTGGCAACACTGGTTTAAACAGCTGACGCACGTTTCGTGTTTTGTTTCACTGTCAAACATCTTCAGGTCTGTAATTTAACCATGAATCGTCTTACAAACGAACAACGCTTGCAAATTATTGAATTTTATTATCAAAATGCGTGCTCTGTTAAGAAAGTTCATCGCGCGCTTCTTCCATTTTATGGTCAGCTCATTTTTGGCGCAATGGGTACGTAAATAAGCAGAATTGTCGATTTTGGTGTGAATATCAGCCAGAAGCATTGCAAGAGCTACCAATGCATCCAGAAAAAGTCACAGTTTGGTGCGGTTTATGGGCTGGTGGCATCATTGGACCGTACTTCTTCAAAGATGAAGCGAATCGTAACGTAACTGTGAATGGTGAGCGCTACCGTGAGATGATATCCAATTTTTTTTGCCCAAAATACAAGAGCTTGACATGCATGACATGTGGTTTCAACAAGACGGTGCCACATGCCACACAGCACGCGCAACAATGGACTTATTGAGGGCGAATTCGGTGAACATTTTATTTCACGTTCGGGACCGGTCAATTGGCCGCCGATTTAACGGCGATTTAACGCCTTTAGACTATTTTTTGTGGGGCTATGTTAAAGCTCATGTCTATACAGACAAGCCCGCTTCAATAGACGCATTGGAAGACAACATTGAAGCATTTATTCGTGAGATACCGGCCGAAATGTTGGAAAGAGTATGCCAAAATTGGACTAAGCGGATGGACCATTTGAGGCGCAGTCAAGGTCAACATTTGCATGCAATAATCTTCAAGCATTAAATTATATGGACCGTACTATCGATTCAAATAAAGATTTCATGCATTTTTCTGAATTTGATCTGTTTTCTTTTGAAAAACTTTCCTATAGCTTTTAAAAAATCACCCTTTATAAGTCGAGTTGATGCCCAGCAGCAAACATTGAAAACTTGAATTATTGAAAATTGGTACTGATAGTGGACTGCATTCTTGATAGGCTTGTGTTGGATTGAGAATGCACCACCCGCCGCCAGCTGCAAAGATCAGCAAAGTATAGAGCCATAGGTACGGATGTCCTTGCAGTCTACACTAGGCTTGTGTAGTTCACGGCCAAAATACCTCAAAAAACAGGTCTAACAAGTGAACTAGTTCAGAGTGTCACTTTATTTTAGTTCTGAATAACTGAACTAAATTGAGTACTTTGAGTGGGCATATTGCATCTCACGGTTGTGTTTGTTTAACTACAGCAGTACAAGCACATCGAGTCTCGTTACGCTGCGGGTGGTGTATGTGCAGAGATTTTTTAAAAATATGCGTGCACGAATGTATTTTTTATGACATGTATGACTCAATTTCTAGAGCAGTGAACTACATTGAACTAAATGAACTAGAAGGACGAACTAGGTCAATAAACAGAACCGAACTAGAATACACAAGCCTAGTCTATACCCACTTAGACCAGTGAGTAGGGTCCATTGCACCCTTAATGGATGATATATGTACTTCCACTGTGAGATGCCCTTTTTGTAAAACCGACTAGATCCGTTTGTGAACATCAGGAGGATGTTCAGTTCGATCCTATTGAAATCGTCCCGCTCCACAATGAAGTGTTTGTCGAAAAACTCCATCTCCTTCATTGTTGAACCGAACAGATTTCGAACAGATTTAGTTTCTTCTACAATTCTGCAATTTGGCTTTTAAAGCCACCACGAGGGATGCCAAGAAGGAATGTATGGCAGGTTTTTTTTTATTAAATTTGGAAGGCTTCTTTATTTTTTTTATTATTTATTAAAACTGAAGGTTGATGATGAACTTTTCTTGTCCAGAACGGACCAAAGGACTCTCGCCGTCGATTCACTGTTTTTTGTCTGAATCCAAGTCCTTGTCATTAAGTGCCTCGCTTATTGAGCTGAGTGCTATTTTTGCACAAGAGTTTGCTGGGGATTCCCCCAATTTGGAGTAATTTTTCACACGCTTTATCATTTCTTTGGGTATCGGTATTTCTTGCTTCCCAGCAGAGGATATTCCGATGACGTTCCGTCTTTATAGTCTGATATTATTTTAAGTTTGGACATCGGACGACTCTGACGCGTGGCTATTGGTATATTAACGCTGTTGCTTATTCATAAATAAGAGTTCAGTGGCATTACGCAGCAGAGACAGCCACAGTGGTACAGACAGATGAAAGGGGATCTCATTCACGTTGGAAGGGACGTCAGTTGTAGATGCTTGTTGAGGTTCACCCAAGTGAGACTGGTTTTGATTTGAATGCACATCGGAAAGAGGAACATCACCAAGGCGTTTGATTACTTGAACTAATTTAAGGGTACTCCCTAACAGCTGGACAGCACTGTTGGTTTAGTGCCCGTCCCTTGTCACAGGGGTCCCGGTTCGAATTCCAGGGAAAGCAATACGCTTTATCAGGTTTTCAAATTTGGTCCAGTCACCATTTGCCGTTGGGATCAAAGTAATCAGTGATAGTAGTCTGACTATGGGTATCACAATGGATCAACATGGTCTAAGTGTGCTGGCTATTTCGCTGGTTACCAACAACAACTAATAAGAGTACTGCCTACATGAAGAAGTACGAGTACTGAATTATTATGACCAAAATCATTGTGTATCAAATGTGCCAACTTGTAGGAAAAAAAACTACCTTCAAGTAGCGAGTTTATGGCATAAAATGTAAATATGCCACGGTTTTGATGGCACTTTACGGGCAAAAGTAACAGTAGAGAAAATCATACAACTCGGAGGTGAAGTCTTTTCGGTTCTTGACTACATCTGGGAACTCCTAACATCGCCATGGTCTCAGTCTAGTCTAGACTTTGGATTATTTCACCCAATTTAACAAGGGCGTCAGGCGTCTCCGTACCTCCACCCGTTCAGAAGCAGGTACCAGCTGCTCATTCACACACATCTGCATGTAATTAGGCTTGCAAATCTCTTCTCCTGCCCTTGCCGAATTGTACTAGATCATTCTCGCACAGCAGTAGCCTCCCCTCAGCAACACTTAAACCCCATCCTCTGGTGCTGGTTTTCATTTGTTTTCATCATCCAATTCCCCCTTTTTCTCTCTGTCGCACAGCTCGCACTGTTTCACTTCAATATTTTTGATGTGCCCGCCAGCAGCAATCAGCTGCTGCCCAACACAAGCCAAACAGCGAAGCACCACAAAACAGAGCCACCGATAAAACACCAAAAGAACAACAAACAAGGAAGCAAAACAACAACACGAACATATGGAATCGAAAAACAACAGAAAAACCCACACAGGAAGACCGAAGACCGAAGACCTACACATTCGCACATTCCATCGCTCGCTCTCTCTTGCTCTCGCACACTCTCTCGCTGGTTATCCCATTTTATGACATGCACGGTGTACCTCTCGCTTCGCTTTTCGACTCGTCTCGTCTCGTCGCTTCACACAATCTCACATTCTCACCACCAGACCCAGCACCATTCGACATTTTGGGTTGTTTCAGTTTCATTTATATCATTTCATCGTTATCTTCCGTGCGATTCTGTCTGAATTTATACACTTTTTTTTTTTTGCTTCATTTTATTATTCATCTCTCAACAAAAGAGAGGAGAATTTTCCTCTTGCTCTATTGAGTTTCATTTTCACACAGTTTCTCGGTTTTTCTCACCAGCAAAGTGTGTGATACAAAGAAAATTTCCGTATTGTCGACTGTCGAGTCGCAGAAAACAACTTATAAATTACATATAGAAAAAAGTTAGTCGCTTGAAAGTGTCAATAATATCGTCAGAAATCGAAATCTCAGTTCGGGAGTCGGGACTAAAGTGTACAGCGACTAAAATGCAAATTGCAAGTTCTAGCAGATATGTAAAATCGTCGTGGTTTGATTGTCTATTTCAATTAACATTGTCAGCGCTGTCGTCGCAGTTGTCGTTGTCATCGTCGTCGTCGTCGTCGTCGCCGTCGTTTTCGTCGTCGTCGTTTTAGCTGTTTGTAGTGTCAGGAGATTACAACAAATGGTTAGGAAAAACAAAAATGAGACTCGTACCACTAGTAAATGCGTAACAGAAAAGCAGTGTGAAGTGAAGTGAGCCAAAATTTCTTTGTGTAAAAAAGAGTGAACCCCCTGCACATCCGTCAGCGACAACAGAAAATCACAAAATAGCACACCAGCCCCAGCAGTGTGACGGTCAAGTCGACACACGCCACAGAGAGGACAGTCGGGTTGCCGCAAACGAAAAAAAAAAGAATATATGTAAAACAGAAATATATTTTTTTACTGCGTATATTGTTTGCTAACTTGCACACAAATCTGCAAGTGAATTGGAGGAATATCAGTTTCCTTCTCCCCCCCCCCCACCAGACCAGAGAGTGACGTACATATTTGGTGGCGAAAAGAGTGTCCTGGCGACACACAGCAGTTGCAAAATAAGGGAGAACGATCGAAAGAAAAACAATACCTTTTTCCTTGCTTGCCACAGCGCAAAGTTTAAAATTAAACCAGAGAACTGAACAAAAAAAAAGAAAGGAAAGGAACAGGAAAATATAATAGACATCGGCTATAAGTGCTAAGGGAAGGCAACGGCAACGAAAGCAGGAAACAAAATAATAAATAAATAAATAAATACAAGAGAGAACGAACGAAAAAAAGAAGAAGAAAAAAAAACAGCAAGTGTGGGGGTGAAAGGCTGAAGCACACCATACACGCACACACATTACACGAGTCCCAAACGGACCGAAGAATATCACATAGGTGAGACAGAGAGGAGCCGATCTGTTGTAACACAGAAGAGAACACGCAGCAATGGTGCCTTGGTTTGGCGTATGGGACGCGCTAAAGAACAAAACCTACAAATACCTATTGCACAGGTACCTCGATCAGTTTCTTGAGGAAAAGCTCAGCCTGAAACAGCTGAACGTTGAGCTGTACAATGGCAAAGCGACCGTCAAGGATGTTAACCTGAATTGCAAGGTAAGTCTGCTTTAGTATTTGTTTACATATGTTTCTTCTTCTGTTTGTTTATGATGTGTGCAACAAGCTTAAGGGTAAATGCAATAAAAGTCTAACCTTTCTAGATTTTATTTGCAAACAAAGAAGTTTTCCCTTTTCACCACCCAAAGTGGGGAGCATGCGATGACGATGACACACAATCAAATAACAGTGGGGGGAAATACGAATCAGCCCCGACCATGGCAAAGGGGAATATGTGTGAAATATGTTTGCTTTGTTACTCTCTTTCTCTCTCTGTGTGTGTCTCTTTTTCTCTCCCCCTGTCTTTCTATATTTTTTTTAATCTCATTCCGCTGTTTGACCCTCCACACACTCCATCGGCAGAGAAGAAACACCACAAACATATGGAACTACAGTGAGTCGGAGTGCTTCGCGAGTGGGAGAATAAAAAGAACGTCCACGATTCCTTTGTCATCCGGACGACAGTCAATATGCGTCATTTTTACGGAATGACATGTGTTAGCTATCACGCCTAAAATCAGCACACGTCTGTGTATTTCGCATGCCCTCTGCGGGTCTAGTCAACTGGATGAAGTGTTCGGATCTGTTAATGACTTCGCCATTCCTTTTGTGTATATCTACAGTCTTCTCTGGAAATGAGCAACTGTCGATGCCAATTTGAAGGCGTCTTTGGGGGTGTATATATGGGGTTTTGTAAAATCGCTTAGAGTCGCGTCAGTCCCAACTTCCGCGCAGTACCACACAAACTATCTCTTTACTCTTGCATTTCCATCGCATTCCACCACCACTCTGGCGCTGGTTCTTTGTTCAGTGTCCTTGGTTAAGGTTCATGGCCTTTTAAGACTGCTTGCTGGCTTTTTTGTTGCTCTTGCCTGTGTGCCTCATTAATTTGTTTTGTCGGTTTTTGATTACATATGACACGTGTAGAAGTATGGATTGCCGGTATGGTGCAATTTGAGTTCAAGTGTACAAGCCGGTGTGTGCGGTATCTGTTTACACATCTGATATTCCTCTTTGACAGTTATTCATTATATTTAACTTTTGATCTGAATCATAGCAGGTGATTTATCTTCTCTTTTTGTGTGCGCGCAAAATGGGGTGGGTGCTTAGGTGCTGTTCTCTTGTTGATCTTGAAGAAGTCTTGACCTTTCGGTGTAGGTGACTTATTTCTTTGAAGTTGATGTCCTTCAACTTGGTAAACTGTGACATAAAAACCACCTTGCTTCCAGTCATCCATGGATAGTCTGAGCCTGAATTGCAGCTGCGTTCCATTGAAGGGAGTGCTACATCAAGTTAAAAGGTCTCAATTCATTAAGCTCTTTATAAATGATATCGAAGGACAGTGTTCTAGTTCACATTTTGTGAATTTTATTCACCTATTATGAACAATGCTTGAATAGTGTTCATTGGACTAGTCTTATATTTTTATGCAGCTTCCGTGGCTTCGTAGGTGGACAGTAGTTTGACGCCGGATTTAATATTCACATCGTCACCTCACAAGGGCCATTCATATGAGCCGCGAACTTTCAGAAACAACAATTTTCCAGCAAATATATACAAAAAGTTATAGTTCTTGGGATGCATACAGCTTAGCAATGAATTATCGAGTTTTTTTTATCGAAAAAAATCACAACAAAAGTTACCATAATTAAAGATTGCACGAATCCGTCATTCTCTTTGCGAACTGTCAAGCTGAAAACGCAATCCACAAATTCGCGACTAAAAAATTCGCAATGAAGTGTCAGTTTTCGTAAATTCTACTGCGAATGAGAACACTCCATGAATGAAGTGTCAGTGTTTGCGATGTTGAAAATTCGTAGTTAGCTCATATGAATGGACATTTACGAGTCAGTAACCGTCATAACATAAAGCTGTAGATCCCAAATTACATCCGCAGAAGCTGCACAATCCAAATTGTTGCACCACACTGCAGTCGTTCTCGGCATGTAGCGTTTGTCAAAGAAGTGAGGAGAATAGAAGTTTATTTTATTGTTGTCTCGCAATACTCATCAAAGTTCCTGTTTTTTTAAAATACTATCAACATATTGACTCTTTATCAAGCTGGCATGAAAAGTCGTAAATTAAATACAATCTCTCTAGTACCGCGTTTGTTGACGTACTTACTTCTCAGGCCGACAACCCGTGGAGGGTCTGAGCCTTCCATTGATGACGATCCTAGGCACGCTGCTTCCTATAATTCCTCTCCTCGAAGTAGGAAACTGCGAAACGATTGTAAAATAGCAATCGTTGATCACGCTCGTTCAATCGTCGACATGTGACAATTCAATGAGTTATATGCGCATTAGTGAATCGTCAGAAACGACGTCGTCCAGGCGGTTCAATTATTTTAGTGTTAAGGTAATACAATCGTCGAAACGAGGTCATCAGACAACCGTCGTCTTACGCGAAGAGAGCCCTGGAATTCGAAAACCCTCTTTGATGAACCTTTGTTGTCCATGTGCTCGATGTGGCCGAGCCAGTTTGTTAACAGGACGTGTTAAAACGACACTTTAGGCTGTAATGCAAATATGTGAATTCCTTTTTAAACGAAAAGCTGTTCATCAAGACGTATTCCTACCTAGTGCTGCAGCGATCGTATGATCGTATGTGATCGTTACTGAGTAACGAGCATGCTTATATGTAGCTTTGATCAAGACGTTACTAGCCAATAAAAGTCGTTACTACTTGTTTATAATGATGGTCCATCTTTTAGTTCTTCATTCTACAGTTTTGTATATATATCTGCAATATAAAAAGACAACAATTTAACGACCATTTCAACACAAGTAACGATGCACATAGACAAAGCGTCCACATGCGGGTACACAACTTCATTGTTATATCTTTTCTGCATAACTCATTGACTTGAAGATATACTTTTTTTTAAACGAATTTCATTGAAAATCTATGCAAATTAAATGCTTCTAATTTCAAATTCATAAATGACTCCTCTGGTAACAGCACCGAAAGTTACTTCAGTAATTTATTAAAAATGTTTGTCATCTTTATCTCAGGCACTGGCCACATTTCACAAGCACCATCATTTAAAAATGTCCCCTATCAAGAACTTCTGCCACGCAAATAGAGGATGACGAATTCGAGCCGTCGATTTGGAGAAGTGGTGAAAAAAGATTTCTTTGTTTCATGTGCACCTCAACCTACAATCAGACTCATTTATCGCATTTGCCACTGCACCGATAGAGGCGTTAAAACACAGTGATTTATCGCTTCGATATCGTTAATATGAACTGCTCTTTAAGATTGTCAACATTTTGCTTGCGTGAACGTAATGTTGTTAAGTGTGAACCAGGAAGCAGGTACTTAAGAGATAGCCGACTTCACAGATGATTGACCCCTTGTCCATCGACGAATTTGAGAGAACTTTTGACACTTATTCATAAAATATTGATTGGTCAGTTGGGTATGCGAAAGCGATATAAAAATGATGTCAACAAATTTTAAGGGCCAAGAGAGGTAGAAGTCGGCTGTCTTTATAAAGGGTGTTTTTTTTTTCCAAAGAGGTATAGAACTTAAGGCTGGCAGCACTATTTTAACTGGCGGCCATTTTGATTTGGCGGCCGATTGGTTTGGTATTTGTTGGTCAGCATAGCATAGTTGGCATAGCAAAGCCTAGATTCGTTTCAAAGGCGAATTTTGTTTAGCGATGAAGCTCACTTTTGGTTGAATGGATACGTCAATAAACAAAACTGCCGTATTTGGAGTGATGATAATCCTCAAGTGCATGTTGCGACACCGTTACATCCAAAAAACTGACTGTTTGGTAAGCTTTCTGGGTTGGTGGAATAATTGGTCCGTACTTCTTTAAAAACGATGCTGGTCAGCTGAAGTTGCAGTCAATGGTAACCGCTATAGAGCCACGATTACTGACTTTTTCGTTCATCAATTGAACAACCATGATGTGCAGGAGCTGTGGTTTCAACAAGACGGCGCAACATGTCACTCAGCTCGTGCCACAATTGATTTATTGACGGGAACGTTTGGCAAGCGCATAGTTTCACGTTGCTGGCCCGTGAGTTGGCCTCCAAGATCGTGCGATTTAACGCCGCTTGACTATAATCGATAAGTCCGAAGCGATAGACCACTTGGACGGCAACATTCGCCGCGTTATTGCCGATATACGACCACAAATGTTGGAAAAAATTCATCGAAAATTGGATCTCCAGATTAGACTACGTCCGAGCCAGCTGTGGCAGACATATTCCAGAAATCATATTTGGAATATAATGCCAGAAGATTATCTCTCGAATAAAGTAAATTTCATGCAATTTTAAAGTTCTATACCTCTAAAAAAAAAATACCCTTCACATACTACCTCATTTCTGGTCTGAACAGTGAACCCTTGTCGTCAAACTACAGAAAATTCTTTTTTTCCGGTTCTCGCTCGGGGCTTCTATGAATCAGCTTTAACACGAAATGAAACAAAATATGTCACCTAACGCAGACAAAGAGTTCTGGTTTGTCTTATGCGAGAAATTCCCTCGAAAGTGGACGAGTTTTCTCTCAATCTCTCCAGTTTTCAACATTTTATCGATGAATCGCAACGAAAGGGTGCTCCGCTACGCATTATCTTCGAGGTTTCCATCTTAAATTAAATCTGTGAAGCATGCGGTAGAGTATGAACGTTGCCCATTATTATGTTTTGTCGTCAAGTAATACGTACAGAGAGATTTTCTAGTGTAAGCCCCCTTGCTGGTGAACACTTGTTATTTTGCATAAACCAAACTAATCACTTTTTTCATTCAAACTCATTGTTCTTGAAATGGCTGCCTGATACAGTAGAATATCGATAATGTGAACCCACATAATGTCCAATAATCTGAACTGAGAACCCACGTTCCCACGTTGCTAAGAAAGAAGAAAACACAAAGAAATTCAATTTTGAAGTGTTTATTTTATCCGCCTACTTGTAGTCATCACATCTGCATTGAAAGCAGTCGTAACAAAACGGAAGACGTAAGACAAAATTTTGATATAGTGCTATTTCAGAGCTCATCTATTGAATGCTGCCTCCTCCTGGTTACATTTGTGTTGGCAGTGAGTGCATAAGCTGCGCAAACTTCGCAAAGATCTGATGGCACCTGCAAAAGCAGATATTTCGAGTCAATTTAAGACTGGGTGCGTAGAAATCGCAGAAATAGAGGGCATTATTTCTGGCTATTTATGAAGAATTTTCTTTTCAACATTGTGAACCTGTCTAAAATGTGAATTGGTCATGTTTTACCTAGTTCACATTTTCAAGATTCGACTGTACCTGTGTTGTGCCTGACATTCGTGCCATATGCGTCATGGATTTCGGGTAAAAAAGGGTATCCATAAACCGCGATGATGTGTGTTCTTCAACTTTTGACACTTCTACATGTCATTCATCATTAAAGAGGTGGAGTCACAATGGTCAACCAACAAATTAACCTTCACATCTCTGATCTGCGACTGGGGCTCTCCACAACTATTGTCCACTAACTTTGTCAGTCAATTAAATGCCATCTTCTTCCGAGTAATAAACTTAAAAGTTAGGTCACACTACATGGATGATTCAGGGAAGAGCGATTACGATAACTTGGTTGGATTTAAGATCACTCGCTGCGGTTGAAATTCCTCGTGTTTTGTCATTGCGAATTAAATTGTTGCGTCATAGAAAATTGTTTTCATTTCGTCTTAGCCAAAATAAATTAGTCCAAGTTGCCTGCTCTTATCGTTCTTCCTCCTTCCGGCCCAACCTGAAATGCTTGAAATAGTCCATTCAACTCTAGCGCAGATAAGTCTCGTTCTTAATGAGTGTCTATTTCTGTATTTCTGTTTGTATGCACTGCTCTCTATGTCAATCAATTAAGTGAATTTCATTCAATCTCTTGATGAGTGCTTTGATTCTAGTGACGAATTGTGGGGTCTGTAGAGAAAGCGGATGGAATCCTCGGCGTTTCATAGATTCATGAAACAAATATTTGAAATCAACAAACTGACCATCATCTCTTGCGTTTTATTCGCTCCCAAGCCGCTCTGATCGCGCAGCAGATTCGGCGAAATACTCGACTTCATGTGCGACTAAATGAAGCAGTCGTCTATTAAATGTGAACGACTTTCCCCACGACTAAGTCGCTAAACAAAACAAAAAGAGAATCAAAAACACTTTAATTACCCAACACGGCCTGCTTTTTTGGCCTCGAATTTCATTTAACGACCGTCTATTTAACGACTCTCGTTCGATGCAAATGCTGGGATGAATCAATATCTCCTTAAGATGCATCGCTTCACTTGCCTGACACAATTAGCTTTGTTCATTTTTTCCGATGAACCTTTGACTGCTGCCTGACAAATACCAAAGCGCGAACAGGCCATCGAAATGTAAATTCACACTTGACGTGCTTTGCTCTGAGTCACTGCACAGTTTGTGTATCTCATGCTTTTTAACACTACTCCATTTACGTCACAGTCGTTGTGGTCGTTTTGTTGTTTGGGTTTCTGTACATGTACATTCTTTTTTTTTTGTTTGTGGCATTTAATGTTTTCCTCTTTTACTGTCATTTCAGGGTTTTGGGCTGTGTTGGCCACAGTCTTGTGCGATCAGGTTCGGGGGTCTGTTTCTGGTGTTACTTGTTTGCTCTGTGGTCCGCAGTTTTGTCAGAGTCAGTCGGAAATCGGAATCGGGTGTCGTGGATATCATGCACTTGTCAGATGTAGTCGCATATGACACTACCACCAATTTATGAATTCACACGCCATTAGACGAACACAATCGTACGAGAGTCAGTCAGAGCAGCACAAACTTTGATATTTCTTTGTTCCAATGTTCAGTGGCAGAGTCTGGTTTGTTTTGTTTTGTCGATGAATAATCATCAGTTGCTGGTGAGAGAGAGAGAGAGAGAGTGACTGAGGTAAAGGTTGAATATGGAAAATTTGTGTACATTTCCACAGAAGGAAATCGTGTAACGTCTAACCAGACCAAACTTCATTCACTAACTTTCACTTAACCCCTCTGACTGTGGCTGATGCAGTTTAAATGCACCATTTCATCATATCCAGCCTGGCCTAGGTGTGTGATTAGCGGAAAGTTGCTTACGATCAGGATAATTATTCTATCGTGGCATGAAGCGAAACCTGAATTCGAAAACAACGACAACGACGACTACGACGGGGCATGACCGACCACATGTTTACTGTACGGGAATAATTTCATAATGCGTCGTTATACTTTTACCTTTCGAAATTGAAAACTGATAAATCAAGTGTGTCGTCGTTTGCGATTTGCTGCTAGTTGATGCCAGGCTCTAGACTCTGCTCTTATCGCATAGATTTTGATTTGAAATTGAATACAAACAAACAAGAAGAAAATAACGTAAACACCTCTAGGAGGACTTGACATACATAAATACGTCTCTCGCGACAGACAACGTGGAACGTAGTTTGAAATATTTTTGTTCATTTCCGATACGTGCTGAACGTGCGTTGTGCATATCGACGGTGAAAAATGCAAAGGAAAGGAAAAAAACAAACGCTAAAAATGAGCAATCATTTTCGAGAGGAGGACGACGACGTCGAACTTCAGTTTTCATATTTCCCCAAATGCACCAAGAAAATGTTCGCATTCTTTCTCTTTTTGGGGGAAGGGGGGGCGCCGCACCTTTGTTTTGTTTTGAGTGACTTGTTATTTTGCTGGAATATTTTATTTATTTTGCTGGCGGGTTCGTTACACGCGCGCGCCCGCCACTTGGCGTAGTGTGACCTATTTACTTATTTAGAACGCGTATACAGCGGAGTACCCAATTGCGAACATATCCGTATATTTAGACAATGACAGCAGCACAGGAGGTTGCGGGAGGAGCTCTCCGGAGGAGGCGCAGCAATACGAATGGAATGGGGGGGCTTATGAAATTGCTACTTCAAGGCTATTTTTGGCTAAAAGAAGAGAAAAAAAATGTGAAGAAAAATACACATACGTGTAGTGTAAATGTTTGGAACTTGTTTGCTTTGTCTCGGTCTCGTATTGAGTGTGGAATGTGTGAGGCCGCCGTACATGGATTGGCGCTTGCTAATATTCATGCGTCTGATTAAGTTCAAAATGAAAACAACGACGACGGAGTGTTGATGGGGGTGGTGGGGATGTGTTTACGTTGATTTGTGCATATACATATGTGCCTTCTGCTTCCGTCTAGATACAGCCATACATACACTCGTGTAGATAGGGAACAAGATTCGACATACTTTGAGTACGTTCGTGTGAAAAAAATATATCTTTTCATTAGACTTGGTTTTGTGTTTGGCGTACTCTATCTACGAGTGGCACGTGGTGTTACAGTTTTAATTTGTTATCGTCTGAATTTACTTGTAAAGATCGTAGATTCACGCATGTGATTTATTTGGCGTTGAATCGTGATGTACTGGCCTTGAGGAAGACACATTGTGAATTGCTCTAGTACTTTCAACGCAGTCCCTTGTGAATGGACGGTTTGCAGCGTGTCCTGAAGTATTTCCAATCTGTAGCGGGGGTGGACAATTGGTTGTTTTGAACCAATTTCGGTAATTGTGTGGGCAACTTGATCCTCTATCTATCAATACCACGGGCACAGGGTGATGACAAACATTTATCAGTTGTGAAGCAATGAAAATGTTTCTTCCAATCTGCCAGCAAATTGGCCAGTTTCTTTGACAAATCATAAATAGTCATAAAAAACTGATTCAGCCTTTTTGTCTGTCATCAAGGGTGTCACTTTCAGACTGAAGTGAACCAAGAATCGAATAAATGAATGAAGTGTTGAATAATTTTCAAGCACTCAGATTGAATAAATATGATTTCAGACAACTTCTCGATGAAGTTCGCAATTTCAATAGCGTGTGGCACAAAACGTTAGCTGCTAGTGAATTCGTTATTTGCACATCGCGGAAGAGGCCGTTGAGTGCTCAAGAGTGTCATTGTTTATTGCACAAGTGTTTGATGGAAGTTTAGAGCAGTTATGAATTTCAAGTTCGTCGGGTGATGATGTCAAGTTTTCTGTTCTGCTTTAATATTTTTAGTTCAGTCTTAGATTAAGATTTGACATTGTTCTATCAGAGGCTTTTACATGAGGTCCTCGGATTCTTTGATTTCAGAAATGCCCTGCTAAAAGGAGACATTGATGGAGATTTCACTCAAAAAGTGAGAGAGTTTATGTGCTTCATAAATACTCTGAGTTCCCAGGGTTCCCTTTCGTTTGCAGATACTTAAACTCCTTGAAAAGTGAAAGCCTTTCACCAATTATCTACAGAAAAAGCTTCGGATTTGTAATCGGGTTTTAAGAATTTGCAAATTAACTCAACATCGTTCAATAGTTTCTATGTGACAAGAGTTATTGTAACGTGTAACTATTGAACGACGTTGAAAATAATGAAGGCGGTCCTGACCTGGTTTCCACAGCAACCACCCGTAGTGTGTGTGTCATTATTCTCTTATGAGTGCATGAGATCCTAAAACTAACTGTGAGCGGAAGGAAAGGGCGGTCACGTGGCACGAATATTCCTATCGTCGCGACTTCCAAGGCGTGTTTTAAATGCGACTCATGAGGTAGGCGACCGTTTGGCAGACCCAGAACGAGGTGGTTGAACCAAGTCCAAACCACTGTCCTGGTTCCTCTTGGGCATAACTCCTGATGAGTAACGAGTCGGTGATGGAGGATCGAAATGGCCCGCAGATCTTTCGTGGGTTCTTTGCCCCCGTTTAGTGGATTATGCGCGCTAGAAGATGATGATAATGCGTTATTTTATTTTCCAGAATTCCATTTAATCAGAAAAAGTGTGTAAAATCATCTAAAAATGCAAACGTTTTCTCGAAATTCCTCAATTATTGCGCCCACTCATGCACTATAACCTCTCTGAATCACGGAATATGTGTACCTTATCCAGTGTTGTGACATTACTGCAATTTTTTGTTCGAAAAATCAGTCTACTGCCTTTAAATAAAATCTACTGCACTTTTGTACTTATGGAAAAAAAATCATTCAATATGTAAATGTAATCCACAAAAAACTTTTTTTAATTCTATCACTGAATGCAGTGAAGAAGACGCTTTTGGAGAAAAAAAAAACATTTAATAATTTATGTACAGGGTGTTTTTTTTAAATCATATGTTATTTTGACACTGACAGTCTTCCGCTGTTGACAGAAAGTCAGTGTAATACCTGCGCGGAACGAAATGAGTCGATTTACGCCTGAACAACGTTGGGAAATATTGCAAACTTATTTCCAAAGAGAGCTCTGTGCAGCCCAAACAGTGCATTTTTTTTGAAAAAAAGACGTTTTGCCCGAAATGAAGCACCCACCGCGGCTGTTGTACGCAAGTTTGTGCAGAAAGTTCGTGAGACTGGTATTCTAGTGAGACTGGTAGTCTAGTCCCTGTCGTCTTACAGATGAGAATGTGGCAGCTGTAGTCTTCTTCGAAAATGAGACTGGGAACAACACAACAACTTCGGTCAACGGTGGACGTTAGAGATCGATGTTAACCGACTTTTTTTTTTTGCTAAAATTGAAGACATGGATTTGGACGACCATGCCAGCGATCTCTTGCGCTAAATCGTGGTACCAGCCATCTTGGCGATGTCAACTGGCCGCATGCGATTTGATCACCAATCTGGAAACGATTCAAGCACTTAAAGCCAATATCATCCAAGCAATCCGTGAGCTAGAGACCAAAACCATCAGCAGGGTCTTGGAAAATTCGGGGTTACAGAATGTGCTACTGCGAAGGCAGCCGAGGCAGCCACTTGAACCACGTTGTAGTTCATAATTAATGGGAATGTTTGTTCCTACTAATAAAGCTATAATATATGGATCAAATTTAATTTTGATCATTTTAATGCATTTTCAAAAAGAAACTTGTATTTGGCCTGTGTTTTCTGCCGCATAGTAGTGACGCTACAGAACGAACATTTTCGGGAGTAAGTTTAGTGAAGGATAAACGGCGAAACAAACTAAATACAACCACTTTACAAAATGTTATTCTGTGTTAGGAAATGGACGACGTTAATAAAGATTTTGAAAGTATAAAAATCTACTACTGCCGATTTTTTCAAATCTACTACGGACATATTTTCAAAAAGTCCTATTCTTGATCTCCAAATATTCCGTGCATATTTGTGACGCCAGTTTAGCAGTGCGCATAAAAGTCAAGGGTCACAAGGGCTTTTAAACATCATCTGTCTGCTTATCAAAAAATGTACCAGAATATTCAAGTCCCAAGAAGTTTACTCTATTCTGCGTTAACTTAGGTGGACTGAGTAACGGACAAACGTCAAAGAAATGAAAATAATATATGTATGTTTTCCTTCATAGCACTCTGATTGTCTTCTTAATTTATTCCTTAATTTTCGAATGTTTCCAGCATTGTCAGTCATCCTTTGCGTTTTGTCAGAATTTGTCATTTGCATTTTTTTCTGTCAAACCTCGCCAGTATCGTTCCTTCATGTCATCAGCTGACAACAACAAAAAGAAGACATAATAAAATCGCACGATTAGCGTCAAAGTCGTACCCACATCATGCAAATATGTGCGTCATTTAAATGAATTCAGGGAAGCATTAATTAAAACACATCTCTGCGCAACGGTGCGGTGACAGTGTTCAGCCATCTCTGTGGGCGAGTCTTTCAATTAGACAATCTCAAGTCTTGACACCTACAATTGTGTTAATTTTTGATCTGCTTAATGAGATTATGACAGCGCGTCGGATCCAGCACGTGTGAAATGTGCTGCGTACATTATTTTGACACGAGTTGATTAATGTAATTTGGCTTTATTTAGTTGAAAAGGATAAGAGGGGCTATAAAGTTCGGTTGTTAAGGTCCACAGTAACTTCGCTGAAGGAGCTGTCAAGAGAGACAATAACTAACCGCCTAGCTGATTGTGTATCGACTTCAAATTAGTTCGCGACATTAATTCGAGTGTAATGTCTCCACTCAACCGTTATCCGGGAGTCACTATTCACTTCACTATTTTTAAAAATACTACGCACAAAGTTGTTAAAACGTGTCACGTCTCAAAGAAAAAAACAATATAAATATTCGACTGTTAGCGGGCCATCCAAGGCCATCGGTTAGTTTCTCACAAGCATTTGCTTTGTGCGTGCTAATGTTTTTACTATTTTATGTCTCCTCTGACCGGCAAGTTGGGAAGTGTCGTATCGGATTTTCGGCTTGGAAGCGCGCACCGTGTGGGAATGAGCGACGAGGGGTGATACCGTGGAACGAATTTCGTTCGTGTTCTGAAGTAATTCTCATATCTGGCAAGGTCTCTCAAGCGGCCGCCGACGCACTTAAACTGTTGAAGCGTGGCGAATTTGGTATCTAGTCGTCTGGTGGCAGTAAAGAGTCATAAGTCTTTGTTGCAGTCACCAGAAATCAGTGATGTGCTTTGGGCAGGAGAGTCTAGAGGATATGTTGAATTGCAATTATTTTATTTACCCTGTAAGACTGCTAGAAATTGATTCAACGAATAAATGAAAGTGATAGACGTATCCGACGGAGTAACAACTAGAAAGTAGTTCGTGAAAGTCATTTAAGAAGTTAATTGGAGCTGATTCACAGATATCTGCGCGTCAGATTGAAACAAGTTGAGTAACAGATTTGATACACTTGTTGACTTCATAATATGAATGAATATGAGCGGCGGTACAGCCCGTAGAGGGTCAGGGCCTAGTTTCTACAGCAAACACTCGTGTTGTGTGTGCTATTGTTCTCTCACGAGTGGAAGGAGATTTTTATGCAGTCTTATGCCGACTCCGAACCGCCAAGTTTGAGAAGCAGACGGACAGTTATTACCATTTCATTGTCCACAGCATTGTCAGTGACTTGAAAGAAGTGCGGCCGTGTAAAAAATGTTTGTCGTACCGTGAATCGAACCGAGACACTAGACAACGACGTCACGGCCGCCATTTGTTGACTTTAGTTGACAAGTAAACGACGATTCCAAGATCATAGATTGAACGTCTTCACCATGTCGTCAAGTCGAATACTTGGTCGTTAAAAAAGGGCCCACAAATCCAAAGAGATTTCTGGCTTCGAAGACAAATCAGGCTAGACACAAATAAATCCTTCAACGTGTTGTGGATTCAGAAGAAAAAGAGTAGAAGACTTGGTAACTGAGTGATGAAACGTTTTTAGCAACCTAACGCAAAGGAATTTCACGTTCATTCCTAACTTTAGGTGGCGCTACAGTCCTGGGGTTAACCTGGGCCTTAACCAATAAGCGAGCTGGCTGGAGAAGCTCGATCTTTAGCTAGCACGGTCTTCTACTGCGCCGTCCTATTCGGGCGTGGATTCGAAGACTTTTCGGGCCGAAGCATTGGTTTCCATCCGCTCTACATGACGTAGCCAACTCAATCGTTGGATGTTCAGTCTTCTGGTTAAGTCGATCGTTCATTGTTGCAACGCTGTCATAAATGTAATGGAACATGTCTCAATTCTCTTCTGTGATCAGTTATAGTAATTGTTATTTGCAACCTTAAGCAGCATTATTTGACGTACTAAGAGACCTTTAAGCAGCGTCATTTGAAATTGTACTAAGAGGTGACAAAGAGGGATACTTAAGGTGACTCAAAGAAAAATAAAGAAAGAAGGAACCAGCCTGAATTAAACAACGTGATCTATTTTGAAATTCGTGCACTACATGTGGTAGTTTTCGGAAAAAAAACGTAGTAGATTTAGGACGATTGTAGCAAAATTCCAACACAGCTTCTACTTCTGGACGGCTTCAGAACGATCAGGCACTGTTGTGGACTATAAATAATTTACGACCGACTGTAACTGCATAAATGACATTCCAGTAGAGATCCGACGCAGAATCGCTCCTGGCGAACGTTAGTACCTCGGATTGTCTAAGCAACTTGTGTCAAAACTTGATGACGGCTTAATTATGCTCTCCTGGAAAACCTGGCCGCTGGGATAAAGATCCAAGTGATCGCGGACCCAAGGCAGTTTAGACTTGATGAGTGTAAGTTGCCTGCTCTGGGCCGCCAAGGATGGTGGGCAGTCTTAGCTCAGCAGTAGACAGTCCATAGGTTGCTGGCCTGAGGAGTAACTTCCGAGGAACTGCTTTTCGCTCGTGTCTCATTGATTCAGATGTATACATCCACACTTGTAAACTTTCACAATTGCGCTGAAGATCGACGATAAAGTTTTTTTTAAGTACATTAATCAGCTAAACTATTGGACACATCCCTCCTTGTACACAGTCTGAGGTGAGAGCACATCAAACTTAAGAAACTTTCTCTCAAACCAACATCTAATTAATGAATTACCCATTAAACCGAAAACAAGACATTTTATTTTCTCTCGGGAGCTTCGTTTAAAAATAAAAACCCACTGACACTGAGGTTATGTGTAAAAAGTTAACGTTCCACATTAATTGTAGTAGATGTTCCTGTCCGGAGATATCTGCTCAGAACTGCTGCTTCACACACTCGTTGTAGTTGTGTAGGCAAACAATTGTGGGAGCGCACTCCAAATAGCTCCTATTCCGCATTCGCACTTGAAGACGATGCAGAAAAGGGTTACTCAATCGAATCATCAATTTCATAACTTGTTAATAATGTAAAGAGCATCAAGAAGAGCCACTTGAATTTGGCGAGAGATACGAAAGAGTGTAAAACCTCTCAGAACTTCGACTGCAAAATGTGGCGAGTGATGTTCGAGAGTACTTCAGGAAACTCTGCGATTGTGTTCGAGTTCGAGTTTGAGTTCTTCGGGTCAAATTGCTTAAAGAACTAACCGGGATTGATTGACGTATTCACACAATTTGATGAGAGGAGTGGATCTGCGATAAGTGGCCTCCTTCAAGAAGCCCCATTCGAATCGTTCCCTCCTCTCGGTTGTTCCGGTTTGAAGTACATAGCGCCACACTACAGTCGGGGTAAGCTGGTATTGAACCAACTTTGTGTTCAAAGAAACAGGAAAACAACGTGCCTTATAAACAAGATCTATGATTTAATCCGTCGCCAACATTTGCCGCTCATTGTTTTCCTCGTGAGAGAAACGGAATACCAAACGTGATAGAGGAACAAGCTAGGTCAGGACTGACTGAGTGCCGCCTATAACGCATGTCTGTTCAGTGTTTTGCCATGTGCGCCGTTCAGTGTTATCGAAGTCGAAGCCATCGAAAGCTCATAAAGCAGGTGAATGTAAGGTTCAAACGAAACAGAAACCGGTCAGTGACAAGCTCAAGTTAGGTTTTTTGTCTTTCCTTGTGATTTGAATTACAATTTCGATTGATTATTGAATTTGGCGTCAATTGAATGCCATTCAACTTTTTTTCGCACACTGAAGGGTGAGGACGACGAGAGACGGCTTTGGAGCGGTCACAAACCAGATGGGTTGTCCAGTGCCAGTGAATGATGGGTTTTTGATTAGTTCACCAACGAGTTGTAGAAACGAGATGAATTACTTGTGATGTTGGTTTTTTCTTTTATTTAAATGGTTGGAAAAAAAAAAATTCAATGCGAGGTGATGTCCAGTGAAATTCCCTTCTATGATATTTTACATATGTTTACTTGTTCATCTAGTACCTATCATCCATGATCTACAACATCAAATTTTAGGAAGTAATAGATTTGTTCGCTTACTACACAGATTATGCAATTTGTTAAATGACACGAGTGTTTGTTGTCTGACTCCGAAAAAAAATACTCTACCAGCATTATTTCCTGATTGGAAGATCCTGAACGTCAAACAATCGGACGATCGTCGAATTTTTGCAAACTGATGAAAGAGTGGATGTAGATGTGCAAAGTTCACAATCTGCTTTGTGCTTACCTCTCTCTCGCTCTTTAATCATAGTAGAGTCTTTCAGGTAGAGACCGCAACGTTCAAAAAGTCCCAAAAGAACAATGTGATGTCCGAGAAGAGTATCATTTCTGGCTCGGAAACGTTCGGCTGCGATTAAATTTCCATTCAAAGACTTCCCTCAAATGTGGACAATGAAATGTCTCTTCACGAGATGGCTGACCGTTTCAATATTAGACACATGTGGCTGCCATTACGATTGCGAAGACGATGAACTCGCTAGGCAGGGTACAACCTCGTCAGCTTCAGCCTTAGATAACGATAAACTCGCTGGACGGGGTACGACTCCATCCATTTCATCGGGGGCGGAAATCGGCCCTCTATACCTTAAGTAGGCCAATGCTCAAGCTATTGCGCAAAAGACACGCATGTAGGATAGTTTCAGGAATAGGAGTTATCCAGTACGCGCCTTTATAGGCCTAAGTGTGTCTGAAATATGCAATCCGCCTTCAGGACCTAACCTATTTATATTTGTTGCTATTTTTCCGCTCTCCGACAGCATTTCACCCCACTCTCCTGAAACTAGTAAACTTACCAGGAAAGTACAAAAACAGATCTATTATCAAATTTGGAAAACCTTGAATTCGAAATAAAAAGCTTGGAAGCAGATTACCATTTGGTCTTCGTTTTATTGAAGTTGTTGGTCCAAATGAGAAGCATCACTCAGACACATCACTAGACAAATTTCTTCTTATGTGGGATCTCTGACTGAATATACTACATAACGACTTCTGCAGAAGCTGCAGAGATGGGGAAGAAATAGAACCTATCCAACATCTGCTTTGCAAATGCCTAGCCCCAGAGTAAGGAAAGACTTCCTGGGAACGCACATCTTTGGAGAGCTAAAGGACTAGTGCGCTATTGAGCTATTAATTTAGTAGCAAAAGAAGGTCTCATGGTAGTAATGACATCCAACATCTCAATATGTTAGTGAGTCACGCCCGTTAAGACGCCCATTTAACTACCTCCGCATATAACAGAACTACCTTACCGACATATGACAAATGGACAATTGTCAGATGAAAATCTTCATCTAAAACGCCAAAGCATCAATACTACAACTAAGTTAGTAACTAATCCGGCATTTGTTATTACATAATTCAGGGCACTTAACAGGGTGCACCCTACGAAATTGTGAATGTTTGTGCAAGCTCGGCAAGTGTACGCTGGTTGACTTTACTGTACTGGACTAATGGTGTCGTGACATTTATTATTTTCATTATTGGACGAACGAGTAATAACTTTGATTTCATCTTCATCTTGATTTCAACTGTCATCATTCCAAGCTCTCCCTGGACATTATCGTTTCATCGACAATGGTTTTTAGCACTTAATTGTGAAATGTTTGTAGTACGGTTTTTGGTATTCCACCCATTCGGGTTTTGCAACAGTCGGGAGGTATATGAATAGTGACGGACCTAGTTTTATTCGATTTTCTAAACCTCTTTCCATTCGTTCCTGTCCAACCCTTCTTTCGTAATACACGTTGTAATAGTAGTATTTATTGATTCTTCGACCGTTTTAGCTGTTACCAAAATTGCGGTGCCTAGTACGGCGCCTCCGCCTTGCCCTATATCGCATGTATAAAACATGTAAAGGAGAGTACCCAGAAAACATCCCTGTGGTACTCCAACCTTAATGGATTTGAATACCGAGTTTTTCCCTGCCATTCTTAATGTGATCCTGCATGGAAGTTGGTCCCTTAAAGTTTTTCCAAAGATCAGATGCGACAAACGTCAGATTGTGTACGAATTTGGAAGAGTTTTGTGGTTTAATTGGAATTCATTTTTGTTGTGTTCGTTTAATGGACCTGCGTCTCAGTGAGGATGCGTCTGAAAGTTGTCGCACCATCAGTTGTGACCTTGGCTCAGTTATCGCCAAACATTTTTGTGTCCAGTCAAGAGAGACACGCCATAAAATGCGTGCAATGTTGCTCAGTGTCCACAAATTGCTGCGCCTTAACCTCAAATGAATGTGTCTAGTTAAATGCTGATGGAAACAGACGGCAAGTGCCCAGAGAATATTCAGTTTGACCTTGTGCGTCTCATTACCTATGCACGATAAATATCGTATTGACTTTAAATACCAAACAAATTCCTTATGTACTGCCGTCTAGTCACATTCCAAATATGCCGCGACCATTCCTGAGTTGTTAACCTCATCCACTCAGTCATTGACGATACTTGCCCATATTATCGGCTTTACACGCCTGTGAACGATTATATTTTAACGTCATTCCGCTCAGTTTTGTAACTTCGTCAATTTGAAGTATAAGTAAATAAACTTGACATCTGTCAACGAACGTGTTCAAATTAGAGAGGAAAACAAAAACAAGCACTTGCTTTCTGGTCTGACTTTGCAAAGATAACGTACAGTTGACACGTGTTTGGTGTAATCTTCTACACTTCTCCAGTTTCAACGTCACTGAATTTGACTCAATGACAGATTTGAGATTTGTTTTGTCTCCTCTAACCGAACACATTATAACACACACAACTGGTAGATTCTCTGCGGGGGATTCCTTGGGGGGCTGTTATCCTTATGACACGCGTTATATATAGAAATATGAAGCATTTCAAATACCCGCACGAATTTGGGTCAGTTTTGGAATGCTATGGTGACATCAAGTTGCTCAGTTGTTTTCTGTTTATGTGAACACGTGTTTGTTTTATTTGAATGATGACCTGGGGTTGGATTAGGAATTTGGTTCAGAATCACGCTTCGATTGAGGGGGGACGCTTGATGCTTGGACGGTTTGAAGTTTTGGATGACAGATGAGCCTCTTTTAACGATTGAAGCGGCACAATGCTGTCAACAAACTTGAGTTAAAAGCAAATGTATGCAGCAACAAATGAATCCGCGATTGAAATAAATCCTCGTCCAGGTTCAGTGTGTTTCTGGTTTTGTTCCGTTGCCTGGCAGCACAGAAAAAGGGAAAAACTCAGCATTTTTTATTTATTTGTAGTTTGAAACTTTTGGACATCAAGATTTTACGGGTTTTTGGATCGGGTTGAGTCAAGACTTGCATTTCAGTGAATCTACGGGCACTCAGCCCCTTTTTAAATGACCACTTTATCCAATTTGAGTGTGGAGTGGATATCAGGCATTAGAGCAATCGGTCTCTCCCAGTAGCATGCTGCCGTTCGTCTCTAGATGCGATGGGTGAACAGCTTAACTTCCGGTCTGGCTCCGAATGGATCCCACAAAATGCTCCAAGCAGCTGAGTGGTTGTATCATTACAGGATACTGCCCTTTGGGAGAAGGAGGACTCTACTCTACTAAGCGTCGCTGGAAATCTACGTCGGTGCCAGAAGTGGCAATCTGATGTCTACTTCGCTTCATGCTGATGGTTCCTTCCAGCCACCTCAATCAAGCTTCTTCTTTGTTCAGTCCAAAATATGTGTATCAACAAGACTCCTCTGCTAGCTCTATCTCTTGCTAGCTGCTTCCAATACTGCGCTGGCTTAAGTGTGGGCGTCCTATGCTGCGTTCTCCCCAGGCTCGGAATCGAAGACTCTTTGAATCGGAGCCGAGTTTTCCATGCGCTCTACGTGGCCCAGCCTACCCGACAGGAAAAAGTAAGCCTAACGGGGTCAAATCACACGATCTCGGTGACCAGTTCACATCACCTCCACGTGAGATCATCATGCCCACGGATCGCTCGTGCAGAAGTTCCAATGTGGCGTGAGGTACATACAATGTGCCACGTAGGGCCGTCCTGTAGCCACATGTCGTTGGAGTCCATATCATCCAATTCAGGCCAAAAGAAGTTGGTTGCCATCAACCTATAGTCTTCGCCGTTGACAGTGATGGCCTGGCCAACGTCTCAAAGAAATGTGGACCGATGACGCCGTCAGCTCGACAAATCCACACAAAACAGTGACTTTTTCGAGATGCATTGGACGCTCTTGGATTTCATGTGGACTGGTGTCGCCTCAAAATCGAAAATTCTGTTTGTTGACGTACCCATTCATTCAGCAATGGACCTTATCGCTGAAGATGATTTTTCTATGAAAACTAGGGCAAAACACGCGCAGCGTTGTCCGAATATTTGACAAAACAATTTTATTATTACCACATGTTGTTGAACGCTATGTCCACGGTTATTTGGAGAAACAAACTCAATAAATGACAGTCAATTTGAAAGATGTAGCTTTAACAATATGGCCGCTACCAACTGTCAAAGTTCGGAGGTCCCTATTGGAAATCCTTCAAGAGAAGCCCTTATAAATCGATGTCTACTCCCAGACTATTCCGCACAACCAGACAATAACACCCCCAATCGACTTCAGAAAATTGCTACCAACAAATGTTGTGAAAGCAAACATTGACCGGGTCAATACACCAAGCGGGGAATTTACCGTGTTATCCACCTGATAAGTGCGAATACAACAACCGCCACGGTTGAGTGCTGACATCAGTTCATTAACATCCGAACGAGCGAACCGACTGTAACCTCCAAGTCACCGATGAACGAAACCGAAAAAAAACACCGTAATCCGCACATAACCCCTGAATTTACAAATGATACCCCATCAGCGATAATGCGAGCGACGCGTGGTGGCCTATGAACGCAAAAACTACGTTTTTTTTTTTATCTATCCATCAACCGACGGAGATACAGAGACGACCAACGAGTAGGGTGCGTAAATTGGCAGAACAATTAGTCGCCCGCTGGGGCCAGTCCGCCTTTAATTATCGCAACGCACATCATCGCATGTAAATTGATACAACATAACAAAGCTAATTATTTTCGAGTACGGGATTGTTATTAACGTTTAAACATTTTATTTTGTTCAATTAGTGTCTTTTGCGAGTAAAAATAAAAACAAGAGTAGGCGAAAACTTTGCCAATTAGGGCATTTCGTGCTTATTTTTGCGTTTAAATTTGAACTTGAGGCTTAGTGCCACTGAATGCAGGAATATTATCTTTTATTGGATCCAAGCGCACACTTCACTGGGGCGAACAGCGGCTTTATTAATTCTCTCGGTCATGCACAGTGTATCAGTAATGAGCACTGTTATTATTGGATTGCATTCGGGGGGGAATGTATTATTAATTTTGCTCGTTGTCGGAGCGTCCCTTATGACATATTCAATATCAGTTCATGGCGAAGCAGCTGCCACTTGCATAGTGTCTAGATGGCTATGGCGTGTCACTGCCACATGGCTACGGTATACGGTATTTCGACGTACTATTTGCACACTTTTCCCGAGTCTATTATCGCAGTTTTGCTCGCCACAGCTGCATTGTGGCGATTTTCGTATCGATCAACGGGTGGAATAAACCTTAAGCGAAGTTCGAAAATGATTACGTTGAAGTATAATTACACGTGCAGTTAAAAAGTGGTCTTCAGATATGTGGATTGACGTGAATGATTGAAAGGTGCGCTGTGTAACTGCTGTGTGACTGGGGGAGAGTGCTTGGGAATTTTAGATGAGCCTTCTGGCTTAGTTAATGGTTGTGACCATAACAAGTTTTACGGTGATTAGAAGGAAACTAGTCGTTGGTCGCACGGAGTATTTTGATGTGATTGCACGGAGTTCTGATTGCAGGGAATTGCAAGCTCTCACCAATCTCTCTCCAGAAGTGAAGGGAAAGCTGAGTCATAGAATCTAGAGTCGATTTGTGCCAAATCATCAGTTCCTAATCTTGCGCCCAGCATGCTGTCTAGCACTCTCATCTTCCTCCAGCTCGAGGCAGACATAACGCATCACTTCTGTTGATCACGTCACATACAAGCCCGGCATTGAAAACCTGATTATAGAGTCTACGAGGCCTGTATGTTAAGTACCTGTTAGGCCAACGTTTGAAGTTCAGCGTTATTTGCATTTTCAATGGGTGGAAATAAAGCAGAATTCAAATGTTCGTCGCTATTTCTCAGCACGCCTTTCTTATGGCCTTTCTAATTCGTTCAATTGAAATGCCTACAATGTCACCAATCTGTCTGATCTTCAGCCGGCGATTTGCCTACGCCTTAATCGGACGGCCTGGGGGATCTTAATCAAAAGCGAACGCATCGATATCTGATGGCAGAGATCGATGCGTGGTCCTTATAATCTGCATGCAACTTCACTCCTCTTTGCCATTGGTTCCAACAAACATTGATATTCAAAGCCCAGAGGTCTGTTTGTCTGACAGCTATCGTTTTCAAGATGGCGGTCAGTGATGGCATTCAGATTCTGCGTGACGAATGTCATCAGTGAACACGGTTACTTATCATACAGCCCTCGTATTACGTCTTTCAGGAAAGACATAAACAAACTTCCAGTAGTTTTAGTTCTTCTGGGCTGGGAGAGGGTAGTTCCAAATCCAACCTAATCATCGCTCTTTGGACGTACAATTTGCACGTGTGAATACCACTGATGTTGTGGCTCAAGTCAACGATTTCTTCGTGGATCTGTATGATTTTCCCAAGGAATGTTCTTATAGGGCGACGCTGTATTGCTACATGTGCCTCACGTTCGTTCTACTATTTTGAGAGATAATGTCACGAGAAGCTCTTAAAAGATCCCTGCGAGTCTCATCGATTAAATTGTACTTTAAAAGCTTTTACGAAGTGCTCCTTATGAGGTGTTTGATGTTGCTAAGTGCGTGCTTCGTTTTTCCAGCTGGCACCACTTCGCATGATAAACGAACGTAGCTGATAGACTAACCTTAATTGTACCGAAGATTGCAACACCGTTTGTCATTTACGTACCTACAGATTGAAAATGGACGAAACTTAACGAAACTGAGTAAACAGTTTCATACGTGTCGCAGTTAGAGAAGGAACACCCGAGCAAGTCAATGATCAACTTTATTTGACATACAAAAATTTACCGAATTTACCCAGTACTAAACGATAAATTATCAGAAGGATTGTTAAAGCGTTGAAATATACCCAAAACTGCAACACCATCTGTCATTTCTATACGTACAAAGCGACTAATTTGTTCCCACATAAGTAAGCGAAAGTGAACGAAACTTAACGAAACTGAGTAAAGTGTTTTATACGGTTAAAGTGGCAGCTAGAGAAGGAACAGCCGGGCAACTCAATGGCTAACCTTATTTGACATAAGAAAACGTAAGCTTTTCCCAGAACTAAACGAAAAGTAACCAGAAGGATCGTTAAAGCGTCGAAATGTATCCAAAATTGCAACACCGTTGGTCATTTCCATACGTACAAAGCGAATTATTTGTTCCCACATAAGTAAGCGAAACTGAACGAAACTTAACGAAACTGAGTAAAGTGTTTATTGCGGTCTCAGTGTATCTGGGCTGCGACTTGGCTCAATTGCTTTAGTTGACAAACGTTTCCTTAATAATATAATAATATGGGTGGCGTTACAGCCCGTAGAGGGCCAGGTCCTAACTTCTCAACAACTTCACGTTTCCTTACAGCGATTATTTTTGCGCCTTAAGGTCTCTGCGTTTAGTACACTGCCAGCCGTTCCAAACACTTTGATATTTTCGAGTCTAACGGCATACAGGGTGGAGTCCAGACAGTGTTTCTTAAGGCAAGTCGTTTGCTTTCTTGTTCTGTTTACAGCCCAGTGAATCGATCTGATGTCGTTTTGAGCTGTCCTCCCTTCTAACCATAATGTTCATAGATCACTGCTGACTGGCTGGGATAGGCGGATAATTTCCGCCTCAGTCTGAAAAATTGAATAATTTGAAGTACGTCATGAATTAAAAATAAGCGGCATCAAAACGCCACTCTACAAAACTCATAGATACCAGTCAACGACTTCTTAGAACGACCATGAAAGTGTGTCAAACTCTCCTCTCTTTCGCAGAGAACAAGAACACCAAAGCGGCTGCTGGGTCAGTATTCCTCTTCCTTATGACAAACTCACAACTACTTAACGGCGCAGATGGATTGCGGCACGTTTGCCTTCGAACTCAACAGGCAAACCGCGCGATTAATCTTCCCCATCAGATGATACTGTTTCTCACGCAACTCTCCGCAAAGACAAACTGGTTTCTTCGCATGTGAACGCTCCCCTAGACGTGCGCCCATTTACCCATCTTCAGGCCAAACAAAGCCAGTTTAATTGATTCAATCCGTCATTTCTATGAACGCCTTGACTTGTGTGTTGTTCGCCAAGTGTTCGATGTGAGTATCGTGCAAGATGCTGTTGGTATTACATCATTAAAAGTAACGCGCTAGCTCGGCTAATTAAGTTCGCCGCGTTTCACGTTTCTCCGTCCGCCCGTCATTATCTTCAAAACTGAAATCTCTCAGTGATCAATGGAAAATTTCCATCTCTCTTCATGCCAGACACAACACAACAGGCGTACATCGCACCAAAATTGATCTGAACATCTGTCACAAGTGAAAGTTATGTTTTCATTTCGAAGCACGGTCAGCCTGGCCTTCACCTAGCCGCTAGCCGCTGTTCGTGGCAAGACTTGAGACGGCGGCAGTTATCGCAGAAACTTGAATTCTTGCGATTGGAACCCACTAATCAGGTCATTTGTCTGCGATGACTTCGCCAGCTGATAAGTCAAGGTAGTTCGTTCATATTTATTTCTGCCTTCCTGTCGTCGTCGTCGCTGATTTGTTTTATTTTTTTCCTGCTAAAAATAACACCCCCCAAACACCTTGTTGTGCCTTGATTGGTCTAACAATTGCCTACCGATCGCTGGCTGGCTGTTATCAGAACTGTATGTGGGTCAACATCAGTAATCGTAAAGAATGTTTAGGCACAGTTAAAAAAAAGAAAAACACTAAACAATTTTGTTTATGTGCTTCCCGCGCTGTCGCTCGTTCTGTCGATTGCCATTGGTGCGGGGATTCATTGAAAAGCAAAAAAACCAATAAATAAATGGTTTACGTTCGACATTGGACTGGTCACTGTGTCCGTGCATGGGCTTGCCGGCTTGTGCGTGGTTGCATCTAAAACAATGAGACGATAAGTGGCTGCCTATCAGCGAGCTTTTAGTGTTATAATTAATGAAATCTAATTCATCGCTGAGTTGACATCACATCGTAAAGGAGATGTGCGTCGTACTTGGTGAAGTTCATATCAGCGTCAGCTAATGTCATCAAACCGATTGTTTGAATGCTCGTACACGACTGTGTATTCATGTGCCCACGCAGTCGCAAAGAATTATTGCTTAATGGGTTTTTGATAGAGATTGTGACATCGGAACTTGCTTACTTATCTTCTCTCGTTTCTTTGGGGGCAGGGTTGTCCTAATATGGATGGAATGAGTGGACCAAACAAGTGAAAGGTGTTGCCTTAATATTTAGAGGTCACGAAGTGATTAATTAATGTCGGCGATCGCCTTTTGAGTGCAAATACTTTTAGTTGAACGCTGCGATAATTGAAATGAAGTCCGTTGCTCCGTCAAGGTCGGTAAAGATTTCACCGATACCTTTGATGTCATGCGATTCGGATAACATCATTCTCGAGAAGATGAATCTGTGCAACTGCGCTCGCATATGCCGATGACGTTGACATCATCGGAAGGACACAACGGGCTGTCAGTAGGGCCCTTGTGAGCATCGAGAAGAAAGCGGCTACGATGAGTCTTGCTGACAATGAGGGTAAAACAAGCTCTCCACCAACACCGACGCGACGCCAAAACGTCACTATTGTAATATTTAGATTGCATAATTGTATTGTCATTTAATTTATGTGAAACGCAAGCAAATTTGGCAGCACCGACATCGGTTTGTCCCGGTTTTCGTACCGATCCCTTTCGGCCTGTCAAACTTGTTTTCGTCCATCGGCCTTTCATATTCGATCTGTCAACGAAACCACATGTGTGGCACCAGCCGAAAGTTTGAATAAAATTTATTAGAACCAACCAAGAGCTTTTTACACTATAGACAGTTTTAACGTCGAAGTAGTGAAAGACTTTGTCTATCAAGGTTTGTCTAAGCAAAGCAATGACCCCACCGCGGAGATGAAACGAATGATCACCCTCGCCAATCGCTGTGTCCTTGTGCTTGGCAGGCAACTGAGGAACAAAGCCCTCTTTCGAATAACCAAGATATCCCTATAAAAGTCCTTGATAGTCCCTGTGTGACTCATTAGGATGGATACTAACCAAAGCGGACTTCTTAGTCGCTTCGAGACTTCGGAGAAGGAGACTGAACGACGAACTGTACGGCACGTCGATCTGGTCAAACGAATTCAAGTCTCTTGCCTCAGATGGCTGAGTCATGTAGAGCGAATGGACACCAGTTCTCCGCCCCGGAAAGTCTTCCACTCGAACCTCGAGGGTCAACGATTGGATAGCATTGAATGGATATTCATAAGCAATTGTTTCAATAGAATGAAGTTTTACGCACCAAAGTTGAGTGGCATTATCTATCTGAGCAATTGATTGCGTATAGGAGGCAACAAGACCGTGCTAGATGGAGAGGCATGTTGGCCAAGGCCCATGTCTCCCCGAACTGTAGCGCCAGCCAAAGAAGGGGATTAATCTTTTTTCTTTGTGTGCCGGATCGATCTGAGCCTCAATCAACAAGTCTATCCAGATCTCTGGGTAGTTGTCTCCAATTTCGCACAACCACTAGCTGTCTCCAGCATCCCTCAGGTTCGAAGTCAAAGACGATTGATACCCAAACTTGTAAATAAGCAAAAGTTAACGATATTTATCGAAATCGAGCAAAACGGTATTATGGCCACCATTCGCTCGATTGCTGAAGTTGACTTAAGCTTATGTACATCTATTAAGGTTTGTGCTGGCTTGACTTGGGGAACCACCATAATATCATGCAACGGAAATGTGATAGTTATGCATTCCTGCTTTATACAGAGGTGATGCTAACGAATGTGGAATTTCTTGAACATTTTTTTTTAAATTTTTTAATTAAATATAATCATGCCGATTATGGAAACCGGCGGATTGACTGCGGAGGAAATATTTTCGTATCCGTTTGTTTTCCTATTATTGAAAACGCAATCGAGAAAGTGAGCGGGCGTCGATACAGTAGTGTACGAAAAATGCTATTATGGAAAACGTAACTCACCCGCTCTCCATGCATTTTGTAACGTTTTCAATACGAATCTAATTGGTTGCGGATTTCGAGGAAGAAATATTTTTTTTTTCCGAGGGTGGGTGGACATCTTCAACAAGACTCTATGGCGAACGTTCGACCATAGATGTGTGAGATTTTTACTCACTAAAACCACCTCCCTTTAAATGCTATGTTCGACTACAACTAAGTGAAGCACTTATCCAGTAGTTTGTATTTCTTGATTTAGATACGTTTGATAGGTAACTCTCCAATGAATGTTCCTGCTAAAACCGCAACCATGGGCGGGTGTAGGCTATCGCACGAGATCAGTCCTTTGAAGTCGGCGCAAGACGTTAGTTTCCTCAAGGATCGAATAAACTGCAGAGTTTGTATGCTCTTCCAGGCGGCGCTTTTGTTTGTAAGGGATTTTTTTCATTTCATCTTGAACTGGTAAAATTTCTAGATCTCTGTGAATATCGTCGTTTCTGATATACCATGGTGCATTAACAATAGTTCTAAGCACCTTGTTTTGAAAAGTCTGTATAATATTTATACGTCCAAATATCATACGTCCAAACAGGTTTTAGGATTTGCTTGTATACAAGCAATTTGCTGTCAATACTTAGCTTGGAGTGCTTAGCAATAAGCCAGTACATATCTTTGTATTTTTTGTCAAGTTCTGCACGTTTCTTTTTAACGTGTTCTTTCCACTTGAGTTTTACGTCAAGTGTCATCCCTAGGTATTTCGCTTCATTACCGAAAGGTATTTGGACACGATTTAGAGGAAGAAATATGAGTTGGTTCAACAGAGAGTAAATTGTAAGCACACAGCACAATTGGTTAGTAATTAACAAGAATAGTTGGCACTGAAAGTAACAATGGGTAAAAAATTAAAATATGAAATAAATATTTCGTTAAATTCCATCATACGAAATTTTGTAACAGTTCTTCTAGGATTTGATTTGCTTCTGATAAGTGGAACTGCGTGAATTCCGAAAAACTCTCTTCAACTTAATTTATTTCATCTGATATTTGTAAGTCTTCATTCGGGAATCGTAGTCTCCCCCCTCATCATTCACATTATAACGATGAGTTATGCAGTACAACACCGGCACCAACTTATCCAAACGCCGTTCTTTCTACGATTTTAAGACCTTCTTCTCTTTCTAAATCCATAAAGAAGCCAATTGTACCCACAATAGACTTTATTTCACACTTTCGACAATAATTCTTCAAATTAATTGAAAATTGACAGAAGACAGAAGTATTCCGAATTAAGGGCTTTTAGTGTCCTATTAAACAGAAATCCGTAAATTTTAAAACAACTGGAATTGATTCCTCTGTCAGAAATGACATCCATTTCTAGGGCAATTTATCGGCCACCCTGGCGTGGTGGCCCGTGGCGTTGTGGGTATGTGCGTCGACTGCTACGCACTTGGACCTACCTGTCTGGGTTCGATTCTTGGTACGACAAGAAATACTGTTCACGGCCCCACCTCTTTCGAATCATTGACAATGCTCAAAGAGTATAACTGTCTAGAAAAAGCTTCTCAAACTTGGCCGTTAGGAGTCGGCATAAAACTGTAGGTCCCTTCCACTCGTGATAGAACAATAGCACGCACAACACGAGTGGTTGCTGAGAAGCTAGGCCCATGAGGGGTTGCTGAGAAGGGCAGTACACCAAAAAAAAAAAAATGTGCCACCCTGTATATGTGAGATACCGAAGTAGGCCAGAGCATACTTAGTTCCTTTTTGCCCTCTTCCCTGATTCGTCCCAGTTTCTCACAGTTCTTCCCCGATCTCGATTTCTCCTGTTGTCCGCCACTATCTGCATTGTAGATCCAACTATTTGATTGAATGTCTATGTCAGGAATGAGTCAGAGTTTCTTTTCTCATGTCGGACAGTACTGGTCATTGGCACAACACCTGTGTCCCATTCACTCTCTTCTTCCTCAAGACATGGCCGATGTTCAAACAACTCTCTGTCTCTGACGTTTAAAGTTCCCATAACCTGGGGATAGTGCCACCGCCCATTTTCTATGCTTTTTCGCTTCATGTCTGCCTGCATCCTTCCACGATTACGCACGTTTCTTTGTTTCTCCGTTCAGTTAATCATATACTCAACCATTCGTCTGCCTAAAGCAGTAAATAATGATACGAATCGAGTGAAAGGTGAACCTCCATTTTCCATTTAATCGCCCATAAACTGTCTAACGCACTTGCGATTATCGTGCGGCATAAATTAATGATAAACCATCCACGAGTGTATCAGTGGAAACACCTAGAAAACAAGCATAGGATTTCCCAAAAAGAAAAAAAACCACCCGATGATTTCTCCTAGATGACGAGCAATTAGAAAATGTCAATCTGTGCACAATCTCTGTAAACATCGATCGGAGTCAGCGGTATTCGCATTTTTTTCTGTTCGAAATGAACCCATTTACATATCGCGCAGTGTATCAGGCATCCAATTTTGTTTTTCCTTCAAGCAGATAATAGAAGAGACGCAGTAAATACGTGTGGCGCCGTTGCTAGATTCTACACTAGGTGCTCGGTCGACAGCTTCCTATTAATTGCTTCTACTTCTCAGTGTTCATGTGCGTATGCAAATCGCTGTAAACTCTGTACGATTCCCCTTCCTTCGGGCTATATTTACCTAGGAATTATAATGAAGCGGCGTATTCCAGCGGAAAAGTGACACCTTATTGGAGTTGACAGATAAAGACACGGACAAAGAATTGACCTGCGATAAGCTCACGATTGCACGGCAGTCATAATCAGCCAGCGCACAACCACACGGACACCGCATGCACAAGGGTTAAGTACCTTACATTGTGGGCTCCTCCAACTTATCGCTCTGTCGAAAAGTCTGAGCGAAAACATGTTCGATTATAATTGGAACGCATTCGTGTTCACATTTGCGCACTTCAACGTCCCTATAAGCGGATGCCAGCTGCTGTCTGTAGACGATCTACAAGTGAGAAGTGGGGTTTTATTTTCAGCAATCGGGTGTGGTTTTTGTAAGAGGAAATTTTGTAATCGATTGGATGGCATTGAATACATTCTGGATATTCGTAAGCAACTGTTTGAATAGAAGAAAGTTTTACGCACCAAAGTTGAGTGGCATTATCTATCTGAGCAATTGCTTGCTGTTTGGCTTTTGTTTTTCTTTTATTTTTTTTTATTTTTGCGAGCGTGTCATAAACCTTGGACGTTATTATGATGCCGTCTGTTGACAACATCTGCATTTATGCTATCTGTTCGATTTAATTTCCAACTACGCATTTGTGGCGGTGATTTGGAAATCTTATCGCAGACCGCTGTTTTCGAGTCGATTTCTGTTTTGTGTACCAAACAAAGAAAACTGCAGATTTTGAATACATTCTGGCTGAGGATCATACTGAAGTCATTGCTGCCTCTGTTCAGGCTTTTCTATTCTCTGCTGTAAGTTCAGCACATTCAGCTGTACTTCGTTGTCATTGACAAGTTAACGTTATCTTAAAAACGCAAACCTTTGTTCGATTACTGCGGGTCTTGTGAAATATAAACAAAAGCTATTCTTGTAGGCAGCTAGTTAGTCATAGCTTTAACTAGTAGCTAACGCCGCATATTTCTAGTTTAAGCTTTGTTTTCCGTGAAACAAAACTTCCCGGGTTAAACTAAAGCGATTTCTTCACAGCAGCCTCCACGCACACCAAGCTTGTTGATGCTCTTCTGCTTCTGTGTGCGTTACCTGGGACACGGCCATTCTTTCATGCTTTGAAATCGCAGATTCTTCCGGCCGGAGCTAAGTTGTCCAAGGTTGTCAAGCTGCCTTAGGCGTTGGGTCCGAAGGGTAGGCCCATGGCGCTGTGTAGTTCATGGTTCATGGTTGAATCTATACAAGTACTCCCGTAGAATTTTACTTCATAGCCGACACATTGTTACGAACGGCAAAGTACCCAGATTTGAATTGAACTCTCTTCTTTGGCTATTGCCCATTCAACCCAAGTTAAAGAAGACTACCATACGATCTCCTTAATTTTAAAGATAATGAAGTGCATAGGTCTTAACTGGCGTCGATCAGAAAATGGTAAACGTTCTCTTGGGTCGGCAAGGTGGTTATACAAAAAAAATTCCTGCTTTATTTTCTTGTGGAGCATCAGAGCAAAATCCGAGCATTAGATTAAGAATGATTGGCCTTTGAGGGATGCTTTGGTCCCAGGGACGCTGAATGTGATAAATGCTCCACTAGTCTCAAGTAAAGGGTGGTTTTTTTTTTAGAGATACAGAACTTTGAAATGGAACGCTTTTAAATTGACATGCAGTTCACTTTATTTGAAAGATAATCTTCTGGCATTATAATCTGAATATGATTTCTGACAGATGACTGCCACGGCTAGCTCGGACTAGTCTAATCTGGAGGTCCAATTTTCGATGGCTTTTTCCAACATTTCTGGTCGTATATCGGCAATAACGCCGCGAATGTTGTCCCCTGTTCAATCGGTTCAGAAAATAGTCAAGTGGCGTTAAATCGCACGATCTTGGAGACCAATTCACGGGCCCGTAACGTGAAACTATGCGGCTACCAATCGTTCCCGTTAATAAATTAATTGTGGCACGAGCTGTGCGACATGTTGCGCCGTCTTGTTGAAACCACAGCTCCTGCACATAATGGTTGCTCAATTGATGAACGAAAAAGTCAGTAATCGTGGCTGTATAGCGGTTTCGATTGACTGTAACGTTCTGGCCAGCATCATTTTTAAAAGAAGTACGGACCAATTATTCCACCAACCCATACAGCACACTAAAGAGTAGTTTTTGTGGATGTGAGGATTGTCATCATTTCAAATACGTATTCACTCAACCAAAAGTGAGCATGGTGAAAATGGACGTAGTTCGCGATACGTATTTCGAACAGAACCATGATTTTCAAAATAAATTTGAACAATTTGGAAGCGTTGTGCAGGCTACGTCTATTCATGTTGAAATTCCATGCCAAACTAAGAATAAATCACTTGACAGCTGACAAAATGGCCGCCAATTAAAATAGTGTTGCCAACTTAAAGTGCTATACCTCTAAAAAGATGGAGGGTGCTTACATTACAAAACGGTTTCCAAAATTAAGGACTAAAACGACAAAAGCTGTTGTCTTTGATGGTCCTCAGATCGGAAAATTAATAAATGGTTCAAATTTCACCAAATACATGACAGGTGGTGAAAAATCTGCGTAGAATAAGTTTTATTTTTAGGTTTGGGTAGTGTAACATTTCTTGGGAAATAAAAAGTTGGCCAACTAACTACCCTCAACACATTGAGCAACTAATGCTGCACTTTCAGCAACTTGGATGCAAAATTAACATCAAGTTACATTTCTCCCTTCAGTCATGTAGATCGTTTCTCTGAAAATCTGGGTTATTTAAGCGAAGAGCTTAAAAAATCCAGGTTTTCATCAGGATTTGATTGTGCTATGGAAGAACGATACCAAGGTTACTGGTATTTAAACATGATGCCTGACTATTGCTGGAGGATTCAGCGTAGTTATTCTGGGTCGACTCACGTAAGGAAGTCGTATGAAAGAATGTTTCTTCCTGAGTTCCGCTAATCACATCAATGTCATCTGCGCATGCGCAACAGCTGTATTGTAGCATGTCCTTTGGATCAATGTTACTTAGATCCTCATAGTGGTTGAAGTAATACTCGCCTAGTAGTCTTCTTCTTGTTTCCGCAAGTGCAGGACATGTTCCGAGGTAGTGTTGCATTGTTTCCTCTTCTTCTTCATTCATGCAGCTTCTGCAGAAGTCGTTACAAGGTGCCCCAAGTCTTTGGCATGGCTGCCTATAAGACAGTGGCCGGTTAGCACCCCTATCATTCTACTGATAACCTTCCTGTCTAACTTTAGGAGGTAACCAGTCCTTCCTTGATTTATCACAGATCGCTTTCGATATCCTACAAGCGTAAAGTTCCGACGGCTATTTCCGGTTTGTATAGTTTTTCGCAATCGTCATCAATCGCGATTTTATTGTTTTCAGGGGGTGTGGGGGTGTCTCCTGATACCTGCCCCCTTTCTTGCTAGTTCATCAGCTCCTTCATTGCCCGGAATACCCTTGCGTCCAGTCCCAGCATAGGGTACGATTGCATCTGGCCGCTATCTCCCTTATAGATTGACTGCAGACTTTTGCCATCTTGGAGCTTATTGATGGTGTGTCCAGAGCTTTTATGGCCGCTTTACTATCTATGTATAAAACAATAGATCTCCCGTCTATTGGGCTCATTGATATTCGCATGGCTGCCTTTTTTTGAACAGCTTTCACTTCCGCTTGGAATACACTGCAGTGGTTCGGTAGTCGAATTGCATCGGAGATCTCTGGCAAGCTAGCGTAGACGCCTGATCCCGTGCCTTCTTTCGATTTTGACCCGTCAGAGTAGATTTCCCATGCAGTTGAGCTAAAGTCTGTAGTTTTTTAGTTTCGTCTTCGTCCCATTCTTCTCTTGTGGGGATTAAAGGCTCGAAGTCTATGAAGGGCGTCAGATAATCTGCATTCTTAGGGACATTCGTATTTTGTAAAATAACCCTGTGCCATCTTCCGTGGGTTTTGTCCCAACTGTTGCCTTCTCTTAGTCTTATGGCTGCATATGTGGCCACAAGTTTGCCATAGGTGTCCATGGGAAGGAGATGCTGTATAATTTCTAAGGCGGCTGTGGGCGTGGTTCCTAGTGACCATGTTATACAGATGCATGCTGATCTCTGTGTACTGCTTATGTTTATAAGATTCTGCTTCACTTGTAGTGCCGTCCACCCGACGAGGAGGCCATACATCAATATTGCCTTGTCACAGTTTCTGTCAATGATTGATTTGAACTCATCTTTCTATGGCATAAATTTGCGCTTGCCCATCGATTGGAAGTATTTTGTCCTCGGTCCGAAATACCCCTGCTCGAGTTCTTGATCCGTCTGCGTACCATTTTACCTGAGTTTGTGGCCATTCTTTTGGAAATTGAATTTCCTAATTACGTCTCCTTCGGAATGGCGGAAGTGTGGTAGTTCTTTGACTAGTGCGTCGAATTGTCGCGATGTTGTGCACCTGTCTTTTCCTAATTGTTCTGTTTTCACATTCTACAACCACCAGTTGCAAAGGAGTCAGCTTCAATAGTACATCGATGGCAGCAGTTGAGCAAGCTCTCATGGCCCCTGCAATACAGAGGCATGCCAACCATTGTCTCCCTCGCGCTGATCGGGTTTGGTCGATGCAGTATGCCTCGAAGGTAGTTGTGGGTCTAACAGCAGCTATATATACATCCATCTTAGGATGCTTGGAGTGCATACCCAGGACTTGCCCGCCAAACTTCGACAAAAACATTAGAGTTCGCGTCGCTCTCCTGGTTATCTCTTCTATGTGCCTTCCCCGGATGAGTTTGCTGCCAAGGGTTACTCCTAGATGCTGTATTTCTTTTACTGGAGCCAGTGTTGTGTCTTCCAGTTTTGTGTTTTTTGCCGGATCTAGGTTTAGCCCAGACGGCACGTGGCTATGATGACTAGGTCATCAGCGTTTGCCTGGCATCTGGTTTGCCAGTATCTGCAGAAGTTCCTCTACAACCACGGCCCACATTAGCGGAGATAGACCTCCTCCTTGTGGACATCCCCTTGTTGTATTGACATTTGAAATGTGACTCCCTACAGCATTTATACCGTCTGAAACTTTTGTACATTCCTCTACAATCCCGGGGTGAACACACAATAGCTTTTTCGCGTGTCCAAAGTTCACGTTAATACGTTCAGAAGTTTGAATGCCATGATTTGCGTGTCCTTTGTGCCGGAATAGTTCAGCAGTTCGTCGGGAGTTTTATGTTTTCCCATTTCATCTACATAGCGTATAATTAATGCTGCCGGGGCTCATAATATTCTTGTTTCCATAGAGCTACCCCGAAATGTCATCCATCTAGCTCAGGTTCAATTGAATTCCACAACAAACTTCATCCACGTCCACCACCGGTTGGGATTGCACGAAAAATACACATCACAAGCCTGACAGAAGCGCACACAAAAGACCATTTCACATGAAATGCATAACATTCGCGCCGCACACACAATCTAAGCGAAACAAAAATAAACCAATTTTATTTTCTCCCATTGCAGACCCTTAACGAACTATGCGAAACACAAGGTTGGGGCGTCGAGGTAACTGGCGGCCGTATCGGTCTAATAACAATCACAGTGCCATGGAATGCGATTATGACGGCGGACAGTTCCATCGAAGTGAGGGACTTATTCATATGTTTGCGTCCAGTGCAACGACAGACCGATGGCAGTTCAATGCTGGAGTCGATGTGGTCATCGGTTAGCAGTTCGATGCAATTGGCGCAGGAGTATCTCGAAAAGAGTTCGACCGACGACGATAGTTTCGAGTTTAATGCACAAAGCAACTCCTTTGAAGGCCTGGAAAAATTCGCTCAAACTATCGATAGTGGTAAGTGAATTGCGATCGTCTCCCTTTCACATTGATTCACTTTCTTTTCTTGTTTCGCGCAGTTCTTAATAGAATCAAGGCTAAATTTCTTAACACAGAAATAAGACTGGAATACCTTCCACCGAACAGTAATCAGGGAACAGCTATTATTGTGAAAATAAATAGCTTCAGTTATAAGAACGAGGCGGGCGATGAGACTCCATCGGACGCAAAGAATACTCAACCTCAGTTCAGGGAGGAAGTCGACGGCGATGGCGAGGGGGCGCAACACATCCACACACTGTCCACGTATGCCACGCACAACATCAGCATGGAAGGCATTACAATATACACGGAGGAGTTTAAGGTCTCACAGCCGCCAGCAAGTTCGTTTGTTGATCAACAACCACTGGCCGAGAGCACGGTGACCGCACGCAATCTGGATTTGGATGCCAGCGTTGATGATCCTTTTTACAGTATGATCTCGACAGCGGATCCGATGGCGTATTCGGAAAGTTTCAAGCGCACACACACGGACTCCGCAATGACAGCGTCACACTGTTCGTCGTCGTCCTCGTACTCGCGCCGTTCGCGAACACCGACCGCATCGATTGCCGCAGATGACAGCGATCAGGAGGATGACGATTCCGAGCCGACTATTGAAATGTACAGCTCCAAGTGTATACCGATTGCGCGCATCGATGGCGCCCTCGAGATCCGAATAAAAATGAAACAAACAGAAGATGTGTCCGGACCCAAGGTTTCGCTGGACATTCAACTCGGTGCTTTATATGTGTTTTCGACGCCACGACAAATTCATTTAGTAACAAATTTCTGTGATGCTTTCTTGGTTGAGACCTCAACCAATGAGACGTTGACCGCTGGTCGAGGTGATCAGTCGCAGGGGTATTCTTCGCCGGCGGGAGCGGTTGCGGCTACCAATAAAAATTTCAGCTCTAACATGACCGGAATTCTGGGTGGTCAGGGGAACTGGGGTGAGCCCATTGAGGACTACACGTTCCGCGGCGCTTCCGGCTCCAGGAGACGAGGCTCGGGCGCGTTCAGCAACGATGATGTCCAGTCAACGCTGGGCAGTGGGTATTGTGAGTCGGTCAGCAGCTCGCTGAGCAGTAGTACCACGACGACGTGTTCATCGAAGTTCGCGCGTAAAGCGGTGAATTTGGAAGCCAGCGGAGATATCTCTAATTTTAATATAAGTGTGGCATCAGCGACTATAATTATTCTCCACGAAGACATACTATTGCCTTGCAGCAGCCCAGACGCACTGGGCAGTCCGCTGAGCGAAGAGAGTGAGATTAAAATGTTTGACACATCAAATTGTTTCTTCTCGTGCATTGATGAAAAGGCCGGTCTCGTTGATTACACATGTCAGAGGAATCATTTGAAAATTTATGCGGCGCCTGTGATCGCCGAGGGCATACAGCAGCGCAACAAAAACTTGATAGTGATGAAGTTCTCCATATCGGTGACGCAAGCAGATGTCTACGAGGTCTTGGAGGCTGTTGCGACGCCATTGATCGAATTCGAAAGGAGTGCGGCCCCCACAAGCGAATATCACAAGCGGCCCGATGTGATAGTTCAAGTGAAAACGACCACCCCTTCGAATCCGAGCAGTCGACGACGAAAGATCCCGATTCCTCCGCGAACAGAATTCGAATTCAATCTGGACAAGTGTCGAGTGGAAATGGACATATCCATGTATGACAGGTTGTCGGCGCTCTTCTGCGCGTCACCATTCGCGGTGACCACAAATCCGCCGCCCGCCGAGGAGATAAAAAAGAACGAAAGTCGTCACTTGGATCCTATAAAGGAATTCAGTGTTGTGTCGTCCATTTTGCAATTGAGTTTGCGTTTCCCAATTGCCGACATTCGGCCCATCCACGATCCGAATCGTGTGCCCTGGTGGAAGCAGAATGTTCGTCCCGACTTGCTGCTCTTCTCGTTCTATCAGTTCCGCATGAAGTTCTCCGCCCTGCTGCTGGAGTTCCTTGCAAACGAGATTGACATTCATTATGTGGTAAGTTGGGCGTGGTGAATTTCGAGCTTTGGCATGTGTTTAACGTCAAATTCTTTTACAGGAAAGTCCTACGATACCTAAAATTCATCTGCTTAAATCGACGATGGTTAATAACAGTGTTCCCACCCTCAAGGAACCCAATGTGGATTATCCTAAGTAAGTTTAATGATTTCCCCATGACTCATGCGGGCATCCATTAACGCAACCCATCTCTCATTTCTAGGATAACGATTGAGTTTCCCTCGAAGAAGACATTAGAGACTCTATTAAAGTGTTGCGCCGAAGACAGTGATAGCGGCGAGACGTCCGGCGAAGGCTGTAGCCTGTATGCGCGACGTAAGCGTGAATATGTGCCCTTTAGTTCGAAGCGTGTTTGCCGACAAAGTGATACGCCTCATCCTTCTGTAAATACTGGTTTGTTGTTTGTACATAAAATCAACGAACGACAACGAAAACTAATCAATTCTCTGTCGCTGTCATTTAGATGAGTCCGAAACAATACTCCTGCCTGGTGATACACAAGAGATGCGAAAGTTCTGTGACACCGCCATGAAGACTTCGAAGCTGCAAATAAAAATTAGTCTTCCAACAGCTGTCTTTCAAGTGCAGTAAGTTACTCACATGCAGCGTGCCCCCATTCCCTACTGAAATTCAATTCTCTAGATCCAAGCAGCTCTACGAAATCATATACAATCGCATCAACACCGACCTGCTCATGTGGGAGCCGAGTTCGCCCAGTTGCAGTAGAAAAGCAAAGCCACCGCCGGCGCCGACGATAGAGCAGAGCCTCTTGAATATTGGCATGATGGACTCGATGTATGTGCCGTCGACATCGCCAGTGCATCCGTACGACAGTGATGATGTCAAATATCAGAAGCGTTGTTCATCGTCGGATGGCGGTGACCCCGAAAGCGGTCAGTCTGGCAACGAGTCGGAGAGTATCTACTATTCGATGTACGAAAAGAAGAGAACCAAGCGCAGCCATCAGACGACGCCGGCGATGAGCACAAGCATTTGTTCGTTCGAGTTGACGGTGGGAAAGGGCGTGTTGTCGCTGTTTCCCCCGGTGCGCGACGCCGAGAATCGTGTCCTGCCCAATCAGCTGGGCGAGTTCACTGCAATGGTGGATGGTTTTTGCATATTTTCCGTCAGCGGATTCAACGGCAACGATAACCTTGCCTATCTGTGCCTGAATGCAAAATCGATTTCGGTCTTTCATTGTGGTGAGTCCAGTCAATCAGGCGAGCCTCTCCAGTCTTGAGCTTTCACTTGTCTTTCTAGGCCTGATACCGACACGAGCGACTGAGCCCGGTCTGCCGGACTTGAGTGGCGTCCTTCCCAGTCACATGCAGTCCACATTCTATCCCACACCAGACGGCCTAACAAAGGGCGAAGGCGAGGGTTGCAACAATCGTGAAATGGTATCGCTGGCCATCGAAATCCGAAAGAATCCCGATCAGTGTGTAAAGGTAATTCTGTCCACGTCACTCGTCAAGCTCTGTCCTTGCTAACCCCTTGTGTCATTCCTTCGAAAACCAGCGCCTGAAGATAACAGCGGGCATTCAGAAAGCCACTCTGCGCCATAACCCAGCAATATCACAGCACACCTGGCTGAACCAATTGATTGACTTCCTCGACGTCCTGGTATGTCAAACATTTCTCATTCTCTCTGCCCGTCTCCTCATGTGTGTTCTTTGCATTTTCTAGGATTACCCGATCGAAGGATACAAGCCATTCGGAATTGTCACAGAGATGCAGCTGCACCTGTGGGACTGCGCCATTGATTACCGGTATGTCCTGAATGTCTCTCTGAATCACATTAAATCTGATTCTGACGCGTCCCTTCTTTCCAGGCCACGAAACTTCTCATTCCGCAGTGTTATTGAGATCGGCTCCTTTATGACAAGCAGCAACATCGTGTCATCCGTTCCCGGCTGCACGCTGCGTTTCATTGCTGAGGACTGCATTATGTCCCTAGCTCCATATGTAAGTTTCCCCACAGCTTCCCTCGGAAACACGCTCACATCCATTTTCTTTTAAGGATCCAAAATCAAACAAACACGACAACAAGGTCACAGCTCTGCCATCGTCGGCTCTAGTCCCTGTCGTCGATCTGGGGCTGGTTGATATTTCGCTGCGTCTCAACGAAAAGGCAAGCGAACGCAGTCCCAAGTTCGACATGCGAACCTCCGTGCAGGACGTTCACATTCGGAGTTGCTACGACTCTGGCCAGGCACTGGCGCACTTAATTTCATACCTTGCTGCAGATGGTGATCTGCTCTCGAATGAGGACGCTGAGAGTATGACCGCATCGTTTACGTCGTCCGTGTACAGCGATGCTGGGCTCTTCTCGATGAAGGAGAGCATCAATCCACTGCCGGAGATATCTGCGCGCCAACAGGAGCGCGTGAGTATTCTGATGGCGGAAGCTGTTCGCGAGACAGTCACCTCCAGCATTGTGCTGAACGATGACGAAGAGAATCGCCGCATGGATCGTGTAGAGGTTTACTTCTTCCCCGACGAGAGCAATCCGGAGAGTGTTCGAAAGCAAAATCCATCGCCAACGGTGGAGGAGCAAAGCAAGGAGCCCTCGGTGCCGGGATTATCGAGAACGAACAGCAGCTCCGACGAGTGGGCCTACCATGCGCGGCGAGGCAGTGGCAGCAGCAACGAATTGCAGGAACTGCTCAATTTCGAGACTTCTGTGATGAAGAATTCGTACATGATTGAAAAGGAAGACGACGCTGTTGAGGCATTGCCGCAGGTTCGTGAGGAGTTGGGTGACGTCAAGCAAACGGAGCCTTCGCCCATGAAGAAGAGCTCCATTGGACTGGATGATTTCTGCGTCATCGCAGAGGAGGAGAAGTCCTACATGGTAAGTCCACTGGCCAAAAGTCCAAAAAGCGCAGCAACGAATATCTCCTCATTTCAGTCGCAGTGTGGCATCCGGGATGTAATCATTTCTGAAGACCCCTTGCGCATGGTGGACAATCACTTCAAGCTACCCGCAGGGAAACCCGACTTGCTCCAGGCACCAGAAAATTTCCCAATGGCAGAGTGTCGCTATACGCTGTGTGAGATGTCTCTGATCTGGCACATGTACGGCGGCAATGATTTTCCCATCTCGGCCTCGAAGGACCCGTCAGACGGCAAGGATAAGGAGAACATGTAAGGTTACCCCCTAGTTTGCAAACATTTCATAAAGCTCACCGCCCTTCCTTCAATCGACAGCCGTCCCGAGGACCAACCGCCCATGTCGGATGCCTTCAAGCACGGCGTGTCCTACTCGAAGGGTTCGCAGAACATAACAGGCAAGAAGCCTAAAGAGAAACTCTCCTGGAAGACGATTGGTGGCCATGATCGTAACCATGAGACCCTCGTCGAGATACACCTGTCAAAGGTGCGCTGCTCACACGAGGTGTACCCGCGGCACACCACGCAAGCGTCGCGCCAGGTCTTGATCGTGAGCGAACTCGAGGTAAGGGATCGCCTGCAAACTTCGGACATAAACAAATTCCTCTACCATCCGAGTGCCAAACATCTGCCGAACAAGAGCTCGCAGCACATGATTGTGATAAAGGCACTCCACGTGCGACCGCATCCGAAGACCAGCATCTCCGAGGAGTGCTCACTTCGGATATCGCTGCTGCCGCTGCGGCTGAACATCGATCAGGATACGCTGCTCTTTATTGCGCAGTTCTTCAACGATCTGAGCTCGGCCGCCCTTGGTGGCAACGAGGGTGGCGCTTCGCGCTACAAACGCCAAAGTGTCCAGCCACCAGTGATGATGGTCGACGATTTGCCGGAGGCCATGCAAGATTTGCAAGCCAGACGAATGGTGTCCACAAACCTAGACTTACTTATGGATGGCGACGACAAGTCCCGACGAGGAGATCAGGAGTCAGTGAGCGCTGCAACTGCCCCAGAGGCGGAAAATCGAAGGCCTCCAATCTACTTCCGTGAGGTAATATTCAGTCCGGAAGTGAATATCCGATTCGATTACCAGGGCCGTAGAATTGAAATGTCCAGGGGACCAGTGGCCGGCTTCCTAATGGGCCTGGGCCAGCTGCAGTGCTCTGAGATCAAGCTAAAGAAGATCATATACAAGTTAGTCTTTGCATTCCTTGCCCTGTGAACGGACGTTTTAATGCGTTTCTTCTCCATTTTAGACATGGCCTGCTGGGAATCGACAAGTTAATAGCTCATCTGTGCAAAGAATGGCTGCAGGACATCAAGAAGAACCAAGTGCCGGCGATATTGAGTGGCGTTGGTCCAACCTACGCAATCGTACAGCTCTGTAAGTGATTGATTTTCAATCTCTAGACGATGACTAATTCCTTTTTTTTTTCACAGTCCAAGGAATCTGTGATCTGTTCCGGCTACCGTTTGAGCAGTACCAGAAGGACGGTCGTTTCATTCGTGGCCTGCAACTGGGAGCGCAGAGCTTCACTGCTAGAACTGCCTTAGCTGCGCTCGAGATCACCTCACGAGTCATTCAATTGTTGCAGGTAAGCTTGAGCAGCGTGCACATCGTGACAGAATCACTTAATGTTTGCCTTCTCTGTTTGCAGTTCACCGCGGAGACTGCGTATGACATGGTATCGCCGGGACCTTCGGTCCGAAGTATTCGACACAATCGAAAGGGAAAGCGCAAGAGGCCCCATCGCCCACAAGACTTCCGCGAAGGAGTCATCAATGCGTATCAAATTGTTAAAGATGTAAGTAGATGATTGGCTTTTTTCCTTTCTCTTAGCGTTTGTGGGGCGCAAGAGATTGATGGGGAGGCGAATTTTTGTGAATGGAGAATGAGATGAGGAATGATCTCATGTCCGGATGAGGTTGGACGTGACTGGTTGAAAGTTGAGTGCCTGAAACGAGGGAAAATGAAGTACCCGCAGTCCCCACGAAAGGACTCGCGGCATTGTCGTCTTGGACAAAGCGTCACAATGGGTCGCTTCTGAGGTCGACGTGACTTCTAGACAGTGGCAGTGGCTACGTATACCTCAGCCCCGCGGTGACTTATCAGTACCGAGATCAGATCTCTGGCCAGCCGCTGTTTTTTGGGGAATTTAGTAACAGAGCCATAACCTAACCTAACAGAGCCCTCTCTCGAAAGATTAAACTGCCATTGATCGTCCAAGTCCTGCAGTATGACGCAGAGGAATGGACAGTTTCAAAAGCAGACGAAGAAGTCGTTAGGCTCTTCAAGGGAGAAGTTCTGCTCGCGATCTTTGGTCCCGCTTGCGTTGATAGAATCTAGAGGAGAAGATTCAACCGAGAACTGCAGATGACACGGATCCAACGTCTACAGTGGCTGGACCACGAAGGGAGCATGGAGAACTTGGCACCGGCTGGAAGAGTTTTCTACTCTGAAGTCGGAACCTAAGGGACGACATCGCTGGTGGCTCACAAGAGTTAGAAGCTAGAAGAGTTTTCTACTCTGAAGTCGAAACCTAAGGGAAAACATCACTGGTGGCTCACAAGAGTTAAGAAAGATCCCATCCAAATGGAAACAACTAGCGAGAGATCACGCTAGATGCAGAGGCCGAGGTTGAGTCACAAGGCTAAAAAGTGTAGAATCACATAAAAGAGGAAAATAAGGCACAAGCGTACTACACCGCTGAGTGGCCTTCCAACAACGGGCGTGCTGCGGTGTACCTAAGTCAAGAATGTCGATGTTTTTGTTGTGATCGCGTCCTAAATTGAACGTCGACTCCCGGAGCAGTTGTCGACGCAGTTAGTCATTACTCCAGACCGACCAAACTCTTTACAACTTCTCTTCCAGATCTTTACGGCGATCACATCAAAAGGAATCAGTTATTCACACAATCTCTGCCCAGTTTACTCGACTCCTTTAACACACCTCTTACTTTTCTCATTCGCAGGGAATCAATGACAGTGCAAATACCCTGATCGAGACAGCCGTTGCTGAACACGATCAAAAGGGCTACACGGGCGCATTTGGTGGAATAATTCGTCAAATACCCCAGCTAGTCGTTCAGCCAGCAGTGCTTGCCACCCAGGCGACCACAAACATTTTAGGTGGCGTCAAAAGTTCCCTAGTACCCGATGCAAAAATAGAGGCAAAAGAAAAGTGGAAGGACGACAGTGATTAGCAGAGGCCTCCATCAAACCGCCCCGACGATGACACTCAGCCGTTGAATGGCAAACTAAAACATCTTTCAGTTAGTTCAGTTAATCAGTTGGCTGCTGAAATTCAGACGTATTTTCCAAATGGAACAATGCACTCAATTAAGTTGCAGATATCTACTAGTAGTTTAATTTCCTTTTGTATGCAGTAGTGTTTAGAAGTGCTTAGTGTGTTAAGATCATGTGATTTTTTCATACATATAAACAAAATATATAAAATGTATCTACTCTATGAGATCGCTTTCCATTAACACAAATCAAAACCCACTGACATCATGCAGCAAAATTATGAATTAAGAACAGAAACAGAAACAGAATCAGAAACAGAAAACAAATATAATAGAAATCTTTGATAAATTTTGACAAAATTTGTGAGAAATGTAAATAAGAAAGTGACAAAGAGCAAAGTGTGCGAAGCAAGCAAGACCAACAATCAGACACAGACAGACAAGACGAAGAGCTGTTGAGGAGGAGGAGGATGAGAAGGAGAAGGAGGAGGAGGAGGAATTTAAGAAATCTAAGAAATTTATATTTTATTTTTTGTTTTGATTTATTTTTTTTTTTCATTTGTCGCCCGATGCGTGGGCGGGCGTCCATCCGAGGGCGGGAGAAAAGAGTATGAAATATTATACATGTATGTGCGTGTTCATATACAATATTTATATTTTGAATGAATCGAGAGAAATTAAGAGAACATATTAGTATGTATATGCCTTCTTATAATATAGTTATTTTTATTGAATTTACGAAAAAGAAAATCAAATGCATATTGCTCCCTATAAAAGAATTCTTGTAATATAAGTCTAAAGTCTTGTGTTTACTTATTTCTGGTGTGTATTTGGTTGCGTCTATAAGGGAAGCTGTTGTTGCACATCGACTTGGGTTGCTAGATTTCCTTAGCCAATCTGATGGCCTACCATCAGAGCTCTTCAAGGCCGGTGGCGATGTTCTGGTGGGGGCCATGCACCAGATCATCTGTAAAATTTGGGAAGACGAAAGCATGCCCGACGACTGGAATATCAGCTCCATATGCCCCATCCACAAAAAAGGCGATCTTGCCTCTTGCAACAACTACGCTCAACGTCGCCTACAAGATCCTGTCCAGTGTACTGTGTGAACGTCTAAAGCCGTTTTGCGGCACGTACCAGTGCGGCTTCCGGCCCGGCAAATCGTCTATAGACCAAATCTTGACACTAAGACAAATCCTGGAGAAGACCAGTGAGTTTCAAATCGATACGCACCACCTTTTCATCGATTTCAAAGCTGCATACGACAGCATTCATCGCAAGGAGCTATTCAATGCAATGGCCGAATTCGGGATCCCGGGAAAACTGATCCGGTTGTTTCGCACCACGCTAACACGTGCACCGTGCAGTTCGGCTCAAGGATTTCTGAGCCGTTTGAAACTTGCACTGAATTTCGGCTGTCGTGTGACTTCTTCAATCTGGTACACACCACAGTGCGGAGGGCAGCTATAAACGCGGAAGGCACTATCTTCTACAAGTCTGTCCAACTGTTGGGGTACGCAGATGACATCGACGTCGTCGCGCGTTCCCAACGTGCCGTAGTGGAGGCTTTTACGGCGATTGAAGAACAGGCGAAACGAACTGGTCTCAAGGTCAATGAGGACAAAACAAAATATATGCTGTCGACCAAAAAACGTTCCGTCACACACCACGATCGACAGCTACAATTTCGAGGTAGTAAAGGAGTTTGTCTACCTCGGGACAAACGTGAACTCCAGAAACGACATCACAGTGGAGATCCGCCGCAGAATCGCCCTTGACAACCGGTGCTACTGCGGTTTGTCAAAACAACTGGGCTCAAAACTCCTGACTCGAAGGACCAAAATCTTGCTCCTTTGCCAGTCCTGCTCTATGGAGCCGAAAGCTGGACGCTAAGCAAAACTCCAGAGCTAATTCTTGGTACCTTCGAAAGAAAAGTTCTACGACGGATATATGGTCCCGTCTGCGAGGAAGGCGAATGGAGGACTCTACGAGCTGTACCAGGATGTGGATGTAGACCGGAAGGCAAAAATCCGTCGACTGCACTGGCTCGGCCACATCGAGCGCATGGACAACAATGCTCCAGCAAAGAGGGTCGTTGAATCCGAGCTTACTGGTTCGAGAAAGAGGAAGGCCGGTATAAAGACCAAATAACCGCGGATGCAAGACAGCTTGGTCTTGATGACTGGAAGCAGCGTGCCCAGGACCGTCAACGATGGAAGGCAGCAATTGCTCAGGTTCGCACCCTCCATGGGTCGCCGGCCTGATAAGTAAGTAAGTAAGTAAGTAATCTGATGGACGAGGTGTACACCACTTGGAAGTGTAAGTTGATCGCAAACGCGCCAACGTTACGGCTTAGTTTCGGTTTTATGAGTGAATGTACATTATTTTCATTTCTTTTCATTCTACGCTAACTTGCATCATCATCATTTTCTGACCCGCATGATCCAATATATGGGTCGAGGGTGTGTAATGCACGTACGAGAGATCTCCAGGCCACTCGATCATCCGCCATCGACTCTAACTATCCAGGAGTTTCTCTCTTTACCTTTGAGCCTTGTTCCAATAATTCTACTAGATAATTCAACCCTCAGATAAGAAATGACGGAAGTGATCCACCACGACTTTTATTTCATCCTGCACACTTTGAGTTCGATGTTGGTTTTCGTCCGAAGTCCGACCGCGTGTCTGCTTTCTTGATTCGAAGCGAACACAAATGTGCGCCCGACAAGCTGGTGTCAGTCATGCTGATAAGATAGCATTCGAAATCATCATGACAGGGATACATTTTGTTGTGCTTTGTTATTACAAAACGAATACTGCGAAAAAAAGGATAACCAGATATCGACGCTACCATAAATTCCACATTCTCTAACACTGCCTTACAAGTGTACAAAATTGCTCAATCAAGTAGCAATAAAGAATTTTTCATGATTTTTTCAATGTTTCCTTGACATCGAATTCGCCTGAAATCGCCCTGGCGCCGTCTTGTTTACGGCAATGTTTGACAGTCAATGGAGATCGGACTGCGTTTGTCCGATTTGAATTTACTACATGTCCCCCAGAATATTTATATGAAAACTATGGAAATATGAACTAAACTCAGTGAAAGATCACGGGACAAGTGATAGACCTACAATCTAGTGTATCACTGCACCGTCATAGTCATGTCTATAACTGCCCCCTTTAATCAGGGGAATAATCACAGTCGGGCGTCGTTTCGACCGCACCCATGGCATCTTAATAATGTTTGCTCGAATGCTGGGTGAGACTAAATAACAAAAGTTACTGCTTACGATCATTTTTGTTGGATGAAGACAACCATAATAGACGTAAGAATACACAGCCCCGAACGTGACTGTCATAACATCATCATCATCATAATCATCTTCTGACCCACATGATTAAGGTAATGCACGCAAGAGAGATCTCCGCGCCACTCGATCCTCCACCATCGACTCCAACTCATCAGGAGTTATGCCCAAGCGCAACCAGGCGAGTTTTTGCACTTGGTCCAACCATCTCATTCTGGGTCTGCCAAGCGGTCGCCTACCAGCTGCTCTACATTGTGCCGTGTTTCTCACCCATTTTACCCAAATATTTCAGCAGTCAGCCACTAACTAACACTAACTGCTACCTAACCTAACTGTTTGGCTTGTCGGAATCCTTCTAAGAAATCTCTAAGAATAAACAAAAACTAAAAGTTTAAGGGCATTAAAACAGCTTTAAAAAAATTAAGTTTTATTCGTAGGATCTATTCGCAACGCCAATGCTAAAATACCGAACCAAGAAAAAGGAGGTTAAGTTCTTTGCGAAAATGGTTGTCCATCGAGAGCCGTAAGCCTTTGACTGCTAACTGGTAATGGCAGCACTGCCTTCTTTAAGGCGGCGACAACCGCAACCTACCCAAATTTAATGACCATAGGTGAGAGCTGGAACAAATATTGTATAAACAACCGCTAACTTGGCTTTGGCACCAAACTCCGCCTTTCTCTGATTGCAGATCTTCCAAGCTGCTTCAAAATTGAGTCAGCTTGTCCAATCCTACAGGAAAGTTCAGCATTGCTCCTCCCATCACTCGTGAAAAAGACCCCGAGATACTTGAACTTCTCCACCTGCCCCAACATGAAGTGTGCACTGAACATGCGTTCTGGATATGACCATAACCTGTGGTTTGTCCACCTTCATCCCAGCGTCTGCACATGCGGCAACAAACCCATCGAGTGCGCGCTGGAGTTCCGTCTGGAAGGATGTGAGGATAACTAAGTCATCTGTATAAAGAAGATGACTTACCCACAACTCTCCCAACGTGAAACATTCCTCGCCTCGGTTGCGCTGCAACATCCAGTCCATATATATATTCAGCCCTGTCACAGAATCAATTCGTAGCAAATCTACGAATCGAAGTTACGATACGAACTACGAAAAAAATGCTATCAAACAATCCGAACGCAGTCATAATCTAGAAAAAGAACAAATTTTCATTTCATTCGTATTTAGTGATACCAATTTTCATGAAATTGTAGCAGATTTTTTCACTACGATTCCTCTAAGAATGAATTCTGTGATCGCTTTTTCGGAGCTAGTAGCACGTTTTCGATTACGATAGAATTCGTGATAGGGGTGAATGGGAAATGGAGAGGTGACAAGACGCACCCTTAACGAATTCCAACGCCCACCGTGAAAGTTGTTGATTTAACACCGTTAACCCGAGCACGGCTGCTACAGTTTGTGGATAGAGACTGAATGGTCTTCAAAAGAGGACCACAATCCCATATTCTTGCAGAGTTTCCCTCGAGGAACTCGGTCGTATAGCTTTTCCAAATCTACAAAACGGCTGTAGATCCCAAGCGAAGGCGTGGGCGGTGGTGTATATTCCAACCATCTACATACGTATTCGATTGTCATTGCGGCTACCAAATCACTGTAGCGTCTCCTATCCTATCCTATAATCCTATCCCCTTTTGAAATGGACAAGTATTGTGCCGGACTTCCAAATCAGTCATGCAGTCGCTCTACCTACTTACCTGCTGCGTAAAATCTATGCCAACAAGTTGCCGATCCTTGGAGGAGCTCAGAGTAATGTTGAATGAGAGATAGAGGCCGATTCGGTGGAAATGTGTGCCCGAGTGGTCGAAAATTTGGTTCAACTCTGCAAACATAACCGTGGTGGACATATGAATGACGTGGCATCCATACCAAAGTGTCTTGATTGTACTTCAAAGTAATAATAGAATGTTAAAGATATTTTAAATGGCTTGCGTTTTATTTAAAAAAGTTGTTGAGTCCTTACTGGAAAACCCATTTCATTTTCTATGGATTGGATTTGAAAATTCCCCAAATCCAAGGAAACTACAAGTAGTTTGATTCAAAATATTGAACAAAACGAAACGATTCTCTGCATCTGCAGTGCTTACTTGAAAAACGACAAAAGGTGCATTTCTTAGCTCAAATAAATGAAATGCAAATGAAGGCAACCATTGAAAAAGCTCCCCTGTACCACCGCCAAACATCCCTGCAAAAATGAACGCTTTTTCTCACTCTCTCTCTCTCTCCCTCTCTATGAAAACATTCACGAGATTCACCACCACCGATTCCAACTTCGAGCCGATACCCCTTGCGTACAATCCTGCGCATCAATCCCTACGATACGTTCCACAGCACACTTCACTTACTACACAACTTCCGTATACAAGAGCCAGCAGAGCAACAGACCGCATAACAACCAATTATAGTCCTCTCTCTCTCTCTCTCGCTCGCACTCACCCCCACTAGAGATTGCTCCACATTGCTGTGACACACTGGCACACGCACCGCGAACACCTTCCACCGTTCGAACTCCGCACTGGTCGTTCAGGCCCCCGAGTGTCAATCGGCCAAGGAAACTCGGAGCGACCGGGCGTATACGTTCTTGTCGCGTGCATTTTCCTTTTTTTTTGCACTCTCTCTCGAAAACAGGAATACCCAACCAACAGATTTTCCAAACCACCAACGGTGTAAACAAGCAGCGATTTTTGACGTCGAAAAAAAAAAAAGAAAAAAGTCAACAGAAAAAGAAATAGCGGCTATTGGCAAAAAGAGGGAACAAGCGCAGCGGGGCCTTCAAAGGAAAAGTGCACACAGTGTAGATAAATAAATAACGGAAGAGGAAAACGGGAGCAGGCAAGTGTAATCAGTGATAGTGGGTGGCTAGTGGAGTGTGTTCACAAGAAGAGTAGTGAAAAGAAAGAAAAATAAGAAGTGAGTTTCGCTCTGCCCCTCCTCCGCTGCCACCTTTCGCGGAAAGTGTGGATAGTGTCCTAGTGTCGTGTGTGTTGCAGCGGGGAATTTGTACCGCATCCGCAGTTGCCCTCGTACTTATCGTCGTCGTCGTTGCAGTCGTTCGCTTGGCCGACACGCCGTGCTTTAGATAGTTTTCCAGCAAGTCTTCCGCTTGGACTGTGCACTCGAATGAAGGATTCTTAATTTTTTTCAGCGCTTTTCGGTTCGGTTCGGAGGAAGCCATTCGTTCGTCGTTCGTCGTTCGTCGTTCGTCGCGCGGAAGTAGTCGGAAGAAGGAAAACGGGGTTTTATTGATTTTAGCCACGTCGGTTGTGGGCGAAGTGGGCCCCTTGTCTGCGCCATGGACCAACGGAATTAGGTCCTTCTCACTGCCAGCTGTTACGACCGCAGGACCCAGCCTCACAACCGCGACTAGGTGTTGGTACGCCGCTTTGTTTTGCTCGCTAAAGACAGCCGAAGGCTAGGAGGGAGATGTGACAATCCCTAGCGATTACGTGTGGCGGGCTCGAGAATTCCGCGTACCGGTCCAACGTCCCGGTTCCATGTGGACTGGGAACATCGTAGCGTATGTCCTATATGCATCGAATAGGCAATTCAACTTGTAGTCAATTCGAGTCATGACACCACCGCAATACGAGGCAGCCGACAACGACGACACCACAGCAGTAGCAGTAGCAGCAGCAAAGGGACGACGAAGAGACGCACTGTCCGCAAGGGAAACGTCGTCGAAATGGTTCTAAGCACAGAGTGGTCACAGGTGGAGGTTATTGATCTCATCAACGATGGCAATGGTTTGGGCTTCATCCTGGTTGGTGGTCGCAGTACGGGGGTGGTTATTAAGGGCCTGACACCAGGCGGAGTTGCCGAACGTGACGGCAGACTGCAGAGCGGCGATCATGTTCTGCAAATTGGTGAAGTGAATTTGCGTGGTTTTAGCTCAGAGCAAGTAGCAACGGTTCTTCGTCAGACTGGAGCTCAGGTTCGATTGATTGTGGCACGTCCAGTTGAGCCCACGGCCATTGACTATCAAACATTGGCCAGTCATGCTCCAATTATTCCAACTAAGCTCCTCTCCGACCCGGAAGAACTGTCTCGACATCTGTATCAGAATCCTCAGTTTGCTACTGCTGGTGCTGCTGCTGCTGTTGCAGTGAATCATGGTACTCCAGCTGGGGCCGGTGGAAGCGGTTCAGCGACGACAACGCACACGGTTGGCGGCTTCACGATGCCAATACCGGACACTGAGTTGGCCGACTTGCCGTTGCCATTGCCGCCGATACCGACGGATTTGCCGCATTCACGTGCCTGCCCAAAGCATTTGGACATCGTGCCGTTTGCAACGCCATCAATGTGCCATCAACAGCAGAATCAGCTCTCGTCGAACTGCAGCGATATGGATCGCATTGAGACCTTGGTCTCAACACCCGGAGTTGTGGCGGTGTTCAACGATCCGTCGCCCATCACGCCACTGAGTTTCGCGGAATCGCCCGAAACCGAGACGTATGAGGTCGAGCTGCGGAAGAACGTCTACGGTCTGGGTATCACAGTGGCAGGATACGTGTGCGAAGAGGAAGACCTCTCGGGGATCTTCGTGAAGAGCATCATCGAGGGCAGCGCCGCCGAAATGAGCGGGATGATCCAAATCAACGATCGCATTGTCGCCGTTGATGGAAAGACCCTGGCCGGTGTGACCAACCACCAGGCGGTGGAGATCCTGCGCAACACGGACATCATTGTGCACCTGACACTGGAGAGATTCCTGCGAGGTAGAAAATTCGAACACCTTCAAGTCGCCTTAACCGAGCTGAAAAGTGATGCCCAGTCGCAGATATCGCTGCCAGCGTCGCCTTCGATAGCCACGCTGTCTTGGGTGCCGCCCCGGTCCGATGCGGATTCATTAGCGACTGAGGATTGCCTCGGCGCGCCTGCCAATGAATGCGGTGACTTGATGCCGTCGCGTGACACTGTCGACTCGAACATGTCCCTGGTGCTGGACCACAGCAGCAGCTGTAGTGGGTCACACGATGAGCATGACTTCGACAACGGTGATGGTGATGGCGATGGTGAGGTTCAAGGCAGCCAGCCAGTGCCAGTGATTAGCAATGGTAGTGTGACAACGACGGTGGCGACAACTCCGACGACGCTGTCAGCTGTGACACCAATGGCAGGGACAGCGACAACGACAACAACAATGGTCCTAAAGCAAATAAATGGTAGCATAAGTGAGAAATTGAACGGAAATGCCACGACGCCTAGCCCTCGTTCGCCACATTCGCCGTCAGAGAAGACGCCCCAATCGGCGCCGAATACGCCCACGCCAACGCCCACCGCCGACAGCCCGGACTCGCTGCAAGTTGCGGCTTGGAAAAGTGAGTGTCCCGAAAGCGAAATAATAGTTGCCGAAATAAATAAACTTTTAGGTCTAGGAATCAGCCTCGAAGGAACAGTCGACGTTGAGGGGGGCATTGAGAAACGGCCACATCACTACATACGTTCAATTCTCGAGGACGGTCCCGTCGGTCGGCAGGGTATCCTTCGGCCGGGCGACGAACTGCTGCAGGTGAACGAGCACAAGCTGCAGGGGCTGAAGCACATTGAAGTGGTTAAGATATTGAAAGAGCTACCCACACAGGTGCGACTAGTGTGCGCCCGAGGACCAACAGCACCGTCTGTGATTAATACCTCACAAAATCCGGAAGCGTTCGAGACGAGAAGCCTCCTACCCGGTGGCCATCAGAGTCTGCAGAATCTTCTCACCAAGGCACAATCGGAGAGTTCGTTGTACACGTCGAGCACGGCCACTCTCACCGATCAGCAGCGTTCCAAGTCAGTGGAGAACGTCTCCGGACTGGCCCTGTGGAGCACAGATGTGACGTACATAGACATCGAAAAGACTGAACGCGGTTTTGGTTTCTCAATTCTAGATTATCAGGATCCCTTGGATACTGAGGGTACGGTAATTGTGATACGCGGTCTCATACCGGGTGGATCGGCGGAAGCCACTGGTGAGATATTTCCCGGTGATCGTTTGGTGTCTGTTGCCGATCAGAGCCTGCATGGACTAACGTTGGACGAAGCTGTCGCTATACTCAAGGGAATGCCGAATGGAATTACACGCATTGGCATATGCCGGCCATTGTCCACTTCCGATAGCAATATTGCCTCACCGGGTGACGAGTCGCCCAGCACGTAGCTTTTAATGAAGTACGAGTACGACACCATTCAATGTGAGTACTTTGCAATTGTTTCTCTTAATTTTTTTATAGTTTTAAGGGATATTCAGTATTTTGAGATATTTTGATGAACCTCTTTGGTGAAGTTTGGATCTTTTGCGACGCGGTTGAAGTCGCAGTTTTCTTTGACAGATGAAATTCTGGCTTTCTTTTGACACTGTTACGATTTTGTGGCACATCACCCTCCAAGGCGACGTTGTTCTTGGGAGTCTGATATAGTTTCCATATTTTGTGACGTCGTGACGCGATGTTGTGTCGCTTTACATTCCACGTCGTAGTGCTCTTTTGCAGTTCGATGAAGATGGGATATTTCTTGACACTGTCACGATTTTGTGACGTTTCACTATACAAGGCGACATTTTTCTTAGAAATCTGATGAAGTTGCAGTATTCTGTGACGTTGTGACGCGATTTTGTGACGCGATTTTGTGACGCTTCACATCCCATGGCGACATTGTTCTTGGGAATGTGATGAAGTTGCAGTGTTCTGTGACGTCGTGACGCGATTTTGTGACGCTGTACCTTTCACGTCGTAGTTTTGTTTGCCCGTTTCGATGAAGTTGGTATATTTTGTGATGCTGTAACGTGATTTTGTTAAGAATTGCCCTCTACGGAGCAGTTCCATTTAGATTTCTGATGGAATTCGGAGTTTTGTGACATTTTTCTAGGGAGTCTGATGAAGTTGCAGTATTTTCCGTGAAGCAGTTTTCTGACACTGTAGCTTTCATGTCGATTGGCAGTTCCATGAAATTGAGACATTTGTGACGCTGTAACGTGATTTTGTGTCGTATTTACCATTCACGGCTCAGTTCCATTTGGCATGCTGATGTAATTCGGAGATTTTGTGATGCTGTGACGCGATTTTGTGACGCTTCACCTTCCAAGGCAACATTTTTCTTCGGAGTCTGATGAAGTTTCAGTATTTTGTGATGCCGTGACGCAATTTTCTGTCACTGTACCTTTCATGTCGATTTGCAGTTGTATGAAATTGAGACATTTGTGAAGCTGTCACGCTGTTTTGTGACGTGTTACCTTCCAGTTTCCTCAGTTCCGTTTCGCAGTTTGATGGACTTCGGAGATTTTGTGAAGTTGTGACGGGGTTTTGTGAGGTCACACGTTCCAAGTCGCAGTTCTCTTTGGCAGTCTGATGATGTTCCGGTATTTTGTGACGCTGTGGCTGTGATTTTGTGACTCTAAGGAGTGACGAGACTTCGCTACTGCGCCAGTGTATCCTAATCTAGCCACGGAACGCAAATTAAGTCAAGAATGAGAATGTTCGTCACGTGATGTTGTGACACAACTAGAACGTTTGTGAGTCCAATCACCGAACTTCTCAACTAATTGTGTCACGTGACGTTTAACTTCGGAGCATAGATGATGACCATACATGACGTCGTTTTTAACCTCTCAATGGTTTACTTTTGTTAGACTTCAAGAAGGAATGATTGAGCTGAAAGTTGTACGTTCTTTTAACATCTACATTTAATTTGTGTATACCGCTATTTTTAACTATGCTCGCCTAAAACCTTGTCAGCAACAGAGTAAGCAGCAAAAGATTAATGACAGCAATTGGGTTTTGTTTACATTGCAAATTGCCAAATTAACAAAGCTAATAATGCGTTAAATATATGATTACCATCCAAGTTGAGGGGCTTTTTATGGCCCTGTTTGTTTGTGCAATTTACGGAAACGTTCAGAGGTTTATTTGTTTACGAGTAAGAATCCTACGTGGGAAATAATTGGAAATGACATTTTTCTCAGGGTTGTCACGTGGTCTTTGACAGATGCTGTCTTTTCAATAGGGGTGAATGAAGCCATGGTGGAAGAAGAACAATGTGTGCTTGACAGCGCAGCGGTGCGTAATGTCATTGGGAGACGTTCCTCGTCAAAAATAGTTTACAGGTGGAAACAAATCAAGAATTTTGTTTAAAAGCAAATATTTTTATTCGGAAAATGCCTCCATTATAGATTATTAAGCCTTCTATGGCACAGTGTGTACAATTTTCTCAATAAAACCATCACTTAATCAGTTGAATCATTTCTTATTTCGTCAACTGGATTTCTGTGAAGCCCTCGTAGAAGCTCTTTGTCCGTGATCCATTCCCACCAGAATGGATCCTTCATGAATTCGTCTCAAGCACTAAGACCTGAAGTGCATGAGCAATGATCTTGTTGTCTTCCAAGTCTCGTAGAGCAGTACGGATTTCACGTTGAAATTGAAGATCCGAAGCTTGAGTCAGCAGGTTGGACATTCCGACGTTGAAGTAAGCTTGGCGGGCTTTGTCTGTATGAGACGTCAGTTTCAGCACCTCCATCTTTGCACAAAGTGCTGCCGAGGTGCAGAATTTGTTGACATCGTCAATAGGTGCCTCTCATCTTGAGTCGATTCGCATCAGCTTTTTCTTCGCGACGTTCATTTTCAGTCCAAATCTTCAAGCGTTCAGGTCTAACGCGTGTTTAGTTTTTCCTGGGCGCCGTCTAAGGTGTGAGACAGCAGGCAGACGTGTTACCTTTCAAGTCGTATTCGAGGTCGTGGAGTTTCTCAGTCAGGGACCACTGGACTCCTTTGGATGCGGCGTTTCTTGCGCTGTCTAGAACAAGGTCAGGAACAATGAATGATGAAAAGCAGGGGTGATAGTATACACCCTTGCCTTCCTCCTCGGGTGTTGGTGAAGGAGGTTCTGTCCTTTGCCTTGAAGCCAACCTTGCAAGACGCCTCCCAGTAGATCACCTGAATGAGGTTAATGATGGATGGCGGTATTCCAATGTTCCCCAGAGCGTTCCAGCTCTCGAAGTCAACGAACAGCAGAAGCATGGAGGAGTTCCATTCAAACGATCGTTCTATGACCATCCGAATCGTGTTGATGTGATCAACACATAAGTGGTTGGGTCGAAAACCGGTCTTCTTCGACCGGTGGGGATTCAGCGAAGAATTCCATCCATCGGTTCAGTTGTTGTTTTTTTTAAGGCAAGAGGGTCAAATTTTTGTCCTTCAGAGGTGGCGTGGTTGTTGATTTATTGCTGGGCTGCAATTCGTGAGAGGCCTAGGTGTAGTTGCCCTTTGAGCTCCAATCTCTTCATCTCGATCTTTGTTCTAGGTTGCGTCTCTAATCCATTGCTTGGGGTGGTGTTTCTGGAAGCATAACATTTCATCCGATTGCAGCTCTATCGGAAATAACCACTGAATTTGATTGGACCCTTCGACGTCGTTAAAAGCTACGTTCGTCGGGACGTTCGTTTTTCACTGATAGACTGACGCTCATCAGTTTTGCGACTGCCCTACATTATTGTGTGAGTTAACCTTCTAAAGGGTGTGCCATGATTCATGTAAAATTTACAGATAAGAATGTGACAGTTGACATTTCGGGTTTAGTACAAATGATATTTTCATTGTAGAGCTACATTTTTTAAAAATAATGAAAGTTTGTCAGCTACTGCCAGCAATTTTCGAACAAAATCGTGTTCAGTGCTGACTGTTGAAGCTCATTTTCATCTTGATTGTCGCCAAAATTGTCACATTTGGGGTTCAGAAAACTCACGAGAAACAAATGCATCCACAACGCGTGACTGTTTGGTGCGGATTCTGGAGCTGGAGGCATTATCGGATCATTCCTTTTCGAAAATGCGGCTGATCAGGCAGTACCAGTTTTTAGTGCCTAAATTACGAGATGCGGATGTGACCAATGTGGGGTTTCAACAGCGCCACATGCAGTACAGCCAGAGAAACCATTCAATTACAGCATGAGTCATTTCCTAATCGTGTAATCGGCTGTTTTTGCGATCAGAATTGGAGATCCAGATCTTCCTATTTAACGCCATTGGACATTCTTAGGGTTTCTTTTTTCAAGTCAAAGGTCTATGCAAACAAGCCCCCGATCACCAACGCCCTGAAAGAGCAAACATGGCGGTGTATTAATGAAATTCAGCCACATTTATGCGAAACTGTCACGGAAAATTTCGATAAAAGAGCACGTACTTCCCAGCAAAGCCATGGCGGCCATTTAACCGATGAGCATATAAAAAAATCATGTATAATCTATGTGTCAATAAAAAAAATGTATGCTTTCTAATTAAAAATCTGTATTTTCTATTTGTTACAAATTAAATTTTGCGTGAATTATGGGACACCGTTTATTTCTCCAACTTGAATAAATTCTCATCGCCGCACAGTGTGTTATTTTGCGAATCTAGCTGAACTTAATTCAAAAATCAAAGTCGTCCAAATGACAAAAGTTTGGTATCAACATTTCATGGACATCATAATTGACATCAATATTGAGATAGACACCCGCATTCACCCCTTTGTTAGTCTTCGATCCGTCTGACGTAGAGGATCATCCAACGTCTGCCTATCATACATCCAATCCGATCTGGAGGGAATGCTGATAGAGAATTTCTTCTCGATAGATAGGCGGTCAGTGTCGCTAGTGATGCTAGGTGATGGCCTTACATGAAGCAAATTATCGACTATATCACAAGTGAACGATAATAATAATAATAATATGGGTGGCGCTACAGCCAGTAGAGGGCCAAGGCCTAGCTTCTCAGCAACCACTCGTGTTGTGCGTGCTATTGTTCTATCACGAGTGGAAGGGACCTACATTTTTATGCCGACTCCGAACAGCCAATTTTGAGAAGCTTTTTCTAGACAGTTATACTCTTTGAGCATTGTGTGACTCGAAAGAGGTGGGGCCGTGAAAAGTATTTCTTGTCGTACCAGGAATCGAACCTAGACAGGTAGGTCCAAGTGCGTAGGAGTCGTCGCACATACCCGCAACGCCACGGGCTACCACGCATCATGTGACTTAGTTGCATTATGTGACTCGAATTCATAGTGTTCGTGTGAAGTAAGTAGCAACGCTATCTTTATAATTTTTTTCCAATTTCTTGCCTGTTATCTAAGGAATCTTTGGTAAGTTTGCACCTTGTACGATCTCAGCAAATGGTAGTAATTACCGATTTGCTTGAAGGCCTTAGAATTATCAGTTTTTTTTATATCTTAACTTTGTGCAGAGTTTTCAAAATTTATTCGCCTCGAGATAATATGAGATAATATTTATTACTTTCTCCGGACTATATACTTCCAGAATCCGTTGAAACATTTTGCGCTCAGCTGCGCACTCCATACGGCTCGTCGTCCACTTTCACGATGTCCACGTCTGCAGCTTGCACCTCCCAAGATCTCCTCCCATGCCAAAGAGACCTGCCGACCCTATTCTCTACCACTTGAGTGTTCTTATTATTAACCACATTCATGGCCAGAGAACCTCACTTCACTGAAATTTCTCTTGTTCTAATACTGAGTCTCTAGACAAATCATGTCATGTTTTATCGACATCCTGATTTTTCATAAGTCATTCTGCTACTGTCCTTCAAAACAGGCTTCAAATCAGATTCATTTCATTCTCACTGTCGCCCCTCAGTCACATAAAATGGCTGAAATCAACGGACGGGCTCTGCTCGAAGACTACACAGTCCAACGAAATACAATCGCGTTGATTAGGCATGGAACTTTGTACCAAGCAGTTAGTAAAAACGTCTGAATGGAGATAAATTCCCTCCACTCGGCAGGCGGCAACCAATGGTGATATTTGACTTTTATGCAAATTACTCACCATCATCTCATTGGACATTGGAGGTGATTAATGGCTTGCATAAATTATTTCACACCCCGGCGATGGACCTTTTAAGGCATTTGTGTTGCTTAATTTCGCGCACTTTAAAGTTCTTGAATTTGATTGACTCTTGTTCAAGTTTTTTTCTGTCAATAGTTAAAGGTCTGCATGTCCTCTCTCAAGGTCGGGAAGCAATTGTGATTGTAACTCGGAGGACGGATTTAGATTCTTTCAGTCTTACAGATTTATTTATTTGGCCTTCGCTGACACAGTTGGTTTGGCATTCCATATCTTGTCAGCAGAATTTGTTGGAATTCCATGACTTTTTGCTGAATTCGCTGGAATTTTGTTTTCTGAGCTACATTCTTATCCAGGCTTAGTAGTCCGAGGAGGACATGTGATTTTCAATCAAAAGTTCTAAGGACATGCACATCCATCGAATCCAAGACCAAGGAAGGGTCTGGCGCTGGCGCCTTCGTGGAGGATGGCATTTTATTAGACTCCTTTGCGTCGGTTTTCCAAGGCGATCCCAAGAGCCACCAACTCTATTGTGAAGAAAATGTGGAAGAGGCAGAATATTTGCAACAGCCATGCTGTCTTTAAGGCCTTGCTCAGCCCTTTAACCACTTCCAGGATGGTTCATGAATGCAAGTCTTCTCTGAATTTGATCGGCAGTCTAAATTAGGGACCACGGGATCACGGAAATGAGACCGACAATGAACTTGCTAGACAAGGATCAGAGGTACTCTTAGGACGTGAACCTTCGTTGCGGCTACCTGAGTGCTTGGTTTGGGCCTCTCGAGAGTGCAATTCGAGGTGGAATGGCTCCTCAGGATGTAGACAAACCAAGCTCCCTAATGCCTGTAAGGTCTCCTCGCCATTCTTATACTCGCCAGTCTTATACTAAATCGACGCCACGTCAAACAGCTAAATGTCCTTGGCCTAAGCGACGCCTGTGAGAAGACGCCGACACTGCAGAATACTTTCTCTGCCATTTTCCGCCTTTGCTCGGATCAGGTTGCAGCTATTCGGTGTTGATGAAGTGAGAGCAGATGATATAAGATCCTCATCCCACCTCCTCACCTCTCCAGCTGGTATTCCTTCGGAAGACCATGAAATTACAGCAAATGTAGGTTGGTGTCTGGTAGACAAAGGACCAGTTTTGAGTCTGAGTGCAGGAACTAAAGCACATATGAATCTTGGAAGATTTTTTAGTCCAACACCGGTTAAGTCATCTGGCTCTACGAAGAGGTGTTTACCCAGGAACTCTCTCCTTTTCTTAGCTTGGGCTGGACAGTCGCAGAGGAGATTTTGGTTACTCAGCTTCGGCAAAAGTCGTAATGCGTGTGTGACTACGGCACAGTGCACGGTAAGGACTCCTATTAGCATATAGGTTAACACGCTCCCAAAATTGCAAAGTGTGTGAACAGCCAGACGCTACCTCAGCGTTTTAAGTCGAGCATGCCAGACGCAGCGGAAGAATCCGACACCATCGTGGGAGCGTCGCCGACCATCCACAGTGGGACCGAATAACATCAAGGCCTTCGTTTACTTTTTAGTTGACTTCGGGCTGAGTAACGTCAGCAATTTAATTTTAATAAATAAAATCCCTCATAGAGGGAAACGAAAAAGAAATCGTGTTTAATTTATAGCGTTAAGACCGATCAGTGATGTTGATCCTTTTTTGCTCAGCGTCGGCCATGAGCCCTCGCTGTTGCTCCAGTGCTCAGGCTAAACCATCGAGATCTGGCTTTTTTTCCTTATTGAACTAGATGGCTAGAGATTTTCCCAATTCCGAAACTATATTCGCGTGGCTGCCCGTCCTTTCGTTTCCTTGGATTCTAGTGTGCCTCGGTATCTTCTTCTTCTTCTTTGTTCGCCGCTCTAGTCCGGGGTGGACCTGGGCCTCAACCAACAAGTCTCAACCAACAAGCCTCTCCAGCCAGCACGATCTTTCGCCAGCTGCCCCCAGTTGTGCACACCAAGTTGGCTGTGTTCCTTCTCCACTTGTGTGCGCCATCTCGTTCTAGGACGCCCTCTGTTGCGTTGTCCCAAATGGTAGCCTCGGTATCCAGCATCACAAAAATAATAAATATTATTTTTTTGGCTATCAAAAAAATGGTGATCGAGTTGCCAGTTACGTTGCGATCTTTCAACGCCAGTGCTGCCCCATGTATTGCAGCCACTTCCGCTTGAAAGAGCCTGAAAAGCCACTTCCAGCTCCTAGTGCCAGGGATTTTTTGAAGAGGTTACCGAAGACCCTCGCGCCTGTATCCGCGCTCGTCTTTGAGCCGTCAGAGTACAGGCGATCACCTCAACTTCTGTTAAAAATTGTTCCTGCCATTGTTTCCGGTCTGGAATGCTCTTCTCCGGGGCTTGGGTTGGTGGTAGATAATCTGTTTGGCCTATATTTTGTGCTGCTGTGCAACAGAGTGAGCGTATGGTTTCTCCTTTCAGAAACTCTTCTCTGATCCTCAAGGCTGATGAGGCTGCGCTATTGCTGCAGAAAACGTCGAGAGGAGGGAAGGCGAGAATGTCCTCGGTTGCTGCTGTTGTTCTGAGACAACCTGCTGGACCTAGGCAGGCCGATCTTTGGATTCTGGTTAGCTGTGTGAGAATGGATTTCATCTCCAGTGCTTTCCATCATACCAGAGAACCGTAGGTCAAAGCGGGTCTTTCTATCATGTATAGCCAGTAGCTAGCCGAAGATTCGCTTGCACTTGAAGAACGCCACATAGGCCTTCTTTACACGGTCCTCCGTGTTGCCCTTTCATATGAGTTTGGAATCGAATATGACGCCTAGGTATTTAGCTGTCTTTGAGAGTTTGAGTTCAACTCGAAGGTAGGACGAGAAGGTAGGAAGAGTACAAGTTCTGTCTTGCCCGGATTGACGTTCAGTCCTCGGTTCTGCGTCCGACCGGACTTAAACGGCATTTAGTCAAAAAGAGTGCCATGTGTAGGCTTCTTTTTGGAAACCTTCTACTTTTCACTACTGGAGTAATATATTTTGACCACATTTTAAGTTCGACTATTCTATCTCCACATCGTCACACCGCCCAGTTCCTTGACATTCAATGAAATTTCAAAATCCAGCAAGTACATGAGAAAATTGAACAAGAACGAAAAATACTTTACCAACAAATGAGCAGATTATTTTGTCATTACAACAATGGATTCGCAATCTTGTGAATGTCCACCACAACCAACAGATGCAAGCCATTATGAGAAAAATGCGAGCAAAAGGATAAAGGACGCGAACAATGAGACCATCTTGGGGATGATGACTGCAAGGAGACAATCGAAATTTGAATTCAGCACAGGTACGAGTGTGTACGTAAGAAGGAGAAATGAACGCGCAAAGCAACACGAATGTCCTTGCTCAAACAAAGCATTCGCAAAGCAAGAGAAAAAGGACATTTTACATCGTTAAAAAGGACCTGCCAGGCATACAATGAATTCAAATTAAAAGAGACAATGAATGTAGTTGCATTCAGAGGAGTTGTGCAGAGAAAATCTTAAATTCCTGTCGCGCTTGCTTGAATAAGATTCAAACCGAATGTAAGTTCTTGTCGACAGTATCGGGTAAATGTCTCCTCGGTTGCTGTTATTAAGGGGGAGTTTTTTCTTCTCTGAAAGTGAACATTTGTTTGGTCTGTTATTTAGTGGTTTCGGTGGTGACGTGTGGCGTTTTTATTAGGTCTTGCCTGCGTAATTACCGAACGGTGCTGGAGTTTCATAAATTCATAGCATTCATACAGTCTGTATCGCAACGACGTTGTACATTGAATTCTTTCCAAGTTCAGGAATTGTCCTTTTGCAATAGTATCTATTAAATACGTGTTGCTGGCGTAAAATAACCCCGATTTCAAAAAGGCCATGACTCATTTCGAATGGGCAATAGAAAGCAAATGAATATTATTAAGCTCTCCAAGCGTCCAGCAAGAGTGGATAGTGGAGGACGCTGCCTGGCACATGCTAGATTTGGCTTTCGGTGCAATCACCTATAACAGCCAGATTATTCTGCGTACTCTTTTGCGACGAAATCTTGTGCCTCTTATAATCGTACTACACGCTGTGGATTGGAAAACTCTTTATACGAGCTGGACGATAAGAAGAATATCCGAGCTGACGAGAAACAGGCCTCGGAAGGTGGCCACGAAAGAAAAGAACTCTGTCTCATGTTTCTGTTCCTCTGCCATGAAGGCGAATGGAGGTGAAAATATAGCCTCAGTGCAATCGAGAACGTGACTCCAGACATCCTACAAATCTCCTGGATAAGCGAATGTTCAGAGAGGCAAATGTTGGTCCTGAGCATTTCCTCATAGCATCACCACTACGAGCTGTATGAAAATGTCGATAAGGCAGTAGACAAAACTGGCCCGACCAAATCGAGGGTATACACATCAATCCTGGCATATCATGGTCCTTCGAGTTCTGAAAACAAGGTACAGAGGCTCTTTGAGAATGGCAGGATGACGGAATCCGTGGCGTAAGGGTGAAGGGAAAATGGGGAGCAATGGCAAATGGTAGTCAACTCGGAAATAGAGAGCGCCCGGGATCGTCAACTGCCGAGCTCAGCCTCCGATTCGCCTGAGGACCCATGGCTGCGGCGTAAGTGAAATCCACACGAAGAGGAAACCACACAGCAACTGTGTCAAATTCTTCCAGCCTCGAGTTTGGAAACTTTTCGTCAACCCAGAGTTCACTTCCCCCAGTTGAAGTTGTTCTTCGTCGTCGAGCACAATGGCCGGTCGCCTTTCGCATCCCCTTGCGAGAGACAGCTACTACAACCATGTCCAAGGACCACGGTATGAATGGTCAAGTAACTTTTGCCAATTCGGTTGACTTTCGACTCATGGTTCACGTCCAGTGTGCCCTGCAAGGGATCCCCGATGTCAAAACCCGACATGATAAAGCATCAAATATCTCACAAGGACCTACATGTCAGCGACGAAACAACAGGAACCCAAACCCACATCAAAAGCGGACAAGAACTGAAAGTATTCGCCCAACAATTTGTCCTTCCCACCCTCGCCGGAAAAAGAGAAAATAGAAGGAAACCCGAAAACCAACGCAAATAATCGACAAACTCTCCATGATGAGGTGGTGGATTCCTTTCTGTCATCTGTGTCGCTGTAAATGCATTACACAAGTTACAACGTTGCACAACAGATCCAGCAGCAGCCCGGCAGTGCTCCACTCCGCCTGCATGGGGAATCCTATTTGCGAAATATGCTCCACAAAATTTACTTTGAATTGAACCTTCTCCTCAGTTCATAACAACATCTTCCATTAAATTATGTCTTCAGCTTCGGCGAGCTCGTTCTCCGTTCGATGCACTGTGCCCCGGCTGCGGAGGGCACATGACAGTGTGCGAACGAGTAAATAAATAAGCGAAACTTTAACGTTCGAGCGAAAGTGTGCACTTATATCGATTACGTGACTATCTCTATGTTCATGCTCATCTCGTGGCATGCCTCCGCAGGGGTGGTTGACTGTGGCAGCATTCCCCCATGTCCTGGGGAACAGTGCCATTAGCCGTGTATCCATCGACGGATAAGACGTTCTCATATATTTTTCGTCGATTTCGTCGATAAGACCTCCTCCTTTTCTCCCCCCCGTCCCACCCGGCGAGCGTATGAGTGATGTCGGGACAAATGGTCGGGATCCAAGCGAAAAATGCAAGTTAACAGGCAACTGGAAGAGATAAGGAGCATGTCGAGTGTAAGAAACAAGTCAACTAGAGGGGGTGGGTTGCTGTTCGATAAAAAATGTGTCAAGACCCGGCGTTCTCCGATTTCCGCCTGCGAGTTCAACCCCCACGGTACGTAATTCACTTATGTTCTGCCACCACCGACGACGAAGACTTTGTCGCTGGAGGGTCGGTTAGGGGGTGGTTGGGCGGGTGGTTAAGGGCTGCTTAAGGGGTTGGTAATGAGAATAATTCCGACATGAATTAAAGGGCACAAATGAGGTCACAGCAGCGTTTCGTAATGCAGGATACCTGCCGGATGAGCCAGCACGGGCCTCGCCTGACTCTGCTTTCCCACTCTCTGCCACACCTTCCCACTCACGGTTCGAGTCCCAAATCAGGTAGGGCTCGAAGGGTAGTGTGTTTGATTGACCCCGTTTGTCAGGCATTCCGTCACAGTTTGACATACGACTCGGTTCTCGGATTGCGTGTCGCCACACCGGCCGAGAACGTTGGATTAGTCTCCAGAGCAATAAACAATCTCTTTGGGCGGCAGTTAAACCGCCGGAATACGCATGTCGCCCGGAAAGTCGACTGTGGTTGAACAACCGCCACTGCATGGGGACGCAGTCAGCGCTTGAAGCGTGTACTCCACCCGCAGCATATTGGTCATAAATCGAATTTCGAAAATGACTCAGCAGTTAGGTGGCGGATGGGTTAGCGAGCCGGGTGAGGATTGCGTGACTGTGGACCATTAGACAGTTTATGGATTTAAATGCCGATTCGGTTATGAAGCAGAATTGGGATGTTGCCAGCGGTTGACAGTCGTTAGGTGAACGGAACGGCGAGGCATGAGAACTGGGACAAACTCGATGACTAACAAATTTCGTCGGTAGTCTGCAATTTAACGCAGGTGTACCGCGTATAGAATCACTGCTGGGCGGCGACGAGCGAGTGAGCGAGTATTCTGGGCAGAGGTGTGGCGCGTGGATTTGAAAACCATATCTGATTCGCTCGACCCTGAAAAGTAGAATCGATTACTTTGGATGGCATCTATTTCTGTGTACTCGCACGGTTCTGAGAAACCGAAGTCTGCTCTATTTCGGAGCCCTCCTCTGTGATGGCTGAACTTTTAAATCAAACCACGTGGCAGCGCAATGAGCGTACCTGCTGTAGGTGCATTCAGAAACCACTACTAACTGCCTATCTACAGTGGGTGGCTGGACGTTGCAAGCAGTGGTTGGGTTGTGAACATCTGACATTCCATCGAATTCCTGAGACTGAGATTGGGAGCGGCAGTATACATAGACCCCCTGATGTATACTGGCGCTCCCACTCATCTCACCTCAGAGTGGTAAGTAGGATAAGCGCCACGAATGGAACGTGATGTGTTTATGCGAAAGCCTGCCTATCCCCTCTTTCTTTTCACCAGAATTCAAGATTTTTTCCGTTTCACCGTCAGTTCCCATGCAGGCACATCCGGCATTACTGCACAGAGACAAGAGCAATGTCGACAATTAATGAAGAAATGCTGGTTCGTTTTGAGAGTGGAGTGCAGCGTGCGATATTCAGGTACAGTTGGCGTTGATGGAGGTGAAGATTCAACCATGCACTGCACGGGCGAATTGAATCTGGCTAGGCGTCCACTGCTCCAATGCCTTGTGAGGTTGTCAAAGCGGATCGTCAGCATAACTCACCTTCGATCCGACAAATCATCCACTGTAACCCTTTGGGACAGAGGACGTACGCCTAGCGAAATAGAGAAAGCCTGCAACCACCCGGCTAACTGGTGATCTGATGGCTTGTTGGCTGAGACACAGGCTCACTCCAGTTTCAGGGGATGAGCAGATTCTGATGGACAGTGATAATCTGACGACAAAAGGCTTTAACTGTCAGCTACACTCTGTTAGAGGTGTGAGGTGTGAGGTGTGAGTAAATCGTGAGAGGTGGTGGCGTGATATTGACAATTGATTGGCAGAAAACATTACTATTCAACGCGCTAGTTGACCCACGGAAGCCTCCCTTCTTGTGAGAACAATACCACATACAGCACGAGTGGTTTCAACTGAACTGATAGCCCGCGCAATATGCCTTCGAATCAACGTAACAATAAGCTGATCCATCCGACTCGAGTTCACTTCGTTGTACAAGCCCTTGCATTCAGACTGTACTCATAGGGCTACGATACAATTCCTGGAACACCCTAATCTTTTCCATCTGGGAACGTCTCACTTTTTCCAATGTACGTTCGATGCACTTGTTCCTTTGTCCCTGTCCTGAGGGCACGTTCAACAACTTCTAGCCAGGTGTTTGCCCTTATTTCACTTTTATTTGCGAAAGATTCCAATTTCAACTGTCGTACGTACGTGGAGAACTATTGAATTTGCTCCCACGTAAGTAAGCAAAAGTGAACGAAACTTAACGAAATTGAGTGAAGTGCATCAGTTTTGTGTATAACTTACATTGCTTACGTTAAGTCTCGCAATGTCTATTAGAACTATTGATTTTGGTCCCATGTAAGTAAGCACAAGTGAACGAAACTTACCGAAATTAAGTGAAGTGCATCAATTTTGAATATTCCCTCGTTTGCTAATGTTGACTTAAGTCTCCTACTGTCCATCAGAACCATTGATTTTGGTCTCACGTTAGTAAACAAAAGTGAACGAAACTTAACGAAACTAAGTGAAGTGCACCATATGGGTTAGGTCTTAGGTCCTGATACATTATAGTGCTTGTCAACTTCAATTTACCGTGCCACAATTACTTACCGCAGTTGTCCTTATCTTAGTCAGTTTAAAAAAAAGATATGAGGAGCATCGCACGTCTTTACCGACACTTACTGCGTCCAGTTGAGTTCATGAAAATATCTCCGTCCACAAGCCTGAGAAATCATCAATACTAAATTCAATCGAATATCAGTTGCCCACTGGAGCATCGTTCCACACCGGTGCTCTGTATCCACATCCCACTTCCAGCAGCGACATCATCATAAACTCGACCAGCAGACTTATGGGAATCCGTTGTGTCAGCCTAAGTGCTTTTGTTTCGCAGTGGAGTTAACAAACTAAAACACGTCCCGGAAGTTCCACGCCATGGCGAACGTGCGAGATGCCATTTCTTTCCAACTGCGGGTAAATCCTGCAAGACAGCAGCTCCACCAACTTCGAGGCACAGTGCCCCGATATTGACTGCCCTCCCATTCGTCTGTCGGTGCTTCATGTGGTTCTGATTTATGGATGCTCCATGCCATTATGCCGAAGAAAAAGCACCGACATCTGAATGTTATTAGGCGATGGCGACTCACCCCGACGACGACTCACCCCGATGTGGATGGCATACAGAAGCGAGCAGCCACAATGATGGTCAAAATCGAACATGAGCTGCAGGTGGGCGGGAGGCGCACAGATATACACAAACGTCTCGAGATTTCAAATATAATTCCTTTCTTTTTTTATATTTCGCCTAATGTTCGGGTGGAATGTAGAGCAGCGGAGCTATCATCATGTGTTTGACTACGTGTCCGGAATTTGATGGTGGAGTGAATCGATGTACTCGTGTGGACAAGCCTTGCGGACTGCTTTCGAATGGGGTGGGAACACTTGTTAGCCGGGTGCGGTGCTTGATGTTTTGGCATTCACGTTTGCTACGGCATCCGGAGCAATCTGTGGCACGGAAACAAACCGATTACTCGATTTTCGGGAAATTTAAACGTATAACATATTACATCACGTAAGGCAATTTGATTACAGTCTTTGCTTGAGTTTCGCCTCAAAAAACATGCTTTTTAGCTGAGTTCACATCGTCGGCTTCGACGTGGTTGTCCTCCACTGTCTTAGGAATTGCAGACATTGTCATTTGAAAAGCATGACGTGCAGCGGAATGAAACGCTCCCTTAAGTGCGAAACAAAGCAAAACATTGCACAAATTCAGTGAATCCCATTTCGCCTTGTTTTTAAAGTCACCCCCCTGTGAACTGCTCCGTTTTCCGAAGGGACGTTCTTAGTGTCTGTCAAGCGACCACAAACAGAGACAGACAGACAGACAGACCGCGAAACTGTTTAAGATCTCGTCTATCGCATTCTGCAGACGTTATTTAAAGAAACGAAATTGTAGCCTTTGATATTTGAAGAACAAGTAACGTCGCCCCTTGTTTTTTTTTTGCGAATGGGGGAAAGAATGAGTTTCAAATGCCTTCTTCGCCTGTGGAAAAATTGCCAATTCTCACTTAAATCCATTCAATAGACACCCGCTTGTTGTTTCTTCTCCTCAATTGGATATTCATGACCCCTTAGAAGGTTCATCTCGCCACCAGATGTTAGGCACTTTCGTCTAAAGGCAGGCGTTTACGGCAGCACATCGCCAGCCCTTCTTGCACATTGGCGGTGATTCGAATTTGCATATTCATCGAGCGATTTTTCTTCCTCATCAGAATACATCTGTTTATGGGGTGTTAAGGCAACTGTACATTAAACGAGGAGGAAATGAGTGGGCACAAGCCAACATAGCGATGTGCTTGGACAACTGATGTCTGTGATGGGCATTTTTTGACCAGACGTTTGGTGGAAATTGAAGTCAGCTTGAGTGGACTTGAAGTTGATTGGTTATTCCAGAGGATATGCGCCTCAGTTCTTGAAGTTTAGCGATTTTTACCATGTCTGAATTCGATGGGTGGGAAATTGCTTGCGGAGTTAAATTTCTGCTGTAGAAACATTGAGAATGATGCAGAAGGACTTCAAGGGAGATTGAGAGATTGCCTGCCTTGAAAGGTGAACCACTGGGAGTAGCAAAACGGAGTCAAAACAGCCGCTTACTCCTCACTTGCACTTTCTCAGATATCGTTGTGAAGAACTCCGCTTTCAATGAGTGTACTTTCGCATCGCTATACTCGGTGGGCCATCTAGTGTTTTTTTCTTAAATCATACATTATTTTGACACTGACAGCTGCTTCCCGATCGAAATCTTGACAGAAAGCCAGTGTCATATCTCCACGGAACGAAATGAGTCGCTCTACACTTGAACAACGTTGGAAAATATTGAAAACTTATTTCCAAAATGAGTGCTGTGTAGCCAAAGCAGTGCTTTGTTTTTTAAAAAGAAGAAGATTCGACCGAAATGAAGCACTCACCTCGGCTGTTGTACGCAAGTTTGGGCAAAAACTTCGTGAGACTGGTGTGCTAGTGGTTAAACTCATGGTCCCCGTCGTAGTACAGTTGTGAATGTGGCTGCTGCGGCCTTCTTCAAAAATGAGGCGGCTGGGAACAACGTTTTGGTAAACGTTTCATAGCCATGTTAACCGAAATTTTTTTTTACTGAAATTGAATACATGGATTTGAACGACCTCTGGGTTCATGTAGCCCGCCCAGCACTTGCGAGGAGAAGGAAAAGCAGGCTAGGGAGATATTCAGGCTAGAAGAAATGTCAGGTATTAGTTTTGGACATAACAAAATTTAATAAAAACCCTAAGTGATCCCATGCTACAATCGGTCTTTTGCGCATCAAATTCCCAAATCGTGTTATCAGCGATGCCAATTGGCCGCCTCGGAGGTGCGAATTGACCCATTTGGCCTTTTTTTTTCTGGGGAACCGTGAAGGACTAATTTTATGCCAACAATCTGGAAACGATTCAAGCACTTACGGCCAATATCATCCAAGCAATCTGTGAGCTACACCCCGAAATCATCGACAAGGTCTTGCAAAAATTGGGGTGACAGAATGCGCTACTCCCAAGCCAGCTGAGGCAGGCACTTGAATGACTTTGTATTTCATAATTATTGGGAATATTTGTTCTTACTAATAAAGCCATAATAAAGGGTTACATTTTAAGGGCCGATGTTGAATGTGAACCACACCTAAACGTCAAGTTTTTTTCTGCATTTCATTTGACATTTCTCAATTTCAGACTAACTCAATTTGAACCATGGAAAGATACACAATCGAGCAACGCTTTAAAGTTATATCGGCTTATTATGAAAATGGGCGTTCAAATCACAATGCATATCGTGCACTTCGTGATTTTTTCGGTCAATTTAATCGTCCAAATGTGCGTACAATCGGAAAAATCGTGGAAAAATTTGAACAAACCGGGTCTGTAGGAGATGTGAAAACACCAGTGCATGCTCGTACAGCTCGTACTGCAGAAAATATTGCTGATGTTCGCGATACTGTGGCTAGAGAGCCGTCCACCCCAACTCGTTGTCGTGCCCAACCTTTGCACCTCTCTTGCTCGTCGTTGATGAACATTATGCATAAAGACTTGCATTTACACGCTTACAAGGTGCAACTGACTCAAGAACTAAAGCCTCTTGACCATTTCAAGCGTCGTCAATGGTCAGAATGGTGGCAAGAAATGGCAACAGTGGATGATCAATTTTCGAAGAAAATCATCTTCAGTGATGAGGCACATTTTCACCTCAGTGGATTCGTCAATAAGCAGAATTGCCGCATTTGGGCGAATCATAGTGATTGTCAAAAAACCAATGCACCCACAAAGAGTGACTGTTTGGTGCGGTTTATGGGCTGGCGGCTTCATCGGGCCGTATTTTTTCCAAAATGAGGCCGGTCAGGCAGTTACTGTGGACGGTGTTCGCTATCGTGAAATTATAACGAACTTTTTATGACCCGAATTGGAAGATATGAATGTGGACAATATGTGGTTTCAACAGGACGGTACCACTTGCCACACAGCTAATGAAACAATGGCTCTTTTGCGCGACAAATTCAATGGCCGTGTTATCTCACGTGATGGCGATGTCAATTGGCCGCCAACATCATGTGATTTGACACCGTTGGATTTTTTTCTTTGGGGTTATTTGAAAGAAAAGGTGTACGTCGATAAGCCAGTAACAATTCAAGAGCTAAAGGATGAGATAATTCGCCACATTAACGGCATAGAACCTCAATTATGCTTCAGCGTCATCGAAAATTTGGACCATCGGATGGAGGTGTGCCGCCGAGGTCGCGGTGGCCATTTGGCCGATATTTTGTTCCATACATAATTGAACCATACCAATATTATCATAATAAAAAGAAATGACAATAATTTCCTAAATAATTTGTGTTTTATTCAAACATCAACATCGGCCCTTAGATGAATAAAATTGAATTGTGTCCATTTTGTTGCATTTTTTAAAAGAAACTTGTATTTGGTCCACCCTGTATTCTGTGTGCTGATGTTAATGTTAATATTCACGCGCAGCGAAGCACGCTGGTGTCCGCTAGTATCGTATATAAAGGCAGCTTGATCCTTTGAGAGCGGGCTCTATTCAAATTCAATTGCATTCCAAGCCCAAGGAAACAGCAGTTGGTGAGGATTATTCTGGTTTTGATCTCGGTACGGATGTCATCACTGTTCACTGCGGAGCTGAGGTATACGAAGTCGTTGACTATCATGCATTTTTTAGCTGTCAATTGAAAGTTGATGTTGTGTAGCAGGCTTTGATGTTGAATGTTCATTCTTGAAGACAGCATATACTTCGATTTCCCCTAGTTCACCGCCAGACCGATCTTAGCCGCTTCCGTCGCAATGACGGCTAGTTTCCGTCTGCTAATCATAACATGTCATCCACGTATGCTAACAGCTGAATGGAGTTCTGAAATATCGTTATCCTAGTGTTCGCATTTTTGCACGATCTTCTCAAGAACGATGTTGAAGAAGTGACATGAGGGCGCGTAGCCTGAACTGAAACTGTAGCACTGCGAGCACAATAGATCTATTCGGCCCCATTTCTTGATCAAGGGCCCCATTTCTTGTTCCCGTTAAGGTAACTCAGTTCACCTACTGGACGAGTAGGTTTTACCTGGTTTCATTTGATTGTCCACAGTGTCCGCAGTGTCTTGTCCAATTTTTGCTTGTACATCTGCCTTTTCATTGCCTTCATAGTGTCCTGGACCCATATCAGTCTTAACCTGTTTTTCTGTGGCAGCGCGTGGCATTCATAGACAGTCCTGCAGTTGAATGTAAAGCTGTTTAGGGCTTTAAGTACTGAGTTGCCTTGTTCAAAACCCATTGAATGTCGGTCTCAATGAGTTGGCTACCGACGTTGATGGCAAAGCGAGTGTTCTTCATCGTTATCCTGCACAAACTTGCAAGATTTTCAGGAATTTAAAAACGAGACATGGCGGTGTTGGGCTCCTCTCTATCCATGCTGTCATGTACGGCCTTGAAATCGACGATAAGGTGGTGGGGTGGTGGCCTGAAGCCACACTGACTGAGGGAGTTATCACATTGTTGATAAATGTCTTCAGACGAGGACACAAAATGGCTGAGGAGATGTAGAGAATACGCGATGTTAAGTAGACCACAGCATGAGTAGACGGAACTACAATAACCCCCAACGCCATGGCGGCCGCCCGACACATCCTGGCAATCCAAGTAATTGACCGTCTGTCTAGTGCCTTCCCAGCAAGCATTTGCATTTAATTAATATTCTAGCATCTCAATACACACCCACAACCAGCCGGCAGGTCGTCAGAACCATTTATTGAATTCCCCGCAAGGTCCGCTCAAGCGACCATGAGATAAACTACAAAAACAGTCTATCCCTTCCATTTAAGAAAGGACTCGACCCTAATTGCACAACACATCAGTTATTAATAGATCCTTTCGGATAGAAGCAACCAAGGGATTCGGCCTTTTGTTTTGACTTCACCGATCCTCCGTTCTACAGCTCATTTGAATGTAATGCGTACGCATGACGGCTCTCCTCTATCTAATCCGGAGGCGATTACTGCCCACAAAAGCCATTGACGTGAGGTGAATTATTAGACCAAAGCAACAACCGGAAAACCGGCCGCATAAGCAGTGCTTTGATTCTGGTTAATGACGAAGCTCAAATCGAAGCCACTACGAGTTTAATTTGAAATACTGCTTAGCCCCATTCGGCGGGCAACCCTTTTTTAGTTGACTAAACTTTACAAATGAGTGCTCAACGAAATTCAACCCAACCACTAGTGCGAATGATTTTGACAATACCTTTGATGCATGATATCTGTATCGAATATCCCAGGCCCGATAAACTTTCTACAGAGCAGACCGCAACCGAGTGGGAGACGGCCAGTCCTTGAGGGTCGGTAGACAATGAAAATCTGTTCGATTGAAGTTATTGCCCTTCCTTCTGCTTAAGGGACGGAGTACTCTTGTGGTTCATAAACAATGTCCTTGAGACATTTTTGCTGGCACAGCTAGATAAGGCACGTGATGGACGTCTGCAGGCGGTCAGTTCACCGTGGTGGTGTGCATCCTCATTGATAACTGACGAGCTGTGGGGTCAAAGTGTGAATGGACCGAATGTGACGTCAGATTAAGAGCGTCTTTGAGCTTAAATTAGTGGTGCACGAGCATTGTCAGGTCTGGCTACTGTCCGTGGTCATGAACAAGAAAGTTACTGTGAAGTGACTTGATTTTGACAGACCGCCAATTGCTTGACACTGACACCACTGCACCGTGTTTGATTTTCCCCCACGCAATGCATCCAAGACGCCCTAAACACTTTTCCAACAATGTGTGTCATAAAAAAAAAACCATTTGACATCTCCCCACATTGAATGACATTTCAATGACATGTGTGTTCCTGTGAACACACCCGTCGCCACCAGCATGTGCAATGCCCATTCACATCCTGTCCCAATAAATAAATCGATCTCCGTCGAAGTATTTTCATTTCCCCCCCCCCTCCCCCTCCGATGGAAAAACAATTAAAATCGCTGACAGGCCACGCCAAAATCGTTTTCCAAGTTTACGCTCTACTCGCTGACGTAGTAGATACGCGAGAATAAAAACTTCCATCAAGTGCTTTGTGAAATTTCGCTCGGGGAAGTTTATTTTTTTTCGCTTGCCGTGTTGGTTTACTGGCGTCTGACGTCGCTGAGAAAACGGTTTGTTTTATTTATCGCGCATAACAGGTGTTCCTTATTTGCTCTCGTTTTTATTTCAATTGCTCTTTAAAGTTGGCTAATTGTTTGCAATTAGTTGGTAGCACTGGGAATTTGAAAGAATTATTGTTCTTTGAAGTTTCGTACGAAATGGAATTGGCGAAGCTAAGTTTCTGACGGAACACAATGACATTCGCGACTGTGTGCGCGATACCGAAGCACATGGTGCTGTGTACTTTTAGTACATATGTATGCATACGTCTATGGAGTGGACATCTGGGATTTGAATTGGAACATGTCATTTGAATTAACGTCAAAATTTGAATTAATTTCCTTGGTATGGATCCTTGAACAGGTGAAATCGAACAAAGCTCTTCTGTTTGGGCAAACATGCTGCCAATGTACGAATCAGAAATAAAGTGTAGAGGCAGTCGAGTTCTCTCTCTTGTTCCTTAAATTTATTTGACAGCGTTTTCTCACACCGTGCGGACCAATCAGAGAATTCTATTTACATTATTTCGTCAATAACCGTCAAAAATCGTGAATAACTGTCAAAAATTCTCTGAAATTCGTCGATGGACAAGATGTCAATCAGTTATAAAGTTGGCTATCTCACTCGTATCTGATCTCTGGTGCGGGCAAATCTGTCAGAGAGTGTCAATCTTTAAAACGAGTTGAAGTGTAATTTGTGTTTTGTTTTTCTATTCATCTATTAATAGCCGTATCCACTAGAATTGTGTGCATGTAGGGTAGGAGTCTGGCCCAAGACAGTTCAAGTTGTCACTATAATCATCAGTTTTGATTGCATAAGTATATACCAGCTTATGGCTTTCTCACTTCTTGAACAGAGAAATTAAGCCGGAAACACAATGCTGAGAAATGAAAACAGCTGATAAATTGAGATATAATTTCAAAGCAGCATTGCCGTACTCCCTCCGCATCCCGTAATCGGGGCTGTAACAACGCAGTATTGTTTTGCAGGCATAAAGGGTCTAGGGATACGTCTTATAGGATACTGCGTTGGTGCTACTGCGTTTGAGTACGCTGTATATGTATGGCGTCTGACGTTGATCAACAAATAGCGTTATTTAACGCCAATATTATCTACCTATTTGAAAAACACGTTCCACTTCGGACATGAGTCATTAGGATCGAAACATCTCCGTGGTTAACCGATAGAATTCTACTCGCGATGAGAAAGAGGGACTTTCTCTTCAGACGATGGAGAAGATTTCGTTGCCCGGAAATGCATAACGCATATAAAGACTGCAAATACGATGTCACGTTGTTGATAAGATTGGCTAAGCTCAGTTATTACAAAACAAAATTTAGCAACTATCGATCTTCTAGGTTCCTTTGGAAACAGGTTCGCGATATTGGACTGAGCAAAGTAAATAAAAGGATTGACGATGATGACATTAACCCTGACAATTTAGCCATTTCAGCCTCCGAAAGAATGCCTGCAACACTTTCTAACAACACTCGAACAAATGCGTTTGAATTGGTACATATATGCCGTGGCTGGGTGTACAATGGGTTACAATGGACCGCGTCAGTAACTATGTGTGACAGTGTTTCCTGCAGGCGAGCGGACCTCGCCGTGTGTGATGCAAATGGGCGTTGGCACTGATATCCGCTGGAGGTAATCGTTTTCGATTCAATTGGAAATCTGATTGCAGCGCATAATTGTATCGTTCGGAGCGTGGTCTTATGATGACAACCCCTGTTATCAGTGTGCCACTCACAGTGGGTGCTGAAAGGAAGTAGTCGGAAGGTGATTTTTTAAAATTTGGCACAGTTGGAGTAGAAGGCTGGAAGGCTAGAAGGCCTACTCGTTATGTAGGAAAGGGTGGTCAGTGAGTCGTTTCAAAATAGAGGAGGCGATGTCTGCCAAGTATTATGCTTGAACTGTGCTCGAAATTGCCGGCAAGTCCTTGCAGTTTGCTCTCATTGATATGGAAGCAGCTTCTATCTAGACGACCGATGGCTTGGTCGGAACAAACGTGGGAAAGTATGCTATGAACGCAAGCAACGTATTGAAACCGGCCAATCATTAGTTTGTGAACTGGCTCCATGAAGCACATATCCAAATCCTTTGATGGGTCACTTCAGCAGGATTACAAATAATTTGTCGGCAACCGTACGTAAACTGCACGGTTGTTAGGAAGTGGGTCTAAATCTGGTTTCTGCAAGACCACCACACGTACTCAGCACAGCTGCGGCTACGTGTGCTGCGGCAAAGTGAATATATTCGAAGAACTGCTCAAGACAATTTTCACGCGATTTCCGAAAAGGCGAGATGCGACAGTTCTGCCGGAGGCGAGCCAGATCGTAGATCTCTCAGATATCAACCCAAGTGGGACTTGAAATGGGGGCAAATATCGTCAAGGCCTCTTTCAGTAGGCGTTGATCGATAATTATTGTGTCCTCAACGAAATTAAGCTTCAAAAAGCTTCGTCGTAACTGAGGGTGACATGCTAATCGATGCGGTGACTTTTATGCGGTTTTTTCGTCTCCGATCAGCAAGTTGCAGGATGCAGTGGAGGCTTTTTTTCGTCCGAGGTTTTTAACATTCCACGGGAGCGCTCAGACTCAAAAAGTGGATCATTGTTTGAATTGGGAAGAGTCGATTCTTACTCAGTCAGTTGTGCAGTATTCTCCATTAAGTCGAAGTCAGTTGGTCTCGATAATATTCACTCTGACTTCATTAAAGTCTTGCTCCCAACGATACTACCTCACATCACTCATATTATTAACACAATAATCATGAGGTCAGCGTACATTGTGGAAGAAAGCTAAGATAATCCCAATACCCAAGAAAACCAATCCACCCGAATACCGACCTATTCTAATTCTTCCGTTTTTATCGAAATTGTTTGAATCTGTTGTTAGTCGAGACAGCAAACATTATATTGAGCGCAAAAAACTCTTAATCCCATTACGTACAATCAGATTTTCGCAAAGGACATAGCTGTGTCACAGCCTTGTTAAAAGTAACGGACGACATACGAAGAGCTATTGGCGAAGACAAGGTAACCATACTAACCTTACTTGACTTCTCTAAAGCATTTGACAGTGTTGACCCAACGATACTCTGCCATAAACTGTCCACCCAATTCAATTTCTGTAATCCCACTAATAAATCGATTCTCTCGTATCTTACTAATCGTGTCCAAGCTGTTTTCCATAATTCAGAACTGTCATCTGTTTGTGCTGTACGCTGTGGTGTTCCTCAATGTTCCATTCTCGGTCCGTTATTATTTTCAATGTTTGTAAATGATCTTCCAATGGTGTTGTCCTATTGTAAATTTCATATTTATGCAGATGTATGCAGTTCAAATCTACTAAGCTACTTAAGCTTTCCTCTTCGTATGGTTGAAGACTCAGTTGCTAAAATAAACTAATGTGCTCTATTGCCCAGAAATAAGAGAGCAAGGAGATATCCAACTTCGGCGAGAATTTCCCCTAGTCCACACCGGAGAGAAATGTGAGAGTAGTGGAACTCTCTTGTATATCACACATACTCTTACAAAAACCATGGATCCACCACAATATGGCGGCCGTTTCGTGGATTTTGTGGGATAATGGCGGCAGATTCGTGGATTTTGTGGGAAATCGTCGGCAGATTCATGGATTTGCCCAATCTCATGTACTTTTGTTCGGAGGGTGTTCAAAAGGTGACTCATATTTTTAAGAGCACATATAATACTTGGGTGAATAAAAATGTAATTCTATTTAAATAATACATGTAAATCTATTTACAGGAATATTTTGAATCAATTTAATTCTTCAAAGTAATATATAAGCGATCAGTTTGCAGTTGTATATCATTCATGAATTGTGAAACTCATGAATTTAAATTTCATAATTGTTCAGAAAAATGTATAAATAATGCAACGAAAACTAATCCATGAAAATGGTTGTCAAAATTTGGAATAAACTTCCATCACATTTCTTTAAAAAACTAAAATGACCAAAAAAGTTATTTTTTTAAATGATTCATGCAAATTCATACATGTGCAGAAATAAATATGTACATTAAGTAAAGTATTCATTAATTTCACCCTAGTGCTTCAGATAGTAATTCCCACAAATGGGAGTTTAATAAATCTGCTTCATGAACATACGCTTTGTTCGTTTGCTTACCCCTCATTTCTGTGTTGAAAATTTAACACCAAAATTTGAAAAAAGTTCGGTAACGGACGAATTTTTAAATAAGAACTCTAATTCATCCCAATACTACGGTTGGGGAAGGGTGTCAGCTGTTTACCAGCTGTTCGTAAGAGCTCACATGTATTCACAGACAGGGGAGAAAAGCGTATAAAAAACGCTGTCAGATGAAATCAAGGGGCAAGAAAGGTAGAAGTTGGATATCTCCTTGCTCTCTTATTTCTGCTATTGCCTACCGAAATGGGCTACCGAAAATTGTCTAATGCTCAATCCTGACAAAACCAAATCCATTCCGTTCTCCAAACAACCGCCTTCCTTATCCAATTTCCCGCCAATAGAACATAACGCAACCGCAATTGAATATGTGTAAAAACCTGTGTAAAAAAAAACCTTGGAATTATGTGCAATAGCGAACTGACGTGGACTGACCACATTAATAGCGTAGTGTCTAAGGTGTATATGTACTTCCCTAAGAGGCTTGTCAATAAGCAAATATATTCTCCCTGTCAACGTAAAATTAAAATGTTCCTGCACTAGTAAAAGAGCAATATGTTCTTAATGTACAGCTATAAAAATCAATAAATGAAATGAAAATGCTCTTTACGTTACGAACTGCGAACTTCTCAAACTCTGATATCACACGCAATTTTCTTTGCTCTTCAGATGGCTTTTTCGTCGTGAATTTGTACCCTACCGTGGACCGTGGATCTCGTTTTCAGCTAGACAGATCACCAAGGAAATGGCCAAAGCGCGATTCATATGAGCTGACTACGAATTGCGATACTTCATCCATATGGAGTTTTCTCATTTGCAGAGAACTACTGGTAGAATTTGTTCGTGCTCATTGTGGATTGCCTTTTTGTGTATTGCGATTTCAGCTTGACGCTTTGCAAAGAATGAATGATATGGCACATAATTCGCGAGAAAAATAATAGAAAAAAAACTAGCAATGGTGACGGCTCATATGTACAGCACTTTATGTGTAAGTGTCAGAGAGCGTTGTTTGGGTGAGATTACGTTTCATTCCACAACGCAAGTTGATTGACAATGGAGGCAACTGGATTTATAACTGGAGTTATTAACAGTTTATTGTAAAATTGCGCAATATGCCTTTGAAACTGTTTATGCAAATTGATGTGCAAATATATCCTATATACTGAACTGAAGTCAAAAGCAAAAGCATGTTGCGCGAACTTTTTTTTTCATATTCCTGTTTCAGCTTAAACAAGACGATATTTTATACGGATTTCTGCAATAGCAACAAAAAACCTTCGAATGCAAGTTCAATAAAATAATTGAGTTTTTGGCCGAAAATATATACAAAATATACTACAACATCTTATTCGTTTTGGGCATGTTTGTCTTGCTTTGGTCCCATTGTGCGTGGTTACATTCTGACAAAGTAATCAGTTTGCTGCGTTCTGTGGGTAGCTGGAGTTATGAGACCAAATGTTTGCTCCTTAATTGAACGACATGAATACGGAGGAGATGTGCTTCCAGAAAGATAGCGCTACCTGCAAAGAAAATTTCGAAGAACCAAGTTCTGACGCCGTGTAGCAGGGTTTTGGTGACAGCTTAGCGTACCTACAGTTCTTCTTAATTGCATGGCCTTCAAGCTTCTGATGCGACTGTTTCCTATTACTTGTGATATTGTACTCTTGTCTTTCTTATTACTTATATACGTTGTTCCGTTTTGCGTAGTATCTCACTGACAGTCGCAGTACTTATATACTAGAGCCGTCTTGTTGCAGTCCTTAGCTAAGTTTCGTGCTCACCACACTGTTCCTTGTGCCAACAGGCAAAATTTGTCCCACCAGTGTAGTGATGTCTCCGCAGTATCTGTGTGTACTGCTGTGTATACTATCGATTATTATTTTCGCCAAAATCAGCACAAAAAGGGAAGGTTTTGTCCTAGGATGTGTTATTTTGTGAGAACAACAGGTGCATACTGTGACAAATAATCAAAACTCACACCGGACACGTTGCACACAAAGTTTTAATTCCTGCAAAAATAACCCACCTCTCAACAGTCAACTATCAGCTGTCAGCTGTCAAACTGCCATCTGCAGTGCTGCCAAATTAAGAAACAATTACATAAAAAAATCTCCTGTCAAAGTGTGCAACGAAAGAGTGATGATAATTAAAATTGTTTCTCAATTATTCTTGTGACCCAACTCATAAAAAAAGTTCGGCTTTTAGGGTTTTTGATAGAATATCGCGAAAATCGGCTGACGTTGACAGATTGAAAGTCAACGGTTGACCGCCACCTGCCACCGTAAAACCTCCCGAAACAACAAAGTCGCTGACATTTTGTCCATATGGGCGACCAATCAATGGCATCCACGGGAAGCATGCTGACACAAGCTGTCAGCTAGCTGGTCCCCAACTGTGTAGCACCAGCAAAGTGCTGCGTTTATTGTTTTTATTATTTAACGACGCTTTGATTTCGCGGACTAGGGGAAAAAAAGCGGTCCTTAAAACCCGAAACGAATCAAATCAAATTAAGCATTTGCCAGCAGGATACGATTACACACCACATACAAGGGGGCGCCAGCTTCGCTCCAGCTACAACTCGTGCCATGTGGGTTCAGTTGAGCTGAAATAAAATTTTATTGCTTTCGCCCCCTAAGCTGGGGGTGGCGCTGTTCCACCCGCTCGCAAATAAACCGAAGGAAGGTGCAGAAACATCTAGGAACTGTACACCAGTGTGTGCATGGAGGAATCAAAACGAATCGAGCTCTAGCAGCATCGGTTGGTGTGGCTGCGTGCCTAGGGGCGCCACTTTGAATTTGTACTTCCTTCGACGAAAACGAGCGACTCGAACCAGAGAGAGGGAGAGTGTGTGTGAGATTTGCAAAAGGATTCTACATTCCCGACGGCGCTGCGGAGCTCAGCGGGTGGGCAGAGAGCGAGGCCAAAGGTAGTCCGAAGGCATTTCGATATATCTGCGAAAGTGTTTTCATAGACAGCCTGGCAGAGCGCAACCGAGGAGCGACAAGCAGAACAGGGGTAGAAAAAAAGCGGACCGCTCGGGGGACACCGATTCGAAAGGATATGAGAATTTGATTGGAATTTTGTGGGGTGAGAGGCTTCCGATGTGATCGGCATTTGCATATCCTCGGATTGGCGCTGGCCAGTTCGTTCTCATTATACACATGTCATCACGCGCCCCGGGGCGGGCCGTAAAAAGGATCCGAATGCCATTGCGCATAATTTCATGGGGTGGTGACGTTTTCATTCATTTATTGCTTTTAAATTTTATTGCCAAGGATTTCGTTTATTCGGAGTATTGATAGCGCTTATTTGCGCTACGGATAAGGACCGAGGGACTTCATTGTCTTTCTGGTTGGCGGCGGCTCTGAACTGTGGATGATTCGGGTTGCTCGGGGCAGTCGATATAAATGACAGTGCTGCGAGTAATTCTGTCCCGGGGTTGACTTGTGCGGCAATTGGGGATGTTATGCGACCAACCGAGTGGGGCGGGGAGGCATGCGGTTTATGACCGGGATTGTATTTGACAGTCATGCGGGCCCACTGCTGCGCAACGATTGATTAGGCTGGGTAGGGGCGTGCGTGGCAGTCTTTCAGTTTTGGCATTCTTGAAGGACATTCAGCTCAGCGGGAACCAGCCGAGGAGGCATTCACAACTTTGGCTAGGCCGTGCTGTAGTTCCTTGCATCTCAAGACAGTCCTGGAATTCGGCCAGTGACCGACAGTACTTCAGTAAAGATGCAAATCACTCCAATCGCATGCACGGCAGACGGTCCCTCTTCCAATTCATCATAAATTGGCGGTGTGCCAATTTCCACATAAGCTACGTCAGCCGTGAAATCTAACTTGCACCACCCCACCACCTGCCACATGGCCACAACTCAAAGTCCTCGCACACTCCGCAGCTGGTCGGCTCTGTTTGTAGCAGTTGCTGTAAACTGACACCTCCCCGGCAAGGCGCAATTCATAATTCACGTCTCCCAGTGTTTTGCTTTATATTTCAAGCCAACTTCCTCCCACCTCCCCCCAATGTCCTCCAGCCATGAAATAACAGTTGACTTCATGAACAGATTTCCCCCACATTTCGCTTAACAACTACATTCCATGCCGGGATTAAGGCAAGGAGAAGCGAACGAAAAAAAAGGCAAATTCTAAAATTGCACAACCCCCCTCTAGGGCGATATTTCAACACTCCGTGTGTGACTGTCACAAGCGGGCCATGGTCTAGTCCAGAGCTGGCAGGCCTCCGCCGCGACGCCGCCGCTCGGTTTGCGCCCATAAATCAAGTTTTAATTCCCAAACATTGTAATTTTTGGTCGGGCGACGCTCCTTCCACCCCTTTCAACACTTTTCCGACGGAAGCATGGCATTTTTTTTTTCTGCAGCTTCCCAACCGACGTGCCGAGCTCTCCCTTGACGATGCGGGGGAAACACTGCAATCAGGGGGATTGATGGCACCCGGTATACACCCTCAGCCGTCATTCGTTCACAAATAACAAGAGAGCATTTTATTAAATTCCACACCACTCTCCGATGGGCTGGTCGAAGGGTTGGTCGCCGTGCATCGGAACTGTGCAGTGGTGCAATTATTCGAATGTGGGTTAGTGGCGCGATGGGTATGGAATTCCGTAAACTAATTACCTGCCTCGTATGCAATTAATTCAGCACAGGATACCCTTGTGCTGGTCACGTTAGTTTTCAAAGGCCACCGGCGTCTGTACTCGAATTTCCGGGTGCACACCGAGCGCCAATTACTGGGCGATATGCACTAATTGCATCGGGAAATTTGCCAAAACGTACATATATGCCGTGGCTGGGTGTACAATGGGTTACAATGGACCGCGTCAGTAACGATGTGTGACAGTGTTTCCTGCAGGCGAGCGGACCTCGCCGTGTGTGATGCAAATGGGCGTTGGCACTGATATCCGCTGGAGGTAATCGTTTTCGATTCAATTGGAAATCTGATTGCAGTGCATAATTGTATCGTTCGGAGCGTGGTCTTATGATGACAACCCCTGTTATCAGTGTGCCACTCACAGTGGGTGCTGAAAGGAAGTAGTCGGAAGGTGATTTTTTAAAATTTGGCACAGTTGGAGTAGAAGGCTGGAAGGCTAGAAGGCCTACTCGTTATGTAGGAAAGGGTGGTCAGTGAGTCGTTTCAAAATAGAGGAGGCGATGTCTGCCAAGTATTATTGCCGAAATTTGCCGGCAAGTCCTTGCAGTTTACTCTCATTGATATGGAAGCAGCTTCTATCTAGACGACCGATGGCTTGGTCGGAACAAACGTGGGAAAGTATGCTATGAACGCAAGCAACGTATTGAAACCGGCCAATCATTAGTTTGTGAACTGGCTCCATGAAGCACATATCCAAATCCTTTAATTGGTCACTTCAGCAGGATTACAAATAATTTGTCGGCAACCGTACGTAAACTGCACGGTTGTTAGGAAGTGGGTCTAAATCTGGTTTCTGCAAGACCACCACACGTACTCAGCACAGCTGCGGCTACGTGTGCTGCGGCAAAGTGAATATATTCAAAGAACTGCTCAAGACAATTTTCACGCGATTTCCGAAAAGGCGAGATGCGACAGTTCTGCCGGAGGCGAGCCAGATCGTAGATCTCTCAGATATCAACCCAAGTGGGACTTGAAATGGGGGCAAATATCGTCAAGGCCTCTTTCAGTAGGCGTTGATCGATAATTATTGTGTCCTCAACGAGATTGAGATTCAAAAAGCTTCGACATAACTGAGGGTGACATGCTAATCGATGCGGTGACTTATGCGGTTTTTTCGTCTCCGATCAGCAAGTTGCAGGATGCAGTGGAGGCTTTTTTTCGTCCGAGGTTTTTAACATTCCACTGGAGCGCTCAGACTCAAAAAGTGGATCATTGTACTACCAGGCAGCAACCTACATTTGCTGAAATTTCCTGGTCTTCCGGAGGAATACTGTGTGTCGTCTGCAGTATTTGCTGTCAAAAGATAGCAAGGGTGCCGCGTATTTCTTACAGACGTTAGGGAGCATTCGCTTGATTTGTCCACATCCTGGAGAGTTATGCTCTGGAGGGGCCCAACCATCGATAGAAGGCCTAACTAAGGATGCGGGTAGTCCCAAATTCATGATCTGATCCTTGCCTAGCATGTTCAGCGGTAAGCTTAGTGAAAGCAGCAATTACTTATTTACTTTCCACTCAACGGTGCGTAGGAGAGAAGAGATTACGAAACGGATATTTTTGGTAATAGACCCCAAGACTTGTCGAAAACTCCTTTCACTGCCCAAAAAATGACGGCGCCTTGGTAGCTTTCGATTCAATGTGTTTTTTTCCAGAGAAGTTGTCTGTCCAAGATAACACCCAGATTTGTAGCTTCATCGGGAAAGCGGATGGTGACACGTTTTAATACTAGTTGAGTCAGACCAATCAATTACATCCTCCTCCTCATGAAGAGATTAACATCAGGTTTAAGAGGGTTAACTGAAAGCATATTCCTAGTACACCACTCGTCGATCATGTCTCGAGCTGCCTGCGTTTTTGTAGTAGATGCCTTTCTCTGCATTAGATCTATTGCAACGGTTCTGGGTAGCCAAAGTTTCTTAAACATGTTACCCACCTATTCAATACCATTCTCATGCACAGCGACGTTCAACTGAATCCAAATGAATGGGAACATGCTACTGCTACAAGAAAGGTGACAGTACAACCATGAAATATCGGCCCATCGAGTGCCCACCATTTTCGTGGTGGTGTCGCAAAGGTTATTCTTATACAGCTCTGGATAGAGAAGTAGCTCCTCTGCTCCTCTCAATCAAGTTTACAGAGATGTAAAATCGCTCTATTATCAATAACTGATACAATAACGGATACAATGGATATAAATGACGTTCCTGGATTTTTTCTAAGTTTTCAACAGTCGATAACAAAAACCTTTGTTGCTCAACTTTTTTAGGTTCTCACCATTTGGCAACAAGCGTCATACCTTGTTGGAAGGTTGGGTGGTAGCTTATCTCACCGAAAAGTGGAACAAATCTTTGCATAATGCAGGCGAAAACAAGATCGTTGCACTTGATATTTCTAAGGCATTTGACAGAGTTTGGCATCCAGCTCTTTTGTCGAAAATGCGTGCATATGGTATCGTTGAATCTCTTCTTCTATGGATTAGAAATTACCTTTCGAACAGTTCAATTCAAGTTGTTTTGGATGGGTTCAAGTCTGATATCCACCAAATAAATGCTGGTGTACCCCAAGGCTCTGTTCTGTCTCCGACACTCTTTCTCATTTTTACTAATGATCTCTTGTCTGCTACTTCTAATCCAATCCACTCCTTCGCTGATGACAGCACCCTCAGCTTTTCATATTCGTTCCGAGACTGACGACCCTGCCCTTCGGCCGTAGAGTTGGAACGGCAGCGTATGTTAAGCACATTGAATTCCGAACACTGACACTTGACAGTATAATTAACTAGGGAAACAACAACAGAGTGGAATTCAAAAACTCAACTTCAAAAACTCAATGCTGTCTGCTGTCACTCAAGCGAACCCTTGTTAATCAGCCATTATCCCTGAAAGGCGCTTGTGTCGATGAAACCGGAAAGCTTTCCATCCTTGCAAGAAATATTTCACCCCCTCTGATTTGGCTTTCATTTAGCAAGCTTGAGTACAACGCTCATATCTGATCTGGTGCCCCAAACACCACTCTGCACCTACTAGATAGAATCCAAAATCGAGCGATAAAACTTATAGGAGACAACAATATCGCAAAGTCATTAGACACGCTCGAACATCGACGTATCGTTTCTTCTTTGTCCGTATTTTATCGCTTTTTCAACAAACGATGCTCAAGTGAACTGGCCAACTGCATTCCTCCTGTCCATGAATTCACCCGCAATACTCGTCTCGCCAGGAATCCTCTTCAGTTTACCCTTAAGCCTACTTTCGGACGCATAGTTAAATTTAGAGACTCGTTCTTCAGCCGTACTACGCGAATTTGGAATGCTCTTCCTAGCCCTATATTTCCCACAGACTAGAACCCGCAGATATTTAAGACCAATGTGCACAAGAACCTCCTCTCCCTTTCTCCCTATATACCTTCGGCTCGTGCTGTGTCCTGACCCCGGACACTTAAGGGTATTAGCAATCCCTTGAGCGCGCGCAAATTATAAAAAAAAGTCAGATTAATGTGTTCTTCAGCCATGATATCCCTATAAATCTGAAATGAGATTTTAATGTGATTTTTTTTTTTAGATCCTGGAGGTCATGGCAGATATACTTTCCCAGTGTTAAATGTCTCAACTGGAAGAGACTTGGGCAGTGGCGGATCTTTCTCCTGTTCGTCGTCGTAGCTAAGGCATCCAAGTAGCCTTGTAGTTGGATAATAGTTCCACCTTCTGTTTACTATCTCTTTGATCGTATCGTCCACCTTATTCTTGATAACTTCAAGACGTGGTTTGATTAATAAGACTGTCTGGAATGGGACTTCTTTTCTAAGGAAGTTCATCCACCTATAGAGTCACCCAGCATAGAGTAATAGGTGCGTGCTGAGAACATTAAGCTCTTCGCGGCAGCATGCGACCAGCTTGGACTTGATCTCATCCTGGCTACTTCCTTGACTGCTAGGATCTCAGCTTGAAAAACACAGCCATAGTCAGGAATTCTGATAAAAAATATTGACAATTTGGAGTCACTTTTAGCAACTTCCATCCATCCGTGTATAGATGGATGGTCGATTTGTGGATGGGTTCGTGGCTCATTCCTTTCTGGTTCGGAAATTCCATCTGATGCGTCTTTCGAAACCAAGGATTCCTTGATTGTTGGAAGGTTAGAATATATAGCCGTTGAAAGGCGAGTACCAACATTTATGAATGTTTGCAAGAGGAGTCCCCCAGGGATCTGTTCTTGGACCCGTCCTTTTTTCGTGTATGTCAATGACATTCCTTTAATAGTCAATCATAGTGCTTGTCACATGTGTGCCGAGAAGAAATATGGAAATCATCGATGCTGATTATTTCCCGCGCGTATTGCTCATTTATGTAGAGCCTCAAGAAATATAGGACATATCTTCAACTTCACCCTGTCGTTGTCTGATCACATAAATGCTCCCATTAGCAAACATTACGGTCCCCTCCACATTCTTTGCTCCTTACAGCGCGGAACAGAAACTAACCCTAGTCAAAGCATTGACCATTCTTATTTTACTATATAGACGAGAAATCTTTTGCAACCTTGCAAACATCCTGTTCCTCACCATTCCAAACTTCCATCAACTCCTTAAGAGGTAGGCGGCTGTACAAGGAAGTCTTCGCGCTTAAAATCAACGCATCCAGGACAAAGATATATGTAAGATCTATCCAGCATGTACGATCCACGTTCTCCAGAAAAAAAACAGCTGTTGTTAGTGAAAGTGTTGCTACCAATGGCGAGCACGTAATTTGGGCACCTTATGGGGTATTTTAAATTTGGACTTGCAGCTACGCCCTTAGAAAGCTGAACTCAATTAAAAATTGAACCACGGTATGCGTAGAGCAGACGTCGTTCAGGTTAGTGCCTGAACATCGGCGTATGGATTGATCGTGTTTATGCACAAAGTGCTACGAACCTGGTTGCCTGGCCTGGTTTCTGTGACTTGGTAGCTGCTGCCTGGTGATGCAATTAAGACATTCCTTAAATTTTCTGAACATAGCCTACGGAATGCAAAGATTTCCTTACGACCACCATCCGAGATATGTTCGCCAAGCCCAATTTTCCATGATTTTACGAAAATTCCCTTTTATGTCATTTCTTGTCAAACACACTGTTCGCCACACATTCCCTTTCGCATGGCACAAAGGTTAATCTGAACAACATTCATCTGTTCCACCGGCCATGAAAGACTTCACACATTTCATGCATTTTCATGAAATTCAAATATTCCCGTTCCGTCCCGTTGCAAGAGAGTAAACACTCATGTGGTCATTTCCAGACCAGACCCACCGGCTTCCTTGGGAAATTCAATTCGAAATTTGATATGCTGTACCTTCCCCCCGTTGCATCGGTGTACGTGCGGCAACCGAACACAGGAATATGTTTAATCGCGTCTCTCCTGGTATCTCGTCTATTTCTCCGGTCGAACGGGAAAATGTTTTGCGTCGCCAACCAACAAAAAAGAAAATTGCTTTTCATGTGAAAATAAAGCCCTCACGGACATGGACTGGGCACGCGGGGGGCGGTGCATCTCCTCGCCGGACCGTGATGAGCTGCTGTTCGTTTTTGTTTTCCGGGAAACTGACAAAAGAACAGATGGAGTGTGTGTGTTGGTGTTGAGCAATGTTCCGGATCTAGTCTCGGCATCACTGGCGTGGTGGGACACGATTGGTTTTGTTTGAGCTCGTCCTTCGGTTGGACGAGTTCGGATGGCTATTCCCACTTTGTACGTGGTTCGAGATACGAGTATGTGCTGTTTTTTCGTTGTAATATTCATTTTTGCAGCTTGCGACTGGACCGAAAGGAGCACTCCGCAAGGCCGCAGTCCGTGTCCAATTTGAGGAGGGGATTGATTTTTGTTTTCGACAAAGAAATCCGTTCAAAAGTAATCAACGGTCGTGCGGAATTAATCACAGTTTGAACTGGTTTCGGGGAATCCTTGGACCAGTTGTGTTGGCGGTTGTTGCTTTTTTCGCCCTGATTCTGAGGTCATGTGTGAATAAGACGTTCCAATTGGAGATAGACGCTGGCAATTCAGAGATTGAACTGTTTTTTGATGGATTCAATGGACAGCGTTTTGTGTGATGGGATTCAAGTGGCCTCAGATAGGGTCGAGTGAGCACGCGTTCAAGCAGTTTCCTTGTTAATCTCTACGAAAGCTTTTCGAATGTCAATTCGATGGATGTGCATTCAGTGTTGCCAAAGTGGAGGCATATAGTAAGGATTGGGCGGGTTAGGTATAGCTTGCATAATTTGGCCAGCATAGTCTCAATGTGTGTCTTTGTCTACTTTGGAACAGCTTTTAGCTCAGGCAACGACACCAGCGCTGAAATCAAACGAAGAACTCTCGCTGCTTCTTTGGACTAAGAAAGCAATTAATAAACAAAACCCTCTCTCGAACAACCAAAGTAACCCTCTATAAGACCGTAATCGTCCCAGTCCTTCTATATGGCTCAGAGGCATGGACTTTGTCAAAAGCGGATGAAGGTACTCTTGGTTGCTTTGAGAGGAAAATTCTACGGGTGATTTTCGGTCCCGTCTGCATAGATTGTGAGTGGAGGACCAGATATAACAACGAACTGTACAATCTATTGAGCGACATCGACTTAGCCAAACGAATGGCTAGGTCATGTAAAGCGGAAGCCTATGCTTGGCCCGGAAAGTCTTCGAATTCACCCCCGAGGGACGGCGCAGTAGAGGAAGATCGCGACTCAGGTGGCACACGCAATTGGCAAGGGACCTCAACCAACTATGCGTGCGAAACTGGAGGCAGCTAGCTAAAGATCGAGCTGGCTGGAAACGCTTGTCGGACTGTAGCGCCACCTTAAGTAAGTAAGTCCCAATGGGTTACCTATCTATCCTAATCTGTAAGCCAGTTGGTGCTCCTTACAAAACGAAAAAGGTGGCTAACACTTGCATTGCACAGTTCGACGAGATTGTTGTGAAAAGTAAGCCCTTAAGCGACTTTTTTCTTTGAGAGGAGAGAGCGCTGCAAAAGCAGATGTGGTACATAATGGTTGCCTCGTCTTCCTCATCTTTGCAACTTCTACAGAAGCCATTACATCGTAAACCCTTTCTGTAGGCGTGTGTGCCAATGTCGCAGTGCATAGTGCGCGGATGAGACTTCCGCAGCCTGGATCAGTCTGACCAAACAAGAGCATTTAGAGTTGAGAGTAGGTCATAAGTGATGCTCTCAGATCAGTGCTTCAAGTGCTTGTAATAGCAACAGGCACAGATGGTAGGTCTCCTCCCGGAAAGAGTGATGAGCTAGTACCCTTTCTACTTTTGAAAAAAACATTGCTGCTGACTGGAGTGTATTGGCAACACCACGGTAGAGCATGGGAGCGTCGGAGGTGCTCTTCGATATGTCATAATACTCATGACATGGCATCTTAGGTCTTATCTTTGTGGTTTTGTGTGCATGTCCAATTTTGTTGAGAGGTGTCGTGGTCTGACCATCGACATGAGCGGTTGTACTGGCGAGCCGATACTACACTGAAAAATCCCCATTAACAACACCAATCGTAGATAGGCGGAAATGGATACCTGCAGAACATCAACAACGATGGGGCCTACTTCTTCTTCTTCTAGTGGCACTACAGTCCGGGGTGAACCTGGGCCTCAGTCAACAAGCACGATCTTTAGCCAGCTGTCTCCAATTTCGCGCACCAATTTGGTTGAGGTCCTTCTCCACTTCTGTGCGCCATCGGTTTCGTGTTCGTCCTCTATTGCGTTGTCCCACTGGTTCGGAGTCTAAGACTCTTCGGGCTGGAGCAGTGTTGTCCATGCGCTCTACATGGCCTAGCCATCTTAGGCGCTGAATCCGTAGACGCCTGACTAGGCTCATGTCCAAAACCATCAACGCAAACAGGACCAAAGATGGAACGCAGAACTTTTCTCGCGAAAAGACCAAGCACTTCGTCATCTGCTCTTGAGACTGTCCAGGCGTCTGCGCTATAGAGCAGGACAGGGATGATGAGGGTCTTATAAAGTGCTAGCTTGGTGCTTCGAGAGACAGCTGTACTACTCAATTGCCTCTTGAGCCCAAAGAAACAGCGGTTGGCAAGGGTTATTCGGCGTTTAATCTCGGTACTGATGTTGTTTGTACTGTTTACCTGGGAGCCGAGGTAGACGAAGTACTTAACTACCTCGAAGTTAAAGCTGCCTACGCTGACGTTCTGGCCGGGACGTCGATGTAGTGCGTTCATTCTCGATGACAGCATGTACTTCGTTTTGCCCTCATTCACTGTTAAACCCATTTTTTCAGCCTCCGCTTCAATGCCAGCAAACGCTTCATGACGGCTCGCTGTGTTCGACCAATCACGTCAATGTCGTCCGCGTATGCTAGCAAGTGTACGGACTTCTGGAAGATCGTGCCTCTAGTGTTGGCGTTTGAGTTTCGCACGATTTTCTCCAGGATGATGTTAAAGAAGTCACATGACAGCGCGTCGTCTTGTCTAAAACCTCTTTTGACATTGATCTCGGTGAGTTTGATACCGACCTTGATGGAGCAGCGGGAGTTCTCCATTGTCATCCTGTACCACCTGATGAGGGAATGTCAAAACTAGACATGGCGTTGTATAGCTCGTCTCTATGCGGCCTTGAAATCGACGAATAGATGGTGGGTGTCGATCTGCATCTCTTGTGAAAGTGTGAACATTTGGTCGATGGTGGACTTCCCCGGCCTGAAACCGCACTGATAAGGCGCTCCCACAAAACGGCAGAGAAGATCTTGTAGGCGATGTTTAGCAGACTTATACCTCGGTAGTTGGCGCAGTTGAATGGGACTCCTTTTTTTTTTTTGGGGCCTACAGTGGGTTGGTAAATCGCCAGCACACTTAGACCATGTTGGTCCATTGTGATACCAACTACGACCACTGATCGGCAACTCCAGTGATAATGCCTTCAATTTGATCTCAACGGCAAATGGTGACTGGACCAGATTTTGTTTAAGGGCAGGCACTCAACCAACTGCTATATTGCCTACACTAAATTCAATGAAAACTTAAGGTCTCCTAGAATTAGACGGGAAGCTAATAAGAAAGCTAGGAGGCATAATTACTGGCCATTGCCTAACTGCCAATCAAGCCAGAAGATTTGAAGCGCCATACAAGGAGGAGGAGGAAACTGTACCACACAACCTCGGGACCTGCCCTACCCTTGCAGAGACAAGAATAAAACTACTGGGTAGTTATTCCTTCAACAGCCTTGGAGATCTAACGAACGCAAATATCAGGGACATGCTAAAATACCTCAAAAATAGGACAAAAATCCCCGAGCAATCCAAGCCACAAGAGGGCCAACGAGGAATCAGAGAGAGCACTAAAGTGACAGCACAATGGACCTTCAAGGTCTAAGTGAAGTATAGACATTCTAGGCACCTAGCACCTACCTAGTACCCTTTTTAGAGAGTTTGTCAGCCAGGAGGCCGTACATGAGGTGAATGCTGCAATATTTGGCAATCTTATCAAGAGACAAGGGGCAGTTCAGTGAAGTGGGGTGTTTAAGGTGACTGCGTCCAGGGACTTAATCGCATCCTGGCTGTCAGAACAGACGAAAATAACTCTCGTTTTGAGCATCGTCATTGAGTCAAGGCAAAGCTTCCATAATCACTACAGATTCCGCATGAAAAACGCCTACAGTGCGTTATGATAAGGATTCTTGCAGTAGCTCCCAGGCCTTCGGACATCATCCATCCTTCAGTTACCTTCTAGTGTCTGAAAGCCAGACTTCCAACCTGTCTGGATCTGGAGGGGATGCTGGTTGGGAATACCTTCTCGAAGAAAAAAGTTAGGAAGCAAAAAGGTTGGTCCAACTCTGTCAAGAATGATAGAGTGTTGGAAAGATCTGTCAAAACTTGTATAGGCTTCAGTCTTACCGCTGTGCTAGCCCTTACATGCCAACCGATTATATCTATTGGGAGAAGGCCAAGGAGTATATTGAGTCGAGGGCAAGTCTCTGCCCTTAGTGCTCTGTTGATACATATGCAGAATATCCAAATAGCAGCAATTTCTAGTCCCATTCCACAGAGCAGTACGGGCCTGGCTACTGATACGAAAAGCCAGCTAACCATCCTCAGACCACTTCCATCGTAGGACCTTCTCGCACCATTGTAAAGCGGTGGAGGCTTTACTGAGCTCTTAAATGATGGGCTTCCAGCTGTATTTGTCATCGCTGATGAGAGCCAAGAATTAAGTGCTGGCATTCAGCTTAAGCGGAGTGCTACACAGGAAGTGTGGGTCAAAGACAGGAATCGTTCACTTCCCAGTGAGGAGTACTAGTTTCATTCGATGCGAGTTGACACCTACATAGAGCATCGTGCAGGGCTTCAGGTCTTTTACATTTTTTCTGTGAATAGGCCAGTCTTCGTCGTTTCGAATTCGAGAAGATTTAGTCTAACTAAAGCCACGTTCTATTGACAACGTTCACAGCACCATCGAGTCTTGAATGCTGTCATGGTATGTGGGTAATTGGGTACCCTTACGGTCGAGGCTCACATAGACCAATGTGTTGGGCCCTAGAATGCAGTCATAGATCAGGTCATTGGCCAAAAGACAAGACTAATCGAAAGCCTGCCTTGTTCCTGTCATTGACTTGCAGCTTACCCCATGCCAGCCACCAATTCCATACACCACAGAAGAACTTCAACTTGCTTTGGCCTCCCCTTCTCCTTTCTCAAACTCATCTAATCAATTGTAAAATTCCAAATCCCTAGGCAGCCCTGCGGCTTTCCGTTCGTCTTCGGGTCTGCCTGAAAATGAAATGGACGCACGATTTATGAGGAACTAAATCACACCGAGTCATGTCATAGCCAGCCTTTCAACAGCGCAGCAAGTCAATTAAAACGGGGAAATAAAATCGAATCTCATTAATTTTTGGCAATAAACTTCAGCCCATTGCCGACAGATGGGGGGGGGGGGGGGGGGGGGGGCGGGTGGAATGGTGGTGGGGCTGTTGGAGCAGTCTCGAAATAATCGTTTTCGATTATTTGAAACTCGATAAGTGCACACTTAATTGGATTTCAATTTGCATTGAACGGTAATTAACATAAAACAGTTATTGACGAGTTTTAAATTGAATTTGTGGGACGGCTGCTTGCCTCACGTCTAGAGTGTTGAATGCCTTTTCAAGGTGTTGAAAGGTCGTTAAGGATTTTGTGGTCATAAATTTGAAATTACTTTCTGCCTGAAATCGATGTGATATCGGGTGTGCTTCTTTGTTTTGTTTTTATTGAATTGACGACGTGTTGAAAAGTGCTGCTTATTATGAGGGGGACAGCACAAAATGGACATTTTCGAAGCAACTGGTTTCGAAGATCTTCTGGAGATGCATTGATTTGGGGTTACCTTATGAGACTTGATATTCGGCGGGGAAAGTGTCCCATGAATATGGTCAATGTGGTAGCGTTACATTGTCAATCAATTGAGTAGCAGGAGACTGGAAATTTGATGTTATTCATATATTTTCGAACAAGAAAGCACCCACATTTTTGCGTAAATAAAATTGTTTGGTTTACTTTAAGTGTAGAGTCCAATTTACAGAAAGTAAGTAAAGGCCAAAGGGTGACTAGATAGCAGGGACAGTTCTCCAATTGCTATGTTTCAGCAGCTGTAAAGGTTACCATTGACGTCCAGCTGTCAAAATATTTAACAAGGTTTGCCATTTCATCGCTCAATCTTTTCATAATTGCCGAACGTAAGGAAATTATTTAAAAAAAAAATATCAAAATTCCGGCTCAGTTTTAAATACGCAGCGTGAATGTCGCTTTAAGGTCTGTCGTCATCATGGCTTCAGTGTGCACGCATTTCGTCTTTTGGACTTTTGGACAATAAGCAACCAACCAGACAGAAATTGGTGCGGAATGAAGAAAAACAAACGATTTGGTGCTGATTGGTCAAATTGGGCACCGGCAGGGAGTCAATCCGGCTGATTTTGCGGCTGGATTTGGGCTTATAAGAGTGCGCTGATGTAAGAATTGAAACTGAACGGCCATAGTTCGAGTTGTTGGCGGATTATCCTGATTCCGGCCAAGAAATCACCCAAGAAACCCATTATTAGCTTTAGCGACTGTATCAAAAAACTTGTCGTTATTGGAGCGATCACAGCCCACAAGTGCTCGATCACCGTTACCATCAATGCAATCAGGTATAGAGTGATGTTGACGAATTGTCTGTGGCCAGAGCTATGGTCCCAAAGAAGAAGGCGTTGTATGCCATACAAGTGACGCAACGCTCGAAGTTGTGAAGAGGAAATGGATGTGTCATCGAACGCCGAGTGGTCATCACTGGCCGCCACAACTTGTCTCCACTCGCTTCTTCTCTCTGGGGCTAAGTCAAGTCCTTAGTTTACGCTAGGCTAAGTGGCATTAATACACTTAGGCCAGATTAGGCCCATTGTACCGCCACATAGGTGTTCAGTTAGGGAGAATGAGATGAGAGGGGGTTTATGACAGCCATTTGGTGCTCTCAGCAAATTTGGCTAGTGCTTTGACTGGTGTTTTGCTTATGTCGTCCAGGCTGTTGAAGAAGTAGGAGCCTATGGTGGCTTTCCTGATGGAGGCAAGAACAGTTGCGAATGTTTCCCTCCTCCTCTTCGTCTAGGTAGCTTTTACAGAAGTCGTTGGAAAATAGACCTAGTAGTTTTGTGTGAAGGCCCAGGAGGAAGTGTCCGGTGATTATACCCACTGCAGTGCTAATTTTGGATTTCTGTAGGGAAATAAGATCGCTTGATATTTTAGGATCAAGATTGGGCCAGATCTGGCGTTGACTTTCTTTGCGTAGAGATTATTGAGCTGTAGCTTGATGGTAGTAATAGAGATAGTACCTATGTTACAAGAGATGCTATCAACTGGAAGTCGCGTTTTGGCGCGTTTTGCGAGGTCTCTCGGGATGTCTATATGGCCTAGCACCCAGCACAGGCGAATGTTGAACTGTTCGGATATCTCGTTAAGAGATGCGGGGCAGTCTATTACTAGTTTAGAGTTTATAGGGAACGATGTCAGGGATTTAGTTGCTGCTTGGCTGTCAGTGAAAATGCAGATATCGCGGGCGGATATCACGCTCCATCTTATCCAGCACTGGGCTCTAATCGCGTAAGGCGACAATCGTCTCTCGCTAGCGTGTCGACTATAGTTTCGCTTCATGTAAGAATAAAAAAAACGATAGCGCCTGAAAGATATCGTTTTGCCTGCTTCGCTTAAACTGAAAAGTGTTTTGGCGATAGCTATTTCAGTATCGTTTTCATACAAAATGAGAATAATTGCATATGTGCACATATCTTGTTCTTCACTTTTGTGACGATTTCAGGGTGATAGGACGCATATGTATTAGTTTTGGGCGCAAGCTGAAATGAGAATGGGTTGGTGAAATTTGAGAGGAATTAAAGCACAGACGTCATTTTTATGTGAGGGATATTGTTCTCCGAGCCCTCAAACTGTGTACAAAATAAGCGGTAGGCGAGACGATAATGATGGTCTTACATGAAGCAAATCAACGACGATATCACTAAAGAGAAACGGGTGGACGATAGTCGTCTGAAAAATTACGCGATTAGAGCCCAGGGCGTCGCTAATCGCCATTACTTCCGCTTAGCAGACGCTGCAGTGACTGGGTAGACGAACTGATTTGTTCAGGTGTAGACCCGCCGAGAAAATGCCGCTTCCTTTCTCCATCATCTGTCGTGGATCCATCTGTGTAAAAGTTTACGCTAACAAGCCAACTACTTTGGACAAGCTCGATGCTCGACATTCGAAGTGGTATTGCAGCAAAAACGCCGAACATATTGGATCGAATGGTCGAAAATTGAACCACCCGCTTGTAGCACTGCCAGTGTATCGGGGGCTATTACTTGAATAATGTGCTATTTCATACATAATGGCATGAATGTTGCTTCAAAATGAAGTCACAATCAATTCTATTTCTCACATCGTTGTTGATTTATTTAAATTTCTTATCCTGACGTTCTTATCTGGTTTTTATGAGTGACTCTTTGCTGTGTACATTGTACAGTGTACATTCGATCACCTGGTAATGAAATGAATACACTGCTGAATTTATCTCTGCTTCGGGGGCAGAGGTTAGGTTTGGTTATCATTTACTCAGTAATCACACTCAACTTTTTAGTTTTCCAGATAAGATTGCAAAAAAAGCGAACAAATATATTGAAGCCATTCATTGCAGACATCTACAGGCAGGGCGAAAGAAGAACCACTAATGTTAAATACGTATAAGTCCTGTAATAATCATTTGTTTCATTTGAATTTTTGTAAAGGGTGTCCTAAAATGAACGCAAGATTTGAATCTGATGCCATTCGTGCAGTAAGTTGTTGGCAACGATAGGCGTGTTTTTTTGAGAATCTGCACTCAGCTCAGTGTTGACTGTTAAATATCACTGAGTGGTGCCTGCTCAGTAATTCGTTTTGTTGTTGCTTCGCATGTAAGAGTACAGTTACATGCGAAGCAACAACAAAACGAATTACTGAGCAGGCACCACTCAGTGATATTTGACAGTCAACACTGATTAAATCTCAATCACAGACGGCGCCAACGAATGTTCAGAGAAACTATTTGTCGCTTAAATGTTGGTATCCATCGATTATTTGACACTTGTAAGAGTTTTTTTTTAAATACTTGTTTTTTTCTTATAAATATACAAATATAGAAAATATATGTTATATAAAATAATAAGAACATTTCAATTTTCGAATCGTACAGAGCAAAGACGAATCTACTTACATGACATTATTTTGACATCTACTGCCATGAACGTAAGCACACGTACCAACTTTTGCAGCAAAAAGGATAATGCAGGTAAAGAGTTGTTTTATTAAGAATCAACACTGAGCTGAGTACTGAGTTGTCAAAAAACACGCCTACTGATAAAAAGAACAATAATGTGACAGCTGAAAGTTTGGTGTTAGTAAAAATTGATATCTACAACAAAGTGTTTTTATCTATATCTATGTCTATATCTCAGAAATAATGAAGGTTTGCCTACGAGCGTTCTAACATTTTAAACAAAAGATGGTCGGAAAAGTGTTTTATCTTCATCAACTGTGAATGTGATTACATAATTGAAAAATTCAGGGAGACTGTATCATTTGGAGACGCTGGTTGGCTGAAAACAAACCGTTAAAATGCCAATATCGAAGCAGTGTGTGAGAGTGCTGGTGAATATTCTAGTCCATCAATTCGCATTGTGGACAGGAATTGAAAATTTCTATAAGCTCACAAACAATTGTTTTAAAAAAAGAAGTTATTCGTGTTCAACACCGGTTAGTCTTATTTGGCACACCCTGTTGTAAATATTCAGCATTAGTTGAGCCGCGAACCTTAACAAGTGGTCAACACATTGTTTTGTGGCAAAACATTGACCAAAATAACACAAATCGCCTATTTCTATCACTTTCTTATCTTAGAACACTTTAAACATCATCTGTACTCTTCGTGTGTGTAGTCCAAGAAGAGGACAACAATATGGTTCTATGTGATTACACTGATTAGGAGAAATGACAATGTTGTGCCGAACTCTAACAGATTCTCACCTGAAAACAACAAGACACCTGTAATGCGAAAACGTGGACAAAATCATCTGCAATTCCACAAACAGCAAATACAAAAAAAGGAGAGTTTTCCTTAAAAAAAAAAAAAAAAAAGCTATTGACTGCCGAAACCCGGGATTGAACCGGGGACCTTTAGATCTTCAGTCTAACGCTCTCCCAACTGAGCTATTTCGGCACATTTTTTTATCCCTCCGATTACGTAGTTGGGCGTGATTGGGGTTGAAAGAGGGGAGCACATTGATTGTGTAAGGAAATGTTGAAATGCTCTTCGATTATGTGAGGTAGCCCTAGCTCTAGTCGGATCTTGTGGCATTTCGTGTGTGTCTCTCTCTTTTTTCGTACATTTTTTGATCTTGTGGTTTCATGCGTGAGTAAGAAACAGCGTGTATGTGGGAATGAGAGAGAAATATAACAAAAATCCTCTGCTATCTAAATTGTATCATAAATGTGTGATAGCATGGCAAGCGAGTTGGGGCTAGTGCATCGTTTCTGCAAATTATAGGATGGAACCACTTGGAGCCAAATCTTCCCATTAAAGTCTGGCATGTGTCTAAAACATCAAAGCTAACTCTGTAATGTGGTATCATATGGCAGCTGTGTGGCTCAGTCACCACCCCAACCAAACCAAAGGCGTGGTCCACAGTTTGCAGTGGCTACTGTAGGCTATGATGCACACAAGTGACATGCCGTAAAAACCTAACACAGATTTCCACTTTCATTTTTTGAGAAACGAAACAATAGGTGACTTCGAGTCATTCCGTATTTGTACACTTCGTCTTGTTTTTCGAAATGTTATGACCAGGGATAAGATTTTGCTATTGTTATTGTTGAGGGTTAATTGCACCGCGACCTTTAGATTTATTGTGCCCCCTAGTCATACGTTTGCTTTCTCAAGAGCTGTATTGTTGTATTGAGGGTTATTTGCTCCTGTTGCGCAAAGGTGGAAGGGATTTGTCCTAGAGTATTCTCTCTAAGCCAGTTTCGTTTAGGAATCTGAGAGTGAGGGCTGGTTCTAGTGACTTCAATTCTTTCTCTGATATTAGGTGTCTGCCCAGATATCTTTGTCTTTTGTCGGTTAACGCCGCACAAAATCCCAGTATATGTTCTGGAATTGCATCAGATTCTCCTGCAGAGACCTTCTTCTGATACTCCTAGTTTCCTTAGGTGCTCCATGAGTCGCCAGTGCCCATGTAGGAAGCCGTTAGATTCTGCTAACTTTGTCCCTTTTTTTTGCTTAATCGGAAGATAGTATCGACTTTACACAAACACGTTTCATATCCTCCTGATTCCAAATTTATGTACATACATATATAAGCTAAAACTCTAGGTGTTGAGTTTTATTAAAAAAAATAACTTTTATTTTTGAGGATTTTTTTTATCTTCCTTTATTTTTTTATCAAAAATGAACTAATTACTACAAAAAGGGAAAACTTATTCTAAGCTGTGATCTGCTGCTGCGTTATGGAGATGATTCTCATGAAGAAATGTGGATGGGGGTATTCCAAGAATATTAGGCGGCGATCGGATTGTTCCGAGAAGTAAACATCCATCTAATACTCTGCGCAAAATTGTGATGACCGCTGGCGGATTGGGTGCCGTCGTGAGCTTGTTGTGAAATAATGATGATGGCTGATGGATTGAGTGCTGATCGGATGTTTATGCTAATGAGTCTGGGAATGTGTTGTTCCCTAACTTGTATGCATTTTATTTAGCTTGCTCGCCTTTTTATACCATTATTGTCTTTTCTGCCTTTTTTACATATTTTGCATTTTTTCCTCAAAGTTTGTTCGCTAAAAAATTGTAAATGAAAATATATCCACGCAAACATGTTTCCTCTGTGGATAGAGTAACATGGAAATACATAAGGGTGCTGTTTCGATGACTTTTTGCAACGTTTGTGGTCGTATATCGGCAATAACGCGGCGAATGTTGTCCTCCAAGTGGTCAATCGTTTCGGGCTTATTGGCGTAGACTAGCGACATCACATATCCCCTCAGAAAATAGCACAAGTGGGGTTAAATCGCACGATCTTGGAGGCCATTCGTAACGTGAAACTATGCGGCTACCAAACATTCCGGTCAATAAATCAATTGAGCTCAAACGAGCTTTGTGACATATTGCGCCGTCTTGTTGAAACCATAGCTCCTGCACATCATGGTTGTTCAATTGATGAACGAAAAAGTCAGTAATCGTGGCTGTATAGCGGTTACCATTGACTGTCATGTTCTGTGCCAACATCGTTTTTAAAGAAGTACGGACCAATTATTCCACCAACCCATAAAGTACACCAAACAGTCAGTTTTTGTGGATGTAACGGTGTCTCAACATACACTTGAGGTTTATCATCACTCCAAATATGGCAAAATCAAAATTTGTTGGTGAAAATGGACGTAGTGATACGTATTTCGAACAGATTTTCATTTTCAAAATAAAGGCTGAGTTCGTAAACGCCAGTATTCGCGCAGTACTGCAACGTCAAGCGTTCTTAATTGCAAACATTTGGCAATGTTGAAATGCATTGTGTTCTATAACGTCATATGAAAGCAGCCGCTGCGCAAACATAAGCAACCAACGCATCACAGATCATCTTGATGCATCGCTACGTAAAAAAAAACATTGCATAGCATCACAAAGGCAGTGATGCGCACTTTTTTGACGTTTACGAACTCAGCCAAATTTGCACAATTTGGAAGCGTTCTTCACGCGTCAGTCTACTCATGTTGAAATGCCTAACCAAACTAAAAATAAATCACTTGAAAGCTGACAAAATTGGCAGCCAGTAAAAATAGTGCTGCCAATTAAGTTTAATATCTCTATAAAAAAACACCCTTTATCTGACCGGTATACAGACGGTTTGGACTTGTATGATTGATTAAAGATGAAGCACAGCTGGCGTACACCAAAGTCAATTTTGGGTTTTTAGTCGACCAAGAAGAAATAATGAATTTTCGAAGACTCACAAAATCAGGTATTTTTGAGAGTATGTACTTATAATCTTAACTACCATCATTTTGCTCAAGAAACATCAACTGGCGAAGTGTAGCCGGTTGTAAAGAACATTCAGAAAAACTTGATTTAAACTTGATGAAAGCAGAAGCGCTGATTGCAAAGGAAGTCCTGAAGAATTTTACTGCAGTTTTCAATACGGGACAGAAAATTAGTGAGCAGATAAGTTCTGTAAAGAACGACGACTTGGATTCCAAGCTTCCGGAAAATATTGATGTTAATAATGTTGAAAGCTCTAAATGGGCTCCACTCGTTTCAGTCATTTAGCTCATGAATGGCGCTACTAAGAGACAACCGGAGAAATTATTACCAGACAATTTCAAGAAGCTCTTGGTACTTCAATGTTACTATAACTAAATGTGCATTTAGGTTCCTTTTTTTTATTTTTTTATAAAAATGCCTTTTTTGCCTTTTTAAGTGTTTCGGTTTGCCTCTTTTTTCTTTTTAGATCAAAGAAAACTGAGCTCTGGTAATGACACTTTGCTTAATTTTTTCTAGCTGCCTGTCCGGTGTGATGTTTTTTTTTTGTTATAAGTGTGTGTAGTATTAAATACTGATTGAAAGGCTTTCTATCTCTCTGCATAAGTCAGATCGTTGTGGCTACACACTGTCCTAAGTGTGGCTGCTGCATTTTGGCCCAAACATTTTTATCAACACAAACTCCAATCTACTAGTTCAACTCAGTGCTGTCAGTTTGTGATTTTTAATTTTAAACTTCCATTCCAGACATTAGGTAAAGAGGAATTTTCATACAAAAAAATGGGAAATTCCTAATGAAGAAAACTATCCTTGAATTTGGTTGTATTTTCTATCATTTCGTGAGGATAATTTTGAAGAAAACTTCCAATTTCTTCTTCACGACAGATCGTACACAGGAACTGTCACATTCAAATAAAACAGAAGGAATAACGACCTGTTCGAGTGGGTTTCTTGTGCATAAACACATAATATTACCGTGTTTCTCAATTTAGATGGATTAGCGCAAGAAATATAATTATTACAGAGTGAAAGGTATTATTAACATATGATATTATATTTATTTAGATATTTATGCAACATTGTCTTTAGAAAATAATGACAAACAGGTTAGAAGAAAATTAAAGGAAAAAGTTTCAATCCAAATGGATGGAATACCCGGAGCTTAAGGGATGGCTGAAACCCGTGCGCAATGACAACACAAAAGCGAGCTGCTGTGCATGTGCATGTATGTGTATAAGGCATAGTGCAGGAGTTGTGGTCGAAGACCCGCAAGAAAAAATGGAGGTACTAGGAGCGGTCTTTCAGGAAGTGTATAAGGTGAATGGCTGTATTCGTCCAAACCACGACCTGGAGAACTGCAACTTCGAGAAGACATGCAACAATGGCGATCTGAGAACATCGGCTTTGTCGTGTTCAATGAAGATAAAATGGCAGATAATGTCATCGCCGACGAAGGGGTTCATCCCCCGTTCATAGCGAAGACAGAGCTCCAAGCGGTCTTCGAATCACTTAAGAAGAAAAAGTCAGTTGGAATCGACGGGATCTCAAACATTGTGCTAAGACATCTCCCCCTAGATGTGGTTAATATGTACACTATCCTGTTTAACAATGCTCTGAATAATGCACATTATCCGGAACATTGGAAAACTGCGATTGTGCAACCCATATCCAAGTGAGGTAAAGATTCTTCGAATCCGTGCAACCTCCGGTCAATTAGTCTCCTGCCGAACATCAGCAAGGTATTTGAGAAGGTGATAAATAGAGCTCTGACCAACTGGACAGAGGACAAACATATTATTCCGGATAACCAATTCGGTTTCAAAGCGGGGCATGACACTATTCATGCCGCGTCGAAACTGGTGTCGGATATCCAATGGAACAAGAGCCAGAAACAATGTACGGGTGCCTGCCTGACTGACCTGTAGAAGGCCTTCGACACCGTATGGTTAGAAGGACTTTTTTACAAGCTCAATGGGCTAGGCATTAGTAAACCACTGCTGTACCTATTGTGTAACATGCTTACTGGTAGAAGGTTCGTCGTCAAGAATGGCAATGTGACCTCTGCAGGTATATTTGAAGTAAAAAATGGTCTCCAACAGGGTGCCGTTAATTCGCCGATCCTGTTCAACATTTTCTTGAGCGATCTGATAAGTTCTCTTCCTCACGTAATTGCGTATGCCGACGACTTGATTGCGTACAGATCAGGCAAAAAGATCGAGGACATCACTACTCTCGCGCAGGGTGACTTCGACTCATTCATGAGAAGTTGCGATGACTGGAAGTTGAATATCAACTTTCAGAAGTCGGAAACCATACTGTTCAGGACTCCGTTGTATAAGGCTTCGGCGGATACAAAAAAGAATTGGCGAAAGTTCTCAATTGTTGGGCGTCACGGGCAACCACTGGCGCAAAGGACTGTAGTCAGATACCTGGGGATCTGGCTAGATCATTATCTATATTTTAACAAACATGTAGATGCTGCTCTAGCCCGAGCCCGAGGCGCTTTCGCTCTTACAAAGAGACTTTTTTACAACAGCCAACTCGATGCGAGGGTGAAGGTGATCTGCTACATGGCCCTCATCCGGCCAATGCTCACCTATGGCTGTCCCGTGTGGTTCAACGTGAGTGCAAGCTTGATGGAAAAGATTCGGGTGTTTGAGAGGGCTTGCCTTCGCCTTTACAGAACACCAGAGTCCCAGTACAGAAAATTCTACTCCAATGAGGTTTTATACAACAGGGCGAACCTGATACGACTGGACAATTTCCTGGTGAAATTGATTCGAGGCCATACTGCCAGAGCGATGAACTCGGCCAATAATCTGATCTCTGGGGCTTACTACCCCAATTCTCAGTACCATGAAAGGGTACGTCATAACGGCTTCGTCCCTCCAGAGGCATTCCTCCATTTGGACAAACACGGTCTGATACAAAATGAAAATGCGGTACCGCTCCTCTTCCACATCGCCCGTTCGACTGTGGATGGGCGACTCAACCACGACCGTTCCGTCGCACAACGAGCTGAGGAGGGTCTCCTCCGGTTCAGTACGGCGGTATCAAGGCGAGATGTTCGGGATGTTGCAATGCAACACCGAAAATTCTGGTGGCTGTGCAGTGAGGGAACTCTCTCATCGAACCCTTTAGACCCGGGTTAAAAACGGGCAGTGCATATCGGTCTTTGTCTTGCAGTTGATTAAACGCATTTTATCAGCCGCAACCTATGGCCGACCTACATATCTTAGGGTAGTTTTTTAGGGTAGTGTTAAGTTGTACATATGTATATAAAAAAAAAAAAAATAAAAAATAAAAAAAAAAAAAAAAAATAATATAAAAAAAAGTTTACACATGTGTACACTTGTGTACTTATGTGTATACACATGTATATAGGACATATGCATATATATGTGCGTATTTTGTAAGATACACATATATATATGTATGTATGTTTAGTTTAAGGTAGTTTAAGTTATTTTAAGGTAGTATGTAAGTTAGTAAATAAGTTTTAGTAAAATCAGTTCGGATATTAAGTTTTTTATATTTTTCTTAATTTTAATTTACAGTTAAATTTAATTTTTACTTTTCCAAATACATTATTAGAATAAGTCGAAAGACATAGATTAAGATTAAGTTTAGCTTAGAGTGCCCGCCTAGGGCCAGTAAGTTAGAAGTAGTAACAATGTTCGTCGAACTAGTTTTAAGTATTTTTGTCTAGTATTTAAGTATTTGTTATGAATTAAGTTAATAAAAATGAACTAAAATATGATGGCATAGTGCAGGAATAAAACACAACAAAATGCTGTTCAACTAACTTCTTCGGTTGTGCCAACGTTAAATTGTCAAAAAAAAAAAAAATGTGAATTAAAACTGCCAGTTTTCTACATAGTACCCCATTGTAGCTTATATTATGACAGTACGATCTATCTGTATCTGTGTTAAATTATGCATTTGTTCTGAAGTGGTATGGTAATTTTTCTTCTCCACTGTGGTATATTCCACTTCAAAATACTGACAGCACTGGTTCAACTATTGACGATGTCCATGACAAATGTCCAATCGCATTGATCTTATTGGAACAATCTACGTCAGGATGGACAACAAAAATGTTGAGTGTTGAGAATAAATTAGAAGAAATGGCTTTCAATTAGCCTGCGGTTTACCGAATGTGCATTTTTTTGGTATAACTTGCGCGCTTGCACTCTAGGATTTACCAATACCCTTAATTGTGTGGAGCCAAGACACAGCACAGGCCGAAGGTATAGAGGGAGAAATGAAGAGGATGTTCGGTCTCAAATATCTGTGGATTGTAGTCTGTGGGAAATATTGAAATCTCAATTTAACTGCGCGTCTAAAAGCAGGCTTAAGAGTAAACTGATGGGCATTCCTGGCGAGGCTTGATATTGCGAGTGAACTCATGGAGAGGAGGCGTGCAGTTGACTCACTTGAGCATCGTTTGCTCAAATAGTGATAAAACATGCACAAAGAAGGCACGGTACGTCGGAGTTCGAGCGGATCTAATGAGAGTGCAATATTTTAGTCTCCTATAAGTTTAAGTATTCGGTTTTGGATTCTATCCAGTAGGTACATGATAGTTTTGGGGGCACCAGAGAACCATGTACCGGATTATTAGGGGTTCGCTTAAGTGACAGGAGACAGTATTGGGTTTTTAAAGCATTGAATTCCACTCCTTTATTCCTATTCCAGTTAATTCTGCTGTCAAGATCGGATTCAATGTGGTTGTGAGTAATAAATGAGCCTTGGAATGAGTAATGAAAAGCTGTGGCTGCTGTCATCAGCCTAAGAGTCTAACTAGCCCTTTACCTTACGTACATTTCTGAAGCCTGTTTTTGATTCAGAGAATGCTTCTACGGCAACGTACAAACCTCGAAGGGGGGGAAAACGTTGGAAAGTGTTTCACGATTTACTGTCTAAGTGCATCTGTATTCGTTCTTAAACTTGGCTAAGTGTGGCTGCTGCATGTTAGCCTTAGTCTACCCAAACCTAGATTAATGTGTTCAACATCCCCCTATCAGACTGCATCCAATCAAGCTTGAGCTTGGCTCTGTTGGGCCTCAGTAAAGCCTCCAAGTGAACAACCGGTCTTACAACCCCTGTTCTGGATCACAAGGATGCCCTTTAAAACTCCCTCACTGCACCAAAAAAACAACATCCGTACTGCAACATTCACATTCGGGAATTTGTTCACCCAAAAAGGTACAAATGCGTGCCACCTCACCCGCGCCCAATTCAATCTGAAACCAATTTCAGTTCAGCAATTCTGCTGTCCCCGTTTTACGGCCGAGGAGGAAAACACGGCGCACCACTCCGCCTCCGTCCACGGTCCACTCTCAGCACACGGGTGTGTTTATGCTTACCCAGTGATGTATAAATTTTATCTGAGTGCTGCACTTTGCGATTACTTTCGCCAAATGAAATGGGTTCTGGTCCTGGCTCTGCGTCTGGTTCTTTTCTCGTGAATAGTGAAACATTTCTGTGTTACTTCGCATCCCCCCAGTGTCATGGAGCCGTGTGTGCCGTGATACTCGCATTTATCCACGAGATCCTCGTCACACTCATTCACTCGCCTGCGAATTGTGTCAGCTTTAAACTACGAAAAAATTCATGAACGCCTGAGTGCTGCTGCGTCTTCCTGCCGCCCGTCCTGTGCATGCATTAAAATGTTCGTTTTATTTCATTTTTTCGCCGTTAAATGCACCACAGATAGGGACACAGCGATCCCGTAACAACAACGGCGGCAGCGAAAAATGCAAATTGAATTTAACAGCCGGCATATTTTGCCCATGCGTCAGTGGGCGAAGCTTTATTACACACTCGTCAGCCGTCAGGTGGGCTGCTGCTGGGGGGTGGGTCGTTAAAATCAGCCACCGTGAGGCATTATCTGTTGTTGCGTTGAGGAGCATAAAACGGGCCGGAAAAGAAAAATGGAAAAATCGGGCGGGTTTTTTTTTGTCCGCGCGGTTTGACGTTTTTGATGCTTTTTGAGGGCATTCCATGTTTCGGTTCTGTCGGCGCAACGTCGCGCACCATCCCTCGTGCAAAGCTCACACTGTAACTCAGTGCAATTAACCTTTGAGCTGTGCGCTAATTAAAATCGACTTTTATTGGATCTCTGGCAGAGGCTTCCTCTTGTGGCTGAACAATCTATTTACTTTTATTGCCTCTCTCTCTCAACTATATTGATTTCAGCATCAGTGGCAGCGGTGCAGTGCCATGGGAGATGGAGGCATGGAGGTGGGGTGATTCGTTTCCGAGCTCTGCGGAAAAAGAAAAGACTTGTTCTGGTGGGAAGATGAGCCGCAGAACTTTGACTGACCTTGTGGATGGTAGACTGAGTGAATAGCTAAGATATTGTCAAGGCAATGCAGCGTCTGGGTGAATGATTGATACGAGACATTATGCCCAATTCCACGTAATCAGTCCTTTTCGGGGGGACAGCAACTTATCCGTTGGCTGCATTAACAAACTCCTCGGCATGTCTTGCGGGGAGTACAGTCCAACATTTTGATTTCTGTCAAGTGACGTCGTGTGTCAAATCAGTAGACGTCGAGAGGCTCAATAACCAACAGAAGGCCTTTGTAGGACTTGTTCAGTTAGACTTGAGGCAATCAGGGGTTTGATAGGTTAGGTTAGGTTATTAAATAGGCGCCCAAAATAGGTCTATTGTACTGCCACGTGATTTCACAAGAGGGGTTGGGGCGGCATGATTAGCTGATAGCCAGCCAGACTTGTCAGTGAAGTCCAGTAACGATTTAATTGGTATTTCGTTAAGGTCACTTTGGTTGTCAAAGCAGTAGGAGCCCTGTATGGCTTTCCTAGTCGAGGCGAGTGCAGGGCAGCTGCGGAGAAGGTGTTGCACATTTTCTTCGTCTTCTTCATCTAGACAGCTTCGGCAAAAGTCGTTCGAGAATAGTCCTAGTCTTTTCGCGTGTAGACCTAATAGGCAGTGTCCGGTGATTATCGCCACTGTGGGGCTGATTTTGGATATTTTTAGGGAACTCAGGCTGTCATATCTTTTAGGGTCGAGATTAGGCCAGATTTGTTTGGTGATTTGGCAAGTGTTGCCTGTATTTCATCTGGCATTCATTTTTAGTTTACTTTGATTGCGGAGTTGTAACGTAAAGGTAGCTAGGGGGATACCTACTCGTATGTCACAAAAGGTCCCATCATCTGGCAGTGCAGTGTGGTGGCGATTTTTGCGAGTTTGTCAGCTTCACAGTTTCCCTTAATATCTCTATGGCGTGGTACCCAACACAGATTCCTTAAATGTAATTCAATTCAAGGCACTTAGGGTGCTTCCACACTGAATAGTATAAAATCGCGATCGACAAACAAGATAGCTTGATAATGTTTCTTTTGGAAATTTACTTACACGCTTTTAAACACCAGCGCTCCTATTGAATATCGCGAAAAACAGCTAAGCTCGTCTAACACGTCTTTATCATTTTTGTGTCTTTCCTACACCTGGCAAGCAAGCAATAAATTCTACCAACATACAAGCCCATCACCTGCTAGTCAATATTCATCCGTTGCATCATAATTGCATGCCTATTCCGCAATATCACCCATAGGCCACAGGTGCAGAGCATCATTCTTGGCCGCATAGTAATACGAAAAATAAAATATGTATCAGTTTAGAACAAATTGGTTTTCTTTCAAATTGGAGTTTCCTCTGAGAGGATGTGAGGATAACTAAGTCATCTTCCAAAAAAAGATGGCTTACACTCAACTCCCCCCGATGTGAAACATTTATCGTCTCGGCTGCGCTGCAATATCCCGTCCATATATATAATGAAAAGTAGAGGTGACAAGACGTACCCTTAGCACGGTACGACTTCTTCCGGTTTACCTTATAAAATTGTCCACGCCTAGCCACTGGCTTCTTTATACTCCTTTCCGACAAAAAACGCTTCTTGCGAGGTGCCTTACCTGCAGGGCTTTCTTATCGTCTATTTGTCGACGGCTGACACTTTCGGGTTTTCTTTCACCATTCATAGTGCGCTCCGTTGCGTTTGCGCCGTTGAATGTCTTTAAAATCGTACACTTCCAGTAACACGATGAAGGAAACCGTTTGTTGTTTTTAAAAGACTTCACTATATAAAATTGTGTTGACTTCGTGCACTTGCTTTTTTCATAGTAATCAATTATTAAAGCAGTAGCAGCCTTCAGTCTCAACGACACAAGCTTCAATTCATGGACAACGGCTGACTATTAAGGGTTCGATGAAGTGACAGCAGACAACATTGAATTCTACTCGATTCTTCGTACCCGAATTGACTATTGATAAGCGAAATAAAGGGTGGTTAAATGTTACGAGCCTCTTGACCAGTTCAAGCGTCGTCAATGGTCAGAAGGGTGGCAAGAAATGGCAACAGTGGATGATCAAATTTTCGAAGAAAATCATCTTCAGTGATGAGGCACATTTTCACTTCAGTGGATTCGTCAATAAGCAGAATTGCCGCATTTGGGCGAACGATAATCCAAGAGTGATTGTCGAAAAACCAATGCACCCACAAAGACTGACTGTTTGGTGCGGTTTATGGGCTGGCGGCATCATCGGGCCGTATTTTTTCCAAAATGAGGCCGGTCAGGCAGTTACTGTGAACGGTGTTCGCTATCGTGAAATTATAACGAACTTTTTATGGCCCGAATTGGAAGATATGAATGTGGACGATATGTGGTTTCAACAGGACGGTGCCACTTGCCACACAGCTAACGAAACAATTGCTCTTTTGCGCGACAAATTCAATTGCCGTGTTATCTCACGTGGTGGCGATGTCAATTGGCCGCCAAGATCATGTGATTGGACACCGTTGGATTTTTTTCTTTTGGGGTTATTTGAAAGAAAAGGTGTACGTCGATAAGCCAGCAACAATTCAAGAGCTAAAGGATGAGATAATTCGGCACATTAACGGCATAGAACCTCAATTATGCTTCAGCGTCATCGAAAATTTGGACCATCGGATGGAGGTGTGCCGCCGAGATCGCGGCGGCCATTTGGCCGATATTTTGTTCCATACATAATTGAACTATACCAATATTATCATAATAAAAAGAAATGACAGTAATTTCCTAAATAATTTGTGTTTTATTCAAAATCAACATCGGCCCTTAAAATTTAACCACCCTTTACAAGAACTAATGAAATGAAACCACGACGGGTATAGAGTGCGGTGACTTTATTTAATTCGTCACACAGTAGGCCTCATCTGTCTACTGTGTGACTGTCAGAAATCATCTACAATCTACAACGAGATATCCAACTCGGGCTTGACTAAAAAAAACCCCTCGCATATGTCTGATTTGCTCTAAAGTCACGCAAACTATTTTATTTTTGTGCGCACTTCTTAAGGATTTAGAGCAGCCTGCAGTTGCTCTGTGATCAATCGTATTCTCAAGCACTGTCTTGACTATCTCTTTACTACTTTATCTCTGGTGGCTGTCCTTCACACAATCCCTGTCGCAGGCTTATATACGCTGCAACATTAACGTTACAGCATGTTGCCAAGATGAGGCTGCAACCCACCAGCTATTGATAACCGCGTAGCGAACCCTGAATCCGCGATGAAAGCACATGATTATAACTCTCATTCTGGGGTCGGCGTTTTGAGGTCCGGAACCGATGTTCATGAGTAGAAAGTCAAGTTCTTGTAGAATTACCAAGATTCCAGTAGTTGTAGGCGGATTAAAAGTCGGCTATGGACTGGTAATTCTTACTGAGTCACTTATGCTGATTCAGGCATATCGCACTGGAGTTCCCTCATGGTGTGTTTCCTACCAGTTACGGATCATGTGTATCAAGAGCAATTAAATATAGAATTATGTCAAGCTGGAGTTGACGGCTGGTGGAGCAGTGGAGCTTGCTTAAAAGTGTACTTTTGTCCAATACATGTCAGCAAAACGGTCAGCTCAGTCGAACAGCAGTATGGGCCGAACGTCGGCGATGTAAACCATTTCGCTTATTTTCTTCTTACTGGCTTCTAATGGCCATTCATTCTTGTGGGAGATCCATGTCCTGGTCCAATTCGTGGTGAAAATGACAATCTATCTCTTCTGCGAATATATGCTGAGGCAACACCTGATGGTCCATCTGGAGGGTGTTGAAAGCCGCCTTGCATGAGATCTCTTGGAACGTTAACATTTTTTTACCGTCTGTGCATTTAACTTTGCAGACATATCATTCTAGTAGCAGCAGCAGTTTAGAGGATGGAGTGAAAGAGTGTCTTTCTACAGCGTGCTCCTACTTACGCAGCTCGGGTTATGAATCGAATCGGATCGAAGTGTTCTAGACGATTGAAATGGCTCAAGGCTCTGTTTAGACGACTGATGCCTCTATAGTTGGCACTATTAAGAGGGTCTCCCTTTTTGTGGATCTTGACGAAGAATACACATCTATGATTCGTTCTCCCATTTAATAATCAATATTTGTAGGTACTTACTTACTTGTCAGACCTGCTTCCAGTCATCAAGACCAAGTTGTCTTGCATCCGCGATTATTTGGTCTTTATACCGACCTTCCTCTCCTTCTCGAACCAGTAGGCTCGGATTCAAAGACCCTCTTTGCTGGAGCATTGTTGTCCATGCGCTCGATGTGGCCGAGCCAGTGCAGTCGACGGATTTTTGCCTTCCGGACTACATCCACATCCTGGTACAGCTCGTAGAGTCCTCTATTCGCCTTCCTCGCAGACGGGACCATATATCCGTCGTAGAATTTTTCTTTCGAAGGTACCAAGAATCAGCTCCGCAGTTTTGCTTAGCGTCCAGCTTTCGGCTCCATAGAGCAGGACTGGCAAAATAAGGGTTTTGCAGAGCATGATTTTGGTCCTTCGAGTCAGGAGTTTTGAGCCCAGTTGTTTTGACAAACCGAAGTAGCACCGGTTGTCAAGGGCGATTCTGCGGCGGATCTCCACTGTGATGTCGTTTCTGGAGTTCAAGTTTGCCCCGAGGTAGACAAACTATTTTACTACCACGAAATTGTAGCTGTCGATCGTGAAATTTTGTCCAAGGTGGTGTGTGACGGAACGTTTTTTGGTCCTGTTCTTCAATCGCCGTAAAAGCCTCCACTACGGCACGTTGAGAACGCGCGACGATGTCGATGTCATCTGCGTACCCCAACATTTGGACCGACTTGTAGAAGATAGTGCCATCCGCGTTACATCTGCCCTCCGCACTATCTTCTCCAACATCAAATTGAAGAGGTCACAAGACAGCGCATCTCCTTGCCGAAATCCAGTGCAGGTTTCAAATGGCTAGGTAATCCTTGAGCCGAACTGCACGGTGGTGCGAAACAACCGGATCAATTTCCCCGGGATTCCGAATTCGACCATCGCATTGAATAGCTCCTTGCGATGAATGCTGTCGTATGCAGCTTTGAAATCGATGAAAAGGTGGTGCGTATCGATTTGAAACTCACTGGTCTTCTCCAGGATTTGTCTTTGTGTGAAAATTTGGTCTATAGTGGATTTGCCGGGCCGGAAGCCGCACTCGTACGTGCCGAATAGTGCGGTGCAAAACGGCTTCAGACGTTCACACAGTACACTGAACAGGATATTGTAGGCGACGTTGAGCAGCAGCAGGCTTTTCCGGGGATGAGGGCATATGGAGCTGATATTCCAGTTTTCGGACATGCTTTCGTCGTCCCAAATTCTGCAGATTATGTGGTGTATGCTCCCTGATACAGAACTTCCCAGAACATCGCAGCTGGCCTTAAAGAGATATGCTGGTACACCATCTGAGCCTGCGGCTTTGTTGTTTTTCAGATTTTTAAAGGGGCGTGCTGACTTCTTCAGAGCTGGGTGGGAGAACTACTGGGATTTCTTGATTCCCCATCACTCGCCGGTCTCGCCCGTTAAGCAGCCGTTGGAAGTGCTGCTTAAACACATCCACTATTCCCTGCGGGTTACAAGGTTACAAGTTTTCCCTCAAAATTTCGGAGAGTCTAGGTGCCTTTCCTAAAGCCTGAGGCCAGGCTTTTGGCTTTTTTATAAAAGGCCCGTATTTTTTGTCTATCCCTAGACTCTTCAATGTCCTTCCTAAGCTGGGAGGTTGCGAGAGAGCTTTTCTTAGGTAGGTACTTACTACTAGTTCATCCGAGTTATTTGATGCTGGAGTCAGTGCTGCCAATGCATATATCCTTCTTAATACAATCCTTTGGCATTCCTCAGTGAAGGTGATATATTTTTGGCAGTGCAAATATCACTTCAAAATACTTTCAGCACTGAGTAGAGTTCGCCTCAAGCAAGTGACAATAAGTGACCAAATAGTTCCCCTATAATTCCTAAAGTCTGGTTAATAAGGTAAAAAAACATTTTTTTTAACCACATTCTTAGACTTCCTGTGTATTTGACAGCAATGTTGAGCCCATCGCCCTTTCCATACTGCCTCAAGTCAAATACCAGAAGGAATTTGCTGCCACGGCAAGATTACCACTTTCGTAGACGTCAGCTCACGTCAAACCCAACAGCGAACACATTTCCCAAAACGTACACCGTTTCGTAATCAAAACACAATCGCATTCCCAAATGAAAACTGATTTGCAGCAGCCTAATGGAATTCGTTTGATATTCAATCTCCGATTAGATGGTTTCGCGAAAGACGAGATTCCATGCCTTCGCCTGGAGACGCCTCAAAACCCCAACATAGACAGGCTTTTACTCCACCTCCGAGCCAACTACAAGGCGAACCATTCACGACTCACGCCCCACAAACATGAAACAAGCCGACATCTCGATATCACGAAACAAGATAAATGCGAAAAGCTCTTATGAAGATTAACAGGTATCGCACCCAGGAGAGTGGCAATACCCAGAAATTAGTCGGCTTATACTCTGCCTGTGTCTGCCCGCAGAAACCGAACGCAATTCCCTCCTAAATGCCCGACTAATTCCGAGCCAATGATTTCTCGACTTAGGCAGCAAATCTCGCACACACGCAGCAACCACCCTCCCCCGCCCCATTTGGCGGAGTTATTAATAGCAAAGGCGGCAACGCCCTCCTCCGGGCTCAGTTGATGGCATTTCAGGTAATTAATCAGGGCACTCGAAATGTCATTAGGGAGCAGTCCGTCCGAAAAATAATAAATTCCAAATTATAAATCAAAGTACGAGCCCCTTGGTGACCGGGTGCGCCTAAGCTCCACTCCTCCACCGCTAGACGCTATCGCCTAATTTAGGTAATTCATACGGTCATGTCAACTCATCCTCGTACCCCTCTCCACCCCTCCCCGCCGCACTCACAGTAGTATCCTTGAAAGTGAATCAACCGATCTCTGCTCAGTGGGAAGGGAAAAAAAAATCTCGATTTTAATCATGCTTAAGTGCACGATGTGGGTGGTTGGGGGTTGGTGTGAATGCTCCCATTCAGCAACAGCAGCAGAGGGGGGCAAGGAAGCAGAGACATCTCTGCCGATATACATTTCAGTTCCGCAAGAGTTATGAATGAGAAAACTGAAATAAAAGGATGTACTCGTGTCATTTGGGAGTGGAGCGAAAATCCACTTCCAGCCCCTGCCACCCGCCACCGCGTCGATGGGCGATAAGAGCCCCATGAAGAGACGACGAAAGAAGATTGTGAATAGTTGAAGGAAATGATGCAGGATAATAATTTTACTCGCAACGCACGATGACGATGGCGATGAAGCCAGGACGGCACATTGAATTGGGAATCGGATTGGTGCCTTCCGCGTGGAAATTCGCCTTCGCAATTACTTTAGAAAGGAGAGACGAAGTCCTTCGCCCGATGAGGCCTCGTCATCATCATCGCCGTCGTCATCGCCGTCGTCATCGTCGTATTCATTGGATGTTCGTATTTTTCTTTTTTTTTTTGTGAAAGCACTGCGCTAAGAGTGTGACGGCTCAGCATGTAAGCAGGCCAAGAAGCATCACGACAACAAGGCGTAATACCATTTGCATTACGGATGTATGCGCGAAGCATACGTTGCGGGGGTCTCGACACAAAGACGATGTGCGCTCTTGGTTAAGGATGCGGAATAATAGATGTTGAGTGCGAATTAATTTCTGGAGCACGTTTTGAATTCCCAGCAGATTCTGACTGAGTTACAATTGAATTTTTGATTATGGCTGGTGTTCAATGTCTTTGGCTGGAGAATGCTGTACTGTGCTGCCGGTACGGTTCGTTGAAGGGATTGTGACAGAATGCGATGGGGTGCGCCTTGAGAAGGGGTGACACGAGGTCGTTGTTGTCGTTCGATAAGGGAGTTCCAGTTCGGCTGAAGCTGTAATCCAATTCGGAGAATGTCGTCGGAATTTGGATATGCTCTTTTTGACATGCTTACGCATGCACAAAGGTATTTCAGGCAGTGTTGCTAGTACTTTTGAGTAAAGACTGAAGACAATTTGCTTTATCGCCAAGAATGTACCACTTTCGGTAAATTGTAGTCCCTGTGAAATACAAGAAAACCGGTGTATTTTCAAAGAATTTTCACGAACATGTTACTTAGAAGAAATTAAGCTTTTCTTGTAAGCTTTTGCCAAAGCGGTTGAATGGGACTGCGGCGCTTGCAGCACTGGCAGGACTTTTGGGAAAAAACGTGGATTCCATGTGTGCTGGTCACAGTACTGAAACGTGACGTCCTAGTCCACGTCTACGAAGACGATATCGGTCCACAGCGATCAACGAGAACCTTACGGATGAGAGATCGGCAAAGATGGACGAATGGAGACAGTCCCCAGAATGTCAATGCAGGGGCGTCACCAACGAACGACATCGTCGCCGATGTTGTGTCAAACCAATTTTCGGATGGACAATCTTGAAGCTGGCTGAAACGGACTGCACACTGCGGAGTGGACAGAGCTGTCAGTTCACTGCAAAGCTGGGGCAGACATCTAAATGCAGTCCAATCTGGTGCATTGTTTTGTGAAACAGTGGACTCCTCCTAAGTTGAATTTTCACGGAATAACGAAATTAGTTCGAGTTAGAGCGAGTGTTTTGTGTGGAAAGTCGAAGGAAATGCTAAAATATGGCGAAAGAAAAGTTAGAGTTAGAGGAAATTTCGACTTCGAGTTCACTTTTCACTGTATTTTCAATTCAATTTCAAGCTCCTTGTGAGTTTTGTCATCAAATCGATCATGGAATTATGGAATTGGAATCTTCAGGATTCTATCTTTTTTTCTATTTTGGTTTTCTTTTTCATGTTGTTATATATATTTATATACACATCTTAAACCCTACCTTAAAACTACACTAAGCTATGGAAGTCGCCCATAGGTTGCGACTGGGGGATTTTTAAGTAATCCGGCCTCAAGACCGGCTGCGCCCCATAAGGGGGTACGCACTACTCCTTCTACCCCGGGTCTACAGGATTCGACGATGGAGTTCCCTCGCTCCCCAGTCACCAGAACTTTCGATGTTGCAACATCCCGACTCGATACCGCTGTACTGAACCGGAGGAGACCCTCCGCAGCTCGTTGTGCGACGGAAAGGTCGTGGTTGGGAGCGGAGGAAGAGGAGCGGTACTGCATTTTCATTTTGAATCAGACCGTGTATGTCCAAATGGAGGAATGCTTCTGGGGGAACGAAGCCGTTATGACGTACCCTTTCGTGGTACTGAGGATTGATGTAGTAAGCCCCAGAGATCAGGTTATTGGCCGAGTTCATCGCTCTGGCAGTATGGCCTCGAATTATCTTCACCTGGAAATTGTCCACTCGTATCAGGTTCGCCTTGGTGTATAAAACCTCATTGGAGTAAAATTTGTTGTACTGAAACTCTGGTGTTCTGTAAACGCGAAGGCAAGCCCTAAGACAAGGCCTCTTTTCCATCAAGCTTGCAATTGCATTGAACTACACGGGACAGGTATAGGTGAGCATTGGTCGGATGAGGCACATATAGCAGATTACCTTCACCCTCGCATCGCGTTGGCTGTTGTAAAACAGATTCTTTGTAAGAACGAAAGCACCTCGGACTCGGGCTAGAGTAAAACTAAACTGAAATATTCAGAACTGCATCCTTATGTACTGCTCACGCCAACTCTTTATACTGGTCTTCTTCTCCACCTCATACCCGAAAGCTAGAATTTGAAGACCCTCCTAGCTGGCGCGCTAGTGCTCATGCGCTCGATATAGGCGCGCCAGTGCAGTCGACGGATTTTTGCCTTCCGGACTACGTCCACATCCTGGTACAGCTCGTAGAGTTCGCGGTTATGTCTTCTCCTCCATTCGCCTTCCTCGCAGACGGGACCATATATCCGGCGTAAAATTTTTCTATCGAAGGCACAAAGAATCAGCTCTGATGTTTTGCTTATCGTCTGCTCCATATACTAGGACTGGCAAAATAAGAATTTTGTGGGAAATGGTCCTTCGAGTCAGGTATTTTGCTCCCACTTCTCCACTGTAGCATCGGTTCCCAAGAGCGATTCTACGTCGAATCCCCACTAGAATGTCAATTCTGGAGTTCCCGTTTGGCCCGAGGAAGATATGCTACTTTACTACCACACAATTTTTGCCGTCGGTTGTTATGTTTTGTCGCAGGAGGTGTCTGATGGAGCGTTTCTTCGGCGACAGCATATATTTGTTTTAAATCTCATTGACCTAGCAACCAGCTCGCTTTGCCACTTCCTCCATCGCGTGACGATGTCGATGTCATCTGCGTAACCCAACAGTTGGACTGACTTGTAGAAGATAGTACTTCTTTACCAGCAAAATGTTATGGTAGGGAACCTTCGAAATGCGAGTAATTTAACGTCATTTCCTCCATTTCGACTTGCTGAAGACATGTTGTTGAAGTGTTGCGAAGCTGATGGTAGTCCAACAGTCCAATAGCAAAATAAACAACAAATAAACCTTAGCACCAGAAACTATTAACAAAAAGTTAAATTCTAGAATGGCGACCTAATCAACTGTTTTCAGTTGTCTCTTATTCATTATTTGGTTTGTATTCTGTAATCCTGTTTCTGAAATAGTGCGCTTGAGCACCCTTCGCAACAGAGGACGTCCTCAAACGAGATGGCGCACACAAGTGGCGAAGGACCTGAACCAATTTGGTGTGTGCAATTGGAGGCAGCTGGCGAAAGATGGAGAGGCTTGTTGGTTGAGGCCCAGCTCCACCGCGGACTGTAGCGCCAAACAAAGAAGGAGTTTGAGCTCCCTCCAACACATTCCTAAAGAACTCGATCCCTCTTCGACGTCCCTCTATATTGCGAACTTGTCAATGGACTTGTCTGTCTCCACTTAGAAGGGAGTGCCTTATCCACTGAAATTTCTCCTTTGAATAATAAAGTTTACAGGTTCTTAGTCCATTTTCATGTAATGTTGCTCGTTGGAGCAGCTAAACAACTAAAAGATCCTAAAGATGTGTCTGGAACTGCTTTCGTGTGATAATGGTGTCCATCTGCACCCATAAAGCAGCACCGATTCCACCTTGGAGCCGAGCAATCGCAGCTTGGTTCTTAAACTGATGACGTTGCCTTTCCAGATCGTCAATAGCATTCCGAACGCTGCATTAGGCTTCTCGATGCTTGTGTACCCATCCAAGTCAGTGCCACCTCGGTTAGCCGAGGCCGAAGATAAAGAGAGCAGAAAAGTTAGAAGTGTTCACGCCTTTAGTTCTAGTTGTTTTCATTAGCCCCACATTTCAGAGAGGACATCACCATCTGTTCGATCAGTCAGGCCGCAATTAACTTCTTGGAGAGGCTGTCTCTTAACGAGATGGCTGAGCAATTCAATATACACTTCATGTGGGCGTAGGGACAGTGTGACATACAGGGCAATTGCAAATCCAATGAATTCGCTTGGCGTGGTCCGACCTGTCCTCTAACACCAGCAGGAGATCCACCTTCTATGCCGATGGCTGTATCCTACCATCTTCTTAAGATAGAAATGGCTAGAAGGAACCACAAACAAAGGAAATAGGAGCAGCACTAAGTCTTAGACTGCGTGGACTGGACTCGACTGAGAAGACCTACTGAGAAGATCTACACTCACGACGCTCATTGGCGTCATAACCGGATTTGACGTACACGCTCGCAGGATGAGTGTCCCTACAAAGCATGGGTGAAGAGGATGTAGAAGCCTCGTAGGTGGTACTCACATCTAAAGGCCTACTATTTCAATAATCCCAGAATCTGCGTCAGCCACTTAAACCATTCGATTTAGTTCAGATTTTCTAGCGTCTTAAACATGCGTGCTAACCACCACAAATAGTGGGGGTGACGGTATGCACTCTTGCGGAAGTCCACTTTAGCATCTCGATTTAACCTACAAAAGCCTCAAGAAGTCGATGAACATAGGATGCATCGGAGGCCTGTGTTCAAGGCATTGCTTTGCTCGTAAATGTTCCATAAAGTGGTTGTGTGTGCAGGAAGATCCAGTGGAAAAACCTGCCTGTTCGACGTCAAGACTTGAGTCTCAATGCTCTTTGAATCGTTCTAGAACTATTCTTTCTACAGCGGCAAGAATGCCATCAAGTTTCCGCTTCCCATCTATGCGCTACTGTTGCATTTTTGAGTCAATTCCCAAGAGATGTCAACGAGTAGACGTTCATTTGAAAGAATTGCTCGTTCGGCGAATGATAAACAATGCGGAACACTCGACAACAACCGAGGATCCTTGTGTTGACCATCCACTCTGCATGACATATTGGTGCTCAAAAACACGACATGTCCTGTTTCAGTGTTTCAAGTGCGGCCATCTTGACCTCACTCGATTTTCAATTTATATGTTCAACTTCACGTTTATGTATTCATCCACTTGTTCGGTCATAAAAGAAATGCCAAGTGGTGTAGTGTCGCTGTGCATACTTGTGTCGCCGAACAAAACAGCAAACGTGCTCTCTTTCTCTCTCTTGCACACACAAGGCAGCACAAGGATGCTCGTGATGATCGCTCAAGTGAGCATCGCCAGTCAGGTCAACAGCAGCAGCTCTCGTCGCCTGATTTAACAATCGATTATGTTTTTGCGGCGAACCTAGCATAGATATCCTCTTTCAGCAATACTCATCCCCGTCAGCTCGTGTCCTACGGAGTCTTGGCCACAGCGGCGACGGTGGTCACGGGAAGGATATCGAACCTGTCAGTGTCCCATTGCCCTGGCCATTAACAGGTGATTTCAAAAGCAAATATACACAAAGCCATCGTCCTCGTTGCTGAGTGTGCAGTCCACTTGCACATCCCCCGGACTCCAGCCGCACGGGAGGGTAGCGGGATAAAATTCGAAAGCATTTTTCTGCTCGAATATTTTATGGGAAATATTTCCGCGGGCCACTGTGGGGGGAGGCGTGGCAGGTGGCTATGGCAGTGTTTGCGCTCGAGTCCGTATCATGCGTGTATCCGTGAATCGATTGTATCCATGTCGCTGGCGGTGCCAGGCAATTTCGTCGGTGTGCCGTGTACGTGTGCCGAGCAGAAGCAAACAATAAAGTCTGCATAAATATGTTTGCCAAATAGCGCTTTTGGAATAACACTGATATCCTTTTGAATATCCTTTTAGTGTTATTGATTCGTGAACGGGCGGCGGAGGGACGGCGCGCGAAGTGGTTGATCTATGCTGCTGCTGGCTGGGTCTGATTTGAAATTGATTTTTTTTTCGACAGCCGCAGCCACAGGAATCGACGACGACGACGGCGACGGCTGCTGCGGATGGATGGGCTTTGTTGTCGATGTGGTGCGTGCGGATGGGTCTGTAGGAGTGACTTCCAGTTCCAGCTCTCACTTTTAAACTGTCATTTGTGAGGAGACTCCGAATGAGCCCGTGGGGTGATTTCAAGACTTTAGATGTGACTGTGTGTGGGAGGGGATGGGAAATTGTAACGAGACTCTTGAAGCGCAATTGAGGCATGCCTCTGATGGGGGAATCGGAATCGAATATTCACTGACTCTTGTTTCAAGGAGCAATCATCTGTTAGGCATCAGTGGATTATCCTGTTGAATATTGACATTCTTGAGCACTAGACTGAGAGAAGGGGACTCGTATAGGAATCGATTATTCTGTCAAAGATTGCCACACGGATAGGGAATTTGAGGAGACGGCGGCTTATTCGTTGCTAGTCAGTAATGTGGAACTTTGTAGGAGTCGACGTTCCTCTTAGTTCGGGTTTGGTTATTCGTTGAGGGTGTGCAACTTTGTAGTTCAGTAGTTCGGAGTTCGTTTTTCAGTGAGAGCAGCTGACGTTTTTGTACCTTTTTCTACGACTCCTCCTTACTATGTCCTCTGTTCTATTTTGCTTGACAGTGGCGGACATTCGCACTGTGCCTGAGTATCCTTTTTCTTTGGGGTACAGTCTGTGAGTATCGCCATCGACATACTGTGTGATCGCTTTCAACAGATCGATGGTAACTGCTGTCTCTTATGTGTCCAGACTGTGTGTAATCTCTAGAAGCTCTTGGATGCTACATGGCTTCATTCCAGGCCGTATTCAAGAGGCAATGTCTGTTAAATTAACAAGTCATTCGACGTAAACAGACGACAGGATCAAACAAGACGCCAATGCAGGGTTTTTTCGAGTTCATTCGAGGCAGCGGACAGAACTCCTTTACTCTCTGCTGGGTCCCGGGTCACAGGGACAAGTCAGAATGCTGATTCACGGTCCCTTGTCAAGGATTTATTCCTGTCTCCTGGGAAAAAATCATCTATGACAACGTTGGCCGTCGCCCTCCACGAAAAAACATCATTGTCGGCGTAGTGGTCATTGCGACCATTGCATCAGAGCGCACACCGGTGGTAAGCACCCTCGTCTGAGCGACGGTTCCAGCGTCAGAATACAGAGCGGTAAATCTAGGATGCAGTCATTGAGCAGACTGCGACCAGAGCGGTCGAACATAAGTTGTCGTCCAGTCCCTCATTCAAACAAACTCCGACATCCGACAGACTCCTTCCATGCAACAAAGAGGACAACTGGACATAACCATCTGAAGTACAATGAAATGGACATGAGAGTACCCAACGATGAAGAAGAAGGACACTCCTCACTACCTCTGGCACTGCCCAGCCTCTGCCAGTTGAGTCATATAACACATTGGGGAACATTTCTCCCAAGACCTGATGTAACAAATATCCGTCTAAAACCTCTTTTAAAGATCATTGGGATATCAGGATGTATGAGCAAGACATCAACACCAAAATGGAGTGAGACGAAAGAAGAAAAAGAGGTTACATTGCCCTAAAGGGCATCACAATGTCGCCAACTGAACTAAAGTCAGACGTGGCTTAGCCCGTAGAAATAGACCGTCTATCCATTCGACTTGTGTATTTATTTCTGGCAAAACACTCCACCAATCTACTGGACAAAGACAAAGAGTATACGACAGAAGGCTAATGCTACGACCTGTCCAAAGCCATACATGTAGTCCAGATAGCCAAAGGAATGAATGAAAAGCTCTCTAGTTGGAGGAGAAGAGAAAGATTCAACTACTAAAGGGCGGTTAAATTTTAAGGGCCGATGTTGATTTTGAATAAAGCACAAATTATTTATGAAATTATTGTCATTTATTTTTATTATGATAATATTGGTATGGTTCAATTATGTATGGAACAAAATATCGGCCAAATGGCCGCCGCGACCTCGGCGACACACCACCATCCGATGGTCCAAATTTTCGATGACGCTGAAGCATAATTGAGGTTCTATGCCGTTAATGTGCCGAATTATCTCATCCTTTAGCTCTTGAATTGTTGCTGTCTTATCGACGTACACCTTTTCTTTCAAATAACCCCAAAAGAAAAAAATCCAACGGTGTCAAATCACATGATCTTGGCGGCCAATTGACATCGCCACCACGTGAGATAACACGGCCATTGAATTTGTCGCGCAAAAGAGCCATTGTTTCGTTAGCTGTGTGGCAAGTGTCACCGTCCTGTTGAAACCACATATCGTCCACATTCATATCTTCCAATTCGGGCCATAAAAACTTCGTTATCATTTCACGATAGCGCACACCATTCAGAGTAACTGCCTGACCGGCCTCATTTTGGAATAAATACGGCATGATGACGCATGTTCGTGAATTACTTTATGTCACAATTTTCGCGACTTTATTTCGCAAATCAACTACACGTGAAATCAATTACACGTGAAAATGATTACACGCGAAAATGATTACACGTGAATTCACGATTTTTTGTCAAATTTTAAAATCCTCATAAATGTTTGTAATATCCATACGCCACTTCTGATCTGTTTTTTACTACAAAAAAAAGGAAACTCATTTACAGTATTACAGGGGACTCTCCCTAAGTCGAACTCTGCTTAAGTCGAACTTTCCCCAAGGCGAACTTCCTGCAACTCGAACTAATTTTGATATTCCGTAAAAATTCGACTTAGAGGGAGGCGACTGTATATAGACGGACGTACATGAGGCCACGTTGACGCGATCGCGTGAATTCATTTCACATATGTATGGGACGCACACATGTGTAGTCAAATAAATTTGGTGTAATGTGGCACGTCACGTACGTGACACGTGATAAAGAGTAACTAGATGCACGCTTAGCATCTGATACTCTACCTACTACTGCTTGTTATTGTCGATGCTAGAAGACTTACTGTAGAAAGTTGTTGGGTCCAGGGCTAGCAAGGACGAGACGTGGTGGAGTTGTAGCCTGTAATTAAAGAAGTGCTTAGCCACATGTGCTCTGCTCTATCAAAGAGGGTCTTCGAATCCGAGAGTCTTGCTTCGAGAAGACCGAACTTTCGGTATAAAGACCAAGTCATCGCGAACACAAGACAGCTTGATCTTGACGACTGGAAGCAACGTACCCAGGACCGTCTGTGATTGCTTAGGCCCAGACCCTCCACGGGTCGTTGGCATGACAAGTAAGTTAGCAGCTGCATTTCCTAGAATGTGAGCATTCAAGTCAAGTGGTACGTATAACTTGCCTCGTCTGCAATAAATGACAATACTTCTCTGCTTTCGATTCATTTTTCAAGAAGTATACAGCTATGCCTGCTTTGTATGCAGTCCTAGTCAAGCAGTCATAACACCTGGTAAGCAGTCATTGGCGGTCGGCAAGATCATCATAGTAAGGACCAGTCCAAGGACCCCATCCAAGAGAGTCAAAACAAGAAAAAACGTCCAGTAGACTATATCGCCGCAACTCAACGTCATTCGATCGACACAATCAATAGAAATTGATTTGCAAAACAAGGGGACGCCCTCAATCTCCTCTGCTTGGACCCTTAAGCCCCACTCTTGACCTCTGAATGATTCACGCGCTTCTGTTGATTAACAATTCGACAATGAGCACTCCACTCTCGACCACGACGACAGTTTATTGCCCGAAAATAGTCGATTCAAACGTGACGCCCAACCCACCCGGTGGCGCAATTCAACACGTCATTTCTCCGAACCAGGATATGACCAATTTCGAGCTCCAGCCCCCAATCCATGACCAGCGACACGCAAACAGCACTTAGCACAGATCACGTAGGACGGCGCTCGTAAAAAAATTCTAATCTAAGCGATAACGACCGTGCAGCACATTTGCCAACTCGGTCATATTTCCTGAAGACCCAATCCGGGATAATCGAGTCTGACATATTGAAATTGAAGTTTCGCCATCAGCGGCCCGTGTGCGCAAACAAGATTACCATCACCACTTTTTTTTGCACATATTCCACTCCGGAGGCGGTACGGGAAATGCGAAGCCATGTGATAGATGTGCAGCTCCGTTCATGATAATTAATGACTCCTCTTAGCGCAGAGATGTTGTCATCCATTTGCTAGTAGTCACTCCTCCGAGAGCCCCCCGGTATAAATATGCACGGCATCCCCCCGAGATTACACGTCAAGCTGATGTATATCGATAAATTGTTTATTGTCGCTGTCACTGACAGCAGGTGAACTTCGTTTCGTTTCGATATCAATCAGAGCTCACCGATGATGCGGGCGGGGCTGGAGAAAAGATGGCACCTAGATTTGGCTGGAGCTCATCAAATTTTAATAAATCCAAGGGCCCCCCGCGTTGTTGGTGCGGAATATCGATGTCGGATTGTGTAATTGGGTTTCGGTAGACCGTCCCATCCTGTTGCTCCTTTGTTTGGCTGTCAAAGGCGAGCGGCAAACTTGTGATTATTCGGAACCACGGGATGAGAGTGTGTTTGAGGGCGGTTCGTCAGCACCCCGGGGAGCTAGGCGCCGTGTGATCTGCTTGAGTATGCAGGTCCCAGGAGTGCGTCCAGACACTAATTGAGTCTTGCGTGGAGTGGACTGGACGTGGACTCATGCGGAAGCTGGCAGCGGGAGGGATTCATTAATTTGCACACCACCGCATCGGCCACCGGAGGGAGTAGTCTTTGTGGACCAGTGGGTGGTGGGTTGAACACACACAATTTTCCCGGACGGAATTTGTGATGGAGTTCACAATTGTGGATCCATCCACTCGGTAACCACATAAGTGTACCTTGGGCTTGTGCGAAATTGAACAAGTCTTGAATGTGACTACAGGTGGCGGATTGCGCTGCACACAATGGTTGGTTCACCTTTTTGGAGTGGACTGGAATGGAGTAGGAATCTTCACTGTTCCTCATGAAGAGGGCCATCCTTGTGTTCCTGACCGCTCGTAGTTTGCAATCCAGTTGTTCCTCATGGTCGCTCTAGTCTCCACTAATCCCTGTTCAGACTTGATCCTCAATGACAAGCCTCTCTGTCCAAACACATCGGTTAAGGGGGTCATCATTCGGCCCGGCTGAATAGGTCTGAATAAATGCCAAGAAGCAGCACCAAAAATGAGCCTCTTTCAGCAGAAAATGATGAAGAGTGAGGCTTCTGAGTTAAGCTAGTGTCCCATTTAAGAGTCCACCTGACGCAGGAACTAAGAGGCACTGGCAGGGTTCCCTCAGGAAAAGACTGCCACGTGACCCGCATGACTCTGGTCGGCCACACAAACAGCATACAAGATGTGAATCCTTAATTTCGGCTCCTGAGCAGTCCAACACAGAAGAGGCCTCCATCCCGTGCACACTCAATCTCAAAGAACGACTCAAACCAAACACACGTTGTCTCCATGCAGCCACCGGTCCGACAAACGAGCGTGCTCTTATTCAAAGAACTAATTACAACAAACGCCTCTCGGTGGCCACCTAACTTTGGTGCTGAAGACATCGTTCCTGCTCCAAACGGAAACACTAATGAGACCCAACTATTCCGTCCACCTGACCGAGCAGAAGTCACCTTCATCGGCTGCCGGCGAGAGAACTTTCGGGCGCTGTGCTCTTTATCCTTATCAACTGTTTGTCTAGGCGGCACCACACCGGTAGCACCACACAAGCAGCACCACATCACCGGCAGCAGCCATCATCGTCCAAGCAGCCGCCCAGAAATGGACTAAATCGTAATCAACTTTTTTCGGTGGGCTGGGAGGGCGGCTGTTGACACACACATTAAAATGTTAATCACCCAACTGTATGCACACAGTTCTCTGGGAGCAGAAACATTCCCAATTACGCAGCCTGGCACCGGATCCTGGTCTTACCTTGAAATGAGCGTCTGCTTTTGTTTGCTTTAGGACTCGGGGTGATTGCACGTCGTTCACCCGCCCCGCTCGGGCGGAGTGGCGGCGGAGAGGGTGGTGGTGGGAGTGTGTGTATCCAGCAATAATGAGACATAAAGACCTCTCCCAACACCAGGGCTCCACTCGGTTTAGGCGTAATTAATGCTTGGCATGACACGCACGTAATTATATTTTATTAGCACATCGTCCCGGCGTATAAGAGATGCGCGTCTTTACTGCTGGGGCCCTCCTTGCTTCCTTGCCTCCTTGCCACCGTGCCCCTGAGCACACACACACAAATGCACGACCGCCCGCACGCCCGGGAGCAGGCACGCTCCAGCGGACAGAGGAAAGAATCGGGGTTGTTGAACACGGGACGTATGCGTAGCGTTTAGGTAACATTCAGGAACACGGGTTTGCTCTTGCCACCCTAATGGGGGTAATCGCGCGAGCGACGGACTCCGCAATTGACTGCGTGCCACTGGCAAGGTACGAGTATGTGCGCCAAAATGAGTGTTTCCGCGGTTGGTTACGGGAAGTACCAACTGACTTTCCTTTCACTCCCCTCACCTCACTTGTGGCTGCTCTCGCGCAACAAAACTAGATTTTCTGCCAAGCTTACGGTGGCTGAAAAGCAGATTTGAGCGATCCACATCGCGCTGCGCTGCAGCAGTGGAAGGTAAGCAAAAAAAAACCGATTTGAGTGGCGGGAGTTTCTTGTTTCCGGTTGTATCTGGGATACCCCCCCCCCCCAAACATATGCGAGCGCAGAGCAGAGCTCGAACGTTTATTTCGGTCCATGGATCTCTAGGTGGGATTAGGGAAATAAATTTTGTTTATTCTGATTTATGCGGCGGTCCTGACGGCTCTGGCGGCGAGGCGCAGCCGGGAGATTTACGACTCAACCGAGCGCACAAAAGTTATTTAAATTACCGCAAATGATTTTTAATGGGATGTTTAATAACGGTAGATAAAAGACTGTACGATTGTCTGTAAGTCCTCCCCTCGGGTGGGGCGGGATGTTCGGTTGTGATTTATCTCGGCATCTAGCCTGAAGCCTGTTGCTTAGATTGGTGGAATGTGTGGTGCGGTGGAGGGAGAGGGGAAGGGGGATGGATTTTTGGGTGATGAGTGGTAAGCTCGTGGTGTCATTACGGGCTTGCACTTATAAATCAAGGATTTGCAAGCATTTACGCCACTGTCGAGAGAAGTTATGTCCGTGGTAACATGTATGTTTAGCAGGGTGGACTGTTCTTACATCTCGCTTAAAATGTAGAGTGCTTTGAGCGTGATGGCTCCTTTTCGGCCTGATTGCGCGATGGACCGCCGATAACCCGCGTCAGAACCACTCTGTGGCGCGGAGTATTAATTTTTGGTGCAACGATGCCGTCTTCGTAGCCCATACGTAGTTAAGTAGTTAAGAATTGGTTGTTTTTGTCAGGAAACTGAACCATTGTAACTTCAAATGTGATGGGCTATGTCAGGAATTGCTATCCATTTGATCCACTTCCCATATCCTTGCAATGAGGACTAGGGTCTAGTTTCAACAAGACTTCATGTCAATTTTGAATTAGCCAGTTTATTAAGCACTCGTAAGTGGCTGACATCCGTGAGAATGGTCAGCTGACAACCCAGCTGTCTAGAGTGGGGATGTATTTGAGAACACGAGACTAGTAATTTCTGAACATTTATTAGTGGCTTTCTTGTGGCACAAGCCGGGCCGCCGATATGTTTTTCCAACACGGCGGAGCTACATACCACACAGCGCCACTATAGACGTAGTGCATGGTCATCACGAATGAAGCCGACATGAATGAACGCATCGGAAGTTGTGTAATTTGACGCCTTTAGACTCATTGAATCGCCATCGAAAAGCCATCGAAAATTGGATCTCCCGAATATGAGCCACTAAGCAAAGCAGTGCGTACAATTTGAACGAAGTTATATTTCGCCTTGTGTGGTCGAGGATATATGCGTCGACGCCAACCCAGTTGAACGTATGTCACAGCTTTGATTCCCGGTACGACAAAGAATCAAAGCTGGGCTCTCATCGCGTAACTTTTAAGACAATCGTCGTTCAAACGATTGTATTAGACGAGGTCGTCAACAGTTTGCTTCGTGCAACAATAAAATCGAATCGTCCCGTCGCGGTCTTGTCGTCAATCGTTCAAACAGTACACAGTTTGAGAACTATTAGTGGTGGCCCGTGGCGTTGTGGGTATGTGCGTATACTCCTACGCACTTGGACTTACCTGTCTGGGTTCGATTCCTGGTACGACAAGAGATACTTTTCACGGCCCCACCTCTTTCGTGTCACTGACAATGCTCAAAGAGTATAACTGTCTAGAAAAAGCTTCTCAAACTTGGCCGTTCGGAGTCGGCATAAAACTGTAGGCCTCTTCCACTCGTGATAGAACAATAGCACGCACAAAACGAGTGGTTGCTGAGAAGTTAGGCCCTGGCCCTCTACGGGCTGTAGGGGCACCCATATTATATATTGAGAACTACTAAACTCGTTAAATGTCATAAAGGAATTTATGCTGTCATTTTTAAATTCGTTGTTGTGTGCTTCGGAAACATGTTGCAAAGCTTCTCTAAACTTGAATTAAACAAACAAATGCACAATAATAATAATTATTTCTTATTCAATAGCGATTCTTTTATTGAATTTCGAATTCTTTCGGCAAACTCCTTCATACGGTTATTGAAAATACCTCTGCTTGCTGTCTCATTTTCAATTCAGCGCAAGTGTTAGCAAAAATAGCAACTTTGTTAGGGTGGTACCTGCTATTCCTTTCCATTATCCAACTGTACGAACAGTCAAAAATACATTTAGGAAGACAACGGCAATTGGTTATACCTTTATAAATGCCAATACATCTTTCTATAAAGTTCCTTGCCTTAGGGTGCTCTATAGGGTGTGAGCATCCAAGGTTTAAGGGGGTATCCACTGTCGCCTACAATGTTATATTTGTGTAACTACCCAGAAGCCAATAGCTATGGTTGCTTTCGGCGGATCTTCTAAAGAAAAATGCTCTTTCGTTCGAATGCTTCTCTGCTATCATTTATTGCAGTTGTATGGTCGCAAATCTTAAATAAAACAATTGTTTAAACGGGTTTTACCGCTCTTAAAAGAAGACCCGCAATCATCGCACTTAAGCTGTGTCTTCCTTTTCTATTGTCTTCTCATGTTCTCGCGGGCTTTGAAAATATGTGGGTGATTTCATCCAGCATCTACGTATCCGATAACCATGGAAATTAAAAACAATTTAATTACTTCTTGGCATTACATACTTCTGATAGAACCACTGCTTTGTTTCTTCCTTTCTCATTTCGTTGCCCATATCCCATGTAATCCAGATTGGACACAGCTTTAGTTCTAACGCTTTTATGGGCTCCCATTTTCACTTTCTTCGTCATCGAAAAGTAAAGCATCGTAATGCCGACGCATTTTTTTTTTAAATTTTTATCAAAAATTTCAAAACAAAACTAAACAACAATCCACCAAGTATGAAGTATGAAACGATTGTAAAATAGCAATCGTCCATCACGTTCAATTCGCAGTCAGAAATCGCAGATTAAAATAATTGTGATTATATAAAATCGCAACATAGAAACTGTCGAAAGCGCCCTTGAAGCGAAGGAAATAGTAATATGTACTTTCTTGGATATCGACGGACCATTTGACAACACATCGCACGATGCGATTATTAAAGCAAGAGTGCCAAGTGGTGCCTGATCATAGACTTAGTCGCCTAGAAGAGGTTAAAGATCTGGGTGTAATTTTTGATACAAACTTAAATTTTGCATCACATTATGATTATACAATTGCGAAGTCTAATGCTATGTTAGGTTTTCTGAAAAGAAATAGTAGAGATTTTCGGGATATAACTAGTCTTAAGTCCATCTATTGTTCGTTAGTCAGACCGTATTTAGAATATTCTTCCATCATTTGGGATTCCCCATATGATACACAAGAACTCAGATTCGAAAGAGTACAAACAAATTTCACGAGATATGCTGTCCGTAAATTGTATTCCTTCGAAGAACTCCCTAAATATGAAATAATAGGCTTGCAAACCTTAAGTTTCAGGCGTAAGGCAGCGTCAGCCATGTTCATCCGCGATATTATTAATTGCCGTGTAAATTCACCAGACTTACTTTTTCTCATGAATATATATGCTCCCCAAAGATCTCTTCGGATGAGAAATTTACTATATGATAAGAGGCATAGAACCAACTATGGTTGTAATGAACCTATTACAAGGTGTATAAACACTTTTAATGAACTTTGCAACTAAATTGATTTTAGCTTGTCTCGATTGGAGTTTAAAAAATTGATCCATGCACTATGCTATAATTAATAATGTTTATTTGATGTAATCTGTGAGATGCAAAATCGGTAGATGATCCTTAGTCGCGCAGCAAAATCTGCTGTGTAAAGCGATACTGAGAGTTAACAATTAGAGAACGTAGTGTTTTGTGTACTCTGTGATGGAAAAAAAAAAAAGAAAAAAGAAGGAAGTAAACCGAACTGTATCGAAATGGATGTACGAACTTCTGAGCACGACAACAGCTGAGACGCATACATCAGAAGGTATAATAAAAGTCAACACAACAAAAGGATGTCCTCAAGGAGAGGAGTGGAGTCTAGCTGTAGACCAACTTCTGCAGATACTAACAAATCACGGCATCAAATGTCAAGCATATGCTATCATCAGCATGCATAGTTATTATAGCCTGAGGCAGGATGGAGGAGACCTCGAATGGGGACTTAAAATTACTAAAAGGTGGTGCCTGTCAGCTGGGCTAGATCTAAGTCCGGCTAAAACCACCATAGTACCCAGACAAATTGGAACGACTAAAATAAATTAGTGTGTCATTCACAATACTGGCTCCAATAAAAGAGGTAAAATATCTAAGAGTCATCTTAGACAGCAAACTCATCTGGAAAAGACACACAGAAGAGATCACCAGGACGGCGACACGTGCTAACTCTAGTTGGTATACAAATTTAGGACACCCCATGTTCACCTTGGGCTTTTATTTTGTATAACTTTAGAGTGTGGGTTGTATATGAACATCACCCATAGGGCCATGAAATTTCTGTAAATGTAAGTTGCTGCAATTTACCAGTTTTTGAGTCTGATTGCTCCAGTGTAGTGTTCAAAAACCTACGGCAACCAACGGGCCTCGGTCTATTGCGGACATCCCTGATCTGCAACCACACTATTGAGGATCTATCAGATTGTTGTACGAATTATTTCAACCTTTTACTAAAATTGGCAGAAAAGGACTGTTTCTGGACATTATTCTCGTCCCCTCGTCGATTGTATTCTTCCCATGCATTTAATGTTCGTAAAGGTCGCCAATAGTTCTTGTATGTCGATCCTACAGTGTCGTATAGTAGTAGTACAAGTAATAAGTTTTAATTATGGAAAAAACAATTAATTTGTTACAAACTTGACAATAAGGCATTTGCCGTCAGTAGAAATAGACAGGTTAGCCTTCAAATAGATTTATAGATATGCCCAGAACCCAGATTTATAGTGATTGGCATGTTATATTAAAAAGAATTCATTTACAATGTTTTGTCGGTATTTTAGGTCACTTTTCAGAAAATTGTACAGAGTGACCCAGTTTTTTCCATTTCAAATCGAAGAACTTCATCCGAGTGTTTTTTCCCAATCAAAAGTTCAACGAAATTGCTCCCTTGCTTCAATCAAGGTCTTCCTCATCTGTTGCCCCACCATGTTCCCATAATAATAATTGCACCACCCCGTAACATCATATGTGCCGTTCATCCTACGCAACCCCCAAAGTCCAACAATCTTTGCGAATCACTTCCGCAAATACGGCGCAAACTCTGAAATAATTTTCCATTTAAATGCCACAACATTTCAAGAACAACAAAGAATTAAATTCCTCCTCCCTCGGCCCGTCTCGTCAAAATTTGAATGCTATGTGGTTAAGAATCCGAATTTTTTCCCATTCAAATGCGAAAAAAGTTTCGTTCGCCTATTCATCCCCGGACCGGGGGCGGACGTCAGATCAAACGAGCCATTTATTGGTCTTCGCTCATAGCGTTCCACTGCTTGCGCATGTTACACAATGGCAAAAATATTTACGTTTCGTCAAACAATTTTACGAGTCTACACGTACTTGGACGGTTTACGAGCCACGCATTTCGCTTCTTAAGATTCTGGTGCTGGGCAAGAGGGAGTTCGTCCCTTCAGCCAGATGGAGCTCGCATTTGATAGAGCTCCGAAATGGAACGTGTAAACAACGTTTTATGACACTTTTCAGGAAGATACGAACCAGTCAGCGGACTGGCTGATTTTGAATCAGAGTTGCTGTGGGTCGTCGCCGATAGGAAATAAGTCACAAAGTGATACAATGCGAACGTGCAACGGGGGCGAACTCGTACTGTTTGTGGGTAATGGACGGTGCACGCGCCGTGATTCCGTTGGCATTGAACTTGGGCAGAGTGTGTGAAATTGAGTTCATAAGGTGAAGGCTGGTGCAGTTAATTGCATCCTCTGATGATGCTGACGTGTGTGAATGCATTGAGTTCGAGTATACCTTGAAAGGGGGGTACACATGCCAGCTTATTAGGCTTGCAGCTTGGACCGAGTGCTTGGAACCGAATTTTTTGGAGTCCCTGATTACTTGACCTCCAATTTGAAGGTTTTCAATGCCTTCTCAAGCTAGGCCCATGGAGGTGATTTGATCGCACTTTAGGTGAGACTTTGGTGTCCATTCGGTCGATGTGGCATCGGATTTCATATTCCTAGTAGCGCTTATGACTTCTCCTCCATTCATCTCCCTGACAGCAGGAATCGTGGATAATTTCTCATTCAAAGCGCCCAAAAGCAGCTCTGGCTTATTAGCGAGCTTTTGAATCACTAAAGCAGGACTGGCCAGACTAGAGTCTCACGGAAAATCATTTTAAACTTGAAGTATTATTGCCCAGAGCAGTTCTTCGTCAGAAGTCCACAAATGCTTTGGTCTAGCAGTCGCGTGAGTCACCGCCGCAGCCCAATTCTTCATTTGTCGTAGAGCCGATGTTGGGAGTTCCTAAAGTCGATTTTACTTAAATTAGTGAAGTGCCCATAGGTGGTGAACCATTGCGTTGTGGAGAGATGCCTGATTGCCGAGTTCGAGGCCTGTTGTCTGTTGTTGGAGTGGTTTTTAGAAGTCCATTAATGCAAGCTTTCCGTTGTAATCATCGATTTCTTTGTTTGTTTGGTTTTTTAGTGTTCTTCAAAGTCAAACCTGATCCCTTAACATTGCCATTTCATCATAGAAAGGTTTACTTACATTTGTACAACGCAGTCGGAGACCGACGAGCAATCTCGGGCAATGCAGAGAGATGGTTGCCAATGTACCAGCAAAAATGCTCTCTGTCGTGCGGCTTATGATCCGGCGGCCCACATTTTTTTTTATAGATGTGAGTGAGGGTACGTCAGAACAACGTTATCGTCAATTGCGCCCGGTGTTGTTGACTGATCTCGAACTTTTTTTTTGCCCGAAATGTTGATCGGCATGTAGTTCCATCAAGACGACGCTACTTTCCACACAGGACGAGGAATGGTGGACAAATTGAAATGTGTGTTCTGTGAGGCCGGTGAACTTTCTGACTGGATAGTGTGATTTGACGCCTTTAGACCATTTGTTATTAGGATACACCAAATCCCTCGCCTACGCCGACAAGCTAGTGTCAATTGCAGCCTTGGAAGACCACATTATACGTGTTTCCATGGTCCCATCTCGTTTGCTTTTCTTTGATTTACGTGTACGTGTGATAGTCTCAATTTTGCTGTGCTCTAGGGGGCGACACGCTAATGGTCGCCCACAATCCGTTTGGCGCTTGCTGTCAGTTTGGCTAAGGCCATGTTGTTATTCTTAGGCACAACAAGTGGCTCCTGTATGATGCTTGTGACGTGGAACAGTTGGCCTTGCACGGGACAATGCAAGAGGAAGTGACATTTCAACCGCGCTGACAGATGCATGCGAGTTCATCTTGTCTGTTCAGTTTACTCGGTCTACAGATAGAGGACTCATTTGATGAGTCTTGCAGGATTGATGAATGGCAATTGGTTAGGGGTTACAATTTCACTCTAAAATGGGTCTATCAAGAGGATTTTCTTTAAAGAAGAAATGCCGTCATTTGCTGCTGAGATGGATGAATTCTGTGCATCATGTGACGAATGATGGCTTCAAAATAGAAGCTATAAGGCATCAAGCACATACCTTCTTCAGTCAAATGAAAGCTACACTGTGTTAAACAATGTCCAAGACCGCCACCAACAACCACCTTGCAACCAAAAAAAACAAACAAACAACAAACTTGACCCAACCACTTTTTCACTTTGCTTATGACTTGGCCCCCGTCAGGAGCGAAGTGTCAATGTGCTCGTAAAAGTGACTCAAAATTGGACAAAACCAATAGACCACCTAAAACGTAGGCCACCATACCGCCAGCCAGTGCGTCAGTTGATCCAATGGAGCATGAATTGAATTGAATTGAAGATATCGGGATGTGTCGCGGAATACACTAGTACTGCGACCAGGTCTAGACCAGTCTAGGACTCAAGTGCTCTCTTCAAAAATTGTACAACTTTCCCAGATGGGATTTCTGTAAGGTCTTCCTTTCCTTTAAAGTTCAGCCCTTTTAAGTTCTCGAGTTTCTGTGGCTCGATTGGGATTGTAGTGTCGTTCCATGAATGCCGTTGAGTGTTTTATACCCTCTTGGTTATTCCAAAAACTGATTCCTCTGTCTGATTATCCATTTTTGTAGTGGTGTAGGTTTGTGTCCCTGTTATTTAGTCCATAAACGGGGAAGGGCCCAATGAATGTTATCAGAGCGCCGTCTTGGCTTGTAAAGGGTGGTTCAATTTTAAGGGCCGATGTTGATTTTGAATAAAATACAAATTATTTAGGAAATTATTGTCATTTCTTTTTATAATGATAATATTGGTATGGTTCAATTATGTATGGAACAAAATATCGGCCAAATGGAAGCCGCGACCTCGGCGGCACACCTCCATCCGATGGTCCAAATTTTCGATGACGCTGAAGCATAATTGAGGTTCTATGCCGTTAATGTGCCGAATTATCTCATCCTTTAGCTCTTGAATTGTTGCTGGCTTATGGACGTACACCTTTTCTTTCAAAAAACCCCAAAGAAAAAAATCCAACGGTGTCAAATCACATGATCTTGGCGGCCAATTGACATCGCCACTACGTGAGATAACACGACCACTGAATTTGTCGCCCAAAAGAGCCATTGTTTCGTTAGCTGTGTGGCAAGTGGAAAGTGGCACCGTCCTGTTGAAACCACATATCGTCCACATTCATATCTTCCAATTCGGGCCATAAAAAGTTCGTTATCATTTCACGATAGCGAACACCATTCACAGTAACTGCCTGGCCGGCCTCATTTTGGCAAAAATACGGCCCGATGATGCCGCCAGCCCATAAACCGCACCAAACAGTCACTCTTTGTGGGTGCATTGGTTTTTAGACAATCAGTTTTGAATTATGATTCGCCCAAATACAGCAATTCTGCTTATTGACGAAGCCACTGAGGTGAAAATGTGCCTCATCACTGAAGATGATTTTCTTCGAAAATTGATCATCCACTGTTGCCACTTCTTGCCACCATTCTGACCATTGACGATGCTTGAAACGGTCAAGAGGCTTTAGTTCTTGAGTCAATTGCAACTTGTAAGCGTGTAAATGCAAGTCTATGTGCATAATGTTCATCAACGACGAGCGTGAGAGGTGCAATTGTTGGGCACGACGACGAGTTGAGCTGGACTGCTCTTCAGCCACACTATTGCGAACAGGAGCAATATTTTCTGCAGTACGAGCTGCACTGGTGTTTTCACATCTCCTACAGACACGGTTTGCTCAAACTTTTGCACGATATTTCCGATTGTACGCACATTTGGACGATTAAATTGACCGAAAAAATCACGAAGTGCACGATATCCATTTTCATTTGAACGCCCATTTTCATAATAAGCCTGAATAACTTTAACGCGTTGCTCGATTGTGTATCTTTCCTTGTTTCAAATTGAGTTAGTCTGAAATTGAGAAATGTCAAATGAAATGCAGAAAAAAACTTGACGTTTAGGTGTGGTTCACATTCAGCATCGGCCCTTAAAGTTAAACCACCCTTTATATCCAATTGAGCATGAGTTATCTGATAGCCCATTCTTTCCTGTTGTTGTACAAGGCTATTCATTAGGACAGGTTCACAGCAGAGTTGCCTATCTCTTACAAGCCCAAGGAATATGGACGTGTCAAAAAACTTGCAGCTGATAAAATTTGTATGCTGTGGCCCTATTTGTGCGATCTTCAGCCTTTATTGGGTTCACGTTCGTGTCGCACTTGTCCACCCATTTGGTGCGAATGGATCGGCCATTTTGGATAAGATCACTGAGAATCGAAGTGTGTTAGCCAGAGCCTGCGATAGCACTCTTGACATTTACAGAAAGGCCGGAAATGCAGTTCCCCGTCATAGATTACTTGGTGTCATCGATCTTACTTTAGCCTCGGAACTAGGTCAAGGTGTGTCCTCTCTTCCGAGCGAATTGCACTGCAAATCGCATATGTTTTACGATGCCGTGGCACAATCGGATCCCTTCGCTAATGCTGTCGTATGCGTTTTTGAAATCGATAAAAGGATGTGCGCAAATTTGAAGCTGGCTCCGGTCTTTTCTAGGATCGGCCTATAGTCGATAATTCGGACTGGAGGTTGCACTCGTACTTAAGTGCCGATTAGTACGCTGCAAACGAAGCTCTAGACGTTCACAGAGTACGCTGACGACGTTGTCCTTGCGAACTGCCTCCCTTGTCTATCAGGTGGACACAGGAATTTCGAGATTAAACTGCAACACAAATCGACTGTGGACTCTAATTTGAAAATAAACACCTTTTTTTCCCCTGCTCCGCCAACTTGCAATTTGTAATCCAACGGATAACATCATCACATTATCCAGTTCCAATTAGGAACGCGCACAAAGCTCGCCACTCGATATTCCAACTGAAACCACAGCACGTGACCGCCATGGCCACCCGGCAGTCCGTTCCAATTATCACGAGTACACGTCGAGTTCCCTCGCTTTCTCATCCTCCTCTCTCTCTCTCATCGTTTTTTCCATCTTCCTTAAATTAATGTAAGAATGGCTTAGTTTACCGCAAAGCAGAATAATGAAGAGCCGGCCCCGTGGATGAGGAGGTGGAGATGGTCGTAATGCTCATTCACTGAACGGATCTTCTCTCCATTTCATAAATCAAAAAGCAACGGATACCGACCGAAGGACAACACTAGGACGGCTCCAGCATTGCACATGTCCTGCGTGTGTATGCCTGTGTATCACATTCACAGCCCTCCCCATCGCCATCATCATCATCAGCGCCGACGTCCTCTTGTGGAAAGGTCTCATTCTGGGCTCCTGCCGGTTTTATAGATTTTTTTTTTCTTTCGTGTGCCGTGGAAATATGGAAATCCAACGAAGAGCAACAACAGGGCAAGAAGGACGAGGAAAGCCAGGAAGCGAGCATATTTCAGGATAACAATGATTATTATTTTTCGTGCCTGTCCTTGAAAGTGTGGATGGGCATAAATAATGAGCGCACAGATAGATAGACATTGGAATATGTATGAGCGGAGGAGGGTGGGTGGATGTGGCTGGTCAAGTGTCTTCGGCTGGAATTCCATTTATGCTCTGGATTGGATTAGTCAAATGAGATACGAGTATATGAAGGGCGGGAAGTGAAAAGGTAAACCCTCGCCGGACAACTGACCATTCCCAAGCAGGCATTTGTTGGATCTGAAGCCGCAAAGTATTTTATGATTGAAGTTGAGAAGGTTTTCTGCTGGAGGCGGGGGAGTTAGTGATGTTTTGACATTCAAGGCTTTTCATGCAATCCATCCGAGGCGCAGCAAAATGTTATGTTTTTTGGAGAAAGGATGGATCACGATGAGGGGGAACTGGACTTCGGTTGTTAAATAACTTTGAGGTCGAACTGAGTGTGACGGAGCAGAGGGAGCAGATGGAGCCCAGAACATGTCTGTCGAGGAGGAGTGTACAACTTGTGGTTGAAGCGTGTTTCATCTTATTTCAATGCATCCTTGGGGGATTTCAAGGGTTATCGCCTGACTCCTGAGCACCTAATGATATGTAGACGTCAATGTGAGGTGGTTCTGATGGGCGAGGAGCTCTTTGCTAATGCGGAACATGTTTGTCAAAAAAGTAGTCAGTCGTAGTGTCAAAGAACTCAATTTGCTTACCGACTTATACACCGCACTCCACTGGACATTACAAGAGTGTTTAAGGCAATCCTTCTTATGGTCCAATTGCGAACACGTTTGCCGAAGGCCCTCACTGGCTTCTTGTGTTAGAAATGATTACTTAATGTGCATAGATCCGATGAGTTTTGTGTCCTTCCTCTTCTCTACATTCTTCACAGGTATGACACTTGGGCTGGTCTTTCAGTTAACTCGAAAGTGGTCGTCGCCACCTAACCACGCCCAATTCCGCGACAGAGAGACGATTGAATATATTTACGTTGATTTCCATTTCGGTCACATTTTTCATGGACACGCGTCTATCGCTTTGCCGGGGGACACCAGCACTTCCCGACTGACCGAACTGTGTTATCGAAAAGGAGAAAAATCCACAAAAAGGACACCTAAGTCATTTCCATTCACTTCATGTACGTACTTCGGCAAAAAAAAAAAAAAAAAAAAATCCCACAATCTCGTTATGCTTGTGGTGAAATTTGCCACAGAAAAGGTCCTCGCCGTCGGCGAACCAGAACTTCAATATATATCCGCCCCCTGCCGTCACTCCGACTGAAGCCGAACCGAAGAGGACCATCCAGAGAGGACAAAGTTAATCAGTGAACCGGACAGAAGTGTATTTCCAAAAACTTTTTATTGCCCTTTGGCAGGTCTTGCGCGTCCTGCGATATTAATTCCCCCCTCCGCTCGGTACGGTGCAATACGTTCTGCGGAAGAGGGTGCAATTTTCTCACTAGCCGCACGACTATAAAATTCATCTTCTTGACAGTAATACATTTCCTTACCTCATCCACACCCACACACACATGCAGAGATACAGAGAAAAGTCAAAACATCAGCCATCAAGCCAGAGGCGGTTTCATTACTTAACAGCTGACGTAAGGACATAAATTGTGCAACAAATCTCAAGTAAAACTTCCCTCCCCCCCCCCCCTCCCCGGTTTGCCCCGTGTCCCGTGAATGCATTTTTAATTTCGCCACACTCTGCGACAGCAACGACAGGCGAAAAGATTGCAAAACTTTCTCACCCCGGCGGGGTGCCGTTTGCATCAAACAGCAGCAACACCACCACTTACCGGGCTACAATCTGAACCGAAACGACAACGACGACGTCGTCCTCCAATCGGGTCAAATGGATACGTATCGACCGAATGCGGACCACCCGGCACGGGGCATTACCATGGAAATGGGGACACGGATAGACGCTTTGCGCCCACAACTCTCTGGGGCCGAATAAAAAGTGGCCAAAAAATTAACACATGAGTTGGAGTTTAGTGTAATTCGGTGGCAGTAAAACTGTGCCCGCTTTACGCTTGCGGGTGGGGGTGCGGTGGTTGCTGCTGCCGTCACTGGTGTGGAAATCCGATGATGCTTGGGCAGAGCTTTTATGAGCCTCATAAATATTTCATTCTTCCACGGCGACCCGCACACTCCACCGCACAGGCAGGATAAGATACGAGTGGATGCCGGGACCTGTACGCAGATAGACCATTCGAATGGGCTGGACCGTGGACCGAGTGGGGTGAGGGACGAAGGACACCACTATCACGGCTCCAACTACACACAATGGATGGGTGGTGGCGAAAGGTTTCATTCAAATTCAGTGAGGGGGGCAGGCGCTTGGATGCTTTATTGATTCTGTAATATTCATGTGGGTGGCTGTGGTATCTGAGAGACTGGCTGTGTGTGGAGGAGCACTCCTTTTGCGTGTCCCCGGCAGATATTTCATTGTGCGTGCCAGGCGAGTAGTGAAAAGCCATAAAGCGATGTCAGTTTCTTGTTTCGCACTGAATGACATTTTACACTGGTTCGAGGATGTTTCGAAAAGAGCAACATGGAGACACTCACAGACACAGTGTGGCACACAAGCAAGGATCTCGGGCTATGTTGGTGGAAAAGGTGATGAAATGTGTGTAATTTCGAAAGTTGGCGAGTGCAAAAGGACGTAGTTTGTATCAATTAATTGGACAGAAGGCCTTTATTTTGAAGATTAAATGCAATGATTTCGACAGACAGCTGTGGTATCTTTTCTCAGACCTCCCTTGAGTAGCCCTACTGTCCGAAATGTGCTTGTACAGTCATCGTTCATGTTGAGCGTGCTCTCACAAGTGGATTAGATGTACAGATTTATTCCATATCCGAGCGGAAGACTTCTTGACAGTCAAACTGTCACAACTTTGGCATTGACTCGAGAGAAGGACTGCAGTCGTACAAAATGAAAGTTCTTGCGTTCAAGATCAAATTTTGGATCTGCAGCTTATGGGTAAACCCAATACACCACGGCGACATGCTTTCAGCTTGGTTGCATAGAGTTTCGTTCTATGACGGCGAACCTTTCAAGAGCCTTCAGTCTCAGCATTTTTTGCTGCTTTGCGGTGATATCTGATTTTTGTTGCCATTAAGTGATATATGCTCTAACTCAGAACAGAGCCATCTCAATATGAGATCCAATTTAATTCCATTTAAGGCCTCCTTCCGGATTTTCGCAAATCATCCGGATTCTTGCAATTGTAGGGAAGCACGGAACAGTACTGCATTTCTCACCAGAGAGTGCATTGTCAACTGATATTGATCCGAGTGATCACCGTGAGCCCACCCAATTTGAGTGCCAAAAATACATGCATTTTTATCCGAATTCCGGAAAGTCATACGGATTTTAGAACTATTCCGAGAAGGCTTGGGAGTGTGTCAAACCGATACACAGCTGTTTTGTAGACTTGGAAACTCTGGAGTGTTTGACAGTAGTAAGGGGGATATAGTCCTCTTTTGAGGATCGCCAAATAGTTCTGAACTAAACTGAACTTAATTCAGTGCTTTGTGTTTCGGCATTGTGCACATCAGGGTTGTTTTTGTTAACCGCCGCATTACACCGAGCATCGTTGCGTTGACGGTGGTGTATGTGAAGGCAATTTTAAAAATGCATGTGGTAACATGACGACCAACCGGCGAAAATCGAACGAGACTCAATTGCCTGAACAGTGAAATACATTGAACTAAATTAACTAGAAGAACGAGCTAGTTCAATAAACAGATTTGAACTAAACTGAGTGCTCTCTGGGCTGAAGTAAAATGCACAAGCCTCGTCTTTTTACATAAACTGTAGCAGCTGTGGTCTAATAAACCGTGGGCGTTGGACTTCACCACGGGTGCTTCTGGTCACCTCTCCTTGTCACTATTTATGTATGTAAATGGATTGGATGTCTGGATGTCTCTGATTGGACTTTAATCGTGGCGAGGAGTGCTTCACATTGGGATAGGTGGGGGTAAGACATTTCCTTTTTGCAGATGACTTAGTTAGTTGCACATCCTCCCAGACGGAATTCAAGCGCGTACTTGATAGTTTTATCGCCGTATGTGCTGGAATGAAGGTTAAAGTGAACAAATCAGATGTTATGGACGCCTGTTCAATGCACTCGACATTTAGTGGAGTATAATTGAAGCTGTTGGATAGGTTTAAGTATCTCGGGGTCTTTGTCACGAGTGGTGGGAGGAGTAATGCTGAACTCTCTTGTAGGATTGACCAAGCTGGCTGAATTTTGAAAAACCTTCGAAGATCGGTCATTAGTCATCAGCTTGGTGTCAAGGCCAAGTTGGCGATGTTTAACTCAGAATTTGCTCCAACTCTCACCTATGGTCATGAAATGTAGGTAATGACCAAAATAATAAGATTTTAAATAAAGGGTGATTTTTTAAAAGCTATAGGAAAGTTTTTCAAAAAAAAACACATAAAATTCAGAAAAATGCATGAAATCTTTATTTGAATCGATAGTACGGTCCATATAATTTAATGTTTGAAGATTATTTCATGCAAATGTTGACCTTGACTGCGCCTCAAATGGTCCATCCGCTTAGTCCAATTTTGGCATACTCTTTCCAACATTTCGGACGGTATCTCACGAATAAATGCTTCAATGTTGTCTTCCAATGCGTCAATTGAAGCAGGCTTGTCTGTATAGACATGAGCTTTAACATAGCCCCACAAAAAATAGTCTAAATGCGTTAAATCGCACGATCTAGGCGGCCAATTGACCGGTCCCGAACGTGAAATAAAATGTTCACCGAACTCGACCCTCAATAAGTCCATTGTTGCGGGTGCTGTGTGGCATGTGACACCGTCTTGTTGAAACCACATGTCATGCAAGTGAAGCTCTTGCATTTTGGGCAAAAAAAAGTTGGATATCATCTCACGGTAGCGCTCACCATTCACAGTTACGTTACGATTCGCATAATCTTTGAAGAAGTACGGTCCAATGATGCCATCAGCCCATAAACCGCACCAAACTGTGACTTTTTCTGGATGCATTGGTAGCTCTTGCAATGCTTCTGGCTGATATTCACTCCAAAATCGACAATTCTGCTTATTTACGTACCCATTGAGCCGAAAATGAGCTTCGTCGCTGAACACAATTGAACACACAAATCACAACAAAACAGAGCACGCATTTTGATAATAAAATTCAATAATTTGCAAGCGTTGTTCGTTTGTAAGACGATTCATGGTTAAATTATAGACCAAACTGAAGATGTTTAACAGTGAAACAAAACACGAAACGTGAGTCAGCTGTTTAAACCAGTGTTGCCAAAAAGATAATAGCTCAAAATTCACCCTTTAGTGGATCATATGCCGGCCAATGTAGATGAGATGGGATGAGCTATTGTTTATTTCATCCGGATTGTCATTATTTTTCAGTTGCTTTGCAGTGGCACTTTTTCCTTAGCCGTATCGAGACATATAAATGCAATTCAGAGAACGGAGAGCTTGTGGAAATGCACATTTCTTGTCGAATTACATATGTTTCAGGTCAGCTGAATGAAATAACGCCGAATTTCGTTTATTGCACAGAGGTTGCAAGGTTGCTTTGAGGCTAAATGAACCCAGCGGCTTTAGGGTTTGACATTTCAGCTAATACATATTACAGATATTGGCACAGAGTACCAAAAACAAGAGAATAACTTTTTTTTCCATCCAAGACCTCCTGGACGAACCGTACTCATATATAATCGATGGCGTCTGTAGCAGAGTGTACAATTGTGGTCAAAATCACATGCAGTCTTTCAGGCCACCAGATGAATGCAGTCAAGTTTCGTTTTATTGTTCAAACTGAAGTCAGAGTCATCAAGAACGCAACTGAAAGCCGCATGTGTAATACGCTGAGAAGTCGGATACTACCATCTTTGTAGATTGCCAAGAGATTAAAGTTCGATCTTTGGTCCAGTTTGCCTTCATGGCATTTTCTTTCTCTATTCAAGACAATGATTCTCTGAATGCCTTTTCAGAGAGTTAGTGGTGACACTATGGACCTCCGCTGGTCCATAGTGGGGTTACGGCCAACATCATCACCACCACCAACCTAACCTAACCCAACTTGACACTTGACAATGTCTACACATGCAAGTATTTATGTATGTTGCCACATAAAAACCCTGGTGGCTATTATTGCCACATGAAGACTGTAAAGTCAGAGGGCTACGTCATCAACTCATTCTGTGCCCAAAATCGTGGAGGTTTCTTTGAATTTTTAAGGCGATGTGGATCACCAAAGTTGAAGAAACACCCCCGAGGGGCGTTTGTCATTCAAAATGATGATTTTCATTGCTGCCTGAGATGAGTATGACCTCCGAAGTGTGTGGAGTAAGACACAAACCTTCGCTTTACGACTGGACAGTAACCCCAGTCATTCAGTTGCTGCTTTGCATGAGCTGATGAACTCATATCGTCGTCATAAAGCGAACTATGAAAGTTCATTAAGGAGTTTTACAATTCGCCAGAGAGAGAGAGAGAGAGAACAGTTTTGTGGCACCTGGCGGAATAGAATTTTCGAATCGTTGACGCAACAAAAGCAGAAGATCCTCCTCAAATTCCATATAAATTCATCTTACGTTCATCAACTTGTTCCTTTCGCCGGTTTATGCTCCTCACAGGATATCTTTTATTGCGCACCCCTGTGCTTGCGTTTCTGTGTCATCGCTTGCACGCGGTACTTTGCTCTCGTTTTACACCGCACACCATGGGCAATTAAACCGTGCAACGTTGGGTGTTTTATCGCTGACCTCAAACGTGACTGTCGAATGGACAGTGCCGACGGAACCCGCCAAATGGGTCACAAACTTCCAAGGAGCGCAGTGAACTTTTAATGACCCACAGGCCAGGTTGCGATTGTAAATTGCTCCGCTCATTTGAATTGCATGAATGCAACATAAACCGTCGTCATCTCTTGATGGGTGGGTGATGGGTGAACTGTGTTTGCCGATACGTGGTGGGTATTTCGCAGCAGCAGGACGTCTCTGATTGAATAGTGTCAGGTTTGAGCTGATTGACGAGATGTTTGCTTAGTCGCTTGGCCTGGGCATTGTTTGCACTGTTGGTCTGAGATTTATCTGACAAATTACTGTCTGACAAGGACACATGACATCTAATCGTATCGCTCGTTGCTGCAAGGGTGGTTGTTCACATGGGATCCGTGAACTGTGTACAACTTGTTGGCAATTAACATGCCACTCTGTCATAATGAATGCGGTCTCAAGGACGGATGGACACGCAACACTTAGCGAAGGAGGGGGAGGGGACATAGAACTTACTTACTTAGCAGGCCTGCGGCCCATGGAGGCTACAGAATGGTCATAATTCTTCCACGAACAGGCGAAGGTCGTCAGACGGCTGCGAATTCATAGCAAACCGACAATTTTGAGACCATCGCCAGCAGGCGTTGGAAATGTCTTAAAAAATCGTGCTATCGTGCTCGATTCTGTCACAAGTGCCAGTCTGGTTGGGTGGAAAGTTGCTATCAGAACCGCGGTTCCCTGGTGAGTGCATTCGTCGTGCAATGAAATTCAACGGCCCCTGCACCGCCATGGAACTTCAGAAAGTTCGGCAAATATCAGCCATCAGCCCCAAAGCAGCGTCTTTGACGATAGACATCACAACGATAGCGAGTTTCCACGACAATCCTCGAACATAATTTTAAAAATTCCATTTCAGCTGGAACGACGGAGGGAACCACGGCCGGGGGTGTTCTTCTCTTCTGTGCTACATGTGCCCCAAAAAAACAAAAACCGAGGGACGCCATCGCAGCGACAAGCACCTAAAGAGGGTCCCTTATCTAGGAGTGAAGCATCTCCTCTGTCTTAATTTGCATTTTCTTTTATTCATTCTTCGGTGGCCCACCTCCCTTCCCCCAGCCCCTCTTCTTACCACACACAAGGATCTGATAAAAAAAAACGAGAGAAAACAAATCTCCACGATGTAATGATTCCATCCAGCTATCGCACAGAGGACATGATGAATCAAGTCAACAGACAGACACATCTCAGCGAAGTGAGTGCCAAGTGCCGAGATGGTATCCCCGAATAGAATCCTCTCTGTTTTCCTAAATAGGCGATTGAACTTTTTCAGAGTCGCCCCTAGACGAGCCTGATGCCACGGCAATCGTGTGGTTGGGCCCACCCCAGACGGGGCCATATTGAAACTCGAAGGAAACTTCCGAAACAATATGAGAAACCGGAGAGAAAAAAATCGATAGACCGGTTTTGTGGGGGGGAATCATATTTCGCCCTTGACTTGTGTCCCTTTTGCTCCTGTTGTTCCATGCTTGCATGTCATTACGTTTGGGGGGGGGGACGCTTTAATTTAACGCATTATGGTTTCAAGAGTAGTGAGGCACTGGAGTGGAACTTGAATTAAAATACACTTGTTGGGAATGGCGGATCGGATGCCTTACCCACTTACGGCCTTACGGTGCTCGGAAATATGAGCCGCATAGATAACTCTGAGGTACGCCTACGTACTGCGAGATTGAATTTCTGAAGTACGCAAGCGGTACAGCTTCAATGGTTTTATTTCCTTTTTTTTTTGTTCAGCTCTGAAGGACTTTCCAACAGTGCGCAATGCGCGCCTGATGAGACTTTTGTGGAAATGCCGAGTGGAGCTGTGGGATTTGTTGTCGAGCGAGGAATACCTCTGGTTATCGAGTTCGGTGAAGGAGCGTCTCTCGGGTTCGGTGGTTGGGTGATTTTTTTTTAAAAAGAGTGGATTCACTTGGTGCTTCGAGTGGTCGCTAATTTGAATGATTTCTTCTGCTCTGTGGGAAATAATTGGGGTTTGCTTCAATAACTTCGGCTCAGGTACATCTGCTCCGCTTTGAGGATAAATTAATTCCGGCTTACTTGCATGAACAACTTTCGGCAAAGGAGAAAATGGCTGGACTTTTGATATTTGGATGAATGGCATCATTCCCAAATGAGAACCCAATTGCAAGACAAAGTTCGAAAAGAGTGGATGTAGAAAAGGAAGAAGAGGTCGATTGAAGTGGAAGAAGACATCAGTTAAATTGATGGACAGTCCTGAAGGCACACATAAGTTGATTAGAATGAGGGGTTCGAACTACAATTCTTGTTGAAACCAGAAGCAATTGTTCTGCCACGTTCTGTTACTATACCCTACTAGAGGTGCCGTTTAAAACTAATGGAAATATGAAACGGAAGCTATCTACCACCCCCGACAAGAAACCCGCGGTATGATGGCAAGTGTGAGCCAAATAAACGTGCAACCGACGAGGCAGCGCCTTTGGTATGCCTCGTCGGTAAATGAGAAACTAGAGCAGCGCAGGAGGAGTACCAGTCTGGACGGGAGGAGAAGAAAGTTCGACGCACAAGAAAAGGTCTTTAGGAACCTCTCAGCTCAAGAATATCAAAGCTTCTAGGGACAACCAAAAAATATGGGCCTTTTATAAGAGAAAGCCAAAAGCTTGGCCTCAGGTTTTAGGAAAGGCACCCAGGCTCTTCGAAATTGTGAGGGTAACCTTGCAACTGACCCACAGGGAATAGTGGATGTGTTTAAGCAGCACTTACAACGGCTGCTTAACGGGCGAGACCGGCGAGTGATGGGGAATCAAGAAATCCGAGTAGTTCTCCCACCCAGCTTTGAAGAAGTCAGCACGCCCTTTAAAAAGCTGAAAAACAGCAAAGCCGCAGGCTCAGATGGTGTACCAGCAGATCTCTTTAAGGCCAGCTGCGATGTTCTGGGAAGTTCTGTATCAGGGAGCATACACCACGTCATCTGCAGAATTTGGGACGACGAAAGCATGCCCGAAAACTGGAATATCAGCTCCATATGCCCTCGTCCCCGGAAAAGCCTGCTGCTGCTCAACGTCGCCTACAATATCCTGTCCAGTGTACTGAGTGAACGTCTAAAGTCGTTTTGCACCGCACTAATCGGCACGTACCAATGCGACTTCCGGCCCGGAAAATCGAGTGCATCTATATATCGACAACATTTTGACACTGAGACAAATCCTTGAGAAGACCAGCGAGTTTCAAATCGATAGGCATCACCTCTTCATCGATTTTGAAGCCGGATTCGACAGCATTCATCGCAAGGAGCTATTCGGTCGAATTCGGGATCCCGTGAAAAATGATCCGGTTGTGTTGCGCCACGTGGTGCACATTGCAGTCCGGTTCAAGAACCTCTGAGCCACTCGAAACCTGTACCGGATTTCGGCAAGGAGATGCGCTGTCGTGTGACATCTTCAATCTGGTACTGGAGGAGGTAGTTCGAATTCAGTTGTAAGGCACTATCTTCTGCAAGTCAGTCCAGCTGTTGGATGCAGATGACATCGACATCGTCGCGTGTTCCCCACAGGCTGTAGTGGAAGCGTTTATGGCGATCGACGAAGAGGCGAAACTAGCTGGTCTTAAGGTGAATGAGGATAGGACGAAATATATGATGTCGACCAAGAAACATCGCGTCACACACGACCTTGGAAAAAAAAACATGATGATCGGCAGAATTTTGAGGTAGTAAATTAGTTTGTCTACCTCGGGGCAAACCTGAAGTCCACGAATGTCGTCAACTTAGAATACCTCTTGGCAGCCGCTGCTACTTCGGTTTGTCGCATCAATTGGGCTCAAAGCTCCTGACTCGAAGAACTAATATCATGCTCTACAAAACCCTTGTTTTATCAGTCGTACTATATGGAGCCGAAAGTTGTACGTTGAGCATAGCAGCAGAGCTGATTCTTGTTGCCTTCAGAAGAAGAATTCTGCATCGGATAATAGTCCCGTCTACGAGGAAGGTGAATGGAGGAGAAGACACAACCGCGAACTCTACGAGCTATACCATGATATGGGTAATATTCGCATGGACAAAATCCGTCGACTGCACTGGCTCGGCCAAAACGAGAGCATGAGCACCAGTCCCCAAGCAAAGAAGGTCTTCGAATCCTAGCCTCCTGGTTGGAGATGGAGAGGAAGACCGAACCTCCGGTATAAAGTCCAAGTCATCACGGACGTAAGAAAGCTTGGTTTTGATGATTGGAAGTAGAATGCCCAGGAGCCTCAGCGATAGAAGGCAGCGGGGTAGCTCAGGCTCAGACCTCCATCGATTGCAGGTCTGATAAGTAAGTCACGTAGACCTGCATCAAGTTTATAGAGAACATCGGCATGTGCCAGTAAACTTGGCTTCGCATTTTACAAAATCTCTTATCTCATCAAAAGTGACGCCAGAGGATCTGAGCAGCTAATTGGTCAAAGGTGCGGCGCCGTTCTTGAAGTCTACCTGTTATGCATTTGGACCCACTCAGAAATATTCTAAAGCTCGACTCTAAAACGATTCCTACAAGACGAGGAGGTGACGACGGAAAAGGTAGCGAAAAATCGATTTTATTTAGGCCCACTGGGGCGCTTATAAACTCAATGACGACCACGTCAGTTACACTCAGGCCCTGAGTTTACTGAAGTTTACTGAATCGTTGGAAGTGACACAGGGAACAATTTCCAACCGCCTTCCAAGCATTGTATTCAAGCTAAGGCAATGAAACTGAGTTCAAGCATACATCATGATAATGCCCGCCCTCTTGCTATTCTAATAATAATAACGGGTGGTTAAATTTTAAGGGCCGATGTTGATTTTGAATAAAACACAAATTATTTAGGAAATTACTGTCATTTATTTTTATTATGATAGTATTGGTATGGTTCAATTATGTATAGAACAAAATATTGGCCAAATGGCCTCCGCGAGCTCGGCGGCCATCCGATGGTCCAAATTTTCGATGACGCTGAAGCATAATTGAGGTTCTATGCCGTTAATGTGCCGAATTATCTCATCCTTTAGCTCTTGAATTGTTGCTGGCTTATGGACGTACACCTTTTCTTTCAAATAACCCCAAAGAAAAAAATCCAACGGTGTCAAATCACATGATCTTGGCGGCCAATTGACATCGCCACTACGTGAGATAACACGACCACTGAATTTGTCGCCCAAAAGAGCCATTGTTTCGTTAGCTGTGTGGCAAGTGGAAAGTGGCACCGTCCTGTTGAAACCACATATCGTCCACATTCATATCTTCCAATTCGGGCCACAAAAAGTTCGTTATCATTTCACGATAGCGAACACCGTTCACAGTAACTGCCTGACCGGCCTCATTTTGGAAAAAATACGGCCCGATGATGCCGCGAGCCAATAAGCCGCACAAAACAGTCACTCTTTGTGGGTGCATTGGTTTTTCGACAATCAGTCTTGAATTATGATTCGCCCAAATGCAGCAATTCTGCTTATTGACGAAGCCACTGAAATGAAAATGTGCCTCATCTCTGAAAATGATTTTCTTCGAAAATTGATCATCCACTGCTGCCATTTCTACTACCATTCTGACTGGTTTGCTCAAATTTTTGCACGATTTTTCCGATTGTACGCACAGTTGGACGATTAAATTGACCGAAAAAATCACGAAGTGCACGATATGCATTTTGATTTGAACGCCCATTTTCATAATAAGCCTGAATAACTTTAACGCGTTGCTCGATGGTGTATCTTTCCATGGTTCAAATTGAATTAATCCGAAATTGAGAAATGTCAAATGAAATGCAGAAAAAAACTTGACGTTTAGGTGTGGTTCACATTCAACATCGGCCCTTAAAATCGAACCATCCTTTATAATGTGGGTGGCGCTACAGTGGAAGGGACTTACAGTTTAATGCCGACTCCGAACGGGCAAGTTTGAGAAGCTTTTTTCTAGACAGTCGTACTCTTTGTGCATTGTCAGTGACTCGAAAGAGGAGGGACCGTATTTTTTGTATTGCGATTCCAACCTATACACCGAGTTTCAAGTACGTAGGAGTCGACGCACATTAACCACAACGCCATGATAAATGTGATACAGAACGAAACTTTTAGTCCCATCTCAGTCGTTTTGGAATAGCCATTGAGTCTCGCTTACCATCTAATATAAAATAATATATATTTAATATAAATTCACTAAACTCCCATAACGCTAGCGATGCGTCTTGATCTCCTCAAAATCCTCGTTTCCTGCGATATGGTTGTTCTTTTAATTTCTTCCGAGAAGTATAATTCCACCGCACGCCTCAACTCAGTTTCAACTTTTAATTGTGAAACTCACACATCCTTCAGCGTCAGCATCCTTCACTCAAACTCAATTTCGTAAACATCTTGTTATCCTGTTCGCATGGAGCGGGCCAATTTAACAGCATAATCCCTCAAAAAAAAAAAAAAACAAAGAAAAGAAATCGACGAAACGAAAGATATCCGTAAGCAAAGCCAACAAGAGGACGACGACGACGATGAGGACGAACGAGACGAGACGCAGAAACTCCGCACAGCAACAAGGAGGATATAGACGTTCTCACATCCGAACGTAGTCCCGTAGACAAATTTACAAATCCAAACGTACACAGATGCGAGTCGGGCGTCGCGGAAGAGCAAACTTATTTTGATGTCGAGTATTTGTTTTGCAAAGCAGTTCTCAAACAGTCTCCTTCATGTGGCACCTCCACCCGTCATGTCCTGTGGTCCTGGTTCTGACACAAGTGCCGACACAGACGGCGCTGTATGCGTGAATGCACACGAAGCACGGCTTGGATGTGAGAGAGCAAACAGCAGCAGACACAGGTAAGACCAGCGACGTGTCCTTCCTTCCGAGAGCACGTTCTAATTAAGGCCATGTCAAAATGAAGAACCCCCGCCACCCGCCCACCGGCAGACGGCAACCCGAAACCGTGCCCCCAATCGGCGGCTCCCTCTTGCTGTTCAACTTCCGTGTGACTGCCGAGTGCCGCCGATGCCTCTTGCCCCAGTTGCAATTGCCTGCCTGTAGTTGCGCCGCCTTTCTCACGTGCTGTCCACGTGGGAAATGAATGGGGTTTCCGATTTTTTCCCGCTAGCAACCATGCGCCGAGGTGATTAAGGGTGCCACCGCACTGCAAAACTTAATCCTTCCGGCAGATAAAAAAAATGCTCACTTCCTGCTTGGCTGTGTTTTGCCGGGAATTTGATAGCCGGGTGCAAGGTTAATCCTGGACATTAGCCCGAGGGTCTCCTTACCTGGGCAAAGCGCTCAGCAGTTCATTTAAACTGGGGGGCAAATAAAAGCGGCCTGCAAACGTGCGCTCGCAGATCGCCTTCGGATCCTGTGGCACGGGAAGTCAGTTGCGTTGGGTAGTGAATGGGAGAAAAAAAAAATGAGGAAAAACAAGGAACGACGTGATTAAATGGACAAGGGAAGCATTGAAACAGTAATTCTCTTAGTTCAGTCTTTCAGAAGCCATTAAGTGCGTCCTTCCTTGGAAGTTTGTAATTGCCAAGATTGCAGGCGGGGTGGAGTTTCTAAAGGAGCAGGATCAACATGGGATAAGGAGTGATTATGTGTGGGGAGGTGACTTCTCGCGGAGAGCTGCTTCTCTTGGTTTGATAGTCTTTGTCCGGTTCTTCGGCTGTTATTCTTTTGATGAGGAGGTGCTTCAAGAATTTTGGAATGTTTATGTTGCAGAGATGGACCACTGCCAGAGTACCTGACAATAGAGGTTGCGAATACCTACCTTGCCTAGTTTAGGGGGACTCAAACCACCTTCTGACTGTCATCACTCGGGTTAGTCAACTGAAAAGTGGAAGCCAACTCATAACCATATGAAACTTCTCTTTCGTTTGACAGCAGAACATGAACAGGAACGGTCGAAACCTAGGGTTAGCTCCTTAAGAATAATGTCTTGATTAGATTCCGAGAAAGACCCGAGGTTCTCAGGCCTGTTGCTTTCGAAGTTTGCATGATTTTTGGTCAGAGACGATGGTCAATGTTGGCGCAGGTGAAGCGAAGAGAGGACTAAAAGGCAAGGCAATCTGTGATGGGAACTGCGTCTGATTCAGTCACGTGCTAGTCAAATGATGGGCATTTTAAAAACAAATGCTCAATTTATAAATATTGATGAAACAGAATAATTAAGTTAACAATGCGGTCATAAACATGGTGGTCAACTGCGAGCAGTACCAGCTCTCCGAAGGTTCTGTACCTCATTTTTTGATGGCTGCAATTCTGAATTTTTTTGAACAACGGCGAATTTGGGCTGAAATTCGTGAAAATAGTTTAGTTTCACGATTTTCAGCCCAAGTCCGGATGCTAACGCAATCACCAATCATATGAGAGTTGTTGTGTACTTACAGGAAGAAATGCATGTCCGACACCACTGAGAATTATGTGGAATCGTCGATATCTAGTAAATTTCTCCGATATCCATATTTTCAATAGCTTGACGCCTGAGCAACGCTTCCAAATTGTGCAAATTTAATTTAAAGATCATGGTACTGTTCGAAATACGTACCGCGAACTACGCCCTTTTTCAGCATGCTCACTTGTGGTTCAAATAAACAAAACTACCATATTTGGAGTGATGATATTCCTCAAGTGTAGGTTGAGACATCGTTGCATCCACAAAAACTGACTGTTTGGTGTGCTTTATGGGTTGATGGAATAATTGGTCCGTACTTCCTTAAAAACGATGCTCGCCAGAACGTTACAGTCAAATGGACTTTTTTCGTTCATCAATTGAACAGCCATGATGTGCAGGAGCTGTGGTTTCAAGAAGACGGCGCAACATGTCACGCAGCTCGTGCCACAAATGATTTATTGAAGGAAACATTTGGTATCCGCATAGTTTCACGTTACGGACCCGTGAATTGGCCTCCAAGATCGTGCGATTTAACGCCGCTTGATTATTTTCTGTGGGGATATGTGAAGTTGCTGGTCTACGCCGATAAGCCCGAAACGATTGACCACTTGGAGGGAAACATTCGCTTTTGCCTATATACGACCACAAATGCTGGAAAAAGTCATCGAAAATTGGACCTCCAGATTAGACTACGCCCGAGCCAGCCGTGGCGGTCATGTTCCAGAAATCATATTCAAATTATAATGCCAGAAGATTATCTTTCGAATAAAGTAAATTTCATGTCAATTTAAACAAATCATCTTTGTTTTATTCCAATTCAAAGTTCTATACCTCTAAAAAAACACATCCTTCAGAAACATGTTCGTCGATATCTTACAATTTTTTTGGCGCTAGTTTTAAAATCTTTAGGGCCAGAGTGCTCGAAATTGTTTTTACTGTCTTCAATTTCAGTAAAAAAAAAAGTCGGTTAACACCCACCGTTGTCCGAAAAGTTGTTTCCAACCTTATTGTCGAAGAAGGCCACAGTAGCCACATTCTTATCTGTACGACGACAGGGACCATGAGTGTTGTCCACCAGCATAGCAGTTTCACGAACTTTTTGCTTCACTTCGGCCAAAACTTCTTCTTTTCTGCCTGAGCTACACAGTGCATAGCCGGTCTGTTCGGGGGAACGGTTGGAGGGACAAACATAAACTGAAAAAGTTTCATTTTTAAGAGGGAACCCGAAATCTTAGAATGTTATTGAAAATGCAACAATACACACCACACAGGCGAAGTAATAATAATATTAATATGGGCGAGGGCCAGGGATTAGCTTCTCAGCAACAACTCATGTTGTGCGGGCTTTTATTCTATCACGAGTGGAAGGGACCTACAGTTTTATGCCGACTCCGAACGGCCAAGTTGGAGAAGCTTTTTCTAGACACTCTTTGAGCATTGTCAGTGACTCGAAAGAGGTAGGGCCGTGAAAAGTATTTCTCGTCGTCCGAGGAATCGAACCTAGACAGGTAGGTGCAAGTGCGTATGAGTCGACGCACATACCCACAACGCCACAGGCGAAAGTGGACACTTTAATTATACGGTGAGGTTGTGCAATACAGCCGCATTCCTGTAGCAATTTTAAAATTAATACACAGAAATTTGGACACAGTGAGGCCAAGCTATTTAGTGAGAACAAGAGGCTTTGATTCGCGAAATCCACACGCAACTATGCGAAGAGACGTGATGAGTGAGGTTAGAGGCTAATTGCAAAGATTTTGTAAAATTTAGGCCTACACCTATTGTGCTATTACGCGAATCAGTTGATGCCTATTTCCTACTCCGTTTGATAAAGTGGTTCAAATGGTTGAGGCCAGCTTTGCGTTGCTAATCCATGTTGTCGAAGAAGTGGGTTCATAAGAGCATTTTCCGTCGAGTTGTGACTGTCTTAAAGGAGCAGAGGAGATTTGTAGTAGTGTCCTTAGCCTCGTCGTCTCTGGAAGTTCTGCAGATGTCGTTGTAAGGGAGAGCCATCCTAATGGCGTGTCTGCCAATGGTGCAGTGTCGCGTTATAGTACTTGTCTGGTAAGACTAATTCGGCTATGAAAGCGTTCAGGTGTACAAATTAGATTTAAAGGATTTTCAAAAGACGACGTTACAGTGTTAAGTTGCATCGGACAATGTTGTAACCACCTTCATTTTAGTGTCTCATCAATACGCTTTCTCTTGAAGTGTGTGTTATTTTCCCTGAAGGGTCTTCGAATAGGGACTTCCGTTGAGGCTTTATGCCAACAAAACACAAACAAGTTGTTCTTCTTGAGAATGAATGAGAATGCCATGAGCTGAAGGGCATCGAATACTGCAAGAAGCTTACGGGGAACATGCTTCATCGAATTCCACACGCGAGTTTGGGTGTGGACGTCGTACGCCAGGCCATACGTCGAAATCGACGCCAAAGCCGAAAGTTCACGGTGGATAGGTCCTCCTCCTCTGTATTTGAGGGGACCAATTGGGCGTGAACTACGATGAAACTGGTTGAAATAGTCACAGCATAACTCTACCGATTTTACGCGATGCGTTTCAGCCGAGCACCGCGTGACTCCACAAAGTTATTTTGGAACATGCTGCACATGATGCGAAGCAGGCATTGAAACGCTGAAATGGGAAGTCCTGCATCACCGCCCACGTCCAGACATCGTGCCTTCTTCGAACACCATTTGTTTTCGTCAACGGCGCATGGCTTGCAGGATCAACACTTCCGCTCTTTTGAAAAAGTCCAAAATTGGATGGCTTCGTGGATCCCATCAAAAGAGCGTTTGTTTTTTCTATATGGACGCCGAAAATTGCCAGAAGGGTGGGAAAAAACTTCTGGCTAACGATGGATAATACTTTTAAAACTGAATTTGTAACAATTTTTTGATAATGAAAAAAACAATATACCTCTTCTGGCCACGGTGTTGCTTGCCATTGCGACGTGTGTTGTACAAGAAGGAACAACCACTTTTCGTGCAATAGTTGATTGGAAATGCATGTTTTTCATGCGATTGTTAGATTTCTAGCACTTTCATAAAATTCCATATTAATTGGTCCACACTAATCATCGAACACCTCGAGAAAGCCATGACGTGAGCATCTAGAAAGTACCCAGAATCATGTTTCCTTCACACTCCTTCAGGCTTCAACTGAACACCATGCAATAGAGTCGAGACATTCTTTCGCCCCGTGAAACAAATCCGAAACGTACGGTCGTGTATACATTTATGACTGCAAGGATGCTCAAAATAACGTTGATGGTAACCTTCAAATATCGTTTCGAATTTATGTGACATGCTCGGAATTTTATGGACATGTACGGGATTGATTAAAAGCACGTCGAGTTGGGTTGAGTGATTGGATCTGAGAATGGCCTGTGAATGGCAAGCCATCCGTCGATGGGTCGTGTTGAGGTGATTGGTTATGAAAGGGCGTAAATGTTGCAATGGCTAAGGTTTGAAAACCCGATCGATACGAGTTCAATTAGTATTGTTTGGTCTAGGGACGTGTGTGCATTATGGGAACTGAATAAAATTGATTGCTTTCGACTGAATGAGTTCTATGCATTTCGGATGGGCAAATGATGCAGATGTCCCTTGTCTGCTCACTCAATTTGTCGGTACGTGTAATTGTGCTGTCGGTAGTTTGGAGTGATATTTATTTGCCAATTGGCGCAAGTAATTAAAAAGTGACACTATCACTGAATAATTCTTGAAAGAATTTGACGAAACGATTTCTTGTAGCTTGGTACCACGTCGAAAAAATAAGACTTGCAATTTGCTACCGTGAGCTGGCAGCACTCAGCACAAATGCCACCAATCACCATCCATGAGTGATTCATTTTTAAAGAGAATGCGAGAGGGAGAGATGTGGGTGGATTGATATGAAGAAATTCTCAGCATGTTGCACTGCTAGAAGGAGCATGGTATAGGGGCAGCCACGTCAAACCGAGACTGGGCGTGTTTAGCCTAAGGTTTGCCATTTTAGAATATGGATAGAGCAACAATGCTGACCGTGAAAACTTGCCAGGGAAGAAGTAGTAGTGGCAGGTTGACTACGGTTGAATTAATCGTCTCTCTGAGCGTACTACTGGGTTCTAAGCGTGTACATTTTCAGACGACTATCGTTCACTTGTGTGGTGGCCCTTGGCGTTGTGGGTATGTGCGTCGACTCCTACGCACTTGGACCTACCTGTCTAGGTTCGATTCCTGGTACGGCAAGAAATACTTTTCACGGCCCCATCTCTTTCGAGTCACTGACAATGCTCAAAGAGTATAACTGACTAGAAAAAGCCTCTCAAACTTGGCCGTTCGGAGTCGGCATAAAACTGTAGGTCCCTCGTGATAGAACAATAGCACGCACAACACGAGTGGTTGATGAGAAGCTAGGCCTTGGCCCTCTACTGGCTGTAGCGCCACCCATATTATTATTATTATTATCGTTCACTTGTGATATAGTCGATAATTTGCTTCATGTAAGGCCATCACCTAGCATCACTACCGACACTGACCGCCTATCTATCGAGAAGAAATTCTCTATCAGCATTCCCTCCAGATCGGATTGGATGTATGATAGGCAGACGTTGGATGATCCTCTGCGTCAGACGGATCGAAGACTAACAAAGGGGTGAATGCGGGTGTCTATCTCAATATTGCTATCTCTTTGAAGCTTCCTGATCACTGTAGCGTCTTACAGGCAGAAACCATCGCGATTAAAGGGGCGTTGTCATGGCTCAAAAAGGGATATCACCATCTGTTCGGTCAGTCAGGCCGTATAAAATCCCTGGACAATGTCATGTTTAACTCAAAAATATCCCTTAATAGCAGGCTGTCTCTTAACGAGCTGGCTGAGCATTTTAACATTCCCCTCATGTGGGTGCCGGGACACTGTGACATACCAGGCAACTGCAAAGCCGATGAACTCGCCAAATGTGGTACAACCTCCTTCCTATCAATAGCAGGGGTACCACCTTCCATGCCGATCGCATGGAAGAGTGCTCGCTATCGTGAAATGATAACGAACTTTTTATGACCCGAATTGGAAGATATGAATGTGGACCATATGTGGTTTGTGGGAACAGGACGGTGCCACTTGCGACACAGCTAACGAAACAATGGCCCTTTTGCGCGACAAATTCAATGGCCGTGTTATCTCACGTGGTGGCGATGTCAATTGGCCGCCAAGATCATGTCATGTGATTTTTTTCTTTGGGGTTATTTGAAAGAAAAGGTGTACGTCGATAAGCCAGCAACAATTCAAGAGCGGATAAATTATAAGATAATTTAACACATTATCGGCATAGAACCTCAGTTATGCTTCAGCGTCATCGAAAATTTGGACCATCGGATGGAGGTGTGCCGACGAGGTCGCGGCGGCCATTTTCCCAATATTTTGTTCCATACATAATTGAACCATGCCAATATTATCATAATAAAAAGAAATGACAATACTTTCCCCAATAATTTGTTTTTTATTCAAAACCAACATCGGCCCTTAAAATTTAACCACGCTTATATAATTTCAATTTCCTTTCGAAACCACAAAATGCATGACCCAGCATGAAAACAACCCGAGGAGTGTCATTAAAAAAATTAATCACTTTCCATATGTTGCAGCACATTAAGCCGCTCTACGCCAAACTCAATTTGGCTGCAAGCCCACATTTTTCCACCCCAAAAACGAGTGCACTGTGCAGGAGGGGACTTCAGCACAAATAATCGTTCAACATATCGTCAACCGATACTGCTTGGCTGCAGGTCCTTGAAAAGAGTTCCTCGTAATTGCAAACAACGTCAATTGGCTGACTTTCAAAGTTCGCATGACATCACCCCCGAACCGAGTGGCCTCAAAACAATCCCACAATACCCTGTCGCCCGAGAAGAACCAGAAGAACAAAAATACTGAGAAAATCCAACCACTTCGGATGCCAGGGAACCTGAATCGTGTTCGAACTTCTTCTCCGGCAGCAAACTCAAATTGAATCAGGAATATAAGAACGGAATGTCTGCAGTCATAGGCGAGGGTGTGAGCATGCCTCCACTTCCTAAGTGGCTTCCTGCAATTACAGCAAAAATGGATCTGTTGTGCGTTATAATTTCCATTGAAATGAGAGCGGGACTCGCTTGCAAGCTCCTTGAGAGGGGAGTCCTCGCCATGATCTATTCGGGGAGGACCGTCTACGCCACTGTAACAAAGGGCGACGGGGAAATTGCTTAAATATAACAGAAACGAACCACCACCCGTGTCGATTCTCTTCACATCCCGGCAGTTGACTGACCTCAAAAGGGGTCCCCATTCGGTTTCCATTCAGAGTTAAAGCCGACTGAGCTTGTTGACTGTGAGGCGAAGTCATGAAAGTGTGCTCGTCCTGCTGCCCAGGTACAGCTTTTGGATTTTTGTGTGAGTCTTCAGTCCTCGGGGACCAGCTGCTGCTGCGTCAGACATTCAGGCAGTGCGACTGACAGGAATTTGTGGAATCTCCCCATCAGCGAGTTGCGTGTGTGCTGATGACTGTGCCAGCTCCAACTTTACAGTCCTCTACCCGTGGGACCATGGGGGGGGGGGGGGAGGGTACGCCCAAGACGACGACGCGTCTGCGACAGACAGACAGCGTGGTTAATTCGATTCATTCGATTCGACGAACTTTACGATGCAGCTGCAAAGTGCACTGGGATTATCGGAGTAATCTTCATTTTTTTTGTTTTATTTTCTCATGAAAGACGGAAGGATTTAGGATTTTATGAGAGATGCTGCGTCTACGTCGTCGCTCGTAGGGATTACGTCAAAGAGGAGGGTAATAATAACTGGTGGAGTGTTTAAAGGATCAGCAGTTTAATGGACTTTCTTATGGCGAGTGGCTGATACGATGTCCAGCGCGTGCAACGGACTGAGGGCTTTTAGCCGGTTGATTAAATCTTGATTCCCACGAGAGGATAACGACGATCTTCGGTACCAGCAACTTTTGCTTACATCCACTAGGACGGATTTTCATCATTTTAAGATTTCCTTCTGAACTTTTTTTTGGTTTTGACTGCCTTTGCGAGGGCCTAGATGGATGTGGAACAGGCGCTTGGAAGTGGAGAAACCGTGACCAAATTATTCCTACTTTCATGGCTCAGTTGCAATTTTGGCGACTGGGTCATCTCACGGCGAGTGTTCACCAATTGGGCGCCACGATCATGCAACTTGACACCACTCGGTTATTCTTTCTGGGTCTGGGTCTTTCTTTCTTATGTCCTTAGACTACATGAACAGGCCAGCCACTTTGGACGGGCTCGAGTCAAACATTAGAGGCGCTATTGCAGGAATAAGGCTGCACACATTGGAGCGAGTAGTGGACTAACAGCAGCGCTGTCGAAGCTGCCAATACACTGACGTGTCATTTTACACAAAATGACATGAACGTGGCTTCAAAATAAAGCCAGAATCAATTTCACACATCACACCGTCCTTGTATTATTTAAACTTCTTTTCCTATCGTTCTTATCTGGTCATGCTGTAAAGTGCAATCGAGCCTGATTCCTCGCACGCTTGACTCGGTGCTCGTCAATCACACTGTCCGCTGATCCATTCACTGGATACAGCTGCCTTTCATCGCCGGTCAGTGCATCACTTTTCATCCGGAATAAATCTGGCAAGCAGCTCATTGCGATGCGCTTCCAAAGTGTGTGTGCCCCTCTGGCCCAACTTAACGTCCATCCCGGCTCACTGACCGGTGATGTATTAAAGCGTTCCACTTCCACTGCTTGCCAGGATCTCGTTTGGCTCATTTTGAAAATGAAAACCCAAGCCACCGTCTGCCCTCACACCATCGCAGCTCCGCCGGCAGTGTCAGTGGGTGTGTTCGAATAAACACCTCTCCGCAGGATCAATACATTTTGCAGGAGCATGGCATGGTTTATTCAGGCGGTATCCGGAGTCTGACACTGAATAAATAGCTCAAGCCCACCGCATCTGCATCGGGATGGCTCCCCTTTGCACGAGTGCCCTTCTGCCAATCGGTGTCGGTTGGGCGGACGGAGGTGGCTGATCCGACTGAGAGTGCCACCAGACGAAGCACAAGGCAGCAAGGGTGTCGCCGTGTGCATGTTAACATCGAGGACATTTGCATAAAATTCCACTGCGATTCTATTTTCAGTTAAGTAATACATTTCCAATCCAATAACAGTGAAGAGATTTTCCTCGTGTCGTGTGGGGTGCGCCGGCCGGTGTGTGGTGGGTGACGGGTGTTGGGGCTGCGCACATTTCCTCTGCAGCCGGGTGAATGTGAGACGAAGCCTCCTGCCAGGTGGTCTCTCTCGTCCTGTGGTTGATGCGGCAGTTAACACACTTGAGTGAAACAAAAACGTTATCCTTTGTGTGCGATCTGAGATATAAGGTGTCTCTCTGCGGTTGCACAGGTGCTGGGTGCGGTCGATGCCATGGGGTGGGCGACCGATGGATGGTGTGTGTGTGTGTGCTCTGGGGAGCTTGTTGTTTTGTGAAATAAAATTTGGCTTTTAAGGGCTGCATCATGGGTGAAATCTAAGTAATGTGATCCTTTTATGGTTTCGGATTTAACGAGCATATCCGTAAGAGAAATCGAGGTTTTACCAAAGAGGGATTGACGAGCGGGAACAGAAAGGAGGCAGAGAACAAAAAAGGGGCAGCGGTCAAAGAACTCGTATATTCTTGGAATTCTTAGTCGCTTCAGAGATATTTCTGGTTACTCTACAAACACTTATTTTTATGGTCGTTCTCCTTCAGTTTAGTGGGATATACTGCTCAAGTCAAGACGTCACCTTGATGACTGCGAAACGCCAGGTTTCTGAGCGTAGTCTGAAATTTCTTGCCTCGTGCTCTCATCTGTACTCATTTGAAGTCTGTCAGAGTCTGGGCTATAGCTGCCTTCGACCGATGACCGTCCGCGATCCTCGTGAGCCAGTGCCGTCGAAATCCGGTGAAGGTGTCGAATGGTTTAGAGGGCCTTGAACCGAACTGCACGGTGCATCGCGTATGTGTTAGCGTGGTACGACACAACCGGATCAGTTTTCCCGGGATCCCGAATTCGGCCATCGCATCGAATAGCTCCTTGCGATGAATGCTGTCGTATGCGACTTCAAAATCGATGAAAAGGTGGTCCGTATCGATTTGAAACTCACTGGTCTTCTCCACGATTTGTCTTAGTGTGAGGATTTGGTCTATAGTCGATTTGCCGGGCCGGAAGCCGCACTGGTACGTGTCAATTAGTGCGGTGCAAAACGGCATTAGACGTTCACACAGTACGCTGGACAGGATCTTGTAGGCGACGTTGAGCAGGGATATAACTCTATAGTTGTTTCAAGAGGTAAGATCGCCTTTTTTGTGAATGGTGGCATATGGAGCTGATATTCCAGTTGTCGGGCATGTTTTCGTCTTCCAAAGTTCTCCTACCAGAACATCACCACCGGCCTTTATAGGCAACAGATCCTATAAATTACTGTGGTATTGTTTTGGCAGATCTTCCCTTTGATTCGTTGACGTACGGATGTTGGTCGATTGTTTACTGAACCAGTCAATTTGAATTTCGACCTCAAACACTGAACATTCGACTGGGAAGGATAAAATGGGCGTCTTTGTCAAGTCACGCGATTAATGCTTTCATGATAAGAAATACGATCCAAAGACCATAGAAAAAGGATCACTTTTTTATTCAAAATTTCCTGCTAACTGGTTGTTGTTGTTTAATTATGTTACTCGCACGTCTTTGCAACGAAACGTAACTGAAAACTGCACCTATTTACTGACCGTGGAGTGGTGGATGACTAGGTCGACTCCTCGACCAAAGTCGATGAATCTGGTTCAAGCTCGGCACATACTGCTTTCATTTTTCACGCCACCACATGTCTCTGGTCACTAATAATGCTCAGAGATTATAACCGTCACTTTCTCAGACAGGTTAGGCTCTTCTGGGAGAGCAACGAGATGCTAAATATATAAGCCAGAGCCGTAGTTGTCATTGAACTGAAGCTCTACCCAAGAGAAGCAGATGAGGCTAAAAATCTTCGAGAGCTTAGCTTGCGCCACATTTTTAGGCACAAAAACTGCAAGACAGTGACCGACTGCGCTCCATAAGGGGATGCGCACTACCCTATCTCTCGCTCCCCAGCCACCAGAACTTTCGATGTTCATGTGCATAGCAACACCCCGCACATCCCGACTCGATACCGCTGTACTGAACCGGAGGAGACCCTCCTCAGCTCGTTGTGCGACGGAAAGGTCGTCGTTGAGTCGCCCATCCACAGTTGAACGGGCGATGTGAAACAGGAGCGGTACCGCATTTTTGTCTTTTCTAAATGGAGGAACGAAGCCGTTATGACGTACCCTTTCATGGTACTGAGGATTGGGATAGTAAGCCCCCGAGATCAAGTTATTGATCGAGTTCATCGATCTGGCAGTATGACTTCGAATCATCTTTACCAGGAAATTGTCCACTCGTATTAGGTTCGCCCTGTTGTATAATAGCTCATTGGAGTAGAATTTCTTGTACTGGGACTCTGGTGTTCAGTAAAGGCGAAGGCAAGCCCTAAGACAAGTCTCTCAAACAGCCGAATCTTTTCCATCAAGCTTGCACTCGCGTTGAACCACACGGGACAGCCATAGGTGAGCATTGGCCGGATGTTACAGCCATACACCAGTCAGTGTGCTTCATCGAGCGGTTCAAACACTATGAATTGTTTGTGGAGCTCTAATTCTTGATCGGTTGTTCAGATGTGCATGAAACTTGGTAAATGGACTGCTCATGTCCTAGATTAGGCGATAGGATTATTCTTTCCCCAACATGGATCCTGACTTCCTTTCGGATGGACACTATAAATCAATTGAAGAACCTCTGAAAAGTGAGTCATTTGACAAAATTGTCCCACCAATCGGCCTCTAGATGCCAGTCTTCTGAGCAATTTCTTATTGAGTTAAATTAAGTCCCTAGACCAATACAGCTGGATGGCGAGTGCCTGCCCCTGGTTAGAGGTGTCCCCAGGTTCGAATGCTAGTGAAAGCAAAGTTAATACGCTTTATTCGGTTCTGGTCCAGTCACCATTTGCCGTTGGGATCAAATTAACGGTACTATCACTGGAGTTGTCGATCATTGGTTGTAGTCTGACTATGGGTATGCAACATGGTCTAAGTGTGGTGGCGATTTCGCTGTCAGCCCAACTACCTAACCTAAGTCCCTAGTCCACCGTGATCGTCGGACCAACCGCAATCCAGCGCTTGGATTGGAAATGCGAACGCAAAAGGAGTGTCACGGCGGGGCATTCCGTTCAAAATGACTTCCAAAACATGTAAACGAGTAAAATCATCCTTGAAACGAAGTCAATGTCATATCCAATGAGTTCTCCCTCACTTTTAAGCCACGAAGCCAAATCGTCAAATGTTACATCATGCCATCTGATATCCAGTAAGAATGTCAACAAACAAATCCCCCATGGAATGTTGCCAAAAATGTTGTCAAAAAAAACAACAAATGCCCTACTTTCGGAGCACCCTCCAGCCGCCTTCAGCCACACATACTAATGGCATCCTCGCAAGCAAATTGTCCCCTTTACTGAAATCCAATCTGAACGCCATTAACGACTACAAATTCTGCTCCAACAACAGCACGTACACCTCGCATCAGCTTACGTCATTTGAAAAACAAAAAAAAAAAATGAATATCTAGCACCGCCATTAACCCCCTTTAGACTGGCACACCAGTGCTTACAACTCAATTCACGCGCAACCCCCGTCCCCGCCCACCCGCTCCGTGAAACTGTGTATAGTCTCACATCGCCAGAGGGCAGAGTCATACACAAAAAATCGTTTACATAAAGTCGCCATCTACTTCCGCTCCGCCTCCACAGCCAAGGGTTAGCTTCGACAGCACACGAGAGCGTTTGTATCAATTTGTTTCATAAAAAATGGTGTTTTTTTAGAAAGCGACGAGGAAAACATCAATCTCTAGAGGTGATTCCCGAAACAATGGCCGATTGTACTTCACAACATGTATACCCCTTTTGTGGCCCCCTTCCACCACTCTGCCCCGGGCGACAGCAGCAGCAGGAACGACGAGGAAATATTCCAAAAATTTATCACTAAAGAATTTTATGGGCAATTTAGTTAATGCCCCGACAAGGCGAGAGGGTCTTCAATTGGTCCTTATCCCGGAATTCGGATGGGGCTAATCAGTTCGCCAGCGTTCCGTTCCTGAGACTTTGATGCTCACGCTGGCCGGGTGTACCTTCGGATTCCTGGGAATTTATGAGACGACAGCCTAAGTCCTCTTGACAATTACGAATCCCGAATCCCGAATTCAATCCCAGACTGTCCAAATGATATCCAATAACCCGCAGAGCTTAACGGTCCATCGTGGGATCGGTAACCTGATAGGCAACCGCCTTCTCTCCCCTTCCCCCCCCCCCCCCCCCCCCCCCCCCCCCCTTCGAACAAATGTCAAACCGAAGCGGAAACAGTCGCAGAGTCACATACAGCCACTTAAATAATTGAATAGATTACGAGAAGAACCCATTCAGATATTATTGTGGCCCCTTCACCCTATTCTGTCACTTGTTCGTCTGTGCGTCTAATCCTGCCACCACCACCACCTCGTTGGGGTGCCAACACAGAGCGAGGAGTGGTAGCGATTTCTAGATCAACAGATGATTACATGACGCCACCGAGACGAACAACAATGGAAGAGGAAGAGGGAGAGGGAGAGGAAGTGGATAAAGGAAACAGAAGAACGTCAGCCATCCTTGCAGGCTTGAATTAAAAACATCCTCGGAAAAGGGACCTGAAGAGCGCCGCACCCCCCTCGAATGGGGCGCGGAAACGAGAATGACTTATAAAGCTTTTAGGGCATATTCGAATGGATTTGATTGTGAGCACGGAAATGTGTGTGTGTCGAGGATGCCGTCATGGGCTTACATAGGTGATGCCGATAAGGCACAGGACATGCGTTGGGTGGCGGGTTTGATTGAAGGGCCTTGTAGATGAGGACACAAATTGTCGCTAATGCCTGGCTCTTGACAAAAGGGAGACAAATTAACTCGTCACGCTGAAGTCATTCAAATGGTACCTCCCTCCTTGCGGTGGTGAACGTGAAGGAATTCTCGGATCTGATGGAGCGGGTGACATTTTTCCTTGTCAAGCGGTTGACTGGGGATTTTTTTCTTTGTACATTGTTATCCTCTTTGCTGGATTTCAATTGATGACACCTCTTACAAGAGGACAAGGGCGTTTGTTCGCAGGTGTAGTGATCGCACAGGCTCTGTTGACACTCTCCTCATAGACTCGGCGAAGTGCATCAATCCCCGCGAGGTGCATTTAGCCTTCCGTTCCACGGCCCCTTTAAGACGATTTGGAGGAATTTTTATGAATGGAAATAGATGAGGATCGAGGATATCTCGAGGAACAATGGGAAATGAGTCCTCTTTCAAAGGATGCAAGTGCAGCACTTCGTCCAGTCACCAAGACAATGCCGATAGAGTGAGGATTCAAAAAGGTTTTGGGGGTGTTTCTATTCTTTGAAATCGTTGACTCGTGCCGGAGTTACAAGTGGAGACCTATTCACTGTGTGACTTGAAACGGTTGACTTGATATGATCCTGTGACAGCGGTTTAGCTGAACCATTTGACCAGCTGAGTCGCTCGTCAAAGGTCTCGGCAATAAAGTGATTGCTTCGCGCATTGGGTGGCATGTAGGGCCATCTGGTCAAGGCAATTGATTCTTCTTAATTGTGTTAATGTATGACCGATGGCGCTACATCCCAGGGAGGATCTGTGATCGTGGACTATAGCGACGTCGACCAACGCGATTTTTACCGACCTGCCTCTAGTTAACCACATAAAGTTGGTCGCGGTCCTTCTCCACTTGTGTGCGACATCGGATTCGTGGTCGTTGTCTGTTGCACTGTCGCACTGGTGAGGAATCAAATATCCCTCAGAATAGCCACTGGAGCACCGGTGTGCTCTACATGGCATATCCATCTTAAGCGTAGCATCTGTAGATGCCTGGCTAGACTCATGTCGCCGTGTAGTCCATACAGTTCGTGGTTGAATCTTCTTCTCCAAATGCCAAAGGGGGGCCAAATGGACCAACGACTGAACGCAGAAATGAGCCTTCTTCATCTACTGTCATTATTGTCCATATCTCATCACAACAGAGCAGGGCAGGGATGTTCAAGGTGTTGTCAATTCAATTCCGTCTTCAGCTCAAAGAAACAGCTATTGGCTAGAGTTATTCCGCGAATAAATTCCCGATACTGGTGGTATTCGTACTGCTTACTTGAGGACAATGGTAAACGAAGTCCTTAAGTTCCTTGAAAGTATATCAGCCTATGGTGACATTGTCATCAAGCTGTCGATGTGTGTGCGTCATTCGTTGAAGACAGCATATACTTCGTTTTGCCATCATTCACCGCTAAGCCTATTTTGGCCGCCTCCGATTCAATGCCCCCGAACACCTCATTGACGTCTCGCTGTATTCGAAGAATCACGTGGATGTCATCGACGCATTCCCGGAATTGTACCGACTTTTTGAAGATCGTGTACCTTGTATTGGCGAGTCAGTTCTGCACGACCTTCTCCAGAACGATGTTGAGAGAGTCGCACGCTGCCAGTCGCTAAATGTTCGCTAAAAAGTCTTAAATCTCTTCTTGAATTTGAGGGTCTCGGTGAGTTAGGAACTAGCCATGATTCTCCACCGTCATCCCGCACAGTCTGATGAGTTTGGCAGGAATGTGCAAACTAGTCATGGCGTTGTATAGCTCGTCTATATTCACGCTGTCATGTGCGACTTTGAAATCAACCATTAGGCGATGAATGTCGATTTGCACTTCTTGGGTCTTTGCCACTTTAGTGTAAGGATTTGGTCGATGGTGGACTTCCTCGACCTGAAACCGCATTGGTATCAGATTCTTCACGACGATCAAAGGACCCATCTTCCTTATGGATTCGGTGAACGAAAAAATCCGTGACTATTGATGCTTGCCGTCGGGCGACTCAACTGCTTTGGCTCTTTTTTTATATAAAATTTAAATACGATGATAAAGCACATTCCTTCGCTCGATGTGTGACCTGAGTGGCTTTTCCATCGTGACTGAAGTCTTTCAGAAGACAACAACGGCCGTAGATTTGGAACGGCAGCGTATGTTAATTGAATGTTATTGAATTCCGATCTTGACAGCATCAACAACAGAGTGGAAACAACAACAGAGTGGAATTCAATGCTTCAAAAATTCAATGCTGTCACTCAAGCGAACCCTTGAGAATCAGCCATTATCCATGAATGGCGGCTGTGTCGATGAAACCGGAAAGCTTTCCATCCTTGGTATGTGTATCAACACAACACTTAATTGGAACGATCACATATTTGAGGTCGCCAAAAATGCTGCGAATGTTTAGGTTTCCTTAATCGACGCAAGAAATATTTCACTTCCTCTGATTTGGATTTCATTTATAAGGCGTACAACCGCCCCAAGCTTGAGTGCAACGCTCACATCTGGTCTGGTGCCCCCAAGATCACCCAGCGCCCACTAGATAGGCGCTCCAGAAGCGAGCGATAATATCGCAGAGTCATTAGACTCACTCGAACGTCGACGTCTCTTCCTTGTCCGTATTTGATCGCTATTTTAACAATCGATGCTCAAGTGAGCTAGCCAAATTCATTCCTTCTCTCCATGAATTCACCTGCAATACTCGTCTCGCCAGGCTCATCGGTTTACCCTTAATCCTACTTTCAGACGCACAGTTAAGTTTAGAGACTCGTTCTTCAGCTGCCCTACGCATATACGGAATGCTCTTCCCAGCCCTGCTACTGTTTTTCCCTTACGAGTGCAAGGACTTACAGTCTTTAGTGCCAATCGATGCGCGAAAAGATGTCGTCTTTGAACAATTGATATTGCCATGGGGAAAGTGGTGCTGAGAAAATGAAAACTATTCAAACCATGAGCCATTGATGCAATTTCGGAGTACCCCACATCCCCTAGTTCGGCGGAAGTATACAAATCAACAGGTCAACTCTGACCTGCCAATTGGTGTGTCCAGCATTTCTGTTCCTGGGAAATACCTTCAAATACCTTCGGCTTATACAAAGCGAATGATGCTCTGAATAGTAAAAGGAATCCCGAAAGGTCTCACCTATTGAGAGAGCCAATGCCTTGTTGATGTTGATGGCGAGACAAAGTTGCAGAAGGTTTCAAAGACTGTAGCCTACTTTGTCGGGAAAGACTGGCAAATACCAAGGAATGTATGTTTAAGTCGTAGGCCCTCCTTCATTCTCTCTTCGCAATGAATCTATTAACATACAATTTACATCGTTTCAACGTCCCACAAAATTACGGAGATATTTAAAATTTAACTTACCATAGTGACTAGACTTGTAGCCGTTTTTACATGATTCGCTGTAAATTGGACTAAAAAACTAGGGAAGCCAAATCTCCTAACGAATATCATTACAACTCCCAAGTCTATCATGACCTGAGCTGCCATTCTAGAGATTACTAGTGTGACCAGCTGCATTTGATGGAGTTCAAAGCATTGGGCAACTAAGTGTTCCATTAAGAAATTGCTTTGCGAAAATGAGAATCCCCCAGAAAATAAAACGGTTGCGCCTGAAAAGGCATCTATAGAAGTGAGTCAAGGCTGCTCTTCACCTCAGAACGAATCCAAAGCGTGGGGAAAATACTCAAAGGATGATTCGTATTGTCTCCAAAATCCTTTGAGCGGACATGGGGGAAATGTTGATGACGTCTTTCTAATTTTTTTAATCGTATTTTGGAGAATAATTTAACTTTTCTTCGTTTTCACTTGCTTTGAAGACGGCTTAGCACCATTGACACACGTGTGGGATTTATCCGTGAAATTAAACGTAGTACACGAATTTGCTCTCCCAGTCTTCTGAGTCTCAACTGACAGAGACTGGGGCAGTAGCAAAGGTAGCGAGGATAAGTACAATTTTAATTTCGTGATACTTTAGATGATTATGGCCACTACCATCCAGAGCAACTTTGAGTTTGTCGGTTTTTGTACTGTCAAACTTGGGCCACATTATCCGAGTGGTCTCACAGATGGTTAGGGTAGGTACAGGTGACTAGCATGCTTAAATCGAAAATAAGCATTCTTCACTTAGACCTTAAAGGTCCTTTGTGCTGTCACTTTACGGCTTTCAGCCCTGACTCCTGACCTTCATGTAGCTTCATTGTTTGGGAAATATTGCCATTTTCAGTTGTCTGTCGTAAAACAAGTTAGCGGGTTTGATCTTAATATTCCCGCATAGTCGTACAGTTTCCTCCTCCTCCTTATCCACGCAGCTTCTACAGAAGTCATTGTAGGGCTCTCCAAGTCTTCTGACTTTTATTGGCAATTAGGCAATGACCAGTTATTACGCTTACTAGTTTGCTAATTAGCTTCCTGTCCAATTCTAGAAGACGTTTAGTTTATATTGGAGTTCCTATGTTCCGGGACCCAGCAGAGAGTAATCGAGTGTTCCGTGATAAGAACTTTAAGCTTTTCGCGGCAGCACGCGACCAGCTTGGACTTGATTTCTTCTGCCGAAATTGTTAAATTGTTTGAATGACTGCTGGACTGTCAATTAGAATGGTAATGTCAGCCGGTGGTATTTCCAACATTGATATCATTTGGGCAGCTTCCTTGATCCTCCGTTCCTGCCGTAATCAAGAATTCTGATGACGTGGACTTCGTTAGGATATAACGCCTTGTACTCAGACTTGGTGTACAAACGGAAACAGGCCCGAAGACACTGTCTCTCGTACTCCCAGACTCACGTGGACAACCGTATGCCATAACTGGCCGGGTGTAGAATGTAGCTGATTATCCAATTAGACGCAACTACCTACTCCCCCCCCCGAGTTACATGTAACTGCTGGAAACAAAAGGGTGTTTTTTTTTAGAGGTATATGTACTTTGAAATGGAATAAAACAAAGATGGTTTTTTTTTTAAATTGACATGAAATTTACTTTATTGGAGAGATAATCTCCTGTCATTATAATTTAAACATGATTTCTGTCATATGACCGCCACAGCAGGCTCGGACATAGTCTAATCTGGAGGTTGGATGACTTTTTCCAACATTTGTGGTCGTATATCGGCAAAAGCGAATGTTTCCCTCCAAGTGGTCAATCGTTTCGGGCTTATCGTCGTAGACTAGCTACTTCACATATCCCCACAGAAAATAGTCAAGCGGTGTTGACTCGCACGATCTTGGAGTCAAATTCACGGATCCGTAACGTAAAAATATGCCAATAAATTCATTGTGTCACGAGCTGTGTGACATGTTGCGCCCTCTTGTTGAAACCACAGGTCCATCATGACTGTTCAAAGTATCATGTATCAGTAATCATGGCTCTATAGCGGTAACCATTGACTGTAACGTCCTGGCCAGCATCGTTTGTAAAGAAGTACGGACCAATTATTCTATCAACCCATAAAGCACACCAAACAGTCAGTTTTTGTGGATGTAACGGTGTCTCAACATACACTTGAGGCATATCATCACTCCAAATATGGCAGTTTTGTTTATTTGAACCAAAAGTGAGCATGGTAAAAATGGGCGTAGTTCGCGGTACGTATTTCGAACAGAACCATGGTCTTCAAATTAAATTTGCACAATTTGGAAGCGCTGTTCAGGCGTCAGTCCATCATGTTAAAATGCCATATCAAACTAAAAATAAATCACTTGACAGGTGACAAATTGGCCGCCAGTTAAAATAGTCTTGCCAACTGAAAGTTGTATACCTCTAAGAAAAACACTCTTTAGATCGGCATTTGGTATGAGCCGTACCCTGGCAATGGTTTTTATTATCCTAGGACCCTCACCAGCCGAAGGACTTACGTGTTGTTACTGTGCATTCGATTAAGGACACTACAGAAGACCCAAGCCATGGATTATGTTATGCATCCTTGTGATAGATGACTACTCTACTCTAAACTGCCACTTCTCTTTCGGTCTCTTTCTTTTATTGATGTTGATCTTGTCTCAAGTTGAGTCCTGTTCGTTTTTTCTGTTGAATATTAAAAGTAATGAATGAAGAGTTTACTCTAAATTTACCATGAGGCTAATATACTCCATGCTAATATCTCTCTGAGATCAGTAATATAACAATTATTCATTCGTGTTACAAGGCGTGTGATTTTGAGAACTCAGTACTCAGCTCAGTGTGGATTTTCAATAAAACAACTCTTTACTAACATTTTTTTTTTGTTTCAAAAGTTGGTACGTGTGCCTACGTTCAAGGCAGTATATGTCAAAATACTGTTATGTAAGTGAATTTCTCTCGATTCGAAAATTGCAATGTCCTTATTTTTTATATAGCATATAAAGAGTGGTTAAATTGTAAGGGCCGATGTTGGTTTTGAATAAAACACAAATTATTTACGAAATTATTGTCATTTCTTTTTATTATGATAATACTGGTATGGTTCAATTATGTATGGAACAAGATATCGGCCAAATGGCCACCGCGACCTCGTTGGCACACCTCCATCCGATGGTCCAAATTTTCGATGACGCTGAAGCATAATTGAGGTTCTATGCCGTTAATGTGCCGAATTATCTCATCCTTTAGTGCACGATATGCATTTTGATTTGAACGCCCATTTTCATAATATGCCTGAATGACTTTAACGCGTTGCTCGATTGTGTATCTTTCCGTGGCTCAAATTGAGTTGAGTCTGAAATTGAGAAATGTCAAATGAAATGCAGAAAAAAACTTGACGTTTAGGTGTGGTTCACATTCAACATCGGCCCTTAAAATTTGACCACCCTTTATTTTGTATATATTTATATATAATTATCAAGAAAAAACAAGTATTTAAAGAAAAAATCACTTACAAGTGTCAAATAATCGGTGGATACCAACATACAAGAAACAAATAGTTTTTCTTGGCGCCATCTGTGATTGAGATTCTTCAACGCGATCTAGTCAGTGTTGACTGTCAAATATCACTGAATGGCTTCTGCTCAGTAATTCGTTTTGTTGTCGCTTCGCATGTACAAGCAATACTGAGCTGAGTTCAGATTCTCAAAAAAACACGCCTAAAAATATATTATATTCAAATATTTTATTATATATTCTATTCTAATCCAATTTATTTTCTCTCGTTTTTTTCAGGTGAGTACATGTACAAATTGTGGAAACTTATGCACACACGAGGTAAATTCTCCTCTAAACACATCACAATTGTAGTCTAAGTAAACCAAACACTTGAAGACGGTAATAGAGCCCACATAAGAATGCATTCACTCCCCATTGAGTGGGTGTGGTGAAGTGCTGAATTCTAGAATTCCATTCTTACGACATCGTCTATTCTCAACAGACCCAGTCTCGCAGGGAGAGCTCCTTTTTTTCGTCCTCCGCTTGCAGTCAGATGGTGCTGCTGGCAAAGGAAACAGTCACAGTTGCGTTCAATAAATAAGTTGAAGAGTGCCTCTGTTAAATAAGACGCTCAAAATGAATTGAAAGAAACCCCCAGCCACTTGCGAAGGGAATTCCCTGCCTTCCTTCGCCGTCCACAGTCCAAGAACGTATGCACAACGATAGAATCTGTATTCGAAAACGTGCGACATCCGTGAGAGACAAAAAAAAGAAAATCACTTTAAATTCAAAATAAAGGCCATTTCCCGGAGAAATAATGCGATTCCATTCGAATACACATCGGGACAGAGGACAGGACAGGACGGGACACAAGCAACACGCCCTTGCGCTCGGGTGTCATTTGAGTCCAAACACACAAGTCTACACGAGTCCCACTTTGTTTCGTTTGGCCTCCAGATTCGTCCTGCTGATATCAGCAGTTCATAATAAGCCAACAAAATGCAGGATGTACCCACACACACGCGCCCCTCGGTCTCTCTCTCTCTCTCTGGAGAACAGAAGGTTCCGCGTTTACATTTCGCCATTGTTATGCAGAACTTCGGGGACAGGCTCCGCAGCAAGAGATAACCCCAGAAAACGAGGAAAAAAAGGGGACGCCATCGGCTAACGTGCTGCTGCTGGTGTCCTGGAGATGTATCTGCTGTTTTGGGAACGGCAAACGGGGTTACTGAACCACACCTCGGCGCGAAGAAAATTGCTTGGGACTTTTTTTCTAATTTATTAGTGTATCCTTTTTCCGTGTGTTTTTTTTCCATTCCGCCCACCATCCGCCTTCTGGACGAAATAAAAACGAAACTTTGTCGATGTTTACTTCTTAGCGGTAACTTAGCAACTGCTGGCATCTGCGGCGTCCCTGGCACTGTCCTGACAGGCGGCAACGACGGCAAACAAAGAGCGGACGGCTCACGAGCAGAAATTAGATTCCCCCCCTTTGTCCTTTTTTTTGCTGCTAAATGGTGATATTAAGTAAGTTTAGGGCGGCGCCATTCGGAGGTTCGGGCAGGATGAGTTAAATTCATTAAAAAGTGTTCAGAATGAAAAAAGATTTGAACAGTGATTCCCTTTGATGTGCTCCGGATGGGGGAAGGATGTCCGTTACACACTCAAGGTGCCACAGGATATCTTTTTGGATTTGGAATTTGAATGAGAAATGGGGTTGACAAAAGGGACTCGTCCCAGAGTCTAACTTGGGTTGCTGCAGATGCTGCTAAACGAGCCGGGAATGGTACATGTGGGGGCACTTGCTTTCGGGTGAGGAAGGATCGAGTTATGCTGATTGGATAATGCACATAAGTCTCTGTGGAGAATGGGCAAATTGATTGGACACTTTTGGAAGCAGAGATTTGTGTAACTTTCTTTAGAGGAGAAGGGTTTTATTTCAGGGGCTTATCCTCGAATCCTTGTGACGACGGGTGAAGTGAACGCTCCCAGACTTCTCGACTTTGCTAAGCCTCTTGTGGTGTGAAGGGTGGTTTTGATTACGGAAGCGCTTGGCACTTCATTACGTCTGGGGAAGCTAACTTTTTCATCCACTTGGACGTCTTTCTTGGTTTGCTTGTTCCATGGGCTGGATGCACGTTTTGGACTGCACTTACTTAGGGAATCGTTAAGGAAGCTGAAGAGCTTTGCGTTGTCCAGCGGCAAATGTGCAAGACAAGGTTGGCTCTGTGGATTGAGGGACAAAGTGGCATTGTGGGTAGTCCACCACATGTCTAGCTTAAATTCCGGACAAAGAATGCCTCTCACAATCACGAGGCACAGAGAGTATGTCTGTCAAGAATAAGCTTCTCTAAGTTTGCCGTTCGTAGTCGGCGGTGGTTGTTGTACAAGATAGGCCCAAATCCACCTCGAGCTGCAGCGATATCTGCATTTGCCTTGACCCTTTGACGGCCGAATTAATTGAAGATTTTGGTTATGCCACGCTGGTTTTCCCCGCTGGAAGTGCCCTAAGTGTAGAGTCAATTCAAGCTCTAAGCAAGAAAATAGTTCGTATCTTAACACAATTAATTTGTTACAACAATTGTGACGTTGCCCGTAGGAAACATCGGGTATGAATGGGTTAAATTGTACGCTAAATCGAACTCTTATCTGAATTTAAGTGACTGTGTTGAAGAAACCCCAAATCTAATAATTTCAGCGCGCACAACTTTTGTACTTGTCTTACGTCACATTATGGCGTATTTTGGACTTGCATGCGCAGAATATACACCGCTTGGGGGCTGAATATCGGGATGACTCATTGATCCACTCATTCGATCAATCACAGCAGTCTCAATTTCCGATCGAAAAAAATGTGGTCCAATGACGGCGTCAATCCAAAATCCGACCACCAAAGTGTCCGTTGTGGTGCACGGCGAGGGACCTCTTCTAAAGGGTTTTCCAATAAGGACTTGACAGCGGTTTTTTTTTAAATAAAACTCAAACCATTTTAAATATTTTAAAAACATTACTATCGGCTTGAAGTACAATCAATATATTTATGAATGGAACTCAACTTCGTTCACGTGCCACCGCTGGCACGTTTGCAGCGGTAGACTTGTTGGACCCAATTTTCAACGACTCGGCCACACATTTCGGCCGAAACGGCAACTATTTCGCGTTCAATCTTGCGTCGTAGGCTTGTTGGTATAAATCAATTACTTAACGTAGCCCCACAGAAAATACTCAAGCGACGTTAAATCGCACGAACGAGGCGGCCAATCGACTGGCCCATTTCTTCAGATAACACACTCACCATACTTACTCTTCAATAAATCGATTGTAACGTGTGGCTTGTGGCACCATCCTGCTGAAACCACATGTCGTCCAAGTCCATGTCTTTCAATTCGTGCCAAAAATAATCCGTAATCATGGCGCTATAACGCTGACCATTTACAGTAACGTGGCGATCGTTATCGTCGACGAAAAAATATGGCCCAATAACGCCGCCGGCATGCAAACCGCACTAAACCTTAAATTATTTGTAGATGAAGTGGTGATTCACGAAGCACAAGTGGATTTTCACCCGACCAATAACGCATATTTTGCTTATTGACGTACCCATTGAGCCAAAAATGAGCTTCGTCGCTGAACACAATTTTTCGGTAAAAAAGTGGATCTTCGGCCAACTTTCCAAGAGCCCATTCACCAAATAAAATTCAATAATTTGCAAGCGTTGTTCGTTTGAAAGACGATTCATGGTTAAATTATAGACCAAACTGAAGATGTTTGACAGTGAAACAAAACACGAAACGTGCGTCGGCTGCTTAAACCAGTGTTGCCACAAAGATAATAGCTAAAAAATCACCCTTTAGTTCTGGAACTCGGAAGCACTCACCTAGGTCTGCGTCACAACGACGAAATCTGAAGCTGATGGACAAGGCTTCAAGTCTCCAGTTGACCAGCGAGACGTTAAGTGTTAATGGATTACATTTACTATGGTTTGCAACATGGGGCTGCAGTCCAAACTTTTCGAAATGCTTCTGTTTTTCTTCCCAATTTTGAAGTGAATGTCCACAGTTTCAGCACATTAAGCGAGTTACAATCGGCTCATATTTGATAACTACCTAGGTTCTACCTATTTCAAGTGATCATCATGGTAATCTGAGTATTGGCGTCTACATAGTGACGCGAGATCTAATATGACACCTCTTAGCTGATGACTGTATACAACTGAAGAATTCAGGCCGTAGAAGCTCATTTAAGCGGTGATCATTGTATGCTACTGTGTACATTGGCTGGCATGACTTCACATTTCCAAATTGAAGCATGTTCGGTTGGAGTTACCCTATCCTTAGAGAGAAGTCCTCTCCACCTTGTAATCGTATTTGTAGCGTCTACCATCCCATTGTGGCCGCATTGGCCATTTACAATCTTCTCCATTTCGCAGACAATCTCAGGTTTACAGTACTTGACAGGCTTATAGCCTGCTGCGATGGTTTGGATCTGTAAAATCTGCTGCGAGACGCTCCAAAGGTTGCCATCGTTGCCTACGATAAGCAGATGATTGTCACCGACAAGAAGGCCCATTTTTAATCACTCCATAAACCGATTCCGCGGAGACTTAAGACGCCCCCATTGCTCGGCAACACTTGGCGACAATAAACACATTCGTAGGACCCCAGCGCCAGCACCCGGGGGAAATTATTGCGGTTAATAAGCAAATGATAACCACATGGCCCGCACAATAAATCTCGACGAACGCAACAACAGTTCATCGGCAGATTTGCGCTGCTAACACATTTAATTGGACAAGTTTGCGATTCAATTAAGGAATTATGAGCGGCAGCCACATGTACGCAATTCAGTTGTGACTGCGAGAACGTGTTCGGAGCGAGTGCGTCGTGTCGTGAGGGATGGGACTGCGATGGGCGAGGGCGCCTGGAGTACGTGCCCTTTTGTGCAGCCGTTTACCGGCCCCCGTGACTCATTAAGGACCGACGTTCACGCACCCCGAAGAGGCGCAATTAAGACTCATTCTTCACCTCAGCTGTGGTCTGTGGTGGCTCGGGCAAAGCGTAGCATTCCAATTTAATTGGAGGCAAAGTGTAGCTCGCGCACCCACTTGACTACTGTTCTTTGGTGAAAATCAACTCCACAAGTGCGAGTCCTCGAACGTAAGGACAAGTGTCATATTTCAAACTAATTACACAATCCTCGTCCGTTGTTTGTCCTCACTGGCTTTAATTAAAAATACGAAACTCCTCGCCTGACAACAATTGACGTTACGCAACCGTCAGCAACCATTCGCAACCAGCGATTGTGTGGGAAAGGACGAGGAGCAAAAACTAAATATCGCCACCCACTCCATCCGGCGCACCACTTGGGAGTTCTTGGGGCCACCAATCCCCGTGGATGGTCATTATTTCGCTTCTCTGTCTCTCGTGACAAACGCAAACAAAAATAGAAATTCATCCATTCCGGCCAGAAAGCGTATCCTTGACAATTGTTGATTGTCATCACACACAGAGTAGATGATTTCCATGGGATTCGTCATAATCCCCGGGAGCGGCGTGGCGCGGTGGACACTGCACAAGGGCGTGAGTGTCCTGCGATGGAGGTTAATTAAAACAAAATGAAATATTGTTGTCATTTGACATATACGCAGCAACGTCCACTCTCTGCCGCCTTGTTGAGTATTGTGCTTGCGTCAACAGGGGGTGCTGCTGAAGTGGTGATGCTATAAGCCCCTCCATGCTGCCATGGGAGTTTCCTGGGCTGACCAGGGCTCCGTTGTGCAGTCATCACGAAGACATTGTGCTGTTGATCAATGGCCTTGACAGAGAAGAGATTCACCCGCACCGCCAGTGGAGTGAATTTGTCTCCGGCTGCAGTGCAGGACACTTGAACTATGAGCCACTCAACATAATCGCACTTAGTGCTCGGCCTGTATTCAATGTGCAGGGGTGGGCGGCGCTAGTCACTGCTGACTTCTTTGAGAGAGCCAAGCATTTGGCGATGCTATCGATCGATGGATTCAAGTCAAAGTCACACAAATCGCTTTCCCGTTGCGTGGCCCTGCCTCCGGTCTTTAAGTGGTTGTCATTAAGCATTCCATACGACGAATGAGGAAATAACAGAAACTTTTCCCATTTCAGCCGGTTATTGGCTCAAACGTAATCCGACGCAAAATTAATGCAAACCAATGAGCCACTCAACATAATCCACCAACTGATACCCATATTTGTGTCGACAACTTGTCTGCTTAGTCTGACATGGTCCAGTCGATCCAGGGAATATTTGACTGACGTGTAATTAATGGATGTCGCTGAGGAACAGCCTTCAGGATGGAACAAGATGCTTGGGGGTAACCTCAATAATCGGAGGATGATACGACGTCAGGATGTCTTTAAATTTCAACTGGATTTACTTGGCGAGTGGTTGGATATTGATTTGTTCAATTCGTATGGGTTTTGTGAGGGTCTTCGAGTGGTGAACAAAAAGGCGGAGTTGATTGAGGGGTTTTAAGGATTTCAACTCATGTAGCCACTGGAAATGGGGAGACTTATGGAATTGGGACATCATTTCGACTACACTTCCGACGAATGACAAGTGCTGTCTAATAAAGGCTGTCATTTGGTTTTCGGGATCACTCGCAAGTGGTAGAAATAATAACAATGGATGCTTGAGTTTTCAGACTTCGATTTTTGACAGTTCATGCTTGCTTCGTAAAAGCATGCGTTTGCAAAGTCAAACATGCTCAGGTAGCATTGCCATTTCATCGTGGAAAGACTATATAGGCAACTCAAGCTGTGGTGACCAAATTTCGCACGAAATTGGCGCAATTTGACATCAAGCCACATACCGAAAATATACTAAGTGAATCTGGTCCACGTGTAGTTCCGCGCAAGACGGACATGTCACACAGCACTTGAATCGAAGGATCAATTGAGAAATAAGATCGGCGATGAATTTACATATGTCTGATTTTGGACCGGTTAATTGGCCTGCTAGATCGTCCGTTTTTGACGCCTTTAGGGTACTTTTTGTGGGGATACGTCAAACCACTCGTGTATGTCTCTATTGCCAGCGTCCATTGCGGCCTTGGACGACAACACTACATTTCATATTGATTACCCAGACACCAGCGCCAATGTGCACGAAAAAGTGATTGCAAATTGATCGTGTTTAACATTTGCATGAAAAACTCTTTAAAAAATAAATGGCAAGTCTTGCTTTATCGGCTCAACTGTTCTAGTTTTTTGACAATTAAAAAGCTAACGCTTAATGCCTGAAACACAATAGGGCTTTGATGCTGGCGTTTTCTTCCAACACAGGCAATTCATATGCTATACACAAAATACAGCTTCGCGCTTTCCTGAGCGAAATGAGGGCAATGTCATAGAACGTAAGAAAGCAGTTTCACGTAAGGATTTTTCGGCATGTTGGAAATTTTCACTCACATTCTCTTACAAATAGAGAGATCTTCGCTCAAATTGAGAGTCAACATACATTTGAGAAATGGCAACAGCTGACCGAGGTTAATTTAACGGGCGAAATTAGTGGAGTATAGTAAGGACACAATATGTTTTCATGTGGGATTTGTGAATTGAAAACAGCTGATAAATTGAGTTGACATTTCAAAGCGCGTTTGAAATTCTAGGCTCGTACCGTGAAAAACGCCGAAGCCCTATTGTGTTTCGCGCATAAAGAATCAGCAAATAAGCCATAGCATTTGTAATTCGAGTAAATTTGAGGACGCTGGCGTATGTGGAACATTTTACAAGCTGAAGTATATACGGCAAGCCATGAGCCACGAATTGAACCATTTGTTCTTCCACCAAGCATTAACTCCCGACAGATTTTGTTTGGACTCGTGGCGAAGATCTTCTGAATTTCTTAACCTGTGGTCAGTCATTATGGCCAAAATGAATGCATTATTTCTTTAAAAACGTGCCGAGTGCGACAACTATCTCTTGACTTGAGGTAAAAGGTGAAGTAGAATTTTTTACAAAATAAAAACAAAAGGCTAAGGCAATTCATTTCTTATCGAATCCTTTGTTTTCTTTCTGCCTCAAGTTAAGTCTGACAAGTTTTAAAATATGTACTACAAAAAATACATTGGGTGGTGGTTTGGGCGATTTGTGAAGATGTTCTTAGAAAATGAAACTGCATCATTAGCTGCAACAGAAGGTTCTTAATCATACGCCGCCGAAGCCGAGGATGTTGTAACAATCGCCAGAGGCAACGTCATTCCGACAATAAGTGCCCTAGTATACAATGCAATGAAAACCCTACTCAAACGGGCGGAATCATTTGGTCTAGATATCAACCGGCAATAGATGGAGTTGGACTTATTATCGAAAAAAAGTCATTCCACGGTTCAGGTTGTCATTCACTGCGGTCACATCCTTTACTCTGAATGCCAGAGATAAGTGTCTGGGAATGATCCTAGACAACAATCTGAACTAGAAATTAATGTAAAGGGTCGAAAACGCCTTCTGTGCCATTTATTTAAGCCCCAAAGTGGGGATCAAAATCTCACGACAGTCCTGTGAATGAACACAGCGATTGTCCGACCCATTTGACGTATGAGATTATATTGACTCCGCCGGTAGCGCTAAAAATCACAAATTCACTGCCCAGGATTTAGAATCCGTCCTGGCAACAAAAGAAGTCGCCAAAATGATGTCAATGTAAGAAATACCATCAGCTGTTACAATTTCCGCAACAGAAATCAAGAATAGTCTCACGGTGCCGCAAAGAAGGTTCTTATCACGCAGGTAATGAACTTGCCAGGAACGTAGTCTAGACAAACTAGCAAAAAAAACTAGTAAGCAAATTTCATTGAATTGATCGAGGCTGATTGTGTTTCACATGTTGTACACCAACCAAAAATCATCATCTAATTTATCCAACTCATACTCTGCAATGGGAATTTGAAGAGTCGAGAGATTGGCAAGATGCATCAATAATAGACTCCATCCAGTAGCCAGGGCCAAAACCGCATTTGGTCAACGGAAAATAGATATGAAAGATTTGATGAAAGTCATCATACGAATAGTCAATGTCCTGCAGCAAACTGGACATTTTTTTTTTCTCTGTGTGGGTGGAAATCTTCAACAAGACTCTATGGCGAACGTTCGACCATAGAAGCGTGAGATTTTTACTCACCAAAACCACCTCCCTTTACATGTTATGTTCGACTACAACTAAGTGAAGCACTTATCTAGTAGTTTGTATTTCTTGATTTAGATACGTTTGACACGTAACTCTCCAATGAATGTTCCTGCTAACACCGCAACCATGGGCGGGTGTAGGCTATCGCACGAGATCAAGGGGTTTAGTCCTTTGAAGTCGGCGCAAGACGTTAGTTTTCTCAAGGATCGAATAAACTGCAGAGTTTGTATGCTCTTCCAGGCGGCGCTTATGTTTGGCAGCGATTTTTTTGATTTCATCTTGGACTGGTCAAATTTCTAGATCTCTGTGGATATCGTCGTTTCTGATATACCATGGTGCATTTACAATAGTTCTAAGCACCTTGTTTTGAAAAGTCTGTATAATATTCATATTGCTTGCATTGGTACAACCCAAAGTTGTATGGAATACGTCCAAACTGGTATACAAGCAATTTGTTGTCGATACTTAGGTTGGTGTGCTTACCAATAAGCCAGTACATATCCTTGTATTTTTTGTTTCGTTTCTTTTTAACGTGTTCTTTCCACTTGAGTTTTACATCAAGAGTCATCCCTAGGTATTTCGCTTCATTACCGAAAGGTATTTGGACACGATTTAAAAATACTGGCAAGTTAGACAAACAAACTGGACATGGTACCATTGCGTCAAAATGTGACTTTAAAAAAGTGGTATATTTTCTCGATGAAGATGAATATCTCATAAAGTGTGACCAACAAATATGCACGACGGCCATTATTGGTCCACAGTTGATAACAAAATAAATTCTGCCGTGTTCATCGATGTAGTTATTTAAGTTATTTACGGACCACTAAATTGGAAGGCTATTCCAGTTTCATCAATGAATATTGTTACTTACTTACTTACTTAAGGTGGCGCTACAGTCCGGGGTGGACCTGGGCCTCAACCAACAAGCGTCTCCAGCCAGCTCGATCTTTAGCTAGCTGTCTCCAGTTTCGCACGCATAGTTGGTTGAGGTCCCTTTCCACTTGCGTGCGCCACCTGAGTCGCGGTCTTCCTCTACTGCGCCGTCCCTCGGGGGTGGATTCGAAGACTTTTCGGGCCGGAGTATTGGTTTCCATCCGCTCTACATGACCTAGCCATCTCAGTCTTTGGATCTTCACTCTTCTGGCTAAGTCGATGTCGCTGAACAGCCCGTATAGTTCGTCATTATATCTCCTCCTCCACTCACCGTCTATGCAGACGGGACCGAAAATCACACGAAGAATTTTCCTCTCGAAGCAACCAAGGGCAGCTTCATCCGCTTTTGACAAAGTCCATGCCTCCGCGCCATATAGCAGGACTGTCACGATTAAGGTCTTCTAAAGCGTTACCTTGGTTGTTCGAGAGAGGGCTTTGTTTACCAATTGCTTTCTCAGCCCAAAGAAGCAGCGATTGGCAAGAGTTATTCTTCATTGTCTGAATTGATAGCGGTACCTAGGTAGACAAAGTTTTTTACTACCTCAAAGTTATATCTGTGTGCTGTACGTTCTGACCGAGACGTCGGTGTTGGGTGTCCTTTCTCGTTGACAGCATATACATGGTCTTACCCTCGTTTACTGCTAAACCCATCTTCGCGACCTCCGTTGCAATACCCAAAAAAGCGCCATTGACATCACGCTGCGTTCTTCCGATAATGTACATATCGTCGGCATATGCGAGTAGTTGGATGGACTTCTGAAAGATTATTCCTCTGGTGTTGGCGTTCGAGTTTTGAACAATTCTTTCAAGAACGATGTTGAAAAAGTCGCATGACAGCGCGTCACCTTGTCTGAATCCTTTTTTGACATCAAAGATCTCGGTAAGGTCTTTACCGAGCTTGATGGAACAGCGTGCATTCTCCATCGCCATCCTACACAAACGGACGAGTTAGACATTGCTCTGTATAGCTCGTCTCTATAGATGCTATCATACGCGGCCTTAAAATCAATGAAAAGGTGGTGGGTATCGATTTGTTGCTCCTGGATTTTCTCCAAAATCTGCCGCAGTGTGAATATTTGGTCGATGGTGGATTTTCCTGGCCTAAAGCCACACTGGTATGGACCGACCAGGTTGTTGACGAATGGCCTTAGGCGTTCACACAGTACGGCAGATAAGATTTTGTATGTGATACTTAGGAGATTGATGCCTCTGTAGTTGGCGCAGTTCAAAGGGTCTCCTTTTTTATGGATCGGGCAAACAATACTGAGGTTCCATTCATCGGGCATGTTTTCCTCCGACCATATTTTACAGATGAGTCGCCTGCGGCTTTAAAAAGCTCGGCGGGTAGACCGTCAGCTCCCGCAGTCTTGTTGGATTTCAGTTTAGATATGGTAATCCTGACTTCATCTGGGTGGGGTGGACGGAATTGTTGATCTTTCATTTTGGTTGAATGATTCGTTCTGCCTGACAGCGGTATTTGGTTCTTCGTCGCCGTTATACAGTCTGCAGAAATGGTTTCTCCATATCCTCAGCATCGACTGTGACTCTACTACGATGTTCCCTTGATCATCCTTACAGGCTTCGGTTCGGACTTTATAACCTTGACTGGTTAACTTTACCCTTTGGTAAAACTTCCTTACCTCATTCCTGCAGTAATATCACTCTATTCTGCCGATCGCGCGCTTCTCATGCTCCTTCTTTTTTCTCCTGAGAAGCCGGTGTTCGTCTCTCCTCTTCTGCTCGTAGAGCTCCCGAGCAGCTCTTGTCCTTCTTTGCAGTGCCGCTTTGTATGCTTCTTGCTTGGCTGCATTCGCCTGCCGACACTCGTTGTCAAACCAGGGGTTTCGTTGTGGTGGCGGATTGAAACCCAGCACATCAGAGGCGGCATCTCAGATGGCTTTTTGGCAATGCTGCCACTGGTCTTCAATATTTGATGTTGGCGGCGTAGGATTTCTTAAGAGGTTAAGGGAGACACGATCGGAAAAGGATTTGGCAATCTCTTGCGATTGTAGCCGGCTGACGTTGAACTTCCTCACAGTATTTCTTTGTCTTGGCGGTGTTCGGCATATCCGCAGCCTTACCTTGGCTACAACAAGGTGGTGGTCCGAATCAATGTTGGCGCCTCGGAACGTTCGGACATCTATGATACTGGAGGAGTGCCTTGCGTCTATCGCAATATGGTCAATCTGATTGACGGTTGATTGATCAGGAGATCGCCATGTTCCTTTGTGAACATGAATAGGGTTGGCAAAAATAATTTCCTAAGCTAAGCATCCGTGCATATAATAATAGGCAATATTGCAAGTGGCGTAGTACGTCAACCGTATACAAAAAGACAAGCAATTCAGTGAGCGCTCTTGTGGAGTAGAGCGTGAAATAATTGTGAAGGAAGTACAGGAAGCACAATTTTAACTGTCGCTCATTTCGTCAGCTGTCAAATGATTTATTTATAGTTTCGTTTGGCATTTGTTGGCTAGCATAGCATAGTTGGGCGTAGATTCGGTGAGCCCAAAACAAGATTGCCGTTGATCCCAATTTTCATAAGCGATGAAGCTCACTTTTGGTTGAATGGATGCGTCAGTAAACAAAACTGCCGTTTTTTTAGAGTTGATAATCCTCAAGTGTATGTTGAGACATCCCCACAAAAACCGACATTTTGGTGTGCTTAATGGGTTGGTGGAATAATTGGTCCGTACTTCATAAAAAAACGATGCTGGCCAAAACGTTATAGTCAATGGTAACCGCTATTGAACCATGAGTACTGGCTTTTTCGTTCATCAATTGAACAACCATGATGTGCAGGAGCTGTGGTTTCAACAAGACGGCGGAACATGTCACATAGCTCGTGCCACAATAGATTCATTGAAGGAAACGTTTGGTAACCGCATAGTTTTACGTTACGGACCCGTGAATTTGCATCCAAGATCGTGCAATTGAACGCCGCTAGTGCTATTTTCTGTGGAGATATGTGAAGTGGCTAGTCTACGCCGATAAGCCTGAAACGATTGACCACTTGGAGGACAACATTCGCCACATTATTGCCGATACATGTACGACCACAAATGTTGGAAAAAAGTCATCGAAAATTTAACCTCCAGATTGGACTACGTCCGAGCCAGCCGTGGCGGTCATATGCCAGAAATCATATTTAGATTTTCTTTCGAATAAAGTAAATCTTTTTTTTATTTCATTTCAAAATTCTAAAACTCTAAAAAAATACCCTTTACTTATTCTCGCTCGATATTCGCCGAAAGTGGAGGTTCCCCGATGGAATTTCGAGACCTCACGACAGTAACAAAATACCTCTGCGTGGTGTAAATACCCACGACGTCGATGGGGAGCTAGTCACGACATTGGTATATTTCCAATCTGCGTCATCTGTGAAAGCATTCCCCCCTTGACCCCACATTCGTCGACTAAGTGAATAGGTAACTTCATGAATATTACTCCCTTCAAATGGCCTCCACGCAGTCTATTCGCCGTCGTTGAAAACTTTTTTTTCGTTTGTTCACTTTTTCAAACGTTGTCCACTCTCGCTGATGGACTTTTTCTCCAATACATCCTCTCCCTCGTAATGCTCTTTGAGTGTCTGAGCTTCTTTCTTGAGGCATGCACTGGTCAACGATACATTTCTGTGAAGTTGCAGCTCATGTTTGCCTTCGGTGCCTCCTTCAAAGTTCTAGGGAATTCTGTGTGTGATATCCTACCAACTTCAAGGCAAATCGCTTCAGCTTCACTCTTTGAGTTCAACTAAGCAAATGATGCATAGTCTCGTGAATAGATGACAATGTTGCCTGTTGATGATGACAAACTATGGAGCAAGTACGTCACAAGTTCTCAAACGCACATTCCAAATTAAAGGGCAACAGTTTCGCTGCCAAGTAACCATCGCTCGTCAAGCACTTCCCGTCAGCAACGAAAGAGATCTGTTCAAAAGTTGTTAAAAGCGATTTATCACGATTACCCTCAGAGTACCCGGATTGATAGTGCGCTAGACTCCACTTCTGTTTATCATTTATGTGCGTCCATCAACACCCCGCCACTCTGTGCACTTTGCAGCTCCCTCAGTCGCCCTCAGTCTCAGCGCGACTGCTGACTTTCATCAAGCAAATGGACAGCACATCCCCCAAGGAGCCCGATTAAACGCCGTAATCCTTCTCCCAAAGGTGAATACTTTGTGCAGGATCCCCTAATCTGTAACTCAACGTCCTCCCTCCCCCCCCGTGGAGACAAGTAGTCGCATTAATCCTGCTTCTCCTTATCGACCATTTCGTTTACTGCTCTCATTAAACTCTGATAATACTCACCGTCAGTCGTGAGACGTCCCCATCCTCCGCGTTCGGTCGTAATCCTGTTAATGCGCAGATGTAAGTGCCACCATTTCCCTTCGTTCCCATTCCAGCGCATTTAATGGTCCAAGCAGGTAGTTAGAAAAATTGTAATTACAAAATAAAAGCAAACGATATCCTTCTGATCCTGGTAACGAGTTTCGCAATTGCTCGCACACATGTCAGCGCACACAGGCACCCAATAAACCAACCGCCGACGATAAAAATTAATAAAGCATCCGGCGACGCAGAGCCGCGTCGCTTCCCGCCCTGCAAGGTGCAGCCGAAAAGCCGTTGACATTGTGACGCAAAGGATTACCGATGGCAACCTCCCCATCTGCGGACAGATACAGCGGCTCTCATCGTCCACACGTGCTGTCCATGCCGTCCGCCCCGCTTTGATCGCACTAATGATGAGGTTCCACGGCCCAGATGGGAAACACCAAACGGAAGAACGAAAAAATTGCCGCTTCTCTTTGTCGTCCGTGGGAGGAAATGTTTGCCTTGTCCAAACCACTGGAAGACGTGCCAAACCGCGCCGCGGTGGAGAGAAGTCAAAAAGGCTTCGCTTCGTTTCATCCTCTTCCTTTTCAGTCGCCTAATGGCCGGCTGGTGTGTTTGCCTAGTGCCCAGCTGCCTCTGCCTCTGCGGGAGCAAGCAACGAGGGTCTGACACTCAAGTCTAACGACGGTCGTCACGATTTGAATGCCTTACTTTGCGTCGTCGACGCTCGTAAATCAATACTGCTCCCGAGACTGCGAATCGATTTGTTAGAGCAGTCAAGGGTGCCACCACCACTGGGCCGGCGGTGCTGAAGAAGCGGAAACAAAAATAACACAGGAATCTATAATGGAAGGGCCGTCCTGTTCTTCCCCCTTGCCGGTGAAGAGCCAGCTCAACAAAAAGAGCACCAGGCGCCAACGTCAATAATATAAACGTCAGACAATTAAAAGCAAACAATTCGGCCTTTAATGGGCTCTGGTGGAGGCTTTTCTAGCTCCTTGTCTACGTCCCTGGTACTTTCCGTTCGCCGTGCCATTAAGGAAGTTCCGTCGACATTGAGGGTTCGACTGGGGAAGAGGGGGATGGGAAAGGGGCCCACCCCCACTTGAGTGGGTGTTGGATCACGCAAAGTGTGTCCCTTCCTGCCAAACACGACGTCGGCATATATTGCGGAGCTAGGCAAATGAATTCGGCATTTGTGTCCTTTGTCTCAATTAAATTCATCCCGATGTGGACTTATTAGACGGCCTGGGATCGTGCCGATGGCACAGTGTGATCCAAAGGAGGTATTTGAGGGTGTGTGACGGGCGCTGGGTGATTGATGAGTTTGATAGTTTGACAAATGGTTTGACCTGTCACCCTGTCTTGAGGGGCGCCAGTGGTGGGTAATTGAAGGTAACCCTTATTTGAACACTTCGAACAGCATTTAGTTTCTTTCGGATGATTAGTGAGTGTGTGTGTGTTGAGTTGGGTCGTCTGAAGAAAACGTGCTTTTTTTGTCGGTCGCCGATACTGTGGCGTTTTCAATTCGAATTTCAAAGGATGACACGCCTTCCATGTGCCCGCAATTTCAATTTAGCTTTGAGCACTTTCAATTCTGCCCAGGACAGCCTAATTTTTTTAACAAATATATATTCCTAACCACATCTGTGACAAGAGAAGGCTAAAGTGGCACACTGGCGATGGTGCCAGATATTACACCATTACGGCAGGAGTTCCACAAGGTTCAGTATTTGGACCATTACTGTCGAGCATAATTTACGACGGTGTTCTGCGATTAATGCTACTGCAAGTCATGAGCTGATTATCAGGACAGAGTCTTACTTACACGAGCAGTCAGTTGGGTCCTGCTGAACGCTGCTCCAAAAGGGCGTCAGAACTTGCAGTAAAAGAAGACGGGATGATGCTTACGTCAGTCTAGAGTCTCTTTGCTGTTACATGACCATCTCGGATGACACAGCGGGAATGCAGCTCATCGAGGTTCTGGCAGAGAGACTATTCCGTAGACGAACCCAGAACCGGCAGCAGATCAAACAAGTAAAAGGAAAAAGAGAGGAAAACATCAATGGCCCAGTGGCAGGTTAGGTGGGAGAGCTCCACAAAAAGAAGATGACACATAAGTTCATTCCCGATTTTTGGCCTATAGCATCGAGGTGGATTGGTAACTCCTGCTCCTAACTGGCGCAGGTCTTGGGGGCTCACACAGATGTAGACACGATAATTCGAACTTCTGTCCGGAAAATTAAAACTTAGAAGACCATGCAGAGCACACAGTCTTTTATTGAAGTCGCTCCGTTGAGGATACTATCTGCCTGTCCTCAGCGAAGCGACTTCAATAAAAGACTGTGCATGGTGCATGCATGGTATTTTGTCAATTCTGTCAATTCTGACAGACTTCATGACAACATCAGAAGTATAGTGTTGTCGCATGAGAGAGGGAACAGCCGCTGCAGCGCGCTGCCACGACGATCAGCACACTACTGAGCCACAACCAAGAATAAGCATCCAGAGGGAGCTGCAGGAAAATAGAACCCTTTCTCTGATTGGCCGCTCAAAAATGTCAGAGATGGACTTCTATTTTAATTGAGGCGTCTCGCATCCATTGATGCAATCCATAAAAAAGTACGTCTGCGTCATGGGAAACTAAAGCCCACCAATCTGATGTTCATGTAGAGCCGATATTCCGCTGCTTTAGGCCCCAAGCATCGGAACCGGAAATGGGAAAGCTTCCCTGGATGGTTGGTTGGTTTAAGTGGCTATCTGATTTGTCTCAAAACGGCTACAAATAGCGCAGTTGCTCGCCGTTTTGATACCACACCTCGTAGACTGTGGTTGTTTACTTACTTATCAAGCCGGCGGCCCATGGAGCGACTTCCAATGTTGACGGTCCTGGGCACGCTGCTTCCAGTCATCAAGACCAAGCTGTCTTGCATCCACGATTACTTGGTCTTCCTCTCCTTCTCGAACCAGTAGGCTCGTATTCAAAGACCCTCTTTGCTGGAGCATTGTTGTCCATGCGCTCGATGTGGCCGAGCCAGTGCAGTCGACGGATTTTTGCCTTCCGGACCACATCCACATCCTGGTACAGCTCGTACAGTCCTCCATTCGCCTTCCTCGCAGACGGGACCATATATCCGTCGTAGAACTTTTCTTTCGAAGGTACCAAGAATCGGCTCTGCAGTTTTGCTTAGCGTCCAGCTTTCGGCTTCATAGAGCAGGACTGGCAAAATAAGAGTTTTGTTGAGCATGATTTTGGTCCTTCGAGTCAGGTGTTCGTGGTTAAAACCCCAGCCTGTGGAGTTTAGGAAATTGATTATGTTAGATATATTTTGGTTAGCGATCTCGGTGGCGTCACTAAGGAAGGGTTTGCCGAACGCGATATATCTTTGTTTGGCTAGTGCCGGACAGTCAAAGAGAGAGCGAGGCAGACTTTCCTCTGAGTGGGTGTCAAGGCAACTGCGACAGTGTGGTTTGAACGGTATTCCGAGTCTAGCAGCGTGGATGCCTATAGGCCAGTGTCCCGTGCTGACAGCCAAGACTCTAGTGATTTATTTTGAGGAGGTCATCAGTCTTTCCTTTAGTGTAGGAGGGCCAGGTTTTCCTAGAGACTGTGTACTTGGATGACCTAGTCCACCTTCTACTAGCTAAGGACAGGAACTATTGATAGATGGCGTGTTTGAAGTGGTTGATTGGGGGGCCTGCCAACTTAGTGTGGGCGTTGCCGGAAGTTCCTTGTTTGGCCAGTTCGTCGGCAATCTCATTTCCCTTTATGTTGCTGTTGCCTGGAACCCAGAGGATAGTAATGTTATACCTGCTACTGGCCTGTTTGAGTTCCTCCTTACTCTGTTGCACCAATTTGGAGGATGTGTATACTGATGAGATGGCCCTTATGGCTGCTTGGCTGTCGATGCACATAGATGCAGGTCTGCTATAAGGGTAACTACTACTGAGGAGTTTACACGCTTCTCTGATCGCTAGTACTTCAGCCTCGAAGATACTCGGGTGATCTGGCCTTAGAGTGCGAGATATTGAAGTCCGCCGAGAAGACCACTGAGCCACACCGTGATCTAGCTTAGATCCGTCTGTGTAGATCAGATATTGGTATTCAGAGACAAGTGATTGGTTTTTCCAGTCCTCTCTGGATGGAAATTGGCACTGTGTCGCGTTATCGAAGTCTGGTGGATGTGATGTAGCCTGGGAACTGGGGTTAGGTGCTCGAGCAGGAGTTGTAGAGCTATGCTATGGCCATGTGGTCTCGCTGAGTCTGCGTTTCTGATGCTTCCCACGATTTGACAAGGTAATGCAATAAGATTAAACACCAAGCTACGAACTGTTCTGTTCGAATGTTGAGTGAGTGCTCGTATATGGATGTAGTATTTAAAGAGTGACCATCATTATTGCGAGGAAGCTGTAAATGTCCGTTTATAGGTTTAAGGATTATCCGACCGAATCGAGTCTCGAACCACTAACTTCTTCAGAGAACTGGCAATGAACCTATGGGCACAACTGTGGATTGGCCACACTCTCCGAAAAGGTGACAGCTCCATAGCAAACCACATGATGCAATGGAACCCGCTTACTGAGGATGGAAGAATATGCAGCCGCCCTAGGAATAGATGGCGAAGAACAGTCGATAACGGGTGCCACACGAGTTAATGCAAAACAAAAAACCTGATATAGCGAATTCCAAGCGATTGATGCGAATCTCTGCTGAATCGTAACAAAATCAACCCATTTCTACAGCAGGTGGTGACTGGCGATGCCAAATGGAACACATACGACAACTTTAAGCGAGAGCAGCCGTGGTAAGCTGGCGCAAACGGTGACAAAGCCGAAATTGATGGTCAGAAAGGGCTTGCCCTGTGTTTGGTGGGGCTGGCACAGAGAATCATGAGCTACTCCCCTGCGGCAAGTCTCTGTTGTCAATTGGACCATCTGATGAAAGCAATCGTGACCTGAGACAATGCGTAGAGTAATCGGGTGATGTGCGTTGAGAATATTAGGCACACTGCGGCGGCCGCCGATTATAATGGTAATTTGACGAGCTGTACTCAAAGGCCTCCTGAAAAGCCGGCACTATTTCTACATGTGTTATTATTAGAGGTTGGGTTAGTGTCAGCAGTTCTTCTCGGCAAGTGCGTGTTTAGTAAAACAACCAGAGTCTCAGTTGCATCTGGAAGGGATCATAACACTGGAGCATCTTGTTTGTAACTGTCCAGCACTGTCTAACACAATAATGAAGAGACTTGATAAGTACTTCTTCGACTCCCACAAGGATGTAATAAAAATCAAAAATAAATAGGGATAAATACGATAACGAGTTGGTTGCTATGCTTGTGCTGAGAATAAACCCCCGATGATATAAGGCCGGCCGCCACTGTAACCTAACTTAACCTGACCACCTGCGCCCGTAGTGCCACTCATAAACATATAAAGGGTGGTTAAATTTTAAGGGCCGATGTTGATTTTGAATAAAACACAAATTATTGAGGAAAGTATTGTCATTTCTTTTTATTATGATAATATTGGTATGGTTCAATTATGTATAGAACAAAATATTGGCCAAATGGCCGCCGCGATCTCGGCGGCCCACCTCCATCCGATGGTCCAAATTTTCGATGACGCTGAAGCATAATTGAGGTTCTATGCCGTTAATGTGCCGAATTATCTCATCCTTTAGCTCTTGAATTGTTGCTGGCTTATGGACGTACACCTTTTCTTTCAAATAACCCCAAAGAAAAAAATCCAACGGTGTCAAATCACATGATCTTAGCGGCCAATTGACATCGCCACCACGTGAGATAACACGGCCATTGAATTTGTCGCGCAAAAGAGCCATTGTTTCGTTAGCTGTGTGGCAAGTGGCACCGTCCTGTTGAAACCACATATCTTCCAATTCGGGCCATAAAAAGTTCGTTATCATTTCACGATAGCGAACACCATTCACAGTAACTGCCTGACCGCCCTCATTTTGGAAAAAAAATACGGCCCGATGATGCCGCCAGCCCATAAACTGCTAACAGTCACTCTTTGTGGGTGCATTGGTTTTTCGACAATCACTCTTGGATTATCATTCGCCCAAATGCGGCAATTCTGCTTATTGACGAATCCACTGAGGTGAAAATGTGCCTCATAACTGAAGATGATTTTCTTCGAAAATTGATCATCCACTGTTGCCACTTCTTGCCACCATTCTGACCATTGACGACGCTTGAAATGGTCAAGAGGCTTTAGTTCTTGAGTCAGTTGCACCTTGTAAGCGTGTAAATGCAAGTCTCTATGCATAATGTTCATCAACGACGAGCGTGAGAGGTGCAATTGTTGGGCACGACGACGAGTTGAGGTGGACGGCTCTTCAGTCACACTATCGCGAACAGCAGCAATAGTTTCTGCAGTACGAGCTGTACGAGCATTCACAGGTGTTTTCACATCTCCTACAGACCCGGTTTGTTCAAATTTTGCACGATTTTCCGATTGTACGCACATTTCGACGACTAAATTGACCGAAAAAATCACGAAGTGCACGATATGCATTTTGATTTGAACGCCCATTTTCATAATAAGCCTGAATAACTTTAACGCGTTGCTCGATGGTGTATCTTTCTATGGTTCAAATTGAGTTAGTCTGAAATTGAGAAAAAAACTGCAGAAAAAAACTTGAAAAACTTGACGTTTAGGTGTGGTTCACATTCAACATCGGCCCTTAAAATTGAACCACCCTTATAAGCAGTCTATCTCCCAAATTTCATCCAAATTCGAAGAGACGCTTACGAGCGAGAGCTCCACAAACACACAAACTGACATAAATAAGAGAAGCAACAGGGGTAACAAAATTATGAAAAAAAAAACGACTGACAAATGGATGACACGTACCTCTCGCTTAAAAAGTGCTGCAATTGCCTCCAATTGTACCGCTTGTTGTTGACCCACTTCACGCAAAAAGCCCTGCATCACTTTGATGAAACCGATCCAAATGAAGTACCCCCTGTTGATTGAAACATTTCCCCAAAGACTGTTGCTTGCGCATCACTTCACCAATTCACACGCTTGTCGCCCACAGTTCGAACTGAAGGACATTCCATGCCGCCTTCACCCAGTCACAGCCACCTATGCATGTACGTGCCTCCTAACACATTTATTTATTCAATATACGGATCAACTTGTTGGCCATTATCCCAGAGTGACGACGACGAGGAGGACGACGGCACACACATGCGCCAGCCAAAGGCTGACAAGAATTATTCACGTAATAAAAGTTTAATTTAATCATAAAGTTTATATCCTTTTATTTCCTGCCTCCATCGCACTGAGTGCCGCCTGTGTGTGCGTCCATAAAAGCCAATATGCGACGAAGTAAATCTCCATCATTGATCCGTCCGTCCGCTGGCCTCTCGTGGCCTTCTCGCATGGATTTGCCAATTCAAGGCGAACAATGAACATCCGGCTGAAGGCAATTATTTCGTCCTGCCAGCTGCACGGGTGCTCGTGACACACACTCACGCACACACTGTCTGACGGCATCCGAGTCGGTTTCTTTTTGGCAAACAAAAAAAGCCAACGTCTTGCGAGAGAGTCTGCAAAGTTCGATACGGGCGCTTGGGCGCTAAGCCGCCCCGTCTCTGGCCTGTCCTTGCTCCGTCTGGCAGTGAAGTGCAAAAATAATCTTTGAAACTAACACTTCCTCGACTAGACACGTTGTGAGGAGTCCTCGTGTCGCCCCGTGTAGTCGGGCTGCCAACAGGAGGAGGCCACATTCGTGAATGAAACGACAAGAAATGCTGCTCGTCATCGAGGATTTGTGTGCACTTCGGCAGGGAAGTGATGAGAGGATGTTTCTGAAATCAAATTAGGACACGGCAAATCTCGGCTTATCAAGTAAACATTATTTTATTTCTGTTCTCGACCCGATTCGAGTACACTCACTCCCTTTCAGCGCCACTTATGCGCGTTTCAGTGGGTTCTTCCCTGTTTATTGGGACGTGTCCTTTCGGTTCGATTGGCAAACAGGATGCCAACATCGACGCATCGATCGATTGCCAGTCAAAGCGACGATGTGGGAGGTTTTGTGTCTTGTCAAGAAGACAAAGGAAATTAAATTGCAGTGCATGCTTAGCAATGAGCCAGAAGTGCGGACGTGTTCTGGTTCTGGTTGCCGGCGACTGTGTTGAGTCATTGTTTGTTTTGACCATATGGAGGGGTGCGAGTGTTTGACGAGTCTTTTGGACTGATGAGCGGTTAGTATACACATCGCACATCGCTTGTAAGTGGCTTCCAAAAGCAATTTGTGCTCCTAAAGGGAGGGGTTGGGCCAGACTGTGTGTGGGTCCATTGCGATAAGCAATTAGGGGAATGCTTGAACGATTGGACTTGTTTGGGCGTTCAAGAGTTGAGTGCTCATCGTACTGCTCTTCAGTTTAATTTGAAGGCAGGCTGACATCTGATGGGCTGTTCAGAGTTCCCTGGATCACGCAAGGTTGAGTGAGACTTCAGTGAAGCCCCTCACATCACACAAAACCACATTAATTTCCGTCAATTTATCTTCGCTTCGCCGATAACTCACCCAGTTGCCCTGGGTCCGGCAGAGATTTTCGCCCCTCCCTCCCAGGCATCGAACTTTGAACAGTGCCAACCCCCCACCCACCCACTCGTCTCTAACAACACCTGAACACCGAAGATTCACATTGATTAACGATAGCTGCGCCATCATCAATCTCTCGAATGTAAATCACTTGAAAATAAATGAAGGACCAGGATCCCCCCACCCCCGCCGACACCGGGCACAGCTTAATCAGCCGAATCGATCTCCTGAGAGGGCACACTTAATTTCATTATCTCCTCGAGCGACTCGCAGCCGAGGCTATAAATTCCTAAATTTAATTGAAGGGCGCGGTCGGAAGGACCCCACCCAGCGCGGTGGTAAATTGAAAAATAACATCACACCTACCCGACGACGAGGACGACGGTGACGGTGACGGTCGAATCCACGCACCCTCGAACAGTGGTATTCATTTGAATAAATTTCAAAATTAAAAAGCAACATTGCCGCGGATGGGGCCACTGGTCCGTCCAGCAGTGCCCGCCTCATGGTGTACACACAGTTTGTGAGGATTCTCAATCAAAATCGATAGCATGACATGCACGAGAAGCGGCCTGGCAAGTGATGCTGCCCTTGGCCGACCGCAAGGTTAGTAATTACGTTCTAAGTGGAGCACAACTTGGGTCTGCGACGACGTGAAGGCCCACTAACAACACCACCACCACACCACCAGCCACCCATCCCAGAGACAGAGCAGAGCCTAGCCGAGCTGAGCACGGAGAGCGCACATCTGGTGTGTTCCACTTTCATCACAATTACAAAGTGCATTAAAGCGAAAATGATTTTAGGTTCATTTTCAGATTGTTTCGAGTCCTGCCAATGGCGTGCGGTGGGCGCGTGCTGGGCGCAGGCAAGGGAGCGCTTTTGCTGCGTTGCTCGCTCGCCTGGCTCCTGAATGCGACGAGGACAGCTATGGAAAATGAAAAATTATAGTTTTCTTTCGTCGGAGCTCGGAATTAAATTGTGCAAAGGAGCTCAGAAAATCGGAATCGGAATCGGAATCGATTTTTTAGTTTTTCTGTTGGCTCTGCTCGTTCTTTTGCCTCTGCTCTCATCCTGACCTAGATCGGCGGCGGAGCTGGAGGGTAGTGCATTGAGAGGAGTGAGGGTGGCGACGGGCGGCACTTTTGCGTCCTTTGTTGTGACGTTCTGTGAAAATGTCGGGAACGGGAAATGAAGACTGGATATGGTACTTTGACACAAGCAGGGGTGTGGCCTCATTTGCAGATGGATAGGCATTTCGAGAGGGGAAACGGAAGAGATTAGCTAGTGGTTACTAATTGCTTTCATTCAATGGATCGGTCGCTGGAGGGTGGACTTTGAGCTCGGCTTCATACTCGTTCATGGCGTGCGTTCGGCTGAAGCCTTTGTGTGCAGGCATATGTGCGGAATTCGAACGCACCACTTCACGTTCGGTAACACCGTCTAAGTTGACAGAAAATATTGGTGCCCACTGGCATTCATTGGCTGGAATGGTATGAGAGGGGGAGACTGCTTGGCACGCCGACTGGCAGAGCTCGTTGGTTTCTAATCATTTGTGGGAAAGAAAGAGTTGTGCCGAGAAACGAGCGATCTGTAGTCGCTCTCCTGATGGTGGAGTCTATAACAATGCTAGACGCTACTGCACACCCTCTGCTTTCATTTATCCCGGCCAAGCCTTCTTGCCTTCTCCATGAAATGATCTGCTCACAAAAATGGAACAAGCACTCGTATTGTGCGTGCATTCGCTTTTGCATTGAACGGACCAACAATGGCAGCACCAGGTTCAGCTCGTGCAAGGAAGTTCGAAACTGTTGAATGAAAGCGGGTGCCATTGACGGCGGCGACAGTAGAAATAAGGTTTTCATTAACACCTTGTGGATACAGCACCAATATCTGCTCCGATCGCGCTCGTACGATGTCGACGGGTAAAATTCGGTCAACATGGCTTGCCCAGTGCTCATTTCATGGCGCATCGGAGAGTTCTTTCACAGCAAACACACACTTTTTTCACAGTCAAGAATGGAGTGCAAAATTGCATCAAATTGGTACGTTTGAGCGTGGGAGGTGGTCATCATTTTGTCATTTGTCATTTGCTGTTTTGTGGAGCTGTGTTATGACCTCGGACAAGAGCGGTTGTACTGGCGAGGCGACGCTGAACGTACAATTATACTCGCGCTTGCGGAAACGAAAACAGATATATCTTCCTTAAGTCCTTTTAAGACAGTTCTCGCTTTTCTTGGTTAGGCTCAGGTTCATCACAGACTGTAGCGTCTCACAAAGAATGAGGGAAAGATGTGGTTCGTGTACCGTGATCGACGTGTTGGACGAAACGTCGCACTCTTTGAGTTAGTGAAGAACTTTGTCGACCTAGGCTTCAGAGGAATGACGAGGGCAGCAATTGAGTAATACTATCCTCTCTCGACGGACAAAGAAAGATCTCATTGTCCCATTCTTGCCCAGAAGCATGGACACTGTCAAAAACGGACGAAGAGTTTCTTGGTCCATTCGAGAGAAAGTCCTTCGGATTATCTTCGGTTCCATACATGTACACTGATGGGGAGGAGAATACTGAACAACGAACTTTACGGGCTGCACAACGTAGAGCGAATGGACACTAGCGCGACGCTCCGATCCAGAAAGACTTCGACTCTAATCTCGAGGGACAATGCGGTAAGAGAAGACCTCATCTTCGGTAGGGTGCCCAGCTGAAAAGGACCTCAGTCGGCTGAACGTGGTACAGTAGCAGTCCGTACTAGTTGGAGAATGATGTTGACTGAGAACCAGGTCCACACCGGACTGTAGCCCCGGCCAAAAAGTTGGATTTTATTTCCAAATTTAAATATTTTCTACAGAAAATCTTATATTTTCATTGATTTGTTGACACAAGTGCACTTCAAAAAAATGTGATCATTAAGAACGAGACTCCTTAGTGTATCTCAAATATCTGGGCTTTCATCGCGTAACTTTTAAGACGATCGTCGTTCAAATGATTGTATGAAACGACGTCGTCAAAAGTTTGCTTCGTGTAACAATACAATCGAATCGTGCGCTAGTGTCGTCAATCATTCAAATAGTATGCAGTTTGAGAACGACGTCGTCCAGGCGATTCAATTATTTTAGTGTTACACGAAGTAACACAATCGTCGAAACGACGTCGTCAGATGATCATCGCCTTACGCGATGAGAGCCCTGGATTTCACAGCCTATCGTCTCCGGTTTTGCAGGACCTTTCCACCGCAGTGGCTTGGAAAGTTTGGTCGATTGCAGGTGACCTCGGCTATCACGACTGGGAAATGGAGTTCGGGGTAATTCAGTTCAAACCAACTTGAAGACCCTACTTCGGAGATGGGCTCATATAGTTAGTGAGCACCATTGTTCTTTGACGATTGCTCTTTACTTTATGGGTCTCCTATCAAGGTCTCCAACAGATGCGGGCTTTAAATGTGCTCAATTTGGTCCCATCCGCAGAATGAATTGATTGTTCAACTACGATCCACTTTAGCTTGAAACAAAGTCTCAATCCACTCATCAAAATAAAACTCAAAGTTATGACAATCTCCAATTCTTCGTCAAAATCGAAATCAAAACCAAAACCACAAGTCAATACAATTATTTTATTTGAAATTTATTTTAGTAAAAATCACACACACGTATTCGCCGCCATCAATCGCCTCCTTTGTTGAACGTCCCCACAGTCGCCGGTCAACTTCAGCTCACGCAGTGTTTCCTTGGAAACTTGTTTCGATAGTTCCTTGTCCTTTGCCACTGCCGAGAGTGTCCCAATCTCGCAGCACACCTCAAGATGGTGCTGGTTGGTGAGGCATGTTGACTGAGGCTCTGATCCACGTCGAACCTTACTTCCAGAAGAGATTTCTCAGTCCAAGGGATCGCAAAACGTATTCACACGGAAGTGCCCGTTTAAGGCATCTGTCCGCCTATCGGAGTTGTCAAAAACAGAATGTCTCCTTCTAGAAGACTTTTCGTTTATTTTTCACATAAAATCCAAACCCCATAAATCCTACCTTTATTTCAACCCCCGAATGAGCACTTCATCATTGTTAGAGCCAAATCGACTGAAAAGAAAAAAAAAAAAAAAAATATCCCGAACTGCCGAAACCCGGGATTGAACCGGGGACATTTAGATCTTCAGTCTAACGCTCTTTTTTTTTTTTTTTTTTTAAATTGTAGTTTTGTTTTATTCATATTAAATTTTCTTACTTTCTAGACAAAAATACTTAAAACTAGCTTAACTATCTTAACAATAACTTATTGTAATTAATCCTAACCTACTGACCGCCTTCGGGTACTCTAAGCTAATCTAATCTAAAAATATTTTTGTGCCTTACGGCTTACACTTCGTTTTTTTTTAGTCTGTTTAGACAATGTTTGTTTTAAATTTTGAAGTACCAAGAAAACTATGAAAAACTTGGTTTAACCTAACTAAAAAAAATTATATTATAACTAACTTAACCTACACTAAAACTAACTTAACCTAACATGAACCTTAAAGTTAACTTAATTATGTCCGTAACAGACAGACGCGTGCACCAGGGCGTATATGTCATGTATATGCATAACATATATAGTCTATACGCCGTGATGCACCCCCTTTTTTTTTTTCTCTTAAACTAACCTTAAAGCTAAGTAAGTTGGCCACCAAGGTCCACTATCTCATCGTTAGCTAGCGGCAGCGGAAACCTGTTCTGGTGCAACCACCAGTAAAAGTGCCGTTCCTTGGCACACTCTCTCCTGTCGCGAACAGAGATCGCTCCACTGAACCGGAGGAGATCCTCGTGGCTGCGAGCGACATCCCGTTCGTATAGCAGTCGCCTGTCCACTGTTCGGCGTACGACATGGAAGATAATAGGACATCCTTCCTCATCCTGTATTAGACCAATGGTGTCGAGATAAAGGAATGCTTCAGGAGGAATAAAGCCGTTGAGGCGCACTCTTTCATGATACAATGTATTGGGGTAGTAAGCCCCAAAGATCAGACTGTTGGAAGAAGTCATAGCTCGTGCAACGTGTCTTCTGATCAGCTTAATGATAAAATTATCTATCCTGTTCAAGTTTGCCTCGTTGTACAGGACCTCGTTAGGATAGTACCTCTTGTACTCGGACTCGGGTGTACGATACAAACGGAGACAGCTCCTAAGACACTGTCTCTCGAACAACCTCATCTTTTCCATCTGGGAAGGACTCACGTTGAACCACAGGGGACAACCGTACGCCATAATTGGCCGGATGAGGGCCATGTAGCAGATTACCTTCACCCTGGTATCAAGTTGGCTGCTGTAAAACAACCTCCTTGCCGCAGCAAAGGCTTTTCTGGCTTTCGTCAGAGCAATATCTATATGTTTGTCAAAATACAGATATTGATCCAGCCAAATGCCAAGATATCTAACTACACTTTTCACAGCTAACGGCCGTCCTTGCGGGTCAACTATGCCGAACTTGCGCCAGTTTTGGCGCGTATCCCGCGGTGCCGCGTACAACGGGGTCCTGAAAAGGGTAGTTTCACACTTCAGGAAGTTGATAATCAACTTCCAGTCGTCGCAAAATCGCTGAATTTTTTCGAAGTCACGCTGCAACAAGATATTTATTACTTCGACCTTCGGACCTGATCTGTACGCTACTAGATCGTCGGCGTACGCAATTAAGTGCGGCATGGAACCTATAAGATCCGCAGTGAATATTGAGAACAAGATCGGCGAACCAACAGCCCCTTGTTGAAGACCATTTTTAATGTCAAAGACCGTGGTAGAAGTTACGCCGTTACTTTTCACGACGAACTTTCTACCTGTTATCATGGCATAGATCGTATATAGCAATGGTTTACTTATGCCGAGCCTGACCAGCTTGAGGAAGAGACCCTCCAACCAAACGGTGTCGAACGCCTTCTCCAAGTCAATCAGACAGGCACCCGTGCACTGATTTTTGCTTTTATTCCATTGAATGTCGGATACCAGCTTTGACGCGGCATGTATGGTATCATGCCCCGCCCTAAATCCGAACTGGTTGTCCGGTATGATTTTATTTTCATCAGCCCATTGTTTCAGAACTCCTATGACTATCTTTTCAAAAACCTTGCTTATGCAGGGAAGAAGACTGATCGACCGAAGATTTGTCGGGATGGATTTGTCTTTGTCCCGTTTAGGGATCGGTTGCACTACAGCTGTTTTCCAATGCGCCGGGTAATGTGCATTACTCAGCGCGTTGTTGAACAATGTTGTGTAAATTTGGACCGCTTCGGGGGGAAGATGGCGAAGCACAATATTCGGTATTCCATCGATTCCCACTGACTTTTTCTTTTTCAGCGAGTTGAAGATACCCTGAAGATCTTCTTGGGAAATCAAGATGTGATTTACATCGTAGGCGACGGCACTATGTGCCATATTATCGTCACTGAACCTGGTGAAACCTGGATTCTCGGATCGCCATTGACTTATCTCGTTGCGGAGATAGAAGTGGTTTAGCAAGGCTCTGTTCTCCAGATCGTGATTCGGCCTACTAACCTCGTTGACCGTATACACTCGCTGGAACACAGCACCAATAGCTTTAACCTTCTCCTGGGGATCTTCAACCACGAAGAAGTCATTGTCTAGCACTGCCTCATCTGGATCGATGTCAATTGAAGTCAGTAATTGTTCGTTATCTGTCGTCCTGGGAAGTCTAACGACCTGAATGTCATTTTGATCTTTCCTCCGAAATATTTTATTTACTTGCGGGAACATACCCGGGTTGTTGGATTGTACAGCCCGGATTTTATTGCCCCAGTGCAAGCTTATAGCCAAACTGTAATTTATTCGAATTAACTGTTGGAGGTTCTTGATCTCAGACTTCAGTGCCCTGACTTCCGCGTTTTGTGGATCTGTAAACCGTCTGTGCAAGAGTTTGAGTCTTGACAGCAGTCTACTTTTGTGCACGTGAAGTGCATCGATGGTAGCATTTCGATAAACATCGCTGTCATCGATTTGTACTACCTTCGGAATGGTTTTCTCCATGGTTCGTTTTATTACGTCGTCCATTTGTATGAGGTACCTGTCAACCTCTTCGTTCGTCAGGTTTCTGTTTGTCGGAGGATTGATCCCACTCGAACGTAGTTCTGTGGTTAAAGCCCTGGAGAAACGTGGCCAGCGGACCTTATTGTAATTATAAGGGTGCCTCTGGACATATTCCTCCAGTTCTTCCACCTCGTTCGGGAGCTGAATAGCCGCGAAGAGTCCGCAGTGGTCACTCTCGTACTCAACCGCAGTTAAACAGTTCCGTGTGCGTCTATCCACGTCCAGTATAGTCAGTCGTTTGTCTATCAGCATCAGATCCAGATAGGACCCGCTTCTGGGAAAGGATGGCCTATCGGTTGCAAGCAAATCTAGCTTGAACTCACTATTGTGCTCTACCAACCAGTTATACAATGAGGTCCCCCTGGCATTATGCACCACGTTGCCCCAATCCATATGCCTCGAGTTCAAATCCCCGGCTATGACATAGTAGTTCTCTTCCGAGCTCAGTCGAAGGCTAGTAAATAGAGTATCGAGCTCTGAAATGAAATGGGGATTGATATGTGCCTTGTCAGACGCATAGATCGCGATCACATATAGCCGCTTACCACCCCGAAGGGGGATGCGTGCGATACACGCTTCTATCGCCTGGAATTTTCGCACTTCACCGCTATACACGACCTTATGACAAAGGCCTTTTTTGATTAAAAGAGCGACCCCACCAGCTAGGTAGGCTCGGTCTCTTCGAATGATATGATAATTCTTGTACCTGAGGGTATGCGTCTGGTTTAGCCTAGTTTCGCTAACCATCAACACGTCAGGATTATGGATTTGCAACAAGTTACCGAAGTTTAGTTTACGTTCAGGCCTGATCAGTGAATTCACATTCACTGCTAGGATTTTAAGGTTACGGGCTGCCTGCGCAGCCATTAAACCGATGTTGCGTTTGGCTCTCCGAACAGCGTCGAGTAGATGAGGTCTACTCGCGCTGCTTGCTCAAGGAACTGCTTTTGAAGCTGAGCGATCTGCCCCTGGATGGAGAGCAGGACCGTCTTCAGATCCAGATCGGCTTCAGGTTGCCTGGCCACTGAGACCGGGGCCACCTTCGGCACTGTCTGTTGAACCGGTCGCCTACCCGATGCCATTTGGGCATAGGAGACTGCCGGAGTAACAGTGGTAGCTGGAGCACGGGGCACTGGCCTCGCTTCTACCATTTTTCCTTTCCTTTTGGCCTCTATAATTTTTCTGATTTCTTGGACCTTAGGGCATCCCCGATAGTTGGCAGGGTGCCCGCTGGTCTTACAGAGTACACATTTTAGTTTGTTCCTATCCTCAACTTTCTCCGGCCCTAAGGGGCATTCCCCTCGATTGTGGGTTCCTGCGCATTTGACGCAGCGAGACTGCATGTTGCAATTCGCCGCGGCATGCCCAAACCTCTGACAACGAGCACACTGGAGTGTGTGCTTTGTCTTCTTTAATGTATCCCATTTGACATCAATAGAGCCTAGACGATGTATTCGTTTTAGACTATCTAATTTGCTGTCTGGGGTGACCTGGACTAGGAAGAACGGAAGTTTCCTGTTCTCCCTTTTCGAAACCGCAGTGATGAAGGGCTTAACCCCAACGACCTGGACATCGTCGCTCTGCGCTTGGCGCAGCTTAGCGAGGATCTCCTCCGGATCAGTGTCAGGATCCACGTCCTTAAGGAGCATGGTCTGCACTTTTTCGCCTTTTGGGGTGTAAGAAAAAAACTCGGCCTCCGCCACCGCTAGCCTGTCTTTAACTACAATATAGTCTGCCATTGATAAGCAATGGACAGATACTCGCAATGGACCCTTATACCTTATATAATATGACTCTTTGGTGACCAACTTACATAAGGTATCGACATCCTTCGTCTCCAGTCCGAAGACGTTGATTGGAGGGCATCTCTCTTTTTTCACTGGCTGCTGCTGTTGTTGCTTCCGCTGTTGTTGTTGTTGCTGCTTCTGCTGCTGCGGCTGCTTCTTCTGCTGCTGCTGTTTCTGTTGTTGTTGTTGTTGTTGTTGCTGCTGCTTTGGCTGATGTAGTTGTTGTTGCTGCTGCTGTTGCTTCTTCGCAGCTGTTGATCGTTGTCCCTTTGGCAACTGATGGGACTGTTCTTGTTGTTGCTGCTCTTTTGGCTGCTGTTTGTGTTGAGCAGCCTCTTTGGCCGCTCTCCTGGCCCTTAATTTGATTTGGAGGGCTTGGATGTGGGCATCCAGCTCCTCCCTCGCCCTCTGGCTCTTAATCAGTTGCTCCCGGTCCTCTTCCTCTTCGTCCTCTGATTCGGACGACGTTAGAGCATTGAAGGGGTTCTCTCTACCACTGTAGGAGAATCTCCCCTCGCCTTCTGTCGACTCGTATTCTACGTCGTCGACCAAAGTTTGCTGCCTTCTGGCTGCTGCTGCTGTAGTTGTGGCTACAGTTGTTGTTGTTGATGCTGCTGCTGTTGTAATTGCGGCTGTTGCCGCAATTTTCGCATCGGCTGATCCAAGGCTGGAACGGCGCTTCACCAGGTTTGGCTGTGGCTGAAGCTTCTTCCTCCTTTTCCTCCCCGCCTCTTCCTGTGTTGACTGGTGGTCTGATGTCCCAGCCACCGGTACAACATCACCCGATTTTCGGAGCTCGGGTCGCTCAGCTGGCTTCATCGCACTGACTCACACTTAGTGTCTTTCTTTATTTTAATTTAAAAAAAAAAGATTTCAATTTTTTTCGGGATTCGAACCCGGCACCACGACGTCACCGGTGATCGCTCTACCGTGAAGCTACCGATTCTTATTTTATTTCGGCGATATTTTGCGCACTTGATAATTTAATACTTCCGCACTAAGTCGAAACACGTCTGCACTGGGTGGAGGTCTGTGAACGACTGAGCTTTGCGCAGAGGCGATATCGTAACCAATGAGGTCCTACCGAGGTGCGATTATTGCTAGTTGAAAGTCTAACGCTCTCCCAACTGAGCTATTTCGGCGTGTTGGAGTTGGTTTGCACAATGTCACTCACGACTTGTGAGGGGGAGCCTTTTGTTTTAGAAAACTATGGCATTGAGAGAATGCATCAACTTGTGTGCTTGTGCTTGTGTCCGGAAGCTTTTTGCAAACTTGTCTCAGTTTCATAATGTTCTTCGTCACATCAACGAGGCAGCTGACATTTTTTTAAATGTTGAGTGTCAAGACTTTGTTTACTCTCCTTAGACAGAAGAAGTGGCGGAAATCACTGCAATCCGACTTCTACCATCTTCACTACCGACTGGACACATCTAGGTCCTTAGACTTCCTGCCAAAAAGTACTGATTACGAGTATATAGCGCTCAGCTACTTTCTGCAACAGCAACTTCCCTAATTCCATACAACGGGCTCCAGACCGATGACCTCATAGCCTTTAGTGACTCAGTGCATGTCTACCAGAAATAGGAGATCAAGGAGATATCCAACATCGGCGAGAATTACCAGTTGTCCACGACCACGAACAATAAGAGAGTAATGGAATTCCCTTGTATTTCACACATACATTTTACAAAATACACGCTTGTAGAGAGATTTCAGTTGTTCACAACAGCTCACAGGTATTCACAGCCACGTCGCATAAAAAACGACGCCAGAAGAAATCAAGGGGCAAGCAAGGTAGAAGTTGGATATCTCCTTGCTCTCTTATTTTTTGTATCTCCACTGACGGCTCGAAAACAAAAGAAGGACTAGGCGGTGGAGTCCTCCCTAAAGATACTCACATTAGACTGTCCAAGCCATGCCCTGATCTTTGCAGCGTGTCTTTGGATGAAATTCTGACGGATTCCGTTCGTGATTTTAGCATTTTCACGAGCAACCAGGAAACTATCAAGGCTCCGGTATTGATATCCGATCAACTCGAAAGATGTATTCGACTGTCGCCCACTTCTAGAGGAGCTCTCCGAACAGATGGCAGGCATCTGAAAATTGATTATCATGGCTAAGTGGCCACCGAGACATGCCACAATCTGCACAAACTTGCCAGGCTAACAAAGAAAGAAAGAACAAAGAGAAAAAGAGATCAACATCAATGATTGAATGTAAACATGCTAACAGGAATCCTTACCGGGCTCTGTGGCTTAGGTACACATGTGTGACGTGACTAATTACAACGTTTAATGAATTTCTTTATTCCTTTCATGTGAACAGTAACTGTTATACAAATATTCTTAAGTCTAATATAATAAGTGTGGCCATATTTGAGATACATACGTAAATATAAAGGAAGTTATAATAATATGTATATATACGCCACATTACTCCCCTTCCTTACCAAAACGAAAACGCACTCTTCGTCCGAAACGTGTTTGATAACTCGTTGGTCGTTGTTCTATTGACGAACTTTGGTCCTTTAGGGTTTCATGTGTTGTGTAGGCAGCTTTAAGTCGGTCAATGCTGATGTTGATGTCCTTCCCACGAACGTTTACTGTAAAAAATTGTTCACCTCTTTTTATAACCGGATTGGGGCCCTCATAAGGTTGCTGCAATGGTGTTCGAACTGTATCGTTGCGTATAAATACTGCGGATGTTGGGGTTAAATCTTGTTCTACGAACGTCGGGCTTAGTATGATGTGCTGCTTGCGGGTCTTAACAAAATCGGTTTCTAAGCCTGTATGGTTGGATCGTGGATGTATGAATTCTCCTGGTAAGCGCAGTGAATCTCTATATACCATTTCGGCAGGTCAGGCTTTGATGTGTTCCATGTACGATAAACGGTAGCCCAAAAACACTAATGGTAGTACGTCGACCCAGCGATCCGTTTCGTGACACTTGATCGAAGCCTTGAGTGTTCTATTCAAACGCCCTGTGATGCAATTAGAGGCCGGATGGTATGCTGTTGTTCGCAAAAGTTTCACTCCCAGAAGCTAAGCTAAATCTCGGAAAAAAAACTTGACTAGAACTGGGGTCACTGATCCGCTGTAATCCTTAGAGGAATACCAAATCTGGATATCCAATTTGAATAAAATGCAAACGACACAGATGGCATGGCCTCTCTCCATCGAGTAAATCAGTCAATGCATGTCAGACAATGGTGGTACCCTTTGCACGGTAGAAGCGGTCCGATGATATCAATGTTGACGCGTTCGAATCTTCGCCTAGGTTGACTGTAGAATAATAAAAAAGGAATAAAGAAATTCATTAAAAAACGAATCTCCATTCTAATTAGTCACGCCAAACATGCAATGCTTCTGAACATACCGCCTAATAAGCCAAGTTTCTTTATCAGTTTTCTTGGCTAAACGCCAAACAAATACAGACTGAAAAAAAAAAAAAATAAAAAACATAGACCAAGCCGAAAGGCAATCTTAAATGCATATCAGAATAGCTTAGAGTACCCGTATAGGGTCAGTAGGTTAGATGTAAGAACAATTGTTAAGATAGTTAAGCTAGTTTTAAGTATTTTTGCCTAGCACGTAAGTAAATGAATTAAAAATAAAACAAAAATGAAATAAAAAACAAAAAATTCCGCCTAATGACTTTTGCAGAAGCTGCAGAGATGAGGTACATCTGGTTTGGAATTGCTCAGCCCAGGCAAAGAAATGGACGCAGTTCCTAGGAAAGCATTTGGTCGTAGAGCTGGAGGACTTAAGCGGTGTTGAACTGAAAAAAAAAACCTCTTAAGATTCATCTGTGGCTCTGGTTGGTTTTAAAGGATGGTTAAATTTTAAGGGCCGATGTTGATTTTGAATAAAACACAAATTATTGAGGAAAGTATTGTCATTTCTTTTTATTATGATAATATTGGTATGGTTCAATTATGTATGGAACAAAATATCGGCCAAATGGCAGCCGCGACCTCGGCGGCACACCTCCATCCGATGGTCCAAATTTTCGATGACTCTGAAGCATAATTGAGGTTCTATGCCGTTAATGTGCCGAATTATCTCATCCTTTAGCTCTTGAATTGTTGCTGGCTTATCGACGTACACCTTTTCTTTCAAATAACCCCAAAGAAAAAAATCCAACGGTGTCAAATCACATGATCTTGGCGGCCAATTGACATCGCCACCACGTGAGATAACACGGCCATTGTATTTGTCGCGCAAAAGAGCCATTGTTTCGTTAGCTGTGTGGCAAGTAGCACCGTCCTGTTGAAACCGCATATCGTCCACATCATTCACAGTAACTGCCTGACCGGCCTCATTTTGGAAAAAATACGGCCCGATGATGCCGCCAGCCCATAAACCGCAAACAGCCAAACAGTCACTCTTTGTGGGTGCATTGGTTTTTCGACAATCACTCTTGGATTATCATTCGCCCAAATGCGGCAATTCTGCTTATTGACGAATCCACTGAGGTGAAAATGTGCCTCATCACTGAAGATGATTTTCTTCGAAAATTGATCATCCACTGTTGCCACTTCTTGCCACCATTCTGACCATTGACGACGCTTGAAATGGCCAAGAGGCTTTAGTTCTTGAGTCAATTGCACCTTGTAAGCGTGTAAATGCAAGTCTTTATGCATAATGTTCATCAACGACGTGAGTGTGAGAGGTGCAATTGTTGGGCACGACGACGAGTTGAGGTGGACGGCTCTTCAGCCATACTATCGCGAACAGCAGCAATATTTTCTGCAGTACGAGCTGTCCGAGCATGCACTGGTGTTTTCACATCTCCTACAGACCCGGTTTGTTCAAATTTTGCACGATTTTTCCGATTGTACGCACATTTGGACGACTAAATTGACCGAAAAAATCACGAAGTGCACGATATGCATTTTGATTTGAACGCCCATTTTCATAATAAGCCTGAATAACTTTAACGCGTTGCTCGATGGTGTATCTTTCCACGGTTCAAATTGAGTTAGTCTGAAATTGAGAAATGTCAAATGAAATGCAGAAAAAAACTCGACGTTTAGGTGTGGTTCACATTCAATATCGGCCCTTAAAATTTAACCACCCTTAATGACTAAAGTAGGTCTCACGTAGTAAATCATTTCCTTGCAAGGCCACAATGGACTCAAGGCGTCGGTGTAGGTGGGCCATGACCATAAGACCGGCAGGGCACCCAAAACCCATGCCACTTGAAACACTCCGGCATAAGTATACCCCTTGGTACACGTTGATCACGAATTAAGGAGTTTGGAAACCAACACACGAAGATTGGCAAAATATGCAAGCCCCCTAGCTAGAATTCAAACGTTGTCCAAATCTCTCATCCTTTCAAAGATCTAAGCTCAGTAAAATAATGGGAATCTTGACTGCTCACTCCATAAACAGCAAACTTGCACGAAGACCTAACGTACTCTTCAATGATTTTTGTGGAAGCTGCCTACTGTGCACTTGCACGGGAAACCAAATGTTATGACTCATCGGAGCCTCCTTCTATGATGATCTCGATCGCGGGGATTGTCTCCTTCGAGATATTGACAGCTTCATCTGGTTTTCTGGGTATAAACAATTGGATGGCCTTCCAAATCAAATCCGTGTGACACCACAAAAGAGATCAAGGAGCGTCCAAGTGCATTCTCAAGCCAATTAGCAACCTATGACCTATGTACCTGATGGACGACACAATTTGGCTAACGAACGTTGAATAATTACTCACTTACTTATCAGCACAGCGACCCATGGTCTGAGACTAGGCGTCCATTCACAAGAAGAAATTTTCTTTCCGCGGGCGTGTTATCAGACCTCGAATAATCGTCCGAATCCACAAAAAAAATCAATTCTGCTGCGCACGCTCACTTCCGCCGTCTGGTCTCTAGGTTACGATAAATTCGACCGACATTATAAACACTCGCAGATCTGATGGCAGTCAACTTAGACTCAACCATGCTTAGATACACTCTATCATGCTTACACTCTAACATACATTACTCCTAATCGCACAACGGGCGTTATAGAGGCCAACCGGCGTCACGGAGAGGCTGCATGCTAAATTGAGCTCAGCATCAACAGACATCGTTGCCGACTGGTTGGGAGCAATCAACAACTTTGCCCCGTGTGCACAGCCCCTGCCATCGAAACGTTCAACAGGACGACAATGTAAACCGCAAAAAAAGGCAGACCAATGCGCATGTCATCGCCACTAGAGAACATCCATTTTTAGAATCAACAAAAAAAAAAGTTACACATACGACCGAGTCACGCGTCATTCCACACTACCGAGTGAATAAGTGTTTAAAACCCGTTCATTCACATCGACCTCTGCACAAGTCCCTCTTCCAACACTTCCCGTTCGCACCATAATTGTCTTCGTTAACGGTTTTGAGATAATTAAAGCCTCAACTGACGGCCTGCCTGCCGTCATCACACCAGCTCCAATCCGTAACTCAAACAATTTGATCGAATCCGATGGTGGAGTGAGGAGACATAATCAGCAGAAGACCTAATAACTCGACCCACTTAACAAAAACACTCTCAGCAAGTAACATTTGCCTCGCCCCCACCCCGCCCCACGCTTCACACACAATCAAGGTCCCATAATAAAAGCATTTTAGTGTGTGCACAGTGTCCTCAGTGTACAATATCCCCCAATAACGGTGATTATCCGGCAAAGTTATCGGAGAACTTTTCCCATCACCAAATCAAGTCAAACAAACTTTATCGGGGGTCCGATTGGAAGCACTCAGACTTCCGAGCTCGAAGTCCCAAGAAATTAAAATCACCCGTCAGCCCGGAGCACTCTCCCACATGGACGGTTGGTCGACGTGTTCACCCGCACCGACCGCCATCCGCGCGAGCGACGTGGGGAATCTGACGCGCCCGTCATTAGTCAATTAGGCAAATTGGATTTAACCAAAGTATAAATATTTACTGTTAACTGAGCTGTGGCCCAACGCACGGCGCGACGGTGTCACTGGAGGTCCACAGGAATCACGTCGCGTCGGAAGCGCCACTGCTCCTTGAGTCAACAATAAGCCACAACTTGCCGCACACACGTGTGCAGACACACGGAGCCCCCCAGCGGCGGTGGGTGGCGGCGCGGCGCCATTCCTAGATCACAAGTCGAGTGTCAAATTGGTCTCCAAGGGGTGGCTGGTGTGTCGTGGTGTATTAAATTTCACTATTCACACCCTGCTCGCAACAAAGGACCAAGATGACAAGGTTAACTTAAACAGCCACCCACGACGTCTAAGCGAGTGCCTTCCGAGTGAACCTGTGTCACTGTGACACTGCGACACTGTGCAGGGACAAAGTGGCGACACCAGATACCACGCTATCAGTGGTCGCGCCATGGGGCGAGAGGTTGAAAAGGATTCAAACTATCGCCGTTGCCGGAACGGTGCGGCGGGGGCTGCTTGCTTGCTGGCAGCAATGAAAAGATCTTTTTCATTACTTGAAGAGCGCGTCCTATTCCTGAGAATGTTTCGCATGCAAAGTTCAATGGGTGTCATCACGAGACCGACGATGCACGGTTTCCGGGGTTTTTGTTGCTTCACTTGCTGCGATTCGCGCGCGAGCGCACGTAGCGGGAGTACATAATGGAAGAGTCGCTCTGCGGTACATGGCAGTTACGAATGCATTGTTGAACCACAGTTGATGCACTTGCGAGCGCCCAGGATAATGGCGGTGTTACGGAGATGTGGTGGTCGGTCGCTTTTGATGCTCCTTCTGGGAGGTGCATAGGGGAGTGTTCGTTCGGAGTTGATGGCGATACGCGTCTTTGTGAATGATTTGGGATTCGGGGATGGCAAATGCAGTTTCATTCAGTATACGGTCCTAAGGACCTTAGGACCTAAGGAGGAAATCTTACGTCACGGGAAGGAATTCAAAATCATAACTTCCCTTACTTTTTGGAGAGAAGTTCGAAAAGGCTTACGCAAGCCAGTAGGTGCACGACGCTAGCCTACAGTTCTTTCAATCACATGATTATGGTCCGGAAGATATTTAACTGCAGCCACTAAAGAAGAGGAGACATTTCACAAGTTCGGTTGATAAATGATCCCATTGCTAGACGGCATACGGCATACTGCTACGGATTCGAACGAAATCAATGAGACACTGCGATCGACCAACCAATGTCTGTGAAATGTCTTCTTAGAGCTTAACGGTATTTTCGCTATGGTCCGGATTAGTTGGACTTAACCTGGGAGCGTCTCCCTACAACTTTTTCACAACTCTTCTCCTTAATCTGGCAGAAAGAAAATCCAATAGTTCCAACGAGACTATTGGAGGAGCTTGCCGCAAGTACATTAAATCAATTAATGTACTTAACAAATCGTTCTTAGACTAAAGGAGGACGTTATATAATCCACGCTGAACGACATTTCGTCTAGACCGCTTACTAAATATCTAGTCAGCGGTATTTTTCTATCTACGGCAAGTGTTGGGCAGCTGCCGAGGTAAGACAGTGTCCCTATAAGTAAGGAGCACTCAGACTCAAAAACTGGTCCATTGTACTACCAGGCAACCTACATTTGTTGAAATTTCATGGCATTTCGGAGGAATACCAGAAGGCGTTTTTGTGATGAGGAGCCTACATCATCAGCTCTCACCTCATCAGCACCAAATAACTGCCACCTGATCCGAGCAAAGGCGATACAGTGGCAGAGGAAGTGCTCTGCAGTGTCGTCGTCGTCGTAGGTGTTTGGCTAAGGTGTAGTGACCCGTTAGTACGCCGGTAAGTCGTCTGCAGTCTGGAGAGTCATGCCACCTCCGGTTGTGAAGACTAAGCGAAGTTTACTTGCGCATAAGACTGTCGCCCGCTGACAGGACTGCCAAGTACAAAATATTTAACAAACTCGATTTCGTTAAATAAACAACAACTGCAGTCCGCACAATGAAAGGCACATCCGCGCCCCGTGCTCCATCGCCCACAGCAGCGTCCTTAATCAGAGCTGCCTGTGTGTGCAAAGGAAGCATCAGAAATTCTGAAATTCTGCAGTATCATATTTCACGAGCAATAAGACAACTGCATGGCCATAATTAAAAGCACGTTCCTCTCCCATCCCGGTGCTCCGCACTCGCGTATCCTGCTCAGCCCCCGAGCCGGTGCGGCGGGATGGTTTCAAGTAAAGCACCCGAGCCGAGTAATAAATCAGAGCCAAAGGGGCGTCTGAAATGTGCACGAAATGCGTCATAAAAAATCCGCCATCCCCAAGCAGAGGGGGGGGGGGGGAGCGGAAAAATTCTCTTTGTTCAAGGATCCGAGATGCTTTCGCGTGATTTCCTGCGAACACATGCAAGACAATGGGTCGCATCGCGGATTCAAATCGAAGCAATATTTCGAGTGCCATCCGAGGATTAGATATTGAATTCATTACCGCCTGCCGCACTTCCCCGCACGCACGCACAGTGAGTGGCGGTGGAGCGATGCTATCTGCTGCTCAAGGTGATGAGTGTAACTTGTTATGGCTCCCCCGAGGAGAGGCTATACACATCAGCGGGCGAACTCGAAGCCAAAGCCGAGCCGCTCCGGCAGGCGGGTGCGTAACAAATGGCGAATGTTGTATCTGATTATTGCATGAATACTTTATGCGGTGAACGGTTCTTGGCATTCATTGGAAATGATGGGGAAATTTGAAATTTATGCCCGGGTCCTTAAAGGATTTTCGTTTTTCATTATTTATGATTCATTTTATATGTGGGCTGCGGTGGAAGGGCTGCAAAGTTGGCCTGTGCGTCGATATAAGCTCTTTACGATGTGGAGTCGGTGAACACCAGATTTGAGGCTAAGAAGTGACGCGTGACACACGAGCGCGGTATCCTGCTTGACAGATGAATCCGAAGAGCAGGTGGCAGTGGGGCACCTGTTTGCTCGAGACGGAGATTTTCTCTTGTTGCTCCTAGTCCCCGACACACTGGCAATTGTGTTCTGGTTTTAATCAGGGCGAGTCTTCGGTTTCGAATCGGCTTTGATTGGAGGGGAAATGCCTCCAGGGCTCGAGTGTCCAATCCATGCGATTAATTACCAAAAGGGTAGTGGGTAGAACTCCCACCAGCAGTGAAATACAAGAGTTTACTGCTGCGACTAGCTGCCGGCGGTTGAGCGAGTTAATGCTGAGAAAGTTCGTTAAGAGTAAATTTGTACATTTCTCCAGCTCAAGCAGTTGGAAGGAAACAAAAAGATAAACAACATTAAAGTTGGCTGCCTCGTGCTCCGACACAAAGCAGCGACGACTAATGTATTAGTCTTCTCTTGTTGAATTTCCGCGCTGAAAGGGGTGCTTAAGCAAAAAGGGGCGAGAAGTCAGGAAGGTTGGAACACAACCATGAACAATTAGGGATACAGTCTACAAGGCGGGGAAATGAAGTGACGTTTTGAGTGAATTCGTCGTCACTTGGCAAGATTGCCTCAAAATGCTCGAGAGTTGTAATGCAGCCATGGTCATGTAGCAAGGTTGTGTCACCCTAATTTGGCATCTAATCGCTGTTCAATTGAGTTCCTGTCTGTTTTCAATCAGACGAAGAATTGCATGGAAAAACGTGGTCTAAGTTAAGTTGGGTAAGTTTATCTTCTTCTTCTGCTGGTTCTACGGACCGGGGTGGACTTGGGCCTCTCCAGCTGCCACGATATTCAGGCAGCTGCCTCCAATTTCTCACGACAAGTTGGCTGAGGTCCGTCTCCAATCATCGGTTTCGTGGGCGTCCATTATTGCGTTGTCCCATTGATGCGGAATGGAAGACTCGCCCTGGATCAGTGTCATGCTCTCTACATGGCCGAGCTATCTTAAGCGTTGGATCTCTAGCCGCCTGGCTGGACTCATTACGCTGTAAGTTAACATAGCAAGCAAGCGAAAATGCTGAGCTTGCATTTGAATACGAATGAGGTCAGTTCAATGCACCGAGTTCAACGCTCGGCACCTACGATCGCGAAACAGCTGATGTGCCCATTCTGCATATTCGCGACGAGTCGTATCGATTGGTTAGGTTAAAGGTAATTGTAAGTTAGCGTAGATTATCGTAGAATGAACCAAATGGAAAATAATGTGCATTCTCCACATGCCATCAACACAAATAGGACCAATGACTGAACGCAGAACTTATCTCTCGAAAGGCCAAGGGCTTCTTCATCTGCTGAGATTATCCATACCTCTCCCGTCATACAGTAAGACTGCGATGATCGGTGTCTTATATAATGTCAGCTTGATACTTCGTCTCTTCTTTTCAATTCCCTCTCAAGCCAAAAGATTTTGGCAAGAGTTGGCAAGAGTTATTCTGCATTTAATCTCTGTACTGGTGGTATTCGTACTGTTAACTTGAGGTCCGGGGAAGACGAAGTCATTGACTACCTCGAAAGTATATCAGCAGGTGACGTTATGCCCAAGTCGTCGACGTTGTGCGTCCTTTCTCGATGACAGCACATACCTCGTTTTGCCCTCATTCCATTGCTAATCCCATTTGCGCCACCACACCGTTTCAATACCTTCATTGACGGCTCGCTGTGTTCGACAACTCATGTGGATGTCGTCCACCCATGTCAGCAATTGTACGGGTTTTGTAAGATCGTACCTATTGTGCTGGCGAGTGAGTTCTGGACGAAGAACGATGTTGATAAAGTCACATGCCTGGCAGTCGTCTTGTCTAATTCCTTCTTTGATGTTGAAGGTCTCGGTGAGTTCATTACCGAGCTTGATCAATAATGAACTCACCGAGGCATTCAACGTCAAAGAAGGATTTAGACAAGAAACAGCGAGAGCTCTCCACTGTCATGCTGCACAAACTGACGAGATTGGCAGTAATGTCAAAACTAAACATGACGGTGTATGGCTCGTCCCTATTCAAGCTGTAATTTGCGGCCTTTCAGTCGACGAATAGATGATCAGTGGTGATCAGCATTCCTTGGGGTTTGAAGAACAAATTCAGTCAACGGTGGACTTCCCAGGCCTGGTAAGAACCTATCAGATTATTCGCAAATGGATTCAGGCATTTCAGTTCGTTGGCAAGCTCTATTTTCATCTCATGATATTTTAGATGACTGTTGCCAGAGACTGTTCCAACTAGCATCACTCGCAAATTATTGTCGCACTTAAGGAGCTTGTTGCTTTTAGCCCTATTGAAATCAGGCCAAATCGTCGGCCTGAGTTCATAGGTGGTTTGAAAGCACCACCAACTCTCGTCATTGGTTCGAATGGACTCTGGCAAGTTTATCAGCTGCTTCATTGCTTGTATTGGCTGCCAATGAGAATGGTAATAACAGACTGGTGGCACTATACTCCGAAATGGCTTTAGGCCATACTACAGCAACTACTCGAGCAGCAGACAACAAGCTCTTGTTCTCGCTTGAGTGGTAAGTAGAGTGCCCCGACTATCTTACGGCCGCTGCTCACTTAGCCCAATATGCTGCGTCCATTATTTCCTTTATCGTGGTGTTGTGATGCTTGAGACATTTTCCCTCAATAACATTCTGGGCGATTTTACGATAACCACTTGGAAAGACCATCCAAAGTCAGGCAGCCCGACTGAGCAGTGCATGTTTAACATACCGCAGAAAATTGCAATACCTCGCAATTCAGCTCCCAATTATAGTCGTAAAAAAACTCTAAAAGCCAATTCGAACGAAGTCAGTCCGAGAGCAACAGGACGCCAGCCTTTAGTACCAAGTTACTAGGCTACCGTGACAGGGCCAATGGTGACGGTGGCTTAGAAACTAAATGCGAAAGGCTGGTGTTGATGGGTTCAAAACCCGATGCAACAACCAACGTAGTTCACTGCTTCACCTCTATCGTCTCAAGAACTGTCTAGAAAAGCTTCTCCACCGTCGCTCCAGTCGGCATAAAACTACAGGTCCACTCCACTCGTGAGAGAACAATAGCACGCACGACACAAGTGGTTGTTGTTGAAGCTAGGGCCCAGGTCCACTTCAGACCGAAGAGTCGCCCATAGTATTTTTATTATCATGCTTCGGACGCGAAGTGGTTGTGTCGAGAAATCAATTACAACGAGATCGTCAACTTCTCGGCTGATATCCAGCTGAAAACGTATTCGAGCTCGTCATTGCGCATTTTAAATTGTATTTGCTGTAAAATGAGAGTTGATATCAACACGATGGATTTCCTGTATTTCTGGTGATGGCTTCGAAGCCCTTTAGCACTTAACGACGTTCCTACGAAACGAGGCGACGTCATTCTGAAGTCAATTTTATTTTAATTACACGGTTTGATTAGTCGAACGGATGTATGGCTCAGTCATATTGAACGTAATGAGACCTAAGTCAACTTAAGACATCAAGTAAATACACAGAAAGGGTCACTGTGACCATAATAACCACTTCGTTCAGTTTCGTTCAATTTTTGCTTATTTCAGTGGGAGCGGAATCGATCGCTCTCTGTGTGCATAAATGACTGGAACTGTGTGTTCCCGGCTTACAGAAACGATAGTGGACTCTTTCGCAATGCGTCTGGCAACTTTTCGTTCAGTTCTGTCTTAAGCTTAAATCTGGTTCTGAGAAACAAGCAAGACCCAGTCGAACATGCAACAATTTTGGAATCGATTTCAGAATCACACTTGCCGCTGACTGATTTTCATTCTTCCGCAGAGTATACAGTAGTTCCTTAATATTGAGGACCAGAATGCCCAAAATGATCTCAATTGAAAGGACTTACGGAAGTCTATGCCAGATGATGTTTTTCAAGATTTTTAGGCGTGGTGGTTTATAACTGGAAGGATGCCTCACATCTACCCACTTGGGAGCTTACTATCGAAACGCAGTCTGCTTCCTATGTTTCACATCACATTCACAAATGGCGAAGCTGTGCAAGTATGACAAACGGACGGACGGACGCCACCCCAACACTATTATGGTTCCTTTCTTGCTGACGCAGCCTTAAAAACGACACATTTTCGTTAAAACATTTGTTTATTTGCATCCCCGTTTTTAGCACTTGATCTCAGATTCCACAAACAATAATCCAACCACCAAAAGTCGCCGAAAGTGACATCAAAAGATGAACTCATCTCGTACTGCTTGCACGGAGTAAATTGATTCTCTTGCCATCGGGTCGACAGACAAAGAACGCCGCATGTTTCAATCCACTTTCTCGATGCAATCTTAGAAATTTCCACCGATTCCAAGTCGCGGCATATGCTCTGTGCGCTTATTGCGAACCATTCCCCCTTCGCCTCAAAGTGCTGCTTTACGACAAAACCTTATCCGGAACTTTATCATGAATATTTTACTCTCTCCGAAAGAAGCTCCGCTCCATTGCTCCATGTCCTTCAAATGTCAAATGGAATTCAAGACGAGCGCATAAAATCAGAATGACCTACATCCGAACGAAAGACAACACCGTTCTTCATCCTTCCGTCTCCTGCCGCCGTCGCCGTCGCCGCTGCCACTAGTGCCCATTTCGTGTTTCATAAGCCATTTTACGACCACCCCCCGAGCGCCCGCAGACACTATCCAATGTGCGCCAGAAGCACAAGCACAGCCAATACCGAGAAATGTGACACTGATCAAACGATGCATGCAGAGTCCGCCAACGTGGCAGAAACGAATCGGAATGGCAACCCGTCAGCACATGATGTGTGCCACATGGAAGGCGCCGCGCCGCATCATTGCCAGGCATGCTGCAGAGCACGCCATTCAGTTGGATTGTTCCGCTGAACCGCAAGGACACATCCCATTCCGGGACACTTGTGCCGGTCCCTTCTTCAAGACACCGCCACATGCTAAGGGTTCTCCGGCAAATGTTTAACCGCGCCTCGGATGAACTCTACGACCTCGTGCTTCGTCCTTTTTGACAGAGGCGCTTTTTTTTTTGCCCGCAGTTTCAGCTTCACCAGGTCAATTGCTCTTTGCGGCAGAAGAGTGAAAAAGGACAACAAGGCATCCCCGAAACGGGGACGATACAGAAAATATTTACATGACACGAAATTGCTTGTTTTTCGCTAAGCACATGCAGGTGTTGTGCGGCTCTGCGCCTGGTCTGGTTTTGACTTTTTAATTAAATGGATGTGCGGCGGCGGCGGCACTGGTGTGATGGTGCTCCGAGGTCAGATGCAAAGAGCCTTCGCTCTGGAGTGGGTGTGGTTGCTTCAGGCTTGTGGTGTTAATTTGCATGTGGCTTGTGGATTTTTTTTTGCCACCCAACTCGTGACACATTCTCGGCAACAAATGCTGACTAAACAAATTGAAATTGATTTTTTTTTTCATTCTTTGTTTGGCGCATACCTTAATTTCAGCTTGCAAGCCACAAAGCGTATACGATCCGCTTGCCAAGTGCCGGAGGTTGGCGCAGCGGTTCTGATCACTCCTTTTTTTTAACTCACTAGGTGCATGGGGCTAAAGTGTGCGTCCATCGATTTGTATATGCCGTCAAGAGTGATTTACTTTGTCCTCTTTTTCTAATTTGATTGACATTTCTAGCTAGCTCGATTTATTTGAATGTGATTGGAGGAGCTATACCCTTCTTCGATCCTCTTACCACATTCGAAGGAGTACATCCACTTACTTTCTTACTTCTGAGGGCGATGAGCTAATGCGGCCTTCCATTGTCGATGGTCCTTTTAACGCTTCTTCCAGCCATTGAGTCCACGTTGCCTTATACCAGCGATGACATTGTCTTTAAGCCGGTCTGGGTTCGGTCTTCCTCTCCTTCTCGAACCTGCAGCTTGGATTCGAAGGCCCTACCTGGACTTCTGGTGTCCACTGCTCTTGATATTGCCGATCCAGTGCAGACAACAGATTCTTGCCTTCCGGACTACAACCTCATCTTTGCGCAGCTCTTAGATTTCGCGGTTGAGTATTCACTATCCGCCTTCCTCCCCGACGAGAATTTTTATTTCGAAGGCACCAAGAACCAGTTCTGCTGGTTTGCTAACCGTCCAGTTTTCGGCTCCACACAGCTGGATGGGTAAAGTACGAGCATGACTTTGGTTCATCGAATCAGGGAATTTGACCTAAAGGAAGTAGCATCCATTGCCAAGGACGATTCTACGTCGGATCTGCGCTAGGATCACATTTGTCGTTTTCCTCGAAATGGTAGCTGTCGATTGTGCTAAGTGGTGAACGAAGAATCGATTTTTGCATAGTGTAAGGCATATTAGTTGAGATGGGCAGCTTGTCAAAACCGCCATATTTTTGTTTTGTGGCGTCACTCAGAGTCCGTTATTGACATTGGTTGGGGGCGGCTTCGCAGTTTTTACAATTTTTACAAATTGATCAAATTTATTCGAACTAAAGCAATTGTCGAAACACCATTACATCCAGAGCAAACATTGTACGCCATTTGATGTGCTTTATGCGACGGGTCCATACACCATATGTCTTCCAAAATGATGATGGTCAATTAGTATGAACCGTGAGCGGTACAGAGTCTTTTTCGTGCAACACTTGAACTTGGAACCCAACATTCGACGGGTTGTTTCGTTAAATGCAGCCTGATTTACTGAGAAGAGTATGTGTAAATTGGGTCTACAGATTACGCGTGATTTACATCAATTCAAAGAAAATAGTGAGACTTGGCTAACCACTCGACTACCCACGTACCTAAGCTAACCAAAGCCCACCGCACACATTTTCCAATTGGATGCTGGTTTCAAAAGTTCAAACGGCCTTCAGCGCTCAGCACAGCTCGCTGTATCGCATTCGTCAACACTTCGCAACGTGATACCTTGTTTCTCCACTGAGTCCTGAAGCACTGTTGTTGGCGAGTCGGGTTGCCAGAGTTCATCTGAGTTCGAGGCGTCCTCAGCCTTTTTCCCACTAGATCGTCACGGTTCCTATGACACGCATCATCCCCGAAGCTGGAAAACAACCATTGGCGAGATGCCTTTGATGTCGGTGTTGATATTGCTTGCACTGCTTATAGTGGGGCCGAGGTAGATCAAGTCTTTTACTGATAATGTCTCTGTGCCCTCGAGTAGGACTGAGATGATCAAGTCCCGTCAAAAGTGAACCTGTGAGACACTGAGCAAAACTCTTTCTCTCTGACATGTACTCTGTCCGAATGAAGTCATGTCATGTGCATGAGTCTGAAGGGCGTCTTATTCAGTCCTCATTCCAGCAGACTGCCACTGGGCTCCCTCATTTCCACCAAAGCTTTGTGAATCCCCAGAGAAGGTCAATTGAACACTGCATCAAAATCGATCGCTCAATTGGATGAGCGAAATGCAAACCCACGACAGCTTATCCGCTGACGCTTGCCATTCGGCGTGGCCAATCCCGCATAACCGTTAAATGAAACAAGTACATCACTTGTCATTTTTGGCGGAGATTAGAGCTTGTAACAATTTTATTACCATCGCTCGCCTATCGCGACAGTAAATCGCTGCCAATGACAATTACATATGCGGCTTTTAGTGGCGGCATCGTATCGTTAACTACACACGCCAAGTGGTCGTAAATTCCATTTATGTCCATCTGAGATGATTTTACTTCAACTAAGTCCTTTTTCTTTTTCGAGTATATTCGAATGGCTATCTGGTGATGTGATCCCATTTTAATTTTACAGCCGCCTCTTCACGACACCAGCGATGAGGACTTCTTACGAGGAAGTGAGGTTTTATTTGATCATTCACGTCGTTGACTTTGACAGGATTCCCACCTAAGGGAGCTTAGCTTTGTTTGTGATTTCATTTAAATCGGAGCCAGTTACATTTTCTATGCGAGAGATTAAACTGCACAATAGGGAGTGGTAGAAGATTGGCTCTACTTTGGACTGTAGCATCAAGCAAAGATGTAGAAGATGGCTTGGGGAACCCTACGATACTCACTTTAACAAACATAAACTTCAGTTGCGTGTTGACAAACGAGGCTTACGATGGACGTCATGGATTATGTGACTGAGTGCATGAATGATCTGAAGTCAGTCAAATTGGACAGCCATCTTGGATTAGGTTAAGTAGGTGGGCTGCCAACGAAATCGCCAGCACTAGACCTAGACTTGGCCACCGATCGACAACTCCAGTGATAGTGCTAAATAAAGCGTCTTAACTTTGCTTTCACTGGGATTCGAAACGGGGACCCCTTTAACCAAGAGCAGGCACTCAACCAACTGCGCCATCCAGCTGTAGACAGCGATCTTAAAAAACACCCACCGAAATGCCGAAAGAAGGTAAGTCGAAGAAGAGCTGATCATTTAAACGGACAAGGTTTATGGTTGGAAAGCAGGCAGGATGACCAGCAATGTTACTATAAACCATACCCCACTTAGACACCATTTGGGTCCATTGCGCTGTCACTTCCAGCGCTGTGTCCTATCTGTTCGTTGATCGATGCTTTAGCTCATCCTGTCATATAGCACAATGTAGTGGTTTTAAGATACTTTAAGATATACTTTATATCGACATTTCTTCAAGGTCGTTAAAGTAACAACTCCCTAGCTCCCTTCTTCTGGTCTCTGCAAGGGTAAGTCCCGAGGTAGTGCAGCACTGTTTCCTCTTCCTCCTCATCCCTGCAGCTACTACAGATGTCTTTGTAGGTCATTGTCTGTCTCCTTTAGATGTTGCCACCTGACTATCTTTACATGGTATAAAGAAATTCTCTTCTCGGCGCCTGTCTCTCTGTACGCTTATATCTTTTAAAGTACGCATTAGATGTTGATAGGGTTTTCATCCATAGATAGAGTGATTCATGAGGAAGGTTTATTCGCAGTAATTTCTTCAGATATGTTTAGGATGTCGGAAGAAATCCAACCCACTGAGATCTTTCCTCGAAAATGCTGCCTTAGAAAAATGCGAGAGGCTCCCGACCGAACTGAAATTCAGGATCGAATCGTACAGCATGTTCTGCTTATAAGGAGAAGTAAAATTAGAAGAAATTCTTCCTCCACTCGAAGGACTGCTACTTCTCCTTACGGGTGATCCGAAAGTAAAACAATTCATGCGCAATATACAAAAATTTAATCGAAAACTACCAAGGCGCTGTCAGTTGTCTGGCAGTGTAAAGAAATGTTCTGCCAATCTTGGGGTCTATCAACAAAAGGATCCCTTGGGATCTACACGGCTATGGTAAGGCCTCTTCTATCTTATTCTATTCCCTGCATTCTGGATAGGCTCTGGCCAGAATCTTAGCCAGGAACGAACTTTAGTCGACTCTGCACGGATGGGTCAAAGACCAAGGAATGGTCTGGCGCTGGCGCCTTTGTGGAGAGCGACAACATTAGACTCCACACCTCATTAGGTAAATTTGCGTCGGTCTTCCAAGCGGAGACCTATGAGATCCTAATTGCCACGAACTATATTGTGAAGAACAGGTGGAAGGTCCGAAGTATTTGTGTCTGTAGCGACAGCCAAACTGTGCTTAAGGCCCTACTCAAGCCTGTAACCCAGGACTGCAAGTTACAGTTTAAATTCGCTACGACTTGTCTTGGTCTCGGGCCACTAAGAGATCACGGGAAATGAGATCGCCGATGAACTTGTTAGACAAGGCTCAGAGGAGGTACTCTAAAGACCCAACTTTGCGTTCGGGCTACCATCGATGGCTGGGCTTCTTGAGAGCACGACTCTCCAGGATGCAGAAAACCCAAGCGCAACGTCCCCGAATCCGAGGCATTCTTCTTATCTCTTGTCAGAAAGACTGCAGACGACTTACCTACGTACTAACAGGCCACTACATCTTGGCCAAACACCTACATTTAGCTTGCCCTAAGCAATGAAACCGTCTCCGACGCCTGTGGAGAAGACGACAACAATGCAGAGCACTTCCTCTATCACTGTCCGCCTTTGCTCGAATCAGCTGGCATGTATTTGGTCTGATGAGGTGAAAGCTGGTGATGTCACCACAAGCGCCTCCGGAAGATCATGCAATTTCATTAAATATAGGTTGTTGCCTGGTAGTACAATGGACCTGTTTTTGAGTCTGAGTGCTCCAGTGTAGTGTTAAAAATTTTAGAAACAAAAAAGTCGTCTACTAACGACAGGACAGAATATTCGCGTCTTCGCAACTGCACGCTTTTTGGGGAGGAATCCACCTTGCTCACTTGCCAGGGCCGTGTCGCCTGAAAGTTGAAAACTGTTGCTCTCTCGAACTAAAAGGAATCACTTAAGTGCCACCACTTATGCCAATTATTCGTTTAGAAAACCAATACAAAAATGTTACACGTTATGGCTTCTCCATGAATCTCCGCGCAGCTGTCGTCCCCCATGAGCGCTTATGCTCGGTTATGCTTCATGGAACTGCTCATGCGAATTTGTTTTTTAAAAAAGATCTTTTTTAAGCTAAATTAGCCATCAATACAGTAGAGCTCAGGTTTTTGCTGACTTTCTACTCTATGAGCATTATCATGGTGGTCCGGGAAGGATTACGTCCTCAACCAACAAGCTTCTCCAATCGCTACGATTTTCAGCCACGCCAATTTGCCTGAGGTCCTCCTTCCACTTGGTGTGTGTTTCATGAGCGTCCTTTATTCCATTGTCCCAACTGGCGTGGAGTCGGGCTCGAGCAGTGTTGCCCATGTGTTCTAGCCATCTTAAGCGTTGAATCCGTATCCGCCTGGCTAGATTCATTTCGCTGTACAGCCCCGTACCGTTTGTGCTTGAATCTTCTTCTCCAATTGCCGTCAACGCAAGCAGGACCAATGATTGAACGCAGATCTCTTTTCTCGTATTCGGGATTGATCCCAGAACCTCCAGCAAAGAAGTCGACGCACCTAACCACTACACCACGGGGACCACGTAACGGAGTAACACATGACTTAAATAGAAACCTTCAGCTGAACCATCCCCTTATACGCATACATCACGAAAGGAGTACAGTCTCTTGCTAACAGAACTAATCAACTGCGTGGAATTCATCCTCCAGACATTCACCTCCACACGGTCCGACGGCCAACGATGCTCAACAGTTGGCCACGGCTTCAGAGTTCAGAAAAAAAGGAAACCCCATGCATTTAAATTGGAAATTCTTGAAGCATTCAACAGAATTAAAGCCACAACAATCGCCAGCAACCGCACAGAATCCTTAAAGTTTCCCCATGTTTAACCCACAGAAAGAGCAACTTTTTCTCGCCCCCATTCACCGTCCGGCGCCACCATGTATCATGTCCGCGTGCTTCCCTAACGATTGCAAATTGATTTCGAAGCAGGCACCGCAACAACGAGCCAGCCGACACGAAAAGGGCAAAACTGTAATCGATATCAATCTGCACTCAAAGTTCACCGGAAAATCTGATCCCTTCGCCAGGCTTGAGGTCGCTCAACCAACGATGGGACGCACAACCAGACCGAACCGAACCCAACCCAACCCACTGGTAATAACTTAAACTCCGTGGCAACGACAAGACCTCCGACACACTAATTGGATTGCGTTACGTAGATCCGACAACCTGACGTAACCCCTGTTATCGAAGTCGCTTTTCAGATCGATTATGCAAATAGGCAGCAACAAAAAAAGAAAAACGTAGAAAAACAACAGCCAGTTGGCTGATGGGGTATTAATGGCAGGATGACATCGACGACGCACGTCAAAGCGATATCAGGTCCGGGATCACGTGTCGAGCGCGGAATCAAATGACGCATGCAAACACACAACAGCACAATTATCGTACTCAAGCCGCCGCGCATTTATAATTAAAGACTCGCCCCCCCCGCGGCCGTAATAGACACTGACCTCGATTAGGTATTTATTTGCAGAACCGAGCAGCATATCGACGCTCAATTATGCCAACCGAGGGGGAGCGGGCGCAAACAGGGCCGAAATGAGCCATTCAATGGAGTCGCCACTCAGTGCGGAATGTCATTAGGCTAGGCAAACACTCGGCAGTCTCTTAGGGGAACTTAAGCAGGCCAGGCGGGCTTTAAGGCAAGGGTGGGTGGCCGGAATATTCAAATATCCCCAAAACTCTGTTTGAATAGGACTCGACTTCGGGGAGCAGAACAGCACAGCGCCTGCTGGCTCGACAGGGTCGCCGCGGTGGATAAGGGTACCAACAGTTAGCTGTCAAGATTTGTCATTTCTGACAGAAGCAATGAGTTTTGTTCCAGTCCTCGTGCAAACTTTTGCAGGGGAGGGGCTATGATTTAATGCTGCCTCTACCTTTGCGAGGCGGAGGAGGCCCGACACGCCGACAGGAGAATTCATAAGTGTTAACCTGGGCAAGGTTTTCTCAAGACTTCCCCATGCTCCCGCCCGGTTTTGATGAATATTCAAGGCGAGCTGAAATTAATTACGTCAAGGAGTTGGTAAGTTATGAAGTGAAAGTTTGGAACTTTTATTTGCTGGCGGAACGAATGGCGGTAGACTTGTTGTTTTCCATGAGAAATTGAGAAGTGACTGCTGGGAAAATATTATGTCTCAGGACCAAGCGAGGGAGTCAAGTGTTCAAGGCAGCTTGTCCTGAGCGCTTTCTTATGCCGTCACATGGCTTTGGTTGACAGTTGCCAGTTGACGGAGTGGTTGATAGCAGTTCATTAAGGCGCAGTTAACGTCGCTAAGACCTGTTCAAATTAATCAAACCACTTCGTACAGCCATTTTTTGTGGCAGCTACTCACGTATTAATTGGGTAGCTTATAAAGGGTGGTTGAATTTTAAGGGCCGATGTTGAATGTGAACCACACCTAAACGTCAAGTTTTTTTCTGCATTTCACTTGACATTTCTCAATTTCAGACTAACTCAATTTGAACCGTGGAAAGATACACAATCGAGCCACGCGTTAAAGTTATTCAGGCTCATTATGAAAATGGGCGTTCAAATCAAAATGCATATCGTGCACTTCGTGATTTTTTCGGTCAATTTAGTCGTCCAAATGTGCGTACAATCGGAAAAATCGTGCAATTTGAGCAAACCGGGTCTGTAGGAGATGTGAAAACACCAGTGCATGCTCGGACAGCTCGTACTGCAGAGAATTTTGCTGCTGTTCGCGATAGTGTGGCTGAAGAGCCGTCCACCTCAACTCGTCGTCGTGCCCAACAATTGCACCTCTCACGCTCGGCGTTGATGAAGACTTGCATTTGCACGCTTACAAGGTGCAATTGACTCAAGAGCTAAAGCCTCTTGACCATTTCAAGCGTCGTCAACGGTCAGAATGGTGGCAGGAAATGTCATCAATTTTCGAAGAAAATCATCTTCAGTGATGAGGCACATTTTCACCTCAGTGGATTCGTCAATAAGCAGAATTGCCGCATTTGGGCGAATGATAATCCAAGAGTGATTGTCGAAAAACCAATGCACCCACAAAGAGTGACTGTATGGCTGTTTGCGGTTTATGGGCTGGCGGCATCATCGGGCCGTATTTTTTCCAAAATGAAGCCGCTCAGGCAGTTACTGTGAATGGTGTTCGCTATCGTGAAATGACAACGAACTTTTTATGGCCCGAATTGGAAGATATGATATGTGGACGATATGTGGTTTCAACAGGACGGTGCCACTTGCCACACAGCTAACGAAACAATTGCTCTTTTGCGCGACAAATTCAATTGCCGTGTTATCTCACGTGGTGGCGATGTCAATTGGCCGCCAAGATCATGTGATTTGACACCGTTGGATTTTTTTCTTTGGAGTTATTTGAAAGGAAAGGTGTACGTCGATAAGCCAGCAACAATTCAAGAGCTAAAGGATGAGGTAATTTTTTTTCCATCACAGAGTACACAAAACACTACGTTCTCTAAGTGTTAACTCTCAGTATCGCTTTACACAGATCCGGCACATTAACGGCATAGAACCTCAATTATGCTTCAATGTCATCGAAAATTTGGACCATCGGATGGAGGTGTGCCGCCGAGGTCGCGGCGGCCATTTGGCCGATATTTTGTTCCATGCATAATTGAACCATGCCGATATTATCATAATAAAAATAAATAACAATAATTTCCTAAATAATTTGTGTTTTATTCAAAATCAACATCGGCCCTTGAAATTTAACCACCCTTTCTTGGCCCTTCATGTAGGCCTGAGTTGTATCACTGTTCTAGTAAAGCGTAATATGATAAACATACGTACATACTCAGCGCAAGTATTTGATGTGCAATAAATGTTCAATGGTGTCCCACAGGTTTGTAGACTGACCACAATTTTGTTGCGGCCTGTGGGTACCTCGTGTGATCGTCCTTCGCTCATGCAACCCATTGCTCAAATTGAAGACCCACCATCTTACCTTCTTAGCGCAAATAGGCACTATCCTCCAAGACGTATAAATCCCTCTTCATGATTAACACAATTCTGCATCAGAATGACGTCCCACAGGGCTGCGGACTGGCCCTCCCACTCTTTCAATTAACCCTGATTTAGTTGAAACCAATCACACTTGCAATCAGGTCGTCCATAGCAATTTCGCCTTGAATCTGCCGTATGGATTTCAAATGTAGCCTCTGGCTGGGATGTGAAATTACAACCGCATCATCGTATCCCCGTCGCCACTTTGACCAATGAGACACCTCAAAGCCCAAGCTAAGCAATCGAGTCCAAATTGTATTTCCAATCAGGTCCCATTCAATCTTCCATTATTCATCCCTTCTGTTCCGGGTCCCATCGGGAGTCCATAGACGAACCTGGACACATGGTCGCACTTAGCCAGCAAGCTCATTGGAGATGGTCATTAACACCCTGCACGTCGACTGCCCTTTGTGTGCATGCACGGGAACGTCCGAGATGTGAAGTTATCGAAACACGTACTGTGCTAGGTAATGTATGCCGTTTCAGGTGGAAGTTAATTTGAGGTGTGTAGAGAATTGCATCGGCATCCCTTTGTGTGCTCACCGAAACCAGTCCGGTCGTCCGTTGTGACAACGATGGTCGACACTGTGGCAAGTCACTGTCCAGTGTTGTGTTTGGAAATATGCTTCGCCTTTGCTTGATTGGCGTGCATTTGTCTAAACACCGAATCTGGCATAAGCTCCCCCAGGATGGCATGTTTGGTGTGTCGTGTGGGATCGAAGGGAGACAGGCGGAGTGGTATGGAATGCATTTAATTGGACGGGAGATAAACTCTGGTCATCTTCGAGTGATCGGAGGATTGCTGTCTTTTGTCATCATCGCCGGTTACAACGGCCATTCGGGCGTATCGTTTCGCATTCGCTTGTGTGGCATGTCGGGCTCCCAAGTACTGACACGGTCGTGAATAAGCTGCTCCTTTCGACTTGTTTGAGGGATTTCCTACTTACTCTGATTTCCCAGTTTAGTCCTGGATTTGACAGTCAAGCAGAACTTCAGGTGCTGCTGGAGCCCCTTTAAATTTAACCACCTTTTCTGTCTTTATTGGTTACCACTACAAATCTGTGGGCGTGTGGACGTACTGTGACGGTATTCACTTATGAGGGACCAACAGTCGTACAACTGCTGCCGTACTTGAGAAGATCTTCTCGACGGTTGTACTCTCTGAGTGTTTGTAGTGACTCTACTCAGTTGGGTACTGCAAATGAAAGGCGTTGTGTTCGAAGTCGAACCATGTCATCAAGCACCTACCGGTAGGCCTCGAGTGCGTACCGAGGAAAATATTGCTGCTGTGTCCGTGAATACCGTCATTTTTCCATACGTCGTCGTTCGCAGCAATTGGGATTGTATTACACAACGAAATTGAAGAATTTAAGCAAGGATCTCGATCGAAAAAGAGGTCGAGTAGGAACGGAAGTAGGAGTAGGAGTAGAATTGGAAGGTGTCTGTTTGCTGCTAGTTGTTAAACTTCTTCTTCTTTGATTGGCGCTACAGTCCGGGGTGGACCTGGGCCTCAACCAACAAGCCTCTCCAAACAGCACGATCTTTCGCCAGCTGCCTCCAGTTGTGCACACCAAGTTGGTTGAGGTCCTTCTCCACTTGTCTGCGCAATCTCGTTCGAGGACGTCCTCTGTTGCGTTGTCGCAATGGTGCGGAATTGAAAACTCTTCGGGTCGGAGCTGTGGTGTCCGTCCGCTCTGCACGACCTAGCCATCTTAAGCGTTGGATCCGAAGACGCTCAACTAGGTGCGCTTAACTAGGTGTACAGCCCGTGGTTGAATCTCCTCGCCCAGACACCAACAACGCAAACAGGACCAAATATCGCACGCAAAACTTTTCTCTCAAAACGACCAAGAGCTTCTTCATCCTCTTTCAATAGCGTCCATGTCCGTGCGCCGTAGAGCAGGTCAGGGATGATCAGAGTGTTATATAAAGTCAGCTTGGTGCTTCGAGAGATGGCTGTGTTACTCAATTGCCTCTTGAGCCCAAACAGCGATTGGCAAGAGTAATTCTGCGCTTCATCTCGGTACTGGTGTTATTGTTTCTGTATACTGACGAGCCGAGGAAGACGAAGTAGTAGACTACCTCAAAGTTTCTTCTGCCCATTATGACGCTCTGTCCGAGACGTCGATGTTGTGCGTCCTTCCATGATAACAGCATGTTTTGCCCTGATTTACTGCCAAACTCATTTCAGCCGCTTCCACTTTAATGCCAGCAAACGCCTCATTGATGGCTCGCTGTGTTCGTCCAATCATTTCAATGTCGTCCGCGTAAGCAAGCAGTTGAACGGACTTTTGGAAGATCGTGCATCTGGTGTTGACATTTGAGTTTCGCACGATCTTCTCAAGTATGATGTTGAAGAAATCACATGACAGCATGTCGCCTTGTCTAAAACCTTTGTTTAAATTGAAGGTATGGGTGAGTTCATTACCGACCTTGTGGGAGCAGCGAGAGTTCTCCGTCGTCATCCGGCACAAACTGACAAATTTGGCAGGAATGTCAAAGCCAGACATGGTGCTGCATAGCTCGTCTCTATGCACGCTGTCACATGCGGCCTTGAAATCTACGGATAGGTGGTGGGTGTCGATCTGCATCTCTTGAGTCTTTTGCAGGATCAGCTGTTGTGTGAAGATTTGGTCGATGGGGGACTTTCCTGGCCTGAAATCGCACTGACAAGGACCCATCAGGTTATTGAATGGTTGGTTTCAGGCGTTCACACAAAACGGCAGAGAGGATCTAGTCCCTCGATAGTTGGCGCTGTCAAATGTGTCTCCTTTCTTGTGGACCTTAGAATTCGCATGCAGTCAAATATTCGTAATTAGCTTCCTCATCTGTCACCATAACTTATAGCAACTTGTTGTCGACCACATTCCTTAAACCAACACTTAAAGCACAAATTGTATGCCAAACATGAAATTAAGAACAATTTCATTTCTCCCTGAGTCCCATACTCCTGGCTGTGCAAAGAGAAGACAAGTCAATCCAAGAAAGAAGTCCTTTCGAGCTCAAAAATTAGTTAGTTTGCAGTGTCAACAAGATGAATGTCATTCAAAAGGGAAAAAATCTCTAGTCACTCGTGAGAAATTTCTTCGAATTAACTTTCTGGCGGGACACTTGCCTCCTTCTTATCTCGACTTCCGAGAACTGTTTGATTGCTGCATGGGATCGCACGGCGTTTATCGTCGTACACGCGACACATCACTTCAAGAGACAACTTCCCAGACGTGCCTGTTTCCCTGTCCTACCCACAAACGACCTCTTCTTAGACGCAGCTTCGTTCTAGTTTAAAAATGACACAGACCACGACACTTTGCATCCTCCCTAATCAATTTGTAAAAGCAGACGCGTTCCATGCCAAGTAATATCACTCATTCCAGCATTCCAGCGTTCCAACGATCCGTGCTTCTTCCCTGGCAGTCTGTGTGAAACACCTTAAGGGGCTCCTCCGACCCTGCATGTGGCTAGAGCCAGGAATAAGGAATTCCTCTGCTGCTCCGCATCCAACTCTTCAATTTATCAAGCAACTAACCTTGCCCATCGCCAGCTGGGATAGTTGGTGCCTCCCTTTCCTTCCCTCAAAAGCCCTTCCGGCCACTGGTGGAAGCGGAGCGTGTCACGTCCTGGACCCTCAACTCTATTAATCATAATTCCAAGACCTCGGACGTATTGCGGAGCATAATAGGAAAACAAATCGTTGGTAACGAAAGCCTTCAACCCGCCGTCGCCGTCACGCCGCGTCCTCCCGAAGACAAATGATGTGAACAAGAATGTTCGGCTCTCAGTGAGTACGTGTTTGTCACGGCTTCATTAACACCCGCTCGCACACCCCGCCGCCGCCACACTCACACTCACGCCCCCCATCAACGTCATTAAGACGAAGGAACATATTCGCAGGAAATTACATCCCCGTGACGCCCCTCTGCAACCCCATTCAACGGCGTCGTTGCACCTGATCTACGCAATCATACGCTATCATGGTACTGGCAACATCGTCATCAAAATGGGAACAAATGGGAAAATCATTACTTTGTCGTGAGCAAATGGGAGTGGGAAGGGGAGGGGGAGGGGGGGCATTTTTCTAATCCCATCATTAAACTCTCATTAGACTGAGGGTGTCACTCCAGCGATTAGCTATCGTACGCGGCGATATCGGCGTCAGTGTGACACGGAAATACAAGTGCGTACCCTTCGCCCTTCGTCCGACCGAGAGAAGGACTCGATTTTTCCTTAAAGCCACCACACCACACCACTTAAAGCCATGCGTTGTGAACTATTTTTTGACTTTGCGCTCTCGTCCTTGGGCATCCACTCAGGCAGAGGCCGGTGGGAGTCGAGCATGACTACACGTGGAATAAGGTTGAATACTTGATGAGGCTGGGGTGTGGCACAGGATGACGACGAGGTCCTGGCGAATGGGGTGCGCGAAGGGGGTGTGGGAACATTCATCATAATCACAATGCTGCTCGACTTAAGTCGAACCATGTTGTTGCCACGCAATCGTTTCGGCACAGACGACTGGCGTCTTTTGTTGTTGCCGTTCATGCAACCCTTGTGCGACTGGAAAAAGTTTAATTAGAATTGTGGGGGCGTTCCCACCCGGGGGGCAGGGAAGTAAAACAACAGAAACGTTGAAATAGCTCAGGTAGTCCACCGTATACTTACAGCCCATTAACACACACTCGTGTCGTGTGCCAGAGGGGCGGGGGTAGCGTGAGTTGGAGTCTATATTGAGCTGAAGGAGGATGCCATAATGAGATACAGCTTGTCATTTGCTTGTCGACGTGGGAACGCTCATGTGGCAAATGAGTAGATAAGCAACAGCTTTGTTTTCTTCTGAATGAATCACAACATCTACGTCTTCGCAAGCAACGCAGTTCATTCAACAAGCCAGATAAACAGACGCACAACAGCTGGCGGTGCTGAGTGTTGGAATAAAATTAAACCTCGGTTGTTCCATCGAGCTGTTGTTGGCGACTTTGTCTTGGTTTGTTGTTTTCGAAGGAATTTGTGTTAATTTTGCCAAATCCCAGAGAAATAAAATGGAGACTAATGAGTGTTTCGTGATGGTTCGTGACGATTTAAGTCGTTGCTCTTCCTCAGCGGCGGTAAGTTAGTGCAGCACTTAGCAATACTCGAAACCCACTCCCAGACCCAGTTTCAATAAAGTGCATTGTTGTTGTAGTTCTAGCATGTTTGCATGAGAGCGAGCGAGTATAAGTACAGTGAGTAACAACAAAACTGATAGAAATTGGAACATAATTTAAATTGAATTAACAAGAACAACCAAAGAGAACAAATTTACTAAAATTTCAAACTGAATAGTATAACAATATAAGAACATCATATTTATAAAGAATAATCCTCAACCTCTACCCTTATGACATTATGCATGGCATAGCACATCATTCGAATGGCCACCTCGGCTTTGCCGTCAGTGCTTCAATTTCTGATGAATCGCTCCAATACGAACGTCGGAATAGCGTCTCGAATATTTGGCCTCGAACTCGTACAATCCTACCTAAACTAAGGACCTTAGCTTGCCACAGAGAACAAAATAATCGAGTGCTGTCAAGTCGCATGTTCGTGGCGCCCAATTAATGACAGTTCGCCGTGAGATGATTTAATCTGCAAATTTCTCCTTCATAACTTGGAGCGCTGCCTCGCTTGGTGTGGCATGTATGGTGCCGTCTTGTTGGAACCATGGCTAGGGTATATCGAAGTTGTAGAGCTCTATCCACGGAAAGTCGGTTAACATCGCTATACACCCGAGAAAAATAAGGTCTGATGATACCTGCGTGCCACAAAACGCACCAAACAGTCAATCGTTGTGGATGCATTGATTCTTGGTTGGACACTTGTGGGTTATGGCATCTCTGTCCGATCCAATAACGTCGGTTTTGCTTGTTGACCGCTGAGGCCTCGTCCGAGAAGGTGACTTTTTGGGCAAAATTCGGATCTCCGACAAACGTTTCCAGCCAACACCCGGCGATAGTTCGGCTTCATTCCTTGTGTCACTACAATCGGACCCAAATCCAACAGCAAACTAAGCCAGATTGACCCTCGCAATTCAATGACAATGAGCAAAATACTGCGTCGTGTTAAACAATTAGAGAATTTAGAGGAACGTAATAAAACGTCAAACTTAAAACAAACGCAGTCATTTGCTAACGCATTTGATATTTTCTTAGCTGCAGCTGCGCACATCACATATTAACATGTGTCAACTGACATTTGAGAAATGAAAACATCTGATAAATTGCAGCATTGACGCACCACCTCCGTAACTTGAAGTCGCCCTTAACAACGCAATATTGTGTTACAGGCATAATCGGGGTATATTCTCGGTATGAGGCTTGAGTAAGTTGAGGGTCTAAATGCAGAATAGACCGTAATGCAGCAAGCCCATGACAAGTGGCAAGCCCACTCGTCGTGAAATCGACTGATTTGGATCCCCTTCAACACTTTCATTAAAGACAGTCATATTTTGTGTAAAGCGTGCAGTTCAATGGTGGGTAGGCCTTACGACATCTGTCACAGAGCCAGTCTCTTCGAATTTTGTACAGTATCGCCTATAGTAAGCTCAGTTGGACGATTATGTCGAACATGGTATGCTGATAATCATTGGATTCGCACCTACTACAGAATCACTACTTGGAGTAGCAAGTTTTCACAATTTCATCACGATCAGCGATTGCTAAGCGATTCATATTACAAACTGTACAACCATGCACTAAACACATGTAACAACGGCTTAACAAAATGGCCCGTCGGAGGTACAGATGAGTAATTGATTAACGTGGTCACCTGGCATTAGCCATATATCACGAGTTCTTTTACTCCTAGGACCATTTAACGACGCTGGGCCAGACATGTATGTGCATACAATCGGAAAAATCGTGCAAACATTTGAGCAAACCGGGTACGTAAGAGATGTGAAAACACCAGTGCATGCTCGTACAGCTCGTACTGCAGAAAATATTGCCGCTGTTCGCGATAGTATGGCTGAAGAGCCGTCCACCTCAACTCGTCGTCGTGCCCAACAATTGCACCTCTCACGCTCGTCGTTGATGAACTTTATGCATAAAGACTTGCATTTCTACGCTTACAAGGTGCAATTGACTCAAGAACTGAAGCCTCTTGACCATTTCAAGCGTCGTCAACGGTCAGAATGGTGGCAGGAAATGTCATCAATTTTCGAAGAAAATCATCTTCAGTGATGAGGCACATTTTCACCTCAGTGGATTCGTCAATAAGCAGAATTGCCGCATTTGGGCGAATGATAATCCAAGAGTGATTGTCGAAAAACCAATGCACCCACAAAGAGTGACTGTATGGCTGTTTGCGGTTTATGGGCTGGCGGCATCATCGGGCCGTATTTTTTCCAAAATGAAGCCGCTCAGGCAGTTACTGTGAATGGTGTTCGCTATCGTGAAATGACAACGAACTTTTTATGGCCCGAATTGGAAGATATGAATGTGGACGATATGTGGTTTCAACAGGACGGTGCCACTTGCCACACAGCTAACGAAACAATGGCTCTTTTGCGCGACAAATTCAATGGCCGTGTTATCTCACGTGGTGGCGATGTCAATTGGCCGCCAAGATCATGTGATTTGACACCGTTGGATTGGATTTTTTTCTTTGGGGTTATTTGAAAGAAAAGGTGTACGTCCATAAGCCAGCAACAATTCAAGAGCTAAAGGATGAGATAATTCGGCACATTAACGGCATAAAACCTCAATTATGCTTCAGCGTCATCGAAAATTTGGACCATCGGATGGAGGTGTGCCGCCGAGGTCGCAGCTGCCATTTGGCCGATATTTTTCCATACATAATTGAACCATGCCGATATTATCATAATAAAAATAAATAACAATAATTTGTTTTTATTCAAAATCAACATCGGCCCTTAAAATTGAACCACCCTTTATATGAACTTATTTCTCCACCTTGGTAAGGTGGTGAGGCCTACTCAAACCTCTGCTACTCTTTGGGTCGTTGTACCCTGTTGTGTTTTGCAACTCCACTCACATTTGAATCATATACCTTTCACGTCTCGGAGTCACCCCCAATCAAGGTTGACTCTCAGACATGCAGGTATAAACTCCAACTCTCCCCGCGACTAGCCACCACGACGCTCCCACTTGGAGACCAACCTCAATTGATCAGGCTGAAACCTATGCTGGTCTCAGAGATTTCCTGATCTTCCGTGGCACCAGACTATAGCCTCTGGTCAAGCTACCAGTAGGATGCCATAACATCCCCAGACTGGCTGCTAATATTTAAAAACCGTAGAGTTGTTAGTCCTTCGTCCTTCTTTTCCATTAATTTCTTTTCGAGCTTGCAACCATCATATTCGACGATCACTGGAATAGGGACGTATCCTAAACTAGTTGCTCTCAGCTCATGGATGTTAGTCGCCTCTTGCGACAGGCATGCCTTACCTCGGCCTTATTCTAACCATTACCCGGAGGGGGGCCCATCGGATGTACAATGTTGAATAGTACAGCCATGATCAGTTTTGACATCAGGGAGTTCAGTTCAATTCCGTGTGTCCTTGTTGGTCCTCTCGGGGTGGTGGTGTGGCAGCCGTCTGCTGCTGCCACTACATTGGTAGAAGTGCTGATACACGCCTTTGGTTGATGTCCTTGAGAATGCCCGTTCGTTTAGCAGATGCAGTGCGATCGGAAATTGTTATCCGGCAGCCGTACTATTCTGGTTCCCGATTTGAGACCATTTTTGGATGATTTCAAGCAATTGCCTCCTCAGTGTAACCATGTATTGCTGTAGGGGAACGATGCCGGCTTCTCCATGAAGTCCATTGTTGCTCTTCTGGTAGTTTTGATGGTCCTCATTAAAGGTGAGATCAATGCATTGTCAGAATACCTTCATTCCGAAGATCGAAAGCTTCTCCATGCTGGTCATGGAGATTGTATGTCAAATCCGCTAGAGTTGCTTGTAGAGTAGTAAGTAGCAACCCCTGGCATAATCTTCTTTGTTTTCGCATGAGAGGGTAGATGTGATGAAATCCAAAGTTGGCCTTTCTGAGAGCCGTATTTTTTAGTCTCACACTTCTCCTTCACTGCCTTGATGCTATGGCATTTGGCTGCTGACCTGCATCTTCCTCTGGATAGTCTTATGAAGCACATGAATATCGATCGTTATTCAGCATTTATTATTGTTAGCACTTCCTTGCTGTCTAGTTTTCGACCCTTGGCGTGACATTGAGGTGGCGTATGTCAGCGCGTTCACGAGTGGTTTCCCGCACATTCATTTCAACAATACACGACAATTTTGTCTAGAAAAAGCTTTCCAAACTTAGCCGTTCCCGCTGACATTTCTAGCCTCTTCCTTAGGTCTCGACTGATTCAAAAATCAAATACCCTTAGACCCTAGATTTCATCTGCCATGCAAGTCTCATGTAATGACGTTTGAAGTTTTAAGCTTCCCACGAGCCTAACCGCCACACCCTCCGCGCAGTGTGCGCGATTAGTTCATGTAACTGCGATCAAAGCTCCCACTCTCTCTTTGTTATCGCACGCTTATCGGAGATTATTTCGCCAAAATACAACACCAGGCATGGCTTAATTCGCCTCGCTTTCTTTGGAAATATGTCAGTTGACAGCTCTGCGGCGCTTGCCGCCCCAATGCGACATCAGGGCGGCGGCGTACGCAAATTCCAGCTCCATTCATTCACCACCAAGACGATTTGCTATTCACTCTCCCCACACACACACACACACTCGCACACACAGCAGGATTAAATTTATAATCCCCCTCAAATCCGTCTTTCACATGACATACACAAAGGATTCCATCTCACCATTGTTACCGCCGGCAAGGAGGATCTATCCTGTCTGCGCCCAACCGCCCCCCACTGAACCCAATATCCAGCCGATATTTGAATTACATTTTTCTCTGTCACATTCCATTCTGCTCCTGCTCCTGCTCGGCGTTCTCGGAAGGCCTTGTGTGGCCTTTGTGCAAGCGCCGCGCAGCCCCCATGACACACTGTGGCAAGTAGGTTTCCATTTGGTAACGACCCTGTCAATTTTTCATGTCACTCTCCGAGGGGCTGCGGGGACTGGGACTGGGAGGGATTTCAATTCTTTTCGGCTTCGGCTTCTCTCTCCTCGTGGCCGATATCCTCGAAGGACGATGCAGAGTAATGGATATCCAATCATTTTCGCACTTCAAATATGGCGGAGAGCAGACGTAATGAAATTTATGCGTCCTTCGATGTGTCAAGGCCATACGACTTGTTACACCCGACCGTCGCACGGAGATTGGATGAGATATGAGCTGAAATTATTGACCGTTAATCAACGTCTCTGACTGGCATGACACGGACATCTGGTTTTGATGGCCTCGTGTGCACTGTTTCAGCCGACTTGTGTCCTTCATCTGCCGGTGGGGGTGGTGACTCATCCTTTTGGCTGATCCTTGCGCAAAATGGAGAGGCGTTGTGACTTCTTTTCGACAATATTTGGCTCAGCTGAGGTTGTCTGTGTCCGGCACATCTGTGTCTGCTCATTGCGGACGTAATGACGGTTGCAGACGAGATGTGACCCGAACTAATAGACTGGGACGGAGTAGCCATGGGAGGGGTGAGTCTGTCGTATGTCGTGAGTGGAGAATGAACCAAATTGGAGGAGACGCCCAGACACAGACACCGCAGCTGTGGCAGAAAGAGAGACATTTGCTCTTGGTACGGTTTCAAGTGGCAACTAATTTGACAGCTGACTTGCCTGCTGACTAGCACATGTCACAGGTGATGTGTTTGTTTTTCCATTTCAATGGTCTCTTGAGACTGTGATGGCTGTCCTTCAGCTTTGGATGGATTTGTCAAGGATTTCCCACCGATAATGAGGCAGGAGAGAGTTCTGCGTCATCGTGGTCAAAGGAGTCTGGTCCATGACGCGAGCACGGGACGTTTACCAGCTTGACGTAGATTCAGTGCAGAAGGCAAATTCGTCATTCTTTCATCAAGTGTGTTATGTGACTGGATCGGCTCCATCGAGCTTGTTTCTAAATCAGAAACCGTGATTAGCGCGTAAAAGCTAGAAGATAAGCTCGCCGAGAGAATCAACATAGTTCCGTGATGTTTTCTGCAATGAAAGCGCTTCACATTCCTATGCGTCTTCCTATTGCCGTCTAAGCAGCACAAATCTGGAGAGACGACTATTCACTCGTTGGTAGGAACAATCCAAGAATCCCTCGACTGTATGAAATTCACCTTTGGATCGAACGCGCCTTCAGCAACGTCTAACAAAAGGCAGTGACTATTGTTCCACACTCGCTGTCGAATAGTCGATGGGGTCTAGGATCTGCAGAGTGGGCAAAAGAGTCGAGGGTTGGATGCTAACTCATTGCCAAACTAAACATCCAACAACGAGTCAGCAAAGCTTCCATGGCCCTTTACTGCTGTAAAAAGTTTGTAAATGGAGCTTAGAGACGCACATTGTGCTCATGAGTGTGTTGGAGTTGCAATGTGGAGGACAGCAATACAGTGGATGATGCTGTCAACAACAACCGTCTTAAGCGAGTGCAATGATTCGCATGCTCCCCTACCATTCTCAGGCGACAATCTACACAGCGGCTAGGCTTAAGATACAACAGATCTGGACGACATTCGTTTCAGGTCCCGATTTCGGGACATCGAGCAGCGGCAAGCTTACGTGGACGTCAAGGTTTGGTGAAACGCAGCGAGGTGTCAATGAGCGCTTGGCTGGTAATGAGACGTAGAGGCATGGATTATTTACAAAGTGGTTGGAAAACTCCTTCGATTTCTCTTCGATTTAACCACGAAATGAAGACAGAACAGGCTGACCCTAGCCATGTGATATTGACAAGAGATATTGTCATCTGATCGGTCAGTTAGGCTGCGATCGATAACATCATTGTAAGCAATCAGCCTGTACCTTAGACATGGTCAAGCAACTGACACTACCATCCATGCTACTCGCTAAAACAAAACATATTTGAATGCTTCACACGATTACTACCACGAATCGTAGATGGTCTGTCTCACTGCGAACCCAATCTGGCTCAGTCTCAACTCTAAAGGCTTGATCAGGCTGAGTGACCAGCAGTTGCGACCTTCATCTGGGTTATAGCGGCATACTCTGTCATTGGCACACTCGCCCTCAGGATACCACAAGTGCTTCTGTAGAAGATGCACAGTTATGGATGCAGAAAAACCATTGGACACTTGTTCCCAATCAACTCTCCAACAAAGCAATACTGAGCGTCAGGCATTTCAATTGCTAATGGGTGATTTTTTAAACGAATGGCCGCGAATTCGTGATGCAGCTACCCACTACGCAACGGCGGCTACTGTTTCCATTTGTTATCCTCACAACCTCCCAGACGGAGGTAGGTTTGTGAACAAATCAGAGGTTATGTCATTATCAGAACCCCTATTCAATGCACTCAACATGTTAGTCGAGTCCCATTGAAGCAGGTGGAGAAAGTATTTCGTGGTCTTTCCTGTAGGATTGACCAAGCTAGTTCGATTTTGAAACAGTTTGCAAGATCTGTAGTCAGGGCGGCCGGGCTTGAAATTTAGGCAATGACCGAAAGAATAAGATCGCGAATACAAGCTGTCAAGATGGCAGCTGCTTCTTCGAACGGAAAGGACTATACTTCGATGGTTTGGTTACGTGGCTCGAATGTCCAGAATGTCCATGTCTAATGTTCCTTCAGGTAGGCGACCGCTTGTCAGACCCAAGGTGGCTGGACGAAGTCCAAAAACTCGCTTGGCTAAGCGTACTGCAGGCAAAGCTGTCAACAAATTCATCTGACTTTGTTACAAATGTCTTAAGGCCTATCGATCATCGACATTAATTAAATAGAATTGACCACGTAGAACATGCGCCTATTTGATGCATGACCATCAGCTAAACAAACAAGTTTCTCAAGCTGGCACGATCTCTAGCCAGCTGCCTCCAGTTGCGCACCCCAAGTTGGTTGAGCTCCTTCTCCACTTGTATACACCATCGGATTCGAGGGGAGTCCTCCCTTGCTTTGTCGCACTGGCGCAACATTTTACATGGCATATTCGTCGTTGAAGTCCTTAGACGAAGTGCCAAATGATGGTGTGTGTCCTTCCTTTTGCCTTCATATTCTGCCCTCACATAACAGCTCCGTCACCTTGTTTAGAACCTTTTTCTGATGTTGGAGGTCTCGTTGAGTTCGTACCGTCCTTGATGGAACAAGTAGATTTTTCCACTACGAGTACGAGTTGGGCAGGAATGTCAGAATTAGATATGGCGGTAATTGTCGATCTGCAATTCTTGGGCTCTTTGCAGGACCTGCTGTAATGCAAAGATTGCGTCGATTGTATACTTCAAAGGCCTGAAACTGCATTGATATAAAATTATTCAAGAATGCCTTTAGACTTTAGTCTCGAAGTTACTATACTGCCTTCGTCTAGGTCGGAGGGACTGAGCTATCTCTATCATGTTCCTTTGCGTTTAGTGGGACATTTTGTCTGACAGAGCACACTTGATGTCTTCATCGAAGCCTTTCCCCATCATCACGATTTTCGAAGCGACCCTTGAATGCGAACTTGAATGGTTGGACCAAAACAGATAACTCGCCTGGATGCGCCTTGGCATAGCTTCTGATGAGTTATAATCGATGGCGGAGGACCAAGTGGACTGGATATCGCTCGTGCGTGCGAAGGTGGATCGCCAAGGTAAGACCCCTTTAGTGGAACATGCTGTCATGTGTGTGTCATGTGTGTGTGTCAAGGATAGTCTTTCGTACGATTTCTCAACTGTGCGGTGAAGTTAAATACGATAAGGCCATTGCAGGATGCTCTATGATGCTACAGCATGGTACATATGGTACCTTTATCACCGCAAGACATCCCTTTTACCATCTCCTCTTCGATTATCGCAAATTGTGGGAGCCAAGCACATTAGAATCTGAGAACAAATTGGAAAACGTAACCCTTTGTGCACTGATTCTGCGCACATCTCGACACGTTCACTGGCATCAATGCAAGACTATACATGCATCAGTGTAAAGCACGAATTCCAAAGCTGAGCCACACCCACATTCCATTTATTTGGCCTCACATCAGTCACTCAAATCACTGACCCTTTGAATGTGATCCACCAAAATCCCATTCAACACGACCATCACCCATTTCCACGAGTAGCGCGGTCATGACTTTGACCCGCAACTCCTGAAAAAGTAATTCCGCATCCCAGATTCAACTGAAAAGTTCCGCAAAAAAAACACACGAGTCAAAAGAAAGAAAACGAGAAAAAAAAACGTGACACGATAAAATCCCTCTTAATCCCTGCACGTCCATTACCAGTCCGCACACGGCACCCCTGCACCACATTCACTCTAATCCCGGATATTCGCATTTGAAAAACGGTGAACCCATTAAAAGTACGCTCCGTGCCGCAAACAATGGCCCAGCGAGGGCTTCTGGCCGGCCCTTCCGGGGCAGTTTCGTGTCACACCGCGCGACGGGAATGAATGAATTCATGACAAGTCAAATCCGCAATCTGCTTGTCCGCGGCTAACTCGAGGTGGTTCCTAAATAATGCACTCCGACGAGCTGTATCAGTCAGCGGATGCCTGCGTCCACCGAGGACTGTCACCCATTCGAATCGTTCGTTCAATTAAGGACTCGCTGCAGCGCAATGTCATGTTTGACAGGAGAAATTGAATGAAAGTACGTACATATCTGAAACTTTTCTGATTGAATTAATGAGGTCGACGGAAGTGCGTTGCAGCTGTGCGCGAGGAGGGAGGAGAATCGATAAGGATGCAACGCGGGGAAAGTTTGATGCGCTAATTAATGAGTGGAGGAGCGTTTGACGTGACGGGATTATGAACCAAGTGTGACGAGTTTGTTTGTGTTTGCTTCTGTTATCTGACGAAATTCCCACGGGTCGACTGGATGCAAATGTCTGTTGAGTCTCCGAGGAGCGTAAATCGGGTCGAGGATGCGAACGGCGGAAGGAGATGGATTCCAGCTCTGATAATGAGTCGCAATTAATTGCCTTCTGGAGTACACTTGGAAATGAATCGACTTTTCACATCGATTGATTTTAATAGTTGAGTTGCAATATTTTCGAGGCGCATGAACAGGAGAATTGCCTGCATTCAATGTGGTTTGTGTCGCTGACTGGCTCTTGGGACTCGACTCGACATTTTGCGTTGATTGGTGAGGGATTTGCGCGCTGGTCTCTCCCGTGTGGAAATTCACAAGCCTTCAGAGTTGAGAGCGAGAGTTAAATGACGGTGCCTCGTGAGACATCGACTTTCATTAGAAAATTCTCATAATGTATCAATCAATTTCACTCATATCGTGTTTTGCCCTTCCGCTATCAGGACATGGCTCTAGGGCCGAGCGATGAGACTCAGTATACCTCTACTATACCGCTCCTGGACAGCACGAAATTCCCTCGCAAAAGGACCACACAGCAACCTGGCAATCCCCGGATGGTCGATCCGCGAAACAAATAGGCCATGTCCTCATTGACGCAAGGCACGTGTCAAATATCCTGGATGTGCGAACATTTAGGGCAGCAAACGTCTGAAAATTTCCTCGTAGCAGCACGATTCAGAGCTCCAATATCCAATGTGAGTAAGCTGCACCAGTCAACAAGGGGAATTTTGACAATGGACGCCTGAACACACCCGAGAGTGCCAGAGCCAACGAAGAGCAACTAAATGAGAGACTCTCCGGAATGCCTACGTCAAACAAAGACGACAACAAGATGTAGTTGCATTGCCTGCCATCAGAGAGGCAACTTCAGGCTACCTATCATCACCGACAGGAAACCCGTGGTATGATGGCGAGTGTTAGCAGAAGAAACGTGCAACCGACGAGGAATATCAAAGGCACTGCAACGAACAACTCGAGCAGCGCGAAAGGAGTACCGAACAAAACGGCGGGAGGAGAAGAAAGTTCTACGCATGAAGAAACGGTCTCTGGCAACCTCCCAGCTCAATGACATCGAAGAGTCTAGGGACAGGCAGAAAATACGAGCCTTTTATAAAAAAGCCAGGCTTCAGGCTTTTGGAAAGGCACCCAGGCTCTTCGAAATTGTGATTGTTACCTTCTTAATGACCCACATTGAATAGTGGATGTGTTTAAGCAGCATGTCCAACAACTGCTTAATAGGCCTGACCAGGAGAGGGTGATAGGGAATCAAGAAATCCCAACTCAAGTCGATGAAGTTTTCCTCTCACCTAGCTTTGAAGAAGTCGACACAGATGGCCTACGATCAGAGCTCTTCAAGGCCGGTGGCGATGTCCTGGTATGGATTATGCACCAGAGCATCTTTAGAATTTGGGAAGACGAAAGCATGCCCGACGACTGGAACATCAACTCCATATGCCCCCATCTACAAGAAAGGCGATCTTACCTCTTGCAACATAGAGGTATATCCTTGCTCTACAAGATCCTGTCCAGCGTATTGTGTGAAAGTCTACGGCCATTTTGCACCGCATTAAACGCACATAGCAGTTCTGGACCGACAAATTGACTATTGACCAAATCTTCACACTCAGGCAAATCCTGGAGAAGACCAGCGAGTTTCAAATCGGTACGCACCACCTTTTCATTGATTTTAAAGCCAAGGAACTATTCGAACCGATGGCAGAATTGGGGATCCTGGGAAAATTGATCCGATTATGTTGCACCACGCTAACACATACGCGATGCACCGTGCAGTTCGGCTCAAGGACTTGCGAGTCGTTCCAATCCTTCACCGGATTTCGGCAAGGAGATGTGTTGTCGTGTGATTTCTTCAATCTCGTACTGAAGGAGAATGAGTGCCACGGACAGCTGTAACCACGAAAGGCACTATCTTCTACAAATCAGTGCAAATGTTGGGTCACGCAGATGACATGGTCGCGCTTTCCCAGCCCTTGGCAACCGATGCTACTTGGATCGAATCCCCTGACACGATGCACCAAAGACATGCTATTACTTTGCCATTCCTGCTCTATGGACCCAAAAACTAGACGATAAGCGAAACAGAAGAGCTGATTCTTGGAGCCTTTGAAAGAACAAATCTACATCGTATATATGGTCCCGTCTGCGAGGAAGAAAGGAACGGAGGAGAAGACATAACCGAGAACTCTACGAGCTGTACCAAGATGTGCATGTAGTTCGGAAAGCCAAAGTGGGCAACCATTCCACTAGCTTGGTCACATCGAGCGCATGGACACCAATGCTCCAGCTAAGAGAGTCTTCAAATCCGAGCCTGATGGTTTGAGAAGGAGTGCATGACCGAACCTTCAAGTCTTAAATGGCGTAAAACAACTTGGTCTTGACACTTCAAGTAGCGCCCCATCAGTGATGGGCCTGAGCAGCTTTTGCACAGGCTCAGACCTCCATGTATCGCAAGTCTGATAAGTTAATAACCCACGGAGACCTGCATTAAGTTTAAGGAGAACATCGGCATGTGCCAGCAAACTTTGGTGTTTAATGGTATCGTCGCGTTTTACAAAATTCCCTTTTCTTTACACAAAAATGACGCCAGAGAATCAGAGCAGTTCATTGGCCAACGGCGGCGTCCACAGTTCTAGTCAGAAGGAGGCGCATAGTGCACTTTCCTTTTTGAGCCACACAGACATACTCTGGAACTTGGCTGTAGAAGAATTCCTTCAAGACCAACTAGCGAACTTGGAATAGGGATGACAGCGGCGCTTCTAACTTAGATTAGCGCGACGTCAGACCCAGACACCAAGACCCCGTTGACCGAGCTTGTTGAATTGTTGAGAGTGACGCAAGTAACAATTTCCAAGCGCATTCCAATCATTGGGATTAAGCAAAAGCTGTGAAACTGAGTTCAAGCCTGCTTCATGGTAATACCCATCATCGTGCTATTGCACCGGTTAAAAACTATTTTCAAAATGTATCTCCTATCGCAACCGCCTTATTTATTACACCCCGTCCCTTCAGATTTTCATTCATTCGGGTCAATGCAGAATGCTCTTTTACGAATACGGTTTACATCAGCCAAAATTTGGGTTCATTCTGTCGGCTTTTTTGTTTTTGCCGAAGTCCAAAAGGACGCAAAAGTTACAGATTCCGATGGGGAATACTTTGAGTGTTATATTGTGTAATTGAAATAAGGACCCAGTGTACAAAGGGTTACGTTTCCCAATTAGTACTCAGATTCTAATGTGCTTTGCCCCACAATTTGCTATAATCGAAGAGGAGATGGTCAAAGGGATGTCTTCCGGTGATCAATGTACCATATGTACCATGCTGTAGCATCATAGAGCATCCTGGAATGGCCTTGTCGTATTCCACTTCACCACACTAACAGTTGAGATATCCTATGAAGTACTATCCTTGACAATGGACTACATACATACAAGCATCTTCAGTGACCCGTATGTTCCACTAAAGGGGTCGCGTATGCAAAGCACACACGGGAGATCTCTAGACCATTCGATACTTCCGCCATCGATTTTACCATATCAGGAGTTATGTGAAAGCCCAACCACTTCGTCCTGTTTCAGCCAAACGGCGGAGTCACCAGGCCCGCCTCGGAAGTCGTGATGAAAGGGACATTCATGCCACGTGGCCAAACCATCGCAGGATAGCCCTTTTCGGTCGAAAAAGCAGCTGTTCTAAATTGAGTTGCTAGCGGACTGCTGGGTTTTTCACCCCGTTTCAAAATTGAGGCAGCTTGGCAAATCCTACAGGAAAGCTCCCATCACTCCCGAACAAGCCCCCACCTGCTTCAATGGGGTTCCACTAACATGTAGAGTGCATTGAACGGGCGTTCCATAAGCTCTGAGTGTTCCACATTTATTCCAGCATCAGAACATACGAGTTAGTGCCGAGGTACGTCATGTGCGAGTAACTAATGAAATCAGTAGTCGCCCTGAGTAGTAGGCTAGTCTTCTTTGGAGTCACTGGCCATGCTCAGCGTGTGTGCACCTATTTGGAAAAAACGTCTCAAACTTCGCCGTTTAAGGATCATTTGCAGACCAAGCTCTAATAGTAATGACAGCCGCATAGATTCCTGCAAAAGCTCGAAAGAGTAGAAGTTGCAGCATCACTTACTGTCACCAGCAGCATAATTGGAAATTGTTTCTTCAATCATTTCAGTCCTCCAGGCGATTCTTCTTTTGAACATTGATCCAAAATCAGGAGAAATAACTTAAAAATTCCAAAAGAACCCCGTGCGACCAAAGCAAACACTCCACAGGAAAAAAAAAATCCTTCCATTGCATCTCTTAATCTGAAAGAGCCCGCAGCACAATACCTCGGGCACATTTAATCAAACGAAACGTACATAAGTGTTCCCCAGAAGATTAAAGCACTTCCAAATGAGTTCGTCTGAATTTTGAGACTGATTAAGATGTTGGTTGAAACGTGAAGAACCTTTGACACATGTCCAAACCCTTGTCCGTAATGAGTTTCTGGACAATCACATTCAAAACCGACTGACCTCTATGCGGCTGGGATGAGAATCAACCCCGGATACAGAGTTGTGGCATCTTCAGACAAACGTTGACACACACACAGAATGCGGTGACTGCCACAACAGGCTGTCAAATCGATTTTATGGTAAACGAAGTAATTAATTGTGTGTAGTCATGCTTGTGACCACCGAGAGTCAAATTGAATCGGGTTCAGAATTAACGATGATTGACCAGTCGAAGTGAATGGAGGATGGATACCATTCAAACTGAAACAAATTGAACCAGGTTTTGTTTCTGAGCCCCTCTGGTTCCTTTTTTTCTGGTGATCCTGGAGCCACTGGCACCAATTCACTTATGCCGGACCAAGCTGCAAAGTTGAGAGACGCCTTTGTTTAGCCATATTTTGACACTTGGAAAGACAGGTTTTATTGACAGAGCTTCGACAGCAGGAAATTTTCCTTAAATGGAATGAAGAATCAATGAAATCCTCCAAATGGACTTGGTGATCGCTTCGAAAGCCTAAGAAAGTGACGCATTTGATATGTAATTCGATATGTCACAATCACTTCTCATACTGTCTTGCCGCAACGAAATTCGAAACGACCTACAATTCTTGGCAGTTTTATCAGGGACGCGAGATAATCAAAAGCTCAAGCTTAGAAACTGATGCATTCTGCACAGGACCTTGAAGACTTGCTTACTTTTTTTTTTCTCGGAGGTTTTTAACTCTGCGCTGGAGCTCTCAGCCAGCCGCACAAAGCCACTTGATTCGAGCAAAGGCGGGCCAGTGCCAGAGAAAGTGCTCAGCAGTGTCGTCGTCTTCTCTGCAGGCGTCGCAGAGGCCGAGCCCATTTGGCGAAGGCGTAGTGGCCTATTAGTAGGCCAGATAGTTAAGAGATAACAGGAATGCCTCGGATGCCTTACAGACCTTAGGGAGCATGTGCTCGGTTTTTCTACATCCTCGAGAGTCATGCCACCTTCGGCAGTGCTCTCGAAGGGCCCAACCATTGATGGAAGCCCTAACCAAAGACGGAGGTAGTGCCATTGCAGGTTCGGGTCCTAAGAGTGCCTGCTTGTATAGCAAGTTCATCGGGGACCGACACATTGCTTACTTACCTACTGGCCAACGACACATAGGTCTGAGCTTGAGCTTATACGGCTTTCAATTGTTGACGTTCCTGTTTCGATTCGCTACTTTCAGTTATTGAAACCAAGAGCAATACAACGTCCGCTATGATTCGGTCTTTACACCGGAGATTCGGTATTCCTCTCCTTTTCGAACCAGGAGGCCCGCATTTGACCTTCCATATATTTGACGCAGAAACTTTCTTGCGAATGCACCAAGAATCAGATCTGTTGTCTTGCTTATTGTCCAACTTTCGGCTCCTAGCTTACTGGACTCCGCACCAGGATTCCCCAAAGTTTTCAATTGGATTTACTCCGGGAGAGCATGCGGACCAGTCCATTGGATTAATTGGCAATTCTGGCATTGTCTTGTTGGTAAGTCCAATTGTTCCCGTGGTTATCGGCCATAAATGGAATTAAGCTTCATCGGAGCACTTGGATATACAGTGGAATCTCACTCATACACTCACTCACGTACACGTCATATTTAGGTAGGTTAAGTGACCCAAATAAGGCCCACCTTATAGTTTTCGTGTGACATCAGCATAAGCCTTAGTTCAGTTATCTATATAAAAACACAACATTTACTTGTTAAGACCCATTTTGAAATATTTTTTTTACATTTTTAAAAATCTTGCCTTGGGCCTTTTTACGAACACCTGTTCCGAATAAGGCCCATACATGATTTTGTTCAATTACTTTGGTCATCCTGCTAAAATAAGGTCCATTTTGTCACGAAACAAACAAAACAACGCAGTATTTTTATTTGTATAAAGGCTGGTTAAATTTTAGGGGCCGATGTTGATTTTGAATAAAACGCAATTTATTTGGGAAATTGTTGTCATTTCTTTTTATTATGATAATATTGGTATGGTTCAATTATGTATGGAACAAAATATCGGACAAATGGCGGCCGCGACCTCATCCAAAATTTTCGATGACGCTGAAGCATAATTGAGGTTCTATGCCGTTAATGTGCCGAATTATCTCATCCTTTAGCTCTTGAATTGTTGCTGGCGTATCGACGTACACCTTTCCTTTCAAATAACCCCAAAGAAAAAAATCCAACGGTGTCAAATCACATGATCTTGGCGGCCAATTGACATCGCCACCACGTGAGATAACACGGCAATTGAATTTGTCGCGCAAAAGAGCAATTGTTTCGTTAGCTGTGTGGCAAGTGGCACCGTCCTGTTGAAACCACATATCGTCCACATTCATATCTTCCAATTCGGGCCATAAAAAGTTCGTTATCATTTCACGATAGCGAACACCATTGACAGTAACTGCCTAGCCGGCCTCATTTTGGAAAAAATACGGCCCGATGATGCCGCCAGCCCATAAACCGCAAACAGCCATACAGTCACTCTTTGTGGGTGCATTGGTTTTTCGACAATCACTCTTGGATTATCATTCGCCCAAATGCGGCAATTCTGCTTATTGACGAATCCACTGCGGTGAAAATGTGCCTCATCACTGAAGATGATTTTCTTCGAAAATTGATCATCCACTGTTGCCATTTCTCTTTCTGACCATTGACGACGCTTGAAATGGTCAAGAGGCTTTAGTTCTTGAGTCAATTGCACCTTGTAAGCGTGTAAATGCAAGTCTTTATGCATAATGTTCATCAACGACGAGCGTGAGAGGTGCAATTGTTGGGCACGACGACGAGTTGAGGTGGACGGCTCTTCAGCCAACACTATCGCGAACAGCAGCAATATGTTCTGCAGTACGAGCTGTACCAGCATGCACTGGTGTTTTCACATCTCCTACGTACCCGGTTTGCTCAAATTTTTGCACGATTTTTCCGATTGTACGCACATTTGGACGATTGACGAAATTGACCGAAAAAATCACGAAGTGCACGATATGCATTTTGAAAGCCCATTTTCATAATAAGCCTGAATAACTTTAACACTTTGCTCGATTGTGTTTCTTTCCATGGTTCAAATTGAGTTAGTTTGAAATTGAGAAATGTCAAGTGAAATGCAGGAAAAAACTTGACGTTTAGGTGTGGTTCACATTCAACATCGGCCCTTAAAATGTAACCACCCTTTATGCTCAATCCTGTGCTTTTGTAAGAGAACCTTCATCTTTTCAAAGTGATCAATGTGTTTGCTCAGCTTTTGAGTGCTGGCTGAATTCATTATTTGCGATTTCGGGGTGTCTCTGCAAAAACAAACGTAGCCACTTCCTAACCGCTACGACGTTGGTATTATTTAAGTTCCTGGTAATATGGTTGACGCTACAAAATACGGAGGCTTCGAGCTGCAACATTTCTGGCGAATCGAACGATCATCCTTCTGGACAGATCATCTTCTTGTTCGAGTGTGAAAGTTGTGGACCTGCCTAGTTGCCTTGTAGCAGAACCACTCCTAATATGGTTTCTCAAAGTTCTTCTTGGAATTTTGACGCCTCATGTTGTGATAAGAATTCACTTTGCCCGCTTTCTATTCCCTAATATGCTCGCCTTTGACATTTGGTCTAAAAACAACACAAAAAAAAACTAATTTAATTTTTCACATTCCTAATAAGGTCCGTTTATCTTCTGGGTGGGCCTTTTTAGGAACATGAACATCTTTTCTTTGCAAGCAATTTAAAGGAAATCTACTCAATGGATTAAAATACAACTTAAGAAATACTAAAAATATATGTAATATATTTAGTGTAAGAACTAGACTTATCCGAATTATTAAAAGCCAAAAAATTAAAAACAGAAATCACATTCTTATAAAAAAGCGTGTGCGTGTACATTCACTTACTTGAATCCAGTGTAAGACAAAACATGATTGGGCCAGATGGACATTTCAATCCATATTAGTGGAAACTAAGGAGGCCACGACCGCATTTCAAATATAATCCCGGTTGCTTCTCGGTTATGCTACTTTTTGCACACTGGACCTTATTTGGACCACCTACCTTATACAAAAAATGTTTGATGTCGTGAACAGCATAGCCAGGCAGCCCTATGCAGAAAAGAGGCCCTACATAATGACCGAGCCGCCACCAAAATTCCGTTTTTGAAAATATTGAAGTTCCTTCCGTAAGTCACGTCAAATCATGTAAATTACATCAATTCATTTTGAAACTGCGGTACAATCGGACGGTGTAAGATTAGAAATGCACTGTACGTCGAATCTTAACCAGGATGTGCTTGTGGAGTTCATGTTCGCCCTGAGGTAGACACTCTCCTTAACTTCATCGAAATTGTAGCTGCCGATCGTAACGTTTTGTACTAGGCTGTGAGCAACTGATTTTCATCGACAGCATATACGAGTACTTTGTCTTTTCCTCACAAACCTTAAGAACAGCTCGCTTGTTCTTCAATCGCTGTGGAACTTGGTCAGTAGGTTGAGTGCAAATAAAAATGAAAAAATATGTCTTGAATCTGACTAAATACCTTCAGCGTAGGTATGGACGCATTTCCCTAATTCGCCAAGCAGAGATGCATTTAAGAATGGTGACAATCGCATCAGCATTTAGAATTTTACTCAAGTAATTTAAAAAAACTTACAAAGACCCTTTTCAGCTGTGGCGTGAATAACATGAGAAAGCCAATTTCATGCAATAAATTAAATAGATTCCGTAAATAAACTGCCCTACCGCGTGATCATTCCTTAAAGCGACCTTAAGTTCTCCTTTTCATAAATTTAAATAAAATAAGTATCGCCCATAAGCTACCACCAACTGAAGTAATTTCTTTTTGGGTAGCGAGTCTCCAACAGACCTACCCATCCGAAGATTTATTCGACATGTTGTCACATTATCCAGAACCCGTCTCTGCCATAATTCACACACATTTTGCACACAGACACCTTAAGAGCCTGAGTTATGTCGCCATTTAATCAATTTTCCTTTTCTCTCTCTCTCTCTCTCTCTGAATTGCAGATATTAAGAACATCACATCGCCGAAATCGTACGCAACCGATTGGACCCAAACTCTACAGAATAGAAGCCGTACACAACATCAACTACACCGCCAGCAGTCGGTAACAGCAACCGAGACGGATACAGCAACTAGTCACAGATGTACCACGTACTACATATATTTTTATTAACATAAATCATTTTTTATTGAAACATACATACATACGATTAGCCTAAGCACCACACAGTCACTCAAAAAAAAAAAAAGTAAAGAAAAACAAAAAGATTCGCCGTAAATATGAGACTAAGAGACGACCTACTGATGGGACCGCAAAAATACTAAATCATCCGCAGCACCTACAAGGTGACGCCACGTACACAGTCATATCGAGTGAATTAATTTCAAATCAAGCCGCAACCAGGGAATCCCGAATCCCGAAGCTGCCGTAGCGAAATAGTTAAACAAAAAAAAAAAAAACAATTCCATTGCCTTGTTAATCGTAAATAAAAAGAAAAAAGAAAAACTGATGTAAAATGATTTAAAAATAGGGTATACTTAATTTTGAGTTTAAAGAGAAATATACGTATTTAACGGAATATTGCAATAATTTCGAAAAAAAGCGTCAGGAAGGCGGCGGTGTGCGATCCAAAAATCGATAGGCGCCCGACTGCATGTGTCGTCAGGGGGATAGTGGTTACGAGTAGACTCTGACAACACATGTCTCTCCAAGTGTCCAAATGTCGCTTAACAACGGTGTCTCTAAACGCCTAAGCTCCGTCTCAGCGCAAATATATAGCTGCCAACACTTATCCTTAAAAGGAGTTTACAGATCTGTTGAACTCCAATGTTGAAGTCAGCGTCCAGCTTAAAAGTACGCTTCTTGGTTAGTTGTTTTTAAAATGATCTACATATACTTGAAATTGCTTGGATTTTTGCACATTTCATGGCGGAATTAATCGGCGACCACTATATGAGACACATTCTAACGTCGTACATTGGAGCAGAACTCACCAAAAGCCGGCATAATTCGGAAATTGAAATGAGACGAGAAGGCCCGTCGCTATTATCTTTGTACTCTCATAACTCTCCATTTTACTTTAAACCGAGGGAATTAGCCGTGCATCTGCACCACATCTCGCAAAATGTGCATTAGTTGGAGTGATTAACTCACAGTGACAACAATTGTGTTCCATTACATTTTTTTTTCACAGATTTTCGCTTTTTTTGTCGCGCGTTTCTAAGTATCAATTCAGTTTTTGGTACGGAGCCTTCAAGAACAGGTATCAAATAGGATTTAAATAAATATCATTCGTCTTCTTCTTCCTCCTTGTTTGGCGCTATAGTCCGGGATGGACCTGGGCCTCAACCAACGAGCCTCTCCAAACAGCACAATCTTTCGCCAGCTACCTCCAACTGCTCACACCAAGTTGGTTGAGGTCCTTTTCCACTCGTGTGCGCCATCTCGTTCGAGGACGTCCTCTATTGCTGGCTCGGAATCGAAGACTCTTCGGGTTGGACCTGTGGTGTCCATCGGCTCTACATGACGTAACCAGCTTAAGCGTTGGATCCGAAGGCGCTTAACTAGGTGCATGCCGCTGTACAGCCCGTGGTTAAATATCCTCCTCCAGCCACCATCAACGCAAACAGGACCAAAGATCGCACGTAGAACTTTTCTCTCAAAACGACCAAGAGCTTCTTTATCTGCTTTCAATAGCGTCCATGTCTCTGCGCCATGGAGCAGGACAGGGATGGTCAGCTTCGGTTCAGTACTTCGCGAGATGGTTCTGTTACCCAATTGCCTCTTGAGCCCAAAGAAAAAGTGATTGACAAGAATAATTATCTCTGTTTACTGCAGAGCCGAGGTAGGCGAAGTCCTTGATTACCTCAAGGTTTCTGCTGCCCATTATGACGCTCTGTCCGTGACGTCGTTGTGCGTCCCTCCGTGATGACAGCATGTACCTTGTTTTGCCCTGATTTAGAACTATTTTAGCCGCTTCCACTCGCCTCATTGACGGCTCGCTGTGTTCGTCCAATCACGTGAATGTCGTTCGAGTAAGCAAGCAGTTGAATGGACTTTTGGAAGATCGTGCTTCTCGTGTTGACGTTTGAGTTTCGCATAATCTTCTCAAGTACGACGTTGACTTATAATTCACTCTGTCGAATTACTAATGTTTCGACTGAGAAACGGCTCTAAATGTTATTGTATTTTATAGAGTGGCCTTTGGGCCCCTCAAATTGTCTGATCTGACAATGCTTCCGTAGCACAAGTTCATCCCAGCCTTTAACTATACCCGAACAAGGTAAAGCTTAGCCGCAGCCATTTTCCCGTCAAACTGTGGAGTAAATATAGAGAAGCACGATATACATCAAGGTTCTGCTTTGTCTACGATACCTTTTCTTACATTTACAGACAAACTCCTGGCGACTGCTTTTAGTTATCTTCATTCCTATCACTCCTGGTCTACTTAGCTTTCACATTCGTATTCGTATTTCAAATGCACACTGAGGGTCCATCTGTTTTTAAAGGACCACCGACCTTCCTTTGAAATACCTTCGACAAGGATCGTTGTTTTATTGAAAAGATTATCGATTAATTATGGAAATTAACTTCATTTCAACGACGGCACCTTCTGGCTTAGTAGGAGGCTTCTACACGAAGTAAAAGAGTCCCCAGATGTTGGTAATGGGTAGCGTGCTAGGTGTAGTCCTGTAAGGTCTCTGGGTGAAGCCTCTCGTGTAAGCCTACACATTTTCAATTTCAACGTGTTTTCAGTAGATTCTGTCATTACTTCATGAATAACTTGACCAATCGTTGAATTTTGAGTGCTTGCTGGATTGCTCGCATAGCATTGCTATTGATCCTTGCAACAAAAAGAGTGCAACGAAGTTATGTCCACTTAGAAATGTTGATCAAATTGTTCCTATCTCTCGGTTGTTTTGCAATGCAAGCCTATGCATCTTCTTCTTCTCATATTTTGCTAGGCTGGGAATTAGATAGTTCTTCATCTTTTGTTCGTTTCCAAAACCTTGTTAACCGCTTCAGTAGTTGACACGTATCAAGTGGCGTCCCTTGTTGTGAATCGGACAAATCTGCTATTCATCAGAAACGGCAAATAATCTCCTGTCGTCTGAAAAACTTCCACAATCACTTCGCATAAGCCAGCAGCGTTGGGTTAAGTTAGGAAAACACGTCTGACTGCAGAGTGCAGTCGCACTTAGGCCAGTGTAGGCCTATTGTGATAACACGGGGATTGGCTAACTTGTACACCGGGAACGAATTGTCACTTGCAAGTTGCAACAAAGCGATTTAACTGGCTTATGCTGATGTCATTCAGGTCGCTGAGGTGTTAATCCCCACGGCGAGCAGAGGGGGTGATGTGTCGTCACCTCCATCGCTACACGGACCACCCATCCAGCGGACTTGTGTGCGAATTGCACAGCGCTGTGTTATAACGCCGATGAGAGTCATGAGTGCTCGTATACTTAGTCTAAGCCGACAGAAAGAACTCTTGAGACTGAGTGTTGGCAATATTTCCTTCTACCCTTTTGCGGTGGGCTACATATATTAATTGTATAAATCCTTGGAAGATGGTAGGCTGTATCGACAGGCGTAGAGGATGGGTCTGCTTCTGGTGAGGAGTTGTGAGAGTCCTAACGAATTCATCGGCTTCACAATTGCCCGATATGCTGCTCTCTACCGGCGCACAAATAAGGTGTGCATTGAAATGCTCAGCCTGTTAAGTGACAGATGACAGTTAAGTTGAGTGAAGGATAACATTTCTTAGAGACTCGGTTGCGGCCTAGATGTGTGAGAAAATAGTGACGTCCTTTTTGAATATCACATTGTTCTTGAGCGTGGACAGTGCCTTTGTGATCGGCATGGCTTCTGCCTGGAAAACGATGCATTTGCATTTGGGAAGTTGCAAGGATAGAGCAATTTTAGCATCTTACGAGTAGACACCCTGCCACCCTTCATCCGCCATCAAGCCGTTTGTGAAAATACGCAGAGGTTCGCCCAATGTCCGATTGTCAGCCTTCCATTGCGAGTAAAGACATTTGTCCCGATGGTGCCTTGAAGTAGCATGCGATCGATGTCGTTGGGAAGGACATTGCATTCGTTGAGAATAGTTGAGTGATCGATGCTGAGTGCGCTCCCCAGTCGAATTGCTTTCAGTCTCTCTTCAGCTGGACTACCTGCCACCAGTCATTTCAATATGTCCATGGAGGTGGAAAACTACGTTAAGTGCAACTGATGGAGTGCTTCTCAACTCTCCGCTGTTACGGCCAGTCGTGGCAATTGGTTGAGTGCGTTACAGTTGCCAGCTTTATATAGGGCTGTACACCAAACTGAGACCACATACCAGACAGGAGCGTTGCTTGACTTCAGTCTCAAGCCATGATCGAGATCAGAAATAAGATAGCAAGGCGCTATCGAACTTCTACCACCCTTGCGCGTTGATTTCATCGAACAGCCTTTTTTATACGATGTGTCTGTGAATACGTGTGAAGTGTTGGAAATAGATGAAACAATTCTCTAACCGGGGAAGGTGGCTCAATGGATTTTGTAAAAGTATGTTAAAATACAAGGGGAGTTCCACTACTCTCTCATTGTTCGTTGTCGTGGACAACATTGAGTCCAACATTGAATCTCCATGCTCTCTTATTTCTGATCTTGATCATGGCTCCGAAGTCCGATATTGCCGCCTCTTTTTCGCCAAATTGGTAGGCTCCATAGCTCGACGTCCACCCCCAAGTGGCCTTTAAAGGCTCTAAGTCTCACTTGTGACTGTCTGACATTTTTGTTACTTCCTTCATCATTGGTTCTTTTGTGCGACGTTCATAGATTCAAATAATTCGGAAAACGCCTCCACCCCCTTTCAAACACAGAACAGAGCCGCACACAGTTGTTTGGATCGCACTCCGCCCCTCAAAACTTACCGATAATACTCATAAATGAATACATATAGCGAAAGTTGAAGTGAACCATGTATAAATAAATTATTAACCAAACAAACACACACGTACACGTAAACTTAATCGATCAAGTCGACCAATATTTTTATTTTTAAATTTACTATTTAACAGAAACAAAAAAAAAACAAAAAATGAAAACCATTATCATTTAAAAATAAAGTAAATTCTAAGATTAAGATGCAACAAGCTTATTAGTGATACTAATTTTAATATTAAAAAAATAAATTAAACAAAATATAGAAAAAATATGATGTAACTAAGCAAAGTTAGACATTCTTGAAATTTAAACAAATTGTTAAAATTCTTTTTCGTTTGTTTCGTCTTTAAGTTTACTGTTTACTTGTATTAGATTCTTATAGAATATATTAGAGAAAGAAAAGAAGAAGAAAAAAAGTAAATATATACATATACGAACAAAAAAAAAAAACAATTAATTGTTGCACATTTTCAAATCTGTGATTTCTGTGTCGCAAATAAAGTCGTTACCAAGTAAGATTTATAAAAGTATCATGAAACATAGCAACATGTGTATATACATTTTATGGAATATTCGTCGCGGGTTTCACCCAAAAAAAAAACACACATTCAAGGATCATTGTTTTCGTTTTAAATTGCTGCATCAATCATTGTTTTCGTAGACACTTAAGGATCACTATAGACAAGACAAAGACAAGCAAATATCACTCAACATATTCAGAAGAGAAGACAAACAAAGATTAAAGCAAAATAATGAAAAAAAAAATGACACTCTCACAATTTATCTTAAAAAAAACTAATGTAGGTGGCCCATCCGTTCGTGTTCACGGCGACGTTTGGCCTTTACAAATTTATAAAAATGTAAATGTTTCAGTTCGGTTGTTTTGTACAGTTGATATCTATAGTTAGCAGAATTCCATATGACGAAAATATTTGAGAAATATATTCATACATGCATTCAGAGTTCGAAGAGACGTTGTATTATTATGTAAATCGTTACACCATGTGTTTTGTTGAGTTTTGGTTAAAGTGGTTTATATTTTTGTTTCGAAACAAATAAATATATACAAATTTTCAATAATACAAAAATGTATGTTTCATTGATGTTGCGACAGAGTTCTTATTTTCAGAGGACATTTTTAACTCCAGGTCTTGCAAGGCAGGTAGAGTCACACTTCTGATTCGTGATGTCGCATGATCTGTAGAGAGGTGCTCAAGCTTGGAGGAAAACTTGGACGCAACGCCAACCTTGTGCATCTTCTGATGATTCGAGCTATTCACGTGTTTACAATGACAATGGAACTTATAATTCAATTTATCGCTTGATCTACGTAGGCACTTTATACCTCCCATAGTTTCTTCTTCTACGGATAACTGAAAGTTGTTAGAACTCAGTCATGGCATTGGCAAAGTCTATACTCTTCATATCCAAAGGAAAAATCTACAACAACCTCCCTAAATAAACTTAAGTCGACTATAGTGAAATCCCTATAAGTCAAAGAGGTGCCTTCAAGGACATAGAAGCAATTTTTGACAACACTGACCATACATCACTGACCAATGCCCTAACTAAGAAAGGAGTCGACCCCATAATCGACGAGATGGAGAAACGTAAACGTGCAAAGGCTAAGAGGCTAAGAGGTACATGTGTGTCAAACGAATGAGGCACACCATCTGGTTAAATTTTAAGGGCCGATGTTGATTTTGAATAAAACACAAATAATTTAGAAAATTATTGTCATTTATTTTTATTATGATAATATTGGCATGGTTCAATTATGTATGGAACAAAATATCGGCCAAATGGCTGCCGCGACCTCGGCGGCCCACCTCCATCCGATGGTCCAAATTTTCGATGACGCTGAAGCATAATTGAGGTTCTATGCCGTTAATGTGCCGAATTATCTCATCCTTTAGCTCTTGAATTGTTGCTGGCTTATGGACGTACACGTTTTCTTTCAAATAACCCCAAAAGAAAAAAATCCAACGGTGTCAAATCACATGATATTGGCGGCCAATTGACATCGCCACCACGTGAGATAACACGGCCATTGAATTTGTCGCGCAAAAGAGCCATTGTTTCGTTAGCTGTGTGGCAAGTGGCACCGTCCTGTTGAAACCACATATCGTCCACATTCATATCTTCCAATTCGGGCCATAAAAAGTTCGTTATCATTTCACGATAGCGAACACCATTCACAGTAACTGCCTGGCCGGCCTCATTTTGGAAAAAATACGGCCCGATGATGCCGCCAGCCCATAAACCGCAGCAAACAGTCACTCTTTGTGGGTGCATTGGTTTTTCGACAATCACTCTTGGATTATCATTCGCCCAAATGCGGCAATTCACTGAGGTGAAAATGTGCCTCTTCACTGAAGATGATTTTCTTCGAAAATTGATCATCCACTGTTGCCATTTCCTTTTCTGACCATTCTGACCGTTGACGACGCTTGAAATGGTCAAGAGGCTTTAGTTCTTGAGTCAATTGCACCTTGTAAGCGTGTAAATGCAAGTCTTTATGCATAATGTTCATCAACGACGTGAGTGTGAGAGGTGCAATTGTTGGGCACGACGACGAGTTGAGGTGGACGGCTCTTCACCCTCACTATCGCGAACAGCAGCAATATTTTCTGCAGTACGAGCTGTACGAGCATGCACTGGTGTTTTCACATCTCCTACAGACCGGGTTTGCTCAAATTTTTGCACGATTTTTCCGATTGTACGCACATTTGGACGATTAAATTGCCGGAAAAAATCACGAAGTGCACGATATGCATTCTGATTTGAACGCCCATTTTCATAATAAGCCTGAATAACCTTAACGCGTTGCTCGATTGTGTGTCTTTCCGTGGTTCAAATTGAGTTAGTTTGAAATTGAGAAATGTCAAATGAAATGCAGAACAAAAACTTGACGTGGATCACATTCAACATCGGCCCATTAACCACCCTTTACGTATTGGCAACAACGTCAGCGAAGGCAGATATACTTTCGAGGTAGTTAAGAACTTGGTCCTCCTCTATAATATAATAATATAATATGGATGGCGCTACAGCCCATAGACGGCCAGGGCCTAGCTTCACCACCTATTCGTCGGTTTCAAAGCCGCATATGACGGGCTATAGGCTATAGTCCAGTTTTAACATTCCTGCCCAACTCGTCAGTCTGTGCAGGACGTAGTTTCTCCATCCAGGTCGAGAGACAATAATAAGCTAGGCCAGAGCCTAGCTTCTCAGCAGCGACTCGTGTTGTGCGTGCTATTGTTCTATCACGAGTGGAAGTGACCTACAGTTTTACGCTGACTTCTCTAACGGCCAAGTTCGAGAAGCATTGTCAGTGACTCGCAAGAGGTGGGGCCGTGAAAAGTATTTCTTGTCGTACCAGGAATCGAACCCAGACAGGTAGGTCCAAGTGCGTAGGAGTCGACGCACATACACACAACGCCGCGGGCCACTACATCTTCCTCTGCTCTCAAGTAAATAGTACGAATACAACCAGTCGATTTCAATTTCAATTTTATTTGAACAGAAACTATACAATTGGGCTTACATGCTAAAAGCTTAAGCTGACGGAAAAGGAGAGATCTTTTACATCGGGGTGTTCAATTCCGTGTGTCCTCTCGGGATGGGGGTGGTAGCGTGGCGGCCTATTTAGCCGCGATGTTGACTGCTATCACTACTTTGGTAGAAGTGATACAGTCCGTTGCTTGATGTCCTTGGGAATGTTTGCTCATTTAGCAGATTCAAAGCGTTGAGGAATTGTTGTACGGGAGCCGAACTTCTCAGGTCCCTGATAGCCATGTTTGGGTGATTTCCGATGTCGTGTAGTTGCCTCTGGAACAGTGTCACCAAGTATTGTTGTAAAACGATGATGCGAGCTTCTTCGTAAAGTCTCCTGTTGTTGGGGTACATCTGGCGGTCTCTGTCATAGGAGAGACCGGTGCATATTCGGAGTATATTCTTCTCGAAGATCGAAAGCTTTTCCATGCTGGTCTTGGAGATGGTATGGCATATAGGAAACCCATACGCTACGATCGGCCGAATGAGTTGCTTGTAGAGTAATACAACCATTACCGAGATTGAACGCAGAATAACTCTCACCAGTCGCTGTTTCTGTGGGCTTAAGAGGGAAGGCAGCCCTCTATGGAAGGTGCAAGCTGAAATTATACACATATTATACAAGACACTGAACACCCCAGTCCTGTTTCACCGCGCGCCGTGGCTCACAGGCCTGCATATTCTCCAGAGGAGATGAAGAAGTCCTTGATCTTTTTTGCCTTCAATCTTTAGTCCTGTTTGCGTTCAGGGCTTCTGGAGGAGAAGATTGAAGCACGAACTGTACGGGGAAGACAGGTACATGATACTAGTGCCTACGGATTAGGCCATGTAGAGCGCATGGACAAACGGTGTTTCAGCTTGAAGGGTCTTCACTCCACACTAGTGAGGCAACGCAATAGAGGAGGCTTTACAACCTTTGGATATGCATATGATTGAGTTGTTATCATGAGGGAAAAGCATCAGAATATCGTAGCCAGTCTCGTGCAAAATGCCTTGAAAATAAACTGAAGATGATAATGGCTATGATGAAGGTCTGTCTATTAACCCTAACAAAACCAATCAGATAAATTCCCTCCAACGACAGGTACTTCAGTTACATATTGCTGGCAAGCACGCCTAAACTGATCAAGCCATATTCAAGGATTTTATGTGGCCCACTTAGTGGCCAATGAGGCTCAGCAGCAGAAAAAAACTGTAGCAACCAATTGAACCTATGGAACACCTACTCGTCGAGAGCACAAATCAGACCTTAAGCTGATATAAAATAGCGAACAGAATCAGCTTAACAGGAACAGATTATCAAACACAAAGAATTGTTCAAACTCAACACATTAGGCACCATGTTACACCATATTTGCATTTTCAGGGCGATCGGATTCAGAAATTCAACGATTTTATTGATTGTTCAAGGATTCATCAACTTTTGCGTGCGAAAAGCTCCGAAATGCCATACAAGCCTAGCTGTCTCACAAGCCATGACTCGGCGATCTTCCAACACAATATCGTGGATTTGATTGTCCTCCGTACAATGCGAGAGCCATTCTGCGTCAACGTCACTAACTTATCGAAGAATCTAAGGAATCTATTATCAGGGTGTGCAACATCGAAGAAGACGTGGCGAGCTTAGAACACAGCACTTCGTCTAAAGTGACGACGTATACACGTCAGAAGAGCAACAGCAACAATTAGTGATCACTTAGCCAAAATAGAAATCCTGCACACCGCTAACCGCTGCAACTATGACGATATCGCATAAAGAAAACACTCCTTAGAGTCAGGTAAAGAATGTAAAACGGAATCTTTCATGGACTCTTTTTGGATCCCCGAGATGACCTTCAATGAAACTTGATAGTTTTAGCCGTCTCCATGGCAAAACCTTACAATCATGTGTCAGAGTTGTATGCCAAGGAACTTGCTTAATTTTCAGTCCGATCACGCTTGTGGCGTCCGTAAAGACTCAACTGCGAACTCTGCAAGCTCCGTAGGTTGCACTAGATCGGCCACATCGAGCGCATGAACAAAAGTGACAAAAGTGACAAAAGTGCCAGCTAGGAGGGTCTTCGAGTCGGAGCCTCCTGGTTCCAGGAAAAGAGAAACACTGAATCTCTGAATCGGACACCTTGGCTTTGATGCTAGAAGCAAGCCGAAACAGAACGATGGAAGGCTATAGTGACACATATGGCAGACACTATAGCGATAAAGGAAGCTCTGAACAATGTAATATTAAGCATGGATATCGTCATCTGTTCTGACAGTCAGGCGGGGGCCAAATCTCCAGATGCAGTTACACTCAACTCAAAGGATTCCACGAATATCCTCTTAACGAGATGCCCAGGTATGTATGTCAGCATCCAACTTATGTGGGAACCGGAACGCTGTTACATTCCAGAGAATTGTGAAGGATGGAGATCTGCCATCCAGCTTGAAACGCTTGGTCTTACAAACGTGGATGGTCTACTGGGACAGGATGCCTCATCACGAAACAATTATGGCCCGCTCTCGATTCAAAACGGTCACACAGTCTGGTCAGAATGAGTAGGCCGAATCTCAGAACTCTTATCGGGGTCATAACCTGGCACTGTGCCATTGCAACTGACGCCCCAAGATTGGGACTGCCCTAAAATGGCTTCTGCAGGTGCTGCAAAGATGACAAAAAAGAGGAGGAAACTATTGTACACCTTCCTCGTAATTGCACCGATCTCTTCTACCGAAGACGGAGTCACCTAGAAGCCTACAATTTCAACAAACTGGCCAAACTAAGTAGCATTAGAGTCAGTCATCTGCACTGCTATTTAAACAACACCAAGTGGATTGCGGAGTATGCTCGACTGGATCCGCGTGGTAACACAACAGGCCTGGTCTGGCCTAAGTGGGGCTACTGTCAACCAGTAATAAGCCTAACCTAAGGCCGACCATCCATGCCTCGCAGGCCGGCTAAACACTTTTTTAAACAGAATTTCACTTATCACGTTCACTCAACGAAAACCAGAGAAGCAAGGAATTACAAGACGAAACGCGTTGGCGTTGTCCTTTACCACCCACGAAATCCCCACAACCCGGCAGAAGATTAGTTTCGTCCATCAACGCAATTCACTTCCCACATAAGTTATCGTGTCGAAACCGCCAGAAGCACGGCACGTGTCCTCTCAAATTCGACTTCGAGTCCATCACAACACATCCGCCGCAACTTGTTTCATAAATCAAATCGCGAAAGCCGCTTATCTCCGTTTCTCATCTCCAAGGATCATTATAATTGCCCAGGGACGTGGTGCCCCCCCTCCCCCCCCCCCCCTCCAAAAACAAAACGCCAACGTCTGGAGCACGGGCCAGAAGCTGCGGAATGATTACCTCAATTATCCAGTTTTCCACTTCAAGACTTCAAAATCAATTTAATGCACCGTTTCGTGTCGAAGTCTCCAGGCGGTGAGGCCACCTCGAGGAGGCGAAGAGGAGGAGCAACAAAAAAAAAACCCAAGATAATCCATTTCGTCTTCCTTTTCGTGATTTTTTTCCTCGCATCAGTGCCTCACGGCACGGCATCCTTATGGTCCTTCGCCTCCGTCGATGACCTGTGGGATCTGGGGAGTCGCTGCAGCAGTCAGACGTCTGGGGCGGAATTTAAAAACCGTCAGATGCTAATGACGGATTTATGCTGACCTAGGCAGCGCAGACGAATAATGCCAGTTCGGGCAAAATCAAAACAAAAAAAAAACGTCCATCAAAATGGATGAATGTCCCGGGGGGAGACAATCAGACAATCAATAAGCCATGGAGCATCGGCAGCGGCAGCGGCAGCACTTTACCTGCCCGCTTGTCGCTTTGCGATGAATTATTTTATTATGCGGTCGCTGCACAAAATCAATTTATGCAAACCATTGCCATTAGCTGGACACAAGGCCGTAATGACTGCGCGCTGTCGGTTCGAGTTTACGTTATTAATGCGCTGGGCGGCTGGGCGCGACGCAACGAAAATAATCGACGTCGACAGTTGCCGGCCGACTCACACCCGGCCGAACAAAAGAACCGCAATTCATCAATTTTGCATCATAAAAATCAAATTTCAGGACACAATGCTGGCGTGGCATCCAATCAACAGGATGCGGCCGGACGGGCGCAAATGGGGGCGGCAACGCACCACGACTCACCATCAATCAGGATTCATTATTTGAAAACATGTCATCGCCTTCGACATCGCACGTCATTTGTTCTCTCATGTGCACGGGGGGAGGGGGCGAGGCATGTCACTACCCGTCAAGTGACACAAAACAGACGCAGATGCGGGCATGGGAGTGCTGTTCGTCATGTTCTTGGCTTTTGTTCAGGTGACTCAAGGGACTGGGCGCGCTGGAGGGCTATGATCCATCAGTGCCCATACCCCCGGCGGGGTGGCATGCCCTTGAATTATCTGGCCGTTAATCTCGGCCATCCATTACGATGGGGGGCGGATGTGGGTAGCAACGGTGATCCATTAGAGGAGCGAGTGACCATGACAGGGAATTTGTAAAGTGAAACGGGGCACTCGGCGGTCGTGATTTCCCGAGTGCTCCTTGCTGTCAAAATGGCTGGAATGCTCATGGACAACAGTCGGCGCCGAGGCTGGGGATACTCCTTTCGGTGCTGACCACAGGACGTGCTATAGTTTGGGAAAACAAATCGTGGACTTACGGGAAGACAGGACGAGATGATGGGTGGGTATGGGAGACTGCAACTGGAAGCAATTGGTCTTTGCACGTTCTTCGGATGTGTGACCTGTTGGTTGGGGTTTGTTCGACCAACCGACGATAACGTGAGAACTGAGAGATTTGTGCTATAATCTGGAGTGGACCTGATCCTCCAGCCTACAAGCGTCTTCAGCCAAAACGATCGTTTACCGTCTGCGTCTAATTTCGCACAGCAAGTTGTTCGAGGCTTTTCTCCCCTTGTGGCCGCCACTTTAATAGAAGTAGAACACAAGTTGTAATTGCTGCCTATCCAAATGAAGTGTAGCACCCACAGACATCTGAAGTGTCAGCATACGCGTTGGCAGTGACTTATTCGGCCCCTCCAGGTGTCATCGAAGAGTCGAAAAACAATTCCCTCGAAAGCTAAGCAGGTGGCGGTGGCTCAGGAATGCACTTACATCTAACGGTTCATTGTACAACCACGCATGCATTAGTTCCTCAATCCAAGAGACTACTCTTGGGAACCAGTTCGAGTTGGCGATAAATTGGTGTAATTTTTCCACAGAGATGTAGCTTGGTCCCAGAAATCGTTGAAGAAGTAGGCTCCTAACGTGACGTCAAAGCTAGACAGTGACTCCCAAGTTATTCAGACTTCATTTATCATGGCTCCTAAATGCGTGTTCTGCCACTGGACCGTTGCCAGTAATGACACCTACCATGATGCCAATATGGGGTCTTCTTTTGGAACGGCAACCCTGTCCGTGGCCAATGCATTCTAACTCATTTGCATCTGGTGCCATCTTGAGTTAGTCATCTGTATGAATGCCTCATTCATAAGAAGTTTGCAGCTGGTGAGCGGGATTCATACTTGAGCTTCTGTAGTGGAAGGAGCGGTCCGCCAGACAGCGATGGACTTGGGATGTCTCTACGGCCCGGTATCCAGCACAGGAGTATTTTAACTGAACGGCCATCTTGTGAAGGGATAGGTAGAAGCTAATTACTAGCTTAGGGTTCAAAGAGGCAAAAGAAAAGTGAGAGCTGGAGGACTTACGCGGTGTTGACCTGAAAAACCTCCTCAGATTCATATGTGGATCTGGTTATATAATATAATATGGGTGGCGCTACAGCCCGTAGAGGGCCAGCAACTACTCGTGTTGTGCGTGCCTATTGGTCCTTCACCAGTGGAAGGGACCTACAGTTTTATGCCGACTCCGAACGGCCAAGTTAGAGAAGCTTTCTTTAGACAGGATTGTCAGTGACTCGAAAGAGGTGGGGCCGTAAAAAGTATTTCTTGTCGTACCAGGAATCGAACCCGGACAGGTGGGTCCAAATGCGTAGGAGTCGACGCACATACCCACAACAAGATAAAAATATATCTCATGGCAAGGGCACAATAGACCCAAAACGTTGGTATAAGTGAGCCACAGCCTACCTACATACCTACCTCCGGTTAATTGCCATCATCTCCTGAGACTTGGCTTTCTATGGAAAAGCAGATATGACCTGCTGGCAACATTCCGCTTGATCTCCGCTAGCTAACGTGGTCTAGAAGTCGCTTTGTTAGACTTAAATGTATGTTTGTCTCGGAGTCGTCTTGGAGCCGTCCGCGCAAAGATGAAGAGTCTTGCTAAAGGGAGAAAGATTCGTATGACTACAGGCCCTATCCACAAACAGGATTATGACGGAAGCTATTCCTCGAAAAGTAGCTGGCAGCTGCATGGTTCATCTGACTTATTTCGAAGCCCGACTTACCGGTATAGTAGAATGTCCATGGTTCGTAGATCATGGTCAAGTTGATACAAGCTCTATTGTGAATTTAGCTTGTTGCTGCCTGAAAAGGTCAGAAGGAGTAAACTTGAAAACGAGAATTTGTCCATCCAATGGCGTGATTGTAAGAGACCCCTCTAGCGTCACTACCAAGGTCAACACTATTCTTCGCGAAACAGACGATATTGGTGGATATTCGCTCATAGATGCGTGGTCTGGACGGCTTGGCCAGAAGACCAGAATTTATTGACATCCTCGATCGGTTTTGCGTCTAGCAGAAGAGTGCGACCCGATTCTCAACAGCTTTGTCTTGGCGACGTTTCAGCTCCTCTGGCGTTAGGGTTGAACGCGTTTAATTTTCCTCGTCGCTGCCTAAGGTGTTAGACAGCAGGCAGATATCATCGGCTTAGTCGACGTTATCGTGGGCGACTGTCAGGGACCATTGCATTCCTTTGGAAGCTGCGTTGTTGGTGCGGTCTAGAACAAGGTCAAAGACATTTATGAAGGGCAGGAGTGATAACATACACCCTTGCCTTACTCCTCTGGTGTTGATGAAGGAGGTGCTGTCCTTGCGCTTGAAACACATTTAGCAAGACGTCTCCCGTTATAGCTACTGGATGAGCTCTATGATGGATGGCGGTAATCCAATATTCTCCAGGTTCGAAAAATGTCTTACTCATGGCGCAGATGTTGCTCGTCAGTTAGAGAAATCTGGTACTGGGTGAGATGCCTCTCCAGTTTTTGCACTCGCTCAAGTTTCCTTTTTTGGGGATGGTGACAATGACACCCTCTTCCAGTTCAGTCTAGATGCCGGAATTATCGGGTACAGGATCGGCGCCATGGCTGCTGCTGTCACCTTGAACAGTTCCACCAGCAGGTTGAGAATCATGGGCTGGAAGCTCTGCGGCTCTTGAACTTGCGACTTGTAAGCTCGGGGAGGAGTTTGGCTTGTCTTCTCTGATTTCGGCGGACTAAAGGTGGAAGTCGGATGTACTCTTCTTCGACCGGTGAGCATTCAGCGAAAAATTCCTTCCATCGATTCAGTCGTTGTTGTTCTGAAGCCAAGGAGGTCCCAGTTGGCACCGATTCGTGGTAGTTTCAATAAAAACAGGGTTGCTTACTCCAGATGATGCAGTGTTTCTTCGTTTCTGTTCCTCAACTCGGTAAAACGTCTCCGCCACATTTTTTCATGTCCATTGGACTTATGTACTTTCAGCAAAAATATGCGCACATTTTCAAAAAAACGGTATTCTATACAGCAGTGCACATTTTTGTGTGACATCGCAAACGTTGTGGAAAAGGCGAAGTTTAGACCTGCTTTTCGGACTGTAATGCGATGCGACGAGTCTCGTTAATGTTGATTGACACACATAAGGCACAAGAGGACCACGTCCACCAGAGAAGTCCATCATAGAACAGATGTATGCCACAACTAGGGTATATCCAGCTTCCTCTTAAATTCCACGTCAGTGTGTAAATGGCAAAGTCAGGAGTTCCGTAGTAAGCACCACCCGATAGGGAGACGAATTGAAAAATTGGCGACAGTTGCTGTACATATCCTGGCATTATGTCGGCAAAAATTCCCGACACTTTCCATCACGCACCGTCCATCACTTCATCGCCGAACTCATTTCCGTTCAAATACCTTCCACTTGTCGCAATCGAACATACGGCCAGAGGGGCATGAGGAACTGCCGCAAAATGTGGTTGCATCTTCAATTGAAACCCCATTTAATTGCAATTCGGTTCCAGCGCACTGACAGCAACTTCGACATTGCCACAGCTGAGGACCGTTAATTAAAGTTTCGAATTCCTGGTGTTCTCTTCAGAAATGAAATCCGTCAGTGTCATGGCAAGTGATTCTTGCGCAAGACAGCGCTCGCATTCCTCACAAGGGGACCATCGACGTCCTCCCACAGGATCCAAGGAAATCATTCAGTCTTCTTTGAAACCGCGGCTGCTCCGCAGAATTGTGAATGCAAAGTGTCAGTAATTCGATTAATTATTCCGAATGTCAGCCGCTGGCTGGCTGGCATCCACGTCCCTCCATCGGTGGAAATCAATTTAACGCAAACGGACTGCGAAATGATTCACTGCCGCTGAACCCAGACAGCGCCAGCACAGCCAACCGAGCAACCAAGTGAATTACCTCGGCAAGAACCCACGCACACCGCATTCCTCCTCCGCAGTGAGCCCACACTCGCAAGTAACGACACAGCGTGTAGCCAATTGAAAGCTCATTAGGATCCAGTCCAACCGACAGCCACATCCGTTGCCAGCTAGCACAAAGTGCTTGCAACCAATTGTACTTCCGATCATTTTCCAAATGGCGCCATTTCCATGGGAATTGGCTCCTTGAGGCACCCAGCCTAGTCACAAGCCCAAATCGGCTGCCGTAAGGCTCTGTAATCCGAGTAGCACCGAGTGCCGCCTGTGGCTGGAGGGTTGGGGGGTAAATTGCTCGCCCGAAATGATGAATTGCTGTCGGGTAGTCGTTGTCGGCGGGCCCACAGTTCCGGCAGCTGTACGGTTAACGAACCGACCTCATCATCAACAAATCATCAACAAGCCAGCACTCGCCCCAGTCCGAGGCGAATTTAGTGTTTGTGCCCGAAGAAACAACTCCTTTGGCTCCGCTTCACCAAGCACCACCCAATTCCCATCGCCATCGCCATAGCCATCATCATCATCGGCGTCATTGTCGTCTGCATTGGAGGCAATCACTTGCAAAAGAGGCAAAGAACATTCATGCGGGCCCCCTGCTCGCCGGTGCGCCCAACTCCAGCACCGTCGTCGACTAGGGTTAAACTGTATCGGAACAGCAGAGTTTCAAACACACACTGATAGCCCAGCTGGTGTACAATTTGCATGCAGCACTCCACCCGCACAGCCGCCGGACCCGACCGAGTGTGCTGCGTCACCTAGTTAATGTGAAAATTTTGTGAAATGTTTATGAAGTGCCAGCTCGCAGGGGACACCAGGGATACACCCACCCGCTTATTTGCAATTGACTCTACGGACGTGTGTGCATGTGTGAATGAGTGGTTCATAGTTTCGGAGGAGTAGCGAATAGCGATCCACCACGAGTGCTCCGCACTTGTGCATGTTAATACGTTAATTTATGGGAACGCGCCCCCTGCCGAGGCCATCTATCGCTTGACAAAACTCCCTGAATTGTGTTTGTCTGCTGTAGCTACTGTGCTGAGATTTAAATTGAATTTCCGGATACAGAAAGGCAAATCCGATAGCTCTTGAGCGTGTTCACTTGTCGGATGTGCAAACGAATTCATTTGGTTGACGTGAGTGCGTGGTCTTGGCCATGGGGTGGATTTTGACAGTTTCACGCGGATGAGTGCGCAAATTGATGTGAAGGATCTCCGATGGGGTGGGTGGCGGCCGAGGGATGCGAGAGCAATTCGTTTGCGGGGTAATTGGATGCGTGATTCGTTGGATGGGGGACTGTTGTTCTGCGGGTGGAGTGGTCTGGAGGGGGGAAGCGAGATGGTGGGGACTTTTTAAGATGAACGCAGACACTTGCGAGAGCACACGCGAGTCGAAGGAGACTGAAAAAAATAAAAGAGTGACGTATATGTTTTGGAAAATAGGACGATGTCAGTTCCATGCTAACTCGTCTGAGCTCTTTTTTGAAAGACATACTTTGTAACCCAATGCAAGTTCCTTGTCTAACCTCTTGTCTCTTGTCTGTTATCTACCCCTTTTGGAGCTCAAACGGGGGCCCTTTTTGGCATTTCCATTTATCGCCACATTTATTGCCATTAACGCTGAAATACTTAAATCGGGGGCCTTCTGTGTCCACTTACAGAAATCCTTGGCACTAAGCATTTTTCAAGTCGATATGGCTGCGATACACGAGGCAGCACTTAAATTGCCGACGTTGAGCGATAGGAATCATCATCATTGATCGGTTTTAGTCGCAAGGACGTGTGCATGCTAATAGGACTTCTTACCGGGCACCGTGCCATATGAAGACATGCAATGCATCTGAACATACCGCATAATGACTTTTGCAGCAGAGACGAGGGAGAAACAGAATCTATCCAACATCTGCTCTGCTCTTGGCCAGCCCTAGCAAAGAAAAGGAAGCAGTTCAGAAGGCAGTGAAGGACTTAACCGATGCTTAGGTTTTAGGACTTAAAGTAGATCTCACGGTGGTAAACCAACAACACGTTGGGCTAAGTGAGCCACGGCCGGCCATATGGTCATCAGGTCACCCAATCAATGCTCAAAGATCCACAATACTCTGCCTGTATGGGTGGTTTCGACATTCCTGCCAAATTCGTCAGACTGTGCATGATGACGATGAAGAATTCTCGCTGCTCCATCAAGGTCAGTAACGAACTCACCGAGATCTTCAATGTGAAAAACGATTTCAGAGGAGGCGACGCGATGTCATTCGACGCCAGATGGACAATCTTCCAAGAGTCCGGTCGGCTGTTAGCATCCGCGGATGTCATTAACGTTACGCCTGGTGACTCTGGCTGTGATTAAGTGGAAAAAACGAAGCTGTCTTCAAAGGAGGACATTTTTTGTCGTAGGTTTTTAACACAACACTGGAGCACTCTGACTCAAACAAAAACTGTTCCATTGTACCTACATTTGCTAAAATTGCATGGTCCTCCGGATGAATACCCGCAGACAGACTATCACCTCATCAACACCGAATAGCTGCCACCTGATCCAAACATAAGCGGGACAGTGGCAGAATAAGTGCTCAGCAGTGTCGTCGTCTTCTCCACAGGCGTCGCAGAGGGTTTCATCGCTTAGGCCAAGCACATTTAGCGAAGGTGTAGTGGTCTGTTAGAACACCGGTAAGTCGTATGCAGTCTTTTCTGTCAAGAGATAAAAAGAATGCCGCGGATTTCTTACAGACTTTAGGGAGCATGCGCTTGGTTTGTCTACATCGTAGAGAGTCATGCCTCCTCCGGTTGTGCTTTGTGTCCATTGATGGAAGCCGTTGCCAAAGACGAAGGTAGTACCATTGCAGGTTCGAGTTCTTAAAGAACCTCCTCTGATCCATGTCTAGCAAGTTCATTGGCGATCTCATTCCACTTGATCCCGTGATGGTCCGGGACCAAGACAAGTCTTAGCAAATTTAGACTTTCATTCAGAGAAGACTTGCATTTCTGGGCTATCCTGGAGGTGGTTAAAGGGTTGAGCAAGGCCTTAAGCAAAGCTTGGCTGTGGCTACAGACATAAATACTCCGCCCCTTCCACCTGTTCTTCACAATATCGCTCGTGGCCATTACGATCACATAGATTTCCGCTTAGAACACCGACGCAAACTTACCTAACGAGGTGTGCAGTCTAATGTTGTCGCCCTCCACGAAGGCGCCAGCGCCATACAATTCATTGATCCTGGAGCTATCCGCGCAAATTCAACAACAGTCCTTTCCTCGATCCAGTCCCGAGTGCAAAGTTGACTTTGTACGTACGTCGCAGCAGGATTATCAGGAGAAGAGCCAGGCGTACTAGGGAAGGCCACTATGCAGCCGAGACAGACCTTTACTTGAAATTTAGTGAAAGCAGCAGCTACATCGTCAGCATAGGCCTGGGCGTAGAAGTTGCAGCTATTGAGAGCATCAAGCAGAGAGTAGAAGAGAATGACATACACCAACGTTATTGACAATCAATTTATGAGCGTCACAGTGGGCAGCTATAACCTATATTTAGTCGAGGGCTTCATATATCTAGGGTCAGCAATGGAAAGTCCAACATAAGTACCGAGATCAAACGCAGAATAAATCTTGCCAACCTTTGTGTTAAGTTGAATTGGTCTTATGGATGAAAATGATGTTTACTTTCAGCAGAACGTTTTCGTTGTTGCCACAGTTGATGACACAATAATGCGACACAATTTCCCTCGACGTGTGGTTTCTTAGAATGAAATATTAAATGGATCAAGAACAAGATTGTAAGATTTATGCCTGGAACAGAATAGGGCTTTGCAGCTGGCGTTTTTCACGTTACGAATCTAGAGTTTCAAACGCGGTTTGAAATGACAACTCAGTTTATCAGCTGTTTTCAATTCACAAATCCCACATGAAAACATATTGTATCCATACTACTCCAGTAATTTTACCCGATAAATTAACCTCAGTCAGCTGTTGCCATTTCTCAAATGTCAGTTGACTCTCAATTTGAGCGAAGATCTCTCAATTTTTAAGCGAGTGTGAGTGAAAGCGCCTCTCCAAACTCTAAACTCTTCGCCAACGATCAATACATCAGAAGTCCTTACTCTACGATTGACAACTTGGAGGACAATATTCACTGCTTTATTGCCGATATACGACCACAAATGTTGGAAGTCATCGAAAATTGGACCTCCAGATTAGACTACGTCCGAGCCAGCCGTGGCGGTCATATGCCGGAAATCGGATTTAAATTATAATGCCAGAAGATTATCTTTCGAATAAAGTAAATTTCATGTCATTTTGAAAAATCGTTTTTGTTTTATTTCATTTCAAAGTTCTATACCTCTAAAAAAAAACACACCGTATTTGTTACTCCCGATATTCAGCCAAAATCTATAAAACATGGCCAGAATTCATCTTCTTTATCTCATTGTATGCAGGACAGATTTTGTGGTTATCCACCTTGTTGGCACCTTGACAACTCAGTTTCCGCGTTCTGAATTTTCTTTCAGAAGCGTCGTATGCCTTGATAGTAGACTATGTTGATTCTTCCTTTCCTCCCGCTGCACTTTGTTCTGAATCTGTCCCTATTTCTGCATTCATCATGAAGTACGTCGCATCAATTAGTCTCATTTAAGAGCAACTTCCTATCAACTCACTCCTCGGCACTGATTTCAATGAACAAAGTTGAGCCCTCACATGGAGTCCCCTAAAATAGAGTGAGTTATAGATACATTCATCTTGTCTGTTTTATTTTTTTTCTCTGTTTTTGAGGGCTTGCACTGTATTTGGGACGGAATGGGGGCTAGTTACAATTGCGATCGTCTGGACTGCATGTCATGTTGAGTTGTCCACCCGGCAGTGTGCATTCTCGGCTTGTTTCCTGAAAGTGAACTGAAAACGTGTAACAGTGTCGAACACATGAGTGGCATCCGTTAAATATTCTAAACCGGAATTGAAGAGAAAAAACAACGAATCAGAAAAGAAAAGCGGACAAATAATTTAAGTGAATATAAAATTGAATCAACTCACCTGAGGCGTGTGCAGCGATGGATAGTTTGATGGCGATTTTCGAGGATGCCGATCCGTTGAGCACCTGGTGGCCCATCATTGCTGCCGTTGGCGTTGGAATCATTGTCACTATAAGGTGAGAGGTTGAAAGTGAAAAGCGAGTGAAAATTTGCGGCCCTTGCCGACGGCGAGGATGGGTTAACCAATTCGCTGGTTGTAGTGGAAGACTTATCGTTACCGGAAGCGTAGCAATTCAATTGTCAGCTGCCGTGGCGTTGTGGATAGGTGCTCCTCGACCAGATACCTAGTCATTCGCGTTCTGAAACAGTGGATTAGTAGTGGAGAGGCCAACACAAACTTAAACAATCTAAACCTAACTTAGATGGTAGAGAGAGAAAGGCAGGACTAGCGCAGGAGAGAACGGAACTGGCGGTGGTTTCGGGATGATGTTTTGCTGAGGTGGAAATCGAAAGAGTATTCCATAGTGTTAGCCAGGCTTAACATTCTTGATACCGGTGAGTTTAAGCCGTAATTAGTCCGATGTGGTCTAATGCGGAAGAGGGCTGAACCCCTTAGATCGTAGGGGTTGGCACTAAGGGACACAAATTCAAGAAGTGCGGGGCAGTCTGTATTACCGGTAATCAGTTGGTGGAGGAAGAGCAGATCGGAAATTTTGCGACGGTTTTCGAGGCGAACAAGTTTAAGGCGATCAGAGTAAGGAGGCAAGTTGGTTCTGTCAGTCCAGGCAAGATCACGAAGAGCGAAACCCTGGTCATCTTCGATACGACGAATGTGAACCGCATAATGAGGTGACCATACTTGGCTGGCATATTCGAGAATGGGACTGCGAAGGTTATGTACAGAGATTTGTGACAGAGCGATTCCGTCCGGATTGAGGAAATTGAGAGCATACCCCACAAACCAGTGGCAATTCGGAGCGCAGCATTTTACTAAATATTCCGTGTCCGACATTCAGTTGAATAGAAATAAAAATAGTTCACGGGCCCCTTCCACAAGCTGGTCAGGCTCGGCAATACATGATCTATGCATGATCACAGATCACAGGTAGGAAGTTCGTTGTGAAAAGTGGTAACGTAGCTTCAATGTGGTTGTCGGCTAGCCTCTTCCCAATATTCCCTGCAGATCTTATGGCTTCCATGTCGCACGTAAAAGTGCACGTTGACGATCTAGTAGCGTACAAATCGGGTCTGAAGGTCGAAGTAGTAAATGTCCTGTTGAAGCGTGACTTCTATAAAATCAAGCGATTTTGCGATGACTGGAAGTTGGTTATCAATTTTTTCGAACTTAGTGCCAGGTTCAATTCTTGGCGCGACCAACTATGATACTGATGAAACACATCTTCATCCCCCTCGAGTCACTGACAATGCTTCTCAAACTAGGCCATCCGTAGTCGGAAATGAAACTCTATGTACGCTCCATTCGCGAAAGAATAATAGCATAAGCAATACCCGTGGTTGCTGTAAAAACTAGACCAAGTCCACCTCTTACACTAGACTCGACTTATGGAAGAACATGTCTCTGCGCATTCAAGTCAATGAAAAGCAACACACCATCCTTGCCTTCGACTTTGATGATGTTGAATTTCCTTCCTCTGGCTCGGCGAATGGTTTGCCAGAACACCTTTTTCGCAGATCTATGGTCGCTTTCAAAACTTCTCGCCGAACTCCTTCCAGGACTGCTCTTTAGCTGCTCGCGCAGTCAATTTTGCAAGTTCTTCGCGCATCAGTGTACCGGTCACGAGTCCCTCAAGACCGCCAGTCTCTGTAGGTCTTCTTCATCTCTCTGGTGCCTTCTTGAACTCCGGGAGTTTTAAACAGTGCAGTTCTTTTCTCACCACCAGCCGCCACTCCAAGTCGCTTCATTCCACAAACATCACGCTGTTGAAAACAGTCGCCATTCTTCCTCTACATGCGATGGAACAGTTTTTTCCTCATAAGTTTTTGGGTCGCGTCAGCGATATAAACATTTGTTTCATTCCACTCCAAATTTGCCTCAGTTTTGGTTGCCGTTCCTGTCATTAATTCGTCGATCCATCCACAACTCATACAATTGCACAGATGAGACGTCATTGACATAATTTGCCATGTCACGTTGACCTAAATGTCTGTCTTTAGATGTCAGCATTAAATATTAGACACACAAAATCCTGTTCCCTTTTGAGTGTGAGCAATAAGGACACCATTGTACTTGCTCAGTTGGCATGCTCACAAATTCAGCCACTTCACGCACTGATCACGATGCTGATCGTCGAATATCACATCTTTGAATTTTATCGACTATTTCCGGTGTGATAACATCTCTTGGGCAAATTGAACGATCGGCGTGAATTGTGGTTGTAGGACCACAACAGATCTGAGTAAACCCCTCCTTAACCACTGAGACTTAAGGCACTGAAGTAGGTGGTATTAATCTAACTCATTAGATCTAACTTGAGCACATACATACAAGCAGCTGACAGCTGACGCCGATGTGTGGAGTCATGCGGGATGGTGACGCTGGCATCTCCGTCCGAGGACTCCTGTGCTTCTACTGAAAAATTTAGTGTAATGCCCGATTCGGTTCTCTGACGAAGGGAACATGCAGTCTTAGAATTCAAGCATATTCGATAACTCGAGAGAGATCGAACCGTGAATTGTGATAGTTCTTGTGGCGAAAATTAAGCAGGACACGACGCACCCACTCCTTATGCCACAGCGACTACATCTGGCATCTCCTTTAGCGACTTCTTTAGCGAATGAATTATCTGCCTCCCCAGCCAGAAATTCACCCCCATCTTCTTGTGACCGCTTAAGAGATAAGCCTCACTTTTGACAACACAATTATTTCCCGCATGAAATCCCACATTAATCGCCTCTTTAAAGAGCTCCGTCGCTGCGTATGGCTTAAAGCGGACACTTTCCCACTTAACTTCCATCGAACGGACTTCATCCCCATTCTCAGCAACCACTCCCACCGCCATCTGATGAAATTGCCAACCAACCCCACCCCCAAGCGCAAGAACATCAGTCAAAAGATTATCTATCAACGTCATCGTTCGCGAAACTACCTCGCCGCTTGCGAGGCACTCAGAAAGACAATAAAATTATAACAATTCTCAGCTTTAAGAACCGCTTAACGGCCCCCAATTAATGCAGACGAGGCAGCGCGCCGCGGTCCGTCGCCACCACGGCAGCACCCGACGACAGACTCAACTCACCCCACTGCGTCTCATTAATTCAATCTGAATTTTGCTCGCCTCATTAATCATGCCTCGGCAATGCCATGCCATGGGGCTCCATCTCCGCAGACGGAGCAAGCGCAACAATGGCGACGACACCCCAAATGCAAAGACCACCCCGTCCGCACACTCGGTACACAAGCAATCAGCGCAAGGAGCAGCAGAGCAGCGAAAAAGTTCGCAATTAGTATGCGGAGCTGTGAGGGCTTTTACACGAGATTTACTAGAAATTCGCAAACAAGCCAGCCGGTCGCTGGGGCAAATAAACACTGCGAGGGCAACCGCCAAGGATGCGGTTCGGCGCTGCAGAGTGCTCGCATTAATTCCGCGCACCGCACCACCCCATGCCCACGTCTGATCTTATCTTTTCTCGTTGCAGGACCCTCATGGGCGGCCAGCGCTGCCCCAACGTGAACCAAATCGAGAGGCAGGTCGTCATTGTCACCGGCGGCAACAGCGGCATCGGCATGGAGGTGTGCAAGGCCCTGGCGGCTCGCGGCGGGCACGTCATCATGGCGTGCAAGGACATGACAAAGGCCGAACGGGTGGTGTCAGTGCTGAAGCGTGAGCTGCGGTGCCAGGCGCCCGGTGAGTATTTCATCGAGGCCCGCTGCCTCGACCTGCGCTCGTTCGACAGTGTGCGCCGCTTCGCCCGCGACATCCGGGCCGAGTTCGAACGCGTCGACATCCTCATCAACAACGCCGGCGTTATCTTCCAGCCCGAATCGAAGTCCGTCGACGGCTTCGAAATGCACCTGCAGGTGAACTATCTGTCGCCCTTCCTGTTGACGCATCTGCTGCTGCCGCATTTGAAGAAGTCCGAGAACGGGCGCATCGTCAACGTCTCCGCCCACGCCCATGCCATGGCCAAAATGGACTTCGACGATCCCCTGAACGTGGGCACCTGGTCGGTGAAGTTCCATGCACGCGATGCATTCTCGCACTCCAAGCTGGCCGTTATCCTCGCCAGCAAATGGCTGGCCAGGGAGCTGAAAGGTGAGTATCGACACCGGGATACGACTCCCGAGTGTCCGCCCAAGTAATCCGATTACCCGGGCCGTTTGTTTTCATCCATTTCAGGCTCGACGGTGACTGTGAACGCGTGTACGCCGGGACTGGTGAGAGGCACATCACACTTAAGGAGGTAAACAGTTTCTATTTCTCTGCCGGCTATTTCGTGTATCTTCCTCTATCTCTCTGTGTGTGTTTGTGTATCTTCCTCTGGGGGGTTGTTTTCGTCTGTTTCTCTCCTTCTTGAAACCTAATCGCTGACAGTTTTCCATTTGGCGTCGATAAAACCGAAAAACCGAATGATGTGACGCGTCGCGAGCACAATTTTTTTTTCCCACGTACAGATCGTGGCCTCCGTCGAGGAGTTAGCAACGAGTTGGCATTGGCCGGGGAAGCAGGGCGGGGCCGCGAAGGACGGCCGCAAATGTGAAAAAGTTAAATTGGTCGGAACGGAAATTGAGTGGCACTTTTGCTGGTTGGCTTATTTCATTCAATTAGGGGGATAGGGGACGAATGAGCGCGAATGTTTCAAAAACAATTCCGCAGCACTTTGAAGTGAGCTCGTAGTCGCAGGTGTGTCCTGGGGTTCGGCGAAGGAGGGGAACTCAGTTTCTTGGAATCGATTTCACCGAGGCTCGGGGAACTAGAATTCCTGCGATGGAATTTCACAGAGCTCACGTGATTTTTGTAGGTAATGTCAAATTCTGGGATTGACGTGCGCGACACATTCAGCAACCGAATGGTGCCACCACTGCTCTGCACAGTTGCGCGTCCTGGAGTCTTCACTTGGTACTGATGTTGTTTGTACTGTTCACTGCGGACTGTCGAGTCCCTGACTACCTCCGTGTGGCGTGTCAGTTTTGCACGATATTCGATATTCTGTTGAAGGTCTCGGTGAACATTCACTGCACCGCAGAAACGCCATCGCGCTCCGTTTCTTGAAAGGATATGCATGTCTCCCAAATGTCACGTTGCATTCTCCGCTTAGAGGTGGGCTCTTTTCTGGAGAGTTCCACGCAAGAGGGTGATTCAGCGCCACGATACCGTCACTTTGATTGGCTTGTTCCATTGCTACATTTTTCATTTTATGAATCTTCCTGCCGTTTCCGTGTTAGATTCGTGATAGATTGCACTGGACTCGAATATCTGGCGACTGCTTTAGGTAGGTAGGTAGGCAGGTAAATGGATGACCTTACGGTCGTGGGTCACTTGGACTAACATGTTGGATCCATTGGACCTTTGATGGATGTTGTAACTACTACTATGAGACCTTCCCTTGCTGCCAAAAACTATCCGGATTCATTTAGAAACATCAGAACTGGAAACAGATCTTCACCGCCCAAGTCCTCCAGCTCTGGAAAGAAGTACTTTCCCGGGAACTCTTTGCTTATCCTTCGGCTGGGCATTCCCAAAGTAGATGCTGGATAGATTATATTTCTTCCCCGTCTCTGCAGCTTCTGCCGAAGTCGTTCAGCAACGATGCGTGGGTGCCTATGGCACAGTGCCCGGTAAGGGCTCCTATTAGCGTTCGCACTTCCTTGCGACTAAAGCTGATCAGTGCTGTTGATCGCATTTTTGCTCAGCGTCGACCACATTGCCCTTTCTATTGCTCCAATTTGCCAGACTGGGCCAGTGCGCTCTGGCTCTATCCAGAGCTTCGTCTGCCAGTTTTCTTCTTATGGACCTAAGCGGCGTGAGTGTATAATGGATCTGCCGAGATTCACCCAGCTCAGACCGCAAGGCTATCCGCTTTTCGTTTCTTTGGATTCCAGTATGCCCTGGTACCCTGCTTCGTATATCGAAGCCACCGTAGCTTTGAAGGCTCTGAAGTCGTCGCTTAGTGCCAGGGATTTATCGAATAGGTCACAACCGTCTGTACCAAGTTGGTTGGTATTAGAGGCATCAGATTGCACGACGCCAGCAGATAAACCGTCTTCTAAAAATGCTTTTAGTCACTTGATGCACGATACGACAGTCACATCAGATAAAAGAGCAGTCCATGAGTTGTTAATTCAACTGAGCCCAGACTCACCCCTTCAGGTTAGTGCGGGGCAATTGCTGGAAGAGTACCTGTTGCAGAGAGCGCACGAAGTTAACCAAGAATACGAAATTTCCGAAGCAAGCTAACAATGCAGCTGCCTTTGACGACTCCAAATAAAATTACAAAAAACCAGAAGGGACGACAGGAATCTTCTATTGTGAAAAAAGTATTGCTTATAATGCCCATAGACGGCCAGGGTTTAGCTTCTCAGCAACCACTCGCGTTGTGCGTGCTATTGTTCTCTCACGAGTGGAAGGGACCTACAGTTTAACGCCGACTCCAAACGGAAGTTTGAGAAGTTTTTTTTTCTAGACAGTTGTACTCTTTGATCGCATTTTTGCTCAGCGTCGACCACATTGCCCATTCTATTGCTCCAATTGCCAGACTGGGCCAGTGCCAGTCAGTGACTCCAAGAGGTGGGGTCGTATTGGGAATCGAACCCAGGCACTGAGGTTCAAGTGCGTAGGAGTCGACGTGCAGTCACACAACGCCACGGCCGCCACAAGTCGAATAGTCACGAGAACAAATTTTGTGTTCGAGTTATGGGGCATCCGGAAAACCAGACTACACATGCTCACTTGAATTACCACTTGACGATATCGATTTCGTCGATGATCATGGGTGGAATCGGCTAAGGCGATTTGCAATTGTTGATTATCGCAATCGTGCTTTTTGCTCTTTTGACTGATGTTCTTGTGATTGTCAAGTTAAGAGTAGTACATTGGCGACCGATGAACATGTGACAGCTAAATACTCGTAGGTGTCGTTTTCATTTGTTTTTGTTCAATATTAGTGAAGGATGATTTTTTAAAAGCTTTAGGAAAGTATTCCAAACGAATAAATGCTTTAATGTTGTCTTCCAATGCGTCAATTGAAGCGGGCTTGTCTGTATAGACATGAGCTTTAACATAGCCCCACAAAAAATAGTCTAAAGGCGTTAAATCGCACGATCTAGGCGGCCAATTGACCGGTCCCGAACGTGAAATAAAATGTTCACCGAACTCGCCCCTCAATAAGTCCATTGCTGCGCGTGCTGTGTGGCATGTGGCACCGTCTTGTTGAAACCACATGTCATGCAAGTCAAGCTCTTGCATTTTGGGCAAAAAAAAAGTTGGATATCATCTCACGATAGCGCTCACCATTCGCAGTACGATTCGCATCATCTTTGAAGAAGTACAGTCCAATGATGCCACCAGCCCATAAACCGTACCAAACTGTGACTTTTTCTGGATGCATTGGTAGCTCTTGCAATGCTTCTGGCTGATATTCACTCCAATTCGACAATTCTGCTTATTTACGTACCCATTGAGCCAAAAATGAGCTTCGTCACTGAACACAATTTTTCGGAAATAGAAATGGAAGAAGAGCGCGATGAACTTTCTTAACAGAGCACGCATTTTGATAATAAAATTCAATAATTTGCAAGCGTTGTTCGTTTGTAAGACGATTCATGGTTAAATTATTGACCAAACAGAAGATGTTTGACAGTGAAACAAAACACGAAACGTGCGTCAGCTGTTTAAACCAGTGTTGCCAAAAAGATAATAGCTAAAAAATCACCCTTTATTTGGGACAAATGCAATGCAAAGCCGCAAATCCTTGCAAGAAAAATCGAAACTTGGATATAAAATGTAGCAAATAAATCCACCAAGCGGAAGTGATGCCACTTTGAGGCATATTTTTTGCGATAGCATTCCAGAGCGGTCTATAGTCGATAGTCGAATGTGACTATTATAAATACGACAGTCAACTACCGCCTTAGCCTATTCCACCACAGCATTTTTCACTGAACGAAGTGTCCAAAAATTACTGATGTCAAATGAATGATTCTGTGAAGCGAAAGAATTCAATTGTAAGATGCAGATGCGACACCTCCATCCATTGACATTTGTTTTGTATTCAACTACAGACACAAAGTTACGCCTAGTATGTACATATTTGTTAACAACTCACGCTTAATCCTTTCTTTTGCTTTTGTATGGTTTGAATCGGCGTTGGAGTCTGAGAAATGGAGGCAATTTTCTACGATAATTAACGCGGATAAACATGGCGTAAAGTTTGACTTAAGGAGGTTTTCGACTTACAGAGAGTCGACTTGTGGAGTGTACAACAGGGAAAAATTTAAGTCTTCGATGTAAGTTATGAAACGATTATTCGACTTATAGAAAATTCGACTTAAGAATGTCCGACTTCGACAGAGGTTTGAATGTATATTCATGGCCTCTTCCGATGCAATCTCATTGTTAAAGCCGATTCTCGGAATAGTTTTCAGAGCGCGCAGTGATTCGGTTTTCGTCTTCCCAATGATGTGGACACAGTGTACCTAGAGCAGTCTCTTGGGTTTAGGCAATTGGCGGAAGTCGTACGGTGATAAATCAAGCGAATAAGGTTGTTGTTCAACGTTGTGGGCTAAGTGTTTGGCAAAATTGTCTCGAAATGTGACATTGTAAGCCAAACGGTTGTTTTCGCGGCACAAACAAGTAGTCTGGTTTAATCCAAATGAATTGTTAACAGTCAGCCTAGCCTCTCATTGTCAATCCAAGATTTTTGAGTGCCAAATCTTTTTCGTTTGATCTACAAAAAAGGAGGATTAGTCTCCTAAACATCGCTCATAAGATCTTCTCTAGCGTTTTGTGAGAGCGCCTGAAGTCATTCGTGCATTATCAGTGTCGTTTCAGGGCGAGGAAGTCCACCATCTAGTCTAGTCTTAATTCTAGCCGCATTTTTTGGCACTACCTGTGCTCCGAATATATCCAACGGAGAGATGAAAGCAGAGGATGGAGTATTATCATTGTTATTATTGTTGAGGGTAACCGCGACCTTTAGGTATATTGTGCCCCATATTCATACCTTTGCTTTCTTAAGAGCTCCTCTCCCATGCTGCTCCTAATTGCTCCTATTGCGCGAAAGTGGAAGAGATTTATCCTAGAGTATTCTCTCTAAGCCAGTTTCCTTTTAGAATCTGAGAATGAGAGCTGGTTCTAGTGACTTCAATTCTTCCTCTGATATTAGGTGTCTGCACAGATATACCGTGATTTTGTGCGGCGATAGTCCACATTTTCATTAGATTCTCCGCCTAATCTGCAGAGACCCTCTTCTGATACTCCTAGTTTCCTTAGGTGCTCCCTGAGTTCACAGTGCCCTGTTAGGATACGGAGGTTCTGCTTCCTCATTCTGATACATGCTTCAAGCCGCTCGCGCTTATGTTGGCTCTATAGTAAGGATTAATTAAAACCCCGCTTTTACTTTTGCAATTGCGCTTTATTTTCTCGGCACGTTTTTCTTTCTTTTCAACTTTACATATATGTCCCCGTGGCGATCTCTTCTTTTTTCTTTAATGGCCGATCCCGACTCGAAGTTGGCTGCGGTTCGTAATAATCGATAACACCGCGCAGCTGTCATCGAGTTCAGGTTCGGTCAAAATTACATATTTATTTAATCTACTACAACTCAAGAGTTTCTTGGCCTGTTTCATACCATGAGCGTTGTTCCATATATCCATGCCCGGTTCCTTCTTTCTAGTTCCCTGAACTCTTCCCTGTTGACGTGATCTCCTACAGCACAGAACGGTTTGAGGCCTATAAAATGTTCCGATGCTCCTTTCCTAACCAGGGAGTCAGCCATTTCATTGCCTTCTATCCCTGTATGGCCAGGTATCCAACAGAGTCTTACTCTGTTACTCCAACTCAGCTTCTTGAGCTTCTGTAGACATTGTGTGGGACAAGCCTGGATTTGATGATCTAGGAGTCTAGGGCCAGGATAGCGACTGTCCGACATTATTGCTCCGTCACAGTTGGTATAGTTCCTGTCAAGATTGATCTGAGCGCATCTGACTTCTGCTTGAAAGATACTGGTGCATTTGCCCACTTTGTCCGCAGTTCAAATACTCCTGCCGCTGTTCCTTCGTCAGTTCTTGAACTATCCGTGTACCATTTTACCATATTGCAGCTCAATCTGTGGACCATGGACTCATTGCTCAAGTCTTTTTTTTTTTGGAGCTGAGCTTAATGGTAAACCGCGTTTAGAAATTGAATTTCCTAATCGCATCATCCTTCGGAATGGCCAGGAATGGTAGCTTTTTGACTAGTGCATCGAATTGTCTCGATGTGATTCACCTCTCTCTTCTCTTATCCCTTCTTTTGGCAGAGGATGGAGTAACTTGAGAGGTCCGCTGTCGCACATGACCAACAGTCTTTGCACTCGGCTGAGAGTATTGTACTTGGCAGCTTTATCAAGGGCCCACCAAACTGTGACTCGGTGTATCAGCGAAGGTCTGACCATAGAGCTATTTAGCCACAGTTTACAATGTGCGGCTATAGTCTGACAGTCTCATCGGAAAGGGAGGTTTTTTTTTTTCCGTGAGGATAATGACGTGGAGACTGTCCCAGCTTCGGCTGTTGGACTTCCAGTTTGAGGTTACTGTCAAAGGTGAGTCACAGATATGTTGACTGAGACTTGGGGAGGAAGTCAATTACATACGATCTGGGACTGGAAACCATGCACAGCCAACGACACTTTGCCTTTTCGATTCCTTCACAACAGCTCCTAAGTCCCAGGCGGATAGCATGACTAAAAGCCCAACTAACGTGTCGTGGGAGCAGGTGCATATCGTACAGACGCGAACGAAGCACATGATTTGAAAAAGAGCACCTTGCATCAGCGGGTCTACTCCGCACTGTTCTTAAAGCAAATTGGCTTCACTGAGTCCTGGCACCTCGCTTTTGCATTCAGCCATAGTTTCCGTCTGCTAGACAATGACTCTAATCGCATCTTAAACAACACCCCTTATAATTGACTTCGCTTCGACATCGTGGCAGTGTTTGTCTACGCCAAAGGGGGCGATGTCGGCAGCGAAACCGATGGCCTGCACCTCAGCGGTAGCCTACCCTTGCTATGGGTTTTAGCTCCGATGAACGATGTATTGACGTGAAATGTCCTCCACGAAGACGAGGATCTGCAACAGGTTGTGACACATCTCACGGATCAGTTACTAAAAAGATGATGGAGGAGATGTTCTACGTTGGATAACATTTAATTCAACTCACGACACGAATAACATTCATATTCCCCAACGTTCCATCTCTCTATTCACTGATGATGCTCAGTGAGTGTCATTGTCCGGAAGACCTTCTCAAAAATGGCTGTGCGGGGCCTTGCACTTGTAGGTCCCGAGGTGGACATTGTAGACATATCTCCACCTCGGACTGCAGCGTTTTTTTCTAGCGCAATGTGCTAGTTAAACAGTACAATTAGAATACTCACTTTCAGACTGAAGTGGAATCTGTAATCAAATCTGTCTCCAGGCCAAGCAGTGCCACTCAATGCTATGATTAAGTTTTCAATTTGCATCCTGTACACACTTGATCTACAAGCATTCCCATCCACAGCCCGATGACATGTTTATCTCTGTCATCAGTGCAAGGTGTTCATTCCCCGAATGGCATGAGTTTCAGTAAACTTCAAAACATCTTGCCGCGAAAAGTTTTCGCAAAGAACTGCAGATACTCGCACCTACTCCAACTCTGCGGCTGGCTCCGTGTGCATGTGTGTGTGTCTGTCTTCAATTAGTTTTCACCAGCCACCCACTGTATTCACGCCACCACCGTCGACGTGTCTAGAGTGAACTTCAGTCGCTGCGCATTCCTTATCATTCATCCTGCCGCAGGATTCCACTTCGTTTTCATTTTTTTTTTCTTTTATTTTTCTGCATTTCCTCGTTGAAAGCGTGTTACGAATAATGGCATCCCCTCACGTAAATGTCCCGGTAATTTAGCAGCTCCCATCCGTAACCACACCCGCACCGGCACCCGCATCCACGACCCTCGGGCACGTAGTTATTGGTGCAAATAGTGTGTTAAGACTGAAACGCAATACCGTTTGCATACATTATCCTCGGCTATATCGAATCATTCCGTATATTAGATTCCTGAGAGCCCCCCACACCCACACCAGAGGGAGGCAGAGAGCCAAACGAATGGAGGAAGAAATTAGAGTTCCGCTTTTGGATCCCCTTGCAGCAGCAATTCGCTCCTCAACGTCGTCGCTGTCGCTACGGCCAAGGACCTAGAACAACACAAGGAACAATCCAGCAACATGGATTCGCTTTCACTCAAGCGAATGCCAAGTGAGGCAAATTACCCGAGTGTTCAAATAAAATGTTGCAAAATGAAAAGCAGTCGCATGTGAGCGCGGTGGGTGCGTGGGGCCGAGGGAGTAAGGAAGTTTCGGCCCATTTTCTATGCGCGCACACACACAGACTCGCGTGCCATGTACACTGATCTGGTAATTAAACTGCCGAGTGGACTAGAACAGCGAGTTCATCAACTCCTTCAACCAACACACACACACACACACATCCATCCACGCTGTGACCTCCTCTCGGTCAGTGTGTCGTTGTTGGGCGCCACGGGGTGAGTTACTAAACACTTCCTGAGCCAATATTTGGCAGCAAGGGGCGACTTGATGAGTTTAAAGAAGAAAAACAGAACAAAAATATGATGGGCGGGGCAGTGTGATGAATAAACTGAACGACATGCGAATGGGGGGGGGAAAAACAAAAGCGAACAATTGCTGGACATCTTATCTGGATGGCCTTGCGGCTGGGTGGAGCGGGCTATGTGCCTTACATGACCTAAGCCAACACAATTGAAGTTTGCACTCTCCTCGCGTTGTGTGGAACGGCCAGATGTGGCCTTCAACGGGGCTGCTATAAGCCAGATGGATTCTTGTTTACTTACGGTTCGTGAACTCTAGATAAATAGGAAATTGTGTGCGGAGGAATATAGACGTGTGTCTGCACAGTCTGGTTGGCAGGAAAGGCCAGTATTTTTGTGGAATGTTGCATTCTTTCATAATTCGTTATGGCCACACCATAACATTAACCCTGTTGACCCGCAACCATTCCTTGGCTTTTTTGCTTGTATGTTTCGGGTCATTATCTTGCAGAAAGACCCAGATTAAAGGCATTTCATATTCTGCGTAAGGCAACATTTCCCCCGCAAGACTATCAACATATACAGTCTGGTCCATGATCCCAGAAATAAGATGGATAGGTCCAACACCTTGGTAGGAAAAACAGCCTCAAACCATTATTTTTGAACCGCCTTGTTTTATGGTCTTTAAAGTGTATTGAGGGCGATATTCTGTGTTTGGAGGACGGCGAACATATTGACGGGGCCCACATGCCCCAAAAAGAACAATTTTGCTCTCATCAGTCCATAATATATTGCGCCATTTTCCACAGGCCAGGTGATGTGTTCTTTGGCAAAAGCTATCCGAGCTGCTATGCGCTTTTTAGAGAGTAATGGTACCTTGCGGGGAGTCCGAGCGTATAGCGCCTCATTTAACAGCCGCCTGCAGACTGTGACAGCACTAATACTCAGCCCCAACTCCTTTTGGATGACATTTGAAGGTGCACACGGGTGCGTCTTGCTATATCTTACAATTCGCCTGTCCTCCAATGCCGATGTCTTTTTTTTTTTTCATCCAGTGTATTCGGGCTTAGGATGGTGCTTTATTGCGTTAGCAATCATTGGGACAGTGCATTCTATGATTTCTTGATTTTTTTTATACGTTTTTCCATCTGCTCTTAATTTTAAAATTAAATTTCTCTCCTGCTCTGTGCAATGCTTATTGCGGCCCACTGTTTAATTAAAAGTTCAAGATCTTGCTATGATCTAAATTTAAAATATTTATTTATTCTTACTTTTATGTTTCTAAATACCTTTAAATTTAATTTTTTATCAAATTTTAAGTCAGTTAATTAGAACAGTACTATTTTTTTGAACAGCTGTATAAGCACTTCGCCAAACCTTTAACGACTGCCTGATACTACAACCGACATGCAGTGGAAAATATGATCAGTATTTGTTTTGTCAATTACCGTTATACGTTTTTGCAAGCTGCATTCAGGAAAAATGTACAAAATTGGCATGGAATTGCTTGGGATATGCAAATTAAAACTGCACTACTATTATTTTGAACACAGCTATAGCTCCTGGCCTAACCTCCACCGAGAATATGATTTTTGACTAAGATCCGGATAATTTTTCTCCACATCTCTTCCATCATGTTGGCCACATTTCCAGGGCCACATACTGGCGAGCCATGGAGGGCCCGAGCCTGAGCAATTGCTGCCTTACATCGTTGACGATCCTGGGCACGCTGCATCATGTCATCCAGACCAAGCTGTCTGGCATCTTCGATTACTTGGTCTTTAGTCCCCGTACTCAGAACATACCCCATGTTACTACGAACATGGAACTGTAGCGCTGAAGAGTAGGTCCTAAAAGGAATGCACTGCACTGCATAAACTGAATAGAATAGTCTGTCACATCAATACCTCATCTCTTTCGACTCCAACCATATCTAAAAAATAGTCCCATCTCTTGCGCGACCTACTGTAGCCTACAGGCAAACTGCCTCGCCTGAGCAATGGCCAGCAATTTATTTTTCTCCTCAACCAACAAAAAAAGAATACCTTTTCCAACCCCCACCCTCTCCAGCACTCGTACATCCACCGAAACTCACATGAGGACCTATCATGTGTATCCACATCGCAGGCCAACACTTCACCGGGATCCCCATCGCTACACAGCTCGCTCGCCGGCTTGCAATTAAGGGAGAAATGTGAAAAAAATATAGTGAACCACTTCCAGAAGGAAGAGACGACGAACGAGCGGAAAATGTTCATTCGACCGTTCACTGTAATGAGTCCGAGTTATTTACTCCCCAAACAGACCTTCACATATCATGCCGTGGACCCCTCCTTTCATCCCTCCCGAGACGTTCAGTGGAACGTGTGTGTGTGTGTGCAAAGAGGAGGAAGTCATGCTCGTCGGTCGTCTCATATGCTGTGCGGGAAAAGTGGCGATGACGCTCTCGCTGTAAGTCAATGAGTTCGGTGTCCTGGAGTGAATGGCGGCACTGTACTTCGTTATCTTGATAAAAATTCTTTCAGAATCGGAAGGATGTGGAAGGAAGGACGAACTATGTACGTCCGTAATGGGTTTTAAGATGTCACGACACATCAATGGGGGATGCGTGTGCCTGGGAATGTCTTGGGGTTCTCGGTTCTTGGTTCTGAGTTCTGAGGCAGGCCCTAACTTGTCGCCGCTGTCATGGGTGTGTGTGCAGATAGAGAGGATAAATTGAACAGATAGTGGGTGACAAATTGCCTTACTTTAAGACGATGAATTGGTGAATGTGAACGTTACAGTTTGGCATTTTGTTTCCTTAAAGGATCAAGTCACATGGTGAATGTCTCTTTGCTTACTTGACGAAGGATGTTGGCTTTAAGGTTCGTTGGCAAATAATGTTTGACCTGGATTTCATGCTTGATCTTATCAGAATGAATATTTGCAAATAAGTCAGCTAATTGCTGCTCATTCATTGCGATTACTAGGGGTTCATGGAGCGGTTGGTGGTAATGTTGTCGCTTTCGATCGGTTGGGGTCTAACTTGAAGCAGCTGTCTGGTTGGTTGATTAAACGGCCAGTGCCCACTTACATTTTTCTAACAACCGACCAACCAAGGTTTGTCAGGTCAAGTCGATTCGAATAAGGAGGTAGACAAACTCCTGTCGATTGTGATGTTTTGTCGATGTTTTGTCCCCGGCGCGGTGCACAGTGATCGATTTGTAAGCCATATGAATAGGCAGTGGTATCAGGAGGTTTTTGTTAGTAAAGTTCGATATTGTTCATCTCCTTAGGGGATGCCTTGTACGAGGGGCGTTCAATATATTCTCGGTATCGATATGAAGGAAAATGCGAATTCAATTTAAATTGTTTTCATTTTTCAATATAATCTCCCCTAACATCAATGCATTTGTTAAATCTTGAGATAAGCTTTTTTAAAACCTCAAAAAATAAATTTCCTCTTTCTCTGCAAAATACCCATTTATTGCCGACTTGAGTTCTTCATCATCCGAAATCCGGAAACAGGGTATAATCACTAGGGGCAAGGTCTGGACTATAGGGTGGGTGTTGGATTTCTCCGAAACCACAATCTCGCGCAGCAGCCTTGGAAACTCGCGCCGTGTGAGCTTTGTCATGAAGAAGCACCACACCCGCTGCGAGTTTTCCCCGTCTTTTCTTTTTAATTTCCTCCCGCAAATTATGCAAAGTGGAAGCGTAGGATGTGGCGTTGATGGTTTCACCTTTTTTTTTTGTACTCAATGAGCAAGATTCCCTCTGAGTCCCAAAAAACTGTGGCCATGAGCTTCCCGGCAAACGAAGTGAATTTGAACTTCTTCGGGGGGTCTGTTCCTTTTTTATGTCACTGCATGGACTCTTGTTTGCTTTCAGGGTCATGTTTAGTCATCAGTAACAATTCGATCCATAACACCGTCCGCGTTCTCACTACACATCGCCAAAAGCTCTATACAGCATGCGATTCTCACTTTTTTCTGAGGCGCTGTGAGCATTCGTGGCACCCACCTTGCACTGACCTTTGAAAGGTTAAGATGGTCTTGAAGAATGGTGTGAATGGTACCAATTGAAAGCTTGGTGATCTCTGCCATCATTTTCACCTTTAATCGGGCATCCTCAAGAACAAGTTTTTCGACTTCTTTGATGATTTCTCCCGTACAAGTAGTAGTCGGAGCGCCGAAGCGGGGGTCGTCCTCAATGCTCTCTCTGCCTCTCTTGAACTCACTTGACCACTTTTGCACAGTTGATAATGAAGGTGCGGAGCCCTGGTAAACAGCCACCATCCCTCCATGAACAGTTTTTTGACTTTTTGAAATTTAATTACAGCGCGATGCTCAATTTTCACCATCATCGTCTCAGTTGCCATTATGATTCTGTTTAACTAGAGATAAAACGCGAATTAATAATCACATTTATATGAAATTTTGCATGAATGCACTAAAATAATAGTATTACTTGATAAATAAGTCAATTTATGTATACAACCACAGCTTCACCCCAATACCGAGAATATATTGAACGCCAAAACTGAGCTGGCCCTTTTCTCCATAACAGCATTGCATGTTTTGCCATCTACCATTGTCTTAAACAAAGTATGGTAAACTAAAACAGTTTTGTCGGTAATGGTTACCCTTGTGGCTTCGAGACAATTTACAACAATGACTGTAGTTTCACTTCACATAAGGTTTTGGTTACAGTCAAAAAGTTCCTTTTCGGATAACACTCTTGTATCAATACTATCATAAGCTGGGTAGATATTTGCATTTCTTTCTTTTGCGCTTTTTTGAAGTTGGCGATTTCGCTGGCAGCCCAACTACCTAACCTAAGGTAGTTGGGCTGCCAGCGAAATCGCCAGCACACTTAGACTATGTTGGTCCATTGTGATATCCATAGTCAGACTAATTTGATCCCAACGGCAAATGGTGACTGGACCAGATTTGAAAACCCGATAAAGGCGTTTTAACTTTGCTTTTCACTGGGATTCAAACCGGGCACCCCTCTAACCAGGGACAGGCCAACGGCGCCATCCAGCTGTTTTGAAGTTGCTTATATTGATGTTTTGTGATTTCAAGTCAGTTATAAGGGCCAGGGCTTCTTCAGATGTGTATGGTTTGACCGTATTCGATATCTCAGGTTTTTTTAAACCTTTTAATTGTTTTCGAAGAATTCTCGACAACCCTTTTAACAACATCGGCTTTAGAACGGCTTCCTTCTATTCTTAGCTTAGACTCAATAGCAAATGATAATTCTTCGGCCGATCTTTCGATAAGATTTTGAATTTTTTGTTTTTTGGCTCTGCTTCCACACTCCTGGAATTCTTTTTCAGGTCTTCCTTGTCTAGAAGTTGCTGGCATATGTACTTCAGGCAATGGAATTTGGAACTCTTGGCGAAGCCACCACTCTTCAGCTTTTAAAAATCGTTCTAGTGATATTTTTTTTTGACTTATGTCCAGCTACGATGTACTAAATCGACCACTGTGCGGTGGTGTGAATATTTTGCGTCCTCTTCTTCAATTGTCGTGCTTTCACTTCGGCAGCGAGACGATATCGATGTCATCTGCGTAACCCAGCAGTTGAACTGACTTGTAGAAGATAGTGCCTGCCGTGTTTACAATACCAAATTGAACTAATCACACGACAGCGCATCTCCTTGCTAAAATCCGGTGCAGGTTTCCGACTGCTTAGATGTCCTTGAACCGAATTGCACGGTGCGTCGCGTTTGTGACAACCGGATCATTTTTCTCGGAATCCCGAATTCGGCCATCGCATCGAATCGCTCCTTGCGATGAATGCTGTCGTATGCGGCTTTAAAATCGATGAACAGGTGGTGCGTATCGATTTGAAACTCGCTGGTCTTCTCGAGGATTTGCCTTGGTGTGAAGATTTGGTCAATAGCCGGATTTGCCGGATTGGAAGCTGCACTGGTACGTGCCGATTAGTGCGGTGCAAAACGGCTGTAAACGTTCACACAGTACGCTGGACAGGATCTTATAGGCGACGTTGAGCAGATACACAACATTGTTGTTGCAACAAGTAAGATCGCCTTTCTTGTGGATGAGGGAATATGGAGCGGATATTCCAGTCGTTCGGCATGCTTTCGTCTTCCCAAATTCTACAGCTCCCTACCAGAACATCGCCACCGGCCTCGAAGAGCTCTGCCGGTAGGCCATCTAAGCCAGCGGCTTTGTTGTTCTTCAGCCTGTTAATGGCTGCGGCGACATCTTCAAAGCTACGTGGCAGGATAACTTCATCGACTGGAGTTGGGATTTCTTGATTCCCTATCACTCTCTCCTGGGAAGGCCCGTTTAGCAGTTGTTGAAAGTGCTGCTTAAACACATCCACTATTCCCTGCTGGTCAGTAACAAGATTACCCTCACAATTTCGAAGAGCCTGAGTGCTTCTCCTACAGCTGCGGCCAGGCTTTTGGCTAAAATCTTGCATATCTTTGAGTTGGGAGGTTACGCGAGACCTTTTCTTCAAGTCATCTATCCCGGCACTCCTTTTGCGCCATCATACCACTGACTACTAGTCGGGGGTGGGAGGTAACCTGAAGTAGTTTCCGCTACCTCTTTGATGGACGAGTGGCAATGCAACCACACATCGTTAGAGTTTGTGCTCGACGTAGGCATGCCAGAGAGTCTCTCACGTAGTTCCACTTCATATGCTCTGGCACTCTCCAGTGTGCTCAGGCGTCCAATGTCAAAACTCGTCTTTGTTAGCTGGTGCAGCTTTCTGACGTAGCCCACGTATCGTCACTGCTACGCCTCTAGTACTGCAAAGAGATGCAACGAACAGTTTGGCAAATATGAAAAGAAATACAATTTCGCAAAGATCGCTGTGTAAAGAAGGCGAAATGGAAAAATCAAACCATTTTGGTATACAAAATATCCCTTCCAAGCGGAAGAAGTGTCAGCAAAATGAATGACATTCAAAAGACGAACGCTAGGAGTCACTCTTGAGGAATTTCTTAGAATTGAGACAGAAAGTCAGAACAGTTTCCTCGAATTATGAGAACTACATGATGTACTTCATGGGATTGTACGGAATTTTTCGTTTTACTCGCAGCACATCACTTCAAAGTGAGACCTTCCTAGAAGTGTCTGTTTCCCTGACGGAACCAGGAACGCCGTGTTTATGAAGACTTTCACAAGACACATTTTGCATTTTTCGTAATCAATTTGTGTGAGCATCATTCCATCTTTCGAATTCGTTTTTCTTCAGAAAATCCAGATTTTTCCAACATCTCTGAGGACCATCGGTGTTCCTCCGATCCTGCATGGTCCGTGTGCTGACATTTCAGATTGTGAAGCAACTGCTCATCGCCATCTGTGAACGTCGACTGCTGGGCAGAAGGCCAGATCATGCTCTAGAGATTCCTGGCTTGAATCAACTTTCCTTTCGGAAAGACTTCATCACCCCTTATGATCCCTAATTACTTCTCTGGTCGAGGACCCATGAAGGGTCTGTGTTGAGTCTGTGCTAATGCTACTGTAGCGCAGTCGATTAAAATCAAAGCGCTTCAATAGCCAGTACTCCCCTCGTCGCTGAACACACATCACCGGAACAGCTGCCAACTCCACATACGTACTCTACCGACATGTTTTGACTGTCCTTCTTCTTTTTGGCACGTCATCGACGACAGCAGCAGCGGAGCAGTGATTTCATTGAATTTTCATCGTAATTCATAAAATTCTAAGTTGTGTTACGTCTGAAGGAGATTCGGTATTCTTCTTCTTCTCGAACAAGGAGACTCGGATTCGCAGTCGCCCTTAGGTGGACCATTGGTGTTCATGCACTCGATGAGGCCGTGCCAATGTAGTCGGCAGATTTTGGCTCCTAGGCCACATTGTTTTTCCTCTTGTGCAACCCAAGCCGTCACGACCAATGACACCGCGACGTTAAGAGATCTATTGTATCGAAGGGTTGATGGATCTCTTTAGTTCCGCTAAAGTGAGCATCTCCCTATGGAAATTACGAATCCTTAATCAGACTATTACCAGGACCAGGACATTAACATAAGATGTGTTCGGATGTCTCATCCTCTTCCAGGCATAGCCGACATTCCTTGTCCTGGTACAGGTTAATTTTGTTAAAGTTGTACTCCAGGCCGCAGTGGCCAGTAAGAAAGCTCTTAAGATTCCTTCCTCCTGGTTAAATTTTAAGGGCCGATGTTGATTTTGAATAAAACACAAATTATTTATGAAATTATTGTCATTTCTTTTTATTATGATAATATTGGTATGGTTCAATTATGTATGGAACAAAATACCGGCCAAATGGCTGCCGCGACCTTGACGGCACACCTCCATCCGATGGTCCAAATTTCCGATGACGCTGAAGCATTATTGAGGTTCTATGCCGTTAATGTGCCGGATCTGTGTAAAGCGATACTGAGAGTTAACACTTAGAGAACGTAGTGTTTTGTGTACTCTGTGATGGAAAAAAAAATTACCTCATCCTTTAGCTCTTGAATTGTTGCTGGCTTATCGACGCACACCTTTCCTTTCAAATAACTCCAAAGAAAAAAATCCAACGGTGTCAAATCACATGATCTTGGCGGCCAATTGACATCGCCACCACGTGAGATAACACGGCCATTGAATTTGTCGCGCAAAAGAGCCATTGTTTCGTTAGCTGTGTGGCAAGTGGCACCGTCCTGTTGAAACCACATATCGTCCACATTCATATCTTCCAATTCGGGCCATAAAAAGTTCGTTATCATTTCACGATAGCGAACACCATTCACAGTAACTGCCTGGCCGGCTTCATTTTGGAAAAAATACGGCCCGATGATGCCGCCAGCCCAAAAACAATCACTCTTGGATTATCATTCGCCCAAATGCGGCAATTCTGCTTATTGACGAATCCACTGAGGTGAAAATGTGCCTCATCACTGAAGATGATTTTCTTCGAAAATTTATCATCCACTGTTGCCATTTCTTGCCACCATTCTGACCATTGACGACGCTTGAAATGGTCAAGAGGCTTTAGTTCTTGAGTCAATTGCACCTTGTAAGCGTGTAAATGCAAGTCTTTGTGCATAATGTTCAACGTGAGAGGTACGACGACGAGTTGAGATTCAGCCACACTATCGGGAACAGCGGCAATATTTTCTGCAGTACGAGCTGTACGAGCATGCACTGATGTTTTCACATCTCCTACATACCCGGTTTGCTCAAATGTTTGCACGATTTTTCCGATTGTACGCACATTTGGACGATTAAATTGACCGAAAAATCACGAAGTGCAGTATATGCATTCTGATTTGAACGCCCATTTTCATAATAAGCCTGAATAACTTTAACGCTTTGCTCGATGGTGTATCTTTCCATGGTTCAAATTGAGTTAGTCAGAAATTGAGAAATGTCAAATGAAATGCAGAACAAAAACTTGACGTTTAGGTGTGGTTCACATTCAACATCGGCCCTTAAAATTTAACCACCCTTTATAACATTTACCTTGTCAAGGTTTAGGATTTCCTTACAGGAATATGTCCTGATTAATCGCTTGGATTGCCTAAGACCAACCCCATTTGTCCAGTCGTCTGGGTGAAGTTTATTTTCCCATACGTTGATCAGCGTTCTAGCTGCTGTCCAGTTGACGTTACAATACAGTTCAGGACCCATTAACGCAGTTTCGGAGCTTCTAGCGAGCTTGTCTGCTGCTTCGTTGCTAGACTACATAGAGGTCGAGGTTGTGCCTTCCTCGCTGACGAAGAATTTGCCACCAAAAACCAGCTCTGCTTGCCGCTGCCTAAAGCTACTACTGGTGAAGTAAGACTTTAGCAGAGCATGCTTCCGATTATGATCTCTCGACGGTTCAAATCATGAAAAAATGTTGCTGCGACTTGGCTAGATCCCTCCAAAATGGTTCGCATTGCAGCCATGACCAATGGCAGTGCATAGCACAACATTCGTTCGTACACATCATGTCGTTTGAATATAATATATTAGAACAGCTTACTCTACTTCAACGACGTTTACGGCTGCAGCAAATCATGTCCCACCCAGCTGCTTACTTTAACCCCAAAATCAAACATCTGCCCTAGAAGAATTTTCTCCCACCCCAGTCACCGCCAGTGTCTGCAGTGAATCTCGAGTGCGAATCTAAAGTCCTTCCCATTGATTAGTCACCCCATGCTCGAATGTTTTGCGAAAAGGAAATCCAGTGTAAGCCAGTCCAGTCGTGAACACACATCAAAGGACGCGTCCCACCAAGGGCAGGAAGGACTTCAATTACAAATCGACGATCGTGAATCTAATTGCACATCGACGACACACAGGACCCGCAACAAAAGCCCCGACAAAGGGCAAGCGAATGACAGGAAGCGAGCAAACGAATCCCGGCATCAGACTAATTCCTCGAAATGGAAAAAACTACGAGAAAACAAACACTATATGGAATTGCTTGGCCGTTGTGTGTCGACGGCCCGGCCTCACACTGCGACAGACTAATGCAAATCTATTCATTGAATTCCGAGAATCCTAACGACCCGTCTGCGCTTCTGAAGTATGCACTTGTGCCTGCGTCCTCGAGCCTTCCAGCAGAGTTAAGCAATACCAAAGGACTGCTGCCGTCGCACTGGCGGCTGCAAGAGGATGAAATCAACGGCGAAACGGGTCGATGGCAATATGAACACAGTGCCTGTAAGCTGCTTTTGATTGAGTAAATAATAAATAAGAGAACGACTTTATTGGTCGCCGGCTCTTTGGACGGTTGCTGTGACTGCACACACTTCCACAGCAGAGATTCCTACTTTTCTCAATTTCTTCTCCTTGTTTGTTGTTGCTGTAAATTTAATAAGCAGCGCATATTTAAATCTGCTCCCTGTCCATGGCGAGTCGTGGGACGAAGCGTTGATTGATTTAGGATGCCGATAAATTATTCACCGCTTAAAGGCGAGCCCTTGGCATCGGTGTGTCTTTGAGATCGCCGCAGAATGCCTACATGAACAACGGCTGAGAGCGTCTTAGAGACGCGCTCATTAAGGAAGAAATTAGACGGAATTGCGAAGAGATTGTTAATTGCTATTTGAAGGCAATGCGGAGCTTAACAGGAAGGAGTGTGGATTTACCCGAAACCTCAATCAGGGCCACTGAAGTCTTAAAAAGGCTTAAACTGCGTAAAATCACTTTATAGAAATATTAAAGCCAGTAGTGGACGTATGTCTAGCCTTTCGTTTTGTGCGTGCTATTGCTGTCCCACGAGTGGAGGGACCTACAGTTTCATGCTGACTAGAAACGGTGACGTTTAGTTGATTTTTCTAGAATGGACTACTCTCTTGTTAGAGCTTCGAAGAAACACTTTCTGATAAATTGAGCCCAGGGAAGCTCTTTTAATTGGATTTGGAGTCTTCAACTGGCGCTTACGTGACTCTATTGAAGTGCAGATCATAATTAGATTTACGTGATCTTCTGCCAATAAGGCTAAATATCACGAGGTCCTTATCCTATGGTGCAGTTCGCTGAACCAACGACTTGCAGTGGGAATCTCAAGGACCAATCTTGGGTTAATGCTTATGGACACATTCCTCCACCTTGGTGAAGTGTGATGCCGATCTAAGACATCGGATGCTCTTCGGGTTGCACCAACTCCACAGCGACTTGGATCATATGCCATACACATCGCGGAGTCGCACTATCCATCATCCCTCATTAGTCGTGATAAACTCTCAAACATGCTGGTATAATCTCCATTTGTCCCGCCATGGTGCTCCCAATAGGAGACCAGCCTCAACCGAATAGACTGCAAAGACTGCAGGTCTCATGCACGGTTGCCACTTGTGAAAAAAAATTTGCTACCAAATTTGGAACAAAACGAAGCTACCAAACGAAGGAAAAAACTACCAAAAATTCCAAAGGTGGAAAAAATGAATATACAAAAGTAAAATGATGCAGTTCGCTTTGATTGTGGTTTTTACAAGTTTTGTGAGATTAATATAATAGCAAGTGACATCTCAAAAGATTCAACGAAGTTTAGCAGTTGATGGTAGAAAAGCAAACCTAAGGAAGGAGTATAAAAATAAAAGAATTTCTGCTTTTTTTTCAAAAAGAAACACTTTTTAATAACGTATATGAATATTTAAAATACAAGTCTTTCGCTTAAATTTAAGTACTGTGGCAAGTACTTTGTTAGCCTTTATAAAATTAACTAATCTTATTTAATTAAAAAAAATCACAATTCATTTTGAAGTTCAGATTTCAAGTAATGTTATTAAAAAAAATTAGTATATAAACTTATTTTATTTAATTAATCAAAAATTAATATTTAAAAAATTTCCTAAAGTCCCAACCAATTGAGTCGCCTTCATCCTGTTACATTTTATAAATGTTGCCACTTGGGAATCTGGGCAGCATTACCTTAAAAGGTTTGGCAGGAAATCCACCAACAAACAAAAATGGGAGATGGTGTCTAATGCAGAAGTGAACAAGTCTTAGCTCTGCTAGATACACTTTTTTTTGCAAATCAGCCTTCTCCGTGCTCAGACAATTATCAATTTTTAACTGGTTTCGTTTTTTTTCGACATTTTTGATATGCGCTTCTTTTTTATCATGAATTTTTAGGTGCGATAAATGGTTGACTATTAGGCAACACAATAGCTCTCATTTGTCTTTTCTTTGAGCCAGTGAAAATCACTTAGCCACTCTTGATGAAATTTTCTTTCGCTGTTATTTCCTGATTTGCTTTTTGTGTCTTCTGCATTCAGATCACTATTAGAGATATATTGAAAAATCATCGTTAATTTGACTGCGCTGCGCTTAAAATTATTGCTAAATTACCAGCTTTTAGAAGGCACGTGTTCATCTTCGACGGACATCCCTTTTACTTATTTTTCAGCCCCTCTTCTTATAAGAAACCTTTAAAAAAATTATAATTCCATATCAAAACATTCCATACATAGCAAATCAAACAAACTATTTACTTACCTATCCATTTTGTAAAAAGCACACATATGATAACGCAAAAAATTGTTTAAACGATTGCTATGTGCTAGTGCTTGCAGAATCAAAAGCAGAAATCAACTAATAGAGATATTCAACTTTCCAGCCAAAAATACCATGACCTACCGCAAAACACGCATACTTCTTTATTTGGAGGCTATATTTTACGCATACTTTCACAAGTGGTGTCTTTTGATCAGCTGTTTACCCCTCCAAATCATATTTTGCCAGTAAGAGTGTCAAATGCATTTCCAATGTGTTTAACTTGCCCACGATCTGGAAACATTCCATGAGTGATGTTCGTCAAGTTTAGCAAATTAAATAGTATTATAACATGCGAAAAAGAAGTTTATTTCACAAGTTGCATTTTAAAATTAAAGCAAATCTTTACGAACTGCGTATAATGGATATGTAGGACAAATTTTCAAATTTTGCTGCACAGTTTATATGTGATATGAGTTAAAAACTAAAATGCTTCAAGTAATGACTTCTGCTACAACACCGTTAATTCGAATTAATTAGCAAAATGAAGTGTTTGAGTAATCGATAGATATACAATGTTAAAGTGACAATACGAAATAATTCAAGGAATTAAGTTGTTTTCTGTAAATTTGGGTACTTATAAAACCAAAGAACAGACAGACATACATACATGTGTGAATTTGCAGAATTTATATTTCATCATCATTGCATTATTATGAACTGTGAATGATTATTTACAAATTGAATTCAACCATAAAATCATATTAAAACCCTTTTGCTTTACCTATTTTCTAATATTTCAAAGGCAAAATATTTGAATTCAAATTTAACGTGTCAATGATCAGCGCATTCCAATATACTTCCAGGTATATGAACACAATCTGTGTTTTCCTCCTTTTTGGGGTGAGACATATGGATTTGAAATAACGCTCAAATAACGAGCGCTTTTTAAACAAAATGCTCTGCTTCACCTCATTATTTCGAAGGGGAAGACTTTCAGCTGTTCGAAATGCCTCTCACGTATTCACAGATGGTACAACTACAACAAGCTGTCAAACAAATTTCAGGGGCAAGAGACGAGGAAGTTGGATATCTCTATTAGTTGATTTCTGATCAAAAGTCAGTTATATATAAATGCACAAGCAGCTGTCAAACGGAATAATTGAGCGCGTTTAGGAATTTATTAACATGTTTTACATGGGCGCGTTTAATCGAATAAGTTTAAGCATCATTTACATGAGGTGATGTTCGTATTCATAGTTAAGTTTTTAATTCGGTTTTTGATTTACTAAAACGAGATAAAAACTACCAAAATGAGATAAAAACTACCAAAATGAGATAAAAACTACCAAGCTACCAAAAGTCCCAAAGTAAAAAAAAAACTACCAGATTTGGTAGAAAACTACGAAAGTAACAACCGTGGTCTCATTGGCTTTCCTGATCAACCGTGGCACCAGACTATAGCCTCTGGTCAAACAACTGACTGGTTACTACCAATAGGATGCGACAACATCCAGGACTACCTGCCTAATGTGTCATGTGTCATTCTATGTGCTGTGATTGCAAAGTGTAGGGTTATCTTGGGACCATTAAAAGGAGTTTGAAAAGTCCCAGGGTCACATGTATCACGCGTATAGAAGCCGCCTTTGCTTTAGAATGGATGGCAGAGAAACACTTTGGAGCTCAATACCTATGAAACGGACTTTTGCGCCCTCAAATTTGATTGATCCGTTTTGATTAAAACATATATGATAGTTGAGGAGAAATTTGGTTAAGTTAAATTAGGTTCAGTAGCTGACAGCAGATAGCAGTCACACTTAGGCCAATATTTGTATGCCCGCGGTTCCTATTCTTGGAACCTGTTGGTGCTTACAATGAAGCGATTCAACTGGCTTGCGCTTATGTCAAACGACTGACATTTGAGAAAGCTCATTAGGGTACCGAGAGCACAGCAAGACCAGAGGATGTAATGTCGACATGCGCAAAGTAAGCCAAAGTAATGTAAGATGAGGAAAAAAACAGCATTTGGTCTTAAATTGTCAACAAAATACTGAATTTATTTGAATTGGCAAATCAATTGTTGCCATTTTGATTTGAAGTTTATTTCACGTACATGTTGAACACGACTATGTTTTAAATGATAAATACGGAGTATCCTATTTTGAGTTACTCTTTCGGCAATATTGGATGGAATCTCGATAGTAACATGGGCCTACTCTGGCCTAAGTGTGACTGCCCCTAGCAGTCAGCCACCACAACCTAACCTAACCTCACACGTGTAATGTTTTCTTCCTATGGTGCAATTGACGCTGGCTTATCGGCATATAAGACAGATTTGGACGGATCATTGCATGGCGAAAACCATAGTCAATGTCGTACTTCACAAAATTCGTCATCATCATCGTTATCTTCTGACCCGCATGATCCACTATAGGGGTCGCGGGGATGATGCACGCACGAAAGATCTCCAGGCCACTCGATCCACCGCCATCGATTCTAACTCATCAGGCGTTATGCCCAAGCGCAACCAGGTGAGTTTTTTGTTTAACTTGGTTCAACCACCTCGTCCTGGGTCTGCCAAGCGGTCGCCTACCTGATGTAATCGTATTCAGTGCACGCCTCAGAAGTCGTATTGATGAGGATATTCGTCCCACGTGACCAAACCATCGAAGCAAAGCCCTTTCCGATCGAAGAAGCAGCTGCTCTACATTGAGTTCTTTGCGTACTACTGTGTTTCTCAACCAATCCCGTCGAGTTACTCCCACAACAGCAAGAAGAAATCTAATTTCGGCAGCTTGTATTCGCGATCTTATTCTTTCGGTGGTTACCCAAATTCCATGACCATAGGTGAGAGTTGGAATAAATACTGAATTGAAAACCCCTTACTTGGATTTGACACCATGCTCGGCCTTCCTGATTGCAGATCTTCCAAGCTGTTTCAAAATTGAGCCAGCTTGGCCAATCCTACGGGAAAGTTCAGCATTACTCTTCCCATCACTCGTGAAAAAGACGTAATTAATACAGCTGCTGGATATATTTGAATTGGGAACTTAACTTATTAAGTGGAACTTAAGTCGTGGCCCGTGGCGTTGTGGGTATGTGCGTCGACTCCTACGCAATTGAACCTACCTGTCTGGGTTCGATTCCTGGTACGACAAAAAATACTTTTCACGGCCTCACCTCTTTCGAGTCACTGGCAATGCTCAAAGAGAAAAACTGTCTCGAAAAAGCTTCTCAAACTTTGCCGCTCGGAGTCCGCATAAAACTGTAGGTCCCTTCCCCTCGTGATAGAACAATAGCACGCACAACACGAGTAGTTGCTGAGAAGCTTGGCACTGGCCCTTTACGGGTTGTAACGCCACCCATATTATATATATTTATAAGTCGTTAAGATGGACTTAAATGGGCACCAACCAGCCCTAAATCTCGTCTACAATAATTTGAATTAATTGCATGATATTCAGAATTCTTCTTTAGTAAAATATTAAGAATACGGAACCCTCGGGCCTCGGTACGGGAGTATAAGAATAAGTTGTTTTTCAGTCGTTCGCTACAGCGAATGAAACTTGATGTGTTTGGACTCATGTGGCATGTTGTTGTCCATGGATTTGGCCTTGTTTCCTTCTCATATGACTAAAGTTGGAATGAGGCCAACACTGGCATCCAATTGAAGCTTGAGTTCGAAAAAAAATCAGCAAGCCAACAATGAGCCTGAGTCCAATCTCTGCGATGATGTTGCCCTTGCGGTTCCAAACTGACATTCTCGTTACGTCGTTTACTATGAAATCTCTGGATTGGAAGTGAACTCCCCGATTTCGCGGATAACCATCACCTTGCCTAAATCAAATCGAATGTGGTCATTGGTGCTGTGGGGTGCTCCCAACCATGACAAGTCTTTTTCAAAACTTCGTATCTGGTGTAGTTTTCCGAAGTTCATCACGCCACAGCCATGCAACCATGCACTTGCTGAGCAACCAAGGAACTGTTGTCAAACTAGTCGATAAACAGCGTGTCTAGGGGAGCTAAAGCTCCCCCAGTGCCCCCGGTCTACGCACAGCATCCACCTTCAACCGAAAGCAGTAACATTGCATGTAGCCACATAGCTGACATGGCAAATTTGCACAACTCTGGACCGCACAGCACGCCAATGGTTCACACACAATTCCAAATTCGACGGCGTTGCTTGTCACGGAAAATCGTGTCTCGCTGAACATTCCCTAATTGATAACCGCCCATGTGTTGTCGGTTCATTACGCAAAACCCCCCATCATTTCGCAGTGGGGACGGCGATACGATCATTCGATTAACGGCACCGTGCGGTGTTAAATCTCATTAGGCTCCACAATACGCAGTTCGATTTAATGAAACGGTTTTACGCGGCGGCGGACCGCAGAATTCAATCCTCCATGCGCCACCCCCTCATGCCAAAATGGAAAAGCCACAAAAACGGAGCAATTCTCCTGGGGACGATGGCGTTGGGAGCGAGTGTTGTGCGGGGGCGCCCTGATGAGCACCATCCATGTACGACGACGATAGGGAAGATGCAGACTTCTGTCATCTGGCGTGTAGTGACTTCGCACCTGGAGCAGAGCAGACCTGCTCGCCGCTTCTTCGACGAGGGGATTCTAATGGAATTCTCATGATGAGGCACACCCGTCGCCGCCATCATCATCGTCACCGTCACCGTCAGCAGCACCACCCATCATCGCAGTGCGGCAGTGAAAGAGGAGACGGGGAGCTTCAAATATAGTTACACCCAGCTTTGGGGAGTGTTAATGGAATTACCTCCCGTCACCGTAATCGCTGGCGTCAACTTAAACTTCTTTTGTCCCGAAGTTGTGTTGTCTTTTGCGTTTTTTGCGTTTCGTTTGTGGGTTTCGTGTTGATGAAGTAATCTTGTGCTCTCGCGCGCCCATAGACGGCTGCCACATGCGCGCGGTATGGCAATAGAGTCCTCGCCCTCGTCGCAGGGAATTGTCCTCGCTGTCCGTTGGGTGTTGTCTGACGACAGGGTTGAACAAAGCCACTAATAAATTCATTCAAGGGTCATGTCTCCTCTCGGAGCACCCGCGATGATGATGTCGGCAGACGCAAAGTGAAATCAGCTTAATACAAGTTAAACTTTGTTCCAGGGAAAGTTTCAAGGTTTTTTTCTTTTTTTTTTTGTTTCTTTTTGGATTTGTTCTTGTTCATTTTTGTGTTGGAGTTGATGGCAAATCTTTCGTTTTGTTTTCACTCCTTAAAAGATGCTTAAGACTTTGTTGCGAAACTCAATAACAGTGGGGTGCGAAGGAAAATTGACAGGAAATATGGATTTGGGCATATGAGAGCGGGGAAAATTGTTGATCCGTTTCGGGCCAAACTAAATCAAATATCGTATGTATCGCAACATTTGTCAGTGAAATCGTGTTCGGAAGTTTTAGTATAGGGACTCCCCGTATAGGGACCAATGGTTAAAGTTTGTATGACTCCGGCGAGCATATCCCTGTAGCACGGGTTGTGTTTGCACTTTAAGCGCTTCAGCAGTTTGCGGCTTATTAGCGTAGATCGGCGACTTAAGCTCACACAAGAAAAAATCCGACAGCAGCTTAAAATCGCCCATTCAGAATTTTCAGCAGTATAGCACGTAGCGCCGTCGGGTATCCAATTCGGGCCAACGAATAGCTGCCATCTAAGGTTGGCCTCTGTGTGCGTAGCCAAGTACCAACTAAAGCCAACAGCATACAATAACCAGCAAAACGTGACTCCCTGCGGATGCAGTGTCCTTTAACAGATCACGTGCTGATTGACATCGTACAAAATCCGGGTATTTATAAATATTTATAAATTATTAGTCTCATCACTGAATGTGACTTGACTCAGCGAAATCCCGAGTTCTTGTGTGTGACCAGGAATTGACTGCTTTGGCCTCTTCTGCACGCTCTCTAGGCCACCGGGGATATTTTCTGCATTCGTTTTGTTGACTAATTGTTCACTGAACGGATCGGCTAGAAACTTTGCATAGTTGACTGGGAAAAAAGTAAATGTCGTCGTGACCACAAGCAATTGCACTAACATCTCACATTTTCCAGGCCAAGGAAAGGCTGATAAGCCGTCAACTCATGAAATATCTGTAAGCACGTAATCAAGCTTCTCCTCGTGGCAGACCCCTAGTGCGATTCTCTCTTATCGAACATGTGTGCTTTTAATAACGAGTTCCTTCTGAACAATTTAATCTAAGTTGTTCTAGAAGGCTTCAGCAAGTCTCGAATCCACTTTATAAACACTGGAGTGCCACGGAGCACAGTTTTGTCTTGTCTAGCTCTTCGGAACACCGTCGCAGTGCATTACGGCTTTCATTGTTTTATCGTTACTTCTATGAAAAGTGTTGTAGTCAAATATACATCCCAGTTCTCAAAGAATTCTATTGCAATGACCGCACACAAGAACTTGCTTATCCATTCACCCTTGAGCCCAATTTAGAATGCACTGAGCTGTACTGGAGATATTTTATGAACAGTGGTTTAGTCGATGGATTTTTGCCTTACGGAGTACATACACATCTTTGTACAGCTCGTCTCGAGTTCTCTGTTTTGTCTTCTTCTCGAAGAAAGGACCATGCATCCCGACTTTCAAAGGTACCAACAAAAATCAGTTCCGCTGTTTTTTGTTCTGACAAATCGAAGCATCGAATGCGGCTTAAAAATCAATCTGACAAGCTGCACTGACACTTGGAGATCAATGCTATGCAAAACGGCTTTAGACGTTCACACAGTGACAGATTCTTTAGCCGGAGTTGAGTAAGGATATATGTACATCTATAGACTCCGCAGAAGGGAGCATCGCGTTTTTTTGTGATCAGAGAAGCGTCCGTCTCAAGTTTGCACACAATCTGATGAATGCTTCCTACAAGGACATTATCACTGGCCTTGATGGCAAACATGTTGGTTTGCTTCTAAATACAACGCTCGTTCCTTTTTTACCATCTTCGTCTTCGATATAGAAGCTCATTTTAAGGGCAGACACATGCCTTTGCATTTTAATTATAATTCGCATATGTTTCTTTGTGTTGCTCCACACTGTATGGTACCATGATGATCTGCCGTCACTCGTCAGTATGCCATCGTGGTGCATTGATTTGGACTATTTTTGTGTTCCGATGTGTGTCAGAATTTGCGTACGAATGATGGTGGGATAAAGTTGAGTCAATGCTTAAAAGTAAGCTCGTCTTACTCGTCTGTCCACTGTGTCACTTGATTTCGCTTTCTTTTCATAGTAGAGGTAATCAACAACGCTTAAGACGAACCATTTCTGTTGTTCTTCGAAAGTTGTTGCCGCTGTAAAGAAGCCCATATTCAGGTCAGAGGGGAATTTTCAACAACAAAGCATTTTCTCAACTTGCCATTCGAAAGATTGAACTTAAAAATGACTGCAAATATAAACCGCTGTCAATTTTCTATATAACTGCACAAAATGTTTCGTAAGTGTCTACAAACTTCTGGCGTAGACTGTAAAACATTGGCTGCTTCAAGAAATTTTTAATTAACTCCACAAACAAAAAGATGTAGTTCTCAAGTGTGTACAAACTTGTGATCCAGACTGTATTACATTCGGCTAATACCACTGATGCTCGCTACAAACTTTAAAAGACACAAAAGTAAACAGAGGACTGAACATAAAAGACTAAATGTCACCCTCTCCCCACAAACAAGGAGAGAAAACTTTTCAAACAACAACACCCTCCCTAACCATACACCCACCCACCCACTCACACAAACACACACCAACATACACAACCACCAGACACTACGTCTCGTACCACTGTGTGGAATCTTTTAAACTTGTTACACAATTCCCTCAAACTCCTTCGCGCGCTGAGCGCCCACCAAAGCAGTCGCGTGAAGCCCATCCTGAGGCTTTAATTAATTTTCAAGGCGAATGGAAAACTCATTAGCCCTGAGAATATTTTTGGCATGCAGCGGGCATTGAATTACAGTTTAGAGCGCGGAGCCAAGGCGCGAGCTTGTGCCAGACACACACGGACACAGTCGCAGTCCTGTCATGAGTCCTTCCTTAATCACTGGTGAAGAATTAATGAGGGGAAGTTGTTTCTTCGTCCTTTTTTTTTTGTTTTTGTTCTTGTTGGTTGCCTTTTTTTTTGCCTTTTGCTGATTTTGTTAATTATAACCACGAGTGGAGGCGACAGCACTGAAAACTTACACACACATACAAACACTTGTGCTTGGTATCGTTCAACTAGTTCACCTCTGATGTCGGCCATGTGCGTCCGGTTTATGACATATCCTTGGATGTGGCTCTTTATGAAGAACCCACAGGAGGGCGCGCAATGTGCCATACGTTTGGCCACCGATCCGCAACTGAAACAAATCTCAGGGGAGTACTTCAAGTAAGCTCAATCGAAGGACACTGTTCCCTTAAAATCAATTATAATCGTTTCTATTTTTTTTTTTTTTTGTTGTTTTTCCTTCTCCTTTGCATTGCAGTGATTGCGAGATTGCGACACCGTCGGACATGGCAAAGGACAAGGAACTGGCCAAGCGACTGTACAAGGAAACGATGCGGGTGCTGAAGCTGACGGGTGACTGCGAGGAGGACTAACAGGCGGCGACTGGTGGCGTTGACGGTGACGACGACTGCAGTGACACACTTTTCCGGATGACTCCGAGTGATGGGACTTTAAATAAAACTATTGACTTGAGGGTGTGTTTTTGATTTCGACTGTGGCGAGGTGGTTTTTGTGGGTTTGGCTTCGATGTCGGTGGAGGATTGACACGGTTGAGTCCGTGTTTCAAGCTCGAGCCCATCGTTGCTGAGGGAATTGACTCATATGTTGTCGGGTGGGTCGTGAATGAATCTAGGGAGTAGGAGCAAAGTAAGCGAGTCCGACACACTCGAAGGCCGGTTCTGGGAGAGATCTCGATATGGACACTGGAAGTCAAGATCAATCGTAAAAGATCAGCAGTACTGAAGAGATAAATGAGTTCATCAAATCTCCGAAGTAGGGCCTCCGCCTAAGTTTGGACCCTGTTTCCCAAACTAGTGAAGTCGGTATCATTTTGAATATTCCCGAATCATCTTGTTGAATAGTTGGTCTCTGAATAGATCATCTGCAGTCGAGTCGATGACCTTTCTGTTGCAATGGGATGTGCCTTAAAAAGGGGGGATAATACTCTGTGCCACCCTGACGAACAAAACTTTTCGATAATCACTGCTGGCTCTACCTTATTGAACACTTTTCTTAAAATGTAGAGTGACCCAATTAAATGTACCTACTCCACAAAAATCTGGGATCTTCTCTCTGAAAGGCATTTCTTTGAAAGATAACATGTTGATTTTAAATGTGCCCCAGGCTCCGTGTCGTAAACACAAACTAGTGACAGTGACAGAGGCATTGGGAGTTATCCTCTTGACATTCCATCTTTTCCTTACCACGGATAGCTCTGGTTTTTCATTGCGTAGATATGCCATTTTTGGACACTTGCCTTCGATCGGTTATCCGGTTTCCGGTTATGATATTGTGGCGACATGAGACAGAACCCTTGAGTTCTTCACGATACTATATGATTAGCTTGCACTTGTCTTCCGTCTCCGAAACCACTTGAGCAATCTGACAGTTCCTCGTGACAAATCATCGACATTCAACAAAACATTCTTTTTAATTCGGTTGCACTTATTGAAGACAAATTTAACGAAACTGATCGAAATGCGTGTTATGGTAAAAGAGGAAATCTTAATTTATTTATTAATACCAAGTTCATGCTGAAATTGATTTTCGCCAATCAATCTCTCATTCATGCGTCGCTGTCTCTTAAACTCCAAGCCTCTGACCCATAGAGTCCGCGCCCAGCAGTTTCGATGTAGTCGTATTCGGTTCAAAGCATTATAGTCGAAACTGTGATGAGCTGGAGAAATTATTAGACTAGCGCAAGGCCTAATGTAGATTTTATGTCTTTTTTCGAATTCAAGATCCCTTTTCTTCTTCTAGTGGCGCTACAGTCCGGGTTGGGCCTGGGCTTCAGTCAACAAGCTTCTCCAGCTGGCACGATCTTTAGCCAGCTGCCTTCAATTTCACGAGCCAAGTTGGTTGAGGTCCTTCGCCACTGGAGTGCGCCATCGATTCCGTGGGCGTCCTCTATTGCGTTGTCCCACTGATTCGGAGTCGAAGGTCCCTTGTACAGGTTTTTTATTATCTTGTTGCATCTGTCGGCCCAAAGCGAAAATCGGTGTATGCTGTGATAGAAATGAATAAGTTTTAAGAACGATAAGCGAAATGGAAGCCGCCTGAGAATGCTCTATCAGGCTCATTTCAGAGATGTTGTGTGAAATGTGGATTAGTACTCACCAGTCGCGTGGCGTGGACAATTTTAAAAGGTTAGACGGGGTGACAAGTATGCGCCTTGTCACCTCTACTTTTCATTATATATATGTGAACTGGATGTTGCAGTGCAGCCGAGGCGGGAAATGTTTCACATCGGGTGAGTTAAGATGTGAACAAGAACAAACATATCGAGTGCGCGCTGGATAGTCGAAGAAAGCGTGTGTTAGGTAGAGAGGAGTCAGACACAGTTAACGATAAGGGAAAAACAAGAAAAGAAAACCAATTTGTTCTAACCAGACACTAACTCTGCGCCCAAGAATGATGCTCTGCGCCTATGGCCTATAGAGTATGTGATGTTGCAGAATAGGCATGCAATAACGTGTGTAGTGTATGCGTATCCGTGGAGCAGTATAGCGGATGACTACTGACTAGCAGGTTGTGGGCTTGTATGTTGATCAAATTTGTTGCTTGCGTGTCAGGTGTAGGAAACACACAAATATTATGTTTATATACACATATTAAGATTCATGTTTCTTGTTATATTGACACATTGTTGAGAAGTAGAATTTTAAAAGTTAACCCGGCAGGAATCGGCTTATACGGACGCCACGCCACTGGTACTCACTTTCCTAATTTTCCATAATATGCGAGAGTCACCTAGCTATGTAGATTTGCTAGCTAGTACATGATACTGGCTCACTCCAACCTCCCAATAGCAGCTGCCCACGACGCACAGTGGGGCAGAATGGCCAAAAAGAGGAACAAATCTATAGCTCGAGAATGATGAGTCCTTTCGTAGTGGTAATAGTCTCATTTGATTCTAGATGAAAAAATGCACCAAATTCTATATAGGATGTTTAGAATATGTGATAAAGCAGGCTGATAGATAATTGACCAAAAAATAAGTAAACATTCGTTGAGGAGCTAATACAATTTAGATAAGCAAGTGTCCTCCTTATCAATATTTCACTCTCTGTTTTTATCCCCGGGGACCTTGGATTTTATGACCTTATTTCCATAGTTGGCTACAGTTGTCAATAAAATTTATAGAAATGCTTGGTATTGGTATATGCTTTCAGAAAATGTTAAGAGTTTGTCCCACTGTGCGACGTCCCATGTGCGTTGTGTGTCCCATATTTAGTCGACGGAACTCGTCCATAGATTTCACCACGATGGAAAGAGAGTAGGATTTTGACACGACCAACTTGACAAAATGTGAGCTTCGACGATATAAGCAATTCAGAACCATCTTTGTACTTCCATCAATGTAAAGCACTTTCCACATAAGGACTTGACAACTTTTTTTTAAAATAATAACACAAACCATTTAAGATGTCTCAAAAACTTTATCATCGGCTTGAAGAACAATCAAAGCATTTATGAATGGAACTCGACTTCGTTCATATGGCCACAGCGGGCACGTTTGCAGCGCTCGATTAGTTGGACCCAATTTTCAACGCCTCGGCCACACATTTCGGCCGAAACGGCGGCTATTTCGCTTTCAATGTTGCTTCTGAGCTCTTCCAACGTCGTCGGCTTCTTGGCATAAACCGATGACTTAACGTAGCCCCACTGAAAATAGTTAAATCTCACGATCGAGGCAGCCAATCGCATCAAACAGTAATTTTTTGTGGTTGAAGTGGTGATTCATGAAGCACATGTGGATTTTCACCCGACCAATAACGCATATTTAGCTTGTTGACTAGCCCATTGAGTCAAAAATGAGCTTCGTTACTGACGTTAATGATTTTGATTTCATCTTGGCGCATCTTCTCCAGAACCCAATCGGAGAACTTCAATTCTTCAGTCAGCTTGATCTTGTAAACCAGATCCTTACGCAAAAGACGCCGTAATGTGGTCTGAGCGATGCCCAATTCTTGAGAACGCCGTGAAATTGACTGATTTGGATCGTTTTCTACGGACGCCTCAACGCCAGCGGTATTTTCGACACTTCGACCAACCCGTTGTCTCACTGACACGGTAACACCACACAACGAATATGCAGACTTAAATTTTTGCACTAAATCTGTTATTGCTTGTCTACTTGGGCGAGAATTATGACCAAACGCTCTTAAAGTTGCGATCACCGAATTTCGGTCGACGACTTATAATTTGTAGACGTTGCTCGTTCGGGTACTCTACCACGACGAACATGTTTAGTTTACTGAGTAAATTGACAGTGACAGTTTGATGATCAGTGAAGGAGCGCGTTCACAATCAAAGTTGTCAAGTCAAGTTTTTTTTTCATAACTGTTGATTTCCGATATACTAAGAATTCGAAGACTCGTCGGGCCGAAGCTGAGTTGACCCTACGCTCTACATGGCGTTCGATGAGTAGACGCCTGGCTAGGCTCATGTCATACAGCCCGTACAGATAGTGGTTGAGGCAGTGAAATGGATCAGTGCCACCTGTGAATGCTCTATCAGACTCATTTCAGAGATGTTATGTGATATGTGGATTGCTAGAGAGGTAGAGATAGAGATTTGCTACCTGATACTGGCCCACTTCAACCCCCTCTTAATGGCAGCTGCCAACGACGCACAGTGAGGCTCCAAATGCCGTCAACGCAAACAAGATCAAAGATCGCACGTAGAACTTTTCTTTCGAAGAGACCAAGGACTTCTTCATCCATTTTTTGAGATTGTCCATGCCTCCAGCAGGACTGGGATGATCAGTGTCTTATATGAAGTCAGCTCAATCATTCGAGAGAGGGCTATATGACTCAATTGCATCTTGAGCCCATAGTAACAGCGGTTGGTAAGAGTTATTCTGCGTGTAATTTCTGTACTGGTGGCTTGTACCAGTACCAGTGGCACTGTTTACTAGGAAGACCTATGTTTTCTAGGGAGCCGAGGTAGACGAAGTCCTTAACCACCTCGAAGTTATAGCTCCGCATTGTGATGCTCTGTTCAAGACGTCGGTGCTGCATGTCCTTTCCTGAGGGCAGCATATACTTCGTTTTGCCCTCATTCACCGCCAGACCCATTCTAGCCGCTTCCATTTCAATGCCTGCAAACGCCTCATTAATGGCTCGCTGTGTTCTGCCAAAACTAAGCTTTAATTTGTCATCACGTCATGGTTTAGAAGCGAACTCTTTCGCATTGCACACCTGAGTGTCAGAGGTTCAAACTGCCGAGCTGCTCCTGCAACTCCAGTATTCCTCTGTGCGCCTTTTGTAGCGATGTTAACTGCAACGATAAATGCTTCGAAATCTAGAAAGTCAATGAGTTCAAATATTTTGGGCTTTTGAAGCACACTGATGCTCTGAAACAATATTTTGGTGTCAGTCTACCTCTTTACGTAGTAGCTCCGTGCACGTTGTCCATGCACCCAGCCTTTAGACATTTGATGTGGTATTTACTACATTTTTTTTCTATAAATATACAATCAGACTTACGTTGTTGTTACCTTTTCTGCCGGAAGTCCCTTTCCACCAACCCACACCCCGGCCGCCTACCACGACCCCCAGTCTCAGAGCAGCAAAGTCTGTCGTCGCAGTTGAACTAAAGTGGATCTCCTCATCTGAATCGATTCCGCCTCTGAACACATCCCCGAAGCGCTGGAATCACCTTCAGCCTCCACGTCCAAGGATGCAGCACTTCAACAAGTCCGAATGCAAATCTAATTGCAGAGTCCGTGTCAGGAAATCATGGTAACCATACGCAGTCCTTTCAACCGGTCCATCGCTCAGTTCAACCGGGATGACGTCCTCTCTGAGGATGATTGAAGCGGAGCCCTGTAAAGTGGCAGGGTTGTAAAATGACGCACGAACTATCCAGCACTTGGTACATGTCCATCTCACACTCCACTCAGCTGGCAGTGGATGCTGATTGGACGCCTGCAGTCGGAATGATGCACATTCATTGTCTCCGGCCGGGGAGGTTGAAATTTCCGAGAAATTAATTATGCTGCGCCGATGCCCAATTATCTACGACCCTCCGTAGCTCATCTCAAACAATGCGCACATAAATCCTGTGTAATGGAATCCCCTGGACCTGGCAGATTCGTAAGCCATTGTCTCACTTCAAGTGGAAGGATGAACCCTTTCAGAATCTCCAATCACCGCCTACTCGTAACCTTTTAGTTCGGGCAAACAACAGACGCTACGCACAATTGAAACCCAGGCACGCTGGAGGCGACATTCCCGTTCCCGCTCCATCAGGCAACAATAAAGCCTTTCATCCTTCGCCCGGTGCACACCGGGTCCATTGTTGGGGACGTCGGTCGTGTCCCTTGACATTCCGGCCCCATTCACAAGGGCCCACGTCACGGGTGTCTGTGCTCTGCACCTGCAGCTGCACCTATCAAGCGGATCCTTGTTGTTTCGCTGTGTTGGGTGCTTAATTTGATTTTATAACGGAAACCCAAACTTTGCACACATCTGCAATGGCAATTCAATTAAAAGTTGCAACACGCCATGCCATGTGCCCGGAGGGACGAGAGCATCGCTCTGCGCTGCCTGAGCGAAAGGAGGTCAGAAGCGGCAGCGTGGCAGCACCAAGAATCGAGATCTTATTTTAATTTCCCTCTCGCCAGGCGACCCGGTGCCCGGTGGTAGTGACGATGCCGGGCGATGGCACACATTCGCAGTAACGTAAACAGTTCAACTGCTAAGTGAATTATCGTATTGCGGACGGCTTATGGCCGGGAAGTCCCAATAAAAGTCCAGCCTCCCGCCGGGCAGTGCCAGCGGACACACTAACGGTCGGTGAACGGCCAAATGGCAGGTGGTAGAGGGGTGATAATTGACGCAGTGTTTTGACTGAATTCGTTGAAGTGGAACTGACAGGCAGGGCAAGTCTGGTCACAACGAAACAGTAGGTGGCTGTGGCAATCGTAAATCTGTTTGTTCGCTGTTGCGTTACGGCAGAGACCAGTGCATTGTGGTGACTGCATGGGCAGGCCTGCAGTGCTCCGGTTCGAAATATGAAGTGACATTTGAATTGACGGAGAGCTCGGCTGAAGGGCCGGGCACTTGTATATGAATTGGCAGTCAAATTACAGCAGAATCACACACAATTAGTCGCTGCTGCTGCTGGTGGGCGCTTGCCAGTGAATGAAGTTCGAAAGGTTTGCGCTGTGAAATGTTCGATATATTTAGATAGTCCGCACAGTGGATGCTACGAGGATTTGGAAAGCGGGCATGAACCTGAGAATGCACTTTGACATGTCGGTACATCGGGGAGAATGCCCCCGACGATAATAATTCGAAGTCAAGTCTTGGGATCCGCTTGCCAGCTCTAGTTATGATGTGGCTCGAGCAACCACAGCAATATCTTGATATTCTCGGCAATAGCGGTTCAAATTTTAGCCTCCAGCACGTCCAAAGTGGTTGTTAGCATAGATTAAGGACTTGAGGTAGCCCCAGAGGAAATAATCGAGTGGTGTCAAGTCGCATAATCACGGCGGCCAATTGGTGGACCTTCGCAGTGAGATTTCGTGAACAGTCGACAAATTTCTGCTTCAGAACTGCAAGTGTTGCCTCGCTCGTGTGCCATGCAGCGCCGTCTTGTTGGAACTGCAGCTCGGATTAACCCAATGTTGTCGATCTCTGGCCACATAAACTTGGTTAACATCACTCTACATCCGAGACCATTGCAGGAATCGGCGTCTGCTCCTTCATTTCGAAAGAAATAAGGTCCGATGATGCCGCCAGCCCATAAACCGCACCAAACAGTCACTCTTTGTGGTTTTTCGACAATCACTCTTGGATTATCATTCGCCCAAATGCGGAAATTCTGCTTATTGACGAATCCACTGAAGTGAAAATGTGCCTCATCACTGAAGATGATTTTCTTCGAAAATTTATAATCCACTGTTTGATTTGAACGCCCATTTTCATAATAAGCCTGAATAACTTTAACGCGTTGCTCGATTGTGTATCTTTCCATGATTCAAATTGAGTTTGTCTGAAATTGATAAATGTCAAATGAAATGCATAAAAAAGCTTGACGTTTAGGTGTGGTTCACATTCAACATCGGCCCTTAAAATTTAACCACCGTTTAGTAATAATAATACAATAGATTACGATTTTCTTATTTAAATTTAAATTTGAATATTTTAGTTTGAAGAGTTCAAATATATTTCTTTTACTTTTTTATAATTTCTCTTTTTTGGTAGGTTGCGAATTTCCCTTGGAAGTTTCGTTAAGGATCATCGGAATTGCCACGTTAAATATTCTTCGACCATATTCATTTCAGTACCTCGGAACTTCACATAGCTGCTGCTGTCGTCTTCTAGTGTTCACCGTCTGCTGTGTCTGGATCCTGTATGTGTTGTCGTCAAATTGTGTATTTGGCAGATGTTAAGCATACGTGTTGGTTGGCTTCTTTGTTGTTGAACTTCTCTGCTACTTCCTGTTTCCAGCACAAGCTTTTGAAGTCTTCTGTGCACTTTTTGTAGCGATTGCAATTGAGATGCTCTTACCCACGCTGATATTCCATACCGTAGATGTGATTCCACCAAGCCCATGTAGCACTGTTTGAGTACTCTTGGTGTACAGAGTTTGCGAAGTGCGTACCATATCTCAATATGGTAGTTCCATTTAAAGTTGTAGTCCATCGTTAGTCCTAAGTACTTATACGTTGACACATAATCAATGTTTACGGTGCAGTCATCATCGTCTTCTGTTATTCCATCACAGCCATGTCTGTGCAAACAATCTACGCTGTTCATTTTTATCTTAAGTTTAGTTCTGGGAATATGCGGAGGGCGAATGTGCGTTAACTTTGTCTTAAGTGCGTTGATAATTAATCCATGGTCGTGACACCAAGCGGTGATTCTATTAAAATCTAATTTCATAAGTTTCACCGCTTCGTCAACGCTCCTATGGCTAACAACGATCGCTGTGTCGTCCGCATATGCATAGCCCGTACTATACTTCAGCACTGACAGTAGATCATTGACGTATATAATTAACAGAAGCGGACCTAGCTTCGAGCCTTGTGGAACACCATAATCGATATTTTCTTCATTGCTAACGTAATCACCAATTTTGACCTGGAATTATCTGTTACTTAGGTAGCTTGCAAACCATGTTAAGATGTTACCCCGTACACCAATCTTCTCCAGCTCTCCGGCTTCAATTCTTTCGTCAGCACAGTATTGTTGGGTTCAATTCTGGCGATGCCCAATTCACCTGATGCGCTCACAATTTCTAGGTTTCAAGGTCCTATACGATACAAGCCGCTACGTCGTTTAGATTTTCTTTTTTGGTTTGACTTTCCAGTTTGAGTTCCAGAAGGAGTGTCAGGACGCCCTCTTGATAGGTGCCAATCCTTGGTGCGACTTTCGTTGATACAGCGCACATTTACTCCCTGAAAGGCTTGGATGGTCGTGAGGTTTTTGACACAAACGTGGGTAGTTGACTTGTGTAGCTCATTTTGTATCACAAAAATATTATAAATGGGCAATTACACGACCAGGCAATGCCTTCTGATTCATGAACTAATTGAATTGTCTTGCATTTGCCACCGTGTTGTTGCTGGCACACGTACTCCCTCCCTGCGTGGACGCGACAGTACAATATGTTCTGCAAGCAGTGACATATTCTAAAGCATTTCCTCTCAACAATCAATCGTGACCTTCCTGAAAGCAAATCCAAGCGTTATGCTATTAAAAAATTCACAAAAATCAGTTTCGCTGGAGGACATGTGAATTATGACCTAAAGACAGTTATTTTCTTAAATTTTGGAATAAACAATGAATTATTGTTGCTCCATCGTGTATGACTTCATTTCTCTGAGGTGTTGGTGTTTGGCTGATTTTTTTTGTCCGAAGGTAGGTGGAAATCCCCAATAAGACTCTATAGCAAACGTTCGCCCATAGAAGCGTTAGATTTTTTCTCACTAAAACCACCTCCCTTAAAATGCTATGTTCGACTACAACTAAGTGAAGCACTTATCCAGTAGTTTGTATTTCTTGGTGTAAATACGTTTGACAGGTAACTCTCCAATGAAAATTCCTGCTACCACCGCAACTATGGCCGGGTGTAGGCTATGGCACGAGATCAAGGGACTTAGTCAGTTGAAGTCGGCGCAAGACGTTAGTTTCCAGAGATTGTATGCTCTTCCAGGCGGCGCTTATGTTTGTAAGCTATTTTTTTCATTTCGTCTTGGATTGGTAAAATTTCAAGATCTGTGATCTGTGGATATCGTCGTTTCTGATATACGACAGTTCTAAGCACCTTGTTTTAAAAATTCTGTATAATATTCATATTGCTTGCTTTGGTACAACCCCAAAGTTGTATGCCATACGTCCAAACAGGCTTTAGGATTTGCTTGTAACAAGCAATTTGTTGTCAATACTTAGCTTGGAGTGCTAAGCCAGTACGTAGTTTTGTGTTTTATGTCATGTTTCTTTTTAACGTGCTCCTTCCACTTGAGTTTTACGTCAAGAGTCATCGCGAAGTTGGTGTCGATTGAGGAAGACCGACATGTTATTAACGTGACTATAAGTACAATTGATATGAACAGATTTGGCTTCGTTAGGGACAATTCTAATTTTCTAATAACCACGCGCACCTTGGGAAATCTATGAATTGCAATATCTACGCCTCTGTTGTACATCCATAGCTGAAAGCTTTTATTCAAAGCTTAAAGCGCATTAAAGCTTGAAAGTTTCAGTTTCAAACGAAGCTTCATAAGAAACTTCGGTAAAAGCTCTCAGTGGGAAAGAGAGCTTTTACCGAAGCTGGTTTTCAGTGCACTGAGGGTAAGGCACATATTGTGCCCTCATAATAATGGATTTGGGATATTTTTTTTTAATGGATAAATTAATGTCCGTACTATTGCGGTGATGTGATCACGACTTGGGCAAGTAAATTATGCGTAATGTGTCGCGTCTTGTGAGCAAACACAAGGTCAATATAATATTTACTAATTTATCATGGTGCGGTGTACATACTATGTGTTGTTCTACGTTTTTTCTGTTCATAATCATTGATTGCGATCTAGTCTTTTGCAATAATAAGCTTAATAACATCGTTAGCTATACATCATCGTCATCTCCTGACCCGCATGCTCCACCACAGGGGTGGCAGGGGGTAATGCACGCTCGAGAGATCTCGAGGCCTCTCGATCCTCCACCATGGACTCTTCAGGCGTTATGTCCAAGGGTAACCAGGCGAGTTTTTGGACCATCTCGTTCTGGGTCTGCCTACCTGATGGAATCGCATTCAAGGCACGCCTCGGAAGTCGGGATGAAGAGGACATTCGTTAGCTATTTGAAAATTCAATTGTGCAAATGATCTTACGAATTTTAATTTTAATTTGGGATTAAAGAACAGGGCTATCACCGCGTAACTTTTAAGACGATCGTCGTTCAAACGATTGTATTAAACGACGTCGTCAAAAGTTTGCTTCATGTAACAATACAATCGAATCGTCCCGCGGTGTCGTCAATCGTTCAAATAGTGCGCAGTCTGAGAACTCGTTAAATATCATACAGAAAACGGAATTTATGTTGTCACTTTTAAAATTCGTTGTTGTGTGCCTATTCATTTTAAATAAAAATTCGAAAAAATGTGGTAAAGCTTCTCTCAACTGAAATTGACCAAACAAATGTAGAATACTAATAATGATCTCTTAATTCTTTTTGCAAACTCCTTCATACGGTCATTGGAAATATCTCTACTTGCTGTCTCATTTCCCATCAAATGATCATCGCTGGGTTCTGCATCTGCAATATTTTTATCAATATTATGGAAGATACATAGCTTGTGCAATGCGGCCCAAACGTTAGCAAAAATAGTAACTTTGCTAGGATGGTACCTGCTCTTCCTTTCCTCCATTAAGATTCTCCACCTGCCTATTACGAACAGTGAAAAGTACACTTAGGAAGACAATTGGTTATACCTTTATAAGTGCAAATATATTTCTATTAAGTTCCTTGGGAGTTATGTGTGTACACACAAATATGTAAATACACAAATATACAAATATGTAATAGATATATGTAAAATATATGTAAAAGATTTCAAACAATATTCTCCATTTACCTCTAAAAATTATCATTGTCGGAGCAGACAGTAAGCCAGCTCCAATTATTTTCTATGAAATAAGATACATTGTAGTACCTATCTTGAGCGGTGGGAAAATGTATTTGCCATATTTCCCACCTGAATAATACTGGTATGCACCAGTCCCATTCTCGAATATGCCAGCCAAGTATGGTCACCTCATTACGCGGTCCACATTCGTCGTATCGAAGCTGTCCATCGTAGGTTTCTACGTTTCGCTCTTCGTGACCTTGCCTGAACTGACAGAACCAACTTGCCTCCTTACTCTGATCGCCTTAAACTTATTCGCCTCGAGTCCCTCGAAAACCGTCGCAAAACTGCCGATCTGCTCTTCCTCCACCAACTGATTACCGGTAATACAGACTGCCCCGCACTTCTTGAATTTCTGCAGCCCTCTTTCGCATTAGACCACATCGGACTAATTACGGCTTAAACTCACCGGTATCAAGAATGTTATGCCTGGCACTATCTAATACTCTTTCGATTTCCACCTTAGCAAAACCTCACTTCGAAACCACCTCCAGTCCCATTCTTTCCTGAGCTAGTCCTCCCTTTCTTTCTCTACCATCTAGGTTAAGCTTTAGTTTTTAAGTTTGGCTTGTTTACGTTATTCGATTTTATTAAGCTTAATAAATTGGGGGTGTTGCCCCCCACTACCGCTACTATGCATGTTATTCCTAATTTTTTTCAATAAAGAGCAGTTCATATTTGAAACTCCAAGTGAACGGTGTTCATCTTCTATAATTTGCGTTAGAATGAATTTGATTGAAGTATATCTTAGCTGGGTCATTAGATGCTCTATACGGTGTGAGCAACCAAGGCTAAAGAGGGTATGCACTGTCGCCTATAATGTTATATTTGAGGATCTCACAAAGATACAAATAATTGTGTACTCACCCAGAAGCCAATAGGTTATGGTTGCGTTCAATAGTGCAATTCGAAGAATCAAGAATATAGATATTTAATTACTTTCTAGCATTGCATATTTCTGAAAGAACCACTGCTTTGCCTCTTCCTTTCTTATCTCGTTGCCCATGTCCCATGTAATCCAGATTGAACACAGCTTTATTTCGAACGCTTCTATGGTCTGCAAACTATCTCAGAAAGGATAGTACATCATTGTAAGTTTTACCGTTGATTTTTTAATGTTTTCACTTCACTTTTTTCACTTTAAGTAAAAGGAAACTTACAATTCACAAAATTTACAAATCAATTGCTAATCTAGGTAAGTAGACAGTCACGGCTCATTTAGACCAACGATTTGGGTACATTGTGTTCCTGTGGGTTGTAAATTTATACCATCGTTAGGTTCTCCTCTGCTAAAATCAATTACAAGATATAAATATAAACCAAACAATGTTACGAACGAAAACAATTGTTTTGCAAGAAGTAGAGACCTTCCGCTTTTTCAATGATGGAGAGGCTGCAGCATGCCCAAATTTCGATATCACCTGCTCTCATAACATTGTCATCGCCACCAGACAACCTGAATGGCACATAGTAGCATAATAGTATAGAAGTGTCCATAAATTGTATTCAAGGGGTTTGGCCAATCTAAATAAAGACACCGGGCCAACATCTGCTGTGCCACTGCCCAGCTCTCCAGAATCGACGCCTATCCTCGCTGGGCCAAAGATTCTGCACATAGACTGCGGACTTAGTGTATGTAGACATATCGGATCTCTTAAGATTCGTTAAAAGCACGGGGTGGTTTAAGCCATCAAGATAGGTTAATATAATATGAACCCCGCAAATAAAAGGATTCACAAATGGGCCCTAAGGCGAGGTCCGAGTGGAGTTGGTGTTCAACCATCACACTAACCTTCCAAAACCTAACCTAACCACTGAATATATAAAAATGATTAATTAGTTACATATAACAAATTATTACGACAAGTGTCATACTAGTTAAACGAAACATTAATAGTTCTGCTTTGACACACCCTACCTAAGAATCTCAGGAGCCTTCTCGGCTGGATCATATTTAAATCTACCAGATCGTCAGAGACGAGATGGCCCAGTAACGAGATCGTCCCTCTTGCCACAGCCGGAAACTCTTCGAGTCGATGCCGGAAAGATTTCTATTTCTTCTTTGTCTTTACAACTTTTACAAATATGCCTGACAAGAACCTGAGTTATTTGGGAAGCAGTCAATATCGAATTAGACGATAAGGACTAACACCCCCACAGAGCACATCCATCTACCCCGGCTCCTACAGTATGAGCAGCGTTGAAAGAAAAAAGGATCACCACTACTACAAAACAGTCACAAATGGAAATACTGTGGAGGTCCAGTATAACGTCTAAACGTATTCATTAAATCGAAAAATTCGTAATATCGAGTAAATGTACCTTGTACGAAACGTTAAATAAATGTACGAATATTGTTCCTGCACAGTAACAAGAAGTCAGAGCTTCTACCAGTTTTACAACAGACCCATAAACATGCATTCATCCTCACTCAAGAGAGTTGCTTGGTGTCCTTCTTCTCTAAGTTAACAAAAACATTCGTTATATCGGGTGTCAACTCTTTTTTCGTACGTTATATAGAAACTCTAATGCATTTAAGTCTACGTTATATCGATTATTCGTTATATAGCCATTCCTTATACTGGACCACCACCGTATACCAAAATATACGTTTTTGTTAATTTGAACCAACTTTTTTAATTGCACTTACCTATAAAATGTTATAGAAACAAACATAAATGCATTAAATAATTAAGTTCATAAATAAATAAATAAACAAACACATATTCATCGAAACTTAACGAGCATTCAACTCTGCCGGAAGGCAGATGTAAACGATGTAGTTTTATAAACGTGTTTCAAATTGTTACCAGAGTGTCATATTTAATATTAAACTGCCATTGCCATCAAAAATAACCATAACGGCACGATCGTGGCAACGGTGCATGGGACTTACGTACGTACGCCGACTCCGAACGCGTGAAATTCATGGACCCTTTTCCAGACATTTCTACTCTCCGTGCATTGTCGAGAGAGGTGGAGTCGTGTATTATGATTGTTAGATGCGTTGGCAGTCGAACATAGACGGCGTGGTAGCCAACTCCATTACCCAAAGCGCTGGTCGTATTATCTGTTAATCTAGTCAAAGAGCCTATTTCACCTGCGAACATCGAGCACAGGCCATCAAAGAATCTAGAAGAGTAAACTAGAGTTGGCTCGTGTGATTGCTTCGAAGTAGTGTTAACTTCGAATCCTCCTAGACAACTGCACGACAATCGTCACACCTCATTTGCCGCGCAGAGCTCAGTCTCAACGTTCTGACTAATCTCACAGACGTCCGCTTCAAACGAGTCGATCCATGCACGTGCTCCTTTCACTTCCGATTGCGCTGCTCCACATGCTCAGCCAAGAGTTAAAATCCGTATCGGCGTTGAAAATTTCCCTACCATGACGTGGACACGTGCATCGTTCGAATACAAATTTCCCCACATTGGCCACACTCACATCCGTTTTCAGATCTGACGTAAGACGCTCCAATGCACACGGGCATCGTAAATCCCCAGGTACGCCCGCTGCTCCGTCCGGCAATGCGACTGAAATTGAAATTTCATTCCAGGTGCGATTCAAATTGTCCGAGACTACGCGTCCAGACGAGCGCGCGATTACAAGTCGCACACATGCATACGCCGCATCACGTAATTGACTCGCGGCGCGGTAAACAAAACTCAGTCAGCCCCAGCGCGCCCCCGCCCGGCTTCTGGGTCTGGAATGACAGTGGTACTTGGTTTGGTAGTCCAGTCCCTGGAAACAACAACTGACAACAACAGAGAGATAGAGAGAGAGCGGTCTCCAGGTTCTCTGGGGCTACTTGACGTGCGCCAATCTGCACACAGTCACACGGCGGATTTCACCTCGGTGGTGTGGTGGATTCACCACCACTCTGTTGCTGCCGCATCGGCCACTGCTTCAGTGGTAAGCCGTCCCCCATTCGAGGTCGCCCCCTCACATACCACCCCCCCTGTCAATCTTTCCCCATCGCACGAGCGCTCACAGAGAGAGAGAGAGTAGAGACTAGCTGCTGGCACACACATCATCATCCCGGCCGACGTGTGGATGTGGAGTGGATGGCGCAAACGGATGGAGCTTTCCGAGATGCACGTCGCTGCCGGATCGACCAGTAGCTCGAGCCCAGCACACCAGTAAGACACTGCTGTCGTGGACGTTTAAACGTTGAATTCTTGCGTGTCCGGAGCCCTCTAAACGCGGCGGGTTTTTCTGTCTGTTTTCCATTCCCCGGATTATTTAATTTTTTTAGTTTTTCTCCTTCTTTTCGTTTTCCATCACATTTTTGTTTTGTTTTGTGTGTACTTTCGTTTCGCGTCTCCCTTCGGTTGCCGATTTGTCGAAATACGTTCAGCGATTTATCGCCAAAACCCCAGTGACAGACGACAGACGGACGTTTGGCCAATTTAAATCCGAAATCGTTCACCTTCGGTGCCAGCCGCAATCTTCACGTCAGCGTTAGTTCCCGTTCAAGTGCTACGCATACGGTCAACGGTGTGTTGTGTGTGAGGAAATCAAATCACAAAAGAATCCAAGCCGAAGCAGAAGAGGAAAATAATTAACGAATTTAATTAGCAATGAATTGTATCTACGTATCCGAGTGATATTTGTGAATGTGAGGCGGTGGAAGTTCTCTGGTGCTAAGCAAACTTCAAATATTTGCAAAGTTGTTAAGTGAAACGGCAAAGAATACAACGTACACAGCACAGCAACAAATAAATAAATCAAAGGAAGAATAGCTGAAGTTCGAAGTATCTATGCATCTTTGGTGTGCGTTAATGTTGTGTGAGATTTGTGAAATTTCATAGAAGCACACAGTGGAAGAGAAACTTGAATCTCGGTGTCATTCGTATTTATTTCGTGTTCTTCTGCTTCTTTTTTGTTTTTGTTTCTCGTGTTGTTGTCTTGGCTTGTCTTGTGTGGTGTTTTCTAATCCACACGTTCGCATCGAACAGCAGCAGCAGCAACAACAAGACCAGCAACACTACGCGTACATACACGTCGCGTCGTCGTCGTCGTCGTCGTCTGCTGCATAGTTCAGTGCCAACCATCAGCGGCCAGTCACCAGTCACCAGTTACTTACTAGTCACCAAACGACAGAAGTAGCAGCCGCAGCAGCAGCAGCAACAGCAACAATAAAAGAACAACGGAGTATAAACTGGAATACTTATTAACCTACATCATCGAGCCACAGCGAAGGCGAGAGAGACGGAGAGATTGTTACTACGGATCTCAGATACACAACGGCACCACACAGCATAACAATCTCAAAGAAGGTACGTACACATGATGCGAGTATACTCGCCCATACCTCTAACCACCTCACCTGGTTCGTTCAGTCTCTCATACTCTCGTCACCATCCGTCCACCCAGCAGCGGTGTGAGAGATACTCTCCTGTTCTTGTTGTTTGTGGGTTTTTGAAAGTTTTGTTGTTTTTCTCTTTCTCGTATTTTTTCCCCCATTTTTTTGTTTGTGTCTCGTTCAACGGCATCTTTCTGAATTGGTTTGCTAACTCATTACCCTAAGTGTATCTCTGTTGGCTTTGCCCACTCTTCAGTCCATAACGGGCCGTGTTAATATTTTATCTGTTCGATACACACGTCCGCGCACCCAAACACTCACACACACACACACACACCAAACGGAGACGGAAACCAAAGAGAGACAGCAACCCGCACACGCTCTTGAGACGCGCCACGCTTCACGGATATCGGGGGTGGATTGGGTGTTCACTGTTCGGTTTTGGCTAGTGGGGAGCCGATTCTCTGCCATTAGGCCTCTACAGGTGGGCCCCACCAGTGTGTTCACTGCACCCTTTGTTTGGTCTGTGGGTGGACTCCGATGGGGTATCCCTGTTCATTATACAGTTAAATGGCATGTAATTTTACACTCGAAGATAGTTCCGCATGAATGCTTTCATTTTTCGGGTAGATGACTGCTTATTGTTTGGTCAGTGTTGCCGTCTAGTCTGGCCGGTCGATCGTACCTCTGGTGAAGCTCTTCTCACGTTCGTCATGTTGGTGTGATTGGGTCTGTTAGTTTTGTGTTGAATATTTCCGAATACAGCTACATTTACGAGACGAAAAATAGAACCCATTGTGAACCCTTCAAATTTTGGCCTGAATTGGAACTCTGTCCATTTTGTGGTTCCAAAAGTAAATTCAAATAAAACGCATGTTCGACTCAGATTTCGATCAGATTTTTGTTCCAATATACTGCTTGGATCTTGCCATTAGGGGGGACCATCATGTGGGCAAACGTACCAGACAGACATGGTCGTGTGAACGCAAGAAATTACGGTAATGTCGGATGGTTTTCAAAATGTTGTTTGTTATTTTTGGGGAAACTTACATTTGAACGTGTGAACGAGTCATTTCCGAAAGATTTTCAAGCTCAATGGTTGTTCGTGGAAAATAGAAAATCTGTAACGTTAAAAATGGCTGTTTTTGAAAATATACAATTCTAGAATTTCTTGTGAAATGTACGGGAGTGTATTGGTAACTCACTGATCGCGTTGTTGCGGTCGTACAAACACAAACGATGTTAAACGTCCAGGAAATCTAAATGACGTTGGACGATCACCGTGAAATGGCTAATAGGTATCACGTTCCCTGAGATTTCATCAAATTTCTTCAGACCTCACAGGTTTCCCACACATTTTCGGAGCTTCAAAACCTCGCAATTTCGACGAAATCTAGTTGAAAACCTCTTGAGTTGGTCTAAGTGGCTGTCCGATTTGTCTCAAATCGGGTACAAATAGGGCCGTTGCGCGCCGTTTTGATACCACAGCTCGTAGACCGTGATTGTTTGGTTAGCTAAAGCCTGTGGAGCTTAGGAAATTGGTTATGTTAGGTATGTTTCGGTTAGCGATCTCGGATATGTCACTAAGGAAGTGTTTGCCGAACGCGATATATCTTTGTTTGGCTGGTGCCGGACAGTCACAGAGAAAGTGGGGCAGACTTTCATCTATGTGGGTGTCAAGGCAACTGCGACAGTACGGGTTGAACGGTATTCCGAGTCTAGCAGCGTGGATTCGTATAGACCAGTGTCCCGTGCTTACAGCCACGACTCTAGCGATTTCGGAGCGATCTCTTTTGAGGAGGTCATCCGCCCTTCTTTTAGTGTAGGAGGGCCAGGTTTTTCTAGAGACTTTGTACTTGGATGACCTAGTCCACCTTCTACTAGCTAAGGACAGGAAGTGTTGATAGATCGCGAGTTTGAGGTAGTTGATTGGGGGCCTACCAACTCAGTGGGGGCGTTGCCCGAAGCTCCTAGCTTGGCCAGTTTGTTCCCTCTATATTGCTATGGCCTGGAACCCAGAGGAGAGTAATATTACACCTGCTACTGGCCTGTTTCAGTTCCTCCTAACACTGTTGCACCAATTTGGAGGAAGTGTATACTAAGGAGAAGGCCGGCTTGGCTGCTTCGCTGTCGATGCAGATCACTGAAGCTCTACCATGAGGGCAGCTACTTCTGAGGAGTTTACACGCTTCTCTGATGGCTAGTACTTCAGCCTGGAGCATACTCGAGTGATCTGGGAGGCGGTTCGAGGTATTGAAATCCTTGGTCTAGCTTAGATCCGTCTATGTAGAAATTGATATTCAGAGACGAGTGATTGGGTTTTCCATTCCTCTCCGGGTGGAATTCGGCACCGTGCCGCGTTGTCGAAGTCTATGGTGGATGTGATGTAGTCCGCGGGAGTTGGGGTTAGGTGCTCATACGGTCTCGCTGACCAACCTCCCGCTCCTCTGAGTCTGATGGCGTCGCACATGACTACATACTTGATGTAAAGGTCCAGTGGAAGAAGGTGTAGGAGCATGTTCAGTGCTTCGGTGGGGCATGATCTCATCGTCTCGGAAGTTCCAGCTCCTGCCGATCTCTGGACTTTGTTGAGTTTGTATATATTTATTAGTGTGGGCCACCATACTAGTGAGCCGTAGGTAAGAATAGGACAGACCACAGCTGTGTATATCAATTTGGTTTTAAGACCCCACATTCTGCCGAAAGTTTTGCTGCAGGCGTAGTCGGCTGCACTTGCTTTCTTTACCCGGTTTTCTATGTTGGACTTCCAGTTAAGCTTGGGAACCAGGATGACGCTTATTTACTTAGCACTGGAGGAAAGTATTGTTGAGCCGGGGAAGCCTCAAGGTTGGTATCATGGTCTTCGTGGTAAACAGCATCAGTTCCCCTTTTGAGTTCCAAAGAACTTTGAAAATCTTCAAGAGCAATTCAATTGAATTTGTAAAGGATGGTTAAATTTTAAGGGCCGATGTTGATTTTGAATAAATCATGATTTTGAATGAAATTATTGTCATTTAATTTTATTATGATAATATTGGTATGGTTCAATTATGTATGGAACAAAATATCGGCCAAATGGCAACCGCGACCTCGGCGGCACACCTCCATCCGATGGTCCAAATTTTCGATGACGCTGAAGCATAATTGAGGTTCTATGCCGTTAATGTGCCGAATTATCTCATCCTTTAGCTCTTGAATTGTTGCTGGCTTATCGACGTACACCTTTTTTTTTCAAATAATCCCAAAGAAAAATAGCCAACGATGTCAAATCACATGATCGTGGCGGCCAATTGACATCGCCACCACGTGAGATAACACGGCCATTGAAATTCGGGCCATAAAAAGTTCGTTATCATTTCACGATAGCGAACACCATTCACAGTAACCGCCTGACCGGCCTCATTTTGGAAAAAATACGGCCCGATGATGCCGCCAGCCCATAAACCGCAAACAGCCAAACAGTCACTCTTTGTGGGTGCAGTGGTTTTTCGACAATCACTCTTGGATTATCATTCGCCCAAATGCGGCAATTCTGCTTTGACGAATCCACTGGGTTGAAAATGTGCCTCTTCACTGAAGATGATTTTCTTCGAAAATTGATCATCCACTGCTGCCATTTCTTGCCACCATTCTGACCATTGACGGACGACGCTTGAAATGGTCAAGAGGCTTTAGTTCTTGAGTCAATTGCACCTTGTAAGCGTGTAAATGCAAGTCTTTGTGCATAATGTTCATCAACGACGAGCGTGAGAGGTGCAATTGTTGGGCACGACGACGAGTTGAGGTGGACGGCTCTTCAGCCACACTATCGCGAACAGCAGCAATATTTTCTGCACCCGGTTTGCTCAAATTTTTGCACGATTTTTTCGATTGTACACACATTTGGACGATTAAATTGACCGAAAAAATCACGATGTGCACGATATGCATTTTGATTTGAACGCCCATTTTCATAATAAGCCTGAATAACTTTAACGCGTTGCTCGATTGTGTATCTTTCCATGGTTCAAATTGAGTTAGTCTGAAATTGAGAAATGTCAAATGAAATGCAGAAAAAAACTTGACGTTTAGGTGTGGTTCACATTCAACATCGGTCCTTAAGTGGCCGAAGAGCAAGCCGAAGAGTGGACTTGTGCTTACTAAGTTGCGCCTAAGTTGCAGAGTTTGAGAAATCATATTTCTTGAGAGAGTTCAAAAGTTGGAATGTTTTTGGGAAAAAAAGTCTATCGCCCCAAAAGGAGGTAACAAAGAACAAGTATTTCCGTTCAAAGTCACTGACTTATCGAGCAGCTCTCATACAGTCGTTTTCAAAGATTTTGCATGGCCCCTGGTGACAACTGACAAGTTCCCAGCACCAAAATAACTCATCTAGGAAATTTCTCTCGCGATAAAGTGAAAACGAGAGGTGTTGCGTGAGATATGGCACCGTCTTGTTGAAACCACATGTCCTCCGCATCGATATTCTCGATTTGAGGCTAAAAATATTCTGTCAATACATGGCTATGGCGAAGGGAATTCACGGTGTCCGTTACAGCTTCCTCATTTCCGAGGAAGTATGGACCAATGACGCCACTAAACCATTGCAAATTGCACACCATACAGTGATAGGCAGTTGCATGTGGATTTTCTATATTCAATAATTTTACTTATTAATGTATCAACTGCCACTGAGTGGGGAATGAACCTCATCACTGAACAAAATGTTGTGTAAAAATAGGTCATCCAAACCCTTGTTGTCCAAGCACCCATTCCGCGTGTATTCTACTGAATCCATGCTCATCCGCCTTCAATGCCCGAGTGAGTTGAACTTCATAAGAATGCTTCTTTTTGCGGTTTGATCTTTCAGTGTTCTATTTTTGACAGTTCACTCGTGATTCGTAGCATGTACCAGAGTCAAACATGCTCAGTTAGCATTGCCATTTCCTCATGGATTCATGGACTCATGGACTTCATCCGAACAACGTTTACAAATTATTGGACTCTCTTGTCAAAATTCATGCTCTGTGAAAAATTATGTGCAACGACGAAGCTAATTTCTGGTTGAATGGGTACCAAACCAAAATGGCGTATTTGGTTCGATGAGGATCCTCAATGCAACCGGAAAAAATGCACAGTTTGATGCGGTCTATGGTCCAGAGGACTCATTAATTGGCCAGTATTATTTTTTAGTGATGACATTTAGTCAATTCCACACCACACCCAGTTCCAGTCAGAGGGTACTACATACCACACAGGACGGGAATCGATGGACCAATTGAGAAATGAATTCATAGATAAAATTATCTTTCTTTTTGAACTTGTTAATTGGCCAGCTAGATCATACGTGCTTTGCATTCATTTTTGTATGGTTGTTGGAGCACATCATTACTATCATCATCGACATTCATGAGTCATTATTTTAATTACGTAGAACACTTACTCTTGAACATAGACTGTCAAAATTGAATGAAAATATTGGGATATTAAAGAAATTGAAAAGAAGTTGAATACAAATATTGTAACATTGAATAGTCAAAATTCCCGCCAAAAGCAAATAGTATCTTCCATATTTTTTAGAATAAAGATTCGTTGAGTTTTATACCATTTGTAACATATAAAATCTGAAAGCTATCAATAAATCGACCTCTTCTTGTTCTCGCTTGAATTTTTTAGTATTTTTTTTTCGTCGATATTTTCTCGCCTATTTCGTCGTTGTTTCCCTATTTCGTCGTCGTGACTTTGCCATTTTCTTCGTCGCCTATTCGCTACGTCGTCGATTTCATCAGAAACCCAGACAAAAAGGGTTCACGTAAGTCTCACGAATACCGAAAAACAAAAAGTACGAACACCAACATTTCCCAGTCTCGACAAGTATAGATCTCGCCCCCAACAATGGTGATACATCGAGTCACACATGCCAATAAGCGTCAATTGCAGCCTTGGAAGACAGTGGCTGTAGACCGTAGATGGCCAGGGCTTAGCTTTTACACCAAACACTCGAGTTGTGCGTTCTATTGTTCGATCACGAGTGAAAGGGACCTACAATTTTATGCGGACTCCGAAAGTCCAAGTTTGAGGAGCTTTTTCTAGACAGTTACACTTTTTGAGCATGTCAGTGACTGGAAAGAGGTGCAGCCGTGAAAATTTTGTTTGTCGTACTTGGAATCGTACTAGACGATCGTATGACACAAACCAATTTGTGCGGTGAAGACGGTTGACACTTGAATGCTGCTTAGTTCGGCCAGTTTGAAGAAGTAGGTGACTTCTTTGCGAGAAGAGGCAGATACACATCTGTCGCTCAAACAACGATTGTTTGGTTGGCCCCCTTTTTGTGGTTGGTGTTTGTCGAATGGAACACATCGGTCACGATCGTTGAATGACCGATACGGTGGACTTCTGTAGGCGAACGTGATCCAATGGTGCCTATTTTGCAGAGTTTGATAAATCATATTTTTTGAAACGTCTTCTTTGTGTTTCTGCAAGGGCGATGCATGTTCCGCCTTCCGAGGTAGAGTAGTATTATGGTCGACTTCATAATTGCAACATTTTTGCCCCTGCACTGCACAAAACATTCTCTCTATGTATTTATGAACAGAAATACTGCCGCAAGTTTGCAGCAGGCGAGTGTTATCAAAAACATAAGTAAGGCGATACAAAAGTGAGTGATGTTTAATTGTATTGCCAAACAAAAAACACGAAGCAAAAGGGCGATGATTTCAAATAAAAAGAATTGGAAGTCTAGACGTTTTCCAAAAAGAACCGAAATGTCCTTAAAATAATAAGAGAATCTCCGGATAATGTTTTTAAGAACCACTTTCGAATGAAGAAGTCCAACTTTCGGTTTCCCTGCAATTCTGCAACAAAACAATAATCACTGGCAACTTGATCACAGTTTGATCAAGTCGCTTTGCTTTTATGAACGCAGTTGTCGACTGCTGTGATTCAATTCAATTCAATTTTATTTGAACAAAAACTATACAATTGGTCTTACATGCTAAAAGCTTAAGCTAGCGGAAAAGGTGTTGGCTCAACAATAGGGGCCCAACGGAGGTACAATGCTTACAAGATTTACAGTGAAACTTAAATAAAGTTATTGATTTGAACATTTTACATAATGGAGATCTTTTACATCGGGGTGTTCAATTCCGTGTGTCCTCTCGGGATGGGGGTGGTAGCGTGGCGGCCTATTTAGCCGCGATGTTGACTGCTATCACTACTATGGTAGAAGTGATACTGATACAGTCCGTTGCTTGATGTCCTTGGGAATGTTTGCTCATTTAGCAGATTCAATGCGTTGAGGAATTGTTGTCCGGGAGTCGAACTTCTCAGGTCCCTGATAGCCATGTTTGGGTGATTGCCGATGTCGTGTAGTTGCCTCTGGAACAGTGTCACCAAGTATTGTTGTAAAACGATGATGCGAGCTTCTTGTTGGGGTACATCTGGCGGTCTCTGTCATAGGAGAGACCGGTGCATATTCGGAGTATCTGCCTCTCGAAGATCGAAAGCTTTACCATGCTGGTCTTGGAGATGGTATGCCATATAGGAAACCCATACGCTATGATCGGCCGAATGAGTTGCTTGTAGAGTAGCAACTTCGTCTTCTGGCTTAGTCCGTTTGGTTTTTGCATAAGCGGGTAGATGCTATGGAATCCAAAACTGGCCTTTTTAAGGGTCAGCTTCGAGTGGTTGTTGAATTTCAGTTTCTCGGTGAATTCAATCGATTTCGACTGCTGTGATGCATAGTCAATGCAGTGTATTTACATTTATGAACGCACATCTTGCAGAGCTGCCGCAGTGTGACGTTTATGAACTCGTCCTATTTCTTCTTCCTCTTCTTCTCTGCAGCTTCTACAGAAGCAGGGCCGGCTCCACCATATGTGCAGGAACCAATACTTGAATGATTCGTTCGTGGGATTTGAACGATTGACCCAGCTCTAGTCTAAACTACAAATGGCTGCCAGATTTCTCCATTCAGTTCCTATATCTCCCGAGAATTGAATTACTTTTTTGAGAATACTATTTGGCAATCCTTACTTACTTACTTAAGGTGGCGCTACAGTCCGAGGTGGACCTGGACAACAACCAATAAGCGTCTCCAGCCAGCTCGATCTTTAGCTAGCTGTTTCCAGTTTCGCACACATAGTTGGTTGAGGTCCCTTTCCACTTGCGTGCGCCACCTGAGTCGCGGTCTTCCTCTACTGAGCCCTCCCTCGGGGGTGGATTCGAAGACTTTTCGGGCCGGAGCATTGGTTTCCATCCGCTCTACATGACCTAGCCATCTCAATCGTTGGATCTTCACTCTTCTGGCTGAGTCGATATCGCTAAACAGCCCGTCATTATATCTCCTCCTCCACTCACCATCTATGCAGACGGTACCGAAAATCACACGAAGAATTTTCCTCTCGAAGCAACTAAGAGCAGCTTCATCCGCTTTTGACAAAGTCCATGCCCCCTAGCAGGACTGTGACGATTAAGGTCTTGTAAGGCGTTACCTTGATTGTTCGAGAGAGGGCTTTGTTTACAAATTGCTTTCTTAGCCCAAAGAAGCAGCGATTGGCAAGAGTTATTCTTCGTTTGATTTCAGCGCTGCTGTCATTGTCTGAATTGATAGCGGTGCCTAGGTAGACAAAGTTTTTGACTACCGCAAAGTTATATCTGTCTGCTGTGACGTTCTGACCGAGACGTCGGTGTTGGGTGTCCTTTCTCATTGACAGCATGTACTTGGTCTTACCCTCGTTTACCGCTAAACCCATCTTGGCGGCCTCCGTTGCAATATCCACAAAAGCGCCATTGACATCACGCTGCGTTCTTCCGGACGTTGGACGGACTTCTGAAAGATTGTTCCTCTGGTGTTGGCGTTCGAGTTTTGAACAATTCTTTCAAGATCGATGTTGAAAAAGTCGCATGACAGCGCGTCGCCTTGTCTGAATCCTTTTTTGACATCAAAGGTCTCGGTTAGGTCGTTACCGACCTTGATGGAGTAGCGTGCATTCTCCATCGTCATCCTACACAAACGGGCGAGTTTGGTAGGTATGCCAAAACTAGACTTTGCTCTGTATAGCTCGTCTCTATAGATGATATCATACGCGGCCTTAAAATCGATGAAAAGGTGGTGGGTATCGATTTGTTGCTCCTGGATTTTCTCCAAAATCTGCCGCAGTGTGAATATTTGGTCGATGGTGGATTTTCTTGGCCTAAAGGTATGGACCGACCAGGTTGTTGACGAATGGCTTTAGGCGTAAGATTTTCTATGCGATACTTAGGAGACTGATGGCTCTGTAGTTGGTGCAGTTCAAAGGGTCTCCTTTTTTATGGATCGGGCAAACAATGCTGAGGTTCCATTCATCGGGCATGTTTTCTTCCAACCATATTTTACATATGAATTGGTGCATGCTCCTTACCAAATCATCGCCTGCGGCTTTAAAAAGCTATTTGGCAAGCCTTGATATTTTTTTTCGAAAATCTTAACGAAGTAATTGAATTGCACATTCAGTGTTTCCACAGTCCGTAGCATGAGGCCTGTTTCAAGGTATAGCATTCAATTTGGAGTGCTCCGGAGGAAATGAAAGATTTAATGCGATTAAAAAACTAATTTTTTTACAATTTGAGATTACAACTATGCTTAATACTAAGGGTTGGGGTGCTGGCTGAACATTCGGGGCCCAACTGATGTACATTGTTTAATTCAACATTTGGTATTACAATATCGGTTTAGTGTTTATTTGTTAAATCCTACAATATCCAGAGCTTACATTGGGTTGTTCAAATCCGCGTGTCCATGCGGTGCTAGCCGGCGTGGTAGCCGACTTAGCCTCGATGATGGCTGCTCTGCTAGAAGCCATGCAGCTCGTAGTTAGATGTCGTTGGGAAGTTCTGCTCGCTTAGCAGATTTAGCGCGTTAAGGTAGCGTTGTCCGGGGATGGTGTTCTTCAGGTTCCTGATTGCCTCGTTAGGATGCCTGCTGATGTCTCGAAGCTGTTTTCTGAACTGTGTCACGATGTACTGTTGTAAGGGGAACCAAAGATTATTTCACAGAAGTATCGGAGGCATTTTTCAACTGCTTCGAAGGCAAATGTTCCTGTATTCTTTTAGAATTGAAAAACAAGCGCTTGATTGTTTGTCCTTAGTTGCCAATAGAAATGAAACATACGGCAGAACGTGCAGCAATACAAGAACGTGCAAATACTCTGCTCACCATGAAATCGAACGATTTAAATCTTCTTCAACACCGGCAGCCATATTCTCAGCGTCTTTCGTGTATTCCGATGGTGATAGACCCATCGGACATCTGTAACAGAGTCCAGTCTCTTCGAACAGCTACATTGATTTCCACTCCTCCTGCATGTGGTGTTATCTGTTTCTGTACTAGATTGTGATTGAATTCAAAAAGGTGCTCAAGCGTTGATTAATATTGCCGTGATTTGAAAGAAGACCGAGGGAAACATGGTCGAAATTCCGTCTCAAAAGCTCGACTTTTTCGACATTTTCAGATTTTTCAATACATTCTGAATCAAAGTCCGAATTGGAACCGTAGCGACGACAGCGTGATAAACAATTCCTAGAAAAACTAGAAAAATAAACGCAGTGACAAGTCACGTCAATCACACAGCCACTTTCTCTTATAAAAAAACAAACCGATTTCAGCTTAAGATGTTTACTCGGGAGCTTCTTATCGCGAATTGAGTGAAAATCGGAAATTTCATGTGTTGCGACATCTCAAAATGTGCCCAGAAAGTTTGCTGCAATTTCAGTATTAAAGGGCCCACCTATAGAGAATTCACTCTTATTACACGCCCGTGGCGTCATGTTTGAAGTACTCTGTCGTCCTAAAAACACATGCAGCAGGTCAGAGACAGTGACGCGGATGCAAAAGCATCTCATGTGCATGTTCATGTAGCGACTTCTGATTAATTTCATGCGCATTTATGCAACAACGTGTAAATGGTGCCATGCAGCACAAATTCACGTGAACCCGTGAGCGTAGATTTTTACAAGCTACGTTAGAGTACCTTTTTTTTCCGCTCTGACGTAAATTAACCTAATTTCATGGTAAATCAGCACATCACACCTTCCGACAAGTCATTAGAAACATGAACCAGCATTTGCAAAAAAAATGGTTAAAAAAAAAAAAAAGTCTGCCGAAACCCGGGATTGAACCGGGGACATTTAGATCTTCAGTCTAACGCTCTCCCAACTGAGCTATTTCGGCCGTGGAGAATTCCTGTGACAGTTTTCCTTCTGCCAAGGACTGCGGTTGTGGTCAAAAGCAGCTCCATTCCATGGTTCCCTTAGTTGGCACGAAGCCAGACACCAATATGGTATTTATTATCTTTGCAGACACGAACAGCCAGATGACTAATGTCAGGGTCTTGTGGGTTGGCTTCATTTTGTGATGTTCTCGGCCGCATGCAGCTGACATGTCTGCGAAGGGAATACTCTTTGGCACTTGGGGGAACAAAAAAACGGAGGAAAAAGTATAGACGGACGAATGGACACGGTGAAGGCTTTGTTTTCTGTTGGTGGTGCCTTAACAAGACAAACCACTGTGTGACAAGTGGACTTTTTTAAAAATATTCCCTCGCTTGAGGAACGTTGTGGCAGCTCTTTTGGCTAAGTGCCAAAACTGATTTCCACTCCTCCTGCATGTGGTGTTATCTGTTTTTGAACTAGATTGTGATTGAATTCGAAAAGGTGCTCAAGCGTTGACTAAGATTGTTTCTTTTAGCGGCGCAATGATGCCACTTTCGAGGAGAAGACATTTAATCCGTTTGTTACAAGGACGACTTCAAAACTGGAGGAGGTTGAACATTCTTGCACATGATCTCAGCTTGGGACTCTAAGCCATACTGCTTTCAGTCATCAAGGCCAAAGTGTCAATAAGTACTCGAAGTAATGCGGATTTGTAGCTTTCACCTCATGTTCTGTGGAACTGCCGATAGTCCACAGTGTCCACAGCTTTCGCCGGATTCTTCAGATTCGTGCGTCTATGTTGGATCGTGGATGAGGTGGTGGTATGCTTGACTTAGCCTCGATGGTGACTGCAACCACGGCTCTAGTAGAATGGATGCAGCTCGTTGTTCGGTGTCGTCGGGAAGGTCCGCTTGCTCAGCGTTGGCGGGTTCGTCTTCATCAGGTGCCCGATCCTGTTGGTGTCTAGTAATTGCTTTCTAAGTAGCCTTATCATGCACTGTTGCAAGGGTGATTGGCCGGTTGCTTGATTGGCCGTATTGCTCATGTCGCCTCGGTCCTTACGACGATCCCTGTCAGAGCTGAGACCGGTACATATTTGTTGTATATATGGCACATCTTGGCTACGTTAAGATGGGCCATACTACCTCCTTGTAAAGTGGCAGCTGTATCATCTGACTTAATCCATGTTACCAACGCGCCAGGCAAGGTTGCCTTCTTGAGCACCAGTTTCGAGTGGCTGTTGAACTTCAGCCTTTCCGTGAAGTTAAGGCCATGAAACTTTCTATACGGTTAGTGAGCATTATCTTGATGCTCCGACATTTAGTTGCAGATCTACATCCGCCTCGGGATGGTCTTCTGAAGCACTAGTGGTGTAGTTAAACTTCTTTGCCGTCTGGATTTCGACCCTCCGCGTGACGATTTGTGTGACATTAAGCTGGCATGTGTCAGCGACTCATCTGCAAATCGACAGCAGTTCGATGTATTTGGTTAGAAGTGGGTGGTCTGCCGTCTGTAGAGTCTGGTCTGTAGAGCATCGGTCCCAGCTGCGACCCTTGTGCAAGTCCCACTTTGGTCCTCCGCTCCGTTGATTTGCTGTCTTCAAGGTATCTTCTGGAGTAAAACTAAGCTCTTCAAAACCATCTGATTGACCTTATAGATGCGTCCCTCTATCCAGACCGTGTCGAAGACTTTTTCCACGTCCAAGAAGCAGGCAACTGTAACTTTGTGTTTGTTCAGGACAGCTGCAACATCGTGGTGGAACTGCAGCAGAGGATGTAGCTTCGAATGTTTTTTCCCGGAATCCAGATTGGATATCAGGGGCAATGCCGATGTGGCATTCTTTTCATTTCCATTTATACCACCAGCAGTTACTCGCAGAATACCCCTTACTGCCTGCGTGTGCTGTGGTGTATGCGCGCTACTGGTCGTTGCCGGAAAAGGTCAACATTGCATCCGTCGATGTTTGCGATTTATGTGCATCAATTCGATTGAGGATGCCGTGGTGTTTGCTCAGCTAACAGATGCTGAACAGATAGAAGACGCACATGTATTGGACTACGAACTGCGTTGCTGTCCCGTTGTGGTTAGTCCGCTACGAACTTCTCTCAGTTACACCACCTCTTTTCAAAAACAGGTCCTTATTACGTTTAGACAATAATGTCTTGCTTGTACACCGCAATAAACTGAAATTGAATTGAAACTGAATATTGATCGACCCTCGTAATCCTCATTGTCTTCCTCGCAGGACGAATGTCCTGCCTATCGACCGGTTTCTTCGGTGCCATACAGCAAGACTGACAGGATAAGCGTCTTATTGAATACGGAGCATAATGTTGGTACCTCCTTTCAGTGGAAACAATTTGTTTGAACCAGCCGAAGTACCAGTTCTTTGAAGAGTTTACGTTTGTTAATCAACTCCTTAAAAAATGTACCCAAAAGGCGCTCCACTAGGGCCATTCCAATTATCAACAGCCTGTATCTGAATTCTTTGAAGCGAATAAGACCCTAACGCAAGAGGTACAAATGTACGAGCAGTAATTTCCGGAATTTCAAGAAATCTCCTTGGCTACCCTATTGCCCCAGAGACCAGGCTCTCCGCTCTTTTTTGATGGGGTAGCATTAATTAGTAATATCCTCCACTTTTGTTACCCCCATTTCCGCTGTTGGCCGGATCACCATTCTCTGTCCGTTGACTCGATTGCAATGAATTCCCCTAATCCCTCGCCAATAGTCCCCAACTGTGGGCACATTTCATTTCCCCCCATTCTATTTCACTTTGCTTAGTTTTGCAAAATTTTCCTGCAAATACTCCAAAAGCACTCACATTTTCCATGCCATTGCTTTCAACCGATGTCCCTCTCCGCTCCTAACCACCGACGAACTTCATCGTTTCCACATCCACTCAATATATTCCTCTCTGCTCGTGTATTGAATGAAATCGATACATGTAGAGCTTCCCATAAATAATTCACAGACGATTTAATCCGTCTATTGTGCAAAAGAATGCATCTACTCACTCTGCTTTCAGTTGAAAGCGCAGAGACCGCCGTGCCGTGCCGCAGCATGCAATATTTGTTAAGTTCTCCATCTGGGACAGATGTCATCCGTATTTACAGGTTGTGTGTTGAAGAGGAATTTTTTTTATTTGTATCGATCTCAATCGATACTACTTATCGCTGTAATCACAGACCGGTTTCGGAGAATTTCAGCGTTTAATCGAAATCAACGATGCAAGTGATGTAAGCCAAACAAGTTCATTTTAATTGTGCCATTTGATTGATTTTCACGTCAACCCTTTCGGGACGCAATTCAGGTGACAAAGTTTGCAAAAAATAGGAAATTTTATTAACTTGTTTATCGTAATGCTGGTGGATAAACGATATTTTGAGTTCTTTCGGTAGGTGGGTAAACATAAGGACTTTTCCGCGTTCCAGGCGGAAACAGGAAGTTTGAATCGCAAATCGGTTGATCTTAGATCTTAGAAAGGCGTGAAAGCAGCGAAATTCTCTGCATATCTTATAGAAATGAATTCAACTGCAGCTCCATAACTCGAACATTCCATAAATTGAACAAATAAAGAATATTTGTTCCCGTGACTATTCGCCTTATGGACATTTGACTGTATAGATATTCTAGGGATGTTCGAACTTTTGCCAGTACACATGTGTACAGTGCCTCAGGAAAGGGTTGACTGAAGTTTCATCAAGGATGCACCTTCAATGATTCAGAGTGTTAATGGATCGAAAATGATTTTAAAACCGTTGGACCTCGCGGAAGAGGACTTTTTGGTGCCCTTTAGTGCCCACTGGTCCACTTTGGACACGCACTCTTCGAGCAAGAAGTTTGTTCAACAAAAATATTCCAAACTGCATGCGAATGGTTTTATTACGTTCTGCTATACAAGCTAACCAGTATGCTTGGTATTTGAAAGCTTGGAGTACTGTTGAGTCTGCGCCGGACGACGATACGTATTTTTTGTAAATTTGCGATTTTATCACACGAATATTTCTGGAAAATCGGTCGAATTCGACTCCGAAAAAAATATTTCCGTATTCATTATTGTGTCCAGAAGGTGACATAATTTTTTTGGGATTTTTAATTCGCACGCTGGGCAGTTACGCCATAAAATATGTTATCTCGTTAGGAAACCGTATCTATGGTCAGATTATCAATGACCAATGACAGTTATTTGCAACGCTGCACTCTTCACGGAGATGTAGCGTTGGTTATCTGTAAGCTAGAAAAGAGTTAAGAATCTAGTTGTCCGTCGCCGATGATAAATCGCATTCCAAAGTGCAAGCTTCCTCAAAAGTTCGACAATCGTGGTGACAGCCTTGAATATGTGCCTTCATACTACGACATCGATGTTTCCAAAGTCGCATGGAACGACAACAAAGTTGGGAATATGGCTTCCACTATGGCTTGAATGAAACCATGTTTATCGTCCGATGAAACGGCAGCGGCAACAGCTCCAGTTGTTCAGCGTTTCAACAAAAAGTCTAAATCGGTGGAATCAGTTGAGTGCCCCGCAGTCACACACGAATACAACAAATACATGGGCGGCGTCGATCTAATGGACGCGTGCTTGGGCCGATGTCGCATCCGCATCATATCATGCAAATGAACACAACCACATGTGCGATATGGCAATCACCAGCGCTTGGATGTTGTTGACGCCACTTAGAGTGTACAGTACAAACTACGAAACTACTAAAATTGTACGAATTTATCATGAAAGTGGCCACTTGTCTTACAAAATCCGGCATACGGTTGGCACGAAAATCTGGTCGCCTATCGAATTTGGTATCGGACATCGCAGCCAAGCGGAGTCGAATGAATGTTGCCCATTTGCCACCGAAGGATGTACGACTAGACACAATCGGTCACTTGCCGGAGCACGATACAGCCCCACATCGATGCAAAAAAAACCTGGATGCGACTCACGAATTCGATTTGTTTGCGGGAAATGTCAAGTTCATCTGTGCCTCACCAGGGAAAGGAACTGTTTCATGGAATTTCACACAAACCGAGTCGCGCCGCCGATGCTTTTTGATCCAGAGTTGGTTTTTTAATCATTTTCCATGCAAATACATCTTTTCAATTTTTTTGGTGATAATGCCCAGCGTGCTCAAAAAAAAAAAGTAACAAAGTCGGTAGGTCATTGTATGTTCGATTTTTTTCTGCCAATTCAAAGCTGTGTCCAAGTACTGTGAAACCTCTCCATAGCGGACACCTGCGGTGCCTCTTTCATACTCGTTTTTGCTTCGTGTGTCTATACTATCGTTATTAGGGTTACAACTGCTCAGTAGGCGTTGAAATTCATGTCCGTGTCGAGTAAATAAGGAGTCCGTTTTAAAAGGGTTGAAATGCACAAATAGCCCTATCTTCATGTCGAGACCATGACATATTGTCCGTATAGAGAGGTAGAGGGGTGTCCGTAAAGAGAAGTATCACTGTACTGGGTTATCAAACAATTGGTCGCATTTTAAATCAACGGAAAAATGAATGTGTTCTTTGGAAAGAGTGAAGGCTTTTTATGTCGAAAAATTCTTCGAAAAATTAGATGACTTTTCCTTGTGGGGCGCTACGGTCCGAGGTGGAGCTGGGCCTCAGGCATTCTCTCTCTCTCTCAGCTAGCGCGACCCAGTTGCACACACTAACTTGGTTGACTTCGTTCTCTACTGACATCATTTTAAATCCGAGCGTTTTGCTGTCTATAGCTCTGATCTGTAAACCAAGACTAGGATGATCTAAGTTTTTTATTACTTTTTGAGAGAGAAACCGCTGCTGCTAATGTTATTATTCTTTTTCATTTCGAATTCGGTGTAGAAGTCCCTGACTACCTCAAAGTTATAGCTGCTCACTGTGATGTCTTGTCTTAGTCATCGGACTATATTGTCTTTTCCTCGCTCACCGCGACAGTTGTTTCCGTCGCAATGTCATCAAATCGAAGGTCGGTGTCGATCTGCATTGCTGGGGTCTTTCTCAGTATCTACAGCCCGACTTCCCGCATCCGCAGCTGTACTGATACGAACTTATCTGATTGTGATTGTGAGACGTGTGACTGGTGATTGTGGGTCCAGTCAAAGTGATCATCTTTCGTGAAGGCTCTAAAAATGGTAACGACGTAAGAGGATAACTTTCAGTAGTTTTGTCTTCAGATCAGCTCCAGTCAAGATGATCATCATTTATATTCAATGAATTGGCTATTTTGACAGTTTTCACAGAACACTTCTGAGAAGTTGACTTGGAATATCGCCGTCATCTAGGGCAACTTGAATCCTCCACTTCGTGCCTTAGTTTTGGTGCATTTATTTTGAAGAATTTACAATCAAATCAAAAATGCTATTATATGAGGTTGGTACTTTCGAAATAAAAACTGATATTATCTATTGTCGCTGACCAATAAGCGTTTAAACAACGTCCCATTGGTAGTTTGAACTGAGACACCCCACAAGGGCCATGTCCAATCCCCTCTTCCTTGAAATGTGATAGTCGCCGCAGATGACATTGCTATGGTTGTGGCAGAAATACCGCTCTGTTCTAAGGAATCCCATCTAACATATCCTCTCCACTCTCACCAGTGGAACGAACAAGTGCGGTGTAAACGTGAACGCACCGAAAAACCGTAACTCCTCTTTACTACAAAATAATGGGTGATGCTTTTGCTGTTTGGTTTTTATTATTACGACGCTCGTAAAATGGTCGATGTGCGAAAGACTTCTGTCACAGGGCACGTAGTAAAATTCAATAATTTGTAAGCGATGTCCCGGAAATGTACGTCAAAACACAATGCATGGCCTTACATGTACCTGAACACATGTGCAGTTAGCACTACAACTGCACGGCTACGTTGTTTATTTATTTTATTTTTTTTAAGAGGTATAGAACTTTGAAATGGAATTAAACAAAGATGATTACTTTAAATTGACATGAAATTTACTTTATTTGAGAGATAATCTTCTGGCATTATAATTTAAATATGATTTCTGGCATATGACCGCTACGGCTGGCTCGGACGTAGTCTAATCTGAAGCTCCAATTATCGATGACTTTTCCAACATTTCTGATCGTATATCGGCAATAACGCGGCGAATGTTGTCATCCAAGTGATCAATCGTTTCGGGCAGAAATAAGAGAGCAAGGAGATATTCAACTTCTACCTCTCTTGCCCCTTGATTTCATTTGACAGCGTTTTATATACGCTTTTTCTCCCCTGTCTGTGAATACGTGTGAGCTGTTGCGAACAGCTGGTAAACAGCTGATGCCCTTCCCCAACCGTAGTAGTGGGGCGAATTAGAGTTCTTATTTGAAAATTCGGTCGTTACTGAACTTTTTTCAAATTTTGGTGTTAAATGTTCAACACAGAAAGGAGAGGTAAGCAAACGAACAAGCGTATGTTCATGAAGCAGATTTATTAAACTCCCATTTCTGGGAATCACTGTCTGAAGCACTACGGTGAAATTAATGAATACTTTACTTAATGTACATATTTATTTTTGCACATGTATGAATAATACATATAAAATGAATTCACGCGAAACTTGTACTAATAATAATTATACTGAAAAATTTGCATGAATCATTTAAAAAAAAACTTTGTTGGTCATTTTAGTTTTTTTTAAAGAAATGTGATGGAAGTTAATTCCAAATTTTGACAACCATTTTCATGAGTTAGTTTTAGTTGCATTATTTAGACATTTTTCTGAACAATTACGAAATTTAAATTCATGAGTTTTCACAATTCATGAATGATATACAACTGCAAACTGATCGCCTATATGTTACTTCAAAGAATTAAATTGATTCAAAATATTCCTGTAAATAGATTTACATATATTATTTAAATAGCATTACATGTTTATTCGCCCAAGTATTATATATGCTCTTAAGAATATGAGTCAACTATTGAACACCCTCCGAACAATAGTACATGATATTGGGCAAATCCACGAATCTGCCGACATTTTCCCACAAAAACCACGAATCTGCCGCCATTATCCCACAAAATCCACGAATCGGCAGCCATATTGTGGTGGATCAATGGTTTTTATAAGAGTATATGTGATGTACAAGGGAGTTTCACTACTCTCACATTTCTCTCCGGTGTGGACTAGGAGAAATTCTCGCCGAAGTTGGATATCTCCTTGCTCTCTTATCTCTGGTTTCGAGCTTATCCGCACAGAATAGCGACTTCACATATCTTCACAGAATATAGTCAAGCGGCGTTAAATCGCACGATCTTGGAGCCCAATTCGGGGGTCCGTAAAGTGAAACTATGCGGTTTCCAAACGTTTCGTACAATAAATCAGTTATGGCACGAGCTGTGTGACATGTTGCGCCGTCTTGTTGAAACCACAGTTCCTGCACATCATGATTGTTCAATTGATGCACGAAAATGTCAGTAATCATGGCTCTATAGCGGTTACCATTGACTGCAATTTCAGCTGGCCAGCATCGTTTTTAAAGAAGTACGGACCAATTTTGTCACCTTCACATAAAGCACACCAGTCAGTTTTTGTGGATGTAACGGTGTCTCAACGTTACATGACGTATCCATTCAACCAAAAGTGAGCTTCATCGCTAAACAAAATTCGCTTATGAAAATTGGGATCAACGGCAATCTTGTTTTGGGCCCATTTCACCGAATCTACGCTATGCCAACTATGCTGTGCAACAAATGCCAAACCAAACTAAAAATAAATCACTTGACAGCTGAGAAAATGACCGCCAGTTCAAATAGTGTTACCAACATAAAGTTCTATACCTCTAAGAAAAAAACACCCTTCATTTCTAATTGGGTCCAATCGCTATGTAGTAGGTCAGCCAAATTTGTAGTACAATTTCGAACACTGACATTTGTGAAATGATAAATTGTAGGAATCATTCCAACGCATGGTTGAGGCACTACATGGCCATAACTATAGAGTCCGTTGCGTCCGTTGTGTAGAGTCCACCAACATCCTAGTTACCGGATTGCAAAGCGGTGCCCCATGAATACGTACATGCGTTGCGTCGAAAATCCATCCGAACCCCACTACGACGACATCAGAATGAATTGATTTAGGGGGGATTTAAGGAACTGTCAAAATATGCTAAAGTTAAAAGTTGACCGTCGTGATGCATTCCACTTGTGGACTGTGTTTGTTATATCTCCCCTCTGATTAGGGCTTATGAGTTGTCAATTGTTTGAAATTACGCAACACAAGCGACGGATTCTGTGGGTTTGGGCCTGTAGTCCCTCAATGAAGCGTCAGTAACGTGATGTCGGCAGTAACAACGCAGTATTGCTTTTCACCCATGAATCTTTACATGACGAAATGGCAATGCTAACCGAGCATGTTTGAATTTGACAGATGTCAGGAATCACGCTTGAACTGTCAAAAATAAAACAGCGAAAACCCAAACAGCTAAAAAATCAGAGAACTGTCCACGAACAAATTATAAATCTCTAGAGGACAACATCGAACGCGGAGCTAGTTAACAAAAAAGAAAGGAATGAAAAAAAAAAATTAAGAGTTGCCGAAACCCGGGATTGAACCGGGGACCTTTAGATCTTCAGTCTAACGCTCTTTTTTTTTTTTTTTTTTTTTTTCATGTAATTTTGTTTTTATTTAATGAAATATGCTTACTTGCTAGACAAAAGTACTTAAAACTAGCTTAACTAACTTAAGAATATACAAATGTTCTTAATACTAACCTACTGACCCTATGCGGGTACTCTAAGCTAATCTAATCTACAGTATAATTGTGCCTTTCGGCTTAATCTATGTTTCTTTTTTTTTTTAAACTACCTTATAATTACTTACTCTAACATAAAACTTAAGACTATCTTAACTATGTCCGTAACAGTACGGACACGTGCACCAGGGCGTATATTTTATGTATATGCCTAACATATATATTTTATACGCCGTGGTGCACCTTTTTTTTTCTTTTCTTATTAGTTTTATAATTTTTTTGTTTTTATTAATTTTTTTGGATTTTTTGTTTTTTTTAATGTTTTTGGATTTTTTTTTCCTACTTTCTACCTTAAACCTATGTAAGTTGGCCACCATGGTCAACTATCTGGTCATCTAGAAAAGCCAGCGGTGGCGGAGACTGGTTTTGGTGTAACCACCAGTAAAATTGCCGTTCTTTGGCAGACTCTTTCCTGTCACGAGCGGGGATCGCTCTACTGAACCGAAGAAGATCCTCGTGGGTGCGAGCGACATCCGGTTCGTATTGGAGTCGCCTGTCCACTGTTCGGCGTACGACATGGAAGATAACAGGGCATCCGTCTGTATCCTGTATTAGGCCAATCGTGTCTAAATAAAGGAATGCTTCGGGAGGAATAAAGCCGTTAAGGCGCACCCTTTCATGGTACATGATATTGGGGTAATAAGCCCCGAAGATCAGACTGTTGGAAGAAGTCATAGCCCGTGCAATGTGCCTTCTGATCAGCTTAATAATAAAATTATCTATCCTGTTCAGGTTTGCCTCGTTGTACAGGACCTCGTTAGGATAGTACCTCTTGTACTCAGACTCGGGTGTACGATACAAACGGAGACAGCTTCTAAGACACTGTCTCTCGAACAACCTCATCTTTTCCATCTGGGAAGGACTCACGTTGAACCACAGGGGACAACCGTACGCCATAATTGGCCGGATGAGGGCCATGTAGCAGATTACCTTCACCCTGGTATCAAGTTGGCTGCTGTAAAACAACCTCCTTGCCGCAGCAAAGGCTTTTCTGGCTTTCGTCAGAGCAATATCTATATGTTTGTCAAAATACAGATATTGATCCAGCCAAATGCCAAGATATCTAACTACACTTTTCACAGCTAACGGCCGTCCTTGCGGGTCAACTATGCCGAACTTGCGCCAGTTTTGGCGCGTATCCCGCGGTGCCGTGTACAGCGGGGTCCTGAAAAGGGTAGTTTCACACTTCAGGAAGTTGATAATCAACTTCCAGTCGTCGCAAAATCGCTGAATTTTTTCGAAGTCACGCTGCAACAAGATATTTATTACTTCGACCTTCGGACCTGATCTGTACGCTACTAGATCGTCGGCGTACGCAATTAAGTGCGGCATGGAACCTATAAGATCCGCAGTGAATATTGAGAACAAGATCGGCGAACCAACAGCCCCTTGTTGAAGACCATTTTTAATGTCAAAGACCGTGGTAGAAGTTACGCCGTTACTTTTCACGACGAACTTTCTACCTGTTATCATGGCATAGATCGTATATAGCAATGGTTTACTTATGCCGAGCCTGACCAGCTTGAGGAAGAGACCCTCCAACCAAACGGTGTCGAACGCCTTCTCCAAGTCAATCAGACAGGCACCCGTGCACTGATTTTTGCTTTTATTCCATTGAATGTCGGATACCAGCTTTGACGCGGCATGTATGGTATCATGCTCCGCCCTAAATCCGAACTGGTTGTCCGGTATTATTTTATTTTCATCAGCCCATTGTTTCAGAACTCCTATGACTATCTTTTCAAAAACCTTGCTTATGCAGGGAAGATGTCTTTGTCCCGTTTAGGGATCGGTTGCACCACAGCTGTTTTCCAATGCGCCGGGTAATGTGCATTACTCAGCGCGTTGTTGAACAATGTTGTGTAAATTTGGACCGCTTCGGGGGGAAGATGGCGAAGCACAATATTCGGTATTCCATCGATTCCCACTGACTTTTTCTTCTTCAGCGAGTTGAAGATACCCTGAAGATCTTCTTGGGAAATCAAGATGAGATTGTCATCATTGGCGACGGCACTATGTGCCATATTATCGTCACTGAACCTGGATTCTCGGATCGCCATTGACTTATCTCGTTGCGGAGATAGAAGTGGTTTAGCAAGGCTCTGTTCTCCAGATCGTGATTCGGCCTACTAACCTCGTTGACCGTATACACTCGCTGGAACACAGCACCAATAGCTTTAACCTTCTCCTGGGGATCTTCAACCACGAAGAAGTCATTGTCTAGCACTGCCTCATCTGGATCGATGTCAATTGAAGTCAGTAATTGTTCGTTATCTGTCGTCCTGGGAAGTCTAACGACCTGAATGTCATTTTGATCTTTCCTCCGAAATATTTTATTTACTTGCGGGAACATACCCGGGTTGTTGGATTGTACAGCCCGGATTTTATTGCCCCAGTGCAAGCTTATAGCCAAACTGTAATTTATTTGAATTAACTGTTGGAGGTTCTTGATCTCAGACTTCAGTGCCCTGACTTCCGCGTTTTGTGGATCTGTAAACCGTCTGTGCAAGTGTTTGAGTCTTGACAGCAGTCTACTTTTGTGCACGTGAAGTGCATCGATGGTAGCATTTCGATAAACATCGCTGTCATCGATTTGTACTACCTTCGGAATGGTTTTCTCCATGGTTCGTTTTATTACGTCGTCCATTTGTATGAGGTACCTGTCAACCTCTTCGTTCGTCAGGTTTCTGTTTGTCGGAGGATTGATCCCACTCGAACGTAGTTCTGTGGTTAAAGCCCTGGAGAAACGTGGCCAGCGGACCTTATTGTAATTATAAGGGTGCCTCTGGACATATTCCTCCAGTTCTGCCACCTCGTTCGGGAGCTGAATAGCCGCGAAGAGTCCGCAGTGGTCACTCTCGTACTCAACCGCAGTTAAACAGTTCCGTGTGCGTCTATCCACGTCCAGTATAGTCAGTCGTTTGTCTATCAGCATCAGATCCAGATAGGACCCGCTTCTGGGAAAGGATGGCCTATCGGTTGCAAGCAAATCTAGCTTGAACTCACTATTGTGCTCTACCAACCAGTTATACAATGAGGTCCCCCTGGCATTATGCACCACGTTGCCCCAATCCATATGCCTCGAGTTCAAATCCCCGGCTATGACATAGTAGTTCTCTTCCGAGCTCAGTCGAAGGCTAGTAAATAGAGTATCGAGCTCTGAAATGAAATGGGGATTGATATGTGCCTTGTCAGACGCATAGATCGCGATCACATATAGCCGCTTACCACCCCGAAGGGGGATGCGTGCGATACACGCTTCTATCGCCTGGAATTTTCGCACTTCACCGCTATACACGACCTTATGACAAAGGCCTTTTTTGATTAAAAGAGCGACCCCACCAGCTAGGTAGGCTCGGTCTCTTCGAATGATATGATAATTCTTGTACCTGAGGGTATGCGTCTGGTTTAGCCTAGTTTCGCTAACCATCAACACGTCAGGATTATGGATTTGCAACAAGTTACCGAAGTTTAGTTTACGTTCAGGCCTGATCAGTGAATTCACATTCACTGCTAGGATTTTAAGGTTACGGGCTGCCTGCGCAGCCATTAAACCGATGTTGCGTTTGGCTCTCCGAACAGCGTCGAGTAGATGAGGTCTACTCGCGCTGCTTGCTCAAGGAACTGCTTTTGAAGCTGAGCGATCTGCCCCTGGATGGAGAGCAGGACCGTCTTCAGATCCAGATCGGCTTCAGGTTGCCTGGCCACTGAGACCGGGGCCACCTTCGGCACTGTCTGTTGAACCGGTCGCCTACCCGATGCCATTTGGGCATAGGAGACTGCCGGAGTAACAGTGGTAGCTGGAGCACGGGGCACTGGCCTCGCTTCTACCATTTTTCCTTTCCTTTTGGCCTCTATAATTTTTCTGATTTCTTGGACCTTAGGGCATCCCCGATAGTTGGCAGGGTGCCCGCTGGTCTTACAGAGTACACATTTTAGTTTGCTCCTATCCTCAACTTTCTCCGGCCCTAAGGGGCATTCCCCTCGATTGTGGGTTCCTGCGCATTTGACGCAGCGAGACTGCATGTTGCAATTCGCCGCGGCATGCCCAAACCTCTGACAACGAGCACACTGGAGTGTGTGCTTTGTCTTCTTTAATGTATCCCATTTGACATCAATAGAGCCTAGACGATGTATTCGTTTTAGACTATCTAATTTGCTGTCTGGGGTGACCTGGACTAGGAAGAACGGAAGTTTCCTGTTCTCCCTTTTCGAAACCGCAGTGATGAAGGGCTTAACCCCAACGACCTGGACATCGCCGCTCTGCGCTTGGCGCAGCTTAGCGAGGATCTCCTCCGGATCAGTGTCAGGATCCACGTCCTTAAGGAGCATGGTCTGCACTTTTTCCCCTTTTGGGGTGTAAGAAAAAAACTCGGCCTCCGCCACCGCTAGCCTGTCTTTAACTACAATATAGTCTGCCATTGATAAGCAATGGACAGATACTCTCAATGGACCCTTATACCTTATATAATATGACTCTTTGGTGACCAACTTACATAAGGTATCGACATCCTTCGTCTCCAGTCCGAAGACGTTGATTGGAGGGCATCTCTCTTTTTTCGCTGGCTGCTGCTGTTGTTGCTTCCGCTGTTGTTGTTGTTGCTGCTTCTGCTGCTGCGGCTGCTTCTTCTGCTGCTGCTGTTTCTGTTGTTGTTGTTGTTGTTGCTGCTGCTTTGGCTGATGTAGTTGTTGTTGCTGCTGCTGTTGCTTCTTGGCAGCTGTTGATCGTTGTCCCTTTGGCAACTGATGGGACTGTTCTTGTTGTTGCTGCTCTTTTGGCTGCTGTTTGTGTTGAGCAGCCTCTTTGGCCGCTCTCCTGGCCCTTAATTTGATTTGGAGGGCTTGGATGTGGGCATCCAGCTCCTCCCTCGCCCTCTGGCTCTTAATCAGCTGCTCCCGGTCCTCTTCCTCTTCGTCCTCTGATTCGGACGACGTTAGAGCATTGAAGGGGTTCTCTCTACCACTGTAGGAGAATCTCCCCTCGCCGTTTGCTGCCTTCTGGCTGCTGCTGCTGTAGTTGTGGCTACAGTTGTTGTTGTTGATGCTGCTGCTGTTGTAATTGCGGCTGTTGCCGCAATTTTCGCATCGGCTGATCCAAGGCTGGAACGGCGCTTCACAAGGTTTGGCTGTGGCTGAAGCTTCTTCCTCCTTTTCCTCCCCGCCTCTTCCTGTGTTGACTGGTGGTCTGATGTCCCAGCCACCGGTACAACATCACCCGATTTTCGGAGCTCGCACTGACTCACGCTTAGTGTCTTTATTTATGTTAATTCAAAAAAAAAAGTATTTCAAATTTTTCTACGGGATTCGAACCCGGCACCACGCAGTCACCGGCGATGACTCTACCGTGAAGCTACCGATTCTTATTTAACTTCGGCGATAGTTTCCGCACTTGATGTTTTACTATTTCCGCACTAAGTCGAAACACGTCTGCACTGGGTCGAGGTCTGTGAACGACTGAGTCGAACTTTTCTAAAATTCTCGGACAAAATTTGTTCCGAGATATTTCGAACTTTTCTAAAATTCTCGGACAAATTTTGTTCCGAGATATTTCGAACTTTTCTAAAATTCTCGGACAAATTTTGTCGGACAAATTTTGTTCCGAGATATTTCGAACTTTTCTATAATTCTCGGACAAATTTTGTTCCGAGATATTTCGAACTTTTCTAAAATTCTCGGACAAATTTTGTGCCGAGATATTTCGAACTTTTCTAAAATTCTCGGACAAATTTTGTTCCGAGATATTTCGAACTTTTCTAAAATTCTCGGACAAATTTTGTTCCGAGATATTTCGAACTTTTCTAAAATACTCGGACAAATTTTGTTCCGAGATATTTCGAACTTTTCTAAAATTCTCGGACAAATTTTGTTCCGAGATATTTCGAACTTTTCTAAAATTCTCGGACAAATTATGTTCCGAGATATTTCGAACTTTTCTAAAATTCTCGGACAAATTTTGTTCCGAGATATTTCGAACTTTTCTAAAATTCTCGGACAAATTTTGTTCCGAGATATTTCGAACTTTTCTAAAATTCTCGGACAAATTTTGTTCCGAGATATTTCGAACTTTTCTAAAATTCTCGGACAAATTATGTTCCGAGATATTTCGAACTTTTCTAAAATTCTCGGACAAATTTTGTTCCGAGATATTTCGAACTTTTCTAAAATTCTCGGACAAATTTTGTTCCGAGATATTTCGAACTTTTCTAAAATTCTCGGACAAATTTTGTTCCGAGATATTTCGAACTTTTCTAAAATTCTCGGACAAATTTTGTTCCGAGATATTTCGAACTTTTCTAAAATTCTCGGACAAATTTTGTTCCGAGATATTTCGAACTTTTCTAAAATTCTCGGACAAATTTTGTTCCGAGATATTTCGAACTTTTCTAAAATCCTCGGACAAATTTTGTTCCGAGATATTTCGAACTTTTCTAAAATTCTCGGACAAATTTTGTTCCGAGATATTTCGAACTTTTCTAAAATTCTCGGACAAATTTTGTTCCGAGATATTTCGAACTTTTCTAAAATTCTCGGACAAATTTTGTTCCGAGATATTTCGAACTTTTCTAAAATTCTCGGACAAATTTTGTTCCGAGATATTTCGAACTTTTCTAAAATTCTCGGACAAATTATGTTCCGAGATATTTCGAACTTTTCTAAAATTCTCGGACAAATTTTGTTCCGAGATATTTCGAACTTTTCTAAAATTCTCGGACAAATTTTGTTCCGAGATATTTCGAACTTTTCTAAAATTCTCGGACAAATTTTGTTCCGAGATATTTCGAACTTTTCTAAAATTCTCGGACAAATTTTGTTCCGAGATATTTCGAACTTTTCTAAAATTCTCGGACAAATTTTGTTCCGAGATATTTCGAACTTTTCTAAAATTCTCGGACAAATTTTGTTCCGAGATATTTCGAACTTTTCTAAAATTCTCGGACAAATTATGTTCCGAGATATTTCGAACTTTTCTAAAATTCTCGGACAAATTTTGTTCCGAGATATTTCGAACTTTTCTAAAATTCTCGGACAAATTTTGTTCCGAGATATTTCGAACTTTTCTAAAATTCTCGGACAAATTTTGTTCCGAGATATTTCGAACTTTTCTAAAATTCTCGGACAAATTTTGTTCCGAGATATTTCGAACTTTTCTAAAATTCTCGGACAAATTATGTTCCGAGATATTTCGAACTTTTCTAAAATTCTCGGACAAATTTTGTTCCGAGATATTTCGAACTTTTCTAAAATTCTCGGACAAATTTTGTTCCGAGATATTTCGAACTTTTCTAAAATTCTCGGACAAATTTTGTTCCGAGATATTTCGAACTTTTCTAAAATTCTCGGACAAATTTTGTTCCGAGATTTGTTCCGACAAGCTTCGCCAAATAAGGCCAGGACCTGACACGTTCCGACAAATACACCAGATCATCGGTAATAAAAAGGGTTTACCAGAAACTCTAACCACAAGTGAAGGAGACGCAAGCACTCCAGCCCAGAAAGCTGAAGCGCTCGCAAGATCCTTCGAAGGCAACTTCCAACCATCGCCACCCGATGATCCAGTATTTGTCACAGAAGTCAATAGCTACGTCTGCACCGTTGGAAATCCATCCCCACCAATCGTTATCTTCAACGAGGAAAATCCAGCCGATGAACCAGCAGAAAATGAAGAGCTGACAACAACAGAGGAAATCACTGGAATCATTCAACGCAGCATAACAAGGAAAGCGGCCGGAGCCGACAAAATATCGAACTTTGTCCTGAAACGAATGCCACAAGCGGTGATGATACTTCTCACCATAGTCATGAACAATTGCATCAACAATTGCTACTTTCCAAGTAAGTGGAAAGTTGCAAAAATTGTTGCAATACCCAAAAAGGGAAACGCTTCTAGTGTTTCGGGATACAGGCCTATATCGCTCTTGAGCAATATAAGCAAGATCCTGGAGTACCTGATAGCGATAAAGCTAAAGCGATGGTCCACCGACCTTAACATCATCCCGGATATACAGTACGGATTCCGGGAAAAACATTCGACGCTGCATCCCTTAATGAAGTTACAACATGACGTCGTAGCTGGCCTGAACAACCACCAAGTCACAGTGGCCTGCTTTCTGGACGTGGAAAAAGCATTTGACACGGTCTGGATAGAGGGACTTATCTACAAGATGAATCTGATGGGATTCCCCTCGAACCTAATCAAAATGATCTACAGCTTTCTTCACTCTAGAAAGTTTTACGTCCAGGTAGAGGGCAGCCAGTCAACGGAACGGAACATCAAAGCAGGAGTTGCCCAAGGATCAAAGCTGGGACCAAAGCTGTACAACATCTACACGGCAGACCAACCACCTCTAGCCGACACAGTTAGATGTTGTCTATTCGCAGATGACTCACTGACATACGCCACTTCAATGTCACCGCAAATCGCAGCGCGGAGGGTCGAAAACCAAGAAAGAGAGAAGTACAACTACTACACCAAATGGGGTATCCGAATAAATGCGGAGAAATCGATACTCATGTGCTTCAGAAGACCATCCGGAGGTAGATGCAGATCAGTAACGGCATGCCGGAGCATTAAAATCGTGCTTCCGAATGGCGCGACAATAACGCCAGTAGACAAGGTGAAGTATCTCGGCGTCAATTTCACCGAGAAACTGAAATTCAACAACCACTCGAAGCTGACCCTTAAAAAGGCCAGTTTTGGATTCCATCGCATCTACCCGCTTATGCAAAAACAAAACGGACTAAGCCAGAAGACGAAGTTGCTACTCTACAAGCAACTCATTCGGCCGATCATAGCGTATGGGTTTCCTATATGGCATACCATCTCCAAGACCAGCATGGAAAAGCTTTCGATCTTCGAGAGGAAGATACTCCGAATATGCACCGGTCTCTCCTATGACAGAGACCGCCAGCAGTACCCCAACAACAGGAGACTTTACGAAGAAGCTCGCATCATCCCCTTGCAACAATACTTGGTGACACTGTTCCAGAGACAACTACACGACATCGGAAATCACCCAAACATGGCTATCAGGGACCTGAGAAGTTCGACTCCCGGACAACAATTCCTCAACGCATTGAATCTGCTAAATGAGCAGACATTCCCAAGGACATCAAGCAACGGACCGTATGACTTCTACCAAAGTAGTGATAGCAGTCAACATCGCGGCTAGATAGGCCGCCACACCATCACCCCCCATCCCGAGAGGACCAACAAGGACACACGGAATTGAACACCCCGATGTAAAAGATCTCCATTATGTAAAAATTATCAAACCATTAACTTAAATAACATTGTAAATCTTGTAAACACTGTACATCCGTTGGGCCCCTATTGTTGAGCCAACACCTTTTCCGCTAGCTTAAGCTTTTAGCATGTAAGACCAATTGTATAGTTTTTGTTCAAATAAAATTGAATTGAATTGAATTGAATTGTTCCGAGATATTTCGAACTTTTCTAAAATTCTCGGACAAAATCGAATCAAATACATTTGGAGTGAATCCGACGACATCGAGATTTTCACCTGAAAAAATTGACAGTGTATAATGAGGCGTTTTCAGCCTCCTGGCTCATCTTCCAACTGGCACAGCGACCAAACTAGGCTTTTTGTTCCGAGATATTTCGAACTTTTCTAAAATTCTCAGACAACACACACACAGGTGTACGAAAGTCCGGGGTAGCCTAGTTTGGCCGCTGTGCCAGTTGGAAGATGAGCTAGGATAAGGCTGAAGGTGCCTTGCTGTACACTGTCAATTTTTTCAGGTGAAAACTGCTAACCCCACCAGGAGCTGAGAAAAGTAGCCGAGAAGATCCATCAAAATGGAAAATCGCGAATATCTCGAAAACTATTCTTTTTTCGGCGGTGCAATTCATCTCTTACGCGAATTTTGCCCTAAATCCTCGCTAAAAAAACGCTTCTTTTGAGACCGAAATCTTTGAAATCCGACCAGTAGAAGAGAAGTTAGGTAGGAAAACGTGTAGGCAAAGGTCCTTAAAAAAGGTCCTTAGCAAAAGCTCATATTTTCGAAAATCGGGCATAACTGAAGAACGGTGAGTCCGGGGTCGGAGATATCTGGCCCATCGAGGGGGGTTGAAAAGACCTATTTGCCCAGCTCAACTTTTGTTGGCTAACCCCACCAGGAGCTTGGAAAATCAGTCTAACGCTCTCCCAACTGAGCTATTTCGGCACTTGGTAAGTCCACGCGCCCAATGTCGTCCCGCAGTTTTTTTGTGGGGCAACTTGCCGGGGTGCTTTTGTGATTTCTCTTTCTCTGGTTCCAGTTCCTCGCCCCATCGTGGAATGTGGCAGATTGAGTTTATTTCACTGACGTTGAATAATTTAATGTTGCTTCAAGCAAAAACAAATTTGAACAGTTCCTCGTTGGAGTTGAGAGCACTCTTGATGTATTCGTGTGAGTTTGGTTATTTTTCATAAAACTCGCGGCGTTTTTGTATACCCGACAGTACGCGGATGTGAATTAATGCACATCATAGAGACGAGGTAAAATCGAGCAAAGAAAAAAACGCAGCAAAGTAAATCTAATAAAATGCGGTCGCATGCGTCTTTTTTTTTTTTCAAACCCATCAGCGTCCTTTCACAACAACCGCTCTCCATCCATTAGTCCTCTGCCCAGTAAAGCATTTCTCTTACAACATCAGCCAAAACAAACAAAGTCCTCCCAGCAAGCCGCCCGCCCTTCCCCACCATTAGTCCGACACCAACTAATGAAAGCAGGGGCGCAGTGTATGCGCGCGGACGCCCGACTTATTCGGAGACCTCAGCATAAATCACTTGAAATCTTTTCCAATCAAGCATTGAGAGCTGCTCCTATGATTGACGGATTTAATTTCATCTCTCTCCCCGAGAGTTTCAGCGCGCCAAAGTTGGACTCATCATTGTTGCCGTTTAATTAAAACTTTTCTTTTTCCCGAGCATGATGAATGTCGAAAGTTTTGCACTTAAGTCCTTGCACAGGCAACCGACGCTACGGTACCTCATCCACATCCCAGCTCAGAGCAGTGTCTCGGTCACAGGGCTTTTGTTTTGTTGGGTTACACATCTTTCATTAGACGCGTCACGCCTCGATGCTCTGAATTATGGGAATCTGCAAAAATTGTGTTACGTTCGAATGATGGGGGTATGCCATGCCAGGGCTGGGAATGTAACGTGTAATCTGTGTACAAATGCCAACCCATGTCAGGTTGCAGGGGCACTCTCGTGCTGACATCTCGGTTTGCTGTTAAGTAGGTCAAAGTGTTGTGGAAACGGATTTACATGATTTGGCTCTTTCGACAATTGAACAGAGGGGCTGGGGGATGTGGGCGATATTTGCCTTTTTGTCTTGTCGCCACATCAGAATGGAAGATGGTACACTCGCCAAGGACAGACGGATAACCTCGGTTAATTCTTAAGTCAACCCAGGGCACTGGTTTCAGTTCGTCTTTTTAGGAGCCACGGATGGTGGTAGGTAGTCTGTCTGCTTAGTACTTTTTCTACAGTCCTCCTTGGTAGTTTGTCAAATCAAAAGCCTGCCTGTCTGAGTCTCAGGGCCGATGGGGATGCTCTGTTGCTACAGAATAAGGCAAGGAACATGTAAAGCAGGACAGCCCCGAGTGCTGATTATAGCACAATGCTACGCCACACTTTTCTCACATTTCACACATCAATCCTCTTCTCAGCCCCAAACAGACTAATCGCAAACTTGGTTCTGTCGTAGAGCTGGCGGAGGAATATATTGGGATGAGCTTCTTCGTTTTTTTGGCCTCAATTTTAGGTTCAATGGCTCGTCGTTATGACTTTTCTTTGATCCCAATCTTGCACCCCACCGTAGCGAACTCTTCGCGAAATTCTACTGACGACAACTGCATATTTGGCGGGTACTTGGTCTTGGCATGAGGCTTTTCTATAACAGCCTGGCATTGGACATGACAACATGCGCACCTGCCATCTCTTGCTTCGGAGTTTAATTTTGTATCGTCCCATAATACTGCGAATCAGCGATTGTATTCTACCACGATGTTTTGCACGATGGTCACATCACCCATTTGTTTACGTTGAGACTTATGACTTGGACAGCTCACCCACAAAACCTGAAGCAAGTGTAACAACTTTATTGTCTTTCCGGTGATAACTGTTCGCTTTCCTGTCGAATATTCTCCTTAAGGGCTTGTGATTGTCTTAGGCTTGTTGGCATAAACCCGCGACTTCAAGTAGCCTCAAAGACGCCAGGGATGATTAAATCGGGCGATCTTGCTGACCATGCCAAATCGCCAAATCGGGAGATTACGCGACCAGAAAACGCTTCCTTTATTGTGGCTCGTGTTGTGTGTGTACGGTTGCACCGTCTTGTTGAAACCACATGTTCACTAAGCCCCTCTCAAACAATTCCGTCGGTAAGACGTCGTTTATCATGGCCCTGTGGCGTTTGCCAGTAAAAATGACAGTATACCCGACGGCGCGGCGTTTTGAAAAAAATCACTCCTCTCGCGTGAACGCCGCACCACGCAATGGCTCTTCGTGCATTACACGCGGATTTTCAGTGCCCCAGAAAGGAAGACCTTGCTTTTTCTTGACGTAACCGCTTAAGTCGCTCATGATTTTCGGCACAAACTCGTGCTCGTCGTTGTTGAGATGATTGTTGCCTGTCTAGTGGTATACTACAGCTGTCTAGTTCACAAACGCAAATATGAATGACGTGCGATGCCATTTGCAAAAATTGTAACATCTTCCGATAGGATGATTCATTTTGCGCTACCCTGTATTTAAAAAAATCACTAAAGTGCTTCCAACGGTCTGTTACGGTCGTGGAATATTGATTTAAAATGGATTGTTGCGGTATAAAGAGTTAAAGCCTTAAAATGTTGTAGTGGGGGCAACACTCCCAATTTATTAAGCTTAATTCAAGCGACAAACTTAAACAATCTAAACTAATGCTTAGAGTAGATGTTAGAGAGAGAAAGGCAGAACGGGAATGGAGGTGGTTTCGAGGTTTTGCTCAGGTGGAAATCGAAAGAGTATTCCATAGTGTTAACCAGGCTTAACATTCTTGATACCGGTGAGCTTAAGCCGTAAGTAGTCCGATGTAGTCTAATGCGGAAGAGTGCTGAAGACCTTAGAATGTAGGGGTTGTCACTAAGGTACACAAATTCAAGAAGTGCGAGGCAGTCTGTATTACCAGCCATCAGTTGGTAGAGGAAGAGCCGATCGGCAATTTTGCTACGGTTTTCTAGGGACTCAGGGTGAAAAAGTTTAAGGCGATCAGAGTAAGGAGTCAAGTTGGTTCTGCCAATCCAGGCAAGATCACTAAGAGCGAAACGTAGAAACCTACGCTGGACAGCTTCGATACGACGAATGCGGGCCGCTTAATGAGGTGACCATACTTGTCTAGCATGGGCCTGACGACGGTGATGTATAGAGATTTTGTGACAGGGATACAGGGATACGAAAATTCCTTTGACCAGCATTTGATAAAGCCAAGCGCAGAATTTGCTCTACTTATACTATTGTCAATAGGGGAACGAAAGTTGAACTAACGATCACAGATTAAGTAAATGATGATGCCGAAGGGACTAGTTCGTTGCTGAGAAAATAGTTTCTATGTGGATGCGGTGGACGTTTGCGGGAGTATGTAATGGATTGACATTTACTGACGTTAAGTTGACGATCTTTTTTTGACACCAAATAGCAAAATAATTTAGGTCATCTTGAAGAGAATAAAAGTCTAACATTAAAACCAGTTGGTGCTTGCAATGAAGCGATTTTGCAAGCCTGTTTATCAAGCTGTTTCCCTCGTTTAGATTATTGAAATAGTAGGCCCCTCGGTATGTGACAATGTCCCGACACCCACATGAGGTGTATTTTGAAATGCTCAGTCATCGTTAAGAGAAAGCTCGCAATTAAGGGATGCATTAACCATTGGCCTTACAATAATCTTGATTAAAAAATTGTCCACCCTTATTAGTCCTGTTATATAGGACCTCATTGGAATATATTTGTTTGTACTGTAACTGGCGTTTTGTACAAGCGAAGTCACTACTGCTGATCTAGCCAAATCCCAAAGACTACTCTTCTTCGTGCCAGTGGCTGCCTCAAAATTGATGATCAACGCTTGCAAGAGTCCAACGTCACGTATGCCTTTTTGATGCGGTCGTCTGCGATTTCCTTCCAATTGTGTTTGGAACAATACATACCGCCTGGGTGGATGAACTCTGGAATATATTTTTTTCTGGTGAAGAAATCAGTCTTTTCCGGGTTAACATTCGAGCCTCGAGTTACTGACTTGAATTAGTTCGTGACTGAGGATCTCGCTTAACGTTTAGAGGACTTTCCCCGATGTGAGAATTCCCATGCCGCGGTCATTAGCATATGCGGCTGGTCTTGATCTCGTCAACCACTAATGCCTAGAGGAGGGGGAGAGACGACTCATGATTAGGGTGTCCTTCTGTTCACCTTTCTAGGGAAACAATGCCCGCCTAGGGATGTCGTAATCAGACGCAACTGTAACACCAGCCCGATCTATTCGCAAGACCTTGTAGCCGCTAATGCTCCGGGAAGGCTTGTCCGGATTACTTCATCGGTCACATTATTGAGCCCTCATTCATGAAACGGGCTTATAGTCGATACAAGGACTTCTCAAAACGTTGCCCAATCCTGCTCTTGAGAGAAACCTACTGCCGAGCTCGGTCTAGCTGATGTCTATCAATGGTTGCAACGTCCTCTCTCTAGGAATGACGAAAGGCTAGTAGGACCCTACATCTTATCGGTGGTGTGCTTTCTGTCCCCATCTCGTGATAGACTTGTCTACTTGTTCATCTGGGCAGCGACTACGTGACCAGTCATACGTATACATCCTCCAGTGATGATCAGCAAGGTGCATGACTGAGACCGTAAATTAAAGCCAACCCAGACGTGTTTCACAGAAAAAGTGAAAGTCAAATAAACAGAACCGATTTGTCTGGCAAACACATTCCATGCCACACTGTCGGTGGAATTTGGTCGAATTTGGAGTGTTTTCGCACTCACACCCCAGACACAGCGCCATGGCGACACATCGTGTTGTCACAGTCACAGTAGGCTAAGTGAGTGAATGTACATCAAACGCCATCACATCGACTCAGAGGAGGTGACGTAAATTATCTGCAATTGGGTGGCAAAGCCGCTAGCCAGCGAGAACAGCCTCGCCATGCCATCAACAAGCACCAATCCGTTGCGTTGGTGGGGGCGGAATGCGCTTAGTAATCTGACATTAATTCCAGACCAAGGGTGTCGGCCGAAGGCCAATTGTTGTAACAACATGTTGCGGGATAGTGTGTGCTGTCAGCGTGTTCTGTGGCCCGGATATTCTCTTGTTTATCTCTTCACTTTCAGATCATGCCCTCCGTCCCTCGGTCGGTCCGGCAGTTAGTTAGGGTTATCCTCAGCCGGGAAAAGCTGGGAAAAAAGGCTCCCAAATGATTTGTGCACCCCACGTGTGGTGGCGGGTGCAATTAAGGGGGATGGTTCGCACTGCCTGAAGATGGAATGAATTTTTCCCTTGCCTCGTGCACAAAGTCGGCGTCGGCGGAGGCGAGTGGTGTCGGCCACAGCAAGCAACACACTCGTTGCCACGCCAAAGCGCTTTACTCATTCGGAATTCATAATTGCGTTTGAGTGCAGTGCACTTGTGTGTCAAGTGGTTTTTGCTTCTTTTTTCCTGGAACGCTCCTTCTTGTGGTGGTGCGGTTGGGGCAGCGCTGGAAAGGGGGGAGGGGGGTCGCATATGGCGGAAGGACGTACGTAGTTAGCATTGCCAATGAGTTCTGATTTGAATGTGTGTGCATACAAAACGCCCTCGCATGCGACGGAATGAAAAGGGGCACAAAACTGTGTGTCAACAGCTTAGAGGATTATGACAGGACACTATTCGTTAGAGGGAAATGAGTTAAGCGTGCAACGAAATAGCCTTTGAGGGTAATCTCCCTCAGACCATTGTAACGCTGCGCGGGGGTGGAATAATGGAGGCAATTGGAATACTGTTTTGCTGTTGAATGTCTTCTTCGCATGGTCACGAGGCGGTTGCGTGCGTGGGAGCAGCACTGCGGGGTGTCCTGTGCGAGTGGCATACATCGGAGGACCAGACGACCGAATCGAACGTCGTTAAATTAAATCGATCCAATGGCTGCCTGAGCATCCAAGTCTGAATTTCTTTTAGAGTTCAAGGACTTTGTTATGATTATTATTCATAGTCCAGTGCATTCTTGAGCACATTCACGTTCAGACTAATGAGCCGGAATCTGGGGAATTCGTCGGGAGAGTGAGTGCTTGGTAAACTGCACACGATTTGTGTGCGCCAGGGAGTGTATGGGGATTTCTTTTGAATTCTAATTGATTTGTTGACGATTTTGCCATAAATATTGAACAGGAGTGAGAGCAGGTGATGCGAAACATAACCAATTACGAATATGCAGACAATAAGGACCAAATCAGCAGACTGAGTTGGAAAAGGTTCAAGTTCGAATGCAGAGGAAAGAGCGACTTGCTCGATTTGACTCGAGAGGACAAACTGGGAAAATGTTTGCAAGGATTTGTTTGAGATTTCACAGCCTTTTTGACATTTTTCAGTCAAGCTAGTCCCACTTACCCACTTCTCAAGTACGAAACGACAACTTAATGGGAAATTGGAAACCGGTCAGAGGAAACGGGTCATCTTCCAGTTAGCTTGTCTTTATTTTCATCTCAGAGTCTCAATCAGCTTCAAATTCTTAAGCGTGTCTTTCCATTCGTCGATCAAAAGTATGTGCCCCTCTTTGGGTAACAGCGGATTCAGTTAATTTCCCTTTCCTTTAAATGTTACCGTCTTTTGCACACATTCATGATGAATCACATTCCTACAAGGCATGCTCATGATCACAACACCTTCAATGGGGATGGAATATTAACAGTTTTGAGCAAGAACCGCTGTAAGGCCTACCCAAGAGTAAGTTAAGCTTATGTCAGAACCGAAGCAAAGCTACCGAGAAACATCGCTAAATTTACCTAGGTAAGGTTAGGTAGTTGGGGTACCAGCGAAATATCCAGCACACTTAGACCACGTTGATCCATTGTGATACCCATAGTCAGACCACTGATCGCCAACTGGACCAGATTTGAAAACCGAATAAACCGTATTAACTTTGCTTTCATTAGGATTCGCACCGGGGACCCCCTCTAACCAGGGGCAGGCACTCAACCAACGGCACCATTCAGCTGTCTAAATTTAACTGGAATTGCTTCTGTGAACTTTGTGAATTTTTATTTTCGCGAAAGTGAAATCACTCCCGCTTAAGTAATCAAAATGAACGAAACTTAACGAAACTGAGCGAAGTTGTTATAAAGTCACAGCTAAAGTCATATCTTTGCATGTGCTCGATGTCTTAAGTTAACTGAAGTCTCGTTATGCCCATTGTGGTTGATCCGTTTTGTTCTGTACGTCATCGTTCAAAGGATAAAGGAACTATTTTTGCTTTAAGTGAAGCGCTGAAATAAAGGTTAAATTTTAAGGGCCGATGTTGATTTTGAATAAAACACAAATTATTTAGAAAATTATTGTCATTTAATTTTATTATGATAATATTGGTATGGTTCAATTATGTATGGAACAAAATATCGGCCAAATGGCAACCGCGACCTCGGCGGCACACCTCCATCCCATGACGCTGAGGCATAATTGAGGTTCTATGCCGTTATTGTGCCGAATTATCTCATCCTTTAGCTCTTGGATTGTTGCTGGCTTAGCGACGTACACCTTTTCTTTCAAATAACCCCAAAGAAAAAAAGCCAACGATGTCAAATCACATGATCTTGGCGGCCAATTGACATCGCCGCCACTTGAGAGAACACGGCCATTGAATTTGTCGTGCAAAAGAGCCATTGTTTCGTTAGCTGTGTGGCAAGTGGCACCGTCCTGTTGAAACCACATATCGTCCACATTCATATCTTCCAATTCGGGCCATAAAAAGTTCGTTATCATTTCACGATAGCGAGCACCATTCACAGTAACTGCCTGACCGGGTTAATTTTGGAAAAAATACGGCCCGATGATGCCGCCAGCCCATAAACCGCACCAAACAGTCACTCTTTGTGGGTGCATTGGTTTTTCGACAATCAGACCCGGATACAGACCGGTTTGCTCAAATTTTTGCACGATTTTTTCGATTGTACGCACATTTGGACGATTAAATTGACCGAAAAAATCACGAAGTGAATAACTTTAACGCGTTGCTCGATTGTGTATCTTTCCATGGTTCAAATTGAGATAGTCTGAAATTGAGAAATGTCAAATGAAATGCAGAGCAAAACTTGACGACTTGACGGTGTCGTTTTAAATCAATAAAAAAATGCACGATTTTTGAACGAAATGGTGATACTGCTTTACTAAATTCTAAAGCACATGCTCTGAGATGGATAACACTGCAAGTTGTAGTTCCTATATTTAAAATCTCTAAGAACTTCTTTTTTTGTATTTTATATCCTTCTTTATTTTATTTAAAACATCCTTTATTTCTATGTACAATTTTTAGTTTTTTTTTTTTCAATTGCTTCTGAAGTGTGACGCATGTGCGGCTTCTTAATGTTCATCACTGCCCGATCCGGGTGGTGCCATAAAATGACTCTGAGTGTAGCCCAAAATTGTTGCTTGATGATCACTTGATGGCGAAGAAAGTGTTACTGTGCCGTCTCATATAAGAAGAAGCATCCAACAGGAATCCATTATTTTGTACAGAATGTGTTTAAATCCCTGAAATGTGTCCCTTTTTGTCGAAAGAAGTAGTTAAACATTCGAGAATGTGTGTGTGATATACCACGACCCAGTAAAGCCGAGAAACTCGCCAAGATTGTGACTCATCTCTGTCTTACGTACCGATGAACGAACCATCATTTGTCATCGAATAGGAAAATTATGTTCCTAAAGAAACGATCTCCAGTGCGACCGGTTTCTTCAAGTATGACCCGATAATGCAACTCGATGAAATGACGCACCAAACTGTGACTTAAGCTGAGTTTTTCGGATTCGGTCTTGAGGGGAATTTCAGAAGTTAAAGCCACTTTCTTACAATGTCGTTAGCCATAAATATGGTGTTGACCATGGATTCGTCCTCTTCTACCATTTGTAGCATCCGCTGCCAAAATTTTAAGCTGATCTGCAAGCCTGTGGGGTTTAGTCTACTTGTCCCTCGTGCAGAATTGTATGCAATGACTGTCAACTGATTCCACTTAAAGTCAATACAGATGTTGAAATGGCTGCAGTGATATGTATGCCAGCGGTTACATGGGAAATTGAGTCCTACAGCCGAACTATGGGATGTCGATAGTAAGACCTTTGGGCAACTGGCCTACACTCGGCCGAGGGAATTCATCTTACTTATCAGGACCCACGGAGGTGTGCCGTCAAAAGTTCGCCTAAACTCCTTTTGGACAGAAATGACTGACTCCAGGTGTGATGCGAAGCTTAACCCAAATTCATGTGACATTCCATCCCCATTGTCCACTTAGAATATACTCATATAATATACCTCACAAAATTGACCATAAAAAAACACTTAATTTTAACACACAAAATTGAGCATACTTAAAAGTAAATTCAATTCATGGATAAAAAAAAAAACAAAAACAGTTACAAATAAAAATTAAGTACCGCGTGGCACCTCCTCCAGCATCTATGACAGCTAGTAACCACAACCAAGCTGCCTGAATTTTATGTTTCAGCTCATACTTACTGGAGCATACTTTCTTTAGCCCGCAGTTTCATTTAGTGTCATAGGTGTTCTATAGGCTTAAGATCCGGCAATTGTGGGGGTGTTTTTTTGTACTGCTTAGGAGCATTATAAAGCAACCATTCGTGTACTAAACAGGGGGTGTGCTCCGTAGCGTTGTCTTGGAAGTAAAAAACCGAGAGTAGACCAATTTTTCTGCGGAACTCCCTAAATTTCGTCTTCAAATATTCAAATACCCAATTTTGTCCATGCTATTTTCTATGAATTCGAAGTTTCCGCATCAACTTGAAGCCATACAACCCCACAAGAACACACTACCTCCACCGTGTTTTGTAGTTGAATTTATGTTTTTTTGCTTTAAGCACTGTATTTGGTTCCCTCTAAGCAACTTGTCTGCCATCTGATCCAAATAAATTTAGTTTTGTTTCATCTGAAAACATAACACCTTCCTAAAAGCTTTTCGGGTGGCTTACATAATGCCTGGCAAACTCTAATCGTTTTTTCTTATTTGCTGTGGACATTTGATTTATTCCTTCTCAGGACTCTGCGAACGGTTTCTACGTGTAGAGGATTATTGGTTACCATCTTCCGAACGCTGGTTTTTGGATTGGACTTAATTGTCCGAAGTTCGTTATGTTCTGAGAGGAATTTGTTTCTTCCCCTTCTAGCTCTGTTTTTTAGTGTCCCTTCATATCTGTAATTATTTATTATTTTGTGTACCTTTGCATGCGATTGCCTTATAGTTTCTCATATTCTTCGCATCGACTTCCCCTCGCAAAATAGCTTAATGATAAGCATTCTTGTTGACAAGCTAGTTTGTTTTCGCATGATTTCCCTTAATTGCGCCCAAAGAAGAAAATATCGGTCTTTTCAGTTAAAGAGCGTGTGCAGGGACATTTGTTGCTCCATACTTGAACAAATTTCCAAGTACCGATCCTGCGAAGCATCCATACATGGCATCTGTATGCTCAATTTTGTCATATATTGGTTGTTTTCTTCTTCATGCGAAAATTACCGATATTACATTGACATATGCTATTCTATAGCATATAGCTGTAATAAAATAAAAAATAGTGGACGACCCTAAGATAGCATAAATATGAACTAATGATGGAAGGTGTATGCTTTATTTTGTGAGGTACTGTAGATCTCAATAACGATACAGAAAAAAGAACAGAAAAAGAACAGACTAGTTAGAAGTTATTCAATTTGTTGGTATCTAACATTATTCAGATCTTATCTTTACGTAAACACTCGTCTTAACAATATATTAATTCCGCCTATAAAGCGTTTCAGCACATTTTTGCTTGATTGCGACTGCATTTAACGAACAGCAGCTCTCGGACTTTCGTTAAGTATTTATCTAATCGCTTGTACGTTGATCTCTAAACCTCCTACATGAAGGGACACAGTTTGAAGATGTCTAATCAGACATTTTCGGCAACGATTATCGAGACAGCACCAGCTCAGAGAATTCGACATTCATTGCTTCATGATTGACCAGAAGCTTAGCGTATGGCAGTGTCCTTTTGAAAGTCCATAGCGGAAAAAAAGTCAGTGAACACCATTTGCTAGCACAAAAGGCAACACTGCCATTCGTTTTCGAATAATAAAGGACGCCCAAAGACACCGCCAACCGCATTAAACTATCACCCGTTGTGGTTGCGGGCATTGTTCCACTATTTGTCTCTGCTTTGCTGTGGTCCTAATGTGGGAATTCTGTCTGGCTTGGGTACGTGGATAAGAAGACAGAAAGAAATAATGCTCCTCATTCACTTCCACCGCCCAATTAGCGAAAGTGGTGTTTTAACTAATTGCGCAATCGAACTGGAAATTGACAAAGGAATCGCCAACAAAACTAGGTCCTCGTTGGGGATGCTTTTCAACATTTGGAGCAGCCACGCAGTAAGCTTGAACACTACTCCATGCGAGTGTCGATTCTGTGCTGCTATATGGATGTAACACAGGGAGAGTTGGGAGGATATAGGTGAGGACATAACACAGTTTCTGACTCAATCGTATCTCTAACAAGCACCTCTATAAGCAAATGTTCCAGGAATCAATGCCAGAATTGGCCCTGCAACGAGAAGGGGGACATCTGCATAGCCTATCATGCGATGCAATGGAAGCCTTTATCGAATGACTGCAGAAGACCTGATATAGACCAGTGTAATGAAACGTGACTGTGGGAGAGAATTGAAGCATATTCGGGGACACAGGACGTAGGAAGTATGATTCTTCCAGTAACATTATTATTCACATTTGTCGATTCAATTCCCTGCAATTATTCGAGCTGACACTTGATGGTGAGCCCAAAAAGCAGTACGAACTTTTCGGTACGCAATCACTTCCGCGAAATGCTCCTCGTGCATTGTGGTGAATCTTTCGTTATTTCATCACCTTGTGCTAGTGTGTATCCTTCCATATTAATTATCAAAAGTCATCGTATTGCTGACAGTTCATCAATTGCGAGAAATTAAAAGTGACACCTCTTGTTGTTGTCTTTCTCCTTCCACTCCGGTTTCAACTGACCACTAACCAACTCAATCCCGTGGCGGACGTAAACAACAAAGTCTTCAGGCAAATGTAGTGTTGAATGAACAAGTTTACACAGATAGATATGACATTTAAAGGCCAAGTGCTACAGATTATCATATTCTGAGGGTCCCGTACCGTAAACATTTGTTTGACAGAAGCAATTTTGAATATCAAATAACAACTTCAAACTATTTCCTATACCCTTTGCATCTCCCATGCTCATTGAAGCAAACACAATCCCTACACATGGCCATCATATGAAAGTCCTGCAGATAGACTGACGGACACACCGGCATTATAAAAGTTTCCGTTTTGATGACGGAACCTTAAAAACTACAATGCATTGTTTTTCATCCTTTTTTCGTGACATTGTCGTACTGTTGCTCACTTTACACAGTGATTCCAGTCCAAACTCATCATCACCTGGCTGTTCCTTTTCTCGGTGCAAACACTGAAACCCTCCAAGGCCACATCTTGCGGGGCGAAGGCAAAGCAAAGCGACAGCCCAGCAGGGATGCCTTTCGCCTTTCGCCTGCCATTACATGCATCAATACCCGTATCTATCAGAAAATATAGCTCCTTTAATGCCTCGGCATCCACTGGGAGCAATTGAACGAAGAGAACAATAGATATAGATCTGAATTGCCGCTGAAACCACAGTTGGACTATTGAACTCATCCAGGCAGGCATTTTTCTCTTTGCCGAAGCTCCCACACAGCCTCACGGGACTTATGAAAGATGTACATATATCCAGGCGGCAGAAATGAACCTTTGATCTTTCAGCATACCGCCACCCACTCGCCGTAGTGTTATATTTGAATCCTCCCCCACGTCCACCTACCCACCCACTCAAGGGTAAAGTTGAAGACACCGAATGCACAAAGGACACAGAGGCAAGATCAAAAATTCCTCCCGATTCAAATTTGCGTCGTGATTGTGGGCCTGTGTGTGGGTGATACTTTTTTTTCTGACTTTTCTCTAAAATTAGAACAAAACGGTTGCGAAGGGAAAGGTGCTAATAACAATCGAGAAGTTGTTAAACATCAAAAGTTTCGCGTCTATTTGGAAGCCAGTCGTCGAGGGATTCGCGTTACACTTGAACGGCAAGGCGCGCGGCGACGGCGGGCTTTACTTTGGGGATGCGATATTATTAAATTGGAAATGTGTGCTGTGAGCCATTCGAAGCGGCAAAGACAAATAGGAACGTACCCTGCGGTCATCAGGAGCTGATGGATGCCATGAAGAGGAAACATTTGTTTCACCGGCTGCCATTGTTTGAGATGGCGTCTCGAGGGATGATGGTTTTCATCTCCGAAATTGTGAACGGGAACTAATTGAATTGGACTCCTTTTCGGCTGTGGTAGTAAATGGTATTTCTTGTTCAATGTTCATTGAATTTCTGAAGGATGCGCGATGAGGATGAGGATGAGGATGAGGATGAGGATGAGGATGAGGATGAGGATGAGGATGAGGATGAGGATGAGGATGAGGATGAGGATGAGGATGAGGATGAGGATGAGGATGAGGATGAGGATGAGGATGAGGATGAGGATGAGGATGAGGATGAGGATGAGGATGAGGATGAGGATGAGGATGAGGATGAGGATGAGGATGAGGATGAGGATGAGGATGAGGATGAGGATGAGGATGAGGATGAGGATGAGGATGAGGATGAGGATGAGGATGAGGATGAGGATGAGGATGAGGATGAGGATGAGGATGAGGATGAGGATGAGGATGAGGATGAGGATGAGGATGAGGATGAGGATGAGGATGAGGATGAGGATGAGGATGAGGATGAGGATGAGGATGAGGATGAGGATGAGGATGAGGATGAGGATGAGGATGAGGATGAGGATGAGGATGAGGATGAGGATGAGGATGAGGATGAGGATGAGGATGAGGATGAGGATGAGGATGAGGATGAGGATGAGGATGAGGATGAGGATGAGGATGAGGATGAGGATGATTACAACTCTATTAAAAACATTTTCACATCACCGCAAATGTGACATTCCGTTCCTCAAGGCTCTGCAAAAGCTTAAAAGTTTATGGCTAGTGCCACCTCAGGAATGGCATTCACCAAAACACGCTTCAGTCCGGTATGACCTCAAACTTATGACTCACAAAGAGCATACCTTGTGAGTACGTCGTCGTCCATTCGTTCGTTCATTTCATGGCTGCTGTAAAATACAGTTCCCACCCCAGCCGCTTTACTTTAAGAGCAGATATCTCCACAAATGCCAACCGCCACATGACAACTTTACGATCTCCGCCCGGCAATATTCTCCGAATAACTTCACATCTTAAGTTCACTCAGATGAGTGTCTGCTACCCAGTCTGAGGAGGCAACGTCTCACAGCAACACTGACCCAAAGCGATTCGCAATGTCTTTCTCCTTCTCAGTCCCGCGCGCTGCCTCTCTCACTCTATGTCTCTCACTCACTCCAGTCGTCCGTTCATCTGAGTCACAGATACCGGTAAAACCTGTTTTCCGTTTTCCGTGGTGTGCGCTTTTTGGGCTCTCTGGCGGACTCTTCCGCCCCCGCCCACCAGAACACCACTGGCACTCGTTAGTCACCTCACCGCTGCCACGGACAAAGAACGAAAGTTTCTTTTCATAACGGCACACCTGCCTTTCATCGGCACACCACACTAACAGTGCATTTGCCTCGGGTACCAACCACACCGACCGGCGACCATAACCACACTTCGGTCGCACTGCGTGCGGCTGAGTGAGTCTGGCTGGCATTCTCTCTCTCTTCGGAGTGGCCAGCCAGCACGTCAGTGTGGGTGTGGGCATAGAAAGAAGTCAGCACGACATTTCAAATTCACCGCACACCACGGTACCTGGCCCAAGCGGCGACAGCGGGCCGCACGGCGAATAGCAAGACAGCCGTCTCAAAGGCATACGCGGCTGCGGCGTGCTCAGTGCGATTGGTGCAAACTGTACGGGCCGTCGTGGTCGTGGTCGGGTTATTGTTCTCCGTGCATCGCAAAAGTGGTCAATGAATGAGGGAATCAGTTCCACGGCATGACGACGACGGCCACGAGAAGACAGCGACTGTGACAATGACGACGAGCTGGAGAATGCGACCCGCAGCCACGAGTGCGACTCGTATTTACCGCGATCAGCGATGCGGCTGTGAGTGGCGGTGGCATGCTGCCCCGCCAAGTCATCAACCCGATGAATGACAGCTCTGACTGCCTCTCAGCCCAGTCCTCGATTTCCGTCGAGAGCACTTGTCTGGAATGCACTCGACAATACAAAGGCGACCCAGCAGCGGCGGCGGCAGCGACTGCGGAAAAGGTATCCGAAATGTCTTGAAGCCAATTACGGTTGTTTTTTTCTTTCTTCTCAGAATCTCCGCCCAGCGTCCCCCCCTTTGTGCGCTTATCTCGGTCGGCTCGATCGGAATGTGTCAATCCGGAGGCTGATGAATGATAAAAAGGTACACGAAGCTGTGCCTCCGAAGTGGCTGCGCAGCCGGGGGAAGGGTTAAGTGGATCGAATAAACTCTGACAGTGATGGAAGAAAGCTTAGTTTGGATACCTTCTGGGGGTGATGCTCTGCCTCCCCCCCTTTTGGCGACTATTGACGTCAGACGTCAGAGATGCGATGAATGCCCGACTCACAAGGAAGGGGATACGCATTTTTAATGTCAATTTGATTCGGCCCTCTTGGAGGCCATTAGGAATAATCGATTGCCGTCAGAAGTGATTGGCCTCGGCGGTGTTACAATTACTAACGGCCCGATAAGATTCCACTTACGGAATTTAACAAGACAAATAAAAGTTTGATGATGCCAGCAGATGGCCCGGCACAGACGGGTTAATTGGAAAGGTTTCGTTTTCTTTCATTTTCTCCATTCCACCGAAGCTTGCAGATGATGGAACGGAATGGGTCAGCAGTCGTTTTAGGGTCAATTTGGATTCTGATTTGTTATGCACAATCCGCCGACAGAGTGTATAGGGAAATTGGAGAAACGGGAAAGTCACTTACGTTGACCGGCCGGCGAGAGGCTTTGGCTTTCCAATTAATTCATGGCTTATTTACGAACGAAGAGTGAATATGCTTGCGTCCATCAAATCTTTTAAGTGGCGTTTCATGGCCGCGCCATTTCAGCAGTTCATTTAATTTCAAATGGCGTACTAGACCGTGGTTGACTGCTGCCCTGGTGGCTAAGAGGGACATTTGCTTCAGAAAATCAGCGTGTATTCGGTCACTCAGATGGCCATGTAAATGTACTTCGGTGAAATTGTGCTGCAGGAGTGATGGTGGTGATCTCTGGAATGAGGGAAAAGGAGTGCTCGGGGATGCCTTCATCTTCATGAAATAGACCTCGGAGTGTAAAAATGTATTCGCTCCAGGCTGAGAGTGAGAGCATCTGGAGCCAAATGCTTAACCTCATGAATTTATGATACATTAGCATCACTCCTTGACTTCTTCCTATAAGTGGTCCTTGGAGCATGTTTATGGTTTACATTATAGCCTATCCCCAAATGGCGAACACAAGCAATCTGTGTACGAAGTTTCAACCAAATCCGAACAACGCCTCAGGAGCTACAGCTCCGCAAAACATTCCAATCGAATGCACTAAGCATAAAACTAACGACTTCTGAGAAGAGAGCCGACAGCATTTCCAAGTAAGCGATGTTCAAAGCAGAAAGGGCCCACATTCCTTCAAATTTTAAACAGACTGTGTTGCCACTAACCTCTAGACAAACCCTCACTTTTAATACAGGCCTTTGAACTCCAATGGCTTCAGCATCCTTAAAGTAAACAAAGATAAATTATCACTCAAGTCTTCCTCTAATCCTCCATACAGAATAGGGCGCCATATTTACATGATAAAATTAAAAGATAATAAATAACCCAACGAACATTGACTCATCACATCAAGGCCAGCCGAATTGCGAGATGAATCATTTTGCGTGCCTGTCTCCGGCATCCGCGGAGCCATGACAAGGATTACGAATTTGGGCTGAATTAAATCACAGGATTCATTAAAATTCCGTTTCCCTCGACGACGACGACGACGCAACATGGGCCGCAACAAGCCCCATAACCCCGTCAACTCGCTTCACGGTTTTCGCTTAGCGGCTTAAATACATTCCGACCAATTTACTGCGGCTCCCACCATTGCTCGCCATCGGAGCATCGGCACGTAGCTATTCTTTGCTTATGAAATGAATAACGGATTACGTCGCGGTTTTGTGACATACACCACGTCACGTACCTACTGCGGGTCCGCCATCGGATCCAGTCTTCTTACCACGTCGTTCATCACTCTGCGACGTCACGACAACACTTGCCCCACACACCGTCCGTCGCCACGCCACTCAGGCCACGCATTCGCATGGTTCTTCTGCTCCTTCTCTCGCATGCCTTGTGGCCAACCCGCCACCGTAATCATCATCGCCAAACCACAACTGTAGCAGTTGGCGTTTGCTTTTTGTGCTCGCCTCGCTGGATGGGTTGTTGCTTCTTTTTTTTACCGTTGAATGCTCTCACACAATGAATACCCATTTGCAGTTCGTTACCGCAGTTTCATTTGTGTGTGGGCTCTCGTAAAATATCTGTGTTCCCCCGCCACAACCATCCTGGGACCGAGGTCCTTTGCTGTCGCCTGACGTCGGCGGAAGTTCTTGGTCTCTAGTTATTTTTTGAATTCACTTCTCCCTGGCAAGCATCGAAATTGCGCTCTTCTTGGAACGAACATGGTTATTTTGTGCGTGCATGCACGTAGGATTTTGATTAAAGATATTAAAAAGTCAATTTTGTCGGAAGCGCTTTATGCCCCTTCTGCCGGCTTCCAACTTGTGTATCCGGATGCGATGACTTCCGTTTTCAAAGCACTGAGAGAGTGTATGACTATTGATTTGTCTTGTGACGTCGTTCTTCGGCGGATTAAAGCTCCCCACTTCAACTGAACTGCGAGACTGGATAGGTTACAGTTTAAGGATCGTTCAGTGATTTTATTGGAAACTGAATGAAATGTCGGTCAGATTCACTGATTTATTCACACTACGCTTTTAACGTTGGCCCCAAAGTGGTCCAAGATTTCTGATTTATCGCTCTGTGTATAGCCATCGAATTTCGGCTGACGGCCAGCAGTGTGAGGTCAATCCAGTGGCCACCTGCCGCCTTCTGGAACAAATTGATTGCGTTGCGTGATGTCTGGTGGGTATGTATGTATCCTCATCTAGCGGTATTAAATGAATAACGCTCAGAAATAAATGTTTGCGTTAAATTGTTGACTGAAAGGAATGTAGATAATGAATTATATTAACATCTTTTGAACAAGTTTTGACGCAAATAACTCTAAAGAACCGACAATTTGCACTTTTTACTCGTTTTGGATGTCTGACAGTTTTGGTGCATCATGTTCAATTAATTAAATTTTGCACGGCACATATCTGAAAGGTTTGAAAGGTTTGATTGACTTCCAACTGTTCCACCGCATGTAGAGGAAGAATGGCAGTTATTGCCTCTGCACGAGATGTTTGTGGAGTGAAGCGGCTTGGAGTGGCGGCTGGTGGTGAGAAAAGAACTGCGTGGTTTAAAACATTCGGAGTTCAAGAAGCCATCAGAGAGAAGAAGAAGACCTACAGAGACTGGATTCTCTTGGGAGACTCTGCTTCTCGTGACCGGTACACTGAGGCGCGAAGAATTTGCAAATTAGCTGTGCGAGCAGCTAAAGAGCAGTCTTGAAAGGAGTTCGGCGAGAAGCTGCAAAGCGACCATACATCTGCGAAAAAGGTGTTCTGGCAAACCATTCGCTGACTCAGAGGAAGGAAATTCAACATCATCGAAGGAGTCAAATCCAAAGAAGGGGGTTTGCTTTCCAATGAGGCGGACATCTTGGGCAGATGGAGCGAGCACTTTTCGGAGCTGCTCAATCCCGAACAGGGCACTGAGGATGACAGACCCGTAGTCTTGAGTGGGGCGGAGAATAGTCGAACGGTGGAAGAAGTCATTTTGGCGATTGAATCGCTAAAAATTGGCAAATCCGCCGGTGTGGATGAAATCCGGCCAGAAATGCTTAAGGCAATGGGTAAAGAGGGAATTTTATGGCTCTCTCGTGTCATTAAAGTGGCCTGGGAACGCGGTGAGACTCCTGGCGATTGGCAAACTGGGGTGATTGTCCCACTTTTCAAGAAGGGGGACCAAATAGATTGCTCCAACTACAGGGACACATCTCTTTTAAGTATCCCCGGGAAAGTCTATGCTAAGGTGTTGGAAGCGCGTTCTAGAGCTATGGTCGAGCCCAGGATGGGTGATGAACAGTGCGGCTTTCGTCCCGGCAGAAGTACAACCGACCAGCTTTTCACTCTGGAATGAGGGTTAACGTGGACAAATCGGAGGTTATGGTCATTTCCAGAAGGCCTGTTCAATGCACTCTGCATGTTAGTGGGGTCCTATTGAAGCAGGTGGAGAAGTTTAAGTATCTCGGGGTCTTTTTCACGAGTGATGGAAGGAGTTATGCTGAGTTTCCTGTAGGATTGGTCAAGTTTTGACACAGCTTGGTAGTTCTGTACTCAGAAAGGCCGAGCTTGGTGTCAAAGCCAAGTTAGCGGTTTTCAACTCAGCATTTGTTCCAACTCTCACCTATGGTCATGCAATTTGGATAATGACCGAAAGAATAAGATCGCGAGTGCAAGCTGCTGAGATGATATTTCTTCGTGCTGTTGTGAGAGTTACTCGCCGGGATAGGGTGAGAAAAACGGCAATACACTAGGAACTTAAAATTGAGCAGCTACTTTTTCGATCGGAAAGGGGCAATGTTTCGATGGTTTGGGCACGAATATCCTCATCATCACGACTTCCGAGACATGCCCTGAAAGTGACTGCATCGAGTAGGCGACCGCTTTGCTGACCTAGGACGGGGTGGTTGGATCAACTTCAAAAACTCGCCTGGTTACAGTCGATGGCGGACGATCGAGTAGCCTGCAGATCCCTCGTGGAGTGTTAACCCATTCGACTCCTTTAGTAGATCATGCGGGTCAGAAGATGATGATGCAATCAAACTATTTTAGGAATACATCTCATACTTGACAAATATGGATCTGTGGATATTAACAATCTATTCAGAAGGTCTGTGTTCATGTCGAGTCGCCTTTTTCTGGCAAGGAGTTTCCTGAATTTTCCTTATTGCTTTCTATTGCTGGCTTCTTGAGCTTACTCCGAAGGTTCGCCTATTGGCAGAGAACAAGTGGCAATTATTTGTTTTCCATGAAATAAGACATTGTTTACACTAAATGGCATTTAATGGCAATAAATATATTTTTCAGTTTCCTTGTTTCGGTTGCAAAACTCTCGAAAGCATTTAAGTCATTTGGAAATCCGTCACCGAAAAGCTTCAAGGACGATGTTTAACTTCTTGATCATTTCTTCATGGATTCGTCTAATTTCGTCATAGTGGCTTTGAAATCGACGAATGTTCGTGGTGTGAAGACGTGTTCGATTGGGGACTTCCCTGAAGCCACATGGATGTGGATCCATTAGATTGTTTATAAAGGGCTTCAGGCACTCACACAAACCGGCAGAGAAGACCTTTTGGGCGATGTTTAGGTGACCCTCTTACTTACTTACTTATCAGGCCGGCTACCCATGGAGGGTCCGATCCTGAGCAAGTGCTGCCTTCCATCGTTGACGGTCCTGGGCACGCTGCTTCCAGTCATCAAGACCAAGCTGTCTTGCCACCGCGATTACTTGGTATTTATACCGGAGATTCGGTCTTCCTCTCCTTCTCGAACCAGTTGGCTCGAATTCAAAGACCTCCTCTTTGCTGTAGCATTCTTGTCCTTGTTGTGGCCGAGCCAGTGCAGTCGACGGATTTTTGCCTTCCGCACTACATCCACATCCTGGTACAGCTCGTAGAGTTCGCGGTTATGTCTACTCCTCCATTCGCCTTCCTCGCAGACGTCACCATATATCCGACGTAGAACTTTTCTTTCAGCTCAGCAGTTTAGCTTTCGGCTCCATAGAGCAGGACTGTTTTGTAGAGCATGATTTTGGTCCTTCGAGTCAGGAGTTTTGAGCCCAGTTGTTTTGACAAACCGAAGTAGCACCGGGGTCCAAGGGCGATTCTGCGATCTCCACTGTGATGTCGTTTGTGGAGTTCACGTTTGCTCCGAGGTAGACAAACTTCTTTACTACCTCGAAATTGTAGCTGTCGATCGTGAAATTTTGCCAAAGGTGGTGTGTGACGGAACGTTTTTTGGTCGACAGCATATATTTCGTTTTGTCGCCATTGACCTTAAGACCAGTTCGTTTCGCCTGTTCTTCAATCGCCTCCACTACGGCACGTTGAGAACGCGCGACGATGTCGATGTCATCTGTGTACCCCAACAGTTGGACCGACTTGTAGAAGATAGTGCCTTCCGTGTTAACAGCTGCCCTCCGCACTATCTTCTCCAGTACTAGATTGAAAAATCACACGAGTTTCAAACGGCTCAGAAATCCTTGAGCTGAACTGCACAGTGCATCGCGTATGAGGTGACCCTCTATATTTAGAAAAAACTGAAACTCTCGCTTTCAAAACAGACCTTCTTTTGAATCCCTTGGTGTTGTGCTTCTGTTCAGTTTCCAGCTGACTCACGACTTGCGAAGTCTGAGAAACTGTTCTTAAAAGCCCAACTGTCGGAGCTTAGTTAGCGACTGTCCAGAGAGGTAGTCTGTCTGTGCCGGTAATTGAACCGAGACGGAACATTCACTCAATTCAGACATGCCATGACAATAATGATTGCAAATGAACTTCTGTTTCCCAAGAACGTCATCACTAGATACAGCCACACCGCGGCACAGACAGATGAATCACACGAGCGTTGTATCTCTTAGCACATGTCGCCTTAATGACGTCCATCAGTCGATTTCATTTCCCCATCGAGTGTGAACATAGACTCGTAGACCTCGTGTTTGTCCACCGCAAAGTCTGGCTCAATTAACGCGCCGACAACAGCCCCATTCATCTTGGTCACCTTGATTAGATCGTTAAGTCGCTGGCCAGAGCGAGATAAAGTGCGCTCTTGTTGTCCGGCCAACCCATTCGCACGCTCAATTTCCTCTCGACACTGTGTCTCTTGAACGCGATAAATCACTATCACAACACACGGCTAATGCGCAGTTGGGGAAAATCCAGATTTATGGAATCCACAAGAGCGGAAACCGAAAAGCGGATGTAATTCTGAACACTAATCGTCTTTGGGTGCGAAACTTGTTGCGGCGTGCGACCACAGATAGAGCCATGGCCGTACCTTTGCGCAGGAGACAGCTGGATCCCAGCAGCTGGCAGATTAATTGAATTCCTCTATGCATCATGTAACGCGATTCCATCGATCACGAGTGCCGTCAAACGAACAAAAAGGACGACGTGTGTGTTCCTTCCCACGAAACGAGACCCGTGCCGGAGAGTGAACGCTTCGGTGACATTTTGCACGCACTGGGCTGGTTTGAGGGGTGGGCGCAGGACCACATGCGACTAGAAAATAACAGATCGGCACGGCACATGGATACACCCTCGAAATCGATTCGATTGGCAATCTCTCATCGAGAATTTTAAATGACAACACTGAGCCCACCACCCACGTCCACGCACACGTGACTGTTTGCTGGCAGCTGGGCAGGCTTGCTGCATTGGTTTGAGGGCCAGCTGACGACGGGTCTTGAGTGCTTCTTTTTTTCGGACGCCTGTCAGGGATGAGGTTGATATTTGTTCCTTGCCCAGGTGCAGGGATTTTGTTGTGCCCCCGCTCGGCGTTTCGAGGTGTTCGTTTATTTATCAATTGTTCGTCGTCGAGGCAGTGGATGCTTCCTCTCGCATCATGAATCAGCAATTAAGCGAAATGTCGTGAGCGAAGTTAACATGCGGGCGGGCTGGGGGTGCTTGTGCGACAGTGTTTCGTTTTCTAAAGTGGCAAAATGGGTGTGCGGTGCTTGCTTTCATTGTTTTCGACTTACTAATGAATTCAGACTGCAAATATGAGGTTTTCCCCGATGACACGAATGAAAGGAAACGCTGTGTAGCCACAGTACATCGGAAATGCCACGCCACGGCGGGACTGGAGGAAGTCAAGGATCTGAACGTGTTGCTTTAATGGGCGAAGGTGTTTGTTTAAAAACAATCGAGGTTTTGTGGAGTTCTTCGGGGGGAGGGTGGCAATTTTGCGAAAATGTACACCACTCTCGCGAGGTCTTTAATTGCTTCTGATGCCGTGGAATGAACATCTGAACCAGCATCTGGTGGAGCAGAGGTTTGCCCCATATGCGTCTCATCTTTTAGTGTGAGACAGCGGTCCCTTTCCCCTCCCTTCAGTTGCACGACTTGCCCGCAAGCCAATTCAATCCCCATCTGTGCCGAATATGCCACGCTCCAACGAGTTGCCAGCGGCGTACGATACTCGCAATCCTGCTTATCTCACAGAGCCCGCATCGATGCCAATCGAATCCCAGTCAAGACACGCCAATATCCACTTAACTTAATCAGGTTTCATCGAAGATGGAGATGATTAGATGTTAGACATTTTCAAATCCCCTCACGATTGTGTGCCTTAACAGCACAGCACCTCCGCGAGCCGTTCCGGGCACATTCGCCGATTTGACAGACAACCCCGGAGCCCTGCGCCCGAGCCCGCGCCGTTCCAATTCGTCGACCACCGATATTCAGAGCACGATTTAAATAAAAAAAAAAAATGAATAAATGTCGTTACAATCTGTAGTCATATCTGCCTACGTACCGATGGATGGGAACATCATTCAATTTGCATCTGAACGTCGTGCATGCTCAGCGTGCGGCCGTGTGGGCGGAGGGTGCCACTTGAGTCAATGTCACGCGAAACAGATGCAGGTATTCGCCGGATAGATGAACTTGTACACCACAGATTGCACTCCCTTTCGGGGAGGAGGGGGAGAGGTCCCGGCCCCCGGTTCACTCGCAAGAGAATTTCAAATGATCCAGGCCCCGAGTTCCATCGCATGTTCAGTTTCTGCGGCGAATACGTGTAAATTTGTCTAATTCAATTCTGCAGCGTGAACGCGGTGAGGCATCGTGCGGCCTAGTTGAGTTTCGAATTCGTACGGCGGTGGTGTAGACGCTTTAATTTGAGACCACAGATGTGCGGCTGGGGGATGGGGTGGAACACGGCTTAATAAGTTGACCTGCAATTGAGTTGAAATCAATTTAGAGGCGTTCGTGTTTGGGTTCTTTGGAAGGGTCGAGTCGAGGTGTGGGATGGGATCACAATTAATTTCAGTGTTTTCACTTCTTTCTTGTTGCACAAGGTTGTGCCGTCAATTGGTCCGAAAGGGTCGTTTGGGGCCCCTGGGTTCGTCGCAGGAGATGTACTGTCCCTCGTCCTGACCGGTGTCAATCTTGGTAAGACCTTGGTGAACGTCATGACCAACTACAATAACTGCCTGGAAGGTGGTATAGTGGGATCAAAGGGTTGGAACTGCATCGCCAAGAGGGAGCGCACCCAAAGGCCTGGAAATAGTTGCAGAAGCAAGCTTTGTGACTTCTATGTGTATCTAGTAAGCCAATCCAAACTCGCGACAGAACAAAAGCACGCATGAAACAAGTTGTTGATGTAAAGGGTGATTTTTTAAAAGCTATGGGAAAATTAAAAAAAAAAAAACAAAATTTAGAAAAATGCATGAAATCTTTATTCGAATCGATAGTACGGTCCATATAATTTAATGTTTGAAGAGTATTTCATGCAAATGTTGACCTTGACTACGCCTCAAATGGTCCATCCGCTTAGTCCAATTTAGGCATACTCTTTCCAACATTTCGGCCGGTATCTCACGAATAAATGCTTCAATGTTGTCTTCCAATGCGTCAATTGAAGCGGGCTTGTCTGTATAGACAGGAGCTTTAACATAGCCCCACAAAAAATAGTCTAAATGCGTTAAATCGCACGATCTAGGCGGCCAATTGACCGGTCCCGAACGTGAAATAAAACGTTCACCGATCTCGCCACTCAATAAGTCCATTGTGGTGCGTGCTGTGTGGCATGTGGCACCGTCTTGTTGAAACCACATGTCATGCAAGTCAAGCTCTTGCATTTTGGGCAAAAAAAAGTTGGATATCATCTCACGGTAGCGCTCACCATTCACACAGTTACGTTACGATTCGCATCATCTTTGAAGAAGTACGGTCCAATGATGCCACCAACCCATAAACCGGACCAAACTATGACTTTTTCTGGATGCATTGGTAGCTCTTGCAATGCTTCTGGCTGATATTCACTCCAAAATCGACAATTCTGCTTATTTACGTACCCATTGAGCCAAAAATGAGCTTCGTCACTGAACACAAATGAACTTTCTTAACAGAGCACGCATTTTGATAATAAAATTCAATAATTTGCAAGCGTTGTTCGTTTGTAAGACGATTCATGGTTAAAGTATAGACCAAACTGAAGATGTTTGACAGTGAAACAAAACACGAAACGTGCGTCAGCTGTTTAAACCAGTGTTGCCAAAAGGATAATAGCTAAAAAAAAACACCCTTTAGAAGCTTTTTCATTATTATTATTCAACAATTTTAAAAGAAACCCCATTCTTATGATGGAAACACAAGATTATCTTTAAGGAAAAAAAGAATATTGTTGCAAATTTAAGTCAAAAATTCACTTCGAAATCATATTCTTGACTATTTTCGACTGTCTTAAGGTGCAGCACTATGCCCCACATAGAACAATCTCCGTCACAAATCGTATTCAACAGCGTCTCGGCATTTGTGGAGAACTCATGCAGCTCCATCAAGTTCGGAATCGATCTCACCAAGTCCTTCAATGTTAACACATGTTTTGTACAAGGTGATGTGACTTCTTCAACATCGTTCTGGAGACGATCGTGCCAAGCTTACAGAGCAACACTAGATGCTCCATCTATCAGAAGTTCGATCAGCTGTTAGGATACGCGAATGGCATGGACGTGACTGAATCCACGCAGCGAGCCGTCAACAAGCCATTTGCTAGCACTGGAAAAATGTGCTAAAATGTGCTGGTAAACGGAGGAAAAATGTAACATATGCTGTCCTTCTTTGTATGCAGTAGAATAAATATCACTACCGAGATCAAACGCAGAGGAACACTTCTCAACCGCTGTTTCGTCGGACTTAATAGGCAGTCGAGTAAAATAGATCTCTCTGGAATGATCAAGCCTGGTTTTATACAAATTCTTGATCAACCCAGTCCTGCTCTACGGTGTACAGGTGTGGACAAGGGCCTTGGTCTCTTCGAAAGAAATGTGCTGTGGTCGATTTGTAATCCGAGTTCGTGTTGTCGGAGTCTGGAGAAGAAAATTCAGTCACAATCTGTATGGGCTATGTAGCAAACGTAATTCTCGTGCGGCTTTTCCGTTCCCGACTCTTAAGATGGTTGAGCCATGTAGCAGCACAAGACGTCTGAGAGGACGGCGAACATAAGTAAACTTAGGTAGCACTGTCAAATTGTCCATAATTTCTTCTGAAATCTTATGCAACAGCTTGAATGTAATCGTATGTGTGTAGAGAACGATTGATTTTGCTCCCATTTACTAATCAAAATTGAACGAAACTTAACGAAACTCAGAAAACTGAGTGAAGTGGCTGTTATGTATAATATATGTGCACTTGAATGGTCCAGTTGTCTTACGTTCATTATGGTCGGTCATTCAGTCATTCTTTCCCAAGGCCTGCACGACCATGGAAGGGACACTTGTTTGAGAAAAAGTATTCAAAATATGTGGTAGAGCGCACGGAATGCTTTCCAAGCATCTAATGGCGACGTCTGACAGGCTACGTGTATTCGGGTTTCGAAGATCTGGCTGGCCAGGTTCTGGAGATGTATGAAAAGTCGTTCGATTTTAGCATCACTGGCGAAATAAGGTCAACGTATCACCCGCACATTTTTCTGAGTCACTTGAGGATTCTGAGTCGTACAGACGTGGTTCTAAAGGCAAAATATATTAAGAGCCAGTTTAGAAGTCCCGTCCAATATCCGTAAGTGGACTAAGATGAGATCCCAGAGAACCGATGCAATATCCGTGAATATTGCCAGCAAGATAGTTCTTCATCATCATCATCATTATCATCTTTTGACCCGCATGAGCCACTAAAGGGGTCGCGGGGGTAAACCACGCACGAGAACTCGATCCTCCGCCATCGACTCTAACTCATCAGCAGCAATGTCCAAGCGTAACCCGGCGAGTTTTTGGACTTGGACCAACCACCTCGTCCTGGGTCTGCCAAGCGATCGCCTACCTTCGCATTCATGGCACGCCTCGGAAGTCGTGACGATAGGGACATTCGGTCCACGTGACCAAACCACCGAAGCATAGCCCTTTCCGTTCGAAGAAGCAGCTGCTCAATGTTGAGTTCTTCGCCCACTGCCGTGTTTCTCACCCTATCCCGGCGAGTAATTCCCACAACAGCACGAAGAAATATCATCTCAGCAGCTTGCACTCGCGATCTTATTCTTTCGGTCATTACCCAAATTTCATGACCATAGGTGAGAGTTGGAACAAAATACTGAGTTAAAAACCGATAACTTGGCTTTGACACCAAGCTCGGCCTTTCTGAGTACAGAACTACCAAGCTGTGTCAAAACTGACCCAGCTTGACCAATCCTACAGGAAAGCTCAGCATTACTCCTTCCATCACTCGTGAAAAAGACCCCGAGATACTTAAACTTCTCCACCTGCTTTAATGGGACTCCACTAACATGCAGAATGCATTGAACAGGCGTTCTGGAAATGACCATAACCTCCGATTTGTCCACGTTAACCCTCATTCCAGCATCGGCCACAAACCTTTCGAGTGTCTGGGAGCATGTGAGAATAACTAAGTCAGCTGCAAAAACAAGATGACTTACCCTCAACAGACAGTCTTTTGATGTCAAAGACCGTGGTAGAAGCGACGTCGCCATTTTTCGCAACGGACTTCTTTTCTGTTGGGATGTCAGAGATCATGCATAACAGTGGCTTACTTATGTCGAGGCTAACCAAGTTGCGGAAGAGGCCCTCCAACTAAACAGTCGACGCACTTACCCATTACGACACAGCGCGGCCGCCAGCGATGAGTAGTACACACTCCCTAAATCTGAACCAAGAGTGAAGGGGACTTAAGTGATCAACAGACGTCAAGTGATCAACAGACTTTCTTGCTAGGTAGTTAGGTAGTTGGGCTGCCAGCGAAATCGGCAGTTCACGTAGACCATGTTGGTCGATTGTGATACCCATAGTCGGACTACTCTACCACTGATCGACAACTCCAGTGGCAGCACCGTTAATTTGATCCCAACGACAAATGGTGTCTGGACCATATTTGACAACCGAATAAAGCGTATTAACTTAGCTTTCACTGGGATTCGAACAGGGGATTCCTCTACCATCCAGCTGTGACTTTTTAGCTAAGATTTCTTGTTCATTTCAGATGAGTGGCTAACACTAGGTCTTGTCTGCATTAGACGAAAAAGGTACTTCGTTAGGAAGTCTAATGTTTTCATTCAGCCGCAAAATGTGCCCTGTTTGCTAATCATTTCATTGAATGTGAAACATAATGGTCTCAGAGCTGCGGTTATCGACTTCGACTGCAGTCTCAGAAGATGTAACATCGTTGAGACATAAACTGCATCAATTGTCACAAGTCCACACAGCCTGAGTTCGGTTTTGGATGTGGTGTCTTGCCGGCGGTGTGGCAAAAATATGTCATTCTCACTAAGATCATCGGGACACACAGCCTGCTGCACGTGCGTTAAAGTCTCATCGAACGATATTGGTGTCTAAGCTGCGGCATCGCGTGACGTGTATCTCATTAAGGAGATCGTAGCAGTCAGCCTTGCAGTGCAAGTCGGATTTATGTTTTGCGAATTGCACACGGCTGTGTCGTATGAGGTTTGAGTTTGAGTTTGTCCCATAAAAGGCGCTTAGCGTCCTTCTGCATCGTGCAGCAATCTACCATTCGCCACAGCGATATGTGATGACCATGTGCAGATGTCATGTCCAATTGGTCATGTCCAACCGATGCGATTGGCACTCTCATTCCTTCTCTGGATGACTTCAAATCGATGACTCCTTAAGCCTGTCGACCAGACCAACGAAATATGTAATTTCCCATCCAAACCAGTCAAATGACAGCATCATCTGAACTAAATTCGTTCACGTCTCTCCCCATTCACACCAATTTTCTCTTTTCACCCATCTTCCAAGCTCCACCCGAATCCAGAGTCGCCATTTCAAAGTTGCTGACGTAAAGTCCACCGCATTCCGGCTTTTCAACGTCTCCTTTCTGCTGCTGCTGCACAATGACACCGGATGAGTGTCTGTCATCAAACAGCTCAAATTTATTAAGACCTTCGTCCAGAGCCGAGCTACCTGCAGCTGAATATGTCTTTAACCTGAAACCCTCTCGACAATCCAAAATCCCTCGCCCTCCCACAACGCCCGTGCGACAGCTCCAGTCATATCCCTGATTCACTTTAACCCAGAGCAAATCCAAGAGCAAACAGCAAACACAGATGCTATCGTGGCAATATATCCTTGCGAGGACCATTTGCAATTGCAGTGCCTTTGTGTTCTTTGCCTTCCAGCTTCCTGCTCACTGTCGACTGCACTCTCGCTCACTCCCTTTCAAGAGAGAGAGAGAGAGACCTCTGCCCCATTAAATGGTGTCTTTCAAGTGCCTCCGCCGAGTGGACCTGCCCGACGCCACCCCACAATCAATTTAACAGGAAGCTAGCTTTTATTTTTTTTTGCGAGCGACGCCAGAGATATGACTTCTCTTTCGAATAAAAATAGCCTTGAGATTCATTTGATAACGTTTCACTTGCTGTTCCTTTTTTTGTGGGATTTTTTTACTCTACCCCCCGCCCCCCCAACCATTGGGAAAGTTGCCATTTGTCTTGTGTGTGAAGAGGCGGAGGGTGTGTGCTGCGCTGTGCCCATGGGGATGCTAAATGAAATTCTATCCCGAAACGAAAAGTACTTAATTTAGATTTACACTGCGGCATAATTGCTGACTAACGTGCACGAAAACTCAAACCAAGCAAAAAAAGGACACGAATGGAGGGAGAAAAGGAGTCTGTTTTAATAAATCGCCCGAATGACATGGCTGCAGGACTTCTCGGCGAGGGGGGCTTTGTAATTAATCCAATGAAATTTAACTCTGACGCGAACAGAATTTCGGTTCTGTGTGCCACCAGAGGAGGAGGGAATCAGGGCGTAGTAGTTGCGGATTGCAGCTGTAAGCATGGCTCAGCTCCAACTGATCCCTGTCGCTGACATGGATGACGTCTGTCTTCAGAGATTTGTTTTCTGTTTCACATCCAACGTTGCATGATTTTGGTCGTGAGCAGGCTGCCTTTCATCCTTGTGGTCATCAAGCAAAAGACAAAAGAATGCCAACCATAGGCATTGGGTGATTTTTTTGCTGTTTGCTTTGTCAGTGTTTCATTTTTGACAGTACGAGTGTGACTCTTGGCATGTGTCAAAGTCAAACATGGTCAGTTAGGGTTGCCATTTAAGCATACAAAAATTAACATCCAAACAAAAGCATACGAACGCCTGAATTTCCGTATGAGAACTTGCACTTTATGAAGAATGTTTTTAGGGCACTTTGACCATTTTACTCATGGCCGGCTAGACAATTTGCTAAAAACTCACCTATGCCGACAATCCAGCGTCAGTTTTTACTTGTTTCATCTCCAGACAACGTTCACACAGCCTGATCAGAATAAATAGGCCGAATCTCAGAACTCTTTTCGGCGACATGCGCCATTGGAACTCATGCCTCTAGATTGGGCCCTCCTTACACTTCTGCCGAAGTTGCAGAGACAAGGAGGAGGAAGGAACTATTGCACATCTGAACTAAGTAGCATCAATGGCAGCCATCTTTACTGCTTACTCTGACATAAGTGGGACCGCTGTCAAACAAACTACTCCAACCTAAGTGGCAAGCATTGATTTATCAGCTAAAATAGAAATTGTTTACACTCTTCCTGTATTGTTTCGACAATTAATATACGCTTAAAAAATCACTTATTTTGGCAGTGCTGCGATCAAGGGTACCAACTTGACGCCGATATGTGTTCTGACTCCTGAGTGCTGGACTGCTTAGTCTAAATAGAAAAAGGGAACGTTAAGATATATGTATGCAGATTCATCCAGCGCCCGAAAGTCAGACGGTGGCATTCCAGGGGTTACTGTTGGATACATTCTCCAAGAGACATTGTGGCATCGATGTGAAGTTCGAAGTATCTCCAGTCCAACTGCAGTGCTAAATGCGTGTCTCCTGAATAAATCCAACGTAGGAAGGTGAATAGGTATGTTTAGTTCGGCAATGAGTTCTGCACCTTCATCGCAATAACAATCAAAGAACTCACCTGACACTTGATTAGTTGTTGGACTAATCTAACAGCCGATGGCAGAGGTGCCCAAGAGCTTCTTGAGATCTCTTCCAATCCCTTTAAAAGTCAAAAATGTTGACACTTTTTGCCGTGTCGCATCCTTGTACCTCGTTTTCACTTTCTAAATGCAAAATCTCATTGACATCACATTTCTGAGTAGAAATCGAATGCAAATGGTATATTGCCGACGTTTTCCGCGGCAGACAGTCGTACGTACCGAATGACATGGTCAGTCGCTCAGTTCCCTCAGCCACCCAGTGGAGGCAAAGAAGGCCACACTGAATTCCACATCAAGAGCGATTTGACTCTTTACGAATTTCTCTTAATTACCTCTTGCCGATCGAGTCCGGTTGGATTAAATGTACGCATCTACAAAAGTTCATCGACGTTCTCGACGTCCACCCCCATCAATCCGTCAATAAATCATTCCCTTGGGCCAGCATACACCGTCGTTCTTGAAGCTGATTTGTATTCCTTCTCCGTCGCGCCTTTGCCGAGACAATTAACACTTTAATTAATCTTGATCCTGAGTAAAGTAAGTCGCGTCGCAGTTCCATCCTCCTTCGTCTCCTTCCCCCCCCCCCCCCCCACGCAGCGACAGTCTCTTAAAAGGATTGAGCGCTGACGCCCTACCATCGTGCCATGCTCGTTCGCCTGACAGGCAAACAAATTGACAAAAATGCTGAGGCAGCTTTATTTTCACTTCATCCCATCTCATCCCACCGGAGCCGATATCGGAGATTGTCCCTTAACGCCGGTACGTCGACACTCCGTCGACACGCCAACACGCCGACACGCCCCATCATCGTTTATAATCAGAGAACCCGTGAGCGCCTGGTTACAGCCCACCCGCACACGCACACACCGTAGGCCTGGGTAGATAACCGCAGCGAAGAGCACGTTTTCCATTTGCAAGACCGCATTGGCAACCACGTGAATAGAGGCGCTCAATTGAAATCTTATCTCCTTCCTGCATCTCTCATCAGCCTCCCATGTATTGAGGGGTGGGCGGGTGTGTGTCGGTGTCGGACGGAGTCAAGGCAAGAAAAACGTGTCAAGAGTCAAGGTCAGCCGTACACACTTACTCTGCGAAAATAAACAAATCGCCTTATCGCCCCACGATGGGGCGAGAGGCTGGGTCTTCCGTCGCAATTCTCGTCGCATGTTCGCCTTCACATAGGTTCCATAGTACATCGCCAGTGGCGTCTACTTTTCAACACACACACACACACGGACGCAGAGATAACGTCCAGTCGGGCGTGAAGAGTCGAGTAGTTGGAGGCCAGACCGAGACGCACTCAGCGGTACAAACTGCGAGTGGTAAGTTTCAGATAATTGACAGATTAGGGGTGGACGTCATTGCACGTCGTTCGATAATGACAGCACTGGCGCTTATCGATGAACGGTAATCTCGCAGACCGCTTATAAGCTCAACCAGCGCCGACAAAGCGACTGAAGAAACAGTCTGCGGGCGATCCAACGGCAAGCGAGTGTCAAGAGAAGGGAGGTGTTCAGCTATTCAGCCATTCGGGTACTTAGCTATTCAGCTGTTAAGTTATTCTGCGCTGGGATTTAATTACAAGAGCTGCCAAAATTGGTGGCAATTGGTGTTGGCTGCCTTGATGGGTGACGGGAGAGGGCGACTTTGAGAAATTGAAGACGGCCAATTAAAAAGTTAGAACTTCGCAAAGTTTTCACTTAACTTGTGGTTTTATTGGAAAAGTTCATTTGAAAGGCACCCCGAAACCGATTGCGCCCCCGCCACCGGTTTGGCCAAACTGGTGGCACGCAGCAGGTAACAATTGGAAATTTGGCCGTGGGCCAAACAGCTCGCCCAGCAATTCACTGAGTTTCTAACTGCTCCTGGCTCTCCACTCTTCAATGAGATTAGTGATGCCTTCAAGGATTCAAAACGATGCCTGCGCCTCGCTAAGTTCCCCAATAATAGACAGACGTTTGGCTATCTGCTGCGATATAGTGCTCGCATTGCTTCCATTCACCGATGTAATGGCGAGAGAAAGGGGGCCTTCCTTCGTCTGTGAATGGGTGAATTCATGAATGCTTTGTGCATTTTCTTTGGATTGGGCACGCTACCTGTGCGCTGGGGTGGGGGTGCTTGCCTGTGAGGGATATTAGTTCTCCGGCCGAGAGAGTCTTGCCCCGTGTGGGACGTAGAAATTGCGCACAATGCATGTTTAATGAAGCCATGGTGCTGGAAGTGGACGCTCCACAACGTTCGTCTTTGCTCATCGGACTGACAGTGACAGCGACAGTCAAAAGCGTATCCGACATTCCAGACGTCGCGAAATGCAGATACTCTCATCATCGCGACTGAGTGAAAATGAATCCGAAGCCCAATGGAGTCGCTCAAGCACATGACTGGGGGAGGATTTGAATTCTTTCTCGGTGATACCAAGATCTGTGGAGATGTACTGGATGGTGCATTTGGTTGAGCTCCTGCCCTTGGTTAGAGGGGTTCGAATCACAGTGAGAGCAACGCTTTTTTTTTTTTTTTTTCCATCTGCCTTTGGGATCAAATTAACGGCACTATTACTGGAGTTGTCGATCAGTGGTGGTAGTAGTCTGACTATAGGTATCACAAGTTTGCTGGCGATTTCACTGACAGCTTGTAGAAATATTAGCCTCGACTGCTTGTTCGGACATGTCCTCAGGAAGCGAGCACGGTAGATCCATTTGCTTTCTCAGTTCCTGGAAAGTCACTGCGACCTTAGAACTTTCGAGATTGAATTCTTCCGGAAATAAAAAAATATATTTTTATTCGGACTTTGCGCGTCCGTTCTTTATTGCGGTTCAAATCCAACTCTCTTGACAAAGAATAATAACTTATCGACTAACTTATTCTACTTGTTCAGGTGTTTTTACCTGACATACATAATTCGCTTAGCTTGCACATGTGATCGTCTTGTCGCGATTCTTCGAATTGATTTTGCGGCCGGACGTCGGACAGACGCTTTGTCATCATAAATGGACGATCGCGTGTGCATTACATTGAACTTTGGTATATCGTATATCATATTATGCATTTTATGGTGGGAGCGTTACGTTCAACTGTAACACCCCCATCGTTAGCTTGAGGCTCCGACGAAACCTTTACAATGTTTGATGTACACTTTATTTTAAAAAAAGTAAATACATATGACGGTAATTATTACAAATATATTTATGCTTACTGAAGAGATATTAAATGTTTTATTAAGAACAGCAGTTTTTTCAATACGTTCTGTATTTTTTATTTGTCTAACATACAGTTCATCGATCTTAATATTAGGTATTAGTTGGCTTTCATTAACCATAGTCATTAAATTTGGTAATATTATTGTATCGAATATTTTCTTTTCAAAGTGTTTGAATGTTTCATTTTGGATACTTATTTTACAATTATTATACTTTATCAGATAATTACCTTCTAAGGTCATATTCTTATCATTACAGTTATGCTTAATTTTGATCTTATACGCATTTTTTACAATAATGGTTCCTGGTGTGACTTCTTTGATCACCGTAGATGTTTCTATTTTTTTGGGACATACTGCCTCACAAAAAGTCATAATATTTCTTATGCAAATATCTGTTATCGGTACTAAATTTTTTTTCAAGTTATCTTTAGGGATTTTGAATACATTGTTCCTTTCATCTTTTAGTATTAGCCTGTCGTTAACAAAAAGTGCTTTATTTTGATGATCCGGTAAGGGTTCTATTAGGATTTTGGTATATGTGAGATCGGATAGTCTAGGAATTAAGAGAATTAGTATAATTTGATCCTGATAGTGTGAAATTGCGATTTTGATTTCCTTAAAGGCGTCCATATCTGAGATCATATCCATTTCCTCGGCACTCAATATATTTTTTGTAAGGATTCCTAATTTACTCGTGAATAAAAGTTGTTCTATACTGTCAATATGTCTACTTAGTAAGGAAATATCATTATTAATCTGGTACAAATGTTGCATTAAGCTTACTTCGTCCTCTAGTGTTATTATTTTGTTACCTAAGTCTTTGTTAAAAGAGTTAAAGTACGTCTTTATGATGCCTTGTTGTTTGTTTATGTGAGTCGTCATGTTCTTTATCTGTTCAGCAATTTCTTCGTTAACGTGTACCTGGCTGTTCGTTTGTGTTATAAGTTTTCTATCATCTTCTAAGAGTTCGTCAAGTTTTGCTTTTATTTGTCTTTCGTCCTCGTGGTCCATGGTTCCTGCTATTATCTTTAGTCCTGTACCTAATACGTCTATGAGACCTCTTTTCGACCTGATATGGGGTCTAATATTCTTTACCTTTGCTTCTAATAAGATGAAGTTTTGACTTATTGCATTATACATAGGGTTTACTAAATTGGATTTATTTTGGAATATTAAAATATTGGACTTAATACGTTCCTTAGCTATTTCGAATTCGGTTGAGTTTATTATGTGTAGCACCTTTGTGTAGTCTTTTATGATCTTCTGTTTCCCTAAGTTCAATGTCAAGTATCCGTTATTGTTGTTCATGTCGTGTAGAATTATCTCCTGTGTCATGATCGTTGTAAGAATCGTTGTAAGAGTCGTTGTAAGAGTAAGGATAGTTACGAATGAAGTCATCTGCAAATGAAATTTGTGAAAAGGTTACTACTTGTTATCTAGTTCATCAGCCTTGATATTTCTTTTTTTTCTTTATATGAGTTCTGTAATATACTTTTTCATTCCTTATGTCTTTCAGGTGATCTTCGTCTATTTTCTCCGTTTGAATTTTCCTATATTTGGAATGATTCTTTCCTCCTCTTACTTCTTTCACGAAGTTTTGTCCGCTTGTTAAAGGAAAATCCTGTCTGTTTCGATTGATCTTATTTATAACTTTCTGTTTCAGTTCTAATATTCGATTTTGGATGCTTTTATATTCGTCTTCATGTATCTTACCATTAACAAAGTCTATAGGTCGTTTGTTAGTTGTTGAGTGGATGGTATTGTTATAGAATGTTATTATTCTTGATATTTTTTCTTCAACAGAACCTTCGTTATTAATTTCATCATGTTTGAGAAGCCTAATGTGCTCATTTATAGTATTATGTAATCTCTCCACATCAGCGTTTGATGTGTGATTACTATTGGAGGTAAAATGGAGTTCTACATTTAGATGGGATAAAAATTCTCTTAACGGTAAGGCTTTGAAGCCCAATTCGTTATCTGTAATGATCTTTTTGGTTTGTCCAAATTGGCTAAAATAGAAAGATAGCACTCTTTTGAATTCTGTCCATGTTCTACCTATTATCTTTAGAGCGCACGCGTGTTTAGAGAATTTATCGATAATTGTAACAAAGAGAGATTTTTCGAGACTATAGAAGACATCAACGTGTATTACTTCAAATGGTTTAGACGGGGTTTCAGTTAATTTAAAGAGAGGCTTAGGTGGATTTCTAACATATTTCTCCATGTTACAGACTTCACAATTATTAATAAATTGGGTAATTCTTTCCTTTGCTTTTGGATGGTAGTAGTTTAGAGATATTTCTTTAAAGATTTGCTCAATTCCTCTGTGGTTATTCCTTAAGTGTTCCTTTTCGATTAATGTAGCTAACTTTTCTTCGCTGGTAACATCTTCTAATAATTTTAGACATCTAATAATTTTAAGTTTATTCTTTTCCTTAAAATGTTTCAAAAAGGTTTGTTTGATGACATTAAAAAAGGCTACATCGTCTATTAAGATAGCATTCAAGTTATTAGGATTGAAATGATTCTTTAGAAGAGTTATCGCACTTTCTTCCTCTAAAGTTTTTGTATAAATTGTTGTACGGTTTCTATTAAATATCTTCGTCTTTTTAATTCTAAGAGATCCAGAGTGAGATTTTCGAATAATAATTTGAGTTTTGAATATATTAATACAAGATTTACTTATTGGGATGATTTCATTTTCGATAAAGTTTATTTCTGGATGAATTATTCGAGAAAGAGCATCAGCGTTCATGTTCTTTGTACCTTTTTTGTATTTGATATCGTAATCGTATTCGGAAAGTTTTAACCGCCATCTCACTAACTTCGAATTCGGTTCTTTGACAGAGAAGAGCCATGTGAGTGGTTTATGGTCGGTTTCAATAAGAAATTTCCTACCGAAAAGGTATGGACGAAAATATCCTGTTGCCCATATGATGGCTAAGAGCTCCTTTTCAATGGTGCTGTAGTTTATCTCATGCTCATTCAAGGTACGGCTGGCGTAGCATATAGGGTGATTATCCTGTGAAAGGACAGCACCTAAAGCATACTGACTAGCATCTGTTGTGAGAACGAACTGTTTGTTAAAATCTGGGTACTTAAGGATGGGGTCGTTCATAAGAAGAGTTTTTAATGTATTGAAGGATTCTATGTATTGGGGATCTGTTACATTAATTTTTACATCTTTTTTGAGATATTTCGTTATTGGTTTTGCAATTTTTGAGTAATCTTTAATAAATTTCCGGTAGTAGCCGGTAAGACCTAAGAATTGTTTTATTTGCTTATTAGTTTTCGGGATTTGGTAATTTTTAACACATTCCACCTTTTTTGGATTTGGTTTAATACCATTAGGGGTGACGATGTGTCCGAGAAATTCGGTTTCTTTTTTAAGAAACTCGGATTTATCCAGTTGTACCTTCAAATTGACTTCCTTAAGTCTTTTGAAGATCTTTGCTAAGGCAACCAGATGCTCTTGCAATGACGTAGAAAACACTATTATGTCATCCATGTACACCAGTATGTTAATATTAATGAAATCTTTTAGGACTTCATTCATTCAGCCCGAAAGGCATACGAAGAAATTCGTAGTGTCCGTTCTCGACGCTGAATGCGGTCTTATGAATGTCCTCCTTATCTATTTCTATTTGATAGAATCCCTTCGCCAGGTCGAGAGTCGTAAAATACTGACATCTCCCAAGCTTGTCGAGGATTTCGTCTATGCATGGAATTGGGTACTTGTCGTCGATCGTTACCTCGTTTAGTTTGCGGTAATCTACGACGAGCCGCCATTTTTGTTTGCCGCTTGCATCGGCCTTCTTAGGCACGATCCAGATCGGTGCAGAATATGGTGAGTTGCTTTGGCGTATAATCTTGCTGTCTAGCATCTCATTAATTTGTCTTTGTACTTCACCCTTGTGAATGTATGGATATCTATAACTCTTAGTTTGGATAGGGACATTGTTAGTGGTTCTTATTTTGTGTTTAATTGCATTAGTGAAACTTAAGTTCCCGTTCTCCTTGTAGAATACATCTTTGTATTTCTTTAGAATATTTATCAGACCTGTTTTTTCTTCACTATTCAGGTGGTCAAGCCTTAGCTGTTCCAGCGATAGTGGTATTTTGTTATCTTCGATGACGTTAAAGTTTTGACTATTCACGGGTTGCGTGATAAGAGGTTCGAATTTGACCGGTTCCTTTTTAGGATGGTTGTCATTCTTAAACTTAATTTTAGCTACAAGTTCATGCTTTTCTACTTCGTATACTCCTTCTTTTACAATTGCGTTGCCATTTACTGAATTTTGTTGTGGTAAATATATCAATCCTTTTTCCTGATCTACGGATAAAGTAATTTCATCTTCATGGAGTGGTTCCGTTTGTATGCTTGTTTGTTCATAATGAATTTTTACCTTTTTGTTACCTATTACTAAAATTTCTTCACCTAAATCTATTTTGGCTTTCATAGGAATTAGTAGGTTATTGCCTATGAGTCCGTCGAAATAGTCATGAAATGGGAAGATGTACATTTCAAATGTATCCCTAGGATTTCCCAGTTCCTTGAAAATGGGTACTTTTGCTTTATGGCTAATTTTCACATTTGTATTAAGTGTCTTTACTTCTATTTGGTTTTGTAGAGTGTGTATTTTATCAGGTGAACACAATCCGGGGTTGATAATTGAATGTGTCGCTCCTGTATCTAATATAAATTTTAGAGGTCTAATTTTTCCTTGCACTATTATATATGGTAGTTTGGACTGGAGGCTCCTGAACGAAAATTTTGTTCGTTTACTATAGTACTCCTATTAGTTGTATCTTGTTCGTTTCGTTGTGGATTTCGGTTGTTTTGTTGAGATCTACTGTGGTAATGGCGCTGATTTTGCCTATTTGGTGGAAGTCTATCTCTTTGTGCCATTCCTATCTCCATTGGTTCTGGAGGAGGTTGAAAATGATTGTTTCTGTTATATATTTCATTTTGGACTTGAGGTTGATTGTTGTAGTGATTGAAAGGAAGTTTGAACTGTGTCGGTTGGTTTGAATACTTTAGATAGCTACGGTCAGTATTTCCCTTAAAACGAGAATTATTGTACGGTTTGCAGTTTGGATTAAAGTAGGCATAGTTGCTTTCGTAAAGAATGTTTATTGCCTGTTCGAGATTCATCGGATTTCGACAATAGAGAAGAGATCTCATGGGTTCTGGTATTTTACTTTTGAACACGACTAATGCAGATGTTTTATTTTGCTCAATGGCGGCTTCTATGTGTTGGGGATTGCCTTCCATTGTTTGTTTGGCTTTTATATTGAGCCTTCTGAGGTTACCTTTGATTTCGCTATAGAAGTTCACAGCGTTCGTTTTGAAAGTAATTCCTCTTAGCTCATCGAAGAGTTCTTCGGCGGTATGACGATCGCCAAAGTTGTTATACAAGATTTCTTTTATTTCTATCCAAGTTGTGACATGATTGTTAATGTCCATTACCTCGCGGGCACGTCCTTTGAGTTTGGACTTAATAGTATCTGAGAATATACTTTGGGCTAAGCCATCGTACTTTATAAGGGTAGGGTGGATCTTATCGATTAAATCCACGAAGTTCTGGAGTTCTCTAAAATCTCCATTGAACTCTGGTAATTTAGATAAATATTTTAGGGGATTGATTTCGAGAGTTAGCATATTTATTTCGGTATGTAATTGAGATGAACTTGAAAAGAAATTGTTCACGATATCGGTAATTTGCCTAGATTGTTCGTTGACTATGTTAATCTGGTCTTCAAAGGAAGTCATTTAACCAGTTTAGTACAAGATGCTTATAATATATACACTTACATCTATATATAACTTAATTTTTGACACTATAAAATAAGATAAAAATAATTGGTATTTACTTTGCTATGTTTTTGTCTTTTCTGCTTTGTTTCTGGTCGTCTTATTCTTTTCTTGATGTATAGATGAATGATGAATGAAATGTGCTGCTCTTCCTTCTTTGGGATTTTGAATTTTCAGGCTACTTTGTTTAGTTTTTCACTCTGGTTTCAGTTCACATTTACACGTAATCTTTTTATTAGGAATTTTGATATAAAGAGATAAAGATTCACTTTCTTAGCTTATCTCAGTTCACAATATATTGCAAATACGCGCAGGGAGATCTATTTCGATTTGCGGAACTATGATCTATAACCGCTGTACACGATATACACTTGTTTACTGCAAACGTTTTTTCTTCGAATTCGTTATCGACGATATGCTTTAATCTTATGAAGCTTTCACTCGCGAAAACGTTTTCTATTTAACCCTTGTTAAATAACTTTCAATAATAATTACGACGATATGCTTCAACCTTATGAAACTATCACTCGCGAAAATTTCTTCCTTAAGAAAATAACATCAGATACCCGGTTAAGTTTTAAAAAACACTGTACAGATACATCCAGGTATCCTACCGACTGCGCCACTTTCGAGATTGAATTCTTCCGGAAATAAAAAAATATATTTTTATTCGGACTTTGCGCGTCCGTTCTTTATTGCGGTTCAAATCCAACTCTCTTGACAAAGAATAATAACTTATCGACTAACTTATTCTACTTGTTCAGGTGTTTTTACCTGACATACATAATTCGCTTAGCTTGCACATGTGATCGTCTTGTCGCGATTCTTCGAATTGATTTTGCGGCCGGACGTCGGACAGACGCTTTGTCATCATAAATGGACGATCGCGTGTGCATTACATTGAACTTTGGTATATCGTATATCATATTATGCATTTTATGGTGGGAGCGTTACGTTCAACTGTAACACTTAGACCGTTCAGTCTCTGGAGAATGATACGAGATCTCTCGGTAAAATATCTAGGATGGTGCTATGACCATATCACTTCCACCGCCCTGAACATATACCATACCCTGTGTGCTGTAGTGTTTTTAAAGTGTAATCCCAAAGGTAGAAAATGTAGCATTACCGTGAAAACGTCTGACGGAGCCGTCCTCAGAGCGCCTGTGGCATGTGTGCCGCCTTATACATCCATAGGATCACCTGCGGTGTCTCTCTACTGGCGGATCTTATTATAAGTATATTTCCTAGCGTTGCCTTAATGCACCGATTGTGTGATATGGTGGACAGCGCTTGAAAAAGATCAATTGTAACCACCTTAATCGTGCGCCATCGGTATACAGGCCTATGAATCAACAGAGCGTTAAAGACAATCCCTTCTGTCGCCCTGAACATAATCCTCAATCTTCCCCCGATTGTCATAATTGGCAGACATTCAACGGTCAAATTGAAGTCCCTGCAAATGTGGAAGGAACGGCGTTCTGGGCACTCAGCTACGTAAGCTCCTCGTCTGAGCTTCTCTTCTCAACCAGCAGTCCCTCCAGAACCTAATAGAATTCTGACTACTAGTCCTCCACGAATAGTGGCGGCCGTGGCGTTGTTTGTCTGTGAGTGGTCTGCTATGCACTTGAACCTCGGTGTCTGGGTTCGATTCCAAATAAAGGGTGGTTAAATTTTAAGGGCCGATGTTTATTTTAAATAAAACGCAAATTGTTTAGGAAATTATTGTTATTTCTTTTTATTATGATAATATTGGTATGGCTCAATTATGTATTGAACAAAATATCGGCCAAATGGCCACCGCGACCTCGGCGGCACACCTCTATCCGATGGTCCAAATTTTCGATGACGCATAATTGAGGATCTATGCCGTTAATGTGCCGAATTAAATCATCCTTAAGCTCTTGAATTGTTGCTGGCTTATCGACGTACACATTTTCTTTCAAATAACCCCAAAAAAAAAAATCCATCGGTGTCAAATCACATGATGTTGGCGGCCAATTGACATCGCCACCACGTGAGATAACACGGCCATTGAATTTGTCGCGCAAAAGAGCCATTGTTTCGTTAACTTTGTGGCAAGTGGTACCGTCCTGTTGAAACCACATATCGTCCACATTCATATCTTCCAATTCGAGCCATAAAAAGTTCGTTATCATTTCACGATAGCGAACACCATTGACAGTAACTGCCTAGCCGGCCTCATTTTGGAAAAAATACGGCCCCATGATGCCGCCAGCCCATAAACCGCACCAAACAGTCACTCTTTGTGGGTGCATTGGTTTTTCGACAATCACCCTTTCACCCAAATGCGGCAATTCTGCTTATTGACGAAGCCACTGAGGTGAAAATGTGCCTCATCACTGAAGATGATTTTCTTCGAAAATTGATCATGCACTGTTGCCATTTCTTGCCACCATTCTGACCATTGTATCTTTCCATGGTTCAAATTGAGTTAGTCTGAAATTGAGAAATGTCAAAGGAAATGCAGAAAAAAACTTGACGTTTAGGTGTTCAACATCGGCCCTTAAAATTTAACCACCCTTTACGACCAACAATAATGTTCATTGACCCACCTCGGCCTTTTTTTTAAGAAAAAACTTCTCAAACTTGTCCGTTCGGGGTCGGCATAAATCTGTAGATCCCCACATGAGTGTTTGCTGAGAAGCTGGACCCTGACCATCTACGGGCTGTAGCGCCACCCAAATTATTACTATAAATCCTCCGCGAATTTTCAAAGCTGGATCGAAGGCTGGGCGAAGATGTGGGTGTGGGCGTCTACTCTAAGAACCTAAATATCTAAATATGCTTCCCATTACCAAGCCACTGTGGAGTCTGTCAGGCGGAGATTATGGGGATTAATGAGTTCTTATTCTGACTCCAGAACAGTAGTCATCTCATGTGGCTGCCAGGACACGGTGACTTTGCGGAAAATTACGATTCTGTTGAACTCGCTAGAAAAGGCAATAACGCCTCTGTAACTGCCACGCAGGCGACTAAAGCCATTCAATTAAACAATTAATTGTACGGATTGGAGATGGGTGCCTCATTATGAAACGACTAAGAAGCCTGTTCTCAGAACCCTCGTCACAGCAGTTCCAGAGATCATGCAGTTCTGCTGACGAAGATTCAGGCATCTCGCAACCTGCCAGCTCAAGAACATCGCAGACTGTAGGGACACGAAAAAAGTAGAAGCCGTCTATAAGAAAGCCAAGCTCTTCGAAATTGTGAAGGTAATCTTGTTACAAAGCCACAGGGAATAGTGGATGTATATAAGCAGCACTTCCAATAGCAGCTTAACGGGGGTGACCAGGAGAGACTGATAGGGAACCACAAACCAAAAACAAACATCTCGCCTCGCTTTGAAGAAGTCGGCACGACTATAAAAAAAACTGAAAAACAACAAAGCCTCTGGCTGGGATGATTTGCCATCAGAGCTCTTCATGGCCGGCGGCGATGTTCTAGTAGGGCGCCCGCATCAGATCGTCATAATTTGGATGACACGCCCTCATCATCAATTTACAAGGCTTAACGTCGCCTGTAAGATCCTGTCCAGCACACTGTGTGAACGTCGAATGTCATTTTCCACCGCACCAATCGGCAAGCACCAGTGTAATTTCCGGCCCGGCAAATTACCTATAAGCGAGGTATTCACACTAAGCCAAGTTCTGGAAGAGACTAGTAAATTTCAGATCATTTCACGCATCCTTTCACTAAGTTTTAAAGTCGCATACGGCAGCATTCATCGCAATGTTTCAATTTGTCGAAACAACAAACAGCAGAGCTGATTCTTGCTGGTACCCTAGAAAGAAAAGTTCTGCTTCGGATATAAGGTCTTGGCTTCGAGAATGGAGGAGCTGCACAAAGATGTGGATGTAGTCCGGAGGAAAAAGTTCTGTCGATTGCACTGGAACGGCCACTTTGATCGCTTGGAAGACCAATTATGGCTTAGAAGGCCTTCGGCGGTATGTTGCATATGTTATGTTGGGTTACTGAAGCCCTCGACTATCCACCATGGAAGGCGGCAATATGCTCAGTCCATTCAGAGATCAGGCAGGCCTCACAAGTAAGTAAGACGCGACTTCATCGATTCTGGCTACGAGTTCTTGGACGAATCGCTCCAGAAATCCTGAAATTAAGGAGGTTTTCTGCACATGTCGACCCTAATTTCAAACACCCTTGTCGCCGGCCAAGCACAAGTCGAACTTTCTCGAAAATCCCCAAAGACTGACCCAAGTTCGATGTCACCTCTGCGCGAGCTCTCAGACTGACAACACTCGAGTGTGCTGTCCCGGAACACTCACTCGCCCACCCCCATGGAGCCGTCGAAAGCCATCAATCCTTGCGAAGCAGCAAAGTACAAGGATTCATGTTTATTTCAAAGGAAAACAAATCCGATTTTTCTTGTGGTCGCAGTCCCATGTTCGTAATAAATCTCATCTCCTCTGCCAACCACCCACCATCGCACTACACTCTAAGGACACACGCTCTGTGGCGGGGGGACCCCCATTGCACCCCCCGCCGACACACAATGTATCTCTATTTGCAAGTCAATGCGAGCGGAGAAGTAATATCATGAAATCTGAATATCTTCTCGCTAAATGCAAATGTATCTGCAAAGGAAAGCATAAAAAAGTTATAATCTCCCTACAAACACCATAAAATCCTCCGACATCAGGTTTGGGAGCAAGCCAACTAAACTTTATTACCAATGAATCACTTAAGGGGGTCCGCATCCCGTCCGCCTGGGCTGTGCATTGAACGAATTGCTGCGAATTCGGATTGAGGATATGTCGTTTATTGTCTCGACGGATACGCATCGGTGATTTTCTACCTCCCCCCCCTCCCCCCCCCATGTCATCATGTGATATCCGTTTTCGTTGTCTTATCCCTTTTCTTCAGCGAACTGTGCGACACTAATGGATGCGATCTCAATAAGGCATTGTTCGCTGCACAATGGGGCACTAATTGGGAGGAGACACTGCAAATGGGGAACAAAGCGTGTGTTTTGACACATAGAGCCACTTTATACGTGTGCACGTCCCGAGTCCTGAGTCCTGAGTCGCGACGAGCACTGAGGACGGCTGACGAGTGCTGCTTGAGAGACTTTAGAACTTTAGTGTTAAATTTAAGTGCAGAAAAAGTGTCGTTTGTCACTTAATGACTCGCTCTTTTTGTTTTCGTTCTCCTTCGATAAAAGTTGACTGGATAATGGAAGAAATCTATAAGTTCACTGGGGATGTACGCGCATACGTTAGAAGTTCAAATTTCAGACGAGTGCTTTGTAATGGAGCACATCTTAATCCTGATCTGCATTTTGCCCTAAGCAATGAGTTCGTGGATTTGTTTATCTCAAGCATCGACTGTCTTAATTATTGAATGAACCCTGCTGCCGAGGCCACTAACAGCGATTATTTGTTTCAAGTTATTTAAATCTGACCCCATACCGCTGGTGGGGTGAAGTCAAAGGTATAACTAGGTGATTCGTTATGAACTGAATTTTATTCAAAAATAATTTTCCTTAAATACTACATTTGTGCTTATTCTACAAAGATTTACATGGCGAAAGATGAGCCGATAGAAGTGCATAACCGTCGCAACAGGTAGTAAAATGCTGACGTTGCACATCTTGTCATCACATTGTGGAGTACGAGTCATGCACACATATGAAACATGATCGCTCGTTGTGATTGCTCACAACATCCTGGGGCCGGCCTATATGGACGTCACGCAAAAGTCTGAATCATCTAGCTCTCGGGTCGTGGTAGTTCCGCTGGTTTTTATCTGTGGTCTTATAGATACATTTGGTTCACGGGGTTTGCTGATTACAGCAATAATCAGCAATGTTGTCTGTCAATCTTTCTTGACCTTGTTCAATCTCAAGAGCCTTTTCTATCGTAGCCGCGCTTCTTCTCTCGTGTGCGTAAAGTTCGTCAACTGCTGCGATATCTTGGTTGCTGGTAGAAACAATAATTCCAATCGTCTCGAGAGGGTTTGTTTTCCAACGATGATCATACCTTGCTAATGAATCATGCACGTCTCTTGTAGACTGATGGTTCCACTTCCATACAAAGAGATCTGCCTTGTTTCTTGTCCACAGATGATGTTATCCTATTGGGCACACTAAATATCCAGGTGTTGGAGTATTGCATTTAAATCCAATAGGTTCTGGCAGCGGTGACTTGAGTAGTACAAGCTGTCGACAGCAAATTATTGTGCTGAAGAATACTTAACTCGCATGCACTTACACCGGACATCCATGCACTTAAATGTACTAAATTGCACCAGTACATATCAGCTGTTCTTTGTTTGCAAGCACCAAATTCCTGCTTGATCATCGGTCCAGTTGAAGACTAATTAGCAGATAGTCTGTTGACGGAACTAAGTAGGCGAAACTTCCATCGTGCGAGGTTGGCACTGGCAACACATTGAATATCTTGAATTCCTCGTTGAATAATAAAGGAATCGTTATTTCAATGATTGTTAGTGTCCGTGACTCTGCCTTTTGGATGGAGATCCTTGTATAACTGAAGCACGGATTCTTGGTTTCGCTCTTCTGGTATCCTGAGTGTTCGAGGGGTATTATCATGTGTCCGTATCAATTCTCTTTTCAGCTGCTTCACATCGAAGATGAGAGGATGCATCCTTCCCTGATTTGTCGAGAGTACAATGTCCAGCAGGATGTTTTGAGTATTTTACTTTATATATATATACATATATTACTTCTTCTAACGCTTGTAAGCTCACGCTCGCTGCTCACGTAGCGGCCGTAGGGGAAGTAGACTGCACCTACAAATCTGATTACTTGACCAAATCTCGTCAAAAAGTCGTTCTTGAAATCATTGGGGCTTCAAAAATAACCATAACCAAACGCGAAAGGATGTTGGACTTTCCCTGTGCAAATAACATGTCCATCACGGATCCATTAACAAACACACGTGGTGCCGTTAGAAGATCTCTTTGTGGTACCACAAAAGGGCTGAACTCTCAACTGATGATCACCTGGTGTTGTGCAAACCGTACCTTACTGATAAAGTACCTCTTCTGCTGGTTAGATACAGGCGGAAACAATTAGTGGTTGCAGGCATAAGGTGAGAGATACTGCTGATCAGTGAGTTGCGGCAAAATTACGCACGACACATATCTGAAAGGCTTGAGCGAATTCCAACTAGAGACAGGTTTCAACGGCTGCGCGTTCTATAGCTGTGCACGAGTCCGGGATGGGGATTGAACATTGCGGCTTTCGTCCCGACCCAATCGACCAGTTTAACCACTCTAAGAATGGTAAAGGTATTCGACCGAGTTCCTCGAGGTAAACTCTGGTGCGCTCTGCAGGAGTATGGGACTGATGATCCCCTTTGGGGGTCTGATGGTCAAACCCTGTCAAATCAGTCAAAATGATGGTGAAACGTGTAGAAAGGGAGTCAGGCAGATAACATCGACTGGACAAGAAGCAGTAGCTTTGTTGAAGCAAATTATGATAATTTTAATAAACATACCAAATTCCAAGAACATTGCGTTAATGGTTGACACCGCTTAGGTTCAGTCGCAGCCGAAGTGGCATCTCTCTTCACCCAAAGTTGGGTTCAGTGTGATGGCACTATCCGACACACCTGTGTCTTAACGAGATGGCCGAGTATTTTAGCATCCAGCAACAGGAAATTGAGAAGCGAATGAACTTACTAGAAAGTGCACTAATTCAGTACTCTTTCTGGAAGGAGATGAAGGGTTTATTTATTTAATTAATTTACTTTATACGCTTGAAACGCTTGTTCACACAAATCGCGGATGGTTTACTGGCACAGGATGGCTCACTACGAAACAATTACGGCCTACTCTCATTTCGAAAGGATCCTGATTAGACTGAGTACGACGAATCCCATCGCCATTGAAAGTCCAGATTTAGGCCTGCTCCGCAATGACTTCTAAGGGAGTTGCAGAGACGAGAAGGATGTAGGGTAGGAGGAGGATTGGGAGGAGGAGGAAGGAGATGAGAAGGGAGAAGGAAGCAATTGCGGAACTTCTCTGAAATTATAGTGGCCTCCCCACCCGAGTCAGTCTTGCTCCCATCAGTCGTTATAGACGTCTTGCCGGCATCTGGAACAGTTACAAAAATTTGGTATAAGGGTCTACGAGGGGCGTTCAATATATTCTCGGTTTTGGGGTGAAGCTGTGGTTGTATATACAAATTGACTTATTTATCAAGTAATACTATTATTTTAGTGCATTCATGTAAAATTTCATATAAATGTGATTATTAATTTGCGTTTTATCTCTCGTATGATAGGGTCTGTTAGTAGCGTTGATTTGAAGGGCAGAGCGTGCCCGCATCCATTCTAGTTAATTGCAGGTCGTTACAGGATTAATGATTGATGCCGCGTCCAATATTTTCGTCTGTGTACAATACAAAAAATGTGATCAAACTCATTCACAGTAAGCTAGCGCCCTCTTGTGTAATTTTACCGTATGCTATGGACTCCTGTTGCAGAGATCAGGCAGATTAGACAACATTTCTAGGTTTCATTTTCATTCTCAATTTAACACCCAGGTAAACCTTCACGGCCTTATACTTAGAATTCCAGATCTACAAAGCTAAGCCTCCTTAGCATCTTCCCTCATCCATTTGCGATCTGTGTAGACTTCCAATGCGACGGAATTCCTGACTGTGTCGTTGTCCCAAGCTTTCTTATTGGAGACTGTTGTCTTGTATCGTGGCCTCTATTTGTCCTCTGTTGCCACGATGCGCACTCTCTCAACCTTAATCCCAATTCCCACGGTTGTGATCATAAGCTTCTTATATACATATGCGCACTGGAAGTGCAATAGATGCAACGGTGAAACAACGCATTTAACAACGTAATGACTGCCTCTTATTGCTCGATGGCATTTAATATTTTTGAAGGAGTTCTAAATTGACATTGCAGACCCATGAGTGGGGTGGGAAATCTATCTTAGCAGCTGGAGTCCCACAGCCACAGGAACTTTTTAATAACGTTCGAAAAATTACGTGTGACGACGATTCGAACAGCGCCGTCTTATTACATGCTGCGCCATTGTTGAGCTGTCAACAGAATGACAAGATGATAATTGGGACCCAGACGACGTTTATTTTCAAAAGGTTTGTGCCTCATGCCCTACATCTGATCAAACAAAGCCTAGTTTATGTGGTAGGTCAGTTCAGGGGATGATTGCTTCTCATGACCATTCTTCCGTCCACAGCGTTTCTAAGCATGGAGTAAACAAAGTCGTTGTCATTCGTGCCTTTCCAGAGACTTGTGTGGATTTAAAGACCAAGTGATCGTGGATGTAAGACACTCAGACATAATGCCGTCAAGAGTGGATGGCATCTTAAATCCGACCCTCAAAAAGAAAAGTGCCCTTCTAGACTGCATGTTGCAGCTTTGAAGTCTTGCCAGACTGTGACCACCATCAGGTCTGCTGATTCATTTTTTGCTCTATTCTTGGGATAACATCGAGTTCCATCGATAGCCTCAATGTTTCTACTTTTGATTGGAATAAGCAAACGTCACTGATTTTCACAAGTGCTTGGTTTTTCTTTTGTCTGGACATTTCGAACTGGACGTCAAGTGTGAGTAAGCGTGTGATACTTCCCTCGGCTTCAAAACAAAATAAATGTCCGACAATGAAAATCTCAATGAATGAGATGAAAATGAGACATAAAATATATAAGAATTGAATTTCCATTAAAAACTGACTACACGAACCATAATAATCGAAGGTCACCGGGAATGGCGCCCAACAGTGTTTCGTAACATTTCCTGTTGAAGGCAAGCAAACGCTCCACTCACTGACTGACGTAAAATGTGTATCATGCAGACACAGGGAATGCCATGTCATTCCCCAATCTCATGCGACCGATGAGGAGGCCTTGAATTATTTCTGGTTTGGCCATCTATCACGTGAAATTACCCGCCCTCCGCCACATAAATCCCTTCCGAACAATGGAATCTTAGGGTTTTCCCGTCTCATCGCAATTCGTTGAATTTCGGGTCGTATACTTATTCCGTCACAAACCTACCTCCCAGCCCACCCCAAAGGCGAAGAGATACCAGAGCCTCCGCATGCAAACGACACGCTTATTTGTCCCAAGTGCGCGGTTATGATCTAAGCACTTTCACAAGCGATAAATCACTTGGCACATATCGCATCCGATAGGAGCGTGCTGTATAAATTATCTCCGAGACGACTATCTTCTCGTCGCATGAACAACTGCGTCAGTAAACATCGCGTGGGCCTCACGCTATCGTTTCTGTAGCCGATACCAATTTCACGGTCGTCCGCACACTGATACAAAAGCCCTCCCCCCATCCATCCATCCACCGCACGGCGAGTCGACTGCTGCCGGCAGAGGCCTTGACCTCATGAACGAACGTAAGTACGCCGCGTTGTCATATTCTGCACGTACCGTCTGTCGCAGCACATTACACCCGGGCAGACGTAAATACTTGAAATTGTGTTCACCGGCAGACTGTTCGGTAGGCATGTTCACTCGTCTCTTGGGGAAGACGATCCCTAATCTGGTCTGACATCGGCACCAGCCACTCAACTCCGCTCCAGCCCTGTGGGTGGAATAGTTTCAATAGTTTTCTACCGGAAAACCGCCCCCCTCCCCCGCTTAATCCGATTGCACTAATAAATAATCAAGGGGCACTCGAGACTGTTTCAATAATTCATGAGTGGCCTCCATTGACTTCCGTTGGCCAGCCATTAACCGAGAGCTAATTACAAAATTTTCTTTTTCTTTTCATTATCCTTGCAGATTATCCTTGCTGTGTAGAGACGTCCCGCAAGCGCCAATAACTGAGGAGAAAGTTGGATCCGTTCGTTTCCTGTGTGCACTTGTGTTCCTTTCCAATTGGAAGGAGGGAAATCTGTTGCGCTGGCGAAACGATTCAATACGGTGCCCGTCATAATGGAGGGGCCGGAAGTAACGTTCCTCTTTCAATTTGGAAATATACGCGATGGCATATCCGTACCGTCGACATCGTTAACTTTGAAATCGCTCAAGGACATGGCATGTGAATTCATCAATTCTAAGGTAAGTGCGTCTACATAGTCTCCTCTTGTGGTAGAGGGTATTTTTGATTGTGGTTGCTGCCATGATTTTGATTATCCGGATGAGGGAGACACCTTCACTGTGATATGTGTGGGGGCCCCCTTCCCCCGTTGTGGGATACCGCCTCGAATTTGACGAGTCATCGTGTTGGAACCGAGCCACGCCGTGAATGTGGTCAGGCGAATTTAGGGTTTTCTAGGAAATTGAAGTGAACTCCGTTTGAAGTGAAAACCCAAAAGCCAGCACTCTGAAAATGTGTAATCTGCTGGTGAAAGGAGGCTGTACGAAAGGCGGAGGAGAGGAGATTCTGTGAATTCTTCGCTTGAATGTGCGCCTCTGGATTGGTATTCTTGGACAGAAGCCTGTGCTGCGGACGGGAAATGGACAACTAGTAGTCGAGGCACTGTACTGAGAATTTGAGAGGAATTATTTCTGCTATGAGCAATCTAGAAGAGGTCGATGATGGCAATATCGAGGCTAAAATTTAAACAAAGCTGCTGGCGAGGACGGGCTCGATTTCGCAGAAATCTTCAACGGGCGGCGATTGGACCTTGTGGGAAGGGGCGCGTGCACGAGATCATCTGTAAACACGGTCGGTGGAAAGAGCTTGCAATCTCAGTATCCTTCGGCGGAACCTTTGATAATTCTCCACACCATCGCGTGCAGGATCTTCTCTGCCGTTTCGTGTGAATGTCTAAAGCCGTCTATAAATAATCTAGAAGGTCCTTATCAAAGTGGTTTCAGGCTAGGAGGTAGGTAGGTAGGGTGACTGCATTACTGATTTGTCACGTTCCGCCCATTTACCCTTTGACCTTGTAGTTATTCCCTCTTGGGATTTTTGTATTTCTCTTGGGATTTGTTGGCCATGTGTGATTTCTTCTGACCTCTATTATAGCCAGTTACAGACTTTAAGAAATTGTAATAATATCCTTTGGATCAATGTTACTCAGATCCTCAAGGTGGTTGAAGTAGTACTCGCCTAGTAGTAGTAGTCTTCTTCTTGTTTCCGCAAGTGCAGGACATGTTCCGACGTAGTGTAATATTGTTTCCTCTTCTTCTTCATCCACGCAGCTTCTCCAGAAGTCGTTATAAGGTGCCCCAAGTCTTCTGGCATGGTAGCCTATAAGACAGTGGCCAGTTGGCACACTTCCTGTCTAACTTTAGAAGGTAATCAGTCCATCCTTGATTTAGCTTAGGCCATATCGCTTTCTACATCCTGCAAGTGTCCAGTTCCGACCATTTGCGGTTTGTATCGTTTTTCGCAATCGTCATCAAGCGTGATTTTATTATTTTCAGTGTGGGTTGAGGTGTCTCCTGATCTGCTGCCATTGGCATACCCACCGCCTTTCTTGCTACTTCATCAGCTCTTACATTGGGCACAGCATAGGGTAGATTGCATCTGGCCGCTATCTCCCTTAGAGATAGACGGCGGAATTTTACCATCTTGGAGTTTATTGATGGTGTGTCCAGAGCTTGTATAGCCGCTTGACTATTTTTGTATAAAACAATAGGTATCCCGTCTATTGGGCGCATTGATAGCCGGATGGCTGCCTTTTGAACAGCTGTTACTTCCGCTTGGAACACACTGCAGTGTTTCGGTAGTCGGATTTAATCTCTGGCAAACTGGCGTAGATGCTTGATCCCGTGCCTTCTTCCGATTTTGACCCGTCAGTGTAGACTACAGACTTTGTCTTCGTCCCATTCTTCTCTTGTGATGATTAAATTCTTGTGTTTTATTTCGAAGTCCATGAAGGGTGTCAGATAATCTGTATTTGTAATATTACCTTGTGCCCTCTGCCGTGGGTTGTGTCCCAATGGTTTCCTTTCCTTAGTCTTATGGCTGCTATGACAAGTTTGCCATAGGTGTCCATGGGAAGGAGATGCAGTGTCATTTCGAAGGCGGCTGTGGGCGTTGTTCTTAGTGCCCCTGGTGTACAGATGCATGCTAATCTCTCTATAATGTTTCACTTGTAGTGCCATCCACCAGACTAGGACGCCACACATCGGTATTGGCCTTACTATGGCAGTGTATGGCCAATGTGTTGTCTTTGGTTTAGTTCCCCATTTAAGGGCCGACGATTTTTTGCGTTCCAGTATGTTGCGTTTCCAGCTCAATTTGCTAAAGATCGGATAGGCTAACCTCGTTGTGTTTTCTGATGAGAGAATTCCACAACGTGGCACTCCGTGGAAAGGTCCCACGAAGTGCAGATCGACACCAACCACCTAGGCTACATTCTACAGCGTGCATAGGGACGAGCCACGTCTAGTTTCCACATGGGTGCCGAAGTCGTCCAGTTGTTTAGAGGCTCATTTTTCTGTCGTGTCACCTACCCACTCTCTACAATCCACATGCATTAAAGACCAGGCCATTGGACACGTCCCTATATCCCCGTGCCGTGCTGAATTCTGATTCTAGACACAGTGGTCTCGTCGAGATTCAAGTTATGTGTGCGATCTTTGGTCCTGTCTGCGTTGATAGCATCTGGAGAACAAGATGCAACCATACACATACATGCAGGCTGTTAGGCGACATGAACCTTCCCATGCGTTATAAGGACCTAACAACTAAACATTTTACAAAACGATCAGTGATCAGAAACTGGTTTAGAAAGAATGAAATTAAAGGAAGTAAGGTTGAGGCCCAGGTCCACCCCGGACTGTAGCGCCAAACAAAGACGGAGCAGAATAATGGATAAGAAGTTTTCGTTGAAACTGAGCGATTGTGTTTATTGTGTGCAATTGATGCAAAAAAAAACTGCATTGCATATAAAGGGTGATTTTTTAAAAGCTATAGGAAAGTTTTTAAAAAAAAAACACATAAAATTCAGAAAAATGCATGAAATCTTTATTTGAATCGATAGTACGGTCCATATAATTTAATGTTTGAAGATTATTTCATGCAAATGTTGACCTTGACTGCGCCTCAAATGGTCCATCCGCTTAGTCCAATTTTGGCATACTTTTGCCAACATTTCGGCCGGTATCTCACGAATAAATGCTTCAATGTTGTCTTCCAATGCGTCAATTGAAGCGGGCTTGTCTGTATAGACATGAGCTTTAACGTAGCCCCACAAAAAATAGTCTAAAGGCGTTAAATCGCACGATCTAGGCGGCCAATTGACCGGTCCCGAACGTGAAATAAAATGTTCACCGAACTCGCCCCTCAATAAGTCCATTGTTGCGCGTGCTGTGTGGCATGTGGCACCATCTTGTTGAAACCACATGTCATGCAAATCAAGCTCTGCATTTTGGGCAAAAAAAAAGTTGGATATCATCTCACGGTAGCGCTCACCATTCACAGTTACGTTACGATTCGCATCATCTTTGAAGAAGTACGGTCCAATGATGCCACCAACCCATAAACCGGACCAAACTGTGACTTTTTCTGGATGCATTAGTAGCTCTTGCAATGCTTCTGGCTGATATTCACTCCAAAATCGACAATTCTGCTTATTTACGTACCCATTGAGCCAAAAATGAGCTTCGTTGCTGAACACAATTGAACACAAATGAACTTTCTTAACAAAGCACGCGATTTGCAAGCGTTGTTCGTTTGTAAGACGATTCATGGTTAAAGTATAGACCAAACTGAAGATGCTTGACAGTGAAACAAAACACGAAACGTGCGTCAGCTGTTTAAACCAGTGTTTTCAAAAAGATAATAGCTAAAAATTCACCCTTTATTAGGAAAGACTGTTTCCTAATGCGATGTGTGAAGCGTAAAATTAAACCTAAGCCACGAGCTGAACGTGCAAGTTATAGCATGTCATGACCACAATATGAGCACATTCGCTGAATAATTTTGTAAATTTTCACAATATTACGAAAATCTAGAAATACGTCCAAAATTAAACCTAAGACACCAACATTAAGATGGGATACAGTACAGTATAGACTACAGTACCAGGAACAGGTTACAGGTTAATGATGAGTTGGTATGGTACCCAAGATATTTCACATTATGCTCAACAGGTATTATTCACCATTTAAATAAAAATTGTGTAAAAAAGTACTTTTTGAGCAGATAGCACTCGTGGATTAGGTTAGGCTAGCCTTAGGACGGGGAGTGTGATGGTTGAACATCACTTCCACTCGGAGACCTTATGGCCCATTGTGAACCCCTTCATTTGTGGGGTACACATTCTATCAACCTATCCTGTCGCGTGATGATTTAAGCCAATCCGTGCTTTTTACGAATCTTAAGAGATTCGATATGTCTGCATTCACTAAGTTCGCAGTCTCCGAGATGAATATTTGGCTCAGCGAAGCTAGGCGCTGACTCTGGAGAACTGGGCTATGGCATAGCAGATGTTGGATCGTCTCGGTCTCTTCCTCGTAGCGGCAGCTCCGGCAAAAATCACTCAACTCCGCGTTCCATTTCCGGAGCATTGTTCAGATAGAGCAGTGCCTGGGATCACTCCGACGAGCACACGGATCGAGTTACGGTCTAACGCCAGACGATTCTTTGTTTTGCCGTTATTAAGCACTAGCTTAATGTCTTAGACGAGTTGGCTTCTTTTTATATTATGTCGCTTATAGTGCGCTATAATGTACTGATCGGTGTTCACAGTGCTATGTCCGCTTCGCTATTGTCCATTTCAGACCCTTGTGTGGCTAGTTCGCCCTCTGTTTCCTCTATTGCCTGAATCTCAGTTTGAATGACTCTACACATATCAGAGAGTCTAAAAGATTCCTGTTTGTGCTGGGTATCAGAGTAGAATCCGACTCTCGCGGATTAAGTTTCAGTTTATCGTGCGATGACTAATGAGATCCCCATTGATTCTTGTGATACAATCTTCACACAATCCAATTAGGCGTTAGATGGAGGTTAAGACGATCAGCGAACATGTGAATTCTGCCGTTCCGAATCACTTCGAGGAGATCTTTGTTATATCACGAGAATGGACACCCTTGTATTTTTTCCAAGCCTGGACACCGCAAAAGGCCGCCCGCATCTTGAATGGTGACAATTAGCCTGGAGATGATTTTTAGTTGAGGTCCAACCCGTACTGTAGAAGGAGTGAAGAAGTGAAAGTATGGTACAGTCTGAAGTGGACCTGGGCCTAGCTTCCACAACAGCCACTCGTGCCGGACGTGCTACTGTTCTTCGACGAGTTGATAGGACCTACAGTTTTGAGCCTACTCCGAGTGGAGTCAGTGACTCGAAAGAGGTGGAGCCGTGATTTATAAAAGTTGCTAAATTCATTGGGCTAGTATAGGAGTCTAGACACGTTACCATTGGTTTGGATAGGATTGGCTTAGATTACTGGCATTGAGCCTCTAAATGAAGCGACCGCTGTAAGAACCGTACATTTCCAGTAGACGACGATTCAGATTTGAAGGAGATCTTCGCCTAATTTTGCAAATTTTTAGAAGCTGAACTAGTATGTCTCTTCTTCTCCAAACCTCTGGGACAACGCATCAGAAGGCGGCGTGGAGCATCCAACTGGAGAACGACATCAACCAACTTGGCGTGCGAAACTGGAGACACCTAGCCAGACACCGCGCTAATTGGAGATCCTTGTTGGTTGAGGCCCATGTCCACCCCGAACTCTGGCGCCAAGAAGAACAACCAGGTTCTGCGTGTGCCCTTCTGACTGAAAGTAGACCTCACATTCGCTTAGCGTTGACTTCACAAATTCCTAAGTGATAAATTCGCACATGTTCACATCCTCATATCCACGTCCTGCGTTCAGCACAACAGCGGAGTTCGTTCATTTCCCAATCCACGTGCAAGCGTTTGATCGCCCCTGATGGTTCATTAATGATGTGCCGACACAACTACCTAGCTGCGATGACACCACGAGGCATACAAAGTGAGAGAAATTGCCACGCAGTCCTTATGCGACTCGATTCGTAGTAATCGCACGTCGTTTTTGTGAATTTTCCCCCACGCTAGCAAGCTTAAGCGGTTCATTGACTAGCTCGCAGCACTCTCGTGCGTTCATTTCCCCGAAACAAGGAATCGTCACACACTCACGCATAGCCGCTAACGCCAACGGGGGAATCGTTAACGGAAATCTCTGCCAAAGTCCTTCCGCCGCCGCCTGATTACCACTTGCTTTGGCATCGTCCTCTAATTTCTAATTTCATTCGTGTCACATTCCGAATGGAAATGCTCTCACTGCTCTCATCCGTGCTCTGCTGCCACACCCAAATTTAGGGAGCACACGTTTCCAACGTAACCACACGTCACATCACCGCCAGTTCCCGCATCATCAGCTGGGATGGGATGTGTGCCGAATTCCGGGATACAACACGGAAGCTAAAGCAGAAAAAAACAAGGCTGAAGGTCATCACGTCTTTGACACGCACACCCACACGCTTTGTAATTGGTGCGGGCTTGTGCACACTCACGTTGATTAATGCCCCAGCTGTGGGGCGCTTTCAATTCGAATAAATGAATACATAACGCGTGCGGTCGGACTGCCTCCGGCAAAGGACTTCCCCGGAATGCAAACATGTAAGACATCCTTTGTGACGGCCACAAAAGCAATTTGAGCCACTTTTTCGCCCCGCCGACGGACTGGCCTTGATGTGTGCCTGCTGTTGCCTGATTGTTTGTCATTTTATGCGGTGTACAATGCCGACGGCCGTTGCGATATATCTCGCTCGGCGTGGAAGGTGGGTCGCTGAGGGATGTGCTTTGATGTGCACGGCTGTGGCGCTCTGCGGCTGACAGCTGGCTAAGCACACTCAACACGCCAAACCGGAGCAATTTCGGCTGTGGGAACTTGAGAGACTCCTCGAGGGGATGGCGTGCGAAGATAGATGCAGGAAACAAGAATCCTTTATGACGGGAACGCTCATATTAACATCGCACGTACTAAAAATAAATCTGATCGTCGCGTCGTCGTGATTTAACGAGGTGCGGCGTTTTGTTTGTTGATGAAGTGGGATTTTTTTTCGCGTGGTATTCCCTTTGTTCTCTGAGTCGAGGGCATGACCTGGCGAATGCCGTACACAGTGCACCCTTGCTTCCGCCGAGGAGGCGTTCTCTTGCTTTGATGCCCGCTCATGAATAACAAGCCGAGTTGCCGTGGTTAGTCAACAAAAAGATTGATTGTCGAAAGTTATTGTGTCTTACGTGATTTGCTTTGGAGTGAATGGTTGGTTGAATGGTTGGTTGGAATGGTTGAACTTGCGAGATTCTTTTATTCTGTTATTCTTGGGCGAATAAGAGGCGAACGCGTGATGGAAGCTGATGAAGTGGTTAAAAGGGTCTGAGAGACACTGCGAATTCGAGAGCAATGCCTTCTTGGAGAGAGGAAAGGGCGAGAAGAATAGAAAGGCTTTGATGAGTACGGTCTTCGTGCGCCTTGTGACGGATTTAACCTACCTGACATGGCTGCTGCGACGACGGGGATGTAGAGACTGCGCGCCTTAAGCTCTCCTTATGTGGATTCATTTGTCACTTTTGCAAATTCAACAGCAGACGCAGATGAATCTTATGGAACTCAGGGGAGCTTCATCTTCTTCTTGGGTGGAGCCACGGTCCTCAACAAATTTGGGAAAAGAAAGTGGTGAGAACGAAAGTCGTATCGATGCGACGAAGATTGAGAACAGTTCCAGACTCGGAGCATTATCAGTTAGTGAAAATGAAAGTTGGTGTTTACGAGATCGAACCATGGACCTTCAGTGTAGCAGTCGAAACGCAACGCAGCGGCGTCAACCAACATGCACAGCGTTTAAACGTATTTTTGCGACTCACAATTAGAGTCTTTTTGAATCACAGTAGTGTTTAGCTAGATCACAAGTTAAACGAACGCGCGCATTCTTCTTTATTTGATGCTACAGTTCGGGGTGGACTTGCGCCTCAACCAACAACGCCTCCAACTAACGTGATCTCTGGTTGCGCACGCCAAGTTGGTTGAGGTCCTTCTCCACATCGATGCGCAACCTTAGATGTTGGCGTCTTCTGTTGCGACCAGTGTTTTAAAATGGACCCAGCTTCGCTAATCCTACAGGAAAGCTCAGCATTACGCACCAGGAGCAGAGTGCATTGAACAGGCGTTCTGGAAATTATCGGAACCTCTGATTCGTCCACATTTAACTACGGAATTTAAATTAAAAATTAAATTTGTTTGAAAAAAGAAAGAAAGTTATTCGTGCGTAGGGCCATCTGCATGCGATATGATGTCAGTAAATTGGAATTAAGAACAATTTTTCCATGCGGTTCGATTCTGGTGCAGCTCACGAATGTTGCTTGCACGGCACCGGCTTCACCAACAATGACCCAAGAGCAAAAGCCTCTCAACTTCTCAAATGTTGTCACAGAAAAATGTGTGTTGCTACACTCGGGAGAGAAACGTCACACAATAAAAACTAATCCTTCTAAAATCCCACCAATGGCCTAAAATAAGCTGGATGGCGCAGTTGGTTGAGTCCCTGCCCTTGGTTAGAGGGGTCTTCGGTTCGAATCCCAGTGAAAGCAAAGTGAATACGCTTTATCCGGTTTCAAATCTGGTCCAGTTGTTGGGATCAAATTAACGTCACTGGAGTTGTCGATCCGTGTTGTAAGTAGTGTGGGTATCACAATTGACCAACATGTATCTAGGTACCTAACCTAACCTAGACTAAAACAAACGTTTGTGGAGCTCTAGCTGGTAGATGGTAGCTCGTATTTGGATAAGACTTGGTAGATTGATTGGTCGTTCATGTTTGCGAAGGAGCCACGCTTGATGTCCGACGTCAACAACTGGGGCATCAGCTATAGACAACATTTGTGGATTGCATCTGCTACTTTGTGGGTCGTGTAATCAGTTTGACAAGTCGCAAGCCACTGGGTCACCAAATGAACCACAAGTTCGATGCAAAGAACTAGATGCGCGGGTATCAAGACTGAGAACGACAGAATCTAATGTTAAAGGCTGTGTACTGGTATGTATTCGTACATTCTTCTTTGCGTGACGCCCCCAAGCTGCCACTTCCCCACGCAGAATTGGTTGAGGTTATTTTCCACATGTGCAGGTCACCTCAGACGTGAGTGTCCCTTGCTGCATTGTGCAACATCTCATGCAATAAATATTTGACAAAAGTTGCATAAAGCTTAACGGTACGGTATTCGTGTTTTTTATTTAGTTTGGTTACTCCTATTTTAACAACTGCCTACTCTGTTGAAGTGTAACCCAATCAGCATCTAAAATATCCACTTCATCACTGCTTAGCTGTCACAACAAACAAGTTTACAAATGGCGCCCGACGGAGGAAGTGTTGTCTATATTTACAGCCTGTCCGATTAAGATCCTGACGGCGTACCCTTTTACGTACAGCGTCATCCTAAATGTCACGTCAAGTGTCAACAAGAAATCCTATCATACGCCATTGAAATCGTGTAACCACCCAACTCTCCCTCAAACCAATAAGCAATCAAAAGTAATCTGACCACAACCGGACATATCAATGGCAGTGCATCCTGTTTCGCACTGCAGAAGAATAATAAACACACATGTTTGCCGATCGCCCACATCACCAGGCACACAAAACGAACACACCTTCCGGGGCAAAGTTGCCATGGCATTTGTTCTCGGAGTACGACGCTACCGTGTCGTCTAACTTGCTCCAGCAACGAGAGTGCTGCGGAGAATGAAGCTACACCATCGCATCCAAGTTATCAGAGTCAGGGCAAGGACAATCGAAATTAAAATGAGCTGCCAGGATGAAAGGGTTGTTCCGCAACCTCCGCCTTTAATCTCGGGCCCCCTTAGATTAGCAAAAAGGGAATATTTTTAAAGTTTCCAGCGAGTTTTCCACGAAACTTTTCACAACGAAGTTCTCAATTATCCCTGTGTCGTGGCGGAGAGGCACTCGTATTCCAGGGACCATGCGACGGGGCATGTTTAATTCGAAAAAGTTGCTCAGAAGTTGGAACTTGAAAAAAGTTCACAATGAACTCTTGTTTGGTTTCGTTGTTTTGATTTTACCGTTAATCGTATCAGAAGCAAAACCATTCACCTAACGGAAGGCAGAGGGGAACGAAGTTTAATTTCCAAACTTTGTTGATGTTTCAAGTTGAGTTGATTTTTGGAAATATTTTTTCGTCAAATTTCGAACAAAGCCGAAAAAAGTTTACCGCCGCCGCAGTTGACACACGCACGGGCGGCTGGTGTTCGCTCATGTGAGCAGGGAAATGTCAAAATGGAATAATTTTTATTTTCGCCTGCGATTTACTATGCAAATGAGACGTGCTGTTGTTTAGCAGGAATGCGTGGTATCAAGGCGTCTCGTCGGTTGGTTCAGCATGAGTTTTCTGCAAATAGCTAGCTGTATCTAATTAATTATAGCAGCAGCTCGTAGCGTGTATTCCAGGAATCTGACGTTTGCTTGGGAAAATTCCCTCTAAGGTGACTGCTTCAGTCTGCTGTGTCGTTCGTTCCTGGAAGGCGCTGCGAAATTGTTCTGACACAAATGCGTCCTTAATGAAATTCTGAATTTTTTATTAAATTTTTTTTCTGGTAAATTTATGAGGTAGTCAGACGCAGATGATGGCGATGTTTTTCGTTTCTCGAGCGGCGGCATGGTTTGGCATTCATTTGCATTTTTTACGGCGAATTCGTGGCATCCCCGTGTGGGAAGAGGATGTTTTCATATTCTTAAGTTAACATTTTTCTTTTTTGACGTACTTTCAAGATGAAACAGTGCCGACATAATCGACCAAGCGAAAATTGGACGGTTTTGAGCAGATGAACTTTTCACTCTGCAAACCATCCTAACGAACTGGAAAGTGTGTTCGGCAGATTTTTGCGCCTGTTTGACTCGATTTCTGTCAGTTTTTCCCGGGTTTTAGGAGTAAAATGTGAATTCTTTGATGGATTGCTTTTTTTTTTGATGTTTTTAACACTCCACTGGAGCATTCAGACTCAAAAATTGGTCCATTTTATTACCAGACACGACTTCATGGACTTCCGGAAGAATACCATTTCATCAACACCGAGTATCTGCCACCTGATCCGAGAAAAGGCGGGACAGTTGCGGAGAAAGTGCTCCGCAGTGTCGTCGTCTTCTCCACAGGCGGCGCAGAGGATTTCATCGTGCTCTTAGGCCAAGCATATTTTGGGTGTTTGGTGAAGGGGCAGTGGGTCTTTAGTACGCCGTCTGCAAGAATGCCGTGGATTTCTTACAGGCGTTAAGGAGCATGCGCTCGGTTTGTCTACATCCTGGAGAGTCATGGCACCTCCGGTTGTGCTCTCGAGAGGCGCACTCATCGATGGAAGCCCTAACAAAGGACGAGGGTAGTCCAACTCAGTTTCGGGTCCTAAGAGTACCTCCTCTGAGCCTTGTGTAGCAAGAATCTCATTTCCCGTGATCCCGAGACCACTGTGGAGAACATGAACTTCATCCTGGCCTAAGTGAAACTCTGTGATAGTCTGTTGCGAATCGTCCTCCATTTTTTGCCATCGATAGCGAATAGATGAGCCCTCAGGGAGTCATCGATCTCGTCGTAGAGCACCACACGGAGGATGTTCTTTATTAAGTCCAAATCGAGAACATTCTGCTGGGGTGTAGGAGCAAGAAGAATCCAGCACAGCGAGTAGTCTTTTACTCTCGTCCCTTGTACTCTTCGTAGCAGTCTTTCGTGATCGTCTGAATGTGGCGCGTTTGTTCGAGCCCCTCCATGATACTGGAGATAATGTGGGGCTCACCTCCGGCATCCCAGGCCGTTTCCGACAGGAAAGTCGAGGCTTCTAGTAGTCGGCCAAAACCGAGACAAGCCGCAATAATAGGAGACATACACAGGAGATGCTGACACTTCCATGGCGAGTATCAATTCGTCGTACCAGCCGCTGTAGGGACCGCAATGCTACTAGTTTTTTCAACTGAGAAGCCGAATTGTTCTTCCAATGTGCGGAGGTAATTCTGAGGCATTAGTCTGCAGCCTTTAAGGCTGTTGTACGAGCCCTCGAAGTGAAGGGAAGTGGTTTCAGCAGGAAGGGAACGCAGAAACTGGTTTTCACCTTGCTCCCTGGCGGCTGCTGTAGGGGAGTACATTCAGAATTCTAGAATTTTCAGTCAGTTAGTTTCCAGCGAGAGGAAACAAACCGAGCTTTGTTGGGAATCGTCAAGCTACCTATTTTTTGCAAAAAAAAAGCGCTTGCTGCTGCTTGCACCAAGTTGGTTGAAATACTTCCTCACTTGTGTGTGCCACCTTAAACGCCGACGTTCTTGCCTCATTCATTTGGGGATAAAGATACTCTCGTACTATGCGTTAGATGAGTTGACGACTGCCTATATCTACTTTTGTCTCCGCACAGACTATGGAGATTGTGATGGAATCTCCTTCGTCTTGAAGAGACTAAGACATCTGCACTTGATGTCCCCGAGCCATAGAGCAGGACAGGGATGACCAAAATGTTATATTAAGGCAGCTTGGGCTTCTGAGAGAGGCCTCTATTAGTCATTCCCCTCCGGAGCACAAACAATCTGCAGCTGTCTTGCCAGCCTACGATTGATTTCGGCGCAGATGGTTCTAGTAATGTCTACAGCGGAGCGGAAGTAGGTAACGTCCACTGCACTCTGTCCGAGACGTTCATTCTCCATATCCCTCATTCACCGTCAAACTCTTTTTAAACGCTTTCATCTCAATGCTAGCAATTCACGTACATTTTCATTAGCACTTACTTACTTACTTAGTTATCAGGCCGGTGACCAATGGAGGGTACGAGCCTGAGCAATTGTTGCCTTCCGCTTAGCACTGGCATCAGGAAAGTGAGAATAAGCGACATTTTAAGGCATTCATGTAACACTCATGTCGCGAGACATGAATTACTAGAACATTGGTAGCTTAATTGAGACCCTCGCCGGTTATTGCACTCCCTGAGACAACACTCGACAAGACTGACCTTACCAGTTAAGGACAACTGCGGCAGATGAATGGACTAGGAAGAAATGCCCTCACACTCGCTCTCCTTTGCACTCGCTCTCCAACCACCCTTCGCACTCGTCGGCCCACGCTGCAGTTCGGGATTGACATGGGCTTCGATCAATAAGTCTCTCCAGTCTGCACGATTTCGCTATCAGTTTTCTGGCAGTTTTGATGAATGATTGAGGGTTTCAATCGAGGTTTTTCGATAATTTTGTGAGGAAAGTCTAACAATGAACCCTAAATGCAACGGTCAAGTTGCAGTACAATGTACCATCTGTCCAAGTGATTCCCACTATGATGTGCTGCCCTACCTTTCCCTGCACAAAGGCATACATATTCCCACTTGAACTTAATGCTGCTGTCGAGTTTCCAACTCTTCCCTTACAACTCAGATGGAAAAATGTGACCGCCATCATCACAGCTGACTGAATCCACAGTACAAGTCACACAATTTCTCCTTCTATCTGGCCACCAGGTCATCAGACACAAATTTCTTGCGAAAAAGGACATTTATTTCAGAGCACATCGTGCGACTCCTCGAACGAGTTGAAGGCTCTCAGGCACGTCTCTCCCTTTGACCTCGAGAAACACACAATTGAAGTTGCCTCGCATCTCATGGCATCCCCAGACGCTGTCGATATGCAACCCACCTCAGTCAGCCAGCCACATCTGATGGACTACAATTTTACGTTCGGCTTTGTACCCAGAGGCCACAAGGCCACAAGTGGCCTGCGCTGACGACATCCTAGACGACTGAGTCATTACCCTTTGAAGGTCGTGGCCGACGCGACGCTAACATTCATTGGCAGGCAAAAAGTCAAAGACATCCTTTCGGTTTTATTGTAATTGTTTCATTGTCGAGCCGTTACAACGATAACTATGCGACAGCCAAAGGGACCGCTCCGGGCACAGCACAGCGCGAACAATCGCAGTGTTTGCTCCGTCAATTTGGCTGTTGTCGGCCGATAAAATCGACAAAAGCACTCACAAAAATGGGCGGTGGTAGAAATTAGCATTTCCTCGAATCTCAAGTTCACCGCAACAGACGTCGTCGTTAACGTGCAAATTGCAATCCATTACAAGGTCCACTCCCCCAGTGTCCACCCCCAACTGCCAGAGAGACGGCCCGTTTCACTTAACATCTGCCGACGCCCCCCATCAAGGCATCCAACAAATTCACTTTCTTCCGAGTAAATCTGATAATTTTTTTTATCACTGCCACCAGCCACCAGCCACCGGGAAATGGGAAGTCCTTTTGCAACACCTCAAGTCAAACATGACATGAAGAGACACTCTCTCAATCCACCACGCCATCGGCGCGGCATGTGTGCAGGCGAGCATGTGCGGAATTTTATGGCCACTGTTTTACTGCCCGCATTACACCATCATCATCCCCCATCCGCACGGAGCCCCACCACTCCAGCCGAGCACACAATCGTCCCCCTTAAATCATCGTTCGACGAAAGGGCTCTCTCGAGGAGTCGAGTCGACACACTTGCAGCCCTTCGCTACGAGATGAGACAAGGCAATAAAATTCCGAATAGAACATCGAAGCACATTCGGTGACCGTGCATGTATGTGCACATCCTTGGCAATCTGCTGGGGAAACCGTCATCAAATAAACCAATATCCTTTTTACGAGAACGCACACACAACTCGGGGACCGACTAGTATCGATTTGTGCGAGGACACAATTTTAAAAACTCTATTCGCTTCCATGACTTTATTTTGTCCCCCCCCCCCGCTTCCCTGTCCCCTCACACCTTGAATGAATGCACACACAGATCTGGCAGGGGGTGGGTGGGTGGTTGTGTGTGTTCCACAGCAGTTTAAGGACCCATTCAATTTGGCTGTCAAAGAAAAAGGCGCCAAAAATGAGGATTTGTTGTCGTAAAGACCGTTATCATTCCAACAGACACTGGCCATGTCCCCCTCGCCCACCCACCACCCCCACAGGGATGTGCGAAATGTGAGAAGCGAACAAATTTAATCGACCACATTGTGTACGTCATTCAAGGGAGCAACGAGCAAACGTCGTGCGTCGTTTGGACATTGACACGGCATGTGCTGTGCGCTCCAACAATAGACCTGCTGAGTCCCTGAAATCGGGGCATACATTGTTATCTCAAATGGAACTCAATGTGCGTTAATTGGGTAGTACGTAATTAAAACGTAATGAGGTCTGCCGAGACGCGTGTACGTCGTGTCCATTTCCTCTCGCAAGTGTCGGAAGAAGTCCAAAATTAATTAGTTACTCAAGGAGGCTAGATTACATTGTTTTCGGTTGTATAAGGGCGCCGCTCGTTTGGAACTGGGTGGGGAGTAGTCTTGAAGGTTATAATTGAATTTTAGCACCACCGAGATGCCTCTAAGAGAGAATTTCCAGCCCCGAGCGTGGCACAAATGGGGGAGACGAGCTACTGAGTTCCTCGTCATATGATCGTAATCTGGCAGCACCATCCTCAGCCATCAAGCATAATCTGAGATGGTACGCTTGAGAGACGACGGGCGCTTCCTCTTCAATTAAGAAAACACAGGCGAGGCTGGGTGCTCTTCTGTTTCTTTCGGAAAGGTTTGCCACGTGGGAGCGGTTATCCTCAATCAAAGTGAGATGAGCTGAAGCCTAAAATGTGCAACTAATGGCATACATGGAGGAAAGGCTAGTTAACTACTGATAGAGCTAAGTCTGCTGCAACAATCCAGACTGATATGACATTTTATGGGTGACCAGATAGAAATGATAGCATTTCCAAATGTTATGTTTCAGCAGCTGTCAAAGTTACCAATGACGTCCGGCTGTCAAAATATTCATTGAGGTCTGCCATTTTATCGTTCATCGTTTCACGCTTGCCGGAAGTGCGGAAGTTATTTGAAAATATTGAAATTCCGGTTCAGTTGTAAGTACTCAACTTGAAAGTGGTCGTAATCGTGTGCAGGCAATACGTAGCACAGTGGACAAATTTGAGCATGAGTAGGCTCTTTTGAACATCATAAGCCATCAACCAGACAGAGACTGGTGGAAAGTAAAGGAGATTTAGCCGCCGTAGTGGCCAGTATCGAAGAACCAGAACCCAGAAATGTCAATTATTCGTTTTCCTCGAAATGTGGAAGGATACACCGTTATCGATCAATGATCTCAGGTATAGAGCGATGTTAACTAACTGTCTGGGGCCAGAGCATGAGATCATCGATATACCTGAGCTGTGGTTTCAAAAAGATAGCTCCACATGCCATACAAGCGACGCAACGCTCGAATTTGTGAGGGAGAAACTTTGGCGACTGAGTCATCTCACGGCGATTGTCCGCCGCGATAATGCGACTTGGAAGCACTCGATTATTTTCTCTGCGACTACATCAAGTTCTTAGTCCAAGCTAACAAACCAGCCACTTTGGAAAAGATAAAGGCCAACATTCGATACGCTATTGCAGGAATAACGCCGCACATCTTAGACCGAGTCGTTATCAAATTGGATCAACCGCTTGAAGCACTACTAGCTAAGCAGCCGGCGCGACTGTTTGAACGATGTGCTATTCCATACATAATGACATGAATTTGGCTTTAAAATGAAGCCAGAATCAACTTCATATCTCGCTGCGTTGTTGTTTTATGTAAATTCATTTTCCTATAGTTCTTCGCTGGTCACCTTGGACACAGCAAATGATGTGTTCTTTCTGTAGACATTTAAGACAGAGCTATACGCTAAGGAATTGTGATCTTCTCAGAGGACTGTGCATCAGCTCAAGAGGAGTTCCTCGAAGGGGATTACCATTAAATTGCTGAATCGGAAACTGTCTGGGAAACTCCGAACACACAAGATCCCCTTGGCAACTGAAATACATCTTCACAATCAGCTGAGCTTCCAAGGTAAAGAGGAAAAGTAGAGAAGTGGAAGTTTAAAATTCCTTGGTAATCGGGGATACATTCATTTCACTCCCTTCTTCTTACCTGGATTTCGAATTACCACTCAAATAGGATACAATTGTGAAAATCGGGATTTTTAAAGGAATACCTCCAGGTAGCCACTTAGGTCCACTACTCTTAAACGAAATTTCTCCTAATCCGCAATCATGGTGCGAGTGAATTTCTCCAAATTGTGATAAAGAATCACGATCTGCCCTTATTCCCCTCAATGAGAGGAACGACCTGATTCAAGTGTTGTCACGACAAGAACTTGACATTTGGACGTTTTTGCTGATGACTTGAACAAATAGATCGCAAGAAATTTAAAGCCAAAATATGAGGGGACTCAAACAAGCTTTCCATTTAGTATATCTTCTCCTACAATCCCCCCTTTATCGCCCCTCATCAATTAGAACAAGCTGACTCCTTTCACTTTTTGTCACAAATCACTCGATGGGGTGGCATCCCTTCCCCCCGCAGCACATCGAAGCTAACCCGATTGAAACAATCAACCATCAACGATGCACTTGGAACCGCAAAATATAATTTCATTACCCTTTAAACTCGATAAATGGCTTTTGTGTTGTAATCGGATTTTGAGAGGAATTTATCGTTTTTTTGTCCTTCCTCCCGCTCCATCAATTATTGACACATCGCTCAACTTGCCACGATGTGTAAGTAAGGGTTGACACAACATAATTTCCGGGATAAAACGCGGGCCCCTGCCCAGAGGGTTCATGGTCCCGGATGTCAAATGGTATCCATCAATGGGGGGGTGTGGCAGTGGGAAAATGTCATAAATTTCACTGATATCTGCGCCCGTAGCTGTCCCCGCATTCGGACGAACAAAAAGGACAGGTGGTGTGCCTTTTAGGGCGCACAGGACTCTCAAGGATTGGCCGAAACACGTATGTAATCAAGCACCGATCGAAATTAAAACGGCCTCCCATAGGCGGCAGATTTAAATAATTGCATCTTAATTCTTGTCGGCAACCCACCCCTTCACCACTCGGTCTCCGGATTGATGTGCCGTTTGTCATATTGAATTGCGTTGAACGGATCCCGGGCTCAACATAATCTGAAATCGATGTCATCGGGTTTATTAGGGTCTCGCCGAACCGAGAAGAACGACCAGAAATGAAATTGCAAATTCATCTGTTCGCCTCGGGACGGAATGCTGGGCGGGTCGGTACAAAACACAAATAAATTCGCAGAAATTAATGGCGTCTGTAGGCTTAGTTGGGGATTCCATCGAGAGATACGCCATATGTTTCGTTTGCTGTTCACTGAGTAGTGAATGTGCAGCGAGATGGAAAAGCGACTGTTTCGGCAGAGTTAACTCTCGCCGCAGCCGGTGGGCGTGGGTGGGATGGGTCGCGTGCTTTCATCAGAATTTTCAATTAAGGGGTTTCCCCCTGCTGAGGGATTCATTAGCATGTATCGTGGTTGTGTGCGCGCTTGTTGCTTCTATCCTGTTGTGTGACATCAATTAACTTCGTCAAGAAGGTGAAACGGCTGAACTTCACTTTGAGTTGGGAAAGTCCTTGCGGGCGACGCGCCGTGGAGGTCGTATGAATAAATTTTGCTTCATCTTCATTGCCGAAGGTGTGGATAAGGCTTTGCATATTCAATCACTCCTAGCGGAAGCGGTGGAAGTTTGAATTTAAATTTTTACATAAAATCGTTGCGAAGAGCGTCTTTGCCCTTCAAGCAGCACGGTTGCCACCATTTTGCTTGGGATTCGAATTAAATCAGAAGGCTCCGTGTCATTTTCTTTTGCTGTTTGCTTTTTCAGTGCTTTATCTTTGACAGCTCGTGACTCGTGGCATGTGTCCAACTCAAATCATTCCCATTTCATAGTTGGAAGACTCACAGCCAAACAACGCTTACAAATTATGGCATTTTTTGATCAAATTCGTGCTCAATGGTCATTTCGATCATTTGAAGGCCGCCATAATCTACCAATTAAGGCCGCAGTGACCAAATTTCGCCCCAATTTCACACTAGTACACATCAGACCAACCATCTGTATGCGTAGAGTGTAATCAGAGGACCGTATTGGTGTCGTACCCGCCGTCGTTAATGAAGGCGCCAATTTGTCCATTATCGCCGTGCGAAGGCTTTCCTCGACTTCGTGGAAGACTGTACACACGTATGTTGGACTAAAGCCTTACAAAAGACAGCTCGCACCAGGACTGAAGCCGCACGACCTGGCACAGCGTCAAATTTTCGGTGAGTGGGTCTAAGAAAAGCTGTTGGAAGATGGGTAGATCGGGTGTAATGGATATGCTAATCAAAACCGCTGCACTTGATCCGGTTAGCAACCTCAAGCAATACATGCGCTGCCACTGCCTCCGAAAGTATGTATGCTCTGTGTGTGCGTTGGAAGCATTTGTGCGTATTTTTTTTTCAAGGATAACTGTGACATCAATGCTATCGTTAATGGCGCCCTCTATCGTTCAATGAATTCGAACTTTTTTGTTCCCCAAAATGCACTAGCTAAACCTTGGTGACATCGGGTTCCAATGTCTTATTGTTGGATCAGACAAATCGATCGTTACGCATCGCGACGTGACCTGACGAAGTTATTAAAAAAAAAATGATGAAGCTTGACTCCAAGAAAAATAAAATACTCGATAAACACCAGCGATCCCAGGCGTGCTTAAGGCCATTAGTACTCCTGAAGTAATCCAGTTACAATACAAGTCCTGTTCACTGTATACAGAGAGCGAGTATAGTCCTACGTCTCATTCCACCTTTCTCGTCGGATTTTAAACGATACAGACCCAAAAACAGGTTCTGGAGCATGTCACCATGAGACTTCACTGTAACTGCTGCTTCCAAGACTTCCCCCATTTTGGACTGTGAAGATTCGTGGGGGACCATCCAGCGTCTGGTAATCAGACTACCAGTAGAATCTGGACGGGATGTTGATTCTTTTGGAAAAGGGGCTAAGGTAACAGGATATTCGTGTCTCTAGCTATAGATGGATGGTAGAGTATCCAGATCGGAGCTCCTTCCACATTTTCAGTGACTTCAGTCGAACCGCTGCGCTGCCTGCTGCCTGTCTGTCATCTCACACGCAGACCATGCGTTGCACACGCTTAAGCAGGTAACAATTGATATTTTATTCGTGAATAATCTGATAGCCTTCGATTCGTTCGTTCGCTCACGCTAACTCGACAATTGAAAATTTCGTTCAATTTTTAAATGCCTTTCACACGTCTGCAGAATCATCATAACTGCCTCGACGATTCGATTAAGCAATGAAAACCATAATATTCCCTTCCCCCAATTGAGATGTACACCCGTTCCACATTGCCTCACAGAGTCCATTTCCCCGAACAGCAGATGAACACAATCACGGACTGCAGATACAGCAGACTAATTGTGCATAGACACTCCCCGCTTCCGCCTCACCAGTCCGGTGTGCGGTGAGATCATAATCGCATGTAAATACAATTTCCTTCCAATTTGTTCAACCGAATTGGTTATCCTTTGTGCGGCGGCAGTGGGAGTGGCATCGCTTTCATTTATCCACATGAGTTAAAATGGCAATCGATGAGCCGTCTTCAGTACTCTGTAGTCCAAGCGAACTTCTAATGAATTCCTAATCTCCGGAACGGAATTAGAGAGACTCACCTGAAAGCCAGGACGTCGGGCGTGCGTGTGTGTGCGTCTGTGAGTGGCTTTGGTTGGCTGGTGATGAAATCAAACCGGAGCGGAACTTGCAATTACTGAGGAAGTGCTTCAGACGAAGACATCCGCTTCATGCCAACACGTCAGTCTCGCAGCGAGTCACAACAGTGTCGACCAAAGCAGGAGGTGGAGCTCCCCAGAGACGTGCGATAGACAGACTATCTGGCGAAATGTGAACGGTTTCGGAAGATTGAAAGTTTCTGTCGTTTATTTTTCCCTTTATCACCCGTGTTTATGGCCTTCAGTGGCGTCACGGAAAGACCGGCAGACGTGCGAGCGATTCCGTTCGATCGGTATCTGATTATGAACAAGCATTCGAATGGGTTTGCTGAGAGATAAATTGCAAATGGAAATATCGATTGGACAACACTTCAGTAACTGCTGGCGCGGGGATGATTCATGACGGCATCAGCATATTGTGACGATGTTCGATGAGACATTACTTGTGTTTGCACTGCGGAAAGCTATGAAGGGGTGGGAGTTGCGCTGTGTTTTGAAAGCGCTCTTCGCAAGTTACTTCGTTTATAGAAAATGGCAATGAAAAATGACGTGATGGAGTTGCTGGGGTTCCCATTGAGTGCTGCAATCTGGCCAGCATCACTTCGATACGCGATAACAAAGTGCACGAAAAAGTTAAAAGTTGACCAACTTCATCCGTCGTGATGAATTCCGTCGTGAATTTGGCGTAAGGCAACGCACGTAAAGGATTCTATGAGTTGGAGCCTAAAGTCCAGGAAATATAAATGCCGCCGCAGGCGCGACGTATTCTTCGCTGAGTGTCCAATTTGAATTCCCGGCACAGGCAACATTCAAAATTCACGGCTCCTCCTTGAATTAGAAAATTAATGCCAAGCCAATATCCTCTGGTCTGCCCCAGCACCAACCGTTGGTCATCAGGATGGCTGCGTAACATCCGCGGACATGTCAAGTGTTCATGTCACGGGTGGTCTTAAGTTCGCAATGGTGTCCACCATTTGACTTGTTTTCCCGCTGAGCGCTACAATCTTGTCTATTTTCTCTGGATTGGTTGACGTTGCCATCCTGCGTGAACGTTGGACTAGCTGCTTTAGCAATCTCTCGTGATGTGCTTACTATAGGTCACGATTGGAAGGGACCCACATTTAATCCCAACCTGGACTGACACAAACTGAGATGATTTACATGACAGTTGTAGCCTCTAAGCAAAGTCAGTGGCTAGAGAGGGATGTCCGTGATGTAATCCAAGGACCTGCAGCAGATTATTCGACGTAGTTACGATCACAAGACTATCCACTGGCACCACAAACAACGTATCAGACACGCCAGTGACTCGGTTCTGGTGATGTCTTGCTGCCAAGTCTATTTTATTTTTCAGTAAAACAGGCTGTTTTGATTACGAACTCAACTTGAATACACTTAGTTCGGATGAGAAGGATCTCGTCTTTATGGAAGAAAAGCATAAGCGTCCGATCCATTTGTAATGATAACACGGGCGACGCTTTAGTTATGAACAAGGACCTAGTTTCTACAGCAACTACTCTGCTTACGAGTATGACAAGTTCACCTTCTGTCGATTGAGTCGTGGTATTAGCTCAAAACCACCCTCCATTCATACTTGTTTAATGTTACGCGGGCACTTCTTTATTCATACCGTCCATCTCTGGAAGTTCCTACCTTCACAGGTACGGTCTAGGACCAAGTACAGCCAATTTTGAATCGCTTGCTTCTTCTATTTCTTGCACTCGAAGTGAAACTGGAAAGAAATGTGATCTTAGGATAGGACAGGAATGTGGGTAGGTCCTTCTGGACACATTGTGATGCAACAGTAGGGGAAATGTTATTCCTTGTACCCTTATCGTACTCATCGAGGCGTTGTGTTCGTTGTTTGTGAAGATCTCTCTTCGTGCAGCCAGCCCGACATCTTACAAAACCTGAAAAGAGAGATAATCAGATGATCCTGTATCTTAGTTGGCTGCGGCTAGGGCAGTAGCAGAGATACTGATTAGTGTCCTTTCTTTCTCCCAGGTCGTCATTTTTGTTTCAGGATATGTCAGATGGTTATGTCTCGTTAGAGGTCCGACTACCATCCTTAGTAGGCTTGTGCCACACTGAATGAGTTTGTCGGTTTTAGTTCTATTGATCTTGGGCCATAGCATCCCAGTAGTCTTACAGGTAGTTGTAGTATTCCACCTTTTGCTCGCTTATTCTAGAATTTTATCATCCACCTTCTTCCAGACATCTGCCAGTCGTGGTTGAATCCATTCGATTGCCTGAGATGGGTCGATTACGGCCCCCCTTTCGGGCAAATTCATCTGCTGCCTCACTGCCGGCTATGTCCCTGTTTCCTGGGACCCAGCATGGAGTTATCGAGTGTTGGTGATCTCTGCCATCATTTTCACCTTTATTCGGGCATCCTCAAGAACCAGTTTTTCGACTTCTTTGATGCCTTCTCCCGTACAAGCAGTAGCCGGGGCGTCGGAGCGGGGGTCATCTTCAATGCTCTCTCTGCCTCTCATGAACTCACTTGACCACTTTTGCACAGTTGATAATGCAGTTGCGGAACGCTGGTAAACAGCCACCATATCTTCATAAATAGTTTTTTTAACTTTTTCCTTGCTTAGTGAGAAATTTAATTACAGCGCGATGCTCAATTTTCGCCATCATCGTCTCAGTTGCCATTATTATTCTGTTTAACTAGAGATAAAACGTGAATTAATAAACACATTTATATGAAATTTTACATGAATGCACTAAAATAATAGTATTACTTGATAAATAAGTCAATTTATATATACAACCACAGCTTCATCCCGATACCGAGAATATGTTGAACGCCCCTCGTATATGAGAAACTTTTCCAATTTTTATGTGTCAGCCGCTGTCAAAGTTACCAATGACATCCACAGAGATTGGCTGCTTGATTCGGTTTAAGGCAGTGCGGCATCATCGAAGGAGACACACATTACCGTCAATGGTCTCCGTCTAAACAAAGCGATATAAACCGACTTTCGGTGACCAGGAGTTATGGGCTGTCTGTAAATGTTCTTAAACTCGTCCAAAAGCACACAGGACTGGGAAATGACATCTCTGCCGAAAACCGTGGAACATTATTATTTTTTCTCAGAATTCATGCCATTTGTTGGACTGAAGCAATACAAGTGTCGCAGCGAGCAAAAGAAGACATCGAGGATGCTCTCATTTCGGGACGAATGAAATCCCGGCTGAAACCCACAAAAGTCACAACACTCAATTCTCTGTTCACGCCTGAAGCCAACGAGTCGTGTACACACGAGCAACCGACAATACACGCCCCCTCACCCCCCTTTAGCAGATCTGTTGTTCGCTCTGGCGTTGCCATTGAAACAAATAACGTCGAGTGCTCCAATTCAATTATTACCTTTCAGCTTCCGAATTAAATCGCAAGCACAAAGGATGGATATTTGGCAACAATGAAAAACAATGAAAGCCAATCGGGCCACAGAAGCGGGAACATCGGTAGCATGCCGTCGCTGGGGGCAGTACGTGTGCCGTGTACGCGTTCCTGACACACACAAGTAAATATTCTTCCTTCAGCCGCGTTGTTTATCGAAACCGATTTGTCAATAATTTCCCCGTACGCTCCAAGTGGGCGAGTTGGGGAAAATGAAAATGGGTTAAAAGAAAAAAAGGTACACTTTGTATCCAAGGTAAACAAAAACAAACGAGCCTCAAGGATACGACGACGTTGCCTTTGAAATTGTAGACGAATCCTTATTCACTCGAGTGGAGAAAGGTGAGATAGAGTGAGTGAGTGAGTGCCACGACTAGAGGCAAAGAAAAAAAGGCAAGTTAATCAATGATTCAGAAAATGCGCCTCAAATCAAGCCGGTTTATGTAGTTTGTGATGGTTGTTTAGGACGGTGGTGGTGTGCGGTGGAAGGAATAAATAACTCTGGATAAGGGCATGCGAGGGTTTGCCTGAGATTTCTTGAATATCGTGTCGATACTGGCACAAAAGGATGCCATAAATGTCGGTAATCTGAGATTCGTGAACGACAGGGGCAACAATGGGAACAACTGCGAATCCCTTGCTGTCCAGCAGAGGAAGGGAGCTCCTCTCCGGATCACACTCCTCAGCCATTGTCTGTCTAAAACAATGAGGACGATTCTGTAAACTTGAAGGAATGTTTGAAGCAAAACAATTCTTTGAACGCCTTAGTTATTGATTGGAACATATCCACATTCTTTGTTCATTCCACAGATTCGTGCGTCCAACAAGGAGTGTTAAATTAAATCCAGGCGAGAACTTTTACGATTTGAGGGTGTTTTCTGAGGCGATTGATATTTAAGTGTCCAAAGAACGCTGGAAAATTCTTATTTGAGTTGATAACTCAATGCCTGCCATTTACTCTTTAAGGATTATTTCATGTATAAATTGACCACGACTGCAGATTAGGTCGGAGAGTCGAAATTCGAGTCATTTTTACGGAACACTTGCTGGTATATTTTTGATGACATGTGAAGTATTGTCTCCCAAGACTGCAAGTGACTACGGCTTATCTAAGGCATTTGACAGAGTTTGGCATCAAGCTCTTTTGTCGAAAATGCGTGCATATGGTTTCGATGAATCTCTTCTTCTATGGATTAGAAATTACCTTTCGAACCGTTCAATTCAAGTTGTTTTGGATGGGTTCAAGTCTGATATCCACCAAATAAATGCTGGTGTACCCCAAGGCTCTGTTCTGTCTCCGACACTCTTTCTCATTTTTATTAATGATCTCTTGTCTGCTACTTCTAATCCAATCCATTCCTTCGCTGATGACAGCACCCTCATCTTTTCATATTCGTTCCGAGACTCACCACCCTGCCCTTCGGCCGTAGAATTGGAACGGCAGCGTATGTTAAGCACATTGAATTCCGATCTTGACAGCATAATTAACTGGGGAAACAACAACAGAGTGGAATTCAATGCTTCAAAAACTCAATGCTGTCTGCTGTCACTCAAGCGAGCCCTTGTTAATCAGCCATTATCCATGAATGGTGCTTGTGTCGATGAAACCGGAAAGCTTTCCATCCTTGGTATGTGTACAAACACAACACTTAGTTGGACCGATCACATGAGGTCGCCAAAAACGCTGCGAAATGTTTAGGTTTCCTTTATCGATGCAAGTAATATTTCACCCCCTCTGATTTGGCTTTCATTTAAAAGGCGTATATCCGCCCCAAGCTTGAGTACAACGCTCATATCTGGTATGGTGCCCCAAAGACCACCCTGTACCTACTAGATAGAATCCAAAAGCGAGCGATAAAACTTTGTAGGAGACAACAATGTCGCAAAGTCATTAGACTCGCTCGAACATCGACGTACCGTTTCCTCTTTGTCCGTATTTTATCGCTATTTCAACAAACGATGCTCAAGTGAGCTAGCCAACTGCATTCCTAATCTCCATGAATTCCCCCGCAATACTCGTCTCGCCAGGAATGCTCATCAGTTTACCCTTAAGAATACTTTCGGACGCACGGTTAAATTTTTGAGACTCGTTCTTCAGCCGTACTACGCGAATTTGGAATGCTCTTCCCAGCCCTATATTTCCCACAGACTACAACCCGCAGATATTTAAGACCAATGTGCACAGGTACTCCTCTCCCTTTCTCCCTCTATACCTTCGGCCCGTGAGTGTGTCTTGACCCCGGACACTTAAGGGTATTAGCAATCCCTTGAGCGCTCCATAGACGAGTAGTTGGTCTCAACGATTCGAAGTTGAAAGTTTTGTTTAACCACCGCATTAGCACTACGAGCTGGACCAAGATGCTTCAGGTAGGGGTGCGAATATACCCGAGGTAAGGCATGCCTGTCAGAAGAGGCGACTAAAATCCTAATAAGTGCGTCTCTACTCCAATGCTCGTTATTTCGACTTTTCGGCTTTACACTGACTATGCCCAAACATATCCTAAATTGAGGTTCATTGAATGAAAATAACATTGTAGGCGAATAGGCCAGATTGGTCTTCGAAAGCTTCAGAGAGACTGTATTCTGGAACCACGGGTGATCAGGAGCATCGGCTTCAGCCCGATCGATCGGTTGAGGTTGACCTTCTAGTGGGAGTATTGTGGTAGCTCTGATAAGACCCAAAGTCGAGGGGAGATTATACCACCACATCTTGGACTAAAGAGGTATAACGTGTGCGACTCTGAGACGTGAATGGTATATGATTCAAATCGTTGTTGAGTTACAAATAGCAGACTTAGAAAGACCTCACATTTTATCAAGGCAGAGGAAGAAAGCTTGAACTCAATTGGTATTTGAGATTCATACCTTAAGTCGTTGGTGCAGCGAACTGGACCTCCAAGTAAAAAGAGCTCCTGATATAAGCTTAACGGCAGGAGATCACGTTGAACAAAATCGGCCTCGTTCGAGAAGATGAGACTTCTGTCAAAATCCGTACCTTCGACCAACATTTTCAGCGTCCGGCTTCAATTCTTGCGTCAGCATAAGAATTCGAAGAGAAAAGTCTCAAATCCAATCGCAAAATAAGCTGGGTTGACTTTCTGCCGATGCCTTATTCAGGTAATCGGTCTCTGTCTGCTTGGTGGCTTAAAGTCCAAAGGAGTGTACTCTACTTAAACTCTGCCTCGGTGCGACGATGGCACGCTGAATGAAGCCAATGGTGACCGACCTCCCGAAATTTCAATATTTTTAAATAATTTCCAAACGTCCGGCAATCGTGAAACGATGCACGATAATATGGCAAGACTTCCTGAATATTTTGATAGCACCAAGTCATTGATAACTTTGACAGCTGCTGAAATATTACAATTGGAGAAACAATCATTGCTGTCTGGTCACCCCATACTTTGCTCCGACATCTTGAAATCCAAAACCAAAAATTAAATGAAATGAATGAAAAAATCATACAGCCCCCAGACCTTCTCTTGAACACTTAGAGCACATTCCCCCGTCGATGCATTAGTCCTTTCTGTGAGAAACCGTCTCTTCACCACTAAGGGAACTTGCTAAAGGAATGCCCAAGTGCTGGCCACTTAGCAGTGGCATTGCAATAGGGTTGCAAGACGAACAAATTGCAAGGGGTGGCGCACTGAGGGGGTTAGAAATAGCAGTAAGTAAATAATGTGAAATGAGAGTGTTGCAAGCTGCCAGTAGTGTCGTCAAACAAAATGCTTTAAGATCGATAAGTTCGGTATTTTATTTGTAGTAGTTGCCGGGAATTCATCCCGTGTGATCTTTGTTCCTATTTGCGTCCATTTTTTTGCAACGACATGAGTCTAGCTCAGTTTCTATGAGCCCAGCTCTGTAGCACAGCAAGACCGTGCATATTTCTTCAATAACTTGAGTGACATAAGCAATACTCGAATATATTGACAGCTCCAGTTGGTAAAAACCGTGATAGGGAAGACTTTCCTTGAACCCGACAAAGCTGAATATCAGAATAAGGGACCTACCCCAATGGCCGTACATAGACTTAAGTCAACTCAAAAAAAACAATCGAGCGGATACACAAAAATTATACACTGTGACTATGAAAACTGAAATAGCTCGAGAACTCAAAGTTTCGTTGAGTTTCGTTCAATTTTGATTACCTGATTGGGAGCGAAATAAATCCCCCGACGTATTTAAATGACAGCTGGTGTTTTTTGTAAGTTCCCATCCGCAACTGTAAGAACTTACTTCAAAATTTGACGATGCCAGAAAGTTAATGTAGCCGGAAGGTCCTTTTTGCTCGATGACAAGCCTTTGGTCCCTCAGTTTAATCCGCCTGGTATCATTATGTGTCTAGTTTGGTCTTGCTTTCATAACTGTCTGCTTTCTAGAATCTGACTTAGGTAGGTAGGTAAATGGGTCTCCTTATGGCCTTACGACCGTGGCTCAGTCAAACCAACGAGCTGGGGAAATATAACCCAACTTACTCAAGTAGTCTCTCGTTATTTTTGCCGATCAGCCACTGGGTCACATCCTGTGTCGGCAGTCTTACACCGTCACGACTCGCAGGCAGGATACAGACGATTTTTCCAACACTTGACTAGTTCGTTATGTTTCGAAAATGTTTCTGATCAGCCCAACGCCTGGTGCACATTCGTTCATTTTCGCGCAGAGGCACCGCTTTTGCGTCTCAGAGTACACACAATTATAATGAGAGGTGTACACGTACTTGAGCCACGCCACAGAGTCACCGAGTGCTCCAAATTTACCACAAATCCCCACGGTAGGGCCGCGCCACCACTTGTTTAATGCTGCGGCAAGTGCTCTCGTGGTTGTCTTGACGCCGCATTTCGCAGAAAATTAAATAATTTTCAGTCGTGAACCTCTGTGTATTGTAAATTACAACATTTCGTGGGAACCAAACCCGCTTGTGTCAAATATTTGTGGTAGCGCTGTGGTCCGCAGAAGTGGAATAAGGTTCGTGTAAACTGTAGAAAAAATATGGACAGATTCACCTTCAAACCGCTGTCGTCGTCGTCTTAAAATTAGCTTATCCTTCCTCCGTGAGGGCGCCACATTCATTGGGGAATGCGTTTGTTGAGTGACCAACCGTCCAACAGTCATAAGTTTGCTTGAGCGTCCTTGATGGCCAGAGTTCGGTGAGAGTCAAAAATGAAATTCCATTCACTCCGACTCCAATGCATGCTGTCACTGTAATCGGCCATCGGGCGACGACGCCTTAGACTCTCCCTTTCAACGTCCCCTCGCAAAGGCAGTCCCGAAAAAGGAGTTCTTGTTAATTTCACACACACATTTGAAAGAATCCCCCTTTTAGGCACATTCCTCGGTCTACACTTAACGGTCGAATAACTAAATCGGTCATCTGCTGATAATTTGTGAGGCTCCCCATCAGAACATGAATCCAACAACTTTTCTCATTTTGAGAGCATCCCCGGCATTTGATGATGCCTTGTTAAATTACGAAACACTCTCGTTATGGTCGACAAATTACTTGTAAGGACATTGACAAATGTTCTATGTCCCGTTTTGTACGACAGTGGCCAGCAGGACATTCTCAAATGAACACGAGCGACCGCGTGTATACACACAAGTTTGCCAAAATGAATCTTTAATCATTCAGAAAATGGACTTGGATGGATTTACACTTGATGTGAGCAAGGATGTCCTTGACTGTGCAGCAAGTCGATGATGAAGTTTTCAAAATCGGAAGTGGATGGAAGGAGGGATTTATTTTAGCTGTTCTTTGTTAGCAAAAGGAGGGAGAAATGGAGTGAAAACACATTGAGCAACGATATTGAACAAAAGATGCGTGTGTTGAAATTAAAAATGCACGAAGTTGTTTCCGCTGAACTTTATTGTTTGCTTTAAATTTCGGTTTCTTGTTTCCTACTTAATTTGTACTTTCTTGCAACCGAATGGTTGTAGACTGCGGCTGGTTGACTAGCGGCAGCAATCTTCCTCCCTGATATCATAAGACAGCTTTTTTTATGTGCGCGTCGTGATAGCTGGTGCCTCCCTCTACAAACTAATGATGTGAATGAAGAAGCACACATAATGGATGTCAGTCAACTTAAGCAATCGATTGAGAACACAAAAGTGATACACTGCGACCATGAAAACCACTTCCTTCAGTTTCGTTGAGTTTCGTTCACTTTTGCTTATTGGAGTTGAAGCGAAATCGATCAGCTTCTGTGTACGTAAATGGCAGTTGGTGTTGGAATTTTGCGTCAGTTCCAATGAGTAGGGAATTATGGGCACTTTGAAATATGCCGATGCTTCTGACTACTTTTCGTTCGGTTCGGACAGAGGCTTAAGTTTACTTGTGTCGCTTATGGTTGGAGGTCTTTCGTTCAGTGAGGGTCATCTATTGTGTACATCCAAAAGTAATTTGAAATAAGACACAATTTGCTGGGATCTTGTCATTATGAGTGGTGTCGCATCACTTCTGTCATTCATATGGCCTCCGGAGGATGTCTATTATGACAAGGTAATTTTTGATAACTTCTCTACACATATCGGGTGTTATCGAGCTTATAACTTGGATAATATTCGTTCTAAAAGTTGCCAGGGTGGGATAGTTTATGACACCAACAGGATATTTTGCGTAGTGTCACAAAAAGCAATCCAAAAGTGACATTAGTGACATTTGCATGCTTTTGGTGGTGGCCCGTGGCGTTGTGGCTATGTGCGTCGACTCCTACGCACTTGTACCTCCTGTCTAGATACGACAAGAAATACTTTTCACGGCCCCACCTCTTTCGACTCACTGACAATGCTCAAAGAGTGTAACTGTCTAGAAAAAGCTTCTCAAAATTGTCCTTTCGGAGTCTGGAGTAAAACTGTAGGTCCCTTCCACTCGCGATAGAACAAGAGCACGCACAACACGAGTGGTTGCTGAGAAGCTAGGCCCTGGCCCTCTACTGGCTGTAGCGCCACCAATATTATTATTATTATTACACGCTTTTGGTGAGCATTTAGTTCACAAAATCTTCACCAGAACAAGAAGTTATTCGTCCATTCAATTTGCACACGCCTTGTTCTTACAAAAAAGGCAAAATGGGCTGAGAAATGTGACATGTCGCACTGTCTTGTGCAATACACATGTCGTTCACATCAATATCTTCGATTTGGGGCGAACAAGTGGTAACAGTTGATGGTGATGGGTACGCCTTTCCCATTTCCGAAGAAGATAAATTCTGTTATGCGCATACAATTTCAAGGAAATGTTATAACTGCCTACAGTGTTCCAAAACTTTGAACACAAATGAGAATGAGGAGCTGTTAACGTAGTATGTGAAGTTTCTTTGAAATTTCATATGTAAACCTGTTCTATCACACTTTTTCTTCGAGATCTACCACACTTTGAAAAGTTGAAGTCCCAGCACTAGCAACAGAATTAAAAAAAGAGGGACAGTGGCCAACAGGAACTCAACCCCAGTCCTTATTGTGGCACCTGAGCTGTTTGGCTCCTTTAACGTGCCATACAGTGTCTGTGAATGTCAGTGGAGGTGCTACTGGCTTGTCTTATATGAAGGTTAGCATTTCAGCGCCGACATAAGGATCCTCCAATCCGCTTCACTTAGTAGTACCTCGTCGTTATTTATGTTTGACATTCCATAGACAAGACTTCGATGAAGGGCTTGTGTTCCTCGTTCGATTTCTCCGGTCCTCAATCTCTTGAACCTTGTGTAGTATTTATTGGGCATTGCCCATTTGCTTGCCAACCTTTTTTTAAGTCTAACATGTGTGAGTAGTCCGGGGAAACATCTACCCTCCACAGCAATATCGAATCTACTACGGCGACAAGATCCAGCCAAGTCACCTGATAAGTACAAGAAATATAACCTACAACTGTCCAACCCCAGCAAAGAAACGGAGGCAGTTTCTGGGTAAACACTTCTTCGTAGAGCTAGATGATATAAGGGGTGTTGAACTGAAAAACGTCCTAAGATTCATTTGTGAATCCGGATGGTTTTGGAACTAAAGTAGGTCTCACGGTGGTAAGCTACCCCAAAACAAGGTCACAATGGACCCAACAAGTTGTTCTAAGTGTTGATACGGCCTAAAGAACCGACAGGGCACCCTATCACCTACCCTTCACTCCTGAGTCCGGTTTACTTAAACGTTCACCACGGAAATAGGGATTCAGTGCTTATTGGCTCTTGTGATTCTCCAGATCCCTTACAGAGCTTCTTCAGGACGACAAGCTCAACATGTAAGAAGTCCAGCGGTTGATCATAAGCCCCAACATTTTAAAGAGTGCTCACTGGTACCCTTCATAGGCAGCTCATAACACTGTTGACCCGTCGGAGGTCCTGATGCCGCTGGAGAAACTGTGGGTCGAAGTAGATCTCAGGCACTCTGGTCCTCCAAGTGCTCACAAGCAGGATATTCCATGTAAAGCTGCTTGGCTTACAAAGGAAGCTCAGCTGAGGTAATCGGCAACGTAACCTTAGACACCAGCGGAAGGACAATAGGTACACAATGGTGTCTTCAATCACACATGACTAACTGGTTGCAAAATGCATTCGTACGGCTTATTCTTCGATACGGTGTGCACAATTGTCTGGTGCTCCATCCTAGGCCTCAGCAAAGTTTAACGATATGCCTGCCTCCTGTATTCAGCGGTGCCTTCGCAACTACTCGATGCGCTTGACGTCATCTTCAATCTCACAACACTCGACTTATGTGGTAACAAATGGCCGCTAGCGAGGCTCTTCGAATACCCTTCACCTTTCAATGGCAACGAGCTTACAAAATTCCCAAAGAAACTTACACAACAGCACATATAACACTCACGGCACGCTTCGCTCTAAATAAAAAAAAAGCTGAAACACTGCTGCTATCTCTGGACTAACACCTAGCGTCACCACTGACAGTCAGGCAGCCGTTAAAGCACTTGAATCAGTCCCTCGAAACTCAAACTTGCGATTAAATTGTCACCTACCTCTAGATGAGACAGCTGAGCTTTTCAGTACATGCCAATGCTGGGTGCCAGGACACAGAGATACTCGTATACAACAGCTCTGCGCCCTCATTTCACTAGTTTCCTACAAACTTTGGCTACAAAGGAAAGCAACCGAATTAACCATCACGAGCTGACTCTCAAGCAGAACATGTCAAACTTCTCGTTCTAAACAACGTCTCTCTCTCTCTGGATGGATAACAAATATGTAAGCCACGTGGCTGGTGTCATTAGAGGACGCTGCTCCGCAGGGGAACAGGAACAGGAACAAACAATTAGCCATCTTCAATTCCTGCAAAAGCTGTGAGTGAGTGACGTAGAGATGAAATGTGTGCAGTCCTCCACTGCTACTGTCCATATCTACTGTCCCGCGGTTACAAATTCTTGACTGATCACTTTTTCAAGCTCCGAACTTCATCCTCAGCTCCGAATGCTTCCCCATCAGTAGGTAGTAGGTAGTAGGACCATTTAGATCTAAATGCATCCCAACAGCTACCCTAATCTACATGTCGTGGCTATAACTCGCTAGATCTAGCAATATGTACATGTACAGCAAAACTGTCCTGCACAAATAACAGAGCGACGACGGCGGAAAAACGACATGAGTTGCATCGTCTAGACTGACTGATTTACAGCCACTGGACAGAGGAAAGTCCATCCATCGACCTTCATTTAACCTTGCATTCCTTTAACGAGATCAAAGTCATCGCAGTTCGCCATTCAACCATCTCCCAACTGACGCCGACTGAGTCAAATAAAATGTCTCGATTCCGATCGCACTCCCGTCCAAATAGACGCTGAATAACGCAATTAGCATCCTCCACTCAGCTAGTACATCCAGACAAATTGCACGTAATTACGTCTAAAAAAAACAGCCTAGTCCCTTCAGACTTCCCCGGTTTCTTTAAATAGCACACAACCAAAGGCAACGACAAGCTCGAAGCTAATTTGAGGCCCAAATTAGTCGAATACTTGTGTTTCCAGTGGATTTCTTGGAAACGCTTCGAGTGCTCCCGAAGTAGCTCAGCTCACTCCTGCGTACCGAAACTCGGCAAATGGAGTGGATGCGCGACTCCGCTAATCTCCCATACGTGCCTCGTTACGTCAAGTGGCTGGTGTGCGTTGACTGCAAGGGACTGCCCCTAATCGGCTTATCATCGACACGACGAGAAACGAAATGTGAATCGTTCCCGAGCGGAGTGTCAGGGGAGACACCTTTTGCGAGTGGCCATCTCCGTTTCTCTAGCAATTGCCATTGTCCATCCATCCGTCGGAAGTCCATGTAAATACGAAACTCGTGCCGCCTCATCCTTGCTCGTCATCGAGAATATCTCTGGGCAATGTTTCCGTGGCAATCCCTGCCTGCTTCCGCATTCGAGAAAGGTCTCCACCACTGCGCCGCCTGTGCGTAGGTCTTCAGTATTCAGTCTGTGTCTCACTGGCTCACCCCACACCTTAGTTTTGATTTTCCCGCTTCAATTTCCGATCTCCTGTCCATTGGCGGGGATTGGATTTCAAGAGAGTGTCCCTTGCTTTTGGGGTCCCTTGAATGACGTTGAATTTCGGAGCTGGTTGCCCCTGGCCGCGCCAATAATTAGACTATCCCTTGGCTACGCTTGGCAACCCTCACGCTCAGACTCCGCCAGACTTTTGGTCGGCGGCACAGGAATTCGTTCATTCGCACTTTCAACGCACTTGGCTCTCGTCCTTTGTTCGCACAACCTCGCATTCGGCTGCGAATCCTTATCGCAATGTGGCCGTAATATGAAAAGGATAATTCCATAATCCGTGCCATGTGGACGGCCTATTTGGGAAAACATTTCACGACGCCTTAATAAATAATCGCATATTTAAGCGGAATTACTTGAGTGGGACGGGAGCGTGGGGCGGGAGGGCGGTTGAACAGGTCCTGGCGACTGACGAAATGAATTATTGATATCCTGAGCATGAACAGGGCTCATTACCATTTCACTTGATCCTTGTGCGTGCTGGTGGGACGCAAGGCGCCTTTAATTATGGAATTCCTTTCGCCGACTTATGTGATCGTCGTGTGCGTGGTGTGACGGTACTGTCGTGCGCCATGCGTCGTCGTCAACGATACGCTTCACTCATCCGTGGCAATTTGCTTTTGGAATTTTCTTTTCTATTAAATCGCCACCCTCTCCCCATCAGCCTGGATCCTTCTAATGGCTAATGTATATACTTCGCATGGTCCTTGGTGATTGATTTCCATTTTTATTGAAATGTGCGGTCTAGGAGACGTAATGCGAGGGTTTCTCGCCACTTCGCCGAGCAGTCCTCGCGTCGCGCCTTGTTGTGGGTGGGCGGTGTATGTTTGATGATTGACACTCGAACGTTATTTTTGGATTTTTGATTGCTTTGTTTGGCAAGGAAATGAGCGATTGTGGTTGGCCGGCTAGGTCGTCTGACTTGCTGAGACATTTCGCGACGCAATGAATTTTTGGGGATGGAATGCGTAAGGGCACGTGTTGGGCTTTAATCGATGCGCCCTTGAATTTCAAGGAAATGAACTGCAAACAACGAGTCTTTTCCTCGTAGGGAGCATCAAGTTGTTCTCGTTCCCTCAGAGGAGGACTTTAAAGTTTGTCGAAGTCCTTGAAAGGTCATCTGTCCGCCCCCATCGCCAGCGTATCTTCAATTCAGTCACAACGACTTCCCTCGAGGCGAACTAATTGCTTGCACAACAACGTGTTTACATTCACCTTTCCATGTTCGTCTTCCAACCCCTCCCCCCTTCCGAACCGCACCCTCTCCGTAGACAAAGTCAAAAGTTTCCAACAGTATGTCCACATTTCCCCAATGACTTGTTCTACACGACCATTCACGTCATTTGTCGTCGCCTTGCCTTGCTCGAAATGCGCCGCATAACAAATGACCAACTATCACAAGCACCCGCTTCCAGCCAAGGCATCTCTTCCAAAAAAACATCACATTTTCAACTTTCCAGTGCGCAACTTTCAGTCACCCGGTTCGGCGGCGGCATCATTAATCTTGAGATTAGGCCCAAATAGACCAGAGAAGGCACTTTAAAAAGAATTTCTCATTTAACCAGCAACAAGTGGCGATAATAACTCAACGACTACGACCACGATGTATCCGTCTTGCGTACGTGACAGATCTAAAGTAATGGACGCACTCATCCGTTGATGCTGACATTTAAGCAGTGGCCCACTTCCATTCATGCCAATAGCATTCCCTGCGGGATGTGTTCGGTGATGCCATTTGAAATGGACTGTCAGTTCTTGTTTTTTTTCTTTTGCACTCTTTTTTGAAGTAATCAAACTTTAATGAGTCGACTCGGCAACGTGACGTACGAAAGGTGTATGAGATTATCTAACGGTAGCTACTCAGAGGACTGCAAATGGCAGTCCCGTTTAGATGTGAATTTCATTCGCTTGTTCAGTGAACTGAAGTCGTTGCTCGGCCGGCTCGAGCAGTCGGTCCTAATGAGCGTTTTTAAGTGATGCCATCCACTGCCGCTGTCTGAAGGACATCATTCGAAATGAATTAGAAGGGAGTCAGAGAAAGCGCACCCAAGGGAATCGATGAAATTCGAATTTAAAGAAGGTAGGAGAGTCCTTGTGACTGGCGTTGGTCTCTCTGTCGTATTTGCAACCCCTAATACATATTTAATTCGCGTGCGACTTGCAGAGTCAACCTAGTGAGTGATAAGGATAAGGGTGCTTCTGATCCAGGGGAGGCACTCGAGAGACCGAGGTAGGGTGTCGAGAGGCAGTGACCTTGAGTCGCCAAATCGGTCGGCACTTAAACTTGCTTTTAGTGGAATATCATTAGCACGTCATAAATCATTGCGGCTTATTGGGGGGGGTTTTGCTTTGATTTTAACTGCGCTCCTCTTTTATCTCACCCTAACGCGATTGGCAGCGAATTCGGTTAATTTTATTTCCTGTCACCCTCCATGGTTGGGTGATAATTCGAGGGTCTACCCTCAAAAGGTGCCGACAAACGAAGAGTGCGCTCTGCGGCGCGGCAAGAGTGACAGCATCTGCCAATGTTTACTCTGCCCTTTGGCCAGATTGACTACACAACGCACCAAATGTGTGGTCCTCATTAATCATAATTACGTTACTGTTGTGCTTCGTTGATGTGACAGTGTTCATCAAGGATATTGTACGGATTCTGCGAAACACGTCCCAAAACGAATTCATTAACTAAATGCCGTGGCTGGTCGTGTTGGGGAGGCGATGGGGGAAGTAATTTGTTTGGCAAAATTGGATATATTGGACAAAGATATTGCATGGCATTTTGTTCGTTGTTCATGTTGGCTGCTATTGCCCCCTTGGCGATTCATTGTTAGTTGGCCTCTATGCGAATTGAGTGAATCTGGGACATCTATCGGCGGCGTTGCTCCATTTGATGTGACAAAATCGTGGTCAAAATCAGAAATAAATAATTGGCTGAGGTCCTATTAAGCAAGTTTTAAGCCGAGCTCGGGCGTAATTGCGTACCTTTCTGCCCACTTATGTATTTGTACACAAGGGAGGATTGCTTGCTTATAATCATAAGTCAAGCTGCACTTAGACCACTACATACTCTCAATAAGTCAGGTATCAAGTAGTAGCATATGCTGATGACATTGTACGATTTGTATCGGGAAACTAAGGGGTTTTCCAATAAGGACTTGACAACTTTTTTTTTAAATAAAACGCAAAACCATTCACAAAAAAAACAAAGTAAAGGGTGATTTTTTAGCTATTATCTTTTTGGCAACACTGGTTTAAACAGCTGACGCACGTTTCGTGTTTTGTTTCACTGTCAAGCATCTTCAGTTTGGTCTATACTTTTACCATGAATCGTCTTACAAACGAACAACGCTTGCAAATCGCGTGCTCTGTTAAGAAAGTTCATTTGTGTTCAGTGACGAAGCTCATTTTTGGCTCAATGGGTACGTAAATAAGCAGAATTGTCGATTTTGTAGTGAATATCAGCCAGAAGCATTGCAAGAGCTACCAATGCATCCAGAAAAAGTCACAGTTTGGTCCGGTTTATGGGTTGGTGGCATCATTGGACCGTACTTCTTCAAAGATGATGCGAATCGTAACGTGACTGTGAATGGTGAGCGCTACCGTGAGATGATATCCAACTTTTTTTTTGCCCAAAATGCAAGAGCTTGACTTGCATGACATGTGGTTTCAACAAGACGGTGCCACATGCCACACAGCACTCGCAACAATGGACTTATTGAGGGGCGAGTTCGGTGAACATTTTATTTCACGTTCGGGACCGGTCAATTGGCCGCCTAGATCGTGCGATTTAATGCATTTAGACTATTTTTTGTGGGGCTATGTTAAAGCTCATGTCTATACAGACAAGCCCGCTTCAATTGACGGATTGGAAGACAACATTGAAGCATTTATTCGTGAAATACCGGCCGAAATGTTGGAAAGAGTACGCCAAAATTGGACTAAGCGGATGGACCATTTGAGGCGCAGTCAAGGTCAACATTTGCATGAAATACTCTTCAAACATTAAATTATATGGACCGTACTATCGATTCAAATAAAGATTTCATGCATTTTTCTGAATTTTATGTGTTTTTTTTTTTTGAAAAACTTTCCTATAGCTTTTAAAAAATCACCCTTTACAATCAATACGTTTATGAATGGATCTCGACTTCGTTCATATGGCCACCGGGGGCGGTCGATTCGTTGGACCCAATTTTTAACGACTCGGCCACACATTTCGGCCGAAACGGCCGCTATTTTGCGTTCAATGTTGAGTCTGAGCTCTTCCAACGTCGTCGGCTTGTTGGCATAAACCAATGACTTACCGTAGACCCACAGAAAATAGTCAAGCTGCGTTGAATCTCTCGAACGATTCGGCCAATCGACTGGCCCATTTCTTGAGATAACACCTTTATCATACTTACTCTTCAATAAATCGATTGCAACGTGTGCTGTGTGGCTTGTATAGCATTTTCATGGATCATGTTCCAACTGCCACAGCGGCCCAACTATATGTACCTACGACCTGTGGATATGTGATTCGATATATATAATCGGAGTCTAAACATTGGAGTGGATCCGACGACATCGAATTTTTCACCTAAAAAAAATCCACAATGTATAAGGATTTTGTAGCCTTTTCATGGCTCATCTTCCAACTGCCACAGCGGCCCAACTAGGCCTACCTACGACCTCTGTACACCTGTGGTTATGTGTTTAGATGTGAATTATCGAAATCGAATTCCAATACGGGCCAAAAATAGCGGGATAACGCTGACCATTCCCAGAAAATATGGCCCAATAACGCTGTCCTTATGCAAACCGCACCACACAGTCATTTTTTTGTGGATGAAGTGGTGATTCATGGAGCATATGTGGATTTTCACCCGACTAATAACGCATATTTTGCTTATTGACCCATTGAGTCAAAAATGAGCTTCGTCACTGAAGATGATTTTGCGAAGTGGACTTCTACCTCGCGTGTGCCTTAACGTTTTTTATAAGCCTTCTGGGACCAATGGAACCAAACAGAGAATGCCATTTACATGCCCTCGTGAATAACATTCAAAAATCCCTGAACAGCTTTAAAATAAAAACCCTCAGATTCGTTGGTTGACAAGGCGACGATCGGCTGTAAAACAAATAAAAAGCAGGAAAATAATCAACCACTATTTCGTGTTTGACTCGTTTCGTCAATTATTACAGATTTGTACCGAATGTCATGTCATGTAACTTCTCTGAAGCAAGTCCTTCAATTTTTCAGGTCGGTGTATGGGTACCTAATCGGCTTAAAGCAATGACACACAAAAACGCACAGTTTTTGGTCCGCATGGACTTCTACATGGTTTTATAACAACTCAACTCGAACAGAGCGTAACAGTCGCAATCAGTCACACTGCTCTTGAGTTCCCTCCAGAAGGGATCAACAGGAGGAGGACACTGATGTTCTTTGTGCTGAAATTGGCCTTAACTATTGTATACTGACCTTGGCGATATGTTCAGTCACTACGATGTGGTCATGATTCCCTCGGGTCCTTCTACGAGTGGCGATGTTGCCAGAGTTAGACGCAAGCTTAGCCTCTTCAGTATCAATTCTCTTGTGCATGTCATTGTGCAATAATTCCCATCGATTTTAAAGCCACATGCGGTAGCATTCATCGCATGGATTTATTCGATGGGTTGGCCGAATTCGAGATCCCGGCAAAAATGTATGGCAATACGAACATACGTGATGCACCGTGTGGTTCAGTTCAAGAACTTCCAGTCCATGCAATGGATTTCGCCAAGGAGCAGGAGTGAGTGAGAAAATTAGACTCCTCAAGTGAGATCCTAGTGGAGATACAACGTAGAATCGCCCTTGGCAACCGTTGCTACTTCGGTTCGTCGAAACAACTGAGGAGTGGGGACTCGAATATCTAAAACTCAAGCCAATTCCCCTATATATCAAATCGAACAAAAAAAATCCACTTCAATCCAGAGCCAACTTGGCCCAAAAAACACTGCAAATGTCAGAGGCGTATCCTCCATACGAAAATCGGAAGATTACAATAAATTAGACCAAACTTTCATCACTTCGGGACCAGGCGGCGTTGAGCGTGAAGATCTGTTAATTTCCAAGTTCAATTATCGCCAATCTAGCTTTTATTTAATCAATTTCTTACCTAATCCCCTGAGCTTGCGTAGCGTGTGTTACCCATTAATCTGACGGTCCGCCCTTAAACTAACCGCTAATCGAGAGGCAGCTTCACTCTCTCCACCTCAAGTCGGCGGCAGAGGCAAATCAACGAAGAACCAATTAGTTGCCGATTTTGTTTCCTCGAGTCATAGTTAATTACATTAGTCCCAATCGAAGACATTAACCAGATGCCCCTGGCGGCCATGTGGTGTGGTTTGTTAATTAAATCATTGTCTCCCTTCGATTGGCTTCCACACGTACGTACGTACACAGGAGCAGGGACTTGTCACAAAAACTCGAATGAGCACACCGCGGGCCACCTCTAAGCGACAACTAATCCTTAATTTGGCTGACGATTCAGATAAATTCAATTCCATCCAACGCTTGTGTAATCAATTAGCGCGAAACCCTTAATCGGCCCGCAGCAGCGGTGAGGTGGTGAGAATGTGCATCGCATTTGCCATTTACTGGATTTATGCGGCACACACGACACACCGCCTGGCCACAGTCCAGTCTGTGCGTTTGAATAGAGGCCATTTGGTGCGTCAAATTCAATTGTTTAGCCGTTAACGAGTCGAACACTGTCCATTATCTATTATCCCACATCGTGACACATTAATGCGAATAACTGTGTTTTTTTCTTTGTTTCTTCCTTCTCTCCACCAGGTGCCAGGCAATGGATTGACATACCTTCCGGAACGGATCCTGCTCTTCAGGCACGACTACAACAGTCCGAATGTCCTTCACATCGTGAACTCAGCAGCGGAGATTGTCGACGAGACACTTGTGGAAATCGTCCTGACAGCCAGTCGTAAGTATTGCACATCCTCACGCCAGATAACACACGCTCACGTTTGATCCTCCAGCTCTTAGGTATCCGAGTGCGGATGTGCCCACACTGAAGCCACACACACTTAACGTCCACTCATACAAGGCACCGACGTTCTGTGATTTCTGCGGCGAGATGCTCTTTGGCCTGGTCCGACAGGGACTCAAGTGCGATGGTGAGAGTGCTTCGGCTTCTGTCCGCTAAATCGATTTCAATTTTCCTTTCTTTACGTCACAGGCTGCAGCCAAAACTATCACAAGCGCTGTGTGGTGAAGATACCGAACAATTGCAGCCGCCCAAACGACAACACATCGAGGCGCTCGTCGACACTTCAGCCGCCGCGCAGCCCATCGGGCGGCTCCACCACTTCACTGATATCTGACGAGGCTGGAAAGAATGACTCAGGGACATCGCTGGTAAAGAGGATGTCTGACCTAATGAATGATATAATTAAGAATTAATTGCATTACGTTTCATTTCTACGATGCCCCCCCTTCCCTCTTACCCGTCTCCACAGCCCCTCCCCCTCCCTCATTCGTCCTGTTCTTACCTTATCCGTCCGTGTCCTCCTGTTTTATATACACGTTTGTATAAATATATATTTTTTTTTTTCATACTTTATGAATGTTTGAGCTTTTGTAGCTCCTAGGTGGTGGTGGTGGGCAGATTAATGGATGTAATGAAAGTGGATTTAGGTATCGCCCATTACCCGGGACGACGACGACGGTGACGGCGACGGGATGGTGTATGTCATGACTGCTGGTCCTTGGCTACAGCTGGCGCATATTAATTTGTTTAAGAGTGACAAGCCGGTGGGCTCGGACGTGGAGGGCACCTTTATCCGAATAGCTGTTCGGGTGCTATTCATAGAGAATCTAGGGGGGAGATTTGTTCCCTTTTTTTTTTACCACGAAGAGCGGTTGACCTGTGTGAAAGAGTGCGCGCCTCTCAAAGGCGCAACACACTTTTCGTTTAATGAACACCACTGCTTGGTGTGTGGTGTAAGTTAATGGTTGCCTTTATGGTTTGACCTTTTTAACGGAGCATTTCGAAGCATCCATTCACCTGGTCTGATCTTTAGAATCAAGGATTTGAGTAAACACACACAGCAACACACACACAGAAAAAAGGAAAGAAAGTTTGCCGCTTTAAGTAACTCTTTTGTGGAATCCCTTCTGCTTAATGGTGGTGGGTGGGATATCCTTGAAGGCACCGAATCTCCGGATGGGACCGAAAGATTGGAATGGTGTGTGGTCTTTAGAGGGGCGTGTATACGATTACCGGTCGGGCGCCAGACCAGCGTATAGAGATGTTCATTAATCTCGAACACTTTTTTTCCTTTAAGTTCACATTTCACAGCCCATTCGCATGGACTCCCCCAGTAATTGCTTGTAGGCCAGCATTGTATTTTTGTTGGCAGATAAAACTGACCCGTATCTGAAAAGGTTGTTATTTGATGCGGCCCATTTAGGGATGATTCTCACGTTAAGGTGATCTCTGATTGGAAGATGGGAGGTAGGCAGTTTCGGCCAGAGCATCATCCCATTTGCCGTCACAGTGTTTTTTCTATTTAAAGACCTTTTTGCAGAGAATAAACGCAGTTTAAGGGGGATTGTGAAATGAACACGGTTTGATTTGAGAGCCAAGACACATTCGATTCGTTCGCATTTTGATGCAATGAGCTTGTCAATTAGTCGAAATAAATATTCCTATTTATAAACATTTGCTTCCAGTCTATCATCAGCTGATGCAAAGGTTTACGAAAACGTTCGTTTCTTAGAAAGACAGAGACAAGCATCAGGAAACTCGAATTATCTCATTTTTGAGACATCATCTGGACAGGAAGCTAGGTGGGTAGTGGTGCCTTTGGGATGTGCTCTAAGCGAGGTCCATTATGCTGCCACGCGGATTGATTTAGTAAATTAGTGAATGCAATTAGGAAACCGAAGTAGCGAAGAAGACAATTTCCCGGCATGTCCTTTCGATTGCTTAGGTCGTCATAGAAGGTGGCTCTGAGGCCAGATTGAAGGCTACTCAATCTGGTAGTGCTAAGGACGTGCACGGGAGGTGTTCCATGTTTTCAACGTTTTCAGCCAAGAAAGCTTTTATAAAAACCCTTGAAGGGTGCCTTAAGAATTCTTGCATTCTTGCAAGCTTTATTTCCGAAGTTATTTTAAAAGATGAACGTTTTAAAGAACGCCTGGGATCTAGGTTGGTCCAGTTCATTCTTCAAATAATCCTCGTGGTGTCTGCTGTCTATCTTGTGTTTCCGAGTTGAATTGGAAACTCCTTGATTCGTGATCTGCACGTACACCACTTGTGTGATTATGTTGGAGTGTTGAGATTCAAGCGCTCCGGTTGTTGCTCGCTTCATAGTTACCTAGATTTTCTCAATGAGCCCCCCTATGCAACAACAACGAAATTTTAACTAATCTAAATCTTTCTCTAGAGATGAACGACAGTAGTATACGTTTTGAGGGAGAACAATGCTTAGACGTGGCAATTCTGAAGGAAAATTGTATTACACCGTTAAATTCTTCAAGTCAATTGAACCACATTGAGCACAATGCGTCCCGAAATCTTTGTGCCCCTTTTCAGACTCTGCAATGGAACACGATGTTGTTGCACTTTTTTCTAGAACAGAGAAAAAGTGTGACTTTTGAAAAGGGATAGTTTCAAGACACAATTTATTACGGAATGGAAAATGGATTCTTAAGTATCCCTCGGACTGAATCTCACGTTGGTATTGTCAGGAGAATGAAGAAAACGGACAGAGACTATTAGCCGTGTCCGCCTATTTTACCAGGAACTTACAATTGAAGATTTGTCACGCAGGCAGGATTCCTCCAAGAACTTAACTGGCTGCTTAGAGTCTTGCTGTTCCGATTTTCTGTTTAAGGCCCAGTCATGTCGGTTGCAAAGTCAGCATTTTGTTTGCCGACGCTTGCTCCTGCAACGTAGTTGACTGAATTCTTGAATGCACTCAGATTTTGCTGAGCTGAGTACTTATGGGATCTATTGATTGATTCTATTGAGGAGCATCACAAAACCTGAACCTTGCTCAACATAGTCCTCTAGTCGATGATTTCGGTTAATTTGTCTGTCAGTGAGACGCTTCCGTAATCTAGATATCAAATCGAACTATCCACCGTTCATCGCGAAGCTAATTTGATGAAACTGAATTGAACGTTCCTCTTCATTTAAACAATTTCCGAAGTTTACCAGTCCATGGACGCAGGATTTCTTGCAAGGTACTAACTTCTTCTCGTTAATATCCGCAGAGAAAGTGAACACACATTCTGTCAATGGGTTTCCATATAATTGATAACCACTTGCTCCGGTATTGAGTCAAAAATGTAGTCGTTTTTTCACTTGGCCACTCTGAGCTTCTATTGCGTTGTACGTCGGTAGGTAGTAAGTATCAATTAGACCAATAAGGTCGATTGTGTCGCCACTGGTGCCGTCTTACTCCAGAAACTCTAGACCGTCTTAGCTTCAATGACAGAGACATCAATAGATGTGTGATGTATGCGGGATTTTTCTTTTCTTCCTCATACATCGACAGCAGAATTCATGATGAGAACAATCAATATTCCTAAAGCTCGGTGGCCTCTACGTGCACCGATTAGATACCCGATTTTACTTCTTCCTATCCTGGGCATGTCCTAAGTTTTTTTTCTCATCTCTCCATCGCTCAGGGCCTACTTAGAAATATTAGTTGTTAGAGTTTCTACTAAGAGTCTAATAAGACTGGGTCGTCTACATTGCACTTTCTAAGAATACCACTATGTCCAAGGACACAAAACATCTCCAGATGATAACATCTCGTTTAAACGATGTACGGCAACGATTTATCAATTGAAATCGAATACAAGATGATTCAAGTGCTAACTCCAGCCTGTCGGTATTAATAACGATGTTCAAGCCATCCATTGGAAATGGCCTCACGTTCTACTTGGAAAATGCCACAATGACAGTCAAAAGATTGTACGTTGAAGGGGCCCGATCAGAGACCAGCACAAGCTCCAGTACAAGTCTTAGATCGGAAGCGTCAATTTCCTGCTTATCACGGCGTTATTCTCGTCAGGGACACTAGTTTGTCGCCACCATCCCTTCGTTTTCGAGGTTATTGCTACGTCTCTGAAATATCCAGTGAATCTCGAATCGCCGTAAGTCTGTGCAGCTATCGTTGGGGCAATCATAAGCTCCGAAAAAAACTAACGAGGATGATGCCTTGGTCTTTAAACAGGAAATTCGGTCTTCCCTCCTTCTTGGACTAGTAGGCACGGATTCGAAGCTCGCCCATTCGTGTCCATGACCCCGGACTCTATTCACATCTTCGGACAGTTCGTAGAGCTGGTCTCTTCATTCAGACAACGGGGACCATATATCCAACGAGGAAAAACAGGTATCAGGACATTTCTTTGAGGTTTAAAAGTCCCTTAGAACTCTGTCCCTGTCACATTTTTGCATCAACCAAAAGTTTATTCACAAGTCGCATCCCTAAATGCAAACATCTTTGTCAGAGTTACTGCCTTCATATACATACTTCGACCTTAAGCGATACTTGATCACATTGTTGTCACTGTCATTTTGACAGTTTAACCTGTGTTCAATCACTCTCTCTCCCTCTCTTTCTCTTTCTCTCGCTCTCACCTCCGTCCTTCTCATATTGCCCAATAATTTTTCACTTTGACAACAAAAGTTTTCTTTGACTGCGACCGCCAATATGTGGATGTGAATTCCCTTGCCGCATTCGAACAATAAACGAGTCTCATATGTTTCCCATCTTTTCGCATTCAACGATGCGAGCGAGGACTGAACAACACAATACCGATACAGAATTAGAATAGGCATCCACCTGGGTGGCTGCCAGGCAAAGGCGAAGTTTCTTTTTCATAGTTTTTGTTGCGATGCAAAAGTTTACGCTTCACATTGCCGTGTTTTCGCCAAAGTAGAAGAAAAGATATTTTACGTAAATTGATTTTCAAGAAAACTGAAGCGGGTGCGGCGGGAACTTGGAATTCTGCTTGGGTTCCTGCGAAATAGATTTATGCTTGAATTATCCGAAGTTGGAAAGTGGTTGATTTGTACTTAGACACACATAGGTTTTGCGGTTGAACTTTGTTTTGGAGGAGTTTCCGAGCGAAATGTTTGAGATTTTCTTCGCCTTGACTTCCATTTGTGTCATTTCAGTCATTCGCGGTTGAAACAGACTGTTGTTCAATATTTGGTCTGCAGAGTTGGGTCATTCTGAACCTGTGTAGCTCATGGAATTATTCCCACTGTGGAGGCTAGTGTCTGCCGTTCTATACGTTACTTCATCTAGAATCATATCATCATTAAAAACCCAACAAATGCCGGCATCCATGAGAATGGTGACATTTGCATCCACATGTGGTGATAACTGGGACGCGTTATAGAGTAGTTCATCGTGGTACGTGCATTCATATTCGTAGTTCCTACCTAATGCATGCCATGAAACATGTTCAGAATACGTACAAGTGAAAAATGTGAACGGAACTACTCGTATGTTCAACTTCCGTTCGAAAAAGAAAGAACCGCATCCTGTTCGTTTCATCCTTGGAACTGGTTAGCACAACTCTAGTGGTCGGCTTTTCCCACAAAGTGTGATTCCAGCATGTGCAATTTTGAGGACATCCCTAAGCAGCTCTCGTTATAAAGACAATTAAGCAACTCTGCTGACAGACTACAGACTCCTTTTCACAAGTAAACAGCTTCAGTTTCAAGGACATGTGCATTTTTAAGATAAATCATCATTTCTTATGGATCAAGCTCTTGGCTGCCAAAATCTGGAAAGTAATTTATTTCAGTCTTCAACTCATTTTATGGATTAATGTGTACATCATGTTATGGGCAGATGAGTGAGTTCAGTGAGCTCGTTTGTGCATACAGCTACAGTGTCTCCCTATTGTGGTTACAAAAGGGTATGCCATATTCCCAGACATAATATTGAGACTTCAATAGTAGCCTAATAACTTCTGCAATCACTGGTCGGTCCAGTTGAAGGTTAAAGAAATGACACCAAACACTGTACTGAATACTGGATTATCAACTAGAACAAGAACAACTAATTTAGAATTGATTTCGTTTATCACTCCATCAACATACATTCCATCAGGGAATTCAAGCAATAAGAGCCCAAGAAGTCTTCCCACTAGTTTCGTTAAGTCTCAAATTGGCCGTAACAGCTTCCAAAACGAACTGTCACTTTCGTACATAGAGAATTTAGCTCCGAAATAGAACTTAACGAAACTGAACGAAGTGGTCGTAATTGCTTGCAACACTAACTGTGTTACAGTATGTAGAGAGCTATTGATATTGCTCCAAAAAAAAATAACTTAACGAAACTGAACGAAGTGGTTTTTGTGGTCACTTGACAAGTTTCAAAAACGCCGTAATCGCTTCCAACAATAATTGCCATTTCCTTACGTAGAGAGCAACGGATTTCGCTACTGCTAAGTAAAAGTGAACGGAACTTGAACTTGGAACGACGTGGTTTTTATGGTCACAGTTTTTCTTTTATTTATTAGCTCGAAGTTGACTTGTACTTCCTAATATACACTATACCTTACGTTACATTCCGAAAGGAGCACCTGTCTCGAGTCATGGACCAATGCTCTGAGAATCAAGAAAATCTGTTTAATCTCTGTCATTTGTGTTCGGAGAGGAAGAACAAGTGGTCTCTGGATACGCCGGATCCACCCTAGATTCTAGCGCCACCCGAATAAATCATTAAACAATCAAAAACTCTCCTGTTTGCTAAAGACCTGATGAGAGATTTTCCAATTTAATCCAAATTCCGAAAGATTAGTGACTTTTTCAAAGCTTGTCATCCCTGTATTTAATGCATTGAGTTTGTTGAGCAAAATGGTTATTGGCATCAATTCCGAAATAGTTGTGTCTAAGCTCCGATATGTTACCCAACAGTAGTTAACAGCCTTAACCTTCCTACCTACCTGCCTGTCTAAGTTAATTACGAAAACTTCCTAATTCAATTGTCGCTGTGACTAACAGCAAGCTACGAACATCGTATGGTTCGCAGTAGTTGATGTTGATGGGAAATGTCTGGGATATGCTGAAAATCGAAGTGGATCGGTGGTTGAAGCCCTCCCAGTTTCAATCCCATTTATGGATCAATTTTTTTTTCATTTAAGAAGCATTATAACAACTCGCATGATGAGTGGCATTTTAGAAAACTCGAACAAGCTGACGGGACTGTTTGAATTCAATAACCTTTTAGTACCGTTTAGTACTTTTAGTACCTTTTAGTTACAAGCATTGTTTATTCAACTTCTTCAACTATTATTCATTTATACGAATTCACAATGTCATTGACAATCTTTTTTGAACATAGCTGAGTAGAAATCAGAGGCAAATGGTTCGATTCCGATGCGTGATGCGCGTAATCGGGCACAAAGACTGACCGACTGGTTGTTGAGAGCATACAAGCCTTTCTGACTTTTTTAGTTTCTGTTCAAGCCAACAGAGTTGCAATCACTTAATTTGGTAGTCTTTTCTTTTATATTTAATGAAGATGTATATTGAATGGCGTCTCTAACTCCCGGACAAACCACTCGCTTATGCGTGACCACGAGAACGGAATGAATTCCTGGAAGAAACTCCTCCGGGAGTCGGCTACTTCTTGGATAAATAATTGCTTTGTGGGGGCCAGTAGTAGATATTGTGACATTGGTTCTTCTGTCTGTCTAGCATTACTTTAATGGTCCATAACGTCTCAAGCCTCGTTTCGAAGCTTTTAACGAAAGATTTTTACCACCGAACTCCACAGTGTCTGTCCTCGCGAAGTCGATGTTTTTCAGCCATTCTCGGGACGGACCTTAGCTCAGTCAAAAGAATCTCTAGCTAGCTCGATCTCCGACTGTAGTCAGTTCAGCGCAACAACTTGTCTGAGATCCTTCGCCACTTTAAAGGCGGCCGTCCTCTATTCCCTTGTCTCACGGACTCAGAGTCGGAGACACTTCTGGACGGAGCCAAGTTGTCCATGTCGTTGACTTCAGAGACTCCTGAGGCCTGACTGGATGGCACTGTCAACCGCACAGTTCGTGGTTGAATCCTTTCCGTCAAATGGCATCCGCTCAATCTGGACCAAAGTTTTCCCACAGAAAAATGTCTAGTGATTCAAAAAGTAGACAAATTAGATTTCGTATGTGGCTCGTTTTTGGCCAGAATTGAAGTTCAAAAATATGTTGCATCTTGGCTTCGGGCAGAGTACACAAATTTGCCTTCATTGAGCCGCGGGTAGAACTCGCAAATGTCAATCTGCGTCATCTGCATCCTTGAGCATTTCTCAAACCTACAGCTTCTTTTCCATCTCCCACGACAGGAGTGACTATTTAATGAGGCATCGAAATCAACGACACCGAAACGTTGATCCAGAGCCCACCTACCATTTGCAGGTTCGAACACGAACCCGAAAACATCTCATCCCGCTCCGCACAACGCACAACGCACAAACACGCCATCCACTTGTCATTCATCCATTATCTGTCAGAGTTTAAATCAAAAATGAGATCTGGTTTAGTTGTTAAGAGTATTCCTTTTTTTATTTCAAATAAAATCTAATTTAATGGCTTATCAAACTTATTTAATGTTTTTGTTTCCTTTCATATTTTTTTTTGTTCTCAAATTTTGTACGCAAGCATTGTTCCGTTTGTCCAATATTTTTTTTTTTTTTTTCAATAAAATTATTTATCACTTTTTATTTGAAATGCGATTTTTTATTTCGAGAATGTGTTTTCCGTCCTAAACCAGATCCCATTGCCTCATGTATTCCATTAAACCATATGCCGGGGGGGAGGTCTCACACAGAGCAGTTGAATGCGTGTACTAGTGTGAGCGGGTGTTAAATAAAAGCGTGTTCCTGTAATTAGCCCCCCCTCCTGTCAGTTCGTAAACAGCGCAAAACATTGACATTCACTTTCCGGAGTGGTGCCTGTCAATTATTTCATAAATTCCTCATAAAGACGGAGAACGGAACGATGGGGGAAAAAAGAACAAACGGGAACAAGACACAAGACCGTGAGGTTTTTATGGTTCAGAAGATTGGCCTTTTATTGCCGAAGTGACCATCAGCGGGCGTTGAGGCACTTGTGCAGTGGAAGGAGCCCGGCACGTTGGTTCATTAAGACTGAGTTTACTTTTGTTTGAGTTTCACCTTTTAAAGGTTTCTCTTCGTTTTGGGGGGAAGACAGTAACTGCACGAGTGTTCTTCTGTTCGCGAAGTGGTTGTTCGAAAAGTTTGGATTAACTGTTGGATTATCCCTTTCTTGTTGGGCAAAGTTTTATGGCTTAATCAAACATTTGAGTTCAGTAGAAGTTTAATGCACCTGTGACCTGTTTCTCTCCAATACCCGAGCATCGATGAAGAGACTTAACACTGCCCGTTGGGATACATACGCGAGAGTCACGTACGACTTAACCCACAGGAGATCTGGTCTGGTTGGTCTGGTTCAAATCCGATGTCAACCAGGATCAAATTCAAAGTAAACTTCTGACAAAAGGATGATGGTGATGTGCAGGATGGGCTGCCGAGTGTAGGTGACATATTAGAGAGAAACTGCTCTATGCCCATCTACTTTGGGTGGGAGTACAGCCAGGGTGGCTTAGGCCTACCTACAAGCTGTGCCCCAGATTGTTCTCAAGAGTAGACAGGTCCTATCTTTTTTGTGTGTACTCCGCACGGCACTCTTCCAGCATTTTTTGAGTGACAGAAGACCGGTGATGCCATGCAGATGTTGGTTGGTGTGCCCGAAATCGAACCGTGGTCATCTACGTTGCTCACGCTGCCGTACATGACTTCAATTTCATCGAACAAGGGACACGTTCAATTAGTCAACATTTGAGCGGTCACCGATTTATGAGTAACTACATTGGTTGATGTTATTTCGTTAATTTTTCGTTGAGTTTCTGTCCTCGTCTGCCTTCGATGACTGAAGGCCCAACAAATGGATGTAATGAGATATGTCAACAATGAGACACTGTAGAAACCACTTTTCTTAGTTTCGTTAAGTTTCGTTCACACTTTTAATTCTTTAAGTGGAAGCAAAATCAATCGCTCCCTATGTACATAGGTAAATGTCAGCTGATGTTGGAATTTCACGTAAGTTCCCAGAAGCAGTTATAGAGTTTGCCTATGCTTCTGGCTGCTTTTCGTTCGGTTCTGAGATGAGCTCATATATGTATACTCAATTCAAGATTGGCCACACTTCCCTATATAACTTGAAATTCAACATTGTGAGAGATATTTGATTAATATTCTTTTCGTTAAGTTTCGTTCAGCTTCGTTGACTGCGATTAGACAAACAGTTTTTTTATTTTCGCCACTAGCTCAACAGTTTCCCAGTCCCAAAAACTACGAAGAAGCAATTAATTTCTCCAATGTTCATCTGACCCCTTTCCCTCTTCAAGCCCCATTTTAACCCAATCCTTTTGTTTTCTGTTCTCATTTAGAATGTGCCATACAACCGGAACAGCCGTTCGCCATCCAACAACGCCAAGACCACAACGGTCGTTGGCAACACCTTCTACACGGGCCACCCATACCAGGACAAAATTCGCATTCCCCACACTTTCATGGTGCACACGTACGGCATACCCACCGTCTGCCAGTACTGCAAGAAACTCTTGCGTGGCCTCTTCAAACAGGGACTCCAATGCAAGGACTGTCAGTACAATGCCCACAAGAAGTGCATGGACAAAGTGCCGCAGGACTGCACCGGCGAAGGTCTCCAGCCGAACTTGCCGGCCGAATTCAATGAGAGCAACAACACCGGCGGTGGCAAGGAACGTGACATGTTCTTCCGCGACGAATTCGACGACAGTGACTTCGATGACAATCCCACAACTGACTTCAGCCGGAACTCGTACAATATACGACGACAAAGGAACAACAACACTCAAGCGCCCGAATTGAACGGCTACATGAAACCACCGGCATCGGACAATGGCGGCAGTGGTTGCGGCAGCAGTGGCATGGGTGGTGTTGGCGGTGAGCCAAGAGATCCAGCGCTCATCGACGCGCAATCACAATCGAGCTCGTCGTCATCGCCGAGTGCAAACATTCCCTTGATGCGTATCGTGCAATCAGTCAAGCACACAAAGAAGCGCGGCGGTCAAGCCATCAAGGAGGGCTGGTTGGTGCACTTCACCAATCTGGACAAGACGGTCAAGCGATACTTTTGGCGCTTGGAGGCGAAGACAATCACTCTGTTCATATCGGAGCAGGGAAGCAAGTATCACAAGGAGATTCCCGTCAACGAGATATTGTCCATTGATGGCAATCGAACGGTGAACAGCACCAAAAACTACTGCTTCGAGATTCGGACAGCGAATGTGGATTATTTCGTGGGACAAGACCCAATGGTCGGCAGTCAGAATGAGCCGGTTAGGCTGCCGCCGCCGGATAGTGGCATTGGAGCTGATGTGGCGAAGGGCTGGGAGACCGCTCTGAAGCAGGCCTTGATGCATGTGACCAATACACGTGAGTATGGTTTACTTTTAGGTCTTACATTGAATTTGAGACCTTTGGCGAGATTCAGGGTTGAAGCAGTGGGACTTGTTGGGGGGCAAAACGTCTCTTGGTCTAGCGGGTGTATTTGTAGCAACTGCTTAATCACAAGATGGTGTCCAAAAGATATGTTCAATCGTTGCCAATTTGCATTGAAATGCATTTTAATTAAGCTGCACATACTTTTAGGCGCAATTTCAAACTTCGTTACACGAGCTGTCTGTCAAATCCGACATCAATTTTCTCGCTCGGATAATCCAATTTAATGAAGAAAAGTGGGGATCACTTTTGGCAACAGCGTCAAATTTACGAGTATCATTTGATAAACATAAAATTATCCTCATCCAAATGCGAGGAGTCAAATGCGAAATTTGGCACGTACGGCAACGGCAAAAAAAAAATATGTATGAAGACGACGTCATATCTCACTTCCACCAGGAAGCTTTCTGACTCAATCTTTCTGTAATTCAATCTTCCCCTTGAAAGGAATTCAATGTATCCCTTGCAAATCCTTCCCACGAGTTATGACATGAATCATCGCAATAAGTGTCACTACTCGTGCGCTTTGAGCACAACACAAGCAAGCAGCCAAGTGATTATCCTCTTCTCGTACCGCACCCAATAGATGAGCACACAATCCCTCAAAAGGCATTGGCATGTCGTATTTGTGCCTGCTCTTGCGAATCGTTTGATTTCTGGTGTGAAGCCTTGCGAATGACGAGACCGCCGGCATTCGGTTCTGCTGAGGCCGCAAGGAGTAATTTCACACGGCTTTTAATCATTTCAGTTTAAATGAATTTGAATGCAAAAAGCGCGAGTGCACATCCATGAGAAATGTACGTATGAACGCATCCTTCATTCTCTGGCCGTAGGATTGAAAATTGAATCGTTTTTTTTTTTTTTGTTCATCGGTTTTTGGTGGTTTTACGTCGAGTTTTGCCGCTGCTTTGAATGTTTGTTAATTTTGTAAGGATGGCATTTTTATTCGCCCTTAAATTTGGAAGTCATAAACCTCTGCTGATGGTGGCTGTTTCGTTGTCAAACGAGACGACAAATTGGGAGAATGGTGCGCTGACAGCGTTCCCGGAATGTCGTGGAGCGGGAAATGAGACATTTGTGTCGTGCCAAAGGATAAAAGGAAGCAAATTAATGACTTTCAGTTTTACAACGGACTTATCCAGTCATAAGATTTTTTGTTGACACAAACTCTCGCTGTGGAGTCTGAGATCAAAGTAATTTCGAGAGAACATGCAAAAGCGAATGTTGCTGTCAAGGATTTAACCCGCAATCGTTTTAGAAGCTTTTAAATTGAAGTGGTTTTTGCTTTGATTAGAAGAGCAACAATTCGGAAAGTGTTGCTTGTTTCCTTTTCGTTGCCTGCAGCAACCAAAAATTCATCAGTAAATGCCACCAAAAGCCACAAAGTCCCAATTATAAGCGATAATCTATAAAAAAGGCCGAACAAGAGACTAAAATTGTATCCCTTTCATTCCGCAGAATGTTGTGAGTCCGAGGAGAATGTCCAAGACATGGGCCAACTGTACCAGATCTTCCCCGATGAGGTGCTCGGATCCGGACAGTTTGGTGTCGTCTACGGCGGAGTCCACAAGAAGACAAGACGCGAAGTTGCAATCAAAGTCATAGACAAACTGCGTTTCCCCACCAAACAAGAGGCTCAGCTCAAGAACGAAGTGGCCATCTTACAGGTGAGTGAAGCAAAGCAACCCTTGTCCCACACAGAAATCGAATTCTCACCCCCTTTTGACAGAACATATCACATTGCGGCGTAGTGAATCTGGAGAGAATGTTCGAAACTCCCGAGAGGATATTCGTTGTCATGGAGAAGCTAAAGGGTGACATGCTGGAGATGATCCTCTCCAGTGAGCGTGGACGACTCACCGAACGCGTAACGAAATTCCTCATCACGCAGATACTTATAGCGCTCAAGCACTTGCATAGCAAAAACATCGTCCATTGCGATCTGAAGCCGGAGAATGTCCTTCTGTCATCGGACGCTGAATTCCCCCAGGTGAAGCTGTGCGACTTTGGCTACGCGAGAATCATCGGCGAGAAGTCGTTCCGACGGTCTGTCGTTGGAACTCCAGCCTACTTAGGTGAGTTGACTCAATCATCTGAAGGAGACGAATTTTTTGTATGAGACGTGGTTTGTTCAGCTCCTGAGGTCCTTCGGAACAAGGGCTACAATCGGTCGCTGGACATGTGGAGCGTGGGTGTCATCATTTACGTCAGCTTGAGTGGAACTTTCCCGTTCAACGAGGAAGAAGACATCAATGACCAGATCCAGAACGCAGCGTTCATGTATCCCCCAAATCCGTGGAAGGAAATATCCTCAAATGGTACGACCACTCCTCTAGAATCTCCTTCTCAGCTATAAAGACTCTCCTCTCCTCTCCTCTCCTCTTCTCTTTCAGCAATTGACTTGATCAACAATCTTCTACAAGTGAAACAACGCAAGCGATACACCGTCGACAAGAGTCTCCAGCACTATTGGCTGCAGGACAAGCAAACCTATCATGATCTTCGTTGCCTGGAGGGACAGGTTGGCACACGGTATCTGACGCATGAGGCCGACGACATTAGATGGGCCAGCAGCGGTGATCTTTGACCTGAGCCGTCGTCTAGACGTCGAGTTGAACATTGTAGTTGTACTAGTTTGCCGGGAACACCTAAATATGAGGCGATCAGTGATAAAGCGCTCAAATGGGTGCGCGGGCGTCTGTGTCGTCATGTTAAGTAGACAACAACAACAACAAAAAAAAAAGACAACAACTTTCTAACGAACAAACAAACATTTTGAACAAAATCATTAACAACTCAATTAATCTTAGATCGTAGCTAGCTTGTTAGTCAAATATTTTTAGTTTTAGCCTTTAGGTCGTAATTAATTCTTTTTCTTTTTTCTCCTCCCTCTCTCTCTCTCTTTGTCTCTTTTTAATTCTTCCTCTGCCTCTTTCTGTGACTCCTTCTGAATGCCTGTCGTATGAAACTTAACGAATGATTAGGTATTTGTTTTGAACTCCGGGCATTCGTTCACAGTTATGACTTAAAGACGCTTGTAGCTGCGAGGCTTATTACAGTTAACAGATGCAAATACTCAGATATTCACAAAATTATACACAAAGTGTCAATGAATCTTTCGTTAAGTTGTTTGCTTGGTTGTATTTTCTTTTTTCAATCTTCCTGAATTTTAAATTTGATGTCTAATCAGACAGGTGTCAGCTCTCGTTCGAATTGGTCATGAATTCATTTAAAATATACATGTGATGTCTTCCGCTTGTCTTCCAGAAACTTTTCAGAAATGTGAGAAATGTCAATTTCATGATTTCGTGACTAACCATCAAAAAGCAAAGGCGTCAAATTCGTCGATTGAACTCTTTTCAGCTGGCTCACTATTTTGTAATGGAACGGACACTGCGTGGGATAGTGCTTTCTTACGTTGCATTATGCGGCTCATTTTTTTCATTTTTCGACAAACGTAAGAACGGTAGAACGATGCAGCCTTTTGGTTCATGTTACGTGTGTTGCAAGACGGTAGCCCCAACGGAGTATAGTATTTCAGACATTAAATGTCACTTGGTGGTAGGCCCAACCCAGTTGCTGTGTTTTTTGACGTCACTCGACTGTAGCATGAAATCCAGTGTTGTGTTGGAGGCATTCAGTTGTAAACCCTTAAAGATTTACAAGAATCTCACAGTTCACCGCTGAAGACTTTGCTTTAAATGTCGGCATTTTGTGACAATGCCTCTTTCTCGATATCCGCCTGTAGTTGATCCAAAAGTTTCCGGTTCAAGTTCAGCGAAAGAAATTATGACCAAAAATGTCCTTCTTTCGTAGCTCGACCTTGTGTCACTCTGTATGTGATCAAAAAGTCTTCGGTCCAGGTCCATATTGGGACCAAAATATGTCATCTTTCCGTAGCACTTTGTGTCACTGTGGGAATGCAAAGCTCATTAAAAGTTCAAAAAAAAAAAACATTCCCAGGAATCGTCGTTTACGTACCGTACCTTAGGCCTTTTGCCACTAGAAGTGTTTCACCAGAAATTCTGACAAATACGTAAACAGCCTGTGCAAGTGGCCATTAAAAAAAAAGTAGAATTGTCATAATATGGCAGTTTAACTGTTCGTGGAACTATGTAAATAACGACTATGTTCAGAAAAGTCGATGGCAATTGAAAAATGCCTGGTTCAATTGCCTTCATTTCACGGCACCACCATCTATCGAGTTACTGACCACACTCAGAGAGTTTAACCGACAAGAAAAGCTTCCTAAACTTCGTGGTTCGATATAAAGCTGTAGATCGCACAACAAGATTCATTGCTGTAGAAGTTAGATCCAAGTCCAGACCGAACTGCAACGCTACCAAATAGGAACTTGAAGTTAATAAGTTCTTCCTTTTATCTTTTAAAACGTATCAGACTCATGACATATATTGCCGCCGGCATAAAGCTTCAACTACAAACCGGTCGTTGAAGGATATACAGAGCTCGAATTGACTGCACCTGCCACTTGTTGCAGAGTACGCAAGGATGAAGATGCTTAAGGAAGTTATCTTTACCGTCCTATCACGGTCATGTCTCAACCGTGGCTATACAAAATTTCAGATTTCAGCCAAATAAAAAAAGATTTGGCTTCCAGTTGTATCGCAATGGCCCTTCGTCGTATAAAACGCATGTACGAACACGATTTAATTCGTTGGACCTTTCCAGACATCATTTACGACGAGATGTCCAACTCGGGTTTGGGTCTTTACTAAAAAACCCCTCCCTCATCTCTGATTTGTTGTATTGTTACGCATCCTACTTTATTTGCACGCTCACTTCTTAAGACTTTAGAGCAGCCTGCAGTTGCTCTGTGATCAATCGTGCTTACAAACACTGTCTGTGAACATTTTATAAAACGCTGTCTAATGAAATCAAAGTGCAAGAGAGGTAGAAGTTAACTATCTCTTTACTAGTTTCTCTCTGGACTTTTCTCACGATTGTGAAGGCAGCCATGGACATGTGTTTCCATCCAATTCGAATCACGGGTCGTTTTTCGAACACCATCATCTGAACTCGGCGTTATGACCAAATAAATAAGCGGAACTGTGTGATCTGGGAAAAAACCATTGGTCGTCAGTTTAAATAGAAATTAACATTGCAATGAAAAGATGCTACCATCCGAGACCTATGTTCTTGTTAATCTGTCAAACCAACCATTTTATTCTCCACCGAACGAGAGCATAAGCGAATATTCTCCTATTATTTGTTCATTTTTTTTGAAAACAAAAACTCCTTCAACCTATCTTCCTCAACTAAACCTATCGAAATCATTTTCAAACAGATATACTATATTTATCTAATTAAAAAAAAAAAACAGGAGAAAAGAAACAAAAACCACACATAATTAATTAACAATTTACAAGTATCCACATGTGAAAATCTTTTTCTAATGCTCCTAGCCAAGAATCTTCGTGTCAAATGAAATCAAGCTCAAATACAATTTTATATAGCGTATACATGTGTAATAAGATAAATATTTATTTACAAGAATCAAACAAACAAAAACAAATACTGACGAGAATATTTATAGAAAATTTATTTGTGAAGTGATCTATCAAATGACATACAACTCTAAGTGTTAGACCGTAAGATGTGCAACGCGACAGAAGACATACATATGTATTTGTTGATGTCCACTTAAATTTTGCCTTTTTTTTCTGTTATTTTGATTTTGTATTCAGTCTCTCTTGGAAATAGATAAACGGATTATTATACAGATACCCAACAATATATTTTACTTCTGTGAATAAATGTGAATTTATAAAAATTAAAACTTGTTTGATGTGTATTTATTTATTTGACACACTAGGTCTTCTATTTTTTCTTTTTTGGATGCGCCCATGAATGTGGTAATATTCGAAAGATACTAAAGGGATACATATGCTGATGATATAGTAATTATAGCCAGAGGCAGGATGGAGGAGACCCTGTGCGATATCATGGAAATGACTAAAGAGTGGTGCCTGTCAGCTGGACTAAATGTAAATCCGGCAAAGACTACCATAGTACCTTTCACAAGAAAACACAAACTGGAACGACTAAAGCAAATACTGGCTCCAGTAAAAGAGGTAAAATATCTAGCAGTCATCTAAGACAGCATACTCATCTGGGAGAGACACACAGAAGGGATCACCGGGAAGGCGATGCGTGCTTAATGATTTGTAGAAGTTTAGCGGGCTGCAGTCCAAGCATCCTAAGATGGATGTACATAGCTATTGTTAGACCAACAATCACATACGGTACAACAAAGCGCAAGTGAGACACTCTTTGGCATGCCTCTGTATTACAGGGGCCATGAGAACTTGCCCAACTGCCGCCACGGAGGTGCTACTAGAGCTGACTCCTTTGCATCTCGTGGTCGCAGAATGTGCAAATAAAACAATTATCAGAATGGCAAAATAAGGGATAGGAAAAGGCAGGTCCATTACATCGAGACAATTCGATGCACGAGTCAAAAAACTACCACGCCTGGCCATTCCGAAGGATGTTGCGATTAGGAAATTCAGTTTCCAAAAGGAGTTTACCATTAAGCTCAGCACTAAAAAAGACTGGAGCAATGAATCCATAGTCCACAGATTCAGCCGCAATACGGCAAAATGGTATGCGAATGGATCAAGAACTGATGAAGGAACAGGGGCAGGGGTATTTGAACACCGGACAAAGCACTATGAAAGTGCACAATTTCAAAGCGGCCTCAATTTCCAATTAGATTGGCATTTGCAATGACTGTCAATAAGTCTCAAGGGCAAACGATGTCTATTTGTGGCTTGGATTTGAGTACACCATGCTTTTCACACGGACAATTATACGTAGCGTGCTCTGAGTAGGTAAACCATCCAGTTTGTTTGTGTTAGCTAAAGATGGGATAACAAAAAATTTAGGCAAAAGCACCAGTATCTTTCATGCAGAAGTCTATGCCATTGATAGATGCGCTCAGATTAATCTTGACAGGAACTATACCAAGTGTGACATAGAAAAATTGTCGGACTGTCGCGCCGCTATACTGGCACTAGACTCCTATATCATCAAAAATGGGAATGTCTACAGAAGCTTAAGAAGCTGAGTATGAGCAACAGACCAAGACTCTGTTGGATACCTGGCCATACAGGGATAGAAGGCAATAAAATTGCCGACTCCCTGGCTAGGAAAGCAGCATCGGGACATTTTATATTCCACGAACCATTCTTCGCCGTAGGAGATCACGACCACAGGGAAGAGTTCAGGGAAGTAGACAGAAGGAACTGAGCAAATACATGGAACAACGCTCATGGTATGAGACAGGCCAAAAACTCTTGGCTCAACACAATCGCAAGAGGTATGAAGAAAACAACCTCCGTATCCTAACAGGTTTCATAGCAGGGCACTGTAAACTCAGGGAGCACCTAAGGAAACAAGGAGTATCAAAAGAAGGTCTCTGCAGATTCTGCGGAGAATCTAATGAAATTCCAGAACATATGCTGGGATTTTGTGCGGCGCTAGAGCGCGAAGGACAAAGATATCTTGTCAAACACCTAATATCAGAGGAAGAATTGAAGTCACTATAACCAGCTCTCATTCTCAGATTCCCAAAGGAAACTGGTTTAGAGAGAATACTCTAGGACAAATCCCTTCCACCTTCGCGCAATAGGAGCAAAAATGAGCTGCATGGGATCCCCTCCCATGCTCTAAAGAAAGCAAGTGTATGACTGGGGAGCACAATAGATATAAAGGTCGCGGTGCAATTTACCCTCAAAAATAATAATAATACTAAACGGTCTTCCAAAAGTAAACTCCGAGCTTTGACAGTTGATAGCGGCCATATTGTTAATGCCACATCTGGCAAATTGGCTGTCATTTATTCAGTCTGCTTTACCGAATCACCATGGACCAGGGAAATAGTGTTCAACAAACACACACAAATGCTAAAATTGTATTATCAAAATGGATGTTCTGTTCGGGCAACGTTTCGCGCGATTCGAAAAATCATATTCACCGATAAGGTGAATCATCCATTTGTACGTCGACAAACAAAATTCTCCGATTTGGGACGATACCAATCCACACGAGATCCAAGAGCGTCCAGAGCATCCCGAAAAAGGCACTGTTTAATGTGGTATTTGGATTGTCGACATCAATGATCCATATTTCTTTGAGAACGACGTTGGCCAGGCCATAACCGTCAACGGCGAACGCTGCAGTTGGATGGTTACCAACTTCTCTTGGCCTGAATTGGATGATATGGACACCAACGATATGTGGTTTCAGCAGGACGGCGCTACGTGTCACACAACTCACGCCACATTGGAAATTCTGCACGAGACATTCCTGGGCACGGTCGTCTCACGTGGACGTGATGTGACCTGGCCACCGAGATCGTGCGAATTTTTCTTGTGGGTTTTCTGAAGTCGCATGTCTATGCGAATAAGCCACAAACCGCAGCTAAGATCAAAGCCAACATAAACCATGCGATCGTTCAAATTCAACCTGATTTATGCGCCAGAGTCATCGAGAATTGGACATTTCGGATGGGCTCCACCCATAGATGTTATATTCCATACATAATGACATCGACAGGCCTTTCAAGCGAATAACAAATTACGATGACATCTCACACACATTTCGTTTTATTTAAATTTAAAGCCAGGAAGCGCTTAATGAAAGACCGTTTAATAAACCGTGCTACGAGCATCCACGATTCGCAAGTCCGATGTATTCGATACCTGGAATGAGCCTACGTCTAGTCTACACCCAGACCTCTTCAAACACTCTCCCTGCGGCACTGTCGTTAGGTATTACTTCGCGGGACTGGTTAGCATTGCTATATACAGTGGCGAGCAAAACTGGATACATACTCGTAAATTCAGTTTATCTCAATAACATTTGTTCATTATCACGGATCTGAAAATTCCAATCAAATACGTCATAAGGAAACAAATCTACTGACGAAAAACCACAAAAACTGAATTTATGTATCCAGTTTTGCTCGCCACTGTATATGCTAACATAGCAATTATGCTCTGTCGCCAGAAGTTAACTCTTGTGCTCTTAATCTTTCTGGACATCGAAGTTTGGCTTGCACTTGCACTCACACTACGTGTAGGCAGATCTCCGTCCAGTGTTACTCCGATTGACTGTCTAGACTTGCCAGGCCTGTCCTGTCCTCCGGAAAGCGTCTACAATATCAGAATATCATTCTGCTAGACCACATCGTCTTACAAACTTGAACATTCCGGCCACTAAAGCGAATTATCGTGTCCATATTTGAATGTGTAAGTACTTGCGATAGGCGTCGTGCTCAAACAGAAATTGCTTAAGGTGGTATTTGCAGTCCCCTGTCTGCCTTGATGTCCAAGGTTCAATGATCGGTATAAGATCCATCGTCCATTCGTGAAGTTAGGTTGGGACAGGTTGGAGTGGCTCCGACTAAAGTAGACCAATTCTGATACCACGCCGATTGACTACTCCCGAGCTTGAAACCAGTTGGTGCTAATAAGAAAGCGGTTTAGCTGGCCATAGCTTTCGCTATTTAGTTCGCTGAGGTCGTCGAAATAGTAGCACCCTAGATGTTGTACTTATGACTTTGCCAGAGCGCTACATGAGCAGAGGAGGTGACCGCAAATTGTCCTGATCGCGAAGAGCCTGTGCGCCGACACTTGCAGCGACTCCCGCCCAATCGGGGACAGCGTAGAGGAGGAACAATGTAATCACTTTCGATAGCAGAATCCTAGGGGCATCTCCAGGTGCACCGACGCTTGGCATGATGCGCAAAATGTTTCGTCGGAGTTAACATAAAACTGTTCGCTCCCTAAGTTAGTTTAGGTTCCTAAAGGAGTCTTAACATTCTTGTCGCAGCTTCAAATTTGTGGAAGATTTGGAAAAGAGGGTGACGGTGCCCCATTTGAAGGCGCTTCTTCGTTGGTTGGAGGCACTCAACGTGGCTGATGATCTAAAAGATTTCTAGATAGCATGAAACTACAGCACGCCCCGTGATCGAAGTGTAGTATCCCCAAAAAAAGAAACGCCGATGCCAGTATTCGAAGGAAGAGTTTCCAGTGTGATTGCGGAGTGACTGTCTATAGGTCCGGCAGATTATGGGAATTATCCAATAAATAAAGTCCGACAGAAGCCGCCCATTCGTGTAAAACAAACTGCGTATGGGTTATGTGCCCTGTCAATTTTTGATACTCCTCCCCAACTCGACAAGCTAAGTTGACGATGAAGCCGTCTTGGTGGTCCGTGCAAATCGATAACGAGCTAGTAATAAATCCTCGAAACCCGTAGTCCCCATCTAATGCTGATGTCCGCGGTGGATCGACATTCCGAAGTGGACCTGGACCGAGCTTTTACATTCGTGCTATGTGTGCTATTATTGTATAACGAGTGGATGTAGGTGAAGTTCATCGCTTAGATGAACGTGTTGGATCCATTGTGCCCGTGCTAGGGTGTGTTAAGGCTACCGTGAGACCTACTGGTACAGCCAAATATGAATGCTTCAGTTCAACACCGCTTAAGTCCGAGAAGAAGTGCTTTCCGAGAAGCTGCCTGCGGTTAGTTGCTGTGCTGAATATTCGCAGAGTAGATATTGGATAGATGAACGAACAGCTAACAGCGAAGTTATTCCCCCTCCCAGCATCCCCAATAAGGTTCACGTAGCACGCAACTATCCTTCACTCATGGGAAAAAAAACCACCCACATTGACTAGTCACAAAAGAGTTTATTCAGCTGATCCACCCGCAAGCACAATCATGTCCATCTGTCCAACAGTTCGAAGCCAGTGTATAGTATCTCATCCACGTCGACTTCGTTTTGTATAATAGTGTCGAACGCATCGGCCAGATTGTCAGAGTCCTGCAAGAATATCAAAGAGTTAGACCCAAACATGCAACCACTCATCTGTGAAACTCACCCGAGCCTTGTACACCAGCACTTTGAATTCCGGGGCAGCAATCTTCGCGAACAACCTCGCAAATTTGAGGTCAGTGGCACTCTTCTCGCGAATCAAGTTCGTGAATTTATCGTCAGGCAGCACATCGGCCACCTCCTGCACGAAACTGGACAACGTCCTCACTTGCCCGTACTCCTGAGGTGGTCTTAAGCGTATCACAATCTTCCTTACGAACTTCGTCAGCATATCCAAGTTGACTTCACGGCCCAGGTAGTCTTCAATGGCTTGAATCTCCGGACTCGGGGATATCCGATCACGGACCAGGGCTTCAAACTTCGACGATCGTATGTAGGAGAGAGCCGTTCGGAAATCAGCGTCGAAGAGGAAATGCCGTCCGGCCAGGAAGGCAACCTGACGTCTCGGCACAAGTTTGATGAAATCAAGGATATGAGACTGAACACTTGCCGCCTCTATACCGGCACCCAGCGAGAGCACGATCAGAAGGTACGCCCAACGCATTCCGTTCAGATTTTACGTATCAGATGCTCAAAGTCGAACTGAGCAAGCCTACATCCGTAATTGGGTTTATATGTGTCTTTTTCCGTGTTGAGAGAGTGTCACATGTTTGCGACAGATTGCCGCGAACTAGCTGGGCCATCCCAAGAGTCAGTCGCTCATCGGGGAGGGTGCTAATGAAAGCGGAAGTGTGGAGAAATGCTAGTTCCTCTTGTTTGCTTTCGAGTGGCCACTCAAATACCCTCTAATGTGGCCAAATGAAGTCGAACTGTGTATGCTAATGCAAACAGAGCAGCAATTTACACAGAGAAAGCGAAAGTGCAAATTTTGGTAGACTGTCATAGTCGATGTCGATGTCAGTGGATGTGTGATGTCGCCACCAAACCAAAATGTGTACACAAACAGCTACTGAGTGACGAGGGACTTACCAGCTGTCACCTCTCCCTCTGCCAGTGGCAACAATTTGAAGAGACCACAAAATTAATTTCGACCGGCTTTGCGGCTTGTGCAGTGAAGTGCTTGACAAATATTAAGAGTGTGGGTAAGGGATTATACCAAAAATGTCTGCTGCTACCAACGCAGCTTAGACTTGACGCATAGAATGGAGGTGATGCGAGCTACATGTGCATGTACGATGTCGACTCTTGACAGGTCGACTGGGGATGTGAAAGAGGAACTGGAAGGCCGAGTGAAGATGACGACTTGAGAGCTCCTACATTTGAAGTATAATCCACAGACTTGTCCGTATTCAGGCGGGCGCGCCGAAATGTGTCATGCAATTTTGAAAATCGTTTAATGTTTTTTTCCTCAGTGTGCACGTTTTTGTGAATGAATAGAGGAGATGTATTTCATGTCATTTCCATGGTTGCAATTCATAAAATCAACGTTCTATAAGTAAAAGATGATCGCAACATTGCGAGGCAGCAGTTAACAAACATCTTGGAGGTAACATGAAGCAGACTTTAATGACGGAGGTAATCAAAGAGCAAACATTTCACGATTCTACTCCACTTGATGTGTCAATTGGTAAGAAATATATGACAAAACACTTGTCAAAACAGACTTCATAACCAAGCCAATGATGGGATTTGTTTTCTTGTCTTGTCATGAAGATACATGAGAACTCTCTCGACCGTTAAGGCTATATGGCAACGGCGCGTTCAGGCATTCCGACTTTGACATTTTACGTAGGATACGTGTAAAATCATTTGTTAAGTCGGAATGGGGCGGTCAGGCGTCGAGATTTCACAGACACGTGGATCTACTTCCTACTCACTCTGGCCGATTGTGATAGAATTTTTGTTTTAATTTAATTCTCAATTTGAATTTGTTTGACCAACTGAGGCGACTGTGCAAGTAGTTTCATTAATATTAATTTCATATGCTTCCTTTGAAAATGTATTTCAGAACATTTTAATTGTCAAACGCGCGCCTTTCATTTCGATATGCATAATTGAGGTTGCCGGTTTCTGACGCAAAATTTTCGTAAACTAGTTAAAACGCTTATCAAAGCCCGAACGCCCAAACGCACCGTTGCTATATAGCCTTTAAGCGGTTGATGAAAACATACAACTGTCATTGAAATGGAAATATTTGAGACAAGGAAACTGAGAAGACCACCAACGAATATCAATCATCATCAGAAGGGTGTCACCAAATAAAGGACAATTTTCAGATAAAAGCAACAATAATGCGAGGTCGGTTTGACAAGTCAGTGACTTTTTGAATTTCCGGGGACGAGTAACTTTAAATGCAACACAAATCCTGTCAACTGTCATCTGACTACTGACGGTCTACTCTCAAGTTTTGAACAAGTCTCGTCATTTAGTTGTGTGTTGGACAGAAATGAGGTATTAAAGAGATAGCCAACCTCCTCGTGTCTTCCCCCTTGATTTCATTTGACAGCGTTTTTTATAACATTTCACAGAGGTGTACATGATTCTGGTGTTGGACAGCAATAAATAGCATACAAGCTAGTTAATTTTCCGAAAAATAGAAAAATTCATTTCGAATGCATTATTTTTGCGAAACCTAGCAAAATGTTGATAAAAATCTATTGTGCACTCTGTTCCATCAGTGCCTTAGAAGTGGTGACGTCCGTTCTGGTGGCACCAACGCAAGTGAAGTCTTCGATAAATTCCCATTCGATCGTGTACATCATATTTTACATGAATATTTGGGCATGAAAGCGCGATTACTGACAGGCAGCCATAAACGCAACCGTGTGACCTCTTCAAAGGAGTAGCAAATTTCCATCTACGAACTGCTACCCCATCCGTCTTCCCATTTACCCACGACTATTTCCTGTGTCGAAACCTGAAGAAATGGCTGGGGGGTAAGAGATTTAGTTCGAATAAAGAGCTCAACACTGAAACAAATCTCTATTTTATGGACCTGTTACATATTTTGAGGGAATACAAAATTGGAAAATCGCTGCACTCAATCTATCGAGCTAAGAGAAATATTGCCAATGCCAATTATTGCCAAATATTGTCAATCAACCTTCGTTAGGGGTCTCCAAATGTGTCCTAATTTGTCCAATTTAATTTTAGTATTTTTTGTGTGTGTGTAAATTTATGTCGCATGATATTTATTTATTAAACATTTGTGCTTACTGACAGTTGTTAGGCTACCTTTAGTGGAGCTTCTCTTGAGTGGCTGAGACACCGGTTAAAAATGTGGGTGGCATACATATTTTTTTTGTGATTGGCATTTTCGCTAAAAAAAGAAGGGCAGCATTCGGTAAACAATTAGAAGTCAGCACAGCTACGAGACTGAAGACACTTCGACTGTGGTTCGAATTCAGCTGTCAGCTTCGGCTGCTCCACAATTCACAAAAAGCCGACATGGCTGCATGCATGAGCACCTGATTTCAACCTTCAAAATATTTATACAAGCACAACAACCAATCATAAATAGCTAGAAGACACCACTTGCCTTAAAACAAAGAAAATATGGCCAGCACTGAATCCTAATGGTCGCTCTATCTGCTCAGACTAAGCGGACCTCACCGGGGTCATAACAGGGCACTGCACAATTATGGGCATGCTGTACAATAAAATATTTAGAAGATGTGGGGGTAAAAAGGACGTAGAGATTATGCATCACCTCCTCTGCCCGTGCAGTGCTCTGACTAGTCGTAAGAACTCACACCTAGGGGAGTACTTTCAAATAACCTCAGTGAACTGAATGGCAATCCACACTAATCGGCTAAATCGCTTTGTCACAAGCGACAACTGGTTAAAGGTATAATTAAGTATATCCGCATGGTATAGGCCCATTGTGACTATGTATGTATATTGGCCTAAGTGATCATTGTCATCGATTGAGATCCGCATTGATCGCATGGCTGTAACCGGCCGTTTCCTTAAAGACTTCACCCCAGAGCGAGCAGTTCTGTGGCTATGTTGTGGTCAGAAACCCTTTAAGAGCATGATCCCCAGATGCTGGTGAAAAATATATGGTTGTCATCAGTCTAACTAAGGATAGGAGCCATAACTTGGCATTAAACATGGTCAAATGGAAGAGGACTCTATTACGTGATGTCCTTTGGTGCAGAGCATCCTTTGAATAATATTTGACCAACAACCAAGTCGAGATAGACGCCGATCCTGCATATATCTACTCGTTACCCACTTGGTGCATGTTTTTTCCCTTTTAATTACAGAATAATACAAGTTCCAATACCACATTCTCGGAGTCTGTCTTTAAATATCCTCAAAAGACCAAGGGCAACCTCGCAATTCTTTGCCTTAGCTTCGCTGTTGTTTCGAACAGGCAAATTGCCTTAAACCACCTCTTCACATTGCTCAGGTGTCGAGTGCAAGTGCTTTCAAACGTTTAAAATCCTCGATCTATCAAGGACACTCGAAGGACGAGGGAAATTGTCGGCGACCTTGGAACATTCATCATCTCCCAACAAAATTCCGGCAGCGCCTCACTTGTTTTTAAAAAGGACATACATTTTTTATATTTATGTGCATGTGAAGTGACAAACCGGCAACTCAACATGCTCATGCCAGCAGGCAGACCCAAATGGCCCACAGACCTTCAAACAGCCTCCTTTCCCCATCACCCATCGAAGGCGATGTGCCTATGGGGAGTGATTTGTTGTTGATTCTTGAATGGATTCGCCTCAAAATGCGGTATCGCACCTATTTTTTTGTGCCGAAATAGCTCAGTTGGGAGAGCGTTAGACTGAAGATCTAAAGGTCCCCGGTTCAATCCCGGGTTTCGGCAGACAATAATTTTTTTTTCGTTTTTTTTTTTATAGATTGGTTAAAGAAATGCCAATCCAAGGAATGACGTCAAATAATTTGTACAATTCCAATTTTGGTTGTTGAATTATTTTTTTACTAAATAAAAAAAAGGGAAGTTAAGTGGAAAACATGATATCCGCCAAGTGGCTGCGGCCAGTGTTGACGCACATTTGGACCCGTTTTATCGCATTTTCCATGACTTTCCGCAAGATTTCCGTTTATAACTGTTCGCATTTCTGTAGAATATTCTCCTTAAGAGATTGTTGGCATAAACCCGCGACTTCGAGTAGCGCCGAAGGAAGTAGTATGAGATGGTTAAATCGGGCGATCTTGCTGGCCATGCGAAATCGCCAAGCGGCAGATTAGGTGAAAAGATCCATTGTGGCTCGTGCTGTGTGTGCGGCTGCACCGTCTTGTTCACCAAGCTCCGCTCATCCAATTCCGGCAGTAAGAAGTCGTTTATCATGGCCCTCTGGCGTTCGCCAGTAACAGTGACAGCATTGTCGATGGTGTGCTCAAAAAAATACGGCCCAACCACTCCTCCCGCGTCAACACAGAGTAGCTTTGAGTGGATGTAATGGTTCTTCGTAGAAATTAATATTTTGCTTTTTTGACGTAACCGCTTGAGTGGAAATGCGCCTCGTCGCTCATGATGATTTTCAGCACAAAATCGTTGATATTCTTGCGGGGTATAGGCGTATAACGCTCCATTGCTTGTCTGTTTATATACTGCAGCTGGCTAGGCCGCAAATGTCAAATATGATTGACGTACGACGCCATTTGCAAAAATTATAACATCTGTCAGTAGGATGGTTAACTCCACCTTTTTTCTTGGTGTTTTTATTTGCGATTGGACCGAGCATACACCTGCTTTGCGTCTTTTCGATGAAACCAAAGATTGGACAGGAAACTAAATCAGCGGGAAGTCAACTCTCACAAGTCTTAGTTCTTCTCTCAGAGATTGTGGACCGAATATGTGGATGCCTTAATTCTTTGTGCCCATAATTCTTGCTACATGTTCAGTACTCCAGAAGTTGTTATAGATCCGAAAAGACAGAGTAAAGGTCGATCTGCAATGTCGTGGAGATCATGAAAGAAGTACTCAGCCTGTGCTTCATTTCTCAATCGACATGGCGGAGGTAGTGAGGCGTATCCTCGTGTTTTCCTTCAACGGCCAAACCCTTGCTTTCATACGGCTTTAAGTAAAGCTTTTAATGTAGCAAAAAACGCTTATTAGCCGGAATTTGAAGTATTTTCGTCAACAGCCTTCTGTACTCCCATCAGCCCCCTTAAATTCCAATGTTCTCTTTTGTTAATCAACCATGTCAAACGTGTCAAGTCTCGTCTCTTCCATTTGCACAGCTTCCCAAGCCCATTACCACGTTCAATCGTAGCCGGGTGATAAACAAACATCGCTTACATGCAATGTTACCACCTAGCAGTATCGCATCCGCAGAAAACCCACTCGACCTCAACATGTAGGTAAATGGCATAATTCTAGTCACTTAGTCGGTGCAGTTGTCACTCTTCTTGGTTCCGCCTGATATCCCCGAATATGCAGCAGCATCGGCGACAGCGTTTCCTTTCCTCAGTTCGCTTCAGACTGTCGCACCAAGCCAACAGCATGCATTTCGTTCTTTGGGTGGCGCTAATCGCACGAATCTGTAGCCGTCAGTGTCACTGTGAGTGGGTTAAAATATCGCATGCGTCCGAAGAAAATAAAAATCCTGCGCAACGATCGGAGCAAAGTGGACTCACGGAGAGCGACGTCACGCACCCGAGTCCTGAATGGATTGAGTATCAAAAGCAGCGATTCAGTGGCACCAGCATCTCGCAGCGGCTCGTGGTGTCCGGAGAAAGTCACCTCAAGACCAGTGCGGAGATAATCGTGCCAGCCAAAATCAGTGACTCGAAGTCGACGCGTAACCAGATCATCAGAACCAAAACAAAGCTGTCTGTAGAAGAAGAAGCGACAACTACCACAAGCGCTACGAAGACCTTGCAGAAGCCAACGCCAACGAAGTTTACTACCTTTGAGGGACAACCAAACTTCTCCTCGTTCTTGGGTTTCCTAGGTTTCCTCACATCCCTCCAAAGCAGCCTCCTGACGAAGACCTCTTTGGGGATTGTGGACAAGATCAAATTGCTGAAGACCATCCGGGATCGATTGATGTTTGATATTGGTTAGTTGGTGAAATTCGTTTCAAATTGTAAAGGCTTTCAATGTGATCCTGCTTCCCCCTGTTCAGAGGACCGTTTCGGCTTGATGTTCCCCAAAAGCCGACAGAAACGTGGACTTACCGACGAGTCAAGCTTTCATTTTCCATCGGAGGCCGCACTGATGAGCATCAGTTTCCTTACTTTCTCCGTGTTCTTGATTAAACTGGTTCTGGTAAGTGCATGTGTGCGTAGATGCGTGCCATATCTGTACCATGTGGGAATTCTCTTTCAGCAAGTGATTCACATCATCAAGAGCAAGCACTACACCTACGCCGGAATGACGACAAACACTTCAATGACCATGGCGAATAGGATGAACGCACGACAGTTCGGTGAAAGTTATGAGGATCTGGAAACTGTGAAGAGAGTCTCTGCTGCAATTAAAGTGAACCCGTTCATCGAGAAGTGACCAAGGATGTGGCATTAAGTTTGGTTTAGTTAGCTATTAATAAACATTGAGACGTTTGACTGAAATTTGGTAAATAGTTTAAGAGTTGACTGAGTCTAATTAATGGAAAAGAGGAAGTATGTTGCTTGGAAGGTCTAGATGCGATTACATTTTCTTTAAGATTGTGGAGCATTAAAGTTCATTTGGTGGACTATTAAGTGTGTTTTTTTTTTTTGGGTAGCGAAGCCGTTGCGTTTTGTCAACTGCCAACGGGGAATATTAAAGCGCCTATCGTAAAGTCGTCTGTCTTTAGTCGATACACAATTTTCTATTTCAGCGCAGCCTGTGCTAGTCTTCGGCTCTTACAACATGATACCCACACAATGTGTTTGTTGAGCGCGTTAGGCCGCTTTTACACACGCTAAGTTTGTCTGCAACTTTCCAATCTTGTTGGCAAGGGAGGAGAAACGTGCAAGGGGTGGCTACGAGTTGCGTGTGCTCAAGAATTGCGATTGATTTTTAGCTCTTTTCGTTTTTTCTACATAACTGCTTTATTCTTGCATTCTCAGTGTTGGTTATTGGAAGCATGCAAAGCGGCCTTATATATTCGCGACATTCTACGTTCATACTTACTCAAGAATTTTTGCAGCTCTGGGACATGCAAGACGTGAAAATCGCAATTTTTGAATTCTTGTCCGCCGCTGACAGTCGTCTATCGAGAAAAAAAATACTGACACTTACATTTTTTGAGAGTCATACACGCTTATTTAAGCATATTACAAATATATGTAATTTTTTCACTTTAATAAGGAATAAGTACAAACTTTCTTAAATCAGTTTTTGTGTCCCTTTTTGAAATATCGAATTTTCCGCATAAAAAGAATTAAAGTGCCATCATTGAACACATCCTCTCGTAATGTCCGCAACCAGCACCTGCCATGCGCCACATTTGACGTTTGACATTTCTCTAAACATCAAGTAGCAACACGTTTTATTTGAATTCAGTGCTTTTCTTCACTTTTTACCGATAAACATTGCATTTAGTTAGTAAATTTGCACATAAAATACAATGACAAAGGACAAGGCAATTGTGGAGCGGGTTTACAAACGATCCAGAGATGAGTCCGTGCCTGTTTTATGTGAGTCTTCGTGCAAAATCTTCATTCATTCATCACACTTGTACATTTTCTTTTTAGTGAGATTTCAGAATGGTGACTTAACCACATGCCACAAAGATACAACAATTTACTTCCCCGTGAAATCAAGTGAAGAAAAAACAAACCGTGCAGTTGTAATCGCCAATGGCAATGTCTATTCAGGTCCAGTGGGGGAAGGTGTATCGAATGAACTGACAGACACATATGTTTGTGTCCGAAACAAAGATACCAACAAGGTAAGCATTCCTTTCCCAGTGTCTCCTGGCCAGTCGTTGTAACCACCCTTTCATTCTCTAGGTGCGTGTAATACCAATTGACCAAGTGAAGCTGATTAACGATGTCTACAAAGAGAAGGAAATGAAGAAATTCGAAACTTTAACCAAAGAGGATTCCTTTGCGCTTGTCATGCGGCATTTCGGCGGTCGAAAGGATCAGCGATACCTCAGCAATAAGCAACGAAATGAAGTCAATCTTGACGTTGTCAAGGATCAGCTGGACAACACCGTCGAGGAGTCTTCAGTGCTCGACACAACAGATCCCGTCGTCTCGGCTGAGGACAATGTGGAACGCATACGGCCGCCATTCAACAAGGAAGCCACAACTCTCGACACCATATTCGACTTGAACGATGTCATACCGAAGGAATTGATCGAACGTCTGGACGAAGAAGCGTCCGTTCTCTACTCCACTGAAATCGACAAGATTCCGTAGGTTTACTCCTCAAATCCGGAGAGATTTTTCGACTAACCAGCGCGCGCTTTTCTTTCAGTATTTCATCAGAGTTCTTGAGGACTGCCATGGTAGCCCTGAAAAACGATCCGCAGTCCCCGCAAACGTTCCTCAAGCTGAAGATCATCGTGTACATGGACGCCCTGCAGACGATGGTCAAGTCGAAGGGGAAGAGTCTCAGGCGATTGGAGCTATCCCAAATCACCGAAAAGGTGGAGAACGACATCCGCGAAAGATTTTCCGATCAAAATCTGAAAAACAAGTGAGTGCCTTTGGGTGTCCTGTGCCGTCAGCAGTTGACTGACTGAGCTAATCTACATTTCAGGGTTCGCACGAGTTTCTCGAATGAAAAGGCTATTTGCTACTATCTCGTGCTGGCGTTCATGGTGAGCGAAAAGTACCAACTGGACGTGAACGTGCTCGCTCAAGAGCTATGCATGCCAAAGACGAAAATTGTCCGGTTCGCCCAGTTAGTGCACGCAACACACAAGCCGCGGACGACAATATTGACACTGCAGCTGCCGAGTACCATGAAACCACTCAACTTCGCTTTTATGGGTAGACGAAAAAAATAAATGAGTTGCTTGCGAAAATGTCGATGATCTTATTTCGGGGTCAGGGGTTGTTTACTTGACTTGTCTGCGATCTTTGGGCAACAAAAAAAATCAACCTATTGCGAGACAAGTGCTTATTTGTGTGGCAATGAAACTGAGAGAGGTGACTGCAGTCCGTGCTCTGTGCGATCATTTTGTGTGGTTAGGTTGTTTGGGCGATTGTACTCTACTCTGGGTCCGTGAGCACGCGAAACAGGTACGGGAATGAACACTTCATGCGCCATGCGGTTTTTTGTGCAGAGATTTGTAACCAACAGCAGCAGCTAGGTTGTCTGCATGGCCTGGACGTACATCATGCCTTTAGATAGATGGTGCTCTCAACCGACGTTTACCCACCTGCCCCTGGTGATGTGGGAGGTTTATCAAATCCAAGCTATTGCATCAAGAGTCAGCATATCACGCTTCGAAAGTGCAGCTCTAAAAGTCAAACATGGAAAGAGTCCTTGTAGATACCTTCGGCTTCGTAGCCTCGTTATTAACAAAAGCCCTCAGCAGCTCTAAATGTGTCCTTGAACTTGAAACGTTTGTAGTCGAAACTGTTGCAGTTTGCTTACTGGGAGGTTGTTATGGGAGAAAACACATTGCGACCGTTCAGCAATTAAAAGGAGACGTAACACTGAATTCGGCCTGAGTGTTGGAGTCCTGCATGTTGCACAACACTGTCTGCAAAATGACGCAGGACAAGTATGCATGCGAAATCATCAGCAAACCTGCAACCTAATCGAACGTGTCTAGCGATTTACATATTTCACAACAGGCTTTACCTGTAGTCCATGACTAACACGCTCACATACCCCCACATGTGCTGGCAAAACAACAACACCACTGAATGCGCATCTACGCCAATACATTCTCCAATGCAGAGCAGCGCATCTTTTCAAGCACACTCGAAGCACTGCAGGTATCAGAGCAACCACCACTCCAGCCCACTCGTTCACAAGAGCCCATCGAAACTACCAAAATATGCACGAAATAAGCACACATTGTACAGCCACCAACACTTTCTCTCCTTGGTTCCTCTTCATCGCAGCCCAATCCAAGGCTATCAAAACAATCACCACACACAGCACTTGGATGATAAAAAAAAAAATCGATGACTCAATCACAGAACCCGATCAGCATGCGAAATAAAAACACTTCCTGTCTTCTAATGGTTTTTGATTTTTTCAATTTTTATTCAATTTCAACGAGGGTTCTTCCATTTTCCATTTGTTTAGTTCATTTAACAGTAATATCGACATTAATCAAAGGCATCTCCATATGTCTTGAAGCTTTCGGTTACAATTTAGTCAATTTTTAGTCAATACTTAGCTACTTGCGATGAGCAACCATCAAAAAGTTTTGATATCTCGGAGTGCTAGAGCTCCGCAGGGAAACCAAGAGTTAATTTTTTTTTTTTTAATTTAATAATACAATTATTAGATGATAATAAATAGAGAGAAGAAAAAAAACCAAGAGGGTTTGGAAAGTTTATAGGATTTTCTATCAAATTAAACAGCCAAACCGAACACCGATACAATGCAGTACATGGTTTTGTTCTCCCAACGCACTGTGCACGAGCCGTCGGTGTCGTTGTTCCAGAAACACGAGCTGGCCGTGTGCAGTCCCGCGCCGTTCTTTTGCATTATCATCGAGGTTACAATATATTTGTAGGGTTTCTGCTCCTTGGTCAAGACACTGAGGCAATTCTCCACCACCATGCTGGTCCAATTGTTGACTTTATCATGCTGATAGGCGTTACCACCGATGGTCTGTTCGATGGCCTCTTTGATGATTTTGCTTACATCATCGACAACAAATTGGTTTTCCTCGCGAGAATCATCCATTTCGCTATGAATTAATGTTCAGAAATTTTCACTTTTTGCACTTTATTTGCAGAAATGCAATTTCTTTGTTGCGCTTCACGCTGTTTAACGATTGATTCTGGAATTTGTGCTCACAGCTGCCTTCGAAAAATTATGAACTATATGGCGTTTCAATTCGAATTTCTCCGAAGGTTGTGTTTTTTTTTCTGCTTTTTCATGTTTGACGGGTGACGTTTTGTGTTGTGTGTTTTGGCTTCGTGAACAGGGATGTTTGCTGAGAAAAGCAACGAGTTGTTTCTATTCGGAGTTCGAAAACATTTTCAAACGTTTGAATGTGCAAATGTTCTATTTTCCAAAATATAAACGACTTTACAGCCGAATTTTCAATTTCTTCCAATAAAATCTCAGTGTGTTCCAACAACACAGGGATGGCATAGTACGGTAGCCAAGCTTACATCCATCACTCCACCAATCGCCCTAAAGTCTGCAATAAATATTACCACGTCACTTATGGTTCTTGTCTAAGGACTCATTTTCAAGGTTTTCATTTGTTTTGGAGAGTTCTCAACAACCCAGTGCAAGGCATTTATGCGATGTCACTTTGAGATGTAACACAGTTTCTTCTAAGCCACGGAAGGAAGTAGTTCAGCATAAGAGTTTGGGAAGCATTCTGAGTTTTGGAAGTTAAAAGGAAGTGCTTGGCAATTTTGAGTAGTTCGTGACTCGTGCACTCGATGAGAACGAAAAATCTCGTTTTTGAAAATTCAAACCAGTCATTTTGTCGTCGTTCCTTTCGACCGTCTTATTCGGAAGTTCATCGAGTTGGTGATAAATTCAAAGGTGTGTACTTGTTAAAATCGTAAGGATTATGTTCTTTTGATGTTCTTTAGCGTTCATAAATTGGTTTTAATATCGTGTGGGAAGTGTGCAACTGTTGACAGTTGGCGGTTTTGTTGAACTTTCGCTTGAGGACATCGTGTTGCGCTTCTGATTTACAGGATCTTATTTATTGGTCAGTTGGTCATCTGGAGTTCTGGTTTTTATATTTTCAGATAAGTTTGCTTAAATCGATTTGATGTTCACAAAGTCAACGCGATCTGTAGAGTTTTCTTGAGCGCGCGTGTTTTATCCTTTGTAGTGTAGTCAGTTTTGCATTCAGTTTCGGTTAAAACGGTCACACTCGAGTTGTGCGGAGTTGCTAGTATTAGCTACTTCCAGTGGCATTAGTTGTTAAGTAGAGATGTGTATAGATTAGATTATTACCTTCATTTTTCATCAGTTATTATTTCTAAATGGCTTAGAACTAGACTCTAAAGTAGCTCAACAATATGGGCCCGGGGTATTTTACTTGACATCTTGAATATTGCATCTTTTTACAATATATGTGTCCTAAGTGTGAGTTTAATAATTTCATTTAAATAACACATTTCCGAGGGAACTAGCCTCCGAAGTCTCGGGTGTTGCTCCTTTTGAAAAATTGCGTTGTGTCGGGGTTGAAAAAATCATTAAATCCAGTGCGGTGACTGCGCTCTAGTGGAAGTCGATGCAGCTCGTGTATGTCCTGATCGGGGTGACTTAATATTACTTGACAATTTTCTAGATAGTGGCAGGATGAATTCATCCATTGGCAAGATATTCTTCTGTTGAAGGGTTTCTCTGGAGACCGGAGACTATAAGCAGATGTGTTCAGCACTTTAGACCAGTTTAGAACCAGAATTTGACTTTTCCTTCAACTCCTGAAGATTCTTCTTCATACAGTCCGGGGTGGACCTGGTCCTCATCAAACGTGCGTCTCCATCTAGTACGGTACTGTGCTAGTTGCTTCCAGCTACGCAAGTTAAACTGATTAAGGTCCCTTTCCAGCTATGTACGCCACCGGAGGCGTGGTTTTCCTTTACAGCGTTGTCTCTCGTGGTAGGAGTGGAAGACTTTGCGGGCCGGAACATTGGTGACCATTCGCTCTACATGACGTAGTCAGCTGCGACGAGAGCCTCGAATTCATTCGACCCGATCGATGTCGCTGTACAGCAAGTACAGTCTCCTCTTCCAAACACCATCCGTACGTACGGGACCAGGAGTCCCTGCGAAGGACTTTAACTCCTGAAGAATATTTTATAAAATTACCACAACGACATCTGCCGTAAACTCGCGGTAGTCGATAATTGTCCACACTAACGTATTCACGGAAAGTGTATCCCGGTGATTCAGGCACGGATAAAATTTCGTTGTTCATTGTTTTCATAATTCGTTGAAGAAAACAGTTCTGCTTCGATTTTAACATTTAAGTGGCGTTAGTGGCATTGGGAGGCGCTCAGTAGGTTGGATCTTTTAACATTTTCCCGCTTTTTTACCATTCTGCCTCACTGTGCGCCATATGAACGCCGATTTGTTTTTGAATCGATCTGTAGTTCAATTTGCTGACAGTTAATTTTGATATTGTTTTCTGAGTGGAGATTGGTAGTTACTTCCTTTTCTATGAGGCACTCCAGTTCGATGTGGAACTAGGCCTTAATGGCCGGTTTAACACTCGATGGCTGACCTTTATCTCTCCAATTAAAGCAATATTTGGTTACTTTTGTCGAATTGCGAACAACACGTTGGTTGGGGTCCATTTCCACGTGTAGACTCGGTCGTCCTCTGCTACGTTGTCCCACTGGATTGGAAGCCTTCGAGTTGAAGACGAGTTCATGCGGTCTACATGAACCAGACACCGAGACGTCTAGGATGTGTAGACGCCTGGTTAGACTCATGTCGCTGTATAGCACTTAGAAAGATGAATCTTCTCCGCAAACCAGATGACAGATCGCACTTAAAAATATCCTCCGAAGAAACCAATGACTTCTTCATCGGCGATTGAAATATTGGTCTCACGACTGGGAAGATCAATGACTTGGACAAAGTCAGTTTGATTCTTTGAAAGCGGGCTCCATTACCCAGGTTTGGTCTGCCTTTTAGCCGCTGACGTCCATGAACTGGGTACTTTCTGTTATTTAGTTCAATCTTCAGCAACCGCGATGACTTGGTTTGCATCTTTCTTGCCTAGCCAGGTATCTGGGGTATGCTCTTGTAAACCATTGTTTTTCATACGGTTGTCGTGTAGTTGACGGATCTTTCCTAGAACATAGAGTTACCGGTTTTTGCCTATATATGGATTTAAGGTGAGATCCAGTATTAAATCTGCGATTTTGATTGACACTTGACGTCCCTGAAGAAGCATTTCCTAGACAGTTCTACTCTCTGGGTGTTGTCCGCGACTCGGGAGAATGCAGCCGTGATTTATTTAAGTTGTTCGTGTCAGCAATTGAAACTAGACAGAGTCCCCGGTTAGGATGGTCCCCGGTTCGAATCCCAGTGAAAGCAAAGTTAATACGCTTTATCCGATTTTCAAATCTGGACCGGTCCCCATTGGCGGTTGAATTTAATTGGCGGCAATATCACTGGAGTTGTCGATCAGTGGTAGTAGCCTGATGGTTGTCACAATGGACCACTACCTACCCAATACGTCGATTGGCATGATTATCTATCCAGCAGTCTGTCTTCCACATTGCTCAGCGTGTCCGGAATGGCCTAGCTTAGTTTGGATTCGTATTGTTTCGTGACCTATCTCATTTCAAACGATATCCCTTTTAAGAGATCATTCATCTCAATGAATCTCTGTTGATTATCATTGTGGTAGAGCGAATTTCCAATGCTCCATAGTTGGAGGCGTCTCTTATTCAAATGGGCATCTGCTGCAAATAAGAACTTTTTCAAACATTCATACAAATTTCCTAATTGACTACCCGCTCTTCTCTTGCAGACATTTAGCCGCATCTGGTTCATGCGTCACCATAAGAAGCAAACATGAACTTCGCAGCACGTCTCTCCAATGCAGCCATTCTCCTAATCGCATTCTTAACTCTGCCCCACATGCCAAGCGCATTTCCGCAGACGCCAATCGAAGTGGCCCACACCAGAGTCAAGCGCGGTTCATTTTTCAGTGACATCAAACATCTGGGCCACAGCGTCTTCGACAACGCCAAAGATATGTACGAAGAGAAAAAACTGCTGCCAATCGATTATGCCAACGCTGAGAAATTTTGCAGGAGCCTAGGTATAGTCGATCGACGAAGGAACATGCACTGTGTCCAAGACTTAACGCAGAACTTCGTGATCGGGTCTGTGCTGAGCCTCTTTAGAGGTAACAGAAATGAAGAGAAACCCCCACGAAGAGAATCAGAATTTAGGAAACGTGATCCAGGTTCGAGGCGGCACAGGCAGAAGAGTGTCACCGAACGCACTCCGATCAGGGTCCGAGAAAATGGAAATGACTCGGCGGCCTTTCAGAAAAGACTGAAAGCGTTCGTTTCGGATGTGAAGGCGGCTAAGAAGGAGATAAAAGAGGTTAGCAAGGCATTAAGGCGTTCGCGGAAAAAGGAAAAGAAGGATGAATAAACTAAACTTCGACGGGCTTCCTTCTGGGACGACATCAGTTTTAAGGAACGAAAAACGCCGCTGATTGTAAAGCTATTGTCTGACCAACATTCGCGTGTTTCTCATAGAGTAAGCTCTTCTGTTTGTAAAATAAAGGTTCAATCAACAACTGGCAGTTTAATCCACAATTTCAGAAAATAAAGAAAAAAACCCTAAGCTTCCGACGGGCGTTCCTGTGGCAGGTAATAAGTTTCAAGCAACAACTTCCACACAAGACCCTTGTCAAACACGCTAACAACAAAAAATAAATTGTTTCAACAAGTGTGGTACCCAAATGACAGAACCCCTTTGAAATGTCATGTGTCAAAGTGCAATGCACGTGGTTTATGGCTGTTCGAACTGCCATGCATAAATTAAGGCGCTTCTGGTCAATTGGATCGTGTTTTTGTTTTATGACGGTATACAATCGTCCGGCCAGCGAATGAGAGGTTCAATGCACGCCTCCTTGTCAAACTGCTGCCGTATTAAGTCGGGTTTGAAAATTATCTAACCGGATTTGTGTGCGCAAAACTACACAACATTTCAACGTAGAATGCTAAACACGTTTAGCTCATGAATTAAACTTTGAATTCAACTCTCACAACAAACAGACCTGCCGAGTGAGTCTGCAATGGGACATAAGAGGCTAATTTTAAAGAAGGTTGTGTAGGAAAGTGTAAGCGTCCTGCAAAGAGTAAGAAAGATCATCAAGCTAAAAGTATAGTCAGAGCTGGTGTCTTCTTTGTGGCATATTTTTCAGTCCTCTAGATACCATACCAGCGCTAGCCTAGAGCAAAGCAACGGACATCTAACACGAACTGCGGTTTCCAAACAGCACCGTTCTTTGCAAAAAGTTCAATTGGACGCTTAATGTTAGCAAATGCTCCTGAATATCGTGCTTCATCTCTCAAACGTAGGAAAATTGGTACTCTATTCATTGCGAGGCATTCCAGTTCGCGCATTTGCTATCTTCCTCTCTCTCTCTCTATGGGTCGGGGCGATTCCAGTAGCCAATTATTCAGCCGTCAGAGTCCTGATATCTGGCCAATCGATATACATATTGGGCTGGTGGCATCATCAGGCCACAGAGAAGTAAAATAAAAATAAGTCATGTGTCCACGATAACTTCGTCTATATACCGAAAGTTCAGTCACCCTCTCCTTCTCGAACCAGAAGGGTCGGATTCAACAAAATGTTCATCGCTGGCTTCAGTATCAGCAATATTGTTGTCCATATTGTGGAACATACATATGTTGTGCAATGCGGCGGCGCAAACGTTAGAAAACTAACAACTTTGTTATTGTGGTACCTGCTCTTACTTTCCTCCATTAAGATTCTCCACCTACATATAGTATGAACAGTCAAAAATACAGACAAGAAGACAATTGGTTATCTTCTTAACTATAAAGCAGAAAGTTTGTGTGTCTGACCGACAAAGGCTCCGAAACTAGACGGCTAAATTTTCAACAAAAATCATTCTAAAATTTAGATGCTGAATGTGATAATTGTTACGAGCACTTTTTAAACGGGAATAAAATTCTCAAAATAAAAATAATGGTGGTTGCATCAATCCGGTATGAAACCATTTCAGGTTGCGTAGGCGTGGATATCAACCATCCCCCTGTGTGTTGTAACTTCCATAGATACACACACACATTTTTCATATTTTGCTTTGGTGCAACCATTCATTGTTTTCCACGTCTCAATCGAACATATACGAACGACTGCCTAGGTCACCAAATGAAAAGGAAACAATAAAAATGTTCGCACTTTTCTTATTTTGTCATACCCAAACTATCTATGCATGTACATATACACAGCTGCACACAAATCATTCAATTTTGCTGAAATTGTGAATATAGAACTTCTGAACTGAAGTATATCTTAGCTGGGTGATTAGATGCTCTATAGCAGAGATGAAGTATTAAAGAGATAGTCAACTTCTACCTCTCTTGCCCCTTGATTTCATCTGACAGCGTTTTTTATAAAATGTTCACAGACAGTGTTTGTGAATACGATTGATCAGAGAGCAACTGCAGGCTGCTCTAAGGCCTTAAGAAGTATGCGTGAAAATAAAGTAGTATGCGTGCGTTTAGAGCAAAATTCGGGTGAAACGCGATGGGCAAGGGGTTTTCCACTGGAAAGACGACTATCTCGGTGTACATGATTTCTGCTCTATAGGCTGTGAGCAACCAAGGCTCAAGAGGGTATCGACTGTCGCCTACAATGTTATATTTAAGGATATCACACGTCGTCCGACGATCGTCGTCTTACACGATTAGAGCCCAGTGTATATATTTCGTTTTATCGTCATTGACCTCAAGAACAGCTCGTCTCGCCTCTTTTTCAATCACCAGATTGAAGAACTCACACTACAGCTGTTTCCTGAGATCCCGAATTCGTTTAGAAGTAGCAAGAGATAAGATCGCGTTTTTTGTAAGTGGGGCATATGGACCTCATATTCCAGTGGTCGGGCATGCTTTCGTCTTCCCAAATTCTACAGATGGTCTGGTGCATCTACCAGAGTATCGTCATCGGCGTTGAAGAGCTCTTATGGCAAACCATCTGAGCTTACGGCTTTTTTATTCTTGAGCTTTTTAGTGGCTGTGTCAATTTCTTCAAAGCTAGGTGGGAGGACTACTTCATCGACTTGAGTTGGGATTTCCTGATTCCCTATCACTCTCTCCTGATCAGGTCCATTAAGCAGCTGTTGGAAGTGCTGCTTTGATACATCCACTATTCCCTGCGGGTCAGTAACAAGATTCCTCTCATAGTTTCGAAGAGCCTGGATGCATTTTGTAAAATCTGAAGACAGGCTTTTGGCTTTTTTTTTTTTATAAAAGGCCCGTATTTTTAGTTTGTCCCTAGACTCTTCGATATCTCTGAGCACGAAGGTTGCGAGAGACTTATTTTTCAGGCGTAGAAGCTTCTTCTCTTCCCGTCTTTAGACCATTATTGCTGTTCTCTGATCGCCAGTGCTCTATGTCGTTTCCGAAGCTAAATTTGTGCACAAGGACTCTGTTAACGTAGCTAAGGCGCAACACAGACAGATCGCATATCGTTGAATTTCAATTGCTGATCTTCGATCGCATACATGTTGTTCCCATCGGTATAGTCCCCAGTATATATTCCTGCTACTATGCAACGTGATTCGCGTCTGAGCCCGTAGTTTTAACTGCACCACCAAGCCATACGTAGAACCATTTTATCTACAACATGCCACCACACAAGAATTTTGCTGTAGAGTAAATGGTTGTTGAGTTAGACTTACCGCTGAACGAGCTATTTGTGCCGTATTGACGAACGTACAACCTTTTAGATTAGCGGTTCGCTTTGTGGGATGTTGTACCTAACGGTCTTGGGCTTTTTAAACAGAATCTTAATTTGCTCTTTTCTGCTAAAGTTCTCTGACTGGTCTATACGCTTGTGAATTAAACACGGTTTTTGGCATCAATACAAAATCCATTTACAAGATAAATTCGTGATTACCAACAGATGGAGGATCGTGGGTAGAAAGAGGGGATAAGGAACTGATGTTCTGAATTTTCGAAATTGTCAATGTGGTTTATATAATGTTTGCGAATGAACTCACATGGCTTGAATGAGCGTGAATTACCTGCAATTCTTTAGTTCTTGCTTTGAATACAAATTGAAACAGACTGTTTCCTCGGATCTCACTTGACTCACAACTAACGAGAAACCATGGACACATTAACACATCATTGTGTTGTCCACAAGTTTTTGACCTGTTTTCAAATTTCAATTCATTTTTATTTTCCGAGAATATTTTACAATGAATATGCGTTTCCGCGAAGCCTTATAAAGTCTCTTCTGCAGAAGATTGAGTTTCAAAATTTTATAATTTACTTTTTTTACAATTCAATAATTGAAAACAATTCAAGGAAAAATTAATTAATATTTACGAAGAAAAAATAAAGAATAGAGTGAGATTTAGTTGAGATTAAATTAGCTACATATTTGAATTCTTGTTTAGAAAAAAGTGTTTTATGCTTTTTCCCTAGTTTTTAAGTTTGTGATGTTTTTTGACTTTTGTGGAAGTGTATTTAGAACTTCTGGTAGACTACATTTCAGCTGTCTTCTTCCGTAGTTGTTGTAGATTCGAGGTTCTTGAAGCATACCTTGTGCCCGTCTTCTTGTGTTGATCACATGTTGAATTGGTGTGATGAATCTAGTATCGTCACAGTACTCCAGTACAAGGGTCATCTTAAAAATATCATCTACTGGATGAACTTTGGCCCCTTGTTGTTGTTCAACAACATTTCGCCGATAGTCTACACTGATCTTGTTTAATGCTATGTTTTGTAGTTGCTTAAGTTTGTTTATGTGTGCTGCAGATACGTTTCCCCATGCAAGTATTCCATACCTCAATTTCGATTCATTTTTTCATTAGCATACTTGTCTTAATACAGACGTCGTAGCCTTGAACTGCGGATTTCGTATATGCATCCCTTTATAGGCCACGTGCAGCCGAACAACTAGCGGAAGCCCTAGACTGCTGCAAAGCAGATATAACCGCCATCCAAGAAGTGCGATGGGATGGACCGGGCAAAAGAAGGATGAAAAACTGTGATATATACTACGGTGATTGCTACAAACAACAAAAACAGCGCCTATTTGGATGTGGATTTGTCGTTAGAGGCAGACTTAGGCAAGAAGTCCTATCGTTCAGGTCCGTGAACGAGCGCCTCACGACAATTCGCATCCAGGCTAAATTTGCCAACATAAGCCTTATATGCGCACATGCCCCCACAGAGGAGAAAGATGATGACACCAAAGACAGGTTCTATGAGCTCCTGAACAAAACGTATGAGCAATGCCCTAGCTACGACTTTAAAATTGTCCTTGGCGATTTTAACGCAAAGCTAGGAAGAGAGAACATCTTTGGTAGTACGGTCGGAAAGCACAGCCTACACGACACCACATCCGATAACGGATTTAGGCTGATCGATTTTGCTGCGGGGCGAAATGTTGTAGTAGCTAGTACAAGATTCCCACATCTCGATATTCACAAAGGAACATGGCGATCTCCTGATCAATCAACCGTCAATCAGATTGACCATATTGCGATAGACGCAAGGCACTCCTCCAGTATCATAGATGTCCGAACGTTCCGAGGCGCCAACATTGATTCGGACCACCACCTTGTTGTAGCCAAGGTAAGGTTGCGGATATGCCGAACACCGCCAAGACAAAGAAATGCTGTGAGGAAGTTCAACGTCAGCCGGCTACAATCGCAAGAGATAGCCAAATCCTTTTCCGATCGTGTCTCCCTTAACCTCTTAAGAAATCCTACGCCGCCAACATCAAGTATTGAAGACCAGTGGCAGCATTGCCAAAAAGCCATCAGAGATGCCGCCTCTGATGTGCTGGGTTTTAATCCGCCACCACAACGAAACCCCTGGTTTGACAACGAGTGTCGGCAGGCGAATGCAGCCAAGCAAGAAGCATACAAAGCGGCACTGCAAAGAAGGACAAGAGCTGCTCGGGAGCTCTACGAGCAGAAGAGGAGAGACGAACACCGGCTTCTCAGGAGAAAAAAGAAGGAGCATGAGAAGCGCGCGATCGGCAGAATAGAGGGATATTACTGCAGGAATGAGGTGAGGAAGTTTTACCAAAGGGTAAAGTTAACCAGTCAAGGTTATAAAGTCCGAACCGAAGCCTGTAAGGATGATCAAGGGAACATCGTAGTAGAGTCACAGTCGATGCTGAGGATATGGAAAAACCATTTCTGCAGACTGTATAACGGCGACGTAGAACCAAATCCCGCTGTCAGGCAGAACGAACCATTCAACCCCAATGAAAGGGACGACGAAGATCAACAATTCCGTCCACCCGACCCGGATGAAGTGAGGATTGCCATATCTAAACTGAAATCCAACAAGGCTGCGGGAGCTGACGGCCTACCCGCCGAGCTTTTTAAAGCCGCAGGCGATGATTTGGTAAGGCGCATGCAACAACTCATCTGTAAAATATGGTCGGAGGAAAACATGCCCGATGAATGGAACCTCAGCATTGTTTGCCCGATCCATAAAAAAGGAGACCCTTTGAACTGCGCCAACTACAGAGGCATCAGTCTCCTAAGTATCGCATATAAAATCTTATCTGCCATACTGTGTGAACGCCTAAAGCCATTCGTCAACAACCTGGTCGGTCCATACCAGTGTGGCTTTAGGACAGGAAAATCCACCATCGACCAAATATTCACACTACGGCAGATTTTGGAGAAAACCCAGGAGCAACAAATCGATACCCACCACCTTTTCATCGATTTTAAGGCCGCGTATGATAGCATCTATAGAGACGAGCTATACAGAGCAATATCTAGTTTTGGCATCCAGGATGACGATGGAGAATGCACGCTGCTCCATCAAGGTCGGTAAAGACCTAACCGAGACCTTTGATGTCAAAAAAGGATTCAGACAAGGCGACGCGCTGTCATGCGTTCTTGAAAGAATTGTTCAAAACTCGAACGCCAACACCAGAGGAACAATCTTTCAGAAGTCCGTCCAACTACTCGCATATGCCGACGATATTGACATTATTGGAAGAACGCAGCGTGATGTCAATGGCGCTTTTGTGGGTATTGCAACGGAGGCCGCGAAGATGGGTTTAGCGGTAAACGAGGGTAAGACCAAGTATATGCTGTCAACGAGAAAGGACACCCAACACCGACGTCTCGGTCAGAACGTCACAGCAGACAGATATAACTTTGAGGTAGTCAAAAACTTTGTCTACCTAGGCACCGCTATAAACTCAGACAATGACACCAGCGCTGAAATCAAACGAAGAATAACCCTTGCCAATCGCTGCTTCTTTGGGCTAAGAAAGCAACTGGTAAACAAAGCCCTCTCTCGAACAACCAAGATAACGCTCTACAAGACCTTAATCGTCCCAGTCCTGCTATATGGCGCGGAGGCATGGACTTTGTCAAAAGCGGATGAAGCTGCCCTTGGTTGCTTCGAGAGGAAAATTCTTCGTGTGATTTTCTTCGTGTGAGACGGTGAGTGGAGGAGGAGATATAATGACGAACTATACGGGCTGTTCAGCGACATCGACTTAGCCAGAAGAGTGAAGATCCAAAGACTGAGATGGCTAGGTCATGTAGAGCGGATGGAAACCAATACTCCGGCCCGAAAAGTCTTCGAATCCACCCCCGAGGGACGGCGCAGTAGAGGAAGAGCGCGACTCAGGTGGCGCACGCAAGTGGAAAGGGACCTCAACCAACTATGCGTGCGAAACTGGAGACAGCTAGCTAAAGATCGAGCTGGCTGGAGACGCTTGTTGGTTGAGGCCCAGGTCCACCCCGGACTGTAGCGCCACCTTAAGTAAGTAAGTAAGATCATCTTCGTTTTTAAAGCGTTGATCGTTAGATCGTGATCATTACACCATTTCACTGCATCATCAAACTCCTCCTGCATAATTGATGTTGCCGTATGCAAAGATCTGTGTCGCATTACTATCGCCGAGGAATGTATGCATCCACGTTTATGTTTAAATATAGAATCTTATTTGATCTTTTTTTAATAAATGGCCAGCTGCAGTAGGTAGAGCGACTCGCAAGTAATGCATCAAAGCCACACATCTCTGATAAGTGTAACAAAATGGCTACTAAATGTACACATATGATTCTACCTGAAGTCCCAACTATTCATTGTTTTGTTATTACTGCTTCTGTCAAAGATTGGCGACTTTGTATCGCCATTTAAGTCAGAAAGGGCGGTTGTCGCTGAGAGCGACGACTCCAGGGAATCGGTGATTATTCCCGGCATTTGATTTTTTTTTTTTTTTCTTCGTTTTTGTTTTATTTTATAATTCATTTTTCTTACATGCTAGACAAAAATAACTAAAACTAGCTTAACTAACTTAACAATCGTTCTTACATCTAACCTACTGACCCTATACGGGTACTCTAAGCTATTCTGAACTAAATTTAATTGTGCCTTTCGGCTTAAACTATGGTTTTTTTTTTTTTTTTTATTTTATCTGAATGTACTTTCTGATTAGTTTGGCCAAAAAAACTGGTAAAAAACTTGACATTATATATCTATCTTAACCTATCTTAAACTTACTTAACATAATATAAAAACTTATAAGCTAACTTAACTATGTCCGTAACAGTACGGCACGTGCACCAGGGCGTATATGTTATGTATATGCCTAACATATAAAATTTATACGCCGTGGTGCACCTTTTTTTTTTTTTTTTTTTTTTATTTTTTATTTTTTTTTTTTTCCTACGCTACCCTAAGATCTATGTAAGTTGGCCACTATGGTCAACTACCGCGTCATTTTGAAAATCCAGCGGCGGCGGGGGCTGGTTTTGGTGTAACCACCAGTAAAATTGCCGTTCTTTGGCAGACTCTCTCCTGTCTCGAGCAGAGATCGCTCTACTGAACCGGAGGAGATCCTCGTGCATGCGAGCGACATCCTGTTCGTATTGGAGTCGCCTGTCCACTGTTCGGCGTACGACGTGGAAGATGACAGGACATCCTTGTGGATCCTGTATTAGGCCAATTGTGTCGAGATAGAGGAACGCTTCAGGAGGAATAAAGCCGGTGAGGCGCACTCTCTCATGGTACATAACATTGGGGTAGTAAGCCCCAAAGATCAGACTGTTGGAAGAAGTCATAGCTCGTGCAATATGCCTTCTGATCAGTTTAATAATAAAATTATCTATCCTGTTCAAGTTTGCCTCGTTGTACAGGACCTCGTTAGGATAGAACTTCTTGTACTCAGACTCGGGTGTACGATACAACCGGAGACAAGTGCGAAGACACTGTCTCTCGAACAACCTCATCTTTTCCATCTGGGAAGGACTCACATTGAACCACAGTGGACAACCGTAGGCCATAACTGGCCGGATGAGGGCCATGTAGCAGATTACCTTTACTCTGGTGTCAAGTTGGCTGCTGTAAAACAACACCCTTGCCACAGCAAAGGCCTTTTTAGCTTTCGCCAGAGCAATATCTATATGTTTGTCAAAATACAGATATTGGTCCAACCAAATGCCTAGATACCTTACTACACTTTTCACATCTAACGGCCGTCCCTGCGGGTCAATTATGCCGAACTTACGCCAGTTTGTGCGCGTATTCCATGCTGCCATGTACAGCGGGGTCCTGAAAAGGATAGTTTCACACTTCAGGAAGTTGATAATCAACTTCCAGTCGTCGCAAAATCGCTGAATTTGTTCGAAGTCACATTGCAACAAGTTATTTATTACTTCGACCTTCGGACCTGATCTGTACGCTACTAGATCGTCGGCGTACGCAATTAAGTGCGGCATGGAACCTATAAGATCTGCAGTAAATATTGAGAACAAGATCGGCGAACCAACAGCTCCCTGTTGCAGACCATTTTTGATGTCAAAGACCATGGTAGAAGTTACGTCGCCACTTTTCACGACGAACTTTCTGCCTATTATCATGTCATAGATCGTGTATAGCAATGGTTTACTTATGCCGAGCCTGACCAGCTTGAGGAAGAGACCCTCTAACCAAACGGTGTCGAACGCTTTCTCCAAGTCAATCAGACATGCACCCGTGCATTGTTTTTTATCTTTGTTCCACTGAATGTCGGATACCAGTTTGGACGCGGCATGTATAGTTTCATGTCCCGCCCTGAATCCGAACTGGTTGTCCGGTATGATTTTATTTTCCTCAACCCATTGTTTCAGAACTCGAATGACTATCTTTTCAAAAACCTTGCTTATGCAAGGGAGAAGACTGATCGACCGAAGATTTGTCGGGATAGATTTGTCTTTGTCCCGTTTAGGGATTGGTTGCACTACAGCTGTTTTCCAGTGTGCCGGGTAATAAGCATTACTCAGCGCATTATTGAACAGTGTTGTGTAAATCTGCACGGCTTCGGGAGGAAGATAGCGAAGCACAATATTTGGTATACCATCGATTCCCGCCGACTTCTTCTTCTTCAGCGAGTTAAAGATACCCTGAAGATTTTCTTGAGAGATCAAGATGTGATTTCCATCATTGGCGACGGCATTATTTGCCATGTTATCGTCACTGAACCTGGTAAAACCAGGCACCCCCGGCATTTGATCATTGTTTGTGTATGTCGAAATTGGCGGTTGAACTTGTACTAGTTGATGATCTTGGAACTCGTATTCATGTAGAGCGAGGGGGATGATACAAATTGATACACTGGCTCCTGAGATTTTCTATTACCATTGCTCAGATTCGAAGTACATATATCACTTAATCTTAAAATATGTGGCACCTGTGACAGTTGTTGATTATCATTGTTGTTCAGCAGGACAAGGCTGTTATTGGCACCACCAAGTTGGAAACCTTCGAATGCTGAGTCACTAGAATGGATATCACTGTTGTTACTGCTAAATACATCTGAATTTTCCAAATTATCGAAATTCGATGTCTGATCGTCATTAAGAAAGAATGACAACGATGTGGATGCGGTGGTCGTAGGGGTAGACGTCGTTGGCCCATCGCGCACCCAATTTTGAACCTTGAGGAACTCCATATTGCACGCGTTCCTTTTGGCTATATGTCTGGTTGATTTTGACACAGAATTGTCTGTTGTTTAAGTATTCTCTTAGCCAGTCTGCCATCAGACCTCTTATTCCAATGTTTTCAAGTGCTTCTATTAGTTTAACATGGTTCAGTGTGTCAAAAGCCTTGCTGAAATCCACGAACAGCTTTTGTTTAGGCCTTCGTAAACACAATTGAATTTCCTTAAAAGTTTACCAGTGCTTTTGTTTTTCTGAAAGCCGTACTGGCTTGTATGTATGATAGAATTTTGATCTATGAAATCTTGAAGCCTCTTTGTTACGACCTCTTCCAGGCTCTTTTCAATTATCGGCAATATTGATATAGGCCTGTAATTGCTAAGCTCACTTTTGATACCTCCTTTATATATTGGCCTACAGCTGTTTTCAAAGTTGCAGGAATTTTTGCTTGATTTAAGCTAAGGTTAACGAATTTGCACAGCATTGGGGTAAATATGCCCGAGTGTCTTTTTATATCAACGGCTCTTATTCCGTCGAAACCTGGCGATTTTCTATCACTGAGTGAATGAATTATTCTTCGTATTTCCGAAAAACTTGTTTCTTGTACGAATACAGATCTGGCTAATGTTGAACTCGGATGTGTCGATGTAACAGTGTCGCATGACTCCGGGGTGGGCGACAAAATGTTCGTCACCACCGGCACTCGCTTCGTACATTTGCTGACTGAGCTACAGCGTGAACGTCGTAACCACCGAAAGTCAATTTTCATTTTGTTAACACTTCGGATTCCTCGGTTTTATTGTCTTAAACTGCTTACGAAATTGAATTTATTTATTGCGTTTAAATTCGTCTTTCTTTATGGTCGCCATTCGCCGTACGAGACCGAAGTTCTTGTAAAACGTTCGTAAGACTGTTGGAAAAAGTTACTTTCCCCGTGAGTGTGAGTGTGAGTGCATCTCCACCGAACAGCGTGAAGTTAGAAAACGGTCTGTGGGAGAAGTATCAAGGCAGAAACCGCTCCGCCAGATGAACTTTTAGTTCAGGAGAACATTGGCAAGTCTCCTGAGGGGCACCCAAACTCATGGCAGGACTCCTCCACTCTGGTCGGAAGGAAACGAAAGCCAACACATCTCAAGCATTTATTCCGTTTCACATGCACATGTGGCACACAATAAGGCGATACGGAACCTTCCGTCTACTGGGAAACTTTACAAGGACCAAACAGCATCGATTCGCATTCGGATGAGGTACCTGAGTCTGCACATCGATTTGAAACCCGAACGTCTCCTGCCTTCTTCTCGATGCACATGGCTCCGTCGACGACCACCCTTTCAATTACGGTTCCTCATGGGGGCCGTAGCGCTGACGTGCGAGTCAGCTGGGAGCAGAACCTAAAAGGGGTACACATGCACATACATACACGTGCAATCTGCTTTGAGGAATCTATTTTGGTTTTCATGAGTTCAGGTTGTGCTCGCTGCCTTTTTTTTTGCCCTCCATCCGAATCCTTTGAGTGGAATAAATCGATTCGCACACGCTTGCCATCTGCGAGATGGATACTTTTGTGTCTGCGTTGCTCAGTCTTCAAAGGGATATATGATCTGGTTGTGGCGAAAAGGAAGGGGTTCGCCTTGGAGTTTGCCACGATGAAAGGGTGTACAGCTGAAGTCGAACTTGTCTGCTGTCGTTAATAAGATCGTCCTTGCGGAGCAGCAACTTTTGAGATGGAAATGACGGTGTCACGGTAAGATGCATGGAGCTGAATAAATAAGGAGCTACGGAGGACTGGGGGAGGGAACTACTTGACACTGGTCTGAGGTAAGGTCAGGTCGACAGCGGCGCAGATGGGAATGGAGGGATGCATTTGATACATAAGGTCACCCCTGTTTTGTTCAAATAGGTCAAAGCGAACTATCATCCGAGACTCTGAGACTGAAACTAAACACAGTTTAAGATATGTTGAAACTTTCTAGAATAAATAAAGTCTCTGTAGTAAGTACACACGTTTCGTACGCTTGTAGGTTGTGTTTGACTGTCAAAACAAGTTTTTAACTTGCCAATAATTCTCAGGATTCAAGAATGAGAACAATACTTTAGTTCTCTAGTGACACTAATGTCACTTTCGTAGACGACGACATCAGCATCTTTCAAGCGGAAGTGACAGCAATCAAGAAGACATCAACTTGAGCGATTTGTTGATAACTATATAAGTAAGTACGTATTGTACTTTGAGAGCAGAGCGGCCATTGTAGACGAAGCGCCTGATGTACTTAAGCAAGCATATCGAACGAATTTCATTTAGCGCACGAAACTCAACGCAACTGAACGAAGTGTACATTATATTCACAGTAGATTTCTTCAGATGACATAAACTAAGTACGTCCATTTCGGTTGGCCCTTATTGCAGACTAGGACTAAAAAGCTGTTACCTTAAGTTGTGCCTTAAATTGATTTGTCGAAAACAAACAGGAAGACCAGCAACGAAAGAGTGACCGAACTTCCGAAAAATCATTCAGAACTGGATAAGTCTTTGGATCTACCCTATGCAAGTATGCCACAAAGCTTTCAAGTAGTCGCATGGAAAAACTGATGAGCCCAATCAATTTAGTAAATTAAAGGGGTTTATGCTTTTAATTTAAATCAAAAAATATTTGATTCAATTAAATGCAACTCTTGTTCAGAGTCATAGTCACCACATGCTGGTCAATGTCAGATTATGGTTCGCATGTGGGCATGATACTAAAGACGTTACTTAGCTTTCTACTTCCAGCTCTGATTGCAAGGGCATTGCGTCGATCCGGGGGAATCAAGAACCTAGCTTAGATCCTGACACGGTTTGTTAGATGTTAACACATTTCTTTTTTGTTTTAATGTTGCAATGTCTCTATGCGACTACTAACGTGTTAACTAAGCCTAAGCTTATGTCAGACTCGAGCAAAAAGAAGCCAGAAGCATAATCAAATTCAAAAGTGTTCCAATTCTCATTTACATACGTAGAGAGTCATTCATTTCGTCCTCACTGAAGTGAACGAAACTCAACGAAACTGAACGAAGTGATTAGTTTGGTCTCGATGTATCATTTATTTTTAAATTTCAAGGAAACACGTCTATTACTGGTCCCTCCAATAGACAAAGTTAAACAACTTGGAAAACGATACAAGCCCTGAGGCAGGGATGATCAAATGAAGACCTTTCAATGTTTAAGCTTAGTCACCAGGACGCTTTGCACACCCACGCACTCTACAGTAGGTATTCCTGACCATCGTCCAAAGTGTTAGTAAGCAAAGGAATCTGTCCTCCACTTGTGCAATTACAATGAGAAGGGGATCGATAATTGAACGCATCGACCCCTTCAGTTGCCCTTGTTTTTAATTATTGAATAATTGGTACCAACCAATTGATGGACATCACAAGAGTTCGGTGAATTACGGAGAATACGAGAAATACACTGCTAACCTTTGTGTCTCGATAGAATCTCCTTGGGCTACACATTGTGATTTGGCGTAAACAAATTTGAGCGGTAGACGGTAGCTAGTTGAAACAATTAATGATGGTGAGAAATACAGTCCATCACATCAAACAAGTAACAAGTCGTATTGATAATTTGTTTAGCAAAAAGTTAATAACAAGCATCAACGAGTACCTAATGCGATAAGTCATATATTCTCATGTCCTTCCATAACCATACCCTGTCAACGAAATCACTCCACTGAATCAGCGCAAAGTCCCAGATAATTTCAAGGCTGAGCACAGAAGGAATTCCAAGTAGTTTCTATAATTAAATTGTCTCCCATGAAAAAAACCAGTCTTCGGGAATTTCTGGGACACCCGATTTCTGTCTCAGCTGAGGATGAACTAAGCTCGTTTTGCGTCTCATTATCCTCATCATCCTCACGCTTGAACTCTCCCATCCTTTCATAGCCCGGTCGGAGTGCAAAACAAAAAAAAAAAAAAATAAGAAAACGAAAAAATCAAAAGCAAAAATATTTTCCATCTCAAGACCTTTTCCTTTTTGATGCGAAAGTAGAAGGAAAATGCACTTCATACTCAAGGAATCGCTTGAAAGTACGTATTATTTACGCGATCGTCTTACATTTGCCCTGTACAAGAATTGCTGCTGCTCTGAGTGCATTAAATTCAGTGCACTCACTTCAGGACAATGGCGATGGTGCATCATGCTTGTAGAGTAAATGGATTTGTGCAATCAAGCGGGTGGATGACAAGTGACTCAAAGCGATGCGATTGAGTGAAGTGCATCTGGACAATGGACAATCGAAGGTAATGCGTGGATTCTTCAAAATCATACCGGGCGAAGAGGAAGTGTGTTGAATGATGGAGAGAATTTTTACGAAATTGTTTGTTGCAATCTTGCAAATCTCCTTGTCCTTCACTCGCTATCAATGCAAAAAGGAATAAAGATTCCATGTGGAACTTCTTCTGGCAACAACCACAAACGTTTGCTTTATTAAAAATGCCTCTGAGCCGGTCAGGGTCTCGTACAAGCCAACTGCGTCTATTGAGAGTGATTGGACATTGATTGACATGAGTTATTCTGCGTTTGATTTACATACAGACTTTGCCAAGGGCGATGAGGTTAGTGTCCAGAAACTAGTTGCGAATTGGGTCTGCGAAACCGCAAGGAGTTTCTAGACAGCAGCTAGGCTGTCTGGACAGATGCTAGTGCCCAGAAATTGGTTGCGGATTGGGTCGGCGAAACCGGAAGGGGTTTCTGGACAGCGGCTAGTGTCCAGAAACTAGTTGCTTGCATTACGCTTGCAAGCGCTGGAAGATAATTTACGGATGGTAAAGGCGTTCAATCAAGCAATAGTTGAGGAAGAAAAGCTCGAGCCTAATGTAAAGAAAGAATAAACGATGTATACATCGATTATAAGACAGATGCTTTGGGACAAGGTTCAGAAACAATGTCGACCGAAGTTCCAATGACATGCATGTTCAATGAGTTCAACCGATCATCAATCGTGGCAACTAGAACGAGCAATCTCTGGGGCATGTATTACCTGACGATCATTCCATGATTCCGTAATAATACGTCGCTGAACAATGTCAAAAAGCTTCGTTATTTGAAGTCCTCGTTGATCTTCGTTGAATGGTGACGCCGAGCGATTAATTCAACATCAACCTTCTGATAGATACCCACTTAGCGCGCTGCCGCGATCAGATCAGCAGCGTATTTGTTTTTATTTAAAGAAGGACACAAACAAAAAAATTACAAATTCTTTCAATCGATCAACATATTCCGTCAAATTCTCTAAATTCAAGGCAATTGTCAAATCAGCTTAAAGTTGACCTTACATCTTATTTTGGCATTACATCCCACAAGACAGCATGATGCACACTGCGCCAAGGCCAGTCAAAATCAAATCAGGTCCAAGTCGAGGCACAGCACCTTTTCATCACGCTTTACAGTCACAGACGTCACGGCATTGTTTTTGGGCGAATTCAGAATGCGGCTGTCGTCACCATACAAGAAGTCATATATTCTTCTCCTTCCGCTTCCTTAGTCCATATGACTCATCACCAGCGCGATCTCTGGCTGGTCAAGGTGGTTGAGGTCCTTCTCCACTTGGGTGCTCCATTTCAGCCGCGGGCGTCCTCTATTGAAGTGACAGTATCCTCGCTGAGATTATAATTGCCGCTGTTGACCCTATAGTGGGGCTCGTCCGCCGCCAACTCGAATCCAAGGTCCTTACCCGTCCTTGGAAGACACCTTTTAGACCTGAGCTCCGAATATGTCAAAGTAGCTCTAAGATGGAGCACACCAGGAAGTTCCGTATGTCAGCGGTTGTCAATCTGTTGATCAGCTCCTCCGTTGCCATCCGTAAAGAGAAATGAGCCCTGCTACAGGCTCACTATCCTCCCCCTCTTATTAGCAGTCCCAACGACGTCACATCTTCTGGTAAAGGTGCTCGACTCCCGGAGGTGAGAGTAGGAGCTCGTCGACAGATGGTAGGTGCAGAGGCCGGTGACTGCATGAGACGTGTAGAAGTAAATACAGCGCACACGCCATAAACTATACGGTCACTTATACAAAAAAAAAAACAATAACGCACACCATTTTTTTTTCAAATTAGATTTTATTTTCTTTTTTGATTCGAACATTGCCCTGTTCATTAATTTTTACGTCTACTTATGTTACGTTACATATTATTTAAGGTTTTACATTTATGTATATACTTTTTTACACAATCTATGGATTTACCAAAATGATATTGAACTAACATTTGTACACACATTTGTTCGATGAATTCAAATTTCAACCAGAGACACATTTCGAACTTCGTCACTGTAAAGTTGTTCGAATATTCGACACACCAATTCAGACATTTGCGGATTGACTGAGGATTAAAGAGGACAAGCATTATGGGAACGAAAGGAGTGAATCTAAGCAGTCGAGAAATGATATAAATCGCACAATTCGCAAGGTTTCGTTAAGTTTAAGGTGTTGCACCCAGTTCCATTTGATTGACAGAAGACTTAAATGACAGCTGAATTTTACTCAAGTTCTGAGAAGCAGTTTTGGGCAATTGTGGGAAACTTGATCTTTGCTTCGATATCTGCGATATTTTCGGTTCGGTTATGACACAACCCTGAGTATACTTAAGTCCATTATGATTGGGGCTTTATAATAATAACGTGGGTGGAGCTACAATCCGAGGTGGAAATGGGTCTAGCTTCTACAGCAACTATTTGTTTTGTATATGCTGTGGTGGAGCTTACAGCGGAGTCGAATGACTGAGTTTCAGAAGGTTTTCCTTGAAAGATTTCCAACCCCTCAAAAGAGATAAAAGAAAAGTTGTTGTTGCCGTGGATTCAACCCAGAACCCTCAGCTCAAAAGACGACACACCTACGCACTATGTCAAGAGGGCAATGGTTCGGCTTCGTCGTTTAAAAAATCGCGGAATTAAGATTTGAAGAGTAAGCATTGTTTTGCGAAACTTTAATGGGGCTGCCTTTACTTTGGAAGGTTTGAAGCGAAGATTAACAAGCATACGTGATTCACAGCCTGTGAGATTTACAGCGAATAGCTCCGAATTGCTTATATTGAAACGGAGGCGGGGAAAATGGGCTTAGCAGTGAACGAGGACAAAACGGGGTACATGCTGTCATCGAGAAAGGACGCACAACATCGATGACTCGGCCAGAACGTCACCGTAGGCAGCCTTAACTTCGAGGTAGTAAAGGACCTCGTCTACCTCGGCTCCCAAGTAAACAGTACGAACGACATCAGTATCGAGATTAAACGCGGAATAACTCTTGCCAATCGCTGTTTCTTTTGGCTCAAGAGGCAATTGAGTAATCTCTCGAAGGACCAAGCTAACATTATATAAGACCCTAATCATCCCTGTCCTGCTCTATAGCGCAGAAGCCTGGTCAATCTCAAGAGCAGATGAAGAAGTCCTTGGTCTTTTCGAGAGAAGAGTTCTGCGCTCCATCTTTGGTCCTGTTTGAGTTGATGGCTTTGATGGTTTTTGTATATGGGCTGTACAGCGACATGAGCCTTGTCAGGCGTCTCCGGATCCCACGCCTAGGATGGCTAGGTCATGTAGAGCGCATGTACAGCACTGCTCCAAACTGATGGGACACGCAATAAAGGACGCTCACGGAACTGATGGTGCACACAAGTGGAGAAGGATCTCACCCAATTTGGTGCGCGAAATTGGAGGCAGCTGGCTAAAGATCGTGCTAGCTGGAGAAGCTTGCTGACTGAAGCCCTGGTCCACCCCGGACTGTAGCGCCACTAGAAGAAGAAGAAGAAGAAGCAACGAATTGCTCCAACAATTAACTCGTCAATGCGTTTCAACAGACTCACGCCGATCTGTTTCCTCAGTGTTCACTAAAATGATTGCACAGTAGATGAAATGATGAATAATGAATAGTGAATTCAGCAGAACTACAACGTCATCCGCATTTCAATGTCAAAATGTGTCACGTTTCCCTCCTTGTATTTCGTATCTCTCCTAGGATTATGTACTGATATGACAACAGGGATATACATTGGGCAAATACCTAAGACTCACACTTAAGTCTACGTAAAACTATTCTACAATAGAGTGTACAGAGTGATTACAATCCCAATCGCATGGCCAAAAAGTTCAGATTTAAAGGACATTTCTTTCAGAGTTTCACTAAAAACTTTACAAATTGTACAAAAATATTTTGTTTCCATTGTTGGTTTGTTTTTTTTTTTTTTTGTGTTTTTTTTTTGCATTTCTTTTTGATTTGTTCTTGTTATTTATTTTATTTAATTCTTTCTGTTCATTTGGTATGCTGTGAGATTCTTGTTTCAGTTTTCAGTTTTGATTTCGTTTTGTTTTTGAAGACGGCTTACAATTGGTACACTACATGTAGCTATGCATATATTCTAGAAACAAAATAAAAAATAAAATTGCATTCATTGGTTTTGCTTATGTACAATACAGTGAGTTGTGGGGGGGGGGAGTGGGCGGTTGGAGATACATATTTTGCGTTTGGTTCTCTTATAACAGCCTCTCTAGGTCTTCGCTCTCTGCCTCGCTGGTAAATGAATCGGTGTCGGTGAAGTAATCGTCGCCACGATTTCGACGACAGCATATCCGTCGGCTGATTTCATCGTCACTCCAGTGCTCGAACTCTTCCTTGTGATGCTCGAGAAGCATCAGAGATGGGAATAAGCTATCACAGCCACCGCACCTGAAAGAAACAAACAAATGAAGGATGTGGTTAGAAAAATAGGAGGAATTTTACTGAACAGAATCTATTCGGAGACTGAATCCCGTTCGGGATACGTGAGGTCGCAGGCAAAGCATTTTGCATGCAAAAACAGTTCGTTACAGTGGTTTAATTCCTTTTGTTTGCATTTCATTTGCAGTTCAGCACAGATAGTGGAGAAGAGCTGAAGTGGAAAACTGTTTGTTTGAAGGTTGAATTGCGGGAATCGACAAAAAAAGGAAAACCAGTTCTTGACAAAAATTGCGACGTCAACTTTTTGATTTAATCCAACGAGCTTAACTGTAACAGACTGCACTAGTAAAGGGTGTTTCAAAATTCAAGATTTGAGTTATGTAACCAGAAAACAATGCTCTTAAGGCTCAAACACATAGAAAGCAGAAAACCCGTAGTTGACGGATTGCAAAGAGGTGTCCAATGAATACGTACGTTGCGTCCGAAATCGATTCAACCCCACTACGACGACATCAGAATAAAATTATTAAAAAGTTGACAAAGTTTTGTGCATTTCAGCTGTGGGCCACATTTGCTCTCATTAGGGCTTATGAGTCGTCATTGTTTGTAGCGCCACCCATATTCTTATACATTATTTGGCTAAGACCGGATAGATACAAAGAAAATGCAGAGTTTCAACCACCACTGTTGCACTCTGTAGTTTCTGCATCTATCAGTGGGAATCAGGCCTAGTCTAGGAGCATAGTGACCTACCAGGCATTGGCCCGTATACTGCATTTAACTCTAGGTAGCGAGTTGGTTGTATTCGGCCTAGAATTGAAATAGAGCATGAATTAGTACTCTTTAACGCATTTTTTTTGCTATTTTTAGAGGTTCATTGTCGATTTCATTGAAGATTATTATTGGAGCTGCCATGTTTAATTTGTCAGATGACATTGTGATGCCACTCTTAGCTAGTTCGTCAGCTATTTCCTTTCCCTGGTTTCTCATATGTCCAGGAATCGACAAGAAGGAGACTCCATTGTTACAGAGGTCCTGCAGCGCATCTAAACAGTTGAGCAACGTTTTGGATTTTATTATAAAGGACGTTTTTTTAGAAATGGAATAAAACAAAGACGATTTTTTTAAATTGATATGAAATTTATTTTATTCGTAAGATAATCTTCTGGCATTATATTCTAAATGTGATTTCTGGCATATGACCGCTATTGCTGGATCGGGCGTAGTCTAATCCGGAGTTCCTTTTTTTGATGACTTTTTCCAACATCTGTGGTTGTATATCGGCAATCGGCAATAACGCGGGTTTATTGGCGTAGACTAGCGACTTCACATATCCCCACAGGAAATAGTCAAGCGGCGTTAAATCGCACGATCTTGGGTGCCAATTCACGGGTCCGTAACGTGAAACTACGCGGTTACCAAACGTTTCCTTCAATAAATCAATTGTGTCACGAGCTGTGTGACATTTTGCGCCGTCTTGTTGAAACCACAGCTCCTGCACATCATGATTGTTCAATTGATGAATGAAAAAAGTCGGTAATCATGGCTCTATAGCGGTTACAATTGGCGGTAACGTTCTGGCCAGCATCGTGTTTAAAGAAGTACGGACCACCTATTTCACCGACCCATAAAGCATGCTAAACAGTCAGTTTTTGTAATGTAAATGTAACGGTGTCTCAACATACACTTGAGGATTATCATCACATCACCAAATACGGAAGTTTTGTTTATTGACGTATTCATTTAACCAAAAGTGAGCTTCATCGCAAAATCCGGATCAACAGCAATCTTGTTTTTGGCTCATTCACCGAATATATCGCCTTGCTATGCCAACTATGCTATGGTAACCAACAAATGCCAAAGCAAACTAAAAATAAATCACTTAACAGCTGACAAAATGGCCGCCAGTTAAAATAGTGTTGCCATCTTAAAGTTGCCTCTAAAAAAAACACTCTTTACGCAGAGTAGAGTTATTTGTGAAATAACACATCTGACATCCACGACTTAGCTGGCATATTCGCACTCTTTTGCCGAAATTTTGATCCATTCTACGTAAGTGTGGCTGAATTGAATTCGTTGTGATATTTGAAATTTGTATGCATCGAGGCGCAGATCTCTTGTGAGTAATTTTCGAACTGTGGCCGGCAAACTGTTATTTTTTTGAGATATTGTTCAATCATGAAACACGTCGTTGCATCGTCTGTTACCATTTTTGCTAAATGATGATGATGATGAAGAACTCAAGTCGGCAATAAATGGGTATTCTGTTTAACTAGAGATAAAACGCGAATTAATAATCACATTTATATGAAATTTTACATGAATGCACTAAAATAATAGTATTACTTGATAAATAAGTCAATTTATATATACAACCACAGCTTCACCCCGATACCGAGAATATATTGAACACCCCCCGTATGTCTACCTGGGATTGTGGAGTGTTCAGATCGGAGTTTTTGCCACATATTCAGCTATTTCAGTCTGAACGTCGTGTTGGCCGCTATCTATCTGCCGATTAAATCGATCGAAGGAAGTTTGAGGAGTATGTTCAGTGCTGCGGAAAGGCTTAGCGCTCTGCTGATACATACTCATGTCATCCGCTGGACTTTATCGAGGGGTTTGCAGCTGATGTTCTTGTAGAGTGGAGCCGGCCAAATCGTTCTCCGTACAGCAGTATGGGCCGGATTACGGATGTGAATAGCCAGTGGACCATGCGCCAATAGCAGCATATAGCCTTGGAGGCGTTTTTAACACGTTCGTTAACTGCGCTGTCGGGACGGTCAAATTGAGGGATTTTATATTTTATAGTCAGAATACCGAAAACCAACCAGCCTCCAATAAGTAGTGTACATCAAAAACCACCCTTAAAAGTGGATGGAATGTATGAATACCTCGTTACACAAAATTCGGCGAAAGATTTCATAGCCGGGATGCGTGTTGGAAGAAGACCAATTAGTATAAAAAAAGGCGCGGCGTGCCGGCCAAATCAGGACAGTTTAGTAAACGCTTTCAGACAGTACAGTTAATGCGTTGATAGAAATTGCCTAAAAGTTCAGCTTCACAGTGTTTTAGCTCTACCAAAATGTGGATGCAGTCCGGAAGGCAAAAGTCCGACGTCGACTACACTGGCTCGGCAACATGGCTCCAGGTAGGATCTTCGGAGGATCTTCTAATCCGAACCTCCTGGTTTGAGAAGAAGAGGAAGAGCGAAACTTCTCAAGACAGCTTTCGAAACATGGTACAATGGTTCGCCAAACATTTTCATGTCTCTCAAGATTCGCTCGTGATTTAATGTGTCGAGACCGCTCTTGAAGTCGAGCTGCAGTTCTTACCCAAGCTTTGAAACATTTTGTTGGCGAAGTCTTCATGCTTCATGCTCATGAGCCATGAACAAATTGGGAATGGACACGTGGTCTATGCTCATATTTATAAGCTTTGTTACAACGGCTGCATTTGTGTTTAGATCCTTTATTCAAGTGCATACATCCATTCTTCCCGTCATCAAACGCAGAGCAATCACATGCCAATTATTATTTCATTAAGCTCCGTTGGCCACTGAATAACAGCGTCCTCTTGCGAAGATTCAAGCTCACTTTATACAACCAGTCCGACACGGTGCCGAGGCATTAATAACTTGAAAAACTGATGAAATCCGTTTCTAGGCCAAAAAGAAAAGTTCTTAGTGCGATCTTATGCGCTATTTCTTTGTGGGCATCTGAGGGTGAGGATTCAAGTACGAACTGTAAGCAGCTAAGACTCGTGGACAGCATGGTACCGACGTGGAACAGATACCACCCTCGTCTAGCTCGGTCCACTCAAATGGAGAAGGATCTCAACCAACTTCATGTGCACAACTGGGGGCACCTTCTTAGAGACCACTTAAGCTGGAGAATGTTGTTGCTTGAGGCGCAAGTCCCCCCCGAACTGTAGCACCACACAAAGCGGAAACAAAGAAGTCACTTTGTGAAACAACTTGCGTGCACACAAATAACGATTTTTTCAAATGCACTTATTCTCCGATAAAAGTACGGAGCATTCACATGCCCCCACACTCCCACCATATCCTGCCCGAGGTACATGGGACTCCCGTTGCCAGTGCTAACACCCACAGTTAGCATCGAGGACTTATCAACATAAAACTTCTTGTCGGTGTCACTGGGAAATCTGTTCACAAATCGCATCACAGAAATAAACTCGCTCCCCACCCAAGGCGACTTTGTGTGCCACAGGAGACGTTGAGACGTTATTTTTTCTTTGCTCACCCATTCTCTCTCACAATTCGGATTAACGGACGGGGACCTGTTAATTAAAGATGTCACCATAAAGATTGTGGCATTAAGTCAGCCATTAAAAAAGTTATGATCTCGCCATCAAGCTGTCATGTCTGCGCGATAAGGAAGCGAACTTCGGCAGATTTCCCCAGGCGGACATGTGCAGACAAAAGTTCAGCTGACAGTGACACCCTCCCACTGCGATCGTCGGAATTGTGACGAATCCACTATGCATGTAAATGAGATGCAGTCACTCTTGCAATTGCACACTCGACCACTTGACATTATCGATTGATGCAATCGAAATACGAGAACATCTGCATTGTGCACGCCAAGTAATCAAACCCTTGTGCTGGCCCTCATCGAAATGATAAGTGGAAATGCAAATGTCAGGAGGGCGGCCATCTTGTATGCTAATTGCTGAATGACACTCGACTGAGGCTTTAATGGTGTTGGGCGGCTTCCCGTATGTATGAACATTTCAGAAGTTTATTGCGAGCGTTAAAGCGGATTTAATTTTATTGTTAATTAAGCTGAACTTAACGGTTCTGTTAAATTTGCGTTCATCTACATTGGGTGGTGCTACAGTCCGTGTGAGGTGCACCTGGACCAGGTTTGTTAGCAACCCCTTGAACATTTTATTGTGTCCATTGCCAGTGCCGGCAACAGAGATTTTTCCACAAAGGGACGCTGAAAGGGAAAATATGGGAGATCTAGAGTACTTTGGAAAACAGGACGAATGGAACGGTGCGTCGCACTTTTACAGCCGATGTGTCGTAAAGATTGGCGAATTTAAATGGCTTTCGCAATAAAGACATTTTGAAGCAACACAAAGCACAGTTTGTGGTCCAAAATGTGCAAAAACAACATGAGATATTAGATTGTTGGGAGCGGATTCATTTTAAGGACCATCATTTATTCTTAACGGTAGAATATTCATCTCGTATCAAAATATGACACGAGGTAATTGAATGAGAACATGGAATGGTCTGTCTAATTATATTAAGTGTAGAGGAGGGGTGGTGGATAAACACATCCAGTCAGGCGTTGGAGGTGCGTGGTTAGATGCCGGGCCTTCTCATTTTCATTCCACCATTACTCTCCAGTGGATGACGTTGCTTAGGCAGCGTAAACGTCAAGAGAAACTTCGTCGTTCAAAAGCGGAATCAAGTCGTAGGTCTTCTCCGCTTGTGAGAAAACAATGACACAACACGAGTAGTTGGCTTTAAAGCTAAGACCAAGCACACAACGGACTGCGGTATCACACGAAAAGGAACGCTATGAGCTTGTCTTCGACCTTCTAAAGTTTTTAGATCAATTAATGCACATCTAGATCTATAATTAGGTAAATCTTCGGACCATCTCAGTTTCCTTAATGCAAAGCGAGTGAATCTTTTTTCGGAGAATAAGGTGAAAAGACATAAATTCGTTGCAGTGGAGCGACCATTAACAAATCCATGCTGTCTTGAAATTAAAATTTCTTTCGTCGCAAAATTGAGTCTATCAAAAACTAAATTTTCAAACAGCTTTGGAATTGCTGAAAGTTTTGAGACAGGCCTATAATTCTTAATTAAATGCTTGAGGCCACTTTTATAGATTGGAGTAATGGACTCCTCTAGAAAGACGCCACTAAGCAGTGATTCATTGAAAATTATTTTCAACGCTTTAAAAAGCGAATCAGCGCGGTGATATCGAATCAACCCCGGCTTTAATATTTGAATCAAGCCGAGTTAAACCACTATAGACTTCTTGATCCGAAAGAGAAAAAATGTCGAAGTCTATTACCGAAGTAAGACCAGGATAAAGGTTTTCAGTATTCGGTATAATGTCAATATTATAGTTTGACTGAAAAAACTTTGCAAAAAGGTTGCATGTAGACTCGATATCGCAAGCACTTTCACCGTCGAGCTCCATAGATCTTGGAAAAACCGAACTATGACGTTCTAAGTTTACGAAAACCCAAAAGGATCTAGAATTGTGTTTAATACTCCTTTCAACAGTATTTATATGTTGTGAGTAAAGGAATCTGCTTAAAAAATCAATTTTCATCGGTAATACGAGTGATGTTCGATATGACTTTGGTAAAAAACAGCTTAGGCTCATGAATTTTATTCCCTTGCTTGGAAGTGGTTCACAGAATTTCATTGCGTTCGTACGAGCACCAAATGACGTCCAAATCGAGGAAGAAACTATCAATAAAGTGCACGATAGTGTCTACGTTAAAAACGAATTCGGATGAACAATTCAAAACCAAAATTCGGACTTCTTCAACCGCAATTGAAGTGACTTTCTGGAGCGTATCAAAATTGTTGATGAATCCTGGATACAACATTATAAGTGGTTGGTTAAACTTTAAGGGCCGATGTGGAATTTGAACCACACCTAAACGTCAAGTTTTTTTCTGCATTTCATTTGACATTTCTCAATTTCAGACTAACTCAATTTGAGCAACGCTTTAAAGTTATTCAGGCTTATTATGAAAATGGGCGTTCAAATCAAAATGCATATCGTGCACTTCGAAAGAAAATCATCTTCAGTGATGAGTTACATTTTCACCTCAGTGGATTCGTCAGTCAGATTCGGCAGAATTGCCGTATTTGGGCGAATAATACTCCAAGAGTGATTGTCGAAACACCAATGCACCCACAAAGAATGGGCTGGCGGCATCATCGGGCCGTATTTTTTTCCAAAATGAGGCCGGTCAGGTAGTTACTGTGAATGGTGTTCGCTATCGTGAAATGATAACGAACTTTTTATGGCCCGAATTAGCAGATATGAATGTGGACGATAAGTGGTTTCAACAGGACGGTGCCACTTGCCACAATCTCACGTGGTGGCGATGTCAATTGGCCACATGATCTTGTGTTGGATTTTTTTCTTTGGGGTTATTTGAAAGAAAAGGTGTACGTCGATAAGCCAACAATTCAAGAGCTAAATGATGAGATAATTCGGCACATTAACGGCATAGAACCTCAATTATGCTTCAGCGTCATAAGTTTGGACCATCGGATGGAGGTGTGTCGCTGAGGTCGCGGCGGCCATTTGGCCGATATTTTGTTCCATACATAATTGAACCATACCAATATTATCATAATAAAGAAAAGAAATGACGATAATTTCCAAAATAATTTGTGTTTTATTCAAAATCAACATCGGGCCTTAAAATTGAACCACCCTTTATATGTATGCGGACTGGATGTTGCAACGCAGCCGAGGCGAGAAATGTTTCACATCGGGAGAGTTGAGGTTAAGTCATATTTTTTTGGAAGATAACTTAGTTATCCTCACATCTTCCCAGACGGAACTCCAGCGCGCACTCGATAGGTTTGTTGACGTGTGTGCAGATGCTGGGATGAAGGTTTAACGTGGACAAATCAAAGATTATGATCAATTCCAGAACGCCTGTTCAATGCGCTACAGATGTTAGTTGAATCCCATTGGTCTTGTTCACGATTGAGCGTAGGATTGGCCAAGTTGACTCAATTTTGAAACAGGGTGATAAACAAGGCAGTACGCGCGCAACTCAATATAGAGCAGCTGCTTTTCCGAACGTATAGGGCTATACTTCGATCGTTTGGCCACGTGGCACGAATGTCCAACTTCCGAGGCGTGCCTTGAATGCGATTCCATCCGGCAGGCGAGGCAGACTCAGGACGAGGTGGTTGGACCAAGTCCAAAAAATCTTCTGGTTACGCTGAGGCATGACTCCTCCTGTAGTGGAAACGACGATAATGATGAAGTCGGAAGAAATATGTATTTAAGGTAAAATTTACAATGAACCTAACATAACACTCAAAAGTTACTCATCGCAATCCGCTTCATTACTCAATTTACAGAAATAATTTAAGAGATGAGCCATGTAGAATACTTGAACAACTTGCTTCCGGCCCAGAATCATCCACTCCAGTACTGGGGGCAAGATGAGATAGGACGTCCGTGTTTGGGGTGGCTTACAGTGAGTGGTGTTCAGATCAAGTGAATATTTGGATTGTACTACGAGGTCGTGCATAACCAAGGTTCCCTAACCGTCAATCTTAAGGCGTTAATTGAGTTCGCCAAATAATATATAACAATAATAATAATATTGGTGGCGCTACAGCCCGTAGAGGGCCAGGGCCTAGCTTCTCAGCAACCACTCGTATTGTGCGTGCTATTGTTCTATCACGAGGGGAAGGGACCTACAGTTTTATGTCGACTTCGAACAACCAAAGTTGAGAAGCTTTTTCTGGACAGTTATACTCTGTGAGCATTGTCAGTGACTCGAAAGAGGTGGGGCCGTGAAAAGTATTTCTTGTCGTACCAGGAATCGAAAGGAGTCAACGCACATACCCACAACGCCACGTCCTGCACACAAGTAGCAATTGCGTTCATGTTTTACGGACACTCTCTCCGCTTTGGTAAAATGCGAGGCCATTATAAATCCTCTTGCTGCTCTTTGGGTCGCAATTTTGAATCATATCTCATAGCTGCAGTCGTTGCCGCTGTCCATATATAGCCAGGCGACATCCGTCAAAGTGCGCGTCGCCAGCACCATTACCCAATTTCCCGATTTTCCTTCTCTCCCTCTGCGACGAGTGTGTACAAAGCAAGGCAAAGCTGTTTGCCGAAGCTTTTAGCGTCTTAAACCAAGCCGCAAAGTCGGCCATTCGATCCGATGACCTACCAGCCATCCCATCCGTCGATTGTGGGTCTTCGTCGTGTGGAATCCGTGAATGATGGATCCTCTTCAGTGGATTTTGATCGAGCGATTATCGCAACACGATTGCCGCTTTGTAGCTGTTGTCGTGTTGTCGTGTCTCGCGGCTTCGACTCGAAGCGGAATGAATGAAGAACAGTAACAAACTGAAATGAAGAAACGGACAATAGAACCGGTGTGTCGGTTTTCCAGCGGTGGCGAAGGAGGATAGATAGGCGATCTGTGAATAGCAGACGAAATGGCATTGGCTCGCCTGAGAGGTGAGTGTGTGGAATGGAATGGTAGTGCCACATGGTTGCGAAGTTGTGGTCTGAATTTCGACATTGACTGCTTGAGTATAAGGGAGTGAGCGTTCCCTCCTCAGCCAGTCGCTGGCGAATGTTGCAGTGGTGGTCGCTGGCGGTCTTGATCGTGACCGCATATTGAAATGAGCGTCTACAGTGGCTGGCTACTGCAAAACGCGCCATTTCTGCGGGCTCAAGGTTCACGCATTTGAGGCAAATGTCGATCTTGAACTATTCGAAATGAAGTTTAGAAGGGCTGACCTTGAATAATTGGGTGCGGATGATTTGTGTGTGGAGTTCCCTCCTTGATACGACTCCAATTTGCCCTCCAGTCTGGTTGCTTTTTGCAAAACCCCGCCAGTGACAGATTGCATTGCTTCTGTTTCAGGTCCGATTATGACGTTATGGAATCCTGGACTTCCTGGAATCCAATCTTGCTTTTAGGAGACAAGGCAGAAGAACTCCATCAAGTGCTGGTATAAGCTCCATTTCTTGCTGCAATTTTGGGTTTAACCCACAGCCTGCAGCCGACTTGCTGGGTCTCCTCATCACATATCATGCCAGAATATAGCCACTGTCTATGTTAAACGTTACAACATCTGGCCTTCAATGTAACACAATCAATGAAAATATTGGACATAGTGAAAAGAAATTCATTTGTCTGCGAGGTATTGGAATGTTCAAGGAATTGGTGAAGTTTTGTAAGCCAAAATAAGCTCTAGCTTCACCCGTGTACAATTCCAAAATGGTTAGCGCACATTCCAAAGATCGTAGGCTGGAGAGACTTCTTAGTTGAAGCTCAGATACACGATACCTAGAAGAACATTACAAGAAAACCACAAAAGAAGAAATTCTTCAGTTAATTCCACGCCATTCGCAGGAATCGGAAATCTCGAATTTCATGGTTTCCATAAAAACCTTCGCAGGCACACTAAGGAGATCGGACTTATTCATGATCTGAAGGGATCTCATCCTTTGCAGCGCAGGAACTTCGACGACTGGGTTCTGTTGGTTTTATTAAAAAAGGCGTCCCATTAAAGAATGAACGCCTACGACACATTTCATTACCAAGGCATTGTCTAGACTCCTGGACTTGATTAACATTTCCCCTGCATCACACAGTTCCCCGGGACGTTTGTACATAAACATGGAATCCACGTCGCCACAGGACTTCCCATTATCTCATCCGAGACCTCATTATCACGACATCGCTAACCATAGCCCTCCCCCCTGCGTCCCACACATTCACACGCAAAGCCGAGTCTTTCCAATTTCAATCCGGAATGCTTATCGCATGGTGATCCCATAAATCGCTGCTAATATGCCGCATGCGGATAAGTGAGTCCACCGCCTAATGAAGTAATATATCTTCCATCACCTGAGCACACAGACTCACACTCATTGGCTGCTATCTCAAACGAAATTAACCCCACAATCATTGGCAACAATACGAACGGTGCGCACGTTCCAAGGACACCGCACACTTAATTGAAGATTTTACATCCAATTGACCGTGTCAGGCGCTGCCCCGAATCCCATTGGGGACATATGGAAATAGCAAATGTCACCCAAGTTGATTGTTACATGTAACCGAAGGTAGACACGCAACTCCTGGCAAATATTTGACACACTGACTACACACATTTGACATTGGGCTTCGATGACAGACGCCGGGACACACCCAGTCAAATATATTCACTGAGCCAGTGACGCCTTGTTGTTTGTTGGCCCTTTCCTTCGTGCAAAGACATCCAATGGGGGGCATTCCGAGGGGGAGGGGGGGGGGCAGTGGAAATAAGGCCATGCCAGCGGGGTGGTCTGTGTTGACTGGGTGTGCTTCGCAAATTGACGGGTGTAAATACATCAAGACGCCGTGATAGTCTCGGCAAATATTTATGCTGGCGGGATTTTTCGCACCGTCAGCCTGGACAGTGACTACGACGAGGACATGTGTTCGTGGTCACGGCGTGGGTGGGCTTCAGGGTTCAAGATGTCATCGGTCTTTTGTGCTATTTTGCGGGTTGAGATGAGGGTGTGTAGCCTTGGGCCCTTGGGCCTACATTCTGTCTTCAATTTTCTGAAGCAAATCAGACCCCGATGCATTCGGACCAATCTGAAACCTTCTCTTCCGCGTAGTGGCACCCAAATTCGAGCACTTTCCGCCCTTGTCTCAGAATTGCTTACAAGCGAAGGCATTAGGTTACCCTTAGCGATAATTCAGAAACAGAATCGAATCGACAAAAGCTCCCACCGAGTGTGCTCAAAATTGCTAATCCCGGATGATCCCGAATTAGCACACACCTCATGCCACCCAAATGGAGTACATTTATGCAATGGCATCGCCCACCGGGGGGAATGGAAGCAATTATTTGCGATCTGATCCCACAGCACATCATCAATTTGCAACCACCCTCCGCTCGGTGATAAGGACGAATGTCAAAGCAAACTGCAACATTCCCATGCAATGCATGCGGACGGGATAATTAATCACGTCAGGGTTTAATTATCTACATCGGTCGAGCTGACGGGAATTTATTTGAACTGCGGGGGCTGGGCGCAGAAGGCCATCACAGATCATAATCCCTCCTCCAGGACGAATGCAATCCGAGCTGAGGCCAAACGTGTAATTATGATTGCACAACGTAATCACCCGCGTAGGGCGCCTAAGGATGTGTGCGAGCAGTTGCACATAATTGGGCACCAAATCAAATGCGAATGGAGAGAAAAATGATACTCTATCCGTATCATCGGGACTCGCGTGCAGCGTGTGGGAGTGCTTTCGACTGACGACTAATGAACGTTTGACACTGTGCAGCGCTGGAATTGCCCTCGATGCAGCTGGCAGCCGACGCGACGCGACGCTCATGTGAACGCCACATACCCGAGACGAAGTGCAAATTACCCCAAGTAGGTCATTACGTATTCACTCTGTTGTGCTCTGAGGATGCACGCCGTGTGGGTGGTGGGTGATGGGTGGTAGGATGGATCCCGTAGCGTCGTGCAACTCAATGGGCATGAATAACATTGTGTTATGTCGATTCTTCTCGTCGTCGTCGTCGTCGTCGGATGTAAAAGTTTCATCGGGGGGCTGTCGTTGTTTCTTTTACTCCCCCGCCGCCCAACACACTCCCACCCCGCTCACTTAACATTAGCCTCAGGTTGTTTTAATTACACAGGAGTGGAAACTCTACTCTTAGTTTCTACCGTCCATTGTTGCGCAACGTCCTTAGTGGTTGTAGAAAAACCAGCAGTGGACAGGGTAATAAAACAAAACCATCCACATTCCGCTACATCCCTCTTGGATTCCATTTAATATCCCCCGCATGGGCTGGCATTAACATGAAGCCAGCATTTGTAATCTTTGCCACGGGGTGTGGTGAAACGGTGAATGGAGGGCGGTGCTCTTACAGGTGATTAAGTTTGCTTGGAGCGGAATGCAAAATACAAACTTCATGCCATTCACAGAGCGAACGAGCGACAGAGAGTCTTACATCAAAGCGGAGAAGATGAAGTGCTGTATTATGATTCCTTGAATGAGTGGAGGCATTTCAGTCCTGAGCTCATCAAAGTGGATGCCTGTCAGAGGAGATTCAGAGCAGAGTTATGCTCCACTCAGACTTGAGTCAAGAGGCATTGAATCATCTACATTTAGAGCAAATCTAATTAAATTTAAATTCCTACCCGGTATACGGGCAGGTTTCTTCGAAGAGTTGATGCTTCAACAAGACACTCTCACCGCAAGACACAGCACGACCCATTTAAGCCTTGTGGCGAGACAGATTTCCTGGACGAGTTACATCGCATTTAACGGGAAGCTTACGGCTACTCATGCAGCAAGACTATGAGAATGAAGCCGTTGGTGTAAAACTCACAGCAAAGCGCACAAGGAGGTACTCCAAATTAGAAGATTTCCTAGAACTCAGGCAATTTTCCCTGGACTTCGGAATAAAGCACAGTAAACTAGTCCTCACTGGAGAGGATTGCAAAGCAGACACAGTCCGTGAACGGGCCGCAGTGGAAATTTGCATAGACGGAAATCAGATGAAAGCACAGGTTCCGGTGCATACGCCAGGTCGCCAGAGATGTCTATCGCTCTCCGTCTGCTGAATTGTATTCCAGACAGAAGTAACAGCTGTTCAAAAAGCAGCTCTCCGGCTATCAATGAGTCAGATAAGAGGTATATCTATTGTTTTATACATAGAGAGCCAGGCGGCTATAGAGCGCTCTAGAAACACCATCAATCAGTTCCAAGATGGTATTATTATTGTTGAGGGTAAATTGCACCACGACCTTTAGATCTATTGTGCCCCCTATTCATCCCTTCGCTCTCCTCCCATGCAGCTCTTTTCAGAGTTGTATTGAGGGTTATTTGATCCTATTGCGCGAAGATGGACGAGATTTGTCCCGGAGTATTCTCTCTAAGCCAGTTTACTTTAGGAATCTGAGAATGAGAGCTGGTTCTAGTCACTTCAATTCTTTGATTCCTCTGATATTAGGTGTTTGTCCAGATATCTTTGTCTTTCGTGGGCTAGCGCCACACAGAGTCCCAGTATATGTTCTGGGATTTCATTAGATTCTCCGTAGAATCTGCAGAAACCTTCTTCTGATACTCCTACTTTCCTTAGGTGTTCCCTCAGTTTACAGTGCCCTGTTCGGAAGCCTGTTGGGATGCGAAGATTGTTTTTGCTCATTCTGATACATGCTTCAAACCTCTGAGCGTTGTTCCCTGTATCTACCCAGTTCTTTCTTTCTATTTCCCTGAACACATCCCTGACGACGTGATCTCCTAGAGGGGATGATGTTTCGGTGCCTATAATATGTTTCGATGTTCCTTTCCTAGCGAGAGAGTCAGCCAATTGATTGCCTTCTATCTCTGTATGGCCAGGTATCCAACAGAGTTTTACTCTGTTACTCATACTCAGCTTCTTAAGCTTCTGTAGACATTCCCACACGAGATTGGATTGGATTTGACGATATAGGAGTCTAGTGCCAGGATAGCGGCTCGACTGCCCGACATTATTGCTATATCGCAGGTGGTATAGTTCTTGTCAAGATTGATCTGAGCGCATCTGTCTATGGCATAGACTTCTGCTTGAAAGATACTGGTGCATTTGCCCATGGGTTCGTAGTATATTGTCCGGGAACCAAATACTCGTGCCCCTGTTCCTTTATCAGTTCTTGATCCATCCGTATACCATTTTAACGTATTGCTGCTCAATCTGTGGACTATGGATTCATTGCCTAAGTCTTTTTTGGTGCTGAGCTTAATGACGTTATCCTACGGAATGGTCAGGAGTGGTAGCTTTCTGTCTAGTGCATCGAATTGTCTCGATGTGATACAACTGTCTTTTCCTATCCCTTCTTTTGCCATTCTCATGATTGTTTATTTGCACATTCTGCGACCACCACCTACGTGCAAATCATTGGAAAATTATGTGACCTGCACTTAATCAAAATTTAACTAAAGCCCTCCCAGAGTTAGACCATGAAGCATTCTTGTAAACTAGCAGGCGTAATAACTGAACACTGTCTCACACTAAGCTCACCAAGCCAGCAGACTCGGAACGCCTCACAATGACTTCTGTACAAGGATAACGATGAGGAGGAAGAGGAGTAGTGCACTAACTGCGAACGTCTGGCGTTCTAACAAAAACTAGAAGAAAACTACTAGATAGTTATATTTTGAACTGCTTCGAGAATAACTGCTAAGACAATTATAAAACACAAGAAAGGAGACCCATTTGACTGCGTCAACTATCGAGGGATCAGTCTCCTTAACATAGCGTACAAGATCCTCTCTGGCGTTTTGTGTAAACGCCTGAAACCATTCGTCAATAACCTGATGATGGTCCTTATCAGTACGGTTTCAGTCGGGCAAAAATTAGGCGTCTGGCCTAAGTGTGACTGCTGTTTATCAGCAGAGGACGACGACGAGAATAATATTTCTGCAAAATTGTTGGGTTTTGGAACGAATACGGGGGCAACGTTCACTTACTCCCTGACTACCTCAAAGTTATACCCGCTGTCAGGAAGCTCTGCCCAATATATCTTCGTTACGAGCCTTTTTGTGGCGACAGCATATATTTCGTGTAATTAACCACAAGTCCCATTCTAAGCTAAACACTTACCGCAATGTCATCCAGGTGTGGTAACAGCTGAACAGATTCTTGGAAGATCCTGACTCTAGTGGGACTGTGCGTTTTGCATGACCAATGTTGTGGTGGCCTGCGGCATTGTGGGTATGGGCGTCGACTCCTACTCACTTGTACCTACCTGTCTAGGTTCGATCTCTGGTACGACAAGAAATACTTTTCACGGCCCCACCTCTTTCGAGTCACTGACAATGCTCAAAGAGTATAACTATTTAGAAAAAGCCTCTGAAAAACTTGGCCGTTCGGAGTCGGCATAAAACTGTTGGTCCCTTCCACTCATCATCGAAGAATAGTACGCACAACATGAGTGGTTGCTGAGAAGCTAGGCCCTGGCTCTCTACGGGCTGTAGCGTCACCCATATTATTATTATTAATGTTGAAGAAGAAGTCACTTGACAGAGCATCCCCTGAATTTGCGCCGCTTCTAAGAAAACATTTCTCTGAAGCACTTACACACAATTCCAATTCCACCACTTCCCTGAGGAACTCAGATAACTGCCATGAAACACAGGATCCAGTGAAATGACACTGAAACCCGGCTGCCTCCCATCATCTATTAATTTCCAGCCGACAACCGGGCAACAAAGCTTGACTTAGTGTCAATCTAAATCCACTTCCGCGAAATACCAAACTATCGTTGAACTAGAATCAAAGAATACGAGGGAAAGTGTTGAGAAAACTTGCCTTTCTGCGCTCTCCTCCGGCGGCCGTCAACAATATTTAATCTTAGATGACAAGCATCTGTGGCGAACTTTTTTAATTTCGACTGGAAAACTTTTGCATCACTTATTCAAAATCCAATTTCACTCCTTCCTCGCCGGCAGACATCCGCTCCAAGAGCGCAGAAATCGCCTCTAGCAAAAAGCAACCCAACGACCGTAAGCAAGGCGAAGCACAGTGCCTTCGTGCCTCCTTCGGCGACAGGTTAGGAGAACTTTTCGCTCAGAGGGCCCACAAAAGCCAGCCCATGTTCGGTGTGTGCGATTACGAATGAGACAAGCGAGGAGAGACAGACATGAAGTCACCCACCCACGGGCACACCTTAATGCTGTTTTGAAAGTCAAATGGAACCTAAATCAGATCAGGACAAGTTGCCAACGAATATGTGCGCGACCCTCAACAATGACAACTGTCGTACGCACGCATTTAAATGCGAAAATCTCTTGCGCCCGCCCCCCGACACAGCGAGGCTGATTCGAATTCAAAACGAAACTAAAGGCCCGCCGACAAGGGAGCTTCCACGAGACATGCTCCGTGCCCGAAAGCCACGTAAGAACGCTATCCGATTGGGATGGTGGGTGCTGGTGTGTGCGAGTCCTTACGCCGGGGATGTCAGCGCTGCGGCTCCGGTTGTTCTGCCCGAGAGTGAAAGCCCCCGCCGGGAATAATAAGCTAAATGTGTTTTAATAAATTTGATCGTTCTGGAAGTGGTGTTTTCTTTTCCGAGCGAAGGGCGGCCGTGGTTGGCACCGTGAGGTATTAATAAGACCCAAGCCCCGAGCGGGGTAATTTAATTTCCGTGCGCGAAGGATGTACGAGTACAGAGTGGCGTCGTTCGCTTACAACGGGTACGGTACCTCGTGTAGCCGATTTTGGGAGAGTTAATTTTCTCGGAAAATCGGAGACTCTGCTGAATTGAGCGTTTTTATCGGGCGCGTCTCCACAAAGCCACAAGTTTGGCGCCGCAATTATGCTCTAATGAAAAATATTAATGTCATTGCTGGGGGATTCGATTGAATTAGCACACGAGTACCTCAAGTGGCAACGAAAGCGATGCGAGGCAGCACAACAATGGCGTGTGGTGGCATGAGATCCGCATGGCATCGGTGGAGTGACTTCATGCGAAATCACAAGTGATGGCAGAAAGTCAGCGGCACTGAGTGGCTTGGCTGCGGAGTTAATTAGACGTTAAGGAGATGTTTTTATGATTTGCCCCCAAACGGGCTTGTGGTGGTGAGCAAACGGCTTAATATGCGGAATTTAAGGTAATTTTGAGAGGCTTTCGGCGTACGCCGGGTGGGGGGTGGGAGCTAATTTTTTAGACAATGCGACGACTTCAATGAAGAGATTTTGTTATTTCCCAGATGTCAAGTACTGTGGAAGGCATGTCTGTGTCGACGTGGTTGGGGGGAGAAGGCTTTATTTAATTTTTTACTCTTTTTTAAGCCTGCGATCCTTAAATTGCACGATTTTGAAAAGGGCTTAAATGGGGTAGGCTCGGCAGTTCGAGGAAGAGGACGGCGTTAGGCTGACGGGTTACCCAATTGTATTTGTCATAAGTTAGGTAAACAACAACGATCACCGCTCTTGTGCCTTAAATTTTCGTGGTAGCTTTTTTTACACCGGCTTCTAGGAACAAACGGACCGAACGGTCGAAGATGGAGTACCCAACCGTCGAGTCGTATGGGAGAGGGAGTGTGCACCAAGGCCCATCTCACTGTGTGGATGGCTGCGGAGGAGCTGGAGAACTATTTGGTCAACGGCTTGATTTAAGACTGTTTAATGCGGTGCGGTCTAGTTCTGAGCTCCTCCGACATATTCCGAGCTCTAAAAGGTTAGGTAGGGCGTAGGAAAAGCCCAGACCTGGTATTGGAATAGAGTTTGCGGCGGACCAGCCCTATAGTTTTAGGGTCAACAGCAGAGCTCACAGCCTCGGCGGAGTTGCGGACACTGGATGCATCCGATCCATTCCTCCTACGAATCAAGGACAACGATTTTTGGTTCTTCTCGTGAGGTCCCTTAACAGACCAAGATCAGCGAAAAGAACTAGCGGAGGCTGGAAATTTATGAAGCAGACATCACCGTCATCCAGGAAGTGAGGTAAAATGGACCGGGCATAAAGAGGATGTAAAACTACGACACTAACTACGGTGATTGCAGCAGAGACAGGCGATCATTTGGATGTGGATTTGTTCGTCGAGGCAGACTTAGCCAAAAAGACTTAAGTTTTGCTTGTAAAAGCGAGCGTTTCATATCTTGTATGTCATGATTCGTGAACATTAGTCTGACAGAGAGGATAAGGCTGACAACAGCGAGTAGCTTGGAAGGACATACGATCAATGCCCCAGCTCTGGCGGACAGGATCACCTATCCGATGATAGGAAGACTTCTAAGGCGAAGTCAAAGGGGTCCCCATTCTCGTGGATCAGCCGAACGATACTGAGATCCCCCTCGGCTGGTATGCTTTCCTCCACCCATAGCTGGCAGACGAGCTGGTGCTTCTCTAATTTCGAGTATTAGGCTCCCAAAGACGACCTTAGCATATCGGCACAAACATAATGTTAGCCTATAGATGATTTCTGGTATGAAGGCTACCCGTCTGGTGTTCTGAGTGTTTCCAGTCTGACTGGTTTGTCTTTCTTGAGAACTTTGACTAGTCTGCTGGTTTGAGTGTTTCGATCTTTCCACAAAATTCCCTATAAGAGGCACTTTTCGACATCCGAATAAGGCTGTTATGTTTTTGTTTTCTTTTGATCGGTACAGGTTGCAGTCCTCCTCAGAATCGATCTTTAAGGACGTTGCGTTTACTCTGCAGTTCTGCGTTCCACCATGGAGGAGATGATCTGCAGGCGGTATTTCTGGCTGGACTTCAACTGCCCTCTCAACTTTCCGTCTCGTTCTGAGCCTAGGGAGAGGTTCGATGCAAGTTTCTAGCTCACCCCTAAGCCGTATCTCTTCTACTCAGGAAGGCTATGTCTATGGTCTGACATGGACACTTCCCCCAGAACCGTCTTGTCTGTAATCTACTTAAGGTATTCGTTGGATAGCCTTAAGATAGTCGATTACTTCCTGTCTTCTAGTCGTAACAAAATTTGCGCTGGGAACCAACGTTTTTGATGCCCAAATTAGTTAAGTCCAGAAGATAACTCCCTCTCATGTTGCATTTGCTGCTGCCCCGGAAGGAATTCTGAACTACTGGTGTCGCAGTATTCTACGAGTTCTACTACCGCTTTTGGTGGTGGCGGGAGAACAGAATCGGGGAAGTAGGCTGAAGCAACAACGAAGTTATGCCACCCTCCGTTCGCTTCGTAGCTGATAACAGCAGCAACCAAATCTTGTCCACAGAACTGTCTGAGAGAGGTTTCGGCACAATGAGACAAGTTCTCGGTCTTTCAGATCGCTCGTCATAGAGTAGTGAGAAGCCCCGCAAACCACCAAGACCACAGAAGCGTTTTTTTCCGCTCCCATGGTTCTTGAATGGATGTTATGTGAGGCTTTGTTTTCATCATGGAAAGTCTGCTACTTAGGATTGCAGTAGCATCCTTAGAATGATGAAGGTTGATCTGGGTAAACAATAGTATCTTAGTCAGGGGCCACTCGGAGACTGCCTCGTTTGGAGCCCGTTCAACCTTTTCTGTTTCGCGAGTCGTGCCATCAGAAGTAATACTCTGTCTATGGGATTGGAGATTGAGCGTAACAGGCAGAGCCTCTCCGCTACTTTCTCTATACTTCCAACTCAAACCACCGAACGTATCGTAGAGTGAATGGCAGGAATCTTCGGCGAGTCCTTGGTCAGCGCCGCTATGGGCGGGGGTAGTGGGTGGTGTCTCCAGAATCCTTCCCACAGCCGCAATCGAGAAGACAGACTGCGGGTGGATTTTCGCTATAGCGACTGCCACCTGGAGTGATCGATAATTTTTGGTTATCCGTCGTACTAATTTTTTACTTTTTTAACGTCCAAGTTCGGACATTTCTGGCTTTTAGTTCGATGTCTCACCTGGGATCTTTAGAACCGAGGTTCTTTGACTCTTAAGCCCTCCCGCCACCACAAGGCAGAAGGGAGAGGGGAACATCTTACTGGAAGCACCACGGCACGTCACTGAAGTACACATATTACTGGACACATCGATTCAACAATCTGACACTTAAACCTTTTTTTTTCCTCAAAACCCTTTATCCTGGACAAACATCAGGAACTCCAATCCGCTGTAGGTCCCCCTATTTCTAGTTCATCTTTTCTCATCTCTCATCTTGTTAAGCGTCCACTTAAAAGAACAATCCTTCAAAAAATGAACGACTCCTTACAAGAAGATTGAAAGAAAAAAAAAATAATACACCAGTCCCAAGCGCCCTTCGAGTTCTGATGTAATCCTACGAGTGATGGGCTCAGAGTGAAATCCTCCAAGATAGCGGAGACAATCATAAATCTCTTTTATAATTACGACAATGCCCCCCTCCGCCCCTCCAGCCGGACAGCATGTCCTTTCAACTTGAAGCGCCTCAATCTGGTGATTTAATTTGAATTTGAAAGGAAGACAACGATTTTAATCCGCCTTTCAGGACACTTTGCATAATCCATGAGCAAAAAAACGTTTGAATAAATCCATGACCATGCAAATTCGCATCTGCGGGCGAATAACTTATTCAAGGCAATATTAAACTTTTGGCATTGTGGGGCCGCACACAGTCAGCCGCTGTGTCGTTGCGTCGGTTGGTGTCATGGCGATTTGTCCTGCTTGCCTGTGGCCCGGAGGGGGCAGCTTTATTCAAAATTGATGCTTGGCTCGCTCGTTCGGTTTAAGGTGGAATTCACTGATGTTGATCACATTTCAATGATTTGCCCGGCCGCGTGGTGCGGCGGGCAGTCCTTCGGCCAGTGTCAACAAGAGTGTCAAATGATATCGAATTATTCTTAAGGGAGAAAAATATTGTTTTCTGTGTCTTCTTGATTATTGTTTGTCACGGATGATCGACGGAGTTGGGGGCGGTAGGTCCTCGTGAGCTGTGGAGGAAGGAGCTGACGCAGTTTTATGAAATCGACCTCTCCTGAGTCCTTGAACGTATGGGATGTAAATAGATGCTGGGAAATGTGTAAAATAAGCCGCTTTAATTTCGGCAGAATCATAGTGTAAGTGTGGACGTGCTAACTATTTGGAAAATTTGTATTTCTGCTGACGACGCCCCTTTCAGTTCGATATGCTTTTCCGAGCTATGTTTAGCAACGTCGACTTAATCGTTGACCCAGGCCGAAATACACATATCCCGCCAAGACAAAATGTGGCTATATGTATTGATAGCCAGGCTATTGCCTCCTATACCACACACTCTTAACTTGTAGAGAAATGCCCGGCCGAGCTAGCATCATTGGAAGGCCAACTCAATATATCCCTCATCTGGGTTCCTTGGCACAGTGACATCGCAGGAAATGAGGAGGCTGATGAACTGGCTAGGCAAGGTTCTGCCCTTCAAAGCTCGCTTTCAGAGGAAGTATGTGTAGCACTACAAGCAGTCAAGGCACATATCTCTAAGCACTTCCTTCGAATTGCCAACCACAGATGGGTCAGACTTACAAACTGTTAACTCGTATCGACAAATATCTCCACCATTATATAACGATTCTAAATTGTTTTTTTGCGAAATAATAATTTAATTTGCGAACTGTCAAGCTGAGAACGCAATACAGAAAGAGGCAAACGCGATCCAAAAATTCACGACCAAAGAATTCGCGAAGAAGAGTCAGTTTTTATCGTTGCACAATAGATTCTATTGCCAAACTTGTAGACCATTTAGTCGTGAAATTGTAGATCGCGTTACGAATTTAACAATTTGCTAAGAAAATGACTGATTCGCAGAAAAAAAAACTCATGATCGTTAATATCTTTCTCAATTGAAAACAAAAACTCGATTTTCCCATGTCAATTTTGTTTATATTTTTTCTGGAAAATGGATTTCTGAAATTCGCGTTCGCATTTTGCGGCTCATGTGTAAAGTGCTTTGTGGGCGATTAAATTGTTTTACTTTTATTCATTCATTTGCAATATTTACTTGGTTTTTTCCCATTTGTGTAAGGCTCGTCGTAAGCTGCTTTATTTCCCCCAAATATCCATACGTGCAGAGTGAGTGCTTCGTTGAACTTCCCCGGCCAGCAGGCAAATAATAAACCGTGAAATAAGAATTTCCGCTAAAGTCGATGTTTACCGACTAAATATGCGAAAAATTGTGGAAAACAGAGAGGATTGGTATTTGCTTATTCGCTCCAAATAATTGATTCTTTTTTCGATAGAGGAAATGGGCTTTTGTTGCATTGAGTATCTCTCGAACATTTCACAGAGGGGTCTAGAGAATATGCTAGATGCCACCTCACACACACTCGATTTTATCGACGATTTCTGGGGTGACGACGTCTTTATGGCAAACCCGAACGTTCGGCGTCACAACAAGAACTAAGTAAACCAATTCTTATCCCTTGAAATTGGTAAGTACACATAATTCACTCCTTTCCATTTCCTTTCACGACTTTGTTTGCTTTCAATGGCTGTCAGACACCTACTAAATTTCGCAATGCGGGAGTTATAAAACCACATTCGCAGTTAATCAATAAGAACCAACTCACCAGCTGGATGTGGTTCTCTACAAGGAGTAAGCAATCTTCATTTAACGCAATTTGAGAAAGTGCACGAAGCTGCATTCTACTCACGTTTATATGGATCCTGTAGCTAAGAATTTTGAGGTCGAACCATGGACGCATGGAGACCGTAGAAAGACGATTTATTTCGCTGCATAAGTAGGTAAAAATTAACGAAAGTTAACGAAACTAAGCGAAGTGGTTAAAAGGCCTTCTATAATAGTCACGAGTGAACTTGAGCTAGAGTGTAATTAGAACGGAGTGTTTCGTCATGTTTAGACAACCAAAAATTGATTGCCGTAATGGTCTTTTGCGTGAGTCAGAATTTCTCTCCCTTATTTATTTTCGAAAATTTCGTATGTGTTTCAGAACATCGCGTTCAATTAGATTATATACGAATTCCAATTAAATATCAGCTGCTTTGCCCATTTTTCGTTTTTCCCGTGTTTTGTGCTTGTGTCACACTAGCTCATGCTTAACGAAACTTAATGAACCATTTGTGAGCTCTATTATGGAACTGTACACTAGAGTCCACGATTGAAAAGGACCTCTATCCATGAAACATTCAAGTGAGTATTTTGGTTGGTAGAGTATTCGCGGCTAACTGGGTCCTACGAACGTTCCATGTGGAAATGATGAGCCAAACGCGAAGCAAGCATCATTTTTGAACAATGCTGCCCCCACTGAGCCAACCAACAGAACGCCGGACTGTATGCAGCCCTTACTGTTAACCGTTTAATATTGCATTGGATAACGAAAGTCGAGGCTCATGGTAAGCAAAATATGGTCACAGCGCACAAAAGTGCTGTGCATTCGCTCGACTGGTTGTGTTGACAAAGTTCTCCTTATGTCCACTGTTGTTGGGACATAATTTCTTTAGAAGTAGCTTAGTTCCGGACCAACATAAGGCCCTATGTTGCAGTTCAGCTGATCTTGTGACTGCAAACATTTCATTTAACGAATAGTTGCAAGTGCCCTTGCATATTTGCCACATATCATCAGCAGCAGTCTGCCCTTAGAAACCACAACGTACTTCGAGGAATGGACTCTCTGCCTCACAAATCATACAAACTGCTATCTCATCAACCTCCTCTGTCATTTTAGATGCCCCACAGTCCAAGAGACGCACTCAGCTGAGCCTCACAAGAACCAAGTCACGTTGTGCTACCCACCGTATGGTCAAAAATCCAAATGTCCTTCTGAGACTAAAGCCAAATGGCCGTGGCCTCCACAAAGCTCACAAAGGAAATGCAAAGCTACACAAATGACAAATGGTACTCCATAATTAATGGTAAACAGTGCTCGTACACAATGGACATTTCTGACGAATTTCCAATCACGAGTGAGTACTCACCCGAAATGTCGCTTTTTCTGCTGATGTGACGCCAACTGCCTGTGACAATGGAAGGCCCTATCGCACACATTACACGTCAAGGACTCATCTGGAAGTAAACAAGAAGAAGGAAATGACTCTTGACTTTGATCTCACGAATTAGCAGGGACAGTGAAGCGCTCGTTATGGAACCGTCGCGGGTGGTCTCTCTCCCCCACCGCCCGCGCACAATTCCATTAGGGAGCCGCTTTTTGAATTTAATATTTAAATCCCCACTCGTACCGTAATCCTCGTCGTCGGACATGGCCATCGCCTGTAAGCGGCTTATGGTATTTGCGTTTATCTCCTTTTGTCGTCGAGAGGTGTTCTTCGAGGGGCCGTCCAGTTCGAGGTCAGAATCGTTATCCACAAAGTTGCCCTGCATGTCGTGGTGATGGCCAGCGGCGGTGTGACATCCCGCGGCCGCACCGTTGTCCTTGGATGTGATCATCTCGAAGTTGTCCAGATCGTCGAAGGGATCGTCGATGTTGTTCTTTATCGAAGCGCCATCATCTGAGTCGACACTTAGACGGCCGTATGCCTTGCGGGGAGGTCGTTTGACATATTTATCTGAAATGAAACGAAGGAGAAGTATGTCAGCCGGATTCTACAAGAATTTGACGAAATGTGACTGAAATGTAAACCGTTGGTGGGACTGAAGAAACGCACGTACCCGCTGGGCTGCCTGTCATGTGCCTCGACGTGAGGGTAACTGAAGCAGAACGCACGTAATCACAGCCACCCCATGTATGTACGTTTCCTTAGAAGCCCCCGAGTCCTTCGTGTGCCATTCAGCGGTTCGGCGGAATGGAAAATACACTTCCCGCGATTCACGTACTTGACGAACAGCCTGAGTACGTTCCACTTTCAACGAAATTCATCTCTCGCATGAATGTCACACAATTTCCGTGCGCCATTCAAGGGTGCACACAATCGTCGAGGAAAAAAAAGAAGAAGAAGCAAATGTATCTTTTGCGCTTGATGGAGCATTTTAAACATAAAATATTCCTCTAGGTGTGGTGTTCATCGTTGTTCATCCCCTATGACAGCTTTATGCATGTCCTTGGTTTGACTTGAAGGCGGTCACGACCTCCGAGGGCGGCAAAGACAACACACACTGACGCCATTTGAAGAACAAACATCCTTTGAGACTCACTCGAGGACCAAAAAAAAAACAAGCACCTGACGCCAAAAAGGAGAGAAATTCTCCTCAGAACAGCCCACATATGTGAAGATTTCCTAAATCAGCCCACGCCTTGGAGGCTTTCTGCCAGCACGTCCTTCACTCAAGCAGAGGAGCATCTGCATATCAACCACTCCTGGGTCCAGTGTCGGATCTCGGAGCTCTCCATCCATAAGTGACAGCAGATATGATCTCCAGGGCCCTCCGGATGGCGCTCCTTCGAACCGAGATGGTAAACGTAAATGGCAAGTGGTCGCCTTCAATTAATTGCTCTTGGATGTAATTTATTTTAGCGATGCTCGCCTCCGGAAGGACTGCGTGAGGTATGGCTCGATGATTAAGTTTAATTAATTTCATCCCGAGGCACGGACGACCAAGTGTGCTTGGGCGTTTGCCTGCCTCGATGGAGTGGAGTGCCTGACAAGGGTGCACGCTTTAAGTACAATTAGAGTGGACCGCGTCTGAAAGGTAGGGTCTTGATGGCGCCATTTCGTTGCCAATTGAGTACCATTTGTGATGCGGCTTTGTGATATTGTCTTTATGCTTCAGTTCGCATTTGTTCTCTGCCGAGTGGACGGGGGTAACGAGTATGAATGTGTTATCTTAGACCCGTCGGCAGTGCCAATCAGGGGTACCGGGGGTTGAGTTATCCTTATCTGAGGAGTACTCTGAATGGTGATGAGATAGGTGGGGTGCCTAGAGAGGGGCAGGTTCTGTCAATGGGAATGTGTCTGCGAAGAAAAGTCTTTGTCTTCGAAGAATAAGTCGTGGCATTTATGTCGAGACTGTGCGAGGTAGCTAATGTATGAGCGACAAGTGCCAATTATTCAAATTATGGTGGACAGCAGACAAGAGACTGTCGTCGTAGCAAATGAACACTAATAAGCGGAGATGTAAAATTGTCTGCAGTCCTCTCGTATGCAAGACAAAGGATTTAGCTTGACTTGAATTCTTGAGGACTCAATACGGGGGCAGTTTGGTCCGAACAACTTGCTTTTTGCTGCTTTGGCCAGTGTTTCTGAACATTCCCTCCTTCAGTCAAAGCAGTGCGCAGACCAGAGCCTTAACGAACGAGCTTCTGCTAGCTTTCTACTGTTTCACACATCAAGTTTGTTCAGGTGTTTTGTTTGGAAAGTCGCCATGAATTTGAACACTGTTTCGATCATGTGACGAATCACTAGGTCACATTTTGTTCTCTTCTCTCTGCGCAGCACATCAAGCAGTGTTTCGACAATAACTTGTCGAATGTAGGCTTCAAGTCAAAGCTCGAAAAAAGACAGAAATCATGTCTCGGTACTACTCACCGTTAATTACAAACAATGATGATATAATGATTCCACCGCCCGCAGCCCATTTTTCGAAATAGCGTGAGTCCGTTCATGATGAATTGCCAAACCAAATTAACCTCAAAACAGACGAGAACTGTCAAATCAGCTGTCACACACAGTTGCCTCCATCTAAGTCGAATTTTCACAGGATATCAAAATTAATTCGAGTTAGAGGTTTTTTGCATGGAAAATTGAAAAGAATGCCAAAATATGGGAAAAATAGTTCGAGTTAGGGGGAAATTCGACTTAGGGACAGTTCGACTTAAGGAGAGTCCGCTTTAAATTTGAATATTTCGCACAACATTTGAAGACTCAGCCGTACATTTAGGTTAGGTAAGTAGGTAGACGGGGTAAGCCACGTTTCACATAGGTCCAGTTGGACCTATTTCGATGTTAATTAGGGGAACGTAGCCTCGTTTAAGTGTTGTTCAGCCATCCTGATATCCGAATAAACCTAAAAATGGATTTTAGATGGATATTTGTTAGATCCTGGCGGTATTGGAAGAAATGTTCTCCTAGTGTTCTATGTCTCAACTGACAAAACTGGGGCAATGACAGAGGTAGCGAGGAGTGTCCACTTTTCCCTCCATGTCACCGCAGCCTCTGCATTTCATCGTACTTCAGTAGGTAATCCAAATACCATCGCTAACAACTTTTTGTCGCATTGCAGGAGTTTGTCGGTTTTAGCACTTAGTTTTTGCTCAACTTGGGCCAGAGCATCCGAGTGGTGTCGCGGCAGCCTGCGATCAGCTTGGACTTGTAAAAACCCAATTATGGCTGCTCACTTAGACAATCGTGTCGGGTCCATTATGCTCTTTGTTAGGCGATATTCTTCTCCTAAAACCATCCAGATTCGTATAAGAACTTTCGAAGGAATCACTGCTTAACTCCTCCTGATCTACGAAGAAATGCTTTTCTAGGAACTGCCTCCTTTTGTTTGCTAGGACTGGACATCCGCAGAGCAGATGCTAGATAGATTCTGCTCCGTTCTAGTCTCTGGAGCTTCTGCAAAAGTCATTGTGCATGTGTACCTATGGCACAGTGCTCGGTAAGGACTACTAAAGGGTTAAGCTTTAAGGGCCGATGTCGAATGTGAACCACACCTAAACGTCAAGTTTTTTTTCTGCATTTCATTTGACATTTCTCAATTCCAGACTTAATCAATTTGAACCGTGGCAAGATACACAATCGAGCAACGCGTTACAATTATTCAGGCTTATTATGAAAATGGGCGTTCAAATCAAAATGCATATCGTGCACTTCGTGATTTTCTTGGTCAATTTAATCGTCCAAATGTGCGTACAATCGGAAAAATCGTGTACAAATTTGAGCAAACCGGGTCTGTAGGAGATGTGAAAATAGCAGTGCGTGCTCGTACAGATCGTACTGCAGAAAATATTGCTGCTGTTCGCGATAGTGTGGCTGAAGAGCAGTCCACCTCAACTCGTCGTCGTGCCCAACAACTGCACCTCTCACGCTCGTCGTTGATGAACATTATGCATAAAGACTTGCATTTACACGCTTACAAGGTGCAATTGACTCAAGAACTAAAGAATCTTGACCATTTCAAGCGTCGTCAATGGTCAGAATGGTGGCAAGAAATGGCAGCAGTGGATGATAAATTTTCGAAGAAAATCATCTTCAGTGATGAGGCACATTTTCACCTCAGTGGATTCGTCAATAAGCAGAATTGCCGCATTTGGGCGAATGATACTCCAAGAGTGATTGTCGAAACACCAATGCACCCACAAAGAGTGACTGTTTGGTGCGGTTTATGGGCTGGCGGCATCATCGGGCCGTATTTTTTCGAAAATGAGGCCGGTCAGGCAGTTACTGTGAATGGTGTTCGCTATCGTGAAATAATAACGAACTTTTTATGGCCCGAATTGGAAGATATGAATGTGGACGATATGTGGTTTCAACAGGACGGTGCCACTTGCAACACAGCTAACGAAACAATGGCTCTTTTGCGCGACAAATTCAATGGCCGTGTTATCTCACGTGGTGGCGATGTCAATTGGCCGCCAAGATCATGTGATTTGACACCGTTGGGTTTTTTTCTTTGGAGTTATTTGAAAGAAAAGGTGTACGTCGATAAGCCAGCAACAATTCAAGAGCTAAAGGATGAGATAATTCGGCACATTAACGGCATAGAACCTCAATTATGCTTCAGCGTCATCGAAAATTTGGACCATCGGATGGAGGTGTGCCGCCGAGGTCGCGGCGGCCATTTGGCCGATATTTTATTCCATACATAATTGAACCATACCAATATTATCATAATAAAAAGAAATGACAATGATTTCTTAAATAATTTGTGTTTTATTCAAAATCAACATCGGCCCTTAAAATTTAACCACCGCGTGCGTACATCCTTGCGATTAAAACCGATCAAGCTCATCAGCTCTCTCTCTCGCCCATATAGTCCTTGCTGTTGCTCCTATACTCAGACCACGTCATGTAGGTCTGGCACTATCCAGAGCTGCGTCTCTATGATGTTTGAAACAAGCGTGTCGTTGACGAGGGGATTGTTCGCGACTACCGTCTACGACTTTCTGGTTTCGAATTTCGTTATTATTTCTTCTGAAGTAATGTTTCTTCACATTCTTGATGTTCCCGAAAACGCGTATGCCACTCATCAAGACCAATATGTCTTGCGTCCACCGTCATGCTCAGACTAGATCTTAATCTTATCTTGAACACCAGTGGGAGTGGATTGTAAGACTATCGAAACCGAAAGTCTATTAATTTAGTCGAGAGATCCTTCGAATCATATCCAATCACCCCGTGAGGCACAAGCAGATCAATATTTCTTGTATTGCAAATACGGCCACCTCATCTAATATTGTCATACACTGTAGGCTTGTGCATTTCAGTACAGTCCAGAGAGCGCTCAGTTTAGCTCAAATCTGTTTATTAAACTGGTTCGTTCTTCTAGTTAGTTTGCCTCTTATGTCCGAAATAGACACTCAACGATCCACAAAAAAGGAGACCCCCTCAACTGCGCCAACTACCGAGGGATAAGTTTCCTAAAAAAAAACAAGATCTTCTCTGTCGTTTTGTGCGAGCGCATGAAACCATTCGTGAATAACCTGATAGGTCCTTATCAGTGCGGTTTCCGGCCGGGAAAGTCCACCATCGACCAAATTTCCACACAACAGCAGATCCTGGAAAAAACCCAAGAGATGCAAATCGACACCCACCACCTATTCGTCGATTTCAAGGCCGCATATGACAGCGTGCATAGAGACGAGCTATACAACGCCATGTCTAGTTTTGACATTCCTGCCAAACTCGTCAGGTTGTGCAGGATGACGATGGAGAACACTCGCTGCTCCATCAATGTCGGTAACGAACTCACCGAGACCTTCAATGTCAAAAAAGGTTTTAGACAGGGCGACGCGCTGTCATGTGAGAGAAAATCGTGCGAAACTTAAACGCCAACACTAGAGTCACGATCTTCCAGAAGTCCGTACAATTGCTAGCATACGCGGACGACATTGACGTGATTGGTCGAACACAGCGAGCCGTCAATGAAGCGTTTGCTGGTATTGACACGGAGGCTGCAAAAATGGATTTAACAGTGAATGAGGGCAAAACGAAGTACATGCTGTCATCTAGAAAGGACGCACAACGCCGACGTCTCGAACGTCCAGAACGTCACCGTAGGTAGCTTTAACTTCGAGGTAGGTAAGTACTTCGTCTACCTCGGCTCCCAGGTAAACTGGCGCATTGGAAGACAACATTGAAGCATTTATTCGTGAGATACCAGCCGAAATGTTGGAAAGAGTATGCCAAAATTGGACTAAGCGGATGGACCATTTGAGGCGCAGTCAAGGTCAACATTTGCATGAAATAATCTTCAAACATTAAATTATATGGACCGTCGACTATCGATTCAAATTTCATGCATTTTCCTGAATTTTATGTGCTTTTGTGTTTGTAAAAAATCGCCCTTTAGTTTGAAATTGCTCTGGCACAAGAGACTTAGCTCAGGACCACTACAGATTGCAACGGCGGCTAATAATGTGCTTCTATTGGCCAGTGTTAATGTCTTTTACCAAAATTTGTCACAGGTTCTGACTTAATGGACAAATGAAGCCATAGCATTCGACAGAGACGTCAACATTCTGACATTAGATGTAATATGAGCTAGTACTTTGTCGAAGAAAGATCATTGTCTTTTGTTTGACATGATTGCACTTAAGTCGACTTAGGTGCTCGTGCACGGATTATTCACTTTAGCCACACAAATACGCTAAGCTTCGTTAAGTGTTTCCGACGATCATTTTTTTAAAATTTCGTTAAGCTTCGTTCACTTTAGTTTGCAATAAATGTTTAAATTTCATTCAATTTTTGGACTAATTTCGTTTTCGTTAAATTTCGTTCACTTTTGATTCATTTTCGATAAGTTTCGTTCAGTTTTGAATAATTGGGTGCTAAATCAATCCCTCAGTACATATGTAAACAACCGTTGACATTGAAACGTCTGCCAGCAATTATGAGCACTTTAATTTTAAGATGAACATACTGTTTATGTTTTATTCAATCTCAACGTCTGGCGCCCTCAACAAAAGTCCCAATTAAGTGAAATCAGTGTTTGACCCAACTTCGCCGTGTTTATCGGTCCTGTAATGTTCATCGAAAGGGGAGGCCAATCGACTAATTACGCCGGTCAGCCGTCAATCAGCGATTACAAAGGCAGCGCAGGAGCCAGATGAAAAGCAATGAAAAAGCAATTTGTAGTCCTGCAGGTCAGTCCTTTCGTTCGAGAGGTATCCTCAAGCTGCCAAGCAGAACGGGACGACCCACAGAAAGGGTCACTTTTGTGAAGTTGTGCCAAAAGAAGCGGGAGGGTCCTTTATTCGAGCTGTGTTTTTTTCTCCTGAATCACTCCCTCTCTCGTGTTCCCTCCAAGCTGACAACAATTTTCCTCTGATGTACCTGACTCAGAAAGTCAACACGTGGTACACTTACTCGACGGCATTTGAGAAATAATCGTCGTCCTCGTTCGAAAAGCTCAGCTCACTGTCCTTTGAATTTCAACTTAGCACTTCTGCTCCGTTGCTTCGTATGCGCGGCACCTGGTGGCACGACGGCGTGATGATAAATCTTCTCTGTGTACACTGCACACGCCAGCTTTCAGTTTGAAGTCGCGCGCGAACTACGTTCGGATGCCTTCACAGCTGAGGAGCGCTGTCTCTGTGCACCAGTCAACGGCGGCGATTAATAGCAACACACACCGTACACAAGGTGAACACAGCCCTGCACGGTCGGGTATTAATCATTGGCCCTGTCCCCCTAGCTGCCTGACTGGCAGACACCGCTTTACGTGAGAGAAGGGATGAAAGTTAACAAAAGTGAAACAATTTTTTTTATCTCAGTGAGGGATTCTCATTTCGCATCATTTGGCTGGAGAGGTTCGTTTTTTTTTTCTATAAATTTGCAGAAGGATGCCCTCCCACCGAGGGGAGGCGAGAGGAGATTATGGTGTCCTTGAATCGCAATTGGATAATTCTTTTCTGCAGATAAGCCGAACGAAGGTGGATTCGAGGGCGCATTCTGGTCTTTTTTTCGGGTACGTTGACTGTAGACAGATGAACGCTCGGGGCAGGGACAGGACGACAAAGCCACTGAACAACTGGATGACGAATTGATGGGCAGCCTTCTGAGAGGACCCCTTTACCGGGGAGAAGACTGCGTTGTCATTGATGCAAGTTTGATTGATGATGGATGGGAAATTCTATCCTCAGACTGGACGAAGGATTTGTTGACAAGCAACGAAGGGATTTGATTTACCTTGTCACTGGAGGACAAGTGGATTGCTAAGGAGTGATTGATGGCAAACAAATATCGCCAAGGACATGGTGGTGCTTGTCGAGTTTCGTTTTTAGATTCCACCTGCTGAGTGCGGGCAAAGGGACTGTCATACCGTCACTGACTGTGCTTGTTAACGAAACTCTAGACATCGCGAGTAGCCTTGTCTGAGGTTGTTAGACGACCGCAAGGAGTCATTACTTATTCCGTTGGATAAGGAAGACCACGATAAATTGAGGAATTCTGGTAAAAATTGCGGACGAACTACCACCGTGTACATCTCACAGGATCAACTTTGGTTGGAGATTCAACTGACGTGTGAGATCAGTTTATTTTCAACGTTGCGTCACGTCGAAAAAAGGCTCTCAAAGGACCCCCCGTGAGCGCATTTTGCCCCAATTTAAATATTTAATTTTTATTTCATTTATATTCACACTTTAAACACCCCCTCCATCGCATTCCTTCCGCAGTCCCCTTCCATCGGATTCGATTCTCCGGATTGTTTCCCATCCATCCGTAATTGCCAAAGGTTGGGACACGTCAGTGCCTTCGTCTTCCGGGGGTGGGCGGGTGTTAAAATGATCTCAGTCCCTTCGAACGAAATGAACGCAGAGAAGTGAACGCAACGAAGTGATAACCCCAGCAAGCGATGGTAATCCTTCCAGTCTCGTGCCCCCCCCCCCATCGGCTATTGTTCAATGAAAATCCCTCGTCAACACTGTCAGGAGCGAAGACGAAGATACCTCGAAAGCTGCCAGGGGCTACGTTGAAAGTGTTAAATCATCTCACGCCGTTCGGACAGATGAAGGCAACCAAGCGTTGTTTTGTTTTCCCGAGTAAACCCCTGGAAATTTGTTAAATTCTCTTCAATCTCCCCCACCGTGCCCCGGCATTCATCTCGTGTCAACGAAGCAAAAACAAAAAACACCGCAACAATTGCTTGAACTTTAAATGGGCGGAGTGGCGCATTTAGCTCATCTTGTGGTGCAGTGTGGAAACAATTTGTGGAGCGCCATGGAGCAGGGCGGGCTTGTCCGTGTCTCCCGCAGGCTTCACGCGCTGCCTCTGCCCGTCACGATGATGAGAAGTTTTATTAAACTTTTCATCCGCAATGGCGCGCGCTGGTTGACGGAAATAATTGACTTTGACAGTTTGCATACAAATCGTTTCGAAATTGGTTTCTAGTCACCCCACCGCGCCATTCCACCGATGCGCCCGTGACGGGGATGTGAAACCGACATTTGGATGCGGACCAGCCACCACTGGGCAGGCAACATTAAAGTGGATGCCTTTAAGGATCCTCCATCGACTGCGTCGGCTGCTGAGTCGCACTTAGCCAAATAGCCCATCGTCCGGATGTCGTTTCAAATTAACTCGAAGCGGCTACGATTCCCCCCAGACCAGAGACTGAGAGGTCTGGATTTGTCAAAACAAGTCCATTAATTTGCCTAATCCCAGCGCGATTGCTCTCGAGCGTTAAAGGGATCAGTTCGGCGTGTTCATTCCCCATGGCGGTGGATATTAATTAAGGACTCAAGCTCATCAGCAGCTCAGCAGCAGTGCGCAACAAATGCTGAAGCATACCCGTCGTCCATGTTTGTCGCCTCCGCCGCCGCGCTGCCTTGTCTGCTTCACAGAGGCAATAATTGCAAATTTAATTGGCATGTTAATTGATTAAAATTGCAATCGGAGCTCGAAGGATAACGCTGACGCTGGGTGCGGACAGTGCCAGTGAATGGGGTGGAGATGGGTGGTTTTTCTGGTGCGTCCTCCTAATGAACGGGCTGCCAGCGGTTGATGATGGATATTAGATTGTGCCGGCCAATGGCTGCCCGATGGAATGGGATTTGGCTTTGTCTCATAATTAAGTGCTGGCTGGACTGGAACGTAGCGTGCAGCGCCGCCGCCTGAAGCACAAACAAAGCGCCATAGACTGGGAATCGATATCACTGATGGCGATGGAATGCCAGTGTTAGTCACGAATGTGTTGATTAAAGAGGTATTCTGGTGCGAGAAGTGGTCAATTTATGGATCGGCTAAAAAGACTAATCAATTAGAGGGTGTCAGTTGGCGGCGGCTGAGTAAAATTCATGGATTGGTGGACAAGCCAGAAGCGGATAGGGAATAAGTGAGATCAGCAGAGGAGGGAAGCGGATTGAAGGCTGGGTGTTGGTGGAATTTGGAAAAAATAGGTCTGGCGCCCAATGGCGGACCATTGAATGGGAAATAATTTATGTCTGCGGCCAAGTGGGTGTCATAATTTTGACTTTGGGTTACAGAATAAACAATTTCTGATACTCTTTTTTCGGCACCAGCATCAAATGACGTCTGTAACACATCATCACGGCGAAAATCTAATCAATTTTCAAACACTTTTTCTAAAATTCAAATACTGAGGTAAGGGTGGCTGGGTGCTGTGGGAATCGGGTAGGCACTGACTGGCGTCAACCTAGCGATGCCCAGTGTTGTAACTTTTTCTACACACCAATTGTGCTTATTTTACCTCCAAGTGGTAGCCATCGGGTACTGGTTGTAGTTCACCCGAGCTCAACTTGCCAAACTTATAAGTGCGACCTCTTGTCCTAGGGGTTACAAAAAAGGAACTGGCCCTCCAGGTTGGGGGTTGTGCCGTCGGGGTAACTGCCCGACCACACAAAAAATTGCTAGTTACGAAGCAATCTTTCAGAAGTCCGTCCAACTACTCGCATATGCCGACGATATTGACATTATTGGAAGAACGCAGCGTGATGTCAATGGCGCTTTTGTGGGTATTGCAACGGAGGCCGCGAAGATGGGTTTAGCGGTAAACGAGGGTAAGACCAAGTATATGCTGTCAACGAGAAAGGACACCCAACACCGACGTCTCGGTCAGAACGTCACAGCAGACAGATATAATTTTGAGGTAGTCAAAAACTTTGTCTACCTAGGCACCGCTATAAACTCAGACAATGACACCAGCGCTGAAATCAAACGAAGAATAACTCTTGCCAATCGCTGCTTCTTTGGGCTAAGAAAGCAACTGGTAAACAAAGCCCTCTCTCGAACAACCAAGATAACGCTCTACAAGACCTTAACCGTCCCAGTCCTGCTATATGGCGCGGAGGAATGGACTTTGTCAAAAGCGGATGAAGCTGCCCTTGGTTGCTTCGAGAGGAAAATTCTTCGTGTGATTTTCATCGACTTAGCCAGAAGAGTGAAGATCCAAAGACTGAGATGGCTAGGTCATGTAGAGCAGATGGAAACCAATACTCCGGCCCGAAAAGTCTTCGAATCCACCCCCGAGGGACGGCGCAGTAGAGGAAGACCGCGACTCAGGTGGCGCACGCAAGTGGAAAGGGACCTCAACCAACTATGCGTGCGAAACTGGAGACAGCTAGCTAAAGATCGAGCTGGCTGGTGACGCTTGTTGGTTGAGGCCCAGGTCCACCCCGGACTGTAGCGCCACCTTAAGTAAGTAAGTAAGAGGTAAGGCATCTTGGCTTCGCTATTCTCGTCAGTTCACAAAGTTTGTCGTCCTCCGCCTCTTTCAATTAATTGAATACGCAGATGTCTCCACCCTGACTCTGGAGATCGCAATGAGATTGCTTCTTCTTTGAAATCAATGCAAAGATTGAATGGCAAATGGCATCAATTTTCCTTCTTCCAGGCGACAGCAGACCAAGACCTTCAATCAATCAGTTCAACGCATCAAAAGGGCGGAAGGACTAAGAGCTGGGAATCAAGATAACTTTATGAAAACCCTTGACCCCGTCAGCCCGTCTTTACGTCAAAGGCGCGGCCACTTACGGAAATAGATTAGGAAACCCTTGTTGGTTTTGAGGGACAGAAAATGATGTGATTTTATTTTGATTAATGGCGTGCGAGGTAGAAATATCTATAATTTTGGAGAGCTGTGGGTATGTGGATGGATGGATAAGTTGCCGGGCGTGTGTACATAGCCAAGAACGACCACATCTTCGACAACCCCTTCCTACTCGGAGTGCGGTACTGGACTCATTGTTACAGACTTATTGGCTGAAGCTCACTTAACAAGAGCGAATTTACAGAGTCTGTATACAGACCTTAATCGAGGCATGAAATCGGGTTCTATTTGATACACTCAGGAGAAATGAAGACCACTCTGTAGTCATTCATGCCAATCCGACAAAGAAGTTTATCTAAGCGCTCTGAGATTAGGTGGGTAGCTAGGTAATTGGGTGCCCTAAAAGCCTTGTGGCCGTCCCTCACTTAGAGCAACGTGTTGAGGCGATTGGCCCATACTACAGTGAGACCTACTGTAAAGTCAGCCAGATTCGTATATTCATCTTAAGACGATTTTCAGTTCACCACTGCTTAAGTCCTCCAGATCTATGAAGAAGTTCTTTTCTAGAAGCAGATGCTGGATAGATTACGTTTCTTCCCCATCTCTGCAGCTTCTGAAAAAGTCGTTCAGTCGCATTGCATGTGTACGGTAAGGACACCTATTAGCATGCATACATTCTTGTGACTAAAGCCGATCAATGATGTTGATCTCTTCTTGCTCAGCATCGGCCAAAGAGCCCTTTCTGCAGCTCCAATACTCAGATCATGCCAGCGAGTTCCGGCTTCATCCAGGGCTTCGTCTTCCAGTTTGTCTCCTTATGGAGCTGAGGCTACTCGTCATCGCTCAAAGCTCAATCTACCATCAATAGGTCCTTAAAGACATCATTTTTTTCGTGTTAAAATTCAATGCAACCAGTGACAATTAAATCTCACGAATTTCACATTTCTTTGACACATTTTCCGGTACATTTCCACTCCCACTCATTCCCATCCACTTTCACCGCCTGACAGCACTATTCGTCGTTTGGTGTTGAATTTTATTGCGCACGAGATATCGGGAAATCGTCGATTGTCGTGCCGTTCATCATCTCTCAATACGATTCAATGATCTTGGCGTCAGTGGAGTCTACTTGCGACGCATTTTGAAGGGTTTCAATTGACTTAAAGACTATAGTCTAAGTCTGTCCACGTCGCTTGGAATAAGGCCAGTCGCTCGAATGGTTGACCTGATTTTTTGAAGCAAATTTTGATGACTCCCGAGGCTGATCTCACATTCTACGGCGCCGTCGACAAGATTATTTTTCGAATTTGGTGAACAGAGAATGCACAGGAGATCCATGAAACACCATCGCATAAGGGACTTTTTGGGCCGGGGCTTGCGCCTAAACCATGATTGAGTCAGTTTTCTTCAGAGAAGGCGAAGCAGTTGATGTTGGCGTATGACGTATAGACGATTACTGGTTTCAACAAAATGGAATTTTGAAATATGTTGAATTGCGGAAGCTTCTTATTGACCTCAGTAACAGATCCACTGGTGATTTGATAGCTTATCTCATCGAAAAGTGGAAGTAATCTTTCCACAATACAGGTGAAAGCAAGTGTTGAACGATATTGCACGAAGTATACAAATGATCCCTTTCCTCAAACGTCTCAAATAGCAACAGAAACTACCCCCTGGATCAAAAAAGAGGGTGGCCAACGATCCTGTGAATCAGAGAGGACATGGCATGGACAATAGTCCTTGGATCGCTAAGGGGTACGGTCTTTGGTTTGGGCTTGGTAGAAATTGGACTTAATATATTGGCTTGACAGAGTTCGGTATGAGGTTCTTTTGTCAAATATGCTTCCCCTTCTCCTATGGATTAGCAACTTAATTTCGAACCGTTCAATTCAAGTGGTTTTGGATGGGTTCAAGTCTGATATCCACCAAATAAATCCTGGTGTCCCCCAAGGCTCTGTTCTGTCTCCGACACTCTTTCTCATTTTTTTAAATGATCTACTGTCTGCTACATCTTATACAATTCACTCCTTCGCTGATGAGAGCACCCTCAGATTTTCATACTTGTTTCACGACTCACGACACCGCCCGTCGGCCTTAGAATTGGAACGGCAGCGTTTGTTAAGCACATTAAACTCCGATCTTGACCGCATAATTAACTGGAGTAAGAAGAGCGGAATTCAATGCTTCAAAAACTCAATGCTGTCTGCTGTCACTTAAGCGAAGCTATAATAAGCCCTTGTCCATGGATGGCACTTGTGTTGATGAAACCGGAAAGCTTTCGGTCCTTGGCATGTGTATCAACGCAACACTTAGTCATATATTCAAGGTCACCAAAAATGCTGCGAAATGTCTAGGTTTCCTTAATCGATGCAAGAAATATCTAACCCCCTCTGATTTGGCTTTTATTTAAACTTGAGCTTGACTAAAACGCTCATATCTGGTCTGGTGCCCCCAAGACCACCCTGCACTCACTAGATAGAATTCAAACGCTAGCGATTAAACTTATAGGAGGCAACAATGTGTCATTAGACTCGCTTGAAAACCGACGTACAGCGTCTTCTTTGCCTCTGTTGATGCTCAAGTGAGCTAGCCAATTGCATTTCTCCTCTCCATGAATTCACGCGCAATACCCGTCTCATCAGGAATGCCCATCAGTTTAGAGACTCGTTTATCAGCCGCACTACACGAATATGGAGTGCTCTTCCCAGCCCCAAGGTTCCCATAGACTACAATCCCCAGATATTTAAGACCAATGTGAACAGGTACCTCCTCTTCCTTTCCTTCTGTACCTTCGGCCCGTGATGTGTCGTGACTCCGGATGCTTAAAGGTATTAGTGATCCCTTGAGCACCCGTAAATTATAAAAAAAAGAACACAGGATGGTATGCCATGCCACACTGGCGTTCATTGAGTGGCCACCAGAATATCCTTGACTTCTTTTTGTGGAGTTATTTCAAAAGAAAAGTATACGCCCATAAACCCCAGACCACTGACAAGCTCCGTGCAAACATTCATGCCGAAATAATGGCTTCACCGTCCGAGAAGCTCGAATAGTAATGGAAAACATAGCAAAAATGGCCCATTTTGCATTTGGTCAATAGAGGCGGCCACTTGATTGATGTTGTATTGTTGCGGCCGCGGAGTTGTGGGTCTCTGCGTCGACTTCTACATACTTGAAGCTACGGTATATAGGTTTGAACCCCGGTACAACAAAAATAGTTCCCAGCGCCCCACCTCTTTCGAGTCACTGACAATGCTCAAGGCGTAAAAACTGTCTGTCTAGAAAATGCTTTACAAACTTGACCGTTCGGAGTCGGGTTAACATTGTAGGCTCCTTCCACTCGTGAGAGAACATTTGCAAGCACATCACCAGTGGTTGCATTCAAATCTAGGCCCTGGCCCTCTACGGATTGTAGCGCCACTCACCAAACTAAAATAATTATTAACTTTGAGTCGGTTTCCTCCGGAGAAGTCTGGTTGGGTGCCGATGTGTTTTCAACCGAGTTCAGCGTATTAAATCAAAGCACATCTCCGAAAAGACTCACAGACACATTTGTTAACAAAAAAAAAATGCTGTTATTTGTAGGCGCCGGCATATTTTGGCAGCGCCATCTGCCGCAGGTCATTCGCAGAGAACACATCGCACACGAATTGTCCACCTCGTCGAGCACTCAGTGAGTTTGAAATCCAGTCGACTCATCGATTTACCACGCAAAGTTCGTACACTCGTTAGATGAAACATCAGGTGGCCGTTCAATAGTTCAACGGGGCAGAAATCCAGTTGTTTCAAGACCAGCTCACCCTGCCGCCAGTCATAAAGGCCCCACCTGAGCGACCTTTCCATCACCGAGGCCCAGTGCACAGAGGCTGTGTTTTCATTCAATCAAACGGAAATCTTGTCATCATCATGTTGAATTATTTCCACAAAACCGATCGCTTATTCGGGAGACAAATGAACCGCAGAGGATTTTGCGAGCACCCACTCCCCAATCAGGACCCTTTGTGCGAGGCGGTCCTCACATGACTACCCAATCCATTTCACATGTGAGTTCGTTTTTCTTTTCCTCCCCTGAACGTGACACGAGCACACATGCCGGGCGAATAGCTCAGAGAACGGAGCTTATTACGGAACAAAGCAGGACGAACTCCGGTTTGAACATCCCCCGCACGGGGTTTCATTCTTCCATTCTTCCATTTTCTACTTAATTTCCGCCGCACAGGTGCGGTTTCGAGAGGTTAGTTCTTCAGTTCAGTTTTCCCATCTCCGATGTGTCCACGGGGAGCTCTGGCAATCGGTTTCTTTTGCTTACCTTACCCCACATGCCTCTCTCGCATTCCATGGAGGGGTGGAAAGCCATAAACATTTTGTTTTGATTTCAGCTATCGACGCTATTAGAGGGATTGACGTTGCGGCACACTCGTGCGGTTGCGGTCGATGCCGTGCGACGGAGCGAGTGTGGTGTGGAATGTGTTTTTTTTCGCCTCAATGACCTTCGGGGTGTAATGAAGCGGCAAAGAAATGGACAAATATATTTGCGGAATGTCTGATATCCATATGATTTGTGTCGATGGCCATGGGAGAGGCCCGGGAGACCGCCGAAAATGGGCCAACGAGCTGGCAACTTATCACGGTCGATGGGGTGGAAACCGACAATATTTCTAAAATATCACCTCCCTCCTCCAATCGAAAAGGGTTTGACGTTGGACGACTGGGCTAATTTCGTGGGTGGAAGTGTCTATCTGGTTGGTGGTAGAGTGGAAAAATCGAAAGTTGGCCATTTGTCTGACCAATTCCGAGGCCGGTCATGGCAATGGTATCTGTTAGTCCCGGTGGTGGGGGTGGCGGTCGCCCTGACCAGGCCTTCGTTGGAGCAAATAAAGCCCAGACTTGTTTACTTGCACGGGACTAGTTCATATTTCTTTTCTCTTAGAAGTCACTTAAGCTTCGGCTCTCTCGGAGAAGTGCTTAATCGAATTTGCACGGGGGTGGGCCATCTAGTGGTTTTTTTCTAAATCATGGGTTATTTTGACACTGACAGCTGTGTCCCGCTCGAAATCTTGACAGAAAGTCAGCACCGTACCTCCGCAGCACGAAATGAGTCACTTTACGCTTGAACAACGTTGTAAAATATTGAAAACTTATTTCCAAAGTAAGCGCTGTGTAGCCCAAACAGCGCGTTTTTGGAAAAGAAGAAGTTTTGGCCGAAATGAAGCAGCCTCTGCGACTACTGTACGCAAGTTTGTGCAAAAAGTTCATGAGACTGGTATGCTGGTGGACAACACTCATGGTCCCCGTCGTCGTACGGTGTGCACAGATGAGAATGTGGCTGCTGTGGCCGAGAGTGTGGGACTCAATTCACGAATATCAACTCGCCATCGATCTCAACAGTTCAACACTAGCCTGCACTAGCCTGAAAAGAATTCTGCACAAAGATGTCGGATTATTGCTTAAATGGCTAAAAAATTGACTCAGCAATTAAAGGCGCGCCATCTTCCGATTCGCAGTTTGGGCCTTAGAAGCAGCTTGAATTGGACAACGATTTTGGGCGTACATTTTTTGACAAGGCGCACTTTCACCCCTTCGGCTACGTTAACGAACAAAATTGCCGCATTTCGGGCTCGGAAATCCCTCACGTTATTATCAGGAGGCCACAGAGAGTGTCTGTTTAGAGCGGATTGTGGAGTGGTGGTATCATTTGTCTTCGAAAATGAGGCTGGGAACAAGATTTCAGTCAACGGTGGGCGTTACAGAGCTGACTTTTATTTTACTGAAATTAAAGACATGAATTTTGATGACCTCTGGTTCATGCAGGATGGTGAGGATATGCCACACAGGCCATGCCACAATCGATCTTTTGCGCTCCAAATTCAAAAATCGTGTTATCAGCCGTCTTGACGAAGTCAATTGGACACCTCGGAGCTGCGACCCCTTTAGACTTTCTTTTGTGGGGAACCGCGATAGCTCCTTGTCATGCCAAGAGTCTGGAAACGATTCAAGCACTTAAGGCCAATATCATCCAAGCAATCCGTGAGCTACAGACCGACACCATCAACAAGGTCTTGGAAAATTGGGATGACAGAATGCGCTACTGTGAAGCCAGCCGTGGCAGTCACTTGAACGATGTTGTATTTCATAAATTAATGGGAATGTTTGTTCTTACTAATAAAGCCATAATAAATGGAAAGATTTTTATTTTGTTCATTTTGTTGCATTTTTAACAAGAAACTTGTATTTGGCCCACCCAAATTGTCATCGAACAGCAAGAAAATTGCTGCATTTGCATTCGAGAGATAGACCAAAGGACCAACTATTGTTTTTGATATTCTACTCCTTGATTGTGGATAAGCCACTATTTCGACGGACACATGAACGCACATTGAGGACAGACACAGCACATCAGGGATAAGCATGAGCTTTCATCTGCTGTTAGTCCTTGCCCATCGTTTAGCTCAATTCCACCGGGCTCAGAATATCCAGAAGGAGGATTGTTTGTCCATCTTCATCGTCTTTGTGTTGCAATGGTACACACGAGTACCCAACATTATAGGGACGTAACCTTGGCTGTCCCAGGTGCTCAGCTCCCAGGCGCACATTCACCCTGCTCCAGCATGCCATCGCAGTCATTTTCCATGCTCCACACCATGTGCAGGTGGCTCAGCTGTGCACGACCCCTACACTCAATCCTCGTAAACATCCCTTGCATAATCCATATTTAATTCGGCCAGCAATATTTATCCTCCTGTGCTTTGTTGCCAGACATTAACGCTCCCCTTTAGTACCCACGCCGTCGAGATATATTGCTTGTACTTATGTGCAACACTGTAAGACCATGTCCTTCCGATAAACACCAAGCAGCAACGACAAACAAGAGGAACAAAAAAAAAACATTACGATGTCACCGCCGCTGCAGGAAAAGAATAAAATATCCCGCACATGCACACACACACTCCCACTCAACAAAGCGAGTGTCCCCCACTCCACCGAGGAGTCAGCGCGCGTCCTCAGTGTGACCGAAGGACACACGAGCACCGTCATGAAAACGTTTTACTTAAGTAATGAAATCAGTTCGGTAATTTCGCTCAGTTGAGCGAGATTTATGCGCAAATAAACCAGCAAAGGACCTCGGAGTAGTCGAGGAGATGGGACGAGACGAGGCAACCAGGCGAGCGACTACGTCAATTGATTACCATAATAAAAGGCCTGCAGTCGAAATGGTTTTGTGGACGCCACCAGAGCCAATAGTTCGCAGAACTTCTGCACAGCGGAACAAGCGGAATCAGGTGCTAGCGATTATACATGCTGAACGGTAATGCGGTGAATGTGTGCACCGAACTGAATCCATGGAGGATATTAGTTTCGGTTTGATTTCATCGCGACACAGATTTAGATTGGTTTCATAGCTCGGCACGCAAAAGCACCAAACTTTGGCAATCAAACGCGGCGCCGTGAATGGCTGAACTTGAGTCACTGGCTGAACGCATGGCGCTGGGGTATCAAAACGGCCGAGATCCGGCGAGTGCCCATAAGGATTTAGATTTCATGGATATGGATTGGATTTACTGCTCATATCTGCTTTAAGGGTTGTCGATTTCATGGTAGGTTTGTTTTATCGACGGACTTGTTGGGCGCTCTCGTTTCCGAAGACTCCGCTCGGTAGCCTGGAAGTGAATGTCATAATAAAGTTATGACCCACTGAGTTGTTGTCTGCCGGCCGCAGGGTGGTTGGGGGGGGGGGGGATTCATTAAAAATTTGAAGAAATTTATGAGCTGTTAAATGTGGAAACGAAGTCATTTGTCGCTGTTGACTGCTGCTTGGGTAAACAATAAATCTGCTGCCACTTAGAGCCGTAAGGCCAAAGGTTGGTGGCGATGAGACAGATGAACAGAGAGGCCTTGGTCTGATTTAATGTTGCCCTGAAGCTGCACGCGAGGCGAGGCAGGCTGTCTGCGTGGCAATTGAGTCACTGCATGTCTCCCAAGAGTCTCGCATGAGTCGACACAAAAAGAGGAGAGCACGCAAGATGTGGCAGTAATCTCGTTTCACACGACATAAGACGTAGCTCTGCATGTGCAGTCAAGAGGATTGTTTTGACAAACGGAGAGAACACAAATTACTTGCTATTGAATGCTGGGACGCTGTTAAGATGTCACAAATGCAATAGGCACCTAGCAGGAAAGCCAATGGCGAAGGGTGACAAAGAAGAGACGAATCCCTTTGCCGAACATTTAGAACAAGCACTGAAGCCTTTTGATGGACAAAAGCATTGACGGACGATTGTGGAGATATGCTGACGACTTGCGACTACCACGAGTGTCGCTAACAGAACTTTGACAGGCAGCTACAAACATCGAAAGATAACAAGCATCTGCTCACCAGCTTCGTGGAAAGTGGCAGTTGTGAAAAAACTGGGACAACATATCGTACCAGCCGACATCTCTGTATCTCAAAGGCATTCGAAAAAGCTGATGCGCATCCAACCGGTCAGAGTGAAGAAAGACGCCTTATACCTGACTACAAATTCAGTTTCGCAATAAAGCACGCTCCGCCGGAGTGCCCCAAGGGAGTGCCTTTAGTCCTGCATTGTTGCTTGTACATGCAGATGCTGCTTTGGTCGGCAGAATGCGCTCTTACGGCTTTACAATGAGAGTGTTTTACTACAGGTATTCTGGCACAATCAATTTACTTACTTAGTATCAGGCCAACGACAATTAGTGGGTCTGAGCCTGAGCCGATGACAGATGATGGTCTTGAACACGCTGCTTCCAGTCATCAAGACTAAACTGTCTTGCGTCAGCGATAACTTGGTCTTCTTAGCTGAGATTCGGTCTTCCTCTCCTTCTCGAAGTAGGAGGCTCGTATTCGAAGACCCTCTTAGCTGCAGAATTGGTGCCTATGCGCTCTATCTGGCCAAGCCTGCCCAGTGAATGGATTTTTTATTGCTTTCCGGACTACATCCACATCTTAGTTTAGCTCGGTTATGTCTTATCCTCCATTCACCGTCCTCACAGACGGGACCATATATCCGATCTTCATGTGTAAAAGCTTCTTCACTTCACGTCTCGGTACTCGTCTTGCACTGATCTAGTTTCTGCCACAATCAACTTGCAGGAAAACTTCTGACCCATTGGACCAAACTGTCCTACAAAACTCTTAATTTGCCGTTTAATCGAAAGCTGGACGATAAGCAAAGCCGCAGAGGTGAGGCGTGGCGCCGCGAGAAACATTTTGCGTCGGAAATATGGTCCTGGTGCATGGAGGAGAAGACCCTCCCAAAACGAGCTGTTCCGAAGGCAAAAAGCCATCGTCTACACTCGGCCTCATGTAGCGCATGAACATCGGTGCCCAGGTCTTCGAATACAACCCTTCCAGTCCGAGAAGGAGATGAAGATCGATCTTCGGTATCAACTCCTTGGCCAAAAATGGAAGGCGACATTAGCTGAAGCTCAAACCACGCATGGGCGAAATAGGTAGGTAGATAAATAAGTGAGCTGCCAACCAACTACACTTCCCAGCTGTCATGTCCTCGATAGTATGGGCGAGATAAGTAAGAAGGGAAATTGATTTCAAACAAAGCACACTACTCCCTCGTACCCATCAAAAAATCATCGATTGGCCAAGTTTCTTACAATTTAGACTTAACTCACAATGTGACGAATTCCTGTGCAATGTCCACAAACCAACCACAAAGCATGCCGAGGCTTACATCAACTCTACCCACTTAACCATCATCCGGTTGCCATAAGCGAAAAGCATTCTGTTTACCAAACTACAAGCCACCCCCTCCCACAATCCTTGCGACAGCAAAAATGTCGACAAGTCACACCCGTCGGGCGCCATTTCATGACTTTCCCGGAACACGGTTACTACAGCAGCAACCGTTTGTTAGTTCGAATCGATCCGATTAGTCGATTGTGTGAGTTTTTTTTTTATTCGGCAATCCGCTCAAATTGGTTTCGCTGAGCCATTGTTTTACAGCCGCGTCAGTCACCCCAGAGCGGCCGAACAATGGCTGAAATCAAATTCATTTATTTATGCATCTCCTGGCTGGGGCCGCATGCATGTCAGCCCGCTTGTGTGCTTTTGTTTTCGGCTAAAGTTGATGGCCAGACAGCAATGGGGGCTTCTCGCGTCGTGGACGGAATTTATTTCCATCATTTGGATTCAATTGCTTTCCATTAGCTGCGGATGGAGTCCATTTAGCTGGTGTCCGACTAAAAGGCGTCACTCATGAATATGAATGAGCCCAAACGAGCGCCGCCGAACGAACGCGAATAATAAACTGGAAGTGAAAACGGATTAATGTGTCCCATGGTGATGGGATAAACTTGTGCATCCTTATTCAATCGAGAGCCAGTTCTGCATAAAAGGAATTGTTTAAATATGACTGCAGTGAAAGCCAATGGAAAATCAACATTGTGCCGATGTGTAAAGAGACTTGAGAGGATCACGCAATGCAGTTGCAACGATTACGGACTGAATGCTTCATCCGGAGGGGATTAACACACAGAAAGAAAACAACGTGAGATTAATGATTGGCAGGCAGCACTGTGACTGACGGAATCCAGGACTCGCCTTCAAGTGATGCGAGTGGGTCCGGTGGGATTGGGAAGTCCGCGACAAACTGGATTTGCTTTGACTAGTGTGTCTGGGAAGTCTTCGGAAAGAATTGATTTTTGTCCTGAATATAAAGGGTGTTTTTTTTCAGAGGCGAAGAACTATGAATTTATAGCATTCTTTTCTGTGATTTGATAGTTCAAACTAGAAATGGTGTAGTATAGAGACAGCGGACTTTCACATTTTCTAACATTTTTTCACAGCGTTTTCTGAGACCGAACGGACCCATCAGAGAATGCGACAGTATTTCGTTAATAACTGACAAAAAGTCTATCAAATTCGTCGACGGACAAGGACTCAATCAGGCAGTCTCACTTGCGTTCAACAACTTAAGAATCGAAAAGTCCCTGGTGCCTTTTATTCATCACCTACTCACCAGAAGGGTAATCCCAGAAATAAATGAGTAAAAAGACTTCGGCTATTTCTTCCCCTAGTCCATGGCGGAAATTTTGAAGTGTATGTCGTGAAGGATCTATGTGTAGTGGAATTCCCTTGTATTTCACACATACTTTTACAAGATTCCCGGATTGACCACGATAATGGTGGAAAATTAAGGCCTCCGATTCGTGAATTTGCCCACGATCATGTAGTATTATTCGGAGGGTGTTCAGAAAATGACTCATATTTTTAAGAGGACATATATTTGTAATTGGTAAATATATAAAATAGGAGTACTTTGCATCAATTTAATTCTGCAGAGTAAAATATAGCTGATTTAGATGCCATGACTGGCAAATGAACTTAGTTGTATATCCTTCATTCATGAATTATGAAAACTTCTGCAATTAAAATACATAATTTGTTAAGAGCAATGGATGCAACTATACCTAACTCAAACAAATTTTGCAATTAACTTTCATCTGTATTTCTGTAAAACAATTAAAATGAGCAAATAAGCTATTTATTTTAAGTGATTCAAGCAAACGTTTCAATTATACTCTTATTATTAGATACCAGTACACATGTTTCGTGTGAATGCATTTTTTCGCTATTATGCATATGCAAAAAATACATACACTAATGTAAATAATGACAAAATTATTCAGTCTTAGTACATCGCTTAGAAAGCTACTTCATGAACATACGCTTTGTTCGTTTGCTAACCCCTTCTTACTGTGGTGAAAATTTTAACACCGAAATTTTAAAAAAGTTCAAATAAGAACTCTAATTCACCCCACGACTACGGTTGGGGTAGGGCATCAGCTGTTTACCAACTTTTCGCAAGAGCTCACACGTATTCACAGACAGGGGGCAAAAAAGCGTATAAAGAACGCTGTCAGATGAAATCAAGGGGCAAAAGAGGAAGAAGTTGAATATCTCTTCACTCATTTATTTCTGGGTAATCCACTCTTATCTGGGAGATGATGCGATCTGCAGATGAGTTAATACAGGAATCCCACATGGATGTGTACTTTCACCCCTTCTTTGGAACGTAATTAGTGCCGGATTTAGTGCCGGGCAGGGCAGGCGGGTCGACTGCTCCGAGTCTTAACAAAACAGAGGCCCACACAATAGACTTCGAATTCCGACAAGTAAATAACAAAGAAGTCCAAAGCGTCATCATCTTCAAAGACAGAATCGGCGACTACATCGTCTGCGAACTAGAACTTAAAATGTTAAGGGCCAGTGTTGATTTTGAATAAAACACAAATTATTTAGGAAATTATTGTCATTTCATTTTATTATGATAATATTGGTATGGTTCAATTATGTATGGGACAAAATATCGGCCAAATGGCCGCCGTGACCTCGGCGGTACACCTCCATCCGATAGTCCAAATTTTCGATGACGCTGAAGCATAATTGAGGTTCTATGCCGTTAATGTGCCGAATTATCTCATCCCTTAGCTCTTGAATTGTTGCTGGCTTATCGCCCAAATGCTGCAATTCTGCTTATTGACGAATCCACTGAGGTGAAAATGTGCCTGAAGATGATTTTCTTCGAAAATTGATCGTCCACTGTTGCCATTTCTTGCCACCATTCTGACCACTGACGACGCTTGAAATGGTCAAGAGGCTTTAGTTCTTGAGTCAATTGCACCTTGTAAGCTTGTAAATGCAAGTCTTTATGCACAATGTTCATCAACGACGAGCGTGAGAGGTGCAGTTGTTGGGCACGACGACGAGTTGAGGTGGACGGCTCTTCAGCCAACACTATCGCGAACAGCAGCAATACTTTCTGCAGTACGAGCTGTACGAGCATGCACTGGTGTTTTCACATCTCCTACAGACCCGGTTTGCTCAATTTTTTCCGATTTTTTCCGATTGTACGCACATTTGGACGATTAAATTGACCGAAAAAATCACGAAGTGCAAGATATGCATTTTAATTTGAACGCCCATTTTCATAATAAGCCTGAATAGCTTTCCGTGGTTCAAATTGAGTTAGTCTGAAATTGAGAAATGTCAAATGAAATGCAGAAAAAAACTTAACGCTTAGGTGTGGTTCACATTCAACATCGGCCCTTAAAATGTAACCACCCTTTACTACTATCAAATTCATTGCTGAACGTGAGTTAGCCTTTCGAGACGACAATCAAATTTTTGGTTCACCCAGAAATAGAAATTTTCTGTGAATTCTGGAATTGCTGGCCGAGTATGAACCAATCCTGGCAACCCATTTGAAAGAGCATGCAAATAAAGGAGGTGGTCATGTCAATTTCCATTCGCGAAGGATTGATTCAAAAAGAAAGATTTCTCACCTTTTTACCAAACTGCGGCCATAGCAAACGCTTTACTAACATTTCTCGGCATCAAATAGACATTTTGGATTGTCGCGACAATGCTGCAAACCTAAGAGGTAAATCCAAAGGAATGCTGGCTCTTATTTTGGCGATATAGGCGTTTGTGCCATGTTGAGTGGTTCTCTCAATTTAGTGGAAAGTTATTTAAGTTTTAAAAAAAACCTTAGCGGTCCTCGTTGGTCTAGTCGGGTTGAAACTACGAAGCCATTGTCGATGGTTCTTCTGAAATCGAAGGAGCTCCAACCAGCATATCTTCTGGCAAAAAGACATCGTGAGGAATGAAACATCGGCAACCTTTTAAAAAAGATGATGCTACAAACAAGATGTTGCAGGACCCGAAAATGATTCTTGAATCTGCAATGCATTAGAATCATTCGTTGAATCCAAAAGAGACGAGGGAGCAGCTAAAGAAATATGTCATACTGATCAATATGTATCAATCACGCACCAGAAGACGCACCATAACAAAACCTATGAGTTTGAATCAACTCGAAAGCACAAGACGCAAATCTGTCACCAAAAGAGAAACTCAAAGTATCCGGTTTTATCCCAGTGATCGATCAGAGTGACAGATCAGATAAGAGTAACACGCTCTTACTGAAAGATTGCATGCATACGAAGCTGTACGTTCGACATTTGGATTTCTCAATCACATAAAGAAGATGGATCCTGCAAACGCTGCAGCAGAGCCATTGATTTAGAGCGAGAATGTAGTTCGGGTTTGATGGTGTCTAATTGCACTGAAGAGTGCTCATTTTCAATGAAAATTATAAATAAAAGGCGAAATAGCGAACTACGGTGGAAAATGGAAAATAATAAACCTGTGGCCTCAGCTCATTTGTTGCCCCAGGGCCTGCAGACCTCTCAAATCCGACTCTGAACGTAGCAGCAAATGAGCTGCTATTAATACTGGAAGAGGCTGGATGCAAAGTCATTGCCTGTACGGGTGGTATTGCCATTTGACTTTAAAAAAAGCCATTAGATGCGCTTGCTGGATTTTCCCCTCGATTGTCAGACCGACACTTCTGTACGGGGTCTCAGTTTGGTGGACAGCACTAAACAAAGCTGCCAACTGCAAGGTACTCAATCCGGTGCAAAGACTGGCCTGCATGTGCATAAGCCGCACTTAAACTACCCCTGCACCTTCCATCATTGTAAATATGTATTTGGCAAACGAGTCGAAGCCAGTACAGGCCTGAGACTCTAAACACTCCGAATGTGGTCCGAACTTACGATCGGTCACTTCATTATTCTTAAATAACTCAACATCCTTCCCACTGACACCGATCGCCTACTACCCCGAGCTATCTTCGAGAAGAACTTCCACACCAGCATTCCATTCAGATCGGATTGGGTGTCTGACAATCAGACGCTGGTCCCCTGGCCCCCTGGCCATCTTAACAGACGGCTCGAAGACGGAGTGTGTGTTTGCCATCTTCTTCATCTTGAAGCCCCCTGATCATTGTAGCGCCTTTCAGGTAGAAGCCATTGCGATAAAAGAGGCGATGTCCTGGCTCAAGACCAATGTAATATCGAAAAGAGACATCACCATCAATTCAGATCAAATCGGCCGCAGTCAAATCCCTGGTCAATGTCATGTTTAACTCAAAAACATCACTTATCTGCAGGCTGTCTCTTAACTAGATGACTTGCAAAGCCTGTGAACTCGCTTCTCTGACACTAAAAGGAGTTCCACCTTCCATTCAGACCGCTACAGCCTACCGTCTTCTCAAGATACACACAATCAAAACTACCAATCACAAATGGCTAGAAGGCACTACCTGTCTTAAAATAAAGGAAATGTGGCCGTCACTTTATCTCAAACGATCACTCAGTCTGCTTAGACTTAACAGACCCTCACAAAGGACTGTCATTAAAATCACAACCGACAGCTGAGCAAATGGCATTTATGCCCGCCTATTTAATGATTTCAGCAGAAGCTGGATGGATGAAGAGGAGACAGAATCCACAAATCACCGCTCGCTACTGACACCTAGTTGCCCACAAGTTCAACGAGCTAAATAGCGCCACCATAAGCCAGCTTCTAAGCCGCTTCTTCATAAGCACCAACTGGTTCCAATCTTATGAGAATCCGGGTAGTATCACAATGGGCCTACTTTGACCTAAGTTGGCCACTCCTATCTAACCTAAACTAAGGGGTCAATCATCTGTGAAGTCGGCTTGATTTCTCGTTCAAACCAAACTACTATCAAATGAGCTGTCACAGAAAACAGTGTTACCAATAGCAAGTTCTCTGTCTCCGGAAAAAAAAACACCCTTTATCTGTCAAAACGTATGTACGACTGAAAGATACTTGCAACATTTTTGAAAGTAAAACAATGCAAATATAGTCAATGACTCGTGAGAGGTGGTGAAGTAAAAATGAGAGCTGGTGAGTCCGAGATCGAACCGTGGAGCATTTGCGTGGTAGTCCGAGTCATGGGCACATTTTGTATCAAAAGTGTGTCAATGGTTCACGTTTTTAATTTTCGCTGAGATGAGGTGGCCACAGTCGATGGTTCAGCTGCCACAGTGGTAGTGTCCGTTGCGTAGTCTAAACAATATGCACAGTTGATGGCTGCGCCCAGTTCGACGATGTGATCAAATTACGGTGACCTTCTAAGCGTTCACTTCCACTGTAGGTGATTATTAGGAGGAGGCGTCGTTTGCCTCGTCTAGACAATGCAATAAGGATAAACTGCTGGGCTAACGTCTGGCACATTATGTCCCCTTTTTCCATTTTGGGTAGCCGTACTCCATCAGAAGAACAGCGACAACGCCTGCTCTGGACGCAAGTCAAAACGTGTGACATGAACGAGCTCTAAAGCGCTTTATCACATTTTTGCTGAATTCCAACGATTCAATAGGAACCTTCCACTCATGCCGTCATTGTTGAGCTTTAATTTGAACACACAGGATACGCCTCGGTTGCATCAGAAGGACATACCAAACATGCTCTCCTTTTTGAACAATCACAACGATTGTTGTTGCACACACCTATGAAACATGACTCGCCGAAGCTCAATAGCCATCACCATCACCTCCGTCACCCCGGGAAAACCACCATTTCCCCGACTGCCTTCTCCGGCCATCCTCGTGCCCTTAAGGACCCATTTCGCAGTGTAACGGGTGTGGTTTCTCATCTGCAAAAGTCATTAGAAGGTAATCACCATTAAGTCTGCATCATGATGCACTCTAGGAAATGACTAGCTCTTACAGGGCGCACCTCAACCACGTAAACCACATCACATTGAAGATAAACGCACACGCAAGCCCCGTGTCGCCCCCCTCCCGCACAAGTGGGCAACAGTCTGATTTCCTCAACGGAGGCCACGTGATGTTGCAGTGACTGATGTGCTGTACACATAAACAGATTAAATCCTGGGTCACGTGCTCGCCATAAAGAAGCACAAACCTGTGACAGTGCCGAAGACACTTAACGTGCTGTTAAACAATTAAGCAACTCGTTCGTCTGAATCGAGGCAATCTGTTGAATGAATTAATTTGGGACGGATTGCTGCTCTTAAGCCATTGTAAGTCGTACCTGTAGCGCAGGGCGGATGTAATGATTGACTCTGAGAGGCTCACGGTTGGCACGTCTGGAATCTGTATGATCTCCATGATTGTGTCACGTGCAAAAGAGAATCATTGAGTTCGAGGGGCTGCAATGGCATACACTTTGGAGCTGATGAGGGATTTATGCGCTACTTTAGAGTTCTTGACGAACTTGGAACGACGCTGGAAGGGTGTGGTATTACATCAGGGGTGAGTATGACATGGAGTATCGAGCAAAGGACTTAGAGGAAGGTAGTTTGAAAGCATTCCCAGTTTGGAACAGCCGTAGTTTTTAAGTAGATTAGATCAGGCTTGTGGCGCTAAAGACCGCAGTGGATCTAGGCCTAGTCTCTGCACAACGACTGGTGTGGACCTACAGTTACAAACTGACTTTAAACAGTGAGCTTTGAGATGTTTTTCTAGACAGTCGATACAGACACCGCGCTTACGAGTCGACGTACCAACCGCCACCGACCGCTTATTGTGCGAATGCTTCAAGTTATCCTGTCATGTGCGCAATTCCCTGAATTTCCAATCCTTCTTACAAATGAATCTCGTTAGCTCCAGAGAAAGGACTCTCTGAAATGGAAACAAATTCACTTCAACCGAAACCGAAACAATGGCAGGCGTTAAACAGCTCTTGTTGAGTGTCCTGAATGTTGGTGTGCAGGAATGAAGGCGTATCCTTGTGCGGATTGCTGATTACGTGCACATCGTGAACTGAAGATGGTAAGTTCTTGTGGGAATAGAGGAAGCATTTGTCTAGTGCTCGTTGGTTGGTTCCCTAGATACGGGGAAAGCGATATTTCACTGGAAGTCTGCAAGAGTTTTCCTCTTTAACTTAATGGAAAATACACAATGTCCTGACATTTGTGGCACACAGAGACAAATTCACCGAAGTTGCGGGGAAAATTTTGAAGCAACGCTGTGTTATCGCCAAAATATCCGGGAATTAGTTCGCAAATCAAGGATTTGTACATATTTAGGTGTCTCCAACGAGATTTCTTATCTGTTAGCAATGCAAATGAAGAAAAAAAAATGTTAAGATACGATTTAGAAATTTTTAATTTTGTTGTGTGATTAAATTAGATTGATTCAACCGCTAACAGCCCTTGCAAATGTGAAAATTCAACGAACTTCGACACGTGCATTGATCGCACTGTGAACAGACCTGGGCGTCACTCAACATGCCTCTCCAGAAAGCAGGATCTCTCGCCATCTGTACCCAGTTTCACACACCAAACCGGCGGAGGTCTCCCTCGACTTGTGTGCGCCACTTTCTGCATGGACGTCCTCTGTTGCGTTGTCCGATAGGATCAGAGTCAGTCAGCCAATTTAGGCGTTGGATCCGTAGACTCATGTCGCTGTACAGCCCATACAGTTTGTGGTTGCACCTTCTTCTCCAAATGCCATCAACGCAGACACGACCAAAGATCGCGTGGAGAACTTTTATCTTGAAAATACCAAGAACCTCTTCATCCGCTTTGAATATAGTTCATAGCTCTGCGCCACACAGTGGGATGGTTTGTGTGGGAGAGAGGAAAAAAGTTTGTTAAATCTATACCAGTGTACCGATTTCAATGAAATTTGGAACATGTTGCAACAAATGAGACGAGTTTGTCTGATGGTCAGCAATTGATAGATCTAGCTTATGAATGTGTTCTGAACCCTAATCTCTTGATAATTGGAAATTAACATCCGATCCCGGAAGTCTTAAAACAACCCAACTAGACACATGTCCATTGCCACATGAGGACCGGACATAACTTTTATGACACCACAATAAGCAACAGATGAAAACATCCCTATTTATAATCATTAATATTTCAAAACTGATTTCATTTTATCAATCCTTCTGGAGCTCTAATACAAAATTTGAACAATATGTAGTGCGCAGGTTAGGTCAACATATGGCTACACTTAAAAGACCCTTGCCGCCAAAGTTGCCTGTAGGTGGATAGGATTTTTACAACATGAATAGAGCACGATTCCAGCTTTCAGATAAAATAGGTCTCCCGCTGAAGCCTCTTGAAGCTTTTTTTCTACAGTCCAACAAACATTGAAACGCACCTCCTGCAAAGGTGTGCTTAATTAAGATCATAGTTTAAGAAATTGAATATCTCAGAGGTCCGTCAATGGATTCATTTAGTTTTTTTTTTTTAAAGGAAGACTTATATTTGTTCTAAGAATAAAGTCCTAGTTGCATCATTTCCAGGCATTATTAGCCAAGAAATTATAACTTTTGTAACATGATCGACGTCAAAATCGTGGTTTTTTAAATCTGATACAGCGAAACAAACTTGAACATAACTCCGAAGAACGCAGTAAAACGCAGCTGATTTTTTCTGTGCTGTATTTGAAAGTATAAAGCTTACGTTGATATATGTCTCTACATTGGATAGATAGTTTTATAAATCAAAATTTATTCATCAACACTTTTTTCCTAGTACCTACATATGTTTGGGACTACTTATGGGAGGCATCTTTGAAGTTTTTTTTTGTTTTTTTGCAGTTTAGACAGTCAAGAGTAGACCAATAAAATGGTATACAAAGATAAAGAATTGATTTTGAGAAGCTTGGGAAGAAAACACGTGAAATTTTGTTGAAAATATGGTTTGAATAAATATTTTATATAAATATTTTGTTTCGAAAGCTTGTAAATAAGTGCATAATATATGTATATATTAAAAAAAATACTTTGAAATCATAAGCCGGGGTTATCTAAGAGTACCCTGACATACAACTAAAAAGACTACATGTGACTTTCTCCAAATACCTTTTTTTCGCGCACAGACCACTGTGCTCAGACCATAAGGTATTATACAGAGTCAACTTGGTCTTCCCAGAGATGGCTCTATTACCCAATTGCCTCTTGAGTCCATAGAAACAGCGATTGGCAAGAGTTATTCTGCGCTTGATCTCGGTACTGGTGTTGTTTATACTGTTTAACGCGGTACCGATTTAGACTAAGTCCTGCGGTGACGTTCTGGCCGAGTGGTTGATGTTGTGCATCCTTTCTCGATGATATCATATACTTTGTTTTGCCCTTTTTAGGAGGTTAGGTTGTATTATTTGGGCTGCCAGGAGATAGCCACACTTAGGTCAATATAGAGTGATTGTGGTACCATGCGGATTAAATAACTCCTATTCACGGAACAAGCGCCGTTTAAATTTGCGTACCCTAATGTACTGCACCTCTTTCTCCTCGCCTATTTTATTGGATACCCATCATACAGTATCCGTGTGCCAATTTCGCAGTGTCCAGTTAAGGCGCCAATGAGTGTCCAGATTGCTGGTCTACTTCGGTTTGACCTACGCGACTGAAACATAGACGTCAACTCTAGACTCAATATCCATAAAGAAGTTCTAAAAAGTTGAGTGTCCATAAATCACATGCCGCCGAATGTTTTCACGTCGGCAGGAATGTCCCTGCTATTCAAGTTCGTTTTATGTGTTCTACACGAGGGGTGAGTGCATGTTGAGAGTCCTAATTAAAACAGATAAATCCGTGTTCCCTTGGAAACGATTCGTAATTAACGCAAGTTTTGCCCGTGCCAAGTGGGCTGACGCAATGTTCCCCCACACAACCAAACTTAAAATAAATGCCTTAAACGACGTACATAGATCGCCTTGGCAACCCCGAGCATACCCCGCACACCACGGCGAAAAGAATACAAAGAGTCATAAGTAAACTGCTAAGCGCTTCAACTGAACGGTCAATTAATTCAACGGGAGGGCGAACGCCGGGGCAATCATCCCTAATCCCACTTCATTTTGAATTGAAATTTTTTCCTTTTCCAACTTTCGCGTCGCCTTCCGTCCCTCCGCGGCGGCGCCGCGGAAATAAATATCCGCGTTAGATTAGAAAAGTAATGCAATGCGAGGGCCCATCAAACCGTTTAAGTCTGATGCCAATTAGGAAAGTTGTTCGGCCGAAGAAGGTGGACGCAGAACGGAAAGAAAGGAGCCCTCTCTTTGGATAAACTTTGATGATTGCAGGGCACCAGGACCTGTGGTTGCCTGTGGAAACAAACCCAAGGGCTAATCCTTTGCTGGCCGACTTATGTCCACAGTCTTCGATTCTGTATAATTCAGCAGCCGTCCTTCTCGTATCCTTTGGGCAGTTTTAATGATAAAACTTTAACTGTTCGAAGGCTTTGTGGGATTTTCTTCAGTTTCTTTTGCTACTTCTACTTCTCGGCCTTCATCCCCGTCAGATGGCCAGGATAATTACGGCCGGGCGTTCCTATAATCCGGGTCAAGATGGGGAACAATACTGAAAGCCGGCGTATTCCCTGCACGCGGAGGGATGCTGAAGAAGAGAGAATTAATAAACGAAACATCCTTGCTAGTAACGAAGAATTAATTGCTTTACATAATTATTTGCCAATAAAACTTCAGCACTCCGCTCGAGTGCTGATGGTGGTGGTGGATGGTGGATGGTGGTGCTGGCAGGTTCTTGGGAAAGTTAAATTCGAGGACAACTTGTGAAAAGTTTGTCTGCGGCCGGGGAACGCGAAGACATGCCAAAGTTGAATGGACACTGGATTCAAAGGATTGTTGTTCAATATTTGTTTAAGGCGAAAGGGGCGCCGCGGCGATGAGGGCAAGACAAATGAATTCTCTGAGGAGATATGCAAGCGATTGCTGAGGCGAAAGAAGTGTGAGAATACTTGCATCTGGCAATGTTGAAGTATTTGTTGTTTATGCGGCGTGGTGGTGGACTTGGATTTAAAAAGGGTTCACTGTGCACAAAGCAACTTTAAGTGCCTCGTGCAAAAGAAGATATTTTCGGTTTTAATTTGCAAAAAGTTAATCTCGATGAGAAATTCTGGCAACAGAAACGAGCTGTGCGTCCTTTGCATAAACCGAGAATATACAAAATAAGCACATGGAATGAAGCGAAGTGATTTTAGGCATTCAATGAAGAAAGAAAGCTAGCCGATATAGGGTGGCCGGGTTGCCATACAACTTTAAGCCACTCGGGAGCACAAACAATATTATGCACAACACGAGTGGCTGTTGTAGAAGTTAGTCCCAAGTCTTGGGACAGTAGGTGGACACTGCTTCATAGGCAACCATGCAAGATGATTTTTGAGAGCCCTACAAGCATTCTATAGAAGCTGCATGAGGATGAGGAAAGAGAGGAACTAGTTCTATACTTTCGCCGCCTTTACAGATCTTAAAAAAATATTGTTAGGTGATTCCTTTAACGACGACCATGAATTGACAAGTTTAAACGTAAAACCAACATCAAATCAATTTTAAAATTGGTCATGTTCGACATCTAATGCGAAAAGAACGCTTACAAGAATTTCAGAAGTAGTATTGTATTAAATCTAACATTCTGCCTGACAAAGGTGTTTGTGTCCTCGTCATCGCTTGACAGTAGGCAAAAGTGATTTCTCTAAATTGTCATCATCGACTGTGACTCGACTACCAGTTGACCATAGTCGTGTTTGTTTTTTTCTTTCCCTGGTAACATTTTTCGACAAACCAACTCTAATTTTTTTCAATCGTCCGCTTTTCACGCTCTTTCTCGCGACCGTTTGCAGTGTATGTTGCCAGCTTAGCTGTATCTGCCAAAATTGCTCTTCTTGTCCAACCTGGGTAGTGTCTATTTATTGTTTTGACAGCGCATTCAACCTCTTCAATTATTTATGCCGGCGGTGTTGAATTTATAGGACGTTTCAACCGGATACCATCGGTACTTACCGACGTCGAACCATGGTGTTCTTTCTCGATTTCATAGCTCTGTGATCTTGCATTGGTACAACAAGTAGTCCTGGCTGTTGGCACCCTAGTTCTCATTGCAGGTATGATCAGGGTAATGTTTCTGAATTCAGCTGTGATGCGGAATGTTATAATGTGGACGTCCTTCTGCCCAAGTCTGTCCCTTTCTCCCTCTCTCTCTCTCTGTTGCAATCACCGCAGTAGATGTCGCAGTTTTTCATTCTCTTTTTGTAGGGCCTATTCCACCGCGCTTTCTGGACTGCGATGATGTTTGCTTAAGTCCATGGCCACGTGAGTTCATTAGACACTGGACACTGCACAGTGGTCTCGAACAACGTTTGTTGCTGAGGGTAGGTAGTTGTCAGCTTTCCTCGTATGTCACGATGATCCTAGAGTCTAGGATTAACCGTCTATCCTCGGAATTTCTTTACATATAAGAATGTTGTATTTTCAAGATTCCCGGAAGGTCTAGATGGACTTCAGGTAGTCACATATTCTTGCCAGTTTTGCGTATTATATGGTCATCGATGTTTTACTCGGTATCTTTTATTTATTTATTTATTTATTTACAAGCGGTATACAATATTATAAAACATATATGTTCAGCCTAACAGGCGAGGGCGGTATCTTGGAGTTGGAAATAATGAGAAATGGAAATGCTTGCGACAAGCTTGAGTTGGGCAAGTGTCCTCGATCATTGAGCTATTGTGCGAAAGTCTAGAGGTCTGGTGTCCAAGCTTAGGGTCCACAATTTTGCAAAAATATCATAATAACCGAAATGCTTGATTATCTGAATGTGCAACAGTGTTTAAAATGACGAGCGAGAGGGCATATGTCCAAAGACAACTGTTGGAAAGTATTTGAATTTAAATCTATTCATTTATTGGGATTAATCCGCCTTCATTGGGGAATGAATTCAAATTTAGAATTCGGCTTGAGTTTAGTAAATGGTTTAGGTTTTTCGATTCTACAAATATGAGAACCTAGAAAGGACATATATTTGGCCTTCAAACTGCATCTACAGTTTGTTTTTTCATTTTAATTAAAGCCACCTTTTGATGGGCTTCTGGGTTCTCTGTGCTTTTTTTTTTCAATTTCAATTTTTTTTTATTCAATAATTAACTTTTTCTGATAGCTAAACGTATTCTCTATCGAAACTATTGTAACTAATCACTACTTTGAGAGAACGAGGGTTTCAAGCGGAGCAAGTCATGCATTTTTTTGAATTTTCAAACGATTTCCTTTGTAATGGAAGTATTGTGCAAATGCGATGCGATAGCCCGATGACGTTTTTATTATTGTGAATTAGAATACTTTAGGGCATCCGAGTTTAATCTACTCTCATTTAAATAAGACACGGAATTGCAGATGAACGATTATACGTAATTAAGAGTAAAACCAAGAAATCAAGAAGCTCTAAAGTTAGAAAGCTCACCTTTGCACGCACGAATTACGTGAGGAATTGCTTCTAACACCACGAATAAATGAAAGGCGAAGGCATTAAATTTCCGATGAACGATGTGTTTATTTCTAATAGAGAATGAAGTGAATTTAGTGTATTTTACAAAATATAATAATTACTTACCGCAGCCTTCTCTTCCTCCTTTCTTTAACGGCTGACAGCAACTGGCGAGTTTGACATAGATGTAGAATTCTTTAACATGAAGGACATAAAAACCGAATGTCAGAGAAGAAGGAAGGAAGTAAGGCTGCTTTTACATGAATTCCTTAGGATCTGTTGGCAACACCCCCGACCCCGTGAATCGGTCCGATTCACAACTTATTTAAGTCCAGGACGGCCAGTTTGGATGCAGACCTTCTTAATACCCTTTTGTTCGCACTCCGTACCCCGTACTTCTCCATCAGCTCCCGTGTAGTTCTCAATTCGGCCTCTACACCATTGCCTCCGTGGAATGCCCACGTCACAGACGAATACCAAGTCACCTTCTTCAACCCTTCGTGCAGCGCGTTAGCGCTGGTAAATACTCGAGAACCCATCTTTTCCCGAAGCGATCCCTTAATTGAGGGGATATGCACCACTGTTTTCTTAGGCGACACAAGGTTCTCTAGCGGCTCGTTACACTCGGCGTCTGTGTGGTGTTCGCTGTCCCAAGCAGGAAATGGTTCGGAGAAAATGGTTCTTCTTGATCAGGGTCGACAGGCAGATGCGTAAGCAGACGACAGTTCACATCGTTCATCGGAAATTTCATGCGTTCGCCTTTCATTTATTCGAGGTGTTAGAAGCAATTCCTCACGCAGGCGGCAATAAATGAAGATGCTATTCATCAAATGTTGGCATCATCTGATCACGGGACTGCGTATTTAAGGCCTGAACCGAAGACAAAAGATTCGCTTCCACTTAGTAATGAAGTGCAAGCTTTTTTGTATTAAATTGCTTGACAATTCTTTTAAAATTCAATTAATTTATATAAATAGTGGTTACAGCTCACAGTCTAAGTCACAGTAGGTTCCCTTCCTCTTCTTCTCTGAGTTTCATCGACCTCAGTCATGCTAACATTTGGAAATTGCAAAACTTTTTTCTTTTTATGGATACATAGGAACGAATGTGGATACTTCGTCCTTAGATGCCGACGCAGTTAAAAGGCAAGTATTGTTGCAGGACTTGCAGGACTGAAGCCTTTCTGTGAACTCATCAACTTATTCGAGCGATATGGAAGCTTTCGTTTTTCGTCGCATAAGACAAAGTACAGTGCACCATCCTCTGAACGCACTTCGAGTTTATCTGTCTCTCTGGCTGCGTCTCCAAAGCAGCACTTTTCAACCCACAACCAATAAGAGACGCCTTTGGTTGTCTCTCCTTGCTGAATTGAAACAACTTCTAACCAAGTTCGATCAACTCGCAGCCGTCTTGCAACTCATGCTACCTGACACCGAATTTCAATAATCGTCGTAAATGTCACCCATCACACCCTCATCGGCAATAAAACAATGACCTGGCATTCCAAGAAAGAATACCACTTGACGCGCTCCAAAATCGATTGATGAGCTGCTCAAGTGATGAGTTAACAACACGCCCCCAGACGTGACAACAAGATAACGCCACTTGTGCTGCTAAAAGCACTTCCAAGTCCATTGTCATTTCACATCGCCCCCATTTGACAGAAACCCCCATCGAACAAAGCGCCCGCAACCGTTCGGAATCAACTAGGGCTCTGTGCCACTGCAGTGCCAGCGAAATGCTCCCAGCACGGCTGCTCATTCTTTGCGCTCTTCACACACGAAGCACATCACCCACACACTCTCCTGTGTGGAGAGCAGCATTTCGACAAATGCTCTTCGGCTGCAAATTATCCGTCGCACCTGCTCGAGGTTCATTGACATGAATTCGCCTCGTCGCCCCGTTATAGGGACTGCTCCCTAGCACCTTGTCAAGGATAAGTGGTCGTGTCTCGCTACACTGCCATTCAGGGATACGCACACAGTTAATTGAAATCTCACTGTGCTGGCTCGTCCGCCCCCGCGGGCGTATTCATTTTCATACACGGACTCATTATTGCATTACCCGCCGAAATGAGGAGAGGACGAAATGGAGAGAGCTGGTTGACGGTGTTGCCCGCAGCCAGCCTTCGACTGCAGAGCGGAGCCCACCTAATGCAATTAACTTTCGCCCGGCAACCCACCGAAGGCCGACCCTCGTCGCTGGAACAGGACGAAATATTGTAAAATATTTATGCACGTGCTGAGTGCTGCACGAACGAGCCTCGCAGCCCACACATCATCGTTGTCACTAATTTAATTTTAGTGCCGGGGCGGCAGCGGGTGTGGGACCGGTGCCTTAAGGACTCCCTAACCAGGGTCCTGGGAGTCCTCATTTCATCTCATTACGTGAGAGTATTCCATTAATGCGAGGACTACTGACTGCTGGTGCATGTGCCTGATTCCCTGTAAGTGAACGGCATGCCGGGACAGCAGCACGTGCCGGCAGCAGTCATTCCAGTGTCTCGCCTTGAAGGTACAGAATGCAATAAGGTTGGTGTTACAATTGACGGCGCTTGAAAGGCGATGCTGTCAAGTTCAGAGGAATCCTTTACACGAACTTTATCCGTGCTCTTCTTTTCAGCGGACCAAAGCACTCGGCAAAATTACCGAGACGGATGAATGAAATTTGCAGTGCAACGGATTCTGGGAAACCACTCGGGGGAGGGCTCCTTTGAAGTACGCGGCGTACGCCTACGTGTGCAGGGTCAAGGTACACCTTCCTGCGACGGGATGGCATTCATTTCGATTAATTTGCAGTTTCTTGGAATCCATCCGTCAGACTTCCATTCGTAGACAGTCGTTCGTCGTCGTCCCTGTGTGTGCAGACTGATGGCCCCCCTCTTTGATGTCGTTTAGGGTGCCGCCAGTGGGACGATGTCAAGGTGAGGTATGCTGTTGACATCGATACAATGAGGCCCAGTCGACATTATTAATGCTTCTGTCGGGACATCTATTGCCATTAACGTGATAAATTCGAGGTTATGTTCGGGTCTAATAGGGGGCCTTTGTTGTGTGCGTTATCGAGTATCAATTGTGGTGACATGTGGCGACTGCAGGAGATGTGTGTTTCTATGTCACTGTGTCAACCTTCAAGCAGTTTGCAGTTGCTTGTTGCTTCGACCGACGAATCAAATTCCCATAGAGACATGGCGGCAATCAGATTTTCACCAAAAGTAGTTTCCATTCTCCGAGGGAGGTCTCCAAGGCAACACTATGGCAGCACTCTTGTGGCAGGTGTGGGAGATGACCGCAAATTAATGGCAAATTTAGGATTACATCTGCTGTGGGAAATCGACACAAAGGCGTGTGGTCATCTGGGGGAAATTACTATGGGCGCCCTGCTACATTTAAGGCACACACAATGTGCTGCCAGGAGCTTGCCTGATTTACGGAATGTATTTCCTTTGCAACCACTGCTGTGGACTGTGTGCACATTAAAGCTAGTAAATATTGACTTCATTTCACTTTTGGACTGGTTAACGAGGATGTATTTCGAGCTCAGGGGGAATCGGCTTGAAGCTACGGAATGCTTTAGAGATTGAAGCTATTCTGTGATGGTTGCGTGATTATGTTTCTTGTGTCCTTTGTGGCGTTCTAAACCAAGACCCAGTTTTTCGTATTGAGGACATAGATTAACACCAACTTTCTTATGCTGATCTTGAGGAACTAAGCCTCTGCATCGGGTCAATACTGATGTGTCCTAGTCTGGTGGACGGCTCTAAAAGTCAAATATAATTTTTTTTCTTTTGTCGGAGGGTTTTAAAGACTAAACTCGAGCACTAAGACTCAAAATACTGGTCCATAGTACTGCCAGACAGCAACCTAAATTTGCTGATATGTCAAATTCTTCCGGAGAGGATGCTACATCATCAGCTCTGACCTCATCACTACCGAATAACTGCCACCTGATCCGAGCAAGGGCTAGAAAATGGTAAAAAGAAGTGATCTGCAGCGTCGTCGTTTTCTTTACAGGCATCGCAGAAAGTTTCATCGCGTAGGGCAAGCAGATTTAAGTATTTAAAGAAGGTGTATATAAAGAGAAGGTATAGTGGCCCGTTAGTACGCCGGTAAATCGTTTGCAGTCTTATCTGTCAAGACAAGAAGAATGCCGCGGATTTCTTACAGAACGGAGCATGCGCTTGCCTTGCCTACACCCTGGCGAGTCATGCCACCTCGAGAGGCCATAATGAAGAACGCGGGTAGTCCCAACGCAAGTTTGGGTCCTAAGAGTACCTCATGTGATAATGGTCTAGCAAGTTTATCAGCCATATCATTTCCCGTGATCCAGCTTTAACGAATTTGGACTGCCGATCAAATTCAGAGAAGACTTCTGAACTCCTGAACTTTCCTGGAAGTGGTTAAAGGGTGGAGGTTGGCTGTCGTTACAGACACAAATACTCCGCCCCCTACACCTGTTCTTCACAATTTTGTTGGTAGCCATTAGGACCACATAAGTTTCTGCTTGGAAAACCGACGCAAATTTACCTAACGAAGTGTGCAGTCTAATGTTGTCACCCTTTACGAGGGCGCCAGCATCAGACCCTTCCTCGGAATCATCCGTTAAAGATTCGACTACAGTCCTTTCCTGGCTTAAATTCTGTCCACAGCCAGTCCAGAGTGCAGCGAAATTTGACTTTGCATGTACGTCGCAACCAGTAAATTGCATCCTCCTTTTAGAGGGAAAAGCCTCGGATATAAGAGGGTTAACTGAAACAAAATCTTGCTAAGATAAGCAGAATACCGAGATCAGCATGCATCTGTATTACAAAGGCCCTCAGATTAACGCATACAGCCGCCGCAGATATGTTACACACCATGCTTGCGGCTACGAATGCAGGAAGAAGACTAAGAGAGTACAATCGCTGGGATAAAACTCACAGCAAACGGCATATGAAGGTACTCCAAAACTCAAAGATCCCAAACAAGACAGATTATCTAACGCCTTTCCGGGACTTCGATATAGAACGCAATGCTATATTTCCTACGAGGGAAGATTGGGATGGAGACAAAGTCCGTAACCACACTGCAATGGAAACACAGACATATCCAAATCGGATAGAGGGACATTTATGATCTATGGCGTTATGGCTACTGAACCACTGCAGTGTAGTCCAGGCAGAAGTTCAAGAAGTCTCCATCCGACTATCAAGTAGTCCGATAGACGGGATATCTATAGATAGTCAGGCGGCCATAAATGGTCTCGACCAAACAACTCCAAAATGGCAAAACTCTGCCGCCTATCAGTAAAGGAGAAGATGGTAGGTAGATAGGTAGATGCGACTGGCACAAATTGCCTCGGGAATTTGCCTCACTTGCCTCACTTAAGATCCGTTGTGCTGTCAGTATTCGACTTTTCCCGCCACTTCGTTGTCCTAGACTCGCTCGTACTGTCCCTCTATTGGTGTGTGTTTTAATACTTATAAGCAGTTGGTGGTTTTTATGAACTTGAGTATGTCCTTTATGTTGATGCTAGCTAGATATTCCAGATTGTCGAGGAAATAGCTGCCCATAAGTTTTCTTCTTGTCTCTGCAAGGGACGGGCAGGTTTCGAGGTAATATGGAAGAGTTTCCTCTTCCTCCTCATTCATGCAGCTCCTGCTCCTGCTGAGGTCATTGTTGGGTGCTCCAAGCCTTCTGGCTTGATTGCCAATTAGGCAATGGGCAGTGATTACGCCTACTACTTCATTAATGTTCCTCCTGTCCATTTCTAGGAGAGTTTTATTTTTCGATGGATCTAGTGTTGGCCACATCGTTTTCGATGAACTACAAGTGTCCAATTCCGCCCATTTCTATTGGTTTCGATTTTGGCGTCTGTCAGCATGATTGATTTTAATGTTTTCTTTGTGGGGTGAGGTGTCTCCTGATTTCGTGCCAGTAGTAGACTCGCACCCCTTCTTGCTAATTCTTTAGCTCTTTCTTTGTCCGGGATCCAGCGCAGGGTAAGCTTGCATCTGTTTGCTATCCCCCTTAGAGTTAGGCGGTAGAGAAAGGAGGAGATGCAACCTTACCATGTGCTGGGTCCCTAGACACAAAGTTATTCCAGGCAACGAAAGAGCCGATCAATTAGCAAGAAATTGGGCTGGTTTGCTACAGACACAAATTCAGGAAACACCCCATCCCCACTGAAGGCAATAAATGACAAACGCCATAAAAGACACCAACCATAGGTAGGCGGTAATGGTTACACGCGAAGTCAATGTGGCCTGCACTAAATCAAATGAGGTGCTGGATGATGCTCTCCTGGAATTAAACAGGAAACATATTAGTAAACTCGTAGGCGCAGTAACTGGACACTGCCTCATAGGCAACCAGGCCAAACGTTTTGGAGCGCCCTACAAGGACTTCTGTTGAAGCTGCAGGGATGAGGAGGAAGAGGAAACAGTACTTGTACGAATTGTACACGATTTAACCTACTCTGCAAAATTTCTTGCTGTCAACACGCGTCAATTGATTTAGTTGCAATTTGACGCCACGCTAGTCAATGGCCATCAGGCGCTTTGTCAGCAATTAGTTGTGGAATAATTTGTATAAAAGACGGAAATAATACGACGAGTGCAAATTACGAGCTCACAAATGTCTCGCATTAGTTTACTTTGTCCTATTGCTATCCCTCCACCAGTGGTAATGCATATCAATAGTGCAAAGCTGAACAATACTACAATACCTCGGAACATCCCTCACCCTTGCAGAAACGAGAAGAAGCCTGCTAGGCAGCTGTTACTTTAACTGCCTCGAGGATTTGTCTAATACGAGTCTAAGAAATATCCTAAACTTTTCAAAAATAATGGTCGAAATAGCCATCTTTAATGACCAATGATCCATTATAGGAAACGCAGTAAGGTCAACGGGAGAACCAGGCTTGTAAAGCCGGTTAGTGACAGCACAATGGACGACAAATGATCTACGTGAAGCTTGGCTTCTACACAATAAGCAAGCAGTCACCCTAGCTACCTACCTAAACATCAAGTGCTCAGCCATGAATGAGTTCCATTACAAAACGATCCTAATGGGCCTGGCTTACATTTTTTCTATGCATCATAGTGTGTCGACGCCGACGAAGGGTATCTAGGACATACCCGAATAAAGCAGCTTTCGTAACTGATGACTCTACCTTTTCAGAGTCACTGACAATCTTCAAAGGGTTCTCCTGTCTAGAAGATGCTTATCAAACTTCGCCATTCAGAGTCGGCATAACGCTGTAGGTCCCATTCACTCGTGAACTGACAATAGTACGCACAACACGAGTGGTTGCTGTAGAGGCTAGGTCCAGGTACATCTCGGGCTGTTAAGCTATCCGTAATTTATTTATTTCATTAGTCTATGACCTTAAACGCCTGCGGGTCGTAATCATCCATAGACTGCTTAGCTATTCTGAATCGGAGTCAATCGCATTCTGAAGGCGCCGTACCGGAATTCAATTTTTTTTAAGGAAAGGGAAGAAATGGGTTTCTAAGTCCAAATATACTTATAATTCTTTTATGCACCCATCGAGGTCAACAAATCTACATAACTTCAGATTTTCAGAAGGTGCTTAGTTTAAAAATTATCTTTCGATTGATGAGAACAGGAGTGATGAAATATCTTCTTTTTATAAATATTGCAGGACTTCAAATATCCGACTCCAAACGTAGGGAGCGACGCACACATCAAAATCATAAAGTAACCATTTCAATGACGGAGCCCTAACAACAAAAAAATTCGTGCTAATCGTGGTATATTTTGCACAAATTCATTGGAGCAGACATCAAGCTTCTGAACCACGATCTCCAACTGCTCCTGTGAGTAACTGTGTGAACAATGATTAAAAGAGTTTTTGGATGCGAATATCCATGTGCGCAATAGCCAACGAAGTAGGAGGCAATGGTGGCGTTCACAGTCTCGATATGTCGTCCATTGCTTCCATTATGATACGAACTGAGGAACATCCTTGGACACTAATGAAAATTCCTTTTGGCCTTGACAAAATAGGACACCGATTCCATTTTCGTTTGTCTGCCGCCTTTAACTTATAAATGCGAACACAAACGCAGTTTCCTTTCCTTTTCAGACCGCGCTGATGTAGGACGACAAGATCTAAATACCACGCGGTTCACAAATCGACCACTCGATTTTCAAGAGGTGATGTTGATTTCTCGAACAGAATGCTTTGAGTTGAGTTCTATGCATGGCATCGCAATTGTTCACCAAATTCTTGTCAGAAATTCAAGGAATGTTTTTAGAAACAAAAAAACGAGTGAACAGCACAACGTTCCAAATATTTATCTTTCCCAGGCGTGCCAGCTCCTTCCACAACACAACACGCATGCCAACAGTACCCACTGCCGCCCAACCATGTCTCCACTTCAATTAGTTGCTCGTACATTTCGTTTCGTACGCAAAACAAAACATTGCGGCTGTACTGTGCTGCCCCGGCAACCGCCGTGCACGACACACAAGCCACATGCCAGAGACTTTATTTGTTTTCACCAAGTTCAGAGGGAAAGTTTTCCAAACAAACTACCATCACTTAGTTGGAATAAATTGTCAGCAGAACCATGCTCGACGTGTCCCCAAAGCCAGCACCCCACCGCCGGTGTTGGCTGCGAAATTAAAATGTTCTCCCTGTCGACAGACGCAGTTCGCAGTGTCCCTGCTGTCGAGTGACGAAATGAAAATCTATTTGCCCCGTCACTTGCGCTACACTCTACACGCTCCTTACTGTGTTGTCCTTTTTAATTGTGTGTTAACGCTTTTATGGCCAGCTCACTGGAAATTGAGTTTCCGGGAAAACAGAATAAAATAAACCCAAAAAAAAAAAATGAGAATGTACTCATCATCCAACAGTGGAGGCATGTAAATTGTCTGCTTAATGGAGCTGGCAGGCTTTTGTGTACTGTGCGCTGTGTGCCCTGCTCCGGGCTGCGTTCGACAGTGTTTTGTTGTGTGTTTCTGTTTCGCTTGATACAATATTGACAGGAATTTAATTAAGGCAGCATTAACGTTGTCTGGCAACTTCCGCTACAGGCAATCGCGTCCTCGTTTTGTCATCGTTTAATGAGATGAGAAACAATCCACGTAATTTTGATTGAATTCCAGACGATTAGCGGTGTATTTGATCGGAAATTAGAGTTTGATTGAAGCACTCGGGATTTCTTGCATAAATTTTGCTACCGCCTGGTGCCACTCGTGCCACTGGTATCACGCTCATGCCACAGAGCCATCATACCACGCGACGCCTTCCACTCAATCAGACCTCCTGAAGAAATGCCTCTTCAGAGACTGGCTAAAGACGATGGAAATGCCATAACAATCCCTCTCGGACTTCCCTCTAAACACAAAAGGTAAACACATCAGCCCCCTGAGTCCACACCCAACCGCAAGTGCCGTCCCATCGGATGGCAACGCAATAAAACTTCTCAATCACCATGCCGTCGCCTCGTCGTCGTCCGCCTCAGAGGGTTCGATTCAAATCAATGAACATAAATTACAAAGACCGCAGCACTATGCGACCGTACTCAGTTGTCCGAGGGGGCAGTTCCACTCCCCCCCCCCGCCCCTTCTCTTTTCAATCGAACGAATTAAATTGAACAGTGAACACTTTTGAGCACACTAAGGACATGTTCTCACGGTCCTTTGTGGGAAGTAAAACGGATGTCCCTTCTAAGGCGATGCCAACGTCAACGCAGGACGAACCGAAAAGCATAAATAACTCTGAAATGAGTTGCGTGCCGTGCATTCAAATTGGTGCCCCCGCCAATGGAGTGTGTGGATGGATGTCAGTTTTCTCACGTTGCCCGTTCTCATTAGGTCTCCTCCACCAGCGACTGGGGTTGACGACGACAGAGTTTAGTGAATTCCCTCACGAAGTTTACGGGACCTGACGTCCACGTTTTCATAAAATGTGAAGGTAAACCTCGACGGACGATTGATTTGCCATTTCATCGTGGTTCATCTGGGCTGCCAGCCATCCTGTGAGTGGGCCGTTTCGTAGTTGAAACGGGTACAGTGACCCTGGTGTGGCTTTGTTTTGTGAGCATTTGGATTTTTTCGCGGGACCACAAGATTTGGAAATTTGATGAGAAGGCTGACGCTTGGTCCCGATTCCCGAGAGAGACCAATAGCACGCACAACACGAGTGGTTGCGGTGGAAGCTTGGCCCAAGTCTACTTCTGACTGTAGCACCAGCGGTATTCGATCAATATTAAAGGTGATGCTTTATTTGATATGCCTCAGAGATGGCAAGCTGATTGGATCGTGTCAAGGAAAATAATCTCAGAAAGTAAGGACTGGCTTCTCTTGGGGGAATCTGCTTTTCGTGGCCGGTACACTGAGGCGCGAAGAACTTTGCAAATTGGCTGTGAGAGCAGCTAAAGAGCAGTCCTGGAAGGTGTTCGGCGAGGAGCTGGTGTTCTAGCAAACCATTCGCCGACTCAGAGGAAGGAAATTCGACATTATCGAAGGAGTCAAATCCGTGGTGTATTGCTTTCCAATGAGGTAGACATTTTGCGCAGATGGAGCGAGCACATTTCGGAGCTGCTCAATCCCGAATAGGGCACTGAGGATGGCGGACGCGTAGTCTTGAATGAGGAGGGACTAGTCCAACGGTGGAGGAAGTCGATAAAAATTGGCAAGTCCGTCGGTGTGGATGAAATCTGGCAAGAAATGCTTAAGGCCATGGGTAAAGAGGGAGTTTCATGGCTCTCTTGTGTCGTTAAGGTGGCCTGGAAACGCGGTGAGACACCTGACAACTGGCAAACTGGAGTCATTGTTCCTCTTTTCCAAAATGGGGACAAAAGAGATTGCTCCAATTAATTACCGGGCCATATCTCTTTTAGGTCTACCCGGGAAAGTCTACGCTAAGGTGTTAGAGGCGTGTTCTAGAGCTATAGTCGAGCCCAGGATAGGGGATGAACAGTGAGGCTTTCGTCCCGGCAGAAGTGCAACCGACCAGCTTTTCACTCAAAGAATGGTACACGAGAAGGCTTGGGAGTATGCCAAACCCATCTACAGTTGTTTTGTAGATTTGGAAAAGGCATATGACTGAGTCTCTCGAGGTAAACTCTGGAGTGTCCAGCAGGATTATGGGATTGATGGTCCTCTTCTGAGGGCCATTCAGTCTCTATACACAAACTGTAGCAGCTGTGTTCGGATAAACGGTGCTAAATCAACACCTTTCACCGTGAGCGTTGGACTTCGCCAAGGGTGCGTCTTGTCCCCTCTACTTTTCATTATATATACTTGGACTCGATGTTGCAGCGCAGCAGAGGCGAGGAAAGTCATCTTCTTTTTGCAGATGACTTAGTTATCCTCACATTCTCCCAGGCGGAATTCCAGTGCGGTTTGTTGCCGTATGTGCAGATGCTGGGATAAAGGTTAACGTGGACAAATTAGAGGTTATGGTAATTTCCAGAACGCCTGTTCCGTGCACTCTACATGTTAGTGGAGTCCCTTTGAAGCAGGTCGAGAAGTTCACCTATCTCAGGGTCTTTTCACGAGTGATAAGAGGAGTAATGCTGAACTTGCCTGTAGGATTGGCCAAGCTGGCTCAATTTTAAAACAGCTTGGAAGATCTGTAATCAGGAAGGTGTCAAAGGAGCTTGGTGTCAAAGCCAAGTTAGCGGTTTTCAATTCAGTATTTGTTCCAAATCTCACCTATGGTCGTGAAATTTGGGTAATGACCGAAAGAATAAGATCGCGAGTGCAAGCTGCTGAGATGAGATTTCTTCGTGCTGTTGTGGGAATTACTCGCCGGGATAGGGTGAGAAACACGGCAGTACGCGAGGAACTCTATGTTGAGCAGGTGCTTCTTCGAACTGAAAGGGCTTTGCTTCGATGGTTTGGTCACTTGGCAGAAATGTCCTCATCATCACGACTTCCGAGGCGTGCCTTGAATGCGATTCCATCGGTTAGGCGACCGCTTGACAGACCCAGGACGTGGTGGTTGGTCCTGATGAGTCCAATCCTGATGAGTTAGAGTTGATGGCGGAGGATCGAGTGGCCTGAAGATCTCTCGCGCGTGCATTACCGTCGCGACCCCTGTAGTAATGATGATGATGATAAGCTCGCCACTCTGATTATCAAACTTCAACTTGAGGGAAAAAAATACTTCGAAGAAATTTTTTATTCACACCAAATTGAGTGTTGCCTTTAACGAAAACACTTGAGTGTTCACTCAGAGTATTCTCTTAGCTTTTATTCACACCACCCAATATGCCAGTAATATGTGATACTCTCTGTGTTATTATTTGTATGTAAGAGAACTGGAATATGTATAATAATTGCTAAAACTATTTTTGACATAACAACGAATTCCGCACAGCTTGGTGACAAATCTTGGGTGTTTTTTGTGAACATTTATGAGTTGTGACTACATCACAACCAGAATTCGAGTCTAAAGTCTCCATTGTTGAAACACGATTACATCCAGATCTTTGGTGATGAAGGCCAATACAGTCACCAGCGAGCGGACATGTTAGTGGCACAAATATGGCCCATGTTTGTAATATGACCCACTATAATATTTGACGACGGAAAAAGCATACACATGCCACGAAGGTGTGGTATGCGCTAAATCTGCTAGAAGGGCCATCTATCCCCGAGAGTTAACGATCCATATTTATAACAGGATGGTCCATAGTCGCAGCACATTTGTTAAAAGTGTTAAAATCAGTTGCTTTAATTTTGTATGCATTTATTTTTTGTTGTTTTTATGTTGTTTGCTTCTAAATGCTAAATGCTGAATAATAAATACTTCCTTTTACCAAAGTGAATTAATGCAACATTGGCTGTTTTATTTACAAAAAATGTTAAGGGAGTCATATTTGTTATACCAACTTTCTCATTCGACGCGTTGTTGCCAAAGTTCACTCGTACAATTGCCTTTCGAAATGTCCTCTCAGACTCATTATGTTGTTAATGAAATTCTCCCAAAAACAGTCACAATTGTCGACCCTGCAACAAATTAGATTATAAAAGAACCTACTCTCCGATATTAGCTGTTTTTTAAAGGTTCCCGTTTTTTCTTTCGTTTATATCACTCATGTCACATTTGTAAAAGGAAATGTTCGCACTTCAACCCCTTTAAAACGCCTTTAACCCCCCCCATCCGCTGTAGGCACTTCCCTCTCTTACACAACCGATGAGCACTTTATTTGCTTAAAAAATGCCAACTCCCTCGGAGTGGATCCACAAAAGGGTTTTCTGCTCGTCCGAAAATGTTTTCTTTTGAAACAAAGTTGATGGAATAGACGACAACACACGCAATCACACATATGCGACCCACACTCTCCCCGAGGGCAAGCCGAGAGTGTAGTCCTTCCGCATTGAAACTTTATCAGCATTCGGTTATGTTTGTTGCGTTGCCTCGCACGGTTCGCTTGACACACTTGACTCAGGGAATAGGCCAACACGAGCGCTATAAAATTCGCCCATCAAGCAGCCATTCATACATTCTCGGCGCAGATGCATGAACATCTCTCACGCATCGTAAAGCAGCAGAAGCATACATGACGGGGTTTGCTGTGAGTTACAACACGCCGCCTCGAGGACACCGCCGGAGAAGCGGGAAAGTCAAACACACCAGAGTATCCATTAGATGGACGCTGCTCCAATAACGTGGGTACATCAGCTCCTCATCGGAGACACACGGCATATAAGTCTCCTCGCGTTACCTTCATAAGTACGCTGATAACGTGTCATCCTATGACAGCCTGTTGAGGCATCCACTCACAAAATCAATCCATTCAACCGGTGACACTAAGCCCCTAATGAATTACCAATTTATGAATTTGCTCAAGCTGACTGACTGCCGGAGCTTGTCGTGGCCGTATTCATGTTCGCTGAGTCTGGCCAAGTGAAACCAATTTGCGGTCATTTATAAACGACTGAAGATGAAATGCGATGCCCCCGGGAGCGGTTTGATGGCTCTTCAGTGTCAATCCTTCGCACAACAGCCAGTGGCCAGGACTTAATTATCCATGTGAGTTGCGCATTGTGGCGTGCCATTGGCATTGAAAAGTTCATCAAGGAGTTGTGTGTTTTCTGATGTTCCGGATTCAAGTGGCAAGGCGACGACGACGCACCGTTGATGGTGTCACTTGTCGGCACATTTCCAGTTTTAATCGTTTTAATCTCGGTCCTTGTTGAATTTGAGAGCGTCCATTTGGCAATTTGGCGCCCAAAGGATTGCTTTTGTGAACGAGGAGGGGGCGGTGGATGAGTGCGAGTCACTGAAGAGGGCCGCCCTTCAGTGACCATTAGCATTAATATTGAGGTTAAATTGACAAGAACATGATTCAAATTTATGGTCGATTACTACGTAATGAAGTGGATGAACCAAGTGTCCTATGAAGGAGTCGGGAGAGGAATATGGAATGGTTGTGGTGGGGTGTTTCTTTTAAGAGGGACATTGTTACCTGACGAGTGTAGGGGACCTCCAGTTTTATTCGGACTCCGAAAGGCTCAGTTCGAGAAACTTGTTGCTGAATAGGTAAACATTGGCACACCCATTGTGTCATTGACACGAAAGATGTGGCGCCGTGAATTATGAAATTTGTTCGTGTCGTGCTCTGCTCCGCTTTGCCTTGAGGGCATCTGGAGGCGAAGATTCAATCACGAACTATTTCTTCTTCTTTGATTGGCGCTACAGTCCGGGGTTGACCTGGGCTTCAACCAAAAAGCCTCTCCAGCCAGCACGATCTTTCCCAGCTACCTCCAATTGCAGTTCGTGGTTGAATCTCCTCCTCCAGACAAAAATCAACGAAAACAGGACCAAAGATCTCACGTAGAACTTTTCTCTCAAAACCACCAAGAGCTTCTTCATCCGCTTTCAATAGAGTCCATGTCTCACGAACTGTGCACAGCGAAATAAGTCTAGCCAGCCGGCTATGGATCCCACGTCTAAAGTGGCTGGGCCATGACGAGAGCATGTATATCTTAGCTCAAGCCCGTCTTCGATTCCGAGCCTGTGCTGCAAGGCAACAGAAGACTCCCGCTTCTAAGGTGGCGGAGAAGGACATCAATTAACTTGGCCAACCAACTTGGTGCGCGTAATTGGAGGCAGCTAGCCAGACATCGCACCAACTGTAGAGGCTTGCTGCTGTTGAGGCCCAAGTCTACGTCGGATTGTATCGCCACAAAAAGAGGAAGAGGAAGCATCACTAGCGAGACCGCTAAATGTCACAGCTGCCAAGTGTCTCATCATCGGTGCCAAAAGGCTCCACGACATCTTGCTACTGCCAGATGGCCATAGGATGCAAGTGGGAACAAAAGCCTAAATTTGTTTTCTCCTTTTGGAATTTTATTACGAACTTATTCCTACAATTCAGACAACTGAGAGAGTGACTCACAAAACAGACATACATATACACACATACGTAGCGTACATGCCATACCAAAAAAATAAGGTAGACGATGGAAAAATGCATTTAAGTCTGCAAACTGGTAGCGTATTTTACAATGCCTCGAAAGATTAAATGTACCGAAGTACATATCAAGATTGATCAGAAGCTACTTTACCGATAGGTTGCTTCTTCACGACTCCCACGACGAGACGAAATTGTATAATATTATAGGGGGGTGCCTCGAGGATCAGTGTTGGGTCCTTTATGGTGAAACGTGATGTATGACGACTTTCTACGGCTTCCGGTTCCCGGTTTCGGTTTCGGTTTCGGTTTCGCGGACGATATTGCTGTTGTTGTAGTAGCGAAATGGCTTGAAGAAATCGAGATGTATTGCAACGAAGCAATAGCACTGATAAAGAACTGGCTATGCGATATGGGTTTAGACCTCGCGGATCATAAAACGAAAGCCGTGCTCATTACAGGTAGAAAAGTGCGAGAGAGGATAACGATAAAAATCGGAGAACATGACATTATTTCCAGCCCATTTATAAAATACCTCGGAGTGACGATTGATGCACGGCTTAATGTCAAGCATATGCTTGTGAGAAATCGCCGATAGCGATATGCGCTCTTTCGAGACTCTTGTCGAATATCGGCGGTCTGAAGGAAGGTAAACGGAAGGTAATTAATGCTTGCGAGAGTTGTAGCCTCCATACAGCTGTACAGGGCATAAATATGGTCTGATGTCGCGAATAAAACATCGCACATGGAAGGAATCAAATCTGTGTATAGATTATGTGCACTGAGAGTTAGCAGTGCATATCGAACGGCATCCCACGACGCGATATTGTTACTATCCTCTATGGTACGAATCGATATCCTAGCCTTAGAAGCTAGGCGACTCTATGACAATCGCGCCAACATCAGAAAACATAGTTAAATATACGTTGAAATCCGAAGAACTTTGGGCTGTTGTGAACGATGCAGCAGTACGAACAATGTGCGATCTAAGACCGGAACGGCAGCGGAACGCGAGTTCGCCACCGTGACACTCCGTGACGAAGCAAAAAGCTCGAGTCCGCCCCTAGCGAAGTAATACTTAGCTGTAGTTCCGCGGGGGACTAAACTGAAAGATTCGGTAGGTGGTTTTAGTCAGTAGGAATCTGACACTACCAATGGACGTCGGACCATTGGTGCCTATGCAAGGTTTCCACCTACCCACTCCAAAAAAAAAATACCAATAAAAGCCCAAGAGCTTTTTCAAAGAACGGAAGAAGGAACTGCAACAATATGAAGTTGCACTTGAAAAGACTGTCAATTGTAAGTTCTTCAACCTGATACAACAGCTGCTGTAAATACACTCCTTCAGCTGCCTTCCGTCTGATAAAATCGATAGAAATGTAGCGGTCAGTACTGACTGAAGTCACTGAAGTCACAAACGTAAAACATCGAACGAATACACAACAATGACCATAATGTGACCAGAATAAAAACTACGCTCACTTTCGTTAAGTTTCGTTAACTTTTGCTTGCTTAAGATTTGAGTCGCTCTTGACATGCGTTAATGTCTGTTGGTATTGGAACGTAAACAAGCCTTTGTGGGTGCTTTGAAAGTCTACTTTTCGTTCAATTTTGTCTTATTATTATGTTTGCGTACGTTTATCGTGGTTGGCAATAAACTCCGGTCTGAGGATTCCACACATTTTCGGCAAATTTAGGCTCCTCCATCGGGACACTCACCTCCTATCACCTTCGAGAAGAATGTCTCAATCAACATCGCCCCAGATGCTACTGAATTTAAGGATTGTTGGACCTCCACTCCATTTATGCGACACTGGACACTATGAACTCTCCTGTTCATCAGTCTTTGCTAGATTCATGAGTTTCCTGTGTTGTTGCGTTGGTTATTGCTTTCATCGATGGCTGGGCTTCTCGAGAGGACAACCGGATGTGGCATGACTCTCCAGGATGTAGGCAAACAACGTCTCCGGCATTCTTGTTATCTCTTAACAGAAAATACTGCCGCCGACTTATCGGCGTCCTAACGTGCCACTACCCCTGCTCACGAAGGAAATAGGAACGCACTGTGTCTAATTAAGCAATTTAAACATCAGCCATGTTTACCGCTTTGTTAAGAGCGCCGATTGGTTTAAGGATGCTGCGATCGACTAGATCTGCAAAGTAGAACAGTAGGCTTATGCTGGCCTAAGCGAGTTCTGAAGCCAGCCATGGGAACAAGCATGAAATAAGAAAAGAGTGCGGAAATCCGCTCGGCGGATAGTATCAAGCGATTCATAGTAACCATCTAAATGAGCAGCTGATTCCCCCAGTATCACAGATATCTTTGAGCTGTCGCAGATATTTCATCCGCAAAGCACATCCAATTCTCACAGTAACGAATGACACACCCCTTCCCGGGCAGCACCCGCTGCAACATCATGTCACAGTCAATTCTGCGGACCATTTATCTTCATTACTTCTCGCCGATTCACGACTCGCAGTCAGCTGTCGCAATGCAAATCCTTTCCAGCTTAATGTCTCACACAGTACGAGAGCCGGGCGTGGAGCAGCAGGATTGATGCGATTATACGACGGTCACGCAGTTAGCTGGAACACGTAGGAAAAAAAAGAGGGACCACCATTCTCCTCTCTCTGTCAAGGAACAACAAGGAGATCCTTTATGTGTCACAAGCAGGGACATGCACTCATAGATTAGATTTGTTTACGAGAAGGTTGTCGTGGACACTCGGTCACAGTGCTACAGTCCACCTCGTAGCCGTTCGCACTTCAAAACCGTAACGAAGTCACGTTGCAGTGCCATTTCGAGCGCTGGACTTACTTCCGCCTCACACCGACAGAGCTTACTTATGCTTTTTTCGCTGAAGAGGGTGAACCTTCAAAGAGGACCGGCGCGGTTTTGTGACTTGAAATGTCAACCCTCCAACTCGTTCGAGGCGCATTAGTCCATCCTTCGCTGGCTACGATCCAAGGGGGAAGTAATTAGAGGCACTGCCAAGGAGAGCCACACGGAAAGTCGGGTCGCTCTGATTCCACCGTCGCCGTGGTTGCTGGCCGTGTGTGTGTTTGCGCGTGTTCTCATTCAACGTGGGCGAAAACGTGAACAAGGTCAATGATGAATTCGGGCCAAGCATGAATAAATTACGAGGTCCTTTCTGGGAACCCTTCTTGCAGCATACTCATGAAACTGGGATTTTGATGAATCCAAACTGCTGAGCGAATTTTCGTCCTGCCCTGGTGAGGGGTTTAAATTAGAATTTTTTGATGAGGACCGGTAATTTTCTTGGAGTAGTGCCCGAGGAGATGAGGTTTTTCTTTTTCGTCGGACCAGATGCTGGGTCTGGGACGGTGGCATTTCTAAATGAGTTGAATCTCTTTGAATTCGGTCGGAATCCCTTTTGGGTCCAGACTTGTTGTCGTTTTGAGTGTCACAGGATTTCAGATCCAAGAAGCGGACAGCTTGTGAGCAGGGATTCGCGCTAAAAGAGAGGCTCTTTTGAAGAGGGACTGGAATCAATTATGACGAATTTCAAGAAAGTCCTTGACGTCGATTGGGAGCTGTCGCTTGTCCTTTGCAGCAAGTGGGGCTTCGCAAATTGAAAAAAAATGTCGCACAAAAAGAAGGTAATTTCGGACAATTTGCAAAGCTTGCCGATAGTACACTCATTGTTGGGGCTGTAAGAGTGACGTTTAGTCGAGTTGCCACATGTGCACGTAACGTATTTGGGTCTGGATACGGCTTACAAAAATGTGGCTACGAGCAAGTTAGGTGATTTTTAAGCGGTCTTAAATTGTAAAAAAAAAAGCACAAGACATATGCAAAAGTGTATACAACTAATTGACGTGGCTTTTAAGGACTATTTCATGCATATGTTGACCATAGCTCCATTTTAAGTGGTACATATCAAGAGTCCAACTTTGAGTCACTCTTACGAGCATATAAGTTGGTACATGCTTGGCAACACGTGGTCTTCCAAGACTGCAATTGATGCTGATGTTATCGGCATAGATGAGTGAATTGATATATCCCCTTAAACAATAGTCTAAAGGCGTAAAACCAGACGAAAATCAGCCCCAATCGAGGGATAAATTGCTCATCGAACACATTTATCAATTGATCCATCGATTCGCGTGCCATGTAGCATGTAGCGCCGTCTTGCTGGAACCACATGTCGACCAGGTTCAGTTGCTGCATTTGAGGTAAACAAATTTCGCAATCCTTGATCCAAATATTGGACCAAATACGTCAGTTTTATTTATTATCATTCCCATGCAACCAGGAACTGCATTCTTCTTGCAACACGAAATTTGTTTAAAAAAAAATGCTAAGCAATGCAGACTAATCATATATCACTTTGCCGATGTCACGATTCCCGTGTGTTCTGTCAAAAGCAGATCACTAAAAACCAAAGACGTGGCATTAGAATGCACTTAGACTAGGCAAGGTGTGCTGGTACATGGATTGTTTTGAAAAAAAGGCACAATCTAGTTATTTTTAGTCCGAAAACCAGACAATCAAAAGGCATGTCATTCAGATCGCTTAGGTCATCATAGAAAAAGCTGGCCAAAGATGGTCTGGCAAAGGATGTGGTGGATATTTTCAGTTCCCTCCGCCTCACGACAGTTTTAACAAAAATAAGTGTAGGGTACTTTTGAACCTCTTGCATGTTCGCCGATTAGACAGAGAAGCAGTCAAGATGTCTATAACTTAACTGAATTTGGATCTCGAAGAGAAGAGAGTTCGTTTGCGATCTAGATCTGGCCAAAATGTTGCTTTAAACGGAAATAAGACCAAAGATCGTACGAGCACTTTTATCCCGAAGAGACCAAAAAGAAGACTAATAGTTCAGTTATGAGGGTTGGCACCTAGACCGCACTGTCTAGCTCCTGTTATTTCCTGCTATTGGGACTGAAGTTCGCAGTAAATTCGGCAAATTGAACTCAAATTTAGAGTTGAACACAAAATCACAAACTGCGATGTTTTCACAGTGAGTGAAGAATGGCAATCTGCTATCGACTGTGACTTAAACTGCGATTGCGATATAAACAGCTATGGCCCTTCGGGTTGCCCTTTGCATTTGTAATGTGGTATTCCTCTTCCATTAGAATCCTATCTCATAGAATCCATTATAAATTGTGGTAGCAAGATTTAGAGGCAACCCCCGTCGCCTTCTGTATTCGATATTAGAGGTGAAAGTTTAAACTTCCTACTCCATACATGTGCGGTAGATCTTTAAATCACAACGTCGCACAGTGGGGCAGAATGTCCTAAAATCAACCAGGAAAACTACGAACTTGAAATCGCAGATTTTAATAACCTGTGATTAGAAAGTCGCAATATAAAATCGCCAGTTAGCCCAACTCTACTCAACCTTGTTTGAAGGTGTTGCTTAATATTCAGAACATCCGCACGGTACGGAAACTTACAAATGCGAGCACCACTTCCACTTGACCAGCTCTGTTTTAGTTCGAATATCCCAGAAGCCCCTATAGGCAAGAACCCTTTGCGAATATAGTAGACGCTCATTCATTTGCCATGATCCACATGAGAGGCGATCCTACATCTCCCTGCGGTGTACCCCTGTTAACTGCTCCACAGGTGTCACCAGGCTTAGAGTTCATCGATTTGCTATCGAGAAGCAGCTTAATAAAAGCGACGATAGACTCTCCGGTCCCGAGCCTAGGAAGGCGACAAGTGTACATTTCTTGTGTTTGACATTCCTACATTTTATGTGCCACCTTTCAGCGAGTGAAGGGCCATCTCTACAGATTCACCCATATTGTGTCGTGCTGGGAGAGAGTTTATTCGAAGCAATCGTGTAAGTGGTCGATCAACTTCTCTAAGGTTTTCAGAAGTAGTATTAAATCCATCGGTTTAACGTGTGATCGCATCTTGATCCTGCGTGATTTCTTCAAATCCACAAATCTCTCCCATTCAACGACCACAACCGATAATCGCCGCACTCCACCACAGTAATTCCCGTCGCTTTATCAACTCCCCCTCATCTTGTACAGGTCTCTGAATCAGAGAAAGAAAGAAGAACAGTCAAAAGACATCTGCAGCGCGCCTCCTGCTGCGACCTTAGCATCCTTGCCTTCGCCGGCAATTCGGAGTCATTCTCCTGATGAGTGTTCATTAATTCAGTGCCGTTCCATCGTCACTTGCTTCCTGTTTTTGGCAGACTCCCTTTCGACAGCAATCAGTCGACACACTCGACTGCCTATGCCAGGGACCGCTCGCCCGAGCGACACGCCAGCAACCACACCGCTGCCAAAAGCAAATCATCTGTGTCTCTCATCAGTTCGCTTGATGTGCAATTCCCTCACTAATTGACCCCCATTCGGTACACAAGCGAGTGCCGTCGTCGACCAGACAGAGTGCCACTTCCAATCGACAACATGAACATAATTGCGTGTCAATCGTTTTCGGAATTACACGCTTTGTTCGGTTGATTGCATCGCAACAACCCCTCCCCCCCACCGCCATCGACCGAAAGGTACAGCGGCCTGAGTCTCCCTGAAACTTCGGTAATTAGTCTGCACTTCGAAAGCGTTTTCAAAACGTTATCTCGCCCTTCTGCCCTCGGGCGCGCCCGTCCTCCTGTCGACGGGGATCAAAGGCCTCAATGGTGTCGGATTGAGGGGTAAAAACGAAACAAACTTCTGGCATCCGAAATGAAGGTTTATCTTAATTCTCGTGGATATGCGCTCGGATTAGTCTGTGTGGCAGTACAACTCCGCTCCGGCGTGACGGCTCTGCCGATGTCTGGCGAAGGAGCGAAGGTGTCTCCTTGTGCGCCAACCAGGGGGTGGTCCTGGGATAATGGGGATTTATTATTCGGTTGGGAAAAGTTTCCAACATGCGTTCAGCTTGGGTCGATGACGTGCCGATGGACGGGCGAGGGCGGCGCGGCGTACGTGGATTCGGCTTAGTGGTGGTTTATTGTCGTGTCTTAATAGTTAATGAATAAATTTATTGAATGAACTGCGAGGCGGTAGATGCTGATGTTAGCAGTAGTGCGGGCACACGCGCTCCGCCGTGCCGAGGGGAATTTAATGCTTTAATTATGAAGGACTCGTAACAAGTTCGTTTCGCGCTCCCGGGTGTGGGATTGACGTGGGCGCTGTTCGTTAAGACAACAGTTTCATGAGTTTTTGACATTTGTTTAATTGCAGAGCTAACGAATGTCGGTAAATCACGATGAGTTGAATTTATCGGCTGCGGTTAAAGGGCAGAAGACATTTCGTGTCTAAAATTTGATCGTAGGGGCAACTGATGGATTTCGCTGACGTTCTCCATCGGCTTAAGGGATGATTTATAGGAGAGGATTTACTCGCAAAACATTCGTCGTCCGTGGCATCCACATCCAACACGAGGTGGCTACTTGCTAGTGCGTCGAGGGAGTGAAGGCGATAACTTCGATTGACGTCGATTTGTGGAGGCGTACGTCCCAGGAAGACATTTGTAACAAGGTCCTTCGAGGACGCAGTAATGGTATGCGGGATTTCGTTTCCGGAAATACTTGCTTATCAGCCTGTAACCTGCGTCCCATCTTGATGACGGTCCCAAACACGCCGCTTCCACTCATCATGACCAAAGTGTCTTGCATCAGCGATGACTTGGTCCTTACACCGGAGTTTCGATCTTTCTGTCCTTCTCGAATCAGGAGGCTCGGATTCGAAGCTGGAGCATTGGTGTCCAAGCGGTCGATGTGGAATAGTCAAGGCAGTCGATGAATTTTTGCCCTCCAGACTACATCCACAAGAGATGGCGATGTGTCATCTCCTCCATTCACCTTCCTCGCAGACAGGACTAAATTTCTGGAATAGGTTAGCGAAACCGAATGCAAGGTTGGGCAAAAGTCGGCGGAAAATACTGCCGCAAATGTAAGCCTCAAAGAGCCAGGTGGACGTCCCGTGTAGCAATGCACATCGAAAGCAGCCACAGAAATTCATTCCATGAAAGTAGAAATGAACTCTCATGAACCAATTCCACCCCGAAGTCAAGCCGATCCAAGAACCCAGTCTTCACTAGACTCAGGGACAAAAGATCTATCAAAAATCACACGCCAACTTGATCATTACAAAGTCCACGTACTAGGAGCATTCGCGGATGACATTGGCCTGATTTGTCCAACTCAGTGAGCCATCCATGAAACGTTTGCCAACACTGAGACGGAAACGAAGTTAGGGTACTGGCCTTTGCCTTTGCGAACGATGTTGCTAGAGGTAGGTGCTTCTGGGAAATTCATCCATATGCCCAGGGCCCTCCTCAAACTTGAAGAGAGCTAGTCAAGTGCCAGAAGTACTCACAAGTAATCCTGAATATTAAACAACACCTTCAAACAATTTGAGTTCAATTTATCAAATTTACTACGAACTTCAGTCCAAATGAGAGGGGCTAGAGAATGCGGTCAGTCTAGCAACGGATCTAGCTGTGTTCATTTCTGGTTGACATTGAGATGAATGTGGCTAAAATTGATCTCGCGGTGAACCGAAGTACACGCTATCCTCAAGAAAAGGACTCATGAACCACATCGAATTCATGGACATAGTGGAACAATGGGCAACGATATGTAACTTGGAGGCAGGTAAGTACTGTGTCCACCTTGGACTCCGCGGAAAGGAGTACCAACAGAGTCAGTACCGAGATAAAACGCAGCATAAGTGGATGAAGAAAGCCTTGGTTTCTTCGAAAGAAAAAGTTCTGCGTGCGATCTTTGGTTCTGTTTCCCTTGAGGGCGTCTGGAGAGAATGTCTTAACCACAAACAGGGCTCTATAGAGCTCAATATGTGTCTGGGCATGTGTTTGCATCCAACGCATGAGGTGTCATTTAGAATTTTTATATTATGTTCCTCCGGTTTAATGAGTCATCAGCTGTGATCCTGTGGGACATAATAGAGGACAACTGGGTAGACAAAATTGCATTAAAATCGTTTTGACTTTTGTACACTACTGTGGGCTCACATAAATGTCACATTCTTATGTTGCGTATGTTCTTTCTGGGCTGATGGGCTGATTTTACTGATAACTCTCGACTAGCAGTTCTATTATTATGTATGTTACTGATTCTCGAACTGCGACATGTTCCTCTGTCATTTTCTTTTGCAAAAACGCATCTTCCACCTGCATTTAAAGTAAAAAAGATGTTTAGAAGGACCACAAACAACTTGGTGAGCGCAACTGAGGGGAGCTAGTCGGAGGGTGGTTGGCTGAGACAGAAGACAGGTCCACTGCACAATGCAAAGAAAACGCCCGTCTATTTTGACAACCTTGAGGATATGCAGCGCGAACCCCTTTGATCCTTTAACCTGTAGACCATTCCCAGCGCAATATAGAGTCACTCACAAAAGTATGTAGGCAGCATAAAGTTGTCTGTGTTCTAAACAAAAATTAAATTCAAGCACGACTGAATGTAGTTTTTTTTTATATTAATTAGTAAAACAAGAAAATATATAAGGACAGCCCAACAACTATAGCCACAGGGGATCGTAAACCAAAAACATCACAAAAGTAAGCAAGCACACATGTACATCCTGTAGAGAGATCTGCCATAATACGGGGGCTTATGGCAGCATCCCTCTGATCAATAAATATATGGGTTTGGTCACTTACTACTTGAACTGATGAAGGAACAAATGAGTAATTGATTAACGTGATCACCTGGCATTAGCCTTGTATCACGAGTTCTTTTACTCCTAGGACCATTTAACGACGCTGGAATCTGAAGTTCCAAATTTAGAAATAAGCTTATGGACTTATTTCTCCACCTTGGTAAGGTGGTGAGGCCTACCCAAACCTCTGCTATTCTTTGGGTCGTAACACCCGGATGTATTTTGCAACTCCACACAGATTTAAATCATATACCTTTCACGTCTCGGAGTCACCCCCAACCAAGGTTGACTCTTAGACATGCAGGTATAATCTCCAACGCTCCCCACGACTTTGGGTCTTAAACCGCAGCCACCACGAAGCTCCCACTTGGAGCCAACCTCAATTGATCAGGCTGAAACCTACGCTGGTCTTATGACTTTCCTCATCTCCCATGGCACCAGGCTATAGCCTCTGGTCAAGCTACCAGTAGGATGCCATAACATCCCCAGACTGGCGGCTAATATTTAAAAAGTCGTGGTCTTGTCAGCACCAATATATGATTGAGATTGGCGCGTCCTTCTTTTTCCATTAATTTCTTTGCTAGCTTGCAACCATCATATTCGACGACCGCTGGAATAGGGACGTATCCTAAGCCAGTTGCCCTCAGCTCATGGATTTTAGTCGCCTCTTACGACAGGTATGCCTTACCTCGGGTATATTCTAACCTCGTCCCGTATTTGGACCCCGGACAAAATACTACGAACCCATGGGAAAATACACCAGTATCTTACAAGCAGAAGTCTACGCCGTAGACAGATGCGCTCAGATCAATCTTGACAGGAACCAACCACCAACTGTGACATAGCAATAATGTCGGACAGTCGTGCCGCTAACTTGGCACTAGACTGCTATATCATCAAATCAAGTCTCGTGTCGGAATGTCTACAGAAGTTCAAGAAGCTGAGTAGGAGTAACTGAGTAAAACTCTGTTGGATACCTGGCCATACAGGGATAGAAGGCAATGAAATGGCCTGCTCCCTCGCTAGGCAACGAGCATCGGAACATTTTATAGACCCCGAACGATTCTGCGCTGTATGAGATCACTTCCTCAGGAACGAGTTCAGGGAACTAAAAAGAAGAAACCGGGCAGATGATTGGAACAACGCTCATGGTATAAAGCAGGCCAAGAAACTCTTGGGTCAACATAACCGCAAGAGGTTTGAAGCATGTATCAAAATGAACAAAAACAACCTCGGTTTCCTAACAGGCTTCCGAACAGGGCACTGTAAACTCAGGGAGACCCTAAGGAAACTAGGAGTATCAGATGAAGGTATCTGCAGATTCTGCGGAGAATCTGATGAAATTCCAGATTTTGTGCGTCGCTAGCCCACCGGAACCAGTGCATTCATCTGATTTGGAGCCGTCTATGCAAATATCCACTGCTGCGAACTTTGTCTGCATTCCAATCCTCTCTAGTGGGGATTAGTTTATTGTGCTTTATGCCGAAGTCCAGGAAAAATAGTCTGAGTTCTTTGGAATCTTCTAATTTGGAATACCTCCTTGTGCCCTTTGCTGTGAGTTTTACCCCAGCGGTTGCATTCTCATAGTCTTGCTGCATGAGTAGCTGTAAGCTTCCCGTTTAATGCGATATAACTCGTCCAGGAAATTTGTCTTGCCATAAAGCTTAAATGGGTCGTGCTGTGTTTTGCGGTGAGAGTGTCTTGTTAAAGCATCAACTCTTCGAAGAAACCTGCCCGTGCTCCGGGTAGGAATTTTAATCTAATCAAATTTGCTCTAAGTATAGATGATTCAATGCCTCTTGACTTAGGTCTGAGTAGAGAATAACTCCCGCGGCGCTAGCCCACGAAAGACAAAGATATCTGGGTAAACACCTGATATCAGAGGAAGTCACAAGAACCAGCTCTCATTCTCAGATTCTTAAAGGAAAGTAGCTTGGAGAGAATACTCTAGGACAAATCTCGTCCACCTTCGCGCAATAGGAGCAAACAAGCCTCAATACGACTCCGAAAAGAGCTGCATGGGAGGGGAGCTCTTAAAAAAGCGAAGGTATGAATAGCAGGCACAATAAATCTTAAGGTCGCTGTGCAATATACCCTCAACTCAACAATAAAAATACTTGAACAATCTCAAAAATAACCTGCATCAAAAGCATTACCAATTAAAGCTTAAAATAGCCGTTTATTGGTTTTTGTTGGAACACTGACAATTCAATGCTGCTTCCTTACTTTTGTGATAGACTGTACTTCATCAACAGAAATATTGATAGTCGATATTAGGCACTTCAGGTTCCAGGTGACGGCATGTTTTTTTTGCCGTGGTTTCCACTTTCTTGGCCGTCAACTTTCGCATTGGCGACCTCACCCGATTAGACTGTCAATCGTCAGGCAGGCGCCTATGTACACAGAAGCCTAGTAACGCCGACTCGGCTTTATTTTGCCATAAAAATGTGGCTGAATATTCACTTCATCCACTCAAAAGAAATACGTTTCCATTATAAGAGTGATTGTAAAAAATTACCGAACGTTCCATATTCAACTTGCAAAATCTGAATCCTCAAAGTTCAGGGGCGTCACCACATGTCCATGTGCAGCAATGCTTTCGCCCACTGACCCCTAACAACAAGCAGTTCCCGTCACAATTCATAAGGCAACCGAAGGAATAGAATAACAGCTGCCACATAGGGGGAAAATACTTGACCGAAAAAAAACACACAAGTGTCACATGCCGTTGGAAGGGGGTGGAGATGTGGGCGGTCACTTGGCAAAGTCGCCGGACTGTGTGTCAATGTTTTTGAGTACATTTCATTTAACTTTTATGGCGTCTGCTGTGAGAGGCAGGCAGTCGAGCATTGTCGTGTGGGTGACGGCTTCCGGTTGACCAGACGTGGGCGAGACAGTCTCCGTTGGAGCCTTTCAAATCCAGTTGCTCAGTGTGGACTTAAAATTCAGCAGTTTCCTCGGAATTGAGCATTATTCTTGTGCGGAGCTTCGGCATTTTCTCGTCACGACAATGGCTGATGGACACAGAATAGATGGAAGGTAGCAGAGAGGTTAGCGACGGGAATGAGCCATCCCGATGATCTCCTTTTATGAACAGCAAATCAATTTGCACCACATTCCCCGAGACAAGCCAGCCCAGAGCTCTGGGTATAAATTCCCGCTCAAATCCAATCACTTATGGATTCCAATTCATGATTGGCATCGACCACTGGGCTCTGTTCATCGCCACGGATGAATGCAATTGTCAATCAATCACCACCACAGCAGCGGGCCCAGCTCCTAGTTCGATCTCCAAAAATAATACTCACTCCCTCGTGAAGAGAACAAAAGAGAGGGAAGAAGGAGAGAAAAGAAAACACGCTGGAAAATGATTTTCTTTTCAATTCGGTTTCGTTTGGTTTTCAGTTTTTCCTCCAGCAGCGTCCCGGCCCGGCCGTTTCATAAGAGGGCGCTTCAATTGATTTGAAATGTTTTTCTTTTCGCCCCTCACCCGCTGCTTGGCTGCTTGCGGCATTGTTGACGTTGTTATCCTTCCTTTATTCGTTTGTCAAGGCGAAAAGATAAATCAACATCGGATGTTTCGAAAAGTTCGTTATTGAACGAAGAGAGTAAATAACTTCGAGTGCACTTCATATCCTTGTAATTATCTGAAGAAAAATCTCATCCCCCTCCTCCCCCCCACTCCATCATCGTGGATGTGTGCTGTATTTCTGAGAGTTTGCTTCGCATTCTACGTGCCTTGCCCCGTACAGGATGTGTGCTCCTAGCGGGTGGAGGACAAAACAAAAGTGAATTGAAAGAACTCGGTCACAATTGCTGGTGCGGAAAATCAAGTGGAAGTGGAACCTGGGAGCTTCCCGTTGTAGGGATCCTTTAAAGCGTGCATCCTTGCTGCACCCATCTGCATTTGAGGGGGAGGGGGGGGGGGGAGGGGGAGGAATGATAAAATGTAGAGCAGACACTTTCAAGTTGAGGCTTCCGAGAGCAGAGTTTCAGAAAAGCTTGGCTAATCGCATCTCTGGAGGACCAAGTTTTCGGTTTGATGTTTTTGACTGTTGTCCATTTGGGGGGGGGGAGGTAGACAATGATGCACTCGACTGCATGACTGTTCATTATGTTGTCTGGCTGGGGGGGGGGGGGAACCATTGAGACTCGGTGGCCCATTAATTATGCATGGTCGTGTGGTGAATCCGGAAAATGTTCCTTTTCTCGCATGAAGGCGAGGTTTAGGTGAACATTCAGGTATTCAGAGAAATCCATCAGTTCGGCAAGGGGAGAGCGGTGAAAAATCCCATTGTGAAAACATGAACAAAAGTCAGTTTCATTCTGCAGAAGCTGGTTGCTGCCTGAAATGCCACAATTCCCAAGGATGCGTCCCCTCTGTGGCCACACAAATTGGATTTTCATAAAACAAGAGGCAAGTTACTTACTGAATACGAAGCCTAAAGCACAGAGTGAGGTTTTTTAGGATTGATTTGGGATCAAGCACAATAGAGGCTTGGACCGACATCAATGTCCTATGCCCCTTAAAATTTTTTGACAGCGCTTTTTTATAACATTTTCATCACGATTCAATCAATTACACGGTGCTCTAATGTCTTCACCCAAGTTTGCGTGAATATGAAACAAAGTGCTGTGGTTCGTGAATAACCGTCAAAACATTTGTGATTAGCGGCCAAATTTTTCGGCGTCCATAATCTGCGAAGTTTTCTTCATCTTTCTCTTCTACTGGCGCCACAGTACGGTGTGGACCTGGGCTTTAGCCAACAAGACTCTCCAGCTAGCACGATCTTTAGCCAGTTGCCTCCAATTTCGGTGAGAATTTGGGTAGTGTCCGCCAGAAAACAAGAAAAATCGCTTTCCCAAAAAAAAGGACTGAATAAAGTTCTACAGAGAACATATAAACTAGACTGCAGAATACTGGAAAAGAATCAAAATCAACAAGTTCTAGTACGATGGGAACTGAAAGCTTCAATCAAATCCGTCGAAAAGAAAAAGAAATGTTTTGATGAGAAACCGCAAAAAACTGAATTGACTTTTGCTCGCCACTGTAGGTTAAACTAGAGTCTATCTGATTTCAAATTCAATGACTTTTAACGACCCCCGATATTTAGGTCAACTTTCAGCACCAAGAAGACCTTAATAAATATAAAAAGACCTAAAATAATGGTGTTCCTCAAGGTGCGGTCTTGTCCCCGATTGTCTTTCCCATAGTCTATTGACTACGGATTAGCAAAATTAATTCACGACGAATGATGTACATTTGCGAATTGTTGCTGTTTAAGCAAATGAATATTTTTTAACGATATGAATGCGAAATGAAATAGCGTTATGTTTAGGGAAATAATGCGAGCTATTAGTCTGATTTTTTTCTTAAATCGAAACAGATTGTTCATTTTTCTTGTGATTGTACTTATTTTTCAACAGAGAGACTTCTAAGTTCGCCTTTCATTAGTCTCAAATATAGCACACATTTTCGTTACCCTTCTTAAAGTCACATAAACAAAGTAGATACGATGGCTTCCCGGATGCGATCTTCGAATGTAATTTGGAACTTCTTTTCTAAAGTGAATGGGGCTGCCCTATCAGTCTAGCTAGTTGTAATCAGTCTTCAAACCGGCGTCTTACAAGACATCTGTAACAAATTTGAAGCCTTATTTAAAATTAAAACATCAGTTTTTTAACAGAATGTGAACCAACACATACGATGCAGAGAATTGCGTTACTTCAGCGGTCGGTATCAACTGCTTTACAAACTACTCCTCAAACTCAAAACGAAAATGACGCAGTATCAGCAAAAAAACAACGAATGGCGCAGAGTAATATTCTTAGTTAAGCCCTTGGTTCCGGTTCAGAAAAACCATATTGATGCCATGCTTGTAAAGCTCAAAGCTCAAGCTTAGGGTGGATAAGTTTCCACCGTAGAAGAGCAAGATTTTATTGAATTTGTTGAAGCCTTAAAGCCTAGCTATTTTGCCAGGGCGAAAAACTATATCTGAAAGATTGATTCCGTTTCTCTACAGTAAGTGTTTAGAAAACCAAAAAAAAAGTTAATTGATGCAGAAGCAGTTTCCGTGTGTCTGCCAACAGACTGCTGGACTTCAGCAGCTATGGACGCTTATATAGGCATCACAGCACACTTCATAAGGGCCGATGTTGATTTTGAATAAAACACAACTTATTTAGGAAATTATTGTCATTTCTTTTTATTATGATAATATTGGTATGGTTCAATTATGTATGGATAAAAAATATCGGCCAAATGGCCGCCGCGACCTCGCCGGCACACCTCCATCCGATGGTTTTCGATGACGCTGAAGCGTAATTGAGGTTCTATGCCGTTAATGTGCCGAATTATCTCATCCTTAGCTCTCTATTCTTTCAAATAAGCCCAAAGAAAAAAAATCCAACGGTGTCAAATCACATGATCTTGGCGGCCAATTTACATCGCCACCACGTGAGATAACACGGCCATTGAATTTGTCGCGCAAAAGAGCCATTGTTTCGTTAGCTGTGTGACAAGTGGCACCGTCCTGTTGAAACCACGTATCGTCCACATTCATATCTTCCAATTCGGGCCATAAAAAGTTCGTTATCATTTCACGATAGCGAACACCATTCACAGTAACTGCCTGATCGGCCTCATTTTGGAAAAAAATACGGCCCGATGATGCCGCCAGCCCATAAACCGCACAAAACAGTCACTCTTTGTGGGTGCATTGGTTTTTCGACAATCACTCTTGGCTTATCATTCGCCCAAATGCGGCAATTCTGCTTATTGACGAATCCACTGAGGTGAAAATGTGCCTCATTACTGAAGATGATTTTCTTCGAAAATTGATCATCCATTTCTTGCCACCATTCTGACCATTGACGACGCTTGAAATGGTCAAGAGGCTTTAGTTCTTGAGTCAATTGCACCTTGTAAGCGTGTAAATGCAAGTCTTTATGCATAATGTTCATCAACGACGAGCGTGAGAGGTGCAATTGTTGGGCACGACGACGAGTTGAGGTGGACTGCTCTTCAGCCACACTATCGCGAACAGCAGCAATATTTTCTGCAGTACGAGCTGTACGAGCACGCACTGGTGTTTTCACATCGCCTACAGACCCGGTTTGTCCAAATTTGTGCACGATTTTTCCGATTGTACGCACATTTGGACGATTCAATTGACCAAGAAAATCACGAAGTGCACGATATGCATTTTGATTTGAACACCCATTTTCATAATAAGCCTGAATAATTGTAACGCGTTGCTCGATTGTGTATCTTTCCACGGTTCAAATTGAGTTAGTCTGGAATTGAGAAATGTCAAATGAAATGCAGAAAAAAACTTGACGTTTAGTTGTGGTTCACATTCAACATCGGCCCTTAAAATTGAACCACAACCTTTACAAATTATGAGTTTAAGACAGTGGTGTTGAAATGCTGCCAGGTACATGGTGCACACGCGAGTGTGCTCTTCAAGGCAAAATAATAGTTCACTTTAGTTTTTAATGATATTTCATATTAATTTAGCGTTAGCATTTCACATGCTAAGTATAAACAAATCGCATATTAATTAAATTAATCGAAAATAGCATTAATATTCATCATTGTTGATTACCACTTCCATAGTGAAAATTTGCTTAAAACAAAAGCTCTCGTACGTAAATGCAATACATTGTGTAAGTAGATGGAAAAGGTAGTCTACATGAGTCGGTTTCCTTTAGAATAAGAATATGAACACCCTGTGTAAGAAAGATCTTTGTGACTAAACGGATTGAATTGAAGCTATGTAATGCCATGGGGTTTTTGGAACATTTCCAACTCAATCCAGACTTTTAAGAGACCATTTGAATATTCATTCTGACAACAAACCATTTATTCCGCTTAACTGCATACAAATAAGCTTCAATGCTTGCCAAGGTCTTGATCAATTGTATTTACCTGAAAAGAGAGAAATTTAAAAGTAATTAGACGAAGCCTTTAAGGACATATACATAATTTAGGACAATATGATCGAATTCCAAAAGAAGCTGCTAACCCTTTAAACCCGTGCACATTCTATATCGTGAAATCGAAGTCACACGCCCACCCTGTAGTCTGTCAATATCGAATTCACATCGTTAACCTCATGTGAGTGCAAGGAAGAGCTGTTCACGTCAAGTGAATCCTTGTCCCCTCATCCGCAGGATCTTCGACATCCGCATCAAATACCGCTAAAGCGGAAATCCTTGTAACAAAACCCCAATCATCACGTGCCAAAGGAATCGCATTTCTTGATCATTGCAATGACGACGTGCGAAGACAATTGCGGACCGAAGTCAATGAAAACAAAAAATAAAAAAAACAGAAAAGTAAGTGACACGCCAACCCAACCCACCATCCGATGGGAAGCCTTAATTGAGTCGGGGATGTGCGCGGCTATAAATAGTCCCGGGAAATTAATTATTCCCGGCGAACATTACCCAAACAAATGCCACAGCAGCCTCCCCCGTGCGCGGGTGAAATTACTTGAACCCGAGTGAGGACTGAAGCCCACGGAGTGCGTAAAAATCTGCCCTTTCACAACTTACGAGTTGACGTCAGTTCATAGCGACAGCAGCTGCGAAGGGCGGCCGTGGAGTTTTAGAATTTGGACAGTCTTGCCGGGGAATTAATTAGATTTACGATGGCAAATAAAACAGGCAAGTGGCCGCTGTGGTGAGACAACGCCCAAGGCCACCGACGGGATACATTAGCCATGAGAAGTGAAAATTTAAAAATTCAGAACTAAGCACCAGCGAGCTGAGAAATTATGATTACTTCAAAGGAATGGGTTTTGCATCTTTAATGCTGCCTGAATTGACAGAACATGACACTTTCGAGGACTTGTCAAGATGGCTTGTCAGACGCAGCCTTTGCTGGGGGGAAAATGACATGCTCGTGCACACATTGCCGGAATATTTCGCGGCAGCTTATGTCTCTACAGCCATTCGCGTCGTTCGCTGCGTCTCGTCCTTATTCCAAGTATTTTCTACGAGCGTGAGGATGGTGTTTGAGTTTGTTTAACAGCGACGCGGCGGTGGGTCGTGCGACGAAGATAGTTGCAGTTGTTTGAATTCTTGGGAAATGTTTAGTTCGCCAGCTGGTACAGTGTAGTCCTGAATCAACGATAAGTACTTTCAACGAACGCTGTCGCTGAATTCCAAGATATTCCAATGGATTTCCGGCCAGATGTTCATTTCGAGCAGTAGTTCTTGGAAATGATTGAAGATTCTGACGTGCTTTAGGGAAGACAAACAGCAGTTCTCGGGTGTAGAAGCAACGCTGCTTCTGCTTGCTCCCTCAAACTGAGAGACGTGGGCTTTCGTGTTTCCAGCTTTAGCAATTACTGCAGCATATCGCGGTCATTTTGAGGAAGTGGGTTCAAACGCAGCTTAGTTGCTCATTCACTTGAGTAATTGCTGTTTGCAGTCGCACGTCTTTGGAATTTACTTTCGCAATAGTTTGCCAAATTATGCGTGCACTAACATCAGCAGAGCATTTCCGCTGGAATTTGTGTTTTGTCTTAAAATTGCGGTGTCATATCTATAAACCTGGTATATGTGGTAAACATACGCAACTATAGCCGCAAAAATTCGCCCAAAAACGACCACACTATCGTTACCAAATGAGACTGCTGTCGACACTTATACACACCGTAACACAATTTCAATTAGTACCACTGCCATGACTTGAAATAACTACAAAACTATCGACGTGGAAAAAAAAGTGCACGCTGTGAAATGTTCATGTTGCAATTTTGTAACTTGGAGAAATTGCAGTAATTACCCGAGGAAAACAGTTGAGGCAAGTTTTTACGCATGCCGGTCAAAGTATTTACTTGGAAAATTGTGAAAAGCGGACGAAAAGAAAACATTAACTAAGTTTACTAAGTTTTTACACTCCACTCAAGTAATAAACGCTGAATTTTTAAGCGTATGGATTTTAATTGACAGCAAAAACCCAACAAAATTGCAATTGTGTACACAATTTTTGTTTGAGTTGATAGATGGATGCTTGGCGTTTGTTTATTTCATGCAAATGTTCACCACGAATATTGGCTTGTATCTAGCTAATAACATGTTTAGACTTGTCTTCCTAGGCAGCAATTGAAGATAGATTATCGGCATTTTTTTTGTGGTTGATTTTTGAACGTTACAGTGGAGCACTCAGACTCAAAACAGTGGTCCATTGTACTACCAGGCAGCAACCTACATATTCTGTAATTTGTTGGTCTTCCGGCGAAACACCAGCCAGCGCTTCTGTGGTGAGGGGACTACATCAACAGTGCCAGAGGAAATGCTCTGCAGTGTCGTCGTCTTCTCCACAGGCATCGCATGACTTAGGCCAAGCTCATTTAGGTGTTTGGAGAAGGTGTAGTGGGCCGCAAGTACGACGGTAAGTCATCTGCAGTCTATTCTGTCAAGAGATAACAAGAATGCCGGGGATTTCTTACAGACGTTAGGGAGCATGTGCTTGGTTTGCCTACACCCTGGAGAATCATGCCACCTTCGGTTGTCCTCTCGAGAGGCCCAGCCATCGATGGAAGCCCTAACCAAGGACGCAGGTAGTCCCAACGCAAGTTCGGGCGCTAAGAGTACCTTCTCTGACCCTTGTCTAGCAAGTTCATCGGCGATCTGAATTCGCGCGATCCCGTGGTAGCCCGGGACAAGTCTTAGGGAATTTAGACAGCCGATCAAATTCAGAGAAGACTTGCGTTCCTGAACTGTCATGGAAGTAGTGAAATGGTTGAGCAAGACTTTAAGCACATCTTAGCTGTCGCTACAGACACAAATACTTCGCCCTTTCCACCTGTTCTTCACAATATAGCTGGTGGCCATTAGGATCACATAGGTTTCCGCTTGGAAATCCGTCGCAAATTTACCTACATAACAAGGTGTGCAGTCTAATGTTGTCGACCACGAAGGCGCCAGCGATAGACCCTTCCTTGGTCTTGGAGCCATCCGTAAATATTCGACATCCGCAAAGGACTATTTCTTGGTTCAGATTCTGGCCAGAGCCAGTTCTGAGTGCAGGGAAAGTCGACATAGCGTGTACGTCGCAGGCAGTAAATTTCATCCTCCGTGTAAAGAGAACAACCTCGGTTTTAAGAGGGTTAACTGAAACAAAATCTTGCCAAGATAAGCAGAATACTGAGATCAGCATGTATCTGTATTACAGGGGCACTCAGATTAAGGCCTACAACTGCTCTAGAAATGTTATGCACCAAGCTTACGGCCACGAATGCAGCGATAAGATAAAACTCACAGCAAAGGGCATACAGAAGTACTCCAAAACTCAAAGATCCCAAAGGAGGCAGATTATCTGACGCCTTTCCGGGACCACGATATAAAACGCAATACTATATTTCCTACGAGGGAAGATTGGGATGGAGACAAGGTCCGTCAGTAGGCTGCAATGGAAACACAGACGGATCCAAATTGGATTTAGGGACAGGTTCAGGCATATACGACAGTTCCAGAGTAATCTCTGACGCTACGGGTACTGAACGACTGCAGCGTAGTCCAGACAGAAGTTGAAGAGGCAGCCCTCCGACTATCAATGCGTCCGATAGACGGGATATCTATACATAGTCAGGCGGCCATAAATGATCTGGAAACACCATCAAACAACTCCAAAATGGTGAAACTCTGGCGTCTATCTCCAAATGAGAAGATGGTAGGTAGGTAGGTAGATGTGACTGGTCAAAATTCCCGTTGGGGATTTGCCTCACTTAGACATTTAAGGTCCGTTAGCTAGATCTGTAAGACTGTGGAGGAAAAAGCTGCCCATAAGTTTTCTTCTTGTCTCTGCAAGGGACGGGCCGGTTCCGAGGTAATATAGAACAGTTTCCTCTTTCTCCTCATTCATGCAACTCCTGCTCCTGCTGAGGTCATTGTTGGGTGCTCCAAGCCTTCTGGCTTGATTGCCAATTAGGCAATGGGCAGTGAGTACGCCTACTACTTTACTAATGTTCCTCCTGTCCATTTCTAGGAGAGTTTTAGGTTTTGATGGACCTAGTGTTGGCCACATCATTTCCGATGAACTAAATACAAGTGCCCAATTCTGCCCATCTACTATTGGTTTCGATTTTGGCGTCTGTCCGCATGATTGATTTTAACGCTTTCTTTGGGAGGTGAGGTGTCTCCTGATTTCGTGCCAGTCGCACCCCTTCTTGCTAATTCGTTAGCTCTTTCGTTGTCCGGGATCCAGCGCAGGGTAAGCTTGCATCTGTTCGCTATCTTCCTTAGAGTTAGGCGGCAGAGAACGGAGAAAATGCAACCTTACCATATGCTGGGTCCCTAGTCTCAAGAGTATTCCAGGCAACAAAAAAAGCCGATGAATTAGCAAGAAAGGTGGCTGGTTTGATACAAGCACCGTCCCCACTGAAGGCAATAAATGACAAACGCCATCAACCATAGGTGGGCGGAAATGGATACATGCGAGATCAATGTGGCCTGCTCTAAATCAAATGAGGACTGATGCTCTCCCGGAACTAAACAAGACACATTAGCAAACTTTTAGTCGCAATAATTGGACACTTCCTCATAGGCAACCAGGCCCGAAGACTTGGAGCTCCCTACAATGACTTCTGTAGAAGCTGCAAGGGTGAAGAGGAGGCTCCCGCCTACTACTCCTTACTTTTCCTCATCTGTTCGTGTAGAGCTCTGGTTAGCAGTAGGTACTCACATGTAGGGGCCTAGTTTTTCAACAACTCCAGCGAACTGAATCGCGTCCACATAGAGCTGCTAAACTGATTTGTCACCACTACCAACTGGTTCCAGGTTCAGGAGTAAGTCAATCCGCGTGATATCAGAATGGACCTACGTGTGAGAACCATCTGCAGCCAGCCACTCTTACCTTATCTAAACAAAGCATGCTGAAGCTGTCGCCTAGCTTTTGTGCCAGTGTCTAGAGTGAAGTTGTATCTTTCACCGAAAATAGTGATATTTCATCTCCCGAGCAATTTGGCTACAGAACTCACCATAATTCTACTCACCAAGTATTACAAACGACACCATAACAGCCTTTCAGAAAATAAATTGATCAATGCAGGAGTCCGTGCTTGGTCCAGTCTTATATGTGTTACACTTCAGACGTCACCAACCCGACGATACTCACTCCAACGACCCGTGGAATAAAATAAATATCTAAGCTGCTCTTCCCTCAAGTCACCCTCCATTCAAATCAATCAAAAGGAAAACTTTTTACAATCGTAGCCAAAGCGGCACACAGAGCTAGCTCTCGAGATCAAAATAAAAATCATCATCATTTTGCGTGAAAAAAAACCGTGTTTTTCAATTGATTCAAAATTACACCCTCCTGTTCGAGGATGAATCGATAGATGCCGAAATGTGAGCTAATTTAGGGAAATTTCCTTTGAAACTCCTACTCTTGAGCGGGCCCACGCACCAATCATCTGACTTATTACAAGCTCTCATAAATGGCAACGTCCTTGGCAGTCGCCCTTCCACCCAGCTCACAATAGATCCACTTCTGCATAAACAACGTCGTTTCGCTCAACCAAACCGACTTAACAACTCCACCTTGAATCAAGGGAACTTTCCATAAAATCAAATCCGATTGAGGTGGAAGCGGCAACACAAAAAAAAAAGACGAAATGGAAGTTTTTCCTCTTCCGCTCTTCCGGCTTTTCCATTTCAAAGTTCACTTCATTGTCTGCCCACAACACAAAACACCGCCCACTATGGGGCAGAAGTTATTGTCTCTATCTACTGTCTCAAACTCCACCCCCACCCCTTGTGTGGAGGAAAAGTTCAAATTACGAAATTCCCCAAATTCGGTGCTGTGGTTCCACCAGGAAACTTTCCACTCATAGACCGCAGTCTATGGACACGCTTATCCAGAAATAGCCGTCTTCCGGGATCTGGGCAAATACACATATTACCATACACGCGGCGGGATGAGGGGATGCTTGCCCCTGCGGCCAGCTCCAATGAAAGTTAAAGCGTTTCCTTGTACCTTTATGCCGATGGGATGGGAAAGGAGATAAGAGACTGTGCTACGAGTACATCGGTCGAAGGGCGGCTTGCCTTGCGACAAAGTCCATATCTTCCAACCGTGTCGTCATTGAACAGATACTCTGGCGTGCATTCCCCCCCCCATTCTTGAGCACATTTTACAGGCATTTTGAAATACTTAATGGAAAAAGTTGCTCTTCGGAAACTTCCGGCAGCGGCCCTTAAACTCAAATCAGTTCAATAATACATATTTATGCGTAGCTCTGGGGACACGGTCCTTGTGCGCGCCTAAGCGAGTAGATGAGCGGTCGTTATGTGTGCCCCTCGCTGGGTAAACTTTTAATGAGTCGTCCTCACTTCGACAACGACGCGTCGTTGTTGCCTCGATTGTGGAAAACTGATGCTGATGCGAATTTGCGGTTATTTAATTAAATATTGTATCGTGTGTTAAGCGATAGCATTTAGTGACCCGCCGCGCCGCTAGTGAGATCGTAAAATATATCACCGATGGCGACTTTGTGTTTATGTGATGGCCACTAAGACAAGATGAAATCCTCTGAAGTGGAGTTCCGAATGAGAACAACGTCGAGCGCGACACCAATACTTCAGCAAAGAGTCTTCGAACTTGAGCTGGAATCTCGATTCGAGAAGGACAGGAAGAAGACTGAATCTCCGGCATAAAGACCAAGTCATCGTGGATACAAGGAAGCTGCAAGTTAAGCACACATATCATTAATTCACAAGATATGGTCCATCATTGCCTAACTCTTACATCCAACAATTATGGATCTATTGTAAAAGTAGCAGACTTATGTGTGAACAAGGTGCTTTTTGATGTCCACTGAACTGTGAACATTGAAAGACGCGTCCTATTGACAAACAGTATAAACCAAGCTCTTGAAAAAATCTCGTATTTAGAGTTATTTCCACTTAGGAACCGACGTACCGTGGCCTTGACGACTTCAATTAATGTGACATTGCAAGTAAAGAGGTTCAGTTTCTTCGAATTAGATAGTCCTGTGTCCTGTGTTCACTGACTGAGAAAATAAGATGAGAATGTATTTAAAAACTCCTCGCCTACCACAAACGCCTACCAAATGTTCAAAATTCAAATCAAGAAAATCCTCCCCTACTACGGCTCCCTTTCAATTTGCAAAAATGAATTCATATAATTCATCTTAAATTGAATTACGAGGGGCGTTCAATATATTCTCGGTATCGGGGTGAAGCTGTGGTTGTATATATAAATTGACATATTTATCAAGTAATACTATTATTTTAGTGCATTCATGAAAAATTTCATATAAATGTGATTATTAACTCGCGTTTTATCTCTAGTTAAACAGAATCATAATGGCAACTGAGACGATGATGGTGAAAATTGAGCATCGCGCTGTAATTAAATTTCTCACTAAGCAAAGGAAAAGGTCAAGAAACTATTCATGAAGAGATGGTGGCTGTTTACCAGGGTTCCGCACCTTAATTATCAACTGTGCAAAAGTGGTCAAGTGAGTTCAAGAGAGGCAAAGAGAGCATTGAAGACGACCCCAGCTCCGGCGCCCCGGCTACTGCTTGTACGGGAGAAGGAATCAAAGAAGTCGAAAAACGTGTTCTTGAGGATGCCCGAATAAAGGTGAAAATGATGGCAAAGATCACCAAGCTTTCAATTGGTACCATTCACACCATTCTTCATGACCATCTTAACCTTTCAAAGGTCAGTGCAACCGATACCGATACCGAGAATAATTGAACGCCCGTCGTAAGTTACTACATAGCAGAAGCACGCAAATTAATTAATGAAGCAGATCTACTGCGTGTGAAGTAAATTCTCATCTCATTACAGCGCCTATTCATGCTCCTTTCAGCTCAACCAGGACTAGATCGATAATCGGATATGGTAGCAATGTTCCACAACGCTCGTCGTTACACATTTTTTTTATGAATAATAAGCTCCAAAGAATACCGAGGAAGAGTGGCATTTAGTGAGCGTGCCTTGTAGACGACGCACGTACCTTGAATTAAATACGCGTTGTTTACACGCATTTAATGGCGCGGCGGTGGTCCTTGTCAGTTTGTCCCGTCCTTGGAATACGTCTTCATTCATTCGACTGCTCTCACGAGGGATTGTGGTTGACAGAAACTTGACAGATAATGTGCAAGTGCGAGTAAGTACACATGTTTTCTTTTATCTACAGCAACAAACGGAGAAGTCTAATGGTGGTCCTTCAGAGGCAATCAATTCTATGCTGACTCTCAGTGAACTTTTCACGCAGTAAGTCGCTGATGAGGAACAAATAAAGCAGCGGGGACAGTGCACGATGCAGGCGATGACCTGGTAAGGAGGATGCACCATCTTATCTGTAAAACATGGCCAAAAGCAATCATGCCCAATGAATGGAGCCTAAGTATTGCTTGCCCGTTTCACATAGAAGGAGACCCTCTAGATTGAGGCATCAGTCTTCTGAACATCGCGTACAAGATATTATCTGCCGCGTTGTTTGGACGCCCAAAGCCGTTCGTCAACAACCTGGTCTGTCCTCACCAGCGTGGCTTTAGGCCAGAAAAATCCATCATCGACGGCAAATTATGGAAAAAAAAGCGAGGAGCAGCAAATCGATACCCATCACTTTTTCATCGATTTTAAGGCCTCATTCGACAGCTTCTATAGAGACGAAATAAACAGAGCAATGTATAGTTTTGGCATCACTACCACACTCGTCCGTTTGAGTAGGTTGACGACGGGGAATGCACTATGTTTCATCAAGGTCGGTAGAGGCCTAACCGCGGCCTTTAATGTCAGGATTCAGACTTCAACACCGCTCTTGAAAGAATTGTTTAAAACTCGCACGCCACCACCAGAGGCACAATCTTTCAGAAATACGTCCAACTACTCGCATATGCGGACGATATTGATATAATCGGAAGAACGCAGCGCGATAGCAATTTTGTGAGTATTGCGACGGAGGTCGCGAAGGAGGGCTTAGGGGTAAATGAGGGCAATCATATTCGACATTTGTGAATTACTTCGCAAGAGCGTAGAATAATTGCGAAGGAAACGTTTCCTGGTCGCGTACTCGCCTGTTTTTGCGATATGTCATGGCCAGCAACATCGCCCGATTTAACCATTCCAGAGTTCTTTCTTTGGGGCTACTTGAAGTCGGCGGTTTATGCCAACAAGCGAACAAACAAGGGAACAGATATCACCGGAAATCTTGAAAGGACACCCAAGAACGGCGTCTCGGACAGAGCGTCACGGTAGACAGAGAAGAGGTAGTGTTTGAGGTAGTCAAAGAATTTGCCTACCTAGGAACCGCTATTAATTCAGACAACGCCACCAGCGCTGAAATCAAACGAAGTATAACTCTTGCCAATCGCTGCTTCTTTGGGCGAAGAAATGAATTGATAAACAAAGACCTCGCTAGAACAACGAAAGTAACCCTCTATACGATCTTAATTGTCCCAGTCCTGCCATATGGCAAAGACACATGGCTTTGTCAAAAGGGGATGAAGCTGCTCTTGGCTGCTTTGAGAGGATTTTCGCTTCCGTCTGCATAGATGGTGAGTGGAGGTGAAGATAAAGGGTGGTTAAATTTTAAGGGCCGATGTTGAATGTGAACCCCACCTAAACGCCAAGTTTTTTTCTGCATTTCATTTGACATTTCTCAATTTCAGACTAATTCAATTTGAACCATGGAAAGATACACAATCGAGCAACGCGTTACAATTATTCATGCTTATTATGAAAATGGGCGTTCAAACCAAAATGCATATCGTGCATTTCGTGATTTGTTCGGTCAATTTAATCGTCCAAATGTGCGTACAATCGGAAAAATCGTGCACAAATTTGAGCAAACCGGGTCTGTAGGAGATGTGAAAACACCAGTGCATGCTCGTACTGCAGAAAATATTGCTGCTGTTCGCGATAGTGTGGCTGAAGAGCAGTCCACGTCAACTCGTCGTCGTGCCCAACGATTGCACCTCTCACGCTCGTCGTTGATGAACATTATGCATAAAGACTTGCATTTACACGCTTACAAGCCTCTTGACCATTTCAAGCGTCGTCAATGGTCAGAATGGTGGCAAGAAATGGATGATAAATTTTCGAAGAACATCATCTTCAGTGCTGAGGCACATTTTCACCTCAGTGCATTCGTCAATAAGCAGAATTGCCGCATTTGGGCGAATGATAGTCCAAGAGTGATTGTCGAAAAACCAATGCACCCACAAAGAGTGACTGTTTGGTGCGGTTTATGGGCTGGCGGCATCATCGGGCCGTATTTTTTTCCAAAATGAGGCCGGTCAGGCAGTTACTGTGAATGGTGTTCGCTATCGTGAAATGATAACGAACTTTTTATGGCCCGAATTGGAAGATATGAATGTGGACGATATGTGGTTTCAACAGGACGGTGCCACTTGTCACACAGCTAACGAAACAATGGCACTTTTGCGCCACAAATTCAATGGCCGTGTTATCTCACGTGGTGGCGATGTCAATTGGCCGCCAAGATCATGTGATTTGACACCGTTGGATTTTTTTTCTTTGGGCTTATTTGAAAGAATAGAGAGCTAAGGATGAGATAATTCGGCACATTAACGGCATAGAACCTCAATTATGCTTCAGCGTCATCGAAAATTTGGACCATCGGATGGAGGTGTGCCGGCGAGGTCGCGGCGGCCATTTGGCCGATATTTTTTATCCATACATAATTGAACCATACCCATATTATCATAATAAAAAGAAATGACAATAATTCCCTAAATAATTTGTGTTTTATTCAAAATCAACATCGGGCCTTAAAATTTAACCATCCTTTATAACAACGAACTGTACGAGCTGTTCAGCGACATCGGCTTACCCAGAAGATGGTGTGGATCCGACGATTGAGATGCCTAGATCATGTAGAGCGGGTGGATACCAATGCTGCAGAGAAAGCCCTCGACTCGGGTGCCGCACGCAATTGGAAAGGGACCTCAACCAACTATGCGTGCGAAACTGGAGGCAGATAGCTAAAGATCCAACTGCCTGAAGACGCTTGTTGGTTGAGGTTGAAGTCCCGGAGTGTAGCGCCACCTTCAGTAAGTAAGTAAGTAAGATAGTGGACACTCCTGCGGTACTCCATCACATCATCACATCATCATTGACGAATGACTTCTTCGAAAGGCTTCGCTCGAGATGTTTCTCCCGCGTTCAAATCCTTCCTAAAATCGATAAACAACAGCCAAAGCAACATTCAGTTTTCCCTCGAAAAGGCTGCCACTGCAGCAAACGCCTTAAGGTCAAACAACTTTGAAATCAGTTTAAGTTCAAGCACAAACCGATCCCACAAGCTGCAGCTTTGCTCCCGTATCAGAGAGCGCATTAAAGGATAAACATTGTCGTGGCAACATCCACCCTCCCACCGAGGAACAGTGGGCAATTCTTCAAGCACCGTCTGGTGGCTCCCGCCCGATCCATGCCCCCTTGCCGCCGTGCTAAACGACTTACGGCACACGAGTGTGTTCTATGTAAATCATCCCGCCCGGTCTGAGCTCTTTTCAATGTATACTCGTGTATCCCTAAAACAATGCAGGGACATGTGTTCAAGATTAATTCCCAGCCCGTCCCTGCCGTGCATAGTTTAGCTACACACCGACGTGGCGGCAGCACGGTCTGGACGGGATTGCAGAATTTAAGATAAATTTAAAACTCCCCCCGCCCGCTGTCACCAGTCGTCCCGTTCGTTGTGGGCCAATAAAATTCAAGGCAGAGTCGCAGATGGCCTCCTGTGGCAGCCGCAGCTCCTCCGCCTGGGGTTATTAGATGGATGAATTGCCCGCTCAAAAGCACCGGCAGTAAAATGCCATCATAAAGGTCAAATCGATTGATCTGGGGCCCTTGGGGGGTGCTGTCGATAGAAATAAAATCACCGCCAATATCAATAAAGCCCGTAATAGTCCATCATCATCTCCAGCGCTGTGCTCTTATTTAATTGTCTCCTAGCTGGTGTTCATAAAAAAAGAGACTCACGCCTCCTCCCCTCCCCTCCACATGCAGGAGCGTCATTTAAGCCATCACGAACACGCTTCAATTTTGCAAAATGAACTTCATTACCGGGATTCTGTCGGTTCTGTGCCTTGCCTCGCTTGTTATTCCCGACAATGTGGGGCTTGTTAATTTTTTTGCCGCATCTATCGGATGGATACGTGTAACGACGTCGCATGACAAAACAAACGTGTCTCGTAAAAGGATCGTTCCCTGCGCCGAACAAATCCCCACCGATAATAGCTGAGACGCCGTAAATGTTCCACGTCTCCATAAATAGATACGACCGCCGACCCACCGACCCGCCCGCCTCCTTGTATCGCTCGTGTGCCAGGTCCCTGCCGCTTGCCGGATGTGCGCCATGAAGGGGGGACACGATTTTTATTGGTCCTACACGCACACATTCCGGGCGTACGTGATGCGTGAATGATTCGCACGAGACGTGAGCTTCTAAAAATAATTGTCATTGAAGGACAATTAGTGACCCGTCCTCCCCCATTGTTATTCTGGCCTGCTCTCGCCGCTCACCGAGGGGTAGTGAATTATTTTCGTTTCTAATCGATGGCAGCCAGATACAGAGGGAGTGACATCTTGTGACGTCCACTTGGGAGGCTTTGCCTCCGATTTCAATTTAAAATGTGATGTGAAATAAAAAACCCTTTGTTGAGGCAGAATTGCCGCAGACGTCTACGTAAGCCTCGGGACGTGGACGAGGTGAGGGGCGAGGACTAATTGTTGCTCGGGGGACGTCTAAATTGATTATCGTCTGAAGTGTATGTGATGAATCCTTAGGCCGGTTGTGTATCGCTTTGTGTTTGCTTTTGCCTCTCCGGGAATGACGACTGGAGGATAATTGAATTTTCAATCGAAGACTAACAGACTCACACACATGATTAAGCGCTTGGCACGAGTGTGCCCTTGGAAGTTCGCAGACTGTGTGCAGAGTTGGCGAATTGAGTGGCGCTAGTGGAACGTGAAACATCTCGAGAAGGACGGTATCTTACCTCTGGAGCATTTGCGGTTGTCATTGGATTAAGAGGTGTTCATGAGGAAGGCAAGGGTGGTGTGAAATGAAGGACGAGTAAATTGATAACTGTCTCTTATCTAAGGGACCAAAACGTAGGTACTTCATTTGCTTCATTTGCTGACTCCTCACATGCTACCATTCTGATGGCGAACCATTGTGTGGGTTGTCTTTGATGCGTCAGTCTGGCACCGAGCTACAAAAAGTAAGGAACTGATCGAATCGTAGTAACATCGTTCACAAGGAGTCTACTGAGCTTTTTCTGTTCCTCTTCTTCTTCATCGTCTTCTGATGGTACTACGGAGCGGGGCCTCAACTAACAAGCCTCTCCAGCTGGCACGGTCTTTAGCAAAATGCCTTCAATTACGCATGCCAAGTTGGTTGAAGTTCTTCTCCATTTGTGTGCTCCGTCGGCTTCGTGGGCGTCCTCTATTGCGTTGTCCCACTGGGGCTGTCTGATGATCTCAAGCCATCGTTGAATCCGTAGACACCGAGCTAGACTCAATTCGCTGAAGTCAGCTTGGTACTTAGAGAGATGGCTCTACTACTCAGAGGGACCATGGAAACAGCTTTTGGCTGCGTTTAATCTCGGTTCTGATGGCATTCAACTGGTTACTGGGGAGCCGACATAGGCGAAGTCCTTGACTTCATCAAATGTCAATATACCTATGGCGACGTTGTGGCCAAGCAATCGAAGACATGTGTCCTTGTTTGAAGACAGCATATACAAAATCCTGCGAGCGGTCTTTGCCCCTGTTTGCCTTGAGGAGAAGTAACTGGAGGAGAAGATTGAACCACGAACAGTTCGCGCATGCACATCTTACCTCCGGCCCGAAGAATCGCCGTCTCGAAACCTGCGAGATTACCCAACACGTCTAAAATGGCGCACAAAAGTGAAGAACGACCTTAACCAACTTGGTGTTTGTGAGGCGCTAACTGGAGAGGCCCATGGTCACGTCGGTCTGTAGCGCCACACAAGGAAAGAAGGAGACTTTCCATCGTAGCATTAAACAAATTGTGTGATCTGGTAACACCTTCTTGTAAGTGCCCGTTTAGCGCAGCCCTGTACTGGCTCAGATGGAACGTGATATCCGCCCGCGATATCTGCAGTTTCACTGACAGCCAAGCAGCAATTAAATCAATGTCATCATTCTCCGAAAAGAGAAAAGATATCCGAAAAGTTCAGCATTCACCTGTGCTGGGCGTCAGGCCATAGAGACATAAAGGGGAAACTGCAAAGCTGATGAACTCTCAAAACGCGCCACTAGACTGCCAGTTGATAGCGCATCTCTTTTAACATAGGTACCTCTATTACTACCTTCAAGTTACAGCTCAATAATCTCTACGCAAAGAAAGTCAACGCGAGATGGTTTCAAAACAAATCTGGTCCAATCTTGATCCTAAAAGAACAAGTGATCTTATTTCCCTAAAGAGATCCAAAATTAGCACTGCAGTGGGTATAATCACCGGATACTGCCTCCTAGGCCTTCACGCAAAACGACTAGGTCTATTTTCCAACGACATCTGTAGAATCTGCCTAGACAAAGAGGAGAAGGAAAATATTTGCCACCTTAATTTGCAACTATCCTGCTCTTGCCTCAATCAGAAAAGCCACCATATGCTCCTACTTCTTCGACAGTCTAAACGACCTCAGTAAAACACCAGTCAAAGCCCTAGCCAAATTTGCTGAGAGCACCAAATGTCTGTCATAAGACCCCTTCATCAGTACAATGGGCTTTCTCTAGCCTAAGTACAGTAATGCCACTTCCTACGTGCATATAATTATTAATTAAAAATTATTCCAATTTGTAAAAGAAAGTTGTCCTCTTTTTCCGTGACGACGTCGCTGAATAAAGTGGCGCACCATGCAGTCTTCTAGAATTGGCTGTGGTCGTAGATAATTGAAATTTCTCCAAAATTGAAACCCTCTCGAGTTCATCCGTCCGTGAGACTTTGTCGAACCGAATCAACCTATAACGTGAATTTCAGGTCATTTTTGTGGCAATCGGACAGAAGTGATATTTCTAAATATCATGGTGCAAGGAATATAAGGTGTGCTGGACAGTTCTATTGAGACCCTGCGTGGTACAGGCTCTGTACTGTTTCCGGATGGAGATCTGCCATCCATGCCAATCGCCACCGCAACTGGCTTCTTCTGAAGCTTGAAATACTTTGCCATTCAAATCGTAGATGGTCTCCTGTCACAGCTAAACAATTGTAGCCTACTCTCGATTGATTACGAACACTCGCTCAACCTGATCAGAATGAGTTGACCGAATCTCAGGACTCTAACTGGATTAGACCTTCCGTACTATGATTCTGCAGGAAAACCATTGTGCATATTCCTTGCATATGCAGCGCTCTCTCCTCCCGCAGATGAAGTCACCTAGAAGCCTACCACTTCATCCACCCGACCGAACTAAGTAGTAGTAGCATTACTGTGAGTCATCTCCAACGCTTTATATGGTTTCCGGAATAGGATCAATTGCATCCGCGTGCTAACAGTACGCTGGCCTAAGTGCGACTGGTCTCAGCCACTACAACCTAACCTAACCTATGCACAGAAAGGAACAAAGATTACAGAAAAGTTTGAGCGCCATCTTGACTAATCGAACAGACCTTTGTTTATTGATGGAGCTCAGTCAAATGTGGCTTTTTTTTATTTTAGCGCATCCATGGAAAGCTTTCTTGAGCAATAAATTGTTACGGTAAGACCAGCGTTCCAGGTAGGACCTTGATAAAATCTGGACCAGATCATGGTCCAGACATTTCTAAGTTAATAAAGGGTGTTTTTTTAGAGGTACAGAACTTTGAAATGGAATAAAACAGAAATGATTTTTTTAAATTGACATGAAATTTACTTTTTTCGAAAGATAATCTTCTGGCATTATAATTGAAATATTATTTCTGCCATATCACCGCCACGGCTGGTTCGGACGTAGTTTAATCTGGAGATCCAATTTTCGATGACTTTTTCCAACATTTGTGGTCGTATATCGGCTATTGCGTATATCGGTCGTATACCCGGCGAATGTTGTCCTCTAAGTGGTCAATTGTTTCGGGCTTATCGGCGTAGACTATCCACTTCATGTATCTGCACAGAAAATAGCACAAGCGGCGTTAAATCGCACGATCTTGGAGGCCAATTCGTAACGTGAAACTATGCGGTTACCAAACGGTTCCTTCAATAAATCAATTGTGGCACGAGCTGTGTGACAAGTTGCACCGTCTTATTGAAACCACAGCTCCTGCACATCATGGTTGTTCAATTTATGATCGAAAAAGTCAGTAATCAGGGCTCTATAGCGGTCACCATTGACTGTAACGTTCTGGTCAGCATCGTTCTTAAAGAATTACGGACCAATTATTAAACCAACCCATAAAGCACACCAAACAGTCGGTTTTTGTGGATGTAACGGAGTCTCAACATACACTTGAGGATTATCATCACTCCAAATATGACAGTTCTGTTTATTGACGTATCCATTCATCCAAAAGTGAGCATGTAAAAAATGGAAGTAGTGACTTTCAAAATAAATTTGCACATGAAGCGTTGTTCAGGCGTCAGTCTATTCACGTTGAAATACCAAACCAAAAAATTAATCACTTGACAGATGACAAAATGGCTGCCAGTTAAAATAGTGTTGCCAACTTAAAGTTCTATAACATAAAAAAAAACACCCTTTACTTAATCTGTACAACACCCCACACTCTTCGAGCTCTATTTTGTTCAGGTTCAGGCGGCTGGTTCGGTTGTTTTTAAACAAAAATGAGAACGAGACCCCCTGACGAGAGCAAAACCGGTCATTCTAGTCAGTATTCAAAAATCAAATTGCCATCAATTCAATAACACACACACACACAGTCATTCTACCACCACTTAGTCGTTCATACCGTCCAACAAGGCACGAGTTGACGCATAAAAAACACAATTTGAGGTTACGTCCATCAAAAAAAACGTGCAATAAACATTTTTGCTCTCATTCAGCAAAAGAAAAAAAAAAACACCACAACGAAGACAAACTTTCCTACATGAATTTAAAACGACAGTCATAACTTTTCTCCCGGCAGCGCGCCACTCCATAAAAAAGAAGCCAATAAGCCGAACGAAATGTTCCACATTTGACCTTCCCCCACGGCATCCACTCAGGCCATTGCCCCCTCAACTTCGGCAAATATCTTCGCGTTGCCCCCGGCAAATGTCCATCCATCAATCACAGGACGTACACAGCACACAGCAGCCTCGTACACGAGTTACACCGAAATGCGTTAGTCCTCCAATGTAAAGCCTGTCAAACTACGAAAAGTACGTTTGACAACTACCATCAATTACACATTTTGAAGCAAGAGCAAAAAAAAAAAAAAAAAACGAGGACGACCGCTCGTCACTGTGAAATCTGTCAAATAAACTTCAAATACCCTTCAGAAGTATGAGCATCCCTTAAGTCTGACCGTGGCTGTCGTGGTCCCCACTCAGCCACACACACACACCCCAACCGACGGTCGGGGATTAAATTGACTTTCTGGCATTCCACACTCGAAAGTTGTTTCATGTTTCCCTGGACAGGCGCCTAAACTGTCGGACAAGGACCAACAATTCCGTTGGAAATGTGCCAAGTCAGCGAATGATTTCTAACCCCCCCCCCCCCCCCCTCAGTGCGCATCACATCGTTCTCCGAATCGATTCCCAGGTATCTGCTTGTAGACATCGATTCCAAGAGCTCGTGCAGATACACAACATGGCCATCGGTCCTTGGGGGGACATCTCACAGGCGAACATTTGAATTGAATAATTTTTGCAACGCACACCGTTTCCTCCTCCGAGCGAGTGCCTTCGAATGTGATGCTCTTCGGTGCGGGTCAGTGCTTTGTGGGAGTGAGTGCCACCGGAATGTGGATTAGGTCAAGTGGTCGGAACTAAGCAGTTCATTTGAAGGACGAGCACCTTAGAGCGACTGCACTTGCTTCATGGAATCCAATTTTGTAGTGTTTTGCGAAACCGGTTGTGGAGTAGGTTTAAATGTAGTTACACAGCACACTGTGCAGAGTGGCTTACGCCCATTCGGAGAACAGCACTGATCAAGTAGGTGGATGGACCTGTGACCAGTACAAGCACGACGATTAAAGGATTAATCATTGCTGAACCAACAATCCAACTTATCCGCCCCTTAACAACTTATCCCAGAACCGTTCTGCAATTGATGGCCCAGTGGAACTTGGTTAGAGACGGAGAAGCACGTGTATACGTGCGTGTTGAATGACAGTCAAGTTCAAACTGCAGAAGCAGAATATCTCTGTTCAATGTCACATCAAAGCCACTCGGCCAAATGTACTCCATGAACGTGTGAAAACATTAATGAAACACTAATCCTAGTGCGCTCCGGTCCGGCAGATTGTGTGCTGGTTCACGTTGCATGGAGGACAAGCGTCGACACAGGAGCCACCAGTGCGTGCAGACGACATTCACATCAAGTTGGGCTTTCAAGTGCACGCTGTGCAAGAGCAGCTTGTGCAATTGATGAGCAGTTGAAAGCGGTTGGTTGCATCGCATGTGAATCTAAAGAGGATTTGTGGACAGAATGGCTCGTGAAAGTGGAGGCAGAGCAAGTTAGTCTGGATTAGTGATTAAACAAGAGTGATTTGGTCTGTTTTTGGCGAACTTTGGCGTAGTGAGTGTGTGCATCTGTGTTCAGTTCCCGGCTAATTCGGTTTCTCTAAACAACTTTTCTAAAAACGTCACAAGGGCAAAATGGGTACTAAACCGGAAACAGTCTGAAACTGAGCCATCCCATTGAATGCTTTGGCTTAAACCACAGCTTGCGGATGTCAAGGAAATGGTGGATGATACTATCATAGAGGCAGCAGACCGAAGGTGGAGCCCACATGTGAGACAACGCGGATACTTTGGCTTAAGTTTTGAAAACCGACGGACTCCTTCGGTGGGACATAAAGTTGCCAGCGATGGTAGTTGCAGCACTCGCTGGCCGTAATCATCTGAATAACCACAATATGAGAATGAGACTCGCCAATGGTTAAATATGCAGATTCTGTGTTGACGAAGAAGAAAAAGATGGCATCTCGTACTACCTTTGACACTGCCCCAGTCACGGTCAGTCGAGACACAGAACACTGGGAGAATACTTATGCCATGACATTCAAAATATTGCAAACTTGTCTCAATTCTGATAGGAGTTGGATAGCAAGAGAATACCTTCCCCCTGTCGACATCACAATGTGTCCAGCAGGATGCAACTGAGACGCGGTAAATGCCCATCCACCCACCTACCTAACCTAACTTAAAATAACCTACATACAGTGATGAACAACAAAAAGTATACACTTGAAGCTTTTGTACTAATAGTTTTCAACCACTAAAAGTACGTATCTCAAAACTTGATTTCGTGAAGTCTTCCCACAAGTATGTTTACGTAAAATTCATCATATCAAGAGAAACATGCCAATACCATAATGTTACCACCACCACGCTTGATAGTCTTCTTGGTGTACCTAGGATTCCATTCTGCGTCGAGTGAACGGCTCACATTTTGTCTCTGCTATACCATCCAAGCGGCCCGTAGTGGTGGCCCGTGGCGTTGTGGGTATGTGCGTCGACTCCTACGCACTTGGACCTACCTCTCTAGGTTCGATTCCTGGTACGACAAGAAATACTTTTCACGGCCCCACCTCTTTCGAGTCACTGACAATGCTCAAAGAGTACAACTGTCTAGAAAAAGCTTCTCAAACTTGGCCGTTCGGAGTCGGCATAAAACTGTAGGTCCCTTCCACTCGTGATAGAACATAAGCACGCACAACATGAGTAGTTGCTGAGAAGCTAGGCCCTGGCCCTCTACGGGCTGTAGCGCCACCCATATTATTATATTATACCATCCAAGCAAATTAAACACACTTTTGTCTCTCCAAAGGATATTGAGCCACTTCGCTGGACCAAGTTTTATGCTGATCACAAACTTTTCCTTTGGCTAGTTTTTTTCCTCAGTAATGGAACTTTCCAGGGTGCTCTTGATGGAAGTTTTGACCACAAATAAATGAGTAAGGAGACATTAAACTTCGGCCAGAATTACCCCCAGTCCACAAAGCAGAAAAATATAAGAGTAGTGGAACTCCCTTGTATCATATCATATCACACATACTTTTACAGAATCCGCGCCCGATGCGTGGATTTTGTGGGAAAATGGCGGCAGATTGCTGAATTTGCCTGCGATTTTAAAGCGATTTAAAAATTTATTGTGAACAAAAAAAATATTTTTTTGCAATTTGAGATTACAATTATGCTTAATCCTAAGGGTTAAGGTGTTGGCTCAACAATAGGGGCCCAATTGATGTACATTGTTTAATTCAACATTTGGTATTATAATATCGGTTAATGTTTATTTTTTATATCCTACAATGGCCAGTGCTTACATCGGGTTGTTCAAGTCCGTGTATCCATGTTGATCCTTTTAGGATGGGGTGGTGGTGTGGTAGATTTTGCCTCGATGATGACTGCTATCGCTGCTCTGGTAAAAGCCATGCAGCTTGTTGTTAGATGTCGTTGGGAAGTTCTGCTCGCTAGGCGGCTTGGTAGCTTTGTCCGGGGATGGTGTTCCTCAGGTTCCTGATTGTTTCGTTAGGATGATTGCTGATGTCTAGAAGCGGATTTCTGAACAGTGTCACCATGTACTGCTGTAAGGGGATGATGCGTGCTTTGTCGTAAAGCTTCTTGTTGCTGTGGTGCTTTCGTCGGTCCCTGTCGAAGGTGAGACCTGTACATATTCGCAGTGTTTTCCTTTCGAAAATTGCGAGCTTCTCCATGCTGGTCTTAGATATTGTGTGCCATATTCGGAAGCCGTACGATAGGATCGGCCGTATTAGCTGCTTGTAGAGTTAGCAGCTTTGTCCTCTGGCTTAATCCATTTTGTTTACGCATCAAAGGAATAGATGTGATGGAAATTTGCCTACGGTAATGTCCCATTGTTCGGAGGGTGTTCAAAAGTTGACTCATATTTTTAAGAGCACATATGTATACACATATGTAATGCTATGCACTCTTTACAGGAATATTTTGCATCGATTTAATTCTTCAAGATTATAATATGTAATACCTGAGAAATTAACTCAGTTCTATAGCGTTCATCCATGAACTGTAAAAAACTTATGAATTTAAATTACATAATTTGTTAAGAAGAATGGCTAGATATTGCAACTATGCCTAACTCATACTAATGGTGGTCAAAATTTGCAACTAACTTTCTTTTTTTTTTTTTTTTTTTTTTTTACACTACGTTCTCTAAGTGTTAACTCTCAGTATCGCTTTACACAGCAGATTTTGCTGCGCGACTAAGGATCATCTACCGATTTTGCATCTCACAGATTACATCAAATAAACAATATTAATTATAGCATAGTGCATTGATCAATTTTTTAAACTCCAATCGAGACAAGCTAAAATCAATTTCGTTGCAAAGTTCATTAAAAGTGTTTATACACCTTGTAATAGGTTCATTACAACCATAGTTTGTTCTATGCCTCTTATCATATAGTAAATTTCTCATCCGAAGAGATCTTTGGGGAGCATATATATTCATGAGAAAAAGTAAGTCTGGTGAATTTACACGGCAATTAATAATATCGCGGATGAACATGGCTGACGCTGCCTTACGCCTGAAACTTAAGGTTTGCAAGCCTATTATTTTACATCTATCGTCGTATTTAGGGAGTTCTTCGAAGGAATACAATTTACGGACAGCATATCTCGTGAAATTTTTTTGTACTCTTTCGAATCTGAGTTCTTTTGTATCATATGGCGAATACCAAATGATGGAAGAATATTCTAAATACGGTCTGACTAACGAACAATAGATGGACTTAATTTATCGGATAGAGACTAGACTAGTTATATCCCGAAAATCTCTACTATTTCTTTTCAGAAAACCTAACATAGCATTAGACTTCGCAATTGTATAATCATAATGTGATGCAAAATTTAAGTTAGTATCAAAACTTTCACTCCTATTTCTGTAAAAAAAAAAGTTAAATCAGCGAAGAAGCTGTTTATTTTAAGTGATTCAGGGAAATATCTCAACAATATTGTTATTCTTGATTACCTGTACACATGTTTCGTGTGCATGCATTTTATAGATACTATTGATATACAAAAATTCAGACATCAAGTAGTGCATTCATTAATTTCATGCTACTGCTTCATACAGTAGGACACACAAATAGGAGCTTAATGGGTCTACTTCATTAACGTACGCTTTGTTTGCAGCGTTGCCGATGTGGCACAATTGTGGCATTGTGGCACATTTTTATTTAAATGACACTGTGACACTTAAAGATTGAATATGGCAAACCTTTGAAAAATTATCATTTTTATAGCAATACTTATAAAATATGCACTGTATCACTTTCATTTGCCGAAAGAGTTGAAGGTATTCAAAACATCCGATGTATCAGCTACAACTACCGAAAGAGTTGAATGATTTTATTATGAACAATGTTCAACGAAGCACGCACATAATTTCTGCGGTTTGAAAATTTGAAATTTGAACAGCGTACATTGAACTTTGGACTTTGTTATTGTTTGAAAGTGAATCTAATAAAACTGATTAAAATTGACAAAAACCCAAAGCATTTAAATAGCACTATTTTGTGACAGTGGTGGTGGTTTGTAAAAAAAAGTTTCCGGCAACGCTGTTTGTTTGTTTGTTTACCTCTACCTACAGTGTTGAAAATTTAACACAGAAATTTGAAAAAAAAACGTTCAAGTAACGATCGCATTTTCAAATAAGAACTCTAATTCACCTCCGTAATACAGTTGGGGAAGGGGATCAAAAGCTCTGCAGCGGTTCGCAAGAGCTCACACAGTTTAAAAAACGCTTGTCAGATGAAATCAAGGGGCAAGAAAGGTAGAAGTTGAATATCTCTTTACTCATTTATATCGATACTCCAATAATCGTCTCCGCACAATCCGGATTGAACTGACTTCTAATTTGTTTTGTTGAACAATTTTTACTGACTACATAAAGGGATCACGTTTTCTTCCAGTGCAATAAAGTCATCTTGTTTGGACACGTTTGAACGTATTTTCTCGTTTCAATTCATAGTATTTCACACCATTACCTACCGTTTCGACGCTGAAAGGTAACGACTTCCTTCGCTTTTCAATTACTGAAACAGCACTTGACTGCTCAGCTATCAATGACATACAAGTATTTTTCCCCAAATATGGTCCCACTCTCAGTGAGTGTACCTATTTTTTTGTCCCCGGCTCTAATCACGTATGGCGGCAATCGTCTAACGCTAACATGTCGACGATAGTTTCGCTTAATGTAAGCATGAAAAAAACGTTTGTGTCTGAAAGATATCGTTTAGCCATAGTGGAAGGAATATAAGGTGTGCTGGACAGCTTGTCAACACAGCCATCTTTTTGTTTTGTGACGTCACTCAGGGTCCGTTTTTGACACTGGACAGATTATTGCTTAAGCGTGCATCACAATTTAAATTTCGTATATTAAAAAATTAAGAATGAAAAACAGGAATTGAATTGCAAATTGATGTACAAATAATTGTAAAATGAATGGTTTTACTTCATTTATAATTGGAATTACATATATAGAAAAATGTTGTAGAAACAATACTGTGTAAGACAATGTTGAAAAGAAATCCATTTTTTGTTGTTTAGTGTGTGAAAAATGTGTGTTTGTTTCCGCCTCAAAGTTTCTGTTGACATTCAAATTCCCCCGATAACGTCCGCAGGGTCTCAATAGAACTGTCCAGCACACCTTATATTCCTTCTACCATGTCGTTTAGCCTGGTTCACGTAAACTGTCAGTTACTACGTCTCGGCTACTGATTTTAGGCGTTAGATACATTATTCAGTATCGTTTTCATATAAAATGAGAATAATTATGTACACATATCTTGTTCTTCTCTTTTGTGGCGATTTCAGAGCGATAGGACGCATATGTATTAGTTTTGGGCGCAAGCTGAAATGAGAATGTGTTGGTGAAATTTAAGACGTATAAGAGTACAGATGTTATTCTTACATGAGAGATATTGTTCTCAATGCCCTCAAACTGTGTACAAAATAAGCGATAGGCGAGACGACAATGATGGTCTTACATGAAGCAAATCATCGACTCAAAATAACCGGGTGGACGAAAGTCGGTTGAAAATGACGCGATAAAGCCCAGCACACGACCCAGACTGACGTGTAAGTCTATTCTTTTGATTTTTCTCGGGCACATCTTGTACTTGATTCCTGCATACTTACTTCAAAATTGCAAGGTTCTCAGTAAACGTGTGAAAATAATGCAGAATTTTGTGTAATAGACGAACCTGTATTTTTTATTTGGTCCATCACTGTATGAACATGAACGAAAAACTCAGCGTCGCATATCGGGTCCGGTTAGTTTTTCTTTAAATTCACGATTAATTTTCTCCCCACATATACGTTTCAATTACCATTCACCATTTTTTTTTTCTACAGGGTGTAGAGCAACCACCGACTTTTTTCGTGAACATTTTTTATTGGAAAGTATTCCAACTGACATACATGATTATCGACATTAATTTTAATGTTATTAAATCCCGCTCAATCTGCATAAAGTAACCGGATCGCAGGTCAAAATAAAAAAAAAAAACCTGCGGCTGACTGCCAAAAATGTTTGCATTATTAAATATTTTTCGCGGTTTCGTTATGGCAATTGCTTTTTGCTTTCCCTGTTTTTTGTTTTGTTTTTAATTTAACCACCCTCAAAGGGATCAAATAGCTCGCAGTTATTTGCATTTTTCACCGGGGTTCCTGTCACATTTTTTTTTTCGTTTGTTTTTCAACCACATACGATCCCGGCTACAAAAAGAGCACACACACCGCGCCGAGGTACGTTAATATTTAATTTAATAAAGGAAAATGTACGCTCGTAAAATTTGTATAACGCGCGTAACTCACTTTAGTCAACATCCGCTGGAAGAAAGAAAAAAAATCGAAACTCCGAACCCAGGAAGTCAGGAATTCACTATGTTTTCAGATGCTGCCGCATCGTGTGATAAGCCACCAGGGCCATGTGGAATGTAAATTAGAATAAATTATGACGGTTGGTGTAGTTCTTGTTGAGCTTATTATTATGAAGTAGGGTCACTCCTCATTTGCATGCGGTGACAAGGCGATGAGCTGCGAAGGGAATGTGATAGGAAATTCACGAGGCAATTAGGCCATCACGAGGCAGTTTGTCGACTAAGAAAAACGAATGAGTTTTGCTTGAATTTATGACTCAATTTTAGGTGCTCAGTCAAGAGAACAATTCCTGTCCGTCCCTCCGCCTGGATGTACACTTTAGCGATTAATTCAACGCACATCCGACAGCAAACCTCCAGCGCAACCACATCACTCAATCGGACCTGCTCCCAGTTCACAATTAATTGGAACCACCTCCAGCAGGATTTTCGCTGTAAAATCCAATTACGGTGAATTACGAACCCAGAAGCAACCGGCTACAGGCACTCATAAATTTGCCTCCTCCAAATCAACCCGATAACCTTTGGGTTCAATTTCCTTATCAAGTTCAATTGTAAATGAAGAACGCGCCTTAATGATGCCCTGGAATGGAGGAGAGCATCCAACGGCTAAGTAATGAAATCGGATACATCCCCATTTGTTCACTTGACGAGCGGCAGGCTTATCGATTTATTAGCACAGGCATTGGTTTGAGAACTCATCCTGACACGAGGAATCGATTATTCCTTAGATCTCTGATTAATTATCCTGATTTATCGGATAGAGGCGTTCTTGGCGTGCGAAGTCAACTGGTGGAGAAGCCTCCGAAGAACGTGCGGGGCGGGGCAGGGAATTGATTGAAGCCAATTCAAGGAAGTTAAGTGGCGGAACAATCTGTTGACGTACATTCTTTCCATACGTCGTTCTGCTTGGATTGCTGGGCGTTTACAGCAGAACAGCAGGCTTTTTCAAAAATTGCCTCCTCTGCGAGACTTGTTAAGAAGCAACATTAAGGATTCAAACATACGCCACACATGGAACCTCAGCAAGGACATCCTTAAGTGAAGGAAGTAAAGTCAATCCCCACCCGCATCGATGAACGAAATGTACCACACAGCAATTACTGTCACGATAGCACTCCTCCTCCCTCAGATGGATGGTAAGGCTAAATCTTAAAGTTGGTTCGCCGCCAACCGAAACGATGTCCTTGAAGACATTAAGCGAACACATGTTAGCCCGCTGCAATGTCCCACAAATTAGTTACAAAATACCACCGCATTCCACTCCTCCGCGAAAGGCGTGTACACACGTTACGGCATATGTAAACCACCCATCGTACACTCGCACTCGTGTGTGTTCATATCGACAAGGACATTCTGTTAAGGTTTTTTTTTTCCCCTTCAAACGGATGGTTGCTTGTGAAAGTTCAAACAAATTCCACAAGCCAGTCGGAGTGTAATTATTTTTTTATGGCCTCTCGCATGCTTTGCGAACACAAAACGACCCGTCTACACTCCCCACACACATTCGCATAGAGAATCGACAAAACGCTCTCCCCACAGTCGGTGGGTGGCCGGGGTGGTGGGGGAGAAAGTGGAGAACAGCGGTATGTTAAAATGTTTGAAAGCACGAAATCGTACAATTTGGTGAAACTTTTCCAATTTTCCGAGTGGCGGCGGCGATATCGAGCCGCACGCCCTTTCACAAAGGCCGGTGTCAGTTACTGTACGCCTTTTGTCACTCTCCGACGCAACCACAACTGGAAACGTTGAGGCCAGGCGAACGTGTCGACCACTGTCATCTGGCTTTGATGTTGGGAAATGCTTTTGCTTTTGCTTTTGCTTTTGCTTTTGCCTTTGCTTTTGTAACACACCCAACCCCAGCCGTAGGCAGAGTGGTTCGTGTCAAATACAACCGCAGGACATTTTCACGTGAATCTCTGCAGAATTTTGGCTCGAATCCTCACATTTCTGGGAAGGCAAACGTGTTGTTGACGCTCCTGACGATCCCCTCTGTGTGCACACAGCTTTTTTTTTTAAATTACCGAAAGGATTTTGAATCAGTTTTGACAACCTTCAGCCACTGATGTGTAGGCAAAATATCTCCGGGGGACAGTAGACGACGTAAGTTTTGATACGTTGGCCACAAAAGTGTTTGTTTCATGTTAAGCTCGAAAATGCAATTTGCGGCAGAGGTGAACAGTGACGGGTTTCTGAACTGGTAATACCCCTCGTCATACCCACGAATTTGACAAGTAATGCCGACACTTTTGACATTTAAAGATGAACCTTTCACCAACGCATATTGACTTATGTCTCCGCACATATATTTCAATTCACCATAAGAATGGTATTCCCCAACTGGACCGTGGAAATTCTTATAGAAATCGTTGTCAAAAAAAGGTTACGGAGGATGAGACATGACACCTGTCACTCGAACTTGATATATGTCACCAGACGCTTATTTTCTGACGTGACCATTGGCTTAGAAGGAAAATAAGGTGAGCTGGACAGCTTGTCAAAACCCCCATATTTTTGTTGTGGAATGAAATTACTTAATTCATTTATAATTGATATTAGATTCCCTATATGCAACAATGTGCCGTAAAAGGTTGCAGGCGCTATAGTGAATAGGAAAATGTTAAAAGAAGTCCGTTTTTATTTTTAAGTGAGTAAGAAAATGTTTGTGGTTGATTTCTTCTTGAGAAGATCGTGCGAAACTCAAACGTCAACACCAGAGGCATGACCTTCCAAAAGTCCGCTCAACTCCTTGCTTATGCGGACGACATTGACGTGATTGGACGACCACAGCGAGCAGTCAATGGTGCGTTTGCTGGCATTGAAGTGGAAGCGGCTAAAATGGGTCTGGCAGTAAATCAGGGCAAAATATAGTACAATATATAGTACATGCTGTCATTACGGAAGGACGCACAACATCGACGTCTCGGACAGAGAGTCACAATGTCAAGGAAGTAGTCAGGACCTCGGCTCTGCATGGACAATAACACCAGTACCGAGATCAAGCGCAGAATTACTCTTGCCAATCGCTGTTTCTTTGGGCTCAATAGGCAATTGAGTAACAGAGCCATCTCTCGAAGCACCAAGCTGACTTTGTATAACACTCTGATCATCCCTGTCCTACTCCATGGCGCAGAGACGTGGACGCTATTGAAAGCGGATGAAGAAGCTCTTGGTCGTTTTGAGAGAAAAGTTCTACGTGCGATCTTTGGTGATGGTGTCTGGAGATTCAACCACGAACTCTACGGGCTGTACAGCGGCATGCACATAGTTAGGCGTCTTCGGATCCAACGATAAAGAGTCTTCGATTCCGAGCCAACAGAGGACGTCCTCCAACGAGATGGCGCAAACAAGTGGAGAAGGACCTCAATCAACTTGGTGTGCGCAATTGGAGGCAGCTGGCGAAAGATTGGCCCAAGTCCACCCCGGACTGTAGCGCCAAACAAAGAAGAAGAAAAATGTTTATTTGTTTCCGCCTTTAAGATTCTGTTCACATATCTGTCTAGAAAAAACTTCTCTCAAACTTGGCCGTGCGAAGTCGGCATAAAACTGTAGGTCCCTTCCACCCGCAACATAACAGAAGCACGCACAACGCGAGTGGTTGCTGAGAAGGTAGGCCCTGGCCCTCTACGGGCTGTAGCGCCATCCATATTAATATTAGTATTTGTTGAAAAGCATATGAATTGCTGACGACGCTAAAAGAGCAACGCTGTACTCTGTTTTAGGCATTAACTATCTAGGACAAGCTTCTCAAATTTTGAGCCCTAAAACTGATGATCCCTTCCACTCGTAAGAGGACAATATAAAGTACAAGACGAGTTATGCTCAGATCCCCCTCGGATGGCAAGACTCACGCAGACTCTACGAGCTTTTAAAACCTGAGATGTTTCAATAAAGAACTAGAAGAAACTGGACCGGCTACGTCGATATTAAATACGCTCCGGAGAGAGATGTGTTTATTATACTTGCACATTAACCTTTTCACAGACTTATCAAAAAATAGTTTAGTCTAAATATTCAGTAAAATCTTTTGTGAAATTGGCACAGAGTCCAAATTACAATAAATACATTCATTTCCGAAATCTAAGTTTTAAATAAAGCGTACAAAACCAGCTTGTGAACACTCTGCGCATTTTCTCAATGTTCCGTGCAGTTGTCGAAAAGGAGAATACACCCATTTTCGAGACACATAATTTCTTCACTTTTCATCAACGTTGCGTAGAAATAAATTTAAAAAAAAGGTACTTTCCCCCACCACTGTTTAGAGAGGAAACAAAAAAAAAGAAAAACAGAACAATTAAGGTTGCCTGTTGAAACCCAAGGCAACGGCGGGGTTCCACCTTTATTGGATTTTGTTTTCAACTGAAAACAATGTCGAATGGAATATTAAAAGATTTTGTCAAACACATGTAACGTGCGCATTAAAGGCGAAATTGTTGCCGAAGCGAACGTGTTCGGGGGCGTTCGAGGGTTGTGCACATCGCAATGAGGATGGGTGCGTGTGTGAGGAAAGAAGACTGATAGCCTAGCCTCCGGTTGAGGGCATAATTTACGACGTTTTTCAACGTAAAAGTTACGTGGTACATACTTTGTGAGGAACATGCGTGTTTAAAGTTGGGGCTATTTTTTTTTAAGGATAAGGATCGAAAGGATTGGCGGATGGTTGCTAATGATGTGGAAGGGAAATAGGGTCTTGTTGATTGTTGAGAATCATGTTGGAAAGTGAATGTAAAGCATTCCGTCAGAGGGGGAGTGGTTAAGGCGATTAAATTTCATAGTTGTCTACGAACTATGCACGCCAGGCACTGTGCCAGCGGTATTTGCAGATGTCATATATCAAGGCCTGTAGGCCACTCCTCATGGCCTGCGCTCCATTGTCCCCAGCTCAGAGCATGAAGCAACATGACCATCATCTGTTCCCCAATTCACATCAACCCCTTCCTTTAGCTTATCCCAAACTTCCTCCTTTCAATCAAAGTTCTCTACTTCGGCACATTAACGCCCTGATTCCTTATCAAATTCGCCCCCCATCTGCCACACGCCGCTCCAGACAGTCCGATGCTCCAGCGGCGCCCAGACTCATTCGCATCGCGTTGCCATCCCAAATCAGGGAGCGCATAAATCAATCTTCATTTTCAAGCGTCTGTCAACAATTAATCTGTTTACATTTCCGCCCCGTCGATGATACAAGACCAAACACAGCGATCCCGTCGAGCACATGGCAGCAAATCCAATTGAATTCCGTTCAGGAATTTGAAAAATTTATTAAGTAACCATAATCCCAATCGGATCCACTTGGGCAAATGGAATTTCAATTATCGACAACTCCCAAGGAGCAATGTGTATGCACATACTTAGGAGGATTACTTTTCCGGGCGTCGCCTCCATACCGCCGGAATGCTCCAGTCCGCAGAGGATGCTCTGCATTTGAGTGCTTCTGGAATCAGGACATGGGCTCCCCGCGCCGTTCCCCTCACTCACTGCAACAAGGAATTTATCGATCTCCTAAATAAACAATTTCCCTCGAGAGGCGGAGCAGGCCCTGATTTCTTCTTTTACGAGCACTCTCCGGCACCACCCCGCACAGAGGATACCAGGAGCACCCGCCCGACTCCACTCACATATTGCAAATTGAATTTTTCATAAAGAGCAACGGCACCACGTCCAAGTCAAGGGTGAGTGTGGCTTCTGTGCACACTGCCCTTCAGGTGACGCCTGAGACAAGCTCCTCTGACATGAGTCCACCACCGAATGTTCACCGAAGGCTGAAGCCTGCCCCGGCGGCCTCATAACAAATTTGTGTTTGTTGCAGCCGTGGTCGTCAGTCGTCAGTCGCCCCAACCTCCACAGAAGTGTCTTGCTATGCAAATTGCAAATGACAAGGACGTGCCATGCAAATGGGCAAACCGAGGGTTGCGCGAATATTTTTGAAATTTTATGCGCAAATACGCTTATATCTTGGCGCAATGAGTGGTGCTGCAGCGGTGCCAGTCCTGCGGGAGAATGCATTTCCATGCCGCTCGTGTCGTTTGTTTGCTGTGAAATATCGAAACCGGAGAGCTGTTTGTCTTCGTTTAAGCTGCTGCATTTCCTAAAGTGCAGGTTTTCTTATGCGAGGGGAACTGAATGGCGGTGGAAGTGTAACAGCCACGTGCAATAAATGTTTGGCTACATTGCTTACCTTGGATATTCAGACACTATTCTACTCGAGTACGGTGTGGGAGCAGGCAAGCAAATGGCTCGTGTCAGTGTTGTGCTACGCTTCGTTAAATGGTCACCGAAGGGGAGAGTGCTTCGGCGAACAGCGATGCAGTTTAGGCGACACGGTTTCAATCGAAAATGGCTTCCTGTTTGAGGGATGGACAAATGGTGTTTCACAGAATTAAAATGCACAAAACAGAGTCGATTCCGGCTAAAAGCTTGGCTACGGCTTACTGCCAACTGCCAACTGCAAACTGCCATAAACTGATTAAGCTGCTGCTTCTGCGAATGGTATCCCAAGGCTGCAAGGTATTTGAAATACATTTCAAAGACATTAGGTTGAAGTCTGTATGCATGTGAATGCTGTTCACCGGAAAGGACTAAGTGCTTCAATAACAATTTGAGCGATTGACTTAGCACGACTGTCCGAGGTGGAGTCGTATCCAACTTGGGGACAGCCACTAGTGTTGGGCGTGGTATTGTGGAGAGAACCTATGATATTGTGCCAACTGCGAACGGTGAAGCTTTTTCTAGACATGACATACCTTCTGAGCATTATCAGTGACTTAAGAGAGTTGGACGCGTGAATAATGAAAGCTGTCCGTGTGGGTAATCGAACCTAGACTAGCATTAAATCATGACCACCGCTATTTTTCTTAAGGCCCAACTATAATATGCATGAGCGTCGAATCGAACCTAGACTAGCATTAAATCATGACCACCGCTATTTTTCTTAAGGCCCAACTATAATATGCATGAGCGTCGATGAGATAATATTAAATGCGCATTAGAAAGTGACCAAATACCCATAATCCGATTCGATAAGTTTCTTTAAACTTGAGCATAACGTGATCTGAATCGCTTCGCGCACAGATGCACTTCATTTCGCACTAGCTCATGCTTAACGAAGCACTTGTGTCATCGCACATGCTTAAGGAAATGTTCACAATCGTTCATGGACGACATTATAGGTTGGCTCATACTCTCACCCACCCATGCGCTTTTGACACTAGCTGATGTACACTATGCGCATTATAGTTGAGCCTTAAGACATTCTCTCTACGAGTATAAGCAAAAAAATAAAAAAATAAAGCAAACGCGAGAAGACATTCTGAGATATGCCTATGCCTGTAAAAGGTCGTTATGGCACGAGGTTTTGTGTAAACGCGACGAAACATTTCGTCCTTATCTGGCACTAGCTCATGTTTTTTGTTGTATTTCGAAAATTTGGACAATCTCGAGAGTTGCCACTTGGTAGTTGTGACGTGAAGACGGTGAAAATGAATTACAGAATCTAAATAATTGCGTGCTGTCTTTAAGGCTTCAATGGATGACAGCTTGCACTCACATCGCTTTAATTGAAATGACATCATTTGCGTTCGAACGCAAAAACCCAATCAACTTCTTCATCTCATCAACCGATTTACATTAAAACTGGAAAAGTTTCAATGTTTCGATTTTTGACTGCTTGAATGTTTGTGGAGCTCTATTTCCTAAACAGCTGACCAGATTTACATGAAACTTGGTACAATAATGGCTTATGTAGTGGATTAGGGCATGTGAGAGACGTCTTGTGGCTAAGCTAAAGGAGCAATCCATAGGCCAGTGTGGTTCGAACGATTTTCGCATACATTTAGTGTGGCACCAGCGCTCTGGTTGGAATCAACATCAATCATCCGCCTTGTTTATATGTACGCCGTTTTTGCTGCCGCAGGCTAAGTAGGTACCTTCATGGCACCATGGAGGAGGACGGCGCACAGTGTGGCGAATCGCTGTTGTAGCGGGATTAAATTAATAGCGCTCACAGATGAATGTTTTTGTTCAAATTTGTTGGTTGTTTTTTTATTGGAATTGTTCATAGAATAGAATAGAAGGCCAGGGCCTAGCTTTTCAGCAACCACTCGTGTTGTGCGTGCTATTGTTCTATCACGAGTGGAAGGGACCTACAGTTTTTATGCCGACTCCGAACGGCCAAGTTTGAAAAGCTTTTTCTAGACAGTTATACTCTTTGAGCATTGTCAGTGACTCGAAAGAGGTGGAGCCGTGAAAAGTATTTCTTGTCGTACCAGGGATCGAACCTAGACACGTAGGTCCAAGTGCGTAGGAGTCGACGCACATACCCACAACGCCACGGGCCGCCACATATAGATAAAATAGAATATGATAAATTAATTAAACATAAAAACATGCATTTTTAAATTTTCGTACTTATTTGGTACATCTAAAAGTCATGTTCATGTTCAATAACTCTTCTTTTTCTTTTCGGAAAGCGTCTTAAACTTGCTAAACATTTTCCAGGGAAATAATTCCCTAAACTTTCTATTTTTTTTGTTTCTTGCTTTTTGGGCTTCTTCCGAAAGTTGTCCGATTGTAAGCATAAGACATTATTTGTTTTTCATGAAACAAGACTTTGTGTACACTTACTGGCACAGTTCCCTTTTTTCTTTTGTATAACTTTCAAAAGCATCTGTATCAATTGGAAACCCAGACACCAGAGCTTCTAAGACAGATATTCCTGTAATTTGGGCAGCTTTTTTTCTTCATCTCTACAGAGTCAGAGTACAGAGTTTTAGCCGTGTTTCGATCATTAGTATTGCCAGACTGATGACTGACTCAATTTGAACCATGGAAAGATACACAATCGAGCAACGCGTTAAAATTATTCAGGCTTATTATGAAAATGGGCGTTCAAATCAAAATGCATATCGTGCACTTCGTGATTTTTTCGATCAATTTAATCGTCCAAATGTGCGTACAATCTGAAAAATCGTGCTCAAATTTGAGCTGCTGTTCGCGATAGTGTGGCTGAAGAGCAGTCCACCTCAACTCGTCGTCGTGCCCAACAATTGCACCTCTCACGCTCGTCGTTGATGAACATTATGCATAAAGACTTGCATTTACACGCTTACGAGGTGCAATTGACTCAAGAACTAAAGCCTCTTGACCATTTCAAGCGTCATCGATGGTCAGAATGGTGGCAAGAAATGGATGATAAATTTTCGAAGAACATCATCTTCAGTGATGAGGCACATTTTCACCTCAGTGGATTCATCAATAAGCAGAATTGCCGCATTTGGGCGAATGATAATCCAAGAGTGATTGTCGAAAAACCAATGCACCCACAAAGAGTGACTGTGGGCTGGCGGCATCATCGGGCCGTATTTTTTTCCAAAATGAGGCCGCTCAGGCAGTTACTGTGAATGGTGTTCGTTATCGTGAAATGATAACGAACTTTTTATGGCCCGAATTGGAAGATATGAATGTGGACGATATGTGGTTTGAACAGGACGGTGCCACTTGCCACACAGCTAACGAAACAATGGCTCTTTTGCGCGACAAATTCAATGGCCGTGTTATCTCACGTGGTGGCGATGTCAATTGGGCGCCAAGATCATTTGTTGGATTTTTTTCTTTGGGGTTATTTGAAAGAAATGGTGTACATCGATAAGCCAGCAACAATTCAAGAGCTAAAGGATGATCTAATTCGGCACATTAACGGCATAGAACCTCAATTACGCTTCAGCGTCATCGAAAATTTGGACCATCGGATGGAGGTGTGCCGCCGAGGTCGCGGTGGCCATTTGACCGATATTTTTTCCCTTACATAATTGCACCATACCAATATTATCATAATAAAAATAAATGACAGTAATGTCCTAAATAATTTGTGTCTTATTCAAAATCAACATCGGCCCTTAAAATTTAACCATCCTTTATCTTGGATTAGTTCTTTTCTAGCTTTGACATTTCATTAATATATTGATCTCTAACCTGACACATATAATCTAGTCTATACGCTATGTGAAGGATACATTCCATAATTCCTTTTTTCGTATTTTCTATGTTTTATTTCATGAGCCATTGCAATTTCCGTCTTGTAATTTCTTCAGCAGTAAAGGAATCTAAAATGGTTTGTACTTTTCTCCTTTTTGTTATCTTCTCATCACTCATCAAAGCTTTTTGTCGGGCTTCCTACTCTAGTTGAATGAAATAAAGAACTCATTTCATCTAAAACATGTTGCGGTAGTGTTAGGGTTTCATTTACCCACGCGGAATTTGTAATTTCGAAGCGCTCTCAATGCCGACTACTTTTAAATAAATCCCGCTAATTCAGAGATTCGCCACACTGTGCAACGGTTGGAATCAACATCAATCATCTGCTTTGTTTATATGTACGCCATTTTTGTGGCCCAACGCTAAGTAGGTAGCTTCCGTACCGTGGAGGAGGATGGCGGTACGCTTGTGGTTGCACGGCATAGCTCATTGGACGGAGTGGTTCTTGTCCACTATGTACACCTCCGATGTACAAACTAAAGACAGGGAAACATAAAAGGAAACAAACCCTAATATCCTAACAGACCACAGGTGGACATGGATTATGATATTGTAGGATAGGAAGAAAATAAAAGACGAAACATCTGAAACGGAAAGGTGTTCAGAGCATGTGCCCCTACCACCAAAAGGTGCTAAGCTAACTAACCAAATTAACAACTATGCTAGCCTACCTACCTAATCTTGTGTCTGAATCTGAACTAACTTATAACTATCTAGCTCGGTCCTACAATGAGTCTTCGCCCTTCCAGTGTCGTTTGGCGATCGAGGTTCGTAAAGCACCCAAGTGTGCCTGTTGTTGTTGGCACATTTCCGTCAGCCCACATGTCATGTCGTTTGCTATCTCTTATCATTTTGGTGGTCGCCTAGCGTCCCTTTTCTCTAGACTTTTGCATTTCAGTTCAGCCCAGAGACTGCTCAGATTAGTTGAAAACTGCTTATTGAACTAGTTTGTTTTTCTAGTTAATTTATTTCAATGTGGTTCACTGCTCAGGAAATAGAGTCTTGATGCTTGATCATCGCACATGCACAACCGGCGAAAATTGCACAAGACGCAACGATGATCAATGTGCTTCTGCTGCGATAGTTAAACAAAAACAAAACCGATGTGCACAGTGCCCATGTGGATAATCACACGCAAATCAAAAAATTCAATTTAGTTCGATTTAGTTCAGTTATTCTTACTGAATTACATATCAGAAGAGTGAGGTATACCTGAATTGATTGAACTATTGAACTAAATGAACTAAAATAAAATTACATTTCGAACTAGTTCACTTAGTTCACTGTTTCGAGCTTTTTTTTGAACTAGTTCGTTCGTGAATTACACAATCGTACTTTTCTCGCACATTTGAGAGTTACTAGAGCGTGATTTCGATTTGGAAAATCTGAGCATGTAAGGTCACGCCCTCGAATGACTCGGGAATCCTTTTCAAATACGTACAAACGACCTTAGGGATTCCTTTTTTACTTCAATTCATCTCCATGGTTAGGAAAAGATTGTACAATTTGTATGCATTTTGAATAATTTTCCAAGTATTCTCACATGTGTTAGGTAAGAGATGAATCCTACATTTTATAGCCATTTAGTAAACATTTTGAATGCGGCACAGCGTCAGCAATTGCCCTAATAGCCCCGACATTAATTGTTATACTTGAGACAATGTCGCAAAAGAACTTTTACAGTAACCCACTCAAGTGTAAGAGATCTTCGCAAACTTGATGATAGATTTGTTGATCCGAGAACAATGTTCAACACTCATCTTCCGGCAGTCTTCTCACCACTAGCGCTGTGCAAGTTCAGAACAGCTGTCGAACGAATATATTTTCTTAAGGTTTGGTTTTTCACTGTTCTAGCTGTGACAGCTCACGCGTTATTAGTGACAGTTAGCATTACCCTCTCATTACATTGATCCGCAAAAAGGACACAAGGTTCCTACGTGTTCCAATGAATCGCCACCAACCTGATGCCCAATACACACTTTCCTCGAGTCCATAGCGTAGCCCAACAAAAAAAAAAACAAGAGAAGCTCTAAATAATTGCCCATTATACGACTTCCCGCCCGGCAACGTTTCATCACTGTCGCCACAGGGGACGGCATTCCCCTTAACCCAACCAGAACAACGACTTCCCTCGCAAAAACCGCAAACACTCCATCCGAAAAACTCCACCCCCCCACCCAGGATGGGATTTAATGAAATAAATAAGCACCATCTTTATCGCCCAACATTGCGACGCGTTTATCCTCAATCGTCCCCAGCTGTTGCCAGACAACCGCCCACTTGTCGCCATTACCTGCAGGGACACCGCTCCAGCTGGCGTCTCATAATAAGCGACCTCCCATGGCCATGCCTGTTATCAGAATTTCTCTCGACAAACAATCCGACACAACGAGCCGCCCCCCAACCAGCAAAATCCACTGAATAGGCTATTAAGCTGTGAAAACACTCTTATCGTCCGTCTACCTTACAGTCTTAAACGTATTAAATCCATCAGTTGCCCTTAAATTATTTCCCAACCACACACACACACACATAGACACACCGCAGACACTTCATCTCCCACTGGCCGACCTCTAAATCTGCCACATTTTTATGGCCAAACACCATTCATTTACAAGCCAAAAGTATTTTATTGTCCGGATAAATCGGCCAGCAAGACTGTGCGCCGCTGAAGGTCAGCCGCCAGAAGTGTGCTATCGCCACCTCATCCACCGTTCGCACTCCATCACCCCGACGCAGATAAGGCAAGACGGCATTCCTAATCCATAACCTTTTACAAAAACTCCCCCCATCGCCCATCGCCCATCCATCAGCCCCTCCATCCGCTCGACTCGCACGACACAAGAACTATTACAATCGAATATCCGCACCATGTGCTGGCAATTTTATGGCCAATAACGGGGAGAGTCCGAAAAGGATGTGAATCCTTGGATTAAAAAAAAAAAAAAAACAACAAACAGATCCACGCACACAGGCTCTCTCTCGGATTATGCACTCACAGCCTCACATGTGGAGCTCAACGTGGAACGTATTGCGTAGATGGGATTTCGGTGTAATGGCGGCACGGAATCTCCGGTCCTCTGGGGGGTGACTGCCACTCCGTCCGGGATGCGGGTCAAATTTCCTGTTAAATCACATTTGTTTCGCCGAAGTTATGACAAATTACCGCCGCATCACAGCGGAATTCGTCGGCAAATTGCTTAGTTTTTTCGAGCGGGATCCAGGATATGAATCTGGGCGTATGTGCGTATCAATTTCGGGAGATTTATTGCCACCGCTTCAGCACTCAATAAATCTGCCAAGGGAGCATGTGTGAACCCATCGAAATTGAAACGAAAGTTAGTGCCACAGGAATTGAATGATAATCCTGGCTGTGCATGCGGCCTGTGCGGTGGGCGGTAGGGTGGACGTGCGTCAGGAGTGTGAACGAGTGGAAGTGGCTTGCCTCCTGGGGGTCATCGGAGTAAGTCCATCGACCTGGATCCAATGGCTTTCGGGCAGACCACTTTACACTCGTTGCATAATTGATGCTTAAACGGTCTCCCAAGAGGGTACACGCGTTGTGGCAAGCCAGACGAAGTTGATTGCTCTAGAGATGGGGATGGTCGTTCGACATGGTCATTTTAGCGCCAAACGAGGTGTGGTTCTGCTGAACGAATGGCGGTCTTCTGGCAGATTTGATGCAGTTTTTTGTTTGTTTTTTTTTTTGGAAAAATAGCAGTCTCGTCTTGCGGCGAGGTTAGCCGAATGTTTCAAGGTCAACGGAAAGAGTTTCGGACACGAAATATTGTACTGCTGATAGGAAGGAGGGCGTAGGTGCTCCCGGGAGGCCTTAGACCTTCTTTTAGACCAACATCTTGGATCGATTCGATGTTGAGGTGTGAAAGGTGTTTATCTAAGTGAACTCCAAAAATGACATCTGAGTGGAGATCTGACGGAGAATCGCCCTTGCTACTTCGGTTTGTTGAAACAAAATGGAGTTAACCTAAATGAACAAAGTCATGCTCTACGAAACTCTTATTTTGCCGGCCTTGCTATATGAAGCCGAAAGATGGGACAATACACAAAAGAGGAGAGTTGACTATTGGTGCCTTCGAATGGAAAAGTCCATTTCAATGGCCAGACAAGTATCGGTGTTTGGATTTCCAAGGATAAGGCTCGGATTACCGCTAAGCTCTCGAAATAAATCTGTCTAAACTTTAAGGGACAGCTCCTTGACTGGTACCATCTGTTTCCCTGATGATCCCTTCATTTTTCCTTGATGTGAATGAAGCGCGGATCTTGTACCACGTTTTGTTGCGTGGCAGAATCATGCCATATCGTGAACATATGACAAAGAAGCCGTCCCATCCTGTTTGTCATCTGAACACCTTTGAAACAGGTTTACACTCGATTTGGGGAAGCAATGCAAAGAATCTAATCCCTCTCCCTTACCTTCCTTATTTGAGAATGATTCTGGAGATCCATAGAAAATTTAATGTTCCTCTCTCATTTCATTCCCCCGATCCAGGCGAAGTCAATAGCATCGAGTCAATAACATCGAGACTGAAGTCAAGCCGAGCAGCTAGTCTGTCAGTCACAGCCGCTGAAATCCTTAAGACATCTGGGAATAATCTGGTTTTGGTGTATGCACGAGCTCCGTTGTAAGAAATCATCCCCTAGGCATGACAGGGCTGTCCAGAAGGGAGTCGTGTGCTTAGCCCAAAAAGGAATTCAACTAGAACTGTCGGGCCACCGAAACAAAATATTATTAGCTTTTAATAAAGGCAAAGCCAATTTTGGAACAGCTTGGGAGATCTGTAATCAGGAAAGCCGAGCTTGTTGTTGCCAAGTTAGCGATTTTCAATTCAATATGTGTTCCAACTCTCAACTATGGTCATGAAATTTAGGCCAACAAGCTGCCGAGATAAGATTCCTTTGTGATGTTGCAGGCGTTACTCTCCGTAATAGGGCAGTACGCCAGGAACTCAATGTAGAGCAGATGGTTATTCGAACGGAAAGGGCAATTAGTCGATGGTTTGGTCACGTGGCACGAATGTCCACATCATCACGACTTCTGAGGCGTCCTTGAATGCGATTCCATCAGATAGGCGACTCCTTGGCAGACCCAGGACGATATGGTTGGACCAAGTGACTTCTTTCAAAACAACTCACACTCCAATACCAGCGGAAGGATCTTTCAAAAGTCCTTCAAGCTATTAGCGTACGCAGATAGCATTGATGTGATTGCTAGCATTGTCACGAAAGCGCGTAAAATGGGCTTAAAGGTGACGGAGAGGAAATCAAAGTACATACGTATATGCTGTCCTCTAGAACAACCCGGGTATGTTCCCACAAGTAAATAAAATATTTCGGAGGAAAGATCAAAACGACATTAGACCGTTAGACTTCCCAGGACGACAAATAACCAACAACTACTGACTTCAGTTGGCATCGATCCAGATGGGGCAGTGCTAGACAATGACTTATTCGTGGTTGAAGAGCCCCAGGAGAATGAAAGCTGTGTTCCAGCGAGTGTATACGGTCAGCGAGGTTCGTAGGCCGAATCACGACCTGAAGCATAGAGCCTCGCTAAACCACTTCGATCTCCGAAACGAGTTTCACCAGGTTCACTGACGAGAACATGGCAAATAATGCCATCGCCATTGATGGAATCGTGATTTCTCAATAAGATCTCCAGGGTATCTTTAACTCGCTGAAGAAGAAAAAGTTAGTGGGAATCGATGGTATACCAAATATTGTGCTTCGCTATCTTCCCCCAGAAGCAGTGTAGATTTACACAACACTATTTAACAATGCACTAAGTAATGCTTATTACCCGGCACATTGGAAAACAGCTGCGGTGCAACGAATCCCTAAACGGGACAAAGACAAATCTATCCCGACAAATCTTCGGTCGATCAGTCTTCTTCCTTGCATAAGCAAGGTTTTTGAAAAAATAGTCATTCGAGTTCTGAAACAATGGGTTGAGGAAAATAAATTCATACCGGACAACCAGTTCGGATTCAGGGTGGGGCATGAAACCATACATGCAAGTATGTTTGAGCCTAAGTCGATTGTGGTCAGATCTGCTAGTGTTTTTAGAGTCAGTGTGAGTGAGTCGAAACCTAGAAAGCGGACGTCAGAAGTCAGCGTGCCCCGCAGACATGATTTTAGTGATTTCGACGATTAAACTCTGTATGTCCTACGAAAGTCCATGTGGTCATTCTCACTGCTACTTGCTGCCAAAATGGTATTCCACAATGTTGTACTTAAACACCACTTCTTTTACTGCCTTAAGCGATTAAGAAGCGAACTACTACGACTCTCCTAGAGCCTTCAGAGATTGATGCAAACAAACAACAGAACATCCCAGGAAATAGTTCTTGCTGCTGCATGTGCTGTCCGAGGCGTGCCTCATACTGAAGGAGACAGGAGTAACGCGTTCTAGTCGGCTCCAGTCGCGACACAATGGACCTTCTAGTTCTGCATAAAGTCAACTTGGTCTTTGCATACCATCTGCTTTTTAAAAGCGGGCTCATCATCCGCTTGACTACCTAGCTAAAGTAGAATAAACTAAAAAGCGTCTGATATCAGACACATCGTCATTCTTGGCAACACTCAACAAAGACGTCGTGTAGATTGTTCAGTCTGTCCTTGGATTCTCTCTCTCTCTCTTCGTTAAGATCTACAATTCACGTACGTCTTCAAACCCACCCCGCGAAAGATGCTAGTGCCACTTGGTGTCCAAGTCCACACTGCTTCGTTCCCGAAATTCACAACTGAACCGAAGTCCGTGGAACTCAACTTAACTTTGACTTATCACCGTCCATTGTGGCTTTGTCCTCGGTTTCCGTTGAAGCACGTCACTATCCGGGCGAGAGTCTTCAGCTTGTCGGCTTCTCGCAACGTGTCATGTGATGGTCTGGAAGTTCCACACAATCACCTCTAATGAGCAGCAGATCTTCAAAGATGTCCATCCACTCTCCTCGAGCAACCCCCACTCATACCGCCCATTTGTTCAATTGAATTTGCGGGCACGCAGAAGAAACCTGTCCCGCCTCGCCCTTAATTTGATTGGAATTGTACAACGCACTTACTTTCTCGGAATCAGTCTTCAATGATCCATCGTGTAGCCTTCGGACAAAGGTCGATGTTAGCCTCGGCCAGGAGAGATTGCGATAATTGATTGCTTGTAAGCAAGTGTCCTTGCGAAGAGGCACAAACGAGAGGAATTAGCTGCCCCACTATTGAGTATTGATTGATTCTCTTGTGTAGTGTCCGGCGGTGTTCCCCGTACGTCCAGGACAGATGCTGCAATGTCCTGCGAACTGCGGCGAGTGTAGGTGGACCACGATTATTCTTCGAATGCGTGTTTCCTTTTGCAACTTGTTTCGCCTAATTGGCCATGAAGTCACACATGTTTTGCTGCCCATCCTCCGTCGAGAAGTTTTTCTCCACCTCCTCATTAGAAGTTCGTTACATGCACAACAAGGACTCACTGTTTCCATGGCGGATTACCAGAGATCTCTCGTCAAATTCAATTTTGCACTGGGCCCTGTTAATGGACGAATTTGTAACGTAATAAGTTAGGTTCTGTGTTTGTCTTTTTGGAAGGATATACACTCATCCCCATTCCCCGCCGTCGCACAGGAAGTCACAGTCGACTATCGCCGAAGGGACTGGTGCTTCGGTGCCGTTTATGTGCATTAAAGCGAGATGGGATTACATAATAAACCAAGAATTGTGTCCTCTATTTGCTCATGGATTCGTTTGCCTTAATTAGGCAGGACCTGTCCTGGCCCTGGTTGTGGATGTGGGTCTATGTCCTAGGACTACATCGCGTGGGTCTCTTGATACACTTCAAGGCCAACACAATTCTTTATGTCGGCCTCGTTTGGATGTTTTACATTCCCACCCCTGGCAGCGGCCAACGATGTCGATGGGGATCCCGCGGGCGAATTGATGGAGGGCTACAGCCAACTGTCGTTTCTCTCTCTCTCTCTCTCTCTCTCTCGCTCTTCCGTGAACTGGGGAGGTTGTGCATAATCGATAGAATACATCCTCGGGGAGGACACGTTTGTTGTTGCCGTCTTGCCATCCGGGCGGTTCACCCTCGCAACAAGGGAGATGATGATTGTGCCATTATCCTTTTGCAAGTGCTTTACATGTGCTTTTGGCCAGCCTGTCCATTTTGTGATTCAACAACTGTCGGATAGTTCTTCTAAGTTGCTTCTGAAGGGACCCAGCTGGAGGTGGTATCGGCTGCAGTGGCAATTGCTTGCAAACAAGGGGATCGTCTCCAGATGAGACACAGTAAAAGGAGGGATAAGTCAATTGTTCTCCTATTATGGGAATTGCGTGTCCAAGGTTTAGGTCATGAGCGCTGTAGAAGCGACAGGGTGAGCAGATGTGTTCACTTCAGCGACCTGATTTCGCCGGCGTGGGTGACTGTACACTTTCTCATTCCAAAAGCATCGGAATGAGTGTATATCAGACTCAGGGAAGCGGGAGATTGGTCAGCGAGACCGTATGGCCATAGCAGACCTCTGCAACTCCTGCTCCTAACCCCAGCTCCTAGTAGTACCGATGTCCATCCATCGGAGGACTAGGAAACCCAATCACTCGTCTCAGAATACCAACTTCTGATCTACACAGACGGATCTAAGCTAGACCAAGGTGGAGGCTCAGCGGTCTTCTTCTTTTTATGACCCGAATTGGAAGATATGAATGTGGACGATATGTGGTTTCAACAGGACGGTGCCACTTGCCACACAGCTGACGAAACAATGGCTCTTTTGCGCGACAAATTCAATGGCCGTGTTATCTCACGTGGTGGCGATGTCAATTGGCCGCCAAGATCATGTGTTGGATTTTTTTCTTTGGGGTTATTTGAAAGAAAAGGTGTACGTCGATAAGCCAGCAACAATTCAAGAGCTAAATGATGAGATAATTCGGCACATTAACGGCATAGAACCTCAATTATGCTTCAGCGTCATCGAAAATTTGGACCATCGGATGGAGGTGTGCCGCCGAGGTCGCGGCGGCCATTTGGCCGATATTTTGTGCCATACATAATTGAACCATACCAATATTATCATAATAAAAAGAAATGACAATAATTCACTAAATAATTTGTGTTGTTTTTCAAAATCAACACCGGCCCTTAAAATTTAACCATCCTTTATTAACAGACTGCTGTCAAGCTTTGACAATGTTGGTAGCCATTAAAAGGAAGGCATTTCCTAAATACTGATGAAATCCGAAAAAAGACAATTTCGCGTACTATATATATATATATATGATTCCTTCAACCCCGGTTGGGGCATAGGGCGGCGACAAACTTCCTCCATCCTTCTCGATCTGCGGCCAGATACTTTAGCTGTGGCCAAGTTTTACGCTGCGTTGCTGTTTCGGCCAATACTGTTGTCTTCCAGGTGGTTCTTGGTCTACCAACTCGCCGTGTACCTTGAGGATTCCATTCGAAGGACTGCTTCGCGATGTTGTCGTTTGGTCTCCTCAACGTGTGGCCAATCCAGAGCCACTTCCGCTGCCTAATTTCGACATCCAAAAGCTTTTGACCCGTAATGCGCCACAATTCTTGGTTCGAAAAAAATTGCGGCCATCGGATCTTAAGAATGTATCGAAGACAGCGGTTTACATATGCCTGTAATCTTCTCGAGATGGAGGTAGAGACTTTCCAGGTTTCATAGGCATACAGCAGTACAGATTGCGTAGGGATATTTGACTGGAATTCCATACTGAAGACAACATTCCAAAGGCGCTGCGGGCATTACTTATTCTGCTATTAACATCCAGATCCGTTCCTCCATCGGGCGATACAAAACTGCCTAGATAATTAAATTGTTTGACCTCCTCAATGGGCGTCTGTCTCAGAATAATCTGCTGATGCGCTGATCGGCCGGTCTGTATGATTTTGGTCTTGTTGCAATTGATGTTAAGACCAGCCATCTCTCCATTCACTTGAAGTGATTGGCACATCTCGTTCATTCCGCTGTTGGAACTTGCCAGGAAACAGATATCGTCGGCATAATCCAGGTGACGGTCTACATTGGATACCGTGTCTCTTAGTTGTACCTACGGTGGCAGTCACTACATCATCTATCGCCAGTAAGAATAGGATGGGCGATAGAATATCCCCTTGTCTTACTCCCTGTCGCACTTCGAAAGAGTCGGAAAGTTGTCCATTATGTAGAACGAAGCATCTTGCGGCGTGATAGGATTCCTTTATAATAGCAACAATCTTCGGGGGAATCCCTCTCCTATCTAGAGACTTCCAGATCAATTCACGGTTGACTCGGTCAAAGGCCTTCTCAAAGTCTACGAACATAAGGTAGAGCTGTGACGTAAACTCGGTTGATTGTTCGAGTATTATACGCAGGGTGTTAATGTGATCCACACATGACCGACCACTGCGAAAGCCTGCTTAATGCCTCTTCAGCGATCTTTTCGATCCTGTCCTTTGTCCGTACGAGAATGATAGTTGCCATTATTTTCGGAAAGACAGACAAAACGGTAATACCACGCCAGTTATTGCAGTTTTTAAGGTCTCCCTTTTTTGGTATCTTAACAATAACTCCATCCTTCCAGTCCCTGGGGTACTTTTCGTCTTCCCATATAGCCCGTATTAATGGTAGCAGTATACCGGCCGTTGTGTCGGGATTGGCTTTCAGGAACTCGGCTGGTATGCCATCCAGTCCAGCTGCTTTGTTGACTTTTAAGAGGTTGATCGCAGTTTTGATTTCTGCAAGTGTTGGGGGACCGGTGTCAATTCCCCTGTAAGATCGCCGCATTTCTAGTTGTTGAGAGCCAATCGTTGGACTCAGTTCTTCTGATTCCTCATTTAGCAGGGCACTAAAATGGTCCCTCCATCTTCGCAGTTGATCTTCGATTGTTACCAAAAGTGTGCCGTCCACATCTAAAACAGAATGGTTGATGTTGCTTTTACGGCCAACAATATCCTTGGTTCGATTTTGTACAGCTCTCTCGTGTCTCCTCTTCTTGCAGCACTTTCCGCATTATCCGCAATTTCTTCCATTCTTTCGCGTACTGATGAAGCATAATCCAACAAACCAAAATCGCGCCAACAATAGCAATAGTTAAGGACTGCTTTTCTTACTGGTCCTTGTAACGGCGAACAAGCGCAACCGTATGACCACCTCAAAGGAGTGTTCGGCGATCCGAACGAGTTTTTGCGCCAGTTCGTTATCAAGGAACAATCCAGACATTAGGTTTCTTCTATTGAACGTGCCTAGGTGAGTCTGTCGGCCAAGAACATTGTTTTTCTGAGCTCGTTAAAATTGTAGGTGCCCTCAGATCGTGAAAGAGGAACACGAGTTGTTACTTTAGAAGCTATGCCCAGGACCACGTCCACCCCGAGGTCCTGCTCGGCCTGTAGCATCATTTATGTTACAATTCTTAGTAAAAGACTTGTTGGTGTATGTTCTAAGTGTTTTCTTCAGTTGAAAAATGAAAAAAAGCTCCTTCACAACCGAGCTAATTGCAACTAATTGATTCACCTAGATATCACTAACAAGACTGAACTCCTTTCCTGAACTCAGCCATGTATAAATTTGTCGTCAAATTGGCAGAACAGAGATATCGTATGTATGCTCAATCCCCCCTCCGTTTCCGATAGAGACGTTACGATTCAGAGGTGAACTCCCTTGTCCAATAAATTGATGTCACAATACGACCAGCATCAGTTATAAGGATACTTGCTCCTGGTGGTTGTCCACACCGACACGCTCTTATTCATTCGAACTTTCCTTAGTTGCCACGCGAATTAAACATCCACTGCAGTTGAACGCTTGAACAAAAGAAGCACAGGCACAAAAGGAACCTCCGTCAAGCGCATAAATTCCCCTGTCAATTAGCAATGTCATCGTTCCGCCAAACTGAATGCACCCGTTGTCACTGCAAAAGCCCGCGACCACTTTTGGATAAGCTAATTAATGTGCGAAATCCTTGCCCCCTGAACCACTCCATCAGCCAGCGTCACGAGTTGGCAACGGCAGGCAACATTTCTTAATTAAGGACCTTTTGAACCAGCAAATGTGCACGCTAATGTTTGCGAGTTTGACGTCCTTTGCCGCAGCACCGCCCTGTAATCGGTTAGTAATTCCGCCGACGACAAACGATTCCGATGTCGGCGATGCGAAGCAACGGGAATTCGCACGGCGGTTGGCCCGGCTTCACAGGATTCGGGAGGAATGTAATAAATCATCTCGCATCCTAGTCAACATCCACGTCAAGTGTCATTATCTCTGAAACCACTGACGGCGCTGCCCCCAGTGACTGGTGGTCCTTATCCGTCTTCCGATTCCAATGAATTGGCTGTATGCATGATTTGAAGTGGGCCCCGGGCTTGGTCAGGGCGAGCACAGAGAGTGGGGGCTTTCAATTTAAATACGCCTTGCCCTGATCCGAGAGAAAAGCGCTTTGTGGTAACGAGTGGTGGTGTGTACCGCACGGATACACATTTCACGTTTCGTAGATTTTTCACACACACAAACGGAAGTCATTTGGGACGGATGAATGGACAAATAAAAGATTTTATGCTGCCAGTGATGGATTTGCTGTGTTCGAAATTTGCCTACAGTGGTGGCAAGAAAAAGAAAACTGAAATCTTGAAAAGTTTGTTCGTTGTTTGTCGCAGAATGCTGAATTGGTAGCACTGTTTATTGTACACAGGTGCAAGGTGTCGCTTAAATACATACATAATTATTCAGGCACGGCTTGCACCATATGCACCCGTTTATCCTTACGATAGATCTGAAGCTCTACTGCTTAGACCACGAGTTGAAAGGAACATTTCTGTGGCCACCCATTTATTTGCTTTTTGCAAACTCCATTGAGTCTTGTAATTAAGGAGGAATGCATTTGTCCAATATTGTCTTACGAGGCGGTTCAATTCTCTTCACTGCAGTCGACGCAGACGTAGGTGTTCCTTCAACAGTAATTAATTGTGTTGTCCGCTTCATTTGTTTACCCAGAAGTGAAGGGACGTGTAGCTTGTTAGACAGCCGAAGTCTCCGACAAATTGTCGTATGTCCACTGCAAATTTGCTTCGCTTCAACCCAATCTCCAGATCTTCACGAGTGGTTGATGGATTTAGTCTAATCGATCCGATGAGAGAATCAGGTGCATCCCTTCAGCCGCAACAACAAACCTGCCTAACCATAGCTGTTAAAATGAAAGCCGTAAGGGGACTTAAATAAGCTTAAGCAATCGAGGAATGGGCAGAAATGATACACTGCGGACATAGTACACACTTCACTCACTTTCGTCAAGTTTCGTTAAGTTTCGAGGAATGCACAGAAATGATACACTGTGACCATAGTACACACTTCACTCAGTTTCGTCAAGTTACGCTAAGTTTCGTTAAGTTTCGTTAAGTTATGTTAAGTGTCGTTCACTTGTGCTTACTTAAGTGGGAGGAAAATCAATCACTATATGCGTACGTAAATGGCAATTAGTATTGAAACGTTGTGTAAGTTTCCAAAAGCAATTATCTTTCAGTTCTGATGTAAGCTTAAGTTGACCTAATTTACTTATGCTTGAGCCTGTGCATCCTTTAATGCCTTAGCCTAGCCTATGGCAGCACTTCGATCTTGTTGAGTTTAGCCTACCTACCTCGACACAGCTGTTAAAACTTAGCAGGAGACCAAGCGGAGCAGAGCTGTGTTCAGTAATTGTGTTGAATTTCGAAATAATAAACGTGAGTAAATAAATCTACAGAAACGATTGGCTGTCTTTATACTCACTCAGGCACCCCACCAACTCCACCGTTCCAATGCAGCTTGCATCAAACTCAATTTATCTTACCATCGAACACCATTAAGGCCAAAATGTTCAGCGCTGCCATAAATAATCCGATTTCTTCTTCATTTTTCGGCACAACTGTCTCGAAGGTGCAGGGATGAGATAAAAGTTTCCATGTAATGACAGTTTGATTTATGCCATTGAGGAGTCGCCCACATCCGTTTCCGGTTCGGTACCTCCCTCCTGGGCCCATTTTTTTTTTGCCACAAAAAGTAAACTGTTAAGTGTGAATTTAAATTCAATAAAAACTGCTCACATTCCTCCCACAGGTTTCGGGGAGTCGTTTCAGTTTATGAACCTCGCTCCTCCTCACCATCCGTTCTGTTTTGATTACGGTCCATGGGACACCCTCTCTCAATTGATTGATATTTATTCAGCTCGCCTGCCAGCACTCTGCTGTCCTTGAGACCAAGCAAAATGGGAAACCATCACGAAATGTTGCATACAGTGAACGGGCACCAAGGACATGGCACACGGCGCCGAGGACGGACGACAGACACAGGATCAGGCTGAAAGTGCCTCCATGAGATACGAACCTGTCACCACCTGGCGTCCATTCGACGTTGTTGCTGTTGCCGTGGCAACGTTCGATGAAATTAATTCGTCTGCGTCTGTCGTCGAAGGCGTTCGAGTGGACCGGTTGAGAGAGGATAAAGCAGACCATGATAAAGACTAAAAGATTACTGATTGGGAACACGAAAATCCTCCGTGGTCATTGACACACTCAGCCTGTCTCGCGGGGGTTCGTAAAGTGATAACTCACGCGGAGAATGTCGGCAGGGGTGGGTGGTCACATTCGATTTACACGTCCTCCGGGAGTCGATAATGGCAACGGAGCACGTTCTTTTGGTTTTATCTGGTGATATATTGGAAATCGAGAGCAGCACACGCGACGGGGACCTTCGCCTTTGCAATCACATCACGTCCGGAGTTACAACTTGCCGGCGGCCTTAAGTAATAGAAAATGTCTCTTCGAGTGCAGTTCATAAATGGGGATCAGCTTCAGCTCGATTTTACACGAAATTTCTTTCGCCGAGACGAGATGCAAATTGATTGCTCTCCGGGCGGGATACAACGATGATTGCGTTCCGGAAGCGGATGTGTTTCGAATTTTTCGACTCGACTGGTGAAGGCCTTGAGGTGCGCGCCGAACGATTTCGAGAAAAGGTCTCGTAAAGTATGCCAATTTAAATAATTCGCTGTTCAAAGGCGGTGGCTGCCTGTCAGCGAAGTCCTTCACGTCGTAATTGGTTCCCTTCATGTGGATTCTTCACAAATTCTTTCTCCATTCAGTCCATCCCTTGCGGTCTTTGAGTGCTCAAGATACATTCTTGGGTGTACACAAGCCGCGGGCAGACTGATGAAACGTTGTTATGAACAATCATTCAATTAGGGGCTACAATTTTAATTGGAAATTGCTTTAATTGCGTCACATTACATCGCTTACACGCTGAATTGCCAGGATGTGTGTAGTGCTTGCATTCGAACTTAAATGAATGTGGGGCAAAGTTTTGCGAAATCCGTGAGTGTGGGGAGGCGTCGCGACGCCACTCTTAACTATGGTGACTGGAGATCCCTAAATCATCACTATCACATGCATTTTAAACGCGAAAGGACATGGGTTTGGGTGCCGTTTAGACAAATGAAGAACTTGGTAAACGATTAAGATTAACATCGAAATCAATCGCAGCAATTACCGTGGCTTCAGCAACGTTTGTAACTTGGAACAGCCTGATCCCATTTTAGGACGCGGAGAGGCAGACATACAGAAACCACATAAAGAAGCTGATGAGATGTTGCCCTAAAAATGATGAGGATGACTCTGAGGCTCAAAGGGGGCTACGCGGACGAGAGACAGTCGAGTTTGTGCATTTACAAAGTCAACTTGGCTGAGGAGAAGGGAGGAAGTACAAATGAGCCAAAGGTGACTGCAAAAAATGCTCCTCTTAGCAAAATTTGAGCTGCAATGTCCCAAAGGGTACCGTACGCGTCAGAAAAGGTCGGTCGTCTTCAATTCCCACGCACATTTTCCAATGTGCTTCCTGCGTATTTTGCAGCCAGCTCAACGACTTGTCTTTGCCTGTAGTATTTTTTGTGTGGCGCAACAGTTCGGGACGGCCCCACGAATACAGCTATCAAGCGATCTGTGACTAGTTGCACACACCTAGACAGTCTCTGACTACCTCGAAGTGGCGTTGAAGGCAGCAGAGACTTCTTTTTTCCTCCTCGCTTCTGTTCCAATCCTAACCAAAAATACCAGATTAACAACTAGCTGCTTTCGAGCAATGATGCCAATGTTATTTCTGTATGCTAACGGCCGTACGGACTCCCATTTTCACACTAGTACAGTCACCAGTATACATAAAGTTGTTAAAGTATATTTTTAAGTACTGTTGACGGACAGCAGCATTTGTCTAGCTCGTCAATAAAGCGAGCCCCACGTAGCGAATCACGACAAGACACATGGAGGTCATGGAAACGTTGATAAGCCTTCATCTTGTGAAATATACTGAGCAGCGGGTCCTGATTGACCATCAGTCCGCTGCCCGCTCGTGATCTGACAGCATATCCCACCGAAAAGTGGTATCAAATCTGTCCAAGATCGTTGCGCTTGTTATGTCTAACAGCAACATTTGCCAACAAACTCTTTTAACGACACTGCGTGTCTATGGTATGAATGAGTCTCTCCATCAAAAGATTAGAAACTGCCTTTCAATCCGTTCAATTCAAGTTGTTTTGGGTGAACTCTGACGTCTGAGATCCACTAAAAAATGCGGGTATTCCTCAAGGCTCGGTTCTGTCTCCCACGCTCTTTCTAAATTTTCAAGTCTAAGCCACTTCTTTCTCATCTTTTCGTATTCGCTTCAAAACTTACAACCCTACCTTTGGACAGAAGCAATGGAACGACGGCCTGTACCACAACTGCCAGAAGTGGTCAACGCTGTCAAGGAAACCCTTAAGAAATAGCTGTTATCCATAAATGACGCTTATCTCGATGAAGCCAAAAGACTTTCCTCCAGGGTATGTGTATAATTAAACCACTTAATTTGAATGAGGTTTCACAATTGAGGTCGCTAAAAACGCTGATAAATGTCTAGGTTTTCTCAAACGATACAGGAGATAGTTCACCTCATCTGATTTGACAGGAAGCGAGCTTTCATCAATCGATCCGTCCTGGTCTGGTTCCCCGCCAGCTAAACACAACTCAATAGCGAGCATTTAGACTATTTTACATGACACAGCATTGGCTCCAAGTCAATCCACTGGCTAGTGGCGACGTATTTCTCCTTCCTTGCCACACGAAATGTCACTAAGTTTACCACAAATTGAGTCACAAATTGTGCACACAGAAGGCAATAACGTATTTCAAGTTAAGACATCGCTTGTCATTGAAAATCCACATCAATGACACGTTGTATTCTAAACTGAGGGGTGAACAGACAGCAACGATAGGTTTTTCAAATGTTATGTTTCAGTAGCTGTCAAAGTTACCAATTACATCCAGCTGTCAAATTGTTCAGTAAGGCTTTCCATTTCATCGTTCATCGCTTCACGCTTGCGGACGTGCGGAAATTATTGAAAAATATTCCACCAGAGTTGAAGACAATTGTACGGACTTCAACGCGACCTTCTCAAGAATGATGTTAAACAAATCACATGACAGTGCGTCGCCTTGTCTAAATCTTTTGTTGACATTGAAGTTGTGGGTGAATTCGTTACCGACCTTGATGGAGCAGCGAGAGTTCTCGTTCATCATCCTGCACAACCTGACGAGTTTGGCAGGAATGTCAAAACTAGAAATGGCGCTGTACATTCAGTCCCTATTAAAATGGTCCCTTGCGGCTCTGAAATCGGCGGATAGGTGACGGGTGTCGATTTGCAGCTCTTGAGTTTTTTCCAGGATATGCGGTAGTGCGAAGATTTGGTCGATGGTGGACTTATGTTCAAATGGTTTCAGGGGCTCACACAAAACACCAGAGACGATGTTTTAGGAGATTTTTACGAGACTTATCCCTCTACCTGACCCGTAGTGCTCGAAGAGTGTAAAAGCTATTCGAACATGCTCGCCTCATTAAGTCTTTGGAAGTCCCATTAACATTTCTGACGATGGCTCAGATAAAAAACCACACCAATACCTGAGGTCAAATCGTCGTTTTCAACACCAGGAGCACGAAGGAGTAGGAAAGAAGATGCTCTCATTCCCCCCTCCGTCCTGGGCATCACAATGGGTCCAACTAGACCTAAGTGAGGCGTGGCCTCACCACGTCTACTCACGAACCAAACCTAACCTATCCATCTACGTATATAATTGGAAATCTTTCTTTCGACCATATTATACAGATTAGTTTGTGCATGAGCCCATCTGCAGCTGCTTTAAGGAGTTCTGCATACAGTCCGCCTGCATCAGCAGCTCCATTCGAGTTTCGTCTCAACATCGCAATCTTGACTTTGTCTAGGTCTGGGGGATGGAATTCTCTTCTATCATCGTGTGGAGTGGAACATTCTGTCTGACAATGGGATTGGTGCGTTCATCGTCGTTTAGCAGTCTACAGAAGTGATCTTACTAGATTCTCAGTATCGGCTGCGACGCTACTACGAGTAGTGCTTCTGTTCGAAGTGAATTTCTTCGAGATGTCGGTCGTATTCAAGGCTGCAAGGTGCAGGCAATTCCTCGTGCATCGTGAACAAGTTTTGAGTGTAAGTACACTCTGTTGCACCTTAAGCCCGCAACCAGGCAGAGATTTGTGCGAAATAAAGAAAACATAGCCATTGTAGTGGTTAGTACCGAAGAACATCGATTCGACGACGATCAGCTGAGTTGGGCATCGCCAGAAAGTCAACTCGGCATATTTTGCGACTGAATTTGGGCGTAGAGGATTGTGCTGACGCAATAATTGACGCCGGACGACCATAGACAAAGTCGTGAGTTAGCTAATTGGGCGCTGGAATTTCTGTTGGAGTTCCGGATTTTGGCCAAAAAATCATCTCCTCGGACGAGGCCCATTTTTGGCTCAGCGACTGATGTCAACAAGCAAAATTACCATTACTGGAGCGAACACAATGAAATTGACTATTTGGTGCGGTTTATGGCATGACTTCGTTCGAAATAAGGAAGGGGACACCGTTATCGTCAATGGTCTCAGGTATAGAGCTATGTTTACCGACTTTCTAAGGCCAGGGCTCGACCAGATCGCTGTGTCCGTGCTGTGGTGCCAACAAGACGGCGCTACATGCCAAACAAGTGACGCAACGCTAGAAGTTTTGAAGGAGAAATTTGGCGACGGCTACAAACAAACAATTTTGACGAGCTCGTCGACATCTGAGCCGTTGTTGACGGAATACCGCCGCACTGGCACGAGTAATGAAATATTGGACCGACCACTTGATGCAGTGTTGTGGTGGCCCGTGGCGTTGTGGGTATGTGCGTCGACTCCTACGCCTACCTGTCTAGGTTCGATTCCTGGTACGACAAGAAATACTTTTCACGACCCTACCTCTTTCGAGTCACTGACAATGCTCAAAGAGTATAACTGTCTAGAAAAAGCTTCTGAAAAACTTTTCCGTTCGGAGTCGGCATAAAACTGTTGGTCCCTTCCACTCATGATAGAACAATAGTACGCACAACATGAGTGGTTGCTGAGAAGCTAGGCCCTGGCCCTCTACAGGCTGTTTATTATTATATTACCTGATGCAGTGGCAGCAAAGCCATTGACGCGCTATTTCATAAACAATGGCATGAATGGAGCTTCAAAATAATGCCAAAATCAATTGTACATCTCTGACCGTTGTTGCTTCTTTTGAATTTCCTTTCCTGACGTTCTTATCTGGTCACCTTCTTGACGATAGAGTCCTGTAACGTAATCACATTCTTTCGAGCATTCTACGGCTCAACTCTAATGGCAAGATGAATGTCTTCTTCATAAGCGTTCGGTAAGCACCCTAATCCACACAGATCTCTAAAAAGCGAATAGAGGATATCACCCGCAAGAGAAGTCCCAACCACACACACAGCCTCCCTTGTCGTCTCAGCTCAATGTCACACAGGAAGCGCTCAACTTCGAAGGAAATACTGTAGTGACTTAGATTTGCATCCCCCTGGATTCACTCAGAAGGGGAAATCTCACTTTCACAGCGACATCCTGCCGGAAACGAAACCGCCTGATTGATTCTACTCAAACGAAGACACGACAGCGCCACTAACACTTCCTTCCGCTGTAGAATGAGTCTGCCAAAGGTCAGGCCCCCAGGGAGCTCATTCAAACGGGCCTAAGGCCTTCGGCTTATCTTCCACTTTCTGCCCCGATTCTATGTCGATTCCAAGCACTGCTCTTCAAGGGCACTGCACCTCCTTGCACTCAACTGTGCTGTGGGCGCTTGTGCCTCGCACCTGGCTAGGACTCCCCGAACCCCAGACCAGAGGCAGTAATGGGTGCCTCTGTGTGCGAGTGAGAAATTCACTTACCGTTTGTGCTGTTGTTGTTCGCCTTTGATGTGCTGCAGTTGTTATTCAGTGAATTGAAAAAATTAGCTGCTCCAGTTCTCCGCAATATCCAGAACATCCTGCTGACGTTGTCGATGTCGGTGCCTGGGATGATGGTGTCAACGTGAAACTGAGTCAAGCGCTCAGCGTTGGCATTTAACGTCGTACACGTGGAGCGAGTGCCGAGAAAAGGATCGAACCGCGAACACTATCACAAGCACAAGCACAATAATTTGGAATATATCCTCGACAAGGATAATTACTGCTTACACGGAATCAATTTGCCAAAATCAATCGCACCCACCACCCGCGCTTGAAATCGCAAGCCGACAAGACGAATTAGCTGAATTGCTCGCTGAGACCAAAGGTGAACTACACCCGAGCACACCAAACGAAGGACACGCAGCTGTGTGCGGACGGAAAACAGAGGCAGACGCTAACCGACCGAACGAAAGGAAATGAATTCGATATTTGCGCAAAGCGAACCTTTGAACAGGATGAAGGAGGCAAACCGCGAAAAGCAGCAAGATGATTGTGAAGAGAATGAAAGAGACTCGCGTGTCCTTGCTGCCGTTACCACTGGATGACTAGTCGCAACTGTGGAAATCGAACAGGTGCTCAGTGCTGGAACAATGCCCTTTGATAGCAGCGGCTGTGAACAGTCGCAACAGAGCTTTTGAAAGAGAAAATTGGGAAATTTTCTCTTAACGCGGACATCAGCTGGCTGCCAGCAGAACCGCCTGGGATTTCACCTGGATTCGATGGCGGTCGGTCATGAGCGACTGGCTCCTTTGAAGTGGGCAATCGTTTCTTGGATGCGTGGAGGTGGGCGAAGAAGGGTCAAATTGGATGATTAACCGTCGGATTATTGAAGTTTTCACTCAAAAATCACCTAGATTGATTTGATTGAGGCAGACTGGGGGTTGAAATTGAACTGAAAGGAAAAGTAGAAGTCCCGCAGCAACACCGTCTCTTAAGTTGCGTATCCTTCGGCGGCGAGAAGAAGTTTGAATTCTCTTATACGGATGAAGAGTGGCAGCCAGAGTGTCTGTTAATACTTAACAGAGTGAGCTTCGGGAGGATTACTGTTTGTATTCCCAGAAAAGGCAGGCAAACCAAAAGAAGTCCTCAGTTTTGGGCAAGCAATACATTTTCGTCGAATGGGTGCTACAAAAGAAGTGGAAACTCTTTTTATTCTTCCTTATGTTTTGATGCTGCTGTTGTTGAGAGCAGATTTTTTTTCAAGCAAGAGTCCTACTGGCTGTCTGGCTATGTATTGCTTATCCTTACGTGGCACCGCATTTATCATCAGCATTAAGCCCCAAGTAGATCTTGGCCCGCCCTATCTTACACATCCTCAGTCGTGGACACCCTCCGTTGGCATAGTTATAGAGGGAAAGAGGTCTTAAGTGCCAGTGAATTGTATTGACTGAAAAATAACGAGCGGGGAAGAGCGTTTCATAGTCGCGTGCTATTGTTTAAAAACGAGTCTCAGAACGTAAGTAATTCTGCGTCCTAAAGCCGGTTCGATTTCATGAAGTTTCTTTCACTTTGCTTACTTAAGTGGGAGCGAAATCAATCGCTTTGGTGTTGAAATTTTGGTGAACTTGCTGTCATCTCTACTGGCGCTACAGTCCGTGGTGGAACTAGGACTCAGCCAACAAGCCCCCCCAAGTGGGACGATGTTTAGCCAGATGCGTCCAATTTTGCACGACAAATAGGTGGAGGTCCTTCTCCATATGTGTGCGCCATTGGTTTCGTAGACTTCCTCTATTGCGTTGTCCCACTGATGCGTAGTTTAAGACTCTTTAGGCTGGAGTAGTGTTGTCGAATATGTCCCGTAACAGTGAGAAATCGAGAGCACCTACACCCGACTTAGGGGGCTCTACAGTCTCATACGAAGTCTGAGAACCTTTTTATAGACAAAACGAGACTGCCTGAGCATTGAAAGGTGACACGAATGAGATGGGGCCGACAATTATAAAAGTTGCTCGTGACGAACTCGTGAGTCCAGACACCCCTGCGTAGAAGCACTAACCCACTGTCCCACGCCATTTGAATTTGTTAACGATTTTATTTCTTTTGTTAATCGCCAATCAAAGAAGAATTTATAGATGTCCTTGAACAAAACATCAACAACATCATTCCAATGCGATAACATTGCAATTGCAGTCAGCTGTCTCTCCACCATCATCCAGTTAAAATGTACGTCAACATCACCGGCACTTGTTACAATTTGTACTCCAATTAATTACGCTGTCAAGACCTGAGTTCAATGCTCTCGGCATATGCAGCCATTCCAGCTCTACGGCTAAAGAGCAGTGACGTGAGCCATTTAAAGAGTCCAGAAAGCTGACACTTCTGTCATCAGCGAAGAAGTTAAATGGATTAGAAGTACCATACAGGGGCCATTTAAAAATGAAAAAGAGCATCGGACACCGAACATAGCCTTGGGGAACGCCAGCCTTTATGTGGTGAATATAAAATGTGAACCCATCCAAAAGAACTTGAACACTTTGCAAGGTAGTTAACAATCCTGAGTCTAACAAGGATTTACTAAGATTTGACTAAAATTTGTCCAAAAGGTCAAGCAATTGTCCTACTTTTTATAATCAGAAGTCAGAAGAAACTATACTCACTTAACATGTGTAGCTGTAAGCCATTTTAACATTTAAATGTAATTTTCTTACTCCATAGATCGCACATTCCGAACATACTCCAATCGTTAATTGTGAAATATCAACTGTACTACATTGCTTTCGATTGACTAAAATAAACAATTCCAAGACTTTGAATGTGTCTGATTAAACCTGCCATTAGGCGCAGGTTTCGATGAATCTCCCAATTATATCATACTCTGTTGAAATCAACCGTCACTTTATAGTGAATAGAGATCACTCCGGAGGCATGTTGTAATCTTATTTCTTTGGTCAATTGCATTAATGATGTGTGGATTCAACAAGACGATGCCATAAGCCACAAAGTGAATGTAAGAATCGACGTAATGAAAACTGAATTCGTTTAAGGTGTGATATCAGGTCCAGTCGGCCACCTAAATCGTGTGAGCTAACACCTCTAGACCTCTTTTTCTGGGGTCACATTGAATTATTGGCCTATGTCCACAAGACGGCGTCGTTAAAGAAGCTCAGAGCCAATACTGAATGGGAAATATCGGCCGTTTCCGTCGAAAATAGCTGTGTCATCGGAAATTGGGTTCAACGGTGGACATATGAACAACTTTTTGATTGTCCATTGCTCAAGCGAAGAATAAAATGTTCGAGACATATCTTAAATGGTTCGAGCCTTCTATGAAACCCCGATAGAATAGCAAAACAGATGCAATACGACTCTTCCTACGACTAGAGATACGAGTACACATTCGACATAGAATGTAATTTCTTCTTTTATATTTCCAAAAAAAATGCACAACGGCAGAACGTCCCTATCCGCAAGTCACTTTAGCTTCTACTGAAACATAAGCGTCACCGGCAACGGCACCTATTCCATTTCAAAGTCTCTCTTCTACTAACTACTGCACTCCATATCCAATCGAAGTCAGTCGAGTACAGCAAAGTACACCATTCGTTATTACTCGTCTCTGTCGCTGTCGATCTCCGGATTTATCATCCCCTGTAAGTTTAGCACTGTCCCGTCTTGGAAGACCCGCATCCACTCAAGTATCACTCACATCTCTGCAAATCTGTACAAAGTCCTCCTTCGATTCGTTCTTATGTCCAATCCATTGTCCCTAATCCGAATGCTTAGTGCCCATTGAGTGCCTACTTGTAGATGGATTCTGTTGGCCGTGTGAGTTGGCAGTGACCTCAACTCTTCCCCGACCAAATCCAAATCCTTTCGCAAATAATGGACTTCCTTTCCACGCATAAAAAATGAGGAAACAAAAAAAAGGAACGGATATCCTTTGCCACCTCACCAGGAGTGCCCACAATAACACATTCGCTTGGTTAAATGCTCTCCGTTCCGTAATCCAATTGTATTCGGATTGAATTCAATACCTCTTTCCCCACCCCTCTGCAGCCCTGAGTCGTGGCGGAAGTGTGGGCGCGCATGTGAGACCGAATTTCAAGGAGCGATTCAGAACAGAAGTTAATCTTTAATGGAACATCCCTTCAATTCGACAAAATTCGTCAGCAAACAACGTCAATGCGAGAGCGGGTGGCACGAGCGGGTGCTCCCAGGCACGACGAAGGAATTTAGCAAATAGATGAAGCATCGATTTTGCCCCTAAATTCTTTAACGGGTTTTCATTTATGCCCAACCCTCCAGCGACACTCGTTCCCGGAAGGATGATGCAAATGGAACAAGGCGGTGGGAACGCATCGGTGGGGATCTGCCTAAGCGTCTTCCATGCGCCTTGCCCCCCGGATTTATGGATGGAAATTTATTCATGATCGTTATGAGTCGTGCTTTGCCCTTGGAAACCCATTTGCAGATAAATTGAATTGAACCGCGGATGATGTGGTTACCCCCACTCTGTATTGTGACGCAGCTCGTCGACTGAAAATTATAATTTGCCATCCGCCCCTCGGCGGAGGAGTTTAACCGCCACGACAAGTCGACATGATGGGCTTAGCCGAGTTAATGCGAAAAACCTGTTGGAGGGCGCCCTCCGCCACCTCACAGCAGCAGCCGCCAGCCAGCCAGCAGTCAGAATTGAGTTCTTCAAATCAAATCTGCAAATCCGAACGAAAGCGAATTACGGAAAGAGCGCCGCACAAAAGGGATTAGATACGTTCCATTGTTCTCTCTTGGCAACTCTTCAGTTCAGTGAGCGGGGGAAAAAGAAGTGCCAAGCAATTCGCAGAACATCTTTCTGGTTCAAGGTTAATTGTGAAGTCGTACAGGGCGTTGAGATAATAGCTCAGCCAACCGTGCAGCCCCCATTCACAGATCCACTGCATGCGCACCAACCCAATGGCAAGCAGTGGGTGTGGGGCGGAGGGAACTGTTGAAGTTCAAGTTATCCTGTCGTGTGGAAAATTCACCAATTTGCCGTCCTTCTTTCAATTGAATCTCGTTAACTCCAGAGAAAGGACTCTTTGAAATGGAAACTAATTCACTTCGATCCGAACCGAGAGACAATGCGACGGGGGCATTAAACTGCTACTTGTGTGGTTGCCCGGGCTGAACAGGAGGGCGTATCCTTCTGCGAATTGTTGATTACGTGCACATGGTGAAATGATGGTACGTTCCTTTAGAAATAGAGGAAGTATTTGTCTAATGCTCGTTGGCTTTATTCGGTTCCATTGCTTACCCTGAATTCAGGGTGAAACGGTATTTCACCGGAAGTCGACGAGGCTTTTCATTTTCAAAGGATTAAACTCACTTCAAGGAGAATACACACTTTCCTGATGTTGCTGCGGCAAAAGAAAAAAGTTGTTTGCTTTCATTCACGCGTGTTGCGTAAGAATTTCGAGCGATGGCATGTCTCCGCCGAAAATTAAACCGGGATTTTGTGAACAAATCCGGGATTTAGATTTATAGGTGTCTTCAGTGAGATTTCATGCGACTTTCGCGGCAGATTCCATTGACATGTGTACGCCAGTGAGGCGAATAAAAAGCAAAAATTGAGTACACAAGTAGGTGAACAAATTCAAGAGAAAAGTGGTACAGATTTTGCATTTATTTGAAGTTTGGTTAACATTTTGATCGATTTACAGTGGGGAGGTTCATGTGGTGAGATAATGAGGAGATGAAAATAGTGTGCTGCTTTACTTATCGTCCAGCTTTCGGATTCTGACAAAATGTGTTGTTTTAGACCATGACCTTGGTTCTTCGAGTCAGGAATTTTGGTCCCAGTTGTTTCGACAAAACCGAAGTAGCGCCGGTTGTCAAGTGCGATTCTACGTCTGGTGTCCTTGGTTTGCACGATGTCGACAAGTTTCTTAACTATTTCTGTCCCAAGTGGTGTGTGACGGAATGTTTCTTGGTCGACAGCATATCGTGTCGTCTGTTCTTCAATACCCATGAAAACTCTTCTATCAAGGCCTATTGAGAACGCACCACAATGTCGATATCATCTTCGTAGCCCAGCATTTGAAGTGATGTGTAGAAAATAGTGACCTCCGTGTTTACAGCTGCCCGCCGCACTATCTTCTCCAGTACCTGCCAGATTGAAGAAATTACAAGACTCCTTGCCGAAATTCGGATTAATTTTAACAAGATCCCGAAGAAGCCATCCCAGCGAATAGTGCTCTGAGATGAATGCCGTCGGATGCGACTTTAAAATCGATAAGGAGGTGGTGTGTTTTGATCTGAAATTCACTGGCCTTTTCCAGGATTCAGTGTGAATATTTGGTCTATAGTCGATTGGGCGGGCCAAAAGTCGCACTACTACTTTCGTGCCGTTTAGTCTGGGCAAACAGTTTAAGACATTCACACAGTACGGTGGATAGAAGCTAACATTCGATATAGATCAGGGAAGTAGGGTAGTTTTCTTTGTGAATGGGCAATATGGAGCTGATCCAATCCTCGGGCATGATTTCGTCTTCCCATGTGATCTGGTGCCTACCAAAACATCACCACCGACGTTGAAAAGTTCTGATGATTAGTCATTTGAGCGCGCAGCTTTGTTGTTCTTTAGCTTTTTAATGGCTGTGTCGACTTCTTCAAAGCTGCATGGGAGGACTACTTCATCAACTGGTGTTTCCTGATTCCATATCACTCTCTCCTGGTCGTGCCCGTTAAGCTGCTGTTGGATGTACTGCTTCAACCCATCCACAATTCCCTGCGGATCAGTAAGAAGTTTACCACCACACATTTGACATTTCGAAAAGCCTGTGTGCCTGTCCTAAAGCCTGCGACGGATCTTTTGCTTTTTTTACAAAAGGCCGGCATTAATTATTTGTCCCTAGACTCTTCGATATCCGTGAGCAGAGAGGTTGTGAGAGACCTTTATTTTAGGCATATAAGCTTCTCCTCCTCCTGTCGTCTAGCCCGGTACTCCTCTGGCGTTGTTCTTTTCTTCCATTGCAGCGCCTTTTGGTGTGCCTCATCGGTTGAACGTTTCTTCTGCTCACACTCGCCATCATACCACGGGTCTCTTCTCCTAGATGGTAGGTAGCCCAAAGCTGATTCCTTCCTCTACCTCTTTGATGACCAAGCGACAATGCAACCACATCTCGTTGGCCGCAGAGTCTCTCAATTAATTGCTCTTCATAGACTTTGGCAATCACCGGTGTGCTGAGACGTCCAATGTCAAAACTGCCCTTTGTTGACTGGTGCAGTTCTGAATCGTGCTGCTATGAGGAATTGGTCAGAGTCGACGTTTGCTCCTCTGAATGTTCGCACATCCAGGATATTTAACGCGCAATTAGCACATGATCGATTTGGTTGGCGGTTCGACCGTCCGGCGATCGAGAGGTTGCTGTGTGGATTCTTTTGCTACTTATTACCCTATTACATGCTGCGCAAAGTCTTTGAGTAGGAAGTCGTTATCTGTTGTGTTTCGGCTGTGGTTTCGGATCATTTCCACCGAATTTGGCGTTGAAGTCGTGCAGCATCCTCGAGTAGTAATCATCTTTAGCCTCGTCGGTAGGGACGTGTGCACATATGAGGTTGAAGTTGTAGAATTTGCCTTGGAAGTAGATCACAGCCAGGCGATCACTTATTGGTTTAAAGTCGATGACCTTCGACCACAACTAATTTCCCACAACGAATCCGCATCCCAATATGTGCAACCTTTTGTGACTGCTGTAATAAAGGGTGTTTTTTTTTTAGGTATAAAACTTTAAGTTGGCAACACTATTTCAACTGGCGGCCATTTTGTCAGCTATCAAGTGATTTATTTTTAGTTTGGTTTGCCATTTCAACATGAATAGCCGTAACGCCTGAACAACGCTTTCAAATTGTGCAAATTTATTTTGAAAATCATCAATAGATACGTCAATAAGCAAAACTGCCGTATTTCGAGTGATGATAATCCTCAAGTGTATGTTGAGACACCGTTACATACACAAAAACTGACTGTTTGGTGTACTATATGGGTTGGTGGATTAATTGGTTCGTACTTCTTTAAAAACGATGTTGGTCAGAATGCTACAGTCAATGCTAACCGCTATAGAGCAATGATTACTGTCTTTTACGTTCACCAATTGAACAACCATGATGTGCAGGAGCTGTGGTTTCAAGTAATTCAGTCAGAATAACTGATCTAAATCGAGTGCTTTTGCTCTGTGTGCGTGTGGGCATTATGAACATCAGGGTTGTTTTTTTTCAACTATACAATTTCCTGAGCAGTAAACTACATTAGCAGCGTTCACGCTCAACAGTGTCTCCCAAATTTTAGTAACGAGCATTCACATTGATGATTTGGCCCATCAAGCACGGTTGTCAAGCAGCTCGTATCGTCAAATTGTTAAGTGTGATCGCCGCTATAACGAACTAAGTAAAAAAAAACAAATTTGAAGTAAACTGGGCGATCTTTGCACTGAATTAAAATGCACAAGCCTAGTCCCCATGTCCTTAGAAAGAAGGGACGTTAATTCAGTGAGTTGGTATGGGGAGGTTGATGATGATTCGCAAAGCTCAAGGTTGGGGTATCGTATACCATTCGGAGCAGTAGAATTGTGCACATTCTGATCTCTTGAACCTGGAGGAATGCGAAAGTGGCTGGCTGAGAATTGGAATTTATAGCAGACAGATTGGGTTTGTTGAAAGAGCTGACATCTTCGGTGTCATTGTTAGTGAGTGTGGAAGTCGAAGACGAGGCTGACTTCTTTGTTTTTGAAATGGAATTACGAAAAGACATGTTGTCCTCGGGACATTGTTGCATTTGTCTGCCTCAACTTAGGTACGTTGGAGAATTGTACATAAACGAAGTATTTGAACGTAGCCCTGTACCCTATGCACTTAGATTCACTGTATAGTATTTTTATTTTCGTGGTTTTGATGTAGGATGGTGTAACCAACTAATTCCGATGAATTCCGTTTCGGTCGGACATGCACAAAATATTCTTTAAAATGTGGCTGCGATTGGTAGCTTGTGGTTGAATATTATAGAAGTGTTAACAACTCACCTCATGCACCAGAGTAGTCTCACAGACGTGAGATTTTCAAGCCAGTCTATCCACCGCCATTGATTCTAACTCATCAGAAATTATGCCCAAGAGCAACCAAGCGAGTTTTTAGGATTGCTCCAACCACCTCGTTATGGCTCTGACAAGCGGTCGACCTTCTGATCGAATCACATTCAAAGCACGCCTCGGAAGTGATTGGGACATTCGCGCGACGTGAGCAAGCCATCGAAGCATGGCACTTTTCGTTCAAAGAAGCAGCTGGTCAGCATTGAGTTCCTTGCGCACAAGACGACGCAACATGTCACACAGCTCGTGCCACAATTGATTTATTGAAGGAAACATTTGGTAACCGCATAGTTTCACGTTACGAATTGGCCTCCAAAATCGTGCGATTTAACGCCGCTTGACTATTTTCTGTGCGGGTATGTGAAGTCGCTAGTCTACGCCAATAAGTTCGAACGACCACAAATGTTGGAAAAACTTCCAGGTTAGACTACATCTGAGCTAGCCATAGCGGTCATATGCCAAACATCATATTTAAATTAGAAGATTATCTTTCGAATAAAGTAAATTTCATGTCACTTTAAAAAAATTCTCTTTGTTTTATTCCATTTCAAAGTTCTATACCTCTAAAAAAAACACCCTTTATTTGATTTTTGATCGAATGAACCTATATTTGGCTGTCAAAATTGTTGTATTTTATTTCCTGACCTGCCTTGCAAGACGTTAAATAAGGCGATGCGATGTAATTAAATTCGTCTGTCGAAGAGTTTGTCTGTTTCCTTTAATCAATCTACCGTCGTATCGACAGATTTTAAATAAAAGCAGACTCCCCTGCAAATCCCCCGCAGAATTCTGTATCTGTCCCCTCATTCATCGATTGTATTGGTGTTGCCGCATCAACAAGGCATCAACAAAGCACTTGAAAGGACTCATCTTCGATTTCGATTTCAGAGAATGCTGCGCTACGGTTGTCTGTAGGAACGCGACAAATAAATCGAATGAATGGATGCCCTACAAGTGCATCCTTTCAACAGCCAAATTCTTTTAGAATTGCTGCTTCCGATTCGTATGCACTTGGGATGTCTTCCCTCTTGTACACTCAACACACGTACAACCTGTGTTTGAAACGACTGAACCTCAGGTTACTGCCGTCATTGCCATGAGCCAGCAGTTTTCTCTACTCAAAGTCAATGGACTGCCTGTGTGCTCTTCTTCAAAGTTTGTCAAGCATCTTGAGTCGCAAAAGGAGACTGAAGTTTCATTCCGAAGTACCCAGCCCATTCTCCTGTGTAGTATTCCCTCACATCATCACAAGGGCCAGAGACAAAGTGCTTTCTGCCAACTAACCACTTCAAGGCGGGCGGACGATTGGGTTTGGACAACGCATCCTTATCTCTATCTATCAGATTTCAAGTTCTATCTTAAATGACGCAAGAAGCTGTGCTGTCAACTCAACCGGGGACCATCAATGGGATTGGCTTCAATTGTCAATTCCATGGATAACCCTTGTCATAAATTGCAAAAAGGATTTTCAAATTTCATTTCACATACGGGTGCGTACGGTTGGCTAGGGAGCGGTCCACTAAATGATGGCCCGTTTCCTGGTGCGGCGAGCACCGATTTCCCTGTTCAACGAGCAAACTCTGTTTGTTATCTGAATCGAAGAAAGGATTTTATTTTCGTACGTGTAGCTTACGGACAAGGATCGTGCGTGTGTACGTGGTTGCGTGATTAGGGGAGAAGCAATCTCCTAAGAGGACGCACTTAAATTTGTAAGAATCTTGAATTTTACGGGGAATTTTCCGAAAAAAAAATGTTATTTTTGAAGGTATTTCGCATCAAAGCAGGTACTGAGTACGGGTCGACCGTAGTTGGCTAGGAGCGGTTTGTTTGCATGAATGTCATATTTAGGATGAAGTACATTTCGAGTGGAAGACAGTTTAATTCTGAAGGAGGGGGAACCAGGAGAAGCAACAACACAGCGAGGCAAAGCAAAGTCGAAGTAGAAATTCACTTAAACCCAAGTTGCTAGGCGCTACTCTTGAGTGTAGCCAAGTTGGCTGGGTATGGAAATGAAATGACATCGCAATGACCAGGTAAGGCTACGTAAGGTCGACTAATGAGAAGGTGAAAGGTATGTAAATAGAGCAACAGTCGCAGTAAGAACGATGGTTGATTTAAGGACTCACTGTGAAACAAGCTGTGTTTGCTACTCTCTCACGGTCTGCAGCGCCATTCTTCTTCTACTTGATCTAAAGGTTGATTTTTTAAATGCTATAGGAAAGTTTTTCAAAAAAAAAACACATAAAATTCAGAAAAATGCATGAAATCTTTATTTGAATCGATAGTACGGTCCATATAATTAAATGTTTGAAGATTATTTCATGCAAATGTTGACCTTGACTGCGCCTCAAATGGTCCATCCGCTTAGTCCAATTTTGGCTTACTCTTTCCAACATTTCTGCCGGTATCTCACGAATAAATGCTTCAATGTTGTCTTCCAATGCGTCAATTGAAGCGGGCTTGTCTGTATAGACATGAGCTTTAACATAGCCCCACAAAAAATAGTCTAAATGCGTTAAATCGCACGATCTAGGCGGCCAATTGACCGGTCCCGAACGTGAAATAAAATGTTCACCGAACTCGCTGCTCAATAAGTCCATTGTTGCGCGTGCTGTGTGGCATGTGGCACCGTCTTGTTAAAACACACATGTCATGCAAGTCTAGCTCTGGCATTTTGGGCAAAAAAAAGTTGGATATCATCTCACGGTATCGCTCACCATTCACAGTTACGTTACAATTCGCATCATCTTTGAAGAAGTACGGTCCAATGATGCCACCAGCCCATAAACCGCACCAAACTGTGACTTTTTCTGGGTGCATTGGTATCTCTTGCAATGCTTCTAGCTTATATTCACGCCAAAATCGACAATTCTGCTTATTTACGTACCCATTGAGCCAAAAATGAGCTTCGTCGCTGAACACAATTTTAATGGAAGAAGCGCGCGATGAACTTTCCTAACAGAGCACGCATTTTGATAATAAAATTCAATAATTTGCAAGCGTTGCTCGTTTGTAAGACGATTCATGGTTAAATTATAGACCAAACTGAAGATGTTTGACAGTGAAACAAAACACGAAACGTGCGTCAGCTGTTTAAACCAGTGTTGCCAAAAAGATAATAGCTAAAAAATTACCCTTTTATAAGCGGAATTAGTTTTTTTCTTTTAGAACTTATGTTGAGTATACAAGACGCAAGAGGAAGGGGAAGCGATTGAGCTAAGGATTCACGGAGTAGATTTATAAAGCACACTTTAGTTGGATTTAAGGTCTTATATGTAAGCTTCCGGTGATACTTGGATTTGTAGAAACAACTGGAGTCAATACTATTGACTCAGAGGACCACGATCATGTCTAATCAAATACTTTTATGAAGGTGACTAGTATTCTGACTCTGATAAGACTGATTTTGCTGGGGACATGACACGAAGTTTGGTTGCTGTTGTAGCTAAACTCTTTTGTTATCCTACTATTCACATTCTATTCACAATATCTTATTCCAAATTCAACGATTACGTTACGATTAATAATTAATTTCCTGGAGTGTGAAACTAAACTATAATTTTCATTACCCCACTGTACAAGTTAACAAGCTCTTAATGTTCCAAAGTGTAGCCAGACGCTAACTCAGCGCTTTAATCCGAGCATGCCAGACACAGCGATTGAATCCGACACCACCGTGGGAGCGTCGCCGACCATCCACCGTTGGACCAAAGGACGTCAAGGCCTTCGCTCAAGGACATCGAGCGATTAGAATGAGTAGAGTAGTTTAGTTTTAAGGTAACAGCGGGCTAAAAAGAGTACATCCTTAATTTACATGGCACAAGCATTGCTTACAGTAAATGACGCTAGTTTGAAAGTTGATGAAAAGTATTTCACCATTTGGCTGGATCGACATCTATAGATTTTGCTCTGGCGAAGGCTAAAAAAGCTTTTACTGCGGCAGGGAAGTTGTTTCACTACAGCCAAATTGATACCGGGGTGGATGTAATTTGTTAATCCCTGTCCTCTGTAGTACAACGTAAGTCCTTCCCAGACGGCGAAGATTAAGTTGTTTGAGAGACCATCTGAAGGCCTACCTCCATTTGTATCGTACATCCGAATCTGGATTCGAGAAGTTCTATCCTAACGAGATCGTGCTCAACAGAAAGAAGGTCCTTGGGACCTACTACCAGAATATTACTTACCACGCCCTAACCGCTTCCTTTATCTCGACATGATTGGCTTGCACGCAATCATGTTCTATTATCTTCCGTGTCGTATGCCGAGCGGAATGTGGCTCATATCCACGAGTCGGTCTCTGCTCGTGATAGAAGAGAGAGTGCCAACATGGGACTTTTGCTGGTGGTCACACCGCTGCCGCTGGCTTTTCTGGAAGCATTTAGTCGCCAACTTACTTAGGGTTAAGCTAGATCTACGAACAAAACAATTATAAAATCGATGAACCACGTGGCATAATGAAAAAAACTAGATCAAGTCGGTGTGCTCGTCTCAAACAAGAATTTGCTTAGAGAACACGCACAGAAACAGGGATTAGTTTTAAGTATTTCTCGGCTAAAATTTAAAAAATATGATTATGAATGAAATTATAGATAAGTGCTTCAACTCCTACACTGAGGGTTCTGCGTTCAATCCGCGACACGAGTATCTTTCACCTGTCTTGAGTCACTGACAATGTACAAGATTATAAAGGGTGATTTTTTAGCTATTATCTTTTTGGCAACACTGGTTTAAACAGCTGACGCACGTTTCGTGTTTTGTTTCACTGTCAAACATCTTCAGTTTGGTCTATAATTTAACCATGAATCGTCTTAAAAACGAGCAACGCTTGCAAATTATTGAATTTTATTATCGAAATGCGTGCTCTCTTAAGAAAGTTCATCGCGCACTTCTTCCATTAAAATTGTGTTCAGCGACGAAACTCATTTTTGGCTCAATGGGTACGTAAATAAGCAGAATTGTCGATTTTGGCGTGAATATCAGCCAGAAGCATTGCAAGAGCTACCAATGCATCCAGAAAAAGTCACAGTTTGGTGCGGTTTATGGGCTGGTGGCATCATTGGACCGTACTTCTTCAAAGATGATGCGAATCGTAACGTAACTGTGAATGGTGAGCGCTACCGTGAGATGATATCCAACTTTTTTTTGCCCAAAATGCCAGAGCTTGACTTGCATGACATGTGTGTTTTAACAAGACGGTGCCACATGCCACACAGCACCCGCAACAATGGACTTATTGAGCAGCGAGTTCGGTGAACATTTTATTTCACGTTCGGGACCGGTCAATTGGCCGCCTAGATCGTGCGATTGAACGCCTTTAGACTATTTTTTGTGGGGCTATGTTAAAGCTCATGTCTATACAGACAAGCCCGCTTCAATTGACGCATTGGCAGCCAACATTGAAGCATTTATTCGTGAGATACCGGCCGAAATGTTGGTAAGAGTATGCCAAAATTGGACTAAGCGGATGGACCATTTGAGGCGCAGTCAAGGTCAACATTTGCATGAAATAATCTTCAAACTTTTAATTATATGGACCGTACTATCGATTCAAATAAAGATTTCATGCATTTTTCTGAATTTTATGTGTTTCTTTTTTGAAAAACTTTCCTATAGCTTTTAAAAAAATCACACTTTACTTGTCTAGGGCCAGTGGTTGCTGCAGTTCAATCAGATGTTGAATAAATCTTTACTCCTTGAGTTCTGGCCCGAATTCTTAAGGCCCAACTATATTTGGAATGAACGAAAATGATCTAGTGCCAAATTTGATCGAAATGTTTCGTCGCGAACTGTTGCGTTGCTGTCAAAATCTCTTCCCACATTTTCGCTGAATAAGTATGTGTGTGACTACGTTCACCTCACGAAATTTGTGATTCATATGGCCTTTCGAATCAGAAATCGAATCGCTTTCATCACTCATTTTCGCAGGCTCTCCTCGATTGCGTCGACGACCACCTTAAGTCTTAAAGAGCAAAATACGCACCACAAGAAAACCTATGACGCAGTAGAGTGTATCAGAAATCATAACAAAATCCAAAATACGGTCAGTCCCCTCCGTGCTGACATGAGCAGCAGGCATTTAATCCCGTCCGTACCACATTCACAGTTCGTAAGGTCAACGTCTTCAATTTCTTTCCCATTCACCAGCGACGTCTTCCTCTCCAGCTCACCAGTTGTTTGTGCGTCTTTGACTTTCTCGAGCATGAACCCAGCTTCCTGTTTCATTGAAACGCACATCACGTTCTCCTTCTTGGCAGACCACCCAGCCACCCCATAGGCAGTCGCCAGCTACCATTCATCTCCTCGTCACAGCCAGGATACTCTTAGAGAGGGAATTAGGAAAAATGGAAAATATTCCAACTTGTCCAGGAATGTCATTAATAGAGAAATCCATTATCATCCTGCCATTAACCCTCCTCCGGTGGATGTATTACTGCTAATGGCAGTCTACATCCACGCAAGGTTGGAGCGCACAAATTAACAAATTAGTGGCGGATGGGAATGCTACAAGGATAAGCTCTCACTCGTACTCCACTCACTGAAGAGCGATGAATGCGCAGGAAATCATCGGAAAGTCAATGACGATAATGACAACTCCAATTTGACTGGAGCCCTAATGGCTGACTAATAGAGATCCATAGATCCGACGCGGCGGCGGAACACATGCTCGGCTCCTTCGAGGAGCATCTCCCCATTCGCACACACAAGCGCGCCAGAGATGAGGGGGCCCGATGAAATCCCAGAAAATCTCTGACACAATGCCCTGGCACAATGAGCGTGTAAATGGCTTCATTGGGCGAAAACCTCGTGCCTGGTGTTTGACGAACAAATCCAGCCGCCGCTGTGTGCTGGCACCATATGGCTGTGGATAAAGATAAAACCCACGACAACCCGGCAGAAAGGGATGAGCATAACTGTCATACCCTTGATGCTGATTGATGTGTTCATTTCGATAAATCAACGGAAAAAATATATTTGATAAATGTGCTCCTGATGGCTGCGTCCGGAGGGTGGGCCGAGTTGTCGAGTTACCGAGCTGCCGGCTGTTGCGGCAGAGACGTAGCGACGTCACTGAAGTGTGTTGAACTCACGTAATTGCAGCATACTTACTCGGCGGGCGTGTACTGGTGCCTGGTGCGTGCTTTATTGATTCCCATTTGGGGCCTCCCACCGAGGGAGGCGCACCGAGATTTATTGGGCTGAATCCGAGTTTGATTGTCATTGTTGGCTCGACACCTAATCGAGTTTTATTTGACGCTCTATTTTTGTTTTATTTGCGATAAGAGCCGGACACCGCATGCGACTTATGCTGCCCGTTGTTGTATTGGAACGATGCTGGCCGACAGCGACTGTGTCAATGCTGTGGCATGTGTTGCGCATTAGCCCGACCACACGTGGATGCGAAAGAGTAGAGCAAAGTGGAGGTGAGGTATTGCCTTGGATTAAGACTCGTTAAATAATTGACGTTTATTAAACAGAATACAGGGTGACCAGAGAAGAACGGCAGGAAAATGAATTGAAATAAAACCACAACGGGGTGAAATATGAAATTGATTTCAGCTTTATTTTGAAGCCACATTCATGCCATTATGGATGAAATAGCGCATTATTCAAATAGACGCATCACTACTTAGCTCGTAGTAGTACGCGGTCTAATATGTGTGGCGTTATTCCCGCCACAACGGCTCAGATGTTGACGATGAGTTCCTTCAAAATATTTGGCTGTTAGCGTAACCTTGGAAGCTGACAGCGCACCAGAGAAAATACTCGAGTGCTGTCAAGCCGAATGATAGCGATGGCCGATTGATGAAAGCTCGACGTGAGATGAGGCGACAGCTCGGACACTTGTCGTGATCTTGCCACAGAAAGTCGATTAACAATGCTCTACTTCGATTCTGGCCCCTACGACGGCTATATTTTCTTCATTTCACACCAATCTCTCTCTGATTGGTTTAAGGTCCAAGGGAGTGTAATTAATCTCAAACGTTTTCACAGTGCGACCAATTGTGAAGCCTGCACAGTGAAGTCGTGGTGACCACAGACCTCACGACGAAATTCACGTCGCATATTTACAACTGAGCCGAAAGCTTTTTTTAATTATTTCTGCACGTTTGACAAGCGTTGAAATGGCACGATGAAATGGCAAACCTTAGTGAATATTTTGACAGCCGGATGTTATTGGCAACTTTGACAGGTGCTGAATCACAACAATTGGAAGAACCATCATTACTATCTGGTCACCCTTTAGTTGGATGTCTAATGTGCTGAATTATCTCATCCTTTAGCTCCTGAATTGTTCTTGGCTTATTGACGTTCACTTTTTCTTTTTTAATATCCCCAAAGAAAGAAGTCCAACGGTGTCAAATCGCATGATCTTGGCGGCCAATTAACATCGCCACGGCGTGAGGTAACACGGCCATTGAATTTATCGCGCAAAAGACGCTTGAAATGGTCAGTAGGCTTCAGCTCTTGAGTCCATTGAACCTTGTAAGAGTGTAAATTCAAATTCTTATTCAAAATTGGCATCAGTGATGTTCTTGAGATGTTCTTGATTGCTGGGCACGACGACGAGTCGAGGTTGACGGCTCTTCTGCCACTCTATTGCGAACAACAGCACTGTTTTCCGCAGAACGAACTAGGCGAGCATGCACAGGTGTTTTCACATTTCCCACAGACCCGTTTTGCTGAAATTTGCTCACAATTCTACAAATTGGGGACACATTTGGTCGATTATGCTGAAAAATCACTAAGTGCACGAAATGCATTTTGATTTGAACGTCCATTTTCGTAAAAGACTTCAACAATCTTAACGCGCTTCTCAATTGTGTACTTCTCTATGGTTGAATTTGTCAAACACCGAAATGTCAAATTAAGTTGCGCAAAAAAAAAACTTGACGTTAAGGTATGACCCACAATTAACATCGTGCATTATGGTTGGACCACTCTTTATTTATTGAACACAGCCATTTCATGTCGATCACCATTTGACACATGACATTCAAGCAACATTGCACAAAAGTTGTTCCACTTGCACTGTTTTGCTTAATCGTGACATTTTACGTCATATCCGTGAAATATTCGTGGATTAGGGACTCTCAGGACTCCTATCCGCGCCCTCACTTTTCTGCATTGGATCGCACGCTGTTAGATTGGGACTACCCTACGATGACGTCTACAGCGTAGAGAAAACTTTGTGAACCAGTAAAAGAGGTAAAATATCTAGCAGTCATGTTAGACAGCAAACTCGTATGGAAAAAATGCACAGAAGAGATCACCAGGAAGGCAACGCGTGCTTTACTGCGGGCAAATCCCGGGTTTGCAGTCCAAGTATCCTAAGATGGATGTACATAGATGTTGTTAGTCCAAAAGAACCAACCTGATCAGGGCAAGAGAGGCACTCAACAAAGTTCAACGGTTGGCATGCCTCTCTATTACAGGGGCCATGGGAATTTGTCCAACTGCCGCCATGGAGGTGCTATTAGAGCTGACTCCACACATCTGGTGCTCGCAGAATGTGCAAATAAAACAATCATGAGAATGACAGGAAAAGGCAGGTGCATTACATCGAGACAATTCGATGCACTAGTCAAACAGCTACCACTCCTGGCCATTCCGAAGCATGACGCGATTAGGAAATTCAATTTCCAAAAGGAGCTCAGCACCAAAAAGACATAGATTGAGCAGCAGTACGGTGAAATGGTGTACGGATGGATCAAGAACTGATGAAGGAACAGGGGCGGGAGTATTTGGACCCCGGACAAAGTACTACGAACCCATGGACAAATGCACCAGCGTCTTTTAAGTAGAATTCCATGCCATAGACAGATGCGCTCAGATCAATCTTGACAGTAGCTATACCAAGTGTGACATAGCAATAATGTCGGACAGTCGTGCCGCTATCCTGGCACTAGACTCCTATATCATCAAATCCAGCCTCGTGTGGGAATGTCTACAGAAACTTAAGAAGCTGAGTAGGAGTAAAAGAGTAAAACTCTGTTGGATACCTGGCCATACAGGGATAGAAGACAATGATATGGCCGACTCCATGGCTAGGAAAGGAGCATCGGAACATTTTATAGACCCCGAACCATTCTCCGCTGTAGGAGATCACGTCCTCAGGGAAGAGTTCAGGGAGCTAGAAAAAAGGAACCGGGCAGATGCATGGAACAACGCTCATGGTATGAAGCAGGCCAACTCTTGGGTCAACATAACCGCAAGGGGTTTGAAGCATGTATCGGAATGAGCAAAAACAAGCGCCGTATCCTAACAGGCTTCCTAACAGGGCATTGTAAACTTAGGGATCACCTAAGGAAACTAGGAGTATCAGAAGAAGGTCTCTGCAGATTCTGCGGAGAATCTAATGAAATTCCAGAACATATACTGGAATTTATATTTATAGCGGATGGTGTTAAATCATACGATCTATTGGACCAATTCTGATCACCGAAATGAGAGAGTATGTACACGAATACGCCAGTAGCAGTCACTGCTTGACCAAGATCAATTTGAAAAAAGTATGCTCCAATGATGACGCTCCATTTTGGCTGACTCAGTGTTGCCAACAACACAAAAGAACACGAGTGGAGAAGGACAACAACCAACTGGTTTTATCAATTTACCAGTCACAACTAGAAGTGCTTGAGAAAACCCCTTCAAAGCCTTTTTCCCATTTCAAAATTGAATTGAAATTCAACAAATCAAATTATCCTTCAAATAATGCGAGTCCTCGTCCAATACTCCAGTTACACCGCAGTTATTTGTTAGAGGGAAACCAAAAAACGCCAACAGCACACTACAGCATCATTGCATGTTGTCCATCTGCTGCGAGGCTCGATCGCGGGGGGTGGCAGCCCTTCAAAGAGCTGTCGTTGCGGTTAAAATGTAATTAAAATCATAACAATCGTGCCCAGGCACTAATCAAATTTGTTTCGACAACTGACGGTAACGAAATTGCCAACTAGCATTCGTTTCCAATCAGCGACGTACAATTCGCATCCCCCTGCCTCTGATCCCACAGTTAGTGTGGGCCATTGCCGGGGAAAATGCTTGCCGGTTGCCCATACCTCCCATTCAGCTCGCAGCTAATTAAGTTTGCAATGACGAAACGAGACTTTATTTTTTTTTTGTGCGTTGATTCGGCGAAAAGCGCGGTGTGCAGCTGGTGGAATGCGTTAGCACTCGAATTCGAATTCTGTATTTACATTGATTTGATTGTCCTTTTGTTAGGTGCTCTGAATGCGCAGACAACACGTATCCCGGCGGGCAACCAGTTCCAGGGTGTCTTCAGTGCTGGACGGTTGCGGTCGTCGGTGGGCAGGACTGATGATAAATATTCTAGTCAGGTCGTCGGGGGACTCCTTCGTTGGGTCTAATTGAATTCAAATTACTTTCCTATCGAATGGCATAGAAAATTGGATATTGATGACGGCTTGAGTGGCTTTCAACCCTTGACGTGACTGAGAGCGAAAACAGGGAATGGATCTTAATTTGCTTTAAAGCGGAGGGCGGAAGGACAAACATTCTTGTGTACTAAAGAGCACTGCTTGTAGGATGTTCTTGAATTTCAAGCATTCTTTTGTGTCACTTCTGCGCAATGTTGCCCTAAACGCAAGACCTCACCAACGCAACGCGCCCCTCTTTGATGAAGTCAATCATTTTTCTGAGCTTTGACAGCTTACGAATGTCCATCCGACTGAACACTTCCGTCCGGCTGACACTAATACTGCTTAGTTCGGCGGGATATTGAAGAGGTGACTTTGCGTTCGGTAGGGGAGCTGAAATTGCAGAGGAGGTACACAATTATTATTATTGTTGAGGGTAAATTGCACCGCGACCCTTAGATCTATTGTGCCCCCTATTCAGACACTTGCTTTCTTAAGAGCTCACCTCCCATGCACCTCTTCTCGGAGTCGTATTGAGGGTTATTTGCTCCTTTTACGCGAAGGTGGTAGAGATTTGACGTAGAGTAAGTCTCTCTCTAAGCCTAAGCCAGAGAATGAGAGCTGTTTCTAGTGACTTCAATTCTTTCTCTGATATTAGGTGTTTGCCCAGATATCTTTGTCTTTCGTGGGCTACCGCCGCACAGAATCCTAGCACATGTTCTGGAATTTCATTAGATTCTCTGCAAAATTTGAAGAGACCTTCTCCTAGTTTCCTTAGGTGATCCCTAAGTTTACAATGCCCTGTTGGGAAGCCTGTTAGGATACGGAGCTTGTTTTTGCTCATTCCGATACATGCTCCAAACCTCTTGCGGTTATGTTGACCCAAGTGTTCTTTGGCCTGCTTCATACCATGATCGTTGTTCCATGCATCTGCCCGGTTCCTTTTTTCTAGCTCCCTGAACTCTTCCCTGAGGACGTGATCTCCTACAGCGGAGAATGGTTCGGGGCCTATAAAATGTTCCGATGCTCCTTTCCTAGCCATGGAGTCGGCCATATCATTGTCTTCTATCCCTGTATGGCCAGGTATCCAACAGAGTTTTACTCTTTTACTCCTACTCAGCTTCTTAAGCTTCTGTAGACATTCCCACACGAGGCTGGATTTGATGATATAGGAGTCTAGTGCCAGGATAGCGGCACGACTGTCCGACATTATTGCTATGTCACAGTTGGTATACTTCCTGTCTAGATTGATTTGAGCGCATCTGTCTATGGCATGGAATTCTGCTTAAAAGATGCTGGTGCATTTGCCCGTGGGTTCGTAGTACTTTGTCCGGGGACCAAATACTCCCGCCTCTGTTCCTTCAGCAGTTCTTGATCCATCCGTACACCATTTCACCGTACTGCTGCTCAATCTATGTCTTTTTGGTGCTGAGCTCCTTTTGGAAATTGAATTTCCTAATCGCGTCATCCTTCGGAATGGCCAGGAGTGGAAGCTGTTTGACTAGTGCTTCGAATTGTCTCGATGTAATGCACCTGCCTTATCCTGTCATTCTCATGATTGTTTTATTTGCACATTCTGCGAGCACCAGATGCAGTGGAGTCAGCTCCAATAGCATCTCCATGGCGGCAGTTGGACAAATTCCCATGGCCCCTGGAATAGGGAGGCATGCCAACCGTTGAACTTTGTTGAGTGCCTCTCTTGCCCTGATCAGGTTGGTTCTTTTGGACTAACAACATCTATGTACATCCATCTTAGGATACTTGGACTTGGACTACAACCCCAGGTTTTGCCCGCTAAGCTTTTGCAAATCATTAAAGATCTCTTCTGTGTATCTTTTCCAGAAGAGTTTGCTGTCTAAGATGACTGCTAGATATTTTACCTCTTTGACTGGAGCCTGTATTCTGCCTGAAAGACTAATTTGTCTTAGTCGTTCCGGTTTGTGTTTTCTTGTGAAAGGTACTATGGTGGTTTTTGGCGGACCCGATACGCTGTATGATTTAATATATGTAAAAACAAGCTAAAGAGTAGCGTCCTTTTTAGGGACACGGGAGCAATCAGCTGTGAACTCGGACATATCTATAATCGTTGATTACTGCATGCAAGCAGAGACGATGTCGAGTCATTACTTCTTGGCTTGTCGAAATGTCAGAAACGGATATGAAATCCTGAGAAGGACATCGTGGCTTTCTAAGAGAACAAACGTGTCAGTCATCGTCATTTACATTGTGTTGACCTGATGTTGACAGACACCAAACTGACATTGATTCTGTTTCCATCGTTGTCATGTCAACATCGTAACTGCAAATAAAGTGAGCACACACTGACACACCATCTATATACATCAGTCGCAGCAACATGAACCATTCCGGGAAAACAAAGTATTCTCTGTAAACATGACTCCCAAGAAACATGTTGCTGACCAGAAAGAGGACTCAAACTTACTCAAGAGAAATTCTATGAGAACACAAGGGATGACAGAAGGGATGCACACTTTTTAGTACAAACAACGAGTGATGTTGCCAGAGGTTGAATCAGCAGTCACCTCTTATGCGGAACATGTTCCAGACTCTTTGAGGCAAAAGGGGATGAAAACGTCATTGTGTATTGAACTCCACCACATGCTATGCGAATCGTTTTATTTGTCTCTTCAGAGGAACAGGGTAGAAGCGTTGATTGCAAGCATAAGCCGGCTGTATTACCATGTGGATTAGGTAGTTCCTACTCTGAAAAAAAAAAAAAACAGTCTGTGCTAAGATCCCCCATGTCTGACGCTCATGCGCCTTAGCTCGCCTAATTTGCCTAAGTAAAGGGTGTTCTTTTAGGGAGCAGAAGAGCTTGAGAAACTGAAGTAAAAGACGGATAAATGATTTTGAAACCCATGAAAATGAATTTATTTGACAGATAGTTGTATGGCATTACTATCAATGACAGTTTTATTCGTTTGACACGACTTAACGGGTGACATTAGGATACTCAACTCATTTCCTAATAGAGGCATGTTTTGTGCAAATGCCGGATATTATTGTCATTTATTATGGCAGCATAGGTAGATAAGTAGGTAGAGTGACTGCATGACTGATATGGAGGTCAAGTTCACTTAGACCATCCGGTCCATTGTCCTGTTTGACCTTGTAGTTATTCCCTCTTGGGATTTTTGTATTCCTCTTGGGATTTCTTGGCCATGTGTGATTTCTTCTGACCACTTTTATAGCCATTTAGATGCTTTAAGAAATTGTAGTATGTCCTTTGGATCAGTGTTACTTATGTAGATCCTCAAGGTCATTGAAGTAGAACTCGCCTAGTAGTCTTCTTCTTGTTTCAGCAAGTGCAGGACATGTTCTGAGGTAGTGTGGTATTGTTTCCTCTTCTTCTTCATCCATACAGCTTCTGCGAAAGTCGTTATAAGGTGTCCCAAGTCTTCTGGCATGGTTGTCTATAAGACAGTGGCCAGTTAGCACCCCTATCATTCTACTAATAACCTTCCTGTAAATAACCCACTATCATTCTACTAATAACCTTCCTGTCTAGCTTTAGGAGGCAATCAGTCCTTCCTTGATTTAGCATAGGCCAGATCGCTTTCGATATCCTACAAGTGTCAAGCTCCGACCATTTGCGGTTTGTATAGGTTTTCCCAATCGCGATTTTATTGTTTTCAGTGTTCGGTGGGATGTCTCCTGATCTGATGCCACTGGCATATCCGCCCCCATTCTTGCTAGTTCATCAGCTCTTTCATTGCCCGGAATACACCTGTGGCGAGGACCCAGCATAGGTTAAGATTGCATCTGGCCGCTATCCCCCATTAAAGATAGACGGCAGAGTTTTACCATCTTGGAGTTTATTAATCGTGTGTCCAGAGCTTTTATGGCCGCCTGACTTTCTATGTATGAAACAATAGATCTCCCGTCTATTGGGCTCATTGATAGTCGGATGTCTGCCTTTTGAACCGCTGTTACTTCGGCTTGGAATACACTGCAGTGGTTCGGTAGTCGGATTGCATCGGACATCCCTGGCAAACTGGCTTAAATGGCTGATCCCGTGCCTTCTTCCGATTTTGACCCGTTAGTGTAGATTTCCCATGCAGCTGGGTTACAGACGCTGTCTTCGTCCCATTCCTCTCTTGTGGGGATTAAAGTCTTGAGTTTTATTTCGAAGCCCATAAAGGGTGTCAGATAATCTGTATCATTTGGTACATTCGTGTTTTGTAATATTACCTTGTGCCCTCTTTCGTGGGTTTTGTCCCCTCTGTTGCCTTCTCTTTGTCTTATGGCTGCATATGAGGCATTATGGCAGCATTGTTTCGACAGATTATTTGACATTGAATTATTTGACCGTGAGAATTGTGCCTGGTATGGATGGATCAAAAATGGATTCTTGAGTGGGAGCTGCAGTCTTTGAATACAACACAAGGATCTCCGTACCTCTGAGGTCGATTCCTACTGTGTTTCAAGTCGAAATCGAAGCCATTGAGATCTGCCCCAGATGCAATCTCCTCAAAGTTACAGTGGACTCTCCCTAAGTCGAACTCCCTCTATCTCGAACTAAGTCCACTGTATTAAGGGCGCTAGAATTCAAATATTTTCAGACAGCCAGGCATCACTTAAGGCATTATCGTCCAACCTTATTGACTCCAAAATGGTAAATTTTGCCCCGACGCACTGCAATCCCTTTCAAGATATAACAATGTAAAGCTCGGCTGGGTCTCTGGATTGCAGGCAACGAATCTGCAGATGAGCTAGCGAGGCTCGGAATCTGCGTTCATAGTTCCTGAACCGTACTGTAATTTCTATTGGACTGCAGCTACAACGGTCATTAACGAATGGGAAAACAAACTTCGCGTAGACCACGGGTCCAATGGGTATGGCTTTAGGCAATGCACCGGGGGCTAGCGAAACCGAAAGGGGTTTCTAGACAGGGCCTAGTGTCCTCAATTTGGGATCGTAAAACTATTTGAGGTCCGCCTCAGCCGAAGATCTATGTGCTGAGCAAGCCGAGGAACGCTGTTAAGCAGATAGATTGGCGTTAGCAAGTCTCCGTCGCGAATTTGGAACGTTCTCATTGCACGTGGAACTTGAAGGGGCCCTCCAAGAGGTCAAAAATTTGAAGACGGCACAGAAGTCGATGGAATAACCAGCTACTTTAGTAAAGGCAAAAAATTGCACATATGATGCATTGCATCTTCTGACCCGTATGATCCACTAAAGGTGTTGCGGAGTCAAGCACTCGATCCTCCGCCATCGCCTCTACCTTGTCAAGAGTTAAGCCCAAGCTGAAATAAGCGAGTTTGTGGCCATGGTACAACTACCTCGTCTGCCAAGGGGTCGCTTAACTGATGGAAGCGCATTCAAGGCACGTGATGACGGCGACATTCCTTCCACGACACCAAACAATCGAATCATAGCCCTTTCCGTTCAAAGAAGCAGCTGCTCAACGTTGAGCTGCATAGCTGCACAGCTGCTACAGTTTGTGTATATAGACTGAATGACTGTCAAAAGGGGACCATCAATCTCAAATACCTCAGAGAACTCGGTCGCACAGTGTCCGAGTCCGAGCTAAATCGCTGATTTAGCGGGATTTAATTAAAAAAATTCCACGCATAGAAGTCAACAAAAATGTCAGAGCAACTGACTCAGAGAAGCCTCCTGGTGCAACAACAAAAAAATGATCGCAAAGTTAAAATTGTATGTGATTCTTTGGCATGAAAGTCAGTCTGAACAGCACGTGTTTACTTCTTTTTTTAAGTGGTTCGCGTGGATTCTGTTGAACTTGTTTTTTTTTTTGTTGAATAAAAAACTGTTATAGAATGTAAAAGTAAGTTGTTTAGATATAAGGAGTATGTTTTGTTAATATTAGGGGGAAATGAAGTGAAAAATGAATAGATAAAATATGTGTTCTTGATTTTCATTAGACGAAAAGTATAGCTGTTCAGTGTTGTTCAAGTTGGAGACCATGTTTGTTATGAAGCCTTATATATGTGCAGTTAAACTGCGTTTAAACATTTTGCGCACAAGTGCGACATCCATGCTATATTGTTCGTTTTTCAGGATGTCGACCGAAATTACGAAACAGCTAATTTTTGATACTTGGATCTGTAAAAGTTTAAAATTAAGCGCATAGATGCTGTTTTTTTCTTTTATTATGGGTTGCTTTAGTAATGTTTCATCTGCCGAGGCTGCAATAAAGTCAATTAAATCAAATTTGACAAAAGATGAGCCAAAAGTGGTCGGCATTGAGAGCGCTTCGAAAATACTAATTCCGTGTGGATAAATGAAACCCTAACATTACCGGAACATGTTTTGGATGAAATACCTTCTTCATCTCATTCAACTAGAGCAGGAAGACCGAGAAAAAGCTTGGATGAGTGCTGAAAAAAAAGCAAAAGGGAGGAAAGTACAAATCATTCTTTTAGTGCTGGAATGCAATGGCTCATGAAATATAACTTAGAAAATACGAAAAAATGAATTATGGAATGTATCCTTCACATAGCGTATAGACTAGATTATATCTAGTGTGTCAGGTTGGAGATCAAGATATTAATGAAATGTCAAAGTCAGAAAGGAATTAATCCAAAATAGATTTAAAAGTCAAACTGGGTTATTGTTGATAACTCATCAGTCTGGCAATACTAATGATGGAAACAGGACGAAGATTCTTTAGAGATGAGGAAAAACTGCCCAAATTACAGGAATAGATAAAGAAATCTTAAAAAAGTTCCATATCATCATAGAAGCTCTTGTGTCTAGGTTACCAATTGATACAGATGCTTTTGAGAGTTATGCAAAATAAGTACCTTAAAAATGATGCCTACTCTTACATGCCAGTAAGTGTACACAAAGTCTTGTTTCATGGAAAACAAATGATTTCTTCTTCTTCCAATTGGGCAACATTCGGAAGAAGCCCAAGAAACAAGGAAAATATAAAGTTTAGGGAATTATTTCCGAGGAAAATGTCGCAATGTAACACTGAGCTTCTAAATCGGTTATTAACAACCTCGGATCCATTTTTAGCAAGTTTAAGATGCTTTCCGAAAAGAAAAAGAAGAGTTTTTGAACATAACTTTTAGATGCACCAAATAAGTACGTAATTTAAAAATGCATGTTTTTATGTTTTTATAATTTATCATATTCTATTCTATGAACAATTGCAATATAAAACAACCAACAAAAACATTCATCTGTGAGCGCTATTAATTGAATCCCGCTAAATCAGCGATTCGTCACACTGTGCGTCGCATGCCTTTTCCAAATATTCAAAACAGCTATAGATCGGTTTGTCATACTCCCAAGCTTTTTCGAGTATCATTCTTAGAGTGAATAGCTAGTCGGTTGTACTTCTGTCAGGACGAAAGCCGCACTGTTCATCAACCCTGCACGCCTGCAATACCTAGACTTTCGAGGGGAGACTTAAAAGTGATATACCCGTCGCTTGTACTTGGAGCAATCTCCTTTGTCTCATTTTTTGAAAAGAGGTTCCCAGGCCACCCTAATGACACGAGAGCCATAAAACTCCCTCTTTACCCATTGCATTCACCAAGACACCATATTTAAACTGGCAACCCTAGACGCATGCTTCATCAAATGGATCAAATCCAATTAGGAAAGCAGAGAATACGAAGTTACGTTCAGATCTTCTGTATCCAAGGCCAACAAAGCCACATCGAGCGTAACATGGACTCTCAACTCAACAACATTCATCTTTTACTCTCTCAAGGCGACCTTAACAGATTCCCTGTTTGGTGTTAGAAAAATGCTCTTCAACTTAACGTCAGTAAATGCTAATTCATTACATAGTGCTGCAAATGTCCACCGTAATCGCAGGAAAACTATTTTCTCTGCAAACGAACTAGTCCATGCAGCCTCATCGTAATCCGTGATCGTGAGCTCAACTTTTTCTTTATAAATATAGCAAATTCCGCGCGCGGCTTTGTCAAACGCTGGTCAAAAGTATTTTCGAATCCCTATGTCACAAAATGTCTGCATATCACCTTAGTCAGACCCATTCTCGAATATGCCAGCCAACGTTTCGTCCTTCGCGATCGTGTCTTTATTGATGAAACAATTTGCCCCGAAACTCAGAACGCCTTCAACTCATTCGCCTTGAGTCCCTCGAAAACCAACGATCCTCCAAAAAACACCCTTTAGCATTTGCTTTCAGTGGAGGGAAGGCTGTAAGAGCTGGGGAGATGTGTAATCATTTCATCCTCCTTCTCGTCGATGCATCTTCTGTCCTCAAGGCATGTGTGTCAATGGTACACAAACGAGGTGTAGCCATTTCCTTCAGAGCACCACTCTCTCTTCCGTCTACACTGAAAGCAAACCTTTCCCTTTGATGCAGCCTTATCGAGGCTCATTGAAATGCATATCTATTCCTAAGTCTGCTCCGACTTCCTTCTGGGAAGCGGTGCCACAAGCCTGTCAAGAACTTCACACGACACATGGTCACATTCAGTGACCAGCCACACAACAACCCTATTACAGTCGTCAACGAACGGCTTAAATCCACTGTAGCTGACCAAAATGTCCCCACACACCTCCAGATGACTCGTCCGAAACCAATTTACATTTTTATTGTTTCCCTGGCGATGCTGTCATTCATCTCGCCCAACGAGACCGTCGCCAGCGCCAGTCAGAAAGCAAAACCAAACAACAGTGTTCCAGCTGCCGTCTCGAGCAAACAAAGAGCTCGCCATCGCTAAGCTCCCTCTCGCAGGCAACAATAGCCAACGATTCAATCTGATTCCGATCCCTTTCCAGCGGCCCACCCACAAGATGATTCATCTCCGTTCCCGAGCTTCGCATGATGACTTAATTGGATTTTCACATGTATACCTCTCCGAGATAAATAATTCTTCATTAAGTTCCCTTCGCCATCCATCATCATAAATACCACCCACACGTCAGGGCCTCCGCCCACTAATGAACTCCGCAACCCGTTCATCTGGGCTCAGGTGGAGCTCCGGTGTTAGCCGCACAACGTGACCGGAATACGCTTTGATTGCGACAAAGAAGTGTGTCGGGTTGGTTTCGATGATCCGGATGATTTGGGCGGTTTCACGGAAAGATGTCACATCGATTATACTGATGGCATCCACCATCCACCACCCACCCACCCCACACTTAAGGGGCGACCTTCGGCAATAATCTTTTGAGGTCGACACAAGTGACGGCAACGGCAAACACATGCGTGTGCCAGAAGAGCGTCCATAAAACTTCGCAAACCGGCAATGATGTCTTCTTCCGAGAACAAGTGGAGACACTCGTAAACCCCAAGCTGTAGTCCTATTTCGTGCATGTGCCACGAAACCGAATACAACCCCTCGATTTGTTGAATTTGAAGAATTATCACTCCCCCGCCCGCTCGCAATGCTGTCATCACGCGTTCAGGAGGGCTGAACTGACTCGAACTGCGTGCGAGTGTGGGGGTCACGACGGTGTGATTGTTTCGTCTTTTCCTTCGCTTGGCATTTCTGCCATTTGGATAATTCACTTCACTGTCGGTTGAGTCGTACTTCTGTCGTATTTCCAACCGACATTTGGCCAGACTGGAGGAAGTGCCACGCTCTTTTGAGTGTCCCCGCTAAGCGGGTAATTGCACTGAGTGGGGGTGGGCGGATGGCTACCTTTTTGTAGGAAATGACATCTGCTGGGTGGTTTATGGACAGCTTGGTTAAATCTTCCTACAGCTGCTACGGCATTTATTTGCGGCACGGAATGCCTGTTGTTTGGATGTTTATGCCGCCAGACTGTTTGAGTTTAGAAAGTGAAAAGTAGTTTCTAGTGGGGTTAAGTGTGTTCACAGAGCAGATTGGTTGAATTTTTCATTCGAAATTGTAGCTTTCATGTGTGAAAAGCGAGGACAAGGGATCCGGGATCTCTTGATCCCACACAGCATGGTCCGAAGGTACAGAGGGAGAAAGAGAGAGCAGGTTCATGTGCACATTGGTCTTAAGTATCTGCGGGTTGTAGTCTGTGGGAAATATTGGGCTAGCAAGAGCACTCAATGTACGAGTAGTGCGGCTAAAGAACGAGTCTCTAAATTCAACTGTGCGTCCGAAAGTAGGCGTAAGGGTAAACTGATGAGCATTCCTGGCGAGACGAGTATTGCAGGTGAATTCATGGAGAGGAGGAATGCAGTTGGCTAGCTGCAAAATACGGACGAGGAAGAGACTGTACGTCGATGTTCCAGCGAGCCTAATGACTCTGAGATATTGTTGTTAGAGTGGCTAACTGACTGCTGGTAGCAGGAGTCACCCTTAGGCCAGAGTGGGCAGTTTCTGATACCAGCAACAAATGGCTTTAGTACAGTACCTCACAAAAATTCATTACTTCATATTTATGCTATGTTGGAGACGTCCACAATTTATTATTTTATTTTTTTAGTATACATTTAGCATACATGTCTTTAACAATAGCATATGTCGAATAACCAGAAAAGCGACTTGATATCGGTATATTTCGCATGAAGAAGAAACCAACGCCTGGAATCAACACACAAAATTGAGCATGCAGATGCCATATATCCGTGGTACACAAGCTTCGCAGAGGTACATGCAAATTTGTTCAAGTTTGAAGCAATAAATGTCCCCGATGATCTTTTCACGCTCATGAACTGAAAATGCCGATATGCTCTTCTTTGGGCGAAATAATGGAAATCATGCGAAAACAAACTAGCTTGTCAACGAGAATACTCATCATTAAGCGAGAGGAAGTCGATTCGAAAAATATGGGAAACTGTAAGGCTCGCACGCAACGGTGCAAAAAAATAATAAATAATTAGAGATATTAAGGGACACAAAAAAAAAAAACAGAGCTGGAAGGGGAAGAAATAAATTCCTCTCAGAACATAACGAGCGGTATATTCTTCAGACAAGTAAGTCCAATCCAAGAACCAGCGTTCCTATGTTGACGGCTGAGGTGTCATTGGTAAGCAATAAGCCTCTATCTGTAGAAACCGTTCGCAGAGTCTGAGAAGGAATAACTCAAATGGTAGGATTGCCCGAAGAAAGCCAAATATTTAAGAAAAAACGATAAAAGTTTGCCAGGCATTATGTAAACCACCCGAAAAGTTTTTGGGAAGGTGTTTTGTTTTCAGGTGAAACAAAACTAAATTTATTTGGATAAGATGGCAGCCAAGTTGTTTGGAGCCAACTATAAAACACGGTGGAGGTAGTGTGTTGTTGTGGGGTTGTATGGCTTCAAGTGGCTGCAAAAACTTCGAATTCATAGAAAATACCAACAAAATTGCGTATTTGAATATTTTAAAATGAACTTTACGGAGTTCCGCAGAAGAACGAGGTCTACCTTCGGTTTTTTACTTCCAACCAGACAACGATCCGAAGTACACTTCCTATTTAGTACGCGAATGGTTGCTTTATAATGTTCCAAAGCAGCTAAAAGACCCCCACAATCGGCGGATCTTAACCCTATTGGACCCTATATATTATTGTTAGACCAACAATCACATACGGTGGATAGCATGGTCCAAAAGAACCAACCTGATCAGCGCAAGAGAGGCACTCAACAAAGTTCAACGGTTGGCATACCTCTCTACTACAGGGGCCATGAGAACTCGCCCAACTGCAGCCATGGAGATGCCACTGGAGCAGACTCCACTGCATCTGGTGGTCGCAGAATGTGCAAATAAAACAATCATGAGAATGACAGGAAAAGGCAGGTGCATTACATCGAGACAATTCGATGCACTAGTCAAACAGCTACCACTCCTGGCCATTCCGAAGGATGACGCGATTAGGAAATTCAATTTCCAAAAGGAGCTCAGCACCAAAAAGACATAGACATAGAGCAGCAGTACGGTGAAATGGTGTACGGATGGATCAAGAACTGCTGAAGGAACAGGGGCGGGAGTATTTGGACCCCGGACAAAGTACTACGAACCCACGGGCAAATGCACCAGCATCTTTTAAGCAGAATTCCATGCCATATACAGATGCGCTCAGATCAATCTTGACAGGAGCTATACCAAGTGTGACATAGCAATAATGTCGGACAGTCGAGCCGCTATCCTGGCACTGGACTCCTATATCATCAAATCCAGGCTCGTGTCGGAATGTCTACAGAAGCTTAAGAAGCTGAGTAGGAGTAACAGAGTAAAACGAAATGGCCGACTCACTAGCTAGGAGAGGAGCGACATTTTATAGGCCCCGAACCATTCTGCGCTGTATGAGATCACATCCTCAGGGAAGAGTTCAGGGAACTGGAAAGAAGGAACTGGGCAGATGCATGGAACAGCGATCATGGTATCAAGCAGGCCAACATAACCGCAGGAGGTTTCAAGCATGTATGAGAATGAGCTAAAACAACCTCCGTATCCTGACAGGGCACTGTAAACTCAGGGAGCACCTAAGGAAGCTAGGAGTACCAGAAGAAGGTCTCTGCAGACTCTGCAGAGAATCTAATGAAATTCCTGAACATGTACTAGGATTCTGTGCGGCGGTAGCCCACGAAAGACAAAGATATCTGGGCAAACATCTAATATCAGAGAAAGAATTGAAGTCACTAGAAACAGCTCTCAGACTTACTCTACGTCAAATCTCTTCCACCTTCCACCTTCGCGCAATTGGAGCAAATAATATATCAATACGACTCCGAAAAGAGCTGCATGGGAGGGGAGCTCTTAAGAAAGCAAATGTATGTATAGGGGGCACAATAGATCTAAAGATCGCGATGCAATTTACCCTCAGCAATAATAATAATAATAACCGTCATGTAAAGAAGCATTGATTGCCTAGGAGCTAAATATTGCATAAAAAACCATTTGGAACCATCGGAACATCTACGGATCACTGCTGAATTGCAACAACATCGACCCATTTTTTGGAGCGGATGGTGATTGGCGACGAAACGTGGATAACTTACGACAACGTCAAGCGAAAATGGTCGTGGTCGAATAGCCACAAGTCGGTGCAAACGGTGACCATGCCAGGACTAACGACGAGGAAGGTCTTGCTGTTTGTTTGGTGGGATTGGCAGTTAATTACCTCCTACGACAGAACTCCTAATTTGGACCTCTGTTGTCAACAATTGAACCCCGTCTGAAGGAAGCAATAGCTCAGAAGCAGGCAGCTTTGGTCCATAGGAGAGGAGTTGTCTTCCATCAGAACAACGCCAGTCCACACACATCGATAGCGACTCGCCAGGAGCTCCGGAAGCTGGGTTGGGGAGTCCTTATGCATCCTCCTTAGTACCAAGTGAGTGTCACCTGTTCTTGTGAAAATTTCGCTTGTAAAACAAGAGCTGCTCCCTGGACACAATAACAACACCAATCTGCTACATACAGTCTTATATTATTTAAGACAGAAATACATATATATACATATAAAAAAAGGTTTGTTTGAATACATACACTGTCGTACATTGTAATGACTAATAAACAAGCAGTCCCCACTGTACTGCATACAGCACGAGCAAAGTCGTCCGTTTGAGAATAAAACGATAACAAAAATTAAATTAAGGCCACTTAAATTCCAAGCTCCACACCTCTGGCACCGTCTCCAGGAAGCGGTCGTCGTAGAAAAGCCGTATGATGCGGTAGATCAGAGCCGGGACGTTCTCCACTTGTGTGAATTTGTTGTCGTCAATCACTTCGATCGCCTTGACGGTCAGCATCTTGACGTCGTTGAACTTCTTGTTGGCCAGCAGCATTTTCATTTCGTTGAATGACCGCACAAACTCCTGATTTGGTAGGGTTGTGTCGGAGCTGAAAAGAGACCTGGTCACACCAAGGAACATCATTTAATGTGGAGGCTATACCTGGTGTCGGGGAAGAGCGAGAATATGATGCACGATATGCACCTGGTGAGGACCTTTCGCCTGGAAAGAATCATGTAAGCTGAAATTTGGAAAGGAGAACCACATTGGCATACCGGTTGCTTATGCTGTCCTTTTTGAAGCCAATCACGCCGAGCAGTCCTTCGCCCCAGCCCTCGGTCTGTGTGGAGAGAACGTGAAAGTGCCGAGCCAGCATCAGGAGTGGCTTCTTCGCATTCTCGGATTCTGCGAGAATCTTACAGCCACTGGATATGATCGCTCCCCAAACGATGGCAATGCGGGGTTCAGTCGTGGCGCTGTAACAAAGACAACATGACATCGAGCTTACTTGGCGAAGTCGTGCGATCATACTTGGTTTTCACGTGCTCCAGCAGTTGACTGAGATCCTGCAAGAATGTGATTTTCTCCCCTGGACTGCTTAACGCTTGCATTTTGTAAAGGATGTACGCGTGCAATGAGAGGAAGTACTGGCCACGCAGGAACGGCATTACGTCCAGCTTTTCGTAGGACATTTGCAGTGACTTGAGCAACGCTTTCCACGTGGGGAAGTGCACCTCCCTAGTTGAATCTGCAGGAATTCCGTCAAGAAAACATGCTGTGCTTGGAAGGAGCTAGAACTTACCTGAAGTCTTGAAGTAGTTGATGATTGTTGACTCCAGGAGAATGTAGATGCCCGCAATGAATACCTTGGAGTGACCCATTGCGTTCAAAGACTGACACAGTATCGGACTGCCTGGCGTGCATCTGGACTGCCAGTCAACAAGGATGTCGATGAAGAATCTAGAAGAGATCGATTAAGACGCGGCACAGTCATTCGCAGAATGTGTGCACTCACTTGGATGTCTCTTCACTTTGCGATTGCATGGAGCCAATAATTTCGATCATGAGATTGAGCGCTTCCTGCTCGCGTTCTTCTTTGGTTGTGCACACGCTCGATACGGTTCGCTCCATCAGATTGAGAAGGTCTTTCAGCGCAGTCGAGAAGGCAGCAAACCCATCCTTGGTCAGGATAAGCTTGTGATACTTGGCAGCGCACATTCTCAAGAGACGAACATTCGATCTGGCGTAGAGAATGCGTTTGGCAGTTGCATGGGAAACTGGCCCGGGGGTAGCTCGTTCTGGCATCATGCCGGATGAGACTTTGAGGAGGCTGTGAAATAAAGGAAATAAAGGATTCTGTTAGCTCCCCCTCCGTCTGCACTCACTCCAACACAGCTCGATCTGTGTAGTTACTCTCCGAGGGCAGTTTCAACAGGATCGATGGCTCAACGGTGGACAAAATCCATTTGTAAAGGTTCTCCAGATCTTGGTACTCAACCAGATACCACGGGTAGTTGATGGCGTCCTCCAGAATCTTGCTCGTATTGACGTGTATGTGAATATTCGGTTCGAAGGCGATTTTCACGAAGATATTCAAGAGACGCGAGGTAATTTGTGTCTGAACAGCTGCCGGCCAAGCAGCGAAGACTCCCTGCATCCATGCGTTCCAATCGATTCGAATGAAGATGTGTCCCAGCATGGCGTGCGACTCCGGGATAAACTGCAGGAAAGAAATGACAATGAAACTTCGGATACCTCCTCCATCGAGTGTCGATCTCACCTCCTGCAAGCTATCGTAGAGGAGATGGATATGATTCGGGAGAGGTTTGAACAGCTCCCAGGGCAACTTTGCCAGCCCATCGTGAATTGGCTGACGAACGTGCTGCTCCACAACCTGCACAGCGTAGTGATGAACATAGAAACTGAATGTGTGGCCCAAAATTGACTGCGACACTGTCGGCAAGGGATTCGTTATCATCACGAGACACATTCACTCAAGTCACTCACCTGGAAGATTCTCCACCACGAAGAGAATGGAATTGATGAAAGCGGCTACCATTATTCGACTTGTCTCCATGTGGACGGGACTCCAGGGCAGCAGAACCTTGCCGTTCGCTATCAACTGACGTATCCAATTGGGCGACGATGTCTGAATATCCTGTTCGGTGTACGGGATCAGCCAGGGAACGTACATTTCGATTAAGCTGGCAAATATGCAGTCGCTGACTGTAACAAGAGAAGGATATCAACTATTGCAACCGATTGAGAGTCATCGCGACTAACTTTGGTCGGCCAGCAGGCCGGGAAATCCAACAATCGCAGTCGTGACCACAATCCGACTGAAACATGCGAACCACATTGACAGGGGCTTGCAGTAGTCCTTGTGTTTCGGATACAGTCCATGCAGACCATGATGGAGTCTTTCTTTTTGGAAATGCTTAGCGAACAGCATCACAGTGTCCTTTGCCTGAAAAGCAAAAAAAAAATGCAAAATGATATCCCATTCCGTTGGCGCTGAATGCCGGCGTGACGCCCTTACCGCCTTGTGAGTGAACAGATTCTGCCGCCGAGCAAACTCAGCAGCTGTGGCTTCAACTTTAGCATCTTCCGTGTCCACACTCAGTTGGTCGCAGTTGAACTGCTTCAGCAAAACATTCAGTATGTCCAACAGCACGACCGGCATCAGTTTCTGCTCCGAAATGCCGTCCAAGACTAACTGCACCACCTCACCGTAGTGCTCGGGGAAATCAAAGTCGAAGACGTACAGCAAATGGCGTCGGAACAGATCCTGAAGGATGTCAGCCTCCGACTGGTTCCAGCTCTCCAGCCCGAACAGAATCAGCTTCAGAAGCTGATTGATGTCCGACAGCTTCGGACGGAATGCCTCAAGCCAGCCCGATATGTCAAACTGCGAGGAAAATTAACCAAAATTAGTTGCAGATTGCAGAGAATTCATCGAAGGTGATGCAGAGACACGATCGGCTTACCTTGGAAAGGAGAACGAAGAGAATTTTCGTGTCGCAGCGTTTCATGTGCGAGTCGATTAGGAATTTATACATCTCGATGAAGTGGCGCGCTTCGGTGCGATACGGAACGAAGAGGTTTGCTATGATTTTCAGCAGATCCGGACGCTTGAGTGCCAACTCTAGGATGCGTATACCTTCCGTGTCGTGGTTGTCTTGGATGAACACCTTAAAGTGATCGATGAAAGGCGTTATCTTGAAATTTGGCTCGCTGAGGATGATACTTACACCCAAATCGGTGAGGAAATTGGTGCATAGTTCGTTGCAGGGCGGGTACTTCATCATCACCTCGTTCATGCCCTTCACCACGTCGTAGAAGAATTGGATGCCAACGCTCGTCACCTCCTTCGAATAAGACCTCACGTAACCATTCTCAACTTGTGACGAGACCATGAATCTGCGAAAGGACGGGAGTGTGTAAGGGAATGCTGTACTCCTTTGCAAATCTCAAGGAATGCTCGTAAACGAGGGGAATACTGAATACTCATCAAGGTTCAGAGGTGGAGTCTCTGTTTTTAGCGTACAAACCTGATGACACTCTCGATCTTATCCATTGACATCGTCAACTGGTGGACATTCTGCGTCAGCATTTCGGCAGTCAACTTCTCGTACCGCTCCCGGTTCATCTCTAGCTTCCTCTCGATCACAGCTTGTTTCGTTGGTATTTGAAACTAAGGGAAGATGGGAGCAAACATTATCGTGTGTCCTGCCATACGTTGTTCCACCACTTCACACTTACCTCAACAATAACGCGTCCAGGTCGAGAGCACTGGGACGTTCGCAGAATGGAGGAGCACTGAACAAACGACTGCTCCGACGCTGGTAAGTTCTTGTACAGCAGCTGAATGAGTTCGTTGAAACCCTGATTTATCGAATTCAGTTCACAGGTCGTCAGATTGAACTTCCTAAAAACGGACACGGACACGTGACGTTTGTGTGAATTTAGAGGTTATGTGTGACTTACTTTGCAGCGCTGTCAAGTGTTTTTAAATCTTTCCTCAGCTCAACCAACGTGGCCTTATTCACACTGTGTATGAGACGATGCACTACCAGTGACGTGTTCAGCGAAGGTGCCTCCGCACGGTTGTCGTACGACTTGAGGTGCGTCTTTATTCGCCCAAGCGGTGTAGTTCGTGGCTTCGGTTGCAGGGCATTTCTCAACCGTTTGGTTGACTTTGAACGCAAGCATTTCTTCAGCCACTGTTCCGACTGATGCTTCTGCTGTTTCCGAATACTTGGGAGGTACACAAATTCCGTCCAGTGTTGCTGTAAAAAAAAAAAATTCGAGAATACTGGCTCAGAACTCCGAATGCAACGAGGCCAAGGGAAACAGTACCTTATTCCCGCACAGGATGTCCCGCAACTTATCCGGATTATACTGTGGCGGTATATTCGACTGATCCATGGCGAACTTGTTGATGGTCGTCTCCTCCAGCCACAGCGAATAGGTCTTCATCATTCTGGAGAAGAAAAAAACTCAAATCACTGATCACCGAAACGCCGTTCACTTTGACCTACTTGCTGCAGTTGCTGTAGAAAAATTGCAGATATTCTTCATCGCTAACATGCTGAGCATAATGGTTTTCGGCCGCCTTCAGGTTGCACTTTACTTTCTTCATCAGAGTCACATTGTGCTCGTAGAACTTGTCCGACACGCCGTAGGTGCACTGGAACCTAGGGAATGGAGGTAATCTGATTTAAGCTTCTCCTCTTCGAGCATCATGCGCATTTGCAAACCTCGCTTCGTCTGCATGTAGTTGCACCCGCACAAGGAAGAGGATGAAGAACTGCTGCACTAGCAGCGGCAACGCCGGGTGGTCACACTCGATTGTGGATATCATACTCGCGTATTTGTAAATTACCAAATTTTGCGGCGGAAATGTGCTGAATTTGATAATCGAAGAGGTTTTCTGGGAAAAGGGAAGATTGAATCTGCTTTTCTTTTTGTTAGCCTTCACTTTTCTAACCTTCAAGACGTTCTCCATGTTGACTTTGCTCGTTGTGCTGGCGGCGCACAGTTGACGAATGAATTCTGGCCAAATTATCGAGTCCTGCAGATCGAATTCCACATCGAGTAGGAGGAGCGCAAACCAACCATAGTTCGTGCCGATTAAGTTCGGGAGACGGGTTTGATTCGAGCCCAAGAACATTTTCAAAGTGGACATTTTGTTGCCCTTCCAATCGTCGCAGTCCTGAAAAAAAACCGTAGAAAATTAGATAATTCACGAACGATCTAGGTGGGTAGGTAGGTGATAGGGTGCTCTGTCGGCCCTTAAGGCCACCCGGATTCATCTAAGGCGGTTTTTCAGTTCAACCAACACCGCTTAGGGGCTCTAGCTGTACGAAGAAGTGTTTACCCAGGAACTGGACTGTCGGAGAGCAGATGTTGGTTGGATTCTAGTTCGTCTTCATCTATCCTATGCGTCTGGACTTACCGCACAACGACTTTTGTAGACACTAAAAGTCGTTGTGCGGTATGTCCAGACGCATAGTACACGTGCGTACATACTTGCGATTTAAACCGATCAGTGATGTTGATCTCTTTTTGCTCAGCGTCGGCCATAGAGCTCTCGCGGCCATCTGGCTCTTTCCATGGCTTCGTCCTTCAGCCTCTTCCTCATGGACCTGAGTGGCGTATGCGCATATAGGACGGCTAGATATTCCCCCAACTTCGAACCTTTATTCGAGAGGCTGTCCGTCTTTTCGTTTCCTTGGATTCCAGTAGACTCGAATGAGGAAGGAAAAAAACAATTGGTTCCTCAATCTTCCTATTTTGAAGTCCAAGAGTGCCCAACAGCCCACCTGGGCCTAGATCCTTACACGGGAGAAATGCGAGACTCATGTTCGACTGCGTATTTAGGCTGACTGATGGCTCATCTATTCTTAGGGGAACACCAGGTTGGACACTGCCTCTTAATGGGCGTCTTAGATTTGTAGACAAGTTTGTTTTAATGGTCGCCGTGACAGCAGTAATACTTTTATCCAGCTTCTTGCACTTTTCGGTTTTTTTTGTCGGAAGTTTTTTAACACTACACTGGAGCACTCACGACTCAAATACTGGTCCATTGTACTACCAGGCAGCTACCAAGCAGCAGGCGCTTCTGTGATGAGGAGCCTACATCATCAGGTCTCACCTCATCAGCACCAAATAACTGCCACCTGATCCGAGCAAAGGCAGAGGAAGTACTCTGCAGTGTCGTCGTCTACTCCACCGGCATCGCAGAGGGTCTCATCGCTTAGGCCAAGCATATTAAGGTGTTCGGCGAAGGTGTAGTGGCCTGTTAGTGTCGTCTGTAATCTTTACTGTTAAGAGATAACAAGAAAGCCGCGGATTTCTTACAGACATTAGGGAGCATGCGCTTGGTTTGTCTACATCCTGGAGAGTCATGCCAACTCCGGTTGTGCTCTCGAGAAGCCCAGCCATCGATGGAAGCCCTAACCGAGGACGCGGGTAGTCCCAACGCAGGTTCGGGTCCTAGGAGTATCTCCTCTGATCCTTGTCTAGCAAGTTCATCGGCGATCTCATTTCTCGTGATTCCGTGGTGCCCCAAGATGAATTGAACCTGCCGATCCAATTCAGAGAAGACTCGCATTCTTGGACTATTTTTGAAGTGGTTAAAGGGTTGAGTAGGGCCTTAAGCACAGCTTGGCTGTCGCTACAGACACAAATACTTCGCCCCTTCCACCTGTTCTTCACAATAAAGTTAGTGGCTATTAGAATCGCATAGGTTTCCGCTTGGAAAACGTTTCGGTTAATGAGTTATTAATCATTAATCTCTTGGGCGAGGCTATTGATCAGGGGACCATAATGATCATCCATGGAGACGTGTTCAACAACAACATTAAGACGATCGTTCAGCGGTTGTGTGTGCGGGCTTAGTTATAAGCTCAGTACTTAAGAGTTTGCTTAAAAGATGTCAGTAACGACCTTTTATGCCTACGCACGCATGGTGAAAGGATTTGCCACAGAGCTATTATTTGAGACGATCGAGACGATCTACAGTCCCGAAGCTTCTCCAGATCAAGCGCGATCTCTGACTAGTTGCATCCACTAACTTGCACGAAGTTGGATGAGGTCCCTTTCCACTTGGGTGCGTCACTATAGACGCGGGCGTCCTCTGTACCCTTTTCCAATAGGTTAGGAGTCGAAAGCCGGAATCGAAAGCTCGGCGGCTAGTAGAGTCATCGGAGATCTCCAATTTTCTCCACTGAGCTTGCCGTGTCGGCGCTCCTCATCTTCTTGGGAGTTTTATGGGCCTCATCGTGGAACCTGGGTCTTTTGAACGTTCGGTTCATGGAGGCTCCAGCCGTCTGCCCACCTGTTGCAGGTTTGGCATTAGGCTTGCCCATTGTTTCGTCCTTGTTCGTCATTGTTCGTGTTTCGTCCTTGTTAGCTGGCCTTCTAAAGGTGCGCCCGTCGGTGCGGTGGGATCTGCCGAAATCGGTTGGTCTTCCGTTTCCGGTAGCTCCCCCTGTTACAGGGTTCTTAGCTACTCCCCCTTTAGATGAGGACTCACCCATTTTGTAATGACGTCAAAATTGTCTGCCAGCAATTGTACAGACATTTGGAAGATCGCACCTCTGGTGTTGGCCTGTGAGTTCTACACGAGCTTCTCTAGAATCTTGTTGAAATATGCACATGACATGACATTGAAGGTATCGTGGAATTCATTACAAACCTCGATCGAGCAGCGAGAATTCACCATTTTCATTTTCTGGCACAATCCGCCGAGTTTGGAAGAATATAAAAACTATACATGCCGCTGTATAGATCGTCCAGCCTGTCACATGCGGTCTTCAAATCGTCGGAATAGGTGGTGTGTGTCCTATTCTAATCTCAAGAGCTGGTATTTTAGAAGAAGCCATTGGTATTTTAGAGAGGACAGTTCTGCGTGCTGGGAGGCACTGGGAGGAGAAGATTCAATTACGAACTGTATGGCCTCAACGTCTAAAATGGCTAGACGCATGGACAATACCGCTCCAACCCGAAAAGGGGACAACAGGGACGCCCACGAAACCACGAGTTCGAAATTAGAGGCAGCTGACTAAGGATCGTGTCAGCTGATGAGGCTTGTTACCTGAAGCCTGTAAAATGGTTGGCCCTCAAGTCCCATCGGACATGACTACAAATTAAACAGTCCGTAAGCGGCTACATACTCCCTTTCCACGACTTTAGAATACCCTTCGGATGCTATTTCCCGACGAGGGAGGAGTGGATCACAAAAGAACAGCATCTAAATATACACTGATGGATCGAAGATGCAAACAGGCGCATTTTCTCCGAATTGTTAAACATGCAATGCTCTATCTGGATTCCTGAGTATGGCAGTGTTTTTCAAGCGGATGTCCTGGCAGTCTAAGAATGGCGGTCAGAATGATAACAAGCAGCCATAAAAGCAATTTCGGCGATAGAAATGAAGTTCAAGACGGTCGCGAGCTGCCGCGAGGAACTTAAAGCTGTCAGCGCGCAACACTCGATAGCTCGATGGTGTGTCCCAGGACACCGGGGCATAGCCGGCAATGAGGCAGCAGATGAACTTGCCAGAAAGGGGGCCCTAATCGACCCATCCCAGGCAATCGAATGGATGCAACCCTCCACTGGCAGATGTGAGGCAGAAGGTGGATGCTTAAATTCTAGAATTATCAAGAGAAAAACTACTACGATGCTGTGGCGCGATATCAATAGAACTAAAACCGACAAACTCCTTCAGTGTGGCAAAGCCTACTAAGGATGGTAGTCAGAGCTCTAGCGGGACATATGCAGAGGATGCGGCGATGTGGAAGAAAGAGAGGACACTCCTCACTATCTCTGCTACTGCCATAACCTTAGCCAATTGCGATACCAGGACGATGGGAGAATTCTTCTTCCAGGACCTGAAGGAAGTTAATAACATCCGATTCATTAGAATGTCGAGCTGGCTGGACGAAGAAAGGTCTTCACAAAGGGGTACAAGGAGGAACACTTCCACCTCTGGGCTCCTTATCAGGCAGGGAAGTCCAGAAATGAGAAAAACCCCAGAAATACTCCACCTTCTCTCCACCGTCAAACTCCTCATGTATGCCTCACGTAGGATAGGATAGGAATGTCACTAAAGCAATGGGTCCACACGGACCTAAGTGACATTCCTATCCTATCCTACGTGAGGCCTAGGTTCACCTCCGTCTGTAGCGCCAGAAGAAGAAGGTTGTGAGTTTGATGATGGTGGAGAGAAGGTGGAGCATTTCTGGGTTTTTTCCCACTTCTAGACTTCCCTGCTTGATAAGGAGCTATGAAATTATTCAGAAACGTCTGGGACCCGTTCATTTGTTCGTAGAGTTGGCGCCACTGTCGATTTTGTTATTGTGCATTGCGACATGCTCAATCCACATTATCTTCACGCGCTGTCGGGCGTCGGTATCTGGCTTCAGATATGCCTTCGGTCGTGTTGTTCGCATTTTGTGTGCCGTAATAACTGATATGCTATCGGTGCATATGATGAGTTAATCGTGACGGCTATTTATAGAAGGGTTCTGCTGGGAATACTGAAGCAACGGGGGGGGGGGGGGAGATTACCAACGTTTCCAGTCTAGCAGCGAATACAATGTTGCCTGGAGTCAAGGAATGACTATGAAATGGTCGAACCAAATAATGAGAATTAGGTCCAGAAAAGGAAGCGCAGTGTGGCCAACGGTAGACCCAGGTTTTCGAAGCCAAATAGGACCACATTTGTCTAAGCGGAGCTTAGTTTTTACGCACCTACCTACTTGGTCGGTTAATCTATCCGAACGAGCTTTCGAGGCGACGTAGTCAATGTGAAGGGGAGCATAGAGGCCCTCCCCCCTTGTCTTCGAATGCCACTCGATTAGGAAACACAAAACTTACGTTAAAATATTCCTTGAAGTATTCCTTGGCATTGCTCCACGCATCCGGGGACTGATAGGCTATCCTGAGTATCTTCTCAATCAAGTACAGCACAACAGTGTTCTGCCAATTCGGTATGTTTGTGAGCGCCTGCAACCAAATGTTCACCAGCAAGAGTGGCGTATTCAGTCCATACCTGGAAATGGAAAAATACTCTTAGCCACCTCCCCAAGAACGGAGTCCCTGCCAATCGAACCCGTAGTAGTTGATGATTTGATGTTGAATCATGTTGTCCAGCAACTCCAAGACTGGTCCGATTGAATTTGAAAAGATCATGTCCTTGGCCATCTTCAAATAGGTTCGGTCTGCGTTGAGCAACTGCTGGAGAATCGCCTGAAAGCTGCAAAAGCAAGCAGGTTAAGCCACAACCGCAATGCCACGGGCCCGGAGACTTACCCGTCACACTTAGCCAATGTGTCTGGGGATTCCAGAAATAGGGGGACCACCAGTTCGATGCATCGGATTACCGCCGCGTGCCGGTAGTCGTTCAGCAACAGTCTCATTTGTTCGAATCCCTTTTGGTAGATCAACGGCACTGAGTGGCCCACAAGACTGACCAGTATGGCCACATACATGGCTAGTGGGCGAGACTCTGTGACGCCTTGGTAGATCACCTCAATGCGCTCCAAGTCTGGAATGAAGAGCAGCGGTTCGGCGGGATTTTGCAAGGTGTTCCTAATCGACTCCACACTCTGGTCCATCAGGTGTAGCCGCAGAACGGACACCATATTCCAGCACCACGTAGTGAATTGATCCTTAGTCGATTGTGTGTCGATCAGATTCGAGACTTGTCGCACACTCTCCGAGATCCCCGACTGGCCGACCACTTCGGGAGCGTGTTTGGTTATCGCCTCGGACACAAGGCACGCCATGCGAACGTGAATATTGTGCGGCAGATACAGGCGACCGTCGCAATCGAACCCCCAATTCAGGTGGCTGATTATGATGCGCGCAATGATGTTCTCTTTGGATTTGTAGTCAAAGTGCAGCAGCCAACTGGACAGGATATCAAAGCTGTCCATCCCCGGCTTCCAATTCTCCAGCGGCAGCGACTTGAAGAGATACACGGCGTTTTCGATTTCATCGAAACGGATTTTCAGCTGAAGCAGGAGACTGGACATCAGGTCCTGGTAGGCGAGCGTTAGATTGACCAGCATGTCGCGCGACGTCTTGTAGCAGATGTCACGCGTTTGTTCGTTTATGAAGCCGATCTGCAAGGGAATGAACAAACGTGTGTTGACTCTTTTGAGGGAGCGCTCCAGTACTCACGTCGAAGATGTGCAAGCAAATAGCTTGAATCAGCTCCCAGTCCTTCATCTTGTCACGTTCGTTTGCCATTTCGAAGAACGCCTGCAGCAGGTAGTACAAGTCCTCGGCCGATGAATCAGCATTGGCGCCGTTGAAGTAGTTCCAAAAGTCACTCGCGTGGTAGCGGGCTATGTAATCTGGCGAAGAAATAGATGTACTCACGAGCTAAACACACACACACACACTCGCTCACCTTCGTGCGGAGCTGGGAATTGCGTTGGAAAGCCGACGTTCAGATAGAAGAACAACTGCCAAACGGTTGACGAATCCAGACTGTTGAAGGGCAGTGAGGAGAAATACTGCCAAGTGGCCAGGTTGCGCGTGCGGTAGATGTAGCTGCAGGCTTTGATCAGAAGCGAATTCAATTCCACGTTGATTCGTTCGCAGAGATACGGATCCTTCGAGAGGTTGTTGCGTCTGTCAGTGAAAGAGGGGGGGTTATTCAGTGATCCCATTCGATGGTGGGTGCTTACATAAACAACTCGTGGTAATCGGAAACGTATTGCAAAATGTGCCGCACGAGTCGGCCCAGCCGTTTGGCCAGCTGCTTGTATCGCTCCCGGTTGTACGTGAGCATTCCCTCGCCAAATATCTCCACCAGCGTCGAGCAAAATGCAATCACTTTCAGGATCTGATTGCCTGTTATCAGATCTGGCTCCAGGATGTAGTCATTCGAGGTCTTTTCCGCATTCATTGCACGGCTGCAAACGGAAAAAAACATGTGAAAGCATGTGAGCACGCAGAGCAAGAAGGACCGTCTGTACCAGAATAACAACTCAAACGGCATCTGGTCGAGCAGTGCTATGAGATCGCTCTCCCGCAGCCCAATGCATTCGCCCTTGGCGGTTGTGCCCTCTTCGCCGTCCGATTCGATCAGAATCCACAGATCGTCCTTCACAGGATCAGAAATTTCCTTGTGGGACTTTATATAAATTTAACGAATATAATTTTCTCCTCTGCCAATCGGACTTACCTGAGAGAACGCCTTCAGGAAGTCATTGCGCTTCTTGATGGGCAACAGAAGAATGTACAAAATGGCGACGCAGTGATTGATCTCTGGACTCGACAGAGTGATCAGCTCGGTGTTTGTGCTGTTTGTCAGCGGCAATTGAATGAACGATTTGGCCCAGTTGCCGATGCCGTTGGGACAGCGTAACACGTGGAAAAGAAGGAACCAGTGATCTTCCCTCGTGGCCACACGAATGTGCAATGCGACCAGCTTTTGCAGCCACATTTTAATGTCGGCAGTGAATGTCTAAATGAAAGCGATCATGAATTGAAGAGGAGACACAGTTAATCTTCGCCTGATCACTTACCGTGTTCGGACTTGGCTTGCGGATGAAGCTGAATAGAATCGAGATCGTTCGACGCAGACGATTGATGCATTGCAGCGCGTCCTGATCGAGGGCCTTTCTCAGCGCGATTGGCGTTTCGTTTGTTATTTTGCCCACAGCTGGGTAGGAAATGATCTCGTCTATGATTTTGTTGATCTGAAAGAATGCCAAAAAAATGCGAGTAAAGACTTGTCCACTGCCATCTAACAAATGACGTTTAAACTATCTCATTTCCTGTTCAACAACAGTTTACCTTGATTTTAGTTAACTGCGAATTGACCACATTCACCGTGTACGTATAGCAGATGAGCTGGTGCAACTGATTCAGTTCGTTGACGGCCAGTGTGAGGTGCTCCCGGCTGATAACTGCAACCCTAAAAGCGAGCGAAAGATCGTCTTAAACGACTCACAAACGCCAGTCTAACTTACTCATAAGTTTTCGAAGCCGAAACCGATACAATGTCACCGCACATAGCGGTCGCCTTCACAGTCTTCTCCACCTGTGTCCATATGTCGTTTTTCAACGCCTCAAACCGTGCATTATGGTTTGTCACATCGGCCAGATTCATTGTCAGTTTGCTTTGCAAATTGTAGTACTCCATCAGGAGTACATAGAACGGATCACTGTCACAGTTCTCCAACAGAGAGTTCATGAGGAACTCCAGCTCAAATTGCTTCACCATCTCTATGTCCTGACAGTAGTAGATCTCACGCATTTGTTCAGTTGTGAACGGCTTGAGGCGGCTCATAGCCGTGGATGTTGAACTCGGCTTGTAGGTCTGATAAAATACATCGGTCTTCGTCTCGACGCGACTCATATCGGACAGGTCGGGGTACTTCACAGCCACTGCGGGTTTAAAGTCATACTGAGTCGCTGTCTTCGGCTCATCTAGTATCGGAGCAGATGGTTCTTCGAAGTTATGCGTCCACGGCTGTGGAGTACCAGTGTGTTCAGTGTCAACTGTTGCCGGTGCACTGGGTGTACTTATAGGGCTTGAGGCTGCAGCAGGTGTCTCAATGATTTCTGTTTCCGGTTTAACGTCATCTGCCCGAATAGGCTCTTCTTCTTCCTCACTCTGTGCTGCGACTGTCGGCACATTTTTTTCCTCTGCTTCAACTTGTCCATCCTCCCCATCTGCCTCATGCTTCTCTTCCTCCTCTGAACTAAGCAACGCATCATCGTCCAAGGATATCTTATCGAATGGCTGAAATTTCGCCGACACAAAACAATCATGACTGACGATTTGATCGCATTTTGTTGTTGGAAAATCTATATCCAATGAAATGGTTTTGCTACTAGCCCCCTTCGAGGTTGTCGCTTCACTCTCCTCCTCTGAGTCAGTGAGTAGTTTTTCTTCTTTAATCTGGGCCCTCTTTGTTTTCCTTTTTTTCTGCAAATAACAGCCGATAAGAATACAAAGAAATTGTTTGCGTATGCATTAGAAAAACGACACTGCAGTGGAAAACAATTTACCAGAACTTTAGGCCTCTCCATTGTCGCCATCTTTGTGGCCGTACACCCGGATTGAGTTCGTAATGCAATTAAAATAAACAATTTTTCTACGTGCAATGGTTTGATTCTTTTTATCTTCTATTTACGCATCTGGATCTTGGGAAGTACCTTGTACTCTTTGCAGAACCGATGCAATCGTTTGACAGACAACCTGTCTGTTTGGCTGTGTTGCAGTTTTGTCTAGTGATACCAAGCTGTTGCAATTTTCTACTACCTGTTGAGTGTTGTTTTTGATTTGATCTACTTTCCTCCGCTTCCAGTGCAGCTCATAATTCGAGGAGCATTTTCGCACTTAAATCTTGATTAAGTCACTCAGAGTTGAGTATCGAGTGTCCCACTTAGAAACAATTATTTATTACTGGAGCCATTATTCCTAGACAAATAGATGCAGATTTGGCAGCACTTACTGCACTGACAGTTCGCACCAAAAGTGCACACTCTGACAGAAAACAGATGACATCTTGTAAACAAATCTCCCCCATCAATTGAGGAGTTTATTGTTTTCACAATATAATCATTTCTCTGCCAATAGAGATTTTAAAATTTAATTTACTCTAATCTCAGCCAACATGACAATATACAATTTGTATATTTTCGATAAATACGGCACTCTGATGTACTATGGAGAGTGGAATCGTCTGAAGAAATCCGGAATCACACGGGAGGAGGTAAGCACTTTTCGCACTCTGCATCCGCCCATCAGTCCACCAAACTCCAAACTTTCAGGAAGCGAAACTCACCTATGGAATGCTGTTTTCGATTAAGTCCTTTGTAAACAAAATATCGCCGCACGATCCTCGTGAAGGCTTCTTGTTCTACAAAACCAATAAGTATGCGTTGCATTTCCTAGAAACACCATCCGGACTAAAGTGAGTTAAAACTCTGGAATTTAAGTTGAGCACAATGCAATTGGATCTGTTGTCGTTCCAGGTTTGTGTTAAATACAGACACTGCTGCGATGAATGTTAAGGAACTCCTGCAGCAGCTGTACAGCAAGGTGTGGGTTGAATACGTTGTTCGAGATCCACTCTGGTCACCGAATACACCAGTGACTTCGGATTTGTTTCAAAACAAGTTAGATGACTTCATTAAGCAGTCGGCTATTTATGGTATTCGAAATATATAGATGTTTGTATAGAACCTACTTTGTTTCATTCAACGGCGTAAATGCACGATCAGTGTGAAAAGTGAACGAAGAAGTTTCTTCAGTATCGGTATTTGCGCTTGTGATCAGGTCATTTGGACGGTGAAATGTTTGTACAGCGACATGAGTCTAGTCAGACGACGAATCCAAGGTCTAAGTTGAGTGGGACATGTAAAGCGCATGGACAACATGTTTCCGGCCCGAAGACTCATGGTCTCTCTGACTTGTGGTACAACGCAGCAGAAGACGCCCGTGTTGAAGTTGGAGCAGAGTGGTAATCGGACCACAAACAGCTTGGTGTCTGAAATTGAAAGAAGCAAGACAGAGAGGCATTAGCCTCGGCCCAAGAATCTTCGACTCTGAGCCTGAACCCACAAGGTGGCACACACAAGTCAAGGGGGACCTGGAAGTGCAGACAGCTGGTGAAAGCACTTGCTGGCTAGAGACGCATGTTGGGTGAGGCCTAGCTCCACCTCGGACTGTAGTGCCCTAAGAAAATAAGGCAGCCAACGATTTTAACAACTACGGCTCTGCATAATGATGAGTGGAGGCGAAGATATAACAACGAACTGTACGAGCTGTTCAGCAACATCGAATGAAGATCCAACGATTGAGATGGCTAGGTCATGTAGAGCGGATGGAAATCAATGCTCCGGCCCGGAAAGTCATCGAATCCACCCCCGAGGGACGACGCAATAGAGGAAGACCGCGACTCAGGCGGTGCACCCAAGTGGAAAGGCACCTCAACCAACTATGCGTGTGAAACTATAGGCAGCTAGCTGAAGATCGAGCTGGCTGGAGACGCTTGTTGGTCGAGGCCCAGGTCCACCCCGGACTGTAGCATCACCTTAAAGTAAGTAAGTAACGTTATCCATTTCATGTCTCATTCACAATTGCGTGCCACTAGACACACTCGCTTTCATTTGATTTCATTTATTGTTTCCATAGTATCGCTGCACATTCGCGTTTCACATGACCCAATGTCTGCGGCGTCTGTATTCCCTTATCCACTTCATGATGTACATATGCTCCAATTGCCTTGCATTCCTAACCGACGGTGGGTCCTGCAATGACAGAAGTTTGCAAAGTTTCCTTTAAAGTTTGTACACATTTTTGACACCAATTACATACCAGCTCATTGGAGTACCTCAAATCAATGTGATGCGCTCCTTCGGGAATGTTGATGACCAGTGTCTGATCGTTGGGCGCGGTCAGAACTGAAGCAGCACTCCATGGATCCAATAATCCGTTGGAAAATATAATGTTCGTCGCGTGCCTTTGGCGGGATAAACGTTAGCTCTGTGAATAGACTCAATGAACTCGAAACTCACGTCAAGTTATCAACTCCGAAATGCCTCTTGATTCTGTTGGCGCCCTCTATCGCAAGGTTTCCATAAGTCGACACGCAACTATCGAACGTTTCGTTGTAAGTGCCACCGCCATCTGGAAACATACTATGCTCACGATCGCACATTCCCGTGAGCAGCTCAGTGCAAGTCTGAAAGATCCAAGCATCAGTATCGGAGTCACTCATAACTCCCTTGCGGACCTGGAAGCATTTATTCTCCCCATTTGAGTCGACGTACATATCGAGAGCTCGACGCAATGCCTAGCAAATAAACGCAAATCAGAAACGCACATTCAGAAAACTGAATGATTTGAATGAACCTTGATCAGGTCTCGACCGTTGTAGTTCTGTCGCAGACTACTGCAGAACTTCTTCACCGGATTCGCGGGCAGATCTGCGTAGACGTCCGCCGCGTAAGGATAGTTCGCCATGGCCATATGCCAATACATGCCGTTCAATTTGTCTGTGAATGCAATCAGTTAGGGCGCTTCTCTGCTGCAGTTTGTCACTTCTACTTACAGAGGAAATCGTCTACCTGGTATGCGCTGGTTAAGGGCTTACAAAAACCGAAGACATCGTTGATGAATTCGACACCGCCGTCAGTTCGGGCGATCTCCTTAAGTGTCGACCAGGATTTCTTAATGTTCATCGCACAGAACTCATTGTCAGCCAGTCGGAAGACATTCGTGATCACTTGTGAGTACGTCTCGCACGCTGTCATATTCGAGAACTGCCGCAGAGGTGCGGAAGAAGCGAGCGCTCCAGCAATCAGATGTGGATACTTGATGCGGAAGAGCGCTGCCAAGACACCACCATAAGATCCTCCAATTGCTATTACTGGCCGAGATTTTCCGTTCATTATGCGATGCAGCAGTTCGGCAAAATCGGCTAGGGTTTGCTCAATAGACAGATATGCGAATGTGTTTCCTTCATTATCCGGTGGAGGTATCGATTTTCCGTAGTAACGATGTTCGGCGAACACTACCAGAGCGTTTATTTTCGGTGCCAACTCCCAGATGAAGCCGGTGGCGTTCGCAAAGAACTCGACGTCCGCTTCGTTGCCGCAGTAGAAGAGAATCGGTGTATTCGAGTTGCCATGGGTGAACGTGTCATTCATCAGATATCTGAAAATTAATACATATATAGTCACAGAATACTGAACTAGTTCCTCGTTCTGGGGAAGTGCTAATATGTAGATTTAAAAAGAGCGAGTCTATGGAAGCATTGCACGGAATAAAGGAACATCGGTTGCTTTGCGGCAAGTTCCGTCCAATTTCCAGTCAAGTTCTAAGAATTGATTTCAAATATGTAGTAAATCAGCAGAAAGAGTTACCATCTAAGCCCTAAGTCCTAAGTCCTAAGTCCTAAGTCCTAAGTCCTAAGTCCTAAGTCCTAAGTCCTAAGTCCTAAGTCCTAAGTCCTAAGTCCTAAGTCCTAAGTCCTAAGTCCTAAGTCCTAAGTCCTAAGTCCTAAGTCCTAAGTCGTAAGTCCTAAGTCCTGAGTCCTAAGTCCTAAGTCCTAAGTCCTAAGTCCTAAGTCCTAAGTCCTAAGTCCTAAGTCCTAAGTCCTAAGTCCTAAGTCCTAAGTCGTAAGTCCTAAGTCCTAAGTCCTGAGTCCTAAGTCCTAAGTCCTAAGTCCTAAGTCCTAAGTCCTAAGTCCTAAGTCCAAGTCCTAAGTCCTAAGTCCTAAGTCCTAAGTCCTAAGTCCTAAGTCCTAAGTCCTAAGTCCTAAGTCCTAAGTCCTAAGTCCTTAGTCCTAAGTCATAAGTCCTAAGTCCTAAGTCCTGAGTCCTAAGTCCTAAGTCCTAAGTCCTAAGTCCTGAGTCCTAAGTCCTAAGTCCTAAGTCCTAAGTCCAAGTCCTAAGTCCTAAGTCCTAAGTCCTGAGTCCTAAGTCCTAAGTCCTAAGTCCCAAGTCCTAAGTCCAACGCCATTCCGGAGCAGAGTTGTAAGTGTGTACTGTGCCGGATTTAAGGAAGGCCAGCCGAAGCTGCAGCCCCGGACTTCCACAAAACAGGGGCCCCGACAATAGACTTTTAAATTTCAAACACAGGACATCAACTTCGAACTAGAACTTCAATATTCTCGGTCCCAAAAGCTTTAAATTGCATAGGCGAGAGGCGAGAAATACATTTCAAATCAACAACCAGCTGCATTTGTGATCGACCGTTAAGCAAAAAGAAATACATTACCGGAAACAGAGCACAGTGTTGGGACTCTGAAAATTGCAAATTGTGGTAGATACTAATAATATGGGTGGCGCTATAGCCTGAAGAGGGCCAGGGACTAGCTTCTCAGCAACCACTTGTGTTGTGCGTGCTATTGTTCTGTCACAAGTGGAAGGGACCTACAGTTTTATGCCGACTCCGAACGGCAAAGTTTAAGGAGCTTTTTCTACACAGTTCTACTCCTTGAGCATTGTCATTGACTAGAAAGAGGTGGGGCCGTGTGATAGATCCCGAAGAAAAAGAGTAGTATAACTGGTTTACATATACAATTTCTAAGAAATTTCACATCTACAACGTTAACGCTGCTCTCATAAATGAAACAAACAGTTCCTCATTCTTCTCTGTGTTCACCAACAAGCAACAAGAACTATAACAAATATCTACTTGTCATCAACACGCTGGAAAACGTGGCCTACATACAAAGAGGAATGGATACACCTACACAAAAACATAGATTAAGCTAGCTAATAGAGGTGGGCAACATCGTTAATTTCAGTGAGACGGATAGTTCACGTTCGAAATGGGAGTATTTGTGTCTGTAGCGACAGCCAAGCCCTACTCAACTCTTTAACCACTTCCAGGATAGTCCAAGAATACAAGTCTTCTCTGAATTGGATCGGCAGGTTCAATTCGTCTTGGGGAATCACGAGAAATGAGATCGCCGATGAACTTGCTATACAAGGATCAGAGGAGATACTCTTAGGACCCGAACCTACGTTGGGAATACCCGCATCCCTGTTAAGGCTTCCATCGATGGCTGCGCTTCTCGAGAGCACAACCGGAAGTGGCATGACTCTCCAGGATGTAGACAAACCAAGCACATGCTCCCAAACGTCTGTAAGAAATCCGCGGCTTTCTTGTTATCTCTTAACAGAAAAGATTACAGACGACACTAACAGGCCACTACACCTTCGCCGAACACCTACATGTGCTTGGCCTAAGCGATGAGACCCTCTGCGACGCCTGTGGAGAAGACGACGACACTGCAGAGCACTTCCTCTGCCACTGTCCTGCCTTTGCTCGGATCAGGTGGCAGTTACTTGATGCTGATGAGGTGAGAGCTGATGAAGTAGGCTCCTCATCACAGAAGCGCCTGCTGGTATTTCTCCGGAATACCATGAAATTCCATTAAATGTTGATTGCTGCCTGGTAGTACAATGGACCAGATTTTTGGGTCTGAGTCCTCCAGTGTAGTGTTAAAAAACCTCCGACAAAAAAAATGATTATTTTACCACTGACAGCTTTTTCCGGCTCAAAATCTTGACAGATCATACCTCCGCGAAACGAAATGAGTTGCTTTATGCTTGAAAACCGTTGGGAAATATGGAAAACTTCTTTACAAAGTGAGTGCTGTCTAGCAACACTCATGGTCCCCGTCATCATACGGTGCGCACAAATGAGCATGTGGCTGCAGTGGCATTCTTAGAAAACGAAGCTTGGAACAAAGTTTCGATCAACGGTGGGCACATGGTAAGACAAGGATTTTGACGACCTCTGGTGCTTGTAGGACGGTACGCCATGCCACACAGCCCATGCCACAATCGATCTTTTGCGCACCAAATTCCCAGATCGTGTTATCAGCCGTCTTGGCTATGTCAATTGGACGCCTCGGCGCTGCGATTTGACCAATTTGGACTTTTTTTTTGTAGGGAAACCTGAAGGACCGATCTTATGCCAACAATCCGGAAACGATTCGAGCACTTAAGGCCAATATCATTAAGACCGATACCACCAACAAGGTCTTGAAAATTTGGGGTGACAGACTGCGGTAGTGCAAAGTCAGTTACTTGAACGACAATGTATTTGAACGGGAATGTCTGTTCTTACTTTTAAAGCCATAATAAATGGAACAATGTAATTTCGTTAATTTGATTGCATTTCAAAAAAGAAACTTATAAAGCTTTTTTTTAGTTGATTTCCCAATAAACTTGATTTGATTTGATTTCCTAAAAAAACTAACTACACTTGAGTGAACATTTTTTTCATTATATTTGGAAGGCTAATAAGGCGTCTCATTTGTTGCTCCAGTCCTCTTAATCCGGCACTGAGTGTGTAAACTGCTTCAAGTTCCGATCAAAGGTCCACCCTATGAGATAGATCTCCTCTCGACTAAGGTAATACGCGGAATTTATTTCATCATCGTTTCTGCCTGGTTTTCAACGTTTAACTAAAGCGACACCTTCAACTCACCTCAGATTAAAAACCCTGTCCGTGAAGAATGAAAAGTGATCAACAGGAAGTGTGATATATTTTTCCTCATATTGGGGCACAGCAAATGAAGCACCAACCACAACGAGTGTCAGGCACCAGCAACAACTAGCGAAATTCATCTCAAAACTTAAACAAGTGCCAACTCGTATCTATAAGACGGTGTTCCTCTCGTCGGCACACGCAACGGTCTACTAAATGAATTCATTTCAATTTCCATTTGTGACTAGAGTCGTTATCGACGAGTTGACTTTTTGCATTTGCACTTGCCCTATTTAAGCTTACATTGAGCTCTGAGTGAATGCGTCACGGGGTTTTTACTCGAATGCATCCTCTGTGATGCATCTGGTTTCTCTAAAAGTGTTACGTTTTTAGTTATGATTTATTTTTTACTGCAGTCAGCATACTTGACTTGTCTCATGTTGATAAGAGTTCATTGCACGAAAACGGGTGGCAGGGGCTTGGGAGTTCAGGCCGAGTTCCTGTTTTACAGATAAAAGTTTGGTACTTCTTTATGGTCACATATTCATCAATAGTGAGTTGTAGAGCTCTCTCTTATCGACGTTACACTTAATTCTTGAAGGTGTTGAAGCAAGTAGTTCTTGCGGGTATGTTCAGTGATGCAGTTTTATACTAGTTACTTACTTACTTATCAGGCCGCCTAACGTAAAATCTTAGAAACTATCTTAACTATGTTCGTAACATTACGTGCACCTTCTTCGGCAGACTGTCTCCTGTCTCGAGCCGAGATCGATCTACTGAATCGGAGGAGATCCTCGTGACTGCGAGCGACATCCCGTTCGTATTGGAGTCGCCTGTCCACTGTTCGGCGTACGACATGCAAGATGACAGGACATCCTTGTGGATCCTGTATTTGGCCAATTTTGTCGAGATAGAGGAACACTTCAGGAGGAATAAAGCCGGTGAGGCGTACTCTCTCATGGTACATAACATTGGGTTAGTAAGCCACGAAGAACAGACTGGAAGAAGTCAAAGCTCGTGCAATATGCCTTCTGATCAGCTTAATAATAAAATGATCTATCCTGTTCAGGTTTGCCTCGTTGAACAGCACCTCGTTGGAATGGAACTTCTTGTACTCAGACTCAGGTGTACGATACAACCGGAGACAGGTGCGAAGACACTGTCTCTCGAACAACCTCATCTTTTCCATCTGGGAAGGACTCACATTGAACCACAGATTGCGTCCGCGATTACTTGGTCTTTATACCGGAGATTCGGTTTTCCTCTCCTTCTCGAACCAGGAGGCTCGGATTCGAAGACACTCCTTGCTGCAGCATAGACTAGTTATTCAGGCCAATTAGTCTGACAAAACTGATCCTATGGATGTACACGGCGGTAGTTCGGCCGATTCGAACACAAGGATCACTAGCATGCTGGCCGGCCAATATTACAAAACTCAACAAGGTACAAAGAACAGCATGCATTGGCACTACAGTCGACACCATCAGACGCTGTGACGGTACATCTTCTACCTCTGCCCTTACACAGTAAAAAGCACTACAGCACACAGCTCCATCAGGCTAAGAATCAGGCATCCTAGACCTTCTACCGAGAGTAACAACCTCCACAGACTATACGGGCACCAAACTCTAATCCTTGAAAGAACAGAATGGCATGTTGGACAGATGTGCAGGGATGGGCAATCAAAAAGTGACGGCTCTAAGATGGGCGGCGGACTCGGTGCGGATGTGTTCTCAAAATGTCTGACCATGTCTAAAGCTTATAGACTACCTGCCAATACCAGTGTGTTCCAAGCGGAACTATATGCCATCCGGGAACTCTCGCTGCTCCATCAAGGTCGGAAATGAACTCACCGAGACCTTCAATGACAAAAAAGGTTTTGGGCAAAGCTGTCACGTGATTATTTTAACATCATACTTGAGAAGGTCGTGCAAAACTCACTCGCCAACGCAAGAGGCACTATCGTCCAAAAGTCCGTACAATTGCTAGCATACGCGGACGACATTGACGTGATTGGTCGAACACAGCGAGCCATCAATGAAGCGTTTGCTGATATTGAAACGGAGGCGGCGAAAATGGCTTTAGCAGTGAACGAGGGCAAAACGAAGTACATGCTGTCATCGAGAAAGGACGCACAACATCGACGACTCGGCCAGAACGTCACCGTAGGCAGCTTTAACTTCGAGGTTGGTTAAAGACATCGTCTACCTCGGCTCCCAAGTAAACATTAGGAACAACATCAGTACCGAGATTAAACGCAGAATAACTCTTACTGTTTCTTTGGACTCAAGAGGCAATTGAGTAGTAGAGCCCACTCTCGAAGGACCAAGCAAACATTATATAAGACCCTAATCATCCCTGTCCTGCTCTATGGCGCAGAAGCCTGGACAATCTAGAGCTAGAGCAGATGATGAAGTCTTCCGAGAGAAAAGTTCTGCGCTCCATCTTTGGTCCTGTTTGCGTTGAAAAAGATTCAACCATGAACTATACGGGCTGTACAGCGACATGAGCCTTGTCAGGGCGTCTACAGATTCAACGCCTAAGATGGCTAGGTCATGTAGAGCGCATGGACAACACTGCTCCAGCCCGAAGAGTCTTCGACTCCGAACCAATGGAACAACGCAATAGAGGACGCCCACGGAACCGATGGGGCACACAAGTGGAGTAGTACCTCAACCAACTTGGTGCGCGAAATTTCACGCAGCTGCATAAAGATCGTGCCAGCTGGAGAAGCTTGTTGACTGAAGCTCTGGTCCACCCCGGACTGTAGACTCCAAACTAGACAGGAATGCCGGGCTGAGCTATCGTCATTAGAAGGCCAGTTCAAAATGGATTCCAGATCACGACGACATTCCATGAAATGAGACGGCCGATAAACTGGCTAGGGAGGTATCTGCCCTCCAATGCTCGCTTGCAGAGGAGGTGCATATCCGAATGCAAGCAGTCAAGCTAGAGCCAGACAGTCACCGCTAGGTACACCCTTCTTCAACTCACTGCGTGAGATTTCTGGAAAGGATATTAAGGAACTAATGTCCTTCTTAAATCCTCACCTGGCATGGCATGGCAGCCTTTCCAGTGGGTGGGCTTAGGAGTCTTGACATTCCTCGCCCTTTGGCAGCCTAACGACTGGTGAGACTGCTCCGCATTGATTCAGCCACATGAGGGGGCGTATCGCCATACATAATTTTTCTGAGATTTTGGCCGATGTAAATAGTCGCAGCATCACCAACTTTTGTTTGTTTACCTTCCGCACACAGTCTCGACTTAAGCTTCTTAGTTTTCATTTCATTCAATTCGTTTAAATTGAACTCTGTCCTCAATCGCTCTGTTTTAACTTGTAAGTGCCCCGCATACAGTGACACTGGTGGTTGCTCCCATTTGTGTGAAAGCTCAAAAGCTCTTTTCAGTTCGAAAGGCAGCAGAGAACATAGAATGAGACAACGGGCCACCACAACAGATCACACTGATTGTTGGACGCTGACAGTGATTACAAAGCCTTCTTATCTACAGATGCAGCAAACTGACGTGACTCAATCGCTCAGAATGAGTTTATCCCGATCCGAGGGGTTTCGGGAAAGAGCCTAGAAGTTGAAATCTGGACTTCGCCACCACCCAAGGTTGACACAATTGCTTTGTCTACTGAATCGAGCACTGTCCGATCAAAAAGAAAATTTCACCTCCGGTTCAAATGTGTCAGTGTTACATCTAGGAACTAGCGATAGCGGCGACACCGTTTTGAGAGCATCACTACGGCAAATGTCACACACAACGTACGTATCAAAGATTATGTTTATTATTATAGTCATTTGATTTGCTCGATAAGAGCAACAAAAAGTACAAGATGAAATGTCAAACTACCCCCTTCTCCTTCCTTTCAATTTTGAAAAGTAGAAGTTTTCAATCCAGCTTCGGATGATCTTCATTTCAGTTCTCCTCGCAATGCGAACCGACTGAGGGTCCTGAAAATAAGCAGACGGCAGATGAAGACTGACACAAGTAAAGCCAGTGAATTGCAACCCACCTCTGATTTGGCACCTCTCAAGTCAATGTGATGTGCTCCTTCGGGGATGATGATGATGTTTATGGCATCGTTTGCAGTCCTCAGTACACCACCTCCACTCCATGGATCCAATAGGCCATTGCTGAAGATTATATTCGAATATGACCTGTGGAATGGATGGATGGATAATGACTTCTGTGACGAATAATGGTTTCCCTTACTCAATGTGCCGTCCACCGTATCTGATGAGGATTTCATCCTTTCTTGGACGTATTTTATATTTCTTGAAGCACTTGTCTGAGTACGCCGCGAAGTTCCAGTCCGACTTTCTGAACATGCTGTTATCATCTTTGACACACATCGGCATGACCATTTCATTGCAGGCTTGTATGTCCCAGCCCTGTGCACCAATGCCGCCGAAAGCGTTGCTGTAGTCTAGACATTTGGATGTTCCGTCGAAATTGGTGTAGACGCTCAATGCACTTTGGAGGGCCTAAGAAATAGGAAAACATGCGTGTTACTCCGATCACATTGCTATCCTTGGTGTGTTCACCTCAATAAGGTCCTCATCCTTGTCAGACTTCTTAGACAAATAGAAGCAGAACTGCCGAACAGGATAGCCTGGGACGGGTTCCAAGAAACTATTGGGATAAGGATAGTTGATCATTGCAAGGCTGCCATATGCATCCTCAAGATAGTCTGCAGGGACACAAACACAGAATAAAGCCAAAAGCAAACAAGTGTCGCGTGTAAGCTTACCCAAGAATGCATCGATATCACTGGCCTTAGTGAGCTCTTGGCCCTTGCAGAACTTGAACTTCGAGTTGAGGAATGCTCGGCCGGTGTCATTTGACGCCAGATTTCTGCAAAACACAATTTCATCTCGAGATCGATCAGAAAAGCACAACAGCTACTTACTTAAGCACACTCCAGGATTTCTTGATGTTGTAGGTGCAATTCGAGTTCAGCGAGGTATTGAACACCGACGTGACGATCTTGGAGAATATATCGCACGGCGTCAAATCTGAAAGAGAACAAATGCCTTCACCCAAGTCTGAGTAGATTTCCTCGCCAGTGCGTACCTCCAAATTGCCAAATGGGCGCCGAAGCAGCCAATGCCCCGGTCACATGATGCGGATATTTCATGCGGAACCATGCAGCCAACATGCCACCATATGAGCCGCCAATAGCAATTACCGGCCTGTCATTCCGTCCCTCGGTTATCTCATCCAGCAATTGCGCATAGTCTGCCAGCGCTTGTTCCGCACTCAGGTAACCATAATGCTGGGGCCCGTTGAACGAATCATTGCCGAACGGTAGCGATTTGCCATAGTAACGATGTTCAGCGAAGATTATCAAAGCCCTCACCGACGGAGCGTTCTCCCAGATGAAACCCGTATTCTTGGCGAAAACTTCAATGTCACCCTCATTGCCGCAGTAGAAGAAAATCGGGCTTGTATTGTCGTTTGCGGCGAAAGTATCATTGATCAGATAGCTGACGAATACAGATCGTAAGAGGTAACCCTTAGGCACTAATTTCGATTATAATCTTACCGCAATCGGAACGAGGCATCGCTCACGTAATTGAAATGATCCACGGGGACTGTTGTGAAGTTCTCCTTCCAAAAGTACTTCTCATCGTCTGTGTTATCGCCAGTCGCAGATGATGTCGCGAAAAAAGCAACGAAACACAATATTTTTAGTATTTTCAGCATTTTAATCGATTGCGAACAGCTCGAGCTAAAGATCACACCGCGCCAGCTGTCAAATCGACACTGATGATCATAAACAACGGGGAAGTATGTACTTTCATCAAATGAATCAAGTGCTTTCGCTGATGTCACTTCATCTGTGTTTGCTTGTATTCGCTGTTTGTTTATCGGACATCCGCACATCTGAGCGAACGGAGCGAGATGACTCTGAGTGTGGCCGCTGGGCGGAGTGTATTCCTCTCGTTTTTTGTTTTAGCCATGCATTGCAACTAAATTGCGTTCTCTTATCAATCGAATTACCTATTCGTTGCGCAAACAGATCTATGATAGGCTCAAGCATAATTCCTGTTTGGAATTTAACAAATTGCAGCTCATGGGCTGACAATCCTCCCTCATAGGTAGGTGTTTGCGTTTCGCTGTATCGTGTCGAATTGCTTTAGAAATGTTGATTAGTTTATAAGAATGTTGCTGAGTACACATGTTAGGCTGGTGAATGACAGTAGCACTTGTGCATCACGATAAGTGGGCTTAGGACGTAAACAATACGCCCTCAGATTCACTTTCGAAAGGGCAATGCTCTTTCCTCATAAGCGATAAAAATACCAAAGCTGTGAGGAATATCTGTACGTATACACTCTCGCTATCGTCGCAGTCAATGTGCAAAGTAGTATTTAGAGACATTTCAATGCTCCCACTACGCATGCAGAAGAATACGTCTCGGAACCAGAATGATTTTGACTTGATCACCAAGTGTGATTTTTCCAAGTTTACGTTTATAAGCTTATACAGGTTGACTAGCATTGATACGCGCAACTGGAGCCATCTAGCCACCTAGTTAGAGATCGCCCGAGCTGGAGAGGCTTGTTGGTTGAAGCCCAGGTCGACTGGGGACCGTTGAGCCGCACAAGGAAGGAGAAGAACTAACGTGCAATGAATGTCTGAAGAAGGAATTGTATTATATTAGACCAAGACAGCTATTTTTAATGAGTTACGTTCTGTTGATAGGTGTTTAAGTATAAACTCAAGTGAGGTTAGGTTAGGTTCGTGGGTAGACGCGAAAACCACGTCTCACTTAGATCCTGATGAACCCATTGCAGTGCTTAAAAGGGGGAAAATTCTTGTTCACCTTCCTCCTACCCATCATGTCTGCACGTTAGCAAGCCATCCTGAAATCTTATCGAACCACTGTCGAGATCCAGAAGAGTGCAAGGCGGTCCGAATTACCCCATGTCCACGACCACAAGAATGAAAAAGTAGTGGAATTTCAGTTCCCCGCGGTTGGAGAAGGATTTCAGTTTTTCACAACAGCTCACACGTATTCACAAACCCGTCTTGGAGAATATTTAGATTTGAAAAGTACGTGGTTAGTCCTCTGATATTCAGCCCCTGTACGCGACTTCAGCCATGGTTCTTGTACAAGGGCGATATCCATCTTCCCCGTTGTCAGGAGAAAAACTAGGTTGGTACTGGCCCCCTTGCTATGGTGGAGATAAATCAAAGGAAGGCGACTAGGCCATGTGGCCCCCTTGCTGTGGTGGAGATAAATCAAAGGAAGGCGACTAGGCCATGTAGAGCGCATGAGCAACATAGCTCCGGCCCGAAAAATCTTCGACTCTGAGCCTGTGTCAGAGGACGTCCACCCGCAAGGCGTCCGATGTGGACCTGTGCCTCACTAAATATACCTCCCAGTCAGCTGTCTCCAGTCGCGCAAACCAAGCCGGCGGAGGTCCACATCGACTTACGTGCGCGACTGGAGACAGCTGGCTGGAGAGGTATGTTTAGTGAGGCCCAGGTCCACATCGGACTGTAGAGACCTAAGACGAAGAAGAACCACCTTCATGGCGACCAGCGGGTTGATTTTTTCTTCACGCTTGTTGCCAGGATTCGCAGTTTACAACGCGTAGTTCCCACTCTGACTTTGAAGCCCTGTCGGCGCAACAGCGGCAGTGACTTATGGCCTAGAAGTGTATCAATTTTCAGTACAGTCCCCCATCTCAATGACTTTCCAGGCCTGACTGTTCAGTTCCGGATAGAGATGTTGAAGGTTACGCTCTCTCCTTTCCTTCGGGAGACCTTTTGGTCTGGTTTGTTCATAATCTCCCCCTTATCCACTATACGTAGGTCGCCATTTGGCCAGGGTACTGCCGTCACTGCAGTCGAGCCAGTGCCTTCCGGACTACATCCACATCTTGGTACAGCTGGCAGAGTTCGCGGTTATGTTTTCTCCTCCATTCGCCTTCCTCGCAGACGGGACCACATTTTTCTTTCGAAGGTACCAAGAATCAGCTCTGCAGTTTTGCTTAGCTTTCGGCTCCATAGAGCAGGACTGGCAAATTAAGAATTTTGTAGAGAATGATATTGGTGCTTTGAGTCAGGAGTTTTGAGCCCAGTAGTCTTGACAAACCGAAGTAGCACCGGTTGCCAAGGGCGACTCTACGACGGATGTCCACTGTGATGTCGTTTGTGGAGTTCACGTTTGCTCCGAGGTAGACAAACTCCTTTACTACCTCGAAATTTTGTCCAAGGTGGTGTGTGACGGAACGTTTTTTGGTCGACAGCATATATTTCGTTTTGTCCTCATTGACCTTGAGACCAGTTCGTTTCGCCTGTTCTTCAATCACCGTAAGAGCTTCCACTACGGCACGTTTAGAACGCGCGACGATGTCATCTGCGTACCCCAACAGTTGGACCGACTTGTAGAAGATATTACCCTCCGTGTTTACAGTTGCTCTCCGCACTATCTTCTCCAGTACCAGATTGAAGAAATCACACGACAGCGCATCTCCCTGCCGAAATCCGGTGCAAGTTTCAAACGGCTCAGAAATCCTTGAGCCGAACTGCACGGGGCATCGCGTATGTGTTAGCGTGGTGCGACACAACCGGATCAGTTTTCCCGGGATCCCGAATTCGGCATCGAATAGCTCCTTGCGATGAATGCTGTTGTATGCGGCTTGGAAATCGATGAAAAGGTGGTGCGTATCGATTTGAAACTCACTGGTCCAGGAATTGTCTTAGTGTGAAGATTTGGTCTATAGTCGATTTGCCGGGCCGGAAGCCGCAGTGATACGTGCCGATTAGTGCGGTTCAAAACGGCTTTAGACGTTCACACAGTACGCTGGACAGGATCTTGTAGGCGACGTTGAGCAGGGATATACCTCAATAGTTGTTGCTAGAAGTCAGATCGCCTTTCTTGTGAATGGGGCATATGGAGCTGATATTTCAGTCGTCGGGCATGCTTTCGTCTTTCCAAATTCTACAGTTGAGCTGGTGCATGCTCCTAGCCAGAACATCGCCACCGGCCTTGAAGAGCTCTGATGGTAGGCCATCGCAGTTGTTTTTCAGCCTTTTAATGGCTGTGCCGACTACTTCATCGACTGGAGTTGGGATTGTCGCATTCCATGAGCTGAAAACCCTTGACAGTGGTCAGCTGTCCTCCTTTTTCAGAATGGCATCATTCACATCATCAAGGATTCTGAGCTCGGTGAGTCTCCATTGGTCGTTCGAGAGTTTTCGCTTCGGATTACGAAAGCCGACAACTGCGACTTGTAGGCGAACCGTAGCTGCTGCCGAGTATTTCGGCCTCTTAAGAGGCGATTCGTTGTGGACCCTTGACTCGCTTCAGGTTGCGACTTGGCCTTGTCCAAGTCTTTGTTGTTACAACCTTGAATGAGGTGAGATGACAATGAACTCAAGTTTAGCTCAGACACTCTTTCTTACTCAGCGTATCACTTCGTTTCTGAACGTAAACTTTGCGATTAACTCTCATGAACAAGAATACGTAACAGCTATGAATATGATATCCAAAGAATAACACACTATTCTCTTACCAAAGTACCATGAATTTAGAAAAGAACAAAACACTTTGCCCGAATGAAGCTCCAGTGTCTTGAAAGCAGATACATCCTTCTTGACATAAACCACAATTTCCTTAAAAGATCTCGTTTATTTATACCAAACTCGAAGAACACTTAAGACCACGTCTCCTCCTGATACCGCTTCGTCTTAATTAGTTTCTCAATGAGCAGCTCATTCTCCACCACTTCCTCGAATGCCTCCTTTACCGCAGTTGGCATATTCTTCGAGGACCCCGCAACAAACACAACAGCATCCTTATTCACTATGAGGTCCTTTAGGCTGGGCGCGTTCTCCTTGATCAAATGCTGCACATACACCTTGTGGTCTTGATCTCTTGAAAATGCAGTAAGGCATGTAGCAACACCCTTCGATTGGAAATGCTCAAAATCGTCGCTGAAATGAAGAGAAACCGAGTTACACAAAACAACAATCGATAATGTGCTCATCTAACCTGCAAAAGAAATCCTTGTCCTTGTTCCTGCACCCAAAGAAGACCCAGCAATCGGCAGCCAGCTCTTTTGAGTCTGCGCGCTGCATCAGCACACTTCGGAATGGAGCTATCCCGGTGCCAGGTCCCACCATTATAAGCGGTATTGAAGGATTCTTGGAAAACTGCATTGTCCCTCGTTTAATTGCGCCCAAAAGTGTATCACCCGCCACCAGGTTCTTCAGCCAGTTCGAGCATAAGCCCAGTCTCGGAGTCGATAACTTTGTTTTGTACTCAACGACAGCTACTAGCAGGTCAAGGCTTCCTGTTGTGGGTACCGATGCTATTGAGAAACTTCGTGTTTGAATTATTTGAAACAGTTCAAAGAGAATCTCCAAGGTAAGAGCGGCTGTTGCGTGGCGAAAATCGAAAAGAATCTCCAGTATCGTCCGGCGCGGCCTGTTCGCATAGGCTATGACGTCTTCAAGGCCCACGGACGTGGTGAACTCCTGCAGTTTTTCCTTCTCCATTTCGTCTTCGCAATTGAGGGCAAGCAGGCCAAATGCACTCTGTCGAGGTACGGCGCTAAGGTCCCACACGTACTTGGCCAGCTGTTCGAGGGAAACTGGTCTTTGATACGGCAAGGGCACGGGCATGTCTGAAACGAATCACACGAGAATGGATTTAAGCTATTTTATTGACAGCGTGTCCTTCTGGATGCTGTAACCTGTGACCCACATTCGTTCACAAAAAGTAAAACACAAGCTTCTCTACAAGAAAAATATAGTTTTTATTTCATAATCTACATGTTCTCATCGTCATCCTGCGCCCATCCATCCTCGTCGGACAAGAACCTCCTCTTGGCAGCTGTATTCATATACGGACGCAGGACCCATTCAACATTTGCTGCCTGCAATTCGTCCAATGTCCCCAGCTTGATCTGGTAAAGCTTCAGTTGAAACCTCGGTCCAACTTCGACCAACTCCATCTCCTTATTCACGTACTGGAACGTGTGATGGCGGAAGCTGATGTAATCATCGTGATTCGCGAATGTCATCACTCGTTTGGAGTCCTTCTTGGGCACGGGGAACAAGTGTTTGAGAATTTTCATCGTTCGCTCTGCCAGCGGTGTCTTGAAATTGTGAAACACCAAGTGTGGCTTCTGTTCACTCATTGGCCCCACGTCGGGCACATCGTGCCGCATCACAACGCCAGAGATATTGAAGAACGCGGTCGGACCATACGGCAGATGACATATCACCAAGTTGTCCGGCACACCACGATGTTCGTGTACAATAATAAAATCTGTCACATCATTGGCGCGACACGCGTGCATTAATTGCTTCATCTCGTACTTGCCGCGATTCATGCGCTGGGCATTGGGGAAAATCAAGCGAAGCTCTTTGACGAACATTTTCAATCGCGCCGACGGACTGTGAGATGTGGTTATCATGATTTTCGGGTCTTCACATCCTGCCCAGCGGTATTCATCGTCGATATTGCCCTCCATGACTCCATTGGGATCTAGAAAAAAAAGCGAGGAAATAGTAGTGCACCCGATGTTGGAGGTGAGCAGGAGCCACTGGTCTTACCGTCTACATTGTATTTGAGTTTCTCCTGCAGTTGAATTGCTTGCCTTTGAATATTGCCATGAATATGCGTGTTTTTCTGCAGGCTGTTCTCCAGGAGTTGCTTCTTCTCTTGGATTTTATTATGTCGCGTTTCCGCGGATTTCTTGTACAGATATTCCCGGCGGAGTCTGGCTTGTCGGCGAAGCATGTTTTCGAATATATATTTCACTTAATCACAGAACTAAAAACCGAATATAAACAACAATCCACGAAGAACGGCGTGAGGAAATGAATGCGCTAACCTCACATGTGGTGAGCAAACGTCAAAAATCTGTCAAACATGTTTGAGGGAATGGTTCGATGGGTACAGTAGAGGGTATAGAAATGTTACATTCTCTCTGAATTATATGACAACACAATGGATGCGGAAACAAGCAATGTTGCATTCTCAAAACAAGCACCGGCTGGTTATAGAATGGTTCGCGATGAAAATTGATTTCACTTCATTGACCGCGACGTAGTCTTGCAGTGTAAATGCAACCCCTGTTTCAGAGTTATTAACACGATAAATTTGTGCCAATAAACAACAAGAAACCGACCACTTAGCACTCCATACACGATTCAACTGAGTTTACAATTGAATTGAATTGTGTACGGGCTGCTTTACGAGATCAAACTTTACACAAACTATACAAACCATGGTCAGACTAATGGCGGCGTTCACACTCAACAACTTGTCGTTACGATTTGCTTAATAACCGTGCCATCGTCAATGCGAACGCTCGTTACTAGAAGTTGGCACACGGTAGATAAATCATTTTGACTTTTTGGCAATTTGTCGTCAAGCTAATCGTACTGACAAGTTGTACAGTGTGAACGCCCATATTAATCTCTTCGCAAAAGTTGAGAAAATTGGGTAGATATACACATCTTACGATTCCTCTTTTGATTTGCCTTGAAAGAGCCTGTATTTCGATACCAGACTACGACCCGGGTCATTTCTAGAATTGACACATCTTCTAAGAATGAAGAACCTACCTTCGTGCAGTTCCTTCAGCTCTACCACAGTCGCTCGATTAAACCCCAGATTGTACTCTTCGAGGATTTCAAACAACTCATCCACCTTCTCGTCTGTGTTACACGGGCGAACATCTAAGACATCTCCTGGCATCCATTCAGCACTACTGGGAAATCTCAACTTGATCATGCGAACATCTTGGAAGTGGTCACTAGCAGTTTTCCTTAGATTCTCCTAAAATATGCCCACTTTCATTAAAACCCCCTTCATGCCATGTTATTCACAAAGCTCACTTACGACCACAGTGAAAGTTAACGGCGCCTCCTCCAGCGGCCACATCAAATCCTCCAAGTTTGGGCTGCTCTCTTTGCAGCTCTTTTCAACAAGCCATTTGTGACAAAACTTAGAACGCGGCGATTTCTTCAAATGCGGGTGCATTTGACCAAGCGCTTGCCACAGCGTTTCGATCCAGGGTAACAGAGTCGCCGCCAATCCGTGATCATGCTGATCGTCGCAGAGTGCTGGAAACAGATGATTGCGCGTCATCATTTGAATGCCGGCTCCTCCCTACTTACCAAGTGGAATGACTGGAGTAGCAGACAGTTGCAGCAGCCTTTTGTTCAGTTTCTTAGCAGCAAAGTTGTATTTAGCATAACTCGAGTCGCCCAGACCAACGCAGGCGAACTTTAGGCCTTGCAACGAATTCTCCGGCAGACTTTTGCGCAAGAGGAATTTCCAGAATTTCTTCATGTTATCCGGCTCATCTCCTTGTCCAGTTGTGGCCGCAACAAAGACAACTAGTTGTTCGTTAATAAGGTTGCCTATTTTGTAGTCGTTCATGCACATCACCGGACCAGTAAACGAGTAGTCCTTTGATTGTCGCCATATCTGCTCGGCAACGTCTTGGGCGGTTCCAGTTTGACTGCCATAGAGGACAAGGAGCCGCATTTTGCTGTTGAGGGAAAAATTATAAAGAATCTAGATCAACAGCGATGCATTGTCTGATCATTCATCATTCGGAAGCAATTTTGGGTTGCATTTGATCGATTTGTGATTGCTCTGTCTTCTTTTTTTTATCTTTAATGTGGGCTTGGGCGGCTTTTACACACGCTAAATTCGTCGCCGATTTTTCACTGTTGTTGGCAAGGGAGGAGAGACATAAGGGACCGATTTGTAAATCCTTACACAACCGAATAGCGCTTTATTTGCTTAAAAATGCCAACTTCTTCAGAGTGGATCCACGAAAGGGTTCCGCTCATCCCAAAGTGCGTTCTTTTGAAACAAAGTTGATGGAACATAGATCTACACACTCAATCCCATATGCGGTCCACATTCTCCCCGAGATCAAGCCGAAAGTGTAGTCCTTCCGCATTGAAACATGATCAGCATTCACTTATGAACGTTGCGCTACCTCTCACGATCCACTTCACGGACTTGACTCAGGGAATAGGCAAAACGCCCAACACGAGGGCTATAAAATTCACCCATCAAGCAGTTATTCATACATTCTCGTCGCAGATGCACAAACATCTCTCACGCATCGTAAAGCAGCGGATGCATAAACGGCAGAGCTTGCCTCGGCTTCGCTGTGAATTAACACGCCGCCTCGAGGATACCGCCGGAACAGCGGGAACGCCAAACTCAATAAAGCACCCATTAGCTGATGTACCTGCGAGTGCAAGCTGCAATGGACGCTGCGCTTAACAAAGAGGGTAGCAATGGACGCTGCTCTTAACGAAGAGGGTACATCAGCTCCTCATGGGAGAGACACATGGCAAAAAAGCTGGAGCGGTTTTATTGGATTATCTTCAATAGGATGCTGATAACGTGCCATCCTCCCACAGTCTGATGAGGTGGCCACGCACAAAACGTCGCCAATTGTTTAATGTTCTTCGCAAGAAAGGTTGGACAAAAGCGGCGTTCACACTTAACAATTTGTCGATTCAATTTAATTGACGACAAATTGGACAAAAGTTAAAATGCTTTGTCTACCGTTTAACTTGTAGTAACGAGCGTTAACCTTTACGATGGCCAAGCACTGTTATTAAGCAAAGCGTATCGACAAATTGCTGAATGCGAGCGCCGTTAAAAGGGATCACACAAAGGAAATTGAAAAAATCGTGAGTTAAAAGTCGCACATGTAAGAACGGCCCAAGGGATCACTTACAACAGCCTCCACTGTAGATTGACAGATGCAACTTTGAACACACACTCCAAATGCAAATGACGCAAATCTTCACAAATATGGCACTCAACAGTATCATGCCCGTAAATCATTCTTAAGAGGCAATAGGTGGAACAAAATATATGTGAAATGGTCAATCAAACTTACCTTAATTTTTTGTCACTCAATTCACCTGACTGCGACTTTTGATAGAAACAATTTAACCGTCAATCGCTGGGCTATGATAAAATGAATTGCAACTGGGAAATGTCATCCACCAAACAGCTGACATGCGATGTGGTGTCACCGTAGGACAATACTTCAATTCTACTATATTTTTCACCAATTTGCTGCTTAAAACCTAAAAAAAATATTTTAATAACACAAAAGTGCATTAAAACATCAGAGAACCCTGATCATTTAAACAACAACCCTCCTACAACTCGATATTCCCCGCAAAGATTCGCCTTTAATCTGTTCTTACGAATTAAATCGTCGCATTTCGTAACGTAGTAGAACATTGCAACCACTGTCGAACGGCAATGCCATTAGTTGTCTTTGTTGTGTTGCCCTGTTCGCTGGCTGACGACTGGCTAGCCCCTCAACCCATTCAACAATACTTATCAAAACTCATCCTCTTCTTCATTCAATTGTCGTACCAAAAAAAAAAACAGCCGTGGCGTCGCAGAAAATCAGCTGTGATCAGACATAAATACGAGTAATTAAATTACCTGCATTAATTGTTTACAGCCAGCTCAGGCCACCCAAGACCCTCCACATCTTGGGCATAGTCGAGCAGTCAAAACGAGTCTCATCGACCAAGACTGCGGAGAAAATTGTGTTTTATCAAACAAATAACTGTAACGCAAAGGGATATTTCTTTTTTTTTGTTTTATTTTTCATTTTTTTTTCCATCCAAAAAAGGGAGTGTGTGTAGTTGGAAGGGAAAGGAGAAGGAAAATTGAGAAATAAAAATGTCGGAAATAAAATCAATGGAACACGCCACGCTTAAGGTACCTTACGAGGTGCTCAATAAGAAATTTCGTGTGGCACAGAAGACACTCGATCGCGAGGTGGACCAAACGTTCAGTGCCACGAAGGAGGTGGAGAGGAGCATGAAGGGACCAAGTCCGACCATTGCCGAGATCAGTAAACTGGTCGGGGGGGTTGTGGAGCGACTGCAGGTGCTTAAGCGGAAGGCAGACGAGAGCATTTCGGATGAATTGGCTGCCAGCTATGTGTGCAAGCGCAGGCTGGAGCATTTGAAGGCGAACGCATCGTCTGACATGAAGACGAGCTATGAAATGTATCAGGCATCTGTTGACCAATGGAAGAGGGTATGTAGGGCGCTACCGATGGAGCCGGAATATGAATTAATTCTTTCTTCTTCTTTTTTTTTAGATTCGTATGGACCGGATGGTTATTGAGCATCTGTTACGGATGGGCTACTATGAGACAGCAGAGAAACTGGCTGACAGAAGTGATATTAGACATTTGACCAATTTAGGTAAGGCACTCGATATTCGATCGGAATATCGATCGAAGGCGACGAACACGTAGGAGAGGGGTGGAATAATTGACCTTGTGTCTTTGCCTGGAAGTGAGTCAAAACGATATTGACTGCAAACAGTCTTATCATCTCGTCCGGACGTCCAGCGTTTGCCTTTGGTTGCCATGAACAAACACTGAGGGGGCGTATAGACGTAGGCAAATTATTGTCTTACGACTTCTCATCGTCGTGTTTGTGACATGGCCTTTGTTGCGACGTGGTGTTGTCCTCATTGTGAATTCTCCTTCATGTATTGACCCCGAATCTTTTGCATCTCTGTGCGTATTAGAGTTCGGATGAATACCACTTTGTTCAAATATGCATCATTCAATGCAAAAAGCAACGTCGCAGCGGTTACTTAACAGAGAATGTAGCACATTTTCACACAGTGAATTATCAGGCAAATCAGAGAATGAAGATGAGTCTATTGATTGAGAATGGAGGAATATCTGATTAGTCGCCGTCGTCAATTTCTTGCCACTTTCTCCCCCAATCACACGCCCATATTTTCCTTTCCAGATATTTTTCAAACATCACGTGAAGTCGAAGAGGATTTGGCTAACCATCGAACAGCAAAATGTGTACTCTGGTGCAATGACAACAAATCCAAGCTTCGCAAAATCAATTCGAACATTGAATTTCAATTGCGCGTGCAAGAGTTTGTGGAGCTCATTCGATCGAACAACCGAACCGAGGCTGTTCGACATGCACGAAAGTATTTCCCAGCATTCGAGAAAACTCAGCTGAGTGAGATCTGCAAATGCATGGCTCTACTGGCCTACCAATCAGATACTCGTGAGTAAAGATCACCCCATTTCTTGAATCCACTTTGCTGAGCAGTCTGTGAACTGGCTCGTGTTGTTTCTCCTCATTTTCTAGAACTAGAACGATACCGAAGCCTTTTTGATATGCACCGTTGGGACACATTGGTGTTACACTTCCGCAATGAGAACTACAGATTGTTCCAGCTGTCGTTGCAATCGCTTTTGAGCGTTGCCGTTCAGGTAAGTGATTAAGGTGATCGTTTGATTAACGCTGTGAAGTACATTTTCAATTCTTTCCGCAAGGCCGGTCTGTCAGCGCTAAAGACTGCTCAGTGTTACTCACCGACGTGCAAGAATCTAAACTGCCCCGTGTGTCAGGAGGATTTCAATCAAATTGCAATGACGTTGCCATTCTCGCACTGTGTACAAAGTCGACTCTTCTGCAGGTAAGCAGGAACCCGCGCAGAGGCGTTTGTTCGCGGCTTATGCCCTCCCCCCTTTTTCTTTACAGAATCACTGAGATGCCATTGAATGAGCACAATCAACCCATGATGCTTCCAAACGGTCAGATCTATGGCCAAATGGTGAGTTCGTCTCCGCGCTGAGGCTGGTCCAAATGCCATACAAACCGCATGCTTTCTCTGCTCTTCTCTTCCAGGCAATACCACGGATAACGGATGACAATGGTACAGTCATTTGTCCTGTGACCAAGGCCAAATTTTCGAACCCGAAAATCGAAAAAGTGTTCTTCATGTAAACCCTACACACAAAACACACCCACACACATGATGGAACACATTCTAGGCATTATACATTTATTTTCTCTTTTTTTTTTTTTCTTCTTCTTTTGTAAGATTCGTTACGTTGTTAACTTTAAATTTAAAGTTCTACTTCTTTCATTACGTTTAAGAAGACCACAACCTCGGAATTGTTGGCTAGGCATATGCATATATGCACACTCTTTATTTTACATTTGATTTTGAAATTGTATTCTCGTTTTTTTCTTTCTTTTTTTTTAAATTCATGTGCTATACATATGTATAAATACGTATATTTTGTATCTATGGATGTATAAATATGATTGATTCATGAGCAAAATGAATTACCACTACCTATGTATGTAAGTATGTAAATCTTCACTGAAGTACTACCGATATGAAATAAATACAGAATTCTGATCTGCGCACTGAATGGGCATTTATTCGGTCTTATTTGTAGCGGAACATGGGGACAGTTGATCCCTCATTTTTAAATTAAGCATTCTTTGTGGTGGCCCGTGGCGTTGTGGGTATGTGCGTTGACTCCTACGCACTTGGACCTACGTGTCTAGGTTCGATCCCTGGTACGACAAGAAATACTTTTCACGGCCCCACCTCTTTCGAGTCACTGACAATGCTCAAAGAGTATAACTGTCTAGAAAAAGCTTCTCAAACTTGGCCGTTCGGAGTCGGCATAAAACTGTAGGTCCCTTCCACTCGTGATAGAACAATAGCACGCACAACACGAGTGGTTGCTGAGAAGCTAGGCCCTGGCTCTCTACGGGCTGTAGCGCCACCCATATTATTATATTATTATTCTTTCGGAAAGTATAAGATATACTTCCTTCGCAATTAACGGATTTATAACCCTTTGTGTTGTTTATCGTATTGTTAAGATTAGCAAACAAAACAAAGTTCGACGAGATATTCGTTTAGCTCTTTTTCTAAAATTTTCAAAAGTACCCAAGTGTCCCCGAATCAGGGAGACTTGATCCCATTGTAGGGTAGACTTGGTTATAGGGGGGATCAACTCTACTGCTTCTTCGTTTAGAGAAAATACTCTCGACAGCGCATAATCAGGAGTGTAACTTTCGTCGTTTGCTTGCTGATATTTTCGATAGTATCTTTTCAGTGTCATGATAGGTATCCCGAAGAGTTTTGCCTTCAAAAACACCCCGAACAGCTTTCCTCAGTTTTTCGGCACCTATTGGGACAAGTTTTTTAGCGCTCTCCTTTGGCTTATACACACGCGGCATAATATGTACCTAATAACAAAAATACAAAACGAAATTATAAAAACATAAAACAAAATTTAATCTCCTATATAGATCCCGGCATCAAGTCTCCCCTCTGGTAGATTTTTACTTATTCACAAAATTTGTATGGAAAACAAACTATATTTTATAGAGAGATATGCGCAAATACTTACCAACATAAACACTTTCCAAAATAAATACACACAAAACACTTCACTTAACAACGCTGTAGACAAAACAAATCCAAGAAAAACTAAAAAAAAGAACAAAAAATTACACCCTTCAGGTTAAAGTTCTTCCGTGGGAGTGGCAAAAGGCCGCCTGAAGTTATTTTCAATATCAAATGCTGTGATGCCGCTGTATTATTCCAAGAAAATATTTCTCGTTGTGGAAATAATACCCATTGATCAAGTCTCCCGGGGGATCAAGCGCCCCAGGTTCCCCTACGTATGCATGTATAATTGTATTATCATGTAATAGCATTAACCCTTTAATGCCCACTGGTTCATTTTGGACACTCACTCTTTGAACAAATAGTTTGTCCCACAAGAATATTCCAAACTGCCTGCGAATAGTTATATTACGTAAACAGTATGAACCGGTTGCCGCTTGAATCCAACTGCATTTGAAAGCTTGGAATGCAGTTAAGTCTGCGCCGGACGACGATAAGCTTTTTTTGTAAATTTGCGATTTTCACACATGCATATTTCTGGGAATTCGGTCGAATCCGACTCTGAAAAAATTATTTCCGTATTCATTACTGTGTCTAGAAAGTGAGGCAACTGTTCAAAATAAAAAAATAAAATGTTGACATGTTTAGTTCGTGCCCAAAATTGCACGATGGGCAGTTACGCCAAAAAATATTCAAAAGGGAAAGTTTTTCAAAAAAAAAAAACATAAAATTCAGAAAAATGCATGAAATCTTTATTTGAATCGATAGTACGGTCCATATAATTTAATGTTTGAAGATTATTTCATGCAAATGTTGACCTGATCTTGACTGCGCCTCAAATGGTGCATCCGCTTAGTCCAATTTTGGCATACTCTTTCCAACATTTCGGTCGGTATCTCACGAATAAATGCTTCAATGTTGTCTTCCAATGCGTCAATTGAAGCGTGAAGCGAAGGCGTTAAATCGCACGATCTAGGCGGCCAATTGACCGGTCCCGAACGTGAAAAAAAATGTTCATCGAACTCGCCCCTCAATAAGTCCATTGTTGCGCGTGCTGTGTGGCATGTGGCACCGCCTTGTTGAAACCACATGTCATGCAAGTCAAGCTCTTGCATTTTGGGCAAAAAAAAGTTGGATATCATCTCACGGTAGCGCTCACCATTCACAGTTACGTTACGATTCGCATCATCTTTGAAGAAGTACGGTCCAATGATGCCCATAAACCAGCCCATAAACCGCACCAAACTGTGACTTTTTCTGGACGCATTGGTAGCTCTTGCAATGCTTCTGGCTGATATTCACGCCAAAATCGACAATTCTGCTTATTTACGTACCCATTGAGCCAAAAATGAGCTTCGTCGCTGAACACAATTTTAATGGAAGAAGTGCGCGATGAACTTTCTTAAGAGAGCACGCATTTCGATAATAAAATTCAATAATTTGCAAGCGTTGCTCGTTTGTAAGACGATTCATGGTTAAATTATAGACCAAACTGAAGATGTTTGACAGTGAAACAAAACACGTAACGTGCGTCAGCTGTTTAAACCAGTGTTGGCAAAAAGAAAATAGCTAAAAAATCACCCTTTATATGTGAGATAACGTAAGGACAGCGTATCTATGGTAAGATAATCAATGACCAATAAAACGTCGAAGCTCGTAATCGGGACCGGAAGCATTGTGCAATAAACAAAGGCACTCTTCACAAAGATGTAGCGTAGGTTATCTGCAAACTAGAAAAGAGTTAATAATCTCCGTCGCCGATGATAAATCTGATATCAAGTGAATTGAGTTTTTAAAATAATACCGTGTACTAGTGCATGTAAAACTTTGTAAGTTTGTAAAATGCGTTATTTAGAATGACGCGCAAAATCGGTCATCGACTGCACAACAGCCATCGAATGAGCAGGCAATGACTTCGAGTTCATAGCCGAGTTCATAGCGATTGAGAGACCGCATTAAGTTGCGACGACACAACATCGAAACACTTAGTCCGATTCCACAAAACTATCAAGCATACGACCGGCTATTCAAATTGCGCCCGTTGACAGATGCGTTGAATCGAAACTTCATAAAAGTTCCAATTCAAGGAAGGATATGCGTTGATGAGCAGATGTGTGCTACCAAGATTGCCCATTTCATCTCAAACAATACATGCCAAATAAGCCTCACCCATGTGGCTATAAGCTCTTTCTAGTATGTGACAACAGCGGCTTTCGTTATTGTTTTGAGATAAATTTGGGTGAAGACGACCAATGTCGTGATGCTGATCACAATTTGGGGTGTCTAATCGCCTGTGTAAATCGGTGGAATCAGTTCGAGTGCCCCAACGTCATACACGAATACAACAAATACATGGGCGGCGTTGATCTAATGGACGCGTGCTTGGGTCGATGTCGCATCCGCATCAAATCACGCAAATGGACACAACTCCTTTTCTACCACATGTGCGATATGGCCATCATCAACGCTTAAATGTTATATATAAGCCACTTCGATTTTACAGTACAAACTACGAAGCCACTGAAAGAGTACCAATTTATTATGGAAGTGGCCACTTGTCTTACAAAATCCGGCATACTGTTGGCACGGAAATCTGGTTGCCCATCGAATTTGGAATCGAAGATCGCAGCCAAGCGGGGTCGAAAGAATGTTGCTCAGTTGCCAACGAGGGAGCACGATACAACTCAAAATCGATGCACAAAATCTGGATGCGACTTCCGAACTTGATTTGTTTGCCGGAAATGTCGAGTTCATCGGTTTCATGACTGAGATGCGCCGACGATGCTTTTTGATCCAAATTTCATTTTTTTGTTTGAATTATTTCAAAATTTGGGCATTAAAGGTTTAAGTTCTAGGTACCAGAGCTGTCGGCTAGTTTAAAAAGACGGTACACTTGATTGATATTTTCGAACTGACGGTGTTGTAGTATTTGGTACTCACCCGCAGGGAATTGTGGATGTATTTAAGCAGCACTTCCAACAGCTGCCTAACGAGCCTGACCAGGAGAGAATGATAGGGAATCAAGAAATCCCAACTGCAGTCGATGAAGTAGTCCTTCCACCTAGCTTTGAAGCAGAAATCATGTACACTTCATGTAATACTTCATCTCTGCTTTGAAGAAGTCTGCGCAGCCATTCAGCCCTATCACAGAATCCATTCGTAGCAAATCTACGATTCAAAGTTACGATACGAACTATGAAGAAAATTCTAACACACACAATCTCCGACGTAAATAACTTGTCGTAGAAAAAGAACAAATTTCCATTTCATTCGTATTTAGTGATACCAATTTTCACCAAATTGTAGCAGATTTTTCACTACGATTCCTCTAAGAATGAATTCTGTGATCGCTTCTTCGGAGTTCGTAGCACGTTTTCGATTACGAAGGGACTCGTGATAGGGCTGATTAAAAGGCTGAAGAACAACAAAGCCACAGGCTCAGACTGTTTACCATCAGAGCTCTTCAAGACCGGTGGCAACAACAGCGCAACTTTCGCATCAACTTGTGAATAGATTTTTTATTAATTTTATATGAATGAATTATGTACATCGATGAATGTTATTGAAATTGATTTTGGTTGTCCGCCTGTCTTTCCAAAAGGCAGCTTTTAGTTGTTTGGCGATTGTGGGTATTTGCAGATTGTTCAGAGCTGGATGGTTGTCCATCATCTATAACTGCCAACATTGCTGTCTTCCAATCCGCCAATATCTTCCGAGCTCTTGTGTGGCTGGACTAGTTTCACTTTCGACTACTCAAATATTCCACTTATCATAAACTGTCCTCAGCCGTTATCTTCGTCACATTCCACGAAGAATGCATTGGTGCCGGCGATAGGAAATGCCTGACTTCCTGTAAGTTAATCAAATTTTTAGTATGGAGCGATCAATCTCGGGTATGTGCTAAGCTAACAAAAAATTGTTTGTGTTCGTACCAGTTTTAAGTGCCTCCTAATGTAAACGTTTGTGAAATTAGTTATTTTCCAAGCCTTGGATTTTTTTTTGTTACTTTGATGGACAGCTAAAATTGGGTGTTGCTTTTTGCAACTCTTGTACGATTTTTTTAACAAATGCCCCTTCTGAAAATGAAATTTAAGCTGTTTTATTGTAGCTCTTTAGGCATAAGTTCCAATAGTCTATTTATTACTCGAATGGAGCTTTTTTATATAATGAGATCCACTGAACACACTGAAATGGAACACCAATTTATATTTTTGACTGTTTGCATGTTCTTTTCACACATCCCTATGTACATATGTAGATGCTCTACAAACACAAAAGAGATCAACGTCTCATGCTGATTTCATATATGTGATAAGTGATGGAGAGCTAACCACCATTCCAAGTCATGGTAAAGTCATGTCTGAAGGCCTTAAATGAGTTCACTGAACCTACTTCAATGACTTTATGCAAAGAATCGTAAGCACAGAGCCCTAGAAATAACCTAGAACTGATGTGAAGGAGAAGGACTCTCCATAAATCTCTGCAAAACAAACATTATTCGATTCACAAACCCTCAAAGTTAAAGGTACCGGCATTTGAAGAAGGTAACATTTCTGGGCTTGGATCAGAAACTCTCTTGGAATGCTCACATAAACAAAACAAACAAAAAGGCTATTAAGGCCCTTTGGTCCCTAAAGCAGCTCCTAAGAAAGGGTTAAACTCAAAAATTAACATGTGGAACTACAACCAAATAATGAAATCAACCTTAAACAAACTTCTATGGAGCTGCACTGTGGTGGAATAATTGTGAACAAAAAGTGCCATACAAAAATTCAATAAAATACAAAGGCTAGTGTGTATCTGTATAACTGGTGCAATGAGAACGACGCCGACCGCAGGGATGGAGCCAATACTAACCATCCCACTAGCCGCTGTCCAGAAACTCCGTGCGGCTTCGCAGACCCAATCCGCAACTAGTTTCTGGACCCTAGTCGCTGTCTAGAAACCCCTTGCGGTTTTGCAGACTCCATCCGCAACTAGTTTCTCTGGACACTAGCCGCTGTCCAGAAACCCCTTGCGGTTTCGAAGACCCAATCCGCAACTAGTTTCTGGACACTAGTCGCTGTCTAGAAACCCCTTGCGGTTTCGCAGACTCCATCCGCAACTAGGTTCTCTGGACACTAGCCGCTGCCCAGAAACGCTTTGCGGCTTCGCAACTAGTTTCTGGACTCTATCCGGTGTCCAGCAATCCCTTGTGGTTTCGCAGACCCAATCCGCAACTTGTCTCTGGACACTAGCCGCTGTCTAGAAACCTCTTGACACTAGCCACTGTCCAGAAACCCCTTGCGGCTTCGCAGACCCAATACGCAACTAGTTTCTGGACACTACCCGCATTCCAGAAACCCCTTGCGGTTTCGCAGACCCAATCTTCAACTAGTTTCTGGACCCCTTGCGGCTTCGCAACTAGTTTCTGGACTCTATCCGGTGTCCAGCAATCCCTTGTGGTTTCGCAGACCCACTCCGCAACTAGTTTCTGGACACTAGCCGGTGTCCAGCAATCCAGCAATCCCTACTAGTTTCGAAGGAAATGAAACCACCTTTCTGATTATGTGTATATATGTATGTATTTATTTTTCAAAATGTTATTCTAGTAAAAGTTCACGACCCCTTCGAAGAGGTTCGCGTGAATATTGTATATTATATATTATATACAAATGCATTGTTTTTTTTTTCTCTATAAATATAAAATTCAATAAAAACAAACATCCCATGGATTATTATCGTATTTCACTGTTTGTAGCGATAGAAAATGAATATAAAAAATCGGATTCTCATGCAAAAAACCTCATTAACTTGTACCCTTCATTGGAAAAAAATTCATAAAAACTTTTTATTTACTTTCACTGTTAACAATTAGGATTATTGTCGTTGTTTAAATGTGAGCTATCGGCTTGAACACATTATTCTGTTTTAAATTCCTCTGTGGCTTGTGGCTATTATTTTTTTTTTTACGCATTTTAGATTGGTTCTTGATGGCAGCGCCCTTGTTTGGTTAAGATTATATTTTATGTATGTTTTTATTTAGTGTTAGTTTTAGGAAGAGATGAACAAGTTAGTTTGTATCTTAAAGTTTATAAAGAGTTCTATTTAAAGCCGTCATTGAAAAGGCTAAGGTTTTTCTTTTGTTTTGTCTTAGGAAAAAATATTGCTTTTCTTTTAGAATTTCCATTGATTGTTCTAACTACATTGTAAAATGTCTCACTTTTTGTTTTTTTTGTTTGTTTTTGTAACTACCTAGTTGTGATTAAAACTGCTTTTAAGTTATGTCTATAAGACTATAAGTTATTTTTATTTTTATATAAACGTTTCAACAATTGGGTTTTGTTATAAAACAAGCGTGTTTGTTTTCTGTAGTAGAAAGCTTTTGTGTGGTTCGGCACACCCGAGGACTACACTTAACACAAAAGGCAGTGGAGCATATCCTTTGACCTATTAGTTCACCTATCAGTTACCAGACATCGAATCCAGATGGTTTTTGTAGCAACAGAAGAACAGAAGGGTGCAATGGACCCAACATGTTGGGCTATGTGAGCCACGACAGTGAGGACGTAAGGGCACCCATTTACCTACCTACCACCAGGCATCGAAGTAAATGTTCTGTCTAGAGATAAATAAAGCACAAACTCGATTTACGCAACTAATAGAAACCAAGGCAGTTGCAATAACCAAGAATGCTGCTGAAAAGTTGCGCTTATAGAGTTCAGAAGTGTGACGACCTTAGTGTTGTGAAAATCGAGGAGTTGCCACTCAAATTGGACACGATTTCATTCATTCCTCAGTCGGTTAATAATGATGTCCAAACCACGTTCACTTTACACAAGCATTCGTGATCTCGAAGACGTTCATCTTCTGCGTTAGCCGACGTCAGGAATGTTTGTGTTGTTCTATGATCAAGACGGCACACCACACAGCATTAACGATGTGGTCTTGTCTCTCGTTTGCGATCATTGGAGAAGATTCGAACGCGTGGGTACATACTCGTAGAGACTGTATAGCAACAATAGTCCAGCTGGGTATCAGCGCATCCAACGACTTCGAAGTAAAGCCCAAGTCTAAAGCGCCCCGAATAACCATCATATGCATCAAACCACTAGTGGATGTCAAGAAGAAGTTTGACGACGTGAATCGAGAGTGTGACAACAGAAGACGGTGCTCTCTAACCGCACGTGAAATCACTCGACCGCTTTGGCCAAAGCTTAAGATCCTTCAGTGTGTACAAAGAAGTTGCCAGCGATGGTATTTGGAGCACTCACTGGCCACAATCGGAAATATCATGTATGGAATGGGACACGACAGAGGAACAGGAATAGATAATCCTCACTACCTCTGCCAGTGATGTACTCGATGGCGCAGTACCTGCCCTTGGTTAGAAGGCTCCTCAGTTCGAATCCCAGTGAAAGCAACGCTTTTATCCGGTTTTCAAATCTGGTTCAGTCACCATTTGCCGTTGGGATCAAATTAACGGCGCTATCACTGGAGTTGTCGGTCAGTGGTAGTAGTCTGACTATAAGTGTATCACAAGTGTGCTGGCGATTTCGCTGTCAGCCCACTTACCTATCTACCGAGGTTGCTACTGGTAGTGCAATGGACCAGTTTTGCGTCTGAGTGCTCCAGTCTAGCGCTACAAAAACCTCTGCCAGTGCCCCGGTCTCTGTCAGTTGACTTGATTGGGAACTCTGGGACCTTCATGTCATAGAACAAATTTCCTTACTTTCCTACTCCTACTTACTTGCAGATTTGTTAAGACATCGAGATGGCTGAACACCGCACAAGATGGTACTGCGAAGCAAGACCAACTTCCCCCAAATGACATCACATAAGTCCATAAGGACCTTAGAGAGACGTAGCAAAGGCTCAGCTACCCACATACCGGAAATAACCTAATGTGGCCTAGTGTCTAAAGTAGTCAAGACGATATTGTGCTAGCTGAGGAAGATTGTCAGTTTATGGTATGTTTTAGCTCGTACTGTATTATCATGTAAAGGAGAACCCTTCAAACAAAGGCTGTCAATTATAGCTCCTTTTCGAGACATCACTAGAATCTTTAACTGCGCACCAGTGCGCCTGAGTGAAGGTGACGGCTTAGTCTGAGCAGACAGAGTGGTCGTTTAAGATTTAATGCTGGCCATATTTCCTTTGTTTACAACGCAATACAGATAGAGTACACAAGCGGAGATGGACATCAGCCAAGTTCGGCGACATCTGGCTAAAGATCGTGCCAGCTGGAGAGGCTTCTTGGAGGAGGCCGTACCGGACTGTGTCACCAGCAGCACATCAAGTAGTTAACTCTATGCTTTCTGAACACAGCTGCAACCGGAAGCATGTTCCAACATAAAACAATGGCAATTCAGCTGAGTACAACCGCGTCTAAGATAGTATGCAGATGTACACATGTGCCTTGTAGTTTTACTACAATCGCTCGAAATCTTGTTCGTTTATACAAATAAAAATCGTGGCTTCTGAAAAAAAAGGGCTTCGAAGATCTGTTCTCAGCAAGGCCGAACTCGGTGGCAAAGCCTAGTCTCTCAAGCATGGTCATGAAATTTGGATAATGACCAAAAGGAGAAGATCGACAAGCTGCCGAGCTGAGATTTCTTCATGCTATTGCAGGCATTACTCTCCGTAATAGGGTGAGAAATACGGCAGTGCGCGAGGAACTCAATGATGAGCTTCATTGAAGGGAAAGGACTATGCTTTGATGGTTTGGTCACGTGGCACGAATGTCCCATTCATCACGACTTCCGTGGCGTTTCTTAAAAGCGATTCCATCACGCAGGCAACTGCTTGGAAGAACTAGTCCAAAAACTCGCCTGGTTGAACTTGGGCAGAACTCCTGATGAGTTACAGTCGTTGGCGGAGGATCGAGTGGCCTGAAGATCTCTCGTGCGTTCGTTTTCTTCCCGAACCCTTTAGTGGATCATGCGGGCCACTGAAGTTGAGATGAGATGTGTTAGATCTTTCAAACAAATCTTTCCTCCTCGTACTTATTCCTTAACAGGCACATTTTTGAGCTATATTTGTGTCTAAGGTTTTCGTTTACTTTTTCACTATATTTTGGTATTTCCACTTTTTGATGGAATCTTACACCCGCTCTTGAAGTACGGAGCTTACTATGCAATTCTGTGTACAGACCTACAAATAGCACACTCGCTTTTATTTTTTGTATACCTTAACTAGAACTTCCAGCTACTGGTTGAAGGCTCTTCTCAGACACCAACAATAGTTCTGAGCAAAAATTGCGACCACCTCATCACACCCTAGATTCAAGTCTGTTACTAAAACTAGCTATCGACGGTCAACTTCTCACAAATGGAAACAATGTCTGGTAACTATGGCGCATAACTCTGTACTCGTATGAATGCATTACGCACAGATTAAGTCAAAAATGAATTCTAAATGAAATAATGTTGTCCCTTGTTGTTGCATATTTTGAAAAATTAATTTGTAAAACTATTCTGCTACATAAAATGTTAATAAATCAGTCCTTATTCATAGGATTCCTGTTGTCTTTATACATAATTTAAATTAAAGTTTTTGGCTTCAGCAAGGGTAGTTAAGTGAAAAGTTAAAGTACTAGCTAGTGAAAGACCAGCTGAGTAAGACTGCTTCTATAGAATGTAATGCGGTTGCATATCCAGCAAATGTGAAGCACGTGCTGTGTTCGATCGTGCAGAGGCGGTGGTACAACTCATCCTATGTGGAGCCTTATATTAAACGGAGAGAAACAACAATTGCCCTGAATAATACGTGAAGTATGCTGCTCGTCCTTTAAGGCACTTTCTACACGATGCAACAAGGTGCGCCTAGCTCAATTCACTTATCTCTCTGTCTCCTTGTTGCATTGTGCAGAAATGGCCCAAAAATATGCTAATAAAAATAAAGCAATGCACATTTAACCTCCTTGCTGTTTGAAACCCTTGATATCAACGCATACTCGTGTCTAACATCAAAACGTGTAACTCATACGGATCCTTACAGATAATTACAATATAATTTTGATTTATTTCCCACACACTTGTGCAGCGCACGCCTGCATATTAGTAACTTGTTTCTTGCTTAATTATGTGAGCTCAAATTTGTATTCAAGTTCTTCTTAAATGATTGTGTGTATGTTTTTTTTTAAGTTACATTTGTGTTAACCTACAATTCTCGATATACATATTTTTGAGTATATTTTGTATTGCTTAAAGTTTATGCTTTACATGCGTAACAAGCTAACAAATTATACGATATACGATATACGATAACAATTAACTATTTATTTGATAGTTCATTATGTAATATTTTAGCAACAACAACATTTGATAACATATCTTAAAATTAATTTATTTTTGGTGTTTTTTTTTGTTTTGTTCCTGGACTTAATTTATTTTATAATTTATTTATACTACGTTTATGAAATGTATCTGTATAAGGATGGATAATGATTTTGATTTTGACTCCTGTGACTACACATGAGAGAGATGATAATAATAATTTTTGATACAAAAAAAGGAAAAGAAAATAATGTGAAGTGTGGTAGGTTAGGTTAGGTTGGATTGGCTCACTGCGAGTTGGTAGCAGTTACGCTTTGGCCAGAGTAGGACCGTTGTGTTACTAGTGGTTGTGATAATGCCAAATACCTACTGGAAACTCAACATATTGGAGCGCATCAGGAAAGCATCGATTTCACTCTACACATGCAAACAGATCATCGGCCCGAAATGAGGATTTAAACGAAAAATTGATGTACGGTGTCCTAGTCTGGTAGATGGCTTTACAAGTGAAGCAGAATCTTACCAAGATAAACGGTATACAAAGATCAGGATGCATCTGTAGAACCACGCCCAGAGCCGCCCTAGAACTTAAAATGCATCTCCTTCCCATGGACACCTATGGCAAACTTGTGGCCACATATGCAGAATGCAGCAGTTGGGACAAAACCCACGGAAGAGGGCACAAGGAAATATTACAAAACACGAATGTCCCTGAGGATACAGATTATCTGACGCCCTTCATGGTCTTCGAAATAAAACACAAGACTTTAATTCCCACAAGAGAGGAATGGGACGAAGGCAAAGACTGTAGCCCAGCTGCATGGGAAATCTACACTGACTGGTGAAAATCGGCAGAAGGCACGGGATCAGACATTTACGCCAGTTTGACAGAGATATCCATTGAAATCCGACTACCGAACCACTGCAGTGTATTTCAAACGGAAGTAAACCATTCGACTATCAATGAGCCCAATAGACGGGAGATCTATTGTTTTATACATAGATAGTCAGACGGCCATAAAAACACTCGACACACGAGCTAAACTCTGCCGTCTATCTCTAATGGGGTAAAGCGGCCAGATGCAATATTACCCTATGCTGGATACCGGGCACAAGGGTATTCCGGGCAATGAAAGAGCTGATGAACTAGCAAGAAAGGGGACGGGTATGCCAATGGCAACAGATCAGGAGACACCCTACCGTCCACTGAAAACAAATAAAATCGTGATGACGATTGCGAAAATCGATACAAACCGCAAATGGTCGGAACTGGAAACTTGCAGGCTGTTGTAAATCAAGGAAGGACTCATTATTCATTCCTAAAGCATTCACATCCTAAAGCTAGACAGGAAGGTTATCAGTAGAGTGATAGGGGTGCGAACTGGCCCCTGTCTTATAGGCAGCCATGACAGAAGACTTGGAACACCTTATAACGACTTCTACAGAAGCTACATGGATTTTAGAGAATAAGTCTTAATCATTTCGCCTGTAGACCTAATAGGCACTGTCCGGTGATTATACCCACTGCGGTGCTTGGATCTTTTTAGGGAGATCAGGCTGTCAGATCTTTTTTAAGGCCAGATTTGTTTGGCGATTTGGTAAGTGTTGACTGTATTCCACCTGGCATTCATTTTTAGTTTACTTTGATTGTTTACTTGTAACCTGAAGGTAGCTGGAGGGGTACCCAAGTCACAAAACGTTCCATCATTTGGCAGTGTGGTGGCGATTTTTGCGACCTTTCCAGCTTCACAGTTACCCTTAATATCTCCATGGGCTGATACCCAACACAAGCGAATATGAAACTGTTCGGATATCTCGTCAAGAGATATGCGACAGTTGTGACTATTTTAGCATAAGGCATAAAATACGTCAGTCGTTGGAGCGTAAGCTTTTGCGAAAGTGAGTCAAGTAATTTAAAAAAAAACACACAAAAAGTAAGTAATACCGTAATATAATAAGAAAACCAAGGGGACACATTTCTTTTTTAGCGTGCATCAAAGATGGACACCAGTAAAGAGAAAAAGCGTCATATTTTGTAGTTTTTCTTCAATAATGGCGAGAGCGCAAGGCAGGCGGCAGAAAATGTGAATAGTGTTTATGGTCCTGATACTGTAACAGTGTAAGCAAGGCACAGCTTTGGTTCCGTCGATTCCGTTCCGGGAATTTCGATGTCAAAGATGCACCACACTCTGAAAGGCCAATTGTCGAAAATGTACAGTCAGTAAGCAGCAAGTATGAGTCTGACCGTTATGTAAGCACTGTTTCGATTGCTAAGGAAAAGAAACCAAAACCGGAACTATTCGAACGAGGCTGTATACAAAAAGAAGCTCGATGTGTGTGCAGCACACGAGTAAACGCCTAAGAACATCATGGACCGAATTTTCATGAACGAAGACCCATTTTTGAAGCGGATGGTGACTGGTTACGACAACGTCAAGCGAAAATTTGCTTCTTGGCCATGACTAGGCTAAGACTCTCTCATCGTCGCCAGAAGGGACGAGTCACAAGGGCTTTTACGAGACAGGGCAGTACCATCAAAATAGCAGCAAATAATCCAACAAAATAAAACATATTGACATAAAAACTTCTGCAAGACAGCTGGATGGCGCAGTTGGTTGAGTGCCTGCCCCTGGTTAGAGGGGTCCCCGGTTCGAATCCCGGTGAAAGCAGAGATAATACGCTATTTATTGCTCATGCTCTCAGACCCTCCACGGGTCGTAGTCCTGATAAGAAAGTAAGTAAGCAAGGCAAAACTATTAAAGACTACATCTCTATATAAAATACTCTCTTATCAATCAATTAAGAACAGAATCAATTGGAAAAGAAGACACCTAATTTCCCTCACACCTCTAGCAATCAGTTTACACTAGTATTTACAATGCTTGCAGTTGCTGAGATGCTCAGCCAAACGAGGAAAACCGCCTTCACTTCGTTCTCAGCAAATTGGAAGGTTTACAACTCTACATTGCGTACAAAGTTACAACTACCCATACGGACTAATCATATTTTCATTCTGCAAGAATGGCTTACTTCGTAAACGTCAAAAAAAAAATGCGCATAGCGTTAGCTTCACTACCTTTGTGGGCTGCTATACAATGATATTTGATGTTGCGATGCATAACGAAAATCAGTCATTCGCTGGTTGCTTTTGCTTGCTCAGCGGCTGCTTTCATACTACGTTTTAGAACGCGATGCATTGCATCACTGCCAAATGTTTGCAATTAAGAACGCTTGACGTTACAGTACTGCGCTAACGAAATCAGAAAATATTATTATGAAAATGATCTAGAGCACTATAACAAAACAATATCTATGTGTTTTTAAAATGATAAATTTATTAAAAAAAAAAGTTACAGGCAAATTATTATTCAAAATAATTGAAAATGAATAAACTTAACAAGATGTTAATAACATAAATGAAATAAATTAAGTCGATTGATCGAGTAGCGAAGGAAGAAAGGGATTACCCATGAATGACAATATGGAAGGTTGAACCGAACAATGTCAGCAAACTGGAATTCGTTAACAAATGTCTTTTACTTTCATACTTTCGAGTATACATCTTCAACTCATTCAATAATCACTGAGAAAGCGAAATTATTTAGACTGCTTTTTATGGTAAAGGCACATAGACAAAGGAATGCATACAGTCCCTGAGCGTGTATCAAAGTAAATTTATCGCTAGGATTACATTTACCACTCCACAGCTGATGAAATTGAAAAATAAGAAGGTTTCAAAGCAAGGCATACTGTTTAGAATTCAAAAAGAGTGCAAACATAAATATGTCCCTACATCAAGAACTTTTAGTGTGGATTGGAAATTAAAGGTTTTGCCGTTGAGTGGATTTATGCAACAGTTGATGTAAGTGTCTCGCATGTAAATGTTGCCAACATTTTGATTCGTTATCGTATCGTTATAGTATAAGTGCTTGAAAGGATTATTGTTACCCTGAGATGAGAGTTCAAGAAACCGTGCGTTTCGTTCAAAGAGAAAGATCTTTATTTGACCAAGAAAGCATTTGCATTTATGTACACTGCATTGAAAGGTCTTGAATGAACACTGCGGCTTTTATTTGGATGAAGTAAAATTTTACAAGAGTCTTCGACTCCGAACCAGTGGGACAACGCAATAAAGGACGTCCACGGAACCGATGGCGCACACAAGTTGAGAAGGACATCAACCAGCGCACGAAATTGGAGGCAGCACAGCTAAAGATCGTGCCGTGCGGACTGTAGCGCCACTAGAAGAAGAAGAAATTATTCGGTTCGTTGTATGAATGAAACAAAGTCCCGAGACAACGCAACGTACGTATTCATTGGGAACTTCTTTGAAATCTGGCAAATATATATTATTATTATATTGTGCGAATGTCCGGCACTAATATGATTAAGGCAACGTATCTTCCATAGGGAGGCACTCACTTAAGTGGTTTTCAAAAATTCCACTACAAAAGACTTATTATCTTTCACGAGGAAAGTAGTACGTCCTCTGATTTAACTCCAGCCCTCCGATACAATAGATCTATCCTGGGCGAGGAATCGTTGCAGCAGATCGACTTCAGATATTGAAGTAATTCAGCTCTGGACATTAACATTTTGAATGAATTTAGATACATTCCACCATTCTTTGCGAAAAATTTCTGAACCAGCATTCCTCCAGGTCGTACTGAATGTCTGATCATCAGATGCTAGGTCATTCTCTATCTATTTTCAAAGACCGAAGATCGAAGACAGACGAAGGAGTGGAAATATGCGCATATTCCAAGGATCATCACATATCCTTTCGATTACCGAATCTTTGTAGCGATTTTCAGGCAGAAAGTGTAGCCATGAAAGAAGCTTTGCTTTGGCTCAAGAAGGGATATAGTCAGTGCGCTGTACAGGAGGAAACAAAAATCACCCCTATTCCGTCCACCGTCGAACGCAATCGAAAATTTCCTACTCCGCAATCCGTTCGAAGTGAATCGTCCCCATGTCGGTAATGTGAATTGAGATTCATTACAGTCGAATCGAATCTATCTGTACAAGCAGATCGGCATTAAATTTGTTGCGGATTCCTATAAGTTTGAGTAGGTGTTGGTAAAAAAGTAGGCTATTTGTATTGTGCCTAGCATTATTTATTGTAGGAAGAAAACTACCAGCAGGGAACAGTTCAAAGTGCTTGTCGAAGAAATGAAAAAAAATAATATTGAAGATTGTCGACGAAGTTAAACGAGATAGGTCCTCCAATAAAGGAATTGAGTGTTGTTTGTAAATAGGAAAAAAGACTGAATTAGTTTGAGTTGAAAGATGCATATTTTGTTTTTGTTAAAGAAATGCAATTTCCATTGCCATTGCCTCGCTTCTTATACGACTTGCTACATATGAGTCAGTTTGCTCACTTTCAGTTCCTGACTGGTTTTCTTTTTCATTTGCTTCAAAATGTTGGGTGTTTTCATAAACATCTGACTAACAAAGGCCTGCGCTGCAGATATGCGATCATACTAACTTAGGTGAACTTCAGTGCCTACTATTTATAAACGTCAATAGCTCATCGATGTCGGGCAGATTGTGCAGTCATTATTTTTTTACTGCAAATAGGGTCGATGGAAGAAAAATATTTTGTACTAAGTCAAGACTGCAGACATTCTGCACCGTGTGTGTGTTCAAAAACGAATGAGAAAAGAAATGCGGTTGTACTAGCGCAGATTATCGACGTTTATGAAAACACCCGTTCTTCCAGCGGAATAAACCTTGCAATACATACAAATGTTGTGGAGTGCGAGACACACATTCACTATTTGTCATCAAAAAAAGTGAGCAATACTATCCATTATGCTTATTAAACAAACAATTTGGAACGAAAAACATAAATCTTTCAAATAAAAATTGTTAAATCAGACGTGAAGGGAATCTCCGATCAGTCGAATTTGGGAATAGGGGTGTATGTGTCCAAAATTCGGTTGCTTTCCATGCGAATACACGCGTTTCTGCTTTAACATCTCGTTGAAAATGTTGAAACTATGGAACATGTTTAAGTAAAGTATGCAATGAAACCTCCTAACACAGAACAGGCAGAAGACCTGGCGGTCCGAGGGAAACTTGGTGCAGAACGCAGGATAGTGAAGCGCTGCAGTTAGTGAAAAGCTGGCCAGAGTTGAGGCAAATTGCCAGAAATAGAATGCGATTCGAGACCCTATGCCAAACAAGGGGATACAGGAACTAAAGAAGAGAAGAACCGACGATAATCGCCCAAGACTCAATTGCGTGAGCAGTAAATTTTATTTAATTATCCGAATCCCGCAAAGTCATACGGATTTTAGAATTAAACCGAATAATATTCGCTATATGGTATTCGGGATGACATAAGAGTGTGCCAAACTGACTTATAGATTTGGAAAAGGCATACGAAAGAGTTCCTCGAGGTAAACTCTGAAGTGTTCGACAGGAGTATGGGATTGATGGTTCTCTTTTAAGGGGCCAACTAGTTCTGAACTAAACTGAGCTAAATTAAGTGCTTCGCTTTGTGTGTGTATGGACATTGTGCACATCAGGGTTGTTTTTGTTAACTTGCACAAGTACACCGAGCATCATTGCGTTGCCGGTGGTGTATGTGAAGGGAATTTAAAAAATGTATGTGATAATATGACGACCAACCGGCGAAAATCGATCTTGACTCAATTGCCTGAACAGTGAACCACATTGTACTACTAAATGAAATAGAAGATCAAACTTGTTCAATAAACATATTTGACCTAAACTGAGAGCTCTCCCTGGACTGAACTAAAATGCCCAAGCCTTCTGAACGGTGCAAAATTGAAGTTGTTCGTGCCGAGAAATAATTGATTCTCCACCTCAGTGGTCTGTCTCAGGAATAAGCATCGTTCTTTTTTTAAATGAACCCGCGTGGTTTTTAACGATCGCGAGTAATTTGTTACTTAATCCCGATCAGCGAAGTATATTTGAACGTGATACATGGTGATGCGGCATCGATGCAGCAGTGATGCGTTTCTGAATTCACCCTTTCGTTTTCGGAATGAACTCAGATTCAAAAAACAAAAGACTAGTAGCCGTACACAGTTTGAGGGGTGATAGTCTTTTATTTGTCTCCTAATTTCACACGTGTTTCTGATCAAAATGAATGTAATGACATAAGCTGTAGCCCCAGCTCACATTCTAAGCCCGCTCTCTACTAATTCTAATCACTCAAAACTCAAACAAATACCCCGACATAAAACAAATGCACAAAGGTGCAGTTTACACAAATTTATGAACACAACAGCAGAACGCAAACCAAAGAGTAACTTCAAGCAAAGCCATTAGATTGTGTATATTAAAACTTAAAATTGTAAGAATTAAATAAAACTAAAATAATATCGAAAACAAAAAAACCGTGTTACGTGTTACATGTTCAAAATTGAATTGTTCAAAACTTGCATCTACATCTACTCGTCCGTTTGGTTGCATAAACCAAAAAACACATTCACTTAACATTAGAAGTTTGTATTATGTCTTTGACGATTTAATAGACCTTAAAATAATTCCCATATATATGCAGTAGCAGGAGTACCTTTCGATTCTTAAATAAAAATAGAAGTACACATATAAAATCGTTATTCTATCATAAAATAAAAAATACACAAAAATTATGTTAAACATGATACAAAAATTATTTAACAAGTTTTCGATTATGAAACGTTTTGTACTTTTATACAGAACATGTTGTATTATATGTGGTCGATAGTCTTCCTCCTTCTAGTTCGAAATGTATAAATTTGTATGTATAGAAACGTATAAAACGTAGCATGAGAGTTCCATAGGAAGTAGCTGCTCTTATTCTCTTGACTCGTACTCGTTATTATTTAGTGTTGACCCCAAAAAAGATGGTCAAATGTGTGTGTGAGTTATTGCGTTTGACAGTTTACTCTTACTCTTATTCAGCTAGGATACAATGTAATTGTTTCTTTTCTTTTCTTTTTTTCAATTAAATTTCTTTAAGTTAATGTTGAGCCTGGGCTGATTGTTATTTTGTTTTGTCGGTTGTTGTACCTATTACTTCGCGTTGTGTGATGGTGGTTTTGTTCCCTCATTAAAAGCTAACATTCGTTACGACAATTGGGAAAAGCATCGTGAAGATGATTCCAGTGAATATGCCAGTGATCAGCATTGCAGCTGCGAACATTCCAGCTGTCACTTGGTATTTCTGGGCAACTGTCTGCGGCGTGTACATCATGCCAAGGGAGCTGAAACAAAAAAAAGCAATGTCTTATGACTTTGAACGAACAAACAACTCCGAATAGAATACACATTTACCTTAGGTAACCCGAGCTGAAGGACATTAGAATCGCTATAACCCAGTAAGCCCAATCGTTGTTAATCAAAACTGGCAGAACTCGTGTCAAATTCTTCGGATGATAGTTGCAGAATAAGAACAGGGGAATAAACAGCAAACGCAACACGACCGGATACACAAGGTACTGGGGCTTAGGCTGAAATAGAAGTGAAAAGAAACATCAAACGTCTTAACCTCAAAGGGGGGAACAAGCGTTAAACTTACCCATTGCACCCAGGACGTGAGTAAACTTCCAAGCATTGCGAACAAGTTGAATGTTAAAAAGCACGTTATTGCCGTAAAATGACTCGTAGGAACAATAAAATCTTCATCGACTTGATGAATATCTGCAAAAAAAGACCGGTTTAACCATCATTCCCAGATAACTCGCCGAAGAGGGGATTACCTGAGTAAACAGCTGGGAAGACAGACAGCGTCACGAAGAACACCAAGAACACATTGAACAATTGTGGTCCAGCCTGCTTGAAAACAGTCCAATACGGTGTTCGTACGGTTTCGCATTGCTGCTCAATCTTATTCGACTCCTTCTGCCTCATCAGCTCATTGTATCTGTAGAACCTCTGAAATGGAAATGTGCATTATGACGGGCAAGGACAACGGTTGGACTGGGACTTACATTCAGCGGCAGTGCAAAGTATGTATCGAAGCACACAAGTAGGACAAACATCGCTGTGATGAAGTAGTAGATCGCAGCAGTTCTTTGAGAGCTGAAAACCGCTGAGCTGCAAATGGAGATAATTGTTGCGAAAAGGCCACTTATATTCGATCCTAAGACTACGGCTCCTGTGTATTTTATTGGCAGCGTGGCAACCATTCCGTAGACGGTATTCTGATAGACTCCATTGGCCACTGAAATTCATACGAAATGCAGCTTTTAATCATTCAATCTTCATTCAAACAGAACCATCCACCCTTCAATCTCCTCAAACCACATTTCAACTTACTATTCAATATTACAACACACAGCATGGTCGTCCAGAAGAAAGTTCCCGGCCACTCCGAGGAGTCACACATGGCCAGCACAATGGTCACAATGAAGACACAGATCTCGATTAATATACTCCAGACAATGCGCTTCGTAAGGTCACCTCTAAAGCAAAGATTTTAACAAATCTTTTCAGCAAATAAAACGTCCACTTACCCCAGATTAACGAAAACATTCAACCAATTGAAGCATACATTTGGGATCTGTGAGGCAAAACCAATGTAGGCCAAGAAGTTTGTCGCATAGTTCATGTCGCCGGGATGTGCTGACTCCAGTTTAAAGTCAACAAAATACTGCAAGAAATCAAAAAAAAAAAAAAAAAATACACTTAAGCACTGATTGCGAATTGAACAAACGACCAAGACAACTTACACCTTTCGCTGTGATGAACATGTTCCAGGGCATAAGCGTTCCAAGGCCATGCAGCATGAATGTGAGGACTATAAGCTTATATCTGTCGTGTGGCGGGCTTATCTCCATCTGTGCCCTGTCCATAGTCATCCCTGCAATGAGTGCGAAGTAAAATGTTGAAAAGTTTGATTGATTGATTCGTTCACAGCCGGACTGCATTTCATTTTGCTTACTGAGCGCAATCATATGTGCACCTCACACCTGGATTGGGTTTCACTGAATCGGACGTTTTCGTCTGTAGGCGACACCGCACATCGGCGTGGTATTCGAATGCACACTTTAAGCAAATACTGTACATTTTCTTTGCGCGTTATGCTACTTTTTGCGAACATCTAATATGTGCAATAACATTAAACGAACTGTTCTCTGCAATTAAGACTAGATGTTCTTGTTGGTTAGGTTAGGTCAGTGGTAGACAGACGCGCCAAAGCAAGTCTCACTTAGGTCCTAGTGGACCCATTGTGATGCCCAAAGTAAGTTAGTTCTTTGTAGGTCAAGAACAACGTGTCTATTCCTGTTCAAGAGTGCAACCAACTTCAGTAAACAAGGGTATTCAAGGTCTCAAGAGCGCCGATGTACTCGAAATGTGCCGTGTATTAAGTCGAATTTCTACCAATAACCGCACCCTTTCGCGATCTAAAAACGCTTGCCTATGGCATGCCCTCTCTGATTCACCCGATCGTTCTCTCGCCTTTTGCTCAAGAGGGTAGTTTCTGTTGCGATTTGAGTCGGTTGAGGAAAGGGATCATTTTTAATCCTCATGCAATATCGCTCAACAAATATAAGTTCTCCTGACATCAATTCTTTTTCGCCGATGTTAACTAAGTCGCAAATAACAAGCCTAGCGCTAGGGCTACACGAAAATCAATGTAGCAATAGGAATCATCACCAGGAAGAGGAAGATAACGTCTCCACAACTTCGCTGTAGCCTCGAAGAATTCATAGACAGATCCGGAATAGGTAAAGGGTGTTTCATTAAGCACGTCCTATCTTCAAATTGAAATAGAACAAAGTATGTGCGAGATACATTCGAGAGCTCTTGAAATCAAACCCCCTATCAGACTCTCAACACGCATACCTCAAGAGCAAATCCATAGAAACGGCATTGGTGCACGAGGTGGTCCGTACCGTGGAGAAATCTATCCACTTCAAACAACACACACTTGCTACCTTCCTAGTCATCGAAGGTGCCATCAACAACATCCTAAACAACTCCATCAAATCTCCATCCCTCGCTGCGACGGGAATAGAGGGTTTTTTGCCATTCTAGAAACCATAATCATCCAGTCGAAACTGAGTAACTACCATGTTACTAAATCAGTCAACCGGGGTACACCTCAAAGCGGGGTTATCCACTTTTATGGCTGATAACAATAAATAAAATTCTCGTTGAGCTAGAAAGCAAGGGAATCAAAGTAGTTGCGTACGCGGACGACGTGGCAATCTTAGTATCAGGTATGTTCCCCTCAGTGATGAGCGAAATCACGGAGGGGGCACTATCCTCCTGGGCTACAGACTGTGGCCTGGACGTGAATCCTACGAAATCGGAACACATGCTGTTTACCACGAAGTCCAAGACACCAACCTTTAGGCTTTTTCGGCTGAACAATACTATCCTCTCCGTTTCCTCCAGTGCTAAGCACCTAAGCGTCATCCAGGATCCCAGGCTTAACTGGAAGTCCAATATGGAAAACCGCAAGTGCAGTCTTCTACGCGTGCAGCAAAACTTTCGGCAGAAGATGGGGTCTTAAACCCCATCCTTGACCCTTTGCATGTACACAGCTGTTGTCCGTCCCATTCTCACCTACGGCTCCCTAGTATGGTGGCCCGCCCTAAGAAAAACACACATCTTACACATACTCAACAAAGTCCAGAGATCGGCAGGAATCGGAACTTCCGAGGGCGATGAGATCATGTTTCACCTAGGCACTAAAAGTGCTCGTACACCTCCTCCCACTGCACCTTTACATCAAGTATGTAGTCACGTGCAGCGCCATCAGACTCAGAGAAGCGGGAGGTTGGTCAGCGGGACCGTATGGATATAGCAGAGCTCTGCAACTCCTGCCCGAGCACCTAACCCAGCTCCTACGGACTATATCACATCCACCATACACTTCGGTAACGCGGCACAGTGGCGCTTTCCATCCAGAGAGGACTGGAAAACCCAATCACTCGTCTCTGAATACCAATTTCTGATCTACACAGACGGATCTAAGCTAGACCACGGTGTAGCCTCAGCGGTCTTCTCGGCGGGCTTCAATATCTCGAACTGTTACTGCCTCCCAGATCACTCGAGTATCTTCCAAGCTGAAGTACTAGCGATCACAGAAACGTGTAAGCTCCTCAGTAGTAGCTGCCCTTATGGTAGAGCTGCAGCGATCTGCATCGACAGCCAAGCAGCCATAAGGGCCATCTCCTCAGTATACACTTCTCCCAAATTGGTGCAACAGTGTAAGGAGGAACTCTAACAGGCCACTCTCCTCTCGGTTCCAGGCCACAGCAACATAGAGGGAACTGAGATTGCCGACGAACTGGCCAAGCAAGGAGATTCCGGCAACTGCACTGAGTTGGTAGGCCCATCAATCAACCATCTTAAACACGCCATCTATCAACACTTCCTGTCCTGAGCTAGTAGAAGGTGGACTAATACATCAACCCAGTACTTAGTCTCTAGGGAAACCTAGCCCTCCTACACGAAAAGAAGGACTGATGACCTCCTCAAAAGAAATCGCTCCGAACTCGCTAGAGTCGTGGCTGTAAGCACGGGACTCTGTCCTATAGGCATCCACGCTACTAGACTCGGAATACCGTTCAACCCACACTGTCGCAGTTGCCTCGACATCCACTCAGAGGAAAGTCTGCCTCACTTCCTCTGTGACTGTCCAGCACTAGCCAAGCAACGATACATCGCGTTCGGAAAACCCTTCCTTAGTGACATCTCCGAGATCGCTAACCAAAACAAATCTAACATAATCAATATCCTAAACTCCACCGGCTGGATTTAGTTAACCAAACAGGTCAAAACCTAGGTCTACGAGGTGTGGTATCAAAACGACGCGCAACTGCGATTTCAGACAAATCGGATAGCCACTTAAACCAACCAACCAATGTGCGAGATATTTTTGATTCGTTTGAAAGGCCTATCGATACCAACGACATGCGGTTTCAACAGGACGGGGCTACGTGGCAACATCTCACTCCGCATTGGAATTTCTGCTCGAGCGATTCGAGATCATGGTTGGTTCACGTGGATGTGATGTGCACTGTAACTTGACTCCGTTAGACTTTTTCTTGTGTGGTTTTCTGAAGTCACAGGTCTATGCGAATAAGCCACAAACCACAGCGGCCCTCAAAGCCAACAGAACCCAAGGCAGTGGTCAAATTGAGCTTGATTTATGCGCCGGAGTCCTGGCAAATTGGACTTTTCGGATGCGCGTCAACCAGAGATGTTATATTCCACATATAATGGCATCGATAGGCCTTTCAAACGAATACAAAATTTCGATGATATCTCGCACACACTTTTTTCTATTTAAATTTAAAGATTGGAAGCGCTAAAGGAAGGACCCTTTAGACACTTGTTCTTTAATGTGCCTGCTTTGGTGTTTGTCGCTTGTACGTAAAGCGGAACTCATTCTTTGAACGCGCAGCGACATAAATTATGTCCTCTCTCTCTCTCTCTCTGAAACATACAATTTTCTTGTTTAACAACACACGGCACACCGAAACCAAATCAACGTGAAGTACAAACGATCGCTTCTTTCTTTAGCGACCATGTTCAAAATTCTTATAGAATTCACTTACTGTAACACTTTGGGCACCTAGTGCATCGTTGTTTGTGTCACCCTTTCCTCAGCAATACGCAGTTCTTTGCACGCACATTTCGTGCGTAAACAAACCAAAAATAGGCTCTAATGGGGAAACACGAAACACTGAAATAATGTTCTCTTAACAGAAAATCTCTTCACTTACTTGGTGTGCACAAGTGCACTTTCACGCAACGAAACAAGTTACACATTCCACAAATAACTCAATTCTCATATGGGGACTAACTGGCCAAATCGTTTATGTTTTCTGCGTTCGCTGAATCAAACGAGTTCAATTAAAGACTTTATGTTTTTTTTCTTCCCTGAAACACAAACTAATTGTTCGAACAAAGGACACGCCCGAGTCTGAATTCCATGCAACACAATTAACCACAACACTGCGAAAGTTATTTGCAATTTGACCAACTATCGGCTGCCTCCTCGCACTGTGAGCGCCAAAGGATGAATACATCCAATCGAAGTTCAGCTGGTTTTAGTTTCTATTTATGTTGTTGCCTTTTCTGTTCCTTCTCTTCTTTCGTGTAAAGATCTGCGGTGGTATCGTGGCATCACAAATGCCTGTATGTCCGTGTGATGCGCAATTTTAGTTGTTACCAACGTTATATTGAAACGTATCGCGTGCTGAACTGGCAGAATAAGTTATAAGTATTCGGAATGAATCGTGCGGTGAGAGCCTTGAAGGGTTTCCATTGAGTCATTGATACACTCGATACAGTCCAAACAGGACAGTGTGAACGAAAAGAAAAATGCAATGTCTACGACAGATCAAGGAAAACGTATTGTAGTCCCCCCTTCCTATCAGACGATGGCGATTGTTGTTGGATCTTCAAAAGTCAATTGTTTGAAATTCGGAGTGCTATGCCGCACAACCCTTTAACCTTCATCCTCTTTACCCCCACATACTCCCGAGTACGTACGTTGAAGGAGTTAAAGGAGTCTCGATTTTTGCAAAATAAACACTTTCAGCAAATGTAAAAAACAGTGTACAATGCTGTGCTAAGCACACGTACTTCCTTATCCCTCTCGCCCTTTCTGGTGATGCAGCCGGCTGATGTTGCACTATTTTGGTTGAGTGTTAGGTTGGAGTGGCTGACAACCTTCCGCAAGTCACACTTAGGCCAAAGTAGGCCCATTATGATACCACGCGAATGGACTACTCCTAAGTTTGGAACCAATTGGTGCTTATGACAAAGCGGTTTAGCTGGCTAATGCTGACTCTATTTATATATATATAGATGGCGCTACAGCCCGTAAAGGGCCAGGGCCTAGCTTCTCAGCAACCACTCGTGTTGGAAGGGGCCTACGGTTTTATGCCGACTCCGAATGGCTATGTTTGGGAAGCTTTTTCTAGACAGTACTCTTTGAGCATTGTCAGTGATTCGACAGAGGTGAGGCCGTGAAAATTATATTTGGTCGTATTGGGTATCAAACTGAGACACCGAGGTTCAAGTGCATAGGAGTCGACGCACAGACACACATTGCCACGGCCACCACGTCGTGACGCTATTTAGATCGCTGAAATAATAAGCCCTTAATTGTGCGTACCTACGACTTGTCAGATCTTTACATGAACAGAAGAGGTGATTTGCGGTCTCTACGTCCTCTTCATCCATGCGCCTTCTGCAGAAATCACTGAATGCGACACCAATTGTTGGATATTAATCCTTCTTAGGGCACTACAGTCCGGGGTAGACCTGTTTCCAGGTTTGGACCACAAGTTAAATGAAGTCCTTCTTCACTTGGGTCTCACAGGTTCGCAGTGAAAGACTCTTCGGACTGTCGCTGGATTGTACAAGCGGACTTTATGGCCCAGCCATGGATCCGTAGACGCCTGGCAAGGCCCATGTCGCTGTACTACCCGTGCAGTTCCTGGTTGGATCTCCTCCTCCAAAAACCGGCAACGCAAACAGGACCAAGGATCGCACGCATAACTGCCGCTTTTAGCATGTCTCTGTGCCGTACATCAGGACAGGGATGATCAGTGTCTTATATAAAGTCAGCTTTGTCCTTCACAGTATTGCTTATCAGGCAGAAACTATAGTGGTTAAGGAGGCTCTGTCCCGGTCGCCCAAATCGTAGATGGTCTACCAGTACTGGATGCATCATTACAAAACAGCTATGGCTTGCTATCGATCCAAAACGCTCACGCAGCCTGATCAGAATGAGCAGACATAAGCTCGGAACCATTGTCGGCGTCATAACCGGGCATTGTGAATCCCCTATAAAGGCTTCTACAGAAGGCTTTATTGTTCTATTGTGCAAAATATTCTATTCCTCCACCAACTGATACAGACTGCCCCGTACTTCTTGAATTTGTGTCTCTTAGCGTCAACCCCCACGATCTAAGATCTGCAGCCCTCTTCCGCATTAGACCCCATCGGATTATTTACGGCTTAAGCTCACCGGTATCAAGAATGTTATGCCTGGCTAACACTATGGAATACTCTTTACATTTCCACCTTAGCAAAACCTCACTTCGAAACCACCCCCAGTCCCATTCTTTGCTGCGCTAGTCCTGCCTTTCTCTCTCTACCATCTCTGCCATTGTATATATAAATTGACTTATTTATCAAGTAATACTATTATTTTAGTGCATTCATGTAAAATTTCATATAAATGTGATTATTAATTCGCGTTTTATCTCTAGTTAAACAGAATCATAATGGCAACTGAGACGATGATGGTGAAAATTGAGCATCGCGCTGTAATTAAATTTATTACTAAGCAAGGAAAAAGTCAAAAAACTATTCATGAAGAGATGGTGGCTGTTTACCAGGGTGCCGCACCTTCATTATCAACTGTGCAAAAGTGAGTTCAAGAGAGGCAGAGAGAGCATTGAAGACAACCCCCGCTCCGGCTACTGCTTGTACGGGAGAAAGCATCAAAGAAGTCGAAAAATTTGTTCTTGAGGATGCCAGAATAAAGTTGAAAATGATGGCAGAGATCACCAAGCATTCAATTGGTACCATTCACACTATTCTTCATGACCATATTAACCTTTCAAAGGTCAGTGCAAGGTGGGTGCCACGAATGCTCACTGCGCCTCAGAAAAAATTGAGAATCGCATGCTGTAGAGAGCTTTTGGAGATGTGTAGTGAGAACGCGGACGGTGTTATGGATCGAATTGTTACTGGTGACGAAACATGGGTCCACCACTATGACCAGTGGCGCCAGATTGTGGTTTCGAAGAAATCCAACACCCACCCTATAGTCCAGACCTTGCCCCTAGTGATTATTTCCTGTTTCCGGATTTGAAAAAATGTCTTCGTGGAAAAAGGTTTTCGGATAATGAAGAACTCAAGTCGGCAATAAATGGGTATTTTGTTTAACTAGAGATAAAACGCGAATTAATAATCACATTTATATGAAATTTTAAGTCAATTTATATATACAACCACAGCTTCACTCCGATACCGAGAATATATTGAATGCCCTTCGTAGGTTAAGCTTTAGTTTAGATTGTTTAAGTTGTTCGCTTGTATTAAGCTTAATAAAATTGGGGGTGTTCCTCCCTCTACTACCACTACTACTACTAATAAATCTGTCTGCATACAAAAGTGTATAACTCTCTAAAATGTGTTCACGAAGTATTACAGTGTTTTCGATGAGTATAACATTAGTAGTTCGTAACTCTAGGCTGGAATCGGCTAAGGCGTTAGTTGACTGTCGTATTTCTAAAGCAGCCCATACACAATTCAATTCGATTGTAAACTGAGTTGTCAACTGAATTGGTACTTGGCCACACACTACATCAACTGAATTGAAAGACTGCTTCTACTGTCAAAAATATTTTTATAATTTGTTGATGTGGTACGATGCGGCGTGCGTTTTTAGAAATGAGTGAGAAAAAATATTAGCATTAATGATAATTGTGAATTTTTAATGGTTGATGTTGGGAAGAATGGACGAATTTCCAATGGCGGAGTTTTTGAACACACAGCATTTGCTAGAATGTTGGAGAATAATTCCCTTAATATTCCAAATGCAGAAGAATGCAGAAAAGCCGCATATTCAGGCACCGAAATATCTCCACAGGAGTTAAAATTCAACAAGTGCTTGAGTTCTGCTATCAGCAGATCAAACAACTCTATCCACAACTGCCTATTTCCACTTAGCTTGTCAATCGACTTGCCCACACACGATTCAATCAAGTTGAAAGACTTGCTAGTCAACTTCAAAAAATCAAAATCTTTTGATTTTTCATCAACCAAATCGTCAACCGTCAAATCGATCAAAAGACAAGACCACACACGAGTTGATTTGGGGAAAAACTGAGTTTAATCGTGTATGGAGTGCTTAATAGTCACATTTGATTATCAACTATACTCCGCTCTAAGTAATGCTATCGCATAAAAGGTGCCTTAAAGTGGCATCACTTCTACTTGGTGCATCTATTTCCTACATTTTATAACCGAGTTTCGATTTTTCTTGCAAGGATTTGTGGTTTTTTTTAGTATCTTTGTAATATTGTTGTATGCCTTGGCTATGGGTGCACGCCTTGACTATAATTTTTTTTATTGAGTTTTCCTTTGATTCGTATTCGATGAAAAATGTGAATAAAATTATAATCATGCCGATTATAGAAAACGGCGTATTGACTGCGGAGGGAATATTTTTGTATCCGTTTGTTTTTCTATTATTGAAAACGCAATTGAGAAAGTGAGCGGGTGTCGGTAGAGTAGTGTACGCAAACTGCTATTATAGAAAACGTAACTCATCCGCACTCCGTACATTTTGTAACTTTTTCAATCCGAATCAAATTGGTTGCGGATTTCAAAGAAAAAATATGAGTTGGTACAAGTACAGTAGAATTTAAGTTACTGATTTGAAGTGAACAAAAAAGAATTTACTTTTATTTTTATAAAACAAACAACACGGTTGTTTAGTAATTACCAAGAATACTTGGCACTGAAAGTACCAATGGATAGAAAAGTAAGTGCAATTAACATATTTATGATTAAAATTCTTTTGATTCATACGAAATCTGTAGGAGTAGAACTGCGGAAATTCCGTCTTCATCTTAAGCTTTTTCCTCTGGTATTTGTAAGTCTTCATTCACATTGAAATGAGGCAACACAGGTGCCAACTTTTCCAAGCGTCAATAGTTATTTCTACTATTGTACGACCTTTGCTATGACCCCAATTCCTATTCTCGAACGAATTTCTCATCTTATTCTCCTTCTAACTATATAAAATAGCCAATTACATCCATAATATACTTCAAAAGTACAAATTTGACACTTTTGATAAAAATTATTCAGAACAATTTAAACATGAATATTCAAAATTGACAGAAGACAGCTAATTATAAAAAGGATCGGTAAAGAGATTTTGCGGACCGATAATGTTGTTCATCATTGTTTACAATATGGACATTTTTGGTTTTGTTTGTATTGATAAGTGCGTTATTTTGTCCCAAATACAAACATTGAACAAAAAAACATTAAAACGACACATTTAACCGTCACATGAAATCGGTCGCAATTGTGCGACTCTTAAATTGACAATCACAATACGCAGAGAAAAAAGTGCGATTGCGATAATCAACTATCGCAAATCGCCTTAGCCGATAGCACCCCCGATGTGTTTTATACTCTTTCCGCGTGTTCAATAACTATTATACACCCTCTTATTCAAATGACCAGCATTCGGTAGCATGTTCCCGCACCATTTTAAGAAGTGTGCTACGTTTTTTTATATCACAAGATAGCATTGCTTCGAACCTTTAGTGGTGAAAATCAAGCAAAGTGGATGTGCTGGTAGTGCAGTTTGTTTAGCAAATATTCAGTAGCACAGACTGTGTATTGGATAATGTATGTAGGTAAGGTTAGCAAGGACACAGTAGCACAGACCATGCATTGGATAACATCCCATACTTGCTCCATTTATTGAATTGTTCGGACACATTTTGCATGACGGGAAAATACTGGGTTTATTTTAACAGCAGTGTTAAATACACAATTCAAGTAAAAGACCGTCTGCATATTATTATGTACATCAGAATCTAGCAAAATTAAGAATTCTAAATACGTCTGCACACTAAGCTGGTCGTACGCAACTTCGTTTGACTGTAGTGGATGCTTTGCTTAGCAAATATATATGAAATTGTAAATGGGATTTTGCCTTTGAGTGCGTCTATGAAATCAACGCACCATTGCAGCTGAATTGAGTCTGTATTAAGACTTAGAAGTGCTGAACCAGCAGCAAGAATGTGCATATAATACTAATTTGTGCTCTCTTGAGATGCTTGAGTCCCACATCCACTTAGTATGTGAGCTATGTTTAAAACAGACTTGAGACGAAGCAAGACTTGAGTTGAATTTGATTTGTATTGCCTAACTATCATTGCGATGTGCTGAACTAGTAACATTCCTTACGAAATCACACACTTTGAAGGTGAAGATGTTTTCATTTGTAAACGGCTCCTACTGTGAATCACAGAACACTTTTTTTCAGAAACCCAAGAGAGGTTCCACATTTTCTATACTTAACCGACAAAAATCATTTCGTACGCACCTTTGAAGTTGAGTTCATCGTTCGGCAGGTTCCTCGCCTCCCATGATGGTGTAAGGGAGACGGGTTTGTTGCGATCCGAAAGGAACGGTGATCTTTCACTGTTTTCATTTGTGTCTGTAACAAAAAAAAAAAAACAAATAAATTAATTAAAAAAAAGGAAAAACAACATTTTTTCAAAGCAAATTCTTATCAAGACCAGCAACGTTCTACTTTACTTATCTCTCATCTCTCTGTGATAAATCTTATCTTTACCATTGAAACTAAACTCAATCAGAATGGTTCGCCTTAAATCAAATCCTAATCGGTAGTACCAGCGTATCATGTTACCACTCCTAAGATTGTTAATCTGTAATTGGTAACTGTTTTCAAATTTCTATTGGATTACCCGGATGACTGCAAAGTTTGTAGCTACAACTGAAATTGCTGATTGCGCGCTTCATCTTTCAGAAGGAGCATGTTTATTCGTTGGTGGGTAGATAAATATGCCCAAGGCCTTTGCGATAAGGTGGCATGGAAAACATATGTCAAGAGACAATCGGTTATTTTTTTTTCTGCGAATTTCTGTTATCAGAGCGGAATTACGATGTTGATCATTTGAATATCAAGGGAGTGAGGCAGATACGCACCGCACAATTGAAAAGTCGTCCAAACTAAGTGCAAAGATCGTCTAAGCATCGTAGCTTACGATGTACTTTAAGTACAGCACAAGACGCATGACTGTATCATTTATAAGACTTCTTCATAACAGTGCAGTGTAGAGAATCTCTGCAGGTTTCCGTTCTGCTGTGATCAGGAAAAAAAGAAACATATGTATGACTGCAGGTGGCTATCATCCCGTTATCCCTGCCTATCGTAGGACGTAGTCGCGTAATGTGTGGTATTGCCAGCATGTCGCTGCGCGATTATTTAACCCTTCCCCACGTATACAAAGCTTTGCCGGCATACACGCACTTACCGTCAATGGTACACATCGATGTTAACCGACTTTCTGTGACCAGAGCACGATAACATCGATATATCGGATCTGTGGTTTTCAACAAGCTACATATGTTCCATATGCAACGCTCGAAGTTTTCAATGAGAATTTTGGGGACTGGGTTATCTCACGTCCAGCTTTTGTCAAATGGCCACTCGATTATTTTCTCAAGGACCACGTCAAGTCCTTAGACTACAACAACTGAGGCACTATAGCCGAACTCGAGGCCATCATACGAGGCACTATTGCTGTGATAACGCGGCACATATTAAGTCGAGTCATCAAAAAATTGGACAGAGCGCTTAAAGCTGGTATGCCAAGACGGCCATTTGAATGATGTGCTATTCCGTCCATAATGTCATCGATGTTGCTTCAAAATAAAGTCAGAATTAATTTAATCTCTCACACTGTTGTTGTTTTATTTAAATTCCTTTTCCTATCATTCTCGTCATATCATAAGCCTCATCTTGGATGACGATGGCAAGTTTGTCAAACTGCTCCATCAAAGTTGCTAACGAACTCACCGCGAACTTCAATGTCAACAAAGGATTTAGACAAGGCGACACGCTGTCATGTGACTTCTTCGACATCATTCTGGAGACTTGATCGAACAAGATGCACGATCTTCCAGAATTCCGCCCAGATGTGAGCTAGTATTGACGTACGATTGAAAGAACAAAGCCAATGATCCATCAATGAGATGTGTGCTGGCATTGAGTGTGAAGGGGCTCAAATGGGTCTGACGGTGAATGAGGGCAAATTTATATGCTGTCCGCAAGAAAGGACATACAACATCGACGTCTTGGACAGAGCGTCACAATGGGCAGATATTACTTCGAGGTAGTTTAGGACTTCGTCTACCTTTTCTCCGCAGTACGAACAACATCAGTTCCGAGATGAAACACAGAATAACTCCTGCCAACTGATGTTTCGATGGGCTCAAGAGGCAATTGAGTTATAGAGCCGCCGCTCGAAGGACTAAGCTGACTTTATATAAGACACTGATCTTGTCAGTATTGTTGTACGGCGCGGAAGCATGACAACTCCTTGGTCTCCTAATAAAAAGACGTGTGTGTGTGAAGTAAATTACCAGTGCTAAAGTGCTGAAGTTCAAGTACAATGCCAAGATTACGGCACTGATGCTTAGACATGATTTTAGACAGCCATGCTCGTAAGGCTATAACTGGAAATTGTGTTTAGTTGCGACTTCTTCGATTGATTCAAAAATTAATGCAACACGCATACATCCTACTGAATTAAATTGAGGATATCGGGGTGTGTCACAGAAGGCACTAGTACTGCGACCATAAAGATCTTTTGTATCTCATTTGTTTGGTCTAGGTGCTGTCGTCAAAAATTGTATAACTGTCCTAGATGGGATTTCTTTCCCTGCCACGGATGTTATGTTTATTGTTTTGAACCTTTCTCTGGTAAGACTTGGGCAGTCGGTTCATAGTTTCCTTAGCATAGCCACAATGCCTACAGATCTCTTGTTTTGGTGAAACCCATTATATGGAGTTGATAATTACATGCTCTATGTCCTGCTCGTGCTCCACATAGTAATCTTACGTCAGCCCTTTTAATTTCTACAGCTTCTTTGGCTCCTTTGGAATTGTAGTTTTGTTCCATGAACGCATAAAGGGGAGAGGGTCCGTGAATGGTATCTGAGCGCTGTTTGTTGACATTCCCAGACTGGCCTAGAGTTAGGATAGGATAGGATAGGATAGGATATATAGTGGTGGTTATATTAAACCAACTTTCTCTTGCAAGTTCTAGATTTACCATCCACCTTCTTCCTGACATCTGTCAGTGGTGGTTGAATCCATTCGATTGCCTGGGATGGGTCGATTACGTCCCCCTTTCTGGCAAATACATCTGCTGCGTTTGCCGGCTATGTCCGTGTGTCTTGGGACCCAGCATTGAGTTATCAAGTGTTGCGCGCTAAGCGCTTTAAGCTCCTCGTGGCAGCTCACAACCAGCCTGGACTTGATTTCTATCGCCGAAATTGCTTTTATGGCCGCTTGACTGTCAATTAGAATGGTAATATCAGCCGGTGGTATTTCCAACATTGTTATCATTCTGGCCGCCATTCTTAGACTGCCAGGACCTCCGCTTGAAAAATACTGCCATAGTCACTTACGGACTGTTAAAATTGTAGTATTGTATTCAGTACTAGGATGTCTAATAGGACTTGAAAGCCAGCATTTTCATTTAATGCTTCTAATGGAACTCTTAACAGCGTTAGCTTACATGCAGAGGTCAAGTGGGAATAGTACATCTCTAGGCCTGCGGTCGGGGTCGTGGAAATAGCAGCTTTAACTCCAAGACATGCTTGCCTCTGTTCTTTCTAGTCTGCAGCCTGAGGTTGGTGGATTTCAGGGCGGCCTGCCACCATACCACGCTACCGTATGTCAATATTGGCCTTACAATCGCTGTGTACATTTACAGAATTGTTTTGGGGTTTAGGACTCACTAGGTAGTGTAGGCCGCATCTGGGTAGTCCCATCACTCCAGCCCCTACTTTGTTGTCAGATTTCGACCCATCGGTGTACCATTTTTGTACTCTACCTTTCATCCAAGTGGGGTCGTTGTTCCACTCCTCTATACTAGTAGTTAAAGTTTAATTTTGGAGACATCAGGTCCATACATCCCACAGACGGCACAAGAAACAAGAATAACTTTGCCACAGATCTCAATGCACACACAGTTGCTCTCACTGAACGCAAATCAACTTAAGGTGGCCAATAAATCAAGAGTAAACAACGAATTCCAGAACAACAATATATTCACAATAGGATGAAGTCATCGCCATTCAGTTGACAATTGATATGAAATAATATTTAAGCGACAGTCGACTTTCCATTTCAATTAAAAACAAAGAGAAAAAAAGATGAGAGAAAATAAACAAAACACTTTCACATATGTACTCACTTTTGATTATCTGCGGAAGGGGTTTCTGCCCCAACAGCTGTTGCTGTTCCCTGTTCGACATATCGGCAATTTCTGAAAATAGACCGAAAAACTGCACGTTAATGACGGCAAATGACTTTCGTTTAGTAAAGTTGAAATGTTGTTGTTTTTGTTTCTAATTCACATTCAATTAACACCTAAGATTCTTGTTCAAGCTCACATGATATTGCTTGCTCACTAGCAAGATTTTAATTATGTATATTGCGCCTGGCTGTGATTGCGATAATAATAGTTCATCAAGAACTAATCTAACTTCATCCGATTAGAAACTGAACAGACGTACGTACACGTGTACAACTACTATCTGATCAGCAAGCTACATAAGCGCTGATTAACAGAGAGATATTCTATCACCACTCTAATCAGGTTTTGTTATTATAAGCCCACCCACCGATTGTATCGATTCACTGTAACACTTTTTTCGATTACGAGTACATGGGCAATTCGCTTAGACAATTATTCCGTTTATAGTTTTCAAATAAAAATACTATATTTTTGTATGCAAAATAGAGTGGCGATAACTTAATCTGCGTTGTGCGACCGTAACCCGTGACTGCAGACGATGATTTCGCAGAATGATGCGATGAGAGCAACAAACGATACATCGCGTTCAATTCGTAGCCAGCGGGCTAATAAACAGCTCAGCTTCAGACACTGTTAAGGGTGGAGCACAGTATGTAGATTCAATTAGACTTCGCTTAGAGGCGTTATGCTGCTGGCATTCGCATCGTTCTCCTTCCAAGCGGCAATTGATGTTTAACCTTGTCTGACTGCAGAAGAATTACACCGTTCGTCTCTGATACGGGGCAAATCAATTTCTTATAACGACAGTCTTACGGACCAGCAATGATCGAATGTATTTAAGCGTGTGTGTTGTGGTTGCGATTCGGCCTTTCGTTTGAACTGGTGTCAATTATCTGGTTGGGGGAATTTGTTTAAGATAATCTTCACTCCTAGTGTTCTGTTTAGCACTTAATGGCGTTTAATTTATGAATCCGAGATCAGTTGTAGATCTGATAAAATCAATTCGCTTCTGAATTCGCCGAGAATTAAGCAACTTTATAGGGCTGTAAACGGAACATAAATTTTGACCGAAAGTTATACGAGCAAGGCGATTAGTTGAACATTTATCGCGATATCTAATGGCCCATATCGGAGCAGATCTCAACAAAATAAACGTACAACTTGGAAATTGTGCAAAAAAGAGCAGAACTGTGCCACCATGAATGGGATTGGTTAGGATAGGATTGGAATGTCGTCACATAGGTCCGTGCGGACTCATTGTGTTGCCCAGAAATGTTCCTCCTTGTACCCTTAACGCACTCATCGAGACGTTGTATTCGTTGTTTGCGTTGACCTCTCTTCGTCCAGCCAGCTCGACATCCTAATGAATCTCTGTCGTTTGACTTCGAGCTACCCCAGAATTTTCCATCACAGCCTAAGATAAGGTCCCATCTTTCTTTCTTGGCTCTTTTGACAAGTTTCCTCGGAATCTCGCCATTCGCTGCGTCGTATGGCATATGAAGTCGATGCCATCAGCAGCGGGATGTCGTTTTGGCGCTCGAATTAGACCGTGGTTTGGTCTTCGTCAGTTACCATTTGCGTTTGAGAAGTAGGTGGTCAATCCTTTATTGTTCAGCCCTTGTACTCGACCTCGGCAGAGCCATGGCTCTTGTACAAGGGCGATGTCCATCTTCCCCGTTGAGAGGCGGAGATAAGATTGGCGCTAGCCGCCTAACTGCGGTGTAGGTTGATTTGTACCACTTTCATGGCGGCAAGGAGGTTCTTTGCTGTTCTAGACGACCAGATTGTAAACACACTCGACTGCAATCGTTTCGGAGAACATGTTTTGTGATATCGCGTGTGCACTGTACACCACATCCGATGTTTCCCACACGCAATCAGCATAATATGTGGATTTCCTCAAAGATATGAATAAGATAAAATAAATGCTGTCGTTCTCATAAAATTAAATAAATACGCGAGCACATACTGTAAGCATATGAAATCGTTTTATTTGTTTGTATTGCAAATCTAAGATGCAACTCAAGTAAGAAATGCCGGATGCATTAATCGAAAGTAAGTTCAGTTGAACCCAACCACCAGGATAGTTAAGAGCGCAATAAGAAAGCATACGTCTTCATTCTTCTTTGTTTGGCGCTACAGTGGACCTGAGCCTACGTCTTCATTACCCACGTGAAAAAAAAAGGTTTGTCTATGGCAACTTCATACAAATGCGCTGCAGCCACTTCAGCGCTCTGAGCGATCTGTTGATGGAACCCGCACATAAACACGACATCCATATACTAGAAAAACAAACATTAATCGTAGTTTGAGTGGTTTTTTTGTTTTAAGACGAGTATTTGTTTATCACTTCAAATTGTCCAACACGCAAGGGTCATTTATCACCAGATGTATACATTGTCCACGTGATAAACAAAGTGAATGCATTGACGGCTTTGAACAGAAACAAACATCGACTGGCGTGTGCTGGACATTTCAAATAAACAGAAACTACGTATAATGACAAAATAAAAAATGTTTGTTTACTCACAGAAGTTTACTAAATCGGCAGACTAATTGTATATCACGAGTGGCAACAATTTGCAAGTGGTCCTCAGTAATACCGATGCAGAGAGATAGAACAAGTGATGCGCGCAAAATATCACGGTCACGGTCACGAATCATGAGGAGTGGACGAGTGCAGTCGATATTGTAAGAATGAGTGTCTTAACTGAATTATAGTCATTCAAACTTATCCAATTGCGTTTTCTTTTTACGCCTACACTAGATGCATAAAGGTGGGATTTTTTGCGTTACCCTACGATCGACTCTTCGCTTGGCAATGATGACTAAAGCGGTGCGACCGTGAGCGGGCAGTTGAAGAAGAACAGCGAAGCATGGCAAGTCACTTTGGAAAGAATTTGCCTAGTTTACCACCCACTTTGTTTTATTTTTCATAATAAATCGTTAATACACATAATAAATACATAAATATTCAGAAATTCTTAAGACACTACCTTCGCCTCCAGTTGAATTAACTAGACCACCACAAAATTAACTTTCCTAAGCAAATCCGTCCACAATGTGTGTTCACTATAATAGAGTCACCGTGGGTGTAGTCATTACTCCTACGCTGAAGGCCTGCGGTTCGATCTCGGTCACTCAAACTTTCACTTTCACTCCACAATGTCTCTAGAGTCACTGACGCTGGGCAGGGTAGAACTGCTGAGAAAAGGAACTATCAAGTTTCCAATGGAGAAACTGTGTCGATATGTGAGTGGGTCTCTTACGCTTGTGAGAGAACAATGAAACGCAACCAGAACTTCCGCAGAAACTTAGGCAATGACTCTGTGTGCGATGGAGTGGCCACAAATATGTGCGCAGTGGGCAGAATTGAAACTCGTACACCCTACTGTCTTTGCGTAATAGCATGGAAGTAGGAAGTTGCATACGGGATAGAAGTCTGTTCAAATAGAAATCATACAAATATTCTCCATGCTAATTATCAAAAATTTGGCGCTACTAAAAATTCACCTCAATGTGAACTCGTACAGCAACAAAAAAAAAAGTCGTTGTAGTGCTTCAAGGTACCCAATTTTAACGTTGACCGTCTGTCTCTGCAACAGTCCAGACTAGAGTTGAGCAAAAAATCACTAACTGCGATTTTTTCACAGTGATTGAAGAATTGCAAAAATTGTAAAACAGTCTGCTATTGCGCTTTAAACTGCTTTGCGATTTAAACTGCTATTGCTATTAAAACTGCGATTGTGATTTAAACTGCGATTAAGCTGGTTCCTTTTCACAATCGCAGTTTAAAATAACACGGCTAAGTTAGATTTGGTTTTGGAAGTGAAGTGTGAGAACATTACTTCCATTCGGAGGCATTAGGACCCATTGTGAATCCCTCTAGCTGTGGGGTACATATCCTATCAACCTATCCGGTCGCGTGATGGCTTAAACCACCCCGTGCACGTTACGAATCGTAAGAGATCCAATAAGTCTGCATTCCGCAGTCCACAGTCTCTGTGAAGAATCTTTGGCCCAGCGAGGCTAGGCGTCGATTCTGGAGAGCTGGGCAGTGGCACAGCAGATTTTGGATTGTCTCGGTCTCTTCTTCGTCACCGCAGCTCTGGCGGAGATCATTGGATTCCTCGTTTAATTTCCGGAGCACTGCTCCGATTTGGCAGTGCCCTATGATCACTCGGACACGTTTTTCACAACAGTCGACCGGGTTGTGAAAAAGAGCTTTAGTTGCCGCCTTTTTCACAACCCGGTCGACTTCTGTACATATACGTTAATAGGGTTAGGAACGTCGTAGGACAGCAAATAACCAAAAATTCGAAGACGGAGTAAGGGATTTATTGAGATTTCATATACTGTACACTGCGACTATGTATATTTTGACTTAGGGGAGTGATGTGGCTTTTGGACTTGTTTAAAAAGTTAAAAAAAAGTTCGAGTTCACAACTTGAAATCGCAGTTTAACATTATTGTGATTAGAAAATCGCAATCACAGTAGTACCTGCGAATATAAAATAGCAATTTTGCCCAACTCTAGTCTTGACCATTAATGAGACCAAAAGTCGAAGAGTTGGCTAATCCAATGGGACACTAAGAAATTGAAGCGAGTACAGGATGGTTAGATACATTTTTAAAAAAAAAGGGTGTTCAAGGAACTAATACTGGTGCCTACATACATCGCTACAAAATTGATTACTTTAAGCAAAAGTTGAAATATTCTAATTTCTGTATGAAGATGTGATTTTTGGTACCGAGCGAGTTCGCTATAGTTCTACTGTATTGCTATCAATTCTGTTCCTCTTTTCTTAAACAACCCATTTGTTGAAAATTGCATGTTCGAAGTAGGACCAACTCTATACACATTTTCAGGCCAGTGATTGAAGTGGAGCTTCCAATACATTTCGGTTGTTGTACAAACGCCATATGCGGACAGTATTGGATCGTTGTACTGATCGTTGGAAGAGACTCCTCACCCACCCTCCTTGCGCTCGCCTTGTGAATGCAACATATACATTTTGGACACATTTCCGTGTTATACTGAACGAAAGTAGTTAGAGAACCCTTATGTCCGAGTTTGACTTCAACTAACTGCGGACAATTATTGTTTATTTTTTAGTTATCAAGAAGACTGTTTGTACATGCTATTAAAACAAAGAATAGCCTTCTATCACTCAGATGCGCTGCTTCTTTGGGCTAAGGAAGCAACTGATAAACAAAGGATTCACTCGGACAACCAAAATGGCCCTCTAAACGACCTAAATCGTCCCAGTTCAGCTTGTTGCTTGTTGACTACTTTGAGAAAAAAAATTCTTCGAGTAATTTTCGGTCCCGTCTCCATAGATGGTGAGTGGAGGAGAAGATATAACAACGAACTGTACGAGCTGTTTTAGTGACATCGACTTAGCCAGAAGGGTGAAGGTCCAACGATTGAAATGGCTAGATCATGTAGTGCGACGCCGATGGCGTACGCAAGTGGAGACGGACCGCAAGCAATGCGTGCGAAACTGAAGGCCGCTAGCTAAAGATCAAATTTGCTGGAGACGCTTGTTAGTTGATGAGCAAGTCCACCACGGACGGAAGTGCCACCTTTTTTTTGTCTAAGTTTTTTGAACACTACACTGGAGCACTCAGACTCAAAGACCGGTCCATTGTACTACCAAGTAGCAACCTACATTTAATGAAATTTCATTCCGAAGGAACACCAGCAGGCGTTTTTGTGATGAGGAGCCTGAATCATCGCCGATCACCTCATCAGCAACAAATAACCTGATCCGAGCAAAAGCGGGATAGTTGCAGAGGAAATGCTCTGCAGTGTCGTCACCACGGGTGTCGCAAAGGGTTGCATAGCTTAGGCAAAGCACCTTTAGGTGTTTGGCGAAGGTGTAGTGGCCCGTTAGTACGGCGGTAAGTCGTCTGCAGGCCTTTCTGTTAAGAGATAACAAGAATGCGGATTTCTTACAGACGTTTGGGAGCATGCGCTTGGTCTCTCGAGAAGCCTAGCCAACGATCGAACTCCTAACCGAGGACGCGGGTAATCCCAACTCAGGTTCGGGTCCTAAGAGTATCTCTTCTGATCCTTGTCTAGTTCATCGGCGATCTCATTTCCCGTGATTCCGTGGTGCCCCAAGACGAATTGAACCTGCCGATCTAATTCAGAGAAGACTTGCATTCTTGGACTATCCTGGAAGTGGCTAAAGGGTTGAGTAGGGCCTTAAGCACAGCTTGGATGTCGCTACAGACACTAATACTTCGCCCCTTCCACCTTTTTCTTCACAAAATAGTTCGTGGCCATTATGAACGCATAGGTTTCCGCTTGGAAGACCGACGCAAATTTACCTAACGAGGTATGCAGTCTAATGTTGTCGAAAGCGCCAGGGCCAGACCCTTCATCAGGCTTGGAACCATCCGTGAAGATTCGACTACATTCTTTTCCTGGCTCATATTCTGCCCAGAGCCAGTTTAGAGTGCAGGGAAATTCGACTTTGTATGTGCGTCGCAGCTGATGTATTTGCGTCAGAAGGCATATCCATATCCATGACTATGTGGTCAAAAGAAATACGGTGCGCAAGGTCATCGAAACTCCAGTGCGAATTGTACCAAAGACCACTTCTTTTTAAACGGAAGATTGCTTTGAGAGTGCACCCAATGATGTGGATATCAAGGGGCGGGAGATTCAGACGTGCATCAAGAGCAGAGCCAGGCGAGCTAGGGTTCATCTTAGGTAAGTATTTACTGGAGGGTGTACGACTTTCACTTTGACCTATTCTACCTATTCTACACTCCTAAAAACGAGGAGTGATTTGAATTGTTTGAGAGTTGCTTCAGCCTCAGACTGCTGATATATGAGTTAACCAAGAAAGTTTAAACATGGTTTAATCAACGGATTTCAGGCGACGAATAAAACATTTGTCAAATGTTTGGTCTTCTTTGAAACCTGATTGGAATCTTTTTGAAACCCCTTCGAATTAGTAAACTAGTCATTTTACGAGTATAACCTAAAATTGTAATAAAACTCAACCATAAATATGCTCCATAAAAACATAATCGTTTGCTTGTTCGTTAGCCCGGTTCTGGATGTATGTGTATTAAACAGCCGAATCTGGATCTTTATCAATGAGATGGAACCAAGGCATTCCATTTTTGTGGGGTTTTACGAAAATTTAACAACGAGTAGTGGGAATTTCTCCGCAAGATGATCTTGCAAACAACCATGAGACACTGATGTTTGTCGATTGCGGGTGTATAACATGATATTGAAATGTCCACTGCTTTTGTAACTAAATGACAGAGAGAAGCCATAATATACCACAACTTTAAGAATGAACGGAAATGCTACAATCGTTATCTCGCGTTTTGTTATCAACCAAATGAAGCTCTTACTTAAAATCAGAAGCCATACGCATTTCTTATCACATGAGCATTTTTTTTTGTAGCAATTTGGAAATACATTTGTTTCTAATTTGACTAGAATATCTGGTGTCTCACGGAGGTGTTTTCGACGAGCAGACGTCTGAGACACAATTACAATAGAGGCATCAAGTATGTATGTACATAGGTGGTTTGTTTCAGCATATCTCCAACGGAGACAAACTAAAAATAGGCCGACTGATAAGATTTTTAGATTCTCTGATAGAAACATATTTTGTGAAGAATGGTATAATAGATATTTCACTTGCGTAGGTTATTTGTTTTTCAAGACGGCAAATGTCAGTTTGATGGCATTTGGTTATATTTAAGTGGCTATAAAGTGCTGTGAAATCAGATTCGATCTGATTCTCAGGACTGTGTGGCAATGGCAAACAACACACAACGTCCATACACATCTGCTCATATCATTCTTTTGCGGTTTTACTTGCTGCTGACTGCCGCAGATGTAGCGTTAATTTCCCGGAAGTCAAAAGCATTTATCGCTTCATGAAAGGAACTATTTAACTCGAGCAAAGCGGTCATTAACGTCTCTGTGTACATAGATGATTTCTGCAAAACGCCAGCCAGTCCAATGGCCAGATACATTTTTTTAAATTTATTTTTAGATGAAAGAGACACACGAGCATGTGGAAATCGATGCCGAGCTATTGGAATTATTGCCGATAACTATCACGACAAAACGCTTCCTACGAAATTTCGCAGTGACATCATGACATACCATTCAAGGATTTCTCCTAATCTAAATTAAGTTACCCATGGTGCGGCCGTTAATGTGTTGAATTATAGCATTCGCAACCCCAAAGGTCAATGCGACGAACACAAAATAGTTTGAGGATAAGTTGAGGAATACATTGAGTTAAAGTCTACCATTTATGCATCGTATAGAACACTTCTCAAGCACAGCACTGTGCACAGCTCGACGAGGAATTCAAAAGGCCCAATTAATACATAAAGTGAAGAGCTCTTCACGCTAATCCTCTCCAAATCAACCACCTATTCCTGGGCGATACGCTCTAACCTCAACTACGAGTCCATGCCACTTCAGAACGATCCGACAATGAGGCAATAAACGAAAATCTTCCACGTGTTGGGTCATTAAAACGCACACAACGTTCTCACAAAAATTCCCGCAGTGACTTTATTTTTTGTCGCCTACTGTCAGACGAATGTTTAATTTTATTTATTAAATCGGTGATATCAACTAATTGGACAATTTAGATGCGACCCGGTCAGCCGATGTAAACAAATGTTTTTTTTTTTCATTCTTGTTTTTAATTCATCATATCATGCATACATCGATGAATTATTTACATAAATCAGATTCAAGACACACCACATAGGGAGGAAAAAAAAAAATTGCTATGCACGAAGAGCCGAGTAGCTAACAAGAGGGCAAAGCACACGCCACTGAAGAGCATCAAATCACCCAACCGTACAAAGTGAATTGCCCGCTAGATTGGAATGACACTAATTCAATTAAGGCGATGGACATATGCACCATGCAATGTTGAACCGAAAGAATTAAGACCCTCCCATGGTTCATCAAGTGACACCATCGAAAATATGGTTCATGTTCATCACAGTTGGGTGTCGCCAATCAATTTTGCATAACATGCTGCCTGCCCCCAAATTCAAATTCATTTGAGGTTAACTTAGAAAATAGATATGTACAACTTGTGACTATTTATGAGAATCCAAATCGCATGTAGGTATGCAGACTTTCTTTGCACTAAACATTACTGAACTTCACCGGGCTACGCCAGCCAAAGGGGGACACTCTGCAACTCAAGATTTATCTGTTTCTTGCTCACCTCTAATAAATATATAGGTACAAAATTTTTACTATTCACTTGATATCACTTCATAAAGAAAAGCTATGTATTTTATTTTCTAAAAAAGTATAAACATGTGGCGGATACTTCCTACGGAGCACACGACCAGTGAAATGTTTTGGATTACTTTGCTCTCCGCTCTTCAGAAATTACCAAACCATTCGATTGTGTGGGAATTTTTTTCTTCGTTTCTGTTTTGACAGCTCACTTGGTTAGGATATTTTCATGTGTTTACACCTGGCTTCATTGCCCGAAAGGAAACAAACAAAATTCAAATGGTCACATTGCCTTCTGAACGCAACTTTTGTAGCGAACAAATCAGTCGCTGCAATGAATCGTTTGTATGGACAATTTCTCGCAAAAAGAATATTCACAATTTAGGGATCATAGATAGGTCTGACGATTACTGCTCATGGGTAGCATTCATGTAACTTTTGTATAAAACAAACCTCCAGTTGTATGCGCTGTTGTTCTGATAAATATATTAGCAACTAGTTAAAACTTAGTACTAAACTTAAATAAGCAGCTCAAATAAACCAATTAATTATCACTTTTTCTTTCATTTCATTGCTATTCTAGATTGTCGACAAAAAGTGAACACTTGGAGGCATTTAAATGAGTGTAAGGAAAAGGTAATGGATAGATGACCACTGCATAGGACAGAACAACAATGTCGAAAACAACAAAACTTCCAGCAACCACTGTTCTAAATGCAAAAATAAACAAAATACAACTTCAGAAAGAAGTCTATTCTGGCTTTGATCATATTATGTCCTCGTTCTTTTTTTTCAGAAACTAAAGGCGGGGTAATTTCAAGTCAATGAGTTATTGTTGTTTTTTTAATAGAAACACAGAAATGAAGAGTGGTCATTTCATAGCTCGCTATACATAGCATTCATGAAAATGTCACAGAGCAAAACACCTCGCTGTAGCGGCAGTATTTATGTCTTAAGAAGCACCCATAATGGACGGACATAAACTTAAGCTTTCAAAATAGAACGAGAAGTACACAGAAACATTTTCGACTTTCAAAGTGCCCACAATTGCTTTTGAAACTCATGCAATAACCTACTGCCATTTACGTACATACGTAGAGTCATTTCTCGCACGTAAGTTAGGTAAACGAACCTAAAAAAGTGAACGAAGCGGGAATTATGTACACAGTGAACGATTTGTGAAGTACGTCCATCATGGTTGTCCCCATAGATCTAAAGCAAGAGTGATGCAATGGAATATCAAGCATCAAGACTGGACAGAACTCAAGGCAGCACGAACCTATGTGAAAATACTATTTAATCACAACCATCCTCCTGGTGAAGCCTGTAGCAGAAATAAAATAATAATTAGATGACCTCTGCATTCCAGTCAGATTAACTAATTCTGCAAGTTTGAAACTATAAAGGGTGTTCCAACTTTCACGTAATTAGTATTTATATTGTTCTCCAGGCGATGAAGTTATGGCTCCATTGAGTGATTTACTGCACTCGGCGGCAAACAACTCTGGCCGCAACTCATCGGCCCCAAACACGTCGACACCGCGATCTGCAGAAAAGAGGATGATCTCGAAGAGAAGACAAGAATGGCGTTAAAAGTGATTCAAGTTTCTAGTCAAGAATGTTTACAAAAACATGTAGAAATTACTTTAGATGGTTATGGCCAATTCGACCACCATCTACCATCCTTAGCAACTTTTTGTCACATTGTAGGAGCTTGTCGGTTTTTGCACTATTGATCTTGGGTCATACCAACCATCCGAGTTGTCTCACAGGTGGTTAGAGAGTTCCACCTTTCATCAGCTAGCTCTATGTGTCTGTCATCCACTTTCTTCTGCAAGAGGTGGTTGAGTACATAGGATTGCATGGGTCGATTTTGGCCCCTTTCCTGGCAAGTTCTTCCTGCTGCCTCATTGACCTGGGATCCAGCTGAGGGTTATCGAGTGCTGCGTGCTGAGTACCTTGAGTTCTTTGCGGCAAAATGTCAATTAGATGTCAATTAGAATGTTAGTTAATGACACGTACAAAAATGGCACAAGAATGATAGGTATCTAGTTGCTGATAGCTCTTCTAATACATATTTTCAGCGGAAGAGTTGCATATGAAATATGTGTAAACATGCTTCGTTACAATAACCTTCTGTTTGTAATTTCAGCTGAAGTCCGTTTTGAATTTTAGCCAGTCTATTCAAAATTGACAGCTAATGACATTAGAAAATACTTCAACTTGTTGGGAATGGTCTATTGAGGTTTCACTGTTTCCGTAAAAGTTTATCCGTGGGAACATAGTATGATACTATGCGATGCATAAGATTGTGGCTCCATTTTTGGATTAAATTGCCAGCTGTCGTGTCCATTGACAGATCAGGGATCACTAACTACAACATGTTATCCGCTGGATAAGAGGTGAAATTGGATTATATTGGCTCATGAGCATACAAAAGGATCCTGTGGCTAAGTTCTTGCAGGAGTTATCTTTAACAACTTTTCAAGAATACCAGTGGCAAAACGCCATTCAACTTGGTGGGAAGGTGAGACATTATTCTGTGGATAACAGTCTACCGCCATTGATACACTCTCATAAGCAACATGACATGACTCAGTGATTAATCATCGAAACTATCGAATTTGGAAGCGGCAGTCATCAGCAGACCATTATTCTTTCAAAATACATCTGGTCGGGCCACAACATATAAAGGTACTCGCAACATTTACTTGCTACCGGTTTCTGCGCCTAAAGATGGACTAGCGGTGTGGTTTCACCAAGATGGTACCTCACTTCCTAAGTCTCAAGAAGCAATAAGGAGATAGAAAAAAACACGAAACATCCCATTTTTTTAGCGTGTACTTATCCGTTTTCACATTTCTTAACTAAACATGAAAATGTATTAAAATAACAGCGGCATTCACACTGAATAATTTGTCGATACGATTTGCTTGACCACCCTGCTTGATGGGCCAAATCATCAATATCAGCGCTAGTTACTACAAGTTCGCAAACGTCCTAAGGTATGAGGTCTTAGCTTATTTCTAGATCTAGATAACGCCAACTACTTGTGGTATAAGAAGTCTAAATGTCTTCACTGACTCATAAGTGGCGTTCACACTCAATTTCACACGATTTCGAGCATCGACCACGTATTGACAAACCGTATTGACAAATTGTTTAGTGTGAACTCCGCTAAATAGTCTAAAAGCCAGGGAAATTCCCTCAGGAAAGACTCGAGTTATATGAAAATACCAGCAAATCTCAACAGTTCCTTTCAAGCAATAATTCTAGTTAAGTTGCTCAAACAGTTCGGACATAATTTACAATTTCAATTGTGTTTCCTTATAATTTGAAGAAAAAATATTTTATCCCATCGAAGAATGACCTTACGGATGAATTCTAATCGACAATGCACTCATTGAATGATGCCATTTAATTGCTTCGAAATGATGCAACAAATGTTGTAACGTGCCAAATGGGATTCAGCATAATTTTTCACAGCAACAAAAATGTTATATTTTTGAACACACCCAAAACATGTACTAATCGTCGGATATCTCATAACAGCATTCAGTGAGCAGGAGCACACCTAACGAACGTACATTGTTCACTAATATTTGATTGTCTGAACGCAACCAGTTTGTGCATAATCGCGTCATTTCTGTACTAAAAATTTGTACGATTCCGCCATTTTGAAAGCTGTGAGTGGGGATTCATGTTTTAAAGAGACGCGTTACTTCTCAAAAATTCTCAAAAAATTCGATTTTCCACATCAAAGATCGACGAAATACCCACAAAATAATCACAACAAAACAATTCTACGCCCAGTGTTGTTCGTAAAGTGTTTGTGTGCATTGAAAACGTCCAAATAAATCGCTAATTCAAAAAGAAAAAATCTTCCGAGAGAAAGAAAAAAAATAGAAATAAAATCAATTCGGATCGGACGGTGAGTGAAATTTTTTTTTGTTCTCCGTCAATTTCGGTGGAAATATAAGAATACACACACACACATCTATGAGCGCACGCATACACACATGCAACATTCATTTATCCAACACTGAATTGGAGGAGTGTGTCGCGGTAGTGCGACAGAGACGGCATCGCCAATTGTGAATGGTGTGTGGCGCTGGTGTTCGTGTTCCCTTTGGCAGACATTTCGCAAAAAATATATCGAAAACCGAAAAAAAGTACGAAAGCAATCATCGCCGACGAAAACTCGCCGAATGGAAAAATTTTCCTCCGATTTTTCTCCAAAGCAAATTGAAAATTGAAATTTTGATTATCCCGCGGTGTAGGGAGCCTCGTGAAAAAAGGGATTTACAATTAATTGTGTGGCTGCAAGTTCAGTGTTTTTGTGTTTTTCTGAATGTGGTGATTTGTTTTTTTTTTTTTTTTCCTTTCTTATGGGGGGTGGACAACGACGATGACGATGAGCACGGCGGCGGCTGTATAAGCAGCAAGCAGCGGCTACGACGGCGACGACAACGACGTTAAAAACGACGACCAGGCTAGCGAAGAAGGAAGAAAAGGAAAGAAAAACGGTAGCGGCGGTGGTCTCGACTGCGACAACGAACGGGCTTCGCTGCCATCGCCACCATGGTGGTTTTATTTTTTCCCTCCTCTCAACGATTTGTAGTGCATAAGGTGCGCGAATGTATAAAAAGAAGTCAGAAAAAGAAAAGAAAGAACGAACAAAAAAAAGAAAAAAAAAAACTACTAATCATCGCATAGAGGAGAAATAATTGATGGAAAAAGCGCGGAATATAGATCTTTGTTCTGAATGCGGGATCCCGCGTTTGTCCGTACTTAGCCTATCATCATCAGGGAAATCGTAGAAATCCGGGAGAAAAAAAAATTCGTCTAACATTTGTAAATACACTACAATCGTGAAGGGAGCACACACCAAGGAAAAAGGGCACAAGAATGGCCGATCCAAAGCTGCGTGATGGTGTTGTGTACCCACCGCCACCGCGACGATGAATTTTTCTTTATGTCTCTTGTGTCTTGCATTTGTAGGTTCTGTTCAATTCTGAATATTTTTTTTTCATTTTTTTTTTTTTTTTTGTTAACTCCTTTTCGCGTTACTCAATTTTCAACACACGTTTGGATGCGGTGCTCTGTGTTGTCTCTTGTCCGGCTGTACTTGTAGGAGAGTGGGTGCTCTGGGGCTGGCACCATCGGTGTTCGTTTCAATCGTTTTTGCATCTCTAGGAAATTTCCATACAGAAATACGTTGAATTTAGGTCTAAAAATCATTTGATTGTTCAGTTTCCTGCATAGATATCGATTTGGTTCGCAGATCGACATAAAGTGCGCGTTAGGTGGGGAAAAAAAAAAAAAACGTTGCATGACAGGTATTCCCGATAAGCTTTACAGCATAATCCCACGTATTAATTGTTATCAACCATTTTTGCTGCTGGAGTACACACAAATACTACACACAATGCTTGCTTTGCCGCTGCTGCTACTGCCGGGTGTCTCTGTGCGCGATCATATAAAATAAGAAAATGTGTGAAAAAATGTGATTTCAGGGTAGAGTGGCGGGGCGCCAATTCAGTCAGAAATAAAACAACAACACAAAAAAAATGAAAAATTAATGCACCACGATAAAAGAAAAGAAAAAAAAAACGACAGGTGCGCGCGGTGATATTTCGAGGAATGCACATACGCTTGGTTTCGATCTGTCAGTTTTGTTGTGTGTGGGGGGAATGATTTTTTTTTTTCGTATTTGGCTTTCGATGAAATTTTGAATTTATATAGTTTGTTAAACAAATTTTCGTGTAAATTCTTTGATTGTTGTACAAAGAAGGAAAAAAAAACGAAGTCAGATCTGTCGAACGAGGAAGTATCGGCATTTCGCGGTCACGTACATATTTTTGACTTCAAGCAAATTGCTTGTGAATATGTATGTTTTTCGATTGTTTAATGTTCACAATGAGTGCTATTGCTGGTGAAGACAAACAAAGTTTAAGTTTTTGTGTTTAGTTTGATGTGTTTATGTGCATAACTTTGGTACTTACTTTTTGAGGTTATGATTCAGTATGAGAAAATGTCATTTCGTCGTCGTGTAGGTGGTTTTCATCCATCGCCGGCTTGGTGCAACACCTAAACGCAGCTTTGTCTATCGAACTGAAGTCGATGTTGTGCATTTCGGGTGACCATCGTCTGTATGGCAGACTTGGCTTCTCTGAGACAGACACACTCCATGTGTTTGGCGTTCTTCCCGCATGTAAGCTTAGGTTGTGTATCAACTTTAATGTTGCTCCCTTCACTGTACTATTTACCACATGCTTGGTCAATTTTGTGTGATTCTGGTTTCGTCACCTGCTCACAAGTGCAAACATTGAAAGTGTCGTCATAAAAATTGCACATGGTCCTATCCCTGACACGAAAGCTATTCACATACCTTGTGAATTACGAAAATCAAAGCATGGATATTTAAGTGCTGCTTTCACATTGCAGTTCTGTGACTTTTCAGCTTAGCGCACACATACCTTCCGTGCTCGACCAATGGTTGGATAGAAAATCACACGAACGCGTCACAAATTCCTTCCCGATTGATTGTCATTGCTTCACTGCTCCCCGTTAACAGCGTCTATCACAGAAGGGAAATCATTCATTTCTCGATTCCACTCAGTCGTACAGAGGTAGATGATTGATAAATGCTTAAGATTGTCTGCCCATTGAACAGGAGTTCATCTTGAACTGTGGTCAAGTCGCAGAACTAAAGCCAATTCTCAGTGCAGATTATCACGTACTCCTCCTTTTAGTCACACCTGAATGATCGCTCTTTTTTTTTCTCCCCCAACAATTCCATCATAAGTTCAACAGATATAAACACATATTTGTTTAATTTGAAGCACTCACTTCTAAGACACAGACCACACCTCAGCTTAGCTTTTCAAGACAAACGTAATTAATAATCGTTTTGTTTTTTCCTTTTCTCTTTGCAGTTATTGAGGCATATCATCATGAAGGGATTCGATCGTGAAAAGCTAACCCTTCATTTTTAGCCGAACGACGATTTGATTTGAGATTGATTTAAAACACACACAAAACAACAAACATCCGCAATAAAAGAAAAGAAAAAACCTCTGCATCAGTGAAAAAGAAAATTAATAAAATCACATAACAAATATCACAAAACAAGAATCAAAACATAAAAAAAAAAAAAAAAAACAGCAAAAGAAAACGATTGCCATCATATTCTCAAGCGTATTTCCTAAGAAGTAAAATTTACTCTCTTTGCGTATGCAATAAATATTCTATATACATTTATATATAGTACAATAATTAAATCGAAGGGAAAACAAAACATACACAGCTAAGCGCCGCCGCAGCAGGATAGAGCACAAAACGAAAAAAAGAAAAAAAGAAAAGTGAAAACAAAAACAGTTCGCATTGATCGATCCTCCCCCCCATCTTCCACCCCAACAAAAAAACACAAAATATAAACAATCACTATCGAAGTTGGCATAGCTATCGCTTCGTTCTGGTTTTTATTATTTTTTTTTTATTTAAAATAATTTTAGTTTTATTATTTTTTTCGTTTTTAACCACAAACACCACAACCAACCAATCAACCAATCAACCACCATCTCTGCACTAAACAACAACAACAACAACAATAATACAAAATACAAAACTACTCGCACATTTACAATATCAAGAGTACAGTTAATAATCACACATACAAAATTGCTTAAATCATGGACAAGTCTTCTATGATGTTACCGACGAAGCGATCGCGCTTAGACGTCAAGGGACCATTCGCAAATGGTCCACTGCAAGCACGGCCGCTCGTCGCCCTGCTGGATGGTCGGGATTGTTCTATTGAAATGCCAATACTGAAGGATGTGGCCACAGTTGCTTTTTGCGATGCTCAAAGTACATCTGAGATTCACGAGAAGGTAAAGTAAACCAATTCAAAATGCGAATACATGCTCTCTTTACAAAAAAAAAAAAAAAGAAAAGAAAAAAATGCAAAAGCAAAAAATAAACACTAAACACTCAAATTGTTCTCTCTGTCGGCGATTTAGGTTCTTAATGAAGCAGTCGGAGCACTCATGTGGCACACAATCATTCTAACAAAAGAGGATTTGGAAAAATTCAAAGCACTGCGTATTATTGTACGCATTGGAAGTGGCACGGATAATATTGATGTTAAGGCTGCGGGTGAATTAGGCATTGCGGTGTGCAATGTACCTGGTTATGGTGTGGAGGAGGTTGCCGACACAACAATGTGTTTAATTTTAAATTTATACCGGAGAACTTATTGGCTAGCCAATATGGTTAGAGAAGGAAAAAAATTCACAGGACCCGAACAAGTTCGAGAAGCCGCCCAAGTGAGTATTCATTTTATTTATATTTGTTTTTCTTTGACCAGGTATTCCGTCACCCGTTAACTTATATGTCAATTATTTCCGCCGCGAGTGTACCGGACACGCATGAAAAATATTCAGTGTCGTGCTGTTGAAAGTGTCAAAAATGTGTTTAGAAACGAGTCTAAACAATCTCTCTCGACCGTCTCTTGTCATTAATGTGTCCCTCTGTCTGTCTGGGACGAGATCCTATCTTTCCGTTGTGTCTCTGGAAAAAATGTCTGGGGCACGTGGGCACTCGAGAGCATTGTTTCAGTTCCTCGTAATTGGTTCAAATCGCCATACAATTTTAGATCACATTAATTATAACCCTTTGACGACTATGGCCACCGTAACGTGACGATAATGCGTATGCACGTCAACTCCTGCGCTCGGTTTCTGTCTAGATTCAGTTTCCGGCAGGACTAAGTCCATAATTCCCGTCTTCACTTCTCTCTTCAGTCATACAAGAATACTCGGGAACAATAGCCGCCTTCCCAAAACCACTCAATAACAGTGGAAAAGTAGTGAAGACATTCAAAAGTTTCGGTAGTCTTGTAAAAGTCAGACATCAACTGTTGTGAGCGAAGATCAATCACGAAGCGGCCTGAAACTACAATCTTTCTGGCATTCGTTGTGATGGCAGTTTATGTTTAGAAACGAATCTAAACAATCTCTCGACAATCGCTTGTCATTAATGTGTCCCTGAAAAAAATGTCTGAATTTCTGTCTGGGACGAGAGCACATCTTTCCGTTGTGTCCCTGGAAAAAAATGTCTGGGGCTTCTGTCTGTGCACGTGGGCACTCGAGAGCATTGCTTTCAGTTCCTAACCATACAATTTCAGATCACTTCAATTGTAACCCTTTGTAACCCAATGGGTGGCGGCCGTAACGTGACGGCATTGCGTATGCACGTTGACTCCTTAGTTCGGTGTCCAGGATCAGTTTCAGGACTGTCCATAACTCACGTGTTCACCCCTCTCAGTCATTAAAAGGAGAAGATATCTGCATAGAAAAAAAAAAACTTCTCAATATCAGTGGAGGAGAGTAGATGAGACATTCAAGATTTGTTTGTAAAAGTCAAACGGCAACTGTTCTGACGGAAAGTCAATCACGAAGCTGCATCTTTCTGGCATTCGTTGTGATGTGGCATTCCTTTTGATGGCTTTTGTCATTTGAAAAGCAAAAGGAAGCGTGTGCTACAAGTGTGCACCATCTCGGCAAGGCATTGAATAGGTTTGCTTTGTTTAACAAGGAAGTTCTGTTTCCTGTCCCAGTTGAATGCGATTCCTTCAGGTAGGCGACCGCTTAGCAGACCCAGGACGAGGTGGTTGGACCAAGTCAAAAAACTCGCCTGGTTGGGCATGAGCATAACGCCTGATGAGTTAGAGTCGATGGCGGAGGATCGAGTGGCCTTGAGATCTCTCGTGCGTGCATTACGATCATGCGGGTCAGAAGATGATGATGATGAAGGAAGTTCTGCAAAGCAAATCACTTTCGCCAGGTAACACAACCAGGCCCACTCTCGCCTAAGTGTGACTACTGTCAACCAGCAGTCAGCCACTCCAACCTAAAACCTAAATCGCTTTCGAATAATTGCCTTATTCTGAGTGTCTTGAATGCAAAAAGTCTTGTCTGCTTCAGTCTTTCATTTTCTCTCACTCAAATCAGATTGTATTGGTTTCCAATGCATCCAGGCTAACCTATGTCTCATTTGGTTGTGGAAAGAACAGTGAATACGGCTAGGTAGGTAGCCCTGTGAACCCTAAAGCCCTTGATTGGGTCCACTGTGCCCTTGATTGGGTCCACTGGGCCCTTGATTGGGTCCACTGCGCCCTTGGTTGGGTCCACTGGGCCCTTGATTGGGTCCAATGGTCTCTTGATTGGGTCCACTGGGCCCTTGTTTGGGTCCACTGTGCCCTTGATTGGGATGCCACGTCTCACTTAGGTCGCTTGGTGGACCCATTGAGTTTTTAAAGCAAGACATCGAGGTCTGTGGGCATTTTGAACTAGATTTAACGGATTTGACGTATGTACCTGCATCGACGTTGCATGACTTCGCTTTTCACGGTTCCCAATATTGACCTGAAGAGAAGGAGGATACCTGGGAACCCTAGATAGGTAGGAAAATGGGTGCCCTGACGACGGACGGCATGGCTCTGGCTAACTTAGACCAATGTGTTGGGTCCATTGTGCCCTCGTTTGTTCAAAAATCACCTAGATTCACATGAATCTTGGGAGGATTTTAGTTCAACATCGCGCAAGTAGTCCAGCCCTGCGAAGAAGTGTTTTTCTAGGAGCAGCCTTCTTTTCTTTGCTACGGTTGGGGGCAGTCACAGAGTAGATGTTGGATAGGTTCGTGGCTAGACGCTTAGGTCCTGATGAACTCACTGCGATGGATGTTGGACAGATTCTGTTAATTCCCCATCTCTGCAGTTTCAGCAAAAGTCGTTATGCGCTCAATTCAGACGACGATTGCATGACACTTCTTTTTATAATCCCTCTCAGGTCCGGAGGTGGACCCTCTTCGATGCTACTGTTTGTTTGTTTGTAACTCCTCTAAATATTTCTATTGTTGAGAGATTGAGATTGGTTTGACAACCACGTGGATCGCTGTCTTCCGACACTTCCTTGCACGATCAACTGGAGTAGTTGATACTTGCTGTTCCTCAAGGCATGCCCCAAGTACTCGATCTTCCTCTACTTAGTTAATGGCATGATTTCCCTTCTCATTTCCGCGCGCCACATGACTTCGTTGGCACGCATAGCACAGTCCCCCTGGGTACGGCTAACAAAAGATCGATTTTGAAAAATCCTGCTTAATTTCGTTCATCATTCGAATGTGTTTACGTCGCAATATGTACGCCGTTTTAGTTGTAAGATATTTTACTACAAAAGTGTAATGATTAGTAAATAAAACCTTATCTCTAGCATTCGCAACTAGTCGGAAGTTCAAGATCAAGGTCAAATGAAATCTAAATACTTGACTAGCAATAATCGCCCACTCGATCGAGGAATGTCGTTAAACTCTTCTGCAAACAGTGATGTAATTGATACCTTTTTTTGTTTATAGTCTCATTGTGGAATCAGATTCGTGATTAGTACCTCCTTGGGGCTGTTTAGATACAAGCCGCTTGTTCGAACTTAACTAGGCGTTATTTGTTCCTCAGTTCTGCTCTGCTGTGCTGTGGGAAGATGCTGCACACAATGTTGTGGACTTGCTTTGGTTCATTTCAGTAGTTCATGGTTTATGCCACTAACTTCGATTGATTCAACACGATAAGTTGGTGTTTAGTGTATACAATTGATTGGAGAGAACACAGTTTTTGCAGGTATCATAAATACCTTCTCTTTTTTTTTTGCGTGGCCCTACAGTCTGTGGTTGACCTGTGCCTCAACCAATAAGCTTCTTCATCTAGCGCAATATCTGGCTAACTGCCTTCAGTTTCGCACACCGATGAGTTTGAGGTCCTTCTGCACTTATATGCGTCGCCTTAGACGCAGACTTCCTCTGTTGCGTTGTCCCACAGGTTCGGAGTCGACGATTTATTGCTTCTTCATCTAGCGCGATCTCTGGCTAGCTGCCTCCAGCTTTGCACACCTAGTTGATTGAGATCCTTCTGCATTTGTATGCATCGGCTTAGACATGGACTTCCTCTGTTGCGTTGTCCCACAGGTTCGGAGTCGACGATTTATTGCTTCTTCATCTAGCGCGATCTCTGCCTCCAGCTTTGCACACCTAGTTGGTTGAAATCCTTCTGCATTTGTAGGCAGTCGACGATTCATTGCTTCTTTATCTAGTGCGATCTCTGGCTAGATACCTCTACTTTCGCACACCAATGAGGTTGAGATCATTTTAAACTTGTGCGCGACACCTTCGAGTCAGGCGACCTCTTTTGCGTTCCGAGTCTTCAAAGTCCTGACTACCTCGAAGTTATGGCTACTCATTGTGGCGCTCTGTCTAAGAGGGAGTCACAACTATCAATTGCCTAAATAAAACTAAAAATTAGTCATGTTCTGTGTCCCGTCGTATTGCTTCGGATAAGGCATCATGACTCCGATGCTGACTTATTGTTTTTGTGGAATTCGTGGTACTACCTCTGTCAAGTCAGATGAGGAGAGAGTGTGTTACCGACTACATTAATGTTGGCACGCTATTCTGCATTCGTGGTCACGTAAGTCTCTGCGGTGAAATCAGACCATCTGAACCTGAGTTCTTGTCAGCAATGCTCGCCTGGGAATTGATCAAGGAAGCAGTACTCCTTTGAACTCGTATTACTCTACTAAATATAAAAAGTTTACGTGACAAATGTTCCTTAATCTCCACGGAGCATGCGAGAGGTGTCATTGCTTCCTCGCTTTCTTCTCGGGCCAGCGACCCATGAATAGTCTCAGCCTGAGCAATAGCTATCTTCCATCGATGACGGACCTGGTCACGCTTTTTCCAATCATCAAGCCAAGCTGTCTTGCGGCCACGATGACTTTGTCTTTGTATCGGAGGTTGGGTCTGCCTCTCGACCTCGATCCAGGAGGAGCTCGGATTCGATGATCCTCTTTGCTGGAATGTTGTTGTCCATGAGCTGAATGTGGCCGAGCCAATGCAGTCGACGGATTTTTGACTTCCGGACTACATCCACGTCCTGGTAAAGCCTTTAGAGTTCATGGTTGTGTCTTCTCCATTCACCTTCTCTACAGGCGGTACCATATATCCGACGTAGAGTTTTTCTTTCGAAGAACCAGCTCGATTGTTTTGCTTATCCTCCAGCTTTCGGTTCTATACAGCCGTAGAGCATGATCTTGGTCCTTAGAGTCAGCTGCTTCGATCCCAGTTGTTTCGAAAGACCGAAATAGAAACGGTTGCCATGACCAATTCAATTCTACTAGGTTGTGGAGTTCACAAACGAGGTCCCCCAGGTGGACAAACTCCTTAACTACCTTTGTCACATGTGGGGTGTGACGGAACGTTTCTTGGTCGACAGCATTTACATTCGAGTCTCACTTATACGAAGATCACTCACACACTCGGGCGGTACTCAATTTACTCCTGCTTCACTCATAAGACGTATTCACTTATACGGACAATTTTCTGTTCTCCCTCATATTCGTATAAGTGAGACTCCACTGTATTTCGTTTCGTCCCCATTGCCACTTTAAGACCAGCTTGTTTAGCCTGTTCTTCAATCGCGATGATAGCTTTCACTACGGAGCGTTGGCAACACAGTTGCTTCCACGATCAGCATATGATGAAGCCTCATAAATGAGTCGATCTGGAATGAATTTGGCGTGCTTCCCCCGATATCCACTCCAATTTGATTTGGACTATTGGTAATCCCCTTCAACCATACGGTCTTGCTCAGACACTCCGGGGTTCACCTCAATCATCTAATGAGGGTCTTACTTAATTACTTGTGTCCTTTAACCCCTCGGGGGGAATAAAGCTACTTCGAAGTTCTGCAACGCATTTGAGCTCTCTTCCACTCATTCCTAAATAACTAGATTCCTCTTTAACTGTTCTGCGCCACGTTTGCCTAGTGCGTACCGCTGTTCTGCCTGCCTGGGTACGCAGATTCCACTGCATGGCGTACTTCCTGTTTAAGTGTTCTGCGCCTCGTTTGCCTAGGGCGTACCGCTGGTCTGCCTACATGGCTATGAGTACTTCGCAAATGAGTTGTCTTCCCGCCATGAGGTGTGTCCAATCCACTGCCACTTTCTCCTTCCTATTGTGATGCTTATAGGTTCCTGGCTTCCACTTTCTCATGTGGAATTGCTCGTGTTGTTTCTTGAATATTTCTTTACGAAAGATTGCAGCTTTCTTGTGGCAATGGTGTCCACTTTCCAGGTACTGCATCCATATAGCAGCACCGACCCAACGTTCGAGCGGAACAGTCGCAGCTGATAACATCCAGATCGTGGATAGCATTCCGAATGAGGGTCTATAACTGTCAAACTTTCGTCTTAGGAGTACGCATAAAAATGTATGTGCTCTTGAGAGAACAAGTGGTTGCAATAGTTGTGTACAGGACTATAGCTTCCCTAAAGAAGAATAGGCATTTGTCATGTGTGCCTTGATGGTTAAGAACTTGCAAGCAATTATAAACTGAAGCTACACGAAAGTCAGCCCAAAAGATCAGCTCCCAGACAGATGCTTCGTTGGACTTCATTAATTCCTATTCTATGCAAGAAGTGGAGTTAAGTTAAATGAAACAAACTTTAAACGAAGCAATGCATTTCGATTAAACAGGCTGCATGCCAGACCCAGGAGGAGGTGGTTGGACCAAGTCCAAAAAACCCGTGTGGTTCCGTTTGGGCATAACTCTTGAGTTAGAGTCGATGGCGGAGTATCGAGTGGTTTCCTCTGCGATCATGCGGGTCAGAAGTACACAACGAGGATGATTCAGGTGACTCCTTAAAATTGGAGCACCCCGAATTCGATTGGCCATCAAATAAAGTGTGTCCATTCAACGACCTCTGTTCGAATGCCGATCTTATCCGTTTGTGATTTCAACTGCAATGGGATTTAGCTCATAAACCACTTCACACAGTATCGCAATAGATTACGTTGTGCTCGGAACACTTGTGTTCTATTCGAGGCATAGAACCAGTGAACAGAAAGCTAATCGAAGAGATTTCCTCCCCAATGCTCCCCAATGCGATCTTATTCGGAAAATCAACATTTACCGTAAAGATTATGCATTTCTCTTGAGAGGGTACATAATTGTTTCGACAAATTGATATCTGTTGCCATGCACCGCATACAGGTTCGACTACAAGCCTTGACAAAAAAATATTTCGATTGAGTAGCTGATTAGCACGTCGACCCAGTGCCACCACCAGTGCCAGTGCGAGAGTGTCCATGGACAGCTAGCTCTAATCATCGTCGCATGCATGTAGCGCAATATCTTTATGATATGATTTTAGTTTGAATCTAAGTTAATATTAAGCGTTTATCAACATTTAAGCGGCAGTGGCGGCGCGGACTGTGTGTTGATGGAATTATTATTGTATCTGCCGGCAATAAATGTTTGTTTGGTTTACGTCACACCAGCGGTAATCTTATCGTTTAGAAAATCATTGTAGCTTGTGGTAATTAAGTGGGAATGTCACAATAGCGATGTGTGATTGATATGATAATGATAGTTAGTTTTACACACAACTTACTGCGTTGTACATATATTCCATTGTCTCTCCGTGCTCTTTCCCCAATTGCATTTGTGGAGATTCAATGAAATCGAAGTGAATGCGATTTTTTGCTTTCATGTGCATTCATCGCTTATCTTGAGCTGAAGTCATTTTCGCGGTACGTTGCATGTTACACTGTGTGCAGTGAATTATGGCGTTTGTAAATCAATCAGTAGCCGCCACGAATAATGTTCATAATTCACGATCTTGCCTCTTTCGAGTCACTGACTGTGCTCGAGAGTATGAGAGTATGGAGAGAGATTACCAATCTTTCGAAGTCGGCATGAAACTGTCGTTGTCCCGTCCACTCGTGAGAGATCAAATGCACGCACTCATGTTGGAGCTCAGCCCAGGTCTACTAAGGGCGGTAGCTCCAGCCGTATTATACTATAATTATGCGTAATTTTTCTGTCTGTCAGTGTCAAAGAAATAACCTCAGAAAGGCCTCTAGTCAATTTAGAATCTGAGAAAGGCATCTAGAATGAATGCATTCGACAAGTTGTTCGTCATAAAGAGTTATTTCATCAGATGTGACATTTGCAGTTCAAACTTGGTCAGATACGATCCCCTAACTTGCCCTGGGCTTTTATTAACTATCGCTTTCCTCAAGTTACTATTTAAAGAAGAGGTGGAGGTTCTTCCTTTTCTTCTAATGGCGCTACAGTCCGGGTTGGACCTGGGCTTCAGTCAACAATCTTCTCCAGCTGGCACAATCTTTAGCCTCCAATTTCGCTCGCCAAGTTGGTTGGGGTCCTTCTCCAATTGTGTGCGCCATCGGTTCCGTGGGCGTCCTCTATTGCGTTGTCCCACTGGTTCGGAGTCGAAGACTCTTCGCGCTGGAGCAGTGTTGTCCATGCGCTCTACATGACCTAGCCATCTTAGGCGTTGAATCCGTAGACGCCTGACAAGGCTCTTATCGCTGTACAGCCCGTATAGTTCATGGTTGAATCTTTATCAACGCAAACAGGACCAAAGACGGAGCGAAGAACTTTTCTTGCGAAAAGACTTCTTCATCTGCTCTTGAGATTGTCCATGCTTCTGCGCCATAAAGACATGACAGGGATGATGAGGGTCTCATATAATGTTAGCTTGGTCCTTCGAAAGAGGGCTCTACTACTCAATTGCCTCTTGAACCCAAAGGAACAGCGATGGGCAAGAGTTATTCTGCGTTTAATCTCGGAACTGATGTTGTTTGTAGTGTTTACTTGGGAGTCGAGGTAGACGATGTCTTTAACCAACCTCGAAGTTAAAGCTGCCTACGGTGACGTTCTGGCCGAGTCGTCGATGTTGTGCGTCCTTTCTCGATGACAGCATGTACTTCGTTTTGTCCTCATTCACTGCAAAATTTTCGCCGCCTCGGTTTCAATACAAGCAAACGCTTCATTGACTGCTCGCTGTGTTCGACCAATCTCGGTGGCCAGTGAGATGACCATGCCCTCGAATCGCTCGTGCTGAATTTCCAATGCTGTGTGGCACGTAACGCCGAAACCACATATCGTCCATATCATCCAATTCCGGACGAAAGAAGTTGGTAATCATCGACATGTTGCGCTTGCTCGTTGACGGTGATGGCCTGGCCAACGTCGTTCGCTAGGAAATATGGCAAAATGACGCCGCCAAAATCCACACTAAACAGTGACTTTTTCGGGATGCATTGGAGGCTCTTGGATCTCATGTGGATTGGTATCGTCGCATATTCGACAATTTTGTTCGTTGACGCACCCATTCATCCAGAAATGGGCCTCATCTTATGCCAAGCATAAAATAGGCGAAGTGCGAACAGAACACAACAATTTTACGCTACGTCTGTTCATGGCGATTTGGCAAAACAGACTGAATAAATGGGAGCCAATTTGACGGATGTTGTTTCAACATTATGGCAGCTATCAACTGTCAAAGTTCGGAAGCGGAAGACCTTTCACTAGAGCACTCGTTATTCAGTACCAAATACATACGACTTGTTATAGCCCTACTCTAGAGCTAAGAATGATGTATTACAGATTACGCATTGCGCGTGTCCGCCATGTTTGTTTACTCTTCTGACATTTTGCCTAAATCACAGGCGACAAGAGCATATTATTTCCTTCTGAAGGAAGTAGACTGTGGTATATAATTTCTACTATTGTAGCATCTACAATTCGAAATGGGTACCTATGTTACTATATTTAATTCCTTACTTACGTTGGTTTATGATGGTTAATCATGAATAAGTACGGGACCGTAAAACCACAGACCGCAGTGGTACATTCATCCATTGATATTAGAATTCAATATAAATTAAAGCAGGAGGATTTGATTGCAAGCTTGTTGCAAGAAACTGCAGCCCCTCTAATAGTTCCTGAGTCGCTCGACTCGATTCGAATACAATTTTGTTCTTTTTAGATCAGGTGTAGGTGCCTCAATGAAAATGTTGTTGTGAAGTAACTGATGCAGATAAGGTTGCAAGTGGTGGTGGTGTTGATGAAGAACTCATCGAAGTCGTACAGTATAGTTTGGAACGTTGTGGTGAATTTGTCAAGGAGCTAATGTAACCAGACCGCTTTTGGTGTTCTCTGAAATTCTTTAACAAATATGACAGAATTCAGTTGAAAGATCATATTGAAGATTTAAAATAGGAGATGTAAGCTCATGCTTATTTTTGTAAGTACAATAACAATTGCAGCCTTTTTAGTAAAAGGTTAAAGCGGGTGCAATTTACAATCTAACTTTACTTGGGTAAAGCATCAAATTAGTTAATGAGGATTATCAACGCCAACAGCGGTACTGAAGGATCATGTGCAACACCTTGAAGATATTTTTGAAAGAGGCAATGGGGACAAATTGCTCGTCTCCAACGATTTTTTTAAAAAAAATACAATGAAAAACTTGTCCCTATTCATCACTTTTATTCAATGCATTGTGATAAATAACACATTACACATTTAGTAACACTTTAGAAAATAGAAATGGAATATTAAACTATTATTTCACTTTAAAGTGTGTGTATAATGCCCAATCAGGCAAAACATTGTTATAACTTTTGAATAATTCAGTTAAGAATATATTCAAACAACTTTTTTTTTCTGACACAATTTTAAAACACTACTATTCTTAACAAAACGACAAACATTAGTTTTATGCAATTCGTATGGAAATTACATAGGGCTGTCAAATCGGGTGTCGCCTATGACGTAGGCTGCGAAGCATCTCTGCATCTCTCATTCCTGCTCTGGAGCTGCAGATTTTGTATATTTACTTGACTTGTGTTACACTTGTCCTACACATACGTTGTTGTCGCCCTAAATAACCATGCGATCAGTGAGACACTGGAACACGGATCCACATGTAATTCCTGTATGTACGCTTAGCCGGGTCTGCCTATGTTGTTCTCTGTCTACAGAGCTTGTAGGCAGCGTCGATTACCGTCAGCTACGCAGACAGGCTTTTGTTTTTTGAATATCAAAATTTCTTTTGTACTTACATTATATTGACATTTATATCATCTGTTAACAGATCAACTAAAACATTAACTAACCCCATCTCGTATTTGATTGTGCTTTTACAGGGATGCGCTAGAATTCGAGGTGACACTTTAGGATTAGTTGGACTAGGAAGAATCGGATCGGCAGTAGCCTTGAGAGCAAAAGCTTTTGGTTTCAATGTTATATTCTACGACCCATATCTTCCGGATGGCATTGACAAATCGCTGGGTCTGACACGAGTTTATACATTACAAGATCTTCTATTCCAATCGGACTGTGTGTCGTTACATTGTACCCTCAACGAACACAACCATCACTTAATTAACGAATACACAATTAAACAGGTAAATTTTCATCAATCATTTGTCATTCATTCAATTGGGGCGCATTGGAATTAATTCGTGTTTTATTCGTATTTCAGATGAGACCTGGTGCATTTTTAGTTAACACTGCAAGGGGCGGTTTGGTCGATGACGAAATGCTGGCACTCGCTTTGAAACAAGGAAGAATAAGAGCTGCAGCTTTAGATGTTCACGAGAACGAACCTTATAATGTATTCCAAGTAAGATTGTAGTAAAACATCTTACAGAACAAACCAACCATTGAATTTTGTCAATACTAATCACGGTTTATTTCTCATTTGGTTTTCAGGGAGCCTTGAAAGATGCTCCAAATCTTATATGTACACCACATGCAGCCTTCTTCAGCGAAGCATCTGCTACAGAATTACGCGAAATGGCAGCCACTGAGATTCGACGGGCGATTGTCGGCAATATTCCAGAAGTTTTGAGGAATTGTGTTAATAAAGAATACTTTATGCGAACACCTGCAGCTACAGCCGTTGCTGCGGCCGCGGCAGTCTACTCAGAAGGTAAACTACAAATATTATCAAATCCAGAAAAATGAAAAGAAACAATTTCAATTTAATACAAAAACAAAAATATAACAAAACAAAACAAAACAAAAAAAACAATTTCAATAAGAAATCAAAACTCTTAAGTAAAGTAGAATCGAAATAATAACAAAACAAACAGAAAACAAAAAAAACAAAAAAAAAACTTAAAGAAAGAAAGAAAGAAAAAATCGTATAAAAACAAAGCAACCAACAAAACACAGAAAACAAAAACAACAAGATCCTTGTAAAAAGAAAAATGAAAAAAACAACAAAAGCAAACTAAATTTTCCATACCGCCAATATTCAATGATTTTTACATATTTTTTGTTTGTGTCTTAAAGTAGCGAATCATTTTTGAGAGAAAAAGAAAGAAAAGAAAGCTTAAAATTTATTTCATCCGCTTTGAAAAACAACATCCCGCGAGCATTCAACAAACAAATAACAGCAAAATGAAGTAACAAATGTAAACCGTTTAGATGTAGTGTTGTACACACGAGGGAGAATTTCCTCCGCCCTCTACCCCCCCTTAGTTATACATAATTTTTCTTCCTTTGATTTTAAGCATATCAATCCGTAAAGCTAACGTAACGTAAATGAAGGCAAATGAATGCATTTTTATTTTTTATTTTTTTGTTTCGAAAGTAGACGCATATATAGGCGATTTTTTATTTTATGCAATGCATAGCATAGCGTGTACATCCTCCCATTCTCACACAGATCGAATGATTCTCTGCAATTTTTTTTACATTTAAAAGTCTACACAGCCGTCATGTGTCACGTTTCCCTCTGACGGGCACACATTGAATTAAACGAATGTAAAGCAAAACAAATCTTGGAAGAGTTTAAGGTTAAGTGTGGAAAAAAAGAGTACCTTCTTCGGATGTCATAAAAATTATAAGAGAGATCGCGAAACACAATTCTTTTTCGTAAATTGAAGTGATTAAGGTGAGAGTAGACGTTGACTTTGACAGCAACACACGACTGCTGCGAGGCGGGAGTGAATTTCGAATTGAATTGGAATGTAGGAGCATTTGGTTGGAAACGTAGGCAAAAGAATTGCGGTTTTGTAAACTTGTATTTCAGGGCCTCTTATACGCTGCTGTACTTTGTCTCCCCAAAAAGTGTGCGTAATTTGTCAGAGACGGAGATTTGTACTGCTGGAACGCTTTATCATCCCGGCAGTTACTGTGTAGCCGTTTCTGACAATTGCCATGAGCATTTAGGCGGCACAGTATGTCAATGCAAAATGCGCCGTGGAACACAAGTTCACGTATTTACTTGAATCCCCGTGAAATCGTAGTAAAGAATCACTTTGTTGGCAGAATGGGTTGTTTTCGGTTGAGGGTGGGTTGAAAAAAAGACATAAAACACCGAAAAGAATCTAAAATTGTCATTTCTAGTTGATAACGTTGAAATGTTTAAAATGCAGTCAGTGCAAACAATGAATGGCTGCGTGTACGACTGCTTTGCTAGGAGAACAATATTCAGAGAAGCTTGACCAACTGAGACGAATAAATGGGAAGAAATATCCACAGACATCCTCAATCATAGCTAAAAGCCATTTGAATGTTGATCGTTACACAACGTCTGTGCTGATTGTGTCTCGTTGTTTTGAGGTTGTTCTCTCCTTTCAAGTGCCTTTTGAACTCAACAGTTTCGTCCGCAGAAATACGTATACAATTCATCGTCCTTCGGCGCACTCTACTCAATCAGTCGGCACTAGCTGGCAAATGTGTGGTATTTGTTGTTTTTTTTTTGTTCACATCAGCACTTGTGACTCGTTATCCAATTTGCATTCACATACGTACAACTTTCTTCTGCAATTGGATAAGAGAACCCACGATTTTCACATGCGTACCAACAATAGAGAACGACGATTGGTTTCATTCGAAACACATTGCTTGCTCGAAACCAGAACAGACACGGTTTGGAAGAGAGAATTGTGGTACAGATCAGAGGCAAAACCATGACAAAATTATCGTAATCTGATGTGTAATTTTTTATTGCCTCAAATCATCCTCCAAGGCAAGCGTTAGTTTCCTAACCTATTTGCTCCGATCGCGCCTCATTTTTTTTCACAATTTAAACCGAAAAAGAAACGACAAAGAGAACAAAAAGAGAGAGATAGAGAGTTAGGGCATTCATATACATAAATCGGGATCAAAAAAAAAAAAACAACCATAAGGACTTGTATACGAAAATTGATTTTTTAAAAAAAAGTGTAAATATTTTTCTAATCTTTTTTTTTTTATGTAAAAAAAAAGAAACTATTGTTATGACTACTTACGAATTGTTGTTTTTGTAATCTAATCTGTTTTCTATTCACAACATTCTTTTAATTATTTACTTTTTGATTATACATACATACATCTTAGATATATTTCTTTTAATGTGCTTTTCTATGTTAAATGTATGTGTTTGTCCAAGAAAATTAAGAAAAAAAAAACAAAAAAAAAAGGAAAAAATATGTCATGTCGTGTCCTAAAACAATCCTTTGAACAGATCAAATAGTGATTACATTGTTTTGCACGCTCACGCAGTCTCAGTGCGAAGCTTGTTTCTTGTGTTACCCAGTGATTGTGCGATTCGATGGCTATGGCTGGCGAATTTAAACATTGAAGTGGAAATTGTTTAGTAGACCGCCAATGACGGTGTGTTTGTGCAAATCAAATGTGAGAAGGAGATGTGAAAATGAGAACTATTGAAATTGTGCGAGTATGTTAAAGAGAATGAGAATGAGGCGTAAGGACACGAGCGGATAATATGACAAAATGAGTCTAGGTTCAAGTTGTTTTTAGGACAAGCCATTTTGACTACATCGCAAAGACATCTGGTCATGTTTGGAAATCAGGGCGGTGATTCATCGGGGCAACATCGTGCCGTCACACACCGTGCGTCATTCTGCTCAGCTGTGTTCATTTCAAGTCTCTGTCACAGAGTCCTTGCTGTAGTGATTTGTCGTCACACACCGTGCGTCAGTCTGTCAATTTCAAGTCTCTGTCAGATGATTCGTATGAGTGTTCAGCTGACTAGACCCACATTGACCATTCGTAGTGAATACAAGCTGTTTGCTTTCCATTGTTCAGACAGGAATGAAGTGGGATTGACATTAAATCACTATGGATGTTTTCATAAACGTCAACCGCCTAACAAAGGACTGCGTTATCCGTGCTCATTAATGCAGATTTACGATCGTACTAACTTAGAAGAACTGCAGTACCTACTGTTCATAAACACGTCAATAGCTCTTCGATGTCGGGCAGATTGTGCAGTCATTTTCTTTTACCTGCAAATGGGGTCGATTGCAAGAAGAATATTTTGTACTAAAGCAAGCCTGCAGACATTCTGCACCGTCTGTGTGTTCAAAAACGCATGTGAAAAGAAATGCGGTTGCACTAGCGCTCGTTTATGAAAACACCATATTCTTACTGATCTAGCAGACATAGAGTGAAAAGTGAGTGAAAATGTTAACCAAGCAAATATATTCAGCAAACCTAAACAAAAACTGCACAAAAGATCAATTTTCCCCCCAAAATATTCTGATTCTGAACCCACCCTGACGCCCATATTCGCATAATTGAGATAATTTCATCATATTTCCTCCAGCGACAAGACACTGTACAAAGTTTTGGTTGTAATATTAGTCTCATTTCTAAAAATCTGCACTTGTACACATTCAATGACCAAGCAAAATATACAAGTGTGTGTCGAATCATCACATTTAAAGTTAAACAAAAACAAAAAAACGTATAAATTAAGTAAAAAAATATCACAATTTTATAATTTTTATGACAATCGCCACAAAAAAAAAATAAGAAAAAAAAAACAGCAAATGAAATTATATACAAAAAAAAAGCATTGTTTAAGCAAATAGAGCATGTACTAGATAAGTGAACAGCAAATAAGAAAAGAAAAAAATTATCTTACTGACTTTCTTTTATATATTTCATAAGTATACACATGCAAATTTTTTTTTTCTAGAAAAAAAGTAACGAAACACCAACCAATAAGCAAATCAAAAAATAGTAGCAATACATTTTATGTACAACACAGATGTTAAAAAAAAAAAAAAGAAAAAGAAAAAACAAAATAATAATTTTGCTCTAAAAAATATGATCTCATCATCCGCGTTTATTTTCGCCTTTAACTCCAGACACCAGTTGAAATCATTTCGAAATTACTTACCTATTCCCGAGAACTACAAAAGTAGACAAAAACAGACCAGATCAGCGGTTCGATTCAATTCAATTTTGTTGTGTTAGCCGAAAGAAAAGAAATTGAAATAGAAAAAATTTAACGAAACCTGACGAAAGAATATATGATTTTGCACAAGATTTTCATTTTTTTTTTTTTTTTGAAAGAAAAAACTATAATTTCCCTTTAATTCTCCTTTTTTTAATGGTTTTTTTTTTACTTTGAAAAAGAAATAAAAAAAAATTAACTAAAGCCGAAGTATGTTGAGTTTACTAGAGATGCAAATGCAAACAGCAACAACAACAAACAAACAAACAAAAAAAGATGAAAGTATATATAACAAAACAAATTTAAATAATAGAAAATAGAATAAAGTCGGAAAATGAAGAAAAGAAAAAGAAAAAGGAAACAAAATATAGAAAAAAAAAAAAAAAAAAAAACAAAACAAAAACAAAAATGAAGAGAAAAGATGAAAGAAGATGAAGAAAAAGAATAAAAAAAGAAAAAATGAAAAACTGTTATTTTATATTGTATAAAATATTTTTAATAACTGTGAAAGCTAAATAAAATTAAATTTTTCCAGAAAAAAAAAAGCAAACAAAACAAATGAACTAACTTATGTTTCTTTTTTTTGTATGGTTTTTTATTTTACACCACATAAATACATGCATATATATATATATATATATACTCGTATATACATTATTCAATCAATGTATATTATTTTCGTTCTCAACGGCCGGACAAAGCTACTCCTACCTTAGATTTTGTTGTGTATACATTCACTGCGTTTTCGTTTTCGTACAGCGAATTACTAGTTAAGTTTTGATTGATTTTTTTTTATCTGTCTCTCTATCTCTCTCTCTCTATGTCTCACACACGCAAACTTTCAACACACACACACGCACTCACATACTCTACACACTGTTTCTCTGTCTCTCAATTATTTCTTCAGAGTTGTTTTTTTTTTTTTTTTTATTAAGAAATGATATAAGAATTAGCGCAAAAAAGCAAGCAAAAACAAAAAATATAATTATTAGCAAAAAGTAAAACTTAAACAGAAAACAAACAAAAGATATAAATTGCATGGGATGATGGAATCATTATTTTTAAGAGCATAACTATTTTTTGACAACATATAAGAACAAAAATTCGAAATGAATATGATACTTAGAAATGAAAGAACAAAATCGAACAAAATTTATAAAAGATTCAATTTTTTTTGAACCTTAGACAATAAGATGCTGACTAATTAGTAGATTGTACAATGCATATGTGTACCTGTAGTGATACGTTTTTTTTTTTTGGAGCTGTCTCGCATGGCTCCATAAGTCAAGTTCAGTAAGGTAATTTTTTTTCGTTTTTTTTTTTTTTTTTGTATGAACATGTCTTGTTTCGTTTTACTCTCGAATCACTTGCTGCTCTGTTTGTCAAGAAAGAAAAAAAGCAAACAAACGTAATGCAAACGAAAAATATGACAAATTTTTGTGTACAAAAGCATTCTCAGACGAGAGCATTTTTGACATTTTACAAAGCTTTCCATAAATTTCATTACGTTTCGTTTTGGCCCCCTCGTCGGGGACAAAAATGTTTTCTGTAAATAATTCCATTGCTCTAGTATCTAGAAGTTGTTTCGTAAAAGCGCTCTCATTGGATGTTCTCATTCCGTGACACGCGAAAGTGTTATGTTTTTTATCTTAAATTCCATCATTCCCATTTGTTTTTAAGTAATGTGCTTATTTTTTTTTTTTTTTTTTTTGTAAATGCTTTAAGTTAAGTTGTTTGTGAATCGAATTAGTTACTGATGATTGTAGGGCAGAGCCTTGTTGTAGATGGATTGTTACCTTTAGATGGATTAGACTGATTCAGAGGGCGAGAAATTGAGTAGGAAACGCGAGTTTTGCAGACGAAAAGGGCTACTAAATGCCTGAAACAGAATAGGGGCCAACAGCAAGCGTTGTCTTCCAACACAGGCTATGCACAAAATACAGCTTCGCGCTTTTTTGAGCGAAATGAGAGGAAAGTCATAAAACTTAAGAGCTCTCTCTCTCTCTCGGGCTGTTTCACGTGAGGATTTTTCAACATGTTGGAAGAAATCAGTGCGAGAGGCGCTTTCTCACTCACACTCACTTACAAATTGAGAGATCTTCGCTCAAATTGAGAGTCAACTGACATTTGAGAAATGGGAACAGCCCATAAATTGAGTTGACACTTCAAAGCGCTTTTGACACTCCAGACTCGTAACGTGATAAACGTCAGCAGCACCGTCCTATTGTGTTTCAGGCATAAACGGTACACTATGTAGAATATTTGGCTGAATTCAGGAACGTCGACGTTTGCGGCATCACGGCTTTTTTGCGTTTTTGTTGTTAATGCGATGCATACTTGATGCTGATTGAACTGTTCGTTGACGTTTCATTGTTCATGTTAAACATGTTGGCGCCAATGTGGAAGTTGTTCTAGTAAAATTATATTTGAAACAAGAAGACATCGCTTAAGGCGGATGCGCACGATGAAAATTGAAAGAAGAGAAATTCCGAAAATGCAGCGTTATATACAGTCGCCTCTCTTTAAGTCGAATTTTCACGGCATATCAAAATTAGTTCGAGTTAGAGGGAGTTCGACTTAGAGGATGGATTTTTGTATGCAAACTTGAGGGCAATGCCAAAATATGGCGAACAAAAATTTCGAGTTACAGAGAAATTCGACTAAGGGAGTACACAGAATAAGTCCACTGTAATCACAATTAAAAAATATCCAGATAATCTGTCCTAGCGAGGTTCGGAACGGAAACTTTTTCCGATTTCATACGAATCGGAGGATTTTTACTTCGCAGTAACATTCCGAACAGCAGATCGGAACATTTTTCCGACAAAATGTAACGCAACCCTGCATGCTACACATTCAATGTCGTTTTTTGACAAACATTAGTGTCAGCCAAACGTCAAATATATCCGATAATACCCGCAAAGAATTTACCGCGGAGCATTGTACGACTACAAATTTCTTTCCGAAAACAGATATGTATGTATCACATAATTTATATTTTCGTTAGAGTATGCGTTGCGGAAAAGTTTCCGTTCCGAACGGTTACCTTGCAAGAGCTGAATGTCTTCCAAAATAATTTGAGAATTTTCCTTTATCTTATCCAACACTTTTTGCAAAATTTTTGCAATTTCCGCATTGCCTATCAACCACTGTCAACAACGCTCGAGGAAACTTTGCCCATCTGATGCTTAATGAACGTTTGACGTTTACAGTGGTGCCCATATTTCTGTTCAGGACGTGATACAAAGGTGCTGCGGTATTGATGCGGCGGTAATGCGTTTCTGAGTTCACCCATAGTACCTCTGGGAACAGGAATACGTTTTTTATAAGATTTAAGTTCAGAAGAGGATAGACATTTCCATGACACTTCAGAAAAGGAATTATGGATTTAGAGGTTCTGAATACGAGCACACAATCACTTGGTTTAAGTAGGAGTAGTAATTTTATTGAGATTTGTAATACACTTACACTTTTGACAATTTTGTAAACATGATCGACTTATGCCCAGTTTCACAGTCGGGTTAAACTCAGCTTAAAGTTCAGCTGAACCATGAAACGAATTCAAATGTTTGGTTTAGCTCGTCTGGTTTCAAAGAAGAGCGAGCTTGAAAATATGACGAGAGATGCAAATTGGCGTAGAACTGATGTTTAAACGGCAGTGTACTCTTGTTTAACTTAAACTATAAATTGAACTCAGTTGAAGGTTTAATCGAAACTGTGAAACCGAACAAATCATTGAACCAAAAGTGGAGAAGCTGGACATTAGGACCAGATCAGACTTAAGATCAGGCCAGGCTGCATAGGAAGAAGTTTATTTTTTTTTTGTTTCAGTTTTCACACGGGTTTAGACATAATTCTACTTAGGTTAGGTTAGCTCCGTGGGTAGACGCGAAAGCCACGTCTCACTTAGGTTCTGACGGACCCATTGTGATGCCCAAAGGGGGAAATAACAATGCTAGTTGCTTTCCTCTAACACCAATGGAAGTGTGTCTACTCAACGCGACCATTGCGTTTACACTTCATTTAAGTCATAAAACAAAAATCTCCTTCTCAAGTCTTCTCGGAAAGCGCTTTTTTTCTCTTTGAGAATAGCTTACAGTCTATGACTGGAACATAGCTTGAGTTCATAATTGCAACATTGTTGCCTCTGCACTAGGCTTGTGCATTTTAGTTCAGTCCAGAGAGCGCTCAGCTTACTTCAAATCTGATTATTGAACCAATCGTTCTTGTAGTTTATTGTAGTTCACTGCTCTGGAATTGAGTCTTGTGCGATTTTCGGAAATACACTCGTGTATATACATTTTGAAAATTTCCTTCACATACAACACCGGCAACGCAGCGATTAAACAAAACCAACCCTGATGTGCACAATGCCCTTACAATGCATGCACATACACAAAGCCAAGCACTCAATTTGGTTCAGTTATTGGGCGTTTTCCAAAACCCATCATTGTTCTAATAAAAAAATGCAATGGCAACCATGCCAAAACACAAACAAAAAAAGGTAATGCCGATGCATACCATTCAAAAACGCATTGTGAACAGATCTGCTGCGCAAACTTAAGCAAACATAACATCGGCAAATGTCATGATGCCAAGTCATTTGACAAAAGCATCGTTCACTTTGCATCATTACTTTTGCATCACAACGTTTGCAGTGTGATGCGCAATTATTTGACGTTTTGGAAAAGCCCATTCTTACTGAATTACATGTATGCCGAGCATAACTGAGTCTGTTGAACTACTGAACTAGATGAACTAAAATAAAATGACATTGTGAACTAGTTCATTTGTTAGAGCTCTATTTTTGAACTAGTTCGTTCGTGAACTATTCAACCCTACCCAACACTGCACAAACTATTTTCTCGATGCATTTATAAGTAAATATAAATACTCCCACAAGATTGAAGCAAAAAGTCAAAAAAGTATTCAAAATGCAACGCAAGTAGGCAATACAAAAAGTGTTTCGAGGGACATTTAATTGTATTGCTAAACAAAACACGAAGAAGAGGGCGACGCTCTCAAAAAAAAAAAGTTTGGAAAGTCTAGACATGTTCTAGGAAACAGACGTTTCCTTAAAGTCATAAGAGAATTCCCGGATGATATTTTTGGGAACCATTTTCTTATGGGGAAGTCCACTTTTCGGTTTCCCTGCAATGCTGCAATAAAACAAATATCACTGCCAACTTGATCGCAGTTTGACGGTCGCTTTACATTTATGGACGCATATTCAGACGAAGGACAGATGAAAATTGTCAAAAAAGTTTAAAAGAAGTGAACAAATTCAAAATAGCCAAGCGAACTCCGAACCCCTGACTTAGTTAAGATCATCCTTGAATCAGGTTTATACAGTCTAGTCTATCAAAATAACAGTAAATAGAGAATCACATCATTACCAAAACAACAATCATAACAAGATTCAATTATATTTATGTGTATTTATACAGCTTATTCTGCCTCCACTTAACCAAAACTCTCATTCAATGTAAATGCGACTTTACTCTTTTTCCACACATTTTCTGTCTTCACTCTATTCATCTGCTTTTCATTACACACAAAACAAAATGGTTATTTTTCTTCCTTGTTTCTTGTAAAGTTCGTAAGGCAATTGGAAGTGTTCGATGATTGCTTTCAGTTGAATCCATATGCTTTAGGGGGGGTTCTGATAAGGTTTACTATGATTATTCAACAGTTTCAGCGCAGTTATTAGTACTCTTGGTAGAGACCCACGATATTGCTGAACCACCAAAGTTTTGCAAATGTGCACAGCGGTCTCTTACAGCAAAACAAAGAAAATGATTGCATTTCCTTCTCCTTTTTCCATGTATTCTTGTTTCTTAACCCCTTCTCTCAACACAATTTCAAAGTATAATGCGTACCCAAAATACCAAAGAAAAGTTGAACACAAATGAGAGTGAGGAGCTGTTTCATTTCATTTATGACAGCGTTAACGTAGAATGTCCATGCTTTTTTTCAAATCGACCACACATCTCCAACGTCATCTCCTTAATAAGCCTGGCGCAAACTAAACTAGAAGAGGACAGAATTTTTGGAACTTTCTCAATTTGTTTGTCATTTCTCGATGTCCTCGGCTTCGCTGAGCGGTAGCCGTCTTCAAAGTCTTCAATACCATCGAAAAAACTAGAGGATCAGCTGAACACATTTGCACGGGATAGACACACATCCTCTTCTTCTTCTGGCCCTACAGTTCGGGGTGGACCTGAGTCTCAGCCAACAAGATTCTTCAGCTGACACGATCTGTAGCCAACTGCCGCCTATTTCGCTCCCCAAGTTGGTAGGGGTCCGTTTTCGTTTCGACGGCTTCCTCTATTGCGTTGTCCCACATGTTCGGAGTGGAAAACTCTTCGGGCTGGAGCTCAGTTTGACCCAGCCGCCTTAGGCGTTCGATCGGTAGACGCCTTGACTAGCCCTAATGTTGCTGACAGCTCGTGGTTGAATCGTCTCCTCCAAATGTCATCAACGTAAACAAGTCCAAAGATCCCACGCAGAGCCGCTCGATGAGATTAAACAGACTTCTTCATCCGCTTTCTGTAAGTCCCAACACTGGCCTCGACATGAAGACCTCTGCTAACTTACATCATGCTCATTCAATAGAATGGACACATCATCATCGTTGTTTGCTTTCTGAAAGCGAAACCCTTCTCGTACCAAAGCTTTTAACCCATATACTGCTTAAAGCCTCTCTGACACCGGCCGGCGTTCAAGTGAATGTGCACGACCAGTGACTCCGGGAAATGCCTTCACTTTTAGCTAACATTCTAGTGCGATCAACCACTCAAAATAGTCGTGGGTTTGTGCAAAATTCTCAGAGAACCTCAATTTTGCTTGTAATACATTTTTATCAATCCGGCAGATTTCTCATTTCTTTAAGTACTTCACGCTTCGCAAATATGTGCTGCTTATCACTTGTTTTCTCGTTTTTTTTTTTTTTTTTTTTGTTTGTTTACTAATCCACAACCCTTATGGTTGCCCGTCGCTGTTTATATTTCATGCATACACCTACTTCTTTCTGCTGCTTCCACTCACTTTAATGTTCGTTCAAGTGTACACGTGACTCATCCTTAACCACAAATATGCGGCATCAAGCAAGCAGGCCCATTCATTGTTGCTTAGTTTTGAAAATCTCAAACATACAAGTAATATACACACACAACAGCCTATCTTACTTCCGATTCAATGTGGTTCACTCCTGACTCAGACGGTGTTGTTTCCAAGAGAGAGAACGATCTCGACCAGATTAAGTCTCATTACGCATTCCAACAGCATATCTTACTTTTGATTCTATGCTCATTCCTTGCTCGCACTTAAAACGTAAAGAATTAGTTTGAACTTTGTAACAAATGCGACAAAGTCCAAGTCGTTGTACTCGTCGGCCAACGTGTTGCTGTCCTTTGCAGTCGACCACCATTCGCAAAAGGGTCTTACAACACTCTCAAGTGCACATTTAAAAGATAGCTTTAACATCAAACAAAAATGCTGTACATTTGTAGCGTGTTTCAGCATATATCCCCTCGAACCCCGGCTCGAACTTGTTGGCGCCTGAGACAGAAAAAAGACACCGTTTATTCAAAACCGTTTATTCAGTTTATACAATGTTTCGTTTGTTTTGTATTGTGTTCCACTTAATGAAAATCAATTAAATAGCTTTAGGATTCGTAAGATAAAAAAAAAAAAAACTAAAACAGACAAAAACATCTTAAAGCTCTGCATAACCAAAAAAAAAAAAACAAACCAAAAACCTTAAAAAAATACTTTTTTTTTTGCAAAATCATACATGCGTTATACTTTAAAATATAAACAGGATTAAATGGAGGATATTATACAGGCGCACTGCAACAGGCTCACAGCACAACACCCCACGAAGCACCACATAGTGCAGGGGCACATGCTCCCCCATCTGTAAATCCCTCTCCAGTATCAGCACCGCCAGTGTCAGCTGTACCACAGCCTCAGGTTGGACTTCAACTTGGACTTGTGAGTAAATCGGTAGGTATTTAATTAATCCTACTTCTCTACATTTACTATGATCATAAATAGTTCAACTTACTCGTACTCGTACTCGTACTCTTATGTAATGCTACAACTTTCGTAAAACTTAGTTATTTAGTAGTTCGATGTTGTAATTGTGTTTATTGTTTTTTTTTTTAGTTTTGAATAGAATGTAGTTTTGATGTTGTTCTTGTTCAAAATCCGATTAAAGAAAGGAAAAAAAAAATGATGACAAGCATGACTTTTTCTTTACATTTAAATATTAGTTCTCTATCTGTCTAGCTGTGCTCCGTGCCTCCTTTGCATTGTGTGGTGTTTCGAGACAAATAGTGCGTTCTGTTGATACGAAACGACTACTCGTTGAAGAGACCCGACCAGCTTCCACCAGACTCTAGTTGTGTAGTTACTGTGTACTTTCACTTAGAATAAATGTTAGAATTATAAGCGTTCGTTAAGGAATTCAAGTCGATGTAACACGTCGCCTGTTTCCGATCCGATTCCCAACACCTCGTCGTCGTCCGCAGATTGTATCAATTACATGTCATTTTAACGCGCTAATCAGTTACATTGTTGAATTCCAGCATATAATGCAGCCAGCAATATCGCCATCCAACCAGTGTGATAGAAAGACTTTACCTTGACGAAGCCCAATACACATTCAGTGAGGAGAAATAAAAGGCAAACGTAACATGATTTAAGAATAATTGAGCATTTTATTACAAACCTATGTATACCGACAAATAGACCACTCTTCACATGCGATCGATCAGTTTTGGTTTTGGAGAGATTACTGCGGATCTCGGGCATTTCTTCTGCAGTTGATTGTCGCCTATTTGTCGTCCTGGTCCCCACTCATCAGCAACAGCTTGGAAGCCTTTTTTTTTTGTTACACAAATTTTGTCTGATGGAAAACGTGCCTCCTCCTCTCGTCTCTTACACTTACACGAATAAAAAGAATTAATAAAAAAATAAATTAGAAGTTCTCTCGTCAATGTTGGATTTAAAGAGATAACATGGTTCGTGTTGAGGGTGGGCAGCCGGCATAGATTTAAGCGTTTGTTGGACACTCTGGGTGGGGGGGCCCGTACCTACGATGACTGCAAGGTGATGTTTCGTATTCTATTCAATTCTTTGTGTAAAGTGTCGTCAGTATTTTAGCCGTTTTCACTTAGCAAGTTATGCAAACTAATATGCGTCTTTATAGCACATGTGACTTTGGATGTAGAAGTTATCAAGTTGCTGTGCGGTCTGAAAAATGTGAATTTATTCAAATATTCAAAGCCTGAGCAATAGCTGCCTCCATCGCTGACGGTCCTGGGCATGCTGCGTACAGTCAACAAGGCCAAACTGTCTTGCGTCCGTCTTTATACCGGAAGTTCCGTCTTAATCTCATTCTCGAACCAGGAGGCTTGAATTCGAAGACCCTCTTTGCTGGAGCGCTGTTGCCACTGCAGTCGACGGATTTTTGCCTTCCACATCTCGGTACAGCTCGTAGAATTCGCGGTTGCGTCTTCTCCTCCATTCAACCTTCCACCGATGGAGAATTTTTCTTTCGAATGCGGTTTTGCATATGTTCAGTTCTGCCGTTTTGCTTATCGTTCAGTTTTATTTCTAGTATCTAATGATAATTATTGAAGAGGTACGAAAGCCAAGATCCTTGTGAAGTTTTCACGCGTCTTTGCTTTTATAAGCGACATCACGGCCTGAACAGATTGGTATTTGCCACCAACTTCAGTGTTTTGATGGTTGTTTCATACGGTCTATTAACGCCGACATTGGTTAAGACGCTTATGAGGCATATCATAGACACTGACGTTCGAGTTCTCTTTCCATTACGGACCACTGCTTCAGTGGTGGGCTATGGCCCGAAGTGAAGAGCACCACAAAACTATTGGTTATTCGTTACTGTGCATGCATTACCAGCTCCAGCCACCTCCGTTACAATAGGAATCTTGTTAAGTTTTTAGTTCCCACTTTTAGTACACACTTACCCTTCAACAGAATCCAGCGTATGAAACAACAACTCCTGACTTGCCAATCTGCAACCTTTCGGGAATTCAAACATGTTTTATTCGGCCATCTCGCTAGTACTGTCATTTAATTGAATTCCTCTCAGTTACTTGTTTTTTAGGAACCTTCATATGCCTTTGAGCCCGATAGCTCTTCCAATCCTCTCTTGTAATGTTGGTTGTGACATAATTTGAAATCTTTCCCAAATACAATTGTTGGAAATGGCTGCCCTGATTCTTTTCTTACGACACTGCAGTCCATTGGCATCAACCAACAAACCTCTTCAGCCATCTCTCCAGCTTCTACTCACTGCCTCCAGTTCCCAGTTCACTTGTTTGAAGCACCATAAAAGCGGGAGTCCCTTGTTGCGTGTTCCCCAGTCTTTAAGTCCAGCACTTGAAGCTGAAATAAGAGAGCAAGGAGATGTCCAACTTCTAACCCCTTGATTTCATCAGACAGCGTTTTTTTTATACGACGTGACTTTGAATACGTATGACCTCCTCGTCTATAACCGTTCTTCACACGGAGACGTGGATCGATCCGTCGATTTTGGTTGGAAATCTTCTTGCTCTCTTATTTCTGACATGTGTGCAACAATTACCATCCCTATTTTTAGTAGTTTGACTATGAATAGTTTTATATTCTTGCCAACCAATTTTTGTAAATTAAAGATTCCCCTTGGTGTTGCTAGCTGCCTAATCTCCGCTTTTCACTTAGCAATAACCTTGTATACACAATTCAGCAGCAGAACAGAACAAAGGCTGTTACAGCACTCACAAATCCCACGTGTAAGCGTCATTGTGCAAGCGTCATTATTAAAAATTGACGGAAATCATGACAATAGGAAGATGTTAAATTGTTTTAACCACAATGCACGGTTTCCATCTGCACCTTTCCATCAGAAATAACGTCTTTGTTGAACTGTGAAAATGATTTTATATTAGGTGTAGTAAAATGAAATCTATTATTTTTGCACAAAATTGAAGGCTGTATTAGCCATAGCCATAGCTGTATTAGACCATTTGTACGGTCTCGTTTCACAAGGCTCTCTTAAGCCCAACACCAGCAAAATCGTTCGCCACGGACAGGAACAGACTGTAATCACTTGGTGCCCGATCCGGACTATATGGTGGATGCATAAGGACCTTCCGGAGCTTCTGGCGAGTCGCTATCGATGTGTGCGGCCTCGTGTTATCCTAAGGTAACACAATTCCTATTCTAAGGATACTAAGGAGGATGTATAAGGACCTCCCATCCCAGCTCACGCATCTTCTGCCGAGTCGCTATCAATGTGTGTGGCCTGGCGTTGGAACACAACTCCTCTCTTATGGACCAAAGCCGACCGTTTCTGAGCGATTGTTTCCTTCAGACGGCGTCCAATTGTTGACAATACATATCCAAATTAAGAGTTTTGTCGTAGGAGACCGGCTCATGATGATTCCCTTCCAATCCCACCAAACATACAGCAAGACCGTCCTAGCCGTCAATCTTGGGTTGGCCACCGTTTGCCGATGGCCGACTCACCGCTATTCGACCACTATCGTTTTCGCTTGACGTTGTCGTAAGTGATGCACTTTTCGTCACCAGTCACCATCCGCTTCAAAAATGGTTATTCGGTGATGGAAATTCGGTCCATAAGGTTCTTTGGCGTTTACTCGTGTGGTGCACATACATCGAGCATCTGTTTGGTATCAAGCCTTGTTCAAATGGTTTTTTTTTGCTGGTGTCTATCTTTGACGCACGCTTAAACGGAAGTGAGTCAGTCGATCATAAAACTGCCCGTAAAGTTTTTAGTATGAAATATTATCTTTCTAACGGCATTTAATTTGATCCGATGGGAAGTACACAACGCGAGATATTGATAACCAAAGGCATCTGTGAAAATAATAGATTTCTTTTTGCTACACCCAATATGTATATTTAACAAAGTCATGCACCTGTCCTGACCGTGGTAGCAGTGGCGTAGAGGCCTCTTGAGATGTGTGCCTAGATTAAATTCCCAATGTGGAAGACCTTTCATAATTCACGGCTTCACTTCTTCTGCAGTTTAGGTGGCACAAGAGAGACTAATCTTGTTGGCTTTGGAACATAGGCTCAGGTTCAACTCGGAGTGACACACAAACTTACAGTCGCCTCCCTCTAAGTCGAAAAACAACTTCGGTCATTGCAATTCCTCCAACTCGCATTTTTCCAAAACTCCTTCTAAATCGAACAAATTTCGATATCCCGTGCAAATTCTACTAAGAGGTTGCCTGACTGTATTCACATGTGTCCTGCCTACGGGTAGTGGCGCAAGAAAAGGAAACTTTAGTTTAGATCCACCTTTCGACCAACTTTCCACCTCTCTTTTATAAGTTCAAATTGTTCATCAAGAGATGCTGTTTAATGACAATGTTCTTAACGTACGCTTCACTGACATATCAACGTTAAATAATAATCAACTCGTCACTCAGCATTATAAAATTAACTTGTAAAACCACGCAGAATGTGGGAATTCCCCTTCAGAATTCGACTTATCGAAGGTGACGCCGAGTAATCTCATCAAATATTCGAGGTATCGAAGTTCGACTATTTAATTTCTGCTTTCCAACGCGTTGTTTCGGGGATTTCTGATTAAATCAATCTAAAAGAGTCGATCATGTAAAGGGGTTGTCACTAGATGGATTTGAAACGTTCACTTAGCTTTAGCTTTAGACATTGTATCACGCCATCGAAGTCATTCTCTAGGTGTCAAGCATTACTTACCATTACTCCACGTCTTCTTCTCAACGTTCATATCCGCTGCGGTACTTGAAAATCATCATTTGTAGTGTGCATTTATTTGTGACACCTTGTTATTTTCGTGCTAGGAAGATGGAGCCAGGCCCGCAGACTTGATAGCCATGAGAGCCTTTGTCTTCCCCCTGTTCTTCTTTCCTTGCAGAATTAGTTGAATGAGTTTGTGTTTTTCATTGCATAAAGCTGCGTTCACACTCAACAATTTGTCGATGCGAAAGTCAAAAACCTTTGCCTGCCGTACTACAAGTCTGCCAGCTAATATCATCGAGCGCTCGCACTGACGATTTGGCCCATCAAGCGCGGTTGTCAAGCAAATCGTACCGACAAATTGTTGAGTATGATCGCTGCTTAAAGGCTCACAGAGGTGGGTGTATTCGGTCACTCACCCATGCGCGTTTGACACTAGCTAATTCTAGCTCATGCGCATTATAGTTGAGCCTTAAGACGTGTCCTAGGTATTCCACTTTCCTTTTGTGTCAGTGCATATCAAAGTTCTCTCTCCGTCGTCGGCACCTCTTCGTTAGGCGGCTTTTACACATGCAACTTTTTACTCACGATTTTCTGATCGCAGACCACTTTTACAAGTAGAAATCAACTCAGTTGCGATGCCTGCTAAATTTGTCCGCTTCCTACCCTTTCGCACATGTGCCATTCCTTTCTTATATGTGTATGGCATGCTTTCATGCGATAAAAGGGAATAGAAGAATCAATCGCAATTCTTGAACACACGCAACTCGGGCTTGCACGTTTCACCTTCCTTGCCCACAATATTGGAGAATTGCAGACGAATTTAGCGTGTGTAAAAGCGGCTTTAGTTATTCTGTCTGCCCACGCAATACGAAGTGTATTAGCTTCGTATAAGCTTTCTTCAGAGCTTCTATGTTTCTTATTAAAGCTCTCTTCAACGTCCAGGTTTCTACTCCATGCAGACCGACCAAATGTAGAACACCATTATTTTTTGTTTAATTTTTAAGCCAACTTCTTTCCTACATTATTGCGCACTAGTAAACCTAGAACTTCACTCTCTCTTGCACTGTAAAATTATGCACAGCGGAAAACTGTAGGAAAAACTAAATGAATGCATAATGCGTAGCTTTTTATTAATTTGATTAATTCTTGAATTCAGACATGTAGTGAAGTGTGGCCAGTTTAAGTAAACCAATTAAATAATTTCTCCTTTTCCATCTCAATTTACAGCCGCTGAGTGCACCCGATCCTAATAATCACCATTCGACTAAGCCAGAGACATCAGAGGTCCAATAGTTCAAAAACGCCAATTATATTACTAATTAAAGCAAAAAAGTGAACCGTAGCTGTTGTAAGTCATCAGAAAAGAAAACAAAAACAAAACAAAAAAAAAAAAAAAACACAAAACAAAACAAAATACCGCAGAGCCGTAACATGGAAAAATAAGAAAGAAAAGAAAACTAAAAAAAAACTACGATATTTCAAACTTTTAATTATTATTTGTTTTTTTGTTGTATATTATTTTTTTGATTTTTTTTTTTTTTTGGAACACTCAAGTATTCTCTCTAATTCCACAAAGATTTGTTATCCTTTTATTTCTATCCACTCACACACCATATACACTACCGCAATACTGGACTTAAATGTTTGCCGTTTGCCTAGGCGAGCGAAAATATATACATAACCTCTTCTTCTCTTTTTATTTTTTTTTATTTTTTTATTTCGTTTTTCAAAGTGCTGTTCAATTATATACTAGTTAAGAAAATGTTTATTAAAAGAATGTAATATGGAAAACATAGGAAAATTTAGACGAACATATTTTGCACCAAACTCTCTCTGTTAAATTTTTGTCTTTCAAATATGAATTTAGATTTGAGTTAATCTAATAAAAAAAAAAGAAACAGAAAACAGAAAACAAAGAATAATCGATGAGGAAGAAAATATAATAATAATAATAATTAGCTTAACAAGAAATAAATAATAATGATAATAATAATAATAAATAAAAAAAAAACACACAAAAAAACAAATAAGATGAAAAAATAATTAATATATTTTTACTTTTCCCGTTACTGTGACTTGAACAACCAACAGAATACCGATACAACAACACCAACAATAACAACTCCAGCAACAACAATACGATTAAAATTGATGATACATGATTCGAGAGATATAAAATGTAAAGCCCCGAGAGACGTTTGCCTCGCTCAGGCAAGGATCTAAAACCATTATCTTTTATTTTTATTTTTTTTTTCTTTCTTTTTATTCTTCTTTTTTTTTAAGAATTCGTAGATACATGTAATTTTAAGTTCTTTAGTAGACAACAATATAAAATAAAACAAAAAAAAAATAATAATAAAAAAAAACAAACTATTTGAGATACAAGTAAACAAAAAACAAAAAAAGAAAATCCTTTATAACAAAATACTAACGAAAAACCAAGTATATATATATATATGAATAAAAAAAAACAAGAATTTAAATAGTTTTGCTTTTAGATGAGAAACGAAATCGAAATCGAAAATCATCAGACCTCACAACCGGAAATTATTTTTACTCGTTGAGAGAGAATGTGTAAACATAAGTGACACCGTGCGCTTTGTGAGAGAGATGTTTGCTTGAAATGCTACAGAGTGCAAGTGCGTTGGAGGCGAAGAGTCTGGACTCTGGATTCTGGACTCGCTTCAATTGATCAACAGAGGGAAGTTTTAGTCCAAACGATTTCGATATGTGCTTTCAGTCATTTGGGAAATATTCGTTGATCTAAAACTTCCAAACAATACTTTCCAAGTGCCTTTGCTCTCAGATGGTTATGGAATCAATGATGTTTTCTTTTTTTTTTTTTTTCATATTCTCTTCTGTGTGACCGTTATTTTACTTCGATAAGCTTCATTTGACAGGGCTCTTGGTTGTACTATTTAATCACTATTGTCGTGTCCTATTCTGTTGACTGTGTGCCAGCGAGAATGACCGGCAACAAGCTCTATCCCTTAAAAGTCAGACATCTAGGTCGAACAGGGAATAAAATGGGGGCATTCAGAAAACGTGTCGTGCCAAATGGAATGTTCACCCACTAATGGATGATTGGCTTATCATACGAATCGACTAATTCGTTATTTTGGCTTGAGGAGAATGATCGATGCGCTAACCATAATCAGGGTCTTAAGATTGATTGTGCTTCAGTTAGCAACGAATGAGGCGCAAAAACAATAGGAAATGAGAGAAGTGCCTTTTATAGAAGGCCATTAAACCATGGACTCAACATGAATTGCTTGTATTCATTAGACTCTCTGCAGACCTGCCTTTCTGAAATGCCCTTAATTTCAACCATGAGACTCTCCTTTTCGTCAAGAAATGTGGTGAGGATGTAATGTAGAGAGGTCAAGACCATGCCGTGCAACTCCTCGTACATAACTTCATTCCTTAGTCAACTTTTATCGTTTTCGCATGTCCCTCGGTTTAAACTGAACTTTTGCAACTTCTCACGTCAATATTTTGAACATAATCTGAGAGCCATTGTATAATTCGCACTCCGTCTTTGAGTATATTACTTCGAATTTCCTCTCATTGCACACCCTTTAAGCAGACACTCTCTGATGAATTAAAAACAAAATAAGAGATAACACCAACTTCCCGCCCGCTCTTCTCCTTTGGAAATACGCCTTTTTTCCATTTCGAAAGCAGAACGACTCGCAAAAACAGCAACCAAACGAAATAAAACATCACTTCCCAGCAAGCCATGTTGTTGAATTAAAAATACAAACAAAATTAGGCTTCTCGACATCCATCCTATCCTCCCCTCCCCCTATTTCACTTTTTAATTGTTAACAATTTCAATAAACAAATAAAAACTCGAAGAAAGAAGAAAAAAAACAAATCGATAATGTAAAAGTAATATAAATAAATAAACAAAACAGAAAAAATCAAATATATATATATAAAACAAAACTAATTTCATTTTATTGCGACTTACATTTTGTATAAGTATATTTTTACATTTATTATTTTACCGTGTAATATTAGTAAAAAATAAATAAAATAAAAAAAAAACAAAAGGAAACCGAAGCAAAAAAAAAACGTGAGGAAAACAAAAAACAGAAAAAAAAAACATGAAAGTAAATATAAAACTTGTATTTTAAGAGAAGAAATCTAAGATGTAAGCAGATGGTAATTTGAGAATAAAGAATATATATATATATAAATAATAAATAAATAAAAATTATTAAAAAAAAAAAATGAAACCAACAATCGTTATAACTTAAAAAAGAAAAGCAAAAAAAGGAAAAAAAATATACAAGATGAAAAAAATGAAAACAAATTCTGGTAGGGTAAGAATTATATTATTAATGTAATATTAACAAAACAAAAGCATTGAATAAAAAAGCACTATTTCTAAGCTCAAATTTGAAAAAAAAAGATACCAAGTTTTGTTTTGGTTAGTATTTCCGTCCGTCTGTGTGCGCATGGTTCATCGCCTCACCGGGTGAATGGATCCACTTCTGATGGAACTGGTTGTGGTTTGTGGCGGTATTGCTGGTGTTTATTGACAAACAGTTTTTCGCAGTATGAACTATCGTCATCTTCGTGATCGGGTGGTTTCATAAACGTCTGACTAACAAAGGCCTTCGTTATCCATGTTCATTAATGCAGATATACGATCATTCTAACTTAAGTGAACTTCAGTGCCTACTGTTCATAAACGTCACTAGTTCGTCGATGTCGGGCAGCTTGTGTAGTCATTATTTTTTGACCGCAAACGGTCGATTGGAAGAAAAATATTTTGTACTAGGGCAATACTGCAGACATTTTGCACCGCCTGTGTGTTCAAAAACGCATGAGAAAAGAAATGCGGTTGTACTAGCGCAGATTTCCGACGTTTATGAAAACACCCATCCCCTTTGTTGGTCGGCATATCCCAAAAATCAATATGGTTTGATTCGAGGTCTGAAAGTGTTGTGTAGACTGAGGTTTGATTTCTAATCCCGCTCCCCAGGTCACCAGATACAATCCACCCACCAAGATAAGTACAGTACATTCTCGATTTACGCAACTAATAAAAACAGTAGTAGTTGCATGACCGAGGTTGTTGCAATAATCGCGATTATATTTTTTTAAGTTCAATTCAAGATTTCCTTTATCTTCGCATGCAATGAGGAAGCCTTTGTCTTTAGGACCTCGCTGGAAATTGGCACATTTTGCTGTCTTTGTTTTAGGAACCAGTTGTACAGTGCTTTCTCCATATTCAGGTATTCGCCAGCCTTTAAAGTTATCCTCTTCCCGAGTTCACATTCGGTATCGGAAACAAACTTTCTTATTCTCAGATATGTAGTTGGATTGATTGCTCTGATCTAGTAAGCGCCGAATAGGAACGTTCTCAATATGTTTATCAGGACTGTAGCAATCACCCCTATTAGAAAGTCGTTTAACGACTTGTGTCGCAACGCCTCTGCGATGTCGGTATTACGATTGTCGATAAAGTGGTCATTTTACGCCATAAACGATAAGCTGGCGATAAGCTTATGTGGAACGTATTTTTTGTGTGACACTTGTCGTGTATCGGTATTCCGAAAGTCGATTTACTACAACAAAACGACGAGTAACACGGCAAAAGGAGGCGGTTTTAATTTTGTGAACGACCCCAATGGAAAAACAAGTATAAACGCGAGTTTTCTTTGTGTTTTAACTGGAATGGTGTAAAATATTTTTAGTGTTAATTGTTTATATCTTAAGGATGAACATTTCCAGCCCAAAACAAATAAAGCGGCTGATTGAACTACCAACCAGACAGTGAATGGTGCGAAATGAAGGCCTCCGTAGCCCAGAAATGTGATTCGGCGCCGATCACCTGAATTGAGCAACGGCATATTGTCAAGCCGGCTTATTTTGCCTTTAGGCCTACATCTCTATAACTATGTTTTGTGCATAACGATCTGAATGTTGGATCGAGATCCGGATTCTGGCCAACATCTCGGACGAAGCCCATTTTTGGATCGAACACAATCCACAAGACAAAGCATCAATGCATCCGCACAAATACAACGCATGACGGTATCATTTATAAGACTTGACAGATTCTTCATAACAGTGCAGTGTAGAATCCCTGCAGGATTCCGCTCAGCTGAACCTGATCAGGAAAAAAGTAAACATATACATGAGTGCCGGTGGCTTCTATTATCCTCCCCTTAGCCCTGTCTGTCGTAGTCGCGTAATGTGTGGTATTGCCATCATGTCACTGCGCGACACAGCGATACAGCGACATCGATATATCTGAGCTGTGGTTTCCAACAAGCTACATATGTTCCATACGTAACGCTCGAAGTTTTCAATGAACGTTTTGCGGACTGGGTGATCTCACGGCGAGCGTTTGTCAAATGGCCTCCGCGATCATATGACTTGGCACCACTCGATTATTTTCTTAAGGACCACGTCAAGTCCTAAGACTACACTAACTGAGGCACTATGAAGGAACTCGAGGCTAACATACGAGACGCTATTGCTGTGATAATGCGGCACATATTGAACCGAGTCATCAAAAATTGGACAGAGCGGTTAAAGCTAGGATGCCACGAAGGCCATTTGAATGATGTGCTATTCCGTACATAAACTCATCGATGTTGCTTCAAAATAATGCCAGAATCAATTTAATATCTCACACTGTTGTTGTTTTATTTGAATTTCTTTTCCTATCGTTCTCATCATATCATAAGCCTCATCTAGGATGACGATGGAATATTTGTCAAACTACTCCATTAATGTCGTTAACGAACTCACCGAGACATACAATGTCAACAAAGGATTTAAACAAGACGACGCGCTGTTATTTGTTTTCTTGAACATCATTCTGGAGAAGATCGTGCAAAACTCACACGTCAACACTAGAATCACGATCATCTCGAACTCCGTTCAGCTGTAAGCTGGCATTGACGTACGATTGAAAGAACACAGCGAGCCATCCATGAGGCGTGTGCTAGCATTGAGATGGAATCGGCTAAAATGGATCTGACGGTGAATGAGGGGAAAACGGTCCTGAAGGACATACAACATCGACGTCTTGGACAGAGCGTCACAATGGCCAGATATAACTTCGAGGTAGGTTAGGACTTCGTCTACCTTCTCTCCGCAGCATGAAATGCAGAATAACTCCTGCCAACTGATGTTTCTATGGGCTCAAGAGGCAATTGAGTTATAGAGCCGCCGCTCGAAGGACTAAGCTGACTTTATATAAGACACTGATCTTGTCAGTATTGTTGTACGGCGCAGAGGTAGGGACAAGAAGTCCTAGAGAGAGAACATTTATGCGTGCGATCCTGTATGGGCTGTACACCGACATGAGCTAGACGTCTACGAATCCAACGACTAAGCCTTGGCTGGGCCATGTGGAGCGTATGAATAACTCAGCTCCGACTCGAAGAGTCTTCGACTGTGGGACAAAGTAATATAGTACGCCCGTGTCTAAGGTGGCTCACTCAAGTTGAAAAGGACCTCAACCAGCTTGGCGTTGGAAACTCGAAATAGCTAACCAGAGATCGCGCTAGTTGGAGAGGCTTGTCGGTTGAGGCCCGGGTTCACCCAGACTGTAGCGCCACACAAAGAAGAACCCTCATCTAGACTCCTTTTGGTTTTTGTCATTGCTTCTTTCTTTTTGAAGACTTAAGGATCGTTCGTTACAGTTCCACATAAACTTGAGTTAATTTAAGCAATCGAGTGAATACACCGTGCTCTTGCTTTTAATTGGTGTCTTTATCTCATTTGAATGGCATATGAAAGCTGGAACTTTGTAGTAGATGTATGACCTTAGTTGCTCTAGCTCAGCTTAGACCTTGTACTGACAAACCAAATGTCCAACGATGTCACAAGTCTTAAGGTCTCAAGTACACCTGTCAAAAATTCCCTTTCGCCATCCAGTCCACTGATGATTCTTAGCGAATTCTCGCACGATCATCGCCCTTCTGATCAATCAACAAAAAGTCCCCTTCTTAGTTTTCAATAATCTGTTTTTTTATTTCAAATTTGATATACAATTAGTTATTTTCTTAAATACAGTTAAGACTTAGCATTTTATAAATACGGATTCTTTGCACATTCAGTTTACAATTAATTATTATTATTCTGTCATTGCATACACATCTACTGCGAGTGTGTGTGTGTGTGTGCTCACATACACATTACATATTGTACAACTCGAAAGAAACTATATATATTTAGAACAGACGAACAAATCGATATGAATCAAGTCTAAGCGTATCTACAATAATGACTTAGCTTCAAATTAATAGAAAATATAAATTCTAATCTCAAATGATACTAACTGCAATATTACATTAAATATTTCTTTATTTCTATACATATATATTTTTTTGTTGTCCCTGTTTTCGAACGCCGTATACTTGTTGGGGTTTTACACATGCTACCGTCGTTTTTTTTTTTTTTTTGTATTTTGATATTTTTTTTAGTTTTGACAGATGTCAATGACTAGATTTTTGGCTTATTTGTTTAAATTTTTTTTTCAAAAAGAAAAATACATATATATAAAAAATCGAAAACTTTTTAAAGCCAAATTAAGAATAACATATTTTAGCCAATTTTCTATCACAAATTAATTTAAATGGGACTTTTTTGGTGGGGACATGAACGCTTATAAATAAATTTTGAAAAACATAGTAAGTCTAGACATGTTTGGGGTTATGTTCGAGAAATGTGTGTATGTAGTTGGGTTGGAAATATGTTCATATGGTCGACGTTATTGCATTTTTAATTCATTGAAGATTATTTTTGGGCTTGAATTGACTCCGGTGATCTTCGTCTCTGCAACACGTGTCAAATATAAAGGGCCATTCATATGAGGTCGCTACGAATTGCGAACTTCGCAAACACTGACAAATCATTCATATGGCATTTTTTTTCATTCGCAGAGAAGAATATATGAAAACTGACACTTCATTGCGAATTTTTTGGCCGTGAATTTGTGGATCGCGTTTGCCTCTTTGTGTATTGCGTTCTCAGCTGGACAGTTCGCAAAGAGAATGATTGAACAATTTAATATTGGTAATTGGGATAGTTGAACTAAATTTTGTGGAGATTTTTCTCGATAAGAAAATTCTGTAATTCAAGACTCGTCTGTTTGCATACCAAGAAGTATAACTTTTGATTTACATATATTTGCTGGGAAATGCTTGTTTCTAAAAGTTCACAGTTCGCGGCTCATATGAATGGCCCTTAAAACTTCAAGGAAATTGTACATATGACGGGATTCTTCGCTCCATTCCAGTCTAATAAATTGCAAAAACAGCATGTTCCTTGGTAAAACTGAAAAAGGGAAGTGCCATTACAGCTGAATTTGAGGTCCAACAAAATTGCCCTACACAGAGCTGCCATCTTCAAAAGAAAATTAGCAAGTTTTGAGCGCTGGTGCTATGTTTTACACCATTGCCTCCATTCTGAAACTGTTTTTCGGATCAAAACTGAGACATGAGCCGATTTTTAGTGTGAGAAAGATACCTGTGAAATAGTCAAACATTTTCAAAAGCCATCTTACCATGGCCAAAACATTTGTTAAATTACGTTAAAAAATCACATTTAATGCGCGAATTTTCTGCACAATGTAAATGTAATCGATAAGTGCTGTTTGTATGACCACACTACGAACTGCGAACTTCGCAACAGAGTGAAAGCATTTGTGCAAATTGACACTTCACGGCGACATTTGTGGATCGCATCTGTTCATGCAAGGTTCGGCGCGCGTCACGCATTTTACGATCGCCATAAGATGAGGCTCATTTCTGGATGAATGAGTACGTCAACAAAAAATATTGTCGAATTTGATGAGATACGAATGAGATCCAAGAGCAACCAATGCATCCCGAAAATGTCACTGTCTGGTGTGGATTTTGGGCTAGTGCCGCGGCGGCATCGGTCTATATTCCTTTGACAACGACGTTGACCAGCCCATCACCGTCAACGGCGAGCGCTGTCTATAGATCGAGGATTACCAACTTCTATTGGCCTGAAATGGATGATATGGACACAACGACATGTGGTTTCAACAGGAAGGCGCTATGTGCCACCCAGCTCACGCCACATTGGATGCGATTCGAAGGAATGGTCATTTCACGTGGAGATAATGTGAAGCAGGCGCCGGAATTGTGCAATTTGACCCCGTTTGGCTTTATCTTGTGGTTATCTAGAACAGTGGTGTGATTCCGTATTGTGGCTGACTTTTGTTTCTGAAAAATTGAACTCTTGTTTGTTTCGTTAGAGAGTTGACGTTACAGTCCAATGTGGACCTGGGTAAAGCTTCTACAGCAGCCACTCACGTTGTTCGTGGCATTGATCTTTCACGAGTGGAGGGGGCCTACAATTTATTGCCAATTCCGAAGGGTGAAGTTTTGTCTAAGCATTTTACACTCCTGGAGCATTGCCAATGATTTGAGGCGGTGCACAGCGGTGGAGCCGTGAATTACGAGAGCAACAATGGGTCGTCGAAAAAAAAAAAAAACAAGAGTCGACGCATCTACCCACCGCCGCTGATTCCATTTGCCTCAATTATAAATTGTCGCAAATTGTAAGACACGTCAAAAATTTGTGTTCGAAGGATGCATTTAAATCCTGTTTCATAAAACCAAAAATTCAAAACCCCGCCTTTGTTACACAGCACTGTGCCTAATGTCCATCTGTCCTATTTGAGTTACAACCTGTTAGACCGAAGAAACAAATATCACCGAAGTCGTAGGATAATTCAAAATCAAACCAAGTTCAAAAAAGAAAAGAAAAAAAAGGAAACCAATTCAGTTTGAAGCAACTCCCAACATGCAATCGATTAAGCTCGGATTAAATGTACATACAGACGCATAAAAATGATTAAAAAAACACGCTATGTACACGATCATCGATTTATTTCTACAAAACCAAGCAAACAAAACTGAACTCTCGAAATATCTGTCAGCTTTGTTGCCAGCGCTAGCACACGCTTTAAATTCTTAAATAAAAGCCTAAGACTACTTCATCTTACTTTGTTACGAACGAATAATCATCTGATATCGGCGTGGATCTGTGTATCTTTGTGTAGTGAGTTTGCATTCTCGTAAAAATATGTTCAACAATTTTGATATATCACCTAAAACTTGCATTCTTTACAGTTACATTAAATATTTGTTCAGTTTGCCAATAAATGCGTAGACACATGTATATTTTGCAAATTTGAATATTGGCACAACAATCAGGATTCATAGTACGTTTGTTTTTTTATTTTTTTTTCTCGAGTTTTGGGCTACAAAATGGAAGATCTCTTATTCTTGTTCGGTCGGCTGTCGACTGTCGCTTGAGCTTCTAAATCTCCGTCATCTCATCGTCCGTGGGCATGCGACTGCTGTCAGCCGCGATCGATGACTTTCCGGTTGAGATTTTCGAGACCGATAGTTTCGTCTCGAAGTCAAGAATCGGCGGTGGCGGACTGAGGTCTGTGGACTTACGCTTGTTGCTGGGAGCATTCTCGGAGGGCGATCGGGATTTCTCGCCATTTGGCAGACCGAGTTGTGTTGACAGTTTGTTTTTCATTTTTGTCGAGTGCTTTGCTGATAGTTTTGCGCTGACCTCAACCGAGATGGGACGCAGTTTTTCCGTGGCCGAGGCGGCTGCGGCGGACGATGCGGTGGGGGATGACGAGGCGGTGTTGTGAGCACTCTTCTTCGGATTGGGCAAATCTGCTTGGGGACTGCCTTTGGGATTGTCCAGGCCTTTCGTGGAGACAGTCTTGTGCTCGGCTGCCTCGGTGTTGGTTATGTTGTCCTGTTTCTTCCATTTTGTTCGACGGTTTTGGAACCATATTTTAACCTGTAAATAAAATAAGACAAGTGGTGGGATTAGACTTTTGGAAGTTTCAAGTTATTCACTAAAATAATGGGAGGTCTCATGGTCAGTAACAAGTTACGCGAGATTAAAAAAAAAGGATGCTATGCCTTGCTATGACGAGCAAAGGAAATTTATTCTAGAGCTAGGGAACAAATACAAGGAAATTAAACACATTTGCTCGCGTTCATTCAAAGGCAAACAGATGCTCTAAGATATGTTAACGGAAACCAAACAACGTGTAGAAAAGGAGAAACAAAGTCACAAGTCGATAGCCAGATGCTGTGACTGTCAAAACAAGACACGACGCGATTAGTCGGCAACCTGAATTCGAGGAAAATAGGGAGGAACGCATAATGAAGGCATTTGTGGCGTTCTCGTCTAAACGTGCCTTCGATAAACTGGCTATACACCATGATAGTAAGACCCATCCTGACTTGTGGGTCCCATCCTGTAATGTGGAAAGCATTGGAGAAGAAATATTTTATCACACAGCCAACTAAAATCCAAAAAACACGGACGGCAGCACGCGGCTGTTCTCTTCCTCCCTCCTCTCGACCTATTCTGTAGCAACAGCGCAGTCTCATCGGGTCTCAGTATCTCAGAGAGGAGCGATTTTGGAGGGAAAAACCATGCGATCACTCTGCCAGATTAAGAATATGGACAGCAGCACAAAATATAGAACAAACAGCCCACCTACCTGCCACCTGTCCGAACCCAAAACAATTGCAGTAATAAACGGTAGTAGCAGAAGGAAAGATCGCCCTATACACTGACTATTCAGTATGGGTCCTAGTGCAGTCTTCTGTGACCACTGCGAGAAATCTTTGCTACTAAACGACGACTAGAGCTATTTTCAAGCCAAAGTAGCTGCGCAGCACGAGGCAATACTCGAGTCAACGTAACCGACACATTTCTGACATCCAAGCTGGTTAGACAGAGCGTCAGTGATATATCCTTGGTAAACTCGGTGACTCTGTAATGGGTACCAGGGCATATCTACTGGAATCTAAGGAATCGAAAAAGGGATCTGAGCTGGGGATATCTCTAGCAACCTCGTATACGCTTACGCCGCTTAGACAAGAACCCCAGAAGACGAAACTCTGGACGCTTCTTGCATCGCTATTTGCCTTTCTAGACATCGGCCCAGCAAGAGAGCCTTGTTTGTTGAGGCTCAGGACTGCAGGAGAAGAAGGAAGGTAGGCACTACGTTCCAAGCACCCATGATAAGCTAACGCACACTGGACAGAAACGCTCCAACGACCTGCTATCAGGGAAAGTTTAAAGATTAGTTTGCGATTGTTGTTATTACTGGCCATTATCCTGCCTTTTGGGAGATCACGCCAGGAGACTAAACGTCATCACTTCTGCAAAAGGTGCATGGATGAGGAGGACACTGACAGCATTTGAAACCTCCTTTGAACCTGTCCGGCATAAAAACCAGCGTTTTCTTGACCGACGACTTTCGACCTCAACGACTTACAGCTGGAGTCTGCATAGAACCGGTTCCGTCCACCCATGAGAGAACAATACAGTCAATACAGTCTTGTGCGCAAATGTAATGAATTAACATATACATAATTGCCTTATTGGAAAATTGGGGTTTTTGCATTTATTTTCGACAGCCCCGGAACTGTCACTGTTCATCATTACTGTTACTGGAATTAACGATCCTATTAAAAAAATAGGAGAAACAACACCAGAACATTTCTTTTACAGGATGTTGCACTTGTTCAGATTGGCACAACCAGGGGATCTTCGAACATATTGCTGCTTTATTCCTTGTACGAAAAATTTACTCGTCGGATAATAGCAATAATTTTCCATTCATCCGCTGTCCAATCCTTATGTTTTCAAGCCCAAGCCATTCTCTTCTTTCTCATAGCAGCAGTCAATCAGTTTCTTCAGGAGTCTCCTTGCTTTTAGTCTAACCTCTAGAAGACGTCGCCGAACGATTGAGGCATCTATTGTCTATTCCGCTACAATATCTTTTTGCAAGTCGTCACTGGTCTTACTTTGGTTAATCGTGGTAGTTCTTACAAGAAGAGCACCCTCATTCTTTGTGGTTTTCGTCCAAATTTACTTGTTTGCTGCTATAAAATCCGCGCTTGATGATGTTGTTGACCGACCCTAACGCTATGCCATACTCTTCTGTTATCTGCCTTTGGTTCTTAGAAGTATGCTCAAACTTTAAGCGAACCCTTGATAATCAGCCCTTATCCATGAATGGCGCCTGTGTCGATGAAACCGGAAAGCTTTGCATCCTTGGTATGTGTGTATCAACACAACACTTTGTTGGAACGATCACATATTTGAGGTCGCAAAAAATGCTGCAAAATATTTAGGTTTCCTTAATCGATGCAAGAAATATTTCACCCCTCTGGTTTGGTTTCATTTCTCTATATATATATTTTCTTTTCCCTATATCCGCCCCAAGCTTGAGAACAACGGTCATATCTGATCTGGTGCCCCCAAGACCACCCAGCACCTATTAGATAGAATCCAAAAGCGAGCGATAAACAATATCGCAGAGTCATTAGGCTCGCTCGAACATCGACGTACCGTCACTTCTTTGTCCGTATTTTATCGCTATTTCAACAAACGATGCTCAAGTGAGCTAGCCAACTGCGTTCCTCCTCCCCATGAATTCACCTGCAATACTCGCCTCGCCAGAAATGCTCATCAGTTTACTTTCGGACGCACAGTTAAAGTTAGAGACTCGTTCTTCAGCCGTACTACGCGAATTTGGAATGTTCTTCCCAGCCCAATATTTCCCACGGACTACAACCCGCAGATATTTAAGATCAATGTGCACAGGTACCTCCTATGCGTTTCTCCCTCTATACCTTCGGCCCGTGCTGTGTCTTGAACCCGGACACTTAAGGGTATTAGCAATCCATTTAACAGGCGTAAATTATAAGAAAAAAAACAAAGTAATCAGTTTGCAACGGAGATATCCATCACCAAAGAAGTCTAAGTTTGTCAGAAATTTATTTTTGCTCACAAACATTGCTAGCTCCTTGCAATTTTCAAAAATTTGAATTCAAAAATATTTGAGAAAGTGACATCTACATGTAAAGGGTGGTTACATTTTAAGGGCCGATGTTGAATGTGAAACACACCTAAACCTCAAGTTTTTTTCTGCATTTCATTTGACATTTCTCAATTTCAGACTAACTCAGACAAACCATGGAAAGATACCCAATCGAGCAACGCGTTAAAGTTCTTCAGGCTTATTATGAAAATGGGCGTTCAAATCAAAATGCATATTGTGCACTTCGCGATTTCTTCGGTCAATTTAATCGTCTAAATGTGCGTACAGTCGGAAAAAATCGTGCAAAAATTTGAGCAAACCGGGTCTGTAGGAGATGTGAAAACATTAGTGCATGCTCGTACAGCTCGTACTGCAGAAAATATTGCAACTGTTCGCGATAGTGTGGCTGAAGAGCCGTCCACCTCAACTCGTAGTCGTGCCCAACAATTGCACCTCTCACGCTCGTCGTTGATGAACATTATGCATAAAGACTTGCATTTACACGCTTACAAGGTGCAATTGACTCAAGAACTAAAGCCTCTTGACCATTTCATGCGTCGTCAATGGTCAGAATGGTGGCAAGAAATGGCAACAGTGGATGATCAGTTTTCGAAGAAAATCATCTTCAGTGATGAGGCACATTTTCACCTCAGTGGATTCGTCAATTTAGCAGAATTGCCGCATTTGGGCGAATGATAATCCAAGAGTGATTGCCGAAAAACCAATGCACCCACAAAGAGTGACTGTTTGGAGCGGTTATGGGCTGGCGGCCGGGCCGTATTCTTTCCAAAATGAGGCCGGTCAGGCAGTTACTGTGAATGGTGTTCGCTATCGTGAAATTATAACGAACTTTTTATTGCCCGAATTGGAAGATATGAATGTGGACGATATGTGGTTTCAACAGGACGGTGCCACTTGCCACAAAAGCTAACGAAACAATGGCTCTTTTGCGCGACAAATTCAATGGCAGTGTTATCTCACGTGGTGGCGATGTCAATTGGCCGCCAAGATCATGTGATTTGAGAACGTTGGATTTTTTTTCTTTGGTGTTATTTGGAATAAAAGGTGTACGTCGATAAGCCAGCAACAATTCAAGAGCTAAAGGATGAAATAATTCGGCACATTAACAGCATAGAACCTCAATTATGCTTCAGCGTCATCAAAAATTTCGACTATCGGATGGAGGTGTGCCGCCGAGGTCGCGGCCACCATTTGGCCGATATTTTGTTCGATACATAATTGAACCATACCAATATTATCATAATAAAAAGAAATGACAATAATTTCCTAAATAATTTGTGTTTTATTCAAAATCAATATCGGCCCTTAAAATTTAACCACTCTTTACATAAGTTTTTCAACGAATACAGGAACGTTTTGATAACAAATTGCCTTGCAAGCCATTCCAATATATGTAAATACATACATATGTATGTAGAAAAAAAACATGTCCATGCACGCACAACACGAGTGGAATTTGGTCGAAATCTGAGTCACAAGTGTGGCTTAGTTAAATTCATCGATGATACCCATCGCACTAAATTCTGTCCGAAAGGGCGGTACAAAGTGGTACGTCTTTCAAGCGAATATCCTAATTATCAGTTTCCCCAGCCAAATCAGCCAAATCAGTTCCACGATGTGTGACTCATTGTGTTATTTGCTGTTGCATTCTCGAACGTATTTAATCGACCACATCCTGGGTGGTATTCAAACCAATGTTTCATGTGAATATCTAATGTACCTCCGATCTGTATGATTTTTGTTGTGTCATCATTTGACGAGCAAAAACAACGTATGCACAATGTACATCAAAACAGGGAGAAATAAATGACTCACACTCTCCAGGCCGACTGCAGACCGAAATTCAATTTCACGATTCAGCTAGACTAGGCAGTGGGATAAACCCGACCGCAATTCCGTGTTGTGACATCCACATTTCCGGTACGGATGTACTGGGGTGTGTGCGAGGAGCATTCCAAAAATGCGTTTTAATTAAAAACCATCATCAAACTGCACACCATTTCATCAGTCGTTAGCTTTGGATTAATTGAAATCTCATAATTAAGCAATTAGCGCCGAAAGGTGATTTCCCCATCGATCACATCTATAAACATCCACTCTGCGTTTATCGTGTGGCATGGGTGAGGTGCTCTCGAATCCTCACTCTCGTTTGCCACAAAACATAAACTTCCTGTGCTGCGCGCGAACGACACTCTCGTTGCTCGTTGCTGCTGACTATCATCATCACCATCGCCATCACCGTCGCTGTGTTCATCGCCGTCGTCTTCATCATCATCATCATCATCGTCGTCGTCGTCGCAGAGGATGGATACGGATGTTTTAAGAAACCACCCCCCGACGCTGCGCCTCACTCATTCATAAATAGACTTTCGACTTAATTGCCAACTGCCAAACATGAAAACGTACAAAGTGTTAATTATTGAGTTTTCCACATTTTCACTCGAACACACTGCCTCCGCCGCACACACAGCCATTGGGACAGTTGTCGACCACATTGGGGAGGCGTCTACAGACTGCTGGCGAACGGAAGAGACGTTCGCTGCCGTGCGGGGCATGTAATCCGTCTCTGCGTCGTTTGCAACATCGTAAAAGGGGCTCAGGATCATCTCATGCGTTATATTATTTGACACTAATTGCTGTGATAACATTGGGGCCAAGTAATGCATATGCTGTGTGTACTGTGTTCTGTCCTGGCATTCGATTGGAAATGGAATCATACACGAGGGGCAGGGTTGTTGCACACGCTTGGGATTTTGTCTGACTTTCTCTTTAGTCCCTCCAGTAGCGACTGCAGTCAAATTGGTTAACAATGTCACCGAGCTGGTGTCGAGAGCGTAGACTGAACGATAATTAATTCGATTGAAAAAAAAAAAATAAATTGTATTGAAAATATGCATCGCGGGTAGGTATTGTTGGCTACCCCTGCTGAAGTAGAAATGGCATAAATGGTGCACAGACCCAGATATCATAAGCTCGAGCACAAATTTCCATCTCGAGCATTTTGACGGTTGCGTTTTTGGTTATTTTATGGCAATAAAGGGTGACCAGATAAGAACGGTAGGAAAAGATATTTAAATAGAGCAACAACGGGGTAAGATATAAGACTAATTATGGCTGCATTGTGAAACTACGTTCATGACATTATGTACTGAGTAGCACGTGATTCAAAATACTGCTTTGGCTTCGCTTTGAGCTGTCGGTCGAATTTTTGTAGACTCGGTCCAATATGTGAGGCGTGATAGCGGTAATAGCGTCTCGAATGTTGTCCCCGAGCTCGCTCAAAGTGGTTCGCTTGTTAGAGCAGCCTCAGAGAAAATAATCGACTGGTGCCAAGTCGTATGATCGCATACACGCTCGCCGTATCCCGACTCAGTCCCTACAGATCGGATACATATACAGTGGACTCTCCCTAAGTCAAACTCTCCCTAAGACGAATTTCTCTCCAACTCGAATTTTATGTTCGCCATATTTTGGCATTCACCTCAATGTTTCATACAAAAAATTATGCCCTAAGTCGAACTGCATTTAACTCGAACAAATTTTGGTATCCCATGAAAATTCGACTTAGGGGGTGTCCACTGTATCATTCGTCCACTATCATTATCGAGCTCTGGTCACAGGAAGTCGGTTAAGATCGCTCCATACCTGGAAATTGTCTCTCCTTCCTCATTTCGAACGATCAGCGTCCATCTAGCGAACTCACGGGGTTGTCGATGATCGGCTGGCTTCAATTCTTGCGTAAGCACAATCTTATACGGACGGATACATAACCATGTGATGGGGCTTGTTGATAAATGCCCAGGTTCACCCCTTACTGTAGCACCACTCAATGAAATCGTCAATCAACTCGCCCAGGAGAAGTAAATTGTGTCTATGATCCTGATTCATTCCTGTGAGAGAGTTACTCTTTGACGTTCGTAAGCTCATAAGACAGCCTGCCACGCCAACACAGCAAATCAGTAAAATATCCCATAAATGAGAGGATGTGGAACGAAACTGGCGTGATACACACGAAAATCTAACTCGATTTGGACTAAAGGCGTATCCCACCCATCTCTCTTCAACTCATAAGCTGTTGCTCCGATACCCATTCCCGTCAAATCAAGGTTTTTGTCAAGATCCATCATTCAAAGCAACTTTTACACTTCATTTCTCTTATTTCAAGTCACTGTGAAGAAAAGCATCTCTCCAAACGTCCGTGAACCCATCTAAGTAAACTAGAGCCGCCAGAACAGGAATCAGAAATGACGCCACAGACTTAGGGCATATTCAGAGACACATAACATATTCCAGCGAGGTCGAATATCTGAGAGTAATCCTAGATAAACGACTTAACTGGAATGTACATATTAAGTCCGCCATAGAGCGTGCTACCAGAGCACTGTGGACCAGTAGACGTCTATACGGCAGGACTTGGGGTCTCTCTCGCAAAATCATTTATTGGTTGTAAATAATAATGCCGAGACCCATTATTACATACGCAGCCATTTGTTTGATGGCCCAAAACACTCCAACTAACGACGGCAAATAAGTTGCAGAAACTACAACGTATTGCTTGTCTTGGAATAACAGGTGCCATGCGCACCTGCCCTACAACAGCTCCAGAAGCTATAGTCGGGCTAACTCCCTTACCAATCTTCATTAGGAAGACAGCTGTTAGATATGCCATCAAACTTCAGTCTTTGGCAATCCAAACGTTTAATCAGGAAATACTAATTCTTAACTAAGAAAACTTAAGATTGCTAACAAGCTTTCTTACGGGACATTGTGGCCAGAACTACCACCTTAACAATTTAAACCTGTGTCAAGGCAGGGTCTGTCAGCTCTGCCTCGAAGAGGATCCAACTTCTGAACACATTTTGTGCGAATGTCCGGCAGCAATATGGTTAAGGAAACGTTTCTTCCACAAGGAGATACTCACTTCAATGGGTTTTCGCTTTTATGAGGGAAGTCGTACGTCTTTTGGGATAACTCCAATCCTCCGATACAATAGATCTATCCTGGCATGGGTTGTACAAGAGTACAACTTTTGACGTTTCCAGATTCAACTTGTAACCTCTGGTGTTTACCTCACTCTGTCACAAGGCCTCAAAGACAAATCGAAATTTTGCTCGCGATTATTTTCACAAAAAAACGATCAGTTAGAATGTAAGTAACCGTTAAACGCGTTCTAAATTCTTGATTTGTGTGAATATTCAAGTGTGCTGTCAAGCGTATTATACAGCCACTGTCAAAAACACCACACCTCCATTTAGTTCGCGTAATTTGACCATACGAACACATCCCATCAGTAATTAGGGATTGTCCTTCGAATACACACACACACACACAACTACTTAACATTGCGAACGGAATTAATATTCAATTACGCTGACAATTAGTTGTCACATTTAATTAATTTATTATCACTAAGCGTGCGGGTGAGCTGCATACCTGTACATCCACAGTCGTCATAATTGACAACCACTGGCGATGCTTCGCAGCAATAATGTAACACATCCGCAAAGATGCAAATTAATAGATCAAATCAACGATGAATATCGGATTGCTGGATTAATATTCGCAGACTAGATGATAATGGATTGGTTGACTGGCAATCACTGATTAAGTAGATTGCGGCTTTGGAATTCATTGAAAATCGATTTCGCTCTTGATGTGATGTGCACGCTAGATAAGGGTTATTCCAGTGGGCGGGTAAGTGGGGGAGTTCCATGTCGGTTTTGTAATGGAATCGAACTAATTGGTGACCAATGACTTCACCTAAGTGGAGTAATGGTTTAATGGAGCAGACATTTTATGTGTGTTTGTTTTGTTTTCGAACGTGGATAATTTGATGAATGATGAATACGATTGAATTGTGTTTGCTGCATGATTGGTAAACTGTGGTTTGCTCACTTTTATTGGTGTAACTTTGGAGGAAGTTCCTTCTGATAAGTGCGCTAGGTTGGGTTAGGTTGTAGATGCATGGAAGGTGGTACTCCTACTATTGATAGCGAGGAGGTTGTACCACACCTGGCGAGTTCATCGGCTTTGCAGTTGCCTGGTAAGTCACAGTGTCCCGGCACCCACAGGAGGTGAATGCGAAAATGCTCAGCCATCTCGTTAAGAGACAGCCTGCAATTAAGGGATGTTTTTGAGTTAAACATTACATTGTCCAGGGATTTTATAGCGGCCTGACTGTCCGAACAGATGGTGTTATCCCTTTTTGATATCACGTTGTTTTTAAGCCATGACAACGCCTCTTTAATCGCTATGGTTTCTGCCTGAAAACCGCTACAGTGATCAGGGAGCTTCAAAGAGATAGTGTTTGTTTCTAGTGGTGGAAGGTGGAGGAGAATATTCAGTGCTGTCCACCAAACTGAGACTCCATACAGAAGTGTCGGTCTGACAATCGAGATGAAAATCCAGTGAGCGATGCGAGGTGGTAAGTCCCATTTGCATCCAATGGCTTTTTGCAGCTAAAAAGGGCAGAAGAGTCTTTCTTGACCCTATCCTGGATGTTGAGTTTCCAGTTTAGCTTGTTATCAATCGTGAGACCAAAAAATTTCGCACTGGCAGTTAGTTGTAAGGTAGTGCCGCGCAGCAATGGGGGGTCAAACTGAGGGATTTTGTATCTTCTGGTGAAGAGTACAATAACCGTTTTTGGGATGAACGCCGAGTCCGCATGTTTGTGTCCATGCTTCCAGCTTGTCGAAGGCATTCTGCATTATGTCTCTTAAAGTAGAGACGAATTTGTCAGATGCCGCTAAGGCAATATCGTCCGCCTGGGCAATAACTATGCATCCTGCCTCTGCCAGTATGTTCATTTACCGCTGCGTTCCAAAGAAGGGGAGAGAGAACACCTCCTTGTTGGATGCCCCTATTAACTCCTCTATAGATCTTAGCATCTCCCAGCTGAGAGTGAATTACTCTGCTGGTGAACTATAAAATACAAAAATATTAGATGATTGACAAAAAATAAATGCCCAAGTTCTGCCTATCTTTGGTTGTGTTGACTTGACCTGAATTCCACATGGAGTAACGTCATAGAGCAAATTTTGAGGCACTTAGAGGGTTCACACAAATGGAGGTAAGCCTCAACTTGACAAGTGGTACAAAAATACGCCTTGAGGTTTTTCGTTTATGATCTCCGCCAGCACCAACTAAAGGCTGATTTTTTAGCTATTATCTTTTTGGCAACACTGGTTTAAACAGCTGACGCACGTTTCGTGTTTTGTTTCACTGTCAAACATCTTCAGTTTGGTCTATAATTTAACCATGAATCGTCTTGCGAACGAACAACGCTTGCAAATTATTGAATTTAATTATCAAAATGTCAAAATGTCAGAAAGTTCATCGCGCGCTTCTTCCATTTTATGGTCAACTCATTTTTGGCTCAATGGATACGTAAATAAGCAGAATTGTCGATTTTCGAGTGAATATCAGCAAGATATATAGCATATTGCAAGAGCTACCAATGCATCCAGAAAAAGTGACAGTTTGGTGCGGTTTATGGGCTGGTGGCATCATTGGGCCGTACTTCTTCAAAGATGATGCGAATCGTAACGTAACTGTGAATGGTGAGCGCTACCGTGAGATGATATCCAACTTTTTTTTGCCCAAATTGCAAGAGTTTGACTTGCATGACATGTGGTTTCAACAACACGGTGCCACATGATACATAGCACGCGCAACAATGGGCTTATTGAGGGGCGAGTTCGGTGAACATTTTATTTCACGTTCGGGACCGGTCAATTGGCCGTCTAGATCGTGCGATTTAACGCCTTTAGACTATTTTTTGTGGGGCTATGTTAAAGCTGATGTCTATACAGACAAGCCCGCTTCAATTGACGCATTGGAAGATAACATTGAAGCATTTATTCGTGAGATACCGGCCGAAATGTTGGAAAGAGTATGCCAAAATTGGACTAAGCGGATGGACCATTTGAGGTGCAGTTGAGGTCAACATTTGCATGAAATAATCTTCAAACATTAAATTATATGGACCGTACTATCGTTTCAAATAAAGATTTCATGCATTTTTCTGAATTTTATGTTTTTTTTTTTTTGAAAAACTTTCCTATAGCTTTTAAAAAATCACGCTTTAGTACTCATAGAATTTGTATGAGTACTTTAGTACTAGAACGATGGTTACTTTAGTACAAGTTTTTCTTTTATTACAAAATGTAGAAGATTTTACACATTGGGTTGTGGTAGATTTTGAAAATTGTCTTGTGTCGCTATGTAAACTTGAATTACTTTGACATTTATCAATCGTAGGCAATTTTTTTTTAATTTGTTTATCAAGGATTAATCAAGTCAGTGCTACAGAAAAATTGGAAGAAAAAAGCAAGTTGCGTTGCAACATCTAGTCCATATGAAGGGTTTTTCCACTAGGGACTTGACAACTTTGAATTTAATTTGTGAACGCACTCTTTTACTAATCATCAAACTGTCACTGTCAATTTATTCAGTAAACTCAACATTTTCATCATGCTAAAGTACACGAACGACCAAAGTCTACAAATTATTAAAAATTTCTACCGAAATTCGGAGCCGGTGATCGCAACTTTAAGAGCGTTAACTCCTATTTTCGGTCGTAATTCTCGCCCTAGTAGACAGGCAATAACAAGTTTAGTGCAAAAATTTGAGTCTACATATTCGCTGTGTGATTTTGCCGTGTCAGTGAGACAACGGGTTGGTCGAAGTGTCGATATAGCTGCCGTTCAGGCGTCCGTAAAAAACGATCCAAATCAGTCAATTCCACTGGTTTCTCAAGAATTGGACATCGCTCAGAGCACATTATGGCGTATATTGTGTTAGGATCTTTGATCTTTGACTCGAGAATTGAAGCCGATGGTGTTCTGGAAAAGATGCGCCAATATGATAAATTTCATCGCAAAAACATCTTCAGTGACGGAGCTCACTGCGTTCGTCAAAAATATGCATTATTGGTTGGGTGAAAATCAACACGTGCTTCATGAATTACCACTTCACCGATTTTTCCGGTTTGCATGCCGGCGGCGTTATTGGGACATATGTATTTTTTTCGTCGACAATAACAATCGTCACGTTACTGTGAATGGTTAGCGTTATCGCGCCATGATTACCGATTATTTTTGGCCCGAATTGGAAGATATGGAATTGGACGACATGTGGTTTCAACAGCATGGTGTAATGAAAAGGAGAGGTGAAAAGGCGCACCCTTGGCGAAGTCCAACTCCCACGGTTGAGGTGTTGAGTTAGCAACGTGCACCCGGACAAGGCTGCTACAGTTTGTGTATAAGGACTCCCACACTCCTGCACATCACGCCAGAGTTTACGTCTGATTTTCCAAACAAAAGCTAATCTACTTTCAGCCGGTACATAATATTGTCCCTTAGATTTAGCCAGACCCGTTTGCGGAGAACAGGTCTGACCTGGCACGTCCAGAGAACATAGTCAGTCACATGACGCAATTGGAGCAACACTGAGCGAAGATTAAAAGCACAAGAGGCAACTTCTGGCGACAGAGCGTAATTGCTAACCTTCTAACCCCCGCTCTTCTGGACCACAACTAAAAACAAAATCAAATTCCGAAATATTAATTAAGACTGAAAGTATTTTGTTGACAACAAATCGATGTCAAGACCCCAACGCCATAAACCGTGTCATCGTCAATTGGCGTAATTCAATTCAAATGCCAGAAAATTGACAGCTCACAATCAGTCCATTGACAGCCACAAACATTTGACAGTTTTGCATATTTTATAAATCACCTCCAGGAAGCTGCCACACTCGAAGTCATTATTTCCTTTCCTGCGGAGCAATCAAAGACTTGTTTGTTTTAAAGATGTGCGTTTAATTTTTCTCGAGAATCGTGGTCACGTCAATTCAATCAAGTTGTGATGTCATTTTCCTCGCACAACACAAAATCTTAACACATCGAGACTGTGAGAGATACGGGGAGAATTCCTAAACAAGACGATTCACAGAAACACACTGAATCATTTCATGGAGCTGCCGCCTGTGCCCCTTCGGCGTTTTATTGATCCACAAACCAGACATCACAGCCCATCCCGTCCAGCAGCATGTTTTCAATTAGACTATCTAATAATAGGTTATTAAGTTGAGTGACGTCCCCTGTTCCATGGGATGCTTATTGCCTGTCCGTACGTCTCCTGCTCGCACATCAAATTGTGCTGGAGTACGTTCTATATTTAGCCAGCCGCAAACACAGGGCACATCGTTTTCGAGAGTTCGATTCAATCACATCGTCGTCGTCGTCGTCGTCGTCGTCGCGATGGAGGATGGAAGAAGGAAACATGCACACATTAAAGGACGAGAAATGATGACATCGAAATAAAGCTGGGATTTGTCCTTTTATTTTGTTTTTCTCCCCCTCCGAGCTCTCTGTTCGTCGGTGGTGGCGGTGATGGCGGTGGTGACCTCTGAGAGGCAGTAAAACTCGTACACTTCCACCCGCAGAGTCACTGGATCCGACCCATGTGGAGGATGATCGTCGGAGAGTCATTCTGGCTTTCTTGTTTTTTTTTCTGTTCTCTCTTTCTGCGATCGTGTTTTGGAAGAAGACCATGATCGCTTGTGTATTCTTGGGATTCTTCTTTTTTATGATGTGTGGCGATGAGATGAATGCTCAGGGACGGGCAATAAAGATCGAAGAAGATTCTAATTATAATTGAAGAACGGCGGGCCAACCATTTCAGAAGTTGTAAATCAATCATCGACAAAGATGTCGGCATAGCATCCTTAAATTGTTTTTACACTGGGTGCTGTGAGTTTGCCATCGGATGAGTTTTGAAGTTTTTTTGAAAGGGATTTTCCTAAGGTTTTCTTTGAACAAATTTCTAGGACTAGAGGAAGAGGAAGCGTTCATTGGTCGGTTTTGAGGTTTTCAATGCATTGAGTGACCGAATTCAGTGTTCTTGAGATAGTAAGAAGGATACTTCCTTTTCCGGTGCCAATGAGAGTTCTTCGTGTTCCTCAAACGTCATCGTCTGTACTTTTGTAAGCTAAACATGAGACAGCTGAATCATATCTACATTATTCCAGCAGGAGTTCCACAAGGATTAGTTCTCGGGCCACTATTATTATCTGCGATGAACGCTACCTAAAGGAGTATAAATGATTGCCCTTGATGATGACATCGACGTTGTCACAGTTGCCACCCACATTAAAGGAGTCGAGTCTGCTTAAATCAAACGATTGGCGGAAGACTGTTGACATGGAATTAGCTGACCACAATAATTCCTCATAATCAGCTGCAAGAAGGTTGATTACGCAAACTTCCAGATTCTGAATCAGGATCATTCGCAATTCATGGTCCATCGGCTATAGTTTTTTTCTGGAGTACAAAGCTTAAACAGATTTGATGGATGTGCATAATTCATTGAAGATGGAGAATGGAGGATAGACGATAATGTACGTGATGACAAATGAAGCTTAAGTAAAGATCACGTCCAAGGGGTGCCTGAAGTGGTTTGGAACTGGGATTGGCCAAATGCTTGAATTTCATTTAAAGCGACGTTAAGTACATCATCAAGAAGGCATCGCTCATAAAAAGAGCACTCACTTGCTGACCATTCACGTATGTATACACGGATGGGTCGAAGATGCTAACAGGCCCAGGCGCAGGTATTTTCTGTGAAATGGTAAATCTAATCTGCTCAATTAAAATCGTTCACTAAAGTGTTTTCCAATCGGAGGCCCGATATTGGAAATACCACCAGCAGTCCAATCTGGTCGAGCATCAATATTCTTTCCACGTAGCACTCGATAACTCTATGTTGAACCTCGGGGGACGTATCCGTCAATGAAGTAGCTGATGGACTTGCCAGGAAATGCTCTGAGACGTAATAAACTGACCACCACTTGCAGATGTCAAGAGAATGGTCTTCTGAGACGCCTAGTTGCCTTAGGTGCTCCCTGAGTATTCAGTGCTCTGTTGGATACGGGGGTTGTTCTTGCTCATTTTGATACATGCCTCAAGCCTCTTCTTCTTAGAGTTTCTTGGCTTGCTTCATGCCATGAGCTTTATTCCAGGTTTCTTTAAGGCTCCTTCTTTCTACTTCCCTGAATTCTTCTCTGAAGACATATTTTATCACCAGCTCTCACCTCATCAGCACCAAATGACTGCCACCTGATCCGAGCAGAGGCGGGACGTCGTCGTCTTCTCCACAGGCGTCGCAGAGGGTTTCGTCGCCTAGGCCAAGCACATTTAGGTGTTTCATTTAGTTGAGTCAGACCAGTCAACTTTCTTCTCCTCGGGAAGAAAACAACCTCTGTTTTAGGAGCGTTAATTGAAAGCCCATTTCTAGTAGACCAGTTATCGATCACGTCTAGAGCCGCCTGTGCTTTTGAACACACAGCCGCTAGGCACGATCCAACAGACAGTACAGCTACATCATCCGCATATGCCTGGGCGTAGACATTAGAGCTATTAAGGGTGTCTGAAGACATGGTCTCCTACAGCGCAGAATGGTTTGGGACCTGTGAAGGGACCCGAAGCTCCTTTCCTAACTAGGGAGTCGGCCATTTCATTGCCTTCTACCCCCGTTTGGCCAGGTATCCAGCAGAGTTTGACTCTATTGCTCCTACTCAACTCTTTAAGCTTCTGTAGGCATTCGCACACGAGATTGGATTTGATGATGTAGGGGTCTAGTGCCATGATAGCAGCTCGACTGTCCGACATTATTACTATGTCGCTGTTGGTATAGATCCCGTCAAGATTGATTTGAACGCATCTGTCTATGGCATATATTACTGCTTGAAAGATGCTGGTGCACATGAGTTCGAAGTACTTTGTCCGAGGTCCAAATACTCCTGCCCCTTCATCAGTTCTTCATCCATCTGTATACCATTTTAGCCTGTTACTGCTCAGCCTGTAGACTATGGATTCATGCTCCAGTCCTTTTTGGTGCTGAGTTGAATGGTAGGCTTCTTTTCGAAATTTAATCTCCTAATCGCGTCATCCTTCGCAATGGCCAAGAGTGGTAGCTTTTTGACTAGTGCATCGAATTGTCTCGATGTAATGCACTTCTCTTTTCATTCTTAGAGGTACCAGACAGAGGCGGCAAAGTGCTGATTTACATCCATAGAGGATTGGAAAACCCAATCACTCGTCTCTGAACACCAATTTCTGATCTACACAGACGGATCTAAGCTAGACCACGGTGTAGGCTTAGCGGTCTTCTCGGCGGACTTCAATATCTCGAAATTTTACCGCCTCCTCGATCACTCGAATATCTTCCAGGCTGAAGTACTAGCGATCAGAGAAGCGTGTAAACTCCTCAGTAGTATTGTAGAGCTGCAGCGATCTGCATCGACAGCCAAGCAGTCATAAGGGTCATCTCCTCAGTAGTATTACTCTCCTCTGGGTTCCAGGCCACAGCAACATAGAGGAAAATGAGATTGCCGACGAACTGGCCAAGCAAGGAGCTTTCGGCAAAGCTCACAACAAGTTGATAGGCCCCTCAATCAACAACCTCAAACCTCAACACTTCCTCTCCTTAGCTAGTAGAAGGTGGACTAGGTCATCCAAGTACATAGTCTCTAGGAAAACCTGGCCCTCCTACATGAAAAGAAGGACTAACCTCCTCAAAAGAAATCGCTCCGAAATCGCTAGAGTCGTGGCTGTAAGCACGGGACACTGGCCTATAGACATATACGTTGCAAGACTCGAAATGCCGTTCAACACACACTGTCGCAGTTGCCTCGACACCCACTCAGAGGAAAGTTTGCCTCACTTTCTCTGTGACTGTCCAGCACTAGCCAAGCAGAGATATATCGCGTTCGGCAAACCCTTCCTTAGTGACATCTCAACAAAACATATAATCAATTTCCCAAATTCTACAGGCTGGATTTATCTAACCAAACAACCACGGTCTACGAGTTGTGGTATCAAAACAGCGCGCTATTTGTACCCGATTTGAGACGAATCGGATAGCCAACCAGACAGAGACAGAACACTCGGCTGATTGTGGCGACGAAAAGAAATACAGTAATTTTGTCGCTGCGTCTTTGTTGCATCGAAAGAGGGCCTAAGAGGTCTTTCATTCGTACAAATTCCGCTTTCCGAAAAAGGTGTCCCATTGGAGTCTTTTGGAGCATCTTTGTTAAAACGTTGAAAAAACCCCAAAAGGAGGATTTAATTGAATGAAACAAAATCTATTGATGCAGCTTGAAGGCCAAGTATGTCCGAGAACTGTTTGGCGTCATTCTACACGTGGTAAATTAGCCGCGAGAGATTGACAACGTGCGGTTGGTTGATGGCCTGCCCTTGGTTAGAGGGGGTCCCCGGTTCGAATCCCTGTGAAAGCTAAGTTGTCGATCAGTGGTAGTCGCTGGCAGCCCACTTACCTTCCTAACACAGGGAAGCAACGTGACATGTACTCTAGCTTTGCTTAATCATTAACGCGTTCTATTTTACTCCTCGTCAAATTGTTTTATTCTTGTGTTCTCAGTGTTGACGTACAAAAGTGAATTTGTCAAGTTCTAGGATAAAATAATCCCACGTGTGAAAGCCGCCTATCTTTCGAAAACTCCACATCCTTGGACCGCCTTCACAGTACCATTTATGCCACAGAATATGCCGTCATTTCGATGAAACAAAGAAACAATAACCCAAATCCGTCTGCATGCATTCAACGCATCCTGTAGATGTGAAGCCAGAAGAAAAAGGCAAACAATAAAAGGAACACCCCCATATCAGCACGACGAGATCATTAACTGTTGTTTACAATGAAAATAATTTTAAGAGCATCACACACACACGCCCGCATGCACCCACACAACACAGAGCAATGGATAATCACGAGCAATCATCTTAGCCGCCCGCCGCCGCCGCCGCCGCGGCCGCATTCGCAGCGCAAGGGAACGACCGAGCCGCGCACACACATCTCTTGCGGCCTCCCGAGCAATCCCATTTAATGGATGCGTGATCTTGATGGAGATTCTCCGCGCTTGTAAACGTTTATTAATGAAAATATTTAGATTCCATTTTTCTTGATTGCTTTGATGATGTCTGCGCGAGTACATCAGGATCGGGATTTTCATTCACTGCGCGCGGCGCGAGGGGCCGCCGGCACACCGTGGGTCCATGCCGATCATCGTCATCGTCGTCATCAGCTGCGGGATCAGAGATGATCTAATGGTTATTGCTGGCGCAATTGTTTGTTTGGATTGTGTTTTTTTTTTCTCTGTTTTTTGGGAAATAATTCCGAAAATGTTCGGCGAAGTGGTTTACATGGACGGGTTCGGACTTGTGTGTCTGATCGGCACTTAAGCAATTTATTTCTCATTAGATTTGTGTTTATCGCGGGACTGATGTTGGAACGGATTGAATGCTTGTTCTACATGCCAAAAGGTGCCCCCGATTGAGGGAGACTGCGGGGGGTCTTCTTGGCCGTTTGTTGGATGAATATTCTGATCGCAAGAAGACGATTTTAGAAAACACCACGAACGAGTTGCCCGACCATTGCAACCTCGCAGAACCAGTTCACAGCCTGAGTGGACGAGTCCGACCCGGCTGACAATTCAAAAATCACATGTGAGACAATCACGTCTCAAGAGTCAAGACCACCACACCTCATCTTGATCTGGCAAAGTACGCACATCATGTGCAAACCTTGCCACAATTAGTCACGCAGAATGGGGGCAGGTTCCAAGCCACAATCTGTGCCCCAGCACGGCATGTCAGTCTCTCGATGGTATGACGCCTAGACAAACAAGTCGCCTTCGTGTAATGCGATGCCCCTCCGATTCATCACAGACCTGTCCATCATCATCATCATAAGTGACTCCCAAATTAACTTACGCCAGGTTGCATAGTCGACACCAGGCTGTACTCATCACGATTAATCTACTTGAGAGCAGGAGCTCGCCCCGACTCTAATTAACAAGATGCTCTCACTGCTCACTGCTCAGTGTGTGCCAACGCCCAAAGCACCCCTTGATTGGGCATCAGTGCTGCGCCAGTGTGTCCCCGCTGAAACCAATTAACATATTGCCGTGCAAATGGTCGGCCGTTGTCCTGCATGTTCGGCCGGAGGAGCCTAAATGGATGAATGGACTCTGTGTGCATATGCTTCACGCGAGTGCTTGAGCAAACAGTATTGCATTTCTGACACCATGACGGCTGTTTGGTGAGACGTAAATTATCCTGCAGGTGATCCACGTGCGCACACTGCGCTCCTCTTTGTGTTGTGTAAACCGACGGATGGCCGCTTGTAAACGGACGTATCCGGGCATGTGTGTTGATATCACACAAATGGCTGTCTCCCAAGGTCCGGCTAACCGCAGGCTTCATTGATGGAGTGTGTGTGTGTGCGGAATAATTACTTCCTAGCGTTGAAATCAATTGAACTCGCTGAGGGCGACGCTGGGAGAGGGAGCTTGAATTTTGTCGGGCGGATCGATACTGTCGAACAGGCGACGATGTGAGTGTGAATGTGTGCAAGAGAAACTTCTTAAGAACTCAACTTTGTTCCGACGTATACTGGGAACCTGTACTCCAACCCCGACGACGCACGTAAGCCACAAACTCGTTTAATGGAACCAACATCTCTGACAACTGTCTTTCCGGGCTTATGTGGCGAGGAAAAGTGCCCGAAAAACCCGGGAGCTACACAACTACCAGCGATTGAAGTCGCCATTTCCTTAATTCTGCCAATATGGTGTTAAGCGGCGTTCTCTGCGAATATCGAAGGTCATCGTAAATATGTTGGTGGAGCAGCTGCCATCGACTATTCTAAACAATGGCATTTGTTGTTAAAACAGTGCGTGACTGGATGCTAAACCGATTAGAAGTCACATTTGGGAGATCTTTTATTCAGCAGACGACACACTGCACTAGTTCTTGAGCATACATTTCCACTCAGGTTAGGTTCGGTGCAAGTGGTTGCTATTTGTTGGGCCATTGCTTAAGTCCATTATTCGACCCCTCGGATCATGTGACTTGTACTCTAAAAACGAGTTTTGTGCTATTGATAAAATGAGCTGGTTGACGCTAGCATCAAGTTTTCGAAAAATTACGGTATTATGTGAGTTTTCATTCGCTACAGTGTTAGATGAGGTCTGTGTTCCATCTAACTTAACGTCTCTGGAACTTCTGCAGAACTCGCTGTAGAGGTGACCCATCCTGAGTGCGTCAGAGAAGGACTAAATGAGTCCTTTTGGCCCGATTAGGCTATGCGAACATACAATAGAATTGAGAATGGGCTATACTTGTTTCACAGTGAGACGTTTTGCTGCAGCAAGATGGTGGATGATAGTAGATGAAGTGATGAGCCACGTCTAACAAGCTCATCGGCTTCCAATGTCCTTAAGCCCACATGAGATGAATACTACAATAAAGGGAGTTTTTTTTTAGACGGAGAAGAAGCATTTTTTACCGTTGCTTTGAAAGGTCTCGGTTGTTTTGAGGCTAGTTTGGTTTGGCAATTTATCATGAATAGACTTTAGACTGTGAAGTGTGAAGTGGAAGCGGCTAAAATGGGTCTGAAAGTAAATCAGGGGAAAACAAAGTACATGCTGTCATCACGGAAGGACGCACAACATCGACGCCTCGGAAAGAGCGTCATAATGGGCAGCAGAAACTTTGAGGTAGTCAAGAACTTCGTCTACCTCGGCTCTGCAGTAAACAGGGACAATAACACCAGTACCGAGATCAAGCGCAGAATTACTCTTGCCAATCGCTGTTTCTTTAGGCTCAAGAGGCATTTGAGTAACACAGCCATCTCTCGAAGCACCAAGCTGATTTTATATAACACCCTGATCATCCCTGTCTTACTCTATGGCGGAGAGACCTGGACGCCATTGAAAGCGGATGAAGAAGCTCTTGGTCATTTTGAGAGAATAGTTTACATGCGATCTTTGGTCCTGTTTTGCGTTGATGGTGTCTGGAGGAAGAGATTCAACCACGAACTGTATAGCGGCATGGATCTAGTTAAGCGTGGTCGGATCCAACGCTTAAGATGGCTAGGTCATGTAGAGCGGATGAACACCACAGCCCCGGCCCGAAGTGTTTTCGATTCCGAGCCATTGGAACAACGCAACAGAGGACGTCCTCAAACGAGATGGCGCACACAAGTGGAGAAGGACCTCAACCAACTTGGTGTGTGCAATTGGAGGCAGCTGGCGAAACATCGTGCTGGCTGGCGAGGGTTGTTGGTTGAGGTCCAGGTCCACCCGGACTGCGAAGGCACCAAACAAAGAAAGACGACGGCACCTAGAATTCTTTAACTGGCGTAGTTTGCAAAGCATCCGTTGGCAGTGAAGTACATGACGCAATGGTTATCAGTGCCAATCATAACGTCAGCGTTGCTCTATGTGTCATCTTCCATAAGAACGTATGTATTTTATGTATCTGTCAAATAATCGCTGACGGTGACGCACGCAAAGTGTTCTATGTCCCGGCGCCTCGTCAACGTGACGTAAAAACATGGTTCAATTCAAGAAACTCTAACCAAAGCCGCTGTCGACACACCATTGCAGCGAGAGAATGCCACCGTTGTGCACGTGTTTTGGGACGGATGGAAAAATGTTTTAAAAAATTACAATGGTCAATTAGAGAGACACAGACAAAACAATCCTTTCGTCTTACTTCAATTCACATTTCAACTCCTGTTTTTTATTTTTCAGTTTGTTTATATACGAAATTGAATTGTGATGCAAGCTTAAGAAATACATCTGTCCAGTGTCAAAAATGGATGGACCTGAATGAAGTCACACAATAAAAATATCCCGGTTTTGAAAAGCTGTCCAGCGCACTTTGCAACTTGTCCTAACACACATAAAATTAGATTTTCCGAAATAAATTGTACAAATGTACGTACGCACGAGCGACTTTACATGTTCATGATCCTCCCCCTCCGGGTAGGGGTCAGAATATACCCGGGGTAAGGCATGCCTGTCGTAAAGGGCGACTAAAATCTGTGAGCTAAGAGCAACAGGTTTATGATACGTCCATACTCCAGTGATCGCCGAAGAGATTTATGGAATATAAGGATGCAACAATCTCATTTATAGATTGATGCAAGAATAGTCCTCGGCTTTCGAACAATAGCGGCCAGTCTAGGGATGTTATGGCATCCTACTGGTAGCCTGACCAGAGGCTATAGTCTGGTGCCACGGGAGATCAGGGAAGCCCTGAGAACTGCATAGGTTTCAGCCTGATCAGTAGAAGTTGGCCCCCTAGTGGGAGCGTCGTGGTGACTGTGGTTTAAAACCCAAAGTCGCGGGGAGAGTTGGAGATTATACCTGCATGTCTGAGAGTCAACCTTTGTTTGGGGGCGGACTCCGAGACGTGAAAGGTATATGATTCAAATCTGTGTGCAGTTGCAAAAACAACCGGGTGCTAAGACCCAAAGAGTAGTAGAGGTTTGGGTAGGCCTCATCACCTTACCAAGATGGAGAAATAAGTCCATAAGCTTATTTCTAAATTTGGAACTTAAGTTTCCTACTAAAGGCGTCTGGTCCAGCGTCCTTAAATGGTCCTTAGGAGTAAGAGACCTCGTGATATAAGGCTTAATGACAGGTGATCACGTTAATCAATTACTCATCTGTTCATGATCCCGTTTAAGACAGAGCCATATACCGCGGATCCGCAGTATGCTCTAAAGGAAGCAACTTGGCAAGAGCAAGTTGACCACATGCCAATGTGATCGTCTGATGAGAAACAGAACAGAACTGTCAACATCATCATCATCTTCTGACCCGCATGATCCACTAAAGGTGTCGCGGGGGTAAACCACGCACGAGAGATCTCTAGGCAACTCGATCCTCCGCCATCGGCTCTAATTCATCAGGAGTAATGCCCAAGCGTAACCCGGCGAGTTTTTGGACTTGGTCCAACCACCTCGTCCTTAGTCTGCCAAGCGGTCGCCTACCTGATGGAATCGCATTCAACGCCCGCCTCGGAAGTCGTGATGATGGGGACATTCGTGCCACGTGACCCAACCACCGAAGTATAGCCCTTTCCGTTCGAAGAAGCAGCTGCTCAATGTTGAGTTCCTCGCGCACTGCCGTGTTTCTCACCCTATCCCGGCGAGTAATTCCCACAACAGCACGAAGAAATCTCATCTCAGCAGCTTGCAATCGCGATCTTATTCTTTCGGTCATTACCCAAATTTCATGACCATAGGTGAGAGTTGGAACAAATACTGAGTTGAAAACCGCTAACTTGGCTTTGACACCAAGCTCGGCCTTTCTGATTACAGAACTACCAAGCTGTGTCAAAACTGACCCAGCTTGACCAATCCTACAGGAAAGCTCAGCATTACTCCTTCCATCACTCGTGAAAAAGACCCCGTGATACTTAAACTTCCCCACCTGCTTCAATGGGACTCCACTAACATGCAGAGTGCATTGAACAGGCGTTCAGAACTCTGTTTGAACAAAAACAAATTTCACGTCTGCGTGCAATGTGCTCACTTTGTCTTAACCAACCGAACGAGAAGTGCGTGTGTTCACTTCACTTGTTCAATTATTCGATTGGTTTTAGTTTCGGCAACTCGGTTAGGTTAGGCTGTGGTGGCCCGTGGCGTTGTGGATATGTGCGTCGACTCCAACGCACTTGGACTTGGACCGACCTGTCTAGGTTCGATTCCTGGTACGACAAGAAATACTTTTCACGGCCCCACCTCTTTCGAGTCACTGACAATGCTCAAAGAGTATAACTGTCTAGAAAAAGCTTCTCAAACTTGGCCGTTCGGATTCGGCATAAAACTGTAGGTCCCTTCCACTCGTGATAGAACAATAGCACGCACAACACTAGTGGTTGCTGAGAAGCTAGGCCCTGGCCCTGGCCCTCTACGGGCTGTAGCGCCACCCATATTATTATTATTAACTCGGTTAGGTTAGATTAGGTTTTAGAAGGGGAGTGTGATGGTTGAACATCAATTCCACTCGGAGGTCTTAGGGCCCATTGTGAATCCCTTCATTTGTGGGGTACATGATGTCTTCAACCACCTCGTGCTCTTTACGAATCTTAAGAGATCCGATATGTTTGCATTTGCTAAGTAGGCAGTCTCTCTGAAGAATCTTTGGCTCAGCGAGGCTAGGCATCGATTGTGAAGAGCTGGGCAGTGGCACAGCAGATGTTGGATCGTCTCGGTCTTTTCTTTGTCGCCGCAGCTCCGGCAGAGATCGCTGGATTCCGCGTTCCATTTCCGGAGCATTGCAATGCCCTGTGATCACTCCGACGAGCTCACGGATCGAGTTTCTTTGTCTTGCCATTGTTAAGCTCTGGTCACGTTGATATTGTCGTGTGACAGTCATTTCTAGTGAGCCAGGACGAGTTGGCTTCTTTTTGTACTATGTCGCTTATAGTCCGGTATAATGCACTGATCGGTGGTTGCAGTGACGTGTCCGCTTCGCTAATTTCCATTTCAGACCCTTGTCTGGCTAGCTCGTCTGCTCCCTCGTTCCTGTGGCCGTAGCTGTGACCTGGAACCCAGCAGAGTTTGACCTGATGGTGGCTGATGGACCTTAGTGAGTCGCTGCAACTCATAACAGCCTTTGATCTCGTTGTACAGGATAATATTGACTTCAGTGCAACCTGACTGTCAACAAAGATGTTGTTGTTTGTATTTATGTGCCTGGCTGATTTCTCTATTGTCAGAATCTCTGCTTGGACGACACTACATGTACCAGGGAGTCTAAAAGATTCCAGTTTGTGCAGGGTGTCCGAGTAGGATCCGGCTCCAGTACCAGCATCCTTTTTTGATCCGTCGGTGAAAAGGGCAATCTCGTGGTCGTTGAAAGCGGCGTTCGAAAGCCACTTGTCTCATATCGGGAAATAGAATTGGTAACTGGTAAATTTAACTCGGTTCAAATCGGTTTGCAGGTAATTCGGCTTGACCCGGTTTATCAACTCGAATTGAGCCACTACTATTGTTTGCCATACACCACGATTAATCTTAACTATAAAGCAGAAAGTTTGTGTGTCTGACCGACAAAGGCTCCGAAACTACACGTCGCAGAGCTCTGAAATTTGTTCAACAAAAATCATTCTAAAATTTAGATGCCGAATGTGACAATTTTTAAGTCGGTACGACATACTGTTCGGAAGTTACGAGCACTTTTTAAACGGGAATAAAATTCTCAAAATAAGGGTGGTTGCATCAATCCGGTATGAAACCATTTCAAGTTGCGTAATCGTGCATATCAACCATCCCCCAGTGTGTTGTAACTTCCATATATACACACGCACATTTTTCATATTTTGCTTTGGTGCAACCATTCATTGTTTTCTACGTCTCAATCGAACATATGCGAACGACTGCCTGAGTCACCAAACGAAAAGGAAACAAACATTTTCGCACTTTTCTTATTTTGTCATACCCAAACTATCTATGCATGTTGCTGAAATTGTGAATACTGAACTTCTGAACGGATTAGCCGATTTAGTACCAGGTACAGTACCGGTTGAAGAAACAAACCCGGGTACGAAATCTAGTACAATATAATTATCTGTCAAGGCATTATCTGTCCAGGCATACTCTGAAATTCCAAACCGAATTTTGCAGCTGTTTTTTTCCCCTCAAATGTCAGTTGTCACACAAAAATCTGTACATTTTCAAGAGAAATGTCAACAGAACGAGTGCGTTGTTACCAGAAATATGTCATTTGACATTTTTTTATCATTTTTTCTATCGTTTAATTTCGTGATAAACACTTTTGATTCATTTCGCGATTGAATTTAATAAAGTTCTTTAATTCCGTCGATGGACAGTCCTGGTCCCTGGTTATTACGTCTTATGACGATACTCTCATTTTTTAACAGAGTAATAACGGTAGCCCAACGCATTATTTCGAGCCGTCCCATAGTATTGCTTGTGTTGGATGTGAAATGTCACTCGACGGCAGCACCAACGCAGCATTGTGTGTTCCAGCATTAAACCCACGCATCATCGTGCTCTACCCTTCACGAAGCTAAACAACTGCCGCGGGCGAAAGCAAGGGCTGTGTTCAGCTAGCTGATATGCTAATGAATGTGAATTGTGATCAATGCGTGGATGCGTGAGTTCAAATTGCCTTCTAAATAGTTAAATAAAGCTGTGATAAAATAATTATAATAATAAAACCAGATAAATCCACCTAAAACCATGTCAACCGTTTCCGCTTTGCATTACAAAGCGAAACACGAAATTCCATCGAAAAATCCCTGGATACCCACAGATTGCATTCGTGTTCATTCCACTTAACAAAATCCGCAATTGCATTCTAAATTTCAACCACCACATCTCTCTCCCTCTGTCTGCCTCCCTCACTCTCTCTCTCTCTCGTCCACTCGTTGCTTTAATTAATTCGATTTAATTTAATTAACAATTTAGCACATCGGCCACACCAATGCCAACAGGGTGCATAAAATATTTCCCTCGTGACAGGACACATTTTTCAAATTAATTTCCCGCATTAATGCCATCGTAAAACTGCGGTATTGCCTCTCTGCTGCTGCTGCTGCTGCGGCTGCCGCAAAAGCCGGCTTCGTCTCCATCCATAGACAGACGCGTCGCGTCGCCGTAACGCGAAAATGATACACAAAATTGCAAATTGAGATCTAAAAATGCCAAAAAGCGCACACCGCGCCATGGGCTCTCTTCGGCCATCAGCTCATTATTCTCGATTCTATTTATCAATTCGCGAATAGGACGCGACACTGCGGTGGCGATGCAAGCGGGTGAGCACCACTTGGCGCAAAAATAGCAACTCTCACCCCCCGAGGCGGACGATGTGAGTGCGCGGTGCTCGCGCTCCTGAATCGAGCGAAAAATTGCCAGATTCGCCGGGCCTGCCATTACACCGTGATCCATCCTCAGATGTCACCACTCATTAATTGCATTCCCGCTAGCGAACGAATGGGAGCTCTTGTTGTGTGCACTTTTGCGTGCGCACCCCCTCGGGGGCCGCCTGTGTGTCCTCGCTGCAGCCCCGTCACCGGGTGACGGTCCTAATGTGTGTGCCTCAAACCAATTAAAATCCACAGAAGCGTGAAGGAACTTTAACGATTTAGCAATAAAGTTGAATGCGCTGAATGTCAGGCTCGACGACGACTACGACGACGATGATGATGATGATGATGCCGATGAGTCGGTGAAGGCAGTGGCGGCGGCAGCGGCTGGGTGATGGCGTTCGAAATGTCCCTCCTTTTGGCCAGCATCTCGCTTCGCTTATGAGGTTGTCAAGCGAAGGAAGCATGTTTAAATTGGCTTCGTTTGTGTGCAAGCGATACGCCTTATGATGTGGTTGCGCGAACGAGCCAGCCGCAGAGTGTGAGTTAATTGGAAACGCTCTGAGTGCTGCACGCGTGTGTGCTTGCGTGTGTTTGTGCGTTCGCTGACTTGGTTTATTTTAGCACTTCGCCTCGACGTGAGGGATGGGCGACAGGGATTGCAATTTTGACACATTGTACCGCATGAAATGTAAATTGTTGACATGCCAACCCCTGGTCCTCTTCGCTGTTTTTGTGTGTGTGGTGTTACATCTGGGGGGGGGGGGGGGGGGGGGGGGGTTAACAAGGTGTCGTCCTCGGGGTCGGCATGGAGTGACAAGTTGCCGCGACACAAAGTGCGTTCGCGCACTTTACAGTTTGAGGGTTTTAATTAGCATTCGATTGGGAGAATGTGATAATTGTGTCCACAGTTTTGAAGAAATAAAGCAGTTGCATGTCTTCCAGTAACCACTCGTGCTATTGCTCTGACACGAGAGGAGAAATCTACTGTTTGATGGCGAAGTTTGAAAAGACGAAGAAGAGTCCGTCACTGCCACCGCACAGTCTGGTCTCTGACATGAGACATTGTCGGACAAACAAAAGCCTTGGATTTGCATCACGGGGATGCTTAAACCAACCCCCAGTGCGGCGATGGAAGTCTAGCTGAACCTACTCCCAACCGACGTCCTCAGAAAGCTCACGGGTACAACTAAGGTAGTAATTGGACTTACCAGTCGCTAGTGGAACAATCCAAAATTCATTTTATTTGGGCACATTTTTTACAGAGTCAATGGCCCTTAGTAATAGAAAATAATAAAGTCGCTTCTAAAGTCGAATTTTGTTAGGTGTAGTTAAGGTACTTTTAAGTTTCCGTAGTAATAAATCAGTTTTAACAAAACTCGAATTTAACGTTATCATTGTGAATAAACCTATCATATTCGCTATTGTGAGCTAGCACAGCTGATTTTGACACTCATTTTAAAACATTAAACTGTCACTTTTAAATTCGACTTAGATACGATTCGGCCACATCTAAATATTTGTCGATTTTAGAAGTGGGTTGCTCGTTTATTACTACGGATTTCGTGTTAAACTCTAGTTTACGTAAAACTCGAGTTTAAATTCCTTTATTACTAAAGGCCAATGTGTCACAGCGGTCTTAGCAAAGACGTTCGGCTAAGGATCCGTTCTTTTGTGAAATGAGTAGACACAACAATGGCCAGCTGTGAGTAACATATGTGTAACCAAGTCTAGTGCGGTGGCACCAGTAGACAGAAACCTCAAACAACATGGCGAGAAGTTCCAGAAGAAGAAGGAGACCCCTTTGACTGTGCCAATTATCGAGGGATAAGTCTCCCTAACATCGTGTACAAGATCTTTTCTGCCGTTTTGTGTGCCCGCCGGATTTATAAACCATCTGATTGGTCCATTTCAGTGTGGCTTCAGGCCAGGAAAGTCCACCATCGATCAGATCTTCATACTACGACAGATCCTCGTAAACACCCAAGAAATTCAAATCGCCATCCACCATCTGTTCGTCAATTTCAAGGTCGCATATGACAGCATACATAGAAACGAGTCATGCAACGCCATGTCTAGATGTGACCTTCCTGCCAATCTCGTCGGGTTGTGCAGGACGACGACCTCGGCTCCCCAGTAAACAGAACTAACAACATCAGTACCGAGATCAAACAGTCAATCAAGCGCTCAAGAGGCAATTGAGTAATAGAGACGTCTCTTGAAGGACGAAGCGGACTTTAAACAAGACACTGATCAACCCAGTCCTGCTGTACGGCGCGGAGGTATGGACAATCTCAAAAGCGGATGAATAAGTCCTTGGTGTCGCCGAGAGAAAAGTTCTGCGTACGGTCGTTGATCCTTTTTGCGTCGATAACTTTTGGAGAGGAAGATTTAACCATACAGCGACTTGATTCTAGCCAGGCGTCTAAGGATTCAACGCCTAAGATGGCTAGGCCATGTAGAGCGCATGGAGAACTCTGATCCAGACCGAAGAGTCTTCGACTCTGAATCAGTGGGACAACGCAATAGAGGACGCCCAAGAAACTGATGGCATAGCCAATTGGAGAAGGAGCTCAAGCAACTTGTCTTGGCAGCTCGCTAACGATTATGCCATCTGGAGAGGCTTGTTGGCTGAGGCCCAGGTCCACCCCGGACTGTGAATATTTAAAAGTTGTTCTTATTCCACCTCGGACTGTGAATTGAAAAAAAAAGTTGTTCTTATTCTTGAACACAGCCAAAATTATGTCGAAAAGTGATGAAAAATTACATCAAAAGTAAGTCTCTTTATAGACAGAGCCGAAGCATCTCATCATTATTCTGAATCATTCCATATACTCGCCCATTCAATTGGTTACTCATCGAGTGCGCAATGAGTTGCATCACCTTCTCCACAATTGTCGATCGAAAGATGCATCATTTGATGCCAAAGACCACTTCTGAACTTCAACCAGAAGAACACTTTCCTGATTGTCTGACGAACAGCTGACTAATGGTCGAACTTCATCCGTGGCCCACTTCGCCGCGCTGACCTTCACCATTTGCCCACTAATTGGCGCAACATTTTATGAAAATTCCATCCAAATGCAGTAATCCGATCCACTTCAAGTGAAGCAAACAAAATGTTGAGCATAAAAGCCAACAATTCGAGCACCCCACTGAGCAGTGCTCGCACACCAAAAAATACAAAGCTCTTCCCCGCGAAACCACTTAACTGCTCACAATGCTTCGCAGCACAAATCAATAATCTTCACTAATCTGTGTAGAACTTCCATCACATGGCCTCCCATCATCCAACAATTAACCGCTCGCCGCCCCGTGCACCCGGAGCGCCGGATCAGCACACGCACACGCAAACGCACCGCTCCTCCAGCGCTGTATCTAATCCGCTCCCATTAGCATGGACCCATTACTATTACCATAATGCTAAAAGATTCAATTTTCAGATAATATTTATGGCCAATTCGGTTATTAATGCCACTGCCTGATGGATTCCCCACAGCGGGGCGTGGGTGTGTGCTGTAGTCTCGTTTCGTTACATGATGCTCCCACCGTCACCCACCAGCCACCACCGCCGCCGTCAGCGCGAGAGAGGCGCTAATCAATATCTCGATAGTTGGCATCATCATGCGAGCGGAGCCAGCAGCAACCCTTCTGGCGCGACTGATACAATCGGTGTTCATGTTCATCGGACGCGCTTAGAACGCCATTTGTCGCATCACACTCCAGTGTCCCGCCTCACCCCCCATGGCCGGCATGATGGTGGCGCTGGTGGAGGTGGAGATATGTTAGCAATGAGCAGCAATAACAATAACAATCCATTCAATATGCACAGATTGTTGCAACGTTAATTTATTCTAATTAGTCAATAAATCTCAATTAATATCGTGATCACAATGTGGACACGACCCCCATCTGACCGCAGCCATACACTCGAATACAGTGCCGGGCAACCACCGCGCCGACCCGTCCCAGGCTGGCACTCCCACTCGCCCTCTCTGTGTCTGGGGTGGTTGTGGAGTCATGATGTGTGGCTGTGTGTGCGGGTGGGGTGTGGAGGGGCGGACATGCATAGGAGGAGATACATTCAATTATTTTTGAATATTTAGTGCAGAGTGGGTACTCTGAACTGAATGCGACCAGACACAGTGGGCGACAATTACTTAAATACACACAATTCAAAGTTGACGCATTCTTAGTTCTTCGAGGAAGAATGCCACGACAGTGAACAGACAGGCCGTCATGTTGTTGTTTCGGAGATGGATGGTTTAACCGTCCTTATAGCCATCATCGTGGTAGTCTAGACAGCACCACGGACTGTCATCTGTCATCACTGTCAGCGAACAAAGTGCGGTAGGTCCTCTAGGTGAGGCCTCTGAAAGTAAGGCTGTGCGGAAATATGCAGCGAATGACACATCTGATGTCAGCTAAAGGGTGTCCCAAAAGTCAAGCAAGATTAGACAAACAGTTCAGCGTGACAGCTGACAATTCAGGGCTGTCAAAAATTGAGGGGAGGTGTAGTGTCTTAAATTTCACTTTCACTTTATTTCATGCAAAAACTTTATAAATAGTCACAAATAATGATTAAGAAAAGGATTATCATGAAATAGTTAGGAACACTCTGATTTTCCGGAGTTTCGGTTTGAGCTGTCGCAGTTAATGATGGTCGTTTTCGCCACATGCCTGCCTGGGTAAGTGGATTCCACTGCATGGCGTACACTTCGCAATGGAGTTGTCTTCGCGCCGTAGCGTGTGTCCAAGTCACTGCTACTTTCTCCTTCGTATTGTGATGTTTATAGGTTCTTGGTCCTCAGGTACAATTGCTCATTGGTTCGGCCAGAAAATCCTAAAGAAGTTTCTTAAAATTTGTATACGAAGGATTGCAGCTTTCCTGTGTACTTTCCAGGTAGTGCACCCATAAAGCAGCACCGATTCCACGTTAGAGCGGAACACTCGCAGCTTGGTTCTTTAGCTAATGACATTACTTTTTCACTCCGAACGCAGCTTTAGTCTTCCCGATTCTGCTCCACACATGGAGTTCGGCGCCACCGCGGTTAGCCGATACCACACTTCCTAAATATAGAAAGTTGTTAACTTTCTCGACTTCCTGTGCGGCAATGTTCAGTTTGGCGCGGTTGTCAAGCTCTAGCCCCACTTTGCTTGCCTCAGCTATTAGATGGTGGACCATCAAGTGAAGGTCCATTATTCGTTGCGACAGTAGACAAACATCGTCAGCGTAGTCAAGGTGTTTAATATAAGATGTCATAGTCAATCGAATGCACGGAGTTCATAGCTGACAACCACAAGAATGAATAGTGGTGACTTGCCGAACTAAACTTTGGACTTCAGCTTACCATGCCTTAATAACTGCTATTAGTTTTTTCGGAATGCCTCTGATGCGCAAGGCCAAACAAATTGCCTTCTCGAAGTCGAGACATACTCAACGCATTGTTAGATAATGAGCCGAAAGAAGTTTAGGCCTGCTCGACGTCGAGAATTGAATTTAAATGCTCTTTGATCCGTTCCAGAACCATTCGAGCTATTATTTTGGTTTAGTGATTGCATTTGGGGCGCTCGTCCCCACGCCAATATGCCATACCGCAGATGTGATTCGTCTAAACAAAAGTAGTATTGTTTAATGATTTCAGGTGTGCAGAAATTTTTTTAGGTGGAAGAGTGCGTAAGCGGATTGACACAATTTTGATTTAAGTTCTCGTATGTGGTAACTCCATTTAAAGTTGTAGTCAACGTTGAGTCCAAGATACTTGTATGTTGACACATTATCGTTGCATCTATCATTTTCTCTTATGTTTTTAACATCCGTTTCTGTGCAGACATTCTATGTCATGCATTTTAATCTCGATTTTAGTTTTTGGGATATGCGGCGGACGAATATGCATTACCTTTGTCTTCAGAGCGTTAATAATTAGCCCATGGTCGTGACACCAAGCTGTGATCCCATTAAGTTCTATTTGTAGTAAGCTTGCAGCTTCATTTACGTTCCTATGGCTAATTACAACCGCTGTGTCGTCCGCGTCGGCGTATTCAGTACCATATTTCAGCTCTGACATCAGATCATTGGCGTAGATAATAAACAGGATAGGGCCCAGTTTTGATCCCTGTGGGACACCATATACAACATTCTCATCTTCACTTAAAAATTCTTTACTTTAAATTTTCGGCCTCTTAAGTAGCTTTCAAACCATGCCAGTATATTGCCCCGAACTCCAATCCTTTCTAACTGCTCAGTAATTGTGAGAGGCTTAATGTGTCGAGGGCTCTGTGTTTTTTCCAGGCTTTGGTTTATTTTATTCGAAAAATTAGCCAGCAGATGGTTGATGCTCTTGTTTTTACGAGAACCAAATTGATTGCTGTTTAGGCCTCTTTGCCACTACTCCCGCCATAACATTGTCGACAGATGATGGCATTGAAATGGGTCTGTAGTTCGCAATTTCGTTCTTCTTTCCGCTTTTGAATATCGGCCGAACTATTGTTGTTTTCAAGAGGTGCGGAATCGTTGCTTGGTCGAAACTCATATTTATAAGCATCGTTATTAGATGATCGAGAAAGTGGATCATAATTAGACTCGCGTAGTTGTATACAGGGTGGGCCATGCGTTATTTGACTGCTAGTGAACAACACTGATGGTCCCCGTAGTCGTACAGTGCGCACAGATGAGAATGTGGCTGCTGTGGCCCTCTTCGAACATGAGGCTGGGAACAACGTTTCGGTCAACGCTGGGCGATACAGAGCCATGCTAACCGACTTTTTCTTCTTACTGAAATTGAATGCATGGATTTGGACGGCCTCTGGTTCATGCAGGATGGCGCGCCATGCCACACAGCCCATGCCACAATCGATCTTTTGCGCACCAAATTCCCAAATCGTGTTATCAGCCGTCTTGGCGATGTCAATTGACCGCCTTGGAGCTGCGGTTTGACCCCTTCTCCCTTTTTTTTTTGTGGGGAAACGTGAAGGACCGATATGCCAACAATCCGGAAACGGTTCAAGAAATGTAGGTCAATATCAAAGCCAGCCGAGGCAGCCAATTGAACGACGCTGTGTTTTATAATTAATGGGAATGTTTGTTCTTACTAATGAAGCCATAATACATGGAAACAATTTTATTTTATTCACTTTATTGCATTTTTAAAAAGAAACTTGTATTCGGCCCACTCTTTACACTTATGAACGAAAGTCTTAACAAATCAGCTTCTAAATATATTTGCTAAATCCCACGTATGTTGGCGGGAGTGGAAAAGTGCCCATAAAAATGTGCCCAAACGGAAGAACTTCAAAAAAAAACAAGTGTATTTCTCATTCACGAAATGATTTAGTGCCACAACACTAAGAGTGAGTGACTGTACGACACCTCGGTGAACATAGTTTTCACCACGAAACCAATCCAAATCAGGAAAGGTGTCAACTGAATGCAAGACATCAACACTCACGGCCGAAGCGAGGCATTATTTTCGTTCCCTTCTGCATTCACTTCCGGAATCTTGACAACTGATGGGCCTTCGCCGTGGAAACTCATTCGCGATGGAGATCTGTGAACAGCTACCGCGTGGGAGGCGATAGATTAATGGTCTCGCAAGAAAAATAAATGAATTTGGGATCAAGGGACAGCACATTCCCGGTGTTGGGAATTTAAAGAAGTCACCTTCACTGGGAAATTGTTCTCATCGTGATCTGAATTCGGGAACAGGGTGGAGACTGATGGGGCAAGTGCACTGTGGGCTTTGTGCCATGCAGTGAACCGTGCCCAAGTGGACAGAAGTGATCTTAAGTGGCTACACTTCATTTGAAAGACTGTGTCACGAAGGGCTGCGCAGGGGACTGTCAAAGATCACAAGGGCTTTAATTGAAAAATGAATTCGTTGCAAAGTGGGTGCTGGGGTAAGATAAATCGGAGGGATCTTGCGATCGTTTTGATTCATTTCGCTTTGAGCTTGCAGCAAAGCCTTTCCCATCACATGGCAATCGTTCACTTTCAAGTGCCAACTGCGTGACTCTCATCGTAAATCGCCAGTCAACCCTATGTCCGGCTTCGCTGACTGTCAACAAAATTCGCAAACGCACTGCAGGTGCAAGCAAATATGCGCTCACCGCTGCCGCCTCCTAGGGGGTTGCACTCAAATAAACATCCATCCCATAGCACTCGCAATCCGCATAGATTCGCGCCATTGTTCATTTGTATCCATTAGACAGCTCGCGTTTAATTGACCCCGAGCACAGTCCCTGACCAGTGAGCAGCTGGAGACGTGGCAGAGGAGGTACGCGAAAACGGTAACATGTTCAAATACACATCTAATCGATTGCATCGCATTAATTTCGCCATATTCGCCGCAATCGCCATAATCGCCTCCGAAATGGTTGCACACCACCATCATCATCATCATCATCGTTGTCGTCGGGACAACGGTGGTGGTGGGCGTCGCGAACGCCGGCCACTCAATTCGCTTCGATTGCGCCTCTCGGTGGTTGGAAAACTTTAAGTCCCAACACAGTCGAACAGCACCAATAAAATATTTTCACACTGGCACTCTGCCAAATTATAAATAATTTCATTAAATCACTTGACACACTGATCTGCCCCGCACAGCCATGCCAGCCAGTGCCACTATCGCGCGGTGCCCACCACCCCACCACTGTTCAGTGGGGAAAATCATTTCGAGAGAGAAAAAAAAAAACAGCCAACGTTTTTCTTGTGTGAAAAATAACTTCATTTAGCCGGCCTACCTTGGGCGCACACACACACAGAGACGCGGCGGCCAGCCACCCACTCATGCGCACCTCCCACCCTCCGCCAAATACGCACCGGACGCACCCGATGAGATACATTGTGTCACACAAGAGCGCCACTGGCTCCGCCTCCCCATCGGTCTCGTTGGCTGGCACAGCCGTGGAGTGGAACCCTAGACACGGCCAGCCGCCAGCGGTGCACTAATTGATTTATAAATAATTACTACACAAAAATAAAGCACACACAGTGCCGGGGCCGGTTGCGTGTGTGCGTGCAAGCTAATGTTGCTGCGGCCCATTAAGTGGACAAGTCGAGCGGCAGCAGGATTGCCTGGGAAACGCCGCGCCGCGATTTTCGTCGATTTTCGGCAAATAAAGTGTGCTTAGAGCGGGATCTGCTCAAAACGGCAGATAATACGCTCGAAGCGAGCGGATTACAATTTTGAGAACTGCATATCCGATGCGGGCCAGCAGTTGGAATGTGGTTAAACTGTTGTTCGGCGGACATTTGGCATGATTTGTTTTATAAATACGTGCTGGCTGTGGTGGCGAATGACGCTTTGGCTTTGGGCGGGCATTAGTTGTCGATTACACGAGGGATTTTGCCTGTTAATCGGAAATTAGCCGCAGGTTATGAGAGGTGTTTATGATGGATGGGCACTGGGAGAGTGGTCGATCATCGAAAAAAGGTCCTTAATATATCGGATGTCGAATCCTTGGATGCGGAGGCAGTTAAGGCATATCAGAGGCACTAGGGTGGGTTAGGTGGGGGTGGCTGACTGCAGAAGGCAGACACGCTTCACGGATCGCAAATAGTTTCGCCTGGAACACACCGGAGTTATACGTCAGTCTGTAGGCTCTGGAAATGTTAAGGAATTCCGAGAACACACCCACAACGACACCGCAGCACAGTGTATAAGTCTGCGAATCTAGCGGAACTTAATTCAAAAATCAAAGTTGTCCGAATGACGAAAGTTTGGTATCAACGGTATTAACATTTCGCAAAAAACAAATTACCGTTGTGTGACATCGTAAGCAACAAACATTTTTGAGCAAGAGAAATGTAAGACATTAGTTGCATTATGTGACTCAAAGATCCCAAGAAGAGAACAGAGTTTAGTTGCGAACAAGAAAGGCCACATTCAAAAATGATTTCGGGATGAAATGGGACTGCTAGTTGACATGCCAAAGCAAGCAGCAGGCAATGCGAATGATGGCAACATAGCGCGAACATTTTGCTGTTGAGATGAGCGCGGATATAACAGGCATCAGCATTGATCTGATCTACCATTTCGAAGTATTTACTCGAAGCAATATCGAGTGAATATGAAATAGATGCAGACAAGTTTTGCAAGCAATGCCAGTGATACAAAAAACATGTATCCAGCGCACTACACATGGCACCACACGCCTGCAAGCATGCATAAACTTCTGATACACTCAAAAGAGAAGCCTGCATACTGCAACTTGGTCAACTTTCCGAGGAAGACCAAGAAGCGATCAGTAGAAATAATACGAATAGAGATGTATTAAATAGGTTTTTAATGTCATCAGATCCATATCTTACGAGTCGTAGCACAGTGCCCAATAAAAAAAGGAAGCCTTTAACAGGGCAATGCATTCCTGAGGTAGTGACCTCAGGAATGCATTGCCCTGTTAAAGGCTCCCGAAGTATCTAGTAGCACTTCCGATGAAGACGATGATGAGAGCGACTGACTTCAAGTCGAAAAAACATAAATTGAATCAACAAATAAATAATTATAAAAAATTGCTAATCTTTTATTTACGTTTTACTTACAAATGATGAATTTGATGAGGGACGTATAATGTGTTAGTTTCATCAAAATATCTTGGGACTTATTCGAGGTAATGGTTTGGAGTAAAGGAAGTGATTTTTCTACTCTCGAATGGCGAAGATTTGAACAAAATCGGCCCAGTGGTCTTTTAGTTAGAGACGTTTGTATCCATGAGGTTTATGGAGGATGGATGGCGTGGGCTATATATTGTATATTGTTATTTGCAAATAGGCGCAAAGGAACATTTTTTCCAAATCTAGTCAAAAATCCATGTTGTTGAAGCTTTTAATTTCTGTGTATGCACTTTGTCGCAGGTTTTTGAACACTACACTGGTGCACTCAGACTCAAAAAACTGGTCCATTGTACTACCAGGCAGCAACCTACATTTAATGAAATTTCATGGTATTCTGGAGGCGCTTCTGTGATGAGGAGCCTACATCATCAGCACCAAACAACTGCCACCTGGTCCGAGCAAAGGCGGGACAGTGGCAGAGGAAGTGCTCTGCAGTGTCGTCATCTTCTCCACAGGCGTCGCAGACGGTTTCGTCGCTTAGGCCAAGCACACGAAGGTGTAATGGCCCGCTAGTACGCCGGTAAGTCGTCTGCTGTCTTTTCTGTTAAGAGATAACAAGAATGCCGCGGATTTCCTACAGACATTAGGGATCGTGGAGAGATATGCCACCTCCGGTTGTGCTCTCGAGAAGCCCAGCCATCGATGGAAGCCCTAACCGAGGACGCGGGTAGTCCCAACGCAGGTTTGGGTCCTAAGAGTATCTCCTCTGACCCTTGTCTAGCAAGTTTATCGGCGATCTCATTTCCCGTATGCACTTGGTCACTTGAAAGTCGTCGATTAGATGTTCACCTGTTGCACAAGTCGAGTTGGCTTAAATATACCGTGGCATATGGCCGCATATGGCAACGTGCATAGAGACGAATTCTACACCGCCATGTCTAGTTTTGACATTCTACCCAATTTCGTCAGGTGGTGCAGAATGGCATTGGAATGTTGTCCCAAGGTAGTGAACCAAGACCTCTAATGTCGGTTTTAGACAAGGCGACGAAACGCTGTCACGTGACTTCTTCGACATCCTAGAGAGGATCAAAAATCACACGCCAACGCTATAGGCTCGATCTTCATCAATTACGGTCAGCGTATTGCTGTGATTGGCATTAGGACGGAAGAGACTTAAATGGATCTGGCAGTGAATGAGGGCAAAACGTATTATAGGCTGTCCTTCAGAAAGGTCCACCCGGACTGTGTGTGTGTGTGTTTGGTGGCGGTTAAAAAATTAACCCAATTATCACTGTGCCGTTTAGCAGACGAGCTAAGGAGCACGATTCCTTGTTTGGTCAGTCCATCAGAGGTCTCTCATTAACGAACATGTTTCTATGCCTGGTAATCAGCTTAGGGTAACATTGAGCTTTTCCGCTGCTGCAACAAGCTGATTGTGACATTCCTGGACCAATTTTCAGATTTGGCAGATTGATGGCAGATTGGCTGTCAACGATAATTACTATTCCTTGCATTGCCGTGGTAATTGGGTGGGATCTGATTTGGCGGCACAACGACTTAATGGCAAGGATTTTCGCTTGGAAAATGCCGACTTGGTTTCGGAGTATAAATAATCCAGTGTTTCAGAGTAAATGTAAGCGCCAACTCTGCAAATCGACTTCCCACCATAAATGGGAAAGCAGATAAGATTGCTATTCCAGTCTGCTCTTGAAGCGTGTCGGCGTTTTATTAAAAATCTAGTTTAAGTGGAATGTACATAGTCTGTTCGAACCCGTATGAGTTCTCTCGGTATTGAATCTAGGATGCAACTGTGACCATATGGCCGTGAGCTCCGTAGCCGATCGCACTATGCATGACTATAATAATATATAATAATAATATGGGTGGCGCTACAGCCCGTAGAGAGCCAGGGCTTAGCTTCTCAGCAACCACTCGTGTTGTGCGTGCTATTGTTCTATCACGAGTGGAAGGCACCTGGTGGCCCAGGTTGGTTTTCCAGCTGAGTTTAGGATCCAGATGGATTCGTAAGTACTTACACTAGTTGCGAGTTTGTGACAGTTTAGGCAAGGAGATGCAGCATACCCCTTACTGTAGCGCCGCACAAAGAAAAAGAAGAAGAGTTTCATAACTTCTTCAAACCTAAATTCGCCAACATTGACCTGATTTGCGCGTACATCCCTTCGGAGAACAACGATGCCTTCTGTGATTTTCAAGAAATGAGATTCCCCATCATCGATACCAAGACCGTGTAGTTACACAGCCCAGCGCAATCTGTCTACGGATTCTCTGCCCAAGCCGGCTGGGCCTTGTACAGCGCATGGTCATATTCCATGTGCACTCACATTCAATGTCGGCATTAAAAAAGCCAAAGAAAAAGCATTTATGTACAAGTTGCATACATCTGGCAACATGGATCAAGTCTGTCTCTGTTCTGCTCCAAAATGCCTAGCATGCCATCAACTAATTTGATTTGAAAACGAGTAGACATTGTTTGAATTTCGAACAAGTTCCTAGTTTCGGACTACTTCCATTCGACCGCATCCGGTGACGGTTCACTGACCAGTGCCAATCAGAGAGAAGAAATCGAAATACAAACTCTTGCTACAGAGACAGAAGTACTCCCTTTCCATTTCGCCAAATCAAAAACGAGAATGTTCAGATCATTCAGCCACATGGAATGCATCGACCACCTGTTGCGGTGGACCAGACACACAATCATGGTCAATGTAAATTGAAGAAATTAACTATTGATAAGGAAGTCGAAGGAAATTGCCATTTCCTTTGCAGGATTGCATTCCATTCCGTCTCGAAGGATAAGCCAATTTTGTTTGCGTGTGGTCAGGTGAGCTGGACGCACACCTCATGACTTGGCACGCAAACAGCAGACGCACTAAACTTACCTGAGTTTCTGTCACATTCAAGAGCTTAGCCATATCAGTCCTCTCACTTGAGCTTAGGTACTTTTTAATTTCGAATTGTTTCTCCAACTCGAAGATTTGTCGCCCGGTGAACGTTGTTCGCGCCTTCTTCTTGCGCCGCGTGTCCATTGAGCCCGAATCGGAATCATCTTCAGTCGTTTCCACGTGATGCTGCTTGTCACGTATGGTTTCCGGAATTGGGACGGCGTCCAGGGAGAGTTTCTTCTTTTTGACATGAGGCTTGGAGGGCAGGTCTGCAAGGAATAATCGTTTATTATATTAGATCTTTAGTTTAGATGGTTGAGTGGATACGTATGAGGTAGGTTTGAGGGAACACCAGCAGAACTCTTAAAGAAATATAGGAGAAAGGAAGGGATGACTGTACAGAGAGTTGACGGATGATCCACCATAACGAACGGATGGTCTGAGATAGATGAGACAGAGAACTGACGACGCGTGTGTGTATAATTCACAATGCTGCTACCGTCGTACTACAACACAAGCAATAGGATTTACAAAGGCAATGGAGAAAATACTGCGTCGTGCAAAGTTTGTTAAAAGAAATGAGAGGATCGTAATAAAACTTCAAATGTAAAAACGAACGCAGTCTTTTTCTAGGTTAGGTTAGGTTGTGGTGGCTGGCAAAGTAGGCCCATTATGATACCACGCTGATTGACTTCGCCTAACATCGGAACCAGTTGGTGCTTGCAGTAAAGCATGACCTATGCTGACGCTGTTCAGCTCATTGAGATTATTGAAATAGTAGGCCCCTAAATGTAGGAGCCTACGACTAGCCAGAACGCATGCACGAGCAGAATAGGTGATCTATGTTTTCTACCTCCTTTTCATCCATGCAGCTTCTGCAGAAATCACTATATGGGACACCCATCATGCGAGCATGAGTGGCAATTGCACAGTGCCCGGTTATGACTCCTATGAGAGTCCTTATTGAGGGTTTGCTGTGTCTAAGCAGATTGAGTGACCGTTTTTGGTTAAATAATGGCCAGAATTTGTTGTCTTTTTCTAACATGCCGGACAAATTTGCAAGGGAGCTGCCATTCCCTTATAAAAGGTGATTTTTTAGCAATTATCTTTTTGGCAACACTGGTTTAAACAGCTGACGCACGTTTCGTGTTTTGTTTCACTGTCAAACATCTTCAGTTTGGTCTATAATTTAACCATGAATCGTCTTACAAATGAACAACGCTTGCAAATTATTGAATTTTATTATCAAAATGCGTGCTCTGTTAAGAAAGTTCATTTGTGTTCAATTGTGTTCAGCGACGAAGCTCATTCTTGGCTCAATGGGTACGTAAATAAGCAGAATTGTCGATTTTGGCGTGAATATCAGCCAGAAGCATTGCAAGAGCTACCAATGCATCCAGAAAAAGTCACAGTTTGGTGCGGTTTATGGGCTGGTTTATGGGCATCATTGGACCGTACTTCATCAAAGATGATGCGAATCGTAACGTAACTGTGAATGGTGAGCGCTACCGTGAGATGACATCCAACTTTTTTTTGCCCAAAATGCAAGAGCTTGACTTGCATGACATGTGGTTTCAACAAGACGGTGCCACATGCCACACAGCACGCGCAACAATGGACTTATTGAGGGGCGAGTTCGGTGAACATTTTATTTCACGTTCGGGACCGGTCAATTGCCCGCCTAGATCGTGCGATTTAACGCCTTTAGACTATTTTTTGTGGGGCTATGTTAAAGCTCATGTCTATGTAGACAAGCCCGCTTCAATTGACGCATTGGAAGACAACATTGACAACATTTTTTCGTGAGATACCGGCCGAAATGTTGGAAAGAGTATGCCAAAATTGGACTAAGCGGATGGACCATTTGAGGCGCAGTCAATGTCAACATTTGCATGAAATAATCTTCAAACATTAAATTATATGGAACGTACTATCGATTCAAATAAAGATTTCATGCATTTTTCTGAATTTTATGTTTTTTTGTTTGAATAACTTTCCTATAGCTTTTAAATAATCACCCTTTATAACGCAGCGTGTTTTCAAATGATGAGCAGCTTTTGTCTCAGATCCAAGTGCAAAAAAAATAATGAACAGTCGAACTACATTCGCAACAGTACGCAATATTCACGGCGACAAGTTTCTGCTGTGTATTTGGTGGGACCAGAAGCGAATGGTGTACCATAAGTTGTTAAAACCTGGTGGAAAGGATTACAGAAAAGATTGCTGCCGTTAATAGCTGATAAAATGGAGTCTAACATGACAAATGACAATGCGTGACCACGTGTTGCACACCAAACCCTAGCTAGCTGGATGGCGCCGTTGGTTGAGTGTCTGCCCGTGGTTAGAGGGGTCCCCGGTTCGAATCACAGTGAAAGCAAAGTTAAAACGCTTTTATCGGGTTTTCAAATCTGGTCCAGTCACCATTTGCCGTTGGGATCAAATTAACGGCGCTATCACTGATGTTGTCGATCAGTGGTAGTAGTCTGACTATGCGTATCACAATGGACCAACATGGTCTAAGTGTGCTGGCGATTTCGCTGGCAGCCCAACTACCTAACCTAACCTACTTGCTGTCTCGAGTTCCCTTTCTGATCCCTTCCTGATTATAGCTTCTTTCGGCCGATGTAGCATGGACTTTCGGAACGACCAAAACGCGAAATAACTCATCAAGGACATTTTTCTTTGATGAGTTGTGACACCGGTGACACTTGTTGGAAGGACAGGTCTTCTATTACGAAACAATTATGGCCTTCTCTCAATCCTAAACGATCACACAGCCTGATTTGACAGTGCCGGCCGGGTCTTAGAACTCTCATCGGCGTCATCACTGGCGCTACACCATTCGAACAGACACCTTCAGTTTGGAAGTGCCCTACAATGACTTCTGCGGAAGTTGCAAAGACAAGGAAGAAGAGGATACTATTATGCATATTATTTGCACTCGCAGCGCTCGCTTCTCCCAAAGAAAATGTCACCCAAGGGCTTTCCTACGAAGATCTGAAAAATTCGCTTGAAAGGTTGAACTTAAAAGGCAAGCAGTGCCATTGGAGCGGATTACATGAATTGCTAGATGGGATGCCCATAAATATAAATTATTTGTTCAGCATTTCTTGACGTTTCATCAACCACCTCTTTTAAATTGGGAATTTCTGCCTTAGTCGCAGTTCGAGTTGGAATTCCACTTAGCTTCTGCATTAACCACCACCGTCGATTACCAAATTGTGAAGTCTTATTCAAAGATGAAAGCATACGAGAGAGATACCAAAAATTGCACGAACGATTTTCCCGTATTGGAAATAATAGGACCGTTTACATGAACAAACATATCGGACAGACATGGCCTGACAGTCTCAGATTTGATCGCAAGAAAAGATGGCTGAAGGGCATGTCGGATTTTAGTGGTGGGCAGACATATTCGATCGTGTGAACGAGTATCTGTCCGAGCTATTTGTGTCGACTACTCCACGGCGGCCGTAATGAATAAATAAATTTGGCAAGCAAACATCAGAGCAAAAAGTGACCCAGGAATAATTTTTCAGACATGTCTGTTTTTCAAGTCCTATGGGTCTACTGCATGACCTGAATGACTTCCAAAATATCAACAAATTTGAAACACATCCGAAAAGTCTGACACACTGTCGTTTTTACATTTCAGATCAGATCTGTTCATTCGACTGAGTCCGTCCGACTTTTCTAAACATGTTAACCCCCCTTAATGTAAATTCATAATGTAAAGGGTGTTTTTTTAAAGATATAGAACTTTAAGTTGGTAACACTATTTTTAATGGTCAGCTTTGAAGTGATTTATTTTAAGTCTGGTTTGGCATTTCTACAGGAATACACTGACGCCTGAACAACGCTTGTAAATTTATTTTAAAAATCATGGTTCTGTTCTACGTCCATTTTCACCATGATCACTTTTACTTGAATGGATATGTCAATAAACAAAACTGCCATATTTGGAGTGATGATAATACTCAAGTGTGTGTTGAGACACCGTTACATCCACAAAAACTGACTGGTGTGCTTTATGGGTTGGTGGAATAATTGGTGCGTGCTTCTTTAAAAACGATAATGGCCAGAACGTTACCGTCAATGGTAACCGCTATAGAGTCATGATTACTGACTTTTTCATTCATCAATTGAACGACGATGATGTGCAGGAGCTGTGGTATCAACGAGACGGCGCAACATGTCGCACAGCTCGTGCCACAATTGATTTATTGAAGCAAACGTTTGGTAACCGCATAGTTTCACGTTACGGACCCGTGAATTGGCCACCAAGATCTATGACTATTTTCTGTGGGGATATGTGAAGTCGCTAGTCCACGCCGATAAGTCCGAAACGATTAACCACTTGCTGGACAACATTCGCCGCGTTATTGCCGATATATGACCACAAATGTTGGAAAAAGTCATCGAAAATGGGAATGGACCTCCAGATTAGACTATGTTCGAGCCAGATGTGGCGGTCATATGCCAGAAATCATATTTAAATTTTAATGCCAGAAGATTATCGTTCGAATAAAGTAAATTTCATGTCAATTTAAAAAAATCATCTATGTTTTATTCCATTTCAAAGTTCTATACCTCTACAAAAAACACCCTTTACCAGATGTACTATGGACTAGGTGATGAGCGCAGACTCAAATTGAAATGTCTTGAAATATATAAATCCAATGATCATACTTTTCAAAGCAAAAACATTCCGCCAAATTGTTCGCCCCCCCAGTCGCATCCGCTTCAAGGCTGCCAAGCAAAGACGTGTTAATGAGTACTTCCGGTCAGATACACATGTTGCAAGGCAGATCATTATCCGGTTTGAAGGAGCATCCAAAAAAACCCGAGCATCGTTTAAATTCTCCAGCAAACCACCGACTCGATAGCTCAATGCTACAAGTGACGTTTGCCAATTATCGCATTTGACATCACTTCCTTCCCCATAATCGCAAGGCGGAGAACGCATGAAAACTGTCGTAACATCTCACAATTCGAGAAAACAATTCCCTATCAACCTCGAGTTCGCGGAAAATGAAATTCCGAAACCAGCCGCGCCACGCCATTCAGTCAGTCATTTAGTCAGCCCATTAACATACGAGATTCCGATCCATCCATCGAATGCAGCGGCATGGTTTCCGAGCCCGGAAAGCGCTAATCGCTTAATTGACCGCAGTCGCTGCCGTTGCACAGCGCGCGCACAGCGATACAATCATTCTAAAAATACCAATTATGATCACGTACCGTTGCGGTCGTTTTCAGCCAGCTATTGTGGTCTCGGCGAAAAGTTATAAAAATAACTCCCTCGGCAGTGGCTGCTCGCGCGCTGAGCGGAGAGCGACCGAATTGATGGGTTTTTCGCGAAACGCATTGCGCTCCAATTTAGATTGTTAAGTAAGTAGATGGAACAACGTAGTCGTCGTCGCTCGCTGGAGACCAATAAAAATGATATTGAACCAGCACCGCTGACAAGTTCGCATGAAATGTCATCTCGGTGGAGGACGCTGCGCGCATGAGTCAGCCCGAGCCCAAGTCAACTGGAAACGCGAGTGCGATCGGGTTAAACGATGATGCATTGGCCACTTAAGTCGCCGAGTCTAGTTGACGTTCCCGTTTGACGTTTAATTCGTGTAAACACGAATGTGGGCGAGTTGTAAATTGACTCATTGCAGTCCGCGATGATGTCTCACTGGTTGGTCAGAATTTGTGGTGGCATTTGAGCGGGAGGAGGGTTCCGGGGGCGAATTGAGGCAATCGACTGATTGGCGTAGTTGTCATCGAATGATGCCAATTGACAACGAATGCAAGACTCGTGTGGGCGGTATGCAGTGAATTGCAAATCCAATGCATGTTCTGTCAAGGGCGTGAGGTGAGCGGGGGCCGATTTGATTAGCATTAGACTCCAGCCGGGCTTCGACAACGAACTTGAAGTGCGCATCGTTTCGCTGTCGGCGGCAGTTCTCGGACGTCATCGTTCGCGGTGATGTGACCGCATTGGGAAAATTCCCCGCAGTGCAAGGAAGTGACAGTTCAGAGCTGAAACTTGCAATCAAACTAGGAACTTACCTTTTTTATGAGTTTTCGAGACGGGCCTCACAGCAGCAGCGCCATTGCTGTCATTCGAGTCGCTGTGCTTGGGCACGCACAAGTTGAGCGGCTGATCGACGACGGCGACAGCGCTGTCGTCCTCGCTCGTCTCGCTCAGCGATGTGCTTCGCGTGTGACTGCTGCACCTCTCGTCGAAGGGGTTCGGCGTCTGCTGGGAATACTGCTGTTGAAAGGTCTTCAAAATCGTCTTTGGTGACTTCATTCGACCCGCATCGGCTGTATCGGTCATTGCGTCCGGCCGTATGGCGGTAATTGATGGTGTCCTAGTGCCTAGTCGGGTCTCTTCCAGCTGCTTGATGGTCGCACTTCGCCAGCCGAGGATATCCGCTATTGCGTACGGGGTTGGTCGCGTCGGAGGCTTAGCATACACGTGCGGATGCCATGTCGAGCTGGGGATTGAGGCGCCGGTTACACTGGGTTCCGGGTTTGCACTGTCACTGGCCGCTTGCACCCTTGGCAGCGGATAGGATATAGGCTTGTTCGGTGACTGTAGCATTTCATCGACCGTCAGCTGTCCGTTTCGCTTGAACGGCCTATACTTATCCGGCAGAGGCTCACCGGTTCTCTGGAACTGGCCGCCGATGTCTGTCTGTGGATAGCCGAGGTATGCCTCGGACTCGGGCACTGTTCTCGCATTGTTTCGCATGTGATATGTTAGTGGCGCCGTTTGCGGTCGTTCGGCGCTGAGAAGGCTTGCCAGCGTCTCCTTGGGCGGTGGTGGCAACGACATCGACTGTCCTCCGTAATGCGAGATGGCACTGTTTATGTATTTCGCTGGCGGTATGGTCAGTGGGTTCTTGTAGACAAACGAATGCACCATTGATTCGGAATTGACGGTTTCCCCTTCTGTCGTAGTGGTGATAGTGGTGGTGTTGCCTGTTCGGCAGTTCGTCAACTTCTCTGTGGCGGTTGTCTTCTTCTCTTTCAGCAGAGCTTCTGTGTCGAATATTGGTGCGTGCGCTCCGCTTACCACATCTGCTACGGAGTCTTTGTCCACTTCGGGCATCATCTAATCAAGTGAGCTAATCTGAAAGGATACAGGGAATATGTCTTGGATTAGAGGGGGTTTTGAAGTTGAAGACATTTTTTTAAACGTGAATTTAGTCGGTTTTTTTTTAAAGAGGAGAAGCCGAAAGATCTGAACGGTCCCCAAGAGTTTTACCGGAAACTTCAAAAGTGAAGAATGTGTCCTCAAAGTCCCTTAAGTTCATGACAGTTGACGTCACCCAACGAAAATGTCACACGAATGGATGCGTTCAACAATGAACGACTTAATGATGAGAACATGAAGTAGGACCTATTATTGATAAATTATGGATATATAAATTATATTCGAAGTCTTAAAGCGACAGTTTGAACCCGCGAACTGACAATGTGACAGAAGTGTCACAAGAAGTGGATGCGTTCAATAGTTGATAAATAACGCATGCGTTTCGTTGCTTGGAATATAAAGCAGAAACTATTATTGGGGCAACCTATGGCAGGTCTAACGAAGTCTCTTCACTCATGACAGTTGATGCTACCAAGTGACAATGTGACAAAAATGTCAAACAAAAAGATTCGTTTAACAACGAATGACTTAATGATGAGAATATCCTACCGGAACTATTATTGCTGATATATGGAAGACAAAACGGCAATTCCAAGTCTTAAAGTGACAGTTTGAACCCGCGAAATGTCAAACTGACAGAAGTGTCACACGAAGTGGATGCATTCATTAACAATAAATGAGCATTGTTTGTACAGCCTGACTAAGTTCCACCACTATTCCACGTGTACATTGTCATTCCATTTAACATTCCAAGAAAAAAGTAGCTAAAAATGACATAAATTACCCCAACGCCTGAATGCGAACCGGAATGGAAACACAATTAACAAATTAAAAGCCTCTCATCAGTCGTTCTATTCATAACTTGCACAAGGTTTACCACTCAATTTAGTCCTTCATCCGTACACACAACGAGGACTGAGGTACTTTTCAAACTTTCACACACACACACACACGCAAGCAAACATAGAAGCACACGTCTGACAGCATTTAAAGGCTGAATCAGTGAATTTATCACCCCAAAGGACACACAATAACTATTTCGTTCTCTAATCTTCACCTCATTATACGACCGTCTGATGTGTTTAGTTGTTGTTAAGGCAAATTACAGCCTCCGGTTCACACACACACACACACACACACAATGATGAGTCTACATCGTCCACCCTTCCTCAGTGGAGCCACAAATCACTTCCAATGCGAAGCGATTAACGAACGCAGCCACACACGCACCGTACACACCGAGAGAGAGAGATATATGTGAATTTCGAATTTCAGCTTGGCTGGCAATGCCGTGAGTCCTTCAGCGATTTTGCCCTTCGCAACAATAACATTAATAACGTTACATTCCAGCTTAGCCCATCCCCAGCACACAGCAACCCGTTGAGGAAGCAGGCGGCAGGCAACCCAAGCAGACCCCAGCAACCACCCGTCCTATTAAGCGTTCCAACATTTCAACTGACAACAATTTAACTCAATTTTCTATACAACTCGGCAATCGTTTCAATCCGGCAACAAGGATGATAGGGGGGGATGGTGTATTGCGATAGACGAGACGGGATGAAGAGTGAAAAGTGAAGAGAGAAGAAATGAAGAAGAAGTACTTCGCCCGCTGTTTACATCGCCCCAAGGCGCACACAAGCTACGTTCGGTTGTTGTCGTCGGTCGTCTCCGACGTTGGCATAATCCTGCACACCCCACTGCTATTCCATGAACGAACCGAACAACAAAACGTGCACACTGCCATTCGTAGCGGGCGAGCGACGGTGAAGCGACCTCGACGACGACGACGACGATGATGATGGTGGCAGCTCCGGGTGGATGGAGAGAATATTCACAGAATCGTGCTTCATAAGCACAAAAAGCGACACGGTAATAGTATCCTATCCACTCCATTCAGTAACCCCCCGCACATACGACAGCCGCCAGGCAAGCAACCAACCCCCGCTCCACTTGATCATCCAATAACCTTTATATCATCATTATTATCATCCCTTACGGGGTTAGCTTACGGTCTTCTGTGTGTGCTCTTGTCTCTCCACTGGTCTGAGCCCCCGCCCAGCCCCCACTGCCAACCCAGTCATCCCTTGCCACGTCCTGAAGCACACCATCGACGTTGTTGTTGAAACATTGTTGCTTTGGCAATGAGTTGTGTCGTCTCGGTTTGTGGAAGAATTTTCGTTCTCATCCCCCTTCGCAGCGGGTGCGGGAGTTGGGTGCATTTCTCTTAACTCACTCTCGCTCTCTCTCTCTCTCTCTATCTCTCTCTCTGCGTTCTGTTTAAGTTTCCTCCTTGTGCGTGTGTTTGTGCGCTTAATCTGAAAAATATTTTTGGATTTTACTACACTCCCAAGGCTGCCTCTCTAGTGATGGTTGACGGGGTGACGGGGTGACGGGGAGACGGGTGGTGGCAGGCGTGCAGTGGACGGAGTAAGCAAGCAATCCACTTTGGATAGTTCATGTATAATTGAGAGAATAATCGTTTAGGTATTTGCACAAGAGAAACACACACTGACAGTCTCTCTCACTCTCCCTCTCTCGCTCTCTGTCTAGCAACCACCCACAGTGTCCTTTGGTAAAAATTTATTATGTGCCAAGGATCGGGCTCGGAATTGGGAGGTGGTTGAGAAAAGTTTTGCTACAATGATGCTATGTACACACACTCATACACATGCAGGCACGAGGAAGAACGGCTGACAGTAAATGCGGAAGGGGCGGTGGGTGGTCGATGAGTATGAATTTTCCTTGGAATTCATCATTAAACGTTTCCTCCGCAGCTGTAGTCGTTGCCAGAGAAGAAGAAACATTTCCTCTGCCTGTGGCGGTGTGGCATAACTACCCTCTGTCTATCCACCACTCGTTCGACTCTTGTGCGTTGGAGGCGAGGGTGGGCAGAGGGTGAAATGGAGAATATAACAATTTAAGTAGGTACTACGAAAGTTATTTAGACATTTTCATTGTTTGAAGCTCATTCGATGGCTGGTAAATGACGCTGTTCCTGTTTAGCAGGGTGGCGCTGGTGGTGAGCAGAGGCAGAGACAGAGAATCAGATTTGGACTCGGGGTTAATTAGAGTTTCAGCGTGCGACAGTGTGATGGGAAAGTGGTGGTGACGGAATGAAGAGCGACGTTTCGAATTTTGTGGTCAATACAGCGGTCGCCGTTGGACGTTAATTAAGCGGGAACACTAGGGTTGGCCGATGCAGATGAGACCTGACGCAGCTCCGATTCAGGAAATTGAGGTTAGGGTTTAGCTGGGGGCAATTCAATTCTGAGCCACCGTTACAGCCAGAGCCTGAGTTAGAGGCACATCGAAGGCCAGAGCCAGGGGCAGAATTAGAGACTGAGGTCCAGCCAGATTGAAAGCCGGAGCCAGACCCAAAGCCGTAGCTAGAGGCGCAGCTAGAGCCACATCGAAGTCCAGAGCCAGAGCCTGGGTTAGAGACAGAGATCCAGCCAGATCGAAGGCCAGACCTAGACCCAAAGCCAGATTTAGACACAGAGCTAGAGCCACATCGAAAGCCAGAGTTAAAGCCCGGTTAAAAGACAGAGCTAAAGCTACATTGAAGACCAGAGCTAGAGCCTGGTTAAAGACAGAGCTAGACCCGAGACTGAGTAGGATACAGATCGAGGGCCAAAGTCAGAGAAAGAGCTGGAGACAGATCGAAGGCCAGAGACAGAGCCAGAGCCAGAACCAGAGCCAGAGCCAGAGCCAGAGCCAGAGCCAGAGCCAGAGCCAGAGCCAGAGCCAGAGCCAGAGCCAGAGCCAGAGCCAGAGCCAGAGCCAGAGCCAGAGCCAGAGCCAGAGCCAGAGCCAGAGCCAGAGCCAGAGCCAGAGCCAGAGCCAGAGCCAGAGCCAGAGCCAGAGCCAGAGCCAGAGCCAGAGCCAGAGCCAGAGCCAGAGCCAGAGCCAGAGCCAGAGCCAGAGCCAGAGCCAGAGCCAGAGCCAGAGCCAGAGCCACAGCCAGAGCCAGAGCCAGAGCCAGAGCGAGAGCGAGAGCCAGAGCGAGAGCGAGAGCCAGAGCGAGAGCCAGAGCCAGAGCCAGAGCCAGAGCCAGAGCCAGAGCCAGAGCCAGAGTTGGAGACGGAGCTAGAGTCAGATTGAAGAACAAAGCCAGGGCCAGAGTTAGAGACAGAGCTGGCGCCACATCGAAGGCCAAAGCCACAGCCGGAGTTAGAGACAGAGGTCCAGCGAGATCGAAGGCCAGAGTCAGACCCAAAGACAGAGCTAGAGCCACATCGAAGGCCAGAGCCAGAGCCTAGGTTAAAGACAGTGCTAGAGCCACATCGAAGGCCAGAGAAAGAGCCTGGGTTAAAGACAGAGCTAGAGCCAGATCTAAGGCCAAAGTCAGAGAAAGAGCTGGATACAGATTGAAGGCCACAGCCAGGGTCAGAGCTGAAGACAGACCAAACAAAGGCAGATCGAAGTCCAAAGCCAGATCGATGGCCAGGGCCAGAAGCAGAGTTAGAGATGGAGCTAGAGTTAGATCGATGGCCAGAGGCATAGTTAGAGACTCAGCTAGACCCAGATCTAAGGGCAAAGACAGAGACAGAGCTGGAGCAGATCGAAGGCCAAAGCCCGAACCAGAGTTAGAACCAGGCCTAGATCCTAGCCAGAGTCAAAGATAAAGTTGGAGCCTGGAATTAAAGTCTGAGTTTACTTTAGCTTCAAGGTCGACGCCACAAAATAAAACTGAGACCCTGCAAGCCAAGGCACGATTTTACAAGCTGGAGCTAGATTCAAGGTCAGACTTAGAGTGGGAACCAGTGCCAACGTCAGAGTTGCTGATTAAAGCGAAAAAATAACCTAGAAAGCCCGAATCAGAGTCAAGGATAAGACGCCGCCATCAATCTTGTGTTGCACCGCATCTAAGTCGAGTCGACCCCACATCTGCAGCACACACTGTACCCACTTAAGTGCTGAACTCCCGCACAAATTTGTCGCATTGAAGGGAATCTCAAAAACAGATTCGCAATTAAAAAGGCATTTCATTGTTGTTCTTTCCATTTGCTGCCGTTTAACTGGCTCCCCACTTCGCAGCGAGCATCGGGTTGCTGATGGTGGCGATGATTCCCAGTCCTGACGATGGTGAGGTGGATGTCATTAAGAGCACAGTAGCACACACACACACACACCCGCAGTGCACCCCACACAGTGCATGCATGCTGGAGGACTTGTGCACACAGCGGAATGTCGCAGCGCACGCACACGCCCAACCAACCATCATCGTCGTCGTCGTCGTCGTCGTCGTTGCCATTGCTGCCAAAGTATTTAGGGAAGTATTCTAATTACGGATTGAGAGCGTTTTGCGATCGCCCACCTCCGTGCACACCGTCGCCGACCGCCCTGTCATTCCACATTAATAATGTAATTTCAACCCCTCCCAAGGCGCGAGCTGGCTGGCTCTTCGGCCGAGCGTTCGAGCGAGAAATATGCTGCAACGCAAGCGGGCGCCGATGGTGGGTGGATGGTCGGGTGGTTGGGTGGTTGGCTTGTAGCTGCCCTCGTTCGGGGTATTCCATGTATGCGATGGAAATTGAAATTTCACACATTATTGCATAATTAAAATCCGAAATAATTCGCCATTAGGGGCGGTTGGCTTGCCTGACGAGTGCCACGGCTTGTGTGTGTCGCGGGGCAATTGGGGAAAGCTCAATTTGTATGAATTAGTGGAGCAAGAGATTACAAACTATTTGCGCTAATTAATTGATACTTGATTGGCGAGTGGAGCTGTGTTTATTTATTGCACAATGTTTCCGTTTGAAATCGTTTTTTGTTCGTTTGAAAAATTCATTTTTCGTATGTTTGCGGCAATTGGCCTTTTTTTTTTGGTTTTTTGCGCAGCATTTGCTAACTTGTCTGTTTTAATTGAGTGTGTGTGTTTGTGGGAGGGAGAGAGAGAGAGTGCTTTGTTGTGTAATTAATTTAATTAATTAGCTACACTTCATTTGTGGGGCCAGTGGGTTGAGCAGAAACAATCGAACGCGGGAAATCGATTCGGCATCGAGGGGCGGTAGTTTTGAATACATTTTACCAGAAGTCACGGGGCATGCGGTTAGTCAATGGAGCTGTTCAATTTCACGGAATTCCCGCGAATGGTGAAGGTTACAATTTGGAACGCAAATAAAATACGTCCGAGATTCTGTTTTTTTTTCCCAAAAGCGTACCAGTTGCTGTCAACAGAAACGCCGCATTTATTCTTTATTTGTTCGACCGCAAAAGATACACCGTCTACGTCACTTTGGTGGTCGTCTGTCAACGAGCTGTTGTGTGTTTTCAGGACACTGCCGGTGTAAGTTGATTTGAAACAAGACCGGCACGCCGCACAGTGGGGAAAGCCCGGAAAATAACTTTTTTTTTGACTGTGTTTGATGCTTTTTATACTTTGTTGATTACAGTTCTGGTTGGACTTGCTCATTTAATGTTCTTTAGTGGCACCGGGAGGCTCAGGAAGTTGGAAGTTTGTCTTTCATTCATTAATTTTTTCTCAATTCCGATGCATTTCTATTTCCAATTCAATAGGAATCACCGTTCTTGAGATAAATAGGCTTTTTTTTCCGCTTTTTGGCCAGTCTGCCAACTGTGCGCCATCGCGTCCTTGCGTAGTGACGTCGATGCGGCGCAGACAGCTCTAGACGTGATCAACGACATGTGTACTAGGAAAACGCTTTCTGTTAACCCTCTTTAAACCGCTTTTCCAATGAAGCTAAACATCTGGGTGTTGTCCTAGAAAAACTCCCAAGACGCTGTCGGTTTTCTGGCAATGTAAACGTATTTTCGGCAAGGCCTGTGATCTTTCACCAAAAAGTGGATCTACACGGCTATGGAACCCTATCTTGTATGCATCGGTCGTTTGGTGGAATAAACTCTTGCGTAAATACGTAACTGCTGCTTGCACTAAGCTTCAAAGAACGGTCTGTCTCGGTTGCAAAGGGACCTTCCCAAGTTCGCCTGGCTACGGTCTTGATGTCCACATCATGAGGTGCACTCTCACGGCAATTGTTCGCTTAAAAAGAAGTGGTCTTTGGTACAACTCGCATTGGAGCTCGATGACCATACGCAGAGCATTTCCTTTGACCCTAGTCTCACGGACATGGCGACTGATGCACGGACACCAGTAATCCAACTGCGACGTACTTCGTTGCGACTTTCGCTGCACTCAGGACTGCCTCTGGCCAGAATCTGTGCCAGAAAGGGACTGTAGTCGAATCTTCACGGATGGCTCCAAGACCAAGGAATGGTCTGACGCTAGTGCCATCGTGGATGGCGACAACATTCGACTGCACACCTCGTTTGGTAAATTTGTGTCGGTTTTCCAAGCGGAAACTTATGCGATCCTAATGGCCTCGCACTATATTGTGAAGAATAGTGTCTGAAGCGACAGCTAAGTTGTGCTTAAGACATTGCTCAGCCCGTTAACCAGAGGGTACTCCAGGATAGATCAGGAATGCCTTCTCTAAACTTAATCCGCAGTCTAAAGAGCACAATCGCAGGTGGCATGACTCTCCAGGATGTAGACAAACCAAGCGCATGCACCCTAATGTCTGTTAGAAATCCGTGTCATTCTTGTTAGATCTTGACGGAACAGACTGCAGATGACTTACCGGAGTAGTAACGGGCCACTAGACCTTCGCCAAGCACCTAAATGTGCTTGGCCTAAGAGATGAAACCTTTTGCTACGCCGACGTCGACACTGCAGAGCACATCCTCTGCCACTGTACCGCCTTCGGATCCGGTGCCAGCTATTCGGTGTTGATGTGGTGAGAGCTGATGTTATAGGCTCCTCATCACAGAAGCGCATGTTGGAAAACCAAGAAAATGTAGGTTGCTGCCTGGTAGTACAATGAACTAGTTTTATGAATCTAAGTGCTCCATTGGAGAGCTAATAAGTTCCAAAAAAAAAGTCACGTCGACTCCTACGCTGGATATCTGGATCCGACACAATTGACGGCTCCACCGCTTCGAGTAGCTGACAATGCTGTCCCAAAAAAAACTTTTCAATCTACGACGTACGGAGTCGATTAGAAGTTAGGCCTAGGTTCACCTTGGACGGACGACAGGAGAGATGGGCACATGGCCACAGCGAAAAGACAACTTGGGTGTCTACGAGTCCGACAGGCATCCGCGCTTCAGATAGCGCAATGAAGTGAAGAAGAACCTCAAACAAGATGTCTCGCAATTGGAGACATCTAGAGAATGATTGTGTCGACTGGAGATGCTTGTTGGTTGTGGCAAGTTCACTTCGGACGAAGAAAAACCGCACTTGTTAACCAAGCTGTCGGATGGACCTCACCGATATCGAATGGTCTACATCTCAGAAAGTGGTGACTGAATGAAAAACCTTTTAAAACACATCTCTCTCCATTCATTCATATTACACCCTATTGCCTCACCATCGTGCTCGTTGCCAATCAGCACGCATTTCTTCAAAGTTGCTTCCATTCTTGCCCCCGACAGTCGTGCACGTGAATGACTGCGAAATCCTTTTCCACCACCCACCTGAACTTTGATTAAATTTTTCCCAATCCTGTTTTGTTTACCCCTGCTGCGTGCCGGCCTCTTTCCCCCTCACCGTCTCCCTTCATTCAGATTTCTGTATTCCACATAATTTATCTTAATCATCTGGTCTTCCAGCGAACAACAAGAAACGGGGCAGCACGGCACGAGCAACCTTTTGATACAGCATAGGCGGGCGGTTGGTTTAGTACTCAATTAAAATTAATGATGCGAGAGCAAGAGACTCCTCCAGCGGGGCGGAGGGCTTAATTTAAGGGATGTTGCACTTAGTAAATGATGTCGTGACAATTTTTGGAGAATTTTTTAATGCCTCACTCCCGTGCGTGCGACATTAAATCTGATTTAAATTGATCGTAAATTAAAGCACTGTGACGAGTCTTCTCTGTCGGTCGTCGTGTTTCTTAACCCATGCGACTTTTGTCATGTCACTCGATGAAGCAATCATCTATCACTGCGGAATGTGACTGCATACGGGTGTCCGTTTATGAGGTCGCTGATTCAGACACCATGACGAGGCGATGAACTTAAGAGTAATTAATGCATGAGCTCCTCCCCTAGCTGAGTGTCATGAGAAGATTTTCCATGTCAATGTTGCTCCACTCATGGTTGGGGGACTTTCTTTCAGATGTTTTGAAAAACAAATTTTCTATCGTCGTGTTGGCGGCAAATTCAAGCATTTTAAAAGAATGCACACATTTTGTGCGGTTTACAGCTCTATTCTGGCACACTTCTGTGATGTGTCACAAGTCTCAACTGCATTACAAGAGCAAGGTGAGTAAGAGAAAATGCTATGTTTTCGTATTCTGAGCAAAGTTAGAAGGATTCTTGGGATTTTTGGAGAAACGAGGTAACCTTTTGGGACATTATAAATAGAAGAACTGCGAAATTGCGATGACCAACCAAGTAGTTTGCATTTATCTATCAGAGTAATTTTATCGCTATGAATGGTATATTATGTATGTCAATAGTATGTGATACTTTGTGTTTTATTATTTTACATTTGTTCCATTCCAATGTCCTCTCAATGTAAAAGAAGCCGAAATATTGTAATTGTCAAAAAAAAACTTGTTTAACATGACAACGAATTCACCACACCATGGTGACTTTTCTTGGGTGCTTTTTTGTGAGCTGCGTGCCAGAATACGAAAAAGGTACATACTTATTATTTAATAGTACGTTTACACCCCACTTAAATTCAACATTTCGACTAGTTTCAACATTTCAGACTAAATGTTCAGCATTTCGCCATACATTTCCTAGCATTTAAAAAAGTTGGATTCCAGCGAAATGTTGAATTTCGTCGCTGCATTTGCAAGTTTGTCAAATCGAACAAACCTCATTCCAAATTCAGCACGTCATTTAATGACTTTTCAGCCCGCTGATAGAAACGAAAAAACAGCTGTCAACAAAACAATCATTCCGAGCCGAGAAAGTAAAGCAGATAGTAAAAACGAAGTAGATTTGGAAAAAGTGTAGCAGATAAAGTATAAGAACAAAAAAAATATTTAAAAACTCCTCGAATTTACCACAGGTGTCCTCACGTCACAACCAAATGTTCAAAATTCAAATAAAAAAAAACCTCGCCAACTGCGGCACCTTTTCGATTTGCAAAAATGAACCAATATAACGCATCTTAAATTGAATTATGAAGATATTTTAAACGAAGTAGAACTAAGTTGCTTCGTAGCAGATGCATGAACATTAATAAATGATCTACTACATATGAAGTAGATTCTCATCTCAGGTCTGATTTACCACTTAAATTCATCTTTAAATTAATATAACAAGCTAAATAGGTTCAACCACTTCTGAAATAGAAAAAATATCAGTGACACTAGCTGTCGTTTGAAATGTTGAAGTTGCTGTGGGAACGCAAAATTTTGTTTGCCCAACATGTTCAATTCAGGTGCGGTGTTTAAGGTACTCTTCTCTTATCTCCGAGCAAAGTGAGGGATAGTGGCAAATGACAGAAAACCGTCTCTGTGGCAAGATCTTTTTCCTAAATAAAGGATTACAGGGCAGGGTTGTGACTTTAATGCAATTGCTGTAGATCTACTACATTTTTTTTCTCGATAAATCAATCTACTGCCTTTAAATAAATCTGCTCCACAAAATTGTTTTAATTGTGTCACTGAATGCAGTGAAAAAGATTTTTGGAGAAAAACCAAAACATTTATGTACGGGATGGGCCATCTAGTCGTTTTTTTTTTAGATCAGTATAATACGCTTTACGCTTTAACAACGTTGGAAAATTTTGAAAAGAAAAAGTTTTGGCCGAAATGAAGTACCGCGACTGCGTTTGTGCAAAACGTTCGTACAGTGCGCACAAATGAGAATGTGGCTGCTGTGGCCTTCTTCGGAAATGAGGTTGGCAAAAACGTTTCGTTCAACTATGGGCGTTACTGAAATTGAAGACAAATTGAAACGATTCAAGCACTTAAAGCCAATATCATCCAAGCAATCCATGATCTACAGCCCGAAACCATCAACAAGGTCTTGGAAATTTGGGGTGACAGAATGCGCTACTGCTACTTAGTGAAGGATAAACTTCGAAAAAAATTAAATACAACCACTTTACAAAATGTTACTCCGCGTAAGAAAATGGGCGACGTTAATAGAGTTTATTGGGAACATTCCGATTCCGTGGGTCTTATAGACTATTTTAAACACTTCTCATTCGTCGACGGGTAATTTATAAGAAACAATGAATAGCTAGCAATGTTCTCGTTTTTGAACAAATTTTAAGCCTGATTTGAATATACGTGTGTATGCTTTTTATTTTGTTCTGTTTTAAGAAAAAATGAATGTTTCTTTTACTATTTGAAAATATTTATATGTATTTAGTAATATTTTAATAAATATAAAAATCTACTGCGGCATTTGTTCATATCTACTTCGGACATGTTTTCAAAAAGTCCCATCCCTCTTACAGAGTAGCTCGGTGCTGTGGTGGATTATCGTTTTCATGAAGACCAGATATCATCTACACCGAGATCTTCAGCTCCTTAATCCAAAAACCCCTTGCCTATATCCGATTTTCACTTCTTAAGGCTTTAGAGCAGCTCCATGTTGTTCTCAGATCACTCGTATTCACAAACCCTATCTGTGGAAATGTTAAGCGCTGTCAGATGAAATCAAGGGTCAAGAGAGGTAGAGGTTGAATATCTCTTTACTACATTAATTCTGATGGAGACGGTCAGTGCCAAGTTGCTCAACGTGAAGTCTTTTAATCGAACATTTATTAGTTTAATAAGTCAGTGAATTGTTTTGGTAAATACTTAAGCATTTTATTTCTCAACATAGTCTCCATTTGACTCGATAGATTTAATCCAGCGTTTTTCAATTTTGTTATCTCCAAATTTGTGTCAGTGACGATGCTCTTCATGCGACGCAAATTTCTTACCGCTATTTCTTAAAGCTGGGAAGCGTCATTAAAATGCTGCATACGCCGTCTCTAAAGCATCTCACAAAACAAAACCTACAAGAGCATTTAATCCTTCCTGTGCCCACGTGTATGAATTTTTCATTAGATTCCATCAAACATACATCTTACTCAAACGACAAGAGCTTATCCAACTGAGGGCACCCACTCCTCAGCCAGGCCAAGACAAGCACTTCGCAACAAAAATCCTCTCGTGTGTTACATTACTTCCTCACCCCACTGTGCGCATCATGTCAACGCAAAGTTCAACGATTGCTCGAGGGTAGAGCTGGAGCAAATGTTGGTCGTCTTGTAAATAACATTCACTTCTTATGCCCCGCATCCCACCGCAGCGCGCCCCAGCCTGTGTTCAAGGATTGTTTTTTTGGAAAAAGGAAAATTCAATTTTCGTTCTCTCATTCTCGTTCGTCCCCAGCCCCGGCATGCCATTCCTCGTGCTTGAATTGAATCAAACGGCACTAAGCCCAGGACATGAATGCGCTCCAGCAACAAACTAGCGGCGGCAGCAGTAGTAGGTCATATTCCCCCCTCACGCCACGTCCTCTCGCTGGCAAGGATTGAGAACGAATATAACTTTTTCCATGATAATGCTCTTTCGTAACATCGCTCGGCGCTCAGCGTGTTTTCGTAGTCCTTTTCGTTTCTGTTTCCCCCCCACGCCCACACCAGCAGTCTGTCCTCTTCTGGCGAATCATTGCCAGGATGAGATTTCATCCGTGGGATTAATTGAAAAACAAACAAGGTCGGCTGCCAGGAAGCGCCTGAATGTTGAGTGTGGAATGGGTCCGAGACCAACCGAGACGGACGGTGGCAGCGGCAGTGGCGATGAATTAAGGAGACAAGCCGCACCACATAAAGCGTAGACGTACGAGGAAGTGAACTTCCATCGCATGGAGTTCGGTGTCAATCGAATATGCCAGCTATGTCTGATGGGACATGCCATAGTATCCGTAAAGTACGTCGTTCCTTGTCCAGCCATATGGGTCCCCAGTCAGCGGCACAGGTGTGCGTGACTCGAATTGCCAAACGGAGCTCATTTTTTTTTTTGTTCTTCCTTCTCGCTCTCGGTCTCTGTTGGCTAGCTCTGTGAATGGACGTGTACCATCACAGCTTGTATCTAGTTAGACAGACCGGCAGAGAGATACTTCGGGGAACATGTTGTAATTGTGTGTACGAGTGAGGAGCGCGCGCGCTCGCGCACGTTACCTCGTCTCAGAGTGGTGGCGGTTGCGGTGGCGATTACGGCCAGAAATGCGAATTGAAAAACAAATTAGCCTGTCCATAAGAGCAGACACTTATTAATAAATATTGTTTTTATCTGGAATCAATGGGAATGCAAATGAATGCAACGCGCGGATAGACACTTTTATTGCGAACTCATTACATTCGCTTGCTGTGCATATGGCGGTCGGTGCTAACTCAATCATTTGAGGCGTTCGCGCGCTCGTTTGGAAGACGTTCGCTGGTAGATAGCTGGGGTGCTCGCCTGGTGCTGTGTGCACCCACCCGCTCGCGGAACACTTATAAATCACGGGAGTTGCTGTCTCCTTCAGCGGTTGCCCGTGAATTTAGTGAGGAAATTCAAGAAAATCATGATCAGTACGTGCGGGGAGTTCAAAATCGATCACGATCTGTGATCGGTGATCAGTGGATGGTCGCAGGAAGGAATGCGGCCGATCTTGATCGAGATGGATTCTTGATTGTTGATGAGGATGAAAGATCACTTTGGCGAGTGTGAATGCAAGTCATTGAATGGACTTCGATCGAAATTGGTATTAATGATGTTGATAGTGGGTTCGGACAGATTTATCTTGACCAGATCTAAGCGCTTATGCATTGATTTAGAGGTTTGGTTAGACTATTAGCACTGTCATCAAGTTATCAGTCAGAGAATGTTCCTAGATCCCGCCGCATTGATGATCGAGGATGAACTTAGACAGATCCCAGGCGTATCTTGAACGATCCGTATGATCGTTAGCTGCAACTCGGGGTCTGAAAGATGGATATGAGGAGCTATGAAGACGGTAAATACGCACTTCGACGCATGGCTTGACATACAGTCGATCACTCCAAGGGCATACATCGTTTGCATCGCTCCAAGTTCAGCCTGTGCCCTCCAACAAATATGATCAATCAGCAAATGACTAGCCATGGGAATTCTCACCGATCTGACAGACTCCTTTCGGAGACATAAAATTTAGCAAATGATTTTGAGCACGTGAAACGCACGACAAGATGAAATGGATGCGTTCAGTGCTTTATTCCCGACGAATACGACAACCTTATCAAGAAGCAAGGTGCAGACACACTTAGGCTAGGTGGTGGATTGAAGAATGTCCTTATTGGGGGGTACATTGTGCTAACACGCATGAAGCCATTACTTAATGCACGGGGATACTGCTTAGATCCAGAGATCGTTGAAAAAGTTGACTCCAAGAGTTCACGACGTAAGCGATGACAGAGCCGGACGATGACGTACAAAATGTGCGATACGAGTACTCGCAACTTCTTCCTCATCCATGCAACTTCTCCTAGCTTGTCTGGCATGCTCTTGCAATAGCCACTGCTTAGTAAAGACACCCTGCAGTCCTTACTGGGCACTCTGTGGTTCTATTGCGGTATGTTTAGAGATTAGACCTGAACAAATCTGTTGCATCTGGTGTCTTCCAAACGTCTTCAGTTGATGGTTACTACTTCCTTCAGAGGGAGCTTGCAGGATGTTGAGGGGTAGAGTGACAAGCACGTCCGTTGCACAGTTGCCTCTGTGGCCTGGTACCCAATACAATTTTGACCAGAACAGCCAATTTGCCGAGAGATGATCGAAGCTCAGAGTTGAGAGACATCATCCCCATGGCTGTCTAAGATGTTTTAGAAAATGCAAGGAAGGGCCTCGCCGATTGCCACAATCTCCGCCTGACAAACACTACAGTGATCTGCACATCTCCTCGTTACTTACTAAACGAAGAGAAGATCGGTCAATCACAATAAACACGAGTTAGACCAAGAAAAACGACTTTCCCTGATGACTCCCGTATAATCTTATTATCCAAAAAAAAATCCCCTTATGCTATAAAAAGCCATTGCAGTGGAAGTTAATGACGTAGTCAGTGCCACAATAGTACGGAGAAGATTGCTGTAAAATCGGCTACCAGAAAGGATGGCTCGCAAAGTTGCATTACTACGTAAAAGGATTGTAAGAGAAAGAAAAGAGTTGGCCTTAAGTTTTAGAAACCATTCCAAAGAGATGTTTTGCAATATTCTCTGGAGTGATGAAACGAACATCGATTTGTTTGGTTCTGACAGTGGTAAAGAAGTTCGGCAGCACCAAGGAAAAGGGTTTCACATCCGGTTCACAAAACGTGGCATGGGAACCTCATGGTGTGTTTCTTGGTTTGGTGTTGGACCCATATTTCAACTAAAAGACATAATGACAGAAGAAATCTATAGTGATATCTCAAAGGATGTGATGTTACGTTCTCTAGGGACAACATGTAGCTCAGGTGGCCGTTCCAACATGACAATGATTCCTAGCACTCATAAAAATCAGTGAGTGCTTGGTTAAGGGGGGACATCAACTGCCGGTAATACAAGACCTTCTCAGTGCCCCAATCTCAATGCCATCGATAATTGCGTGCGGAACTGAACAAATCTTTGTCTACACAGATGTTTCATAATAAATCTCATCTGTGGACCACAATTGGAAAATATTAGAAGGCCATTCCTTTCCTATTCTTATCCTTAAAAATATTCCCTTTTGCTCCTTCCCTATCATTTTGAACACCTCTGTAGATATTATAATTTATTAACCAACGGCTGTGGTCCGTGCTATTCCTTTCAATTCCCCCGTTAGATTGACTCAGCTGCCATCACTCTCTATTGTCAGAGCTAAAGGAACGCGCTTTGTAATTCTTCAAAAAATAAAGTTGCACTATTTTGCTATCTATTATCATCCAGCTATCGGTTCGGATAGGCTGGCTGTGTAGAGCATGATTCTGGTCCTTCGAGCCAAGTTGTTTCGACAAATCGAAGTAACACCGGTTGACAAGGCCTCGGATCTCCACTAAGGTATCGTTTGTGGAGTTCGCGTTTGCCCCCAGGCAGACAAGCAGACAAGCCGCTTTACTATCTCAAAATAATAGCTGCCGATCGTAACTGAAGCAGGCGTGTAATGGAGCGATTCTTGCTCGACAGCATATGTAGTACAAACTCGATTTAGGCAACCCTCGATTCGTGGAACTCCTCTATTTTCGCAACACTTGTTGACTCTATAAGTGTAACCTTTTAAAATAGTTAAATACCTCGACTAGTGTAACTTCTTGTGTTTATTGATCTGTTTTTAATTCACGGTCCTCCTTTTAGTTCATCATTCCCGCCGTTATTTTACAGTTGGTTTTCTTGATGAAAAAAGAATTGATGTTATACATTTCCAATTTGCTTGATGAAATTGTTGCCATCATAAGCATCTCGAATGAAGAAGTCAATGATTGGCTTCACGAAAACTTTGAGGCCTCTGCAAATTGTGAGGATTCGATATTGAGTGAGGGTGAAGCTGCCCCCCCTTTATCGAAAGCTAAAACAGACGTTGCAGTTCTAATCTTCAACATATGTTTACAATGGACGGAAGCGCTGGCAGTTTTGGGTGATTTTTTAAAAGCTATAGGAAAGTTTTTCAAAAAAAAAAAACACATAAAATTCAGAAAAATGCATGAAATCTTTATTTGAATCGATAGTACGGTCCATATAATTTAATGTTTGAAGATTATTTCATGCAAATGTTGACCTTGACTGCGCCTCAAATGGTCCATCCGCTTAGTCCAATTTTGGCATACTCTTTCCAACATTTCGGCCGGTATCTCACGAATAAATGCTTCAATGTTGTCTTCCAATGCGTCAATTGAAGCGGGCTTGTCTACATAGACATGAGCTTTAACATAGCCCCACAAAAAATAGTCTAAAGGCGTTAAATCGCACGATCAAGGCGGCCAATTGACCGGTCCCGAACGTGAAATAAAATGTTCACCGAACTCGCCCCTCAATAAGTCCATTGGCACCGTCTTGTTGAAACCACATGTCATGCAAGTCAAGCTCTTGCATTTTGGGCAAAAAAAAGTTGGATATCATCTCACGGTAGCGCTCACCATTCACAGTTGCGTTACGATTCGCATCATCTTTGAAGAAGTATGGTCCATTGATGCCCATAAACCAGCCCATAAACCGCACCAAACTGTGACTTTTTCTGGATGCATTGGTAGCTCTTGCAATGCTTCTGGCTGACATTCACTCCAAAATCGACAATTCTGCTTATTTACGTACCGCTTCAGTGGGTCGATTAAACTGACCATAAATGGAAGAAGCGCGCGATGAACTTTCTTAACAGAGCACGCATTTTGATAACAAAATTCAATAATTTGCAAGCGTTGTTCGTTTGTAAGACGATTCATGGTTAAATTATAGACCAAACTGAAGATGTTTGACAGTGAAACAAAACACGAAACGTGCGTCAGCTGTTTAAACCAGTGTTGCCAAAAAGATAATAGCTAAAAAATCATCCTTTATAATAAATATCCAGTAACAATTTTAAGTTTTTTTTCTTCTGCGCATCAATCTTTCTCTTGGCTAATTGTCAAACTGCGAATAAGATCCACAAAGAGGTAGAGGCGATCCACAAAATTCCCAATCAAATCCATCCATTCTTAAATTCTACACGTACCTCCCTCCGAATAAAAAATATTCCATGTGAATGAATTTTCAGAATTTTTCGAAGTTCGCATTTCGCAGTGTGCTCATATGTACATATGTATGTACAACACCAGCTAATTGCTCCTGTTCTTCAATCGCAGTAAAAACTTTAACCACGGAACGTTGGGAACGCGCGTTTGTTTTGATGTCATAAGCGTGGGCCAACAGCTGGACTAATTTCTAGAAGCTAGTACTTTCTGTGTTTACAGCTGGTGCGTGATGAATTCAACGTTAAGCAGCTGCTTCTTCGAACGGAAAAGGTTATGCTTCGATGGTTTGGTCACGTGGCACGAATGTCCCCTTCTTTACGACTTACTGTGCCTTGAATGCAACTGCATCTGGTAGGAGACAACGAGGTGGTTGATGTCCAAACTAAGTTCAAAATCTCACCTGGTTCCGCTTGGCCATAATTCCTGCATAACATACTATTCACACTCGGCCATCGCATCGAATATCAGTTTAAAGCAACGAATATGTACTCTGTCCTGATGAAAGGCATCTCAACTTGTCAGTCCCGACAAAACCATTTATCCACCAAAAGCCAACCAAGTCTTCCATCACCCCAAACTGAACTTTTGCCCGACTAGCAGCTCCGATAAGTCAATCATTGAAAATTACTTTCCATCAAAATCGAAACAAAATTAAATGGCTTCCCCCCAAGCTTCTCTTCTGCCCGTCAGTCGGCCGCAAGACCCTCGTTAAGTCTTTCCCAATTATGTGGTCGACTTTCCAGGAAACCCGTAACCTTATTAAAAGATGTCATTCGCCCTCCCCCTTCCCACATTCAAGCGACAAGCATCCCCTAACCCGTGCGCAACCTCAAAAATTGAAGTATTCAAATCAGCCAGCTCAACCCAACTCAACACAACGGTCCCCAACGAGAACAGAAGATACACTTTAGTTGCGAATCAATTCGGGAATCCATTCGAATCATGTCACCGTACACGAGATCCCAATAAATAAGGAAACGATATCCAATGACATAATGACACATAAAATCCCCATTCGTCCCCCGTGCACCGCCCCGCCACAGCCGTGGCCAGTCAAGTGAAATAATTATCTCAGCAATCGAGCGCACACAGGCACACGCACAAGAAGCCCCCCGAGGACACAAGCAGACACAAATAATAACTTCCAAGGCAACAGCAATGGCAATGGCAACGTTTGGATGGAACGTCGAAGGACAACACAATTGGTTGCGAATAAGAACTCGACTACGAGTACGACTTCGAGTACTAATCGAAAAATATCTCTCTCAGTCATTTATCCGCACTGCTTCCGGAGATCGTTATCCGTCTTCCCTTGGACGGAGGGGGGAGGGGGGGGGAGGGGGGAGGGGCGCGATGGGTACACAAAGAAGAATACCTCTCCAGAGGATATGACATCCTTGAACTTTCCTCCCTTCGAGTCTCTGCTCGTTTTTCTTTCCCGTTGGTTCCTTTTGCTGATGAGTGAGCATTCAATTCGAATTGTACGGATGTCTGAGTCGATAGATTCATTTTTTCCCCCCTCCATTTCCCCGCACCATCCATCCCCCTGTGCGGAGGACAAACGCTTAACCAATTAGATATCTGAATGTTGTAAATATTAAATGTTGCCCCCGCTTTGGCCGTCTCTTTGTGCGTTCAGCGAACGCCGAGCGGGCACAATAGGCAATTTGACATTTATCTCATTTCATTGCTCCACGTGCCCTCCATCACCACCACCAACGCCACCGTCGGTGCTTGGCTTTCAAGCTCAACGCACTTTCAGTAACCGGAAAATTTGTTTTTTAAACGGAAACCCATCAACGTCAGATGCACACACATACATGAACACAAACAGTGAGTGCCGGGTGGGTGGGTGAGAGAGAGAGAGAGAGAGAGAGTGTGCCAGAGAGAGAGAGGAATGAATTTAGTCAAAAGATACGGAGAGATGCCAATTGAGTGTTAATTGCCAAGATTCGCCAGAAGATGGTGATGCACCCCCGCACCGCTTGACTCCTTCGAAATATCGATTTCTTCTTCTCCGCTTGGATACACCCTTATCGGATGATGCCTCCGAGGAAGGCGGCGGCGGCGACGGCGACGACGGCGGCGGTGGCAAAGATGATGGGTTATGTATCTGTATCATCAGCCGGATGGGTCACGAGTGCGGAGTGGAGATTTTCATCAGAAAATTGGCTCAAATGGCATCAGTGTCCTGCGCGAATGCTTGCACTGGCTGCTTGCAACGTCATCATGTTTTTATCTACCTAATGGAGGGGGAGGAGCACTTGTGTTTGACTATTTTGTTCTCGAAACAATTCCATTAGAAATCGACAAATGTCACCATGTTACATTGAGTCGTCCTCCGCCTGGGTGCGCCCAGTCAGTCGGGGCATGTCACGTTGCCTAACGCGTTGTCATTTTGTAAATTAATCCAGTGCCTCGTCTTCCCATCCATCGGTCGACATTTTGGGAAGCGAAGAATGTGCTCGAATATTTCTGGAATTTGTGTCACGTTGCGAATGGCATTCAAATCGGCACAGTGGGCGTTCTTTTATTTTTTCTTCCCATATGTGTGCTGGCTTTGTGTGGGACGAGTATTTAAGGATGCAGGGAGTAGGTTTTCAAATGCCAGCCAGTGTTGTCTTTAAATGGTGCGCATTTGAAAAACGTGATCATAGGCGAGGGAGCAATAAGCGGCTGACATTTCCCCGCAATTATACGCTCTCAGCATCTTGAAAGTGCTGTGCTGGCAACAGGGACAGAAACAGAGGTCGTGACGTGAAAATGGAAGTTGTTGTGCCCGGAATCGAACCATGCACATGGAGCATATGGGCCGACGAAATGGCTTACTACGCCAAAACAGTGGTCCAAAGTCGGACAATATTTAAATTTGTAATATGAAGTCGTTTTATTTTTTTTTTGTAAATATAAAGGGTGTTTTTTTAGAGGTATAAAACTTTAAGTTGCCAACACTATTTTAACCGGCGGCCATTTTGTCAGCTGTCAAAGGATTTATTTTTAGTTTTGTTTGGCATTTTAACATCAATAGACTGACGCCTGAATAACGCTTCCAAATTGTGCAAATTGTTGAGAATCATGGTTATGTTCGAAATACGTATCGCGCACTTCATAAGCGAATTTTGCTTAGCGATGAAGCTTACTTTTGGTTGAATGGATACGTCAATAAACAAAACTGCCATATTTGGAGTGATGATAATCCCCAAGTGTATGTTGAGACACCGTTACATCCACAAAAACTGACTGTTTGGTGTGCTTTATGGGTTGGTGGAATAATTGGTCCGTACTTCTTTAAAAACGATGCTGACCAGAACGTTTCAGTCAATGGTAAGCGCTATAGAGCCATGACTACTGACTTTTTTGTCCATCAATTGAACAACCATGATGTGCAGGAGCTGTGGTTTCAACAAGACGCAGCAATATGTGACACAGCTCGTGCCACAATTGATTTATTGAAGGAAACGTTTGGTAACCGCATAGTTCCGAACTGGCCTCCAATATCGTGCGATTTAACGCCGATGGACTATTTTCTGTGGGGATATGTGAATTCGCTAGTCTACGCCGATAAGCCCGAAACGATTGACCACTTGGGCGGCAACATTCGCCGCGTTATTGCCGATATACGACCACAAATGTTGGAAAAAGTGATCGAAAATGGATATGGACCTCCAGATTAGACTACGTCCGAGCTAGACGTGGCGGTCATATACCAAAAACCATATTTAAATTATAATGCCAGAAGATTATCTTTCGAATAAAGTAAATTTCATGTCAATTTAAAAACTCATCTTTGCTTTTGTTCCACTTCAAAGTTCTATACCAGCTTAAAGCGTGCTCTATCCATGGGGTACTAAAAATACATTCAATTCTCTGGTTCACTTTGGCCACAAGAGCCTTTTAAGTGTAGCAATATATTGAATTCATCTGCACTTTAATTGAGCTTTCTGGGAATTTTGTATTTTTGGTCCAGATGTTTGGATGCAAAATAGAATTAAATCAGTTTCAAAATATTTATGATTATGAATGCGTGTGAAGTCGTGTGAAAAATGAAACTGAAGAGAACTCTATAAATGTTGCAAGTTAAACACCGCATTTATTTAACGATGATAGATGACTAGTTCTCACCGAGGCCTTCAATGTCAAGAAAGGTTTTAGGTAAGGAGACGCGCTGTCATGTGATTATTCTAACATCATACTGGAGAAGGTCGTGCAAAACTTCCTCGCTAACACAAGAGGCACGATCTTCCAAAAGTCCGTACAATCGCTAGCATACGCGGAAGACATTGACGTGATTGGTCGAACACAGCGAGCCGTCAATGAAGTGTTTGCTGGGATTGAAACGGAGGCGGCGAAAATGGGTTTAACAGCGAACGAGGACAAAACGAAGTACATGCTGTCATCGAGAAAGGACGCACAACATCGACGACTCGGCCAGAACGTCACGGTAGGCAGCTTTAACTTCGAGTTAGTTAAGGACTTCGTCTACCTCGGCTCCCAAGTAAACAGTACGAACAACATCAGTAGCGAGTTTAAACGCAGAATAACTCTTGTCTATCGCTTTTTCTTTGGGCTCAAGAGGCAATTGAGTAGTAGAGCCCTCTCTCGAAGGACCAAGCTAATATTATATAAGACCCTGACCATCCCTGTCCTGCTATATGGCGCAGAAGCCTGGACAATCTCAAGAGCAGATGAAGAAATCCTTGGTCGTTTCGACAGAAAAGTTCTGCGCGTTCCATCTTTAGTCCTGTTTGCGTTGATGGTTTTTGGGGAAGAAGATTCAACCATGAACTGTACAGCGACATGAGCCTTGCCAAGCATCTACGGATTCAACGCCTAAGATGGCTAGGCCATGTACAACGCACGGACAACACTGCTCCAGCCCGAAGAGTCCACGGCTTCGAACCAGTGGGACAACGCAATAGTGGAGCAGCTGGCTAAAGATTGTGCCAGCTGAAGAAGCTTGTTGACTGGAGCCCGGGTCCAGTCCGGACTGTAGCGCCACTAGAAGAAGAAGAGGATGACTAGTTCTGCGAGCAATTGCATTATTTGCGGAGCTAAGCCATCAGAGATGAATGAATTATGAAAGTTGCAATACTCAGTTAACAAGCTCTTATACTGGGAATGTCAACAATGCATGCAAAGATTAAATTTATAGAGTACATATTGCAGAACTAATGAAGCTACTCGTGCTATTAAGAAAGAGGCAAACAAACGAATTCAAGCGGAATTCATGCGCAAACTTGGAAGAAAAGTTTACTTGGTAAAACAAGGAACTGGAACAACGAATGACGGCAATACTTCATGAAGATTATTTGCAGATATCTAGAAAATAGACATTAGATTGATAATCAGACTTTTCAGAGCAACTTTTCATTCGATACGCAAAAATTCAAAACTTTTTCTGAAGAGACAGCTAAACTCGCGATATCAGTATGCCCTTGGTATCACATGCCCGCAAAAGTTCTCAGAATTTTATTGCACAAAGTTCATCATTGCCAGACGGATCACTTTCCGAAGAAGTCCAGGAAAGCAGGAATGAGGACTGCAACGCGATAAGACCCATCACTCCAGAAAATTGTCACGGTTATCGACGAATGAGGATATTCTGCGAATGATCATGATATCATCCGATCCCTTTTTAATCCAGTTAAGACCTGAACAAAAGAAGAAACGTCTTCCTTTGAGTGAAGAAGCTCTTGAATTAATTTAGTAACTTATTATGTATGCTTATTTATTTCCTACTAGCTGTACGAAAAGCGCGTTGCAGCGCCACCAACTGAAATAAATTGGAAGAAAAGATATTACACAAATATTCAATTAATTGTGGGTCATTTCATTGTCGAAACGTCATCATTCGTTCGCTGTTTTCGTTTCAATTCAAATCAGCATGAACTGTCACGGCAATATATGAAATTTATTGGAATGACAGTGGCGCCATCTGTCGAAAATTGGTCGTACCATGGTTCGTGGGCTCATGCACAACAACTTTGCACACATGATAAAATGCATAGTTTACGATTCTATAACGGACATACAGACAAACATTCATTTTTATATATTTCTTTATATGATATACATATTTCATATAGGCTAGTACTATTATGAATGTAGTTTGACATTTTTATTTCTCTAAAATTTGTCAATCAAATCATGTTAATTTCATTGCTCTCCGTTACGTAGATCAGATTTTACAATTTTCTTTCCGTTCTCCCATACAAATGGCACCACTGGTGTCATGAAGACCGGTGACAACAGTCTCCCTACTTTCGGGTTCCTGCATATCGGGACATTATATTCCTGAAAGGAGTGGAGTGACAACAATTAGGGCCGTCAACAACTGGTCCTCGTCCTAGGGAACGGAGACGCCTGATCTCAGTAAACATTGGCTCTCCAATTCGACTGATTTTCAATAAAATGTACGATGAACTGCCAAAAAGGATCAATGTCAATGCCTGCGGAATCTTTGGACCACTTCATCAGTTCTTAACCGACCTTGACCAAAACTGAAAAGACCAGGGCCCTGAAAGTGATGACGTAATTTGTAATTTGTACCACGGTCTCTCGTATTCAGATGACAGTTGGCAACATTCCGTTCCCTTTCCAGGAACCCGCTGTGGATGGCCTCATAGGATACGAGGGGAAATTGGCGTTTGTCTGCAGCAACTGTCCCAACTTCGGCTGGAATTTTTAACACTTAACGCTTCACGGACAGAGCCCGTAAACACTGTCACGAGGAATACGTTAAGCTTGAAACGTTTGTCGGAGAATTCGCAGCAACAAGTGACCAACATTTGAAGGGAATGTCAACATCTGCGATTTTCACAGTTCGCAGATCGCGGCTCATCTGTGCATCACTTCAGACAAACCGGCCAAAGCAACTTTTACTTCAAAATAAACGAATTTTCAAACATCTCTCCCCGAGCAACAGACTCCACTTGCAAAGGTCAACACATGCTTAGAAGCCGGCAAGTCACTGCGATCCACCGACAGATGTCTTCATCACATCCGAATGACTTTTCCATCGAAACTCGCTTCTTGAATGATCAGCTTTGTTCGTTCGATCGCGACTCATGCCGATCGAGCGCAACGCACTCGTTGAGTCCCACTTTAGCCGCTTGTCCGGCTGGGGTATTGTCGGCCAATTACATTTGCCACCGTGTGCTAAATGCATCATCATCATCATCACTCAACTTGGCCAATGCTTCGTTGTCAACGTTACGAATTAATTAACCTTAATAACAAGCCACACGGTACATGGACACGCATTCGCACAGCCGACACCAAGTTGCAGCCCCACGGAGCGAGGGCCGCATTGCTACCACGCCAACCAGCCAGCATCGTTCGATTGATGTATCACAGAAGCATCAAGCTGTCAGCACGTCCCATTAATTGCCAACCTCCACACACACACACAGAGTCACAGCCACAGCCGCACACTGCTGCAAGCGGGACTCATCTATTTATCTCAAAATTAATCAACATATTAGCCAGGGCATCAGCACCAATTGCATGAATGTACTCGTTCTGCGGCCTCCGCTTGCCTGTCCACTTTGTCTTCGTGCCCCGGCAGCGGGTACTCAACCCGTACTGAAATCAATAGTCCACTTGGAGCGATCGAGTAATGAACACAACGAAACAAAAAAAAAAAAAAGTGCAAACAATATTAAATAACGATTAATTAAACAAGCCAACAACGCGGGATGGAAATGGGGCTCGGCGAGATGGAAATTGCCGACGGTGCGGCGACGGCGACGTCGACGCAGGGCGAAAGGAGGAAACGTGAAATGTGCCTGCGACTGGGTTGATTTCATCTCTCGACGGGCTCCTTGGCTGGGACACAGCGGATGCAGCGTGATTAAGGCACGTTGGCGAACCCGTTGTTGTGATTAGAGAACTCACTTGGGATCTTAAGCTGCGCACACAGTGGTGCCGCTGTGAGGTGACGGTTTTGTGAACTCCATTTTTTTCTCTATGTCTCTCATGATTTGTTTTTTTCCCGATCATTGTCTGTGTTGAAGTGGAATGTCGTTGATGTCGTTTTGTTTTGTGTTGAAGTGGTACGTGTTTCAGCACCTGTGTCTTTCTGGATTGGTCTTACTTTCTTTTTTTTATTCGATTTTCTGGCTTCTGGGCTTGTGTTTATTTCCATGGAACTATTCACGAGAACGATGCGATATCCAGAAGGTCGGTTCAGTAATAGATAATGCCATTTTCTGTGAAAAGACTTCTCTCAATTGTCAACTACCTCTTGATAATGTGGCTGAGCAAATCAATATAAACATCGTGAGGGCGCTGCCGTGGCAATTTGACATATCGGCAAATTGGTTAGCCGATCTCACAAAGAGGAGACCGCGCCAGAATGGGAATAGTTTCTACAGCAACACAAATAAAATAAACAAACGTAAATGGTTAGAACTTAGAAAGACCCAAAATTTAATTTTCGACTCGGCCAGCACTCAGAACAGTCATCACTAACTTTGGAATTGGTACGAGTATGCATGTCCATACAATGGTTTCTGTAGAAGCTGCTCGGATGAGGAGGAACAGGATACCACATACCAACTCCTCTTCTACTGTACATCCCACAACTACACACTGCTACACAGTCTGAAGCTGCAAAACAAGCCTTAAAGAAGAAAACCTGGTTGGACATATAGAAATTCTTAAAAAGGTAGACAACATCTGGGAGGTAACCCGAGTAAGTGTCCTTAAGGCGCTAGGACACTGTAAAGCTGTCCACCGCATCCACATATGTTCATTCTCAGCAATGAACTAGTCCCTGCAGTATCATCTTTACGCAACTTAGGCATAATCTGTGATCGTGAGCTCAACTTTCGTTCCCATATTGACAATATTATAAGTAGAGCAAATTTTACGCTTGGCTTTATCAAACGCTGGTCAAAAGAATTGCCGAATCCCTATGTCACAAAATGTCTATACATCACCTTCGTCAGACCCATTCTCGAATATGCCAGCCAAGTATAGTCACCTCATTACGCGGTCCACATTCGTCGTATCGAAGCTATCCAGCGTAGGTTTCTACGTTTCGCTCTACGTGATCTTGCCTGGACTGACAGAACCAACTTACCTCCTTACTCTGATCGCCTTAAACTAATTCGCCTCGAGTCCCTCGAAAACCGTCGCAAAACTGCCGATCTGCTCTTCCTCCACCAACTGATTACTGGTAATACAGACTGCCCCGCACTTCTTGAGTTTGTGTCTCTTAGCGTCAACCCCTACAATTTAGGGTCTACAACCCTCTTCCGCATTAGACCAGATCGGACTAATTACGGCTTAAACTCACCGCTATCAAGAATGTTAAGCCTGGCTAACACTATGGAATACTCTTTCGATTTCCACCTTAGCAAAACCTCACTTCGAAACCACCTCCAGTCCCATTATTTCCTGCGCTAGTCCTCCCTTTCTTTCTCTACCATCTAGGTTAAGCTTTAGTTTTTAAGTTTAGATTGTTTAAGTTATTCGCTTGTATTAAGCTTAATAAATTGGTGGTGTTGCCTCCACTACTACTCGCTGTCTTGGAATGTCACAAAACACTAAACACACTGGCAGGCTAGAGCTGATTTGGATGCCCGGACATGAAAACCATGAAGGCTGACAAAAGACTGACATACAAGCCAAGGCAAGTGGTCAAATATCCTTGATTGGAATCTCTCCTCCTTATGAATTCAATAACACATGGCACACGCCTCGATCTACGCAAATGGATGATTAAACAAAGAAACCAGTTCTGGAATAAACATCATCATCCCAAACTAGCCAAAGAAGCTCTAGAACTTAAAAGGAATGACTTAAGAGAGCTATGTGCACCTCTAACAGGACACGGAGCATGCAATTACAACCTCCACAAAATGGGTATCACCAATGCAGAAATCTGTGGGCTAACTATACTAACCGACTGCCCCAGCCTTGTCAGAGAAAGATTCAAAGCAATAAACAGGACATCCGTAACAGGGAAAGACTTCCACGAAATCCCACCTAGAGATGTTTTCAACTCTCCGAAGGCAACACTCAAACTCTTGATCAACAGAAGGGCGTAAAATAGGTCATTTTGGCCACAGTACTACTGTATTTGTCACACACCCCGACCTCTTCAATTCAATTTAGAGGTATGCATGCTACAAGTGTCAGACTTCTTGGACCTCCGACGATGTGGTCAGAATTTCAAAGAGATCGGATAAACATATGTCCCGGGATGATACTCAATTGTTGACTGAAAAAACTAGAATTTTCTTGTTATTGACCTAAATTCTGAGTTGCTCCTGACTAAACTTGTAAGCGATCTACACATCCTGGGCAAACAACATTTAAGCTCTCAATGGGTGCTGAAGACTTTCAAAAACTCAAAAAATCAGCCTGAATTCGATTAAGTTCCAGAAGTACAGTTCAATCTTCTCGAAGGCATTATGCCCGTTTTACAATGCTGCGCTGGTGCCTCGACTACACGCTGGTTACGACATTTGCTTTGAGGGATTAGTGTGTCATAAGCTGTTTTTCGCGCCGAATGAAAATGTGGAGTAAAAGCAGGGAAATGTCAAAAAGCACCAAAATGTTTCAGCATGTTGATTACGTCGCTTACGTGAAATTACGTTGTTTTCACCACACCAATTTTTCTGACAGAAGTCAAAATGTAGCACGGCGCAGTGAATGGCAGTGAATGGCATGTAACCATTGTATTGTGTGGTTTGAATAATGAAGCGACGCACCAACGCAGAATTGTGAAACGGGCATTAATGTTGACCATGATATCGGCCATGTGAACGCAGCGGCTACTGCATACTTTGCATAATCTTAAGGTCCATGTTAGACTGTAGTTCGGAAACAACGTGTCGACTGTTGTCCTCCAAGTCAAAGTTTTGCCTAGAAAGTACACCAAACGGTGAGATTTTATGGATGTAATGGTGCCTCGATGAAATTAACCATTTTTTTCGAAGTCAATTTGAATAATTCGTTGAATTTGCTCCGGCATGATGAATTGGCAAACGAAACTAACCTCAAAACAACGGAGAACTGTCAAACCAGCTGTCATTGATTGTTTCCAGCGGGAACCAGCTGAGAATTTAAAGTTCTCCGTCTCTAAACACTCAATGACAATTCCCGCCAGACTGTAAAGTACCAAGATCTTTAGGTAATATTTGAGTTCTACATAGATTCGGTCTAATGTCAACCTAATTGTGGTCCAATCCTTCCGACCAAAATCTGCTAAACAACATTTCGAAGATCTAAATGGTCCAAAATTGGTTAAGTTCTGTTGTAGTTCAGCTTATGAGAGGACTGCTTTTGACTCAAAATTGTAAGTAAGAGCAAGAGAACTGTCAAACCAGCTGTCATTGAAAGCAATGCTACCAATATTATGAAGTGACCATCAGTTCGCGCCTATATTTGAAACAAATTGTGATTTGCGTTGTCGCCGTGGAGTAGTGGATTGGTGCGTCGCGAGCCAGGTTAAATCTCCCAAATTTACCAACTTTCATAAGTCACGGCTCTACCTCTTTCATGCTCAAAGAGAATTCCTGGCTGTGCCCCTCGGAGTCGGCATAAAACTGCGGGTCCCATCCACTCGTGGTGTGTAAAATTGTGCCTCAATTCAATGAAATCGCAGGAATAACATTTTAGATCCGCATACGACTGCTCTGTTTCTGACCAGCATCTTGGGCTGATTCCCTCTTTCTGACCAAAAACTGTTCAAAATGTGTGTTCGGTCCAATGACATTCAATTCATAGTACAAAAGCCACGTTTCCGTTCGGCAATATGTCTGCTGTTGCTGTATAACCAACTTCTTAGATTTACTTTCGACTTACGAAGTTTCAACGAAATTCTAACGAATTTTAAAACCCCGGCTGACTTCCAAATAGCCTTCACCAGATCTGGAACGACAAAATGTCGGTGCTGCTCGTGATCGTGCCCGATCAACTTGAAACCCAACTGCCACAAAATAAGCAAACGGAAGGAGGCCATGACGCTTAATCCACCGGTAGCTGATAGTGGAAACAATGGGGGCGGGCCAACAACTGCTTTTCAATGTTTCAGAGCTTGACAACACGACAAGTCGACGATCAAAGGCTTCGCTTTCAGTCTCATTTAACTTCAGTTGCTTGCGTCAAAAATGCCATCAATCATATCACGGTTGCGCCGATTGCGTAAGTCACTTTCATCACCCACTGACCCCACTGTGGCACAAAGTTATCTCTGACACCAGACCACCTCGGACACGGCGCTCCAAAGAAAGCTATCAGCCTTGCAGCGACCACCGCCACCACAGCCCGCAGGCTCTATCCCACCTAGTGGCACCTAGATTAATTGTACCGGATTGAGTCGTACACAGCTCGAAGAGCGCGACGCGTCGTCATCGTGAGCGGTGAGCGTTCCGCAAAAAAAGCAACAACATCGAATGAAAAAAAAGATAGATACCAACTGCGTTCCCACAATAAAGGCGCTTTTGATTGATGGTGTGTAATATAATTTTTTCTGTTCGATTCTATCCGCATTTCGAATTTTCGTTTTGCTTTGTTGCTCGCCTAATGGATTCCAACGGACCGACAATTTACCTAATGAAATATGCATGTTGATTTATTTGTACCCTTGCCGGCCCCTCTGCGGGGCATACCCATTTCTGCGGCAAAAGTTAATTGATACTGAATGGAGTCACTTAGCGAGCAGACGTCTCTCGCTCCCCCTCCGAAGCGGTGCGGCGCGGCGCGGTGCTGCGGCTGGCCGGCCCCTTTAGCGGACGACTAGAGCGAGCTAGTTACAGATATGAAAGGGGCGAGCGCGCAAGCGATCGTTCTCCCGACCGTTTAAGTCTTCAAGACTGTTTAAGTCGTTTGTTGATTGCTCATTGCATTTATCGGCGGCGGAGTGGAGCGTCTTACGGCTGCTCCGCGTGACAAGCGGCTCTGATGTGGTGGTGGTGGTGGTGGTCGGCTCGGTCTTTCCACGGGAACAGGCTCTCGTTATGCGGGCACTCTCTTCGACGCGACGAGGGGTTATTCGGATTAATTCGAGGCGAACATGCCTGCTGTGGTGCGGTGTGTATATGTGTGTGTGTGTGTGCCTGCGTTTGTATGTGTGAGTGTAGGGAAGCCGTTCGATTGTCTGAGTGGCTGTGCTGTGGTTGTGCGGTTGGTTGACAAATAAATGGCATTTGTCAATTCGATTACTCTTGGAGTAATTGAGGTTGTAAATTGTATCGTGTGTTGGTCGGTGATTGCTTTTGGGGTGAGTGCGATTAGCATGGATGGCTATGGGGCTACGGCATGGGAGGGGATGCAGCGGGGGGGAGGCATCAACGTCGCATTGGGATTTCTCGGGAAACGGTGGTTTATGGTTGCACCAGACAAGGGCTTGCAAGTGGCAACGGGCATGTCATGGTTGCCTTTTGAGAGCGCAACTCCGGTATGGGCTAGTAATTAACTAGGATTCAGTTGATTAGCGCAAGAGTTTCCATATAAGGAAGCACAGAGATTGTATGCAGATGTGGTCGATAGGAAGCAGCGAGAGGAATGACATGACTTTTATCAGCGCACTCGATGGTGCCGGGATTTGAGAGGTATACACAAGTGGCCTAAGCGGACAACTGCGGTAGAATGCTTTGTCCATGTTCATCGTGTATGGCATCAAAGTTGGCGAGAGTTGGCATTAAAAGTTGCTTTGCTGGGCACTTCAGGGAGGATGGTTATAACAGTGGAGACATTTTAAGGCGCGGTGTTGTGACAGCAGTTCGATTTGACGGAAGATTGTCAGCCGCAAAGTGATAATATTCTGGCAACTGCAGTCGGCGACAGAGCTCGAGTTCGGCGCTGTTCAAAAGGTGAAAGCACTCTTGAGGCGAAGAAATGTGACAAAGTGACAGTTCGACTGTCCAAACGATAAGAGAACAGAAAGTCCTGGTTAAGCCGACGAATTTAGGTGTCAAGACTGTCTTTGTTGTAGCGCTCAAATAGTGTCTGTGCAATTTACTACGCACTCGACTATTCTATAAAAAAAAAACTCCAATCGTGACTTTTGGCAACGCGGACGTACTACATTATCGACATCACTCTGTCGGAAATCTGATTCGCAGATGATTGAAAATTCGTTTTCTTTTCAAAATTGCCTGTAACTTAATTCCGGTTTTGAGGTATTCGTACAAACAAAAAATACGCCACTGATTGGTAAAATAAAATATTGGTCAAGTTGCGTAACTTGAAGCGGACAGCATATTCATCTTGTGTAAGGTGTAGTAAAAGGAAATCCATTATTTTTCCAACGAATGCTTTGACAATCTATATCTCCCGTTGTATACGTCTGATCGGGCCAAACTAAATACCGCTAGAAAGATAAGATTTCGTACTACAAAAGCTTTACGGACGGCTTTGTGATTGACTGACTCAATTTTAATTGAGGGCGCGTCAAAGTTGTACAACAGCAAAGAGGAAATGCGCCATATTTTACAGTTTCTCTTCGATATAGGCGAAAGGACAAGCTAGGCGGCTGAAAGTGTGAATAATGTTTATGCTCCTGATGCAGAAATAGTAAATCGTGCGCAGTTTTGGATCCATCGATTCCGTTCGGGTAATTTCGATGTCAAAGGTGCACCACGCTTTTGTCGAAAATGACGATAAAATCACTGAAATCCTTGAGTCTGACCATAATTATAGCACTGTTTCCATTGCCCAGGGGGTAAACATTGCACAAAAGCCAAATAGGGTCATTTGAACAAGGCTGGATACAGAAACAAGATCGATGTATGGGTACATCACGAGTTAACGCCAAAGAACCACATGGACCGAGTTTCCAACTGCGAATCACTGCTCAATCGCAACAACATCGGCAACATTTTTAAAGGGATGCTGACTGGTGAGGAAAAAGTGGATCACTTACAACAACGTCAAGCGAAAACGGTGGTGGTCGAATCGCGACGAGTCTGCGCAAACTCTGGCCAAGGCAGGATTGGCGGCCAGTAACGTCTTGCGTGTGTTTTGTTCTACTACGAGCTACTATGAGCTGATCCCCTACGGCGAAACTATTAATTGGGAATGCAAGCAATGACTCAGAACCGGCTAGCTTTGGGCCATAGTGGAGGGATTGTGTTCCATTAAGACAACAGCGGGCCACACATCGATGGAGAGTCGCCAGAAGATCTGGGAGCTTAGTTGGGAGGTCCTTATGCCCCTTATAGTCCAGACCTAGCCAAGTGAGCCAAGAACAAAGTGATTACCGCCTTTTCATATCCATATCGAACGATTTTACTGGTGGAAAGTTCGTCTCAAGAGAAGCTTGAGAAACAAGCAAGACTTGTGAAAGAAGAATTTGTCGCTAGTAGGGACGATGGCTTTTACGAGAGAGGGATAACGAAAAAATAATGCAACGGGCCGGCCTAAATCGGACCATATTTTTACTATCTATGGGCAAAAATAATGGATTTCTTTTTACTACACCAAATAGGCTTGTTTTTTTGAATGGAACTTGTGGCTTGTTTGCCATAATTTTTGTTATCGTTTTAGAATGGGTTTCAAATTCAGTTACCGATGAACCATTACTCTGATATTAGTGAGGTTTCGAATATAAGTGGAGTTCACGGATTCTTAAGTTGACTTCCAGACTTAAAGTTGTTTTCAACAATTCTCCTGTTACTGGAGAGTTAATAAATGTACGAAAATGTTCATTGATCCCTGGCAAGGAAATGAGCATCAGAATCATTTACAGGCTCTGAACCATTATGCGCTGTAGGAGATCATGTCGTCGGAGAAGAATTCAGGGAATATACTGGACAGAAACCATGAAGCAGGCCAACCGAAGGCGCTTTGAAGCATGTTTAAAAATTAGCAAGAACGACCTGTGTATCCTAACAGACTTCCCAACAGGGCACTGCAGAGTCAGGGAGCACTTTGCGGGTACTAGGTGCATCAGAAGAAGGTCTCTGCAGATTCTATGAAGAATCTAATGAAATTCATGAACACCTAGTGGGATTCTGTGAAGCACTAGCCCTCAAAAGACAAGATATCTGGGCAAGCACCTACTATCAGAGGAATAAATGAAGTCAGTGGAAAGGAAACTGGCTTACAGAGAATACTCTAGAATAGATTTCGGCCAAATATACAAGGACCAGGGCTAGCTAAACACCGGCTAGTGTCCAGAAACTAAATGCAGATTGGGTCTGGTAAACCGCATTTAGTTTCTGGACTCCGGCTAGTGTCCAGAAGCAATCACTCGTGTTGTGCGTGCTATTGTTCTATCACAGAAGAGACCTACAGTTTTATGCCGACTCTGAACGGCTAAGTTTGTGAAGCTTTCATTCTGGCATTCATTCATGATGTATTTTAATTCAATCCACGTTAAAATCGACTGGTTTTATTTTCAGTGGTTAATGCAATTTCACAGCACACCGTAAATTATCGACGATTACTTAAAGGGTGATTTTTTAAACGCTATAGGAAAAAAAGAAAAAAGTTTCTCAAAAAAAAAAAACACATAAAATTCCGAAAAATGCATGAAATCTTTATTTGAATCGATAGTACGGTCCATATAATTTAATGTTTGAAGATTATTTCATGCAAATGTTGACCTTGACTGCGCCTCAAATGGTCCATCCGCTTAGTCCAATTTTGGCATACTCTTTCCAACATTTCGGCCGGTATCTCACGAATAAATGCTTCAATGTTGTCTTCCAATGCGTCAATTGAAGCGGGCTTGTCTGTATAGACATCAGCTTTAAAATAGCCCCACAAAAAATAGTCTAAAGGCGTTAAATCGCACGATCTAGGCGGCCAATTGACCGGTCCCGAACGTGAAATAAAATGTTCACCGAACTCGCCCCTCAATAAGTCCATTGGCACCGTCTTGTTGAAACCATATGTCATGCAAGTCAAGCTCTTGCATTTTGGGCAAAAAAAAGTTGGATATCATCTCACTGTAGCGCTCACCATTCACAGTTACGTTACGATTCGCATCATCTTTGAAGAAGTACGGTCCATTGATGCCCATAAACCAGCCCATAAACCGCACCAAACTGTGACTTTTTCTGGATGCATTGGTAGCTCTTGCAATGCTTCCGGCTGATCCCAATCCCCAATTCACTCCAAAATCGACAATTCTGCTTATTTACGTACCCATTGAGCCAAAAATGAGCTTCGTCGCTGAACAAATCTTCGGCCAACTTTCCAAGAGGCCATTCACCAAAAATTGTACGTACTTATTTGCAAGCGTTGTCCGTCTGTAAGACGATTCATGGTTAAATTATAGACCAAACTGAAGATGTTTGACAGTGAAACAAAACACGAAACGTGCGTCAGCTGTTTAAACCAGTGTTGCCAAAAAGTTAATAGCTAAAAAATCACTCTTTATAATTGTTTTATTAACGATCTAAAGCGAATCCTTGATGAATCTCTTGTCGCTTACAATTGATAAAAGTGTGAAGAATATCGTCTACAAGGTGAACTGAAATATTCACACAATTGATCGTAATTACAATAATATGGAACAATGTTCGGTGATTCGTGATTAACTGTCAAAAAATGCACAAATAACCGTCAAACTGATTTGTGATTTGTCAAATTTATGTGTGGACAAGCAGACAATCAGCATGAAATCGGAAATCTGTCTAGAACTTGGGCAAGTCTACGTGTGTAACGCAAAACACGGAAGCATAGTGAGCAGCGCCGGCCCAAGCCAAATGAGCGCCCTGCGCAAGATGTACGTTTAGCGCCCCTATTTGCTGTTGTGGCAGTAAATGTCGTTTTGACATTACACTAGAGGTAGACTTTCAATACGTTTTATTTTATTGAAGTATCCCCGGTTGGAATAAATCCTCGGTAACATACGAATCGATTAGGAATGAGAATGTTGAGCCCAGAAAGAAGTACAAAAAAAAACGAAGTGGTTTTGCAACATGTGAAGCAGATATTGGAAATGAGGCATAAAATGTAGGCAGATTGCTAGAATAACCGAGTGCAATCTGCTATCGAGTATAAAGGAAAACAAACGAAATATTAGGAGTGTTTTTAGTGCATGCCAAATATATTGGTCCTCCAAAAATTGGAGTTCATTAAGTTATATTATTTTTTGAATTAGATTTTGGAAGCTGGAGAAAATGGACTTAATTTAAGCAAAAGCGTAGCTTTAAATGAAAAATCAAATTCATTGAATCGGTTGGGCCGTTTGGATTTTATTAACGTTTTAATCCGACTACGCTTATATGCCGAATAATTTTATCCATCAGTGTATGAAGTAAAGTGTCATCCCTATTCCCTACTCGAAACGATACCTACGTACCTACATGAGCTGTCTCCGTGATGAATACGTTTTCTTGATAGGAATTGCCGACTGATACATATGTACATACGTTCACATAAGCATTCTTATATGTGCAGAAATTGAGAACAGAGTATTTTCATGTTTTCCTTTGGACACTTTTGAGTGCTTGTGCGTGCAATTATCGTGCACAGGCTAGGTGGAATTGTTTGTATTCGTATGGCAAAGTAGCAAAGGAGGAAATTTCATACGTGCAAAAATAAATTCTGCACGTCTGACTCAAATGATTTGACACACGAATTGAGAACTAAGTTTATTACTTGAGATGTTTTCCTATGGACATTTTTGAGCGAAGCGTGCAGATTTTATTTCTGCACGGTTCACTCGAAGATTTGGTGAGATTTTGTTTGGTTTCTTTCGAACTAAACTCTTGTGTGTGGAAATGCATAGGTTTATTTAGTCTTCACAATGCGCCCACAAGCGCTGTGTGCCCTGTGCATTTGCACATCCTGCACATATGGTGGTACCGGCCCTGTGAGTGAGAGATGTAAGAAAAGAAAACAGAGAAGAGCCGGCATTCTGATGGGGTTTCTGTACCACGGCAGTCGAAGACAAGTATAAAATAAATACATTCAAAGTTTCATTAAATTAAGTTTGAGTTATTTTCGTTAAAAGGTAAAGATTTGTTAAAAGTTTCATTAAACATGTTTTGTTCGAGAGGTTGGGCGAAACAAGCAAGACTTGTGAAACAAGAATATGACGCTATTAGGGACGATGGCCTTAATAATAATAATATGGGTGGCGCTACAGCCCGTAGAGGGCCAGGGCCTAGCTTCTCAGCAACCACTAGTGTTGTGCGTGCTATTGTTCAATCACGAGTGGAAGGGACCTACAGTTTTATGCCGACTCCGAACGGCCAAGTTTGAGAAGCATTTTCTAGACAGTTATACTCTTTGAGCATTTTCAGTGACTCGAAAGAGGTGGGGCCGTGAAAAGTATTTCTTGTCGTACCAGAAATCGAACCCAGATAGGTAGGTCCAAGTGCGTAGGTGTCAACGCACATACCCACAACGCCACGGGCCACCACTACGATGGCCTTCAGTTTTCTTAAATTTCGTGCAAAAATAATGGACTACACCTACGGCCTAAAGCCTAAGCTTGTTTTTTTTAGGAACTTGTGACTTGTTTACCATCGTTTTAGAATGGGTCTCAAATTCAATTCTACTTACGGCTCTTTGGTTAGACCACATTTAAAACATTCCTCCGCCATTTTAAGATTCCTTATGTGATCTGCAAGAACTTAGATTCAAATGAGCCACCGTGAATTTCACAAGACAACCTACGTATCCGCAAATTAAACATGTCTTGACGAACTTCCGAATTATGATTTCAGGCAGATGCAAAATGATTGACTTGCAAATCTTAAGTTTCAGGGGTGATGCGACTGTAGTCATGCTTATCCACAATTATCATATTAATTCCTCGGAATTACATAGTTGATTATTTCTTCGTCTTCTTTATTGCTTGGCAAAGTATGAGATATAGATACAGATTTCCATAGAAACACAAATACAATGCAGAATTATTCGAGTAGGAAATAGATTTCTCATGAATATTGGTGTGTACATGCTCCCCGAAGATCTCCTCGGGGGACTAAGTTACTTTGCGATAAATGCGCAGAACTAATTGTGGCCACTGACAAGGTGTAAATGCACGTTTAATGAGCATGCCAACGAAATTGATTTCAGCAAATTTCGATGAGAATTTAAGAACTTCGTTCATTCATTGATGTTTGAATAGTAGTCTGCGAGATGTAAAATCGGTGGGTGATCCTAAGGTGTGCAGCATAAATCTGTTGTTTAAAATGGTGATACGGAGAGCATTCACCCAGAGATCGTGTGGTCTGTGATGAATAAAAAAAGTTCCTCAACCGTGCTAAAAGTACGACAATGGGCGTGTTTTTTTTTAAAAAAAACTCAGTACTCAGCTCAGTGTTGATTCTCAATAAAACAACTCTCTATCCACAATATTTTTTTTTGTTTCAAAAGTTGGTACGTGAGCTTACGTTCATGGCAGTACATGTCTAAATACTGTTAAGTAAGTAGATTTGTCCTTGCTCTGTACACTAGTCAAACATTGCAATGTTCCTATTTTTTTATATAACATATATTTTGTATATATATTTATATATTCAAAAAAAAAAAAACACTGTCCAATAATCAATGGATACCAACATTTAAGAAACAAATAGTTTTTCTGAACATTCGTTGGCGCCATCTGTGATTGAGATTCTTCAACGCGATCTAATCATTATTGACTGTCAAATGTTACTGAGTGGTTTCTGCCCAGTAATTCGTTTTGTTGATGCTTCGCATGTAAAAGTAATACTGAGCTGAGTGCAGACCCTCAAAAAAAAAAAACACGCCTAATCTCTCTTGTTGTTCCCCATTGAAGGGGTAATGATTCATTTTACAGTCCTCCTCTTCACTCGAGGCGTGAACACACTTTTGCAAAAAGTTACGCCACGTTTTTCAACACTGCACAAAATTTGCTCCACCTCCTGCCCTCATGTCGGACATTTTTCTACCACCATACCCTTCCACAAGGCAGTGAACTATTTGCTCTTAAATAGGTCAACTTCGTAAAGTGCCAGTGGTTAGTGTTTGAATTCTATTCCCAGTAAACAGACAGATGTTTCCTGATTTGACAAAAAGCCGGTATTTCATTAAAGACGGACGGGGGAACCCTTGCCATTTTATTGCTTCGTTATCTCGACGATATCGTGTCAAATTGTTGTTGACTATAATTCAAGGCACTCTGCGATTCAGCACGTGATTGTTTATTGCCACAACAAACCATTCAATTGTTGTGGAAAGTTAAAAGGGGGTCTTGGACAAGTTGGCTTTCTTGATTGTAAAACGACGTATGTACTCTTGAATTCTCTTAAGGCGAAGAGCTGATTAGGAAGCGCCGAAAAAGCATCACTTAGGTATATTTAGACACATTCATTACTTTAGACCAAGTCATCGCGGAAGACAGCTTGGTCTTGATGACTGGAAGATTAGTGTCAAGAATCAAGCACGAAAGGCATAGATAATGGGCCTGATCAGTAAGTAGAACAGGCTACACAGGCTCATAATGGCAGAAAGTGTCAACACAGTTTGTTTGTAGACGGACTGCGGCTGCAGTGTTCGGCAGACGTTAGACACAATTTTTAGCCCATTAGCGGCGTTCACACTCAACCATTTGTCGATACAATTTGGCTTGACGACAAATTGGAAAAAATTCAAAATGCCTTGACTACCGTACTACACGTCTGGCTACAGTTCTGCCAACTAGCAGTTAAGAGCGATCACATTGACGATTTCGCCGATCAAGCACGGTTGCCAAGCAAATCGTATCGACAAATTGTTGAGTGTGAACGACGCTATTAGTGACAGATCAAATTTTAAAATCAAAGGCAATCGCAGAGGCTGCTCTAAAGCAGAAGACATCGACGTCGAACGATCGACTTGCGATCCTTTTCGACTGACGATGACCAAATTGCATAAAATTTGCTGAACATTTTAGACCCTCTACTACAATATCGTGTAGTAGATCGAATTGAAATAATGTAGTGACAGTTTACTGTTTACTGCGGCAATTGAAAGACAATCGAAGCGAGCTGGTCTTGAGGAAAATGAGGACAAAACCAAATGTCGACCTTGACAACCGTTTGTACTTCGGATTGTCTTAACAACTTGGTTCAAAGCTTCTGATCGGTGACCGAAAGGCATGCCCTACAAAGCAATTATTCCGCCACCCCCTTTGAAATGGGGCTGAAAACAGGACAATAAGCAGAACGGCGGAGATGATGTGGATGTAGCCAACAAGTCAAAGATCCGACGAGTATATTGGCTCTCCATGGATCGATGGGTTGAGGAGTAAGTAGGTCAGTCAAGTAAGAAGAGGTTGACAATGTAGATTGAAATGTTTTGCATGGCCAAGGCCGACAGTCTTTTCACTTGAGCGCGGCATTTTATTCCACAAACGACGAGTGCGATCCTCATTTTTTCACGCAGTCAATTGGAGTGAGTCCTTAACCTTGAATTGGTCCACAATTTTAAACCGCTTCCTCGTCGATATAATCCTGGTTTGGACAATGTAGAAGCAATTGTATTCTGAAGTCTGATCCACGCCAAGGGGGGTAGCATCATGCATCAATGCACTGGATGGCGGAGTTGGTTGAGTGCCTGCCCTTGGTTAGAGGGGTCCCCGGTTCGAATCCCAGTGAAAGCAACGCTTTTATCCGGTTTTCAAATCTGGTCCAGTCACCATTTGCCGTTGGGATCAAATTAACGAAACAAGTGTGCTGGCGATTTCGCTGACAGCCCACTTACACCTACCTACCGAAGTTGCTGCTGGCAGCACAATGGACCAGTTTTGAGTCAGAGTGCTCCAGTCTAGGGTTAAAAACACCTCAGAAAAACAAAAAAAATCATGTCTGGACTGGGAAAAGCACCTAAATCACAGCTACATTGCACATTTCTTCTGCTTATACTGTCCATCATACCACGGGTTTATTATCGGAGGATCGATAGCCTAAATCAGTAGGAATACTGGGCCGAAGCACAGCTAAATTAAAGAAGGCTGGTTGACAGTCATAAGACTGTGCATTGGCTGAGTTCATCGACTTTTATGCAAAATGTACGAATATAATTACTTTTCAGATCAAAGCACAAACATTTATGTTCATTCGGCCATAAGAATGTAGCTTCATCCACACTGGCGTCGAAAAAAACCATCCCGCACAACACGAGTAATTCCTGTGAGCTTCCCATGAGCTACAAGGACGGCCAATTAAGTCGAATCAACAAATGTTATGAAACAAGAAAGAGCCAGGAAGAGTCCTTAAGTGAAATACCTTTTCCCTGCGCACACCCCGCCAGGACCCAATTGGATCCTGCCAGTTCAACGACAGAAGAGATGGATGAGTTGGGTGGATGTTCGATGGATCTGAAAATAGCCGAATACATTTCTATTCCTTAATTTCCAAGACATCACGACTACCGTCGGGAAATCTGCTTTGGCACTGTATTCCATTTTTTACTCTTCTCCCACGAATAAATTCCCCCGTGATGGCATTTAAATGTTTGCTTGACTTCGGCTGACAAATCACTTGACTTCTTAGAGAAATAAATGAAATCAAGTTGACACTTGATTGACACGACGGTACAGGCGTTGCCAAGTGTTGTTCTCTTTGAGTGACAAAATGCAGATGTTCACCAAAAATGGGAATCACTCTCTAAACACAAGTCCATATGGCAGTTGAAAATTCACAAGAGAAAAAATAAAAAAAAAACACTTACCCAACAAGCACTTCCTAATCAAATTCAGTCCGGAAATCAACTTCAGTTTCGAGGAGAACAGAGCAATTCGAGAGAGAGAGAGGAAGAAAATCAAGAGAAATCCTTTTAATCCCGAACTGCACGCGTTTTAATCTCCACCTTGAAATCCCCTTTTAAATCCAATTAGAATTCACCACCACCCCGCGTTGAAACTGTGGCGCAGAAGATCAAGGAGCGGGCACTTCTTATTGAGTTCACCAACAACAACAACATCGGCGCACAAATAAAAAAAAAAAAAAACAGCCAACAAAATTCTCATCCAACCACGCACCGGACTAAAGGCAACTCAATCATATTTATCTCGTTTTCATTTTAATTCCCACCATAATTCTTCAGACGAATTCGAAGCAAAAAAAAAAAAAAAAAAAACGATACTTTATCGCACTCCGCTTTCCACTTTGGTTTCGGTATATTCTTTTTTTTTTTTTAGGAATTATTTTTTTTATAGCCCCAATCAATTATCCGGCGTGGAAAATGAAGAGCAAACAGCAAATAGTGTTCATTAATTCTGGGGCGCCGCTATTACTATTACACCAGAGCGCGACGAGACCATCGCACTACAAACATCACGAACAATGGGAATCACACACGAAATGTATCTCAAAACTCATGGATTGCTGTTGATTAACACGACACACAAATGACACAAATGAGGAGCAGTGGAGAGCAGTGAAAAGAAAAAAAAAAAACAGAAAATAAATACCGAACAAAAAATTAAGAATGAAACGCTAAGGAGGATAGAAGACTGAGAATGCTTCTAAATTGATTGAGCACGCACGGCGTAGAGTGGAAACGACAGAAAAACACACACAACACTTAGCCGGGGAGCTTCCACATAATTCAAGAAAGAAAAATATCTCACATATGTCGGAGGGGAAACAACAAATATCTTTAACACACAAATTAAAAGAAAAAAAAGAAACAGGGAAACAAAATGACACTCAAGCGCGAACGGTTAAACGTTAAACATTAAACGGGCAAAACAGAGCTAAACGCCAAATCCGAACGACAATCCGTCGCACCACAACGAAATGAGATCAAAAACAATCTCTCACATGCAATTAGCACACTATTGACACCCCACTGTACGTCTCACAGAACTGGTAATAATAATAAAACGGAAAATAATCACACAATCATATCAACATCATCATCATCATCATCGTCGTCGTCGTCATCCACACCACCACGATATCACGGGTATATCGCAATCGAAACCAACATATGGTCGACCAGAGGGCATAGCAACATTATAAATATCCTAGCAACATTTCAGGGCATTGCCAGCAGCACTATGATACACGCCACCGACGTCGCGTACCGAAATGATGTGTAGTCCCCCGTATATCCGGAGAGTCTCCCTCGTTCGAACAGCACGATACAGCGGTAGCAGCACTTATTACACCAATTACACCGAGCGACAGACTATTAGCGATTATGTGGCGCACGACTATTAAATTCGAATATCATTAAGTAGAATGTATCTATATGGTAGGTCTCTCTGTATGAGCGAGATATCTTTTGGATACACACACTTAATACTCATTCATTCCCACTCTCTCGCGCGCTCTCACTCTCTCTCTCTCTCTATCTCCCCTTTACTCTCTCACTCTCAGTTTGTGTTTATCAGACTCTGTCTCTGTTGCTCCTGCGGTTTGTCTCTCTCGCTCGCGCGATGGGGGAGGGAAGGACAAGCATCAAAATCCTATTTACTCTAGTGAATGCGAAATTCATCTAATAAATGTATCCAACTGAGAATAAACAGTCAATCACTAGCACACAACGGAGCCCTCATCCCTCATCCTCTTCACAGTCGCCACCACTGGCAACGCGACGACGACGACGACGGCAACACACAACAACTCGCCCCGACTCGGTGTGTGGATATGCACTGCCAGCAGTAGCAACACCGCCAGCAACAAGATACAAGATACTAGATACTTTTGTTCGTCCGTTCCTCCTTTCCGCACACAATCGTTCCCGCGTGGGTCTGTGTGTCCGTGAGACTTTGATTCCCCGTTTGCTCGGATCGCTTTTACTACTATACCTTTTCTTCGAGTCTCTTTTGTTTTGTTTTGGTTTTGGTTTTGTATCCACTTATCGTTGTCTCAGCGGCAACAACAAGAGCAAAGAGAACATCCCTGACTGAAAATACACGGCCGCCGCGGCCGTCTGTTAGACTGACTGAGTGACTATAAAATATGAACCGAACTCTGGGGCAGCAGCTAACTCAAACGTCAATTTACAACTGAAACGATTTGCCTGCTCATTCGGAAAGCAAACATAATATACGGGCCCGGCCTATTATTATTGCTGCTGTTAATATTATGGATTCATATGAGTGTGTGCGACTCGTATATCTTCATCTGTATCCATATCCATTACTCATACATGCTACGACTGCGACCGACGATGATGATGGCTGGCAGGCAGGCAGGGCACCAGCTTGAAGAAGTGAAAGACTCTGGCTATGCTCCTGAACTCTCAAAGCTACATATGCTCTGCTCTGACTGTGCTGTGCTCTGTGCAAGAGTCGTCGCACAGCAAGACGACCAGGAGGCAATCATCTGTTACTGTTACTGTTGCTGGTTTTCTGATTCGGCTTCAGCTTCAACTACTCACCGATGTGTTGCTGCCGCTTGGGGGATCGTTCTGTGAGTGTCGTCCCCGCGTAATCATCATCATCGTCGTCGTCGTCGTCGTCGTTGGCCGTCGTTCGTTCGTTCGTTCGGTCGTTGTGTAGTTTGCAAAGTTAGAGGAGCAGCCAGTCCCCTTAAATCCTCTTCGAAAATAATAATTGAAACGACGAGCACGGTACACTCAACTGATTCGGATTTCAGAATGAGACACTGTGCAAGAGCGAAAGAGAGACCGAGAGAGATTGATGGTGAAAAAAGAGAGAAGATACTTAGTGTGTTGTCGGAATGTTGAGATATAATAACGACAAGCAACGAGGGTATTCCTTTCTTGTGTATCTAGATACAATTATGTTTCACACAAGTTCAAAAAGAAGAAAATACACAGAACTGTTTGTAGAGCGATGACGATTACGTCTGGCTAGAGGGGGTGGGGGAGGGTGGCGCGGTGGGGTGGATGGTCTGGTGGAAAGGGCCGGGTGGAGGAATAGAGAGCATTGAATGGATTTGTTGTTTTGTTCGTTTTCCATTTCGAATGCAATGCAAATGTTCGACTTAGCAGTTAGCGAGCGAGCACGAGGGAGAGCCAGATAGTGAAGCACACACATGCACACCGTCGCTGAGGGGGTGAAAGATATGAAATGTGGAAACATAATAGTAAAACGTTTCGCATTTTATTATGTGTATATGACTTCTATCGACATTTTATGACCGAAAAGGAGTTGTCTGTTTGGAAGCTTATTATTTCTGATAGCCGGAGTGTGGCGTCGGCGAGTGGTGGCTGACATAGTTTCTGTTTTTTTTGTTCGATTTTTCCGTAGTCATTGTCAATTGTGATTCATTTTTGGGTGGGAATTTCAAATGAGACTATCATAAGCCGCATTAAAGGCAATCAGTCATAATTAGTTGATCACATTTTTCATGACCGAGTGAATGAAAATGATTGTGATTTGAGCTTGAAAATATTATTTGAAAAATGCATTTATTTCAGAAACGAGTAAACAAATTTGGTGTTGCCTAACGCCTGCCAAACATTTTAGGTTGCAATTCAATGAACTAGGTACACGGCTGTGGAAAATAATAAGCATACATGGATTTTTATTCATCTCGCTCTCCCTCTACTTACCTCTGAGTGATCTTGTTGACGGTTGATTTTGCATTCTTTTCGTTAGATGTTAATAACGTTTTAACTAATAGCAAGCGGATGCATCTACTTCAGTAGTTCTGAGAAGTTTATGTAAGAAGTTTAATTTCCAAGTGTGCAATAGAATAAGCACAGAACACTTTCCCAGCTACTATTTTCAGCGGTATTCTTTCGTTGCACGTTTCCATTGTAAGTAATAACAATCTAATTATCAGATTTTATTTAACAATTGAAAACGTTAGTATCTTAAAAAGATAGTGTGTCGGAAGAAGCATTGCTCACCCGAACGACGAAGGATTATAAATCAGCTCAGAAACGAAGGACAATCGCTAAGAGCTGCTGCCAAAAATGCTTCTTCCTCTGTAGGTATGGTCAGAAATGCTTTATATTTCAAACATTCGGAAGAAACTAGGGGTAAAAAAATTGACCATCAAATAGTTCGATGCGTCAAAAAAATCCGTTTATAACATCGAGACAGAACGAAACGGACTTAAATTTAAGCATCGATACTTCAATAATTAGAAGAAGGTTAATAGAACATTAACATAAAGCTTCCCATCAAAAAGAGTGTCATCTTTCATCGAAAAAAATAATATCAAGGACCGTATTCATTATGCGGAAATAAATTGCAAGAAGCTACCTGAAAAATGGCTAAACATACTGTAAGCTGGTGAGCCAAAAACTAATTTATTTGTACCGGATACATCAAAAGAGTACTTGAGAAGGTCACCTGGAATGTAATTTGACTCCAAATTCACTGTTAAAACCACGAAACATAGTGTTGGAAACATCATGGTCTGGCGATGCTTCTCGTATTACGGTCTTGGACCAATTCACCGGATCAAAGATGTCGAAATCTTAGAAACTTTGACGTATCCATATGTAGATGACAACTTGCCTCTGATTTGGCAGTTCCAACAAGAAAATTATCCTAAGTTTTTTTGATAACGGTGTTAAGATTCTTGAATGGCCAACACAGTCCCTAGACCTTGCCGGCGTGTTGTAGTGATTAGCTGCATCGACGCTTGCGCTTGGGGGCTATAGGTATCTCATGTTTAGAAAAAGCTTCTAAAACTTCGCCATTCGGAGTCGGCATACAATTGGAAGTTCCATTCACTTGTGCTTTAGAGAAGGCTTAGCTTCCTCTCGGACTGCTACATCACCCATCTTACTAACACTGATCGAAAGCCACTTGTTGCCTTCAATAAGTTGCCAATTTGTTTGTGTGCAGCAGATGGCCTGCTTATGTTTTATTTTTTATTTTTATGAGTGGGAACCTCTTTATTTAATTGACCAACTAAGACTAAATTCCACAAATTGAAATTATGTAAAAGAAAAAGTAAACCTGTGGGCGTGTTGTCTATAGACACCGATATCCTGCTACCAAAGTCAACCATCATCCCCTCAAGATCTTACCGGAAGTCTGACTACCAGAACCAGCCTCTGGATGGCAGAAACCATGTCGCAATGTCATGGCCAAAGAACAATATGATATCAAAGACAGACATGGTGATATGTAGTGATAGCCAAGCGGCTAAACAGTTTCTGGATGCAGTCACATTTAACTCGAAGACTTCCCTGAATTGCCAATTTCTAAAGGAGATCACCGACTATACACTCTCGAAAATAAAGAAGTTGAAGCGGGGGCCCATGGAGGGTCTGAGACTGAGTGGAAATTCGACCGCTTTTTGTATTTGATTGCCTTTATAAGGGACTGCCGGCCATAAGGACTTTCATTTGAAAGAACTTAGATGATTTGGCCACGTGCGTCGACTCAGTCACGACTATTGAACATGTGTCTCTACCTTCCAGCTCGATGTACGGTCTTATCGTAATTGAATCTTCTTCTCCAACGCAAACAACATCACAGATCGCACGAGAATCTATTCTCTCGAAAACACTTTCAACAACATTCGATATTGCTTATGCCTATCCACGGTACAGAAAAATTGGGATAATCTGTGACAAGTATGAACTCAGTTTGGCCCTCGAAGGAGGAGACTCCTTACAATCTTTGTACCTTCTTAGGGTGAGCCATAGTCCAGGCCAAAACCTGGACTTGAGCCTCTATTTAAGTCGCCTTCTGTTGCTGATGATCCCGAACATGTTACCATTCGTATATCCGACGCAGATGTCTTCTTTCGAAGGCACCATGAACTGGCTGTTTTTGGTTGTCGTCCAGCTTTCAGCTCGGACTGGCAATATAAGGCTTCTGGAGAGCGTTAATTTGTTTTTCGAGTGAGGAGATTTAACGCCAATTGTGGCTACAAACCGGAGTTGCAACTCGACTCATTTTGATTGTTTCTAAATCGTCTGGAAAAGTTCCAACACGGCAAGGGGGGGGGGGGGGGGGACGTTGTCGTATATCTGCGTTACCCAACAGTTGAGAGGCTTTGTAGAAGATAGTGCCCTCCGTGTTTACAGTCTAAAAAGAAGCAGCCAATTATGAGTTCTGGTCAATCGGCATTCATTTTCAATTATTGTCAGCAACACAGTGAAGCAACTCCTAACCAAGAGATGCATGCGACGATCTTCGTTATCAAAGAAGGACTAAGCTTTGTCCACATTCCATATATGTATCTCCCTTCCCTGCATCAAACATTCCTCCAACCAAATTTAATTCGATCAGCCCCACTGTGGCAATCCGAAGAACATCATTTCATATTCCTGAGCACACAATTTACGAGAGCAATTTATACAAAGTTAATCGTTTCCCGCAACAATTTTCGTTCGAGTTCATCGTGTGGCTCGTTTCCCAACAACGACTGGCATTTCTGTCCCAGTGTGCGGCGGGCCTTGGGGGAGTGTGCGCTTGCACGTGAGTGTTAGTTCTTGTGTGTATTTGAGTGTAACAAGGCCACCCTTACCCAGTGGCTGGGACTGCACACGACTCCAGGTCGCGTTGCACAATCGTTATTCAAATTGAAACGTAAATCGAAGTATTTAAGGAACCATGAATTACTTCGGAACCACGAAACGACCCTGCTGACTTCGATGAGCGATGGAGGTGCCAGTGTTTATGCATGGGTGTGTGTGTGTGTGTGCGATGAAATTGGGGGTGGCATTTACAATGAAGTTCGGAAAAGTTTCGTCCTGCCACTGCCACTATTTTGCTTCATTGTCGGACTGTCGTGTGGTGGTCTTCAGAAACACTGTGGCACACTTTATGTCGATGTTGGGTGGCGTGAGCACTGGTTTGGGGGTGGTAGCACATTTCAAATTTGCCTGTGTGACTAAGTGAAGGGATATGCATTTTTGATGAGACTTCTAATTGATTTGTCTTGTGGTTTGGATGAGTCAATGAATCAAGTTTCACTGTGGACGGGCGGGGGCCTCCGGAAGGGATGTGTGCACATTCGACTGGACACACGAGCCTCAGATTGATGGAAGTTTCGACATGTGCGACTGGGCACGCAAATGAAAATCGGCCTCAATTCGAAAGTAGTTGAACAAGTGCCTGTGCATATAATTTTGAAGGTTCGTTCGCCGGTAAATGACAGAGTTGATGGCGATTGGGATTTGAATCTTTAATGGAATTGTGATTGTGAGGGAATTTGTTGTTGCGAGAAGTTGTTGTTAATGACTTGAGAGGCAACTACGTCCAGGATGGGGGCAAAGTTCGTTTCACGTCATCAAAATGTGGACACATTCAGTTAAAGGTCACGGCATGCGGGTTGTCGGTTGGTCTTTAGAAGGCGTAAATTTATTTAAGGCATTAACTGTGGGGATGTCCCCTTTCTTCGCTGAGCTTGAGCCTGCGGCTAAGGATAATGGTGAAGTCTGACGAAGCTTGAGTCTCATTCGGAGGGCGCTAGTTATGGTTAGTCCGAGTCTGGTGATAGAGTGGGAGACAGGGGTACAACAGAGTTTGAGGTTGAACCTGAAACTGGCTGAGTCACAGTCCATATATTAGGCTAAAGTGGACATTTGAATGATGCTTGGCTGGGACTGTGTCTGTGATTGAGAGTTAGCCTGAGACTCTTACCAGCTCCGATCCTGCCTGGAGATGAGGATGTACATACATACATGCGTCCGAAGAACGAAATTAAGATTAGGCTATCTCCGCTTGGTCCTGGGGTAGAAACTGGGTCGGAATTTGAAGCCAGAGCCAAAGCCATCTGAACCCGAGTTTGAAAAAACCTCTGAGGCGTTTTAGAGACTGGTACGCAGACTATGTCTTGATTGAGGTAAAACGTAAGGTTCAAGCTAACGCTGACGTTGAAGCTGGGACGAAGGCCGAAGTAGTTGATATACTTGAGCCTGTGGAAGAGAATAAAGCTTAGGCTAAGCTTATGGTTAAAATGGTGTCTAAGTCTAAGACTAATTTTGTCGAAAAATCTGAATCTGAGGCTTAGTTTTAGGCTACGCGGAGACTGTGTCTTCAGTTAAGACTGAAGTTGGAGCTCCAGCTGGGAATGGCTCTGAAGTTGAGGATGTCCTTGAGACAGAAGATTAAATTAAGGTTCAGGCTTAAACAGTGTCTGAGCCTGTGTCGGAAGTACAAACTGAGTCTAAGTTTGAGGAAAAGCCTGGAGTTTAGTTTTAGGCTAAGATTAGGAATGAGACTGTGTCTTTCCTCGATCTCAAATCTGAGACTCTAGCAGACTGAGCTAGAATTAAAGGTGGGATCAGAAGGAGACAGAAAGATAAAATTGTAGAGACATGTGGAAGTTACGTATTTACCTAAGTCTGAAGGTGAAGTTGAGTCAGAGACTTGGCATGAGCCTCAGAGTGGACGCGGGCATGTATCTAGGCTTAAGACGGAATCTGAGAAAGATCAAGAGTATAACAAAGTTGGTGGGCAAGGTTAACTCTGAGGCACAGACTAAATTGAAACACTAGTCCACGGGCTGAGAGCATATCTGAATTCAGGGGTTAGGACTGAATTCGATATTTTGGAATGAAGTACTAAATATTTTCGTAAGTAGACAATTCGATCGATTTCATAAGACACAATTCGATCACTAGACCCTGAAGCTTAAGCTGGATTCGAGATTGATAATGCAGTACTAAATGTGTAACGAGTATTATCGCAAGTCCTCTAGGGTGAGACTGAATCCGATGTTCAGAATAAAGTACTAAATATGTACTAAATACGAACTAAAGTCTCATGCAAATTATTCTGATACAGTAATGCAGTACTAAATATGTACTAAATACGAACTACAGTCTCATGAAAATTAATCTGACACAATAGCCAGTGCTAAATATGTACTAAATACGTACCGCAGTCCCTTGAAAAGTAATCTGATACAAGAATCCAGTACTAAATACGAACTGCAGTCTCATGAAAATTAATCTGATACAAGACTCCAGTACTAAATGTGTGCTAAATTGGATCTCTAGTCCTCGAAGTGGAGCGTCAATATGAGGTCGATATTTTAGTTCTAAATTTGTACTAAATACGTTTGCCGGCCCTCGAGGCTGAAATTGAATCCAATGTTGAGCTGCAGCACAAAATATCGTACAGCCAGTATCGATTGATTGTCATTCCCGGAGCCTTACATTCAGAATTCCATCTTAACCTCAAGCTTGAAACCATTTTAGGACGCTCTTCTCAACTTAACTCGAACTACAATTCGAGAAAAAAAATAAGAGTTGGCCTTAAAGCAAGTGTCCCCCCCTTCACGCACCACTTTCACGCTAAAATGTGCTTCAACTATTCTCCCTTCAACGCGACAGCATCACCTTTCATGGGGCAACCCCGATTTAATTTGTAGCAACAATATACACAACCCCAAGTTGAATGAATGTTAAATCCTGTTTGTAGAATGATTAACCATGTATCCATTCATTGGAGGCATTTGGCACGAGTGCCTCAGTCTGCTCTCATCCCGTCATTCCTCCAACAACTCCAAACCGACTCTCTCTCCACTGGGGAGTGTGTGTGCGTTTGTGTTCCCGAAGAGAGCGAGATTCCTATACGGATGCTGCGCCCTGAAAGCGTCTTTCTCTCTTTCTCTCGCCCGCAACCCACACAGTCGCATCCAGAGTCTGTATGGCTTCGGCATGACACCACTTAATCGACGTGGAACTGCAAGTAGCAGCAGCAGCAGCAGCATCATTAAGCATCGACTTGGAATTCATCATCATCATCATCGGCATCATCAGTGTGTTCCCGTTATAAGTTGTAAGAGACTGGAGCACATCGTTTAATGCCTTTTCACTGTTGTGCCAAAAGTTGTCTCCCCCCTCCCCCGGCGGACGACTCATCGTCTCTGTGTATGTGTGTGTGTGTGTGTAATTAGTGCCATTTAAGTGCTTGCCAACCATTCTCGGTCCCTATGATGTCAGTCTACAATCTGAACTCTGCTCGTCCCCCGGCGGCTCCATCCCCACGCCCCCAAGCCCAAGCAGCATCGTCGAGCAGTGGTAAGTGGATCCAGCAAGAGATTCATTCGGTAATTGGATGCCAGGCTGTGCATCTGTCAAACAACGCGATGCCACGGAGCAGATTGTGATGGCAATGCCATACGAAGGACGCGCACCAACAACAGATTGGCATAACGAATGGTGGATTGGGAGGGAGGGGGTGGTGGAGGCAGTCAGAGGCAGAGAGAAGTGAAGTGGTTGGGTCAGAATACGTTCTCTTGGCCATAAAACAATTTATCCTCGTTTTCGGCATGCAGCCATTTAATTTCCGATTATAGTGAGATTTTCATTTAATTTTTGTGTTTCTCGTTCTGGGGGGATTCGCTGGCAATTCTCTGTCTGCCTGTGTGCGTGTGTAGGTGTATGAGTGTGTGTGTGTATGTGTGACTGAGGATGAACGAGGCTGTGTAGTGTGGTCGGTGAATGGATAATTGCTACGTCCTGTCGTTGATGAGGCGGCACATTAAGTTTTATTTGCATTTTCGATTTTCCAAATTGAAATTATTATTTATACGGCTTTTGGAGGTTTATTTATTGGTTGAGCTGGGATTGGCCGGGAATGGGACGGCTGCCCGTGGGGAATGCGACGCGGCCGCGGACGACGATGACGGTGAATGGAGGATGCTTGCGTTGAATTCTGGCTCAATGGCTCGATGTTTGGACGGTTGGATGGATGATGTGGTAATTAATTTGCTTGACGTATTCATTTTTTGGATATCGGGCGCGATTGGCATCGAGCTATTCATGCAGCCAGCCTGAATGAGAGTTGATCTGGTCTGGTGTGTGCGTGTGTGTTTGCGTCTGACAAGTGGATGCGGATACAAAATGCGAAACGTGGACGCTTAATTGCATTGGCTGAGTGTGTGGATGGAGTGAATGGAGCGATGCTCACTGGACTGACCCCGAACAAATTGATACATCAATCGTTTAATTGAACGCACAGTGGTGGCGGGCAACTTATTAATGAAACTTGCCAGCGCAGACAACTGAAGTGGTGCTCAACTGTACGGGCAGTGGTGCGGATGCGGTCACGTGTAAACCGGGTGCGGATCGAAATCGGTGTTATTGGCAGTTATCGGTTTCGTAATTTGCTGGCTAGTTTGTTCACAACTATGTGGGTGTCCTCTTTCCGCTTTTTCTGCAACTTAGTGGTGAACGATGTGCTACTGTTACTAGCCGGGGCGGAATGTAGGATGATGCGGATGTTATCGCTAAAGCTGTGCCATGCTTCGAAACAGAAAAAATATTCCGATCAACTCCAACGCCAGTCTTATTTTAAGCTGTCCAGCTGCTGAATATGTTGAAAAATGTTTGGTACACTCTATTGAGTGACTTTTTAGACTTCCAAGCAGTTCATCTACATTATGCTGGCGACTTCTTTTTCTTCTAGTGGCACTACAGTCCGGGGTGGACCTGGGCCTCAGTCAACAAGCTTCTCCAGCTGGCACGATATTTAGCCAGCTGTCTCCAATTACGCGCACCTATTTGGTTGAGGTCCTTCTCCACTTGTTGGCGACATCGGTTTCGTGGACGTCCTCTATGGCGTTGTCCCACTGGTTCGGAGTCGAAGACTCTTCGGGCTGGAGCAGTGTTGTGCTGACGACTGGAGTAGCTGTTCGATGGACCCAACGGATAGTACAACGATAAGTACACTATATCAAAGTAGAGGTGAACTGGTAAGACAGTTCGAGTCACTGACAACACAAAACAATGTACCAGCTATGCACAGGGCCACTATGAGCTGCAACGAAATCTATATTAGTTATTGTCATTTTATTATAAACTTCGCAAAAATGCTTTAGAAACTATTCTGTTTTCAAAAAGGTAAAGGTTTTAGGGACCGAAATCGTTAAATTGAAAGCTGATTTGAGAGTTTTCCTCAGTTTTGAGGTTAAGGCTCACGGCGGAATAAAGTATACAGGTCAAACAGTCAACAGTGAGCGGTACAGAGTAGGCTAGTGCAGTTTAGCTCCGTCCAGAGAGCGTTTAGTTCGCCTCGTTCTTGTATTTCAGTTAGTTCAATGTAGTTCACTGCGCAGGAAACGGAGGATTGTTCGATTTTCGCCGGTTGCTCTAAGCACTCAATTTAGTACGATTTAGTTCAGTTATTCTTACAGAATGAAGGGAAAATTACACCAGAATTTGTTGAACTACTGAACTGAATGAACTAAAATAAACTGAACTTGTTCACTTAGTTCACATGATAAAGCTCTTTTTTGAACTAGTGCGTCCATGAACTACACAAGCCTAGTGTAGAGACAAGCTTTTCATGCAACACTTGGACAAGATAACCACCAATTGATGGAGTTATCTGCTGAAATACAGTCTAATGTACTACGAAGAGTGTGTGAAAAGTGGATACATGTACGCGCCAGCCGCGGCGGTATGGCTGTTAAATAAATTCAATATCATGGACATTAATAACATTTTTCTGTGTTTTTTTTTTAATTTAAATTCTCCACCTAGGAACTCAGTGCAGAGCAGCTGCATCTTCGAACGGAAAGGGCTATGCTTCGATGGTTTGGTCACGTGGCACGGATGTCCTCATCATCACGACTTCTGAGGCTTGCTTTGAATGCGATTCCATCAGGTAGGCGACCGCTGAGCAGACCCAGGACGAGGTGGTTACACCAAGTTCAAAAACTAGCCTGATTGCGCTTGGGCATAACTCTTGATGAGTCTTGTGGAGCGGAGGATCGCGTGGCGTGGAGATATCTCGTGCGTGCATTACCTCCGCGATCCCTATAGTGGATCATGCGGGTCAGAAGATGATGATGACGATGATTTTCCGCTTAAAAAAAAAACACCTTTTACCAAATCCCACAAATTGAGCATCTCACTACGGCACCAGTTTCAAGATGTTAGACATATCAAATATATCGGGCTTTTAGACCAGTAGAAAGCAAGCTTGAAGATAAATGAAAACTCAACTATACTGATCGCATAAGAAAAGTGTCATTAGACGTCATACACCAACAGAAATGCAATTAATGCAGCATAATACAGTATCCTCAGGCTGACTCTGCATCGGTCCTGCAGTTAAAGCTTCCTCTTCAGGCGCACTTCATTTAGGTAGGTGGGTGATAGGGTGCCCTGTCGGCCCTTTATGAAGTGGATCACTTGGTGAGTCCATTCTGCCCCGCTCTTGACGTCACCTTGAACATCGCTCCACTTACACTGATACTCCACTTGATCAACTTATACTATAAATGGGGGATAGCACTGCTCCTTAGCTACACTCCTCGGTGCAGTGGTTCGTTTTCAATGGACACACAATAATCCTATAGGAAAGCGACAACTAAGCCAACAAGGCAACACACCCAACAGCATTGATCACACAACGCGATCCCATTGAAAACTTAGAGACCCTGAGGCCAGATAAAGTTCTATGGGACATCAATCACATCTGGTTCAGGAATTCAGGAACAGATGGCGCACGGTATTAACACTTTTTTCTGAACAACTCGATTTTCAGGCGGAGATTATGGCAATTTGCTAGGCACTGGCCTGTAAATGTATTATCCACTCTAGAGATTGGCATCTTCTCAGACAGTCACTCAGCCATAAAGGCACTGAGACCAGTTTCCCTAAATTCAAAACTCTTATCAAAATCTTGCCTATCTCTAGATAAGTTGGTTGAGTATTAAATTTTCCCCTTAGCTGGACATACAGAGAGATTCCGCGGAATTCTGAAGCCGACGAGGCACGCCAGAATTCTGAACCCCGAATCTACAGAACAAAGCTCAGTTGACTATCAGCACCTTCGACCTGCAAGCTTGGGTTACGAAAGAAAGTAGCCTAACTAGTCAGCACTAGATGACTGAGAGACGAGATCACGCTCGTCGTACCGATCCTTCGCACTGACGATCCTTCTTTCTAAGGACGGGGAAATGTTGATAAATTGTCAGCATATTAAATATTTTCAATCGCTGAAGTTTCGCAATGACCCGCGGTATGGTTTTTCCGCAACAACAGGTCCACCAGTTATTTGATGGCATATTTCACCGAAAGGTGAAGTTTGGAGACTCGTTATTCAGGCGCGATCTCAATATTGCTATCTCCTTGAAGCTCCCTGATCACTGTAGCGTCTTTCAGGCAGAAGCCATCGTGATTAAAGAGGCGTTATCATGGCTGAAAAACAACGTAAGGTATATCACCACCTGTCAGGCCGCAATCAAATTCCTGGACAATGTCATGTTTAAAAACATCCCTTAACTGCAGGCCGTCTCTTAAGAAGATGGCTGAGCATTTCAACATACACCTCATGTGGGTGCCGGGACATTGTGACATACCAGGCAAGTGCAAAGCCGATGAACTCGCCAGCTGTGGTACAACCTCCTTCCCATCAATAACAGGGGTACCGTCTTCCATGATCGCTACAGCCTACCATCTATTGAAGATACATACAATTGAAACCACCAATAAAAAATGGCTAGAAGGCACCACCTGCCTTAAAACAAAAGGAATTTGGCCATCACTTAACCTAAAACGGTCACTCAGTCTATTTAGGCTCAGCAGTCCCTCTTTAACCTTCTGACTGTCAATGATTTTTTCACCCTAAAACCGTAACCTGGGGTCATATAGACCCCACCCCATATTCAATACATTTTGTATGAAAAGACAAATTAAAACAAGAATGCTTTGGTAAAATTTTTGAATTATTATATTTAGTGCTCAAAACAAAACAACGAAACTTTTTTTTTTATTAAATGTGATATTCCTCTGCGGACACCTCACCATGTTCAGTGGCAGCAATGCACAAACTGCAAAACATTTGTAAATGTTCCTTGCACGTAAACTTTTTGCATGAGGAACAAACTGTGCTTACTTTATTATCTTTCGATCTTGGGCAAACTGCGCATCGGGCGCGTTTTAGTTTTCCATCTACGGGCACCTGGACATCCAAAATCGAATATCCCATGTTTTTTATGGCTTTTTAGCTGGTCTAGAAAAATGTTCCAGATGTCGGAATGAAGCCACTTTATCTGTGCGCAATCGATCCGATTTGGAAATTGTCGAATCGCATGAATCGAAGCAACTGCTCACATCGAACTTGAGTCATCGTGGCTTGATTTCGTTTGTCGAATAACTCGGTTAGCGGCTCGTCCCACGATTTGCATGCGCCTGCAAAGATCAGCATACAAAATAAAGCGTATAGTTCTTTCTCGTCTGTATTCACCCACTTTCGAATCGATTTGCTTGGATTCGCAGAACAAAAAGCATTAGCTTTACGGTTGGTCTCTCTAGCGATGATTGTAACTATTACTGGAGGAACTATAGTTTTGAAAGCATCGATTGGAGAATTAATTTCTTGCAAAGTATGAGAGGTAATACATTGTTTTTCGCTGACAATTTGCATTGCGCGTGTATGTGATTGTGGTAATGGCGTCGTAGACCATATGAGCCCGATCTTTGCAACGCACATTTCGACCGTTGTGGCACCCACCACTTAGCATTCAGGCACCATAACCTAACCTAACCTATTCATTCGCAGAACACGAATATGGAATGCTCTTCCCAGCTCAATATTTCCCACTCAGTATCATCCGCAGACATTAAAGATCAATGTGCGCAGGTACCTCCTCTCCATTTCTGCCTCTATACCTTCGGCCCGTGCAGCTTCTTGATTCCAGGGAAGGACATTCGTTCATCCACTTCGAGTTATTTTTGCAGACGCTACATGGATGAAGAAGAAACAGAAAGTGTGCAACAGATCCTCTGTTTCTGCCCACCTCTGATGTTTCGTCGATACAAATTCCTGGGTGATCACTTCTTCAGCGACTCTAGCGATTTAAGCACAACACCCATCATTAACTTCGTGTCAGTACAATGGATCAGCGATGTCCAAGTGCAAGCCCAACAACCTATTCATTACCTACCCACTTCATTACCTTGCCAAGTTGAGGTAATTGTAAATTTTTGGTTCCCAACATCCAGGTGACTTCGCAACAAAGCAGAGGGAAGGCAAAACAGAAATTCAAGGAACAGTCCGTTCAAGGAATGTCTGGCCCCTTTCGCTTGTGACTGATGCATCGAATGACAAATTCCCCCTAAATCCAGTCAGCCTGTGAGTGACTCCAGCAAGGGACAACTGCAGTTTTTGACATCCCCACGCACGCATCTAATCAATATGCGAAGACACTCCCACCAAACTACATGCAACACCAGCGCTTTCTTTGTGAAATCAAGACAGTCGACTTAAGCGGTCGCTTCGTTTCAAGTCACTGTCGAACAGCTGCCGAAGGCACAGCCGACTTTCCCACCGTCATTTGCATAATTCAGTCTCCAAGTGAAGCGCTCGTCACAACTGTTTGCCCACTTTAAGTCCCCACTGTAGCTCAGTCAGCAGTCGATTTCGAACAATTGAGCTTAAAAACCCCACCGAATACATGTCTGTTCACAGACGTCACGTTACGAAAAACCGAAGCAGATGCACAAATTAAACACACATTCTCTGATTTACCCTCGCTCCCGGCCCACTGTCTCCCCAAAAACCAACTCCTGGCTGAAAATCCACTTCATAATGCGTCGCAGTAGCTGCGAGGGTTACATGTTGCAAATAGCGCGCGCGGGTGTTGCACTTTCAACCAGCCCCACGAAGCCTCCAAGCGGGAAATTCACTCTCGTCTCTCCGGAGTGTGTGCCAGTGTGCGAGAGGCACTGCTGCCGCTGCGGTGTGCAGCATAATGTCAAAGGGGTCTCTTTGTGGAGCTGGTACAACAGTTGGAATCGTTTCACTTGGCCCATGCGGAACTCTGATGAAAGCGCTTCTGTTGCATGAATGGAGTTTTTGTATCTCAAATACACACACAGAGTCGGTGGATAATTGAAAACACACTGCTGCTGCTGCTGGTGCTGGTGGTGGTCTCTGTCTCGCTCTGGTTGGGAGGGTGGCAGGCGGACGGCAAGTAGTTGCAGACCTATTTATAAACCGTCCATTCCCCAAAGTGGCATTGTTATGTATCTTCGCAGTGCTCTCGACTGAGTGCGCTGCCATGTTGCAATTGGTCTCCGCTCGGATCGACAATGTAACGCACCAACTTGCGTAAACCTCAGAGTTGGGGGGGAGTTGAGGCGGGCGCTGAACAATCGTCTAGTAATTGATGTCGAAACGCAGTCTACAGTGCACTTGTCGTGTCCCCCGTGCAGTGGCAGTGGCAGTAGCTGAAACGGATCATTATGCACATTTATCTTCATTACAGCTCTTCTGGTCGGTGGATGTGTGCGCCATCTGGCGATGCCGACAGCAAATTGCTGAGTGTCTACTAATTGTATCTAGTGCACGATATAATGGAGCGTGTGTGAGATGAAAATCCGATTTATTGCTCTGTGTGCGCTGCGGACCCCGATGGGGTTGATGGAGTTGCTCGATTTAGCCCGCTGAGGGGATGTTTGTGTATTCATTTGTCTGCAGGTCCAATGAAAGCCGAGTGCATCATCGGCGTTGTCACATGTAAAGTGTGAAGATTTGTTGGTTGGCTACTTAATTCCATTATGCGACCGGTTGGTCGGGGGACGGTTTGTTTAAAATTCAAATATTTTTTTGAATCAATTAAGGGGGTGCTTGGCACGAGTGAATAACTCGGCAAATTTGTGCGCATGATGGCGAGAAAGGCCGATGAGTTCGCGAGCAATTTACGCGACACCACACCGCACGCACACAGGGAACACACGACGTGCCGGCGACGAGGGTGCGAAGTCGATTATGTTAGGCTTTAAAGTGGATTTAGAGTTTTCAAGAGGAGGCGGGCAATCACTGCCAACTGGATTTGCAGAATTGCCAAGGGTTGAGGTGGTTCTGTTCGAGGGGAGATCAGTTTGTTTTAAGTTTCAGTCAGAAGATTGATGATGGTGCATTGATGCATGCGGTCCTATGCATCTCTGCACCCTCACCCTTAGTTCTACTGGGAGGACATTGAATTAAGGAGTTTGTAAAGCAATTTCCTTTTTGATTCATTGGGTGATTTAATTTGCTGTTTGATTTTTCAGTTTTCTCTTTTTGACAGCTCACGCGTGATTCGTGATTAGTGACATGGGTCAAAGTCAAACGTACTCAGTTAATAATGCCATTTCAGCATGGACAGAATTACACCGGGACAGCACTTATAAGTTATTCAATTTTTTTTTATTAAATTCCGTGCTCTGTAAACCACCCACAAACTTGACGGTATTGGACAGCTGAACCTGATCAACCAGTGAATCGGTGGAATAAATGAGAAGTAAGTTTTGGACTGATGACTTGGCCGGTCTTTAATCTACTTCTTATGGGGATACGTCAATTCAGTCGTCGATGCCGATAAACCAGCGTCAATTGCAGCATTCAAGACTACACGAAGACGACACGTTTGTGAGGTATCAGGCGATCTGCTGATCGAAATATTCATGTAAATCTAATTATACATTGATTAGAATTTCAAATCGGTCTCCTTTGCCCATCGCCCGTCTGAGGACATGACACGTTTTTTTTTTTTTTTATAATTTGCGCGCGCTCAGGGTATTGCTAATACCCTTAAGTGTCCGGGGTCAAGACACAGCACGGGCCGAAGGTATAGAGGGAGAGGAGGTACCTGTGCACATTGGTCTTAAATATCTGCGGGTTGTAGTCTGTGGGAAATATAGAGCTGGGAAGAGCATTCCAAATTCGCGTAGTACGGCTGAAGAACGAGTCTCTAAATTTAACTGTACGTCCGAAAGTAGGCTTAAGGGTAAACTGATGAGCATTCCTGGCGAGACGAGTATTGCGGGTGAATTCATAGAGAGGAGGAATGCAGTTGGCTAGCTCACTTGAGCATCGTTTGTTGAATAAACGTGACTGTCTTTCATTGTTTTTACATTTTCACATTATGTTGTGGCACATCTTCATCTTGATCCACATTAATTCTAACTCCATTCAGGGACGCGTGATTAGCTGGTTGTATAATTGAAAAATCACCATTGTCCTTTGGGACCCACTCGGCCACATGCTTGGCCTTTTCCTGAACAGTGAAGTGACAGTTGTCTCGTGGAGAAGTTAAATGAATGATTTAACAACATATTAAGCACGTTTAACTACCCTCGATAATGACGTGAATGCCATTGCTGATCCTTCTGCTGGATGTGTGATTCATCATTCCTCATGGGTATCAATTATTAAACACACTGCAAATGCGTGGTCCACTCGTGATAGGACAATAGGACGCACAACACGAGCGGTTGCTAAGAAGCTAGGCCCTGGCCCTCTACGGGCTGTAGCGCCACCAATATTATTATATTAAATGCGTGGTCGTCCTTAGCTGTAAAAAGAATGAGTGAGACTGAGTGAGTGTGCGTGAGGGAGAGAGAGAGAGAGAGAGAGAGCTGAATTTCTGGATTTACTAACCAAGCTTTAACAGTGTTGCTGCTATGCGATCAGACCGTTTTTATACGCGCAGGAAATGTGACACTTTTTTATTTTTTTGTGACTTTTGGCAAAATTCATATTTTATATGAAAAATAAAAACCGATTTATTTTTCCTTTTATTAAAATTTATTTAATTTTATTATAAATATAATAAACAGACAAGAACCGACCCTCAGACTTTTATTTAAAATGAAAATTATATTGAAACACAACAATGTGACTACTGCCAACGCTGAAAGAGAGAGAAAAGTTAATAGTTGAGACTGATGACATTAACAAAAAAAAAAAAATCGCCAGAATAAAATCTCGTGCATTCGAGCGATTTTTTGCTACCACATCTAGTAATAATAATATAGTATGGGTGGCGCTGCAGCCCGTAGAGGGCCAGGGCCTAGCTTCTCAGCAACCACTCGTGTTGTGCGTGCTATTGTTCTATCACGAGTGGAAGGGACCTACAGTTTTATGCCGACTCCGAACGTCCAAGTTTGAGAAGCTTGTTCTAGACAGTTATACTCTTTCAGCATTGTCAGTGACTCGAAAGAGGTGGGGCCGTGAAAAGTATTGCTTGTCGTACCAGGAATCGAACCTAGACAGGTAGGTCCAAGTGCGTAGGAGTCGACACAACGCCACCGGCCACCATAACCACACCTAGTACTACAAAAAAAAAGTGGCAGCTTCGTCCTATATCAAAATATTCATCACTACTGCTGGGATTCCACTTCCACATATGTAAGACCCACTATTAAGCTCTTTTGAAAGCATATAAGCCATGTACACAGACTTGCAGAAACGCACCGCGATATCTGTCAAAGGCCAGTCTTTCAATTTTTCTAAACACGATGCAAATTCATTTTCAGGGGTGGAATCGGCCAAGGCGATAGTTGACTGTCGTGTTTTTAATAGTTACATGCAATTATCAAGTTTACCCCGCTCTGAGCAACGCTATCGCAAAAAATATGCCTCAAAGTGGCATCACTTCCGCTTGGTGGATTTATTTGCTACATTTTATAACCAAGCTTCGATTTTTCTTCCAAGGATTTGCAGTTTTTTTGAGTAGCTTTGTAATATTGTTGAACGCCTTGGCTATGGGTACACGCCTTGACTGTAATTTATGAATGTGAATAAAATTATAATAACCAAGTGTTGTTGCATACCATTGTTTACAATATGTACTTTTTGGTTTTGTATGCATTGGTAAATGCATTGCATTTGTTCCAAATACAAATATTGAACAAAAATACTTGAAAACGAAACCTACATATTTAGCTGTCAAATGAAATCGGTCGAAAATATACGACTCTTATTGACTTATTGACAATCACATTACGCAGAGCAAAAACCATGATTGCTATAATCAACTATCGCAAAGCGCCTTAGCCAATTCCACCCAGAGTCTTTTAAAAGACAAAGTGAGCTTTTGTTATGATTTTTTCACAATCAATCAGTTGAAATGTTCTTTCTTTCTATTCTTTGATCTTCGAGTTTGAAATTAATTTGTAACTTTTTGGCTATTTTGTTTTCTCGTCCAAAATTGTTGTTTTTCCTTGAATTTCTTGTCTTTTTATAGTGAATTTGTAACATTTTGGGATTTCTAGCGAATGATGCAATTTCTCTCAGCGGCGACACTGATGTAAATACGTATTTTATGTCTACGTTGCGTGCGTTGCGTTTTGAATCCCCAAAAATCGCTGTTGCAACAAGGTGCCCAGTGAATACATACTTCGCGTCCGAAATCCACGAAATCCATGCAACTGCAACAACGACGACATCAGAATAAAATGATTTAGGTGTTAAAGGAACGGTCAAAGTATGAAAAAGTTAAAAGTTGACCAACTTCATCGATCTGGATGGATTATACTTGTTGTTCGCATTTGATGTCTCTCTCCATCTTTTTATTAGAGCTTATGAGTTGTCAATTTGTTTACATTACGCAACGTATTCAACCGATTCTAAAAATTCCCCTATTGGCAAAAGTAGAGACCGAAAATACTACAACAGCATGGTCGAAGGTGATGGTAATAAGACGATGTACTACAGACTACAGAGAAGTTGATCAAGTGCGCAGTGAGCATATCCGACCAACAATTCCACATGACTAAAGCCCTTTGGGCCGCTTAACTGAATCCCTGTCGTTCGATCAACAAGGATCGTCTTTACCAGCAACATCTAACCAAAGTGGTTTAAGAGCGCCATTGATAGAAGAATCCTATGTAATATTCTATTGGCGAAGGCGATGATCGAGGCGATCACAATGCCACGTTTTGAATGTCCTGTATAGAATGGGGTCAGGGTAGTAGCACGCGACACCACTGGCTCGAAAATATGTTGCTCCTATGGAGCACACAGCGGTATCAGCTATTCAGCGAACGATCTCCACCCAACTCTATCTCTGTCCAACCTAGTCACTACCGACCAGGATTTGCTGGTCTGGCGTTGTAGGGGCCATATTTACAATATCCGTTTCCGGCTTACGTAGAGTGTAGCCTATCCAGCTCCACTTTCGACGTTAGATCTCTTCTGCAATGGGTTTCTGTGAAGCTCTGCGCAGCAGCTCCTCGTTCATGATTCATTCCCGCCAGAAGTCACTCAGGATTCGTCTAAAGCATCTGATGACGAAGGCTTGAAGCCTACGAAGAATGATGGTGGTCCAAGTCTCGCATCCGTATAGGAGCACGGGCTTCACGTTTGATCCATTTAATATCCGAAGGTTGAGTGAGGTGGAGAGCTCGTTGGACCTCCAGACGTTGCCAAGCGAGTAAGGGTATAAAGGGACTCGTGATCAGCACTGCAATGTAACTTTTGTTATAACTTAGCCTATCTTAGTCTAACACCCTATCTACTCCGAACCTCCACGTGGTACATTCTGGATGCCGAGCAACCCTCAAGGAGACTGGGTGTCTAACCTCTACGGAACTGTGGGCCGGTGGATGCGTAAGCATAACTGGCTTTGGATCAACAGCCTACCCAGCGCCTGTTAACCAGGCTCTTGGAGCAAGCGAGTCGCTATATAAACGAGCATGAAGAGGCACGCTCGGGAACGCTAATCCCGAAGTGTAGGGATCCTCCAACGTCATTGGGGCTTTGTCTCTGGCCCAAAGTAGAATACAGATGTATAACCGGACGAGACCTAACGGCTATGGTTTTTGGAGCACGAAACTGAAGACTTTATTTTTCGTCCATTCAAACAGCAGAGATCCCCTCTTGTTCACCCACTCACGTCACAAAGCACATTCACACAACTGAAAGACTAAAACTCAAGCTCAAGCGTATTGAACAATTTGATCCAGCAAGCAGCGACCCATCGGGCATCGGCTGTAGGTCTTCAGGCAGTCCACGCCCTTTGAGCCCTCCACGTAGGCGTCCCTGTAGTATTCCTCACTTGTGTCCTCCGGCCTGTAAATGACAAATGAATGAACGCCGATGCGTCTGCTCAAGGATAACCCGGACTCACGTCAACAGCCGCTGATAGACGCGCTCCATGAAGCCCTCCACCCGGCCAAGTTGTGCATTCTGGCAGATCACCCGCTGCATGCACTGTTGCCCATCCAATCCGGCGTTGTTCATGTAATTCCGGAGCGCAGCGTAGATGTACATCTGCGTGAAGTCACTAGTCTCTGGCGCTTCGACGAAGTTGCCCGCGCTGTTGGATCTGCTCAGTTTAAAGTACGTCGCGTTCCACCAGTAGAACGGCTTGCTGGGAATGTTGTACTGGAACTGGATGTTGTAGGTCAGGTTGAAGGACCTCCACTTCTTCTTGTCGTACAGGCTCGCCGGGATCGACATGCTGATGGACATCTGCCGGGGAGATCGTGGTCAAAAGTGAACGCACTCGGCACCAAATCCTACCTTCGACGATCCTGAATCGTTCCAGATGAGGAACCGCTTCTCGCGGCTCTTGTTCCAGCTCCTGACCCGCTCTTCGGATCGCACGAACATGACTTGCATCAGATTGAGCGCCAAACATAGTTTCCTGCAGACAAACAGACGAACGTTGCAGATCGTGCACAACCGCTAAGGAGCCAAGGAGACCTACCAGATGTCCATGGTGCTACTTCAACGAGCATTCTAGTCACACTGCCACTGGATGCTGCTCGATCGAGCGAGTGCGTGTCCACAGCCGCCGCCCGTCATTGTCCGCCATTGTGTTGCTCGTCGGCGGCGGCCGAGGTCTAATTAGATTATAACGACGTGGGTGACAGGTAGACGTTTGTGCTTGGATTCGGACGCTGTTTACAAGGATGGTCCGCCGTCAACGGTGATTGCTCACGCAGCACGAGATTGAGATGTTATTCTGAAACCGATTATGCTGCGTGTTGCTGACTCGGCGCTTCGATTGTTCGCAAGTGGATTTCGTGACCGCCTGCGCACGACCGGCTGTCGGTGTGTGTTTGCTTATAAATATGTGCCACGGAATGGTGATTTGGTTGTGCGAACGAGGGGAGGGTTGCGGATAAATGTAGATCATCGATCTGGGGTTCGGTTGAATGGCCTACTTTGCTGCTAAGTGCTTGAACAATCATCGAGCATTCGAGCTTGGCGAATGTGACTTCCTGGCTGGCAGTGAATTCAGACAAGGGACGTTGCCTTCAGCCGTCAGACACCTTGCGGGTAGGAACGGAATGGCACCAGAGATGCGTAGATACTCTGACAGTGGTTCGGGAAGAACAGGAAGAACTAATCATTGATTTGACCAATCGTGGATTAGATGGGCAGAGGGAACGTTTTTACTTAGGTCCTAGTGGACCCCTCGGGATGCCCATGGGAGGAAATCCTCCTAAGCTTCGATCACATGTCGTATTAATCATCTTAAGAATCAGAGTGAAGTCAGGTGTCATAGTCGTTCTTTCTAGGAAAGTGGTTTTTTTTTCAAATCATAGGTTATTTTGACACTGACAGCTGGTTCCCGCTTGATGTGATCTCTTCAACATCATATTTGAGAAGATCGTGCGAAATTCAAACGTCAACACCAGAGGCAGACCTTCCAAAAGTCCGTTCAACGCGGCGACATTGACGTGATTGGACGAACACAGCGAGCCGTCAAATATCTTAAATGGGCCTGGAAGTAAATCAGGGCAAAACAAAGTACATGCTGTCATCACGGAAGGAGGCGCAACATCGACGTCTCGGACAGAGCGTCATAATGGGCAGCAGAAACTTTGAGGTAGTCAAGGACTTCGTCTAGCTCGGCTCTGCAGTAAACAGGGACAATAACAGCAGTACCGAGATCAAGCGCGGAATTACTCTTGCCAATCGCTGTTTCTTTGGGCTCAAGAGGCAATTGAGTAAAACAGTCTCTTTATATAACACCCTGATCATCCCTGTCCTACTCTATGGCGCAGAGACATGGACGCTATTGAAAGCGGATGAAGAAGCTCTTGGTCTTGGTTGAGAGAAAAGTTACGTGCGATCTTTGGTCCTGTTTGCGTTGATGGTGTCTGGAGGAGGAGATTCAACCACGAACTGTACGAGCTGTACAGCGGCATGCACCTACGAGTAGTTTAGCGTCGTCCCATCCAACGCTTAAGATGGCTAGCTCATGTAGAGCGGATGGACACCACAGCTCGGGCCCGAAGATTTTTCGATTCCGACCCATTGGGACAACGCAACAGAGGACGTCCTCGAACGAGATGCAGCACACAAGTGGAGAAGGACCTCAACCCACTCGGTGTGCGCAATTGGAGTCAGTTGGCGAAAGATCGTGCTGGCTGGAAAGTCTTGTTGGATGAGGCACAGGTTCACCCAAACAAAGAAGAAGAAGCTGGTTCCCGCTCGAAATCTCGACAGAAAGTCAGTATCATACCTCCGTGGAACGAAATGAGTCGCTTTACGCTTGAACAACGTTGGTAATAATTGAACATTTATATCCAAAGTGTGTGTGTAGTCTGTGGCCCAAACACCCACCGCGACTGCTCCTCGCAAGTTTGTGCAAAAAGTACGTGAGACTGGTATGCTAGTGGACAACACTCTTGGTCCCCTCATGGCACAGATGAGTATGTGGCAACGGTGGCCAAGACTCAATTCATTGGGCCACTTTTCTTCGAAAATGAGGCTGGGAACAACGTTTTGATCAACGGTGGGCGTTACAGAGCCATGTTAACTGACCTTTTTTTTTTACTGAAATTGAAGATATGGACGACAAATTTGGACGACCTTTGGTTCACGCAGGATGGAGCGCCATGCCGATCTTTTGTGCAAAAATTCTAAAATCGTGTTATCAGCAGCCTTGGCGATGCCAATTGGTGCGATTAGACCCCGATGGACTTTTTTTGTGGGAACCGTGAAGGACCGATGTTATGCCAACAATTCGGAAACGATTCAAGCACTTAAGGCCATTATCATCCAAGCAAACCGTGACCTACGCCCGGAACCATCAACAAGGTCTTCAGAAATTGGGAGACAGAATTCGAACGACATTGTACTTCATAATTAATGGGAATGTTTGTTCTTACTAATAAAGCCATAATACATGAAAAAAATTTAATTTTGTTCATTTTATTGCATTTTTAAAAAGAAACTTGTATTTGGTCATTTATGTAAGCGAATCAGATCTGATGGTCTTACCATGAAGGATGCATGAATGTGGAGTCGATTGAAATGTCGTCCAACCTTCTCTAAAGGTGCTATGTGCCAAATCTTTAAGATAACTGATTCTGGGATGGAACTTCAGAAGAAAATTTACAGACGTCTGCAATTCCATTCAGACATCTAAGTGGTTCTAGGTCGGCCTGCGTAGACAGTGGCCGCGGAAAGGATTTTCCGTATTCACTGGGGTGGGAAGTGACTTTAGCTGTTACCCTAACACTTTTCGAAATTAATTTAATATACAGGGTGCATCACATATATCTGTAAGTAAATATTGAATAACTTTAAAAAATTAAAAAAAAAAAACTTTCAATTTATTGCGACTAGTTTTTTGATTACATCAATCAAGTGACCGCCTATATGGGACCAAAGCAATATGTGAACTTTTTTCCTGCGTTTTCCATCACATTTGCGAACATCTCGAGCGGCTATAATTTCGGCACAAATGCTTGTCTTAAGCTCGTCAATGATCTGAGACTAGCTGGCGTACACTTTGCCTTTCAAAAAGCCGCATACAAATTAAGTCCCGACGCCACAAATCTGTAGATCTGGATGGCCAATCAAAGCTTTTTTTGGACAGTACACGTCCGGGGAAGCTTTCGTTGCAGAAACTGCAGTGTTGACTTAATGACTCACCATTCAGACCTTTTTCACACATTTGTGAGCAGACATAATAAGCCAACATCCATCGTTGTCAGTGCGTTGAACAGTTTTCATTCTAAGGGGGAAATGCTGCTTAACTCAAATGACTTATAATGGATGTGCCCAATTGTACACAAAATTTGAATTTGCCGCCATTTGTGCTGTAAACTTTTGGCAACACTGACAAAAAACAATTTGACAGCTCATAGTTTAGGGTCAGTACAAATGGAGTAAATATGCGGATCTTGGGCTGGAAGAATCATCGGGCCATACTTTTTTTTGAAAATGAAACTCAATAGTGACTGTTATGCCTGAAACACAATAGGGCTTTGCTGCTGGCGTTTGAAATGACAACTCAATTTATTAGCTGTTTTCAATTCACTAATTTCACCCGATAAATTAGCCTCAGTCAGCGGTTGCCATTTCTCAAATGTTAGTTGACTTTCAATTTAAGCGAAGATCTCTCAATTTGTAAGGGAGTGTGAGTCGTGAAACTGCCCTCTTACGTTTTATGACATTGCTCTCATTTCGCTCCAGAAAGCACGTAGTCGTATTTTGTGCATACATAGCATATGATTTGCGTGTTTTGAATGAAAACGCCAGCAGCAAAGCCCTATTGTGTTTCGCGCATTACTGCTGTTCGATAGCGCGACTTGATAACACAGTTATTTCTGCAGAAATATTGGATGATATTGATCTGGTGATCGCCTAGATCGGGCAGCAGACCCTTACAAGTGGTGGTCGGTCAAAAGCAAAACAGTATCCAAGCCATACAGTGAGCGGTTATTTTCGAAAGCAGGTCTAATTTGTTTGTTTTCAATTGTTTCATCTTGCGTTCATTTTGGGACACCCTTTATAAACTAAAAAAGTTCTTCCAGCAATAATTTGGTGACCTAGAGCTACGTTATAAGACTTTCTGCTGGTTTAGTGTGCCAGTATTCGATGTTTTGTACGTATTTAAAATGTCTAAACGATATTTCATCTAACCGATGATTTATGTTATTGGAGCTCATCCTATTCAAACAATAAAAAATAACTTGTTTTCTGACTTTTGCCCACCATTCCCATGCACTCAACGCACTGTGACAGACCAGACAGTATGTGTTTGTGTCATGCAATGGTGTTTCATGGACCGTCTGCGTTCCCCGAGAGCTTGTTAACGATGCCAGGAAGTCCGAAATGGGCCTTGTCGGTCATCAAAAGTTGCTAAAAAAATGCTACCAAACCGGTGTGTCAAATCTGTCACACAACTGCATCCCTGTACGCTTCTTCTATCAAGTCAAGTGATTTGCACTACTCGATGTGTGTTCAACGGTTCGTTTATTTTTTTGCTATTTTCCACTTTCCAATTTGTTGCTTCGATGTATGAACTAGTAGCAAGGACAGCGGTGGAATTTCTGTCCTGGGATGTTTACATTCTTCTCTCGCATATTCCCACTTCAATATTCGTTTGTTTTTCGCTCGGCCTTACTTTCTGACACAGTCACGTCATGAAGCTGCGAATTGTCTATGCATTTGAGCAGATCCCTTCTTTATTGGATCTCTTTCGTAGGTGCGTCGACTCCTCTTTACTGGAGCATGGTCTACAAAAATGGACATACGCTACAAATTTTCTCGTTCGGAGACAGGCCAAGAGACAGGTCGACTATTGATGGATATTTCAATTCGGAGACTCGACCCATTAATTGAATGCCATCGCCTCCACTAGGGTATCAAGGACCCGGTATTTAAGGTCCAACATTAGTCGTAGCACATTCCTGGGCCCGTCCATTTAGTAACAATCTTCCTAACTCCCTCGGTGTGATCCGTCTTTTTCTCCGTTTTGCACAAATAATGTTGCCCTTACTCGTACATTTAAGCGAGCGACACGAAGTCTTCAACGATTTAAAAGCAAGGTTTAATGACAACACCTGCAAGTGAATTAAGTCGGTACACATTGAGTGTATGTCTAGCACAAGCTAGACTTAATTACACCCAAATGAGGACACATCACCGCTCACCTCACTCTGGTCTGATGGCAGTGCTCACTCAAATCAATCTGGCGTCACGCTCGCAATTGATCTAATTAGAATTTCTGAATATTTTCCTACAGCTACACACCACCATCGCCGAATGACCGTGGTAATTACTAATGCTCCGAGATAACACACATTCCCCAGTCCCCGTCTTTGCCAACGAGCGGTGGATAGTGGCAACAGCAACAGACCGTCTAATTGCTGTTTTTGATTAATTCAATTATTATTTATATTTTCGCTAAAACACAGCACTGCTTCGTGCAAATTAATTGATATTAATGGATTCCTGTAATATTCCACCCTCGTCCCACGACCCGCGTGAGACGACTTAACCCCACCGCCCACATGACGACTCATTCCCAATTAGAGATACTTATTTCCATCGTTTTCACCGTAAAGTGTATCTATAAATCAAACGTTGATTCGTTGCTGTAGCACCAACGCCAACGCCACCGCCATCACCACCCTCTCTGTCAAGAGCCTACCGGCGCGGCGGTGGCGTCGGCGACGGAATCACCGAAAATAATCGTAATTTCCTTCACGAAGGGTAATGTGGAATCTTTCTCCAATAAATCATGCGTTCGCAACAGCAGAAGCTCGTTAGGGGCGCGCAGACTGTAATCAATAAATACGTTTAGTCCGCCGCAATTGAATGAACCATGCCAACCCACCACCCACCCAACTGGAGGGGTATACAAAAGCCGGATAAGCCCTCATACCGTCAGTGTCACTCACACACACACACACCCATATCCATTCACTCACACAGTAAGCATCAGAAGCAACCAAAGCCAAAGAGCCGAAATGACAAAGGGGTTGTTTGATGTGGAACTCAAACGGGAAAGACGAGAAAAAAACAAAATAAATGAAACAAGAACGAAAACAATGAAGAGCAAAGAATAAGGCACAAAAAATGAACCGAGAACATTGTTTCGATTGATTTTTGTGTAATGGAACCGTTTAAGCGGCGAAATAGAGCCATTAACGGCTCTGTACGCTGTGCTCTGTGCTCTGTAGTCTGTGCACGACACCCTCTGCTCAATGCGAGGGTGTTTGCCGATGATGATGGCCATTGAACCGGCACACACGGGGAATGGGACTCTGTTTGTTTTTTTTATTCGTTTTCCACTCTCTCTCTTGCGCGTACTTTCTCTCTCTCTCTCTTTCTCACTCTCTCTGCTCTTCCTCTTACACTGACAAATATGAAGTTAAGTGCTCTCGCAACAATGTGTCTAAACATTGCCCTCTACCAAGCCATTGAGTGTCACACAAACAAACGCTAGCTGTTGCGTGTATTCGAGGACCCCTCAACGCGGCCGTTGCGCCGCTCCCACCGACGCCCGCATGCATATGCTAGACGAGCGCTCTCTGCTCGTTTAATGATGCAATTAATGTTTATGGAGTCGTTTACGGGCAACAAAGGGGATCTGCGCTGCCGGGGGTTGAAACACAGTCGCAGTCACAGTACGAGTACGAGTACACAATACGCTTGTTATTAAAAGATTTGTTTAAGGGTGAACGTCGTCGTCGTCGTCGTCGTCGTCGACTGCTGTGGGCGACGGGGGGTGTAAAAGGAGGAAGAGAATTGAATACAATAACAAATTGCTTGCGGCATTGCCAGATGGAAGAGCATTGTGTGTGTGTACTGTGACTCGGACTCGAACTCTGTCGGAGGGGTGGCGTGGGGGAGGAACACGCTTTTCATTGAATTTCATTGAGATCGGCTTTGATTTGTTGTTCAGGCCGCTGCCGCTTGCGACGCTGTCGCTTTACGTTACAATAAACTGCAACGGACGACGGAATAGAACGACTTTTCTGAGTACACTGTGTGCTCATGTGCAATTCAATTCGCGACTAATTAATGCGATTTCTGTTTTTCTTTTCTGCGGAAAGTAATCAGATACGAGGAAAATATGCAAATGCGGTGCTGGTGGTGATGGCGGTGCTGCAACGGTGAGACGGTTGGGGGCCTGGAATGATGTATTTGAGACAAACGGGGCAAACGTCGCATTAGATGGGTTTGCCGAGCGGGATCTGCGGTGTGCTGCAGGTCTTGCCAACTGGTCCACGCGGAGAGGTCTGAGTGATTAATGCTTAAGCGCGTCATTTAGTCAACGTTTAGTCTCGAGATGGAGAGTATCGAGCTGGAGTGTAAAAAGCCGACGGCTTAATGGGAACAACTGTCATGGTCTTTAGAGGTGATTTATAGTCAGTCTCGCACCCCCTCGGTGGCGGCGAGAGACCGGAATTTCTCTCAAGACCGTCTGCATTCGAGTTAAGCTGTCTTAATAGCGACGAGAGATGAACTCAATTAAACATCCGTAGGGGGGCGATTTATTTCAGTCCCACTTCAGCAAGGAAAAGCGAAAGAAACTTAACGAAACTAGCGAAATGGAGATTTTGCGAGTAACCCAGTCCTGCGTTGGTGGAGCACAGCAGGTCAATGAACGATTCCTTTACCGAGGAGTGCAATAATGCCGAACATGTATGTAAGCGTGGTTGCAAAGGGAGTTGTCAGATTGACAGGGTGTGTGACATTTCGAGAGTAAAGGATGAACATACGTAGAATTAAGCTTTTGTGAAAATTTAACGAAAAGGAGCCAAAAGGATCGTCTAATTTCAAAGAGCCCACAATTGGTTTTTCCAACTCAATACCAATTGACATTTATGTTCGTAGAGGGCGATTAATGGGAGTGGGAGAGACCACTTAAGTAAGTAAAATATAACGAAACTCAACGAAACTGAGTGTGTGTATTCGCACGATTGCTAAGTTGACTTTTCCTGGATACGCAGTGTGGATTCCGAGAAAAACATTCGACGCCACATCCTCTAATGAAGTTCCACCACGATGTTGTAGCTGCCCTGAACAAAAACGAAGTCACCGTTGCCTGCTTCCTGGACGTGGAAAAGGCCTTCGACCCGGTCTGGATAGAGGGACTCATCTACAAGCTGAATCCGATGGGATTCCCCTGCAACCTCATCAAATTAGTCCATAGCTTTCTGCATTCCAGAAGATTCTACGTTCAAGTGGAAGGCAGTCAATCAACTGAGCGGAGCACCAAGGCGGCAGTTGCGCAAGGGTTGAAGCTGGACCATCTTCACCGCAGATCAACCGCTTCCAACCAACACAGTGAGCTGTTGTCTATTCGCAGATGACTCACTGACTTATGCCAGCTCGACTCACTGATCGCCAGGCGAAGGGTCGAAATCTAGACAGCGAAAAAACTTGGCTACCAATGTTTTCGTATCAATGCTGGAAAATCGATACTTATGTGGTTAAGTGGACCATCCCGAGGTGGATGCAGATCAGCAGTTAAATGTAGGAGCATTAACGTAAAGTGCTCCCTAACGGTACGGAAATAACAACAGACAAAGAGGTCAAGTGTCTTGGCGTTAACTTCACGGAAAGGCTGAAGTGACTGCAATCGCATCTATCCTTTGATGGATTAAGGCAGAGGACAAAGCTGCTACTCCACTCTACAAACAGCTAATACGGCCGATCTTAACGTACGGCTTCCCAATATGGCACACAATATCTAAGACCAGCATGGAGAAACTCGCAATTTTCGGAAGGAAAATACTGCGTTTGTGTACAGGTCGCACCTTCGACAGGGACCGACGAAAGCACCACAGCACTGGACATTGTAGGATATACAAAATACACGCTAAACCGATATTATGATACCAAATGTTGAATGAAACAATGTACATCAGTTGGGCCCCTATTGTTGAGCCAACACCCTAACCCTTAGTATAGTTGTAGATTTAAGTCTACATTCGTAGTCATCATAGCAGAGCCTCAAACCAAATAAATTCTACAGCCAACGAAATCAATGTCCGAAGGGATTCAAAAGAATCAGAAGGACAATGCGCATTTTTGATCATCAGCTTCATTCATGGCTTGACTCCGAATGCCCATAAGAGTGGCAAAGTGAATTAAGCAACTCATGTACCATGCATTAAGGTTCCACAGACGATTTCGATCGTCACTCATGTTCCTTTTCCTTCGTCCATAGGGCAGCCGTTTCAACCAAATTCCGGATAGCTTCAAAGTTGAATATTATTTTTCAATGGTTTCTGGTAAGGTACTACAAAGTTCACTTTCCCTGCACTCAGGACTGGCTCTGGCCAGAATATGAGCGTGGAAAGGACTGTAGACTAATCTTCACCGATGGTTCAAAGCTCAAGTAAGGGCCTGGCGCCTTCGTGGAGGGAAACAACATTAGACTGCACACCTCGTTAGGTAAATTTGCGTCAGTTTTCCAAGCGGAAACCTATGTGATCCTAATGGCCACGAACCATAATGTGAAGAACAGGTGGAAGGGGAGGAATTTTGTGTCTGTAGCGACAGTGTTGTTATAGACAGAGTTGTGTCTAAATTCGCTAAGACTTTTGCCGAGTTTGCCGATGAATTTGCTAGACAAGGATCAGAGGAGGTAATCTAAGAACCCGAACCTGCGTTGGAACTACCCGCGTCCTTGGTTAGGATTCCCATCGATGGTTGGGCCGATGGGCGTAGACAAATCAAGTGCATGCTCCCTAAAATCTGTAAGAAATCCGCGGCAATCTGGTTTCTCTTGACAGAAAAGACCACAGACGACCTACCGGCGTACTAACGGGTCACTACACCTTCGCCAAACATCAAAATGTGTTTTGCTTAAGCTATGAAGCCCTCTGCGACGACTGTGGTGATGAGGTGAGAGCTGATGATGTAGGCTTCTCATCGCAGAACCGCACGACATTTCTTCGAAAGACTATGATAAATGTAGGTTGCTGCTTGGTACTTCCAATGAACCAGTTCTCCAGTCTGAGTTTTCTAGTGTTAAAAACCTCCCCCAAAAAAATTGCTAAATGAGTTTAAATCTAGAAGAAAATGTCAAAAGTTCAGTTTGACCATCAGCTGTACTTGTGGAATGTATTCCACGCTTAAATGAAGCGGAACTCCAGTCGTTTATGTTTCGTAACACCGATTCTTGAACGACATCGAAATGACATGACGAGCAAAACGACAGGAGTCGTATAAGAAAACGATAATCCCATTAGGGGTAAATATGCAGCAATCGTTGAATGGCCACAAGAACGAGATCAAGAAAGGGTGGTTAAATTTTAAGGACCGATGTTGATTTTGAATAAAACACAAATTATTTGAGAAATTATTGTCATTTCTTTTTATTATGATAATATTGGTATGGTTCAATTATGTGTGGAACAAAATATCGGCCAAATGGCGGCCGCGACCTCGGCGGCACACCTCCATCCGATGGTCCAAATTTTCGATGACACTGAAGCATAATTGAGGTTCTATGCCGTTAATGTGCCGAATTATAGCATCCTTTAGCTCTTGAATTGTTGCTGGCTTATCGACGTACACCTTTTCTTCCAAATAACACCAAAGAAAAAATCCAACGGTCTCAAATCACATGATCTTGGCGGCCAATTGACATCGCCACCACGTGAGATAACACGGCCATTGAATTTGTCGCACAAAAGAGCCATTGTTTCGTTAGCTTTTGTGGCAAGTGGGACCGTCCTGTTGAAACCACATATCGTCCACATTCATATCTTCCAATTCGGGTCATAAAAAGTTCGTTATCATTTCACGATAGCGAACACCATTCACAGTAACTGCCTGACCGGCCTCATTTTGGAAAAAATACGGCCCAATGATGCCGCCAGCCCATAAACCGCACCAAACAGTCAATCTTTGTGGGTGCATTGGTTTTTCAACACTCTCTCACTCACTCTTGGATTATCATTTGTCCAAATGCGGCAATTCTGCTTGTTAACGAATAAAATGTGGAAACATTTGGTCGATTATGCAAAATCACGAAGTGCACGATATGCATTTTGATTTGAACGCCTATTTTCATAATAAGCGCGTTGAATAACTTTAACGCGTTGCTCGATTGTGTATCTTTCCATGGTTAAAATTGAGTTAGTCTGAAATTGAGAAATGTCAAATGAAATGCAGAAAAAAACATGACATTTAGGTGTGGTTCACATTCAACATCGGCCCTTAAAATATAAAAGAACATCAAAACCGCTTGGAGCTGAAAATTATGAGCCGGAATTGTGAAGTGAAAGCATTGGCCTAGAAAGTTCATCAAAATCTAGAGACTTTGCCGGACGACCTAGGAACATCCCTCAATGAGAAGGTTCAATGAACACTGCACGCAAGTCTTCAAGATGATGTTGAAGGACCGAAAACAACGTAACGCAAATGGTTAGAGTGGGTGCTGAGTGACGCTGCAAACATAGGCACATTCGGTCTTATGACACTGGGCTTGCAGTTTAGTTTCTTCTCTAGGATTATTCCTAGGTATTTCGCACAGCATATAAGACCAAGGGGACGTGGCTTCTATGACCGGTAGTGTCAATTGCGGAATGAGATTTTTATTGGAGAAATAAACTAACTCTGTGTTTTGGGCATTGATCCGTAGACCACATGTTTTAGCACAGGCTTTCGTTACACTTTCCACTAGATGTAGTGGACATCACTTAGTGCACTTGTAGTGCATATCACTTATTGTAGGAAGCATTGCATTAGTTCTCGAGGCTCTTCTAGGACATATACTAATGACTACTCTAATCAGGGATATCCTTTGATGCTAGGGACTTAAATAGATCTGCTACCAAAAGCTGCAAGCAATTCTACTTTTATTGAGCAAGCTTACGATAGCTTGTAGTGTAACTTTAAGAGCGTCAACGCCAATTTTTGGCCTAAATCCTTGTCCCACTAGACAAGTAACCATGCGCCTGGAACCATGAGCTTAACTTGGTCAATTCTGTGGCCTTCACGATGTCACTGCAGTAAGACCGCGTTTATCTACAACGACCAGCTTTTTTGAAATGCCATTGGCTGTCGTTAAATTCAGCTCTATCGCCCGGTGGCCTCAATGCTTTGACTACATTAAAACGATTTCTTGTTATCTGCTTTGTTGGGTGTTGTCTGTAAAGGACACACCTTCTCATACGATTTTAGCGCTGAAGGGGGTGATTCGTTCGGAGGCAGTTCAAATTTCAAATCAGCTGCTTTGTCTGCGTCCTCACCTCACCTTTCCCCATTTTGTATGTTTGTTCTCAATGCGGTAAGCAACTGACTCCAGCGCAACTTGAGAGCTTCTTTGCGTTTGAATCGAAATGAAGTTTATTGTAACTTCTGGAGAGCGGATAGTCGGTGTTGTGCTGTTCAAGTGCTGCTTATCCTCCAAACTTCGTCGCCCCCGTTCACGTATTCCTCATTTAGCTTTCGCTCAACAGGAAATTGCACAAATCCCACTCGCAGAACAGACAGCGGCTCAGAACCACCATCCCCACGGACGTAACCCCAATTAGTCGAAAAAGTCCAGAGGAGTAAAACCATATTCTCGAGAGCGAATGTAAATCTCCCAGATTAGGTCCCCACTAGAAGCGGCTTTCTCCATTGTTCCACGAGCACACTTAACTTAAGTGGCCTCGCATTTTCCCCCCTCGACTCGGCCGCCACATGAATTTCCCCAAATTGGATTGTTTCTCAACCCGACGCCTCTTCAGGGCGCACATCCATCTCCCACCCCATCTCGATCGGACATAAATAAAATTCAATTACAACCGAACACCGGAATTCACATTTAATCTGTAATCCAATCCATCTGACTTCAACCCCAATTCATCTGCCGCCTAAATGATGGCTCCCTCTTTCTCTCTCTGTGAGATACTTAAGTTATGATCTCATAAAACCAAAATTAACAGACTACCCCCACCGCTTGTCGAACATCGACGACAAAGGCAACTAAAAACGAAAGCGGCAAAGGCAGGCGGAAAGAAAAAACCTCAAAATTAATTAGATCTTAAAAATACGCCGAGTATCTGACATGAAAATCCATTAGGAGCAACAGCACACTGAAGGAATCCACGCAGTGAGTACACCGCACCAGATAAATCTCCCGAGTCCCGACTACCGAGTCTCCCGAACGAGAGACGTTTCGTTTCTCGAATTGGCGCGCTGGCGACCCCATCTACGGCGCAGCGACAGAGGGTGCTTCCCCGTCGAGAGCTATGTTTGTTTTCCACTTAAGAAAACAATTAAAATTCTCAACTACATACCGACCAGTAGCAGTGGCACACAAGACACAGCAAGCATCTAAGCCACCTCCCGGCACTCACTCAACGAGCGCGAAGCGCGAGTATGTGCCGGCTCTCTCCGAGTGTCTCGGGAGTCTATTAATTCGATTTGCCTGTTGAACATAAATCACTTCATTCTATTTCTTGTCGCGGCACTCTGTCAGTGCGAGTGCACGCATCGGGGCCGGGGTGAGATGCGACGGCGACGGTTGCTGAGTGCAGCGCTGGAGTGACTCCTCTCCCTCCTGATCGCCCCCCCCCCCCCCTTCCTCCCCTCATTCACGATCCGAAGTGAACGAAATCAATCTAAACTGATCATCGTCATCTTAATCATCATCACCAGCAGAGCGCCAACGCCGCGGCGCGTGCATCCGAGCGAGCGCCCTACGCTGGCGACCCACCCCGGCACGGACCAATAAACTTTACAATGTGCCAACAAAGAATGTATCTTCCCATTTGATTGCTTCCAATGCGATGCTGTGACGCTGCGGACGATCGTGCGGGGGACAAACAGCGACCCAGGCACGCACATGCACCGGCCGCTGCCGCCGCCGCCGCCTAGGTGTGGAGGTGCACTGCCGCATTCAGACGCGTTCATAAACCATCTCGCAGGATGTTCGCTGATGCTGTTGGGTTTATGCGTTTTATTGTTTGCTCTCCCCCCGCGCTGTCGCGTCGTAAAATGAGATTCCAGGCGGTTATGTGACACATCAGTTTTGTATCCGGGACTCCAGGGAACCCTGAAGTGATAAACTAACGTACTGCCGGATTCCTGTTTAATTGGCTGCGCCAGCGATTCGGAAAGATGAAGAGCCCAATAAAAGCTATTAACGTGATGCTTCGGAGCAACATTAGTCCGGTCCTAATGTAAAAGACTTCCGTTCGATGTTGCCTCAGAGGTGACCTACGGGGTGGATGCTGCTGCCGACTGCCGACTGCCGACTGTCGACTGCTGAGGACGACGGGTGGCAGGTGGCAGGCGGGTTGCCGGTAGGCCATGGCCAATGTATAAATAAGCAGCGCCACACACAAAAGACACACAGATACACGCTGTTTTGTGTAGTTTGAGATATTTTTATGGGGACACAGGAAAGATTATTGGGTAGTTAGGTTGAGATATGGAACCCGTTGATAGTTCCATTCGATGATTTATGGCGAGAGCAGGTGCAAGAGGGAGTCGCCTGCCCAGCCTGCCCAGCCTGCCCAGCCCATCGGAGCTGGCGTGCTGCTCTCCGGCTTTGTCTGTTATTTTGTTTTTATGGGTGTGCGCCTGATGAAGTTCTAAATTGCTTCAGTCGTATAATTCATAAAATTTTAATTTGTTCTTTGGACAATTTTATGGTCTGGACGACAAAGCGGGGGGATGCTGCCTAAAATTAGACCAGAAGCGATGGGTGGCGACATTAGTTGGGGAATTCTAATCAGGACCTGAGCAGGAAATCGAATCTAAGTGAGACTGCATTTTTTACGGTCCACGGTGAGGACGCGGTTGCTTGGGAGGCAGAGGCAACTGGGTGGAGTGGGTGATTAAGGGGAGCCTTCAAGGTGTGAACTTGTTCTAAGTGAGAAGAACAGGTAGGCTTATGCTTATGGCTAGTCAGGAGGCTGCATCGAACTACGAAAGCTGATCGTTAAGTCTACAAAAATAATGGGAGAAAACGGCCTTCCTGGGAAATGATGAAACGAGTTGAAGCTTCGACTTTTCGGCGTCGGATATATGGTCCCGTCTGCAGTGAAGGTGAATGGAGGAGAAGGCGCAACCGCGAATCTGTAGCAAGATGTGGATGTAGTCGGGGCACCGTCGACTGTATTGTAGTTATAAAGGGTGATTTTTTAAAAGCTATAGGAAAGTTTTTCAAAAAAAAAACACATAAAATTCAGAAAAATGCATGAAATCTTTATTTGAATCGATAGTACGGTCCATATAATTTAATGTTTGAGGATTATTTCATGCAAATGTTGACCTTGACTGCCTCAAATGGTCCATCCGCTTAGTCCAATTTTGGCATACTCTTTCCAACATTTCGGCCGGTATCTCACGAATAAATGCTTCAATGTTGTCTTCCAATGCGTCAATTGAAGCGGGCTTGTCTGTATAGACATGAGCTTTAACATAGCCCCACAAAAAATAGTCTAAAGGCGTTAAATCGCACGATCTAGGCCGCCAATTGACCGGTCCCGAACGTGCAATAAAATGTTCACCGAACTCGCCACTCAATAAGTCCATTGTTGCGCGTGCTGTGTGGCATGTGGCACCGTCTTGTTGAAACCACATGTCCTGCAAGTCAAGCTCTTGCATTTTGGGCAAAAAAAGTTGGATATCATCTTACGGTAGCGCTCACCATTCACAGTTACGTTACGATTCGCATCATCTTTGAAGAAGTACGGTCCAATGATGCCACCAGCCCATACACCGCACCAAACTGTGACTTTTTCTGGATGCATTGGTAGCTCTTGCAATGCTTCTGGCTGATATTCACTTCAAAATCGACAATTCTGCTTATTTACGTACCCATTGAGCCAAAAATTAGCTTCGTCGCTGAACACAATTTTTCGGTAAAAAAGTGGATCTTCGGCCAACTTTCCAAGAGCCTATTCACCAAAAATTTGACGTACTTATTTGCAAGAGTTGTGCGTTTGTAAGACGATTCATGGTTAAATTATAGACCAAACTGAAGATGTTTGACAGTGAAACAAAACACGAAACGTGCGTCAGCTGTTTAAACCAGTGTTGCCAGAAAGATAATAGATAAAAAAATAACCCTTTATATGTGTATATGTGCGCAAAAAGTTTGAACGCTGTTTAACTATACATATACAAGGCTTCATAACAAACACGGTCTCTAACTTGAACAACACTGAAAAACTATACTTTTCGCCTAATGAAAATCAAGGACACATATTTTATCTATTAATTTTTCATTTCATTCCTCCCTTATATTAACAAAACATACTTCATATATCTAAACAACTTACTTTTATATTCTATAACAGTTTACTTATCCAAAAAAAGACAAGTTTAATAAAAAAGAAATAAAGACGTGCTGTTCAGTCTGACTTTCATACCAAAGAATTACATACATTTTGAACTTTGCGATAATTTTTTTTTGTTGTTGCACTATGCTCTAACAAAAAACAAGTGCACAGTTATTACGTAGGAGGCTTAAGCTGTCAAAGAAACTCATTTTTGTTGACTTTTATGCATGTATTTTTTTTTAATTAAATCCCGCTAAATCAGCGATTCGTCACACTGTGCGCACAATATGTATTCGCGTGTATTCCTTCATTTTTCAACCCCGGACATTATTCTGTGTGGTGCTGTTTCCCACCGATCTACTCTTCATATAGGCGTGTTGCTATTTGGAGAAAAAGTTGCTGCCTATCTGATCCCAGATACTAGGTTAAAGTACAACGGGAACATTTTGTTGAATATCCTTCGCGAATATCCTTCAGTTTTTCCTGAAATATAAGACATCTAAGATACAAATTCAAAATGATTCCTTTACCTCGACAATAATGGCCCAATACATGATCCGCAAGGATGATCTGTTATCTTACATGTCGTACACCCAACACTGGCCAGCGACTCTACTACAAATGGGATGTCACTCGTAATCACTAGTATATACTGCTGTTTAGTAGAGCGATCTCTGCTCGATATAGGAGAGGACCAACTACCCGACGCCACTGGTTGCACCCCGGGGTATAAATTAAACACCTTACTGGTACGCCAATCAGTTTTCCTAATTCACGGCTCTATCTCTTTCGAGTCACTGACAATGTTCAGAGACTTCCCTCGTAAAAGACTTCTCAATCTTCGCCGTTCGGAGTCGGTTCAAAACTGTAGGTTCCCTTCACTCGTGAGGGAACGATAGCAAGAACAACACGAGTCAACATCAAGTATGTAGTCACGTGCAGCGCCATCAGAGTCAGAGAAGCGGGAGGTTGGTCAGCGAGACTGTATGGCCATAGCAGAGCTCTGCAACTCCTGCCCAAGTACCTAACTCCAGCTCCTACGGACTACATCACATCCACCATAGACTTCGGCAAGGCGGCACAGTGCCCATTTCCATCCAGAGAGGACTGGAAAACCCAATCACTCGTCTTTGAATAACAATTTCTGATCTACACAGACGGTCTTCTCGGCGGACTTCAATATCGCGAACACTTACCGCCTCTCAGATCACTCGAGTATCTTCCAGGCTGAAGTACTAGCGATCAGAGAAGCGTATAAACTCCTTAGTAGTGAAAATACAGCGATCTGCATCGATAGCCAGCCATAAGGGCTATCTGCTCAGTATACAATTCCTCCAAATTGGTGCAACAGTGTAAGGAGGAACTGGGCAGTAGCAGGTGTAGTATTACCGCTCCTCTGGGTTCCAGGGCACCCCGACATAGAGGGAAATGAGATTGCCGACGAACTGGCCAAGCAGGGAGCTGTCGGCAACGCTCTGAATTGAAAAAAACCTGGCCCTCCGACACGAAAAGAAGGACTGATGACCTCCTCAATAGAAATCGCTCCGAAATGGTTACAGTCGTGGCTGCAAGCCAAGCCAGTCACCATGTTAGATTTCACCCCAACTCCTTAGACAACACAGCAAACCCTGCATTTCCTGAATCTTGAAAGGCTGTAATCCAAAATACCTGCCCAAACATGTATCACAAGCTCGCTGCAGACTGAATTCTTGGATCAACGGTGGCGTGCCATTCTACATGATGTCTCAACAATGTCGTCCGTCGTGATCCACACATAAGCGCGGACCATGACCTCGTTGACGAATTATTTTTACACGTTCACATTGAACGCTCTTCCGACAGGCCTCGAAAATGTCCATTTCGACAGCGTTCCTCCATCGCCGCCTTCTCAGCGACCTCATCGCCGTCGGCGCTGCTGACAAAAGTGTTGCTGAAAGTGGTCCTTCGCTGCCGTCAGGTTGTGTTGATTGAAAGTCGAGAAACCACATGTCAGACACGAATTCTCCGGAGACATGCAATGGAAACGTTTGATGCTGGAACGACAATCCATCTGGACAGGCCAAGAGCAGACGACCACTAAGGACACGGGGGGTTTTTCACCCCTAATTATGTTTGCCACTTTCCCATCGAAGCTCCGTGACAGCTAGGAATTTTCAGCCCGCCCCCGCGCACCGGCCGACACCATCATGCATCATCTGTCTATGACTTTATGAACACACCCCCTCCCCACCCCCCACCCCAACAGCAGCCGTCAAACGAATTTATTTACAAACATTCCCGCCGCCGTGGAAATTCGAATAAAATAAGAGGAGAGGAGAATTAATTGCACAATAAACTGCACGCTTCTGCTCCCGGCTTCCTCAATAAATCACACAATGTACGCCATAGCGCGGTGCTCGCTCTCCGCCGCGAGGCACTTAACCGAGCCGGAGACGCGACGACACCAAGCCCCGGCCCACCGATTCGATTCCCATGGCACAGATCAACCGCAGAAATGTCTCAGATTCAAACATCTTCAAATTCTCTATAAATCGTTCGCTCCAGCACCGCTCACCAACACAGATGCGAACGCATGTGTGCGGCGGGTGTGTGTGTTTTGTCTTTTTGTTAAATTTTAAAATTTTAATTTATTCGCTCATCATCGTCATAAATTAGCCGGGGAGGGCGAGAAGGCCAGGCAGGCACTTGTCAAAAATAAAATCAAGCACCGCGAGCCGAGGGCGGGACGCGAGCGGCTGTGCGGGCCCAGACCCCAGACCGACCGATGCGACATCAGCGGCTGCCCCCGGGGAGTACGGGCATTTAACACGACGCGTATCCTTTTAATTGATGGCATTTTATTCATTTCAATTGAATTTTAATTACCTCGACGTCACCGAGGAATGTCAGAGTCATTTGCAGTGGATGGCATCCAAGTGCACATATGCGGCATTGTTGCCGCGGCCTGTGTGGCAGCGCAGGCAGACGCTGCGAGTCGGCACGACCAGATGCCGCTGTGCGACAGCGCCAACCAGTCAGTTTGGCGAAGGGCTTGTTGCACATTCGCCGAGAGTGCCACTCGGGTGCACTCAAGTGCGAGACAAGTCAAACCAGAAGACACGCAGAATCCTAATTGCCAGCGCTTGGGGCTGCCGTCGGCGCAGGAGGCTGCCTGATGCAAAAGATCCCCGAACGAAGCGCTCCTGGGAGGCAGTCGGGGGGTGCGGGTGCTCCTCTATTTTTAGTCGCCTCGGTTTGCGACAATTTCAATCGCACACCCCTCCCACGGGCGACGAGAGGGTCTAGCTCCGCCGAAAAATATTGCGACAATAGAACGACACATCGTCTTACTAGAATTACCCGCAGGAAAAGCGGCGTTTTCTGCGACATCTGCACAATGCAGACTGCCGGGCGGGGGTATCGAATGGCCCCTCACCGGGCTATAAATACACTCGCACCTTTGGACGGTGCCGTCGTCTCTGGGAAAAGTTCGCGCTCCGCGGTAGCGTGGTCGGATTTCTGGCATTTCGACGTTGTTACCTGCGCCCGGCGAGCCGTCAACGACAATGGCAACTGAACACTGATAAACAAGTGCCAAGGTAAACAGATTTTCGAGCGATTCCGGAAAATTACCGCCGCGAACGGTGTGATCCTATCAATTGGCCGTGTAATTGTTTAGCTAGCGATGCAATATGAAGCGGCGCGCATACACGGTCACTTGCTACACGGTGCTTGTTGGGCGCATTGTGATACGCTTTGGACGCTGTGAATAGCGATGTCATCGGAATTGAGTTGAGGAGGTGGTGGCAATTAAGCAAAAAAGAAAACAGACGAACAACTAATTGCTTATCGTCGTGTAGGAACAGAGGTTTCAGGAAACGATAGGATCGGCTGGTGCAGCCGGGGCATTCTAAGGCTTTGGAGTGTGATTTGCAAAAGATCCCGTACTGATCTGGCTTTCCCATTAAGTTGCTTCTCAGGACAGAATAGGCTTCTGGCACAGGTTTCTTGGTAGTGGTCAGTAGTGACTGCTGTTCTAGAAAGTTCTTCTGTGCATGTGTCCAATATTAAAACTCAACAAAGTGCCCTTGCACTCGTGGCGGAACAATAACACGCGCAAAAAGTCCTAGAATCAGCAGAAACCTGGCCCAGCTCCACGCATCTCGTTGGATTGACAAGGCTAGAGCAGCGCATCTTGGAGAAAAAGTCAGAGTTTCTGGATGAGCAAGGGATTGGTGAAAGGGATTGAAAGCGTCGTTGTTTTTATTTTAATTAGGGGGAGTCTACTGATGTCCGATACGTAATGAAAATGTGGCTCAGGAATCATTGTTTATGTGTTACGAGAAGAAGACTGTACTTGAATTGAAACACCGACGAATATGGCGACATCTTGGGAAACAGTCGGTAGAACATTCATTTCCGCCTGTCTGTTGAGTGAAAAGATATGCTTGGTGCGAGAAGAAAAAGACAGAGCGTGAGAACTGACCCAAACTTTGCTGGTACTCGGCTTAGGGAAAGAAGAAAACCAATGAGTATAAGCTTTCAGTGGTTCAGTGGTCGTCACATTAAGTCATTTTCCTCCATGATTACTCTTAAAATTCCGGAAGACGCTCTGATCTGATGATTTCTTGTGTTGCCACCAACCCAGATTCATCAACTGAAATTCCTTCCATTAATGGCTCACAATCTTCCCTCTTATGGTGGCCAATGCAGACAGCATTTATTTGCCGCAATCTCTTCTTGTACCAGACTTGGTCTACAACCAACATTTTCAACACGCGCTCGGTTCTCCACTTACGAGGCGCGTTCAATATATTCTCGGTATCGATATGAAGGAAAATGCGAATTCAATTTAAATTGTTTTTATTTTTCAATATAATCTCCCCTAACATCAATACATTTGTTACATCTTGAGATAAGCTTTTTTAAACCCTCAACAAAATAAATTTCCTCTTTCTCTGCAAAATACCCATTTATTGTGGTTCTTCATCATCCGAAAACCTTTTTCCACGAAGACATTTTTTCAAATCCGGTAACAGGAAATAATCACTAGGGGCAAGGTCTGGACTATAGGGTGGGTGTTGGATTTCTTCGAAACCACAATCTCGTGCAGCAGCCTCGGAAACTCGCGCCGTGTGAACAGGAGCGTTGTCATGAAGAAGCAACACACCCGCTGCGAGTTTACCCCGTTCTTTCTTTTCAGCCACCATCTCTTCATAAATAGTTTTTTGACTTTTTCCTTGCTTAGTGAGAAATTTAATTACAGCGCGATGCTCAATTTTTACCATCATCGTCTCAGTTGCCATTATGATTCTGTTTAACTAGAGATAAAACGCGAATTAATAATCACATTTATATGAAATTGTACATGAATGCACTAAAATAAGTATTACTTGATAAATAAGTCAATTTATATATACAACCACAGCTTCACCCCGATACCGAGAATATATTGAACGCCCCTCGTAATATTTGAAGTTTTCATGATATGGCCGACTTCAATTTTGTTTTTATTTTCTTTGTGCACTGCATACAGACACTTCCCAGAAAGCAACTTCGAAACCCTAAATTCGGGACAGACACCTGTGGTATGGCGGCCCTAGTCCCTTTAGTAACCATTCACTTTTACCCAGATGGATTCAAGACGGATGATGGAGTAGGAAGCGGCGTTTTCTTGGAGGGTCTACACCTGAACAAATCGGTTCGTCAACCCAAGCGATTAGCGAAGCCCTGTCCTGGCTAAGATGGAACGTGTTATTTGCCCGCGATATCTGAATTTTCACTGACAGCCAAACAGGAACCAAACCCCTGGCATCGTTCTCTATAAACTCATCTCTTAACGAGATATCCGAACAGTGCTGTGCTGGGTGCCAGGCCATAGAGACATCCCGGGAAACTGCAAAGCTGATGAACTCGCAAAACGCGCCACTGGACTGTCAGTTGATAGCAAGCTGTCTTGCATCCGCGATTACTTGATCTATAAACCAGAGATTTGGTCTTCCTCTTCTTCTCGAACCAGGGGGCTCGGATTCGAAGACCCTCTTAGCTGCAGCATTGGTGTCCATTCGCTCGACTTGGCCGAGCCAGTGCAGTCGACGGATTTTTGCCTTCCGGACTACATCCACATTCTTATACAGTACAGTTCGTGATTATATCTTCTCCTCCATTCGCCTTCCTCGCAGACGCGACCGTATATCCGAAGTAGAATTTTTCTTTCGAAGGTACCAAGAATCAGCTCTGCAGCATTGCTCAGCGTCCAGCTTTCGGCTCCATAGAGCAGGGTTGGCAAAGTAAGAGTTTGAATTTTGACAAACTGAAGGAGCACCGGTTGCCAAGGGCGATTCTACGACGGATCTCCACTGTGAAGTCGTTTGTGGCGTTCACGTTTGCCCCGCGATAGACAAACTCCTTTACTACTTCGAAATTGTAGCTTTCGAGTGTGAAGTTGTGTCCAAGGTGGTGTGTGACGGAACGTTTTTTTGGTCGACAGCATATATTTTGTTTTGTCCCCATTGACCTTAAGGCCAACACGTTTCGCCTGTAAAAGCCTCTTCAATCGCCGTAAAAGCCTATACTACGGCACGTTGTAAACGCGTGACGATGTCGATGTCATCTCTGACCATGGGACAGCCTGTCAAAACAGCCTGTATTGCTTAAGACTACATTTTCATTCGTTTCATTTCGTGTATTAAAAAATTAAGAATGAAAAAAGCGGGAATTGAATTGCAAATTGGATGTAAAATGAAAGGATTTAATTCTTTTAAAATTGGTATTGTAAACGAGAATTCAAATCAAAATGTGAAGTAAAAGGTCACAGAAACTGTAATGAGTAGGAAAATGTTGAAACGAAATCAGTTTTTCTTGTTTCCGCCTTTAAATTCCTGTTGACATACAAATTCCAGCGATGTACAGCATACCTTGTTTTGCTTTCCACCACGATTTCTATCAATCTATTGTCTGGGCAACCTGTGGAATTCCGAAAGCGTCAGCTAATCATCATGAACTCAGCAGAAGACATTGATTTCCAATTTCATCAAATGGGTAGAACTAAACCTAACTGATTTTGCTTAAGGCCGTATAAAGGGCCATTCATATGCGGTCGCTCCGAATTGCGAACTTCGCAAACACTGACATATGAAGTTTTTTTCATTCGCACAGAAGAATATATGAAAACTGACACTTCATTGCGAATTTTTTGCTCGTGAATTTGTGGATCGCGTTCTCAGCTTGACAGTTCGCAAAAGAGAATGATTGATTCGCAGAGAAACAATTTAAAATCGTTAATTGGGATCCTTAAACTAACTTTTGTAGAGATTTTTATCGATAAGAAAACTCAATAATTCAAGTCCCTTCTGTTTGCATACCAAGAAGTATAGCTTTTGGTTTGTATTTGCTGGCAATTGGTTGTTTCTGTATGTTCGCAGTTCGCGGCTCATATGAATGGCCTTCAAAAGCATTTTTTTGAAAATCTTCCTCTAAAAAAATCGAGCTCCGTAGCGAAGTGCAGCTGCGACGAAATTATATAAAATGTGCCATCTTCTTCCGGCGTTTAAAATTCTTACTGCTTATCCTTCCTCTAAGATAATAAAGAAAAGACGAAATGCCTTCGAAATTGTGCATACTGCTAGAAAATGGAGTACACCTTCCCTAGTCATCACGATGCATGAGTTCGCAGTGTCTTGGTAGATCGATGCGTTGGGGCATACAATTTAAATTGACTTTGTCACCTCTCAAGCCCTCTCTGTGTAAGAACTTGATTGTCCCAGTACTGTTGTGTGTCGCAGAAGCGTTTTTCATCGCTTTGACAGTCAGCTCCTTCTTGTGCTTGTCTTGTGACAGCAACGGCCATAGTTTATCTTGTAATTCTACGTCGTGATTCAGGTTATTCATTCCATGTTGCAGTCAAGAGCTCGACAGCACCAGGAATTGTGTTCTGTTCTAGTCGCAACTTTGAAGGTTTTACAAAAGTTTTCATGAGCTGCTCATGAACTATTCACCAAAGAATCTCAAAGATAAACCAGCTTCCCCCCTTGAGACCAATCACTCACAGCTACATGTAGAGGCCGCCCTCGCACGTAAGGTAAATGCGAGGACACAATGCGTTCCACCCTTATGAGGAAAAGTAAATAAATTTTTATTGTTTTCGCCGCCACCATGTTGGCCAAGCTAATTGATTATTCATTATGAGACAAATGCATAAATTAATATGTCAGCCGCGTTCCGCTGTGTATGCCTCAAATGTCGCACACGTTTAACGGATTCAACCATAAACCCAAACCGAACCAGTTCAGCCCGAAGCCCAACATCGGCGTTGCGGCCATGCCCTCCCCCCCCCTCCTCCGCCACACCAACGAGTTGTCGGACGCGTGATTGAAGCACCACTAGAGCGCGAGCGGTGTCGGCCCACATCGGGAAGGCAAAACAAATTGCAAAAACGCATCGCAAAACAAATAGGATCGTTCTCTCATTAAATTTCAATTAATTACGTTATTTACGGGCGGCGAAGTGCGCCCGATAATCCACGAAAAAGGGGTTTCAGGTTAATTAATTAATTCAATCAGTGCTATTGGCATCGAAAGCTAGCAGCGAGGCGGGTGCTCTCAGGAACGTGGTCACATGCGGCACAGTGGTGGGTAGAAGTGTGCCCGCTGTTCTGTGCGCAGTGTGCGGTAGGCACAAAAATTAGATCCTAAGCTGCTACACCGTCTCGGCGAAGTCAGTGATCTTTTCACTTTCGCACACCTTTCAAGCCCCACTGTCCGGCAACGGACTTCGATTTAGGCCGCAAGTAAGTTACTGTGAATAAATGTGGGCTCTTAACCACTGCAGTCGATTTACAGAAGCAATTAGCCCGCGTTCACAGCGATGAGAAAACCCAGCCCGAAGCGGAGCATTTCCCGCATTTATTATGACAACAAGCGCTGGTACATAATAGCACGGACTGACGACTGACGACGACGACGACGACGAACGCACACTCATGTGGACATCGCATGAACTCCGATCCGATGATGATTTCGTCAAGTGACGCCGCGCCGCCTCTGCGTTGAATGCCATTTAATTGGCCAAAACTGTGCACACAGTATCCGAGTCATTAAGGGTAAATTGATTTGGCCGGGACTCCGCACTCCGCACTCCGGACTCCGGACGCTGGGCGGAGCGGATGCTTTCGTCATCCGAAACACCATTGACGAGTTGATTTTTATTAATCTGATGACGTATGCGCTGGGTTTTCATTTTTGCTGGTAATTAGCGGAGCTATCGGTTGTTCAAGTGCAGCTGGGAGTGTGTGTGGGTTGTTCGGGGGGAAATCATTTAACTAGCAGATGGGTGAACCGGATAAGCGATTCATCACGTGTGACAAGCGACTGTGTGATGAGTTGATGCATTTAACTGAAATGCCACCATTGTTTGAGATCAATTGCATATCAATGAGCGTTGAGTTGAAAGTTAAAGCCGCACTTTAGAGTGCAAGTGGCACTGATTCACCTTTAAACTGTGAAATCAGTAGAAAGGACGTTAGCTGTTGTAACATGCGACTTTTGTCACCCACAGCCAACATCTGCACTTGAGTCGAATACACGAATATCCTCCAGGGCTTCCTTAGGAGCTGAAGAACCATCCGCTGGCAGGATGATCAATATACTGTACCACCGACAAATTTCTTAATCAGCTTTGATGAATAGTTCTGCAATAGGACACAATTGACGCACGAGCTGAGTTTAACATCCGTCAGTGTGACCAGATGGTCCAGTGATGGATTACGAAGCCAAGACTGGAGTTTATTCTTTCAAAGCCTACACACAGAGCCCAAGTTTCTCGTCACACAGAAACACATCTGAACGCCAGACCAAGGGAAGATACCGAGATTTTTGTCGACAGTCTGAGCTGTTGCCGGGGCCGCCACATCCTCGCCTCTAATTCGCGAAGTCTATAATAGCCTAGCGTCATTAGAAGTGTGGACGTGGAAAAGAGTATGTGCTGGGAGCTCATTATATCATATAACAAAATATGGAAAGTATAATTAAGGCGTTCGACTATTGCACGCCATTGTTGCGCAGATGTCTGCTTGAACTTGAGATTACTACAGATGAAGGTTTTACAATATTGGTGATACGCTTAAGTGAAGTAATGTTTCATAGACGTGGCGAGGCGTCTCCAGAAGACATAACTGAGTCATTGAAGAAACAACCAAATAGACTTTATAAGGGTTTTCCAATAGGGACCTGACAACTTTGAATTTAATTTGTGAACGCACTCTTTCACTAATCATCAAACTGTCACTGTCAATTTATTCAGTAAACTCAACATTTGAATCATGGTAAAGTACATGAACGAGCAACGTTCACAAATTATAAAAATTTTCTACGGAAATTCGGAGTCGGTGATCGCAACTATAAGAGCGTTAACTCCTATTTTCGTTCGAAATTCTCGCCCTAGTAGACAGGCAATAGCAAGTTTAGTGCACAAATTTGAGGCTTCATATTCGTTGTGTGATGTTGCCGTGTCAGGTCGAAGTGTCGAACATATAGCTCCAGTTCAGACGTCCGTAGAAAACGATCAAAATCAGTCGATTCCACGGCGTTCTCAAGAATTGGGCATCGCTCAGACCACATTATGGCGTACTTTGCGTAAGTATCTTTGGTTTACAACCATACACAATCAAGCTGACTGAAGAATTGAAGCGGCGTACGTTCTCCGATTGTGTTCTGGAGAAGATGCGTCAAGATGATGAATTTCATCGCAAAATCATCTTCAGTGGCGAAGCTCATTTTTGGCTCACTGGGTTCGACAATAAGCAAAAAATGCTTTATTGGTCGGATGAAAATCCACATGTGCTTCATGAATTACGACTTCATCCACAAAAAACTACTATTTGGTGCGGTTTGCATACCATCGTCGTCACTTTACTGTGAATGGTCAGCGTTATCGATTATGATTACCGATTATTTTTGGTCCGAATTGGAAGACATGAACATGGACGACATGTGGTTTCAACAGGATGGTGCCACACGTTACAATCGATTGATTGAGGACTTCCTTTACAAAGACGCTTGTGACTGGAAGAACACACACAAATGCAGATCGAGTCTTCCAGAAACTCTCTCTGCTTGCACAATCAATCGAAGGAAGAGTTACAACTGATGTCCTGAAGGACTTTGCACCACCATCACAGAGAAATGCATTGTTTGATAACGAGTGCAGGCAGACAGCTGCAGCGAAGCATGAGAAGTGCGTATTCGAGGAGCTACAACCGGAATGAGGTCCGAAAGTTTTGCCAGGTTACAAGGTTCGGACAGAAGCTTCTCAAGACCAACTTGGAGAATTGGTAGCAGTTTCATAGTCGATACTGAGAACCACTTCTGCTAACTCTTAAACGGCGGTGACGACCCAAATATCGCTGTAAGGCAGAATAATCAACAATACAACACTAACATATTCAAGCGAGGTCAAATATCTGGGAGTGATCCTAGATAAACGACTTAACTGGAACGCACATATTAAGTCCACCATAGAGCGTGCTACCAGAGCACTGTAGGCCAGTAGACGTCTAAACGGCAGGACTTGGGGTCACTCTCTCATTAATTGGTTGTAAACAATAATGGCGAGACCCATTATTACATACGCAGCCATTGTTTGGTGGCCCAAAACACTCCATCTAACGACGGCAAATAAGTTGCAGACACTACAACGTATTGCTTGTCTTGGAATAACAGGCACCTGCCTCACAACAGCTCTAGAAGGTATAGTCTTCATTGAGACGATAGCTGCTAGATATGCCATCAAACTGCAGCTTGACTATAATTATAAGCCAGGTAACTTAACAGGTACAGCTGGATGGCGCCGTTGGTTGAGTGCTGCCCCTGGTTAGAGGGGTTCTCGGTTCGAAAGTTCAAACGCTGTTATCGGGTTTTCAAATCAGATCCAGTCACCATTTGCCGTTGGGATCAAATTAATGGCACTATCACTGGAGTTGTCGATCAGTGGTAGCAGTCTTTTGGTATATCCAACATGGTCTAAGTGTGCTGGCGATTTCGCTGGCAGCCCAACTACCTAACCTAACCTAAATTAACAGGTCAGCCCGGCATTATCATCTCGATCCCCAATAGAGACATGTTTTGTAAACTGCCGGATATAATGGTCAGGCAACACTGTTTCGGAAGGCTTTTTGAAGTTGAAATATTTTACCGCGCAGGCTGGTGTTCCATCACAAGACCCTAGAAGTGACGGATCAAAGATGGGATCAGGAGTGGGAGCAGAAGTCAACACAAGGATTTTCGTACCAATGGGGTCGTATCCTACAGTGTTTCAAGCGGAAATCCACGCCATCGAGGTCTGTGCCAGACAAAATCTGCACAAAGGCATTAAGGGCGCTAATATACTGATATTCTCAGACAGTCAAGCAGCACTAAGGGCACTCTCTGCTAACCTTTTAGACTCCAAAAGAGTCAAATGTTGCTATGATCCCTTGCCAGACACAATAAAGTTAAACTTGGCTGGGTGCTTGGACACAGGAGGATTGCAGGCAACGAATCCGCTGATGAGCTCGCGAGGGCTGGCTCGGAATCTGCATTCATCGTTCCTGAATCGTACTGTAAACGTCAATTGGACAGCTCACAACTCTGATTAACGAATGGGGGGGTCCTAGACCAGTGAACACATGGTCATGGTCTTTGGCAACCCAAACGTTTAATCAGGCCTTATTCATATAAGGAAATACTCAATCTTAACAAAGAAAACTTAAGATTGCTATCAAGCTTTCTTACACGCCATTGTGGCCTGAACGACCACCTTAACAACTTAAATCTGTGTCAAGACAAGGTCTGTCGGCTCTGCCTCGAAGAGGATGAAACTTCTGAGCACATTTTCTGCGAATGTCCGACACCAATATGGTTAAGGAAACGTATCTTCCATAAGGAGATACTCACTTCAGTGGGTTTAGAAAACTCCACTACTAAAGACTTACTGGCTTTCATGAGGGAAGTCGTACGTCATTTGGTATAACTCCAACCCTCCGATACAATAGATCTATCCTGATCGCGGTGTCGATGCCTTCACGGCATGGGTTGTACAAGAGGAAAACAAAAATGGCAGAATGTCCCACTCAACCTGGACGTCCCCACAATTTAGACGAGGTGAACATCTTCACAGTGATACAGGGATATCCTGTAAAGAAGCTACCAATTAGTCGACAGCAAGGCCGAATATGACAGCGTCCATAGAGACGAGCTATACACCGCCATGTCTAGTTTTGACATTCCTAAAGAGATTTTGAAATAGATTGACGTCAGAGTATTGTAAGGAATATTGCCTCTGTACTCCACCCGGTTGAATATTCATTGTGTCGCTCTTTCTGATTCAAACTTGAAGAGTAGATGAACATTAAGTGGACCAATGGCTAACATTTCCGACACCATGTGTGGTCATGCGTTCCTATCAAATGCAAGTGTGAGCATCTGTCTTGGATAGTCAACGAGTTCGACTCGAACTCATCAGGAGTGTTCTTGGACTTGTTCCAATCTCCTCAATCTGGGTCTGTCAAGCATTCGCCACCCTGATGGAGTCGCATTCAAAATCGTGCAGATGAGGACATATGTGGCACGTGACCAAACCATCGAAGCATAGCCCTTTCCGTTCGGAGAAGCAGCTGCTCTACTAGGGGCGTTCAATATATTCTCGGTATCGGAGTGAAGCTGTGGTTGTGTATATAAACTTGACTTATTTATCAAGTAATACTATTATTTTAGTGCATTCATGTAAAATTTCATATAAATGTGATTATTAATTCACGTTTTATCTCTAGTTAAACAGAATCATAATGGCAACTGAGACGATGATGGTGAAAATTGAGCATCGCGCTGTAATTAAATTTCTCGTACATTGAGTGGCTAGCGTATTGCCGTATTTCTCATCCTATCCCTAAACCTCACTTCGGCAGCTTTTACTAGCGATCTTATTCTTTCGGTCATTACCCAACTTTTATGATCTTATGTGAGAATTGGAATAAAATCTGAGTTGAACACCGCTAACCTGTCTTCAACACCAAGCTCGGCCTTCGTAATTACAGATCTTCCAAGCTAAATTGATCCAGCTTCATCAAAGCTCAGCATTACTCCTCCCATTACGCGTGAAAAAGACTCCGAGATACTTGAACTTCTTCACCTGCTTCAATGGGACTTCACTAACATGTAGAGTGCATTTAACAGGCGTTCGGCAAATGACCGTAACCTCTGATTTGTCCACGCCGATGTTCCATCTGCAACTGGAAGATGACTTATTTTCTCCTCACCTCTCTCAATGTGAAACATTCCTCGCCTTGGCAGCGCTACTACATCCATTCCAAACATAAAGGGCCGATGTTGATTTTGAATAAAACACAATTTATTTAGGAAATTACTGTCATTTATTTTATTATGACAATATAGGTATGGTTCAATTATGAAAATATCGGCCAAATGGCAGCCGAGACCTCGGCGGCACACCTCCATCCGATGGTCCAAATTTTCGATGACGCTGAAGCATAATAGAGGTTCTATGCCGTTGATGTGCCGAATTATCTCATCCTTTAGCTCTTGAATTGTTGCTGGCTTATCGACTTACACCTTTTCTTCCAAATAACACCAAAGAAAAAAATCCAACGTTCTCAAATCACATGATCTTGGCGACCAATTGACATCGCCACCACATGAGATAACACGGCCATTGAATTTGTGGCGCAAAAGAGCCATTGTTTCGTTAGCTGTGTGGTAAGTGGAATCATCCTGTCGGAAGCACATATCGTCCACATTAATATCTTCCAATTCGGGCCATAAAAAGTTAGTTATCATTTCACGATAGCGAACACCATTCACAGTAACTGCCTGACCGGCCTCATTTTGGAAAAAATACGGCCCAATGATGCCGCCAGCTCATAAACCGCACCAAACAGTCAATCTTTGTGGGTGCATTGGTTTTTCGACAATCACTCTTGGATTATCATTCGCCCAAATGCGGCAATTCTGCTTATTGACGAATCCACTGAAGTGAAAATGTGCCTCATCACTGAAGATGATTTTCTTCGAAGTGCACGATATGCATTTTGATTTGAACGCTCATTTTCATAATAAGCGTGAATTACTTTAACGCGTTGCTCGATTGTGTATCTTTCCATGGTTCAAATTGAGTTGGTCTCAAATTGAGAAAAGTCAAATGAAATGCAGAAAACAACTTGACGTTTAGGTGTGGTTCACATTCAACATCGGCCCTTAAAATTTAACCACCCTTTATAATGAAAAGAAGAGGGGACAAGACGCACCCTTGGCGAAGTTCAACGCACCGTTGACGGGAAACTGAGGTGCTACATTTAGTGGATAGAGACTGAATGGCCCTCAAAAGAGGACAATCATGCCAACAATCGTGCAGCAACTCTGTTGTTGCCTTTCAAAATCTACAAACCAGCTGTAGGTCGGTTTGGCTTACTTCCAAGCCTTCTCGAGTACCATTATTTGAGTGAAAAGCTGGTCGGTTGTACTTCTGCCGGGACGAAAGTCCCTCGTACGCCTTAGCGTAGACTTTCCCGGGGAGACTTAAAAGAGATACGCCCAGAAAATGTTAAAAAGAATTCCGGAGTTCAACTTGTGGTTTATGATTCTTATTCAAAAAAAAAATCATGTGATCTGCCAAAATCGCTGATGAACTTGTTGTAACCACTGCCAGAGCTTTAGTCGATTCCTTGGAACTTCAGTCAGACATTGTTCTGGAACTGCGATGATCGGGGCCCCGATATGGTGTCAAAGCCAGTATTCATCTGGGTCATCATGCACTGGCACAAGCGGACGTGAATTTAGGCATGCCTCGATACGCACGGCCCAGGGCTTGTAGCTGGCTGTACCAGAGAGTTTGGGCTCCTACGAGACGCACCAGATGACGTTATGCCCACTTCACCGCCGCCACCCATAATCCACACCGGTGCGGAGTGCCGGGGCTGATGCAGTGCCAATTAGTTCCCATATTGGCCAAAGCTAGCCGATTCGGTTCACTGCTCCAAGCCTCGAAGTAATTCATGATGCGGTTTGCTCCTACAAATGCAATGGCGTTACGGACCGCTTGCCTCGCTTGCAAGATCCAGTGCCGATGGCGTAGAGTCTGCAACATCAACTGCGCTCCCCCATGAAGTGTTGTTTCGTGGATGAGAAGCCCAGATAAAGACCCAGATTTCGGCATGAGCATTCCTAAGTCGACCGCCTACTCGTAAAATATTTTTGTCATCCAAAAATGGATTAAGTGGAAGCAATCGACTGTAGTATGATAAACTGGGAGAATTCCGAAGTTTAAGAATGGCATTGGCAGGACCATGTAGCAGAGACGATGTTTCACTAGTGCCTCTGCTCCAATTCCTCGACTGGCACAATCAGCCGTATTCTGAGCTGACTTAGTATGGTGCCAGCGGTCGGGAGAAGCAATTTTCGGAATTTGTCGAACTCTATTGGAGACGAATGGCTTAGCAATCTGAAGCATCATCTTTTGTCCCCCTTTTTGAAAAGAGGAAGGTGACACCACCTTCCGAGGCGCAAGAGAGCCATAAAACTACATATTTACCCGTTGCCTCAAGCGCTTCTGGCAATATTCCATCCAACTGTTAGCGGTTCAATCGACAAAATGACTTCTTACTTACTTAAGGTGGCGCTACAGTCCGAGGTGGACCTGAGCCTCAACCAACAAGCGTCTCCAGCCAGCTTGATCTTTAGCTAGCTGTCTCCAGTTTCGCACGCATAGTTGGTTGAGGTCCCTTTCCACTTGCGTGCGCCACCTGAGTCGCGGTCTTCCTCTACTGCGCCGTCCCTCGGGGGTGGATTCGAAGACTTTTCTGGCCGGAGCATTGGTTTCCATCCGCTCTAGCCATCTCAATCGTTGGATCTTCACTCTTCTGGCTAAGTCGATGTCGCTAAACAGCCTTCTCCTCCACTCACCGCCTATGCAGACGGGACTGAAAATCACACGAAGAATTTTCCTCTCGAAGCAACCAAGAGCAGCTTCATCCGCTTTTGACAAAGTCCACGCCTCCGCGCCATATAGCAGGACTGGGAGGATTAAGGTCTTGTAAAGCGTTGCCGTGGTTGTTCGAGAGAGGGCTTTGTTTACCAATTGCTTTCTTAGCCCAAAGAAGCAGCGATTGGCAAGAGTTATTCTTCGTTTGATTTCAGCGCTGGTGTCATTGTCTGAATAGATTGCGGTGCCTAGGTAGACAAAGTTTTAGACAACCTCAAAGTTATATCTGTCTGCTGTGACGTTCTGACCGAGACGTCGGTGTTGGGTGTCCTTTCTCGTTGACATACTTGGTCTTACCCTCGTTTACCGCTAAACCCATCTACGCGGCCTCCGTTGCAATACCCACAAAAGCGCCATTGACATCACGCTGCGTTCTTCCAATAATGTCAATATCGTCGGCATATGCGAGTAGTTGGATTGTTCCTCTGGTGTTGGCGTTCGAGTTTTGAACAATTCATTCAAGAACGATGTTGAAAAAGTCGCATGACAGCGCGTCGCCTTGTCTGAATCCTTTTTTGACATCAAAGGTCTCGGTGCAGCGTGCATTCTCTATCGTCATCCTACACAAACGGACGAGTTTGGTAGGGATGCCAAAACTAGACATTGCTCTGTCTCTATAGATGCTATCATACGCGGCCTTAAAATCGATGAAAAGGTGGTGGGTGTCGATTTGCTGCTCCTGGGTATTCTCCAAAATCTTCCGCAGTGTGAATATTTGGTCGATGGTATATTTTCCTGGCCTAAAGCACCGACCAGGTTGTCGACGAATGGCTTTAAGTGTTCACACAGTACGGCAGATAAGATTTTGTATGCGATACTTAGGCGACTGATGCCTCTGTAGTTGGCGCAGATCAAAGGGTCTGCTTTTTTATGGATCGGGCAAACAATGCTGAGGTTCCATTCATCGGGCATGTTTTCCTCCGACCATATTTTACAGATGAGTTGGTGCATGCTCCTTACCAAATCATCGCCTGTGGCTTTAAAAAGCTAGGCGGGAAGGCCGAGGCCTGAGAAATCCAACAAGCCTCCCGCAGCCTTGTTGGATTTCTCAGTTTAGATATGGCAATCCTCACTTTGTCTGGGTCTGGTCGGACGGAATTGTAGATCTTCATCGTCCCTTTCATTGGGGTTGAATGGTTCGTTTTGCCTGACAGCGGGATTTGGTTCTTCGTCGCCGTTATACAGTCTGCAGAAATGGTTTCTCCATATCCTCAGCATCGACTGTGACTCTACTACGATGTTCCCTTGATCATCCTTACAGGCTTCGGTTCGGACTTTATAACCTTGACAGGTTAACTTTACCCTTTGGTAAAACTTCCTTACCTCATTCCTGCAGTAATATCCCTCTACTCTGCCGATCGCGCGCTTCTCATGCTCCTTCTTTTCTCTGCTAAGAAGCCGGTGTTCGTCTCTCCTCTTCTGCTCGTAAAGCTCCCGAGCAGCTCTTGTCCTTCTTTGCAGTGCCGCTTTGTATGCTTCTTGCTTGGCTGCATTCGCCTGCCGACACTCGTTGTCAAACCAGGGGTTTCCTCACAGTATTTCTTTGTCTTGGCGGTGTTCGGGATATCCGCAACCTTACCTTGGCTACAACAAGGTGGTGGTCCGAGTCTCGGAACGTTCGGACATCTATAATACTGGAGGAGTGCCTTGCGTCGATCGCAATATGATCAATCTGATAGATGGTTGATTGATCAGGAGATCGCCAGGAATCTTGTACTGGCTACTACAACATTTCGCCCCGCAGCAAAGTCGATCAGCCTAAGTCCGTTATCGGATGTGGTGTCGCGTAGGCTGTACTTCCCGACCGTACTACCAAAGATGTTCTCTTTTCCTAGCTTTGCGTTCAAATCGCCAAGGACAATTTTAATGTCGTACCTAGGGCATTGCTTATAAGCTTTGTCCAGGAGCTCATAGAACCTGCCTTTGGTGTCGTCATCTTTCTCCTCTGTGGGGGCACGTGCTCATATAAGGCTTATGTTGGCAAATTTAGCCTGGATGCGAATTGTCGTGAGGCGCTCGTTCACGGACCTGAACGATAAGACTTCTTGCCTAAGTCTGCCTCTAACGACAAATCCACATCCAAATAGGCGCTGTTTTTGTTGTTTGTAGCAAAAATTGTAGACAAAATGACTACAGTTCAAGGAATAATTATATGAGTGGCGCTACAGTTCGGGGGTGGTCCTGGGCTAAGCGTCTACAGCAAGTACTCGTGTTGTGCGTGCAATTGGTCTCTGGAAGATGTGCTCCCATTCCGAACGTCTTAGAAGCCTTGCCTTTTGTAGACAGGAATACTCTTCGACTCAAGAGAGGTGGAATCGTGAATTACGAAAATTGTTCGTCGTGTTGGGATTTGAATCCAGGAGAAGTACCGATGCAGCGGGTCACATCTCCTTGAATTTGAACACATTTCCTAAAATTTTTCAAAAAAAAAAAAAACGAAGAGCATTCTATGAGCAAACCAATTGACAGACCTTAAGTCAATTAATCCATCCCATACTCAGATGACATGATTCACCTGGCCATCAGTTCGCATTTAAGCAAGCATTCAATGAGGCAAACCGAAAATAAACCAATTACCAGTCGTAAAGACTACCGTTCGCAGCCCACGGTCCGTCATCTATCACAGCTCACGCTGTTTGTCCCATCAGAAGTCGCAATCGGAACGCCGCGGCCGCCACGACTGCCGCTGGCCAACACTGCCAAGGCAGTATATCTAACGAGCAATAAAAAAGATATTAAATTAATTTGATTTTCGCGCGCTTGTAATGTACATCCACCTCCTGCTACACACCCACAGCTCCGCCCTGTTGCGACATGGCCGGGGCATGTTTGACGTTTCATCGTATTTTTTTTTTTTTCGTTCGTGTTTTAGTGCTCTCAACAGGCGCGCTCACGCAGGTGGGCGTCACGGTGGCGGCGGGTTATTCGGAAATTCTGTCAAAAATAAACTGCAATCCATACGTCAAATATTTCCGGATAGCCCAGCACATTAATAGCCGGGCTTTCAACAGCGTGCGCGATCCAGCCATAAAATCAGCAGCCAAACTCAAGCCGGACGGCCCGAGGGGGGGGCTGACAATAAAAATATGCGCTCCATTAGCATGCCATTATGTGCGTGAGGGCCGCCGGTGCAGTCCCTCCGGGTCGTTGCGCACCGTTCGCTGCAGGGTGGTCACATCAGGCGCTGATCAAAGCGGTCGCAATCGCGCACAGAACCGGTTGGTGTCTTCGACTGCTCGCGGCCAGGGGGAGGATGAAGTGACGTCGGAGGTGGTTCGACGCCGCAACGAGCGGCTATGTTGAGGTTTACGGCTTTGTTTTGATTCCGCGATTTTGACAGAAATAAATTCAGCGGAATGTGGGGCAGTTAGTCATGGGGGCTGTGACACTAACTGGTGCCGGGCGGGGCCCGATGCTCCGCGATGCTTGAGAACTCGCAATTTTCCTTTGTTCCTCTGACGTGGACGCGATGGTGGGCGGATGGATATGCGAAGCACTCTGAAATGACGTCCGGAGAGTGCGGGCAAATTGGAACACTTCAAAACGTCGCCTTTCGACGGAAGGCGTGTGACATTCGAAAGCCCGACAGCAACCGGAGGCAGATTCAGGTTCTGGATCGAACTGGAACCGCCGTAGTTGAGGGCAGAGTTGAGTTTAAACCGGCAATGGACCGGGACCGCTCTTCATTCACCCGCCAACTAATGCATTTGACCAGGTATTCGCCAGTGCGACACAACTCCACCCGGAGGCAGAGAGTTGTCACAATTCGATCCGAAGTTCCACTCCGAATCGAATGCAGCCGCCCCCGGAGACGTGGAAAAATGTCACACAACCAACTGGCAATTACGAATTTGTCCTCCAGCCTTACCACACACACACACACACGGACGCGCATACACACCTCACCTCGACATCCCTTAGATGGCTGGGGGGCCACTTCGTTCATTGTTCAGTGCGTTGTCAACGAAAATCATCGACGACGACTTCGTCGACGACAACAACCACGACGACGTGGATTGCGACTGCGAAAATGCCAGCGGCCCCCCCAGGAACACAGGAAACCCATTAGCGCACTCGTAAGCCTTTTTGATTTTCTCCGGAATTCGACGATTTAAATATTGCAATAAACAAACCGCGCAACATGGCCAACATGCCGTACAAAGATGCACCGGCACCGGCACCGGCTGTGGGGATGACAGTGGCAGTTGGCCGGTGGCCGTTGACTGTTGGCTGTTTGGCGGTTGGTTGCAACGGCAGGCGGCTACATGCACACGCATACCGAAAACATGACTTACTTGGCCCGATCCAGAGGTGATGCGGTGTCGCGGGCAGTGCGCGGTCCCCAGTGTCTGGCAGCTCTGCGATGGTCGTGCCTAATTAAAGGGACGGCGACGCGGACTATTACGATTCCAATTATGCAAACAACACCCGGAGAATCCTTTGAGTGGAAAAGTCTTTAATTACCGAGCGATGTCCCATACCATATTTACCGGCGATCGGTTCTCCGTCAGAGTGCAGTGCCAGGATTGGATTGCCGTACTTGCTCTGGAATGACTTCGAAGGGACTAGTGTCTGCTGGCGATGTACGATGGGCGATGGGGTGGGGGTATGAAGTTTTGGGTAGACGCACGATGGTGGTCATGGTGCGCCGGAAAGTATGTAATTCAGGAATAACAAGAATGGAACAATTTAGTCTCATCCGAAAAGTATGCCCGATTTTCAATTCACTTTTCGTTTCCTTTTCTGTTGCTGCTCCTAGAAGTATTCAGAGGGGTAAATAAAATGTTTGAATACACACCTATAAGTGTTACCAATGTTGACAAAAATGGTACTTTACTACAATAGGTTTACTTCCCTTAAGATTGGCAAATCGGTGAGGGCTTTAAAATATTAGTACCTAGTTGCGTGATCTTAGAGGACGTTTCGTGTGCGTCCTTGCGACAGAATTAATTGGTTTTCAGGAAACGTTGCAGATAAGGACTCAGACAAAGAAGACCTCAATTCTCGTGAGTGCTGTACAACCATGTACGAGGTTCTTGAGGATGCCCGAATAAAGGTGAAAATGATGGCAGAGATCACCAAGCTTTCAATTGGTAGCATTCCCACCATTCTTCATGACCATCTTAACCTTTCAAAGGTCAGTGCAAGGTGGGTGCCACGAATGCTCACAGCGCCTCAGAAAAAAGTGAGAAGCATGCTGTAGAGAGCTTTTGGAGATGTGTAGTGAGCATGCGGACGGTGTTATGGATCGAATTGTTACTGGTGACGAAACATGGGTCCACCACTATGATCCTGAAACCAAACAAGAGTCCATGCAGTGGCATAAAAAAGGAACCGACCGCCCGAAGTAGTTCAAAGTCACTCCGTCTGCCGGGAAGCTCATAGCCACAGTTTTTTGGAACTCAAAGGGAATCTTGCTCATTGAGTACAAAAAAAAGGTGAAACCATCAATGCCACATCCTACGCTTCCACTTTGCATAATTTGCGGGAGGAAATTAAAAAGAAAAGAGGGGGTAAACTCGCAGCGGATGTGTTGCTTCTTCATGACAACGCTCCTGTTCACACGGCGCGAGTTTCCAAGGCTGCTGCGCGAGATTGTGGTTTCGAAGAAATCCAACACCCACCCTACAGTCCAGACCTTGCCCCCAGAGATTATTTCCTGTTTCTGGATTTGAAAAAATGTCTTCGTGGAAAAAGATTTTCGGAAGATGAAGAACTCAAGTCGGCAATAAATGGGTATTCTGTTTAACTAGAGATAAAACGCGAATGAATAATCACATTTATATGAAATTTTACATGAATGCACTAAAATAATAGTATTACCTGATAAATAAGTATATTCAACCACAGCTTCACCCCGATACCGAGAATATATTGAACGCCCCTCGTAAGTAGTGTCTTGTCAACACCATAGCTTGGCAAACTTTAACATTTCACTTACACGGTGTTTTAGAATTCGGGAATTTTTGGTGGACTGCAACTGACACTTAGTGGATCGCGTTTTCGATTTGACAAGTCGCCAAGGAAAGGACTTAAGGGCCATTCATATCAGCTCACTAAGAATTGCAAACTTCACAAATGCAGACACTTCATTCATATGGGGTCGCAGAGAACTACGGGTGGGATAAAATGAAAACTGACACTTCATTGCGAATTTTTTGGTCGGGTAGCTTTAAGCATGTATTGGAATTGTCTAAAGTGACTTGTGTTGATTGATTATCAAAATCTTAGGTTTAAGCGTGTGTAATGCGATTGTCAACAAACAAATATAAAACGGACGCGATCCAACGTCCAAATTCTGCGACAAAGCAATCTAAACTGCAAATATTAGCAAATACATCGAACCAAACTTAAGCTTAGGAACGCCGGGAAAAGTTATGCTGAGATATCGGCGATCATTGGTAGACCAAGATCAACAGTTCAGTATGTGCTTAAAAATTATATGAAAAATAGCAGCATCGAAATGACTCCAGGAAGAGGTCGCATTTGGAACGGAAAATGGTTTTCGTAGACGAGAGCAAATTCAATGGCCCTTAGTAATAAAGGAATTTAAACTCGAGTTTTACATAAACTCGAGTTTAACACGAAATCCGTAGTAAAAAACGAGCAACCCACTTCTAAAATCGACAAATATTTAGATGTGGCCGAGTCGTATCTAAGTCGAATTTAAAAGTGATAGTTTAATGTTTCAAAATGAGTGTCAAAATCAGCTGTGCTAGCTCACAATAGCGAATATGACAGGTTGTGCTAGCTCACAATAGCGAATATGACAGGTTTATTCACAATGATTACTTTAAATTCGAGTTTTGTTAAAACTGATTTATTACTACGGAAACTTAAAAGTACGTTAGCTACACCTAACAAAATTCGACTTTAGAAGCGACTTTATGATTTTCTATTACTAAGGGCCAATGTTTTTAGGTCGGTCGGTCGAAAATTTGTGTGGCGAAAGGCAAACACAGTATTGCAGGTAAAACATCTATTGACTACTGTGAAAAATGGTGGCGGAAATATCATGGTCTGGGGAGATATGGGAGGTAAAGGGGTAGGCAATTTAGTGTTTGTTGAGACAACAATGGACAAGATTAAGTATCTACAATTTGTAAAAGATAACCTTAAACCTAGTGCTCACAAAATTGGCTTAACAGGCTTTATGTTGGTGCAAGATAACGATCCTAAGTATTCTTCAAGACTGTTTAAAGAATGGCTCATTTATAATGTGAAATCACAATTGAAATCACATCCTCCACAATCCCCAGACCTTAATCCCATCGAACATGTACGTGCAATTTTTTGATTATTATTTTTCTAGTTTTCTTACTTTGTTGTTTGTTTTTCCATGAAGTTAGTGCTTATGAATTTTGTTTTGTTTTTACTTCTCTTATAATATAAATTGAAAAAAAGAAAAAACGAATCATTAAAAAGCTATTTGCATTTTTATTTTGAAGAATCAGATGTACGTGTAATTTTTTGATGTAGTGTAACAGAACTAAGACTTTAGGCGAACGTTAGCCAACGCAAACCGTTCGGAACGGAAACTTTTTCGCAAAGCATAGGGTGTTGTCATAAACGTCAGACAAACAAAGTACTGCGCTATCCACGTTCTTTAATGCAGATATAAGATCGTACTAACTTAGGTGAACTGCAGTACCTACTGTTCATAAACATCAATAGCTCATCGATGTCGGGCAGATTGTGCAGTCATTATTTTCGTACTGCAAACAGGGTGGATTTGAAGAAAACTATTTTGTACTAAAGCCGGGGTGCAGACATTCTGCACCGTGTGTGTGTTCAAAAACGCATGAGAAAAGATTGCACTAGTTCAGATTTCCGACGTTTAGGAAAACACTCCATGTGCTAGATATCTGTTTTCAGAAAGAAATTTGTAGTCGTACAATGCTCCGCGATAAAGTTTGCGGAGAGTGTCAAACAAATTTGACGTTTGACTGACAGAAATTGTATAAGGTAGTACAGCAGTCAAAAAAGAAACATAGAGTAGTACCTTAAGCCTTAAATTATTTTCTAGTTGATTCAGAAGCTGCTGTATTTATTTTTGGTTGGCAGCTGGATCGCGCCGTTGATTGAATGCCTGTCACCGATTCGAATCCCAGTGAAAGCAAAGTAAATACGCTTTAATCGGTTTTCAAATCTGGTTTAGTCACCATTTGACGGTGGGATCAAATTAAGGGTATTAGCACTGGATTTGTCGATCAGTGGTAGTACTCTAACTATGGGTATCGCAATGGACCAACATGTCTAAGTGAGCTGGCGATTTCGTTGGCAGCCCAACTACCTATGACTTGGTGATGCTCTGATTATATGTATCTGTTATATGTATTGTTCTCGGTTGTTTCGTATTGCAGTAAGAACATAATGGATTGTCAATTTCCTTAAGGAAAACAAAATCATTCAACCATGTTTGACGAAATATTTGGCGCAGGTGGTTTTTGGTAACAAATTTCCAGAAACAGCAACAGGAGCATGCTTATTTGTCTTTGAAACTTCATCTTTTTGCATTTATTTTACAAAATATTTGTAACACAAGTTTACTTCGAATTTGTCTATCAGAAAACCTTTTCATTTTATTGAACTATATAAGAAAATCAGTGAGTTAAACACAGGACCGCCACACCACAATGTCAAACAACCATAAAATAAATATCGAATTGCCAGATGAATGACGTAAAGCCAACGACAATCAAGAAAGAAGGGATTTCCCTTTTTCACAGTACTCTCAAACTACCGTCAAAAAGGGAAATCCGTATAAGTTTTACTGTACTTTTTTTACTGACTCGAAAAAGTTTAGACGCGCAAAAGTTAAGTCTACGGAAAAGTTAAGTAGGTTTCAGTCTCCATTGGTGTCTCTAAAAAGATAAGTTTTGTCTTAACTTTTACAAGTAATTTTTGTTTTTAGCTTATCTTTCCATTTTCGCTATTTATTATGCACTTATGTTTACAGTGTTCTACGTATGTGGAGCAAAAGAGACCCATCAAACCACAGTTCGGACAACAGTTGAATTTGTATTGTTTTTCTTCAGTGCGAGCTTAGATGTGACTGCAACATTGTAAGGAGGAAGGACACAAGCAAAAAAGGTTATCAACCGCCAAAAAATTCAGCATTTCAAAGAAAAATGGAAAACTGCATTTGGCTTATCAATTGGGCATGGACTTTCATGCTGCTGGAGCTGCAATTTCAAATTTAAAAAAACTTATGCAGCAGCGTCGAGCACATTTGAAGAAATGAAGGAGAAATCTTTACATAAGTCAGAAAACGTGGATATGGAGAAGCAACTATGCAAATGGTTCTTAGAACAACACGAAAGAAACTACAATAAGCTAAAAGCTACTATTTTGAAAGCTAAAAGGTGTGTGGTAAAATTTTATCTAGCAACACATGCAAACACATGCTCAATTTATTCATGCTTTGCGGGCAAATATGCATGAAATGGAAATTACAAACAAACACCTGTACAACGCTAATGAATCTAGTCTCTTTTTCCGATGTCTACCTGATAAAACCTACGTTGCTTCTTACATTTCTTTAAATTGGATCAGTGTCTTGGAAAAGTTAAGAATTCGCAAAAGTTAAGCAGTCCAACAACAAACTGCTTAACTTTTTCGAGTCTCTATTGTACTGCCAAATTTGCATTAAATTTGATGTGACACCTTGTATCAAGTGTAGGATTTTTCAAATCTTTCAAAAAAATCAGTAGTACGGTCGTGAAAGAAGGAGTACGGGAGTGCGGAGGTGTCGGAAGTAGTACAAGACTCCTATAGGAGTACTTTCGGCAAAGCTGCGTTCAGCACATCATTGGTAATTCTATCGAAACAGGAAAGTTATTTCAAGAATGACGACATCGACTATGTGCCCAAGCAGATTACCTTACCCCCAGAGGCGCGACGACGATATTAGATTTAAGACGAAATCGTGCCATGTAGCAGTGGCAGCGGTCTATACGAATGAGCACAGGAGTCACAGTAAAGCCGTATCAGGATTGGTAGTCATCTTTTGGACGACACGTGACTGGGCTAAATACTTTTATTCAATTTTCTCTTTATTTCAACCAACAAATCGAGTTAATAAGTTGGGTTATTACTCCTGAAGGAATCCTTAAGGACTGTATCATCGGCTATAGTTGTGAGTTTGCCGTAAAGAGTTGTAGAAATAGCGAGTTCACGTAGTATGTAAAGGGTGTCCCAAAATTAATACGTGTTGCCGATTTTTGTGGTACGCTTATACGTTGTTCTACTCAACCGAATGTCATGATACTTACACCATTGGAAATGTAATTTCGAGTAGATGTGCACGATGTTCCATTTTGTCGGAAAAAATGTTCCGATCAGCTGTTCGGAATGTTACTTGTAAGCTAAAATCCTCCGATTCGTATGAAATCGGAAATGTTTCCGTTCCCAACAGCTACCTCGCTAGGGCAACATATCACCTTTCTGACATCAATGACTATAATAATAATATGGGTGACGCTACAGCCCGTAGAGGACCAGGGCCTAGCTTCTCACCAACCACTCTTGTTGGGCGTGATATTGTTCTCTCACGAGTGGAAGGGACCAACGGTTTTATGTCAACTCCGAACGGCCATGTTTGGGAAGCTTTTTTCTAGACAGTTGTACTCTTTGGGCATTGTCAGTGACTGGAAAGAGGTGAGGTCGTGAAAATTATATCTGGTCGTATTGAGTAGTGCGTAGGAGTCGACGCACAGCCATATAACGCCACGGCCACCATTTTGTACGACTCGCCATCGATAATGAGCGCCCCCCGTAAAGCAAAAGGTGTGCATTTGAACTCGAATTTGTTGAAAAACTCCTGGCGATGCGGCTTAGGAATCTAAATACCAGAAATAAGGGTCCAACTTCCTCCAGAATTACCCCTAGTCCACACCGCAGAAAAACGTGATAGTAGTAGAATTCTCTTGTATATCACACATACTCGTACAAAAACCATGGATCTACCACAATATGGCGGCCAATTCGTGGATTTTGTGGGAAAATGGCGACAGATTCGTGGATTTGCCCATATCATGTACTATTGTTCGGATGGTGTTCAAAAGTTGCACATATAATGATCGGATGAATAAAAATATATTATTTACATACAATACTTCGAAAATTAACTCAGTTTTATGAATTGTGAAAACTCATGAATTTAAATTTTATAAAAATGGTTGCTAAAATTTGGAATTAATTCCATAATATTTCTTTAAAAAAGTAAAATGAGCAAAACAACTGTTTAATGGTTAGGTCTCTACCTCGGGGCAAACGTGAACGCCACAAACACAAACAAACATCACAGTGGAGATCCGTCGTAGAATAGCCCTTGGCAACCGGTGCTACTTCGGTTTGTCAAAAGAACCAAAATCATGCTCTACAAAACTCTTATTTTGCCAGTCCTGCACTATGGAGCCGAAAACTGCAGGACTGATTCTTGGTACCTTCGAAAGAAAAGTTCTACGACGGATATATGGTCCCGTCTGCGAGGAAGGCGAATAGAGGAGAAGACATAACCGCGAACTCTACGAGCTGTACAAGGATGCGGATGTAGTCCGGAAGGCAAAAATCCGTCGACTGCACTGGCGAGGCCACATCGAGCGCATGGACAACAATGATCCAGCAAAGAGGGTCATTGAATCCGAGCCTACTGTTTCGAGAAGGAGAGGAAGAAGACCGAATCTCCGGTATAAAGACCAAGTAATCCCGGATGCAAGACAGCTTGGTCTTGATGACTGGAAGCAGCGTGCTCAGGACTGTCAACGATGGAAGGCAGCAATTGCTCAGGATCGGACCCTCCATGGGTCGCCGGTCTGATAAGTAAGTAAGTAAGCATGCATTTTGTAAGTATTATAAAGGGTGGTTAAATTTTAAGGGCCGATGTTGATTTTGAATAAAAAACAAATTATTTAGGAAATTATTGTCATTTCTTTTTATTATGATAATATTGGTATGGCTCAATTATGTATGGAATAAAATATCAGCCAAATGGCCGCCGCGACCTCGGCGGCACACCTCCATCCGATGGTCGAAATTTTCGATGACGCTGAAGCATAATTGAGGTTATATGCCGTTGATGTGCCGAATTATCTCATCCTTTAGCTCTTGAATTGTTGCTGGCTTATCGACGTACATCTTTTCATTCAAATAAACCCAAAGAAAAAAATCCAACTGTGTCAAATCACATGATCTTGGCGGCCAATTGACATCGCCACCACGTGAGATAACACGGCCATTGAATTTGTCGCGCAAAAGAGCCATTGTTTCGTTAGCTGTGTGGCAAGTGGCACCGTCCTGTTGAAACCACATATCGTCCACATTAATATCTTACAATTCGGGCCATAAAAAGTTCGTTATAATTTCACGATAGCGAACACCATTCACAGTAACTGCCTGACCGGCCTCATTTTCGAAAAAATACGGCCCGATGATGCCGCCAGCCCATAAACCGCACCAAACAGTCAATCTTTGTGGGTGCATTGGTTGTCGACAATCACTCTTGGATTATCATTCGCCCAAATGCGGCAATTCTGCTTATTGACGAATCCACTGAAGTGAAAATGTGACTCATCACTGAAGATGATTTTCTTCGAAAATTGATCATCCACTGTTGCCATTTCTTGCCACCATTCTGACCATTGACGACGCTTGAAATGGTCAAGAGGCTTTAGTTCTTGAGTCAATTGCACATTGTAAGCGTGTAAATGCAAGACTTTATGCATAATGTTCATCAACGACGAGCGTGAGAGGTGCAATTGTTGGGCACGACGACGAGTTGAGGTGGACGGCTCTTCAGCCACACTATCGCGAACAGCAGCAATATTTTCTGCAGTACGAGCTGTACGAGCATGCACTGGTGTTTTCACATCTCCTACAGACCCGGTTTGCTAAAATTTTTGCACGATTTTTTCCGATTGTACGCACATTTGGACGATTAAATTGACCGAAGGAATAGCGAAGTGCACAATATGCATTTTGATTTGAACGCCCATTTTCATAATAAGCGCGTTGAATAACTTTAACGCATTGCTTGATTGTGTATCTTGCCATGGTTCAAATTGAATAAGTCTGAAATTGAAAAATGTCAAATGAAATGCAGAAAAAAACTTGACGTTTAGGCGTGGTTCACATTCAACATCGGCCCTTAAAATTACGTACGTTAAGTAGTGTATTCATTAATTTCAGCCAATTGCTTCAGACAGTAATTCCCACAAATGGGATTATATTGAATCTGTTGCATGAAAATACGCGTTTATTGGTTTACTTACCCCTCCTTACTGTGTTGAGCTCAAGTAACGAGTGAGTTTTCAAACAAGAATTCTAATTCACCCCACTACTACGGTAGGGGAGTGGTGGTCCGTGGCGTTTTGAGTATGTACGTCGACTCCTACGCACTTGGACCTACCTGTCTAGGTTCGATTCCTGGTACGACAGGAATACTTTTCACGGCCCCAACTCCTTCGAGTCACTGACAATGCTCAAAGATGTCTAGAAAAAGCTTCTCAACTTGGCCCATTAAACTGTGGGTCCCTTCCACTCGTGATAGAACAATAGCAAGCACAACACCAGAAATAAGAGAGCAAGGAGATTCCAACTTCTACCTCTCTTGCCCCTTGATTTCATCTGACAGCGTTTTTTTATACGCTTTTTCGTCCCCTGTCTGTGAATACATGAGAGCTCTTACGAACAGCTGGTAAACAGCTGACACCCTTCCCCAACCGTAGTATTGGGGTGAATTAGAGTTCTTATTTAAAAATTCGCTCGTTACTGAACTTTTTTCAAATTTTGGTGTTAAATTTTCAACACAGAAAGGAGGGGTAAGCAAACGAACAAAGCGTATGTTCATGAAGCAGATTTATTAAACTCCCATCTGTGGGAATTACTATCTGAAGCACTAGGGTGAAATTAATGAATACTTTACTTAATGTACATATTTATTTCTGCACATGTATGAATAAAACATATCAAATGCATTCACGCGAAACTTGTGTAAAAGTACTAATAATAATAATATTGAAAAATTTGCATGAATCATTCAAAAAAATAACTTTTTTGGTCATTTTAATTTTTTAAAGAAATATGATGGAAGTTTATTCCAAATTTTGACAACCATTTTCATAAGTTAGTTTTAGTTGCATTATTTAGACATTTTTCTGAACAATTATGAAATTTAAATTCATGAGTATTCACAATTCATGAATGATATATAACTGCAAACTGATCGCCTATATATTACTTTGAAGAATTAAATTGATTCAAAATATTCCTGTAAATAGACTTACATGTATTATTTGAATAGCATTACATTTTTATTCACCCAAGTATTGTATGTGCTCTTAAAAATATGAGTCACCTTTTGTACACCCTCCGAACAATAGTACATGAGATTGGGCAAATCCATGAATCTGCCGACGATTTCCCACAAAATCCACGAATCTGCCGCCATTATCCCACAAAATCCACGAATCGGCCGCCATATTGTGGTGGATCCATGGTTTTTGTAAGATACAAGGGAGTTCCACTACTCTCGCATTTCTCTCCGGTGTGGACTAGGGGAAATTCTCGCCGAAGTTGGATATCTCCTTGCTCTCTTATTTCTGCACAACACGAGAGGTTGCTGAGAAGCTAGGCCCTGGCCCTCTACAGGCTGTAGCGCCACCCATATTATTATTGTTATTACTGCGGTAGGGGAAGGGTATCAGCTGTTCGCAAGAGCTCACACCTATTCACAGACAGGGGACGAAAAAGCGTATAAAAAACGCTGTCAGATGAAATCCAGGGGCAAGGGAGGTAGAAGTTGGATACCTCCGCGCTCTCTTATTTCTGCTAAATACTACTCAAAAAATAGACAAGTTACGAAAAAAAACACACACATCAAGGTATTTGTTCAAAAAAACTGCCCTGTATTTCTTGTAAGACACATCTCTATACAGTTACATAATTATTTTCATTTATTTTATAATGTATATATATATATATATATGCTCGCTTAAACATAATCACACAAGTGTGTTGTGTGTCACCTATTGGCTTGTATACATCCATAAAGTATTAGTAAATTATTTTCTTGACATTTCAACGATTTGACTAGTTTCCTTCCTTATTAATTCATTTGCATTAGTAAACGTACAATACATATAGAAGTAGAAGTTTTATCTTTTGGGTTAACGATAAACAATTGATAAATTGAATGTGTGTGTGGGGGGGGGGGGGGGGGGGGGGGGATTGCAGTTGCATCTGTACACTCCTCCGTAGATTGCGTGTGCGTGTGTGTTGGGGGATGTCGGTACATACATATCTAATATATATTCTCTAACAATCTAGTGTATAAATACATTTCTTTTTAACTCTTATTCACTAAGCTAGGGTTTTTTTTGTTTTTGTTATTTTTCTAATTTCCAGTTGTTTTCTTTTCCTAAACAGGTTACGACGCATAAGTGCGTCGTCTGCTGGTTGAATACAAAAAAAATATATGTGTAAGTATGTTTATAACTGTATATAACTGTAAACCGTAAGTTTATTCATTTTGTGATATATTTAGTTTGAGTATTTGGGTTTTTGAAAGTCATCCTTTCAAAGAGAACTAAAACAAGACATTTATACATAGATTATAAATAAAACAGATTAAAGATAGAACTAAAAAAAAAACATAGAATTCAATGTTTTTATATGTACAAACAGTTGCGTCGAAATAACTTAAGCATAGATTTATCTCAATAAAGTAGGGATCTATTAGTGGCGGCTGTCCAAAAGTGACAGTCGACATATTGGTCCTCGTTTTGTGTTCTCTCAATTTGTTTGCTGCCGCTGTCCGGTTCGTCTTTGTGTTGCTGGTTGTGTTGTGCTGTGGTGTGGTTGCGGACAAAAGTCCAAAGTAAATGCCATTTTGAGACTTAAGTTGCCATTTTGTGGCGCAGCAGACTGTTTTCTAGTGATGTGTAGGGGTGAGCCTACGATCATACTTTGCTCTCGGGTCCGTCGGCGACGTGGCGGAAGGCCAGCTTGATTCGTGACAGATAGTGCGAGCAGATGTGCCCGTAGCTCTTGTTGTACCATTCCGGTGTCTTGCCCCTGGGAAGAGGATAAATTAGTATCTGAGTGATTGGGGAGATTCAGCGGCAAACTTACTTGATGTCAACTCTGGCCAGGTGCATGACTCTCGATCGTCCACTGCCACATGGCTCGATGAGGTACCTCGAGGCCAGCACGACGCCGCGGATGCTGCCGAATATCGGCTTCGCTTTGGGATGTTCGATCGACGTCTCCACGATGACGCAGGCTCCGCGGGGCAGATCGGTTTGCCATGACCTAAATCGGAAAACAGTGAACTTGAGTATTTTGCTGGCTGGATTCCATACGGATCATCCTCACCTTAGCACGCAAAAGTCTGTGCACATTTGGCCGTCGAAGACGTACTGGAATATCTCGGTTCGTTCGTCTAGCTTCTCGATTGTCTGGCTCTGCAGGAGATTGATATCCCACGACGCCCGATGCTTGAGCACATAGTCCAAGACATCCTTGGGTGGGCCCTCAACCTCGGTTATGCATCGCCACAGTCGCAGCGGATGGCCGTCGCCTACCTTCTTGTATGCAATGTCGACGTTTGGGTCCAGCGATGTGATGGTGAACCAACCTCGGGACCTGAAACCAAGCGAATACGATTACACATGAGATTCGTCTTCCCCACCAACGCGAGAGTTATTTACTTCTCTCTGCCCTCCTTGATGGTTGCGCTCGTACACTCGTACAGATAGCCACGCCAGTTGTGGAACTGCATTCCCTCGCCCAGTGCCTCGAGTGGCACGGGCCGGGACTCCTCCATGTAGCCGAAGTTGCACTTGGATATCCTCTCGCGCGACGCTGTAAATATCTGTCGGTAGTTGTCAATCATGAAGGACAGGCACTCGTGGGACGCCTTGGCTTCGGACAGCTCCTTGACGTCTGGAACACCGGTGGTTTTACGCCGACGCGGCGACGCAGACACCGACGACGAGCCTGTCGATATGCTCGTATGGAACAGAGACGGTGCGAGGCACACCGCCAGATTGTTGGCAGTCATTTGATTATACTGCGAGTTGTCCGACACCAGTGTGAGGAACTCCAGGAGTGCGTAGAGGATCTCGCGATTCTCGTCGGGCAGCAGAAGCACGGCACACTGCACTGCGTCGAGGCGCACGTCTGGGGGCAGATCTGAAAGGAGAAGAGAACACGTCTTGATCCAAGTTGCACATCATTGGCTGGAGATAAACTCACGTTGGAATATCGCCGCGAAAGTCTCGGACATCTTGGTGGTCAGCAGGGACTCTGGCAGGTCCCGGAAATACTGTTTCAACATGTCGGCCACGTCGTACGCCTGTTGTGTGTCAAAGACATCCATGCATTCCGCTGAGGACTCGGCCAACTCAATGCGCTCCTTCAGCTTGAATATCCTGGACTTCACGCCGGACTTTCGGAACAGTCCGATTTGATCGAGGGCGTTCAGCTGCAGCCACCTGAAAGCCGCCCTCACGGCCATCGGGAGTGTCTGGCCAGTGCGTTGCAGGATGAGCAGCAGCGGTACACCAAAGACCTTCTTGTCCTTGTAGTCCGGCATCTTGATCTTCTTGATGAACTTGGGCAGTTCCCAGTTCCAGCCGGAGCGGTGGGTCGGGCAGTATCGCTCCATGTAGCCGGTCAGTATGGCCAGGGCTAGCTTGCGAATGATTTGCAGCTGACCGCAGGACATCGCCGCGAATGGCGTGCCCTCGGTCTTCTCCACTTCCGGCTTGCGAGCGACGCACTTCTTGAAAATCATGTGCGGGCGCTCCTCCTCTTGGAAGCTGTGCCACCGAACAACTGGGCTTTTGCTGAAATGGGACAAAAATTCGTTCAAATCCTGGCCTCCTGCCGATGAATCTGCGCCGCCTTACCTGACTTTGATGTTCTCCGTGTCGCTCTCGGAGTTCTTGTGATCCTTGCGGACCGTGGAACGAGTTCGAAAACTGGCCGATCGGAATCCTTCGCGCTTCTTCGGATCCTTGCCGAGATTCAATGAGCCACCACGAGTGAGTTTCTTCACCTTCATCTGAACGGGGGGAAAGAGGGTGTTAAGAATGGTAGACGCTTAGAGAAGAGACACACTTACCCCTGTGGTGCTGCAGCTTCCGTCCTTAAAGACGAACTTTCTGCCCTGATGGCACTCAGAGTCGGAATGTGCACCAATGTCGTCGACCTTTCCGGTTCGCTGCAAGAATCGTCGCGACTTCGATGGAGCCTTGCGCAGGGACAGCGTTAGCTTGCCGCCGCCAGTCGATGAGGACTCCTGACTGTCGCTGTAGTAGGAGGACGAGTCGTCTGACTTGCCCTCCTTCAGATGCGGCATCGGCGACGTCGCAAAGAAGTGCAGTGGACTTGTGCGCATCGATCTGGGCGTCGTCGGTGTCCTCTTCGGGCTGCTCATCCGGTTGGGACTGAGGAAATTCTCACTCTGCGACGGCACCTTCAGCTCATGCTGCCCCGGGTGATTAAACAGCGGACTCTTGGGATAGACGTGCATTGGACTGACAGCCGATGGTGACGGTGGTGTCGAGTACACAGCGTCGGGCTTGCGAATGCTACGCTGTCCCAGCTGAGACAGATCGAGGGCCTGTGGTCCACTGATGACGATTCCCTCGCGATTTTGACGTTTCCTTCGACGGGACTTAATCGATTCAACCCGGCGAAGGAGTGCCTTGGCGCCATCTTTTAGCCGTTCGCTACCGGTTCGACGGAGCCGCACAGCTGATGAGTCCGAATCATTGTTCACCGCCTCGCTTTGTTCGTGGGAGAGTGAGAGATTGAGAGCAGCACCGGATATGTCATAGGTGTCGTCGTCCTCGAATCGATCGGGACTGGACTCCTTCGAGGAGCTTTCGGTTTTGTCTTGACTTAGCTTTGTGGGCAATTCTAGACCCATTTCGCCGATGCGCGACCAACGTCGGATGTGAGGTTGGAATGTCCAGTTTTCACTTAGGGCACAGTTTTCATCGTCGGAATCTTCTTTCTGCAAAGAGTCAATTGGGCGATGGAGCCATTAGCGAGGGCTAGAGAAAAGCTTATGGGGAGGAAATTGGCTGGGAGTCGGTGCAGTGCTTAGTAGCTCTCATTCGGGTTGGAGATCGTGCAAAGGTTCTCGAGAGACGAGAGGAGTTGTTTAGTCTTTTTTTCTTTTGGAAGCTTTAAACGAAAGAGCTTTTGATATGAAAGTTCATCTAGGATCTCCAAATAAGAGGCCTTAAGGTTGTTCAGATTGAACTCTCAGGATCCAGCATCATCGATTGAGGCAGCGAATGAAAAATTTCTTAGTTTTCAAAAAAAGCTTCGAAAGCTTTTCGTAAAACAGCTTTCGATGTATGATGGATTCTTTTTTAAAGTGAGTACAAGTGTACAATGGTAATGTCTGAAGGGACAATGCTGTGTTTAGGAATGTATATGAGTGTATGATTAAACATTAGTCAAAAGCTCTCAAAAGCTTTTCAACAAAATTCTAAAATACCAGTTAATGTACGTTCTGTGAACATCTCCTTAGTCTTGAAATGCTGTATTTTAAATTATTCAACAGATTTCATAAGAAAAGCTTTTAAAAAGCTCATTTACTAAATTTTATAAAAAGCTACTTTTCTACTTTTATTTCTAAAATATTATTGTTATACAACCAGTTTATTTTTTTCTAAATCGACTTTCATAGCACGCCTGACGAAAACTTCCAAAGCTTTTCAAGCTTTCACTATCACTTACCTGTGGAGTATGAGACTTATGACTACTATCCAATCGCATATTGGCGCATCGGTTTAATATACACAGGCGCCGATACAATGACTGCAACGGATCGTTCTCCAGATTTGTGTGGTCTTTGGCTACATTCGTCAGATCAATTGGAAACTGATGATCTGAAATAGACAAGAAAAGAAGAAAAAAACAAAGAAAACATCAATTAGTTGCTAAAGTTGACAGAAGTAAATTTCCAACTTCGACAAACGTCATCGTGTCATGCCACATGACACTGGACGTGTCTGCAAACAAGCCTCTGTGTGTCACGAGGGTCACAAGTACAATATTTACCAAGAATTAAGACAGAAGTTGTGTTTGCACATGCACTCTCGTCGAATTGACAATCCGACGTTGTGCGCCAAAGGGAGATGCGCTCGGCAGTTGTTAGCGCGATGAGAAAGTGTCTGCCAAGTTACGGAAGTGAGCAGTTGTTTGTTTGGTTTTTTGTGGATTCACTTGAGTCATGAGGAACCGACAGAAGGTGCTCATCGAGCTGAAGTGGATGCGATTGACTTGAGTTGTGATTGCACAGTGGGGTGGCCAGTGGGGAAATTTCACTTCAGATGGCGATGCTGAAGCAGCCAAGTTGACACTTGTGAAGCGGATAAAGTTGGGCGGATCAGGTTCTAAAATGAGAGCTTTCTGACAATGCTCCTTTGACATTGGGCTGTGATTCAAGGAATCTTTCTCCTGAGTGTCTTTAGGACGCAATTGTATGTCATACCAGATAGGTCTTCCAAAGTCAACTACTCTCACACCATGTCGTAAAAGCCATTGGATTCCTTGACAAATTTCCCAAAAGCCCAAACTAAGGTTACTCCTACCAAAACCATCGCCAATCGGCTTGGCACTTCGATCACTTGACACATGACTTGACATGAATTTAAGCTCCATTAAGTCACACGACGAGCACATGTGGTAATGACACCGTGAACCGGCAGCTGGATTTCACACAGAGTGTAGGTGTAGGCAAGCAAAATGTGACATTACCTCTAAATGTTCTAATTTTCGTGTACATTCACGTAATTCATTTAAATCCTTAACAATTCAACGAACACGAAACTTTCGCACAACGGAGGCCCAGAACGAAGTTATTTTCGTTAACCATCGCTGGAGCCAACCCAAAATAGGATACCCGACATCCTATCGAATGGCAACCCTTGTGTGGCCGGTTGCTGAGGGAGGTTAATTGAATTTTCAGTTAAAAATACGACCGACCTGAGAGCGAATTTTGTAGTTCGCTTGTTGTTTCGAATGAAAGGATAAAAATATCAGCAGAAACAGATACATTTATTTGGAGCGGCACGTTTGTACGGCGTCCTGATGTGGGGCAAGGGACGGTGACCTTTAGACGAAAGCGTCAGCGTGAGGAACAAGAAATACCGTCATAGAATTAAAAACTTTACAGTTCGACTGTGATTTGATTACTACCCAGTTTTTGTTTGTTTGTTTGGTGGGATAATTGGAATTGTGTGCCTATTTCGGAACTTGAAGTAAAATAAATGAATTAAATGTCGCCCATTTGACCCACTTGCTGATGGTGTTTTGGGAAGTAGGGGTGATCACAAGTAGGAATCAGTTAAGCTTCAGGTCGCCTATTGCCGTCGATTCGATTGTTAACTTGGTGGCTTAACGAAAAGAAACATCCATTGCACTTGGATGCTGTCAAAAACTGGGATCAGTTCACAATTATTTATTAATGAAAACTTTATCGTTGGTCCCCTGGCTTCTAAGCCTAAGGCTAACACGGTAATACTGATAAATCCTTAATCCATACACATATCTACATAAATCCAGTCCAATCACTGTAGAAATACCGCAGAATACAAAATAAGCAGAAAGCCCCGTGAATTTTAAGTAACATTTTTTAAATGTAGTTTACACAACAATTTCTATTCAAGTTTGATGTGGAAGGGGAAGCGCTCGTTAAAACAAAGAAAGGGCATGAAAAGCGTTCGCTTATCCTCCGCTTTTCTCTGAGAACAACTGAAACTATGTTCTAATGAGTGATTTTCTGCTGTTTGCTTTTTCACTGTGACACTTTTGACGACCCATTTTTGATTTGTGACACGTGTCAAAGTCAGACATGCTCAGGTAGCATTGCCATTTGATCATGAAAAGACTTACACTGAAACCCCTGCACGGCTTTTAATTTTCGATGAGTGATCCTTAGAAAATCTGAAGGAACATTCGTAGGCTGAGACTGTCAGACGGGGGGGATCTAGCGAAATTATAAAAGTTCCAATTCTGTGAATGGACTGGAAAAGTGAAAAAAGAAAAAAAACAAAATCTGTAATGGATGACGTTACAATCTGAGGTAGACCTAGGCCAAGCTCCTACCGCAAGCACTCGTGTTACGCCGGCTACTGTTCTTCCACGATTGAGCGGAACTACAGTTTTATGCCGACTTCAGCATGCCTGTGACTGGAAAGCCGTATATTTTAGCCGACTTCTACCTCTCTTGCCAGTTAACATTTTTTGACATCGATTTTTATATCGTTTCCTCAAACCCAACTGACCAATCAGAGACAGTCATTTACATTATTTCGTAGCATTGCCATTTGATCATGAAAAGACTTACACTGAAACCCCTGCACGGCTTTTAATTTTCGATGAGTGATCCTTAGAAAATCTGAAGGAACATTCGTAGGCTGAGACTGTCAGACGGGGGGGATCTAGCGAAATTATAAAAGTTCCAATTCTGTGAATGGACTGGAAAAGTGAAAAAAGAAAAAAAACAAAATCTGTAATGGATGACGTTACAATCTGAGGTAGACCTAGGCCAAGCTCCTACCGCAAGCACTCGTGTTACGCCGGCTACTGTTCTTCCACGATTGAGCGGAACTACAGTTTTATGCCGACTTCAGCATGCCTGTGACTGGAAAGCCGTATATTTTAGCCGACTTCTACCTCTCTTGCCAGTTAACATTTTTTGACATCGATTTTTATATCGTTTCCTCAAACCCAACTGACCAATCAGAGACAGTCATTTACATTATTTCGTAAATAACAGTTAAAAATTCGTGAATAACTGACAAAAGGTCTTTCAAATTCGTCGATGGATCAGCTGTAAAGTTGGCGATCTCTAAACTACTTAGTTTTGTTTATGAACGTTGCTCGTGTCACAGTACGCGAAAACCCGGTGCGGCGCAGGTATTGAAACGCCTACCTTCTACGCCACAGCGTGCAAAAGTAGATAACACATTTGAAAACCATATTTTAAGGAATCATGGCAAGAATCATTGAGTATTTTGGGCGATAACTAACCAACGAGACACTATGTATTTGGATACCTCGGCAAATGTTCAGGTGACACCTGCTTACTTGGTGAGCAAAAGAGTTCCTAATTCTAAAACCAGGAAGCCACCATAAGGTCAAACTCTGCTGGCTTCCAGGTCACAGCTCAATAGCAGGAAACGAGGGAGCAGACGAACTAGCCGGACAAGGATCTGAAATGGACATTAGCGAAACGGACACGTCACTGCGACCACCGATCAGTGCAGTATACCGGAACAAAAGGAAGTCAACTCGTCCAGGCTCACAAGAAATGGCTGTTACACGATAAGATCAACGTGGCCAGAGCTTAACAACGGCCAAGACAAAGAAGCTTCTGGCTATAGACCGCAACTCGATCCGTGAGCTCGTCGGATTGATCACAGGGCACTGACCCATTGGAGCAAAGCTCCGGAAATGGAACACGGAATCCAGCGATCACTGCCGCAGCTGTGGCGACGAAGAAGAGCCCGAGACGATCCAAAATCTGCTATGGTACTGCCCAGCTCTCCAGAATCGACGCCTAGCCTCGGTGAGCCAACGATTCTTCACAGAGACTGCGGACTTAGGAAATGCAAACACATAGGATCTCTTAAGGTTCGTAAAGAGCACGGGGTGGTTTTAGAACTCGACAGGATAGGTTAATAGAATATGTACCCAACAAATGAAGAAATTCACAATGGACCTTAAGGCCTCCGAGTGGAAGTAATGTTCAAGCATCTCACACCCCTTCTATAACCTAACCTAACCTTTCGAACACATGAACGCTAGGTCACTTCCTCACATAAGCAGCGAAATAATAAACTATCGCTTGTGCAAATAAGAAGACAAAAAAATATATGAAACAAGTTACGCTTGAGGCGGCCCAAATTAGTAACCAGCGATGGAAACTTTAGGGGATAAATTCTTGAAATAAAAGTTGATGCACAGGACTAAGTTTTTGTCAAAACAACCTTCACTTCGACGGGATTTATTTTGAGCAAAATTCGTTTAAAAAAAATTATTATATTTAATAAGATTTATGAAAATCTCGAATATAGTTGGGAAATTGCACCCGAAGATTGTTCTACGATCGAGTCAGGGAAGAACTTTGAACGTAGCATTGGTGTGGTATTCTTCCACTTTATGTACACTGGTTGGCTTTACAATGAAGATTTGAGCACTTTGAGGACTGCCGCTGGAAATAAGGCAATCATTGCACAGAAGCACACCATTTTTTCGTGCAAGTTCCGCTGAGCACAAGGAAAACCACTAACTTCCTGAATAATGCTCATCCCTTCTTGAGGCTGTGACCAAAACATCCTTCCTTTCGATAGGACAATACATAAAAAAAAAAAGAAACCGAAACTCGTCCCAAGCATTGTTCCAGAAGGAACAACTCAGCGGCCACGAATCGCTGACGTGTAATAGTCCGTGACACAGAAACACTTACACTATCTTCTCTGACCCGTCTCGGCGGCGATAATCGTTCGTTATTTTATTTATTTTATTCGTTTGCTCCTGTTGTCCTTTCAAATCACATCTTCATGCACAAACAAACGAGAGGTGTGGGGGAGGGGGGGCGACAGAAACAGAAAAACAGTAAAAATTTAATCAACAAGTCAACACAAATTAGCACTGCACTCCTTTAAACTATCCACTGCACTCAGGCGACGACAAAAGGCACAGCAAGCGAGCGAGAGATACGAGTACACCACCTCCTTCGAGATCGCTGTGTATCCGCATCGCAGTATCGCCGCCGTATCTAAGCCAATTTGCATGTAGGAAATCTTGTTTCACAGCGCTCTCTGTGTGTGCTTCCTTGTATCAGCAGCAGGAAAGGCAAAACGAAAGAAACTCAACACCCAGCATCGTTCTCGAGATGAATGACCTTATGGGACGAGGCGTGAGGAGTGAGGCGTGAGGCGTGAGGCGCGAGGTGCGTCTGTGTCCGTTCTGTGTTGCGGGCCACTTGGCTTCCTTCCACTAGGACACCACCGGAGTTCGGATTTTTCCCCTATTCGAGGAAAGGGAAAACAAAAACGAAAAGGACTCTCGACGGTGCTGCCAATAAATTAAGCATTCAGGACGCGTTCAGCAATTTGAGAGCGATAATTTGCTAATCCTGCGGCGATCCGTTGCCCAGACTAACAATTTACCACTACCTCTGGCGGGGATACGGCGCGGCGACCGAATGAAATGCAGGAAAAATCAGACGGCAGAGAGAGAGACAAAAAAAGAAGTATCAAAAAGAAACGGAATCAAACAACAAATTTATTGGATCCAGATCCGTCGGATCGAAAAGGGCGGGCCGGTTAGATGGGATATCAATATGAGGTAAAAATAGCCATTTCCACTTCCAGCGAAGAGAGTTGGGCAAGAAGTGGACTAGCACTGCATGCCTACGGATGAGGCTGAGGATGGCGGCGGTGGTAATAACTTCTCATATCTGGACGGATTCCGGATCGGCGTGGCGTGGTGAGGCGCGGCGGCGCACGAGGCGGGATTCGTTTGCATTTACGTCAGATTTTCGGGCCATAGAATTCGGCCTGCAGCTATGTGCGCTCAAATGTGCGTAGATCGGGGGGACTGGCCGCCGCCGCAGCAGCAGCCTGCCCCGTGGGCAGACAGTGTGAAAGAGGTTGGCTGTCTGCTGCACTGCTTCACTTTGGCCGGGCGCAGGCGGGACTCTCTAATCCACTTGACCGTGAAAAAGATTCGAAATTTTGTGCACGCTCACGCTTGCCGCGGTGCGGTGGTCCGGACGATGAGGCTGCCTGCCTGGCTGGCCGATGTCTGAGTGAATATTTATTGATGATAACTCTTGGCCGGGCAATCCGATTATCTGTGACAGATTTAATTTTAATTTAAATTAGATGCGAGTGTGCAGCGCGCGGTTCAGCGGGCAATTGTTCTTTGTCAAACCGGTCACACACGCTGTTGGAGCTCTGGAGGCTGGGTGATGGTTCAATGCAATTGCGCCGGGACTCGATAATGGATTCCCATCGACACCTTGGGGGTTCGCTTTGTTGTCAAGGCCGGCGAATGATCGAGTGCCTGTGGCGGGGCTTTGGAATTGCTCTTTTGATACAGTCGCGGTGTTACTAAATGGAGGGGAGTTCAATTGTCGGTCTATTTTCATGAGCGAATGAGGCGATCGTACGATCGTACGATCATCGATTTCGCTTTTGTATCGGCTTGAGGGCCTTTTGCTGATGTGTCGCTGGAGAGGGAATCCATTTCCACTTGAGTGTCGGTGATTTCTCTCTTCTCACAGCACTTGAAGTGTGAATATTTGGAGCAACTTGTCACTTGGATTAGGGACACTGAGTGCAACTGGTGTACGATCGTCAGAGGTGTGCCAAACGAACATTTGAAACGGAAGGAGGGAGTGATTCTGTGAAGGAATTCATAACGGTTGCTGGTATGAACGGGAGATGAAGGTGATCAGGATGAGGAGTATATTAAATGGCTCCCATGTGATATCCAGACTCGATTTCAGATTCTGGCTAAAGTCCTGAACTCATGGCTCATGGCTCATGATCTAATTATCAAAAAGGATTCCTTGAGTTGTTCAGTAATCAGTATTTCTGTCTATTTTTTTAGACGCCTAGTCCCTGGACGTTGTCATTGTTCGATGGCTTGGCCTGAGTATTTGAGCAACGGCTGGCGGTGAGTAAAAAAATGATCAACGTTAAGTTAACGGTCTTAGTCGCCAGGACGCGAGTAAGAGTCCTCGACTTTTGCAGAAGCTGCAGAGAAGAGGAAGAAATTGGATCTATCCACCATCTACTCTGTGACTGCCCAGTCCCAGCAAGGAAAAGCAGGGTGTTCCTGGGAAAGCACTTCTTCTTGGAGCTAGAGGACTTAAGCCGTGTTGAACTGAAAAATCGACTACGATTCATATGTGGATCTGGAGGGTTTCAAGACAAAAGTAGGTCCAGCCGTGGTTACACACCCCAAACGAGGGGCATAATGGAACAACCACGTTGGTCTAAGTGGGCCATGGACTTAGGGCCGAAAGGGCACCCTACCTGCTTACATTCTGCCTGATATTCATATCAAAATGTTGCTCGAAGGAACCAAATGGGAAGCAAAAAGTGGGCGACTTCTTTCGGCTCATACATCCCCTTCCTAGATGGTGGACAGGGAGTTGATTTCTCATTTCAATCGAAGATGCCACCTTCGTTTTCAGGAGCGAACTGACAAGGAAATGTTTTAAAAAATGGCCTCAGATCGGAGTAAGCGAATGACTGTTAGCAAGAGGGTGTGAACAGGTTACGGGAAACGTGAGGATGGGGACATTCTTTTCGACTTAAGCTACCAACCGGACAGCGATTAGTGCCAAATGAAGAAAACATATCCCCTCTGGCGCGCAGGATCGATGGAGCTCCCAGGAAATGTCGATTCACCGCCGATCATCTGAATCGTGGCCAGAAAGTCAACTCGGCTTATTTTGCGCTTGAATGAATCGAACCGGGCGACCATAGACAACGCAGTGAGTTCGTTAATTGGGCACTTGAATGTTGACTGCGGACCTGAATTTTTGCCAGAAAATTCATGTTCTTGGACGCTCGCACCTATCTTTGGCTCAGCAATTATGTCAACCAGCAAAATTGTCTTTATTGGAGCGAATATAATCCAAAACTGTTCGACCAGGCACCAGACTGACTGTTTGTTGCTGTTTATGGCATGGCGGCATCATCGGCCATTGATCCTTTCCGAATGAAAAAGTTACCGTCTCACCTATAGAGTGACGTTGACCGATTTTCTGCGGCTAGAGCTTGACGAAATCGACATATCTGAGCTGTGGGTCGCACAAGACGACGTTACGTGCCATAAAAGCGATGCAACGCTCGAAGATGTGGAGGAGTAATTTGGTGACTGGGTGATCTCACTAGGAGCGTTCATCAAGTCTACGTCAACGGCTACGTCAAGACCTTAGTCTACGTTAACAAGCCAAACACAATGGATGAGCTCGAGGCCAACATTCGAGTCATCATAGGACCGACCGCTTGAGGCATTACCAAAGAAGCCGAAGCCGAAGCCGTCATTTGTTTGAAATATGTGATATGTCCTACTTAGAGGCACGAATGAAGCTTCAAGATAACAAGTAAAGTCTATCTGGCCACCCAGACATTCTGTGGCTTATAGAAAACCAATTGGAAACCGAAACATGCATCTCCCATGTCTCCTAATACTTGCAGTCTGAAGGACGCTGCAGCCCTCCAGGTACAGATGAGATATTGACCGTTTTCCGTTTCCTCTTCCTTCAGAAAATGTTTCATGATCGGTCAAGTAGGCAGTTCCCTGTTATGACATCCAGTGCAGAGTCGATTTTAGATCTGTTTTCCTGGGCTCAAGCTGCAATTGGGTAGTGGAACTCTCTCTCGAAGGACCAGGCTGACTTTATATGAAACCTTGACCATCCTTGTCTTGGTCTATGACGCGGAGGAGTGGACAATCTCAAGAGCTGATGAAGAAGGCCTTGGTCTTTTCGCGAGAAAAATTCTTGCCATGACGCCATTTGGAAGGCAATGGCGCACACAAGAGGAGCAGGACTTGTTGGTTGAGGTCCAAGTCCCTTGCGCTAGCAGAAAAAGAAGACTTCCTAGTTGTGTCCATCCGTCTGGAACTAGTTAATTGAATGAATGAGAGCAAGAGAGGGGCAGTGTTGTTGCTTCATCCGCTTCAGAGTTGGTTATCTCGCTCCAGAGGCGAAGATTAAATTGTTCGGAAATGGCTTAACAAGTTGACACACTTCGATGTGTCCTCCAACAAGCTCACTCTTCACTCCCAACTCTGGGTCTCCGGGCAGCAAATCAAACCCTATCACCTTACATCGCATTGGCTACCCCTTCATGAATCCGTTTCAGAAATGACTTCCAACTAACGCGCCTGCAGTCATTGTCTTTCGTCGCCATCAGAAAGAAGACATTCCACAGCCGAGTTCAATGTCATCTGGCGACTGCAAAGTTTGTTGACCACATGCCCGTGCATCGCACGTCTGCACAGCGCTCGGTTCGAACTCGGCAAACGCCTGCACCAAGGCATGCCACTTTCAATTGCGTCTCGCCTGAAATTTCATTTCATTTTCATTCCGCATCCTCAAGCAGCACCGAAACCGAAACCCGACACCAGTCGGACAACGCCGCCAAAAATCAGCAAAAACCCCAGAAAGAAACAGACAACAGCACCATCGATTGCCGGTCCTTAAACTTTGCCCAAAGACCTTACACGCTTGTTAGCCCGAAAAGGAGAGTCTGCCACCAGCACGGCCGGGGCATAACTCTCTGGATTGGCATTCGCAGGAGTCCTGCCTCCCGCGAGTAATTAATTCCTCTTAACATGGAACGTCATGCTTTTCAGGGTGAGGCCGGCGATAATGCGAGAGAGCCGACGTCGCGTCGTCGTGTCCTCCCCGCGGCACTTGGTAAGCCCGTGTTCGCTGTTCGTTAAGCCGTGTGTCCCCGGGGCCCCCAAAAACAGACCCACAGGAACCACAATGTTGTGATTTATTAATTTGCCTACGTCTGCACGTCCCGCATGCGAGCTTTGGACACGAACGCTGCACACAAAGAGGGATCGGCACTTTATGTGACATAACTACCCGAGCCCCGGACTGCGATGCGCGGCCAATGATCGCCTGAGGGAATTCCAGATTGATGGCATGGATTAAGCAAATGATGTCTATCTGGGGCCCTGCGTGATCGCAGGTTCCTCGCATGCGACCAACGCGATGATGACCTTGGGAGTGCGGCGGCTCCTTCAGCCGGCCAGCCGCCGCGCCGACTGCTGCGAAGACTGGCGCATTCACCTCACCACCATTCGGGCGGTGATGAATCTGTGGCTTAATTAGCCGCTGGAACCAGTCAGCAACCACATATGTTTGGGTTAACATTTCCTGATGTGCACCGATGAGAAGGCGGTGGCCGGCCTTATGAGCCGCATCAATCCCCATCAGGGTTGCTGTGCTGCCCGCCTCGCATTGTTGTGATGGTGCGCATGCGATGCAGCCCGACCTCTCGTGATGAGTTGGAATGCCCGCGCTGCGATCACATGATGAATAAGTCAATTAAAATGTTTGCCCTGGTCAGGTAGAGAGGCGATCATTTGTTTTGCGGCTTGGTCGTGCGGAGTGGCGGTGCGGCGCGGCGGGCCCTTGGTGTGAAGTCGTGCCGGAGATTGCGGGTATTTGTCTGCGCGTGAATAGATCGCGATTTGTGATTAGGCAACGGTTGAAAAATGCCAATTTCATCGCAGACTAAACGCAAACGCGACGGAATTTGTCACGTTAATTGGTTTAGGAAGAGGAGGGACGAGAAGGGAACTGTGATGCGGCGAGGGCTGAGTGCTTGTCGTGGTTGAGAAGTGTACGAATTTGATTGCGTTCAGGTAGCGTCGTCTGGATGAGAAAGGTTCAGCTTCACAGCTCCCGGTTACAGCGTCTGCTCACGATTTAACCTCGGCCCATGTGCAAGGTCACATCGATTATGCAAATTAAGGCTGTCCCCCCTTCTAATTGGCCTTGTTCAAGCCAGTCAGAGTCAGTCCCACCGGCAGTCACTTTGAATGTCAAACATGAAGCTCACCCAACCTTCGTCGCACTAATTGCACTCCACTACACGGCCGGCCTAACGGAATCGAATCTGATCCGCCCGCAGACCCCAAACTCTATCCGCCGGGCCAGGTAACATTTTCCGAAATATAATTACCGCCGTCATCTACTCCACAAGGTTCCACAGCAGACACTGCGCTATTTATATGTCCGCAGACCTTTTCGATTGGACTGGAGCATTCGAAACGATTTGAAGGTCAAAGGACCTGTCGCTTCCACCCCGAAAATGTCACACATGGATGGCCCTGCGAACGCGGAGTGTAAACTTCATTAACATAGAACACCCGGGGGCTGGATGGGTGCTCTCTCTCCCTCTGGGGAAGGTGGCTGGATGGGTGCCAGGAGCCAGGGTGACTCCCTTGAAAGTGAAAACTCAGCGCGCGGGTCGATAGGCAATCAATTTCGTCGCGCGGAGGCTAGAAGAGCTTATTAAAAATAGACTCCCACACAGCCAACAACCAGGTGACCTGATGGCGGACAATTCCGTCCCCGTTCGATAGCGGCTTTTAAATTGCGACACAAATAGGACATATCACATTGCTGAGCCATGCAATGACATTTCTGACTTGCAACCCTCTGCACCATGCGGCGGCGGTTGAAATGACTTCCAGAGGTACGTACGTACGATTGCATCAGCCCTTGGTATGGCGTTGCATTGCAATGAGGACTTATTCCCCTTCTTCGGAAGAGCTTCGCAACGAGGAAGAGGGATTGCATCCCGATTGAATGGTCAGTGCAATGGAAATGGTGGAGTGGTGTTCAATTTCAATTAAATCTCCATTGTCGCTGAGGCGACCATCCAACGTTGAGGTTCGCGTTCGATGGACGGACATATGTGGGGCTTGGCAGGAGTTACTTACCTTCATACATTTGGGCGTACTGCGGGAACCCAGCGGCGCGGAGCCATTTGCATGCTTCGACGGCTTCGATTTCTGCAAAAAAAGAGAACAGACAGGATTTTTGTTAAAGTAAATGAAATTAGTGAGGATTTAACAAGAAAATAAAGTTTGGAAAAATGATCTCCTTTGTGAAAGTCGAAAAATATTCAATTTCTTCTCGATTATGGGCCGGCTGCAGATTACATCCTCTGAACGGTCTAAATGGATTAATGGATTAAATAAGGCCTTAAACGCCTGCTGATGTGATTGAATTGTATTTATGTAAGGGTGAGCCCACTTAAATGATTCCCTTGACACGACTTCTGACCACCACATATTCCTTCTTCTGATGGCGCTACAGTCCTGGATTGAATTGAGCCTCAACCAAGAAGACAAGGATCAAGCTGGTAGGATCTTTAGCCAGATGCTTCCAATTAGTCACGTCATGTTGCCTGATTTCATTCTTCACTTGTATGCGACATCGGTTTGTTGGTCGTCCTCTATTGCTGGGACTCTTCGGGCTGGTGCAGATTTGTCCATGCGTACAGCTCATACCTCTTCTTCTCTCAATGCCACCAAGGCAAAGAGGACCGACGAAAGAAAGAATGGTTTTATTACGTTCAGTTTCTTTAATAACTTATCAACAGAAGCGTCAAAGAACGAGATCTACTCGCAATGCCATTAGGCGCAAGCGGATAGTTTCTACGAAAAGGTCAGTAAACTCGAGAGGTGATGTAAAGTAAGTATTAAGTCCCAAGGCTCTCTCAGAAGAAGGGTGTAAACCAGACACCAACTACAACGAGATGCTCAACTTCCCAGCTGATGATGACCCCCGATGAATGTGACAGGTAATGACGAGTTTTTGACAGTTAATGCTGATCATACGTACACTCGACGACATACCCTTGCCTGTTGCTTTAAAACAACGGCGAAGTCAATCTGGCCACTCATCAAATGCAAGGAGGCAGCACAGGCATCGGAAGTTTATCGCAAAAGTGCGTGCTTCATGCTAGCTTAAGTCATTGTTTCTAAAACGGAGCACAATTTATAGTCCAAAGAACAGCCTTGGGCCAAACCATATTAAACTTAAGTTTATCAAATTGTAATAGTTAATTTAAGTTTTCTTTTAAATAAAGTTTTCAATACTACTATGCTACTAGTCCAAAGGATCGAGGTAGGGCCTTCCAAATGGACATTCTGCCGTGGCAATGATGAATCCCTTATGAGCAGGAATGAAATCTTGTTGGACTGTCCACGTCATCAAATAGTATCGCATTAAGAGACTTGGCAACGTTCTCTAAAACGTCCATTTGGTAAACTCCCGCTGAGATTTTAACACCTTTTTTCGCAGAATTTCAGCTTGGCACCAGCATTAGCGCCTCCCGACCCAACCCTCACTGAGGATGGGTGGTGTCCACCACGAACTCTCGGGATGTGTTCAGACGCATGTCGTGATGGCCGAACATACATCTTTTTTTGTTGAACGACTCTTCAAAGGTGTATGTTTTCTAATCCGTGAAAACGATGTTTCTGTGAACAATTTTAGCTTCCTACCGAAGCTTGTCGGGCCATGATTCCAGACAAACGACTTGTATGCCTGACATTCAATGCTTCATTGCTTCTAGCGTCATCTTTCACCACAAACAACACTGTGTCGATATATGTACATAATAATACAAGATATACGACAATACTGCGTCATTCCAGGTTTGATAAAAAAGAGAGGGGGGGCCGTAATAAAACGTCAAACGCAAAACGAGCGCAGTCTTTTTCTAACCAGTTGAACAGCTGGATGGCGCGGTTGGTTGAGTGCCTGCCTCTGGTTAGAGGGGTCCCCGGTTCGAATCCCAGTGAAAGCAAAGTTAATACGCCTTTTTAGGTTTTCAAATCTGGTCCAGTCACAATTTTCCGTTGGGATCAAATTAGCGGTACTACTGGAGTTGTCGATCGGTTTTTAGTAGTCTGATTATGGGTACCACAATGGACCAACATGGTCTAAGTGTGCTGGCAATTTCGCTGGCAGTCTACCTAACTAACTTACTAAGTACCTAACCAAACCTGTCGGAAAAAATTGTCTAGAGAGCAACTGACATTACAAGAGTCTACAAGAGTCACTAGAAGTCAGTGAATGCAGGCAGGACACAATACTTTTCATCCGTCATTTGAGAAATGAAAGGCTGACAAATTGAGTTATAATTTCGACGCAGCAGCATGGCCGACTACATCCGTAACGCCAACTTGGCTGTAACAACGCAGTATCGTGTCTCAGTCATTAACGCGAAAGTTTTTCATAAATGTCACTTGTCAAACTAGCAGTTAGGTTATAATGGGTGTGTTCAATGCTTTTTGACAATCGTGCAAGAAACGCAATAAGGCGTTCTTACTAGCATTTTCTCGTTACGAGTGTGACGCGAGAGTGACGCACTTCGAAATGACAGTTATCAGCTGTTTTCAATTCACAAGTCTCACATGAAAAATAGCGTGTCCTTACTACATCCACTAATTTTCAAATCACTTTTGTCGTTAAATTAACTTCAGTCAACTGTTTTCATTTCTCAAATGTCAGTTGACACAAATTACTCTCAATTTGGAAGAAAAGGGAAGTGTCGGCGGAAAGCCGACCTGGCCCTGATTTTTATGAACATTTCGTAAAATTGTTACGTAAAACTGCTAGAGAGCTAGAAAAAGCAAACGCTCTTCGTGTGCTTTTGTAAAAGAACATTTGGTAATCGTGAAAGTCAGTTTCTTTACCGGCGGAACGAGTAAATCTAAGTTTACCAATCAATTACAACGACATCGAGCTATATCCACTGACTATATGTCAGCTTCCTTCAAGGCGACCAATGGAATAGAATCAATTGCCGACAGAAATTCAGCTATAGGCAACGACGACACGTAAGATGTAGGACAAGATCTAGGCAAATCTAAGTGTTCATTGCTCAAGTGAACCCAGGTGGTCCAGCTCGTATCGTTGGCAGGTTTCAAGGATTCAAATTCTTATAATTTAATATTTTGTTATACATATAATTTAAGGTTTATACAAGTCGATGACATCTTTAAATGGAACAGCCTGCTATGTAGGTAGTTCTTTTGCCTTTACTTTTTAGTCAAGTGACAGATTTTCAAGACTGTGCTGTAATCAGGAGTTGTTGTCTTTTTTTCATGACTTTCCATTTTTTTTTCTAAACGGTGCATTTGTCTTCAAGACAGATTATAATTCTTTAAACTGCCTCCTTGTGTACTTGGCATATAACAGCCGTTCTGAGTTCTGACACCCTTTTGCTCTAAAGGGTGGTTCAATTTTAAGGGCCGATGTTGAAGGTGTACCACACCTATACGTCAAGCTTTTTTCTGCATTCTGCAGACATTTCTCAAATTCAGACTAACTCAATTTGAACCATGGAAAGATACCCAATCGAGCAACGCGTTAAAGTAATTCAGGCTTATTATGAAAATGGGCGTTTAAATCAAAATGCATATTGTGCACTTCGCTATTCCTTCGGTCAATTTAATCGTCCAAATGTGCGTACAATCGGAAAAGTCGTGCAAAAATTTGAACAAACCGTGTCTGTAGGAGATGTGAAAACACCAGTGCATGCTCGTACAGCTCGTACTGCAGAAAATATTGCTGCTGTTCGCGATAGTGTGGCTGAAGAGCCGTCCACCTCAACTCGTCGTCGTGCCCAACAATTGCAAGTCTCACGCTCGTCGTTGATGAACATTATGCATAAAGACTTGCATTTACACGCTTACGAGGTGCAATTGACTCACGAACTAAAGCCTCTTGACCATTTCAAGCGTCGTCAATGGTCAGAATGGTGGCAAGAAATGGCAACAGTGGATGATCAATTTTCGAAGAAAATCATCTTCAGTGATGAGGCACATTTTCACCTCTGTGGATTCGTCAATAAGCAGAATTGCCGCATTTGGGCGGAATGATAGTCCAAGAGTGATTGTCGAAAAACCAATGCACCCACAAAGAGTGACTGTTTGGTGCGGTTTATGGGCTGGCGGCATCATCGGGCCGTATTTTTTCCAAAATGAGCCCGGTCAGGCAGTTACTGTGAATGGTGTTCGCTATCGTGAAATTATAACGAACTTTTTATGGCCCGAATTGGAAGATATTAATGTGGACGATATGTGGTTTCAACAGGACGGTGCCACTTGCCACAAAAGCTAACGAAACAATGGGTCTTTTACGCGACAAATTCAATGGCCGTGTTATCTCACGTGGTGGCGATGTCAATTGGCCGCCAAGATCATGTGATTTGACACCGTTGGATTTTTGTCTTTGGGGTTATTTGAGAGAAAAGGTGTACGTCGATAAGCCAGCAACAATTCAAGAGCTAAAGGATGAGATAATTCGGCACATTAACGGCATAGAACATCAATTATGCTTCAGGGTCCTCGAAAATTTGGACCATCGGATGGGGGTGTGCCGCCGAGGTCGCGGCGGCCATTGGGCCGATATTTTGTTCCACACATAATTGAACCATACCAATATTATTATAATAAAAAGAAATGATAATAGTTTCCTAAATAATTTGTGTTTTATTCAAAATCAACATCGGCCCTTAAAATGTAACCACCCTTTACATTTGCCATCACCCACTGTCAGCTGTGGTCAGCATATTTCAACTCTCTCAACTCTTAAGGATACGTATTTATATCCGATTTCATTTCATGTACTGATTATTATCGCTGTACATTAAGAAGATATTGTTATTTTACTAGTACAGGAACATTATTTTTAAGTGATGTCTTTGAAATTACTTGATATTTTGAATTGAATGATTGACGACAAATTTGAGAGACTTTTTGAAAGTTAAAAGTTGAAAGCATATATTGATTTCTGCTACTTTCGCAAGTTTTGTCTATAATCTGGGTTAGTTTCCTAAAATAACATTCGCCTCCTGTCGATCCCCACGTTTTTCAATTAAACATCAATTTTGGTATGCACTGGTTCTACATCAAGCTCTTCTTCATGGTCTTCATAAATCGAAGGTTAAGATTCTATGAGATGTGTCAGAATGTCTCCAGTTACTTTCCAAATAGTTTGGTCATAAATTTCCAACTTGCAGTGCATTCTTGAACACATCCACCATTCAAGCGACTGACATGTTGTGTTCATGCCATTTGACAACCGATGACAGTACTAACCAAGATGTTTGCGTAAATGTTAAATGCCAGAGGGAATTATTGTTTTAGAAAATCTTAAGCAAACCCGTGCTTAAAGAGGTAAGTTGTTCAATGGTTTTGTGAAGCTGTGACTTCGGACGTCCAATTCACTGGGTCTTCTAAAGGGGGTGTCCCAAAATGAACGTAAGATTTGAGTTTGCTGCCGTTTGTGTAGTAAATTGATGGCAATAATGACAACAAACAAACAATTTGACAGCTGACAGCTAAGGATTAGGAGAAATGGAGCGGATTTTGGACTGGAGGCACCATTGGACCAAACTGTTTTGAAAATGAGGCTGGTCAAGCTGTGACTGTAACTGGTGCTCGACATCGCGACATGACAAAAAAGGTCTTTCTCCCGAAATTGGATAACATTGACGTGGCCAATGTGTGGTTTCAACAAGGCGGTGCAACTGACATTACAGCCCGTGAAACAATTTAATTACTACATGAGACATTTCCTGGTCGTGTACTCACTCGTGTCGGTGATCAGAATTGGCCCTCTGGATCGTCTGCATTAACACCATTCGATTTATTTTTAAAGACAGAGGTTTATGTGAACCACTCGTGCATTACGGAAGGAAATTAAAGACCGCATCAAGGAAATTCAGCCACATTATATGAAGAATGGTGACGCAAAATTTCGACAGAAGAGGGCGTATGTGCCGGGAAAACCGTGGCGGCCATTTGCCCGCGTTATTCCATCCTATGTACTTTGTGAACAAAATAATAATCTAAAGACTAAGAACTGCCTTTTTTATTTAATTCAAACCGTGCGTCAATTTTGGGGCACCCTTTATTAAAGGACTCAGATTTCGTTCGTTACATTTTGTTTATCAAGCTGATCGTCTCATTGTTCCTTAATTTTGATAGAAGTTTATCACTTAAAGTGTTTGTAAAACTCCACACGAGTCAAGCAATCCTACGAGACACACTGTACTCAGAATTACGGACTTACGGGCAATGAATCAAACACAATCGATTCCAAGAAGAGCAGTGACTGTCGATGTGATATGATATTCTTACGAAATTCATGCCGTGAAATGCGTAACGTTCGCAAACACAAAATCGAGACCACCAATGGACACAAAGTAAATGCTCTTGAACTTTTCAAAATGAAACATTTCGACGAAAAGGACACCGCCTCAGAGTGGAGCAATTTAAATTCGGCCACCGAAGGCTTAGAAGTGAATCCTTTGGCAAATTTTAATATAACTCAATAGCCACCCTCTTCAGTGGCTATTGACAGAATATATATGTATGTATATCGAACTTGCCGTAAGCTGAAGCCATGCCCATGCCCATGCCAACCGCAGCGACTTCAATGTCCTTCGATCGAAAACTGTTCACCCAACTTCCGGGAATGACTTAATCCACTCCTGGGCACACAGATGGCACACAACCTGCCTGCTGCTGAGTCTTAAAGGAGCAAAGCATCCCCGTGACAGTTAAATTCATATTTGAGCCCTCCCGCACGGGGAGTGTGGGACTTAATGGCTTCCAGGGACGAAATACAGAACTTTCCTCGTAGAATTAACATACATAGCCCCCGCCAGTGTGGTGGCTAATGGATTATGTTACACTTGCGTTTTCGTAGTTTTCCGTGTCACGACTTACGGAATTAATGGATGCTCTTAATACGGCCGACGTTTAAGGGCATGTCGGCATGTTACAAGTTGCATGTAACACGCCTGTTACTTCGAATGGCATTGGCTTTGGTTTCTCGATTGGAGGCGCCTTGGTGGAGTGCGAATAGGTCATGATTCGAGCACGAGTTCTGACAATTTTCTGGGCTTTCAAACCGAAGGCCACAGTGTAGGCGTGTTCTTGGTGAAGGAGGCCATTGTTTCGGTGTTCTTACGAAATGTCTGTGTCGCCATTGACAGGAAGTGATGGACTTGTTCTTAGCTTCTACAGCAACCACTTCAGTTGTGTATGCTTTTGTTCTTTCACGAGGAGAGAGGACCCAACGGTTTATGACGGGTCCTAAAGGCGAAGCTGAAGTGGCATTTTCTAGTCAGCTCAACTGTCTGATCGTTGGCACTAGTTCGAGAGGGAAGGGGCCTTAAATTACTAAACTGTCTGTCTGTCGCTACGTGGACACCGGTCCTAAGTTGAGTATGTTGTAGCAAGACTGTCGCTATGTCCCGGCACGAATGGGTCCGCACTTGAAACAGAAACCTCGCTCGATAGGCAACCTTAGACAGCCCGCAATGTGCATTAAAACCGCGACTACGTGAAATAAACGCCGGCGTGAATTTTCACCTCGCCAGTAAATTATTCATCTTGAATTGTGCCAATTCAAGGACAGTCTGGCTCAATCAAAATCGATCCGCAGCACATCCTGCAGCAACACGCCAAGGCCTTCTTTTCATTTTGATGGTGCAACAGTTGACACACACAAACACGCACGCACCCACGTTCCCCCTTTAAGACCCAGAGGCTAGTACCACCGGCTCTGCATGAAATTAATGCCGACGCAGGCCCACCATCCAGTCTAATTTATTCAGATGTATGCCCACGTGTGTCGTCCCGATGCTAATGTCTTCCATTCGATTATCTTGCCCCACCACACACACACACACACGGACGGAGGTCATCACCGCCATCACTTTCGGGGCCTCAAGGACCCCGCACTCGAGGTTGGACTGCTTGAACTTCTGTTATTAGATCTGAAGATTAGTGTACTCGTCCGCTCGGGCAAATGCCAACGGCGCGGCATGGCGGCTATGGCACACAGCTAATGGCCGACATCCTGAAAATGGCCCAATAGCTATGTTTCCGGCTATAAATAGGACAAGGATGTGCCCTGCTTGTCGTATTTATGTAACCGAGTGTATGCATCCCTTTTTGTGCGGGCAATCATGTGAAAAAATCCACAGATACCCAGCTCTCGATGCTCGGTTATTTCTTGTTGCTGTCATTCAACAGGCCGACAGTGAGTCCCTCTCTCGTGTGTGTGGGGGGGGGGAGGGGAGATGTGTATCCTTCATCCATTAGCATACTGTCTCCTACACACACACTCTCATGCACATTCTCGCCCCAGTCAGCCGGGTGGTTCGAGAGAATGGAATTTAATGAAACCACGGATGGATGAGGGAATTTAATTCGATGTCACCTTAATTCATTGATTTGTCAGCCTTCCTCAGCCCTCACCAGCGCCACAGCTGGAGGCGCTTTCATTGAGAAACACACACACACACACACACGGAGATCCTTTCAAGTGAAGTAACGAATTAGCAAGGATTAGACTCGATGGCCGACCTTGCTGCTAAGCAATTCCCAAGACTTTCATCTTAATCGGTCTCCTAATGGCTAATGGCAGTCGACTGGCTCCGCTCCGCCACCAGCAGGAGACAGCTCCTTGGGAAGACAGTCAAAAATAGAAACCCATTGAAATGTTTTATTGGATTTGCTCTTCGGTTACTGTATCCTGCTGACATCCTTGTTTGGTTTCGCTGCCGCCCTTGTCCTTTATACCACCGGAGTGATAATGCTATTCAACAGTTTTCCCCACTCGGCACTGTGGCGTGGCAAGGAATTCGGCTTGAATCAATTGGGAGATTGTAACTATTGCTTTTGGGCAGATTTGCTTAAATTTAACGTGTGCCTGTGTGTGTGTGCCGGGGGTGAGAACTTTTGGGGACGGCCATTGGGTGGGGGAGTCTCAATTTGCTTCGGCACACGAGACAACGTGGTGTACTCTTTTCGGTTGAGGTCAGTTTAGATGTGGCAGCGGAGTACGACTCTTCTGTCAGAGGGGGAATGGTTGCATCGAAATGGAGGGTGAGGAGAGGCGGCGTTGATTTAGGTTAGTTTAAAGTGGTTGTAGAGAAGATATGATCACTTATGTAGCTCCGAAGAGCAGCAACTTCGTCAGAAATATAAGAAGCGATAGGTTTTGGAACTTCGACAGATGAAGGGATACAGCTTCGTTCATCAGGATAAATTAACTAAGCCGATTTCGAATGCTTTTCCGACAGCCAAGCGGCAATAAGCCATAGCATCTGACATATTTAGAAGTAGTTCTTATCACTCCGGACATCTAATCATCTTATCTAATCAACGTTTTCGTTGAGTGAACCTAACGAAAGTGAGTGAAGGTCACTTGGTGTTCAACATTGACTACATCTGGAGATCAGTGCTAGACGGAGAAAGCTTTCGGTTTAGAAACGTATCCATTCCGGATTGCAGCGCATTTATGTCAAAATCTAACGAAAAGTAAGGCGAAGCACTGTCAAAGTGTCGATAACTGCTTGCAGGAGCTTAACCACAATATCAATACCGACTTTACGAGAGAGAGACTCGTTTCGTTCCAAATCAGGTAAGCAAAAGTGAACGAGTCTAATGAAAATCAAGAAATCTAACGAAAGTTAACGAACCTAACGACTAGTAGAGCGATTCGTTTCATTTCAACTCAGGTAAGCAAAAATGAACGATCCTAAGGAAAATGAAGGAACGTAAAAAAAAGTGAAGGGGCCTAACGAAAGTTAACGAACGTAACGAGTAATACTAACGGACGTAGAAAGATACATTCCATTCGAATTTAGGTAAGCAAAAGTCAACGAGCCGAATGAAAATCAAGAAATCTAACGAAAGTGAGCGAACCTAACGGAAGTGAACGAACATAACTACCAATGCCAACGAAGGTAGAGCGATTCGTTTCGTTTCAACTGAGGAGCTGAAGGAGCATAACGAAAATCAGGAAACCTAAGGAAATTTAATGAAACCAACGAATATTAACGAATCTGACCAAAGTTAACGAGCCTAACGACTAATACCGACGTAAGTAGAGCGATTCGATTCGTTCCAACTTAGGTAAGCAAAAGTGAAGGAGCATAATGAAAATCAAGAAACTTAAGGAAATTTAACGAACCTAACGAATTATAGCAAATCTGATCGAAGTTAACGAACCGAACGAAAGTGAACGAATCTAACCAAAAAATTAACGAACCTTACGAAAGATAACGAACCCAATGAAAGTGAGCAAAGCGCGCATTATAGTCACAGTCCATCATTTCTGTATATGCGCTCGGATTTGAAGATTTGAAGCTGACTTAAGGTCATGCACATCCAGTACAAATTAAAGTCCATGCTTCCTCTGCTGCTGTTACGAGTAAATTTCTTCAGAAAAGCACTTCACGAAACAATGATCGCTCGAGAAAGCAAACGAAAAAAATAAACAAAAGATCTAAATTTCAACAATTGTCTCACCTCCTGAGCGCCAAAAGTTATTCCACTCAACAATGTGTTTCGGTATGCAACACCACTCCAATCGTCCTTCGCCCGACCACCGTCACTACACCGCAGTGCGACGCACACACTTCACCAGAAGATGGTTCAATAAACCAAAGAATGTGTGTATTCGCCGCTGTTATGAGGAATTTCGATTCGAAAAACTACAACTATTTCGCATACACAGCTGCCGCAGAGCGACTCTATTCAAGTGTAAACTAATCAGTGCAGACGCATCCTTGCACCCAAGGACTCACCGGAGGTTACGTACTCGGGCATATTGTTGCAAAGTTATCGCCCGGGGGCTGGGTGTTCCGGCATAGCGTTGATGACTAGCTAAAGGGATGACTTTCAACTGACTGCTGCTATCTAAATAGGAATCAAAACCACGGCCAGCACGGGTGAGTGAGTGAGAACTGAATGAGAACATGACAGACAAAAGATACGTTTCCTCGTGGATTTTTTTTTTTCTTTTAATAAATTCAATTACAAGTGACAACTCGCCAGTGAATAGATGTGCCTGCTGATGGGTAATTGATTTTGAGGCCACGTGTGACACCGAGTGTGCCGGGGCCGATGTGAGTCATCTATGGCCTGCTCGAGTGGAAATTCTGACTAGACGTCAGGTGGAAATTATGAAAAATTCAAATGGCAATAGGTCACTCTTCTGATGAATTACATAAGGGAGCGTTTATGTGGGAAGCTTTGAAGCGTTTGGGACACATCTGGTGGTTCCTGGAAGGATGTCCTTATGTTCTGGAAAAGGTGTTCATCAATCGGAACACAGCATGATGTATTGTAAGGGAAGTGAATGAGGAGAGCGGACATGGTCGAGGAAGCTTCTTTTTTTCGGCCAATTCGGCCGTTGCCAGATACTGAAATATAAGTTTAGAGAAACTTCCATCATTTTCAATTCAACTCTCGACGTCGAACAGGCGGGTTTTCGCGCTGGATCCTCCTGCATCGACCACATGAACACCTTACGGCCAGCATTGAGCAATGCGTTGAGTACAGGTCTCCGCTACATCTATTGTTCATCGACTTCGAGAAGGCTTTCGATAGCTTGAAGCGAGATGCAATCTGGTCGGCCTTGCGCAGGAGAGGCATTCCGGAGGAACGAATAGCTATGTGAAGGTAGCCACTACATGCACAATGGTAAGTTGTCAGAGGAGTTTGAGTACCAAAGTGGAGTCCGTCAAGGCTGCATACTGTCACCACTATTGTTTCTGGTGGTAATCACCAATGTACTCCGTGCAACATTGACGAGCGAAAATTGTGGCATTCGATGGACTGTGACATCTTGCCTTAAACGCCTAAACTACACTGACGATGTTCGTCTACTTTCGCATCGGATAATGGATCTTCACGTGATGGCCCATAATCTAGAAGCTGAGGCAAACAAAGTGGGTCTCGAAATAAATACAGCGAAAACTAAAGCCCTTAGCATTTCTGATAACCCCAACTGAACACTGCCGGACAGGAAGTCGAGTAAGTTAAGGAAGTGTGGTCTCGGCTAATTGCGCTGCCACCAAACTCGATGTGAGCAGCAGAATCGGCGAGGCTAAAGCTGCGTTCGGCTTCGGAATGCTATCTCTGATCTGGAAAAGCAACTGTTCTGCCTCACGGTGGAATCGGTTCGGCTATATCGATGCAGTACCTGGAAAGTGGACATCATTACCGCACCAAAGCTGCAATCCTTCGCAAGCAGACGGCCGAACCGTATCTCCAAGGAGCAATTGCACCTGAGAACGGGCGAAGAACCAATGAACATCAGAATTCGAAGGCGAAAGTGGCGGGGGATTGGACACACTCTACGGCGCGAAGACAACTCCGTTGGGAAGTACGCCATGCAGTGGAATCCACTTACCCAGCCAAGCAGGAGAGCGGAGGCGCCCTAGGCAAACGTGGTGCAGAACAGTCGAAGAATGAGTTGGAGAGAGCTCAAACGCGTTGCAGAACTTTGAAGGAGATGGTGCGCAGGTGTGGTTGATGCACTATGGTCCCGAAGGTTTAAAGGACATAAGTAAGTAGTTCCATGGTCGCCTGGCAATTCTACATTTGACCAGATTTAGGTCGTGGACTGGTCAACAAATCCATCGAGATGGCAATTATATAGTCGATCAGGATAATCGGACGTTATGACGGAGTTAGGACCAAAATGTGTAAACTGTGTCATGACAGATTTCGGAGCTCCTTGCGCCAAAATGTTGGATTGAGACTCTGATGCGTGTCTGGTGGTTCAATCTGACCTTAGGCGTTCATCCCTTGCACTGCTTTAAGAGTCGAGAATGAAAATAGCGTTGCCAATGCAAAAGGCAAAGAGTCAGATAAGAGCCAGGATCAGAGAATTAGGCCAAAAATCTCCGCGAGTCCGGCACATCTGGGAGAGCAGTCAGAACTTCAACGCAGTACAGGGCCCAGTCAAGCTAGATTTGGCTTTATAAATGCATATCGATCGCTAATCAACGTTTCTGTGCAGCATCCTTCCTGCAGGAGATCATTTCAAGTGAAGTAACGAATTAGCAAGGATCAGCACGATGCCCGACTATGTTGCTAAGCTATTCCAAAGACATTCTCCTGATCGGCCTCCCAATGGCTAATCACACACAACTGGCACCGCTCCACGTGAGCAACGAAGGTGCTTCACCTAAGTGTCCTGCAAGTCCATGGCCCACAGTAGCAACTTCTCGTAAAACCAAGCGGGAGAGCATGCCCATGGACCACAAATGAGCTTGTAGGTCACAGTCAGTCGTTCTTGTGCAATGACTGTGTGGCTACCATCATTGACAACAGAACAGCTCTACAGTCGCATTAGAACCTGCCAACGCTTGCCTACACAGGACCACCACCACAAATTGGAACGAAATAATAGAAAATTGCCTCAAATCGACGCCACTTAGGCGTCGCCAAACGCGAAAACCACCTGTGACCCCCTGTCGCTGGGAAATTCCTCGGCTCCATGACCTTTCAGGTTGACTCCCCCCCAGCCGACTACCACGCCAGATGAACTTTTCAATTTCCATTATCACCATCGTCGCTGGCAATTTTCAATAAACTGCCAAAGGCAGCGCGACCAAGGACACCGCCAATGTCCGACAAGGGCTTAATTTAGATACATGGCCCGCGAGATCCGCTAACGCGTATGAGAATGTAATGGCATCTGGTAAAGGGCTGTCGCCACGTGTCACACACTGCTCAATGGCGCGACAGGATGTGATGTAATGAAATTTGCATAAATACCCGGTCAACTATGCACGCAAGCTGACAGGACTCCGGCCTGTATCGTGTAACGCTATCGACATGTAACGACCACACATGCATTGTGTGCATTGCTCGGCGAACGACACGAACCAGGACGGCGGGCGAGGAGCGCACGCCTTCGTTTGGCATATCTGTGTCGTGTTCATTAAAACTTAATTCCTGAGTGCATTTTCGCGCCACCAATTTGTGGCGTTTAATAAGCGAGCGTTTAAATTGCTCTCGACGTCGAATAATTTGATTTTGTGAGTTTTGTTTGTTTTTTTTTTTGGGTTTGGCTTCCATTTTGCGATTGTGAGTGCGCATCTGAGAACATGGTCGGGGACAACAGGGCGTGCCTGTGGCGTGGTAATTGAAGTTTTGAGAAAGTTTTAATTGAGTTATGCCTGAGTTGTTGGTCTTGATTGCGGGGTGTCTAAGGGCGGGCGCTCGGATTAAAGGTGATGAAATTGTGGTTACATTTCGGAATGGTCCTTGATCCAAATGAATCCTATGCAAATAACAGTGCGAAAGTGGATTATGGACTTCGGCTGGACTTTGACGAAGAGGAGACGTGTTGAGAGAATGAGCAGATGTGTTCGAGCCCTGGACACGAGCTGGGGGAGGGACATCTTTCGCAGGCGGGCATATGCCCTTCGAACCGAAGTGTTTATCGATCTAAAGCCGATGTGTTAGGGCTCGTGAGGTGGGCAGCAGGGTGACGAGTGAGGGCTGCGACGATGTCATGTATCAGTTGTCAAATAATGTGGGACAATTTGGAGGCAGCTGGAGAAAGATCGTGCTGGCTGGAGAGGCTCGTTGGTTGTTGGCTTGTTGGCGCCAAACAAAGAAGAAGAACAATGTTGCGCCCGATGTAGTCGACATTTGAACGAGTTTTGATCGAGTCTTAACTTCCGACACGAATAACTTTCACAATTTGCTGTTGCCCATCTCTTGATCCACTGACAATGCTCAGGGAGACCAGCTGTCGGGAAAAAGCTTCTCAAACCTTCTCATTTCGAACCGTAGCGTGACCCACATTTACATTATTATTCCCTTGTATTTCTTAACTGCTTAGCTAAAGTGAGCTGGCATCGTCAAAAGCTGTTGAAAACGACTGTGTCTATGGTGACTAGCGATCCTCTTTTCTTTCTTCGCTCTGAAAGTTGTCCAGGACATGACATTTTCTTGGACACACGCATTTGACTGCAGCCGGGTTCCACACGAGTGCTGGGATAAAAACCGCGCAGTCCCATGAGCTAAGGCATGCAACCACAAGTGTGCCATTGGCGCTAGTTGCAACAATAAAAGAAGTGTGTAGCTAGCAAAAAATTCATTTATGCGATGGTCCAAGAAGGTTAGGTTAGACTCTAGTGGCTGACTGCGGATAGCAATCACACTTAAGTCAATATATTCTCATTCTCATACCACGAGGACTGGATAACTCCTACTCCCGGAATCAATTGTAATTGGCTACGAAGCAAAATGTTACAAGGAACCATCGACTACTTAATTTGAGTGTACCCCAAGAGTAGCTGTGGGGTCCTATAGTGTTTCTAAAATCTCTTCAATGGCTGACTTTTAGAGTCGTCGCATTTGTAGAGTTCAGCGCTGAAATCAAACGAAGAATAACTCTTGCCAATCGCTGCTTCTTTGGGCTAAGAAAGCAATCGGTAAACAAAGCCCTCTCTCGAACAACCAAGCTAACGCTTTACAAGACCTTAATCGTCCCAGTCCTGCTATATGGCGCGGAGGCATGGACTTTGTCAAAAGCGGATGAAGCTGCTCTTGGTTGCTTCGAGAGGAAAATTCTTCGTGTGATTTTCGGTCACGTCTGCATAGATGGTGAGTGGAGGAGAAGGCTGTTTAGCGACATCGACTTAGCCAGAAGGGTGAAGTTCCAACGATTGAGATGGCTAGGTCATGTAGAGCGGATGGAAACCAATGCTCCGACTCGAAAAATCTTCGAATCCACCCCCGAGGGACGGCGCAGTAGAGGAAGACCGCGACTCAGGTGGAAAGGGACCTCAACCAACTATGCGTGCGAAACTGGAGACAGCTAGCTAAAGATCGAGCTGGAGACGCTTGTTGGTTGAGGCCCTCGGACTGTAGCGCCACCTTAAAAACGCATTTGTAGACGACCATACAAGTCGGCTGAATCTGATACCAGAAGTCACAATACTCATTTGCTGTGACTGACTGGAGGGATTGCTGCAAATTGAGATGAAAATGGCAAACCTACAGGAGCTGACATCAGATTTCAATCAAAATCCAACATGTTTCAATTAAAAAAGTTCATTATAACTCAGAAGCTGCAATCAAGTTTAGAGAGGACGCGTAATCCACTCAGCCGAAGCCCTTGGACTGTCTACCGTCAATGTGACAACTGTCAACTTTCACAGACCCGATCGGTAACCGATGCGAAGGGCCATATGTGGTGCCAGAGGACGACAAGTGAGGGCCACCCTAAATAATGGGACACTCAGAAATATTGTTTCTAAAGTAGCCGACACTTCAGAACATCCAAATGTAGTTTTAGCGGAGTGACGTATCAGGTCAACCGCATGATTGGCAATAGGCCTCCCAGATGCTCCAGTGTAGTACTGCTCTAGTATAGTATATAGGATTTGGTGGTGGTTTTCCTGAAGTCTATTTCCATCGCACTATTTCCAGTTGGTTTACTTATATACTTGCTTATAAATAATTGACGTTTCCTGAAGACATTCTCAATTTAGTCTTAAAGGATAAAATGAAGAACTGAGAGGGGTAAGCTGAGATTCTCTTCAAAAAAGTGTGCTTGACTGAAATGTAATGTTTCATGATCCACTGGAGTGTTTCTTATCCTATGCCAGCCTTTTGCATTCAATCCGTAAAGAAACGGACGGACTTGCACATGAACTGCTACCGAAAATCCTTGGTCCGTCATCTACTTAGCTCCAGATCCCTCTATCCGACTCTACATCGTCAGCTTTATAGATCTCAAAATGAAATCGAATTGTCGCTGCTTTGTCTAAGTTGATCTTCAAGAATAACCATGTTTGCACGTCAAAAACAAGTCCCATGTGGCAATAGCTTCCTCACTTAGAGACGTCAAATTTAGGCTGTGTTCAGTGATACACAACAGATATCGTCATGGTTCTGTCAAGATTGTGTTCAGTGATAAAGGACAAAAAACGTCGGTGTCCTGCTACATAATTCAAGGATGAGTTCGAAGATAGATAACAAACAGCGTTTAGTGTCTTTCGAAAGTCAAAAGTGCAGCGTTCAAGGATCCATAACAAACAGGCTCAGAACCTTGCTGGACTAAAATTGATCTAGGATGCGTTCAGAAATGCGTTTAAAAATGTATAACGTCCTAGACTAAAGACGTCAAGTCTACATTGAGATCAGACGTATAACAGAAGTTTGCTGAGATATGTCACACCAAGGCTGCGTTCACAGATACATCATCAGCAACGTCACAAAGTCTTGTATCGGCAGCAATTTGACATGAGACAATACCCCACACGATTCTTATTCATTTCCGCCGAGAGTTGCATAATATTCATGTGGACGTGTCCCATGAAAGACTGATTGGTGACTTCTGACAACCACACCAGACATGTCAATGACTTACAAGCAAATGTCTTGACATCAAATTAAAATCAAGATTTGTTGCTGAACAGACTTAATAGACCCTCGAAAATACGTCTAGGTGTTATAAAAATTAAATACGGTAATTTTATGTGTCCGCAGTGACAGATGCTTTGATGGAAATACGGAATCGAGGACGTTTTCTTTGTTCTTGGAACCAAATTCTCGGAATGGTCAACAAGTGCTGGGAATATTACCACTCGGATGACCAATTGTCATGTGTCATGTCGTGGAAATTTGCTCGTAAGCAATGCATTAACATTTATTTAAGCACTTGTTCTCATTTTGAGGAAAGCAAGAGAAATAACTGACAGCTGTCATACATGATTGACTTGTCAGATAATGTTAACGATTCGATTATAGACATAAGACAGTGCTCCCTGGCTTCTTGAGAATACGGATGTGCAATATTTTCAGTTGGAATGACGCCTATTTTGATGTTTGACAGCTGTCAATATGACACCTAGCGAATTAATATGCACTCCGACGTTAAATTAGTGTAGCGCTAACATTTTACAAAATATATTTGACAATAATGATAAAACTTTGACATTTAGTGAATATATGACAGCTGTCACTTTATTGAAAGTTAGCAGATGTGAAGGAAACAGCAACCAAAAAGTGTCATATTCAGTATATGTTCGATCGTAAGACAAATAACAAGGAAGAAAAGACTCTACAATCTGCACTTGGAGAGACAGGAAGGAAGGGCAACTCTTGCGACCACTTTTTAAAGCTTGTTGCTCTCAACAGTTTAATGGCGCACTCGACTGCAACATCTTATCCCTAATTGTGCAGGACATGAGGAATGGACCTCAAAGCAGCGCTTGAAAGGTTTGAGAAAAAGGTAGACGTGCTTCTATGCAGACGATTCCAGATAATTTGAAATGGAAGTTCTATCCAGTCACAAACAGAATGCTCACTCAGGCCACACTGCCAAGCAAGTGAACAGTCAGGAAGCCGCATCCCGCGTTTGATGTGAAGAACACACTGAGTTCGTGGAATTGTAGCGCCATGGGCGCTTCTCTCGTCGGATGAACAACAAAATTCACTTCAAACGCAAGCTAATGACCAAACAATTCGGAATTTGTCTTGCAATTGGGCGGTTGACCGTTAAATTCACATCTTCGGTTCTGAGGATGACACGGCTTGAGTCTCATTATTTCGAGCAAATGTGTAGGTACCTCAAACAGCCCCTCAGAGATTTTCTTCCTCATTACAAGTGAACCCCTGTTTGAGTGAAACAAGCCCCCAAGAGGAACATCAAAACATTCGTTCGCCTCGTCGAGCCCCTCCACGAATCGAAGGCACCAGCCTCACCTATCCACAGGTGAATATCTGACGAATGTCTGCAATCCCACCCGGAGAAAGTTCAACAAATTCTCCCCCCCGAGCGACTGCCTCTTAATTTCCAGTCCTTACCATACATTCGGAATGATTCAAAAACAACAGAACACAGAATAAATGAGAGAAAAAACCAACGGAAAAAAAGAGAGAAGAACAAGGGAAATTCTCCTCTAAAATTAAACTTTCCAACCATCCAGCCATCCAACCCCTAGCCTTGAGTTTGATTGAAAACTTTTTGGCATTAATTAGGAATTAGCCAGTGCCATCCATCCATCTGCCACAGCCCACCCCCCGCATCAGCACACACCATCGCGATGGAATGTAATGAAGACGCGCGTTTTGCGTTCCGCTGGCCTGTCCACGTTTGGTCCGACAGCACACGGCGCGCCAATCTCAGCCGGGAAGTGCTAAAACAATGCGAACATCAACAATGAGACGCGTGCCTGTGTTCCGGCATTTAGCACCCGATTCCTACCCCCACACCACCACACCCCCGCACATGAACACACGTTCATCTCCCATATGGGGTCCATGATCCACGGACGGAGCAACAAATCACGGACAGAATGAAATATCGAGACGATAAGAGTGTGTCCAAGCGACGAAATAATGATGATGATGATGATGATTAAGTGAGAGAGACAGACGCACACAATGACCTACCTGCGATCTTGCGTTCCCGCATCTTGCGCCATAGCGCTTCGGCCTTGCGTTTTGGCCAGTTTTCAAATTTTTGCGAAAAACTCCGGAAGAACTTGTACTCGCGGATCGTGATTGACATCCGGCGCTGCATCGTGCTCCCGGGTATGTTGTCGTTGTCGTTGTCGTCCAATGCACAAGCTGCACCACTGCACTCGGCGCCGAGACCACCTCTGGCACCACCGCCACCACGGATACGTAAAGACAGGACGCCACAAACGCACTGTCGTCGTCGACAAGGACGAGGACACTGCACACAATGCAACAGGAACCGACAGACAGTCGTGCACGGTCTTGCAGTTCACAGTTGAACCGAATTTCAATTCGACAAAAAAAAACAAGAGCACTGAAAATTCACTGAACCACCGCCACCCCCTGTCGGGGCTTGACACTTCAACCACCACCCTACAGGCGATGTCTCACGAGACACTTTTTGGCACACGCGGTTTGTTTTAGGCAAACAACAAGCAGCGATTCTGAACGGAAATTAGTTTTCCAATGAATGTCCCTCGAGAGGAGCAAAGCAAAATATCCTTCGATTGTCGAATGAAGAGCGCCCCCCACACAAAATCTCTCTGCCCTCGCAGGTGTACACCGACCGACCGATTGCCAGGCCTAACGCGAGAGTTTGGACGTCTGCAATCAACGGAGCCTGTTACAGTACTAATGAAACACAACGGAATGAATATTGAAAAATCCAATAAACGGTAATATTCTCTCGAGATACACACAACCGAACGCGTGTGTAGAGCAGCAACAGCAGCCGGGCAGGACCATAATTTTCCGCACTCGTGCTACAGTGGGTGGGAAAATTGTTCGCACACCACACGCCGCCGCGCCGGGGGTGGTGCTGGTGCTGGTGCTGCTGCTGCCGATGATGGATGTGGTGAATTCTGATTGTGCGACGGCGTTGAATGAGGTGAGTCTGTGTCATTTCTGGGTGGGGGTGGGGGTGGGGGATGGGTTAGTGTTTGCTTCTCAAAAGTCGAAGAATTCATATTCTCCGGCAATTCTGAGAAAACATTAACTTCTTGAAGGACTTGAGTTTTATTTGCTGTTCTCTTCTCTGTCCGCTGTCTGAAAGTGAATACGTCTCATCGTGAAGGAGGAACACGAGTCAAGTTTGTTTTGAAAACAGAAGCGATCCTTATGAGAGCACTTCTGATGTGCAGAAGCTGCAGCCAAAGAGGCTGTGATACGCGAGTATTCGCGTTGTTGTTGAGACAATGCCTGAGCGACAAGTGCAGATATGATTGCGACGCAAGCGATCAACTGTCATATGTCACTTTAAGTGGAAATTAACTTGTGATATATCCTTGAACGAGAATTTAAAAGCTTCCAGGAAAGTAATCGATTGAAGGGAGGCAAAAACTGACAGCCGCTATACATAAATGACAGACTTGTCAGATGGCGCTACCGTATCTGTTATAGGCACTCCTCTGTGACATGATGAAAATTAAGATGGCAAATGTTTGTAGTTCTAGAATGTGGTTTGTATTTTTGACAGCTGTCAATATGACATCTGTAGAGTTAACCGATTGAGTAAAGTATGAAGTGTTAAGGTAGACGGATTCCACAAAATATTTGACAAAATTTTCAACAGATGGGCAGTTAGTAAAAAATCGATGACACCTGTCAGTTTATGACACGTCGTTTAAGGATTCAGAAATGAATGCCTGAAAAAGACTGTTGCCACATCCTATAGGTATGTTGAGAATTGTAAGGTTCGATAGAGAATGTAATGTTTCCCGAAATGACAGCTGTCAACATATGCCACGACACGACTGCTATTTTGGCCAGGAGGTTTACAATCGTATTATCCAGACATGAAAGACCCACCTCCTCGAAGCTGGTGAATGGATAAAATGTGAAATAAAAATAAGTCATTTGCCAGAAGTTGTCAAAAAGCTGTCAAACTTGACAAAACTTTAAAAGTTCAAATCTTGACTGATTTCTTAGAAGAAGCTTTGATTTTGCCTTTATGTGACCGTTTCTCAGGTTCGACTTTTTCCTCGCCAGTCGGGGACATCCACGCGACACCTGTCAGTGAGGATTGACGGATGCTTTCGGATGATTCCTAGGCAGTAGCTGGAATATAACCCCTGAGGCTTATGGAAAATAAAAGGAATCTAGTGTATCCAATTAAGACAACATGTGTGTATTTCCACTTTTGACAGCTGTCAAAGTGACATTTTCCGAATAAACAGAAACCAGTCCTGAGGTCCTATCCACTTCTTTTGCGCTTGATGTTTTCTGACAGTCTGCCATTGCTGTAAAAATAAGGAGTAGGTATGAAGGTCTATCAGGTGTGAAGGTGAGTGACCTGGTTGTAGCTGATTTCTGCTCTGGAGTTCTCTGATTGAGAAAAGTGTGGCCTCAGTATGCTTAGATTAAAAATAGGTGACAGCTATAGAGTGACAGCTGTCACCTATTTTCACATCACATCATAAGTGGAAGCCTCAAGCTGATTTAAGAGCCTTTTCCGACGTGGAAGTTCACTGCCACATGAGAACTAACTCATGCCTCGTCCAGTACTTCGTTGACTTTGATTTTTGTCAAAAAATCATCTCTATTGTCCACCCATGGAGACTGCGACAACATTTCGGAATAACTCTACCGTCGTGCCACACTCATAACCACTAATCACCTCTTAAGTTCACAAGCCGTGTGAAAATTCCTTACCACCACTGTATCATCCCTTTTCATAGGCCAACCATGAGCGATGTCGAGAGTCTGCCCTTATCCACCTCATCGACAATCGCATCACTTCGCGTCGTTAATGTATCCATCCACCTGCCAGCCAGCAGGAGCGCGTGAGGCCCCCCGCAGTGAGCTCACCTTTATTGAATATTAAAGATAATCACATTACTTGTAGTTCTACTGAGTCTGGCGTAAATCCCCCAAAAGTAAGCTGCTCTTCGCCTACTCCAAGTCGAGTCTTTCAGTGATTTTCGATTCGTTTTCGTCTCGGGGGGTGAGTTCAACATGGACCCCGATGCTTTTAATTTACTCCACCAGTCCCGCGGTGGCAGGGTGGCTTCAGGGCAACAGGTTGACTGCGAGAGACTTCGCACACTTATGGATGACAAACGCGCGCGCACCACCCCACACCCTGACCACAGCCAAGACCAAAGTTGCCATCGCAAGGCTGTCGATGGCCCGTTCTCTCTGTATCCTTGCACAAACGGTGTGTATGCCAACATGGTTGCGCTGGCTCTCTGTGTTGCTCTGTGTTGCTCTGTGTGGGTGTGTGTGTTCGAAGTTAATCCTGTTCGTTAGTTTGTTGAGTCTCGCTAAATGGGGATATTTTTAGATTAAAAGGCCCTCAAAGCAAACGAAGTGGAGCATCAGAGGAGTGCGAAAAAAAATGAGGAATGTTTTATTAAATTCACAAGCATTTCCGTGGTGGCATGGTGTGCGCCGAGGTACGAGCAGCAGTTCAGTCGGAAGTGGAGATGTGAAAGTGACCTCTTATCTTGGTCGATGGATGGATGGATGGGTGCGCCTTAGCGTGGGACGGTGCGCCTTAGCGTGTGCCGTGCAAATAATTTTGCTCTGCTCCGCAAAGAGTCTAAGTGCTGTCAGAGTCGAGACGACAGCTGTCGTCGATGGTGGTGTCACGTCACCACGGGGATTTTATTGGATTCCGTTGAATGCATTTGATTGAAAGGAGTTTGCAGTACGGCCGTGGGATGGCGGGGGATGGATGTGGCCTTGAGGTGTTGAAGGGTGGCTTGAACGTTGAAGCAAATGAGGTTGTGCACAGTTTATGACTTTGATTCGTGCTTGAGTTGAGGCGTATGATGCCATGAACGAAGTGTGTTTGGGATACTCTAAACACCGGATTTCGTTGAACTCATTTGTAAATAATCTTATTTGTGAGGTGATGCACTCGCAAGCGAACATGTGCCTCAACCAACACATCGCCACTTTAAGCTCTTGCGTCCTTTCCTCGTAAAGATGTCAGATATAGTCGCGCTTTATTAAAAAACCAACAGAAATGCATGGCGACTAGTGCGGTGTCAGCCGACAGGTACTGCTCTTGTAAATCAGTAGAAAATAGTTAAATTTTGATCAAATGTACCGACATTTTCCAAACGGGTTAAAGTACAGACTTTGAGCTTAGTAATGGAATACAATGTCTCCCAAAGGCTTCTTGAAGCATCCTTCGGGCATCGAACTCACAGACTGACCATCAATCGAGTTGTGGGAGGCTTCAAAATCGGGTGAATTCTGAGACTTAAGAGAGTTGAACAAGGACTGACGACCTCCATGTTGGACAACTTAAGCAAGGGAATCGTAAAAGAATGGAACTCAAGTGGGTCTCAGCTGGAGTTGGTCAAATGGTCAGTACAGGGAACGACAAATTGCCAATTGTATAGTGGCTGCCGTGTTGTAGGGGGTAAGATGGAGGTTCTGGGTTCTGGTTCTGGTTCCTACCGCGACGCGACCTATGCTAAACCAAGGAAGGACTGATTGCCACCTTAAGTTAGACAGGAAGGTTAACAGTAGAGTAATAGGGGTGCTAACTGGCCACTGTCTCATAGGCAAACATGCCAGAAGACTTACGACTTCTGCAGAAGCTGCATGGATGAAGAAGAGGAGAACACTTCCTCGAAACATGCCCTGGAACTTGCGGAAACAAGAAGAAGACTACTAGGCGTACTACTTCAACCATCTTGACGAGCATAGATCCGAAGGATAAACCGCCTCTAAATGGCTATAAAAGAGGTCAGAAGAGATCACATATGGGTAACAAATCCGAAGAGGAATAGAAAAAAAGGTCAAAGGAGATCAAAAGGTAAATGGGTTCTGGACGCAAGGCCGAACGTGACAGCACAATGTACCGGATGGTCTAAGTTAGTATGACTTCCAATTTTAGTCATGCAGTCACCCTACCTACCTGGTACCTACCCCGACACGAGCATATCTCATAAATCATGGATCCAGCCCTTTAGAGTGGTTGACATTGCTCAAACCGTCATTTTTCACGTTCGGAGTCGGCATGAGCCAGTATGTCCCCTCAACTCTTGAATGAACAGAAGTACACACAACACGAGGGGTTGTTGTAGAAGCTAGGCCCAGGTACACCACAGGCTTACATTTTAAGGGCCGATGTTGAATGTGAACCACAGCTTAACGTCAAGTTTTTTTCTGCATTTCATTTGATACTTCACAATTTCAGACTAACTCAATTTGAACCATGGAAAGATACACAATCGAGCAACGCGTTACAGTTATTCAGGCTTATTATGAAAATGGGCGTTCAAATCAAAATGCATATCGTGCACTTCGTGATTTTTTCGGTCAGCATAATCGACCAATTTGTGTCCACAATCGTTAGAATTGTGCGCAAATTGCAGCAAAACTGGGTCTGTAGGAAATGTGAAAACACCTGTGCATGCTCACCCAGTTCGTCCTGGGCTGGGGCCGTCATCGGGCTGTACTTCTTCGAAAATGAGGTCGGCCAGGCAGTTACCGTGAATGGTGTTTCGCTACAGCGAGATGATAAAGGACTTCTTGTGGCCAGAAATTGAGGATATGGATCTGGACGGTATGTGCTTCCGACAGGACGGTGCCACTTGCCACAAAAGCTAACGAAACAATGGCTCTTTTGCGCGACAAATTCAATGGCCGTGTTATCTCACGTGGTGGCGATGTCAATTGGCCGCCAAGATCATGTGATTTGACACAGTTGGATTTTTTTCTTTGGGGTTATTTGAAAGAAAAGGTGTACGTCCATAAGCCAGCAACAATTCAAGAGCTGCAGGATGAGATAATTCGGCACATTAACGGCATAGAACCTCAATTATGCTTCAGCGTCATCGAAAATTTGGACCATCGGATGGAGGTGTGCCGCCGAGGTCGCTGCGGCCATTTTGTTCCATACATAATTGAACCATACCAATATTATCATAATAAAAAGAAATGACAATAATTTTTCAAATAATTTGTGTTTTATTCAAAATCAACATCGGCCCTTAAAATTTAACCACCAATTACTTGACTTGTTCACATTCTGACAGTTTGGCCGAGTCACCCTCGTGGAGTTTATGCAAAATTTCACTATTTTTGAACTTGTTTTTCTTCAATACGTTTTTTTTTTTTGACAGATCACACATAACTGGCTTCGTGGTGTCATATTCAGCATCTTTTGACAAATCATCTGGAAAGACTTACACTTCAACAATGACTGTCAAAATAAGTGTCCTGTGAAAAATGTCGTGCACTCCGAGTCCATTATTGCATTTATCAGCGGCAATTTGAGTCTCAGTCTATGCTGTTGGATGACACGCAGTCAAATAGACCACAAGCAGCTCGATAAGCCAGCTGTGATCCGAGATTTGGAAGTCATTACTACTCGGATGATTGTGCAAATGCCCGAGAGCAATGATCCAAAATTGGACCTTAATAATGGACCTTATATGGCAACACTTATACGAACTTATGGTCAAAAAGTAAATGGCAGACACTGTCCTTTTAGGTCGTAAAAAAGTTTCCACCATCCAAATTAATTTGATATTTTTTATTTAAAATTTAAAAAAACAGGTCTTAATGAATCACCTGTTACAAAGCTGAGCTACATGACCAAACATTACTGACCACAGAGAAAATGTTTACTCAATGCGCTCGCAATGTCAAGGAAGAATAAGAAGGGAAAGAAGAATTAATGACACAAAAACTGCCTTTAACTAGTCTTGATTTTCAAAGTTTCAACGGTAAGATTTTGGGTCTTGCTTTAATCAAGAAGTTGCGCCCACCGAGGCTTGCTTTTTTTGAGGTTAAGCTAAGATTAATGTAGAGTTATCGAATGGGACCAAATGGACCACTGAACAATCGCAAAGACTCACCACAAACATTGTGACGCTTTAGTTGGTACGTTTCGCGCCTTACGAGAAGATAATGATCGACATTAGGCGCACCAAATACAAGACTCTAACCAAATTCGAAGAAACTGGCTGGTGTCTTAACGGTTTTATTGCTGTCGTGAGTTAAGGTGTAGGACGAAGAAGATGCAATTCTATCGATTTCACGGTGACCACAGCATCGTTCATATGACCACCACGGGCACGTTTGCAGCGGTCGATTCGTTGGACCCATTTTTCAACGACTCGGCCACACATTTCGGCCGAAAAGGTCTGAGCTCTTCCAACGTCGTCGGCGTGTTAGCATAAACGAATGACTTAGCGTAGCCCCACAGAAAATAGTCAAGCGGCGTTAAATCGCACGAACGAGGCGGCCATACTTACTCTTCAATAATTCTTATCTTCACTAAAATTGTAAAGAACACCTCTCTTTACGGACAGTTCGTCATGATCCCGGCATAACGATAGGGCTATTCATGTATTTTAACCCCAATATACGAAAAACCCCTCTATACCGGACACCGACTTGAATTTCAACACCTATTGAGCAGTTGTACCCCTAAAAACGGACACACGAAGCAGAGTCGAACATGAAAGTGAATGCGAGTATACGTCTTGTAAGTGTTTTGAAACTTAATTGACACTATTTGAGTGTCATTCTGGTCAGTTTGCTCAATTGTTCATGAAGATAGCAGTGCACGTTTTTATCCTATTGGCTAGTGAGCGATAATCGTTCACTTTAAAAGAAAATGTGACTTTTATTTCTCAATTTCCATAAATAACATACGTTACCCCTCTACAACGGACAGTGATGAAGTTTGTGTGGGTGTCCGCTTAAGAGACTCTCTGCTCGTTCTATCACGAGAGGGAGTGGATTTGCTTTAACACCCTCAAAAAGTGCACCACACTCAGGATCCAAAGCCAGCTGACCACAAATGCGTGGAACTTGCATGCAGTGGGGTGAGTGAACATCAGCATTTAGATGGAATTTTCACACATCTTGAGCTCACCAGACGATGCGCGGCCGAAAAAAAATGGTGAAAATGCACATGCAACTGTCGAAGGAGCACTGCATCCACTTCATGGTGTCAAATTTATCTAGTGCTGTCATTGATCCTTACTTCTTAGGAAATGAGGAAGGTGTAAACATTGCCGTCAGTACTCATCGCTCAAGTCAAATGTAAACCGAATTGTCGTGACCTCAGATTGAAGAAACGGATGTGCAAGGCATGTGGTTTCAACCAGACGCTGCCACATCTCACACAACACAATACGCCTTGGCTTTGTTGGAAGAAACATGTACTGTGCGTGTTATTTCGCGGTTTGTTGATATTAACCGTCCACCAAGATCGGATGGGAGGGAGTCCCTTGGTGGTACTCTGCAAAATGATAATGCTCAACACCCTTAACACCCGTCATCAAGTAATGCTCTAGTCACTGCCCTCTATGTGCAAGAGGAAGAGCCACCGGAAATGACTTTTTCAGACTCGAGCCCTGCAAGAGCTCCCGTGGAAGCGTGGATGTTGTTTTCAATTCAAAATGGCAAGATCCAAGCAATGAATGGAAATTAAAATTCGACCGAAATCTAAATCAGAAATGTTTTCTATTTAAATTTACTTTCAGAACCACAAAATGGTGAAACGTGTCCTTCACACATCCATTGTCTGTCAGGGAAAACATAGAAGCTCTCTGGTCCCCTGGTTCAACTGTCTGACGGTACACCCTTTGACACACATAATGACTGAATAGCCACCCCTCGGCAGCTGTGCATCAAGCAATCCAGTTCGAAGAAGAATCAGGAGGAAGATGTTGAACACATGGACACGTACATCGCACTCAACTGGAGTGGAACATGTGCTTCATGCGAATTCACATCATAGGCAAAGCTGGGAAGCATTTAAAGGTACCTAAATCCAGGCAGATCCCCTCCAAGAGACAAGCACACAAATAAACTGAAAAAAACGTACTCACCTGCTAAATATCTATCACTCTGCGAGCGGGAGTATCTCAGCGTCTGAAAGAAACCAAACATCAACTGATTAAAATCGTAGCCAGCGCATGGGAGCAATTCAAGAGAAATGCTTCTAAAGGCCACCAACCTGCTTTTGTCCGCCGAAATCGTCACGTTTGCGCTCCTTCTTCAGGAGCAGTGGTGCTGAATTCGACTTGGTCGTCAGCTCCTGCATGCCCAGGCTCTCGTGACCGCTGTGCAATGAGGCGCTACTCGGCGACGGTAGTTCATGGAAGTTCGTCGGCAGTATGCTCTGAAATGGCTCCTGTCGCAGGGCAAGGCACAGTCGTCCCTTGTCCCTGTACTCTTTGGCTTTCGACTCCAATCGGAAGGGCACCGGTGGCGGCAGCGGCGATGCAATGTCCAGCGAATGACTGCGGCACTTGTGGGCCCGTGTATAGGGGAGCATATGAATCGCGGAGTCCTTGCTGCCGCTATGACCGTCGTTGATTTGCAAATTCGATTTCTTGCGAAGGACCACACCTTTGCCGCTGTGCCTGTGCCTGTGGCTCTCGCAATCGATGCTGTCGTACCCGTCGAAGGTGCCCGTCTCGTACTCCTCGTGGTCATGGTCGTGCTCGTCATCGTGCTGGACGTCGATGTCATCCACGTCATCGTCGTGCGCCTCGTCGTACAGGCTGAGTACCTCCAATAAATCAGGATCATCTGACGAGGCCACCGAGCTGCCCTTCTGGAATTTGATTTTTCGCAACGGATCCAGGCTGCTGGTCAGCGAGTCGTTGTCCGCCGTGCTCTTCCAGAAGCCAGCCTCCTTCGGTGGCGTTGCTGTGCCTATGCCGCTCTCGTTGTTGTCGTTGTCCAGGCCGGACGAGTCTAGCGAAATGCCCGACTTGCCCGAGCTGAGGACGCCAGATGCCTCCTCACAGGCCGACGATGAAGTGGAGCTGCGAACGAGAGAGAGAGAGAGAGAGAGATACACTTTAAATTCCCCGCGAGTGCGAGTATCATGCGCGAGCACGCATAAATATTCATACGCATACGTACTTGTTGTCTTCATCTGCGGCGCCAACACTCCTCAAAATCGACTCCTCCGACGTCCAGATAGTCGAGGTTGATCCCTTTTTGGTCGTGTCGTTGTGCAGCAGGTTGCTCGCCGGTATCACTTGATGGACTCGCTCCCGTTTTGGCATGACGGCGGGGACCGCCGCTGGCGACTGCTGCTGACTTTGGCTTAATAGCGTGGCGGAGCGCATTGTTTCCATCTCACTTTCCGCTTGTCGCCGACATCTGTCCCGGATGGTGGCGTCATTTTCTTCAATTTTCAACACAGTACTCCCCGAGGATGGGCTATTCTTTGGCAGGAGGCGACAGTTGCCCAGACTGTGATTACTGTCATTAGCATTGGGCGCGGACAGTGTTCTCAAGTAAATACCGCCACTGCCGCCGTGCGGACTCAGTAGGTGCCTGGCCGTGGTGGTCGTTGGGACGTCTGGCCGACGGCAGTCAAGGTTAAACGATTGCAGTGGAATGGTAACCTGTGCGGGGAATAAAAGAATAAGACATTAGATACGGACCCAGAGAGAGAGAGAGAGAGAGAGAGAGGGGGGAAAGGAGCGAATAGCACGGTGCAGCCAAGTGCACGTACTGCACGACTAGAAGAGGTACATGCCGAAAGTCGAGACTAGCTGCGGGGTGTTTTTTTTTTGTTTGGTTCGTTCGACTCTGGAGGAGCTGCGTGATGAAGCTGAGCTTTGGGATGGCGACGGTTTAGAGGAGTGCTTAGAGGTGTGGTGGGAGTTTGCACTTGAACTCGTTGAATGACCTCGATCGGGTGTAGAAGGAGCATTGGCTGACGGCTACCAGGAGGCGCAAGGACAGAAATGAGACAAAGTTTGGCGGAGTCTAGTGACACGGCTTAATAGAAGAAGATCGGCTGTGGTTCAAGCTTCGAGGCAAGTCGTGGGTGCGAGTTTGGCAAACAATAACGAGCTAATCTTCAGCTGGGAGCTGGGAGCAACTGATGAACACAAGGAAGTGGCTCTGAAAGATGGACGCGGCTTAGAAAGCGGTCTGAAAACCGAGAGTCCAAGCGAAACAAGTGGTTGATGCAACAGCCAAGTCTAATGGCGACGAGGGAGTGGCTCTGAAACATTGATGTGTCGTCGAGAGCGACGACTGCCCATCAAGTAATAGGCTTCGCCAAGGATTGACTACGTGGATGAGGATAGGTTGCTCCATTAACTGAGTCATGGGACACATCACCCTTGAGGAACGTGACACCACTGAGAAGCTTGAGGAGACGAAGCTCTTTCTTTGAAGCACTGTCGCGGCTTTATAATCCACATCATTTGCTCTACAGCCGGGTCGCTCGTGGCTAAGCAGTCAAGGCGAAGGCTGTGCTGCGTGTTCTCGGTTCGGCTTTGACGCACCTTGGAGACGACGTCTTGTATCTTATTCATCCCATCAATCCTCGATTCGAACATCGTCATCTCTTCCTCGACATTGAACCCGCTTAGCCTACTGCAACAGCACAATTCCGAAATCTTGACACTTGCGCCTCTCACGTAACACCTTCACCCTCCTCGCACGACGGGCATTTCGGTGAAAGGACAATTTCACGTAATCCCCGTTCGCTTTCATTGAATCCACACGCAATCGGCTGCCGCGACGGACCGTGGTACTTCTCAGAAGTGTAACTCTGTCGCCGCTCAACATGTGTCATTCGTCGATGTCGCCTTGGGTTCGCCTGGAAAAAATGAAAAAAAAAACGAAACCGATCTCCGACAACTACTCCCAATCATCGCAGCGCGCAGTGCGCATATGTTACTCGTGAATTCATTCAGATGTTGATCCGAATCCCCGCGATTCGCAACAGCAAGTGTACATGCACCTACAGCGCAACGGACGACGACGCGACGACGGTTCGCCGTGTATAATAAGCCCGCTTGGCCTTATAAGGTCCGCCGCAGAGGCACAGAAGACGCAGCAGAGACCACTCCGCCGGGCGCAACAGCTGAATGGACAACAATGGCAATTGGCTCGTTGCCAATAAATCATTTAAATCAATTTCCGTTCCATTTTTTTTTTTGTTGCCTGTAGCTGCGGCCGGCCTCCCCGGTCAAACATCGAGTTGCAACATCGTCCTCCCAGCACGCCACCACTGCCGCCGCGGGCACAGCATCGCCGCTGACAATTGTTATTCTGTTGACACACTCGCTCGGACAAGAGTGCATCTCTTGCATCACGATGAGGCGACGCGAAAGAGAGAGGACTCGAGACTCCTGCGATCCCTATCAAGATGCGTGCCGCGACCTGTGAGCGGGTCCGGCCAGATCTGCGCCGATCTTGCGCGATGCGCACTGCACCAATGGCAGATCCCAGCACAGAGATATGTCAATCTCTGCAGCGACGGCCGACCTGGTGGCGGATCGGTCGGCACTGGCCGCCCGGTGCCCATTAAGCGGTGCGTGATTTAAAAGTTTAATTCCCGCGGCCATTGTGTGTTCATTGATGAATCTCGATCGCGTCTCCGGCCGGCGAGGTCCTTGAAGACGTCAGCTTTGCTCTGCCAAAAATGGTCCGGACCACAATGCTCGGCCTCATGTGGCAATAATCAGCGCTGCCGCCGTCGCCGCCGCCGCCGCTTCCGCCCCCCGCGAACGAAATTGAATTAATTCGTTATTTTTTTCTCGGATGAGACATGCGTTTCGCGGATCGTCAAAATTCGTTTGTATTCCGCGGGCGTTGCGAGCTACGCTGTTCCTTTTTTGGTTTGACCAGGATGATGATTAATATGATTCGTCCAATTGGCGCGAACGCACAGAATGCGCGCGGACAGAGCAGAGCGCGCGCGCGCTCTCTAACAGATGGCCGCGTCCGTATGTGGGTCAGAAGTCCATTAAATTTGCGAACTCTCCGTTTTGTCGGTGTGGTGGCCTTTGCGGCTCGCTTGCGGACCACAAGTAATGAACTGAGAACGACAACTGGGAGGACGTGAGTCTTATGTTTTCATTAGGCTCCCAACAACGGAACATTTGTCATTTTGATTTCGAGTCTGTCTGCATTTGCGATGCAGCGTGCAGCGTGCAACGTGTGGGGCGACCAGGGGTAGGGCTCGTTATAACGAACACGAAACGGTGACCAGGAATGCCGGAAGAGTCGTCGGACTATATTTATGCGAATATGAGGTCATTCCCGGGCGGGCGATGTGCGGAACGGGCGGGCGCAACAGTGCGTCTGCCCGGTCGTTTGAAGGGCATCGGTTCGGCCAGTCGGTCGAGGCTGGAGAGCGCGTGTAGAAAGGCACTGGACTTGGTGGGCAGGTACGGGAGTGTTGCGCCATTAATGATGCTCGGGTTTCAGTGCAACGAGGTGGGAATGGGTGAAGGTGGAGAGTGTGAAGGCGAGAGCTTTTCAGGCTTAACTGTGGTTCTGGTGGACTGGGGCATGACCACTGCCACGGAAAGAATAAATGTCGGATGGAATGGGACCTCGTTTTTGACCGAATTCGTGGCATTTTTCTCGCCAACAGAAGGAATCGATGTCGCTTCATTTGAAACTATACCTCGTTACCAGAAACTATTCCGGAACCACCATCCGCTCGCCATCAAGATGTCTCCTTGCAAACTCGCTCCGAGATGAACTGCTTCGCAGAAATGGCGCCCGGTTGCTATCATTCCCGAGCGATGAAGTCACCTCCCATCTGTGGCAACTTGTGTACAATTCATCGCCCCTCCACCGAGCCACTTCGAGGCCTCACAAGGAAGACTGACAAACTTTGCAGGCGACCGACCTTGTCTCGACTCGAGGAATGTGCGTTCATCAGTCAAAGAGTACACACGCGCTGGCATTCAGCCCACCGCCACCTGATCCGTTTAACAAACCACTCCACAATAAAACTGTTTACCTTCCTACCGCCATCCATCACCCATCCAACCATCAAGCCATCCGTCGTTAAGTGGAACATGACACAAGCCTGATAAAAGCGCGTTCTTAAGGTGCGCAGCACCAAGTCCCGGCGCGGCTTTCGTCATCCGCTCCGTTGTCGTCGCTGTTGTCGTCGTTCGCAGCACTGGTCCCCATCAAATGGGTGATCTAATTTATGGCGGGAAGAAGCCATCCTCGTCATAAAACTCAAACAACACCCGATCGGAGAGAGATGCCGAGCTGCGGACTGGCTCTGCACGCCCTCCATACCAGCCCCGGCCCACAGATACGGGCAATTAATTTGTGTCATCCCGAGCATTTAAATTCGAATAACGAGTAAACACAACATTTTCGGGCGGCCTATCTGTGCGAGAGCCTCGTTCGGGTGGAGTGGAGCAGATAAAGGGGTCGTGGCTGGCAGCTGCCGCCCCAGCTATGCGGCGCGGCGGTCTGAGGGGACGATCGTCGTGTCGTGAGTTATGAAATACTGCCGCTTGACATCGCATTCGCCTTAAGGGAGCTTGGTGCTTTCGTGCGTGGATCTCTCTCGTTCGCTCTCTCTCGGAGACGATGATGATGACATGTTTTCCCCGGTTTCGGGACGCCTTTGTTGTGTATAACCAGCGCCGAGATACATTTTTGGAATGCTCCACTGGGGAATAATTGAGGAGTGGAACCAGCAATTTGTGGAGATGATTAAGAGAAATGCGTTGTTGACTTCGTGTCGGAGTCGTGGGGAACAGCGGAGCGATCGGGAGGAGTACCAGTTCGCATGGGAAGCGCGCTGTGGAATGTGTTTGTGGGTCAAGAAGTCATCTGATCTAGCTGGTAGCTGGTAGAGTGATTATGATGTGATCAGATAGACGCCTTGGGATCGATCATGTCGCCGACAACTGATTACTGTCTATTTTTGGTATGGCTCTGCTGCATCGTTAAGGTCATGAGTCATGGGCGGCCTGAGAGAAGAGTTGAGATCAACGAACTCGACGAGCACATGCGCGAGGTGGTGCAAAATGGGGCGCTTTGCAGCTCGTTTAGCCGTCCCTTTGGCTGGCTGGAAAACGAGCATTTCCAGTGTAATATCAGGGCCAGCGATCGCAGCCACCAACAACTTTCGGTGAGCGCCCCCAAACCCGATTGAAACAACTTCAAGCCGCCGCACTGATTTGAATCGTCAAACAGACGGCGCACAGCGAATGACTCACACAAATGGAACTGGTCCTCGTGTGGTCCCCCCGGCGACTCAAAACCAGCTGCCAGGCGCACTGAATCCTTTAATCATTCCTGCTACTGCCAAACACTCCGTCCACAGGCCCATTATCAGACGACAGCCACTTCTAGCGCTAATGACTCAATCCCCCCTCGTCAAAACGCTCCAGGAAATCCTCCAGTCATCCACCCGCTGCCACCCCGCCCGGCGATGACATCCACCCGGGCCCCGTATCCTTGTGTCACAGAATTTATGGTCAAACATGTCATAAACATCACTTTCAAATCGCTAACCACACCGATGCCGCCGCCACCGATCCAGATGCCAACGCTCCCACCGACAGCCCACCGCGCTGTGTCCCCATTCGGGTTGCTCGGCTCCATCGTCGTCGCGATCCGTATTTATGGTAATTTCACGAACAATTTCATAAATCGATCCGCAAAATTGCAAATTTAGTTCAGGTTGCTCTGTCGGATCAATAAAGCAAAATAATCAAATGCTCGACATCGGTCCGGTCGGACGTTTGCCGGCCTGCGACTGCGTCTTCTAATGGCGAAAGGCAGCCCCACTCCAGCGCAGTGTGCAGCGCATACACGAGACAAATTAACATTACATTAGGCCGGGAGGGGAATAAAATTTTACTGACGTCATAAATTTAATTTACAGCAGATTTTGGTTCGTTTCCTCGAGATGGTTTCTGTGTTCGGTTTCATTAAGCAGTTCAATTAAATTTATATCGGTTGGGTTTAATGTGCGCTGTCGACCCCACCCCCCCCCCAAAACCACCTTCCAACCGCTCTCTTTGAAATCCAATCTAAAGATGGATCGATGGATGGTTAGATGAATGGTGGATGCACGGTGTGGTGCTGACCTAGGTAGCGCGCGGTGGGCTTTGTTGGGAAAGTGTGCCGCTGAAAGGTTCGCTGTTGTACATCGACGAGTATCGTTTCGTTTCATTGGGGAATAATTTTATGGATCAATTAATTCATGGGAAACTCTAATTCTTCTTCTCCTCCCCCCCTCCCCCCCCACATCGCATTGAGACTGCGGTGGGTAAGGTTAAATGCGTCCGAACCAAATCTGGTATGTCGTCGTTTCGATTGATTTTGAAGATCCCCTATCGTGGCGAGAGTTATAAATCATCTGGCAGATACATTTCAGTATGCCGATACATGCACAGTGTGGACGCGTCGAACGGGTTTCGGGAAAACGAACGCGAACGCGAACGCGACCGCGACGGTCCCGACAGAGAGAGTTATGTTTATTCTTATTCTAACGACCTAGTGACAATTGTGTGGCTTCCAGATGCATTTTGACGTCGTCGGATGGTGGTGGTAGGTCGCTTTCTAGCTGCAAATGCAAATGGGTTGCCAGTTGCCGTTGAGAATGGATTTGCAGCGGACTTGACTGTGGTCCCACGTACCCACATGATGTCGTGTGTCGTTTTATTGGATTTTGTTTCAAAATCAGGTCAATTGAGAGTCGATTTTCGATTGAAGAGTGGGTACTCGACGAAAGTTGGCCCGCTAAGGTGGAGGGTTCGAGGCTATGCCTTGCTACGCCCTTCGTCTGGTGGGCACTGCTTGACGTCGAAGTTTGGTTAGAAACACAGATCGGACCGTCTGCTGAAGACTTCATTGACTTCTTCTGAGATTCCTTAGTGGGTTTGGCAAATTTCGTCAACATTTCTGATTTTAAGGAAAACATTTTGATCGAAATTTAAAGGCTATCCAATCAAGTATTCTTAACGAATTCGACTTTCTCAATGACACCGATCGTCTTCTCGTGATAGAACGATAGCACGCACAACACGAGTGGTTGCTGAGAAGCTATGCCCTGGCCCTCTACGGGCTGTAGCGCCACCCATATTATTACCTATCGTCTTCTACTCCAATTCTTCACCAGCATTCCTTCCAGATAGGATTGGATGTCTGACAACCAGACGCTGGATGATCCCGGCGGACGAAGGAGTGGGAAGCAGACCTTCACTTAGGACGCTCATCGGCGCCTTAACCTGACACTGCGCAATTGGCATAGACGCCCGCAGGGTGGATGAAGAAGAGGTAGAGACCACAAATCACGCTCTGGCAGGTCGTAGGCACTCACATCTATGTCAGCAATCTCAGCGAAGACAAGCACCAAGCTGGTTCCAAGCTTAGGAGTAGTCAATCTGCGTGGGATCGCAACGGGCCTGCTTTGGTCTAAGTTTGACTACCTTTTTGCAGTCGTCCACTCCAACCTAAACTAGACTAAAGGCTATCTGTTATGGAATCCCAGTGGAAGAGAAGAATTTACTGAGATTCGCTAGTGGACAGATCTTGGCGCAGGAACGATGAGACACAAGTGCACTGTGGCCTCATGTCTCGAGTCCAATACAAGGACTTTCTCAATTTCTGGTCCGTTCTGAAACTGACTGTAGACAAGGGTTGCAGAAATGTTGGCCTTTACACCGCGAATCAAGGAAATTGTCTTCAGATTAGACGGACCCACCCGGCTTTCTACCATACGCTTTGTACTCGTATATCTTTCGCAGGAACAGATGTTTGCCAGCAATATGATATTCTTTTGCATTCTCTCGAATATATTCGGGTTTCTTACAAACAATATTCGTCGTTGTTAGAGATGAAATATTGCTGAGTTCTAAAACTCCGCCTTATTTCGTTGAAACTTGAAACAGAGGGGTCTTGGAATTCATTGGGTTATCCTTAGAATCAAGAAATCGTAATAGCTGACAACTGGAGAGAGACTTGATAGTTGAGTGTTAGTTCCACACCGACTTTAGTGTCTGCCGAAGAAGGAAAACAAGAAAAGGAAAAACACTGAGAATCAATTTGGATAGTTTAACATAAGGTGCAGCAAAAAGAAATCCATTTTTTACCATTTCGTTTGCCAAGCCTCTGTTGAGCCGACAGACCAGCAAAATCGTTCGCCACGGACAGGAACAGGTGGTAATCAATTGGTACTAGGTCCGGATTTTAAAGTGAATGCATAAAGACCTCACAACCAAGCTCCCGCAGCTTCTGGAGAGTCGCTATCGATGTGTGTGGCCTGGTGCAACATAATTTCTCTCCTATGAGACAAAGCTGGACCGATTGCTTCCTTCAGACGGTCCAATTATTGACAATACAGGTCTGAATTAAGAGATCAGCTGCCGTAGGAGATCAGCTCATAGTAGACCAATCCCACCAAACACACACAACAACACCTGCCTGGCCGTCACTCAAGACTTGGCCACAGTTTGTGCCGATTAACCGCGATTCGAGCACGACCACAAGCCGTTTTTTGTGCAATGTTTAGCTCCTGCAAATTTTATCGACATTTTCGACAGTTGGCCTTCTTCTTTGTCTCTTTGACATCGAAATTACCGGAACCAAAACTGCTCATGATTTACTGTTACAGCATCGGACCATAAACATGATTCAGTCACAAAACTGTCCGCAGAGTTTTTTTTTTGGTACGAAATCTTATCCTTCTAACGGCCTTTAGTTTGGTCCGATGAGAGGTATACAACGTGAGATATAGATTACTATAGATATCCGGATTTCATTTTACTACACTTAATGTAATCAGTTGGCGAATAAGTATATCTCCAAGCTCAAGAATATTTCTTTAAATAAATAAAGCAACAACGATTTGAAAACGAATGTATTGATGTACATCTCTGCCTGACTGCATTTCCAAAAATCACCAACGAATTGAACGTTGTTTTGACGCATTGCTTTGGTAGAGTGCCACCTTCTTTGGTATGCAATTGATTGAGGGAATGTTCTTAAAAGCGAGCCTAAATACGATTCCTTACTTCAGAATCCTAAAACTCGCCTCACACTTGTTTGCACTGCAGAGTTGATGGGATTATTCCTTGATCATATAGCCATTACTTTGGTGGAGATTCTGGCAGACAAGAGTATATTCCATATATTGTTTAATTTCTTCGTGTGGTGATTGAGTCGGAACACTCAACAGCCAAAACAATCTTTTTCTGTCTTGGATGGCTGCTTTCATGTCAGATTGCTTAATAAGCTGAGAATGTGAAATACAATGAAATGCCCTCCTCCACTTCGGAGCACCGACTTAAAGGATCTGTCTCTATCCGTAGATCTTTGGCCAAGCTCTTGTCCCGTTCATGGTTGAATTTTCTTCTCCAAGCACCATTAACGTAAGAAGAGCTAAAGATCGCACACAGAAATGTTCCTTCCAATAGTAGAGAGGTTCTCAACTCACTCTCAATATTGTCCCCGCCTTCGCGTCATAGCAGACCGAGTTCTCCAATGTCGCCTTGTGGCTAATTCAATCCGCTCGTCACTTGAATTAAGTTCCATGCTTAGATCCCGGACACAACCACTTACTGAAGCATCAACTCCAATCGTCGAACCACAAGTAAGCTCCTCATACTGCGTTGTGCGGTTGTAGAACGTCAAGTCCTCTAGACTCTAGCATGCACAATATGTGTGGAAGCTACAGAAGATGGAGCGAAGTTAACTCCCAGCTGTAGCACCACCTTAGATGTTCACTTCTGAAGACCAGCGAGGATGACTGCCTTTAGAGACAGTCTAGTAAGTCAAAGTATTCCCTGAAGATTCCCAATCGATATGACGCTAAAAAGGAGTCAGTTCCAGGCGCATCAGAAATTGATTTCAAAGTGGTATTGCTTGGTCTTAGTAGCATCTTAGTAGCATCAAAAACAGACTTCCGTGAGATTATCTCCAGTCTTAATATCGCCTTTACTGTGGCCGGATCAGCAGATGCGCTTCGTGGGCTTCACGGGGTGAAGTACTCTAGACTCTATCGCTCCGCTAAGGGTACCTCTAACTCTAATGTCGAGCAGTCATCGTCTCGTGCTGGCTTTGTTCCACAGTTGAAAATGAAATAAGGCCAAATTTTACATGTTCCTGGCTACTGCACGTCCCTCCTGCCAAAAGCAATGACAGCTAATGAGACACTGCTGGAGTCCAAACGAAATATCACGTCAAAAGATCAAGAATTCTTAGTTTCTCTTCATCTGGAGAGGCTTGTTATTTGGGGCTCAGTTCTAGCCCGGTCCGTATGGCCACACGAAGGAACTGCAATACTTCCAATAGTTGCGTAAGTAACTCGCCACATTTATGCGTTCAGTCCCCATGAGAGGCATGCCTCTCGCTACAACCAAATATTCACTAAAGGTATGAGCTTAGCCATTGGATGAAGATGAAGCATGAAACCCTGACCCTCGCTGAGTTTTAAGCGTGCAGCCTGGTGGATGAGCATGAGAATACAATCAAACAGGATACGTTATTCGAATCATTGGAAGACCTTCCCCCCTCTAATGACGTCTGCCAAAATTGCAGGGATGACCGACAAGAAGAAACGATGTCTGACCAGCTTTGCTTGCGTATCGACTATCGATTTCAGGCAGAAGGACATTTCTAGTGCCATCCCTACACGCGATCGACTCTTCAATGGGATCGAAAAAATTTCTTCAGTGAGACAAGCAAGATCGATGCCTAGTACGACATCGCAGATAGCCAAGCGGCAGGATAACTTTTAGCTTATCCGGAACTGGATGCGGATTAGATTCAACTGATTTTCGATCGATTCTAAGCGCAGCTTGTAAATTAAATTTAAGGCACAACCCATCTTCCGCTCCCGAATCACCCGCAAGCCATCATGTAGTCACCAGCGCCGCTCAGAAAATAGATTTCGCCACCAAATGCAACGATTGCATGAACGGCCAGTGAAACCCACAAAACCGGGGTCACTCATGACTCACCCTCGCATGGGCGCACAACTACAACTGTCGCACGCATGAGAAGGCACAGAAAAAGAAAAGTTTCCTTCTTGTCACGTCTTCAGGAGGCACACCCCCGCGGGCACCTCCCCCCCCCCCAAACAAGACCATCGCCGCCCACCCATTTTGTGAAAGTCAAATGTTAACCCATTTTTCGTGGAAGTAACCATCCAACACTAACACGCCGCCATCCGCAACTAATGAGTGAAAATTTAATTTAATTTCCACTTCCCGCTCAGCACGGCGCGTCTGCTCCGCGAGGCGTGTCCAAGTGCGGCACGGCCGCCTCTGCGTGTGTCCCAATTACCTAACACCTCTAAAATTGCAACCGCCTAACCGTGGCGTTCCGCGCTTATGGCCGATGGATGTGCCGACGACGCTCGTGCTGCTATCGTGGAACAGATTTGCATGCAGTACGGCGCGACGAACCGGCCAGGGTCCAGCCAGATCGCAGATCGAAGCTCAAATTAAAAATTGCCCATGAAGCTCAGCGGTTAGGTGGACGGATGCCCCACCGATGCACCGATACCGACGAGCACGGGGCAATAGATTCTAAAACAAACACACAAGGGGTACTACTCACATGCTTCTCCGGTCTTGGAATACTGATCATGACGGGGGCACAGCCGCCACCGCCGCCGCCGCCGCCCCCGTTGCCACTGCCGTTGGTCATGGTCGTCGTTGTGATGGTACTGCCTGCCGTCGTGGACCATTTATCTGATCCCATTAAGTTGTCCAATTCCCGGAGGAATTTGTTAGCCCATATGTTAACGTCGTCACTGGATACACTGCTGCCGCCACTTGTGCTGCTGCTGTGACCGTTGCTGTGGCCGTACCCGTGATGTGGATTGTCCAGCGCTGAGCGACTTCTGAGTGCGGTGCTCGAGAGATAATCGTTGTGACTGTTCAATCGCTTGAGTGTGGACGTACGCCCGTTGCTCGAGCTGCGACTGCTGCTGGTGGTGGTGCTGCCGCTGCAGCTGGAGCCGGTGCTTTTGAGTGACGACTGCTCGTCCTCTGTATGGTCTTTGCCATGATTTAGACTAGGAAACGTGTTCGTTGACATTATGGTTGGTGTCACAGGAGCCGTCTGGTACTGGGATGGAGCGTCAACAGAAACCGGGACTGTTAAGTAGCGACCACTGTTGCTGCTGCTGCTGCTGCTGTTGCCATTTCTGGTGGAGGAGCAGCCATTTATGTCGCGGCTACTGCTGATTTCATTCACTTTCTGGCTGCTGTCAGTGCTGCCATTTAGGCGACATGACATTTCGTTTGACGGCAATTTGTTGTCGTCCGCCACATTCGCCGTATCTGAGTCCGCACATCTGGTCGATTCGTCACTTTGCTTGGCTCTGTACTGCTCAAAGACCTCGTTGATTTCATTCTGCAAAGACACACAAAGAGAGAGGGGATTAGTAGATAAGACGGGTCTAATTTATGTCGCAGATATGGAGAGAACTAGACGCAGCGACACGCATGTATCACTGTATCCTGTCTAAGCGTTGATAACGTGTAATTTGTGCAATAAATCAGACGGCAGCGTGCGGAGGCTTTGTCGCGCTGCGCGTCTGAAGATTCGGGGGACTGTGTCACGATTTTCCACTTCACATCTGCTCCAGCCCGAAACGGGACGCCCATGTGTGCGCGTGTGTGCGTGTGAGCGCGCGCTGATCTCTCAGCCTGGTGAAAGACGGATTTATGGCCAGACCATGGGGCTGGTGGTGCGTGCAGCAGCAAGGAGAGATCTGCCAGCCGGGAAGGATAGGCTCCAGCTCCACTCCCCAAGATCGCGGCACATCCCCGGCGGTGGGGAATTACTTAATTAAAACTTGATGCCCACGGTTTGGCATAGCTACCGCGCTGATTGATGAACATCATTAGAGGGTCATAAATTTCCCCACGCCGACCGTGGGCAGGGGCACTGCTCGTATGGTGGGGCTGGACGGGGTGGCTGGGCAATTAGTTTGGCGAGGAGATGGATTGAGGCTTTGGTGGAGATGAGATTGACAATGTTTGTGGCTTGGAATGGTGGTGGTTGAGGGATGCGATGCGGTGTGAGAAGTGGGAGACTAAGGATTCAAAGAGTTGACGTGTCTGTTGGATTGATGGTGGGCGGGAGGGGGGGGGGGGGGGGGGAAGGGGCGAGAGAAGTGGCAGTGGAATGAAAAGAAGATAAGAAGTGTCCTGCATGCAAGCGGGGGACGGCTTACTTTTGAAGTACATTCCAGGGTCTCGCTGGAGCAAGAGAAGGCGACACCTAGTCTTAGCTGGAGGTCTAATTAATCATTTGTTTTATCCCACAAATGGTAGACAATGACTCAAGAGAAACGTATTGAAACCAGCTCAAGCCTGGAAAGTGTGCGACAAAGAGGTGAAAGCTAGGCAACCAATCTGAGGAAAGTTCACATCTCCACCATTTCTTAAAAACAATAAGCAACAAGTCACTTTTGGAAAATGGCTTATTTTCGGCGAATCTGTCCAAACTTGGTCTTCGTCTGCACTCTTCTTCTTCTTCTTTATGCGCTACATAGAGCCTCTACTACGTCTCGGCGCAAAGTAATTCAGTTGTCCTCAAGTTTTACCCCAACATCGGCGTAGTTTCTGACTCGTCTGAGTCGTTTTTGTCTCAGCGCCACTGTTGGGCGCCACTCTTTGGATTTAGGTATCATATGGATCTTTCGTTCAAAAAGTAAAGAAAATGCACTTGCAACTTGTGTATATGGTGTTATAGTTCTGAGAGATACCCTGAGACTTATAATGCTTAATAAGCTTGCAGGGGAATGTTTGCATTTGAGCGCGGTTTGGACCCAGGAGTGGGTCACTGTGTCTACGCCTCCCAAATAGAAGGCATGTCTGACTACACGGAGTTGTGTTATGATGAAATGAAGATGCCAATGCCAAATGGGTATTCTAGTGGGCGAAAAGCTGCATCAGCTGCGTAACTAAGGCCATTCCGAATTTATCGCCATCAAAAGAACACCATGACAGCTTGCATATGATCATGTTTCCATTTTTGTGGATAGCTTGTGCGGATTCTGTAAGGCTCTAAGGCTTTACAAATAAGTGTTAAAGCTTAAGTAGAAAGAAGTGCGTTGAGGGTTAGCGCCTGAAGGCGTTGTTACATATTACAGCCTAAGGCCCATTTCTCTGAAATCGATGCTGACCTGCATAAACCAAGCAACAAACAATAAATGTGACAGGGCTACATCCAGCAAAATATCTAGAAGCTATTTTGGACAAATTATTACAGCACTTTCTTTCTAGAGTGTGATATAACCTAATACTCGGCATTATCACTGTATGTTGGGGTATGACTGATGTGCGTACCCTGTCCACAAGATAGGGCTGATCTCGTCGTGGCACATGTAGGAACTGTAGAGCACCGGAGGAAATCGATACACTGGAACATCTTCTATACAACCGCCCGGCACTGGCCACAAAAACAAGAAGAAAGACATTTGGGGGACACTCCTTTGACCCCCTCAAGGATGTGACAAGCAATAAACGACAAACATTGCGGGGTACGCGCTTTTAAAACGAAGCCGCGCAGTATGGTCAAATGTAGAAATGTTGACATTTGGTTGTATTTTACATAGCCTTACATTCTATGGAAAGGATGACAGTAATGGCCAAGTAACTTATTTCATTTCAAGCGAGTCATTGGTTTTTCAGAGAATTTGCCGCCGTTAGTCTATGTGACATAACCCAAGCTTGAGGCCTGGGTACAAAAGGTCCAACTCGTTGGTATAAAGGAACCGTGGGTGTAGGCCGCGAGGCTTGTTCTTAAATAAGCCCGCGAACACAGTCTCGATGCAGCACTGTGCACTCGAATTCAATAAGAGTGGAACTCGAATACTGACCCACTCTGAGATAGAGTCTATACAACAGCAGGCACAAACGGATGATATTGACGGGATTAGTCGAACACAGCAAGCCGTCAATGAGGCATTGACTAGGATTGCAAATGAAAGTAGGTCAAATAAGGTTGCCCGTAAATGAGGGCATTACGAATCACATGCCAGTCGCCTTCGAGGCAGTCAGAAATTTAGTCTACATCGGTTTCGCGGGAAGCAGTACGAACGACATAAATGCCGAGAATAAGCGCGAAATAACAATGTCTTCGGGCTAAATGGGTAAAGGGAAGTAGGAGTCTTTTTCAAATGGCTTCTGATCCTAATCCTGTTTTGCGGTGCAGAAAGTGTTTTGGAAAAGGTGTGAATGTGATCTCTGGGCTTGTTTGCAGAAGGGGGCCATGGTCTGAATGGACAGTCTAGCGACCCAGCCATCTATGGAATCTTACCAAAGGGTGGTTCAACTTTAAGGGCCGATGTTGAATGTGAACCACACCTAAACGTCAAGTTTTTTTCTGCATTTCATTTGAAATTTCTCAATTTGAGACTAACTCAATTTGAACCATGGAAAGATACACAATGAAGCAACGCGTTAAAGTTATTCAGACTTATTATGAAAATGGGCGTTCAAATCAAAATTCAACTTCGTGATTTTTTCGGTCAATTTAATAGTCCAAAAGATCGCGCACAAATTTGAGCAAACCGGGTCTGTAGGAGATGTGAAAACACCAGTGCATGCTCCTACAGCTCCTACTGCAGAAAATATTGCTGCTGTTCGCGATAGTGCTGCTGAAGAGCCGTCCACCTCAACTCGTCGTCGTGCCCAACAATTGCAAGTCTCACGCTCGTCGTTGATGAACATTATGCATAAAGACTTGCATTTACACGCTTACGAGGTGCAATTGACTCACGAACTAAAGCCTCTTGACCATTTCAAGCGTCGTCAATGGTCAGAATGGTGGCAAGAAATGGCAACAGTGGATGATCAATTTTCGAAGAAAATCATCTTCAGTGATGAGGCACATTTTCTTCTCAGTGGATTCGTCAATAAGCAGAATTGCCGCATTTGGGCGAATGATAATCCAAGAGTGATTATCGACAACCAATGCACCCACAAAGATTGACTGTTTGGAGCGGTTTATGGGCTGGCGGCATCATCGGGCCGTATTATTTCCAAAATGAGGCCGGTCAGGCAGTTACTGTGAATGGTGTTCGCTATCGTGAACTTTTTATGGCCCGAATTGGAAGATATGAATGTGGACGATCTGTGGTTTCAACAGGACGGTGCCACTTGCCACAAAAGCTAACGAAACAATGGCTCTTTTGCGCCACAAATTCAATGGTCGTGTTATCTCACGTGGTGGCGATGTCAATTGGCCGCCAAGATCATGTGATTTGACACCGTTGGATTTTTTTCTGTGGCGTTATTTGAAAGAAAAGGTGTACGTCGATAAGCCAGCAACAATTCAAGAGCTAAAGGATGAGATAATTCGGCACATTAACGGCATAGAACCTCAATTATGCTTCAGCGTCATCGAAAATTTGTACCATCGGATGGAGGAGTGCCGCTATGGTCGCGGCAGCCATTTGGCCGATATTTTGTTCCACACATAATTGAACCATACCAATATTATCATAATAAAAATAAATGACACTAATTTCTTAAATAATTTGTGTTTTATTCAAAATCAACATCGGCCCTTAAAATTTAACCACCCTTTATAAGATATCTGGACCATGCACACCATTGAGTGCAGACACATCGTGGTTCCGCTTTGACTTCCAACAGATCAGGCTCAACAGATGTCGCCCACAAGTGTTGAATGGGTTTCACCTGGAGCCAGCTAGCCGTTTGGTGAGGCTTGTTGATTTGTCACGAACGTCAATCCCAGACGCTATGCCGTAATAAGAAGCCGATGATGTCAGTTTTGGTCCATTTATCGAAACATCACCTCGGAGGCACAGAGTGAATCGTGGATAGTTTAGGAATTCTGTCGACAGGCAATTTACCCTGACGATGAAGAAGCCCCGTAGTCCCCAAATAACACAGCCCCGCTAGGCACTCAAAAGAGGTCTCCTGCAATTCATGCCATTTAGGATGTCTGACGAACAGGAGTCACACTGTTGAGAACGATGCCCGAAAACATAGACCACCCTCGTGGTGGTTGGAAGAATTATCTTTCAGACAGATGTTAGTCCTGTTGTAGACTATCCTGGTGAGGAGACAGCAAGTGCGCGCAAAAGATCTCGATGAATTCTTCACGAACGATCTGTCGCAGCGTGTTCAGCGGGTAGCTTCAGTGCCGAGGACGACAGCGGTATGCTTGCGGTTACACGTCTCATCTCGCCAGATGTGTCCCCACACGTTGTTCGGTTGCATAGAGTGGGTCAAAAACGTCTCATCTCTCCAGACGTGTCCCCACATGTTGTTCGGTTGCATAGAGTGGGTTAAAGGAAATGGCGCCCAACGTGGACCACTTCCAAAATTCTCATGAAGTGGTATTTAATTTTCCTTGGCCCCACATCTCAAGGACATCTTGTTAAGCACGTCCGATGGAGGACCAGTCTGATTAGAATGAGACGACACACAAGCCACAACAAAACCCTCCGCCAAACGTCAAGGACCAACACACGAGACATTTTGTTTTCAATTAAGTTCCACAACTTTAACCGCAGCTTATGAAAAATGAATGCCATCATATGACGCAGCCTTTCTGTGTTCAGTTGGCATTCCATTCGAGTCCCGGCCAGGGCAAACAGTGGAGCTGATTTCTTCGGGGACACTTCACACACACACACTTCACCCACCACAAGACGCGGCGGTTCATAGGTTCACTTTTGATTTCTAATTTCACGCACTCCTAGTCAATTCATGCCCGCCGGGCGAGAGCACGCGCGTCCTCGCGTGGAGTTCACCGTCACATCTGTCAGAGCAGCGTCCCGTAGGACCGGTGGCCAAGACCAGGACGTTGGCTATTTAAGCATCCGACGCAACAGGTCGCTCTTTCAGTCGAACAAGTGTCTCACTAGCGAGCACGGAGCATGATTGTCGCATGGATATTTTTGACGACTGTATGCTGTGCGTTCTCGGTGCCCGTCACGCGTCCGGCCACCGATGCGAGAGTTCTTGCGAAGAGGAGTGTGAAACTGGACCCGGGCAACAGCTTTGACGAGGACTCAGTGGTGGAGGAGCCACTGCATTTGGGCAGCAAGTTCGAGGGCTTCACGTGGCGGGATCTGTTCTCCCCCCAGAGGCTGTGGTCGCTGCACTGTGAGCCGAACTGCGGGACGTCGACGGAGGACTACCCAGACGCAAGGTCGGTAAGAGCCAGTGAGTTGTGCTAGGATAGAGACAAAAGTGCGTTCAGTGTGTTCCGTGTTCTCCTTGGCACCCCATGAAACCGTGAATCGGTTGCACGCGTGACGGAGTGAGCTCCTGCTGGTGAGCGCGCGGACAAAGATTAAGGACCGTCCGGCGCGATGGGAGCGAGAATGAAATGAAATTCCGACGAAGAAGGAAGCAATTGAAAGTGCCGTGCAGTATTTATGGTGATTTGGTCCGAGAGAGAGAGAGAGGTGTGATGTGCGCGGTCATTGAACTCTCTGCTCACGTGTGGCATTGAACCTCCAGAAAATCGGATTATTTTCGTGCGCATGTCGGTGGCGATGTAACGATGAGCGAGGAGGTCAAGGGAAGGAGCGTATTTCGGTCCGAGGTGCATTAACCAGAATTGTCAGTGCATCACGCGCGGAACGTTGTGCAGAAGTTAAGCTCATTGACTCTGCCAATTGCGGCGATTTGAGCGTCTGTGCTGATTGGCTGGTAAGCCGGTGGTGGAAGTTTACCAACATGCTTTGGCCTTCAACCACTCCCCTTCTGTTACGTAATCACGGCGCAACGGCAGGCGGAACCATTTGAGGTGTGGTCATAATCTTGGAAGTCGCTAATTTAAGAAAATCACTTCTGGCTGAAGGCAGGTTCCTCATTCTTTCGTATTTCCGGTTCAAGCTAAAGCGAAGGTTTCCTTTCTGGACTCACGTTCAATAAGCGAGTGCGTTGTCTAAGTACGTTCAGTGTTCTCGTTCCTAAGCGGATTTCGAAGTCATATTGATGGTGTGTGCGACCTCAGGCTTATCTGTGAACCTCCTCTCTGCGGAGATGAGCAGTGAAAGGACCACGACCAAATGAGTGTCAAAGCGTACCAAAGCACGCTTGAGTGTAAACATGTTTGAGTTTAAGTCGAAAAATTGCGAGTGTTTTTAGAGCCAATCGAAGCAAGTCGAAACCCAGAAACCAGACGTGTTTGTGCAACTAAAGCGCAACCCTTCATCGAGCACTTCTTCAGCTCTAGCGGCTCATGTTGTCATTGCTTCCGGTTCAAGAATGCGTGAACGATGGGTAGCTTGATACACAAACGGGCCACATAGAGAACCCTGCCTCTAGTCAGCTTTGCACGACCTTCTAATGAATGACTTTTTTGATATTGACGTTCTCAGTGAGTTCGTCAGTGGCGACCTTGGTGAATGAGCGAAACTACTTCATGGTCAACTTGCCCAACCTGCCTCGGTGTACTCTGTCGACTCATTCAATAGTCGCCAGGAGTTCACCAACGGCATAGCTTTGCAATAGTTGGTCTGACGAAGGTTTCTACGGGTAACTAGGGGGCTCCACGAGCGGATGTGGTGATGTGTGTTTTCCTCCTTCTTCCTATCTAGGCAGCTAGTACGGATATCGGGTCGCGCCTAGGTAGGTGGGTAGATAAGAGTGGTGGTTCGGTGAGAGCCTAAATAGGACTATGCGCTTTAATGCCACAGCTCTAGTACATTGTATGTAAAGTGCATTATTGAAATATCTCTAAATCCAGTCTGAGCTATCTAAGAAGGACACAAGTTCTTCTCTCTCTCACTCTTCTTTAATATCTTCTGCAGAAATCTCATCAAATTAGTTGAAGAAGGGTCTACCAAGCGCTCGACCTTAACACAAATGAGCTTTCTCGCTCTCAGCTACATTATTTCTGGTTGCAACTGCGGCAATGTGTGGGATGCTGTGTGGGATGCAAAGTTTTGCGGCATGATCCCCAATCGGACAGTGTCCCGTACAGACCGCCACAATCCTAGCGATGTCATGTCGAATTCGCTTAAGGAGATCTTTTGATTTGGACCGGTTGTACTCGGACTAACTTTTTCTTGCCAAATCAAGGAAGTGTGTGGAGATATAAGCATTGACTGCTTGTATTGGTATTTGCACATCCTCTGGCCCTCCCAAGGCAGTTCGTCGGCCTCTTCATTTCCTGGAACTTCACTCTGACCTGGAACCCCGATAAGGGACATTTTGAGCTGGCTTTCTAATGACGCAAGCTCGACCCGACATTCCTCTACAAGTTCAGAGTGTGTAGTGAAGAAGGTAATAGCTTTGACGACTGCTTGGCTATGAAGGCATATGGCAACCTTCTGCCTTGGCAGGATGTTTGGGTGCATTTTGTCTTCACGACATGCTTCCCGGATTGGAAATAGTTCCGCTTGGCAGTCTAAAGGCTTTTGAAATGTTGAGGAATTCTGAGAATACACTCGAACCGAATCTGCCGCACATTTTAGAGCCGCCAAGTGAAAATCCCTGCACACAAGCCCGCCCTGCCATTCCGTTCTTTCGGCGGTTGGAGTGTCAGTTTTGGAAAGGCTACATAGTCTGTGGAAGATGTTACGAGATCTATCGGTAGAAGGTCTTGGATGCTGCGACCATAGGGTTTTGATGTCCAGCACCCAGACTCTCTGAGCTTGATGGCACTGTGTGTTGTAGTGTGTTTTAATGTGTAAGTCTAGAGGTAGAAGATGTAGCATTCCCGTCAGAGTGTCTGTTGGTGTCGGCCGTAGAGAGCGCCTTCGGTGCCAATGCATGCCGTTCTTTTTGTATCTTGTGGGGCCTTGTAATATGGCATTTTTTTTCCAAGAGCCGGCCGCCGTTATAGTAAGCCGTCTACCTCCGCTGTGTACGGCCATAGGATCAACTTTGGTTGGATACCCCACTTTCTACCGAAGGTACTACGTCATGTGTTGAAAGCTATGCACGCCTTCTTAACTCGTTGGTCTACGTTTAGCATCCAACTTCCAGTTTGGAATCTAAGGCAACGCCTAGGTGCTGGTAGATAGAGAGCGAGCGGTTGATCATTCAGACCGGGAAACGGGTCGCCTATACTACAGGTCTGTGTACCAATGAGCGGCGCCTTTGTGGTCAACTTAGTCTGAGCACGCAAACTGAACGTTTGGGGTTAAGTGCTTCATCTTCGCATCAGTCCAGCTGCATTATACGAGGCGGCAACGTTTGGGTTCTCGTCAGTCTACACTCAGTGCTTCCTCCAAAGTCTTAGCATCAACTTCCGCTGCATTGCCAGGATCCTCTTCGAACTTGATATCCACTCAAAATTGGATCACTATCTAGTCTGGACACCATCACTGGCATGGCAACCCTTCGTTTCGATCACGAATCCTCTGGTAGCCTTTGCGAAGTGGCATGGTTACGAATGAAAGGATGTGTAAGGACTCACAAAATACGACTCCTGAGCGATTTGTTTTCCAATGCTCCTCAGTTCCTTGTTTATTGCCACGTTCGCCGAGTGAGTGAATGCTAAGATTGGAAAGCCTTGTTCAAAGACTAGACACAGATGGAGAGCGGGGAAGCCAGGGGACCACCATCAAGCCATTTCCGTCAAATATTACGTCAAAGTCAATATTTTCATTACGCATCCATAGTTGAGCACGTTTTTTAGGGGATACCGATGGTTTTGTGGAACAGCCGCGTGGCCCTGCAACAAGCCAAGCCCTGTGAGCTAAGGTTCGTCAGAAGGAGTCCCGTTCAATTCGCGCCTTTCATCCCTTCCTCTCGAAAAATCTGGAAAAATCCCAGCCATTGGCGGCGCCAAAACAATACCGAGTCGTGCACCCTTGTGAAATCCGATCACGAACCCATTTATCCTGAGAACCGAAGTAAATCCTTTGTATCGCGCCTCACAACAGGAGCCGCGGTAATCCCCTGCACAGCAGGCACCCCAAACATTCCGTGTCTCTCGCATATCACGCGCAGGTGTGAATCGCATTAAGTAACATCGATCGGTTTTGCAAAAATTCCCTCCTCTTCACTCGGCCGCACTCGGTATTTTGATAGCACTCCAAATCTGGGAACTATTGAGCTCGACGCCGATATTTTCTCACATGTGCGATACTTTTGTGAAATCGAGAGTGTGTACAATAGGCGCTCTCAAGAGCCCCTCCACAGCCGGTTCGAATTTTTTTTTTGGATCACTTTTGTTTGCCCCGCGCCTCCTCTGGGCAACCGCACATGACGCGATCTGGCCCCAAGGTCAGCTCTAGTGTTTGCCACGAATCTGGGCGCAATTATTGTGTCAGCCTGAGCCGGAAGGGGGCTTAGAACACCGTCCGGGGAGGCAATTAAATGCCAATCGAAGCGGGGCGCAGTTTAATTGGAGAATAATTCGAACGCCCGAGATTAGGAGAGGCAAGGTGTATCTATGGGATTTGAAATGTAATGACTCGCGTAATTCGCTTGAAAATTAAGAGGTAATCGGAATCGAATTACGGGCCGGATTGTGTGTGGTCACCGACGGGCATAGCATGAATTATTGATGTTGCACGAGATTTCTGGGATTCTTTGGTTTCATGGGAACGGCACGGCGCGCGTTTCGTGGAACCATGGCTTCGGGGCAGTTAGCGTGAGAATGACATCAGCCATTGATTGTTGACAGTTTTCTGTGGAAAATTGATTGAATTTAATTGAGAGTGGAATTTTGAAGCGGATGTGATCAGTGTGCGAAGTGTGCACCTGTTTGTGGTTTGTTTGGGGTGCTCCTAGTCACAGCAGAGAAATCCTGGTTTTGTTCTCGATTTGTCATGGGATTCCATCGAATTTTCCACTACAATTGCCAGCGGTTTGCACTTCATTGAAATCGGATGCACTGTCTGTCATCACAAACGAAACTTGAGCTGTCGTGGAAGAACTAACACAAAATGGCCCATAACTTGACGAACGAGTACGCAAACTGATGAAGAATCAATTCGTAGAGAAACTTGTGACACATCCTGTTCGTTTGCCGTTTCAAGGAAGTGGCCAACATACCTTGAACATATCCTCAATCTCGGGGAATTCAATTCGGGTGTCGGTGAACCAGCCCGAGACCGAATTTGAAAACTTTCAAAGCATTCTGAGGAATGCCCAGCACCTGTGACACTTGTGTGCAACGTTTCACTTTGGGTGCCAACGCTGCGTGCCAAACGGAGTCACAGGGGTTGTTCCGAGGGGGGGTTTCAACCCTCACCACACCCTAGTTGGAGTGACAAAATTTCGTTCAATGAATAACCAATAATTTCTGTAATGTCACTTACGACGGAAGTGTTGACTCTGACATTTGAAAGCCTTATTTTTTGTCCCTGCGAGTGGACATTCATTTTTTGGGCGTGCGAGCATTCTTATTTGGAAGTGGATTTGAGGAAAATGTCGAATCTTCTTCCAGAACACCAACCAAATTGGAGTCGACAGGACTTTCCAAAAATGACGGTCTATGAGTCAATGGCTGACTCGTGTCGAATTGACTCAAGATGGCTTTTGGCAGTTGGTGTCAAGTTAGAGTTAGAATGATGCATGAAAATACCACTGAAACTACTTGCCTTCTTGGTCGCACCGAAATGCATCCTCGGGCAGCGACAAGAGCATTCAATGGCAACATCAAGTGCCCCTGGACGCGTGTCGAAACAAAGATTTCGAGCCAATACCGCGCTTATGCAGAGCAACGTACACGTCGTGACTGTATGAACGTCTAAAGCCGTTTTGCTTCCGGCCCGGCAGATCGACTTTAAACAAAATGTTCACACTAAGCCACATCCTCAAGAAGAGCAAGGACTTTCAAATCGATACACTCTACCTTTTCATCGATTTTAAAGCCGCATACAACAGCATTCATCGCAAGGAGCTATTCGATGCGATGGCCGAATTCGACACGATGCACCGGGCAGTTCGGCTCGAGGATTGCCGAGCCGTTTGAAGTCTGCACCGGAGTTCGGCGAGGAGATGCGCTGTAGTGTGACTTCTTCAATCAGATACTGGAGAGGATATCGCCGCTGGCAGCTGTAAACACGGAAGGCACTAGCTTCTACAAATCAGTTCAACTGTTGGGCTAATCAGACGACATCGACATCGCCGAAGTAGAAGCTTTCACTGCGATTGACGACGAAGCGGAACGAGCTGGTCTTAAGGTGGAATGAGGATAAGACGAAATATATGCTGTCGAGCAAGAAACGGATCCACCACGCATCACCACGGGCAAAACATCACGATCGAGAGCTGCAAAGGTAGTGAAGGAGTGTGTGGGACTCAACGAAGACATCCTAGAGAAGATCCCACGTAGAATCAATCGCCTTTGGCAACCGATGCTACTTCGGTTTGTCGAAAATCCTGACTCGAAGGACCAGAATCATGCTTTACAAACCCCTTATTTTTGCCAGTCGTCCTATATAGAGCCGAAAGTTGGACGGCGCTCATTCTTGTTGCCTTCGAAAGACGGATACGTGGCCCCGTCTGCGAGGCAGGTGAATGGAGGAGAAGACACAACCGCAAACCGACGAGCTGTACCAGGATGTGGATGTAGTCCGAAAGGAAAAAATCCGTCACTGCACGGGCTCAGCCACATCGATAGCATGGACAACAGTGCTGCAGCTAAGAGGGTCTTCGAATTGGAGCTTCCTGGTTCGAGTAGGGGAGGAAGATAATTTGAATTTGCGTTATAAGGACCAAGTCATGGCGTACGCAAAACAGCTTAGTCTTGATGACTGGAAGCAGCATGCCAGGACCGTCATCGATGGAAGGCAGCTATTGCTTACGGCTCTATGGGTAGTCGGCCTGAGAAGTAAGTTCATGATTGTACTTCATCGCTTGTTCCTGCTTTGTGGCAGGCTGCATACTCGACAATGCATAAGAAAAGGAACGCAATCAACACTCTGTGCCATTTCGATACCACATCTCCGATGATAATAGGATCATTATCAAAACCTGTTGAGGTCAGGAAACTTACTAGTTCCCTAATGGTCCTCTCGAAGATTTAATCAAGATCATCACTTCCCGCGTGTTGCCTAGTTTTAGCGAGTGCCGGTCAAGTACAAATGAAATAAATCAAGCAAGTGCATCTCTCTGCGAAGAGAATGTCCAGTTCTGCTACGCGATCCCGTCTCGTTCTGTGGTCTGTACTAACCGCTGTTCATCTCTTCCAACATAGGAACGAGTTCATGTCTTCCTAGATGCTACGCATTTAATTAAACGAGATTACCTGTTGGCTTTAAAGAAAAAGGATGTTATTCTTGTCTTGACTGACTCGCAACGGTAACTGCTCACATTCAGTGCAAAGCTCTGTTAAAAATGTCTTGCTTTTAGACCCAACATCTTCTTCTTCTTCTTAGGGCGCTACAGTCCTCTCCAGCCAGCACGATCTACCGCCAGCTGTCTTCAGTTTTGCACACGAAGCCGGCTGATGCCGCCCTCGACTTGTTTGCTCCAATTTGTGCGTAGACGTCCTCCTACAGGCTCAGAGGCGAAGATCCAACATCTTGCTCTGTTTTTTTGTCTGGTGAGTGAATAGCCTTCTATCGTATAGATTGGCATTCCTCCGACATTGCACCAGAATCGTTCGTTTATGCCACCGAGTAAGTGCCCAAAATCGTGGTTTGATTCCTGTCGGCTCTTACGGTTACTCACTTCGACCAACCTGTTGGATTCATTGTGTCATAAGGAGAGAGGTTATAGAACTGCCTTGATGCCAGAGGAGTATTCGTTGCTTCCAAGTTCAGCATCAATTCAATTCTTTCCAAAGTGGAGGCACAGTGTCGCCCCCGTGAGATGCATCCCAACTCTTTCCATCACCCAGCACAAAACTAACAGAAAAAAAACACGGTAGCCTCAACGAACTGCAGACGCCCCTCATAAAGGCGTCATACCCCAACCAGCTACAGACTCAGAATCAAACACTGATCCGAATTCGATTGAGCATCTCGAACGCCAGTGGCTTCTGAATGCAGCACGATTGCCCATCACACTGACCCACTTGAGGCGGGGAAACAATTAAAATCAGACTTCCATTCCACTTTGTTGCCACTCCTCCGAGCACAAAACCCACCTCTCCCCGGACGGGGGGCAAGATGCAGGATGCAATGACGGCGTGGTCAAGATGCCAAGTCGATCGAAAAGCACTCAATCAAATCCCAAATAGCTGCGGCCGCCTTTCAAGAACACAAACTCTTACTCGGCCCACTCCCCCACAATCGATCGGATGAGTTATTTGCCTAAACTGACAGAACTCCGTTCAATCAGCCGACAAAGCACACAACGCACAACACAGAGCACAGAGCATGGATGTCAAAGATCCACAAAAATAGGTTAAAGGTTTCCCCAAGTGAAATCTCTCATCCTCCTCCGCCCACGCACGCATCGCGGAGCCTTCTTATCCACACACACACACAGCAAGCGAAACGAAGAAAAAAACCAACCTTAATCGTCCAACTTACCTTCCGTTTGTTAAATTGAAAAAGAAATGGAATCCGAAAACAAACTCTCAATCTCATTCATTATATTGACCCAAATAGCCGACGACGACGAGGAGCATTGAAGGCGCGCAAGCCGAGAATCTCCTTGGGTTTTGGGTTGGGCCGCAGCGCACTTCATTCAATCAACAATTTAGACACGGCCACGACACGACACACTCTGATCGGGGTACGCTACGCGCGAGGAGAGCCAGATACACCCAAGTGTGTGCCTTTCTTTTAATTGTGTCAATTCCATTTCATCCTGCTCCACTGCACTGATTTCCATCTGTATCTCTCCCGTGCCCAGCGTGAGCTCTGAGCGCTGAGCCCCTCTGCGCCGACGTAACAAAGATCCTCTCGAAGAGAAAAAAAATCTCAGTTTCACAATAACAACGATTTACGATCATCAGATAGTGTGTGCGACAGGAAGTTAAACACGGCCGCAACCCAAATATCAATAAATCCGAGCCCGGGATCACGACCAGAGCGGACGTGCTCTGCGCTGATCAAGTGCACTACAGCCTTGCACGCATTCAAGGGACAATGATTTAAATTTTCCAAAATAATTGAACATCACGAGTGATTGGGTCCCGTCCAGAGGACCGCCAACTGACCCAGCCCACTGCAGTGAGGCAACGACGAGCCAACTGAGAGGAGCCAACTGACGCATCCTTGGCAGCCAGCAAAGGCGGTGGCGGTGGAAAGTTTAATTGAAATATCGGCGATCGATTTGAGGAAATTTATCTGGAAACGATCGTGGCCAGGAGAAAAGTGAAATCTTAAACCGTCCGTCCTGCGCGTCGATGGAGGTTTTTACATAATTGCCTTGGAGGATGTCATGTTCGGGCATTTGGGGCAGACCAACGAATGATATGCCGGATCAAAGAAGGCGGACATGTTAACCGCGATGCGGTGACAGAGATATGCGGGCAACATCAGTTCGCGGACACTTCGCTTACTCACGGGCCGTGTTGTGGGTGAAAATGTGCATACATTCGAGCCAATTAGGGTGACTTTTGTGGCGTCATTACATCCTGTTTTGGGGGCAGATGCGAATTCAGGGCACACTCTTCATTTCACTTGAGTTGGGGTTTCATTCGAATTAGTGGCACTTCTTCACTTGAACGACAGTCGGAACAACTTTGGTTCCAAGGCGAGTGGGTAGCAGCTACTGCGTGAGTGCCAAACGGCAGAACTCACGAACTTTCACATTTTGGGGAAGTCCGCCGATGGGAGTCATGAAATGGGATCGAGTCAATTTTTTACGTGAAAACCATTTGAGTGATGTCCCAGCTATTAGCTGACTTTAGTAGCCCTCTTGTCAGTCAGCGGCATGGCTTATTGACAATCGCTCAACAGAACTCTGTTGATTGAGGACAGCGTCTTAGCTAACAACTTAGCGTCTCATCTGTCGCCTGTCATCTGTGGCCTTTTAACTTCCATTTTTTCATCTTCCATCTTCCATCTTCCATCTTCCATCTTCTATCTTCCATCTTCCATCTTCCATCTTCCATCTTCCATCTTCCATCTTCCATCTTCCATCTTCCATCTTCCATCTTCCATCTTCCATCTTCCATCTTCCATCTTCCATCTTCCATCTTCCATCTTCCATCTTCCATCTTCCATCTTCCATCTTCCATCTTCCATCTTCCATCTTCCATCTTCCATCTTCCATCTTCCATCTTCCATCTTCCATCTTCCATCTTCCATCTTCCATCTTCCATCTTCCATCTTCCATCTTCCATCTTCCATCTTCCATCTTCCATCTTCCATCTTCCATCTTCCATCTTCCATCTTCCATCTTCCATCTCACATCTTCCATATTCCATCTTCCATCTTCCATCTTCCATCTTCCATCTTCCATCTTCCATCTTCCATCTTCCATCTTCCATCTTCCATCTTCCATCTTCCATCTTCCATCTTCCATCTTCCATCTTCCATCTTCCATCTTCCATCTTCCATCTTCCATCTTCCATCTTCCATCTTCCATCTTCCATCTTCCATCTTCCATCTTCCATCTTCCATCTTCCATCTTCCATCTTCCATCTTCCATCTTCCATCTTCCATCTTCCATCTTCCATCTTCCATCTTCCATCTTTCATTTGGCAGCTGCCATCTGTCACATATGACAGATACATATTTTTTCCTCTGACACTTGACAGCTGATCAAACTGTGACAGTTGCAGACGCCATGTGAACACCCTGTGACACAATGATTGGTAAATAGAATCAACACCAGTCTCAACACATGACAAGTTATAGAAAGTCACTGACACTTAGATGTCAAAAATAATTACGAAAATTAGTTTTGCACATGCTGACAGTTGTGCTAGAGATGACAGTCAGTGAGTGTGGACATGTCGAAAAACTGTTTGAAATGTGATCACTGATAAGTGTTCACTCACAGATGTCGGATATTTCATGACACGCCTTTTCTGACATTTGTGCAATGGCGTTAAAATTCTTGTCACTTGTCTATTGGTCGACGTCTGATTGACTTGAAATAGATCCACTGGCGTTTTAATCACAAAAACTGCGTAATGTTCACTGACAGGTGACATTTATTTGTTCACTGTCACTACCGTTTTTCCAATGACTGCCAAATTCTGTTGGGCGACTGCTGATCAATTTGAGAAATATCCTCTAGCTCTAACCAATTGTTGTTTTGACGGTCACTCACTGACAGTTGTCCATCACGCCGGCTTTCTGGTGGAAATCTGATCGATTTCCGAAAGATCCACACACTTTTACTCACAAAAACTGCCATATGTTCACTGACAGATGTCAAATGGTTGTCGACAATTGCCAAATGACAGCTAATTTGTCCGTTGGCCGAATCTCTGTTCGATATCTGATCGATTTCAGAAAGAATCATGACTTTTAATCATAAAAACTTTCCAATGGCTTATGTCATTTATTTGACATTCGAAACCTCTTTTTCCGAAGAAAGTCGCTTTCATTTTCGTTTCTCATTCCCGTGGCATCTTCCCGGCTGAACCATTCACAGTTCCATGCCATTGATCGATGATTCTCGGAAGAGGTCATGGTTTCTGTCATCCGACCACATGCCGTGACGTCAACTGGAGTCTGCTTTGAATCGATCCGACCGTTGGCAAATCACGTCGACTCTTAACTAATTGCAACAAAGGCAAATCAGCGGGACCACATCGCGATCGGCTCCTCATGCAATTCCGTTCAATCGATGGACTCAGCAGCTCACCCACCGCGGGTCAAGCGGTCTAATTGCGATTAATTGTACCGCACATTGGCTTCAATTAAACAATAATGCGTCCCGCGACTTCTCCAGTGCCTGCTGCTGGGGCTGTTTGTTTCAATCCGAAAGCGCGTTGCAAGACCTACATTCGAAAAGTGATTAAGTGCCCGTGTAAGGATGGGACACCCACATCCGCCGAGGCCCGCATTCCTCGGAGTTAACACTCCCAGCCCAACTCTGCTGATGGATGATAGGTTGTCGCGTCGGCTGAATTGAAATCGAACACGAATCGCCAATTTCAATTCCCATACGGCGGCATTCGACAATCGGCATTCGGGGCGCGCACTTCCAAGAAGCAAACGTAACAGATACGCTCCCCGGTCGGCGCGGCGGAACCCCTGCGGTGCGCGTGCGCACATAGACACCCGTCCGCTCACATATCGGGTATGCCAAGGTAATCGATACCCGATAATGGCCCGTAATCATCACTCACTCGAGTGGATTTGATGGCTTCACAAGTATCGCATATCAATCAGATGAATTTCGGCTAAATCATGGGATTCATCTTTGTTTTTGTTTCGTTTCAGTGTCGAGGGCAAGGACGACATGCCCGGGGAGGGAGGCGATGTGACACTGGAGAGCACTCCGGCCGCCGAGGACATTGTGCTTCACTTGAATGCCGATAAGGATCTGATGAGGTTCCTCCAATGGACGACATCACATCTCGGTCCGCTGCACAGCAACAATGCATCCGGGAACTACAACAATCCGGGCCTGAGTACGTGGATAAAGCTGAATCTATCGGGTCGCCGTGAGCCGCCGCTGTACGCGGAGGAGCCGAAGTACATTGTCATTCGTCGCGACGTGGACGATTTGACACTCCAGCTCAGTAAGTGCACGAAACGAGGCGAGATGAGGTCCGATGTCGAGTGTACGAGTATTTTTTTTTTTTTTCCAAAATGCGGGTCCATGTCCCATGCCGTGCCACCACCGCTGCTTACCTGGATCGAATTTCACGATAATAGCAGCAGATCAGATACTCCCCGGTCCGGACCCCGTGCGGCTACGAGTGAGTGTTACGCACTCAGGGCCGCCTTATCGCAGCGCTGGCATCTCTGCGTGTGTGTGTTTTTGTCCGTCAAAGCTGTTCTGTGAAATTTTCTGTTTTATTAGACGCAAAGATGACGAGTGTGTCGGGCTGGGTATCTGCGGACGGGTTTTATGGGGACATGCTGGGCCGTAAAAAACCATAAAATCGTTTGTCTTTCGGTCGAAATTACTTAATTTTGAGTCGAGAGTGACGCTCTGGTCGCATGGAATTCTGATGAAAAATCTTTTTCAAGAGGCGGGGCGGGAAGCCTACGAAGACGACCAAGGGACTGCGACTGTGTCGTCGTAAAAATTAGTTTTATTTAATAAATTTTTGATGACTTTCTCAGTGATTAGCTGGCGTTTAGCTGTTGTTCGATGCATCGACACGCACGCATTTTGATGGGACAGCGACGACCGTAAAAGGGTGCAGAGATTGACTGGGTGGCAGAGTCGCGGTGCGGCGGTACGGTGCGCGATCGGCGCGACGATTTTATGAGCCTTCAGCTGTCGTGTGAAGATTTATGGGGGAAATCTGACAGAACTGTGTCAACTATTGTTTCACGCCAAACTGTCGATTTATGATCGATGGGAGGCGCCTTTACGAGCTGCTGCGTCTGGACTGTGGTCGCGTCTTAATGAACTTACGGCGGGTTTTGACGGTGATTTGTGGGTTCTGGCTGGAGAGGCTTTCGGCCAAGTGTGAGGTTGTAAATCTTTTTTTTCTGGACCTCTGCTTGTGGATGGAATCTGATTTGCTTAGGGTCTCGTGACACTGGTGGCAGCTTGACGTAATGAAAAAAATGCGATCGATCGTTGGGGAAGACAGTGGATGTACAGCAACCATCTGCTTTCGTTCATGTCGTTTGGAATTTACTGAAAATCCTTGCCTCAACAGGCGACAGTCGACAGCAGCATCCCGCACATCCTCAAGCAGTTCTCTGATCCAGCCTCACTCAAAGAGTGGTCGCAGTGGCGTTAATGCTTCATCAGTTTGTAAAAATAGTGTCCTGGCAGTGCTGCCAATAACATCAGATTCTGACGGAACCGTTCCTCATTCCAGACATTGATTGGCCATTGATTGATATATCCTTCGTAATATGGACAGTTTCCAAATGGCACTAGCAAAGTGCCCTCCCGGTGCTGCCATGACAGTTGTGCCAGTGCTGCCAGTATATGCAAATTCTGAAGAATCATTTCCAAATGCCAGCCTTTAACTGGGCATTGTCATTGATCTATACACGTAACTTGATAAAATTTCTGTTTGCACTAGTGATGCCATGTCGTTGGTGCCCAGCCAGTGCTGTCAAAAAGTCATCTTCTGAAGGTTTACTTCCTTATTCCAGCCTCTGCCTGGCTATCGACTAATCTATGCCGTAGAGGGTACATCTTTCCAGTCTGGAACAGTGGTGCCATAAATTTGGGCCTCACCAGTACTGCCAGCAACGTCATCTGGAGGATCCCTTCCCTATTCCGGCCTCTGCCTGGCTATTGACTAATAAATTGTCGTAGAGTGAACGTCTTTTCACTTTAAAACAGTGGTGCTCTAAAACTGTGCATCACCAGTGCTGCCAACATTCTCATCTACTGAAGGATCTATTGCTGAAACAAGCCTCTGGCTGTTTATTGACTAATCTGTCTCCTTATCAGTATGCAACAGTGGCACCCTACCAGTGATGTCATGTAAAGTGGTGCCAACAGGCTCATCTCCTACTGAACTCTTCCCAATTGTAGCCCTTGTCTGGCCATTGACCGATCAGACGAAGTAGCATGACTACCTTGTCTGCTTGCAACAGTGGTGTCCTGTCAGTGGTGTCATGACAGCTGTGTCATATCAGTGGTGCCAAGTTAGTGGCGTCCCTTGCTTGGCGCCCGACTGATTTCACCGCAAATTTTACCAATACAGCTTGATCTAAGTCAGGACAGGACAGGAATAAGCACAACCGACAGGAATAAGCACAACCGACAGGACCTTGCCTGCATTCGTTGCCACGACTTAACACTGAAGTTACCTATTTCCGTTTCCTTCACAGAGTTCATCAACGAGATGCCGTTCATACCGCCACGCGGTCGCAAGTTCATCCCCAATCTGGAGGCCTTCAAGCAATACAACGACCTGTTCGTGCCGAATCGCGGCAAAAAGAAAACCCAAATGGACATCCTGAAAGACATCTTCAAGTATGACGAAATCTTCTTTCCACACCGCGGCAAGAAGGACAAGCACGACGACGTGTTCTTTCCACATCGCGGCAAAAAGTTCGACGACAGCACGGGTGAGCTGAAGCCGGCCGTCACCTCTGACCGTCGCTCCTACACCCAACTGTTTGGCATGCCACCGTTCGAGGACTGTTTTACACGCTGCAACGACATCCCGTCCGCACCCGTGATGATGGTCACCGCCGATGAGGCGGGCAAAATAAATGAACTCGTGTCGACGACGACATTGCATCTACCCCAGGTTTTAGCGTCGTCGTCGACTCTGGACGCGGCTACCGATGGCCACCGAGAAGCTGCGGCCTGTGGTGGCGGTGCGGCTGCTGTCGCTGAATGTCAGAAGCAAAATGACGTTAAAATAAATGGATTCGATCAATCAGTCAAAGCGCAGATGCATCAACAGCAACAGCAGCCGCTGCTGCCATCGACGGGTGTTGCCGTCGCAAGTCCACTTCAGCTTCACCGACCACAGCAACAACAACGAAAGGAGCAGCAGATACGACAGAGGCGGCTGTCATCAGCGCAAGCATCGGCATCAGCTGAAACGAGCGAATCATCATTTCTGCCGTTCATTTGGTCAGATCAAGTGCACCGCGTCATCCAGCAGCAGCCTCCGCATCCAATTAGAAGCGGACAATGGCGGGACTATTACTTCTAAGAGATGGCAGCCCTGTCAAGAGGCTCCACAATCTGCCACCTTCTCTTCCCCTTCATCCGTTCGGCACTCGCTGGCAAAATTATTAATCACCGATGCGCACGGAGGGTAACTAAACGATTTATTATAGTTGTTGTTGGCGCTTGCGCCTGTGACTGCGCAGTCGGTTCCAGGCCCCCACAAACCCACACACACACGTAGATGTAGTAGCTAGTAGCGCACTCTATTGTAAATTAATGTACTATATGATGAAGCAAACGTAATAAACAGAATCCAGATAGGGATCTGCAAAAGTCATACCAGCTTGGGCTTGCGATTGAAGTTTGACTGGAAACAAAGGCCTATTGTCGGGGGGCATCATCTTCTTGCACAGGCTCTGCTGCGAGAGAGAGAGAGAGAGAGGGGGCGTACTCGGAGGGGCAATGTTAATTTAGGAGCTGATGAACGATATGACCCGTGATGAGGACGACGACGATGATGTTGATCGAGCGATCAGATTTCGATTCAAGGCTGCAGATGGATCGATGGACTGGTGCTGCTGCTGTGTGCAGTGCGCGTCTATGGATTGCGCAAGGGGCGTTGTTTCGAACTTGAAACTCTCGGAAGTGGTTCTAATTAATGGGTGTAGCAGAGCCCATGCACTGGAACTGGCAGTGGGAATGGGGAATTGCCTAATGGCAGGGCCAGCCGCGGCCGCGCTTATCGAATCGAGTGGATGACATTGAAGCGGTCTTGGGAAAGGGGTGGGCTTGCAGATACAAATCACTCGTGGGCAGCTGCATGCAATTTACGATTTTGATGCAACACAATGCCAGTGCGTGGAGTGAATTGGGTGTAATCATCATTGAAGCGTTGGAGGAGCTCGAGGGGGCTTAGTGTGACGCACATGCGTTGCGGGGGGACAGCTTTCGAAGGGAGATGAACTGACGGCCGATTACCGGCGACAAGTGTTTCGCTGATCAGTTGGGACAGTCCATTCTGGGCTCGAGGGGGATCTGTTAAATGACACAGGCGAGAATTTCTGATGTTCGTGCTTCCAGGGTGCCCCTGTTCTTTCGGGGAACTGCACCGCACATTGGAGGAAGAATGCCGCTAGATGAAGATCGTTAGTGCAATAGACAGGCGGACAGACGGATAGACGGACAGACGATAGACAAGCAGGCAGATGGAAGGACACCCGACCAGACAGATATGCAGACAGACAAGCAGAGGAATGCGTAGACAATTGGACAGGCATAGACTGAGAGACGGACTGATTGACAAACAAACGAACAGACACTCGGGCAGGGAAACAGACAGCCAGACACACAGTCAAACGAGCCAGACAGGCAGACGACCAAATAGACAGGCAGACGTACGAATCGATGAACTAAGGGACATTCAGGGACTGCCGAGCAGACAGGAAGACATGCATGTAGAGGACATATTAAAACAATAAACCTTCTGCTTTGGTGGCGGATTCTTAAAAAAGAACATGAATTGCATTTAAAATTGGTTTAGAGATTCTACATTCGAAGATCCGAATGGTGTGCAAATCAATCTCAACGCGGTGGACGCAATGCGCGCCAGGGTCTTCTGAGTTGTGGATCAGAAACTGGAAGCAGGGCACCTAATTTATATGGGATCACAGAGCCAAATGCTTCAAGGATGCCGAAGATCTGCTAAGATGCTGGAAATGACTTCAAAACTGGGTTCAGGTCTTAGTTTTTCAAGATTAGGTGGCACTGGGAATGGGGAGAAGAAAAGATTTGGAGTTGCAAGCCATCCGTTTCTGGATGGGACAGAAATGGTTGTCTTTTTTCTTCATATCCCCTAGATTCAATCACAGTCACAAGCCGGACGATGGAGATTTTCGAACGACAAAGAAGAACATTGAGATTCACAACAAAAATCAAACACTGAACTAAGATGTCTCCATTGGGGATGCGCTGAAGTTACTCATCTTGATTCTGTGGCCGACATTCTGTCATCGCGGCAAAATATGACATCGGATGGACCGAGATTCATCCCATTGATCGTCTGACCATCATTTTCAAGACGATTCTTTATGGCATGAAAATCTGTGAAAGACGGAACCTACGCATCCACATGACACAGGACAGCCGGGTTGCACCTAAGGCCCTAGATTCAGACACAAACCCACAGTCCAGACATTTTCGGTTCTCTCCTCCACAACAAGTTGAACGAAAAAGACAGCATTGTCGCCATAGATTCAGTCTCTGACCAATTAGGTTCCGAGGGCAATGAAGGATGCAGACTGCCGAGACCGAGCACCTCCGAGCTGCCTCCCTCGGCCACATTAAGTAGGCGATCAAAAACAAGCAGCATGCCAAAGCAACACCAGCAATTCAGCTGCGACGCACATACAAAGTCAACTTTCCCTGCATTCAGGACTGGCTCTGCCAGAATCTGAGTCAGGAGAAGAATGTAGTCGAATCTTCACGGATGGCTCTAAGACTGGCGCTGGCCCCTTCTTGAAGAGGGACAACATTAGACTGCACACCTCGTTAGATGAATTTGCGTCGGTCGTCCAAGCGGAAACCTATGCGATCCTAATGCCCACGATGTATGTTGTGAAGAACAGGTGGAAGAGGCGAAGTATTTGTGTCTGTAGCGACAGCCAAGCTGTGCTTAAGGTCCTACTCCAGCCTTTAACCACTTCCAGGATAGTCCAAGAATGCAAGTCTTCTCTGAATTGTATCGAAATGTTCAATTCGGTAAGATTTATCTGGGTCTCGGGCCAGAACTTGCCGGGCCGGAACTTTCTAAGCAAGGATCAGAGGAGATACTCTTAGAACTCCAACTTGCGGTGGGTACTACCTCCTTGGTTGGCCTCCTCGGTTAGGGTTTCCATCGATGGCTGGGCTTCTCAGGAGCACAACCAGAGGTGGCATGACTCTCCAGGATGTAGATAAACCAAGCGCATGCTCCATAATGTTTGTGAGAAAACCGCGGCATTCTTGTTATCTCTTAACAGAAAGACTCGAGGCGACTTACCGGCGTACTAAACGCGTCATTTTTGTTATCTCTAAACAGAAAAGACTCGAGACGACTTACCGGCGTACTAACGGGCCACTACACCTTCGACAAATACCTAAATGTGCTTGGCCTATGCGATTAAAGCCTCTGTGATGCCAGTGGCGAAGACGACGACACTGAAGAGCACTTCCTCTGCCACTGTCACGCCTTTGCTCGGATCAGGTGCCAGTTATTTGGTGCTGATGAGGTGAGAGCTGATGATGTAGGCTCCTCATCACAGAAGCGCCTGCTGGTATTCCACCGAAATACCATGAAATTTCATTAAATGTAGGTTGCTGCCTGGCAGTACAATGAACTAGTTTTTTCGTCTGAGTGCTCCAGTGCAGTGTTCAAAAACCGCCGAAAAAAAAGGCAAAGGACAAGAGATACACATTCCACTCTAAGACTGTCTGAGAATGCCACAAAGCACTAAACATGCTGACAGAAATCAACAAACTAAAGCTAATTCGGGTGCCAGGACAGGCAGTGAAAAGGCTGATATACAAGCCAAGGCAGGTGCTCAGATACCATTCATTGGCACCCTTCTCCCTTTATGCATTCAATAACACAAACACAACCCTTCATCTACACAAATGGATGATTAAATAAAGAAACCAGTTCTGGAACAACCAGGAGGGTATGAAACACTCAATGAAGTTCATGGAACAAAACCACAATGTCAAACGAGCCAAACCGAAAGAAGCTCTAGAACTTAAAAGGTATGAATGCTTTGCGGAGCACTAACAGGACACGGAGCATGTAACTAGCACCTCCCTAAAATGAGTATCACCAAAGGCCCAAGCCTTGCCCGGGAAAGATTCAAAACAGTAAACAGAAGGAAATACTTTCAAGAAATCCCATCTAGAGATGTTGTCAAATTTGTGGAGGCAGCACTCAATCAACAGAAGGGGGTGCAATGGATATGTTCAGAGTACACACAAGACACTACGTTCTCTTAGTGAATGCCCTCAGTATTGATTTACACAACAGTTGTTTGTTGCGCGAGTAAGGATCATCTACCAATTTTCATTATGGTCGCAGTACTAGTGTCTTTTGTGACACACGCCGATCTCTTCAATTCAATTCAATACATTCAGGCTGTGACAGTTAAGGCTCTTCATTCAAGCGGACTGAAACTGGCTCCGAAACACATTGAACTGGGAAGAAGGCACATTCCTAGTCTATTTCACTGGCCACTGGGCTCGTCTTTCAGAAGATGGTTTCGACGGGAACAAACAAATATCTGAACCTGATCCTGTCCAACCGTGGCTACAACCAAGCATCTCCTATTTGATAAGGAGACATTTTGAAACAGACCCTTGAGGTGGTACTAAGATTCACTGGCCGTCTCCTGAAAATAAATCCTCAAAATAAATCTTGGATTCTTGGATCTTGAACAGAAACTCCATTTCCGGTATCATGAAGACTGACACTGATTGAGCATTGATCTACTTTCCCATCACTCCTCACCACAACCAAGGGGGCACTGCTTTTAATGGAATGCCTCAGGGGTACCTACAGAGCACTGTACTCATAATGATATGGATGGCGTTGCAGTCTAAGGTGCAAATTGTTCTAGCTTTTCCAACAGCCACTCGCATTGTGCGGTCAATTGTTCTCGCACGAGTGGAGGTGACCCACACAGTCAGCATAAGACTTGGAACGGCGGAGTTTGAGAAGTTACTTTTCCAGACAGGCACACTCTTTGACCGCTGACGGTATCTGGAAGGAGATTGGAGCCGTTGTTTATGAAAATGATTGAGAATTCAACCTCGTATGCCGTCGACGATATGGAACTTCGGCCAATCAGCAGCATGTACCCTTCTTCTGATGGCGATTCGGGATGGACCTGGGACTCAATCAGGAATCTGTACGCAAATCGCAAAAATGAGTTTAAACAAATACTCTGTTCTCTTTGGGCACCCAACACATCTTGAACATCTTGAAAACCATGAAAAAGGCGATGTCCCGCAAGGTTGCAGTTTGTTACCAGCACTTTTTCCTACCAAAAATATTACAATCCCCTGGGCGGACAGCGACGATGACAAGGATCCCCTTCATAAAACGTATGAGAACTGAAGATCATGCAACATTTGCCCGCTTACAGCGTCACCCCTCCTACGAGAGCTGCCCGATTCAGGGGTCATTGCAGTCAATAGAAAGGATCTGAATGGCACCCAGTGATGGTGTTCGCCATATAGTCTTGACTTGACAGAAAGTCGATGGTCCAAAGTCCACAGCTCCCAGCACGAACGGCCTAAAGTCACTACCAACTTTCACTGGCAACAGTTTCACTCGTCCTCGGTGACATCGGACTGTGAGAATCAATTCCCTCAGGCACACTGTGCCCGCCCCTCCTTCGCAGCGCCTCAATCAATACGGAGCGACAGTGAATGCAATTCAAGATCCAAAATTCCCTCGGTCAAGCACGCTACCAGAGAAAACTATGCCGGCCACCACCGTCAGCACACGGCTGGAAACAGTTTCTTTTTCACACTCTCATGGGCACTCTTTAACTGACACTCAGGCCAGTGTCCGCAAGACAATGTTTATGGACCTCTCCCAAGACCAAGACCAAGACGAAGACGAAGACGAAGACCATATCGAATCCAAACAAAAGCCTGGAAATCCAATAAAACAAAAAAAAAAAAAGAACTGTTCATTCCCCGGCAGTGTCCGAGTGCGACTGAGTCTCGTGCTAAATTACCATCATTGTCACTTTCTGCCACAATGACCATGACGTTATCGCTGCCCCTGATGATAGCAATAAACAATGGCCAGCTAGCATGCGAGCCACACATCGTACTCACAACTCAACCAGAAACGTAGCTCGCAGAAATGACAGCCACATCGAAACAGTCCGCCGCTCAGGGCCAATCTAATGGCGGAGACTTTCCCCGCCGGCTTCGGCCCAGACCAGTGGTCTCCTCCGACTTCGAATGCAACTCCAGCTCCAGCTCTTCAGCTCTTGAGCCAGCCCTGGGAAGCAGCACGGCCTGTTTCCCGCGCTCAAGGAGATACGATGCCAGAGATATGATGAAGCGACATCATTATACTTTATAGCGTGCTAGAAAGCCACCACTGTCTGTCGTCTATTGTGTGGGGCTGCAGTTTATTAGCTCGCCAGTGGTGCTCGATTCGAGTGCGCATGCGCGCGCTCGCGCTCGCGCTCTCCGTCATATCCTCCTGCGTTCGCACAAGGAAATCGAAAATGATCATTAAGTGACAATTTGTGTACTCTCTCGTACGAGAGATCCGGAGAGGGAACAGCAGCACCAGCACCACCACCAGCAGCAGCAGCAGCACACAGCACCCAGAGGACGGCCAAGTTATAAATTATATTGCGCGCTGGATGCAGTCAGCAGTCAACAATCCAACAACGACCACGGTGATGAGGAGGACCACGACGACAGTGGAGACGACGAACGAACGACGGACTGGCATGGCAATTCTTTTTAATGCGTTGACATGATAACAATCCGAGAAAGTTGTTTTCCTATTTGGATCGGATGTGTCTTGCTCTCATCACGGGCGCATTAAAATGATCACCGACTGTCCGTCCGTCCGTCCGTCCGAACGGTCGGTTGGTCGATTGGTCGATTGGTTGCTCGGCCGACTCCGTAGTGTGCATGTGGATCCTTGAGATACGAAAAGCCACTGGCCGGCCGGGGGATTTAATGAAACGAAAGTGAACTGAATTTCACTGAACGCGATGGTGTCTGGCACAGCAGCAGCAGCAGCAGCAGCAGCGGCAGCGGTAGCGGTACCTCCATCTCGTGACGGGTGTCAGTTGCGCTGTGGCAACGAGAATGCGCGTTAACGCGTTCAGACCGCTACAAGCGCTGCTGCCGTACACCAGTAGGCGGCCACATCGTTCGGGTAAAAGTGTTTAACTTTGTTATGACCGTGCGAATGCCTGGGGACCGGCTTGGCAGTTTTTTTTTTTTTTTTTGTTCTCCCTCCTTGCCTGCCTCGTTCCTGCAGGTAAGTCAGTGCTGGCACTTTCCCATGTGACACACATCATTTCCTTGCTTTGTCCAGGCACAGCGTCCAGTTCTAATGCAAATCTGTTCGCTTTGCTTTCAATCTGGCTCCCCCGACAATGGACGGGGCCGGTGACAGATGCCACTTGACGTGTGACAGATCTGCAACTTCAAAGTGAGGTGGTCTGTGAAAGTCCGTCATAAAATCTCGCAGGCTCTTGACGCTGCCGCCGTGCCGTGCCGAGCGCCTAGATGAGGTAATTGGCATGACTTCGATGACTGGTGGTCGCTGGTCGGTGGCCGATGGTTGATGGTCGAAATGTGCTCTCAAGTTAATTGGAGTCTTTGTCTTCGATGGCTGTTGGCTGTCATTGAGAGTGGCTGTGTGCGTGTGTAGTGGCCACACTTGAGGTCACAAGTGGAATGTGAATGCGCGCGCGCTTCAGAGTTCATTGCAATGCGTTGCCTGGTGGACCGCAATCCGCAGCCAGCAGCCAGTCGTCTGCGGTTGTCGAGTGGAAGTGGATGTTAGGCATGTCTTCTAGTCGCTGGCGGAGTGACGACCTTAAACCGATCAATGTCAGTGAAGGTCGCCACAAATTAGTGCTTTACTGGCGGCTGGCGGCTGGCGGGTTACATATGAGCATATGGGGCTTCGAGTGGTTTTTGCATGCGCTACGCGACTCACGAGTGAGGACAATAGCGGGCCACTGCTAAGTGAGTGAGTGAGTGAATGATGATGGATGATGGATGGAATGTGGAGCTGGGAGGGCCACTTGGCGTAATTACGGAGTCGTTGAGTTCGATAAACTTGAATGCGCCGAGTCAAGGATTCGGTGTGAATAGAGGCTGAAATCTGGAATCAAGTGGACTTGGGTCAGAGCTAAGGGTCGTGTCGTTTGTTCTCTGATGGGGGAGGGCGGCTGACAATTTAGAAGCTATTTCTGACAACCGACTACGGTCAGGGCGGTAATGGAAGGAAAATCAAAGTTGGTGTGTCCGGGATCGAACCACGAACCTTTTGCTTAGAATGTCGCGCGTTGATTTCCTGGGTTGCAGTGGCCTTATGGATCCATCCACTCCGTTTAATTCAACCGAGCATCGTCAGTTAAGCAAGAGAGAAATGTCGTGAAAATGGAAGTTAGAGTGTCCGGGATCGAACCCTGAATCTTCAGCCACCCCGGCTACAAGCATTCACCTCCGAGTGGACATCGTCATACCGCAGAAGATAGGGTGAGAAAAAGAGAGACAGAGTAAGGGAGGGAAAGAGAGAGGAAGAGAGAGAGAGAGAGGAAGAGGAAGAGAGAGAGATAGAGGAAGAGAGAAAATAGAGAAAGCGAGAGAGAGGGAGAGAGAAAATAGAGAGAAAGAAAGAGATAGAAAGAGAGAGAGAGAAGGAGAAAGAGAGAAGGAGAAAGAGAGAAGAAGAGAGAAGAAGAGAGAGGAGAGAGAGGGAGAGAGAGAGAGAGAGAGAGAGAAGGAGAGAGAGGAGAGAGAGAAATAGAGAGAGAGAGAGGAAGATAGAGATAAAGAGAGATAGAGATTAAGAGAGTGGGATAGAGAGGAAGATGGAGATAAAGAGATAGAATTAAAGAAAGAGAGAGAGGGAAAGGCGAGATCCACTGTCATTGGGACGCGTAGCGACTGGCCATAAGCCTAGCCATGACCTTTCAAGTTCCTCGCGACCAGGGCTCCAGCCCTTTCGCCAAAGCTACCGACAAAGACGTCCTCCATGGACGACGGCTTCCATGATGGCTGCTTGCAAAGTCAAGCCGCCAACAGCTTTGACTGGATTCTAGTTACAAATTCCTTCCCACACACAGTTGCCAGTTGAACGACCTCCATCACACCGCCGCGGCGGCTTGGATTTTCCGTTTTGTTTTTTTTTTTTTCATATCCCCAACCGCATATCGATGAATAAAATTATCGATAACGAAGCAATCCGCACGCCAACGGCGGCCAAGATAGTTTTTTACGATCCACCACCTCCTCATCGCACAGAGAGACGCAATAAAACGGCCAGCGATTCGCTTGGCCCCATCTACGTCGGGTAATGCATCCACAAATGGATGCGATCATTAAGTTTCTCCATGTCCTCCCGTCCGTCCGACGGCCGACGTGCGCCTTCCTTTGTCTTATTAATTTTGAGAATTCTCGTTCCACGCCCCCCCCCCCCCACTTTTGCGGTGACAATTCACTTTGTTGGCCGCTGCTGTTTTATGTCCGCGCAATTAAACCTGCGCACGCTACACTGCGCCCCTCTCTCTCTATTGCGGTCTAAGCTGAGTGAGCTTGATTTCGATGCGGATTCGGGTTTCCCAGTGGGAATCTGACGGTGCGGCCGCGAGGATTATTCAAGTGTTTTACTGCCATACCGCCGTGTGTCTTTAGTTTCGGCGCGCAACATGGTGCTCGCCACCGCCGCCGCGTGGTTGTGTGGTGACTGCAGCGCGCAGAATGTCTAGACCATGTGGAGAGCATCATTTCGGAGCATTTAACCCTTATTATGCACTCGGGCCAAGACTGCGGTGGGTGACCTACTTTCCTCCGACGACCATCGATGGATGGATACGGCGACCATTACGGTTGCGAGGGGACCGAGACGACTGATCGCCGAATGATGACAGATGGTGTGTGCGGCTGGCTTGGAGTTGTGGGCGACTGCCGCTGCCTGACGGAGTGCGTAAGCGTTACGCAATCACAATGCGAGTCATGGGAAAATGTGCTCGTGTGATGAAGACGATTTCCGAACTGGGTGGGCGACCAGTTAGCCATCACTGGAGTCTGCGGTGACCACATCAATAATTGAAGGCGTGCTGTTGTGCACATCTGCGCGGCAATTAAATGCGCACATCGCGGATGTGGTTGATTCGCAGAAACAAATCAGTCGTCGACTGTGATGTGAAACGTGTAGCGGTGGTTTGCTTATCCGTGAGCGGGACGACAATGGAACTTTTGGCAGCCTGTCAGTGGTCTCATGGGGCCTTGTTGCTAGATGTGCATTGGAAGCAGTTAAATCCTCCTTGATGTGGACCACTTCCGCAACGGATTGAAGATGGCTTTGAGGTGTATGGAGGCAGGTTTGGGTGGCTGTTGAAATGGACATAGACCTAGTTTTTGGTGTGAGCCTCGCTTAAAATGCTCGAAACGCTGAAGAAGTGAATGCACATGAATTTGGATCTGCGAGACATCAGAGCTGGGCAGGGGCAGAGAAGGAGGTTCCACACTTTAAAGCTCTCTTCCATCCACACAGCTTCTGCAGAGCTCGATTTCGATGAGGTCTAATTTTCCAGCACTGATGAATGAGTGATCAATTTAGAGAAAGGGAGAGAGAGCAGATGTTTGGGTCAGATCATTTTGGCAGCTACCCTTCTCAGTCATCTCGCTTTGGTTCGTTTGCTTTGCCAACACAGGGGAAAGTGGCATCCTTATGGCAGTCAAGACACGATGGAAAAACGGTGGGAAATGATAGGGGTGCTTAGGCGTCTCAGCTGCCTTTGTCATCACATGCGACATTGTTGCAATGTGTAGGGATGGTGTATACAGTGGAGTGGAGTGGAGTGGAGTGGGGAGGACCTGAGTTGCTGCCGTACCAGGTTACCTCGTCCTCGGCACAATTGGCTAGAATGTCTCTATATCCTTGCACCCAGCACAGGGAAATATTGAACTACTCAGCAATCACATCTAAAGACAGGTCACACTTCGATTCCCGTTTTGAGTGTAGGGAGACTGTTTCCAGTGCCTGACTGACTGTGACTTCGTGTCCGTTTGTTAAGATGCTACCTGCTACGACAGTGTTTTTTTGGAAAAACCCAGCACTGTTCTGGGTGTCTGTTCCCTTGGTTTCCTTTGATGTGTAACCAGTCAAACTTAGTCGATGGCTTGACGCAATTATGTTACTGCCACGCGCAGGATTGAATAGAAGCCGGTTCATGACCGAGTCAAAGAGTAGGACTTTATTTGCGTTCCGTCTGCTTTGTCGCTTCGGCTTCGGCCAGCGCAATCGCCGACTAGACGTAACCAGACACGATTGACCTCTTTCTAAATTTTGCGTGAATTGAGGCTGAAATGGCATCAATTCAATGTCACTCGTATGTCCGCGGTTTCTCTCATGTGAGAGGAGACTTAGAGTTTAGAGGCTTTCTCTGACAGCTATGCCATCTGAGCATCGTCAGGGAGTGGTGACGGTAAAAATGAAAATTCGTATGCCCGGGATCGAACCATGGATCTTAAACCTAAGAGTTGGCGCCTTTATCCCCCCTTGGTCCCAGTGGCCTAATGGAAACATCAGCTCTGCGAAATTCACCTTAGCACTCAAGAGAGGATCAAGAGATCGTGAAGATGGAAGTCAGGATCGTTCTACAGACGATAGTACTTATCTACGCCGCTACATCGGGCTAAGGGATCCATCTGAGCATCGTCAGTGATTCAAGGGAGTTAGTGTCGTGAAATTAGAAGCAGGGATCGAGCCATAGATCCTCCATTAAGTGGAGGCATCGAAGCAATTCTGCTCTTCGCCACAACGTCGCATGATATCCAGAGGCTCTGTGAGGTATATACATCCTATCAAGACCAAGGTGATCACAGACAATGATCGTGAAATTGAGAGAGATCGAACCATGGTCAACTTAGGAGTTGGCATGTCTATTTCCTACTTTTCAACGACTAAGTTGGTCGTCCTCCACTTGTGCACGTTAAAAGGCAGCCGTCATCTGTTGCTTGGTCCCACAGGCTTGGTGTCGAAGGCTCATCCGATAGGAGCCAGGTTGTTCATTCGCTTTTTGTTGCCCAGCCTTAGAGATTGAATCCATAGTCCACTGGCTAGACTCATGTCGCTGCATAGTCTGAGCTGTTCGTGGTTGAATCTGCTTCTCTGGTAAAAATCAATGACTTACCGCCTTGATAAGCACAAGGAACGCCAAGTCAACCTGAAGACCGTTTAAAAAGAGCACGCTTTAACCCTTAAACAGTCACTGCATTACCGTCCCCAACCACAAATCACTGATTTCCCTCAACTAAATTCTTCTAGAGACCCTCTCGCGGAGAATATTTAAGTAAATCTCTCCAGTTCCATCGGCGAGCCGCTTCTGAAACCACTTCGTGAGGAAATCAAACATCAACTTGACTTACATCGACCACCTTACCGACGCCATATTCAAGCAAATTATAGAAAAAGACTTGACTGACTGGCAACTCGCAGAAAATCGAGCCGCTCTGTCATTGACGCCTCATCAAACGTCATCAACCATCAAAAAATTCCCTTGATAATGACAATCCGTCAAAAAACCGCGCCGCCGCGGTGACAGCTAGTGGTCGCATTCAGTGTCAGCGACCCTCGGCAAAATGCAAATAGCCCAATTAGATACCGTCTCACCTCAATGTAACCAGATACAAGGGTTCGGCTGTTTTTTTTTTTTTCTGTTTTCCATTTCCATCACCGCAACTGCCGCAAACATTGTCGCAGCGAACTGTCAACAATTGTACTCTGTGCGGGCAGACAGAGCTCTAGTCAAGCTTCAACCAAGTGCCGCAGATGCTTTTAATTGCATCCGCAGCTACGGCGGTGTGGATTTCCACTTTTCACTTTCAACATCCCAGGCCCCCGAGACAGACCCAGTAACCATTCACCGAGTGTCTATTCCCCCACTCCGCCGCCCCATTCCGTGTGCCACGACCAGCAAAGTGATGAGTGCCGCCGGTAATGGCGGTGGTGACGGCGGTGTCGGCGGCAGCGCGATGGTTGGGGTATCTAATCGCGTCGCGTCCTGGACGCGGCCGCTCATTCAAATGCGAGAGAGCTTCAATCGGCGAAACTGCTACATTGTGACAGTGGTAGGAGTCAATATAATTTATGATTATGATTGTTCGTTATTTATGACGGAGAGGCGGTAGCGAGTGTTGCTCGCCGCGCGACTTGGTCTCAGGCTGAACCGAGGCCTGGCACGGATGTGATACCACTTCGGTCCCGGGCGTGGGGGGGGGGGGGGGGGAGGGGGAGAGATAATTTATCAATCAATCAAATTGAAAATTATACACACAGCAATAGGGTTGTAATCCAAATCTTCGAGTCTCGACGACCCGTCTGCGGAGCGCTTGCGGAGGGCTTGCTTCACCGTGTCGCGTCGCCTAGCTGCTCTGCGCCGGCCGAGTCTATTGTGCGGATGGCGAGACAAATTTGCGCAGAGATTAGACGAATTTGGCAAAGGAGTTAAGTTATTTGACAGGGCCGCGACGATGGCATTAATCAAATGATATTTTAGATGCCTTGGCGGGCGGAGGCACACGAACGATGAGAAATCATCGCCGGATTAGGGGAGAGAACGATCGATAATAGGCTTAGGGGGTATCTAGTCGGTGGCTTAAGCACTTCCTGGACGTTGACGATTACGCAGGTCTTCCCGGCTGTGAAAGTGAAAGTCTGGCGACGGCGACGACGACGACGACGACAACGGCGGTAAGATGCCTTCGTATGGGCTGCCTGGAGGATGGTGGGTGGTGACGGCAATCGGATGAGTGATGGGTTAAGTGGATCGGCTTTTCTAGGATCGAGCACGGAAGACAGACGGTGAGTGTGGGGGAGAGCGGTTGGGAAGATGCAGCTTGGCAGTGACAGCTAAGATTTGGGGAGTCTCTCCCGTACCATGCGCGCCTCGGAGGGGGTGACAGTGACACCGGAGATTTGTGGGACCTCGCTTGGATGCGGTGACAGTGTTTCCTCAGCTCTTTGGTGTCAAGCCAGATCATGCTGAGAAGAAGGAAATTTGATGCGAAACGGGAGCGCGGTAAATTGTGGGCTTTTGTGGAACATAGGGCCGATCAGAGACAACGTCGGTGTGGATGGAGACTCTAAGAGCTCGGTCACCACCCAAACTGAAGTCATGAACTGGTAGTGATCAGCGTCGAGTCTCTACACATTTCATGCTGGGCGATGTCCGACTTCCGGGAAAGCTCCTGGTTCCAAATTTGTGCCCCAGTTCTCCGAGCCAGTTTTCAGCTCTCTTTGCTCCTTTTTAGTGACAAAATGAAGAGCTGCCTCTAACTGGCAACACCGCTACCGGTCGAAGGTTGACAGTGCAGAATCACAAGCCTAACCTAAGCAATGCCGCGCCTAATCTTCTGTCTTTAATTACCGCTAAAATGTATCACACACAAGTATGTAAGTAAATCAAAAAAAAAAGAAGGTATGCACTCACCTTGACGCGTTCCAGATACTCTTGCAGCACATTGTACGGATCCTCGGCCTCGTCCAGTTCATCGAGAGCAATACAATTGAGGTAGTACCTGCCCTCATCGCATGCGGCCGCAGCATCATTGCCGGCACACTTCGCTGCCATCTCGTTGCGCTGCTGTGCCATTGGACACATGCGATCCTTGCCACGGAGCATCATATTTCGGGTCACACCGGTGGTGGTGTCAGCATCGTCAGCAACTACTCCATTACAAGTGGCTACCGAGTCACTCAATGGTGCTGCATGTCTCGGGGGACCATTTGAAGCGGTGCGACCGATAAATTCACTGCCGCCAGTAGCTGTCGCCTTAAATTCAGATTTATTACCAGGCTTGGTTAATACTTTATGTCCTGCGGACGGTGATGGTGCTGCTGATGGTGATGGTGATGATACCGCTGCTGGGGCTACTGGTGTGGCGGCAGCATTCGCAGACTGCGATGGCGATAGAAGTAATGTTGGCGTATCTTGTGATGTTGGGGCTCTTAGTGCTTCTGTTGCTGGAGGCGCTGCAGATGATGACGACGACGACGACGATGTTGGCAATGGTGATGATGATGACGGTGATGAGGACGGCGATGGCGATGGCGATGAGGACAATGACGGTGATTGCATTGATGGCGTATTAATTGCACTCCTTGTCATGGTGTTATCATTATTGCACCCGTCATTACGTTTTCTATTGGACTGACTGCTGCCGGCCGTATCTGAAAGTGGATGTGAGAAATATGGTTGTAATTAGAGCCGGAATTGCAACTTCAATCTGGGTGGGATCGGGATGTTCTATTTCGCGGAGACGGGTTTGGGGGCGAGAGTGGAGTGAAACAAGACGTTCGAAGGAGAGAAGTGGGAATCTGTGGTGTGGAGTGTGGACTGTCGACTCGTGGACGTTGTCAGTTGTCAAAATTGGCGAATGGTTGCAGTTCAGAAAATACATGTTTGTTGGGGAAAATACATCGAGACTGTGCCTCTGTTTCTGCTTGATTACATACGTTTAACGTGCAACTCTAATCAACTTAAACAATCTTGCGAATAAGGAGAAATGAGTTATCGTAACCATAGTAAGTACTTCGTTTAGTTTCGTTAAGTTTCGTCAACTTCTTCCTACTTAAGTGGAGGTGTGGCCGGCTAAAAACCCAACCATAATGGGTGCTAATAGACTCTAGTCAACTTAAACAATCGTGCGAATAAGGAGAAATGAATCATCGTCGGCAATAGTAAGCACATTGCTTGGTTTCGTTATGTTTTGTTAATTTGTTCCTACTTAAGTGGAGGTGTGGCCGGCTAAAAAAACAGCCATAATGGGTGCTACTAGACTCGAGTCGACCATAGTAAGCACTTCGCTTGGTTTCGTTAAGTTTTGTTAACTTGTTCCTACTTAAGTAGAGGTGCGGCAGGCTAAAGACTCGACCATAATGGGTGTTAATAGACTTGAGTTAAGCTACAAATATACCGATATGAGCCACTGCAACCATGGAAAGCAATTCGATCGGTTTCGTTAGGTTTCGTCAATTTTTGCTTACTTAAGTGGAAGCGTGGTCGAGGTTGCCCTGGGCAGGGGCGTTAGTGCATCGACTTCTACACCGAGTGCGTCGACTCCTACACCGGGGATGCAGGGTTCAATCCCCCAGTTTAGCAACCTTTCATAATTCACGGGGCCACCTCTCTCGAGTCAATGACAATGTTCTGGAAGTTTCTTTAACTTCGCCGTTCGGGGTCGATATACAACTGTAGGCCGGACTGATCGTTCCATAGCACTGTGCTCCCATAACATATTCAGGGAAACGTCGTTAGGAGTGCTTAAGGTGTAGCCAGTGTTAACCCATCGGACGATGGTGTGGCTGCAGCTCACAGAGAGATCGTAACTAAATTAGCTTATAAAAGGTCTTTTGCGAGATGGACTGGAAGGGGGGATTCACATTTAGACCGCTTCCGTTTCAAAGGTACATATTAGGTGCCGAAGTTTCCACCATCACAAAAGAACTCTGTGTTGTCGCGCGCATTAATGTCGTCCCCTAAATACGCAACAAGACCACACACACAGTGTCATGATTGCCTTTGGTACAAGTGGGTATGGATTGAGAAGTAGATGTGCGATGTAGGGTAAAGGGACTAGCATCCGGACAGTTCGAGTGGCCTTGTTTCGACCCGTGTACTAAGACGAGCAGTTTCAGTGTCCGGGCAAAGTAGTTTTGCTTCCGTTCCCACAGAATGCAGCCGGCTCACGTAAGCATTTTCGAGCCCTTAAAGTCCCACGGGACGTGAATGGAAGTCGCACAATTCGGGGCAAGCACTGACGAAAGGAAGCGTTTGCCCTCCTTTGAGCGAAGATGAGTCTGACTGACTGATGGCTGAATTCTGAAATTTAAGATGGCTACAGCGCGAGGGATCGAGGAGGATGATTAAGAGTCCAAGTGCTTCCTTACCAATGACACCGATCGCCTACTATCACAAGTCATCTTCCAGAAAAAACTTCTCTACCAGATTCCTTTCCATATCGGACTGGATGTCTAACAATCAGACGCTGGATGATCCTGTTCGTATCTACATTGACGGATCGAAAATGGGGGAAGGCGTGGGTTTAGCAGTCTACTTCAAAGACCTCAATATTGCCTTCTCATTGAAACTCCCTGACCATTGTATGCAGAAACCATTGCGAAAAGAGAGCTACTTTCTTGGTTCGAAACAACGTAGGGATATCACTGTTCTGACAGTGGAGCCGCAATTAAATCCCCGGACGTGTCATTTTCAACACAAAAACATCCCCAGAGTGCCGGCTGTCCCTTAACAAGACGGCTGAGCATTTCAATCAAAGTACACCTCATGTGGGTGCCGGGACACATTGACATACCGGGCAATTGCAAAGCCGATGAACCCGCCAGGTCTGGTACAACCTCCTCTCTCACAACGGAAGAAGATCCACCATTCATGCCGCTCGCTAGAGCCTACCATCTCACCAAGATTCATACAATTATCAACTACAAGTGGCTAGGAGGCAGCAACTGGCTTAAAACAAAGGAAATATGGCCAGCACTTTTCAAACGACCATTCTGTCTGATCAGACTTAGCACTCGGTGTCATAACTGGCCATCAAACTTCGTCACAAGTAGCAACTGGTTCCAGGTATACGAGTCAGTCAATCCGCATGGTCAATCCACCAGTGCCTTGCATTGGCCTGAGGGTGCGGAAATAGCCAGCCTCCATGAGTTGTTAGCCTGATGAGTGATGAGCAGCGCTTGTGTCGATGAAGGGAAATACCATCACATCCTTCAATTGCATATTTTTGATCCTTTGAGTGGGGTTCCTTCTGCGTTGCCAGAAATATTTCATTCCATCTGATTTGGCTGCGATGTACAGTGTGGACCATTTTTCCATGTATTATGGTCTTATTAGTAAGAACAAGCATTCCCTTTAATTATGAAATACAACGTCGTTCAACTGGCTGCCCCGGCTGGCTTCGCAGTAGCGCATTCTGTTACCCCAATTTTCCAAGATCTTGTTGATGGTTTCGGGCTGTAGCTCACGGATTGCTTGGATGACATTGGCCTTCAGTGCTTGAATCGCTTGCGGATCGTTTGCAAAACATCAGTCCTTCATGGTTCCCCATAAAACAAAATTCAGAGGAGTCAAATCGCAGCTCCGAGGAGGCCAATTGACATCGCCAAGACGGCTGATAAGACCGATCTGGGAATTTGGTGCGCAAAAGATCGATTGTGGCATGGGCTGTGTGGCATGGTGCGCATCCTGCATGAACCAGAGGTCATCCAAATTCATGTCTTCAAATGCAGCAGTCGGTTAACATGGCTGTGTAACGCCCGCCGTTGACCGAAACGTTGTTCCCAGGTTCATTTCTGAAGAAGGCCACAGCAGCCACATTCTCATCTGTGCGCATGTGCACCGTACGACGACGGAGGCCATGGGTGTTGTCCACTAGCATACCAGTCTCACAAACTTGCGCACAAGTGGGTGCTTCATCTCTGCCAAAACTTCTTCTTTAAAATAAAAAACACACACTGTTTGGACCACACAGCACTCACTTTGGAATTAAGAAATATTGATCCCAACGTTGTTCAAGCATAAAGCGACCAATTTCGTTCCGCGGAGGTATGATACTGACGTTCTGTCAAGATTTCGAGCGGGTAACATCTGTCAGTGTCAAAATAACGCATGATTTTAAAGAAAACCTCTAGCTGGCCCACCCTGTTTAAGCTCTATATCCGTCTCAAGCGCTCATATAGACTCTGACGCACAGACTTCCCTGCGCTCCGTTGAGCGAGAAGGGAGCACCATTTTTAGAGGACTATAGAGACTCGCTCCGAGGTGCTGCGTCTTCCTTGTCACTGGTTCGTCGCTATTTCAGCAAGACGATGCTCAAGAAAGCTAGTCAATGACGGTTCTTTGAAGCATATCAGATCCCGAAACCGCTCCTATTTACAGCAAAAATCCTCATCGTCTCGGTTGTCCATCGTCACACCGTGCAAGCAAACCTCACCCACACGCAATTTCAGAGGCCAACCAACCGTCTAACAACCTGTTACGTGCTTCCCGCGGATTGTATTGTAATGCTCCAGTACGCCACACAACTGGCCTCCAACTGGAAAATGGGTTAATCCTCCCATCAGCGATTAAGATACGAATTCACGAGGAAACGGCCGCTGCTGCTCTCATTCCAGATCCGCCTGTCAGCACTAGATCACCGAAAACGGTGGTTTTCCCCCCTCCCCACCCTCGGTGCACGTAACCACCGCCTCAAATGTCCACATAAGCGCCTGTGCCCACCGAGCGCTGATTCACACCTCATTAAACCGATTACGTGTCCCATAATTCAGCGCACAGTGACCGTTCAAAATCGCCATCCATCATGCAGGTGCACAACGCACACGGGCCACTTGGGCGGCCATAAAGTAACCCGATGCATAAATCGGGTTGCTCCTCCGCCCCCCACACACACCGTATGCCGTGTACCGGATATGGGACAATGTTGCACAGCATGCCCACCCAGGTATCGCACATTGTTCCGTAAATTAGAATACAATTAACCTCGAAAGAGCGTATCTGTCGCAAACAGCGCATGCACACACGGCCCGAGTCCGGTCCGTCGAAAGTTCGGGCAGCACACCGCTGCCACCACCACCGCCTGGTGGCGGCCGCTGCTGTGACCATTAATCAAGCGAACCTCCATCGGAACCACTCCCTCATGTGTGATGGATTAAGTGCGAATTGGAATTAATTGAATTCGTACATTGCAGATACATGATATCGGATTGCGCTCGCTCTCTGGGACAAACGTACACAATGCGACAGTCGTACAGACGGGGACGACTGCGACGGCGCGCATACTGTGCGCGCATTGCATCACCTGCCGCATTGCCGAGTACCCTGCTGAGCGGCCGGCACCGATGGCCGGACTATAATCCTCTGCCGGCCGCTGCGCTGCCTTGCCTGCTGACGGACAGAATGCGTTCGCTCCAGAATATCGCGTTTCACATCACGTAGCCTCTTGGATGGATTGAGTGGCTTGGATGACGTGGATTTGCGAGTCGCGCATCGTGGATTACGGAACGCGGATAGCGCGAACGATTTCTGGTTCCCAGGCGTGCGCGGATGAATGAAAATGCATTTTTCCACAAAAGCGTCGATTTGTCCGCGACGAGGAATTCTCCGAACCGACGAGAGAGTGCGGACCTCCCAGGCGGCCACTGATTTACGGACTCGCTCGCCGGATGACCCTTAGGGCCGGCATGGTCTTGGGTAATTTTCACGTATCTGCACGTAATAAATTTCGGGTTAAGCGCGCTGCGCTGCGCCGCTGCACATGGGTGCATCTTGAGCGCACTTTGGTGTATCTTGTCCTGCCCAAAGTAGGCCACGACACTGGTCGTTTTCGGATAATTATTGGCTCACATTCACCGCGATCGGCTCTGCTTGGCTTCGCTTGGCTTGGCCAACTTAGGTAACCGCTGCTGGTCAGAGGCGCTTGCATGAGGCAATGATGACAAATGCAACCGCGCGAGAATATCTCATAATTCGCTGAGTGCTTGTGCCCGATACTGCGGGCTTCGCCAAAAAAGGTTCGCTCAGGCCGATGGAGAGTGTCGCAAGAGCCAGTGCGACACTGCAGCGGGTCGCGTGATGCAGCTACGAACGTTCTAGTCTATGAGTGAAGTGGAGACGGTGTCGTGTTTCGGCACGACATTCGACGACTGATGTAATTTTCGAAACCGGTTTAGTGCGTCGCACTGGAGGTTGCAATGAAATTTATGTCACGTCTGAAAGGGGCAGCGTGGGCACAGCTGAAGGGTAAGGCTTCGATCGAGCGATATGGTCAGGGTAAAGGCTGCCAGATAGATGCTATCGCACCGGACCCGCCGAACGCACGCATGCACGCATGGATCACGACCAGAACGTGACCGAGAGTGTCACAAGCGTTCACTATTTGGAACGGACCCCCACATCCCACTGGTTGCGAGATGAGATTAAGTTGGATTGCCACAAGGTTGTGGACTATCGCCATCACTTGTAAGCGAGGCGGCATACAAAGCTGCGCACCGATGCACTATCAAAGTTCTAGTTAAAGAGTTTCTCTCGTTCGAATGGATCACGATCGGTGCGTGAGTGATGGCAGAAACCTAAACATTCACTTAAACGGTGTCAATTTGATGCTATCGCCGGCCAGATGCACGCACGCGTGCGTCACGCTCTGAACGTGACTGAGAGTGCGGCTGAATGCACAATTTTCAGTGGACCACAAGTCATTGGTTGCGGGATGGTGGCTTACCGAAATGGAGTCCCACAAGGTTGGGGGTAGTTTGAGTACTTTTTTTTCCTTTGAAAGGCAGCCGAATGGCACGACTAATGTGTTGGATTCGAAAGTTGAGGCGCCTGGCGGGGCTATAAATATATTTGAAAGCTTTCCATGGAAATAAAGGTGTGTAGAGACGTGGTCCAAGTGAGGTCCGTACGGTAAAAAGATGTCTTGTGAGGAGCATGGTGTTTGCCTACGTTTTGGTGATCCAATCCAATTCTGGTTTGGTAATGCGTCCACTGTCAGGTCGGTCGTTTAGACATGAGGGACGTCAAGTCGGTACAACTTCTGCCAAAGATGCTTGATAGAGACCACAGAGTGGGCCAGTAGGCCCTCAAAGGGTGGCGTACCACCCATCGGTCATCATTTGAGGATCGATGGTCACAGTATCTAAGCAGATGTCACTTTCTTATCAAGCTTTGAGGCAGTATTGAGAGTGCAACCATTGCCGTGGCAGCGGTATAGCCGACCCAAGTAAAGACAGTACAGGACTGATTTTTAGAGTTTGACTGAAACTTCAGAGAAATCGTCTATGTGCTCTACGACTTTTACTTGATTTAGTACTAATTTAGTACACTTTAGTACTAACTTAGTACACAACCGGTGAAATAATTTAAAACCCTATTTCAGTTTAGTACATGTTACTGTCTGTGAATTGGTAAGATAAAGTAAGAACAGCAGAAATTAGTACATAATTAGTACGATTTTGAGCCAAACTACTCAAATTTACTACAAAATCCCTTCGAAAAGAAATTCATCTAAAGAATGAAAGACAATACACGATTGAATAGGCCAGCAGAAGAATTTGCAAACACTTTTTACGTTGGCGTTGGCAGTTCAACGGGCCTTCATGGTGACTAAGCTTAAGTGAATCCCGTGGATTAAGAACTCCAGTCGGAACGGGAGTACGTCAACTGTGAAACTGTCTTCGAGCCATCCTACCGTAAACCAGTATAAACTCATCAGCTTTGTGTGCTCTGCTCGACAACAAGTCACAGAACATTATACGTTTCCAAAGACAGCACAAAAGAACACCGTAAAGTTCGTCCATACACGGTTTATCCGTCTATGTCAAGCCGTAGACTACAGCCAAACAAAAGCATTCCCATCCAGGCATCGGCTGGCGCAACATGTCCTTTGTCATGGTTGTTAACGATTCCCCTTCTTCAGAAATGTGTATGCACTTCGGATCCCCTCGCGCACAATGGATGCGTGAGTGAGGAAAACTGAGACGACACCAATCACAAAAGACATGGTAGGCGTGCTGACACCCATAAACAGAGACGACAACCTCAGACCTCGGTCCATCGACTCGCAAGATGTCTTTGCCAATCCCACAGACATGTGCGCCGGCCACTTGGGTCATGGCGTGAAAATTCCTGCAAAGCTTAGCAACCAGCACGACCGTCTCGTTAAGAGGCCCCCCCGTGACACTAAGACCGGATTTAATCGTCACTGCCTATCAAAATGTTAATCCGACACTCGTTTGCAGAGATTAAGCATGGCCTTCACAGAGTCGGCTGTTTTATGTCCACGGCGGCGCACCGTGAATGTCCTGCGAAGCCGCTAAGCACTAAGCACCGGTCGCGTCATAACCCGCTGATGATGATTTACATATCATCATCGTGCCCATCACCATCATCATCACTGGCCACAGACTCAGTGTCTACAGCCGATGGCGGTCGTGGCCAAGAAGCCCCACACACACGGTGCCTCCTTGATGCCCGCACACGGATGCATGACCATGTGTGCTCATTATTTGCGCATTAATATGGAAGACAAATGCACATTAGCCCGAGGGTTCAACGCGGGCATGGCGAGCGCGCGCGTCGAACGGAGCCGCCACAAGAAGTGAGTGACGTAAGAGTTGCCTCGCCAATAGACGCGTGTGCACACGCGCTCCGGCGAATTAATTTCAAATCAATCCTCGCCGAACGTGTTTCCTCCTTGTCAACTGCCGGGTGCGGCACATGGAACATACGCGACTTACTTGGAATCGACGACGACGCGGACGTCGCGGTTGCGCGTTCCCCATTTCTGTTCCGCACGCTTGTGGCCCTGCACATCCTCGATAAGATGGACATTCCGGAAGTGTGTTGTGCGTGCGATAGGACTAATTACCAGCGCGGCAGCCGTGTGCGCTCGTTATTATGACGTTGACCCCAATTGACGACTGGCGATTGGCGATTGGCGATTGTGCCAAAAGAATCGCGCGGATTTGCGGTGAATAATTAATTGTCAGCGCTCGAGCTGGTGCTTCCTTGATTCTGTTCTTGCCAACTGATTTATTATTCTGCCAATTGATTGAGCCAACCGAGCCGGATATGCTGGACACAATAAAGTTGATCACCACCTCTGGCTGGCAGGGAACGACAATGGCATGGCTTCAGCTTGTTGCCAGCTGTCGTTGTCGCTGAATTGACATTTTAATTGTTCACGTTTCATTTGCGATGGCTGCTTTGTGTCTGATGCGGGGAGGTGCGGTGCGGTGCGAATGTCTTGCGGTGATTTGGCAAGCCGTTGAACTCCACGGAGTATGATTGATCTGGTGACAGGTGGCATGCCGGCGACAACCGCGACGGCGGGAGTTCTCGTTTGACACGGCATACATCCCGTGTTCGTTCAGCGCGATCGTGTTAGATCACGTAATGAAGAGTGTCGGTGGTTTGGGAAGTGAGTCGGCCGGACTTTGTGTCAGAAAACATGATCGATTCCGTGGAAGATCCACTGACATGAGTGGATGATCAATCATCGAGCGGAAGCGGAAGGAAGTCTTGTTGAAAATGTAAGCGTCAACGGTCTAGAGGGGGCACTTCGCGGCGCATACAATGTACGTCCTGGCTACCCGCCGTTGTGGGGCTTGCTCAACTGATTTGACAATTGGCCAGCATTTAGCTCGCGACCCACTGAACTGCCGTCCCATGGTAGCGCTTAACCCACTTTCGACAGCAGCAAACCAACGTTGCACGCCTGGTCACCGATTTATGATCCAGCAGCCGGGGAGCCGACACGACTGCATAGCGGTCCAGTAATTTGGCATGACGGTCGCTCCTCAGAACACCACGACCCCACACAACTGCGTTTCGCCAAAACTATGCGTTCTCCATCGACGCCGGCCCCCCTTTCCATCCCCCGACGACGAACAAACGCAACGCAAATGCGACGAACGCAAAGAAGCACGAACAGAAAGCAAAATGTGCGAAAAACGATTATCTGTCAAAATACATACCGTTACATCTGGAATCTGCCAACTGCAGTCGCGTTGGGCTCCCTTCGCATGGCGCACGATTGGCATCGGTTTCGTTCGAATTGTCGCGAGGACCACATCCGTTCATTACTCTTTGGCTCGACAACGGCGCTGAAGCTATCGCTGGAGTCGGCGTTGTCGTCGCCGTCGCCGTTGCCGTCGGAGTCGTCGGAGTCGTAGCAGACGTTGTCGTCGCTGTTGTCACCGTTGCTGATGGCATTTCTATTGCATTGGCGGTGGTCGCCGATGTCAATGTTGTCACCGTTGCTGCTGTTGCTGCGGCTGGTGCGCCTGGCGTCCGCGTCGCCGGCTGCGGCCCACACGACGACGACGACGACGTCGACACAGTCGTCGCTGTCAGCGTAATTGTCATTTTTATATTGTTGTTATTATTTTTTGATCGCTGGCAATAATTATCCGCTTGATCATCATCCACGCATTCCTCGGACGAGGACGCCGCCGGTCGGCGACAGCAGCAGCCGTTCAGGCGGCCGCCACCGTTGACGCTCCTCTCGAGCCTGTTGTGCCCGCTTGAAATGTTATTGCTAACTCTTTGGATTTGTTGCTCTGACTGGTGGCTGTGCTGGTGATGGCATTCACTGCCATTCGGGTGCTGGGGGATGGCTTTTGTGACAGAACCGCCGTTGGTGCTATCGCAGGAGCCGGCTTCAGCTGGCGGTTCCATTGCAGAGCACAGATGTGTCTGCTTTTGGCTCTTATCGGCTGGCTGGGCCGCAGTTCGCTGCCTCAATGGGCGGGATTCAGAGTCCTGTAGCGTGGTAGCCACTGGCTGCTGCTCATCCTCGTCGATGTAGGTAAAATCGTTCTCGGCCAGCAGTCGGTGGCGGCACGTTCCCACCCGTGCTACCTCCTCATTCGCCCTTGACATGGCCGAGTATCCATGGAGAACAATTCTGAAACGGGACAAACAAAGTGCGACTTAGTGAGAGATTCCACTCGGTGGCGTATACGTAACGTAATTTCGCAGCTCGTCATTTAATCTCTCTCGTCGACGCAAACGGGGACGTGGATGGCGGCTAATTGGACGGCGTATGAGGAAATTCATGGCAGCACTGACTCGGTTACCGAACAAAGGCACACACGCTGGCCGGGCTTCCTGCTGACCGATCACAGTCGATACCGACACCGACACCGACATCGGTACCACGCCTGTAAAGTTGTTGAAGACAAGCAAAAAAAAACGCTCACACACACTTTACTCCTTCCGTGGCTTGTGGGGTAATTGTCTCTGCTTTCTCGTCACAATTTCTCTAGACGGACTGGAGCTGGAGCTGGAGCTGGGACTGCGACTGAAGCTGGACCTGCTGAGGCGCAGATAATAGATTTGTGTGTGGTTACGTGATGATTGGTGGCAGGCCGTTTTTTTGCTGACTGCGACTGGCACTGGCACTGGCGCTGTGCTACGTAAGCCTGTTCCTTTAATGGATCTGGATTTTACGCGATTGTACACACAGTCGTTTGTTAATGTTGCTTGTTGGTGGACGATGGACGATGGACGATTCGGCTCGGTGCTCGCTGCTCGTTGGTCGTTGCTCGCTGCACTTGTTGCCAATTAATGTAATCGAGGCATTTCTCTTCTGCTATGTGAACACTAATTTGTTGACAGAATCATTATCGTTGCAGCTAGTTAGCACACACGGCGAGCCGACCAAAAGGCCGCGCTAATGAACTGGACACACAGTGGTTGGTTGTGTTGGTCCAATCAAGTGTGACAGGGTGCCTCAGGGGCGAGCGAAGGACGTTCCTGAAAACTGTGATGCCAATGGGGGAGGAGGCATACCAAGGCAGTGACGTGTTGACGAAGGTGCTGGATGCTGGATGCTGGATGCTCAGATGAGGCTGGAAAGTGGGATTTTTGGAATAGGTCTTGTGACGACGAATGGACCACTCAAATGGAATACTCAGCCGCGATGGAGGACGAAGTTGGTGAGTTGTAGAGTTCGTTGGGACGATGCGAGAGACTCTGCTTGAGAAAGTGACAAAGAGCCTCAGTTGGAGAGGGGTCACAGGATGAGGCTTAAATGGAGAAAATTGACAAGTGCTGTGAGCACGAAGCCACTGCATACGAGCAGGCTTACACTCAACAGTATATACCGATGTTAAACGACTTTCGGTGGCCAGAGCTCGACAACATCGATATATTCGAGCCCCAGTTCTAACAAGACGACGCTACATGCGAGTCAACGTTCGAAGTTGTGAAGGAGAAATTTTTGAACTGGCTCATGTAACGGAGAGCGTTTGTCAATAAACCGCCGGGATCATGCGACTTAACACCACTCGATCATTGGGGCTAATTCAAGTCTTCAGTCTATGCTAACAAGCCAACCACGTGCTCGAGCCCAACATTTGAGGCGCTATTGCCGAAATAACGCCGCAAGTGTCGAGTGATCGAGTCTTCAACATTTGGACCGACCGCTTGGAGCGCTCTCATCAAACCCAGGCGACTATTTGAATGAATTGTTATTCTGTACATAATGGCATTAATGTGGCTACTAAATAAAACTAGAATCAATCATATATCTCACAGCATTGTCGGTGCATTTAAATTTATTTTCCTATTGTTCTTATCTGGTCACCCTGTAGAATGAGTATATTTTTTATAAAAGTCGAAAGTCGAAAGAGTTCAGATGTCATTCACGTGTGTTGTTTATGATTCCCCTCCCTGCCCTCCCATCCATGGGTCAAAATATTTGAATCACTTCTTAATCAAACGTCAACAATTGGTCCTTCGAGCCGGATCTCTGCTGGTTTTGAGCAGTGAGCCTGAGTTCAACGGGGCAAGGAACGAATGTAACTCTGATACGAACAAGAGCTGCTGTTAGCGAGCATTAACAAGTACTCAGAGAGCATTGGGACGGTTTGAACGGATTTCATGTTTGGCTTCATCGCCACAAGCCCATTATTTCATGGGAAGTTCCGCTTTTGACCGGCAAGAGTCGGGAACCTCTGCTCACTCTCAACATCTCCTTGAAAGCACTTGATGAGAGCCATCGAAGTGGATCGAATAGTCGGCTGATGTCAGCGATAATTGAACGACTGAACGTTTGACTACAGGGTGGGTCATATAGTGGTTTTTTTTGTTTTTTTTTTAAGTCATAGGTTCTTTTGACACTGACAGCTGTTTCACGCTCGAAATCTTGACCTACTAATGCGACAGTCGGAGTACACTTTGATGACTTCCCTTTCGCTGTTCAGCTCCGGCGGTAATAACGTAAGACCCTTCGGTCAGTTCCTCAAGACCATTTCAACCAAATTCAACCACGCTCCCATTTTGTCATGCAATTCGAGCGAATTTGAAAGCACTTTTCATAGGAAAACAAATGGAATTAACCTTCCTACAGGAGCAAGAAGGGAGCTACAAAAAGTCATGTGTCGAGAATGAAAGGATGCACCATAAACTTCCAGCTCCGTTTAGATCTGTTCATCACGAACTTATCGATCCAAAGCCTTGTCATCAGACGTCTCCTGTCTTCAATTCTATAGGAGTTCCTTATTCTCAGACATGGACGAGTGGTATTCCCTGTGACAACCACCACTCTGGCGCTGCGATTCAAAATCAACCCCCACACAATCATCTCGGAGCCTTGGAACGTCGTGTACTGGCCAAACCTTCACACAAGCCCCACTCGTGTACTCCTCGAACAGAGATCTCAGGATGTTCTCTCTAAAAAAAAACTGAACAAGCACTGCACCAACGAGTCCCCTCCCCCGTTCCAAGTCCCAGGCACACACACTCTAAGTGGCTTTCAGAAAAACCCACACGGATCGAACGCGGCGCCTATTTGGCCAGATCTCTGCTCAGTCCCTACAGCAATGGATTTTGCCAAAAACCGTGTCCAACATGCTCAATGTTGCAGCCAACAAAAAACGAAACAACCAGAATCCCACATGTGAACACATCGGCGCGGCGCAACGACTTTGTTGCCGATTCTATTCCCATGTCAGCGCGCACATTCAACCGACAGCTCGATGTTTATCTAGCGAATCACTGGTGGATGCTGAACATCTGCGATGTATTTTCTGCGCAAAAACGACACACAACATCATGCACACATCTGCGTGCGGCTAATCCCAGCAGTGCCGGGGAACTGGGTGCAGCAGCGTTTAGTGGGCGCCACGAGCACGTTGCGCCAGCACACATGCTCCAGCATTTCGCGCGCCAGAATTCGCTGAGCACTCGCAATCGAATTGACGTCCCCAGATGCAGTGCGAATTTGACGAGCGACTGTGTTCCAAAATACTCGTAAATCATCGGAAATCGATTTGCGAAAAGCCGTACAAGTTGGGGACCGAGACCGAGACCGAGACCGAGTCCCTCTCTCTCTCTCTCTCTGACTGCTGTCGGCGTGATTTATTTTCGTAACGCAGATCCTCGGTCCCTGCTGGTCGACTCGCCAAGAAGCGGGAGTGTGCCGGAAGGAGAATCACTGTCTGACGTTTGGCTGTCAAAACAAGCAATCAAACAGCGATTGCGAGTGATTCATTGCCCGCAGCAATTGCTGCCTGCCCGAGATTAACCCCGTGATTGCATTCTCGGGCTGGGAAGACTTGCATGCATGCATTTTTCTAACCCGTCGACCGTGGACGGGATGGGACGAGCGGTGGCGAACAGTGGGAGGAGCACTGCAATCTATTGGTATTCCTCGAAGCGGACTCGGTCGTCGTCCATCGTTGACAGTCGCCACGTCATCGTTGGGAGTAGTTGTCGGAGCTGCTGTACCTAGTGACAAATCCAATTAATTCTGAGCAAGTAATGGAGTCATGATGTTCGCTTGTAATTGCAGGCAATGAATTCACTTCTGCATCCGGTACGGGGTGAGATACGCTACGACTAAGTATGCAGTCGGGTCCCGTGGTGCTGGGCGGCCCGGCGGCGCGGGCTGTACAGTGCACGGCGATGCTTGTTTTCGGAATTAATTGCTTGTAATCGATGCACTTAATTGCACCGGAATGGGTGTGTGTTGGCATTTATGATTGAGGAAGACTGATTTACGAATGTGATTCATTTTCAGGCAGGGCCTAGCTCCGCTGGAATGCCATTTGAAACTGATTATTGTCGGAATGGTATTTCAATTGGTCTCTAAGGCTGTAGCGACTGCAGAATTGTCGTCGATTTGGTGCTGCGACGGGGATTTGTATCCTTGCCACCAAGGTGGAGAACTTCTTCGACACACGGCTGAGTTAGTTTACACTTTCAAGAGGCGGTTGGTCATTAATGCTCATATCCAACACATCCGCAGACCATGGATGGACGGAGCAGAGACACAGAGTCTGTACCCCTGAATGGCATAGCAGAGGAACTGATTCGAAAGGAACATCCTAGCTCTCTTAGGAGGGATCAGTGAATGCAACAAAACAACGCCTGAAAGTCCTTCAATTTGATCATCAAAAGTAGCGACTGATTCATCAGACTGTTGCCATTTGAGAATCAACAGACAAGTATTGCAAGTGAGTCAATATCGACTTTCCGTCGAGGGGGTCTATTCAAGTGATGTCCACACTTGGCCGCCAAACCATATCGAAACTGGATCCACGATCTTGAGAGGAACTAGTGTTGTCATAAATTTTTGCAGATTTCCCTTGGAAGACGTTTTAAAATGATTTCAATTTTTGAAGGAAATGACCGAAAAATGAAATAACCACAAGACTTCATTGATTTTCTGTGACTCCTGAACGGCAAGGTGGATGAAAGTAAAAGAAAAAGACGTGAACAAACCCGTGTTATTATTTGAATTTAAGACTGTGACCATTTATGGACGGGCCAGAAGGCTTTAACGTGTTTTCTGATCATTCACGGGGGTCACAGTTTGGTGTGGATATTGGCAGGCTATCGCATTATTGTGTCAAAATGTCGTTACTATCAATAGCTACAACTTTTTCTTCAAAATTGTTTGGATCTGGTTTCCAGAAGACAGATAAATGATCCACAGCCGATAGTAGGGAATATTCCTTGTTATTTCAAGAAATCAACTAAATGCCTTCGGTGTCCTTGGTGTCCACGGAAATCTGTCATCTATATAATAAATATAAATAAGACAACGTTCAGGCCAAAGTTGGCACTTAACATTTGCGTATAGCTAAGCAGTCACCAGTTGCGACGCGTCGTGTCCACTCTACTCAATCGGTTCAAAGGAACACCAAAGTGCAGATTGTCTTGACATAATTCTCTTTGACCCAAAAAAGGAAAACTTTCCCCGTGTGCATAACATCTGGAGTACGTACACTCCTCGGAGGGATGTTGACTTTCATTTCAGTCACATGGAAAGTAGTCTCGTAAGATGACTTCGTCGATGCAGGGAGCACATGTTTAAGCCTGGCTATGGGCACAGAACCACACTTTCACGAGTACGCAGCTTGATTCTCCCTTGATCTGACTGTCTTTCTACTCCGATCTGGGCGGGAACTCTTGAGGAACTGTAGCGAAAAGAAACTGCACTCGCATCGAATTGCTTTCAAGAAGCATTTAGAAATAATTTAAGAGACGAAAATAAGAACAAAACAATGCATTTTTGACGTTTCTTCTTGGAGTTTGCCACTTTTAATAATTCAACAAGATCCTCAGGCACTTTCTCAACCTCACAAGTGGCCCTAATTCTGGGACATTTAAAGGATTTTCGAATATTTCAACAGTTTTGTGGAAGGCACTCAATTTTCTCTTTAGTGTAGGGTGCTGTTGCCAAGTGTGGCCAAAATTTAGTGGTGACTGTATGCTTTCAGGCTCGTGTGGGAATGTGTACTGAGTAGCTTAAGAAGCTGAGTAGGAGTAACAGAGTAAAACTCTGCGGGATACCTGGCCATACAGGGATAGATGGTAATGAAATAGCCGACTCCCAGGCTAGGAATGGTGCATCGGACAATTTTATAGGCCAACCCTGGTCACCGAATCAAGAGAGTAGACGACAAGGTAAAGTCTCATGCAGTAATGGAATCGTTTCACGGACTGTATGGGAGTGCCACCGTCTTGTCGAAACCACATATTTGCCGCATCAATATCCATCTACCACTTTCGGCAGAAAAAACTGTGTCATCATGTCGCTATAAACGATCACTGTACGATTCTTTTCCACGACGCCGCAATTTTCAAATTTCCAGTGTGTTTAGCAATTTAAACTGAAGCAATTTCCCTCGATTCTTCGATTAATCTCTTCACAGTGGACGAAGTTCAAACACTATTCCAACCATATTTTGTATGCATTTTCGAACTGCGGCCGACAAATTTTAATGTAAACAAAATTAAACCAAGCTGTTGTACGGTGTGATGCTCCCTCTTTACTAACAATGCACTATCAGCTGTCAAATTGTGGCTAATTTGGTAAGCGCAGTATTAGCGCAGGTACTGCAACGTAAAGCGTTCTTAATTGCAAACATTTGGCAATGATGCAATGCATCGCATTTCTAACATGACAGATGAAAGCAGCCACTGTGCAAACAAAAGCAACGATCGCATCACAGATTATCGTGATGCATCAACAGGCAATGATGCTTACGCGATTTGTTGGCGTTTACGAACTCAGCCTGCTTTCTTTTTCAGTGTTGCCAACTTTTTACTGCACAAATCGCGGCGAATTCAAATTTTGCGATTAATTTTCGACACCATTTTGCACACGCTGTTTCTTCATATTTTTAAGTTGGAATTATCTTCACAGAGACTTCGACATCACTGACATTAGAATTTGATTTGGAGATAATTGGGGAGTCTAGGATGGGGGATGAAAAGTTCGGCTTTCGTGTTTTTTAACTACTATCTTTTTGGCAACACTGGTTTAAATAGCTGACGCACGGTTTGTGTTTTGTTTCACTGTCAAACATCTTCAGTATGGTCTATAATTTAACCATGAATCGTCTTACAAACGAACAACGCTTGCAAATTATTGAGTTTTAATATCAAAATACGTGCTCTGTTAAGAAAGTTCATCGCGCGCTTCTTCCATTTTATGGTCAGCTCATTTTTGCCTCAATGGGTACGTAAATAAGCAGAATTGTCGATTTTGGAGTGAATATCAGCCAGAAGCATTGCAAGAGCTACCAATGCATCCGAAAAAGTCACAGTTTGGTGCGGTTTATGGGCTGGTGGCATCATTGGACCGTACTTCTTCAAAGATGATACGAATCGTAACGTAACCGTGAATGGTGAGCGCTACCGTGAGATGATATCCAACTTTTTTTTGCCCAAAATGCAAGCTTTTGACTTGCATGACATGTGGTTTCAACAAGACGGTGCCACATGCCACACAGCACGCGCAACAATGGACTTATTGAGGGGCGAATTCGGTGAACATTTTATTTCACCTTCGGGACCGGTCAATTGGCCGCCTAGATCGTGCGATTTAACGTCTTTAGACTATTTTTTGTGGGGCTATGTTAAAGCTCATGTCTATACAGACAAGCCCGCTTCAATTGACGCATTGGAAGACAACATTGAAGCATTTATTCGTGAGATACCGGCCGAAATGTTGGAAAGAGTATGCCCAAAATTGGACTAAGCGGATGGACCATTTGAGGCGCAGTCAAGGTCAACATTTGCATGAAATAATCTTCAAACATTAAATTATATGGACCGTACTATCGATTCAAATAAAGATTTCATGTATTTTTCTGAATTTTACGTATTTTTTTTTGAAAAACTTTCCTATAGCTTTTAAAAAGTCACTCTTTACTACCCTCGTGTAATATCTTTACTCCTGAAGAAGTTACAAGGTCACCACAGGGCCCATGAGTCACTGCGGCTCATCACTGACTGCACTTGTACTTTCGAAGTGCACCAAATGTCAGAAAGGAACACCCTTCAGAAGAAAAGCGAACAATCGAATGTCCAATCAAACAACGTGACACCCCAAAAATGTTCCACAAAAATGCCTGCAATCCATCCACTGACAGCGTATTCAATCCATCAACCAACTTCCGCAGATACTGCCCCACATCATGAAGACCATGCCCCACATTTGCCGTGCACACATCGACGACCACACAAGTGATGATCGTAAATAGAAACTCGATCTGGTCGCACATACGACCTCCAGGAAGGCGTTCTTCGCGCAGACAAATTGCCCCCTCTGCAACATGAATGCCCATCAGGAGAAGTCATCTGCAACATGCCAAAACAAGCGAGCACATTCTAAGACAGAACAGAGCGCGTCTAGTCCCTGTCAACGAACGATTCCCATCTGTTTGACCCATAAAACCTCGGCTCCGTGGTGAAGATCAACCGAGTCATGCACGAACCAGACAAACTCCCCCACAAGCCGCATCATCATCAATCAATCACTCCCGTCCGCCGAGCCATTACCACGACTGTAAGCGCCTTCACAAAGTGAATTCAATTAGCATCCAACTTTGACCCATTTCCCGAAAAGCAGCCAAAGAGAAATCTTCTCCTGCAGCCAACTGCCAACTGGGCTGCAAGAGTGTCAGTGTACGGCGCGACGCACGCTCTTTCAGGCCTGCGGCCATCAATCAATTTCACACAAACGCCATCAACCGAATTGGGTACACCCCATGACATCCCATTAGGATAACTCTGACTTCGGACCGCCCCCCCACCGTCACGCAACGACCGAGCTAGCCTAACCCCGACACTCTCCAGGGTTCACGGATCAAGGGGGTCACTACAAATTGAATGCGATACGAGCTGCCGTCAAGCTGTCCCTCGCACGTGAGTGTGTGCGAATGGAGGTGCGCGCACGCGCTCCTTCGCGCCGGCACCCATCGATTGACGCTCAATAGCTGAGCACGACGACGCACGGCGACCGCGGCAGCGACGTCCACTGACCAATTTAGTATTTGGCCAATAATCCGCTGCCGGCCTAGCGGACACCACGTACGACCGTCCATTAGGCCTAAACTCGCTTTGCTACTTCGGAGCCGCGGCCGTCCCCCCGTCCAGTGCAGGCACAGCACAAACAGAAGTCAAGAGGCACTGCATCCCTGAGTGGAAACCAATTGAAATCGTGGTACACTCCAAGTGCCATCCGCCATGTGAGCCACACCGGATTGGGTCGGCGATTTATCAACGCAAGGCACCGGCGACTGTCACCCGAGCCCAGAGCAGAGCGGAGGAGAAACCGATAGACGATAAACATGACCATTTATTCCGACCAAACACAGACACCAAACGCCGCCTCGGCTGCCACCCAAGAGTCCCAACACACACACACACCGATGGCGCGCCATCAGGGCCACCGAAAAAGCCCCACAACCAGAAAAAGGAACGCCACCTAGCCCCTGCGACGGATGACTAATCGCCGCGCGTCAATATCAAATTACAATTTCATTTCGAAAGAGCGACGCTTCGTGATTTGTGACTGCATTTACCATCGATGGCGTGTCATTTGTCAGGGGCCCCCACCGGCCCCCGGTAACCAATTGACTGGGCCGCCTCTGGGTGCCAGTCTTTCGTCTTTCGAGGACCTACTCGTCTCCTCGTCTTGGCGGGCTGCGGCGTTAATTAATAGTCAGCGGTGATGCGGGACGATCGCCGATTGGCAATTGGCGGATGGCGACAGCGACGGCGACGCGACTCAGACCGACTTTGTCCCAAATGAGAAATCGCAAATGAAACTGTTGCCACTGCTTGTTGCCGGTCGCTTGATCTGATGTCCACTCGCAACGAGGAGATGCATTACCCACGGCGTCAGTCTCCCTCCCCGGCACCGCCATCGCGTCGCGTGCGAGTAGATTTCTATGCCAACGGACGGCGGCTTTTGTTTTGTGGGTCACAACCATTCATGGAAAGGGCCAGTGACAAGAGGTTACGTAAGGCATCCTCCTCCTGCTGGATCAGGTTGTGGGAACTCAGTCAGTTCGAGGGCAGATTCTAGTCTCTTTTCGGGGAAATTTGACACTTTTCTGAGTGAGCATCACACGCTGCGGGCGAACGGACACCGGGGACACCTGTTGGAGGGCTTCGTTATCAGCAGACGTGATGCTGCCGAACAAAAGGGCGCTATTTATGGGATCTTTCGCGTGGAGATTGGATAAGATTCCTGAAACTGGAGACGGATGGGCTGGTTTCCAGTCCTCATCATCATCTGTTGGAATGGGGAGTGATTCAGAGAATCGATAACAGCACAGATTTATCGTGAAAACGCAGTCTTTTGGACGATCTAAGGTGTCTCGAGGGTACATCGAGTGGTGAGGGGCCATTCGATACTCCAAGAGTGAGCATTAATCTTGTCAACCTTGAAGCTTATCGGCCGAGTTATCGATCATCTGCAATACATCACCTTCAGCCCAAAGGAGGTCTTCAGTTTCATCAGAAATTGGAGACGATCTTGAGCCATTTGACCATCGATGTGCAGCTCAACTTTCTGGTCATGTGGATCGATCGATAAATCGATAAATCAATATCGAGCTTGTTCAAATTATCGATCATCGGAGTCCAAGTCTACGTAATTCCTTTGTCAATTGACTGTCAGGAGAGTGATAGTACATTTCAAGCAATGAAAATATCAATTCACACCGACTGTTTGCCGGTTATCGAATGTGTTATCGATTTCGTTTCGATGCGATATAGGGGATATTGCAAGATAAATCCCATCAGTTCCAGAAGAACCGTGTGAGGATGTTGGTCCATAAAGGCATGGCTTATTTGCTTGTTATCGATAATGTTATCGAAATATTATCGGCAATGTTATCGTTCTCGCGGTAGGAGATCAAGTACCATGTCTGATCGATTGCATTAAATTCAGCGCAACGGTCAATAGCCGCACTGAGGTGCATGTTATCGAACACGTTACTGAAAATGTTATCGATCTCACTTCATTGGGATATTAGGGAGTGACTGAGTTCAGAAATACCATCAAAACGGTTTGCAAACGAACTGAAGTGCGATATAAGCTTCATGTTCTATTATATGTTATCGATATTCTGATCGAATATGTTATCAATCTCGTTTCGATGGAATATTTCAGAAATATCAATAAAACCGTTTATAAAGCAACCCGATTGTAGTGCTGTAAGCATTTTTATTCGCAGCATGTTATCGAAAATGTTATCGACTGCATACAATTCAAACTCTCTGTACTTCCAGATAATTCAGATTGTTGAACGAAGTCGATAGGAAAGCTTCGTTTATTCGATTAATTCATAGTTCATATCGATGCTGCATTTTCAGCCATCAATTGACATCTCTAGGGAGTACGTTCAACGTAGTCATTCTCGATCTATCGGTGATCCTTTTAAAAATTCCCATGAAAGCCATGCTCCTCGGCCATTATCGAATATATCGTGGATGTCCCCTCAAAACCGACAACTTTGAGGACAGACAGTAGGCAACAAAAACCGTCGCACGCATTTCCGATCACGTATCACATCTCCGATTCTGATACGATTACGAACTGCTAACGATCTTGTTGAAAAGCTATGATCGTGCAGCGATCGTATACCAAGTATACCAAGTGCTTTCACTGAGTCATTCGATACTCAATCCGATGCATATTCATCGGGAATCGGATCGCACGCCTACTGTAGATCACTGATCTTCGTGTTGTCGATCGCATTAGCAAACGGATGTAAACAAGCGATACGATCACGTAACCTGACTGTGAGTCGCAGGCGTACGATCAAATTAATGTCATAAGCAATTTCGTGGAGTTTCTGTTTCAAAACCGACGCTCATTTCGGTGACAGTTTGATCAGTCAACAGCCCAGCGAAACGGAGCTGCATTCCGAATGATCTGCGTGATGTTGTACACCCCAGTTCTGTTCACATCGATTCTCCCCTCGAACAAGATCGGCGGAGAGCAAGAACCTTCATCGAAGGTTGACCGTAAGCCGCCTTAGCCCTAAGTTCACTCAACCCGATATGCCGGTCCCACAAAATGAATTAAATCCTATCAGTGGCAATCTGCGGGTCGATAGCACTAACTAAACGTTCATGGGACCTCGTCCACCCTGAGCAGCAAGCGTCTGCATCTCGCCTGATCCCATGTAAGCGATCATGTCACTGAAAGCTCCTACATCATGGCTCTCATGAAATTTAGATAAATCTTCGATGCTCCGTGTGCCTCGCCTGCTCCCCTGCTCCATGTGTCATCGCACTTAACCAGCCTCACTTATCTGCCCGTTGGAATCTTTGCTTCTTTTGTGATCCACGTTCGCATGACACGACGCTACTTACGTATGTACGCCGCCGCCTCCGCGACCCATCTTACGAAGATCCCCATCCATTGTCAAGCCACCATCATCGTCGTCGTCGTCGTCGTCGTCGCCGGCTATAGCTCTCGTTTGCGTTTGCGTTTGACGTTTGCATCGGGCGGACGCGGGGGATTTATGTTTTCCCGCGCTGACAACCAGCTGTCAGTCGCAAGTGAAGTCGCACTCCGCACACAGAGGGGCTTGGGCTTGTCAAAAGCGACACTCAAGTGTGTCGCCTTAAGGCCACTAAAGCAAACAGTAATCTCGCTTCAAACCGCGCCAAGTGTGCTCGCACAATAGCGCTGGACAACTATCCGGTCACTCGATGTCTCTGCGCCCGTATCTTTGTTCGGGCGAAAATAAACAAAAATTTAACGTAAAGTACCAAAAACAAAGGCAACACCGAAACAGAACACGTATCTCCTTGTCCTTGTCCTTGAATCGCACAGCAGTCCGTCGCCTGAAGTTTAACCCGACCGCTGGCTACGTTGAGAGATGTGCGTATGGATTTGTTTTTTGTTTTCATCCACGCCAAGCGTGTGGCGTGAAGTTTTTTTGTTTTGTTTTTTGGCTCATTTCATGTTTCGCTTGAGATGAGGGACCATCGATACCCGGAGCTCGGCTCGGCACTGCTCACGCGAGGGGAGATTCAAGAAGCTGTGCCGTTTTTTCGACGGTGGCACGGTATCGCTGGGTTATGCAAGACCGGCAGGCAGAAGGGCTTGACATAAATGCAAAGATTACGTAAGCGAAAGACAGATAATGCTGGATGATGGGTTCGAGGTTTCGCGCGCGTAGGTCGGTATGCGCGCTGAGATGAATTGTGTCTGTAGGACTTTTGGCGGCAGAGGCTTTGTTCGGGGGATTGTTGTGCGCCTTGACCGTATTGGCCGGGATGATGCATGAGTGGTGGGCACTGTGCGAGAAGAACATGCAGCCTTGGCTTGGTTGGAGTTCGTACGGTTTGCACGCAGTTGAATGACCTTCACTGGGAATGTGGTTGTTTTTTTTTTTTGACAAATTCACAGAGGCTTTGATGTCGGTGGAGTGTGTTGCTTTCGCTTGGGGATTCTTGCGATTGGATAGTGAGAAGCTACGGAGAGTGGATCCGTTGAGGGTCGCGAGCACACAAGTGCTGTCGAAGAGTCCGATCGAGAGTGCTGCCCTCGGGCAAGGTTTCAAGTTCAAACGGCATTTGATCCTTTCCGTCTGCGATCATTTGAAGAAAAGAATATGGGTGACTGCGCGGCAGATCAGTATTCAACCATCTGTCATTATGTCCAGGACACGATCATCCTGGACCACGAAGGTAAGAGCGATCGTCGCACCAGAAGCAGTTGTGACCCACTTAGATTCTGTTTGGATCCATTGTGCTATCCTTAACCACCCTCATCGTGGGAGGTTCATCTCTCGGTATAAAGAGAAAGTGATCGCGAACGCTAGAGACGACAAGGCGATCGCGGTGGAAACTGGACTGAAAGCAGTGCGGCCGGGATGGTCAAGGATGAAAGCATTTACTTTGTAATGAGACGTGAAGGGTCTCCAAGACGGAGTGGATCGACGAGGATCGTGGGATCGACGAGCATCACTCTGGATCGACGAGGATCGTAGGTTTTGGTTTAACTAGGGGTATGGCGATCACAGAAATATAAATTTGACTTCGAGCTGCAATTGTCTTTGTTAATGATCAGTCTAGCGTCTGTTGAAGCCTCAGCAAGTTTATAGCGATCACCCTTGTTTCTGTTGAAACCTCAGAAAGCGCAAGGCGATAGGAGGTCATTCACTACAAATGTGGCTTGGCTACATTTTGAGACACGATCGTCTATGTTGCTGATCAGTCTTGCGCCTATCTAGACCTCAGCAAGACCATTGTTACTGGTCACCCTTCCTCCTCTGTTAAAACCTCAGGAAGTTCAAGAGACGATTGAAGATCGGTCTTTTCGCTTGACTGCATTGCGAGCGAGGATCGTCCCTCTTACTGATCGCCGTTGAGCTCTCAGCCAGCCCAAGAAGATCAGAAGTCAGTCCGATGGATCAGCGTGTACCATATGCCAACACGATCAGCTGGCGATCAGTGTGTACAATTCTACATTCAGTGCATCCAAGACCTTTTGTTCGAGGCGATCAGGTTTCACATACCTGACCTTTGCATCTAGACAAGCACGATTGCCTCAGAGTTGGACAGAGCACTGAATGGGCCGGTGATCTTGTCCACGATCGTCGTGACTAATCGATCATCACTTGAATGATCTACATGCGATCGTCGACGTACGAAAGCCCCTTTAGATCAAAGTTCATCGAGAACTTCGTGATCCATTGAACTTTAGACGACCACGATCACTGGTATTTAATCCGCTTCGTGTTCAAAATGTGCCAGCTCATCGTTCAAGGCCGCTCAGCTGACTCGCCGCCCATGCATTGATCATGCCTCTGACTCACACTCTTCTGATCGTGTCCCCGATCATTGGCAGATCATTCAGCATGTCCGACAGACGATCGTGTCCATCAGTGAGTGCCGCACACAAAACAACACACACATCTGGCCGTATCGGCCGATCCCTGTGCTACCTTAGAGATACATATCTGTCGGTTGTATCGCCGAATAACCATATATCTCAATCTTACCGCGCGTGGGCAGATATGCGTTTCACCGAATCTAACAACACGTCAACTTCCTCATTCCGCGCGCAACTCGAAGTCAATAAATACACTTGGATCGGTACTATTTCAATGTCAAGTACGATTGCGGAACAGTTCGGTCTTGCTGGGTGCCCGTGTCCTGTGCAACGGCATCCACCGCCATACCGTGGCGACAGCAGCAGCAGCCGCAAGTATCAATTCACTGTGGTACAACCGGTGTGTGTGTAGTGTGCGCCACTTATTGCGATACGAAATAAGGCAAATGGCTTGGCGTCACCACTGCTGTGGTCCATCATCCACTCCAGACGAAGGCTCTCTGAAAACTGGGCCACACCAGTGTGTATCTCACCGTCGCGTCGCGGCCGCATCGGCTTGACGGCCACCTCATACGTGCGTGTGCCCGAGAGGTGGGTACTTTCCCTTCAGCACGTTAGACAGACAAGAAATGTATCTCACTGCAGATTGATGATACCTCGATACGATTCGATTTTGATACTCGCTGTTGGCTGCCGCAGCCTCACAGACGCACAGAGTATGCACGTATCACTTGCGGCAGTGTGTGCGGTGTTCGGTGTGCGGTGTGCGAGCCGCCCCATTCACGATACGGATCCAATTAAGCACTGTCGCTCTGACATCAGCCACATCAGACATTCCGGGCATACAAGTCCAAACAGAGCTTTTAATTGTCCGCAATCGTTCAAGATCGAGGCTAAAATGAATGGAATCCATTCAGAACTGGCTGGTTACAGAAGAACACCGCTGCGCGCACTGTAACTCGCCCAGATACGGCCGCAAACGCGCAGACAATTGAATTAAGACTAGAATTAGCGATCAATTTGGTTTAATTGTTAGCAATTTCCTGTTTTGTCGACAGTGCGGTGGGGCAGGGAGGGGAAGCTTCATGGCACCGCAACAAGCAATCGGGTTGAGTGCGCACAGCCGGATGTCGGAGTGCCGGTGTAAGCGAAGATCAGCCTGAGGGGGGTCCGGTGATGATAAGATCTTGTGATTAATGCTCGGCTTCGTTGAAAGTGGTTCAATTTGCGGTTGTTGCTGCGAGCTATGGGTGCACACACTGGCGGCGCGGCGCGGCAGCTTGGTGGCGATGTGCGTAAGCGTTGACCGTGGGAACGAGTGCGACTGGAAGACGGATGTAATTGAAAGGGTTTTGCGTGCGGACGTATCTTTTGAGGCGATCTTTGAGGGTAGGGTATACACGGACGATGTCACAATGGACGATGACGCATCGGGAGCTGAGTCGAGCCGAGAGAGTTTCTCCTTTAGCACTCTTACGTGATTGTACTTACACTGACGAAGGTGGTCACACATTCGCGGGGACATCTATGGGTTCCACCAGGCTGCAGCCGACGACCAAAGCCACTTCCTCAAAGCGACGCCAGACTTCGTGGAAGCCAAGACAATGACCGTCTCACACCACATGTGCCTACGAAAATTCCGCGCCACAAATCAAAATCGAACAGCCGTCCATCGACCACAGCCGCACGTTTAAACAAAACGTCCTATTGCCCACACGATGGCTTGCCACACGATGGCTTCGAGACGAGAAAGCATTTCGCAGACCGTTGCGTCCACTGGACCAAGCACTCTCCTACTGAAAGATCAAATAAACACAGTGCACACGTCGCGTCGACGACCGCCATCATCACTTGGTTGGCAGCGCGTTCCAACAAGGAAGTCAACTTGTTTCTGCAATAACGCATCAATTCACGAGGCATGCCAATGGCCTGCCGCGATCGTTTCATCCATTTCGATGCAGACGAAGAAGATTGATGCGTTCTCCGATTGAAACGTTCCTCAGAGCATCAGACCATCGGTGCATCAGTGCATCAGTGCATCAGAGCATGGATTCCCAACTGGCCCCCTGACTGCCTGACTGTATGCCTGTGTGCCGTCCAACTGTAATTAATAGAACATCATGTTTCTTGAATGGATGAGCAAACACTATTGCACCATCATCGTCGGGCGGCAGCAGCAGTGGCAGCAGCAGGCTCAGGAACGCGCACAGATGGTGCCGCCGCGTTTTCCCTCAGCCAGTGTCAGTTCGAATAATAAAGATTCCAAGAGATTCCTTCATTCCAGCGGAGTGATTACAGCGATTGTGACCGCAATAAATAAGAAGACAGCCAGACTCGCACAGCGAGTGATAGCGCAACGCTGAGATCGTTTACCAAGCAAACTAGCAGCGAGCAGCGCACCCGAGCATTTCCCCTTCAACATTCGAATCACGTATGGCTCTTCACAGAAACAGTTGTGTCGTGTCTAGACAAGGCAGCGCAATCGCTGCAGTATTCGCGGTGACTACTGGGCGCGGACAATGACAGGCGGCGAGAGAGTTTAGTCCCCCAATTGATTTGATGATTAATTCCCCGTCAGGCACCGAGGTACGGTCTCTCCTCTATTTCGAGGATCAATTGAAGCCAATGGGCCTGTCTAATGCGCTCAATGGAAAGTTACACGAAACGGCGCAGTGCGGCGCGGCGACCGAGACGAATGCGCGTTCTTGTTTCGTGTAATTGATCGGAATGTCGCCGATCGAACGGTTCTGATATGCTCTCCCAGTGCAGCGAGTTCAACGATGGACAACGCATTGTTGATCGATTCATCGTTTCGTTTTGACATGACACGCTGACGGCTGTCACTGCACCCTCCCATTCGCAGGCAGCCACGATCGATGATGATCAATCGGCGGACGGGGTGCACAGTAGCTGGAGTGTGTGCATGTGTGCCCGGGGAGTGATCTGCACCTAGCCTGGATGTGAGGCGGAAATGGAATTCTCCGCATGCGTGATCGGTCGATCGGTAGTGATCGGGGGCGACTCCTTTCACATCGATTAGAAGGCGGACAGTGTTGCTTCCGTTGGACCACACGAGATGGTCAAATAAACGCACAATTCACCGACGATCACTGGCTTCGACGATCGCGATCAAGCAGGTTTTGTTTGCCAAAGCTCCAGCACGGAAGTCGGACAGGGTTGCATGAAGACAGTCAATCGAGGACCTCTTCAGTCTTCAACAGCGACGTGAGAACAAGCCTAGATGCCTCAGGCTGCTTCTAGAGGACTAAAGCTGGAAAATTGAGAACCTCGTCGAGAGTCGAAGCACGTCTAGGGATCCTTCTAATCAACCAGGCAGGCTTCACAGGACAAAAAAACAGCTTTAAACATTCACACGCAAACTTACATCAATTGCCAAGCATCACGAGTCACTCCTTGTCTTACCTGAAACGAGAAAAAAAAAAAAAGTCAAAACTTAGTTCAGACGTTACAACATCAAATCTAGAGTAGAGTTGCATAAGCTACGCGCCAATGCCTGGGTGCAGCTGTTGCTGTTGAAATCAGATCAAGACGGTGATCATGGAATGAATGAAGTAAGTCAGTTCGGTGCTCACCGTTAAGTGGCGCACTGTGTTTACACTATCAATGACAGCTTCAATTGGATCGGGCAACACAACACAAGACGCCCTCAGGGCGTGCTCGTTAATCTCTGTTGGCATAGTTAATTAAATCGTAACAACTCGCCATGTGAATGGTGGCATTCAAATTTGAATTGAGCCATCAATTCGAACAGGCTCTACAAAGTGGTGCCGAGGGACACTTTTTTTTTCGAATATGGAGGGCAAACTTCCGCAAGCTGTTCGTATTTTTTTTTTTTTTTGTGAGGACAATCACTGAGCTTGGCTCAATTGGAATTTCAACTCAATCATTGTCCTAAGATGGGGCATTAGGGTTTTCAACTGAATGGGGAGATCGCCTTATTTACTGATGGCTCAAAGACGGCGTCGGCTCAGTTCAAGAAGTCCCTGGCACTTAGAGACTTCAAGCCGAAGTAGCTGCGATACACGATGGAGCACTCGTGTTGAGAGACCATAACGATCACGGCCAAGCGGCCATAGCATGACAACACTTTGACGTCGAAGCTGGTCAGGTTATGCAGGCAGAGAGACATCCTTGGTGAACTCGGTGGCCCCCTGCTGGGTACCGGGGTATACTGGAATCCAAAGAAATGAAAAGGCGGACGAAAGTGGGATCGGAGCTGGGAGCACCTCTAGATCCCTCAATCGCGTAGAGACTTGATCTCACTTCTGACGTCTGGTCTCTAGGTTACGACAAATTCGACTGTCTCTAGAAGTCCTAGGTCCTAGATCTGATGGCAGTCAACTTAGACGCAAACATGCTGCCACTCTAACTCACATTCAATGCGTCGGTACACACCGCAAAGCGACTTCCACAGAAGCAGCAGGAATGATGAAGAAACGGAATCGATCCAGCATCTGCTCTGCGATTGCCTAGCCCTAGCAAAGAAAAAGAGGCAGTTCATACGAAAGCACTTCTTCGCAGAGCTAGGGGTCTTAAGCGATGTTGAACTGGAGAGCCTAACCAGATTCATATGTGCGTCTGGATGGGGCTCAGACTTAAGGTAGGTCTCACGGCAGTAACCGATCATCTAAGTGGGGCACAATGGACCCAACACGTTTGGCTAAGCGAGAACGTCCATCGACCTCACTGCTGCCGATCCGCTGGCTACACTCATGGCACTGTACAGCACGTGCAGTTCGAAGTTAGATATTCACCTCCAATCGCCACAAACACAAACAAGATCAATGATCACGCGGACAGCTTTTCTCTTTAAAATGTCAAGAGATTGTCTGTGACTCAGCGTATCGCTGAGATTATCAAGCTTCTTAATAAACCCTATCTTGGTCTAGTCTCTATTCCCTTGGGTCCACCGATCTACGTACTGAAGCTGGTTGTACGGCTTACTGCGGGGCTATTGTGGACGAGGACCCGGACTACCTCTTGACGTTCTGTCAAACTGAAGTCATCGATGTTATGGAGCACTTCGTTGAGGCAGCAGTTGCTTTGTTTTTGACCCGATTGCCGCTTGCATCACCACCTCTTATGAGTCCCTTAGAAAAAGCTTATCAAACTAGCAGCACGAGTGGTTGCTCAGAAACTAGACCCTCTACGGCTATGCCCAACTAGGGGCAACTTTTAGTGATCAAGCAAAGTCCTGAGCCACGAGTCACAAGATGTAGATGTGATAGAAATGATCTTGCAGCCGAGTTTCAACGGGAGAGCGGAGTTGTCGAAGAAATTCAACAGACTGTGGCACATCTGTCAAAGAAAGCGCAGCTCTGATGTCATCATCTTTCATGGGAAATTCTAAATCCAGAGCCTTCTCCGAAGCTGAAGCCCGTCATGTAGGTACAGCCTTAAGACTTCTGAATTTGTTTCACGAAGAAATAAAGTTTCACTACGATCAACGACACGACTTCTAGATTGTGTATCAGAGGTGCTACGACGTATATTCCTTGCGATCACGTCTGCCCGGAAGATCACTTGTCCGCACAACGATCACTGTTCTTGTCAGACGTTCTAAACACCAACCTTACACAAAACCCTTGTCCAGCTCTTTAAAAGCAAGACAATCTTCGACACCGATCGTTCAAAGAAACTTCCAAGATCACTTCACACAGCCGTTGATCGATGCCCAAGAAGAAGTTCAAAGGAAGCCGGCTCCAAGTTTCCTGTCCGATCACTGATCACGATCTTCGCATTCGCACTGATTTCAGATCTTCGCGCACAAAAGCTCACCTTACAATACACTTGTGCACCATTTCATCTAAGTAGCTCAGAAAAAAACAAAAAAAATCACATCACTTTCCGCGTTGTCTGCCGATGAGATACAATCCCGCACTGCCACCGAATCGATCACAATTAGAGCATCGAAGCCCCAAGATAGCATCAAAACAATAATCAAGCATATCAGGCATCAGACATCAAATCAAATCCCAATTCTAACAAGATGACGTTTCCTCAAAAGACCGAGGGAACAGCATTCATCCGGATGTTTACAATGCAGTCGAACAACAAATTGAAAGCGTCTCACACAATCGGACACATCGACCGACCACCACCCCATCCGTCGTGTATCCAAATACGAATCCAAATCCGAATTCAAATGCAGAGCCAAACAGAGTCTCATCTCATCATCGACATCATCTTTATCTATTCGATTGTGTATTGTTCGGCGCGGGGAATTGTGATGATGACTTCCTGGATCAATGAGTGATGACTTCAGTTTGGTAGCAAATGGCAGCGGCGGCAGTGGCTGTGGCGGTGGCGGTGGCGGTGACGCTGGCGAGGAGAGCGCTACAATGGGAATCACACAATTGGAGGAGTCAAACAGAGCATTCATCTGGGGGAGAATAGCATTCGATTGTGTTCCTTTTCGGGCAGACCGAGAGACCGTAGAGTTCTATGGAACGTTGCAACAGACAGGTGGAATCAATTTCCGAGAACGACGAGGGTGCTTTGGGTTAAGCATCGTGACCTCATTCCGCGGCTACGTTTGAATGGGTGATTATTAGTTTGTAGACTGTGGGTGTTGTTGCATTCATTATGCAACTTCGTTGGATCGGATAATGGGGCTTGTGTTGCCCAACGGAAAGGAATTATCGGGGCGGATTATGCAATGCAATGCAATGAGGCTGTCGTGCTCTGGGTGGGATTATGGCGCACTTTGAATGACTTTATTGATTGCACAAGCAGACGTAACCTTGAGAATCGTTAATCCGTTGACTCATTCCCACGGATTTCGTGGAAACGAAAATGTGGCATTAACTTTAAATCAACTTTAAGCAGTCGAGTTAAGGGCGTCTGCGAGGAGCCACGATGCCGTTGCGGACTCCACAACATCTTGGTCGGACTGATGAACTATCACAGAATGTCGGTGAACATCAGAGACAATCCGTCAACAGAGTTCAAGAATTTGAATGGGTTCCAAAGGACGATCTGTCAAGTGAAAAATACACATACTCCATTTTGTGGTGTCAAAAGTAGATTCAAATAAGACACATTTGCGGTGAAGATTTCGATCGAACTTCGATGGCAGCGTATATCCCGAATCTTGCCATTTCGAATGGTATACAACATCAATCAAATGGTGTCCACGTGAGATGTTCTGACAAGGCTACGTTCAATGATGACTTCGACACACATCAGGCTGTTGCTTTAAAGACCGGACGGGAAGCAAATCCCTAGGAAATGTTGACAATTTTGGTTACAGTCTGCTCAGATGGACGATTCTTGAGACCACAACCTGCTCCGACTGCAGAATCTCCAGTTTTGTAACAACTTTTCACAATTTGAACACATTCAGAGGTCATTAAACGACGCATACTGTAAGAAGGCCAACCATGTATAGACTCGAATGACAGCCAAACTTGACGCATGCAGTCGAAACCGGGGATGTCAAATCCGGACCACAAACTGGCTGACCCTATATTTGGCAGCAAAAACTTGAAGAGGTCTGAAAACTCAACTTCCCCTTCGAAGGACTGCTTGCAGTTGGCCTCTTCATCATGGAAGAACCCTAAATCCAACATCAGCGAGTGGCTAGGACTGCACCCAACCAACCAAACAGATCCTAGTTCACCAACTAATTGGAAAACCAGCGACTTTCCCGTGCCCATTTCACTCCAGTCCGAACTTTCACTGTTTACGATCGGCGCAAGATCCTATAATCTCTCCAATCGATAGACGCCTTTCCAGCCAATTAGCCTCATCAGCTTAATCACTCGTTAGGCGCCCAGCAGGAGGTCTACCAGCATCGAGGATCACCATCTAAATTATGCCAACGAGATTAGAGTCACATCAGCCTCGTGACAAAAGCACCAAACGCCAGCAAAATAAGCACACCACGTCGCCCAAGCACACTCGTAGATAGCCATCAAGTGAAGCCATTAAATATATTCCGCACATTAAGTGCCCAAGAATGTGGATCCTCAGTGAACGGATTAAGTGGCGAGCATTTTATTAAATTCCTCCATCGCCGCACCCAGCCATCCACATCCTTACCGATCCACCACCGCCGCACAGCCGTGATCCGTGATCCGGCTCTTTATTGGAATCGAAGAAATAATCGTAAATCTACCGCGGGGTTGTCATTGCACAAATTAAATCCTCAGCGAACACCCCTCACGCGACGACGTGACAACGATCGCAAATCACACGCGCACCAGCGCGCCGCCTCGGACGATAATACTAAAATCAAACAATTTCATCCATCACCGGGTGCTTCTTTAGCCGATGACATTATTGCATCCGCAGCAGATTCATATCGGCCCGGCCTGAGTTATACACTTCGGCGCGGCAGTGGGAGCCGGAGCGCGCATGCGCAAAGATCCTTTCATCAGCGACGACGCGCGCCGCTCCGCAAAGCGACAATGACACTTTGATTATTCATCGGTCTTTCGCGGTCGCTCGGGAATGGTCATGTGCGTCTAATTTAGTGCCCACCAGAAGCGGTCGCTGTTCTCGATCGGGACGCGCGGGAACTGAGCTGGTTTCGTTCTACTCGGCGCTACCGCACGCCATCCGATATCCGATGAACGCGGATGGTCGGGGGTAGTGATGAACTGAAATTGGTCAAGCGCACGCTTGCGCAAAATAATCAGCGCCACCGCGACCGACCGCAGGGGACCGCGCATAGGCCGCCACGTTTATGAGAAATTCGGCAAGACTCGCGTAGATACCGCCCGTATCTGATGCAATGAATTCGCCGCGATAAGCGATTAAGGAAACCAAAGAACAACCGCACCGGCGCGAGCTGCCGCGGAATTGATTGCATAAATTGGAGCCCGTTCTGTTTCTGCTTTTTGTTACGTCGCGTCGCAGAGAGTCGGTCTTGCGTAATGTCATTGGCCGGTCCGGGGTTGGGCCGTTGCTCGGTTGACCAACCCACTTTTTCGTTATTGACTCTGAAATAAATTGAGATATCACGGGCAATTTATGCTCTACAGGAACGCGATACCTTTCCGATACCCTGGCCACTGTGCCCACTGGACGACGATGGCGGGGAAGCGTGTGCCGATCGATTTGATGCCGCCGCACGGATGTGCACAGTGCGCCTTCTGCTGTGCCGTGCCGTTCTGTGGTGTTAAGTGTTTTTTTTTTTTGTTTCTCCGAGATGCAATCTCTGATCGGAGTTTGATTGACTGACTGACAGAGCCCATAAAAAGGTAAGTGATTGCTCTTGACGCAAGGAGGCAGTGGAAGGCGATAGTCTCCGGCAAGGACTGTGTGCGTTAGGATGCAGCCGCGATCTAGACGTTTTCAAATGTCTACACAAAGTGCTCATTATGTAAACCTGTTCGTACGAAACAGAGAGAGAGAGATAGAGAACTGGTTGCTCGCTGTTGGGCAGCAAACAGATGAGTCATAGCGGTGATTTACCGAACATTTGCCGAAACAGTAGACCATTGGTTGGTGCGCTGTATGCAGATCGTGATTAACGTGCTTTCGTAGAGGCTCAATGGAGTGCTACTAGCAGGGGCTGGGGTCTTCCTTGGCCATGTCCGTCTTCGGTGGTTTTTTGCAGTCATTTGACGGGCGGGAAGTTGAATTGAACACTGGGAACAGCCCTTCAAAGCTTGAAACATCGTTAATTTACCAAGAAACTGGTTAGTTTCTTCAAGGGAAATGTCTCGGGACGAGGTGGAGTTTATCCTTGTCTCTCTCCAGAGTTCAAACTCCAGCGGGACGAGGTGAAGTTTTTTCGCTCTTCAGAGATATCAAGGCAATGGGCGCGCATATGGGAGTCACTCTTATGAGCCATCACAATTAATCAGAGCGTGATCGGTTGCGTGTGGAAGGTCCCATGATGATCTTCTTCGATGGCACAGCAGTGACATGGGATTGTACAGTACATTTCCTCCAAGTTTATCGCTGTTTTGGGGCGAGGGGTTGTATATGTGCTACCCAATGGGTCAATAAGGACTATGCTAACAAGCCAGCGCACAAGGTAAAGAAATCGCCCAACTTCTTGCTAACGATGGGACCCTGCGGCTCTTCAATCCTCCATCGGCCCCACACTTTGGGGCGACTTGGGAAGCAGCGGTTAAGTCGGTTAAGTTTCACCTCAAGTGTAGTGTTGGAGAGACATTGTTCACCTTCGAGAAGTTTTCCACCCTTTCCTACGCAGATTGAGGTATGCCTTAATTCAAGGCCGTTGCAACTGCTGTCGGACGATCCATCGGACCTCTGCACTTCCTTACACGAACATCAACACTCACTATGCCACAACATCAAGATGAAAATCTCTCGCCTATCCCGATGGCAGCTAGTCCGACAGATGTATGATCATTTCTGGAGTAGATGGTCTTCTGAATACATTCACGAGTTGCAACAGCAGCTTAGTAGTGCCGTACCAGTCAGCCGTCTGTAAAGGTTGGACATCTGAGCCTGATTCGATCAATTCTTTATCCACTGTGCTCGCATTATCGAAGGGAAACCCGGCGCCGCTGGACTTGGCCGTGGCAGTAGAGAAATAAAATGCTGCTTATTCAACGTGCATTTTATGGTCCTTCGAGCCGGATCAGCATGGTAGGTCTTCAGAGAGATCTTGTCGCGAGATGAAGGGTCTGACTGACTTCCGTTTCATGGATCCAGCATTAAGTGGGTGAGGGTTATGCCTCAATGCCTCTCTTGTCACGCTGTGCACTTCGTACAAGTGAGTAATTGAGTAACGTGATCTTTTTGGCGATAGGCTTACATCACGAATTATTTTACTCCTAGGACCAGTCTGCTACGCTGGACCAGACGCCTTAAGTGGGAATCTCAAGTACCAACTTCGAGTTAATGTTTAAAGACACTTTCCTCCACCTTGGTGAAGTGTGAGGCCGGTCTAAAATCTCTGCTGCTCCTTGAGTTGCAGCACCCGGTTGGTGGAGTAGCACAGGCTACCCCTCAATAGTCGGGATTAACTCTCAGACATGCTGGTCCAATCTGAACTTCTCCCCGAGGCTGTGGGTATTAAACCACAGCCACCACGATGCCAACTTCATCCAATCAGGTGGAAGAGTATGCGGGTCTCAGAGGCTCATCTGATCACTATAGCCTCTGGTCAAGCTTTCGCAACCGAATGGTTACTACCAGTGGGATGCCATAATAGCCACGGCTTGCCGCCTGATGTGTTAAGTGTCATTCTGTGTGATTCACAAGTTCACTGTCACTAGGGCACTGCCCACATAATCCTTTATTGCTTGTAACCGTCATGCTGGAGCACTGGAGTAGGGATGTTTTTCTCTTAGGTCAGGCTTTCAGTTGCCTCACGACATGCATGCCATAACTCGGATATGTTCTAAGCCCGACTTTGAGGGGGATATGCACTTCGTATAGCTCGCAAGCAACGCAAGCTCGCAGCACATCAAGCACAATGCTAGGCAAAGGGAAATGGTGTTCACCTCGTCAAACTTCCGAAAACCAATCCAGCTGAGCTTTGAGTGGATGTCTTTGGGGACCACCCAGTGTGGTGCTACATGAGTTGTGGCCGAACACTGCTACGTCATCTGCTATCGGGGAGCTCTGCTATTTTGGGGACGTCTCCATGGACTCGCTTTTGAATGGTTTGTCCTTGTTCTGTCGCAAGCTGCCTAGATTTCATCCTAGCTGTTGCGCAGCTTAGTAGTCTACTCCATATAAGGATGACAGTGTTTAGGCAAAATTAAACCGCGCCCACTGAACCAATGAAGGACTGATGCCCGTTCGTTAGAATGCTTATAGCACTTCTCCACATGTCTCGAGGCTGACATCCGCTTCATTGTCTATGAAAATGACTGTACTCTGGACTGAGCCAAAGTTCTGGTGTGGTTTTATCGCAAGAAGTTCAGCTTGGAAAACCCTGACCTAGTCGGGGGTTGCCGGTATCGGTTGGTCCTTCTCGCGTTCATGGCATCTAGAGGAGAAGATTCAACCACAATCTGTACTAGCTATACAGCCATAGGAGCGTCTACGGATCCAACGCCTAAGGTGGCTGGAACATGTAGACCGCATGGACAACTGAGCCTCGGCTCGAAGAGCTCCTTCAAATCCGAACCTGTGGCACAACGCGATAAAGGACGCCCGTTTCTAAGATGACGTACAGAAGTGGAAAAGGTCATTAAGCTATCTTAGCGTAACTAGCAGCAATCCAGCCAGAAATCCCGGTCCACCCCAAACTGTAGCGCCAGTGGAAGAAGTCTAAGAGATGATATGCAAGCATTGTAAAGAAACTTCCACGTCGACCAGGAGTCATCTGGCACACAAGTAAAGAAGAAAAGTAAGCAACTTTATGTGTGTAAATGGAGGCAGCCTTTTGACTTCATCCAGCTACCAGTGTAATCTTTTACGGTCAAGTGACGACCAGCTGCAACACAGCAGAAATTGACGTCGATTCAAACTTTCAAAGAAAATGCGTCACATCAAGGGCGTAAGTGACTGTCGAACTGAAGATCCCAGGGGTCTAGGAATTATGTGTCCCATTGCCCGGCTAGGACTTCTGAAACCCCCTACACTCAAGAGGAGACAAGTCAGCGGACGTAGATTCATAACCTTGTCTCCTTCGTCTTCCGGCTACAAGAATGTTGCGACTTCAGCCAACTCTTGTGAGAAGCAGAGGCAATAATGGATTCATGCCCCATCGTCCAGTTAGCACTGAGGACTTGGACGTTCAAATGGCCTATGTCCACGCCGGACTGTAGCGTCCGCAATTCATCTCAGAGTCATTCGAATAGACGCCGCAGATGGGTTGTCCGCGTCGTCGTCCACACTCTTCCCTCAGTCATTGTACACATTAGACAACCATTCATCACCTGCTGCCCTGCAGCCGACCATCCTCATCAGTGCGACAGGTCACCCGCCCTTGCGATTGCAAATCAAACCCGCCTTCGAACAGAGATCCACTCCGTCATTAAAGAGGGCGCCCAGCTCAATTAAGACAACTCCCTGGCGACTTGAAAGACATTGCAAATCTCAATCAATTGCGCAGTAATTTCGTCATTTCGAAAGCCTGCTAGAGTTTCTCGCCACACTTTGGTGCAACAGGACTGGACTTACTTAACCGCGTTCCATTCCCCAAAAAAAGACATCACCAGGCAGTGTCCACTGCACTCTCTAAGGACATAATCCGTTTCCAACTGCAGTCGCGTAGTTTTCAATAAAAATCCAGCCCCGTTTGGTCGGGCAACATCAACTTATGGCGCATTCCTCGAAAGAAAAAGTGAAACACTCCACCGCCGCGCCGTCAAGCTTGTGCACCTCCAAGGAACGACACAAAAACAACAAAAAGCAACAAAATAAAAACATGTTTCTCCATCAGCGGCGGAGAGTGGATTGAGAAAAAAAAATCCATAACACAACGACGAGAGCGAAAAGCTGAAATATCTTATCGAGGTCGAGCGCACATACAGATTTTCGTTTGAGCTTCGATAAGCAGACACTGCGGCGGCAGCGCAACGCGTCCGCAGATACGGGTACGGTGGTGGTTGCACATTCTCGCTGCGCGAAACATCCACTCCACACACACACACGGCTCGGCTCAAATGTGCAAGGCATTACATCATCGCCATCATCTCGTGCACACTGCTTGCTTAGTTCGGCACAGCACCGCCTTTTCCCGCGAAAGGTGGACGGACGACGCGTTGCTTTATGGAACAAACCCGTGAGATGACAAATAATGCGACGTTGCGGACGACTTTTCAACGACAACGGCGGCGTATGCGCACTTTTTTTCCTCTCCATCGTTGTCGTCGTCGTCGTCGTTTGGTCGTCCTCCCTGCCTCCTCTCCCCCCGCACGTGAGGTAATTGCAGTCAGCGGAGACACCACACCCAGGTAATGCGTTCGCGTTGAGTGTAATTTCAGTTGCAACCTAAAACTGCGACACACTTGTGTGCTGCGATACATTTTTCCTGGTCTCCGTGTCGTTCTCGTGTCGTGAATGAATTTCTGTCTCCCTGTCTCCCTGAGCCGCTGCGCTGATCGCCGCTGTCCGTTCGAGTGTGCATGTGTGACCCAAATTCGTTGTTTGGATTCGAATACATCCATCAACTGTCATGTGTCATCGGTGCGACGAGGACGGCGCAAGGGCCTCTAATGGCGTGCCGGTGATCCCATTCCGATCGAAGCCGATTGATAAGCACGCGTGTTTTATTACGACGCGCTTATCGGGGGGGAACGATTGTTTTGAAGCGATTCCGAAGCGGGTTTGAGTGCATTCGAGTGACGAGACTTGTTTACGGCGACCGGTGTCCTTCTGCGAACCGGAAATCGATGGCAACCAGCACACCTTGGCAGTGATAAGCTCTCGAAATGCAGCACTCAGTTGTACTCTGAGGTGGCTGGGTAAACAAACGCCGTTGTGGGTTGAACAAGTGGCTGAAAGGGGACCTAGAGGTCAGGTGTGTGTGACGTCATTTGCACTCGATTCCTTTGTCTTCTTCGAGAACGGGCGGTGTGCATTCGGTGCGAGCAGATGTCAGTCTAGAGACGCCCCTCATTCGTGGCCGGAGGCAGTTTGAAAGCGGCAATCTGGGCTGACCTTCTCTCGCACTCGCCTTGAATCTTCGCCAAGGCCGCACAGCATGGCACACGCCGGCATCTCGAGGCTTGGGAGGGAAAATTCGATGAGCGCACGACATCACGCGAGGCAACTCCAAATTGCCTGCCAAGGTCGGCCGATTGAACGCCGATAAACTCGGGATGGTGGACGCGACTCGAAGCCAGTCGAAAATGTGTCGAAAATTTCGCTCCAAGATTGAGCTTGATTCGAGCCATCTGGCCGGGCGGTAATAGGCCCAAAATCGTATTTAGCCGGTAATTAAGCAGAATTGTGGTTTTATGCGTCGAAAAATTGTTGGCTTCTTGCGTCGATTGAGATAAATCTCTTGGCCATGCGGCGACCCAAACAATTAACACGAAATCCATCCATTTGCTCGCGCTCGTGTCCAGCAGAGCGATTTCTGTGAAGACATAATTTGCAGAAATGCTTCAAAGAATTGCCCTCCCAGCTCGTGCCATTTAACGGCTCGTTCTGGCTCTCAGATCAGCAGTAATTAAGGCGTGAGTCATGAAGGGGCGTGTGTCGGAAAACAAGCCAGAACAAGAGCATGGATTGCAAACGAGCCCCTCGACAGATGACAGCACTACCGACTGCACTTAAAATCCATCAAAATTCCATTTACTCAACCGCCACCACAGTCAACTCGAAGAAGGTCAAAGAAGGCAGTAAAACAAGAAGCTGTCGCCACCAAATAAGGTCCATTGCACCGGCCACAGTCGAATGGGGTGTCCGCTCCCACATTTATTTCGACTTATCTGATATTACTGCAAAAGCAATTAGTCCAACACCTTTCAACACAATTTGATACTCAAGCGCGGCGCGTCGTCGTCGTCGACGTTGTTGTGCAACAAACACGGTCGCCTTTGGTCACGAAAATCCATCACAAAAGAGGTTCGCTTTGAAATGCGACCTAATGCAACTGCTGTCAGATTGATTAATCACTTTCTTTGTGAGAGCCGCTTGACCAGTGTGCGCGCCAGTAGCGACAGATGGGTTAGCAGTTTCGTCAGATAGTGTAAAAGCTTGAGAAAGTCCAAAGGGAATGGGATTGTTATGAGTTGCAGTTTGGCGCTGCTGTGGGGAGTAAATGTTTCGAAGTCGTTCGAGAAACTGAAACTTTTTGGCCGGTTGGGCAAGTGGCTGGATCAAATGGGCGTCATTTCATGGTTGATTTGGTGTAAACTGGGTTTGACGACAGATGATTGCCTGCAAAAGAGGTTTGGACCACTCGGAGGGTGAAGATTCGGAGTAAAGCTGCCAGGTTTGCTCCAAAAAACATCGTTCTTTGAGATATTCACACAAATGTAGTTTCATCTGAAGTCGCTAGTCAGAGCGATGGATGACTTCCTTAAAAGGGCTTCCGTTGAAGCTTCCGAAAGAGCTGTTCGACAGTCTTTTAGGTTTCAGGTAGATTTCTGGTTGGGCGCCATTTCAATTTGGGTGACTTTTCGGAGTTGGCATTTGACAGCCGTGTGGAGAAGTTGATTCAAAATTTTTGCAGATAAACTTCGATCTGACTCAAAATGAAGGACAGAGGAAAGGGATAACTGATCAAAAGATCGACAGTCGATGACAACCATCACATAAGAGCATCAGGCCGTGAGTGAATGGAGTGACGCCAAGCGTTTTAAATTTGAGGAGCATAAGGAGTGTTGATCAAATATTGAATACAGAACAATCGGTTTGTTTTTTTATTGACCTGCTAAAAAACAAAAACCGCTAATGTCGAAAGTGGAAGAAAAAAAAGACTATATTTTTCACAGAGCACGAGCTTTGATAATCAAAGCTTTCTTCGAGTGCAATTTCTTCCATGACGAAATGGCAATGCTCACTGAGCCTGTATGACTTTGGTATATGCCACGAATCAGGCGTGAGCTATTAAAAATGGAGCAGAGAAAAAACATGCAGCCAAAAAATCAGCGATCAGAATTTATGAGCAAAAGCTGCTACCTGAGCGACGTATCACATTTTGCTTGAGTGGCAGTTCTTGATGAACAGAATGACAGATACAGCCAAAAAACATCTACTGAAATATCCAGCAACTCACAGAGTAACAGCGTCGGGCGCCACTTGGGTCAGTGGCACTATTGAACCGCATTCTCTTGAGGCTGGAGGCAATGCTGTGGCAATGACTGTTGACCAATGTGAAGGCATATTGGAAATCTTCTTTGAGTCCGAATTGGGTGTAGTTTGCACTGCAATACACAAATCGAGCCACGATACAACATTTTGTTGGGACATAGTTTCTTGGCCGACATGTGGTGCCATTGACTGGTCTCCACGATGCCCGGACTTAATTCCTCTTGACTTTTTCTCATGAGGGAACTTGAAGTACATCAACAAGTCGCAACCAGGACACTTAAGGACAACATTTGAAACGAAATTGTAGACAGAACACCAGAAGTCTGTCGAAGTTAGTGGGAAAACCAGTCTTAAATGGCTTCCGCTTGCTCTATGGCCAGGAGCGGCAGGCTAATCAATGGAATATCCCAAACTGTGAAAGACCACATATTCCGTCACTGAAATAAAAATTACAAAATTGTATTGCGCTTGCAGGCTTGCAGACATCGACCTGGGACATAAAAAGCACTCCGTATAGTATCTTAGACGTTTTGTCAAGGGTAAGGCACATGTCCCCTCATTTAACCCAAAATCTTGGTCTAAATGAGCCACGAGCGTAAGCCTACCTACAACCCTGGCGTGTAGTGACACACGGAAAAGAAGGAGACTGTCTTATAGCCGGTCGAAGGAAGGGCAAAAAAGGACATCGTTTCTGTTCGTCTTTGCGACAGTCCTAGTAGCACCACCAATCGATTGATTCTGTTCCTCATGCGTTAGCATTTGTGGATGGAATCTGTCAACTTACTCAAAGACGTCTCCGGGCGTCTGAAGACGAAAGCACTCAAAAAGGTCGCAAAGAAAAGAACTTAAGCACACCTCGTCGACCAAACGCAGTTCATTCAACTTCCACGATCCCCCACATCCTTGTGCGGTGCACTCCAACCACGATCCGTTGCCAGCACAAATAGAAATCTCATCGCAAACATTGTTTGCAACTTTCTCGAGGATGTCTGACGACCTTCACTCAGTCCCGGGCACATCTTGGAGAGCAGGAAAAAAAAAAGGAAAAGCCATCGCCCAGTCAGGTAGCGGACAACGAATCACCTTCAACTTGAAACAAAAAGGAAAACCATCCAAGACCGCTCCGAGTGCCTTCGCCTAACTCTCCACGGACAGTGAGTTTCACTTGACTGTCGCTGTTTTTTTTGTTTCGTCTTGTTTTGTTTTGTTTCCCATCCACTGACAGCTCACGTCAATGGGCCTTCTGATCGGAGTTTCACTTTGCAAATGGAAAACACAAAATAACAACAAAAACTAACTCAAACAAAATAGAGGATCTCCGCAACAGGTACCGGACTCACTCCTTCACCGGAGAGCACCGCACATCTCCAGCCGTGACAGGTGTTACACAATTGATGACAACAACGGAGGTGGAGGCAGCCAATCCATTGCAAAATCTCTACACACACACACACACACACACGCCGGCTGGTGCATCCATGCATGGCCAGCACAGCAACAATAAAAGCCTTAAATAGATAAAGCCAGCTCGACCAAGTGGAAAAGTGGAAAAACTCACTGAACCGCGAAAAAGTAGACGACAGCGTCAACCACGACCACAGTGACGACAACGCCAACGACGACGACGACGATGTTGTTGATGATGATGATGACGATGGTGACACATTTCAATGGGATATCAAGTCGGAGTCAAGTCCATGCGTCCACATTCAAGGCTTCGCTGCGGAACGCACACTCTCTGGAAGGTGATGTCGTCAATTTGTTCTGGATACACGCTCTGGCCGACGCGGCGCGGCGCGGCGACGACTGCACTCGATGGCGAACTCGAACCGGATGTGTAACGCATTGACAATTGAAAATTACCATTTTCGGTGACAGCACCCTCTCCTGCGCCAGAAATTGCTCCGAGAGTAGTAATTTATTCCAAAATCGGTGAATCGGTGACAACAGAAATTTTCCAAAGAAACGCATTCAACGGTCTAATTGTAGTTCACATCCGCTCGGGAGGGAAATGAATGCGTGTGCAGAATGAACAAGCGCGGCACACAAGGCGTGCACAGTGCACACTCAAGGCGGAATGACATCTGTCACATGGGTTCCCCATAAAAAAAAAAAATGTTATGGATGCAGCGGCGGTGGCGGTGGCGTTGACACGATCTGTCTGTCACCGTGACGTTGGGCGGCTGCTGATTTGATTGCATTGTGGAAAGGCGTGTGGAATTTTTCTGGGGAAAATTATTTGCACGAGTGCCACGCCCATTTGTTTGAAGTCAAGGCATGTTCCGGCAGAAGGAAGTTCGCGGGAAGATCGGATCGGATGGGAATATGGTGCGTCAGACGTTGGGGCATTGATGCTGGATGCGATGACGCACAAATGTGTACCGCTAGGTTCCACATAAAAACTCGAAAACGTTAGCCAGAGCACAGTGAAGTCGGCACATGGAGAAAAGCATGGAATTTTGGTGAAGCACTCTAAAGATGGAGACCAATCCACGGACAGGGGATGCCAGTCAGTCTCGGCGGCGACAAAAGTCGGGACAGTCCCAATACGTTAGAGGAAGGCGATGAGTTTGTTAATTTCAGTCCAAATCCGGGCGCTACCGCAGCTTGGACAAGAAGTGGCAATAGAAGCGAATGCAGACGAAAAGTGCTGACGTTTGAAGATGTGGCGCATAAAAGGCGCAAACATCGACTTGATTGATCACCATTTTGTCCTTAAACACACGAGATGGTGATGATGTGACGATTGGGTATCGCCTCCAAGGCTACTCACGTTCCAGGGAACCCCGGGAATCCCGATGATGGACCGATGCATTTTTGGAACCGTCTGGCTGTCTGTCAGTCTCGGGCGATCGTGCAGAATTTTGCGATCGATGTCGAAATGCAGGTCCTGTCCGTCGGTCATACCGTGCTCCTGGACGGTGGCCAATTTAAGTTTGTTTGAATTCGCCTGGATTGCAATGAACTCGGTTAGTGCCTGCAGAAGCGTTTATTCCGCGTCCTCAATGTCAATGCCAACCGTCTGCCGAGGAGCTTTCGTTCAAACAGTCTTCGACCCAAACTGAGTCCAGGCCGCAAGTCGCTCAATCACCACTTGCTCGCCCAAGGCGATGACACTCGTACTTCAGTTCTCATTGCAAATTCCCTTGACGAGTCACTGACACTGCAGCTGCTGGTGACTGGTGACACAGCAATATTCCATTCCACTCCACACGCTCAGTCAAGCCAGATGTGAGCCATATGGGATCCGCTGACAATGAACTCTCCCACGCACACAAGAGCAAACTTTTCCCAACGAAGTGCGAAGTCTCACCACGTCCGTCACACCATCGCCGATCGAGTTCAACAACATCACTCAGCTGTCTACCCCCACCATCAGTCGAGTGAACCGAAATCCTCGCCGACACCCGAAGCAAGACGCCGCCGAATTTAGATCGATTCTCGGAAAAATCGATAAGCCATCGCTGCAGTGTCCCGCAAAGGAGTACACGGCGAGCAAATCGCCTCGTGGAAAGCCACAAGGAAGCCGTCATCGCCGCAGCCGCTTCTATATTTGGACAGGAGCAGCAGAGGAGCACCTCTTCGACTCACTTCTCTTAATTTTAATTACATTTCTGTGGGTAAACACACATCACAACCGTGGAACCTCGGATGATTTACATTCACCTCACACCGAAAGGGATCCTTGCCGCAGCCGCGTCGCCATCCATCCGTCGTGTCTCCCTCCCCCCCCCCCCCCCCCCCACCGCTCTGGTCCCCCAGAGTGCATTCACATTAGACAGAGACGCTCCAGCAGAGGCCGCCGCGCCGCGCCAGCATAAATAGACATCCCTCCGTCGTTGCCGTCTGCTGTCTCGCTCTCTGCCTGCACTACCAATTACGCTTGTCAATTGGTATCGACGACAAAGTTGTCATTAGTCAAACTGCCACAACGCATATGCTGGTCACGCACCAGCGGCCATTCCCTCTCATCCCTCGCTGCTGGTTTGTGGTCATCGCTGGTCCCCCACCAGCCACCCCTCTGAACGGCGTAGGAAACTATCTGGTTGCTGGTCGCGGTTCGAACCAAAAGTATCCACAAAACCATTTAAAATTCAATAAAATCATAAATAATTGGTGACGACTTAAAATTGTCACGTTTCGTCCAACATGGGGTCCCTTGATGGCGGCACAGTGGTGCGCGCGCACACGCACACACTTGGCCACCACTTGGATGGCACAACAACAGAACAGCGCGCGGCATGGTTCAACAAACGATTAGCGAAGCCCTGCGGCACCTCGGGGCCCAAACACACACTCTGGGGCCGAGGGTAATAATTCATTTTAAATGCGCGTTTAGTGCGACAGATACCGCGGAGCGGGCAACCTTTTGCTGGGCCCCCGACCCCCGCTCCAGTCGGCATTGTCGTTCGTTTTGATCTTCCAGTAGTGGACACACCGGAGACACTGGTGTCGACCCACATAAACCAGAAGCCCGAGTCGAAGTTGGAGCCGAAGTCGGTGTCGAAGCCGGCGCCGGAGCCACCAGAGCAGCACCAGTTTAGCGCTGCGCAATTCATTTACGCTTCGGTTTTCTTGTTTCGAGGCTTTTTTTTTGTTTTTTTGCATTCTAAATGCGAGTTCTTCTGGTGGATTGAAATGTATCTGGTTACGAGATCCACCTTCGTGCTTCGCTGATGCCCCTCGGGAGAGACGAACGAACGGACAGTGAGTGGAGTTTTGGGCGAGAGAGCGCGCGCGCGCGCGCGAATCTAGAATAATTTAATGCTCCAAATGGTTGCAAACACCCGCCGATGGAGGAGGGCCGAGACAGAGACGAAGACCAGGAGACTGACTGACGTTGAATGGTGGAATAACTCACCCGTGTGATGTGGATTCACTTGAATACCAAATAGGGAAAGTGGCCAATAGTCCATGTGGTTTGGGGAGGCCTCCCGCTCCGGGAGGCGGTGACAGGGGCTTACTTTTACTTTATTAGCCACCGCTCAAGTGTAGAATTTATGGAGCACAGGCACTTTGTTCGGCTTTTGGGTAATTAATTGCGATTGGCAGCTATTTTTGGACGCACGGACGACGCGCCAGCCATGTGAAGCACTTTCGTTCGAAAAGAATTCACTGGCCATAGCCGCCGATTGACTGAGGTGTCGTCGGTGACGATGGTTGACGACGACGACGACGACGACGACGACGACTCACGGTAACCTTGTTCGACTATATTTGGGAATCTAGGTGTGAAAGCGTCAGCAAGAACGATTTGAATCGGTGATTTAGAAGGTCGTTAAGGCGAGTATCCGAGTGGAAAAACCGTGAATAAACTGCGAGTGAAACTGTATTGCGGGCATGATTCTTTGCCAAGAACCGATCCATCGCACCAACTGTGCTGGAAGTACGTGAATTCAATGAATGATGTTGATCGTGTGTTGGTGTCGGCTTTCAGGGTCGCTCGGACGTGTGAAGTTTCGGGATCTCGAAGGCTGCTCACGTTCCTGTGGAACTCTGGGAATCCCGATGATGGACTGATGATGATTTTCAACAACAGTCTGGCTGTCTGAAGTCTCGGGAAATCGTGCAGCACTTGCGATGGGAGCCAGCCGCACCGTGAACGATGGTCCCGGATGGTGGCCATTTTGACGTCGCCTGGAACCCAATGACCGGGGTTAGCGACTGCAGAAGCGTGTATTCCGCGTTCCAACCGCTAGCCTTCTGCTCAAACAGTCGCCCCTCCACAGTGGACTCAAATTGTTCTCTTCAATGAGTCGAGAGTGAAGCCGTTGAAACACCAACGTCTTCAACTTAAACGGTCGCTCATCCAGTTGTTGCCTCAAACCGTCTCTCATCCGGTTGTCGTCTCAAATGTGTCGCTGCAGCACCCTTGCCGCCTCACAAAATTCCTTCAGCGCACAGATCCAAACGCCAGAACTGCATTCTTTCCGAGAAACTCCGCCGCAGCGCCGACTCCGTCCACAAAATGCACGCATCCATCAAGCATTCCCCCACGGGGGCAACCCATTTGGGTGCAATGAAACTCAAATTGAAAACTCATTACGAACCCATCTTGCATAAATGATGCACGGTTCGCATGCGTCAGGCCTCAGGCCTCAGGCTGCATTTCCCGTTGGAACGGTGACAAATTTTGAAAGTCAAGCCTCGTCGACATAATTGACACCGTAACCCAAGCCCGAGCGCAGACTGCATTATCGACAAATGACTCATAGCATCTGTCACGGAGCTAAGTACTTCGCGGACGATGAATACACAAGAGCCTCGTGAGAAGATCTCGTGACCTCTTCCATCTGCCAGCCCACCCTCCCCCATGAACCATCGTCAAGCTCATTTGAAGGCCTCCCCGTCGGATGGCACGATGCGGCAGCTCGCGCGCGCTAGCGCGCACAGGAAATACTGACGAGCCCATTTTTATTCAAATGAAGGAACGAACAACAGAACACACTGGGCACGGGGAATAGACTCATCTAGACGCGCAGCCGAGGAAAAGTTATTGCTCCCTACACACGCTGCACGCCACGGCTAGGTTCGCCGCTGCCGTGGCATGCCCTGCACCGGGGGATGTAACACGTCGCAGAGTGTGTGGAAAACAAAACACCCGATGATTCACCGCGGCAGTGCCGTGGCGTGGAAAATCCAACACCGTCGCACGAAATTTGTTTATAATCGTCCGGCCTGATCGTGGCAGCGAGAGTTGCCAGCCGCGCACCACGATGCATCACCTACCGAGGAAGTGGGGCTCCTTCCGCCCCGCCCTCGTCCTAATTTCGGGCTCTCCGGGGCACATCACAGAGGTGCTCCCACGCACGCACACAGTAACTAGGTGAGGCAGTGTCTTACCGGGTGTGTGCGCAACGCAACGCACCGCAGTCAGAGCCCGCCTGCATCTGGAGGGTATGTGTGCCGTGCCGCCTCGTAATAGTCGTTTATTTGTTGTTGATGATGATGATGAAGCACGTTTAGGACGCGCCAAGCTAGCGCGCCTGCATCCGAGGAGGAGCATTGCCGAGATGCGATTTCACAACTTGACGAGGGAGTGCGGAGCCACATGTGAGCGCGTCTTTGTGTGTGTGTGCGTGGGAGTCGAAGTCTCAGTCGGAGTCTTTAATTGCGACCATTCGCAATTCAATTGAAAAGTCATCGCTGGTAGGGTGTGAGAATGGAACACACTTTCGTGTCAAACGGATTGAGTTACGGCTGCGAAGGGAGGAGAGGAGCACTGTCAGTGAGGAGTGAGCAGGACATTCAACTCTGCGAAGAGAGAGAGGAGAGAACGAGGATCCTTCCCGATCCATAACTCAAAGTTGACGTAATGATTATGTAGTCAAGTTGACAAGGAAGCAGACTGTCGTCCGCAGACAACGATAGACAAGGGATGGCGAGGCACTCAATCGAGGAAGTGTCGTAGTGCGGGCCAAGCGAATGTGTGCAAGTCCAAGATTAGGCAGTCAATGGTGTGGCATCCCTCGTGGTCGCAGAATTCCTCCAACTCCTCATTGCTCAGCTAGGATGGGCATCCGCACAGGAAAATCAAAAACTCAATATCACGATTTGGCATCACTGACTGAAGAGGTTTAGTTTACTTAGTTTAGTTACTCCAAGCAATGGTGCTACTCCCTCCGAATGGCTAAAAAAAACCAAAGCAAGACGAGTCATAATTCACTTGTTTATGGAACATTTGAAGAGTGGTTTTGTACTCAAGCTGCTTACATATGTCCTCGCAATGAAAGCAGGCTACGATCCGACAGATTTGTGACATCGCATCGAAAGAATGGCAAATAAGTCTCTAGAGAGTGGTAGGCAGTGCGGATTGGAGACTCATCAATTTCCAAATCGTTGCGACAACGATGTTGGCCTCTCGCCTCCACGTCTGTGGTCTCTAGTTTCAACAGTACTTCTTCTGTACGCGCCACCGCGAATGTAGCCACGCATACAGTCGAATTTGCAACAGAATCGGTCCTGAAAGTCTTGAATTGTGTACCAAAAATGTAATAAAACTGCAAACACAACAGTGGCCTGAAGTGAACTGCTTCGCATCCCCTGCTTACGTCATTATGTCAAGGAAGGCAACAATTTTGGGTTCCACGAAGTCTCACTCAAGTTCTCACTTAATCGAAGGAACCTCAATGTTGGCGAAATTTGGCACAAAACGCGTTGGCAGAGTTCGATTAAAGAAGAGAGAGAAGTAAGAGATGGTCAAAGCGGATATGAGAGGTGCTGGCAGCAGTAACCAAAACCATGCCCAAGAGTGTAAAATTGGGTGGTCAAACGAGTCACTAGCCACGAGATCCCGCAGACGTTCTAGCAAATGGTCTGACTAAAGCGACATTCGCAGAAATGCTGAACACAATACCGCTTCAAGCTATGGAAAGATCAAATGGCTGAAGGGACTAACAAAAATCTTGGAATGAAAGGGCCAGAGTCAGAGAGCTGAGCTGGTGTACCCTTATGAAATGGAGCTGCAGTCCGCCTAGAGGGTATCCCGATCGCAACGAGGGAAAGAGTAGTGGCAGGCCCCAAAGAGCTAAATCGAATCAGCTAAAGGAGAAAGCGCTGCTACAAGTCTGTGAAGGAGGCGACCGTTGCTGGAACGATGAATTTTGGGACCATCAATGAAGGTAGCCGCCGACAGGAAGGTATGTCGATTCCTATGGACACCAGTCAAATCGGATCAAATGCCGAAACGACGAACCATTTTTCATAATTCACGGCTTCACCTTTCTCGAATGAGCGACAATGATTCTTCCCAAAGTTCACCGTCCGGAGTGGTCATTAAACAGTAGGTTCCCTCCACTCGTGAGATAACAACTACCACGTAAAAGACGACAGGCTTTTGTGGAAGTTAGGCGCAGCTGCAAAACATCCCGCTCGAAAGCTAACATTTCGAGGTAGTGAAGGAGTTTGTCTACCTCGGGGCAAATGGGAACCGGTGCTACTTCGGTTTGTCAAAACAACTGTGCTCTAAACTCCTGATCCGAAGGACCAAAATCGTGCTCCACAAAACTCTTATTTTGCCAATCCTGCTCTATGGAGCCGAAAGCTCGACGCTAAGCAAAACTGCAGAGCTGATTCTTGGTACCTTCGAAAGAAAAATTCTACATCGGATATACGGTCCCGTCTGCGAGGAAGGCGAATGGAGGTGAAGACATAACCGCGAACTCTACGAGCTGTACCAAGATGTGCACGTAGTCCGAAAGGCAGAAATCCGTCGACTGCACTGGCTCGGTCACATCGAGCGCATGGATAACAGTGCTCCAGCAAAGAGGGTCTTTGAATCCGAGCCTCCTGGTTCGAGAAGGTGAGGAGGACCGAATCTCCGGTCCTAAAGACAGCTTGGTCTTGATTACTGGAAGCAGCGTGCCCAGGACCGTGAACGATGGAAGGCAGCAATTGCTCAGACTCGGACCCTCCATGGGTCGCCCGGCCTGATAAGTAAAGGAAGTTGTAGACTTTTCAGATGTAGTTGAGTCTGGGAATTCCCTTCAAACAGCATTACCAATTGAATGCCATCAAACGAACATTTAGAGATCTGTGATCTCCTGTAAATGCCAACTAATATGCTTAATTTTGTCCACGTTCTTCGATGTCTGCGCCTTATGTGCTTTGCCAACACCATCTCGGCTGAATAGTGAACCGCTCCGGTGACAAAGTTTCCAAAATTGCTGGTAAATCTTCAACCGAACATAGCCATTGGCAGTCAGCCGCGATACGAATTACCAAAGGTCATTGCAGCAAGGCACAGCCGACGTCTTCCGACGCACTTGGCATGTGTCAAAACAACTCCCGACGCGAAGAACAAAGATGAATGCTCCACAAACCTCTTATTTTGTTGTTCCTGCTATATGGAACCAAAAGCTGGACAATCAGCGAAACAGCAAAACTGATATTTGGTGCCTTCCAAGGAAAAAAATCAACGTCGGATATATGAACGTTTCTGCGAGGAAGGTGAAGACACAACCGCGAACTCTACGTGCTGTACCACGATGTGGATGTAGTCCGGAAACCAAAAATCCGCCGACTGTACTGGCTCGGCCACATCGAGCGCATGGACATCAAGGAGGAGAAGAAGACCGAACTTTCAGTACAAAGACCAAGTTATCGAATAAGCAAGACAACTTGATCTTGTTGGCTGGAATCAACGCTCCCACAACCGCCAGCTGGTTTCTGATCAACTGAATTTAGGCCTCGTCCTGTCACACGGAAAATTTCAATGAGGAACGGAAATACCCATTTGATGCACTTTTTGTTTCAAATCAAAGATTTCAAGTTTCTGAGGAAGTACGGCACAGATTCCGCGGATCTAAGTATGAGGTGTCACTAGAACTTAAGCACTTGAAGCCTGACTTTTCACAAGATTGAGGAAAAATGGTCGCATGACTGTGTTTGACGATTTGTAAGTAATTTGTTTGTGATATCGAATGAAACGGAAACGAACGAACAGAGGTTCGTTCTGTCTCTTTCTTTCATTTTGACAGTTCACAGAAGACGAGACAAAAAACAAAAGACATTGAATGAATAATCCCTGAAGTCACAAGACTCGTTTTGTTTCTACGACACTACTTCGAGGGGACCAGTTAAGGCAACGATTTGGCAACGCCATCTAGTTTTCAAGGGAAGAAGCGTCCATCTGGACCACAAGAAGTTTAGAAAAGACTTCAACAACTCAAGACAGTCACTTGATGTCGATCTTTCCTGTAGAGAGCGTGTACTTTCTGCAACTTAACTCTCGTTTGCAGGAAGAAGCAATCTGAGAGATTACAAAAGCAAGCCAATCGGCCTTTGTGCTCCTACCTTAAGCTCCCTTTAAACGATCTAGTCACCGAATTACTCATATGGACAGACTCTCGAATGGCTCACAGGCAGGGATTCGGGGAAATGCGCTACGTCAGCACATGTTGAAGGGAGAGTCAACAAGAAACGTCACCTGAGTGGGTGGGGACTCGAGACACTGCAGAGGTAAAGAAAAGCCAGCTGATCGAGGGGGAAACTTGGAAGAATTCACCTCATAATGGGCTCTGGACCAACATTGTCATGATCCAGAGCCCACCGCTTGTTCAAACGAGTGATTTCGATGAAAGATCGCCATCGTTTGTCTCCGTTGACAGCCGTTTTATTCTCTCTCACGCAGAAACATAAACATTTCCTCCATCTCAGCTCGCTCAGCACTTCAAGCAGCAGTCCATGCACGCACAGGCAACGACGAGCTGAAGAACACACTGGCTGCCATTGGAGCAGATTAATGGTCCTCCGAAAGTTCTGCATCCACTGACTCATCCGATAAGGGAACCAGCCAGAACACGTACACGCCTCGTAAACATTGTAAGCATCTTCGTCTATCGACCCTAATCGCCTAGCATCCGCATGTGCCCGTCTAACAGAATTAATCATCTTTAAACACGGCCATTGAAATCCGGTAGAACATCTCGGCGAACAACCGAATAACACTCGCACTTTGCGATGTCAAGCGGCCCCCGTGCGAGCGTTGCGTCCCCAAGCGATGAAGTCGTTACCCAGCGACAACACCCCACACTCGCCGGCCTCCCCGGTGCGATAAAATCTCCAATTGCACACCCCGGGTGCAGCCCTGTCTGTCGCAGCCACAGCCGCAGTCGCAGCCGCAGCCGCAGCCGCAGCCGCAAGACCCAATGAGAAACTACGCCACTCGCACCAGTCACTTAAACAGTGTTAATAATAATAATAATAACTTCATGAGTTCTGCGGTCGCATTTATTAACGCAGATTACCATCCTTAAGGGTCAGAGCGAGGCCTCTGGGTCCCGCGCACATGTGTGTACCGACCGTCTGCGGCGCGAATGATTGCGCGCGCACGCTAATGCAACATGACCAAAGAGGCGCGGTGCTTCCCCAGATCGGTTGGGCCGAGTCCTAAGACGCTAGCCAGTATCTATGCATCTACGACGTTATAATTTAGGATTTGTAAGCATCTAACCGCAATCCAATGATGCTGACGCTGAGTGCAGGGAGTGTGTGCGATTCATCTAAATCGCTGCGTAGATACGCGCTTAACCGCCCAGCGGAGACCGGCTGCAGTCGTGTAAGTGAAACCACCCCCCCCCCCCCTTCACCACCTCCCGCACGCGGGATTGAGTACACAATTTATGAAGTCCAATAATAAAAAGTGATTAGCATCAATATTTTCTGATTGCCGGTTGCCGCGATGGGAGTGTGGTGCGGCAGCGGAAGCGGTGCACTGGACACTGGCCAGTGGACACCGAGGAATAAATAAACAGATTAAGCCTATCAAACGCGACTGAAATTGGTTCTGTTGTGCGCTCTGCTCCGTGCGTGTGTTGTTTGTGCGCAGAGTTATTCAATGATCTTCGGCTCGGGATGAGATCGTTGACTCGTGGCGGTGGGGCGGTGGGGCTGCAGCGGCGAGCCCCCGCGTGTCCCTCTTTCACGTTCGAAATGCGATTTCATTGCGATGGTAGTTGCTTGCCAGCTAGCTGGAGGTGTTGGTGGTCGTGTATGCCGATGAATCACGGTGCCTGCCTGTGGTGTGGGGAGTCACACTGCGGTTGCCTACGCATTCCGGTGTCCACTGCCATCCTCTTCACGTTCGTCGGCCCCGCCAAGGTAAACCAAGTTGTTCAGCATGCAGGTGATGCAACGCCACGCCGATGCTGTCATCGTTCCCGACGAGGAGTGTTCTAATCACCGTCCGGAGATATTCGGGTGATCTCTGACGGACTGGGGGGCTTTGTGCCAGCACCGAGTGACAAAATGTGTCAATCAACGGTGTCATTGTCGGGCCGGCCGGAGACAATGCGTTGATGTGTGCGTGTCGCGCGCTTTGTGCCTTTCAGTCAGTCTGAGCCGACTTTGGTGCACGGTGGCTTCTAAGAATGACATATGAACGCGTTTTTTTTTTTGGGTAGGGGGGACGAAAGGCCGCATAATGGGGGACTGAGATGCAGTTTAGGCTGAGCCGCTGTTAACGGTGATTGAGAGAGGATTGCGGGCCCCATTGTCCGCTTGATTTGTGATGTGGAAAATTGGAAATGCTAAGTCGTTTAAGGGACTCCGTCCGTGGAACGTGTTTGGAGACATTGCGTCTATTGACGTCTTTAAATGGCCAGTTTGTGGCAATTTGTGGGAGCTTAGCGGAGACAACTGTGAGTGAGATTACGGTGTTTGTTGCTGTGTTCGCTGCTGATGCGGAAAAATGAGGCTTAATGGCTGAAAATGTGATGAAAGATGGAACTGTCGTCGGAGTCGTTCATTTTGTTTTTCTTCTAGTTCTGGTGAGGGTTCAGCAGAAGGCAGGCTTCGCTGACAATGCTGAGCTGCCATTCGAGAAATGAACGACTGACTGGAGGAAGGACTCTCCTTGGTAGCGTTGTCTTGGTCTGATGGAGCGGAACGGCAAGAGCAAGTTGTTGCATCTCGATCATGCCAGCTCTGTCTCAGTCGATCGAGGTGTTACAAATTCGCCTCTCGTCGCTTCAGCTGATCGTGCAAGAGTCACAGAAGACCGACGATCTTCCAGAACTCCGTTCAATTGCCTCGAAACGCGGATGACATTGAAATGGGGCGTTTCCTGGCATTGTGACAGAAGCGGTTGCAATGGGTTTGGCGGAAATGAGGGAAGCAGGAGTATATGCTGTCTTCGACGAAGGACACAAAATATCAGAGCGTCACAATGGGCAGCTGTAATTTCGAGGTAGTCAGCAATAACGTAGCAGTAATAACGACATCAGTGCGAACGCAGAATAACTCTTGTCAACCGCTGTGTCTGACACGGACGCAAGATAGCTGGGTCTTAATGACTGGAAGCAGAGTGTTGGGATAGCGTCAACAGCTCGGGATAAGACCCTTTATGGGCCGCCAGCCTGATGAGTCAGTATATGCTGACCATCCGACTTCTGTAGTACGACGCAGAGGCTGAGCATTTCAAATGCGGATGAAAAAGTCCTTGTTGCCTTTGAGGGAAACATTCGGCGTTCAATTGTTTGTCCAGCTTACGTTGATGGCATCTGGAGGAGAAGATTCAACCACGAACTGTTCAGTGACATGAATCTAGCCAGGTGCCTACTTAACTAACGCCTATGGTTGCTGAGAAGCGTAGGGCGCCTGGAAAACTTGGGTCATACACGAAGAGTCTTCGATTTCGAGCTAGTAACAGAACAACTGGCCGAATTGAAGACTCTTCGAGGGACAGCCGCGATTCATGGTGGCGCACAAGACTGAAGAAGAGTAATAAGAAGCTTGACGTGCGCACCTGGAGGTAGTTGGCCAGAGATTGCAAGTGCTGGTCGACGATAGGGGCAACATCGGACTGTAGCATCAAGAAGAAAATAGTTTGATTTTGGTTAAGTTCGAGATTTGACAGTCCTGTACAGTGGCTGATAACAATTTTTTAGTGGAGTACCTAAAATCGGTTCGACGGGTCTGTGTGGACAATTACCAACATAAGTAGAGTGGCTCCACAGTCCGAAGTGGACTACGGTCTGGTTCTACAACGTGCTGTGCGTGATCTAATTTCCCCACGAGTGGAAAGGATCTACATTCCTATGCCCATTCCTAACGGTGAAGCGTTTGATAGTAACCCGAGACAGGTGAAGCTGTGAAAAGTCATGAAAGTTGTTCAAGTCAACAATTGAACCTTGATAAGCTGGTGGGCGCCGAAGGAACTATCCATTAGGTGCCCTATTTCCAGCCACCATTTTCGGCAAAAATCACACTAAGTGAAGTAGTACATTTCGTTCTTGGCTTTGTAAACAAACAGGAATGATTAAGGCACCGAAGACCTTCAATTGACAACAATCCCTTCGAAAAATAACTACGTTGGGCGCCATTTGAGACGGCGGCGTCATAAGACCATGTTTCTTTGGCGCTAGAGACAGTGCTGTGGTATGTCCCAGAATTTGATCAGTGTGACATACAGAGCCTGTGCTACATCAAATCGACCCATGTTCCATCACATTTTTGTGAGAAATTCTTTCAAAGTTTCCACTGACACCAACGATGACCTCCTTCTTATGAGGACTTGAACAATTTGTACATCACCAAAGCAACCGCACGTCGATGCATGACAACATTTGCAAGAAATTGTGGAATCAGCGGTCGGGGAAACAGTTATGAATATTTTGCTTAAAGGACGCAGCCAGATGCCGTCGCTTGATCGATGTCAGACTTCATAAAAATTGTGAACGACCACATAATCGATCGATAAACAGTACAGTTGGTCCAATCATATAAACTGAAGTCCATCACGGCTGCTGGAGCTGAGCTTTTCAAAGCGACAAGCATTGACTTGGTAAGGAGCATGCACCAACGCATCTGTAAAATGTGATCGGAAGAAAACATGGCCGATGAATGGAATGGGCATTGTTTGCTCGATACGCCGAAAAAAGGGGACCCTCTGAATTGCGCCAGCTGTAGGGCATGAGTCTTTTGAACTAGATCTTATCAGTCGCGCAGCATGAACGCCTAAAGCCGTCCGTCAACAACCTGGTCGGTCTATACCAGTGTGGCCTTAGGCCAGGAAAATTGACCGAATATTAACTACGGCACCCAGGCGCAACTGCTCGATACCCACAAGCTTTTCATCGGTTTTAAGACCCCGTATGGCAGCATCTATAGGGACAAGTTATACAGAGCAATGTCGAGTTTTGGCAACCCTACCAATTAAATTGCAGATCTCGGGGTGTGTCAGAGAAGACACAAGTACTTCCTACCAAACTCGTCAGTTTCTGTGGGATGACAATGGCGATTGCACGCTGCTCTATCAAGGTCGGTAAAGATGTAACCGAGACCATTGATGTCAAAAAAGGATTCTGACAAGGCGTCGTGCGACTGCTTCAACATCATTCTTGAAAAACTCGCACGGCAACAACAGATGCACACGCACAATTGTAACCCTAGTAGAGGCATGGACTTAATGTCAAAAGCGTACGAGGTTGCTCTAGCCTGCTTTGGGAGAACAATTCTTCGGGAAGACATAACAACTACCTGCCCGAGCTGTTCAGCGACATCGACTAAGAAGATCAAACGATTAAGATGGCTACGTCATGTAGAGCAATTGGAAACCAATGCTCCGGGCCGGAAGCTGTCGAATCCACCCCCGAGAAGACCGCGACTCATGTGGCGCACGCAAGTGGAAGGAAGCCCAGCTCCACCCCCGACTGCAGCGCCACCTTAAGTAAGTAAGTACGAGTTGCGTTCAATATATTCTCGGTATCGGGGTGAAGCTGTGGTTGTACATATAAATTTACTTATTTATCAAGTAATACTTTTATTTTAGTGCATTCATGTAAAATTTCATATAAATGTGTTTATTAATTCGCGTTTTATCTCTAGTTAAACAGAATACCCATTTATTGCCGACTTGAGTTCTTCATCATCGGAAAACCTTTTTCCACGAAGACATTTTTTCAAATCCGGAAACAGGAAATAATCACTAGGGGCAAGGTCTGGACTATAGGGTGGGTGTTGGATTTCTTCGAAACCACAATCTCGCGCAGCAGCCTTGGAAACTCGCGCCGTGTGAACAGGAGCGGTGTCATGATTAAGCAACACACCCGCTGCGCGTTTGCCCCGTCTTTTCTTTTTACTTTCCTCCCGCAAATTATGCACAGTGGAAGAGTAGGATGTGGGGTTGATGGTTTCAGCTTTTTTACTCGTAAGAGTACAGTTCGGAAAATTGAATTCCATTTGAATTTCATTTAACAATAACTTCGACCTGCATTAGAGATGCATCAACTTAAGGGACTCCCTTATTGACTCTGAAGCAAGTGACTGCTCTAAGCTTCCTGGGCTATCAGCAGAAATGTCACTGTCACGTCCTCCTCGACCTCAGCCTGAGGCTAGTGGAATTTGTCGACTTCACGATGGAGCCGATCCAATCTGAAGACTAGGTCATGCTTTTGTCCAAAACAAAAAAAAAAGTCCAAGTCTCTCCGCCTTTCTTTTGTTTCGCTCGACTATCGCCGCAATCGATGTCACTGACCCCGATCGGATGCTTGGAATGTCTCTGTGCCAGTTTCGGGCCATAAAACCGAGCTCCTCTTCGCCGCCAGTCCCACGCAGACGACTGTCAATCTGATCGCCAATTGCCACTTCGATTCGATAACAAATCCGAGGAAAGTATCGATCTGCCTTTCTAATCCCTTTTTGCGAAAATACCCCCGAAATGGAGATACGCATCTCCATCTCCATCATTTTGTGTGCGATGTGGATGGACTTACATCTCGCGGATGCAAATTAGGCATCTTATGGAATCGCCACACAACATCATAAATATTTTAGTGCCTAATCGTGCATCTGTTTCGTGGACGATTAAGGTTATCGTGCGCTGCTCGACCGCACGTTGCCACGGGAGCGATAAATTCTCGCGTCGATATTCATATTTTCGGCTGGGACGAGAGATTTCGCGGATTTCTTCAAAAATTGCCGATTTGCATACGAATGAGAGTGTGTGCCGGATGACCCCGTAATATGCTTCATTGGAAAACATCGAATTAGCAAGTCCCAGTGATTTGTCAACCTCTGGGCGCTGTGCGAGCAGCCGGCCAGAGCGACCAGATGACACGGAAATCCCCATGTGGTGCTCGAATGGTCGGCTGGTCGGATGGACGCCGACGCCGGTGACATGACTTACCTTTCACGTTTGCGCTGTTGATTCACGGGAGTTCATTTGTATCTGAAAACGAGACAAGAAATGAAAATTAATGCATTTTTAATAAATTGCGATGCTCAGATTTTTAATAATTTTAAATTTATTATTCGAGTGTGAGACGGGATTGGACATTATAGACACATTCCGGATATCACCTAGTTAAGGTGATTTAGAGGAGAGAGGCATCTCTGGTCGTCATGCATATTAATGAGCCGCACGGCCGACGGGTGTTGTGTTGCGAAAGACACTCGAACGTGAGCATGCTTGGCTGTGCTGTGCTGTGGCTTCGTTTCGTTTTCTTTTTAATTAAAGAATTGACTCCCCATTGAGAGGAAGTGGCCAGTTAATTATTTAGATATCCAGGCTGCGAGTTGTGACTCACAGTGAGCCGAGATGATGTGGCGCTTGGGTGCTTAGGTGATAAAATATGACACTTACTGGGCGCGGTGATGTCTATAAGGGCGTGCATTTTGTGGTCAGATGTGAGAACATCTCGTCACATCGCCACTTCCATGTGACAGGGGGGCCTTTCCTGCCGTTGATTGGAAATGTCGGTCGGATTCTGAATCACGGTCATAAAAATGTGAGAATTTCATCTACACGATCTAGGCGCCCTTGTGGACAACAGTCGCCGCTCAGGGAGACAAGCGCGTTGGGAGTCTTCGTGTCGGCGACTAGGTAGAGATAGAATATAAAGATCTTGGAGCGGGACTTTGATGTCTTTAAAGCAACTAGGGAGGAGCCTCTTCCTGCAGCTGAACTCATGCAACTGCCATCCCGATGGTGCCAAGTGGGATGAGGGAGAATCACCATCGCTACCAGTCCCAGCATTTTTGAACAGAGCGGTTGAGCACAGTCTTAGCAAAGGCGCAGTGGAAGCTCCGAACCTGATCATCAGTTGGTGAAAGTCCGACTAGCCAAATCTCACTGTCATTCGCCTGATCCACAAGAAGAGACGCACCCCTCTTTAAATGCGCTAAATATCGATGCATACGTCTAGTTAACATCAGCTGGGCCATGTTGTGCCGCTTCTGTCACACTCAGTCCTTATCAGATTGGTTTCTGAGAAGTCTGGGGGGCCTGGGATGACAACAAACGACCAACTGCGGCAAATCATGGAAAAGACCCAAGAACTACAGATCGGCACTCACAGACCACTTCAAGGAAGCTGACAGGTTGCACAAAAAAGTATGTCTAGCTTTGACGATGTAGATCACTTGCTTTACCATCGAGCTCCACAATGATCCCACTGAGGTCTTCAATGCCACACAATGTTTCAGGCGACACGCTATCCTGTGCTTTCTTCAACATCGTTCTTGAGAAGATCCTGCAAAACTCACTGGCCAGCACTAGAAGCACGATCTTCAAAGACTCCGAAAAACTGACTTCAAGTGTTAGCATCGGCGGAAGACATTGACGTGAATGGTCGCATAGAACGAGTCGTCAATGAAGCGCTAGTTGGCACTGAGACAGAGGCGTCTTTTGGGCCACGACGGGAACGCAAAGAATGAGCTGTCTTTCAGGAAGGGTGCACAGGATGGATGGCTTGGACAGACACTCCATTCTGACCTTAGTAGACGGAGAAAGAGAACACCAAGGTACGACACTTCGACTGTTTAATGGCAACTCCGAACTGAAAAGTTTGTGACCACCAAATGTTCCTGCAGAAATATTGCAATCCAGGAAGGTTTCCATTGCTGCCACATACTTAGGGTTGCGGTGGCCAATTTGCTTAGGGTTGGGTCACAAGCTTGTAATACGTCGGGGACCATCTACATAAGTACTTCGACTTCGCGGTAAGCAGTGTGAAGAACGCCAGTAGATACCGTGATCAAATACAGACCAATCGCTGCTTCTTTACAATTTTGAGCTACTTGAAGAGTATGTCACAAGAGAAGAATGCGACGAAGATAAAGTCTGTAGCCCAGCTCCATGGGATATCTACACTGACGGGTCAAAAATGGAAGAAGGCATGGGATCAGGCATCTACGCCAGCTTGCCATTAATTTCCGATACAATCCGACTACCGAACCACTGCAGTGTATTCCAAGCGGAAGTAACAGCTGTTCAAAAGGCTATCAATGACCCAAATCGACGGGCGATCTATTGTTTTATACATAGACAGTCAGGCGGCCATAAAAGCTCTGGACACACCATCAATAAACTCCAAGATGGCAAAACTCTGCCGTCTGTCTCTAATGGAGATAGCGGCCAGATGCAATGTACAAGAATATTCCGGGCAATGAAAGAGCTGATGAACTAGCAAGAAAGGAGGTGGGTATGCCAATGGCAGCAGATCAGAAGACACCCCAACCCAAACTGAAAACAATAAAATCCCGACTGATGACGATTGCGAAAAACGATACAAACCGCAAATGGTCGGAACTGGACACTTGCAGGATATCTAAAGCCTATTCTGGCCTATTCTAAATCAAGGAAGGACTGATTACCTCCTAAGGCTAGACAGGAAGGTTATCAGTAGAGTGATAGGGGTGCTAACTGGCAGTCATGCCAGAAGACTTGAGGCACCATATAACGACTTTTGCAGAATCTCCATGGATAAAGAAGACTACACTACCTCGGAACATGTCCTGCACTTGCGGAAACAAGAAGAAGACTACTAGGCGGGTACCACTTCAACAACCTTGATGATCTGAATAACATTGACCCAAAAGGACATACTACAAAAAGCCTCAAAATTGCTATAAAAGACGTCAGAAGAAATGACTTATACTTGGTCAACAAATCCCAAGAGGGAATAACCACAAGGTCAAAGAGTAAATGGGTTTTGGACACAAGGCCGAACGTGACAGCACAATGGACCGGATGGGCTAAGTGAGCATGACGTCCAAATCAGTCATGCAGTCACCCTACCTACCTACCTACCTAAGGAGCATGTCCTGGGGTAAGGCAAACGTGCACTCCACAAATGACATCATCTCGCCATGTTCACTTCGAGCCGGTAGCTGGACGGCAAGGAAAGCAGCAGAACTAATTCTTGGTGCCTTTGAAAGAAATGTTCTACGTCAGCTATTTGGCCTTGCCTGCGAGGATGGTGGTTCGAGAGGTGAAGGCGTAACAGCGAATTCTACGAGTTGTATCGGAAAGCAAAAATTCGTCGACTTCCATGACATCTGGTCGCATTGATCTCGTTGTCCTCAATGTGACCGAGAAAGTGTCCAATACTCCAGCTAAGAGGATCGTAGAATCCAGACTTCATGGTTCAACGAGGCGAGGAGGTCCGAAAAACGAAGTCATCTCGAACGTAAGACAGATTAGTCCTGATCCCTAGGTACTAGCAGTGTGCACGGGACCGTCACCAACAGAAGGCAGCATTAGCTCAGACTCAGATCTTCCATGGATAAGCACATAAGTAATCACTGATTGCTTCGTCTTGCTCAACAAGCAGCTGATTCGGCCGATCTTAACGTACGGCTTCTCAATATGACACATCATTTCTAAGACCAGCATGGAGAAACTCGCAATTTTCGGAAGGAAAATACTGCGAGTACGTCGAAAGGACCACCCACATCTATGGTGCATCATCCCCTTGCAACACCACATGGTGACACTGTTCAGAAAGCAGCTTCTAGCCATCAGCAACCATCCTAACGAGGCAATCAGGAATTTGCTTAGCGAGCAGAACTTCCCAACGAGCTGCATGGCTTCTACCAGAGCAGGAGGGAGTAATCGACCAATACACCATCACCCTATCCCAAAAGGGCCAACAAAAGACAAGCAGATTTGAACAACTCGATGAAAGCACTGGCCATTGTAAGATATCAAAAATAACCACTAATTCCAAATGTTAAACTAAACAATGAACACCAGTTGGGCCCTTGTTGAGCCAACATCCTAATCTTTAGTTTTAAGCCTAGTTCGAATCTCAAATTGTAAATCGTTGATTGTAAATCGATTATTTGGTCTCAAGGGGCAAAGGAGTGCAAGCACGAGGCAATTATATCGAACCACGTCACAATCTATTCCCCAGTTGGTGTTTGCAAGATTCATACTTCATGCATTCGGTGCTGGCCATGATTCAAGTAACAGAAGTCCACTTGTGTCATTGGTCTGAATAGTTTAGTAGTCGTGGGGGCAACACCTCCCAATTTATTAAGCTTAATAAAAGTGAATAACTTAAACAATCTAAACTTAAAAACTAAACCTTAACCCAGATGGTAGAGAAATAAAGGGAGGACTAGCGCAGGAAAGAATGGGACTGGAGGTGGTTTCGAAGTGAGGTTTTGCTAAGGTGGAAATCGAAAGAGTATTCCATAGTGTTAGCCAGGCTTAACATTCTTGATACCGGCGAGTTCAAGCCGTAATTAGTCCGATGTGGTCTAATGCGGAAGAGGGCTGCAGACCTTAAATTGTAGGGGTTGACGCTAAGAGACACAAATTCAAGAAGTGCGGGGCAGTCTGTATTACCGGTAATCAGTTGGTGGAGGAAGAGCAGATCGGCAGTTTTGCGACGGTTTTCGAGGGACTCGAGGCGAATTAGTTTCGGGCGATCAGAGTAAGGAGGTAAGTTGGTTCTGGCAGTCCAGGCAAGATCACGTAGAGCGAAACGTAGAAACCTACGCTGGATAGCTTCGATACGACTTGACCATACTTGGCTGCCATATTCGAGAATGGGTCTGACGAAGGTGGTATATAGACATTTTGTGACATAGGGATTCGAAAATTTGCTCTACTTATAATATTGTCAATACGGGAACGAAAGTTGAGCTCAAGATCACAGATAAGTCGCGTAAAGATGATACTGAAGGCACTAGTTCATTGCTGAGGAAATAGTTTCTATGTGGATGCGGTGGAGAGCTTAGAAAGGATCTAAGTCTAACCTTGGCATTGGATTTACTTCATTGCAGTGAGACTATTTTATTGTGCTGCGCTTTGTACAGCAAACCATAGGGATTTGGGACAACCTTTACTTGGTGCCCGAGAAGGGACCTTTCTAGTATGACGAGCCCCCTACTCAAGCTGACTTCATGCAAGACGCAGTTCATCTCAATTCTGTTCCACAGCGGAGTGGCATGTCGAATGTGGATGCAGTTGTCAGTGGTTTCTTCAAGAGAAAAGCGTGGAAACGTTAGTGTTATTTGCGTTTGGAGAAGGGGCATGAAGTTACATGAGTCAGGCCGGGCAGACGTCTTCGCTTCCAATGCCCAAGGTGACTAGGCTAGGCATGCAACTACATCTTGAAGAATGTTTGTGGGACTGCATGTGACTCCAGTGATACCATTGAACAGAGGAACGCCTGCGTCGCCCACAAATCCGGAAGGATCTCCATCATCTAGGCATGTCTTGCCTATAAAACAATCACTCTACTGATAGTCTCCCTGTCTAGCCAGATCGCTTTCGATATCCTGCAAGTGTCCAGTTCCGACCATTTGCGGTTTGTATCGTTTTTCGCAATCGTCATTAATTTTCAGGCGATGGTTCAGCCTGTTTGTCGAGTTGCATCCTTGACTGTAGCGCCCCACAAAGATGAAACTGTTGCTCCCCCAAAAAACGCATCACTCTCGACCGAAAGTCTCTCCTTCGCATCCTCGTCGCATGACTTATTTCTGAGGCTGCCAAAAAATACCAGTTTTCCCCTTTTCGCACAAGGCCAGTCAGTCATGCGAAAAGTGTGCCCCCACAGCGAAGCCCTAAACCCAATTACCCACAAAAAGCGCAAATTTGTTTTTTTTTTAAAGAAATTAACTGTGGTATTAAGTTTCAACCAGATTTTAACGACGGCATGTCCCTGACCCAGTCAGGCGGCCTGAGTGGTATTCTTGTTAGCATTTATCTTTTTATTAATACGTTTATCCGCTCTAAGTGATCAGCTTTCTCTTGGCTGCTATGCTGGGGGGGGGGGGGAGACTTTCGTTCGAGATGACGTGACGCAATCAGGAAGACGCCTTCAAATGTGGTCCTTTCTCTTGGCGGAAGGGGGATGTAATCAAACAAAACGATGTTGTCTCTGGTTGTTCATTTGGCATTTGACCGTGAAGACAGCTTCAGAGGGTCTTAGTGGTCGCTCCTCAGGGTGTCACGGGTACCATCGACTGGTCCTGTGCGTACGATTGGACCGATCAGAGGCCTCCACTTGCCAGCACTTGCCAGTGCTGAGTCAACGGTGAAGCCGATGTACGTGTAAGCTTGTTACTTGGAGCCGCGGTAAATATGGCTGCCAAGCTTGTTGTCGAACGAAGCACTTAACGAGTGTCTTGCGACGTTGCTTAGCCTACGAACCGATAACAAACCCATTACAGCCGTCTTCTTGTCTTCGAGCCCCAGAGAATGACGCACGCTCCAAGCTACCGTCCTCACCTCCGGTATATCCTTTGAAGTAAAGAAACAAGAATGAACCATCGTGGATCACACCATCAACCAATTGCGCGATTGAACGAAATTTGAATGAGCTAGGGGGTGATTCAAATGGAGGTCACTGTTTGAAACCAGAATTTCTCCGATGTCCTTGACAGGAAGGAGATCATGTTTCATGTTGTTGACACGAGTAAATGTTGACATTTTTTTCAAAACAGTCACTCTTAGTGATCGGTCTTCAAAATTGTTGCTTTTTTAGGCACCTTTTGGTGATAATGCTATAAAGGACTGAAACTGTGGGGTGTCAAGTCAGTTGGATGACATTCGTGCTAGGGGCATGACTACAGGGTCTTCCCACTCAGAAGAGCGGACAGGTCGTCTTCAATTAATGACCTCAAATCCTGCAAGCCACCTATCAAGACGTCTGCCTGTAGTTCCACAAACCTGCTGCTACCCCAAGAGTGGCAACTTAGTTCCCGTCCCCGTCTTCCACAGTCTCTTCACAATCCACTCCTAGACTGCCCACTGCCCTCAGAATCATTGAATCATCCCAGTCCACTGCCAGACCGACCACCATTCAACACTCTATTTCTCACGCCCTTTCATCACTGGACACTTCATCACAGTGCTCCTCAACTCTCCGGGTTGTCGTCCTCATCGATCGTTCACACTCCTCCGTCCCCCCGTCCAACCAGCAGAAAACGAATCGTTGACAGCCTCATTTCACACTGAATGCACTCACTGCGTCCCATTCGTCGATTGCGTGTTTATTTACCCATCAGCGGAGGTCAAAGACACCACGTCCCGTCACTCGCATCCGATACGTCTTTTGTGCCGCAACTCAAAACAGAGTGCCTTCCTTTGTGCGCACAGCGGCCGGATGATCCGTTGGATTAATTGAATTAAATCGCGTCCATTAAGCGGGTTTCTGAGTCAATTCCCATATTCCACCTGTAACGCCTGGGACCGTAGGCTTCTGGGAATTCCACCGATTAAATGCATTTGCACAATTACTTCCTCCGAACAATGACATTCCAGGCATGCGTCACTCTCCCAAAAGCTGGCCAAACCTGTGCGGTTCTCGGGAACCAGCTGATCAGGTTTACGGTTCTTGTGTGCCTTCTAAATTTAGGAAATTCCACTCGGCCCGCGCGCAGTCACTCTGCCGCCACCGCCACAACGCAAGACAGGAAATTTCTCTGACCGCCGCCGCCTCCGGCACGCAGCGGCAGTGCGCTGCAGCGCACCATTTAGCGGCCGCGCTGCATGCATGACTCGCTCGTCGACCTTGAATCTTTATCTGGCCGTGCTGCCAGAGAAATTCCAAATGATAATATATGCTAATTACAGTTATTTAGCACTGCACAAGCAAAAGTGCCGCCTATTTCCATCACACATGCCCAGGTGACACGACGAAGACTGGTCGCCGCGTCGGCCGAGTCCAGTTGTCAGCCGCGTGGGTTCCGAATGGCACACGGCCACGGTGGCAATAGTGAGCATTGAGCACTGAACACTGGGCACTGAGCACTGAGCACTGAGCACACACACGCTCATGCACAGAAGCCGCTCGGATCAGTTGGTCCGCACCTTGGACGGATTCCAGTTTTGTCGCCATCACAGCCGCCTCAAGTGGCACACACCCGGTCGCCCGGATCGGCACACCAATGACCGAAAAAAAACCACTTCATGACTGCGATGACCAGAGCGTTGACCAAACTTGAATCCACCGCGGATGGCGTGCACATGATCGCACTTGGGAGCGCACTACGCCGCGACGTTCTATCGGCTTGAATTCCGAAAACACTTTCGGTGCGGTTCAGACAGACGACCGACAGGTCAGTTGGACGACTTGCCACAGCCACAGCCACAGCCAGAGATGGAGCCCAAGCCGAAGCCGAAGCCGGAGTCGGAGCCTTTTTTGTTTGACATTGTGTGTGGACGGTTTGTTTGCCGTTTGTTTATCATATTTGTCGCCAGAATGTGGAGCGCGCTCCGCGATTGAGGATCCGAGAGTCTATCGCAGAAGGAGGTTATCAATGCAAGTCAAACTGGTCAAGTGGAAAATGAAAGTCGGGCCGTCGCGGTCGTGTGGAACAGCGCCGTGGGCAGGAACCGTGTGTGTGGGAAAATGTCAGCGCCGATGACAAGTGACAATCGGAATTTTATGTTGCTTTTTTGCAGAAAGTCCACGCTTAGCGTCCGGCAATGGCGGACAGGCGCACTCCGAGAAAGTACTGCCAAATCGGTGTTTCGGCACGTGACAGCTGTCAAGGGAGTTTTGATTGGACTGCCGGACGTAGTTCGGCGAACCAGCGAAAGTTGATTGTTGGCCTACCGCGGCTGCAAACCGAAAGAGGGTTGCTCCGAAAAACTGACGTCTGACATCTGATCATTTTCTGTCAACTCTCGCAGGAGGTCTGGACGTTTGGGCCTCCCTCTGCCGAACGAACTGCCGTGGTGCGTGCGATTAGATCGATCAGAGGCCTGCACTTGTCACCGCACAGCTGAGTCAGCGATATAGAAATACCTGTCAAGCGTGTTGTCAAACGAAGTGCTTTACGAGTGCCATTCAAACGAGAAGCGATCACTTACCGCCTACGATACCATTTAAGTGGCCATTTGCAGAGCAATTACACCCGTATTCTGGTTTCGAGCTTGTTCAAGTCTGCGCCTGTGGATGAACGAACTGGCGGCCGATACGGATGGAGGTTACATTTTGAAACGGGAATTACGGCGTTCTTGTGTGGAGCGGGTTTCACAGCAGGTGATTGTGACAAGTTTTTGTGAAGTGGTGGACGTCGGTGATGGGCATTTGTTGTTCCCAATGCTTTAGAAGACAAAACAAGGGCTGCAGCTGTGACTTGCTGAAGAGACGGAGAATGTTCGTGTATTTCAACAGTGGTTTGAACGGAGCTCTTCTGGAGACAGGCTTCAGTATGGGGAGAGGCTTTTAGAAGTTTCAAGTCGTTTCATTCTGAACGAGCAAACAGCTTCGGCGAGTTTGAAGACAAGGGAGCGCCTTCCATCTTTTGGTTTGGTCGGCCGAGTATAAATGGGACAGTTGCCAGTTGAGTCAGCATTTTCCTAATGATTATGGCACAAGCGAGTTTACTCTCTCTTCTTCGTCTTTCTTTGGCGCTACAGTCCGGAGTGTACCTGAACCTCAACCAACGAGCCTCTCCAGCCAGCACGATCTTTCGCCAGCTGCCCCAATTGTGCACACCAAGTTGGCTGAGGTTCTTCTCCACTTGTGTGCACCATCTCGTTCGAGGACGTCCTCTATTGCGATTATCCCAATGGCTCGGAATCGAAGACTCTTCGGACCGGGGCTGTGGTGTCCATTCGCTCTACATGACCAAGCCATCTTAGGCGTTGAATCTGAACACGCTTAACTAGGTGCATGCCGCTGTACAGCCCGTACAGTTCGTGGTTGAATCTCCTCCTCCAGACACCATCAACGCAAACAGGACCAAAGATCGCAAGTAGAACTTTTCTCCTTTAAAACTACCAAGAGCTTCTTCATCTGCTTTCAATAGCGTCCATGTCTCTGCGCCATAGAGTAAAACAGGTATGATCAGGGTGTTATATAAAATCAGCTTGGTGCTTCGAGAGATGGCTGTGTTACTCAAATGACTCTTGAGCCCAAAGAAACAGCGCTTGGCAAGAGTAATTCTGCGCTTGATCTCTGTCCCTGTTTAGTGCAGAGCCGAGGTAGACGAAGTCTTTGACTATCGCAAAGTTTCTGCTGCCCATTATGACGCTCTGCCCGAGGCGTCGATGTTGTGCGTCCTGCCGCGATGACTGCACGTACTTTGTTTTGCCCTGATTTAAGGTCAGACTCATTTTAGCCGGTTCCACTTCAGTGCCAGGGTTTAATCTCTCCCTTCCTCCATTTATGCATCTGGTTACTCCCGTCAGTGCCCCGCCCTGGTCAGGATTGATCCCTCAGGACGTCGCTGTTGTAGTTCTGGGTCTCTTTGAGGTGGTAGCTTAGTAGGCAGCTCCAGTGAACTATTTCTTCTGGAGCCTGCCCACCTCCGACGTCCACTCGTCCGAGTCATTTTGTTGGTCAAACCATTTCTGCTTCAGTGTGGAAGATATTTCCCTGGTGCTCGGATTGCTGCTTGTCGTCATTTGTAAATGATCCTATGAGTGTCCGTTAAGCTCGTTGTGCGCGTCGTTGACTCACTGTGGCTCAGTCAGTTTTTGAGCCACAGTGAGTTGTGGAAGAGTAGAAGAGATGCTGACGTGTATCAACCAAAGATTCGGGTGAAGTGTCTTTGGCTTGGAAACACGTCTTCTTTATTTCTTCTGTTTGTGTTTGAATTTGGATATTCCACGAGTGGTAAACAAAGAGGAGACCATCCGTATGGAGCTTCATGGACGCAGGTGAGGCCCGTATAACCCGGCAGTTCACCAGGTGCTACCAGCTGCTCCGTGTACAATTGAGCTACTTGACTACGTCCTGAATCAGGTTGACCATCGGCATGGATCGCATAACATCTAGACCTAACTGAGGAAAAAAGGATATGGAGCGACATTGACGGCGTGTGAGGATGAGTGTGGAGGGCGAGTGATTCTGATGCCATTTCAGTGCGTGTACTTCCACCAGGATTTGTGTGGTATGCGTTAGTTTGTTCGTCAAAATTGGTAGCCAATTTCTCTCTAACCGTCTTATAGCGTACCTTCTACTAACCTTCTACTAGCTAAGGGCAGAAAGTGTTGATAGATGGCGTGTTTGATGTGGTTGATAAGGAGGCCTAACAACTGGTATAACTGCGGGTGATCCTGATAGAAACGTTTAAATGCAGTTCCGCCGTCATAGCCCCCTGGTTTCATAGGTCTTTCTTAAGCTCGGTGATTGGTGGGCTGCGATAATGCGTGTAATCCTCCGGTAGCATATTCTGACACTACCATCCAACAGGGGTGGTTCGGACCATGTTCAATACATCACCTTACCTCCTTCAATTTTCGCTTCAATAGAAAATCTGAGCCCCGGTTAAATCTGCCACCCAACAGTGACCGTCTGGTCTGACCAACGACGCCAAAATAAAGTGAACCTCGTCAAACGTTACCTTCGAAGAGTGACGGTTCTACCCTTTCCATCCTTGAATCTGAAGAGCAACTGGCTTCGACACCTTTGCCTAAATTGAAGCTTCTTTCCGGAAGTGACAGCTCAGAGCATGCTCATTCCATGTTGACATTGAATACGTCGCGCCATCGTATTCCTCTTAGTAGATCAAAAACGCCCGCCCAATCCGACGCCCTGTCCTCTCAAAGTGCTGATTTTGGGTTCTTTGATCAAGGTCTGGACTATAACGTGGCACGGTTTTCGTTTTAATAGTTCAACGATGTCAGATGAGTCTGAGTCTCTGCTAAATCTGCCTTTCAAAAATGACTTGGTTGGAATGGAAATACCCCTTCAATCTTCCATTTAGTAGGAGATCTGCTAATGCTGCCCCAAAAGTAAACGTCTGGCCTGGCCTGGCCTTCAATATGACGCCATGTAGTCTTCCTCCTACTAGGCCAACAACACCCCTTCAATCTTTCTTTTAGTTGGGGATCGGCTAATGCTGCCCCAATAGTAGACGTCTGGTCTGACCTTGAATATAAAGCCATGTCGTCTTCCTCTTACTCGGCCAACGAAGCCTGGGAAATCTGAGACACAGCTAAAGCTTACTTCCAACAGAATCGTCGAGCATGCATCTCCTACCAAAGCCCAGCACCTTTCTGTGCTACTTGTTGCTACCTTCTCCTCCTCAGAAGGCTATAGACTTTACTCCTCATGAACATGACGTCTGAGCGGATGATGTGGACGCATTACTGGATCACATCCTGGCACAGTTCTTAGGTTAATCATCAGACAATTCGATATCCTCGTTGAACAGAAATGATTCAGAGTCAGCTGCCGTGTCTTGTTTAGCGCTAACACAGTTCGTGGAATTATGATCGTCGACTTAAGTTGTTGACAGGTCTAAGTGACATCAGTTGCTCCGTCAGACACTGTCTGTAGCTTCGACAAGTGTCCCAAAAATGCTCTATATCCTTATGAATTTGTCACTGTTAACTAATCCGAATACGATTTAAATGCTGTCCAAGAGAAGTAATGTTCTGAAGCCTATTTGTCACCTGTCAAGCAACACGAAAGAGCAGTCCTCTTGCATGCACTGGCGCCACTGAAACAAGATGAAGTACGAAAGTGAATCAAGTACCCCGTGTTTGACAATAGATGGCATTGCTGAAGGAAGTCGGTAATGCCATCTTGTACTGACATCTGTCAAACGATCTGGTTTTCCTTGGCAGCCAGGGTGTTTACTGATCTACCGTCGTGATCTGCCAAGTTTTTCCTTCAAGCCCTTCTGTCCTAGGTCTCCTTGCGACTCAGTGACTGCGCCCAGTTGCGATGATTCAACTCAGGATTAAACCAAAAAATGTTTCTTTGCAGCGCTTAATATCCACAAGACTGCTCGTAATGACATTTCGGGCTGTCCAATGTTACCTCACAAACTTCCGCTCCACGATGACCACGTCGCATCTCGCACATGCCTACCCATTCGTTGCATAATACACATCCTCCTCTGCACTGCGCATCACATTCCGAAGAAAACAAAGAAAAGTGGAGAAAAAAAACATACCGACTGATTCACGCTCCACTCCCTTACGAGCCCGAGGCAATGATTAAGTCTTACAAGACAATAACAATCATTCGTAACCCCCCTCCCCGCCCCGGTCCAAGCCCACACGGAAGTCCACGGTGTGGCGCCAGCGTGCAACGTATCTTTTTCGCATAATCAACAATATCACGCGGATCATTCCTATTTCCAGTCCGTGTTCACTTAATTAATTGAAATAAAACGCATGTATTTGCCATTTGGATAAAAATAACCACCTTAGCGCCTTATGACTCTGGCTATGCGCGATCTCAGCGATCCCAGCGATCACAGCGATCACAGCGATCACAGCGATCTCAGCAATCACAGCGTTCGCAGCGCTGCACAACACAACGGTGACATCTATTCGCGCAAAATGCCTGCTAATCCTCATGCAAATTGCCACTCTCTCACCTGCATAATAAACTGGCTTGAGATACACTCAAGTGCCCCAGCAAATGCCCATATAGCCAGCCCCACATGCACTTGCGAATTCAGCTCCGAACCCCAATTACAAGCGCACTGTCGCCAAGGCGGTTGTCTTAATGACAATTCCCTGCTCTGGTTTGCTCGACTTGTTTCCTATCGACGACAACATGCTTGTACCTCGACGGCATCACTTACTCATTTGAATGTATGACGGGCACTTCACCATTTCAGCTCGTAATTGGCACCCTGTTCGGCGACAAACTTGATCTGTGCGCGCTCCCTTGTGGCCCCTGTGGCGCTAACCCTGCCAGACGGTGGTTGCAGCGCAAATGCCCGTTCAGTCGCACGGCGGAAAATGTAGCAAAAACTTTCGCGTCGAAATGTCATAGATCACAAGGGCTGCCAGGAGAAATGTCACTTCGGGCTGAGGGCTGGCACCTGCGACCGGATGTGGTGGCATTTTGCAATGACGCCATCGCAGAAGATCCGCGTCATAATTGCCGCCGTCAGTGACTTTATGTTCGGTCAGTCGGCATAATTTGACAGCTCCGCCCCGACCAGGAAGCTTGACGTTCCTTCGCTTTACGCTTTCCGCTTCACCTGAGCGGCGAGCGACGAGCGGGCCATATAATTTGGGAATTATGGCGAAGTGAGAAATAAAATTGCCCATAAACTCGCCCAAATCGCCCGGCTAACGGGTTTCCTCATCGATTATTGATTATTATTTAACTTATTCCTAAGGGGTCATAATTCATATTTTTTATGACATTACATAAGAGCCGAACGACCTTATTGTTGTCTGCAGGCGCGCATGCACGGACAACAACGGTTACCACATGTCGAGCGAACTCGAACGTCTGGGAGAATGCCTCTAACCGATTAGGAAACGCCACCAAATGCAAATCGACTGTCACTTGTGTAAGAATTAGTGTCATTTATCGCGTAGTATTTACGAGTATAGCCTCTTAGCGGGCCTGTAATCGATGTGACACTTGCCGATTGTCCGATGCACGGCGGCTTGCATTCATGAAAATCACTTTGATTCTTAGAATGTTGTTCCTCGCCCGTCCCGGATGAGCGGGAAATGAACATTTTATGAGAACGTAATTGACAGGCAGAGCAAATGACTTGATTTCTGCTCGCTAATTGACTGTCACACGTGACACGGCTGACATGACATTAAAATGTTGTGTTTGTTTATTCCAGCTGTCAGTGAAATGGTGTGTTCTTGTCATGGATGGATGGCCGTTGATACCGTTACTAAGTTGGAATGCGACGCAGTGCATTTTGACAGCAGTTGATGTGCATTTGCTCGTGAATGTCAAAATTGACAAGAAAAAAATTCCGATGACACGTCCTGAGCGAGTTCTGGTACACATTTTAATCAGAATGTTGCATTAATGACATAATGAAGCGAATGAAAAAGAATAACGTAGATGAGCATCATCGAATAGGTTGGGAATGAAGGCCGATTAGATCGAGTGACATTTTAGGTTAGTCAGAAAAATGTGAATTTTTTGACCGCGGAAGTGGAAAAGTGTGGAAAGTGACCGCTGAAACTGAGAGCTGCAAAGGACCAGAGGCAACATGTTGTCATTGACGCTTGGAGTACGATGCATGTGACCAGCATTTGGTCCCAAATTCTATGTCATCCAAATTAATGGCTGTCATAAGCTGCCAGGAGCTTCCTTGCACTGATGCCTCGAACAGGAAAGAATGCACTTCATTCCAGTTTTCCAACAACATGTTCGATCTGTTATCAAAAACCTCTGCTTAGTCAGCACTGAAGACACTCGGAGAGGAAAAGATGGTCGCATTTGTTGACATGACATAAGTCACACTCAGAACAACTTAAAATTCGAGACGATAGGCTGGACTTTATACTTATTCTTCTTCTTCTGGCACTACAGTCCGAGGTGAACCTGTGCCACAGCCAACATGCATCTCCAGTTGGCACGATCTTTAGCCAGCAGACAGCAATTCGCACGCCAAGTTGGTTTAGGTCCTTCTCCATATGGCGCTCTACATGGCCATCTTATGCGTTGAATCCTTAGATGCTTGGCTAGGTTCATGGCGTTGTACCGCTCTTACAGTTCCTGGGTGAACGCAGAACTTTTCCAAACTCTGTACAGGTTTGATGAATAAACAACATGCACAATCATGTTCAATAGAATCAGCCACTCACAACAGGGAAGCCACTGAATCTCAAGAAAAAGTGTTCGAAGGCATGTCACAGGAAGGTGTGCTCTCTTCTCTTCTGTGTGATATTGGCGGTGGATGATATAATGTAGCTACATTGTGGGTAGTGTAGTTACTGTCGAAATGGGAGAATTCCAAAGAAGTCATCTTTGAGGAGGGTATCAAATTGAACGTGGCGTCAGGCGAAAACATTTCATATTTAGCCTTTTTTTCCACTTCGACACTACTGTGGCCTTCGGGTTAGTTATTGGCTTCCTATAAAACCGGCTAATACCGCCTTGCTGTCATTCTGGACAGTACTTGACTTGATTACTTTATTTCTCGCCACTTCTTGCCTTCCTCTTTAATCTCCTTTTCTACGGACCTCTTCCAAGTTGTCTCAGACCTCCCTATCTTTCTGTTTACTTGGGTGTTCCGTTCTAGGGTTTGGCGGCAAATGCTCCCTTTTGGTCTTCTCAGGGTGAGTCCTATCCACTGCCCTTTCTTGTTCTACTGGTAACACCTTGCTCTATGCCGGCCCTCTTAGACACGATGTTTCCTAGATATTGGAATTGGTCCACCTACTCTATTACTTAACTGCGCACCTCTAGTTTGAGGCCAACTTTCCTTTCCTGGGTATCGAGGCCCTCTAGTGGAGAGTAGCTAAGCAGAATATACAAAGTCGTACCAGGAAGGCATCGCTTGCACTATTCACCTGCTGGTCAGCTCCTGGATTCACATCGCGACTTCAACCAAGAGTGGTTCACTGGATGTACACGGTGATTGTTGGGCATATACCAGGTTAGGTTAGGTTTTGGAAGGGGAGTGTGATGGTTAAACATCACTTCCACTCGGAAGCCTCAGGGCCCATTGTGAATCCCTTCATTTGTGGGGTACATATTCTGTTAACCTATCCTGTCGCGTGATGGATTAAACCACCGCGTGCTCTTTACGAATCTTAAGAGATCCGATATGTCTGCATTTGCTCGCAGTCCACAGCTTCTCTGAAGAATCTTTGGCCCAGCGAGGCTAGGCTTCAATTCTGGAGAGCCGGGCAGTGGCATAACAGATGTTGGATCGTCTCGGTCTCTTCTTTGTCGCCACAGCTCCGCTGGATTCCGCGTTCCATTTTCGGAGCATTGCTCCGATGGGGCAGCGCCCTGTGATCAATCCGACGAGCTCACGGATGGAGTTTCTTTGTCTTGCCGTTGTTAAACTCTGTCCCCGTTGATCTGTCGTGTGACAATCATTTCTAGTGAGCCAGGACGAGTTGGCTTTTTGTATTGCGTCGCTTATGGACCGGTATAATGCACTGATCGGTTATGCACAGTAATGTGTCCGCTTCGCTAATGTCCATTCAAGACCCTCTGGCTAGTTTGTCTGCTCTCTCGTTCCCTGTTGGAGCTGTGACCTGGAACGCAGCAGAGTTTGACCTTATGGTGGCTGACGGACCTTAGTGAGTCGCGGCAGTTCATAGCAACCTTTGATCTCGTTGCACACGATAATATTGACTTCAGTGCAGCCTGACTGTCAACAAAGATGCTGATATCTGATGGTGGGATATCTGTTGTTTGTATGTCCTTGGTATGGCTGCTTTCTCTATTGCGAGAATCTCTGCTTGGAAGACACTGCATATATAAGGGAGTCTAAAAGATTCCTATTTGTGCAGGGTGTCCGAGTAGAATCCGGCTCCGTACCAGTGTCGATTTTTGATCCGTCGCTGAAATGGCCAATCTCGTGGTCGTTCGAAAGCGACTTGTCTCTGTCGGGAAACAGAATTGGTTGGATTATTTTGCAGTCGGTGCTAAAAGTCAAAGAAGATTAGCAAAATACATTGATCCAATTTGTGGTTCGGATTTGGTATCCCTGCTTCAGTCACATACGTCACACTGACTTCCGGCATATGGTAAGCTTAAGATTTGCCAATTTAAAATAAAAATCGATTAGCTAAAACTGATTGAGCTAAAATTATGAAAACTTGCTGCGAAAGTAGTGATTCTGTAGCAGGTACGTTTCGTGAATTAGGCGAAGGTTATGATCGATAAAACTACGTCACTGGCTTTGGTGATATCCATCACCGAAGTGCACCATCATTTGGAAACTAACAGCTACCAATGCCGCAGTTAGAGCAAATCTCAAACCAGACACCGCACGGAACTCCGCCACACTAAGAAGATCCCGAAGCAAACTGACTGACACAGCATCCTTCGGCGATTCCAAAGTAAGTTATATCATCTAATTTGTCTGCCTTTTAAACTAAAACTGACCAGCAGTCTAGCCTAGTTTAGCCTCTACAGCAGCCACCCGTGTTATGCGTGCTCCTGATCTCTCACGAGTTACGGGGTCCTTCAATTGTATGCCGACTCTGAAGGGCGAAGTTGGTAAAGCTCTTTCTAGACAGTCAACACTGTCAGAGAGGTGGAGCATAGAATCCTGAAACTATCAGGCTCGTCGCTCAGAACTCATCGACCAATGAAGCCAAGCAGCTCAATAAACTGCCACCCGTCGCTCAGTTGCTCGCCGCTCAATTGCTGAGTCAAACTTCCCTCCGCTCAATAAATCGCTCAGTTCCTCATCAGTTAATTGTTCGATTCTTACTGCGCAGCCTCTTCTAGAAAGGTATGACGCTCAATAAGTGGCCACCCGCCAGTCAACTGCTCATCAGTCGATTGTCCGTCGCCAACTCCGTCGTCTAATCTACAATTTATCGCTCAACAAATTACCAACTTTCGCTCAGTTGCTCGTCGATCAATTGCTCGGTAGCTTCGGTCAATAAAGCCTCTTCTAAAAAATGCTCAGGCTATGACGCTCAATAAAGGTCCGGTCAACAGCTCAGTAGATCGTCACCTACCACATGGCTTCAGCTGCAGTCTTTCGGTCCATAATTTTAGACTACGAGAGAACATTCAATTCTTCACAGACAATTCCTAAGCCAAATTCCAACTTAACATCAAAATCAAAACACTTCTAGCTCATTCCCCGATCGACTTCGGTGGAGGTGAACAGAGGACAATCAAAACAAGCAACACACGCAACCTCACCCAGCCGTGTGACCGTGTGAAGTCTGTCCCTAACGACCCAATTAAATCAGTCCTACTGCAATTAGGCCACAAAAGGCCCAAAGCACAAATTGCCTCTCTGAGCCCCAGAAATCCCATCACCTGATACTCACACTTGACAGGCGAAACTCTCCACTAGCGAGGTGCCGACTTCAAAGGCACTTCTCGTCTCGGCCGAATCCAATAAAAACAAAATTCGTGTGTTTCAGTTTTCGAAACCAGTCCCTTCGTCAGTTTTTATTGCCCGGCCTGGGCATACTAATTAACGGTTGCATTTGGTATTTGCCTTGTTTACTATTTGATTGGGTTATTAATGGAGACTTGAAGCCAGCGACAACGGCGGACGTCAATGAATATGCAAGAGGTACACGCTGTTACCGCGCTGCTGGGAGTAGGTAGAGTAGGTGTGGTCAGCGTCGTGAAAATGTCAAACGATGTACTTTTCGAAAATGTCAAACCAATTGACACAGAGACAGAGTTCGGCCCGGTCTGTGTAGCATTCTCTCCGCCGGTTTTGACAGAGAATGTGTCATCTTGACTTTTATTCTCGTTTTCATTTTGCTGTCGTTTAGGCGATGATGATGATGATGTGGAGTCGTTGACGGGGATTAGACGCCGAGTGCTGTGTTCGCCGACATACGGCGATGTGGGCTGAATGGTGGTTTTGACGGTGTTTTTTTTTTTTTTCTTGTCATTTTCGTATCCAACGAAATGAGAGTATTTATCTCGGAGGAGATTTCGTCATAAGCACCGCGCGTGAGTCAGTTAATCATGTGAGTGGACTGATGGATGGTTAAGTGGAGGAGGAGGAGAGCCCCCTTTGGGTGGATTATATTTTCACTTAAGGCTGGCAGGCGGGCGCATCCGTAGATGGCTTTGGGAAGGTGATTTGGAGTTATTGCGAGGCATAAACGACTCTTGAGTGACACTTAAGAGGCGCAATTAAAAAAAAAAACCTATGCCATCACTGGAGACTCTGTGGTTGGTTCGGCTGTGTGCAGGGATGCCATGGGAAACAGCGGTGCGTGCCAGTTGGTGGTTCAAGGAGAGCCAAACAAATCTAATCGTCCGCTGACTTGATGGTGATCGGGAAGATTAAGCAAACTGTCATTTGGTTTCGTTGAGTGGTCGTGAAGTTTGTTGCTTTTCGTGGGAATCTGTCGCGGCGTTTACCGGCCATTAGGGGGCTGAGCTCGACTCAGCTGAGGAGTGGGAGTTCATTTGGGACGGATGCAGGTTTCAGGAGACGGGGTGAGGGTATTAAATGTCGACCCAGATCCAGACTGCATTGGGCAACGTCCGGATGCCTCAAAGGTACTGAAGAATTTGCCGCAAGAAACTTGCTCTTTTGAACAGTCCCACATGCAGACAACGAACCTCAAAAATTTCCCCAAGTTCTGCTTATTTCCTCTCGTTCTCATCGCGACTAATTCCTAATTCAAGAGCTACTGAAGCAATATTCACCGTCTACATCAAAATGCAACCACGACCCACCATTCGACGAGCCACATGAATGAAGCTTCGCCCCGTTTACCGTGAGACTTCCTAGGAAAATTAGCGTTCGGCAGCCACCACCCAGACTCTTTGTTGGATCGAATCAAGCTCGAAGAAAACTTTATTTATCTGCTAATGCATGTGAAATTCAGTTGCACCCAGATGAACAAAATCACTTACGCTGTCACGTTACGCAAACAACACGCATTCTGACACTTTCTAGTTTCGTTTCGATTTCTTTCCAGCCGCCCATTCGGTTGCCCCTGCGCCCAAGTGAATTCCTCCGCCCAAAAAATGTCACATGATAGATACGCGCATGTGTCAAGGATGGTTCGGCCACGTCGGCGAAGTGTGACTTTGTGAACAGCGCCATGCGGATCACATGTCATCAGTCGCCGAGCTGCGACTTGTTGAACTTAACACATGTTTACACTAACTATGAACAAGCAATCGTCTCTGGAGCTAGTATCCCAGCAGCGTCACTCGGCGGAATCTAAATAAATTAACATAATATCCGTATTTGGGGAACTCAACGGAGAACGTGTTTCCAGCACCGATCGGGAGGCAAGGCTAGGCTCACCCTTTGGCGATGTTCGACAGAGAGACATAAAAAAAAAAACAGCGTTACCGGTTTACTGTAATAAAAAAATAAAAAAAAGCAACCATGTTGACATTACGTTCTTTTTAGCGAATGACAAGAGCGTGCGCGCACACAGATGCGGGATGTGTGGATGTGAGAAACGAATAAAATTGTATTTTGTATCTAGATGCTGCGACGATGTGATGGAATGTGTTTATTACTTTTATCTCGGATTTTATATTCTCATGGTCAGGGCTGTTTGTTTGTTTGCTGTTTGAAACAAGTTTTGACAACACTTTGACAGATGACGTAACCTTGACGTGAATCTAACATTCTGGGGAGTGTCGTTTTCTTTTGACGACTTTAGGGTGACCATACTGTGCTTGTGCACGATGGATAACTGGGAGAACCTGAAATATAAAACAGTTTGGCGATCAGCAGTTAAGCTGGGGGGAACGTTCAAATGTCAACTATTTTGAGGAAGTCACGAAAAAACACGTATTTTTAGAACGAACTTCGCCGTCCGGAGTCGGTGTACAGATGGGATGTTCTGAAAATTGATGTTTCATGGGCACGGAGTGGTTCGTAGAAAATTTACCGCTAGAATGAGTGAATTCAAGGCCAAATCACAGCAAACTGAGACTGCCTTTGAGAAGTGTAATCTCATCCTTCCAGCCGACAAATGTCGGAAGATGTTCTTTTGAATGAGTCCAGTTTTCGAGTACTTCCTTCAGATTAGGAATGCACCCTCCCAGGGTAGTTCAGGAATGCAAGTCTTCTCTGAATGTGATCGGCAGTCTGAATTCGCTAAGAGTTGGCTGTTCCATCGAGGGTTGAGCACAACCGGAGGTGCCATGTCCCTCCAGGATGAAGACAAACCAAGTGGAAATCAAAATTAAGACATATTCATCTTGTTACAAACCTTTGTGGAATTTTTAATCTTAAGAAAAAAAATGTCTGTTTGTTATATGAAATTAATAATAAATAAAACAAGGAAAAATATTGATTGTCGGTGCTCTTGAATGTCTCCTTTTCCACAAAACGAGTCACGGAGCATATTTGAATATTGCTCAGACTCCTTATTGCCTGCTTCGAATCTGGGAATACGCAAAGTTCAGGCTGATGCATGAATCGATCCACCATTCGCCGTCGACAGCGATCGACAAAAATGTGCTTGTACGCACACGCACACGAAGCACTGTTCCAAATCCTGCTACGAGTCTCTGGTGAGAAGTTTAATACCCGGCAACTGGTGGCACGTCAACTCAAGGCAATCAGAGAAAACGACATCGAGGAGGTCAAATATATGCAAAAAGAGAATAGTTTTGAGCGAGGCGTTCACTTGGGGGGCATGCGTCAAGGGCGAAGGCGTTGATTGCTCTCAACCTGGTGAGTTGCCAGCAACGATCCCTGTAAATACGCGAATCAAGTTGACATACAGCCGCCTCTACGGCAATCGCCTAGAGGTGGACTAATGTACGCAGTGGGTCCTCTGCCGAGTGAGCAGTCGGTGCGCCAGGTTCGGGGTATTCGCCGGGTTGACTGTGTAAAAAGTGATTAGTTGGGAGTACTGCTGATGACCATGGACAACGAAAGGTGGACTACGACTTCCGGTTCAGCACACAAAATTCTACATGCCGGACATCACCGCAATCCAGGAGCTGCGAAGGGATGGACTGGGCGAAGCTAGTATGAAACACGGTCATTTTTCCTACGGCGTAGGCGGCTTGTTAGCTTGATGCCAAGGTCCATCACGGTTTGTAGCGCCTGCAGACTGTGCCTTTTTCTACGGCGTGGGCAGCTTATTAGCTTGATGACAAGGTCCATCACGGTCTGCAGCGCCAGCAGAAGAGGAGCAAGATCACAAGGTTTATTCAGCTGCTTGCCTTGGCTTATTTTAACTTTTTTACTCACTTTTAAGCATTGTCTGAAAACGATGCCTCGTCAGATCTTTCGTGCCTACCATGCTCGTAATCTTGACTCACTCTCCATGGACATGCAATCTGCAGTTCTGTAATAAATTCAGACTTCTGGGAAGCCTCCGCCAGAATGAAACACCGAACATTAGGACCACATGTTGCAAGGCACTAAAAAATGTTGATTCCTCATCTACTCCCAAAACATTCGCAACTGGCTCCTCATCATTTTCCTCCGCTAGAGGCACTGAGGGACGCACCTGGTCTTGCTGCACCAACACGAACATATTGCTCTCGATCTTAGTGAAGCTGAGCCACTAACCTGCAACGTAACGTACGATCCACACGAAGTGAAAACAGCGTCGCCCTAAGTAATCCATTTTATTTCAGGAAATAAAACCAATGCTCCTCGCAGAAATGATAGCAAAGTTATGATCAATTACGATCGAAAGCGATCTGTTGAGTGATCAAAAAAGATTACCACATCGTGGACCACACATAAAACCGAGCCTCGGTTCGCTTAGACCGCATCGTGTACCAGACATAAAACTAATTCGCAGCTCACTTGGATCAGCAGATACGATTCCTTTTAGCCTTGGAAGAGAAAGCTTCCACCGTGGGAACCGTTTATATCCCATTGAGCATTTATATCCCGCATGAACGTTAGGGGACTTTTTTTTCAGCTCAATTTCTTAGAGATCTTCAACCTCGTCATTGGGCGCGGAGATCGCAAAACAGTTCACAATTAGATCATGTTCCTTTTCTTACTTACTTACTTAAGGTGGCGCTACAGTCCGGGGTGGACCTGGGCCTCAACCAACAAGCGTCTCCAGCCAGCTCGATCTTTAGCTAGCTGTCTCCAGTTTCGCACGCATAGTTGGTTGAGGTCCCTTTCCACTTGCGTGCGCCACCTGAGTCGCGGTCTTCCTCTACTGCGCCGTCCCTCGGGGGTGGATTCGAAGACTTTTCTGGCCGGAGCATTGGTTTCCATCCGCTCTAGCCATCTCAATCGTTGGATCTTCACTCTTCTGGCTAAGTCGATGTCGCTAAACAGCCTTCTCCTCCACTCACCATCTATGCAGACGGGACCGAAAATCACACGAAGAATTTTCCTCTCGAGGCAACCAAGGGCAGCTTCATCCGCTTTTGACAAAGTCCATGCCTCCGGGCCATATAGCAGGACTGGAACGATTAAGGTCTTGTAGAGCGTTATCTTGGTTGTTCGAGAGAGGGCTTTGTTTACCAGTTGCTTTCTTAGCCCAAAGAAGCAGCGATTGGCAAGGGTTATTCTTCGTTTGATTTCAGCGCTGGTGTCATTGCCTGAGTTTATAGCGGTGCCTAGGTAGACAAAGTTTTAGACAACCTCAAAGTTATATCTGTCTGCTGTGACGTTCTGACCGAGACGTCGGTGTTGGGTGCCCTTTCTCGTTGACAGCATATACTTGGTCTTACCCTCGTTTACCGCTAAACCCATCTTCGCGGCCTCCGTTGCAATACCCACAAAAGCGCCATTGACATCACGCTGCGTTCTTCCAATAATGTCAATATCGTCGGCATATGCGAGTAGTTGGACGAATTTCTGAAAGATTGTTCCTCTGGTGTTGGCGTTCGAGTTTTGAACAATTCTTTCAAGAACGATGTTGAAAAAGTCGCATGACAGCGCGTCGCCTTGTCTGAATCCTTTTTTGACATCAAAGGTCTCGGTTAGGTCTTTACCGACCTTGATGGAGCAGCGTGCATTCTCCATCGTGATCCTACACAAACGGACGAGTTTGGTAGGGATGCCAAAACTAGACATTGCTCTGTATAGCTCGTCTCTATAGATGCTATCATACGCGGCCTTAAAATCGATGAAAAGGTGGTGGGTATCGATTTGTTTCTCCTGGGTTTTCTCCAAAATCTGCCGTAGTGTGAATATTTGGTCGATGGTGGATTTTCCTGTCCTAAAGCCACACTGGTATGGACCGACCAGGTTGTTGACGAATGGCTTTAGGCGTTCACACAGTATGGCAGATAAGATTTTATATGCGATACTTAGGAGACTGATGCCTCTGTAGTTGGCGCAGTTCAAAGGGTCTCCTTTTTTATGGATCGGGCAAACAATGCTGAGGTTCCATTCATCGGGCATGTTTTCCTCCGACCATATTTTACAGATGAGTTGGTGCATGCTCCTTACCAAATCATCGCCTGCGGCTTGAAAAAGCTCGGCGGGTAGGCCGTCAGCTCCCGCAGCCTTGTTGGATTTCTCAGTTTAGATATGGCAATCCTCACTTTGTCTGGGTCTGGTCGGACGGAATTGTTGATCTTCATCGTCCCTTTCATTGGGGTTGAATGGTTCGTTTTGCCTGACAGCGGGATTTGGTTCTTCGTCGCCGTTATACAGTCTGCAGAAATGGATTCTCCATATCCTCAGCATCGACTGTGACTCTACTACGATGTTCCCTTGATCATCCTTACAGGCTTCGGTTCGGACTTTATAACCTTGACTGGTTAACTTTACCCTTTGGTAAAACTTCCTCACCTCATTCCTGCAGTAATATCCCTCTATTCTGCCGATCGCGCGCTTCTCATGCTCCTTCTTTTTTCTCCTGAGAAGCCGGTGTTCGTCTCTCCTCTTCTGCTCGTAGAGCTCCCGAGCAGCTCTAGTCCTTCTTTGGAGTGCCGCTTTGTTCCTTTCACATCCCTGAAACATCTAGTCGCTGTGTCCGGAGTGGACTTAAAATGCATGCAACTAAGTCTGATAAATGACAACGATCTCTTCATTTCGGGGCTCGTCTCGGAATAAAGCGCTCGTTTGTTTGCATTTGCCGAGACTCCATTCCCAATCGTCTTTCGTACACGACCCTGTCATGTCCTAAGACTTAGACTGACTTTTCCAGTTCTGAGCCCGAGTGCGTCTTTCGAGTCATTGGATCCCTGTATGCGCTGGTACCCAACACAGGATCAGCGCGATCGAATTTAAAGCCCATTGACGCCTAGCTCACAACCCGCTCCTGGTTTCGGTGTCAGAATAGCCGACGCTAGGTCATTTACGAGCGCGTGGCTGACTGAGTTATCGATTTGTTCGTCAAGTGATGCCGCTCCGTTTATTGCTGCCTTTAAAGAGACGCTACAGTCGTCGCTCATTGTCGCCAACTTTTCAAAGAGTTTGGACAGTACTTCTGCTGCTGCAGTCATTTTTAAGCAACTTGTGTAAAGCGCCGTTTTCGATTAACCCCTGCCCGGATTTCAAATAGAGAACTTTCTGCGGATAGTGTCCCTGCCGTACTTCCACACCGCTATCCTCCATAACGAGGACAGTAAAGTACACTTGAGCCTATGAACGAACCAGCAAGCATTGCAAACCAAAGCAGCCCCCTCTGCTCCCGTGTCACCGCAGCCGAGTGCCAACTCCAACACGTCAAAAAAATCACCGATGCCAAGCCACCTGTACTCCAGGAAACGGGCTGCAGCTGCCAAAGGGCCTTTTATTGGAAACGAAACCCGCCAATTCTCGCCTCAACTGGCCGCACCACACTAAAACCGCTAACAACTGAGGACTCGACCCCAGAGGTGTGTAATTTCATCACGTTGACTTGCAACATGCCCACCCCCTCTGACCTTATACTGCACTCACGCGTCCTCCCCTCCACCCCCTCGCCCACCCATTGGGGCCAATCAAGGAACAAATCGAGTTGTCAAATCCAAAAATTAACATGACAAGCCCCATTCAGAGGCAGAGAGGCAATGTTCAGCCGAACCTAACCAAATTCAATGAGCCGTGCGAACATGACTCGCAAAATTTGCATACCACCGTGTGCCACTTGCGCATTCCTCCTTTGCGAAGGCAACAACAGCGCATTGCACAGGTCCCACCGACAGGTGGCTGTACATATCGAATTCCAAAGCCTCATTCTGTCAATCGGGCGCAAACAAAGCAAGCTAACCTCCCCTCGCCCCAAGCCAATCGACAACCGACCACTCGCCAGACAGACCCACCAAGTGAGCCGCAAAAACCAAAAAAAAAATCACGACCCAATGACTCAGCCTCGGACCCTGGCGAGACTTCGTTTTGTCACTCTCTTGCACAAGTGTGAAACGACTTGTGGCAGGCCCGCGCAGCAACTCAATCCATCCAGGCTGGTGTCAGCTTTATATGAAAAGCACGCCACAGCGCCGGGCCCGGTGGCCACGAGTGCCGTTTGAATTTGTCGCAGCATTTTCCCTCCTTCTGACAGTTCGCCCGAAACGTGTGGCCTCAGCGAACAAGGGGCCCAAATCCAATCGATTCCGTGCCAACCGGCTATGCCTGAACTTCGCATTAACCCAATTCTTCGATGGCGCGCTGGAGCTACGCATGCGCGGCCCCGCCGACCCGCAGCTGGCAGCACGGAGCGACACATTTCATAACTCAAGCCTAGGTGTACCGCGTTTTGAATGTTTGATCAAATTTAGATTCGGGAAGTTACGATCCGAGTCGCAGTCGACTGCAGCGCGACGAAAGGGGCGCCCGCAATCGCCTGTGAAAATGGAATGCGCGCGTAAGAAAGCGCGTGCGCACGGTGGCGGCGCGGCAGCGCACTGCGTTGAGCGATCCGTCACACCGGACGGGGTATGAAAACTCAATTTACTAATCCCGGCCAAATCCAGTTAAATGGAGAAAACAAGTCATCGTCGGCTCGGGGCGTGTGTTCGTCTGTTGTGACGGAGCAGGGCAAACGTACGGACGTATCGACGAGGTAAGTAGCTTTGTCCGGGCGGAATAAACGCCGCTGCGGCGGCGGTACAAGGCGTGCACCGAGAGTGCGTTTAATTGAAGTCGGATTAATCTGGAGTGTTGTTCGTTGGCGGTGAAGACGGCTGTTGAGTGGACGGCATGTGACTTATGGGAAACGAAGTGGAAGTGGAGTTTCACTTTTGATTTGTGGCCAGTGTCTAGGACGGTTACACGCCGACTTGATTGCGATTGTTTTGATAGGCTGAGGCGGTGAAGTAGGGCGCACAGATGTTGCAGTGTTTCGGTGGTGCGGTGTTTGGACCTTTCGCTTATGGGAGTGATTTGTGATGGCCTACATTTGGCAGTTGATAGCGATGGGATTTGCCTGCCCGGGCTACGTACTGACATAGGGAGCCGCCAAGTACGAGATGACGAAATGGTTTGTCAAGAATTAATGGGATTTTTGAGTTTTTGGGCGGAGATCTACTTTCACGTATCTCGCTGATCACCTGCACTTCGGTACGAAAACACACTGCTGCGGCTGTGTTTTGGATTTTTTCAGATTGTGTTTCGTCATCGTGACTGATGTGTGTGATGGGTGAGGCCTCGGCACTTTGCCACGCCAGACGCGTGAAGTGCAATGCGATGCAGTCACTTTATCGGAAGATCACGTTGCGAGGGCTGTAAGCTGGTCCTTACTAGAGATGTTGAAGCATATCTGGATGACACTTGAAGGAAAAGGTGTTACCGTGGAGTTGCATGTTGTTTGCTTAATAGAGCAAATCTCATCAACATTTTGAGTTGGAGCTGGACAGTTGTTGCATATCACTTTCATTTTAAGGGCTGCTTGCATTAATGACACCTGTCAACGATGGATGACAGCAACTGACACTGCAACGAGAGTTGCTGACGATTACTTGCACTAGAAACGACAGTCCACCAGTGGTTGTCGTCTAAGTTAAATGCAACTGACAGTCGCTAAAAACTGACATCTGTCAATTATCTCTGTCAATTATTCAACTTGACGGCAACTACAAGAATCACTGGCGATAAGTTGCACTAGAGTCAATGCGAATCACGAAAGGCAATATCTGCCAACCAGAGCCCATTGACAACAGAAGGTTCTATAAAAAATGTAGGTTGGCATCACTGAAATTTACACCACGGCTACATTACTCTTTATTCGTGTGTAATTTGAAAATCTGTACCACACAAGTAATTTTCTTTTCACTTTCAACGCAAAAATATCAAACTGTCAGTAATAGCAAGTGACAGCTGTCACTTTCTCGAACACAGTACAAGTCACCTCTTTATTCACAACATATTGTCAGTAAACAACGACGCAACTAACATTATTTCCCGTTTTAAAGCTAAACAAAACCGAGCTGTCAGTGACATCTGTCACATTCCCGAACAAAGTACAAGTCATTCATAGACCCCTCCTTATTCACAACGCATTGTCAATGAACAACTGTACACCTAACCTTCTTTCCCATTTCTAAGTTAAAAAATCGAACTGTCAGTGACGGCAAGTGACAGCTGTCACATTCTTGAACAAAGTATAAGTCACGCCCAACCTCCTTGTTATTCACAACGCATTGTCAATGTCCAACGACACAACTTTCCCGTTTGAAATCTGAAAAATCGATCTGCAAGTGACAGCTGTCACATTCTAGACAAAGTGCAAATCGCCAAAATTCATTCTATTCACTCGTTCTCGACTTTTTGCAAAGCTGATGATCGATCAGATGAATCACTGCGTACGGTCGAAAGTGTAAATCGCCGTCGAAAAGACTCAGTTATCCAAACTGACATCTGTCATCGCAACATCCATTACCAGCCGAGAATGCACACAGACAGCGCCCGCATTCTTTAGGCCAACCCATGACATTCCACAGCCAGTGTCATCATCTTCTAATTTTGTTTTTGTTGTTTCATTTTTCTGTTGACACAATTAATTATGGGTGCAACTCGATGCACTGGGACCTACCCAAAGTGATGCATGTAGTGTATCTGCCCCACTCCTAGGATGCGTTGCTTACTCAAATTCAAACAACAACAACAACACACATCGCACTTATTACAGTAACTACAGTTAGCGTGCGCCCATAAGACCGCAATCGCATGCGTGCGCATCAGTAACGTCGTCAAAAGTGCATCTCCGCCAGAGAAGTCAAACAAAATTGTGATCATTTATTTTTTGTTGTCTCTTTTCGTAAATAATTAAGGAAAGGGGTGTGGTAGAAGGTAGAAGGTAGAAGAACGCAGCCAGCAAGCATTTATTCACCACGCATTGCTGGGTGCAATAACTTTTGGGTTTGGCGGCAAGGCAGGCGTGCATGCGCACTAGTGGCCCGCAAGTTTCCCTTTGCCTTGTGTTTGGATGACTTTTTTTTTTTTCGTTTTCCAATTTGTTTTCTGTTTATGTTTACAGCACTTTCATTTCGCGTTTGTCCGCATTTTAAGTGAGCGGAGGTTTGTGTCCGCTTCCCGCCGTCACCGTTGCCGCGGCAGACCCAGGTGACAATTTCCATAAATTCAATTTTACCGCATTTCTGTGCGCGTCTCGCCGGCTGACTGTGCTCGAGCCCGTACCCGTTGCGTGGTATTGTGACGTTTGCACGAGTGAGTCGCGCACTAATTGAAGGGTATCGACATGACAACACTGACGTCTAGTCGTGTCTGTGCTGAAACAAGGGGAGACCTTTGAATGGCGAACGATTTCACAACGATTTTCCCGCCGCCGACTGTTGCAACGCGTCGCTTCGTCGACACTGCACGATGTGCTGTAGTCAACGACATTAAATGACCACCCTGTGGTTGTAAACAGACAGACACCGCCAACAACAGCCAATTGAGAATAATTATTGTTTCACTTCATGCACAGTGGAAGACCAAAAATGTATGTGAAACGCTTTCGCAGTGCTGTCGTGCCGGCGACCGGAACGTTATGCAAGAGATACTTCCTCGCAATGATCTACATCCGTGTATCTATTCATCCATTCATTTAGAAAACAATCGCATCGGAGAGCAGCCGACCATCCACATCCATCAGCGAGAACAGAATAACAGGGGTTTCGGTTTCGATGTCGAGCAACTGAAATGGATTTCAGGGCCCCTGTTGTAATGGAGAGCAGTTGTTAGAGACAGTGGGGTCGCAGTCGATGTGAAGCGCGAGTTCATTGCATGGGCATCACGACATGCTGCAACACCTTCATTTACACCTTTTGTCCGCTCAGAGACACGATCGCGGAGGCCTATGAACATGATCTTGCTGGGAGGACGTTGTGTGCGTGAAACAAATGTCGGGATCGTTAGAGTGGAGCGAACAAGAGACTTGTGTGAAAGGGAATATAAGTATGAAACAACAGAGGATACAACTGCGGATGCGTCAAGTTTTGACGAGCCATGGTACATGTCTCTTCAGCTGTCCAATCGGGTCTCTTTTGTGCCAATGATCAACGCAGAGCCAACGTTGTCGAAGTTTGAGAGGCTTTTTCGTACTAATTCCACACCCTGCGACTTGTCTGTGACTCGTGAGAGACGGTGGTTTGGAAATGACAGTTGGTGTGCCCGGTATAGAACCGCATTCCTTCAGACTGGGTGACATGAGGGCGGCCAAACAAAATATGGGTCTTATGAATTTGGATGTTGTTGCTTAGTACAGCATAGTGGCCAAATATCACAAATGTCGGTTGATGATGGACTCAGCACCTTATTTTCTTTGACAAGGCGTTACGCATGATTCCAAGCTCAAATAAAAAATAAAAGACCGAGGATTACTTAAAGAATGCCTTGATTTCTACACTTTCGGAAATTCCAGGGCCCTTACACCATGTTTTGTGACCCGGTTACGCATAGTGATACAAAAACCCATCCTAACAAGTAAAGGGTGTTTTTTTTAAAAGTATCGAACTTTAAGTTGGCAACACTATTTTATCTGGCGGCCATTTTGTCAGCTGTCAAGTGATTTACTTTTAGTTTGGTTTGACATTTCAGCATGAATAGACTGACGCCTGAACAACCTTTTCAAATTTGAAAATGGTTCTGTATACACGTCTATTGTCACCATGGACACTTTTGGTTGAATCGATACGTCAATAAACAAAACTGCCATATTTGGAGTGATGATAATCCTCAAGCGTATGTTGAGACACCGTCACATCCACAAAAACTGACAGTTTGGTGTGCTTTATGGGTTGGTGGAATAATTGGTGCGTACTTAACCACTATAGAGCCATGATTAGTGACTTTTTTCGTTCATCAATTGAACATCCATGATGTGCAGGAATTTATGGCACTATCACTGAAGGTGTTCAATGGACCAACATGGGCTAAGAGTGATGGCCGCCCACTTACCTACCTACCTAAACAATCTACATAAATCGCCTCATTCTAAAACTTTGACAGACACTACGGACGGACAGTCCGAAATAGAAAAGATTCCCTTTGGAAGGCAGGACCTTAACAGGGCAAGATTTACGCTGCCGCGGTCGGCTCTCCAAACTGTCTCTTCTGCAAAATCTGAGGAAGACAATTTACAGATTTCCATGGTTTCACAAAACTCCATCAGCTTACCGTCGCGCTCAAGGCAAGCACTCAGTTTCGAGCATCTTCTGTGCGCACCGTGAGACCACAACAAACAGCTCTTCCCCAATTTACAGCCCAGCGCCGAAAGAATTCCGTCTCTTTACGAAAAATCCGCAAGCATTGTACTGTCCCACAAGCCCGCAACAAGGCACCACTGTCAGGCGGCGTACCAACGCTGAACCCTACCACCAATGTGGTCCCAAAGTCGCTTGGTCTGCTTGGGTGCCCCTCCGCAGCATCACCCTCACTTGAGGGTAATTATGTGGTTGGTTCTGGAATTGTGTGCACGATCATTGACTGAATGACTGACTGCAATCCGAGAGATGTAGGTTAATTAAATTCTCAGGCATTACTCATTGCTCCTGCTGCACTGTGGGCACTGTGCGGCGACGAGCACAGCGCTGTGCTCAGTCAAAGATCCGTTGTGGGGCCTGTCTGTTCGTTCGTTCGTTCGTTTGTTTATTTGTTTGTTTGTCTCCTCCTCTTCGCGGTGTTTCTCTCTGTTTCTATGTCTACCGTCACCCTGATCGCCTCCCCCTCCCCCCACCCCTTCATTCATTCTCGCCCTGGTGATGACTGCTTTTTTATTGCTCACGTTTTGACTTATTGATCGCGTAACGGTTTGATGTTACACATTTGCAGTGAAACTGTCATTTGGATCAGTCCATGGGTGCTTGGACGGCGCTGGGGGCACGGGGGTAGTGCCTAATTGCAAGGAATATCAAAATACCGCTCATGTCTCTCTCGGCAAAGTGCCCAGAGACGACGATGACAGTGACAACGATGACGATGGTAGAGGGGGACCGCTAAGCAGGGCGCGCAAAGAGGCCGTTGACTTCGTCGCCATTGAGGTAGGTCATTTGTCACACAGTTAGCGCAGATATATCTGCACAGACACCGAGACCGCCGGTGGCCGTGACGGCGACGACAGCGACGATGGATATTAGCTTAACTGTCGCATCGGACATGGGGCCGTCGCCGTCGCCGTCGCCGCCGTCACCGTCGCGGTCGTTGTGTGAGATGAACAGGAAACAATAATTGGATTGATATCTGTGGGTATCGATGGGTGGATCAGATCCATGGCTCGGGGTGTATCTCTCTCTCTCTCGTGCGGATGTGGGATGCCAGGTGACGTTTATTAGGCCGGAGCTCTGGTAATGATCGTGTGGAAGTATCTGCTTTAATTGGCCGCAGTTTCGGGCGCGGGGCGTGCAGCGTGCAATTTATTGGCGATTATGGTTCGCCATTGTCAAAGGTTAGGAGTGGGCTCCGTTCGCATCCAATTGAGGGGCAGTAATTCGGAATTTATCACAAATGGAGTGCAGTTTGCAGTTTGCCGAGTGAGTTACTGATTGAATGGGCGGCCTGCCAGTGTGGGAGTGCACATAGCGGTAAAGGAAAGCGACTGTGTGTCGGTCGTGGCGGGTGATGTGGAGCGGTGGCCTGCGGGCGGCCGAGTCTCTAGGTCCCCGGATCTTTACGGCGGCTTTGTTCAGATTTATGGAGATTAGTATGTGCTTTGAAGGATCAAGGCTACCAGGCGAGTCGTGATGTCGTAGGATTACCGCCGCGCCGCCACTTTGCATAACTTTGCATCTGGGTGGGGTGACGGTGAGTGAGTGTGAGGCTCAAACTTATTCGGAAAAAGGGAATCGACGCTGGACGCTTGGCGGCTAGAGTGCTTTTCATTGTTCGCAGTTTTTTTTTTGAAAGGAATAGGAAACGGCATCCAAGGTCTTCGGAGTGCTGCTGGAAGTGGGCAAAATGTATGTTGTTTGATGAGAGCAGCCAATATCAGTAGGGGACTGTAAAGGCTTGGTTAGAGATGATGGAATGGGATGCACTTGTTGAGTTGAACCGACGTGAAAAATGGCGATGCAAGTTGGCAGTGACAAGAATCAGGTTTTCTGGGTGAAAAGTGCAGTCTTTGATCATCTTGAGGAGGAGATTCAACGACGAAACGTAAAGCAACTTGATGCCAGCCAGACTGTGGCTATGTCAGAGAGGACAACTTCGCTCCGGCCCGACGAGTCTTCGAGCTTGTAGGACTCGCGTGGTCCGCCGACTTCAGCATTCAGGGTGAGGCTCACAAGTGAAGAATGACTGCAACCAATGTCGTGAGCGTATCTAAAGCCAGCTAGACGTTGTTCGCTCTATGTGGCGAGGATAGCTGATTGTGGAGAAGATCCGCACCGGACTGTAGTGTCCAACAAAAAAGTAGAAGATGGTCTCTCTGGAAGAATGACAACAAGGGGCTAATCCGACGAGTAAGCCACGAACTCATCCTTTTAGAAGAAGTGTCTAAGAAGTCTGCCTCCAGTTTTGAAGCAAATCAGTCCAAAACTTATTGTTGCGAGAATGGCAATCGATAGCCGGCATTCGATGCTCGCAAAGCGAACTAGACAATTCATAAATTCACTAGCAAATAATTGGTTCCTCGATGGTTCTCCGATTTCGTTGGTTAGTCTCGTTCAAATCGACCGGGATATTCGCTCATTTATTGAATCCCAAGGTGAACCTTGGTTAACGCATCTTAGGGCTGCAGACAGCCAGGAACGCCAGGAACGTCTGACTGTCTACAGCTGACTTCGCATAAGTTAGCTCGTTCGTTAGTCACAGGATATGATTAACAATTTTACTCGAATACGCTCACTCTACATATGTATACAAACTTACATCGAATACACGTCAGTTGTCCATAAGAAACGTGATGTCTTACCTGAAACGAAAGAGAGACAAATATTAACTACGAGCAAAATATTTTGGAATTTTTTTTTAAATGTATTTAAATGTATAGGAATGATGCGAAACTCGTCTCGTCAATATTTGAATTGAAGAAAATGGGGAGTGAATAGAGCAATTGTCTATTGTGCCCCCTTCCTTGATCTACGACTTTAGAGCTATCTTCAGAAGTTTGATAATGTCTTGTCTAGATGGAATATCCTGATAGTCTATTCCCTTTTAATGTCAGATTTAAACACTCGACGTGTAGGTTTTCTTTGATTGTCCGCAGTGCCTTCAGTTTTCTGAGCTGCTGTGCAGGTAATGGTTACATGACAAGTGGCCAGCAAGAGAGCCACATAATATCCTCCTGGACAGGCTGGCTCAGTTTAAGAGGCCCCTTGGTTCCCCTAGGATTGACCCTCGTGCATTTTTTTGGAGTGCTTTCCCTGCATTGGATGCAGCATTTATTTGACCACTTGTTTAAGTGTTCTAGTGTGTCCACGTTGCTAAGTCCATCCAGAGGCAAATGCCCAATAAAAGCAGTTCTTGTCCCCTTTTTTACTTGTACGTCCGCCTTTTCATTGAATTTCTATGGCCAATGAATCAGAACCAACTTGAATTTTCTTCTTCTTTGTGTGTAGCTACAACCCGAAGTGGAAACCTATCAGTGACAGCAAACTGAACAAACTCTGGCAGAGACACAGGAGTCACAAATCGTACACCTCTGACGCAACAGACTGGGATGAACTTGGGCTCTAATCGCGTAATTTTTCAGACGACTATCGTCCACCCGATTCTCTTCAGTGTTGTCGTCGATGATTTGCTTCATGTAAGACCATCATTATCGTCTCGCCTATCGCTTATTTTGTATACAGTTTGAGGGCTCGGAGAACAATATCCCTCACATAAAAATGACATCTGTGCTCTGATTCCTCTCAAATTTCACTAACCCATTCTCATTTCAGCTTGCGTCCAAAACTAATACATATGTATGCGTCCTATCACTCTGAAATCGTCACAAGAGTGAAGAACAAGATATGTATACATACTTATTCTCATTTTGTGTGAAAACGATACTGAAATAGCTATCGCCAAAAATCAGTCGCCAAAACGATAGTAACTGACACTTTTCAGTTTAAGTGAAGCGGGCAAAACGATATCTTTCAGGCGCTATCGTTTTTTTATGCTTACATGAAGCGAAACTATCGTCACCACGCTAGCGAGGGACGATTGTCGCCTTACGCGATTAGAGCCCTGATCATTCAGTAACGTCCATCTTCAGTCAAGTGCCTCCCGTACTGTGCTAGAAGTTAGTCTAGATCTGCTTCCAGTTCTGGGCAATACTTCTCGTCTGCTGTTGCGAAATGCTTTGGTGGCAACATGTACACTTCAAGCCTACGACAGAAAGCTGGTCATAGTAATGACCACAGATCGTAGTTAAATCATCACGGTGAAAGAAATGAGACCACTTTACTATCGAACAAATCAAGTGCTCCACTATGAGACTTCATCTCTGCGACCGAGTTGGTTATGCTTTCAAAACAAAGCCAGCTTAGTTCCGCGGTATTGAATTCTGCTACTCAATTTGCCTTGTAGTCACAAAGAGACATCCATTGCCAAGAGTTATTCTGCACTCTGTCGTTTCATTTCAAGGGTAGACGAACTAATTGATTGCGTCGAAGTTATAGCAGAAAACGGTCAAAGATTCCGGACTGAATGGACTTAATCGCAATGCTGCCGGTAAAGCAAATAGTACTCGCGATCTTGAGGCAACTTGAACTAGATGGAAGACGGGTCTAGCTTAGCCTCACAGTCTTTGTGGTCGCACCATCAGATGGCATGATTTGTTGCCTTCCAAGCCCAAGTGTTGCACGAAACTGTTTGTAATCTTGTCTTTGCCTTTGTTTGTCTTTGTCTCTGTTCCCCGCTCATCTTTGACTGTATCGTTTTGACCATCATCAAGCTTGAAGACACAGGGAGCAGTGGTTCCACCGCACCATTAGATGGTGCTTCAACAACGGTAGCCTTTACTTTGAACTTTTCAAATTGAACCATGTTTGTGAACCAACCTGTGTTTGTCTATTGCCAATCCAAGCTACATATCCTCAAAACATCCGAAAACTGTCTACTCAGCAGTTCTAAAGTTCTCCGCCTCTAATACAAACACCCTTTTATGCGCTTATGTGAAAAATAAGTATAATTTCGAAGAAACCAACCGATAAAGCAGCTAACTCTTGACATTGGCTTCCTAGTTCCTGAATCCCAAGATGTCCGTAATAAAAACTAAAACTCACATTCGACTGTAAAAACTAAGCTCACTATGCAAACGTTTTTTCAGTCGAAACATTTTCAACCCCACTCAACCGCAAAAACAGGCTGAGTCAGCAGTCAGTGGACACTGAGGCTTGAAGTTGAATTTAAAACCTCTGCAAAAATACGCGTTCGTCTCAGCAGTCATTAAGCTGCGTGACATTGTTTCGAAATGAAACTAAGTTCATTCAGGCTCTCCATCCAGCAGAATTAATACAAAAATAAACCGATTATTTCCTTGTAAAAAGTCACTCACTTTTTCATGAGATTTCTCAGAAGTCATCGGCCGCCGACGAACACGAGCCGAATGAAAAGCAGACTCAGCAGGAAACCCGGCAACAAATTCTGGAGAAAAAAAAAAACACCAGACATTCAGTGAAAAGTCAACAAACGTCTCTTCAATCATCTGTCAAAATAAACACGATTAAAGAATCGAGATCGCACGCCAAACTTTCGCCGGTTTCTTTTCCCTCTGAGCCGCTGTGAAACCAAGCGGCTTAAGATCGCATTGTTTACACTATTATTGAATGATTTGTATTTTAGATTTGACACAAAAAAAGTAACGGGGTTTCGCAGACCATATTCTAAATGAGTCAATGCAGGCCAGATGAAAACCTGGTCTTTAATACTTAAGAAGATTCTTCAGCTGCCACACTCCAAATGTTTGTAACCAATAACAGTAAACCTTATAATATTTGTGACAGCTGTCAGTGTCAGAGTGTCATTTTGAGAAAGTCTTGTTAGCCCACCCTTGTGCAGCCAATCAAGAATTCGCTTAGCTTCCAACACTGTCAGAGACAATTCGGACGCCAGCTGCGTCAGAGTTTCGCATGAGCAGGTACCTACTCAGCCTACAGGGCCAACCATTGTGAACGAACACAGACTTACGCATATTTCAAACAAAGATTCTGGGAAATTACGCTCAACTTCAACACCAACTGTCGAAGATGGCGATTGCTTTTGTCTCCATTTCTCAGCCAACAAGCCTCTCCAGCTGTCGTTCGATCGTTAGCCAGCTGCCTCATACTACGCATGCTAAGTTGGCTAAGGTCCTTCTCCACTTGCGTGAGCAATCGTTTCCGTGGATGTCCTCCATTGTGTTGTCCTACTGGCGCGGAGTTGAAGAAATCGCAAAATTTAACGAAATTCAACGAAACTGGATCAAAGTGGTTACTACGGTCGCAGTGTTTAATTTCTGTGTATTCGCTTGATTGCGCCGTAGATCTGTCTATGATTGGACGCCATGGTCCATCTATGGCCCAACTTAGGCCCTTACTGCTTCCAAAATCATCACCCTCACCCGAAAATCCAGATCACGAATTTATTTCAACTGACGTTCACGTACGTAGGCATGAACGTAGGACTGAACGAAACTGAACGAAGTGATTATTTTGGTTACTGTGCTTCATTTCGGTGAATTCATTCGGTTGCTTATGTTGGCTTAAGTCTCCGAACGTCCACTATGGTTGAGCAATTTTAATTGAAATCTGGCACCACTTACGTAAGCCAACTATTTTCCTTCATGATATTCTGTGTTGTCTTCTAAAAGCAACTGAATTGGAAGTAGATTGGATTCCAGGACGTCCAGGATCCATAACGTCATAATCGGACCTGAAATAGGAACTGTCACTGACGGGGTTTTGAGAAAGCAACCATTGGAGTCGCATCAAGGTTTCCCAGCACACACAGATCATCCGCACCCAATTCTCCATTCCCCAAGGTCAGCCCTTCTAAACTTCACTTCGAATAGTTCAAGATCGAAATTTGCCTCGAATGCGTGAACCTTGAGTCCGCGAGAAATGCCGCGTTCTGCAGTAGCCAGCCTCTGTGGACGCTCGTTTTAGTGTGCGGTCGCGATCACGACCGCCAGCGACCACCATCGCCACATTCGCCAGTGACTAGCTGAGGAGGGAGCGCGCACTCTCTATTACTCAAGCAGTCAATGTCGAAGTTCAGACCACAACTTCACAACCAAGTGGCACTACCATTCCATTCCACATGCTCACCTCTCAGGCACCTACAATGGAGCCAATGCCCTTTCGTCTTCTATTCACTGTTCGCCTATCTATCCTCCTTCGCCACCGCCAGCAAGCCGACACACGGCTTCTATTGTCCGTTTCTTAATTTCATTTTGTTACCGTTTTTCATTCATTCGGCTTCGAGTCGAAGCCGCGAGACAAACGACAACAGCTACAAAGCGGCAATCGTGTTGCGATAATCGCTCGATCAAAATCCACTGAAGAGGATCGATCATTCACGGATTCGACACGACGACGACGACGACCCGCGATCGGCCGATGGGATGGCTGGTCGTCATCGGATCGAATGGCCGACTTTGCGGCTTGGATTAAGACGCTAAAGACTTCGGCAAACAGCTCTCTGCGTACACGCTCGCCGCAGAGGGAGCGAAGGCAAGTCGGGAAATTGGGTAATGGTGCTGGCGACGCGCACTTTGGCGGATGTCGCCTGGCCGTATATGGACTACCGCCATGTGATGCAACCGTCTGGCAGCGGCTGCGGCGACTGCAACGACTGCAACGACTGCAACGACCGCAACGACTGCAGCGGTCAGCCGTCCCCAGAGTCTTTTCCCATCGATTAATGGCCAATTAGTTGTCGAATTCGATTCAGCTGGCAACACGTTGACAAATTGTGTTGTGCGACACTATCCGGAGGCAACAGCGCCGGCGCGGCGCGGCGCGGCGCAACGCGGCACGTCGGGTCGCATCGTCGCCCATTGGCAAGGATGGCCAGATGCAAATGCCCCCGCTACGGCGAGGCGAAATTAATTGGCTTCCATTCGATTTCATTAGTTTTGTGTGTCGCGTCCACGTGACGAATGTGCGCGCGATGCTCACTTGGTCAGGAGTCGCAACTTGGAACGTACCCACAGATTGGCGGTGTCGTGCCAACAAGGAAGAGAAGATACACATTAGATATCCGAATGAGAAATGTGTGCATGCTTGCACAACGCTAGGCGTTACTTTTGCTTTTCACACTTTGTCTGTTGTCGCTGTCGGTTTGCTGTTGGTGCTCTTGTGTCTGCTGCTGTTGCTTTTGTTGTTCCCTCAGTTAAGTAATCGTCGCGAAGCCAAACGCAGTGCGGCGCGCATGCGCGCCGTCTCAGCTTAGATCCCTTACAGAGAAAGTGAGAGTGGCAGTGCCGCAACAATGTTGCACGGGGAAACATATGAAAAGCCACGGTCCCCCCATGTTCGGCGCATGAACGACAAACAGCAGAAATAGGATTCGGAGTTGTAATCAAAAATGGAAAACCTTTGATTGACCATTTATGGGCTTGCGGATGTAAGAGGTGCCTTGTGCAATGGTCGCCTTCATAACTGATATCTGCTTGTGAGGAATGGGCCCGTCGCGTTGTGCCCGCCGTGCTCTGACTGACTTTCTATGGAAGAGCCGCTATCGAAAATGGAATTATAATTGGCGCTGATGGCTGGCGATAGCGACTTCTGCAGTCTTACGCAATTAGACTGGCGCACTGACGGAGCTGAGGGCTGCTGGCCCACTGTGCGGTGGTGTCATAAGACAGAGCGAGCTTGCAGCGACACATGATTGATAGATCGGACGACGGACATCAATCATATTTCTTGAAAGTTTGCCACTGGAGGGACAGGTTACGCGACGACATCGGCTGCTCGGTGACAGTAGCACCAGCAGAAGCTTGTGTTTTGTCCCGGTTTGGCGACAGATTCAACGTTCGTTGCCACTTTCCCGACCGATGGATCGCGGTTATTCGTATGATTCAGTGAGGGATCCGCTCGAAAGTCGGTTGGGAAATACCACCCGTGGTGCGTGGCGGCCGATGGATGTCGCAGCTCGGTTGGATGCCTGTGCTGTGACAGGCTACTTGTCTGATTTAGAATGATGACTTCGTTCATTGGGAACCGACGACGACGGCGACGACGATTTTTTCACGTCAAACTTTCCATCGGTCGCATTTGATGCATGTTCAGAGGAAAGCTGAATGCACTCAGAAATGGCCCTGGCTTCCAGATCTCCCCAGATTCACTGATAGACAACGCGCAGTCCAATCGGTAGAATCGAGAAGGATGGGCACTCAAAGCCACGTTCTTTTTCCACAGAAAGTGAGCATTCTTCTGTTGAATGTCTGCGTAGTAAAGAGGAGGAAAAGCATGAAAATGTCGGCTCGTTCAGACGCGCCTTGCCACATCGTCTATCTATCGATCTTCACAGCATGGCAGAGCCCGATCAGATTACTAGGCTCTGGAGCTCAAATCTGTTTGCTTCAAGAGGATGCCGGCAGTAGAGCGCAGAGCCGTATGGTCAGACTGCGTCCTGGATTTGGTGCCCAGACAGCTTGTATCAGATACAGCTTGCGGCAAGCCGCCCAAGACTAGAGGATTTATTCAGAAATTGCAAGAAGAACAGCGATCAATACGAGGCACAAGCTGTAAGGGTATCACGCAGCTAGACTGAGCATTTCCGACAATGCCTTCCGCCGCACGGGAAAAGAAATGTTGACAACCTTTATTGGTGCCGGCTCGATGCTTGTTCGAGATAGGCAAAGGCGCTAGGCAGACCCTTCCTCTATCCTCTCATCGGGATCTTGCAGAGGAGCAGCAGGGAAAGTGTGGGTTACCTAAATTCAACGCGAGTTGTCTTGGTAATAATCCTTTGCAACCACTTAACCGAGAAGGGGCATAGTTGCCTTATGAAACGCACTCAAGTTTGAAGGAGCTACAGCCTGGAGTGGAACTAGGCCTCGATGAGCACCCTTCTCTAGTTAGCCGTCACCGCAGTCGAATGCAAATGTGGTCGAGATCCTTCCCCACTTGCGTGCGTCACCTTAAACACTGACGTTACCTGTACACGGTTGTTTTACTGGATCAGAGAAGACCTTCTGGGCGATAACGGTATGGATCCATGGATGACTCCCCACAGTCCGTGATTGAGTCTTCTCTGCAATCGTCATCAATTTAAAGTGGACCAAGGACCGGCACACCTCGTTAGGTTAATTTGCTTTGATTTTCCAAACGGAAGCCTATGCAATCCTAATGGCCACGAAATATATTGTGAACAGCTGGTGGGGCACTTCCTCTGCCAGTGTCCCGCCTTTGCTGGGATCAGATGGCAGCTATTCGGTGCTGATGAGGTGAGAGCTGATGATGTAGGCTCCTCATCATAGAAGCGCCTGCTGGTATTCCTCCGGAAGACCATGCAATTTCAGCAAATGTTGCTACCAGTTTTTGAGTCTGAGTGCTCCAGTGTAGTGTTTTAAGAAACAGCCGACAAAAGAAACAAAAGGATCGCAGGAAGGACTTTTCTCCCGAACTGAAAGCCCTTCCACCTGCTTTCGAAATGTGTCATGTCTCGGCGTTGTAAATCGTGGCTGGAATGATCAATGTCAACAATTGAAGGACGTTGAGCTCAGTAGGCAATTGAGTAATAGGAGGAATGACCAAGCTGAGTTTATAAGAAGCTTGGTCCTTATAGCGAGAGAGCGCCCTTACTCAATTGTCTCCTGAGCCCTAAGAACCAGCGATTAAGTCTGACGTTATCCTGGGCTTTTCCCTACACAGCCATACTCTCCGATAAACCTCAGTGACTCCCGAGACGTGAAGCGCTGAACTGTGAATGTGGTTCATATCGGAAATCGAACCTAGACATCGAACACAGCACACTTGTTCGCGCGCACATCAGGACTGCCGAACTTGAACTAGCTGACGACAAGAGAGAGGCTGTTTTAATAACAGCCGTAAAACTGTGGAATACTCAAACTTCCGGGCTAGTTCCCAGCTAAATAGATCCAAGGAATCTCTGAAATACTTAGGAGTGATGATCGACAAACGACTTTATATTAAAAAAGCACGTCGAATACTGCTGCAGACGCAAGCAGCACTTTCTGGTGCCGAACACCGGATACCCAAGACGGATTCTGCTTTCCAGAATTTTTGTATATGCAGCACCAGTCTGAGCGGATGCTCTTTCTACAAAGGAGACAGCATAGAAGCTTTCGTCAGCATACAAGCTCTGCGCTATAAGCACAATCAGCGGCTTCCGAGCAATTTTGGACGAAGCAGCGTATGTGATTGCGGGTACGGTCCCCATCGACATTCTCGGCGATCGACAAACCGCCCAAAGACTGGTGTAAAGAGGATAAGAAAGGAAGAAAGAGCAACTCAAAGGACAATGTGGCGAGCCAGGTGGGACACCTCAAGCAAAGGTAGATGGACTCACGGGCTGATTCCAAGAATCCAAACATGGACGACAGAGCACGCGGCGACTGCAATTTCCACGCAATTTATGCAGTTTCTGTGGGACCACGGGTCTATATACAAAATATCCTCATAGATTCGGGCACCATAGCTAAACAGCCCCGCGAAACAATACCTAACGACCGTTCTGCGGGGAGAGTGGTAGAAGAACCCAGGAAGTGGGTTAGTACGTAGGCGTATTCACGGAATCGAGTACTCGGGTTTGCGAGTCGATAGCCCGGGCAATTAGAAGTGCCACAGCCTCGGACGTTACCAAAAATCCACCACATGACACGATCCGCAATCAAGTCGAACAAGATCGTCCTTGATGTGCGGATGGCGGTAGCAATGAGAAAGGCCCAAGCGGACGTCACCCAGAATACAGCATAATTTGCTAACAAGCCCAGCGAAGTAATATCTAACGACAATTCCACGGGGAGGTTGGTAGAAGAGTACCAGGTGCGGATTAATACGTAGGCGTATTCCCGAAAACGAGTGTTCGAATCGTATATTTAGTATATTTAAAAGATTGCCACAGCTTTGGAAGCTAAAAACAAAACAAGTGTTATGTGCATAGGGTGCTTAAGGATCGATGGACATATCCCACGGCCGTCGATTGACTAAAGTTACCCGTGTTTGATCTCGATACTCCATACAATTAACGACAAAACCACGGTAGACGAAGTCCCATTGTGACATTATAGCTAAGTTGTCCATGGAGCCGGCATCGCCTTGAACGCACAAAGTTCACATCGACGCAGAACATGATTTCCCATAAAGAACAAGACACCCTTTGCTCAATGGTCCAGACACCACACACACGGTAGCGAAAAGAGAAAAGTCCCCCTCCCCCCAACTGAACCCCCACAGATCCACTTCAAAGACAGTAAAGGTAGACTGAACGTCTGTCGATTTGGAAAGACGTCACACGACGAGGTGCCCCCCCATGGCTGGAATGTATTTCTCGCCTTCCTCGAATTACCCCTCGTTAATGACTCTTGTTTGCATTCCCTGGACCCCCTAAGGTCCATTCGGGTGGTGTGACAAAATGTTGACCGACCACATGAGGTTAGGTTTATTACCGTGGGACCGCGGGTTCATTCGTCATTGGCTCATAAAAACAGCCTAGAATGACCCTGGACCAGGCTATCAAATGTCTTGATGTGAGGCCATCACCCAGACCCAGAGTTACTGTTACTTTTTTTGATCATTTAGCCATTTAACTACGTAACCCAATCTTAATCATCCTCCATTACGTCATAGCATCTCATCTGACGTTAGTGCGTTTTTGACACCAAAACTGAATATCGGACGACAATCGAATGCATCTGATACGCGGTATTTGTTGTCTCTTCCCGTGTGTGTGTCGTCGTTTTATTGCCAAGTAGTTACAGATGTTGAGAAATTCCCAGAAACCAGACACTGAGGCTGACGGACACGAGACGAACGAAATTAATTAATAAATAAACGAAAATCAAAATCGGAAAGAAACGAACACAAAAAAATAAAGAAAAAAATGAGATATCGAGAAAGTATCTGTCCGTCCTGCCGCTGGTGCATAAATTACCCGTTTCAGGGCAGCGGATTCGGTTACGACTTCATTAAAGTTGACTTTTTACAGCCTTTTCATCGGCACTGGGTAATCAATTATCGGGATGCCCGGTGCCCCGGTGCCCCGGTGCCCAATGGCCGATCGACAATCGTCGTCCAATCGGCCAATGGGCCAGAGATGAAAATCTCGCGCACTGTTATCGATTATGCAATTTTGATGTTGGATCATCTGCGGGCTTTTAACATACACGCGTCCCCCCACCCCACCCAGCCGCCAGCCAGCAGCCGCCACCAGGTGGACACGACATTGGAAAGCGCTGACCACTGCTGACGAGTGACTAGGTGACGCTGAATTGCATGAATGAAACGTTTACCCTCGATTATCGCGGTACGCATAATTAATTCTTTTTTTTTTTTTTTTTGTCTGCATTCGATGGTGACACCCTGTCCGGCGCAAGTATATCGTGACAGATAAACACGAGTGTCGGTGCTGCACCCAAAGGCGGTAAAGATGAATACGACGCGTCGGAAGGAAAGCAATCGATACGTAATGGATTTCGAGTGATTAACTCGTTTGCAGGAAGCCAGACAAGGGATTAAGGCGAAACGATGTTGTTCGTGCGGCAAATGTCGATCATTTAATCACTCGTTAACTGTTGCCTGGTGGCGGGTGAGTATGTGTGTGCCAGGGATGTTACATCACTCAAATGAAAGTTGTTGCCGATCAGCCAGAGCAGACGACACCGCTGCCAACTGGGACAGCCGTTGGCAGGAGGCGTTGAGGGTGCCCCCAAATGTTTGCTTTCCAATTTAAAAAGTGTCATTTGGATGCATCCAATCGGCATGAATAATCATTAGGTTCGCTCGCTCGTTGCATAGTTTAAGCGGGCAGGTACAAGCGCATGTGGGTCAGAGCCAATTAATTTTTATGTCGCTCTGACCCGAGAGGAGGGCAAACAAATGTGAACAGTTTCTAATCACACGGGGTTTAGATTCCCGAGGAAATGTTGTTATAAGTGGCCAGTAGATGCGATGTTGGATTGAGTAGCGAAATGCCCGACACAGCTAGCAGCTGCTAACATGGGAAGAAATAAGTCCCTGCGGTCCTCAAAAAGGGACATTAGACGTCGATGTCTTTGACACAATGGGCAGGGCGCTCTCTCGAAGAACCATGCTGACTTTATAAAAGACATTGTCCGTACAAGTGCTGCTCTTCGGCGCAAAATCGAGTGAACAAATCCTTGGTTTCTTCAAAAGAAAGGTTTTGCGTGCGATCTTTGGGCCCTATTTGCGTTGAATGCACCTGGAACCACGAACTAAGCAGTCTGTGCGGCGAATTGAGTCTAGCCAAGCTTCTACGGATTCAACGCTTAAGATGGTCGGGCAATGTGGTAGATCTCATGGACAATTTTCTTCCTTGACTCCCGCGCAGAAGGACATTGCAAGTCATCATCATGCATGCAGTGACGCCCCGGTCGTCATCAGCGACGCCCTGGCAGTCACCAATCAAGTGGAGACGAAAGGAAACTAGCCGCCCTAGTTACAGAGGTTGGTAGAGGTCCAGTTGCAGCCCAGACTGAAAGGAGAGATTGTTGCCTTTCGGACTACAGCAAGTTTTGTCTTCTCACTCATTCACCTTCCTCATAGGCATGATGCAGATCTCGATGCAGAATATTTCTTTCGATGGCAGCCAGAACCCGATGTCTTGCTTATCATCGAGCACTGGCAAGATAAGAGTTTTGCATGATTTTGGTCCTTCTAATCAGGAGTTTGGAGCCCAGTTGGTTCGACACAAGCACAGAGAAGGTGCACAATGCTTTCGCTCAGTTCTTCGTCTCTGCAGCAGACGCAAACTAACAAACTAAAGGCGTGAGTTCAGTTCAGAGCAGTGCCCAGTGATGACGCCGGGTAGAGTCCTGAGAGATCGTCTCGATTTGATCCTGTGCCATCAAACCATTTACGATTGTTGTGATCAATCGTGTCAACGTCATCATCATCTTCTAACTCGCATTGATCCAATAAAGGGATCGCGAAGGCAAAGAGATCTTCCGACCACTCGATCCTCTGCCATCGACTCTAACTCATAAGGAGTCATTGCTTGGTCCAACCACCTCGTCCTGGGTCTGCCAGGCGGTCGCCTACCTGATCGCGACGCATTCACGAAGTCGCGACGAAAGGGACATTCGTGCCAAGTGATCAAACAATCGAAACATAGCCCTTTCCGTTGGAAGAAGCATCTGCTCAGCAGTAAGTTCCTCGCGCACTGCCGTGTTTCTCACCCTATCACGGCAAGTAACCACAACAGCACGAAGAAATCGCATCTCGGCAACTTGTATCCGTGATCCTATCGCCTTCGGTCTTTACCCAAATTTCGTGAGCTGTTTCAAATTTTACCTAGCTTGTGCAATCCTGCAGGAAAGCTCAGCATTACTCCTGCTCTTTTGAATAAGACCCTGAGATACTTGAACTCCTCCACCTGCTTTAATGGGACTCCATTAGCATGTAGAGTGCACTGAACAGGTGTTCTGGCAATGCCCATAATCTCTAATTTGGCCAAGTTAACCTTCATCCCAGCATCAGCACAAACGGCCACAAACCTATCGAGTTCCGTCTGGAAGGATGTGAGGATAACGAAGACATCTGCAAAAATAAGATGTCTCCCAATGTGAAGCATTCCTCGCTTCGGCTGCGCTGCCACATCCAGTCCATATTTGTAATTCTTTTAACGTTCAGAAGATGTTTTGCGATGGCAGTATGCATGGAAGGCAGATGTCCAACCGGAAAAGGTGCTGAACTAGTGCCCATTCTAGAGAGCTCAACGGCTTCACAATTTCCTGAAATGTCCGAGTCGCAAGAATCTCGGCCATCTCGTTAAGAAATGGAGGGCAGTTCAGAGGGAAGTCTTTGAGTTAAATGTGACTACATCCAGGGACTTGACCGCCGCCTATATATGATGATGACAATGACGTCCTTGATAACATATTGGTCTTTAACTAAGCCAAAGCATCCTTGATCGCTATTGTTTCTGCCTGCAAAACGCTACAATTGGATATTTAGATTCTTGGAGTGGACGCCCGCACTCATGCCTTCGCCCATCTTCCATCATCTATCTGGGAAAATTCGCAGAGGACCCTCCAGCGACCGGTAGTCGACCCTCCAGTGGGATCTGGAACGGGTGCTGGTTCAGAAGTTCTTCTCAAAGGGAGCTTTGGTACCAGCAAATCGGTGTCTCTAGGCCTGACAAACATACAGCGATTCTAGTCTGATCATCCGCTGTCTGTGTACCGGTGGGAGATTGAGGAGTATGGTCTAAGATGCGGAGTCAGCTGTCCTTACCGCATAGCCATCCATTTCACACGATTGAGTACTTTGCAGTCGATGTCGTTTTCAAGGGCTGTCCATTCAAGATCTGAATACTTGTACGAATAGCCAGTGGATCATGCGAAGTTGTAGTTCATAATGCCTCGTGGGCATCAAGCAAGAGTTGGAGTCGGTGTTCGGATGATAAAGAGGAGAGGACAACCCTCTAGCGTTTCTGAATCTACCCCTCACTGGTATCAGACAGGAACGGATCGTTAGGCAGTTGTTCACTCAATAATGGTCGGATGTGGCACTTAAGTCTGTGACATTGAATCTTTTCCTAAGGGCAACTAAGTGTCGAATAGCATCATCGACACATGTTCGATTGTTGAAACCTAGCAAGTGAGCAGCTAAGATATCTTCGAGCGCGGCAGCGACAGCACTACGCACCCATTTTAGGGCCTAGTTGGGCCGCGGCAATCACTCAAACCTAGCCTAACCAATCAAGGGAGATCTTCACATGCGAATTCTGTTCGTTTAATATATGGTATCGCCCTAGTTTCTGCCAAGAAGTAATCAATGATTAGATAAGTGAGACGATGGTGGAGTAGGGAGCATCTACATTCCTCCACACAAGTCTTCTTTTTCTTCTTCGTCCTCCTTGTGTGGCACTCCAACAAGCTTCTCTAGCTCTGTTTATTTCTCTGCGCCAGGACCTTAGACCACGACAAATTTCTCGCTTGATCCTTCGAGAGGAGCCACTATGACTCAACTACCACTTGATGCCACAGCAACAACGGTTGGCAATCTTATTCGACATTTGATCGCCGCCCTCTTCACAGCCAACAAACAGTCCATCAACACGAAATCCTGAAGCATACTTGCACCTGCCACACGGGCCACTGTGTCACTGAGACATTTGCAACATCTGTGAGTTTTGGCGAATCTCCCGATTGTGATATCGCCGCGTAGTAGACCTCTTTTTGATCGAAGTGTGTCAGGGTCTATTGGCCTAACAGTCACCTTTCACAAGACTCCAGCTAGACTCTGGCAAACAATTTGGCACGAAACAAATCAATCAAAAAGAAGAAGAAGAAAAACCAAACACCAAAACGAAGACCAAACGTATGCATTTCAAAATGACATGTGCTGGGTGAAAGACAACGCGCATGCGTGTAATGAGTCACGTATACTGCGATTGCGCACCATTTGCCAAGCGACAAGCAAACCCTGTTGGCAAAGCGCACTAACCTAAGCCTAACTTTGAGCGCTGTTCAGCGCTCGTAAAAAGAAGAAGCCCCTTATGCCAGCTTATGGACATCGTACAGACATCTCTTGAATGGCAACTGGGGGAATTGGACTGCTTGTTAAGGTCAAAACCTTTCTAAACGCGTCGTAAAACCGAGCTGCTCTTGTTTACCATAAATTTATAGCACCGCCACTTCTGCTGGAAAAAAAATCACACACACAAACTGTACCACATTTGCAACACGAGAAGGAGGTTACTCTCGAATTTCTCGTCATAATTCGCGTGTCTGTTTTCGCAGTTCAAACAGACGCACTTTCACACCGAGATGCGAATGGGCACAGACGCACTGTCGCGCACCACCGACGCACGAATCTATTCCACAAAACAGCGAGCTGCGCGGCCAGTGATTCACGGTGACGTGCTTTGAATAATTTATGAAAAAGTAGGGACCAATGCGAAAGTACACTCCACTCTTAGCCTTGAAACTCTGAAATTGTGGTGTGGTTTCGGTTTCTTGTTGGGAAATTGGAACAAATGGCAAAATGTGTGTGTTTCCTCAAACACTCGCCGATTAGATGGCTGCATTCTCTGGCGTGAAACATGGTTTCTTTGACAACAGCTGCGATCAGGCTGGGCACAAAATATGAAACGGTGCAGGCACTATGCCATGGCGGCCACAATTTGAAACAACCTCTGCAGACGTTGAGACGAGGGCGGCAACAGAATCGCTTGACATTCGCGTTCAGGAAGAGGTTATTCAGCTTCATCCACCATTTAAGACGACCGCTCCTGCCATGAGGACGCGGCAAGTCGCGCAATTGTCGGACTTGAGCGTTCAGGAAGAGGTTAGTCAGCTTCATCCACCATTTAAGACGACAGCTCCTGCAATGAGGACGCTACAAGTCGCGCAATTGTGGGACTTGAGCGTTCAGGAAGAGGTTATTCAGCTTCATCCACCATTTAAGACGACCGCTCCTGCCATGAGGACGCGGCAAGTCGCGCAATTGTCGGACTTGAGCGTTCAGGAAGAGGTTAGTCAGCTTCATCCACCATTTAAGACGACCGCTCCTGCAATGAGGACGCTACAAGTCGCGCAATTGTGGGACTTGAGCGTTCAGGAAGAGGTTATTCAGCTTCATCCACCATTTAAGACGACCGCTACTGCCATGCGGACGCGGCAAGTCGCGCAATTGTTGGACTTGGGCGTTCAGGAAGAGGTTATTCAGCTTCATCCACCATTTAAGACGACCGCTCCTGCCATGCGGACGCGGCAAGTCGCGCAATTGTTGGACTTGGGCGTTCAGGAAGAGGTTATTCAGCTTCATCCACCATTTAAGACGACCGCTCCTGCCATGCGGACGCGGCAAGTCGCGCAATTGTCGGACTTGGGCGTTCAGGAAGAGGTTATTCAGTCACATCCACCGTTTAAGACGACCGCTCCTGCCAGGACGATGCTACAAGACCGCTTGAAAGTCTATGAAGGCGCAAATGATGCACTCCGCCGATCAAACGAAATCTTATCCAGCAACAACTATCCAGAATCGCATTCCAAGAGTTAAACATCAGACGATCCACACGCCGTCAAGGTGATCTCATCCCACATCGCTCTGCCCCTCGAATTCCTGAAAACCACCGCCTAGCATTCCAGTCGCATCATCTGTCAACATCACTAATGCACTCAATCACAAGTGGCACTTCCCCGAACAACTAACCCATTCTTCACGGCGACTCGGACTCGGAATGTGCCGCCCAGCAAATCACACTCAAGGCCCCACCCCCCCACGGGCAAACGTGTGTAATCTCTGAGAACACATTCCATTCATTGTTGGCGTAACTAGGAAATTGCACGTCTCACCTACTTCCATCGACCCGAAAGCCGGTTGATTTGTGTGTATCTCTCCCACAGCCCAGTCGGCCATCGACACATGATCCATTGTTGGCCGACTCGCACATCGGGAGAGGTTCGGTGAAAATTTCCGCCGCTCCTCCCACCCATTAGCAGATGCAGTTCGACTTGGGCCCCGATGCATGGCTCCCTTGAGCCGTTCACGGGAGAATCTAAGATCGAACCTAAACTTGGCGGGGGGGGGGGGGGGGGGGGGGAATATCTGTTACCGTTGCATACACAAAAGAATTGTCTATTCCACATGTTGCTGCAACAGCAGAAGCCAGCGCTTGTGCAATCGCAAAGAATGTATCTGCGAAGCGAAACACGACTTTGAGCCATTTTCGATCGATCGTCGTCGACCGGCGCTGTCTGACGACGACTGTAATGGCGTGGTGGTCCCGCATCGCTGCGCTGCATGTGTGTGGGAAAGAAATCTGTTCCGGTGGCGCGCCATTTCCTTCCCGCTGCTGGTGGAAGGGCCCACCGTCAGCGAACCGTGTCGAGGGCATTTGCATAACTGTCTGACTCATCCCAGACCAGACATCCAATGGTTAATTGCATTGCATTGCAGGTCCGACGAGGCACATGCACATACAGCCGCCCCCCGTGCAGCGTGTGTGTGTGAGCATTCCCGAGGATCGCGGCTCAATTGCAATGGCGGCGTGGTCTAATTTAGAGCCACAAGTCGTGAGCCATAAAGCCGACGCTGTGTAAGCATCGTGATATTATTACCTTCAAACGCGAAGTGAATCTGTCCAATTAGTCGGGAATATTTACACAGCAATCTGGGTAATTTGACTTTATTTGCGGGAAAATATCTCGCAGATGTCCATAAATTGAAGGGTGATTTGCGGCCACTGACGGCGACCAATCGGCGAGATTGGCGCTGGGTGACGGTTGCGCCACCACCGCTTGGGGGCATCATCGCTATGCGGATCACGAGGAGAGGCTTTGTTCTCCCCAATTTGGGTGCAGTGAGTGATTGTTGTTGGCGGACAGACAGACTAAGTGGTCTAGGGTTTCGCAAGCCACGCAGGACTCCTTACAGCTGTCAGTCAATTAGAGTGGAATGCGAGTACATGTGTCGGTGGGGCTCTCAATCAAGGCGAAGTTTGGGCGGCTTCTCAGAAGCGTGTGCATTTGCAATTTGCTTGGAATCGAGGGAAGTTCAGAAGGTCGTTAGCAGATGACAGATGGTTCCTTTCTGCTGTTAGGGTTGTTGAGGGTTATTGAAGGAAGCGAAAGTCTGTCAATTGCGGCAGTTGATAAGTCGAATCATGAACTACGGGGCGTAATCGAGCTCAGTGCCACAAAGCTACTCAATCTGTGGGGATTTTGAGCTATCAGACTGTGGCGCACTCGAAAGGGTTGACCGGATTGAACGACATCGCCCGTGGACAGTCTGTGCATGGACAAAAGTTCTATTCCTGCTAGCCCTGGTCAATCTGCTTCCAACTGGCAATACCAAAGATCTCTGCAACTGCGACCACTTGATCTTGAAACTAGAGATTCCTGCTTCACGTCCCTATCGAACCAGGAGGTTCGGATCCGAAGACTCTCTTGTTAAAGCTAATTCAGCAGCATGGAGCGACTCAATTGAGATTTATAAAAACAAAAAGTAATGGAAAAGTCATTTCGATCTAATTCAGCTTAATTCAGCTACAAACATCGATCAATACTATATGCTGAAGGCGATTTCAGCCGCATGGAAAATCCTAGTTCAGACATCGAACGACAGTCAGTGATTGAGAAGTCGAAAAATCGAGTCTTAATTCATCGTAGTGCCAATTTAGCTCAATTCAGCCGACAAAACAAGCTCAGCAACTTAAAAAGTGTTAATTCAGATACCAAGTGATGGAGAAGTCAAAAAGTCAGTTGTCAATTCGTCGTGCATCCAATTCAGCTTAATTCAGCTACAAACATCGATCAATACTATATGCTGAAGGCGATTTCAGCCGCATGGAAAATCCTAGTTCAGACATCGAACGACAGTCAGTGATTGAGAAGTCGAAAAATCGAGTCTTAATTCATCGTAGTGCCAATTTAGCTCAATTCAGCCGACAAAACAAGCTCAGCAACTTAAAAAGTTTTAATTCAGATACCAAGTGATGGAGAAGTCAAAAAGTCAGTTGTCAATTCATCGTGCATCCAATTCAGCTACAAACATCGATCAATACTATATGCTGAAGACGATTTCAGCCACTTGGAAAATCTTAGTTCGGACACAGAAAGACAGTGAGTGATTGAGAAGTCGAAAAATCGTGTCTTACTACATCGTAGTGCCAATTCAGCACAATGTAGCTAGGAATATCGACAGGAACACATGTTCAAACCGAATTCAGCAACATGGAATGTCTTAATTGCGATATATAACGACACCTAGTGATGGAAAAGCCAAAGTGTTGACTGTTATTTTTAGCTGAATATATTGTTAAAACTTTAAAATGTACTCTTTTGGATCATAATTCACGTGCATTGCTAAGAACGCCTTTTTGCTAGTGCTGGGTAAGCTATCAAGCACAGTTTTGAAGTCCAAGTCATACAGCAACTATGACCACACCACCTTTGAGCTCTCGACCTTTTCTCAAGCAGATGGGAGGGCTATCTACATAATTCGAGGGCTATCTTAGCCGGAATTTTGGAGTTCATGAGCTTAGGGTGCCCTGGATTGTTTCCCCGTTCTTGTACTAGAACTAGAAGAGCTCGGGGTTATGTCTCCTGCCCCATTCATCATCTACGGAACTAGGACCAAAGTCTAGGTAAAGGCTGCCTAGACCGACTTCATGCAAATTTGGAAAACGTTCGACCATGTCAGAGCCGATACATGAAGTACAAGAATAGCATTAGAATTGCGCCCATTTCATCTACTTCTGCTCTTTCACTCCCTCAGTCCGTAGCGCACTGAATCAATAACCACGCGAAGTGAATCTGCTTTGACTTCGAAAAATGCCAAAAACACACATTTCACACCACCAATGGAAAGTTAACTAATAGCTTAACCAATCCAACACTCATCTCACACATCGGACACCAAATTGAACTTGTTTAGAAATTTCTGCCCATTGTGATGCGCATTGACAACGATGGCGAGTCGAGCCATTTGGCTTTTATCTAGCGGAGCTTATCTCGTTACTCAAACACTTTCTTAAACGTTTTTCGATACTTTAATCTTCGATGACCTACAATCGACTGTTGAATGTCTCTGAACTGAGTCATAAGCCACGTGTGTCAGTGCACTGTGGCCACTCGGCCACAGCCACAGCCACAGCCACTCAGCAGCACTCCATCTTTCCATCAAAGCATCACGACCGGGCTTATCTAAATTGTTTTGAAAGCTGCAGTTTCCTATTAATTTCAAGAATTGAATTGTATTTCAATAAAAACCACGATCAAAATGTATCTCACGAAGCAAATCATGTCAGAGCAGTGCACACACACACCGGCACGCCGCGCCGCGCCGCGCCGCGCCGTCTCTGCACAGACAGCTAGCCACAGTCGGCTTTGACTCTTTAATAAGCCATAAAAACTCTTGGCCGCAATAGATAACGAAACAATTCCATCGACAGATACTACTCGCATCCAAAGCAAACCAGTTCTTGGGTAAAACCTTTTGTGGTTTTCGGTAAAACACTATTTTTTTTCTTTTGCTCATTTTGAAAAAGCGATTCCCTTCAACTGTCACTTTGGTGAACCTTTGAGGTACTACGGCTCGGCTGAGCTGAGCCCAATCGAAGGTCAATTGTCTTACATTGTTTACACGGCCAACGCACAACGAAAGGGAACGACACATCCGAGGTACGTACGTAGACGTCGCGTCGTGCCCCAACTGGGTGCCGTGTCAGATGCGCGCGCGCACCGCTGTGGACTACACAAAGTCAAGGTTTTTGTCGCCCTGTCAGTTTCGTCATCGGCGCGGAGCGGCGTCGCTTTTCGTGGTCGTGGCCGCACAGAGACGTACTGCATCGCCTGTCAATGGGATTACCAGTCACAATAATTCGCATCCAAGGGCATAGCGCCAACACGTGGAAAATACGCCATCAGCTGCGCTACCGTGTGCTGCGGTGTGGGATTTTTGTTTGCGCTTGTCAATGGGGGCTTTGAGGTTTTTATTCGGTTTAAGATGATTAAGTCGAGTGACATGCGTGCACTCCGTGGAGAGCTGGGCTGCCGATTGCCGTTTAAGTGGATTAGCTTTAGTTGGGATAATACTTGAGGTCATTAAAGCTTAGAGAGCGAGTTAAGAAATGTGTTGAACATTGGAGGGTAATGCTGGTGTCTACGAGAGTTACACTCGCCATTAAGGAGGGTATTATGAATTAATTTATGCGTTGCTTGAAGTCACTGTGAGAGATAAAAGCCGACTAAGCTGTGCTCCAATGTCAGCAGTGTCAATGGGGTACTTTTGTGACACATTTCGTGTACACATCATGATGGCAGTGAGAGTGGGTGCGATTGAATTTGCTGGTTTCTCATTCATTCGAATGGGAGAACAGGACGAGGACTGCATCAATTTTACTTTGTCAGCTCCTTTAATAAGGTATTCAGCTGCATGGGAGGTCTTAACTCCATCTTATAAAAACGCATAGACATGGGAAATCTGACATTTTGGGTGTTATGTCTTCGCAGACGCAATTCAGCACAATACAGCTAGAATCATCGATCGATACTACAGATTTAAGATGAAACAATTTAAAAATATGACACCAAGTGATGGAAAATCAAAATATTCAGCTCAATTCAGCTAGAAAAATCGATCGATACTACATGCTTACAGCGAATTCAGCAGCACGAAAAGCTTTAATTCAAACATGTAAGGACATCAATTGATGGAAAAATCAAAATGTTGGATGTTATTTTTAGCTGAATAGAGTTTTAGCATTTCCAGGAATGTAATTTTCAGTCATAATTTACGCTTATTGCAAAAACGCCATCGCAAAGTTAATTCCGCTCAATTAAGCTGCAAAAATCAATACATAATTAAACATACATAAAGTACTTCTGAGCCCTGAATTAATAGTTTGGATGCACCCTTGTTGTAGAGATCCACTGTCCTTCATTGATGAATGAATCTTACCCATACTGACTCACATGACTTTCCCCAAGAACGAATGTCACAAATTCACCTATTCAGCACAATTCAGCTAAGAAAAACTGATGAATTTCTCTTAAAACTGTACGCCCGATGAAGAATACATATCAAATGTCCAAATTGAACGCGCTGAATTCAACGCATCTTACTTTTTCGACGTTACACAGGTATTTTCGGACCCCAGTGTATTTCCATCTCGGACAGAAAATCAGTGACCATGGTCATCATCAATTTGATTCAAAAACCGTGCGCGTAAACCTCTTTTCCGGGTTTTAGCACACGCCTGACTTAGTTACGAGACTGTCGCATCCACCGTGTTTGTCAGTGATTTGTTAATACCCTTAGGCGCACACACAAAACACCACACACAATCGGCGCCAATCAAATCTGTTAAAGGCAGCATGTGCGTGTCGCTTAAAAAACGTATTCAGTTTGTTGCCCTTGCACACACACTCTCTCTCTCTCCACTTAAGTCCCCTTTAAGCCTCTTATAACCTATTGCCGAGTTCGCATCACTTCCATGGGGCCACTGAACCGCGAGGTCTTTAACCTTCGTAAATCCCTAACTTGTTTGATTAATTCGAGCACAGTTTACGTGCCTCCAACAGGTGCTGTTGGCCTCGAAAGAATTCCCCCAGCTGACCCGGGTTCGCAAAGCGCCCATTTGCCAAAACCAAACAATAATCCGAATTCGCCGAATTCCCCCATCCGCCCTCACCGCCACAAGCCGCGTCGTCGTCATCGATCAAAAGTCTCACCCAGACGATGCATCTCAAGCCCTTGCCAGCCAGCCAAGCTGACACTCAAATGCACTCTCGCACCACATCGATGGCGCGCTGTCAGATTAACTCTCGATCGCGACCAGTTTACGATCGTTTTTTCGCCTCATTTTCGATCTGCAAACACACAAAAGAAAAAAAGCGCGCCAAAGCAAATATTTTTTTCCACGCAGGCGGGGCCGAGAGGCTGAAGGGAGCAAAGAGAAGCAAGAGAAAAAAATCGAAAATATTCGATCATGTTAATCCTTGACCTTTACCGATTGCCCCCAGCCAGGGGCAAGAGGCAAGGCGAGGCTCTGTGGGTACACACCGCGCCAGCCCACAACAAAGCGCGGCTCAAGTCGTTCACTCTCTCAACAGCGCTCGCAGCCGCTGCCGCTGCCGATTGCCTCATTATGTGTTACACAATGTTGAGGTACTCTTTGATTTTTGTTTTCGTTCATTTTCGTAATTTTGTTTTACTCTTCACCGGGCTTTTATTTTTTGTATTTGGCTTGGTTTCTGACGCCTATTGTCAGCGCTGCCAGTTCTCGGGGGCTAACCCAGATTGCCTGGTTGCCGTTGCCGCTGCGGCGCGGAGTCGAGACGGGACTGTTCTAGCGACTGCAACGGGACTGGCGACGTAATTGGCCCATTAAACTCATTAGTTACATGCAACAGAGTATGTAATTAAAGAACGCTGCGAGAGAAGTTCTGAAATTGCCTCGACACCGTTATTTTCTAACAAGCGCCCCAAAGTGAGCTAGAAACCGAGTCTGAGGTCATTTTGAGTGAACGAGTGCCAAGAGGAACGCCTTAAGTGTCTTGTGTGTGTGCAGGCGGCCGGAGCTCAATCAAAGACTTCCTCAAGCCTGAGCGGGGCTGCAGGCTGCGTGGCGTAGTCGCGAATTGGATAATGAGGCAAACGATCGCGATGATGAGAGGACAAGGCTCCATGGGGGTATGATCATGCTGGGGAAGAGAATGCGAACATTTTCACACGTCTGTTCCAGCAAATTGATGGTCCACTTTCTGGCAATTGCAGTCACATCCTCGATGCGTGGGACTGTGTCGCAGAGTATATCAAACTAACCCAGATCTCAGCTGAAAACAGCAATTGTTCTCAATGTCTCTGAGCTGAAGTGCAATGTGCTCTGATGGTAAACAGACCTATTCTCGACTGACTACAGTAGAGTCTCACTTATACGAATATGAGGGGCCGTATAAGTGAATACTTCTTATAAGTGAATAGTAGCAGGGTCAAATGGGAACGAGACATGTTTCGTATAAGTGAATATTACGTATAAAAGAGGTTCGTATAAGTGAGACTCTACTGTCAACTCTGAAGCTGTCTAGCTGGGCCTTCCCTTTACGTCGCGGCTAGGCTTAGTCAGTAAGGCGACACACAACTGATGGGCGGCTTCCTGAAGTTACAGGTTTCTATCAGTACGACACTAGCGTTCATCTGAAGTCTCGTTGCTGTTCATAGAGAAGACGACTGTTCCATCAGAAGACGTAAAGATCATCTGTTTGACCGAGGATGCTCCTCTGCCCAGCAGTTCGGCACCCCATCCGATATTTCCGCCTGAAGCCACTGGTTACGCAACCCCACTAATTGCCTCCACGCTCTCAGCGTCAACAGAGGCCACCGCGCTCAGCGCCAAACGATAAGAAATCACATTTGTTTTATGTCTCCGCTGTCGGCGGTTCTGTTTACACGCGCTGCTTTCAAATAAATTAGTCAACATTTGCTCACGAGTCGATTGTCAAATGTTCCGCTCAATTACCGCAGGAAACAGCAGCTGTGTCAACAGCCACCACACACAAGTGCACTAGAACAGCACAAGTTGCACATCTCCCGCCGCAGGCCACGATCCGATCGTGTTCCCATGATCGATGCGAACAATTTTCGCAGTGAAACTCGTCTGGACAATGGCCATGGTGCCGCCTCAATTAGAGACGGTTACATATCGGGGGCGAGTCGCGGCAATCACATCCGGCAGCAGTCCCAGATGCGAAATCCAGCCGAAGAATTGCAACAATTGAACGCGCAAGTGAAAGGTAATGAAGCACAACTCTTGTCCGACAGCTGACAACTCTCGGCCGGCAGTTCATCGATTCACCACGCATGTGAGGCACGGCGCACTCAGGAGGATGCGGAGCGGGTTGATGCCTTGATGGACCAATTTATTATTGCATGTAGGTGGGTGGCCCCCGTCGTCGTCGTCATCGTGGATAATCTGATTTTTCAGCAAATTGCATCGGCCCATTGTGTAATAGTCAAGAGGGGGGGGCACACACGTCGTGCTCTGCTCTCCGCGGAGCGCAACCTACCGCACTGGCCCAGCTGAGGCGACGCTTCATTCCGATCGAATCGAATCATAATCGAATGCGCTGCACGCCGCACTGGTGTGGTGTGGCGTTAGTGCAACGTCGCGCCGCGTATCCAGGTTAAGCTGATTTTCTGAATCTCCGGCTCTTCGGCGCTTCGGTTGTTCGGTTGTTCGGTGCTTCGGGGCCGCCTCCTCGCCTGTCGAAGCACCGTGTAATCCCATTATTATTATATCAAAACCTTATCCAATGTGTCAAGACAGAACTGTTTGCTTTTACTCTTAATGGCTGTTGAGTGACTCGTGGCGAAGTGGCGGTATCTATCTGTCCATCTATTGGATACACGAACGCGCACGAGAGAGTTGAAACGCCGAAGAAACAACACAAGTCTTCAGGTCTCTGCCTTTGGAGTGCAAAAAGCAAGAAAAACACAAAAAAAAAAAACAAGAAGAACCGACATAACGACGTACAAGTGGGAGAAGAACACGAGGAAGTCGGAGACTAGAGACTAGAACCCGCGGAAGGAGGTGCGGCGCGACGCGGAACGCGGGAAGGCATATCTATTCAGCGGCATGAATAGGGGGGCTACGACCTTGTAGAAGCACACCACACACAGCTTGATTGTTGGTTCTTCATTTCATTTCAGTGGTTTTTATTTTTTTTTATTTTGTTGGTTTTTGAAACACTTCATCTTCGTTTGCGTCGTGTTAGAAGGAAGAAGCAGCACACGCAGGCGCGCACGCTCGCACGCTCGCACACCGAGGTATGTGTATTCTAATGAGATACATTTGTATCTTAAGTAGGCAATTTGGATTTTACTCGTTCGGAGGAGGAGCAGGCCTTTGTGTGGCTGTGTTATCATGCGGTGAGCATAATGGATTCCCTAAATACGGTACACAAGGCGCTAAGCCAAGTCAGACATTTAACATTTAACGAGCGCTGTACGGCTAACTGCTTACGGCGAGCAAAAGCCTCCGAAAGTAAGACGCTCTAATTCGAATTGAGCCATAAAACGAAACGAGATTGTCAGCGGCTCGTAAGTCAATGGAATTTGTGTAGAGGCGCTGGCTGAGCGCGCTCTGTTGAGGCGGGTGGCGCGACAGGCTAAAGGCCCTGCCGCTCGGTGGTAGGACGGCCGCTCCGCGCCGGGAAGATTGACGATAGCTCGCGAGATGTGGTGGTGGGGCCATGCGGTTGCGGCGTCCCACAAAGAGATATTCGCAGCACGAAAAGTTGAGATAATTAAGGGAACAGATGAAAAGATACTTTTGCTCTATTTTGGCTCTTTTTCATTGGTTTCTCTGGATCCCCAAGACGAGGGAAATGCCGAGAGTCGGAAAGCGATTTATCTTCTTCTTGAACTGAGGGGAGAGAAGCGTTTGATTGTGATCCGTGGCCACCGTCTACATAGCGGACGATGAACTCCGACTGCTCGGGCATCGGGAAAGGCTCAAAGTGCTCTGGGCAATGACCTCGCAGGCAAGCCACGTGGACAGGCTTCACAAATGCGATCGAATGAGCGACTGTTTGGAAACTAAACAGCTCCTGAAGGCCAGGTGTGCGGTGCTAACGTCTGAAAGTCACTGAAAAAGGATGCACAGAAGCGGTTTTCGTCGCGAGTCTCGCGGCTAACTAGTTGCTGTTAGTTCTCAGGTGGAACACACTTTTATTTGGGTCCATGCCGATGTCGGTCCAAACAAATGAGGTTATTTAGTGCCTTGAATGCACTTCCAATTAAGGTTGAATTGCTGCGACTGCACAGCCAATTCCAATCGCCCTCAATTCGCGATCAATTCCTCAGCCATCCATTCGGACAGTTGACACAGAAGGACATTAAATGGGACAGCGGCAGCGAGAGGCACTCACAGAAGAGAACCACATCCCAAGTCATCCCCCACGACATCTCGAAATCAGACTGGAAGTCCAGGTGCGCTGGATTGCAATTGTAAGTCTCGTCCGTCATCAACAAGCCCTTCTGTTCGCATTGTTAGAGAGATGATGGGTTATCCCTTTGTTCGCATAAAGTCCTCTATCCTGCCAGGCCACTGCACAGGCACACAGCGCACTTTGTTGCGCTATAATGAAGGTAATCCGATTTCAATGGAATTTGAAATTGTGAGCTCCCTAGATGAGCATGAGGATATGCTGCCGCAGTTAATCATTCGCATAAGAACGGAGCGATTTTTAGGTTACAGGTCGGTATTTTGTTTTGATGGATTTTAAATGGAATCCATTCGATTTCTTTTATCGATTAGGTGGACTTTAATATTTTCTGTGTGGAACATGACGTCGGTGACGTGGCCGCCAACTTTCTAAGCACATTTCGCGTGAAGTTTTCATCATCATCTTATGTGTGACACACTAAAGGGTTCGCGGGAGTAAAGCACCCACGAGGGACCTCCAAGCCAGTGGATCCTCAGCCATCGACTCTAAATCATCAGGAGTTGTGGCCAATTGGAATTAGACGAGTCTTTTGTACTTAGTTCAACCATTTCGTCCGGGGTCTGCCAAACCTACCAAGTCGCTTACCTCATGGAGTTTTGTATTCAAGGCACACCTTAGATGGCGTGATATTGGAGATATTTGTGCCAATTGACCATACCAACGAAGCATATCCCTTGTCGTTCGAAGAAGCAGCAGCTCAACGTTGAGTTCCTCGCGCACTGCCGTGTTTGTCACCCTTTTACATGAAGCTTGCGCCAACTCTCAAAACCCTTAAACTTGAAGGTTCTCATTAGTTTCTTGAGTTTGCATTGTACGTCTCATAATAATATCAATATGGCTGGCGCTATAGCCCATAGATGGCCAGGGCCTAGCTTCTCAGCAACCACTCGTGTTGTGCGTGCTATTGTTCATCACGAGTGGAAGAGACCTACAGTTTTATGCCGACTACGAACGGCCAAGTTTGAGAGGCTTTTTCTAGGCAGTTGTGCTCTCTGGGCTTTGTCAGTGACTCGAAAGAGGTGGGGCCGTGAAAAGTATTTCTTGTCGTACCTAGACAGGTAGTTCCAAGTGCGTAGGGGCCGACGCACATACCCACCACTCCACCGGCCACCACGTACGTCTTTTAGGGGATCCCAATGGATGTCGCATGCGGCTTTGGAATCGAGACGGAGACGGTTCGTGGCAATTTGAAAATCATTGATCACTTCCAGGCTTTAGACGTTAACACGGTACACTGGACAGGTTCTATGCAACACAGCTGGATGGTGCTGTTGGTTGAGTGCCTGCCCCTGGTTAGAGGGGTCCCCAGTTCGAATTCCAGTGAAAGCAAAGTAAATACGCCTTATTCGGTTTTCAAATCTGGTCCAGTCACCATTTACGGTTGGGATCAAATTAACGGCACTAGCACTGCAGTTGTCGACCAAGTGGTAGTGGTCTGACCGTGGGTATCACAATGGGCCAACATGGCTAAGTGAGCTGGTGATTTCGCTGGCACCCCAACTACGTAACCTAACCTATATGCGACATTATGAAAAGATAGACCTCGTAGCATGGCCTTTTTTTGTGAATGGGACAAATGAAATCGAAATTCCATTCATCGGACATGCTTACGTCCTCCCTGGGTCATGCTCCTTGCCAGAACATCGCCACCAGCTCGCCGGGGTTCGACCATCTGAGCCTGTGGCCTTTTTAATAGCTGTGCCGACTGCCGACATCTTCAATGCTGGGCGGGCGAATCTTCATCGACTGAAGTTGGGACAGCTTCGTTCCCTATCAGTGCCGCCTCGTCACACTGATGGACGTGTTGTTTGAATAAATCATCTATTACTTGCGGTTCGGTAAGAAGATTACCCTCAAAATGTGGAAGACTGAGGTAAGACTTTTAGCTTTCTTATAAAGAGGCCCTTATTTCCTCCCAGACTCTTCGGCGTAATAGCTTCTACTGCCTTCGAGGCGGAACTACTTCCGACACCTTCTCCTCCATACATAGTCCTTCCAATTCCCGAATAGAAATGAATAGATTTGATATTGAATCAGGGGATCGTGGGACGCAGCTGATGACATGACGCTTTCACATCATTCAACTGGAACTAACTGCGGAAAAAAACATCGCAACATGCCCTGCTCTGTATTGAATCTACCACCGTCGTCTTGGAGACACATGTTCTATTTTTCAAACTGATCCAATTCGCACACAAGTGAGTTTTCCAATATGCCCCGACAGAGAGTAAAAGTTACTGTTGCAGCATTGTTTTAAGGATTGTCCAATGATGCTGCCACCACAAATGGCGCCCGACACTTTTACTCTACCAGATTGTAGTGGTCTTTGGTGCATCAATTTAGTGTCTTCGACGAACAGATTGTAGTGGTCTTTGGTAAATCAATTTAGTGTCTTCGACAAGCCTTTCGAGGACATTCTGTTCGTATACACAAAGCCTGTTAAGTCAAATCGTGCTTCATCGCCAATAAAGTGAACCACTTCAATACGGGGAAGAACTCGAGCACGTCGTTCCTGTTCCATGTGATCGAGCGCTCTCAACGCCTGTCAAATGATAGCGGACAAATGTCATTCAAAGCGAAACAGGGGATAGACTGTCATTTGCTGGGGTGCACGTTGGCTGCGAGGTAGAACTATGGCCGCGAGTACAGAGCTCCGACCATCTGAACCCAGCGGTGTTGTTCTTGTCCACGTTTTTGACCAGACCACACAACAGTTTCTAAAATATCTATCTACCGATCGAATACGTTTGCCAGATTCGGCTAGACGGGAGGAGTTCTTCAGTTCGAAAGTTGAAAATGTAGAGGATTCTTGAAGATAAGGGTTGTGAGCTCAGATTGTTGTTCCAACTTTGACTGCCTCTCCACTCAACTGGGAGGCACTCGGCTCCAGCACACAAATGCTGCGTGGGACAGTGACAGCTGGAAGGCTTCGACTCTGAGCCTGCGGGACAATGTAGCAGAGGGCGACTGAGTCGAAGATGACGCACACAAGGACCACAACAAGACATAGATGCCAGATATCGCCTTAGCTGGACAGTCTTGTAGGTTGGAGGTTGAGGTCAAGACTACAGTCTATAGCACCACACAAGGAAGAAGGTGATAATGTCAGGCAGGCACTAAGTTCCAGCTACTCAGATGAACTAGCACCGACTGAAGCCCTTCTGATCTAAGGAGCTGCCATCTCTAATGCACAACCGCAGACATCTCCCCTTTTGAGCTAGGAGACTAGCCGTCATCACTTGTACAATTGGTGGGTGGATGGGGATGTATACAGAGAGCATATCACGACTCCTTCACGACATTTACTCCACTTTTTCAACGACTTAAGGGAATACTTGCGACTTTAGCAACTTTCAGACGCAGTCGGCATTAAAGCGTAGATTCCCTCCATCAGAGGACATTACAACGTACACCACAAGTGGTTGTTATAGCAGCTGGTTGCACGTCCACTACCGAGGGACGTATATTAAGCGACTTAAGACATATGCACATCTCAAGCTTCAGACGGCTGCAGATATAGTCAATTCCCCAGTCAGTCAGAAGGGCATCCCTTCAGCCATCTCATCCTACCAGCTTATCATTGCTCCCAATCACGTCTTCACCAACAAGTCCACACACTTCTTGGCTTCTCTAGCACAACACTGCGCACTTCTGGAGGCGATGAACTCTTCGAAGGCGTTCTGCATATCGAATTGATAGTTGAAGGCCTTCCACACGGCAAATAGTTGTCGGCATGCTTGATCGGCTGACGCGCTTGGGTGGGTGTACTTGGTGCACGGTTGTAGGCCACGACATGTGACGCGTTCGAGTGAATCGCTTTGGCAATCATTTGCCGGTACATGATGAGTTCGTTTCGGTTTCGAAGAGGATTGATGCAGGTGACGACAACGAAATGGTTAGTTTGAGGCGTCGCTTTTCGGGGAATCTTCGTTTACAGCTTGGAGTATTTTATGGCGATCGACTTTCTGGTCCATCAACAATGTTTTTGGGAGCCATTCAACTAACTTCTGCGACTTTTTTGAGGTGCCCCAGTTCGAAAAAAGTGTCCACGACTGATTTGCTTGCAAATCCAAAGCACTGGCTCTGCAAACCGAGGGAACTCGCATCGAGGGGCCTACTTTTTGACAACAAAACTGAACGACATCAGTACAAGCCAGCTGAACCGCTTTGTTGTGAGCGCCAACTGTTGCCAGGTGTAGAATAGTTAGTTATTGGTATCATAGTTGCATCATAGTTGACTGTACGATTACTCCCTGCAAGCCAGCCACTTCCTGAATAACGATGCACCTCTAAGTTACGAGCACACACAAACCAGAAACCATTTCATTCTGTGACTGAAGGGTTCTCATCTGAGTCCTCTTCTTTTTCGACTTTCTTTCTGCTCACACAGTGTTCAGAAGGACCAATGCCAATGCGCGTGGCGTCTTAGTCACAACAGGGAAGGCCGCAGAAAAGGAACATCAAGCAATCAAGGGTCGGCCCAAGTCTGCAGCTGTTCGTCATCAAATTCTACACTACCTCCTCTGGGAAAACCATGAATCGAGATCCAACTCAACGCCCATCCATCCTCGTCCGCAACTAACAGACAAGCGCATGGACAGAAACCTCAATAAAACCTCACAGCATTCCCGAACACGGCATGAGTAGCATTCAGACAAATCGGTAACACGGTGTAAACGCAGATACCTCGTCGTGCTCCCATCGTCACCACATCTGTCCCGTATCTTAACGCCAATCTCAACTAGATCCCATTGGGAATTAAAAAGAAAAAAAAAAGGAAGACACAACCGAACGCATATAACCCCACAGTGGAAAGGGGGGGGGCGGCGACTTGGCCCCTATCTGCGTCATCGTCTGCACATGCCTCACATTGGTTCGCTTTAATTATGTCGTAACCATCTCAAGTATCCGAATTAATGTTTCATTTCGATTCGTATAATTTGGCTTCCCAATTCCAGCAAAGAGTTGTAGGTCGTGTTCCATCTAGAGATCACTGAAGAGCATTGGCCCCCTTCTCATCCCTCATCCCTCATCCCGCACCCGACACCCGACATTCGGCATCTCGAGCGCTTTAATTAGCCTCTCCCGCGGTCCCTCCCTCTCTTTTGGCCAGATACCGACTACGTTCGTGACGAGTTGTAATTCATATAAAAGAAAGGAAAAGAAAAGAAAAGAAAAAAAAACAAACGAACTCACAACAAACAATTTTGTATCTATAATCCACTTGAGCTGTGAGTGTTGCTGGCTGGTTCACAACAACCAGCAGACAGCGAGAGCAACAACAACCACAAGTTGGACGGACAAGTTAGCTCGAATTGGTTTTCGCTTAGAGAAAATCAATTAGATGGATGTGTATCTGTGCGATGCATCTCTGGGAATCGAATTGAATTTTGCCTCTCTCGGCTGGTCTGGCATCTCTGCCAGCAGCGGCTTCAGTTCAGTCTCCAACTCCAGCGCCATCTCCAGTTCGTCATCAACGGGGGCTTTTGTTCGCATTGTCAGAGTGGTGATGAGTTTTCCCTTTGTTTGGATTAAATAACCCACCATCCTGGCGAGGCAGCGCGCCGGACAGGGACACAATGAACTTTGCTGTGATATAATGTAGGTAATCAGATTTCAGTGGGAACGGCGAGCGTGTGTGTGCACGGGCTGAGAAAAAAGACTTTTCCACAGTAAATTAGCTAAAAGATTGGATTACATAAAGATGTGGCATTGTTTCCTGTGTGCGCACGGTGCAATGTGTGTGCGGATTCACTAGGCGTTACGCACGCCACCCCTCCCTCCCTCCCCACCGTCCACCCCCAAAGACACCGCAGACTCTGCCGGAATGACTGCCGCACAGTCGAGGTACGAGTAATTATGTAAATCTCCGATTCCACCGCGGCGCGGCGGAGGGAAATGTGAAAATTAGATGAAAAAAAAAAAGACAAAATAGACAAATCTGGTTTGATGGAGATAAGCAAGATCGAATTAAGATTGCCGGCTGGGGCTGGCTCGACGGTGATGGAATCATCATCTCAACCGCCTGCAGGTCCGCAGCGATCGCCGTGAATGCGGGGAGAGTTTGCGGCGAATTGATTTTGATCGAGTCTATTTTCTTCCTCTTCTGCTCCATCTTCTGCTCATATGCTTGATCATGAAATCCATGCGTGCGATGTTCTAATCTAGAGGCTGGGCCCGAGATTTCGTCGATAAGTTTCCGGTTGTTTCGGTTATGAAACGGCTTGTGTCGTAACGACTTCCGTCACAATCAACTGCACGTGCAAACGTGTTTCCTGAGGCAGACCTTGAAGACGTGGTGGTTTATTGCAAACTTATCTAAGACTCACACCGTCTTGGATGAATGCATTCAGTGCTCTGTCATGCGGTTGGAATTTCCTGTTGAAGCCAAACCATTACGGTACTGGGAATGACCTAAGAGCGATCTCGGATCTGGGAATTTGAGAGGAGTCATTCACGTAAATCCATGCTTAGATCATTGATTCGGACTGAGCAGCGCTGTAATTCGCGAGAAAAACATGTGAATCGATTCAGATTGCAGATTAAGTCTGTAGCGGATTTTGACGTCGACGTCAGTGGGATTTCTTAGCGAGTTCGAATCAAAAAAGTGACGAAATTTCAATGGAAGCAAATCGGCTTGAGGGGGAACTTATGCCTCGGGGTAACAATGGCCATAATGGACGTAAGGAAAATGAGGTCTACTTAAGCAATCGGGCCAATACAATCACGTGATACATAGTATATTACGGACGTGGTTTCTAACTTTCGTTGAGTTTCGTTCAATGTTGCTTGCTTAAGTGGGAGTTCTATTTTTCGTCATAAGTATAACAGAAGTGCTTTTTTTTCAGTTTCGTTGAGTTTCGTTAAATTTTGCTTGCTTAAGTGGGAGCTATATTTTTCGCTCTCTACGGAAGTTCGTGTGAGTTTTCAGTATCAATTGTGCTCACTTTCACATTTGACGATGCCTCCGGCTTCTTTTCGTTCCCTTCTGACACAAAACTATGGTTAAGCCCGAGTACGTTTGAGACTTCAAAATGGCTGTCGTTTCGATAAATCTTGAAGCAACAAGTGAGTATAGAATCAGCTTCAAACTCAACCGACTTTCAACTCAAGCCTGTAGTCGTTTTTAATCAACCACGATATCAGCGTCAAAAAGGTGCCTTGGTCAACTTCGAAACGTCAACAAAACAGAATGGAAACAGCTACAAACTCAAGTCAGTAGTCGAACGTAGTCGAACAATCACGATATCGGTGCTAGTTAGGCGCCATGAGGAAGTTCGAAACGTGCTGGCATGCCATAAATAGTCGGAGCAACTGTGATCGTAGTCTTTGCTGTACCAGACCTAACAACAGGATCATCGCAGACCCAAGCTCTTGCCGTATCACATCTTATTTTACTCCGAAGTAAATCTGCGCTGCGGTTTGTTGACAAGGAAATCCCCACTAGTCGCACATCAGCAATCGCCTTTGCTTTAATTCCGCACGTTTATCGCTTTCCGAGAACCAACTGATTCACCGTGACTCTGTTACTATTCCTGACGCTTACGAAAAAGCAGCCATCATCCATCTCAGCAGGCTGCGCTCAGCCGGGATGACTAATTACGCGTGTGTGTCAATATACGCTGACCAGCAAGATGTCGTAATTTTTGTGTTTTCGAATTCAAGTCAAGCCTAAATTTGAGTTGAGTTGACTGACTTGCGCCACCATCAGGTCTACGTGCGCCCGCCAACTGATCAACTGTCAACACACCCAGCGAATTAATGCCACAAACCAGAACCAACAAAAAAGTACCTTTTTCTCATAATATCCGTAACTAATCATATTTTTTTTTGTTTTGTTTTGTTGTTTCTGGATCATGTTCTACATGTCAATTGACTCCATTTGACTTGTCAATCTGACAGCAAGACAAAACAACGCAACCAAACCCAACCGAGCACAGAGCTCGTACATTGTGCTTCTCGATTAACGTTCTTTTCGATTCACTCTCTGTTGTCTTTTTTAATCGCTTTTTTGTCTATGCATCCATGTCTACCAGAATGGAAACGAAACAGAGAGAAAAAAAAATGAAAAGAAACAGAAAACATTGAATATGAAGTATGCGCACAAACATAAGCCCGTTTGTCTCCCCTATCCGCACGAATCAAAGTCAATTGAATCGTTCAGTGAATGAGTTCGACAGTTGTCATTACATTTGTTGATCCCGTGCATTGAAAGGTTGTTGATCGTCGTGATCGTCGTACTCGCGTCGCGTATGTAGTACACCTCGCTGTACAAGGTCTCGTTTGGTTATAGGCAGCTCTCAGCCACTGAAGACGAAGACGGCGCGTCGCGCAGCGCCGATGGGGACGTTCAACAATATTTGTAACTGTCAGATGTTTCATTATGAAGGTATAACCTTTTGCAAAAATCAAACAGAAAAGGTGTGAAAAATACTGGTTGCGTCGCTTAGGAGTGGTTGTGGTTTGACAGTCAATTGGCTGTGTTTGTTATGAGTTTTATTGCTGTTCTTTTGGTTTTTGTTTCTCTTTGAAGAGAATGTCACGTATCAGATTCTGGGGGATACAAAAAACATAATTTTCTGATCTGACGTGCGGTATGTGTCATGTAGGGTGGGCCGGGTGTCATTGGCGATGTTTTTTGTTCTCCTTTTTGGGGGTAAAGAATAATTAAGTCAAGGAGAACTGTCATAATTGACAGGTGGGACAAAAAATAAAGATTGAACGTGTGTCGTTTGTAGCGGGGAAGGGTTTAGGTGTGAATAGGTACACCTTGATGGCTGTTTGGAATTTACACAGCCTCTCGAAGGGGATTTTCGGGGCCTTCAGGCACAGTTGCTGTCAGACAGATGGACAAATAATCTGATGCAGGTTCTGGAAAGGTTCTATGATCGAACATGACCAGAATTAAGCTAGTGTTGAACTTCAACTCAAACAATTTGACGTGCGACTGGGCAAGCAGTCAGTGACAGATCGCTTAAGCTGAAGAGAAGTGTTGCTAGGTTTACCACAGAGTACGTACGTTGATTCGTAGCGAACGATTCTATTTTGACACTTCCAAGATAACAACAAAAAGTGAAGACCTTCTTCTAATGACGGAAGGTGTGGCTCCGGATAATAGTGCATTTTCCTGCATTTTGCGGATTAATACGAGAGTCATTTGCTAAGTCAGCAGTGACATTTTCAACTATTCCGCGCAGAAAATTTAAGTCTCCTCCCGTCATGTCTTGAGTAAGCTGCATCATTTAGCTTGTATTTTAACAGCCATTGAAAGCAGACAAATCTATTATTTGATGGGATTACAATACAATTTTGAATGGACCATGTTGAGACCTAAAACGCTTATTAGCAGAAGTAGCAGTACGGTTTCCGTAGTAACAGGTCCACTGGTGATTTGATAGCTTATCTCACCGAAAAGTGGAACACATCTTTGCATAATGCAGGTGAAAACAAGATCGTTGCACTTGATATTTCTAAGGCATTTGACAGAGTTTGGCATCAAGCTCTTTTGTCGAAAATGCGTGCATATGGTATCGATGAATCTCTTCTTCTATGGATTAGAAATTTTCTTTCGAACCGTTCAATTCAAGTTGTTTTGGATGGGTTCAAGTCTGATATCCACCAAATAAATGCTGGTGTACCCCAAGGCTCTGTTCTGTCTCCGACACTCTTTCTCATTTTTATTAATGATCTCTTGTCTGCTACTTCTAATCCAATCCATTCCTTCGCTGATGACAGCACCCTCAGCTTTTCATATTCGTTCCGAGACTCACGACCCTGCCCTTCGGCCGTAGAATTGGAACGGCAGCGTATGTTAAGCTCCTTGAATTCCGATCTTGACAGCATAATTAACTGGGGAAACAACAACAGAGTGGAATTCAATGCTTCTAAAACTCAATGCTGTCTGCTGTCACTCAAGCGAACCCTTGTTAATCAGCCATTATCCATGAATGGTGCTTGTGTCGATGAAACCGGAAAGCTTTCCATCCTTGGTATGTGTATCAACACAACACTTAGTTGGAACGATCACATATTTGAGGTCGCCAAAAATGCTGCGAAATGTTTAGGTTTCCTTAATCGATGCAAGAAATATTTCACCCCCTCTGATTTGGCTTTCATTTATAAGGCGTATATCCGCCCCAAGCTTGAGTACAACGCTCATATCTGGTCTGGTGCCCCAAAGACCACCCTGCACCTACTAGATAGAATCCAAAAGCGAGCTATAAAACTTATAGGAGACAACAATGTCGCAAAGTCATTAGACTCGCTCGAACATCGACGTACCGTTTCTTCTTTGTCCGTATTTTATCGCTATTTCAACAAACGAAAGCTAGCCAACTGCATTCCTCCTCTCCATGAATTCACCCGCAATACTCGTCTCGCCAGGAATGCTCATCAGTTTACCCTTAAGCCTACTTTCGGACGCACAGTTAAATTTAGAGACTCGTTCTTCAGCCGTACTACGCGAATTTGGAATGCTCTTCCCAGCCCTATATTTCCCACAGACTACAATCCGCAGATATTTAAGACCAATGTGCACAGGTACCTCCTCTCCCTTTCTCCCTCTATACCTTCGGCCCGTGCTGTGTCTTGACCCCGGACACTTAAGGGTATTAGCAATCCCTTGAGCGCGCGCAAACTATAAAAAAAAAAAAAAAAAAGTGCTTTATTCAAAAAGTCACTGACTCTCATATTACGCGGTCCTCAGATTCAGAATTCAGAAAACGCCCAACTTACGCCTGTAGTACCATGAAGGGACAATGCCTCACCGTACTTCTCACCGGCAGTAGCCTTTTAAGGGCTCTAATTAAGTTCAGCATTAGCTAAAACTGCCTAGTGGTATCGGGACACTCTGCTTCGAGTTGACTTGCCTACGTGATCACTAGGTCATTCTACCGAAGGATCGGTCTTTCTCTGCTTCTCAAATCAGGAGGCTCGTACACCTAATCGATTACCTAATAGAAGACCCTCCTAATAAAGGGTGTCACGCAAAATGTATTTTTGGTAGAAAATACAGATTTTTAATTAGAAGGCTTAAATTCTGTATTGATTCACAGACTATACAGATTGGGGTTATGTATGGAATAGTACATCGGATAAATAGCCACAAGTATGAACTCTTTTATTGAAATTTCTAAGAAGAAAGCCTACACCCTAAAATCCGTACCAAACAGTCACGCGTTGTGGATGCATTTCATTTTCAACAGTTAATCTTGGGTTTTCCGAACCCCAAATGCGCCAATTTAGACGTTTAACGAAGCCATCAAGATGAAAATGAGCTTCATCATTGAAGATGATTTTGTTCGAAAAGCATCCACTGGTTTTTGTTCCAAAATTCATTCAACGAACTGTCTCGGCGCTGCTTTTAAGTCTTTCGTGAGAATTCACTGTAGAGAGCTGCCCGAAATGCTTCTTCTTGACTACGGTGCCGAATTAATGTTTCTGGACTGTTAGCAAAACTCTCGCGAACTGCTTCGATGTTTTCTGTTGAACAACTTGTGACAGGACACGTTTTAGAAGACCCTCTAAGCAGGAGCATTGGTGTTCATGCAGTATCTTCTACGGTTCTTCCGATCTAGACCTACAGCTATGGACAGTTTATAGAATCCACGTCTTCTGTCGGCTGTCGAAGTTCATTGATTAACCTTCCTCGCAGCCTGGACCAACATTTTGAATTATTCTCTCTTTCTGTCGTTTTGGGACATGTTTCCACCCGGTCTTGCGTACCACCCACGTCGCATCAGCACAGAATTTTCTGGCTGCACCTTACTCTAACATGTACACACTACTAGCAGCAAATCTAATGAAACCCAGCTCCACCTCACAAGGAAGAACAAAAGAAGGCTTACAAAAGAAATCTCTCTTGCCGGATGATTGGACAGAGCTTCAAATGGAATTCCCCGATCTTTGCACCAATCACTTAATGAATACATCGTCGATTGCACTCTTGTCAGTGGCCTGCAGTGACTTCGCCGCTAAAACCACCTACTCAACTTTGCAACCACTTGCTCAATAGTCGATCATTTACCACCCATTCTCTATTCCAAGCCAGCAATCCAACATGAAACCGAAAAAATCCATTGAATCCCCGCGATGAACACCAGTTGATCACCGTTAAGGCGACAACTCTTCGTCGTATCACGGCCACTCTGACGGCTCAAGTCTGACTCACACTCAGCTGGCACACATTTTTGAATTAGAGAATACTCTGGGTCATCGATCTGTGGCGGCTAACCGATTACGATATGCTTCATTCAACTGTAACGTTGATCAGTTATATTGTCATCATCAATCAAACGTAAATTGAATTAGCACTTGCGCAGTCGAACACCTGCATCTTAGCGGCGGGAATTTTCGTTAATCATTACGAAACAGAATCTCAACCCAGTATCTGTCAGATTTGACACTTATTCTGTCATCTTTGACACTTCTTCTTACGGGTTTTTGGATTTTTGTTTTTATTTGGAATTTGCTTTCAAGGAAACCTTTCGATTTTTCATTGGAATTTGTCGAACGAAAAACCGGATCGCACAGAATAGACAAGGTGAACAAGCGGAAATACGGCCCCAACATCCGTCGGAACTGGTCGGTCAGATTTCGTGCACATTCATCTGTCAAATTTGAACAACAACAGCTGTAGAAGGTCGTTCTTTCGAAGCGAATTCACTACCGGCATGGAGTGCACACAATCCAATCGCAACCGGCCGAACTAGCCAAGGAGACCTTGACAAATCTGTCAATTAAACTCTGACACATTAACCCGTGTGCCCGGTGCCGGTGGGGCATTATGACATTTCACAAATGCGTTAGCAGACCTTAACACCGATGAGTGCGTTCAGAGTTAATTTTCTCAAATAGAAACGCACACCTCGCACTGACACTTGCCGCAGCAGGTGGTCTCCGTAGTCGCAGTCGCAGTCGCAGTCGCAGTCGCAGTTGCAGTTGCAGCCGCAGCCTCAGCCAGAACGGGATAGTTTCACCATAAATCAATGATTTATCTGTACATCAGTACAAGCGATTTATCGCAGCGACATCTTTATTAATAAATCCTCGATTCTCGGCTCTCGATTGCGAATTTGCGAAAAGCACAGAAAAACAAAAATTATCGATAAATATTCCACACTACTCAACTCATAACCGATCTAGTGGAGAGTTGCCGTGCGTGTGTGCTTATTACACGGTGCCGCGCCGCCGCGCCGCAACTGGAAAACCTTGAACCTCTGAATCTGGATTCAGCTCGATGATAAATTCTTGTTTCTGCCCTCTCGCTTTGGAATTTCATAAAAAATAATAGTTGTGAGTAATGTTTAATACTCGTGCGATTCCCGTGTGATCCCCGGGCGCAATGATGCTTTGGGAAAATTAATCAAACAACGAGTGCGCGCGCGAGATGTTATTCGCCATTAAGCCTCATCGGAATCGCTGCTGCCCGGACGAACCAAAGCAGGCAGGTTAACAATTCTTTTCGCTCAAAAGCAGAAGTTATTGCACATTTCGTTTGTTGATTTATGTAAATTGACTAATTAAACTGAGCTCTTCGTTCGGTTTTTTTCTTTTTTCGTGGCAAATTGTGCGCATGTTCACCATGCTCGCGCTCGGAGAGCTCGGAGCACACATGACATTCCTGTCAAGGTCAGCCGGCTGAGATTTAGTGGACGTTGCTGTGTCGTTATTATTCAAGAGACGTACTGCAAGCGCGTCTGTATATGTGTTGTACTTACGTCGCCAACAAGAAGTCTTACACAGACTCTCGCGGCAGCGCCATCCCCCTCTATCTCACCGTCCCCGTCTCACTCACTGTCATTGTCATTTTGGTCGGCTTCGGGCTGATTCGCTTGACCATCGCCGCCGCCGCCGTCCGGACGGCCGACCCCCGAAAGCGGGCTAATTTCCCCCCCGATTTACATGAAGTCATAAACATTAATTGAAATGTTCACAAAAACACTGAGTGGCCCGTAAGTGGGAACCTTTAACTTAGCACCAGTCGGTGGGTAATTTGCATTGTGGAAGTGCCTTAAACAAATCTGTTTACGATTCTTAAACGATCCGGTGTGGTTGCTTGGCCGGCTGATTGGCCGTGTATCTGGTTTGTTGCAAAACCAGGGCAACTTGGCGTCTCGCAGAATTTAATGAGCTTCAGAACAAACATTTACCATGGAATGGGAGGAAGGGATTTTTCATGAGTGTGCACCGCCGAACGTGCTGTGCAAAAAAAAAAAACAAAAACAAAACCGCTCACATTCCTACGGACGGGCGGAAGATTTAGCGGTTTTTCTCTACAATTTGTATTTTGTGGTCATAAAATGGCCGTCCCCGTAGGCCTGGCTCCAGTCAGTGACTTATCCACGCTAAACGTAACATGTTTCGTTTCGCAGAGTCGGTTGCCTTGGACAACATTATGTTTGAAGTCAACTTTCGGTTGGAAGTAATCTAGCATTTGGATTTTCTATTAGCACATCCGAGTGGAATTGCGGAGACGTACGCGCGCCACGCCGCGTCGCACCGCACCACTGACGTGTGTGTGTGCGCGCGCGCGGTGATGTGGCCTAAGTGATTTCTTAACCAGCCGCCAGCATCGCTGCATTCGCACCAGTCTCAAGGACTGTCATCTGGTGGGAAGGAATTTGTGTTCATTACATATTCTTTTATGACATTTATTTTACGTTGCGTATTTCCCTCAAGTGAATGGAATGGAAATGTCAAGAAGACATTTGGGAACACCGAATGGGTTGTGTGACATTGTTGCGGCGCGGTTGCGGCTGCGGTTGAGATGTTCGATTTGAGAAACTGTCAAGACGGGTGATGAATGTCACGTCAATTCGAAGTGCCGTTATTTGCTAGAGGATAACTACGTTTTGCCATTGATTTGAACCAATGCGAGAGGCATTAAAAAGACTTATGCTTCTCTGGGAAGTCAACGACGCAAATGATCGACCAAAAGAAGAAGACTCGTCGGTAGTCATTTGTGAAGGCAACAAAAGGCTGGTCCAGGTGACAGGACACGACAGGAGATGGCGATATGGTTAACATGTTACTGAGTTGCCAATTTAGGAAGACAGTAACGGACTCAGTACGTACTTCGCACAACAGAATGGTGACCAGACAGCAATGACAGTTTGAGCAATTACTATGTTTCAGCAGCTGTCAAAATGACAAATCACTTCCAGCTGTCAAAAGGTTCAGCAATGTGGGCCATTTAATCGTACATCGGTGCACGCTTGCCGAAGGTGCGGAAATTGCTAAGAAATATCTCGAAATTTCGGCTCATTTCGTTCGTTGAGGTCGGTCGCCACCATGGATTCAGTGTGCAAGCAATTCGAGGCTGGAAGGACATTTTTAAGCGCGAGTACCCTCTGTTGGACCTTAAGCCATAGATTAAGACATAGATTGATGCAAAATGAGGAAAACTTAGCCGCCGAAGGGATCAGTATCGAAGAAGATCCAGAAATGCCGAGAGTCTGTCTGTTGGATTTGGATCCACATCTGAATAGGATTGTCCTGACGCAGGACTTGAAGCCGGGCGACCATAGACAACGCGATTGATTTCGCTAATTGGGGGCTGGAAATGTTGGCTAGAAAATCATCTTGGACGCGGACCCATTTTTCTTCCAGACATGTTTTAGCACTGCGTCTGGGTCATCTCCCTGCAAGCAAATGGTCGCCACGATCATACTACATAAAACACCACTCGATTATTATTTCTGGGAATGCGTCAAGTCTTTAGTCGATACTAACAAGAGCCAACCGTTTCGGTCGAACTCGAGTCCAACATTCGGGACTTCCGGACATTCGGACATTCGGAACATTCGCCGGAATAACGAAAGCATTGGATTATTGCATTCCCAGTGGACCCCCTCGCACAGTCCGTACAGCCGGTGAAGAAGAATATGCTTCCGAGATTCAAGACATTTCATAAGCTGGCGATTACCCAGGCGCATGGATTCGCACGAGAAGTCTGACGAAGAGTCGATCTGCACAGCAATCCGTAGACTGTCGATTCGCTGACGCTCTTTGAACTAGACTCAGCCAACTAATCAAGAACATCCGTCATCACAATATGCCACGCTTTCTCAACGAAACCGCACGAATCAAAACCATTTCGAAAGCAACAATTCTAAATCTGTGGCCAAGCTTCACCAACGACCGCCAATCATAATCTCTCGACTCTCGAGCCGCGAATGTGGCTGAAGCACAAATTCACCTCGATCTTCGAACCGCAAAATGCTCATTACACGCTAGAGTTGAACGAAGAACAAAAAAACAAAACAAAAAAAACTGATGTTAACCATTCGTCAGATGAATTAGTATCTTTTTTGTGAAGTTTCTTCTTGCTTCTGCGCTCAATCAACTCAAATCGACATCGCAAATAGCCGGCAGTCGAAAAGATACACACACAAAAAACGTAACGAGTTTTTCCAGCTAAACCAACAAAGAGACCATTGTTCCAACGCAAGCTGAAAATCAAAGCACAGCTCACAGGCACAGAAACAAAACCTATGAGATACAGTGTAGAGGAAAAAAAAAGCCGAGAAAAGAGCGAGCAAAGATAACAGAAAGAATGATTGGCATTAACATGGAGTTAAATCAACGTGCAAATTACTTTAATGTCGACAATCTCAGATGACATGATCGCACGGAGCATTGTAATTACCGAAACGAACTACGGACATCCCATGCACGGCGGCAGTCGGTTAGTGGCGAGCCCAACTATCCATCAACCGGTTTCGTGTATCTGGTGCGTTCGTTCTGTTGTGTTTTTTTTTTCCACCTCACCACCGCAATCGGAAAAGTGAATTATTTCGCACCCCGAAAGATCGGTGGATAGTGCACGCAGACCGAACAAAAGATACACTCGGCCTCGGCGGCATATGCATGTTCTGGAGCAGCCGAAGGAATTCCACTTGTTGTTCCATTCCACCCGGGACGACATTCCAGCGTTTACATGATCAATTTTCTACTGATCGGCATACGACGGTTGTGGTCGCCGCCGCCATCGCATCGGCGGCACCAGCAACAGCAGCAGCCGGTGTTCGCATTTGATTATCCATCCACCACCGTCACAGCTCGCCAGCAAAGAGACCGATGCAGCGAGCGCAGCAGCACGTAACACGCTGCCAACTTTCGATTAAACAGATATTTATTATTATATAAGCCCGTAGCTTGATATGGTTTATTTTCCGACGCCCTGACACGTACCGGCGATAAGGCCTAATGAATTCCATTCAAAGCTACGCCCCCCCCCCCCCCTCCCAGCCACGCTAACACCGACGCCGACAACGACACCGAGACCGAGACCGAAACCGGCTAATTAATGGCAATTTGATAGAACGGATTCTATGTTCTGTGTACGTTACCTTCAGATCTTTAATAGTGTGATCGCTTGCAATAAATCCTCGGCACGATGTTATCCACAACTCAACTATGACGTATCTGAAAGATAGAAAAGAAAAAAAAAATGCTCGTTAGTATAGTACGACGTGCGTTTGCCGATATGTGCGCCTCTGGGGCTCGTTTGCAGTCATATTCGCGTTTGCGTGGCCTTGTCCCGCATAATTTATGATGCGTTTTACACATTCTATTCTCTAGGCAGTGCCAGGCCACGCCAAATGACGCCGGTATTTGCAGTATCAATTAGCATTCGCACTCAACACTCACACAAACACAAACACACACTGACTGACTGGTGATTCTGCGAAGAGAATCTCTTAACCAACAAGAGCGGCGACTTCATTGTGGGATTTTTATGACACACAACAACTTTACGAGTGCGAATATCCTCTCAAGTGTATTCTGGATAAAGAAGAGGGCGCAGATAAGATAAAGCGAAAAAATGAAGAGGCTTTAGAAAGAAAGAAAAAAACCAACAAGAAGCAAGGAAAACATGCGATCAATGACGTCAGCTGCGGGTTTTGCGAACGCGGTTAATGGTCTAACCTTGGAGTGTAAACAGATAAATAGATTCATAGGTGTATCGGTATTTGGCCGGGAATGGAGGAAACCAGGCGCTCCACGCACATCATGGCGTCGTTCGATGATTCATCGGGGGTGCTGTAAAAGGAATGGGTCACTGTGCAAACTGAAGGATTACGCTGATAACCTGGTAACCATTCTATTTGCATTCACTGTGGGAAATAACGATTATTGTGTTCGTCAGCGCTCTAGGCTTTCAATTTCTCTGTCGGCCTGTTGCCGGAAGTTGGTGGGGGTCGTCAATGTGTTTTGATAGATGTCTGGTTAGGAAATGCCTTGGGAGGACGGCCAGATGGAGAGACGAACTCGATGGATGGACAGACGTTTTTTTGAATGATTTAATACAGCGCAATCAACTTATTGGTCCTTCGAGCCGAACACGAGGCATGGATCATATTGGGGACACCTTGAAGAATCAAGTCATGGCATGGCTGCCACTCATTTAAAGGCTCTTTTTGGGGTCAAAAAGATGTTTCCGATAACAGAAATTAAAGCCCATGCACACTCGGTCCTTCGAGCCGCAGACAAACCATGTTCGAGGCCAGTTCCTCATAAACAAAGCAACGTATAGCACGATAGAAGTGCTTGTAAGGACAGGCATTATGTCAAGAAGTCGTTTATGAGGCCAGAAATGGAAGCCCATCAAAGTTGCGAAACACTTTATTGGTCCTTCGAACCGGAAATGTACCATGGTCCTTTTGAACCAACCTTCCCAAGAAGAAATCGAGTCATTGCACAATTGATGCGTTTTTAAAGACTGTCATTGAGTCCAGAAGTTGCTTCCGAAGACAGGGAAGGAGGTCAATAAATGTTGCGAAGCAAAACCATTTTATTGGTCCTTCGAGCCTGATCCAATCCATCCTCCATCTCGAGGTTAGTCTCCCTGGAACATATCATGGTACTGGCTGTCAGTTAGACTTTCGGCACATATTTTAGACATCGAGATCAATCGAGAGAAAATGCAGAGAATACAGCTTTAGAAGATCTTGCCGTTGGGCGCCATTCAACTGAGAACACACTCCACTCCGAGTCAGGAGACAAGCCACCATTCAAATGAAGCAAACCAAATTAAATCAGCATTCAGAAAATAATCCAGTCATCGTCTCCGGACAAAGTGAAAAACTGGTATTTGCGGCGACAAAACGCTCCAGAGCACTTGCAGTGATGTCAGTGATTGCTTGCTGATTGACTCACACATTCCATCGAAATTGCATTTCCCCTAATAAACTTAACAACCCAACCAGGCTGGAAAAATAAAGTCATTATTGCTCCATCGAATGTTCGTTAAGAGTCATTAACAATTTCAGTTTTGTGACTCTCCAGTCTCGACCATGACTCAGAGTAATCGGTCAAGCACCAAAAGCCAAACATTTCGCCATCAATTCCGATTTTCGAGATTGCAAACGAATGTCAGTCCGGGCGCGGGAGAGAAAGAGAGAAATCTTTCGGCGGAATCTGCCCATCAGGAAGTCGCAACGCTCAAAGAGAAGCAAAGCAACAAACGCGAACGATTGACGAGCAAACAAATCAGCAATCGTCAAGAGCGAATCGCAATCGCTTAATGCCAAGGTCACGACATTCATTCGAGCCAATCTAAGCGCACATTCACACACTGCCGCCTTGTATCTGATGTATTCATTAACCTTCTGTGACAGTTCGTTGCCAGTGACACGTCTGCGGTTATTTGATCGCATATCGATTTGAAAGGGGTTTCATCAAGATTAGGCGCTTCTCCACATCGGCGGAGAGTCTGCGTTCGGCAAAGCCAAATGAGGTAATAGCCGAGCGCGTGTGTTCCTCTTGAGCCCCCGCCAGATGATTGCGACAAGTGACAAGAGCTTGACACTAGCCTAATGTTACAGAATCTGATCGGATTACAGATCACACTGGCCAAGGTTCGCAAAGCAAACAGGTCCGCGCTTTACAATCGCCATTCGCCGAGATTCCGCGAAATCCTTGCTATTTTTAGACCGTTATTCAAATGTCATCTGAATGTCATTATGACAGCTCGTACAGCATTCCGAACCTCGAATCAGAACATCGAGCCACAGCGAGTGGAAATTAAATTCTAAAACAACAACGCCAACCGGTTCTGTTCGATTTAGAATTTCAAATGCATTAGCTAATTCCAGGCGTTCGGCCATAATCTTTCGAGAACCCATTAGGCTCTCGCTCGTTTCATTCACAGACATTCTCTGATAACGACTCAATAACACAAAGCGAATCGAATACGAAAAAAAAAAAAAAACAAGGAACACACACAAGCACGCACACTTTTTGCATTCGTTTAGTTTCACATCCGTTGGGGTTTTTATTCCCCTCGTGGTTTTTATAACTGTTTTACATTTTGACATTCGCCACTTAGGCTTTGAGCTCTGGTATTCGAATGCGTTTTATGGCCGCTGCGCATGACGCGAATGAAGTCATCGTACCTATCAATCATTGATAACACGATAAGCTTGAACACAAAACCCATTGTATTGCTGTCACATCTCTCCAACTGGCTGACTTTGACATTTCTCGGCAATTTCGCTGCGAAATTAGCGTGCGCTCGGCGAATCGAAATCAAACAAAGCACATATCTATTGCAACAGCAACAGCAGCAGCAGCAACAGCACCAGGGGCAATCGTGAAAACAGTGCGTTATCTCTCTCGATTAATTGACAGCCAACATAACGATGTCAAAGTTCGACCACGGTTGCATGAAATGCAAATTCCAAGTCGCCTGCGTCTGTAATCAATCATAGGCAGAGATACAGGCCGTTTTTATTTCTGTTTTTTTTTCTCTTCGTGACGAGTGCATGTGTGTATGTTTGTGCATGTCGGGAGGCCGTCTGACAGAGGTGTGTCTGGCGAGGTCGTCGGAATTTGTTAAATCATGCCCCAGTCGGCGGCGGCGGCACGACGACGACGACGACGACGACTGCCGACTGCCGACGGTGAGAATCAAAAGAGCGTTTCTTTCCAATTTTCGCATTTGATTGATGCGTCATGTCAAATCGGGAATCTGTTTGACTTACATGAACTGTCATGCAGCGCATGAGGTGTTGCGAAATTTCTCTGGTGCGGGTCGCTTTTCGGTATTCAGTTTCCATGCCATGCATCCACTGCCGAACGAGTGGAATGCCCGATGAAAACTCCAGACAAGAACTCGAATAGACGTCTGATTAGTATGCGCGGTGTCGATAGTGGAAATTGCCAGGTGTAGGTCATATGCCTGGCCAAGATAAACATTCCCCACGCCCACACATTTTCAATATCTAATCGATAAGTTATTATGTGGACGCTCGCCTGTCGGTATGTCTGACAACAGACACACATGTTCCGGTCGCCAGCTTTCACTCAAAGCAACGTCACTTCGGGTTATCTGACGGCGCCGCGACGTTCGATTATGAAACGTCAAATTGACGTTTAATGGAAATTCGCAGCTACACCATTGGAAAACTCTATCCCACTCTCTCTCTCTCTCTCTCTCTCTCTCCATCTCTAACCATGTCCAAAGATGAAGATGACAACAAACAAAATAATTTCCTCACATTTATGATCACACAGCGTGATGTCAATAAGATAGAAAACAAGTGACTTATTGGCGATGATTTCATTCGGCGGAAATCCGTTTTGTCTCCGCACGGGGGGATGACCAATGGCTGGCGCATTGAAAGCCTGCCAAACTGCCAAATATATACCAGCTTACCTGACTCATACAGCGTGCACAGGTTGTCGCGTCGCAATAAGTGTGTTGGTTCGCTGTCGCTGTCGCTGTCACCGGTCACATGACGCCATAGCCATTAGAATTAAAAATGGTTCTGTGAGTGGGTGGCTGCAGACAGGTAAGATGTTTTCAAAACAAGAAACACAAAACCGAAAACGACAAGCGGGATGACAAATCACCGCTTGCCGATAAGAAATGTCAAAGAAATTTGAAAAAAAAAAAAAGTAAAAGCTTTTAATGATCGCGCTGGGTGTGTGCGCGGGCTTTTCGTTTCGGCAATTAAATGATGTTGATTCTGTTCGAATCCCAAATAGACGGGGTGAGGGTGTCATCGATGGATTTTTCACTGTTTCACAATTAAATTCCTTTCACATGAACCCATGTGGCGATTGACATTTAAGATCACAAAGGAACTGTTGCACGACATGAACTTTCTTTGTGAGAGAAGTGGGTGGGAAGTAAACGAAAGCGAAGTTAGTTGCTGCTGCTTTGGATGGATTTTTTGGAAGTCAGGGTCATTTTGGTTTCGTTAACTTTCGAAATGGCGTAGTGTCGGACGACTAATATGTTTTTTACTGACTTACTTAGCAGGTCTACCACCCTTGGAAGGTCCGTGCCTCAGATACCGCTGCCTGCCAACGGTCCTAATATGTTGCTTAATTAGTTCTTTTTTCAATTTTTTTTCAATGTGCATTGAAAAGAATGGTGCACGAGGTGTAGGGAGTTTATGTACTTTTTGCTTGCAGCCTTTCCCGCCTTCACCTTGCGGATCTTTTCGCATCTGTCAACACACGTGTGCCTTTAGGGAATTTAAGGCGACTGTGAAGAGCCTGTTCATCTGACGCTTGGCACACCTCAACGTGCACCCGTCGAAGTAATTCAGGCGAGTGCGCTTGCAAATTTGTTGTGCCTTAAGATACCATGGAGTCTGCTTCCACTTGGCCTTCAAGTCATTGCCGTCCCAAGCCTTGAGCACAATCCGGGTTGGAATCCGGGTGTGAATGAACTTGATACGGAAATTTGTCAAGTGAAAGTTGTTCAAACTGTATTCTTGATGTGGTACGCCAGTCAATGGTCCATCAACAAGGACCCTATTTTGAACGATAGCAATGAGGCGCCCCCTCAGGCGACCCACTGAGAACTTGGAATCTTTGGAAAGACATGACTTGCCGAAGAAGTTTACTAAATTTACAAGTAAAGGTATGCAGTCCGGTCCACGTGGTTGACAGCCATTCATTCCGTATAGGCGGTGGTTACATTTCAGTAAATTTCTAAAGTCTACTTAAAATGGTTGAAAGAAAGTTCCATCTATAAAAATCACAAACATATTATAATTACAGAATTAAATTATTACAACTTAAGGACCAACCATAATAGACTTCACCAAACATAAGCTTGTGTCAGAAACGAACGAAAATTATTCAGGACGCATGCTTCTGGGACTCATCTGTACGTGCAGATCGATTACATTCGCCTCAATTTAAGTTTGGAAAAGTGAAGGAAACTTAACGAAACTGAGGAATTATTCAGGCTACATGCTTCTGGGACTCAACTGTACGTGCAGATCGATTATTTTCGCCTCATTTTAAATATTGAAAATTGAACGAAACTTAACGAAAGTGAAAATGGTGATGGTTATGGTCGCAGACCGCGGTGCATGATTTATAGCTTGGTTCTCTTAAACAAGCTCGTATGGTATTGCACACAATAGCATGCGTATAACCCAGTGTGCTTGCGAGTGCCGATGTAACAGCGTCTTTAAGCATGAATTTGCGTTCAGTGCTGCACCAGTGCTCCCATGTCTAAAGCGCATAGTGTCTGGGAATGAAAAGTGGATCACTTACGACAACTTCAAGCGAAAATGGTCGTTGTGGAGTAGCGGTGAAACGACGCAAGCCGTGTTGGACGACGGGAGGGAAGGTTTCGTTGAAATTGACAGGGAATCATTTGCTATGAGTGAACAACTCTAAATTCGGACTTCTACTGTCAAAACTCTGACCGTCTGGAGGAAGAAATTGCCCAGAGGCCACCAGGACAATGTCAAGCCGCACACATCGATAGTCACTCTCCAGAAGGAGCTTCTTTTGCTAAATACATGGCGATAAATGACAATTTTTGACTTTAACACATGCCGTGAACCACGCGGGAACTGCCAAAAAGGGAACTCTGAACAGAAAACCAGCAAAAAACTCACACACTACTTATTTATTGGGTTTCTCTGCAGCCATCTAGCAGACCTCTCAGAGATCAATCGATTATCAGAGGCAAGAGAACATCGTCATACCACCGAATTTTAGGTTCGCAGATGGAGTCACTAAGGCAGGTCCCTCATGTTCCAATAAGACACAATTCAAGGCTAATTCGAAGCAAAGCCCTAGAGGTGCACAAATAGTCGCGACACCAGCCACCAGGCCTCGCGCACTTCAGCTTGAATTGAAGACCAGCAGCCTGGGACATCACTCGACTTGAACAACAGAAACCATTATCGATTCAGTATCATTATGTATGACCTTCCGATACAAGGTGCACGCCATCCGATTCCAATTAAGTGTCCCTTGTTCGACGCGGGAATACAGCACAAAAAAGGACTCAATTACCTTCCAAATGTCAACAACGGCCACGAAGCAGAGGGACAACAGCAAAATGAAAACCAAGCGAAAAACGAAGAGCAGTACCAGCAGCGACAGCAACAGCACACGAAATCAAACGAACGAACATTTTTCTCCTTTCCGCATCGTCTCCAATTACAAATCTGGTATCGTGATGTATTACATGGCATTAAGTTACCAGCGTGCCACAAGGGAAGCAGTCACTCCACATGCACCCCTCCGTCCCACGCGTCCCCGCAAAACACCAATCATCCGGGCAAATGAGTCAACGTTTATGTCGCCATCGACGAAGAGTCAGAGCTCGAGAAGTGAGATCCAGTGCCAAAGCCAAAGCCAAAGCCGAGGCAAAGGAAAAACAAACACCTGCACACCATTACCCCACCCCAGCCAGCGCCGTACCGTGGTGACGGTGCGCTGGAAATGAGTAAACACCCGAGATCCAGGAACCAAATTACTCACTTAGGCGTAATGAATGCAATTACCATGTTACAGGGAACTCCAATCATATCGGAGGACACCGGAGTTATCGACTGGATCGCGATGAAGGGAATGGCCCGACCGACGACCGACGACCAGCGACCACGGCGGTCGGACATAAGCAATCACTTTGCCTTAGCTTCAGCCCGAAGCCATCACCGGACGCCTTTGTTGTTAAATTAAACAGAAAATATGAAACGCCAAGAAACGAGTGCACGCGAAACGGGGCTGAAATGAGCGAACAGAAAAAAAGGAAAAACAAAGAACCTGGAACCTGCCCGGCCGAGGGAAATCCATTTAAGGACACTGCCCACCGGGTGTGGCGTATCCAATCGCCTCCTGTCGGTTGTAACTTAATTAAGTCAACAATTTCGGTGATTTTATGCGCCGGCGGCGCTTGCCTTTGTTCCACATCGCTCCACGCGGCCCTGTGCAGCTCCTCGACGGCGGCGCTGTGCTCGTATCTATGTGCCAATAAATTAGCGAAAATTTGTATCTTTCATATGGCAGCGTTGCGGCGCGCCAGCGCGCTGCGCACTTAGAGAGTCTCTCAGTAAGCCACGATCGACAGCATGGCTGGCGCAGCAGTTAGCGCGAAACAATGCCGCGATAGACTTCCACTACGGGCCGCCGTCGCTGCCGTAGCTGCTGCTGCAGCTATACGCTTCCAAGGATGGTTGTTGCCTTTTATCTCAATCTGTCTGTTCTGTCTAATGACTGCTGGTTGTACACCCATCGATGAATTGGTTAACCACCATCGCCGCTACCACCGTCGTAGTTGCTGCTGCTGCTGCTGCTGCCGGAGTGTTGCTGCTTGGTTTGGACACACAGGCGACGCTACGTATCGCTGGTCGTGCTGCAGCCGCTGCAGCGTCTAATCAAGTGTTCATAATCTTAATCTGCATATGTGCGCTGATAGCAAGCGACGACCCAGCCGTAGATCATTGCGGCCAGAGAGGAGTTTCCTTGATCTACAGTTACTGTCTTAATAATGAGGTTATGTTTATGTGGGACCGTTTTGCTGTCGATTGAAAGGCGGCCCTCGCACCGCGCCGTCGCTGGAGTCGATCGCCTCCTTGTATGGCTTCATAGGAAGACTGCTTTCCTCATTTGGACTAAACTCTGGCAAAATTAATAGATTACTTGCAACCCTGAGTGCTCGCGCCACACCGGCCGACCAGTGCCGCTGCGCACCTCTCTCACAGGCGCGCTGTGGGAGATTGCTAACTGCGATGGAAATCAACGGTGTAAGTATCAAGAAAGTGTATCTATGAGTATATCTTGTTCGGCGGTTGTCGGATGCTTGTATCCCATCCCGGGTAGTCTATGAGAGCGTGTGGTAATTTTCATTAAAATTATCAGCAACGTTAGCGATGTTTAGTTCAATAGGCGTTCATTCATTCCGTGGTGGGGTTTCGGTGAGTGCACGCTAATCGCTGGCGCTCGCGTAAGTGTAAGTGACTCTGGCTTATGTGGGAAAATGCGCAGATACGGTCGTAATAGCAATTTTGAAAGCGACTCGCTACTAGTGAATGTTGTAAAGTTGGCCGCTTGCGAATAATAGTTGCACGCCGAAGATGAGAGAGAGAGAGAGAGAGAGGGAAGGTGACTGCTGACTTCTTTTTTGACAGAAATGGATTGGGGAAGACGTCGCTTGTGGCTTGCGGCAATGACCTTCGGTAATTCGCATCGCGGTTGACTGCCGATGGCAATGTTTGGTTGAAGATTTAGCAGCAATTTTGGAAGCTTTTCTCACCAGAGTGGATCATTATTCAGCCGAGATGGTGTTGGCAAAGCGCATAAGGCGTAGACATCGATCAGAGAGACATATCTCTTAATGATCGATTGATGTCATTCATGATCTTTGAAGGGAAGTCGCAGACACAACTACATCTGAAAAGGCAACAACTTACTTTACCTATTAGCACGGCGACCCATGGAGGGCCCGAGGCAGAGCCATTACTGCCTTCCATCGTTGATGGTCCTGGGCACACTGCTTCCAGTCACACCAAGCAGTCTTGCATTCGCGATTACTTGGTCTTTAGGACCGGAGATTCGGTCTTCCTCTCCTTCTCGAACCAGAAGGCTCGGAATCGAAGACCCTTTTTCCTGAAGCATTGTTGTCCATAAGCTCGATGTGGCCGAGCCAGTACAGTCGATGGATTTTTGGCTTCCGGACTACATCCATATCCTGGTACAGCTCGTAGAGTTCACGGTTATGTCTTCACCTCCATTCGCCTTCCTCGCAGACTGGACCTTATATCCGGTGTAGAATTTTTCTTTCGAAGGCACCGAGAATCTGCTCTGCAGTTTTGCTTATCGTCCAACTTTCGGCTCCAGCAGGACTGGCAAAATAAGAGTTTTTTAGAGCTCTTCGAGTCAGGAGTTTCGAGCCCAGTTGTTTCGACAAACCGAAGTAGCATCGGTGGCCAAGGGCGATTCTACAACGCGAACGGATCTCCACTGCACGTTTCTCCCGATGCAGACAAACTCCTTTACTACCTCGAAATTGTAGCTGTCGATCGTGAAGTTTTTTTGAAAAGTCAACAACATCATTTCAGAGACGAAGATGAAGAAAATTGTGCCGTAGTCGACAGAAAAACTCTGCGTTCTGATCTGTTTGAGTTGATCGCGATTAAATACGATTCAAGCACGTACTGTACTTCTAACCTAACGACGAGCTATCAGAATCCCTAAATCCCTGGCAGTTTTGTAGTGTGCAATGTACAAGGGGATGTCCAGGCAGTCAAGGAAGCGGCCAGAATGATGTCAATGTTTGATATTACCATTCTAATTGACAGTCAAGCGACTGCTAAGCCAATTTCGGTTTGTAATATAGATGTATTCAAAGCTGGTCACATGCTGCCGTGAAGAACTACACAGAACACTATGCAGGGGCATAATGAGATTGCGGATGAACTTGCCAGGTTGGGCTGAAACTGACCCATCGCAGGCAATACTCCGCCTCTTGCTGATGTCAAGAAGAAAGTGGATGACACAATCGTAGAGGCAGCAAACAAAAGATGAAACCACTCAGATGCTATGGCTCAAGTTTCTTCAGTAGTATTGTTGGTTGGATTGGAAATGTTTTATAATTTTGCGGCTCAAAACTAAGAACGACGACTAAGAAATCATCCAGCGATCTTATCAGTTTTTGCATATGCCGATCAATTTTGTGGGTTTTAGCAGGGAGCTAACTGCTAGCTGCTAGCTGTATGCTGTTTATTCGTACACCCAACTTTCTGCAGCTGGGGTCCATGCGACTAATTCCTTCTCATTGAACTACAAAGCGATTTCCTTATTGGCAGATTCAACAGCATCGTAACCATGGAGAACATTGCAACCAACTTGGATGCAGAAATCACCACGAATGCTTCCTGGCAATGAGTCAGCTGGGTTGGTGGCACCCAATATTTGACGTCCAGTCTTAACAGCGTTCAATCCTTCCCATACCATTGGAACCACAGGGACGGAGATAATGTAATTGCCCAAACCAGGGAAGAATGGGCGGCTTGACGAATCAGCGTAGTCCTTCTCGAGCTAGTCCTTTGTGGGCCATGTCAATTTAATGGCGAATTAAATGGCGATCGATGATCTTGCTGCCGAATCCACGGGTTTGACCATGATAAAAGTACGCTCCGTATTTGCTTCCATTGCTGTTGAGAACAACGAGCAGAATGTTTAACACGTTCGCGGACAGTTGACACGAAATTGAGCGACATATGCAAAAACTGATAAACTCCTTCAATGCGACAGAAAGTTGCTAAGAATGGCAGTTGCAGCGCTAACTGGTCATAATCATCTGAAGTAACATGAAATGGAAATGGAACTTGCAAAAGCTGTAGTGATGAAGAAGAAAAAGAGGATACGCCTGAAACCAGAATATCTCTTCCAAAACCACTACAGGAACTCCAAAATCAAATACAGGGTTGATTTGAAAAAAATGGAAACAGGTTGAAATCAATTGACAAAAAAGGCAAACATCCCAACATTCTTTTTGTAATCGGTGCCTTAACCCTTTAGTGGCCAAAAAAGAAAATTATATGCTGGAGACAATTCTGAACAACTTCTGTTCTGTTCTTCGCCTTTTCATATAACTCACCTGGGTATGTGACAGGTGATGCGTGCCATTTTGGGCACGCTGGGCATTACCGACAAAAAAATGAAAAGATGTATTTGTATCGAATGTATCGTGCTCCGGCAAGTGGCGGATTGTGTCTAGTCCTTTGGTGGCAAATGAGCAACATTAGTTTTACCCCGCTTGGCAGCGATCTCCGATTCCAAATTCAAGGGGCGACCAAATTTTTGTGCCAACAGTATGCCGGATTTCGTAAGACATGTGGCCACTTCCATGATAAATTCATACAATTTAAGTGGCTTCGTAGTTTGTACTGTAGAATCGAATTGGCGTCTATTAACATCCAAGCGTTGATGATGTCCATATAACACATGTGGTAGAAAAGGCGTTGTGTCCATTTACGTGATTTGATGCGGATGCGACATCGACCCAAGCACCCGTCCATTAGATCGACGCCGTCCATCTTTTGTTGTATTCATGTATGACGTTGGGACACTCAACTGATTCCACCGATTTAGCCTTTTTGTTGAAACGCTGGAGCTGTTGTTGCTGCCGTTCCATCGCACGATAAATATGGTTTGATTCCAGCCATCGTGGCAGCCATATTCACAACTTAGTTGTCGTTCCGTAGTACGAAGCCACACATTCGATGCTGTCATCACGATTGTCGAACTTTTGAGGAAGTTTGCACTTTGGGATGCGATTTACCATCGGCGACGGACAAATCCAACACAGTAATGAATACAGAAATAATTATTTCGGAGTCGGATTCGACCGATTTACCAGAAATATTCATGTGTGAAAATCGCAAGTTTACAAAAAAGGCGTATCGTCGTCTGGCGCAGACTCAACTCGCATTCCAAGCTTTCAAATGTAGTTGAATTCAAACGGCAACCGTTGCATATTGTTCAGCTTGTATAGCAGCACGTAATAAAACTATTCGCACGCAGTTTGGAATATTTTTGTTGGACCAACTTTTTTTTCATAATGCGTGCCCAAAATGGACCAGTGGGCATAAAAGGGTTAAGCTGTTACTCATCTTACAATATTGCATCATAAGCAGATACATAGTTTATTACCACGTAGACGAAGTCGCGCTGACTGCTTGTAAGCCTCAAGAAGCAACTTTAAAGAAAACCCACGTCTTTCATCGAAAATAGCGAGTTTCATACTATTCCTGATGAACACAGTACAGGATTATAGTCATTCGGCTAAATGATCTCCACTCTCCCACAGAAACTCTCCAGAATCGTAAAGCATATGGGAAAGTGTCCAAATTGTATACACCGCTAGATCTGCTGTATTTTTGAACACGTTTACGTAGGATTGTTGGTGTAAGCTTTAGACTTTAAGTTGCGTTTGCGAACAGAATAGTCTGACTTTTCTGATCACCAGATTAGGAGACCAGAGTTTGACCACTATTTTCACCACATTTTGTGGCCTACTCTTGCCCTTTTTTCATTCGTACAGTGCTCAATTCTTATTGATCCTCATCTGTCAGCTGATGTCTCTAACACACACAATTCAGGTGCATTTTGAGACAAGGTTCTCAATGGCCGCAACTATATTTATACCAGAATTGAATGATTGATTTTATCAAAATATGGCTTCCACCTGCCGTTGCTTCACTTAGGTCTGCACTACACGCACATGTCCACTTATAAATGCTGGGCAACAAAGAGTGGCAACATTAACTGAACCGAAGTGAACTTCCTCGTAGCGCCAATCGCAGCCGATTCCAATGCAATTAGAATCCCCGCTTAAAGGCCAATCGATCGGCTCCAACAACTTCCAACGAGTCGTCCTCTCGACTGTTGGCACTGCCCATCGATTGTAACTCCCAAGTGTGAACGATTTAAGCCCTCCTAAGTCGGCAAAGACCCATATCGCATCAAGCCTAATCTAATCTTATCTGAAGTACACGCGTAAAAATCTGCACACCCCGGCACAAGTGATGTCAGGTCCTCACGTGCCCGCCAGCGCTTCAGAAGTAGCATTATCGATCTTCGAGCACACCCCTGACACAGTTCGGCACCACGGCACTTCCGACCGATTCAAAGCCAATAATCCGCGTCACCATTCACTCCGCGCCTGCACTCGAGCTAGTTTGTGATCAGAAGAACAGCGAGTAGGAGTAGGAGTAGGAGTTGGAATAGAAGCCATCCAACTCGCTAGCCAAACAGACACAGATAAAGCTTATCGTCGGAGCGCATTTTGTTTCGGCTTAATTACAGCCGCTCGCTGGGTGTTGGAAACGTGCGTATGCCCATATTTACCGAAATTATGAGGAAGATGATGAGATAAGATAGAATTATCTTTCCTCCCCCTCCCCCGCACCACACCACCGGGTCACACAAAATCCTGTCAGTGATCCACGAGCGTGGGTCTCTAAGCTTAGACGCCGCTGAAGATAAGTGCTTTCAGCCCTTTTGAGATACGCAGCAGCGTTAAGCGGAACGCAAACAAAGTCTTAGAATGTCTTTGCGTTGTGAATGCACTTTGAATAGATAGATACTCATCTGGGAATGGGGAGCACCACCACCAGTCATCCAATAAAGAGACCATATCACAAGTCAATGGCATGACAGAGTGTTTTCGGTTCGCCACCAGCAGCGGGACACTGTGCGGCGTGATACGAAATGTGTGCACGTACTCGGGCTCGTGTAGCCCCCAGATCCCAGTCCGCAGTTCCCCCCTCCATCCGTCGAGCGTGACTTCATGAGGCGGGTAAGTCTGTAAACTACCCTGAATCCCGGTAGCCTGCAAATTCTGGATTTTGCCGATACACATCGCCAGATTCTTCCCGTACCGTGGGAGACTGGAGTTTGTCCTTGCCTGCGATCGACGGGCGATACACAGAGCGAGGAAGCGAGCGAACAAGCGGGACGCAGACGTCAAGTCGTGTGGGCAAAAATGTTTGTCCGGTTTCGTCGAGTCGAGTGATTTATTCACCAGCACGCTAATATAATTCAGCACACACTCGGCTATTTGACCACCACCGTGCCGCATAAGAAGGTTAAATTCAAATTTATGTACAAATTTGGTTCGGCTGTGTGTGACTGCACGTTTGAAACATTCATAAGGTAGCTCGCGCGACACTCCAGACAAAGGCTGTATCTCTGTACCGCGATACGTTCCGATACGTAGCAGACACACAGTTTTGTGTCCATACGTCTGTCTAGTATCTAGTCGATGCTAATTCGCTATCGATTGGCCATCTGAATGCATCGTAAATCAAAGTTTTGCGATTAAAATTCGCGATTCAGTTTATATTTTCGTTGCTGTGGTATGTGGCATTTTTGGGGGTCGTCGTTTTGGGTCTGTTCACTCTGTCGAGGCTGTCGGGGCTGTCTTGAAATTTATGGCTGCCTGACGCAGTTATTCCACGTAGCCTTTCATAATGTGGTGAGCGCGGTGGGTTTCCTCGGGGGGCCTGCTTGAAATGTTGGGCGCGGTGGTTAATATATTTTCTATTGAAAGATTGTTCAAGTTAAATCACTGGACTGTTACATGATCCGATTTTGTAACAGCACATTGATAAGGACTCCTCTAATTGAGTGCTTTCCATTTTATGAACGTGTTAAGGAGACACTTGGCACGCATCGATCATCTAATGCAGTGACCGAGATTTGGCTTTGTCACGTTTTATGCAGATGTTTTGGGGGGGTTTTTAAATAATTTTTTTTTTTGTGGGATTGGTCTGGTCAAGGTTTGAGAAATATGCTTCTTTAGATGATGTGAGTGAGATGATGTAATGTGTTGAGTTATGCTCGAGACGCTTGGCGTGTGGCCATGCAGGCCAATCGCCGTCGTTGACATAAATTGTAAAGTAACTTTATTTGTTTGAAGGGAAAACGTGTTGAAAATTATTAGCAAGCCTCGACTGGCGAGTATTTTCGTACTTCTGTGGGGCGCCAAGGCATCATTTGAGAGATGGAGGCGTCACTTTTTGGTTGGAGGACTTGGTCGAAATGTGATTTGGGAGCAGTGTGACTGATTCGATTCACCCTCGATCACTCGATCATTATTCAGGCGGGAGGAAGGAAACGGCCCAACCTTAATAGATGCTCGGAGTCTTAAGTCAGCCTGAGGAATCAAGCGGATGCACAGAAGTTGTAATAACCACTTCACTCAGTTTCGTTAAGTTTCGTTAAATTTTTCTTACTTAAGTGGGATCACTCTCTACGCACGTAGATGACATAGTTGATGTTGGAAATTGGAACTACACTACAGATCGATGTGTACACGACTCCCCTCTCTGATCACCTACGTACGAGTAAAGGTAATAAATCGACTGGGAAATGTCAACCATAATCGATGTGCTTTCCTATGCACTCTAAGTTCACACTTTGAAATGGTCCTTCAAGCCGGAAAAAGAACATCATTCAATAGAACAACTCTCGTTGAACATGGTCCTTCGAGCCGGATATGAACCTATGAAACTTCGAACTGCTTTTCAGTCTAATTGCCAGCTTTCTAATTTGTTTAAAGACTTCCACAAAGAATTAATTAAAATACTTTCTTTTCAGAAAATAATGTCCGTGCGTCATTTCAAAGCACTTCCGGTTCTCCGAAATGCGTAGACAGAGCAATTGCCAACAATTACCGTGAAATGCTGTGAAAAACAGTTAATTGGAAGAAATTCAAAGAAAGTCTGGTTTTTATTGGTCCCCATTATCCACCGTTTTTGACGACGTGCAAAACAAGTTGCTGCTACTCCATCACAAGCTGACCTACAAGTAGCATCAAACCAGAATTTCACAAAATCTAACTATTTTTAGGCAATGCCAGGGCCAGTTTCATTCTCACAACCGAATCGGATTTCAAGGAAACCATAAAAGAGTTCCTGTTTCGCTTTCCGTCCGATGAGTCATCGATGGCCCAACCGCCGCCGCACCGTCTGGCAACTTCAAGTGAATCTATAAAAATACCGCTCACTGTACGCAGTTTTTCGTTTCTTTTTTTTTCTTCTGTGATTCAGGAAACAAAACAACAATAGCGTCGAAACTAAGCCATGAGTACGGCTCACAACGGTGGCCTTTCGGAGCGCTATAAAAGCCGCGTATGATTTCTATGAATTAAGTTCGCTCTTGAGGAGTGCGTTGGCTCAGTCTTGGATCAAGATAAGACTTTAAGGCTCATAAAACCTAGTTAATTCCGCTCGAATCTGTTTTTTGTTTTCTTTTCTCTTCCACACTCATCCTCTCGGGGCTTTTGAGCTGTGCCGACTGGCAGTGCACGAACGCAATGTAACCTCGTGCCTCATACCGGTGATGCCGCCGTCGTCGTCACGCAGTGAGCAGCTTTTCTTTTCGACAGGCCTTGTAAAAATGGGTGCCTGTTGCCACTGACAATGACTGCTGAAATGGAAACCGGCGCTTAACCCAAGCGAATCGGGGAGTTCCTCCGAAAACTTCTGGCGTGAATAATACTCCTCTCGGACATCGCCACTGGAATGGGCCCCGCAAACAAATTGGCTGTGTCGCTGCGGTGCGCGTTGTACAACATGTTTTTGGCCAAAGATCTGCCGTGTGTATGCACAGATAAGATTTGAAATCCAGATAAATCCGGCCTAATTGTTGCACCTGTGCTGCTACTACTGCTGCTGCTGCCGCCGCCACCACATCGTCCGTTCTGCTTGCCTGAGCGATGACAATGGCGTAGCCCCCACCGTTTCCGGCGTTATTAAAAAAACATTATCCGCTGGCACCGCGCAAAAACAACACACGTCAGGCCTGCAAACTATTTCTCTAATAATTACACTAATTACACGAACAAATGAGGAGGGTTCATCTTGATGGACCCAACCTCAGCCGTACGCCTGTGTGACTGCAGCGCCATTCCGGCCGCGTCCGGCTGACATCGGTTTTGGCAAAATATTTACTCATGTCACGACATGTGAGATCACAACATTAGCGACTTGCCGTGAGTGATTAATTTCGACTTACGAGAAACAAAACGAAATGCCACAAAATGAATTATAAACACGTTTGAACAATTTGCCAATGTACGAGTAAATGTGGAATCGTGGAAGGGTTAATCGCTCGTAGGTTAATCGCAGAGCTTAGCGTAGTGCGGTCATCAATCACTGAGATTCGGGGGAGAGGATGATTTGGTTTAATTGCGCTTTTGCCATCGTCCGGGAAGTGGACCAATCGATTTCGATTCGATTGAAGGGTTAACGATCCCAGATTTGTGTGTTGGTTGGCTTTGATTGAAATCGTTGGCGGCCGCTCTGTGCTTGGGCATGCTGAATGAACGGACTTTCACGGTTTCAAATGGAATAATTGATCGGATAGAATCTGTCAGCAGTCAAAGAGCCATTTAACTGTCCACACTGCGAGACGGGCGGTTTTTTTTTTTTTGTTTCTCTCTTGACGGGGACTCAACGCATGAGTGAGTGTACGTTTCACTTGCTTCCGTCGACAATTTTATGACTTTGATGACAGTTTTACTAAGCAGCCAACATGCGGTGGTGGGTCGTTTGTAGTCGATGACTTTAAAAGCCAGGCTTTGATGTCCACATGGGCAGTGTGTACATACTCATGAGATGTATGCGCCGCTTATTCCCAGCATTTCGTGCGTTCAAGAGTCGAGAGGGACTAGACAGACTTAAGGGCCAATGCACGACGGCCGGTGTCTTTGTCATGCAGACTAGATGTTTCGTCAAATCCTGCTTGAATCTACTCCTGGCCTCGTAAAAGGCGATTTGTGGCAGTTTAGCGAATGAATTAAAGTAGTTGTTGTCGCATTAGAGAGTTGTCGCCCCAGTGACATCTGCTGTCTGACAGTTCAAAGCGGTTTTGGACATTGTAGCAGACTGTCATCCGTTGTAGTAGAGCGGACAGCCATCGTCCATGAAATCAGGTAGCTCCTTTATCGACCTCCCCACTGTTACCCAGGCCACCTTCAACGCTCAATTCCAACGTCAATCGCAGCACACGTCACACAAATGGAGTCCCCCCAATCGTTTAACGCCTTCAAGTGTTCACGCGACCTTCTTCTCTCTTCCGCTCATCTCATTGAGAGACTCAGACAAAAGGAAAGAAAACCAACGTCTGGATGATTGAATGAGATTCTCCAAATGGTTGCTGACTCAGCAACTCGTCGCACCTTGTGTCCGACGTTGTTCTCCGGCCGTACCATAAAATTCCCAATGATATCATAACAATTACAACTTTATTTTCAGTCTCCGAGTGAAAAGCAAAGAAACCTTGGCCATCGACCTTGTCTGAAGCGTGTGTGCACGATCCCGAAACGAGCTAAACTCCCACCCGGCGTATCTAAACAAGGGGTGCAGCGCTGTCAGAGAAGACCTTAAATTGAATGCATTCTCAAGTATGGCAACTACATCAAAACCGCAGTTTCATAAACAAACAATAGCCAGAGACCAGAGTGCGCTCCTTTGAAAGCGCCTGGCGAAGGCCACCTGTTCGCCTGACTCACACGACGCACGGTCGCATTTATCGTGTCTCAATCGATTCGCACCGAGTCCACCCCCGCCGCTCTCCTTTGACGGCTAATTATTTACGAAATCAATTCGAATTTTTATAGGCTTTCGTAGATCAAAAGCCCATTAAATTGCTATAAAGCGCACAGGGAGAGAGAGAGAGCAAGCGCAGCACCCCTCCGCCCGGCCATAAGTCATCAGACGACCGTGTAAACAAAACGTGTGCGCGCACGTTGAATAGAGCTCCTCTGTAAACATTACAACAGCCTTCTGTTCCGGCGGCTGTTGGCCGTCGGGAGCCAGCCTCGATTGCGGCGGCCCCTTTTCCACCTCCTACTGTGCTCGCCTCAAGAACTCACGCATCGTAAACAACACACAAATTTGTTGGAAACGCAATTCGTTGCTCGGATATCCAAATAAACTATGGCTTTCCAAGCCTCGATGAAATGCCATGGCACACTGGACGTGGACCTCGCAGCCGCCGCACTGCTGGGTGGGGCTGAATTCCGTTGCATACGAAATGTCTGCTTTTAAATTCTCTCTCTCTCCCTCTGAAATCCTAGAATAAATTATGCCCCGATATCGATGGTAGTCGATGGCTGTCAGCGTGCGCCCCGCACCGAACCGAACCGAACCGAACCGCAACCGGATGCTGATTTAGAGCGCTTTGACATTCAATTGACGTCGGTGAATCTGCTGCTCGGTGCGCTCGACTCTGTGTGCCGTGTGTTGCGTAGCGTTCGCTAGCATTAGTGCGCGTGGCCTGCCCTGGCCTGGCATAAATTCAAAATTCGTCTCGATTTGTATGTCCGAAAGCCACCGCGAAATGTAAATAAGATTCAATTAGCGCGCGTCTTAGAAGTCACAACTGAAGATATGTACATAAACAGTGGGGGGAAATGTTTGCACATCCATACGCGAGTCGCGGCTGTGCTCAATGACAGACAAAAGTGTCATCACTCGGCACATCGATGACCGTGACAGTAGTGCGCTGTTTTGCAAAAGGACACCGCAACCGCACCGTGCTGGGGTATCGCGCAGCGACATCTGTAAAGTGGCCCGCTCAAAGTTGGAGCCGCTAAGCTAAGCCTTTGTTTATCTAGTGCATTCGCTTAGAAGCTTACACAAGTCAATCACGTTTTAGATAAACGTGCTTATTTGTGTTTTTTAGTTTTCGTGTGCTGTCTTGTTTCATTCCACTGCCAAGCCTTGGGGGACTGCACACATTCGGTTGCGATGCGATTAGCGATTGGAAATTATGTTGTATTGAGCACGTTTGATTGCGAAATGCTGCAAGCGAACCGCGCATACAATCCCCACTGCGACACGGTTGGAGCGCGCCACCAGAGATACTCATATGTAATGTGCGATTATTTTTATCGACCATAGGGCTGGCAGACAGCCACTGCATTTGACAGCGCTGTGTATCCGATTTGAGACACTTTGATTTTATTGCAAGGGGTGTGTTCGGCGGCGCGCGTAACAGTGCGCTAGGGAGTGGCGCTGTTTTCTCGTGTGTCATATAACACGGCGGAAAACAGCGATTCTTGTTGTTCTATGTCAAGTTAATTGGCTGTTGACATGAATGGTTGATGCAGTGAGTGTGTGCTTCAGGGGCAGGCTTGTAGTTTTAGTGCGCTATAAATGAATGGGAATTCCAGCTGCGGGGTTGATGCGATGAAGCACGACAAAAGCCTACCCGACGCCGTCTGTATGCCAAGAGGATCAACTTTCCTCTGCTTCGTTGGCCCTGGACCTCAGTGGAGATGCCTCTCCAACTAGCATGGTCTCGTGATAGGCACCTTCAACTTTTGGAGCTGGGCACGCCGCCAGAGGCGATGTTGTCTCTCGAAGATGATCAATCCTCGTAATCGTTTTGGGGGCAAGCACAGGATGAGTTTGGAAGCAGATAGTGCACTTTCCCAGACTCTGTCTTCATCTATCGCAGTTTGTGGTGTCCAATGTCGGGCGCCATTTACACACTTTTGCTCTTAACACACCATTTCGCGTTACGAGCGTCTGCTTTTGGATGCAATTCGACCGGTGCCCTGGAGAGGAGACTCTGAACTCATTTGTTGCAGTTTGTGGTTGTCCAATGTCGGGCGCCATTTACGTACTTTTGCTCTTAACACACCATTTCGCTGTACGAGCGTGAGTTGTTGGATACAATTCGACAAGTGGCCTGTAGTCGAAGAATTTCCATCCATGGTTTTACCACTGGAGGTCTCAGAATGTCTCACGAAATGGGTTAATCCTCCTAATCTTTGTGAGACGAGCTCAGAATGTGTTTAGAGGCGGATAGAGCTTGGAAATTACACTTTCCCTGACTCTGACCTCATCTATCGCAGCTTGTGGTGTTCAATGTTGGGCGCCATTTACACATTTTGGCTGTTTAACACACCATTTCACGTTGCGTGCGTGGGTTTTTGTATACAATTCGACTCGTGCCATGGAGTCGAAGTCGAATTTTCAGCCACTGTTCCACCACTGGAGGTCTCAGAATGTCCCACGAGATGGGTGCTTTCTACGAAGCAATGACCCCCATTTCTCGTAAGCAAAAGACTCGTGAGAAATCCATACGAAACGAGCTCCCGGAAAGAAATAATTTTCCCAAACCGCCCATCATTTCAATCTTCATCTCCAAGGTTTATCGCTTCAATCTCGACGTTCAATCCCCGACAACGTCAATCAGTACAATCTGATGCAATAGTTGCTTAATGTGTGGAAATCTGCAATTCAAATCAAGATTTCCCTCGGGCAGTAATGGATTTGCCAGCTCTCAGATACGATCAACGATCATCAGTTCAAACGTCGACGAGAAGTGCCTCTTCGTCTGCCTACACAGCGCTTCAGCCGCATTGGCTTCAGTTTCAGAACACGAATCCTATCCGAAACGATCGCATATGTCTCACTTAAGCGCTGTGTACCCCAAGAAGGTTTTTAGCATAAAAACTGCTTATCTCCCCATGTGAGGAGAGCCCCATGTGATAGATACGAAGCGGACAATCTCACAGAGATAAAGCCTACTCTCCATTAGCCTACCACTTTTCGAGGTACAATAATTCGTGGTTATCCCCCCAAAAGAAAAAAAAAGTAAAAGGCAGATATTATCTCCCATCTGCCATCTGTTCCACAAGTTTTGTTTTTTTTTTTTTTTTTGTCTTCTGTTAATCTTTTACAAAAAAGAATATTTATCACTTCAGCTGCAGCCCACGATCTGAAGCGGGTCTTCTCATTTCCCTACCAGATCCATCACCATCTCCCATTAATACTTTACCACCAATTTATAGGGCCACGCTATCTGACTGTGTGCTGCACGATAACATCAAGACATCTCTCCCCAGAAACCATGTCAATTCATTTATATTTTCATTCTTCGTCGTTGCCGTCTTCTCCGGTCCCGTCATCGTGAAATACAACTTCCTAAACGGCAGCGCCTTTGGGGAAATTATCTTCAAACAGCCCCAACTCAGCGCCTTATCTGTGTCAAAAGCAGGCGAGATGATCTTCACGATCTCGGCGTTCCTAAATTTTGCTGTTCTCGTTCCACCTCCTTGAAGCAGCATCCACACCCTTGTCTCGGACGGACTCCACCCAATTCATTAAGCTAATTATCATGAAATCCCTTTAAGTTGTCCCCCCTCCCACCGAACATTATGCGCCAACAGATCAGAATCTACCGCAGATAAGTCGAACTTAGCCACAATCCGGGCCGCCCCTTGACACAATCCCAATGGGAATCTGAATTGGAATCCATTAGCAGTCCTTCTACGAAAATATCATCCACAACCGAAAAAAGAAAAACTATCCAAATCTCAAATTTACATTAATTTAATTAAATATTCGAATCCAGGCGCGCGAGCGCGCACACACACGCAGTGCAGCACAGCACAGCACAGTGATCGCCAGCGATTGGGATGTGTTCAGCTGTCACATCAGCCTAGCCAAGCAATTAGTACATTTGAGAGAATACACTTAATTAAATGGTAATAAAACGAAATTCAGGAACACATGAGAAACTCTTATCAGCGGCGATGGAACCGAAGAACAAAAATACTGAAGAACTGCTTGGGATCCTCCTCACCGTGCTGCTGCTGCTGCTGCTTATTCGCTAGTCAGTCGTAGTTGCTGTCTGGAGAGACCCTGCTTAGTCGATTCACGGCATATGCTCGTAATTTATGGAAGAATGAAGTTAATAAAGTCTACCTGAGATGTTTATGGCTGGGATGGAATTAAATTACAAGGAAACAATCATAATTTGCTTCAACTTCAACTGAGAAGAGGGTCGCTGTTCACTCAGATCGAACCGGTTCTGTTCTTCTTCTATTTTTTTTTTTTTTCCTCCAATTTCCTCGTTTGAATCAGGGCGACGCACGGGGGGAGACTATGATAATTGCGTGTGCTAGTCTCTTGTTGGCTTGACTTCAAGCCTGATAAACAATCACAACAGATCGATTGTTTAATGAACGTTCTTTTTCGTAAAAGCCTGAGATATCTCGCGGAGATTTGTAGATACGAAGGTGAATTTTTCTTTCATTCTATCTGAAATGACAAACGCTTTAATTTTGGTGGCTGACATTTTTTCTTGAATAGAAAAAAATTCCTCCACAGATACGATATCTTAGAATTTTATTTATTTACAAAATGCTGACGGAATTCAGAAAAAAAAAGGAATAAAAATACGAACAGAACTATGTAGACTGTAATCTTTATGTGGGAAAGGTATCGCATAGATTAGGGTCGTAAAAGAACGAAAACGAAAAATTGTGCGTTCACTCACATAAATGCTGGACGCTTGTGAGCGTCAGATCACAGGCTGACGTTTGCGTTGATTTGCCAAGCTGATTGCAGTGTCATTGAATTGACAGCACATGACACAGATAATGCACATGACTGGTGGCAATAATCTGCCATATCATATCAGATCTAAAATAAGAAGAGCAAATAGCGGAAGCTTAAGCCGCCATTTGGCGCGTTTCATTTTTTGACAAATGGAGAGAACAATGACATTGATTGATTGAGACTGCTTTTGATTGATTACAGCAATTTATTTCGATGATCGGTCGAGTTATGTGGAATCTTTGCATCGCCATTTGGTGTCATCAGTTCAATTTCAACCAGCTATTGTTGGCATTCGATTTATCCGGCAAATGGAGTCTTTACGGATAATAAAAAAAAGGAATATTTTCTTATACTACAAGTAAAGTGAAGGCGTTCCAAGTCCAAACTGAACAACTACACATTTTTGCCCACAACAAAAAATTTCAATGAACGTCAAATAAATTTCTGACTAATGAACGGACACAGCTTCGAATTCCGGACCGAAGCCAGCGCACTTTTCTGCAAAATAGAATATAACTTAAATACTGCACAGAAAATGAGTGGCTTCCAAATTGCACGCATACACATTTCTGATCGAATCAACAAACGTCAAACGAATTTCGACATCAAACCCAACAAACGAACAGAACTTCGAATTCAGGAAACAAACCAAGATGTGTTTCTGCAACAAAGGAAATAACGCAAAATAGGCTCCACAGAAACAGAGTGCGTTCCAAGTCGAAAAATAACGCGTAGATTTCGACTACATCCACAAACGTCAAAAGCATTTTTCTATCAAAAATAATAAACAAACAGAACTTCGAATTCGGGGGATATAATCAAGGCGAGAGCCTGTAGAGTTGGCGAGGACTAACATACAGAAAATGAGTGCCTTCCATACTGAACGCTTCCACATTTTCGACTCAGCATCATTTTGACATAACAACAAACAGAACTTCGAATTCGGGAACCGAATCATGGCTAGTTTCTGTAGATTTCGAGTGGACTAGGGGAGTATGTATGTTACACTCAACAGAAGTTGAACACTTCCACATTTTCAACTCAACATCAACAAACGTCAAACAACTTTTGACATAACAACAAACAGAAAAAGCTTCAAATTCGGGAACAGAATCATGGCGAGTTTCTGTAGATTTCGAGTGGACTAGGGGAGTATGTATATTTCACTCAACAGAAGTTGAACGCTTCTACATTTTCAACTCAACATCAACAAACGTCAAACAAATTTTGACTTAATTTCGAATTCCGAAACCAAATCAATATGATTTTCTGCACAATAGTAAAGACTCAACAGAATGGAGTGCTTCCACATTGTCGACATCGGCAACAACAAACGTCACGACAAATTTTGACGTCAACCAACGAACAGAACTGCGAATTCCACGGCACCAAATCAAGGCGAGTTTCTGCAATAATTTGCATAATTGATGACTTTTAGAGATGTAATCGAAGCTTAAAATAAACACACTCCACTCGTGTCCATCAAACCTTCCCCGGCGACCTACACCAGAACAAGTTCTTTATACAGAAACACTATAAAATTCCTTCAGCATCATTCATGTGATTTCCTCCAAAAGTCTTCAAGACATAAAATAGCCAAATCAACAGCCTATAAGTGTCAAAGAAAATCTTCATATGTCTCTAACAAGACATTGTTAGTCATGACATAGTCATGGTAGTTTACAAAACGTGTTTGTACACATTCACCTCTAAGACCCCAACTGACAGCATCGTTGTTTCCATGCTTTTTGTTCTTTTTTTGTTCCTCATAAGACCGTATAAACTGACAGAGAAGAAAATCTGACAGTTTTCGCGTGAGTGAGGTGATTTGTGTGTTAACCACCACTCTTATTGGGTTCACATCATGCGAGAGCAAGAGGACGCTAGATACTCCTTTCACTCGACTTGTGTGTGTGGACCTGTCTGAATTCGATTCGATGGGAAATTGATGGTTCGATGACATGTGAGCTGAAAGAGCTTGAAATTCCTCCTTTCTTTCTACCTCAGTTTCGGGAGTGCAAATGCCCGCAGCTTAATTAGCTACCGTGTCCCTATAAAAAAAAAAAAAACAGAACGACGCTCTTCGGGCAATCGGACTGGGAGTCAATTTTCAATGTTCCTTCTCAGCTCATTATCGATTTCACCAGAATGGTGGGTAAATTGAGTTTTAATTGATCAGCGCACGGTTGGTGCTGACTGGTTGCGGAAATTTGTGAAAGAATTTCAGCATTTCACATGGAATTCGCTGACATTTTGACAGGCGAAGAGTTCATGGGACAATCGCTTGTAATCACCATTATCGATCGAAGTACACTTGACAGCTGTCATTAGATAATGATGTAAACATACCCGGAAGCAAATGGATATCTCACACAATGAATGAAAGAGCCTCGGATAGTCAAAAATGAATGACCTCCATGAAGCCCATCGTTCGACATTTAATTGCCAACCGCCAGTAATGCCAAATCGTTAGCCTTTGCTTCGCATCTCCGATTTCGCGTAATTAATTTCCGCTTTTCAAACTTCTCAGAAACACAATTGTACATCGTCTACAGCGGCACTCAGCACCAGCCCGCTGCTTGCCGCGTGCGTAATGCAAAGTAACGCACGCAATGAATCAACAAGGCCGAGAACATTAGGCTACGCTCTGTTTGCGTTCGCTCAACGAATGAAGCACTCCGTATGGCCATTCATTTTCGAAAGCGAACAAAACAAAAACTAGAAACCACTCCAAGCTAAAAACCTATCAAAATTGAAATTCAGTAGAAGTTGTTACAACAGCTGCCTCCCGCGGCACAGGAGACGAAGGGCACACGAGCAGTGGACCAAAACACTCGTAGCTACACACACTCCAAGTCCAACCATCGTACAGCAATCAGATCAGATGGATGAACGATGAGGGGGGCGCAGATGAGAGTGGCAAACTTGGAATGAGACACCAAATTAGTTTCATTTCATGAAGATGAGCCCTTCTGCCGGGCAAATGACCGTTCATCTGATACAGATCGCGCGCCACGCCGAATGATCTACACTGTGTGGTAATTAGGTACATACGTACGTACGTACGGCTGAGGCGCAGCAACTACAAAAACCCCGTACCGCCAGCACAAGATTCTAGGCGCGTAAGTAATTTCTTTTGAAGTGCTCCCCCATCCCATGCACCACAGGGCAGGGAGTCGAGAACAACGAGCACCACGCAATGCCAGCGCACTGCGATCTGACGAACTCTTGAAAGCGTACAATTGTACAACACATGGTTACGACGATCGCCATCCATCCGTGCCCGGTTTCAGTGCGGGCATGTTCGTGTGTTCGGATGTACACACACGCACTCTGAAGTGTTGATCCGCATCGACAGTTCAGCCCTGTGCTAGTTCAACATTGTGTTGCGAGGGAGCTAGCGATTCAGCCACGATCGTGTTCATTATAAAGTTGCCTCAATGCGTTCCCACCGCCCTCTCGCAGAATGTGGGTGCTGCGATCGTCGCGTTATCGGCTGTGAAATGTAAAAGGGTCAACTGACGCGATAGCTTCGCATCGTCATCTCGATCATCTCGCGGTAATTTACATACGAGCACTATGTACACTCCATCATCAGACTGCGGCGAGCGAAGGCGAAAACAGGCCAATGAGCAGCGTTTAGGAAGTAATTGCCGGAGAGGCCAGGCCGTGGGTTCCATTTCGGCGAATGACATAATTGATGCTCATTACATACCCTTAGGCAGTTAAGTTGAAATACGTCTCGCGTCGAGGACGTGCCGCGGAACATGCCGATGATCTCACTTTCAGCTCGCTCTGGTGGGTGTTTAATTGCAGCCAACTTAATGGACACGAAACAACTTGAGGATATGGCACTACACAGCCGCACACACACAGCCCACACTGGTTCTGGTGGGTGACCTTTGGTAATTGGGATGATTGCGGGTGTACGCCGCACGGCAACGAATGTGGAATGCAACCATTAAAAGTGCATATAAATCAACAAGCAAGGCACGATCATAAGCCGGCCACTGTGGTCATAGGCACTTAAAGAAAAGCGACTAACGTGCAGTTTATTGCCTGGCGGAAAGTACCGGACCCGACCGATGGTGGAAAGCAAATGAATATTGATGAAAGTGCTACCATGATGAGGTGTTACAAAGAGATTGCTTTTTGAAATGAGATGGCTTTGCATATGACAGTAGCCGATGGGTGCCTGACGGGCTATTTGCAAGAGAAATTAACACTTGTGGCGGCTAGTTGACGTTGTAATCTGGTGAGAAAGTTACACATCCTCCTTTGGAGCGGCTGTGCAGCGGTCGTCTCTGGGCCATGCCTCAAGATTATGCACTTTCGCTTCTTGTCTACGATGAGCCAGTCAATTTTTGGTCGATATTCTAAGAATTTCCCAGTTAGTTGACCACCAGATGGGTCAGTGGAAGCGAGGCGGCTTACCCTAGTGTCTAGTGTTCAAGAATTGCGTTGGCAACTTGCATCTAGTTGAGGCGACAAAGATCTGCGAATGACTGAATTATGTTCGAATTTCCAAATGCTCTCGGGAAATTACTTGTGGTTCACCGTCCTGTGCGCGACTATCCACCGCATGGAGTCACACGTAATATCAAACACCTGCGCGGCGTCTCCAGGAAGACAATCTCGTGATTCCACGAAAGACATCACTCCACGCGTTGACAAATGCCACAATTTAACTCGAATTTCACTCCGAGTTATCTAAGAGCTCATTTAAGACCCCCACACGGCGGATCCTTATGATGCACGGCACCACCAACACAGTGCAGCTTAAGCGTCCACTTAAAGCACCGCTTATCGGGAGGCATTCCCCAGAAGTCATTTATCACTCATTTACTTAGCATCCCCCAGACAATGCGCTAATGCCTCCAAAAAGGTGAATGCTTCCACCGTTTTCCTTTGACGTCGCATCAATAATCCCATTTCGAGGTGATAAGACGCCTTCACAAAGGCTGCTTCCTGCATCCTGACTGTCCCCCCTACCCGGAGGCCAATCCGACAAACACAGGAGGGCACACAATAAAACAGCCGACCTAACAATGTTGTCCATTTAACGATCTGTCAATTTACACAGGCCCCGTGCCTCGTTGTGGGACTTCCCTTCTCGCCCTTCTCTTTCTCACTCACACTCAGCAGCTCCCACGGGATTCTGATGAACTTAGGGAACCACCACAAAAGGTTCTGCGTTCATTCATAAAAGACAAACGAAAGCAAAACAACACCAATGGCTATTCCCTACAACTCACACTTCACAAAATCGAATTGCCTGCGAAACGTGTGCCCTCTCTCGACACCCGTAAAGTCAACACCAGATGACGATGACGATGACGATGCCAGGCCGGTGACTTCGCCTTCGACTCCGACTGTGATGATGACGAACCAAAGAAAGACGGCCGGGCCGACGACCAACAGCGACGAACGGAAACAACCTCAAAGATGCACCCAAAATGAATTCATCAGCGTCAGCATTTCAATTTGTTGTTGTTGCTGTTGTTGTTGTGGTGGTGGTTTTGTCGAAATTAAAAGATGAAATCACCATCGACCGACTGCCAACACCATCTTAGCGAGCGATCTGTTGCAGCAATAGCACCATCGGCAGCCAGCGGCGCGGCAGCGTCGGCGTGCAGAAAGTCTTCGTACTTCTCGGTCTGTTGGTGTGTCGTCGGCGTCGTCGTTGTCGTTGTCGTCGTCCCATACCGCTGTGCCCGTACGAGGATTGGTATTTGTTTTTGGCAAACATCTGCTTCCTGGGTTGGTTTCATTAGAAGCCGCCAACGACACGACGACACACCATGGAGATGCTCACTATTCACTTCATTGCGCTCAGCAATCACGGTTGCTGTATGTGTGCCGGGTTGCGCCTGCCGGTGCGGCGTACTTGTACGAAGCAGACGACACACAACAAGTTTGCACATGAAAATGACCATGATCCCAACCGAGCTGCCTTTGGACGTGTCCGTCTCTTGTCTGCACAATCTCTTCGCGTTAAGTGAACTCAATGAGAGGATAGTCGAAATGATTAGATGGATTGACGGTATCCAGTGTGTTTGGAGCACATGCCTTTGAGTCAAGTGGTTCTGCAATGAAGTTGAATGTTGGTATGAAAGAGGCGGACTTCTGGAGGTGCATTTTAAGTGATGAGTGCGAGAAATGGGCCAATGGAATTGACGTCACACGAATAGGAAGTGTGCACAGTCTTCGTTGGAAGCGGGATGAAATGAGAAAGCTGCACGATAGGATGAGACGCCAAGAAATGAGAAGACGCTGCTCGCAGCTAAGGCATCCACACCGCCACACTCAGCAACGTTTGAAAACATTTTGCGACGCATTTCATAGTTTTACTCTGTTAGCTTATAGCGCAGGGATGATGAAGCACACAACACGGGTGATGAAGAGTTACCACTCCACTCAAAGTGGTGAAGACTTACAGAAAAGACAGCTGTCAGAAGTTGAGGCAGCTGTTCCAAGCACATAATACAAACTGACTCATCCTCGTCAGATAAATGAAAACAGAAGTTTTTTCATGTCCTTCCTTGTATGTACCTCCAAACTAATTAAATTGAAATTTAAAACGATCAATTGGCAGCACTGCTATGGCGTATGACAGAAGCAACAGAAGTGTCATGAGATTTGAGTTCCACCCTGTACCACTAACGGTGCTTTTAACATCAATCAAAGATTAAACGAAACTTAACGAAACTTAGTGGTTGTAATGGCCACAGTTAGTCACTTTCTGCGCATTCGCTCGGTTGAAGTAGATTTAAATCTCCTTAAGTCCATTACGGTTGTGCCTTTAAACCAATCGTTTGACAAATTCAAGTCACCCTGAACCAAGAACCCAATCCAGTGTAAGCTTCAAAACAATGTCTGCACTTATCCACCATCCGCAGCTATCGTTTGAATGTTTCGTGGAACAAAATTGAAGAACAGGAGTACCATCAACACCAACGTACGTAGAGACCGATTTATTTCGCTCCCACTTATCTAAGCAAAAGATAACGAAACTTAACGAAACTTAGCGAACTGTTTCTTATGGTTTACTCATTCAATTTATTCAGCTATCTTAAGTTTGACATGTCACTTGACATATTAAAGCCACCTCCATCAATCTGAACCTTGAGCCCACGCCAATCTAAACATCAAAACGACATCCGTCCACATACACAGCCGTGACAGTGACCGGCCTCAACATCAAACTAATCACAAGCGACAAACCACACAGTTTCCAGCTCTGCATATCATTATGTTCGACTGAAATGTGTGTAGATTGCACTGTCCAAGGCAAACACGACTGGTTGCACCGACTGCAGAACGAGTTAACTGCGGAATAACTAACTACCTTTAAATTAACCACCCAACAACATCTATCAAACTTTCAACAATATTTTATGGGACAGTCGTCTCTTAATGATAACACGCCTCAAACATTGGCATTAAACAGCAACGAGCGACATCATAAAACAATAAAATTCGTATGACAAGTTAACTCGATCAGGTCCCCCCCCCCCCCCTCCCGCGGAACAGCTGTCCGCGGACAACCAAACGCCGGTGTCTGTCATCAATGCATGTCCTCACCGTCATTTGCATTTCCGAGGGCGGACAAGTTTTCACACGAGGCACGTCGCAACTTTTGCTAAACCAAAAAAAAAAAAACTCGTGCTCATCAAAAACAAAAACACAAAAAAAAAGCGTAAGATCATGTTCGGCTTGGAACATGATCTTACGGAACATTGACATTTGAATATGAATGCTTGCAGTGAAATATCAATCAGCTTGTGAATGTGAAAGTATCGATAAAACTTGCAAAGCGATCGCAAAATGAGAACTCAGAATAGTTTGCTTCTTGTTAGATCGGAGACCGAGGTCTCACATACAAAGCAAACACAGTTGATGGCACCTCTGATCTGGCAGCACTTTCCAAGTCTGTTGAAGTTTCTCTTTCGATTTCCCCTTGGCCTGTTTCGCCATTACACTCGCTCACGGAATATAAGCTCCACAAAACGGGAACACCCAAGTAGATCATCACTCACTTAAAGACTCATCAAACGTAGCCAGCCACTAACATCCAACAAAACACCTCTAATCGGTGTAATTTTCCAACATTTCTAGACATCATTACAATTTTAATGTCACTTTGAGTGTTTTGTCAGCTTAAGCACCGCCACCGCCACCGTCACCGTCACTGCCACTGCCACTGGCACCGCCCCAGTCGGCCAGTCGGCAACGTTTAACGACATATTGCGCCCGAGCACTCAGCCACTCAAGCCCCACAGATGCTATCACTGCACAAAATGTGTGGATGAAGAATGTGAATTGGGCGTGAACAAGACTACTAAATAGCTCAGCTTGTCGATACCATCTGTGTGCACCATTGCTGACATTAGTCAACAAAGCACAGCACAGCACACAACACACACTCGTCCAAAGATCCCTATCGGTTGGACATAAGTACGCCGCACAAGTACGCCAGTGAGCAGCTTATGCAATTTGTTGGCCAAACAATAAGGGCAATCTCTGCCCACTCGTATCGCCACAAAACGAATTCAATCAGACAAACAATGAGTAAGCAGGCAGGCAGGCAGCAGCGTTAAATAACGCTCCACCATCATAGTGCACCACTTTCCGTTGTCCAATTAGATCACCCAGTAGGCAGGTACAAGGGTTTATTAGTAACCAGGCAGATCACAACCACATCAGCTGCCAGCAGGCACCAGCAACCGCGAGCGATACCAGTGCTACCAGCCATGCCAAACAATTAACCAAAATACCGTTTAATTGGTTAAACCGCATCACGTTCCAATTCATAAAATTAGATTTCCAATCACAGAGTCCAGTATACCAGCTGAACACGACCAGCAAACCACCACCGGTGGCCCGCGCCGTGCCCCACCGCACCAGCGGTCCCACCAGCAACCAGGGCGGACTGGATAAATAAGAGTCCAAGTGTAACACACTCAACGTTACGTGTGCCAAAGGAAAATAAATAATTAATTAACATTGATACGAATCGAAATAGGGTCAAAACGCCGCCCATGGCTTCTGCGACATCTACGCGATACGCGATACGAGATACTCGCACTGGCACTGGCACTGGCACACTCATACCTAGTCAAAGTAATTCTATGGCAAACATAAACATTGCAACGAGAGAGCAAACAAACCCCGCCGACCATTCGTCCGTTGTCCATCCGAATGGTGAGTGTCACGTTGGAGGCGGCCAGAGGAACAGCATCAACAGCTGACAACACACCTCTTCCCTCAGCAATCAGGCGAGATATTCAAATCGAGTTCGCTTTCGATTCAAGAGACTCGGCAGCGCGCCGTTGTGAGATACTCAGACGCGAAATAATGAACCGCGCGCCACTGTTCTGCGGGGTTTCCTGCTCATTTCTTCGTTTTCTTCTATTCAGCGCTCCGCGCAATTTGTAAGTGTCACCATTTCAATCGGCTTAATAGGAGCACACGATATAATTAACTAGTAAATTGAAGTTTTCCCAGTGCACTCGTAACGAGGTTACACGACCGCGGTACATGGATGCAGCTCTCGTACACGCCAGCAAACTATGGTATGCTAAACACTCTCAGCATGATCTCTGTAGGAGGTTCTGCGCTGCAGCTGGAATGAGTGTGAGCCAGCCAGCCAGTGGGATTGGTAGGCAGGTAATCCCGTATGCCCGAGCGGCGATCATTATTTAAAATAACACACCGTCCGCGTCCATTTAGAAAAGTGGTGACACACCCGTCCTCTGATTGCGCCCGTGTGCACAGCCGTGCTGTGCTGTGTGCTCGGTGCTAGCCGGCGCGCAACCGCACCGAGTTCTCTGCGCCCAAGGCGCACACGGAGGGAGCATTGCATTCAGCAGCGACTGTGGACGGAAGGATCCCTTTCCCTTTCGCTTGGGTGGACACACAATAAAAAGTTGACTTATTCGATCTAAGGGCAAGATCTGCTCGGCCCGATCGTGTGTGAGATTCTGTGTAATTGGTTTCCGATAGGACACTGGCGGCCGGCATATGACTCAAGGGTCAATGGCAATGGTTGTTCTTGTGCCGCGACTTTTGTTTCTCTGATATTCGAATTTATTTTGTCGAAATAACAAGAAACAAACACGCTTCCAGGCGGAGAACCAACAATTACCGTCCACAAATTGTGAACGTCAATTGAACTGTCAAAGTTGATACCGATCTGACATTTAAGTGCGTCCATAACCGGCAACGTAAGAGTGTTCTTTTCAAAGCCAATGACACTGATCTAGCGTTTAATTGCTGCTGTCAAAACATGTTGATGATGTGTTCACATCCATCGCTGACAGGTGAGTTGGGAATCGTAACAAAGCATCGCATGACGCTTTGTGTTCCCTGTTGTGGAATGTGTCATTTGTGGCAGATTGCTGAAATGAGAAATACCGACGTTCATGTTGTTGAAATGTCATCTTTGTGACTGGAATTGACTCATTTGACATTGACATTGGGGTCTACATGGGAAAAAAATAAATAAAAAACAGGCGAGAATCATGAGAACTACTATTCCGAGAAATGATAACGACGGCTCCAGGGCATGATTGTGCGTTTGCACTTCACGCGGTAATGCCCAGTGTAATGAGATATCCGAGACTCGGAAATGTCGATGGAAATTTTATAGAAATGTCAAGTTCGCTTGACAGAAAGGCATTTAAACGTGAAATGGTAGCTCATGGGAGAGATGCAAAAGATGATGTCATTTACCGAAATGTCAAGTTCGCCACGAACATGCTGACAGCTGGAAAGCATTTCGACTTGACACTTATAAACGTGATTTGACAAATGTTAGCGCATGGGAGTGGATGGGAGAGATGCAAGAGATGATGTCATTTATCGAAATGTCAAAATTAAATGTCAACATCGCGAGGAACACACTGACAACTGGAACGTCATTTGAAAAATGTCAGTTCGCATGTTTAGATGAGACCAATGCAAGAGATGATGTCACGATGACGCATCGCAGAGAGAATTTCGTTGGAAACTCAAAAAAATATACCGGGGAGTGAATAATTTGTGAACGTCACTTTGAATGGAATGAATCATCTGGATTAGCTTTAATTAGCAGTTTATCGAGACATTCCTAATTGAAATCCCGTCAAGAATCCAAGTGTTTTACTGCCGCCGTCGGACGCAGTGACTGGAATTCAAATGAAAGTTGTCAAGAATGTGTTCTGTCAGATGCGTCGAAGAAATTTGTCGCAGCGAACAGTTCCAACAGAATGCTTGGAAGCTCAAATACTTCCTTTTTTCAATGCAAATTTGTTCACAGAGACACGATGAATTGTCGGTGTACATCAGAATACATCTCAATCTGGCAACACCTACGCGACACACATTGAACAACGTCCGCAGACACTTATCGACACAGAGAGACCTGCATTGTTCACCTCTCGAATGTTGTCTTAACCATCACGCGAGGGGTGATCATATTCAAATTAAATTGACCGAGCCAACGAACGGCAGACTCTGCCGCGCATGCGTACACTCCGTGCTGCCGCCGCTTGCCATGTTTGTTTATTAATAATTGAATTGTTGAATTGATTGGAATCGTATTATTGCTATTAAAGGAGAGATCTTCATTGTTGTCTACCACCTCACAGGTAGTTGTTGTAGCGTGTAGGTAGGTGGTCAAGTCCGACGCTGGATAATGATGTTGATGTTGCTGCGGACAAAGTGGATGCAACTGCCAGGCACAGGCTGCTACGGGGCCCGTGCAGGGACATTGTCGAGTTAATTGCATTCAGCCGAGTGAGAGTCGGCAAAGAGACAACTGTCATTTGCATTGAGTTGCAGTGTCATATTGGGTGGGCAAAATCAAGGAATTTGCATTTGCCAGCCGTGCTTGACTGATGCACTCGGTTCCGTCTGCATACTCTGACACCGGGTGAGCCGTGAGCACACATCCTTCTCGCTCTCTCTCTCTCTCTGTCTCTCTGTGTCACTTGTACGGTGTCTGTCGAATGGCGATGACAATTGAATTTTAATGACAGCACCCCAGCGACGACTTTTGTTGTTGATTTCTTAATTGATTTCTGTTTTTCGGCCTGGAAATACGGGCCGGATCTTTATGCTTTGTGCATCGTCGCCGTTCCTCGACATTCGTGTTTAACGTGTTTTTGTTTTAGAGACCCTCGCATGCACGAGGGTATTTGTTCAGTCAGACCGCGGCCCGACCCGGTCTATCCCCTTTACATTCAGCCGCGCGACGTTTTCCCATGACACAAACGTCAAAGGGGAACGTACCCACCACGGTCTGACATAAGGGTTGCCATGACAATTCATTCAACGTGAAGGGTATTTGAATTTTATGACCCCATTAACTGCTTATAATTGGAATTCAAGGGTATTCGGTATTGTGTTACCATCGATACCGCACAAGTAGTTAACTAATGCACTCTGGAGTGCACGATGCAGTCGCGCCATGTGGGTTGGAGAATTCAACAGAACTCGTCAAGCCATTTCAAATTCGCCTGCGTCTTTTCACCGACATTGCGGTGGATCATAATTGCGTTGAATGAGTGTAACCAGCTGTTGTGCCGGTACATCACTACTGAGGTGGCAATGCCGAATGCCGAAGGCGATTCTGTCACGACTTTTGACGAGAATGAGGTAATGCTTTACGCATTTATGAATATTGCTTGTGATTTAACGAATGAAATACAGCGAAGCCATTGTGTCGGCACGACGATGGGGGGTTCTGTCGGATCGTCTCTGTCTACGACAGGTATGAGTATTGGGAAATGTTTATGGTTATTATTTTGATTTATTGAAGCGATAATTAGAAGCCAATGGAAAAAAAAAACATTTTAATGTGTCGGTAGTCGGCGCGATTGCCTTGCCGAGGAGTCACCGCAGTCGTGACTACAGGTCGCCGCGCTTCTCGGCGGCGTACTTGAATTTTGAAACTTATTAAAACGAACGTGACGTTTGGTGGATTCTTAGAAACTCTTTCGAGATAACAGGTAGCGATTTGCACTTAATTATTGACGGCGGCGGCAGTAACAGAAACTGGAATATGGTGCTTGCGCCAAATGAACAGAAACCAGGCGCAGAGCTGTGTCATGATCAGAAATGTCGGAGTGAAGTCATTTCAACCGGGTGTCTAGACAGAGGTGGCGTTTTTGTTTTTATGTTGCTTGATCGAACCCGCAGCGGATGGGTGATGCGGGAAGGTTTGACGGTATAAAATACAATCTCCTCAGAGGTACTGTAGACTCTCCCTCAGTCGAACTCCCTCTATCTGGAACTAATTTCACTGTATTAAGGGCGCCAGATTTTCGATCTTCTCAGACAGCCTGGCAGCACCCAAGGCCAACCTTTTGGTCTCTAAAAGCGTCAAATACTGCCTCGACGCACGCAATCCCTTGCCAGACACAATAAAGTGAAGCTCGGCTGGGTCCCTGGACACAGGAGGATTGCAGGCAACGGATCCGCATATGAGCTCGCGAGGGCTGGCTCGGCTATCTGCATACATCCCGAACCCTACTGGAATATCAATTGGACACCAGCTACAACGCTGATAAATGAATAGAAAAACAAGCTTTGCCTAGACCAATGGACCAACGGTGATGGTCTTCGGCAATACAAACGTTTAATCAAGCATTATTCCTGCAAGGAAAAACTCCATATCAACAAGGGAAGCATAGATAATATAGCAGAAGAGGGGAAACAAAATGCCTGCCACTACAAAAATTGACAGCCTATTGGGGTCTCAGAAAAAGTTCGTCCAAACAACGCGATTTCGGTTCACTGGGAACATAGTATAACTTTCAATCAATGTATTGTGAACTGAATCCAAGCTTGCAGACTAAATTCAGACTTATACTATCTTTCCAACGAACACAAATCCGAGATCAAGCTACTTACTACTCTGACTATAACAACCACCAAACAAACATGCGCATTTAGCCATTGTGCAATCAAATATCCATAATTTTGATCGCAATTGAGAGCCGGATTCGTTTAAGTTTGTTGCAGTGTTTCCTCATTCGCCCACGAAACTCTAAGGGGCACCCAGTTTTGAATGTCGTCTACTACTCGGTATCACAGCCAGACATGTGTCATACGAGTTGACATCAATATATCCCATGGAAATTCGAAACTCTGACTTAATGTCACAGAGATCCTCATGCCGCACAAATCAAACAAACCTTTTGGAGGTCAGCAATAGTGCTGTCTGCGCTGACAAGGGAAAATCTGTCACAAATCTGCCAGAAAAGCTTCAAACTTCAAATGAATTTAAACTGCTAACTAGGGCTTAGTTTCTATGTTCGATAAATTTGCGTGTCTTAAGAGCAGTCACATGCGAAAGTCAGGCTACATGCCTAATCTCCGACTGCGAATCGAACATACCTCTTTTCTGCACGCACATGACATGCAGGTGGCAGTCATTTTGATAAAATCGCACTCATAATCGTCATGGTGACACTCTGTTGTGTACACATTTATAACGATATTTACTGCGAAAGAAGATAAACAGATAATTGTTGATGAGAACCCATGAAGATCTTGCAATAAATTGCAAATTTTTTTGTCTTGCACATCGTCATTCTTGTGAGACATTGGATGGAATTTCGTGGAACACATTTGCTCAAACAAGAAGGAAAAGATGAACCTCGTCTTCATTTTTCGTTCATTAACACCCGACAGAGTTATTTTTTCAATGGCTTAAGAAACATCCAGGTCAACACCATCAGCCTAGTTTATAAGAAATTTCCTAATTGCTCTCCTGTCACAGACGACTAAGTCACGGCTAAAGTGCATTTCATTAAATTCTTTCACAAATTCGAACACGATCAATTCAAATCACTCAAGATCTCAAGCATCACCCATCAAAGCGGCAGAATGACATGATAATTACTCCACGAGCCATTCACAATCCCGCGAACGAACGCGTAGAACGCCGAAGAACTAATTATATGCTGACGGCAAATTAAAAACCAATTTGTGTCTTCAACAAAACCGAAAGTCTCTTTCACTGCGACCGCAGCCGATAATTTCTATCCAACCTACGATCGAATCGCTCGCAATTAATTGAATTACAAAGATCAACATCAAACCAAAATGCGATGATTAATCAACATTTACACAGAGTCTAACAAATTTGCACTCGGTTAGCGCGAAATCAATCAAACAGAAACCAACCAACCTACAGACCAACTCATAAATCACTTTTTTTCCAAAAATAAAAACAAAAAAAAACGGGAAATTGTGACCAATACCCGATGAAGTTGTTTTTGAGGAATGAAAAACAACAAAAAACAAACGACCATCGGAAATATTAACAAAAATGATTTAACTGCACTCTTCGCCAATCCGTGGAAGTTCCCCCGCTTGTTTATAGCTTAATCCGCTCATAATTCTGTCCTAACATCGCTCTCTCACAGGGAACCTTGAAAAGTCCCCCTCGTAAGCAGCACACACAGCGACTCATTCATAAAATGTCATAAAACAAAAAAAAAACTATAAATAAGAATAAAAATAAAAATAAAAAAAACAGCATAATAACCCCAAGAACACCACCCTCGCCCCCAACTCAAGAGGCAGGAGAAGTGTTTTTTTGTTTTTTGTTTTTCTTAAAATAGCCACTCTAACGTCTGTCACACACATGTGCGTGCACGGGGGCCAGGATTCATATTCCAGTCGTCATTTTATGGCAATTTAATTAATTTCCTCCCCGGCCTGCCCTCGGAAGGGACAACATAAACACACACTCGTAGGCCCTGAGACCTGAAGAAGTAAGCTCTCCCCTTGTTCCATAAATTAAGTGCGTTTTTTTTTCTCTTCTTCTTCTTTTGAGAAGAGATTACATTTGACTGTTCATTGATAAACTCACAGCCGTTACTCTGTCAATAAAAATAAATTTCCATAAGCCTCGACACTTACTCTCAGTAGATGAGCCAACAAATTAATCCAGCTTCGTCGGCGGCGGCGGCGGCGGCAAGTGGGCTGCGTTGAGATTGCAAATAATCCAAATATGTAAGATACAAAGCGGGCGTGTATGTATCACTGATGATGCGAATGCGATAGATTCGACTTAATCGTCGGCCAAATTTCCGGTATAATCACTTTTGTTTTCACTCAAAATTAAGGCCAATAGACACCAATAGACTCTGTCTGACAACCAGATCAGATATTTATAGATTCTTCTCCAGATTCTTTTTTTCTTTTTCTTCACTTCTTTCTCTTGTTATGCGCGCACAATGACAACACTATCACTTGATTCGTATTTCAGCTCGTATTCGTATTAGAAATATTTATTTTTTTCTTTTCTTTATTTATTTTTAATTTCTCAATCAACACTTGTCGCAGGGGGCGGCCGGGTGCTTCAGGTGGTCATTCATCCGTTGAGCAGAACGAATGACATTCAACACTTGGAACAAAACTAGGACCCCGCAAATAGGCCTGTTTTTTTTTTATTTTTTTGCTAGAATCTCTGCGCGCGACAAAGGACTGAGTTTGTGTCGACGTTACGGCTCGTTACTGGCATTGAATGTACGGCCCGAGAACAAATAGAAAGACTGGGTACCGACCTACAAACAAAAAACAACAAAAAACGAATTCAATACGAAACATACGTTTCCAACATTACAAACACATGTGTGTAAGCAAATTCAAAATTACAAGAGAAAATTGCTTTTTTTTCTTCTGTTTTTCTGTTGAACAAAATAAAAAGAAGCAGAGAACAGAACAAAAAATGAAAAAGCGTTCGTTATAGAACTGTCAGCCAGATGTGTGTGGTGGCGGCGCGCTAGAGTTGTGTTCCAATTGAGTGAGTTTTGAGTTTTACATGAAATCGCATTCTCCGCTGTAGGAAGTTGCTGTCGCGCCGTGCCGTGCTCTCCCGTTGAACGTACTTGCATGCATACACTGGTCGTAATTGAATTTAAATTGGATTGCCAGGCTTGGCTAGACACTGCATATTCTCTAATTACCACCGGACGGGTAGTAGTTTTAACATTAACCAGAAAACAAAAGAAACAATTCTACATGACAAGTGACAGGTGACAAACGTCATCGACACCAGATGACTGAGAGCCAGAGCCAAGTACGTACGGCGACAGACAACGACCGCGTTAAGATAACCATAGCACACAGCGGAGGCGCTAATGTTATTGCAATTGGTTCACACAATCATGTGTGTGTAGGCCAAGTGAACGGAGGAACACACTCATATATAGGTTATCAGTCAGAAGCGTCCGTCTCCTGCCAACCGACGACAACTGTCAGCAATTCCAAAAATAAGGGCTCTCTCTGTGGCATCGACATTACCCGTAATAATCTCGTAATTAGTTCGTTCTATGTTATTTTTCGAGGCAGTGTGCGTATCGTATCACGTACGTGTTTATCTCTGCTTTTTTCAAAAGACAACAAACAAAAATATTCGTTTCGTTTTAATTTTTTTATTTCTTTTCTTCTCTTTCGCGACGAACGCGTCGATATAATTTCCTACACACGCGACAAGCGCTCGCTCCAACCGACACACACAAATGTAATCAATGGCATTCGCTAGCCAACTGATCTTGCTCCAGAGAGAACGAGCCCATGACACCGCCAGTCGCAACGCCACCACAGTAGACTTGTTGACTCACTCGATGGCAAAAATGCTGTGAACGAATGCCACTCAAACGAAATGTGATCGGAGTGTAAGTGCGACGGCGGAATCGACTCAAACATGTTGGATCGCCGCGCGTGGGTTCGAACTTCGAGGTGATGAACAAAAAAACAACGAAAAACAACGCATCGCTGAATGAATTGTTGTCGTAGTTGCCGCCACTGAGCCGGTTGCGTTTGAGTACTGATAAGAGAAATCGTATTCAGCTGATAGCCGCCACCCCTGCGATTTTGTTTCGGATAAGATACCGCTGGAAGCGCAGAGGCGGTGGAACATTTTTGTTTTGCTTGTTTTTTTTTTTCAGAGCTCTCCTTCTGCGAAAACATTGTGGTTTAACCATTTTTAGAAGCAGACGCCCCACAGAGAAACGCAGATGTGAGTCAAAAGCGTTGAACAGTTACAAGGAAAGCGGGCTGAGTCACTTACCGGACCACTCGATCGTGTCTTATAGACCATCTGATGACTTCATTTCGCTCGGACCAATATGGTCTGCGCAACATCTTCTCTGTTTATAGATCGCGAACAAGGCAGCAGAAGTGTCACGTTCTGCAAAATACTCGTACCAAAATGTCAAGGATCGAGCGCGGTGAGGCTGAATGCATATCATTGTTGTCGCGGTATATCGTGGGACATTAACAGCCGTTTTGGGGACAGAGAGGCTGCGTCCATTGTCACAGCAGTTCACCACTGTGTCATTGTCAGCTGGCTTCAGTTAATGAAAGATGCCAAGGTCGATCTGAAAATACTAAGCGTAACAGATGTGCTGTGGTGAGGTGAAGACGAGAATGCGTTTGATATGTGAACTCTTTCGAAAAAAAATGTAGAAAAACGGCCGCTTTTTTGAATAAGTTTCCTTTAAAGTGAAAAGTTCCTCCCTGAGTCCCTCCGGACAGGTGTAACTGATAAAAATAACACGTATCATTTCTTTCATGGCCAAGTTGAATGATGTCCACAAGGGAGAATGTATACATACAAATCCGACCACGCGACGCCGCGCCTGCCTGATGAAACCACGCTAATAGTTTTGGAGCAAGTCGTTACTGAGTAACGAGTACTTTATTACGTACCAGTTACCGAAGATTTACTCCATAATAAATATCGTTGCTACCACGGTTTCAATACCCCTCGTCTGTCGACAATGGTGTTCCTTTATGTAGTCCTTCATTTAACCCGCTGGTTGTGTATCTGGTTTTGAGTGCGAAGAGCAATACAATGTTCTTGCAGAAGTACAGTGCCAGGAAATACCCGCAAAGGGGTTAAATATGTGACCACTTTTCATCAGCAACGACAAGGGTTGGTTTTCGCACAAGTAGAATGGTTGCTTTAAACTTACGACTGCCGGTAACGCCTGAAACACAATGCTGAGTTTGGTGCTGCCTTCGATTGACGCTTCACTTCCCCAATACACGCAATGCAAATGCGCAGCCACAAATATTGCGTTGTGCTACCGTTCTTACATTTGTTTAAAAAAAACGAGAGGAAAGATGTACGTATCTCCAGTACTTACAAAATTGATCAACATGAGCTTAGATCAAGCATCTGTACCAAACATGCTTAAAAAATCTATAGTTAGACCGATTCACAAAAGTGGAAAAAAAAGTGAAATCCTTAACTACAGACCAATCTCAATCCTATCAGTAGTCGATAAAGTTCTAGAAGAGGTGTTGGCCAGAAGACTATACAACTTTATAGAAAAACACAACAGCCTCAACAAGAATCAATTTGGATTCCGCAAAGGAAAAAATATAAACAGACTACTTGGAGATTTCGCGAACAAAATGTACCTAAGTTTGGACAAAAACCATAGCTCAGTAGTTCTGTTTATTGACTTTAAGAAAGCCTTCGACACTTTGAGCCACAGACAAATCTTAAGGCAGCTGGAGAAGATTGGTGTACGGGGTCACATCTTAACATGGTTTGCAAGCTACCTAAGTAACAGATCATTCCAGGTCAAAATTGGTGATTACGTTAGCAATGAAGAAAATATCGATTATGGTGTTCCACAAGGATCGAAGCTAGGTCCGCTTCTGTTTATTATATACGTCAATGATCTACTGTCAGTGCTGAAGTATAGTACGGGTTATGCGTATGCGGACGACACAGCGATCGTAGTTAGCCATAGGAGCGTTGACGAAGCGGTGAAACTTATGCAATTAGATTTTAATAGAATCGCTGCTTGGTGTCACGACCATGGATTAATTATCAACGCACTTAAGACAAAGTTAATGCACATTCGCCCGCCGCATATTCCCAGAACGAAACTTAAGATAAAAATGCACAGCGTAGATTGTTTGCACAGATATGGCTGTGATGGAATAACAGAAGACGATGATGACTGCACCGTAAACATTGAGTATGTGTCAACGTATAAGTACCTAGGACTGACAATGGACTACAACTTTAAATGGAACCATCATATAGAGATATTGAGGAAGAAATTGTGTCACTCTGCATACGCCCTTTTCCATCTTCGTAAACTGTGTACGCCAAGAGTACTCAAACAGTGCTACATGGGCCTGGTGGAATCACATCTACGGTATGGAATAACAGCGTGGGGAAGAGCATCTCAATTGCAATCGCTACAAAAAGTGCACAGAAGACTTCAAAAGCTTGTGGTGGAAACAGGAAGTAGCAGAGAAGTTCAGCAACAAAGAAGCCAACCAACACGCATGCTTAACATCTGCCAAATACATAATTTGGAAATCTTGGCCAATTTCGATGATGACAACACATACAGGATCCAAACACAGCAGACGGTGAACACTAGAAGACGACAGCAGCAGCTATGTGAAGTTCCGAGGTACTGGAATGAATATGGTCGAAGGACAATTAAAGTGGCAATTCCGACAATCCTTAACGAACTCCCAAGGGAAGTTCGCAACCTACCCAAAAGAGAAATTATAAAAAAAGTTAAAGAAATCTATTTAAACTCTTCAAACTAAAATATTCAACTTTAAACTTAAATTCGAAAATCGTAAACTATTGTGTTATTATAACTATTTGTTACTTGTATTGCCCATGTTTTTGCTTTTTTAACTAACACATAATTGAATTTAATGAACTTCAACATTTATAATTGTAATTTTTTGTGATTAGTCATCTGCAGACAAGCCACTCAGGCTTTGCAGATACACAAGTGTAAACACTCCAAAATGAATTATAAATAAAAAATGAATTGAATTGAATTGAATTGTCCTTTGCGAGTATCAACCAGAAGTCAAAAACTATTGCTATAGCCGACTTGGCAGCTGATCGTCCCTTTGTCCAGCTACAAATTTCAACGACAGTTATTCACAAATTTTTGAATGTTGTATCAGGTAATCGACAAAAGATCGAACGATAGAAAAAAGACTGAATCAAAAAAGTTTGGGGGCCCTGAGAGGTAGACGTCGGTTGCATGCGATAGTATTGTGTTTTTTCGCTTGAACGTTCTCAATTAAATCCTGAAGTACCTTTCTAACGTAAGCAGTGTAAAGAGTGTTCAGACATAACGAGCACTCATTTAACGTTAATTTTGGGTCTCTAATCGAAGCCGTTAAAAAGAAGAACAGCGAGAACGATAGCCGCGAAGCGTGTGTGCGAGATATTAATTTACGAATTTTTTGGTGGCTGAGACGGTAATTCGAACGCAACTCTGTTTTAGCGAGTGATTTACCGACGTGATACAACATCGTTTTGAATAATGAATTCGCTGATAAGACTCTAGTTACATATGACAAGAAGATATTCACTAAAGTAGTTCCACGTAAGAGACGGAAAATTGAAGCATCACCAAAGGGGGAACAAAATTGAATTCTGCCAATTCCCAGGATCCATCCCAGGACCATTACTCCGCCTTCTAAGCGGAGTGCACAGCGCCAGCTATTTCAGCAAGAACGGCCATAATAAATAGCATCAACGATCAAAGAATTAAGAAACTTTAAGGCTGTCCTAAAGAGCTTACTAGGAAGTTTATCTCTCGAGGAATTGTTCAAGTTATTCCTGAGTTTGGATCTCTCATTAAGAAGTTCTATAAGAGGGGTCGAGATCGAGGTCGAATCATGTTACTCTTGATCTCTTCCTCTGTACTACGGAGAATATGAAAAGTATCATCAATTTAAAATCCAATTGAGACATAAGATACACTGGGCCACTCTTCGAAGCTCTGGATCTGAACAGTGTCTTTGATGTCAGCGGTATGAATAAGTAGCGGCCCATTGCTCCTTCCACCCGAGATGCAGATCACGAAAGTGAGCACCTAAAAGCCCATTCATAATTGACGTAAGTGTGCTTACTTTCAGCTTATTTTACAACCGACCGAAGAGTAGCAAGAGTCATTGTCAAATTTCAAAGTGCTCATAATTGATTCCGCAATATTTCAACACCAGCTGTCATTTATGTTTGATCCCATTATAATTAAAAAAAAGTGAACGAAACTTAACAAAACATAACGAAACTTAACGAAGTGATATTTCTGTGTATATGCTAGTCTTCTTAAGTTCATTTTGGGTTACAATTTAGTCTCGTTTAAATTTTTTTTAGGACGGATTGAAAAAGTAAATTTAATAACCGTTCATATTCGAACCTCGCCCAATTTGGTTGTGTAATTAGTGTGCAGGCGTCTAAAAAGTCGATTCCAAACACGCGTTGTTCCCAAGCGGTCCACCCATCTAAGAACGAACCGCGCCCGATGCTGCTTGATTTCCGTGATAGGACGAGAGCCCATTTTTTCTGCATAGTCTGGTCGTTGACAAAATTTGAGCTCCTCCTGAAGGATTCCTCAATCTCGTCTAGTGGCCTAATACAGGATAAGGATGGATGTCCTATTATCCTCCATGTCGTACGCCAAATAGTGGACAGCATGCGCCAACACGAACGGGATGTCGTGTGGGATGGTTTTCCGAGGTCTAGTACCTGAGTGGCGTCACTATTTACTGTTGCAGGTTGCCCGTGATCCCTTTCCAATGTGACATCTATACAATGTGCTCCGGATTCAAAGAAAAGCTCACCTGGTGTCAAGATTCTTCGACAACTGGAACATGGGTTCCACAACCGTGACAACCGCATCGTATACACTCACCATTCACGCATGCCGCGTGCATACTCGCAACTCACACTCGAAAGTGAAAAATAAAGCTTATGGATTCAGCAAGAGTTTTTTTTCCCACAGGCAATGCCCAAGAATGTGGATACAATTCTAAAACTTGTGAAATTGCCCAAGTTCTAGTTAAAGACTGACTGACTCTAAATCTTTATGGGGACAGATTCCATGAGCGTGGATTTGCTGTGTACCCACTTCTCCGACACCGCAGGGGTGAAAGTGAGCGTAACCTTTAGTTAGAATTTATTCACCCTATTTTCGGCCCCTAAAATGATTTAATAATGAGCAGCATCGGCTTCAATTATCTCGTTTAAAGATCACCGTCATGTGTTAATTTTGGCCTTAGTGGAACTGCAGCCTGGAGTCTGTCACTTGGATCTAATCTAACCAAAGTTCACGGGGATTGACCTTATTTACGGACTGTCAAGGACCCACTCTTTTGGGAAACATACCCACATTCCTAACATCATTACCAATTCGACATGCCCGCAGGATCCTCACATCTTACCTGGTAGCACTTATGCGGTCTTACGTGTTAAATGAGAGGTTGCCCTACGCTACTAGATCATCACGTGTTTACCCAAGAATCCAATAGCTCACCCAAAAGGAATCACTTATCAGGCATTCTCCTGGTTCCTTGCCAGCAAGTGTGAAAGGTCAACGGCATGTTCTTTGACTACCAGCCAGATTGTCCATCACCGGTTACCTGTTTGCTGCCGTATCGTTCGATGATGGCGTTTACCTTGAAGCGTGAAAGAACCCAAGCTACTACCATTAACTGAATCGCATCGCATCCCTGACCACATTTTCCCCAAGCCACACAGAGCCATTGACACAACTTCGCCGTTCCACGGCGGAGACACACGAAAAAGGAGGCAAACCGAGATAACCCGCAGCCAGCTGAAGTGATGTTGATAGCAGCGACCGTCATCGATGTCGCAGTCGTCACCTAACCAAATATCCGTCGAGTGTACGCTTCACGCTCTTTACCCAGTCACAGCATGGCGAGCTCCTACAGGAAACACCTTGCATTCTGACACATTTGTGTTCGTTCCACTTCCACACACCGGGCCTGCATCCATGGCAGCAGGGCAGCAGGGCAGCATGGCAGCACGGCTTCGGCTGTTGTTAAAATACCACAATCATTTGCACCCAATAACGATCCCATGCACGGTGTTGTTGGCTGAAGCAATTAAGACGAGACATAAAAGGCCGCATAAAGCGCATTCTTTGGATGCGCATTGTGTGTTTGTTTACACGAGCTGGCGCTTGGATCCAGCACCGAAACCTGTGGGTGTCACCGAAGTCTGAATATGATTGCGCTCCCTTCCCCCCTCACGCTGTGCTCGCAGCAATGCAACGTCTTAATCTTGATCTCATCTCGATCATTTTGATCTGGATCACCGATAAATGCGTTTGTCAGCCGTACGCGATGAACGCTAATGAGGTTGCTCCATATTCCGGCGGATGCTGGCTGAAAAGTGAAAATCCCATAACTAATGTCACGGATTGGACACGGAATTAGTTCGACCACTGGCAGGGGGAGCTCGCTGCGGCGCGTCTGTGGCTGTGGCTCAGTGCCACCACTAAACGGAACTGCATTTGAATTAATTTGTGGACGGTTTGATGTTTTAATTAATCCCCGCGGCCATAAACTAGTGATCCGACAACTCCTACTGACGTAATCGGTTAGTTATGGGTCATTCGCCATCTGGGGGCTGCTGGGCGGCAAGGCGGCCAAGCGGAGGCGGTAATTTGTGTTTTTGGTCAGCTTATGTAAGAGATCCGAGATTAATGAGTCAGTGTGCTGGGCTCCTTTGTTTTGCTTCTTTTGTTTTTATTCTGAGGAGAGACAAAAACAAACGTTTAGCGGTTCTGCGCAGAGGAGCGGAGGAGCGGTTTAATGTCCTGTTTAGACTGTACCGCTGTGGAATATCAATGTCGTCGCCCGATGGCGGACAGTAGCAGCAGCATTCTGCCAACTTTAGTGCGCACACATGTTCGAATGATTTGACTTTTACTTCGGCTTCTGATTCTTAGAAGTCATGCGTCTTATGTTTAATTCATTGCTCGTTGATGTTGGAAGGTGCGCACGCGATCTTACTCGTACTTGGACAGCATTGAATTGGAACATTGACTGCGTCCAATGGTCAATTGATCCGTGGAATTTCTAATCCAACGTTCACTTTTTTTTCTCTCCGTGATTTGCCGTCGAGGGAAGACATACTTGGTAGCGTCTGTCATATTCGAAGCTAGCCCCTGGCCGAAGCTGCCCACAAGCACAACGTTGCCAGTCATAACGACAATCGACATACCGATCGGATAGATTATGTCGTGCTCGTTTTACGCGACGGCCAGCTATAGCGGACCGAACAAGGACAATGAACTCGGTTGTCTGGTGGCAGACGCTGGGAACCGTCAACAGATTCTTTCTTTTGCTGAATCGCAAGACCGTCGCAGATGTGAGCAGCATTCACGTACTTACGTAGATGAGGCGATTACCACGTCTGGCCGAAGTGAAAATGGGTGACCACTCACTGGGGCTGGCTTGCTAGCTCATATTGCAATCGAATCAGATTTGGTTCGAGGACAAGTCGATTTTGAGATCAGTGAACGCGCCGATGGCTAAGAGTCAACAACCGAAAATCAATTCATCGCACATAGCGGTAGACGACAAGCGGTGCGAGCTTGAACATTCCGCTTTCGAAGGATTTTCTGCACGAGCTAATTGGAATGCAACGAGTGATGGAGGAATGTGCGGCGCGATTGGATCAAGGATTATTCATGAAGCATCCGCATTTTTGCGCTCCGAGTTCTATCATAGATCTGCATTTTCTTTTGAAACTTGAATCATAAACAGATGAGGAGTTTGGATCAGTTGAGTGTTTGAATCCCATGAGGTTCTTACGCGCAGAAATGTCAGCCTAACGCTAGGAGCTCTCCTCAGGTATCAAGTGGGTCCATTCCTTAAGGGATAATCCCCGCCTTTAGATTAAGCCGAGGCCCATCTAACGCCGGTTACAATTCAACTCCAACACTTGAACACTGAGTTGGATCACAACCACAGGCACATCTGCATATGACACAACCATGGCAAGTAATAGTCGGCATAAGCTATGTGGTGGCGTCTTTGGCGGCTTGGAGTGGTGGCGTCTTTGGCGGCTTCGATTCAAACGCTTCCACAAGGAAACTAACCGAGCCATCAGAAGTTCTGGCCAAGCGGAGCCAGGTGAGTTTTTGAACTTGGTCCGAACCACATCATTATGGGTCGCCTACGTGACAAAAACCAGCGCAGCGTAACCCTTTCCCTTGTATTATTCTTTCGGTCATTACTCAAATTGCATGACGATAAGTGAGAGTTGGAATAAGAACTAAGTTAAGAACATTTAGTGGCGCCCGTTGCGCTGTAGGTCTGTGCGTCGACCCGTATGCACTCGAACCTCTGTATCTAGGTTCGAATCCCAGTACGACAAAAATAATTTGCACGGTCCCACCTCTTTCGTGTCACTGACAATGTTCAAAAAAATATAACTGACTAGCTTCGCAAACTTGGCCGTTCGGAGTCGGCATAAAACTGTAGGTCCCTTCCACTCGCGAGAGAACAATAGCACGAACAGCACGAGTGGTTGCTGAGAAGCTGAGCCCTGACCCTCTACGAGCTGACACACATTATTATTATATTAAAAACCGCTCGTGATTACAAATCTTCCAAAATTGACCCAACTTAGCCAATCCTAGAGGAAGACTCAGCATTACTCCGCTCATCACTCGTGAAAAAGACCACGAGATATTTAAACATCTCTTCACCTGCTTCTGAGATTCCACTAACGCGTAGAAACGCCGCAGACAAAGTGCACATGTCTCTCCTCTATCTTGTCTCTACCTAGCCAGTACTGTGTCTTGACCCTGGACACTTAAGGGCATTCGTAATCCAGCAAATAATATAAAAACAACCGCCGCCATAATTGCGTCTTTAAAAAATATGAACAATGCGGCACCCTAGACGTACGAATGTCCCTCACAATTAAGCATTATTTTATGTTACTAACAGAATATTTAAATATAATTTGTTTGCTGTTTGGTTTGTGCCCCTGTTCAATGACTTCCCTTGGTCGGTTTGTAAAGGGTGGTTAATTTTAAGGGCCGATGTTGAATGTGAACCACACCTAAACGTCAAGTTTTTTTCTGCATTTCATTTGACATTTCTCAATTTCAGACTAATTCAATTTTAACCATGGAAAGATACACAAAGCCTCTTAACCATTTCAAGCATCGTCAATGGTCAGAATGGTGGCAAGAAATGGCAACATTGGATGATCAATTTTCGAAGAAAATCATCTTCTCTGATGAGGCACATTTTCACCTCAGTGGATTCGTCAATAAGCAGAATTGCCGCATTTGGGCGAACGATAATCCAAGAGTGATTGTCGAAAAACCAATGCACCCACAAAGATTGACTGTTTGGTGCGGTTTATGGGCTGGCGGCATCATCGGGCCGTATTTTTTCCAAAATGAGGCCGGTCAGGCAGTTACTGTGAATGGTGTTCGCTATCGTGAAATGATAACGAACTTTTTATGGCCCGAATTGGAATATATGTGGTTTCAACAGGATGGTGCCACTTGCTAACGAAACAATGGCTCTTTTGCGCGACAAATTCAATGGCCGTGTTATCTCACGTGGTGGCGATGTCAATTGGCCGCCAAGATCATGTGATTTGACACCGTTGTATTTTTTTCTTTGGGGTTATTTGAAAGAAAAAGTGTACGTCGATAAGCCAGCAACAATTCAAGAGCTAAAGGATGAGATAATTCGGCACATTAACGGCATAGAACCTCAATTATGCTTCAGAAAATTTGGACCCTCGGATGGAGGTGTGCCGCCAAGGTCGCGACGGCCATTTGGCCGATATTTTGTTCCATACATAAATGAACCATACCAATATTATCATAATAAAAAGAAATGACAATAATTTCCTAAATAATTTGTGTTTTATTCAAAATCAACATCGGCCCTTAAAATTCAACCACCCGATAGTTACAGCAAGACGGTGCACAGTGGGGCCCACTGTGAAATAATATGAAAATTTGTTTGTCATATTTTTAATATGTTTGATGACTTATTGTTTTCATAATTTGTTGAAGAAAACATAGTCGTCTTCGTGTTTTTCATTTGATGTTCGTTAGTGAAACTGGGAGGCTCAAGAAGTTGGAACTTTGTGTTTCACCCCAAAAATGTCCGTATTGATACACGGAAGTTATTCTTCTTTTGCTCGTCTGTTTTTAAAGATAGAACAATGAAACTTCCCAGGTTTCAACTTCATATATTAAGGAAGAGGGGACAAATAAAACATCCCCACAATTTTGTAAATTTTCACCGTAAAGAAGTATTTTAGAGAGAGAGAGGGGGGGTCTAACTAGGCTTGTGACTCGGGGATGGAAAAGAGACTTTTGAAAATGTATCGAAATTCTATTCAATAATTTTTTACTGAATAGAAAAAAATGTATCACACTTGACATTTGTTTTTTATAGCACTGAACTGATAATAGGGCATATTCAGCGAATACCCAGCTAGGTACTCCAGGGCGTCGTATTTGATGCCGTCAACCTCGTCTACTGCAACAGCTGTGACCTCATCTTCGCATAGTATGTTGTCATAATCAGCAACTAAATTGGAAATAAGATCTGAAGTGATGATTTTACTAGCGACTTCTATTTCAATAACCGATTCGACGTTTGCGCCATCAGATGTTAATCCTTCATTCCAGCCGACTAAATAGGAACGTAAACAGTGTTTGAACTCAATTGAGCATGAATAGTCATATAGGCCTCCTTTAGCACGTTTTACACCAAAAAACCACTCTAACATATCCTGATTCAGTCGGTAGGTAAGGATATATTCTGGTCTAAAGTTTTCTTTTATGCATTCGAAAAGTAAACTGGGTAATGATTATAAAAATGTCTCTCTGAAATGGAAGTTAGTTCTTCTGACAAAACCACAATCTTACTACAAAGCTTTGGTTTTCCCCTAATATCCTGGTATGGACATCGGGCTACCAGTTCAAGATCAGCTTTATTTTCATCCATCAAAATGATTGAATTAAAAATGGACAATATTTAAGCAATTGGTTTTTCAAATTGCGCGCCCATATTGGTCCTTAGTGAGTGTGTGTTTAGAGCAACGAAACGTGAAACTATGCGGTAACCAAACAAACGTTTCCTTCAATAAATCAATTGTGGCAAGAGCTGTGTGACATATTGCTCCGTCTTGTTGCAAAACACAGCTCCTGCACATCGTGGTTGTTCAATTGATGAACGGAAAAGTCAGTAATTATGGCTCTATACTTACTTATCAGGACGGCGACCCATGGCGGGTCCGAGCCTGAGCAATTGCTGCCTTCTATCGTTTAGGGTCCTGGGCACGCTGCTGCCAGTCATCAAGACGAAGCTGTCTTGCATCCGCGATTACTTGGGGTTTATAAAGGAGATTCGGTCGGCTCGGATTCAAAGGCTCTCTTTGCTGGAGCATTGTTGTCCATGCGATCGATGTGGCCGAGCTAGTGCAGTCGACGGATTTTTGCCTTCCGGACTACATCCACATCCTGGTACAGCTCGTAAAGTTCGCGGTTATGTCTTCTCCTCCACTCGCCTTCCTCGCAGACGGGACCATATAGTCGAGGTAGAACTTTTCTATCAAAGGTACCAAGAATCAGCTCTGCAGTTTTGCTCAGCATCTAGCTTTCGCCTTCATAGAGCAGGACTGGAAAAATAAGAGTTTTGTGGACGTTCAGAAGTACGCACCAATTAGTAATAACGGTGACTCAACATACACTGAAGGATGATCATCACTCCAAATCCGACAGTTTTTTTTAATTGACGTATCCATTCAACTAAAAGTGAGCATGGTCATTGCATGGAGCATGATATTTCGAACAGAACCATGATTTTCAAATTTCGAAGCGTTTTCAAGCGTCAGTGTATTTATGTTAAAATCCCAAACCAAACTAAAAATAAATCACAGCTGACAAAATAGCCTCCAGTTAAAATAGTGTTGCAAACTTAAAGTTCTATACCTCTAAAAAACACCCTTTACATCCTTGTCAAATCGCTCATCTATGCCGATAAGCTGACGTCAATTGCAGCCTTTTAGGAGTTATTAGCGAGATACCCCTGTAAGGATCACTTAAACATAGTCAAATGGCATAATCTTTAGAAAGTACATGAATGGCAAGTGTTGCATTATCAGCTCAAAGAGCAAATGTATTCACCTTTGCAATTTTCATGCGTTTTTTTTTGACTATTAAAATGCAAGAACTTAAAAAATACATGTGAAAATGAGCCTCCAAATATGATAGACTTTGTATTTCGCAATGAACTGCACGATTTCTCACTGGAATGGTGAAAATCTCCTTGTAGATGACTTCTGACAGAAGCTCAACGTGTAAACATCAACAATCTGTTTTAGCTCCCCCTGCAGGCGAATTCAGCACAAACGTTTCAAATTCCTCTCTGACCTTTTATTAGCATATCTTGCGCGTTACATTGAGATGCAAATTGGCCCATAGCCTACATGATATAACAATGCCCCTGCAGTCATTTCGAATTTAAGCTCTCCTCATCGATATTGAACGTACAGCAACATTAAGGCTTATTGAAACCATATCTTATCGTAATCGTCGAAAGTGCATCGCCCCTATAAACAGCTTACAAGTGAATTGTGGTTTCCCCGCACGTCTGTACGTACGAAATGGATTGGAATTGCCGTTCCTTTTCCATTGTTGTCCACAAACGTGATCATTTTAAACGACTGGCAAAACAATGAATTGCTCAATGAATGTGTGTGAAATTTTGGCAGGTGTCAAAACTTACACTGAACGATGGTTGTCTTGAAATATTCCATTCAAATCGATTCATGTAACAATTTGTGAGTAATGTGTACGATGTCACTCTTCGATGGCAGTGCGCGGAAAAAGAGGAAAGAAATGCATGTTGACGTTGTCTGTCAATTTTGACAGCTGTTGACGTAGGTCATCAGTTAAATGAGTGTTCAGGCTTCCACTTCAACTTCAAGAACTCCTTCTGAGATACCTTTTATTAATTCCTCCTTGCTTGCACCACTTTTTCACCACCTCCCATAAAAACGTTATCCACCACCGATAAGGCTCAGCTGTGCTTTCTTTGAAAACGTAAAAAAAAAATTTAAATGCTCTTAACACACTCCCCCTCCCGCTAAAGGAGTAGTAAAACATTTACTCACAATTTGTCACTTGTCGGCCGCATAGACAAATATCAAGCCGCATGATCTTGCCGCGACTCGGAGCCTATAAAGAACCCCACTTCTTCCAGGGTCACACCACTTAAGTGCCACCAACTTCACGGCAAGTGTACAACATTACCGGAGACCTAATGCCCCCCGCCCACCTAACATCACCGGCAAATGGCTCAATGTCGCCGCACTTATGGGCAAACAATACAACAGCACGTACCGCTGATGTTCTCCATCCAGCATGTGCCATCGTCATCGCCATCGCCATCGTTCAGCGATTCCCCACGGGACGAGAGGATCCTCCTCTAAGTGGGATCACACTCGACCCATCATTGCCAGAGAGTAAACATGCGCACACACAGCCTCACTCGACCCAAGGTACACGTATCTCGGACCAAACAATGGTCAGCGATATTGGAATTCATAATGACGAGATCGCTGAAACATCTCAAACACACACACACACACCACAGACAGATCCCGATTGTGCAGCAATAATAGCCGAACAGAAGACGCATTATATGTATGCGGCAAGAACACAAAACAACTCATATCCGCTCCTGGTGGCTGGTGGCTGGCTGCTTCCAACAAGAGAGCCCGGCTTGTGTGTGCACAGATGGGGGCTGCGTGCAACAATCGCAACGCGTTAGCAAACACGCCTCATAGGAAACACTACTTAGAGGACGACAGATTCGTACGTGCTTCTCACTCACGGTCATTCAATTCATGGAATCTATGTGTTTACACTGCCAAGTTGGTTGGTGGTTGCCGGCCGTTGGTTGGTCCCTGCTGCTACGGAATCAAGATCAAGATTACGACCTCAGTCCACCATCGGTAGATGGATACTCTCCGGTGTGCCTTCTTTGGAAATTGTATTATAGGCTTCGTCTAAGGGTTCAGGAGTGGTTTGGTTTGTCGGTCTGTCTCACTGCCGGCCCCGACCGGGGCGCTGCAGTTTTATTCATGAGAAATTTATTATTCGGAATGCATGCGGAATATGAAATGTGTGCCCGGTAATGTGGAGGAAGCCGTTGTTGCATGATTTTTAGGGCGCAACACTGAGCAGGGAGTGGTCCATGCTTTTAGAATAAATACGACATGTGGATGAAGTGCAGTGCAGCGCATATCTGCCGTCGCGGTCGTGTCGGTGGGAATCAATATTGTTTTGCTTGAAATCTAATTACTGGAGCCATCCCCAAGTTTGGTAGGCATTAGCGGTCCATTCCGTCGGAATAATTGCATGAAATGTGTATATCGGTCGGCAGGAGTGGATGATCTGACGCTGAGGTCCATTAAAAGAAAGATTGCTCTTTTACAGACGTGAAGCTACATTTCTGTACTCGAATGATGGAGAGATGGACAAGAACATCAAGTAACACTTGATTGCATTCGTGGATGAACGTTGAAGCCTGATTCGAATCTTTCTTGCAGACTTGTCAAGGTGTAGAGAATCATAGCCAGTCAACATTAGTTCCTGCAGTGCCCTCTTCTTCCGAAAGAAGGGCTTCAACTAGGGGCTTACTTCGTCTAGTGACATCGGCATCAGCTTTCTTCGTCGCTTTGTAAAAAGCACTCAGCAACTGGTTTGCAGAGTCGACAGCCTAAGTGTCAAAGACTGTCAAAGCTTTAGTCTCATAGCTTCTTGACGCTATGAGGCTGCAAGCATGAGTTTTTCACCGTGAACATACATTTCTCTGGGCCAGAAACAAACAGTGAAAGAAACAGCATCAAATAGGTACACTCATTCTGGTGATTGTGAAATCGTTGACTAAGAACAGCAAATCGCACTTTTGGCAGTTCCGGCCCGTGGTTAAACCAACAGACTTTGCATCGTTTAATGCCAAAATATGCTTTCTTTTATTCCCTTCAATAAAGAGGTGTCAAAAAGATCATACGGGCCCAAACTGGTCTACGCTGTAAGCCTAGCTGTCGCACAAGGACATAGCATCTATGACCCATACTTTCGTCTGGCAATTGGTGTTCAGATGTGCATCCTCTTTTAGCGCGGCTCATTCTACCGCTCCGGCAGTGTCTGCTTTGTAGAATTTAGTGTTATCCGCTGTGTGACAGTAAACTCCTTGGAATGTGAAGAGCTGTATCGTAACCAGGTCCAAAACCCAAAATCAAAGTTTGTCAACAGTGGTTCCATCATTTCTGAGACTATTCGTCAGCACGAGAGGCCGCCGTGACGTAGTGTGTAGGTGCATCAATTACTAAGCTGAATTCCTAGGTTCGATTCCCGACACGAGTAGTTTTCACAATTCACTCCTCCACATATTTAAATCACGGACAAAGCTTAGAGGGTATAGCTGTCTCGAAAAACGGTTCTCAAACTTCACCGTTTGGCCGTAGGTCCCCTGCCCTCGTGAGGGACCAATCTCACACACAAGTCACAGCACCAGCAGTTACGGGAGAAGCTAGGCCCGGGTCCACCTGTGATTGAGCGGTAGGGAGACTAACTCTATGGGTAACCAATTCTCTAAATTTTTCAGATTCATAAGGATACCGAGCTGGCTGGACGAAGAGAGGTCTTCACAAACAACGGATACAACATCTCGATGATTATGATAAGGGTACAAAGAGGAACATTCCCCCTCTGGGCATCACAATGGGTTCACACTGACTTTAGTGAGACGTGCTTCCGCACGTCTACCCAACCCTGGAAAATTACTAGATCATAATCTAAAAACTTGATTCGACAACAGCGCTTGGAAAAATAAATTGAGCTGGCCTGAGTGATGCACGCCAGACACTTTTAAGAGCAGGGCAGCTGACAATCATGCGGGGTGCATTTTTCCGTACGAAGTGTTTGCCAGGTGGCCTCCGCTAACTGGAGCATTGATCATTTGGTCAACTCTTCCGACTCATCCTTAAAGATAGGATATTTGCTATACAGACTAACTCTCCTGTTAGCAGCTGCCAACGACGTCCCACTGGGATTGACTACCGAATCTTTGATGGGATGTTTTGGGTCAAGAATTTTGACCACCAGAGTAGGAGTTCGAAGAGAGAAGCTAAGTGCCTAGCGTAGTCTATGTTAACTCGTCGTCCTTAGACGCTTCTGTCATTTATGATGACATTAGTGTGTCAATTGCGTTATTTAATTTTATAGGATACAACTGCTGCCAGAAATTACACATACGTATGTACATGCAGTGCATTTCATAATTATAACCCTTTACAACTATATCTTTAAATGGCAAACAAATTTTAGAAAAAAAGCTTCAAGAGAACGGATAACGGGTCTAAATCATGGTTTCTAGTCAAACATCGTCTGATTGTACGGCAATTCCAAAATTAATGGATAGAATTTGGATCATGATGGTTTCCATTTTGATTGGCCTGACTTACGGATGGAACCTCGGTGATGATGTCTACCGCCTATTCTTCAAATGGTTACCTGGATATGCATTCAAAACGAACAGTCGCGACTATATCCAATTGCTCCCAAGAAGCTTAATTCCATTTTTAGGCGAAAACCTCGGAATCAATTGAATTTACCAACAAGACAAGGACCGACTACACACCACTAGGGGAACAAAAACTGGTTGAGGCTTTTGACTGGCCCCCATGCTTTCCCGACATATGTAAATCCAATTGAAAAGCATTGGGAAATCCGAGTGAGGAGAGTTTACGCGAGCGGAAGGATATACGCGTTCGTAGAGCTTTAGACAAGCCCTCAGGGAGAGAATTATCAAGAATTGAGTCAGATTTTTCACTAAAAACATTTACACGAAACGCACTGTTCGTATGCACCTTCAGAATGGGTTAAGTTTTTGACATCTACGAGTATATTCACCTCATATGTGTCAAAAAATATTATACGGTTGTAATTTTAACGCAATTGACAGATGGCCAAGAATATACGACAAATATACAAATGACATTTGTTGCAATTGATGGTAGGATCGTTTTTTTTTCATAACAAAATCGAACTTCTGCGCAATGAATGTTCCAATGGTTCTTGTCCTTGAGATTTTCTTGCGTTTTCTACAACGGGTTTGGTAATGTGTTAATTATGCAAATATTTTTACAATTTCAGCTCAAGAGTGATTACGAGAAAAAGTAAATATTCGAATTCACCACACCGTGGTTACCAGAATCATCAGAGAGACGTCAGAATTTTCGCATCACTTAGGTTAGGTAGTTGGGCTGCCAGCGAAATCGCCGGCCCACTTAGACCACCATGTTGGTCCATTGTGATAGCCATAGTCAGACTAAGTACTACCACTGATCGACAAATCTAGTGATAAACGGCACAATTTGATTCCAACGGCAATTTTCTGCAACGCAATGAGTTGAAATTGAAGGCCCCGGCTTTTATTTGTCCACAACTCTTAGAATCGGTAAACTTTGAAAGGTTTGAGGGTCTACCGGCATCTCAGACCTAAGTTCATTACGTCCTATAATATTCCCTTACTTTGCCGTCATGGCGTTTTGTATGTGAAAGCAATGTTTTTCTGTTTGATCTTACGGTTTTAAGCTTTTCCTATTTTTATATTCAGGCCGTGTTTATTCAGCATCTCCCAGGATAGTGATTTTCTAGTTCTCTCAATCGGGATGTGAATGAATTCCTGAAGAAACATATTCTTCGTGAGTTATCTCACGTGAGACAGGTCGAAGAATAGTAACCATCCTCGTTTTTGCCTCGTTAACAAAGCGTTCGTGGGGCAGACACTGCTCCACAATCAACTTTAAGCCCTTCCATGAGAAGCTCTCCAATGCCCAGAAAGCCCACTGGCCTCCATTGAAAAATATGTCTTTTAATTTAGTTCGAGTCCCCGTCCATTTGTCCACTACAACATCTCACATCTAATCCAGCCCTGCTTCGTAAGTTCGTACTTTCCGCTATTAGCGCACTCAATGCGGGATCCCTATCTGCAATTCCAGCGACATAGCGTGGATCGTTCCTCCCTGCGGCCACTTGTGGTATTTCCATTGTGTACCGTTTGTGCCCACCGTCGAGGCTGATGATGATCTAAGGCACGCACTTCATTCAATCTTCATTTTCAGGTCTGTCTTGGCATCCTTTTTGTGTGCCAGAGACCGCACCGCGCCGCGCCTTCCCTCGGTCCACTCTCTTTTATTATTATTTCTTACTTTGTTATGAATTCTTCTCATTCTTGTCTTTCGTATTGTTGTGGTTCTGTGCGCTGTTGCATTGCTGCCAGCAGACTCTGGGGACTGCCGCCTGCTCTGTCCTAACAATGAAACTGCAGTCGCGGAATGAGGAAAATGCTAATGCGTCCAGATGAGAGGCAGAGCAGAGCGTGTGTGTGCGCGAGTGCATGTGGATCTGCGCCATGGCTCTAATGAGAGCCTTAGGTGAAAATTATGCAGCTTCATGTGGGATTGCGGCTTGATGGATGTGCGTGCGAGCGCGTGCCTCTGCACATTCGACCATCTCTTGAGATCTCGATTTCGATTATCATCAGCGTGATGGGAGGGCCGACCAATTGTTGCTGTGGCAGCCTTGCGCTCGCGCCGTGTGGTTAGATCAATTATAAGCAACGCGACCTGATGGATCTCTGGCAGTGTTCCGTTGGCTGCCGACATTCTAGAATAATTGATTAGACGCCGCCGTGCATGTTGGCATTTCGGGGAGATATTTCGGCGTCGATTAGCGAAGGCTTTGCTCCCCTCTCGTCGATTATACAGAAGTCAGAGATAGCTCATCAGGCAATCAATCCGTTTAGCTGGCGGCAGCTGCTTAATTAAAGCCAGTGTCTGTCTGATCGGAATGACACGCCAGTGGTGGACATTTGCGCGTGGTCTAGTGGCAATTATCAGATGATTGCGATGGAATTTCAGTTCTCTTCCTGGCTCTCGTCTGAATGGTAGTTCAGATGTTGAACCCCGATGTCCTACACAATTGAGTGTTTGTTTTGGTGCAGAGCGTGGGGCACACCTACAACGGCAGCGCATCGCCTCGGGGGTGAGATGAAGGGTCATTCAGTCGACAATGTCGGTCGACCACCTATTGCGAGGGTGAGGTTTGAAAAGGATAACCGTGAACCAATTATCGGGAAGAGGCCAGGGTCTGCCCTGTGTGATGGACTGTTTGTGAATGCGTTTTGGGAACCTTTTAGAGGATCCTCAAATAATTTCCTCAATCAATCATGCGTGGCTCATCTTTTGTTGTCGGCGATGGATTTGGGGTTCGAACGCATTTATCAGGGTTTGTGTCTATTGTTCGAATAAATTGGATTTTCGGTTGAGAACGCGCGTATATTTGGGCAACCCCGTGTTGGAGGTTTTTGTCAGGCTTATCTTGATTGACTACAATCCCGATTGCAGTGAGTACAGCGGTACAGGACGCGGTTATTTATCAACGATCTTTGAGCAACTGGTTATTACTTCGGAATGGTGGGGGAGACGATGCATTTGATGGAATTAATGCCGGTATTCTGGTTGGGACGAGCTCATAACTATCAAAAGGCACTCATGCGGAAATTGTGATGGATATCTTAGCAGGTTTCAGTCTAAGCTATCAGCTGTTTGGTATTCTTTAAGTAAACTCATACGGCTACCACGGTGTGGTGAATTTATCATTTGATAGTGCTGTAGACAGACAATTTGAACGACCATCATGCTCTTTTGAGATCGCTGTGGCTTGTTGTGGCACAAAGGCGGCTTCTACATGCGGTAAATTAGTCGCGAGACATTGGTGCAGGCGATGGAGATGAGACGTGCTAGGGACAGATAGGGTCCATCAAAAATAAGACATTCCATGTTCATACGTATGTATGCAACGAAAATGTTAACTGGCACAAGCACCGGCATTTCCCACGAAGTGTTAAATATGTAGTTCTCAACGAGACTAACATACTATGGGAATTTTCTTAACCTGAGGTCCTTGCAGTCAGAATAATATCAATTTTTCCAAAGCTGATACTACCATTCGCACAGACAGTCAAGCGGCCAGCGATAGAGATCAAGTCCAAGATTGTCGCAGGAGGCTGCTCCAAGAAAAACTCGTAAGACTCGTTGACACACAAGGACCTGCCACCGGAACATATCCGGTAATTAAGCAAATGGTGAACTTTCCAGAAAAGGAACTGATATCGACACATCCCAGACAATCTAATGAATCAAGTGCCTCTTGAGGATGACAAGAAAATATTTAACGAAGTTATTAGAGCCGGCGAACAGCTGGTGGTGCTCTCTAACTATTTAGACGTAGCAAGAAGTTACTTCAGTTGCCAGCTAAAGAAGTTGCAGCACTCACTGGCCGCAAATCATCTGAAGCATCGTGAAATGAAAAGACTTGCCAACGACTGCATTTACAAAGACTGTGACGATGAAGAGGAACAATACTCTTTACTACCTCTGTCACATTGCGATAAAAAACACTGAAAGAATACTTCTTCCGTGACCTTGACGACATAGGAAATATTTCGTTGGTCTGCCTTTTTAGATTTGTTTAAGTATCGGGAAGGCTGAATACCGCTGAAAACTAATGGCGCGAAGGAGTAGAGTCAGAAATAAGAGAGCAACCAGCTTCAGCCAGAAATACCCCTTGTCCAAGACCACGAATAATGAGATAGTAGTCGAAAAAGTTTTATAAAATCCACGGATCCACTTGCCTAGTTGGAGAAGAGTTACAGCTGTTCACAGCAACTCACACGTATTCACAGACACGTCGTATAAAAAACGCCATCAGATGAAATTAAGGGCACAAGAGAGGGATCAAGGTTAACGTGGACAAATCAGAGGTTATGGTCATTTCTAGAACGCCTGTTCAGTGCACTTTACATGTTAGTGGAGTCCCATTGAAACAGGTGGAGAAGTTCAAGTATCTCGGGGTCTTTTTCACGAGTAACAGGAGGAGTAATGCTAAACTTTCCTGTAGGATTGGCTGTAGGTTCAATTTTGAAACGGCTTGGAAGATCTGTAATCAGGAAGGCCGAGCTTGGTGTCAATGTCAAGTTAGCGGTTTTCACTTCAGTATTTGTTCCAACTTTGATCCTGAAATTTGGGTAACGACCGAAAGAATAAGATCGCGTATACAAGCTACCGAAATGAGATTTCTTCGTGCTATTGTGGGAGTTATTCGACGAGATAGGGTGAGAAACACGGCAATACGCGAGGAACTCAGTAGAGCAGCTGCTTCTTCGAACGGAAAGGGCTATGTTTCGATGGTTTGATCACGTGGCACGAATGTCCTCATCATTACGACTTCCGAGGCGTGCCTTGAATGCGATACCATCAGGTAGGCGACCGCTTGGCAGACCGAGGACGAGGTGGTTGGACCAAGTCCAAAAACTCGCCTGGTTGCGCTTGGGCATAACGCCTGATGAGTTAGAGTCGATGGCGGAGGATCGAGTGGCCTGGAGATCTCTCGTGCATGCATTATCCCCGCGACCTCTGTAGCGGATCATGCGGGTCAGAATATGACGATGATAAGAGGTAGAAGTTGGATATCTCCTTGCTCTTTTATTTCTGAGTAGAGTACCATGAGGACTATCTTCTCCAACTGATATCTAAGTGGCAAATGCCTGTCCATTCTCGGAGCTAACGTAAAAAATACCTCAACAATGTTTGCCAGAATATAATATAATATTGGTGGCTCTACAGCCCGTAGAGGGCCAGGGCCTAGCTTCTCAGCAACCACTCGTATTGTGCGTGCTATTTTTCTATCACGAGCCAGAATAGGAGCTTCAAATATGAGTTATCATCTTTTATTTGCTACTGTGCCTAGTTCTGCAAATACTGTGCCTAGTTAATCTTCGATGGAGATGGAGTACCAAGTAGTTGTTGTCTAATGGCACGTTGGTACAAAGATAAGTTCTTAAGGAAAAGGGAGCTTATATAATTCGCACAGACTTCCTCATATAAACACAAATCTGACTTCTTGTTGAACGTTGAATCCGTAGACGCAATACATTTTGTACAGTTCGTTGTTGAATCATCTCCAGAACACCGTAAACAAGATCAAAGATCGCACTCAATTCTCTCGTAACGACCAAGGACTTCTTTATCCGCTTTTGAAATTCAGAGTGCAGGACTGGAATGATCAATGCTTTGTATAAATTCAGCTTGGTTCTGTGAAAGAGGGCAGTGTAAGTAAGCATGTCTTTTGGGCACACAACCAAGAGTTCTTCAGGTTTTGATGTCGGTACTGATGTTTCAAGTACTAGTCGAAGTTCAAGACTATCTCGAAGTTATAATTGCACTCACAATGTGCAAATGTCCTCGCCAAGACGTGTTGTATGTCCTTTGTGCCGTTCACCACCAAACCTTTTTTAACTGCCCATTGGAAGGAAATTCCTTATCGACGACTCGCTGCGCTCGCTCATGCAACAGCTGAACGAACTTCTGGAAGATCATGGTGTTCATCTTTGAGTTTTGCACTAGCTTCACGCAAAAGCGGTGTCGAGGATGTCACATGGCAACGCGTCCATTTATCTACAGCATTTTGTGACATTCATGCCTGCAACACAATATTGCTTTGCTGCTGGCGCTTTTCACGTTACGAGTCTAGAGTTTCAAACGCGCTTTGAAATGACAACTCAATTTATCAGCTTTTTTTCAATTCACAAATCCCATTTGTGTCCTTGCTACTCCACTAATTTCACCCGATAAAATAACCTCAGTCAGCTGTTGCCATTTCTCAAATGTCAGTTGACACTCAATTTGAGCGAAGATCTCTCAATTTGTAAGGCAGTGTCAGTGAAAGCGTCTCTCGCACTGATTTTTTCCAACGTGTCGAAAAATCCTTACGTGAAACTGCCCTCTTGCGTTTTATGAACTTTTCTTATTAATGGTTCAATGAAAAAATATAATTGTAAAATTTTTGCCGTGTTTTTTTCAGATACTCAGAAAGGAGTAGGAATATTTCAACGCAAAGCAACAACAACACATATTCGAACTTTTACTGAAAGACAATGTCACTTGTCAACATACAATGTCTAATTAGACCCTTTTACTCAATAAAAAAGTTCTCATAAAAAAAACCCTCTTATAAGAAACAACGAAGTGTAACATTATTTTTCATGCCACAACTTGGCAGCACTCCTCTTGTATACATAATAAATATTTTTCGAACATATGTTCATTCAAAACAGCTGACTGTCACTTGTGGATGGTGGAACGAATAAAAAAAAAAAAAAAACAATTTCCTTGTAATTTTTTTCTTTTCCCACTCGTATACTCGTCAAAGTTTATCCTCCCTCGTTATTATTTTTCCCGCAAGTTTACACAAAAATGCCGCTATTTCATAATCAGTATCAATCATAAGCGATCAAGTAAAGTCAATTATATATTTTCACCAAACCGAAAGCAATCAGGAGAATGCTCACCCGAGAAACAGAGATTCGTCATTTATCGTCGGCCGACATCTACAAACTGGCGCAAATACTTGATCTGGATAATAAATGGAGGAAACTAATGGCAATTATACCAAAAGACTTTGATGCCAATTCTGACGATAGTAGCAATTTAAAATACAACAACGATCATGTGCGTTTGGTGGAGAACGCCAGCATTAAACAGAATCGTATGGCAACGGAAATTCTGCTTGAAGAATGGGGTACATCGGGTAAAAAACGACCTACACTGGGAGTCCTATTGGAATTGCTGGTGAAAGCCGCTTCTTACAGAGCCGCCGATTTTGTTGCAATGAATTTTCTTAACGGTATGTTATGTGGTATACTTTGAATTTTTGTAGAGGATATGGGAGGAGATGAAGTAAAGATGCTCAATTTTTGCACGTTGTACACAACCGTTTCATTTTTATTTTCAGAGCCTCCTCCACCTAGACCGGCAACAGGTCCAGCGAGGAGAATTGACATCAGTATACCACTGGATTCGGAGTTTGTTGACAACGTCGAGGAAATGCTGAACGAAATGCCATCCGACTTTGTCGGAACTGACACACTCAATGACAACGCAAGACCCTCGAATGCAGCTGACAATAACATCGACTACTATGAGAAATACCACCCGAATCGGAAACACATTGAAGTTCCGCAACAGAGCAACGACGCAGCTCGCCCATCGACAGAGAATAATGCAGTAACACAAGAGACAGACACGGGAACAGGGAGTCTACAACGAACTACAAGCCAATCAGATTTCATAAAATTCTCTGCCAGCAGTGTGACTACATCACAGGTTATCCCAAATCTGTCCGAACTTATGCCATCGTCATCTAATCACGCGGGTGCAGCCGATACTAGTAGTGTCCAATCGATGGACATCCCAATGCTAAGTGTTCTGAATACAAATACTCAACAACAATCTGAAGAAATGCTTCCTAACCTCTCCGCCCTCAATGTGGAGGACGCTGAGTTGGATTTTGACAAGCTTAGGCCACCAGAAGAATCTGCTTCCGTTCTTTCATCGTCGAGTGTTAGCAGTCTCTCAAGTACGGGCGATGATGATGACTTGTCTGCGCCGAATCTAAGCATTTTAGATCAACGCAGCTCAAACAATGATTCCAGTCTCACGAACGTGACTGGTACCAGTGAAGAAAATAGCTCTGAAATAAGTATGAACGAAGAGGCCGCCACATCCAATGACAACATTCCATGTCTGAGTGCGTTGAAATGAAACATTTTCAAGCAAAATTTGTATTTCACGAGGGCTTTTTTTTTACAAATATGCTTGATGGTTATTAAATGTGTTAAATAAAATGTATTATTTATATTTTTGTACAAAAGTTGATTGCGTTTGATTGGGACTACGTAGGGAAATCGTTTTGAGAGGCTTGCCATGGTACAGCTTTGCTCATGGCACTCCGCTTGTGTGGTTTATAGTACAACGACGTGCAGGCAAAGGAGGTATCTATGAAGAACTGTTTGCCTTTAAACTTTAAAATAAACTTCTCTACACATCCCCATGAATGTGAATAGCTGCTAACCTACAACCGCTTAACTTAAGTTCACATGGAATCTTGTTGCCGAATCTCTCCAGCAAACTGAGGTGAAACTCCCCACCCGGTAATTCAGAGTAAATACACTCAAAAAGGCGTTCTCTTCTAATTCAATCTTCGTAAAATTCACAGTGACATCTGTGTTCATTTGTCCAACAATTTCCAGCGAAGAGTATAACAGTCAGTTCAACAGACGTCAACCACGTCAAAATCTTTGACGTTTAGCTTATCAAAAAAAAAACATTGAAACAGCCTCAGAAATCAATAGCAACGAATATTTATTTATTATTAATTTATCAGTGAAGTGCTTCGCTTTTTTTTTTGTTCACTAAAGTTATGAGCACCCTTCGTCTGTAGCTTTATCCGAAACATGCTATACAATCCACTTCTGCTTAATTAGTCCACAGTTTCATTGAATTCTATTTACTGATTGCGTTCACCGATTGCGTTTCGTTTAGAATGGAAGAATCAGAGCTCATATTTAACTTCTTCTATGTTCTTCTATGCTTTTGCATAATCTATCCACCAAAAGAGTTCATAGCCCTTGGACTAACGATTGAGAATTGTTTCTTCAAGTACCTGGGTTCGGTTGACATTGAATTCATCCAATATCACCAAAGACGGACATGTTTAAATTTAATTGTACACAGCAGCTTGCCATCCCTCTATTTCCTCATACATAATCTCAAATTTGAAGATGTTGCTGAAGATGACGACGTGAATGACACGTCGTGGACGGACATGATATTCTCATGGGAGACCGGACACCGTCTTAGCAATATTGGCTTGTTGTATGCCATTGGACTGGTTGTGCATTGGCAGCAGAACAATTGGGAAAAGCATCCTCAGAGCCAGGCGCTGATGAAATTCTCAAATGTCCCTGAAAGGCACACGGCTGTAGCGAGCGATATTAACAACGAATATAGAAGGTATGTCGAAGAAAGTCTGTTGTCTGGTTTCGCATCAAACAAGATAACCTTCCATTGTGAGGAAATTTCAATTACTTCGTTTCCAGACCAGACGTGTTAAGGATTCAAATCAATTCCATATCATCGGTGGTGGCAACAGACAACTGGATAATAAAGACCACACCGTACGTCATGTATTTCGCACACCAAAGCGACACAACTCTCCGCGTTGATAAAGTGAGTATGATGCTACGTCTTCGCGTTCAGCAATTTCTAATCAATTTGACATTCACCAGACCGAAAACTATGGCATTGGCGTTGAGGGCACAGCCGACACACTTCAGATAATCAGCATCAACGTCCAGTCGGGCCGCTCCGACGTACCAGACTTTAAGATCCGCATCAACGCTCTTGAATACCTCACACTCGAAGAACGCGTCAGTCGCCCGATAATAATACCATCAGATGTCGAGTTCCATCGGCACATTCTCGATCGATTCGTTGCGGTTTTCAAGGATCAAGTTGCCCTGAATCCAGTCCACGAGGTGGAGCAAGTGAACGAGAAATGCTTTGCCTGCATGATAGCCGAACCAAATATAATAATCACCAAACACTGTTCAGATGAGGCCGCAAATGGCAGTATGATCCCCGAACAGGATCGTTGTACAAATTGCTATTGCCGGCCAATGTGGTGCGTCGATTGTCTAGCCAAATGGTTCGCTGCGCGTCAAAGTGAATTCGATCGATGCGTATGGCTGGAGAAGAAGTGCACATGCCCAACGTGCAGAGCGAAATTCTGCCTGCTCGACGTGGGATATATTAGAAAGAGAGAAACGTGATCTAGTTCATTATCGAATTTTTTATTATTATTACAATAAGCATTTTGTATTGAGTATATCTTATATAAGAATGTGATATGATATAAAAATAAAATATGACAGTTACATATAACGAACGATATCAATTGTTTGATTCTAATTATAGGCAACACTGCGGCCCATAAAATCGCATCGCACCGTCCTCCGACTTACAGGAATGCCTGATAAAGTTTTACAATCGTGTGCAATGGGGGATGATATACTTAAAGCACTATTAGTTTACGGGAATATACATGAGGAATATCTATGAACAGCAGAACTGCTTATCACTTGTGAAACTGAGTCTTTGTCACTTTCCCACTAATCCATTTATAAATAAGATAATTAAAACGCGCTACGTTAGATATGTTACAATTATTACAAATTTGTCTCATAATATTTGTTGTATTTGTCGTCTCGTTCACGAGATCTGGTGAAGTTTGATTGTTGCTGCTGCTGGTGTTGATACTGCGCGGGTTGATGGTGGTGATGGCTATTGTTGGTACTGCTTGAATTTGATTGACGGGACATCTGAAATAAAACGTGAAAATAAATTCGTATTAAAATGAGTAACAATTTGTGTGTCTAATTAGGACTTAATTAATTCATCTTATGCATAATGCCTGGATAATGTTCATTACACAAGTTTAGGACAGAATTCCAGGTGCGTGGTTCAAACTTGGTTAAAATTCTGGGTAAGTACGTGAGAAGTCAAAATCTAAAGCTGTTTTTTAATATGTACATATGTAGGCTTCAAAAAATTATAATTAAAATTTCATAGACACAAAAACTTGAGTTGGAAACCAAAGAAAGGCCGCAGTAGCTGTATATACTTGTAGAAGGGGGACTTGAACCGAGAATGACACACTGGATGTATACAGTAGCCGTCAGACAAATTCCAACGTACAGCATCCTTGTTTGGTGGCCAGCATTAAGAAATAAAGTAAATCTGAAAAATAAAGGTTCAACCCAAAGAGCTGTGTGTATATGCACCACGGGGGCACCTAGTGCTATGCATTCAGCCGCAATGGAAATCATGCCACAGCTGCTTCCAATGGACATTTACGGGAAGCTGACAGCTACCAAGGCAACCGTTGGAGCAGAACACGCAACTTAGGATACGTGGAAATAAGCAAGAATGCGAGAATTTCGAAGCATGCAGGCTATATCACCTTAGACTTCGAATTTGGGTATAAAACAAGGATCAGCCAATGTACACGTACGGTTCTAAGACGGACGAAGGCTCCGGAATCAGAGTGTCTGTGATATCGCCCGAGATTTGTGTCCCTTCGACAGCCTAACTCCACTGCAGTGTATTCCAGGCAGAAGTTAAGGCTATCCAAGAGGCTGCCCGCTTACTGTCCATGAAACCGATAGATGAGTTATTTCTTATTATATAAGTTAAGACGCTTTCAAGGTTCCAAAGTGTGCGATCAGCCAGACGCTAGCTCAACGTTTTAAGCCGAGCATGCCAGACGCAGCGAAAGAATCCGACACCACCGTGGGCGCTTCACCGACCATCCACCGTGGGGCCGAATAGTTTCAAGGTCATCGTTCAACGACATCGAGCGATTAGAATAAGTAGATGGTCTTTTTTTAACGTGACTTCGGCTTTTTAATTTTGAATCTCATAGAGGGAAAATAAAAAGTGAGACGGCCATCAAGGCTCTGGACACACCATCGATGGAATGAAAGATGATATAACTTTGCCGTCTATCTCTTTGCTGGGTCCCTCGGTATTCCAGGCAATGAAAGAGCCGACGAGCTAGCTAGAACCCACACCCCTTACCCCTCACTTCAAGTAATAAAATAATACCATGTTACTTACAGATGGCATTATCACCGGTCACTGCATGTTCGGCTCACACGGAAGAAAAATGGTAGCCCCCTACAAAGACTTCTGCAGGAGCTATAGGGATGATGAAGGAGTAGAAACCACGCTACACTACCTCGGTACCTACCCAACAATTCACCAAGAAATCAAACTGGCTATAACCCAGTAATGGTATGGATCTTCTTAGGATAGACCACTCGGATACCAGCAGATGTTTCTTAGGCGTCAGTTAATTCTCTGGCTAACGAGTAATCGGTATAGCAATCACAATGGATCTAGGCAGGGTTTAAAAGGGTCACAACCGATTGAGCTGTGACATTTACTCAAAGTTTAAACCTAACCTAACCTCCAGTGGCGGCCGTAGCATTGTGTATCTGTGCGTTGACTCCTAGGCACTTGAATCTCGGTGTCCGGGTTCGATTCCCAATACGACCAAAAACAATTTTCACTGCCCCACCTCTTTCGAGTAACTGACAAAGCTCAAGGAATATAACTGTCTAGAAAAAGCTTCTCAAACTTGCCCGTTCGGAGTCGGCTTAAAACTGTAGGTCCTTCTACTCGTGAGAGAACAATAGCAAGCGCAACACGAGTGGTTGCTGAGAAGCTAGGCCCTGGCCCTCTACGAGTTGTAGCGCCACCCATATTATATATTATAACCTAACCTCTGTATCCTAACAGGGTACTGTAGACTCAGAGAGCACTTAAAGAAGCTAGAAGCATCAGAAGAAGGAAAATCTAATGAAATTCCAGAACACGTACTGGGATTCGGGGAGGCACTAGACCACAATAGACAAAGATGTCTGGGCAAGCACCTACTATCAGAGGAAGTGGAATTTAAGTCATTAGAACTATGTATCTCTCATTCTCAGACTCCTAATAGAAACTGGCTAGAGAGAATACTCTAAAATAAATCTCTTCCGTCTAAAGGAGTTCATAGACCTCAATGCAACTCTGAAATGATTTGTTTGTTAGAGGAACTCGAAGGAGAGGAAGGTATCAAATGTCAAACACAATAGATCTAAAGGTCGCGGTACAATATGCCCTTAACAACAGTAATAATAACCATAGCGTCGATTCTTCAAAATATTGGCATCGAAAGAATGATACTGCTTTGCAAGGAGAAACCAGAACAAGAGCAACAAGCCTTACGAGCGTTACTGATATTACTCTATAACAGAAATCATGTACACAATACTTCATCTCTGCTCTATAATATGCATTGTTCTCATTGTAGAGTAAGTAAACAACACGTAGCACTGTTTGTCAACTGTCACCGACTGTGAAATGTCACCCTGCTGCATGTTCTTGTTCATCACTTGCCAAGGCAAGCAATATTTGGTAAACGCGTGCACACTACTCTACTCATGAGGAATTCCCAAGAGATCAGACTACTACACTACATCATGATAGAAGTAGCTTCTAATTGAAGACAATTTGGGAACAACTTTTATGATTTTTCAAAATGTGATTTACATTTCTGACTAGTGGAAAATACATTTCTGGGAAAAACCACAAGGTAAAAGTCCCCGTCATTGGAGGGGATTACATGTCTACGTCTGAAGAAAAGTCTATCCCTTATCACGACTCAGAAGCTCTAGAACCTATAAAAGCAGAGTAAGCCTCGGAAATGCTACACATTAGACACAGCTCTTTCGAATTCCTCAGTGTTCATACATAAAGATGAACTTCAAAGTAGTTTTTGGAATCGTTTTTGGCCTGCTTGCCATCGCTGTGGGGGATGCTGCCGCTCGTCACATGCCTCCCCAAGCACCATCGTGGCCAAGGCCAGGCCCAGGCCCGTTTCGTCCCCCTTCTGGTCCACACAATCCAATCCCGAGACCAACTCTTGCTTGAACTTGTTGATAATTTAAACAAATAAATATATTCAAGTGAATGGAAATTTGATCAAATTAATAAAAATATTTTCTTTAATTTATTACTTTCTTATTATATTGGTAGTGTTCTTAAGGGCAATGAGGATAAGACAAAATATATGAAAAGTTCCATTACACACCGCCTGAGGCAAGACATAATAATCGACAGTTAAAATGTTGAGGCACTGAAGGAGTTTGTCTGGCCCGGCGCAAACGTGAACTCTACAAACGACATCCTAGTGGAAATTCGACGCAGAATCGCTCTTGGCAACCGATGCTACTTCGGTTTGTCGAAACAATTGGGGTCGACTGGTCCTGATTCGAAGGACCAAACTCATTCTACACAAACCCTAGGCCAGAATCTGAGCCAAGAAAGGACGAATCTTCTCGGATGGCTACAAAATGTGGCGCTGACGCCTTTGTGAAGGGCGACAACATTAGACTGCTAGATTCGTTGGTTTTCGAATTTGCGTCGGTTTTCCAGCGGAAACCTATGCGGTCCTAATGGCCACGAACTATATTGTGATGAACAGGTGGAGTATATATGTGTCTGTGGCGCCAATCAAGTTGTGCTTAAGGCCTTGTTAAAAGAGCCAACCACTTGTCCAGAAATGCAAGTCTTCTCTGAATTTGATCGATCTCGGGCCACCACGGGATCACGGGAAATGAGATCGCCGATGAACTTGCTAGACAAGGATCAGAGGAGGTACGAGTACTTTTAGGACGCGAACATGCGTTAGGACTTACCGCGCACTTGGTCAGGGCCGATGGTTGGACTCCGCGAGAGACAACCGGACAACCGGAGACTCTCCAGGAGGTAGATAAACCAAGCCCATGCTCCCTAACGTCTGTAAGAAATCCGCGGCATTTCTGTTATCTCTTGACAGGCTGCCGACGACTTACTGGCGAACCAACGGGCCACTACACCTTCGACAAATACCTAAATGTGTTTGGTCTAAGCGATGACACCTTCTGCGACGCCTGTGGTGAAGCCGACGACACTGCAGAGCACTTCCTTAGACACTGTCCCGCGTTTGCTCGGATCAGGTGGCAGTTATTCGGTGTTGATGCGGTGAGAACTGATGATGTAGGTTCCTCATCACAGAAGCGACTGCGGGAATTCCTCCGGAAGACCAAGAAATTACAGAAAATGTAGATTGCTACCTGGTAGCACAATGGATCAGTTTTAAGTCTGAGTGCTCCAGGGCAGTGTTAAAAACCTCTGTTAAAAAAAAAATGTTCTTCAAATCCGAGTCTCCTGGTTCGAGAAGGAGATGACGACCGAACCTCCGGTATAGAGACCAAGTCATCGCATGCCCAGGACCGTCATCGGTGGAAGGCAGCCCTCCATGGGCTCTCCGCCGCATTGGTGGACAGCGTGGCCTAGAGGGTGGGTGCGTTTTTCCATCTTTACTGTAGGTGCATTTCTTGGAAAAGCATTCCCTTTCAGGGGATTTTAATGATAATGACGACCTGCGACAGTAATCTTCTCGATGTTTGTTCCTATTTATTTGCAAACTTTAAAATGTGAATCACATTTTTGAATAAATAAAACCGACTAAAATCTCCGTCACCTCAGACGAGCAGCAGATAAGGAATTGTGAGCAAATTCAATTCAAATAGGTTATGATCTCTTATCAGGAATTTCGCTTATGAAAATATAACAGCATGCGTTACGATGGACACAACTTCAGTTTCAGTTCAGACTTCAAGATGAATTTCAAAGTGCTGTTCGGAATTATTTTCTCCTTTATTGCGATCAATGTGGCAAATGCTGCGGTGCGTCATGATTTTTATCCAATCGATAGGCCGATAGGTCCGCCGTCGTTGCAAAAACCAGCACCATTCCCAAGACCTATCTCTGACCCATTCAATCCATTTCCGGGTCCAAGGCATTTTTGAATCTCTTGAATTGAATAAATATGCAAATTGATGTCGTTATCTCACTTAAGAGTGTTTTATTTTTAAATTCTTTATTCAGTGTCGTTTAAAGGGCGTCTGTTGTATTGAACAGATTGTGAGAAGGAAGTGTCGCAAGAAATAGAATGAAATTAAACATAACGGTCACACAATGGAGTCGATTTTCCTTCAAAAGTTATTCACTGGAATCGATTATAAGGAGTTTGTGACTTCACGTACAATCAAGCAGGATTGCTCTCAGTTTGGCGTTACAGTCCGAGGTGGACCTGGGCCTCAACCAACAAGCGTCTCCCGTCAACTCGATCTTTAGCTAGCTGCCTCCAGTTTTGCACGCATAGTTTGTTGAGGTTCCTTCCACTTGCGTATGCCACCTAAGACGCGGTCTTCTTCTACTGCGGGATCTGTCGAGAGTGGATTGGATTTTTCAGGCTGGAGCATTTGGAAATCAATAAACGAAGACGAGCAAGCGTTCTTCATGGCCTAGCCTTCTCAATCGTTGGATCTTCACTATAGAGGCTTCTCCGTCACTCACTATCTATGCAGACGGGACAGAAAAACGCCCGAAAATTTACCTCTCAAAGCACAACCGCGTCCGCTTTTGACAAAGTCCATGCATATGCGCCATATAGCGGGACTGGGACGATTAGCAATTGGCAAGAGTTATTCTTCGTTTGATTTTATCGTTGGTGTCGTTTTCTGAATTGATAGTCGTTCCCATACACTTTAGCGAATGTAAACATAATGCAAATCGTTGTTCAAGCGGCACCTCGACGCGACACCGCTTATAAAACTCTGCATCGCCTAGTTCAAGGCTCCATTTTTGTGTGTAACGATAAATGGTTGTATGGTATCAATTAAATATCAAAATACAACAGCAATAGGTTATGGAGACAAACGTTGGATACCTTGTTCCATGGCAGAAACCTAAGAAGGTCGTTCGCAGTTCTTCTGAAATGGAAATTTCATTTCTAACGATTTAATCAACGTTCAACTCGGGTAAACCATCAATTAACGATATCGCTGTGCTGTGAATCTACTTGCGCCAGCCTTCAATGCCCTCCAATCAGCTGACCAGACAAAGTTCTACAATAGCGATAAGTGACTTTTGGTAACCATCACAGATCGCAATCACCTGAAGGTTATCTTGTGTTTGAACGGCTTATTTTTAAAATCAACGTCATAAACCACAGGCGTCAAAGTGACAGAACAGATCTGCCTGATTTAGGATTTGTTCACTGTCTATGGAACCGCTTTTAGCACGACATTCGAAATGTAAAAATAGACATAATAACTCTTATAAATCTAGATTTGTAAAATATAGAAGAGAATAATATTAACAAGTTGGATGGAACTTGAAGTTTCTGTTTTGGAAATAAACAAAGCCCCACATGACGTTGCCGAGGGAACATACGAGTATAATCGCTTTCTTATCTAGCACCTACGGCATACACACGAGCTTGTATGTCACAATTCGACAGGATGACAGAACGTGAATTTTGATCTAGCTCTTCCCCCATTTGGAGGTTATCACGTCGCTCCGCCGTGGGTGGGTACACCTTCGAGTGCAATTTTTTGCTAGCTTCAGATAGGGAAACACACCTACCCTCATGCAATTGATAAGGTACATGCGACACAAATTACGAACAAATTATTACACTCTAAAGGGGAGAGTGCACTTGTACAGAAAAGAATTGATTAGAAAGCAAAAAACTGGATGTGATGGCGTCTTTGGCAAATTGTGTGGACTGTGGATTTACTGAGACATCATGTGACATGTACCGATAAGCTGTTAGATTAGAATAATAAATCCTGATATTTATGGCAATTAATTGACAATCGTTTTCGGAGATTGACAGATAGCTGCCAAGACAAATTGGATTTATTTTTTGTTGAAATGTGAAATGGTAACGCTGTGTGATGTATGTGGTATATTTTATTATGTATCTTATCGCGTGTGTGCTGATAAATGGTATTTCTTACATTAATCAATGGCTTTTGCGAGTAAGTAATTGCGTAACGGTTACACGAATAATTGCCAAAAACAAACATGACATTAAGGAACGCGACAACAGATTGTGGTTGAGTGGCCAACAGAGCGTACACAACCATTTGCGGACTTCAAGATGAACTTTAGCAACTTAATTATTTTTTTTAAATATGAGCGAATAGCTGACGCGGTCACGTACATATACTGCTACTCTAGAGGTCTGCATGAACGAATGAAAGGACAGGACAGGTATTGGGGTGAAGATCACTCCGAAAGTTCTTGTGCCTCACCGCTGCAGTTCCAAGCAAAAGTCAAAGCAATGCGATAGAAAAAGGCACTTGCTTGCTCATTCAAATGTTCCAAAATGGTAAAATTTCGTTGCGTATGTATGTAAATCTACAAGAGATATCAATTATACGTGTTGTAATACCTATGCTGGGTCCGAGAGTATAGAAGTATTCTAGGCAGTGAAAGAGCGGGTCACTTAGCAAGATTTGTGCCCGGCAATTAGGTGATCCCCAATAAGCAATGTAGGATTAATGGGTATTTTATACAAAAAGAAATGGAAATATGTGCTACAAGCACCACGTCCTACTTCGAACGGATCTGAACGTAGCCAAAAGTTCAATTCGGAAAACTTTCAAATACTTGACGGATGCCGAAATGCCGAAACCTCAAGGTCAGCCTTGATTAAGTGGATTAAGATTTACTGAAAGCTTCATTTAGATGGGTTTCATCCCACAGCAATAAAAGTGTATTGCTAACACGCACCATCACAAATCGCTAGCAGACATCAGGCACAGATGGAAACATTTAGGCTGTATGGCAAGCCTATCGATTATGATAGATATTAACAGAATTTGAGGGCATTACTACCGGTCACTGGTAATCTGGCTAGAGGAATATGTGTTCCATGCAACGACTTCTGCTGAGGACGTAAAGATGAAGTGACACCCTTGAAACCTTACAGTCCCTCGCAGTAAACAGAACAAATCTTCTTGACAGCTATACAATAAATAACCAAGAGAATCTAATAACTATCATGCCCAGTTTCACAGTGGAGGCTTAAACTTAAGTTCAGCTGAACCGTGAACCGAGTTTAAATTTTTGATTTAACTCGTCCGGTTTTACAGTGAAGTCTGAACTTCGTTTGTGTAATGCGATCGATAAAAGTATGGCAACACTTTCCACTTTGTGCGTGCATTGGCTACAATTTGTAAGGGCTTTCGATGTTTGTCCTGTGCTTTTTAGTTTTAAAACGCTTTTGTGCATCCCTTTTGAGCGCATCTTTTAACCAAAGGTTGAACCGTATCGTTATCCATTCCAAATGCTTTAAATACAAGGAATCGATCGCATTACCGAACATCAGAGCTCCGAGAGAATAAAATACGAAAGCTTGAAAAAAGAGCGAGAGAAACAAAATGGCGCAGAACTGAAGTTTAAACGACATTGTACTCTCGTTTAACTTGAGCTACAAATTGAACTCTGTTCAGAGTTTCAACAAAACTGTGAAACCGAAAAAATCATTGACTGAAGTTTAAGCCAAAAGTAGAGTTTAAGCGTCCACTGGGAAAGTGAGCATCATTAGCGGTGGTAAAAGAAGCATCAAAATGTTTACAATATCACACATTGCCAACTTAAAAATCTAGGTTCTCACAATTGACAGACTGTTATAAGAGAAATGAATGGATGTCGTTTACAGCGTCAGTTTCAACATGGTAAAACATCTTGCAGTTATTTTCTTTAATTAAAGCACTTTGACTGTAAGCATTACACCTCCCTAGGTCTGATTGACTTTAGTGGGATTTAAACACAAGTAAGTAAAACAACGCAATAGAGAACGCCCACGGAACCAAGTGGAGAAGGACCGCAACCAACTTGGCACTCGAAACTGGAGGCAGCTGGCTAAAGGTCGTGCCAGCTGGAGAAGCTTGTTGACTGAAGCCCAGGTCCACTCCGTGCTGTAGCGCCACTAGACGAAGAAAAAGTAAATCTTAATGTAAATTGTAAGGTCAGACTTGATGTTCCGATATTCGTCAAATATTCAATTCTTTCGAACGACACCTTTGGTTATAACTACTAGTAGCAACTCGACAAATGGCGGACACACACAGACCGTAGGACGGTTTCTTGTAACTATTATTTTCTTGTAATATACCCATTAATTCTACATATGTATAAAACCTTTTTTGGAGATTGAAAATCGTTATCCTCCCTGAAACGGATGTGCCATTTTCCATTTTAAAAAGGACACATACTATTTTTGCCCATTTTTAAACATTGATCTAGGTTTTCTGGAGAATTTAAAGTAAATTTGTTCGATATCTATGAGGGATCTCAAAAAATTTCTCCCCATTCACACTAATCGGCATTTAGTACAGAGAACTTCTTCTCTTTCCTTGTTCTGCAGTTATTAACTTTTTCTGAAAAATTGCAAAGAATAGCTGCCAAAGTAATTCCGAACAGAAGTACTGCGAATTTCCAATTGTTCTATAATCATAAAGTCCTCATCTAAACTGACATCAAACATCGATCACCAAATTATGAAGTTAATGTCCATTTGTTGATAAAAAATACTCGTAATATGAGTGACAGGTGGACTTGCGCCTAACTTCTACAGCAACCACTCGAGTTCTGCGTGTTATTGTTCTCTCACGAGGGAAGGGGGCACAGTTTTATGCTCGGTCCGAACGACGATGTCTTCTAGACAGAAGATACTCCTTGAGCATTGTCAGTACCTCGAAAGAAGTGGAGTCTTGAATTTTAAAAAATGCTAGTGTCGGTGATTGAATTGACACACCCCAGTGTAAGATTTGACGTAGAAACACCAACCGATTATGCCACATGACCCAAATAGAAAAACCCTGCTTTTTATTTCCTCTTGTACAGCCCATGCCGTGAAGGCACACCGCGACCAGAACAGATCTATTGTATCAGAAAAAACCCTTGCTTGGATACAGATATGCAAGCAATAGGGAGTGTTAGCAGATAATAATGACCATGTGATTTCCGCTTGAGGGGCAGGATAAGTAAATACATCGTTTATTGGCCAGCAGCGATATGACTCTGCAGTTTTTGCGCTGTTGACCGTTCAACTATTCAGACTGCGTGTAGACCAAAAATCAGTTTTGCAGGATTGCTTTCAAATACACAGATAGATGCTACACACAGTGGTCCCGTTGTATGGGGAAATTGGAAATAGATGAATGGAATTTGGAACACGGTACAATTGCCAAAAGCCAGGTCAAACATATTTGTAAGAAAAATTAAAAAAGAAACTGTTGACGCAGTTTGAAAGCCAACTTCATGTTCTTTAAAACAAGTATAACTTTAGGTTCGAAAGTACATTAGTACAATTTTGGGAAATATGCTTTTTTTATACAACGAATAGGCTCATCTTTCTAGGTTTTCATATTTCCAAAATCGAAAAACAGGAGAAATGTATGTATATTGGGTATTTTCTTCCACTTTGTGACGGCCTGAGCATTTCTTGCAAATTTATCTGTTGACTGCTCAAGCTGTACAGTACACAAAATGTAAAGCAAAACAAAAAAAGCATTTTTAATTTCAAATGTTTTACTATTGAAGTGTTCAGGTCTGCAAAACAGTTCATATTGGCTGCACACGTCAAGAATTTAGTTGCCCATTGCCGCGATGCAGTTAACTGTATTCTTGAAAGCACCCAAATCGTACTATCTTCTGAGATAAAGGGTGTTCTCATAAACGTCGAAAATCTACGCTAGTACAATCGCATTTTTTTTTTCTCATGCGCTTCCTTAAGTACAAAATATTTTTCTTCCAATCGACCCTTTTCGCAGTCAAAAAATAATGACTGCACAATCTGCACGACATCGATGAGCTATTGACGTTTATGAACAGTAGGTACTGCAGTTAACATAAGTTAGTATGATCGTCTATCTGCATTAATGAACATGGATAACGCAGTCCTTTGTTAGTCCGACGATTATGAAAACACCCAAAATTAGTTTTTGGTTGTGTCGATCAGAGAGCGACGTCCACAGCGGAAGTTATTTCCTTTAGTCGTACACAATTACGGCCGTGGAGATAGAAGTTCTCTAGTTTTAGGTGTTCCTCACAAGTTTAAATAACGCACGTAATATTTTGCACAGCACTGTATGTGACTTGCTTTGAGTCTGGTGAAGATAACGAGGCACACGCTAATCGAATCGAATCTAGAACCATGTCGAAGAAGCCTTCTCTTCGACTCTTTTCCCATCACAATACATTTTTTGTCCATTTTCACCTTGAATTAACATCAACCGTTCGATACCTTCCGAAGTCATTGCTTGTTTGAGGCTCTTCACATTCAAAATAACAGAACATATGTTTCTTAATTGAAAAAGAAATTAAAAGTGATGTAAAAAGCACATCTTTATCATTTCACACGCCGTTCGGTGTGTTCTTTCTGTAAAATGATCGCCTTCAAGTAAATATTTACTCGGTCTGTGAATGAATCACGCGACGCTATTCTTGGCAGTCCCATGTGTGACACTTTTCGAAAGATTTTCGATTCTCTGGAGTTTCTCTCATTCACATCTTTAGTTTGCCAAATTTCGTCGATATTCCAATTTCACTTGTGTTTTTTTTTTGTCAATTCTATCTCTCACCTTGATGAAGTGGAAACGAAAGTAATAACGAACCCACAAGCCGACACTCCAAAAACGCCACTCACACCAGAATACACAAGAAATCAATGAATCAACGCATCAATAACCCCCGGGATTAAGTGCTCACACGGAGTCGTTTCATAAAGTCACATTAAAATGAATTGATTGAATTAACAAATTATTATTTATAGGCACTGACGGGGAAATGGCCATCGCAGTACAAAGGCCAGCAAATTGCTTTTTTTTCTCACCTTATCCGCGTCGGTGCCCTTGAATAGCTCCGGTTTAAGGGCATCCCGCTTCTTGTTAATCGATTTGTATCTGCCAGATCTCGAGATCGAATACTTTCTCCGGTCGTGACCATACTCATCCATGCGCCAGCGCAACTCCTCCTCCTGCAAGACGCTATCCAAATAATTGATCGGTTCGTTAGTCATCGTTGCGGTTTCTCAATTTCGGATGAATGATTTGTGGTGGCAAAGATTTGTGTGTGTTCTTCTCTTCGATTTTCGATTGACGATCAGCGAAAACTGGTTACCGGCACGAAGGCAGACACCCGCTTACAGACAGGTAGACGCGAACACCTCAACTGAATTGGTTCATTTGAAATTACCATTAATTTTATCAAAATATACACCACAAACAATAATAAATAATCGTATATGACCAAAAACAAAAAAAGAAAAAAAAAAACAAAAATATTGCGAATGAATCAAAATGATATACAACAGCGTACGTACAAAAAGCGACTTTTCGCTGGTTCCGTTTGATAAGAATCACAGCCAGCAAAGATATTCACTTCTCAGACGTGACTAGTGAAGGGGTGATGCTTCCGAAAGTGCTGTATCCACTTCTACCATCAGTGAAGGAGCATCGAAGACGGCTCTGAATCTAGGAAGATGTGTAGGGGAGACCCCTCGGCTTGCCCATCAACTTGAATCCCATAGATTGTAGAATATTTACTACACTAAGATTAAGTGCAATGTACCTTCATCTATAATACAAGATTGAGCCACAAAAGTAAACGCTCCGTGTCGACTTGATGTACCCTAAACCGTTAAGTGCTTCGAATTCTTAGAGAATTTAAAAACTAACTACGTTACGTTCACTTTATGGTTCAGCGCGCATACATGCTGGGTTCACACTTTTATTTCCATGTAGTGTTAAAGTCGCCCAAAATTCAGTATCTCCGAACTCTGGAAGCTTTTTCGTTCAATAATAGAAGATATGTCCTCTAGTTCGTTAAAGGCGTGCGTGTGCTAGTGTCCACAATATCCTTCTATCCAGACCTGGGAAATCACAGAGCAGGTGGTGGTCAGATCTCGTTCTGTAATATACAGCGTAGTCGGTGCGGGCCCATACTTCGTGCCATTCAACAACTTATGGTAAGGACTCCCACCATGGTTGAATTCCTTTGTCAATGCATCTGCATCTGCATCTTTCATCGTCTGCCTTAGGAAGCTTAGGAGTGCCTGGGAAGAGGCTTACACTTTTGCAGCTGCGAAACGTCCGATGTAAGTGTGCCTGCTATTACGCATCGCTTCTAATTGCGTGCTGCAACAATCGTATACCAACGGTAACTAATCCTGCTCTTGCGCTCGTTTTTTAATAGTCACGCTGACTAACATGGCTGACAACATCCCATTCATCTATAAGCCAGCTACTGACACTGATTCCATAATCAATTAGGTTACAGATCTTCCTCGCTGAAGCCAGTTTAGTTGAATATGGTCTTGATCTTCATCCTAACAGAAGAATGCCTATAGCTCTAAAATTAGACATTGTGAATCGTTAATCGTTCATCGGGCATGGATCTATACATAAAGGGCCAAGTTTGATTGTTCTCAACCTAGTAAGTTGCCAGCAACGGTCCTTGTAAATACGCGGATCAAATTGACATGACTGTACCCTTTGCTCTTGGCGCCCTCTAGACAGCTTCTACGACAAGCGCCTATAGGTGACCAAATGTATGCAGCGGTGCTATCCAGGGGCTTAAATAAGGCGGTGCAGATTCGGAGCTTTCCCGGGAGCAACAAGCGCAACCGAGCCCCAGTCGGAAAAGTGATGTAATCACTTCGTTAAGTTTCGTTCATTCTGCTTACTAAAGCGCCAACTATAATAGGCATGAGCTAGTTTCAAATTTTAACGAAATGTTTCGCCATTTTTGCACAAAGCAATGAATAGCCATACTGAGCATATGCCTGCATAGCCATCTGTTCTAATTTCCTCCCGTGTTTGCTTAATTTTTCCGTTTTATTGCTGACACTTATAGTCCGATTATACATGTATGCATTTACAAGTTCCAATTGACAGTGGACTTGTCCATTTTTCATATTTTCCCTTTCCTGTGTTTCATCTGTAAAATTTGCATGTGCGCGGTGCTATTCAAATCGCACTAGCTCAGGTTTAACGAAGTATTCCGAATTCCATTATAGTCACACTTATAGTATTCGCCCACTCAGCCATGCGCGTTTGGCATCAGCTCATGTTCGCTCATGCCTATTATAGTTGGCTCTTAAAGATTCAATCATAAACCGTACAGTCCTACGCTTTTGTTAAAAATGAACGAAAAGTAAGCAGAAACGTGGTCATATTTCTAACGAAACTTAACGAAACTGAGCAAAGTAACTATTATAGACACAGTGTGTCATTAGTTAACTGGGTCTCCTTGACTTAAGTCTGCGTACGTTCATTAAGACTGGGCTCTTCATCGCTCTCCTCTTAGCAAAGGTATGCGACCGAGCAGGGTAGCCATCTGAGGGTAATTTTTGTCCTTATGTCATAACAAGGCCCTCTTCTAAATATGAGTTTGATCCCACACATCTGAGTCATTTCCGGAAACAAGAATCCACCAAGGTTATACTCTTCCAAGTAAAATACAAACGAGAATACAGCAAATCAGTCTATTAGCTAATTGCGAAGTTGTGTTAAATTCAGCTGACGCATAACCATACCCGTTATCTGTTATCGCGTATAGATGCAATTGAATTATCAATTTCACCTGTGCCTATCTATCTGAAACGCGACAAGACAATCGCTAGAACAGCCGACTCACGTTCAAGTGGTAGCACACTCAAGTCTGGAGTGCCCTTATGAGCTCGCGATTGATTTGATTCTTTTGTTTTTTTTTTCTGTTTTTTATTTGTTTGCATTTTAAACAATTCTCAGCTTTAATTATCCATTCTACACTCTTTGTCGGAGATTCACATTTGCTCGCTCTTCAGCTGATGCATTGTCTCGTTCGGAAACGTTGGCCCGATATTACATTTGTATCTTCATCAAGTTAGCACGTTCGTACTTTATCTTGCGGTGATTGCAATCGTTCAGAGAAATGACGACGCGGAAAAAAATCCCCCTCTTCATGCAGATAGAACTATATGTGCATGTGCATGTGTACATTTGTGTATTTAATCTGAACCAGAAGAGGGGCATGTAATGTTTGCGTCGCTTGTTCTTTGCCACTTCTTAGAATTAGCAAGATAAAATGTCTGTCAGACGTTCACAAGCTTCCTCGACTTGGCTCTGTTTGACGGTGTTTATTTCGGAAGGCTTAAATTACTGACTAGGTACACGAAGTGACGAATGTTTCAAATGCACGGCAATTTAAAATGGAACCCACCACTTGCCACTCGACAAAGCTTTCACTTCCGGTGAACGATAATCGCCGTCGCTGCGATGGCATAGGAACCAATTCGGTATCAAAACAGTCACAAGAATAGATAAGAAGTCTGAAAGTCTTTGGCAACAGCGGCCCAGTGATCTGATAGCGCTGAAAACGTACATACGCCTTACTTTTCAATTTATTTTTGTATTTGTTATTATGTCTGTGTGTCTTCATAATCCCCCCAAAACGGGTGCAAATCATTGCGTACAGACTGCGTTACTCGCAAAAAGAGTGTTTCCCAACAACGAGGAAGTTCAGTGGCAGGTTAAGTGGCTCTTTTTGATGGAATCACTTCAAATGACAGATTGCGGCTCATGAACTGAGATTGTTTAGGGATCCTTTGTAAGTTTCTCACATACATCACACATTTTTGAGGAATACCTGCATACCTGGCTTGGAAAAGTCATACCTGCAGGTGCGTTGATTCACAGGCTCGGAATTGAAACCTCTCTGGGGGGGAACCAGGTTATCCATGCACTCTCCATGACTTACTTACTTACTTCTTAGGCCGGCGAACCATTCATGACAAGAAGCAGCGTGCCCAGGAACGTCATCGATGGAAGGCAGCTATTCCTCAGTCCTCAGGCTATTCCTTGTCATCTGTCTGAGCCTGAGGAATAGCTGCCTACCATCGATGACTACCTACCTGGGCACGCTGCTTCTTGTCATCAATACCAAGCTGTCTTGCTTCCGCGATGACTTGGTCTTTAGAACCGGAGGTTCGTCTTCGTCTCCTTCTCGAACCAGGAGACTCAGATTCGAACACCATCTTTGCTAGAGCGTTGTTGTTCACGTCGAGCCAGTTGGAGAGTTCTTGTTGTGGCCGAGCCAATACAGTCTTTAGATTTTTGCCTTTGGGACTACGTCCACATCTTGGTACAACTTGGTACAGCGCGAGTTGGCGGTTGTCCATTCATCTTCCTCGCAGATGGGACCATATATCCGACGTAGAATTTTTCATTCGAAGGAGTCAAGAATCAGCTCTGCTGTCCAACTTTCGGCTCCATATATACTGGCAAAGAAAGCACAGCCACCTTAGCGTTTGGAAATGTGGACGACTGGCTAGGCTCATATCACTATATTGCAGTCCATGATTGAATCTTCCCCTCGAGATGCCATCAACTTAAATAGGAACGAAACTCCCACGCAGAACTTGAGGACTTGAGGAGAAGAGGGACTTCTTTATCCGCTTCAGAAATTGTCCATGCCTCTGCGCTGTAAAACAGGATTCGGATGATCAATGTTTTGCATGAAGTCGGCTTGATTCTTCGAGGAGTCCTATTACTCAACTGCCTCTTGAACCGAAATAAACAGTGATCTCGGCACTGATGTTGCAAGTATTGTTCACTGCGAAGCTGAGGAACATGAAGGACATGATTGACTCGAAGTATAGATGTCCATTAGATCCATTCCATTAAACATTTCATGTGCATGGTTTGTGATTGCGTTTTATGCAAAGGCTATGGATTGAATGAAAAAATACATACGTGTTCATGTGTAATTAATATAATTATTTAATTGACTATTCTATAATATTCGGTATAGCTTCATTCAAAAAATGTCTGCTGTACGGAACCTTCGGAATGCGAGTTGTAATCGATCTGAATGCCTTTATTCAAACTGAAAATATAGGCGTGCTGCAACCAACAATTTGGGCTTCTTAAGGACCTTCCGTGCAATCGGAATCCAATCAGCGAGAGCGGCATGTATAGGATACGCTCTCGTTCTTTCCTTGAAATAGCTAACCTCAGATGGGCCAAACTCACAAACTGTGTCACATCACATGGCCTGAGTACAACCGATCCAACTTTGGCGAATTCCACAAGAGATTGTTGGCGGGTTAGATTTAAATATATCACAAATATACACTTTACACTCAAGGTACCAGAGCTGTGGCATCAAAACGGCACATAGTGCTATGGCTCTCACCGAACCACCACTTCTATATAACTACCTTGAGTAGATAGTTAATTAATTTTGAATCATTAAGTTGGGGTCAACTGATCAGTGATCACTAATATGGACCACTTCTACTTCACTACTACATATTAAAATGTTTTAGCAGCTGACTGCAGACAGCAATCACACTTATGTAGGCCAATATAGGCCCATTTGTAATTTTCCAAATGTTTGTCTTTACGTTATACTGAGTTGACCTGCGTCATTTCATTGTTCCACCTGAAATTTGTTTACATTTACCCGTGCTTCCACTTCATTGTTCCACTTCAAGGAACTTTCGTTAGGTTTCCTAATTAGACCAGAGTTATTGGACTCAAAATAATGTTACTGATACAAATGATCAATTCAATCTCTTAGTTCTTTTTGTGTTTTGCAATTGGGTAACAATAGCCAGCCACAAACTGCATTGGCTGTACAGAATTCACCGCCTAAGATCGCTACGCCATGTAGAGCGCATGGACAGGGCAACACTGTTCGAAAAGTCTTCGAGATCGCAGTGGACAATAGAGTACGCCCACGAAACCGATGATGCACACAAGCGAGGAAGGAACTCATGAGTATTCGGAGACAGCTGTGCGTATGGATGGACTTATTGGTTGCGGACGAGGCTGTAGCGCCGTCCGAAGAAGAAGATATAAATGGCAACCCAATCACTTGTCTCTTAAATTCTACTTTACGTGTTTTTATCCAACAAACTCAATTGAGTAGCGATCACGTTCGCATTGTTATATTTATTTAACTGTTTTTATTTATTGGCTCACACTTTGGCTTTCCTGATCGTGTGCTTGATACAACAACTCATTAAATTGACTTGAGTTAGTACTTTGAACTCAACTAATGAAGCCTAGCACTAGTTTAACAAAGCTACCTGTAAAAATGCATGGAAATAATAGGACGCATAAACCCCCTCGAGTTTGAGGGAAAATCCGTGCAATCACATACAAAAGGGCTAATTCCAAAGTCGAATTGGCTCCCCATTAATTAGTTGTATTGTAAACAAAACTGTCTCGTTTTAGAGTACGTAGTTGGACTCGTTCCAACGTCTTATCACTTCATTGGTTGAAATTATCGTGCAATAAGCACGGTTAGAATCAAAGTTTGACGTTCGTTCACCAGATAATTCAAATTCACTGCAAGGTGATAAGCCAACGGGAAACAGACTAAACATTTTGCAATCACAATGCGCCGCCGTATCTCTACGTGAACACATGACCTGATTATGGAAAAAAGAGAATGTCCTATCCCGAAAACAACAATTCTGATTATATCCAATGTACGAATACCGAATGCAATCCTTCCACTTTTGCTCAAAAGTGTTGTTTTTATTATCTACTGCATGTCGATAGCCTCATAAAAGGTCGCTCAAACGGGATTACTTTGTACCGTCTACCATAAATGTTATGTGCTTTAAAGAACGCAATAATCAATCCAGATCGATAAATATTATTAAAGTTAAGTGTCTGAGATTAGAACATTTAAAACAGCAGACGGATGAGTATTAGACTTTAACTTAAATCACTGATCTGATCCCCAGCGTTTCTTATTTGCAATCATTTCAAACGACATGGATTTTCATCAGTATCTGTCCATGAACTAATAGCTTTACTTCGCAAAAAGGAGGATCTCCTTGATTTGAGATATCTAGTGTTATAGCGAAGGTCTTGCAAATACGCAATTAATTTTGCGCTAGTATCATGCACTAATCATTGAATACGTGTTCACAGTTTACGTGACAGTGCCCTCGAGAGCTACACGATATTTTATCACGACTTTTTGCAAGTTATCAATGTCAGTACTATAAGCGACGAATATGTTTTTCCAAGTGCAAGGCTCGAGCAATGGAAAACATCGCCAGTTGATTGCTTTTGATGTAATGCCCGATAGTGAAACTCTCACATTTGAGCACTTAATAGGTGTACGTCAATGGGTTTAACTTAGAATGGCGCCCTCTAAGAGGACTTTGGATGGACGTAATAATAATGGAGGGCATTATATGCATTTAAAATTAAGTTCATAATCTTCAGCGAAAAGTACAAGTATACATACTTCACTTACGTAACGTGAATATTGTGTGTTATTTGTGTTGAAAAGCGTTGCGCCAGTTTTTTCCAGTATAAATAACTTTCCCCACAAAGTGGTCGAAGAGAACCGATTATTCAAGAGCTCATGTACACATATATCTCCTTCTTCATTAGTCTGCATAAGCTGTAGAGTTTGGCAGTAAAGTGAACACTACGCATGGCGCAGTGTAAGCCGTCGCTAAGCTGGCTGTCGTATGTGGCCCTAAAACCAACGAATAGGTGGTTAGGGTCGACCGTACTTCTTGGGTCATTCCAGCTATGGTATGAAAATCTGTGGCCACAAACTATAACCGCTAAAGTCGACTTTAGACGAAATTGAGATTTTGATGTCATTTGATTCAGCGTACTCAAATCTATTTTGTAGATTTTTTTCAGCTTCCTATCTTTAAAAATGTTGTTGATTGCTTTTGATGTAATGGGCCGACTTTGACTAAAATGGCCGATAGTGAAACTCTCACATTTGAGCACTTAATAGGTGTACGTCAATGGGTTTAACTTAGAATGGCGCCCTCTAAAGGAGCAGAACATAACAGCTTAAGTCACTTCAAACTCATTTCCTGAAAATTGAGTAAAACAGACTTTAGTGGTTTTTCCTTGCGACCACAGAAATATGGTCTTCTAGTCTAAGCCCCGCCCGTGTTGTTAGACAATAGAACAAAAAACGGTAACATCTACAATGAAGCACACTTACTTATTTATCAGGCCGGCGACCCATTGAGGGTCCGAGCGTGAGCAATTGCTGCCTTGCAACGTTGACGGTCCTGGGCACGCTGCTTCCAGTCATCAAGACCAAGCTGTGTTGCATCCGCGATTACTTGGTCTTTATACCGGAGATTCGGTCTTCCTCTCCTTCTCGAACCAGGAAGCTCGGATCTCTTTGCTGGAGCATTGTTGTCCATGCCCTCGATGTGGCCGAGCCAGTGCAGTCGACGGCTTTTTGCCTTCCGGACTACATCCACATTCTGGTACAGCTCGTAGAGTTCGCGGTTATGTCTTCTCCTCCATTCGCCTTCCTCGCAGACGGGACCATATATCGGACGTAGAACTTTTCTCTGCAGTTTTGCTTAGCGTCCAGCTTTCGGCTCCATAGAGCAGGACTGGCAAAATAAGAGTTTTGTAGAGCATGATTTTGGTCCTTCGAGTCAGGAGTTTTGAGCCCAGTTGCTTTGACAAACCGCTGTAACACCGGTTGCCAAGGGCTATTCTACGACGGATCTCCACTGTGATGTCGTTTGTGGAGTTCACGTTTGCCCTCAGGTAGACAAACTCCTTTACTACCTCGAAATTGTAGCTGTCGATCGTGATTTTTTTCCAAGGTGGTGTGTGACGGAACGTTTTTTGGCTGACAGCATATATTTCGTTTTGTCCTCATTGACCTTGACACCAGTTCGTTTCGCCTGTTCTTCAATCGCCGTAAAAGCCTCCACTACGGCACGTTGAGAACGCGCGACGAACAATGAAGCACAATACCGGTTTTGAAAGCCAGAAATCTGTTCTTTGTGGTGCCGCTCACGCAACTTCGTTGCTCCGCTTGTGATAGGTGCTTTTCGTCAGCCAGGCGCCTATGTCATCAATCCCCTTAATCTACATACTCATCCCAAAATTACAAAGTTCACAATAAACAAGTAAATACCAAAAAGCAAAAATCAAAAAGTTGTTTTAGTAATTTTCAATTTTCTCAAAAACTAGCAGACATAGAACTATTCGGTTTTTTGCGGTCGATTCAGAAATTGATATAAGTATAAACCACAATAAGCCAATTCAGCACTTCATTTCACAATTTTGAAAAAAATTGGTACAACCCTTTTTTTCATTTTTTTATCCAAATTTTTAGTATGTATGCGAATTTTTCAAACACTATTGACGTGATAAATTTAGTTTAGGTTTATGATTAAATAACAGGTTTCTGGCCACTTAAAATCGGTGTAGTACTATTGTAAGAGTTACCGTTACATCATAATTTTTTTTCCATTTTAAGTACATCATAATTTTTTTTCTAAAATTACCCATAACTCCTAAACAAGGCGGAGATAGATCTCCGCCCACTGCAAAAACATCTTTTTGACCCGCCTGAAAAAATACGGTATCAATTTTTGGCGCCAAAGTTATCATATTGCCGCTATTTTCGGTTACGATTTACTCGTTCACGGGTGCTGTGATTCGACCCCATCGCTGAAATCAAACGAAGAACAACTCCTGCCAATCGCTGCTTCTTTGGGCTCAGAAAATGATAGACAAAGCTCTCTCTCGAACAACCCTCTTATTATTATTGTCGAGGGTAAAATGCACCGCAACCTTAAGATCTATTGTGCCCACTATTCATACTGTTGCTTTCTTAAAAGCTCCCCTCCCATGCAGCTCTTTTCAGAGTCGTACTGAGGGTTATTTACTCCTACTGCCCGAAGATGGAAGAGATTGGTCCCAGAGTATTCTCTCTAAGCCAGTTTCCTTTAGGAATCTGAGAATGAGAGCTGGTTCTAGTGACTTCAATTCTTTCTGTGATATTAGGTGTTTGCCCAGATATCTTTGTCTTTTGCGGGCTAGCGCCGCACAAAATCCCAGTATATGTTCTGGAATTTCATTAGATTCTCCGCAGAATCTGCAGAGACCTTCTTCTGATACTCCTAGTTCCCTTAGGTGCTTCCTGAGTTTATAGTGCCCTGTTAGGATACGGAGGTTGTTTTTGCTCATTCGGGTATGCTTCAAGCCTCTTGCGGTTATGTTTACCCAAGAGTATCTTGGCCTGCTTCATTCCATGAGGGTTGTTCCATGCATCTGCCTGGTTCCTTCTTTCTAGTTCCCTGAACTCTTCCCTGAGGACGTGATCTCCAACAGCGCAGAATGGTTCGGGGCCTATAAAATGTTCCGATGCTCCTTTCCTAGCCAGGGAGTCGGCCATTTCATTGCATTCTATCCCTGTATGGCCAGGTATCCAACAGAGTTTTACTCTGTTACTCCTACTCAGCTTCTTAAGCTTCTGTAGACATTCCCACACGACCCTGGATTTGATCATATAGGAGTCTAGTGTCAGGATAGCGGCACGTCTGTCTCCGACATTATTGCTATGTCACAGTTGGTATAGTTCCTGTCAAGATTGATCTGAGCGCATCTGTCTATGGCATAGACTTCTGCTTGAAAGATAATGCTGCCCATGGGTTCGTAGTACTTTGTCCGGGGTCCAAATACTCCTGCCCCTGTTCCTTCATCAGTTCTTTATCCATCCGTATACCATCCTCAGTCTATGGACTAAGGATTGATTGCTGCAGTCTTTTTTGGTGCAGAGCTTAATGGTAAACTCCTTTTGGAAATTGAGTTTCCTAATCGCGTCATCCTTCGGAATGGCCAGGAGTGGTAGCTTTCTGACTAGTGCATCGAATTGTCTCGATGTAATGCACCTGTCTTTTCCTATCCCTTCGTTTGCCATTCTCATGATTGTTTTATTTGCACATTCTGCGACCAGCAGATGCAATGGAGTCAGCAACAGTAGCACCTCCATGGCGGAAGTTGGACCCTGTAACACAGAGGCATGCCAACCTTTGAATTTTGTTGTGTCTCCCTTGCGCCTAATAACCCTTTATAAGATCTTCATTGTCACAGTCCTACATGGAGCAGATGCGTGGACTTTGTCAAAAGTGGGCCTAGTCGCTCTTGGCTGCTTTGAAAGAAACCTTAAGCAAGTACATAAGTAACAACCAAATCGAGTTAATTGCTTCGTGCAATTGCGTTGTGAATAAAATAGGCTCAAAGAAAATTTGACAAGAATGAATTCCGCATTTATTTGGTCTATGTTTTGTTTGTCACCTCTTACCGAACGGCAGCGACACAGTACATGTATTCCCTGCACTCAATAGCCTTTCTGCTAAGTCAACATTTACTTGTTTATTTTAGTACTTAAAATATACCAACAAATATCGGTCTCGCCAAAGAAAATAAAAATCGAAATGATTATAGAGCAACACGTGATTAACGAGATTTAAAATTACACACCGCCTAGCATGTGCTTTTGCATTTCATTTCACATTCACAGTATATTAAATATACACATATATTTAAAGCTTTATTAGTACTTGAATTAAGTTATGAATTATTTAATAGTACATGTATTAAAACGAGAAAACAAACGAACATTTTGAAATCGAATAACATTTCGGAGTTGCTACAATAGTTTAAAGTTTTGTAATGGTACATTTCAATTTCATTCATCATTTGTTTTGTTTGCAATAATTAATGTTTATAAGTAAAAAAAACAGCATTTTTTAGTTGTTGTAATGAATTCGAGGCAATAAGGCCGCATAATTCACACTCCTACACCATGTTCTCGTTGGCATTCTGTTGTGTCGAACTCATGTTGGTGTGCCTTGTGTTCCGATTGACGAATGTGCGGATGTTATCCTCTGTGTAGTCGACGATTTTACGTTTCTTCTTTCTGGTGTACTGTTGTTGCTTCAGATAGATTTTGAGTATGCCTTTCACCGTGATGAAGGTAAGTCCTCCCAGTAGTGTGCGATGCAATGTATTCTCAATTGTCTCGAACAAAATTCGACCCACAATTGATGATATCGTTGGCAATAGAAGAGCTCCACAAAATACGCGGGTAGCCGAAACTGGATCGGAGAGAGTTGGCGTTGCTGGATTCTGAAGACTTGGCTCGTCTTCTTCGTCACTTTAATAAAAATGTGAAAAAAAATCAATAAAAACGTATGCGTTTCAAATAAAATAAATATGTACATCAAATAAAAGAAAAAGTCCGAGAAATGAGCGTGAGAAATTCGATTCGACTTGAGCGAAGCCAGTATCCACATGGTCATCCCACATGTGTCACGAGTTTCACCAACCGGACATCAATACAGAAAATTGAAAACAATGAACAGATAGTTAACAAAAGTTTAACCATCACTGGCAGATGTCAGGAAGCAGGTGGATGATAAAGTTCTAGAACTAGCAAGAAAAAATGTGGGTTAATATAACCACCTGTAAGACTACTGGACAACACTGCTCCAGCCCGAAGAGTATTCGACTCCGAACCCGTGGGACAACGCAATAGAGGACGACCACGAAACCGATGGCGCCAACAAGTGGAGAAGGACCTCAACCAAATTGGTGCGCGTAATTGGAGACAGCTGGCTAAAGATCGTGCCAGCTGGAGAAGCTTGTTAACTGAGGCACAGGTCCACACCGGACTGTAGTGCCACTAGAAGAAGAAGAAGACTACTAGGATGCTATAGCCCGATATAAATAGAACTAATAACGACACTCCTTCAGCCTACTAAGGATAGTGGTCGGAACTCCAACGGGACATAACTATCTGAAGTACCATGCAACAAAAATGGGACTATGCCATGACATATGCAGAGGATGCGGCGATGTGGATGAAAGAGCGGACACTCCTCACTATCTCTGCTACAGCCCTAGCCTCAGTCAACTGCGGTACAGGACCATGGGAGAATTCTCCTTCCAGGAGCTGCAAGAAATTAATAACATCCGACTATCTAACTTTTTCAGATTCTTTAGGATGTCGGGCTGGCTGGACGAAGAGAGGTCAACACAAACAACTAGATGAGTGCGATAAGGTTACAAGGAGGAACATTTCCCCCTCTGGGCGACACAATGGGACCAGCCGGACCTAAGTGAGACGTGCTTCCGCACGTCTACCCACATTCCTATCCTAACAAAAGTTTACAAACATGTCTGCAATTGTTTATCAAAAAACATACAGAATGCGGGGATGAATAAGTCAGGGTGAAATTGAAATCAATCACCGATCATCGACACGAAACTTAAGTGGGCGCATAATCACGAGCTGGCACCATTATGAGGGTCAGTGTCTATTCAAATTCACAGGCATGTCGGCAAACTTACCGCCACTGCGGTACTACTTGGGTGAGTCAGTGCATCGGAAAATGACTTTGCATAAAAAATCCCAAGGTCAGAGGTACGAAAAAAAAAAAATAAACAACCGGCGACAATTTCACAATTGACGACGGCATTTGTCGTAAAGAGTATTCTGGCGGTAGGGTCATTGGCGAACTTTGTTTACAAAATGTAAACTTGGTACAGGCTATTGAACACGGTACGCTATGACGTGGCTAGGTGATGACAAGAGAAGAATTCAGACCGCACATGATTCGTGCAACAGAGAGGACGTAGAAGGGTTACGTTATCGGCCTTAATTTTGGTTAAATCGTACTCGCTTCATCTTTAAATAAAAATGCCACAATTGTATACGTACATGTATGTATCAAGAATAGAAGAACCAAAAGCAATCATAAATTTGAAGTACAGTAGATTGTCCCTAAGTTGAATTCTTCCAAAGTGGAATTTCTTTTTTGTTCGCCATATTTTGGCATTCCCCTCAATTTTTCATAAAAAAAACCATCATCTCTAAGTGGAACTCCCTCTAACTGGAACTAATTTTGATATCCCGTGAAAATTGGACTTAGAGAGGGAGTCCACTGTATATACATATACGGTTTCACTCAATTTGGAACGATGACAGACGAGGTCAAGACTGAAGCCTAACGAAGCTGACGATTCGGACCGGCTGTCAGCGAAAATCTTTAAGACTTTGGAAATGCTCTGTTAGGACGCATGATCCAGCTCATCTATATGATATGGTCGGAGGAAAGCGTGCCTCAACGAGTGGAATCCTGGTATCGTTTGCCAGATCGACAAGAAAGGGGACCATTTGACTGCGCCAACTACAGAGGCGTACAACACTTTTTCTGCCATTTTGTGTACTCGCCTGAATCCATTCATAAACAATCTCTTTACTTCAGGGTGGCTTCAGGCCATGGAAGTCCACAATAGACCAGATCTTCACAATACGACAGATCCTGGAAAATACTCAAGAAATGCAAATCGACGACACACACCCCCTCTTCGTCGATTTGAAGGCCGCATACATGACAGCTTGCATAGCGACCAGCTATACAACGTCATGTCTAGTTCTGACATTCCTGCCAAGCTCATCAGACTGAGCAGGATGACGATGGTCGCTGCTTCATCAAGGTCGATAATGAACTCACCGAGACTACCAATGTCAACAAAGGATTTAGACACGGCAACAAGCTGTCGTGTGATTTCTTCAACATAATCCTGGAGAAAATCGTGCAAAAATCACACGCCATCACTAGAGGCACGATCTTCCAGAAGTCCGTACAGCTGCTGGAATTCGCCGATGACATTGACGAGATTGGCAGAATACAACGAGCCGTCAAGCATTGAGACCGAAGATGCTAAAATGGGTCTGACGGTGAATGAGGTCAAAAGAAAGTACAGGCTGTCCTCAAGAAAAGACATGCAACATCGACCTCTTGGACGGGGCGTCACAATGGGCATCTATAACTTTGAGGTAGTTATGCACACCGGCTCCGCAGTAAACAGTGCGAACAACATCAGTACCGAGATCAAGCGCAGAGTAACTCTTGCCGACCGCTGTTTCTAAGAGCTCAAGAGGCAATTGAGTAATAGAGCCGTCTCTCGAAGGACTAGGTTACATTATATAACACCTTAATCATCCCATTCCACTCGTGATAGAACAATAGCACGCACAACACGAGTGGTTGCTGAGAATCTAGGCCCTGGCCCTCTAGGGGCTGTAGCTGCACCCGTATTATTATTATTGTCATCCTCAGAAAGAAAAGTTGTGCATGCGATCTATAGTCATGTTTCCATTGACGGCATTTGGAGGAGAAGATTGAACCACAAACCAGATTCAAACCACACTGTACGGACTGTTAGGTTAAGTAGGTGGGTTGTCAGCGAAATCGCCAGTGTATTTGGTCCGTAGTGAAACGGGCTGTATTGCTTAGCCAGACGTCATTGGATCCAACGCCTGTGGTGCTGGACCATGTAGAGCGCATGGACAACTTAGCGTCTAGTGCGGCGCGCCCGAGAGGAAAATGACCTCAACCAAAATGGCGTGTGCGAAACTGACGATAGCTAGCCAGAGATCGCACTAGTAGGTTTGTTGGTTGAGCCACCGGTGCTCCCCGGACTGTGGCGTCACACAAAGAAAGAAGAAGAATATACGGACATAGACGCGTTTATCTCCCATATGTCACAAGGAACATAAATTCTCTACAAAATAAATCACTTGCCCCCTCAGAAGTGCCACAACGCTCAGAAGAGAAAACCGGTGCATGTCATCAACGATGACCAGTGGTCACATCCACCAAATTGACCAAATTAAACATTACGTCTCTATTTACCACGTGTCTGTAAAAGCCAATCACCCAATGGCTATAATCGGTACGTCTGTATGAGGTGACAACCACATGACCTTGAAATCGTGAAAAGCGTTTGTATCATTAGCTCTCATCTTTCCGGATTGAAGCATTCAACTGTGCATGTGTCGATGAGGGACGCAGCGAATGTCAACGAAATGTATTTTCCCTTCTAAACAACTGACGACGCACACTACTCGCTTCGAGGAACAGACTTCTACAGTACCAATCGCGCATATTGCAAGCAAGTTACTATCAAAAACATTAAAGTTCATTGCAGACGATAAGACGTTTTACAATTTCCTACAATATAATTTGTTTTGTTAATTCTTGATAGCTCCGTAAAATGAAACGTTGATTAGTTAGCCTTATCGAGCTAGAGCCGTTTCGAATAAACGTCACATCGTGATATCCAAAAGTATGGCAACCACTCGATTTTAGAAGTAAAAGAATAACATCTCGTTTGATGGCACTGCAATTATCAATCGCAGAGACTTTCACTCAAACACTTGATGTGCTGCGGAAAGCACGTAGCAAGGGAATCCCCTACAAACATGCTTTCCAGAGCAATATTACCTCATGCTGATTTGTTTGTGTGTGCACTTCTAGGCAAGACATTACACAATAGTGCACAATTAAAAAAATGACCATAACATCAGCGATTTGAATGCACCAAGGCCATGGGACGTGAACGCCGCAAATCCATTCACATAGCATTGCATTAAAATCGATAAAAAAATGCAGATTCATTCAATAGAACACATACAGCCAATCAATGACATCAAGTGACATTAATGACAAATTAGATAATCGTCTCTGACCTTCGGGCACGGAGCTAAGAAGCACTAAACTATTTTCGAACAACAACTTACGGGTATGGAATAATCAAGCTCATAAGAGGAAATTTCCTAGCCATCGTCCGCCGGTTGCGAATCAACCGGAGTACCGCATCCTCCCAACGGATCATGCGTCCAAGGACAAGTCCCACCGGTATGGCAGGCAGGCCAATGAGTAAAACAAGCGGATCACCGTTTTCCATAAGCGCCAGGCCCTTTTTATGGCCGACAATCTGCAAGAAGAACCAAGCTTAGTTTGAAAGGAAACTTCGTCTATTGATGCTGCCACTTACCTGCAAAAAAGTTACAGCACCGTATGTCACCGCAGTCCAGTATAGAGAACCGACGAATATTCCCGCAGCAAGGAACGGACTCAGCCGCTTGATTAGGCTATCGAACACCTCTAGAACATTGGCGAACTTTCCCATATGTGGGAAAACAATAATATATTCCGTTTGGCACTGTTGACAGCTGACGCTCCGCAGAGCATTGCCCTTTTGTTTCTCATCGACCCACCGATACAGACAGCTTTGGTGCACCCACTTTGTTGTGCCACGACACTTGCAGGGCTGTACCCAGGCGGCCAGCTTGTTATCATCATCCGTGGCGAAGCATATCCAACAGCTGCGTTCGTCAACGATGGGCGTTGTTGCATCCCCAATGGCCGCAGGTGATGAAGGAACCACTGCCGATGTCGGTGACAAGTGCTGATGACTGGACGACGCCGTTTCGGTATTTGCTTCGTTGGACATAACCAAGGATATGGTTGTTTTGCCACCGGGAACTGTCGCTATAGTTGAGTTCTCAATTGGCATGTGTGGGAGCGTGGGAGCGGCCGCCGTTATTTCTCCAACTGCTGCAACAGCATTACCCTGGTGTTCCGTTGAATTCTGCTTGTCCTCCATTTAGAACACTTTTCCCGATTTCGAAGTGTGTTTGGCAAATTTAATCAGCTTCCGATTTTCTTTATAAAGCAATTGTTTTGAGACGTAACTTTGTGTGAAGGACAAACTAGTTGGTATTTGCTGTTTATTTCACGGTCGTAGGGGATTTCGTAGTCATCTTTTTGACAGAACTATTTGCACTTTGCACTTGCATATGCTTTGCTGATTGAATTTGCTGATTGCCTCGTATTATTTCAATTTAAGCTAATCGCTTAGGTGTCACAATTTATTAATAAACAAATTAATAAATCAATTTAATTATGAAAGATTTTTACTTTTTCCTTATTTCACGGACGGAGGTGATGTATTTGTGACGATTCGATTGACAGTTGTTGGTGCAGCAGTGCGGCCAAACCTGTTGTGTGTATTTTGTTACTGACAGTGTGTGATGTCAAGTGTTGCCTTTTCTGAAATGAATTTCCGTTGCCGGTGAGTGAGTTCAATTTTGATACTATTTTGAACTACGATTGCTTTTTAAGGTTTTTTTTTAAGACGATCTTTGGCCTAATAACTAGTTGCGTTGATATTCTTATATGGAAGGCAGAAGAGGTAAGAAATTAACTGAAATGTGCGATGCTCTGGAATAACTTCTTAGTGGGTTTCATTGGTCTTCCCAATCAACTCTGTTATTACCGTTTTTCGGGTAGGAGTGATCCCAAGTCGATTTCCACCCAATTTAAGAGCAAAATATTTGCGTCATTTAATGAAAAGAATAAAGACAAATTTCTCGTTTACCAAAGCGAATTTATCTGATCAATATAATCGAACCGCCATCACAATTCTACAAAAATAACATAAAATCTTTAAATCAATTTTTTTTTAATACGCATTAATGGGGTGCACGACAGGAGCCATGCACTTTATTATTTATTTCTTTTTTTTTCTTTTCTTTATTTTCCGTGGCTTTATATTAAAATTTCAAATAAAACATTTAAACAATTTTCACTACCGTCGACAGCAATATATAAAATAAATTGAAATGACAGCAATCGGCGCTTTGCTAGTCCAATTCAGATGCTTGTTCAACGCTTGGCTCATCGTCTCCCTCATCGAATCCTTGAAACAATCGAGTGAATAGATCGCCAAATAGGCCGCCCATCATACCGCCCTGCGCCTGCGGTGGTGGTGCTTCACCAAAGAAGAGGATGCCAATTTTTTGTATATACTTCTCAAACGATGGATCCCTACTGAGTGCAGTTTTATACAATTCACAGAGCACCTTGAACGCGGGTAATCGTCCATTTTCGATTGTTTTTAATAGAAAATAGGTAAAGTTAAGCAGGGGCAACTTAAATGACGGTTCAGTTCGGGCGATTTTCGGATGGTATTTTGTGTAGGTTATAAATGTCTCGAGTGCAGTGTCCTTATCCTTTAGGCATAATTGCTGCAAGACCACTTGAACGATGAAGAGGTCCAATTCATTGGCAAATCCTTTTGTTTCACTTAGTTTGACTAGCATTTGACCGCAACTGACACCGTCACGCGATAGTAAATAGTGATGACGTGCTAGTTCAGTGTTACCCTCAGACCACATCACTTGAGCAATTAGCTTATGCAATGCTGGATGTCCCAGATTGTTTTTTGATATGTCACCGGTCCACTTAATAGCACGTGCCTAAAATATAAAGAAAACAAATGTATTAAAAATAAAATGTGGAAAGAATAGTGAAAAAAGCATTCACATTTCAAAAATGTTGACGATTTTAGATGAATTTTATTGATTATTCGGTACTTTTACCGTTGTTTGTAATAAGCCGTGTGCTGTTAGGTGGATTATTGATGGCAGTTACCTTGTTGAACCAACTGACAGGGACAGGTGGCTCATGAGGGACAATTTCAAGGAAATCGATTTCGATGTTTTATATGTATCCAGGGTAGGACTATATGGAACACACTCAACAAGAATAACACGACAAACGACTATGTCGAATAAGAAAATAAGAAGTATGAACCACCTAATTCGAAATCAAACAAGTGGCAAAGAATATGATCATTCTCATGGCTTCCTGAATATTGCCGCTTTAGGTGTTCCGATATCAATTAGGAAATAAGATAATAAAGGTTTAGGAATGCGAGCAAAGTAGCTTGTGTTCCTGACCTGTCCTAACCGGGTTCGTGTCCTTAGATAAAATGGAAATAAGAACTATTGCGGTCGGATTATGGCAAATATTGGCCATGGTGGTGAACTAATCTCTATTCTTCAGGAAGATACGAACAGAAGCCGCTTATATATTTGCACATCCACAAATTAAGCGGACTTTATGACTTTATTTAAAGAATCGATTGCTAATTGTGCTCGCGATTATAGCAACAATCCTTATATTCACAGACGAGTCCGATGAATTGAAGATTCTTAGAAAACGTTAAGTCATGTTGAACTGTACCTGCAATCGTTTCTACGCAAGGTTAGGTTAGGTTAGGGGGACTGCGGCCCAGCTCCGCATGGACCTGTTGGTCTGTAGTCCTGCCACTAAACAGAGTAAATCTAGTTGTAGTCCACTGTAGTCTTATGTTCCAGTGGTTTTAGCAAATTTCATGAGATGTTGTGTTTCCGCCGCGGCCTCATCATTTAATGATTTAAAGAATGGTTGACCTAGTGTTTTATATCGGGTTTTGGCTAAGGCCTGGCAGAAGCAATGAATATGCTCCAGAGTTTCAACCACCACTGTTTCTTTGCAGTTTCTGCATCTATCAGTGGAAATCAGATCTAGTCTATGAGCGTGCCACATGGTGACCCACCAGGCCTGTAATGATCTCTAGCAGTACACTGCAGTTAAATCTTGGTAGCGAGATTACTAGTTTGCTTTTGATGATTGATGATGACAAACGATGGCTTTGAGGCATGAATTAGTACGCTTCCACGCATTGTTTGCTATTATAAATAGTTCATTGTCGCGATGCTTACGTCGCTTTCTAGGCAAAGTAATCAACTATGGTAAACGTTCAGTTTCCAGAACTGCCCTGGCGCAGCTAAGTTTCAAATTATCAAACATAGTTCGAAGGATCATTCTGGGATTTAAGAGCATACTTCCTTTTACAGATACTCTCCGACATTTTAGAATACATCTCGTTTTCAGGGACATTCACCACTTAAGAGACTTTAAACAATTCCAATCAAAGACTGCTCTGCATTACTGCTGTACAAGGACTGTGTGTTTAACGCTACAATATATCGGCTTTAGATGTGAACACCTTCGGAAACTAGACAGTTAAGTCATGCCGAAATAGTTACCGAATGAGTGAATAAACTGTACACTGTTGCGTTTCTGTTGGTCTTCTTTTATGAATACCTTTTAAGGTGTCATGATGGAAACGAAATACATGTCCCAGTTTTTGCTTGGCATTGTTTAAACAAATGGCGCAAATTTAATGTTCAGAAAGGGACATCGAAGCAGACACCAAAATAAAGAACTTCATTTCCAAATAATAAATGGATGCAAATAATAAGCCTCACTCCTACGAATGAACTACAAAACGCCGGCTGTTTCAAAGTAGATACATTCTCACTCATAATAGATCATTCCCCCGCCAATCACTCAGCCGCCGCACTACCGTCTGAAAAAAACCAAATATTTTCATCTGCAAATTCAATACTTACTATCAATGTTTCCCTTTCCACTGTAGTAGCACTAATGCTTTTAATGAGTAAGCCCAATCGTTGTATCCAAACATCCAAGTCCTCGCATTGACCTCGTTTTTGCAGTGTATCAACTGTGAGCAGTGCCAAATCAGCTCCACTAGTCTGCTGCTGTTTGTTCAGCAATGTTAATGCACCCTGATACAGTAAATCTAGACATTCTTCATATTTCTTTTGTGCAGTATATCTGAAGTATAAGGTTCTATACATCTGATGGGCTTCATAAAAATAACCAGATTCAATGGATGAATCAAGCTTCGCTAGGACACGACTGACACCTCGGCTTCCACGCTCTGCTGCTGCCGCTGTCATATTGATATATATATAATAGTTTTGCTCTTGAGCCAAATAGTTTTCAATATAACGTTCAATTAATATCTCTAGTGAGAAGTTTTGTCAATAATATCATCACAATAGGTTGCCTCACAAGCGACTTAAACAAAAACGAAATTTCTTCCTCTTTTCGTGTTGCAAAAAAAATTAATAAATCCACACTGACACTTGTCCAGGGATGTCTGGTAATCTGGTGCACGTTTAAAAAAAAAAGAGATGGAAGTTAACCCATATTCGTTTGACTCTGTCATTCGTCGAAGTGTACCCTTATCACAGTTACTGAATTATGCCGTAACTAAAAATGCGTTAACACAATCAATTGTATAGGGATACATTAATGCAATCAAGTGTACGAATAATATTTGTATCAATTCCAAATGTTCGGCAATAAATTTAACCAAAAATCTTAAAAAGGTTTTTAAGGAACAAATCGAACTGAAATCAAAATCTGGCATCACTGCGATGGCATCGTCACACCCACTGCTTTTTTTGCTGTCAGCGGCGTAGAAAAAATATCAAGAACTCCTCTTCATCGTATTACCAGCAGTGTTTGGGTGTTTTTTTGTTCAACAACAAAAACGTGTTTATTTTTGTTTTTAATAAAACACTGGTTTATATAAAACTGGCCGGACCATCTTGGACATCAGTATAAACTTAATTCCCCAAAAGAAATGATCTAAAATGGAACAAAAGAACAATTCAGTGCCAAGTGATTCGAGTCGTGCTTTGTGCCATCAATCAAACCAGCAGTGTTCGAAGGATACTCAACGAGGTTTTCCATCAAAATGGATAAAGTTGAATGTCGGCGGAAAAATATTCATAACTACACTTAGTACCTTGGTTAACAAGGAACCAGAATCGATGTTATCACGTATGTTTTCCCAGGACGGCGCGATGAACCCCAGTGACCTCGATGAGCATGGAGCTTATCTTATCGACCGCAGTCCACATTACTTTGAACCTATTATGAATTATCTGCGACACGGCCAATTAATTTACGATTCGCATTTAAACGTGGAGGGCATCCTAGAGGAGGCAAGGTTCTTTGGGGTCTACTCATTGATTCCCCAACTGGAGGCACAGCTCAATGCTGTCAATGAGTCGCTTGATAACGTGCCCCTAACACGACGGGAAGTTATCAAGGCACTGATCCAGACATCGCACATATCGGAAATACGTTTTCAGGGGGTGAATCTGGCTGGTGCCGATCTACGCAAGTTAGACTTCAGGAATATTAACTTCAAGGTGGGTCGTGCTGCTTTCTTATCGTTTCCCATCTTATATGTGGTCACTGATAATCCGGTTTTAATTCTTATCTTGTTTCTTTCAGTACGCGTGCCTTCAACGTTGCAATCTGTCACACGCGAATCTTACGTATTGTTGCCTCGAACGAACTGACTTGGCCTATGCAAATTTGGAGTGTTCCCAATTGGTGTCTGTGAAAGGTTTGTGCGCCAACATGGAGGGTGCGAATCTCCGTGGCTGTAATTTCGAGGATCCAACGGGCGTTCGCACCAACCTAGAGGGCGTGAATTTAAAGGGCGCCTGCCTAGAAGGTAGTAATATGGCCGGAGTAAATTTACGCGTTGCAAATCTAAAGAACGCCAACATGAAGAATTGTAATCTTCGAGCTGCCGTGCTGGCGGGCGCCGATTTGGAACGCTGCAATTTATCCGGCAGTGACCTGCAAGAGGCGAATTTAAGAGGTGCCAACCTTAAAGATGCCGAATTGGAATTAATGTTAACTCCATTGCATATGGCCCAGGCAATTCGTTGAGATGAATTAATTGCGTGTCTGCTACCACTGCTACCGCTACCGCATCACCTGTGATTCCAGTTTAATTCCTATTTTACTTATCCCGAATTATTTGTTTTTGACGTCCTTTCGTTGTTTTCTTTTTTTTTTCTTACATATATTTTCGGCTTGATAGTCCTTAATTTTGTTTGTAGTGTGTGAGACTAGTAAGCATTTACACAGTTATCATTTATTTTTGTATAGCTTTCTGTTTTGATTTGAGTCGTAGCATAAGAAAGTGCATTTACTTAATTTATTGAGCACAAAAAACAATAAATGCAAATTGACATGAGATTACGTGTTTAATTGGAATGAATGAAGCTTAATTGAATCTGCAAATAGTTCCGCCACACAGCGTGGACGGCTATATTGACGTTGGCTTGGGTGTTTTGAGATTTGGTGAATCCGCAAAGAAATGTGGGCAGTCGTTGGTTCTTATTGATTGAATGCTTGCGGAGGAAACTTGCAGAGTTGATAATGGATGACCAAATTGCTTCTTTAGCTTATATCAACCATGAATGCAAAATAATTTGATCTAGTATAAAGTGCTATTTCATTTCTGGATGCCTTGTCATGGCGGACGGGTTTAAGAGTCAAAGATCCTCGATTCCAAAGATCCCAGGTGAGACATCGAATCAAAATCCAGAAACGTCTTGACGTGAACGTTAAAAAAGTCAATAAAGAAACATCCACCCGTGGTCTTCTCAACTGGGACTGGGCAATGGATTCTAGAGGCCCCGCCCATCATACTCCCCACACCCCCGCCTATAGCTGCGCTGACCAAGGAATCGCCGAAGATTCCTGCCACTCACTCCATAACACGTTCATAGACAGTTGGCTGATCAGGGTATTGCTTCTGATGGCATGGCTCGGGGTAGCGAAAAGCTTGAACGGGCTTCAAACGAGGCAGTCTCTCAGGGGCCACTGACTAAGAGTCATCTGAAAAGGAAAAGACGGCGCAAGTGGTGAGACTCGCATCCCTTTGATAGCGACGGCCAAAAGAAACAGGTCAGCAGAGATCACTCCAACCGAAACCGATCAGTTAATTGGAACCAACTCTGCACCCTTTTCAGGAGACTCGCGAAAAGATCAAAAGGAAAAATACAGCAAACTCTCGGCACAGCAGAAATGGGAAGAGGTCAACCGAATTTATGAAGTGGAATATGATGCAGAAAGATTTGGATCATCTCTAAAGATGAAGATTTTAGTATTCAAAGAAAGCTCTGTGCCATGCTATTCCTGGGAACGTGGAGTGGACAAGATTGGACGGTATTTTCCCATTTCTTCTAAACTAATAACACATCGCCACTTGAAAGTTATTGGTGAGTAGGACAGTAGCGCGAGTAACTAGCACCACGTGTCAATTCAGGCGGCCCTATGATTGAGCTTGAGATACCAGACCGGGACTCACTTAGTCCGAGATCAACATCCCAGTTGAACTATCCCATGCTAGATTCCAAACACTGCTGGCAGCTGATATCACTGAATAAGCTAACATAAGTTTCATGGATGGTGCTGTAACAGGACAATGTCTTTTGGAAGACTATGAGTGATAAGTCGCTCCATGAATGAAGAGGAGATATATGAAATCAGAAATCATGTACATGTTAATACTTCATCTCTGTATGAAATCCCACTCAACTTCACCAATAGCGGCGAAAAATTGAAAATTGGAAACACAATCAAATTGCTGTCAACTTGTAGTATCGAGCGTTCACATTGACGAATTGGCCAATCAAGCACGGCTGTCAAGCAAATCGTATCGACAAATTGTTGAGTTCCGAAACCGCTATAAACTTACATGGAGTCAATCAGAAAACAAACATTTTTAAAAATATTTTTCAAAAAATCTGTATTTATTTGCCACTGAATAATTTCAATTTAAAAAAAATGGGGAAAAAGGAATGTCAAATCGAACAAGCTCACACAATCGGAACGACATCATTCGATAGCAGAAAACTTCGCCATCTTCGATAATCGATAACATCGCCCAAAAGCGTTCTCATTCTGTCCACCAATCGGCTACGGCAGCTGCATCATATACTGATCTCGTTCCCTCTCATTCTCACTTCAGCTCGTAGCCTCAAAATGCACACACACATCCAAAACAAAAAAGAACCCAGTCAATACTAGTAGAAGTGAAGAGCATAGAAAATATAGTAGGCGATTTGATTTTTTTTAGGCGTGCGAAGTGCCTGATTCCGGAATTATCATTTCCAATTAATTCTCAATTGAGAAAAGAAAATCGCAAAATCGAAAAGAAAAACAATTGGCGAAAAAACGTAGAGATTTTCCTCGATTTTCCTCTTGCAATTTCTCGTGATTTTGTTTTCATTTTACTCGACTATTTGTATATTTGATATTCTGATCATCCTGTCACCTCCACAAACTCCATTGCTACAGAATCCCAACACAACACATTCATTGCCGCACGAACACATCAATTTTGATTGGGTTGTTGGGTTCATCAGGCAGCCAAGCAGCAGTAGTCACAGGAGGAGAAGCGGAGCGCGTTGCATCAAGTGTGAGAGCATCGAAGAAAAAAGAATAAAAAAGGCCAAGAAAACGTGGTTTCTGGACTGAAAGGGAAAAACAACAACCAGAGCAATGGAGGAACAGAAACCTACAGTGAATAGTACCACCACCCCCTCCCAGGAAGTTACCTCAACCAGTAAGTTCAATTATTTATATTTTTTTCCTAATATGAACATAGTATTTATTATTTTTTTTTTTTTTGTTCTGTATGGAGAAATCTTCACACAAAATGATTTCGCTTATGAATGAAGAGAGAAAATGTGAAATTGTAAAGTAACCAGAAATGAGTGCATTCAATTTAGATCAAGGACGCAGGAGGATCCGCAAATGTATATGTAAAGAAATAGTCAGATTATTTTCTACATAGCCTTTCGGAACAGTTTTTCATTTTTTTTTTTTTTTTTTATTCATTTTTGAGTCACAACTCCGAATGCAGACAAATAGCTGTTTCGGGGTGACGACGATGGTGGTCGGCCTCTTCTAACAATTTGGGTGGAGAGCCTCTCTCGGGCTATTATGATTCACGGAACTTATTCTAGCAAATAAATAAGCGTTTTTTTTTTTTCTCTTCCAAATATCTCGGATCCGTATTCACGTGCCTGTTGCGCTTGACTGTGAAATTTCTAATTAACATTTTCATTTTTTTTTTCTTGTTAGATTACAGTAATTTGTAGTAATTTTCGTTTTTTCCCCCCTAACATGTCCACCCCAAATGCATTGTTGAACCATTTCTTCAGCAGCAAACGGTATGGAAACGGTAGATTTCCCAAAGCAAGAGGCTACTACCATTTTTAGAGAAAAGCAAATAATGGCATACCCATCCGTCTAATGCATACGAATAGGTTTCATTGGCGGGAAATATACCGCGATCACCTTCGAATCTGTGATTCGTTCGTTTCTCTCTCTGCTTGGAAAGCACAGCACTCTGTGTAAGGCACTTCTGTGTGCCCATCGTCTTTCACTTCCTCTCTCCGCGCTTCGTTTTATTTTGTTCACCGCCTTGCCCTGGCAAATGCCAAGCATTTTGGCCATATGTCGAGTGAGTTCTAGAAGTGAATGCCCATTAATTGTTTCCTCCTCCCGTGTGGTACCGAAATATTCAGCACATTCACTGTTTTTGCCGGACTCTCGCATGAATATATATGTATGCAGATAATTTCATAAGTTTGGTTCATCTAAAATTATTACCATTTGATGGTGATCAAACGCGCTCTATCCTCCTCTCTCATCCATGATGTTTGTGTGAGTGTTCTTTTATTTGTGTGATCTCTATCTACGGCAAGAATGACGTCATTGTTCAAAAAATATATACGCGCCTGTAGTCGCAAGCAGTCATCGGCTTTGAGAGAAAAAAAAGCCGGTCGAGGTCATTGGGATTTTTTTTTCTCGCTCAAATTCTTTTCAGTTTCTCGATGGTTTTTGTAAATTGATGATTTATCATGTGCACACTGAAATTTGCAGTTTCGAAATTTGTACATTTCAAAGTATTATCACAAGATGACCGCTGAAAAGAAGAATGTACACGCCTGACATTAGCTCAACTTCAGGTTGCGGCGGATGTATGTACATGACTACAATGCGTACATGTATTTGTGGGAACTACTTGAGTGTGGGGGTTTTCTATTTTATTATTATTAAACTTTTTTTTTTTTTGTTAAGTTTGATTTGCCGCAGCTATTATCTGGAAGAAAGTGTTCACTGAACATATGTTGTTTGGGAATGAAGTCGGGTTATCACTGGTCGTTAAATAATTAAGATCTTTATCTAATCGAGCAGAAATACCAAAAGTGCATATACATACGTGCGTATAAAGCCACATTTTGGGCTTCACTTGGCTGGGGGAGAGGGCGCTAGTTCGAAGAAAGGTCTGAATAAACTTTCGCATCATTATTTTGATGGTCTTCTGTTTTTTTTTGTTTTTTTTTTTAATTTCTTTTGCCCTTGCTGTTTGCTCTTTGCTCTCATATGTCGAATGAGGAATTTCTTCACGAAATTCTTTTCTTAACAGTTTTTGGTGATGCTGTACATGATGTCATAACGTTACCGCATGGGATTCCATTTAAAGATAACATGTCGTGTCATTCATTCGCGGCGTCGAGAGACGGGTTTGATGAATCAAGTGCTAACGCGATTATATGTATTTTCCTGCGTAAGGCTGCGTGGATGGAAGAATATTCTTGCGCATAGATTTTACGATGCTCGAAGAATGGTTTTTATAACAGTTTGTTCATCGAGCTTTGGTTTTTTCGCCGCTCAATGTATTCTATTTTGTCACAGAGATCTTGCATAGATTTTTGTCGAACAAATGTCAAGGTTGTCGAAATGAGTGCTTATTGGAGAGGTTAGGTTAGGTTGGCGGGTAGACGCGCCGGAGCACGCCTCACTTAGATCTTCATGGGCCGTTTATTGGATCGTTGAACGCTGATTGATCAAGGCGTTTGCATTTTATCTCAACAAATTGTTGGTGTTCCATGGTCTGCCAACGGTTAGTAATAACAATATGGGTGGTGCTACGGTCAAATGTGGACCTGGGCCTAGCTTCTAAATGGAGGGCGCTTTTGTTCTATGATGTGTGGGTGGGACCTGACGACTCCAAACGGAGAGGTGTGAGTAGTTTCTTCCAGACTGTGATACCCTCTGAGCATTGTCAGTAACTTGAAAGAGGTGGATCCGGAATGTCGATTGGACGATTGCGTCCTAAATTTCCTAGCCACTTCGCCATAAAAATGTTAGATTCCCCAAGTACCGATCATCGGCTAAAGACGAACCTGTTTGAAAACGACGAACGATTGCTTAAAGTAACTAGGTATTGATTAGTCATTCCAGAAGTCTCAGTTAAGTCGTCGCTGTCGATGGTTCTGATCAAGCAAATTACGATCAATGGTCAGTCTTGAGTCATTGAGTGATAAAATACCGTCTTTAGCTGGTGTAATTATACAATTTACGAATGCACATCCAAGACATTCCAAATTTGTGTCCGCATTAGTCATAAGTGTCAATTGTGTTGATGATGGAATGTCTGAAAGAAAATTTATGACACTTGAGTGCTTAGTTGGTTTAAGGAAAAGTAGAAAGAACTGACGTAATTATTTCAAATTCACTGGGATCATTAAACTTAATAGCACTAGATTCCAATGGACACAGATACGGGTTACCAGTGTCTCGCATGATCGGTGGGCGTGTCAGTGATCGAATCATGGAGTCAACATTTTATTTACTGCCAATTATCTGTTACATCGAATTTCGACGCAGAATTTTGTCATCTTTTTTAAAGTTTGCATAAGATTTCTGCTTCAGGTATTTGTTTTGTTTTGTATTGTTGTGCGTTGTAGGACTCAAAGGCAGTCTGTTGACTGGTTTGGAATTCTTTTGTATTTTGAAGCCAGCATCAGTTGAGTAAACATAGAACAGCTAAGACAATGGTGCCGATAGTTCTCTTAGCGCAATGAACCACCCTGTTGCCCTGTGAAGGCACACTTGCTGAAACAGATTATCTTAACCAATCGGGAAATATCAAATTCCACGAGCAATGGCGCATGTAGCGCGAATTGTGGGTGATTTTGCATGCAGTCGTACCTCCATAAGTCGCATCTGATGCGCGAGATGATCCTTCGATGAACGTTTAACGTTTGAAGTGATGCCGATGATTGCGTTTTTGAACATGATGCAATGCAATGATGCCGCATTTCTGAATTCACCTGAATAGTCACGGGAACAAATATCGTGTCCGAGTTCGAGGAGCATCCGAAAAAGCACACACATGCTCAGTTGAATTAAAGCACTTGACGACATCGATTTCGTCGATAATCAGCATTTTTTTTCATTTAAATTAAATGTTCGCTTCGGCATTTCACTCTGAAGTCTGAACGAAGTGTCCAAAAGTTACAGACGTCAAATGAATGATTCTATAACATGCCGATGCAACTCTATCCATTTACACATGTTTTGTATACTCGATGTTGATCAGCTGGTTCTTCGAACAGAAAGGGCTGCTTCGATGGTTTTGTCGCGTGGCACGAATGTCCCCTTCCTCACGATTTCCAAGATGGGTCTTGAATCGTGAATGCGATCGCTGGGTAGACCCAGGATGAGGTGGTTGGACCAAGTCGATAAAGTCGTCTGGTTGCGCTTAGGCATAACTGCTGATGAGTTAGCGTCGATGGCGGAGGATCGAGTGACTTGCAGATCTCTCGTGTGTGCTTTGTCACCGTGACCTCTTTAGTCGATCGTGCGGGTTAGAAGATGATGATGAAGGAGTTGATTTGTGGTCTCTACCTCCTCTTCATCCATACAGCTTCTGCAGGAATCGTTGTATGGGACATCCATTCTGCGGCCGTGTATGCCAGTTGTCCTTTGTTTTAAGAGAGGTGGTGCCTCCACACCTTCTGCCTATGTTCTGAAACATTTGCTTGATTTAAGGACGCTCGATTTACCGAGATTTGACGGTTACATCGGCGTTGCAGTTCGGGATAGTCCTGGGAGGAGCTTCTACAGCAACCACTCGAGCTGTGCGTCATATTGTTCGCTAGCGTGTAGAGGGGACGTACTTTTATGCGACTCTGAACGGCATATTTTGATGAAAGTTTCCTACACCGATCCACTTTCTGAGCATTGTCAGTGACGGTGAAGACGTGAATTATGAAATATGAGGTTGAACCTATCACCCATCGTAGGAATCAACGCACCTACTCACGACGCATCGTCCGCCATGTTTGAATAATTATATTATACAAAGTTATGTTTGTTTCTTGTCTTGACACAATTGCCAATGGAACCTTGGAGACTGTTCAACATGTGGCCCTCAAGTCAATACGCATCGCGTTATCCACAATTCAGTGAACACCCCATGCCACGCCACTTTCTCCCGAGTTTGAAATCACATGTGCTTTGTGACAATATTTCCAAGCAAACTTTGTTCTATGATCTCGATCAGTGCACGTCTAATGTCAAGACGAGTGTCCCCTGCACAGGCATGCATACGTGTACAGAATCCAAATTCCATCTAAGTTGAATGCAAGTTGTATCACGAATCTCTCTTCGTTATCTGTTTACACTTTTTAACACACAAGTGCGCGTGGCAAATATACCATTGATTAAAAAAACTGTTATCAGCAGCAACTTCATCTCGCTAGTTTGCAAGCCAGCGCCTGCAGTTTCATCTGTTTGTCTCAGATTGACAAGGCTACATAGGACAATCTTTGCGATAAGATGAGCTGCATTGGTAGATGCGCATTGTATTTGTATATTTGCTGCCCCTAGATTGCTTTCACTGTGAATATTTGATTTATTATTTTTTTTGTTGTTGTTTTAGCCCCTGTTGTTGAAGTAACCAAACGGTCTCTGCGTGTCCAGACATGGCGAAAGATTCAGGAGAATATGGCCGGCGTTGGTTTCAACGGCATTTTCAACCGTATCCCTGATTTCGTCGACAGCAAAAAGGCTGCAGAACTTCTCACTGATACTCCAGAATTCAAGAAAGCCAGTAAGTGATTGAAATGCGTTAAATTACGACGGTTTGTAGACAAATAAATAATTTTGCAGAGAGCATAAAAGTAAACATTGATCGTGCTCTGGATCCGGTCAAATTGGAAGTGCTAGCCGCTGGAAAAGAACTCTACCTACCTGGTACCCGTGACTCAAACGCACTTTACCTCAAAGTTGAGTGTCCCGCTGAAGCCACCGAAGAGGAAAGAAAGAGTGTGATTCACGTTCAAGATGTGCAGAAATCCAGAACCGAAATTCGTAAATAATCTAAATCCTAAATCCCCCTCAATTGACGGTATTAAATTGTCATTTTTTTTTTTTTTTTGTTCGACCAAATAGTGATGGAAAACAAGGTGAAATTCGATCTTGTCGTGATCGGATCGGTTCTGGTATCTCGTGACGGATACCGCATTGGCAGAGGCAACGGATTTGCTGACCTTGATATTGGCTTACTCATTGAAATTGGTTCAATTACACCAGAGACCGTAATTGCAACCTTTGTTCACAATCTACAGGTAAGTCGAACTAGGCGGAACTTAAGGCGCATGCAAACCACAATCTCTCATGATCGGGAGAATGTTTCAATACACTCTTCTTATTTTGGTTATCGATATTCTTTTGTTTTTTTTTTTTTGGTTTTAGAGTTCGTTTTCAGTCGGATTTTTGTTTTATTGTTTTCAAAATTTCATTTAAATGCAACACATTAATTTCGTTTCCCCTCAATTCAATTTCCATCCCCTCCTTCTAATTAGGTTGTAGATAATCTACCAACAAATCTTTTCCAAAAATACGATACTCCAGTTGATTTAATTGTTACACCAACAGAAGTTATTCGAGTTGCTAAACGTCTACCTCGTCCAACCGGACTATTCTGGGAAATATTATCTGAGCGTCGTCTCAAGATAATTCCAGTCTTGCAAGTTCTCAAGGAGAATGAGGAGAAGTAGGTGTTCAGTCATGATTTTGCGTTTGATTACAATGCAAACTAATTTGTTTTGTGTCTCTCTATAGGGCTGGCAAAATTATAACTCTTAAGGAAGTGAACACTGATGTTGAGAGCAGCGCCAATAGACAATATCAACGTAGACGCCGTCCATTTAGGCCAAGGGCCCGTCGTAGTGTAAGTTCGAGCCTCATTGTGCAGTTTTAATTTGATATTTGCAAGTGATTTGTTTGTGTTTTTTTTTTTCGATCAGGAAACCGCAAATGAGCGCCCAAGGCGAAAGCGGCCAGTGGTCCGAAGGGGACGATCAACTAAGGTAAGAACAATTGTGTTTTTTCTCTTCTCAAAATAGAATGTAGTTTTCAATGAAGTCTCATCTTTCGATGAGCTACACTTTTTACAACAATAAGTGATGTGAATAAAAAATTAGTGTGATGTTCCCTCAACACTTCATCTGGTGTGAATAAAAGTACCACTCACATATTTTGACAGTGTTGCCTCCATTTTGGTGTGAATAAATATGGAATGTATTGAGTGAACACTTGAAGAAGTTGAGAGTGCATTGGAGTGTATTGGCAAAATAAAGAGAGAATTGAGGAGATTATAATAAAATGATACATTTTGTATATCATGAGATCAACGCACCCAATTTCCGACATGTTCGATATTTTTAAGAGACATGCGTTCAACCGGGACTTTACATACAAATTGAGACATTTTCTCCCAGATTGAGAACTGAAAACAGCTGCTTAAAATTAATTTAACGACAAACGTGATTTAAAATCAATGGGCAAACTGCCGACATTTTAAAAGTAATGAAAACAGCTGAATGTTCATGGTGGAAGGAATATAAGGTGTGCTGGACAGCTTGTCAAAACCGCCATCTTTTTGTTTTGTGACTTCACTCAGGGTCTGTTTTTGACACTGGAAACAAGTATTGCTTAAGCATGCACCACAATTAAATTTCGTATTTTAAAAAATTAAGAATGGAAAACAGGAATTGCATATATCCAAATTGATGTAAGATGAAATGACTAAAATCATTTACAATTGGTATCGTATTGGAAATGTAACAATGTGCCTTAAAAGTTTAGAGAAACCATAATGAGTAGTTGAAATGTTGAAAAGAAATCCGTTTTTTGTTTTTTAGTGTTTGAAAAATGTTTGTTTGTTTCTGCCTTTAAGTTTCTGTTGCCATACAAATTCCCCGTTATACAAATTGCGTCAAGATTTGATTTGACATTTCGAATCTTGACGCACTGCTTTTTCTATCACAAAGCCGAACGAACCAACGCACTATTGTGTTTCAGGCATAAGTTGAAAACCATAAAAAAAAGAAAGATGACGATTGCATAAATTTTTTACAATTTTATCAGTGCCTGCTGAAAAAAAACCAAACTGCAGACATAAAAATTGAAAAGCAATAAGAAAAAGTTTTAAAAAACCATCGTTAATTTGTGCCGCAAATCAGGCACAAACAAATTAAAACATAAAGGCCCGCGTCAAATCAAAAGGGTTTAAGACAAATACGGGCAATCTTCGGAGGAATAGGGTGTTTTTATAAACGTCAGACTAACGAAGGACTGCGTTATCCATGTTCATTAAGGCAGATATACGATCATACTAACTTAGGTAAACTGCAGTACCTACTGTTCATAAACGTCAATAGCTCGTCGATGTCGTGCAGATTGTGCAGTCATTATTATAAAAAGGGTCTATTGGAAGAAAAATATGTTGTACTTAAGCAAGCCTGCAGATATTCTGCACCGTGTCTGTGTTTAGAAACGCATTAGAAAAGAAATGCGATTGTACTAGCGCAGATTTTAGACGTTTATGAGAACACCCATATTTTCATCTTCTCAATTCTTGGTATGGCACCACCACGGGTTTCTTCAGGAATATCCGAAGGGAACTAATTGCTTAACTCGTATCTATACAAGTTTCATAACATGAAATGGTGTTTGAAATTATCCCGTGTTCTCGAAACTCCACGAATTGTAGATCTTTGTGTTTCACGTTTGTATGTGTAAAAGCATTACTGCACCCAGTGTTACCGCGGAGAAAAAAATTTCGGAAGCAAAATCGAATACATTTACCTTAATTTGAGGTAGTGAATAAATGAACACAAATAAAAAACGTAGCTTTTTTAAGGCCTAATTATTCAACACAAAAGCTTTTAAGTAACAAACAAAAACTACGATTTTACTGTTCTTTATTTCTTCAGCACTCATCATTAAATTGACTGTCCTAATTTGTAGACGATTTGTGATTCTACTTAGCTTAGAAAACATACGTTCAACGGCTGCACTACTGCCGAGAGAGGCGACAAATTTACAAACGATTTCAAAATCGAATTCCCCCAGTGGGTTCTTCAGCTTTGAGATCTCACAGTAATATCATTCTATAAGTTTGAAATATGCTGCACAGTTCTTAGCAACCTCCATTCAATGCAAATCTTTTCGATGTCGAAATTTCCTGAGCCTTTCATCAAGCTTGAAATATTCATATAATGGAGAAAGAGACATTTTTGCACACAAATAGAAAGAATAGTAGCGAAATTGGTCGGTTAAGTAAATGTAGTAGATTCACCAGTTCAGGTAGTAGGGTAGTAACATTGGGAAATTGTTCGGAAATGTAGTAGAACTACTTCATATGTAGCAGAACGGTAACGCTGACTGCACCCACTTTTGTTCATTAACTTACCAGAATGTTGACAAATAGATTTTCCACTCTACTTTTCAAACTTCAATTTGAGCGACAGAACCTACTTTGAGGACATTTTTTATACACACCAAATTGTTCCCTTTATGCCTGAAACACAATAGGGCTTTGCTGCTGGCGTTTTCTTCCAACACGGCAATTCATATGCTATGCACAAAATACAGCTTCTCGCTTTTTAGAGCGAAATGAGAGGAATGTCATAAAGCGTAAAAGGGCAGTTTCACGTAAGGATTTTTCGACATGTTGGAAAAAATCAGTGCGAGAGGCGCTTTTACTCACACTCCCTTACAAATAGAGAGATCTTCGCTCAAATTGAGAGTCAACTGACATTTGAAAAATGGCATCGGGTGAAATTATTGGAGTAGTTAGGACACAATATTTTTCATGTGGGATTTGTGAATTGAAAACAGCTGATAAATTGAGTTGACATTTCAAAGCGCGTTTGAAACTCTAGACTCGTAACGTGAAAAACGCCAGCAGCAAAGCCCTATTGTGTTTCAGGTATTAACGGAAATACTTTACTCATGAGTGTTCACTCGGGGTGTACCCTTTGTTTTTATACACATCACCCAATATCCTATCGTATCTTCACCCGATGCTGTTTCGGGTCAATCCCCAGCAAACGCGGCACCCATCTTGTGGATAATTTGCTCGTCCCCAAATGGTCATGCATGCAGTCTTCGAATGACGGTACCATTTCAAATTACTACAATCTAAGCGATCATCCAACAAAATATCGTGAATTTTTCTGAAAATTTTGTTCCGTTCGATTTTATTTGGACGTTCTGGGTCCTCTGTATCTTTTGTGCTCGTACGACCGCAAGGAAATTCGGTATACTCATAAATCCACCATTCCATGCGAGAGCAGGCTCCATTATGTTTTTTTTTAAGTCTTAATGGAACCATTCAACAGAAAGTTGTGATTTATCAAACCACGAAACTAATTTTATTCCATTTTTGCCAAATCGCACAGCTCTTTCGATCATTGTAAAAAGCTAAGCTAGTAGTAGATCTATTATTTCTGCCTATACCCACCCAGAACGAAACCAAAATGCTGAGCTATGAGATCCATGGCATTTTCAATCTGTTTGCTTTTGAGGTTGGGAAATTGGAAATCTTGGATGGATTCGATAACAATGCTTGTGTAGATGCTTTATTTTGGCCCGTGCAATCGATTTTAAGATGGCAAATGCTTCAGCCGTGAATATTGCTGTGAAGTGTAAGAAAAATTTCGAAGCAGTTGTGCGAACAACACAAAAATATTCAGTTTCGAAACGTCGACATAGGCAAAGCTCTGTCTTACTTTGAAGATAATGTCTGCGAACAGCTGTCTGTAATGTTTGTTGTTGGTTGATGGCCTTAGGTGAGCCTGTATCTGGCGTATTCATTGATTAATTGAATATGTTTCGAGGGATATTCGTCTATTTTCCAGTCGCTAAACAGTTATTCAAAATCTGGTCAAGGATATAATTGCGATAGATTGAATGATTAGATGTTCAGAAGTGAATATTCATCTCACTAGTTATCAAAGCTTTTTCAACTGTTCGAAATATTTCTTTGGATGAATTATTACGTTGAACAAACAACAAACTGCAGGATATGATAACGATGCTCAAATGTGTAACGTTTGCGCGAAATGATGCTTAAATTTACGTTTGTCGTTTGTGATGGGCATCGATGCTGCAGTGATGGGGTGTTTTCCAAAACGCATCATTGCTCTAATACTACAATGGCAACCATTTCAAAACGCAAACAAAAAAGGTAATGCCAATGCATACTATTCAAAAACGCATTGTGAACAGATCTACTGCTCAAACAAAATCAAACAGAGCATCGGCAAATGTCATGATGCAAAGTCATTTGACAAAAGCATCGCTTACTTCGCATCATTATTTTTGCATCACTACGTTTGTAGTGTGCTGCGCAATTATATGACGATTTGGAAAAAGCCCATGCGTTTCTAAAACCACCCTTCTTTATACGAATATGGTTCCTAAAACTTCAGCCGGAAATGTTCTTATCATATTAACGAAACTTTTGTTTCTTTGAACATGTCTTGACTTCAAATTCTTTTTATTTAAAAGACATTTCCTTCGTATTTTGCGCACAGTACTTTGTTTAGCAATACAATTAAAAGTCACTAAAAAACAGCTTTGGTACCGCCTACTTATGTTGTATTTATGAGTACTTTCTTAACAATGCTGACCTGCTCAGACTTGTGGCAGGATGCGTACTCATAAATGCATCGAGAAAATATTTTGTGCAGTGCAAGGGTACCAATGTTGCAGTTGCGAATTCAACCGTAGGCATTAAGGTCACATTAAGGCAGCAATATATATACCGCACATATAAAGAAAATGTCGTATTGTTTAAAAGCTTTTTTGTATCACAAGGTGGTACGAAGTGTGTTCTCTGCTTAAAGAACAATCCTTATTTGCGTGAGGTACTGAGACTTTCAATAATCTCAACCCACATAATGTTTTACATAAATAAGCGTTAACATGAATGTTTTTGTTTATTTTTAGTCCAAGAGCGAGGCCAGTGCTACTGAGGATAAGGATGATGCTCAGCCACAGAATAAGAAAGAGCAGACGCAAAAACCTCAACGTGCTCAGCGGCAACGCAAGCCGGTCTATCGCAAGGAACGCTTCTGTGTTAAAGTGACCAATATCCCGAACTTTATACGCGTCAAGGACCTCAAGACCGAATTGAGAAAGCGGGAGGTCAACCCAATCTACATAACATGGAAGGGTAAGTCGTCGAATCGATGTTCAGAAGAATCTCAAATGGAATCTAATGAATCGATTATTTTGATTGCAGGTCAATTTGGCAAGTGCTATTTGCATTTTGCCAAGCGTAATGCAGCTACTGAGGACGATGAAGATGTCAATAGTGTGCTTAAGTCGCTGTCCGAATTGCAAATCACCGCTGGGGAACAAAATGAAACATGCGTTCTCACAACGGAATTGATTAAATTCGAAAATCCAGCCGATACATCCAAGAATGATGTAGCAGCACCGGAACAGCAACCAGAAGAGTCACCACAACGAATTGAGTCAGTCGATACAACAACCGTATAGTATGAGCTACGTGCTGTTTTAGAACGGCTGTACTTTTGGTTGGGACATTTGGAGTCGTGTTTGCAACGAGAAGAAATTGCTTAGTGTCCTCACATGTACTAACGAGCATTTCACATGAAGTCATATGAATTATTATTATTTTTTTCCTTCCTTCCTTAATTGTATCTTCTTTTCTCTTCTATTCTTTTTTTTTTTATATAGCTTTGTTTTGTTTATTTAATTCTTTTCCTGCTCCTTTGAACGATTCATGGAAATCGATTTGTATTTAAATTATACTCTCACTCAAGCGTGGGCAGCATGTTGCCCATTTAAATCATGTTTTTTTTTTTATATATATCATATTTAATTTAATTTCTCTACAGAAACATCCCTGAATGTCCCCCAATGATATGGTTTCATTAATTCACTTTATTTACATTTTTTGTATTTTGGAGAAATATGTGCAAAGAAATAAAGATATTTACACACCTATGAAGTTCATTAACACACAAAAAAAAAGTCGCCTAAAGTCTCTCCCCCCTCATCCACTCGCCCGCCCGTTTTACGTTTCTCACTCGTCTTTCTTCACCTTGCGGGGTGTCCTCTAAGAATAACTTAACTAGATGGCGTACATTTAATGCTTAATTATAGTCAAACAAAAGAATAACATCTCAGAAATCGCTTTTAGTTGAATATCATGGTAGTCGTCCGCATTGCTGTCCTACCGCTCGTAGTAAAGGACATTAATTGGACCAACGAGAATACATTTTTTTTTTTTTTGGATCCCTTCTCTCACGAATTGATTTTCCACCGCAGGTTTAGTACAGTCATTCTCTCTCATAACACGCAATACACATAATATAGGAACAAGAAAATAGAAAAATATAAACAATACTAGATACTTTACAATGAAGCTTTAAAATGGAAAATAGAAAAGAAACACAAAAACCGGTAGTATTGTGAGTTAAGAACTCTAGATCATGTCAAATCAAAAATTAATGAAATTTATAAGGTAGCAATTACAAAACATAAAAAAGAAGAACAAAAAAAAATGTTCGAATAGCTTCGAAGAAACATTTGATGATTATGTTACAATTAAAAACAAAAAAAAGAGAGAAACATACAAGAGCCTTGATTAAAACCACTAAATTATATACATACATGTAAAACTTTTGTACTAAATGAAAAACAAAACGGATCATTTTAGAGTCGAATTTTTTTAAATGAAACAATAAAATGCAATTTCTAGGTTTTTTTCACTAACACAGTAGTTTTACTGCAGCTCAGGAAGATCGGTTTCAATAAGACAGTAGAATTGCTCGATAATCTCATGTACGTACAGACAGACAGAGACGTTCGTTTGCTGCATCGATGGGTAGTAACGAGAGAGAAACTTCTATCCTTGTTTCTATACAAAGGTGATCGATGATGCAGAGTGTGGGTTTTTTCCTAAACGTCGGAAATCTGCGCTTGTACAATCGCATTTCTTTTCTCATGCGTTTTTGAACACACACACGGTCCAGAATGTCTGCAGAAGCCTGTGCCTGCTTGGGTACAAAATATTTTCCCAATCAACCCTTTTTACAGTCAAAAAATAATGACTGCACAATCTGCCCGACATCGATGAGCTAGTGACTTTTATGAAGAGTAGTTACTGCAGTTCACCTAAGTTAGTATGATCGTATATCTGCCTAAATGAACATGGATAACGCAGCCCCTTGTTAGTCTGACATTTATGAAAACACCCTACCTCTGCTTCTAATGGCGCTGCAATCCGGGGTGGTCCTGGGCCTCAGCCAACAAGCGTCTCCAGCTGGCACGATATTTAGCCAGCTGCCTCCAATTTCGAACGCGCAGTTGGTTTAGGTCCTTCTCCACTAGTGTGCCCCATCGGTTCAGTGGGCGCTCAATTGCGTTGTGCCACTGGTTCAGAGACGAAGACTTCGGGCTGGAGCAGTGTTGTCCATGCGCTCTACATGGCCTAGCCATCTTAGGCGTTGAATCCGTAGACGCCTGACTAGGCTCATGCTGCTGTACAGCCCGTACAGTTGATGGTTAAATCTTCTCAAAAAACAGGACCAAAAATTCAACGCAGTGTACTTGGAAAACCTTTTTTCATACGACCGTGTTCCTAATGGTTTGGTGCCTGATCCTTTCTGTACTAGGTGAATTCAATTATGTTTAGCCCATTTATTGGCAACGGCGCACCGAAATGCCAATTGAGTTTTTCAGTTGCGTACGTTCAGCTAACTCGGGTTCTGTCCAGCTGGGCAAGCCACCGGAGTCGAGGCCTTCCTTCACTGGGTTGTTCATCGGAATTGGAGTCGAATCTATCCATTCTCTCTACACGACGTAACCATATGTGACGGGAGACTCTCTGCCAATGTCGCTGTATATCACGAAAGATCGGTCAGTGCCCTCTTCCAAGGACCATCAGCACCATTTGAAAGAATTTTCTGTCGAAATGGCGAAGACACTCTTCATCCGTTTTTGATATCGTTGATGCTTCCGCTGCATGGCAAGGTCTTATGTAGAGAGGTTCTTTGAGAGAGAGAGACTGAGTTCGTAAACGCAGTATTAGCGCAGTACTGCAACGTCAAGCGTTCTTAATTTCAAACATTTGGCAATGAGGTATACCATCGCGTTCTAAAACGTCATAGCAGCAATCAAAAGCAACCAGCGCACCACAGATTATCGTGATGCATCGCAATAGCATCACAAAGGCAGTGATGCTTACGCGATGCGCATTTCTTTTGACGTTTACCAACGCAGCCAGAGTTTTATTCTTCAATTACCATCTAAGCCCGTAGACAGCGATTGGCAAGCGAAATCCTTCCTTTCATCTATGGAGTGCTCTAGGTAGATAAAGGCTTAGTTAATTTAAGGAACAAAACCGGCAACTTGCCAAACGTTGCGTTCATAATTACGTGAAAACTGTATTATCTTCGCAAGTGTTTGGCACATCTTAGGTTCATAAAAGTCTAAATGCAGTAAATGCTTGTGAAATTTGCAACAGCTTCCATTTTGTTGAAGAAATGCAGTAAGTTTCGCGTTCATAGCAGTTTACCAAAACTACTGCGGCTTATTTATTGTAAACTTGTTGAATTTTATGAGCTCTTTCAAAGTTCTTTTCTTCCTGAAAGTTAAATCTATCCTTTGTTGCGTTTTGACGAAGACGTCGGTGTTGAGGATATTTTTTTTGCAGACAGCATGCACTTCGTCCGACCCATCTCAGCCGCTACCTTCTCGAACTTACAAATGTCCCACTAAGAGCAAGTTTTCCGTCTTCCGATGATGTCATGGGCATATGTGAGCGATTGCACAGACTCTTGGAAGATCGCGCATCTTCTGCTGACGTCTGAGTTGCGAACGATCTTCTTATAGTACGTAGCCTAGTACGTAACCTAGTCTAAATCCATTAGACCTGGTGGGAGCTATGCGCAGTCTCCATCGTCATTCTGCAAAGGTGAACGAGTTTTGCAGAAACGATAAAACTAAGATAACTCGTCTTTACAAATACTGTCATCGATGAGTATCGATTTGAAGCTTCTGGGCCTTTTCCAAGATCTGTCGAAATGAGGATATCTGGTCTTCAGTGGACTTCGCTGGCTTTAACTTATTCTGATTTTGATGAAGGGTTTCTGGCGATTACTCAAAATGGCAGAGAATATATGTAGTTAGCACAGTTAAGAGGGTTCAGTTTCTTTAGAATCGGGCAAACCACGCTCGTCCATAGGGCATAGACTTACAGATGGAACAGAACAGATCTTACAGATGGTGTATGTAGCCTACCAAAATCCAAAATCATCCTTAAATGCAGCCAGCAGCCTTTTTGAATCAGCGCCTATGCTGCAAGGAAACTGCTAATATTGCCAATCTTATCATCAGGCGACCAGTCTTGGAACTCTAAAGGAGATATTTTTTGTGATCCCAAGATCTGCGGGATTCTATGTGTCCGAGGTAATGTGTGGGTCTCGTTGATTATGCTAAAATAAATAAGACACTTAAAATAAAACAGTATATCAGAATGATTCAGACTTTCTGTTTAGTTCCTTGACAAAAGTGAATTAAAAGTGAAGTGTGATGTCTTAAAGTTGTACTTGACTTTTCCAGGCATAGACAAGCAAGATGTTCATGGCCAAGCCACCTGGCAAGACTCATGTCGGGCGGTTTCTTGTACAGAGCGCTCAGTTCGTGGCTAAATCTTTTCCTCCAGATACCATCAACACAAGACCAGAACCGGAGATTGCACGTAGAACTTTTCTCTCGAATAGAGAACGGACTTATTCATCTATTTTTGATTGCAGACTGTACAGACGTTAAATCTTTTCCTTTAGATGACATTAACATAACCAGGAGTAGGAGATTGCACGAAGAACGTCTTTCTCGATAAGATGAGAGACTTCTGTATGAGTTTGTGATTGCTCATGTCTCTGCGTCATGGAACAGAGATAGGATGATCAAGGCCTTTTATAAAGGCAGATTGGTTCTCCGAGAGAGGGCTCTATTACTCAACTGCCTTTTGAGTTCAAAGAGCAGCGATTGGGAAAAAATATGAGTTTGACCTCGGTACTGGTGTAGGCTGTACTATTGTATGTATTTCCAGTGGAATTGCATCGATATTGACGAAGTCCCTGACTATCCTGTCCTTTTTGATATTCTGTTCACACCGTCAAATGTGGACGTCATTCTCCCCTCATTCACCATCAGATCCAATTCAGTCACTTTGAGTTCTCAATGTCATTGTACTGCATTCAACTTTTGAAAGATGTCGGCGTGCCTCTGAGTTTACCACGATCTTCTGAAGAATTCTGTGGCACAAGTCACATCACAGTAAGTAATCTTGCCTAAAACTGTTTTTGACATTAAGTATCTCGGTTACTAATCTGAAGCGAAAGTTCACCATTGTCCTCCTAACGAGTTTGGCAGCAATGTCAAAGCTGGGAATAGCTACTCGTCTCCAATAACGCTATCAAATTCAATCTTGTAATCGACGAATATGTGATGAGTGTCGTTCTGGATTTCGTCGGTATTTTAGAGGATCTGGCGCAGAGTCAAGATCTGAATTTGTGTGAACTTCCCCGGATGAACGGCTTCATGCGTTCACACAAAACAGCAGATATTTTAGACATGATGTTAAGGGGCCTTATTCTTCGATAGTTTGCGCAGTAAAAGAGGTTTCCTATTAGATCGGACGGTAAACGGGGATGCTTTCATGAATGATGATCTATTGTACATCTATTATGCTTTGTGCATCAAGAATGTCAATGCGCATATTGTGTCACATTTGTACGTCAGATTGAAATACAAAACATTACTTTCATGTTGCTTCCCTTTTGTTATACAATATATTGTATGATCCTGGTGGCCCGTTGCGTTGTACGTATGTCCGTCGACTCCTACGCACTTGGACCTACCTGTCTAGGTTCGATTCCCCGTACGACAAGAAATACTTTTCACGGCCCACCTCTTTCGAGTCACTGACAATGCTCAAAGAGTATAACTGTCTAGAAAAAGCTTCTCAAACTTGGCCTTTTGGAGTCGGTGTAAAACTGTAGGTCCCTTCCACTCGTGATAGAACGATAGCACACACAACACGAGTGGTTGCTGAAAAGTTAGGCCCTGGCCCTCTACGGGCTGTAGCGCCACCCATATTATATTATATTATATTGTATGATCCTCATATTAGCCCTGTTGCCCATGGTGGGTTGAGCCTGATCAATAGCTGCCTTCCATCGCTGACGGTCCTGCTTCCAGTTATTAAGACGAATTTGTCTTGCGTCCGCATTGCCAAAGATGTTTTGCTAGCCGATTTTGGTTTTGGCATTGAAGTCTCCGTGAACGATTTTGACATCGTACTCCGGCCAAGCTCTGTAGCTAACGTCTAAGACGTCAATAGTCCTCTTTGATATAGTCTGCAGCCTCGTCGGTATATTATTGTCGAGGGTAAATTGCACCGCAACCTTAAGATCTTTTGTGCCCCTATTCATACCTTTGCTTTCTTAAGAGCTCCCCTGCCATGCAGCTCTTTTCAGAGTCGTATTGAGGGTTATTTTCTCCTATTGCTCGAAGGTGGAAGAGATTTGTCTTAGAGTATTCTCTCAGTCAGTTTCCTTTAGGAATCTGAGAATGAGAGCTGGTTCTAGTGACTTCAATTTTTCCTCTGATATTAGGTGTTTGCCCAGATATCTTTGTCTTTTGTGGGCTAGCGTCGCGTCATACCATGAGCGTTGTTCCATGTATCTGCCCGGTTCCTTCTTTCCCGTTCCCGTATCTGCCCGGTTCCGTGAAGGACGTGATCTCCTAGGACCGATGCTCCTTTCCTAGCCAGGGAGTCTATCCCTGTATGGCCAGGTATCCAACAGAGTTTTACTCTGTTACTCCTACTCAGCTTCTTGAGCTTCTGTAGACATTCCCACACGAGCCTGGATTTGATGATATAGGAGTCTAGTGTCAGGATAGCGGCATGACTGTCCGAAATTATTGCTATGTCACAGTTGATATAGCTCCTGTCAAGATTGATCTGAGTGCATCTGTCTATGGCATAGACTTCTGCTTGAATGATACTGGTGCATTTTCCCATGGGTCCGTAGTACTTTGTCCGGGGTCCAAATACTCCTGCCCCTGTTCCTTCAGCAGTTCTTGATCCATCCGTATACCATTTTACCGTATTGCTGCTCAAACTGTGGAGGATGTGGATTTATTGCTCCAGTCTTTTTTGGTGCTTGGCGAATCACATCCAGGCGATCATTTATCGGTTTAAACCGACCTTAACCGTTTTCCCACAACGCATCCGCATCCCAATATCGTTTCAACGTTTTGCGACAGCTGCACTCTTTTTTTCTCATCCCATCATTTCCAGTAGCATACTTGCAAATGGTGTTTCTCCTTCATTTCGCATCGTCGTTGTTGTCCGTGTCCATCCTAGGCAGGATTCTCCTTCTACCTCAGAACTTTAGCTGCCTTAAGTTACTTACTTTGCTGATGGTTCACGCGTCTTTCAAAACAGACAGAATGAGTGTGAGATTCCCCTCCCCACGCAGATAGTAACTTCTCAACAAAAAGATCATCCAGATAAAAAAATCAATTAAATTTTATTTATTTCTAAGGAAGAATACATTTGCATCGTTAGTCCTTGAAAATGATACAACATTTAAAACACGTGACATAAATACGAAAATATATATATAATACGTGCAGAGAAAATGCATGTTTTGCAATTGATTTTGTTTTGTTTTGTTTTTTTTTATTTAGTTCTTCTGTTGTTCATAAATAAATTCTATTCATTTCTAATGGTAAATACCGTTCTACAATATATTTATATTTCTATATAAATCTGATCACTATCCATCTACTAAGTATATAGAAGTGTCCCGTACGCGCACGAACACGTCCTCGTACGGCACGTGGATCCGTTCAACGATGATAATAATTTACAAATGATATTCGTTATTACAGTTAGAACAGCAATATGTAGGTAATATTTATAATATTGGTTATACATACAATTCAATTGAATTCAAATCGTAATGCACTGGAATTCAAGATGCAGAGCAAGATCAATTGCTCCACGGAATGTGTGTTACGTAGAAAATTCATGTTAACTTTGGAATGTCTTCATATCATAGAGCTTTACAGTGGCTGAGTCTCGGGACAAATGAGAGGAGAATGGAAAACCAAGGCAAAACCAAAGCATGTGGTCCATGTTTTTACAAATCTACTTAAATGTATGCAAAGTGTCGTTTTGATTCGAGTTCTTATGGATTTGACGTCTTCGGCGAGGGCGTTCGATCGATGTAGTCAATGGTGTCCTGTTCCTTCGAGCAGGACGGCACTTCATTTTGCCGCTCTTTGATCGGTGCGAGACTATTCACTATGGAATTGGCCATGGCCAGTTCGAGCTCCTTCTGCCATTCGTTTTCCTTCTTTTCCATTGCTTTTCGTTTGAGCTCCTTGTAGCGATTGTAGACGATGAATTCTTTGACTAGGATCGTTTCGGGATCACTGTCCCTTTGTGCGGATCGTTGTTTTGCCAGGCGTTTCTTCTTTTTGTGCAGTGGTCTGGTCTCGACGATCATCTCTTCGAGCTCTAGGCAGGGATCGCAATTGAGATGGTCTTCGGGTGGCTTAAAGGGTGGTTTGGCTTTTTTCTCCAGAATTTTCTTGAAGTCAACTTGTCTCAGCATCGGTGTTTGTTGCAGTTCTTGCTGCGAACTGATACGTCCGCCCGGATGAACACAGAGGAGCTGGAAGTAGGAAGTTGATAATGATTTAAATTCAATTTGGAATTTGTAATGTATTGCATATTTCAAGGAGTAAACTATTGTGGCCGAGAGTAGTGTTTCAGGGGGACCTACAGTCCTACTGAGAACGCAGAACGATGGCGGAGTGATATTCTTTGAGGACTGAATCAATGGAGATGATGCTACGAAAATGAACGGTGATATGATCGAGGTGTAACCACGGACTTTGAGGCTGTAGTAATAATTATAATTAATAAACGAGTTTTGGAGCGGCTTTCGTCCCGGCAGAGGTACAACCGACCAGCTTTTCACTTTAAGAATGGCGCCGGAGAAGGCTTGGGAGTTTTGTGTATTTGGAAAAGGCATACACATACATGCAAAATTAACCATCCTATCGGAAGATGTTATAATTTTTGCAAATGGCGTCGTACGTCAATCATATTTGACATTTATGAACTTGACAGCTGCAGTATACAAACAGGCAAGCAATGGACAACTATACTCCGCAAGAGTATCAACAATCATCTCAAGAACGAAGATGATGATTTTGTGTCGAAAATCATCATGAGCTACGAGGCGCATTTCCACTTAAGCGGCTACGTCAAAATCTTCGTTTGTGGGGCACTGAAAATCCGCGTGCAATGCACGGAAAGCCACTTAAAGCTACTGTGTGGTGCGACGTTCAGTGGGAGGAGTGACTGGGACGACGACGCCATCGGCAATACGGTCGCTCTTATTGGCGAACTCCGGAATTGAATGAGCGGGGCTTAGTGAAGATTTCGATTCAACGAGACTGTGCAACCGCACACACAGCACCAGGCACAGTGGATATTGTGAAAGAAGCGTTTCATGGTCGCCTTATCTCCTGCTTTGGCGGTTTGGAATATTCAGCAAGATCGCCCGATTTAACCATTTTACTTAAATTCGCGGGTTAATGCTAACAATCCTCAGACAATAGCAGCCCTTAAGACGAATATTCGACAGAAATGCGAACAGTCATCACCGGAAATCAAGCGGAAGGTCATGAAGTACGCGATAAAACGGGCACAAACGGGTTGATGACAACAAAATAGGTCTAGAAAAATAAGTCAAGATGATTAAGAGCTAATATTTTGAGTGGCCACCTAACCACACATATAAATAGGCCAACGTTTTCCAAATATCAAACGTCCATCCTTACAATTGGCTAAGACTTATTAACATTTTGGCATTTCACCAAAATAGCAACCCTGACATTAAAGAGATGATAATTCTTCATGCGAAAGTCCTTGCCAAAATCCACTGAAAAAGGGGTTCGCGTTTTTTCCCCACAAACCATCGGATTTAGGCACTTATTGCTGACAGTTTAAGTGGTCAGGATAAAGGACCACGTCGCCATTGGCTTTATCCAAGGAAATTAAAAAAAAAAATGTCACTAGAGGTGTAAAACTTTTTAAATTGAACAAAGCTTCGCGGGCAAACAAACGTTTCATTTCCCAATTGAATCAAGAAGCACTTTTCGAAAAGAATAATCCAAATAAAGCCAAATTGCTAGCGCGGTTTTGCGCTTCAGCAAATTAGTCCCATTTCTGTAATTTGCAGCCAAACTTTCGCCGACCAATGCCGTCTTGGAGAATACGCCAACTAGAAGCAAAAGTGAAACCGTCTATAAACTGATTCTTCTCGAAACTTTTGGATGAAAACTTTGCCGAAGCGAATTTGCACCATTCACCCCCAGGGGACGGGTCCACACAGTCTCCCTGATGACCTTACTGCAACCTTGCGTAATTAACAGAAAAGTACCGAATTTCAAGTGGAAAACTACAAAGGAGGGGGAGGGGGGACGTCCTTGCTTACCTTGCTGAGTACATCCACGAAAGTACTGCTCCAGTACCTTGGATAGTGCACGGCACTGTTGAGGATGTTCTTCACTTCCGTTAGTGGTGTATTCGAGTGAACGATAAACGGTCGGGAGCCAGCTCTCATTTCGTACGCCACAACGCCCAGCGACCACCAATCCACAGGGAAACTGTAACCAGCTAAAAGGATGCAAAGTGTGAGGTTTTGAATTCAACGATTTAATCCCGATGCACGGCTACATCCGGAACTGATGGCCATACAACCACTTACCGATTTCATCCAACGCGCACATGAATACTTCCGGCGCCATGTACGGCTTGGTCCCCGACATACTGCATGCTAATCCGTCCTTTTGCAGTCTTGTCGCTATGTTAAAATCAGTCAAGTGTGCGTGACCTGTGAGATAATTTTTGCTATGTGAGTGTTTTGCTTCAGATACTGATGTACTGATGGGCGCGTTCGTGTTGTGGTTGGGTTGTGGGGGAGGGAGTGAAAATCGGATCGTCTTCATGTTATGAAACACAATGATAGCGGCGTGTTAACAATCGGCTTTACCTGACATTAATTAGACAAAGTATGGGTCAGTTACAGGAATGGGCTGTTAAATGCCGGCATCGTAGGCACGTAATTGGCACGGGGGTTGGTTTGGAACGTAAATGTGAACAGTCGTAGGGCTTCGTGCCGAAGGAGGTTGAACCACTTGCGAGTTTATAGCCTATAATTCACGCTCGTTATGTGTAGTAAAGTATCATGGTTCGTCCTTCCCGCCATTGACGGGCCACGTATGTGTGTGACGTTGCTTGCGTTTCCTTAAATTTCGACGACGGAAACATTTGGAAAATTACGAGGAACAGTTGTTGTTTTAGTCGAGTGGAGACAGCCCCGTGGTCTGGCAACAAAGAATTTTGCTTGAGGAATGTTGCTGTCGTCAGATCTAATGGATCTAATGGATACGTAACGACCGTTCATAAGTGAGCCGTCAACTACAAATCCCCATGCAAGGTGGCCGGCAAGATAAGACATAATGTTGAGACATAGTCGTCATTGACTGATGGGCGCGGAGTAAAGAGTGCGAAGGGTTTTCACTTGACGAGGCAATTACATTGACGTGATGATTTTTAATGCCTTTTGGTCAAGCTAGTGTTTCCTCACGAGGATTTGTCATGAGACAGAGTGTTAGTGCTTTCTTAGGTACCCTTCCTACAAGTCACTACTGAACGTTTGACTAGAGCTCATTGATAATGGCACCGACTAAATGAATCGAGGTAGGCACTGCAGTTTATTACAGTTTTGACGGTCCTTGATGCGGCATTCCGAATGATATAAATTTGATGGCTTTCGTGGCCTACATTTGAGGACGACAAGTGATACAAGCTGTTCAAGAGCGGTCATCTGTATTCAACACGCTTTGGAATAATTACAACACAAATTGGAAAAATTCGACGTAATGGCCGAATTAAGAATTCCGGGAAAATGTATCCGGTTGTGTCGCAGTACGCTAACACAGACGCGGTGTACCGTGCAGTTCTGTTGGAAGACTTCCGAGCCGTTTGAAACCTGCACCAGGGCATTCGCTGTAGTGCGATTTCTTCAATCTGGTGCTGGAGAAGATAGTGCGGCGGGCAACTGTAAGCACGGGAGGCACTATCTTCTACAAGTCAGAAAAAGTCAGACCAACTGTTGGGCTACGCAGATGACATTGACACAGTCGCGCGTGGTGGATGCTTTTACGGCGATTGAAGAACAGATGAAACGAGCTGGTCTTTGAAGTTAATGAGGAAAAGAAGGAGTGCATACATGCTGTCGAGCAAGAATCGATCCGTCGAGGTAGTGGTTGGTCTACCTCGGAGCAAACATGAACTCCACGAATGGCATCTTAGTGGAGATCCAACGTAGAATCGCCGGAAATGGCAGTGGTTGTCGAAAGGACTGGGGTCAAAACTCCTGACTCGACAGATCACAGTCACTAACCCCTACAAAACCCTAATTTTGCCAGTCCTGCTATATGGAGCCCAAAGCTTGGTCCCATCTGCGGGGATGTTGAATGTAAAAGAAGATTCAATAGCGAGCTTTACGGGCTGTTCCAAGATGTGGATGTTGTCCAGAAGGCAAGAATGCGTAGACTGCACTGGCTCGGTCACATCGATCGCACGAACATCAGCAAAGAGGGTCTTCGAATCCGATCCCCTGGTCCGAGAAGGAGAGGAATACCGAATTTCCGGTATAAAGACCAAATCATCGTGGACGCAGCACAGCTTGGTCTTAATGGCTGGAGGCAGCGTGTACAGAACCGTCCGGGATAGAAGGCAGAGATTGCTCATGCTCAGACCCTCCACGAGTCGTAGGCCTGATAAGTAAGTACATAAGTGTTTACACAATCGAGGCAAGTGGTTTCCACTAAGGAGACCTGTTTATTCAGGACTCACTACTCAGCTGACGCATTTAGAGCACGCTTACGGCGCACAGTGGCGGTGAATTCGAATCTAGGCGAGTACAAGACAAATTTGGAGTTGGGACAGGGATGGTCCATATATTTATTAAGGGCTTCTCCAAAAACAAAACAGGAAAGATAACATCTAATGTATCTCCATTAGAAGGACACATTTTCCAGCAACAACACATCTGACCAGACAGTCGGGAAAGCATGTCGTCAGATCTTTCGGGTTTAGAAGACTCTAGTAGTAAATAAAGTTAACATCAACAACGGTGTCTTAGGGAGATCTAGCAGAGCCGCTATAACAGTTGGAAGAGGAACTAGGCAAAGACTAAAAATTTACATTGGTTAGTAGGCGAATTTGCTAAGGTTTGTTTTAGTTTATCTGATTCGATCAATATCGTTTTATGCCACACTTTGCGACCTGTGTCTAATTTGGCATGAACGTACATAAAATGCATCAAGAGGGGAGATGGAGGACTCATCATCGTTCTGAAAATAAATGCAAAACGCCCCGGGTTCACCTGTAGACTAAGGAGTACAGAGTATAGGAATTCCAGACTTAAGAAGAACTGTTTCAACTAGAAGACAAACCAAACTGAACATGGACAAGAGTATCGCCAAACGTAAGTCCGCGTTCGGAATAGTGTGCAAAATTCGGGGCAGGGACGCAGTTCGCTTGAATGTTTTACGTCTTGTTAGCCTTCTCTCGATTCAGAGAGGGTGTGAGCCAGAGGTATCTTTCGTTGAGTAAACCCCCATGGCTGAACCAATGATGTCTTTTCGCTTGATGTGGACGTGGACTTTGTACAGCTAGTAGACTTCGGGGTTTAATGGACTGGAATCAACATATCAATTTTTGTTTCAAAGCCCGCAAGAATCAGTTCTACCCTTTTGCTTTCTTTTGTTCAGCTTTTAACTCCATATAGCAGGACTGGTAAAATGAGAGTTTTGTGTTTTAGTTAACCCTTCGAGTGAGGAGTTTTGACACAAGTTTTTTTTCTCCAACCGAATAACAATCAGTTGACATGGGCGATTCTAAGTCGGATCTGTCTATAGCACAATGGTGAGCCACGGCCTGAAGGACCGACAGTGCACCTTAACACCTTGCTACCTATGTCGGATCTCCACTCATTTGTGGAGATCACGCCCCGAGGTAGACGAGCTCCTTTACCTCAAAATTGTAGTTTGCGAACGTGGTGCTTTGTCCCAAGTGGTGTGTGCTCGAAAGCATATATTTTGTTTGGTCTGCACTTTTCGCCTGTTCTTCAATCGTCGTGAAAGCACATTGGGAACGCGCAACGATGTCATCTTCGTGACCTAACAGCTGAACTTATTTGTATTAGCTTCGACACTTAAAACTCTTTCGCGTTAAATGCTGAATTTGTGCTGTTATCTGGAGCGACCACCACTGCCACAAGGTAGAAACGACAGAGAAAACAATAGCGCCTCTAACGACAGTAGTGGCCAGCAATCAATATGCATACAACTACGGAAATGGCAGTGGATTGGTCATAGACGACATAAGGGTCTGCATAGCCTGCTACTCCAGACGCCAGAAGAACTGGCGAACTAAACGAAATCTTGAAGCAAACAGTGGAGAATGAAGCGCGCCAAATTGGAAAACGTTGCGAAGTGCATTGCTACGAATCGAACTCGATGTCGTTGTAGGACGCAAAAAGTAGCAGAAGGCAAGCAATTGAATGTACCAATCGCAAGTTTTCTCAAGATTTCCAGGGGAGTCAGACGCCTTCACAAAAATCATAATTAATGATGTCACCTACATATGTATGCCCGAATCTGGAGCTATGCATGTGAAATTGAGTGTGTTAACGGAGTGCGTTCATCTGCCACCCATCTGGCAGAGATACGATCACACGATTCGTCCGAGAGAACAGCATAAACCTGAAACATTTCTCAAACTACTCAGCTCGCTAAAGTCATTCCGAAATGAATCTTGCATGGAATCTCAGTGCTTCAATCCGTATCCTTCCGAATGGCCTTCACTTCAAACGAAAGCTTCCGTTCCGGTTACCCGGTGAAATGCTAAATAATCTCACTGAACATCAAAGTATCCCTAGCCCAACAGCGGTGAATACTTTCAAATTATTTCTTGTGTTTTTTTTTTTTTACGTGAACTGAAATTGAATTCAAAGTGATTCAACTTTACAAATTTAGATTCATATCATATCGGTGAGCTTGGTGTACGCAATCAAACACACACCTGACTAGGTTGCCCGGAAAGGACGGCACTGAATCTCCTGCGGGGCACAAACGGAAGGTGAACATAAACAGCCAAAAGGGAGACCGAGACACGCATAAACACATACATCCTAGATACACACACTTTCCGAATACAGGGTAACCCATGTGAACGTTACTGCCTCGGGGAAGTAAAATAAAATTAAATCTTTCGTTATTTGTATCGGCAGGCAGATGGGTTCCGTGTCAGGCTTGAATAAAATAAAAACTGAAGCATGCAATGTCTCTTACCAGCATCATCCAAAAGAATATTGTCTGGTTTTATATCTCTGAAAATGGGAAAAAAAGAGGAAGAAACATGAAATAAAGTTAATATCATAAAACGCTTTTATGCGGGTGAAGTGAAATGAAGTGACGAGAAGTGACTCACCTATGTACTACTCTTTGCTTTTGCAAGTATTCTAACGCAGAACCTAGTTCACATACTAATAAGGCAACACTTTCCTCAGAGAACTCCACCTGTGGCGAGAAAAAAAAAATTACAGATTCAATATTAAATGTTAGCTTTTTTGATAAACTGCTTTGATTTGCTGCAAACGAGTATATGTAGCTATTTCCTGAAAAGGGGAATGTCTGTAGTTCACAATTTGTTAGAAGCGCCCCGTGCACGTCTGGCACATGAATGTGGTAAATGGGAGTATATACTTGTGGAACATTTTGTGGCAAGTTATATTTGTGATATCCCAGTCTTTGGATTTTGGTGACTAACAGCCGTCCATGCTGATTCGTTTTCGAACAGGATAGTTTTACGCACACATTATCTATTCAGCTTTGAGCTAAATTGGTCATTACAGCTCAGCAACAGTTGCGTAGGTGCTTTCAAATAAAGGTAATGTGCATAATGTTGTTCTCATACGAATGGGAGGCGTAGAGTTTTATGAAAACTGACAAAGTTTGAGAAGCTTTCATGTGACGCAACTTTGTTCATGATTCGCGAGTCGCGTCGAGTGGGTTTGTAAAATGAAATTTGTCATGGCGAACCGCATTAGATTCAAACGTGAACCGTTTTCAGTCAGATTGAACCTAAATCCGACGTTGTTCTCTTAGCTTGACAACACTGTTCGCTGTGACAGCTATTTTGTCAGTCAATTTGTTGACAGCTGAAATAAAGTAGTACAATGATAGTCGACTTCCCAGCTGATTGATCCCTTCTCTATCGACGAATTTGATAGACTTTTTGACAGTTATTAACGAATTTTTGACGGTTATTCACGAAATTATGTAAGTTTCATTCTCTATGGTCAGTTGTGTTTGCGAAAACGATATAAAAAACGCAGTTGGAAAGTATTACGAGGCAGAGAGAGAGATAGAAGTCGAATATCTCTATAGTAGTTTATTTCTGGTTGACAGTATCTTGCATATTAAGAAGGCGTCTTGTACACGTGTGCAGTGAACTTCGAACACGAATTTCTTTGTGGACTTTTCAAACTGAAAAACGCGATCCCCAAAGGGCCAGTCGCAGCTCACAATTTCACAACTTAAAAAATGCTGTCAATGTAGCTATCTGCGTCCCCCCTTCGGGTAGGGGTTAGAATATATCCGAGGTAAGGCATGTCTGTCCTAGAGGCGACTACATAAGCTGAGAGCAACTGGTTTAGGATACGTCTCTATTCCATTGCTCGTCGAATATGATGGTTGCAAGCTCGCAAAGAGATTAATGGAAAGGAAGGACGCGCCAATCTCAATCACAGATTGGTGCTGAATAGGCTACGGCTTTTTGAACATTCGAATAGCGGCCAGTCTGGGGCTGTTATGGCATCCTACTGGTAGCTTGACCAGAGGCTAGAGTCTGGTGCCACGGGAGATTAGGAATACCCTGAGACCAGCATACGTTTCAGCTTGATCAATTGAGGTTAACCCCCAAGTGGGACCGTCGTGGTGGAGATTATACCTACATGTCTGAGAGTCAACCTTGATTGGGCGTGACTCCGAGACGTGAAAGGTATATGATCCAAATCTGTGTGGAATTGCGAAAAACAACACACAACCATAAGCTTATTTCTAAATTTGGAACTTGAGATTCCTTTTAAAGGCGTCTGGTCTAGCGTCGTTACATTTTCACTTGGCAGCACTGTTCTTTGTGAATATTTTCACAGTTAAAGTATGCGACCACACTGCGAACTTCGAACTTCACAAACGCTGAATTTTCATGGAATTTTCCCTATAGCTGGTAAATTATTTTTGAAATTCGAAGTTCGCGGCGTCTGTGTATATGCCGATGTAGAGCGTAGTGTGAGAGAGAAGCTCAAAGATGCATCGTCGTGAGGGGAAGGGTGTTCATCAACTTGTTGGAATATTGTAAGAAACGTGTTCATCGCAGACATTGTGGTCGTATATCGGTAATAACGCGGCGAATGTTGTCCTCCAAGTGGTCAATCGTTTCGGGCTTATCGGCGTAGACTAGGGACTTCACATATCTCCACAAACAATATTCAAGCGGCGTTAAATCGCACGATATTAGAGGCCAATTCACGGGTCCGTAACGTGAAACTATGCGGTTACCAAACGTTTCCTTCAATAAAACAATTGTGGCACAAGCTGTGTGACATATTGCGCCGTCTTGTTGAAACCACAGCTCCTGAACGTCATGGTTGTTCAATTGATGAACGAAAATTCAGTAATCATGACCCTATAGCGGTTACCATTGACTGTAACTTTCTGGCCAGCATCGTTTTGAAAGAAGTACAGATCAATTATTCCAGCAACCCATAAAGCACACCAAACATTCAGGTCTTGTGGATGTAAAGGTGTATCAACATACACTTGAGGATTATCATCACAGCAAATATGGCAGTTTTGTGTATTGACGTATCCATTTCACCAAAAGTGAGCTTCATCGCTAAACAAAATTCGCTTATGAAAATTGGGATCAACGGCAATCTTGTTTTGGGCCCATTCACCGAATCTATGCCCAGCTATGCTAACCAATAAATGCCAAACCAAAATAAAAATAAATCACATCACAGCTGACAAAATGGCCGCCAGTTAAAATAGTATTGCCAACTTGAAGTTATATATCTCTAAAAAAAATCACCCTTTATTTGTTACGACCTCTGACGTATGGTGTAGATGTTGGTCCTCGTTTTTCTGCACTCTAATGACCACTGATTGACTTATGACACAGCTTAATGTGTAGCTATTATTCGCGTCGAGGTGGCACTCGTTGGCATAGCTGTCATAACAATACTATTAGTCATGAAAGACAATGCCTTATACCGATCGAACGTAAAAGGGCTTTCACAGTGAGTACAGCGGGAATGGCAAAGTACTCCAAATGCAATTATGCCAAAAAGTATCTCGAGTAAAATTTCACCTCTATTTTTTGTGGGCGTATATAAAGTCGTACCCATCTACGGTCTTAGCTACTGGGTAATGTAGTGGAACATTGGTCCTCCCGCTTACCCTTCATTCGAATTTGCTACGGCAGATACTTGCCTGAAACCATATTCACAGAACATTAATGCTGTGTGATTGTAATAATAATAACATGGGTGCCGCCACAGTCCGAGGCGGCCCTGGGCCAAGGCCACCCATGTTGTGCATACACGCATGTTTTGGACAGTCTCTATATATACATAACTATTCAGTCGCAACCATGTTACATTGGCCGCAAGCGTCAACAATCTGTTTTGCAGATAAGATGACGCTGCATAACAGTTGACTGAATTCTTGAAGCTGCTATGGCATTGGAATTGTGTTCCGCAATATTTTGATTGTTGCGAATCTATAAATTTCTTGTTTTTGCGTGAGAAATATCATTGAACATTTTTGCACAATTGACAGCATGTTTTATGAGTTGAAATACTCCTCAGTTTACAATGTGTTGTATTTTCATAAAATTCATATGTACCTATATTAAGACAACTGCACTGCAACAGAAGCGTCTGATGACAACACTTTGACGTTTGTGTCTATACTTGAAAAAAAAAATAAATATCTGCCAGGAATGAGAATCGCTGGCGCATCTATCAAAGTATTTGATAGATAATTTTGACACATCATTAAGTCTGAATACTTGCAATGCGTTGTTGACACCATGTTTGTATTCGGCAGTCAACAAAACGTCTTCACGGAAACAAAAGAAAGGTATACACTCCTTGACGAATTGAATTGACAGTTGTTTGTTGTTCTTGAATTATTTTGAATATTGCGTTCCTTTATTTCAGAGGGATTATTATTCAAGTGTCAGTCGAAATTACGCACAAGTAGAGACAGGTGACTGAAAGCCCAGTGCTGCCAGGTCTCTGAAGTGATGTTTAGCACACGGTAGACGAAAATTGGCCATATGGGTAAAAGTTTACCACTTTAACTGAATAATCATCGCAAATAATAAATCAGAATTAAAATTTTTCTGAAAACTGCAAAAATTAAAATCTGGCAGCACTGTAAGCTTGTCTCTATTCGAAGGCACCTTCGAATTGAAAAGTATCAAATTTAACCGTTGACTCTACTTATTTATTTAAGAGACTCCGAGGATTCTTCTATTCCGTATTTTATTTAAAGAGATTCTCCCATTCAAGGTATACTTGAAGTTGCATCGATTGCGTTCCCCTGCATAGACCACATCCCTAAATTCCATGGAACGTGTTTGGATACCCAAAACCGGGTCATTACTGGAACATTCAAAGTTTATTTCTAGCTGTACGTGGCAAAGGCAATGCTCGAGAGGAGTTTTCTCTTCGAATCAGACATCCGTCGGCAAGAAGATACATGGAAGCAGAGTCCTGCAAGTCGACTGTTGTCCTCCGCAATCCCACTGGTTCAAGTGAAGCACATTTGTTTCTGAGAATGGACATGTTTCTGGGGATGTTTCTTTTAGAATGAATATTTTAGTTTGTTGTGAGTGTAGTAGTGTGCATAGCATCTTCAAAGAATTCTGGTGCACCACTAATCACAGGGAAACCTTCCACAGCAAAACTTGTTAAAAATACAACAAGACATTGCCATCTGAACCAGTGAACGAGGACAGAGAACAACAGTTGGGTTGCTGGAATCCGCTTACCTTCGGATTCCGAACAGGAAAAGGAAAAGCAGGCACATATTATGTTTGTACAACACTTCGTTTTGTCGAACAACTTTCGGAATTACAGAACACAGTCGAAGAAGACCCTTCACCATTTCCTTCAAAACCTCGCCCGGAGTCCGTTGGAAAATTTGTTCAATAGAATGCGTCCCAAGCTCTGAGAATTTAGAAATGAATTTCTCCACGGCGACCTGCTACATCCGTCAGTTCTTCCCCATCGTTGAACAGTCACAATCCAAAGACGTGCACGGATATACTTCAGCAAGAAAAAACCCCCCAAAAACATTTTCCCTAAGTGATTAAAGTTTGCACAAAACCAAACGGAGATACATACCCTTTGCTGCAGGTGGTATCTGAGATCTCCCCCGGTGAGCAAGTCACACACCATGAATAAGTCCTCTTCGTCTGCAATGAGAGGGTGAAAAATGTATCCACAAAATACTTAGAATCGCATCATAAAAACGTTAAATCTCGTCCAAATACCGGACGTTCTTATGCATTCTCTTGCCGAATATTTAGATTATAAGATGTCACGTCTCAATGGAAGACAAATTCGTACGTCGTTGCTGTAATCCGGTACGCTCGTGTGCTTCACTTACCTTGAAAGGAAAACCATAAATTGACTAAAAATGGGTGCTCCAGCGATGCAAGGAGTTCAACTTCCTTAATGACACCACCCAAAGCGCCTCGACTCTCGCAGGCGTTTCGACTGACATATTTCATTGCGAATAAAATCCCGCTATCACGTTTCTGAACGATGCAAACCTATTGAGAAAAGGTATCGTTTTATTGCTGCGATATCATATTTTTATATTTATTTTTTGCTTTCTTTATTTTGAGTAACCATTCATTCTTCGCTGATACATCTGGAGTCAGAAGTGAGTGACATAAAAGGGATAAGTGTACGCGGGCAGGATTATGTTATAACACACCACTGTGCGCCAGTCAACCCTTCCTGTGCTGCGCTGTGTATGCATCCGTTGGCAAAAGTAATATTTCTCATATTTTTCCTCAGCTTTCATATAAAATTTTAAATTAAAAGAAAAAACCTTTCCCTGAAATGGGTGGCACGGGCATGGCACGGGCACCAGACATGCTGCAAGCGCCATTCGACAGATGGGCAATGTTGTAAATGATATTTATGAATGCACATAAATTTCGATAGCTTTTCGGCATGATTCTCGAATATTCGTAGCTGCTGAAGAAGGAGTGAAGCGAATGAGGTGAAACAAAATAGGATAGCCTAGCAGGGACTTGGGAAATCGCCGCACCGTTGGTATCTCCGCATCAGAAGATGCTTCTCTTTTGTTGATGCTCCATCCGCCGTATAGGCGGTGCCGTTTCAGGGCATATTCCTGGTAAATGTTGCATGAAAATTCCAATCTCGCATTCTGTTGAACGTCAGAGGCTCATTGCCAATAAACTCATCGACATAAACCCGCAAGACTTCCAGCTGAGACGATTGGGGGTAAATCTAATTCTCACACACGAGCTTGCGAGCCCTAAACAACCCCATACCACGGTGCAAAGATTCTGTTCTGTATGCCGTGTACTGACGGGATTCAGGATGGCAGGAGTGTCTGCAAATTGTTTTCACCGTTTTGAGTAGTTTTTAGTTAACCGTGAAGTTTTGGAGCTTGCTGCAAATGTGTGGGGAAGGACCTGGAGGAATGGATGAATATTTATTACCGAAACGGGGTAACGTTGGGATAGTCCTTTGAAATATTGTTTCGCTAGTTGGACGTGGAAAGGGAATACATATTGCAATAATCATTTATCTGCAGCTGATTGATATTGGAGTGAAAAGAGAGAAGAGGGATGAGATACGACAGCTGCATCCATCTGGTGAGCAATGCAGTAGTTTTTTTATTTTTCGTGTTTGTTCTCTTACAATTTTTTGTGATCTGGCACCACTTGTGGATGAAAATGACTCAAACACTTTGAACACAATTCTATTATCATTCTAGGTATTTTTCGAGCAGAAAGAGAATCACTGACCATTTCACGAATCAATCGTTTTATGGGATCTTTTGTATTATGAATGGAAACGAATATTTCGCATTCAAATCAATTAGGTAGGTAGGTAGGTAGGGTGACTGCGTGACTGATTTGAAAGTCATGCTCAGTTAGACCATCCGGTGAGCCAAAACCCTTTTACACTTTGACCTTATAGTTCTTCTCTCTTGGGATTTTTGTATTCCTCTTGGGATTTGTTGGCCATGTGTGATTTCTTCTAACATCTTTTACAGCCATTTAGCGGCTTTAAGAAATTGTAGTAAGTCCTTGGGATTAATCTTACTCAGATTCTCAAGGTTGTTGAAGTAGTACTCGCCTAGTAGTCTTCTTCTTGTTTCCGCAAGTGCAGGACATGTTCCGAGGTAGTGTAATATTGTTTCCTCTTTTTCTTCATCCATGCAGCTGTTGCAGAAGTCGTTATGAGGTGCCCCAATTATTCTGGCTATAAGACAGTGGCCAGTTAGCACCTCTATCACTTTACTAACCTTCTTGCCTAGCTGTAGGTTGTAATCAATCCTTCCTTGATTTAGCATAGGCCATATCGCTTTCGATAGCCTGCAAGTGTCCAGTTCAGACCATTTGCGGTTTGTATCGTTTTTCGCAATCGTCATCAATCACGATTTTATTGTTTTCAGTGGGGAGTGGGGTCTGTCTCCTGATCTGCTGCGATTGGCATAACCTTTCTTGCTAGTTCATCAGCTCTTTCATTGCCCGGAATATGCGTGTGCCCGGGGACCCAGCATAGGGTAAGAATGCATCTGGCCGCTTTCTCTCTTAAATATAGACCATCCTGGAGTTTATTGATGGTGTTTCCAGAGCTTTTATGGCCGCCTGACTGTCTATGTATAAAACAACAGATCTCCCGTCTATTGGGCTCATTGATAGTCGAATGGCTGCCTTTTGAACAGCTGTTACTTCTGCTTGGAATACACTGCAGTGGTTCGGTAGTCGGATAGCATCGGAGATCTCTGGCAAGCTGGCGTAGATTCCTGATCCCGTGCCTTCTTCCGATTTCAACCCGTCAGTGAAGATTTCCCATGCAGCTGGGCTACAGACTTTGCCTTCTTCCCATTCTTCTCTTGTGGGAATTAAAGTCTTGTGTTTTATTTCGAAGTCCATAAAGCGCGTCAGATAATCTGTATCCCTAGGGACATGTTTTGTAATATTACATTGTGCCCTCTTCCGTGTGTTTTGCCCCATCTGTTGCCTTCTCTTAGTCTTATGGCTGCATATGTGGCCACAAGTGTGCGTCCATGAGAAGGAGATGCAGTATAATTTCTAGGGCGGCGTGGGCGAGGTTCTTAGTGCCCCAGTTATACAGATGCATGCTGATCTCTGTATACTGTTTATCTTGGTAAGATTCTGACTTGACTTGTAGTGCCGTCCACCAGACAAGGACGCCATACATCAATATTGGCCCTACTATAGCAGTGTATAGCCAATGAGTAATCTTTGGTTTGATTCCCCATTTGGATCCGCTGATTTTTTTGCATGTGTAGAGTGCAATCGATGCTTTCCTGATGCGTTCCAATATGTTGCGTTTCCAGCTCAATTGGCTATCAACCATGTATATGATCAGTGAAAGTCAGTTTCATCCCTTTCAGCTTCGGTGGAGTTAGTATTTTATATCTTCGTAAACAGATTGGTCATCAATTGGCTTCAATTCTTGCGTCAGCGGAAATTAAAACCACAAAATAAGCCTTCGGGACTATCTGGCTATGCCCTATTTAGATGAATCTGCATTTTTGGGTCTTCATCAATACTGATGTAACAACCATGGTGGACGCTATACGATTTTAACACTTTTTTGATAGTAATTCTTTATTAATTCATTTAAACTCATTCAGAAAAGTAAAGAGATGGTAAAGATATGTCATTTGTCCACCGTCTGTTTGAAACTTCAACGTTCAGCTCTCAAACATGGCATTCTATGTTATTACGTCGCATTGGGGCATGGGACATTGCCAGAGTCTCTAACACTGGACACTATGGCAGCTACTTTTCTTTATTTCGTACCAAACTCTGTCTGGTTGGTGACTTGAGGTCCAAAAGTTTCTACCTACGCTCAACTTTTTCACGGTGCGACGAATTGCCTGCACCCAATGTGCTCATGTTGACGATATATGACGCAATACACTTTGAGTATTTACAACTGAGCAGGAATTTCGATATATTTTTTTAATAATTTCCACATGTTCGGCAAGTGTGAAAGGATGCAAGGATAAAACTGAATATTTGGACAGCTGGATGTCATTGGCAACTTTGACAAATGCTGAAACAAAAACAATTGGAAATAACTATCATTTCTGTCTGGGCACCCTTTAGTGATATTAATGCTCAATGTTGTGTTGATGTCAGCGGAGTCTTCGTACACTATTAACAGATCCCATACACAATAGTGAAGGAGGACAACTGGTGGAACATGTACATATGTCTTCTTACCCACATCAAGGAGAATCAATTTCAAATGGCATTTCATTTTCAATTGCAACTAGATTGGGTTCTTCCTGTTGTTTTGTGTAGCTCAAAAGTTCTCACAACAATGGAATCATATATTTCGCATTGCATGCATGTGGTCAGCTGCTTTGTTACACAGTTGCTTATCTGTACAGATGTAGTCGTCTACCGGGGCAGTCGTATTGTCCCTGTAAATAAAGCCCACTTCGTGTGTCCTCTTGAAAGGAGGATTATAAATCAGTCGGATGATCTGAAATTTAATCAACTTAAGCGATTGGCATTCAGTGAATACTTGTCGGATATCAAAATTGATACATGATAGTTATTTTCTCATCAATTGCCTTTTAGATAATCTGTGGTTCTTCAGTGCAGGGTGGACTTGACTCGAACTTCTGCAGTAACCACTCGAGTTTTGCTCAACGATGCCACTTGAAGACAACGAAAATGCAGTAGAAATTCAGGCCAGAAGAAATAACAAAGCAAAGGCATACGAGCTAAGTAAGCATTTTGCTGATGAATGTCAGCTTTATTGAGAACTTACTAATTAGTTATTACAAAAGTTGAGAATCAAAATAAACACAATCTAGCTATATAGTCTAGTATTGTTTTTTTTATTTATTGAGTAGATGATATCAGACTTCGAGATACAAAACACTCATTTAGGCATTTTCGAACGCTTTCAAGTGTCGAGCACTGCTGGTCTATTAAACATGTCGATTGATTGGAATGTACGATGAGTGTTAGTTCGAAGGAGGCAAATCTGCTGGAGAACTTGCCAACCCAAGGCAAGTTCCTTGGCCCATAATTGAACCTATTTTTCCTCCAAAACATACATAAATACTCAGCTCAGAGATTTCACTTTGGCACTCACTAGTAAATTTAAGGTATCACGTGCTTCTTTTTTAATGTTTCCTTCGAATTTAGCCATTAGACTTGCTTCCAATTACTTTAGCTGGTCGGATAATTTGATACATTTTTCATGCGTAAGTTGTGATTTTGGTTTATTTGATGGTGGACAGGGAGTTTTATTCTCTCTCTTTAAGAGGTGGGGCCGTGAAAATTATTTTTGTTGTATTGACTATCGAACCCAATGCTCAAGTGCGTAGGAGTCGACGCACAGAACCGGGGCCGGCCGAAGAATACATATTATCTGTTTATATATGATTAACGCGTACTGTGGAAATACTGGAGTAAGAAATTAAAAGAGGCCGATACTTAAAAAGTGCATGGCATGGACTTTTTTGTTTACATAAGGTACGATGATGTCGCCATGCGATGCGCCATTTTTGCATGTGATTTTACAGAAAACCTACCCGTCTCAAGCGAAAGGAGAAGGTTGTTAATAGTCAGTAAATATCTGAGGATCTTAGTGCTTTTAGAAGATTCCATTATTGACATAAATGAGAGAAGATGCAACAATTGGAGCCGTCGCCCAGCTTAAATTTTTGAGTTGGCACAATCTTATACCGATGGCCCAATTCCAACCTCAAAATAAATTTTCTTCACGAAACTTGTTAAAGCACTTCAAAACAGTTGAAGAACCAACAGGATTCCACAATCCGAATTAATCATTTCAACAGCTTTAGCAGCAATATTTCTAAGTTTATGTAAAACAGAACAACACCGACGCTTTGCTGCGGGCGTTTTCATTCAATACACGCAAATCGTATGCTATGAACAAAATACAGCTTCTCGCTTTTTTAGAGCGAAATGAAAGCAATGTCAGAAAACGCAAGAGGGCAGTTTCACGTAAGGATTTTTCGACATGTTGCAAAAAATCAGTGCGAGTGGCGCTTTCACTCACACTCCACTACAAATTTAGAGATCTTCGCTCAATTTGAGAGTCAACTGACATTTGAGAAATGGCAACAGCTGACTGAGGTTAATTTATCGGGTGAAATTAGTGGAGTAGTAAGGACACAATATTTTTCATGTGGGGGTTTGTAAATTGAGTTGTCATTTCAATGTGCGTTTGAAACTCTAGACTCGTAACGTGAAACGCCAGCAGCAAAGCTCTATTGTGTTTCAGGCATTAATTTAGTTTTGAAATCTTCATTTCATATAAAATTGTAACACACTGAATGACAGCTTGCAAGCAACTGACAAGTTTATCAAATGAACAGCGACAAACAACTACTGAGTATGCGGTCAGTCAATGGGATATATGTACATATTTAATGATATGTTTCTACTTGATGAACTTTTACTGAATCCTCAACCGAGTTGAAGTGTTTTTAAACGTCATTAGCTGTCAATTTTGAAGTGGCGGGTATAAATATTTAGCAATATTCTACTGAAAATATTGCCTCTTTGTCCGATAGCCACAATTGTTTTGCCATCTAAACATGAACACCACAATAAACTGAAATTTATTCAGTTCACGCTGTAGAAATGTATGAGGTTTCGCCAAATCACCGAGATTTCATAAGATTGGTTTTATCAACAGGCAAATTCAGCGCTTTACTATCGATAACAATTAATTGTGAAAATTTAAGTTTGAGGTCAAACTATGAACCTTCAGGGTTAGAGTCGACTTACATAGTCCGCAAACTGATTTCAGATATAATCCAAAAAACAGATTGATGACAACTTCTTTAACCAACTATTGTGAATTTCGGCTGTAGCCCAAAAGCCAGCTTCTGTATGGCTTGTCAGCTTCTCTAGGTTGCCAGTGGTGACTAACTACACTAATATCTATGTATAACACAAGGCAACTTGAAATATCATCAAATGTTTTAGCCAATAAAATCGTTATGGTGAATGTAGGTCAAATCTTGCAGCTGGAAACACAGCTTTCTTAAATTAATATCTTTCAAGAAGAGTTAGAAATCATACTCGTCGATGTCTCTTTTTTGTATAAAAGCGATTCGCCAGCACTGCAAACAATAGCTTTATGTACATGTTACAACCGTTTAAGTGGCCAGGTTATGGATTCAGGATTTACTTTACTGCAAATCCGATAATTTTCCTTGCAGATATAGCCATTCAATCAAGTATGAGCATCAAATTTATGCGGTACAATGAGGAGGCGAAATTGCTCTCGTTTCTGGTGTAAATTTATTCATGGTGAAATTGCAAATCAAACTGGGCACAATTCGGTTGTCTGCTTCGAATTCGTCGTCAGTGGTAAAATACTTGTTTGCATCAATCAATGTGAAGGAACATGGAAATATTTATTTTTTCTCTATTTTTGAGAGGTTTTTTTTAAAAGTCATTGAATTGAGAATTTTGCTCTTCTTCGAGCTCTGATAGTTTATTCTTATTTACAACTAGAGGGTGACCAGATGGCAATGTGATATGTACCGATTGTGTTTCATCACCTGTCAAATTTCCAACTGTCAGAGTTTACAGCAAGATTTGCAATTTCACATTGGAGCGTTTAGCAATTGCCGAACGTGCGAAAGTTTCTGTTTGGTGCGGATTATGTCATGGCAGGAAGGAGTTAACCGACTTTTTGTTGCCAAAGTTTGACAATATCTATATACCTGAGCAGTGGTCCCAACAAGATGGCGTTACTTGCCATACAAGCGACGCAACTCTCGAAGTTGTGCACAAACATTTTTGGTGACTGGGTTATCTCAAGGCGAGAGTTAATTATTTGATCGCCGTGATCATGCGACTTTATACCACTCCAAGTAGCAAGGTCCTAGACTAGGGAGACTAAGGATGTTGTCTTCCGCATGCATTTTGACATCTGCATCCGTATTCGTATCCGAAATAATCTATGCCAATGCATATGGCTGGCAGGTCGCGAAAACAAAACAAATTTTAAGCTCATGGATGCCTTAAGTTTTTACATATATGACAAGATTGACAATATTTTGTCAGAAGAAAGAGAAATCATTGAATGTTGCATTGATTTACTAGAATCCTTCGAGGACGCCACTCGGGAACTAAGCAACTCTTATGCCCATACATCTGGTACTCCAATAATGTCTACAATAAATAATCCAAATGCTTGGGAATGAAGTAAAAACTTGATGACTTTTATCAAAACCACACGATGTGGATACAAATCGATTTGCCCTTATGACACGGCAATCCGAATTTTCAACAAGGTTTTCTACTATGCTCTACGATTACAATTTATATGTCTTCGTCGCCCACTTAGACCGTCGCTATAAGCACAAGCTTTTTACTCCAGTGACTGAAGAAACAATTGAACTGAGGATGACATTTCGGGTTCTTTGAAGAGGCTAAAAGAATGAGAATGGCATATTCTTCGGATGGAGGTAGAAAAGAGCAGGAGAGTCTGGTTTGATAAAAAAAAACCATGTTTCAAAAACTATCTTGTCCTGATGATGGACTTTCGAGTGAAGATGATACACTATTTATTGCAGTCACACATAGACCAAAGTAGGCTCATTGTGATATCACAAAGTCTGCACCATGGGGAGGTAAAGCGCAGTGGAAAAAAAAAAACAAGTAGACGATGGCATTCCAATTTTTTTTCAAAACTACAACAAGGGTATGGGTGGTGTAGATTAAGCTGATCAATCAATTTCATTTTACCGCCCTGATATATTTAGCAACAAATTCTGGTGGGCTTTGTTCACGTACATGCTGGATCTAGCCGTGGCAAGAGCTTGGCGCCTTCACATTGCAACGAATGATGACAAGTTAGATCTGCTTCAATTTCGTCGCTACATTGCTCGTGAGACACCGATGTCGTGAAAATTTGCGTCCAACAGCTTCTGAGATGCCATATATGCTGTATGAGGGCGTCAGTCACTTTCACAAAAAAAACCTTTCCCAGCTACTGAGATTTACCGTGTGTCATAAAAAGTGTGTGCAAACTTTATGCTTCAAAAGAGAATGCTTTGATAATTTCTATACTGCTTAGCCCAGTGTTTCCATTTTAATTCCATTTAATTCCCAATTCCAATGAAGTGTAATGTTATTTTTTAACAAATATGACTAAGATTGATTACCACAATTGCTACTGCGACTGCATCAAAATTAAGCTTACGACTCGGCCAAATAGTCAACCGACCAAGACTGAACTCACATTATCCCCCTGGCGCATATTTTCAGACCACAACTGTTCAACTTGACTGAGCACTGTTTTCACGAGTTTCTTCCTAAAGGGCCATTCATATGAACTGCGAAAGCGAACTTTTAGAAACAAGCATTTCCCAGCAAATATAAATCAAAAGTTATACTTCTTGGTATGCAAGCAGACGAGACTTGAATTATCGAGTTTTCTTATCGACATAATTTAGTTTAATGCCCAGTTTCACAGTGAAAGCTTAAACTTAAGTTCAGCTGAACCATGAACCGAATTTAAATTTTTGGTTTAACTCGTCCGGTTTCAAAGTGAAAACTTCTGTTCAGTTGAACTTCGTTTGTTTAATGCGATCGATAAAAGTATGGCAACACTTTCCACTTGGTTTGTGCATTGGCTACAATTTGTAAGGACTTTTGTGCATCCTTTTTGAGTTTTTGTAGCGTGTCTGTCAACCAAAGACGGAAAAGGATGGGTATCCATTGGAAATGATTTCAATATAAGGAATCGATCGCATTACCGAACATCAGATCTCAGATAGAATAAAATACGAAGGCTTGAAAAAAGAAGTAAAATGGCGTAGAACTGAGGTTTCAACGGCAGTGTACTCTCGTTTAACTTAAACTACAAATTGAACTCAGTTCGAGGTTTAAAGGAAACTGTGAGACCGAACAAATCATTGAACTGAAGTTTAAACTACAAGTGGAGTTTAAACGCCGACTGTGAAACTGGGCATAAGTATACCAATTAACCTATTTTAAATTGTTTCTTTGCGAGTCAATCATTCTCTTTGCGAACTGTCAAGCTGAGAACGCACACAAAGGGGCAAACGCGTTCCACAAATTCGCGACCAAAAAATTCGCAATGAAGTTGTCAGTTTTCATAAATTTTGCTCGTAGTTCTCTGCGACTGCATATGAATCAGAAATCAACTAATTATTATTATTATTAGTCGATTTCTGATATGAATTAAGTGTTTGCGCTTGTGAAGTTCGCAATTCGTAGTGAGCTCATATGAATGGCCCTTGGCAAAGAGTTGATGAAGGCTGTTGATCGGTGGCGTCATTTATTACGTTCAAACTTAAATTCTCAAGACCAATCATGTAGTTGTGAAATGCCAGGAACTAAATGATGATTGCACAAGTCAACATAAGAAACATAACTGAATCCAGACCAAAGATTTAAAATGGTTTGCCTGAGCGAAGCATTGTACGAATTCTAAGAATTGAGCGATGATGTTATTTCACCACGAGATTGGTGGCACGAGTTGGGAAATCAAACCGAATTACATTGTTCACAATAAGTTCCAGGAAAAGAATGGGGAAAATGTTGTCAGTACGTACGTACTTGTGAATCGAAATGGAATTTCCCAGAACTCAATGCAAGGTTATCTCAAATAATGGATTAACGGGAACATAGCTGGTACTTATATTTTGTACACAGAGGTTCAAATAGATATACACTTGCTCTGAAAATGTGACAGTTCCCCACTGAATGGCATTTTGCAGAAAAATACAAATGTGTTCAACAAGTACGTAATACAATTTTGACCAACATTCTAAGAGGAGATGTGCACTTATTTTGGCCACTGTATCTGTATCTTTTTATTTTAAATCTATTTAAAGGGTGGCTTTTTATCCTCTTGTGCAACCCATGGAACCAATGAAACGTGGAAAGTGAAAGCAATGACACCGCGACCAGAAGAAATGTAGTTCTTTAATTCCATTGAAGTGTGATTCCCCCTATGGAAGGTAGGTTTCCTTAACCAGAGCGTTGCCGGAAATAAAATATGGTCGAATCTGTCGTCTTCTTCCATGTAAAGCCGACATGTATTGTCTCGGCCCGCACTTATTTTGTTAAGGTGGTAGTTCAGGCCACAATGGCCAGTTATAAAGCTCGCTTATACTGCCCTTGTTGAGGCAGAGTATTTTCTTATAGGAATAAGGCCTGATTAATCGTTTGAATTTGGTAATCAGCGTTGTAGCTACTGTCCAGTTGACATTGCAGTGCGGTTCGGCACATATGAACGCAGATGCAGAACTCCCCCTTCGCGAAAACATCTGCGGTAAACGCTGGTTAAAGGGTGTGCCAAAATTAACGCAAGAATTGAATCTGCCAACTTTTATAGTAAATTGTTAAAGACACTGCAGCTAAATAAAAGCAATTTGAAGTTAGCTGATAGTTAGGGGTTAGTAAAAGTTGATCCACAAAAAAGAAATGGAGACCCCTCAACTGCGACAAGTGCGACCACGCAATAGACGCAAACGAAACCGATGCATGGCGCTCACATGTGGAGAAGAACCTCAAACAAATTGAAGGCAGCTGGCTAAAGATCGTGTCAGCTGGAGAGGTTTGTTGGTTGAGGCCCAGTTCCACCCCAGACAGTAGCGCCAGTACATGCGACATTTCCTTGTCGTGTACTCTCTCGCTTAGAATTGCCTGGAGAGGCTTCGAATTGGCTGCCTACAACCATCACAGGATTAAGAGCTGTGTCAACGAAATTCAGCCACATTTATGCAGAATTGTCATGCAAAATTTCGACAAAAGAATGGAAAGCATAAATAACCCTATCCCATATTGCCTACTTCATGATACAATAAAATGAACAACAATAACGAACTACAGAATAAGTCACGATCATCAACTGTGTTTTCTATTTAATTCAAATCGTGCGTTAATTTGTAATATTATTCTCCTCTGGGTTCCAGGCCGCAGCTACATAGAGGGAAATAAGATTGCTGACTAACTGGCCATGCAAGGAGCTTCCGGCAACGCATCCACAGAGTTGGTAGGCTTCCCAATCAACCACCTCAAACATGCCATCTATCAACACTTCCTGTCCTTAGCTAGTAGAAGATGGACTTGGTCATCCACGTACATAGCCTCTGAGAAAACCTGGCCTCTCCTACACTAAAGGAAGGACTGATGAGCTCCTCAAAATCAATCGCTAGAGTCGTGGCTGTAAGCACGGGACTCTGGCCTATAGGCATCCACGCTGCTAGACTCGGAATACCGTTCAACCCACACTGTCTCATTTGCCTCGACACCCACTCCGAGAAAAGTCTGCCTCACTTTCTCTGTGATTGTCCGGCACTAGCCAAGCAAAGATATATAGCATTCGGCAAAACCTTCCTTAGTGACATCTTCGCGACTACTAAACAAAACATATCTAACATAATCAATTTCCTAAACTCCACAGGCTGGATTTAGCTAACCAAACAACCACGAGTCTGGTACGAGATGTGGTATCAAAAAGGCGCGCAACTGCGGTACTTGTACCCAATTTGAGTCAAAACGGATAAATTAAACCAAACCAACAAACCAACCAATTTTGGGACACCCTTTATTATCCTTACAACGTTTACAACACTCACTAGCATTAGAAATCAACTATTCAGAGTGATCCGAGTTCACAGCTGATTGCCGCGACGAATTTGAATGAGTTTTTGACAGTTTTAAACATATCCAAATTTTTCTTGTTTTTTTTGTCGATACTTCGATTTGGTTGTGCCCTCTGCATTTGATTTATTGCAGTTACCAAATGAAAATATGAAATGACCTAACCTTGGATTCAATAAAGTGCTGTGTTAAAATGTCCTCTCTTGTTTTAAACATCCTACAGCAAATAAATTCAATTCCAACCGTTAATCACAAAGCCATGAAAACTGTATAAAACACTATGTCAACAGCTATTAAAGGGCAAAAGAGTAGAAGTCGGCTATCAGCTCTATAGAACTTGATTTCTGATTAGCATTTTCTACTCGAGATCAACTGTGCTCATTGACTCGATGTGCATATGACAACTGTGTCGTCGATTCTTTCTATTTGCTCCACTTTACTTAACCGGACATCAGTCCGGAGTATCCTATGCATATACATACATGCTGCGATGCAATGAATGAAGTGCAAGATTTACTTTGAAATTGGTTAAAATCATGAAAAGGGAGAAAATCAAAAATTGAGTTGAGTGTAAGGTTGGCAGCTAGTCTATGTGGACCAGCAGTTTATAGCAACCAATCGATATCCATCGATACGTTCCCTGGACATGTCATTCATATCGAAGTCTATAAATGTATAGATGTGAATGAAATATCCAATCAAAGGGGAAAGCAAATTGAGTCCGGGTGTGAGTCGTTATTGCACACTTGTTGCTTATTGACTAGAATATTTTGCAACAGAAGTGATTTAGGCTGACAAGTAATCTTGTACCGGTGAGCGTAGGTGGCACATGGTGTCCAGCATTATTACATGTGTGTATCTGCTGATTCAATGTCGCATGTGACTGTGCTCGGTCAATGCATGGGATCCATTCCGTGCGTTATGAATATATTTCACAATGTTTCTGATGGGAGTGATGCATCTGCATTGCCATTGAATGCGAGTCAAAGGTTTCAATAATGTATGGAACATATTACAAGTCTTGTTTCATGTCCATTCTGAGCTTGCCTTAGAGGAAGGTAGAAGATATTGAATGAAAACGTATTTGGCCAGACCATGGGTGAGTAATTGAGGGTATGTATGTATCTGTAAGGAATATTTTCACTGCTTCAACAGTTTTGATTAAATGGCGAAACGTGAACTTTGTGTGTTATAACTTGAGAGCCTTTACTTTTGTAATTAATAAGGCAGGACACAAGAAACACATACTTATGCAATCCAAGGGAGAGCACAAATAGAGACACTGGGAAGATATGTGGCAATAGTTACTAATGACCGCTATCGGGGCTAGTTGGAAAACGTTCCTGTGGTCGAATTAGATCCAGTGGATCTTTGCAGACTTCTCGTGTTATTTCATTAAAATGTTTTAAAAAAAACATAAAAAAGGAACACGCAATACTCGACGTTTGATAAGTCAGTGACTTTTTACCTAAAATGTATTGCCATACACATTTTATTACTCAACATAGTTCCCTTCCATAAATTTAATCCAGCAGTTTACATTTTTGCATTCCATTCATATAAAGGTGTTCTTCAGGCCCTCGAAATAGGCGTTTGTTTCAGTGATCATCCTACATTCATCACAAATCTCGTACCACCTAGCTATTTCTGGTCACTATGCTTCCTGCATAGTGACGTGGATACCGCTGCTGATATGATCACAAACATTCTTCTGCTGGGCATGAGATCCTTCATTCCGCATAGAGTGAAGAGTATCAAGCCCAAAGAAAATGCATGGTATGACTCGAGCTGTAAAGAGGGTATCAGGTTGAGAGAGTTGAATTTCCGGGCATACAAAGCCAACCCTACTGAGGAAAACCGATATAAGTTTAAACGGGCCAGAAATAACTGCAATGCAACTATCAGACGTGTGAAATTCTCTTATGATTAAAAGTTGAGGCAAAATGTGCTACAATGTCCCAAAGGTAGCAAAAACTTTTGGTCATTTGTAAAAAAACATAAGGAATTCCGCCTCGTCTTCAATTCCTACGCTCATTTACAATGATATTCCAGCTGTCAGCTCTTTAGACAAAGCCAATCTGCTTGCGGCGCATTTTGCAGCCAGCTCAACACTGCCAGATTCCAATATGTCTCCACCTGTACTTGAGAGCGTGGGACAAATCCACTTCCGCACTCGTACAGTTGCAAGAGTACTTAAAGATCTCGACGTGCACAAATCCGCTGGCCCGGATGGTATTCCCCCTATACTTCTGAAGAGGTGTTCTTCTGCGCTGGCAAAACCATTGCGTAAGCTTTTTCATCCATCCTACTCTTTAGGTCTCTTTCCGAGCAGATGGAAAACAGCATTTGTCCAGCCCGTCCCTAAAAAGGGCGAATCTTCGTCACCCACCTCGTACCGACCCATAGCACTTACGTCCCTTCTTTCTAAGGTCATAGAAACGCTGATAAATCATCAGCTTATGAAATATCTTGAATCGCGGAAGATTCTTAATGACCGGCAGTACGGTTTCCGTAGCAACAGGTCCACTGGTGATCTGATAGCTAATCTCACCGAAAAGTGGAACACATCTTTGCATAATGCAGGCGAAAACAAGATCGTTGCACTTGATATTTCTAAGGCATTTGGCAGAGTTTGGCATCAAGCTCTTTTGTCGAAAATGCGATGAATCTCTTCTTCTATGGATTAGAAATTACCTTTCGAACCGTTCAATTCAAGTTGTTTTGGATGGGTTCAAGTCTGATATCCACAAAATAAATGCTGGTGTACCCCAAGGCTCTGTTCTGTCTCCGACACTCTTTCTCATTTTTATTAATCTCTCTTGTCTGCTACTTCCAATCCAATCCATTCCTTCGCTGATGACAGCACCCTCAGCTTTTTATATTCGTTCCGAGACTCACGACCCTGCCCTTCGGCCGTAGAATTGGAACGGCAGCGTATGTTAAGCACATTGAATTCCGATGTTGACAGCATAATTAGATGGGGAAACAACAACAGAGTGGAATTCAATGCTTCAAAAACTCAATGCTGTCTGCTGTCACTCAAGCGAACCCTCGTTAATCAGCCATTATCCATGAATGGCGCTTGTGTCGATGAAACCGGAAAGCTTTCCATCCTTGGTATGTGTATCAACACAACACTTAGTTGGAACGATCACATATTTGAGGTCGCCAAAAATGCTGCCAAATGTTTAGGTTTCCTTAATCGATGCAAGAAATATTTCACCCCCTCTGATTTGGCTTTCATTTATAAGGCGTATATCCGCCCCAAGCTTGAGTACAACGCTCATATCTGGTCTGGTGCCCCAAAGACCACCCTGCACCTACTAGATAGAATCCAAAAGCGAGCTATAAAACTTATAGGAGACAACAATGTCGCAAAGTCATTAGACTCGCTCGAACATCGACGTACCGTTTCTTCTTTGTCCGTATTTTATCGCTATTTCAACAAACGATGCTCAAGTGAGCTAGCCAACTGCATTCCTCCTCTCCATGAATTCACCCGCAATGCTCGTCTCGCCAGGAATGCTCATCAGTTTACCCTTAAGTCTACTTTCGGACGCACAGTTAAATTTAGAGACTCGTTCTTCAGCCGTACTACGCGAATTTGGAATGCTCTTCCCAGCCCTATATTTCCTACAGACTACAACCCGCAGATATTTAAGACCAATGTGCACAGGTACCTCCTCTCCCTTTCTCCCTCTATACCTTTGGCCCGTGCTGTGTCTTGACCCCGGACACTTAAGGGTATTAGCAATCCCTTGAGCGCGCGCAAATTATAAAAAAAAAAAAAAATGTCTTCAGGCTTGAAAGCAGGAAATATTCTTTGATTCTCCAGATTAGAATACGCTGGTTTGTAGCCCCATTTATGAATTTTTGCCATTTCTTTGAAGAGGTCACACGATTGCGCTTATAGCATATGGTGTCGCACCCATTGCGCTGATACCTTTATCATGTTCAAATATTCAAGTAAAATGTTATGTACTCACACATGGTGATGAGATGCCCAAAACATCAGACACCTCACGCACTTTAATTATCCGATCGCTCAATATCATTCAACGGATTTTATCGACGATATCGGCGTGACGACCTCTTTTGGGCGCAGGTGTTCTGCGTATGCATCAAACTTTCCCATGGTTTCGGCAATGATTTTATTTCGTAAAAATGCTAAATTTGAAATTCGTAACGTTGTCGGCATTCAATCAAAGACAAACTAAATGCCTTGAGTAGACAGCTGGATGGCGCCGTTTGTTGAATGCCCGCCCCTGGTTAGAGGGGTCTCCGGTTCGAATCCCAGTGAAAGCAAAGTTAATACGCTTTATTCGGTTTTTGAAATCTGAGCCGGTCACCATTTGCCGTTGGGATCAAATTAGCGGCACTATCACTGGAGTTGTCGATCAGTGGTAGTAGTCTGACTATGGGTATCACAATGGACCAACATGGTGTAAGTGTGCTGGCGATTTCGCTGGCAGCTCAACTACCTAACCTAACTTAACAGGTCACCTTGGCATACTCAACTCGATCCCCAATAGAGACATGTATGGTCTCTGTTATATAATGGTCAAGCAACACTGTTTCGGAAGACTTGTGGAAGTTTTTGGACCGCGTAAGCTGGTTCAATGGCGTCCCAGCACAAGTCCCTAGAAGATGGAGCTGGAGTCTTTGGACCCAACACAAGGATTACCGTACCAATGGGGTCGTATCGTACAGTGTTTCAAGCGGAAAACCACACTATCGAGATCTGCTCCAGACAAAACCTCCACAAAGGCATTAAGGGCGCTAATATACTGATATTCTCAGACAGTCAAGCAGCACTAAAGGCACTCTCGTCTAACCTTTTAGACTCCAAAATAGTTAAATGTTGCTATGATACTCTACAAAGTGAAACTAGGTTGGATCCCAGGACACAGGGGGATTGCAGGCAACAGGGTATAAATTCTACAGCAACCACTCGTGTTGTGAGTGCTATTCTGCTCTCACAAGTGGAAAGCACCTACAGATTTATGCCGACTCAGAACGGGCAAGTTTGATAAGGTATTTCTATTTCTAGACAGTTATATCAACTCTTTGAGCATTGCTTAGTGCCTCGAGAGAGGTGGTGCTGTTAAAATTGTTTTTCGTACCGGGAGCTACCCACAACCTCAAGGACACCACAATAACAATTTTTGCATCCCACTAAATTCTGAATTTCTTGATTATTTAGTTAACTAAACAAATGTAATTATTTAGCTCATACCCTTTCTTAAACCAATCTTTTCAATCTGAATATCTATTTCAAAACACAAATTTACAAATTTTTCATTCACCTACACTGAATAGGCGTTAGACGACAAATACATTCGTTTCATTCAATGTACTCGATGTTCTTAGAATATTATTGATTATAAGTAGTGAACTCGTTTTGTTTTTTTCGAGTACCTGAAAAATGAAATGAAAACAAATGAATACTCATTTTCTAAGTTAGTTTACTCACATTAGAGTACTCGCCTTCGAAAAATTTAAATGAATAGAGTACACTGAAGTACTATACTTGTTCATAGACATATTCATACAGACCTCTAATATATACATTTACTGTTTATTAAAGAAAGTGCTAAATATTCGCATTAGATTGAACAAACTCAAAGCAAAGCGAACAGCATATCAACAAGGAGTAAGCTGTAAAATATCCGAAATTGCATTAATTTCATCTACAAACAAACAGTGAAATAAGGAAAATAATGTAGTTACGCCAGAAGCCGTCGGTTTCAATCGATGTAACCAATATTTTACTAGAAAATAGAAAAATAGGTCGCTTTAAGCGGTATGTCCTTTTAAATGATGTCGTTGTAAGCGATATGTTATTCAATGGGATTATAATGGAGCTCAGTCGGGACCTAAGAATTTTGTCGTTATACGGTTTTGACTGTACATTAGATAAAACTAAAGTTTAAACAAAAAAAATCAAACGTTTCCTTCAATTGACTATTAAATTGTACTTCTTTAGCATATCTCAGCGAACTCGTACTAAGAAATAGCTTACTCTTACTAACGCTGTATGAGAGATTATTTGAAGCCGTACATTTATCGGTTTTACATCATGTACGTAACCTTCCAAGACTAACATTTGAAAACCACCTGTCAAAGGACTAGTAAAATAAAAAGCTAAAATAAATAAACCATAGTCCTCTTTTTTTCCTGCTACAGCTGCAGTTACAACAAAATCCCTTTCATCCTTTCATAATTCAATCCACACCAAGAAAACAACATTAAAATTAAAGCGGTAGCCTTGCTGGCATCCACTCATCCACTACAAGCTATTAAGACACAAAGTTCCTTCAAAAAAATTCTCTCGATGACCTAGAGAGCAGAGGTGTTGAGTATTTTATTTTGTGTGTTTCTTTGAAATTAATCTGAAAGCCTAAAAGAGGAAAAACCCAAACAAAATTAACTTTAACACCGAACCAAGGACGAGGGGAAATAAAAGATAACATTTCCTTCACGTCATCATCATCATCATCAAAGTGAAAAAATACACTTCATGGGGTTGAGATTGCGGATAAGCGAAATATCTTTCTCGTGTTCATTTAATGTGATCATAATGTATCTTGTACGTAATTTCATCCATCGTAGGGGCGGTGGAAATTAGGGTCTCATCATGGGCACTGATGGCGGAGCGACGAGGCGCGGCGCTGCTCTACTGTGGTGGTTTTGAAATACAGACAGAGGAGCCCAGCCGAGGGCACCTGTGGATTTGGCGACCGAACGGGGAGGAAGGTACATGTAACTCAATTTATTTTCGTTCTTTATGTAATTTTCACATTTATACTGGCTCGCAATTGAGTGACTTACCTTGCCGAAGCTTCCTTTTCCAATCGCTCTGAGTATTTGAAAATGATCGAAATTGACTGAAACGACAAAAGCAACAATAAATCAAATTTCAGTGTTCAGTAAGAAGTCCCTAAAAAAATATGAAAGAAAGTGGGAAAAAAACTGTTTCCATATTTAATTCAATAAACGTCAATGATTGTCCCGTCGCTGTGGATGACAGGTCTGTACCTGAGGGTAGTTTTTGAATACGCACGTAGCGACGTTTAAGATATACGAGTATTTCTTTTTATTCACTTCACACACAACTGCTGACATGCCTTGTGGATGTGCGTCAGAGCTGGGGTATAAGCTGTTGTATGGCCTTTGGCATTATCTGTCTATCAGGGGATATGCATGTTTGCCCCAGAAGAAGCGTAGTTTCTACAGAATATGTGGAATATCTGGAAGGCAAATGCTGGCACAGTTGCGTGGATTTAAATCACAAGAAACGTATCTGAATATGTGGAGTAGTAGATGTATTTGCGGGACCTGAAGCAGGCATTAATTATAATCAATGCCTTAGTACAACACTGACTAAAGGCACAAAAAAAAAACGATCCATTAACCCTTTTACGAAAGCCAGTCATCAAATCAGTGCTACAGTCCATAGTCTATTCATGTCATTATGCGACAAGGATAGTTGTATCTCTCGTGCAACGTAATCACCGTTCCACAAAAAGGCTCAATAGGATTGATATGCACGGTTGATAAAAACAGATACTCGCGGGAAGAGCAATGAAATTGAAACGCACTCATGCTTACGTTGCATATCATTTAACAAATAACCAATTTTGTTGAAGTTGAAAGACTGAATCGAACGACTTTGACGTCTTTTATGTGTATGGACACATCAATCAAAGGCACTGATTGGCCAAGTCGGGCAAGTGGGGTTTAAGTACTACCAGAGACTCCACAAGCAAGGTGAGTCCATATGAGCTCTTATTCACATGTACCTCGAGAAGCATACTTCGTGACTATTGCTGGAAGCAGGCGAATACATAGAGGCAAGAAATGGTCCAGGCGGTCATTAAGAAGAGCCAAGTGGAGCAAAAATTGAGGTTTGACACAAAACACAGGCAGACAATGAGGTACCAGGTGGGCGACCTAGTCCTCAGCCAGAACAAGGCTGAAGCTAAGGGTAAGTAGCGGAGCCACGCTATCAGGGTCCAAATAGGATGAGCTATGAGCTATACGAGTATGATACCGAATGACGTGTACGTCCTTGAAGACATACTGAATATGCAACTTAGCTGGGGGAAGTTCAACACGGCCACGGCACCAAAATAAAGTGAAGCGATTCCGAAGAGGGGATTCTGTGATCGAGGAGGGAGTCAATGATGAGTGGAGGAGACCTACACTTTCATTCCCACTCTCTCTAAGCAGGCAAACTCCTGAGCATTGCCAGGCACTGGAGAAAGGGTGAATCGGAGGAAAGTTGTCCGTGTTTGGAATATAACCTCGACACCCAGCGTAGGTGTTCACTATGCAACGGCCGACACATTTGCATATAACAAGTGTATATTAATGACTCTCAAAAAATGTACACGACATGGTTGCACTGTAAGTGAAAAAGGTGGTAATTTGAATTCCCAATTACATTTTTTTTTCATCAATTGTCAATAGAAGAGTAAAACGCAGCTTTGACATTTTATCCAAATTTGTTCGTCGCGGCTATCCAAGCAGAACTTGACAATGACATTTGTGTCTGAAACATAATGCTGCGTTTTCTGCTACAGTCTTACAACACAAGCAATATTAGGGCAATCGACAGAATACTGCGTCGTGCGACGATTGCTAAAAAAAATAGTGAATGAAAAAATTCCAACGTGTCGGAGAAATTCGCGAGAGAGCTGCGTTAGGCTGTCAGTCTGACTGACATTTGAGAAATGAAATCAGCTGCCAATTTAACGACAAAAGTCTTTTGAATATCAGTGGATGCAGTAGGAGCACAAGACAAACAAATATTTTTCATCTGACATTTGAGAGATGAAGACAGCTGATAAATTGAGTTATCATTTCAACGGAGGTAGTCGCTCCGTAACGCGAAATCGATAGTGACCATGCAGTATTGTCTTTTATCCATTATTTTGAGTAATCAGTATCTACGTGAGGAATTCAATGTTCAGCAGCCGTTTCTTCGAACGGAAAGGGGTAAGCTTCCATGGTTTGGACCCGTAGCATGAACGGCCCCATCATCATGACTTTCGAGGTGTGCGTTAAATGCGATTTCATCAGGTATGCACCGCTTGGCAGACCAAGGAGGAGTCGGTTGTACCAATAAACTGTCCATAAACTTGTCTTGTTCGACCTGGACTTGCCTGATGAGATAGAGTCGATGGCGGATGATCGAGTGGTCTGGACTCTGGAGATCTCTAGTGCGTGCTTCACCCCCGTGACCCCTTAAGTGAATCTTGCGGGTCAGGAGATGATGATGATGGATTAATTCATCCGTCTTCTGAAAATGTACAAATTGTGATGTTCCAAAAAGTCTTTCATATCGAATTACTATCAAAGGTACATATAATCTGTCAAATGGATTAAAATGTTGTGTGTTCGCTATATTACCTTCCTCTTTCTAAAAATAAATGCGCGTGTCACTTACTCAACAGAATGCAACGCACACGAGGAACTCTATGTAGGTCGGAAATAGATTCACTTTCACCCAAGTGATCCCAATAACTGACACGTGCAGGCGAAAGTTTCCGCATTCGCTGCACCTGCGACAATAAGCTGTATTAACTTCCAAGAAATATATCCGCTAACCTGCAATCGTTCCGCGAAATACCCAACGCTACAGATGCTGTGCATCAATGTTTACAAATAAAAATGATAAATAAAGGACGCTGGTTTCCGAGGAAAAGCTTGTTGTTAAGGTTCTGTCATCAAAACGGAACCATCTGTTTGTCACGTTGTTTCGTAGCTCCAACATTTATGAAGCGGTCGGCATGCAATTTTGGAATTCGATATTTTATGCGTAATTACTAGCATCAAATTATCTGTTGAATATTTATGGAAGTTAAAAATAGGTTAGGTTAGACTTTAGAGGCTGATGTTAGCTGAAATCAGTCAAACTTAGGCTAAAATAGACTCATTGGGTATGACCTACGCGGGTTGGATAGCTCTTCCTCTTGAGACTGGTTGAAGCTTGCAACGAAGCGAGTCAGCGACAGTCCTTAAGCTAGCTAAATTTATTGCAGTTAAATTAAGTGCCCAGTATGGGTTCCTAAGAGTAGCACGGGCACTTCCACCGCAACCATCCAGTTTCTGCTGAAATCATTGTATGCGAATGGCCTGTCATGACGCCGATGAGTTTACTAAGTGCTAGCCTACTTAGTCCGCACAGAAAAGGTGGACGTTTGAGGTTGTTTGTTTTGTCAAAACTTAAAAGGCATATACTGGCTTCCAAACATTTGTGGATCGTTATCCTAATTGTGGGTATCTATCTTTAGAAGATGGCAAGCTGTAGTGAATGGATCTCCTGTTGGGTAGCAAGAAGGCGTCTTCAAGCGAGTTAACCATAACATGACCATCAACAAGTGACAATGTGTCACCACCCACACCACCCACGTGGATAAGTCCTTGAAGGGAAAGTGACATTGACCAGACACTTAATCGCAGAATGGTTTTCCGAACACATGTTTACTGATATCCTTTTTGCTTAGTACATTCTTCACGACAATGCGTCGTTGGTTTCTGGCTGGAGGACGCCTAGGGAGAGGTATGTAGATATGATAGTACTCAATCTGCAATGCCACAGAAGACAACTTCCATACAAATCCGGAAGGAATCAAAATCGACAATTATTTACCAATTAAAAATATTTCATCCGATACCTTCTCAATTACATAATACTCGAAAATTCATTGTACTCTCAAACCAACAAATGGGTTTCCTTTCAATTGTGCAACTACAACAAAAAGGCAAATTGATTTCGATTCTGCAAACGGAATACCAAAACGTAAGCGGCAGCAAAATGAAGACCCGAAACGACTTTCGGTTCGAGTGAGTGTGATTCAGTCAGTACCTGAGGTGGGAATGAGGAAAACTTCACCTCTTTTGAGAAATAATCCAGTAAAAGGATGCTATGAAGTGAAACACTACCTAATCTTTAAGCGTTGCTCAAATTGATTACTTTATGGAAGAACGATTTTCCAAGTTCTTCAAGCCAATAAAAAAAGAAGAAGATTAAACTACTCTCTCTTTGTCTTAAGCTTTCTTTCTTTTCAGCTAGGTTCTCTGCTGTGTATTTTAGAGATTTAAAATTTTATTGAAGGGGGACAAAGAAGTTGGACATTGCATTTGAACTCGAAAGGCTTACGAGTCAATTCGTAACCCCTGGCTGTGGGTGGTGAAATCCTGCCTAAAGAGATAACAGTTGTAGTCATGCATTGCATGTCTGTTCTTCTAAACAAAAGTTATTGAACGGGGATGCGAACAGTGTTGGGTGTATTCAGAAGAAAAAGAGTGGTAGATATGAAAAATGCATGGTAGGCCTTGTTTGCCCATTCAATTTGTAAGACATTTCGAGTTTCCTGGCCCCGTTTTGGGGATTCTAGAAGGATTATCAAACTTGTCATGGTAGCTGTTAAGTCCTAGATCAAGTCCTAAATCAAGCCCTAGACCAAGAAGGGGGGTACAATAAATCGATCGTTCACTCCCCATTCTCCTCAATTTAAATTCAAGTTCACAATCACCCTGTCGTCCGATCTCTTTGCAATTTGTCCAAATTAAATCCATGTTTGCTTATCAATGTAAAACAAATGCATCAACTGTTGATGAAATCCTACATATAATCAAACCCCCCAAAGAGCCGTGATGCAACACAAAGTCACAACAAAGAGACACAAGCTACAGCGAAGTGGTTTTGAAAATAACGCAACTACATGCAGCCAACCCTTCCATCGGATACCATTTCATTAGTTTCCGATATCTAAATATACACAATCACACATTTCATCGTCCGGCCCCAAGGGACCCATCGAGGGACATCATTTCGCACTCAATGCCTTTGTGCATACTCAACCGAGCAAACAATGTCGGCCTGTTACGCCACTGAATAAAAAAAAATCTCTAAAAGCCTTTTATAGATGTACTTCGTACCGCCATGTGGATTACGTCAGAGTGATTTTGCATTTGCACCACACTACAACGAGCGACAGACTGGAAAATGTAATCTAGAAAAAAAAACCACACAGTATCGCAGTTCACTACAAAAGGAATAACAGCATGAAAGAGGATACAATATAAAAAAAATAAGGAAACAAAAAAAAAAAGAGTACATATAACAATCTCACCGTCATCATCAGAAAGTAAACTGGCTTCCGTTCGAGAGGAGGAATTCGCTCCCATAATGCATTTGCTGTTCCTTTCTTTTCTCCGGATGAAATCCTTTTGAATCGGAGTTTGTTCAGGGTCTCCTTACTGCAGGTTACAGACCGTCCTATTGGGCTTGTGTTGCTGCAATGGGTGTCATTGATTGAGGGAAATCTTCCATCTTTGCACAGTAAATCCCTCTCGACACTGAGGCTTCTTATTTCCCAGCTATGATCTCATTCCATCTCGCCTGGGCGGAAGTAAGACGTCTTTAGCGTCGGCGGTCGTCTACAAATTGCAAAACAAAAAGAAGAAGATGAGAAAAAAAGAACACAAAAACAAAAAAAACAACAACGCACAAGTGAGACAAGAACGAACGTTGGGAAATATGGAATTTAATATAAACGTTACGTTCTCTCTAGACCAACGATTGGCTTGTGGAATTTATTGTTTATCGATCCGGTTTCATCGTGTCAACGCTGGGGGTGATGAATAGTGGTTGGGAAGACTTTGTTGACTGTCCGGGTTTGCACAAGGAGTGGTATTCCTCATACCCTTTTCGTTATGAGTGTTTTTGTTGTCTCCTTTATGGGAGTGGGGTAGCTTTAGAAAATTGCATAGATTCGATGGAACGAAGGAAAGAAGAACTTAGAGCGGGGATTTCTGTTTGTCATTCAGTTTGTAGCTGGGTGCACTGTGGAGACGAGGAATCGTTCCAAAATGATGCGAACTGAAACTAGTTTCAATTCGCCATGTCTGTGCGACTGTCGGAATTTGGAATCTCCGAAAAAAATTAACCTTTTGGGAGGAAGTCGTTCTAGAAGTCTCACCATAAAGTTTCCCATTCTCGTACGGAACCCTAAAGATGCGCTCTTAACACCGAAATTATGAAAAGATGATACATTCAGTTTATGAACGCCACGATTTCTCCATAAATTTGAAGGCCACATCAACTGAATTGTTATCCGATCCTGCCACCCTGCCTTTTTCTTCTTCTTCCTAATTGAATTATTTTAGCACACAACATCGCATTGCAAACATTCTCACGAAACGCGCCGTAAACGCATTTATCTTTTCCCATCAGGCGCTACATCTTTCGTCTGAGCTTTTCAATTAATTCGTCATTCGGAAGACGAAGCATATATTATGCAGATAGCATACATACATATATCGATGAAGGGCACTTTTTTTTTATCTCCGCTTCCTTTTCATATCCTTAATACCCATAAGTTGAACGGTAAATAACCAAAGGCACACATCTGACAAAGGGATATGAAAATCATCTCATAAGAAGCGTTTCGTTGAACTTTGTCCTTGAAGGGACGACCGCTTCTACGAACGCTTTCCGAACTGAACGGAAACTCGGCTACAAATCTTGCCATTGATTGGTCCCGTCCTTGCTGTAGTCGTCGATTTAACAGTCTACCCCATCGTCATCGCAGAATTGTTACATAAATATTTATTTCGAAAGATTCATAAAAAGAACTTTGCCATTGACAGAGCACATTAGTCCGCACAACGCTCACCCTCTGCAGCCAGCCGTAACGACAATTTCTCTTTATGATTGTGCTCAATAGACAAAAGGATAGGGTCGTAGCTAGACCGAAATCCACCACCAACCCACATCGATCATTGCCGTCTAGATGATTTATTGAAGCACAAAGGATGCCAGAGCGCAGTTCCACCCGCCCTGCCTGATTAACCGAAAATGAAAACGAGACTCATGTCGATATCCACTTTGCGAAACACGTCAAAGTGTAATGAGATACGTGCATATCAGCTGTCTGTCTGTCCGATGCCACAGGGTGGGTGCGCACAGAAAAATGTGACAAATTATGATGAGTTTTTGAATCTGCAGCCACTGGAGACACGACTGTCTGGGCCGTTCAGTGGCTGGGGCTTTGTGATATTTAAGAGGGGAGAAATGCAAGTGCTCGTGGATTTTTGAAACGTTTATGAATTACCCACGGCCCTCATTAGAGTGTACATTTTTTTTTTGGCTCCGAGCCATTTCGACATTTGAATTACCTTGGATTTCTGTTTTAAATGGAAGCTAAAGCTGAACTCTAGTAGTTCGTCCGTTTAATGAGAAACTGAGCCGAGGAGCGTTCCACTTCTAAGGGGAATGTGTTTTCTTCTGACGGGAATGGGGCGGCGCGTATCTTCTTGAGCTCATTTAATTCAAAAGAGTGAAATTGAATTTGCTGAAATGAGAGAGATACCAACGGAAACGAGAGGTATCCACAAAGCGAATGTAATACCCATCCCTGAATGCAGGTACGGTTGCCCGGGAGCTAACATGTCAAAGAAACGAATCCTTTTGAACCACCAACAGAAGGGCGAAACAACTTACTTCATTTGAAAAGAGTGTTCGTTCGCGTGGAGGAAGTTGAGAAAAATGAAAAATTCCACAAACGTTTTCTTTTAAAAATCTGGTCTGCTTACGAGAGGAAGGAGTTGATATAATATGTCGTTGAGAAGAGCACGTTGAAGACAGAATTGATGAATAGATTGAGAAGCAGAATCCACACAGTACTTGTGTGTTTTTTTTACGACGAATCAGAGTGGCGCGTTAGTAACGTGTCACAGTACGCCGTTGCATCTTCCGCTGTAGCAGGTATGCTCTTATTCATTAGTTATTGGCAACTGTGTGAATCATCTCATTCTTTCCCTTGTAATTAATTAATAATAGCGTCCTTTCCCAATTCTTTCGTTCTGCCATTCGTCCACTTTTGTTCAAAACCTGGTTTTTATTGAATGAGGACAAAATGGAATACATGGTGTCGACCAAGAAATGATGCATCACATTCAATTCAAAAGAGTGCAATTGAATTTGCTGAAATGAAAGAGATACCATCAGAAAGGAGAGTATTATACAAAGCGAATGTAATAGCCATCCTTGAATGCAGGAACGGTTGCCCGGGAGTCAAAGACCATACATCACGGTCGACAGTTACAATTTTGAGAGAGAGAAGGAGTTCGTCTACCGCGTTATTTTAAGTTAAAACATCGTCGCGTCGCTTTGATGACTGGAAGCAGTGTGCTCCTGCTAGAGCCGGACAGCGAGCGCTTGGTAGACCCTTCTTCAACTCAACGAGATCTCCACGAAGGATATTAAGGAACTAATGTCTTTCTTAACCCTTTAATGCCCAGTGGTCCATTTTGGACATGCACTCTTTGAACTGAAAAGTTTGTTCAACAAAAATATTCCATATTGAGTGCGAATAGTTTTATTACGTTCTGCTATACAAGCTAAACAGTATGCACTGAGTGGCGCTTGAATCCAACTGCATTCCAAGCGTTCAAATGCAGTTGGATTCAAGCGCCACTGAGTCTGAGCCGGACGACGATACGCGTTATTTGTAAATTTGCGATTTTCACACTTGTCTATTTCGAGAAAATCGTTCGAATTCGACTCCGAAAAAATTATTTCCGTATTCATTATTTTGTCTAGAAATTGATGCAAGTGTTAAAAATTAAAAAAAAATCCGGAAGCACCGGAAGCATTGTGCAATAAACAAACACACCGCCGTTGTTTGCAAGGCTGCGCTCTTCACAATGATGTAGCGTAGGTTATCTGTAAGCTAGGTCAGAGTTAAGAATCTTAATTGGAGTTGTCCGTCGCCGATGATAAATCGCATTCCAACGTGCGAACTTCCTCAAAGGTTCGACAATCTTGGTGACAGCATTGAATAAGTGGCTTTATACTAAGATGTTTCCACAGTCGCATGGAACGACAACAAAGTTGTGAATATGGCTTCCACGATAGCTGGAATCAAACCATATTTATCGTCCGATGGCACCATATTTATCGTGAAACGGCAGCGACAACAGCTCCAGCTGTTCAGCGTTTCAACAAAAAGACTAAATCAGTGGAATCAGTTGAAATCAGCCCCAACGTCATACACGAATACAACAAACACATGGGCGGCGTCGATCTAATGGACGAGTGCTTGGGTCGATGTCGCATCTCATCAAATCATGCAAATGGACACAACGCCTTTTGTAACATCCACTTCCATGTCGATTGTACAGTACAAACTACGAAGCCTTTAAAATTGTACGAATTTATCATGGAAGTGGCCACTTTTCTTACAATATCCGGCATACTGTTGGCACGAAAATCTGGTCGCTCATTGAATTTGAAATCGGAGATCGCGGCCAAGCGGGATCGAATGAATGTTGCTCATTTCCCATAGAGGGATGTACGGCTAGACACAATCGGCCACTTGCCGGAGCACGATACGACTCAACATCGATGCAAAAAATCAGGATGCGACTCACGCACTCGATTAGTTTGATGGAAATGTTAAGTTCACCTGTGCCTCACCAGTGAAAGGAACTGTTTCATGGAATTTCACACAACCTGAGACGCGCAAATTTGATTTTTTTTAAATCATTTTCATAAAACTTGTTTCGATTATATTCAATAAAAAAATGCACTACAATGTCGGACCACATGTTTGAATTGTACGTAAATATTTGTAAATTAATGAAAGGACATCGGAAGAATTTATCATGATGGAAAAGTGGATAAGGTATTGGGAAATTGCCGGATTAAAAGAAAGTCAACGCGAGTAACTAGACATCTGTGAACGTGGATTATACTTTTTGTCGACGTTATTCCGCCCCTCTTAGCTAGCATAAGTTTAGCATCATAAAAGTGGGCTATTGGATATCCATTTCGGTAACCGTCGTCATAACCCAGCCCTCCCAACTCTGTTTCCCGTGTACCTTGAAGAACCTTCTTCATAAAGTCACCTTCAAAAATAAGTTTTAACCGAACAAAAAAAAAAAAAAACGACTTACTGCTGAGTCATTAAACCCTCTTAAGCTTCACTCACTTTCCGACTAATCTACATAAATTAGAAACTTCCTAAATAAGGTCAACACGCGGCAACAAATTTTAATTACCAAATGAACCACAGTTCACGATTCGAGCAATCAGCTCTGATTTTTTTTTTGATTCTGTTGTTAGGGGTTTTTCTGTTGGATTCATCCCAGCTTTGGAATGCAAATTGATGAACGGCGAAAGGAAAACGAATGACCCTTCAGAAAATTAACGCAGTACATATACACTTGATGCTGCATTAATTTAGCAGCAATCTGAAGGACCCCCTTTTAATTAGTTTTGATAAGGACCACCTAAAACCGATGATTAATCACACAAATCCGCCCCCAAGGGGAGCGACGGAGAGCTCATCAGCCTTCGATTGTCGTTGAATGCTGACTGATTAGGATGAGGGGTTGGCGCTCTTTTGCTTTTGCAGTTTTGCGATTTTTGTTTTCTTATTCGTAATCGATTACGCGGTGAGTGAGTGAGATTTGAGATGAATGCATGCACGAGTTGGTCCGTTTCTGGGTCGATGGTTGACAAAAAACACTGTCCTAGCGAAATCATATTCTGCAATAAAAGATAAACAAGAGCGCCGTTGGGCGACAAACATTTCAAGAATATTCTGCGAATCGATTTGAGCAGAGTAGATAATCGAAATTAGTTCCAGAAACATGTGGCGACTGTCTCCATGCGGAGCCTACTGGCTGACGCTATCGGACAGCCGATGAAACCAAATGAGGCGGAAATCTCTTGGATGATTGGTATATTGTTTAATGGGCGCGAGGAGTGCGGGCGTTGTGGTGACAACCGCCTCCAAGTCTATAAGACGCTGCGACCGAATTGCCGAGGAAGGCGACTCATTTTTGACAATATTCCTTGAAATGGCTGCGACTGATGGGGGAGAACGTTCCTTAAAAAATGCTTGTGGACTTGTGATGGACTGTAATATTTTTGAACATACTTGTACACGACCGATCAGGAGAACGTAGAGCTTTGAGAGCTTGTATGCGTGGCATTTAGAGTGGGGATTTGTAGATTTGTAAAGTGTCCTGGAGCCAGAAGTCGATTGGAAAAATGGATGCTTATTTTTAACGATAATCTTCACGTATTAGTGTAAGTAAGTCAAGAAAAATTAAAATGAATAAAGGGAAGAATTGAAAAACATTGGGGATCTTACAATTTGACTAGGAGATGCGGTTGACTTAAAAGTGTCAGGAACTAGTCGTAGATCTACCACATAGTGTGCCCATCAGTGATGACATTTACTGAATGTCTGGCGAATATTGTTAAGGAAACGCATCGTCAAACACAATCCATCAAATGTCAGAATAGAAGCCGAATATTTAGAGTCCATGGAATCAGAAGTACGATCATCAATGTTACGTCCATTACATGGTCGGTGGACAGTGCCAGGTGCAGGTGTGGGCGTGTTGTCTGAAATTTTATAGAAGCACTGCTCAATACTTTTACCGATTTGTGAAACCTGCGATACCGATACATTTTAAGCGTTTAAATTGATAAAACATTCACTCCAAAGTCAGTAGTACACTTTAATCTGGGGGAACTTTTTTTTTCATTTCGAAAGAATGTAGCTAGTGATTGTAGTTGAACCACTCACCCGTCTGTAATAGCATGCCATAACATTGGAACTCACTATTGGCAATGTATGATGGGGTTCTGGTGGAACAAAATGATTCCTGTATGAAACAAAATTCCAATATGAAACACCTGGCCACCACCACCCACAGAAGAGCGTTTAGAGACACCTCTCACCAATCATACAAAAAGCCCTACAATAAGGGCTAGAGCTAGAGCCATTGGTTTATGAAACATCCCTACTTCAATTCTCAATTCACAAAAGCTAGTAGACAAATGCACTTCCATAGATTATTTTGGTGCAAAAAATGTCTTCCTAATTTCATGCCTGATGTTGAACTAAGTCTTTCAATTGATAAATATATTTACAACTTAAATTTAGCATACATTGTGTATTTATTTTGCAATAAAATCATTTAATATACTGTAGTAGATTAAATAAATATGTAATTTTGACCGAACCTGTACTCGATGACAGCTGCGCGGTGTTATCGATTATTACGAACCGAGTCGACATCGGCCATTAAAGAAAAAGGAAGAGATCTCCACGTAGACATATATGTAAAGTTGGAAAGAAAGAAAAACGTGTTCCAAGAAAATAAAGCGCAATTGCAAAAGGAAAAGCGGAGTTTTTAATTAATCCTTACTACAGTACTTTATTTTACACTATGTAGTCAAATCACGCCTGCGCTTCATTGCTTAATGTAAATATGTCGCTTTTAGTTCAGGCCTTAAATTTCTTATCTAAGGACTCGGTGATACCAGCATTTGATGAGCAACATTTATATTAGTTGGCAAACAGGAAGATTTCCTAGTGTTATGAATTCTATTATACCGATAATCTTTGGTTCTCTTGGGCAATTTTTCAACGAACATCTTTTAAAAGTATTCAGGACCCCAATATCTTGGTAATTAGAAACTAACATCTGATCCCGGAAGTCATAAATCCAGTAACTTAGTAATTACAACCCAATTAGACATTTTTATGTCCATTGCCACATGAGGACCGGACATAACTTTTATGACATCACAATAAACAACAGATAAAAACAACCCCAACACTCCACCCCGATTTTGCATCAATACAATCCTTTGGACCTCTAATAGAAAATGTGCACAATATGTGGTTTGCAGCTTAGGTCAACATATTGCCACACTTAAAGGCTCTTGCGGTCAAAGTTGTCTGTAGATGGATATGATTTTTACACCATGACTAGAAAACGATTCCAGGTTTATAGATAAACTGTGTTTTCCGCTAAAGTATCTTGAACATTTTCTTCTACATACCAACAAACATTAAAACGCACACCTGCAAAATTGGGCTTAATTAATATCCCAGTCTAAGAAATTGAATATCTCTGAGACCCGTCAATGGATTCATATAACTTTTTTCTTAAAAGAAAGGTGCATATTTCTTCAAAAAAATTAAGTCCTAGTTGCATTCCAAGATAAGCTAAGAAATTATAACTTTTGTAACATGACCAAAGTTAAAACCGTGGTTTTTAAATGTGATATAACGAAACGAATTTGAACATAACTACGAAAAACGCAGGAAAACGCAGGAAAACGCAGGAAAACGCAGATTTTTTCTGTGCTGAAACTTGAACTGACGTGTAGTTTAACGTAGATAATTTTAAAACTCAAAAAGTATTTATCAAAACGTTTTTTTTAGTACCCATGTTTGAGGCTACGTATTGGAGGCTTCTGCGAAGTTTTTTGATTTATTTTTTTTTTTGCATTTTAGATAAGCAAGAATAGACCAATAAAATTATATACAAAGATATAGAATTTATTTTAAGAAGCTTGGGAAAACTTTTGTTGAAAATATGGTGCGCTACTTGAATAAATAATTTGATAAATTTGATGGCTTGTAAATAAGTCCACAGTATATATATATTCAAAAATACTTTGAAATCATAAGCCCGGGTTACCTAAGTGTACTTAGTCCTAAAACTCAAAAGGCTACATATGACCTTCTCCAAAGACCTTTTTCGGCTCTCAGACAACTGTGTGACGCGGCGTCTTTGTGGTTGTGAGTGAGAGTATACAACGTATCGTGGAGTTCATCACGATTAAGTAAGTTGGTCGTCTACGACTCTAAGACTCTTGCGACCCGGAGAGCAGCACGAGGTTTCATATTGGTTTCGCCTTAAGGCAAGAGATCCCGTAAGTCCTAAGAATCACATGTATTCACGAAACTATTATGGCCAAAAGCTAAAATCACTAAACAGACTCAACAAAAGCAACATGGTTGGTAGTAGTCATACCACTGGACACTATCATACGGGAAGGACACAATAATTAATGATTTCTGTGTAATGTGCACGAAGAAGTTGATTGTTTCTCAAACTTCGAGCCTCCTTTTTTATTGATCTCTGTAACTTCAGTAATATACCTTTTGAATCGCTGGCACTAGCAAGTTGGGATCCGGCGTGGCAGTCTAATTCAAGTCTATTCAAGTCACCCTTACTGACATAGCAATTAAACTCCTCCTTAAACTTTGCTGTTTTACGAACACGAGAAGGGTGGACGGTGGTACGAACAGACTGTGGTTGGCATACGAAACGGGTGAAAAGGGACGGTCTACCACTTGGATCACTGAAACCTTCTTCTTGCCCGTCTACCCACTAAACAAAAATAACCCAGCAGCAAATTAAAATGAGTATACAAGAAGACTACGTTGAGAAATAATTGCGTTGAATGCAAGGGACCTTCCAACGTTCCATTACTTGGTCGGGTATCCGTCTTATCCGTCGCCAGCTTGACATCTCATTCTTTCTTTGCTAGAATTCCTGTCAGTTCAAAATCACCCACTTCCTATTTCCTAGTTCAGAGATGCGTTAACACAGTGACTTTGTTTTCAGCAGAATATGACTCACCACCATCTTCAAGGATGTGCTAGAAATTGCTACCAAAAGGACGTTCACAAGAAACGAATGCTTCCTGGCAGGGAGGGAGGCAAAAGTGAAGTGACCGCAAGCAACATTCGAAAGTTGTTTGCATTTACATACAAACTTGGGGGAAAAATGTTTGCGGCAGCTTTTGTGACCGAAAATGGGGTATCCTCGCTTTGGTCGAAGACTGTAGTGTGAGCGTGGACTACTGCGGCAGACCACAACATTCTACTTCTTCATATCCTTCACCTGATGTATGAGTGGCCTTAAGCATGGGTAACCTTAAATAATGCTTTGCATAACCCACTGTCCCCGATTTGAGAAACGCACTCTTTCTATTTGTTTCTATTCACGTCCATTGATGCAACTCGATGCGGAAGCACTTACCCCTTTGCAACTATGCGCTGATGCTGATGCTACGCAAATTCACTTGGCATCCCTCAAAAAGCAAGTGAAAACAATTCCATAAGAGATCCCACGCGCATCCAGCTGAACTAACTTTCCTCCATCGAGTCACATAGACAGAGACGGCGGGGGCGGAAAAACGCACGAGTATCTATGCATGCACAGGGGTGGGTGCTCTACCGCCATGTACAGCAATTTCAATTGAATAACACAGCCCCTCCAGAAACACCAGCCAAGAACATAAAATCAACGTACCAGGGATCTTCAATGTTTGTGGTTACACGAGGAACAGTGCGAAAGGACACCACTTTCCTTCTTCTGGTTTTTTGCTCGCCTCTGTTTAGCAAGTAAAAATTTATAGAGCGTAAGCATAAGGGTGTTGAACTGATCCACTAGCGTTCTATTCACTTTAATTCCTTTGGCCCGATTCCGACGAGGGGCACTGGCGGTCGAGGACGTTGCGCGGGTAGACGGATTCACGGGCTTTCAGTGTAACCCAATGCTAATGATGATTACATCCGCCATCTGCAAATTTGAACGCACCGAGAGGATGAACGCGAGTCTAAAGGGAAGAGCGCGAGCACGTTACTTAGGTGAAGAAATTCTCGTTTCGGCTACTGATGAATGATTTAGGAAATTGCGGACTACTCCGAACAGGCAGATATCGACTTTTACGTGTGTACGCGTCCGTCGTAAGCTCGTTAAGAGATGAAAGGGAAACTTTTTGAATATCAATTTAATTTTATCTAATTTGCGATGAGTTTCGTCTGATTGTGACCTTCTGGTGTGGGGACTTCACTTACTGCTCGTACTGCGGCCGCTGGATTAGTTTTCGATTGTGCTTAATGGGATTTGAAGGGTTGGCTTGGCGGTAGCCGGTAACAAGTTTTTAACTCCGTTTTCGGCTTGCTCATGAATATTCAGTGGAATCGATTGTGTAGCGGGGCCATTGTTCGCTCCGCCATGGGTGTGGGGGCCAGGCTGTATAATTAATTGAAGCGCAGGTACTGTTAGCAGTTGAAGGGTGCCACCTACAGACCTGTGCGATGCGGCGGGGGTGTGCTGTGTGCAGCCTTGTCTAGTGCGGTTCGAATTTATTTGCATTTTCGGGTTCAAAGTAGAGAAGGGCTAATTTGGGGGGGGAATTGAGCTTTTTTGCGTTTGTGGGATTTGAGTGCACTCAAATTGGTTTTCTTGTTTACAAATTGGTTACGCTGCACATGAGTTTTTATGGTCGGATGTGGAGGAGCTTCTCCCCCAGTCTGATTCTGCATGTTTTGGTTATTTTCAGGAATTCCGGGCAGTCAATCAGACCTGAATTCTTGGAAATTACTAAACTGGTGCTGATGCTGGTGCTGTTTCCACCCAGGCAACACACTCATATTTCATGGAAACCCGAAAGAGCAAGGGAAGTCTTAAACAGTCCTTTAGTGATCCAATATCACCTCAACTTGGATTTATTTACGTCATTAGCAGGATTTATGAACGTTTTTTCGAATAGAGGGGAGAGCTTATGAGTTTTCAGTTATTTTCAATGGCGGCTCCTTAATCAAATTTCACAGAAGCTGCACGACAGAGACGAAAACATACTTCTTTGACTGTGGAAACTATTGAGGAGTCCCCTTAGCATCGTTTGCAAGATCTTCTTCGTCGTTTTGTGTGAACGTCGTTTGTCAATCGCTTGGAGGAATTAGACTAGATATTCACACTGCGGCAGATCTGGGAAAGGTTCCAAGAAATCCAAATCGACACTCTGTAGCTAAGTAGATTAAGCTCAGCTCAGCAAAAAGGACCTAGCAAAAAAGACCTTGATACTCCCAGTCCTGCTATATGACGCAAAAGCATGGATTTCGAAAGGAAAGTCCTTCGTGTTGTATTTGCTCCCGTATGTGTTGCGCCCCGATGGTATTTGGATGAGTAGACAGCACGACGAACTGTATGGGCTGTATAGCGACAGACATAGTCCTGATCAAAGCAGTTCGAGCCTCTCGTTAGTTAATGAAAAGCGAATAGACACCAATGCTTCGGCCCGGAAAGTCATCAACGCCAACCTCGAAGGACAAGGAAGACCGGTTCTCCAATGGTGTGTACAGCTGGAAAGGGACATCAATCAGCTGAACGTGCTTAGCTGGAAGTAACCTTGCTGAATGAAGCGACATGTTGGCTGAGGCCCAGATCCACCCCGGAATGTAGTGCCAGCCAAAGAAGAATAAGAAGAAGCTCATCAATTATCTGCATATTCCCATAAATCTCTTCCGAGAAAGGGTCAAAGAGATGTCCGCTCTTAGTTGCAAGTGCAATGTGAGATGAAGTGGAATGAATTGAGAGCAGTCACATGTGCCATCTGACAAAGAGAATTGTGTGAATTAATTTATGTGTGAACTAGAGTTGGGTCGTGCCGGACGTGTGTAGTTCCTGGAAGTATGTCTACTCCCGGAAATAGTTGCAATAATTCCGCAAAATTCACTTAACCATGTCCCATAGTTCCGACATGTTCGACGAGATGTAATGCACAAACGCGTGTATTCACATGTCAAGCAACCGAATTTCGCACACATACGTGTAGTTCACAGTATGTACAGTGTGGGCCAAATACGAGTTTCTATTTAAAAAATACAAGCAAATTAACAAAATTAAATTCTTTCCATGTATTATGGCTTTATTAGTAAGAACAAACATTCCCATTAATTGTGAAATACAACTTCGTTCAAGTGCCTGCCTCGACTGGCTTCGCAGTAGCGCAATCTGTCACCCCAATTTCTGAAGACCTTGTTGATGGTTTCATGCTGTAGCTCACGGATTGCTTGGAAGATATTGGCCTTAAGTTCTTGAACCGTATCCGGATTGTTGGTATAACATCGGCCCTTCGCGGTTTCCCAAAAATCAAAGTCCAAAGGGGCCAAATCGCAGCTCCAAGGCGGCTGACATCGCCAAGACGGCTAATAACACGATTTCGGAATTTGGTGCCTAAAGATCGATTGTGGCTGTGTGGCATGTCGCGCCATCCTGCACAAACTAGAGGTCGTCTGGCTCTGTAGCGCCCACCGTTGACCGAAACGTTGTGTCCAGCCCCATTTTCGAAGAAGGCCATGGATGTTGTCCAACACAAGAGTATTGTCCACTAGCATACCAGTCTCATAAACTATTTGCACAAACCGCGTACAGCAGTAGCGGTCGGCACTTCATTTCGTCGGTCAAGACTTCTATTCACAAAACGCACTGTTTGGGCTACACAGCAGTGACTTTGGAAATAAGTTTTCAATGTTTCCCAACGTTGTTTAAGCGTAAAGCGACTCATTTCGTTCAGCGGAGGTATGATACTGACTTTCTGTCAAGATTTCGAGCGGGAAACAGCTATTAGTGTGAAAATAACATATGATTTAAAAAAAACCACTAAATGGCCCACCCTGTATACGGAACATACATTTTCTTAAAGAATTTTCTATAAAAAACATCATTGGATTTTAAGGCTCCAAAAAACAGATTTTAAAACCAGAAAATGTGGAGTTAAAGTACAAGTTTGCATGTTCGGTCACTAATACCTCGAATTTTTTTTTCAAATTAGAGAGTAGATGGTTTTGTTTTTTTTTGATTCGGAAGGATCACTGCATCCGGTCTCTCTTTTAACTGCTTTCCCTGATAATTCGATTTGGCTATCCAATCTTTGGCAAGCCGAATCCTTCATCATATTATAAAGGTCTTGCCTTGTTATAGACAAGGTTTTGGAAGTCGAAGGGAGACATAAAGGGAAATAAAATAGTGTTGGTTTTCGTAACATATGAATTCTCGCGTACTCGATTTACCCCCAGCCGCGAGTATCGAAGTTTCATTTCAATGAGCACACCTGAGCTCATCGATTCAAGACAAAAAATATTTATATTTATTTCAATAGAAGTAACGCACAAAAAACCACAAAAAGTCAAAACACAAAAAAACACGTCTGCACGCGATGCAAAAAGTGAACAAATGCTTCGCTTGTGACGATCTGCTGAAGGACACGTGAACCTAATGACACTTCTCTTTCTCAATTCTAAAATTCTAATATTCGCGCACTGTGTGTCGCCAGTTACCTCGAGAGTACAATGAGCCCAACTAAGCTAGCCGTTGATCTAAGTGAGAAGACATCAGCCTACCTACTTTATCAGGGTAATTAGCTCTCCTTGAATGCTTCGGACTACCATCTCCATCTGTCGCAGATGTCTCCACAAATCTCTGGTGTTAAAATCGAAAATCTTCCCTTTTCAAGCAGATTACCACGTAACCACATGATGTCAGTGAATTTGACTCAAGAGTGATTTTCCCATCGCCACCGCTGACGGTGCTCATTTAATTGATCTCTGTTCCATTCGATAATGAGCACAACCCATCAACAGCACAGCATTGGCTTGAAAAGTTAACTCAACACTCTTCACTGAATGCCAAGAGTCACTTTCACAAATTGAAGCCGACACATGTCCTCATTTGCCTGAAAAGCAGTCAGAAAAATAGCTGACAGCTGCTGCAAATTGAAAGCAGAGGGCTCTCCTTTGTCAACAACATCACTTTCAAGTGAGCTGCTGGTGTGAACGAATTCCACTCGACACCACTTCCCTATCCCAGCATTCGCCTAGTGTTGATGTCAATGTGCACCTAGTGCTTGCAGAATAAATTCCACCCTCCGAAGCGGGCGGCACAACTTGATTGCGACTTTGTGATGGCATTCGTTGTTTATCTTATCTCATTCTCAGTCCGCTGCCATGGCCCGCCCTCTCGCGCGGTGCTGAAATAACTTTTGAATAATAAAAGTCTATAATTGGAAAGTATACGCGTCGTAATAATCTGTTTAATGTTTAATCTGCTCATTGGCAAGGACATGCTGGCTTGATGACGTGCTGGCGTGCACCAGCACCGGGAGGGCTTGGTCGCCCGTCATCACGACATCCCCATTAATATTTATTACGATGTTTATGAGGAACGCCATTGTACATGCATAGTTCAGTTTGCAAAGTCTGTTTCGGGTCGCACGTCGCTATCGCTGAAGTTTCTTGGCTAACATTTCGCCTAGAACTTGCTACGGGTTGAGTGTTGTATTTTATTCACAGCAAGTCCCTCATGAGATTCCCCTGAACGGCGTTGCAAACATTGGTGAAGGTGTTAACTTCCTCCGGCAACGTTCTATAATTGCTCAGAAAATTGTCAACTTCAAGCGACGACTGAATATTGTCAGTCGATTGCTTATCCCTCAATTTATTTGCGCAAAGTTGACTGGCTGTAAATGAGGGCATAATTTGCAATCGCTTGTCCTTTTAGGACAATTTGCGTCTGTAATAAGCACATTCTACAGCCGCATCACATTCTCGTGAAATGGGAGTGGTTGGTGGTACATGCTAATGTGTGCTATTGACACAATATTTTGATGATTGACAAGCTAATTCCATGCTGTTGGTCGGGACGGCACCGCTGCTCAATGCTGGCCAGCCAATTAACCCTTTCAAGTCCCGCGTTGCGTATAGGCGACATTGTTCGTGTTGTGATTTAGGTCGACTTTGTCCACACGTCAATGACGTCAATGGCGGCTGCAACCGAGAGAGGGGAAAAGTGAATCTGTAGCTGAACCAGTGTTCATCTCGCTGTGTGGATGGCGGCGGAGGAGCTAGACAACTGTTTGGCCAACGGCGGCTTCCAGCAGGAGATACTCGACTCGACATATTAGAAGCTCAGGTCTTAAAGGCATTTTTTCCATGATCAGGTCGGGAGAAGACCACGTAAAAACGTTCAGAAAAAAAAGAAGAAACAACTAACGTCCTCGAATATGGAGGAATTTCCTGTTGACAAGGGCAATTAAGTAGAATAATGTAGAATGTGAGGTCTTTTTACATACCACGTGCAGCCGAAGAACTCGCGGAGGCAATAAAGCAGACATCGCCGCAATCCAGCTACGATACCAATATCGTTCTAGGTGAAGTGAAGGCAAACCTGGAGGCGGACATCTTTGCTAAGATCATCAGGAAACACAGCGTGCACTACACCACATTCGATACGGATCGCAGGCTGGTGGTAACGAACAACGAGAGCTGTTTGTGAACTGTACGAACATAGAAGAAGAGAAGAAACCCCACTTCTCAGTAGAAAAAGAAAGAGAATAAGAGACCCGCGATCGTGGTGAGGGAGGAGTCTTACGGCTGGAATGATGTACGAAAGTTTTACCAAAAGCGTGAAGCAGTTATCTTCGCCCGCTTGATTATGAACAATCGATATCAGTGTGACATCTGATCAGACCAGATCTTCGCAATACGGAGATTCTAGAAAATACCCAAGACGTGTAATGGACACCCACCAACTATTCGTCGACATCAAGACCGCATGACAATACAAATAAGCATCAGTACCGTGTTCAAACGCTGCTCAAGAGGCCAACAGTGCCGTTTCTCGAATGATCAAGCTGAGTTTATAGAAGACATTGATCATCGTTGTCCTGACGGCGTAAAGACGAGGACAATCTCAAAACCGGATGAAGAAGTCGTTGGTCTCTTCGAGAGGAAAGTTGGTCCAGTTGGGATTGATGGCATCTGGAGGAGAAGATTCAACCACGAACTGTAGAAGCTTTGCAGCCACATGAGTCTGGTTAGGTGTCTACGGATAGAGCGCTTAAGGTGGCTGGACCATGTGGAGCGCATAGACAACTCAGCTCCGGCCCAAAAAGTCTTCGAACCAGGACAACGCAACAAATGACGCACGCATCTTATGTGACGCTTACTTGCTGCTACGCATAGCTGGAGGCAACTGGAGAAATATCGCGTTATATGGAGAGCGTGTTGGTTGAAACCCAGGTTCATCCGGACAGTGGCGCCACACTAAGGAAAGGAAGGAATTGGGAGGAGGTAGACACAAACCAAAACATAGGCGCAATCCTAAATTTGTACCAAGAACTAACATGTTAAGTTCACTGCTGAGGTGGCTCCTATATACATACGTGGTCATTAATGACCTGAGCAATCATGCAAACCTTGCTTTCAGTCGACTCAACGACAAGATTTTATTCAAACACATTTTTATGTCTACATTGCGTGCAGGACAACAGTCACGTCAATTATTTTCAATAAAATGAAAGCACATTCATGGCCAAACGTTTTTGGTGGCCAAAAACATTTCAAGAGGTGGGTGGGGTTCTGTTCAAGGGCAGGCCAATGAACTTCTGAGTCTGAATGACCTTCGCGACTGTCCAAGGCGAACCCATTAAGTGCAAAGTATGACAGTGCAACCGAGTTCATTTCGTGTGCTAAGTGAAAATCGTCTGCGTCTGGGCCCAGGGGAGAAATCTCGTCAACCGAACGGAGGGCCTTCGAAGTTTGTTGCGTAGTTTCACCTTTGCTCTCATTGTTCATTCATCCGTTGGGGATACACGGTTTTCCTCTCACGAAAGTCCCACGTGCATAAACTTTTACACAGGTGGCAGTTAAGATTGCTGTTAAAAAATTGGATCATAAGATTCAATGTTCAAGAGGCATGTGTGCACAAAGTTAAACACGAGAAAGGACACGGCTTGCCCTCTTAAACCGCGGCAGAGTTCAGAATCGCAAATATCTGTGGGCAGACAAGCTAATTTTGCGAAAGTGACGAAATTAAAGTAATGTGGACTTTGTGTTACATATTCTCATACGGCGCCATGGTGTGGGGTGTTAAGCCGAGAGGCTTACCCATTTAACCCGGTCCTTGGCTAACTGCCTCCACTTTCGGAAACATAACTACCTTAAGCGAATGGATAGCTTTCCCAAAGTTCGCTCTGGTAGATCATAAAACATTTTATAGCCCTCCTTTTGTGCGGCGAAGGATAACCGAAGCCGAGGCCAGAAAAAAATCTCAACTAGCGTGTCCTTGTGATTTTCGGTCAATTGGTATTCCGTCCCGATCGCCAGAAGTCATTGAGAAAGCGGCAGCGTTTCGGCACAAATGGCCGGGCGTTCTTTTTATTGTTCCACGGTGATGATTGAACTACACATTATATTTAATAGCTGACATTAGACCTAATGCTGATACGAACCACCCTCCGATGGGATAGTGGGTAGCATTAATGAGATGAATTTGTATATGAAGCTAGTGTCGAATCGGTTATTGGAGGAGTGCTGAATTAATGTGTTTTTTTTTTGAGTCTTTTAAGTCGAACTGCTCCTTTTGTTCACATCTAACGGAAGTGACAAAATGACTTGTCCTTGGTCCTTGGTAATTTGATTACTTCTGTGATGGCCTGGATAATTATAAATCGTTGTCTGACCAAAGGCTCTCAAGTTGGAGATGAAATTAACGAAAAAGCCGTTTATAATCCCCGAAAGAACGAAATGGCGTAACGAACAGATGTGAAAGACTCTTAATTGTGATTTAAACTGCGATTGCAATTCAAAATCACACTTGAGGCAAACTTGCTATTTTTTCACAATCACAACCACACAATCATACATACACTTTAGCTGCTCTTTATCACAACCCTATTCGCATATTGGTTCACATTGGTCATGAATTCTGGCTGGTGTGAATGAAATGGTGTGCGGGTGTACAAAATCTGAGTTTGATTGCCCTTCATATTTTTTTAACGTTCAGAGGCAACTTCGTTCGCCTTCTGTATACGATAATAGACAAATTTGAACTTCATGCATGTGATTGACGTACATAAATAGGTCTGCAAATCATAGCGTCACTTTGTGGGGCAACAAGCAACAAAAAATGAGTAGTCTTAGTGAATTTATTGAGATTTCACATACTGTAAAGTGTATTCATACAATACAGAATGATTTACTTAAAATATCGATATTTGGTGAGAGTTTTTAGGACAGGAAACAATCACACAATCACACAATATAAAGAATTTGAATTCTCAACTTAAAATCGCAGTATAAAATCACTCACTGATTAGCAAATTGCGATCACATTTGTGCCTGTGAATATAAAATCGCAGGTTAGCCCAACTCCAGTCTGTCTGTTTATTGTATTAAAGAGCTGTCGACCATTTGGTGTTTCAACCCAAAACCCTATCTCTCCAAGCGTCATCAACTTTACAAGGAAAAGGGCCAGGAAGCTATAAACATTATAACACGAAGGAGAAAGTGGTAGCGGATTCGACACACCCTACAACACGAAGACAACTCCCTGGCGAAGTATGCCATGACGTGGAATCTGCTCAGGCAGGCACAATAGCAGGATGCCCTTGGCAAACGGCGTGGAAGAGTTCGTTAGGAATGCCCCAATGCGTTGCGCAGCTCCGAACGAGACGGCGCGCAGGCGTGGTTGACGCCATATACTCTCCTAGGGGTTAATGGAGACGTAAGACCGATGAAGTTTTCTGCTGATACAGAATATGACTATTCTAAGCAATGGCTTCTTCATGGTTGGGGATCCTCACTTAGCACCTCACTTCAAATGACATTCTTTGAATTTAAACGTCCCCATTGGTTTAAAAAAACGCTCCATTTCCACATAAATTAATAACTCAATTGTTTGACGTTATGAATAATCCGGTTGCAATATAATTTCAATGAAAGTCCCACATCCTCTTTTCCACTTCCGGCTGTACGCATTTCCAACTGCACGAATGATATGAAACTGATAATCTCTCAGACTTCATTATTAATCGCGTCATAAACCTGCGGTTAATCTCTCCGCTGGTGGGAGTGTAATTCGCCTGTAAAACAAATTACAACATTTATCCAATAAAAGTTAATTCGTTTGCACTCAAATTTAATCAGTACTTCATTGGTAACCTTCCGTGTTGCCCTTTCGGACAGGAACGAACTCTGGAGAGGTAGATTCTATGGAGAAATACAATAGTTTTGCCATGACGCGTCCTAACGTTGGCCACCCCCCCGCAAACAACGTATGTGTGTTGGCTCTCTTTTATTTTCTGTCTGCACCTTCGAGCCGAGTCTTTGCACAATGGGGGTACTTTACTATTGTTACCATCTGTGTCTGTACACCTCTGCCACACGTTGCAGTTGCACAGGCATTCTAAAAGCCTCATACAGACCCTTCGATTGCTATTGTATTTGGGCGAGTTTACTTGTTCGGTGAGAACAAAAGATTGTGTTGCGAAATGTAGTTGTTGTGTCATTTTCTTTGAAATGAAATGTTTGTTTGTAATCAGTTAATGTTTACTCAAGAGCACTTACAATGTGAGTCGGATAGGCTGATGGGCAGACAATGGTTGAGATGCAAATGATGATGCCAACTAAGCAGTCGCAATGCAGCCAATTCATTTCGTCAAGCCGCAGGCGAATGGGACTGACGGGGAAATTATCAGCAAATGGTTGAAATGCGTTTTTTGTTGTTTAAGAGTTCACCAGGCACAAAAGAGGGACGACTGGCTGATGCAAATCAGTGAGGTCAGGAACATCTGTTTTGACTTTCCATATCACAATTATACTGATGTACTTGTACTAAAAATGTACTAAAAAACAGTTATGTTCGGGAAACATGGCATTTATATTAGGAACTGATTTGTTGGAAATTGAAGCGTCTTTATGCTTAAAGTAAGTGATGAAAAAAGTTCCAAAGGTACTTTCCGCCTCCTCCTCGTACCAATGGAACAAAGAGGTTGTGTCAACTCAGACTGAATACCAGTCACTGGCGAATAGGAAAACACATGAGGAGAAAGGAATCCTTTTCAACTAAGAAGAGGAGGAAGCTATCACTCACTACTTCGGCACCTGTTCATCACTCGGTCCAAGGGGTTCTTTTAGGCAATTACTCATGCAATGGTCTGAAAGAACTACTAGAGGAGGAAATCCATTATCTACTTAAATACTTAAATGAAACAAATTGGCTGTGATCCAACAATTCGTTGAGAGTACTTCCGGGAAACTTCAATGTTTGGTGACGTACTTATATCATTTGATAATTCGTCACAAGACGGATTGGTAAACAGAATTTTCGGTTTGGTGACACCACAATGGACGTGTACGTGTTTTAAGTGGGTCACGATGAATGTTGCAACAGCTATCTAATTAGTAATTACCAATACTAGCCAAGACGATGCCGATTACCGTATAATGTCAGGAACAGAGAAAAAAAAGTAGAGAATTGTTGACACTTGGAAAGGAGTAATTAGCTTGAAACGAGACGTCAAATTGCGAGCTGGGAAGGTTAATATAGCTGATATCCGTCAGCTATAAATTCTTCCGTACTTATACGTGAACTACCGCTGTGACGTGGTGGAAAATAGTGCCGACTCCTAAGGCCGCTTTTACACACGCTAAAATCGTCGGGAGGTGAAACGTGCAAGCGGTAGCCCGAGTCGAGTGTGTTCGAGGATTGCGATTGATTCTTCCCTTTTATCTCTCTTCTCAGTGTTGGGTACATTAAGCATGCTTTACATATGGGAGAAAGAGATGGCACATGTGTGAAGCGAAAAAAATTGAGCAGGAATTGCAACTGTGTTGATTTCAACGCGTAAAAGTGGCCTGCGATCACAAGTAGGGAATTTGAAAAAAATCAATACCCGTACAATACCCGACGTGAACAACTTTCATAATTCATTGTTTTAATTCTGTCGAGTCACTGATGCTTACAAAGCATAACTGCAACGAAAGTGTTTCTCTGAAGTTGCCGTTCGAGTCGTCATGAAAACTATAAGTCCCCTTCACTTCTGCGATGCACATCACGAGTGGTAGCTGCAGAAGTGATGAGATCAGGGTGCCTTCTTTAAAGTGTTGTAAACGTGAGCACAGTGTGAACTTCGCCAAAATCTTGCACTTTATTCACATGGATTTGTGTCTATTTGCCGATAGCTACGGAATTGGCAAATGACTTACCACATAACGCTCGTATTAGAGATTATTACATAAGCCATACAGCCATACAAACATCATCTATGGTGTTATCTTATGCCTAACAAGATATTCTTCAAATTCCTGAGGAAATTCCAAGGGGGCCGTATGCTCATGGAAACACCAGGCAATTAGATCCTGGCTGAGTGAAGATTTACCAGACAATCTGCACATACTCCCTCCTCACCAGCGCTTTCCGGCTGGGAGAATCCGCTAGTCGACGGTAAAGGTAGAATGCGCTAATCGATGTCAAGAGATTTGTATTGGCTTTCAAATCGTTCCGTCGTACCCTCGAAAACCGCTTCGTTGCCAAATTCTCGACAAGAGACGAAAGGACAAATGGAAGGATGATAAGTGAGAAATGGCGCGACAGGCTCCATATGTAGATTAACTGGCAAGTTGATGCAGGTTACTCTAGTCAGTACACAGAGTATTCTAGTGTTTTGCAAGAACTCCTCTTTCTTAGCAACACAAGGCGAAAACCTACTACATTGCCATTTGCGCCAATAGTCGAGAGACATTCGCGGCCATCTAGTCGTTTGTGGGATATCGTAACCAGGCAATCTCAGTCAGCTCTGAGACGTCTATGTTTCCAGCCAAACGTTACTCTTGACTTCAAGGCCAAGAATGGACTGGATGAGCTGGCCAGAGAGAACTAATTGGCGGAAAAATACATCATCATTTCATCAGCTAACCAGTTTAGGAACAGATCTACGGTAACAACTCAAGAGCGATGATTCAATCGTCACGAGCATTTAACCGATGAGTGACCAAGCGGCCAACCTTGGACCCATTGCTCATTGAACGACGCCAGCTGCCCAGGATAAATCATTTACTCCTGATGACAACCCATTGGTAAATATTTAATTCGCGACTAATCGGCAGAGAGTGCTGACATTAGAGCGCCTCGAATGACCTCATAAACATATAACAAAATAGCTGAGCGAACGTACGCTGCAGTGCACCGCAAACAACACCTCACTTAACACCCACGATCCCCACGGTTGAACGCAAGTTTGTTTTAATGAGTGCGGCGAACAACATTGAATGGGGACCCTTTCAAGACCTTATCTGCACATTCCCACGGCAGCACATTTTGTGCGTTCACTCGTTTTTGAAACAAAACTCACACACTTACTAGAGAAGAGCTTCTGCGGTGGATGTCCCCGCCGCAAAGGGACACTCAGCCACCGTAATTTCGGGGGAAACGAAGCACAATGTGTGTGGGCCGCGGATTAATTGTCGGTGTAATGCCTGGTGATTTGGATAAAACAAGTAGTTAAATAGCGCCCATACTCTGCGGAGTAGGGACTCTGTGCGGGGCACTGGAAAAAAGTGATAAGCAGATCCGGTAATTATTTAGACTAAATGCGGGATAAGGAGATGTTCCGAGACGAAGGAGACATCACCAGGGGCCACCAGATAAGGTGGGTCATTTCTGAACGTCATTATTAGCGATGACCCTTATTCGACAGTGTCCCATTGTGTTTGGGACTCTCTTTGTTCTGAGAAACAGGCTCCCCCTCCGCTTAGATAAGCAGTCGATACATGAGGAGCAACAAACGCGCAAACCTGCCCCAGGGACCAAAAGTAATTTAGACAATGTCTAACCAAAGAGAAATGCTTAACACACCGACATTGCCACATCACGGATTTTCATTTTCTCCTCTCCCGCAGCCCGACAGATGGCTCGGAAGCGTTTTCAATTGCGGATCCTTGCCGCAGACAAGGCGAAGGATATTTTCTTGGGCGCGCACCCGCCAGTGAATTTTTCTTTTGGCTGCTTTTGCAAAGTTGACTTTTACATTTGGGGAGGTAATTAACATTTTTACCTGAAGACCCACCATCATTGTATCCCATTTGAAAGGAAATTATTTTCAAAACAATAAAGGTGTACATCCTTCCCGTGCTGGGACGCGACGACCCCTTTTTTGTGCTTTAACGACGATGACGACGACGACGACGATTGAATGAAAAATTAATTAAGTGTAAAAAAGTGAAAATCCTTTTCCACGAAGGCTGCCGACGGAAGAGGTTTGAAATTGATTCTTGACAAACACTGCATTGGAAGTGTCTGAAGCCTTTCAGGGATTGGCCGCTATTTGCGAGGGTTTTCCCAAATACCCTGATTTACGGGTATCTCTGAGAGGTTGTTGTTATTGAGTGGGCTTCGGGGGAAAATAAAAGATTTGAAATTGTTTTTGTGTGCAGCGGTGTTTGCTGCTGGGTGGGTCCTATTTGGCAAAAAAAAAAAAAATGCTGAGAGCACGAGCGTCTTCCGCGTGAAGAGTTATCGCTTCAAATTAGATAAGAACTGTAAAGTGGGCAGGAGGCGAAAAAACGGGGTAGTTGACAATTGGCTGACAGAGGGAGGCTGTGTAGCCACCTAACACCTGAACTATATATTGTGTTAAAATGAACAAATAGCCTGGTTGTTAAACTGGGAGCTTATTTTACATTATTTTAATAAAAAATTATATAAAACACATTCTGTAGACGATTGAACCACCAACAAATGCGTGCCGTGACTTGACAAAATTACTGAAAATGACAATGCCATCCCTATCACGTCATTCCACACCTAAGCCTGATTTAGTTCTACTTTTTATAAACAAGCTCCCTAGAGTGTCCAGTTCAAATAAAATCATATACAACCTCAGGTATGTCGGGACGTGTAGTACTGTGTCGTTTAAATTCATGTGTGTACGTGATAACGTTACATTAACACATACATACGTGACATAGTACATGATTAAATTTCTCGTGAATCTGATTACACGTGAGTTTACCATTATTTATCAGATTTTTATTAAATTCTTCTCAAAATAATACTACACAAATAGTTCTTTGCATTCAAACGTGCCGTAGTTGCGATGGACATTAAAAATGCGTTTAACTCGGCGAACTAGTCCTTCATTATGAGAGCCAGAGGATAATCGTCAGCTATTTTACCAACATGAAACTCGGGTACCAGACTGACGATGGTATTAAATATTAAGACGTCTCGGCAGGCGTTCCACAGGATTCAGTTCTTGGACCTCTCCTGTGGAACTTAATGTACGACTGAGTACTGAGACTGAAGGAGTGAAGGTTATCGGCACGACGACATCGCAGTGTGGCTGAAATCTTCCAACCTCGAACTAGGTGACCACAAGACAGAGGCTGTTTTAGTAACCAGTGGAAAGACCGTGGAATGTGCAAACTTCCGGGTTTGTTCCCAGCTAATTAGGTCCAAGGAAGTTCTGAAATACCTAGGAGTGATCCTCGACAACCGCCCTAATTTCAAAAAGCACTTCGAATACCACAGCTGAAATGCTGCCGAACATCGGAGGATCCGGCCGAAGACCCTATTTTCCAGAGTGTTCAGCTCAATTCTCCTATATGCCTCGCCAGTCTGGGCGGGTGCTCTCTCAATAAAGAAGACATCAAAAAAGCTTTTGTCAGCATACGCTATAAGAACAATCAGCGGCTTTCGAACAATTTCGGACGAAGCAGCCTGTGCGATCGCGGGTATGGTCCCCATCGACATTCTCGCCAACTTGAGGCGATCGACAAACCGCCCAGAGACTGGCATAAATAGAATAAGAAAGGAAGGAAGAGCAACCTCAATGACAATCTGGTAAGCCAGAAGGGACACCTCAAGCGAAGGTAGATGGATCCACAGACTGATCCCAACTATCGAAACGTGGACAAAGCGAGCACACGGAAACTGCAATTTCCACCTTACGCAGTTCCTGTCGGGCCACGGGGCCTATCGAGAAATGTTAGGTTTCGGGCACGATATCTCTCTAATGTGTCCAGAATGTTAGGACATCGACGAAGATGCAGAACACGCGACGTTCCACTGCAGGCGAAGGGGCAAGAACAAAGCTACCAACCCCGGAGGCCGGAGAATTTTAAACACATGAATTTTATGTAGTGTGGCAAGTACGTACGTGTTTCATCATCACGGCCTCAGAATCTGAGACTAGTTGATTCCATGTTCTGCGTGCAAGAATACTCTGTCAACATAATAAACACTTTTTTAAGAAAATTAATCCTCTTCTTCTCTGTCTTTCCCTAATATTCGGGGTCGACCTGAACCACTTATCTATGACTTCAACGAACAAGCCACAATTGCGATCTCTGTCTAAGTGCCCCCAGTTGTGCAGATCAATTTGGCTTAAGTCATTCTGTGATCGTCTGCGACATCTATTATATCTGGAGTCGAAGAGACGTCCGTCTACCTTAATCGTAGACGTCTGGCTTGACTCATGCTCATTTCGCGGTTGAACTCTCTCCCACAGATGCCTTCATCGGCAAACAGGACTAAAGATCTGTGGAAGGGACAATGACTTTTTCATCCGCTTTTGCAATTGTCCGTGCTTTTCTACCACAGAGCAGGACTATGATAACTATTGTTATGCACGTATAAAGTCCGTTTCCTTCCTCGGAAGAAGACTCTGGTATTCACTTGTCTCTTGAGCCCAAATACAACGTTTGACAGTAGTTATTCTACGTTTCATCTCAGTCGTTGACTACTTCGAAGTTATAGCTCCCCATTGTGAAACTCTTTGAAAGAAGTCGATGTTGTATGTGCTTTCTTGAATACAGTATGTACTTCGTTTTACCAGACACATTTTAACCGCTTCGTTGCAATGCTGAAAACGCCTTCTGGTTGATAGCTTCCCAGATTCTTTCAGCCACGTCAATGTCATCCGCGTTTGCTAATAGCTGTACAACCTCTAGTTAAACTGTGCGTTCCAATCAGAAATGACTTGACGGCCCCGTTGAGTTCGTTACAGCCACTGATGCAGCATCCTCATCGTCACAATTAAACGAGGCAAGAATATCAAGACTAGACTTAGCGGCGCGGCGTACAGCACGGTTTCGACGAATGAGTGGTAAATGTCGGTCTGTTTTTTTTTATTTGGGTTCTCCACAATATTGAGTGGTAAATGTGGCAGAGTGGGCAACACGACGTTGACTGAACTCCGAATTTGGTCCAATTTTGTTTTCTAAAAACCAAGTTGGTTTTATTTCGCAGTGCAGAAAGAGTGGTGGTGGCCCGTGGCGTTGTGGGTGCGTGCGTCGACTTCTACGCACTTGGACCTACCTGTCTAGGTTCGATTCCTGGTACAACAAGAAATACTTTTCACGGCTCCACCTCTTTAGAGTCACTGACAATGCTCAAAGAGTATAACTGTCTAGAAAAAGCTTCTCAAACTTGGCCGTTCGGAGTCGGCATAAATATGTAGGTCCCTTCCCCTCGTGATAGAACAATAGCACGCACAACACGAGTGGTTGCTGAGAAGCTAGAGCCTGACCCTCTACGGACAGTAGCGCAACCCATATTATATTATTATTAGAAAGAACCCATGCCTAAATAGTAAACAAAAACAACGTCACACCGATTGCTTCAAATAATATCCACTTTGGACACTCGTTGTGTACACCTACATACATGAGCAACGAAGTCGCGAAAGTGGCCAAACCACCACGGAATGTGGGGTTAGCCAGCATCCAATCTCTTCTACAATCATAACTGAAATGTGGTTTTAAAGCGAGGTTATTTTTATTTAAACCTTAACCGAGTTGAGAATAAAATTATTCCATTTTTTTTGTATTTCGACATGACGCAGATGAATTCCATTGTATTCTGATTCCATGTTAATTTTCGATACCGAGAATGGGTAATCCACTGAACCGATTAAGGTGCTTATGTAGATTCAGAAAATCGCTTCACTCAATTTAATCCCCAAAATACGAATTGATAACACCCGTAATTAGCTCGAAGTGATTATTGAATCGGATTAAATTTGCATTCCCAGTGAAATGCAGAAAATTCTGCAGTCTATGGGGATCGATGCACGCAACTCTGTGAGTTCTAGGAATCCCTTGCGAATAAAATTGCACGCACAACTGGCTGTTCCACAACTAGCTCGTCCGCTGAGAGTCAATCTATTTTCAAAATTAAGTGAAATCCGTGGAAAGCTTTTTGAGATCCGCTCAATAATTCAAGAGTTACTGACTAGTGTTGCCAGAGATACTCACAGAATGTGTACCGCCGCGCCAAGTGCCGGTGTGAAAGCGAAGAAGACGAAGGTAAACAACAACGTATCCCATTTGGGGAATTTTCTATGAATGACAGTCGACAGGAGAGGAGGCGAAAATCAATTTTCCGCGTCAGGTGATGAGCACATCCATCAATCACTGTTTACGCTTCAACTTATGGGTAACTTTCAGCCGATGTGAAGTCTGTGGCTTTTAATTTTTAAATTATTCAGAAGCTTCACATGTGATATGATCGGATTCATCATTCGTTTCCTCATGGTTCTTGCAAAAGAAAATTGGGGATTTCCTCAAGCCACCCACAAGCGGTTCATTTTTCTGTGGTGGTGCATATCTCAGTATCCAGTCGGATCCTTTGATGGGCCTACTCCGCACGAATTGACATTGGGTACGACATGACTGCGAGGAGTGGGGGCAGGCCTCGGCATGAGCAATGTTTGTCTTTGAAAGAGAATTTTCCGAATCCAACAAATTTGTTTGAATATCTGAACGGAATGAAGGCGAACTCGGGGCTCTCGAGCTAAAGATGTAATCGCCTTAGATTTGTTTTCTTCAAATAAATTTGCTAAGTGCCACTCACGCATGGCGCACGTTATGAACAGTGGATTTATTGAATGATATGTTTTTCACAACAATTGACTTTGTTGCGGGGTTGTTGTAATTCAGTTTGTGGGCGATATTCAAGGAAGCGGGGTTGATGTGGCCTTCGATACAAGATGCGTCCATTTTTGTGATACTTAGCAGGACGGGGATGATGTTTTAGTTAAGATGCAACAGACAGTATTTAATTGACCACTTGACTGAGGCCTGACGCCTTTTGTGGCATTTGTGTGATACTAAGTGAATCAGACGGAAATTATTCAAAAGCCAATTGAAACGCCATCCTCAAATATTGACGGAACCATGAGGGTGCTACAAAACTCTGTGTGTGAGTGCACTGGGCACTAAATGCAAACATTGTGCACGTTCACATTGATGTGTTTGAACTATCGGAGCAAGAACGTATGATCTCCGTTTGGTTGAGGGGAGTGGTGTGCGACACACCGAATTTCAGACAAACTTGAAGTGGGGTGTGGGTTGAAGCATGTAGGTTTATTTGCATATCGTCCAATTTATCAAGCATTATCCTCATATGGCGGCCTTCGCGTTGTGGGTCTGTGCGTCGGCTCCTACGCACTTGAATCTACGTCTAGGCTGGATTCCGGGACGATAAATATAATTTTCACGGCTTTCGAGTCACTGACAATGCTCAAAAAGTAAAAGCTTCTAAAACGCGGCCGTTCGGAGTCGGCATAAAACTGTAATTCCCTTCCACTCGTGTGAGAACAATAGCACGCACGACACGAGTGGTTGCTGTCTGTAGCGCCACCCATATGGTTATTATTAAATCAATCAGATGCAATTTTAACAGTTCTCCGGCGAAATTTTTAATAAAAAATTATTTAATTGTCGCGGAAAAGTATGTTAATTTTGTGGTTAGTGCTTGGAATGGCGCCGTGAAACTGTAAACAAATCACTTGTACACAAAACAACTAATCGCTGTATATTTAATCAGTTTGTATTCAATGTATTCTATCAAAACAAAAATTGCCTGACAAACAAACAATCAATGCAAATCAGTAAATATTGTGATGAGGAGTGATAAAGCAACAGCAACATCACGCTAAAGTGGTACTTTATATGCACTTTTCAAAGCACTAACATATTTAATCTATCGCATTTAAATTCTTCAAAATAGCTTAATTGAAACACTTTCCGCCAACATTTAATCACTTGTCGGAGTATAGGTATATCGGCAGTTAGTAATCAATTATGCATTCATCACCACCGGACAATTTAATTAATTTGCCGAACTGCTCAAAAATGAAAAGTGTGATCGATATATTTTTCAATTAAAAATTGAATGATTATAAACGTTTTTAGATGAGTGTGCATTCATTCAAGAGTATTCATTAATTCATGGCCAGTTACAAACCAACATTTTTGTGTTACGAATTACGCGAAAATATTCATATTGAAGAATGCACATTTGGCACCTTTTTTAATCATTTAAAGCAGGAGCCATTGGAAACAAAATGCGTTCATTTAGATTTAAGTACATAGTGTACTGTGTGGTAAAATTGTTTATAACTCTTAAGATGATCATTTATTCTTCTAAATAAATCCCATCGCCTTTAAAGTACTTCCCATGCAATACAACACATTTATGCCTGAATCACAATAGTCCGTTGCTGCGTTCGACTTTGTGATAGAAAACGCAGTGCGTCAAGATTCGAAATGTCAAATAAATCATCAGCTGTTTTCATTATTTTTAAATTGTCGACAGTTGCCCTTTGATTTCAAATCACTTTGTCGTTAAATTAATTTTAATCAGCTGTTTTCAGTTCTCAAATGTCAGTTGACTCTCAAGTTGGGAGAAAATCTCTCAATTTGTAAGAAAAGTCAAGGTTGAATGCATATCTCTCTCAAAAAAATGGAACATGTTGGAAATTGGGTGCTGATTCTGATATACAAAATGTACAATGTATTTAGAATCTTCTCAATTCTCTCATTTTTTACCAAAAACCGGGACGCAACATTTTGTTAACGGCCGTTGAAATGCGTGCGTTGAAAGACAACGCAACGTCTAGACTCTTCACAACGTCTGGCCGCAACGCATGGTTGTGTTTCAGCCATTATGCCAAAGGGTTTTCAATTTCTCGAAACAACTTTTAAAGTCGATTTCGGGAATGTTATTCAAAGTTCACAGTGACTCGATGTTTACATGCTGTCTCAATTATATCGAAAGCTTGCCTCGGAGGCTTCATTTGACCTTAGCGAATAGTCAGAAGTCATACGGTTGTGTAACGAATGAGTGGAATGTTTTCCAGCCAAGTGGCGTCGAAGAACCAATGTAGTGTGAGATGATATATTATCGTGGTGCAAAAACCAAGAGTTGTCTGTTCATAATTCTGACTCCAATAGTCTAGAGTCTAGACTGATCCAAATGTAATGTTGGCAGTATCAGCAAGGTCTCTATTGTCATTCGTCCTGGCTGATCCACGAAATTCGACACACATTTGAGCGGCAGTACGAGGATTTTGTTTCAGAAACCTTAAACATTTAAGCATAAGCCTCTTGATGGTCCGGTTTTTTCATTAAATGAAGAAATAAACTCCGTAGGCGGATTTACCATCGATCAAGGATGACAATGGATATAAATAAGTACTCCTTAAGATTGCTACAATTCAACAAGGTGGACGTTTCCATTAAAATGATCAAAAAAATGAATAAAAGGCGCCCAAGACTATTTCATTCTTATTCGCAATAGTCCAAGCCAACTTTCCACTAAGAAAGTTGAACAAAACTGTTTAACACCTGCATTCATGTTATCTGTGGTAACTGGGCAGAATGCGACATTCAAGTCACCAAATGGGCTGAAAGATAGAGAATGTGCGGATCCAGAAGAGTCAAATCTTGGCTATCTCTATTATTTAACCACGCTTTTACTGAACTGCCGAACCCTTCTACTTAACTGTCTCTGCGTCTGCCTTCTCGCGGGTATTATTCGCGCAAAATCTATCATCCTATCGGGAGATGTGATAATTTTTGCAAATGGCGTTGTACGTTAATCATATTTGCGATTTGTGAACTAGACAGCTGCGAAATACAAACAGACAAACAATGTAGCGGTCCATTGCTGTCCGCAAGAGCGTGGAATAATTGTGTCGATTTTGTTGACCAGTAATCGGTCGGTGCAGCGTGAAATTCGAGGCGCATTTCCCCTTAAGCGGTTAGCGTGTGATGCACGATGGGCCATTACATCCACTCAAAGCCAATGTTTTGTGCGGCGTTCCGGAGGGAGGAGTTACTTGGCCGTATTTTTTTGAGAACGCCATCGGCAATACGGTCACTGTTAATGGCAGACGGTACAGATCATCATAAACGGCTTCCTACTGCCTGAATTGGATGAGCGGAGCTTGGTGAACATGGGGTTTCCGCACACACAGCACGAGCCACAATGGATATTATGAAGGAAGCGTTTCCTGGTCGTCTAATCTCCTATTTTAGCGATTTGAATTGCCATGAAAGATCGCCCGATGTAACCATTCCAGACTTCTTTCTTTGGGGCTACTGGAAGTCGCGGACTTATGCCAACAAGCCTTAGACAATCGCAACGCTTAAGGAGAATTTTCGACAGGAATGCACCGGAAATCTATTCAACACTCGCGGCAGACACTTAGCGGATATCATCTTTTCGACTTAACAGAAAAAACTTGTAAAGGTCAAAAAAAATGATTTCCATTACTCGAAATCATTTTTTTTTGTTAATTTAGTAAAATAAGTAATTCAAAAAGAATTTTGGATGATTAATTTTGCGCTTCCTCACTTGGGTTCCCAGACACAACATGACATTTGTATATTCAATTTTTGTGATGGTGGGAAAAAGCTCAAAATTAGCATTGAAGGGCAATACTTTGCAAGAGTATTCCTTCCAAGTCTTCGACAGACATTCTCAAGGCTATTCCGGCCCTCTACTACGAGACATACTTTGAAAGGAAGCTGCATTGGCTTGAAGGGAGATTATTTGAACAAGTGTGGTTAAAGAACAGCTTCCTCTTTACTTTAAAGCAGTCTCATTGGACATACCATGCATTCGCTGTGGTCTATCTAACACAACGAGAGCAAACGTTTCACTTTCCAACTTCGTGTGATTGCCATTTTTATTACACTCGTCCGTCCAAAAAGGGTATATGAGCCAAAACTGTGTTATTCTTCTTCTCATACGTTGAGAGCGTACATGCTGATATGTATAGTGAACTGGATATTCGAGGTCACACACAGTCAGAAGGGTAATTCGTTTTTTCATTGAATTATTCCCCATGTTTTCTGAACGAATTTGTGCCGCTGACTGGAGCATTCTGGGAAATGGATACGCTTGCCAGTGGCTGTTCAAACAACTACTACTGTCTCATGTCTCTGCTGGTGTGTCCAATTTCGCAAAGGTACACATAAATGCAACGTCAGATCGATTCAAAAACAAAAAAACGTTGTCCACACTCCCAAGCAAGTCAGTGAGTCAAGGACGTATTTGTATGCGCCTTGCATAGACACCGCTTCATTAGGAAAAGCAAATGCTTTAACCAAAAGATATATGAACCCATTCCCTTGCTCACATTCTCACAATCATCATCAATCCAATCGACTAACTTCAGCTCACGTCCCAGCGATGGATGCGACCTTGTTGGCAGGGCTCCCCTGCAAGAGACATTCGCTTAATCAAAAAGTTTTGTTTGCCATAAGAACAAGAGAAAACTCGCGCTTAGATACAGTTCCCAATACTCTTTTGACATTTTCCTTTTTTATTCTGTTTTTCCTGTATCGATATCGGATGGGAATGGAGTTTTCTGACATCATTGTTAGACGGTTCGACTTTTTACGGGTGAGCCCACTGGGCGTGCGACTGAATGTCTCGTTCTACAGACGGATTTATTGCAAATTAAATGTCATTGTAGCTGGAGTTTGATTAATTGAGGGAATAAAACGAGCGTGTTGGGCGTGGTTAAGAACTCCGAATGCACTTTTAATGAGCACCCACTTGCCAGGCTCGGCATAAGCAATTGCTGGGCGTTGACGTTCGAATTTTTACACGTTGCAACTATGTGCTGCGAGTCAGTCTTGGTGGTAATGAAGATAGATGGAGACAGGGAGAGAGGTGCGTTCCGGTGAAGTTTCATCGCGTGATGTAGTCTTAAAGTTGGACGGATGCAAAAGGCTGTAGGAAATGTTCCCACCTTTTTATGTTTGAAGTGAAAACAAAGCCGAAAGTCCATCGAAAGAGCTGTGGAAAAGTTCTCGTATTCCACAGTCGAAGAGAACGGACATTCTACATCAACGGAGATGCCTAAGTGACTCAGTTTCTGAAGATGCCAAGTCAGCGAGTTGAGCATCTACATACACACGAGTGTACATTAAAAACGGAGAAGCTATACACATAACCAACAATTGTGGGGTGCTGGCCTAGTATCGTCGTTATTGCGAGACAACTTGTTAGCACAAGTAGCGGAATTGCGTGGGCAAAGCAAACTGAAGAATGAGGGTAATTTCCGAAGATGTTTAAGAACGTGCAGACGTCAAGACTCAAGAGGTCATGCAAGTTTTCCCAACCGCAGAGGCACTTCTGAAATAAGTTTCAAGCATCCAGGTGGTGCACAGCATCGAAAAAATCGATATCTGATTTTGCAATTTTAATGAGGGAATATACTTCTCGAAACGCTGTGTGGCGTGAGTTCACAATAGATGTAATTGACCCGTGAACATCATCCACGGAAGACGTTTGACTTTGATGTGGTTTTTGGTCTGCTGAAATCGCCTTCAAGCTACATAGGTGAAAGGAGTAGTTGATGCGAATCAAGTATCAACAATCATCTGCTTTGAATGCTTTGCAGGTACCGAGCAGTTTTGGGACTTTAGCGCAACTGTGGTAGATACTAGATGTATTTCGCGAAATTTTCGAATGTAGCCACTACACTTACTGCGTCTCCAGCACCCTTGGCACAACCCAATTTTAAATAATGTGTAATGAATAGATTTCGCTACATTAACGTAGACCGCTTGAAGACTCATTACAAAATCACCACCACTACCACTCATTTTGTTCTGGATCTACCACTCTTTGAACATTTTAAGTCGCAACACAGACACTGATTGAAAAATGAAAATAAAACAGTGTTAAATCACTTCGTGATGGACTTGTGAAAACTTGTGGGAGTCCCATGCCATGAATGAATTGTAAGAACTCTATTTGTTAGAAAAATATTAGAAAATATGGTCACAGTGGCGTGGTGATTTGATTTGACATCTCTGTTTCAGTATCAAACAAATGCATTCGACGTTGAAATGAAATACAGTGTGAAATAATCTCGGTAGAACGAACTAACAAAAACCAGGCGAGATTGTTCACATTACAGAGCTGGAAAAATGTAAAGCACGCTGTAATGTAGGTAGTCCACAAGTTTATACTGTGAACTATTTTGTATTATTTCACGTTATCCAGGAGCAGTTTTCTTAGGTATTGCCTTAGCTTCCCTGGTATAAGCTTCCAAAATCCGACTCATCAGCATTATAAATTTCAGCGGGCTTAAGATCCAGATCTCTAAGTTGCCTCTTAAATGAACTCACAAGTTCAGGTTGTGGAGACAATTTTTGCGCAGATACTTTATATAGAACGATAAATTTGCTGGAGTAAATGTGCATTCTCTCCTTATCCGTTTTTAACTGTGATCAAAATATGGGTTCACTCCAATGAGGTTTACCTGAGCAGTCTATAGAGCTGTCTGTATAAAATGTTGTGTGTTCACTCTATTGGTTTGTTTACTCAACTCAGTCTTAATGTAGTCTGCCACCAGCGCGATGCACGTCTTATTCCAAGAATTTAGGATGGAATCATTGACTGCTACGAAATGTTTTTTGTTTGTTAGTTAATGCGGCACCCAAGTGGTCGTGCAGGATTAGAATGAAGGTATAATTTGAAATTCCTTCAATCTAAGCTATCTCACCAACTTTGATCCAGGGATGGTTTGATTTGTTGGCCTATGACCAGCAAGTAGCCGGAAACAAAACTTGTATGTGTAGTTTAAGGGTTGCCATTTTACAATATTGGTTCCTTAACAACCATTGATAGCTTGTTTAATATTTGGAAACTCACTACGGATAGATTGATTCCGTAGTAGGTGCCCATCATCGAAATACAGGTGTTACCGAAAATATGAAGATGAAGAATATTAAAATGTATCGATTTCACGGCCTTTGGGCTTGGCTTACAGTCGCATTTGGATTTGCATCTACACCCATATGAGGTTAATTTACTCAAGCATTGAAGCCACCTGATCACGCCAACAAGACTGCGTTATATCTCAGACAACTCGACTCGTTCTGGATTCATTGCAACACAGATCTCCTGAACGAGATATTTCAAGTTTTTGTGGTGCCAATGGATCTCTTTGTGACACTGTGCTTGGTGATCTTGAATATTTGCCGAATTATTGAACTTCATAGACATTTGATTTGATTTATAAGTTATAAATTCCATTCATAAGCAGCAAGATCCAAAGAATGTAGAAGAACAATTTCGTCGAAATATAAAACCTATACGCTGCATATAGCCCCGGAGAATGTGCCTGAACACAGATTGTTAAAATAAATTTAAATATATTGTTCGGTTGTGGTTCCATGACGCACAGTGGTCTGTGAGCGGAAAAAAGGTCTTTGGAGAACGTCATATGTATCCTTTTGATTTTTATATCTAAGTACTGTTAGAATATTATATACATATATATACAATATATATTTACTATGCGCATATTCAAGAGCCCTCAAAGTTAACAAACTAAGGCTTACACGGCTTTTTTTCCCAAGCTTCTTAAAATAAATTCTATATCTCTGTATATCATTTTATTGGTCTATTCTTGACTATCTAAAATGCAAAAAAATGAATAAAAAATCTTCAAAGAAGCCGCCAATAAGTCTTTTCGAGTTTTAAAATTATATACGGCAAGCTACGCGTAGAAACATACATCAACGTGTGCTTTATAGTTTCAAAATTTAGCACAGAAAAAATCAGTTACGCTTTCCTGCGCTTTTCGAGTTAAGTTCAAATTCGTTTCGTTATATCAGATTTAAATACCACGGTCTTGACTTTGGTCATGTTACAAATGTTATAATTTCTTGGCTAATTATGCTTGGAAAGGATGCAACTATGACTTTATTTCTAGAAGAAATATATGTAAGTCTTCGTTAAAAAAAAATTAAATGAATCCATTGACGGACCTCTGAGATATTCAATTTCTTATACAAGGAGCTTAATTAAGCACACCTTTGCAGGAGGTGCGTTTTAATTTTTGTTGGACTGCAAAAAAAGAGTTTTAAGAGGCTTCAACGGGAGACCTAGTTTATCTGAAACCTGGAACTGTGCTCTATTTATGTTGTAAAAATCAATCGCGGCGTGGCGGCCAGCTATGGATAGGGCAAACTAAAAGGTGATCCATGCGTTTATCACAGAAAAAGACCTGAAGGGTTCAAGCGGTGCTCTGCGGCCGAATGCAAGCTCAATATACCCCAACTATGTACATTAAAGTAACGTCTTTCATAACCCAATACATCAAGCTCCCTCGGATTCTTGACAAGCCTAACTCACTCTTACAGTGCCACCCGATAGAGAGCCGGTATAATGGAATGAGGAGGTGTAGAAGGGACAACAGATGTCACGTCTTTAAAAATAAAATTCAAATTGTCAAGCAATGACGGATATGACAGAGGAAGTCTTTTCAATAAAGGACAAGACTAGACAATTATGTATTTATAACAAATGTCGTCAGTTGCAATTCACAAGCGAACAAGGCGGGCGCGGTGGCAGAAAACTTACTCCGCTCGGCACATTCGACTGGAGCAAAGCTAATTAAAGAAGAACGCGAACGAGGCACAAGGACAAAGGGAAATTACTGATTAAAGGAGACATCAGCTCAGTCTACATCTGCCAATTTAAAGTTTTTGTGTTGCCTCAATGCTCAGCAGCTAAGAGCTTGCTTTAGAAAAAAAAGTTTTGAACGTCCCTCCTTTCTAGACAACCATTCCCTTTCATATCTCTATCCGGCTGCCGAGGACAAAGTTGCAACTAAAGTTTGGTTTTTGTTTACTTATAAACTGTCTTCCGTTCTCCCATTCGCAGCTTATTTTAATTTCACAAAACTTCTTTTGTGAAAGCAAATTGGGGTTGCTTTTAATTAAAAACTCTTTATTCCTCTGTCCTGTCGTTCGCCTTATTCCACAAGAAAGCTATCACATACGCATTTCGGAAGGAAAAAAAAACCTTCCTCTTGTGACGATAATTAAAGTCATAAATCGTGAAACTTTTCCCGTGACAATGGGACACGTTTTGCTTGTGTGACAAAAGAAGCGAAGAGAACAAACGCACAAATCTTGGTATGTTTTTAGTTAAATCGACTGAAAAGTCGTAATAAAACGCATAAATAAGGAGGAAAGCAGTCATTTTGAACAGATCAGGGATTCCTTTAAGACGCCTCCGCTTGCCTGCAGGAGCACATGTAAACCCATTTGTTACGCCAGTAATTGTTATTGGCCACATGTTGATTCCCAACCACAGGCAACATCCATAAAACAGCTCTCGTTGTTGCAGGAGTGTGTGGGCATATTTTTGAATATCCACTCCAGCATTGAAAAGAGGTTGAGACCCGATGATTTTAACGACGCCAAGGGACGATGGACTACGAGAGAAGATTGGAAAAGGAAGAGACACTTGTTCCGAAGAGTAATGGAAAATCAATGTGAACGAAGTCAAATGATTTGAATCTTTGAATTGCTTTGGGGGTCGATCAAAGAATGAGAGTGAAAAAGGAAAGTGGGCAGGACTTCGGCTGGGCATTCTGTTAAAGTACCCTTAAGGTACCAGCACCACTAATCAGTCGGTTGGCAGCATATGAGGACAATACTTTTGTGATAGACAATGTTGTTACAAAGGGTGGCATAACATGTGCAATTAGGACGAAATATGTGATGAAGGATGTGCTAATATAGAACAACGTGGAGTTGTCAATTATTTGACATCCCTGAACCTGGTAAATGCAGGGAATGACTGAAGAACTTCGCTAAGATTGGGTCCGATTATCGACTTTAGGAAGCTTTCTCAGCTAAACGAACGAGGGAAAATATTGTGACTTGAAAAAGAAGAGCAAAAAGGTTTAGTTAGAACACCAATCAATCAGTGTCGCCATCTACCGGAATCGATTTAATCAAAATACCGCCAAGTAGTGAACTCTCCCCCTGTGCGTTACAGCATTTCATCCCGGATACGCAGTATGGATTCCCGGAAAAACAATCCACGCTTCATCCTCTACTGAAGTTGTAGATGCCCTGAACAAACACGAGGTAACCGTTGCCTGCTACCTGGACGTGGAAAAGGCCTTCGACGCGGTCTGAATGGAGGGACTCATCTAAAAGCTGAATGAGATGGGGTTCCTTTTCAACCTTTCAACGTTTAAGTAGAAGACAGCTAATCAACTGAGCGGAGCACCAAGGCGGGAGTTGCGCATGGGTCGAAGCTGGGACTGATGCTCATCAACATCTACATGGTAGATCAACCGCCTCCAACCAACACAGTGAACTGTTGTCTATTCGCTGACTAATGCCAGTTCGAAGTCTAGGCAGCGAACAAATTTGGCTACTACACCAAATGTGGTATTCGTGTCAATGCTAAAATATTGCTAATATATGTGCTTAAGGAGACCATCCCGAGGTGGATGCAGATCAGCAGTCATGATGTAGAAGCATAAAAACAGTACCCCCTAACAGTACGGAGATAACAACAGACAAGGAGGTCAAGTATCTTGACGTTAACTTCACGGAAAGGCTGAAGTTCAACAGTTACTCGAAACTGACCCTTGAGAAGACAAACCTAGGCTTCCATCGCATCTATCCTTCGATGCGTAAGCAAAATGGATTAAGCCAGAGGACAAAGCTGCAGCTCTACAATCAGCTAATACGGTCGATCTTAACGTACGGCTTGCCAATATGGCACACCATTTTTAACACTAGCAATCGCAATTTTTGAAATGAAAATACTGCGAATATGTACTGTTCTCTCCTTCGACAAGGACCGTCGAAAGCACCACACCAACAAGAAGTTTTACGACGATGCATGCATCATCCCTCTGCAACAGGACATGGTGACACTGTTCATCAACCAGCCTAACGAGGTAATCAGAAACCTGAACGCTATCTTGCTAAATCTGCTAAGAGAGCAGAACTTCCCAAAGGCATCTAACAACGAGCTGCATGGCTTCTACCGGAGCAGCGATAGCAGTCACCATTGAGGCTAAGTCGGCTACCACACCACCACCCCAAATCAAAAGGACCAACCCATGGACACACGGATTTGAACAACCCGATGGAAGCACTGACCATCACTTTTTAATTCATCTTAGAGACACACAGTCACGACTGAATGAAGGTAGGTAATATCCGCAATGAAACAAAAGGAAGTAAGCGAATTCATGGCAAGGTTCGTCTCATTGCTCGTACGACAAAGAGCGCGGGATTACTCTCGCTCAATCATGTGCACATCCATGCATTCAGGTAATCCATCGTACCCCCTCCAGTGAGTCCACATGCGAATCAATCTTCCACAAGTCGACAGGCAGTCCCTCCACAACTAGTTAACATTACTTGTGAACATGTAGCAGTTACCTGTCCTCGCAGACGCCTGTTGATGGATCCTCCACTCGCAACTGTCAGCCAGTAGTTGCTCTATCTCCGTGTAGGTGTGTCATGTGTCACAGCTGTAGAATTGAATTGATTGCTCGATCAAAGCAGACACACTACATTTAACTCCCGAAGTGCACTGACGTCAAAGACCATACGGCACACAATATGTAGAAATTTAACGCAATGTCAACGTAATGTCCTTAAAGCTCTGCGCAAAAACTCTCCTGCCCAGGAATCACCACTACTATTGTCCTGTCGATGGCAGGAGCTCCATGAGCAAATCCCCCCAATGTCTGTGCTTTGGAGATTAATGGTGGCGTCGCACTCAGCACCAAAGTGGCTGCAGATTTCCTAGTTATACGGTCGAACACCGATACATTTGCACACACACACATATACATCCCCTTAACCTGAAGCCGAGTGAAACACATGCTCGAGGTGAGCCATCAGATACCACCACTCCTGGCCCGACCGTGTCAGCCCCAAATGCCGTGTAAAGGCAAATGTTATCGTTCAGACCACTTTCGATGGTCGATATTTTTTCTCCCAACCTGCTGAAAGCGAAACATTCTCCGAAAGTTTATACGGATTTTGTTAAACACACCGTACCGGTGGGCACAGGCGCCGTAAAAAGAAAGGATGACGGATTAGCACAAAAAAAAAAACGAGAGAAGAGCGGATTAGCATTGGCTTTTCCACCCATTTGGGGGAGGAGGGTTTTTGGGGCTCCACATTCCCATGCAAATATGTGAACACTCATGCTCCTCATCGCCGAATTGCGGTGTGCTGACTGCAGACTGCTGAGACTCAGCTTCAACTTCTCCATATCAGTCGAGCGCAGCCCTGGCGACGTCGTCTGCAGCGGAGCGATAAAGACCGAAGTGTGAGCTCAACTTTGAAGCCATGAGAGAAGCAGTCACATCCTTGCCTTCCCTATAAATAGCGATTACATTGTAAGGGACGCCTTTCTTTTTTCCTTAAAAACTCCATAAATAGCTGGAGAATGAGTATCCTGGCAAGTTGAAAGTTGTAAAACATCCGTGGGCTGCGTGTAATGAAAAGTTTTTCAAAACTGTGTGCTGTTCCTTTGGAAGCGACTGTGGGGCGGGCCGAACGCTTGTGAGGAAAAAACAATAGCACGTGCAAGCTAGAACTGATTTATGTAGTTAAATGGGAAGCCCTATTGACTGCGATTGGATTCGAAAAGTTGAATAAACTTTTTAATTGGAGTAAATGTTGGTCGGAGAGCTTAATTCACTTTGGGACTATTCAATTACTGCAAGCGTCAAATTAACGAGTCGAGTGTTGGCAAGTGAATTTTCCGCCTCAATAGACACTTAACAGGCACTGTGGTGCTCTCTATGCCTCGGTTGAATGGGTTCGAATTGAATATTGAGGATTTTTTTGAAAGAAAAACCTGTCAGAATCGTATTTGGAGCAATTGCTTGAAGTGCTGGCTGGTATTGAACAAGTTTAAGGCCGACTTTTGGATGGCAGACCTTGAGAAAACTATTCACGAAAGCGCACGCGCAGCTTTCAGGAAACACTGACATTTCGAGAACTGACCACGAAACCATACACCTGTGGTTATGTGTTTAGATGTGTATTATCGAAATACAAAGACTGGAGTGGATACGACGACATCGAATTGTTCACCCTAAAAAATTGACATAGTAAGGATTTTGGAGCCTTTTCATGGCTCATCTTCCAACTGCCACAGCGGCCCAACTAGGCGTACCTACGACCTGTGTACACGTGTGGTTATGTGTTTATATGTGTATTATCGAAATCCAAAGACTGGAGTGGACATCGTAATAGAGCCGGAGCTAGAACCTGCAGTGGAACTGGGCATAGCTTCTACAGCAATCACTCTTGTGTGCGTCTCGTTATTCCTTCACGAGTGGACACTTAATTTTATGCCGATTCCGCACAGCAAAGTTCGAGTTACTGTTTCAGGAGAGGTACCCTTGAAAATTGTAAGCTTGTCATGAACAAGCCGAGAATGTCGTGTGAGCTGCCAGGAATTAAAGCTAGACACCATAGGAGACGATGCCGAATACTCCACGGTTCTGCCGGTTATCTACGATTTATTGTGCTTCGGAAGAGATGCCATCTCAGAGTGGACTTGGAGGCGAAATTGTAGCCCTATTCGGAACTATCTTTAAGGTTCTGTAATCGAAAATGGAACTTCTATAATTTCGCCCGCCGGTCTGTCTGCCACAAATTCATACTTTCTAGAGGGTGTTATATTTTTTTTAGGCGAAGAACTTTAAATTATCCTAAAACACATAAAAATTATTTCAATATCCACGAAATTGAATTTATTTGATAGAAAATTCTATTGCATTTATTTTTGAATATGATTTCGGACATGCGACCTGGCTGGCAGGAGCATAATTAGCAGTAAATGGGGCTGCATTTCGGCAATAACGCGCCTACAGTTGGCTTCCAACTTACAACCTTACAACCTTGGCAACCGATGCTACCTCGGTTTCTCAAAAAAATTGGGCTCAAAACTCCTGATACGAAGCACCAAAATCATGCTCTACAAAACTCTTATTTTGGCAGTCCTGCTCTATGGAGCCAAAAGCTGGACGCTAAGCAAAACTGCAGAGCTGATTCTTGGTACCTTCGAAAGAAAAATTCTACGTCGGATAAACGGTCTGCGAGGAAGGCGAATGGAGGAGATAACCACGAGTTCTACGAGCTGTACCAAGATGTGTATGTAGTCCGGATGGCAAAAATGCGTCGACTACACTGGCTCGGCCACATCGAGCGCATGGACAACAATGCTTCAGCAAAGAGGCTCTTCGAATCCGAGCTTCCTGGTTCGAGAGGAAGACCGAATCTCCGGTATAAGGCCCAAGTAATCGCGGATGCAAGACAGCTTGACCGTCAACGATGGAAGGCAGCAATTGCTCAGGCTCGGGCCCTGCATGGGTCGCTGGCCTCATAAGTAGTAGCATTTTTACAAACATTCGCACCCTAATAACAATAACAACAATAAACATAATAAAACGGTATTTAAACGCAGTTTTATATGCATATGTATGTCGGTGAGATATAACCAGTTCGAGAGATCGACACTAGGTGCGTGGGGAACAAACGCATTAATCTCGAGCCCAAAGTAACCAACAGCAACCTCCTCAAAGTGTCTATGAGTACTTATAGCGTGTGTCGAATCAGACAAATTCCAACGTAATGAATCGTTCTCATTTCAATAAAGCAAAACTGAACGAAATTCAACGAAACCAAGCAATATGGTCATTATTGTCACAGTGTATCATTTCAGTGTTCGCTCATTTGCTTAAGTTGTCTGAAGTCTTCTTACGTTCCTTATTGCTGCAACTTTAGATATTCAGAATGTGTTCTTTAAAAAATTAGTTAAGTCACGGAACCATTGAAGTGCGACTTCAACTCGCAGTCGACGCCCTATTTATTTAATTTCGCCATGGGGCGAGTAACTGCTTGGGCTATCAAATTTTTTATACTTCCATAATTAAAAAAGTTCTTTCGACGGTTATTGAATACCCCGGCATATCCTTAACTCGCGAAGTGCGTTGACCTCGTGTCCTTATGGGACGTTCGTCGGACACTCAGACACATTAAGTGCTCTATTGTACTGAGCCCAGACACACCTACGTGCAGTCGCCATTCTTATTTTTACTTGGAATGACAGAGTTTCTCAGTATCTTCATAAAAATAACGAGTGCCATCATTCCTCGTATTTGCTACCGCAGCGCTGAACAGGTTATCCACGGGGATGAATGCCTTGATGTTGGTAATGGGATGATGGGGGTTAGCCTGTTGTTGATTGAAAATCGGATCAAGCCACTCACCCAACAATTTTGTAAGCCAATCTCTTAAGAAGACCATCTTAAGCTCATCTGGGATTGGATTCCAATTGTTGTTTATGTTGATGTCGGTAGTAGTCGGATGGGAATCTTTAAAGAAAATACAGCCTCAATGCATGGATCAAGTGGTACTGATTAGTAACCAAAGTGGAAGTCAAATATACTTGAATAGACTTCAACCAAAAGCCTCTCCAGCTAGCGCAGTATCTGGCAAGCTTCTTCCGATTCTACACAGTAAGTTGATTAAGGTCATTCTTCACTCGCGTCGGCCACTTTAGTCGCGGATGTCCTCGACGAAGTTGTCCCACGAAATTGGTGTTGAAGACTCTTCGGACTGGAGCCAAGTAGTACTTTCGCTTTACATGGCTCGCCCACCGCAGGCGGTGCATTTGTAGACTCTTCTTTGTACTCTTCGTCGTTCAGTCTGCCCGTCCAGATACCCTCACACAGAACTCTTCCCTAGAAGAGACAAGGACTTCTAGACGAACGCGTCCCTAGTGTTGGCCTGTGAGCTTAAAAAAAGCCCTCAAAATCTTACTGAACCTAAAATATAATCCTAACTAGCTGTACTGTCGACTTCGTCCAATTAGTCTTTAGAATTAGCTGCAGTCACATCAGGTCAACCTCACACAGTGAGTAGACGTAGACGTAGGTATTTGCATTTTCCAATTTTCCCTCGGGACCTTCTGCCCTGTCTCTATCCTCTTCAGAGCAACAACCTGCATTGGAGTGCCCTTAAGCTTCAGAGTAACGCATGAGACAGCCAGATGGCTTAATTTTATCGCTTCCAAATCCGATGAGCTATAAACAACGCATTTGGCAAAATCCTTTCTTGCTGTTCACTTACGTTACGTAATGAAGTCTTGTGCGCAATGTCGTGTTCGTAAATCCACTGGCATAGGCTTCGTCTGGCAGTCAGTGTTACAGTTTTATTGAGCAGATTAGACAGTTGAAAAAAAAAACATTTTATTCGAATTAAATTTATATCGCATCACCACAGACATACTGACATCGGTTCTGCGGGCAACTTAAGAGCGCTTATCCACCCGCCAAGTGGGCCATGCCCTTCGTAAGGTCATCGACTTGGCCGCACCAAAGCCACGGATGAGGGCACAACTTTTATGAGGAAGTTCTAATCGTAATTAATATCAAAGCCATATTCTTCCGAATCCAATCGAATTAACGATATTGAGGATTTCTTGGCAACCAAACCACGTCCCGGACGCCGGGTCTCACTCCACGTCGCGTCGTCGCGACGGCGGAATCTTTACAATTCCTTCGAACTCCGCGAATTTGCCTAACCGCTTGAACATCATCACTCATTTAATTACCCTAAACAAGGAGAAAACGAACGAATAAGGTCTTCGGCGCGCAGTTGGTGTGGGAGGGATCCTGCGCCTATGTGCGTGGCAAGTCCTCATTTCTCAAGTTTCTTTTCATTTTAATTTTTTGTTGTGTTCGTTTTTTATGTATTCTTTCACCAAATCCCAGGCTGGTACAGCCAGTCCCTGTCGACTGAAAAGAAATAAAACAGAAAAAGTGGATTTCGGTCGTAATAATCGCTGCCGCTGCTGCTGTTGCTGCTTCTGTGAGTGGCGCACAAAAGTCGAACAACATTAATCTTTTCATCCCTTGGCAGCCTCCGTCACCGCCACCGCCGCGTCGACACCGTGGCCGCACTCATTCGGAATTCAACAACTACCTGAGGGAAAAGGAATAAATTCGTAATTTCCTGATGATTTTCAGATAGAATATGAAAAAAATTAAAAAAGAAAAAAATAAATAAATAATTTATCCATTTATCAGGAAATTTTTTTGACAGCAGTGCTTGTCAAAGTGGGCCAGGAAATTGGCAGCGCTGACACCGTTTCAATCGTTGTCGCTTAAAGAGGCTGGAGGTGCGGGACCCTATCTCCGTTTCCGCTCCCAGACCCTTTCACCCGCAGACCAAGTGTAAATGTAATTAAAGTGCAAATATCTTGATGTGAGGGCGCGTGGGACTTTCCTCGGAGGGTGAAAGGGAGAGGGAGAAAATAAGGCTCCACTTCAGCAACTGTCATAAATATGAAATCGCATGTACACACGCGTATGTACACATATGAGTGTTTGGATGGGTGTCATTTAACTGTCTTGAATTTTTAAGGACACCGACTCGGATGTTCGACGTCGAAATGAGTTTGTGGCTTATACGCTTCTTTTTAAGTCTAATTCAGAGTGCTTCGATGGACGGAGAGGGCGCAGTGAGTGAAGAAGGCACCGGTTTTGGTGAAACGTGTTCGGCTGCACAAGCAGACGCTTTTGGGGAAATAATTTTCATGTCACTCTATGAAATAATTTAGTTTTATGTGCAGATGCCGCTTTTATGCGTTTTCCTGTGTGCGGGAGAATTTGATAAATGGCATGCATTCGGGGCGACATGGATGTGCATCTCTGGATGTGACGATGGAGATTTCACAGAGTGACGGATGGTGGTGCAGGAGTTGTGTGGGCGTCTGCTAATGGCAGGGCCACTGAGTTCCTGAGTGATTGGAGTGAAGTGGGCGCATCTATGCATGTAATTCGAAAGGATGTCCTGCAGAATGGACGTCCATCCAATTCTTGGAGATGCATCCAAACACTCCACAGAGTGCAGGACGTGGTATACTTTGGCATTTGCAGGCTCATCTCACACTTTCATCGCCGGCTTCTGGGTGTGATAGTAGATGATCGAATCGCCCTTTTGACAAATGAGTGCCGACGGAAATGAAAATGCGAACAATTTGTGTAATGCAACAGTGTGTGCGATGCGATTTTCAAGTTGACTGTGTTCACAAGTCACAAGCAATTAATGTCGTACTGTGTTTTAAATGTTTTCTACATCGCAGTACTTAAGGTTATGTTGGGGTCGCTGAAAGCAGATGGCTGTCACATTTAGGCCAAATTAAGCTCTTTGTAAAACCACGCGGATTGACCACTCCGCAGCTTGGAACCAGAAGCGGTTTAGCTTGCTTATGCTGACACAGTTTAGCTCGTGGAGGTAATTAATATAGTTGGCTTCTAGATACGGAGGAGCTGATAAGTGGTCTCTACCATTGCACGGTATGTCACAATGTCCCGGTACCCACATGAGGTACTGAAATGCTTAGCCATCTCGTTAAGAGACGGTCTGCAATTATGGGACGTTTTTGAATTGAACATTGTCCATTGTCATTGCGTTCTGGCTGCCCGAACAGATGGTGGTATCGGAGCCTCTTTTATCGCACTGGTTTCTACTTGATGAACGTTACAGTGGTCAGAGAGCTTCAATGAGAGAGAAATATTGAGGGCTTTTGCAATAGACACCTAACACACCGTCTTCGATCTGCCTGTGTACATACGTGTACATCCTTCGATCTGGAAGGAATGAATTTCAACTCGAATATAGCTTGGGGTAGTAGGCGATTGGTTCAGAATGGTTGAGTGACCGATGGTAAGTGCGGAACACAGTCGGAGTGTTTTTAGTCACATGGCTGTGCAGGCTGCCATTTGTTTACCGAAGAGTGCCAGTGGAGGAGTGTGTTGTGTGCATCAGACGGAGCGCTTCTCAGTCTCTGCATCCGGTTGAGTGTCTTATGCTGCTCATCAGACTGGGACTATCTTCTGGTGTTGAGTACAAGTTGACGCTAAGTGTTCATGTTTTTGTCCATGCTTGTAGCTTATCGAAGGCTTGTAGCTATGTCTCTTTGAGTGTTGACTGCAAACATAGTCCTCATATGCAGTGACTTTGTAAACAGCCTCTTTTAGTATAACCGCTTCGTTCCAAAGACGGTGTGATCGTACACTTTCCTGTTGGGTTCCTCTATTAACTCCTCTGTAGATCGCAACATCTCCCAGACAAGATTGAGTTATCCTGTTGGTGAGTAGCTGATAGATGAAAGCCACCTAGGACATTCCAGCGGATGCCCAGGTCATTGGTGACAACGTGCAGCCTGTGGTGACAAAGACCTTAAAAGTACCAGACTCTCTCAGTAAACTGACTGTTGGCCGCAGTCTGCTTTGATATGCATTAACTCCCTGTTCGACCAACCATTGGTTAGATTGCAGAAGGTTTTGGTATCACCAACAGGCGTAGTCAGAATCGTTTTGATAAGGTTTGCTGGTATAAATCGTGGCGCTCATTTGCAACGAATGTGGCCTGCTTCCAGTACCAAAATTATGTTACATATTTCCATGCACTCGGTGGCCAAGTTAAGTTGTGGTGGTTCCTGTGAATTGAAACGATCGGCAACAAGGTAGTATTTCATCTAGATCTTGAGAAAAGTACTTTACTTTAAGGAAGAGACTTCAAGCTCGTCCTGTTGAACTACCACAGGCGTATTCATTTCCTTGGATGAAAACTTCTACGAAAGAGTGAAGGCAGGCATCAAAGGTTTTAACTTTCAATTGAATCATCCTTTGTATGAAGTGGGCGACGCTATGTTTAATCGGGCTACGTGTGAGTCATTTGCTCAAATCTTAGTCTCTACGTTTAGCTGGGGTCACCCATTTCACCACCCACCCACATTTGAAGCAACCCACTTTCAAAAATGCGTCTCATTGTCTGTTTCAATCCTAAGCCCAACTCAGTACATGCATTTCAACCGAAATGTGCCTCGTCAACAACAGCTGTCGACAACTGAAGATTTGAAAGGCCACAATTCTCTGCCAATGAAAAAAGACAAAAAAATAAAACAAAACAATCACCTCAGTTAAGCGGAGAGCCACCCGGCACCCCGGTGAGAATTTTATATGAATCGTGTGCTTGAAACACAAGCCGAATCCCATTTTCAATTTGTACGTTTCTGACAGCACAATTGTGGCGCACAATGGGAATAGCAACAACGTCACGATAACGAGTTCTCTGCTCACCAGTGGCGAGGTTAAATAATTCAATTTATTTAAATGGAATTTGATTGTTTATTCCGTCCGGCCAAAGTTGGTCTACAATTCGCGTGCAAATAGAAAATATGGCACATTCAAAAGTTGAAAAAGAGGACATCTTAAGACGGTAAATGGCTCAAAAGGTAAACTTCTAATGCCTTTAACTGCCGAAAATGTATCCTGATTGACAGGAGAGGGTGTAAGGGAATTATGCGCAGATTCACTTTGTGTTAGCGACGGGAATGGCGTTTCAAACAAACAAACTTCAACTGGCATAAAGCACTCGCAGCAATCCTGGAGGCCACTTCGGTTTGTATTTGGACACGGCGGAGTTGGCGGCTCAACCACCATTGTTTCCCGGATTTTCAAGAAGCAGCGCGTTTGCATTCGGTGCGATGGTTCATTCCTAGGCTGGCGCCAAATTTCTTGGAATTTCCTCGTTCAATGTACGATCCTTTCGAATGTCCTTGAGGCGAATTTAACAACAGAGAAGTTTTCCTTTCCTTGCGTGCTTGTCTACAGAGTTATTGCTTATGCGGGTGATGTTGCTCCTGCGGCTTCTGGATACTACTCTGGATATACGCTCTGAGCCGTGGCACGCAGAATGCATTCCTTAAATTCGATGCATGGGCGAAAACATATCCCACTTTCCCGCAAAAGGATGCCTCCACAAATGCAAAGATTCTGTTTCCCATTGTTGCCAATGAACTGAACAGGAAACCCAACCACTTGCAGCGGTCCACTGGCCTATGCTGCTGCAAGAAATTCCTTGGACGCGAACAGGGATTACAGCCTCGCATTGCACACTGACTATTCACTTCTGGACAGCACTGCTGTTTTATTGAATCACGGTGTACGTGCCGCGTACTACGAGTATTTCACATATATGTAAACATAGTCACGTATATTTCATGTTCACGTACTCACGTGTGTACGTGCATGTGTCGTAGGCTATAGACAGTACAACTCTTAACCGAGCACAGCGATGGGCTTGGATGTGCGTTAACGGAGCTCCGCTGCATGCAACGAGTGGATCCTCAATTTACTCCGTTCCATATATGCTCAATGCACTTCGACTATGGACCGAACTTGGCACAGCTCATGACACTGTTTCAGCAAGTTCAATTTAACGATACCAGGCGCCCATTACCTCAAGCTCTCTTCGAGAACAATCCTTCTCAAGCAGCAATCCTTTAAGACTGGAATCGAAATCTGACACTCACACACTGGGTGGTCCTTTGCTAATCTTCACAAATGGATCTATGATGGATAAAGGAGAGAGAATGGATGATAACCCCAAGGATCTGGGTATATGTATTTATATCCGTGCACCTCCCCAAACATTGTAGGGTTTTCCGGGCATAGACCATTATGATCAAGGACAATGTGCAATTCTCTGTCAAACTCAACCACAGAGTCCTATGCTGGAAACTTAGACAAAAATGATTGGGTCTTCTGAAACAGCTGTCAAGCTTCATGAAAGCTTTCTTTTGTTGGTTTTCCAATTGGGACTTGATAACATTCAATTTAATTTGTGAACGCACACTTTCACTAATCATCAAACTGTCACTGACAATTTATTCAGTAAACTCAACATTTTCATAATGGTAAAGTACACGAACGAGCAATGTCTACAAATTATAAAAATTTTCTACCGAAATTCGGAGTCGGTCATCGCAACTTTAAGAGAGTTAAATTCATCGCAAAATCATCTTCAGTGATGAAGCTCATTTTTGGCTCATTAAGTTCGTCAATAAGCAAAATATGCGTTATTGGTCGGGTGGAAATCCACATGTGCTTCATAAATCACCACTTCACCCAAAAAAAAATAACTGGTTGATGCGATTTGCATGCCGGCGGCGTTATTGGGCCATATGGTGAATGATCAGCATTATCGCGCTATGATTACAGATTATTTTTGGCCCGAATTGGAAGATATGGACTGGTACGGGATGTGGTTTCAGCAGGATGGTGCCACAAGCCGCACCCACACAGTATGGTGAGCGTGTTATCTCAAGAAATGCTCCAGTCGATTGGAGGCCTTTTTCATGCGATTTAACGTCGCTTGACTATTTTTTGTGCGGCTACGTTAAGTCATTGGTTTATGCCAACAAGCCGAAGACGTTGGAAGAGCTCAGACCCAACATTGAACGCGAAATACCGGCCGTTTCGGCCGAAACGTGTGGCCGGGTCGTTGAAAACTGGGTCCAACGAATCGACCGCTGCAAACGTGCCCGCGGTGGCCACATGAACGAAGTCGAGTTCCATTCATAAATGTTTTGATTGTACTTCAAGCGGATAATAAAGTTTTTGAAAAATCTCAAATGGTTTGCGTTTTTTTTAAAAAAAAAATTGTCAAGTCCTTATTGGAAAACCCTTTACTACATTCACACCGCACCCAAATCCAACATTTCGGCTAGTTTTAACATTGCAGCCTCGTCTGGATTTGACTGCGTACGTAAAGAGACAAAACTACATACTAAGTATGTACATACCACACAGAATATTGTCGGAAGAGCTAAGACCCGGAGGCAACCATGCTCTAGCGGCAGGCCTGACAGGGATTTCAGAGAATAAATAAAATTGTATACTAGTCGCGCGTTGAATCAGAGGTATTTTATTTTTGGCATTGTCACCTCAAAGCAACTCCGCTCCAAGCTCTGATCGAGACATGATTAGCTTAGCACCATTGGAAAACCATCCGACGTCAGTGACGGTTTCTCCGTAATCCAGTACCTTACTCGCCAGGAAACTCATTAAGACTCTCCAATTCTCTCCACTGAGGCTAGTCTTTAGTGAGGTCTGAGGTCTCATAGCTGACGTTGACTTTAACCACATCGCTAAAGAATCCGTTCACCATTAACCATTCCGGCGCTCCTCATCTTCTTTTGAATCGTATGGCCCCCGTCTTGGGAGCTCGGTCGCTTGAACAAATATAACGGGGCTCCAGCACCTTGTGCATCCGATGCATTTTGGCTTGCCAACCGTCCTGTCGTCACTAGCACGCCCTTTGACTGAGTGGCTTGTGCTAGGTTATTCTGGACGCCTGTTATGTCGGTTCGGTTAGTTCTGACGAATTATATTTACAGTGGTAATATTTAGGACACTTTTGCAATAATTCGGTATAATCATCTATTAGTTATTTACATAATTAGGTGTTCCCTAATTCATCGGCCATTTAGATCGAGTGTGCAAGCGCAGTCTATGCAACTCGTGTATGTTTATGTAATGTTGACGTAATCAAGGTACGCTAAGTTGTAATCAGCAAATTGCGGACGAAGTAAATTTTTTTAATCTTTTCGTTATTTAAACTTGAGAGGTTTAAGCTCAGGAAAGTGACATCGTGTCATTTCTCATGTGTTATTTTCACCGAGGTGCGCTTTATTTTGCTGTGGTAAGTTGATTCTGGCAACCAAGACCTTAGGGTGAGTCAGTGCATGCCAAAGGAATGATTTTATGTTTGGTAATAAACATCAACAACAACATCCGTCTGTTGGTTTTAAGAAACACTTCGTGTCTGAAATGATAGTTCCCGCAGTGGATACATTTACTCTACTTCGCTCTGCAGAAGTCTGGCATTGTAACTGTCGTTTGCCCCAGGCTAAACTCCAGGCTCACAGTCGTTACTCTTAAAGCATGTGTGAATGTTAACACAAAAAAAAAACCGTCAATGATGGATAACGCTTATAAGCGTGAGACGTGTTCACACAAATCCCGATCATCTGAGGTATCTCTGGCCAGAAAAGCCATCATCAAAGGGATCATGAACTGACTAAATTTGTAATTCCGAACAGTTGCCGTATCAAGATTCAATGATATTGTTTATGTTCGTCAAAGGACGTTAACATCGCCAAGAGGCGACGTGTGTGTGCCCTTATCATCGCACACTAAGTGCCTTTATGGAATCGTTAAATTCCAATGAACTCACTGCTCCAACGCCTAGACTACTCGTATGTCCGTGAGCAGTGAACACTCGCTGAATCAATTTATTCCTTCTGCTGCCGTGCAGCATTTAACAACGCCAATGTCTGTCGGAATCCGATGTCAAAAGGAAGGGAAAAAAGAAAACCGGAAATTGCTTAACTTCATCCTAGATTTATTTACTGCAAGCGTTCCCGTTTCGTTTTGAGCACGTTTATCTGCGAGTACAATTGCCGAGGTCTCCTCACAGATATGTACATCCGCTTGTACATCTTACGTGAGGAATCCAATTACACGATATCCAGGCATTACGTTTTCAATTAAGTGCAATAAATTCCCTTGGGCACACTTAATTGGTTATCCAAGATCCATAAAAATAGGTATACCCTCGCATGCATACATATTTTTTACATGAACTGCTGGAGTCGAGTTGGGTGCGCTGTGCGGAGTATCCTTCGATTGTATTTCACTCGAAGGAAGTTTTTATTAGTCACGCGGTAATTCTACGTGGCGGGGGCGGAGGTAATTCAGATGAATGTTCAAGTTCCTGACGGCCAATGATTAATCAATGAAGTCGATTATACGCCGCATTGAGTGAAAAGGATGGAGTGTGGAAAAGGTCTGCGCAGGAACGATGACAGGCAACCTTAAGCATCCAGCCATGACCGAGACCGAGACTAAGGACTGGGGAGACATCCTTAAGGGGACTTAAGGGAGCCCTCCCGTATGTTGCTAGTGTAACTAATTGTTATCTGTATGTGTATTAAGTCGAGTTTTTGCGCCCACAACGGTTTCGAACACGCAATTTCCCGCTCTGCTGTTCAGCTTTATGTTGTTCTCAACAGTGCTAACAAATTCTCTCATTATGGGCAAGTTACGAGTCCGTGTTTGTAGGAGTAACGGCTCGGGTTGGCTTGTGGGAACCAGAATGGCATCATATAGACAAAAATTAAAATTTATAAACAAACAGTTGAAACAGCTGCCTTTGATCTGTTCAAGTTGGGAAAGCTAGATAGGTGATGTACAATGTTGGTGGGAAACAGAGATAAAATGTTCGCAAGTTAGTTTCTTGATTGGTTGTTTTCTGTTTTCAACAAAATGGTTTTTGGACATATATATTGATGTGGCTTTTTTGACATCTTGTTGTTTCATTCGTAGTTTCTGGTGCGCAATTTCGAATCAATTGATCAACAAACATGAATAGGATAGTGATACATCTAAATTAGTAGTGGAACCAACTTCGGAAAGAAGCCTGTTGCGACGAAGAGGGGCAACTAGTAATAGAGTCGCAGTCGATACTGAAAATCTGGAAAGATCACTTCTGTAGACTGTTAAACGGCGAGGAAGACACCAATACTGCCATCAGCCAGAATGTTCTACTCCATTCCATCTCCCTGACCTAGACAAAGTCAAGATATCGAGACTAAAGTCGAATAAAGCTGCTGGTGCAGACGGACTGCCTGCAGAACTTTTTAAAGCAGCTGGAGATGAGATGGAAGAGTACATGCACCAATTCATCTGTAAGATATGGTCGGAGGAAAGCATGCCAGATGAATGGAACCTCAGTACCTTCAACTGTGCCAACTACCGAGAGAGAAGTCTCCTAAACACCGCTTATAAGATCTTTTCTGCCGTTTTGTGTGAGCGCTTGAAACCATTCGTGAATAACCTGATAGGTCCTCATCAGTGCGGTTTCAGGCCGGGGAAGTCCACTATCGACCAAATCTCCACACTATGGCAAATCCTGGAAAAAACCTAAGAGATGCAGATATACACCCACCACCTATTCGTCGATTTCAAGGCCGCATATGACAGCGTGCATAGAGACGAGCACTAAAACGCCATGTCTAGTTTAGACATTCCTGCCAAACTCGTCAGGTTGTGCAGGATGACGATGGAGAGCTCTTGCTGCTCAATCAAGGTCGGAAAAGAACTCAAAGAGACGTTCAATGTCAAAAAAGGTTTTGCGCAAAGCGACGCACTGTCATGTTATTATTTCTCTAACTCACTCGCCAACACAAGAGGCACGATCTTCCAAGAGTCCGTACAATTGCTAGTCACCGAAGGCAGCTTTAACTTCGAGGTAGTTAAGGACTTCGTCCACCTCGGCTCCCAAGTAAACAGTATGAACAACATCAGTACCGCAGAATAACAAGAATAACTCTTGCCAATCGCTGTTTCTTTGGGCTCAAGAGGCAATTGAGTAGTAGAGCCCTCTTTCGAAGAACCAAGCTAACATTCTATACGACCCTGATCATCCATGTCCTGCTCTACGGCCCAGAAGCCTTGGCAATCTCAAGAGCAGATGAAGAAGTCCTTGGTATTTTCGAGCGAAAAGTTCTGCGCTCTATCTTTGGTTCTGTTTGCGTTGATGGTTTTCGGAGAAGAAGATTCAACCATGAACTATGCGGGCTGTACAGGGACATGAGAGTTGCCAGGCGTCTACGGATTCGACGGCTATGATGGCTAGGTCATGTAGAGCGCATGGACAACACTGCTCCAGCCCGAAGAGTCTTCGACTCCGAACCAGTGGGACAACGCAATAGATCACGGCCACGGAACCGATAGCACACACAAGTGGAGAAGGACCTCTGGCAACATGGTGCGCGAAATTGGAGACAGCTGGCTAAAGATCGTGCCAGCTGGAGAAGCTTGTTGATTGAAGCCCAGGTCCACCCCTGACTGTAGCGCCATTAAAAAAAGGAGAACCAACTTTGGATATCTTTGTAATGTAGAAGGATTTTTAACAAAGGAATTCCTGAAAAAATTGAGATAAATCACCAACAAGCCGGAAAAAAAGAGCAGTACACGTCCGTTATGCTTTAACCAAAAATGAAAGCAGCTCAAGAGATAGAGCTACACAAAGCCCCAAACTTTTAAACTTTTTAACTTGCATTGTTAGTAGCACATTTCCAAAGAAATTCCACAGAGTTGTAGGAGAGTTTCTTTCAGTCTACCCACCAGCCAGCGCGTCAGTCTCCGTAGGCTTGACATATTCTAGTAACTTTAAGCTTAGGTTCGTTTTTCGTTTGTGGTCCTTAGAGGCAATCGAATTTCCGTACGTACTTACCTCGCCAGTTGGTATTTCCACGCCACATTAGCACACCTCGTAATCAACAACCAGATCATCACCTTCGTGATCTTCTCCTAACGGCCTTCATTTGACGGCAACTCACACAATCGCGACGACCCGGGCCACGTTAAAGACAACTCAAAACCCAAATCACTTGGGACCTCAACAGACAGGGAGAAGGTGTTATCGTCACATAAAATCCACGATGAATGCTGCAATTAACGCCTCACAATGCGGGCTGGGGGTCAGCGGATTCCGCTCCTCCGCTGAGAGCCTAATTCGCAGAGACTCTCATTACTTTTGCGTGGCAGGGGTTGCCGAACGTAAAGTTCCACGGGATTTGAAACACCTCCAAATGCGAATACCCTCCGCCCCAGGCGGAGTGGCGACTCTCGTACGAGGGTGGAATTTTCACCCACAAGACCATTGCCTTGGGGAGGTGGCTATATTTGCGTTTAATATCTGAATAATCCCTAAATAAATTGAAATACCCTGCGTGACTATTGGATTAACGTTTTGCTGAGGATATTTCCTTAATTATGCCCATATCGGGGCGTTGCGTTGTGCTGGCATGTCTTAGTTGTGATTTGAGACATCCTTCCGCTTGCGAACATCTTTGATGGAAATGAGATACACACAACCGCATACGTACGCACGCAGCACTGACGATGTGAGGCGAGCTATGTGAGGAGACATTAAGCAGAAGCGAGGCAGCAGGCACAGTAACGTCGGCTTTGGCATGGCCTTAAGTGATAGGAAATCCACGAGATTATAGTCTTCTTCGCATCCGCCGTCGTTTGGGGTATTGAGAAATCCCAGCTCTTAATGGTGAGACACGGCACGGTACATGCCTGCGAGCTGCGAATAAAGGAGTGCGGGTTTGCTGTCGTACATGTCTTCCGGTGTTGGGGTGTGTACGCCCACCCGCAGCCAGATACAATGAAGTGATGTGGCTTAAAGGTGCCAGGTAGACATGGCCTATGTGTGTGTTTGTGCTGTTGTTTGACAGAAGCAGCAACGCGCCCTCATCCAACACCCAACAGCCCAGCTCTTTGAAATCCGAAACTTTTGAAAGTGCTAGTGGAATGCTCACGTGCTTTGTTGCTGTTCACGCTGTTCCGCAGTCGTGTCCTCGGCGCTTGGAGTGAGTGATTAAAGTGGTGACACGACATGGAACTGCCTGCCTACTGCCTAGTGCAAATGCCACACAATAACGTTATATGACATATGTACGTACGTACGAGTAACCATTCACCGCAATGTGTGTTTATAGCCCACCAAAATGAAGACATGCTCACGTGTGAATGTCGGTTTGCTTCTGGGAATCGGTCGGCTCAGCGGTCTCTGTGGCTCAGGTAATGGATAAGAGGTTATTTATGGAAATAAGATCGTGACAGGTTGATGGGAACAGGCACGAGTATGTGCGAGAGACGAGCTAAACATGCGCAACACAGCGACTGAGGACTAAGCCTGCCGCACAAAAGGATTTACGTGGCAGGAGCGATAGTTGTAGCACACTTCATTACAAGCAGCCACCCGAGAACATTGGGGTGATAAAAGCTGAAGGTCTATCAATGTTGCGATGGGAATGTCGCGGGTTGCCTGGTGTCGTCATTTTCTTTGTCATCACGGATTTGATGGGAATAGATGGATGATGGAGGTCCCTACGTTCAGCAGGATTTTATTTTGCTGATTTCACACTTACTAGGGACGCGTACAGAGCAGTTCAGTGACAGTGCCAAGGACGAATGCACTAAGCAGATCCAATTTATCTCGTGGGAGTCGTTGAGGTGTTTATTGTGCCCGATGGGTATCGTTCTTCAATGATTCCCTGCTAGTGGTTTCTGGGGAGTGGAGGCGCTCATGGAGCTCCACTTGATTCATGCGCCAATCAAGAAATCTTTTGCATACTTATCGGTCATGGTATGATGCCACGTCGCGGTTTGTTTATGCATTCTTTCATATTGACGTGGGAATGGATTTTATTGCTTGCGTGTGACTTCGGTACTGGCAACCTGCAACAAAGCAACATAAAACGTGAACTCTCAATGGTTGGGGAAGCCACAAGCGTGTCTGAAATGAATACACCAAAGAAATGCTTGCTGTTGCCAAGCACCACTTTCAAGCATGAAGGAAGGTGTTAGAATCTCTTCTTATGTCGCTTGTGAGAGAACACTACTCAGTCATGGTGAGCACAATGGTCTTTAGAATTTCGAAGAAATTGACAGCGACTTCTACTTAAATGGGTGCGTGGGTGAATGAATAGTCACTCCACTGGCAAAGTAGCTTTGTCAAACAAAGGAAAAATGTGTCCAGGAATGGAGACAATGGGAACAATAACTACAAAGGCCAACAAACAGTTTACCTTTTGTGCAAACTTAATAACAAGAATATGTTTAAGCCTTGCAGCTGTTCAGAGGAGTTTTTGGCTCTTTCTTACATTTGAGTAATTTACTAGACAGCTAGTTGAGGTGTTGAATTACACGCTTGTATGAAATTTTATTTCGAATCTAATTAAGAAAGAAAATATAAAGAATGATCAGAAATTCCCAACTCGTAGCCAAGATTATGGGTCATGTTCTTGCTCTTGTGAGATTCCATCATCACTCACTAACCCAAGGCCGACTGTTCATTCCAATGCCTTGTTGTACCTCTCCAATGCCCACGAATACATTATGTAATGTCAGCTGAGATATGTAAGCAAAGCCTGGTGACAATGAACAAGCGATAATTATGCCGGAAGTATGTTAAAAAAGACTTAACAGATTCATGGTTTAGGTAGGAGTGACTGTCAGAGCTGAATAAGTTATGACCCATTTAGATCTTGCTTGGATCCATTTTTGTATCACTATCCTGTGATTGATACACTTCTTCCTCATCCCTGCAAATCCTGCAGAAGCCGTTGTAGGAGGCTTACATTCTTCTTGCGTGTGAGCCCAACACACAGTGATCGGTGATAATACGAAACTACGACCTTTCCGTCACGAATATCCTGTCAACACTTCGACGTGAACTTGTCTTTGTTAGCGGATCGAGTTAATGATCTAAAATCTAAACTTGTGTATTATTAAACCAGTATCCAAGCTTAGAATAACATATTGACAGAAATGCACCGATGACCACCTCTAAACGCTTTGTAACTTCGAGTCAATATTTCTCTTGAATTAAACACCTAAGTTTGACATTAAAAAAGTGGGAACACTGATAGAACTCCGCAGCACTTTTTGGAAAGTAACATATGACCAGATAAGAGTTATAGGAAAATAAAATTAAAATACAACTACAACGATTTGAGATATGAAATCAATTATGACTTTATTTTGAAGCTACATTCATGGCATTTTTGTATACATTTCTGTATTCATTTTAATGCATTTGATCATTACTCATTGGATGCGATTAAAAGCATGAAGTGTATCCAACGGAGGTACTATCGAGCAGCTTGTGAATCAACTGGTTTGCTTGAATCAATACAAATTGCATCAGCATCCGATTATTGCTCCCCAGATCTTTTATGAAGAAGCGAGAGTAAAATGCTATGTTGATAGAAGTCGAGCGACTAGATAGAAAAACTTGGTACCTTTGAGATATATCCGCCGAACTCGTCTATTTAAAAAAATTCCATATTTCAACCTACTGAAAAAGTAATTACTTAAGAATTCCATATAATTCTAGATTTTAACGAACTGTCAAAACATCAGTCGGAAATAAGACCGTATTTTTTTACTTTTGTATTGGATTTCACAACCAGTTACCACAACTGTAGCAACTTTGCTCGTGTAGCGCTCTGGCAAGTCGTGGGTACTTAAACCTAGGAGCCTACTATTTCAATAATCTCAACGAGCTAAACAGCGCCAGCACAAGCCAGCTAAACCGCTTCGTCCGAAGTACCAACTGGTTCCAATGTTAGGAGAAGTCAATTCGTGTCGTATTACAATGGTGCTATTTTTGCCCAATTGTGACTGCCTTCTGTAGTCAGCAGCTCCTACCGAACCTACCTAATCTGGCACAGCTGTATGTTGGCACTAATTTGAAAAAAGTGATGGCCAAGTAAGAGCGATAGTCTAATTTCGATGATTTCGTTCGATGACTTCAAGCAATTTCAGTTCACTTTACTGAAAGGACTACATAGTGTCAATCTTAAAAATAAGCAAACAGCATAAAGTTGTCTGTGTTCTCAACAAAATTAAATTCAAAAGGAACATTATTGTGCTGGGCTATTGGTCGTGCACGAAATGCTGATGTTTGGAATTGGGATTGTGTAAGGTGCGAGTGTTTAGGGTGAACGCTCGAACAGTAAATGATGATTATTAACTTATCCAGATGAACGCTATAGGTCCACCATGACCGTCCTCAAAATCTCTTCCATGAACCACAACCACCGACGATGGATAAAGCGCCTAAATTGACATTACATGAAAGGCTGGTGACAGGAATCATGGCAAATTGAATCCATTTTCGAAAATTCAAATAATGTCCATTCTGCAATGTTCTTTGATTGGCACGCATACCAGACGCTCTATGACTCAAAAGAAGAAAGAGTGAAGCATGGTCTTGCCAAGAAACCATTACCCTCTTCGCAAGCAATGTGCTTGGAAATGTCAAATGCAGCCATCCTCGTCGGCCACAACTTTCGAGATCTCAAATTCAATTCCAACACAAAATGTATATTGTGACACTTTAACTCCGATCGAATTCGAATATTTCGTTCCATCGACAGCTGGTGTGTTGGGATTTTTGATTGCAATTCAACCAATCAACGTCACTCCCATATGAGATGCGTACGAATGTACATCCGTCGATATTGTTGTGTCGCATGCGAAAGCATTTGGTTTGGTTTCCATGTCAATAAGGGTTGATGCCGTCGAACACTGATTTTCCAATTGCTTTTCTGCCATTCAATAAATCAGTGCAAACCAGAACAAACCGGTGTTTACAGTGAATTAAACATGTCCTTCGACAGGGACGGGGACACGGACATCGACATCGGATGGCGACTGCTATTGATACAGCATTTTCGCAATTGCAATTAAATCGTGGTGCGGTTTTGGAAAACAAAAGCATTAAGTGGAGGCGTTGTTTTTGTGAAATATGGCAAACATATAAAAGGTGACAGGAACACATGTGTCTACACAAATATGCATATTTGAGAGGCAATCAAGGGTATCTGATTTAAGGGATTGCTGACCTATGTTGTGGTTGCACTTAGAATTCAGCTAGAGATTATCGTCGCTGACGATCTAAATTTGGAGCAGATAGTTCAACTAAATTAAATGAGGGGAGGATATTGGTATGTCAATGTGATACGAAGGTCTGTTCAACATTTGCCTAAATTAAATGCTACCTCGGCTAATAGCAAGTTGGCTTGTGATTCTTGAGTATAGTGAGTGTCCTAAATATCGCACACCCTTAACCAGCCAGTGTTGCATTCATTCGCTTTGCCTTTTTTGAATAGTTAAAGTAAGTATTTAGTATTTAGTCTTTAAGTAAGTAAAAAAAAACTTAACTAAAAATAAATGCATAAAAAAGGAAAGAACCTCACACTTTTAAGCGATGTGCTGCTAATATGGATGAGCATGTTTTTGACATGGACGAGGGAGATCCAGTCGAAAGATAGCCTTTCCACACAATTTAGGGAACACTACATCATCAAATGGATAGTTATCTGTGCAGCTAAACGCCAAAATGTGGTTTTAGGCACGTTAAATAGCTCCAAGCCTTCAAGCCCATACTCAATTTGTATATATTTCACTCAGTCCTCTTTTTGGTGGCTGTGTGAACCTCGATCCCATTGTCGCCATAAAAAAACTAACTCGCCATCAAAAAACTATTTATTTGAGTCTGTAATTGTGTGTTAAATAAGGGGTATAATAGGAACACCTATGGTCGGCCAGATTACCAACATCTAGCTATTTCACATTTTTTTTTAAATATGTCAATTTTTATAAGCTGCTTGGTGTCCCAAAATTAATGCATTATTTGATGAAATTGGAAACACCGTTTTTAGTCTTCAGATTGTTATTTTTTTTATCGAATAATAAAGTTCATAAGCTCTATGGAATATGAAATAATCGGGCAAATGGCCTCCACGGCTTTGCTGGGACGAACGCACTCATTTTTGCATAAGTCTGGCTGAATTTCGTTGATGTAGCGCACACTATGTGGGCTCTTCGAACCCAAAATATGGAAATGTTGACAATTAACAAAGCCGTCAAGGTGCAAATGTGCCTCATCACTGAGGATTATTTTGCTCGAAAAATGAGCATCCAACTTGTTGATGTTCACTAATCCAAACTTTTATTTTTACTAACCCTATACTAAAAGCCGTTCAATTATAGTTAAAGCTGCCACTAATTTACTACACAAGTGGGGGCAGATTTAAATATTGCGTTAATCTTAGAACACCCTTTACTATATTATTTTGATTTCACTTTTGATATCAGCCCTCCACAAAAACACTTAGCAAATCTTACCCAAAAGTTATAATTAAAAATCCTCCACGTAGGTACACTACACATGTGTTTGACAAGACAACTCATGTTGCGAAATTGAACTAAAATAATGTAAATTGGCATATGCTTTCCTGTTATGTGATATTGTGGTGAGCCATATTGCAAACATATTTGAAGCAATCACTCTAATAATAGCAATTATCTGTGTGGTGGACCTGACGCTGGGTAGGTAATTGAGTGCACTAAGGGCCTTGCGGTCGTAGCTCACTTCTGTCCATTGTGCCAATGCTAAGGAGTTTTAAACTACCGTGAGACCTACTGTAGTCATAAAACCAGCCAGATTCGTATATGCATCCTAGCAGGTTTTTCAGTTCAACACCGCTTAAGTCCCCCAGTTCTATGAGCATTATGAGCAGAGCTGATTTTTGATACATTCTCTTTCTTCCTCATCTCTGTCGTTATGCAGTATGTTCAGACACATTTCATGTGTACCTATGGCACAGTGGCCGGCTAAGGACTTCTATTAGTGTGCATAGATACTTGCGACTAAAGTCGATCAATAATGTTGATATCTTATTGCTCAGCTTCGGCCATAGAGCACTTTGCTCTTGCTACAATACTCAGACCAAGCCATCGAGTTCTGTGTGCATCCTGTGCTAGTTTTTGTCTCATGGAACTGGGTGGCATACGGGATTGCTGCAGATTCTTCCAGCTACGAAACCTTTTCTGCGGAACTATCCGCCTTTTCGATTCCTTGAATTCCTGTATACCCCGGTACACAGCAGATAGTCACCGAACTCGCCAAGGATATCTCATTCATACTCTGTCTGCATAGCCTAACCAGCTTAGAGGACAGAATGTCTGATATATAGCCTTTATTGCCGCTTGGCTATCAGAGAAGATGGTGATCTGGCACTAGCTCCTACAGCAAGCACTTGCGCGAGTTTTAAGTTCTATGGGTTCATCCAAATCGTAGATCAGATTCGACATCAATGGTCTGCCGAGGCTGCATGTGTCTAGACTATGATTTGCCATGTTATAGTATGGATCGCTAGTAATCGCTGAATGTGTCAAAATTGCGAAAACTTACTACAAAAATAGTGATTCTGTAATGGTTACTATTCGCAAATCCATCATCGAAAGCCATTCGCTTAATGTACATTCATTAGCGAATGGCTTTTCACATTCAGCCATTAGTGAAAAATATTGAAGACTATCCATTTCGACCGATGATATGGCAAGTACAGCATTTGGACCTACCGCACATTATCTCTACAATCTTAAGAGCTTGAACTAACGCACAAGCTATGCCGTGGAACATACGTCGATTGGGTGCTCGTCAATATTAGCATTTTACGTACATTTACGCTTTTGTCGAAAACTTCAAACTCAATTAGTAAAAAAGACTTTAGTGGTTTTTCCTTGCGAGCACAGTTTTTTTTTGTGCCCCAAATCGAAGACAATACGGTTTCATCATGACAGTGCCACATCTCTCACAACAGGTCTCAAAGATAGTGTGAATGGTCGCCGTTGGGTATTTTTGCAGCATGGAGCTTATATAATGATCGCGTTTATGCAAACAATCTGCCAACGCTTGATAATTGACGAATATTAATGAGGTTGAGTTAGGCTAGGTTTCATCACATTGGTCCAGGCGGGCCTAAGTGAGACGTGGACGTCTACCCATATTCCTATCCTAGTTTAGGTTAGTGGGTAGAGGCGTCGAAGCACGTCTCACTAGTCTATAATCTGTTCTGTCTATTACGACAATCTTGATGATAGTTGTGACCGAGGTATTGTATCATTGCAAGGTACCACGTCGGATTCAAGTCCAAGAACTCTCGAGGAGAGCATTTGACAAGATTCAAGCAGTGTATTGAAACTCAAATTCGATCGAAATCTGGATGGCGGAGTTGGTTCACTACCTGCCTCTAGTAATCCTCTGATCTCCGTTTCGAATCTCAGTTAATACGCTTTATCCGGTTTTCAAATCTGGTCCAGTCACCATTTGCCCTTGGGATCAAATTAACGGCCCTATCACTGGAGTGGTATCATCAGTGGTAGTAGTTGCGACTATGGATATCACAATGGACAAACATGGTCTAAGTGTGGCCGACATACCTACCTAACTACCTACTTTCGGAACCACAAAATGGATGATCCTATGCAATGGAGTATATGTATGTTCTGGAGATTCAACACAGAGTCAGAATTCAGTCCGTTTCTCACATGAATCAGACAAGAATTCAGAGACAATGGTGTGATGAGATTTTTAGTGCATAATACAGATTTAGTAAGAATTTGTAAATTGAATAAGACGGTCTAAGGACTCAGTTTGCAGTACTGTAGAGTAAATAAACTGTAGCGCGGTCTGTCAACTGTCACCGACTGCGTCATTCCTTGCTGCATGTTCTTGTTCATCACTTACCAAAAGGCAAGGCACCCTTAATTTGGTAAACGCATGCACACTACGCAACTCGTGAGAATTGGTTGATTATTCGGTACCATAGAGTTCAGATAGGCGTCTGGAAATTGGTTCCCAGACACAATATAATGCTTATCAAACAGTACATTCCTATAGTTCCTAAAAAAACTGCTAGTAGGTTGTGAAATATGTATTGTTGAGTTCAGAATCGGCTAATTGCCTATACTCCCCCAAATATTTTGTGCAGTTGGTGCCAACCATAGGTTGGCGGCAAGAGTGGTCCCTGCGAAGCATACACCCTTCACACTAGCGGCAAATGTGGCAATTCATTCGCAACACAAAACACAAAACCCCACCTATGTCCAAGTTCAACCAATATGCTCTCTAATCAAAAGTCTAACTTTTCCCCCAAAAACACATCATAAAACTGCATTCGCACGAAAACTTTTGCATTGTTTTGGGTAAAAAAAATCCATGCCCTGACACATATGCTGTCCCGAGCTCCCGATGTGGACGGAAGCTAGTCCTTCGCCCCTCCTCTTCCGCACGAACCAGCATGGGGAACAAAACATGCGAATATGTCCTCATGTACATGCATGAGTGTCTATTTTTGAAAAGAACGCCTGACAACAATCCGTGTTCACCCTGACAACGTGACAATGGTGGCGACGGTCATTAAAACATCAAAGTCGGAAACTTTAAGGGAGTTCGCATATTTAGTAAAACTTGAAGCCACAAATAACCCTCCGCCCTTCAGGCACATGGTTTGAGTATATTCAACATCAACATGACTTACCGGCGAAACTGTAGATAAGACAGCCGGCGCCATGTAAATCGACCCCAAGACCAGTTCGTGGTGAACAGGCACCGCAGGGTGTGCAGATAACAACTTGTTTCGAATGAATTCTATGGCAAATGAACCGTGTTTACACACACCCCCATGTGTACACACCCCCGCCCACTGTGTTAATCGCATGTTGTAACGATGTCAACCGCCCCCCGAGTGCAGGGCAATATTTTTTTATCGACCAATACAGACTACGGAGCCAATTTTCATTTAAGCCAAGAGACAATCATATACATATCCCACGCCAATATCCACTAGCAATCGATAATGCGTCTCGTCCCTTCGTTTCCAATTACCTTTCGTTTCACTTTCTCTCTCCTCTGGCACGAGTGCGGCAACCACGTGATTCTGTGTGTCCAACGGAGAGTCCTGCGAAGGCCAACCGAAACCGAAAACCCAAACAAAATCTCACCGATGTCGTGGTGGTCGTCGTTGTCGTCTGGAAAGCGGATGTGCTATTTGAGTACCGCACTAAATTGACATCATTCACTTGCGTCTCCTCGAATAAGAGACAAATTTATGTAAACGCACCAACACTCAAAGGAGTCCACCAGCACTATGCACAGACACGTGTTCGTATCTCAGCCGTATCCAATTTGATGTTTGTCCCCCTTTTGCCAGCACCAACTACGGGCCAAGGAACCCCACTCAGCTGACACGATTCACTTCACACAGGGATATCTTCACTTTTACAGCGCGAGGTACTCTGACTGAAGCTCGACGAAAGGACAATGCGACACAATAGTAGCGTCGCACAGTACAGCGAGCACCACACGCAAGGGGACCGGTCTCAAAACACCGCCGCCTCACTTACGTCTCGCTGCTGAAGCGATAAAACGACGTTTTGCGGCCACAATACATTTACGGTTTTGCGGAAATATTTACCTTAGCGTTCACTCAGCCACGTCCTGCCCTTTTTTTATGCAGAATATGCGGATGTACGAGCACAGCGCTGGCGGTAGTTGTTCGCTTATTGTTTTATCGATTAGACTCTGAATGATTTTGGCTCACTTTCGGGGAAACACAAACAAACCGGCACCATAAAGGGAGACAATGGAAAATCAGCAGTTAACACGACCTGCGAGCGGAGGTCAGCGCAGATCCGATACCGAACTGTTCAGACGGTCGACGTTGAATGAACTAGCAACGTGATGAATATAAATACTTGGCGAAGGAGTCGAAGGATAGCGGCAGAGTGCCTCCTCGGCTGAGTGAAATTTCTGTCTTTGGGGCAGGGTGGCGATGCGCATGCCATTTGGGGGGTTGCTCGAAAACTGTTTGAGTGAACACAACGCGTTGGATGGGCTCGGTTGTGTTATGTTCGATTGTCGTAGGGCCAAATGTTGGTTGACATTGCGAACGAATAGCCGTGGTTTTGTGAAGAAAACTATGCGCCAGGGGAATACTTTTATGGAGGGCATGCTGTCCCCATAGTGGATTGGGTTCAGAAATCGGCGAGTTTAACAGCACCCCATTAAGGATGTCATAAAATTGTGTTGAAAAGTTGTGAATAAATGTACACGTTTACGTGCATTACTAGTAAATGACTGGAGTGGGATGTTTATCGAAAACGTGATGCGATGAGAGGCGAGATTAGTTGTTGCACGTTCAACCATCAAGTGAGCATAGTTAGAGTAGAGGGGCAACTTAGCTGTGACCGAGTAGTCTACTTCTTCGTTCCTATGAATGCTATGAAGTCATGCCAATGAGGGAGAAGGTACTTGACCATCTTGGCTTACAAAGGTGGAACCAGCTATCGAGTGATATTTACAGATCAATCGTATTCGAGGGGAAAATTGAGAAGTGTGTTTAAAGTTGCGGAGGCTCCACACGCGATGTTCTCTCCTTTGCTGTAAATATCGATAATGACCTATGTAGCACAGGCAAATTCCCACGTGAAATCAAAGAAGTTGTGGGGTCATCTCCGAACCACCCAAGGCGGAGCACTTTTCAGTGCAACGTACATGATAGCTGCTCTTGACATCATTCTCTACCTAGTTCCAATTGACATCCTTGGGAAACTAACAGCTAGCAAAACGTCAGATAGACTCAGGGAGTACAATCGAAAGGGCAAAATCCTTGTTCACTATCGCTGCCACGAAGATCAGCCGTAGTTAGCCTGAGTTCAGCACCTGCGGCCATCAGTAAATGAATTGTCAGAGTTTTCTAAATTGAATTACACTTTGTTTGGCTGAACAGGAGACCAGGGCCTTACACATTGGGCTAATTGAGTGGCAGGCGTAACGCTGTCAGGACAACCATTCACCTACATGCCACGGCGAAAAACTGTCTTGCGAAAAGTAGATAATTGTGGCTACATTTCCGAAAAGACCTGCCCAGCGAAGGAGACCTTCATATAAAATCGAGCACGAGACATTATCTTCTTTCCGTGGTGGACCTGGGCGGCAACCAACTAGCCACCAACACTCTGGATAGCTGACTCCCATTTTGCACGCCAAGTTGGTTGAGGTTTTTCCCCACTTGGGTGGGCCACCTTAGAGAGATCTCCTGTTGCCTTGTCCCACAGGTTCGGAGTCGAAGGTAAATCCACCGAGTCGAAGGCCTAGCCAGTTGTAGATGCCTGATTAGGCTCATTTCGATCATGTGGTTGAATATTCTCCTCCAGATGCCGTCAACGCAAACAGAATCAAAGATCGCACACAGAACTTTTTGCTTGAAGGAACCAAGGACATCTTTATCCGCTTTGAGACTGCGGCATACAGCAGGACTGGGATGATCAGTGTTTTATATAAAGTCAGCTTGGTCCATTGGCTCTATTACTCAATTGCCTTTTGTGCTCATAGAAACAGTGGTTGGCAGGATTGAAGTTATTTGTGGTGTTTACTGCGAAGTTGAGGTAGACGGAGCAGCTTCCGTCTCAATGCCAGCAAACGCGTCATTGACGGCTGGCTGTGTTCTACCAATCATGTCAATGTCATCCGCTTCCTAGCAGCTGTAAGGACTTCTAGAAGATCATGACCCTAGTTTTGGCGTGTGAGTCTAGCACGATCTGCCCCAGGATGATGCTGTAGAAGTCACTTGACATGCACATGCGCCTTGTCTAAATCCTTTTTTGGCATTGAAGGTCTCGGTGAGTACGTTACCGTCTCAATGGAGCTGCGAAAATTGTGTACAAATGAAATACAGACCTGATGCGTCAGTTTATTCATTTCTATATTTCGTCGTTAAATAGAACCACTTACTTGGTCCATCACACCAAGTAATCCTTTGTTTGGTTCTCGGTTCTACGCGAAGTCAGCATGGTTACTTTGGCATGCCGATGTAATCCATGAAGCCTTTGAATCGGTGGGATAATGACTCATGTTCACGACTGCGAGAGAGCACATCCGCCCAACTCTAGAGTTTCTCAGAAGAAATTGATTTCCTGCATCAGTTTGTATTCCAATCTCTTGTCAGCTCTCCTCTGACTACACGCGAAAGCTGGATTCAAATGCTGGCAGTTTCCAGTTTGATGATTTGTTTGTCTTCCGTTCACTTGTGGGCTTGGCTCGCAGGCCTCGAACTGCCTTTGCAAATCCAACTCACTGCATGCACTAATGCCTGTCTCTGGGAATACGAATGCGTACACCAATGCAAAGGGCTTTGTGATGTCTTTCATGCATCACGCACACAGAGATACACACAGTCCTTCATGAAGGACATTCTTGGATCAGTTTCACAAAGTACTGCGCTTGGAGTATTTTGATTGATTTTTCCTTAAATTCTACCACTGAACCTTTGCGGTGGTGGTTGGTTCTAACAGGCCTACAAAGCAGTTTTCCGCATTCATCCTGAAATTCTCAAAGCGTGCAGGATGCTACGTAAATCAAATACCGTTTCGCATTACATTCATGAGCCCCTCCAACGCTATCGATCCACGCAAAAACACAAAACCCATTCAAAGACCACCACCCGCCAGCCAGCTGGCCGCACTCCATGTGTGTGGATTCAAAAATTGATTCTACCGGAAGTACCAGCGATGCCGCGATTCCACTCGGTTGAATCGTTTTCACGTTTTCACTTTTGCACGTATCCACTTCTCCCTGAACTGCAAACTGATATTGAAAACGTGTGAAAAAGAGTCTAAAGAGAAATTGCCAGTTTTCCCTAGAGTGGGCATGCGGTCAGGGATTTCGGTTTACCTACGTGAGCGGAAGATATCTTTTGAACCAAGTGCACCGCGCCTCTGAAGCGGCATCCGACGGAAACTGTTTCACTTCATTTGCATTCATAAGGTGTAGGGGTCTAATTAAGCGATAAAACAATGTCAAGCGAAACAAATGCGTTCCGTCCTATCGCCGGAAAGTTACTCGCATTTCATTTCTCTCCGGCTAAACTCATAAATATCATTGTAATGGAAAAAAATATCCTATCCACGAATCCAATCCAAGTTTTCGTTGCTTTTACTTTTCTAGATTTTTCATTTTGTTTGTCGGTTGTTTTTGCTCTCTCTCTCTGGCACTCATTATTATGATGGATTTGCGAGACAGTGGGCGGTTGCAAACAAAGGAGTACACCGCAGAAGGACACCCAACTAGGGCTGGGGGAAAGGGGGTGGTTTTTAATTTGAAATGCTGTGTACGTTGGCGACGGTATAAAAGAACCTTTGAGGTAAACATAATTTTTTGGATATCTGTCAAGAATTACTACAAACGCGGAGCCTCATGTCTGTGAGCAAGTTCTTTTTGTGCATTCTCGTCACGGAAGGACTGTTTCGCTGGTGATATTTCAAAAGTACGTGAATCGATTTTGAAAAAGTGCTTACAAAGAAAATGACAAGGAAGAGGGACAAGGAATTTGCATATTATCTATGAAAACGCAAAAACAATTTCTGAATGGAGACCTTTCATAAATTGGAGATTGCAAAATGCGGGGGTTCAAAATAACTCGCCCTTGAAACCCCATTACACCGATAACGAGACTTCAAAACAAAAAGTCTATTGTGGAACCTCTATTTTATTCTGTAAGACCAATTCATTGGCAAGCAATTCACTGAGTATCCGCTTTGATGGAGTGGGTGTGTGCGTCAGCCCCTTCGCTTTGTGTTCCGCCATTCGGTGTCGGCAAAAAACTGTGTATCCCCTCTAGTGTGACGCAGTTTATTCATGAAATTTGTAGTTAACGATTGTATTCTAATCACTAGTAAAGACAGGCGAAATTCACTTTCTTTTAAACTTTAAAGCGAATTCTATTTCGGACAAACAACGGACACACAGCAACTACGCCGGGTGGCCCGGCGAGTGTCGGCTATAAAGAAGTTTAACTGTATTTGGTATTCTAATTTTTGTCCAATCGCTTGGCCAACTATGTCTGTCTATAACAAAGTGTGATTTTTTTAACCTAAATTCGAAACTTAATTTGCGGGTTTAATAAGCACGTGCATCGCATAACTGATGGTCTCGACAAAGGCATTGAACAAAAATGTATTTTTCTACCAGCATTTCTTGATGTTTCTCAAGCCTTTAGCAACATTTGGGCACATAGTCATGAAACACCAACTATGCCAATGTCCCAAAATGTCGCGCGAAAGCTGTACATCATGTCTGTTAATCTTGGAAAAGAATACTCTTTACTCCATGAGAGCTGGAGTACGGGAAGGAAGTGTCCTTGGACCTCTTTCTTAAGATGGTGAGGAGAATTGTCTTGTGAAAAATTTGTTCACGAACTTCTAACATCATATGGTGTGCATCATCGGGAAATGCCGAAAATACATTATGTTACACAATGCTAACTCGTATATTGCTTCACTCCATTTATTGGCGTGCAGCGATTGCGAAGTTGGTCAGGTCAGTATCAATATCCACACTTACGCCAATACTTAACTTGCACTCATTGCTTGAATTCACAACTTTAAATCACAGTTTAAAATCACTGCGATTAGAAAATTGCAGTCACAGTTGTACCCGTGAATTTATAATCGCAACTTAGTCCAACTCTAATGAAATCTGATAAATGAAAAATACCCTTTGTTCAAGGCAATAGCATCAATTACGAAACGTGGTAATTTCAATACAAGCTGTGCAGAATGCTACATGGAAGTTACTAGATGAGCCGAAAGCAAGTGCTGATGCAGAAAAGTCGAATCAGGACAAACCTCAGTATTTTCTTCGATTCTATGGACATTATCCATAAGGAATTCGTTTCACAGCATCAGACTGTGAATTCTCAGTACCAATCGGGAACAAAAAACTGGATAGATTTTTTAGGCAGTATTCGTGTCCGGCTGGAGTACAAAGAAACAGTCCAAGGCAGACCTTGAACTAGCGGGTGTTTGGTTTTTTGTTGCATGACAATGGATAATGGGACATCGCACAGTGGTCTGAGAGCGGATAACAGGTCTTTGGAGAAAGTCATATTTAGCCTTTTTGTGTTTTATGTCTAATTACTCTTAGATAATACGGGCTTACGATGATAACACGCTTTTGACGTTGGTCATATTATAAAAGTTATAACTTCATGGCTAATAATGCTGGAAAAGAAAGCAACTACGACTTTAATAGAAGAAATATACAGCTTTCTTTTAAGAAAACAATTATATGAATCCATTGACGGGGCTCTGAGATATTCAATTTCTTAGACTAGTATCTTAATGAAGCACAACTATACGAGGGTTTGTTTTAATGTTTGTTGGTCTGTAGAAAAAATATTCAACATGGAATCGTGGTCTAGTCATGGTGTGAAACTCATATCCATCTACAGACAACTTTGACCACAAGAGCCTTTTAAGTGTGGCAATATGTTGATCTAAGCAGCAAACGACATATTGCCCATATTTTGTGTTAGAGCTCCAGATGGATTGTATGATGCAAAATCGAATGGAATCAGTTTTGAAATATTAATGATTAAAAATGGGGATGTTTTTATCTGTTGTTTATTGTGTTGTCATAAAAGTTATGTCCGGTCCTCATGTGATTACTAAATTACTGGATTCATGACTTCTGGGATCGGATGTTAGTAAATGTTAGTTTAGTAAAATTGCCCAAGGGGTAACTGTCAGACAAAGTCCAGGCAAGTATAACCAAAGATTATCGGTATAATCGAATTCATGATACTAGGAAATGTTCCTGTTTGTCAACTAATTTAGATCTTGCTCATCAAATGCCGGTATCAGAACTGAACCTGAAAACTACAGATTTACATCCATTAAGCAATGAAGCACAGGCCTTATTAGACTAAATAATACATGATAAAATATATTAAATGATTTTATTGAAACAAAATACACAACGTATGCTACATGTAAATTATATAATCAATTGATCAAAGACTTAATTAAATCAGGGATGAGGTTTAGAAGATATTATATTTTTTGCATTAATATAAAATTGTTTCTTTTTTGTTTTAATAAAATTTTGATTTTATGCCTTAGTTTTTAAGCTACGTCTATAAGTTTTTGATCGTCCCATTTGCAATATGTTCCAAATTTCATTGAAATCGGTACACTGGTCTCTACTTAACAGACTTTTTTCCCGCCATCCCACTGTGCGTCGCACAAAGCCCTCCTTGACAACCCGCCATACTCACCTACAACAGCACCACGCGACCTCTGGCTGTTTCCTAACTCCAATTGAGTCTTACTGGTTAACACCTACAATACAATTCCTGTCATCTAGAAGGCTTCGACGGACATCCTCAAAGGCACTCCGAAAACTTGGAGTACCAAACATTCTTCGACAAGGTTTATTGATCGCTTATAACGATGCATTGAATGTAATTGGGATTGTCTTGGAAAATGTTTCTCTCACAGTCAGATTTATCGAAGACCACTAGAAGAAGCTACGCACAATGTGGCAGATGACAGATGGAGGTACGTTCAATGTATTGAGTCTTGTTGGAACAACATTCGATAGACCGGTCGCGCTGATCCATTTCCAGAGTGCTCATTTTCTTATTTGACCCTCGCTGTGGTTATTGGCTGTGTGTCCTGACATTCATGTCTCAATATGTAGAAAACAACCGCCAATAAAACCGACATCAGGACATACCGATCCTATTCTAACTTCAAAAAGTTATTTCAGCGCTTATTCCGGAAACTGATTGGTACATGTCTGGCGACAATGCGCCATAAAGAAAAGAAGGCAAGCCACTTGACATGTACGTACGTACCCTAATATGTTCACATGGTGTATTATGAGATTTTCAGCAAACTAATAATACCACCAGATCATCGCCACCATGAAAAAAAGCCCGCACCGCGAGAGGGCGAACGTCATCGCTTCTCCAAGTTCAAGGGCAATGACTTCCAGGAAAAACAAGTCGTAAAATATGCTTCAACATGACAACAGATAAAAAGTTGGAAATGAACCACTCAAAGTTGTCGTGTTCCACTTAGGAACACCCTAAACGAAGGGGCAACATCGGCTACAAAACTCTTCAAATGCGAAAGTCTTGTTCTCCTCGAGCCGAGGTATATTCGGATTTACAACTACCCCCCAAAACCCGAATAAGAGTACATTTTATTTCATAATTATGAATAAACCTTGACAACGGCCCCTCCCCCCATCACACCAACACCAGTACACGGACTGGCACTTATGACCACATACTCGGAGCTCGTTTAATATGAGTTGGCCACAAAATGATGATCTAATCAAAATGTCAATTCAAATACGGAAAACAACACGAGGAAAAAAGAAGGGGCAAGAGTAACGAAAGGTCAAGTGGCGAAGGAAAAGTGAAGTGGATGTCAAATAGGATTCAATTGGGGACTACGTCTGAATATGACAAGAATTGGAAATTGAATTCAATTCGAATGGGAAATTGGCCCATAAAACTGTACGTCAGCCGCTCAACCCGCTCGGCATGCTGGGAAGTTACCCTCCACTCTGGCTGGTATTGTCCGACACCAACGCCTGGGCTTTGGTCGGATTCACCGTAGGGACTTTGAATACGGGCGTATCCGCAAAGCACTCGTACAAAGCGTATCCAATAAAATATCCTGGAGAAGCAGCGAGGGAGGATTGAGATGCGACGAAGGGAGATTGATGGCACGTACATACATATGTACGTTTTCCATTGATCGGCGTTGGGGGACAGATGTAACCGCAAATAGAGACACTTTCCGCGTTTGAATTTTGTTGGAGGAGGACGTGCGAAGAGGGGTTTAATTTGATTAGCACAAGAGAATGCAGACACAGCTCCAGGAGCAGATTCCGTGAGTGGGAGGGAATACACTTCAACTAGTACCTCATGAGTATCTTCGATATTTCGGTAGTGAGTGAGTTGGTTGACTCCGCCGTCGTAAGGTTGGTTCAATCGCCGACAAGATTCTGTTTGCTTAGGGGTGGTCGCAGAGCATCACATAGTCTGGTCCACAGAATTAATTTAGATGATGGCTGGGGTGACCGACCCCAAGATATGGTGTGCAGTGTTGGACCAGACAAATGTGCCTCGGAGTCTAGCTCATGCATATTTAAGTGGGAACTGGACCAAGCTTACAAGAATCCAGTGTTTTGCAGAGCAGGCTAAATAAAATGGTTGTTAGTTTAACTTGGAATACGGCCTAGGCGCTTGACTTGTTGGTCAGCATTGCCATTCGAGCACATAACATGTCTAAGAACATAACACTGGGATACGGTGCTGTACTTACACACACTTTGTAGCGAGTTGTAGGAAGAGAGCTTACTTTTTGATAATATAACTAAAATAACTAACTAATCAAAATAACTAATGTCCCATTTTTGAGCGCTTTTGTGTCTGACTGACCAGATAAAGTCGATGTTTCCTGTTATGCTTCCAGTTAATATACCAACGAGCACAGCTCGGAGGATGTTACATCTGTGGTATTGCTTGTAACTTGAATATTTCACAGAACCATCTCTCTTGATTCAACATCAATGCTCGGAGACCACAGTTGTCAGGAAAAAAATCAATTTAAAAATCGCGGTTCGGAGTTGGCATACGACTGTAGATCCCCTCTTCCCGTCAGGGGACGATAGCATGTACAACACGAACGGTTAGATATACAGCGGACTGTAATGTCACAAAATGATTAATACGTAACTTTCAGTTTCACACCAAATTTGTAGTTAGGCGATGTCATTCCCAATGATCCGCTAACATTTTTAAAATACTTGAGAATGATCTGGGTGGACACATGCACATTAAGATCGCCTATAATATGTTTTCTGCTGTTAGAGGGTCTTCTATTCACATTGTGACAGATCTTGAAAAATACCCAATAAATGTAGACATCAACATGTTTTAATATTTCTACCAAACTAGTGAGGATGCAGAACTCTCACTCTATAACGATCGGTAAGAAACACACTGACACCAACGTCAAAAAATGTTTCATACAAGATGTATCGCTGTCATTGGGTAGAAAATCATTCTTGGGAAGATCGTGTAAAACTTCCTAGCCAACATTAGAAGGACGATCTTCCAAAAGTCTGTCAGCAATGTTTGCTGGAATAGATAAACGAAAGTGTGTAAAAAGCTCGACTGGATCTGGTTGTGGTGGAGTGAAAATCGGGGTGTACACTGTCTTCGAGGAAGGAGATACAAAATCGACTACTCGGCGAGAGCATTATGATGGGCAGGTAAAACTTCGAGTCAGTCAGGAACTTCATCTATTTCTGCTCCGCAGTAAACTGTACAATCGACATCCGTACCGAGCCAAACGCAGAATAATTTCTGTCAATTGCTGCAAAGTGTTCAGATTCATAATGATAATCCCAGCACTCATTGCTTTTTGCCTATGCAGAGAGCGACAGATTTCACCTACACAACGGCAAACAAAAATAAACGAAACTTAACGAAAGTGTACGATGCAGTAATTATGATCACAGTATATAACTGTGGTGGCTGTGGCGTTGTGTGTATGTCCGTCGGCTCCAACGCACTTGAACCTCGGTGTCTGGGCTCGATACCCAATACGACCAAATATAATTTTCACGGCCTCACCTCTTTCAAGTCCCTGACAATGCTCTAGAGTATAACTGTTAAGAAAAAGCTTCCCAATCTTGGCCGTTCGGAGTCGGCATAAGTAGGTCTGTTCCACTCGTGGGAGAACAATAGCACGCACAACACGAGTGGTTGCTGAGAAGCTAGGCCCTGGCCCTCTACGGACTGTCGCGCCGCCCGTCCTATTATTATTAGTATCACTTCTATGTATTCACTCGATTGCCTACTAAGGAAAAAGCTCTGTAACTCCCTTGTAATTATAGCATAAGTTTTAGCTCTCTCAGTCATCCCTTCTATACAGCAAAACATGATAAACGGACGCAAGCAACAACAAACTATTTTTTATGACATAAAGTCATGTGTAACTGCGGCAAAATTAAACGGCTAAAACTAACATGAAATCAGGATGGAAAAAAACACTCGTCCTCGCTGAAAATAACTATCATACAGAACCACCCAGAAGTTCTTTCATTCTCACTCCCCCGACACAAGCGACTGCAGTAAATTTGTTCAGTACAATGTTGACAAGGGGAGAACAAAGTTTTCCAATTAAATATTTTACACGAGCACCATCATGCGATCACTATTGGGAATCCATTTAAAAGTTTGCTTCAAATATTATCCATTGTCAGGATTTTATTGCAAGTTATCGGTAATGGTGCGAACACCATCTAACGGTGCGACCGGAAGTGCAAAATGAACTTTCCATCCTTCTGGGCAGTGTATCGGAAAAGTTGTTCTTCGCATCAGGTCGGATTAGATGTGAAAACATTTGTTGATTGGTGAAAGGAGGGCAGCGTGCATTGCTCGCCTCTGAATTTCGCTGCAAGGGCTGGGCATGATAATCACATTTTGCTAGTCAACTTGCGGCTAAAATGGTTATGCGGGTACGAGTATGATGCCTGGTTGTGCCACTCCCGTCGAAGCGTTTCCTTCGGCAGTTACTTGTGTCAGCTACCCGCGTACTAATCATGCTGAGGTTGTGTGACCTGTGCTGAGTGAACTCAGAGCAAACAACGATGGTGTAGAAGTGGAACGATGTGGATGGATAACGTGACTCCGTCGACTCCGAGCCTGTGCGACAACGCAGCAATTAATGGCACACTCAAGCGGAGACGGACACCAACCAGCTTGGTGTGTGAAACTGAGAGGAGCATGTTGGCTGAGGCCTAGGCAAGTCGTTGCATTGGAAGAATGGCTGCAAATTCATTCGTGGAGAAAATAACAAAACCAACGAAGATTGGACGGTACTTTGCTTGGAATGGTTAGTAATTTGGTAGGAATACGCAAACCTAAGATCGCTGTTCTGATACAAATCACCAGAAGCGGCATTCAAAGCATTGCCCTGCGGATCGAGGTGATAAAAAAAGACCAAATATCCATTCATGATCACCGCCAACAGCAAACTTTCCCAACTCCTGATTGTGAATCATCGTAAAAGCGTTCATCTTCGCATGCTGCCCATGTACGAGACGTTGGTGTGTGCGGTAATTTCTTTTAAGACACAATCAATAACCGTTTCCTTCTCGTTTCTTGATTTATCCATTTCACTCTCCATGTTTGTGTACTCCACAGAATTATAATCTCACATATTTTCTCAAGGCTCAATGAAGCACTCAACCGCCGTCGTATCGTAATCATGCAATTTCCGGTGGAGGAAAAGGCGATTCTTTCGCACAGTCTTCTCACATACGACATGATACGACCGACTGATCCCAGTCATCGTGCGTTCGTATCGATGTCCTTTCGCATACCCTAGCGATGTCCTTGACTTTCGGACACAAAACAAATGTATTCGCATCCTTAAATCCCTTATTTGCCGGATAAAATATTCACTTATTCTGGTGTGGAAGTTAATGGGATTTTACGGTACAACGACTGTCAAAGCTTCACATCACAAGCAGAAACCGAAAGCAACCGAAATGCGAGGGTAGACGAATGTCAAAGGATAGGTACGACGTGTCTGTGCTCTTCCAGACGCACGCAAGTACTTTATTTAGTTAATTAAATTCATGCTCAACTTCAATGCAAACAAACGACTCGCTGCTGTGGTGTAATTCATCAATTCTCACTTGCTTCTGGTGGTCGTCGCGGTCGTCGGTGACTGACTCTTGAATTAGGTGGCAGCTCAGACATTCATCTGGGATGTTTAAATGTTCACAAAATTGGTACGACGAACTTTGCTTTTTGCACAGAGTTAAATCATGACGGTTATTTGTTTGTGGAAGAAGATAATTATATTTTCTCGGAATTTTGACACTTTCAAGGCACCTTGAATGAACAGTGATTGCTATCTGAATCATATTCAGGTTTTGCAAATGTAAGTACTTTTAAGAAGCAACGGGGTTGGGGGATTACCAGCGTCGTAACGCGTTCACACACCCGCCGAGCTTGGGTACAGCTACAAGTCATTGGTGTGGTCCATAGAATATCTTCGTCGTAGCTTGAATGGCAACTGAAAGATTGATTACATGAGTTTCACCAGTGTATAGTGTTCAATCTAGAACCTGATTCATCGTGCTTTTTGCATCGACCTTGTGATTTGGTGTGGCTTGCCGCAACATGAGGGGTGTCCCCAAATTAGCGCAAGATTTGAATTTGCCACCATTTCTGCAGTACATTTTTGGGAACACTGAAAATCAAACAATTTGACTGCTCAGTCCGGGGTGGACCTCTCAGCCAACAAGCCTCTCCAACTGGACACGATCTTTAGCCAGCTTCATCCAATTGCTCACGCCAGGTTGGGGTCCTTCTCCACTTGTGTGTGTCACGGGTTTCGTGGGCGTCCTCTTGTCTTGCGTTGTCTCACTGGTACGGTATCAACGACATTTCGGACTGGAGCAGTCTTGTCCCTGCGCTCCACATGACCTAGCCAACTTAAGTGTTGAATCCGTAGACGACTGGTAGGACTCATGTTGCTGTATAGCTCCTTCAGTTCGTGGTAGAATCTTCTTCTCCAAATGCAATCAACGCTAACTAGACCAGAGATTGAACGCAGAACTTTTCTCTCGAATAGACCATGGGCCTCTTTATCCGCTTCTAAGACTGTCTATGCCTCCGCGCCGTGCAGTATGACTGGTATGATCAGTGTCTTAAAGTCAGTTTGGTCCTTCAGCTTTTGCCTCTTGACAAGTATTAATCTGTGATAAGCCTTTGTGAACGCGGGTAACCTGTTGATGAATGTGTTTAATTTGAGACCACAATTGACGCACTACAACAAATGACGACTGTGACTGCGAACGAAATGGTGAAAACACGTAGTGAGATCCCTTTTAAGTACCCGTGCATAACCAGGAGCACAAGAATACCTCAATTACCAATGCCATGTGAAGAAATCAGAGGCCACAAGTGATCATATTATATTACAAAAGAAACAATATCAATAAAGGCAAATAAGTGAAATACGAAACAAATGGAACGATATGGAAAGAAAGCTGGAGTGCTTCACTCGATAATCCACCCCGATTTTGACTTTCGGTGTGACGCACCAATCTCCCTACAACTAAAGTGTTTTCATAAACGTGTGACTAACAAAGGCCTGCGTTATCCATGTTCATTAATGCAGATATACGACCATACTAACTTAGGTGGACTTTAGTGCCTACTGTTCATAAACGTGAATAGTTCGTCGATGTCGGGCAGATTGTGCAGTCATTATTTTTTGACTGCAATCAGGGTCGATTGGAAGTATAATATTTTGTACTAGGGCAAGACTGCAGCCATTCTGCACCGTCTGTGTGTTCACAAACGCATTAGAAAAGAAATGCGGATGTACTAGCGCAGATTTTCGACGTTAATGAAAACACCCGTAATCAGAGGGTCTTGCCTCCGGATAGGGATAAACGTCCTCAAATTCCACATTTGAGTGCCCTATGTCCTAATCCAGAACATATGCAATGTGTAGGTGTGCCTACAGCAATTTTTATTCAAATCCAAAGACACATCTAAGGGCTAGAAGTCGCCAAACATATTTCGTAGCATATTTTTTAGCTTAGTAAACCAGTTCAAATTTGCTTCTATGGTTAATGGCAAAGATCAAATTGCCACTGCGCCACACACCATAACACACACATACGACGCACAATGCTATAACATTCCATTCCATCAAGCAACCATATTCGCCTACATAACCATCTGAAATCCTTTCGATAATCTAATATCAGATAAGTGAGAGAAGAAATTCATTCCGCACAATGTCACCGCCCACTTTGGGCAGCAGAAAACTCATTCAAACTCAGATCAAACATTCTTCCGGGAAATTTGGCATACATTGCCTCCCACTTCGTCCAGGACTACAGCTCCTAATGAAACACTGAAGTGGACACATGGTTCGTTTCTTCGTCCTTCGTTTCGTTTAAATGCAGACAAGATTGTGTGGCTATTATGGACGCCTATCCACATGTCATAATTTGTTTATCCTGGCTGAGATTTGCCTTACCGTGTGTACAGTGTACACACATACATTTGCCACCGAGCACCGAGCACCGAGCACCCAGCTGGAGAGCTAGAGGACATGACAAAAATAAAATAATTTACTTATGAGGATTAGTTTATGATTGGCCATATAATCATTCGTATCTCTCTCACACTTGAGCCCATGGTTCGTTGCACGCAATATGTTGGCTGATTATAATCAAATGACGGCCACGTTAATATGACACGAGAGGAACTTCATTAATTCATTTGATTTTGCTGGGACCGGACCGGTGCAGTGGAGCGGGCATGCTCAACTCGGATTCATTAATTATGAACCCGTGCCATGGGGTCTTAATTCATTGATATCAAGGTGAATGGTGGAGACGATGAACTAGCGGGATGTGGAGGGGATCAGGTCCTTTCTTGGCACCGGTCCAATACCTACAACCGCTCTCTGCTAATTGATTTTGGAGTGTGCTCTAGTAGATGTGACAAGTGGCATGAGGACAAGAGAATTTATGAGTGTACCATGAGGCAAATGTCAAGGACGCCAAGGTACTGTGATTTATTGAAATCGGCCGTAGAAGGGTCTTAATGCCTACCGTAACAGAGAGGGATTGGGAGGGTGCCCTACGTTTGATGTTGGGATTGTAGTTGCCTGCTGCTGAGTTTGAAATACATTTCCGGCGAGAGGGAGTCTGATGACAAATACCTTTCAGCAGAATGGAAACCATTGTTCCGTTGCTTTTGGATTTGTTACTTCACATCCAGCCATTCAAAGGACATCACGTCTGTGGGTGCATGAAAGGAGTGAGATGCCACTCACGGATAGCAGAATCATGTCCCTGGCTCACTTTGTATTTGATTCAGCACCTCGCCGGGGTGCCATGCATGCTAGGCAATCAAATTCCTCGATTCTGTCGTTAATGGAGTAACTTCTAGTTTCAAGTGTGAGAGCAATGATTTAATGCCATTTTTCACAGTTGCCAGCGCCTTAAGTGCCCCCACTTCATCATTGGATGTCTGGACGGTGGTGACTTTTTTTTGACATTTCTCGTTTAATAATGAACCCACTGGTGGGGTCATGCCCGCAAACGTTTTTCAAGATAAATCAAGTAATGGGCTACACACCTGCACGCTTTGTCACTTCGACAGAGCAAGTCGTACTTTAGGGGTAAGTGCAAGGGTTGGTAGAGAAATAACCCATAAATCTCGATAGACCCTACCAATCACAAGCGATCAGTGGCATTAAGTGTACACCAAGTCTCTCCGGTACAGATGACATTAGACACCCGCCACCCACGTGCGAATAAACATACGTTCTTGCTCATGACCAAGTATGCTCCATTTGATTATCGCCGCTTCAGCGTAACTTAACACAAGGTCATCCGTCCATCGACCGAGGTACGTACATATTTCGTGGGAATACGATGAGGGAATTGCTGCTCTGGGGAGGTGATACCTGTCAAGTTCAGGCGCCGTAATCTTCCATATCATGAATTCTACATACACCAATGAATATCAGTCGCTTGGAAGACCGTTAAGTAAGGCATTCCCCGACTAACGCACATGCAATCATTTTGTACTGCGATTAAGTATTTATGTGTCTGAATGGACGTCATGTTGGCGTTAAAAGAAAGAGCAATTCGTGTTTTCAAGAGGCATACGGGCGATGTGAACTTATGGCACGGTAACACGACAGAGCCATATGCCTACAATTGTGCGAAGGGCTTTTATGGTTTTTTTTCTTTATTCGTCGTTTAATTACCAAACACAACTTCAACAGATGGCATTTCACCGATAAATAACAAAAAACTAGGATTATATTAACTTAACGCAAAATTAATTAAAAAACAAATTTAAGCAAATTGCTAATATATATATATTTATAAAAAAAAAAAACACCACCACCCACAAATGGTACAATGTAGAGTGTGATCAAACAAAACGCGGAGGGAGCAATCAAAAAAGCGTTTGAAGAACAACGACAAGTGCAAGAGTACTCCTCAATCCTCTGCGCCTAAAGAAAAGGTCTCTCGCTACCTCCCAGCTCAAGGATATCGAGGAATCTAGGCACAAGCAGAGCATACTAGCCCCTGTTCAGGAACCCCTTTCGGTTTGGCAGTCCCAATCCGCAACTAGTTTCTGGACACTAGCCGCTGTCCAGAAACCCCTTTCTGTGTCGCACTTAAATCTCGAGTTGAGACCGACTCGGAAGTTGATCAACTCTCAAGTTTCCGGCAAGTTGAGCAATAGTGAACCAAACGACTCCAAGAATGTGACTAGTTTCGGTACCATGTGATACCCACACGATTCACTTCCGATTTCCATCGACGTTGCCAAGAAGGCACTCATCGTCCTTGAAGAGCACTCGCTGTGGCGCAGGGTGCATCTAACAAACACGAATCTGCGGAAATCCGTCATTCGATTAGATTCCGTATGCATTCAACCGCGCGCAGAGGAAGGAGTCCTTTCACATGACTGCCTACTAAGCGGTTCACAGTCGACTTGAGCCGATAATCATTCCATTGCAACCAACCATTAAATTGTCCCCTCCGATGAGCTAATCCTGCTGATTACGACTACGCCCCCAACCCCGACTTTTGGGCACACTGCATTCTTTCCTCTCAAGACCGAACAAAGTATTTTTTATTACGTGCTAAAGATCTCCATTTTATTGCTCTGTCATCCTCCCTACCCTTCGGGAGATAATTAAAATCTGTTTATCGATCCGTTCGTCCTCGGTGGCATGGGGCTCTTTGGTGCTTACTCCAGCTTTGTGCAGCCATCACTGTGTCAGTGCAGTCCATGCCCATGGAGGGGCGTAGAGAGGCGGCCGGCGGCATTTCCGAAATATCTTGTTTCATCGTTCCAGCGCGTTTGCGAAGGATGTCTAACCTGAAGCTGTTCTCTGGGTGAAATTTGCCCAGCTACGCTGGAATGTGAATTTCGTTCGCGAGGAAAATCAATTAATTAAATTAGCCACTGCGGGGAAAATGTGTGCGGCATTTCGTGATGCTGCACTGATTGGCAGTGGCACAAGGACGCCACCGTCCGCGGCGTCCTCGCAGAATAGTTCTGCTCGAATTTACGTGATGTGGTGGTGATGACAATTCCATTAGCCTCGAGTAGTGGTAATTTGAAGAGGTGATGGGCTTTTACTCCTCCGACTTGTGGCACCGTTTTGGAATGGCATTGGTTACCGAAATTGTAGCCACCTTCTGTGTTTGACATTTTGAGGCTGTTTGGATTTCATCAACGGAATGGAGTGTAGGGATTTTTAGATGATCCCTAGGTTCGCCTCGGACTGTAGCGCTATACAAATGAGATTACCTTCATTTTGAGGTGGCCGTAGGAAATTTTCTAAGGCACTCAGTATGATGAGCATGGGCAACCTTGGTTATACAAGGTAACCGGGAAAACTTGTTTTTATTTGTTTGGCGCGTGACTTCACGTATATAAAGCAGAAATCTTACAGCTGTGTTGACAAAGTCAATTTGGAGGAGTTTTGAGAATACATTTGTGCGTAAATTAATGTTAATTTGTGTAAATTGGAAAGAAGATGCGAATAGATCTTCCGTTTAGGCAGTGTAAGCACAGAGAAATGAAAGCACTTTAAAGATAAGTCACCGAGCTGATACGGTGTCCTTGTTTATAGCCTGCACATAGTAACCAGGAACAACAAGAAATATTAATGGTTGGAGGAAATATAGCTTCTTTTTTTCCCCTTGTACAAACCATGCCGTGAGGGCAACGACACCGCTACCAGGATAGATCTATTGTATCGGAGGGTTGGAGTTAACCCGAAAAGACGTACTACTGCCCCCATGAAAGCTAGTAAGTCTTTAGTAGTGGAGTTCTTTAAACCCACTGAAGTGAGTATCTCCTTATGGAAAATATGTTTCTCCGGACATTCGCACAAAATTTGCTCAGAAGTTTTCTTTGCTAAAATTGAGTATTTCCCTAAATGAATAAGGCCTGATTAAACGTTTGGATTGCCTAAGACCATGACCATGTGTCCACTGGTCTAGGCGAAGTTGGTTTTCCCATTCGTTAATCAGAGTTGTGACTGCTGTCCAATTGACAGTACAATACGTTCCAGGACCGATGAATGCAGATTTCCAGCCAGTCCTTGGGAGCTTTCTGTGTTACACCATTACACGACTTTTATTAGGGCGCTTTGCATAACATCTGATACTGTAGTAACGTGCATTCCTCTAATAATAATTGCCAGGTCATCAGCATAACCTATAGTGATATAACCAGATCTATGAAGATTAGTTACAGAAACCCACACTCCTCTGGAAGAGGAGATGATTGAACGACTTACCAACATGGCTCTAATCCATCGGTTGGTCGATTCTTCGATACCCCGACTGCGAAAGCAGTCGCCCTTGTGAAAGGTGCCTACGGCCCATTCGACCTTGTCTTAACTGAAGATTTTCCCCGATAGACTGTCTTTTGTTGACAAACACCCTGCACATTGGATGTGTTAAAATACGAACCGGGGAAGTGTATCTGAAGCAACGTTGTAAGTGTGCCTTCTCGATCTGTCGTGTAGGTTTCGTCTTGTTTCTTTAACAATCCTACACTGGTTTGCATATATGCCCGATCATTTACGAGTGCTTTGTGGATTCGTGCCGAAATAATGTTAGTTAGTTATTTATTTATCTAGCATTATTTTAAGTTTTTTACACATTTTTCTATTTTTTTGGTTGATCTTATTTATTAAAACTTATTATTCAAACCTTCAACGAAATCAACTAAACAATTTTTAAAAATTCTTAAATTTGTTAAATTTTTAGCAAAATCAGTCAACTGACTGTATAAATGAAAGCCTTCGTAAATTATTAAGTTCTGAGCTCTGGATGTCATAAAATTTGTAATCTTAAGTCGCTCACATTTCTTAAGCTAAATATAAGGCTGGCTTTGTGGTTGCCGTGGCGTAGTGGGTGCCTCAGTATCTAGGTTCGAATCCCAGCAGGACAAGCAAATTATTTCCACTGCCTCGTCTCTTCCGAGTCACTGACAATGCTCAAAGTGTATTCCTGTCTAGAAAAAGCTTCTCAAACTTAGCCGTTTGGAATCGGCATAAAACAGTAGGTCCCTTCCACTCGTGAGAGGACAATTGCACGCACAAGACTAGTATGACTAGCTAAGAAGATAGGCTCTGGCCGTGTAGGGGTTGTAGCGCCACACATAACAAAAAAACAATGGCTGGCTTTCGATAACATGTACAATATATTTCTTTAAATACTTTGGAGTTGCTTTATTTTTAATTTTAAAGACAAACATTAACATATTCATATAAATTCTTTGTTTCACAGCTGAACATTTTAATGAATTTAACATAAAAGGAATATAACCAAAGTCTTAGCATACACTGCTTAGATTGGGGAAACATTTCATAAATCAGTGACCGAAATGGGAGCCGGTCTTCAGGCCGAAGACAGCGCTTAAAAAATGTACATTAATAACTTCAGATCTTCTTTCCCTTCTAGTTGCTGCTGGGGAATATATTCCAGGCCAAGATGTACACACAGTTAATTTTAACGATGACGACGTGGACGATAGAAAGTTGGTGATCTGGGGTATCTTGGTGGATGGAAATGAGAATCTTTTCAAGGATATCTCCAACTTATACAAAGGACACCCGTAATTCAGGCTGTTTATAAATTATAGAAGAAGCAATGCCTCTCAATTTTTTTTTAGAGAAGTGTTGTCTCTTTGACCGGTATAATATTATAAGTGGCTTTCAAGCCGATTTCCGAACCAACAACCAACTGATGTTTATTTTTTTAATACACCGCTGACAAAAGTCATTTTTTACTAAATACTACGTACTTTTCATGGATCAACACAATTTCAGAATGTTTATAAAACCCCCAGAGTTAATTTGCGAAAATGGCTTTCACAGGGTTGTGTTCTGATATTTCCGCTACTTTCAACCGACATTGCCATGGTAGAATCAATCATCATTTTGAAGTGCCGACGGTTTCAACCATTTTGGTAGTCACTGAGGACAGACTAGGTACTTAGTTTGCTATTACTTCCAGAAGGCTTGTAACTGCGCTTGCAACGTGTTCCACCGATCTTTGTCAGATTGTTTGCCCGTGGTTGAATCCGGTTCGAAGGACCAAAGTGATTTGTATTGAAACAAAGAAATTTAGCGACATACCTATATATATATATAAATACAAGGTGGCGCAAAATAAATCATCCAATTCTGTTTTTGAATTACTTTTTTACTAAATAAAAAAAATGATTTTGAGTAATGGAAAAAATCTTCATTTGGAGTTTTGACACACATTTGTACTTTTTTTCACATTTTCCAAGACTTTCCTAGATTTTCGGTGATAACTGCGATTGTCTGAGACTTGTTGACATAAGCCCGCTACTTCAAGTAGCCTAAAGAAAGAAGTCTGCGATGGTTAAATCGGGCGATCTTGATGGCCATGCCAAGAAACGCTCCCTTCACAATATCAATTGGGGCTCGTGATGTGTGTGCGGTTGCACCGTCTTGTTTAAACTGCATGTTTACCAAGCCCCGTTCATCCAATTCCGGCAGTAAGAAGACTTTTATCATGGCCCTGTAGCGTCCGCCAGTAACAGCGATAGCCTTGCCGATGGCGTCCTCAAAAAAAAAATACGACCTCCTGCGTGAACGGAACGTAGTAACTCTTCGTGCATCACACGCGGATTTTCAGTGCCCCAGAAACGAAGATTGTGCTTATTGACGAAACCGCTTAAGTGGAAATTCGCCTCGTCGCTCATGCTGATTTTCGACACGAAATCGTCCTCTTCGTTGTTGAGATGATTGTTGAGACTCTAGCGGAGCGGAGCGCTCTATTGCTTGTCTGTTCTTATACTGCAGCTGTCTAGTTCACAAATGTCAAATATTGGACGATTAATTTTGTGCCACCTTGTATAAAGAGCTTTACTCAGGATTGCAGTATGAGTTGGACTTCGGGGATGACATTTTGATGACCTACTATAATGAGTTATCATTCTTTTTGGACACTAATGTTTAGGGGGTAAACTATGTACATATGTACATTAATTTTCCAAGTCTTTAAAAACATTTTCGCTTAAAATTATATCGCTGAAGTGATGAAAATTTAATGATTAATTGCCGCTCCGTTAAAAATACACAGATACGCAATGTTAATGACTCATTCGCAGTATTCGTTTATGAAATTTTGATTGAAAAAGCAAAGCAAACACGCTCGTATATTAGTGCGACGTATTTTTTAACCTCAAATTGATTTTTCCGCCGTTAATGACATGGTTTACGCAAATCCTTCCCCTTTGACTCCCCGCCGTTCACCATCAATTATACATTCGTAATTGTCATTAAAATCTGAGCCAAGTATGGAGCCATAATTTATGCTAATAAAAATCAGAAGGTGCCCATGAATCGTTTTGATGACCTCATTAATGGCCGCCCTTTTAGGCGGATGTCTGCCTCATTAAGCGTTAAAAATCACATGCATTTTTAATGCAACACGCGTTCCATTTTATCGACAAACATCAATCGGGGTGAAGGGTGGCGGCGGTATTAATTGATAAACGGATCCAAGATGAAACCATCGAAACCCCTTGCAGTCCAATGACACCCGGTGTCCTATTAAAAGTTTAACTCGTCTCTCAAGCACCTCACTTAATAATTCATAAATAAAAATTTCGTTCTTAAGGATGTAATATTTATTTCATTGCCCCGCCCATTTCGTCATCAAAGTACCGTAAAAACCATATTTTCCTCCAGCAAGGTCCTTTTTCATTTTTATTATCATTCGTTAAGTGTGAAATATGGTCTTGCTACGGGGCACGGGGCAAGGGGCAAGGGGCCGCCGAAGCAAGGAAATGTAATAAACTTATAGATTAATTCAGAAAAAAGCAAGCCCCGAACATTCTTATGGATTCGAAGAGCGAAAAGCTAAATGAAATGGAATGTGTTTTATAGAGAATCCACTCTTTTCGAATCGAGCTGATTTCATTTCGCTTTTCCTCACCCAAATGTGGGGGAAGTATGTCCCTCCAAGAGTAGCGTTTCCAAATTGAATTATGTACCAATCCACTTGTGCTTACAAAACGTTTTTGGGGAGACAAACAATCGGGACATGCCGGTTATTCAACAGCAATCGGTTTTGAAAATACATAAAAAATACGTTGCCTTGAAAACTGTTTCCAAGAAAGTGTGTCCTTTTCTAGTGGCATCAATGCCAAGCTACGTCTCTTGATCACGTCTAGTCAAGTATTTGCGTTAATTTATATTTGTCACCAGTAGACAAATGAGGCTCCCAATAAATGCGGGCTAACATCTTGCACGTGGATATCCACCCATCAAGTGTTACCTACAATATTTCATGGCACAGTGAGCTCGTTTAGTTTGTCTTCGCCTTTCATCCACTTGGCCATGAATGTTACTATCGACCAACAGAGCGCGCAATTTTCAATGGTGGGTGTGTACAAATTCCAAGAAACTGGGTCCGCATGGTGAACGTCGAGGGATTTTTGAAAACGGTTTATGCCCTTCAACTAACCGCCGAAGCAGAGGTAAGCATCTTGACACAAATTACCATTCACATTCACATCGATGAATAAGAATTGATTTGATAAAGTGATTAAGGCAATTGTTTACTATTCATTGTTACCCCACCTCGATGCAAAGGGAGGAGCGTGTAATTTGTCTGCTTTTGTGCCTGCGGTTGGAGCAATAACGTGAACTGAGAGAACTGCCTCCTCTTGGTAATCACGTGCAGAAACGCAGCAATCTGTGAAATGAACATTTGCGGAGGCTCGTTACTTAGTCGCAGTCCACCCCGAATTGCCGGCAATACAATGACGCCTTTGTTGTGCGAGGATATTACCCAATCTCGCTCCTAAAGGGAAACAAAGCAAACTTCTGAAACTGATCATCGCCGAATGACAGGAACATCTGACTCATGAGGTTACATTAGGGAATTATTGCCCCAAACAAAGGATTCATTATTTCAGCACAAATGATGAGAATATTGAATAAATCTTGCCGAGATACTCCGGCAATCGCTTATAATTACACATCATCATCGTCTCGCACTCGACGATGTCTCACAGAGATTGTCCAAATAGTCCATTACTCTACCTCCCCCCGCTCCTGTTGAATGTGTGCTGTGCTGTGCGCATTATGTGCATAGTGCGTGATAAATCAAAACGGAATACAATTAACACAGGCTAGAGAGACAAGGGTGCCGAAATCATTCAATGTGACCCAGATGCTTTTGAAGGTATTATCCCTTTTTGTCAGTGTTTTTCCTCCAGCAACAGGATAACATTGTGTTAACTTCAAAGAAAGGATAACAGTGTGCCGTCGCACCGCACCGCTTTCTCTCTGACAGCATTGTGCGAAGTCCTTTTGTGGATAGAGGCTATATTTCAGACAAATGCCATTAAATTGAAAGCTTCTGCGTTGGATTACGTGAAGACTGGGTGCTTTATGTTTTCGCAAGGGATTGAATTAAAGTATACACAGACACAGATACATCTAAGATGAATGGTGCGGCACGACTCTCGTGGACACAGGTGTTGTGAATGTTCATACGTTACACACATAGAGCGTGTTTGGATGCCAGTTCTGAGAAACAAGCGACGAATTTCACACTTTCCAAGTGAATTCAAAGTGAGTGGAAGGTAAGACTATTTCCGGTTGACAACGTGATTCGAAATGGAAGCGACGAGTGAATTAACTTGTTGATGGCTTAACTTTTTCATTCGCGTCTGTTTAATGTCTCACCATGACGAATTAAATGATTTATGTGATTTTGATTTCCGCAGATAAGTCATCCGCTTGATGATGTGAAAAAATAATCATTTTGACGTTCGCGAGAGTAGCTTAACCGTCACAAGTATGAAATAGGATTTCTACGAAAGCAGTTACGAGATACTTTTGAGGTTGACACACAAAAGCCCGACCGATGGAGGGGCTATCGTTCGTCCGTATTTTATGCTCTTTCTTCCCATTTTACGTTGTTTTTATTTTCATACTTATTATTCCACAATAATTGAGATGAAATGATTTTGAACAAAAGCCAGTGATCTGTAAATATTGACTTCGTTGGACGACCTCATAAAAAAATGTCAGAAAGTAGTTACTGCGTGGTGCTGATACTAGTACATTAAAGATGGGTGTTAATGGCACACGGGACAATCAACAGAATAACTCTACGTTTACGACTCAGTCCACTCGCAAACTGATTTGGAGATATTGCAGACGCGTTTTATTCCCGACTGAGTAGCCAACTCTCTAAAATGTAACACAGAATGGAAACAGACGCATCAGCAGGTTCTAGTCTTTGACTGCGGAGGACATGTCAGTCAAGGCAGCTGCAGGAATGATATGAATGTTGAAAATACCACCGACTGATATTACAATTCTAATTGATAGTCAAGCGCACAGATATCAAGTCCAAGCTGGGGGCATGCTGCCGCGAAGAACTACAGGTTCTCAGTACACACACTATTCTGGGTCCCAGGTCACATGGACATGACAACAATGAAACAGCAGATGAACTTGCCAGGAAAGCGGACGAATTCGACCAATCCCAGGCAATCCTATGTATCAAGATTCAACCATGAAATGAAATTGAGACTAACCAACGACCTTATGTGCAGAGGCTGCAGCGACCTAGAGGAAAAAGTGGACACTTCTCACTACCCCTGTCACTGCCCCATTCTCTGCCAGTTGAGGCATAGAACAGTGGGAGAACACTTTTTCCATGACCTTCAGGATCTAGCAGCTATCCCTCTAAAGTCTCAACATGACAAGCACAATAGGTCCAACAGGACCTAAGTGAGACGTGGCTTACCCCCGGTCTACTTATGTAACTAACCTAACCTATCTATAGGTTGACAGAAAGCTCAGGTGGAAGGATTGGAACACCGTCTGTGGTTTAAATAGAATGTTTGGATCCAGGTGGTTTTGGCATCAAAAGTGACTCACTGGATAAACATTTCTATGGTAATATGTTACCACGCACATTTGTGAAATCTGTATTGGAATCTACTAAAATACATTGTCAGCGCAGACCACTTGACCTATCTAGAAAATGTTATTATTGGTTTGAAGTACAATCAAAACATTCATGTATGAAATTCGACGTCGTTCATATGTCCACCAGGGACAGGTTTCCCGTGGTCGATTCGTTGGACCCAATTTTCGATGACAGATGCCAGCGGAAATTGCCACTATCTCGCGTTCAGTATTCGCTCGGAGCTCCATCAACGACAACGCGTTGATGGCATACACCAATGATTTAGCGTAGCCCCATACAATAGTCTAGAGCTGTTAAATCATACGATCTTCATCGGATTGGGTTTTTAGTCAGTCTTTCACTCCCTGTGTGATATCATTGAAATATGTATCATTGATGTCGAGTCAATGCAATTAACCAACGAAATAACGTGTCCGTGACGGTAATTTTCATCAGCGAAACAAATCGGCCCAATGTCACTACCGTCATGAAAACTCCATCAGAGAGTTATTTTTTGGATGGATTGGTGGATTGCGGACTTACAAAGCCAACCGTACTGAGGAAAACCGGAATAAGTTTAAACGGGCCAGAAAGGATGGCAATGCAATTATCAATCGTGTGAAATTCTCTTATGAGCAAAAGTTGAGGCAAAAAGTGCTATACTGTCCCAAGGGTAGCAACAACTTTTGGTCATTTGTAAAAAAACATTAAGAATTCCGCCTCGTCTTCAATTCCCACCCTCATTTACAATGACATTCCAGCTGTCAGCTTTTTAGAGAAAACCAATCTGCATGCGGCCCATTCAAAACTGCCAGATTTCAATAATTCAGAGTGTTGATTTCACCATGGGACAAATCCACTTCCGCACTCGTACAGTTGCAAGAGTACTCGCTGGCCTGGATGGTATTCCCCCCATACTGCGGAAGAGGTGTTTTGCGTAAACTTTTTCACCAATCCTCCTTTTTAGGTCTCTTTCCGAGCATATGAAAAACAGCATTTGTCCAGCCCGTCCCTAAAACGGCTTATGAATATCTTGAATCCCGGAAGCTTCTTAATGACCGGCAGTACGGTTTCCGCAGCAACAGATCCACTGGTGATCTCATAGCTTATCGCACCGAAAAGTGGAACCAATCTGCACAATGCAGGCGAAAACAAGATCGTTGCGCTTGATATTTCTAAGGCATTTGACAGAGTTTGGTATCAAGGTCTATGGATTAGAAATTACCTTTCGAACCGTTCAAACAAGTTGTTTTGGATGGGTTCAAGTTTGATATTCACCAAATAAATGCTGGTGTACCCCAAGGCTCTGTTCTGTCTCCGACACTCTTTCTCATTTTTATTAATGATCTCTTGTCAGCTACTTCTAATCCAATACATTCCTTCGCTGATGACAGCACCCTCAACTCTTTATATTCGTTCCACGACTCACGACTCCGCCCTTCGGCCGTAGATTTGGAACGGCAGCGTATTGACAGCATAATTAACTGGGAAAACAACAACAGACTGGAGTTCAATGCTTCAGAAACAGTGCTGTCTGTTGTCACTCAAGCGGACCCTTGATCCAATCAGCCATTATCCATGAATGTCAATGAAACCGGAAAGCTTTCCATTCTTGGCATGTGTATCAACGCAACACTTAGTTGGAACGATCACATAATTGAGGTCGCCAAAAATGCAAGAAGATGCAAGAAATATCTGATTTGGCTTTCATTTGTAATGCATATATCCTCCCCAAGCTTGAGTACAACGCTCATATCCGGTCTGGTGCCGCCAAGACCACCCTGCACCTACTAGATAGAATCCAAAAGCGAGCGATAAAAACAATATCGCAGAGTCATTAGACTCGCACGAACATCGACGTACCGTCTCTGCTTTGTCCGTATTTTATCGCTATTTTAACAAACGATGTCCAAGTGAGCTAGCCAAATGCATTCCTCCTCTCCATGAATTCACCTGCAATACTCGTCTCGCCAGAAATGCTCATCAGCTTACATTTAAGCCTATTTTCGGACGAACGTTTAAGCTTAGAGACTCGTCCGCACTACGCGTGTATGGAATGCTCTTCTCAGCCCAATATACTACAACCCGCAGATATTTAAGACTCATGTGCATAGGTACCTCCTCTCCCTTTTTTCTATATACCTTCGGCCCGTCCTGTTTCTTCGGGCACTTAAGGGTATTAGCAACCCTTGAGTGCGCGCAAATTACAAAAAAAATTATGTGCTGTTTCTTGGAGTTTGGAGTTTTCACTTGGCTAATAATGCATATTCTATTTGTTGACGAAGCCCTGTAGCCAAAAATGCTCTTCATCATTTCAGATAATAAATTTTAGCTATTTACAAAAGTTGTTTGTTCGTATACTTCGAAAAATTATGTAAAAGGTGGAAGTGAACATTTTGCAATTGGCCTAAGCTCGTGATAAACTCAGTAAATTTAAATGGAATCATTTGAAGTTGCTGTTTAACGTTCAGAGTTGCTTTTTTTCAACAAAATTGTACAGCACAGAACATTTAGAGTGTCAGTACTACTGGAAGTCTATTTGGACAAATGAATGAAATAAGCTCTTCTCGGTTGGATTCTGGTTATAAGAATGAAACAAAAATGTCGTAGTTCACTCGGTGCAGTCAGGTGATTTAATTCAAGAATTCTTCACACCGTTGACTTCAAACACAAGCACATTCATCAACTTCCCATAGACCAAATATGAAACCACATCTCGCTCGTCTGTGTTTTACGAATATAAGAGTGAAGTCACCAACTAACTTAGGTCACCTTACCAACCCAAGCATGCTGAAGCATTAAAATTAAAACGAATACATGTTACTCCTCACATGCACAGCATAACCCTGATGTAACCCGTGAGTCGGGGGAAAAAACTTTGACAAACTGACAAATAACTGACAAAATAGCACGAGTGCCTGGGTACATGTGCTTGTTGTTCGCCACCGAAGTTGGCAGACAGCACGCGGTTGACGAGTAAAACCATATTCCTTCCAGCCTAAGGGTGCTCCATGCATAGAAAATGTCGTTCGTTTTAATTTAATTTGTTAGTTTGAGAATGCTTTTTAAATAGGACCGTCATTTGGTGACTTTATGAAGTTTTGCACCTGAGTTTGAGGATGTGCCTGTCAAGGGGTGAACTCAAATCTAAAAGTTAACCAGTATAAGCTCTAATTAGTTTTGCGGTCTCGTTCAGAACACATGAGGGACAGGTAAACTTTAGTTAGTTTCATTTAATTATAGGTTATTTATAGCCTTCCCATTGACTATGGCAGCGTATTCAACTAAGGCTGGGTTATTTTTGAATACTTCCACTTAAAGGAGATTACGTAGGAAGGGAATTGTACTCCTATTCCTATAAGGTGTTTTTTCGTCGATACTTAAAGTGCCATAACTTAAATACTAGGCAAGTGGTACGATATCCGGTAACTGCAGCAAGTACTCGTTTTATACGTGACACAGGCCAGCGGACAATACAGTACACAGGCTGATCGGTGATGTTCAATGGACGCATATAGCCATATACGCAAAACCCCACGTCACGACGGTCACAATTCAGTTCTCACACAATGTACATTAGTGATTGTTTTTGTGTATTTTTGTGGATTCGTATTCATCCTCTTTAGACTCTCCAACCATCGTTTCCGCATTCATATTGATCATATTGTCGCCTCTAAAGCTAATGCCTTGCATCTTGACTCGATCCCACGGCCACTTGTATATTTCCTATTTCCGCATATCAATGAAAGTTAACATTGTTTGCTGTGACTTACAGCGACACGAATTTACTTACCCAACAGCTAAGATGCCAGAGCCATGTAGAGCGCGTGGACGACTTAGCGCTGCCCCGAAGAGTCTTCGACTGCGAGTCTGTGGGACAATACAATAAAAGGACAACCGCATCTAAGTTGCCGCACCAAAGTGCGATGGATCTCAAACATTGGAGTGGGCAACTGGAAGCAGCCACCATGCTTGTTCTTTTTAGTTCAGTCCAGAGAGTGGTCTGTTAAGTTAAGATCAGTTTGTTAAAATACTTCGTTCTTCTAGTTCATTTAGTTCAATGTAGTTCACTGCTCAGGAAATTGAGTCTTGTGCATTTTGGCTATACAATGCACACGTACATTCGTGTACAGACATTTTTAAATTTCCCTTCACATGCACCACCTGCAACGCAACGATGCTCGAATTTTGTCTGATGTTGGTAGTTAAACCAAAAAAAAACCCTTAAATGCACAATGCCCATACACATATAAAGCAAAGCACTCAATTTAGTTCCTGAGTTTGCAAACTACTGATCTAAATTAAATTGCATTACCAACTAGTTCACTTAGTTCATTTGTTAGAAATAGTTTTTTAACCAGTTTTGTTCGTGAACTACACAAGCCTACTATCCACACCTCGCTCTAATCGTTGGTTAAAGCGCAGATTCACCCCGGATTGTAGCGCCACAAAAAGAAGGATAATAAATGAAGGCTAATGAAAGTTATTTCACAGCAGTTATTTGACATCAAAAAGGCAATCTGCACACAGTTATGATTGAAACCACCGATTTTTTGGTGGACGATGTGAAGAGCTTTTCAATAGCAGTGTTGGACACAGAATTATAACACTTGGAAAAATCTGGAGTTTAACCCTGTTTTTAAACTCTAGAGCTTGTCTACAAGAGACCATTTTTTTTCTAAAAAAAAATTTACCTATAGTATAACCAAACCAAATTGCATACCAAACACTAACTTTTCGGGGTGAAACCACGTTTGGGACTTGAAACAATTTTTGCGACTGCAATTTTTAAAAGATTATTTGGGGTGGCCAACTTGTTTGGGGCTTATAGGCTTTTTTTTGCGGTTAGAACAACTCTCGACTTAGCCAGCAGTCACCACTCGTCAGACACCAGCAACCAGCCACCAGCCACAAATGACACTAGTACTGCGACCATAAGGATCTATTGTATCCCCTTAGTTTGCTCTCAGATTAAAGTCTGCCCTCAAAAATTGTACTACTTTCCTAGACGATATTTCTTGAAAGTCCTTGCCTGTTACGGATGTTCTGTTTATTGTTTTGAATCATACCCGTGCAAGACTTGTGCATTTATTCTTGTTTCCTAGCAGAGTGTTGGCTGCAAATGGATCTTATCACTCCAGCCCCTACTTTGTTTTCAAATTTGGACCCATCTGCATAACATATTTGGGCTCCATCTTTCATCCAATGGGGGTTGTTGTCCAATTTCTCTAAGACGTGTACTTAAAACTATACATCGCATGATCCGGACGTCAATAGCTATTTTCTCAGTTTCTGTCTATTGATTATTTTTCGAGGAAACATGAGAAATACGTATATTTAGCCTCAAAATCTGAATTTTACACAAAGGTAAGTACGAAAACTTCAAAAACGTCCATCCATCTGGGCCTTGCCTGGGCGTTGTCCTTACATCACCGATTTGATTAAGACAAAAGTTTGTTCCCACCCATTGAAGATGAAATTATGATTTTCCCTGCTCAAGGCCTGCATCGAATTATCCCTTTCATCAAAATAAACCTTGAGGAAGTTAATTGATTCGAAGCCCCTTCGCATTCCTCGAGGGTTTCAAAACTAATTAACATATTCGCAAGCCCAAACAGTTTTGCATCGGTGGCTCCGTCAAATATCAATTTATTCCTGTCGACGTTGTCGTTCAATTGTCCCTGTGAGCACACTCAAGCACTCCCACACTGAGCTTTTGAGATCAGGGTAGAAAATGAACGTTTAAACCCATTGATATGCAAAAACAGTCGCCAGCCACTCGTATAGATGGGCTGCTATGTCTACAATCGGCATTGAATATTCATTACGGCTGTGCTTCGTCTTCACTTTGATTCAACGGGCGTGTGCATGTGCATGGCAGCAAAAGGAGGACGCAACCTTGTATCAACTTAATTGGACATTCCTGTTCTTTTTATCTGTTGCTTGATTGTACTCAAAGGATTACCCACTAAGCACGTAAAACTTCATTAATGAATAGATTTGTGTATCATTTGCGTGCGCGAATTTGTTCCGATGAAATGGGGGGTGGGGAGTAGCTCTGACTTCAACTGTGTGGAAACAACCGTCAATCACTCTCATGTCCTGACGACGCGCTTTAATAATCTGCTTGGCAATTGTAGCCCAAAGCATTTCATGCGGTTGGTTTTGGCACTTGACGCATTCAAGCAATTATTTGCGAAGCACAAGCAAGTATACAGCGTGGGCTCTAGGCCATTCAGCCGTTTCATCTGTGAAGACAGGTGTTTGTGATTTGGTACAACATTGCGTTCATATTTTGGAGCAATGAGAGGTGATAAATTGCCTTCAGTTCGATATCACCGAGTTCATGGGCGGTTTTTTCAAGGCCAAAATGGTTGCTATTGACACTGACATGTTTAAGGACATCCAACTCAGTGTACGGATTTGGTATTCATGTTGCAAGCACATTCGTCAAACCGAACTGGCATCGGAAAGATGTTCAAGTTCAGAAGAGTTTAAGGATTGACATTTTATTCTAATAATTGCTAAACGTCTGAAGAATTACTACAGATACAGTCATTCTATAGTAGGTGCTTTTCGTGCACTACGAGCAGATTATGGTCGCCATAATCGTACATTTTGGCGTACGATAGGGAAAACTATATGAAAATCGAAGAGACACTTATCTATCATCAAAATGCAGTCTCTACAGAAAATACATAGCCTGCCGTTAGTGAAAGTGTTCTCACAATTTTTACCAAACTGCGGCCATATCGGCGAGGCCATAGAAAACGCCTTACTATATTTTTTAGGTGACCTTCAGACCGACGTTTTGGATTGCCGCGGCCAATTTTATGACAATGCTGCAAACATGAGTGGTAAATACAAGGCAATGCAGGCTGTTATTAAGGAGAAAATCATTTATCGGCGTTTATCCCATTTTGTGGTCATTCTCTCAATTTAGTTGGAAAGGCAGCTGCTAACTCTTGTCCATCGGCTGTTCAATTCTTTGATTTCGTTCAGAAATTATATGCATTTTTCACGGCAAGTACAGAACGATTCCAAAGACAACGTGAGGAATAAAGCATCGCAACTTTTACTAAAGACGAGTTGTCTCGAAACCGCTCGATTTTTTTGCTGTCCTTTGGAACGACATCTTTTGGCGATTCGATGCGACAAACAAGATGTTGCAGGAACTGAAAATGATAGAATCATTGAAATCATTCGAGACGATTTTGATAAATACGAGGAAGGAGCTAAAGAAATATGTCATACTGACCAATAAGTACGATCACGCACCAGAACAAGAAATGTGCGGTTGAATCCACTCGATTATATGGAAGCACAGTATCCGGTTTTATCCCAGTGACCGATCAGCTATGTGTTGCATGCATACGAAGCATATATGCTGCATACATAGAGAAGATGGATGCTGCAATTTGCACGCTGCAGCAGAGTTATTGGTGAAAGTGTACCAAGATGATTTAGAGCTCAGTCTTGGCAATGAGTTGGTTCAATTTATATCTTTATATCTTATACAAAAAGGATTATGGACACATTTTTGAAGGTCGAAATCGTCAGAGCTACATTACAAAATATTGCACTGAGAATGTGTTTGGTTTTGATGGTGTCTAATTGCTCTGTAGAGCGCTCATTTTTGCGCAAAATTATAAAAAAAGGCTTAGAACTACGTTAGCATAAAACCATCTATCAAAGGGAACTGGAGCTCAGCGAAGTCATTAAGGATTTTTCCTCGATAAAAGCTCGCAAGTTTCCATTTGTTGGCGCTTTAATTTGATTTCATGTAATTCTTGATTTTGTCTTATTTATGTATGTGTGTTTGTTAAGCTAATTTACTTGGTTTCGCAATAAATTATTGAAGAACTTGACTGAAATTGTTAATTTTATTTAGAAAATATAACAAGACAACAGGGGGTGTTCACTCATTTGTTGCTCCAAATCGGCATCTGGTCCTCTCCACCACATCGATAGTTTCCGCTGGGTTTCTGACTATACAAGTACTTCCAAATCATTCCCCAGTACATTCTCAAGACACTTCTACGTACATATTGTCCTTCAGTGCTTTAACTGCGGCGATAGTTGATTCATCTCTGAAATCATCGTCCAGTTGGTACTGATTCATGCTTACTGACGGCTCCCAACCGTAACCGTGGCCCACTCGCAGGGCTTACGCTTTCGGTTAGTAAAAAGCTGGCTCCACCCTTTTTATCGTCAATTCGAAGTAACGTCTTGTTAACCGCCCTTTGAAAAAGCCTTCCCAGATTTATCGGCCATTTCCCTAATGAAGTGCAATGTGCTAATCGAATTCCAAAAAAAAGTAAAACATCCATTTAACTACTAATCGACTTAGCCGAACTTTCAACATGAATTTAATTTTTTTTTACAAATTAGATTCTGTAACCATTTTTCGCAGAGCTCCCAAGGCATCCCATGAATTTACATTCCAAAGTCTTTGGCCACATCCGACGCCGACAAGGGTCAAAATCGCACACACACACACGCAAGCAAACAAAAAAACAAAAACATGAGAATGCGTGTCTAAGCCGGTAGAAGAGAAAACCTAAAAACATGCTTACGGATATTTAAACCGAAATTAAATCAAATTAAGGACCCTTTTAGACGAGATAGTCAAATTTGATTTATTCCCTCCCTTCCCCCTCCGTGCGCGGCCAGTGTGGACATTTTTGACTTTCTTCCATTTCAGCCGAGCACCACACATGCTACCCTTCGTCGCTGGTTACGTTTCAGTTGTAGCCGATTACACCTTGGCAACATAAAAGAATTCGCTCAGCCGAGATGATTGCGTTTCCCTGTTGAACGTACAACGTGTCAGCGGCATGCTCTTAAGCATTCTCTTCAATTCACATTCCCCAGCCATCTTGTTGAGCACATCTCGTGAATCGTGAATCGCGTCTCACTGGCTCCCCGGAAGGGGGTGGATGGTGCCCGCGCCCTTGGCATGTAAATTTGCGAATACATAAAGACAAACACAAGTGATAATTTTATTTCATTATTTATTCACAGATTTCATGTAGAAAGAAAAATAAATTTAAATAACATTTCATGAGCTGGAGCCATTAGCGCCCTGCATGAGCTTCATTTGAATGTGCTCCTTGTAGCGAAGCGTTCAGCTCTTGTCTGGGAGGGGGTATGAACTCTGTTCCATTCACCTGCTCATTATGGTAGTTACTTTATGTTAAGTTTGCGCGCACCCCTTCTCCGCTCGGGATCCCCCTCGCAATGAATGTTGCCACAGGAAACTTTCACAGCGCAGGTGATTAGGAAAACCCCAATTAAGTACGTTTTCATCTCGTTGTGCGGTCTTGTAGACCTCAGGAAGTTTGACAGATTCTAAATGTAATTATTTTTGATCTCTGTGGCAACAAATTGTCATCCTCGCGCACGACGGTGATGGAACGGGGGGAGGTGAATTGTATAATTTCACTCCGGGCTATTTTAGATGTTCTGCTGCCAAGAACAATTTGATTCGAGAGAGATGAGAACGACCTTAAACCACAAATAAGGTGTCAACGCACACAAGTACCTGCGAGTAATCAATACGGCCAACATAACCGCCCGAAGCTGAGACAATAATCGAAAAGTTTCCACTTTGCGACGGGATCCAATTCGAAGGATACAGGGCAGACTGTATCAGAAGGAAGTTTGGTCATTCTAAACCAACGCTCTTGCGCTGGAGGGAGCTGCGGGGGAGTGTCCTTACTTATTTTGGCAAAATAACACTCAAAATCGTATTATGCATGAATTCCCTGGAAATGTGTTCCCCTAGGCTCAAGCCAAGCCAAGAAAATGATTGGCTTTATTCAAGACCACACAGCATGTCTTGTACATTTTGACCAAACGAATTTAAGTCATGTGTGATTTGCATACGCATGTATGCAGGTTATTCCAGGAAGATGGATGATCTGCAGAAAACATTGAGCGGGCTCTATACGCGCATCTTCATCACCCAAATAGGCAAACCTCAAAGTACAGCTTGAGCACGAAGTTAATTTCGTATTCATGAAGTCGGATATCCATTTGCATACCGTTATTCACCTCAAGTGTATGTATCTCCCCGTCTGAGGAGAGGTCTCCATCGTCACTTCATCGCTCGAGACGATCCCAATTCAAATGTATCGCAATAATCTCCAATTTTCCTTTATAAAGTGATTGATATCTCATAGATAGGAAGCAAATTGATGTGAAATTATTGGAAATTGCTTAGTATTTGCATATCGGATGACTGTATCGAGGGATGACTTCGATTTTTTATTTATATGTACATATTTCCGTTTTGAAAATGTTCCCCAAGACATCTAACGAACGTCTAAAAGTAATTTCAAGCTGATGCTGCCTTGCCGTTGCTCAATTAGATTCGATGGTCCCGAAGGCATTGAGAGTCGTTCAATAAATTAAAACAAGTGGTTTTCTGGATGAAGACCGGGAATTAAGCGATTGGAGATTGAGACGTTTATTTAAGTATCCGCTCATTGCATGGGAGGGAGGGTTGATTGTCTTAATCATTCAAGGAATTGAAATTCGAATAATGCCATTGCCGGAGGCGCGGTCTTTGTGAAGTGAATTCTGGATGATTCAAAATAATAATTATAGGCATTTAGTATGCTGATCGATGTAATGAAATATTGAATGATGGCGTTTCTTCTTCTAGTCCGTAAAATACATACAATATATACGATGATGATAAGCAATAATTTAACATAATTGCTTATTAGCTGGGAAGAAACGTTTTCAAAAAGAAAGGAAGAGAACGTGTGGGCTACAGTGGGTTGGTTTTTCAGTCTTCTATTTTTGAAAACCCCATTTGTGACATCTGTCAAAGTGAAAACGTACGCAGTTAAGCCATTTATATGAACTTACTACAAATTGCGAACTTCGCAAATACGGACACTTCATTCATGTGGAGTTTTCTCTTTTTTGGTCGTGAATTTGTGTATTACGATCTCAGCAAAGAGAATGATTGATTCGCAGAGAAATAATTTAAAGCATAACTAAACTAACTTTTGTTGAGATTTTTGTGGATACAAAATAACTCGATAATTCAATTCGCATCTTTTTGCATACCAAGAAGTAAAGTTAGCGTTCGCAGTTCACGACTCCTTTGAATGGCCATTTCTTTATAAACTGACTTCCACCCTAACAACGCTTGCAAGTTATTGAATCATTGTGTACAAATTTTTGCTCTTTGAAAAATGATTTTCCGTGCAAATGTTTGTCTTCAGCTACGAAGTTCATTTCAGTTCTGTACTCGAGTACTCGAGTAATGCGGGTAATACCCCAGTTGGCGGATTTGCGGTTATCAAGAGGTCTACCCGGTATTGTTCAACGATTTCTACCTTTTCCTGTGCCCATGCACATGTGGTTCTGGACGGTGCTGCTGGTCCTCTTTGGAAGAACGTGAATCGATGGACAAATTGAAAATGAGTTGGGTGAGCAATTTATCTTTCGTTTCGACCTGGTGCGTGTGAATTGACGCCTGCCTTTAAATTACTTTGTAAAGGGAATCACTCGTCAGTGTCGAAAAGCAAGCGTCAACTACAGACTTGAAAGAAAACATTACACGTGTCCTGATCAACATTTGCATGAAATATTATTTGAAAAATAAATGAAATTTAATTGTCAACTATGAAATTAAATTGAAAACCAAGCAAGTTTAGGCTCATATATGACGTCTCTGCTTACGGTTCGTATGTACGTTGGTGCGTGTGTGTTTCGTGTGTGCTTTTTGCCTACGGTTTGTATGTACGTTTGCGAGCATGTTCGTTCGTTGTTTATATCGTAGCGTTCGTTTGTTTGGTTTCCCATCCCACATACTCGTATATCCTATTGGCCTATTGGTCCATACTGCTACCACTTAACAGAATAAGCCTAGCTGTAGCCCACTGTGACTTTATTTCAGCTAATGTTCCAGTGGTTTGTGGAAAGTGTATGAGATATTGTGATTTCACAGCCACAGCCCATATTATTTAATGATTCAAAAGATGGTTGACCTAGAGTTTTTGGCTAGGACCGGGCAGAAACAAACGAGAAGATCTAGAGTTTCATCCAGTGATGTTTCTTTGCAGTTTCTGCACGTATCAGTGGGAATCAGGCCTAGTTTATGAGTATGGTAACCTTGCAAGCAGTGACGTGTAATGAGCCCTACTAGTATACTGCAGTTAACTCTTGGTACCGAGTTGCTTTTTTTTTGCTATGTTTGGATATTAATAGTTCATCTTTGAATTCCTAGTCAGATAACATTGAGACACTACTAGTTCGTCAGTTGTTGCGTTTCCCTCGATTTCCATGTGTCGAGGAACCCACTGGAGGAAGATTGCGTAGTTACTACAAGGTTCCTGAAGCACATCAAAACATTTTAGAAACCTCATTCTGTTGCTTTTAAGCTTTTTTAGTGGTGCTATGTGAGTACGGTTTACGCTGCTATTCAGGATTTCCGCTAATTTTTGGATGACCACCAGCTCCGCTTGAAATATGCGCTTCTTATGCAGTTTATAACAACTTTTTAGATCTTGCGATGCACTGGTTTCTTTAAATTTCTAAAAATGAATTTTGAAGAACTAAATAATCTAATAATTCTGGTGGAAATGGGGAGCCTACCCTTTAGAGCATTTTTTAAAGATGGAATAATTCAAAAAAAATCTTCGTTAGATGGCAACATTCAAGAGTTTTCCATTCATGGAAGATAACTTCGAATACCACTCTGCTCAGAGTGTTTATCATACAAATTTCTATTCGTAAAGCATATGAACCCAAAATGTTAAGTCGACTGCTTCATAAAAATATTATGTGTGAAATCGACAGACAGACGAACGGGCGGACGAATCGAAATTATAAACGCTTTGTTTTTGTTTACGGAATCTCCAAAACACATAAATAAGCTCGTAAGGGTTCCTCTGGTACAAAAACGTTCACCTTCTACCCCCTATTCTACTTTATCTGGTAACATCTTTGGCTTAAATTGAATAAATCTAAGTGAATTGACTTAAGAGACTACTGCCAATCACCCCATAAACTTTATTTCTTATGTTTGCTGTGAGTCTAGCATTTTTAATGCGCGTCAGCTTTACACTTTTATGTTTGAACAAGTTGAATATGTTGGTGAGGTGGTTATTTTTAAAATCCTTGCGAATTAAACTTCGTCATTTGTACAGTAATCCGACATGAGAACGACGAGAAGTCATTGATTGGGGAATATTCAATTGGCTTGAAAATAATGGGTGGACCAAAGTAGAACTATCGTTTTATGACGTGAAATATGCCAAGAAACAAAAGACCAGTCACAGACATTGGTTCTCGTTTAGCTCATTTTCCATAACTTCACGTATGTAGCTTACCTGGTTCTGGTTGTGCCTTTGATCCATTGGTCTAATAGTCTAATAGAGAATTTTTCGATGAGCACCAAGGCCAAAGCGGACGGCCACTGGAGCCCGTTCTTCGAAGCGGCCGACCAAACTCCATGAAGGCTGTGGGAATTGATGTTGGTGAGCTATTTGATGCGATGGCCGAATTCGGGATCAAGGGAAAATTTATCCGGATGAGTCGCACCACCCTAACATACGCGATGCAGCATGCAGTTCGGTTCAAGGATCTCTGAGCCGTTCGAAATTTGTACGGCAATGACTGTTACTGGAGAAGATAGAGCGGCGGGCATCTGTAAACACGGAAGGCACGATCTTCTAGAAGTCAGTCCAGCTGCTGGGTTATTGTAGCCGTAGCGCACTCCCAACGTGCCGTAGTGCAAACTTCAACGGCGGTTAACAATGAACAGACGAAACGAGCAGGTCTCAACTTTAATGAAGGCAAAACTAAATATACGCTAAGGAGACGTGAACGAACTCCCGAACGACATCGTAGTAGAGATTCAACGAAGAGTCCCAGCCCATGGCAACCGATGCTACTTCGGTTTGTCCTGATCTGAAGAACGAGGTTATCATGCCCCACAAAAACGTTATTTTAGCAGTCCTGCTATCTGGAGCCGAAAACTGGACTGGATAAGCAATAACGAAGAGAGGATTCTTCGTGCCTGCGAAAGAAAAATTCTACGTCAGATATATAGTCTCGTCTCCGTGGAACCGCGAACTTTACGCGCTGGACCAAGTTGTGGATCTAGAGAAGGCAAAATTTCGTCGACTGCACTGGCCACATCGAGCGTATGGACAACGCTCCAGCAAAGAGGGTCTTCGAATCCGGGCTTGTTCGTTTGAGAGGGAGAGGAAGACCGAACCTCTCCAATTATCGGGGACCCAAGACGGCTTGGTATTGATGGCTGACAGCAAGCAGCGCGCCGTCAGCGATGGAAGGCATACCTTCCACTTATTGAAGGCCTGATAAGTAAGTAGATGTAACAATTGATCGTTGCCAAGAAAAGGAAAAATCGACAAATTTAACCCGATGTTGTGTACTGTCTGCAGCCATTGCAAATTTCCAAGAACTTAGGTATAACCAGCAATTAGATAAATAAAAAAAAAACAATTGTAGGAAAATAGACAGGTTATTCGTCTCTTACATTGATCGGTCTTGTTCGGTTCACCAGTTACCGTGTAGTGCTTCAATTAACATTCCTTCACGGTGCATGACTTTCTTTGATGTATTGCATCAATTTATCGAGTATTTAAATGTCCATCGATAACCTTAAAATGTTCCGTAGAGAATTTTACAAACAAAATCTAAAATTCGTTCAAACTTCGAAAGTTTTATCTGGATTATGAACTTCGTGCAATCTGTTCAGTCATGTATGAGAAAATACGAATTTCGGAATTGAAGTTCTCATCGAACCGTTTGCAGTTCGTGATGAACTGAAATTTAGTTGAATTGATGTAGGGTGGGTTTTCATCGCTCTTGGAGAGATTGTGTGAAACTCGCGTTGTAACGACAGTGAATGCATTGACCTAGTCACAGATAGTAGATAGTAGCTGAAATGTAGTTTCGTGTACCGTGTAATTTCAGCTTACACGGATCAGCATTTACTTCATCGAATAAAAGGCAGACCCTGCGAGTTTCCTAGTTTTGTTTCCTAATTTGGATACACACTTCCATTCATGTTCTATAGAATCCGGCGCATTCAATCGAATTGAAACTCATTTTCTATTGTCAACAGAATCGATGAGAGCTACCACAAGAAAACAAAAAAAAGCCTTTCACGTATCCACTATATTCTACATCACATTCGTCCTTTATTGTCCCCCGATTCAATAATGCCAATGGAGCCAATGAATTCATCCGGAGTCTCCATTCAATGCGGACTACACCACTTGGAAATGAATTTCCAAGTTTCATTGTCCCATTGGCATTTAAAGCACGTGCCTTTAGTGCAAGCCGAGAATAACGACTCGAATGGACACACACAAGTACATGTATGTACATGGCCAAGTTAAAGGCATAAGATAAAAGTGATATGGTTAAATGGCCCACAATTGCTTTGAGATTCTTTTGTATTTTTAGCAAATTTCATTATGGTAGTGTGCTTGTGGTTTCCATCGATTCCAGAAGCCCTTGTCAGGGTTGCTTTCAAATGAAACGTTCTCGCAATATCTTGGTAATGAGCCATCGGGACAAGGTTTCCGCTCTCATCAAGATGTGTCATCAAGAGAATGCGCGATTCGCCACAGTGCCACACATGGGAGCTGGCAATAAATGCACGAAATGTCATCATCAAGACAAGAACTGCAACCGACTTATCGTTCCCTTTCCGCAGTGTAATCGCGTAATTATCATTGCTCGACAGACAGCAACTACTTTAATGATTTCATCGAGCAAACAGTGGTACACTTGTTGTGTGTACCCCACTTATTCGATGCAAAGCAAAGCAAATTCCTCCCTACATTACGGTGGTCGGGGTATTCGTGACTGGGCTTATTGCGGCAGAATAACGATGCCTTAAGCTTCTTACACGAAATGACTTGAGAGATCTCGTTGCAGTCTAAAGGATGACATGGTTTAAACCCCTTACTATAATAATCTTTGAGGGATTATTGCCTGATGCCGGATACAGAGAGCAGTTGTCATCAACTAAATGGCATCATTTCCCCCCGCACAGTATAGTTCTCCGAAAGTGCCCTCGACATCAAGGTATCCTCGTCCCTTAGAAGATCCACCGAGTGCGGTTGAGACAGTTCGTTGGAAATGCGCCTTCATCTCACATGTCAGTTGCAAATACTTCAGAATATCCTCGAGAACCTCATTACGATACCTCTCAGTCAAATCTTTAAACATTTCCAACACTCTCTTAGCAACTGATTCGTGATACATCTTCTGAAGAGCTTATGCACGATTCGCACATGTACCACATGCAGATACACACTGGCTTTTCGACTGGAGGCAAGGATTTGTGCACGATGCTCGAGTCCTGCGGGGGAGGGTTTGCTTTGATAAATCGACATGCCATCAAATTGAGTTTGATTGACGTAAATCGGAAGTGACTTGTGAAGGGATTCTGTCAGTATTTTGCCTGGTTTCCCAAATTTCATTCGGAGCGCCTCCTGAAAAATACTTTCACATGAGTTCCTCCAACGGAAATATATTATTCTATTCTTAGTTACACTGATTCCATCGTGGCTTTTGTTTAAACTTCAAATCAAGTGTGAACATGACAACAGGAGTTACAGAAGCAAAGGGATGACGTACGCCCAAGTAAATATATACACACCCCCTGAACATGTGAGTTGTGCACACCAGCGATTAAATAAAAAATATGAAATAACATTTAACGTTTATCATAGATTTCTGAGAACTGCGTTTCTATTTATTTGTGCCACTGTATGCCGGTTAACATGTTTAGATTTTTGATTTTAGGATACAATGTAACTTTGAAGTAAGGACGACAACTTGTCCCGGAGCTGAGGGCGAAATATGTTTTCGCCACATAAATTCTAACCGCAATCAGCTTTTGTTTTTCTGAAAAAGTTCAGTGTTTCTTCTACTTCGTTGGAAAGGCTGCAAATTTGGAATGCGTTCTGGAATCTGCACGATAAGTAGTTATCGATATAAACATAGATATATGTATGTGTATCTGCCACGTCCAGGCTTAGATTCTAGAACAACTTCTGGTGCTGTGCGGTCTCTCATGAGTAGAGCAGTTTCTTGCCGACAATCTTGCACAACATCGCAGCAATCTCTTCTCGAAACTCTGCTGACGACTTGCCGACTCTTGGTCTTGCGTACTCTTTTGTATTCATATCAGCCAGCTATTGGACATGGCAAGATCCACGAAATGGTAAAACATGCGAACCTGTCATTTGTTGCTTCGTAGTATAATTTTGTATCGGTCCATTATACTGTCAATCAAATTGATACCGCTCGGCCCATATGGCGATTATATTCCACTACGATGTTTGGTTGGTCAATGGTAACGTGGCTTTTGTTTACCTTGCCGTATCTTGAGATGTTTGAGAAGCTTTTTCTATACAGGTATAGCCTCTGAGCATTGTCAGTGACTCTAAAGAGGTGGCGCCGTGAAAATACATTTTGTCGTACTGGGATTCGAACCTAGACGCCGCAAGCGCTCAGAGTCGGCATAAGACTGTACGTCCCTCCACTCGTGAGAGAACAATATGTAGAACGCACAATGCGTAGAAGTTAAGCCCTGCCTCCACTGTTACCGTAGCGGACCATTCACTTGGAATAAAACACCATTTTGGAATTTTGTTTTGTTGCAGATATGTCACACGGCGTTATAAAGTGTGACTGAAAGACTAAATTCCAACTGATCGGAATATATGTCATTATTCTTCGTCACTCGAGCAAGTGTTACTGTTCTTGCTGTTTTCATAGGTGGAGACTATGCCTACACGTCTTAAAGGTAATCACGACTATTGAGGATTAGCGTATGCGACACCGAGACGTGAAAGGTATATGCTCAAAATCTGCGTGGAGATGCAAAAAAACAGTCGACTGCTGCGACCCAACGAAAAGCAGAGGTTTTATATTAGCCTCAAAGTGGAGAAAAAGTCCATAAACTTTAACATAAAATTGGTCTGGTCCAGCGTGGCAAACTGGTCCTAGGAGTAAAAGACCTCGTGATATAAGCATAATGGCAGGAGATCACGTTAATCTGTCACTCACTTGTTTGTTCATATAAATATGCAATCCGGAGGACACATAACATCAATAACTTTTGCAGAACATTTTTGAGATTTTTTTTCTTGCCCGCTGCACTAAAGAATAGCATGCAAAGCTGAACTTACAAAATTTCAAATATCCCCCAAACGAGTAATAATATGCAGCTGATTTTGTTTCCCAAAATAAAAGTATTATAGTACAAATTTGTAAATCACAGTTTGGGAACAAAAAGAAGTCGGTAATTTTATTTAGTGGTTAAAGAAGAAAAAACTACTGGCGAATTGTCATAACCTTTGTTAGCCAAAAACACATCGTACAACATTATATAATTTATATTTATCCAACACAAACTTCACGCACCGATTCCAATCCTAAAATAGTACAAAAAAGCAAACGACGCAAAAATGTTGTTGTTTTTCAAACGTTTCAAACTGCACACGTGAACTAACAAAATTTGAGGGTAAATTGCACAGCGACCTTAAGATCTATTGTGCCCGCTATTCATACCTTTGCTTTCTTAAGAGCTCCCCTCCCATGCAGGTTTTTTCAGAGTCGTATAGAGGGTTATTTGCTCTTATTGCGCGAAGATGGAAGAGATTTGTCCTAGAGATTGTCTCTCTAAGCAAGTTTCCTTTAGGAATCTGAGAATGGGAGCTGGTTCTAGTGACTTCAATTCTTCCTCTGATATTAGGTGTTTGCCCCGATTGTGGGCTAACGCCGCACAAAAGCCCAGTATATGTTCTGGAATTTCATTAAGTTCTCCGCAGAATCTGGTGAGACCTTCTTCTGATACTTCTAGTTTCCTTAGGTGTTCTCTGAGTTTATAGTGCCATGCTAGGAAGCTTGTTAGGATACGAAGCTGGTTTTTGCTCATTCTGATACATGCTTTAAACCTCTTGCGGTTATGTTGACCCAAGACTTTCTTGGCCTGCTTCCATGTGCGTTGTCCATGTATCCGCCTGGTTCCTTCTTTCTAGTTCCCTTAGCTCTTCCCTGAGGACGTGATCTCCTACAGCGCAGAATGGTTCTAGCAAACACACTCAACTTTGCAATGTCGCTGTTGCCAATTGGTATGACATGAACATGTCACTTGTTACGTTTTTCTGATAGCTACGGTAGTTTATTTGAAGTCGCAAATTTTTCTTTATTGAGTTGTCAAGAAAAAATCTGTTTATGTGTTATTTTGCAGTCAAATATGCCACCATTCAGCGCGAGCTTCAACCAGCTACAGTAGTACAAAATCAGGAGTCAGAGAAGGATACGAATACTTGTTCTAGGAGCTAGGAGCAGATGCATCTCGGAATACAACTCCACCAATATTGTTTCATTATTATCATATTCTAATGTTACATAAAGTTAAGAATAACCACCATACTGTATAATAGAAAGACGTTCGTTGCACACTACGCGTCGTTTAACAAATGTTGACGGCATCTGATAAATCTTTTTCGTTTTAGAAGTTAAGATTTCCGCCAAAAACAGTGCCGAGAAAACGTGTTGTGCATTTTCCTCTTACCCATCTGTTGTTCACCTTGAATCACATGAGTGGAAAATCACTCATGCAATGCAATGTTTTGTGAACATTTTGCATACAATTCATGTACCTGTCTCGAATGTTTGTTGCGTAAATTTATTCACCCCAGTCTGGGGTTCTAGGATCACGTTTTTCACCTTTCGAACGGGGGGCTGTGCTTTCTGCGTTCGTCTATGACGAAAGTGAGTGTGTGTGTGGTTGTGGCTAATGTAGGAACACTTCGCCTATGCGTCTGACAAGCACACGTACACCTACGCACTTGGATAAGTTGCTATACAAATTGACATGACATCACAATAAATTTGAGTGACGTTAAGCCGAGGCGTATCACAGGGGAATTGCTCCAATTCTCGGTTTTTCACATTCTGAGTTGTTCTTCCATGAGAATACTTGTATCATTTTGACAGATCCATGACTGGGGAGTGTAGGATTCACTCCCTTACCGCCCCATTTTGTGCGGAAGGGGAATAGGTTCTAATGGTTAATGCTTGTTCAAATATGTGAGTGCACTTGTGACCGAATGTTGCGTTTGTTGAACAGCAGAATCTGCAGAATTTCGACCATCACACATGTCGAATGGTGCATTCACGTCGTCCGAATCCCAAGCAAATAAAAGCAGTCATCTGGGAATACTCCCAAGGGTAACAATTCCGCCGACGCAGTGCTATCAATAACACGCATTACTGGTCACTTGAAAAACTTTCGCAAAGCGCATTTTCTTAAATCGAATATGGTTGCTTTTAAATTGTATTATCAGGTGATAGAAGCTATGATTCAGTTGAGTTAATTTTCCTGGAATTGAATTGAATTGAATTTTGAAGAAAAATCATCTTCCCCCTCTTGCGAGTGTGAGGTTCTGTATGTGTACACCGTCCTTAAAGGCATTCGCATTTTTTTTCTTCCTCATATTTCTTCCGACTCTCGTTTCATTTCACTTTGTCAAAGAGAATTGAATTACGTTCAACGTCCAATGTATCCCGTCATAATGGAGACGGTAGGGAAACTTGAAGTATTTATAGCACAAGGATGCAGCACATCCGAACCACACAACATTTATGCGAAAACAACATCTTCTGCGTCACATTCTCACTCTCCCCTTGCTCGTATCCTTTGAAAGTCAAAGACGCCCTCAAGAGGTTTTCTTTTTTATTCTGTTTGTCCGTTATTTTTTTTTTCATTTTGCTGCTTTTCGTCGTTCTGCATTTGAAAATGGATATCTTTCATAATGGGGCATAATTGATATTCAGCAGGAGTCATCTTGGAGTGATGTGGAACTCAGAGTCTATTATCCAAGAGGCGAAACCTTTAAAGAGGAATTATTGACTGCAAAATCATTGGATGGAGCTGTGTACTCAACTATGATGTCACTCTCACTTTAATCTTACAGTCAGCGACTGAAAAGTGTCTTCAGTTTCATTCTGATGTATTTTAAGAAATAATGTTTTATTTAGAGTTCCTTTTTTGCCCGGCATAATTTCACATTACATGGTTATAAATATTTGGAAGTTGTGCTGATTTTCATAACCGTTAGCTAGGAGCGTCTTAGGAATCTCTGTTCTCTTTTCCATAATTGTACTTTTCTGACCTTGAAGTCGTTCGACGAACAAACTCTTCATGTATGCTTCATGACATTCAATACTCAGCCCTCAGAGATGAGTTAAACAACATTAACTCGGATGAAGCTCGTGTTTATGGGCTAATGCCTAACGGTAATTAACGTAAGTAAACTTAGGCTTGTTAGAAATTAGAAACATGGTCAAACTTCAATGTGTCTTATCTTACGTAACAAAAATTGTCATTTACGTAGTCATACGGATTCTCCGAAGTCGATCCTGAGAGCAAGATCATCAAAGTAAGAAAAATTTAACGAAACTGAACGATTTGGTTTTGGTTACTAGACTCACAGCTTATCAGATTTGTATATTCGAGCGATAACTTAAGCCGACTTAATACTTATTTAGGAGCTACCTAAGAAAGTACTGCTTGAGTATCTTAACGTTTGTTAAGACAGTTAAGTTAGCTCAAGTATTTTCGTTTAACATGTGTGTCAGAAATAACCACGAAAGTACCACGACTCCTACGGTGGCTGCTTAATTTCAATTCCAGTCGTGTAATTCACAACAGCCTTCTTCCGGACAAGGCAGCGCGTCGATAACATGTAAACAACCATAGAACAGCACCGTGTTTGACGTCATCTTTTGCTAAATGGTATCACGAATCGGTTCGTCATTGCGTGGTAGCCCATTCGCTGAAGAGGAGCACTGTTCAAATGAAATATACCAGAATCTGTGCAAAATTGTTTGAATGCTTCTGCGAATAACTGCTGCCCATTGTGAAAAACGAATATTTAGCAGTCCCTTCATGGGTGAATATTCCGTTGAATCCTTTGTTGGTGCTGGAGCTTGTCGTATTGTTCATTTTCACTACAAACGGAAACCTCGAATCATGGAATTTTGCTTAAGCCTGTCTATCGGTCCTGGAAAATTCAAACACACTCTTCTTTGGACACTGCGCAAAACTCAACAAAAGCGTATTGCATAGTTTTCGAATGCGATCATTGTCAGTGATACCGGACATACAAGAAAATATGCCGAATTCTTGTTATCGCGTCAGCTCAAAAAGGTGTAAACCCGTTGAACTAGCATTATTGAGTGTTAATCTGCAACATATCTGCATTTTTAAGAGCAATTGAAATGTGTGGAGTAGCAAAGATGTGTTCATCTTTATAAAATGTGCCACATTACTAAACTTTCCTCAAGTCGACTTGGTATTTTTTTTGTTTAGAAGTCACTCATCGAGCATAAATTCCCACGATTAAATACACCGCATAGAGATCACATCAAAAACTACGAATCTTGTCAATAAAACCGCAAACCATCCACTGTGGCATAGTGACATTTTTTTGCAGCCTCCTAGTGTAGAAGTATTTATCTCCGCTTAGGACAGGACACCGTTTGAGCATCGTCAAGTGACCTTCTTTCCTCAAGTGCAAAAAAGCCCTTTGCTTCTACTATTTTTTTTCTTCTTCTTTCGCTTCCCTTTTTCTATTTTTCTATCTTCTTACCTTCGGTCCCCACTGAAATCGTCTGTTTCGGCGTGACCCAACGGCTGTCAATGTGTTAATGTGTTCCCTCAATCGATAACCGACATTACGGGGAGACCCAGAGAATATTAGCTCCACTCAACAATTGGACAATCAGGGGGGATTCCATCGAGGGTAAGAGATTCTGTTGATGAATTACACGATGGAGTATGTTTGCAGAGGACGTTGCTCAGGGAAAGATACAGGACTTTTGATCCTTTACAATTTCGAATTAAAGGAACCATTCTTGTAAGAGTGGTGGTTCTAATGGGTGATGTTAAGAGTACAATGTTTGTACTCGAATCGATCAATAGCTTGATGCTAATTTAAAATCAAATGAATTCAATGGTGGACATGCGTTTGGGTGGGAATATATGTGCACATCTGTTTGCGGTTGTCACAGACACAGACTGTGTGGATGGCAAAATACGAAACTGAGTTGGATTAACCACAGAATCCACAGCGTTTTTAGCTCTACACATTTCGTACATTCAGTGTATTGGAGATACGGGCACTCAACGAGACTAAATTGATGAAATGTAGCTGACTGTCGTGATAAATTTGAACGATTTTTTAACAAAATAAAGCAGCCCAAGAGCAATTTTCTCTTCATTCGAATGATTGAACTTTCTCGAATTGCTTTCCGTCATGTATTTTGGGGCAAGCCTTCTTTTGATAATTTATTACATGCACATATATCGTTGTCACCAAATGCAAGCAAAGCTGTGCTTTCGAGGACCTCGAGGCAAGTCTCCTAATGAGGATAAGTAACATGAATGCGCGGTCAGTTATTCAGCTATCCAGCCAGATATTGTTTTCGTTCGTCAGTGTTTAATAAAGACGAATAAAGCACTCACGACCCACCAAAATGCCTTATAACTCTGTCGCAAATTACACTCTTTGTACAAAATGTGTATGTATCAATTTCGTTTACTTACATGTCAGTCAAGCGTTCGTAAGATCTGCAAAATGATGCTTTTTTTACTTTCTAGTTGAGATGTTTGTGGAGCTCCACCTCCTAAGCGCCTCTTGGACGAAACTTGTTAGATAACCTGCTTATTGTTCCGCATTAGCACATAGGATTCCTTTCTTCCTTACCTACGCAAATCTCCACCATCCCCCCTTCTGCAAACACATACACGAAATTGAGTATATCTCGTGCAGAAAGCAAGGCAGTTACTTCTTCGTCTGAAGGTGCTACAGTCCAGAAGGGACCTGGCCTCAACCAGCAAGCCTCTCTAGTTGGCCCTAATTACGCACGCAGAGTTGTCTGAGGTCCTTCTCCATTTGTGTTCGCCAAGAATTTCGCGGGGTCCTCTGTTGCGTTGTCCCACTCGCGTGGAATGAAAGACTCTTCGGGCTTGAGTACTGTTCTCCACGCGATCTATCGATCGAGGTAGACGAAGCTTTTAAAGTATATCTGGCTATGGTGACATTGTTGTCGAAGGCGGTTTCCACACGGTCACATTTGATCGCGAGACATGGGTAATATGTTGGCAAGGAAGATGGGACGTGTTATGAGTAGACTCGTGTGCTTGAGGTTTGCTTGAGCAAGGACTGTAATGAGTATGGCCACTATGTTGTTGGCTGAGCTTGTGGGTTAGTTTTGGAGAGCAAAAATCTGTAACCTATGTCAACAAAACATGGTGTTCCCAAGCGGTCATCAATCTAAGTACTAGCGGCGCTGATGCTGTTCGATTTCGGTAATCGGACGAGAATGAAATTGACGAAATTTCAATTTACGCATCACGCCCTCGAGAAACATTTGGTATACCTTTGATTTCATACATCGCCTCTGTTCTGTTTGCTTGGAATATAGCTTGGCGGTAAAGGGAAGTCAGTCCCCGGGAACTAAGCGCACTGAGTGCAAATAACTCCGCGGAAATACGGATTTTTAGTAAAAAGACTTAAAAAAATACAGATACTTACATTAATTTTCAAAAACTTAATTTAACTACGTTCCTGTGACCTGTACTACTCAAACAAGCAAATAAATCAGCAAAATGCTAAGAATTTATTTGACTGCAACACATGGCCAGTTCCCTTAAATTCCGCTTTGAATACGTTGAAACTCGCATCGACCGCATCCCTTTTCACTGCCACCAATATCGGTTAATTTGTCATTTGAACGACGACAAATTGCAAGGCCCCCCCCCCCCCCCCGCCTTTGCCACTTCTGTGCACAGCTCGAAATCCAATGCCGCCATAAAGCAAACGAATTCCGGGTCAGAGACAGCCCGCAATCAGTGCAGTTCTACATAACCATTCGTCCCTTTTTGGATGGGAATTCAGTTTCGGTTGCCCAAAATGGTGTGACCGTAAACCTTGGGCCAGCCATCAATTTCAGAATTCCTCTCGTGTTCGGAGCAACACTCCATTTACATATCCCCCCACTGTGCCCGAAACTATTGGACTCAATTGGACTTGAAATAGTTTTCGTTCGATTTAAAATGAAAATTGGTTGGCTTCTGGATTCACTTGTGTGTGTAATCCTTTTCGAACAAGGATTACTTAAGTGGTGACTTTGTTATTGTGGCTTGGTTATTTATTTCTTCGATCCATCGCCTGCTTTGCTGCGGTTTGTGATGGAGTATCCTGTCTTGGTTTGAGAATGCATAAAACAAATGAAATCCTGGAAGTTGGGTGGAATAGTGCAGCGTGTTGGGGTTTGACGACCAGATATCCTCTGGATGCCAGTACTTGGAATAAATTAACATCTGTTTTCTGTTGCCTCTGGTTCGACGTGGCCTTGAAGGCTTTCTCGAAAGGGCGCCTTGCTGTGTTAGTTAGTTGAATATCCGTGTTTTTTTTTAGTTCAGACAGCATTTTTTCTGCGTTTATATGTATCACACACGTTTCACAGCATTCATACCAGGAATTCATATTCAAGGATAAGCCGTAATACAGCTGTGCACGTGCACATTGCTCGTAGCAATATACTGCACGCGCTTCATTTTAGCGTGCAGAGTTTGTCAAACAGTTTTTGAAAAAAGGAATTCTACAAAAAAAAAATAGTGTACAAATATCATTGCAACTCTTTGGATGTGCTCACATCATCCAATACGCATATACGTGCGTAGCTCGTAACTCTAGCGTTGTGTAGATAGTGTGGAAAATGTATAAAAAGTACCCAACGTCTCGATCGACAACTGCTTTTCTTAAGAGCAAATTGCCACGCGGCCTCCACTTGACATGAGCCATGCCCGCTTCATGAACAGCTCTGTTTAAAGTTTGGACAAGAACGTTGAAGTCTGTTACTACACGTGTAATGCCCCTATACGTCACAATCATGCGTTGCTGCTGGCGACTTCGTGTTAAAGGCCAATACCCATAGAATCCGTTGCGTTTATAATCCACAAAAATCGTATTTGCGGGATTGCAAAGAGGCCCAATGAATACGTAGGTTGCCTCCGAAATCCAGGCAACCCCTTGGAATTGTTTATATTGAAAGACGGCGGCAGCAGCAATACATGATTGTATAGGTATAGGAGTTTTTTTTAATAGTCAGTGAGTTGGGTCATCTCGGGAATTGTTTAGCTCTAGTTTTCGCACCCATTCACTGCACATGGTGGTATATTTCTACATAAAAGGTGATTTTTTAAAAGCTATAGGAAAGTTTTTCAAAAAAAAAACACATAAAATTCAGAAAAATTCATGAAATCTTTATTTGAATCGATAGTACGGTCCATATAATTTAATGTTTGAAGATTATTTCATGCAAATGTTGACCTTGACTGCGCCTCAAATGGTCCATCCGCTTAGTCCAATTTTGGCATACTCTTTCCAACATTTCGGCCGGTATCTCACGAATAAATGCTTCAATGTTGTCTTCCAATGCGTCAATTGAAGCGGGCTTGTCTGTATAGACATTAGCTTTAACATAGCCCCACAAAAATTGTCTAAAGGCGTTAAATCGCACGATCTAGGCGGTCCCGAACGTGAAATAAAATGTTCACCGAACTCGCCCCTCAATAAGTCCATTGTTTCGCGTGCTGTGTGGCATGTGGCACCGTCTTGTTGAAACCACATGCCATGCAAGTCAAGCTCTTGCATTTTGGGCAAAAAAAAGTTGCATATCATCTCACGGTAGCGCTCACCATTCACAGTTACATTACGATTCGCAGCATCTTTGAAGAAGTACGGTTCAATGATGCCACCAGCCCATAAACCGCACCAAACTGTGACTTTTTCTGGATGCATTGGTAGCTCTTGCAATGCTTCTGGCTGATATTCACTCCAAAATCGACAATTCTGCTTATTTACGTGAACTTTCTTAACAGAGCACGCATTTTGATAATAAAATTCAATAATGAGTGAGTTGACATTTCCCACCAATAATATAATAATAATAGTGACATGTTTGGCGCTAAATTCAAGATTGACCTGTGCTTAGGGTCTGGAGTAACCACTGGCGTTGTTGGCTCCGATTTCTCATAAATGGAATGGACTTGTAAGGCGAAAGTCGAAGTTTGAGCAATGTGTACTCATGGTTAAAAGAAAACATGTCATCAAAACTGATGAAGGTCAACATTACAGTCAACTGTGATCGGTGCAAAGATATGAATACAAGCCTTTTCGTAAACACTTGAATTGGGAAGTCAACTAGCGACACGTTTTTGCCGAAATACAGCCCGATGTTCTGTGCAAATTGGAACTCGGTTGCCGCATACGTGTTTAAACATCCCTTAAAATTAAGTTTCAAATAAATTAAATTTGGTAAAATAATAATCATACATTTCGTGGAGTTGGTGAGTACTCTTGGTAGGCTCTTAGCCTAATTGGGCTTAAAACTAAGCCGCCTTTGAGACTACATAAAAGATGTTGATCTGGCTCTAGCTCCTACAACAAGCGCTCTCGCGAGTCTTAAGTTCATTTAAATCGTAGGTCTCGTAGGTTTTTTTCGAATGCGTTAAAAAGTACATGGCCTAGAGCCGTCACAGGGGGATGCCATTTTACCTTAGGTCCTCTTCAATAAATATTAAAAATGTTCTAGTATATCAAGGTCTACGTTGGTAATCAACGCATGGTAAAATCTGTTCATAAATCCGTCCAGATTGACGTCAGTTTACACAAAAAGTAAACTATTAGCTGAAGCACTGACCCTAGTCCGAATTACAATCGACATTAACTGATTAGGGTTTACGAGATTCCCAAATCGCAAAATATTGTACAGTAGAACCACAATTATCCGAATCAAATAAAACCAGGGGTAGCAATTCCGTATAACCAAAAATCCGAATAATCGATTTCAAAGTAAAATTAAAGAATAACAGTCAGTTTTCTCCTTGAATCTCCAGTTCTGAAATTCCATGTCTAGACTTGATTAAAATCCACTGATTTTCCGCATAAAAGAGGTTCAGATATGGTGGGCTGGCCTGGCCGCATGCTCCCTTTCGTAGGAACCAAGTACAAACTACATTCGCCAGAATTTCATTTTCACATTTTTTCATGACTACGTTGTGAGCTTCTATCTACTCTCTTAAGCTTAAGTTGTCTTTAAGAGACAACACTACTCTTTTTCGCTTGGACACTTTAGATTTCCAACGCACAGAACGTAAACAAAAATAAAGGACAACCTATCAGTTCACCATCATCAGCCATCAAAGAAAATGAAACAATCACAAACACTATCGCGAAATCCAATGAGACCAGGAGTGCACGGTCGGAGGTGAGATTAAACTCGCTGTGACATACTGTTGCGCCGTCAAAACATTTTTAAATTGGCAATAAGCCGGATAATCGGATATTTGGATAATCTATGTTCAGATAATCGGGATTCTACTGTAATTCCATTCACCTCTCAGGTGTCGATTTTCTTTTCTTTCTCAGTCCAGATCGTTTGACTCAGTAATGAACAGAGTCATGTGACCATGACCATTTTATCGTCTCCCATAGGAGTCACTCATTTCCACCAAACAAATAATGTCGTGGCCATGATATCATCTCCAATCTACTCACAGGAGGAATCGCTGCGAGAAACCATTCCACCCGCTGTACAGACAGATTGTCTCGGTGTTCCAATTAACTTTGCCAACAGCATCGTATCACACTGGGCGGCTACATAATAAGGATTTCTATTTTTAATTGAGCTGTAATTGAAAACAATTTTGTAAAATCCAAATTAAACTTTTGAAATCTCACAGAGGGCAGAGTGGAACTTTGAATGGAATGAGTTCTTGTGCTAATACCCCCGAAGAGAGCCCCCAAAGACGTGCGTATTCCTTGTGGGCGAGTAATTACACAAAACGATGTCGCAGCTGAGGGTGCTCGTTGGAACTTGGAACCCCTTTACAAATTACATCTGAACGTCGTTATCGTCGTCGTCGGCCCTAGGGCCAGTGCAAGTGTCAAAGCATTTTAATTTATCAAATTTACCACTTGTTCTCGTGACAGCATGGAGCTCCACGAGACGAATATGTTATTGCACTTGTAAGCCATGGCCCTTTGGCAGTAATTTCTTGGTGCTGTCGGCCACAAAGTTGTCATTCTTGGAAAAGGGTCAAATATGTTGGAATTACTGTGACACTACAAAGAAGAGATTCATTAAAGATTAATTTTCCCAAAGCCAACCCCTTGCATAGCATGTTTGTCATATTGAATCCGTTTGACCTTATATCTGGCTTGGCCTAAGGAATGGTGACATTGTGTCCCAAAGTTGTTGGTAACTTGTCACTGAGTTCAGTGGGGTTCATCACGTTGTTCATCGGGTCCAGGATGGGATTTTGCCTGTTGTTTCAAACCCCTTACAAGTGAAAGGGATCTTGCCGTGCCCACCACCCCCTTGCGGTCACATGCTGAAAGAAACAAAAACACAAATGTATGTTATTTAACAAAATCAACACCACTTTAAAGCCCATCTCCTGGAGCAGGCTGAATGTCATTCCTGGAAGTCCAAGATTTGTTAAGAGATTCGCTTTAAAAGAGCAGTGCCTGAAGATGTAGAGGAGGAAGTTCATATCAGATGCCCGTGTCTTTGAAATGGAGGGAGTATCTACTCTTGTCTATTCGTAACCCTTTTTCGGCATACCGCGAACTTGCCGTCTTTAGCTCCTCTTTATCATCTTGAAGCCAGTCATTGATTTATATCGAAACAGATATCACTTGAAATTCGCTTCCTCGAAGCTAAATTCCACGCCCCTCGCCGCGCCGATAAATCACGACAACCTACCCCACTCACATTCACGTCTGATGAGATTTTCGTTAATAAAACGATTCGATAAATTTGTGGGAAGCGGAAGCGGCGTCCTCGGTCTCAGCCTGTCAGTTGAACTTTAAAAGTCTGCCCGGAGACACACGCATCCAAGTGGGTTTGGCACTCTCTCGCCTGAAAAAAAAAAGAGTAACCTTGTCACTTACATCGTGAGCACATGGCGAAGATGTGAATGTTAATGAGTCGCCTGATTTTCATGAATAATGTACACTCCGATGATAATTTCATGCGCGTGGCTTATGAAAGTCCGAGAACAGGATGCAGCGTCACACCAACGCGAACAACAAATCAAGGATATTCAAGGAATAAACTTGCCTTGCTTTTCATCGTCCTCTTTCCTCCCATTCCCACATAACTTATCGACGGCAGGACTACACAATCATCCTTTCCGCCATTCGTTGCCGATTTAGGGCTTTGCAAAGCCATTCCAGATCTATAAAAATTATACACATACTCGCACTCCCCGACTCGTTTATTTACTTTTCGGTTTGTATCCCCTTTCATCCAACAGATCTCCGGAGAATAGACTATCCATGCGGAGTCAAAACTTCTAAGCGATTCTCTATCTGCGTACGTTTCGAACGGAGATGGAACAAAAATTGTTCGTATCTTTTTTCTTCTGGTTGTTTATGCATTATTCATGAATTGTTTTGAATCGGGATACATACCAACGCCTCGGCAATTGCTATTCTGGCGAGGGTGGTGGACGGTTCTTTCTTCTACGATGTCCATGGAGAGCTGCTAAAGTGTGCAAAAAAGCCTTAAAATATGTGCTTCATTAGGCGCGGGGTAGATTCGGTGCGTGTAACGGGAGGGAGGAGGCAGCAAGACAAAAAAGTTCAAGAAGCTCACTGAGTAGGGTTTCTTGGAATCCGGCCTTTCTCGGTTTGCCTTTCTTACTTCAAACAAAAGTAAAGGGCGAGTTCTAGGAGAATCCTGACAGAGGGTGTCCTTGAAAGTCTGGTTACCTGAAGTTTAGAGTGGAAGATATGTTATGGCCAATGAATTCATGTAAAAATGGGAGCAGTGCTCATCCATTGGAACCAGGTGTGGATCCTTATGATAAGGTATTCCCTGCCACAACTACGTGTCTAATCCTATCTCGTCAGATAAATACGAGAAAATATTGTAATTGAATATTTGAAAGTGTTTGTATTAAGGTCGAGTGAAAAGACAGTGATTGTGGTTGTGGCACTACAGGCCGTAGAGGGCCGGGGCCTAGCTTCCACTCGTGTTGTGCGTGCTATTAAAATTATTTTTGGTCATATTGCGAATCGAACCCAGACACCGAGGTTCAAGTGCAGGTTCAAGACAAATTGAAGAGAGAGCAACCTGTTTAGTAAAATTGTGGGACGTAAATAAGATGTCGATAAAATTATCCTCAAAAATATCTCATTAGAGAATTGAATAACGCCGCCGTTTCCCGAGAGCTGAGCTTCTGTGAGATCAAGTCCTACAAGTTTGTCCTCATTGTCATACAAGTATAACAAATCATATCCAGCTGGTACCGCCCTATACAATGGTAGGTACCAAGCAGAAATGGTGGTTCTGTTAGAACCTAATTAGCAATCAGTGCCTATCTAATTCATCAAGTGATTTGAGGATGGATCTACCAAGTGTTCGGTGTCTGGATCTAGAAAGAGTCGGTATTAAACAATGTGAGTTATGTGGGATACTTAGTTGGACGGTATGAACTCGAATGACGAATTCGCCGAAGAAGACATTTTGGTTTAAATCAATTGTACTTAGGTCTAGGATGTGCTTCTAGTCGAATTGACACCTCCTCTACAAGATGGCACTGAAGGACAGATCCCTGCCTAGTCAGTATATGCCTTCTCATTTCCTAGGATGTCACTGTGGCCCGGAACCCAGTTAAGAGCTGACGTTCTAAAGACGCAAGCTCAACTCGGTATTCCTGTAGTAGTTTTGAGTATAAACTAAAGGTAATAGATTTGATGGCTGCCTAGGTATGAAAGCATTATTCTGCCTTGGTAAGATATTTGGGTTCGACGGGCTCAGGCTCGGAACTGTTTGCAATCCGGAGAGCAAACAGTTCCGAGCTGGAACACACTGGTTTCACTGCGTGTGGTGGCAGTGACCATAAAGAATGATGTACAATAATTATATGCGATGTTGAATTATCAAGTGGATACTAATTTTTTCCAGATTCTTGATCTTTTGCATGGCTGTCAAACGTATAAAGTCGATTACACCCGTTATTAGCAATAATACACCGGTTATTAGTGGAATACCACATGCATCGATACTAGGAACAGCATTGTTCATCATTTTTACAAAATTAGCTGCTTGTTTTCAAAACCTGCTTCACAAGGAAGAGTGTGATGAAGCCTTTAACTGGTGTCGCGATAAAGGACTAAGATGGAACAACACTATAAGCAAGATACTCCGTATTCGAGCAAAGTTACCGCAACAGAGAACTAACTTATTTTATTAAGGGCGTTCAATTTAATTCCTTACCACAAAACCCCTGAAATAATTTAAAAAATTTATCTTAAAAATGAGGTGCTTTTAGCGCTAGACTGGAGCACGCAGACTTAAAACTGGTCCATGGTCCATTGTCAGCGAAATCGCCAGCACACTTAGTATAGTCACAGAACTCCCAGCGTGGCTTTCACTGGGATTCGAACGGGAGACCCTCTAACCAAGGGCAGGCAATCAACCAACTGTGGCATCCAGTGCATTTACAAATTGCTTACTTTAGTCTAGAGTTACATCACAATGGCTTGTGTCCATTTACATATATACGAATGATGGGTTACAAGACGATATCAAATCTCCTACACGATGAGACAGAGCTCATCCTCATTTCAATTGAATCAATACAATGGCTTCCTGAATCAAACTGAAACCAAACTGAATAATTTCGCTAATATAATGCATTTATACATTGGAAACATTTACATATATCTGATGTACAACCAATTTGTTCCCATTTTACTCTCGACGAACGTTGTTCCTTGCACCTATCCCTGAATTCCAAATTGTATTACCACAATTAAAAAAAGAAAGTATGCGCTCGTTGGGCTTAAATTAAACACCACCTCTTTTTTTATTTTGAAACGTGCTGAAGGGGTTAAGATGTTCTGAAATGTTAAAAGTCATTGCCACGGAAAGGAGAGGTGGAAAAGAATTCGGTATTAAATGTTTGTGGATTACAATACGAGAGAACAATTTTGTTGGAAATTTGAGTGGAACATTTAGAAAAGCAGTTGGGTTCGATAACATCGACAGTGCCTTCGAAGCCATTGTGAAGCCATTCTCGTTTACCCGATCGGTTAATCGCTCTGTGAAAATAATTCGTCACAGCTGGCACACGGTACCGTGCATTATATAATCGCACACTACACTATGTTGTGCAAGTATGGTGCCGCATAATATTTATTCCTCCACAATTTTAAATTCATCGCCTCTAAAAAATCTCTTTCATTCTCGTAGAGCGAACCTACCGCTGGCTCAAGTTCGATCAAGAGGGTTACTTCACAATTTGACAATTTGATACGAGAGTGAATTTGAACCCTCGTCCAGCCAAAAATGACGTACTGTTGTCCAGTGCTGTTCAATGTGTGTCCTTTCCAGATGGAAAATATGATATTATTCCAAAGACAGATTCTTTAGACATGTCCCCTGTTGTGTCATACGCCTTAATCTGAACGCATGAAAATCTAAACCAACAGGGTCTTGTAGAGCGGGGAAAACTGAACGACTTTATTCCTCCAGATGCACCTCCCTACATCTGATCCCGGTCTTGATAGCATATCAGGCGCTACAAAGGCGATGTTGTTTATGAGTATTAAATTAAAATAGTTTCTCTTAATACCTCCAACTGACTTAGAGCAAATTTTAAGCCTAAAACGAAACCTCGCTTTGCGAGTAGGATGTCGGCCACAGACCACTTGACGCCGGATGTCGATCCGGACATCGATGTCGCGCCAGATGGACAGATGTTTATCATTATTTGCCGACCGCCGGGGTTTGTTTGTGGGTGTAACTTACACACGAGTATCCTCCGGTCCAAATCTTATTTTCTCCACCCACCTGCTCAACTGCAGGTGTGAACAGCCACAGCAGATATCAAAAGGGCGCTTCTCACCCCCTCGTTGTGTAGTCTTATTCACTGTTGGATGTGCTACACAGAGCAATAAACTCGCACAGAAATAATTTGCCACAAATGACTATGAGGATCAAACCGAACGCGACGATGCGTTGAACAATCGCCAAATTGTCACATAACAACGACGGGTTTAATGTGTTCAAAATTCTGAAAATACATATCTGACAACACTTCTTAAGACCGCAAGACGCAGCACTTTTACAATCGCTGAGACGCATAAAAAGCAAAATTCACTGCTCTTCGTCATTGCGTCAAGTCAACAATTTCGACCACCCTCCGTCGAATTAATCGCGCGAGTTGTAAAAATGCTCATTGAGCTTTAAAACGAAACTGCTCGTTTCCTTCACCCAGTGACAATGACCCACCCACCCTTTGAAATTGCCGTTCATCAATCCTGAAAAGAAACATCCTTCATGTTGAGATCAAAGAAACCAACACAAGCTGGCGGGGCTATTGACACAGAAACTGCGAGAAAGATGCCACGAAAAGCACAAAAAATACGAGAGCATCCTCAGCGCACAAGTCTCGAACCGAATTGCTTTGTTTCATCTCCAAGTTGAAGACACTTTCTTCACAAAAATGTCCTCATGGTCGAGCAAAAAAGAAAATGCTTTAACGCTCGCTCGTCCGTTGTGTGTCCGTCCGTCTGTTAGCGTCGGTCGGTCGTCTGGATAGCGTCGAAAGCAATATAAAAACCAATAGATTTATCTCGACATTTATATTTTTGAAAGGAGGGATTTATCTTCGCACTGTTTAGATTGATGGCGGTATTTATCTACGTAAATTCCGGAGGGACGTTTCATCTCATTTCTCTCCGAATGATGTACGGGTGTATCAAGGATCATGAATAAATTGTATTTTTAAGGTCTTAGGGTTATGATAGACTGCGGCTTATTGGGAATTGTACATCCACACCTACAAGCGTAATCCGAATTTCATTGCTGTCCAAGGACCAGTGGAATAGTGAAGCGAATAGATGACACTTCTGAAACCCCAGTTGATTGTTGATTGATTTGCCAACAAGGTTACGACTTTGACGGGGTTCACCCTTAAGTTGAATTCTTTCCCGCGCCCTTTCCGTCGTGGCTTGCCCGTCGGAATGATGAAATGAAATTTCAATAATTCATGAATTGACGGCGATGCTTGAAGGAGGGCAATAAAAGGACAGAGAAAGATGTAAGGAACGACTGGTGAGTATAGGTCCTCCAGTAAGGAAAATCGACTGTAAAAGCACCCGCAATTTTATACGAAGTACCCGTTTATTAGATTTAATTTAAGATTCCTTTGTTCGCATTTTGTTTGCAGCTGAAGGAGTTCATTATTGTCCCCCAGAGATCCGAGATGACTGTGCGCTGGGAACGGTAGGACGGTAGGAGGCCATAAACCTCGTCTATTGATGCATTTGGGTACAATGATCATGGAAATGCAGTTGAGATTTGCTTCGAAATCCGGATGTGACTAGGAATGAATTTCCAATTAGTTAATCAACTGTAATGGACAATGGATCGAGATGAAGAATCCCTTCGAATTATCATTTTATTAAGTTAACCCACATTTGAATCAGAATACCAATAAGCTGCTATGAGTGATTTAATGTGATGGACTTGGGTCCTCCTTGAATGAAATATGTACTCCGGCTCCAAGTGAAACTCCGAGACCATCCTGTAAATACGAGGAGGGTGCATGTTATGACTTGCACGAGGGATAGAAATGAATTTATTTTTTTAATGACGACAAGCGGTATTTCTGTCGAAAGCTGAAGGATAAGGAAAAAAGGTAAGCTGATTCTTGGTGCCTTCGAAAGAAAAAAATCTAAGTCGGATATATGGCAAGACAGATTGGTTTTGATGCTTGGACAGGTAGCAGCCGTTTGCCCGTTCGGTATTAGCTGTAAGGAGAAAAATATGACAAAAAAATCGTCTGCTTTATTACGTGATCAAACAGGAAGTGAAGTCGGTACAATGTGAGATAATGAACAAGACACAAACGGACGTAACACCGACATTCAAAAAAGTGTTACATGACATTAGGGTGATTGCAAAATGCAATTTGAAGCTGCAACGCAGTCTGTCCAGGACTGGCAGCGATGTAAAGCAGCGATTGCTCAGGGTTAGACCCTCCAAGGATCGCAGGCCTAATAAGTAAGTACAAGCTGTATTTTTATTAACTAACAAAAAAGACAATAGGTCGACGCTATTAGTAAAAGTACTAAAAACTCGTCTCAAAGTTAAACTCGGACAAAATGTACTATTTTTTGGGTTGGTGAGTCCTCCGAATTTAAAAACGTTCATACTCATTTTCATCTTCGAGTCTCTGACAATACTCCTGTGTAGAAAAGCTGTTCAAACGTCGGTCGTTCGAAGTCTGCATAGTACTGTAGGATCCATCCACATAGCACGAATAACACGAGTAGTTGCCTTTGAAGTTAGGCCCAAGTTTGCTAATGGTTTCGGCTGACGAATGAGTATTTTGTCTCTCCTTTTATTGATCTCTTGACCATCTCTATAATGAATGGCAGCACTTTTCACTGTACAGAGCCTGGGGCGAGAGTCTTCACCAGTATTTTACCAATTGTATTTTGAAAATAGTTTTTGGAAGCTTTTCACTCATCAGTTTTTCAAAAATTATGCAATGCTGCGTTGATCACAATTCTCATTTCAAATTGCTCACTTTTAATGAACTGTAGCGGGGAAAGGAACGATTGCGAACCGCCTCCTTAACATTTTTGTCTTGCAATGACCTAAGGACAAACATAATCCTGAAATGTGGATTAATCTATGTTTTCTTTTATAATTTTGATTTATTTTTAATTTTCTTTTTACCAAATCTGAAACACCAAAAACAAACTGACTCACGTGTTGGTTGACTAGCCGTGTGTATGCACTGCTAGTGTTATCTGAATACACTTCTAACATCTCGGACACCGATCTATGCGGAGAAGTGCCTAGTGCGACGTCTCGATTTCATTTTAGACGGCTCACGCGAGATTCTTGACATGTGTAAAAGTCAAACATTCTCAGTTAACTTTGGAACGTGGAGGGTAACGAATCACAGTGCAGTTTGCAAGAAAGCAACGAATATGCTCCAAAAAGTTACTCAAAATTAGACCAGCTAAGAACTATGTATTTGCATGGAATAATCCTTAAAAGAAAAGGCAATATTTTTGAATGAGCTCACATACAAATTGTATACAAATTTCCAGTTTTCTGTGTTCCAGTTTCTGTCCAATGGTAAAGTGCAGGCCATCATGATAACCATAGGTGGGGCAATGCTGAGCTCAAAAATAGTTTAAGAGTGTCCCCTCCAAAAACGAAATGTGTGCATTCAACCAAAATCAAGTCGACCATTCTGGGCTTCATCGCGTAATTTTTCAGACGACTATCGATTTAAAAGCACAAAACAAAAAAATTATTTTTTACAATTTGAGATACAACTATGGTTAATACTAAGGGTTTGGGTGTTGGCTCAACAATAGGGCCCCAACTGTTGTAAATTGTTTAACTCAATATCGGCTTAGGGTTTATTTTGTACTTCCTACAATGTCCAGTGGTTACATCGGGTTGTTCAAATCCGTGTGTTCATGTTGGTCTCTTTGGGATGAGGTAGTTGTGTGGTAGCCGATTTAGCCTCGATGAGAGCTGCTATCGCTGCTCTGGTAGAAGCCATGCAGCTCGTTGCTAGATGTCGTTGGGATTCAGACGATTATCTTCCACTTGCTTCCCTTCAGTGATATCGTCGATAATTTGCTTCATGTAAGGCCAACGCTATTCTCATTTAATATGAAAACTACACTGAAACAGCTATCGTCAAAAACCGGTCGCCAGGACTATAGTAACTGACAGTTTTCAGTTTACGTGAAGTAGCCAAAGGCACTACATTGGGTATAACCACCGTACACTGCCTCCTAGGCCATCACGAAATACGACTAGGTCTATTTGCCAACGACTTCGGTAGAAGCTGCCTAGACGAAGAGGAGGAGGAAAACATTCACCACCTGCTTTGCAACTGTCCTGCTCTTGCCTCAATCAGGAAAGCCACCGTAGGCCCCTACTTCTTCGATAGTATAAAACTGAGGTCGTTTATAATGTATAAAAACCAGTCAAAGCGCTAGCCAAATTTGGTGAGAGCACTAAATGACTGTCATAAACCCCCTCCATTTCCTTCTCCCTATCTGAACACCCACGTGACGGTACAATGGGCCTTATCTGGCCTAAGTGCATTAATGCCACTTCCTACCTACCTACCTAGGCAAAACGATGTCTTTCAGACGCTATCGTTTTTTATGCTTACATAAAGCGAAATTATCGTCGAAACGTTAGCGCGATACGAAACGCTAGTCACCATACGCGATTAAAGCCCTGGCCTTAATTGTTTCGGAACTGTTGACCAAAACTGCTACATTTCTCAATCCATGTCCCTTGTACCAGACGCAGTCACTACGCATGTCCACTGTGTGCGAGCTGTTGGTGAAGTTTGTTCCAAATTTAGTTCATTTAACTATAGTAGGTCGAAGTCCTTGGGGAATTGGATGTGGAAAAACCATTTTCGATGTACGGTGCCTGCAGAATGCGACTACTTTCGATGAACAGGCACAGAATTCTGCCTTAATCAAATGGTATCAATGGTCCTTCGTTAAATATAATTCGGAGAGTCCGAACATAGACCGCCATTCTGTTTGATCGAATGCTTTGCGGCATCGTAATATCTTAATTTGCTATTTCACATTTCCTTTGTGTGCTCCATACAACGGATTGCTTGAAATTCCATGGAACGGCAATTCACTTGTAAGCGAAGGGGAAATCCTGTTTCCCATTGTTGCCTGGCTACTGCATCAGTGTTGCCCCTGGTAGCAATATCCTGATAATTGCCAACTTTATCGAAAGTTTTTCTCAAATGCCCGATTCATGGGGCATTCAATTATTGCCAGCGTTGCGAAAGCAAACATCTCTGCAGCCAGGCAACGCACAAGTTTCACATTGGGTGAAACATTTTGTCGGATATCCAATCGTAAAAAGCAATCAGTAAAATAACCGAAACGAATTTGAGCGCACATCAAGCGTTAAGATACATTTCAATCAAATTAGTGCGCAATTCTACTTTAGCAAAATGGTTTGCGCTCCTGCAACAACTATATCGACTTTATGACTCTACTGTATAGACGACTGCTTTATGTGTTAGAGGTGGCCAAACGAGTGGGCATCCGGCTATAATCGCATGTCTCCAAAGTCCTGGGTACAACGTGTGCGGCCACATTCGATCGGAAGGGTACACCACATATTTTCCAATTCTCAGATTTGTGTGCGGCGTTTGTTTAAGTGGTTCATAGACACTTTTGTTGTGGCCGCAATTTGCTGCCGAATACGTAAAGAGAATACGAAAGCACGTACCTATACCTGATTCATCGCGAATGTTTGTGGAATGGAATTGGTTTCTCGCCAAAGAGGAAGGCACTGCAACGAAGCACGGAATTCGGTTTGTTATTGAATTTACGGCAGCCAACTTATGCTGTATTCGTCGGGGGTGGAGCACTTAAACGACCACTGCCACTGCTCATCCATGGAAAATGTTCGCCCATAAGTACACCGACTACGGTGATCTCATAACTTTTGCGTAAATGTGATGGGTTTGTTATCTGGAGTTTCTGGAATCTCCGACATTTGCCACGATAAATATAATTTCGGCGAACGGATACCAGCACACGAGTCACTGAGGTGTAACCCGTGAGGGTTGATCAGCACAATAGTGCGGAACGGTGTTTTATGAAAATTTTCAATTTCGATGTAAATTTATGCGATTTCAAGGATAAACTGTTACTGGGAGATATTGTCATATCGTAGATCGAACGCCTTTCTGTTGACGTTTGAAAATTTGAACGAACGGGAGGGATTTTGTTTGTAGGCTATCCCGAGTTGGCAGTAGGTTTTACAAGAATTGCTGTGGTTGTAACTTTAAGATGGGGTTATAACATTCATGCAAAAATGTGACTTCATTTCCGGCGGATGCAATAGCATGTCCCCTTCACAATTTTGTAAATAGTTTTGACCGGTGTAGCAACATGAGGACTGGCTTTGTCTGGACGGGAAATTACGTCGCGAGCTTCAAATCACAACACACAATTTCCTTGATTTTTTATGAATCCAAATACTGGCTGTGTCACACTCAACGTTTCTGCAAGCTCTTCTTGCGTATGACATGAGCCTTTAGTGATTAATCTTCATGTTAGAATTTGTGAGCTTCGTCAGGCCGTTCCTTGTCTTCGGTGTAAAAATGACCAAACTTTTATAGCGTCGCATCTGGAATACTTTCAGCGACAAGATGTTGCTTCATGATGGTGATTATGCTTGTCTGCACTTCAGGAAATTGATACATGCTGATAAATAAGGCCATATGATGATGAAGAGCCAAAAAAATAATTACAGCATGGTTGTGAGCAAGTACTAAGTAAAACATATGTCATGTCTTACATTTCAAGTTATTCAACCGATTGTAGCGTATACCGCATTTCTATAATTAACTTAGTATCTAAGCATTTTGAATAAAACAGTCATACTCACTTCAGTCAAAGTTGACAGTCTTTACTTACTTTCAAGGGCATTCAATTTTACAACCAACAAAACGGATAACATATGAAAGGGGAGATATTAATGATTAATTATTTAATTTAAGTGACCGCCTCACATTGGGCAGAATGGTTGGAAAGCAGAAAAAAAGCTATATTTCGAGAACGGCGAATCCTATTGAATAGTCTCATTCCATTCAGGAAGAACAAATGTACCAGAACGTGATTAAAAAATTTATGATAATAACTTTTTTTGTATGTTGCGGACTGAAGTCGAATACTTGACATAATAAATACACTTCATATAGAAACAGGTAAGCATACATTCGGGCTCATGCAATTAAGCCGCACATTCAATAAGTGTCCTCCATATCATCGGCATCCATTGTATTCATTGTTTTTTTCCTTTGGTTATTAGGTTCTGCTACTGCACTCTCTGTTTTTATGCCTGATGACCGTTGTTTTTATGGCTTCATTCCCATAGTTGTCCATAAGATTTATACGAAATGTTGGTACAGTATTTTACTGATAAAAGAAACTCATATAAAAAAAAACATCTTAAGAGAAACGTAATCACCGTGTCTTTTCTGTATAGTTATATATCAAATTTAACGTTTATAATTAAAACGCGTATAAGAAAAACGCGAATACTGTATTGGTATAAAGTTTCAAAAATCCACCCCTATTCTCTTAGTCGTGACACCCAAAAATATATGTCACTGTGACAAATTTGTATTCTCTGAGTCACTTTATGTGACATTTGTCACCCAACCGACGATCTTGTGTATTTCCTTAGTCACATTACATGGTAAAGTGAGATAGAATGTGAGAGATTTTGTCACTTGTTTGTCTTTGTCTTTGTGGGTGACACCGAAGGACGCAGAATATTTATGTTACTTATAATCTAAATTTGTTGTAGTTAGGCTCCCGTAAAAAGGCTGATGACAAATTTGTCGGCTTCGGTACTCCATGGCCCGATTGTGAGTGTTGGTAAAGTTCAACATATCCAATCACACCCGGAAATTTATTTTTTTATTTTTCAAAATGAGATTTTGCACTTTTTTCTTCTGTCATTTGAGATGTGCTTGCAACACTTCGATTAAATTTTTGGAAAATGTTACCATTAAAATCGATCGTAATTGCTTGTTCCCAGAATGCCGACTGCGATAACATGAAATATATATGTATGTATGTACATATGCAGCCTTACAACTGGGTTGGAATTGTCTAAAGACATTTGTGTTGTGCGATTATTAATCTATACACATTTTTCATCGAATATGAACCAATGAAAAACTAAAGACAAAGAATTATACCAAAGACGAGCTCTAATGTCCAAGCAACAAAGCATTCTAATACAATAAATATTAGCAAATACATCGAACCAAACCCTACAAATGCACAGTTAATACACAAACCGAATTGACAGTGATTCTACTTGACTGAATTTTCTTGGGCTGAGAATTAGTATGGATTTTTGTCACCTGACTTGCATTCAAGAATACAAATTTTGATGTGAGGTGACACAAATATGTGACGTGACAATTTGTGACTTCGCCTAGGAGAATAGAGGTGAATGTCAAGCTTTGACCGCAGCTCTTGTACGACTAGTCAAAATTACATATGTAGCCTAGTTAACTCTCCCTTTCTCTCTCTAGAATACTTCCTTATGAATGTATTGTTGCCTCAACTCCTACACTGAGAGTTCTAGGTTCAATCCTCGAAGTGAACAACGTCCAAAATTCATTGGTCCAACTTTTTCGAGTTACATGTCAGATTGTTGAAAAATGTTCAGGAAAAAATTGCAGAAGAATATAAAATGTATAAATTGAGTTAATAAATAACTGCTGCCATTCGTTGAGTCAAGACCTGAATTAGACCACTCGTGCCGATGTAGAGAGTTGTTTTGGAAATTAGTATTGCACATTATATTGAACATACATTGACTCACGCTGTTAGAAGTCATATAGCTTTGAATGGACTAAATTATAAAATCCTGCTTGAATTACACTCGCTCAACAAGGCCTCGTAAGGATATAACTTCTAGTACTCAGAAAGAAGAAAACGTGCGTTCGAAACATGTCATTCATCTTATCCACCTGGGAAGGAATCACGTTGAACCATTGCACCACACTGGCACGCCGTACGCCACGTCTTGACCGGATTAGGACCATGTAGCGGATTACCATCGCCTGGTATCAAGTTTTTTGCTGTTAATTGACCTCCTTCCACTGCAATGATTTACTTAGCTATCACCAGAGCTACATCTACATGTCTGTCGAAATATACACGAGATGCCTTCCAACACTTCTCACTGCTAATGGCCCTCCTCACCGGTCAAGAATACCGACTTTCGCGCCTGTTTTTGTTCGTTTCCTGATAAGGGCAGTTTCACACTTCCGGAGGTTAATGTTCAACCTTCAGGCATCGCAAATTCGTTTTATCGAAGTCACGTTGCACTGTGTATTGATTACTTCGACCTTCAGATCCCACCATTAAGACGTCGGCACGCGCTGTTAAATACGACATGAAGCCTAGTGAATATTGCGAACATGAACATCGACTATAGCCAACTCTTAAAAAAGAAGAAATTTCACAATCTCCAGCATTCTGGGGCTACAGCAAGAAGTGAAACTTACATTTCTGGTTTCAACTAACTGTATCTGTTCGGATTCACAGAAATCCATGGCGTGTAAATAAAAATCCTCATCCTCCAGCCGTTCGTCCGACAGCAAGAGTAGAGGCAATTGTTAATACAATCGTTTAAGAAAATAGTTGAATTGACTCGTGCTTTTCTCTTTGTCTTGTATGGAGCCACGAGAAGGCATTGATTAAGGCCCCACGCTGCAGAGTGTAAGAAGAAACGAAACAATGTGGAATAAAATTTACATTTCATTATCCCTAAGCGACGCTGTCAGACTTAATGGGATTTCATGGTACACCAACCGCCAAATGCCAAATCACGAGGAGATACAAGGGTTAAGCCTAATTACTTAATCTGATTTGCAACAGTGGCACTTAGCAATATTAATTAGTTAAGTTGAAATGCGACGCTAACTTTCATAAGATTCATTTTTATCTCTCCCCGATGACTTCTATTCCTGGGACGCGGTTGACGGCAGCGTTGCTTCGATTTGTTGGTGAACGTGAATGGCTGTCGTGAAGTTAGAAAGAAGGAATAGAACAATTGACTTGAAGCTTAAAGGACTATCGATTATTTAATATCTGATTCCGATCGATCCGAACCATCTCGATTTGAAATGGATTTATTCCGAGTAGGCTCTTGCCTTTTTTCATCGGAGTTTCATTTAAATTAAGGATTCCTTTTGCTGTACAACGTAGTTGCAATACAGTAAGGAATTCCTCACGGCACCATTTATAAAAATGACTTGCAAATGCGTTAGGGGCCGGGTCTAATGTGTGTCGAGGCCATCATTCGCATTCACTTGTGCACAAAAAGCCCATGGACACCGTCTTCATCTGCAAACACCAGGCGACAAGTAATCAACCCACAATTTAGCCACAATAATCTTTTTATACACACTAAGCTACTTTTGTGACTTTCGTGTGAATTCCCAAAATACCTCACGTCAGAAATTGTATCTGGTAATATCGCGTCCGTAATGACTGCCTACTAATGAGAGGTATTATGGTAAACTTGCTCCTACCTGTCGACTGATTTCAGAAGGTCCTCGCTGCGGGAGAAATTGTTCTTGTTCGTGTAGGACCGACTCTAAAACCGATTAGGGACTTGTGTTGTGAGGGTTGCTGATTATGTCCAACGTTCCACATCTATGATGGCGTTTTTTTTAGAACAAATGATTATTCATTTGGTGTAGAAATCAGTTAAGAGGCTGAAGTATTTTTGCCGACAGTGATATCGAAGCTGTACTACGTTTAAAATGCTGTGAGAATACAGGCTACAAGCAAGGTGACCGAATGGTCCGTTTGGTTTGTCAAAATATAAAAAAAAAGCTGTAAGCTAATTTGAAGGGTCAAGAGAGCTTTCTCTTTAGTGCCTGATTTCTAATGCACAACAATAAGCAGAGAAAAAAAAATTAAATATTTTCTGAACAAAGGTTTGTGGTTGCTTAGATGAATGTGGACTGCATCTGTCAAAGTAATGCATTTACTGAAGTACATTTAATTTTTCATTTCATTTCATTTATTGTTTAACATTATATAAGTAACGTGATAGTGGCATATATACATACATTTCAATTTATGTATTTGAATATTTTAAGTCGTACCGTACAGAACAGTGTTGGGACTTCAAATGTTCATAGAGTGATGGATACAGAAGAAAATGAGTGGAAGATTTGAAAAAAATCATGGTGGACATTCTTTTTAAATATTTAGTGATTTAAAACTTTGTGTAATAGATGTGGTGGCCCGTGGCGTTGTGGTTATGTGCGTCGACTCCTACGCACTTGGATCTAACTGTCTACGTTCGATTCCTGGTATGACAAGAAATACTTTTCATGGCCCCACCTCTTTCGAGTCACTGACAATGCTCAAAGAGTACAACTGTCTTGGCCGTTCGCAAACGGTAGTTCCAGCCGTGATAGAACAATAGCACGCACAACAAGAGTGGTTGCTGAGAAGCTAAGCGCTGGCCCTCTACGGGCTGTAGCGCCACCCATATTATATTATTATTATAGTAGATGTGGAAGATTTGAAATTGTTGCACAATTGTTGCACACGGCGTTAACCCCAAAAAAAAATTAATCTTGTACTCTCCACCAGAAGAAACAATATTCCCCAGTTTGACCCCCACGCTTCGCGGTACTACTCTACAACTAACCGCCAGTACGAAATTTTCTTCCAGAACGGATAGGATGTCTGTAAACCAAATGCTGGCTAATCCCCTGCGACTTTTCACAGACGGATCAAAGACTAAAGAAAAGGTGTTTGTAGGTGTCTATTCCAAGAACCTCATTATTGCTATCTCTTTGAAGATCCTTGATCGCCGTAGCGTCTTTTAGGCCATAAAAGATGGCTAGGTCATGTAGAGCGAATGGACACCACAGCCCCAGCCCGAAGAGGGCGTCCTCGGGCGAAAGATCGTGCTGGCTAGGGAGGCTTGTTGGTTGAGGTCCAGGTCCACCCCGGAATGTAGCGCCAAACAAAGAAGAAGAAGAATATGACCATCACTTAACCTAAAACGGTCACTCAGTCTGTTAAGACTCAGCAGACCCTCACTAACGGCTCTCATTGGAGTCATAACCGCACACTACGCAATTGGCATTCATGTCCACAGGATGGGTGTCCCATATAATGATTTCTGCAGAAGCTGTATTGATGAAGAGGAGGTAGGCACCACAAATCACCTACACTGCTCATGCAGCGCTCTGTCAAGTTATATGTGCTTACACCTAGGTGCCTACTATTTCAATAATCTCAACAAGCAGCGCAGCTAAATCGCTTCATTACAAGCATCAAGTGGTTCCAATGTCGGGAGAAGTCAATCCGCGTGGTATCACAAGTGGCCTAGTCTGGCCTAAGTATGACTGCCTTCTGCAGTCAGCCACTCTTACCTAACCTAGCATGACTCATCACTGGTACAGGACCGTTATTTCTCTCCCTTTTTTCCGTATTTGCGTTGATCTGTTTTATCCTTGTGTGGTCAGCGGTGGGTATAATTAACTGCTCTTCACTGGGAGTCTGAGGCAGGACCCTACACTTCGGCAAATTCGGTAAATCGACACCACTTTGCAAACCGTCTGTCGGAAATGAGAAATGAGAATATTCGAAAATAAAACTTTGTAAAATGTGGTTGAATTTACTGCATACATATTTCCCAATGCCAATTGAGACCACTTACCCAATCAAATGCGTAAGTGATATATCTATACTCCGTGGCCCTTAAAATCGAGTAAGGACTGACAAAGAACGATATTGACGCTGTTGAAATGCTTCTTCTGCCTTCTGGTTCAGTGAGGATTAAGGGGTTTTTAGCAAAAAACAAATGAAACCCACGAACTTCTTCTTTTAAAACCTTTTTCCTTCAACAGGATATACAATTTCCAACTGTCAGATTCAAAGTGAGAGACAAACAAGCTCTATCTGCATTAAGAAATCATGAAGTATCACAGTAACCCGACCTATCCACTTGTTTTGTTCAGAACAATACATCCCTCGCTTGGCATCCTGCTCACTTCGTCTGCCAGGCGTCACATGAAAGAAATCGAATGACAAAATCAAGGGTCCCGCATTGAGCATCAATTATAATCCATTACAGAAAGATATCAATTTGCAAATTGAAAGGGCACGAGTGAGACAGATCGAAATGAATGATTTCAACGAAATCGTGCCTTTTGGATAAGCGCAATGGATTTCCACATTCTTATTGTGTTACGTTTTTTTTTTTTTTTTGTTGCTTCGAGGAGGGTGACACATTTTTGCTTTTAGCGAGAATCGTGACTAGATAAATCTGGAATAGGGACACACTTGAGGGTTATTTTTTTCTCATTTTTTTTGTAAATTGGCGTAAGACGTATGAACATCCTGGGGCGTGTGTCTGATTGAAAGTGTTGCGGTGCCTCGCCAGGAGGAGACTCAGATGTAAATTTACATTTCGTTAGACATGCAAATAGGGTCTATGCCCAGGGGGCAAATTTAAATTGAACTACTTGAATTCTGGGGACGATGGAGGATTCGCATGTGGAGGAGTTCCCATGTGAATTGGGTCAGGGCGTTAATAAATTCAATTTAATGCCTGCCGACGTCGGATTTTATTGCACATCAGAGCTGCGATGGCTTAATGAGTTACTTGAGAATTTCGAAAGGTGCATAAATTCTAGGTGCTTTAATCAGTTTAAAGCAATCGAAATGGAAGGCACTGCTGGAGCAACTGTGTCTGAGGACAAAGCAATCAAGCACAGAGTTGATTGATCTGACGGCAAGCGTATGTAAATGGCCATGTTTAGGAGTGTTGTGAGATTTGTGCACTAATCTTGCGCTAACATCGCTCAAAGTGGACGCAAACTCTCTTGTGAAAGTATTCATATCGCAAGTCTGCAAAACCACTTAAAAAGTATCAAAAGAAATATGTCCCATGGCAGTGCACTAAGGGCATCCAAAGGGGGACTGGGAAGCGACGTAAAAATGTGGGAAAAAACTTCCTTAGAACAAGTTATCTGCCAGCTGAAAGGAAAGTTTCGCAAGTAGGATAGTGGTCGCCCGCAAAAAAGAAAACCAACTGACATCTAAAGCAAAACTTTCAGCGTTAATTGAATCGGAAGAAAAACTTTAACGAGCTATGAATAAAGCGAATAGGACATTTTCTCCCAAAAAAAGGATAAGCTTGACCCAGATACTAGATAATTATACGGCAAGAATAATGCCAGTTGGGTGAATTAGCAAAACCGCTAAATTGAGTCTGCCTGCTGCACTAAAGTTCAAATGCTCCGAAAGACTTCATTGAGTAAATGTCCATTAAATACACATACTCTGAAAGAGCTATTTATTGCGGTCAACAAAAATATCATATTGCCAGCAATATGAAGTGCCCCCAGTGGCGACCACATGTGTGGATGTGATGAGAGTGCTAATTAATACCCGACATATTAGAGCACAATGCGAAGTGCCTCTAGACAACCATAAGCACACACTCGTGGTTAAACCAGTAAAGCACTTGTTTAGTGTCTCCTTATCAATGAAATCAATTAATTAAATCGGGAAATGTGTTTTAATTCAAAGTTGTGCGTGTCTCGTAAACGCATCTCCCCGATGGCGTATCGATAACATCTCAAAAGACGATTCAACGTCGAAGTGCCTATCTGTGGCCGATGCTAGCATACACGTGAAGCATGTTCACGCGAAATTGAAGCGTTTAATGTCCTTCAAGTGGTACCATTATGACATTGACTAATAAAATGACAGAAATTCAATAACATTAATTTTGACGATAATTACAATTCCGTGTGGAAAGATTGAATCCTCATGTCTGCTGTTGTTTTGATGCAGTTGGGGGCGCTTATACGACAACTAGATCTAGGAGGTCCCTGCTTTGAGTATCGGCACAAACGGTGATTAAATATGTGCTTTATTGAGCAATGCGATAATTGAATTTCTCATTAAGTGTCATTTGATGTGGTTAATTTGAAAATTATGATTTGTGGCCGATCAAATTAAGATAAGATTTGGGGATTGGCAGTAATAATCGAAACATTACGTGGATAAGCAAGCTCAGCGGTTTGGAATAATTCGTATATTAGCTTTCAGACTTGTATGGGAATACGGGATGAAGAAGTTTGATACAAAATAAATAAAACCAAGGGCCAGGTACATCTGAATGCTGGAATGTGATAGACTTAAGAAATCAAGTAGTGGTCGCATCAGAGGACCAGTCCGAAGTGTTTTATGCGGAAAGTGTGGTGTACACTACAATATATGAGAACTTAAACTAATTGGGTGAACTTAGTGGGAATACAAGGAGTCGAATCAATATGCAATATTTGATCTTCGACGAAACTGATATAGTTTCGATCAAGGTTTCATCTAACGAGGAAACGAAATTACAAACAGGGACAGAAGTGAGGGAAAAGCACAAAATATCAAGAAGCGAACAAACGTCTTTGAATACTACTGACAGGGACAGAAAATTCTCAAGGCCAAAAATCGCAGCGTATGCCTGGTTATCAGATCTGGATGATTGTGTGAATTCGTTGTACAGAAGAAGCAAATTGCAGAAAACTTGGTAGTCTCAGATATCGTGTAGTAATGAGCTCCTGGATAACGAACCGAACCATTGATTTGTCGATGAGTCAATGGCAAGAGGTCCTTCGATCGGACAATCCATAATATTTGAACTAGGCAGTGCAGTGGTGAGCACACGATAAGCCATCATTCCAAGTCTGGCATCGCAGCAACAAAATCACCTCTTGTCATTGAAGACGACTTGCTATCATCTTTTTGGGCTTCGTCTTTCCTCATTCTCCACAAGCGAAACTTAAATTTGTAGATGCCGTCAATCCAAAACGATCTGCAGTCATAACAGCTATCACCACTGGTGCCAATTTTAGTGATTATCTCTGATAATTTCGTTGCAGTGAAGCAAAAACCCTGCAGCATCGGTCCAATCCGAGTAAGACCAGCAGCTTCAACATCAACGAATCTCGAGTCAATTCTGTAAAATTCAAAACACTCGTATTTTCCTTTGTTTATCTTAATGTCTAAAATTAACTTAACTACTTTATTTAACTAACTTACTAACCGTTTGGCACTCTAAACTAACTTCACCTTTCTTTCCTCATTTCAGTACTCAACTTCATGAATTAAAAAGCGATGTATTCTTCAACAACACAAGCAGTTCGGCTCGTTTTGGGAGACAAACGTTTTAAGTCTTTAATTCAGATTTCTCGTTCCTGCATACTGTAATCAAAACCAAGTAACCAGAACTAAGACCTATTCTTTTGGACATACTGCATTCAAGTATCGTACATACAGTAGTGAACAAAATTGGATACATTTACTTCTACTTCTACCACTACTTAAGGTTGAGTTAATTTTTTGTAATTGAAAAAAAGTGTAGGCAAATTGAGCTGGCCATTGTCTTGAATCTTGCTTTTCAGGGCAAATGTTCGTAATTTTGAACCACCTTTATTCTGCTGAGTAAACACAATCCTTTGTGGTCTGCACAATATTTGAATACTTGTACTAGTTGTCTTCCAATAGAGCGAGGTTGACTCGAAATGACTCGACTAAAACCTCACGATTTGGGAGAAACTAGTTTTTTTTGAGAACGGCAAAGTTTTGAAAAGTTGAATATGCGAGTTCCTCGTTTCAGGAATTGAACCTAGATGACTTTTTTCACCCACCTATTAACTACACCACAGCGATCAAAAGTTACAATACTTACTCTGTTCAGGGCCTCCATAATAATTCTCTCCAGGAAGCTGTTCAAAGTTTTGTTACTTACATACTTCTGGCAATCGGATTAGCCCAGCCCTCTGTGGTGGCTGTTGTTTTGACATTCAATCTACCCTCTTTGTAAGATTCGCCACTGCCTTTAGTTTTCGAGACCTTTACGTAATTAAGACGAACGGCAAAAGCTGAATGACAAAAATGTCACAACAATGTGATACTACTTGTTTCGAATTAGAATTAAATTCTTCATTTTTTACTCGCGACTTTTATCGCTTTCTCTTGCAATAACCTTATACACAAAACACACTGTTCACTTTTGGGAGGACTGTCTAAACGCATTTATTGAACATTCTACTGTAGAACGATCGAAGCCGGGAGAATTTCTAGCAATACCGTCTGCGTATACGACGCTTAGCTCCATAAGGAAAAAAAAACTAGAAAACGAAGCCCCGGACAGAGTCAGAATTTGATGGCGTGGTCTTAGTATTGAATGAACAACAAGAGCTCTAGGCCGACGCTGACCAAAAGGAGAAATATGTCATTGATCAGTTTAATTCGTAAGGATGTATGCATGATAAAAGGTGTCTGTACCAGGCACTGTGCCATAGGTACAAATGCAAACTTAACGCACAACGACTTTTGTCAGCCCTAACAAGAAAAAAAGGAATCAGTTCCTAGGAAGCACATCTTCGTAGACCTGGATGACTTAAGCGGTGTTTAAGTGAAAACCTAAAAAGATTCTTGTTGGTTTTAAGACTACAGTAGGTCCCAACATAATAAACCATAATAATGGACCCCACACGTTTGGCTAAGTGAGTCACGGCCATCAGGCCATCAGTGCACCCAGTTAACTAAGTACCTGGATTAACTTGAGCATTTCGGTTCAGTCCTTAGTTTAGTTAAAATCTGTTTCTAGTTCGTTCTTCTAGTTCATTTAGTTTAATGTAGTTCACTGCATAGGAAATTCTAATGTTTGTGGTTACAAGCTCCGTATTTCTGCCTTAGCTGTCGAATAGTCTAATAGCGAGTATTGCGATGGTTACCTCTTGCAGGGTGCTCGGTTAATGAATCTTTAAGTTTAAACACTGCACTTATAAAATAATTTCATGGTGTTAATGTAGTGAATACTTTAAATTATGTCATATCATGGCACAGAGCGAATGCCTTGAAGCGATGTTGCCTCAGATCGATAATTTAAATATTTTCAGTCCGCACTGCAGCCCTGTATTTTTGCACTCAACTGTACTCTGACCGTCCGACACCTTCACATCGTATCATCTCTCAGTTCCAATTAACTGAAATCCTCTTGGCTTAATATCGCTTGCAAATTATGCACACGTGTAATTAGTCAATCGAGTTACGTTAAAAGTTTTCGCTTCACATCGCCCCAGCCTCGGGTAGCCGATGCACGGTCCAGCCATCCCCCAAATCGATTAATAAAATTAATATCCCCTCGGGAGAAAACCGAACACTGAAAGATTTACTAGAGCATCCATCCCATTTTGGAAACGTCCGCATCACAGCGGGCTCGGGAATAATTCATTTTGCCAATTTGGAGCTGCTGACTCCCTCTCTTTATTGCAGTCATATACAGATACATGTACAGCTCCCAAAAATGTGTATGCAGGCGGGACCCACTGGTGAAATGGAGCTCAGAAAATCTGGATAGCCTCTGGTTAATTACTCACTCAAAATTTTTGTTTTGTTAGGCACGATAATAATGAAACCCATCTACGGGTGCTGTGTTTGCTCATAGTGCCTGCGGCTGTGAAACAAATTAAATAGCTACGTGGCAGAGGCTTGGGTGGGTTTGCATAAGTTTCATATATTTATAACAAGTGTTGCATGGGATAGCTAGTCGGGCGATCCTGAATTCAGCACGGACCTTCGGTTTATGGCTCCCAGAAATACGAGCACATTGAACATTCATTGTGGTTTATAAGCTAGTGACTTATAATAACGACTCATAAACCTATTGTTTGGCCGAGTTGTGTGCAAATTAGGATGCTGTTTGCGAATCTAGGTCCTTTTGCGGTGGGATACACAAGGCGTATTTCGTCTGTGGGATATCATGCGCCGCTATCGAACTAATGAAAAGCAAATGTAATAGTTACCTTAATTGCTGAGCCGGCTGGTTGTTTAATATTAAGCTCGCCCATGAGTATTTACGGGTGCACGACATGCAATAAATGGCATGAATATTTCATTTGCTTTGTGGGAAGAGCTTTTATGCTGATGATACGAAGAATTTTTTAGTGCACTACGGTCCACGCGCTGCTAATATTCGAGGATAAGTGTGCGCATAGCATTGAAAAAACATGTGCGCTTGCATGCAAATTCATATGCCAGTGCAGGATTAGTGTAATGCTTGGGTGTTCCACCAACGCAATAACTCACTGCATTTGAGTATTGCCCGGTATGCCGAAAAGGTTTCGATGTTCTGATGATTATGCTTAAAAGGTATATTCTTTGGATTACCGAATGTACTGACTTTTTGTTAAGTCCTTAAAGGTCTAGTCCACTTTGGCCCACAGCCGTGACGCTTTGACTATAGTTGCGACACGAAGAAAAGGCTTCGCCGTTTGGAGTTGACATAGAACTGTTGGTCGCCTCCACTCGTAAGAGAACAACATCACGCTCAATACGAGTGGTTGTTGTAGACGATGGAGACAGATGTTTTTTCATCAACCCGATTTAAGGGGCGATGGTGTAGCGGTAGCCGATTTAGCCTCGATGATGACTGCTATCGTTGCTCTGACAGAAGCCAGCAAGTCGTTGTTAGATGTCCTTGGGAAGTTGTGCTCGCTTTGCAGATTTCTGCGTGCCAATTTGGGGTGGTGGCTGATGCAGCTTCTAGATGCTTTCTGAACAGTGTCACCATGTATTGTTGCAAGGGGATGATGCGTGCTTCGTCGTAAAGGTTAACTGCTGTGCAGCTTCTGCTTCTGCCTGTCGAAGGTGAGACCAGTACATATTCACAGTACTTTCGAAAATTGTGAGCTTCTCCATGCTGATCTTAGAAATGGTGTGCCATATTGGGAAGCCGTACGTTAATATCGGTCGTATTAGCTGCAGCCTTGTCATCTGGCTTAATCGATTTGGCTGAGCCAGGTGTCTATGCCAGTGTAGCAGGAAATTTGCTTGGAAAATTGATTTCTTCGGTCACGGGAATTATGTAGATCCCGTGACCGAAGAAACTAAAATGGACAAAGGAGAGCGGTCTAGATGCCATCCTGCATAAAAAGGAAACAGTACTCTTCACTAAGAATTATTGGCTGGAATCGGTTGTCCAGTTGATACTTGACAACTTTGAACTTCCACTGTGAAATCATTCAGTAGAAACATCATATTTATCATGGTGAAGTTCACGAACTGATCGAAGCGATGGCCGAATTCGGGGGATTGCTTCAAAGTGGTACTGGTACTGGAGACTGGCAGCTGCAATTACGGAAGGCACTATCTTCTACAAGTCCGTCCAACTGTTGGGTTACGCAGATCGTCGCGCGTTTGCAGTGGTGGAAGCTTTTACGGATATTAAAGAAGAGGCGTAACGAGTCCTAAGGTTAATGAGGAAAATACGAAGTACATTCCGTCGAGCAAGATTCGTCCGTCATATACCACCAGAGACAAAACATCACAATCTTACTTACTTACTTAAGGTGGCGCTACAGTCCGGGGTGGACCTGGGCCTCAACCAACAAGCGTCTCCAGCCAGCTCGATCTTTAGCTAGCTGTCTCCAGTTTCGCACGCATAGTTGGTTGAGATCCCCTTCCACTTGCGTGCGCCACCTGAGTCGCGGTCTTCCTATACTGCGCCGTCCCTCGGGGGTGGATTCGAAGACTTTTCGGGCCGGAGTATTGGTTTCCATCCGCTCTACATGACCTAGCCATCTCAATTGTTGGATCTTCACTCTTCTGGCTAAGTCGATGTCGCTGAACAGCCCGTATAGTTCGTCATTATATCTCCTCCTCCACTCACCGTCTATGCAGACGGGACCGAAAATCACACGAAGAATTTTCCTCTCGAAGCAACCAAGGGCAGCTTCATCTGCTTTTGACAAAGTCCATGCCTCCGCGCCATATAGCAAAGAACATCACAATCCATGGCTACAATTTTTAGGTAGTTAAGGAGTTTGTCTACCTCGGGGCAAACGTGAACTCCACTCCACTTAGTGGCGATCCGACCTTGAATCGCCCTTGGCAACCGATGTTACTTCGGTTTACCGAAATCCTGACTGGAAGGACTAAGATCTTACTCTACAAAACACTTATTTTGCCAATCCTGCTATATGAAGTCCAAAGCAAGACAATAAGCAAAACAGCAGAGCTGATTCTTGTTGCCATAGTCTGCGAAGAAGGTGAATGGAGAAGAAGACACAACCGCGAAGTCTGAGCGCTGCACCAAGATGTGGATGTAGTTCGGAAGAAACAAAACCCGTGCATGGACACTCCAGCTAAGAGGGTCTTCGAATCCGAGCCTCTTGGTTCGAAAATTAGATGGAGGCCGAACCTCCGGTATAAAGACCAAGTCATTAAGGACGCAAGACAGCTTGGTCTGAATGACTGGTTGCAGCGTGTCCAGGACCGTCAGCGATGGTAGGCAGTTATAGCTTAGGCTCAGACTCTGCAAGGGTCGTTGGCTTAATAAGTGATTAAGAAATTCATGAGCGAACAACATTACAATTCAATACCAAAATCCGAGTATTGCCGAGTTGGCAACGGCAACTTTAAGAGCGTTTATGCCAATTGTTGATCGTATTTTTCGTCTCTTAAGGCAAGTTCCAAGTTCACTTCGTGTCACGCAGACACCGGGTGATTCGAAGATCCGAGAATATTGCCAGCGTTCAGGCGTCCGTCGCATTCCGCTACGTTCTCAAGATTTGGACGTAGCTACGACGAGTTTTTCGAAATGATCTTCGCCTGCACCATTATATAATGAAAATTCGCCAACAAAACGAAAGCCACAAGCTCATATGAGGTAACCCACATTCTCGGATTGGGCTGTGGAAATTTTAGAAGATTACTCTTCGGAAAATCAGCTTTAGTTATGAAGCTCATTTTTGGCTAAACGATGCAGACAAACAAATGTTATTAATCAAGTAGAAACCCTCTTGTTCTTCAAGAAACAGCACCTTAACCACAAAGGCTTTCTTGCATTGGGCTGTTTTTTATAGGGCTACGTTAAATCCTTTTAGTCTTTTAGGCGTCGTTAGAGGAGCATACCAATATTGGACGAGATAAGCGGCCGTCTTAAAACATCTCCGTGTGGAATGAACTAGAATCATACTGTAGGCACGCGCCAATTTGTGTAGAAACATTATCACGTAAAACACGATCGTTAGATACTGAAGAATATCCGTTTGGGATGTTGATACCACAAAGTCACATCTTGAAGGGGTATGCTTGGAGAAGTGAAACGACTTCTCGCGAAATAGACGCATTTGAGATTATTTCTGATATTAAATGGAAACATTTGGCATTTGGCTTTATTTCTATCAAAAACTAAATTATGGCCTTATGGACTTACTTCGCTCGGTCTAAAAATGACCATGGAGCGATGGCGAAGTCGAATAAGTACACATCGGATTCCATACATAAATGCTTTGATTGTACATCAAACCAATAATAAAATTCTCAAGTTATCTGAAATGGTTTGCGTTTTATTAAATAAATTGGCAAGTAGTTACTGGAAAACACTTTAAGAGGTTCCTCTTCCACACTCCTTGTGCAGCAGGCCGCTAAAGACAAGCCAGCGTTAAATTCGTATGTCTTATCATCGGTATCAGCAAAGATTCAACTGGAAGACCGAATGGTGCGTTTGCCTTTCATGTCAGTTGTAAGTTGGTGTGCACAAGAGGAGAATGATCGCACTATCTGGAGAGCCTTGTTCGTCGGGGACCAGATTCACACCGGACTCGAGTCGGGAAACCAAAAAAACATCGCATTCACTCCCCAACGGCAGTCAGTGTTCCCCAGGGAGCTAACCGTTCAACGGCTTTCATGTCATTGGCATCATAGCTGGCTGCATGTTTTCATTTTCCTCTTCTCAATTTTCCATCATGAATTCTTTAGGTTCCTTTACAAAAATATTAAATTTTCGTATCTCGTGCACCAAAGCACAAATAAATCGATGAAATTTCACGTAATTGCATTTTCTTGTGAGACCTCGAGGACAGCATGAAAAAGCTTCCTCACGTCAATGCGTGTTCATGTTGCAGGATACAGCAAGAGCATTTTTACAGCTCAAAGATCACGTACACTCCTTTGGGTACGCAAATATTTGCTGTCCGTACACACTGCTTGACAAGAATGACAAGAATAACACGTGAACAAAATTGATGACTTAAAACGGGTTTTCATGCTCATATTATTACACGGGTACGGAAGGCTTTTCAGGAAGCGAACTCATGACATCCACGAATAGTGTTTCCCTGTGCCTGCGGCTTTTGAATTCCGCCACATGGCAGGGTAATGAATAAAACGAATTGTGCCGGCTCGATGGGAGGAAGTGCAATCCTTTCGGCTTTCATATATTTATGTTGTACTCGTGGTATGCGGACACAAGATGGTGTGACGGCTGACTGCACACACGTATATTAAGCTCACAGGGCTGAGGGAGAGGCAGCATCCAAGTGGATGCTGTGTACACAGTACTTCATGTATTCAACACTTTCCAATTATGAGAAAGAAAAATATACGCCGTGTAAATACAGATGTGTTGCTGTAGGAAATTAATTATGCCGAATGAATTACTCGTATTATTGTCCCTAATTGATTTATGCAGTTGAACAACTTATTCAACTCAAACAACATTTATCATGACGCGGAAATGAAAACCGCTGAAATGTGGAGCTGGCTGAACGCGCTTGGGTAGAACAGAGTGATATAATCTTTTTGAATTATTGGTAATTATGTTCGCAGTGAGTGTGGCACTGTAAGACTATTCCGCAGCAGTGTAGGCCAGAGATAAAGTAGTAAAGAGATTAAGTCAACTTCTTGCCCCTTGATTTCATCTGGCAGCGTTTTTTTAATAAAATGTTCAGAGATAATACGATTGAGCACAGAGCAACTGCAGGCTGTTCTAAGGCCTTAAGACGTGTGCGTGAAAATAAAGTAATATGGGCATCTCGTTGTAGATGATTTCTGATATAGGCCGATCACAGGAATTTAAGGACAAGCGACTTCGCTTAACAGCTGTGAAAATTACTACGAGAGCCTGAATTTTACCATTGTCTTGGGAAGGAGTCGATTCTTATTCTCACTGTCCCCCGCCTTCCGACACAGTTCGTCTGAGAAGTAGTATTGGGTGATTAATTTAGACTTGTTTCTGTCAGTAAGTTTTTTTTAGCAGATTTTACGTAACTCACATCACGGTGTCATGCTGTTCCTCCTATTCAGTATTGTTTGTCAAATGACTGTTGTTGGTGTACGTTTTTGGATGATACGCCAACGACCACTTACGACTGAAGATGTTGAAGCCATTATTAAAGTCGCGTAATTCCACTCGTGATAGAACAAAAGCACGCACAACGCGAGTGGTTGCTGAGAAGCTAGGCTCTGGCCATATACGGGTTGAAGCGCCACCCATATTATGTTATTATAATTGTACAAATACCCGTCGCACCGATAGCGATATTTCTAGCCCTACGTATGTAATGTCTTCACAGAAATTCGTGAAGGTGGCAGCCACTTGGCAGGTATCTTTTCCACTTAACAGGCAACATTACAAATGTTCAAGTAAAAATGTTCATCACTCAAACTCATTTTTTTGAATTAGAATTAGTAAAATTAGTCGCCAGCACACTTAGAGGCACAATGTTGGTCCATTGTGATACCCATAGTCAGACTACTACGACTGATCGACAACTCCAGTGATTGGGTCGTTGATTTGATCCCATCGGCAAATGGTGACTGGACCAGATATGAAAACCGGATAAAAGCGTATTATCTTTGCTTTCACCTGGATTCGAACCAGGAACCACTCTAATCAAGGGCAGGCACTCAACCAACGGCGATATCCAGCTGTTGCTTATTATTTAGTAAAAAAGGAATTCAAAAACAGAGTTGGTTGATTACCTTTGCGCCACATTGTACTTGTATACATCGCTCAATATTAGACAACGTACTGTTTGCACTGCACAACTCCAGAGCTTTGAAGTATTTTATAGAAAGCCCAAAATGATGTTATTTTGCTGTAAGACAAGATTGCGGAACTTCTTCTGTTGCTTAAGCAGGTTTTTCAAGCATTTACTGCGATCTCAAACACAAGCCATAGAGAGTCTGAGCTAATGTTGTATTCCATACATGGCTCCAGAAGCATGGACACTGACTAAAGGTGACGAGGAGATTCTTGGTGGCTTCGAAACGAAAGTCCTTCGTAAAATGTCCAGTCGTCCAGTATGTCTTGATGACGGTTGGAGTTGGAGACCGAACGACGAATGGTATGCGGTGTACAGCGACATCGATCTGGTGAAACGACTTCGAGTTGCTCATCTCAGAGCGAATGGACACCAAGCACACCGGCCAGCAAAGTCTTCGACTCGAACCCTGAGGAACAACGCGGTCAAAAAAATACCTCGGCTCCGGTGGCGAACACAGCTGGAAATGGACTTCAATCAGCTGAACGTGCGTAGCTGGCAGTTGGCTGAGTCAGCAAAACAACTGCCCTTAAGTGCGCCTTCGTCCTGGAGCTGCACTTGTATTGCACTTGGACACTTATACGCCCCGGTCAGTGCGGTGCAAAACGACCTTAGACGTCCACACAGCACCCTTTAAGGGTCGTATAGATGACAAGTAAGTTGTGCAATTTTTGCAGGAGCCAAGTCTCAGTACATATGGACCACATGGAACTGATATTTCAGACGACGCTTTCTTTTCAGACTTCCCAAATTCTGCAGATGGTCTGGTGAATAGTCCCTAACAAAGTATTACGACGGGCTCTAAAGAGTTCTGATGACATTCCATCTGAGCTTGTCCTTGTTGTCCATCAGCTTTTTGATAGCTGTTCCGAGTTCTTCAAGGTTACGTTGGGGGAGTTCTTAATCGACTAGAGTTGGGATTTATCCTCTTCTTAGCACTCTCTCTTCGTTGCGCTCGTTAACCAGGTACTTAAACTATTCCCTTCGGGTGCCAACCTAGTTGCCATTTCCTAGGTCCTCCGACCAGACTCTCAGTTTTATTTTACAAAAGGCTGTAAAAACTTTCCCACCTCCCATTGTCTAGTGTGATACTTCGCTTGCGGCGTCCTGATTTTGCAGTGCAGTGGATTTTTTACGCACACGTCCTATCATACCTCGATTTACATATTTTCATTACTGCTGGTAGGCAGCCTAACGTAGTGTCCTGCCTTTAATGGCAGAGCGGCAATGCAACGACACATCGTTGGCGTTTCCGTTTGAAGTTGGCACTCCGGAGAGACTCCCATCCGCCACGCATTAGCAACGGTTGGCAATGATGTATTTATTTTAACATATCCCGGCCTCCTACTCAATTACTTTACAAGCCATTACGTCATTACGACACACGCAAAAGCCCATTTCCTCCCTTTGAGCACAATTTGTTTTGGTTCTGAAAACCACTTAAAAATAAATAAATAAACATCCGTACTCCAGGTTAAATTAAAAATTTAATAGAACACAAAGAACTCTTATGTGCATTGCTACTTAATTTGACTGAAAAGATGAAAATTACGAGAACAATAACAAAAAGGAAGAAAAAAGAAAACAGATGGCAATCCACCCATAGCACCCTCTGACGCGGCGGAGAAATGGATCTGTGAAATCTTTCTTAAATTCCCTTGATTTCCGCTTTTCTTTACTTCCCTTTCTTTATGTTGAAACAATTAAGATTGCTACCTTTAAAACAATTCGAGCGGAACTGAAAAGCCCAACAAAACAATAGAAGATACAAACTCCGTCGTTTTCCCTTCCGCACACGGGCCATAGAAGGGGCGTCCGCAGCGGCTCTTAAAGCATGTCAGGACTTTAATGGAACAAGGATAATTTAATAAAGCGAACGAAAAAGTTGATGAGTTCGCAAGAAGTGCACAAGTATTTTTCTCTGCTGCTCACCTTTTGTAGAATCGTTAACATTAAAAAAAAATATAAAAAAAAACCCTTGAGAACATTTATTTCTGGATACCGGCCGGACAGCGAATTTAATAGGTGTCCTTTTCGCAGATTCATTTTGGGGATGATCATAACTAGATTTCGTGTGTAATGGATTTCTAGGAATCTAGCAGAGAGGTGGGGTCAAAATTGGAACTCGAGTTTATTGGATAAACTAAACGATGTAAGCGGCCTGAAGGGGGCCAACGTTTTCAGCTGTGAAACAGACTAGTGGGGGGATTTCGTTTGAATTTCAGAAATTTGACAGGTCAAGTGCTTGATTCTTTTCATGTTTCCACGAATCGAAGGGCCATCTAGTCCTGGCGCACGTGTTTCTCCAAAGTGTTTCGCTTGCTAAATACAAGATTTATGTACATGGATGTGATACCGCACAAGTTGAGAGTTATCCTTGCTTTTGTTATAGGTTTTCGCGAGACTTTTGACAGACAAATAAACGCACATGGGAAACCTTCATATAAAGAACACTGTTTATTTGTATAATTTATTCGCTTAGACTACATGGTCTCATATTAATAATATGTGCAGTTGACGATTCTTCTAATCTCTCTAATGCTATAATCCTTAACCCACACACGGGCTAGTGTCCAGAAACTGAATGCGGTTTCCCAGACCCTATCACCGGCTAGTGTCCAGAAACTAAATGCGGTTTCCCAGACCATATCCGCATTTAGTTTCTGGACACTAGCTGGTGTCCAGAAACTAAATGCGGTTTCCCAGACCCAATCCGCATTTAGTTTCTGGCGTAACCGTACAGTTGGACTGATCTGTAGAAGATGGTGTCGTCTGTGTTTAAAGCTGTCCGCCGCAGTCTCTCCCACAGTACGAGATTGAAGAAAATCACACGAAGCCGTATCTTTTTGCCAAAATTCGTTGCAGGTGTCAAACGTCTCCGAAGTAATTGAACCGAACAACTCGGTGCATCGCGTATGTATTAACGTGGTGCTACACAACTACGAATTCGTACATCACATCGAATAGTTTCTTGCGATGAATGATGTATCCGGCTATGGATCGAACTGAAACCTGATAGTCTTCTCCAGAACTAACCTTGGTGTGAATATTTTGTGTTTTCACGACGGAGGCGGTTTATTATTATTATTATTGTTGAGGATAAATTGCACCGCGACCTCAAGATTTATTGTGCCCCCTCATACCTTTGCTTTCTTAAGAGCTCCCCTCCCATACAGCTCTTTTAAGAGTCACATTGAGAGTTATTTGCTAATATTGCGCGAAGGTGGAAGAGATTTGTCCTAGAGTATTCTCTCTAAGCCAGTTTCCTTTAGGAATCCGAAAATGAGAGCTGATTCTAGTGACTTCAATTCTTCCTCTGATATTAGGTGTTTGCCCAGATATCTTTGTCTTTTGTGGGGCTGTCTCCTGATACCCCTAGTTTCCTTTGGTGCTCCCTGAGCTTACAGTGCCCTGTTAGGAAGCCTGTTAGGATACGGAGGTTGTTTTTGCTCATTCTGATACATGCTTCAAACCTTTTGCGGTTATGTTGACACAAGAGTTTCTTGGCCCGCTTCATACCTTGTTGTTCCATGTATCTGCCCGGTTCTCTTTTAACATAACACAAATGGATGAGGATGAACAGGAATTGTGAAAAAACTGTATAAAGCTCGCAAATCATCATCATAGGCCTCCTGGTTGATTCGTAGTTCCGCTTCGGAATGTGGAGCCATGCAAAGAAAAAGAAGAGCACAGAACAAAGTAAATAGCTTAATCCTTAATCCTGGCTTAGAGAATCATTTTCTTTTTCAATTGAATTTGGTTCGAATGAAATGTATGCAAAAACCCTTATCCAACACAAAAGTGGGGTGGATTAACAATGATGTGTCGGATGCTAAACACTGGTTTCAGACAAAAACTATTTATATCCGTTTTCTTACACGGTTAATCCCTATGATTTAATGACAGCTGTTTTCATTTACCGAATTTTAACAATTAAGCAGACATCTGTGTCTACAAGCCGACACTAAGTCCGTGTTTCCACTCAAATAATTTCAGTTTCTCTTGTCCTCATTAACTTTGTAGACTTATTCATCTAACGAGTTGTAGATTTGAAAATGCTCCAGTTGGACAGTAACTCTTTCATTGTGTCTCTTTCAGTAATTGCATCTGAGAGATGAACGTGGGATTTAAAAAAAACATTAAAATTACATCCCTACCCAAAATATATGTATGCAGAGATATGTGCTCATTGCTTTCTATTCCCCTCTTACAATGTTGGTGTGTTAATAGCCTCATAAATTCCGACTGCAGTTATACAGAAAATATGCGGATAGGGTCTAGGAAACCGCATTTAGTTTCTGGACACCGGCTAGTGTCCGGCTAGTGTCCAGAAACTAAATGCGGTTAGGGTCACCGGCTAGTGTCCAGAAACTAAATGCGGATAGGATTTGGGAAACCGCATTTAGTTTCTGGACACCGGCTAGTGTCCAGAAACTAAATGCGGATTGGGTCTGGGAAACCGCTTTTAGTTTCTGGACACCGGCTAGTGTCCAGAAACTAAATGCGGATAGGGTTTGGGAAACCGCATTTAGTTTCTGGACACCGGCTAGTGTCCAGAAACTAAATTCGGATTGGGTCTGGGAAACCGCATTTAGTTTCTGGACACCGGCTAGTGTCCAGAAACTAAATGCGGATTGGGTCTGGGAAACCGCATTTAGTTTCTGGACACCGGCTAGTGTCCAGAAACTAAATGCGGATAGGGTTTGGGAAACCGCATTTAGTTTCTGGACACCGGCTAGTGTCCAGAAACTAAATTCGGATTGGGTCTGGGAAACCGCATTTAGTTTCTGGACACCGGCTAGTGTCCAGAAACTAAATTCGGATTGGGTCTGGGAAACCGCATTTAGTTTCTGGACACCGGCTAGTGTCCAGAAACTAAATTCGGATTGGGTCTGGGAAACCCCATTTAGTTTCTGGACACTAGCCGGTGTCCAGAAACTAAATGCGGTTTCCCAGACTTAATCCGCATTTCCTAGACCCTATCCGCACTTAGTTTCTGGACACTAGCCGGTGTCCAGAAACTAAATGCGGTTTCCCAGACCCAATACGCATTTAGTTTCTGGACACTAGCCGGTGTCCAGAAACTAAATGCGGTTTCCCAGACCCAATCCGCATTTAGTTTCTGGACACTAGCCGGTGTCCAGAAACTAAATGCGGTTTCCCAGACTTAATCCGCATTTCCCAGACCCTATCCGCATTTAGTTTCTGGACACCAGCTAGTGTCCAGAAACTAAATGCGGATTGGGTCTGGGAAACCGCATTTAGTTTCTGGACACCGGCTAGTGTCCAGAAACTAAATGCGGATTGGGTCTGGGAAACCGTATTTAGTTTCTGGACACCGGCTAGTGTCCAGAAACTAAATGCGGATTGGGTCTGGGAAACCGCATTTAGTTTCTGGACACCGGCTAGTGTCCAGAAACTAAAAGCGGACAGGGTCTGGGAAACCGCATTTAGTTTCTGGACACCAGCTAGTGTCCAGAAACTAAATGCGGATTAAGTCTGGGAAACCGCATTTAGTTTCTGGACACCGGCTAGTGTCCAGAATCTAAATTCGGATTGGGTCTGGGAAACCGCATTTAGTTTCTGGACACCGCCTAGTGTCCAGAAACTAAATGCGGATTGGGTCTGGGAAACCGCATTTAGTTTCTGGACACCAGCTAGTGTCCGGCTAGTGTCCAGAAACTAAATGTGGATTGGGTCTGGGAAACCGTATTTAGTTTCTGGACACCGGCTAGTGTCCAGAAACTAAATTCGGATTGGGTCTGGGAAACCGCATTTAGTTTCTGGACACCAGCCGGATAGGGTCTGGGAAATGCGGATTAAGTCTGGGAAACCGCATTTAGTTTCTGGACACCGGCTAGTGTCCAGAAACTAAATGCGGATTGGGTCTGGGAAACCGCATTTAGTTTCTGGACACCAGCTAGTGTCCAGAAACTAAATGCGGATTAAGTCTGGGAAACCGCATTTAGTTTCTGGACACCGGCTAGTGTCCAGAATCTAAATTCGGATTGGGTCTGGGAAACCGCATTTAGTTTCTGGACACCGCCTAGTGTCCAGAAACTAAATGCGGATTGGGTCTGGGAAACGCATTTAGTTTCTGGACACCGGCTAGTGTCCAGAAACTAAATGCGGATTGGGTCTGGGAAACCGCATTTAGTTTCTGGACACCGGCTAGTGTCCAGAAACTAAGTACTGATAGGGTCTGGGAAACCGCATTTAGTTTCTGGACACCAGCTAGTGTCCAGAAACTAAATGCGGATTGGGTCTGGGAAACGCATTTAGTTTCTGGACACCGGCTAGTGTCCAGAAACTAAAAGCGGACAGGGTCTGGGAAACCGCATTTAGTTTCTGGACACCAGCTAGTGTCCAGAAACTAAATGCGGATTAAGTCTGGGAAACCGCATTTAGTTTCTGGACACCGGCTAGTGTCCAGAATCTAAATTCGGATTGGGTCTGGGAAACCGCATTTAGTTTCTGGACACCGCCTAGTGTCCAGAAACTAAATGCGGATTGGGTCTGGGAAACGCATTTAGTTTCTGGACACCGGCTAGTGTCCAGAAACTAAATGCGGATTGGGTCTGTTAAACCGCATTTAGTTTCTGGACACCGGCTAGTGTCCAGAAACTAAATTCGGATTGGGTCTGGGAAACCGCATTTAGTTTCTGGACACCGGCTAGTGTCCAGAAACTAAATGCGGATTGGGTCTGGGAAACCGCATTTAGTTTCTGGACACCAGCTAGTGTCCGGCTAGTGTCCAGAAACTAAATGTGGATTGGGTCTGGGAAACCGTATTTAGTTTCTGGACACCGGCTAGTGTCCAGAAACTAAATTCGGATTGGGTCTGGGAAACCGCATTTAGTTTCTGGACACCGGCTAGTGTCCAGAAACTAAATGCGGATTGGGTCTGGGAAACCGTATTTAGTTTCTGGACACCGGCTAGTGTCCAGAAACTAAATGCGGATTGGGTCTGGGAAACCGCATTTTGTTTCTGGACACCGGCTAGTGTCCAGAAACTAAAAGCGGACAGGGTCTGGGAAACCGCATTTAGTTTCTGGACACCGGCTAGTGTCCAGAAACTAAATGCGGATTGGGTCTGTGAAACCGCATTTAGTTTCTGGACACCAGCTAGTGTCCGGCTAGTGTCCAGAAACTAAATGTGGATTGGGTCTGGGAAACCGTATTTAGTTTCTGGACACCGGCTAGTGTCCAGAAACTAAATTCGGATTGGGTCTGGGAAACCGCATTTAGTTTCTGGACACCGGCTAATGTCCAGAAACTAAAAGCGGACAGGGTCTGGGAAACCGCATTTAGTTTCTGGACACCAGCTAGTGTCCAGAAACTAAATGCGGATTAAGTCTGGGAAACCGCATTTAGTTTCTGGACACCGGCTAGTGTCCAGAATCTAAATTCGGATTGGGTCTGGGAAACCGCATTTAGTTTCTGGACACCGCCTAGTGTCCAGAAACTAAATGCGGATTGGGTCTGGGAAACCGCATTTAGTTTCTGGACACCGGCTAGTGTCCAGAAACTAAATGCGGATTGGGTCTGGGAAACGCATTTAGTTTCTGGACACCGGCTAGTGTCCAGAAACTAAATGCGGATTGGGTCTGGGAAACCGCATTTAGTTTCTGGACACCGGCTAGTGTCCAGAAACTAAGTACTGATAGGGTCTGGGAAACCGCATTTAGTTTCTGGACACCAGCTAGTGTCCAGAAACTAAATGCGGATTAAGTCTGGGAAACCGCATTTAGTTTCTGGACACCGGCTAGTGTCCAGAAACTAAATTCGGATTGGGTCTGGGAAACCGCATTTAGTTTCTGGACACCGCCTAGTGTCCAGAAACTAAATGCGGATTGGGTCTGGGAAACCGCATTTAGTTTCTGGACACCGGCTAGTGTCCAGAAACTAAATGCGGATTGGGTCTGGGAAACGCATTTAGTTTCTGGACACCGGCTAGTGTCCAGAAACTAAATGCGGATTGGGTCTGGGAAACCGCATTTAGTTTCTGGACACCAGCTAGTGTCCAGAAACTAAATGCGGATTGGGTCTGGGAAACCGCATTTAGTTTCTGGACACCGGCTAGTGTCCAGAAACTAAATTCGGATTTAGTCTGGGAAACCGCATTTAGTTTCTGGACACCGGCTACTGTCCAGAAACTAAATGCGGATTGGGTCTGGGAAACCGCATTTAGTTTCTGGACACCGGCTAGTGTCCAGAAACTAAATTCGGATTTAGTCTGGGAAACCGCATTTAGTTTCTTTACACCGGCTAGTGTCCAGAAACTAAATGCGGATAGGGTCTGGGAAACCGCATTTAGTTTCTGGACACCGGCTAGTGTCCAGAAACTAAATTCGGATTGGGTCTGGGAAACCGCATTTAGTTTCTGGACACCGGCTAGTGTCCAGAAACTAAATGCGGATTGGGTCTGGGAAACCGCATTTAGTTTCTGGACACCGGCTAGTGTCCAGAAAATAAATTCGGATTGGGTCTGGGAAACCGCATTTAGTTTCTGGACACCGGCTAGTGTCCAGAAACTAAATGCGGATTGGGTCTGGGAAACCGCATTTAGTTTCTGGACACCGGCTAGTGTCCAGAAACTAAATGCGGTATCCCAGACCCAATCCGAATTTCCAGACCGCGGTTTCCCAGACTTAATCCGCATTTAGTTTCTGGGCACTAGCTGGTGTCCAGAAACTAAATGCGGTTTCCCAGACCCAATCCGCATTTAGTTTCTGGACACTAGCCGGTGTCCAGAAACTAAATGCGGTTTCCCAGACCCAATCCGCATTTAGTTTCTGGAGACTAGCCGGTGTCCAGAAACTAAATGCGGTTTCCCAGACCCAATCCGAATTTAGTTTCTGGACACTAGCTGGTGTCCAGAAACTAAATGCGGTTTCCCAGACCCAATCCGCATTTAGTTTCTGGACACTAGCCGGTGTCCAGAAACTAAATGCGGTTTCCCAGACTTAATCCGCAATTAGGTTCTGGACACTAGCTGGTGTCCAGAAACTAAATGCGGTTTCCCAGACCCAATCCGAATTTAGTTTCTGGATACTAGCCGGTGTCCAGAAACTAAATGCGGTTTCCCAGACTTAATCCGCATTTAGTTTCTGGACACTAGCCGGTGTCCAGAAACTAAATGCGGTTTCCCAGACCCAATCCGCCTTTAGTTTCTGGACACTAGCCGGTGTCCAGAAACTAAATGCGGTTTAACAGACCCAATCCGCATTTAGTTTCTGGACACTAGCCGGTGTCCAGAAACTAAATGCGGTTTCCCAGACCCAATCCGAATTTAGTTTCTGGACACTAGCCGGTGTCCAGAAACTAAATGCGGTTTCCCAGACCCAATCCGAATTTAGTTTCTGGACACTAGCCGGTGTCCAGAAACTAAATGCGGTTTCCCAGACTTAATCCGCATTTAGTTTCTGGACACTAGCTGGTGTCCAGAAACTAAATGCGGTTTCCCAGACCCAATCCGCATTTAGTTTCTGGACACTAGCCGGTGTCCAGAAACTAAATGCGGTTTCCCAGACCCAATCCGCATTTAGTTTCTGGACACTAGCGGGTGTCCAGAAACTAAATGCGGTTTCCCAGACCCAATCCGTATTTAGTTTCTGGACACTAGCCGGTGTCCAGAAACTAAATGCGGTTTCCCAGACCCAATCCGCATTTAGTTTCTGGACACTAGCCGGTGTCCAGAAACTAAATGCGGTTTCCCAGACCTAATCCGCATTTTGTTTCTGGACACTAGCTGGTGTCCAGAAACTAAATGCGGTTTCCCAGACTTAATCCGCATTTAGTTTCTGAACACTAGCTGGTGTCCAGAAACTAAATGCGGTTTCCCAGACCCAATCCGAATTTAGTTTCTGGACACTGGCCGGTGTCCAGAAACTAAACGCGGTTTCCCAGACCCAATCTGCATTTAGTTTCTGGACACTAGCCGGTGTCCAGAAACTAAATGCGGTTTCCCAGACCCAATCCGCCTTTAGTTTCTGGACACTAGCCGGTGTCCAGAAACTAAATGCGGTTTAACAGACCCAATCCGCATTTAGTTTCTGGACACTAGCCGGTGTCCAGAAACTAAATGCGGTTTCCCAGACCCAATCCGCCTTTAGTTTCTGGACACTAGCCGGTGTCCAGAAACTAAATGCGGTTTAACAGACCCAATCCGCATTTAGTTTCTGGACACTAGCCGGTGTCCAGAAACTAAATGCGGTTTCCCAGACCCAATCCGAATTTAGTTTCTGGACACCAGCTGGTGTCCGAATTTACTTAATCCGAAAAAGACTTAATCCGCATTTAGTTTCTGGACACTAGCTGGTGTCCAGAAACTAAATGCGGTTTCCCAGACCCTATCCGCACTTAGTTTCTGTACACTAGCCGGTGTCCAGAAACTAAATGCGGTTTCCCAGACCCAATCCGAATTTAGTTTCTGGACACTAGCCGGTGTCCAGAAACTAAATGCGGTTTCCCAGACTTAATCCGCATTTAGTTTCTGGACACTAGCTGGTGTCCAGAAACTAAATGCGGTTTTCCAGACCCTATCCGCACTTAGTTTCTGTACACTAGCCGGTGTCCAGAAACTAAATGCGGTTTCCCAGGCCCAATCCGCATTTAGTTTCTGGACACTAGCCGGTGTCCAGAAACTAAATGCGGTTTCCCAGGCTTAATCCGCATTTAGTTTCTGGACACTAGCCGGTGTCCAGAAACTAAATGCGGTTTCCCAGACCCAATCCGCATTTAGTTTCTGGACACTAGCTGGTGTCCAGAAACTAAATGCGGTTTCCCAGACCCAATCCGAATTTAGTTTCTGGACACTAGCCGGTGTCCAGAAACTAAATGCGGTTTCCCAGACCCAATCCGCATTTAGTTTCTGGACACTAGCCGGTGTCCAGAAACTAAATGCGGTTTCCCAGACTTAATCCGCATTTAGTTTCTGGACACTAGCCGGTGTCCAGAAACTAAATGCGGTTTCCCAGACCCAATCCGAATTTAGTTTCTGGACACTAGCCGGTGTCCAGAAACTAAATGCGGTTTCCCAGATTTAATCCGCATTTAGTTTCTGGACACTAGCTGGTGTCCAGAAACTAAATGCGGTTTCCCAGACCCTATCCGCACTTAGTTTCTGGACACTAGCCGGTGTCCAGAAACTAAATGCGGTTTCCCAGACCCAATCCGCATTTAGTTTCTGGACACTAGCCGGTGTCCAGAAACTAAATGCGGTTTCCCAGACCCAATCCGAATTTAGTTTCTGGACACTAGCCGGTGTCCGCAAACCCAATCCGAATTTAGTTTCTGGACACTAGCTGGTGTCCAGAAACTGAATGCGGTTTCCCAGACCCAATCCGCATTTAGTTTCTGGACACTAGCCGGTGTCCAGAAACTAAATGCGGTTTCCCAGACCCAATCCGAATTTAGTTTCTGGACACAAGCTGGTGTCCAGAAACTAAATGCGGTTTCCCAGACCCAATCCGCATTTAGTTTCTGGACACTAGCCGGTGTCCAGAAACTAAATGCGGTTTCCCAGACTTAATCCGCATTTAGTTTCTGGACACTAGCCGGTGTCCAGAAACTAAATGCGGTTTCTGGGAAACCGCATTTAGGTGGTGTCCAGAAACTAAATGCGGTTTCCCAGTCCCAATCCGCATTTAGTTTCTGGACACTAGCCGGTGTCCAGAAACTAAATGCGGTTTCCCAGACCCAATCCGAATTTAGTTTCTGGACACTAGCCGGTGTCCAGAAACTAAATGCGGTTTCCCAGACCCAATCCGAATTTAGTTTCTGGACACTAGCCGGTGTCCAGAAACTAAATGCGGTTTCCCAGACTTAATCCGCATTTAGTTTCTGGACACTAGCCGGTGTCCGCATTTAGTTTCTGGACACTAGCCGGTGTCCAGAAACTAAATGCGGTTTCCCAGACCCAATCCGCATTTAGTTTCTGGACACTAGCCGGTGTCCAGAAACTAAATGCGGTTTCCAGACCCAATCCGCATTTAGTTTCTGGACACTAGCCGGTGTCCAGAAACTAAATGCGGTTTCCCAGTCCCAATCCGCATTTAGTTTCTGGACACTAGCCGGTGTCCAGAAACTAAATGCGGTTTCCCAGACCCAATCCGCATTTAGTTTCTGGACACTAGCCGGCGTCCAGAAACTAAATACGGTTTCAAAGACACAATCCGAATTTAGTTTCTGGACACTAGCCGGTGTCCAGAAACTAAATGCGGTTTCCCCGACTTAATCCGCATTTAGTTTCTGGACACTAGCTGGTGTCCCAGACTTAATCCGCATTTAGTTTCTGGACACTAGCCGGTATCCGCATTTAGTTTCTGGACACTAGCCGGTGTCCAGAAACTAAATGCGGTTTCCCAGACCCAATCCGCATTTAGTTTCTGGACACTAGCTGGTGTCCAGAAACTAAATGCGGTTTCCCAGACTTAATCCGCATTTAGTTTCTGGACACTAGCCGGTGTCCAGAAACTAAATGCGGTTTCCCAGACCCAATACGCATTTAGTTTCTGGACACTAGCCGGTGTCCAGAAACTAAATGCGGTTTCCCAGACTTAATCCGCATTTAGTTTCTGGACACTAGCCGGTGTCCAGAAACTAAATGCGGTTTCCCAGACTTAATCCGCATTTAGTTTCTGGACACTAGCCGGTGTCCAGAAACTAAATGCGGTTTCCCAGATCCAATCCGCATTTAGTTTCTGGACACTAGCCGGTGTTCAGAAACTAAATGCGGTTTCCCAGACCCAATCCGCATTTAGTTTCTGGACACTAGCCGGTGTCCAGAAACTAAATGCGGTTTCCCAGACCCAATCCGCATTTAGTTTCTGGACACTAGCCGGTGTCCAGAAACTAAATGCGGTTTCCCAGACCCAATCCGCATTTAGTTTCTGGACACTAGCCGGTGTCCAGAAACTAAATGCGGTTTCCCAGACCCAATCCGCATTTAGTTTCTGGACACTAGCCGGTGTCCAGAAACTAAATGCGGTTTCCCAGACTTAATCCGCATTTAGTTTCTGGACACTAGCTGGTGTCCAGAAACTAAATGCGGTTTCCCAGACACTAGACACTAGCTGGTGTCCAGAAACTAAATGCGGTTTCCCAGACCAAATCCGAATTTAGTTTCTGGACACTAGCCGGTGTCCAGAAACTAAATGCGGTTTCCCAGACCCAATCCGCATTTAGTTTCTGGACACTAGCTGGTGTCCAGAAACTAAATGCGGTTTCCCAGACCCAATCCGCATTTAGTTTCTGGACACCGGCTAGTGTCCACCGGCTAGTGTCCAGAAACTAAATGCGGATTGGGTCTGGGAAACCGCATTTAGTTTCTGGACACCGGCTAGTGTCCAGAAACTAAATGCGGATTGGATCTGGGAAACCGCATTTAGTTTCTGGACACCGGCTAGTGTCCAGAAACTAAATGCGGATTAAGTCTGGGAAACCGCATTTAGTTTCTGGACACCGGCTAGTGTCCAGAAACTAAATGCGGATTGGGTCTGGGAAACCGCATTTAGTTTCTGGACACCGGCTAGTGTCCAGAAACTAAATGCGGATTGGATCTGGGAAACCGCATTTAGTTTCTGGACACCGGCTAGTGTCCAGAAACTAAATGCGGATTGGGTCTGGGAAACCGCATTTAGTTTCTGGACACCGGCTAGTGTCCAGAAACTAAATGCGGATTTTGTCTGGGAAACCGCATTTAGTTTCTGGACACCGGCTAGTGTCCAGAAACTAAATGCGGATTGGATCTGGGAAACCGCATTTAGTTTCTGGACACCGGCTAGTGTCCAGAAACTAAATGCGGATTAAGTCTGGGAAACCGCATTTAGTTTCTGGACACCGGCTAGTGTCCAGAAACTAAATGCGGATTGGGTCTGGGAAACCGCATTTAGTTTCTGGACACCGGCTAGTGTCCAGAAACTAAATGCGGATTGGGTCTGGGAAACCGCATTTAGTTTCTGGACACCGGCTAGTGTCCAGAAACTAAACTCGGATTGGGTCTGGGAAACCGCATTTAGTTTCTGGACACCGGCTAGTGTCCAGAAACTAAATTCGGATTGGATCTGGGAAACCGCATTTAGTTTCTGGACACCGGCTAGTGTCCAGAAACTAAATTCGGACTGGATCTGTTAAACCGCATTTAGTTTCTGGACACCGGCTAGTGTCCAGAAACTAAATGCGGATTAAGTCTGGGAAACCGCATTTAGTTTGTGGACACCGGCTAGTGTCCAGAAACTAAATGCGGATTAAGTCTGGGAAACCGCATTTAGTTTCTGGACACCGGCTAGTGTCCAGAAACTAAATGCGGATTGGGTCTGGGAAACCGCATTTAGTTTCTGGACACCGGCTAGTGTCCAGAAACTAAATTCGGATTGGGTCTGGGAAACCGCATTTAGTTTCTGGACACCGGCTAGTGTCCAGAAACTACATGCGGATTGGGTCTGGGAAACCGCATTTAGTTTCTGGACACCGGCTAGTGTCCAGAAAGTAAATGCGGATTGGGTCTGGGAAACCGCATTTAGTTTCTGGACACCGGCTAGTGTCCAGAAACTAAATGCGGATTAAGTCTGGGAAACCGCATTTAGTTTCTGGACACCGGCTAGTGTCCAGAAACTAAATGCGGATTGGGTCTGGGAAACCGCATTTAGTTTCTGGACACCAGCTAGTGTCCAGAAACTAAATGCGGATTAAGTCTGGGAAACCGCATTTAGTTTCTGGACACCGGCTAGTGTCCAGAAACTAAATGCGTATTGGGTCTGGGAAACCGCATTTAGTTTCTGGACACCGGCTAGTGTCCAGAAACTAAATGCGGATTGGGTCTGTGAAACCGCATTTAGTTTCTGGACACCGGCTAGTGTCCAGGAACTAAATTCGGATTGGATCTGGGAAACCGCATTTAGTTTCTGGACACCGGCTAGTGTCCAGAAACTAAATGCGGATTAAGTCTGGGAAACCGCATTTAGTTTCTGGACACCGGCTAGTGTCCAGAAACTAAATGCGGATTGGGTCTGGGAAACCGCATTTAGTTTCTGGACACCGGCTAGTGTCCACCGGCTAGTGTCCAGAAACTAAATGCGGATTGGGTCTGGGAAACCGCATTTAGTTTCTGGACACCGGCTAGTGTCCAGAAACTAAATGCGGATTTTGTCTGGGAAACCGCATTTAGTTTCTGGACACCGGCTAGTGTCCAGAAACTAAATGCGGATTGGGTCTGGGAAACCGCATTTAGTTTCTGGACACCGGCTAGTGTCCAGAAACTAAATGCGGATTAAGTCTGGGAAACCGCATTTAGTTTCTGGACACCGGCTAGTGTCCAGAAACTAAATGCGGATTGGGTCTGGGAAACCGCATTTAGTTTCTGGACACCGGCTAGTGTCCAGAAACTAAACTCGGATTGGGTCTGGGAAACCGCATTTAGTTTCTGGACACCAGCTAGTGTCCAGAAACTAAATGCGGATTAAGTCTGGGAAACCGCATTTAGTTTCTGGACACCGGCTAGTGTCCAGAAACTAAATGCGTATTGGGTCTGGGAAACCGCATTTAGTTTCTGGACACCGGCTAGTGTCCAGAAACTAAATGCGGATTGGGTCTGTGAAACCGCATTTAGTTTCTGGACACCGGCTAGTGTCCAGAAACTAAATTCGGATTGGATCTGGGAAACCGCATTTAGTTTCTGGACACCGGCTAGTGTCCAGAAACTAAATGCGGATTAAGTCTGGGAAACCGCATTTAGTTTCTGGACACCGGCTAGTGTCCAGAAACTAAATGCGGATTGGGTCTGTGAAACCGCATTTAGTTTCTGGACACCGGCTAGTGTCCAGAAACTAAATTCGGACTGGATCTGGGAAACCGCATTTAGTTTCTGGACACCGGCTAGTGTCCAGAAACTAAATGCGGATTAAGTCTGGGAAACCGCATTTAGTTTCTGGACACCGGCTAGTGTCCAGAAACTAAATGCGGATTAAGTCTGGGAAACCGCATTTAGTTTCTGGACACCGGCTAGTGTCCAGAAACTAAATGCGGATTGGGTCTGGGAAACCGCATTTAGTTTCTGGACACCGGCTAGTGTCCAGAAACTAAATGCGGATTGGGTCTGGGAAACCGCATTTAGTTTCTGGACACCGGCTAGTGTCCAGAAACTAAATGCGGATTGGGTCTGGGAAACCGCATTTAGTTTCTGGACACCGGCTAGTGTCCAGAAACTAAATGCGGATTTTGTCTGGGAAACCGCATTTAGTTTCTGGACACCGGCTAGTGTCCAGAAACTAAATGCGGATTGGATCTGGGAAACCGCATTTAGTTTCTGGACACCGGCTAGTGTCCAGAAACTAAATGCGGATTAAGTCTGGGAAACCGCATTTAGTTTCTGGACACCGGCTAGTGTCCAGAAACTAAATGCGGATTGGGTCTGGGAAACCGCATTTAGTTTCTGGACACCGGCTAGTGTCCAGAAACTAAATGCGGATTGGGTCTGGGAAACCGCATTTAGTTTCTGGACACCGGCTAGTGTCCAGAAACTAAATGCGGATTGGGTCTGGGAAACCGCATTTAGTTTCTGGACACCGGCTAGTGTCCAGAAACTAAATTCGGATTGGATCTGGGAAACCGCATTTAGTTTCTGGACACCGGCTAGTGTCCAGAAACTAAATGCGGATTAAGTCTGGGAAACCGCATTTAGTTTCTGGACACCGGCTAGTGTCCAGAAACTAAATGCGGATTGGGTCTGTGAAACCGCATTTAGTTTCTGGACACCGGCTAGTGTCCAGAAACTAAATTCGGACTGGATCTGTTAAACCGCATTTAGTTTCTGGACACCGGCTAGTGTCCAGAAACTAAATGCGGATTAAGTCTGGGAAACCCCATTTAGTTTCTGGACACCGGCTAGTGTCCAGAAACTAAATGCGGATTAAGTCTGGGAAACCGCATTTAGTTTCTGGACACCGGCTAGTGTCCAGAAACTAAATGCGGATTGGGTCTGGGAAACCGCATTTAGTTTCTGGACACCGGCTAGTGTCCAGAAACTAAATTCGGATTGGGTCTGGGAAACCGCATTTAGTTTCTGGACACCGGCTAGTGTCCAGAAACTAAATGCGGATTGGGTCTGGGAAACCGCATTTAGTTTCTGGACACCGGCTAGTGTCCAGAAAGTAAATGCGGATTGGGTCTGGGAAACCGCATTTAGTTTCTGGACACCGGCTAGTGTCCAGAAACTAAATGCGGATTAAGTCTGGGAAACCGCATTTAGTTTCTGGACACCGGCTAGTGTCCAGAAACTAAATGCGGATTGGGTCTGGGAAACCGCATTTAGTTTCTGGACACCAGCTAGTGTCCAGAAACTAAATGCGGATTAAGTCTGGGAAACCGCATTTAGTTTCTGGACACCGGCTAGTGTCCAGAAACTAAATGCGTATTGGGTCTGGGAAACCGCATTTAGTTTCTGGACACCGGCTAGTGTCCAGAAACTAAATGCGGATTGGGTCTGTGAAACCGCATTTAGTTTCTGGACACCGGCTAGTGTCCAGGAACTAAATTCGGATTGGATCTGGGAAACCGCATTTAGTTTCTGGACACCGGCTAGTGTCCAGAAACTAAATGCGGATTGGGTCTGGGAAACGGCATTTAGTTTCTGGACACCGGCTAGTGTCCAGAAACTAAATGCGGATTGGATCTGGGAAACCGCATTTAGTTTCTGGACACCGGCTAGTGTCCAGAAACTAAATTCGGATTGGGTCTGGGAAACCGCATTTAGTTTCTGGACACCGGCTAGTGTCCAGAAACTAAATGCGGATTGGGTCTGGGAAACCGCATTTAGTTTCTGGACACCGGCTAGTGTCCAGAAACTAAATGCGGATTTTGTCTGGGAAACCGCATTTAGTTTCTGGACACCGGCTAGTGTCCAGAAACTAAATGCGGATTAAGTCTGGGAAACCGCATTTAGTTTCTGGACACCGGCTAGTGTCCAGAAACTAAATGCGGATTAAGTCTGGGAAACCGCATTTAGTTTCTGGACACCGGCTAGTGTCCAGAAACTAAATGCGGATTGGGTCTGGGAAACCGCATTTAGTTTCTGGACACCGGCTAGTGTCCAGAAACTAAATGCGGATTAAGTCTGGGAAACCGCATTTAGTTTCTGGACACCGGCTAGTGTCCAGAAACTAAATGCGGATTGGGTCTGGGAAACCGCATTTAGTTTCTGGACACCAGCTAGTGTCCAGAAACTAAATGCGGATTGGGTCTGGGAAACCGCATTTAGTTTCTGGACACCGGCTAGTGTCCAGAAACTAAATGCGGATTGGGTCTGTGAAACCGCATTTAGTTTCTGGACACCGGCTAGTGTCCAGGAACTAAATTCGGATTGGATCTGGGAAACCGCATTTAGTTTCTGGACACCGGCTAGTGTCCAGAAACTAAATGCGGATTAAGTCTGGGAAACCGCATTTAGTTTCTGGACACCGGCTAGTGTCCAGAAACTAAATGCGGATTGGGTCTGGGAAACCGCATTTAGTTTCTGGACACCGGCTAGTGTCCAGAAACTAAATGCGGATTGGGTCTGGGAAACCGCATTTAGTTTCTGGACACCGGCTAGTGTCCAGAAACTAAATGCGGATTGGGTCTGGGAAACCGCATTTAGTTTCTGGACACCGGCTAGTGTCCAGAAACTAAATTCGGATTGGGTCTGGGAAACCGCATTTAGTTTCTGGACACCGGCTAGTGTCCAGAAACTAAATGCGGATTGGGTCTGGGAAACCGCATTTAGTTTCTGGACACCGGCTAGTGTCCAGAAACTAAATGCGGATTAAGTCTGGGAAACCGCATTTAGTTTCTGGACACCGGCTAGTGTCCAGAAACTAAATGCGGATTGGGTCTGGGAAACCGCATTTAGTTTCTGGACACCAGCTAGTGTCCAGAAACTAAATGCGGATTGGGTCTGGGAAACCGCATTTAGTTTCTGGACACCAGCTAGTGTCCAGAAACTAAATGCGGATTAAGTCTGGGAAACCGCATTTAGTTTCTGGACACCGGCTAGTGTCCAGAAACTAAATGCGGATTAAGTCTGGGAAACCGCATTTAGTTTCTGGACACCGGCTAGTGTCCAGAAACTAAATTCGGATTGGGTCTGGGAAACCGCATTTAGTTTCTGGACACCGGCTAGTGTCCAGAAACTAAATGCGGACACCGGCTAGTGTCCAGGCTAGTGTCCAGAAACTAAATGCGGATTGGGTCTGGGAAACCGCATTTAGTTTCTGGACACCGGCTAGTGTCCAGAAACTAAATGCGGATTAAGTCTGGGAAACCGCATTTAGTTTCTGGACACCGGCTAGTGTCCAGAAACTAAATGCGGATTGGGTCTGGGAAACCGCATTTAGTTTCTGGACACCAGCTAGTGTCCAGAAACTAAATGCGGATTGGGTCTGGGAAACCGCATTTAGTTTCTGGACACCAGCTAGTGTCCAGAAACTAAATGCGGATTAAGTCTAGGAAACCGCATTTAGTTTCTGGACACCGGCTAGTGTCCAGAAACTAAATTCGGATTGGGTCTGGGAAACCGCATTTAGTTTCTGGACACCGGCTAGTGTCCAGAAACTAAATGCGGATTGGGTCTGGGAGACCGCATTTAGTTTCTGGACACCAGCTAGTGTCCAGAAACTAAATGCGGATTAAGTCTGGGAAACCGCATTTAGTTTCTGGACACCAGCTAGTGTCCAGAAACTAAATGCGGATTAAGTCTGGGAAACCGCATTTAGTTTCTGGACACCGGCTAGTGTCCAGAAACAAAATTCGGATTGTGTCTGGGAAACCGTATTTAGTTTCTGGACGCCGGCTAGTGTCCAGAAACTAAATGCGGATTGGGTCTGGGAAACCGCATTTAGTTTCTGGACACCAGCTAGTGTCCAGAAACTAAATGCGGATTAAGTCTGGGAAACCGCATTTAGTTTCTGGACACCGGCTAGTGTCCAGAAACTAAATTCGGATTGGGTCTGGGAATCCGCATTTAGTTTCTGGACACCGGCTAGTGTCCAGAAACTAAATGCGGATTGGGTCTGGGAATCCGCATTTAGTTTCTGGACACCGGCTAGTGTCCAGAAACTAAATGCGGATTGGGTCTGGGAAACCGCATTTAGTTTCTGGACACCAGCTAGTGCCCAGAAACTAAATGCGGATTGGATCTGGGAAACCGCATTTAGTTTCTGGACACCGGCTAGTGTCCAGAAACTAAGTGCGGATAGGGTCTGGGAAACCGCATTTAGTTTCTGGACACCGGCTAGTGTCCAGAAACTAAATGCGGATTGGGACTGGGAAACCGCATTTAGTTTCTGGACACCGGCTGGTGTCCAGAAACTAAATGCGGATTGGGTCTGGGAAACCGCATTTAGTTTCTGGACACCGGCTAGTGTCCAGAAACTAAGTGCGGATAGGGTCTGGGAAACCGCATTTAGTTTCTGGACACCGGCTAGTGTCCAGAAACTAAATGCGGATTAAGTCTGGGAAACCGCATTTAGTTTCTGGACACCGGCTAGTGTCCAGAAACTAAGTGCGGATAGGGTCTGGGAAACCGCATTTAGTTTCTGGACACCGGCTAGTGTCCAGAAACTAAATGCGGATTGGGTCTGGGAAACCGCATTTAGTTTCTGGACACCAGCTAGTGTCCAGAAACTAAATGCGGATTGGGTCTGGAAAACCGCATTTAGTTTCTGGACACCAGCTAGTGTCCAGAAACTAAATGCGGATTGGGTCTGGGAAACCGCATTTAGTTTCTGGACACCAGCTAGTGTCCAGAAACTAAATGCGGATTGGGTCTGGAAAACCGCATTTAGTTTCTGGACACCAGCTAGTGTCCAGAAACTAAATGCGGATTGGGTCTGGGAAACCGCATTTAATTTCTGGACACCGGCTAGTGTCCAGAAACTAAATGCGGATTGGGTCTGGGAAACCGCATTTAGTTTCTGGACACCGGCTAGTGTCCAGAAACTAAATGCGGATTAAGCCTGGGAAACCGCATTTAGTTTCTGGACACCAGCTAGTGTCCAGAAACTAAATGCGGATTGGGTCTGGAAAACCGCATTTAGTTTCTGGACACCAGCTAGTGTCCAGAAACTAAATGCGGATTGGGTCTGGGAAACCGCATTTAGTTTCTGGACACCAGCTAGTGTCCAGAAACTAAATGCGGATTGGGTCTGGAAAACCGCATTTAGTTTCTGGACACCAGCTAGTGTCCAGAAACTAAATGCGGATTGGGTCTGGGAAACCGCATTTAGTTTCTGGACACCAGCTAGTGTCCAGAAACTAAATGCGGATTAAGTCTGGGAAACCGCATTTAGTTTCTGGACACCGGCTAGTGTCCAGAAACTAAATTCGGATTGGGTCTGGGAAACCGCATTTAGTTTCTGGACACCGGCTAGTGTCCAGAAACTAAATGCGGATTGGATCTGGGAAACCGCATTTAGTTTCTGGACACCGGCTAGTGTCCAGAAACTAAGAGCGGATAGGGTCTGGGAAACCGCATTTAGTTTCCTGGACACCGGCTAGTGTCCAGAAACTAAATGCGGATTGGGACTGGGAAACCACATTTAGTTTCTGGACACCGGCTGGTGTCCAGAAACTAAATGCGGATTGGGTCTGGGAAACCGCATTTAGTTTCTGGACACCGGCTAGTGTCCAGAAACTAAAAACTAGCTGGTGTCCAGAAACTAAATGCGGTTTTCCAGACCCTATCCGCACTTAGATTGGGTCTGGGAAACCGCATTTAGTTTCTGGACACCGGCTAGTGTACAGAAACTAAGTGCGGATAGGGTCTGGAAAACCGCATTTAGTTTCTGGACACCAGCTAGTGTCCAGAAACTAAATGCGGATTAAGTCTGGGAAACCGCATTTAGTTTCTGGACACCGGCTAGTGTCCAGAAACTAAATTCGGATTGGGTCTGGGAAACCGCATTTAGTTTCTGGACACCGGCTAGTGTACAGAAACTAAGTGCGGATAGGGTCTGGGAAACCGCATTTAGTTTCTGGACACCAGCTAGTGTCCAGAAACTAAATGCGGATTAAGTCTTTTTCGGATTAAGTAAATTCGGACACCAGCTGGTGTCCAGAAACTAAATTCGGATTGGGTTTGGGAAACCGCATTTAGTTTCTGGACACCGGCTAGTGTCCAGAAACTAAATGCGGATTGGATCTGGGAAACCGCATATAGTTTCTGGACACCGGCTAGTGTCCAGAAACTAAATGCGGATTAAGTCTGGGAAACCGCATTTAGTTTCTGGACACCGGCTAGTGTCCAGAAACTAAATGCGGATTGGGTCTGGGAAACCGCATTTAGTTTCTGGACACCGGCTAGTGTCCAGAAACTAAATTCGGATTGGGTCTGGGAAACCGCATTTAGTTTCTGGACACCGGCTAGTGTCCAGAAACTAAATGCGGATTGGGTCTGGGAAACCGCATTTAGTTTCTGGACACCGGCTAGTGTCCAGAAACTAAATGCGGATTGGGTCTGGGAAACCGCATTTAGTTTCTGGACACCGGCTAGTGTCCAGAAACTAAATGCGGATAGGGTCTGGGAAACCGCATTTAGTTTCTGGACACCAGCTAGTGTCCAGAAACTAAATGCAGATTGGGTCTGGGAAACCGCATTTAGTTTCTGGACACCGGCTAGTGTCCAGAAACTAAATGCGGATTGGGTCTGGGAAACCGCATTTAGTTTCTGGACACCCGCTAGTGTCCAGAAACTAAATGCGGATTAAGTCTGCGAAACCGCATTTAGTTTCTGGACACCGGCTAGTGTCCAGAAACTTAATTCGGATTGGGTCTGGGAAACCGCATTTAGTTTCTGGACACCAGCTAGTGTCTAGTGTCTGGGAAACCGCATTTAGTTTCTGGACACCGGCTAGTGTCCAGAAACTAAATGCGGATTAAGTCTGGGAAACCGCATTTAGTTTCTGGACACCAGCTAGTGTCCAGAAACTAAATGCGGATTAAGTCTGGGAAACCGCATTTAGTTTCTGGACACCAGCTAGTGTCCAGAAACTAAATGCGGATTAAGTCTGGGAAACCGCATTTAGTTTCTGGACACCAGCTAGTGTCCAGAAACTAAATGCGGATTGGGTCTGTGAAACCGCATTTAATTTCTGGACACCGGCTAGTGTCCAGAAACTAAATGCGGATTGGGTCTGGGAAACCGCATTTAGTTTCTGGACACCGGCTAGTGTCCAGAAACTAAATGCGGATTGGGTCTGGGAAACCGCATTTAGTTTCTGGACACCGGCTAGTGTCCAGAAACTAAATGCGGATTAAGTCTGGGAAACCGCATTTAGTTTCTGGACACCGGCTAGTGTCCAGAAACTAAATGCGGATTGGGTCTGGGAAACCGCATTTAGTTTCTGGACACCGGCTAGTGTCCAGAAACTAAATGCGGATTGGATCTGGGAAACCGCATTTAGTTTCTGGACACCGGCTACTGTCCAGAAACTAAATGCGGATTAAGTCTGGGAAACCGCATTTAGTTTCTGGACACCGGCTAGTGTCCAGAAACTAAATTCGGATTGGGTCTGGGAAACCGCATTTAGTTTCTGGACACCGGCTAGTGTCCAGAAACTAAATGCGGATTGGGTCTGGGAAACCGCATTTAGTTTCTGGACACCGGCTAGTGTCCAGAAACTAAATGCGGATTGGGTCTGGGAAACCGCATTTAGTTTCTGGACACCGGCTAGTGTCCAGAAACTAAATGCGGATTGGATCTGGGAAACCGCATTTAGTTTCTGGACACCGGCTAGTGTCCAGAAACGAAATGCGGATTAAGTCTGGGAAACCGCATTTAGTTTCTGGACACCGGCTAGTGTCCAGAAACTAAATGCGGATTGGGTCTGGGAAACCGCATTTAGTTTCTGGACACCGGCTAGTGTCCAGAAACTAAATTCGGATTGGGTCTGGGAAACCGCATTTAGTTTCTGGACACCGGCTAGTGTCCAGAAACTAAATTCGGATTGGGTCTGGGAAACCGCATTTAGTTTCTGGACACCGGCTAGTGTCCAGAAACTAAATGCGGATTGGGTCTGGGAAACCGCATTTAGTTTCTGGACACCGGCTAGTGTCCAGAAACTAAATGCGGATTGGGTCTGGGAAACCGCATTTAGTTTCTGGACACCGGCTAGTGTCCAGAAACTAAATGCGGATAGGGACTGGGAAACCGCATTTAGTTTCTGGACACCGGCTAGTGTCCAGAAACTAAATTCGGATTGGGTCTGGGAAACCGCATTTAGTTTCTGGACACCAGCTAGTGTCTAGTGTCTGGGAAACCGCATTTAGTTTCACCAGCTGGTGTCCAGAAACTAAATTCGGATTGGGTCTGGGAAACCGCATTTAGTTTCTGGACACCGGCTAGTGTCCAGAAACTAAATGCGGATTGGGTCTGGGAAACCGCATTTATTTTCTGGACACCGGCTAGTGTACAGAAACTAAGTGCGGATAGAGTCTGGGAAACCACATTTAGTTTCTGGACACCGGCTAGTGTCCAGAAACTAAATGCGGATTAAGTCTGGGAAACCGCATTTAGTTTCTGGACACCGGCTAGTGTCCAGAAACTAAATGCGGATTGGGTCTGGGAAACCGCATTTAGTGTCTGGACACCGGCTAGTGTCCAGAAACTAAATTCGGATTGGGTCTGGGAAACCGCATTTAGTTTCTGGACACCGGCTAGTGTCCAGAAACTAAATTCGGATTGGGTCTGGGAAACCGCATTTAGTTTCTGGACACCGGCTAGTGTCCAGAAACTAAATGCGGATTGGGTCTGGGAAAACGCATTTAGTTTCTGGACACCGGCTAGTGTCCAGAAACTAAATGCGGATTGGGTCTGGGAAACCGCATTTAGTTTCTGGACACCGGCTAGTGTCCAGAAACTAAATGCGGATTGGGTCTGGGAAACCGCATTTAGTTTCTGGACACCGGCTAGTGTCCAGAAACTAAATGCGGATAGGGACTGGGAAACCGCATTTAGTTTCTGGACACCAGCTAGTGTCCAGAAACTAAATGCGGATTGGGTCTGGGAAACCGCATTTAGTTTCTGGACACCGGCTAGTGTCCAGAAACTAAATTCGGATTGGGTCTGGGAAACCGCATTTAGTTTCTGGACACCAGCTAGTGTCTAGTGTCTGGGAAACCGCATTTAGTTTCACCAGCTGGTGTCCAGAAACTAAATTCGGATTGGGTCTGGGAAACCGCATTTAGTTTCTGGACACCAGCTAGTGTCCAGAAACTAAATGCGGATTGGGTCTGGGAAACCGCATTTAGTTTCTGGACACCAGCTAGTGTCCAGAAACTAAATGCGGATTAAGTCTGGGAAACCGCATTTAGTTTCTGGACACCGGCTAGTGTCCAGAAACTAAATGCGGATTAAGTCTGGGAAACCGCATTTAGTTTCTGGACACCGGCTAGTGTCCAGAAACTAAATGCGGATTGGGTCTGGGAAACCGCATTTAGTTTCTGGACACCGGCTAGTGTCCAGAAACTAAATGCGGATTGGGTCTGGGAAACCGCATTTAGTTTCTGGACACCAGCTAGTGTCCAGAAACTAAATGCGGATTGGGTCTGGGAAACCGCATTTAGTTTCTGGACACCGGCTAGTGTCCAGAAACTAAATTCGGATTGGGTCTGGGAATCCGCATTTAGTTTCTGGACACCAGCTAGTGTCTAGTGTCTGGGAAACCGCATTTAGTTTCTGGACACCAGCTAGTGTCCAGAAACTAAATGCGGATTAAGTCTGGGAAACCGCATTTAGTTTCTGGACACCGGCTAGTGTCCAGAAACTAAATGCGGATTAAGTCTGGGAAACCGCATTTAGTTTCTGGACACCGGCTAGTGTCCAGAAACTAAATGCGGATTGGGTCTGGGAAACCGCATTTAGTTTCTGGACACCGGCTAGTGTCCAGAAACTAAATGCGGATTGGATCTGGGAAACCGCATTTAGTTTCTGGACACCGGCTAGTGTCCAGAAACTAAATGCGGATTAAGTCTGGGAAACCGCATTTAGTTTCTGGACACCGGCTAGTGTCCAGAAACTAAATGCGGATTGGGTCTGGGAAACCGCATTTAGTTTCTGGACACCGGCTAGTGTCCAGAAACTAAATTCGGATTGGGTCTGGGAAACCGCATTTAGTTTCTGGACACCGGCTAGTGTCCAGAAACTAAATGCGGATTGGGTCTGGGAAACCGCATTTAGTTTCTGGACACCGGCTAGTGTCCAGAAACTAAATGCGGATTGGGTATGGGAAACCGCATTTAGTTTCTGGACACCGGCTAGTGTCCAGAAACTAAATGCGGATTGGATCTGGGAAACCGCATTTAGTTTCTGGACACCGGCTAGTGTCCAGAAACTAAATGCTTATTAAGTCTGGGAAACCGCATTTAGTTTCTGGACACCGGCTAGTGTCCAGAAACTAAATGCTTATTAAGTCTGGGAAACCGCATTTAGTTTCTGGACACCGGCTAGTGTCCAGAAACTAAATGCGGATTGGATCTGGGAAACCGCATTTAGTTTCTGGACACCGGCTAGTGTCCAGAAACTAAATGCTTATTAAGTCTGGGAAACCGCATTTAGTTTCTGGACACCGGCTAGTGTCCAGAAACTAAATGCGGATTGGGTCTGGGAAACCGCATTTAGTTTCTGGACACCGGCTAGTGTCCAGAAACTAAATGCGGATTGGGTCTGGGAAACCGCATTTAGTTTCTGGACACCAGCTAGTGTCCAGAAACTAAATGCGGATTGGGTCTGGGAAAGCGCATTTAGTTTCTGGACACCAGCTAGTGTCCAGAAACTAAATGCGGATTGGGTCTGGGAAACCGCATTTAGTTTCTGGACACCCGCTAGTGTCCAGAAACTAAATGCGGATTAAGTCTGCGAAACCGCATTTAGTTTCTGGACACCGGCTAGTGTCCAGAAACTAAATTCTGATTGGGTCTGGGAAACCGCATTTAGTTTCTGGACACCAGCTAGTGTCCAGAAACTAAATGCGGATTAAGTCTGGGAAACCGCATTTAGTTTCTGGACACCAGCTAGTGTCCAGAAACTAAATGCGGATTGGGTCTGGGAAACCGCATTTAGTTTCTGGACACCAGCTAGTGTCCAGAAACTAAATGCGGATTAAGTCTGGGAAACCGCATTTAGTTTCTGGACACCAGCTAGTGTCCAGAAACTAAATGCGGATTGGGTCTGTGAGACACTAGCCGGTGTCCAGAAACTAAATGCGGTGTCCAGAAACTAAATGCGGTTTCCCACACCCAATCCGAATTTAGTTTCTGGACACTAGCCGGTGTCCAGAAACTAAATGCGGTTTCCCAGACCCAATCCGCATTTAGTTTCTGGACACTAGCTGGTGTCCAGAAACTAAATGCGGTTTCCCAGACCCAATCCGAATTTTGTTTCTGGACACTAGCCGGTGTCCAGAAACTAAATGCGGTTTCCCAGACCCAATCCGCATTTAGTTTCTGGACACTAGCTGGTGTCCAGAAACTAAATGCGGTTTCCCAGACCCAATCCGCATTTAGTTTCTGGACACTAGCTGGTGTCCAGAAACTAAATGCGGTTTCCCAGACCCAATCCGCATTTAGTTTCTGGACACTAGCCGGTGTCCAGAAACTAAATGCGGATTCCCAGACCCAATCCGAATTTAGTTTCTGGACACTAGCCGGTGTCCAGAAACTAAATGCGGTTTCCCAGACTTAATCCGCATTTAGTTTCTGGACACTAGCTGGTGTCCAGAAACTAAATGCGGTTTCCAGACCCAATCCGCATTTAGTTTCTGGACACTAGCCGGTGTCCGGAAACTAAATGCAGTTTCCCAGACCCAATCCGCATTTAGTTTCTGGACACTAGCCGGTGTCCAGAAACTAAATGCGGTTTCCCAGACCCAATCCGCATTTAGTTTCTGGACACTAGGCGGTGTCCAGAAACTAAATACGGTTTCCCAGACACAATCCGAATTTAGTTTCTGGACACTAGCCGGTGTCCAGAAACTAAATGCGGTTTCCCAGACTTAATCCGCATTTAGTTTCTGGACACTAGCTGGTGTCCAGAAACTAAATGCGGTTTCCCAGACCCAATACGCATTTAGTTTCTGGACACTAGCCGGTGTCCAGAAACTAAATGCGGTTTCCCAGACCCAATCCGCATTTAGTTTCTGGACACTAGCCTGGACACTAGCCGGTGTCCGCATTTAGTTTCTGGACACTAGCCGGTGTCCAGAAACTAAATGCGGATTAAGTCTGGGAAACCGCATTTAGTTTCTGGACACCGGCTAGTGTCCAGAAACTAAATTCGGATTGGGTCTGGGAAACCGCACTTAGTTTCTGGACACTAGCCGGTGGCTAGAGTCTGGGAAACCGCATTTAGTTTCTGGACACCAGCTGGTGTCCAGAAACTAAACGCGGATTAAGTCTGGGAAACCGCATTTAGTTTCTGGACACCGGCTAGTGTCCAGAAACTAAATGCGGTGTCCAGAAACTAAATGCGGTTTCCCACACCCAATCCGAATTTAGTTTCTGGACACTAGCCGGTGTCCAGAAACTAAATGCGGATTCCCAGACCCAATCCGAATTTAGTTTCTGGACACTAGCCGGTGTCCAGAAACTAAATGCGGTTTCCCAGACTTAATCCGCATTTAGTTTCTGGACACTAGCTGGTGTCCAGAAACTAAATGCGGTTTCCAGACCCAATCCGCATTTAGTTTCTGGACACTAGCCGGTGTCCGGAAACTAAATGCAGTTTCCCAGACCCAATCCGCATTTAGTTTCTGGACACTAGCCGGTGTCCAGAAACTAAATGCGGTTTCCCAGACCCAATCCGCATTTAGTTTCTGGACACTAGCCGGTGTCCAGAAACTAAATACGGTTTCCCAGACACAATCCGAATTTAGTTTCTGGACACTAGCCGGTGTCCAGAAACTAAATGCGGTTTCCCAGACTTAATCCGCATTTAGTTTCTGGACACTAGCTGGTGTCCAGAAACTAAATGCGGTTTCCCAGACCCAATACGCATTTAGTTTCTGGACACTAGCCGGTGTCCAGAAACTAAATGCGGTTTCCCAGACCCAATCCGCATTTAGTTTCTGGACACTAGCCTGGACACTAGCCGGTGTCCGCATTTAGTTTCTGGACACTAGCCGGTGTCCAGAAACTAAATGCGGATTAAGTCTGGGAAACCGCATTTAGTTTCTGGACACCGGCTAGTGTCCAGAAACTAAATTCGGATTGGGTCTGGGAAACCGCACTTAGTTTCTGGACACTAGCCGGTGGCTAGAGTCTGGGAAACCGCATTTAGTTTCTGGACACCAGCTGGTGTCCAGAAACTAAACGCGGATTAAGTCTGGGAAACCGCATTTAGTTTCTGGACACCGGCTAGTGTCCAGAAACTAAATTCGGATTGGGTCTGGGAAACCGCATTTAGTTTCTGGACACCAGCTAGTGTCCAGAAACTAAGTGCGGATTGGGTCTGGGAAACCGCTTTTAGTTTCTGGACACCGGCTAGTGTCCAGAAACTAAATTCGGATTGGGTCTGGGAAACCGCATTTAGTTTCTGGACACCGGCTAGTGTCCAGAAACTAAATGCGGATTGGGTCTGGGAAACCGCATTTAGTTTCTGGACACCAGCTAGTGTCCAGAAACTAAGTGCGGATAGGGTCTGGGAAACCGCATTTAGTTTCTGGACACCAGCTAGTGTCCAGAAACTAAATGCGGATTAAATCTGGGAAACCGCATTTAGTTTCTGGACACCGGCTAGTGTCCAGAAACTAAATTCGGATTGTGTCTGGGAAACCGTATTTAGTTTCTGGACACCGGCTAGTGTCCAGAAACTAAATGCGGATTGGGTCTGGGAAACCGCATTTAGTTTCTGGACACCAGCTAGTGTCCAGAAACTAAATGCGGATTAAGTCTGGGAAACCGCATTTAGTTTCTGGACACCGGCTAGTGTCCACAAACTAAATGCGGATTGGGTCTGGGAAACCGCATTTAGTTTCTGGACACCAGCTAGTGTCCAGAAACTAAATGCGGATTGGGTCTGGGAAACCGCACTTTGTTTCTGGACAGCAGCTATTGTCTTCGGACTGGAGCTAAATTGTCCATCCGCTCTACATAACTCAGCAACCATAGTCGTTGGATTTGCAGACGCCTAGCTGGGCAACAACGCAAACAGAACCAAAGATCGTACACAAAACTCGTACTCGTACTCTCGAAGAGACCAATGACTTCCTCATTTGCTTTTAAGATTGTCTTATATATGGTCAACTTCATCTTCCTATTGAGATTCCTATTACCCGATTGCCACTTGAGCCGGAAGAAACAGCGCTTGGCAAGAGTTATTCTGCATATGGTCTCGGTACTGATTTCGCCTCTAGTGTTGACGTGTAAACTTTACACGATCTCCTGCAGAACGACGTTGAAGAAGTCACATGCGAGCGCGTGGCGCAACATGCGAGAACAGTGGCGCAACTCATATTATTATTGAGTGGAAGACATACGGATGTGACTGATTTCAATCTCTGCCCAATCGATGATACCCTCCGACTTCATGTCGCAACCGCGTAGAACAAGATCACATCGGCATTACCAATGCGCCCTATCTGGCTATGGTTCCCCATATCCTGATCAGAATTCACCATAAACTTGAAAAGTCAGAGACGACGTGAATATACGAGTAAGCAACTACATTCTACATCTTAATGGACCCTTACTGTCAGCGTTTGAACCTCTTTAAATGAGCACATTATTCCGCATGCTAGACTGTGTAACCTCATTTATTGGACTTTTTCTGTTCCATCATTCGACTATTTACACACGGGCCAACCTCGTCGTTAATGCAAAGTGTTACAAACATATCAGAATTAGGAATCAGGAAAAAGAAAATGCCGCGCGGTTTTTATCGCGATTTAAGTGAAATTTTATGAGCTAATGATTCAATAATGCATTCCCAGTCTGTGGAGCGTATTTTATGACTAGATGGTACCGATTTATTGCGATGATTAGACTTAATGCTACGCAGATGCTTAAATTCGCATCGTTTATTTAATGGACAGCAGAGAAACTATGGGCTATATTGAAGCAATGACCTTGTTCTTCTGACAGATGGACCTCTTGCATATTCTAATCAGGTGGTTTTCTCTTTTGAAATATATTTATTTGTTTCGATCTGTTGTTGAGTTACTTGTCGTACTTGTGTGTTCGTCTGCCGTGGTCACTGAGTTTTTTCGTGGTAGATTCACAGAAACTTCAAGGACAGCTCATTTCAAAGGGCTGTCTCTCTGTATGGATCAACTAATTGACCAACGACGACAGTAAGAGCTCCAGTCATCTGAAGCTTCCTGATTCGCTGTCTTTTTATAGCTAATCCGATATATTTGGGCTAAGGTCTACATGAATCCATCCCCTTGGAGGTTGTACGTGACTCTTTCACCACGTATAACACATTGCTCGGAGGCATTCAACAGCCGCGAATGCGGACGATTGATGGCCGTAGATTGTTTGTTCTACACGTTGAATATGAGGTCCATTAACAGACGTGCAGGCGAAGAACTCGCGGACGCCCTGGACTGCTTTAAAGTGGACCACAACCCAGGAAGTGCGACATCTTCTACGGTGATTGCAACAAAGAGAGAAGCTTATTTTTTATATTCGAGGCAGACTTAGGCAAAAAGTCTTGAGCTTTGTTTATAAGAGCGAATACCTCATAACAATCCGCATCATGGCGAAATTCTGGAACTTGAGCCTAATATGCACTCACGCCCCGACAGAGGACAAGGATGACAACTCGAAGACAACTTCTAAGTTATTTAAAGAAGGACATAGGATCGATGCCCCAGATTGGACATCCACTCTGTAAGGATGACATTTTTGGTAGTCATCGGGAAACAGAGCCTGTACAACACCACACCTGTAAGCGGACCTACACTCCAAAATTTTCACCGGGAGTAACCTTTCTGTAGCTAGCATGCGGTTCAGTCACCTCAAAGTCCATCATCATCATCCGTCTTCAGAAGTCGGCATAGATCTTTGGGTTCAATCCAAACGTAAAAAAGCAATATCAGTCAGTCAAAGCGACGTTCATCAGTCAATCAGATTGATCACATGGCGATCGATGTCAGAAGCTCCTCCAGATTGACTAAGCTGTTGGTTTAGTTACATGTATAGTTAAAATAAAGACGACTTAAGGTCATCTTACTCCATATCAATAAAATTTTCCACCTACAATAACACGCATAATTATATTTTTGAAATATTTCTGATCATTGATGCAGATGGTGGGTAAGCTAAAGTCGTCGCTCACATTACTGTGAACTACTGGACTTTATTGTAACCCAAGCCACGCCGTGGCAATAATCTTTAACATTATGTAATCGACCAGGGTATAGTACCAGGGCGACATGTCCTCTAAAAATGTGTTCAGCTGATACTTTCGAACACATTTCAATTCAAATATTTCTGGACGTTTGGCATAGATCACAGCAGAGGTGACTGGGGTGTCTAGATTTGATTTCCAATGACGGCGTTGTCACCCTTGTCCTCAGTGACTTTAATGGACATTCTTTCTTTCTTTCACAGACAAAAAAAATAAACGGCCGCTCACAGAGATCTTGTTTGTGAGTTCAGTTTCGTGTTTCAACAAAACTGAACATCTGATTTAGACTAGAGACTAGAATGGCGCACAAATGGTTTACTAAATCTTGTTGCGGTCGAACAAATGATGCTGATGCTTCTATAATGGAGGAAATGGTCCACGATATAGTGTTTGACGATCAACGGGTTAAGGTTCATAAGATAGCTAGATTCGCGGGTCCTGCGGGACGTGATTGCTGACAAAACAGAAGTTGGAACCAATCCAGGGGAATGCAAGTGAGTTTTCGTAACAGTTTATAAATCCCGGATCCACCACTGTGCACCAGAAATGAAGAAACAATCGAAAAAGCGGCTCCAAAAAAAGACAAAAACATTGTAAAAAATGCCTAAAGTCGTCTCTCTCCTCGAATTTTCACGGGATATCAAAATTAGTTCGAGTTAGAGGATGGGGGAGATATTAAATCCTGAGAAAAACTGACTTATAGACTTATCGAACAGCCTCGTAATGCCAGCCATTGTATGCTTGCACAGTCACAATCTATACACAATATGAGCGATTGTGACGGTTCAAGTAGATCCTAAAAAGGTTGCATGGCGAGCCTATATAATCCTTCTATGGAGCTTCATCCAAGTCCATCCAGCCTGTTACGACATAGACCCCCGCAAACATCCAAATAACCGAACTTTCTGATTTACATTTTTAATGGGACACTTCTCCTCGTTTGCTCAAATCAGCTCTGTTCATCAAATTTCCGCTTAAAGAGAAGCACATGATGAACAATGATCCGCCGAAGGTTCAATTTTCACACATAGTTCTCAAATAATAGGCTTCTGTTGCGAATTAATCGGATACGTGTGTGGTCAGCAGATTACCATCAAGATATCGAGTGTTGCTTAAACCCATATTCTGAGAATGCAATCTCTGACCACTGTAGACTGCTGCCCTGCAATGCGCAAATGTAGGTGATGGAAAATTAAACAGCATTCATGCCACAAGCAAGCTGTAACAAGTGGTTAAAAGGTTCTCAGAAACGAGTCGCTTTCGTACGGAGCACCGGAAAATGGTTTAATGTAAATATCACCCATGTTTGCCTTTGGAAAATTTTAAATCTCCATTTCTGGAAGACGTGGAGAACGGGATTAAAAGTTTTGTGCATTTAATTTGTTCTCCGAAACTTCAGCTTGAAGGAGTTTTATGAGTTTTAAAGGATTGACTTCCGTTGAGCTGCCGGCGTAAAGCTATTGTTCATGTTAGAAATATTCCACTCTAATTGGAGCACTCGTTAAGGAGACTTAACTTGAGCAGAAGCGTCCCATGTAATCATGTTGTTATGCGTATCTGGTGTGTGCAGGTAAACAGAATCAGTCTGTGGGTGGGACGAACAAAAAAAAACGAAAAAACAAACAAACCTGTTTCGGGGTAAATAATAATTTGTCGTTCTCTCTGCGTACGTCTACAATGCGGGGGGGAAAGAATTGAATTGAATACGAAACTGCTTGTTCTTATGATGGATACAAGCACATCTCTTCAACAGGGATGGGTAGGAGGTGAGTTACGAAGGATGTGACCTTCGGGTTCAATTGTGTCATTCCTTAGACTTTAACATTACGTCAATAAGGAACCGCTTTCCATTCGTCTGTTCGGCAGGAAAGTTGAATGACGGAAAATTAGCAGGAAAAAAGCGTATTTTAGAATTTCAGCGAGGCACAATTATTCAATTAATGCTTGTTTTTTTGTCGTCGTTATGATTTTGAAGACGATTCGGCTTGTGGACGTGAATGGGTTTTTTCTTGTCTCCAACTTTTCATTCAAGTCATTCTGTGAGTCAAAATTATATTCACTGAAACGTTTAGTTTAGAATGCTGATGGCGTCATTAACATTGTAGTTTATTGTTCTCTTACCACGCAGTTTTGATCTAGCTGAAGACAGACGTTGGTTACATAAATCCTAGGCCGGATAGTGGGAAAGCAGCATTTTTTCCAACCCGACTCTGAAAACGCGAATCTTCGCTATCATCGTACTATCCTAGCACTAGGTAAGGTTGGGTATGTGGCTAGACGCGTAAGCTACGTCAAGTACCATTCCGAAAAACTTTATGTCGCTTTGGAGGAGTTTGTCGGTTCTTGCATTGTTAATCTTGGGCCAGAGCATCCGAGTGGTCCTACAGGTGGTTAGAGACATCCGCAGCTGGTGGTTTGATAAATAGGATTGCCTAGGATTGGTCGGGTTCGGCCCTTTTTCTGGAAAATTCATCCGTTGCCCCGTTGCTGGCTATGAGCTTGTGACCTGGGACTCAGCGTAGAGTTTGCTGAGAAGATTAAGCTCTTCACGGCAGTCTGCGACCACAGTAAACTTGATTTCTATTGCTGAAATTGTTTTAATGGCCGCATGAGTCCAGTTGAAGTTCACATCTTAACATGGTTTGCAAGCTACCTAAGTAACAGATCATTCCAGGTCAAAATTGGTGATTACGTTAGCAATGAAGAAAATATCGATTATGGTGTTCCACAAGGATCGAAGCTAGGTCCGCTTCTGTTTATTATATATGTCAATGATCTACTGTCAGTGCTGAAGTATAGTACGGGTTATGCGTATGCGGACGACACAGCGATCGTAGTTAGCCATAGGAGCGTTGACGAAGCGGTGAAACTTATGCAATTAGATTTTAATAGAATCGCTGCTTGGTGTCACGACCATGGATTAATTATCAACGCACTTAAGACAAAGTTAATGCACATTCGCCCGCCGCATATTCCCAGAACGAAACTTAAAATAAAAATGCACAGCGTAGATTGTTTGCACAGATATGGCTGTGATGGAATAACAGAAGACGATGATGACTGCACCGTAAACATTGAGTATGTGTCAACGTATAAGTACCTAGGACTGACAATGGACTACAACTTTAAATGGAACCATCATATAGAGATATTGAGGAAGAAATTGTGTCACTCTGCATACGCCCTTTTCCATCTTCGTAAACTGTGTACGCCAAGAGTACTCAAACAGTGCTACATGGGCCTGGTGGAATCACATCTACGGTATGGAATAACAGCGTGGGGAAGAGCATCTCAATTGCAATCGCTACAAAAAGTGCACAGAAGACTTCAAGAGCTTGTGGTGGAAACAGGAAGTAGCAGAGAAGTTCAGCAACAAAGAAGCCAACCAACACGCATGCTTAACATCTGCCAAATACATAATTTGGAAATCTTGGCCAATTTCGATGATGACAACACATACAGGATCCAAACACAGCAGACGGTGAACACTAGAAGACGACAGCAGCAGCTATGTGAAGTTCCGAGGTACTGGAATGAATATGGTCGAAGGACAATTAAAGTGGCAATTCCGACAATCCTTAACGAACTCCCAAGGGAAGTTCGCAACCTACCCAAAAGAGAATTTATAAAAAAAGTTAAAGAAATCTATTTAAACTCTTCAAACTAAAATATTCAACTTTAAACTTAAATTCGAAAATCGTAAACTATTGTGTTATTATAACTATTTGTTACTTGTATTGCCCATGTTTTTGCTTTTTTAACTAACACATAATTGAATTTAATGAACTTCAACATTTATAATTGTAATTTTTTGTGATTAGTCATCTGCAGACAAGCCACTCAGGCTTTGCAGATAAACAAGTGTAAACACTCCAAAATGAATTATAAATAAAAATGAATTGAATTGATTGACTTCCAATTTGAATACTAATATCAGCCGGTAGTATTTCCAATATTCATTCTGGCCCTTCCTTGACTGCTAGGACTTTCACTTGAAAAATACTTCGAGTCAGTGATTCGGATGGAGTAGTTCATGTTTAACAATTCGGAGAAAATGCCTGTGCCTGTGTGCCTTTTAGCATCATCGATTCATCTGCATAAACGTGGATGATCGAATAGTTGATGCATTCGTTTGTATTCCACTTCTCCCTTGTTCAGATATAACACCTGCACGTTATTTCAAAGTGAAGGAGGTGCTGTAAGGTGCTAAAGTGATACACAACTGCTAGCCGGAGTTTAGGATATTGGGACAAAAAAATCACCTCCTGGAAGGGTGCCATTTTTGGCTCTTTCGATCAAGAATCAATACATTTACAAAGACTGACAGTTTGCTGCGGCTCATGGCAAGACGTCTTCATCGGGCCTTATTTATTTCAAAATGAGGAAGGAGCCACCGTTTCCGTCAATGGCATCAAGTATCGAACGATGTTCATCGACTTTCTATGGGCTCGACAACTTGGATATAGCCGAGCTGTAGTTCCAACAAGATGAGGCTGCATGTCATAAAAGCCCGAATCAAAGTATTGTCTTATTGCTGGTCATTTTGAAAATGGTGATGGCTGTATTCATCGCTCATAATAAAATGGCTGCCCTTCTCAAAGCCACCTACTAACCAGGCATGCCATTGAAGTGTGTATTTGCGAAAATCATTTCAAGTTACGAATTATCCAAGCAGCACCTTAATGTCCCTAAAGGAAACTCATGCATACGTCTGTGCGCCTGAGACGTTATCACACTCTCTGATTTTGAATTCGATTCGATTCTGTGAGGCACAGATACACAAATGGTTATTTCAAGTCTCATACTTTATCCACTGATGTGGAGGAGGTTATTCCGCCCACGTTATTAAGCATTTATGTAGACAATAACGCTTACATTTGGCAACACGTCACATTTATGCAGCACATATATTTTCAAATATTTTATTTTTAAACTACCATCCACACAACCTCATTCATGGCCACGCAGAAGGGTCTGCTTGGCATCCACTTTCGTGTCTTTTTCATACAAATCGTTGTTTAATTGGTTCATGAAAATCAGGGGAGCGTAAAAAGGGTCCAAGGTTGACCGTCGTCTCTATGAAAAGGGACCGGCTGGGAACAACTGCCATCATTATTTGTTGTGCTATTATTGGTCATGTTGGCGGAAGGGTAATTACCACCAAAACCTCTTCAACACAAAGGGGCTCTTAATGGATTCACGGCAATAGCTAAGGCGATGCATAATCGTCTTGTTTGAGCTTGATTTTGACGGACAATCGTTCCCCTTGGTTATTCATTTACCACCCCAACATGGGAGGGTAATTATGCAAAAAAAAATTTAATTTCGTTGAGTAACTCGGTTCGAACTTTCTACTTTTCTTTCAAATATTGCGGATGTCATCTGGCCTGTGGGCATTCCATTTTCAAACACTTCACTGAGAATGAGGTCAAGTGTATTTTGTCAAAATTTAGGGTGAATTTCTGGTTTACTTTTGTTTTCTTTGTTACTCGCTTATTTGTCATGTTTCCTTATTAATCGATCCTTCAGGCAGAACTCCGTCGGATAGAAGGTAGGCGCCGACTTCGTCAGTCCCCACACGAGCAACTACCAAAATGCACGGTTCCACCTCAATGAATTCTGTCGAAGCTAGGCCAATGTAAACCTCGGAATTTAGCGCCACCCAAATTATTTTTAGAAATAACATAAAATTGACACTTCCCAGCGCCATTGAATGGTCATCATTACCCTATATCCCTTGCGCTGTTCATCAATATTCGTTTAAAGGGCAAAGATGTGCAACTCTTCTTAAGTGCTCAGACCAAATGTCACTCTTTTGAATTTGAATTTGAGCGAGGAATTCTCTCATGCTATCAACATTTGAACTAACCAGGACCAGCATTTGAACAGGTGCTTTCAACAATTCAGTGATGCTAGAGACTGAGTAAAAGTGAAATAAGTTTCGATTACTTTTTTTTAATTTTCGTGCGAGAAAAGTGATTACGGATACAATTAAGTCTCCTGTGGCATATCACGGATCGAACAATATTCAGTAGCCCCATATACTGTTCAGGACCCCGTTGTATAAGGCTTCGGCGGATACAAAAAAGAATTGGCGAAAGTTCTCAATTGTTGGGCAACCACTGGCGCAAAGGACAGTAGTCAGATACCTGGGGATCTGGCTAGATCAATATCTATATTTTAACAAACATGTAGATGCTGCTCTAGCCCGAGCCCGAGGCGCTTTCGCTCTTACAAAGAGACTGTTTTACAACAGCCAACTCGATGCGAGGGTGAAGGTAATCTGCTACATGGCCCTCATCCGGCCAATGCTCACCTATGGCTGTCCCGTGTGGTTCAACGTGAGTGCAAGCTTGATGGAAAAGATTCGGGTGTTTGAGAGGGCTTGTCTTAGAGCTTGCCTTCGCCTTTACAGAACACCAGAGTCCCAGTACAAAAAATTCTACTCCAATGAGGTCTTATACAACGGGGCGAACCTGATACGAGTGGACAATTTCCTGTTGAAATTGATTCGAGGCCATACTACCAGAGCGATGAACTGGAGCTTACTAGCCCAATCCTCAATACCATGAAAGGGTACGTCACAGTGTCTTCGTCCCCCCAGAAGCTTTTCTCCATTTAGACTTGTACGGTCTGTTACAAGACATAAATGCGGTACCGCTCATCTTTCACATCACATCGTTCAACTGTGGATGGGCGACTCAACCACGACCGTTCCGTCGCACAACGAGCTGAGGAGGGTCTCCTCCGGTTCAGTACAGCGGTATCGAGTCGGGATGTGAGGGATGTTGCTATGCAACGTCGAAGATTCTGGTGGCTGGGGACTCCAGCGTCGAAACATTTAGACCCGGGGTAGAAAGGGTAGTGCGTATCCCCTTATGCGACGCAGTCGGTCACTGTCTTGCAGTGGGTTATGGAAATTCATCAGCTGCAACCTATGGCCGACTTCCATATCTTAGGGTAGTTGTAAGGTATTTTAAGTTGTATATAAATAAAAAAAATAAAAAAAAAAAAAAAAAATAATTGTAAATAATTGACAAATGATGTATTTATGTACAAGTAGATACATTTATACATTATAATGTATATAAGGATATATGCGTATACATATGTGTATAGGATATAGTATATATAAATGTATATGAATATATAAGTAGATTTGTTTAGTTGTTTAAGTTTATTTTATAGTAGAATGTAAGTTAGTTTGTAATTTTTAATAAAATGTAAGGTCATTATGTTTTTAATTGTTCATAATATACAATTGTTTGAATATTAGTATCTAATTTAATTATAGTTAGGGTAGGTCGAAAGACATAATTTAAGATTAAGATTAGCTTAGAGCGCCCGCCTAGGGCCAGTAAGTTAGAAATAGTAACATTGTTCGTCCAACTAGCTTTAAGCATTTTTGTCTAGTATGTAAGTTTTTTTTCTGAATTAATAAACAAAGATGAATTTAAAAAAAAAAAAACAATCTTCAGTAGGAATTATGTATATATGAAAATTAGGAGAGTGCGTTGTGTTAACCATGACAGTTTCATGCAAATGTTGGATAAGTTGTGAAAGTTTCAATGATTCCGTTTAACATGTGCGGCATAATTCCGACAAAATCGTCTTGAATGTTGGGCTCGAGATTGCCCAAACTGTTTGACGCATAAGTGGTTGACTGAGGACTTCGAGTAGTGTCAAGTCGACTGATCGCGGAGCGAATTTATGAAGGCTCGGCGTGAGATCATCCAGCCGCCAAATTTCTACTTCACAACCTAGAGCTTTACTCCAGTTGTATGGCATATAGCGGACTCGTCTGAGAAGAAGACTCCTTGGTCAAAAACAAAATCCGCACCTCCTAACAACTTTTCCAGCGCCAATGAGCGAACTGACGGTGTTGTCTATAGTTGTCCGTTTACGAATTTAAGACGGTTATACGAATTTATTCCCAAATCTAACCAAACAAATTAGGCACTACGGCGGTCCTTCTTCATTTGGCTTAAGGTTCAAAAGGATGTACGCAGGTTCAAACTTTTCCACGGTGCGACGAATTGCCTGCTTACTGAAGCCATGATTCACAACCTTATTACGGAATTCACATTGCGTATTCAGAAATCGAGCCGAAATATTGATGAATGTGATCATTTCCGTACGTACTGCAAGCGTAAAACGATGCACCATGAAATGACAATACCTGTACTGTGAACAACTGCTTTGACTTTGACAACTGCTAAATCATACAAATTGGAAAAACTAACATTGCTCTCCCATCAACCTTTAGAATTAATTAACAGTGTTATATGCTTTGCAACTTGTGCAGCATTTGATATAGAAAATAATTTCAAATCTTTAATGCCTCGGAAATCCGTATCCAAACTGAGATAGTTTTCTTGCTCAATCCATGCAGTAGCCAGGAGTTCCAGTGAGTCTGTGGAGATAGAGAATATGCAGTCACAGGAAAGATGTATCAGATGTGTGAAAATGAAGAAATTCCGATCGTACTAATTGCCAGTACAAACTAACAAGGGATAAAAAAAGGTGGATTGAATTCTACAAGCTTAAGTGCAGAGAATGAGTGCTAGACCCAGGCCAACTATCATCCTCGCAACCAGTGCACAATATGCTGTGAAACTGGGCTATGCTCGGCATTTGGCAATAAACTATTATAAACTGATAATACATGATGAAAGGATTACTGAGGAAAGCAAACATCAACAACTGATAAAATTGAATTGAGCATTGAAGCAAATATGCCCAAAAGGCGTATATTCCCATCATTTTTTTCTGTTACACCATGACCATGCTCGTTCATTTATTGCAAATCAAGTAAAAAAATATTTGGCAAAAATTAATTGGGAACCACTGCTACACTTGATTGGCCCCTGCTGGTTATTACCTGATACATCACGGACTTTCGTAACAGCACTTTAATTAAAACGAAGAAGTGAAGTGGAACATGTACGGCCACTACTTTTAACTTTATTCGTTTCATGTAGTTTGAATAACGTAGTTGCTTTGGAAAAGCATAGGAATACAGTCAGTTATGTCAATTATGTAAAAATATAACAAAACTGCCATGGAAGTAAGAAATAACATGAGCGAGACTTTATTTTTTTAAGATTGGACAGCATTAATTATTATTACTACAACTGGCACAGAGATACAATAGTTGCACTTATCGACCCACTCTGGTATTGATGTGAACAAACGTTTTTAAATCAATTTACGCTACTGAAGCAACTTACGTTACCGCATTAGCTTGAATTAAAAAAACCAACATTCATTTTACAATCTCTCTCATATCGTTGACTGTATGAAATTGAACGCAATTCAACGAAACTGGTTAATATGGTAATTTCATTTGTGTGTATTGGTACGGTTCTTTAAGTTGACTCCAATCTTCGGACTTATGGTATAGTTGGTGCATCACCCATTCAGATTCGGCATAAGACTTTAGGTGCCCTTCACTCATGAGAGAATAATAGGACAACATGAGTGGTTGCTGAACCAACTGGTTTCAAGTTCACCTCGGACTGTTGAACGTCCCAAAGTGAAGGCAAATAATAAGCTATTATCTTAAGAGATGTTCTTCACTTGGGTAATATTGTTCATTCCAAAACCCCTCCTGTCATGCATGTAAGTGACATGTACTGAGCTCTGATATTAGATTCCATCCCTTCTCAATTTCTCTAGTTGCCAGTTCCTCATGCCATTCGATCACTTGACATCTCAAACATATCTTTGAAATGCCATCAAACGTCTCGAAATGGTTTCAAAAATATGGTTGTTTATTGCCTGGACATCGATCCTGCATGTGTACGATGACCGATAAGGATAAGGACACTCTGCTTAGGAGAGTGTTACACAGTTATTTAATTTTAACACCAAAATGGATTACCACTTACCCCATTGGCATTTTGGCCCACAACATCGGACAAACACTTGTGAGCAGATGAACCGACTGAGAGTGACAGCTGAAACAAATAAAGGAAACCCATTAAACGAATTGGAAACGCGTTTGGGTCATTATTTACGTCCTTAAAAGGGTAAGGCACTTACAACGGGCACATTCCGCTCCGTTCCTTCTCATGACTTGCCTACGCCTATCACACTAATGGGTTGAGTGCTTTTTTTGTTTTGTTTGTCGACTTATCCACATGAGCCATTAACACTTATTAAGTTCTGCTAATGATAACAATTATTGCGTTAATTACAGCTATTTTTGGGTGGTTTTTAATGCTACTTTATTCTAGGCGGGCTTATATGAAACCCAATATGAGTATACTTAATTTTTGGTAGTGAACTTCCGGTTTTTGTGTCGCTTTAATTCACATTAAGGGCAAGCACATTAAGGTGTATGTAGTGCGAAGATACATATGTACTGTGATGAAGAACACGTCGTTTTGAAGAAGGACTCGTATTGCAAACCCCGTGGAGAAAATTAAGCTGAGGCGCCAACTGAAAGTCAACCAGGCTTGGGGCCACTCTGGTTGTAATAAAATTTCAAATGGTAAATATGTTAATTTGAATTACGCTTGTTCAGTTCTGAGAACGTCCCTTACCTCCGCCGATTCAGAGAATTGCCTGTGGGATGAAATTACATCGAATCCGGAAAAGCATTTATTGTTTCAAATCGTGTCGGATTTCAAAACACTCCACAGGACACAGGACAGGCGAGGGAATTTTTTTTGTTTTTTGGTTGGTATTGAGAAAAGACAAAGCTGGGTGTGCGACCTATCTTTTCACTTCATTTTATCTAAGTACAAAAGAGAGAGAGCTGTGGGCCCATCCTTACAATCAAAATCGAGTTGCACTGTGCACAGTATAAAAAGCTAAGTTAGTTAGCTTTTTTTTAGTTTGCTTGCTCTTTATGTCTCCGAATCAGTCCGATTCGTCCAGTTGGCCCCGATTAATGCTTGTGATCATTTTTCAGATTTTCCTTGGATCAGAATTTGTCTACTCCTCTTAGAGTCCCTAGGCTCCGCGACGTCGCGCTTTCTGTCTACTGTCTTCCGCGGAAGTCGAAGGTCCTCCTATGAGTCGTCGTTTCAGTCTACTGCTATCTCCAAAGCCCACTCCTACGATATTCATTCCTTTCCGTCCCACCTATTCTTCAAGTCGGCTGAAAGGGGAACGTCTCTCCATTTGTGCGGCCATGCTGCCACTTACTTCTTATGCAGCGAAGTTCTGGTTCATACCAAGGTTGGTCTTCTTTTGTTCGTCGGCTGCGTTTATGATATAATCTATTTAGCGCTGTCACCGTCATTGAGGCGGCTGCTGCCCGGAACATTGTCGTTCTTGTTAATTGTATTATCATTTTCGTTTGTGTTCAATAGTCATTGGTCGCATGAATATGACGGGTGTGTAGAGAACCATCAACGGTTCCGGTAACGTGGTCCGGAAGTCCGACATGATTCTACGCCAGGTCCAGGCTGACCCTCGGCACATGTCATTTGACACCCTGATCCACTGGAAAAAGAGCTGGAAACAAGGGAGGCAAAGGAAGGATTAAGAAGAAGAATGCTCCTCTTCTTGCTTCTTAGCTTCAGGTTTTATCTTGGCGAATGAATTGCCTACAACGATTGGCAAAATATTCACTCATTGAATCGTTATACTGTTTGACGATGAACGGCCTAAATGCAGTTTACACTTGTGCACGATGAACATGAATATTCTCAAAGGTCTTGAATTTATTAAAACTTAAAAACGGCAAAGGATTATATACATAGTTCACTTCGGCTCTATCTACAACGAACTTTTCTACAAAAGACCATTTGAATGCTTAACTAACGACTTTTCAAATTTCGGAATTTCATGCTCTCTGATATCAAACATCAACATGACTGCACAACAGACCGTTAAGGGATAATCCAGTTTCAACTAAACAAAGCCAGAACGTGCTTATTCCTTCATGTTATTCATAAACTCAGCGACAATCCAACCACCACGGGCCACCCCTCAATTGAAGTTCCATCAATCCACCAGGGATGTATAGCCCTCAACTTGCGTCCGCATGAACGGGTGCGGTCACAAAAGCCCGAACAATTTCTAATTACCAATCCCATCTCACTAAGGGATACGCAATCAACCAAATGGAAATGGGTGATGAGCAATTCTGAAAACGAAGTTGGGCTGCACTAATTTACATAGCTAAACGTTCGGTTGGAGGCGATAGATGATTGTCATGACAACAATTGAAGGGAATTAATGTAGCCCTATAAACTGGTTTCCAGAAACTCTTCAAATCAATTGATTGCGGAATTGGAGGAATTCATGGGAAGTCTGTTTATTATTTCGGATTAGGAACATTATCGGATCCAATGTTTGCTGAAGTACAAATTGAAAAATTGTTGTCCGCAGAAACAGTAAGGCGATCTGTTGATGAAAGGAAATTGGTGGGATTTTGCGAAGTGGTCTCTTACGAATGCGCTGCATGAAGAGGCATGAAGAGGCTCAAACATTTTAATTTGAGAGCCATATTATCAGTAGATCTGGATGTATAGGCATGTATTAAGTAAGGCTAATTTAAATTAAATTTATGTTAATGCCATGCGTTTGACCTTAAACAAGGTACATTTGAGGACTCGAAAATGTTAGAATGGAGAGAATGCTAACAGATCAATACATGGTTTCTAAATCCATGTAAAAGATTCCTTTAAGTCAGAGCCAAGAATGCCTCAAGAATGGACTTTCTATTGATCAAATACAATCAAATTAAAAATAAATACGCGTGTAATTTGGGTATACCTCAAAAATATGTCCTTGGTCCGATTCTCTTTTTAATTCATGTGAATTCTTTGTTTCTTTGTAAATGCATCGCATCGTTGCGGTCATGGCGTTGTGTGTCTGTGCGTCGACTCTTACGCACTTGAACCTCGGTGTCTGGGTTCGATTCCCAATACGACAAGAAATACTTTTCACGGCCCACCTCTTTCGAGTCACTGCCAATGCTCAAAGAGTATTATCTGTCTAGAAGAAGCTTCTCAAAACTTGGCAGTTCGGAGTCGGCATAAAACTGTAGGTCCCCTGCACTCGTGAGCGAACAATAGCACGCACAACACGAGTGGTTGCTGAGAAGCTAGGCCCTGGACATGCTCTAGATCTACCCATATTGTTATAAAGGGTGTTTTTTTAGAGTTATACAACTATAAGTTGACAACACTATTTTAACTGGCAGCTATTTCGTCAGCTGTCAAGTGATTTATTTTTAGTTTGGTTTGGCATTTCAACATGAATAGACTGACGCCTGGACAACTCTTCCAAATTGTGAATACGTATCGCGCACTACCTCCACTTTCACCACGCTCACTTTTGGTAAAATGTATACGTCAATAAAAAAATTGCCGTGTTTAGAGTCATGATAATCCTTAAGTGTATGTTGAGACACCTTTATATCCACAAAAACTGACTTTTTGGTGTGCTTTATGTGTTGATGGAATAATTGATCCGTACTTCTTTAAAAACTATGCTGCCCAGAACGTTACAATCAATGATAACCGCTATAGTGCCATGATTACTGGCTCATCAATTGAACAACCATGATCTGCAGGAGCTGCGGTTTCAACAAGACAACATGTCACAGAGATTGTACCACAATTCATTTATTGAAGGAAACGTTTGGTAACCGCATAGTTTCACATTACAGACCCTCCAAGATCGTCGCTAGTCTACGCCGATAAGCCAGAAGCGATTGACCACTTGGAGGACAACATTCGCAGCAAATGTTGGAAAAAGTCATCGAAAATTGGGCCTCCAGATTAGACTACCTCCGAGCCAGCCGTGTGCCGGAAAATTATCTCTCGATGAAGTAAATTTCATGTCATTTTAAAAAAATCATCTTTGTTTTATTCAATTTCAAAGTTTTATACCTCTAAAATATATTAAATTCTTTGTTTGAGCAGATTTTTGTTGCTAAAGGGATTTCATAGATAATCGTGTAATATGGTACGCTAGCATAGAATTTCAATGTATATTGGGCAGATGTGCACCTAATAATGGACACATGAAGCAAACATGAACTTGGAAGAAACACACAAATATTGCATGTAAGCATTCCCTTCCTGTACATGAGTACTATCCGGCGTCTACTGAGACGAACGCACTCTGTTTGTAAAACGTTTTACATTACAATGGCCTAACCATTAGAAGTAATGAATCCATTTGAGCTCTACTCTAAGGGCCGTTTGCTATTACATACAACACTTAAATCTACCTTATGTTCAAATTTACCTATTCTTCGTTGCTCGTAAATATTTAAGTTGAACTTGGTCACTCATCGCTGTTATAACCGGGCACACACACGTCCACAGAGGAGGTTAAATCTACTTACACATCACTACCTCTGCTCATTATTTAGCAAGGCATTCTTCTGTAAATAATTTGTGTTTTTCTCCGATTTCCTGTTCTAGACCAGTTGGCTGAAATTGAAGTACAAGGTTGATTTGTTTAAACATTACATGTGGTTGATGTTGTTCCAGGATTTCTGACGTCGATCATGCATTTACCAGTTCCAATATATAGCTCGGAGCCATGAGTCTTCATATCTTGGAGGAAATATTTTTCTAAACATTTCCTTAATATCCACTCCTAAGTCCTAAGCACTTGCCCCAGAATGCCTGGAAATAATGCTGATCCAACTTTAATTATCAGAAATGGGCAAACATCGTAAATGCTCGGCATAATATCCTTTCATGCACTCTGCATGAGTACCCTTTGTTTGGTTCTTTACAAAAATCCTTTCGAGAATTCTAGTTCACATCAGTTTCAAAAGCACACATTCAGGCCATTTATAATATGAGCTCATCCCCCACGTACGTGTGTCTGTAGTTATTGTTGCAGCTGCATACGTACTCAGTACTGCGCTGATATCATAACATAAAGTCATCCTGCCGCCACCCACAGTATCGGCCTCCGTCCTTCAACGACATATGGGCATAATCAGTGCACATGTTTGAATTCACTCAGCCAACGATGAAATAAAGAAGAAAAGAAAACACAATCTATCAGGTTCGTTATCTGCAATCAAGCGATTATTTTCTTGAATCAATTTCCAAATTTTGAATCCGGAAGATAAATGTGATATTTCCACATGCCCGTCATTGCGGACGAAGACAAATGGAACGTCATTGTTGATTCAACCAACAATGTCATGGAGGATGTACTCGGTTGTGGTACACACGTCCACTGCAAGGACCAACAACAATGTCGGCCCGTATGGTGGAGTCGATGTTGTGCAAAATGTTTCTACATGGACATGAAAGCTTGTTCGTTTTATAACGATGACGGTGAGATTTTATTATATTTCCTGATGTCCCTGATGCTGTTGTTGTTTCGACGTGTACGTACATTCTTCTTGTCCACTTTCTTGTTTTGTTGCAATGTTATTTGAGTACTATCATTTTTAGCGGGAATTTAACGAGATTTTGATTCGATTTCGCCATCCCAGCTGCCTGTTAGACTGTGAATGGGTATCCTCGTAACTGGAGCACTCATGTGAGCAAATTGTATAGATTTTCTTGTCCATTAAAATATTGCACGGCTACGCATGAATGAATGTACTCCTTTAAACAAAAATATTACTTTTCGAATTGCAATTGTTTCAGACTAAAGTCCGATTGGTACCAAGGATATTTTTAGAGGACCGGAGCATCTATTGCATTTATTGATAAGGAAATCAAAATGGCATGTAGAATGCGACATTGGGGGTTCAGTGAGATAGGGGGTGAGTGGGTTGACTCCAACTTTGAGTGTTTGGGTGTCTATGCTCAATTGTCGACACCAATAACTTTCATAATCCTAGCATGAACCTTTCTCGATTCACTAACTACGTTCAAAGGGTGTCTGAGCCCGTCTGAAAAAGCTTCGTTGCTCGGAAACAACACCACGCACAACAAGAGTAGATGCTGCAAAAGCATGGATTGTAAAGTCACTTAAATAATTGAATGTGCAACCACAAAAAAGCGTATGATGTAAATATAGGGGACTGAGTATCTTTTGCTCTGGTTCAAGCATACAAACACGACCGCCCCAAAAATAATGCAAAGGTCATATATGCTTTGTTGTAAGACCTTACAAGGCGGAGTATGTACCTTGCGTGCAAGCCTGTTTATTAACGCCTCATTGACAGATGATTAGCTCTATGAGACTGCATAATATTCCATCACACTAACCAATCCACCTTAAATCCATTATGATACCATACGGACTGATGTGTCTTCTGCCCATCCAACCAGAGTTAATATTAAAGTTAATGCGTTAGGTGGGTATTCCTTCGGATCGATAGCGTACGAACTACTAATTGTGCAGAGAAGATGAGTAATGATTTCGTCCTCATGTTCATTTCGAAAGGAACGCAAGGGAAACTCGTCCGCTTGTGACACTTGACACACTTAAATTGAAATCGCTTAAAATTTGGTCCTCGCAATACTGGCAATTTTGTGGGATTTCATAATGCACTTAAGCACTTTCTTAGTTAACAGGTCAGCCATAACGATCTTGTTGGTTCAGTCATCAGCATGATCCTAGTCAGCCTATCCCACACATTTCACTCTGTTCCCGTGTGTCAACATGGGTGTAATAGGAAATTGTAAAAGCCATATGGCTCTATGGCACTTTTGCAAAGTGTCACTTTCACGATATTTTACTTTTCTGATTATGCAATAGTGTAGCAGGTATGCAGAGATGGATAAAAAGTAAGCAAGTATGGGTGGCATGCAACCTTGCAACCCCCTGTTTGGCCACAGATAGGATTTGGGGCAGGTGCGAGGTTGGATGTTTCCAATGTTGCTTCAATTCCATGTTTCGAATGGATTCTTGAACGGAAAAAATGTTGGTATTGACAACATAAACACTTCCCATAGCATTTCTACATATTTCCCTAACAAAAAAAATCTGGCCTTATGACTTATTTATCAAAGTGACATAAGGCCATAAGTCGAATATGGGCAAATGGCCTTATGTCATCGCATTCCCGGGCACGCTGCTTCGTGTCATCTTACTTTGTGTAGCCTTATATCTGTGATCAGTTCGTCCGGATGTTCGGTCTTTCTCTCCCATTAGAACTCTGGTGTTCATACGTTCCATGCGCCTGAAAGATTTTTACTTTCCATCCACATCACTATTCAGGTCATAGAGTTCGATGCTGTGTCCTCTCCTCCATTCACGTTCCCCTTGGACAAGACCAAAAACGCGATGCATTGCATCATTGCCAAATGTTTTCAATTAAAAGGCTTTACGTTGCAGTACTGCGCTCATATTGCGTTTACGAACCCAGACTGTTTTATATTTCACTGTTGCCAACAACTCTCTGCACAAATGGCAGCAAATTCTAATTGTTTGTGACACCCTACATTCATTTATACTTGCGCGTCGATAGCAACGTTGCACTGACAACTTCGAAAAGCCTGGCATTCGGCTTTTCTAAGTATTTGGGTTTCTTATAAAGAAATCGGGTTTTCTCCATTTCAATAAAGCCTCCTGTTTTCTAGACTCCTCTTGCACTGATCTGATATTATGTATGCTTCGTCGGCTGCATGGTTTATCGGTTCACACGCCATCACACTACGCCATGAAAGCGTTAACACAGGATCTTAAATGAACAGCTCAATTACCAGGTATTCTGTTATTATCTTTGTACACAAGTTGAAGCTCATTCCAAAATTCAGTTTATCCTAATTTTGTTTTCTCCAGTCAACGTACCGAACAGTTGTCAATTTTGGCTATTTCCCCACTTCGTTAAGAGATGAAAGGCAGCTTCTTTTTCTATTAAATCCTGTTTTACGACAGAATATCTTCCCATTTTAATTTCATTTAAGCTCACCCGTCAAACTTTCTTATCGTACGGGGATTTATGCATGTCGCCACCTCAAAGGCAACATTGTTTAAAGGCGTCTCCCTCGGTTGCCCGCCTCAATTTTTAATAAGTGCAGAAAACACTCGAATTTACAGGTACTATCAACAGACTGGTAACGATTAATTCACAGTCCTGCAGTGGACCCTCGTTAAAGAGGCTTTTGGTCATTTCTTCCCCCCGACAGCCTAATGTGCGGGAGAAGCATCATTTCTGCGTATAAACTTTGCAATTTAAAGTTTATGTTCTAATAATCTACTTAGCATATAATCCGCTTCATTATGCCTTGATGTGGAACGTAAAGCGTACAACGATGTCGTGCTTCATATGGGAACTGAAAGTGGAAATGACACGCGCTAACGAGGATATAAGATGTAATAAGGGTATTTGTGAAGAGCAACAGCACTGACAGTGGCTAGTCGCCGGGAGATTGATACCTGTGTGGCGAGGGTCTCTGGGAGTTGTTTTTACAAATTGAATTTGTTTTCACTGAAGCAGACTTTAATATCAAGTGGTACACACGCTTGCATGTTGTTCACATACTGATGCCAGATGGTTATTTTTTAGACAATCCTACGAATATACACTCGTACAGTCTGCTGGTAGAAATAATCTCCCATTGGCAAACAAAAATGTTTTACACAACATCGCTAAAGATTACATTAAACATCCATTTAGCTTTCTGCTCCAGCCTGCAAGTACTTGAGCGCAGGATGAAGTAATTCCAGCAAAGACGATATCTTATTTGAGAACTCTTTTCTGAAGGGGAAAACATTACATTTATCTTCCTCAAGCGGAATTTCATACTTTCTCTTGTAGGAACGATTTTAATTGCTATTCCACAGAAACCAACAAACCAAAACCCACTATGGAGAGCCCAGAATCCCCCCGTCACCCTAGCATTTCACTTCTTCGCTGGCAAGTACAACATTTCATTAATTTAAAGTGCTTATCCCTGCAATTTATCAAATACGCATCCCTGCGTTAAATTAAGTACCCGATTAAGTAATCCGACTCTGCAGTAGACTCACAAATGACATCATCTACAACCCGAAAGCTCACCAATTTCCGAATGACAGCATGCCGTGTTTGCTTATCCGAAACATCAAGCGGATGCAAGGCATGCTGCTGCAGCTGTGACCTGCAAATGGGATTTTTCTGCATAAACATACCTTTAACTCCGGCGACTGATAGCTACATCAATGAAAACTTAAAACTTCGATCCACAACACGCGGAAGTGATGAAAGTCAAGCCATCGCAATGCACACGTTAATGGCAATGCGAGTACGAGTACGACAGAGATGAGTTCGCAAGTTATCGCATAATCGCAACTATGTATGAGCAGACTTCCATTAGCAAAAGTTTACCGTCTGGCCGCGGAGAAAATAAGGACTTACACTTTAATCTTTTTCCAACGCTGCTTCCTCTCGTGGAAGTTTATCCTCTCGAGTTGGTGGAGAAGCAGTCAATATCTGTGTAAAATCCTCTTTGGAAATTCATCAGTGCACATGATAGAGGTATCGTCGCTTCTCTCTTGGGACTAAAGTGTATTTTTTCTGATATAAATGAAATGAGTTATACATTGTGGGCTTTCATGTATTTCTTATGAATGCAATTGATAAATCAAAATATTGCTATTTTTGATACTCGAATGGAATTGTACTCGAAAGGGGTTGTACTCGAATGCAAGTTGTGCTCGAATGGGATTGTAATCGAAAGAGATTTAACTCGAATGCGAACGTGTTCGAATTCTATTGCATGAAAAACTCGTAATATCTTAGCCTAACATTGTGTCGTTTCTTAATGTATTGACAAGGAATAACAAAGAATGGAGAAGAATGAATGTCCTGCGCCCTGTGTTTTAAAACGTCTCCATTTTGTAATAAATGCAGAATGCATTCTACATTTGTATAGTGTGGCTAATGGAACAATTATTCAACACTCGTACGATAGGCTAGACCGTAATCCGATGGAAATTCGAAGCGGGACAACTGTCTGACTGTCTGACTCTGATTGTTGTTGTGAAAGTGGACCAAATAGACAAATGATGAAAAGGTCAAAACGTGATCCGTGTAATGCGTCCAATAATTTAATTAGCAACATAAATAATCTGTATATTGGTCACTTCGGCCGAATTAATCCCCAGATGACAAACCAAATGATCAACCAACGAGTTCCGGAATTTCATAATTAACTCATTCCGAACTGAATCGCTTCCAATGAAAACATTACTGCCTATCCACACCAAAATGACCACTTCGACCGCAGAATACGGCGAATTTACTTCATAGTAGGACCAATTCATCAGATCGAATCAATCAGCAATAATTAACACTTTGATTAATTAAATGTATGACTATTGCTTATCGCAAGCATATACGTAAGTTCAGTAACTGTATGGCGGTTACCTGTATTATTGGTATGTCGTTCAGACGGCTAACCCTGTGCTCAATCTCATTTATCTTCCCATTCATCGATACCGAACCACTCTCCCGGTTTCTATGTCATGCTTTCAGAATAATTAATCAACGTTGCTTACCTACATGTGTTTCTACATGGAGCTCTATGCACGACACAAATGTACACATGTTGTTTGGCGTTTTCGCCTCAACCCACTCGTGCTGTAAGTACACTGTGCAGAAAGGATTGTGAAAAAAATAGACTTAGGACGACTTTATTCACTGCGAGTTAAACACAGCTTTAGGATTTTTCTCTTGAACTTCTTGATCACTCTTGGAGACTTCAAATTTATGATTTCAGCTTTCAATTTACAACTCGAGAGTTTATCAACACCTAATTTTCTTAACTTACGGAAAAAGCAGAAGTTAAGGGAGACAATCAGATATTTCGGAGATTTCGCTGTCACTTTTCTTTGACTATTTCAGCATTCTCAAACCGCAACTAGTTTCTGGACACTAATCCCCGTCCAGACGCCCCTATCGGGTTCGCAGTCAAAATCCGCAACTAGTTTCTGGATACTAACCACTGTCCCATTCGGATTTTTTGTCACGAACCCTACTTTCGATTCCATTTATCGTCTTTGTCTCTCAAAGATGACAACAAGGATGGTGCGTCATATGATTTCACATCAATTAGTGCGTATGTATTTTCAGCCAATGTTAAGTCGTTAGCAATGCTGTCAGTAGATGGTTCGTCATTAGAGAGTGAACATACATATATTTGGAAGAAAACCATAAATCTGATGAATGAAGTTGTGAGCAAATATAAAACTTGTATTTCATTTGAATATTCAGAGCAGGAAATATCTTTTGATGTCAACGTGACTAGCGTATTATTCCGGTCATATGATAATGAAAATACGTACAAACACACATTTGAATATGTTTGCATATGAGAACACATGGCAACAGACGCTCAGACGCACAGAAACATTCGTTGGTTTCAAGGACACATCTATCGTACGTGGTGCAATTTCGTTCTAGAAAAACTCCGTCATCAACCCAATTAAAGACCAGTATTATTTTGGTTAAAAAAAGTTGAAGGAATACATAAGGCAATGATTAATTGAAACATGCGGATGATATTTTAGCAATATTTTCTTTTCTCTTTCATGTGCTAACTTATCAGGTCAACGACCCTTGGAGCGTCTGAGCCTGAACAATAGCTGCCGTCCATCGCTGACCGGCCAGGCCAAGCTGTCTTGTGCCTGCGATAACTTGGTCTTTATGCTGGAGGTTGGGTTTTCCTCTCCTTCTCGAACCAGGAGGCTGGGACTCGAAGACCCTCTTTGTGGGGCGCTGTTGTCCATGCGATCAATGTGGCCAAACCGGTGCAGTTGGTGGATTTTTGCCTTCCGGATTACCGTCACATCTTGGTAAAGCACTTATATTTCTTACATTCCCTGGCAAAAGACAATAACGTTTGGGAGTTGCAATGTTTGATGCTACAGAAAAAGTAAGTTCTAAGGATTAATACGCATAAATATTGCTGCTAATTACGAACATGCGTAAATCTGGCAAAGTATAGCAATATGCACGTATTGAGCGATATTGCATGAGAAATACAAATTATCCATTTCCTCAATCAAGTCAAATATCAAAAGAAGCCACCCTCTTGACCAAAGGCGAGAGAGTGGCTAACGATCGGGTGAATCAGAGAGGACATGCACTGGCCAATCGTCTTTGGATCGCGAAAGGGTACGGTCGTTGCTTTATTCGTGGTAAAAATTCGTCTTAATACACGGCACCGTGTAGCGCCAGTTCACGAGAATAATCAAAATCTGAAGTTTAAGTGATTTTGCGAAGTGTTATTCTTCAGGATGTAAGGAAAGAGTAGGGCCTTGAGAGGACCTTGGTAGAGTAATATTCGTCGCTCGTATGAGTTCAGTTTCATTTTGGCATTAAAGGAGTAAAATTGCAGCTGCTATAGGAAAGAGCCGCCGCGGCGTAGTAGGTGAGTAGGTTCTGATTTCAAAAGATCCTGCGTCACAAACATCAACTATGGTCTGACCTGACGTTAAAAAAATGCATTTATTCAAACAAAAGAGAAAAAAAGCTAATATACATGCACATACTTATTCGTTTGACAAGATTTTGATTAACGACATTATTATTTTGTACGAACGAGTTTCAATTCGAAAAAGAATTTAGTTTTAAATGCTGTTGATGCACGAAAAACGCTATAAGTGCATAAGTACCACAAAGTACCACATTATGATTCTTAAAAAATATTCCTCACGTACATAAGTAAAAAAACCTTCAGAGTTCAGACACGGATTGTATCGCAAGACTCTCGATGTCTTTCGATTTACAATTACTTGTCGCTTAGCAACTACCATTCGAATCAAGGACGGTTACATTGTGGCGATGGACGAGATACTGAAGTATGTTCATATAATCTACATTATCCAGGAACGTATCCGTGCACACATGAGTATACACTACACACATGTCGACACGGCGATTCAGTTTAAGATAAATGATTTTATTGTCAAGGACAACCAGTTGCGGATGCTTGTTGGATTTTGTGTGCGTTCTTAGCAACAGTATTATTTTCTTCGGGTAACTATAGTCAGTCTCTTTCATAAGGCAATGCGTCTATGCCTTTATAGTCACATTGAATTTTTCATATCAGCTATGTCTTGCAAAAGAGAACCATGTTTAAAGTGGTCTATAAAAAACTGGAGTTGATTATTTGATAAGTACAAAGTAGCCTCCTGAAGAAGTCGATATACAGATCTACAGTCTTAAACCAATCTTTAGCACTTACTTACTTTTCAGCCCAGCGACCCACGGAGGGTCTTTTTTTATGGTTTGCGCCAATGGATGTGGAATCTTCTTCAAGATACTGCTGACCCGTGTTACCAGCATGAACGATTCACGGGATATTATTCTCTTTTGTCCTCGCGCCTACGTCCTAAACCACACCTCTGCACACTTCAACCACTCTCCCCGCGGAACTGCCGGAAGGTATTACTTCGCGGGGCTGGTTAGCAATTATGCTCTATTCTGTAAGGCTGCCTCTTGGGCTCTTCTTAGAACTCCAGCTCTTCGTAGTGCAATCTGCACGTTAGCTATGAAGGAGCAGACCTCTGTCCAGTCGCTCTCAGATCTCGTCATGTAGCGTACGAGTTCCTCCGGTTGGCAAGTTCGCTCTGTCTTCGGCGAAGCGTGTGCAGTAGAACACTGCATGCTCCGCATCTTCATTCACGTCTGGACATTCGGGGCACATAGGTGAGTTATCGTGTCCAAACCTGTGGAGGTATTTCCGATAGCCACCATGACCCGACAGGAACTGTGAAAGATGGAAATTACAGTTCCCTATTTTTCTTTGCGTCCATGATACCCACGGAGGGTCTGAGCTTGACCAAATGCAAGCATTAGGCGCAATCATGTGCGTCAGTCAGTCAACCAAAGCCATCGTGCAAATATGAAGATATGATGCACTGTTACCCCAATGACCACATTGCTCAGTTTCGTTGACTTTTGCAGTGCAGCGACATCAATCAGTCTATGCCCATGAAATGGCAGTTGTTTTGGACACACAAAATTCTGACTACCATTTGTTCTGTTCTGAAATAAGCTAAAATTTACTTCAGTCATTCATGGTTGAGCCTGTCAAAATAATACGAGGTTTGTAAGGCACGCAGTTCACAAAACAACTGCCGCCGTGAGTGTCTCCTTAATATTCGATCTTCCTAAAGCGTTTCACTTAAAGACAAGCAGACATGCTCCCTGGTCACATTAATACTGTGCTCCATCTGACTAAAACTACTTGTTTAGTTGTTTGAATAATGGACATCTTTCCCTTTCAGCTTATCTAATAACTGACGGAATTGACAGCTAAAGTCAAAATGATGAATTGACGCTCTGCGACAACAAAGTAGGTCGAAATAACACAGAAAGTAGCATCAAATCCAACAATTTTTCGAAGCTCGCCCATAGCATCCAATCAACTATCAAATGGTTCACTCTGGCAGCTTTTGCAAGCAAAAACAGTGCCATGCTGAACAGAATTAATAGCAATTCAAAAGAAATGAAAGTATTCTGCTCCGAAAATAGCCCTCAAGGTCGCCGAGAGCTGGGGAAAATCAATCATTTCCAATCTATTCTGTAGCATGCATTTGTCTAGCTGCTTCAAGCACCCGAACTGTTCGTATGCGTTGTTTGTTGATGCATTCGCAGTAGTTTATTCCTCATATGCGTGTCTTTAAACATAATTTTCTTCACTGTCGATATAAATTATCTCACGCAACGCAAGTGTATCTAATCGCTTGAGGGTGTTAATTATTTACTATGTGGGCGTCAGGATAAGACGAACTCTGCTAAGCCTTGTGCGTAAAAGCCCTCAAACGGAGCGACCGATATCTGACACCTGTCTCTTTGAGTTGGCTGTTATTGTTCGAAATCCTTTATACTGAATGGATTTGACAAACGAAGGTGGTATGGGGGATTACTGCTCAGAAGTGATACTTGATACATCTGCCCTTTGGTATATTTGGGGCAAATCCTCACACACGTGTTTATCACTCTAAGGGAAGAAAGGAAAATACGTGGTATGGAAGAATAATGGATTGTATGGCATCATCAAAGTTGAATAATTAATATAAGTAGGCTGCCGAGACAACAATCTGGGGTATCATTTTTTGAATGATATTTATAGACTTTTTGGGCTGATCGGCAACTGCCAAGTATTCATGGATGGTTATCGAAATATCGACATCAAAACCAAAATGGTCATACAATTTTCGGTGCTTTATGTACGGAAAATAGGAGGTGTATGCTGTCATCAAATACAGCATAAAGTTTTAAACGTATTGGAGAGAGCGTTACAAGGGACAACCATAACTCTGAAATAGTCTGAAACCTAGTGCAGCCCATCTACGCGGTAACCTCAGTATTTCGAAAAAACGTAAAATAAATCTTGCCGACCACTGCTTCTCTGGCTCAAGTGGGGCTTGAGTTAATGAGATATTTTTCGATGGAGCTAGAAGGAGTATGCACAAATTTCAAAGCAGATGATGAAGTTCTTGGTCACTTCGATAGAAAAGTTGGTGGCTGGATGAACAACTTGGCTGTGACCAAAACAATCTTCGACTCTGAGCTAGTGCAACAACGCAACACTTGGTTTGCGTAACTGGGAGCTGCTGTTCAGAGATTACGCTTGTTGATTGAGGTGCAGGTCTACCCCGAACTGCAGCGCCACACAAAGAAGCAGTAAGCAGCCCAACTGTTACAAGATCCGTGTGTATGGCATAAATAACCTATATATGACAAACTACGTCCCACTGAACAACTGACCGCACTGTTTCTTGTTATCCCTTGTTGCACCAACGCGCGGACTCTGTTGCAGTATCTATGTCACTGGTGCCGATTTGAACAGTTACCGAAATGGGTAGTGGGAGAATATCGTTTTCAAGGACAGGACAAAGACAAGACGACTCCACAAACATCCGCACATTCAAACTGCTCGATTAACAATATGGATAAAAAAAATGGAAAAGCACACATGTTTACTATGGTTGAGTCCATTCAGACGATTCGGCGTAATAGAGTTTCATCCTTCACTTTAATCTTCTTTTTTTTTCGCAAATTTACATGTCGTAACATCCACGCACCTCAAGACATACTGATCATTTTCTCACCTTATTACGTTTTCGTTGCGCTATAAATCAAACTAACAACCATTCACTTAAATATTTCAACCCGAGCTTTTACTTAAACCATCCCTGATGTGCTCAATGTGTTTTATTTTTTTCGAAATGAATATGTGAAGATCAACAAATACTGTAGGATTTGTGTCTTTAACCAAATTTAACGCTTCGCTGTTGGATAAATACACAGCACACCAACACCTCCTGCCCACGCTTGTCGCTTCAAATAATGCAAAACGTATCCCGACACAAGGGTGGTGGGTATTACTACGCAAAATGCTTCTGTAATTTTATGCTTTTGAGTATCCTCGGATATCGCCGATGCCACTTGGCCACTTTGTTCGTGGATGGAAACTTATAAGCACACAGAGATATCATCTGAATATATGTTCGGCTATACACACACAGTTGGCATCCTTGCCGGGGATATCCAGATATATGGGTCGCTCCGAGCTGCAAAAAGGAATTTGTAAAAGTTTGCTACCTTTTTGGATCGGATTAGTTGCTTCAAGTTATTTATGTATACGCAAATACGTGCGTTTGTCTATATGGTTCGTACGGAAGGTATTTTATGGAATCGTTGTAAGCTTTTTGGCCACGTAAAAAATTGAATTGGAAACTGAAAGTGTCCCTGAAGGAAAATACCTTACGATTATAAGTTTGAAATAATACGTTCGCATGTCAGGGTCTCTGGTGGTCATTGCTGTGGTAACAAACAGAAAGCTTTGTGGAGATTAAATCGAGCAATGAATGATTAGCTGCCACGGAAATTGTTCTGTTCTTTCGATGTTGGCTCCAAAGTTGAGTAAATAACCTTTCTATTGACATTATACTCGTATATATACATACTAATGTTTCTTCGGTCATGTTTGTCCTGATGCAATTTTGTACGACACTTTCCTGAGTTTAGAAAAACTAAGTTCTCCTGAAGCTACTGTAACTGGTAGTGTGTATACAATTTTAAGGGTCGAAATCATGTACATATGTAATTTGTATTATTAGAAAACAATAGCGTTTAGAATTGCAAAGGTTTATTTAGTCTTCATAAAATGCGCCCCATAAAGCTTTGCGCCCTGTGCAACTATGGTGAGTCCGGCCATGTCTGAATGGAACACTTCAGTGGTAGTCTGATCAACATTTACATGACATTTTCTTTAAGAAGTAAATGGCAGGTAATATTCTATCATCTCAAGAAAAAAACGTACACAATTTTTGGAATTTTCCCTTATTTATTTTCATCTTCATCTTGTTTTGACGTGCGTGATCGACTAAAGGGGCTGCGGGACAGAACACGCTCGATAGATCTCCAGGCCAATCGATCCTCCGCCATCGACTCTAAGCTTTAAGGAGCACTGCTCAAACGATACCAAAAGAATTGTGCGACTTAGTCCAACCACTACTCCAGGGTCTGCCAAGCGGTCGCCTACCTGATGGAATCGCATTTAAAGCCAGCTTGGGAAGTCGTGATTATATCGTGATTCCTGCCACGTCTGCAAACCATCGAAGCATAGCCCTTTTCGTTCAAAGATGCAGCTGGTCAAGTTTCTAACCCTATCACGGCGAGAAACTCCCACAACAGTACAAACAAATCTGATCTCAGCTACTTGGATCTTATTCTTTCGATCATTACCCAAATTACATGACCATGGGTGAGTGTTGGAATAAAAATTGGGTTGAAAACCGCTAACCGCTAGCTTTGACACCAAGTTCGGCCTTACCGATTATAGATCTTCCAAGCTGGTTTAAAATCGACCCAGCTTGAAATTCCTCCTCCTATCATCCGGGACCCCTAATTTGTCCACGTTAACCTTCATCAGCATACACAAAACAAAAATTCGACGTCTGTTGGAAGTTGATCTTTATTTTTGTAAAGTATACACTGAGGTAATTGAAATGTTTGGCAAGAACAGTTATTATTATTATTGTTGAGGGTAAATTGCACCGCGACTTTAATGTCTATTGTGCTCCCTATTCATACCATTGCTTTCTTAAGAGCTCCACTCCCATGCAGCTCTTTTCAGAGTCGTGTTGAGGGTTATTTTCTCCTCTTGCGCAAAGGTGGAAGAGATTTGTCCTAGATCACTCTCTCTAAGCCAGTTTCCTTTAGGAATCTGAGAATGAGAGCTGATTCGAGTGACTTCAATTCTTCCTCTGATATTAGGTGTTTGCAAAGATGTCTTTGTCTTTTGTGGGCTAGCGCCGTACGAAATCCCAGTATATCTTCTGGAATTTCATTAGATTCTCCGCAGAATCTGCAGAGACCTTCTTCTGATACTCCTAGTTCCCTTAGATGCTCCCTGAGTTGACAGTGCCTGTTAAGATACGGATGTTGTTTTTGCTCATTCTGATACATGCTTCAGACCTCTTGCGGTTATGTTGACCAAAGAGTTTCTTGGCCTGCTTCATGCCATGAGCGTTGTTCCATGTATGTGCCCTGTTTCTTCTTTCTATTTCCCTGAACTCTTCCCTGAGGACTTGATCTCCTACAGCGCAAAATGGTACGGAGCCTATTAAATGTTCCGATGGTCCCTACCTACTCCTTCTCAGCTTCGTAAGGTTCTGTAGATATAAACACACGAGCCTGGATTTAATGATATAGGAGTCTACTGCCAAGATAGCGGTTACATATGAGTGGTAGCTTTTTGACTAGTGCATCGAATTATCAGCTCCAGTAACACCTTCATGGTGGCAATTGGGGCAATGAGAACCCGTGTAATACAGAGGCATGCAAACCTTTGAATTTTGTTGAGTTTCTCTCTTTCGCTGATCAGGCTGGTTCTTTTGGCACCGTATGTTATTGTTGGTCTAACAATAGCTTTGTACATCCATCTTAGGATGTTTGGAGTGCAATCTCAGGATTTGCCCGCTAAGCATCTACAAATCGTTAAGGCACGCGTCGCCTTCCTGGTGATCTCTTCTGTATGTCTTTTCCAGATGAGTTTGCTGTCTAAGATGACTCCTAGATATTTTACCTCTTTTACTGGGGCCAGTATTGTGCCTGACAGACTAATTTGTTTTCGTCGTTCCAGTTTGTGTTTTCTTGTGAGAGGTACTATGGTGGTTTTTGCCGGATTTAAATTTAGCCCAGCTGACAGGCACCAGTTTTTAGGGTCTCCTCCATCCTGCCCCTGGCTATGATTACTATATCATCAGCATATGCATTTGATACCTTGATTTGTCGGTATCTCCAGAAGTTCGTCTGCACCTAGACTCTACATTAAGTGGGATAAGACTCCTCCTTGAGGACATCAACAACAGTTGGGTATCTCAGCCAATTTGGATGCCAAACATATTCGTATCGTTTAAATCGTTTATTTTGTGACCATATTGGCAGGGATCCGTATAGAAAGTTGGTAAGGGTGGCAGTGAATATTGTGAATAAATGTCTTTCTCGTCTATGAGCCAGTGAGGAACATCGCAAATAATCTAAAAAAGGTCGTGACAGTGAGTGCAGATGTAGGAATATTCATGAGCTATGGGATAACACAATTTCCTTTAGGTGTCAAAGTAGTTGTGGGAGCTTTTATTATTCACAAAAGCTGTATCAGGAAACTTATACACACATCAGTAAACTCAAACACAAGAAAGCCCTTAACTCATCTCAGAGTTGTAAAACAAAACAATAGACTGGCATTAAGCCGGCATAATTTACCTCATCAAAGTTAGATAAAACAAGGTATGATAAGAACAAAACTAAAAGTGCTTTGTTTCTCCGAATTAATAAAGCCACGCAAGGCTACACAACACCGCTTGGATACAATAAAAAAGGTACCAATCACCTGAGAGCGGGAGAACACAACAATTCTTAGCTCTCCCTTTGGGTTTACTTTCATTTTCATATTTTTTCACTTCAGCAATTCGCCAGAGATTTGGTTGGAGCCATTAATAAGAAAATATTCAGCGTTCCATCGCCCCTCCAGAACAAAAAAACAAAAGAAGACAAAGAAAAGAAGAAAGGTCCTTTCGTTCGTTGGTGGGTCTCCAATGTACTACACACAAAATTATAGGCGTCGCTGAAAATCATTTCTCGTGGGTATTCTCACATTACAACGCAAATGTCAGGGCGGCCTTTGTTTTGAATTATGTGGCACAAACTGGGTCGGACAAACAACTCATTTCGATGTTAATTATGTTTTTACAGTATTTCCCTGCAAGGATCCTAAGCCCGGTGTTATATGACACGCATAACAATTTTTCATTGACGATGGTTTCCGTGGCAAATATGCAAGAGGCGGAGGAGAATTTTTCATGAATTAATACTTGCCAGAATGCGGACATAATTAATCATTTCCCTTTTCTTTTCTATTTTCTTTTATTTTTTCTTTTTTTTTTTTGGAAAATATTTCGTCTACATTCTTATGTACGTATGTACATGTTCCCATTGTACCGAGATAAGTATGGATCCAATTAATACGCGTAATGAAAGTCACTTTGTTAGACAGAAGCACTCAAAATCAGAAGCTCCCCCGGTCGCATAGAAATTATGAACAAAACTTTGGGCGAGTGGCGCACTCATTACCGAAGTTCAGAAGTTTGAGTGACGGTGTCGTGGGTGAGCATCGTGGGATGTATTAAAAAGTTAGCATAACTTTTATTGCGCAACTGTACTTCTATGAATAACCTGGAAGTAAAACTGTGAAGGCTAATTTATAGTTTTTAGAAGCATAGAAATATATAATTGATTCTAGCTTTAACTCTCTAAGCACAGAAATACATCAAGGACTTTTGGAAGGAATGTCAAGAAGAATGACTTTAGTTTTCATCGCCAGTTCAGTGACTGGGCGATTTCAGCGACGAATTAGAATTCAGTCAAGGTGTTGCTTTTGATATGACGGGATTAGATAGCCAAACATTGGTGTTAACGCTCTTAAAGTTGCCGTCACCGACTCGGAATTTTGGTAAAAAATTGTAATTATTTGTAAATGTTCACATTTGTCCACATTACACATTTTCTTTGTTTTTCTGAATGTTTTGAATGTGAATGTTGCAGTTTGGTCATTGGTTTAAGGGTGAGATCAGAATGAAAAGTTCAGTTCAAGTTGTCAAGTACCAATTGGAAACCCCTTTTCAGATCGAAATCGATTTGTGCGTGAACGTGGTGAAGACAGGGCAGGAATGACCACATAATATTCATATTCACAATATGATGTCAAAGATGTTGCAATTGGAAGCCATTGTACCCTTTTATGAGGTGGCTGACGGCTCTCGACGTTAGGTTAGTCAATTGCGAATTACAAATTCATACATCCTCAAATAACAAACAACAAACAATTTTCGTTCACTTAAAATATTTAATTGACCTCGAAAATCCCAATTAAACTCAATTAAATACGATTAGTGTGGATTTCCATAATTGTCTACATTATTGCAGATTTCAATTATAGACACATTTTTTTGTTAGTTTCATTTGTGGCTTGTTCAAAGCAAATATTGCGACATTATCAATTTACTTTTGGTCTCAAAAGCAAATTTTATTTAATTATGTATAACCCGAATGGAAATTTGAATAAAAATCTCATTAAATCTGCGGTAATTGCCGGTATGTATGTTTCGATCTAAATTGAATAAGCTATTAGCTGAACTAATTATAATTAATACACGTCGTGTAAGGCCGTCGACATCAGTTGGCGTGCGCCGAGCAGAGTGAACTACTGTTTAGTTATTAAAATGTGTGTTCAATAATGATAATTGCGAATTGTTTGACTTTGCAGATATATAAAAATCCTATGATATGAGAATATTTTTGGCACTGGGTTGATGTGTTTCTTAAGATTTCAGTTGCAACATTTCCGAGCAATTTAAATTTAAAAGCCTGACCAGAAGAGAGTGATAGGGAAATCCGAACTGCAGTCGACAAAGTAGTCCTCCCGCCCAGCTTTGAAGAAGTCGGCACAGCCATTAAGAAGCTGTAAAGTCAGGTAGTTTACCATCAGGCCTTTCCAAGGTTGGTCATAGTAGGGAGCATGCGCCATATGATCAGCATAATTTGGGAAGACGATAGCATGTCTGACGAGTGGAATATCAGCTCCATGTGCAAAGTCGCCTACAAGATCCTGTCCAGCGTCCTGTGTAAACGTCTAAAGCCATTTTGCAGCTCACCGTAGTGGTAGCTTTCACGGAGATTGATGAACAGGCGAAACGAGAAATGTGTGTTGTTGACCAAGAAACCGTCACACACCACATAGGACAAAACATCATCAGCTGGAAAACCCAATCACTCGTCTCTGAATACCAATTTCTGATCTACACAGACGGATCTAAGCTAGACCACGGTGTTGGCTCAGCGATCACTCGAGTATCTTCCAGGCTGAAGTACTAGCGATCAGAGAAGCGTGTAAGCTCCTCAGTAGTAGCTGCCCTTATGGTAGAGCCGCAGCGATCTGCATCGACAGGCAAGCAGCCATAAGGACCATCTCCTCAGTATACACGTCCTCCGAATTGGTGCAACAGTGTAAGGAGGAGCTCAAACGGACCAGTACCAGGTGTACTATTACTCTCCTCTGCGTTCCAGGCCAAAGCAACATAGAGGAAAATAAGATTGCTGACTAACTGGCCAAGCAAGGAGCTTCCGGCAAGGCCCCACTGAGTTGGTAGGCCCTCCAATGAACCACCTCAAACACACCATCTATCCACACTTCCTGTCCTTAGCTAGTAGAAGGTGGACTAGGTCATGCAAGTACATAGTCTCTAGGAAAACTTGGCCCTCCTACACTAAAAGTAGGACTGATGACCTCCTCAAAAGAAATCGCTCCGAAATCGGTAGAGTCGTGGCTGTAAGAACGGGACACTGGCCTATAGGAATCCACGCTGCTAGACTCGGAATGCCGGTACCATACTGTCGCAGTGACAACTACTCAGAGGAAAGTCTGCCTCACTTACTCTGTGACTGTCCGGCACAATCCAAGCAAAGATATATCGCGTTCGCAAATCCTTCCTTAGTGACATGTCGGAGATCGCTAACCAAAACAATCTAACATAATCAGCTTCCTAAACTCCACAGGCTGGATTTAGCTAACCAAACAACGGTCTACGAGGTGTGGTATCAAAATGGTGCACAACAGCACTATTTGTACTCGATTTGAGACAAATCGGATAGCCACTTAAACCAACCAAACAACCATAATTCGACAGCTATAATTTTTAAGTAAGAGTTTACCTCGGGCCAAACGTGGGACCATTGGCATTCTAAGATTTCTTTTTCGACGGCCCCCCTTTTTTGGGCTGTAAGATTTTTTAGAGATTTTAGGAAATATTTGTGTTAATCATATCATCGAGACAATTGAAGGAATAACTACATTGTAAGTATTATTCTTCTAGTGTCTGCAAGAGTGGAGTATGTTCCGATGTACTGCAGTATTGTTTCATCTCTGCAGCCTCTACAAAAGTAATTGTAAGGCGATCGGTGTCTTCTGGCATGGTTACCTATGAGGCAGTGTGCAGTTATTACTCCTACTAGTCTACTAATATGCTTCCTGTCTCACTCTAGGAGAGCTTTAGTTCTATTTTGCTTTAGTGCAGGCCACATCGTTTTCGATGTTCAGCACCTATGGTTGCTGTATTTTATTTGGCGTTCGTCATTAGCAGTATTTTTTTTTTACCTTTGGATGGGGTGTTCCTGATTTGTGCCAGTGGTAAACCCGCCCCTTTGTGCCCAGGGACAGAACTGTCCGCTATCTCCTTTGGAGATATACGGCAAAGTTTTACCTTCTTGTAGTTGATTGATGGTGTTTCCAGAGCGTTTATGCCTGCCGGACTCTATATGCATATGACAATAGATCTGCTGTCTATCAGACACATTTATCGTCGGAGGGCTGCCTCCGCTGGTGGTTCGGTAGATGTAGAACCATAGAAATCTCTGGCGACCTGGCGTAAAGATCCGATTTGGAGCAGTCTCTGTAAATTTCCATTACAGCCGAGTTACGAATTTTGTCTCATCTCTCGTGGGGCTTATTGTATTGAGCTTAATTTCGAATTCCAGGAAAGGCGTCAGATAGTCTGATTTCTTTGGGATCTCCCAATTTTGAAGAAGTTCCATATGTCCTTTGAGGAGAGTTCTACCCCATTGATAGCATTCTCTCAGTCTTATTACTGCATGTGTAGCCATAAGCTTCCCGTTGATTTCCATGGATGGAAGATGCAATCTCATTTCTTAGTCAGCTGTGGGTCTTGTTCTGAGTGCACCTGTAGTACAAGATTTCCCTCTTGCCCATCCACGAATTTAAGGGACTTTTTAACGAATTTGTAAAAGTCATCAACGAAATCATATCATTCTTCATATGAGAGATGTTGCTCACAGTGGCACTCAACAAACGATAAGCAAGACTATGTGATGGACTTTCAGTAAAATCATCGACGATAGCATTTAACTGAATCAACTAGATGATAGTCGTTGGAAAAGTTACCTCATAAGAGCCCTGAAAAAGCCCTCAATAAGCAACTTACTTCGTTTCGATATTCTGAAACATTTACGGAAATCGGCAATTCAGCATCAAGTCCCAGTGATTCATTTTGGCTTAGTTTCATCCCTTAAGTTGCACAACAACAACTTCTACACAGTTTGACATGATTAGTGATTGATTTTTTCGCTAGGGAAATGCATGCATACAGTCACACACATCGGATGTATTCGATTTAGGTTGGAATTAGTAGTGTATTCAAATGGAATACTTTAAATTGGGTGCCCAATATTCAGATGTTTCCATCTTATTTACCATTCACTCGCTCTTTATAAATAACTAGAAATCAATAAGCAGAAATGAAAGTGAATTCGTATAATATATTCGCCATATTGATTGGAAGGACATATGTATCTTCCTGTGTCTGAAACTACGGACTTATTCACATAAAACTCGAATTCATGCATCGTCCTGAGTTTGTATGTACAAAAGTTCGTACCTTTTCGTCGGTTGTTCGAAACCAATAATCCAATAAGTTACGATGGAAGAAAATATACCAATTCGCCACATCGTCCCGACACCAGTTGCGCTGAGAATGCCCAACTTCGCGCACGTGTCCTTCCTCAATCTGTTAAGATTACCTTTGGTCACGTTTCGTATATGATAAATTCGCATCTACTACGACAATGGATACATTTAACGTCTGTGTGTAAATACACACCTGCTTTTCCCGGAAGGCAAATTATTTCCGATTCGAAACCTTTCTGACCGTTTTCAAATACACACACACATTGAGTGCGTGCGTATACATGCATGCGGATGGAACCGTGTCACTCCTTAGGAACTCTAATGACATTCCTAAGCCCTTCTGTTCAAATTACCTTTCCAATCCGAGGGGGCGAGCGAGCTTCAGTGACAGCGATTTTCAAATGAAAGGCAAAAAAAAATCTCTCAAATTGTCTGAAAGGATTTGCTTCGGTAAGCATTCTAAAACCTTTATCCTTACATAAGCATGTGCGTGCGTGTGTAGTTATGTATTCGTAGAAACTTAGCTAAAAATGAGGGCCCCAGCAAAGGCAGTGAACCCTACTCAAATGCCACAAAAGTAATTCATTTCACTTTGGCGTGTGTGCTCATTCTGGACTTTTTTTTTTGTTTGTCCCCTGGTTGCCTCGACTGGCGTTGAAGCTAAATGAAAAGACAAAGCAACCCAACCAAAGCCACAAGGACATCAACTCCAAAATGGGCACAGCTTTTCCATTGTTTACGTCTGGAGATTGATTTGATAAAAGCGCCACTGTGGTATGGTGGTCGAGACACTAGCGCATACATACATAAGTACATTCGGTATCCGCGTCTGGCGTCTGTAAGGTGTTTGTAGTGTTTCTCGGAGCAATGTGTTGAGGTCGTTAAAATGCTCGAATGATGTAGTTTTTATGTATGTACGTTGCACTGAAACATTTTGCGGAGAACTGATTCGGCTTCGACTAGGTTTTTGAATGAACTAAGTAACTGCGATGGATACTGTTTGGAGTTGGTTTCTTAACGAAGAGGGGCTGTTGAGTGGTGCATCGGGTGCGCATGTCCTTCCCCATCTGTAAGGGGAATGTGTACAACGTCGACGGAGGAACGAAATGTGTTGAAATGAATGATGTTGCTTGTTCGGAGAGATGAACTGAACCACATTTCTTTTGAAATGACGGTGGGAATGTGGCGGTTTGAGGTAATTGTGTCAAACCGAATGTTATCTCGACAATGTTGGAAGACAGAAGTGTATAACTTCCCCTTACGACATGACTGAAGTTCATCGTGTAGGAGAACACATTGGAGCAAGTTTGAACGTTAAATTCCATGTATTTGGTCTGGGAACTGTCATACCAATCCAAAAGTTGTGACCGTTAATTTCCGTATACACTTTGACTTTGTACATGTACAAGCAAAACAGTTTATTTATACTAAACATACGTTTGGTGTGCTAGAGGCAAATTGATATAGGCTATAGACCATGGCATATGGCATCAATTGCCTCTAGTTCGTCTTCTTGTGCTAGCGCTACAGTCCGGAATGGACCTGGGCCACAACCAACAAACCTGTCCAACTACCACAATCTTTAGCCAGCAGCCTCTGATTGCAAGTTGGCTGAGGTCTTGCTCCACTTGTGCTCGACATCGGTTCTGTGGACGTCCTCTATTGCGGTGTCGCACTGGCGCACAGTCGATGTTTCTAATTGTCTGAGATTCTCAAGTTCTGTACTCCACCTTAAACACTGGCGCGGCGTCTTCTGTTGAATCATACAGGGACAATCAAAGTTAAACAAAGAAATACTGAATTGTGCACATTACAAAGCCCAAGCATTGGATTCATAAACGCATGGCTTGACTCACGTCGTTGTACAGCCTGTACAGTTCGTGGTTGTATCTTCTCCTCCAGATGCCATCAACACAAACAGGACCAAAGATCAAACGCGAAACTTTCCTCTCAAGGCTCTCCACCAAAGACCGCTTCTTCCGCTTTTGAAATTGCCGATACCATTACGCCGTAAAACAGGGCTACGATGGTCAATGGTTTGTACAACTTCATCTGTCCTTCCATAGAGGTCCTCAATTGCCTCATGACGGTTGATCGCACTTTTTACTGCGGAGCCAAGGTAGATGCATTGTCTGACTACATCGAAGGTATGTCAAAGCATTGCCGGCATTAGAATTTAAGTCCAAGCTGGTCGCACCTACTTACAGTTGAAGAACAGATCCTGAACGCTACGCCCACTACACTTTCTACTTCAACATCGGAAATGTTTGAAGAAGCTTACAGTTACATGTATATTATATACATTTTAAGCAGATATATAAACATAGACCCCCTCCCCCAGACTTTGGATCAAAGTGATGCAGGATGCGGTTAATAATTCAAACAAAATTAAACATGTTGCGGTAACGATTTAAATCAGTCACCCACGATAGACGATAGAGTTTTGCGCAAAATAATGACGCAACATTAAAAATTATTTCATACAAAAGACGCAGCACACACCACGTACACATTTATTATCGCGTCCTTTGGTGGATTGTTTGTTCACCGTTTCACTCAGTGTGGCTTTTAATAATATCACGTGCGATGGCGGAGACACACAGGACGTGCATGGCGTCAATATGTTATCCAACAATACCCGTACTTGTTCGTATATCCTTTGTTGTGTGTACGTGCAGTTCACTAAAGGACGACATATCATCCTATGATTAATGTAATGTCAGAAACAGTCACGAGCACAGGAGGATGATTGTGATATTAAGGAGAGGAGATATGCAGTCACTTTCATTTCATTTGTGGTTGATTAATTTTTGATTTGGATTATTAAACGGATTTGATTTAGTCTTAGCTACTGAGCTTGAATTGACTGAAGTCTGAACAAAAAGCATTAACTTCGTTTACACAAGTTTTGGAAAGATACGAGTAACTTGTTAACAAAACTTGCTGGAAGTGTATTAGCTTTTCGTGGTCCTCTCACATTCGTCTCTGTCAATAAGCGTCTGTGGCAAAGATGTTCCCAATTCAGACATTTTTTGCGTTGCGATAAGAGACTAGTCAAGTGTCCACGGACTCAATGTCACGTGAGCAGACAATCTGGTTCCGTAACGACTGTAGGATAAGACTCTCAACATGAGTAAGCGTAGGTTCAAGGTGCAGACACAAGTGGTGAAGGACCTCAACCAACATGTATAGCTGGCAGCAGCTGGCCAGAGATCAGGCTAACTGATGAGGCTTGTTGGTTGAAACCCCCGTTCGGTCCGGCGCCATACAAAGAAACACTAAAGAAAATCTTATAAAGTGGCTCAATATTCAATCGCTTTCTGAGTGAAAACAAGCAGCAGCCGTAAATCAGTTTAATGAATTTCTTAAATCATTAACCACTTTCGGTCTTCAAATCTAGAGTTGTGCAAAAAATCACTAATTGCGATTTTTTCACAGTGATTGGAAAATCGATGTCTGTGATCGAGTGTTATGCTGTTAAAAATCACACATACGGCTAAGTTGCTATCTCTCCACAATCACAGCCACGGTTTGAAGTCATACTTCTTCTTCTAGCGACGCTACAGTCCGGGGTGGACCTGGGCTCGAGTTCACAAGCTTCTCCAGCTAGCACGATCTTTAGCCAGCTGCCTCCAATTTCGCGCGTTGGTTGAGGTCCTCCTCCACCTGTGAGCGCCATCGGTTTCGTGGGCATCTTCTATTGCGTTGTACCACTGGTTCGAAGTCGAAGACTCTTCGAGCTGTAGCAGTGTTGTCCATGCGCTCTACATGACCTAGCCATTATAGGCGTTGAATCCGTAGATGCCTGACAATGCTCATGTCGCTGTACAGCCCGTATAGTTCATGGTTGAATCTTCTTCTACAAAAACCATCAACGCAAACAGAACCAAAGGTGGAGCGCAGAACTTTTCTTTCGAAAAGACCAAGGACTTCTTCATCTGCTCTTGAGATCGTCCAGGCTTCTGCGCCATAGAGCAGTCCTGTCCTTCGAGAGAGGGCTCTACTACTCAAACAGCGATTGGCAAGAGTTATTCTGCGTTTAATCTCGGTACTGATGTTGTTCGTAATGTTTACCTGGGAGCCGCTGCCTACGGCGACGATGACAGCCTGTACATCGTTTTGTCCTCGTTTACTGCTAAACCCACTTTCGCTACCTCCGTTTCAATACCAGCAAACGCTTCATTGACGGCTCGCTGTGTTCGACCAATCACGTCAATGTCGCCCACGTATGATAGCAATAGTACGGAGTTTTGGAAGATCGTGCCTCATGTGTTGTGTGTGAGTTTGCCACCACCTTCTCAAGTATGATGTTAAAATATGAATAATATAATAATATAATCACATGACAGCGCGTCGCCTTGCCTAAAACCTATTTTGACATTGAAGGTGTCGGTGATTTCATTTCCGACCTTGATGAAGCAGCGACATTCACAACCTGACGAGTTTGGCAGGAATGCCAAAACTAGACATGGAGTTGTAGAGCTCGTCTCTGTGCATGCTGTCATACGCGGCCTTGAAATCGACGAATAGGTGGAAATCATACTTACGTTAGTCATAATCACATAACCTTCGTTGCTCTTTTTCCCTTATCCCTTTGAACTTACGCATTCACAGATTATATAGAACAATATAAGAACGTTGAATTCACAGCTCAAAATCGCAGTTTAAAATCACTGTGATTAGAAAGTGTCAATCACAGCCTAACTCCAGTTTAAGTCCATTGATCAACACCAAAAAGTGACTCCACTACTCATGGAAACGAGTAACAAGTGGTTTTGAAACCATTAACTGAAAGATAACATCGTCCCTCAAGACTCAATGTACAATGGAAACTCATTGATTAGTCGCAGACAAATCTTAAAGCTGCACTTAAACTCTTCTGGCCAACAGTATAGTAAATCAAACTCGCCTGAATCCTCCTAAATATGCGCTTGAGTCGCAATCAGGCAAATCCAGCTAAAAACGCCAACAATTTAACGGGCACGAAGTTCACTAACAAAAATTATTCACTTTTGGTATTTAAATTTGAAGATAATCCCCAAAACGAACCCCTCTCTGGAAGACATTCCATGCGGCTACCCACAGGGCCCACAAAGTAAACTATTGCGGTTCTTACAAGATTTGATGGTGACATTAGGATAACATTAATGGTTTACAAATGCCACTTTGAAATTGGTTTGCTGTAAGCCCAACGAAATTAAATAGTGTCACCCGATCCGGGGCGGCAGTGTACTGTGTGTAGCCGTGTTTCGGAGCAGGCAATTTGTAAGAGATAGTGACATCTCTCATGTGCCGGCAAACACATGCATATGCATGTGGTGCATGTCCTTTTGCAAGCATGCATCCTCGTCTAGTTCTGATGGAACTTTTGAATTCAATTACCTCACTGAAGTGTTTCCCCAGGAGCTCTTGAAAGTTTTGAATTCCATTAAATCTGGTAAAGGATTCTGTGTGTAATTTGCTGGTATTTAGGGCTCTGGGATCATCCTTACTCCACTTCAAGAAATATACCACTCATCCCGTATTTGTGTGAGTGCATGTGAGAAGGGTTAAACAATCCGAGTACATCATAAGGTAGATGTGATGAGCAGCTCATCTCCCCTGGTGGGGGATTTCAGGAAGAGTCAATAAGCCATAATTAGAGAGTTGGAAACTGAATACCCAGCCACTTAACTCCGCTTTGATATTCATACCTTTTGCCACAACCACTCTGACCCCACAGAGATGCGGCCGCCTGCAGAGGTTGGCTCCAAGGTGGGACTTTATTGGATTGCAGACTATGCTCCGGAATTGTGATGTGAATTCAATGGCAGGCATCGTATTCAATTTCGTTGAAACGTGCGGTATCACAAAAAAATTTTGAAGGTGGGTGGTTCCCCCAGATATTATAACACAACCTGGAAGCGACGTGTGTGCAAAACTAATGTGGCGCAGCTTTGATGAATACATCCGCTGTTTCGTTGTGCGGTGAAATTGGTTTTGCTGTCCGATTCGAGTCGAAATTGGATTGCTGCTCACTGCTTTGTGGATGCCACTGAGGTGGAGGCTGAGATGTATTCGGAAATTGTTCAAGTGTACTCTTTGTTATGTAAATATTTGAACAGCCACAGACAAGGAATCGAAAATTGCTAGTTATCCCACTAATGCATACAAATACGGCGATGAATTGTGAAATGTGTGCAAGGGAATGAAGTTCTTCGGCGTTGCTCTTTCTTGAAGGGGTGCAGGGTCAACGCTGCAATAGTGGGGCATTATCCTGCATTGTTAGCACATGCATATGAGTATGTTAAAGTGGCAGACTGCAGATGTTAATCACACTTCCAGCAGTCTAGGCCCATTGTGTGATGACACAGGTTCGGAGCTTCACTACCTATTGAACCATTCTGAGGACGTGAAGAAGCGATGGCATTGCATGATGGTTTTGCGAACTGCCAATGCAAGGTGGGCCATCTAGTGATTTTTTTTAAATCATAGGTTATTTTGACACTGACAGATGTTTCCCGCTCGGAATCGTGACGAAAAGTGAGTATCATACCTCCGCGGAACGAAATGAGGCACTCTACGATTGAAAAACTTTGGGAAATATTGAAAACTTATTTCCAAAATGAGCACTGTGTGTTTTTTGAAAATGAGTTTTTGGCCGACAAAATGAAGCATCCACCGCGACTGCTGTACGCAAGTTTGTGTTAAGAGTTCGTGAGACTCGTATGCTAGTGGACGGTCCCCATCGTGTGGCAGAATGTGGTTGCTGTGGCCGAGAGTGTGAGGCTCAATTAACGAACATCAACTCGCCGTCGATCTCAACACCTTTACGCACATTTTTTTTACTGAAATTGAAGACATAGATTTGGACGATCTCCAATTTCCCAAATCATGTTATCAACCGTCTTGGCGATGTTAATTGGCCTCTTTGTATTGTTTTTTTGTAGGGAACAGTGAATAACCAATGTTATGCCAACAATCCGGAAACGATTCAAGCACTTAAGGCCAATATCATATAAGCAATCCGTGAGATACAACCCAAAACCATCAACAGGGTCTTGGAAAATTGGCGCTTCTACGAAGCCAGCCGAGGCAGCCACTTGAACGATGTTGTATTTCATAATTAATCGAAATGTTGGTGTACATTATCAACTTTTCGGATGAAGCTTAATCTCGGATAGAAAACACATTGAATAGAAAACAACCAAGACGCTGACAGTTTTCTGGAATGTTCGGCAAGTCATGGGGTCTCACCAAAACCATCCCTGTGGCTTTACACGGCCTCCCTCTCCTATGCATTGGTCGTTTGGTGGAATAAGTACGCCTAGTAAGCCTGTCTCTGCTCTTGATGCACTTCAGAATCTTCAAATCTCAAGGCAATCTCCGCTTAAAAAGATATGGTATTTGGTACAATTTGCACTGGACCAAGGACAACATTAGGATAGTTCTAAAATGCAGGTATTTTCCTTTATCGGCAGTTTAAATTCGCTGCGACTTGTCTGGGTTCCGGGCCCCATGGTGGCCAATGAGCTTGTTAGAAAACGATCAAAGGAGGTACTCTTAAGAGCCGAATCTGCGTTAGGACTACCCTCGTCCTTGGAACTTGGTTAGGGCTTCTCGAGAGCACAAACAAAAGTGACATAACTCTCCAGTTGAGGAAATAACTAACCTATGCAATTCCGAAAAGGACGTCAATTAAATTTTTCAAGTGTTTTCCAAATGACAGGTTTAAATTCGGCTTCCATTCAATTGGTGCAAAAAAAGCACAACTTTGGACCGCCACTCCCGACGTGTACCATTAAACGAATAATGGGTAAGTACTTTTCAGAATCTTATCCCTAAAATTAATCATTTTTATTAAATTTTCGCTAACAGTCCGTATCCGACATTATCCAGAAAATGAATTCACACACGCATTCAAAGAGAATAACTCTCATCACTTCAGCGGAGCAAGGACTCTTTGAGTAATTAATATGCAAAACCGGCTGCCAAGCTCTCCCTGATGAACTGCTGTTCTAATTGAATATTCATTAAATAAAAGGTTCACTCTTTTCCGTTCTGCCGTGCACATACTTCTTTACTTTCCTGCATACATACACATGCCGGGGCTGGTACACAAAATCAAAAAAAATATCACCGAAAAGAGACTAACTAAAAAAAAAGTTTCAATTTTACGGATTTTAATCAGTCACCATACCATATCCGATGATGCGGTTGTGGTATGTGGGATCATGGGCTGAAGGGGTTTAGTTGCATTTGCATAATTGTTTCAGATGTGGTTTGGTAATGAACCATGTTTGCTTACGTTGTTCTGGGGACTGGGGCATATCATGCATTGCCGGTCATATATTTTTTAGGGTTTGCTTCAGAATACAGCCTGTCATGGCTGTGTTAACCGAGATTGAATTGAGCAACGTGAATGAATATTTCTCGTTTAAATCAGTATCATATGCCTGACGGATCATTTTTAATGTATTGTTGTTTGTTTTTGGATGCTGACTCATATTTAAGATGAACATGCAAATTCGTCCATTGTTCAGTTAGACAAAACCTCCTTGCAGTGGCCATGGGTAAGAATTAAAAATTCATGCTACGACTTTAGTGTGAGAAGACAGTCATGCAGATGCAAATGTTTTGAATTCGTTTAAAATAGGCAGCATGCAGAGCCAAAGTTGAACTGTTTTATGAGAATATTTAATGGGCTTAAAGAGGATACACCTTCTCACTCTTTTATTCAATTGTCATGCTATTTGACCGAATAATTCATTCATTTCATTCAGCACTGGACGTATTCGCCGTTGACCGACGACCGACATCCCGTTCACAATGGAGAGTTCGTTTGCGTACGATGCGTTTAGAATCCACAAAAATTGGGGATTAGATCAGACATTCAAACCGTTAGTAGAAGTCACAGCCCATTCTATCCGATTAAATTTGGCTTCTGCGATAGTTGATTATCACAATCTGCGTATTGTGGTTGTCAATTTAGGAGTCGTATATTTGCGGCCGATTTCATGTGACAGCTAAATGGGTGCCGTTGTCATGTATTTTTGTTGAATATTTGTACTTGGGACAAATGCAATGCATTTATCAATACATACAAAACCAAGACAATCTACTTATATTGTAAACAATGGTATACAAGCACTTATTTATTTATAAATTTATTCAAATTTATCATCGAGTACGAATCAATGAAACACTTAAGGCAAACAATTATAGTCAAGGCGTGAACCAATATAGCTAAATATTTGAAAGCAACTCAAAAAAGCCGCTTGATAGTCGACTGTGACTATTAAAAATACGACAGTCAACTATCGCCTTAGCCGATTCCACCCCAGATTCCAGGGTGCTACACAGCCGGAGACAGATTCGAGTATATTGCCTCCCGCACACTCTCGTCTCTTACATCTGGGGAAAGACTTACGTTAAATCACATTGGACAACCGTAAGCTAAGTCTGGCTGAATGTAGGCCATGTAGCAGATTACCTCTATCCCTATCAAGTTGACTGTTGTAACACAATCCCCTTGCTACAGCAAAACATTCGTCGGAACAAACCATTGCTTGTCGAAGTACAGATATTGATCTACCAAAATGTCAAAATACATTTCTAAAATTGTCACTCCAAACGGCCGTCATCGCGGTTTAACAATACCGAACTAGCTCCCGTTTCAGTTCGTCCCGAGGCCCAAAAAACATGCAAACATCTGGAAGTTGAGAAACGGTCATGTTCTTCTTGTTGAATTCACTCTGCATCGGAACATTTATTTCTTCGATCTTCGGACCTCGTCGCACAGTGGTCCCGCACTGGAAACGAAATACTCAATGTGACATATTTTTCTCGGCCAAATGGTATACCTTTTCGATTCTACAAATATGAGAACCTAGAAAGCCAACATTTTGTTGACTTTTGATGATCCGTTTCGTTGTACCGCTAGCTCAAAGTTGGGACTGTTTGAAATTTACAAACATTGACGCGTCGGTGCGCTTTTTAGCACATAATTATTTTTGGATTCCAATTTGGAAAGCTTACTTTACTCTTTTTAGTCACCATCAGACTCACATTCTCAAAATTTAGCTACAAAATCGATCAAAGACTTCTATGCTTGTGTCTCACTGGGAGTCTCATCGGTCTTGTTTATTCTCAAAGGATCAAGGACATTGTTTTCATTCAAAACGATTTCCAATAGATAGTCTTCTTCTGGTGGACAAGTTTTATTTTGTCAATTGTTATAACTTATTGGTCTACAGTAGACGTTAAGGAAATAGCAGTCGTCACTCATCGAAATAACGCCCAAGTGACTTAACCGACACGCATTTATTTGACTGCCAGCGAATTGCTACATTCGCAGTCAATAAGTTGTACGATCCTTTTGCCTTTTTTCCAATTACCTACGTTCATCTGAAACAACAACAAGAAAGGACTTATTCATAAAAATGCTCCAAATCATTATTCACACGCAATAACAAAACGAATGTGAAAGGATAAATCAAAAAGAACCCATTTCATTCGATATGCTTTCTCCTCTTTTTTATGTACAAGACCAACCAGCACAGCTTTGAATTGAACAAAGTAAAAGGAACTGAAGCAAAGTTTAATCCACGCATTGGCAGAGTTCAGCAATAAAACAGAAGGATCGACATTTGCATTTCGTATCATTGACTTTGAAATGTCTTTCCTATGAAATCGACATTGATCCATTCACTTTATTTCTATTGTACTCGGGAGCGGAGTGAAAAAGAACGCATAACAATAAATCATTTCAGATACAATATTTCTTTATGATATCACGATATCTCTATCGGAAATTCAAAGGCTCCCTTTGCTTTGATTTGAACGGCTCCCCAGATGCAAACTGTTTTATTTCGGAAACTATAAACGGTTATCGCTCGAACGGGGTTCGACAAACTTGAATCATAAATATTTCATGTCTTTAAAGGGGAGTAATTGGTTTATTTTCATAGCACTCTCTTAACAGTGAACTTTATTGTATTTTCTTTCGGCAAGTGGGAGGGGCAGGAGTTATTTTGCAATTTTAAACCAGAATTACGAAAATATTTAAAGGGAAGTGACCAGTTTTAAAACCGAAGTGATGATAGTTTTGATTTTCGATTTAAAGTGGCTTGTTGTTAGGGATGTCATCGTTGATGTAAGCCCATGTTCATGTGGAGTAGAAAAAAACAAAATTCCGCATAATACAAGTATGGAGTTTGTGTCAATAGAAAGATGGAGTTGTGAATAGAAAGTTAGGGAGTACTATCTTAATGCTCCGGCATTTAGCTGCTGAAATGCATTCACCTCGGGATGGTCTACTTAAGCACACAAGTATCGATTTTCCAGCATTGATACGAATACCCCATTTGGTGTAGTAGCCAAATTTGTTAGCCGTCTGGATTTCAACCCTTCGCCTGGCGATCAGTGGTGACTTCGAGCTAACATAAGTTAGCATAAGTTAGTGAGTCATCTGCGGATAGACAACAGCTCACAGTGTTGGTTGAAGACGGTTGATCTGCAGTGAAGATGTTCAAGAGCATCGGTCCCAGCTTCTACCCTGCGCAACTCACGCCTTGGTGCTCCGCTCAGTTGCTTGGCTGCCTTCTACTTGATGTAGAATCTTCTGGAATGCAGAAAGCTATAGACTATTTTGATGAGGTTGGAGGGCAATCCCATCTGAGTCAGCTTGTAGATAAGTCCCCCTCCCCCAGATTGCACGCTGTCTTCAGTGCGAATATTTCAGTCTGTGTGCTGACCTTGAATTATAATATTGGCGATATTTATAACAAATGATCGTTGGAAATAATAGAATAAAAATCGATAATTTTAACACTTGTTATGTACTGTATGTATTCAATATAAATTTTCAAAACCTCAATTAATATAACTTGCAATAAGAAAAAAGCATATTATATTGAAAAATAAAAAAAGTTCTTCGTGTTTGACTTTGATTGGTCTTATTTGGTCCACCCTGTACATGGTACTGCTTATTTCTCGAATGGAGAGATAATATATATAATATAGGCGGCGATACAGCCCGAACAAAGTTTGAGAAGCTTTTTCTAGACAGATATACTCTTTGAGCATTGTCAGTGACTCGAAAGGGGTGCGGCCGTGAAAATTATATTCGGTCGTATTTGGTATCGAACCCAGACACCGAGGTTCAAGTGCATAGGAATCGACGCACAAACACAACGCCACGGCCACCATTAATAAAATCTCCAATAAAATAAAATGTTTGTATCAAAAACTTATGGAAATGATTTTAAATTGGTTTACGAAACAATTATTTTCCAATCGAACAAAATAAAAAAAAATTAAATTCGAATTAAGTCCTGCTAATCACCCTAAATCGACCACTGTGCAGAGGTGGTATCTCGCAATGACAATGGAATTCAAATCAGTGCCAATAAATATTATACCAGTAACCAGACAGCTCGGATTATTATTATGTTGGATGCAGTTGAAAATTACCAAATAATACTTGTGGGTTGATTTTGAGTGGTTAATTAGTGTTAAAAAAAGCGATTGATCATTGGTCCAAAATGTTTAAAATGATTACATGGAAATTGTACACGGTACTAAAAGCAGATCCCACCCTACAGACTGTGGACCGCGTTGAGGAGCGTAAGGAACATGTTGCGCAGTCAAAATGAATCTTCGTTCAGCATCTCTTCCGTAAGCAGGTATATTCCTTAGGATAAGTATGTTTGACTGCAAAATTAAAATGTATATTACATTAGTATTGTATCTCCATAAAGTAATATCTGTGTATCTCCTCATCGTTACTAGAGTTTCAAATGATCATTGAATACGTAGTTAAATGCGACAATTTTACTCTAGACTCAGGAAAGACAATACATTAGTCTTTCCTGAGTCGAGCGTAAAAATGTTACCGATTAACTGTTACCATACATGTTTGCACGCGTAATTATTGCCGTTGGATCATCGTCATTTACAGGAGGAAGTCCAATTTTTGAAGTTCATGGGATACTTGACGTGATGCGTAAGTAGTAACTTCCTGTACGTAACTTAGAACAGAAAGGTTTCTAACCCAAGTTTTTTCTGCATTTATAGACAACAAACGGTTACGCCTGTTTCCATCAACAATAACTTTTTCAGTTTCTCTTTGTATACAGAAACTCTTTGTATACATTGAGCACTATTTAAAATTTGTACACATTCTCTACTTACAATGCCGGGTGTATACAGTGCATGGTCCAGTTTTTGTTCCACTTATTCCATGTAGACTGAAACCTTTTTCGTTACCAATTAGTCCACATAGTCCACTTGCTTAAGTTGTTTTTTGTCTTAAATAAGCAAGGAATTTGTTCATAAAACCAATTTCCACTCTCAAAGCGAAATATAATCGTACACCAACACTCGTGGAACCCAATCATCTAATTCCGAAATTGGATTCCATCCAAATTGAGCGACATTTCTTCGTTCAGGTAGATGTCATTACTAAAATTCAGAGCGAATTTAATAGTCAGTACATCAATTCAGCGATGCAATTTGAAATTAAAAGTGGAGTGTCTGACATGAGAATGGTTCATATCTGTGCTATTAAATTATTGACTCCTTGTACGTTCATGGCAATCAACTGGCTTGTGGCTAGGTTACTGTGGTATAATTTTACTTTAAACGAGCTTAGTGACACCTATGACGGAATTACTGGATTCAACTAATACCCAAACCATTGCATTGGCATCCAATATCCCATAAATGTTTTGCAGCTGAGACTCCCACCACAGCTTGCGCTTAAGCCAGTATTTTATAATACGTGACAATCCAGCAGAGCTTGCTTGAAAAAAGTAAAATAAAAAAATATCATAGAATTCTTTGACAGGGTGTTCTGTGAATTACTTAAGATTGAGACTGTTTCTGAATAAGAGTAAATGCTTTGTAATGAATATTTGTTTCTCCATCCTACTTGGAATGTGTTATCAAGATTAAATGCTTCAAAGGGCAATGGTTCATATTGAAAGAGATAATTTGCCCTAATCTGGACATCGGTGATCTGAAACACTAAAATTAACTGGAATTCACGCTGTAAGCTTGACAACCTCTTATGGACAGCTGAGCTCGAGAGGGTATCAATCGATTTCAACGAAATCGGGAGGTTTCGAAACCTGAGTGAAGCACATCGACGTTTGTGTGAAGAAAAGTATAGGAGCATTTAGACTGCAGCTGACAAATTTTAAGAACGGCCGTGATGTAAATGAAGTTTGCAGGCAAAGTTCACACTTGATAGTGCGAAACATTATGGTTCATGATACTACAGTCGGCTAAAGTTGTCATTCTTGAAATCAGTCTTATTTGTAGACTTACTTACTTAAGGTGACGCTACAGTGGTGGTCCTGAGCCTCAACCAACAAGCGTTTCCAGCCAGCTCGATCTTTAGCTAGCTGCCTCCAGCTTCGCACGCATGGCATTATGTGTGCGCATTATTTGTAGACACCTTTACAGGATTTGACAACAATCATTTCGGATGAAGTATGTAGCAATGGTTATAATAATATAGATGACGCTGCAACAAAGACTTGTATTAAGCAAGCATTTAATTTCATAATAATAGTTCTATAGATGGCGAGACAGAGCCTGCCTAGCTTCTGCAGCACCAATTCGTGTTCTACGAGCTGTTGTTCTGTCACGACTGGATGGGGCCTACGATGTTTGAGAAGCTTTTTCTAGACTAGCATACACTTTGAGCATTGTTGACTTGAAGAAAGTGGAATTATGAATCGTAAATTCGTAATTTATGAATGCTGTTGATGTCGGTTCAATCTAGACAACCAGCGTAGGAATCGACGTGCATATACACCCAACACGCCGTGGCGCCCAATACGGTTAGGTTCCCTATGTACAAGCTGCATAAGAAAGTGCGCAGCATCTGAATTTAAACTAAGATCCGTCAGACTTTTGACATCATACATTTTCTAGGCTTCCTTGACTTTCGGTTTCTCGATAAACAAATTTTGTAATTTATTACGAAAGCACTTTGAACTTCCTATTATGATCTGTTTATACACTTTTATTGTGGTGAACTTGACGAATGAGCAACTTTGGAAATTATAATAAATAACTAATGGCCAGTGGCACAGTGGACGTTTAAACCCGACTTTTGGTTTAAACTTCAGTTCAACGATTTATTCTGTATCGCAGTCAGGAATTCTGAGACGCAACGAGTGCGCTTACTTCAATTTCCATTCGGCACCACACAGACTATGCGTGCAAAAGTGAACAAATTCGAATTCAAACTACATATCCATTAATCAATGCTCCTGTACAAGGACCTCACACTAAACTTTGCAGCAATTAACCAAATTACCATATAATTCAACGATTAGATAATTGAAATTAGACCAAAAATTCGGCAATTAGTTGAGAACCTTCGCATACATTTTAATGAAATAACAAGCAACCAGGAAATGTGCCACTAGCCAGTAAAGAAGTTGAACTTTCATTTTCTAAAATTAAACTACAATTTCACAAGAAGGTTACAGAAGCAGTAAGTTATTTTGTGCTAGTGCGCAACATTAATTAATGAAATGAATCTGTGCAAAATGCATTTACATGCGGCGCAGATAAAAGATCGTTGTTTTTCTGTTTGGGTATATTTATGAATTCAATTTAGGAGGTCAGTCATCAGAATCCATCAGCGGCGACGTGCAACTGACGCAAGTTGTTAATATTGTATCCCCCAAATGATCTGTGCATAATTTTTGATGGATTCCATACATTCGATGGTCTTGGCAAATCGTTTATTTTTCGCATCAAGAAAAGAAAGCAGAAAACAATCACATTAATAATTTCGCCAAGGAGTCAATAAATTAAACTTCTGTCCCTGAAACATGCCCTACAAATGGGGTTAACAATGTCGATTCAGTTTTGCTCTCATGCGAACGTATGGTACGCTGCCGATGGCGATACTAGTGCAAAGTATCCATAGCAATCGCTGTGGCATGTTGTAACGTAAAATGAACAGAAATTCAAACTAAACAACCCTACAATTGCATTCAGTCAACCCTACAGAAACAGGAACCGGATAATAAATTACAAAATTTGACAGTTTAAGCCGAACGACCCCGAAGGAGAGATTCGTTTTATTTCATTTGTTCAACAAACGTGAACGAAAGGAAAAAAAGGTTCGAACGATGTCCATGCTTTGAACATTTTCCTGCTACATTTCGTTTGGATTTCTTCTTACAGACCATTCTTGTGTAGCCCACTGGCATGAACGTATGTGACCACTGTGATGTTGTTGGTGGCTGTGTAGGAGTATGAGTGCATGTGTGGGTACTACTCAATCTTGTTTGGTTGAAATTGAAATTCACGTTTAGTAGTTTTTCTTCTTCGTTAAGTTCAGGTACAAATGTTTTCAATCGAATTTGGTTCTTCTCTAATTAATCTTTAACCCTTACCCTGTACTCTAAAAAAACACATCGTATTTGTGGGACAAATTTGATAATTTGTTCAGAATGGTTTACAAATGAATTTTAATTATTTTGCTGAATTGCAGCGAGATCGCTTTAAGGTTCACACAATTCGTTGTTCTTGAGAACATTCAACTAATCGTCCTTCAATCGAAGCTTACCCTAATTCGTCAAAAAGAAACATTCCTCTGAAATGTTTTACTTTATCCCTATATGGAAAGATAGAGACGTAAATTTATGTGAGATTGGTAGTAAAATCGAGCCGTCAGTGTAGACTGTCAGCTCAGTCACTAACGGAGGCCATCGGCCGGAGTTATTACCCAGAGTTTGCGTTCTGGGATAAGGCAAATGTAGTTCTTTTTCGGGAAGTAGATGAATGCGATGTGATGAATATTATTGTTGCACCAGAATGCGTATTGTCGATAGAACATATCTAGAGGGTTAAACTGAGGTTCAGACTGCTCCATTGATCCAGACTTCGACTAGAGTGTGCATTAAACGACTACGCCATACAGCAGAATGGCTCTTGCTATGACGGTGTTAATTCAGTAAATTATGTATCATTGCTATTTTTTGGCTTTCCTCAGTCGATCAAGGCTTGGGACACCATGCAGTCCTCATCTTGTGCATGAAACCAAGATTGTCACTATACCCACTACACTTTCTCGGTTTGAAGCCACTAGCAAAGTCAGTTAGAGATGGCCAAACGCACGTGTCACGGAGCCTTTTGCGTTTATTTCTTGACTTTTTGGGTTGAAATACTACCCCCAAGAAAAAGTTGCTGCTCTTTTCTACAAGCTGTGACCAATCGAATATCAACAAAGATGATGTAAGGGCTATTCCAGGTACCTGCAGGCTGGTCCAAAGAAGAACTATCAATGTTAAATACGTATGTATAACTCTTGTACTAAACATCTGTGCCCTGGTTATGTTAAAAACATTGTATGGAAATTTTTATGCACTATGTACGAAATATGACATCAGACAAATACCCACAATTTAGCTCGATACGAACATCACGTTTTTTTGTTTTATTAACACACAATTAACGAAGGGGCCAAGGGCAACCTGAACTTTTGGATCACCAAGAGTATCGCAAATATATTTGAAAACAAAAAAAAAAAAATGTTCATGTTTAGCATTGCTAACATTGCATTATTTGGCCATCTTTGGATATCTTTGTCTTTTGTGGACATGTGCCTGACATAATCCCAGTATGTGTTCTAGAATTTCATTAGACTGATAACCCTAGTTTCCTTAATTGCTCCCTGAGTCTACAGTGCCCTGTTATGAAGCTTGTTAGGATTGACAAGAGCTTCTTAGCCTCCTTCATGCCATTAGCTTTGTTAAGGGTTTCTGCCCGGTTATTTTTTTCTATTTCCCTGCATTCTCTCTGAGGACATAGTCTCCTACAGCGCAGAATGGTTCGAGGCCTGTTGCCTTCTATCCCCTTATGGTCAGGTATCCAGCAGTGTTTTACTTTGCTTCTCCTACTCAGCTCTATCATTAGAATCAACTTTAGCCACGTACACAAAATAGGAGGTATTAAAGAATCTTCTTTGACAACTGTTGCTACTTAGAGCAGAGAGAGATTTTTGGGGCAATCAAAAGAAAAAATCGGCAACGGATATGTGGCCATATCTGAAAGTAAGGTGAATGGAGGAGAAGACACATCCAGAAGGGAACATTTATCGAGTACACTGCATCGGGATACCAATGCTCTAGCTAATAGAGTCTTTATATCCTAGTCACCAGGTTCGAAAAGGAGAGGAAGACTGAATTTTTTGATGACTAGAAGCAACGTACCTAAGCAAACGATGGAAGGCAACTACTACACAAACCCTCTGTGAGCCACAGGCCAGAATAATTATTGCATTATTATAGATTTAATTAATTATTCAAGCCGGACTGTGGTGCAAGCCAAAGAAGAAAAGGTCGATTAAAAAAACAGTGACTGGCAAGCAACATCTAGTTATTTTCGGAGACAACAACGACAACCTAGCTTCAGACTAACTTATCTCTCAATCCGCCACACGAAAATTTAAATTCTTAAATGAAGCGAGCACATCGGAAACAGAAGACATGGCAACCCTCTAAAAACATCATCACTCAAAGTCAAGGTCTTTTTATTTCCTCCGAACAATCGCACATCACGATGCTGTGTGTGTATAAAAAGAATACCTTTTTCATTCATGACTTCGTAAAACTTATCGTGGTTCCCACACACACACACACGTACGCACACATTGGCCACGCATTTTATTGCCCTTACTACGCCACACAAGGAGCGTAGACTAAGGCCAAGGCCAGAGATCTCATGCATGCTGTCCTACCTCCAGCTCTAGCCCAGGCTCAGCGAACATTTGTTTCACACTTAGGACTCATCAATCATCCAAGGACACTCGTGCACACGTACAGAGTGCATTTCGTACCCCTGGTCTCTCACACAAATCCCTGCGGATAGGTGAGCAGCGGCCTAATGTGCCTGCCACACTATCCACATTCTCCTTCTTGTACGTTCGCAGGACTTTGTGTCTCTCCTCGACAGTGGCAACAAAACCTCATTCGAATCGCAATCGTTTATCAGTCGTGTTCAGTTCAGCGTACGTGAAGATTTAGATTTAGTAGTGATTCAGTCCGGGTGTGCGCTTCCAGTGATCGATTATTATTCTTCCTGTTATCAATGCATGCACATGTACATAGCGCACAATAAATAAACAAACAGCGACCTCGCACCACTATACTCAAGTTCATGGAGCTGTGGGAACATTTTTTCGGGCCCCCAAAAGTTTGATTCCTCCGACTATATGGTATACACCGGCTTCCGCTCGAGTCGCCACATGACGCATTCAATTTCGCTTTGAATGAATATCATCAGTTTTGTCGTCGTTGTCGCTGCCGGATTCGCTCTTGTCTCTTTTGTGCGGTCAAGCAAGTAGTGTCGTCTTGTGTCTTATCATTTGTCCATTCGTCGTGTGCACATACAGCGGAACTGTACACTTTCTTATGTACGAGTACAAGTGATAGCACACAATCGTTGCCGAGAAACCGACAAACGCTCGTCGCATTCCCAAGGCAGATTATTGTTTATGAGAGTTCTATCTGAGAAGTGATTAGCATACGCGTAGCGGGCGAAAACGAAGCGCAGAGGGGTAGACGCAGAGCGTCTGTGTTGTGTGGTCACAGAGTGACCTCAGTTTTTTGATTCAAGTCCACTCTCTCGGTTTCCGATCAATTTGATTGCAGCAACAGCAGCAATAACAACAACGGTGAGAGACAGTGATACGAGCAGTACAGCTCGACAACGCCAACTACAGCCACAACCACAACCACATTCACAGCGACAACGAATTCGCTTTCAGAATCGGTTTCTTCATTGAATACGGCGCGTCAGTTAGTCGAGGTCAGCCAGTGCGACGAGGCTCTGTTTAGCTAATTACAACGAGGATGTTTGTGAAAATAGTAATTCTCCTAGTGGCGGTGCTGCAAGTATCTGCAGACTTGCCAAAAATTTCAAACATCAGCAAAGACATAGTGGCCGGTGTTGGTGACGACGTAGAATTCAACTGCACCGTCGAGAATGTGGGATCGTATTCAGTTGGCTGGGGCAAAAATAGCAACGATCAGTCGTCCGTTGTCCTGTCCATCCGCGCTACCCTGAGCTTGGTTGACCCACGGTACAGTGTCACGGAGACGAAAACAGCAAAGAACGCTACATACACGTTCAAAATCACGAAAATCCAAACGTCCGACATGGGCTCTTATGAGTGCCAATTGATTATATCCGCCACCAACAAAGTGACAGCAGGAGTGAACCTCTCCGTCAAACATCCGCCCATCATATCGGAGGAGAAGACATCGAAGAGCGTTGTCGTCAGGGAGGGTGAAAACGTCGAGGCAACCTGCTATGCTGATGGATACCCTGAGCCGAAACTGTCCTGGAAACGTGAGGACAATTCAATAATGCCTGCTGGAGGACAGTCCCATCGTGGGGCGACGCTGTACATCCGAAAGGCACATCGCTTGGATCGCGGTGGGTACTATTGTATAGCCGACAATGGGGTTGGCGTTCCCGATGAGAGAATCGTTCGCGTTGAAGTCGAATTCCGACCACAAATATCTGTGGTGCGTCCAAAAGTCGCCCAGATGAAGACACACGCCGCCGAAATGGAATGCAGTGTCCAGGGATATCCTCCACCCGCCGTATTCTGGTTCAAGGATGGTGCCCAACTACAGTCGGGTGGAAATTATCGCATAACAAACATGGCTTCCGCATACGAGACTACAAACTCAGTCCTGCGCATTCTATCGATTAACGAACGAGACTACGGAGATTACTTCTGCAATGCCACCAATAAATTGGGACATGCGGATGCGAGGTTGAATCTGTTTCAGCCGGTGATTCCAGTGCCGTCTGTCTAGGTTACTTTTTTTTCTCTCTTGTATTTCTTTTCTTTTTTTTTTTGATTTTTTACTGAAATTTACTGCTGGCAAATGTGCGAAGACTGGTTTGCTTAATGGATAACAATTGAAAGAATTTAAAATGAAGATGAAAGTATTTTTTTTTATTTCACTAGTGATGCGATTTGTTTTAATAAATTTTTTTATATTTCAAATGGATTGTGGTATTTTAGTTATTTTTTTTAAATTTATTTTTGTTTGCTTATCCACTGTTGGGTTGGTTTCAGGAAAGGTTCCTTCAATGGCTTGTAGGTTGATGCGTTGAACTTAATCCAAAAGGAGGCAGTTGGCATTTTTTCTCGCAAGTATTGGGTGTAGCTGGTTGTTAGCTGATTAATCACTACATCATGCTGCGTGATGGGCGGACAACATCTGACATTCATCGTATATTTGTCACGATGGGAGTGATTTATGCACAGAGGTGCATGATACTTGGCCTTTGTTTCATGTCTTGCTTCCGCTGGGGGCAGAAAGCTATGAAATTGGCAGAGACAGCTTGTTTATTGAACTATTTATTCGTAGACTGACACAGAAGACTGGCGTCTGGCGACTTTCAGGAAAAAAACGAGCTTTCTTTTGAATAAAATGCCTTGTTGAAAGCCAATTTCATTCACGGCTACCTGCAATTTTTATGCATCCAATTTTCTCCACACTTTTCTGCCAAAAATGTGGTTTAGTCAGAAAAAAATATGTTTTTAAGATGTCTTATATACTTGATGGCGATTCCCAGTCTGTATTCACATCTGTTTGTCAGTCGCTTAAACCGCACTCCAAGCGCGATGTGTTCCTGAAAAACTTGAAGACTAAAGATCATAAATTATGAACTTTTGCTTTGTAAAAAAATACAAGCACGAACAAAAAATTGAATGATTTCAAGAGGGAAGTTCTTAAAACTTGGAATTTATTAAAGCAGCACACACTTAATGTGTTCAAGAAACTATACATTACTTCGATCAACGAGCACACCCGCGAGGAGAACGCCCAAAGTTATTCAATGCACATCCACTCAGTTGAATGTACCTACCTTGTACTTTTGAAAAAAATACATGACACCACCTCACAACAGCCGGGAAGTCGCTGCTTTACGAGTTTAATTTCTGAATTTTCAAAGTGAATTAAGTGCAAAAACTTGGGGCTCTGCCAGGAAGAAAGAAACTGAAAAGAAAACTTCCATAGACTATTGCATTTGAATAGCAGATCGCCATAAGTACGTACATATTTTGAAGTCCAAAACATTACCACTTACCAGTCAGTGGATCTTAAATGCATTGTCAAAGCATTTTGTTTGAGTGCTCAGTAGTGGAGTACAAGAATTAAAAAGTCCATTACCATCATCGCAGGGCTTAAGGACGGGTATACCCCGAAAATGTTTAAGCGTCCGAAAACGAGAAAAATATGTGTGCCATTTAGGAGAAGTTCATAACTTGACATCCTTCTCCGTCTCACTTGCAGAGACTTGGTGCGAGTCCACACGATTACGTGGGTTAACACATTTACCCACTCCCCTCCGGGCAGCCAGCTCTCAGGTGGTGGCAGCAACAAAACAAAACCAACAGAGGTCAAAACTACCTCCATATGGTGTATGTTGTGACGTGTATGTTGCTCCAGCAGCAGCCACGGACCATAGTATTTTCTTTCTTAGGTACAATCCCATTTTCATTTTCATTTCAGTGTGTACTCAACGCCTCATCATCATTTTCCTTATTTTTATTTTCCTAAGCCCTGTGTACTGTCTGCAACTTTCCGCCAGGAACAATCTTCACAGGGGACATGGGGCCTTGCAACAAAGCGTAATAAAATGAAGAATAAAGAAATCACCATGTTATTAAGGCAATGCGAGATATGGACACACATCTAACTCTAGCAGTCACTCACACTCTCTCGCACTTAACACAGCATCAGTGGGCTGAAGACCTGAAGCTGAAGGCAAGGACTTGCCGAGTGAGTATTGATTAAATTTTCCCCTGTCAAGTGTTGGAAGTGCATAATCTACTGACTACCACACAGCAGAGGAGGCATCATCCCCCACTCTCTCTCTCTGTGGATTTTCGACACCGGTCGGGTGGTAGGGATGATGCTTGTGTGCATAAAGGAACCAAACCACTTTTCCATCACGAGTATCCTTACAGCAATCCCCTGAATCACTGGCCGGAGTGTGAGTGCGGACGGATGTGTGTGTATCCAAAATGGCCGCCTCTGCTCATTTACACGTGTTTTCGTTTACTCGGAGTAATAATGCCACCCCTCCCCGAAGGGTTGTGTGGTACATGCTGTGCTTCTGTGTATTGCATGCACTTTTAGCTGCACAGCTCTCTCTCTACAAAATCCAGAATCATCTAAACGATAAATTTTAATTCCACGTGAATGATCCAATATACAGTATCTACACTACCGCCATTGACTGGTTGTAGTGGTGGACTCCCCGTTAGCCCGTTATTTGCATAGTACCGTAGTGTGGGTTGTTGTGTCGTCGTCGTCGCTCTCCTCGGATCTGATATGATTTTTGCTTCGCAGCGTCCGCAGAATCCAAAGCGGCGGTGGTCTGCATCAGCGCTCACAGTGATACAATTTTTGGAATAAACGATGCGTGCGCAGGAATACTTGAAGGGGATAAAATTGGTTCACTTGGGGTTGGTAGTGAAATTTCCCCTTTGTCCTGAACCTAAGGCATAATCCAAGCGAACGGATGCTTTTTGCGTCCTCTCGATTCCCCATTGTTGGTATACCCTTAGTTTTTGTCGGTTGGCTGTGTGAATTCTCGTGTGCTGGAGCTCGGCGTCTGGGATGCGATGGATGCGAAACCCGAAATGAATCTCAGTGTCTGGTTACGAGAAGTTCGTCAGTGTTGTCAACCTCGTCCACCGTGGCCACCGTTGCCGCCGTCATTGCTGCTGCCATCAACGTTCATCGTTTTCACTTTTAATTCTGAGTAAGTGTGGGGGGATGTACATATTTCACAGACAAATTGGCCAATGTGAATGGGGTTGTGTAATTAATACGATAGACTTGCAATTAATTAAGCTATTAAATGTAATAATACCAACATTGCCTGCTCTAGATGGTGTCCTGGTTTTTTTTTTTTGTTTTTTGTTTCATTGTTCTCATCAGCCATGTGATTCGAAGTGACGTTTTCTTTTCTGTTTTATTTTTGGTGCTACACAAGGTGATAAGACAAGAGACCGTCTTAAAGACATAAATGAATAAAATAAATGTGTTTATATCCTTATTTTTATAGAAGCGAAAATTCGGGGAATTTCTCGTATCGTCGTAAATACTCGCATCGACGTAAATTGTGTTAAAATATAAATTCTCGTATTTCCAGAAAAAAATACCTAGGTACCTACATACAACGGAACCCGAAACGTGAACGAAAGAAAAGCAATAAAGTTTCCAAATGCGATTTTCCAAATAGGATCATAAAATCCTGAAACGCATATACAGTATGCTTTGCTGAGATAAATGTCAACAACCAATTGCGTTTTTAAGTGTGGTTTGGTGGAATTTTGTTTTTATTGCTTGTGTTACCGTTTCCTTAATATGGACAATGGTCACGCCTTCTTTGTAATCACACACGAGGTGAGCTGAGACGGATGCAAAGCGGAGACTTTTTATTAAAAATGTATCATTTTATGTGGACCCCCTTTCGGCAGGGTGGTTCATAAATACAATACATATTTGAATTTGAAATGACTTAACCCTTCTCAAACGGATTATTGTTAAGAAAATGTCTAACTTCTTTAACTAGCCCGCTAGGAGATGCAAGCTACGGTCAGTTCTTTTGACATACGGGCTATTAGTAGAGCGCAAATCTAAGAGCTGGTGGGTGTCTGCGGGCTCAATATTTATTGCTGCGTATAAATTTAAGTGCCATCAGGATTCGATTAACGGCAGTTAGTGATGACGTGTTACATCACTGGAGAAGCGCTAAAAGTGTGTGTTCTGGTAAATCTATAAAATTGAATGATGCATGCAATATTTCCTTGGACATTGTATTGAATAATGTATTTTGATTAAAATGTCAAGCTTTGTGTTCGTCCTGCTGCGCTGGCTTTGGACATTGCATGAGTAATATCCTTCCTACACTGTCAAATTCGTTATCTTAATGGAAGTCATAACATTGATGCCGAATGTTGCATTGTTTACGAGAATGTTACATAATTTGCTATAAAGCTTGACCTGTTGTTGGTATACTTTTTCGTCCTTAAGGACACCAATATATGACTATGCCGTCGTCTATGATCTATGGCCACATAAATAATTATAGCCATCAAATAATTTCCTTTCTATCACCTTCGTCTCTTTTCTGTGTGTATCGAGGCATTAGAGTACATTTTTAATGTACGTGCATAATCGTCGCTATAAAAAATATTAAATATTATTCGCTTGAATCTCAGAACAGCCCATTTTCTGCAAACTTTGAATACCATGGGAATGCCTATAATATTGCCCTCATTGGGGTATATAAATACTCCGCGTCATGAGACCTTCTTCCCGCGCTTTAGTCAATCATTTCAATTATTTTTAAAATATTTAATGCCAATATTTGATTTATAAGAACATATAAATATAAATAAACTTATATTTTGTATATAAATATAAACTAAATACTCAAAATGTTCAATGATAAGATTTTGTGTGAATAATATATAGAATATGAAATAAAACACACATTTTCGTATTAATTTGTAAAATTTGCAACGAAATTTCTAAACAAAATTTATTTAAATTAAATTTAAATATTTTTTTTTATTATTTTTATTAAAAGTAATATTTTTTTTTAGATTAAAATTCATTTCAATCATTTCAATTGATAACCAACGCCCTTCCGGTATTCATTCCACACAATCATCTCAACTTTTAATAAACAGCTAAGTTTCAAAGAATCATAATTTTCTTGTGCCAATTTCACAGAATTGGCTTACAAATCACTATTCGGTCATAATGCAGGGTATGTTGCATCTTACACATATTTTTCTTTCTTTTTTTGCAAAACCCAAGAATTCTATTAAAAATGAGCATCCAACGATTTGCTGCCAAAAGATTCAATCCATTCCGTTCGTTCATCTGGTGCCTTGCCAATTGAAAGTTTTTGTTTGCCTCTATCGGTAGATCATGCAATACGGATAAGGGTCGTCCAAATTATCCATCAGTGCATCTCAAAAGTCGAAAGAGGAAGAAACCTGCAGCCAGTACCTTTGACTTTTTATTTCCTTTCACATTTTTGTGACAAGTCTTTTTTTTGTTTGTTTTTTCCTGACGTTCGAGTATCTACGCTAATGGAAATATGTGTGCAGACATACATACATACTACAAGCAGAAAGCTGCTGAATAAATTTGTTGAGAGCAGTCATGTGCGCAAAAATTGGTAAATTGTGTATGCGACTGAAGCGGGAATTTTGTGGGATTATCTCAAGATTAATTGATTCAAGGACTCAATGTAATGTTTCAATGTGACAGGCATGCGCTAAGTGATAGCATATGCACGCTGGTTGGTATTAATTTCGATTGGCAGCTTAATTTCACGAAAATCCATCCGTATCCGTGGACTAATTTTGGAGAACAGTTTCTCTCATCCATTCTTGGAGCCATATCTTAAATTATACTCTTTATCGTCATTTAGAGTTAAATGGATTTCGGAACTTTGCTGCCGTACTGAATTAATCGCCATATAAACTGCTGCATTAAGGAACTTTTAATTAAAATCTCACTCCGCCTCACAGTCGAGTTCCGCACGCCCTACTGTGTGCTCTCTGTGTTCATCAGTTGAGCGACGGTTGCATGCATATACATATACACATTTGTACGCACATCTATCTGAACACAGACGCGAGTCGTACAGCTTGGTTAAAACATGCTTCCAAAAACTAATTTTCACTATGCAGGTAGCTGGTACTAGATACTGCACAGAGTCAGTGACAGTAAATTGGTTCTGTTTAAGAACAGTAGTCAACTTGTAAGCGACTATGTGCATATGTATGCATACCCTTTTGATGCGGCTGTGGTTGAAATTATTTTACCATGTCCTTCCATGTACTCGTTCCCCGTCCTTCGACGAGGAGTTTGAATTTGCATATAATTTGCGTTATTTTTGTTTTATATGTTTCCCCTCGCTTTACTGCAAGACGTTGCTATGGGGGTGGGCATGGGATGCGATTGTCTCTTTCATTCACCCAAGGTACAGTGGATGTCTGTATCGTCATGTCCTTGAGCCACCAGCAGCAGCATTCAATGTTACAATTGGACTGACAGGGATACAAAAAAATAAGGCCACCACCCTTCACAAAACATCATAGACCAGTTTGATTCTGCTCCTTTTGTTGTGTATTCAACCCCCTTCTGATAAAGTTTCCATTAAAGCGTTCACTGCATCCTCATATCCTTTTTTCTCTCCTTTCTTTGCTATGTTTAGTTAGTATTTCGATGATTTGTCTCTCTGGGATTCTTAAATTTCAATGGTCGCTGCCGAATGGCATCATAACAACAACAGCAGTGTTGTTTTATTACTCCTTATCTCTCCTTCATTTCTGGACTGCAAACAGTGAGTGTATACCTATCTATACGAAGCTAGATAGATGGCGCTTCGGATGTTTGCAACAATAATTTATCTTGCGGATATAAATGGTACTGGTTTTGCTGGTTATGCTTCTGTTTTTGTGCACTTCCAAGTGCTAAGCAATGTGAGGATTGTATTAAATTGTATTTCTTTCTTCCTTTCTTCTCGGCAAATGTGATGAAAGAAGTGCCGGTTTAGGGTTCCAAGATGATTCTCTCATAAAAATTAAATTCCAAAAAATAAAAAACAAATCAGTAATAAAATAAACTTTGAATAACTTCTGTCGGGAAATGCAGTAAAAATAGAGTGCGCATAAGGAACAATTACCGTCGTAAACTCCTTAGAGCTGTTAATCTCTTCTGAAAGTGTCCATGTGCAAACTCATTTACTAGTCTACATACATATTTCTCGTTAAGGTCCAAACTATGTACTCGCATAGATGGCTATTTCAGATTAGGTCCCTTTGACAAAAAAGTAATTTTGGATCCATTGGAAATAGTCGGTGTCGGTGGTGTTTTTTTAGAACGTACTTATTTTTTTTTCTTTTTCGACAGCTCATAGTTCAATAAATAAAGGAAACTGTTTTTATGAGATCTCTTTCTTCTCAGACACTTCTGTCTGGAAGTCATAAGCATTCGCTTTACGCGAATCATAATGTATCTCACAAAGTTTAATTTCGCAAATATTACTCATGTCGAAGCGCACAGTATATTCAAGCAGGGTGTGGCTGACTGAAGTGCATTCCCGCGAAAATAAGATACGGAAGGACATTGCAAATTTATTCGTTTAGGTGGACTTAACATATTTGAAAAGCTCATTTTTTAATAGACACTGAATGGAGAAGTATATGATTTTTTTAACTGTCTCCAATAATTATTGTCTGTGTTTGTTCGAAAATCTTCCAATGTGGCTCAATTATAATTGACTTAGCTTATGTCGGAACAAAGGCAGCACCAACTGTAATTTACGTGTGTAGACAGCGATCCCTTTCGAGCCCACTTAATTAAACAAAAGTTACACAACAAATGGTGCTATTGATACAAGTTGTAATTTCTGTGTGTTCGCTCGCTTGACTTAAACTCCTTACGTTTATAAAGGGCAAATCGGCATAAAGCATTCGCGCACTCGGTCTTTAACAGCGGTTGGTTCACTTAAGGTCGAGCCTATCGGAATCAACTTGGTGGTCTTATTTGGCCCACCCTGTACTTTCGAAACCTATTTTCCTTGGTTTAGTCCGATTTGTATTTGAGTTTGCCAACACAAGTAACACTGATCTTTGTTATTTTGAAATGTATGAAGACACACGTCTCCTGTGTTTCATCGGAAGTGCGTTCCGTTTGTGGCGCCACCTATCACAAATCTACCAATTTTTTGAAAACATACGAAATTGTAAACCTGCTTATTTTTTTATTTAAACAAGAGGTAATTTCCACCGATGTCATAGATCAGTGCTCCTAAGTATTGAGATTTGTTCAAAGTAAGACCATGCAATTTGATTTTACACTTCTTGTACCTCTTATGAATTAGTTTTGTAAATAAAATATATATGGATTTTGTACATATTTGATTTTGTGGCATGCATAAGGTTGGTCCAAATTTACACGGTTTGATGGGACGTACATAGAAGCGGAAGCGGTTATGCCTACAGTGAGGCAAACAAGGCAAAAGGTATTACGTGGAATGAAACTGCGCCATTCGAATACTTGGAGAATCCAAAGAAGTTTATCCCTGGAACGAAGATGATGTTTGCCGGTTTGAAGAAAACCAACGAACGTGAGGATATAATTGCTTATCTTAAGAGTGTGTGCTAAATTTAGGGAGCGTATGCATTGGCAAATCATATGTTTGACAGAAGGAATAATATGCAAATAAACTACTGACGAAGGTACATTATAATCGATTTTTAAAATTTGTCTGCAAAATAACAATTCATGAACTGCAGTTTTGTTGAGTTCTGATAGACACGTGGCAAGCATATGTTAACGCAATCATTATCCAAATCACGTACAACTAATTAAAGATTGTAGGCTACACAATACAAAGGAACTTGTGCTACAACCTGACATCAAACAATATCACACCAGATGTGTATGTTTGCACTCAAACCATCAAATCAATAATTCGAGGTGTCCTAAAAACACCAAACATCATTACGCGCAAAGCAATTAGTAATTTACATCATATTTATAACACAAGACCAAATGAATTATTGTTTGAATATTAATTCTCTATAATTAGCAATAAATTCAAGGACCTCATTTGTGAGTTAGTCTATCGAACGTGGTGCCCGACTCCGGTGGACGTTGTAAATTACAATTTCATTTCATAACCACCATCACGGGTATAACTATTGAAATAATTCACTCCCAGCTGTGTTCGTGCACGACAATCTGTATTCAGCATTAAAATTAATGACATCAAATGGCATCGTTGAATCTTTGATTTTGTAAGAGTAAATGACAGCGAGGCAGTTGGTTTTGCGTGCGAGTGAATGAGATTTAAAATTTTATAATTTTGTATCCATTCAAAAAATTACTTTTAATCTCAATACCTTTATGCGTCCAATGTACAATTTGTTATCATTGAATATGAATGAGATTGTCAGTCATTAGGAATGACGCTTGGTTGTCCCATGAGCAATCGAATTAATTTTAATTTGAGCTGAATTGTTGCGAATTTTACTGTGGACGTGGACAATAACGAAACGTGCACAACTTGGTTTTAGCCCCAAAATCTTCGACTACGAAAAAGTGCGGCTGCGCAACATGGCCGCGTTTAAGGCGACGCGGCGCACACAATGGTCGAAGGATCTCTATTCTAGGCTCTAGCACACCTCTGTGAGATGTCACAAATCACAACGTACTCATAATAGCGTGAAAAGTTACAAGTTGCTAAATTTAGGTGCATTGTCTAAGCAAATGCTAGCAAGTTGCGTGTATTATTATATTATTATTAAGAGAATTGTCAATATTGTGATGTCGATTATAAAGGTCAGATTTGAACAGATTTCAAATGCAATTAGTTTGTTCCAGGTGATGGTGAGGTTTGTTCGTAAAAAACGTTCTCTATTCCTATTCAGCAATCAAATTTTTCAGTAGCTCTTGACATGTTCGTTGTCATTTCCTTGAATTGTCTATACTGTCTTGCAATTAACAAATGTTTTCATAGTCCACATACAGTGAAACTTCTATATAGCGGACACCAGCGAAACCTTCAATTTCCGTTATGTAGAGATGTATGTTCTATGGAAGATATCGCAAGTTACCTATGGATTGACTAATAATATTCACATCCGCTTTCCCAAAAATAAATCGCGCTTTCAGTTTCGTGACTAAACCTAGCAGCATAAGGCTTGTATAGTGCCAATTCATTCTCTTAAAGATTTATGCTTTTTGTAATGAAGAAGCACAATACGTTTGTATAAACAGATTGCGTTAGTTTCTAGAAACCCTAGCTGTTCGGACATGTGTGCGGAATGCACATATAACATTTTGTCAGTCTCTCCCACGATCGTTTCAGCTTCGTGTGTCCGTTATTAGGGGTGCATTAAAATCTATATTCGTGTGTGGTATGGTATAGAGAGCGCTGTTGTCATGCCAGGATCATCACGAATTGTCCGTAAAGAGGGGTGTCCCCTGTGGTGGGGTGCCCGTAAAGATAAGTTCCACTTCAAGATTAAATTATGCATTTTCTTCTCAACTAACTTGCTTTGATTAACACAGGCATCTTAGAAATCGCCAATAATAATAAGTGTGGCACCAGAATCCGATGTGGGCTTGAACATAGCCTCTACAGCAACTGCTTTTGTTGTACATTCTATTGTTCGTTCACGAATACCTACAAAATGTACGCCAAGTCGAAGCGGCGATGTTGGAGAGAATTGTAAGTGACTCGAGAAAAGTGAAACATATTACTCGTGTCGGCAATTGAACCTAAAACCAGCAGACACAACAAACACAACCAATAAACCACGGTGGCCAACAAATTTTCATTTTGTTAATTGTCTTACACAAATTGTGGCCGCAAATCACGGCTCATGTGTACAGCACTAAGGTCCTCATCCACTTTGAAAACCCTGATCTGTTCGTGGTCTCTTTTTCAGGTACAATATGAGAATTTAACCTCAGCCTTTGATTGGGTTCTTCGACCACCGAGTTTGACATTTTCATTCCGTTCACTTTGTATAGTTCTTAGAATGTTTCTTCAAATATTCACCATCCTTAGAGGATGCCTTTTGGCACTTTTTAGTTAAATTGCTCATATAGCGAGCTGCATTTAAGGTCGCTTATAAATCAATCAAAAACACATTGACATTTAGTCGTGTAAGTTTGCTTCACATGACCATCAACAAGGAATAAACTTCAAAATTGTCCCGACATTTGAATTGTCTGTCTAAATCGTCGCAGTTCACACCCCTCAAACAGTTTCTCGAGTACATACGATATGCATGGGGAAAGCATATTCACATGATTGCCAGCACACGAGTGACAACTAAACTTTCAACTAGTTAAAAAGCAACATCGTTTCATCAACATTTATACGGACACATACATATGTTCCCTGCCGGTTTACTCTTACTTACTATTTCCATCATTCCAGTCATTCATTTCCCGTTCTCTTTGTTGGTGTGCACGCTCTGCCCTAGGGCCATGGATGCTTTTGTGTTATCGCAGATCCTTAAAAAAAACCCCTAGTACATGAGCTTTCTCCCTCTTCTTAAGAATTTTGTGGTGTGGTGTGGTTCTTTTTTTCCTTGGTACACTTCTTTATTGTCTGAACATTTCATCCCTCATTCTATACCATAAAATGGGGATTAATGATTTCATGGTGGATACACACACCCTCTTCACGCCGTCACAAGTAAATCATCGTTGATTAGAAGATGTGACAAGCACTTTGTGCGGATTGTTTTTGTTGAATTTTTTATTGTTTCAACAGCTCTCATTTTCATCCCCAGCGCATACCTGTCGTGGAGGGCGTAGAAAATGGTTTCACAATAATCTGAGGCACTCCGGTAAGGATGTGTGTGAAGAGATTTGTTTTGGTGGTGTCGTGGAAAAGCGCCACCTTTACCACGAAACCAATTTTTCAATCCAAACGCAATTCCAACTGCAAACAAACACTTATTTGGCCCACGTTATGAATCCTTCCTGAAACCGACATACATTTTTGTTAAACAGTTCAGTTATGTTGCACGCTGCGCGGTTGGACGAGGAGTTTATGCCGCGTACTAGGCATTGGCGTGCATTTGGCAGTGGTAAATTTGCGGTCGGAACTGGTGGATTAACAAGACCCCAAACAACCACTGCAAACAGGATTCTGAAAATTTGTACAATTTTAGTGGAAATTTTCTTCGCAGAGCTCATAAATCCTCTTAATGGCTATGGTAGAATGCACTGTGTGCGATATAGTTGGCCTGCAGCACACAGCTGCATAGTACATTCCGTGGCAACTGTTTGATTGTCTGCTATACGGCGATGTTATGTACGTACTTGGCGGTTTAATGTGTTTTCTCATAAACCGTATATAGCCCTGAGGATGTTATTAACTTATGTACACGAGACTAATTCGAAATTGAGGCATTACTGAAAACATCATCTGATATTGGCAACAAAGAAATGGAAAGTAATTTATTAAAATTTTGTTTCTAGACATAGTTCTTAGTTACGAGCTAAGAATAGGTGTATTTCTGAGAATTAGACTTCAAATACGACTTCTCCGTCTGTTGGAAAAGTGAAGTTATCCTTTTACTAGTACCACCATTTTCACAAGTCTCGCAATCACTTAATAAATGTAGCGACGGAAAGTTTTTAGACAATTCAACGTCTCAGAATGATCCAAATGTCTTCTCATTCTACACCGTTTGCCGTGTTGGTACAAATTTGTTGAAAAGGCTGTCGTCGAACTGAGTTGAATGTAACACCCAGAAGCACCACCCTCCCAACAGCCATTCTTTGCAAATCAACACACCATCGAAGCTAATTTTCGCTGTGACGAATGTGCCACTTGGTCTTCTTCGTCATCAATTATGCGATCCAACTTAGATTCTGGCTGTCGTTAGACACCATTTGTTGGAAAATATGTATTGGATGACAGCATTTCAGCTTACAGCAGTAATATCGATTTGTGTTTTCCACAAGAACTCCTCTCTAATTGTCTGCTGGATTTTTATCCGTGAATCTCTTTGCTGTCGGCTTATGTATTTTTTTGTGTTTCATCACTTTAATCACTGTCAGGGAAAGTATGATGAATTCGTCGCTCGTCAGAAAGTATCTCAACGAAATTAATTTCAAAGTTCAAATTGGTGAATCCCCATGGTCTCCTTCTCCGAGACAAGGAGACAACAAGGATCTGACCATTTTCAGCCTTAAATTAAATTTAAATAACCTCGTATAAATAACATTAATCAACGTCTCAAATCCGGTTTCGAAAGGGTTGAAGACAGGAGGACATATCAATTTATTCGGAAAAGATTGATTGGAATTTAAAGTGTTAAAAATATATATTTGATGGATGCCCACGACACAAGGAACTGCTGCTAATCCTTGGCAGGAGTGTATATTCGGATGGAAGTACGAACAACGAACATCGTTAAGCGCTCCCGTGACCTACCCTGTAGTTCCGGGCTTTTGTTTATTTTGCATTCGCAGATGAATTTATCGCTTATCAGAAGCTCGTCTCTACAGGTATCTCACAGGGTAGAAGTAATCAACACTTTCTGCTTCCATTTCATTTAATTACGAAACAATGGCAAGATTCTTCACAATTCACAAATATGTGCTCACAATATCCCCAAAATGGAAAACGACAAAAAAAAGGACTGCCACCCACCAACCAAGGATACATGAGAATGTGGTTGCAGTCAGAGTGCTACGATCCATAAGGAGGAAATTTAATTATCTTTTTGTTTCCTTTTCAACACACACTCACGCATACAATCCACGAAGGAGAAATATTAGAACAGAGGAAAAAAAATTAAGCAAAATGTCTCGGGGTGTAAATGATGAAAGAAAAGGATTTTCGTGTTACCGCATCAGGGATACACTCCCGGGGAGTGTATAATAATTAGGTGAGTATGATGTTTCGTTCGCTTTAAATGTTAAATGTACCCCACCAGCTCGATGCTGGCAAATCCCAAATGTTTATTACGTTATATTTTAATTAAAGTTGAATGTTTGCCGGTGTGTACGTGATATAATTTTCGTTTTCACATAAATGAGGACGGAGTGTGCGTGGACGAGATAAAGGTGCCAAAGGATCGTTAATAAGGAAAAATATTATTTTCGTTTACAAATTTCTGCAATAACGTTATGGGCGGAGAAGAAAGGGTTGCGTTATGATTATGGGGGGTGGTGTTTTGAAGACTTGTTTGAAATAATACTGTGCTTTATTTTCAGATAAAGGAAGTACTTACGGTAATGGGTTCTACACGGTCTTTCATGACCGGAATATGGTCAGGAGGAGAGGAAATGCTTTCTTTTTGTTGCTTCATCCTCATCAATCGGCGTGACGGTGCCGTGGAATAGGAGCAAATAAATTTTACACAGTTGAAGCGATGATCACGCAATATATTTTTCAGCTTAAGTGGTTTGTATGCTATTTATGTGTCGAGTTGAACACACTATAAATTTAATGCAATTGCATTGAATCAATTTTTAAAATTGGAAATTTTTGCTAGACAACTCAGAAGCATAAACTGTATTTCATCCACTGTGTGAGGATGAGTGGGGAAATAATGACAAGTGAAATTGCCAATTTGCCTTCATTTTACTTTCTTAAAACATTGATTGCCACGGCTAGCTCATGTGATAGTCAGGCACTTTCTCACTTCGGGCTGTGGCATACAAAAATGGTATAATTTATTTGCGCCCTAAGAAATTTTCCCAAAATTGCTTTGGTAGTCAATGTGCTAATGGGAAATCGTACACGATTTTTGATGTCTAACCTTATACCGCTTATTTGAAATAATGCCAAATACTGTTAGTTTGTTTAATTTTAGAGACGTCTAGTGCGCTTTATTTCAACTCCACCTTTAGGAATGGTTTAATTGGTTTATTTGACTTCAATCATATCGCCTAATTTTGAAGTTCAGACTCATTTTGTTTTCAAATGGGAAATAGTAGAGAACCTTAAGAAGAGCCAAAAGGTAAACGCCGCCACCGCTTTACATCATAATGTTCGCATGAGGCCAGATTTCAAATTCAGTGTGATTTCGTTCGAGAACATTTTACGCCACCGAGAATACTGCAAGTAGATTCACACAGTGACCCGATGTAAGGCCTTGATTTGCCTTCAACCTTATTTTGTTCATCAAAATTAGACTCATTTGGCTCTATTTTGCCAAATACTTTCCAATAATACTGGTCATAGCCATATGTAGACGCTTACCTAACGTTTGTGCCCTTAGTCCCATGGAAATTCTCACGAACGACTTAGCTACACCGGCGGTTACGAGGAACAAGCATGACATGCTGTTGCCCTGCAATCCACCCTGCCTGGAATCAAAATTGGATTCAGAGTACGTGGGAAGTCATCGCTATGGAGAGTAATTTACACGCATATTCGACTTCACGGTCACATTTAGACCGAACAAAGTAAGTCCCTCAGGCCATCGTTTCGTTTTGTTGACAGAAATGAAGCCAAATGCCAACTTTTCCTTAGTTTGCCTCATTTCCACTTAATAACAAAAATATTCCAAATGTAGCCTTATTTTGTGGGGAAGTTGTTTGACATATCCGATGCATACTCCTTTAAGATGTGTCTTTGTGGCATCAACATCCTAAACGGGTCTTCTTCAGTAACCCCACGTGTTTGACGTGGTAATATTTGCACAAGATTTTGGCGCGTGCCTACAGAGTCGTTGACTACAAGCGGCGATGTTTAAAGAACTGTCAGCAGGAGATATGCTTTCTGAGCATTACCAACGACTGAAGAAGGGTGGTAACCTTTAAAAAAGAAGTTGGTGCTTACCAAAGACGACCTACGCATACTTACCTTTCTAAAGAGATATAAACAGTCTGGCAACAATTACATTAAATTACTTACAACTTTATTTTTGTGAACATTCTATTTTTGAATTGATTTTTTTGTGTCATATTTTTTATTAGAAGTTTGAGCTAAAACGTACAGGTTTAGGGTAAATAGCATTGCCAGGAGTTTGCGACTAATGAATGACTATACAATCCAAGTAGCTTTATACAATTCAAACACAGGTGGTATCTGGTAAGAAAAATAATTGAACATGATTAGTCATCACTATTTTTTAGTCCTCTTCTGTTTGTTCCTCCTCTCCATTTGTTCAAAATGGTATACCTCAAGGATCTAGTTTTGGGCCGTTATTATTTCAATTTACATGCATGAACGATGGTTTGCATGCGTAGGAGTCGACGTGGAGACCACGTATCATGTCTCAGAGCAAACGAATATAAGAATCTAAGAAATTAAATATGTAAGACCTCAAATCTGGTCCTCCTGTGTCTCCTGTGTCCTGTTATGACACCAACCACATGACTTACGTGTAATCTATTCAACGGAGGATGCTTGTCAGTCATCTCATGCTCGTTAGTTCAATTATTATACTTCTTAGCAAGCGTTTGCAGAGAACACTGTTGCTTGCCTGGCTAATTCGCCTTCTACGGAGTTGGCTGCAAGGGCTCCGTATCCTACTACCTAGCACAGGCAAATATTAAAGACTGTTTAGCAATTTCTCCTAGAGATTAACGATACCCTCTGCTTGTAATATATGATCCTTAATGTACACTGACCAAAAGTAATCAATAAATAGAAAGAAATCAAATTATGCTCAAAGGATGTAGTGTAACTAACCAGTCCTTTGATGAACGAAGGCATTGTTGTGGACCATGTGAGCGGTCATGTCTTTAAGCTAATACCAGTACATTTATATATTTCAAAGAAGACAAAGCACCTAAAACGAGGTAAGTGAACCTTGTTGTAACTCAGACGAGCTTGTGTGGGTGTGCTGAAAGAAAACCCCAAGTAAATTATTTTCCATTTGAAAAAATTCTATTTCACCAGACAATGGTCACGTAGCTCAGCTTTTTCCTGCAACGCGTACGCTTATGCAGCAATAATTTATAAATCAGGAAAAACAATCTGAACCGGAAATAAATACCCGTCAATAAATTACAACACACTTCACCGAGCAGCACAACTCAATTCCAGTTCAATATCGAAGTTTGCAAAGATTCCTCGTAACTTCTTGTACATTTATAAGTATGTATACGTTTGTCGGTTTCAGGTGAAACTCTAAGACCATGCCAAGTATTCCGACAATTTCCACTTCCCACTTCCAACGACTAAAAGTGTCGCCATTAATTTATTCAATCTACCCCCCTCCCGCCACCCACTTACCGCTGGAAAATCGAGAGGAGTCAAAGAAAATACAACCCCATGACCATTAATGTCAGGATCAAACGAACAACTTTTCTCTCCTCCTTAAGGACATTTTCCTCCTCCATCATCCACCCTACCCTCCCCAACCCATCACCTCTACCCGCAGAGCATCTTGTCCCCAAGCACATTTTGTACCATTTAACTGAAATACCAAAAATAGCTTCACAACAACGAATACTGACGCTGAACGGTTTTTGCCACCGCCGCAACCCATACCACCCAGTCACTAGTATCAGTGATTGTAACAAGCTCTGGGAGCGGGGACCAGATCTCCTGGGGCGCTGTGGTTTCAAAAAATATGTGCTTTCTCACCGTTACCGCAAAGACGGGGGGAATAAATTCAAAAAGGACGAAATAGAAATCCTGCCATGTCACACCTGACTTTACAACTACTTACAGAGGTTGGTGTGCTGCAGCTTGTCATCGGTGTCGTCGCCTTGTTAATGTATAAAGTATCTGACGGCAAGGCTCGGTACGTACTCGTATATTAATAATTCATCGCATTTCAGAGGTTTTCAGCGCGGACACAATGATTCGAATGGAAGGAGAGGAACCAATCCGGTTGAGTTGAGCTCATATGCGCGAGAGCCTGTACGAACACAGGGTGTCCTCACAGAGTGAAACATCACAACGCCACCGCAGCCATTAGTCAACGAGGGGTTTGACGAGCAAAGACGAACGCTTCGGAATTACGAACAAAGTCTTAGAACCAGGAATAGATGTTCGAAAAAAAACATCATCTGCAGCAACAGCACAAGCAAAGGGGGGCAGGATGCTCGGAGGATGTGCGAGAAAGTAAGCAAAAACATACATGTGTAAACAGGCAGCGGTAGTGGTAGCAGTTGTGTGATATTTTCCCAATTTTGTATCTTCTGCAGGAAGCCATGAGGCTGGGGGTGGACGCGAACAGATGACGTGCCTTGAACTTATCCTCGGGGAGTCTACAATTGTGTGCGTCAGCGACTGGCAGCATCTCAATGTGATTTATTTTCATATTGATAGCCTTTTGATTTCCATTCCTCTTTTATTGTGTGAATTATACGAGTCGCAGGGGGGGGGGGGGGAGGGGTGAACTGAGCTGAAATTCCATTTGGCATTCTATGTGGCAGTGGGCGTTGGCAATTTATTTGCGAGTACACCTACTCACCCAGGACGTGGTTGAAAAGAAGTACACATCGACGGAGCAAGTGAGTCGGATGCATCCGTCACCTTGGTGGCCTCTGTGCGACATATTTTATTACGGCTGCTAGATGGATGTCGTTAATATTTTACAACATCAATTTTATACGCTGAATGTGAATGATTTTATTTTGACATTGGCTGTCATGTGTGTGTCTGCTCGTAAGTTGGGAGGGAGTGAGGAGTTATCTTTTTCTTTTTTTCTTTCACTTAGGCAAGCAATGAAAAGTATAAACAAAATAAATGTGCACATAAAATGCTTATCGTGTTTTTCTTCTTTTTTTTTGTGTGCTCCGTTCCATAAATATGAAGACAGGAATGAAATTATTACACAAAAGTTTATCGTTTGCAAAGTTCCATCCCGGAATTAAGCGAAAATCAAGCAAGATAATGGTTTTTGAATTCTGATACGCAGTAATCGGAGGGCATCTTTGGCAAGTTGGGACGCTCGTGGGCTGCACCAACTTTAAAGCCTTCGAAAAACGCATCGACAGCCATTGGGTTCTATGAGAATCTACCCTCTCATAGAACCCAATTGCTTTCCATGCGTTTTTATAAGAAGGAATTAAAGTGAAAGTAAGTATCCGGATTTTGGGTTGACACAATGAGTCCACCGAATATTGTAAAGAATTGTTCTTGTCCTGCAGACTTCTTGTGGAAATGATTTAGTTCATATAAAAATCTGCTGATGCTGAACTCTGGCAAACAATAAAAACGAAAGGATACTCCAACATTGCCCGATGTTGAAGATGTTCTTCAGGCTAACTACATTATTCCTGACTTAATATGGAGATGAACCTTTATTTTACAACCACCACTCAGTTCGTGCGGGTCCCGAGTGTGAGAAGCCCCAACTTAAATAAGGCTTAATATGGAATAAAATATAACATTGAGCTAAATTTAAAATTAGTGAAATTGAAAAAAAAAAAAAGTTGAGCTTGGCAGGTTCAGTATGTGCGGTCTGTCACTTCTCGTATGTGGAGTAAAATTAAAGATGTTTTAACAATTCCCATCTGGTTTCTAATTCCCATGCACATTTGATTGATCTGAACAATCCATCACTGGAAACCATTCAATAGAAGAGTACTGCGCACTCTTGCTCAACAAAGACATCTCAATAGACGGTTGAATCGAATCTGCACACTGATTGCAAATTGATTGAGTCATGCTTGGGGAAATATTGTGAGGTCATTGATGAGATGAGAAATTGTGCGAAACATTGAATCAGTTCTATTATGAAATATGGAGTCAAACAAAATAGAACTGTAACTTAACACGAATATAAGCCTAGTCAGATGCTTGCGTGTACAGGAGGTAGGGTTGCAACTAGAGGCAAACTAGAGCGTGTGGAGAACTTCCATTCCAAGCCTGAAACGCAACTGAGGATGACCCACTTTAAGGAGCACACTTATTTCCAGAGCAGAACTTTTCATAGCTAACAAAACTATTACTGACAGGAAAGGATGTCATTGAAAGGCGATTTCAAAATTTGGCTTTTAAATGAGGAATAAAGCCGAGCTGGCATTTTGAAGTGTACCTTCTTGGAAATAGGCACCCGAAAAGTTCAATTGAAATAAAGAAAATGCCGCATCCACCTATGCACAGTTGCTTGATGATTGGAGTCAGATTCGTTAACGTTGTTCTTTTGTTATAATAATAATAATAATAATATAATAATATTGGTGGCGCTACAGCTTCTCGGCAACCACTCGTGTTATGCGTGCTATTGATCTCTCACGAGTGGAAAGAACCTACAATTTTATGCCGACTCCGAACGGCCAAGTTTGAGAAGCATTTTCTAGACAGTTTATACTCTTTGAGCATTGTCAATGACTCGAAAGAGGTGGGGCCGTGAGAATTATTTGTGTCGTACTAGGATTCGAACCTGGATGCCGAGGTTCAAGTGAATAGGAGTCGACGCACAACGCTACTGCAGTTCACTCTTTGTTCATTTAACCCGCGTCTACGGTCGTATCTAAGGTTAGGTAAATGGGTAGACGCGTAAGTTACGTTGCACTGAGATCCCGATGGACCCATTGTGACCACACCATCGGCACGTACGTCCCCATTATCACAACTTCCGAGGCGTGCCTTGAATGCGATTCCAACAGGTAGGTGACCGCTTGGCAGATCCAGGACGATGTGGTTGGATCAAGAGTTAGATGCTATGGTGGATGATCGAGTGGCCTTGAGATCTCTTGCATGCCTTGTCCCTGCGACCCCGTGGATCATACGGATCAGATGATGATGGACCCATCGTGATGGCCTCTTGTACCCGTCATGTCGGTGTGTTGCTCAGCCATATTAAAATTCTAAAAAACCTGAAAATAGAGGTAGAGGTATTTTTGTTTGATCCTGGATATCTTGGATGAAATGTTCTCCCTGTTTTCTGTATCTCAACTGGCAAAGACCTGGACAGTCACAGGGGTAGTGAGGTGTATCTTCATTTACTTCTCCGTCACCACAGCCTCTGCATATGAAGTCATGGGTACGGCCCATTTTGTTTTCATGATACTAGAGATTATTATGGCCAGTTAATATCCCAACTATCATCCCAACCAACTTTCTGTCTCATTGAAGGAGTTTGTCGATTTTTGAACTGTTCAACTTTGGCCACAGCACCCGAGTGGTCTCACAGGTGGTTAAAGAGTTCCACTTTTAATTTGCTGACTCTATGATTGTATCATCCACCTTTTTTCTTCACATCTGTAAGTGGTGGTTTGATCTACAGGCTTAACGCACTATCGCACACACACACATCCATTCAAAGCTCCTAATGCAGTCGTAAGAATTTGCATGAAGTCTAGCATGATCTTGTTACTGTAGTAAATTCGGAAATTATCGTGTGCCCAATTAATTTCGCCTTACCTCACGTCGTATTAAAATTCCTTCATCATGTTTGATTTTGAACAGCAGAAGCATGATCGAAGTGCTGTTGATGTCCCAGTGACCCACTCTACCGTAACTGAGATATACGCTCATATCTACTTCTACGCAGTACTCTAGTGTATTCCTCGTAAATCAATATGCAACGAAACGATTTTTGTACACCACTTCTTACTACTGCAAGTTTCTAATGTATCACCTTTCTAATGCTTAAAATTAGTTTTGAAAACATTTTCTTGTTAAAGAAACCATTTTGAACGGGCCATTAAAATCTGTCCCAAACCAGAGAACACCACCCAAATCACCTTGCTGTCCACCAATACTTGAATGAGTATTAAAGACAAGAACCGCTCGACGAAATGTTGTACCACCTACTCAACAGCAGATGGCACTGCCGTCAATTGAAAGAAAATTACATGGGCATTTGAATTTCTGTACCACATCCAAGAAAATAAGCTTATTGTCAAATATAGACGTATGATGTTAAATGTTCTTAGCATAATGGGGACACATCTTTTATTTGCGACAGGAACTCGCACCATTGATGTGCTTCTTTCTTAAATAAATCCATTTGCCTTCACCCATGTACTCACCTCACCAAGCTAAACAACAAAACAAAAAAAGACAAAGGGGGAAATAGAAAAAAGAAGAAGGAACAAAAAACAACGGCGACAAGATTTTATATCTCACCCTGCAGCGCGTACATTATTTTTACTCCCTTCATTGATAAGCTGACTTCACTGTCACGTAGATTATTCATCGCCACAAATAACGACAGGAACTTGCCAAATGGCAGAGCCACCCACCGTTCTCGCACTCTGCTGGGGCCCTCGCAGCATCATTCGGCGGTACTCAACGAAACGGGATTCCAGTTCCATTAAGAATCCTCCACTTAAACCAAATCAGAGTGGAAGGATGTGTCCTCCTAGATGAGCACTCTCCTTCTCTCTGCCTACTTACGAGTACTATCCGAGTACTATGCGAGTCCCGCTTGAAGATACATATCTATCTGTGCGCAGGCAGATGTTGAGTCTTCTCTTTGAATCCGCATATGTTTGACTGACATTGCACGTCGGGGACCTACACCAATGTGGAGCAGATCATTAATTATCTGGAATCTCTCTCCAGCTCTGAAAACATGGTGGGACGTGTGTATGTGTACTTGGCTTGGTCCCTATTCAGTGCGTTCCATTTTTCTGTAACCATTCATATGTGAGATCATGTGGAGCGAGAGGCATAAAGACGGCAAAGTTTTCCGTCTAAAAACGGAATAGAAAGAACGCCGAGTTTCCTTAATAATGTCGCCTTTTACGCTGTTCGCCGGATTATCCACTTAATGCACTGACAAAGGACACACTAATCGTTTTTCTTTTCTATTTTTTTGTCGTGCGTGTGTTCAGACTTGCGAGTATTCGCCTCTCGGTGAGTTGGATTTCATTAATTTTCTTCAGAGTGATGTGTGTCCAGTCAGATGAAAATGTATCCTTCCTTTAAAATTCAATTGAAAATGGTTACAATGTGCTCATGTCTTGACCAGTTATAGTGTGCCAATAGATTGAGACATCACGAAGGGGGCAGCGTATCTAAGATGAATGTCAATTCGTCTCAAGTGGTCGGCAAGAGGAAGGCGGCATCATGGACTTGCTTTCAATCTGATAAAATGGTAGCAGGACTAAATGTGGGTTTTTTTTCGAAAAAATGATGCCTCTTTTAAGACGTGGCACTACATCGATTGAATTCAGTATCGAGACGCTCTGGAAATGTGTGGGGATTTTGTGTTTAAGGCTGAAAGGAGAGAAACAACTTAGAAACCTTAAGCAATTGTATGACTGAATGTACAGTAGGATGCAATGGATGACTTTGAATCTGGAAATTCGTCTCACTTTCAGAGCGACTGTAGGGAATTTGATCTGTTTTCGATTCAACCTCTCTTAGTATAGTATTAATTATATTTCTATATTTGCTGAAATCTTTCAAGAATCCAGAGTCCAGTGAAAACGCCTACAATTATATCAATACTTCAACTGCTACAAGAAATTTGGTTTTCGGAACGATTTAAATACAGTTTTGGCAGATTGTTCAGGTGATGTGGCTTGTGGTATCGTTCACACTTACTCGTATATTGTCTACATATCACTAGAGCTGCCATTTGAACTCCTGGAAGCTAGAATCACGGCTTACATTCCTTCGATATTATCACAATCAGATGATGGATGGTCGTCTGCGAATCTTAAAAGGCGGATTGACGTTGAGTGAATAAGTGTGAATGCATGTACATCAACTCCTAGGATCTCAGCAGAGCATATAATATTTCCTTACATTTACTAATTATTGTTGCTCTATTATAGGCTGATACGGTAGCGATCCAAGAAGCACATCTGACATCTGAAGGGAATATTAACACCTCTTTGGACAGACAGACGATTGAATTCGTTTCATTCACAAATTTTAACTACTACTCAGCTATTTGCTGATGAAACGGTTGAGCTTTCCAATATCCACCTCAGGTGGGTACCGGAAGTTTGCAACTCGCTAGACGTGGTACGACCTCTTCCTTCTCACTGAGTGGAAATATAAAATGTTACCTCTCACTACAGCTTAGTATCTTCTAAAGATGCGCACAAAAAGGATAACCAATCGCAAATATTTGAAAGGCACCATCTGCCTCATTAAAATGAATTGGCCAACAATCAACTTTAATCAATAACTTTGTATACTTAGATTAAATCCTGCCCTGCAGTCAGGACACTCATCCGCGTCATAACAGACAGTGCGCAATCAGCACATTTCTGTAGAATGGGTCTGCAAAACAATGATTCTTGCAGAAGACCTTCCCCGTGGCCCCTACTCAATGCCCACTCCTCATGCCATATACCCAAATTAAGCATAAACTGCATATAAATGTAGACACTTTGAATAGGCAAAAGCGACAATAGACCAATTACTAGTCGAATGAGCAAATCTAGATTCAAACAGATTAAACTGGGACTGATTTCGAAAGCATCCAATCTAGAGAGGTTGTATATAACACTTCCAAAAATAGCACAGAAGGCCGAAATCAACGAAGTAGGCAGGGCAAATCCATGAGGTCGCAATGCATTCATGTCTCATCACACCCCATTTTCTTCAATTCAATCCGATTCCGCAAAAGCAAATATCAGGCATTTACAGCTCGTTGTCAACGTCGAATTTATAGAAACTCACGTACTTACTAAGATATACTTATCAGGCCTGCTGCCAATGGAGAGTTTGAGTCTGAGCAACACTTGCCTTCCATCGTTAATGATCCCGAGGACGCTGCTTCCAGTCATCAATACCAAGTTATCTTCTCCGCGATGACGTGGTCTTTACACCGGAAAATCGGTCTTCTTCTGCTTCTTGAATGAGGAGGATCGGATTCGGATCTGAAGCTGGAACATTGGTGTCTATCTGTTCGATGTGGCAGAACACTCACTTCAATGTTATAATGTCTGTCTGGTTGTCCGTATCGATCTAATACTGTAAACTTTGCGTTTCTTTTTGTCATACGCTATTCCTGAATCACACCACTGTAGTCAGGACTGAACAGAACTGCTTAAGAACAGTCTATAGGCGGAAGGGTTTGAAATCAGATGTGATACGATTCAGTCCACGTTCATTGATTAGTACGAGGTATGTAAAGGGTCTTCCAATAGGGACTTTCAGAGTTGATAGCGGCCATATTGTTGATGCTATATCTGTCAAGTTTGTCGAATTGTCTATTTTGACAAACACCATGTATGTACATAGCGTTCAAAAACACGTGCAAATGGCCATCACCGTCAACAGCGAACGCTATAGGTCGATGATTACCAACTTCGTTTGGCCTGAATTGGATGATATGAACATGATATGTACGTCATGTGGGTTCAACAGCACTGCGCATCGTACCACACAGCTCAAACCACATTGGAAATTCTGAACGAGCGAGAATAAGAACCCATGCCATTGGTCAAATTCAGCCTGATTTATGTGCCAGCGTCATGGAAAAGTGTACAATTCGGATGTGCGCCACCCAGAGAAGCTGCGGCGCACATTTGAACGATGTTATTTTCCATATATATTGGCATTGATAGGTCTTTCAAACGAATAAAAAATGTCAATGATATCTCACTCACAATTCGTTTTATTCAAAGTTGAAGATTGGAAACGCTTAATGAAATACCCATTTCATTGCCACTTTATCAAATCAAAATTATACGTTTTACGCTTTGTATGATGCCCTTCAGCCAATTTAAGCGATTGGAACAACATCTTCCCAAGACTGCTAAATCGTACGAATATCAAGTCTGACATAAAAAAATAAATCATCCACAAGCGGAGTGCCTATAACCCAATGATACCAGGTTTAGTCGGCTTTACAAATCAAACTTCCCTACGATCAATTTGCCGCCATATCACTAGGAACCGCGGTATTCAATTGTGTTTCCACAACAATCTGCAAATCACTTCTGTATGTACGGTTTTAAAAGTAATTAGAAACTCCTTTTCAAGGAAAAATGGAAGAAAAAAAAAACGACTGAAATCGAATCTCTATTATCTTTGCCGCCATCTACTCGTGGATATGTTCCAATAACACACATCAGATTCACTTTTAGTTTTGTGTTTTTTTTTTGAGCTTTTTCCCTTCATCATGTCGAAGATGTATCTTACAAATTATAAAAATCCTCAGAACGGCCGTTAATAAATCCGCTTTGATCTTTGGTAACATCGCGCCCGCTGTACCTTATGTGTATGCGTCGGCACAAAAGGCAGAATCGACACAGAAAAGTATTACAGCACAACCAAGGATGATTCATCAAAATCGAAAAAGAAGAAGAAAAAAAAAGAGCTGAAAATACGGCCTATGGATGAACGAACAGACGAACAGGTTGTAGTGGAGTTATCAGCGCCTTGAATCTGGCGGTGGTCTACTGGCAACAAGTGGAGACGGTGATGACCATCTCGTTATCCCTGGTACGTGGTGTTAAAGTATTTGCGCGCGGTAATTAGGACAAATGATAGGCAGTTTCTGTGATGGATGCAATGATGGTTGATATCCGGTTTCTGAGTAGACGTTGTGAAACCAAACCACAGATGACGAGTTCAATTGATGCGCTGAGGTAAGGCCTTGCAAAAAACGAGATACAGGTTTGGTATAGTCTATCTATGAGGCTATTAAGTGATAGCGAAGTTAATTTGCAGGAAGTCCCATCAATGTGATTTCACTACTTTCCCGTCCTGACTTGCGATTCATTCATTTGTGCTGCAAAATGTCTAGACGACTTTGAGGCTTAAAGGAGCACACCTGATTGCAGACATTGAACACGAAGTCTAAGACATCTTTCAAAGGACGCACCCCGATGGATTCCCAACTTAATGACAGACAAAGTGTTGTATTGAAGCATTGTCATCTGAAACACTGAAATGGGCACAGACGCTATTTGTTCAGTTCAAACTATTTGTCGTCCTCATCGCAGTGATGGACAGTGACGATTCCGCCCTTCCTATGAACTGTGTTTCAGAGAAATGGCGAATAAAATGACAGTCCACGATGTTCTTCGCGGAATAATGAGAAGTCAAGCTCACTGCGGGACACCGTGCTTGCCTGGAAACCGATGAATAAATTGCATATTTTGCCATAAATACAAAGGGCGACCGCTCAAAAGGGCCGCCGAGAGCTCCAATTGGTTATGGGGAATACACAGATTGCCGCCGAGGTCGTAGCAGAGACTGCTTAATAAGAAAGACTGTGTCGCTTAAATAACCGCTTCGACTATCGTTCGAAGATGATTTGTTCCGACCACTATCGCCATGTGTGTTCAAAATGATGGCTTGCATTGTCAGACACTAATCGCCCCACCAACTCTCAACTGATTGCGTTACGAATTGACAAATCGAATACTACTTCCATTCAAATGGAACGCCAGGTAACCATTTCGTTGCGTGTAACACAAAATCATCCGACTAACCAACCATTTTGAATGAACGCCAGCTTCGTAAATGCCTTTCGCTATACCCAAGGCTCTTCTTCGCTCGAAACCATATCAAACGACTGCACCCGAGTGTGCGTGTGTGCAGAGTGTATGCGTGCGTGTGTATAAAGATCCGAACAAAAGGAAACTGAGCATCGCACAAAAGGCAGGTCGACTACTTTGCCAGATACAGCCTTTTGTTTTGCCTCTCACAAAAGATTCAGCGACGACGACGACGACGACGTTGGATCGAAATCAACCACCTTCATCCACAACCAACCCGAAAGGGACGCGGGACTAGCAAAAACGGGAACTCGGGTGAGAACATCTTGAAAACCTGTCAGCATTTTGATGAAGGTTCTTAAAGCCGACACCTACTGCCACCCCTGAGTACGAGAAATGTGTGCCACTCCACTGGCGCACACGCACGTGCATATGTGCCTGGTAACTTTAAATACCCACACACACGCACAAATCTCTGATCTCAAAAAATCTCTAATTCAAACAAATCCAGACAAAATGGCTGTTTCGATGAAAATGGAAGTGGAAGGAGATTATGTTGATGCGGGGGAACAATGGATTTTAGAGCTGATGGGGAAGGCAGTCAGTCCCACATCCCACATCCCACATCCCTTCATCGGTTAATTCATCAGCGACCACGTGAAGGGTGATGGCGGGCTGGGAGTGGGTGGCATTCCATTAGCATTGCATTCGAATTCATTTCGTGCGTCCGTAATAAATGGACTTTGGTCAAGTCGAAGGGCCAAGGGCTGGATTAGCTGAGATCCTTTTAATTACCTCAGACATCAACACTTTGTCACAACTTCTGGCCTTTTCTCAGTCCCACTGTTGAGGGTGGATGGGTGGTAATGTGTACAAAGTTTGGACGTGTTCCTCGTCCTCCGTGTGCATTGGGCCCTTTGGGAGGCTTTTGCTCCGTTCGTGCACCGTGAAGTTCGAATTCACTCTCCGCTGTCGAAGTGGTGATAACTGGTTTAAGTGAACGTCTAATTAATAGGCCTTGCTTAAGGAGTGCTGTTAATTATAGGATTCGAAAGGTAATGTGGTGATAATTGGGAGGTTTTTGTTTCATTGAGTGGCCGACTTATTGGATTTATCGACTGTTCTCTGGGAGGTTTACGATGATTTTAATTGCTTTTTAATTGCGGTCATACAAACACTCGCAGATCTTCTGATGGGAGTGTCGACTGACCTCGTTCTTCTCTTCTCGTATAAGTAAATCCTATTAGTGAACAAGAAGTGCGGGAGGAGAATCGGCGAGATCTCAAACACGAATATATTCTTCGAAGATGTCCGATGGAACTGCCATGGTCACAGAAAAATCGGCTCTGTATTCTGTTTGTTTCTGTTCTAATAACATCGCGTATGAAGTGATTACTTTAGTGAGGTAACAGAGAGCACTGTAATCGTAAGAATGACTAAAATCAATGAGAATGTGTTCTTTGAATTCATAAAATAAGAATGCAAAGACACAGCTATTTATTCAAGGCTGCTTTTATTATTTAATAGCACATTTCTTTCTATTCAAAGATCCTTTAAATCTCGATCATATCTAATTGAGTATAATTTAGTCCCATGTTCGATCGATGCAGTGAGTCTCTTTAGATGCATTTATCATTGCAAAATGCAAATTGTTTATTAACAAGTGCATGCACATGTGATATTCTTTGGATACCTCATTTTTCATTAGCCCACAACATGGGATCGGTGATATTAATTGGTTGGCTCGGGTCTGAAAGAAATCTAAGACCCATTTAAAATTGTCATGTTGTATACAAGGAATAACTAATTGGTTATTGTTTGACAGCACACGGGATGTTGTTGATTAAATATGGCCGAACAGTGCTTTTGTGACACTTCCTTGTACTGGTTCCATTTCATTCTGTGAACTATAAAATTTGTTGATCATTAAACAAGAGTTGCCACGCAAAATCTATTCACCATCAAACACACACTTTTGTTAGCCGAATCGAAAGATAAGGAAAGATCATATTTTCACTGAATGACAACATACAATAAAATCAACAGAATATCTGCTTTATTAAATGCGCGTACATGCTTAACGCCTTGTTCGGAATGAAAAATTTAATTATGCATTCGGAAGCTGGTAGCTTTCAAGTGGTTTTTTTTCCTTTTTCGGGCAAAATATGATCGACATGGGGTCAGTTAATGGGGCAGTTAAGCCAACTTACAACCATATGAACAACCACGATTCATACGGGGAGCCACTAGCCAGGTAAATATATGACTGACTGTAGCTAATTTAAACTATCGATCTATTCTTTCAGAAGGAACCGAAAGAAACCACCATCACTCACTTCCCTTGGGGACTAAAAGCTACCAAATTAGTATAGAATATATATATTTAGTATGAATCTGAAAAGCTTCTCATAAAAATTGTATACAGATTCTCCATCCCGTCTATGAAGTTTTTGCTTAATACTTACAATTCCCTTCTGGTCAACAGATGTGGAAAAATCACTGAACAATTGATGATTACTTCGGCATTAGTCCCTCTGTGGGTCGTGTCTAGACGCTATCGACGGTTACATCATAATTCCTAAACCCACATACCGTGAATTTTGACATTGACATCTTCGCAGCCAAACCCTATTGAAAAAAAACTGAGACTGGGAAAATTCGCCTGAACAGAGAGGTGTGAAAACCGACTTTGAACCGACTCTTGAGGCGAATTTTTCACCACCAAAATCGATAGCCATGGACAAGAGCACGTGACATTCACTTGGTGCGGACTATAAGATGTATGCAAAAGAACCTCCCGATCAAGTTCATAAAGCTTCTGGTGAGTCACTACCTAGGTGTTATGCCTGACGTTCATCATCATCCACACGTTAACTCGTGTAGCAACCATACATGGAGCTTCTTCTGGTTTGGCCTTATTCAAATGGTTCCAACGGTTTTTGGTGCAATTTTGAGCTCCTCGGCAATTGAAACAAGTTTTACATGGCGGACTAGAAAATTTCCATGATTTGACATTTTCGGACTCAACGATTTTCATGATTGGCAACTTTAAGATCGAAATGAACAGGAACAAAAAAACGAGGAAACCAAGACTGAGCGATTTGGTAACCATAAAAACTATTTATTACTATTTATTATTTTCAGTCGCTTGTTCGTAGTTGCATTCTGTAACCAAGGGGCAACACAAGGTTAAAGTCAACCCCTAAACCTACCTGAGTTAGTTACCGACTGAACTAAAGACACCTTGAGTAGTTTCATAATAATTGTGTGTGTAGATCCTGTCGCTTTTCGCAATTCCTAGGTTGCCCTGAAACAAGCTCTTACAGCAACCACTCGTGTTGTGCGTTCCTTTGTTCTATCAGGCATAGAGGAGACCCACAGTTTTATGCCGACTCCGAACGGCGAAGTTTGAGAAGCTTTTTCTAGGAAGTTGGTAAATTTGGGAATCGAACCCTCAGTGTAGTAATGGACACACTAACTCACTGCGCCACGACATCCACCGTCTCAAGCTTGTTCCTCGCAAAGCCATTAGCTTACATGCTCTAGATACAATTTTCGGTCCTGAAAATATAGTCCGCTGGTTGATATGTCAGTTTCAACCATATTTACATATGGTGATGAATAGGTCAGATGGATTCCACGATATGGTAGAGCCGGTAACTAGCTAGGGAGAGGGCCTGCCTAGTGCCTACCATTGGCAACCAATCAGGAAACACCGGATGCCACCATAAACACTAGCAGAAGGGAACCAAATGGAAACCTGCAGAACGGCAGGCCAAACGTGGCATTAGGTTAGAAATGCTAGAAATCACCGAGGAATCACTCCGGTGATATCACAACTATCTCTATCACCTACTAATGTCATAGTGTGTATAGTACATACTGTGGCATCACACGTACCTACCTTAACCAAAATATCATACAAGCTGAGAAATTAAGGAAGAAATAATTTACCAATGTGGTAACGATACTCGTTAAAAGTGCTATTAAGCAAGAAATCCGCAATTAAGCTTTTAACGAATGCTTGGAAACTATTCGTGACAGATGTTGTGGCAATTGTGGACCGTCCACAAAACTCCAGCGCAGCCTTGTTATTTTGATTGAATGCATTGCGACACATTTACGACAGAGCTCGGATTTAATTTGCGAACTAATTTGTTAAATTTTCAATTAAGTTCCGGTACCAGTTGAAACACCACTTGCGAGGCACTAACATTCCAATATTCTTTCAGTCGATTATCCAGCAAGGGCAAATATACATCGTTGATATACAAATTTGATGTATGTATCATAATTCTTGCTAAGATACGTCCATTTTGTCCAATCCTTCAAAATAAACACCCGTGTAAACGCAAATTCTGTTGATCCGTATAACACTCAGACTATTCGATTTATGTGTTCATGTGTATCTTATACACTCATTGAATGATTTTTGAACAAGCATTGACAGCACCTTTTTGCTGTCACGAGTACAGTCGAATAAGTCCTTAGTTTCTATTTTGCTCCAATCAGAAGTTTCAACTAAAAAGGGAAAATAACCCAATTTTATTTTTTGATTTCCTTTTAATTTTTTTTATTTTTAGTGATTGGACTTTAGTGTTCCGTAAAGGCGAAGGCAAGCCCCAAGACAAGCCGTCTCAAATAACCCAATTGTTTCCATCAATCTTGCACTCACGTTGAACCACACGGGACAGCCAAAGGTGAGCATTGGCCAGATGAGGGGCATCTAGCTGATAACCTTTACCTTTGTTGGCTGTTGTAAAACAGTCTCTTTGTAAGGGCGAAAGCGCCTAGGACCTCGGACCTCAAGTATCTGACTACAGACATTTGCGCCATTGATTGTCCGTATCGCCCAACGACTGAAAACATTCGCCAATTCTTTTTTGTGTCCGTCGAGGTCCTGAACGGAGTGGTTTCCGACTTCTTGAAGTTGATATTCGACTTTGATGCATAAAATTTACAACAGAGACTTCGAACAACTATTCACACTGTACATAACTTACTTCCGCAGATTATTCGATATAAACTATTTCTAAACCAACATAAAGGATTGCACTCCTTTTTCCAGTAATGCACTCATAAGGGTACATTTACAAAAACGCGTTCGTATGCCTTATCTCTCCATTTTAAAATAGCTAAGTACTTTCAGGAGACTTCCACGTGAGACGACGTTTCAGATACCTCAATCAAAACGCCATCAGTTTATCATAGCTTCATGCTCGCCTGGAAGTGCAAGTCCGAGGGTAAAATATTGAAGTAAAATGATATCAGTGAATAATGCAAATGTCTTCATTACGCCCATCAAAGTGATGTGGATTTGATACGAAACCTTGCATTTGCATTATCCCTCAACACCCCCCGTCCTTCCGACGAGACTTCACTCGCTCTCTAAGCGTGAATTCGAAGAAAAAAAACAACCCGATAGAATCTTCTGCTACCTCTGGATGAAATCCACGAAGATTTACACGAATCCAGTGAGCATGTCAGGCTGCTCCTCCCCAACAGCCTCAACCACCCAGTGTGGCTTGGCTATATCATAGTGGAATTATGCGGAATGATTCCTTCTAAGAGTGCGGTTAACAACTGAGGGAGCTGTCTTTGAACGTTCCTTTTGTGTTCGCGTCGTTCTTGTTCTTTTTTTCTTTTTTTTCGATTTCCACAGCGCTGTTGAAAACCCATATACAGTGTAACCAAAGTTCGTATATGTACACATGTACAATTGTATACAGAGCTGTGTAAATAGAAATGTATAATGTGTACTTATTCAGAGAGAAATAATGAGGAAAAAAAAGGCGAAGAAGGAAACTAAATAAAAAACACACGTCCGTACGTATATTCGTAGTACGTATCTCGAGGAATTGACGTGAGATCATTAATCAAATTGCAGAATGCAGACTTTTCAGTGTGCCGCGCTGCTCTGTGGCATAGAGCAGTTCTTCAATTCACTTTGCCAACAAGCGTATATCCTTTAAGTGACATACAAACACATGCACACTCTCGCACGCGTACAAGCCCATACTGATACACGTGGTGGTACGACTACAGTTTCAGATCTAAGCCACCAACAGTGTGAAGCTACAGTGGAATTGTAACGAGCAAAAATGTTCTCGCGAATCAGTTCAACCCGTGGTGAAGAGTTTTCACTTTTCCATTTTTCTTTCCAATCGCCAAATAGAAAATGTGCTACATAATATCATTGATAGTGCGAAATGAAAACGATATTCTTTCCTCAGAGCCGGGGCGAAACTTGACCTAACACGGCTCAGTGACAGATGTCAATTGGCGCAAGGGAAAAATCACTGAATTTTGCATGGGTTGCACAGAGGGGCCATTATTAGACCAGATTCACTGCTTTGAAGACCGTGTTTACTTCCGCCACTCGCAATAAAGAACCTCTCATTCTGACTGTTGGGGAATCAACGAGGGGAAAAAATGTTCAGTCCGCAAGTTGGAACATCGGCGTTATGGGCAGAGCGTCATAATGGCCAGGTATAGCCGATGTAGCCAGAGACTTCGTCTACCTCCGAGATCGTAGGCGTACCGAGATCAATCGAAGAATAAACATCCACTGTTCCTTTGGCTCTTTCGAGAATCAAGCTGACTTTATAGAATACATTGATCTGGGTGCGACGTTGATTGCGTTGATGGCCTCTGGGGGGGAGAGATTTAACCACGAACCGTACATCGACATGCACCTAGCCTTTTTACGGATTCAACGCTTAAGGCGGCTTAGCTATGTAGAGCGCATGGACAACTTAGCTCGAGCCCGAAGAGATTTGAGGCTTGTTAGTTGAGGTCCACGTCAACCCCAGCTTGTATCACCACATAAAGACACAGAAGGAGACAAATCGAACAAAGAAGAATTTGATAAACTAGAAAGAAGTTTATCTGTATTGTAAGAGAATGTTTAAATGGGAACCGTATACCAATGCGAACTGGGCTACATAGAGTGAATTTTCTAACAGTCTACATGCTTAATCGGATCTCAATCGACTTTATGAGATAGATTGCGTAGTTATTTTTGTCTGAGGTGTTTTTAACTCTAGACTGGAGCACTCAGACTCAAAACTGGTGCATTGTACTACCAACAGCAACCTCGGTAGGTATGTAAGTGGGCTGTTAGCGAAATCGCCAGCACACTTGAGATACCTATAGTCGGACTACTACTACTGATCGACACAACTCCAGTGGTAGTGCCGCTAATTCGATCCCAACGGCAAATTTTGACTGGACCAGATTTGAAAACCGGATAAAAGCGTTGCTTTCATTGCGATTCGAACCGGGGAACCCTCTAACCAAGGGCAGGCACTCAACCAACTGCGCCATCCAGTACATTGTAGTTAACCTACTCACTAACTTACTTACTGAATTACATCTTTCGATGGTGACTCATGGAGAATCGGAGCTTCGGCTGAATTCCCTTCCATGCTTGCTGACAACGGACACGGTGCTTCCAGTCGTCATCAAATATTTCGTCGGTGACAACTTTGTAGAAGGATCGGTCTTTCTATCCTAGTGTAGTTAAGTTTAAGCCGGACGTTAACTTCACCAAAGAAAACTTTTTCTGTTCAATGCACGAAATACTCGTCTCGCCAGGAACGCTCATCAGTTCATCCACAAGCCTGCTCTTGAACGCAGTTTTAAGTTTAGAGACTCGTGTTTTAGTCATATTTCGTGCATATGAAATGCTCCTCACAGCCCATTATTTCCCACTAACTATGGTAGACACACATTTAAGACCCAAGTCCTTTTTGTCATCTACACCAACGGCCCATGCCGTGGCTTGACTCCAAACACTTAAAATATATTCAAACTCTGTCACATCTGGGAAGACGTGGCTAAAAATATAAAGAACAAATTTTCTTTTAAAGGAAGCTCGCACAGATTGCAAGAATGACAGTAGGGTACGAGTGACTTGGTAGTGGCAGACAAATTCTGTTGCAAACTGTGTGTTCAACTCAGTGCTAGCTAGAGCCAGGTAAGTTGTTTTGGATAAGTTCAGTCTGATGTACACGCCAAGGCTCTGTTTTGTCGCAGTTTATTTATACAGATTTAATAATTATCTCCTGCCTCCCACGTCTAATCCGAATCCAATCCTTCGTTGAATACAGTACTCTCAGTTTTTCGAATTATTTCCAAACGCAGGACTCGGCCGTAGAGTTAGGGCAGAATTGAGCAGATTGAAGTAGAACTTTGACAGCATAAAACAATAGATAACAATAACAGGGGTCAACAAAGTGAAATTTAATGATTACTTATATAATTCAAAGCTCGGCACTGTCACTTAAGTGATCCCGCAATAGACATCAGCCATTATTCATGAGTGAGGCTTGTGTCGATGAAATCAAAACCATGCCTGGTACGTGGAGCATTGTATCAACATAACCATAAATGAGCGTTACAATTTTAATTTAATTTAATTTATTAACGTTCCTCCCAATCGTGCCACCCAAAATATGGATTCCTTTGGGGGTGTGTGTCCAGACCTATAGTCTGGAATGGAATGGATCTATAATTAACTTCAAGGATCATATCTTAGTCGATTCATTAACTTAGCAGTAGCAATTCGAAACATTGTCCTAGTCTTTGTTGAATTGAGTTCTGAACGCATATCTCATCGTAAGCATATCAGAAACCAATCAGAAACTAAAATGTGCTACCGCCATTCACCCTAACACAACCACCCAGCAGTCCTCACTTCTTCGCTTCAGAAGAGTGTAATCGAAGATACAATTTTTTTTTGTTGCCAGGTTCTTATTGAGCCAGCAGCATCAACTTCAACGAAGGATATCAGGAGGACATTTTTCCGACAAGCTGCCTTCACCCCCGTTTGTCAAACGACAACTGTTAGAGCTTGGATAGTTAGTTTCATCATGTCGTTTCTAAACACACACACCCCTTCCGTGTATGTGCTCACGTCATCCCCCTCGCATATACTATACACAGCCCAACACTTCAAGTATATCCCGCATAATTTTATAGCCTCCTCTCTTAAGCCATTCTGGATTTCCCATTCCCCCGAATTTCTCCTTGCCGCGCCTTGTCGACCATTGCCGATGATGGCTGCTGCTGATATTTTTGTGCGTGAATTTCTCTAGTTCTTCGTATGATTTGTCATTTTTTTCATTCACATCCACACCGTGAGTGGGATAATTTTTCTCAGAGGATTTGGAATTGAAGTGACATTTCTATAAAGGAAAACTCCGTAGACTGTGAGTGAAGGTTATTAAAGGAAAAGTTCCTTTCTCCCTTTGCACGCTGAAGGGATTTGCTGTATTTTTTTTTTTTTTTTTGTTTGTATTTTTGTTGTTGTTTGTACACTCCGTTCATTCGAATAGAACTAACGATGGTACAATCAACACTGTGGCTGCTGGAGAGACATGTGCATGGATACGGCAGAGTAGCCATTTCAATTGTAGTCATCGAAATTGAATACGGGTGTGGGGTGGAGAAGCGAAAATGGCGAGATTCACATGTCACATAGAACTCGCACAGGGATTGGTCGGGGCAACACCATCAGGACATGGGATTTTTTTAATTGAAAATTTCGACATAATTCGCATCGGGTATACATTTGAAAAAGGAAGGCTTGTGCATTCGGAATATACGGAACTGAGAAGTCTCTAACCGTGATTATGACAGGTTTGTTTGAAATCTTTGCTTTGAATGAGATATCAAATTGAAACATCATCAGTACAGCGATGCAATGACTGTTGCTAATCACTGTTTTGATTGAGTAATGAGCCCTCTCTCAAATTATTTAGCTGACTTCATACAACACAATCTTGCTTTACGACGTGTGGAGGTAATGGATGGGGACACTGCATCAGAAGACAGAGAGAGCGATTTAATTCACTGCATCTAATGTGGGGTATGTAAGTGGAGAAGGTCCAACTTGGTGTGCGCAACTGAAGGCCGGAAGCTGGTTGGAGACGTTTGTTTGTTGAGGCCCCTGTCTGCTTCGAACTGTAGCACCACTCAAAGAAAAAGTAGAAGTCGCAAAAACAAGGAGTTCAAAGCAAGTTAGAAATGCTGCCTCATTTCGCATTTGAAAGAGTTTGTCTGGATCTGTCCATATATTCCGCTATTATTTTGCATAATTTTTAAAAAATTGTGTGCGTAGACTCCTGCTGTATTCAATTTCCGGCAAGACCCATGGTTTTCATAATTTACGTCTTCACCTTTCTCGAGGCATTGACAATGCTCGGAGAGTATAAACTGTCTTTTCAAACTCCTACGTTCGGAGTCGAAATATAATTGTTGGTAAAGACGAGCAGTTTATGTAGAAGCTTCAATCTATGTGCTCTTATATAAGTCCATTACGAGCTGTCGCCAGTAAAATTAAATGACGTGCTTAATGAGGTTATGTTTGTCAGTAAAAAAATGACGTGCTTAATGAGGTTATGTTTGTCAATAAAAAAATCAGCCATTTTAACAATGAACAAACAAACATTGTATTATCAATATTTTCACCTCTCCTCGGGAACTCCACAATATTCTTTTCTGCTGATGGCGATGCTTTGCTAGGGAGCATCAGATCGTCAATAAAATTTGTGAAACGAAAGCATTTCCGACCACTGTAATATCTGCTCCATGTGCCGTATACACAAAAATGGCGATTGTAGTTCTTGAAAAACGGCGTGAGCTCTGTCTGTCAATTCGACATCAGATCAAATATGGGAAATCCTGGATAAGGCTTGCTACGTAGATTCGTAGTGGATTCCCCTTTAGGGATAGCAGCTTAAATGGGACAAAAAAATTAAGGCCGAAGTGTCCCAAATAAGCGGAATTCACTGTAGAACATCATCACTGTAGCATCATCGTTTTATCGATTTTAAAGACGCATACGACAGGAATTATGCGAGGAAACTATTCGATATGGGAACCCGAGACAATTATGTTTTGATTATGTGTGCACCACGCTAAAAACACACAATGCACCGTGTAGTTCAGTTGAAGGACATCATAACCGTTCGATAGCTGCACTGGCACTCGGCAAGGAGGTGGGTAGTCGTATCATTTTGTTCGCTTATGCTAATGACATTGACAACATCACGCGTGGTTGAAGCTTTCACGGCGATTTAAAAACAGGGGAAACGAGGTTTACGGTCAAAAAAGCACCCCTCTATAAGGTTTCGGATAGATAGTGATATTCTTGTATTTCAACCCTCTTACCCTTTATACCGGACACGGAGATGAAATCAAACACTTATGGAGCAGTTGTACCACTGATAACTGACACACGAACCAAAAACGATACAGCCACCAGCTGGCGCACTGCACTGCCAATCTCATTACACCTAGTGCGTTGTTGCAATATGATGGTCTCAGCTGCATTCGTCTTATGCTACATGTAAACATATCGTCAGTAATTTTGGTGGGAACATTCGTTGTTCGAGTGATGAAATGTCTGCAACTCGGTGGGATCCTCTTTGTGCTTGATGAATTTTTCGGAGTCGTCGTTTACTTGTACACACACTCCCATTACCCCATTTGAACGGACACCTCTACATAATGGACAATGGATCACGATCGATAGATACAATTTTGAGGTAGTAAAGCAGTTTATCTACTTCATGCAAATTCGACAAATGCCAACTTAGTGGAGATCCGACTTAGAATAGCGCTTGCCAACCGGTACTACTTCGGTTTTTCGAAGACAAAACTTCTCACTCGAACTACCAAAATCATGCTGTACAAAACTCTAAATTTGCCAGTCCGGCTATGGAGCCGATGCAGTGCGTTTGTGACTTATTTTCTCTTTTTCACGAGCATCTGAGAAATGTCAATCGAACACGAGCTTAATAGCACCGTAAGATTCATGGGCAATTTGGCAACCATCCGCACTTATGGTCACTATACCGAAGCTCACATTTTCCAGGAGAACTCTGTTGACCAACGTCGCTTAGAAAATAGGCCAAACACAAATCTCTGCAGGCACTAAGCTGGCCATCCGTTCTCTCTGTTAAGAATTACATGTGACTATATTTGCTTATGTCTACACCCTGCGCTGGCGTCGTGATTAATGAACTAAAATACATAAAACAGGCGAAAAAAATGTCTCTGTGGCTGTGGCTGTGGCTGTGGCCGACTTAATTAAACACAAGCCCGCCCGCCATTACTTTAGACTCGCCACCCTTAATACAAGGAACTTTTCAACTGTTTCACTAAAATTGATTTCCAATCAATCACCGCCATAAAAGGAACTCTCTTGCTCGTATTAGCCGCCTCAAAGAGTCACTCTAAAGGAATTGCTTTCGGGGCTCTCCCTCTCCGCATGATTACAATTATGATACGTATGTTTGTATGTATCCTTTGTAAGCAATCTTATTTATTTTTTATTTTTTTCACGCGGTGTTAAAATCACAGACTACCCAAAGAGTCTCAGTCCGAACTGTGGCGACATGCCAACTTTCATGGCCGCTAAATTTATCATTTTTACCACCTACATAGCAGAGACGTGCCATAAGACAGACAGAGCTTCAAAGTTGCTTTGTTTTCAAATTCAACTTCGTTCTCGTGTTTCTTTATTTTTTTTTTTCTGGATTCATTCAACTTTTTTTTCTCTTTTTTGAAAAATCGATTTTCAATTCAATAACACAGGTCAGCGCGACGACAGCGATGGGATTGAAGATGATGGCGATGGTGATGGTAGTGGTGTCGGTGGTGGCGATTGTGCCGGCGACAGTGCTGGCTCACATGCAAGCAAACTTAAGCGGGTAGGTGGTGCTTATGTTGGTAGTGATGGCCATGACGAAAAAACAAAGGAAAACACGAAAACAAAAAAAAAATAAGAAGATGGTTGGTGTTCCAGCAATCAAGGAAATATCATTTCTCGTGGGTTCAGTGTTTTTGTTTGTACCTGTCATTGCAGGGGTTCCCACCTCAAAATATAACATCTGTCAAAATTTCTATGATAGCAGGTATCCACCACCCCGATCGGGGTAATCATTTCGAAATCACTTTTACAAATCACATCTTTCGTCTACTGTCTGGTTGCGTTGTGCAACCTTTCACCTTCGACATCGATAATTAATGTGTAGTCATTTGTTAACTGCCCTGGATGGTCAATTTGTTATCATTAAGGGCTGGCGGTGTGAATATTTTGTATTAAAAAACGTTTAAGTGCATATCGATTGGTGGTGTTTTAGAGAGCACCACCAATCGTGCCTCCCGTACTCGGTGTTCAGTGATTTATTGGGATGCCCGTTGGGTTGTGCGGTGAAAAATTAGTATACTGGACAAGTCCAGAGGCGCTCTGACTAATGTGTGTAGGCATGTTACTGCATGGGCTTAGCTGGGAATTCAAACTGGGTCGTGGATTAGCTTCTTCTTCTCAAAAAGATTCTTTTGGTTCTATAGAGGGAGTAGTCATGGGCATCACTTGGGATTCGACTCGACCGATTGATTGATGTCAATTAGGATTTTTAATAGTTTCAACATGTTGTGCCATTACGCGGACGTATGATGAAAAATTATGTAAAATTACTTCTGATTACAGCTTGTGGTTGCAGATAGACATTCTCGTAGCTTGTAGCCTATTAGCCTTTGTGGCAGATAAACGTGTTACTAATTGCCCAGGGGGGGAGTTCACATGGGTTTGCGGGATTTTTTTTTGTTTTTGAAATTCCGGCGGTAAACACGGTACACCGTAATTAAATTCATTTTTCTAAGATGAGTGCAACAATTAGGAAAAATGTCAGCGCTTAGTATATTAATTAAACAACACTCAACGCAGGATGTAATTAGCGCACGTTTGAGATGAAATATGGGATATTAGGCGGCGAATTACATGAGCAATGGATGGCAAAACCGTAAAACGATCACTTACGGATGTTCGTTCGTTCCATGGCTGTGATTATAGGGAATCATTAACACGAATTGTTTTGTTCTGTAAAAAATATTTTATACCTAATCGTATGCAAAGTGAGTAAAACGTTTCATAATGTCTCCTTTTTGTTCTGTTTTCTGGTGTCTACAGTGTATATGCGGTGCTTAAAAGAATTCAATCAACACTATTCTTGAAAGCACCAACAGTAAGGTTTATATCCTTGCCTGAGATAGGCAAACTCCTTTCTTCCTTACCTTTCAGGCCAACGACCCTTGGGGAGTCTGAGTCCGAGCAATAGCTGCCTTTTCCATCGCTGTCGGCCGATGTGCTGCTTTTATTCATCAAGGCTAAACTACGTTGCGTCCGCGATAACTTGGACTTTATACCGGAGATGCGGTCTTAATGTTCTTCTCGAACCAGGAGGCTCGGATTCGAATATGCTCTTAGCTGGAGCATTGGTGTCCATGCGGTCGATGTGGCTAAGCCAGTGAAGTCGACGGATTTTTGCCTTATGGACTCGTAGAATTTCCGGTTGTGTCTTCTCCTCCATCAGAACATATATCCGACGTAGAATTTTTCTTTTGAGGGGACCAAGAATTGGCTCTGCTGTTTTGCTTATCGTCCATCTTTCCACCGAGGGAAAAATAAGAGATTTGTAGAGCATGTCTTGGTCCTTAGAGTCCAGAGTTTTGAGCCTAGGTGTTTTGATAAACCGAAGTAGTGCCGGTTGCCAAGAGCGATTCTACGTCGGATCCCTAATAGGAGTTTGTGGAGTCCACATTTGCCCCGATGAAAACAAATTCCTACACTGACTAAAAATTGTAACTGTCGATCGTGATGTTTTGACCCAGGTGGTGCGTGACGGTCGTTTCTTGGTGTGTGACGCAAATTTTCTTGGTCCACTACGGTACGTTGCGAACTAGCGATGATGTCAATGTCAATGTCATCTGAGTAGCCTAACAGTTGCACTGACTTGTAGAAGATAGTGCATGCATGTTTACAGCGCCAGCTAGTTCTGGCTCTATCCAGGGCTTCGTCTTCTAGCCTTCTCCTTATAAAACTGAGCGGGGTTGCTAAATATTCCTTCAGCTACTCGCTCGACTTTGAGCCGTCGGTATATAGCACTTATCCATGCCATTGTTCCCGGTCCGGAAAGAGTTAATCGAAAATCTTCTCTGGGCTAGGGTTGGTGGTTTAGTTGCAGGCATAGACTTGTACTTGAATTTCTTCGCTATCCACCATTCTCTCCTGGTTTACTACTTTTGGCTTTTGTAAGAGCCATTCCTAGGTGAGAAGAGCCATTCCTAAAGGCACCCATTGTATTCGTAAAAACTCATCTGAAAGTTGGCGAAGTATTTAGGGGACAGTAGCGCCTCTTTTTTATTTTTGTGCGTTTCTGAATGTTTACTCATTGAATGCATCTATACGCAGTGTTTTATGGGTGATTTCACGAATTAAGTTAACCGCTCTGCAGCTACACAAAAATAAGTGCTTTTCAGAGTTCAACTCCAGTTTAACCATGTTATTCAAAAGTATTACGTAAATACATTGACTAGAGTACTTTTCCCATTTTGTCAAAAATTTATCCCTTTCTTCTCATAAATGTTAACAAACGCAAACAAACACAACTCCCTTTAGCCGCTCTGATCGCATTTTATCCCTACTGTGTACATCCCGTCGACGCCCCCCGAGGAACAAACAAAATATCAGCATTCCTATCATCCCAGATAATATTTGCAAAATCCTGGAACCGTTCAACCCTTCACTTGCTAATCCAATTATAAGGACGACGAATCCCATAGAGCGGACGAAGACGGCCGTCGGCATGTGTTTTATGGCTATGCACAGTTATCCGGTGCGCTTGTGCAAATAAACAAAAGGAAATGCAAAAATTGCAGTTTTTGCACGACGACTTCTGCCACTCCTCCACTCGCGCAGACAATACTTAGCGGTGGATGCAGAAAGGAACACTCACAATGGCGTACTGCATGCAAATGCATACATTAAGCAGTCTCTCGGGAGGATAGCTTGTAATTGTTTACGAATTGTTCTAGGTACCAGCACAGCGCTTCACAGGTACGTCGTTTCTTATTTGCTCGGTAGGGGGCATGAGGAAAACCCTTTCATCCGCTTTCATAATTGCCGCAACAAATCGCCTAAGCCGGCTACTGGTAGGATGATCTCAGGATTGTCGTCTATTTCCACAGACTTAGTAGTTGACTCGTCGAGTTTGATGATTTTTGTTTAAAAAAAAAATACATACATAGGTATTTGAAGTAAATCTTGCTGATCGTCGCATATTTCGAGTCTGATAAGTAATGCATCCGTTATACCCAGTTTTATACTAATTGATCAACAGATTCAATGCACCTTCGAGATATACGAATTGATGCTAGAGAGTTTTAAATGGAGTTATCGGACGGGAATCAATCTCTCGATTTGTGTGTACCTTTTTCGATATCTGCTCGATATCTATAGTCCTGCTAATACTTTTCCTATTAAGCGATTGTAGAACTTTGTGGGATACATAGTAGCCTTTCTGTCATGCAAGTCTCCATGGACTGGGGGGAAATAACTCCCGAATTAAATAACGTTCAATATCTTCGAAATTATCCCCAATTTTTGAAGATTATTTAAGTTTTTTGGAGGCTATGTCTGCAGCCGTCTCGAATTTGGCGAAAAGTGTATATTGTATATGCATGCAGATCTTCTGATTTCGTGGTTTTCTGTCATTTTTAATATCGATCAACGTACAGAAGACAGTAAGTTTGTATCGACAACAGCCATGTATGTACGTCAAGTGTACCACTTTTAGTTGAAGTTGCTTTCCTTCAAATGTACCTACAGTGCTGCCGGAGTCTCCCTGATACGATCTGTTTATAGCATAATTTACTATTCAGTATTTGATATTATATTTATATATATATATTCGGTGGACCTTCTGGTGAAGAGTGCATGTTCAGGCTTGGATGGGTTGACATCCAACCCACCTACTTTACTAGCCACTTCTGAGCTTAGTGTCTTGAATTTAACACTCTTCAATGCTCGTTTTAAGTCAAGAAAAGCTGCAATTGTGAACTCTTTTTTTCAATTGTACTGACAGATTAACTGGATAATATAAAAGCCTATACACTGACGACTCAAAGACGCTCAGCTCCATAAAGAAAAAAAACTAGAAGACAAAGTTCTGAATAGAGCCAGAACTCGACGGCTTGGTCTGAGTTTTGGAGCAACAGCAAGGGTTTTATGGCCGAGGGAACATGCTAATAGGAGCCCTAATAGAAGACCAACTCGACGGCTTGGTCTGAGTTTTGGAGCAATAGCAAGGGTTTTGTGGCCGAGGAAGCATGCTAATTGGTTACCTTATTAAGTACTGTGGCATAGGTACAAATACAATTCGTCTGAATATACCGCATAACTACTTTTATAGAAGCTGCAGATATGAAGAGGAAACAAAGTTTATCCAACATTTGTTCTGCGATTGCCCAGTCCTAGCAACGAAAATGGACAGTTCCAAGGATAGCACTTCTTCATAAAGCTGGCGGACTTAAGCAGTGTTGGACTGAAAACTCCTAAGAATTCATGTATGGATCTCTTTGGTTTTAGGATTAAAGTAGGTCTCACGTAAGTAAACCACTCCCTACAAAGGACACAATGGACCCAATACGTTGGGCTAAACGATCCACGGCTATAATGCCGCCAGGGCATCCAATTACCTACGTTTTTTGTACGTTCAGTGTTTCATTTCACAAGATTCTGTTTTGCGAAAGTATTATAGGAACATACCAACCGTGTAAATTAGGGTAATCCTCAATTAGTTACAAAATCCCTGATATAATTGAGTTTCAAGCTTAACACCTAGTCTATACAAAAAAAGTAAGTCAATGCTGCAGTGTTGTTGTACACAACTTTGTGCTCTATGAGTAGACACAACATCAAAGTATTTCTGCATAATTGAACGATGTTAAGTGGTTCTTCTTGATTTACCACCAAGTTATGCATGATTTAAGCTCCAAACAAGTTATTCGCCATTCATTGCATACAAAGGTCAGCTGTAAGTCAATGAAGCTCAACTATCATATCCGCCATATTTTCAACAGTGACTGCATTTACCGGTTTCATTGTGTTCCTTTATATTTTTATTTATTTATTTCGTCTTTACAGTACCAAAGCTTCTTAATACTACTGGTTAATGGTAATAGGAATATCAATTCATGAAACTTGCACTGGACTTTCTTGAAGGAGATGCGCTGTCGTGTTATTTCTTCGATCTGGTAATGGAGAAGATAGTGCGGAGGGCAGCTGTAAACACGGCACGCACTTTCTTCTACAAGTCGGTCCAACTGTCATTTTTCATTTTCAGTTCATTTTTATTGACAGAAAATGGTCCAACTGTTGGGGTACGCAGATGACATCGACAACGTCGCGCGTTCTCAACGTGCCGTAGTTCAGGCTTTTACGGCGATTGAAGAACAGGAGAAACGAACTGGTCTCAAGGTCAATGAGGACAAAACGAAATATATGCTGTCGACCAAAAGACGTTCCGTCACACACCACCTTGGACAGAATTTCACGATCGACAGCTACAATTTCGGAATAGTTAAGGAGTTTGTCTACCTCGGGGCAAACGTGAACTCCACAAACGACATCACAGTGGAGATCCGTCGTAGAATCGCCCTTGGCAACCGGTGCTACTTCGGTTTGTGAAAACAACTGGGCTCAAAACTCCTGACTCGAAGGACCAAAATCATGCTCTACAAAGTCGAAAGGTGGACGCTAAGCAAAACTGCATAGCTGATTCTTGGTACCTTCGATAGAAAAGTTCTACGTCGGATATATAGTTCCGTCTGCGAGGAAGGCGAATGGAGGAATGGAACTCTACGAGCTGTACCAGGATGTGGATTTAGTGCGGAAGGCAAAAATCCGTCGACTGCACTGGCTTGGCCACATCGAGCGCATGGACAACAATGCTCCAGCAAAGAGGCAGCAATTGCTCAGGCTCGGACCCTCCATGGTTCGCCGACCTGATAAGCAAAAACCAAGCACAATATAATAAAATGAATAAGTAACATACAATTTATGTAATCATAACACATACACCTATGTTTGTATGTTATACTAAACAATGTTGATATGTGATAAATGGTGTAGGTCAGTCTATCGGTGGATTTAAGAAGAAATAGTCTATTGTTCAGTAAACGTAGAAGCTCATCATTAATTATGTGGATGAGATTAATTCAATTTATGACATTAGGAATATTAAAATAGAATATAAAGCAAATTTTTAATCATTTTGTTTTTAATTGTGAAAAAGGCACAGAAAAAACGCAAGAGTGTATGCAATTATATATATTATTTGACTTGACAAATCAATGCTCGCAATTTACTTTTTAAAGATTATTTCGTGTAAGAGTTACTGAGAGTCCAATTTTTTCGAACTTATTGGCTGGTATATCGATAATAACACTTGTAGGATAGATAGAGAGATAGATTACTAACTGAGCTCTTTCTTAAATGGTCTATCGATTCCCATGCTTTATGGTATGTAGGAAGGACAAGCTCCTGCATTTTTGAAAAAAAAATTGGAATTCATTGAACAATTGTACGCGCCATTGTCTATATAGTATAAACATACCTATATACCTTTTTCGTGTCTTTTTTCATGTAAAATAAGACTGGAACAGAATTGACAGATTCCTTTCTGCTGTGTGAAAAAAACACAATTCCATGGCTATAACCAGTTGCCATCAGCTTCCTGACTGTCAAAACCGTTTTCTCCCTTTGCATGTCAACTTTACCCTGCTCAGGCCACCATTTTCACTGCTAAACTAGACTTACGAAAAATCCCTTGCCTGTATCATACGATTCTATCAAATCACTTATCAAATTAATTCCTTGAAACTCCTTATCCAACTCAAAACAATACATCGTACAATTCAGCACAGAAATCTCTGCGGGTCCTTTAACACAGTTACCACTGCTCTCCTCTGTCAAACCCCTATCTCCACACCTATTATCAATCATTAACAAACAGAAGAAAAAATAAACGAAAATAAATCAGAAATATTTAAGCACATAATTTCGAATGCCCAGACGAAATTCTGGAAAAAAAATATAAAATATCCCAAACAAACTATGTACATACCGTGCATATATTCCCCAAAAAATCTCTATCTGAAAACCTAAACCCGAAAACTTCCAGCATAGTCATCGTTCTCTGTCAAACTAATTAGGACAAATTTAAGCACCCAGAATAAAAGACCAACATCATACCTGAACGCTGACCCATTCATGTGCAGTCAACGCGACCAACAAGAGTTCTTAATTAAAAATCGATTTCCGATGATTGATCGCGGCGCAGCGCTGGCACCTGTTGGCTTCTGGAAACATGTTAAACATCAAAACTCCACTGAACCCACTCCATGCAAATTACACACAAGCATTCGTCATCCGATGATTCCCAGAAAGTCCACACACTTCGGTTACCACCAACACCACCACCGCCAACGAAAAGTGTCACTCCGCGCGATGACCATAACTGCCGTGCGCATGGGGGCGATTGTGTAGCTGTAGCTGTGAAGGTGACAGCGGTGGAAGGACAAAAATGTCATCGGGACCCGGGAGTAGCAAGGTGTGGACCCCAACGATTTGCAATTTACCTGGCAAAATGTCTCTGAAGCCACTGCGCATTTCGAATATATGCGCGAACTGATAACGAGAGACGATGGTCAGGCGAGTACACCAACAACGTCACCAGCACCGGCAGCATGTCACGGTGACAACTCAGGTATGAACGTAACTTCCCTGACACATTCGCAGATAGAACTTACAATCAATCTCCCGAGGCGGATTGCGAACATGAAAACGCGCTTAGCCGGCAATTTATCATGTCTAAGACGGATTGCAGTGGCCGAAAATATTTTGCAAACCCCTCAACAAATACACGCTCGTGCTTTTTCTTTTTTTAATTTATTATTTCTTTTATTCATTTGACTTAATATTAGCTGATTTATACAATGTTTATGTTACTCTTTATATGAAGATATTGTTTAGGTACCTACGCTCTTACATCTAGGACTTTTTCGCTACGCTACGCGCACATAATGTGTCGCGGTGTTTGTTTTTTTTTTTGTTTTTAATGAAAAGTCTATCGGTTTAATACTAGTAGACTTGTATGTTATTTACAAAGGGTATCGGTGTCGAGGTCGATTTGTACAATGGAATTTTCATTTCATTTGGCTTTGATGCAGCGTATTGTCGAAATGTGAATAGATTTGTGTTAAGAACATTTTTTTTGAAATTATGTACAGAAACGATACAAACCGTTGACTGGTTGTGCTTTGGACTTAAGATTAATTCACTGCTTTCCCGAATTCTAGGCGAACCGTAATCAAATAATTTTTATTTTTCTTCTTTTTTTTACAAACATTTAAAATATAGGTACAAATGAATAATGTGAAATTTTATGAATTACATTTGAAAACAACCAGTTTTTTTGTTATTGCATTTTTAAATTTAAAAACGTTTGTCATTTTTTGAGTTTAGATTAAGGCGTCACTACGATCATAAGAATGTGAACAAGTGGAGGAAGCTTAGATCAAATCTAGATTAGATCCTCCTTTGCGCTCATATATTTTCAATAAATCATTATGCACACTTTTCGGATGAGTTCAGATTTTTTAATTCGTCCCACCGATACAGGTTTGGACACCAGATGCAATGTAGCTAGAATGAGTTGGCAAAAAATTAAGCCGAAATTCAGCCAAAACCAACTACCATGGTGGACGTCATTCCTGACCACTGTCTAATGGAAGAACATGCCAGAAGACTAGTAGCCCTGATGAAAGATTTCTATAGAGGTGGCATTGGTGAGAGAAAAGTTGATAGCACCTAACATTTTCTTGGCACTTTCTAGCTCTGTCGTCGCTTGGATAAGGAAGTTATGAAGTCGTCTGGTTGAAACCAGGTCTGCTCAAAGAGAAATGGACTGAGTTCAACGAAGTTTGTCAGTGACTCGAAAAAGCTGGATCCCTAAATTCATTTGTCGAGAATCAAATCCGGATAAAGAGGGCACGCTGGCCGTCGTTTCTATTTCGGTAAATTACGAGTAGACCAAAGAAGTAAAATATTATCGATGCATACTCAGCATTGTATAATGTAACATAAGCCCATTATGTTAATTAAGGAGATTTGCATTGGAGTCCTGTTTTTGGCGATTTGTTGCCCCTATTTATTTATTTTTTTAGCGGCAATACTGTCACTTTTGCGATGTAATCACTGATGTACAGCATTTGCCATAAAGGACAAATCCTTGCCGGCCTCAGTTCTTTAAAAATATATATAAGTTGGAGATATATGTAAGTTTGGATAGCTCAACAACGATATGAGAGCGCTGCTTTCTTAAAAATCAAATTTAAGAAAATAACATATTTTTGGTACATGGTTGTGCTTTGATTTACACGGGATGTGCTTATTTGTGTTAACAATTTGTGAGGTGCAGCACATTGTAGGGTATGTAAGGCAGTCTTAATGATTTCAAGACAATTGCAAAGGCTTTTTAACGTAAATAGAACTTAGTTTTGAATTTCATAAGTAAAGTAAAGAAAACGTATCTTCGCAGTTGCAAAGTAATGAGAAAAGCGAAGAAGGCTGTGGAATTTTGTTTCAGACCCTAAGGTGTAGTGTATCTGTGTACATTCTTACAAAGAGTCACGAAGAATTGGAACGGAATGAGAACTTCACATCTCTACTCTACCATGTCTACACATGCATCTCAAATAATGACAGGAACTTTGCCTATCATCTCTTGTATGTGTGTTTCTCCAATGTTGAATACCACATAGTCTCTCAAATTTAAGAAAGTTATCAATATCAGTGCGAACAGTCAAGCCGCAATTATGTACATGAGCAATGTCATGTTCAGTTAAAAAACCTTCCATCATTGCAGGCTATCTCTGAACGAGATGGCTGATCATTTCAATATACACCTTATTTGAGTGCCTGGACACAGTGATATACAGAACAATTCCAAAGCCGATGAACTCGAAAGTGTGGTCCAAGTTCTTCTCTAACATCAGGAGGAGACCCACCTTCTTTGTCGATCGCTACATCCTACCATCTTCTTACGATACATGCAATTAGAACAACCAACCACAAGTGGCTACCACCTAAATTAAAAAAAGGGAAATATGGCCAGAATTAAATCTTAATCGATGACTCTGTCTGGTCAGACTAAGCTGACGTACACTCAATACGCTCATCGGCACCATAACCGGACACAGTGCAATTGGCATATACGCCCCAAAGCCAATGATTTCTGCAGAAGCTGCATAGAGGAAGTAGGAACCACAAATCACCACATCCGCTTGTATGGCGCTCTGGTAAATCGTTGGTACTCACATCCAGGGGTCCTACTATTTCAATAATTTCAGCTACCTAAATAGCGTCAGAATTAGCCAACTAAACTGCTCTGTCACAAGCACCAACTGGTTCCACCTCTAGGGGTAGTCAATCCGTTTGGTATCACAATGGGCCTACTTTGGCCTTCTGCAATCAACCACTTCTACCTAACCTAACCAAGCCTCGGGTAGTTCAACAACGAACTAGTTTAAGAAGGAGCTCTAACAAGTGAACTAGTTCATTTCAGTTTATTTTAGTTCATTTAGTTCAGTAGTTCAACAAACTCAGATATACCTTATTCTGAATACAAGTAATTCAGTTAGTATATCTAAACTAAATCCAACCAAACTAAACTAAATTGAGTGCCTTGCTTTACGTGTGTCTGGCCATTGTGCACAACAAGGTTACTTTTGTCTACCGCAACACAGGCACATCGAGCATCGTTGCCGGTGGAATATATGAAGGGAATTTAAAAAGTGTTTGTGAAATATGACGACCAACCGGCGAAAATCGCACAAGACTCAACTTTTTGAGCAGTGAACTACATTGATCTAGAAGAACGAACTAGTTCAATAAACATAACTAAACATGTGATACCGAATATGAGGCAGATGTTCGGCTTGGCACACATTTGCGATGTTAAACTCTTTCGAAGTACATAGCTATCAATTTTACTCACATCGTCCGCCGTACCTAGAGCTCAAAAGAGTAGATTAAGGACGATTGCATAACCATTGCATTGGGCACATTTTTGTGTCCAAAAAATAAATAAAAAAAAAGTAAACTAAACCAATTATTTTGTATTTTACAATCGAATTGAATTTTATTAGAAATTATAATAGAATGACTCCTTTCGGAGTACGCAAAGAAGATCTAATTATTTGGTATGGCACTTAACATAAGTGTGTGTCTATAAAAAAAATACGTGTTAATTAAGAAATTAGCTTAAACATAAAATCCTTAACACCCCTATATTGAAACAAAAAAAAATCACTTGGTTGCCTTAAAATTACAGTCACATACATAACTTATTCACTAGTCTGAGTTTGGGTCTAATCAATACAAACCTAAAGTAATGACCTACATTAACCTAAACCTATACAACGAACGCTTTCTACCATTGGTTAAAATTAAAAAATATTTCATATTTATTATCCCTTTCCGTCAACCTCTTAAAATCTGTTTTTCTTTCGTTTAATTTTTTACATATACAACCATCACGCACAACGTGATACATTATCAAATTTTCTCAGAATAAATATACAACATTATTTCTCAAAACGAAAAGGACTCTCCTATGAATAGAACCGAAATGAGAAAATACACCCTGCACAATGCTCAAAATTAATATTAAAGAAGTTTAAGATCCTCCTACAGGGACGTCAGATCGTAGTCCTGCTTTATATGATTGAGATTGGTCATCACAGGATGCTGGTGCATTCCCGTATGCATTTGATTGTGGAGTGCAACATTATTATTGTTGTTATTTGTTGTACTGCTATTGTTGTTGTTGTTATTATTGCTGTTTGGATGGTTTGTTTGATGTTGAGATCCTGGATAGGTGTGCTGCTGTGCAATTAGATTTGCAGCATCACTGGCAGCCGGTATGTATGGTGGATTCCCAAGAGATGAACTGACGTCGCCTATGCTTTCGAGACTATCCGAACGGATACACTGAAACGAAACGAATAAGAATTTCCATTTAATGTGAATAATGATAAATTTTCGATAATAATGCTGGGTATGGTCGCTAAAGGATTTCCTGTGGGGATAAGTGAATTCTTCGATATGGTGTGTGTGTAAATAAAATTAACATGGTTGTCGTGTACAAAGGAAGAGCGCGAGTGACGTTTAAATAGCTGTTCCGTAAGGAAGTACGGCATTGTATTCATATCTAACTCTGCCTTTGGTACTGAGAAATGGCTCAAATGATTCTGTTCTGAAATTTAAGGCATATTTCACGAAAGGTCACGAAAGTAGATTTAAGAAAAACCACGTACAAAAGTGTTTTTTTTTTTTCAAATTCTGTTGAATTTAACGTTTTTCCTTTCAATTTGGCCAAAGATCTTGTTATTTGTTCACACAAACTGATTGAGTTTGCCACCTCTCCTTTTCTTTGTATGTATGTATGTATGGGGCAAGTCATCTTCCTTTCCCAGATGACTAAGTAATACTTACATCCTCCCAGACGGAACTGCAGAGCGTATTCGGTAGGTTTGTTGGCGATTGTGCTGATACTGGGATGAAGGTTAATGTGGACAAATCAGAGGTTATGCTCATTTCCAGATCGACTGTTCAAAGCACTCTACATGTTAGTGGATTCAAGCTGGGTCAATTTTGAAACAGCTTGGTCGATCTGTAATCAGGAAGACCGAGTTAGGTGTCAAAGCGAAAGATTAATATCGTTGCCGAGATGAGATTTCTTCGTGCTGTTGTGTGAGTTCCTCGAAGTGATAAAGTGAGAAATACGGCATTACACGAGGAGCTAACCGTGGAGCCGCTGCTTCTTCGAACGGAAAGGTCTATGCTTCGATGGTTTGGTCACGTGGCACGAATGTCGCCTTCACCACGACTTCCCAGTGCCTTGAATGCGACTTCATCAGGTAAGCTACCTCTTGGGAAAACCAGGACGAGGTGGTTGGACCAAGTCCAAAAACTTGCCTGGTTGCGGTTGGGCATAGCTCGTGATGAGTCAGAGGCGATGGCGGTCTGGAGATCTCTTGTGTGGGCTTTACGACCCTTTTAGTGAATCATACGAATCACTGAAGACGAGGATGATTACTGATTGAGTTTTTACTCATTTGAAGTTCAATGTGTTAAGCAACAGCATGTATATATAAAATAAATACATACTTCTATAGAAGCTAGGATAAAATGGACAACATCTAATAGGGTTAGTAGCTAGTAATGTTGCGCAAGCTCCTTAATCACGAAAACGTCGGAGAATAAACAGGTTATGAATTTATTCAACATTAAAGGCTTAGATTCATTTAAGATGTCGAGTTAGAAAGGTTGGCATCTCGACTTCAGCAGCAAAAGAAAGCGCACATTTTACACAGTTTCACAGAGACTAGTGTTTAGGTCATATTTATTATCAGGCAGTAGACGGAAGATTTGGTTGTCGTCTATGAAAGTTTTGAAATGTGATGTAATTCGTGCTTTTACTAGTCCAAGTGGAATGTGTAGTTCCATAGCATACGAGCAATGGAGGGCAGCTCCTTTTTGGTCAATTTCGTCGACTTTCTCGTTACCAAAAACGCTTCTGGGGAGAGTAGGATAACTTTGGCTCAAAGAATTGACTTTTCCGCGAATGCAGCATGTTTATGGTATTTCTAGACTAATTTGTAAGTTATGAAGTTCAATGCACCTGCCTGGATGGAAGATTGACTGTCATTGACTAAATACTCGTACGTACTGTACAAATTGAAGGTAGTCTATGGGAATTGCTTAGAAAAAAAAGCAGATGGAATTTTAGATTAAGCTGGAGTGTCCTTCAATTTCTTGATCCCCAAAATGTCCGTAGATCTTGATGTACTGACTGGCAATGTAGAGGAGTCGAGATTAGTTTCTCGGATTAGCAGTAGCGGCGGAGTGCCGAGATTGGAGTAGAGGGGTTTTATTGTACATAATTACTACGCGCCTTACCCCTAACATTCAATTGAAATATTTAAATTTTATTTAATCCTATGGTTGTGTTCATTATTGCAACATTGTCATCCCTGCACTGCACAAAATATTTTGTATTTGTGAATACAATCACTGCATTGCATTGGAAAGGGGGAAGAAAATGGATTTTAAATAAAAAAATTGAAACTCCAGACATGTTTCAAGAAACAGAAATTTCCTCAAAGCAATAAGAGAATTGCCAGATGATGTTTAGGAAACATTTTCGCATGAAATCCACCTTTCGGTTTCCCAGCAATCCTGCAACAAATCAAAAACCACTGCCAACTTGATCGCAGTTTGACTGTCGCTTTGCTTTTATGAACGCAGTTGACGACTGCTGTCATGCATAGTCAATGCAGTTTGTTTACATTTATGATCGCAAATCTTGCAGGGCTACCGCAGTTTGACGTTTATGGATTCGGTCTATATGTTCGCTACACAACAATGTAAGAACCAAAGCTACTCGCATTAATCCGAAATTTAATTGATTTAACCAAAATGCTGTGATTGCTTATGAAATACACTTCCACTTTTTTTACTCTATGAGACTCTATAAAGAAATATATGCGGAATCCATTAAAAAAAAAACTCACCTCATTTGAAACAGTCTGCTGCTTCTTGGCATTGCCCGTTCGTTTTGGTTTCTTTGCCGCCGGCTGACCATTCCCATCGGTTGTGTTTTTCTTTCGCACATTCTTTGTGTTTGGCAATTTATTATCCTTTTTCCATTTCATCCTTCGATTCTGAAACCAGATTTTGATTTGTCTCTCGGACAGGACTAAAGTATGCGCGATTTCTATTCTCCTACGGCGTGTCAAATACCGATTGTAATGGAATTCCTTCTCCAGCTCAAGGATCTGATGGCGCGTGTAGGCGGTTCGCTGACGTTTTGGCTCCATACCAGGCTGATACGATCCATTTGCTGGAAATAGAAACAACACATACATCATTAATTTCTATAAGCATGTCCGAGTGGGGGAGATTGTTGTTGTGTTTCTCCTGCTTTCGACACTAAAATCGATTGAATTTTATGCTGTGATTGAAAGATTGGGTCCTTTAAGACGGGGCAGACTGTGGACGTGTGGGGTTCAGGGGATGGGTGATATGGATGGAATTTCATTGACACAATCAAAGAAATACTGTCGTTCAGCTTGAATGAACTGTCATCAGTCTGAGAAGTCCATTAATTTGATTTTTCCTCGGACAGAGGGTGCCGTGGAGCTACTGAGGTGGGAGTTCTTAGCAAAGACGGCTAGTTTTGTAATAAAGAACTTGTGAGATACTTGTGCTCACTTCCATGCCAGGTGTGCCCGAAAAATTTACTGTACACTTTTAATTTGATATACTTTCCCAAGGAGGATTGCCGCCGGTCAAACGAACTTCGCTCACTCTCATCCTTTATCTACTTTTTCATTCTGAGTTTGATTAATTATCCTTTGAGAAGTTTACAATCACCCCAGGAGTAGTCTCGCTTGTAGCGGCGGCGACGGGAACAAAATTCCAATCGATTTAAAAAGGAACCCTTTCAGTTGAGAGTCAACGAAAACAACAACAAGAGTACAGAAATCGTTGACTCTGTGACCGAAGGACGTTCGGAAAAGTGTTGCCAAGAAAATAGAAATGATAACCTCTTAAGAAACAACATCTGCGGGCCACGGAGTTCCGTCTGCGCTTCTGACTGACATTGACGGTCTGACACTGTGATGCGATTACAATTACTCCTTTTAATTGTACAGCTCTGTGCTGTGAAAGGAGAGAGGGAGCCGAGAAGAAATGCGTTTCGAGGGTGTTTTGAATTCTTGTAATTCTGTTAGAAGGCGATTAATAATATTCATAGTCGTGGATGGGACTGAGTGGGAGAGGTGAGTGTTCGACTTTTTTAACGCGAACACGGACAGGACATCATATTTTAGGGAAAAGTTTTCCCTCTTATCTTAATGAAGTCTCAGACTCATTTGTATTGCATTCGCTTAGAGTGGGTTTGAATTGTCTGTTTGGCTTTAAGGTTATTTTGAATTAATAGTGAAAAGAGGAAACTCTCATTTTCATCCCCCGTCGGGAATATTGAATGTGCTTAAAATCGAATCTCCATTGGAAGTGATCGGGAAATTATAGTTGCGACTGCAATACTGTGTTACTCGTTGATGGTTAATGAACTGTACGTACACACGAAAGATTCAGATAAAAGTAGCTAAAAAGAGAGGAAATTATGGGTAAGGAAAAGCCGACGGCAATGTGTACTCAGAAAAGTGCATCTACCAGATACCTTAGAAATGTCAAATCTAATTGCGCATGACGTCTACACATATGAGATATTTAATTTCAGTTTTCACTGCTGATACGTATGGATAATCGCTGCAACCAAATACAGTGAAGCATGGGGAGTCTCGATTTCTGCAACACTCGATATTTGAAACCAATGGCTTAGAGTTTTACATATGTAAATGAATTTTTGTGCTTTTTTTAAATAAACTATGTTTTATTTTAAATAAAATATGTACAGTAAAAGCTCTTTAATTCGGAATGGTCGGTCATCACGAACAAACGATTTTTCCGAGTCAAAGAAAAAAATCTGAATAAATGGTTTGAACGTTGATTTAAACCGAGTATAGTTGCACAGAATAATCATGCAAGTGTGTACGACTTAATTTATTTATTTTCTAACGTACAAGCGTACATCATTACTCTGTGCAACTGCACTAGCTTTAAATAAACGCATCCTATGACAGAGATGAAATTTCTTGTAAATCGATGTTTTCTTGAGATGTGCTGTAAGAGCCTTGAAACAAAGTTGACTTTACATATATATTTCACCATCGTAGCCTAGCCTTATGGCACTGTCAGGTGGAGAAGTTTCAACCGCAACCACTTGTGTTGTGTTTTATATTTTTCACTCACGACTGCTGGGGATCTACCGTTTTCTGCTGACTTCGAACAGCGAAGTTTGAGGAGCATTTTCCATTCGAGTATCTGAGCATAATCAGTGACACGTGAAAGGTAGAAGCATGATTTATAAAAGTTACTTATGACGGGACATTTTTTTGACGCCACTCCTCATCATTCTGGTTAGTTTTCTATCGTGTGATGTAGGTAGGCTAAAGACTGTATCGAAAAGCAAATACACACATTTTAGGCGCAGTTTTGACTACTTCGGTATACACAACTAATGGAAGAAGGCTAAGATCGTGCCCACAAAAACTAATACCAGCAATTTATCTCAATGCCGACCACTACTAATTCTACTTTATCTTTCAAAGGTCCTTGAAAAGGCTCTTTTTGCACAATTCCTTCACAATCTTGATGAATATACTCTTTGCTCATGTGAATTAGGTTTCCGACATAAGCGGAGTTCTAAAATGGCCCTCTTATTTGAAACCGACGAGATTTGTAATGGATCCTACAAATTCTTCCCGATTTCTCAAAACATTGGATTCGATTCGTCAGTCGACCATACACTCCTGTGCCTTAAACTGATAAGCAAATTTTAATTTTTCTACCAATTCGACCGACTGCTGTTGACAACGGGAGTACAGCAAGGGGTTATACTTGCGCACGTTCTTTTTTTCAATATGCTGATGTCCAACTATTCATACAATGCCCCACTAGTTCGATTGAACTAACGGCTCTTAAAATTAATGAACGCCGCATTATTCTTAACTGGCTACAGGCTACTAGTCTCTATCTAAACCCGAGCTAATCAAAGTATTACCTTCAATATCACCTTATGATGAGATTTTAGATCATACAAAAACTAGGAAAGTGTAGGTGCTCTGTCAAAAACCCTGCTATAGCCAATCTTGCGATTTGTTGCGAATTATTCGGTAAACTGGATTGCATTGTAGATACTGCAATATTTCGTCCTATACTAAACAAATTTTCTGGTGTTTCTTCGAAAATGTACTAAAATAATTCTCACTAACGTGCATCTAAGACAAACAACAGGCATATTAGTGTTACAATAAACTTAGATTTCACATGGAACTTTTGTTTTAAACCAAACTACGTACTCCTGCATCGCATCTGATCGCCAGTTTATAGTTCATTAGCAGGCATTAGCTGGGCGCAGCACATAAAGTGTGGTTCAAAATGGGGCTTTTTTAAAATTTGTAATTGATTTAGGCTCAACTGATCAATTGCTTTGCCAGGATTGGCCAAGTGAAGAGGTCTTTCTTGGATAAAGAGACTTTTCTTATATTTTTTTCTTTTCTTTGTTTGTATCAATTTCCGACGCAAATCGAAATCACTTTTTAACTTCAACTAAAATCGAATGTGACGAATCATATGGATGCATATGAATAAGAAAACACGCAAATATAATTTTAAAAACCGAACTTCGAATCTGCAGTTTCTTTAACGACTGAACTTTTGCAACGCAAAACGAGGAATCGGGATTGAAACAATCGGGTTCATACAAATAATCCGCAGAGGCGATAAGGAAGTGTTTGCTGTGTCATATCTACATCCGGTGTTCCGCTTCTTTATATTATTTTATTTGGGTTATTAGGTTCCGTTAGTGCCATAAAGTATCACAAGCAATAAAAGGAATATGTTTTACATTTTTTTTCTTCGAAAATGCGCTTGGTTTTCTTATATCATTGTTCTACATGTGCTCTGAAATTTAAGCCATTCAGTTTGAATAGACACTCAAAGTGGTCAGTTGTGATTTGTACAAATCAACCAATTCTGTTAATTACAGTGTGTTATACTATAAATATTTAAAACATTTAAAGGAATAAGTGGAAATAAAAGCGTTATTTTATCAATTGTGTGCTCAACAACCTTCGAATATTCTGGTCTTCAAAGCTAGTGTCCACAGGTGAAGTATGCACATATCTATTTCGCCAAGTCATGCATTTCTTTATAAATTATATTCAAGTTATTATAAATCGAATAAAAATTCAAATAAGCAAAACTCAAAGAGCATGATACTTCACTATCGAGCACTCATTTTGCCTGCATTTGAATGGATACTTCCCACCACCTTGTAAGAGTGGCTCTTGAAATCCTTTCTTTGACAAGTCCTTTCTCATTCATATGTTCACACCTACAAGCAGGTGATCAATCTTTCAAAAACTCACCGAATCTCAACCGACAATGGACAAGTTTCATCGAAGACAAATGAGTGGCCGCAGTCCGTATCAATTACCAGCACTTAAGTGATAACACCGTAAATTAATCACCAAAAAAAAGCCGGTTCGCTAAAAGCCCGGAAGTCGATCGTTGACACGCATTCCAACAACTGGGACAATTTAGGTAAAACGCGCACGCGCTTCGCCCACTGCAGCCACTGCCCCACCTACTCGCCCTAGGAGATGGAAAAAAACAACAGAAGAAGAGAAAACTCCCATTAAATTGGGATCATCCACTGATCCAAGAAGTACTGATGGCGGCAAATCGTTCACGCCGCGACAGTGAAAAACTTAAAGTCACAAATGAATTATAAATCATTTCGTTACCAGAAAGGGACATGTGCTCACCGCACCAGAAATCCATCCGCTGATAGGAGCGTATTGAGTGAGTGGAACTGTCAGTGCATCCAGCCGTGGAGACCGCGTCCAGACCTCACCGAAGACCTTTTCAGTGTCCACCGCATGTAAACCCACCGCCGCGGGTAGACATCATAGCCATTCAATTGGGTATTGTGCACGGAGGTCTCTAAGTAACAATTTTTGTAACCTGCGATTGGTTATGTTGATAAGATAACAGTGGTGACAAAAGGAATTCATCATCGCCACGCCGGCCGCGCCGGGAAGTAGCAAGATTAAAGTCAAAACAAGTGTGGGGCTATGCGGAACACTCTTCTGAAGATACTCGTATCATTCTTTCTCTCGTGACCACGGCTCACCTTGGCACATTTTATGAACCGGAAAGTGTAAATTTCAATTGACTATCCTACCTCTGCCAAGCGGTGTGCACATGTACATATACTATACACACCAGTGTGCGTTGGACCGCTCTGGTGCCGTCCGAAAGGGGTCGCACAACAGTGCGCGCCGAGCAGTAGTGAACAGCCAGAGGACAAGCATTGGCAAGCAAATCTGTTCTCTTTGAAACGCGCCGTACTGCTGCTCCAGCAATTGCTGCAGCTTAGTGGGCCCAATGACTTGCGTAAAAATCTAAAGCTGAAGCGGGAACATGAGATCATATACTCGTGCGCAATACTATACACTGTGTATTGTTGGATGACTATCGATTTTTGTTTCCTTCATGTTGTTACACTGTCAGCAATATGTTGCTTCTCCTTGATTCTCAAATATCGAATGGATTTCTGTGTAGGGGCGGCAAGACTTACAAGTCATCGTTCAGCTTTGTGCAAATATTCTGTTCGCACATTGATGATGGGGTGGTGAAAGTGGTGAAAATGTTGTTTTCATCAGTTGGGATTCAATTTCATTAAAGTCCATCTCAGGGTGAAGTTTGTGAAGAACTTTTAATATCTGATGAGAAGGATTTCATTTGAAAACCAGATTTTATTTTCATTTTAACTTCATTTTTAATTATATTTTATTTTTGTTATAAATTAAGATGAGTTGATTTTATCGCATGCAAAACACAGTGATACTACATCCCTTGAACTCCATTTAATCACGTTATTTGAATGTTGCTGTGCAGAGTATAGTAGGAAAGGGATATATCGCATCGCGACTAAATGACAGGCTATAGTCAAACTTTACATGCCCCACTTGGCTCAAATATACCTCGGCAAAATAATGATATGATCGATCAGACTCGAGACTGGAGACAGGTGACATTTTTGAATATGTGAAGTAAATTTGATGAATAATTAACTTAATAATCGCTGTGTTATTTTACGTGGAGGTGGAGTATGTTTTTGAACGATGTGCTGAAAATATCTTCAACTAACGTTGAATAATTCAAAACTTTTTAAAAGGCAACTGGTTTGACTGCTTCTTTGTAGTTTGCTATTGTCAGACCGGATCAATAATATCTTCAGTGGCTGTAGCTTTCTTTGGCAGTTCGATAAGGTTCTAGTGTGGGTTGCGGTGTAAGGAGAACAAGATGTACCGTCATCATCTTGACAGCTTGTCAAAGCAACCATCTTTTTATTTGGTGATCTCATTCGGAGTCAATTTTTGACAATTGGCAAGATTATATTAGAGATTAGTCGATTTTATTTAAAGATGAATAATATGTAGAAAATGCTACAATGCATTACAACGTAGATTGAAAAAGTTGGCATTTTTCGACACGGTTGGGTTTTGTTTTTAAGTTTGCAAAAATTTCAATTTATTACCACCTTTAACACATTTTGACATGAATGTCAAGCATCGTCTTAACAAGGCTGTCAAAAAGGGGTCGCACAACAGTGCGCGCCGAGCAGTAGTGAACAGCCAGAGGACAAGCATTGGCAAGCAAATCTGTTCTCTTTGAAACGCGCCGTACTGCTGCTCCAGCAATTGCTGCAGCTTAGTGGGCCCAATGACTTGCGTAAAAATCTAAAGCTGAAGCGAGAACATGAGATCATATACTCGTGCGCAATACTATACACTGTGTATTGTTGGATGACTATCGATTTTTGTTTCCTTCATGTTGTTACACTGTCAGCAATATGTTGCTTCTCCTTGATTCTCAAATATCGAATGGATTTCTGTGTAGGGGCGGCAAGACTTACAAGTCATCGTTCAGCTTTGTGCAAATATTCTGTTCGCACATTGATGATGGGGTGGTGAAAGTGGTGAAAATGATGTTTTCATCAGTTGGGATTCAATTTCATTAAAGTCCATCTCAGGGTGAAGTTTGTGAAGAACTTTTAATATCTGATGAGAAGGATTTCATTTGAAAACCAGATTTTATTTTCATTTTAACTTCATTTTTAATTATATTTTATTTTTGTTATAAATTAAGATGAGTTGATTTTATCGCATGCAATACACAGTGATACTACATCCCTTGAACTCCATTTAATCACGTTATTTGAATGTTGCTGTGCAGAGTATAGTAGGAAAGGGATATATCGCATCGCGACTAAATGACAGGCTATAGTCAAACTTTACATGCCCCACTTGGCTCAAATATACCTCGGCAAAATAATGATATGATCGATCAGACTCGAGACTGGAGACAGGTGACATTTTTGAATATGTGAAGTAAATTTGATGAATAATTAACTTAATAATCGCTGTGTTATTTTACGTGGAGGTGGAGGTATGTTTTTGAACGATGTGCTGAAAATATCTTCAACTAACGTTGAATAATTCAAAACTTTTTAAAAGGTAACTGGTTTGACTGCTTCTTTGTAGTTTGCTATTGTCAGACCGGATCAATAATATCTTCAGTGGCTGTAGCTTTCTTTGGCAGTTCGATAAGGTTCTAGTGTGGGTTGCGGTGTAAGGAGAACAAGATGTACCGTCATCATCTTGACAGCTTGTCAAAGCAACCATCTTTTTATTTGGTGATCTCATTCGGAGTCAATTTTTGACAATTGGCAAGATTATATTAGAGATTAGTCGATTTTATTTAAAGATGAAGAATATGTAGAAAATGCTACAATGCATTACAACGTACCGTGGAAGATTGAAAAAGTTGGCATTTTTCGACACGGTTGGGTTTTGTTTTTAAGTTTGCAAAAATTTCAATTTATTGCCACCTTTAACACATTTTGACATGAATGTCAAGCATCGTCTTAACAAGGCTGTCAAACAGGCCAACTAAAAATTATCTGTCTTCGGGTTGACACATACACAAGTCTTTTTTATTATCTGGATTTAATTTTACACTAGAAATATTTGGTGATCCAATTAGATGCATTATTTCAAAACTTTTAGTGAACTTTGAACACTAAACTGCCATCGTAATGAGTATCGGATGGTGAAAACTAGTAGATTATCAAATATGGGTCGACGAACACTCGTTTGACTCGCTGATCGATCGAACTATGATATCGTTAACATGAGCACGGTCAGCAAGGTCCTGCTGCGACTATCACCGATTCTATTAAGGTGTGAACTGATGCCAGCAGACACACGAAGTATATTGAACGACATGATTGTTGGCAGATAATTACCCTGACAACCACCTGAAATCTAAGGGACCGTCTCTACCATGGGCGCCTCACTGAACGGATTGAACGATGTTGACAGATTTTTTTCTCTATGTCTAAATGTATGTTCTTAATTTGGACGACGATAGTGTAAGATAATTCGGATGAGAAGCAGGTGTTAATGACTCAAGTTAGCACTAAACAATTATATCAGAGCGCATTTATGCGAAAATACGAGAAAAAATGTTTACAGACAGAGCCAATATAATATAACATCGATAACATCGTCATTCGGATTTCGGCATAATGGTGAGATTAGTCTGTACCTATGAGAGAACAGTAACAGGCGCAGTTATTATGGAATGATGCACAAGTGATGCACTGAATTTCGTTGCGATCGTACGTCCACTTCGCACATTGCAATCGTACGAGTGACTAGGACGTCCAAATGAAGTCACAGAAATTCCACGATATTGAGTTAGACGAGCATAGGGTCAAGGTTCGTTAACTAGACAAAACTATAGCAATTTCAAATGATACCGGTATGATAGCCTGCATTAGCGTTTGGGCATGGAAAAACGATTGGCAAGATCCACGTGCCATGTTTGCTGATGGCGGACCAAAAACGAATTCAGGGGAAGGTTTCAAAACAAGCGTAATTCAATTGAAGATTTACGATGATTTGTAATGGTTGCATGTAGGATACAACATTGTCAAGCACACCTTGTCCTCTCAGCACCATTATTACGATTTCTTCTTATAGTGGCAACGAAGTTCCAACCAACGCAACGTCGTAGACATCAAATTTACATTTCATGATAACACGAGGCCGCGAGTCATTGTCAATGTTCCGTCATAGAAAACCACAGCTTGTAGTACTTTATTCTTTATTTCACTTCAATTTATAAAAAGAAAACAACCCTCTCATCGCCATACTCAGCATCAACTAGGATCTGCTTAACTAAAACCCATTTCAACAAACGACGTCAATCGGCAGTGATTTCATTCCTCAAAATAACTCTTGAAGAGACGACTTTACTCGCCTCCGTACCAAACATCGTTTGCATACTAAGTGTGCACTTGCATGTATCAATACACAATGTTCCTTCAGTTTTGAGGCAAATCTCAACTCAACAGTTTTTCCAAGTTTTCTCCGTGTTGTCTTTTTTTATTTTGCTCAGAGATCACATTGAAATACCAAAGCCATAAAAATACCCAAGGTCCACAGCACACATGAACTGAAGTACACTCTCGCTTTTGTTAATTGAAGTAAATTCAACTACACATTTTTACACATTTTATAATGCATGCATTTACGTTTGACGCTAGCACCGCTTATAGCCGCAGATACAACTTGGTGTACGTAGTTGGAGGGAGCCAAGAGCATTCATAACGCTAAGACGTATTTGCCGCTGCTTTAATTCATGCCCCGCACTACAATTGGATGACTTGCGAAAAATCACATCTTCATGGAAACGAAAATAAGGTTTTGCCAACGTGCTGGAGGAATGGCAGACAACACAAAAAAAAAGAGAAAAAAGAAGGAAAACTTCAAGTTACCAGGCATGATGCATCATGGTCAGTGTCAGTCAGTCATGTAAGTCCACTGCAATCGAACTTGGATTGTGGAATTACCCCCGCAGCTATAGTAATTAGCAGTCAACTGGGCAGCTTTGACGGCGATTTATTGGAAATGCTAATTAAAGTCACCGCCATTAATGTATCATAATTGCCATTCTCGGTATATGATGAGGATCAACATGAATGAGAAGACGCTGTCTGTACGCATGATAAAGGTCATCCGGGGGGTCAAGTGTTCCATCAAAAATTAATACAGCATGTCATTGTTTCAAATGAATGAATGAAGCATAAGATGTTGTTGACACACAACTGAATCCGATGATACATCTATGTGCGTTCACTTCGATGAGAGAATAATGCAAGTAAGTTTGATTAGCTGCTGAATTTTGGAACACGTAAATATTGATTGGCTGCTTATGGTATGGGCTGAAGTTTGACCTTATAAGACAGTCATGCTCTCTGGGACAGAGGCGTGGATGGAAGCAGAGGCATGGTTAAAAGCGGATGAACAAGTCTTTGGTCTCTTCGAGAGACAAGTTCCGCTCCCGATCTCTGGTGCTGTTTGCGTTCATGTAGAAGGTTCTCGAGGAGAATATTCAATCACGGGAAGTACGGGAATTTTCAGTCACATGAGCTGTTCAATCAGCCCAGGCGTCTACGGTTTCAACGTCAAGATGGCTGGGCCATGTAGAGCAACTCCTTGGATCCATTGTGGGACAGCGCAGCAGCGGACGGCAGAGGCTTAGTTCGTGGACACAAGTGGTGATGTGTGATGCAACTGGAAGTAGCTATCCAAAGTACACTTTGCCTGGAGACGTTTGTTGGTCGAGAGCCAAGTCCATTGCAGACTGCAACGCCAAAGAAAGACATGATGTCTGATGTTAGGTGTGCAAATCAAGGGCGGCCATTGTAAGTTTCCACGAAAAATGAAATATTTGCCGTGGTTTTCAAAAATGCATGTTTCTGTCATAATTAAGCTTCAAGGAGATTCAGCTCGCGGACTATTCTGAGTTGTATCTACGTATTTGATAATTTTAGTCCCTGACGTATTTTTTTTACTCTTTTTCTTAAATTGCAATAACCGCGAGAGCCTTATCGAGAAGTTCAAGTCGGGCTTAGCATGGTTAAAGGTTGTGTTAGCCACACACTTAAGCTTACACTAATCGTATCAATGAAGACTTCACACTTAATTAGTAGAATTGAAAGAAGGGACAGCTTCACTCGTATTGTGTGAGAATTACCATCACAAAATATATAATTTTTAATCTCCCTGTGGCCGCTATTAGCACCACCTTGCGTGACTGTCGATGAGACCATCCGCCTTCAGTTGGAAAGTTTCATCTTTATAGACACTGATTGCTTATGCTTGTAACACGCAACATTCCCTCATAATTTCATAATTCCAAGATTCACACGAACCAAAACAGCCTTTCTGCGCCTCTGAGACGTCTTGACCAGGATTTGGGGCAAAAGGAGATTTGCGGCAAAATCTCACCGTTCAGAATACTTTCCCTGCGTTACTTTTACTTGTATTTGTCTACCATAATTGTTGCGGTTTAGAAACAAGGTCGCACAATCCGAACAACATTGTATCCCTCTTAATCAGGCTCTCCGGCTAAGAGTGATCTTTCAATTAAGGTCATCTGCAACTCTGTTTACACATGTGGTTTGCTCGAACGGATTGCTGGATGTGAAGCACTTATAAAGTAACCACGAAAATCATACATCATCGAAGTGAAACAAAAAATTACTAAATTTTGACGTCTACTGGTTGAAAGGATGCATCTCGGAGTGGGCCTCTTGGATAACCACATGGGAAAGCGAAGATGATTATTTAAGATTACTGTAGTGCTATATTTTGTTAAGGCTTTTACTTTCTCACGTTTAAATAAAGACTTTTCTTTTTTGATGACGTAAGACATACGAAGGCTTACGAGTATATTCAGTCAGCAAGGCAATACATAGCTGCCCTGTGCGCTGAGATTGAATATTTTCAAATCAATGCGTGCGAATGCTAGAAAGTGAATTAAGTAATATTTATGAATTGCCAATTTACTTCGCTTATTTGGATCACTTTACTTTCAATTTTAACAATAAATAAACCTTGCACGAGGAACGTCAAAAAGAATTACGCTTTCTGTGCTGATGGTTAATCGACTTCAACAACAATCCATTGGGAGGTGTGGTTACAGTTGCTATACCCAATATGCACATATGCACTTCAAAGCTATAAACAAAGCTCAGGATGGAATAGAGCTAAGCAAAGGTTTGTGTTGACAAATGTAAAAGGTGACCAGATAGCAGTGGTACCTTCTCCAGTTGTTATCTTTCAGCAGCTGTCAAAGTTACCAATGACATTCATCTGTCAAAATATCCTGTAAGTCTTGCCATATCATCGTGAATCATTCCACGCTTCCCGAACCTTTGGAAATTATTACAAAATATTATCGAAATTCCGGCTGAATCTCTTCATGAGGTCGGTCGCCCTCATGGCTTCAATGTGCAAGCAATTCATCGCACCGTGGAAAAGTTTGAGCGCGAGTATACTCTTTTGGACATTCAGCCAGTATCGAAGACACCCAGAAATGTCGATTCGGCGCCGATCTATTGAATTGGTCATCGCCAGAGACCCGCTTTATGTTCTGGTTGCCTTGGCGTGAGCTCGACCACATCGATATATCCAAGATTTGGTTCCAAATAAACGAAGCTACACACACAAGCGCTCGAAGCTGGAAAGGAGCTCGTTTGGTGAGAGCTATCAAAAAATGGAATCACAGCTAGAATCAATTTTATAACTCACACAGCTAATGCATCTGTTAACTTTTTTCCTTTCGTTCTTATCTGATGACCTCGTAATATGTGTCTCTCCTCTAGAAAATTGGTGTTTTTAACGAGCGCATCACTCAATAAACTTTTTACGAAAAGCTTTCGTTAGGTGCACAGTTTAAATTGCAATAAACCAACCGCTTAATATCTAAGATCGCGATTGTACACCACACCAACGTACGGCCTGCAGACGAAAGCTAACGTAAAAGATTATTATTAGCGTTGATTGCTGTCAGCGTCCATAGTTTTTCGAAACAGTTTTACTCCATCTTTGTGTACACTTGTCATCTAGGGACATGTGGTTGGATGGATCCGTGTCTGGAAATTCAAACAAGCTGATGGAATTGTCTTTCATCACACATTAAATATTTAACTAAAGTTCGGTGGAAGAAAAGCAATAATAATATACAATCCGAGATGGACATGGTTCATGCATCCACAGCAACCATTCGTTCTCTCACGAGTGAAGGGCACGAACGACTAATTTTGCGCGCTTTTTTTGCAGGCAGAAGTCCTCTCTGAATATTGCCAGTGACTCGAGATAGAAGGAATTTGTAAATTGAAAAGTAGTCTATGTCGGAAATTGAATCCACTCATCGGAGTTCTAATCCTGCCACACTTTGGAAGACAGTCTTCAATAGCAAATGAACTTTACTACAACCACACAACACACTCTTTTAGTGAAAGTCGAAAAAATCGACTAAAATAGATTTTAAATGCTCACACGTGAGCAGACTTCATTTTCAAACGACCGTCGCGCACACATTACAAGTGCGACTTTCAACTCTCAGACAGAGAACAGGTATTGCCATTAGGAACAATGTCAGATGTCTACAAACCGCCACTGTCACTTTACTGAGTGTAATCCAATGAACAGTTGACTATTGGTCACTGAAGGAGTTGAACAGTTGCCTGTGAGTTGTGACATAATAATCGGCAAATTTGATTGATTACCTCGGGCCGTGTTCACTTTCTCCACCTCCAGTAGGCCATTTGCCTAATTTCTAATTAATTACACCGTTGAAATTGATCAGACGCGAACTGTCCACTTAGCACTGTTAGTAGCACTTGCGATAACAGTATCTTCATCGAAGCCATGGCTACTCAGCCATCATATCTACCGCAGGTCCTATGCAAACAAAGAGCACACGAGCTACTGGGTTCAGGTGTGTGCAGGCCAACTTATGGTCCGGTGGCAACTGTTGTGGCCCTCCCTCGGGTAATCATAACAGAAAACTCGAATCCACTTCAAGTTGGAGGTTAAAAATAAAAGTGATGTTATCTGTTTATGTCGCATGTATCTGTTCACGGTTGAGGTGCGCAAAAGAAAGGTGTGGTGTCACTGTCAGAATGAGGAGAGACGCGTCTGGGCAGGAGCTATAACTGGGGCTCGGCTGACAGCTATAAACGGGGGATTAATATTGTATTCAGCCGAGTGTTCGATAAGAGGGCACCACTCATCTGCGTGGGGTAAATTCAATTCATTCACCACAGAAAGTATCTGCTCCCATGCAAAACATTGCTTTTGTGTCTTTCACGGCATTATACGCAAATGCTTCCAAAGTCATCCAGACAATCCAAGTAGCAGTGGTTCTTAGTAGTTCATGAATTTGAAATGAAATCCTTATCTCAAGCTGAAGGGTACACATAATCGCAAATCTCGAAGGAATATGAATTCCAACGAGTAGTCGGGGAGCTCTACCCACAATGTGCAAAAATGTGCAATGGCACGTGGGAATAGTGATGCACTTTCTTTTCTTTTCCGACTGGGATTTTCCCTTCATATCATGAGAGCGTGTCTAAGGTAGAATGTGGTGCCAAGTGCCTAAGATTTTTGTCACGTAGATATGTCCGGATTAAGGATCATAAACAGGATGTGAATGAGAAATGCGTTTAAAAATAAATGAGTTACCTTAAAAGTTATGAACTCCTCTTTAAAAGGAAGAGCGATAGTTAAACAAGTCCATATTCGCAGATGTGTGTCAATATGTCAAATATGGCTAGAATTTCAGAAATTTATAAATAAAGAGCGTTACCTGTTATTTTTTAGAACAGGTTCTTACTACACGAACCTCTCTTTTAAGCACTGATTAACTCTACTGAGACTGATTAAATGAATTTAAAGAATCATTTTTCTTAGTTTCCACAGCTTTGGCGAGTATGCATTCAAGCTAACAAGAATACTCCCAACAGTGCCTGCTAACAACTGAGTTCGATTTTGTATGCACAGTTTGAAAATCCTATTATTGCATCATAGTTATATTTGGGTCAAAACACTTGTGCTCTTTATGGTATTGAGGTAAAGCAAAGTCATTTGGCTATTCGTAAGATGATACAAATATACAAAACTGACAACAAAATCGAAATGGTTAATTGAGAGCTCTACTCAGCTCATCATCAAAGAGTCCTGATCAGCGGATTGTCAAAAACCGCCATCTTTTAATTTTGTGACCTCATTCAGAATATGTTCTTTACAATTGACAGATGTGATTCTTAAACAGATATCACAATTCGACTTCTATAAAAAAATTTAATTTGCAAATTGAAGTAAGGTAAACGTAATTTTCGAACAAATGTTTTTTCTCTGTTGAAATTATATCTGAATGCTTATCATTGCTCCTTAAGATCTTTAAATAGAAGAAAATACAAATTTGAAAAATTAAAAAATAGTTGTACAAAACAATGCAATGCTGAGCTTTTCTGTACATTCAAGCCAAACTAGCGGTTTTTTTTAACTCAGTATCTTTTCCATCTCTCACCTATGGTTATGAAATTTGGGTAATGACCGAAGAATGAGATCGCGAATTCGTTGTGGGAGTTACTCGCCGTGATAGAGTGAGAAACACGGCAGTGCGAGAAGAACTCATCTGCTTCTTCGAACGGAAAGTGCTATGCCTCGCTGGCTTGGTCACATGGCACGAATGTCTCCCTCACCACGACTTCCGAGTGCCTTGAATGCGACTTCATCAGGTAAGCTACCTTTTGGCAGAACCAGGACGAGGTGGTTGGGCTAAGTCCAAAAACTCGCCTGGTGCCGCTTGGGCATAACGTCTGTTAAGTAAGATAGAGGCGATGGGGGAGGATTGAGTGCCCTGGAGATCCCTTGTGAGTGCTTTGTCCCCGTGACCCCTTTAATGGATCATGCGGATCAGAAGATGATGATGATGACTATAGCCCGCGAACCGCCACTTCTGTCTCCTTCAGAAATGTCTTATGCGCGGGACCTTGTTGTTCGAATGGTTAATTTGGAGCACATTACATGAAACCAGGTCAAGATTCATCGGAGTGTGGCGCCACCCTTAGTATTATTATTTGCTTAGATGAAACTTTCCATGTTTCCCAAATATTCTCAGTTTGCCATGGATCGTATCAGGTTTGGACTTTCTACGGAGAAAGCCACTGACAAAAACAAAAAGCTCTACATTTTTGTGAATTCTGGTGAATATTTTTTTTCTTTTCCTCGACAATGTGACAAATATCAAACTACACAATTTAATTAACTCTGCAAATGCTTCAAGTTCATTCTGCATAAAGAAAAACAGTAACAGCCAAGCAACTTGGTTAGTTCCAACTAGTCTCTTATTTATCAGAGGGTTTGTGTCGAAACAAGGCTTCCATGTTTGTAAGATTTAAGTGTTTGTTATTGTAACCAAATCAATTCCACCTTGCAAAACCGACCTTTCCAATACAAATTTGTTTAGAGGACTTTGAAAATAAGAAGGCTACGAATGCAAATTGTTCATGGGCTTTAAACCTCTTTTTAATAATTTTTAACAGTGAATGCATTTTTTTTTTAGATTAAAGAGATGTTTAAAAAAGTTGTTCTTAAATCAATTTGCTTTTAGTTCAAGGAAGTTCTCAAAACATTTCCGATCAAGACATGAACCTATACCACGATGTTTGACTCTTTGTCTACGCAGCAACGTATACTCTATATTTGTAAGCTATCTTTTTAAATGATAATTAATGCCGTGATACCATAAAACGTGTTTTAGGCTTGTAAGTCTATGGCCTGGACATTAGTCGCCACTTTAAATGCCCGTCATAGTAATTTCGCTTTGTGGTACACATAAATTTTACTCTCAAGCAAGTAACACAAACAATATTCAAAGTTCGTTTACGTAAAAATAAGATCCCAATACGCGTACTTCAAAAAAAATATTTCCCCCTAAATTTCTCTCTCTCTCTAACTCTCTCTAACTCTCTCTTTCTCTCTCTTTCTCTCTCTCTCTCCCTCTCTCTCTCTCTCTTTATCCCTCTCTGCAAGCAGCTTTCAAATAGAAGGCCAGAAAAAAGTCTTGGTACTAACTCAGCACTAAACCTTATTTTACCTACCAACAAATGTCAGAAATAATTGCACTCATTATATGGGTCGCATGTTAAGCACTTACCTCCACATCAATATTTACACATATTTAAAAGACTGTTAACATTTTAACAACCGAATCAGAGACAACCGTGCAAAGACTGCGTAACCCATCGGTACATCAATCACGCATCGACATCGATGCAACAAAACTTGTCCCATCTATCACAGCCAATAGGCACTTCATTCAAATCATTTTGCATTTGAGCCCGAGCAGCGAAACCGATTCTCACACCGCCGCCGCCGTGCCAAGAATTCTGCCCCAATCAATACGACAACGAACAAATCACATCAAATCAATCACAAACAACCGGTACGGCACTTTGAAATGCCGAAAATTCCTTCCCAGCCGATTGTGCCCTTGAGATTTCCCAAGAATCGAACATCACACAACTCTTCACATCGTCATCGTGCTCATCGCGTCGACCCAGTAAAGCACAAAACCACACTGATTGACAGGACATAAACATCGTATTGTCCCTGTGAAGAGGCCTAATTAATAACAAACGAATGGAGTGCAGCACACACTTCTGAGCCCCACACCAGGCGGCCGATTATAAATAGCCTCCTCATTACTGACGCACTTATGGTGCTAAAGTGTGCCAAAGAGTCACCGATGGCATGCATCAACGTCAGTGCAATTATGGTCGCAACATGAGCAACAGCAACAGCAACCTTGACTTTGATGGAATGTGTCCTTGTACCGGAGACAATAAAGTACCAATAAATACGCTCATCATTCGATTCGAGTGTGCATCCTTGTCGATGATAATCCTTCTGTCTTGGCCCATTATCTGCTGTTAAGGTCACACTCAGTGCTTAGTGTTCCCAGCCGCTCAGGTCCCACTGGGACAGTGTCGAAGATACGAATTTTTGAATAATGCCTTCTGGGCGATTGCCTCCGGTGACGGATGAGGCATGTCATCTAAAGTTAATGTTTTGACATTCATCATGTTACTGTGTCGTCTCTCTTCTGTTTTTGTGCGGTCTTCGCATCTATTCTCGTTTCATTGATGAGGTCGGGGAAAACAGGGGCCAGAGTTCGACAAGTATCTGTACAGTGCTGTGGGTTTCGGTGGTTGTGATGAATTGCCATCAATTTGTTTCGTATCTATTTGAAATTTACAAGCTTCGTGTGAATTGCGTTTGTATGTATGATCGCATGGCGATCTGATGAATTGACGTACAAGCAGCCATAATGTAGTACCATGCACGGAAGTCAATAATTTGTTGCCTTTTATGGAGCTGATTGCAACCATGCATTTGTCGGGCCGTAGTTTGGTTGAATCTTGCTAACCTTTATGACAGTGTGGTAGTATTTGAAGACGATTTGATTGAGATGTTTTGGGCAGGAAGCTTTCGAGTTTGTTGCTTTGAAACCTGCACTGAAATCGAGATTGATTTTTCAATCTGATACTGGAGAAGAGAAGAGGTGGGCAGATGTTCAAGGAAGTCACAAACTACTGTAAATGAGTCCAACTGTAGGTTTAGGCTGATATTGTTGCCCCTACACAGCGTGTCGTGTTAGAAGCTTTCACGGCGAAATGTTTTGGACTTGAAGTAGACGAAGGCAAAATTTGACACATGCTACCCAGTAAGAATCGATACGTTGCTTACCACCAAGGACAAAACGTCACAATCGAGAGCTGCAATTTTGAGGATTTAAGGATTTCATCTTTGCCTTGTTGTAGACGTGAACTCGACTTTATGAAGTCGAAAGCGGGGTGATGAGCACAATGCTTATACTTCGTGCCGTCGAAATGTGGGAAGGTCTGTTAGAAAATGAATATCTGTGAGACGGAGAAAAAAACTTAACCGTGAGTTGTACCAACATCTGGAAGTACTCCAGAAGGCAAAGACCAACTCACTACATTGCCTCGTCCACATTGAGCTACAAAACACAAACAGTCTTCTAATCCAAAGGAGGAAGAGGAAGAGGAAGACCAAACCTTCGGAATGAAGACCAAGTGATAGCATGATGATTCAAAGCAGCCTGCCCGGTATCGTCAAGTCAAGAATAGAAGACAGCCTTAGGTCATGCTCAGACCCTCTATGGTTCGCTAGCCTTAGAAGTACGCATTTCAGTTTAAGAATCTTTAAAGCTGTGGACATGTCTTCAATGAAAGTCCCTATTTTTGGATTCTATAAACGACATTTAAAAAAACACAAAAAGAAAACAAGAAGCTATCAATGTAGGATTTCCAGCACTAGCTAGTGGTCTTATTCCAATGAGTTTCATGAGTAATCTTGCCAGTCACTCCGCAGAACGCTCAAACGACAATAGTCAAAGACCTCTCACCCAGTAAAAAACATAAAAGATTAAAATAAATTACTTACCAACACCAGCAACATGAATCTTCTTCATCCACGGGTAGATTATCCTTTCACCGTCCGTTGTTTCACAGTTGAGATCATCCTCGGAATCGGTCTCGCCGATATCGTCATCATTACCATGTGACCCCATCTCATCAGGTGATCTGTCCAACATCAAGCGATCCTCCTCCAGCATGTCGTCCTGCAACAACGCACACAATCAACAATCTCAATTAATTCAAAAACTACATATACTGAATGCATACGGTTGTGCATCCTTTGTACATGTTACAAATTTGATAAAACATGCAATAATGCTTCCGCATTTTTGTATCTCTTAGAACTTCTTGCAAGCACTCTGCCCTGCCCCAGTGCATGAGTTTTTAGTGCATAAATTACGCACGGCACTTATGACTGAGATAGATGGCACAACATTGAATGTATTATTTATCTAGATATGATTGCATGCACTTGCATGACAGTGGCTGCCCATGCAATGTGTCAGTTTACTTTAGTATCAAACAATTTATTTTTTATTTTATTTTTTCGTGCACTTACATGTTCGGAGCTCGTGTCATCACATCGCAGTCGCATTCCCAATTCTTGAAGCTGTTGACCAGCTGGAACCGCTTCTTCAATGCGTTTCTCCAGTTTCAAGCCTGTGGGTGGACGAAATTGGGGTCGATTAAAAGATATGTTAACATTTTCAATTAAAATTGAATATATTCACTTTTGCGTAGGCATGCATCTGCAAGCAAAGATAATTTGTTTTGGTTAAGAATGTGTCAACATGAATCGTTTTGTTAAGAGATTTTTTTTTGTTTGCTAATTTGCTAATGGATCTTAGATTGGTAAGGATTTGCAATGGCCATTGTGTGCAGGAGTCAACTGAATTCCATGATTAATTCTGCAATTGCTAAGAGCATACATACACATCGTCTAAGATGAATTACGACGGAAAACATTTTTTAGAAATTGTAAACTTTAACACTTTAGATCTACATATGGTGAAATGTGATTATACTCGTAATTGAATGTATCCAATTGCCGAAGGCCTATTAACAATAAAAATGTGTGTTTATTCTCTAGCTAAATCTCTACCGTTTATATTGGAACATTCGATTTTGGGCATTCACACGAATGGGTATTGCAAGGCGTGATGTATTTTGTGGCCCTAAATTCAGATGTACTTAATTAATCAGTGGCAATGACGGTATATGATGAATTATGCGTTTAGCGTGTAGCAGCGAAAATGTTGTCAACACTCGCCGGTTACAATATTTTCTTTTTTTTAACAAAAAAAAATCCGTTATTTGAATTGAGGTACTATCATAAAGTGTATAGCTCTAAGATTTGGCGATATCGTTGGCTACACTGCCTTACACAGTCTTGTTAGAAGAATTTGGGGTTTCACGCGAATGGCGAAAAAAAAGTGAGGAGATTTTTTATAGTTTAAATGTCGCCTTTCACAACAATAATGATTTCGTAATAAATAGGACTACCCGGCGCATTGTGGTATACGCCATATTTGCTCTTTCATTTGGTTGTTAAAAGGGCTCTTATAATTTATTAAACATATAAATGATTTAAAACTGTTTTCTTGCTTTTTTATGATTTTTTGATTTTTAATGATTGGATACAATATACTGTTAATGTGTATAATAGCCTCGTGCGATGGCTGTACAACTAACACTCGTAATTGATACGGACAAGGTTAAAGAGGATTTCCTCCCCAACGGGAATCAGGATGTGTCTATCAGAATCTGAGTGAGACGTGGCTAAGACGGGTGTCCGACAGACCTAACTTAGGAGCCTCGTTATAGAAATGAGCCCGGGGGAAGCACATAAAATGAAACATTGGATTTGACGACTTATAAAAGCCGCATTAAATGATAAATTGAACTATATAACTCCTTAGCCTGAGAAATGAAACTCTCGAAAGCGGCAAAATATGTTTGTGGACCTAATTTACTACTTTTACTACTGCAACGAATATCAACGAATGCGCTGATCTTGAATATCAACACACATATCGCCCAATTTCTGCCTTAACCTCGTATGTAAATTTTTAATGAAATTCAGCTTTTTATACAACATTGCATAGAGAAAAGAATTATTGTCGAAATAATCATTAAGAAGTATTATTTTTTTAATTCCTGAAAAACTGATGTTTTGTAGGGGTTAATGAAGTAAAGGGACAATATGCCTCTTATCCAACAATTCTAATGATGATCCGTATCTAATAAGTAATTACTTAGCTCCGCAACCAATAATCAAACATTTCGCATTGACACACCGGCCAGCACAACCACTAACTTCATCGGAATCAATCGAGAAATCAAGCTAGCAACAAATCGCTCATGCCGCAAATTGACCAGTGGCAGCAGCTTAATATTGAGTTATCAAGTTTTTGCCGTTCAGTTTCATTTTGCAATTCAATAAAAAAGGCTTCACCTTTGAAATAATATTTTGTTTGTTAAATTTAAATTATACACTGTTCACTGGGTACTTTACTTCTCTTAATTTTGTATCCAGTTCCAAGGTTTGAATAAGGTATCATTGAATTTAGTTTCTTGGTTACCAAACAAAACGCTAATGCCTAGGAAGGGGTTTAGAAAGAAGCACAGGAGAAACCCCTAGATAGACAAGCATGTCTACATAAGAACAGCTCTTTCTCTTCCTCCATTATTTTCCCTAACTTCAATTGAATTGCCCAACCAAAAAAGTGTGTACAAAAACAAGAAAACAGAAACACTATAAAAACTTAATTATAAAAATACTATGGAATCAGATAAACTGCAAAACACATTGGATGTGGGTCATTAAAATGGACCAATTGGGTCAGTAAATTAAACCGGAAAACTCAAATTCATACACGTTGGCAATACTCATGAAGAACGCAATTGAGGAGTTTATAATTAAATCTACGACGAAATCGTTAGCAGTAGTAGTAAAAAGAAATGTCTTAAGCAATGTATGTCCCATGTTTGTCTAGAAATTGTTTTTGACAACCGATTTTTTAACCACAACATTATTTCATTAAGTTATTTTGTTTTTGTGTATCATTCGTTGGGGATTCTGCAATACTATGAATAAAAGCTCAACAAAGACCAAAGAACAACACGTTTTACAAGGAAAATATCTGAATTTTGACTTTATTTCGACAGATTCTGTGAAAAGAAATCAATTATGATTTCTTAGCATACTTCTGCAATAGTTTTTGTTATGACTTTACGTAAATTTGCTACCTAAAATGTTAATTTCTTGGAATGTCAAACGAAAAGTGAACTGAAGAGGCTTTTGAGTTCGGTAATGCGAAACAACTAACATCACATCCTCTTATTTTAGCAATTGAAACGTATAATTCCAGTGAACGAAAATCCGCTGGAAAAATGGCATAAGTCATTTTTTAAAAAGTGATGCTGTCTTGTGACAATTTTTTTGTTGTAATCTTTTCTATCGTGAAGAAAGAACTATTAATTTCTCTCAAAATATGTACCACTAAAATGGCATGCCATTCATTAAGCCATATAATGAATATATTGCGCGCTACCGCAAGAACTTTGACCCGACTGTAAGTGTAAATAAGAGCCTGAGCCCAGTCGAATTATTCAAGAATTTAACTAGCTGTTAGTGTTGTCTTGCTGCTAACATTTTTCTCGAATTCGATCGGAGTGGACTTAGGCCTACGGAGCCTAAGGCAGTGTGGGCTTAAAAACGAAACCTGACCAGTCTTTGTTGAGGCAGCTTAATAAATAATGTATCCAAAGAAGAAATGTCTACTTAAGCATTAAGAAATGGAAGCACTTCAAGTCTTTTAGAGGTTCGTACCAGCAGTTTAAACATCCGTCGGCGTTACATACTTTTTTGTTCAATATTTGCTTTTTGTGAGATCTAGCTTGAATGTATATACAGCTATTGTACGATATGCTGAATGGCTCAGTACGTGCTTACATGGCCTGAACAACAAAATGAGATCATATAAATAAGCAAATATCTAATCAGGATGACAGACAAACACGTAAATCCCATCTTAGCTTATGAACTTGATACCCTTTGTCCAAGATTTCATGTTAGTATTGTGTTAAGGTGCAACAGCGTAACAGTCAGATAGGACAGGAAGAAGTGAGCTTCAAAGACTTTCAATGGCAACCAATTTCCTGTGTATTCTACTTAATAACTCCGTATCTTTGACTGTTGACAATTGTTTTAGCGAATACACCAATCAAGACCTCACCACACATTAGCGGAGACAAGACATTCCCTCATAGTGTGATCATAAACGGGGATAGCAAGTTGTGCAGATTGTAGACCAAATAGTTATATGCAGAAGACTTGATGAAAAGCTTACCTAGTTCTTGCAATCCCAGGACGGTGTTCGTTGGTTCTGTATTGGGACACTGTATTGGCAAGTCGAGCATTTGATGGTGTCCATTACTAGCACCGTAGTAGCCGCCATAGTAACCATTCGAATTAGTGTTCGCGTATCCATTATTCGCTATTGACGCTTCTGTAACTGTCGCCGGCGTAGCTGATGTGTGAACCGAATGTGACGCGTAACCAGCATGCGGATGCGAATGAGCGTGCGGATGATGGTAATAGCCGGCTGCACTTCCTATACTCTGATGGTGATGATGGTGCGGTGAATAATTGAAATTATTTGAGCTCTGATGGTGCAAGCCACCAATCCCCGATCCGCCGCCATGAGCATTCGACATGTAATCACTGCCAATATGAGTTTGATGGTGGCCAATTGGGCCGGTCGTCATTGTGTATCCATTATAGTGATGGTAGTCGTCGGCCGGGGGAAACTTCGGTTCAAGTCCCGTGCTCATCGGGTTTTGAACGTGCGGCGCATGCGGGTAACCCATCAGAAATGAGCTCATTGTTTGTATTTTTCCAGCGAAAACTTAAGATTTTTTTCTTTTCTTCTTTCTTGTCTTGTCACTCCTTTGTCTCTATGACTACTTCCCTATTGGATCCGCACTATAATAATGGCAAACTCTCACTGCCGAGTGACCTTCAAAGTATATATCTACAATCACAACATTAAACACAATACACTTCATCAACTGTATCGAGTGCGCTAAGAACTTAAATCGAAATTAGACATCAAATCCGTACGAATTGCAGAGTCACTCCACCAAGAATCTCGTCGCCACACAATGCCATTCAACTGGAAGCTTATAGAGAGCCGAACAAAAAAACAAAAAAAAAAACCAAAAAAACAACACACAGGGGCGAACAGCGGCTGCCTCGAAGACGGCGCGAGCGCGATGGTGCAATACGTAAGCCGTATAAAGTAGCAAGCAAAAATATCTTTAAGTACGGTCTTTCGTCTCTTTGGAACCGAAAGATGGGATTTGTAATTCACGTTAATTCACTGTGAAGGCCACGGGCGAGAAACGGGCAAGTTGCTCGCACTTTCAGAGATGACCACTGGGTAGCCGATTGTCGCTCAAATTGATTGAATACGGTAAAATGCGCGAAATAAGGGAAAATAAACCGAAAATAAAGAGCGAGAAACGCGTTACGAACGCGAGAAACTAACCGTCGTCGTGGTGAACGAATTGAAATGTGTGTAGTTGACCCGCAAAGAAACACGGAGTGCAGCGTTAGAAACGTCCGTTCGTGACGAGCCGTTCTATTGTTGTGTTGTTGTGGTTCGCGAATGGAAGTTGTTGGTGCTGTTTTGCTCTGAACCCCCAAGTATGGGTTTACCTGTCAGCTGTATGGGGTAAGCCAATCTCGCTCTAACACAGCCAAAGAATGGTAGTGTAACTGCCCCCTTTTGCAGTGAACAACCGGATTATCTGGTTTGGATTGATGGCTGTGGATGGATGTGTGCGTGAATGTTCCAGCCCACCCCGGTGCTGAGTGTTTGGTTTGCGTGCGTGTTGGTGAGCGGTGAAGGTAGCCATATCCAGAGGCATACGCATAGCCCGCCATTTTTCAAAGATGACTAGTGCGATGGTGTAGTATAGCCATGTTTATGAAATCAGGAAAGAGAAGGAATTGCATGGCTCCGCCTAGAACGGAACTTTGCTTCATCTAGTACTTTGACTTACAGTGACGTTAAGAATACACGAGATATTATGTTTGTTTTGGACGAACATGTTAGTGACACATAATTCTGTACAGATTGTTACAGGATGATAGGAATAAAGAATAGATATGAAACAGGAGAAGAAGATTGAACTTGACCAGTTGTCATTAGAATATTGTCTACGGCAAAACATCATGCGACATTATTTAAAAGGTATTCGTATCATCCTATATCCTTAGAGTATACGAGTGTGGGGTACATCAAAATGAACCACTCATTACAGAATGCGGCCCCTCATGGCTTGAATAAATACAACAAAAATGATTTTAAAACCACACTCAATTCAATAGTTGTACACTGACTACCTAGATGTTAACTGACTGATTACGTTTTTTCTGAAGTGTATATAACGAGTTGAAGTTTACAAAAATAATCAAAACTAATGTTTATAACCTCCTCACAACAGGTTTGCTAGAATCTCCGGTAAGGCAGTTGTTCAATTTTAATTTTGAATATAATGCTTGCGGCGAGCGTTTATTTAATTTGACTGCAAAGTTAAATCATCGGGCAACGGAATACAAATATTTGAATAAAACCATTTCAGACTTTTCTTTTTTCCTCTTTGACGGTTCAATTTGTTGGTTGGTGTTTGTTGTTTCCTTTGTGAGCCTGTAGGGCGAAGGTAGTAGAATATTTGAAGAACGTTATTCATGAGCTCACACACACGCTAAAGATCAATTACGAATTGATTTACAATACTCACTCTGTCTCTCTCATTCCCATGCAACATTTTCCAAAGTGACTACGCATGATCCATGGCGAAGAGGGAGAAGGATTTATTGACTCCGCCTCTGAAGAAAACGAAAAACTCTACATGCCCCTATTGACACTTCCATTGTGCCGTGTCAATGGCTTTCGTTTTTACCCCGTCCATGCATGCACTGCAAGTCTGATGAGACGGACCCCACAAGAAACAAACAACAATCCCGACAGCATCGATTGAAAACAAGAAACGTCCTTCATCGACCCTACTTTTGTGTGCATCGACCAGAAACTGACTTGCAAAACTCTTTGAATTCCTTTTTCCGCTGTAGCGCAGACATTAATGGCGGCACAGCCGAGTGTAGACCTCGTCTTCGATATCCTTCCGCATTGGCACACATTTGCCCAAACATCGGCTTGCAATTAATTCATTATTAGCAGGCAACGAACGGAGGGGGGTTAGTGTGCAAAAACTCTTGGGCAGTGGACGAGCTCGCTGGTGGACGACGACTACAACTACAAAAACGATGACGATAGGTGCGGCAGCAGTGACGATTCTGAGTGAATGGCGATGGCCGGTGCGATGTCGTCGCTAAGGGAGAGTATTGAGCGGTTTTTGATGATGGCCTAATTGCCAGGCAATTAAATTGAACTCAATCATCACCCGTGTATGGATTCATATATCGCTAATTAATTGAGTAATATACGATCCTTTGGGCTGTGCCCCAATCAAATGTGCAATGCGTGTGGTTGGGAGTTGACCACAATCTGGTGCCGTGTACCCTGATTTATAAATCGTTACGTAAACGGACGGAGTGAAAATTGGGGTTCATCGCTGGACACAGGAGCGCAATTTTGCCACACAGTTACATCAATTTAATTGTACTCTAATTAGGTTTTGATCGGGTCAGTCCCACCAACAGGGAGTGGGCTGAAAATGATGTGCAAACGTGTATAATCTATGATCTCCATCACGGTTATGCTAATTTAATGAATTGCTGCTGCAGTCGTTGTTTGCTGTGAACGAGGTGTCAATGCGGGGATAGTCTGCAGACATGTATATTTATCTACGAACGATTGTTGTAGACAATAAAAAAAATATCATAAATAATGGAAACTACTTCAATGGGTTGATGTAACATAATGATTCGTGCGATTCGTGTAAAGTTCACGCAAACAGTAGTAATTATAAGCTTAATGGAGTTAGCGACGCGATAATGCGATGGATTTTGATTAATAATCCGAGAGGTGATAAAATTACATAACATTTCATATGTACGAATTAATTGTTTGTGACTGCGTGTCGTGGAATTATAGGGAACATCACAATTTAATTGCTGAATCACAATGTAAAATGCATCGATGTTTGTACACGTACATGTACAACATTTCTAGCGACAGTGACAATATTTCATTTATTTATGTTACGTCTGTTCATTTATTTTATTTATTTATAAATTAGGCTTGTGAATTAAGATAAAACATATTTTTTACACGACATCTCTGTCTACTCAAGATCGAAATCTAAAATCCACAACCTACACCAACAGCCAGGCCTGGCCAAAATCATACTACGTCCACCTCATGTCAAACGTCCCCCTTTAACTCAAAAATAAGTAAATTATCGTCAATTCCATTTTAGGTCCCTTAAGATGACACGACAAAATCTGAGTACGTCATCACCGTGTTTCAGCGCTGGTGGTCAACGTCAACCGACGACCCAATGCCATACTTGTCAGCTGACTAAACTGTTGACGTGTGACTCACAGACACACGGTCAATTTTTCATTTCTCGAGTGTAAGAACTAACCTTCAAGTTCAAAGACCACAAAGAGAGAACCCTCCATTCATGTGGGTCGTTCGCCCACACAAGAATTTAAAAAGAAATGAAAAAAAGAGACATGTACACCCCTGCTGAAGACGTGCGCTTTTCACAGAGACAGTTGGTTTTTAAGCAGCTTCCAAATCCGAGGAAATTGTTTTGCTATTTGCCATTAGGCTAATTATTTTCCATTTAATACAATCTTACTGGCGGCGATCAATTCGTGTGAACTGAGTTTACGATGGTGATGCTGCTGGAATGTGATTTTCAGGATTTTTCAAGAGCCTACGACAAAGGAGGAGGTGTATTTTCGAGGGTCTTCTTGTAGCCAGAGGCAGCAGAAATCGTTTCCTTACACGCCGAAACATGTTATTAACTCTAATGACTTTAAATGGCTGAGATATTGACGTCGGACAAGTGGTCGATTGAAAAGAAAAAAAGAAAACAAAAACAAAAGCCCTTGTTGTCCGCATTTTGGCTATAATTAATTAAAATTTTGAATGAATGCGCTGCGAAGACAGGTGCTCATTTGGTCATAATTTTATCTTGACTATCCGCACTATTACGGCGATGATGAGTGGTAGATGAATTATGATCTGTGGGACAATATGGATTCGAGGCGATTTAAAAGATAACCGGCAACATGAAAATATGAAGGCTCCAATGATTGATGTGATTTAGGTTTGGTTAAAGCAGTACATTTCAGACTGGTTGCCTGCACTATTACGCTTGAAGCTAGTGAATGTTGGGGTCTTCGTTATGGAGTTTTTCTCTGTTGAGTTGAGGCTTGAGGTATTCTGAGCGAGTCGGTGAAATGGTGTGCCAGCTTAGCTTAAGATGGAAGCTATCTTTCACTAAGCATTCGTCTTTTATGTGTCAAACCAAAATGATTCATCTGCAAGGGGGTTTGCAATCTCTCTCAAGGGATTTGCCATATCTAGGTCCTAATTTCATCTGCAGTGCGCAGTTGATGAAGTTTACATTAAAAATTGTTCGAATAGCGGTAAAGATGCCCACTCGCATGTAGAAATGATTACATACGATTCCAACTGTATCAGTATCAATTAAGCGAAGTTACGTAGCACACGAATTTTATCAGTTAATGAATACGACAACAAAACTTGCAGACTACCTTATTGGATCATATTCGTATACATTTTTATGTAATAGAAAAAAAAATATTTCATGTTATATTTTCGGATCATGAGAACCGTGTTCACGATTTCCAGGAAAGAAACTTCGGTTCAGTAGCCATGTTCTTTAGAAAAGAAAAGAATTAGCCAATAATTCAACATTCAATAATGCTTCATTAAAAATAATAGTTGGTGATTCGCTTAGTTTTTTCTTAATAAGTTTTTCGAGAGATCACGCGTAAGGGGCTTCTTGGTGCCATGTTATCCTTATTCAGTATTGTTTTATCATGTAAACATGCAAATACTGACATTTCAACAACGACGCCAAATTCTGAACAACGTATGGTGCGCGTCTTCGACCTTCCGAGCTCGTTACTGCCATTACTATCTGCAAATTCGAGTCTCAGTCGGTCGCAACGCTAGAATCAATGATCCAAAATTGGAACTTCTGAATGGACCTTGTACGACATTGTCAGAAGCAGGATTTACACGAAATTATATTCAAAAATTAGATCTCAGACATTGTTCTTTCCGGTTACAACAAAGTAACCAACATCCAAATCAATGTTGTCTATTTTATTTAAAATTTAACAAAATTAATGACCCATCGTATTTATTATCAAGTCATAGCAAAAAAATGTGTCGTTTCGTTTCGCATTTGTGGTTTCAGACAGTTTTTGTTGCCATTTCGAAACTTCGCACTGGAAGGCTCAATTCTTGTAACGACATTCTGTAGCAGAACGAAGACACAAGGCGACAAATTCAGACGTCAAATTGACATAATTCAGCAAAATTTCAGCTACATAAAATAGTTGTGCAATTGACCTTATTTTTCGATTTCAAATGTTGCGGCGCACATAGTCACCTTCACTCGTCGATTCAAAGAGCCAGCACATGCATTAGTCCTCCAAAATTTCAATACTCTCGAGTGTGCCTTATTTATTTCATACTGTCTCCGGCATATATATTTTTTTTTTCGTTACGTTTGGGTGTTGTTCTTTTTTTGTACTTTTGCGGCCTCAAAATAATTTCCAAGTCCATAGGCTCTCGTTCCTTCCCCGATATTTTTATGTCCCACGGAAAACATCATTAATCAAAGTGAAGCTCTATACTGTTCGAGTGTACGGAGTATCTAACAGCAGCCTCGTAATACCAATTTTTTCCCTTTTTTGTTTTCTTCAGTGTGACTGCGACTGTATGTATCTGGATATGTTTGTATGTATTTTGCGTTATTGTTTCAACGTTTCTGGTTTGGGTTTTGCTGTGTGTCGGCGGCGGCGGCAGTCAGGCTTCGCATAATGTAGACAGGGAACGTGCATGATTATATGAGGTGGGGTGTTGTTCTATTGCAATAGCAATCAACTCCACAGGACAACGTTCGCCATTGAGATGGGTCGATTTAATAGGCTTTGCAGTGCAGACATTGGGCTGCTTACGCTTCCACTGCGTGAGCTCTTAGTCGGCAGAGGAAAAATACAAAAACAAAATAAAAAAAACAGAAATCAGAAAAAAAAAACCGTACTGACAGTTTCGTTCTATCATTGGGGAGTTTTCATTTCAGTGTGGATATGTTTCTGCATTATTAGGGTTCACTTTAATACGACTGTCAATCAAATGCTTTCGGCACTGACTTCAATGGCCATTCGGTTAAATAATTTGCTGATTGATTTGATATACCCTTTCGACACACAGATGTGTACGTTTTCCTTGCATTACTTCAACTCTACGATGGTTTAGTTGAATTTTATTGCTAGTAAACGCACGCTCTTCTTCTGTGTACATACACGGATGAAGTAGGCACCAACTAGCCGTACTTTAAACCTTAAAGGTTTTGGACATTAGACCATATTCCGAAAGTCCAGAGCATTTATATGGTAGATCGCCGGTTTAATGGTTGTTTTTTTTATCACTTGCGTTGTAAATGTGTCTGGAGTCGAGGATTCTTCGGGCCGCAGCTGTGTCTTGTAGGCTCTTGGTTAGAGTAGAATTAACTTGTGGCAATTTTTAGTTTGTAATCAAATCTTCTTGTTGAAACGTATTATCGCGAATAGATCACTGGCTTTTTCATCTGTCATTAGCTAGATCAAAGTAAACTTCAACCAAATAATGATTAAGTCCCCCTTGTAAAAACGAAGGGCGCAAAGCATTAATTCTTCGTATTCATACAACGCATTGTTCAAATAGAAACACCGTGTAGGATCTGATACTGAGTTAATTTATAGTTTCTTCCGGAACACGAGTTTGAGGTTCCGATTTAAAGACTTGGAATTATCGACGTATTTTTGCATCTTTATACAGTTTAAAGAGAAACTGTAGTCGTTCGTTATATCTTTCTCACTGGCATAACCAAATTTCCAATGTAGGATTTTTCTTTCAGACGAAAAGAATCGTGTCCATATTACGACTCTTTTGAAGATTGTGTCCGGAGAGTCAGAATGAAGACAAACCGAAGAAGCAACTGTTAGCATTGCAATCTGTATCGGATACTCACTCGTATGAGATTGCTGGAGTTCACGATTGCTCCGAGGTAGCTAAACTCCGTAACCACATTCTTTATTGTCGTATAATTTCGCATTCATTTTATTAGTTAAAGGATCCTCAATGCAACTCTTAACGGAAGTAATGTTCATCACCATTAGACTTGGCATGGTCAAGGCAACTCGCGTCTAAATGTGGGTTTAGCACCAAATTTGAGTGGCCACTAGAAAAAGTAATGAAACAAAAACTCCTGTATAAGTTGTAGTAGGAATATATATTTTGCTGAATTGAGGTGTTGTAGAGGGAGCGAGTAGAGTCCGATGACTCCTTTATTTGCAAAAACTGATATACATATGAATAAGAGCAGTTCAAAGCACACACTATTTATAAATCAAAAAGCTACTGCCAAGTATTTAGACGAACATCTCTTGGACATGAAGTTCTCTTTAATGGGTTGTATTTTAGTTTGAAAAAATAACTGAGTTCATCGTTAAATAATATTAATTAATTCAGAAGTTGAAACATTTCGATGTGTGAAATTGAGGACACCAGATTCCTGTAAAATATATGCGATTGCATTCCAACTTCCTTTATAAATTACAACAGGCTGGCTTTTAGGCTGCAACGAATTTTTGTATGGTATCCCATTGGTTTGTATTGTCTGAACTTTTCGTTGGCTAATCGAAAACCTTTATTGGTTCACCTTCCAAATATATACAAATAAGTGAGTTTTTGGTTGATGACAAAATTGCTTTTTTTATATGTGTCCAAAAGGTGTTAATTTTGCCAATCATCTCTGTCAGAGAAACTACACTAGAGGACGCAATACATCCCAAAGCATTGACTGTTGGCTACTGTGTACTCGAGATCAATCAATCGTTACCGAATATATTGATCTTCATTTTATCGCTGCAGACCTCCCTGTAGCCTTCCTCAGATTAACAATTTATCAACCTTCAGCCGGCGTGGTTTTAGTAACATTAGCACTTGGTAAATATCCAGACGATTTATTTTTCTTCTAAATAGCTTTTCTATTCATTTAATAATTTTATAGGGGGCAAATCTATAAACTCTTGTCACCTCTGCTTTGGTTTTTAGATTGGAATACAATTTCCAAGACATTTTCCTTTCACACGTAGTTCTATTTTCATTTGAACTCATTTATTTAAACTTTTGAAAATTATAGTTTGGCGCACATAGTCTCATAAATAAGAGTGACCGCTTTTAACGATTGTCGAGATAAGGATAACAAGTGCCTTTTTTAAATGCAGTATTTTTTACTGCACACTACTTACTCTCACAAAATCTTGAATTATCTGATACTAGAATGTATTTTAAAATACAATTATTAGGCCTATTTACTTTTTAAGTTTTTGTTAATTATATGCTTAATAATGCAGATTATTCTTTTGCATAATCTGTTAGTACGTAATAATATCCCAAGCAAAACCCAAGGAGGTAGGTCAGCGAGACCATATGGCCATTGCAGAGCTCTGCACCTAACCCCAGCTTCTATGAACTACATCACATCCACCATAGACTTCGATAACGCGACACAGTGGTGATTTTCATCCACAGAGGACTGGAAAACCCAATCACTCGTCTCTGAATACCAATTTCTGATATACACAGCCAGATCTAAGCTAGACCACGGTGTAGGCTCAGCGGTCTACTTGGCGGACTTCAACATCTCGAACTCTTACCGCCTCCCAGATCACTCGAGTATCTTCCAGGCTGAAGTACTAGCGATCAGAGAAGTATGTAAACTCCTCAGTAATAGCTGCCCTTATGGTAGAGCTGCAGCGATCTGAATCGACAGCCAAGCAGCCATACACATACATACACTTCCTCCCAATTGGTGCAACAGTGTAAGGAGGAACAAGCCAGTACCAGGTGTAATATTACTCCCCTCCATCCAGGCCACAGCAGCATAGAGGGAAATGAGAGTGCCGACTAATTGTCCAAGCAAGGAGCACTGAGTTTGTAGGCCCCCAAGCAACCACCTCAAACATGACATCCATCAACACTTCCTGTCATTAGCTAGTAGAAGGTGCATTAGGTCATCTAAGTACAAAGTCTCTAGAAAAACGTGGTCCTCCTACACTACAAGAAGACTGATGACCTCCTCAAAAGAAATCGCTCCGAAATCGCTAGAGTCGTGGTTTGAGCAGGGGACACTGGCCTATAGGCATCCACGCTGTTAGAATCGGAATACTACGAGGTGTGGTATCAAAACGGCGCCCAACTGCGCTATTTGTACCCGATTTGAGACAAATCCCAAACAAAAAAATAAAACTGAACGTCGTATGCGCCATTTTTAAATTTAACGTTTTTAATATTCTTCCGAGCTCATGGCAATTTTTTCATGCGCTGCAGACACTAAACGTACATAACAACCATTTTTCTGTCTACTATATGTGCATCATATGTTCATCTATATCTCCCTTTAAAGTTTCCGAAAAAGTACAGCGGAAGCCGTGTTTTTTTTTGGAATTTCTTTTTTCTCTCCCATTCTTCAATCATGGACAGATGCTCCATGTAGACCACCTCAGGCCTTTTCCCCACTAAATGTTACACTTACTACCATGGAATTATGAGTTTAACGCTTTAAACATAAATTGACGCATTCGAAATTTTCTCACAAGGTAAAACAAGAAAGAAAAAAAACTACGGCTACGATGAGTCTCCTTGGGTAATGGGTATCCCACATCAGCGCCGATTCAAACTGAGCCACACAGAAACGCTTTCGCCAGCGGGCTGCTATGATTGCAGCTAATTAAATTGAAAATGTTCGAAAAACTTATCAATCTTAATGAGGCCCCATCGACAGACCGCAATTATTCACAAAATCAAAATGAAAAATTTATAAAAATTTCACGATTGTTATGATTAATGATAGCCGACGTCCGCTGCCGTCGTCGTCGTGGTGGGCTTATTCAAAACCTGCTGCCGCTTCATATCATGTGTGTGTGGCGCATAGTGTTGCGAACGCGTACTTACAGTTCTACAATTCGATTGCATGTCCTCGACAGACATGGTGGTTCGTACTTCGTATGCATCCACAAACTGAATGGGTCACGCCGCGCTGTCCTCTCTCGCGCACACACGAGCCCCCTTTCTGAAGGCTCTTTGCGTCAGCCATCACAGCCGCTCGCTTTTTTCTTCTTTAATTGAATTTGTGGAGCGTGGAAAATCGAAACCCCCCACTAGCTATCCGAACTCGGCTCGGAGCGCACTGCTATTAATAATATTGTTTTGACACAAGTGCTCAGTATGGCCGATAACGGTATGGTGGCTGTACAAATATTTAGTTAAATTACTGAACTAAGTGCAATATTGCGTTATAAATATGCAAAAAAGGGAACGACACAAAAAAAAATCACCAAAATGGAGAACGGCACGGTGAGGTATTCTGGTCCGGGATAAGAATGTCCTTGCGTGACCATCAATCACTCAATCAATGTTAGCCTCCACCGGCGCTGGTTCGTTGGAACTCGGGATCATGAAGTCCCCGTTTGATTGGTTTCTCTCCATTCAAACTTGGAAATTGTTTGTTTTTTATTTTGTGTTTATTTTCTTCTTTTTTTTCCACCGTGGATCTCGATTTGACATTTTTTGTTCACCCTTATTCTGCTTGACAGGCCCACTGCCGCCCCGGGTATTCATCCCACAGTTGGTTTGTTTTTGGTATTGTAATTCTTAGTTAAGAACTCGGCAAATCCACCCCTGGAAAGTTTTCCAATTACTGTGCAGAGATGTGAAATGGGCCTTTATCGTGCGAGCCGTGTGGCAGGTTCTACTCCATCACACTTGTCAACATGTCACTTGTCAAATTTGCATGAAAGTCGGAAATGGTGATGGCAATGAGCGCTCACCAGGGCTGCTTACCACTTGGGGTTACGTTTGCTCTGTTACTTTGTATCCTCTGTTTTGTTGAAATGTGCGTTGTCCTTATATAAAGCCGCCATATTATATCCACTGGGAAATATAGTGAACACGAAAAAACAACAAGAATGACGTGCTGTACATAGGCAGAGTAAATAATTAAAGCGCAAAAGAGAATGCCAACAGTGGCATTCGAATCACAAGGGAGTTGGGTATGTGTATATTTAAGAGCATTGAATACTGGTGCTGGGCTTTTTTAATAGATAATTAAAGATCTTTTGGATTCACGTTCTTGAGAGCATTTTGAAATTTAAAGATTTCCGATAATGGCCACAGATGTTGGAGTTAGTTAGGAGTGGGGGCTCTTGCGGCTGTATTAAGGTCTAATAAATCACTGAGACATCTGGAGCTGGCCTAAAATAGTGAAGAGAAACGATCCATCAATGATGGACTTAAGATCATTGAGGGAAGCGTCTTAACTTTGGTGTTGTTTAAGAGGACACAACAATGCAAATCAAGTTTTCGAGGAGGGACGCTCGAAGGCATTGGAATCAGCCTCAATAAACTCTAAACGAATAGCAAGGCTATCTGCAAGCTCTTACAGCAAAGAACAGCGACGGTAGTAATGAATGGGCACTCGAACTTAATAGAAGTCATTGCAGTTTGCCTTTAGTTAGAACACCTCACCAACAACTTCTGCAAAAGCTGAATGCATGCCGAGAAGATAGACATCTCTGCACGCGCCTGGCTTTGGCAGAGACGCAAATTCCGTAGGTGCGATATGTTGGTTGTCTAAGGTAAATCCTGGCATGAGCAACTTCCATACTCCATCTACCTAGAGTCACTGACTATGCTCTTCTTCTTAGGGTGCTACAGTCCGAGGCGGACCTGGGCCTCACCCAACATGCCTCTCCAGCCAGCTGACTGAGGTCCCCCTCGACTTGTGTGCGCCACTTTGTGCGTGGACGTCGCATACGCGTTATCCCATAGGCTCAGAGATTCTTCGGGCCGGAGCTAAGTTGTTCATGCGCTCTACATGACCTAGTCATCTTAGGCGATGGATCCGTAGACGCCTGGCCAGACTCATGTCGTTGTACAGCCCCTACAGTTTGTGGTTGAACCGCACCAAACAGGGCCAAAGATCGCGCGCAGAACTTTTCTCTCGAAAAGACCACTTTTCACCCACTTTGGATACAGTCCCTGCCTCTGCACCATAGAACAAGACGGGGATGATCAAGGTCTTATAGAGAGTCAAATTGGTCTTCCGAGAGAGGGGTATTTTTTGGGCATTTTGAGCCCAAAAAAATAGAGTTATTCTGCGTTTGATCTTTCCTTTCCTTTCCTAAATCGCCTAAATCGAAGTTATAAGCTGACTACGGTGATTTTCTGTCCGAATCGTTGATGTTACGCATCCTTTCTCGATGACAGCATATACTTTGGCCACTTTAGTCACATCCGTTTCAATGCCAACAGTCGCCTCATTGACTGCTCGCTGCGTTCGACCAATCACGCCAATGTCTTCCGCATATGCTAGTACGAATTGTACGGACTATTGGAAGATCCAGCGTCATTGGTTGCCGAGTAAGTTCAAACGGAGGCATCTGGAGGAGGAAATCCCATGCATGTATGAACAGCTTACCTCTGATCCGAAGAATTTTTAATTCAAAGCCTGTGGAATAACACATCAGAGGATGTTGATGAGTTTAATAGGGAACTTGCAAATAGAGAAGCCTTGAACTGAAGAAAAATAAAATCTGTCTCTTCACCTTGGTACTTAATGGATATCTCCCTGCTGGTACTCTAGTCTTCGGCTGAAAGTCTTTGAAGTTTTGGCAGCACATAGTTAACAAATTGCTATTCACAATCACTAAGAGGCCAGCTGTGCTGTAGCAATGCAAACCCCGCTGTTTTCCACTCGAAACAGTAGAATTATCACATACGCCACTTAATCACTTAAGTGAGTCACTGCATTTCGTGGCTTCATCCTTTTCAACCAATTCAGGCATGATTTCACAACAAGAACAACAAGATTAAGTTGTCTCCATGAATCAGCAATTTTGAAAAAACTATCTCATAGGACTAACCAAAGACCTAGTAAAATCTCACGGACTCACAGGCAGATTTAATTAAAACAACATTCCAAAAATGCCTTGCCGAATGCCATTAATGTCATTGACGTCGCTTATTTGCCATCGTCTATTCACTTTTGACAGACTAAAGACCTTCAGATTAATCGAAATTGTGTTTATATTAATCACTCTGCTAAACAGAAATTAAATTAACTTCGTGAAGAGACTTCAGATGAACAGACATATGGGGTTGAGGTACTCAGGAATTTGCATAGCTAGGAAACTTGCCGAAATTTATTTTCAATGTACTCGCATCATTGAAACACTTTAATTGGATGCTAATTGGTAGGCGAATAGATAACTCGGTTTTGGCGAGGCGAGTCTGTAATTAATACGCATCATTTTCGAAATTTTGAAGGGCAATTAAAATTATTCTCTTTTAGCAACTAGTCACGTTTCTTAGTCATATTTCTTATCGAAAACATCTCGGGATTGAATCTAAGGAACAGAGAATTTCCTTATAAGTACTCACTTTATGTGTGGTTGATGACAGTGGTTTGGCAGTGAATTTAGGGTTTTATTAGCCATTGATATCAAATGACGCTGATTAATTATGTGATTTAATTTGTTGCTTTTAGACCTTTAAACTTAAAAAATGTTTCAACTTAATACCTTGCATTCCCGTATTGTTAGGTTCCAAAATCGGGCCCTTTTCTCTGACTCAGACTCTGAAGTTTTCGTCACGCTGCAGAATACTCATACATTTTATTTGCAACAACAGAGTACCTCGGCACCGCGGTGAATATTAACATCAGTAGGTACTGCAATCCACCACTAAACCTTGTCTGCCGTTTTGTGTATTGATATGTCCGTATCAGTGTGGCTTCAGGCCAGAGAAGTCCACAATAGACCAGATCTTCACGCCACGGCAAGTAGTCTACTACTAGCCATAAATAAGGGTAACGAAGTATAAGCCGTCCTCAGGAAAAGACTGAATGTATGCAATGACAATGGGCACCTTCTCTAGGAGGAGAGAGAAGATTCAACCTCGAGCTACACAGACTGTACAAGGAGTAACTATGTGGTGGGAGGACGGGCATATCGTGAAAGAACTAAGATCACTAGAGAATCCCAACATTATTGTCTCCGTCTTGCCTGAGGCATCTGCAATAGACCAATAAATAAATATTAAAAAATAGGGAAAATCACACAAAAACACATATGATGTTCTCGTTCGTTTTAAAATAAAACATTTTATGTTTGTAACGTATACCAGAAGATGATACAGAGAAATTGCCACCTGACTTAACAAAGTAGTTGCTTAGGCGTATACGAATTCAGTATCTGAAGTGGCTGGGGTGCTTGGACAACGGCTCGGTTCCGACTCCAACAGTCTTCGACTCCGAGTCCAAGTCCAAGGTGGCACACGCGAGTGGAGAAGGAAGCAATTGGAAACAGCTACGGCGATTCATGTTGCTTGAGGCCTAAATCTGTCCCGAACTGTAGTGCCACACAAACAAGAGGAGTACATCAATAATCAGGGTCATTCAAGCTTGGATAAAACATATTGGAGTGCTTCATGCGACTAAACAACTAAAAGTCAAGAGGCAACTGACTTTGCAATGATTAGCTTGATCATTCATTGGTGCAATGAGAATACACATCAGGCATCACCCTATACCACGCAAGGAGGAAGAAATCCTTATCCCTTTATAATGCGCTCGTCCAAAACTAGCGGGAGAGCTTGTGCTATTCTCCTATTCTCTGGAAATTTAATTAGTAGCTTAAGAGACAAATGCAAATCATATAAAAATCAACTTATTTAATTTTTCATCATGTTGTATCAATGTTGTATGCTACCATTATTCTGCCCCTGGATAGGACAGAAAAATGTTAAGCTACGCTGTAGACTACGATCGTGAGATGTCAATAACACCACCTTCTCTCAACCATTCCTTCTTCTTCATTATTTCCTCTTTTTTGCGTAGTCTCAATGTTGCGACTTAGCTTTCGGAACTCTCCAATTTAATGTCCCACTTTGAACAGCATCTTCTTCAAGATCAGCTCAGTCCTCAGTGGAAATCCCAGCAAAACAGGACAGAACCCCTCGATATTCTATCACATCCAACATGTAAGAAAACAAATACTTCCCGTCCACACTCCCCTTGGACATGCACACTGATCCAATGTTTGACAGAGCGCACTGTTAATTATGTTACCAAGCAGAGGATATATTCTCTAATAAATTATTAACGTTGATACCGACAGTCGACCATTACTCAAAAGATACATTATCACCTTACCTAAGCTCTGCACCTCCTGCAAAGAGGAACGTTTTCACAGGCATTAACTAGCGGTCTAGCCGGGCTACACGACTACAGCAGCTAATTAACCAATGGGGGACGACAACAACATGTGTGTTGTGTTGTCAAACAGAAGCCAAGATTACTGCTGGTCGATAAGGAATGAACTTTATTACGACGTGTTTGTTGCTCAACGTTCGTACAATTGTCAGCCTTCTGTGCGTCACCTATTGCTGCGGCGACACACGCACACATGTGCCGTTCAGGTAATGCGTTTCGATGAGATTCTCCGTCGATGATATTGTCAATCAAGCGAATTGATAAATAATAATTCAATCCAAGTGTAAACATGCGATATGTCGCTGGAAAGAAAATATAAAAGAAATTATGCAATTATCATTAGTTATCCTGTCAATGAGGAAGATTATATTGCCAAAGCATAATTCAAAGAGAATCAATGCAGGTATCGCAGCGCACGCTAATGCTGTACTGCGGAGAGGTAGACAGGTAGGAAACTATAAACTAATACCGCCCACAAGTACGCAACAGGGAAGTCGCTACAATTTGATTATGTTTTAGTTAATTTTCTTAAAATTTTCTTCTATTCGATGTACACGCCACTTGATGGTCACTAGGCGTACTTCGTTTGGGGGGGAACTTAGCACATTTCAGAACCATTGTGGTTTCTATATGTGATTGTTGTCTTCGATTTGTCACTCACAATAGTAGAGTCAACTTTGGGACAAAGGCGCATTCACAGGCTGTTATTCAAGATTAGGATTTGAATTTCTGTTCCTAAATTAATTACAAAGCAACCTCGTCTGAATTTATCCGTAAGAAAACAATATCTCATTATTGAGACTCTCAGGTGAGACACATGCATTCATAGAAACAATTGTTTGACTCTAATCTTTACAACTGATGGTGTTCATGTCAAAACAAGTAAATTTTGAAATGAATTGTCTTTTGAACTTGCCAGCAACAACCAACAAAACACGCTGATGGCCTTGGTGGTCCCAAACTAGGCTAACGATGTCTTTTCTTCCCTTCTTCAACCCCCTTTTGGGGGCTAAAAGAGATATGTTCTTCTGGTCGGCACTAATAGGTAGGTCGATGTGTAAGATGCTTGCTGTGAAAGCAGGCGCAGGTTGGCTCTACAACTTCCACAGAAATAGTTATAATATAGTACGATGTATCTCCCTTGCTGAAGGTGTGTGCGCCAATGCGCACGCATAGTGGCGCTTTAAAAAATCAACGAGAGTCCCAAATGCGTTAAGAATTGATGCACTTGGTGCCTTCATACTTCACGTCATAAGAATGCTATCGTTAATCGTGTCCAGTCTTAGATGAAAATACGTTTGTCTGTAGGAGTGATGAGCTAGTAACGGGATTAATGATTGCATCGATTCCGCTATTTCCTAGACTGTCATACTGTCCAGTATTCACCTCATGTGGGGGTGAATACTAAGCTACTTGGCTTTGGCATCAAGAAATAAGCAAAGATTTGATACTGTCTAACTGCGAAAACATATGACGATACGTTTTGTTTGAACCGAGGCAGAGTTCCTTTGATTGTTATAATCTCGGCAATTGAAAGAATCCATTTGACCCATATTCTCCCTAGTCTGTAATCCACCGTTCATGCAGAAAAAGTTACGCAGGGAACGATAAAGCGTCTGATGATCCGTCTTTCAGTAAAGTCTGGTTTCAGTAAACTCCAGAAAGTTAAGATGGTTTGTTCAACGCAACAGAACCACCGCTAAAATATATGCAAGCTAATCCCTGTATTATGTTGTATTATGTAGTACGTTTTTAGTTTCCCAGAAAAATGTTTAATTGATTAACGAAACAAATCAAATATAAAATTTATTTTTTTTTAAGATTTAGCTTTATTGTTTTCTACCAAGTAATTTTTACATATGTTGCTTTAATCTTGTACAGGGATAAGATAGATAAGATAGTTCTACTACTGATAAATTAATACACGTGGTTTTAATAAATTCATAGACTATAAATGCATACACTATAATAATATAATTTTACTTTGCATAAAAATTACATCACTTCTGCTTCCGAATAATGAAACACATCGTATATGTCGCCAGGCTTTGGATCTCGCTTCCCATGCAAGTAAAGCAATTGATTGAAATAAAACAGTTCAAAAAGGAAGTAATCATTAACTTTTCCTTCTTTGCTTTCGTTTTTGTTTCCTTACTTTTAATCTTAAGTTGTTTTATTTTGAATTTAAAGACTTGCATCTTTCTTGTACACCGATATAGAAAGGATTTGAATTGAATTGAAACTAAAAACTTCAAATTTCTTCTAACTCTAAGACAATGTAGATATGCATGCATGTCGTTATTTAGACACATTCTCTAATCCGTCAGATGATATGGTTTAGCAATTGCTACTAATTATCTGCATAGCTGCTCTTTTTTTCTTTTTGTGAATAAGCAAACGAATTTGCAAATTGACTTACAATTCAGAGGGGTTCAAACATACCACTTTGTTGAAACTAGCCGCACTTGATAATTTGGACAGATAGTATGTTAGCCATGGAAGTAGCCTAGGGTTTAGTAAAACTTCAATTGGCAGATTCCATCGTGCCTTCCGCATTCTTACCAACCAAGAGTCCTGTCCACAGTTTTGTGGCTCATTGTACTCAACGTGTGCGAAATCTGCGACCATACCCTCTGTAGTAAATTAAACGTCACCTATGGCAACATTATGAAGTACCTATGATCAGAATTTGAGAGGGTTTAGCAATTGTTTGAATGCAGAATGTTTGCATACAATAATACAATTCTTCATAACTTTAAGGTCGCTTGCTCTTATTCACCAGAGTCGGGCTTGCTTTTCTTCCAATAGAACCAACTCCTATGGAACTCATTACCCATTGAACTACAAATAATCTCTCACTCTTGATGTCTTTCTTATGTAAATGCTAGTATAAAAAAGGAAGTCTCATAAATCCGATCCAAATTCAGGAAAAAATCATAAAAATCTGTGCTTCCTGCGTTCCATGTACTTATCATTTATCAGGAAAATGAGTATCATTCAATGATCGTAGCACATTTAGAAAGTAAGCCGACTTTAATTTATTTACTGGACGTACTTCACTGTAGTAAAAATCAGGCTTATATGGGTCTATTATCTATCCAATTTTCTACTCTACATAAACAAACAAAACATAGTTGTGTTCTGGTCTTCTTTTGTTCAATTGTTCTTGTAAAAATATCGGTCTTGTGCTCATGCATTTAAATTATTTGAATGCAAACACAGATATCTTCTTGTGGCGCATATTTATCTCCTCTTCCCGAGTCTTGCTTCGGTAACGATAATTACGATTTCAAAAATGTTGATGAATACTGCAATCAAGAAATAAAATGAAATTGTTTATAACTCTTAACCCTTTATAACTCAACCACATAATTAAAAAAAAAAACACATTTTTTGTATTTTTGCATTTGTTTATTAGGAAACTCAATAAATGAAGAGAGGAATTTGACAGATATGTTACGCTCACTCATATTGGTCCTCTATGATGTACAGCAGTTATTTTGCTCACAATGTTACTCCTCACTTTACAGTACAGATTCGTGGTTCACTTAGATTTTTTTATATTTTTCGTTGATATTTGAAAACCCACGACCGATTCTTTCAGTGTGACAGGAAGTGGCCTTCGTACAACTTTTGATACAAGTAACCCGAACCCGTAGGTACGCACAAAATACACTAAAATGCATCGAACGATCTGTTACCGTGGTTGGACTTTGATTTAAAATGAATTAAAACATAAGTTTGAAATTTTGTGAGGAATTTGTTAGTTTGTTACAGTTGTTTTGTGACATCAGCGATACCAAGGGTTAAGATTTTTATTTATTCTCCTAACAGAACACACTTGCCTGTCTAAGCTATGGACTTCAAAACGCACAGCGACTCGATTATCTCCTCCTTAAGTGCGCCGATATGCTCCATGTCCTCGTAGCAGTCTTTTGAGTTTAAAGAATAGCCAAAACTCAAACGATGCTGGATCAGACTACCACGGCTGTTGTAGAATGAGATGAGTTGAATTTAAGACAAAACTTAAAGAACGACTGCACTATGATATGGTCTATTATTGTGGTTTCTTTGACGAACAACTTTGAATTGTGTGTTTTTTTGTGACAAGGCCTGATGACCTAAGGCCATCTGAAACATTTACAAGGTTTCTGCATTGCCAAAGAAAGCAAGTTCATTGCTCAAAAAAATCAGACACTCATTTTTCGTTGCAGATCCGGACATGATACTATAAATCTTAAAATAAGTATTTGCCCCCGTAAACATTCAATTCAACTGTATCGTATAATATAAAGTTGTTTACAATTTTCAGGAAGCTTCATCTTCCTTAATCCAAACTTTCGACTGCAACTGTTCTATTAGCATAATAAGCATCCACATAATGATACACATCAGAATAAAGTCGCGCAAATTTTGCATGACAATTAAGGTTTATGCTCACGCCTGACGAATATAATAATTTTTCAATTTATGATCGTCAATAACAATTTCCAGCAACCACATGAGTAAGCCGAAAATCCCCTCTGGAATAAGCCATCCAGCTACCACATATTATGGACCGTAAAAGGTGAGTAATTGTGTTCAAGTGCAGAGGCTGATATTCTGACTGAAATTGTAAGTAAGTGATCTCTTAAACATCACAATCTCATGCAGAGCAGCGCATTTCGACAAACCTAACCACCACCACTGGGAGTGGCACATTTTTATAACCCATACGGCATTTCCTTTAACAACACTATTTGCATGGTGGCAGCATTTTGAGACGGAAAATATTAATTCATAAAACATCCCCGAATGTCAGGGAGAACATGGTATTCGCATTTGATAACACTGCCTTCCACAAACTACGTGCGGTAAATCTGAAATCGATTTTATTTCATATAAAACTGCTGTGAGCTTGTGGCAGCGCAAAAGTCCTTTCGGATATTTCCACTCGAAGGAGAATGTTAATAAAATACAAAACAAACAAAGTTCGATTAAAAAGTCGGAACTCCGAATGCATAACTTTCAACTTTATGGCGATAAATTTTTTCGTGCACACTCGTATTCCTTTATTTTTTGTTTTGCCTTCGCTTGTATCTGAAAAATAATTTCGAAAACTAACAAAGCGCGCACAATTTACCCACCCCGTGTGACATCAGAAGGTCCTGCGGAGCGGGGAGTTTCTATATGCATGTCTGCTTCTCTCCACGCTGTGCCAATCCGTTTGCATGGATTTATTGTCATGGAACAAACTATTATATACACATGCAGATTCAATTGTGAGGACAAGGCAACTAAAACAATGCGTCTCCGGTTGTCATTGCACAATAAATGCACACACATGCATCTGCATGTGCATATGTATCGGATTGAAGTGCCCGGGCAATGCGTCGGCAGTGTGCTTTGCATTAATTCAGTCGGTTGATTGTTGAACTTCTGTCCATCGTCCTGCAGCAAGTTGAATCTGCTCCTGTGCCAGCAGAGCTTGCAGCTCACGATGATTAAATGGGCAATGGATTTTTATTTGCATACGGAAGCAGGTCTGATGGTCCTTCAATATTCTGGTCATCGTCAGTGTCTCTGTCGCAATATTGACCCAAATGTTTTTCCTTTGCATAGCCGACCGTGCCGACCGTCCGTTAAATAGTTTGGGGTGGCATGGCGCCCGTCATTGGAGCTCCTTTTACACCGGATCCATAAGAGACATGCATGAGAGGATAGCATTCGGAGCCTATTTGCATTTTCCGAAGACAGCAGGTGACATTTTCTTGTTTTGTGTGGTTTTGAATTTATTCAACTGCAGGATACCAGTTGCCATGTGTGCTGTTTGCTGTGTGTTGTCGAAGGTGGCCGGGTGGTTGACGACTGATTGTTGGTATATACACATGACTCAGTCCTCCATAAAGCATTACCAATGGGCAAATGCATATTGGCTGGCGCTGTGTGCAAACTCTACGAGCTCTACATTCTGATGACATAGCTTCAAAAGTTTGCTTTATTTTCCTGATTCCCCCCCATTTGCTTTTGGAAATGACATTTCTACGAAATACAAGTGCGTTATGTAACGTGAAGGATCGAAAGCATCAACAAATGCGGAATATTTAAGTTGGCTTTAAATTGGTTTTCGTTTTGATAAATGACGATTTTATTATGACATTAAAACTGATACTGGCTGCGGGTGCTCATTAATGCTCTTCAAGTTGAAATGAAAATGTATGTTTTGCTGTGTTAAGTACTCTTGTTTTCGAGTTTCTAACTTTGGCTGTTTCACCTCTTCTCAATATTGAATGTTTACCCAACTTTTTTTTTATTGGCTTGAGTTTTGGCTATTAAATTGGGATTATGCAAATGTATGCTTGGAAATGAATATCTTGAATTGCTGAATATTTTACTGGCCAGTTCATGTATTTGTCCTTGGTTCTGTACGTTGCTCCTGTTGTACTTGGTTGTGCAATTCTTAATAACAACAGGATACGAAATGATAAGCCTTGGAGTCAGAAGTCTTATAAAAAATAAATTAAATATTGTGACTGACTGATGGTTGTTTGTGGTTTCCAAGTGAGTTATAGCCAGTTCATGACTAAATTGTCTTTAATTTACGAACGGCACTACACGCAAAAATAATTTAAATCGTCAAAATGGCCGCCGTGGTATTTAGCCTTAGCTTCAATTTCTTTAGGTACTCATTACTCCTCTTTTCTCTCTCGAGTTACTGACAATTCGCAGGGAGTATAATTGTTTTGGAAATGCTTCTCAAAATTAGCCGTTCGGAGTCGATATACGACTGTGGGTCGTCTCTACTAGTGACAGATCAATAGGAACGCTTGAACGTTGCTGTGAAAGCTAGGCAGGTTTTTTACATTATATTTTTTAATCAATTCACCTTCAGCCTTAACTAAAATAAAAAATTAAAAAAACATGAAAAAAATATAATAAAATAACATATTCAGTTTATAAATGTATATATAGTTGCACGTTGCCTGCACAGTCATGACTATCATTGCATCCAAGTTTCGCCTTTCTTATAGTTAAAGAACAAGATGGCGCCATAGATGCGTCTGGCTGCTTACGTCTATCAGGTCCTGGATTTAGTCCAGTCAAAATACTGAGTGTTGGATGCCCTATCTGATTTCCCTCTACTTCGCGGTTGCTTTACTCAAATGAAGCAACTTCACTTTTAACTAACTTTTAACACACTATGTGCATGGAGTGCACCGAATGCAAAATGTCTCGCTCCGACTTCAAAGTCAACTAAACCCCTTGATCTCGTGCGATAGCCTATATCCGCCCATGGTTGCGGTGTTAGCAGGAACTTTCATTTGAAAGTTACCTGTCAAACGTATCTGAATCAAGAAATACAAACTACTGGATAAGTGATTCACTTAGTTGTAGTCGAACATAACATTTAAAAGGAGGTGGTTTTGGGAGTAAAAATCTCACACTTCTATGGGCGAACGATCGCCGTAGAGTCTTGTTGAAGACTTCCACCTACCATCGGAAAAAAAAGGAAACGACCGAGTGCAAAACGAAAGGAGTGGATGCTTAGCCTGTCTGGTAAAAAACGAAAACCTTATTGACTTCAAAGAACAGAACTGTATTTAAGATGTATGTTAAGAAAATTCTATATGTATATAAATGAATCCCTGTTTTCCTCGGTTACGTTATCATTTCAGAAAAAAATTTCTTATGTATACTTTGTGGAAGGTTCTTATGGAAATCAAAATTAGTAAAATTGCGCAAAAAATTGGATAAATTCAGAAAACATCACGATTACTTCAAGTTTCTATTTTGTTTCAATGATTTTTTTTCAAAAGTGTGAAAAACGTCATTTAAGCTTCTATTTTGAAAGGGAAGTACAAGGATGGATACGTTATGATTTCTCGCATCCTTATGATTCCAAACGACATGCCATTCAACTTTAAACGGTTACAATTTCCACTGTCGCTTGATTTGCAATGTTGGTATATTTATCGCAAGGGCTGTCTTTAAGTGTTTGTGTCATCAATCTTGAAAATCCATGTTTTCACATGGCCAATTGTATGTCGCCTGTTCGCCAGAAAAGAAAACTAATAATGTTGTGTATCAAAAAGCATTACAATAAACATTTTTTTGAAATAAGTTTTTTTAATATTTATTCCAGTTCGAATTGATTATTCATAACTAAAACAGGACGTCTGTCGAGTCAGCTAGTAGATATATTAAAGTTTAATGTTTTCTAAATCCAAATTTTGTTTAAATTTATTATTTACACCAAATTTTCTTCATAAAAAACCCTTCTGGGTCATAGCCAGAGCCTTAAATCGTAGTCGTGTTTGATGTCAGCAAGAATGTCAATTATTGTCATTATTCATTAAGTACACAGTATGAGATAAAATCTGTGCACACCGAGTACACTGAATACTCCGTGCACTCACTGCAAAGTACTCACTCATCATTCGAGTTTTAGGTGATTCATTCAATCGAGTTCGCGAAAAATATGTAACTGGCTTAATGACATTGAAGTTGCAGATCACTAGCTTGGTATACCAAGAAGTTTATTCATCGTTCATTCATCCACCGGTACAGTGTGATGTCCCCTGCGTTGTCTCGGGTATCAGCTGACCTCATGACTTTTTGGACAAATCCGTCACCTTTGGTTGTGGGCGAGGTCTATTTACCACCTTGAGTGGAGACAAACATTTGTCCTTAAAACATCTACGGACATTTAATGCGCAGCGCTAAAAAGCTAGAATTTGTCTTCTCCAATTAATGAACCACGAAGACCATGAACAACATCTGATTTGAACTGAACGTGTTTTCACTATTCTGTAGATGACCAAAAATTCGTCCTTAAACCGTTGCCACTGAGAAAATGATTGGACGATCAATTGGAAAAGAATTTGTGACGGTTGTACACATTTGCGTTGGTTTTATTTTTGACAACAAATCAGTAGCTTACCAAAAATAGAAATATGACTATCTGACTATGATAACAATAAATCGGTTTTTAATCGGTTTTTTCTTATTTCTTGTCAACAACGGTGTGTGTGCTTATCACTGGCCCGAATGTCCACTCCTAGACTTGTTCAATTTGGATGTTTAATAAATGATTCAGAATCTGAGTCTGTACGCCAATTGATTCACGTATAGTTTCAATTTAATATAGAAATTTTAAATCCACAGAAGGTCTTTGTGTATGTGTAATTGAATGACACAATTAGGGTTAACTTCAACATGGAATGCCTAGAGCTAACTTTTTATAATATTTTTCAGCATTTTAACAGGCACATGACCTGCGCGCAGAGAACCTTCAGCTCAAACGTTCACTCGTGGGACGGATTTTCGGCATGTGTAGAATCATACGGTTCAATACTCAGTTTTGTCGTTCATCCCAACGGCATGTTGTATAGCATGACGATGAAGAACTCTAGCATTTAACGCCAAGAAATGCCTTGTCTTAGACAAGGCAACATGTTCTGATATAATTTTATAGAACATCGTACTTGACCCATTAAGTAACATAATCCAAAAGTCCGTCGGACTACTAGTATACAAGGATGACATTGACGTAATAGGTCGGTCAAAGTCAGCTGGCATTGTTGGTAATGAAACGTAGCACGATGGATTTGAGACGTTCTGACGTTTTCGAGCTATTTAGTTACGTACTCTTAATCTCTTGAAGACTTGTTATTAGCCGTGTGGCTAAGGGAGCTACATATGTTCGAAAGTACTCCGCCGGTGATTACTGTACATGTTGTCTTCGATAGAAAACTTGGTTACCACTTCACAATATGCAGCTATAACTTCGAGTTAGTCAGGGACATCGTCGACCTTGTTTGTCTCCGCAGTAAACAGTACCAACATTAGTATCAAAATTAAGTCTGTGATTTTTATTTCAAGAGACAATCGACTACAATGGCTCAATCTCGAATATTAGCTGACGTGGTACTAGACCTAGATCGTTCCAGTTATACATCGACTATGTCTATCGAAAGCATATACTGAAGTCCTTCAGAAAATGTCTGCCAGCGATCTAAATGGAAAAGATGATGCAAGCATGAACTATGAGGGCTACACGCGGCTTAACCAATCAAGTACAGATCCAAAATTGATTATTGGCTGAGCTATCCAGATGTCGTGTTCAAATAGGCGCCGGCCAGAACAGTCTTCGACGTGGTGGAGATGAAGCATAACCAATCCGAAAATAGAGCAGGCGCCATATCTTGTAAATCGAAAATAAATGAAGCCTGAAAGAAAAAAATTAATTGCATTCACTGGGATTTTTTCGTACAAAATTCTTTGCACCCATGGACAAACAATTATTTTAATTTTTCATAATTAATTGATCCATATTTCGAAGCATTCACTGTTGAAACTGTTGAATTTTGAGCCACACAAACCTCTCTAGAACCGAATTTGTCCATCAAATATAAAACAAATTCGGATCTACAGGGTGGATGTAGAACAGACGATAAAAAAGCACACACACTAAAGCACTCCAATTCGATCCTAGAATAATGTTAGTTAAAGTCTAAAAATGACCGATTTATGGCGTAAAATTGAAAATCAATATTTACTTAATTAAATACTCACAAAGAAATGTGGAACTTCAAACAGAAAACAGCAAGCACCATGAATTCAGTTCCATATTAAGTCGTAGCACCAATTAATCCTGAAATAACTTACACACACTTCCAACGTGGTCATAGTGCAAAGGACTAGAGTTGTTATAATAATCATCATCATCATCATCACTACTAATGTCGTGCCACACGTTTCAGGCAGCGTCAAACGTGTTCCAAACCATGAAGTCACAACCACCGCGTGTGTTCTTTTTCGCTTTCGGCACACTCACGATATGGCATGTTCACCTTCGGTTTGTTTTATCGCCAAGAATCATTTCCAGGCTACAGCAAACACACACAGTTCGCCTCCTTCCTTGCATTTCTTCTGGGCCGACGTTATTTAAGGACCTGTACACAAATGCTGTTGTACCATCAAATCATTCTGAAAATTAACGAAATTATACCAACAACACTGGGATAAATGATATACGAGAGTTGGCAGTGCGCTGATATGTGGGTGCAGGATCCAGCAACACACCAAGTGTGAATGTAGAATGTAACGTGCTGCTAATAAAGTAGCTTGTCGTCGCGTACTTTGACAGTCATTGGCCCGTTCACCCCCGCCCACGACTTTGTGGGGCTTAAGGTTATGATTTATTTTTTTGCGTAATTATGCAAAAATTAATTGCAATCTCTCCAATACGTGCACGTGGACTGTATGTGCGAGCATGATACGTGACTACTTCAAATTGGGTTACAATGAGGCACGAAGCCGTGTCGTCAGGTAGGCGACGAAAAGAATTCGAAAATGATTTTGTAAACCATATTCGTATCATGTCGCCGGCACAGAGGCAAGACACTGGATTGTACTGGGCCAACCGATAGGAATCCGTGTACATTCATACATAATGTGAAAATTACGTTCTTATCGTGTACAGTTCGTATGCGGGATCGTCGACGATAAGATATGTATTTTCTGGTATCAAAGCAAACTTGGCAAGTCTTTGCCGCAAACTAAGGTGCATGTGGATATTGAGATAAGAACGAGGCGCTCTTGAGCTCGCTGAGTGGCGATCAATCGTTCGGCATTACGCTACATGACTAAGCCTTGACTAACCCAAATGACTGGAACTCTAATTTATTGTCTGTCTGAATTCTTAATTGCACATTCATCAAATTTGGGGATAAACTATGTGATTTGGCTTAAGAGTGTTGTCTAGACCTAGCTTTTGGATGTCGCCCATAATGTCATTTAAGATGTGGAAATTGGAATCGTTTCGAATTGTGTGGGCTATAATTTATTGTAGCGTCAGTGATATGATAATCTTACTGGCTATATCAGCTCAAGACATCTCCATAGCAACTGCCGGAAACAAACATATGTACATTCGTGTGTATGTGCGTCCAAAGTGAAATGCCCAGTGCATCCCGGCTATAGCCAGTGATATGTTCATTTAGTCCGGCCGAACTTAATTGTTCAAATTCCCATACAACGTGCATTCATCTCAAATCAAATTTGCCGTCCAAGTCCGAGGCCCAAATTGTTATATCTGAAATGAAAGAGAAAATTGTACAGATTCACGAGCATTGTGACAAGAAAACCCTTTTAAAATAATTTTCGTCTCCTTACCACATGAATTCATTTAATTTACGTTAAACACTAAATCCCTGGGAGTCAAGCAGATAAGACCCAAACGGTCATAACTTTAAGATCTTTTGGCATCTTTATGCCACCCTTAAAGGTACACAAGCCATTTCAAAATAGAACAAATGCGTTGTCCTAAAAGTCAATGGGAATCCAATTTACCAGGAATCACCAGGTCACAACAGCAGGACATCCAGCGTTCGGTTCCATCTCTCCCATGAAGATGAAAGTCATAAATCAGAAAACTCGATACCTGAAATGACAACAAACTGAAACCGAAAAGCGAACTAAGTATTCTGAAGGTGCTCGGTAAACATGCCGAAAAGGGACATCTCTAAATCCTAGGTAATTTATTAATTGCCTTACATCCTTCACATCATTAAGAGGATTCTCTTCCAAAACACCCATCGTCGTAAGGATTGTTTGTATTGTTATTTATGCGAATGATTTTAGCTCCTTAAGAATTGTTTTAATTCTAGACTTGTCCCATGAGATAAAGGGACTCTTATCGCATCCACTCTATGAGTGAGAGCAGTGCCAGGCTTACGATGGCAAATATTGTACCGTCAGTATGTCTATTACATGACTGTTCCCTCCCCAGAGGGAAATTATTGTTAACTTAATCAGAGACATATTACCGTGCCATGTACTCGTCCAAAACCATGGAGTACATATGTGCATGCCCATGAATGTGCTCAAATCCCACCTATAAGCAGTATGAGCACACATGAATGGTATGGCCGTACTTTAATCTAACGATTAGTAGTTTAGTCGTCTTTGCCTTCCTTTGATATTAATCCTTTCTTGTTGGCATCAGTACATAAAACCACCCATGCCATCCGTCGCCATGAAAATAACAGAACAACAGAATCCTGTATCCAGTATCCATCATGCTGTGGATACATGATTTCGAGTGAACTCCCAAAAGAGATGTTTCATCGCATTTTTATGTCCTCTCTTCACCCCATCACCGAGGGCTCCCGAACATCATTTCGATTCACATGCCGAAGGCCGAAAAAATCATTCTACACACATTCACACGCAAATACGCACAGCCTCAATCTAGCTGGTGTAATAAAAATCGATCGATAGATTAAAGAGAGGGTAAGTAAGGAGGGTTTTCTGTTTTTTTTTTTTTTGGAGCCATCCAAAAAGGACGGGCAAACAATGAAGATGTGACAAAGAAAGAAAAACCCAAGCGACATTTCCCGCAGCCACGTCTCTCAGATTCAAAACGATGACGGAGGAGAAAATTATGTGGAATGTGTTGTTGTCCCTGTTCGCAGCACACACACACCAACCAGCAGTCAGCATCTCTCATTCTATTCCAATCGGTTTCGAAAACACGAGGAAAGGATGAATGCACGCACGCAGGATTTCAATTCTATCTCTTTTCATCATCGCCCGTATCTCACTCGCACTTTTCTAGTCGGTTTTCAGGCACCGGCAGTAGGATTCCCCCTCCGCCAAGTTAGTAGTGTTGTATTGAGGGATGAGATTTTAAAATGGTAGACTCATACAAACAGCGCTGAGGAGGTGTTAGTGATGCGGCAGGATTATCATTTTTTTCCCAGGATGTGTGCATGTATTCTTCTATTGAAAGCCAACCGCCGCGCCGCCATGCTGATGTTGTTTCGCTCTCGGGACAGCAAGGACACAAAAGGATATTCAAAGCATTTTTGTGTGCTGCTGCTGAATGCTGAAATGCAGCCACCAGCAAAAGGGTTGAATTTTTTTCAAATCATTGTCACGCGTACACGCAGACGAATTTATTCGTGTTCTTTTTTGTGCACGTCTAGCAATTTAAACTAGAAATTTATCGGAGGTATTTACGTCCATGGCGGCGGCCCACAGAGAATTGGATGATTATGTGATCTGCCGAGGCTCTTAAAGGGGCTGGTGCTCCCGTGGCATTCTAAGCCTGTCGTTAAATTAGGAACTACCGTGAGGGCATCCCGTGAATTTCATCTGTCGTCCGCGTGTTACCTAATGACCAGCCGAATGAACAAATCTGAAAACTTGAAGTTGTTAGTAATTTCAATTAGCGCTCTCACGTGATAAAAAAAAACAACAAAACTTTGTGATTCGATAAATAACTACTTCCACATGACCTTTTCTCCGACTCTTAAGAAAAAAGGCAAATAGTTATTTATTTTTTTCCGTACAAAATGTGCTAATTGCTTTAGCAGAGCGTGCACACATCCATTCGAGGGGAACACAATCGAACTCTCGGCACGTAAGTATATGACTTGTGAAATTCGAAATTGGTTAGCCGAGGAATGAATAGATGCAATATTTGCCGAACGAATTTGTGGTAAATGTGGTAAATATTTTTCAGCAGCGGGGAAAATGATCGTGCCCAAAAAATAAATCCAATCAAACTGATTAGCGCTGCAGTATGGAATCCTTCGTTTCACTTTGACTACTACTACTACCGCTGTCACTTAATTATCGCAGATACCTATACAGTGAGTCGAATCAAAATCACGTTAAAGTGAGATATGAGTGATTAATGATTCTTGTCGGAACAAGTGACAAAGTAATTGAATGTTAAACATTTTGCACCTATTCGGCATTGAGTGTTCGCTGGAATTTATGATTTTTTTTCGTAAAGCCATTTGTTGTTTCCTTCATGTGACTAATTGCTGGTATTTTAAAGACCTTGTCGACGTTGAATGTCGATTTAGCCTAATTGGCTAGATGATGTTTCCTAAATACAAGGACGCAATGGACTTATACATGGAAACTAATTAGGATGCTCGAGGTGGTGCACCACGACTACAACCTGATTGACACAACCTCGTCGGAGTCAAAAAATCAGTTCTGCAGCGCACGCTCACTTCACACGTCTGGTTTCTAAGTTTCGACTGACTCAAAAAACACTCGCAGAACCGATGACAGTTGACTTAGACTGAAACATGCTTGCACTATAACATTCGTGCGGATTCTCCAAGATCTGTTGCATTATTCATCCTCAAATGTGTAAAATACATCGTAACGTTATAATCACACTCAGCATTGTTTATTGTCCACAGCCAATTAGAGAGAGCGATATGTTAATATATTGAAATCTCAAACATAAGCTGAGAAAGATGTCCGATCGATCTAAAATATCGAGTCAATCCAGTAAGCGTGAGCATGCGCAAGAAAAGCGATACTTGTATAAGATTGCATTTCAGTCCAACTGGGGAAATTGTTGTACATACATATGTACCTTTAGAAACCTATTTAGTCAATTGGGTTGCAGCACCAACCCATCTACAAACAAATTTCTGACGTCTGCAGCCATTATGGCAACTGAATATTTGAACAGTAGGTTGCGCAAAAACTATTTTGATTAACGTGGAAAGCGTTCATACCAGAAATCAAGTACCGCTTTCACAGTTAACTGTCTGTCTCCTTGTCCATCGAGAGACTTTTTGACAGTTATTCACCTCCTACCCCTTTGATTCGGTTTAAATGTCAGCATGTTTTTGAGATGTCAGCGATTACACGAAATGTAAGTCGAACGAATGTGTTATTTCGGCAATGAAATCATCACTAATAGAAAGGGGGTTAAATGGCAGTTTCTGATTCGTGAAAATGCTGTCAAAAAGTTTTAAATGACAAGAGAGGTAGAAGTCGGCTATATACATGATTTCTGGTTCACCCACAACGAATAACCTGTCAAACCTTGTTTGGTAGCAGTTTGACGGAACGATATGTGACAGTTTACACTTATCAAAGATGGCGGACGTTTTTTTTGTCGTTTTTGTTTTATTTTAGAATTCATTTTTCTTACATGCTAGACAAAAATAACTAAAACTAGCTTAACTAACTTAACAATCGTTCTTACATCTAACCTACTGACCCTATACGGGTACTCTAAGCTATTCTGAACTAAATTTAATTGTGCCTTTCGGCTTAGATCATCACATCACTGGCTATTTTCAAAATTGCAACTTTCATGTGTATGTGTGTGTTTGAATTTTATTTGAGATGGCGGACGTTTTAGCTTGCATATGCAGTACAAACTCGATTTATGCAATACTCGATGCGCGCAACTCCTCGATTTTCGGAACACTAAAGTCGTCTCACTTCTTGACTCTACAAGTGCAACTATTAAAAGTGAAATCTTGTCCGAAGTGGATAAGGGTGTGCCAGTAAACGTACTTTGTGAAAAATACAATGTTCACAATTAAAAAAAAAGCCGGAAAAAAGCAAGAAAAGCGCGAAACTGAATCTGAACCAGGAAAACGCGTTGCACTAAGCATTCAACGATAATGATTTGTTATCGTTTTTTAGATTTTCTTATCGTTTTTAGAAATATATAAAAAGATTTTGATATCATTCATCACGTTTAACCAACCGCCGCACAGTGGTCTTGCAGTGGAAGAAATACACAAAGTGGCTTATATTTCTTAGCCAAATCGTACAGGTTGCACATGTTGCAAAAAAAGAAGAAAAAATTGATCTTGCCATTTTTGGACCACGATAAGATCTCATGACACTTTTGCTCTGTTCCAAATTTCATTTATATCGATTAACGGTTTCAAAAGTAACAGGGTTATTTCCAACTCTCCCATACAAAGGGAGATACCAAATTGTCCCATCAAATCCGTTTTTGTTAACAGATCGTCCTTATTGAGCAGCCGAAAAAGAAATCTACAGGAAACGCCCACCTATCTGAAAGCAAGTCTGAACGCAGTTGCCTGATTTCTGTCTGATTATTTGAACAGTCACTTGCACAAAAGTGGCATTCTATGCATACACGAAACATCAAAAGCTAACAACTTTCCTTCAAATTGTGAATGAACATGCTTATTATGAGTTCGTACATGATTTTGACATGCTCACCACAATTCATGGACAACTCCCCAATAAATAGATGTAGCACAGCACACGCGGCCTTTTTACCGATTCTCAATTAAAAATATTTATGATCTTCACTCGGAGTTTAATTGCACGAACCTAAATATTTTTTTTCCAAACGACGACTAATGGTTTTGCGGTTTTAGCGAAAAATTCTTCACATCTTTCTAAGCATATACATAAACCTGAACAGCACAATCAACAATGTTTCACCCTAACAGCACGTAGCCATTAAACATTCATAGTTAAGGTTTCAACTGATCAAAATATGCGAAAAATCTCTTAAATAAAATTCAAACACACACATACAAGTTGCAATTTTGAAAATAGCCAGTGATGAACTGCTAATGATTACCGGTTTTTCTGTAATTCAGCGTAGGTGATGAATTTTAATCAAAGTCATAAAAAACTTAAATGTCAAGTCATACCATCAGTTTTTTTTTGTTTTGTTTTGTTTTTAGTGTGTGCAGCAACTATACGAACTTTGTTTGGCGATTTATTACCGATTGCTATGTTGCTACAGGCGATGGTATGAAATGTGAATGAAGTGAATACTTTTGTACATAACCCTGTGGTTTATTTCAAATGCATCTGGATGCTGTATAGGTACTGCACAAATAAACGCAAAAAAAATACAATTTCAATGAGTTCCACAGCCGTGCTGGATGGAATGCATGTACTTGGGAAGTAAACAAGCAACTAAAAAAATTGTTTTTTTTTGTTAGTGGTGTTTAATTGCTCGTGTTAGTTCATGCAGTGAGGAAGTGTGGTCATGCAAAATAGCGTATTTGGTTTGTAGGAGTGAGTAGGGAGTAGACTTACATAAGAAACTTCGATCATATACGCCTGATATACCCACAATCTAATATTGAATGAGATCCATAGTTCACTGGGCTCTACAGATCCTTAATACATTTTCAAACACGTACATCTACATTTATACACTAATCCATGAAACAACATTCCTGAATCGTATTCTTTGGTAAAACTTGGAGTTTGCTGCCACAAGAGCAACGTAACCAATGATCGTTTTGGCGGCAAAAATTTACTCACGCCAGTCTCGATTGGATTGCATTTTATATATAGAGACACACACATTCTTTTCTTCGGATGGGATGCTGGTGATCGAGACGACTTTGTAAAATCAAAACAACTTCCTCCCGCGTCTTTACGTTTTGATTCAGACTGTGTGTTTGCCGTGAGTGCCTGTGTGGCGGCATCGTGAAAACCATTGAACTTAAGGACGCGCCAGACAGCGAATGAGAACTGTAAGCAAAAAGATGCAACAAAACTAAAAATAATGAACTCGAAACAGAATGAAACTGAAGAAAGCGAGTGTAGAAGAAGGCAAAGCAAAGCAAATGCTACAAAGTTGTTTACAAACAAGGAAACTGTAAGTTATGGTAGATCGTTTACCTGTGCTTAGCTGAGAGAGCTGAAAGAATGATTCAGGAGCAAGCACAAGAGGCCCGCGAGATCGCGAAAACAAAAATACAAACAGGAAACAAAAAAAAAAATTAGTAAATAAAAACAATACCAACAACAGTACAGGTAATAAAAAGCAACGGAATGGAGAGACCTCTGAGAGGGGGACTTGCGCTTGTATTTTGTTGTTTCTTATACATATTTTACTTCCTCAGTTATGGTGAATTGGGACTGAGATTTGTTTACTTGAATAAATTCCTTACTTCCCGGCAAAGGCCGCATAACATGTGTGTCGCTCAGTGTCGGGATGGGATGCTCCCCTCTCTGCCGTATTTTGATAATCCAAATTGATAAATTCGGTGAATGGACTTTGAACATAAAATACAGGTATTTCTTATGAATTCGCGTCTGAAGTGAGAATAATGAATGCGATTAAGGGGCGAAATCAAATCGCAGACGTTAAACTAGTGTGCAGTCTTTGGGTTTCAGTCCATCGAATATCAAGGCCTCGTCGAGGACACAGGTGTGTCCTAACAATTGTAACATTAAATCCAAACAAAAATGTCCTTAAAGTTCACGTGAACATAGAACTGCATGCTTAAGGGATGTTCCTATTAAAGGCCTCCGAAGATTTTACGCATTCGGAACATTTTTGTGGCATTTTAATTGTTTACCGTCTACCTTTGTTTATCGAAGGCTGTAACCTCGACGGTAAAATATATATCATTTTATTGCAACGCATTTCACCGTCGTAAAAACCCAAAAGCGGGGGTGTATGCGTGTGGCCATGAACTTGAAAATGCTTACACACATGTGTTGACCCAGAAATACCTATGTGCGGTACAACAAGCCAGACCGCCACCGCCTGCATGTTTAATGTGGGATCATGAGTTTGCTTTAATTTTGTTTGCCTGAAAAAAAATAAGGAAAGTGTCCCAGGTTCAAATATTTAAAGCGTTCGAATGCGAAAAGTTGCAAGTAAGCTACAATTTCCACCAAAAATTAAAAGATATACGAGTATATGTATGTGGTATATATTAAAATATATCCTTAAATTATCCATAAAGCTAACGCTCTTATCGGACATCTGCCATCGCCACACATATCCTTGCTGACCTTTTTGCCCTACATTTAGGTTGGTTCCCTCCCCCCAGCCATGGCTGTACACACACTTCACAGCCCTTTCATCTAAATTTCGTTTTTAGATCCGTAAAAAATCCGAAATTTATTGGACAGCAAAATCCGATTGTGAGAGAAATTAATTTGTGTGTTCCAACCAGAGTGTATTATATGGAATCCCTTTGCTTGCTACCATGTGTTTGGCTGTGTGTGTTCCTCCTTTTTTTTTGTCCGTGTCCGTTTTGGAATCGCAGCCAAAAGTATATATTTAGCTCTTTTGCCAGCAGCTGAAGTTCCAAACATGAAAATTATACATGCTCTTGCAAGGGTATCAAATAAATTATTTTGCCCTTCGAAACATCCTCTACCTAAAGGGAAAATATAAACACCACTGTGGATGCCGAAAGAAATCATCGAACCTCACCGAACGAAAGTGAAGAGAAATGCGACGAATTACATCAACGTCCTTTTTGAAAGTACCCTGTAAATATATTGGAACACATGGGGGAGTAGAAATGATACCCACATGCATGTACGCTGTCGGAGGGATATCGGACGACTGTCCGATATAAGGTCCGGATTATGATAGCAAATGTGCCAGAGGATATGTGAAGGAAGGAAATAAATAAGGATACTTTCATGGTGGGATACACACATTAGACAATTGGCTGAGAAAAGATAAAGCGAAAGGTGATGTAGGGGACTAGATGGGATAACCTAAATTCTGTGACACATCATGATAATAACGATGGCATTGAAACTTACCAGCGATCCGATTGTGTTACTACTTCACATCTCTTATTATTAACATTTGGACATGGGCGATTGGAGGCTGAGTCAGTTCTTCTCTCATCCTGCAAATCAATTGTCTGTATTAGGAATGTTGTTAAAAGGCAGAGCAAGCCAAAGCGAAAGGAATTGCACGTATTTTTAAGTTGTTTACTGGAAAATAGCGATCACTGCGAATTCAACGCAGTTGAAAGTTATTTCATTCGCTTGTTTTTTCCACTCTGTTAACCTAGATACCGAAAAGGGGAAGTTAACAAGATAGCATCAGTCAATATATGCACTTCTCGCATGTGACTGTGTATGAATTGTGGAATAAACTAAACATTTGCATGAATTTCACATAAAGATGTCATGTAGCTACCCATGTAGATCTGTTGCGATATGCTAATGTCTGTTGTGCCGTATTGCTTCGGCAGCATTTAGTTGAGCACAATTTGTTGTGTTTGACTGTGAAATGTCATATTTACCAGGATTGTGTTATATATTCCAGGCAGAAAACAAAACAAATGAAAAAGGGTGGAGAAATTAAATGCAATTGTTTCGTTTTGTTCATGCCCAGGTTCGGAGCCCTTTAATTTTGTTGACGAATACAATTTTATCTTTTTCGATTCGATTGTTTGCAGTTAAATGACTTCCAATGGCATTGAGAAATAATTCTCGACCGTGGACAGTCTACGCTAGTCACTAATAGTTGATAGATTTTTTTTGAAAAAGATAGCATGAATTATTTCGCAAATCATAGGGAAGACGAAGATGTACAGAGAAATGTATGTACCTATACGCCGCGCAGCACACATAGTCGGCGATCTTGAATTCGCATGAATTAATTAAAACGCACAGCGTCCATTCACCCCCGCTTGTTTGGTTGCCAGGGGTGCTTTGCCGCCTCATCTATCTATCTATATATATAAATCAATGTTTGTTTGTTTGTCCTTCATAGACTCTTAAATGGTAGGAGATCGCTTTGGCAATCAGGTTGAAAAAGGTTTTGGTACACATTTTTTTTTATTTCATGCAAAACTATATTTTTTAATATGCGTAGCAACGCTCGGTTACAGCTAGTATGTTATAAACATCGTAAGTACCAAAACAAATTGTATAATTTCCATAATTTGTCTGAGTCACTTTTCGTGTGGCGATTTATTATTTTAAGTTGCTTGACTGTTACTATAATAGGTATAGATTATAGATCCTCACATTTAGTACATGAGTGAAGCACTGCTTCCAACGCAATCAACTGAGCAAAAGACAAGCTTTGAAAAATATGTTCAGATTAGTAACAGAACCACCCTGTATACTTATGCTTACCATATTTTTTCACAATCTAACGCATGCCTTTTTCTTCAAAAAAACAAAACCAAAAAATATTTACTTGGGTCAGTGACACACACGTTGTTGATTTTTTTCCTTTTCTCTCTCTGTCTCTTTCAAGACTGTTGTTGGTTGTGTTTTAACATTTCAATTTAATGTTAATTACCAAGCACAAAGTTGAATCATAATTTTGTTGACTACCATAGTAAAACACACAGCCGCAGATGTTTTGCATGTATCGGCGCATGTAAGCGAATGAGAATTGTTTACTTTACGAATGGAATGACTTAATGAAGTTGCATACGAATCACGAAAAAAAATGCAATTTGTATGAATTTTTTATTTTTAAATAGCACACGTATGCTGCTTTATCGCAAGCCCTTTAAAATATTCCTAAATATGTATATATGCACGTATTAACATGCATATGGATATCCATACGTGAATATACGCGCGGTGTCTATTGTTTACGAAGAGTTTGGTTGAAGATTTTACAATTTTTATTGACATTTGGTCGACTGACTTGCAAAAAAAAACAAAAAAACTTGTTTATTTCTTCTACATCTCGGCTAACAGATGTCAGTGTGTCATAGGGTTGTGTAATAATTGACTGTTTAGCCGAGGAATGACGATGCGATATAGCATATTTATGTGATGTTTTATAATCATGAATACAAAATTTACTAGCAAGGCATATAGATTTGTTCGGAACCTCTTCAACAAGACTATGAACATGTGAGAGTTGTAGAAATCGATACACAAGATCAGAGTGATCCTTCTGCTGAGGCAGTGTCTGAGTGATTTTAAATGTGCACCCTCTAATTAAAAAGAACAACAAGCATTGAAAGTCCATCGAAATTGAACAAAAAGGAATGTATTCGTTGATTAGAGAATAAACAATCCTTATCTGGAATAGAAGTCGATCTCTATGTGTACCTGTCGATATTGACTGTGGGCACTTAGCTTATATTTGGCGGAATTGTTGAATTCGTCATAAGTTGCGGCCTGACGTAACTTTTGATTACAAGCTTCATCGTTCGGGGAATGTCTTGTCTTTCTTTGAAAAATCTATGAATAGGTTACGTTCACACAGTAGGCTGTTTGTACACATTCAGATTCACATTTGGATAACATATTATTTGAAAAATCCATATACATAGTTTCTTTGATGTGTTTTGAATCATGGACGTCATAATCGGAGCGATATGAATAGCCTCCATGTCAAGAACTTTGGAAAAGTCCACGTAACTTAATGCTGACTTAAAGGAAATGAAGTTGAAGACACCTTCAGTTGAAACTTGAGACAATCGTTTGTTTTTTCAGTGAATATGTGATGAAATACAGAATCTTACTACAGGTTAATCATGAAAATGTATATCTCGCATAAGAGCTAATGTATCAAGGTTCCTTCGTTGGGCGCCAAACTGAATCAGTGGTATCAAATGCCACTCAAACGAGAGAGAATTTAAATTTTCTATCAATTAAGCTGAACTAGATGAATCAATAAATCTATTTAAAAAAATATTTCTCCAATCGTCACATCATAGAAACTTTCTGCGGATTAAAGAAAATTGAATTACCACCTCAGCCTCACTCTTAAATTGAATCATTCAATGTGTATGCATTTATGGTTGTACTTTTTAGATTACAAAAAAAATTTTCAAGGTGCCCACGCAATTTCCAACTTGCTCATTCAACAAAAAAGAAAAAAACAGAAAATAATTATGAGATATAATTTGCATATACATGCACATATATAAACATGTACGTGTGTATCTATAACAACATGAATCCCGGGTTTTTATCATCTACAGGCCTGGGAGAACGGCAGCCCACCCTTCTGCTCCGTCTCTATTTGACGACGACGGAGACGACGACAAGTACGCAGATTAAAATGGGGGTATACGCACACACAACACACAACAAGCGAACTTGAATGCTTAGTATCTTGGGGGAGAGGGTGTCGAAAACAATAACAACTTCTTTCATCCCCCATGATCCCATCATACCCGGTCATAATCATCCCTGTAGGAGGGTAGCTTTCTTCATTTTTTCTCTTCGCTTGGAATAAAGGTATGTATTCTTAAATGATTTTTGTTAATAGATTCTTTTTTCTAAAGTCACTATTTCATGGTTTTGAATTTTAGTCAAAGGACCCAATAGGTACTTGGATATACTTTTTTTAATGCAAAAGGGTGCGGCTTTCGTTCACCGCAAAGAAGCCATTGCCATTTCGCACGACTATGAAGCAAGAAACGTTCTTGTTTTTGGGGTTTTCTGAGATGACCTTACCCAGAAAGGGAATCATCAAAGTCCTTAAAATTCCATCCATCCACACGTATAGAGAGCACAGTGGGCGGAGAGGCATCCCTCCCCTCGTTCACCACAAGCCCTATGTATTCGAGGAAACCAAGAAATTTATTCGCTTGGAGGGGTTGCCAATTCGGTTGAAGCTTGCGCGTAATCTCACGTCTGTAGAAGTTTTCTGCAAGGATTTCGTTTCAGAGTTGCTTCTGTCGCTACCAATGCAGGGCTTTATCCCAGAACCAGGCTGCCATTGCTTCTAGGTGAGTGGCAATGTTCCTAAACTACATTTGCATAAATCAATACGCGTCGGTGTTTTATTGTTTTTTTTTTTTTGTCAATTGGTACTCACCGAAATGGGTTTTTAACCCATGTTACACACGGTTTCACCGGGTGAGCAATAGTAATCATTTTCCACGATCGAAAATTCGTAACAAACGAAAGAAATCAAGTCACATTAACAATTAAACGCACACAAAATTTCATGAGTTTTTATACACCGCAAATTACTTTTTCCTCCTCTCAGATGTGTGTAGAGACGCTCCACAGCCAATATAATCAACTTACTACCTATGAGGCGGATAACAAACTGAGCAGCCATCAGGCGCACCAGACCTCTACAACAGTTCAACGCTTCCTCACTGCCTTCGGCCGGGGGTACGTACCTCAGATTCAGCTGACCGAGCGTATTGCTGAATTCTTGCGATATGGTCGCTTGTGTGTATGGATACTCACACTGTTTCCCCGTTTTTCTTGCAGATACAGCCCATATGTCGACATTTGAGATACGGGCAACGACGATTCATTCGGTATATACTCGCTCGCTGCTTTGGAAAATTTGTGGATTGTATTTGGCTGTACTGCTGTTGGGTGGTGAAATCTAATGGAAGTCTTGTGGATGAAAACAGCGGCAGCGGTCAATTTTATATATTCCGGAATATGCTCTGTACAAATACATAGACATACATTGAGTTTGGGAAAACTCTTGTACATACTCGCATAGATACATTTGGATGTACGAGCATAGCGAGAGAGAGAGCCGCTGAAGTTTTTCCTCGTCGTCCATTATGACATTTTCCACTCCGGGCAACATTCGGCATTTTTTTTCCTTCCACTCTTGTTCTTCTTCAACTTCTCCTTGGGTCGAGATGGATGATGACGGTGGTGGTACAGGGTACAGAGGTTATTGTTGTTGCCTGCTCCACTAAATGGTGGTGAGTTGCCTAAAGACTTAGAGTTTTTTTGGCAATAAAAATAAATTTGTTCATTCTCCTTGAATCCGCTGTTGTTGTATTTGTTATCTTCTAAATTTTTTTCTCTACTTGTTCGTTTTCATTTGGGATACAGAATTTTCGATATAATCTATGTATGTTGTGCGTGCCAGTCTATGAGTATGTGGGACACAAAATGTTAACAATTTTAATTTTTCATTTTGACGGGAATGGACTGAGTGCAGAGCGATTTAAGGACATGCACTTTTTGTTTTTTTTCTGTATTTCATGATACATGCATGATGCTGTAATTAGTTGAAAATTTGAAAGAGCGACTGGGAGGGAAAACTTTCGTATCGGTCGCTTGAAATTTGATGAGATGATTAATGAGATGTTAAGGAAGTTGGTCGGATAATTGAGGTGTAAAAATTGAATTAAGAGGTTCTCTGGAATATTTTACCGAAATCATTTAAGAATCGTTTAATTTTAATTTCCGTCTTTAGTCACATACACACGTGGTAGACTATTTACTTATGCACTCATATATAATCCACAGATATAGATCAGAATTATTTGCTGCCCAAATGACAACAGTATGCTTTAATGGCTTTCTACAGTACGAACAATTTGAAATTTAATCACGAGTCTGTAAATGGACAAAGAAAATATCGCTGGTCTAAGGAAAGGAGTACATAAAGAGTGTCGTTTGCTGATGCAACATAAAATATATTTCAAATTTTACAACTCAATTACTTCATAAAGAATGGCAGATCTCAGACATGTTTGTTTATAAGGAATTGAACATAGAACGAAAGACATTTAAATTATACATTTCTTTAAAAACTTAATTCATTAGATAAATTACGAGAACGTTCAAATTCTGCCTGATGAATGACAACACGTACAATTTCCGTAAGGGGAAAGGAATTGCATTCAGCATCACAAAACATTTTTAAACATTCAAGTGTAAGCAGCCTCTTCATTTTCGTGATTACTTGAGACCTGGATATGAAATTCTTCCTTCGAATTTAATGTGTGGACTTCTTGCAGAGTTAGTGAGACGTCCGGGCATTCGAAATCAACGTAATCGATGGTTTGCAAGAGTGATTTTAAACAGCTATATCATGATGAACCGCTATCAATAAATGATGGGCCTTATTCACTCATTAAGGTTGCTACACCCCAGTAATGACATGTACGATATTATTGCGCGTACCTTACAAAATGGCGTTCAATCATTCTCTTACTCAATGAGCACGTCGTGATGTTTTTAACAAGAATAATTGACAATCTGGCAATTCGTCGTATAATGGACAAATTTCGAATCCAATGTACTCTGGTTGAGGCTGTGCCGCTGCATAGATTAAAGACGGTGAAAAGAACTGATACCAGCCATTGCGTTGTGAACCTGTATATCTCAATTACACGGCATGCGGATATAGAAGAGATGTAGTTAAAAGAGAGCGGACCTAGATGTCACACACAGCCTCTCACCACAAATTTAATGAATTTAAAGTAACGCTTAACGTGGGCAATAGATCTGTTCATCCACGATTGTTACATTTCATTTCGCTTGATGGCGTTTATGTTAAATCTTTCTTACTTGCTTATTAGACCTACGATTCATGAATGAGCTGAGCCTTAACAATCGCTGCCTTCCATCCTTGACGGTTATGGGTACGCTGCTTCCAGTCACCAAGACCAATCTGGCTTGCATTCGCTCTGACTAGGTCTTTATCCCGAATATTCGGTCTTCATCCCCTTCTCGAAGCGGGGGGCCCGAACACCCTCTTAGCTGGAGCATTGGCCGAGACAGCACAGTCAATCGATTTTTGCATTCCGGACTGCATCCACATCTTGGTACAACTCGTGAAATTCGCGGTCATGTTTTCTCCTCCATTCATCCACTTCGCAGACAGTACCATATATCCGACGTGGAAATTTTCTTTCAAAGGTACCAAGAATCAGCTCTACAGTTTTGCTTGGATTCCAGCTTTCGGCTCCATATAGCAGGACTGGCAAAATAAGAGTTTGGTAGAGTATTATCTTGGTCCTTCCAATCAGCAGGTCCACTTGTTTCGGCAAACCGAAGTAGCACCGGTTACCAAAGACGATACTACGTCGGATCTCCACTAGGATGTCATTTGTGGAGATCACGCTTGCCCCGAACAGACAATCTCCTTCACTGCCTCAAAATTGTAGCTATCGATCGTGACGGTTTATCCCATGTGCTGTGTGACGAAACGTTTCTTGGTCGATGGCAATGCATTATTTTGTCCTCATTGATCTTAGTACCAGATCGCTTTCACTACGTCTCAATGAGAACGCGCGACGATGTCAATGTTATCTTCGCAACCCAACAGTCCATCACAATGGGTCCAGCAGGACCTAAAGCGAGACGTGGTTTACCTCCGTCTACCCACGCACCTAACCTAACTTAGCTCAACATTTGGCTTGACTTGTAGAGGTAGTGCTTTCTATGCTTACAAATACCCATTGCATTATCTTTTCCAGAAATCACACGACTCGCGCATCTCCTAGAATCTTTAGTTTATGCGAATAAGCTGGCAACTTTTCATACGAAGACAACATAAAAAGCGTTATTGATAACAAGCGACCTCAATTGCTCGATAAAAGTGGTCTGGTGCAGATCAGAAATAGCATGGTGATAGAATTGCAAATGTGCGAGATATTATCTTTAACACATAATTGTTGTAAAACAATCTACGCCCAAATTTTAAATATAAATCCTATCACACTCTCAGAAAATTCTCTAAATATGAAATACTAGATCATTGATAGTAAGGTTCTTAAGGACTGATTTTAGCAGAAACCAAGTATTAGGGAGATATCCGACTTCAGGGCTGTTTGTGTCCCAATTAATTACGAATTTTTGAAAGTTTATTACGAATTGGCTTTCTCTCATTAGTTCGATCGTTTCTAGAAAACGTTGTGTAAACGCTGTTCAAAACTTTTAATCGACAAGAGTGGCAGAAGTCGGGTACCTAGCACATGAGTTCTCAATTGTAGTCAATTTTAATTTAGCCCATTTTGCTGACTATGCACATACCAAACTCCAAATAACCCCTTAAAGTCAATAAGACTCCATGTCATGTTCATCAACTGCCAACTTTTCTGGCGAAAATAATCCCCCGAGGCTTTCATGACTTGCACCATTAAAAGTGAGCTTATTGTGAGGTTAAAATCCAAAGACAATATACTCCAAATTTCTTTGTGGAAAAATAACAAATCCATGCGATATGTGAGCAAATATGTATGACTTTGAATCAGGAACTCAATTTATTTAGATAATTATCACGTAGTGGAATTAAATTAAAAATTCTATTTGAAATGATTTATTTTTTTCCAATTCAAAAACACCGAACGCTCCGGTGTGAATTGATTTTGGTAATTAACCCTAATATGTTAAATACAGTGGTGGAGTGGTAACTATCGTCACATGTAGCCACGGACAATATGCGTGTGTGTGTGTGCATTTTCGTCATTTATAAGCTATTTCATGGTGATTCGTTTGAGGTTGGCCACATCCGAGATAAGGCTCTTACAAATTGTTTATTTCTGGAATGAAAAGTAGTATTTTGTTTTTATGGATAAATTAGAACATTTTTTTGCTATCGGAATTATTTATAGTCGATTTGTGGTATTACCCAAAATCGGATATATATTTCTTTCTGAAATTTAATATATTATTTCCTCAGATTGGACAACCGGAGGATGAGTCTATGTGCGTGAGACTACTTTGAAAATATATCTGCTTATTCAATTTAAAGATGGAGAAAATGCAGTATACTCCATAAATGACAATGGACAGAGTCGTTTTGTATATAAAAATAATATAAATGCGTTAAAAGAACATTGGCTATATCGTATAAAGAGTTATCAGGTACTGCGACGACTATTTCGGTAACCGGATAAATTTAAGTACGTACCTCATTTGAGTATGGGTCAAATGGAGTTAAGTCAAAATAAGCGTGAACGATTTGAATTATTGAAATATACGTCTTCTATATTATTTAATAATGATAACATGGGCTGTGATATCTGAGAAACACGGCAGTGCGTGAGGAACTCAACGTTGAGCAGCTGCTTCTTCGAACGGAAATGGCTATGCTTCGAAGGCTTGATCACATGGCACGAATATCCCCATCATGGTGACTTCCGAGGCGTGCCTTGAATCCTGCTATTTCATCAGGTAGGCGACCGCTTGCCAGACCCATGACGAGGTGGTTGGACCAAGTCCAAAAAGCCGCCGTTGGTTCCGTTTGGTCCTGATGCTAACTACAGATGAGTTGGGGGAGGACCGAGTGGTCTGAAGATCTTTCGTGCGTGCTTTGCTCCCTTCAGAAGATGATAATGATGATGACAATATGGGAGGCACTACAGTCCGAGGTGAACCTGGGCCTAGCCTCTGCATTAAACACTTGTGTTGTGCGTCCTATTGTTGGCACACGAGTGGAGGGAACTTAAAGTTTTATGCCGACTCAAGGCAACGACATTCGATAAGCCTTTATACAGTCTTTGTATAGTCAGTGTCTCGAAAGAGATGGGTCCGTGAATTATAAAATATTCTCCGAGATTGAATCCAGAAGCCCTAGGCTAGGAGTCAACGCACCTTCCTTTGTGTCAAAACGAGGCGACACATTATTTACTCACTTTAATTGACACTTTTGTTGAGAAGTATTCACATTGTATCTAAATATACTCTACAAGGCCCAGAGCTAGACTTTGAAACGTCCAAAAGAGAGCACCGTTTTCAATTGAGTATCAATTATTTTTGAGATGAAATCTGAGTTATGGCCAATATTGAAATCTGGATCGTGAGAAGAAGAGAAAAGTCGCACATGTGATCTGAGGACGAGTGCACGTTTATACGATTTATGGAGAAGGTTTAACTAGAAACTATTAGCTATCGCTTGGAGTATGTAACAACATTCGCACACGGATTGTCACCGTGTGCCTTTAGGACAAGGCTACAGACGCAACCATGCTTAAGGTTTAAGTAAAATGGCGTCCAACTAACTTCACGTTTGGTGATGAGTTTGTGTAGAAAGAGATCTTGAAGAGCCCGATTCCTCATTTTTTTTTCGTCTCACAGCACTGCTCTGATTAAGTGGCATTAAGGTTTGGTAATAATCAATACAAATATAATATTTGCCCTTGGTAGAATTGAGCTCACGATCGTGACAAGATATGTCACATGTTTCTCATCGCTAGTACTCAGGGCTTCGAGTTGGAAGCTGTAGCCTATGCGGTATGCCGCACAGTGGTTTGATGTTTACAAAAATGTATGTATTTTTGATAGCAAATTTTAAATTGAGTATTTCCTAAAATAATGTCATTTGGAATGTAAAGTTATATTCGTTTTAAGGGATATACATTTGGCCTGTAATAGCAACCAACTTTTTTCTGAAAGCTAAAAGTATTTCTCCATCGATGATGGAAAAGCAACGAAATCCCATGCGATTTAAAAATCGGTTTCAAATGACCAAGTTTGTACTTGTAATTGCAGATATATGTATGTATACGAACATGCTTTAACGAAATGTTTTTGCTGCAAAAAGAGAACTAAACATTTTTTTTTTATTTCGTCCCTTCACTGGAGCTTTCAATGCCTTCAATGAGTGTTTTTTTTGGTTGTGGACAATGGGATACTTAATCTGTTGACACGTTCAGCAATAAAAGCTTTGAATTGTCCATTCACATAACGTCCATTTGGAGGTCACTATTTTTATGAAGTCCAAACTCCTTTTTCACGATGCAGTGATTAATGTAGCAAAAAAAAAAACGGAAAACTTCTAAAGAAGGAACCCATTTGTGTCATATTCTATTCTAGTCAGGCAAGGTTTGTGCCCACGGTTCGCCTAGAGGCGATGTGAATGAATCACTTTAATGGCGGGAAATCATGACGAATACTCTGCGAATATCCTTGCGCATTAAATTGCTAACGCTATGTAAAATAAATATTTTATTTATCCAATTTCAAATACGTTTGATGTCCTTTGAGAGTTAATGGAACGTAATGCTATTTTTAAATGTGATACGACATATGATTCAGTTTATGTATTTCGCAACGAGGTCGGAGTACAATAAATTGAATGACATAACATGTTCGCTCAGCGACTCACTCATTCTGTGTAATTGGAAGACAATACTATAATGCTGCGAGTATAAATAACCGAAACTAATTAGTTCACTGACAAGCTGACAATTTTCTTCGGTAATGTAAAAACTGGGCAAAAAGTTGTTTTCTTTACAGACAAATGATTTTATATTTCACCACATTAGCGTTGAAGTGACGATGGCCATTGGATAGGTTTTTACACATCACCTAAATAGGCTGATCACGAAAAAACCATATTTTATCGAAGTGGACCCAGCGAACGCGTGACATTGTCTATTAAACTATAAAGTTGACCGAATTCCCCAGAAGCGACAACCGACTGTTTGACTGTTTCCAGCACATTTCAGATTGAGGACATTCCATCAAAAGTAACTCAAAATCGTGACGTATCCACTGAATTTACATTTGAATGAATCTGGATGCCACAGCATCATGAAGGCCCGACATCTCTGGTGTCTTCGACAAGACCCACTTGCATGTGCCGCTTCAGTATCAGAGAGAAATCTCTGCTAATTATTAAGGTAAACTGAGCCGCCATTACGCCATGATATATACATATGTATTCATGCGTTTGTATATTTATTTGGACTAGCAACCGATCTTCTCTTTAAGGGGCGATTGTATTTCTATAACATTAATACGTTTAGCACATAGCCAGCGGATGCTGAATTAGGTAGACATGACGTAAGAGCGAGGAGAGAGGAGAATTCCTAGTTCCAGGTAGCAGGAAGAAGATTCATGATCATAAAATCTGTGAATTATGACATTTTTTCTCTTTCTTAAACATTGTTCTAAAAGACCTTCTGCAAAATGTAACCTTTTTATGAATAGATACAAATAAACGACATTGTCGTCCAAGGTGCACATGTTTTTGTTGAACAGTTGACGTGCGAAAATGGGACAACATTTTGGAAGACTGTGCTCAATTTAAAGCAAGCCAGACTCACGGTACGGATTTCATGCAATACAAAGTTAACACTCGTTTTATTTTTTCGGAGAATCAAAGAAATGGAGTACATATTCAAGAAGTTAAGCCCCATGGGATGGAATACTTAGAGTTGGGTACCAATTATGTATGAAGCAGAATTTAAGTATTGTTGAGATCACAGGCTTCTTGCTTCACTTTTTTTTTTGAACCAAAAATTGATGAAAAACCAACAATTCTTGATTAACAGCCACAAAATCTTATCAGCTGTGAGGTCGAATATAGTTACTTTCTAATATAAAGTATAAAAAATCTGTAGAGTTTGTCATTGGGAATAAATGTTCGCCGACTTTGACAGTGCTACTTAATCCTAGCACTCGATAGACTCAAGATTGAAAAGTCCATAGTGACTTTTATTCACCAGCCTCTTAACAACAGGGCGATAAGCTTGAAGCTCGGTGAGACTAAGATCTGTAGTTAACATTGGTACACCACAGGGTGGAGTCCTCTCCCCTCTCCTGTAGAACGTAGCAGTGAATGGACTGACTGACACTAGAAAGGACAGGGTACAAGTCTTTTACCCAGGCTGACACTGTGGCCTCTGGGAAAAAATACATATATCCACTATTGGAGATACTATTCAGTCGGCTCTCTTTAAACAAGAAAAATTGACTTGGAGTCAATCCACAGAATACGAATCTAGTCCTCTTCCTCAGGAAATATAAAATAAAAAAAAAACGTTGACCCCCTCTCAAAGTGTGGGACTCCATGAATGTGTAGGTCTTACACTAGACGCGAAGTTAAGTTTAAAACCCAATATCCAGGAACTGGTCAAAAAGGCTTCCACGGCTCACGGCCCACGGAAACTATTGCTCGACATGGTCCACTGGCTATTCAAATCACTAATCAGGCCCGTGCTGTATGGGCGATTTGATGGACTGTGCTGGACAAGAACAGCAACTAGGTATGTATCAGTGGAGTGCTAGAAACAATTTCATGACACTCCTCTTCGTGAAGGATTTCTCAACCAGCGTCCCTGCAAATCATACTGGGGCGCATGAAGGTCATCTGCCTGTCTTCACGTATGGATCGAAGATGGGTGAAGACGCGCGAGTGTTTGCTCTATGGATCCAAATATCTATGTATCGTCTTTCGGGAACAAAATATTGCGATTAAGGAAATTCTGTCCTGGCTAAAAAAAAAACAGATATCTGTCATAATGATAACCAGGTAGCGACCAAATCTCTGAGTGCGGTTACATTTAACTCAAAAACCTCCCTGAATTGCCGCCAATCCTTTAATGAGATGGCCAAGTATTTTAGCATTCAAATCGTGTGGGTGACGGGTCACTGTAGGATTCCAGAGAATTGTGAAGCGGACGAACTCGCTAGAACGGGCACAGACTCTGTAGTCTTTCCGGTAGGAGATTTGCCATCCGCTCCAATCGCCACTGCAGAACATCTACCCCAGCTTGAAACCAGCACAGGATTCCCCATCACTAAACAATTATGAGCAACGACCTTTGGAGGGTCGGAACCCTTCCTTGCATAGCTGACGGCCCTGGACGTGTTGCTTTCAGTCATCAAGTGACTTGGTGTTTATACCGAAGATTCGGTCTTTATCCATTCTCAAAGCAGAAGGCTCGGATTCGAACACTCTCTTGGCTGGAGTAAGGACACCAAGTCCATGCGCTCTATGTAGCCGAACACTTGCAGTCGATAGATCGTTGCTTTCTGGACTATATTCACATCTTGGTACAGCTGCTAGAGTTCACGGTTACATATTTTCCTCAATTCACCTTCCTCTCAGGCGGGACCATATATCACCAAGGACCGGTACTGCACTTTTCCTTACTGTCCAGCTTTCGGCTCCATATAGTAGGACTGACAAAATAAGATTTTTGTAGAGCATGATCTTGGTCCATCGAGTTAGGAGTTTTGACCCCAGTTATTTTGACCAAACGAAGTAGCACCTGTTGCTACACTTGATCTTGATGTTTCGACTGTTCAGCTAAAAATACGACTGTATTGTGTACTGGGCTATAGAGGTACCCGAGGAAACTGTTCAACAGATCATGATAGGTTCTATAACGAAACACTGTCTGTAGGGAGAGGTGAAAGAGTTGCATGAATGAGGAAGAATATGAAAACATTTCACGTCTTGGAGCGACCTGTTGCCTACTTCTTCAATTATCCCTGAGACCTAAGTAGTCCCTGTGGAGAAATGACATCGATATATCCCTAACAAGAGCTGGTTTCACAATAGTCAATTCCTCGATGAATTGAGCCTGCGTGGCTCAAATTCATTAATACTTCGTTTATAATGAATATTACACCACCTACTTAACTGCACGTTGCTGGCAATACGATAACCATGTGGAGTTTTGTTTAGTATTAAATTTAATATTGAAAGATTGATTTTAGATTAACATTATATGGGAGATGTTAATTATTTGATAGGTATTACAGGTTCATATATAGAAAACCAATTCAATATTATTCCAAAGCTCCATTGAGTGATTTTCTTATGAAGTTCCGTTCGTAATAATATTCCCAAAATAGCTTCAGTTAACATCAATTTCATATTACATTTCTCAGATGTAACCTCTGCGTAAGACCGCTACCACATGCACACACCGAAAGAGGAAAACAAATATCTTCTATGATATGTGCGCAAATGAATATTTTATCTCGAACTACAACTCTCGGTAAATCTGTTTCCTAATTAAGTGACAATTGGCGAAGCAGTCTTTGCCAATTGCCTTCGGTCATGCAATGGAAAGATGTATAGTTGCCGGAAGGAACAGACCGAAAAAGTCCGTATTTCCCTTGGGACTATCGTAAAGTATCCGTCGACATTCAAGCTTACGCTACATGGACGCCAAAGTGGCGTTATGTGATGCTGACATGTGATTTAGTTCGGGTTTGTTTTTCGGAGTGGAATCTGCTATATACGAAATCAGTAACCTTTTAACTCTGATATTTTTGGCCTACATAATTTATAATAGATATGAGACTTCCAACAACGCCGGCTCAATGATTATAATTTGATGTCACTGCAGCAGGCTCACAATTTCACAGCCTTTATGGACAATGAGTCACTAACAGACATGCGAGAAGTAAAATAACATTAATTCCAAAAAAATAAGAGAAAAAGTGAAAACTGTGTGGAAATGAATCACAAGGCTTTGTTGCTTTGGTATGTCTTGAAACATCTAAAGTCCAGATAGTAACGAAGTGACAATGGCTAGTGCAACTTCTACTAACGTACATACCTCACCCTCACCCTCACGGTAGAAGAACGACCGTTGATAGTATAAATATATGCCTATGCAGATACATAAAACGGCAATCCAAATCAATTTTTACTCAAAAATGAAAGAGAATACAAAAAAAAATTGTGCTCGCCCGAGCAGGGACTTGAACCCTGGACCGTTGGATTAAAAGTCCAACGCTCTACCGACTGAGCTACCCGGGCACATATTTTTCCACTGTCCCAAAATTTAGTTTTGTCTATTTGTCAAAATATTGTGCGCCAGCTCGAGTGAAATATTTTTCCTTATTATTCCCTTTGAAAAAATACATATTTTTTTTACATCTATATTTTTCAATAGATGTAGTGAATTTATAAACTTTATGATGATTTGTATAAATTGTGCTGTGCATTCATTTTGACGTTAAAGTCAAGTGTATTCAACCGAAGGTCCGAACCAATAATGGTTTTCTTGGTACATTATTCATTGCAGGGTTGTTATCATTTCATCTACTACAATTCAAGTGATAAAGGGATTGTAATTCGATACCATTCATATAGATTTTAGGGTATCGGTACACATGTGTATAACTCTTTACTGACATCACAGGACTTTTTATGTCAACAGGAGTTTAAAGGCGGTAGCAAATAATCATTTTTTTCGTTTTTCACCGAATCTTGTGGCATTTTGGCACACTTTTCTTTTTATAAGAAATGAATTGTGTTGCAAACTTAAGAAATTTATATCTCCTGAATGAAGTTACAAAATAAAAAATATGGCGTATTGGTAAGCCGACGTTAGCTTATACACAAACCATAATATCGTAAGCTTGGGCTAATGCTAGAAACAGATGTGCAGAATTTGTCATGCAGCGAAATTATAATACACACGATTATATGTACCTGAACTCAAGTAATTTCTCTGCGCGGAGCCAATAATACCACAACAAAAACAAAATATAATTGAAGTTTAAAGTTGGTACGTGTGAAAGGTTTACTTTGTCGCAAAGGACTTACTTCTTGGCGCCAATGACCTTCAATCTGCTTTTGACAGTTACTGATGTGCAGAAATTTCATTAAATTCTGCACATTTGTTTCGCCTGAAAATATGCTTGCAACGCTGCCTGCTGAAAATCTGCACATTTGTTTTCAGCATAAATGTCATACCGAAACGTGTGTTCGTTCCCCACTAAACCGATGTTATAATACCAAATGTTGAATTAAACAATGTAAGTACATCAGCTGAGTTCCTATTATTGAGTCAACACCCTAACCCTTAGTTTTGAGCCTAGTTGTAATCTCAAATGGTAAAAAAAAAAATTTCCGTTCACAATACAATTTTTAAATCGCTTTTATTTTTAAATCGTCCTTGTCCTTGTTCTTTTGCAGTGATGTCTTGGAGTTCATGCCTTCGAGTTTACGAGACTTGGATGTCAAAAAACGGTACCATACATTTTTGAAACGAAATAAGTTTGTCGATCGTTCTTTAATTCTTAAGTCAAGTCATCTTTTGATCAGTTTTCATTTGAAGTTTAATGTTTTCTTTTCTTAATTACGCTGTTTTACATTGATCGAACGTGGTCTGTGATTATGAAGCTTACAAATTCATTATAATAAATAAATCAAAACCACAATTGTCAAAACAGCCCGAGGTAATTGAGTAGAGAATAGTTCTACCTCAAACATGATGCACAGGCGAACGGTGTTAAGGTATATGTATAATGATGTCATTTCTATATGGTATGTATTTATCTTAAAGTGTCCATAAATGCTTCTGTTAAAAATTCCAAAACCAACTGTCATTTATATACACATGTACACAGATAACGATTTATTTTGCTACCACTTAGGAAAGCAAGTGTAACAGTGTAACAATTCGCACGATTGCTTCAGTTGAGTTCGGTCCCTTCACGTATGTACATTATGGTTTGACCATGAGACTACCGCATTCTAAAATATCATTTAGGGCTTAGTTGTAGAGAAGAAATGAGATGGTTTGGTGGTTTGGCCGTGATAGCCGGAAGACTACGAATAAGCTCAACTGGTAACTTCAAGAAATGAGATGATGGGGATGGTTGTGTGGCCGTGATAACCGAAAGGCTAAAAATAAGCTCGATTGGTTTCTTCAAGTTCTTAGCTACATTGGGCTCTTTTTGGAACTAAAATGACACTGACAACTATTCAAATGAAATCAAATAATTTCACATGTTGATAAATTCAAGTGGATTACGAAAAAACGATGAAATAAATCTCCAGAATTCAGCTTCAACAAAACGAAACCTACCATAATCTCATAGTAATCGACACATGCAGAACAGATACGTCGGCTTTTTTAATATATCGTTGCAGTTTGTGGTTAAACATTTTGTGAGTAGGCTTGGAGAAGCCACGTCAATCATTAATTGGATTTAATTTTAAAATCTTGCGCCTAGCAGGAATTTATTGTAGATGTATAAAAGCAATTTTTTAACAATAGCCATCAACTTTATTGTCCCCAACATACACCATCGGCCAGCGTGCTCAGGCAGATCTGTTTCTGGGCAAGCAATGTGGAAATGCACATCCAGTGCACCAGTGTAATTTGTATACACAAGTAAATGAGAAAAATAAAACCATTATTATACAATTCATCAAAATATGTTTTTGTTTTATTTGTTTATATTAATAACGTATTTTGAACCTACCATTCATACATAATAATAATAATTTATAATATGTTCCTCCTCTTCGATCAGTGATTACGATTCATAATACTCTTCAAGTAGCATCATAAATATTTTTTTTTTTAATTTTTACATGGAATGCATTTTTGTTTTGAGTTTATTATTTTTTTTATTCATACTTGAACACGCACACATCTTCCGTCAACAGTGCGTGACCTGCCACTAAATTAAAAATGATAAAGAAAAGACAACAAAAAAATATTTGATCTTGAAATTTCAAACTTTACAAAAATTTTGCGTTTTTAATTTGAACAGTAGTTCAATGTGTTGCGTGTTTTGCTTTTATTTTGATTTTTATTTTTCAAATTTTCCATTCGCCGTCATAAGAAGAGTAAGTGAGAGTGTATTTGATGGATGATAAGTGAAATTTTTACTTTATTACATTTTTGCTAATTTTTTGTTCCTTCGCTAAACTTACTTGATAGTTTTGTTTTTGTTTTTGTTTTAAATGTATTTTAACTATGTATAGTAAAGAATGCACTAACCTTATAATTATTTTTTTTATAATAAGTTTTCATTGTTTTTTTTTGTTTTATTTTCTGTTTCATAGATGTATATATAAATACTCGTTTTTTGTTTTAAAGAAGTGTATGGGTTTGTAGTAATTACTTATGCCTAGGGTACATTTAATATTCTTCAATCAACTTATAGGTATATTATTTATTTTTTTCTTTAATTTACATTTCTCGATCAATGAATTCTTATATAGTAAAAAAAAAGTACTGTTTTTTCAATTGCCTTTAGGAAAGTTCGTTAAACGAAATTAAAGTTAATCATACATATATTATAAAGAAATGATAAAACTAAAATGAAACAAGTAACTAAAACAATTAAATTACTAATTAAATCTTTTCAATATTGCAATAAACATTTATAAGAAAATTAATTTTCTTCATATATGTGGTAACTTCAATTCTTATTTGTAATACAATAATTATAACAAAAGCCCTGTGTAATCCGAATTTGTTAACTAACCTTTGTGTGTGCTTATGTGATACGTGTATGCGTTGAGCAAATAAGAAAACAATGCAAACAAACAAAAAAAAATGCAAACAAACAAAATCAAAATGCAAACGATTTGTTCCATAAGTAGATAAATCAATGAGTATACAACGTTGTTGAGATGAAATTAAGATTAAAAAGAGAATCATTTAATGTTTTTTTTGTTTTATTTACATTTGTTCATTGTTTTTTTTTTCATTTTGTTTCCATTTTTTGTTTACTCCCTTAATTAAATCCATTATTTTGATTTCTTAAGTAAGTCGCACCGCGCTAATTAAGTTTGCAATCTCTTAAATATTCATTGCTTAACAATATGCAAAAAGATAGCTCTCTTCCGCGTGTACATACATTCATATAAGATCTCACTGAATAGTACTTAATCGTTCAGTCATTTTAATGTGCATTAGGTTTAAATCAATTTTGCAATCGTGTGAATTTTGAAAATATACTCAAACATATGTAGTTGAAATTAAGAATAAACAAAGCTACAGTAATTTGCGTAGAAATAGTTTGAAGACAGGAGGATGATAGATAGACCTTCGGATTCGACAAATCGATGATTACATATGAAGACGCTCTCATTTCATACCAGTGATGGGACCTATTGGATAGCTAAAGAAAACAGTCGAATGGACTAGAAACATTTATATAGGAATTTCGTATCGAGTTGCGTTTGTGACAAGCAGAGGCGACACACAGAAGTACTTGGCCAATGAAGGCAGTTTCTTTTAATGACCGTTAAGCAGCGGACAATGAGCTAAAATGATAAATTAAGAGTCTTATCCATTTGGTTGAAATGGTAGCTGTCTTGTTACAGAACAATGTTGCACTGGGGTACGTCGGCGGTACAGAAGCCCCCCCCTATAAGCAATCTGAAATAACCTCTTGTCAAACAAGATTTGTATGAAAAATACAAGGGAAGTCTTCCCCACTTGGCTGATATACATCGCTGCATGAAACTGAGACTTCAGCGCTTGCTAATTATTGCTGAGTGCACTGATGTGACAAAATGCCCAAACACATCATTTTTCTTTCCACCATCCGTCTCTGCTGGCAACCAGTAGTCACCACAATCGAATTCACACACCATTTCAAATCTTCCACCATGCATCCTCCAAACTGTACGGAAAGAGAAAAAAAGAAGAAAATAACATTTTCTGTTCTAGCAAAAACTCAAACCAAACCACTTGTGCACCACCATAGTAGAGACATAAACCTACTTAAATTCGAAAAATTATCCTAAACTTAAACCTAATGGCTTTTCGAATACTGCTTAGAGATTTCGGTTTATTATACTGGACGGTTTTGAATAGTTCACAAAATTATTGATTATTTATTTACAGTTTTAATTTCATTATAACACCTGCGCAATGTCAGTGGTTTGTCTTGGATTCCTTTCGAAAATCTGCTCCGCTCTTTGCATAAGTCTCCGAGTCTAGCGAACTCGAAAACATTTCAAAACAAAACAAACAAACATAAAAAAATAAAATAAACATTAACATAAATATTTGCTTTCGTCCCCGTTTTCACTTTCTTTTGTTGCGAATTATTGAAACCAAACCATCGACAAACCACAGAGTGACAGTTCGCAGATTGTGACCAGTATCATAAACCAACACGATCTTTCAAACACATGATGACGTCATCACAGCATATGTTTTGTTCGTTTCGTGTTAGCACGAATCAGTTGTAAAAATTTGTTGTTATTTATCGATCTACGTTGCATTAAGCACGATGTTTTGCGCGATGTTGTAGTCACACTACGAGACCAATACGCCGTCGTCTTTGTTTAGATGACGACGGTGCAGTGGCCTTGTAGCTGGCTTAATGCATGTTTTTCTTGTTGTTGTTGTTCTACAAAAAAAAAACACACTATTTTAAGTAGTCTATTTTCAATTATCGTTTTTTTTACATAACTTGAGATCAGAACTCTTGGGGATATTTAGAACATTCAGAATTGCTAAACAGCGAATTGGCACCGGTGACAGATCCACTGGCACCGCCACCCCCGCTGCCGTCCTGATTGTTCTGATATCCCTGATATGGTTCTTGATACAACTGATTGAGCCTCTAACCAGTACCCGAAAAGTGCCACGCGTCCTATGCGCTCAAATGAGCAAACTGTGAGGGATGAATATCAAATTGATGATATGGATGTCCATACGGTCCCATATGATAAGGTACAATATTCATGGACGCCATTTTGTGTTCCTTTTTCCATTTCATGCGACGATTTTGGAACCAAATCTTTATTTGTCGTTCGGTTAGACAGAGTGCGTGAGCGATTTCGATGCGTCTCCGACGTGTCAGGTAACGATTGAAGTGAAATTCCTTTTCTAATTCTAGCGTTTGATAGCGGGTATATGAGGTCCGTTGGCGTTTTGTTTCACCGTTGGCATTAACAGTACCTAAAAAAGAGAAATATATTATTATTATTTATTTTTAACTTACTTTTTTCTGAGCAAACAAAAATTAATATGAAATTAAGAGTTAGAAGAGTAAATTACGTCATGTCTCATTGATGGATGCTATACACAGGCTGTCGAAGGTTTAAGCAGGCTAGCGAGCTTAAATGTGGACTGTGATGAATATACTGTATCAAGTAAGGGCTGAGTCAATGTGGAAGGGTTTTTTTATAGACGATCTCAACATAGAAAAGAGTTTTCATTGTAAATATCGTAAATATGCGGCACTTTATCTTCCCTGACATCCTAAAGACTATGCGTCGCCACGGTACAAGGTGGCACTAAAGTCTAGGATACACTACAGTCCACGGCGGCACTATAGTCCAAGATGGCACTACAATCCAGGCTTCTACAGGAACCATTCGTATTGTGCGTGCTCACACGAGTGCAAGGTATCTCCAGTATTGTGCCGATTCTGAACGGCGATGTTTGAGAAGCCATTTTAGACATTTATACTCTCTGACCATTTCCAGTGATTCAAGGGAAATGGTGCGGTGTATTATGAAAGTTATTCGTGTCAGGGATTGAACCTAGAAACCAGCGTAGGAATTGACGCTACAACCCGTAGAGGTCTAGGGCCTAGTTTCTACAGCAACCACTCGTTTTGTGCGTGCAATTGTTCTCTTACGAGTGGAGAGACAAAGTCGAATCAAAACAAATAATCGCGAAGGTCTTTAACAGCAAATTGCTAGATGGAGTGGATTTAGCCCCGACTTTCGACTGTTACCTCACGGATCTCTGCATAATCTGCAATCAGACAAACTATTCGCTGGGACAACTTCCATTACTAAGCCAAATTTGTCACTAGCCATAGACACATGTACCTTCTCTGCTTCAGTCGCCATTGCAATCAAAATGCATTGAATCCATAGTTGCAAGCATAACGTGCGTCTATCCATTTAGTAAAAAACCGATATCAGCACAAAATTCACAGTCAATCTGACCATTGAATCAAGTCTCGCCCACGAACTGCAACGACAAGCACGTAAAGTCTATTAAAAGTATTTATCTCCTCACAAAGAGCAAACCATTAAAATATTATTTTCCCAAACAAAAGGATTAAAAGCTCACTCACTGGCGCACATTGTCCGCCATCGTAGTCTCATCGAAAAGGTCACTTTCATAACAATAAACTACAAATGTTTACCGAAACTTCGAATGGAACATAGTCATAGATCTTCATTTGGTTGACATAGTCGTGATCTTTTGAGTCATTAGGCTACGTGCACATCGCGCGAGCGCGTATCTGTGGCATTTATTTGTTTTCATCTCGCCCGCTTAAGTAAATATCAAATATTTGTTTATACTCCCCAGTGCTGGCTGGCGCGCGGGCTAGCTGGCTGACTGGCTGGCTGGCATTGTGGTAACATCATTCAATTTGCATTCGAAAGTCCATAAATAAACTGCTCCCGGGATCTCTCGGGGTGCTAAAGGTCTGGACTCTTCTGGTACTTAGTGGCTCTGAAGGAGCAATATCCCCAGAGATTAATCAAATCGCTCACAAGTGATAAATGATGGTGCGACTACTAAATGGGGGAAGTGTGTGGTATCACACTCACACGAATAAAAAAACAGGTGTCTGTGAGGAGGATGAGATTGTTTTTAGTCGTTTTCTCTTCTCTGCTCTGGATTGTTTGAGATAGAAACTATTTTTACTGTTTCCAGCGGACGATATTATATGTCTGTTGTATTTTTAACTTTTTTTCTTCGTGAACCACTTTCGAATGGCAAACCAAAATTCATCAATCAATTCATAAAGGACTTTCGTGACAGTTGTACACACTTAATCTGAATCGGAAAAAGAAGGGCAATCGAAATGGAAAAACCCCTCCTTATGGACTCTTCACTGAATGGGGAATTTCAATTTGTCGAGAACAATAAATGGGCCACAGACGGTTGTTGGCGGCCTTTCCTTGTGGGGCAGCTATACATTGTGTACATGTACAAGGGAAATTTAAATTTGATGAAAATGGGAAAAAAAACCAACACAAAAATTCGATTTGCCTACACAGTTGAATGGCTTTTCCTGACACGGCAATGGCAGTGGTGGTGGCGATGGTGCTTCAGTGCACATCCCTGTACGGTGAATTAAGTTCACTGCCTTCGTGACGGTAAGCAATTAATTTTCAAAAGTCAATTGAATATTTTGAATTGTTTTGAAAAGTAATCATCAATTTTCGAAAAATGAATGATGAATGGCATGTATATGGTAAGACACGTTCGTTTGGTGGAATAAACATTATCAATTGAAAACAAAAAACAAAACAGTCGAGAGTCGAGACATATTTTCGACATTTTGATTTTTATATGAAACAGGTCGTATGCATATGGCATTCTTCTTCTTCTTTGTCTTGCCCTACAGTCACGTTTGGACCTGTCCATGCGCTCTACATGTCCAAGCAACATTAGACGTAGACGCCTGGCTAGTTTTAAGTCGCTGAAACATGACCAAAGATCACACGCAGGACTTTTCTCTCGAAGACACCAAGGACTTCTTTATCCGTTTTTGAGATTGTCCATACCTCTGCGCTGTACACCAGGAAAGGGATAATCAATGTCCTTGAGAGACGGCCCTATTAGTCTATTGCCTCTTCAGCCGTAAGAAACAGCAGCTGGCAAGAGTTTTCCGCGTTTGATTTAGGTACTGATGTTGTTTATACTGCTTACTGCGGACCCTAAGTAGTAGAAGTTATTAACAACCTCGTAGTTTTAGCTGTTCACTGTGACGCTCTACCCAAGACATCGATATTCTATGTCCTCTCATGATGATAGTATCTATTTCGTGTTGTCCTCATTAACCGCCAGACGCATTTAAGTCACTTCCGTCGCTTAGAGCTGACCAAATGCCAAAAATGGTTGTTTTCTCTATGAAGACCAATAACTATCAGGATATGGACGTCTGTGAAGTTTTGGAGATCGGAGATCAAATCAAATCAAATCCGCAATCCCTATATGTTTCAGTCGTCCCGCACATTAATTTCCTGAGTAGCGATAGTGTCTGACTATTGATATGTATTGATAAATGAATGCACACATCCACAATCTGTGTATACTGTGCCATGTCGTTGCGGGAAGGAGTCAACATCAAGTAGCCGTCTCTTGATCTGATCAACCACTAGTCAAAAAATCTCACTATAAATATGATAGCAAAAATGAAATTCACTGGCACTTCTACTTTTACTCTCTTCATGCCAAACTTTTGAACAGAGCTCATGCCGTAAATTTAAATTCTCCGACGTGATGTTTGCTTGGACATCGATTTTTTTGTCTCCACTAGATTTTTTTACGTCATGTTCATGAACACTGAGCAGAGCATGGTTCTAGTCCAGTGGAGAAGGTGTATTAGGATGCTGATTTGGTATGAAATTCGTAGTAAATTCAGCACATTAAATTGAAATTGTTTAATCTCGTTGTTTGATATTTAGAATTGCTTGATTAAATTTTTATTACGGTGTGGAAATTTTGAAATTCGCATAAATAACTTCCACTTTGATAGAAATACTGCTGAATTTTGATGATCAGTGTGTCGACAAGTGTCGCCTCACTATGAATATATCTGGCTTTCGAGAACAATCCATCAAAGAATCATAATTTTAACATCCAACCAGACTTATTCGGGAATTAAATTTAATTAAAATATAAGGAAATCAACAAAATTAGTAAAATATACATGCCAACAGCTAGCAGAGACCGTCCATCATACGAACATACTTTAGAATTCCGATAATTTACAAAGTTACCTAAAGGCGGAGCCTCGATGACAGATTACTTCAAATCTTCTCGAATACGAAATGAATGAACCACGACAAAGCTATGTGCTGATCTATGTCTCATCGCAGAAATTTCCATTCAACTCTTTACTGAGACATTCAATACATTCATCTATAGCTACATTCTATATTGATGAAGAGTCGTCGACACGAAGCCACAAGGTTGATCGTTGTTCTATACATATATGATTATATTGTGAATAAATTAAATTGATATGAGTTAGGGTTCTACCAGTAGCTAATCTACATCACAAATCAAACCATTTCATTTATGCATGAAAATGATCAGCGATTGAGTTCCAAGATACAGAGCTAGTGGCCGCTTTAAAGTAGACGCACGTGTGAACGTGAGCAGGAACTCCATGAAACTATCCAGCCGGTCTGCAAGGATTCTCAAGCGGTAGTCGTCAAGTCGCTTCAGACATACCCAAGTATTCAGGAATGCAGTTAAAGCCATTCGCGCACAGCCATAAACATTTATCATGTAACAGAAGTTAATCGATGAATTGAACTAATCAATCAACGGGTCAACAATCTGGATGAGCCCCACAGGTGCATGAGGAATTTCACTTGACTGAACTTCAGAACGAAACCATCCATCACGGCACCACCTTCTAGCTAAATCAACAATCACAGGTTGAGACAAAAGTCATCTAAAGTATGCACAAACAAATCAAAGTCCTTGACCTTCTTTTCGCTCAAAGACGGCGAGTCAGCGGCAAAAAAATCCAGATGTGCGCATGTGCGCACACAGCCCACCCAGCCAGAACGCGCCTGGGCTCATTGCGAAAGTGTCATGTCGTCGTTTCGTGCACATTGACGATTGTAAATTACTTTATTTAAATATCTGACAAATTGACTGTAGAAGCATTTTTCATAACAACAGGTAACTTGTCACAATCGGATGTTCTGATCATTTGTCAGACGCTTCATATGTCATCTTTATCATGATCACGCTCACATCAATTTTCTTTCTCTCTAGCAGTCTGCCACTTACTGGGTCTCTGTTGCAAAAGTTTATGCAGATTGTAGATGCGAATAAATCAACAATTCGAATGTTAATGCAGCACTGTGACAGTGCAACGAAAGCTCTTTGACGGCACAGATAGGCTATTGCATGTTTAATTAAAAACAAAGTCGGTGACTTGGCTCATTTGCGCTGCAGCATTCCCCATACAGATTGTGCCCCACACGCAAACACACACGCACACACACACTAGGCATTTGCGCTGGGTATCGCACACTTCATATGGCCGAATCATGTTTTATTAAAGATTATCACCACGGATCATTAATATTTCTGCGAAGGATTCCTGTCTTACTGCGATGGTGCTTCTGGATGGTGCACAGTCGTCTCCACTGGGGAAAATCACATGTGGTTCTATTCCACGGCTTAGTGCCTCGAGTGGTCTAAGGGTCTGGCGGCGAGATGTGAATTTGAGTGGCTTCGTTTTAGGGAGAATTCTGATTGCAAGAAATCGTCTCCTCAATTTTACTTGTGACCCATAAAGCTGCCGGAAGAAAATACCACCGCCAGTGGGATGGTGGGGCCGTCCGCGAAAGACATTTGTCAATTTTCTCATCATAGTTGAATGGCAGCACTGTGACGGCATTGTCTGTTGGCTGGTGCTGTGCGATTTTGTTTTTCCCTTATTTTCGGGTCTTTCTTCTCCGCATGAAAAATGAGCAGTTTCTGGCATTTCCATCACACTCTACCGCTGCTGCTGATGTGGGTTTTCATTCAACGACATCAACGACGACGACGACGACGACAACGAAGTACACCCTCTTATGCTGGGCTTCAATGAAGATTGCTCGGCTAAATTACTTTTCGACACGTCAAAAAATGCTCCTTGCCCTGGCTAGAGAGGTTGGGTGTTTTAACTTGTAAGGAGTCGTTGCCATGTAATTTGATTGCATAGACTGGGCGTTGCATTTAACTACGGCTTGTTAAGTGAACATCACAGTCAACAAATATTATCGGAGTTAAGGATCACTATGTCGTTGTTGTGCGCACATTGTGGGCGACATTAGTGTCAAAGGGCGGGGTCGGGGCGTAGGGGGAGCAAAGTTTATGTTCAACTTTTAACCCATTTGTGAGTTCGTGTCTTTTTTGTGAGCTAAGTTCTCGGGTGAATGGAATTTAACACTTGGCGTATAGAAAATCAATATTCCTTTGTTCTGAAGGGTGGCCCAGAGGGAGACCACTGCGGATGAGCCGATAGTTTAACTGGGTTAGTAGAGCAGAGGTCGATCTTAAATTAAGTTGAATGCATTTTTTTAGGAAAAAATGTCCAGAAGCATCCATGGATTGAATATTTTTGAACATTCGGAGAATATAATGGACAGAGTTGGAGTGTTGACTTGGTGGCCTCTTGAATTGTGTTCTAAGTACAGTCCTGCAAAAAAGATATACCTTCCTGCTGTCCTGTTCAACCCACAATCAATCACTTAGCTTATGAACCGATAGACAAGCTAGAGCAGGCGATAGGGAAGGCCCTTCTACATCAACATTCACGAAGAAAAAAACTCCTGCATTTGCTTACCTCAGAGGCAGTGCATTGTCTCCACTTGCATGTCCTGACCTACACTAATTTTTATGCAACTTGATCAGCACAGGGCCCCAGCAAGCAGATACACATGTACGGCATCAGAATTTACATCGCGAATCCACTTGGATATGCTAATAGCACATCTACATTATGCCTCATCTCACCGCGCGTCTGGTACGCTCTAGGGCAACTCAACCTGTCCACCATTGGAATCTCTCATCGACATCTCGACAGAGTTCTTTGACATTCCAAACGATCACCCTGATCGTCAGCTTCACGTGCTTGTCATCAATGAAATGTACCACGGCAAAATACTCGGATATGCACATTTCAAGATAATTTGAATTGCGAATTTCATGTCAATGTCATACAGCACAGAACGTCTCCTTCCACCTCTTTGGCAATGCACAACAAAAAAACAAACAAGAATATTCTGCTGACCCATTGTCCGTTACGAGCTGAACGCATTCAAATTCTGTGCACATGTGTAAGTTTATAAATCCTCATTCCTTGCGCCAGACAATGCCGGGGGTTTTGCATACGGCTCCATCGTGCAACTAAAGAGCACATCTCTCGGCATAAGTTCGACATTCAAATTTTCATCTCTCGTTGTGAGATGTGCGGCAAATATCTCATCACCATCATCGTCGCCATCAGCATCAACATCTCTGTTAGGCGGAACAAGAGCAACAACGCAAACAACACTGAAAAGCGTCAACAAAATGAGGACAAAGTTGTAAAATGCTTTAAATGGACATTGACGCTGTCAAACACACAGTTCAAACACAAGTGACATGAAACGTCAGGTGGTTTTGTTCGGGATCCTACCCGTCGCGTCGTCGCGGCATATTCCCAGAACGAAAAAAAAAAAAAACAGTTCATGTCAAAGAAAACGAATGTTCCGTACTCCTCGTACGCTTTGACATAGAAAGATACTTTGCATAGTTTTCAGACTGTTCACGATCGGCTCCCGGCCACCGCCGCTCCTCCGAGTCAAGAGATTCTTCTGTCACATGGCGGTGTGCATATAATCATCACTTGATCTTTCGATGATTTTGACAGAGTGCTGGCCCCCTTCTCAAAGAAATCCATTGAGTCTCGAACGCCTTCCTCGGGAGGGAGCGAGATGCCCACAGTGACAAAAATTCCGAGCGTGTAAGTTGTCTGTTCAGTGTGCTGACGGGCAACATTGCGCGTTCGTCGAAGTCATGCTGGCGACTATTGAACAAGCGGCGACGACGAAGGACTATCATATTGTGTGCACAGTGCACTGAAGAAGGCCATTTGCATGATGCCCTTTTGCAACTCGGTATCGATAGAAATGAGGAGATTTATGAGCTCTTCTACCATCCGAGAAAACTGAGATGAATTAGGAACATGCCGCTTGGCGGCTGTGGAGTTGTTTGCCTCTTTGTGCATTCTCTCGTGGTGCTTGTGGTGGCTGTGTCCGACAAGCAACATCAGATGATGCTTGTGACGAGTGTTAAATTATACCTTGGCAACATTGCAAGACTTTAATCCTGTTTGAGCAGGAAATCGATTTCTTCATCTTTCTTTCATCTTTTACATAAGGGTAGCAAGGTCACATGAAACAAAGCGGCGAATCGCAGGCGAGAGACCCCCGCAACCCCAGTGTCTGGGTTGGCAGCTTAATGGAAAAGAAGAAATATTAGTTCGGGAATCCATTCAGATGGACCAGTTCTGTCTAAAATAGTTTTTCATTCAGTTTGACAGTTACCCGTAGCACCCCATACCCCCTTTGTCTGGGAAAGCAGATGTACACTTGTAACTCTTGACAAAATATTAAGTTCGACAGACAGACGAAAATTACATCACATTTTCTCCTTTCGGTGGTCATAAGCTCACCGGTTGTGTGGTGTCCAAGAATAGGACTTGTGTGAAATCCGCCGGGAAAGGGTAAGCGGCGGAGCAGGAAGGAAATAGTTTTCACTCACATTAGGTGGCCTGCGGTGGTCTGCGCGGTTGTTTGCATCGGATGAATGATGAATGTGCCACAACACTGTGATGGACTATCGTCCTTTTAATACAACGCTCGTCCATGACAATATCCGTGTGCTAGTGCATGTTTTGACGACTGATGTCATTTATTTTCTTTTTCGATTTGTTAAGAGCTGTATGCGACAACCATGTGACATTTACATTTCCACTTGTGCAGGGGGCCGGCTTCGTGCTGATGGTGAGTGGTATCAAAAAATCGATGCATTGCATTTTTTAATTTTAAACTTTGTCCAGAAGAGCATTTCACAACCTGGACTTAGGGGGAATCTTTCTTTCAACATTTAATGGTGAATAAAAGAAACGTGTGTGCCTCAGTTGTTGCGAATGTTAGTGTATTTTATAGAAGACAGACATGAAACTCTAACGTTTCTGTTTTGATGTAGGAAACCGCCAAGAATTACCATAAAAATAATAATAATAATGTGGGTTGCGCTACAGCCCGTAGAGGGCCAGGGCCTAGCTTCTCAGCAACCACTCGTGTTGTGCGTGCTATTGTTCTATCACGAGTGGAAGGGACCTACAGTTTTATGCCGACTCCGAACGGCCAAGTTTGAGAAGCTTTTTCTAGACAGTTATACTCTTTAAGCATTGTCAGTGACTCGAAAGAGGTAGGGCCGTGAAAAGTATTTCTTGTCGTACCAGGAATCGAACCTAGACAGGCGGGACCAAGTGCGTAGGAGTCGACGCACATACCCACAACGCCACGACCCACCACGGTCCAAGAATTACTACTTTTTGATTAAATTAAATTAACTTTGGGGAATTATTTCACTTCGTGCTAGTCAAATAAGAGCGGCCGGCTGAAAAATTGGTCTGGATTTCATCCACAGCGTCGGATTTGCCAATATTTAGCGATTCAATAGTAAAAAAGTGGAGTTCTCCAACTTTCCAACTGTTCGCCGAACTCCTTCCAGAACTCTAGTCGATTAGTCGATTAGGGATTAGTTTGATTCTTGTGAACGGTTTTAAGTAGTAACGTGCATCGTCCGTAGCTTAAAAATGCTTCCAATTAGCTGTGAAGTCGACTATCTCTATAGTACCCGATTTCTGCTTTTAACGTTGAAGATATAATTTAACAATAAAAATAAAATAAAGCCTTTAAGATTTCTGAATATTTTTAGTAACTAAGAAGCATACAATGCAAACGTAACTATTTATAACGATGCACAGCCAGTGTTCCAATGTGCTACATTTTTGAAAACATACTCATTACTAAGGATCAACTAGACCTGGTACAAGTTACCACTGAGGAACAGTTCCGGGTCAGTTCCTTATTCAAAGGAATGCGAGATTACTCCAAAATGTAAGATCAGCTACTTTATTTGTTTTAATTTGTGATGAAACGAAAACGAAGAACTGGTTTTCATCCCCCTGAATTTAATCGGAATCGCAAGACAATATGGTGTTTTCATACAACGTTAATTTATTTATTTTTGGTAGAAAATAAGAAAAACAAGTTCGCGTAAAATCACTTCGCGCTGATATTTGCATACATTATATGACTTAGACACCTGCTAGAGCCATTCAATATTCTCTTCGATTGATGTTCTACCTCACAACTTATGAATGTCGCACTTGAGGTGTTTTCGAAATTTCGTTATCCCAGAATACATTTTAAGAAGCTTTGATATACGAAAAATAAGCTGTTTACTTCCATGAACTTTCCCTTATTGCTCTTCAGTGATTCGACTGTTCTTGACAGAATAAAGAAAATACAGAGATACTTGTTTTGTTTTTTAATAAATTTTGAACAAACAAATGTGTTTGCTTAAGCCACGCCGGAATATAAGGAATCAACGGGAGGGCATGCCATGAATGACATGTAATTAATTAGATGTAATTAAGCGGGATTAAATTCAAGCGAACAGAAGATGCGGTTATTTCGAGGAATCACCCTCTGCTTCACTTTGAATACAAAGCAAGAAAAATGAGCAAAACATCAGAAGAGCGTCGTTCGTCTGATGTGCTGCCGCAACGCAATGCGTATGCATTTCCCTTTTAGATATGTACATATATACTTTTTCGCTTTCCATATAGGAACTGAATTGAGATGAAAAATTATAATAAAAAAAAATCTAACTGTTGCTCCGAACAAGAACATGCATTATTAATCAAATATTCATATCTGAAAGCGTTTCCAGCAAAAGCCAGCTTAATCAGAACGTTATCGTAATGGAAATTCGAAATAGAATCAAATTAAGCTCCATCAGCATTTCTCCAACGACAGACTGACCATTAATATTTTGAAGCAACAATTAACCAAAAAGTCAGGATGCATCAGAAGTACCTACTACACAGGGGTATATAGCAGCACAGTGATGGGCCGCCTTGAACGTGTGCACTGATCTGTACAAATTAAAAGTGATCGCGGAAAGGCAAATCGAAAAACCTGCGATCCGCCCTTTTGCTTGCCATTCGGCGAGGATAGTCCAAGCAGAAGCATGGAAATCGAATAGAAGAAGAAAATCTAGTGCAGGAGAAAATTTTCAGCATCCAATCCGAAGCAGCAGCAGCAGCAACAACAAAAATAACAGCAACAGTATCTATGTGCATGTAGCTAGTCAGTTGTTACTCAATTACAATTTCATTAACTTCGAACACGATTTTCTAAATGGTTGCCACAAATCATAGCGATTGCTTGCTGTTTCACTCGACTTGGACACCAGCCATGGCTTGAGGTGGAAGTTGAACTTAATCTACACCAGCGGGAGGGGATAGCGCTTGCGCGCTGATACCATTTTATTTGAAGAATGATTAATGGCTGGCGGTAAATGAAAATTTAGTTATTCTTAAGGAAATATCTATTAAATGGGATTTAATGTTAGATCGGGTGTAGGTGGTGCTGATAGGGCATGGGTTATGAATTGATAAACTGCTGCCGTGATGTTTGACAAAATGTTGTGCTTGAGTTGGGGTTAATTTAATTGGTAAGACAAGTAAATCAGATCATTATGATCCATGTGTATATTTTTTTTTGACAAATCTTGAATTATATGCTGAATGGATGATAGGTGTGTAATGGGAAATTGAATAGTATCTTCCGTCTTTAATCCAGAGATCGATCGCGGAACCACGCTATATCAAGCGTCCTGTAAAAAGCTGTGAAGGATACAGAAGTAATAGCGTTTTATTGAATTTCAGTTTTTTCTCTGTCCATGCAGAAGTCAACCTAATCAGGGAATGACACATCTTTATAATCAAGGGCATGAAACCAGCAGCGCCAAAATATATTCATCGGCATCACTTTACTTGGATTTGCTTGAAATAAATACCATTCAATGCCATGAATCACGATCGGACAACTCGAATTACAGAACAAGATACATTACATTCGATTGGTGAAATTAAAATAAGCACACCACATACAAGGATTGCGGAGCGCAAAAAAGGAAACAATCTTGAAGGAGCTGATTTCATTTAATACCCCATTAAGAGAGTGCGGTTGCGTGTGGGTTTCCGGTTTCAAAAACCGCTCCAAAAAACAACCAACACAAAACCGAAAAAGACGGAGAATGAAAAAAACAAAAACAATCTTAAAATTCAATATGGCTCCTACACGAGACGCATACCCGCGAATATGATGAAAAAAGCCACGCCAACGAAACAACTTGTTTCAAAGTAAATAAACCACAAAAAAAAAAAAAAAAAGAAGAGAGAAGAACCTTTCAGCGAAATTAAAAGGTTCTTCAGCGGTGCGGTTGCTCTATGCTCCATCCATCCTCATCTACCTTTTTTCATGGAGAGCATCATCTTCACTGCTGCAGCAGCAGCAGCAACAACAAGAACTGCAAACACACACAAGTCCTTCCCGCCTTTAATGAACCGCGAAGTGAATCAAAGTTATCGCCCATAAGCTCTTAAATGAGTAACACGACATCAGCAGGCTATGCGGGCCAAGGGGCGAGGTGTTCAGCTCTGGACGATCACGATGTCTCGAGATACTCGTCGCTTATGCCTATTATTCGCATGTCTCGAAGGTGTATCTTCTTCTCTGCACCGTCCGCCCCTCCTCGTACGTAGACCTCCACCATTTTCGTATTCTAAAACTCTCATTTATGCTTAAGGATATTGTGATTGTGATATGGGTCTCAGCATGCACACAGTACCCGCGCCCCGCTCTGCCTCTGTCTCCACAGACGAGAGTATGAGTATTATTATAACATATCGAGACCAGGAGTGTGCGAACAAATTGCAATTGTTGGCCGGCATTGTTCGCGGCCTCGAAAGTAATTTGCTTTTCGATGGAGCAGAATTTATCTACCTCGGAGTGCGCGTGCGCCCAACTCAGCTCATATGGGACAATCCGTAGTACAACCGCGACTCGCCTGTATGGTCTCTCATGTGCAGCATTGAAACAAATTAACGAGTCAAGAAGACTGCCGGTAAGGAGGAAGGTCTCGTCATCTCCATCCAGTTTGCAATCCTCCCCAGCTATGGTTGCGTTAATTTCGATTCAATGCTCTCGGTGTAGGCCAGGTTGTGTTGCTGCTGTTGCTTGTGGTATGTATACTCTTGGCTGATCTGGATGGCTGGCACGTATACTCGTACACATGCCCACTGCTCTGGGTTGTTGTTGTTGGTTCATTAATAATGCACAATCCCATTTCGGATTGTGTCCGATTTGAGTCGGTCGGGGGATTTGTAGTCGGTGGCAGCCAAACAGCCAGTTAAGCCAGCAAAGCAGTTCCCTTACAGAGTTTTTCCAGAGTTGCATAGAAATTCGATTTGTGTAATGAACACTGATGTTGACTACGAAAACTCCATGTTACTGGTGCTGCTGCTGGTACTGGTGGTGGTGGTGGTTGTTGCGTTTGTATTATTTACCTCGAGGACTAGCGCAAAAGTCCATTTTTGAAATTGCACGAGGAACCCATGGTTGTTGGGATATCCTTTTCGTTCTCTGTGAACTGTCGACGATGAAGACAGTTGATAAATATGGCTGAGGAGATATTTTGACTTAAAGTAGAATTTATTTCTTTCCTTCGTATTGGTGGGGAGAGTAGCTTTCAAAAAGGATTTGAATGCTATTTAGAAGGGAAAGCCACATCCTTGAGTTTTTGTATGCCACAAAGTTTATCTACCATGAAGAATATTTGCTGAAAAACGTACTACATATTATTAACAAGCAGCAAGCAGCATTGTGGAGTCTAATCCACGTTTGGGTGGACATGTTTGGTTCAATGATGAAATTCTATGGTGACGGTACTCTTCGATGCAACTGAATAAACAAGCTAAACACCTCCACAGTTCACACATAAATTAGAAAATCCATCAGAAATGTATGATAAATTCCATTATCTTCCATTTCATTCACACATTCCCAACACACGGATGGTATTCCCAAAAGTCCAATTAAATAAAAACAAATCAAATAATTAACACGAAGATTATCTGGCTAAGTTCTCATCACAACGCCACTGTCTACACCCCCTCTTTACGGGAATTCGATGAATAAATGCCGCGCACATCTCTCTCATTCTCTGAAAGATTCTGGCAAGGACACGAATGGTGAACATCCGCACAACCCCCACAAGTTGTCTACCTCGATACGAGGGTAGAATTTTGAGAACAGCAGTCAAGTAATTACAAATATTACCACCAACGGCACAGAAGTTAGTATTTTACTTTTCAAAAGGGGTGTAGTTGTCAACGGCTCACAGAAATTTAATGGATCGCATAAGTGAGTATAATTAATGATATTTGAACTTTGGCAACATAGAGCGATCCATGGAAAGGTCACTGAAGAGAGCGAAGGAGCAAAGGAGCGAAGAGCGACTGAACAGAAAAGAAAGATATCGCATCGGTAATTGATGGAATGACCACCTTAATTATAGGGCTTCGCTCAACAACCGTTTCATTGCTAACCTCATTCGGAGCGCAAGACAACCTGTTTAATGATGGAATAACTTCACGTTTCCTTAAATATCACCTCACCGCGGTACGTGGGGTTCACTCCACGACGGCAAACGAATGAATTTGGTGTAGTGTGATTTGCGGACGCACACGTAGCAAGCAGCAGTTGCAAGGTGTTTTGTTTGTTGGCCAATTCGGCTTCAGTCAGTCCATAAACAAACTGACACAGCAGCAGGCTTGGTGATGGTGGCGGCGCGGCGGTAGCGTTGTACGGTGATGGCACGCCAATTCGAAACAATCAATCAATCGAATCAATTTACGATGCCAATCGATTTTTCATCGATAAATCCATGTAAATGCAGTGAAATTGATGTTCGCAGTTTGCACAGAGGGTCAGCTGAGAGTGTGCAGTCGATATGCGAGACAAATGGCCAGGAAGCCGAAGTGCTGTTGAAGTGTGTGGTCGAGCAGCTTTTGAGGTCGCTACTCGTCATAAACTCTTTTGTCATTATTTACGCGGTGATGGGTTTTCGATTGCACGGTAATAATCGCTGATTACCAATGCATTTGTCTGAATTCAAATCAATCCGTTTATTGAAGCTGATTTATTGTTGCAGCCGTATTATCTGCTGCCGCTTGATGCGGTTTTGCATATGTGCAATGAACACTGAAAACCAATCAGATTGATGAGGCATACATAAGGAATTTATTGGCAGAAATAAAGAAACGATTATTGAACTAATTTTTGGCGCAGTCATGACCAGAGGGGTAAGAAAATGTTGCGGACTTACTCAACACATTCCAGATGTCTGTATATTCTCATGAATCCTTACATATTCTTGAACATGTTCAACCTTCCCCAAAGATGCCAAGTTTCTCTGCTTCATTGAGGAGAAACTGCTAACTTGCTTACGCTTCGTATCAAATAAGAATCAATTAAAATTTCATTTTCGTCTTCACCAACCGCTAGCTGACTGTTTAATCCCTTAAACAAGACTCCGCCCTATCAACAGGTGACCAAGAAGTCAGCACAATCAAAGGCCAGTCATGTAGACTAAACGAAACTTCTTCATTAATCCATCATCAAAGTGCGGTGCATTGTAAAAAAGTCAAAACGGAAAGCACGTCGAAACTTTCACCGCAGTCCCATCTTTTAACATAAAAACTATCCGTTTATACGATATACGCGTCTCTCACACGGCCCGTTACAAAATATGCATCTTTCAACCGGCCCACTGAATAAACACCGTAATTTCAAATAAAACTTAGCGCCATGCATCTTTAAGTCTTGGGAATGCATTCGATCTGAATTTTTTTGTTGTTTTTGCATTGCTCTCCAATTATCCACGCATTGTATCAGGCCATCAGCTGCATCATAGAGAACTGCCCGCACTAGCGGCAAGCTGGGCGCAGGAGACGAACGTCTCAAAAATTCTAATTTTCTAAATATTTTCAGAACAAACAACGAAAATAGATTCACCAAAGTTAATCTCGGAATAAAGTCAACAAGACTACGTGGTTCGTGGTGTCTTTCGAATGTACACACTCTTGTAGGTGTATAGCGTAAACAGAGACAGGCTCGCCTCTGAGGGGCTAGCTGGTGGAAGTAGCGGGCTTTCAAACAAACAAATACTTATGCTGGCATGCGAATTTTTTTCTTTCTATTTCTCTTTTTGCTTTCCTCCTCTCTCACTCTCAGTTGATATTTTAAAAATAATTTGGGGAAAATATACTATATACATATATTTTTGTAAAAAAAGAAGGAAAAATTAAAGTGAAGCATATTCGACTCGAATTAACAAGATGACCGAAGGCACCCGCTGTCGTCTGAAGCCCAGCTGTCTTATTCAACTGCTGAGCGCTCAGCGTCTGTGACTTTGGGAACGCAATCAGCTTGTCAAGTTTGAAACGATTGCCAGTTAGGGGTGGAAGATTATTTCATTCCTATCACTTCTGCTGGCCACATACCAAGAGTGGTCAAAGGGAAACAAACATGTTTCCTCTTATGTTGCAATACCGAGATGAGCATAAATCACCAGATAAAAAAAAAACTGAAAAGAAACAAATTTGTCCGATAGAAAAGTGATGCGTGCATGGGATGGCCCACACGCCCGCGGCACCACCACCGTCGTCTATCGGTGCGGCCCGCCGCCCAGTTTTGTGTACATGTTCTGACGCCCTATAAATAAAACATTCTGTGTTCGCATTATGCATGTGTAAAATAGAAATCATGCCTCTTCTTAACTCGACTGTCGACTGGGAGGGGTGTTCATGTGTTGGTGGAATTTTCTCAGTCAGAATTGAGGCGAGGGTGCACTCTTGGGTCGGAATGATTTACGCACCTGTAGGATTCTGCATGGAATATAAAAGATTGTTGAATTAAGATGGTGAAGATACACAATAGAATGAACACCTTCATCGTTGTGATACAAGTGGGAGGAAACTTGTCTTAATTTGGCGTGGATTCAATTTAAATTACGATGCTTTGGCACGGAGACTCATCAACAGATGGAGAAGTCAATTTGTTGCACACTGTCAGTCATTGTATATAGTTGCTTGGCAGGAGAGGACGGAAGTGAGCAACCTCTACATCGTCTCGTCTATTCACACACGCTCACCTCATCCATCATCACTCAGAATCAAACACGACCTTGAACAGCTAATAAGTGAAATATCCACTTCCAGCCAGAACGTGTTGGATCACCCGACCCTCGTGCTCTTCCGCACACAATGTATCCATCCTGACTAGATTGCACTCCCTGCATCCAATAAAACTTTGATCGATTGCACCCATCATAATTATCTAACAGAGCCAACATCGATGCAAATTATATCGACAAAGTTGATTCCACACTTAACGTCCAAGCCGATGCGGACAAGCAAACATTTTGCCGTGTTTCGTCTTCCTCGAAACTAATTACACTGAGTGGCGCATTATCTGGTGAAACCAGATTGTTAGTCACATTGAAGGCGGCTTCTTAAGCGCAAAAAACTGGTCCGAACTTACCACAAAATGAATGGTTACCACGATGACAGGCTCGGTAGGGGCAAGTTCTTTGTTATCTTTTGCGCACCTCCTCCCTTCAGTCAGTCGCCGTGACAGTGCAAAATACAAACTACAATTTGATGCTCCACTTTAACACGATCGTGTGCTCGGGTGTGTGTGCATGCATGTACATTCGAAATTTAACAAAATTACAGCGTTTCCTTAATACATTTACAGGTGCTTCGTCCTTTCCCTGGGATAACGCTGCCAAAACCGGTCTTTGAAAGCTAAACAAAACACGCATTTATGGTGCATGTATGTTTGTGCATGTACATATATTCAGTGAGTTACTGGCGGCTTACATGCTTGAAGGTTATAGAAAATTGCTCTATTACTACTGTTACAAGACCATGGTCCATGCCACAATGCACTTGAGCGATGAGTGGATACACATACTTATATTTTCGTAATTACGCAGAACAGCATTTCATTGGTCATGTTTATCCAATCGTGCGAGCATATGCAAAACAGCACTTCAGGTGGTTAATCAAATTCGCCTCTTGACCATGACTGGCTGTTGTTTCTTGGCCCTTTCATTCTGAGGAAGTTGATTACACGTAATCACGTCAAACATTTAAATAGTTATTAAGAACATCAAACTCTGCTGCAGGGCGACCGCAAACAGAACATAAATTAATATGCGAGTGAAAAAGAAAAGCTTTATAAATATTCTTTTGATACAAATTTCCACTTATTTTTAATTGGCATGTGCTTCACGAAGGTGTTGAATGGATAATGCGAATTATTTAATCACTATACGAATTCGGTTCGTATGTAGTCCAAGCACATTGCTTTTCCTTACCACTTTGTAGTGCAGAGTGAATGGTACATAGACAAATGTGTCTAATAAGGAACGGTCACGCACGTTTTTAAGGAGATGTGCTATTTCAAATGCGTTCGTGATACTGCAACACTTTGTTAGGTCGTAGTCGCTTGTCGGTTGTCATTTTAATAATGGGAACTAATTTTATATATTTATGTACTAACGAGGGCCTGAAAAGCCGTGCACGAAGACTTTCTTTACTCATTCATTTTATTCTGATGATATTATGATGTGATGTGTCCGAGATGGTCCTGCACCTATCTTCTACTACAACCACTTGTTTTGTGCGTGCTATCAAGAGTGGAGGAAACCGACTCAGAATGGTGCAGTTAGAGAAGCATTTACTGTAAACAGGTACAGTCACTGTGTTTTATCTGTGACTCGAGAGAGGAGACACCGTGGATTATGAACGTATGTGGTTCGTGTCGGAAATTTAACTTAGACAGCTATCATGGAAGACGCCATTAAATATTTGTTTGTCATTTTTTGTCAATGATTTTAGAAACTTGACTGAGTGCTGGGGTCTGCGAAAAATTATGAGAAATAAATAGGTTGGCGGAAATATATACATGCAGCCCATCGAAAATAATCTGGTCTGCACTAAATTTTAACAAAACTAAAGCTCTGCCAGTTTTAGACAGGAAGCAAATTTGTAAACCAAACCAGAAGACTCGGAGCGCCCTGCAATGATTTCTGTAGAATATACATGGATGAAGAAAGAGGAAGAGGAAGAGGAATCAGTACTGCACTACCTCGGATGTCAGATATAGTGGCTCGCCCTAGCGGAAACCGGAAGACTACTAGATAGATATCCTTTTGCTTCTTGATTTGACAAACTCAAATAAAAGATATCCTTAAATATTCCAAAGCCACGAAATTGCTCTGACAAGGTCGAAGGAAATGTAGTAAAGTCAACGGAGGAGCCAGGTTTTAAAGCCGTGAAAAGTGGCAGTTCAATAGACTATAAAGGTTTTAGTGGAGCATGGGTTTATACCACCTACATGCCTAGCAGAGTATATCGAGCGATCGCAAGCCGCAATCAATTGAATATTTCCAAGGCCAACTGCTTACAGTTTACCCATCCGACTTAGATGAAGGCATAGTCAGAGCAGGGCTATGAAGAGTGTGAACACCAGAAAAGATGAAGACGATTCCAGCGGTCATAAAAGTGATGGTGGTTGTTTTGGGAATTGTCTCGAAATTCTATTTACCGACAGCTTTGTGGAAGGTGAAAGCAAAAATTGAATAAATGCAAAAAATTCGTTAGAATATCAGACTGTCCTTGCTGTTCACACTTCGTCATTGTTGTCATGGTCTAAATGGTCTAATTGAGCATTTGAACCTTCATATTTATTAACTTAGAATTGGATAAGTCATTGTCTTGCTCAGTACTATGTTTTGCAGCATTTGTCTTAGTCTAAGCTGTGTAAACAAATTCTTTAGTTCTTAGGTTGAGTCGAAAGACAGCAAGTCGCAAAAGAAGCAAGTAGCATAAAGTTTTACTTTTGTGATGTAGATTTCTTAACATTACAGCCGGTATCCCACGCTCTATATTGAAATTAGATTACATTTCACATCTGCTATATTTCCGGACCCAAAACTGTCTAAAGAGCTAGCAGAAAGAACATCCAAGAACAATTCAACGGGACATTCAACGGAACTCTCAATACTGATGGGTTTTTCAGTAGAGCTTCTCGCCTGCAAAAAGGTGTGTATACTTTTGTCTTCGCTTTAACTAAAGGCTTTGTTCAGAGTGTTGTTGGTCAGTTAAGTCAGATCAAATCACTTTTGTTTTACGTAAGGCTGAATAAAGTCTACAAAAAAATGAATTAAAAACGAGCGAAAAGGAAGCAGCTGTCTAGTGTCTACTCGCGTAAACGACGAGCAATCAACCACAACTACGATTCCTTATAAATGATAGGCTAGTGCTAGGAAAAGTGAAATTTGAAAGGGGATTCCGCATATGGCCATTTAATCCAATTATAACGTGAACAAGGCAGCAAAATCCATGCTCATCAAATGCAAATAAAACGAATAAAATTATCGTTGATTTGCCTCGAAATATATTCCTCTCATTTGAACAACAATTCCAAATTAATAAGATTCACGAGGTGAAGAAAAAAAAAACATTCTCTCGCTCAGGCAACGACAGACACGTATGTAATTAAATTCCATCGATGCATACGAGAGTATTTGCAAGAGAAATACAAATTCCACTCTTTCGCCTTTTAATTAAAGTTTAATGTTGCAACACATTACAATGCGTCGTGATTAATTTACCAAAGAAAATGTACATTAATTCACGCTCACATCACAGAAGCACAACAGCATTGTGATCGCTTGCCTAAAGTTAACTCCGCACGTACAATGAAGGGTATCATGTCAAACTTGAGGTTCAGCCAGACAGACAAATGGATTAAGACTCGACGAGTCTCGAAGTTTGTTGAATAAATCCGGTTCCATTGGCAGACAAAAAATGAATAATCTTTAATGGACTAGTGCTTCTGCTCGGAAGCGACTATACTGCGGACTTTATTTAAAGGCTTACAACCTTTCTAGCTCACTGCGATTGTATGGGTGTGTATGTGTGTGTATTCACTGCAAAAGTTGGCAGCCTCAATCATACGCTTGAAGATTGAATGATCTTCCGATTGATTGGTTGGGTGAAATAAATCCACATAAATATAGGAGATGATGTATACAGATAGAAGCACGAGTATGCCACATATGATGAGGACGTGATGATCATGATCATGCTATACTTGATGGGAGTTGAGACTCCGCCTCAGATGCGAGGCAGCTTGGCCAACTCGTAAATTTGACTACATCAAGTGCTAATGACCGTTACAAATGGCCGTCACATAACTCAAAAAGTGAAAAAAAAACAAGTTGTGGATCGAAGAACTCCCGTGTGACCTAGAACTTGTTGTATACTCACACAAGGAAACCAACAAAAAATGTTCAGGAAAGAATACGAAGTACATCGAACTATGGACTAAAGTTAATTGCCTGCGAGCGATTAATTCGCCGAGAATATTTCGTGAAAAGAAGGAAGCAGAAAGATTTTCGTACGAATGGCCGATCCCATCTAATTAGCATGATCGTTTCGATCAAAAAATCGCCTTTGGCTGCCATGCAATTACCCGACAAGATCGACAAAGTTACTTGCGATAATCGGTAAACACATTAGCCTCAACCTTTCGTATCTTTGACGAAGTTAAAGGATTTTTTTCTTGTCTTGTTCTTTGTGTGCACAATGTACATCTATTCGCCTAGAGCTAAGACTAAACTTTTGTAATCAATTATTCAGACAGGTAAAGTACTAATTCTGACAAGATTTTATAAAAAAAAAATACAAGAAAATCTTGTGGGAGTTGCTTTGACGGAATTTTCAACGAATTCTTTTTGAGTGGCTTTTTTTGTGATGCAATTTATTGGGCGAGTGCCTTCAGCAGACGATGGCAAGTGGCCAAATCGAATTAATCAGAAAATCTTTAGACTGAATTGATGTGAGAGAATATTCCGTTTGCCTTTCATTTAATCGAAAGTTCGGACAACTACTCGCATTATTTGCAAGTAGAAATTGAAATGTGTAATTTATACTGGTGGTAAATTTGAAATATGATAAAATTTGTATATTTGATGTTTGTAGTCCCGATTTGAAACGAAATTTATGTGACTTGTTGGAGTGTTAATTAATCAATTGCTCATGTGTCACCTCACCAAAGCGAAGACAAATGAGGGCGTTCTTAGAAAACTTGAATTGAAAGCAACATTGTTGCAAGCTGTGCTGTATTCTTTAAATTAAAGCAAAAATTAAATAGGCCGAGCTTCAGCCCAGGCTGTGGTGATGTCTCTTAAAACTGCAAAGTTCCAAAACAACCTTTAAAATGAAAAAAAAATAGCAAGAATTGTAACCTACTTTGGTCAGCGCTGAGATCGAACATCTCGTTGTCGTTATCTCTACCATCCTTGTCCCATTAAATGCCACTGGGAATAGATATTATTGAAATTGAAGGAAGATCGCTTTATTACAGATACAACTTCAACTAACAGCCACACCAGTTCTGCAGTACCACAAGCCAAGTCATGTGACTAGTCCATGCAGAGCGTGCCTATCGGTCTAAAATACAATGTAGTGTCAGATGACGTCTACAAGTTGTAAAGGACTTAGGCCGTTTTGACGTTTGAAACTAGAGGCAGATAGTCAGGAATCTTTGACGGTCTGGATTACGCTGGACTCTGGACGAAAGGGGGAAATAATTAATACTCAGGAAGGTAACCAAAGTGACAGAGATTGTGTGCGTATGCATGATGATTGCAAGTTCAAATGTGATCACGTCTGTTTAGCTTTAGAGACAAGAGCGATGCACAGGCTTAATTGAGTTTTGTCATTATGTTGTCACCACCCATCTATTATATCGAAGGAGGAATTAAGTTTTCGAATTTTTAAACCTGATTTTGAATACGGAGCAGTGGTAGTGTGTAAACCGAGTCCAGAACAAGTCACACAAGTTAATTTTGTTTCTGTGCTAGTTTCTAGATTAAACGACTGGTAAAATTTTTTATAATTATTAATTGAATAACTTGCTCCCATGTCAACTTGCTATATCCAACGCAAGCGAGCTATTGACAACCAGCAATCGGTTTTTAATTGAAAATACTTCATGTAACTCCGAATCAGTTTAAAAAAACGAGGTCAATCATAAAAGCATAATATCAGTCTTGTTCGAGTGATATCGGCATTATATATTTATAAAGTGATGAAATTGGAGTTTGTAATACTGCGCGAAATTTTTTTTTGACAGATGCAGCGGGGAACCCACTTTATTGCTTGATTTACGAAAGGAAACACCAACGAATACAAATGCCATCGCTTTCGCGCTACGGAGCTAGTCCTTCAGGCATACTTTGAAATGAGAATCAATTTTTGAATGATGAAAAACAAAAGTACTCTCAATTTGTCAACTCATAAAGTAACTCTCTTTAGCTCATGTTTACCCATGCCTGCTACAGTCGGACCTTCGATTTGTAAGGGATGTGTCAGCAAAAAGCAGCCTTCGCACAAATCTTTCAAAATGTCAAAACATGTGAGAGATAGACTGCATTCCGCTGTCATTTTTATAATTTTTTAAAAAGGGTAGCACGACACATTATTTTTGTAAATGCCTTTGGATTGCTTCAAGGCGACGGCATTAACAACGCAACATTGTGCTTAAAAAAAAATAGTAGGCCCCTAAACTTGTCAGAGCGCGGCACGAGCATTTGAGGTGATTTGTGATTTCTAGCACCTCTTTATCCATGCAGCTTCTGCAAAAAACATTGTATGGGACAACCATTCTGGCGCAGTGTCCGGTTGCGACTCCAATGAGCGTCCTGAGTCCTTAGTTCTGCCTCAAAACGATAAATGAAAAAATAATGTCCCAACTGTCAAAAATGTTGCGTCCCTTAACGTCATTTGACATTTATTTCGCGGGCTAAGTAAGTGGATACTTTTTATTGGGAGGCCAGCATAAGGTTAAGAGAGCAGCGGTCTACCTCGCTAAATTCCCGAGGGAGATCTTACCGTGTTACACTTTTGTGCATGGAAATTAACATTTATCGCGGGCAGCGTATATGGCTTGTCAGGCCTAAGCCAATATGATTCAAGTCTTGCGAATGTTTCAACGAGAACATTCGGGGTGATACCGATGATATTTCAGAGCTCATACTTATTTCAAATCAACATGCCGAGATGCTCCTCAATAATTAGACACATTCCCCGATTCACGTGAGCTGTTATCATTTTTAATTAAATTTTAAGCATTTACACTTCTTTTGAGCTCATTTCAGAAAAACAACTTCCAGTAGCAGCAGATCTTCAACAAAATGTATCCGCTTATGCAGTCACAGCCAGAACAGAAAAGTCTATAGTTTTAATTTGTAGCACTTGTTTATTCCATGCATATCGGTCGTGAATTTGTCCATCAATGATGCTGTCACGTTCCTCATAAGCTACTATTTCATCGACACTTCTCAAGACAAATCGATTTTCAATCCGAAAATAGAATATTGAAAAACTCCTCCGCAGCTCCAAGCAACACGTACGCTCCGATCCATGCGGAGGCAGCAACCGACAACCGATACTCTTTCGATGGAACGCGCAGACTTCTCGAACGTAACCCTCAGTTGTGATGTTTACATGTTTTGACAGGGTGCTTGAAAAGTGCGTTCTTGATATTCCATCGAATCTCATTTAAGAAGTCAGATGATTACTGAATTTCGTCGGAGCGATGCAAAACAACTGTGAGAGTTCCACGGAGAATTGTGAGATGACAGCGCACATTGGAAGGAATTCAAGAAATTTGAAAAATTAACTCTTCAGTGAAAGTATTTTTCAAAATGTTTTCTTATTTATTTTGTTTCACTTGTGCCAGCCACTCTATGGGTGGGTGAGACGGACGCGTGAGTTTTCCGAACAAAATGTTGTTAAGAAAAAGATATTTTATTGAAATCCAATTTTGCCGCCTAAACGCTGCGATTACTTCGAAGATTAAAAAAACATGACAGAAAGTGTGTGGGTGTGCTCGCTTTTGGCTCCGAACAAAGGAAATTCATGGAGCTACATATTTTCACATTCTTTTTGTTTTTGATGTATTTAGATACAAGGAAGTATTGAATTATTTGAGAAATTATATGAAGTATGTTGACATCATCATTATTTGTCACATGGCAGGGTGATAGGGTACAACACCTACGCGGAGTAAGATTCCTGTATTGATGACAATGATTGAAGGAAAAGTGAAACAGCTATCGACGGTAGTCATGTAAGAAATTTAACATGCGGAGCAAGTGACTTACGCCAACGTATGGGTCATGCTTTGAAGTTGTCATTGGTGATGGTCCGATATAAGTCATCAGTGTGGCGGTTGACACGTGGAGCTGACCTCCTCACCAAGTGACGAATAAAGGAGGGACGACTTGTTAGTGTTTCAATTAAATAAGAAAAGGCAGGCAATTTAGGTAAGCCATAGTTTCAGGGCACCGAGTAGCTGGGAATGCTCGCCTCTAAACTTCTAAAGGCCTGGGATTCTTGACGTACTTTTGGTGGGCGGTCATTACTCGGGAAATTGCGATTTCGAAAGACAAGTCAAAATGGTCTGCCAGGGGTTGACCACTGTCTTTGTGGAGAATGAAGGAGGTCCCAGCAAAGGGGTCCAATCCGAGCATAATAATACGGATCACAATACAGCACGTATATGAGCTGGTCCTCTCCTCTTCAATCCCCACGCTTGTGGAACTATTCCTCACTCACGATTGGAGGATGTCTACTGTTTTATAACGACTCCGAACGGCGAAGATTGAAAAGCTTTTTCTGGACATACGTACACTCTGAGCATTGCATTGACTAGAGAATGGTGGAACCGTGAATTATGAAAGATGTTCGAGTTGATACCAAGGCACACAGCACATGACGCTCCTACCCCCTTCGCGGCTCTTCTATCTAACACAAACTTACTGAACACGCTTCTTATTATGTCTGCAGTTGAATGATGAAGGTATTCACGAAACCCAAAAGACCATAATAAGCTGCTTGTGATGACGACGTACATGACAAAAGTTGAGAAACTTTATTCATTTTACAGCGAAATTCCCTTAACTCATCTTTGAACGATTTTCTTACGCACATCTACCTAACTTCGATGAGCTCATTAGTCGTGAACTGCAAGGCAGCTACACCTAAGGGTTCCTGTGATAAAAGCAAACCATCATCTGACCAAATGGGTGATGATGGTCTCAACAAAAAAAGCTTGTTATCTACATTTCATCTTGACTCACGTTTCGTTTGCTGGGAAGATTGTTCTTTTTCAGCGGAAGATGATCAATTTATAAAAACAAAATTAAATAAAATCTACGGATACTCACTTTGTCCTAAATGTACACGCTTCATCCATGGATATATCTGGGGTGGATTTTTCTTTCCGTTGCCACTGTTTTGACTACTGCCAGCCTCGTTGCCACTATCACTCTCTGAATCCGAGTCGCCACCACCGTTTGGACTATGCATTGGAACATTTGTCGTATGACTATTGCTACTGTGATTATTATTAACATTGGACGATGTAACACCGCTGCTGCCGCCACCACCAGCGCCCACTCCACTGACAGCTCCAACAACCCCGCCGGCCCCAACATTCTTCACATTCAATGATCTAGCGACACTTTCCACCACCGAGCTGGGCGATAGCTTAGGCGAGATATCACGTGTCGATAGATCCTGTGGACTCGCTATAGATTGGTTATTGTTGCCGGTCGGTGTTGTTGGATCGTTCGCATACTTACAGCTGGCCTGCTGTTGTTGCTGCTGCTGCTGTTGCGCGTGTTGCTGTTGCTGTTGCTGTAGGAGTAGACGCTGTGGCTGTAATTGCGTATAGTCGACCATGTCGGCGGGATTTGGCTGCGCCCCTGAACTGCCACCTAAACTGTATGCCTGATTTGCATAGTGTGCCTGTGGTGTGTTCGGATAGAGGTTAGGTGTGTAGGCCGCTGTCGCTGGGAAGTAGTCGTTTGCGCTGGGGGTTTGCGTTGCACCGCCACCCGCTGGGTTGGGAATTCCACCGCCACCGCCGCCGCCGCCGCCTCCGCCACTGCCGGGTCCACTTCCGCCTGCACCCGCTTGACTGTTTGTTGCGTTTGGAACCGAATTCGGTTGGTGACTCTGCTGCGGATTGATCTGTTGCGGATAACACGACGCCAGAGAGTTGACGAATTGGTACGAGGACATGGCAAAGCAGTCGGGATCCATGTTGATGCTTTTTCTTTACTCCTTAAACAGTTGATGGTAAACGTTGTACGAAATATCGCACTTAATGCATCCAATCCTGTGTATGCGAGGGCCTGAAAGAAAAACCAAACAAAGTTGAATTCGATTAAAGTCATTGAACCAGACACAGTCTCAAATCTAAATGAGCGTTATATAATTTCGAAGAACACCTTCAGCGGTCAAGGACCACAAACACCTAAATGAAGCCAAAAAAACAAAACAAAAAAGGGTATCCAAACTCAAGGGAACACTAAAAACAATTTCGCCAGCACGACAGAGTAGCCTCCGTGGCCGGTGCCGCCATTCATTCCTCCGGATTGGGCTGTGTGAGTGTGTAAGCCCCCGAGAAGCCTCCTCTTCTTATATTGATTTCTGCGGCCATACTGGCTAAATTAATCGATAAATGCACATAAATGCGTTCACTTGACTGTGTTGGGCTCTTCACAGTGTTCCCCTCCTCAGACTCGCTCGCAGTCATTTTTGTGTGTCTCTCTAACCCGTATCGAGATAAATAGCTTACAACATTCCACTGGTGCTGGCCGTGTTGGGAGCTTAATAACGATTTTTTCTGTTGTTAGCATTCTCGTTTGTGTTCGCGTTTCATTTGACGCCGGCCGGTTTTTATGTCTGTGTGTCTTGGGGTTCTTTCTGCACAAACAGTCGAAGGAGCCAGTCAGGAAAACAGCAACTGTAACAAGGACGAGCGGGTAACCTTTAGAAGAAATGTGATTTAAAGTGCTTGAACATGAGCATTGGGCAATGGGCGGTAGGTACCCGCTCAGAGGTTAAAGCCTGATCCTTCTAATGGCACCCAAGTACCCACTTGCAATTCAGCAGGACCCCTTATCTCCTTCGGTGGTGGATTTCCTGTTTTTCCTTTAAATTCTCTCCTCTTCTCTTACTCGACTGCTGCTGCTGCTGTTTGAGACGTTGGAGAATTTGAAGCGCTCACTTTTTTTCGTTCCGAAACTTTTTGGTTTCCTTGTTTCGAGTTTCTTTCTTTTTGCTTTTGTTTTGTTTAACATGCTAAAGGGCTAAATTGCCCATTGGTTCGAAATTATGGGTTTCGCGAACGGTGCCGGTCGTGGTGATGGTTGTGGCAGTGGGGTTACAACTTTTTTGTTGTGTTTGCTCCTACATTGAAATCTGTATGTATATATAGTTAGATGCAGTCGCTTGTCGATTGTGCGGTGCATTTGCAAACAACTATGGATTTTCGATTAAAGAGAGAAAATTAAACCCTGTGAGTGCGATTTAAATTCTTTAGGCCAAAGTTATTTGATTTCGATTTTCGTTTGTGTTCGCAATAGGGGGAAATTATAAATCAGGTGGAGGCATTTGTACGAGTTACCTGCAATAAAGAATCGTTGAAAACTGATTTTAAGAGAATTCCTTTCAGCTGATGAAGATGCACCTCATCTTCTGTATGTATGTATAGAACAGCTGTTTACTGTTAATACCACAGTCACAAGAAAGTATACATTGGCAGGCGGCGCGTGGAATGCAAAGCTCAATGCAGCAGTGGCTACATTGTAACGAAGCTCTATAGATTTGTGTGTGAACTTGCTGAGTGCTTTTTGTTATCTTTTTTTGTTCAATCCATGCCGGTCAGCAAGAAAGCTCGTTATCAAGACCTGATTAATCTTTAGGATTGCCTAAGACTATCCCTTTTGGTCTAGGCAAAATTGGTTGTAGCTACCCATTTGCGGATTCGGTGACTGCAATCCCAATGTGTCCAGAGACACAGCCGAGCTTCCCTTTGTTGTGTCTAGCTAAGAATTCTAGTGTTTCGTAGCAACATTTGATCGTTTTGGAGTCCATTAACTTGGACGGAAGTGTCTTAAGTGCTGCCTGACTGTCTGAATACATATGGATTCTGGCTCCTTTAATACCCTGGAGGAGATTATGTCCGACGCAGATCTCAATGGCGTGGATTTCGTCTTGGAACACGGAACGATTCGAACGGAGATTCTTGTTTTGGGTCCAAAGACTCCAGCTCCAACTCCAGAGTCTATTTTTCGTCTGATCCGTCCATTAGTCCAATTCTCGCGATCCAATATTTCAAGCTCAAATAATCTTACGAAAAAATGCTGCCTCACCATAATATCCGATAATGTACAAGACATGTCTCTATTTGGGATCGAGTTGAGTAACCTAAAGTGACCCGTAAGGTCGCCCGGTTTTCACTTCCAATCTATCTGCTGTTTGATGGCAGCTATCTTCCTAATGAAGAAGGGGATACCCCGACTGCAGCATCGACACCTGTTTAGGAGCAGGTATCCATGACACTTGTTGTACCAAGACGTGCAATTCTTTGCAACTTTTTTTTGTATGTCAACTAGGTTTAAATATGTATTAATGTGTATGTTTTAGAGAGAGAATTGATGAAACCTATGCGAACCTCATCCGAAGAGGATTACATCAACATGAGAGAGAATCATTCGATGCGGAACCAAACATATCAGAGTTGGCTACAATGTAGACTCATAAACTAAGCAGCACCGCCTATGAGGAATAATTGTACTGAACTGAAACCAAAGTCCGGAGCGAATAAATACGAAAAGAGAGTTGGGAACTGAATGCGTCGCTTGAAATTGTTTGAAACTTCATTGAAATTCATTCGATTCACCTTAATAACAGCATCGCAGTGGAAACATCTTCAACCTATTAATTTTTTTTTAAATAAATACTGAAACAGCAAATATTTTTCAATTTTCTGACAATAATTGCATTACGCTCTAAGCCATAAGTTAAGTACACATTCAGTGCACTTCGGGGCATGTACCATCCTGGATGCACAACTTCTTGGCCACAACAACACTCTGTAATTTTGCTTTGGCTTTTGTGGTGTTTTTTTTCTTTCTTTTTTTTTTTTGTTATGTTTTTCTCTCCATTGATAAACATAGTAATCAAGGGGAATGCGGCAAAGCGAAGAGGTTAGAGGCAAAGTTTACATCGAGTATAAAATGTCGCTTATTATCGCGATTAAGTTTGAAAAAATATATTTTTTTATCAAATTTCAATCGAAAATTAAGATTTAATCAAATCATCATGATGATGTTATCGAGAATTAAGAGCATTTCTTCTTCCAGAAAATTGCTTATAATCTTTAAGCCTCGGCGAAGGAAGTTTGACGAAATTAATTCATCATGTATTTTATGGACACGAGATACTCATGGGGAAATGTTGCAGTTGCAATCTTGTGGAGCTCGGTGAGGCTCTCATGGGAGTTGCATGCATTATTTAGACGAGTGAACTTTTAAGGAGATTCTATACCTTTCTTGAAGGTGAGCTAATGAAACAAAACACGCCACGGATCATTAATTCAAATTATCTTCGAGATATCATACACTAGCTTCGCATGCAGTTGACGTGCTTCTCAAGTTAGCTTCGTGATTTTTAAAAACGTGGTAAGTATGTTAAGCTCAGTCAAATGTACATCCCCCTATCCGGAGAACTATAACCTTTAAAGCTAAAGAAACGAGTAACTGCAAGGGATTGAATTCCGACAGTCTATTCATCTTTGCGACAAATTGATTTAAAATTCATTGTTTCTTGAATATCATCGCAAACTCATATCTGAGAGACCTTTTTTCCTACGTTAGCTACATATGATGTCTCAGTAAAATGTTTGATTCAATAAATGAATGTGGACCATTCGAACATCATTCAGGCTGTTTAAGGAAACTTCTGTTGTTTGAAAATATAACGAGTGATCAAAGTAAGTGCGGAATGAACCACGCCCCATGAATAGCACGCGCCTGAACTTGAATGAAAGGCAAACTTTTTTTGTTTCACTGAAGAAAAGATGTAAATTGCTTTGGAAATTTCATTTAATTACAATCCATTTACAAAAATCATACCAAGAAATCTTAAGGGTATCAGCATAGAGAAATTAAGTGGAATATTCAGCTCGCATGCAAACACATTTCAACGCGTTGTTTTATGAAAATTTATACTTTTGTCGTTTCAACCCTTTTGTGTTTCTTTTGTGGGGGTTAATTTTGACAAATGTCATTTTTACCTTGTCACAGTTGTATACACACATACTCCATATATTGATAGATACATAACGTGTTTCTTGTACATAAACCGACTCATATTGTTCTTTTATATTTCTGTTGGTTTGGTTTCTATGGTATAGAGAACTACATTCCTGTTATATTTTTTTTTTTTCGTTTTTTCTGTCATCTCGAAACTAATTCATCAGCATAACAAATGTCATGATATCCAAGTTTCGTTGGAATCACGAAATACACGCGAGCGCTAAGCACAAAGAGAAAATAACGAAACGAAACTTAAAACGAATGCGATACAACAATGGCAAATGGTAAAATTAAAAAAAAATGAAGCAGAATAATTGTACAATAGAAGCTTAGATCCGTGGGGAAATATCATCATTGACATTGAAGAAAAAACCGCGCTGAAGCTTGCCGAAATGACGTTATAGATGGACATGAAATATATTGCTAGACCAATCAGTCTTCATATGATAGCCCTGGCTGTGCATATTTCAGTTTTTTTTTTAATGATTGTCAGTCCAATGAGTGAGGGAAAGTATTTTTTAAAATTTGTAATAATAAAATTACTGGTATACTGGTATACTTATGGGTTTAAGCTCAAAGGTGTACAACTGAGATAGCCCTGAGGCCCCACAATGGGCAGAAGAAACCTTTTGTTAAGCTAAGAAACCGAGTTAAAAGACTGAAATTATACGCTGTGACCATAATAACCAAATTTCAGTTCCGTTGACTTTCGTTAAGTTTCGTTAAGTTTTGTTCACTCTTGTCTACTGAAGTGGGAGGCAAAACAATCGCTCTCTTTGTACTTACGTGACTGACAGTTGGTATTAAAAAGTTGTTGAAGTCTCGTTCAGATTTTTAATTACTTAGGTGGGACCGAAATCAATCATTCTGTACGTTGGTACGTAAATAACCGTTTTAATTGGAATTTTGAGTATGTTACGAGAAGCAATAATGGGCACTTTGAAATTTGAAGATAAATCTGGCTACGTTTGGTTCAGTTCTCCCATATTGATGGCGCGCTAGCTTCCTGAGCAACCTCACAAGTTGTGCGTATTGCTGATCCTTCGCAAAAGTATGGGACCTACAGTTTTATGTTGACTTCGAACATACTCCGACTTCTACTTATCCACGTTATATTTAGTTGGGCACGAAAGGCCTGGTGCTTTAGGTACGCGGGTAGCCTATAATCTTCTTTAAGGCTAATCTTCACTCACTTTTTATTATAAGCCATCTACTGGTAAGATATTGTACAACCTAGATTTTGTAAGCATATGTAAACGTTAGGGGTTCTTGTTGTCTAAAATGTGTAAAAGGGCATCAAATAACTTTTTAATGCAAAAGAAACTATATCTGTAGCAACACTTATAATTACCGCCCAAATTGAATAAGAGTCACAAAACAAACTTGTTCAACAACTTGTCCACCCCATTTTTCCAATTCCACTCACAGATTTAAGTGAAAACTTCAACAAGCCAATAACAGCCATTTAACAATTATTTCCTCCCCATGACCATAAACAGCAAATATGGGAGTATCTATCTGGCGGGTTTTCAATGCCCGCGGAAAGCAAACCTCTCTCCGTTGCTCTATTAATGCAAAACGAATCAATTTAGTATTCAAATTCTTCACCACACAGACGCAAACGATACAAAACGCCAGAGCTGAGAGCACCATCATAGGAATTACCATAAATTATTTGAAATTGTTTTGAAGAGCGACATACAGATCAATTGGTGTTAATTAAATCCCCGAAGAATAAGTCACAAAAGACAAGCCAGCTCCGCCATAAATTATATTCTGTCATTCGCCGAGTTAGTTTACTTTCGTTCTTTGTTTTTGTTTTTGTTTTTGTGTCTACTCTTTTTTTTTTCTCACTGTCAGCCGTTGTTCTTCGATTGAGTCTTGAGTTGGTGCGATTCGAATATTTGATCGTGCAGATCATGCATAAAAATATTCTTCCTTTTGTCAACTTAAATAAATTACCTTGCACACATAAATCAAACAAAAGCAGACGTTGTCAAACAAAGGTTGCAAGGGTTGCATCTTGATCGCCGGGTTCCATTGGATGATCTTCAACCCTTCCGACCATGAGAAAGTGCGTCAAAGGTTCACCATCGCTTCCGATCAGATGAACTCATCCACACAGACTCGTGGCAATGCCATAAATTTAAAAAGAACGTCGCACAGACCACACAAACGAACAAACAGGAGAACAAAAATGCTTTGCTTTCGCCCAAAACGCCTGCCGCCGTGAAAGATGGGCCCATTAAATGCTCATAAAAATTTGTAAGCACCTCATAAAAATAGTAATAAATAATTTTTTTAGTTTGTTGAGGTCTGTCCTGTTGTGTTTTGTTTTGTGGGTCTCAGTTGTACACTCATTCAGATTCAGTAGTTGTCCTCGACTCATTTTGTCCTTAATGCTCTGTGTTTTGGTCGTGTTGCGTTAATTGTCTTGTGGTCACCCGTGCTGAGGACATACTCGACACATCTCTCACTGAGATACCACGGCAAAAAAAAAACTACACACACATAATAAATCTGAGATGATTTATCGTCCTTTCTCTGCACACACTGTGAGGTGAGTGTTGCTTGGTATTTGGTTGTTATGACAATATTTATGGTTTCAACACACAATTGTTCCTCGAAATCGACAGGGGAGTAAATATGTGAAATTATATTCGAATTTCGAATAATGTCCTTTTAATTCATTCATTTTGGCTCCATATGGGCGGAGTATGAGAGAGGAATGGTCGCGTGTGCCTTATCGTTGCGAAGATTTTTTCCGTTCTAGTTAAGGAAACTTCGCTTCGTTTAAAGGCCATAAATCCAAGGAAGTAAACAGGAGTAAAATCTAGATCAACATTCAACATACCATACGTCATACACGCATTGCTCAACTGGGTAAGCCAAGAAGTGAATTTTGGGTCTTCTCTAGGAAGAGGGAAGGAATGACGTGCAGCTTGACCCACCGTCACCTCTACGGTTGAGAGTACGGGCGATGCCGATGCCGATGCCGCCGCCGCCGCGCACTCACTCGAACGTGAAATTTTCCCATTTTTCTTTTGTCATTGAAATGTGTCACTACCTAGCTGACTGACCAACATATGGCATGTCGTATATGGTACATAGTATAGGCCTCGACTACAATTAGCCACCACTTGATATTGATCCTTTTGCACAAAATGAAAACAGCTACACGCAGAGGACAGAGGTGGGATAGCACACATTTCACTCTCTCTCTCTCCGAGATATTGCATAATAGTTACAACCCCTGCAGTGATAATTGTGGCACTAGGGTCCAGGGTAACAAAGATCACTGCGGGCAGTGTTTTCTGCGTGTGTGTGAGTGCGGAACTGGACCATTATAAATTGTTTTGTTATACTGTTCGTTGAGTATAGAGTTCTGATCTGAAACCCAACACATTTTTTATTCGGCATCAAAAAACGAGTCTAATCGACAAGATAGGCGTTTTTTAACTACGGAGAACTTGTTAAGTAAGACCTCCGATTCAGATTAAAATATTTTATATTCAAGGCTAAACTGTCTAAATTCCAAGAATTATACACGTGGGAGCCTTAAATTGAAGTGGGTGTGATAGACGGGCGAACACTAGCATATTATAAGGCATCCCGTCTTCAGAGAAATAACGCCACTTGTCCATGCTTTTGAACCCACACCGAAGGTTTCTTTTACACAAAAATTATGCAAAACGAAACGAGTATTCTCCTAGATTTGTGTCACTGGATGATTCTCGAAATGACGGAATCTGGCGCTGAATCAGACAATTTCTATCAGCCGTTGCGACTTATCACAAAGTACTATGTCCCTTATTCATTAAGTTCATTTTGATTTGGCAACAACTTTCTGCCATGGAATAATTTTTTATATTTATATCATTAACATCCGTGAAAACTATAAGAACATAGTAAGAACTACTAGAAATCCGCTCAGAGTTGCAAGAAAAAACTATACCAGAGTTAATTTGTGACCACAGTTGTAATTGACAAGGTATTTATTGTCTTTCCAAATTGAAGTAAATGCCAAGAATACCATATTTTTAAGAGCTTATTTTCTTGAAGTTCCAAATAATGATTTGAAGGAAGAAGAAATTGGGTATTTGCCTATTGGACATCTCGCTACTGTTCTCATGCACTGAATCTTCCTTTTCGAGTAGATTTTCAATTATCGTTGCCATTTCATTATGTAAAGACTTACGCTCGAACAATCAAAATTTTGTGTTTGACCATCTTACGGACGAAGCTTATTTTTTGTTGATTGGGTATGTTAATAAACAAAACGCCCATATTTGGTCCGATGAGCAACCTCAGGCAATACAAGAGCAGTCAATTCATCCGGGAAAAATTCACTGACCGAATTTTTTATTTTTTATGACCGTGAGAACACGGCCAGCACCAATGACGCCGGCTATCTTTCAAAGATTTCGACCCTTTTTTGTGCTTAAAATGCACGAGCTGAACCGGCTTGACATATCGTTCCCGCAAGACGTGGTTTTAGGCCACAGCATGAGAATCGGTGGACGATTTGAGAAATGAGTTCGGAGAGCAAACTTATCTCCCTTCTTGGGCTGGCTAATTGGCCGGCTAGAGCGACTTGACGTTTTCGGACTATCTTTTGATGGGGATACAACAAATAACTCGTCTATGCTGAGAGGCCAGCTTCAATTTCGGCGGTGGAAGACAAAATGACGCGTGTTACTAGCTAAAGACTAGTCAATATGCTCAAAAAGTGACTCAAAATTGGGCTCATCGTATGGGCCACTTAAAACGTTGTCATGGTCAACATTTGAATAAAGAAATTTTTACAAAATTGCAAGCCTTTAAGTTATCAATTCAAATAAAAAAGTTATACACTTTCCCAATTGTCCTTTCATTTTTTTGCATTTAAACCAATCGCTTAAAAAATCAGCCCTTACATTTACTTCTACGTTGTCATCAAGTAAAAACCAAATCTTCTACTCCTAGTGTACCTACTGAATTATGAATTGAACTAACTTATGGCTCTTCTGCAACGTTTCTCTTTTTTTTAAAATACTCGGTCGTTTCGCTCATCAATAGCTCCAACTTAAATATGGTTTCCGTGGCACTCATCCCGACGGGCAACGTTTCGTGCACCTGTACGAAGGTTAGTCCTAGATGTTGCTGTGTTCTGTTCTTTGGTGAAGCCTTTGCTTCATTCATCGTTTCGGAGGGTTACTTCTCAGTTTACCGTATGCTCTTATGCCGTAGAACAATTTATTTTATTTTTGACGTTGCTAACTACTTATGCTACATTAATTTCTTAAAGATATCGAACAATAATGACATCGATGGCGTTGGGTCTGGCCTTAGCTTCTTACGAGTCGAGGAGTTCTACTGTTTTTGCCGAGTCCGATCAGCGATATTCGAGGATCTTTTTCTAGACAGTTTTACTCTCTGAGAATAGCATTGTCGATGACTCGGGAGAGTTGCAGCCGTGAATTACGAAAGTTGTTCGTATCAGGAATTGAACTTATACATCCAGCATAAGTCATGGCGGCGGCCACTATGGGAAATAATGCAATGCAACGGAATGAATGGAAGCTTTGATTTGAATTTTTGACAAACAGGATCTTGTTTATCTGTTGAAACATGAGAGAATACCTTAACAGAAATGGCACGTGTTTCTGGTGTGTTCTTACGTGGAAAATATACTGTATTCAACCACTTGCATGAAGTAAGTAGTAATATAATAATATAATATGGGTGGCGCTACAGCCCGTAGAGGGCCAGGGCCTAGCTTCTCAGCAACCACTCGTGTTGTGCGTGCTATTGTTCTATCACGAGTGGAAGGGACCTACAGTTTTATGCCGACTCCGAACGGCCAAGTTTGAGAAGCTTTTTCTAGACAGTTATACTCTTTGAGCGTTGTCAGTGACCCGAAAGAGATGGGGCCGTGAAAAGTATTTCTTGTCGTACGAGGAATCGAACCTAGACAGGTCGGTCCAAGTGCGTAGGTGTCGACGCACATACCCACAACGCCACGGGCCACCACACATGAAGTAAGTAGTCGTTTTTATTCGAAAGTTCTCAAGCATAAATGTACAACTGTAATTGTAACAGACGTACGATATTTGATCGACATCTTAGACTGAAACCAGTTTGGCTTGTCGCTTTCGATATCGCCGTAACAGGGCGATTATGCATTACTAATGATTTATTTAGCATGCTAACTATGTGTCAAGCAGCAAACGACAAGTCTGATAGCGACATCGCTTGAAAAATCGTGCAACGCCGTCGGATAATGCGTTTTGAAAGATTAAAATAATGCATATGCTTAAAAGGCAGAAATGATCAAGTTTGTATAGGAAGAAGGGGACGTGGAAGAAAATAGAGACATTTTGGAAGTTACCTATATCGGTGTCCGATTACATTGTGAAAGACTTCTACACAGCATTCTGCTCGTTGCGATCATTTTAATCGCCCTGAGCGTATTTCAAAAGATAAATAGAACTTTCAAGTCATCACCCAATGGTTGTAAGAATGTTACAAAGTACAATTGTCACAAATTACCTCCTCCTTAGTTGATTTGAAATCGTTCGCTTCCTTGGCTGAGACAAAATCCACAAAATTTGCTGTTTTTAGATCCACTTCAATTCACCAGTGTCTTTCTTCCGATTTTACCTCTGCTTATCGATCAATGGTCTCACTGAACAATCAGACACTTGATTTCTTTTTTTTTTCAATTAACTCAATTGTAAACAGAAACAAATAACTCGCAGGTATGTATGCTCCTTGTATAGGGAACGCATGCGATTGCCGCACAGGAGTAACTATAAATCAAACATCCAAGTGAACACTGAACGGGATCATCACATAAATCTTCCGTCTGAAGTGAGGAGCAACAGAATACAAGAACTTGAACACGCACACACGACTACCATTCGAGTTATATTCCCGATCATTGGCCACAGTGTACTGAGTCCTTAGTTTTTCATCGGCACTATCGCGATCTCGCAATGGAAATGATACACATGTACGTACATAGGTCCTCGCTTTCACTACGATCTTGGGCCGTCCCGTCGAAGGGACATGATCTTTAAACGATTAGGTAAACCTACCGAGTGGTTATCAAAATCCTTACACTAACCGATAAACAATCATTCCGAGAAAACGAAAAAGAACGAAAAAACAAATATTTATGACATTAACATTAACACCGGTATCACTTTTCAATCCAATAAGAGAGCAATTCATCCGACAGGTGCATGTATCCAAATGAGAGTCTCGCGTTTATTTTGTTTCATTAACTGGCAGGTATTGTGCACTTAGTAAATTAATTGTTTGTTTGACATAAACGTGAATTAACGCATAGAGAATCCAGACCGCAGTAATGTGGACAATTCATCATGAGTTTACAGTGGATGGACAAAAAAGAGAATTAAAACAAATGGTTTTTCCGCGAATACGTGCTCGAAGCGCCAACGTTTCAGTTTGACTAGTTGGGCATAATTCAAATCAAAAATATCTGAGCATCAATAAAATGATACACGGCAAGTATATATGGCGCGATATAAAAATACAATTGTATCTACAAGATACGTTTTTTTTTTTCTTGTGTTCTTCATTCGTTATTATTCGTTTATTATTCCCTCTCGTTTTACACACATACGAGTATAGCCAACGGTTGGTTGGGCTGGGATGACGATTACGAACGACACAACGACACAACACAACACACGACGGCAACGGGCTGCTACGGATGCTACGACTTCGACTTTGACGACGACCACGACCAAGACGAACTATGAAGAGACGACAATAGTCAAACGCAGTACTCGTCGACCAACACGGCACATTTTTTTTTCCTTCTTGTTTCTTCTTTCTCTTGTACACCTATGTACATGCACGCGAATAGATTTATTTTATTTTTTCGAAATTCCAATTCGATGTTCTTCTTTCTTTCTTTTTTTGATTTGTTTTTGTTTCTCTCTCGTTGAAGACCCTTGATTGTGTTTGCGCGCCACCACACAACCATGCACAATAGTACACTGCTTTTTATTTACTTTTTTTTTATCTTCACTCCACACTCCACCAGAAAATGTTATTTCGGTTTTTTTTCGAAGTCAATGTGTGTGAATGGGCGGCCGGGAACTTTGAATCCCGAATTCGATGATTACTCCGTACGCAATGCAATGGCTAGGATGAAAGGTTTCGTTACTACCCACTGAGCGAGCCGCCTGTAGCCAAGTGGATATCAATGCAATGTGACACTGTCGAATGAATAAAGTATCTACCATACTTTATTCCGGTCTGGTTACACAAGTCGCCGCAAACACACACCATCGCAGCGGGAACTTCGAATTCGAATTAGACTGTGTATATAGCCGGAGAGAAGGGAACCTTGAATGAAAAAACCAACCAAAACGGAAGAGTTGAGGGTTGTAAATCATTCGAATGAGCGAGAACTCTGTATATTGCTGTCCACTTCTTGCGTATGCAAGCCACGCCTCCCGGCCAGAAGTCGACAGACGCATGCATGGCGCCTGCAGAGGGACTGAGACAAGAAGTGGAAAATGCTCCGTTCTGGCGAACAGGTAGTACCTCCATCCATTGTACTTGCCGAATTAAAGGTGTAGGTAGTTCGGATTGTTATTGAACATTATGGGTTTGGTTGTCTGCCTAATGATTGCTCTCCTATAAGTTTGACCACATCACGCACACTATGTGTATATCAATTGTGTGAAATTTTTGATTATCCTGTTGAAATGTCCATTTTGGTAGCGCGGTGTCCTCCTCCTCCTCCTCCTCTTCCCACCCACAATCGTTTTGCATATTTAAGAATGGCTGGCGAGAATGGACTAGGTGCCAGTGCATTTCCAAACTATAAATTTGAAATCATAATCAAGATGTTAGATACCTACTCGTGGTTTGACGGTGTTCTCTTCCTTTCAGCTCACGCTCCTAGCCACCAGACACATTTATACACTCACTTAGGCTCACAATGGATACCCCTCTGTAGCCCGGGAAGATCGGTGATGTCGCAATTTAATGTTTAATTTCCATTTAATTACTTGCATGAAAAGCGGAGATTGATTGTTGTTCTCTAGAAAGAAAATTTATGATGTGTGTTTTAAAAATAATAAATTTCACGGTAGTAGGTTAGAATCGAATCGGTATCGCGCGCTGGGGGGGAAAGGGAACTGCAATAATAATTTGTTTCTTTGACAACTCACAGAGTCTAGACTTTTTTTTTGTTCTTTGTTTTGCTAACTTTCCCACTCGGAGACATATAATTTTGTTTCTTTTTCATTTTGATTTGAATAATTTGTAGAGTTGGTTTACGTTTTTTTTTTATTAGGACGTCAAAATGATGTTATAAATTTGCGATGATTAAAATGACAATGGTGATTGTGTTTGGGTCTTAAGCAGTGAGTTTTGATTCATTATGAAGACAATGCGTTTAGCCGGGATTTCATTTTTCATTTAAAGAACACATATAGATAGATAGAGATGTACATAAAACGTGTGTTCATGATGGATTTTTATCTTTCTAAAGGGTGATTGGTGCGAAAATGAGAAACGTTTGTAATTAAAAGACGATTTGCTTTTGAGTAGTCGAATTAATATTTTTGATTTAATTGTGATTGATTTGCTAGCGGAGAATGTCATAAATCCATAAGTAACACGTGAGTCAGTTATCTGACGAATAAATGGTAAACAGATTCAAGGAATGTCTAGTGATGTCGCTTGTGTGACGCGAGGATGGATGTTACAGTATCCTGTCATAAAAGTAGCATAAGCAATAAAAAACTGAAAATAATGTAATGCACATGCGATAGTAGTGATCTTTATCGAGCACAAGACCGATAGGTCACTTCCGCAATAAACAAAGCAATAAACGATCGCCTGTGCAAAAGATAACACAAACGTACCATAGGATGTAGGATAAGGATGTTGGATAAGTTAGTCTTAAAAAATATCTCAAACTGTACGGGTGTCTTAAAAAAGCACTGCAAGTGATTCATTTATTAATATATATATGGTAAGCCAGATCTTAATATAATATATATAGACCAAGCAATTTATAAGTAGTAAGTCTGATGGATCATTTGAAAGTACTAAACATCTCAGTCTCCTTAGTTCCAGCTTCAGCTTAAGAAAATCGACATACTTGTGAATATTATACACGTTTCCCTTCTTCTCCTTAGGATCGGCTTTTTTGACCGTGATAAGGACCGAAGCTGACTTAACCATAATAAACTTAACCAGTTTTTTAAGAAATAACGCCACACTGTGTTGATCTTAAATTAAGATTCTTGTGATTTGAAGAAACTAAGTAACACCATTTATTTTCCCATCTAATGATTGACACTTAAGCAAATCTTGCAAGGCGAAACTACATTTATTTACTTCACCAAAAAAGAAGCCCGTCCACAACAAGCTCCTTTGCTATTCCTCTATCCGTTGAATATATAAAAGAGAATCTAGAAATTTGACAGTGCAAAATTTATTTTTGCTAGAATAGCATAAGAAATGTAGCCATGTTCCCGATGCCATTTCTTATCCGCCAACTTTCGATTGGCCTTTGACAGCTCATTTGACAGTTCTCGGTTTTTTTGAGGTTAGTTTGGTTGCCAGTTCACGATGAAGAGACTCACGCAGGAGTAAAGTTTACAACTTGTTTAAATTTATTTTGAAAAACATGGTTCAATTCGAGAAACTCCAGTTAAAAACATTGCTGCGTGAAATCATTATCATATGTATTCAAGATGCTGACGATTCAAATCGTTACAGTCAACGGTGACTGGTACAGAGACATGAAAACTAATTTTTTTCGTGCGACACTTGATGTTGCAAGTCAACATTTGGCGGGTTATTGCCGAAATACTGCCAGATACACTGCATGTGAAAATGTGACCTACAGATTACGCCATTTTCATGTCCGAAATCAAATGATGAAATTATGTTTCAAAGAAATTCAAGTTCATGGACTCCCAACGACTTCAGCGTTCATAGTGTGCACAAATGTCTACCATTTTTCCAAACGACGACCACGATGACAATTTCATGGATATCAGAATCATTTTTTCCGTGTTTTATTTCAACTTAAAGTTCTGGGTCAGGCTCTTAATTTGGAAACATATTAAGTACTCATCTTTATAATTTGGTGGCGCTGTAGTTTGAGTTGGATACCTATACTTCAATCAGCATGCCTCTATAGCTGGAGCGATCTGTTCCCAGTTGTCTCCAGAATCGTACTCTAAGTTGGTCGCTGTACCATCAACTTGTTCGTGCCAGTGCATATCGATCCCTGTTGCATTGTCCGTCAGGGTAATAATCGAAGACTGACGAATGGCTGTGGTATCCATGTACTTAATATGATTTAATCAAGACTTGTGACTCGATCAATACCAACTTTCGTAGATGATCAGCCGTGGTTTCTAAAATGCATACTTTGACGGGATTTTAATTGTCTACACTTTCTCTGTTTGGCTTACCTCACATATCCCTTCACTTATTCATTTCAATACTTACGCCTTGCAAATGAGAATGGTGTTGATACCGCCAATGAGATATCCTCCTCTCGTTCAGCCTTAGACAGGCACATCGTTAATAGTGATACCAATCCATCAAAAGTCATCTTAGAAGTTCGCTTTGTCTAAAATCAGTTGATGTTATTCAAAAGAAGACTTAATCATGGTCAACAGAAACTGGCCAATCTAAATCTCAATTTAATTAATTGCAGGCCACCATCCAGATAAAATCTGAAATATATACCTAACTCCTTGTCATTCAAAGCCTATAGATGAAAAATAAATGACTCAATCAAGAAACATGCGACTGTGAGAGAAAAAAGAATGTGTACACCCCATCGGCACAACTGCCAGGCGAAAAAATATAAATTTATATTCAACATTTACCGAAAAGCGGTGTACATACATTGAAAACAAAAATGCAACAAAAAAATAATAAAAAAAAAATCGCATCAAGCCATTTATAAATTAAATACTGTCATAGTAGCCACAGTATGTTGCAAGCAATTTTTCACAATCGTTCTTGTAGCGTTTTTTTTTTGTATTTCGTTTCATTGCCTGCGCCAGTGTTAATTTTCTACATCGCTTTTGCGCACAGTTGCAGCAGCAAATGCCACGGCTTTGACGCAGATTTCCCAGTATACAGAGCAGCTTAACTGAAAGAGATACTGAGTACAGTAAAGGAATTAAAAACAAATTAAATGAAAAAAAATAAAAGAAATAATAAAAGAAAAAAATCCAAGAACAGATCGTTCATGACGCGCCGGAGAGGGGAGATTTATCTGAGGCCGCTGCAGAACACGCTGAAAGGAAGCTCCGAAGAACAACAACGTCTCTTTTCAATTAAACAAATATAGTAGACGAGAAGAGGAAAAAGAGAAGCCACCAGATTTAAATCAGAGCCTCTGATGATATTATAAATTTCCTCGTATAAGACAGTGCGACTGCGACACAGCGACTCCCTACCAACGACTCCAGCGTTCACAGTGTGCACCAATGTCGACCATTTTTCGCATCGATCCTCGCCACAAACATGACGCAAAAACCGCAAATGTCGACAAACGACGACCACGATGACGATGAAACTGTGCCGGCAAAGACCACGTCGACGGCTTTGCCGCTCCAATCTAACAAAGATGGATGCGCCTCTGCGCGGTCCACTACGATGGAAAAAAATAACACAAACAAAAATAAAAAGACCAACAACAACGTGTTGTCCTGAGTTTGGGTTTGGTTGGGGTACACGGTGTTTCCATCTGATCCGAGATTCGTTTTTAGTTTAAAGTTAAATTTGTTAGGAATGTTTTTAAGCGATTCGAATGTTGCTGCTGCTGTTGCTGTTGCTGTTTGTGTTGCTTTTTTACTTACCTCTTTCCTTTTGATTGTACTAATTTATGTGCGAAGGATTGCACCGATGCGAATGGTAGAAGCTAATGTGGTGACTTAATCCTCCCGGCTCAACCCTCCTCCAATAGGATGGGACTCAATTATAAATAAGAGAACCAAAAGCGACGAGAAAATCTCTCTCCCGCTCAGTAGTAAAGAATATCTAACAGAACCCAATGGAGGAGAACAGAAAAGCAAATATATATCTACTAGACGTATACTCGCATGGAATAAAAGCCAACGATACACACCAGCTAAATGGATGAAAAATTCATTTACATTAAAAGACAATTTAAATTAATTTACTTAACTTGACTACCAGTTTTTGTTTTTGTTTCTGTTCGGGTTTCTCGGGCTTGTTCTTTTCATTTGTTTACCCTGCTGACCACTATTCGTGGGGCCTGAGACTCGGCGGCAATAGTCATCAAGACGGCGTTTATGAATCGAAGTCTCCTGTTTGGTTGTAGGTATTTAAAATAAATTAGATAAACGATTTTTTTTTCGGGGTATAATTTATTTACGAGCATATGCTCAAATGGCAGCGTTCTTTTCACGTTGTCGCCGTCCTATTATCCTTTGGCTGAGTTCTGACCCAAGAAAGATTTATTTTGGGCAGGTCTCTATTTACACGGGTGTTAATTAACTGAAACTGTTCTTATCTTCGATTGCTAGGTTTGGCGCTGTTATAATTTGCAACAGAGAAACTGTTGGACTTGTGTTGGATTTTTGTTCGTCGTTCGGGAATGATTTTGGATACAAAAGTTGTCGCCAATAAGATATCCTAGAGATAAATGACGAGCGAATTGAATAAAATATTGCCTCGGAGTAGACGCGCATAACCCGGGCCTCATTAAGGTCCGGATGGACACATTGTATTCTCAGCGGGGAGTTAGCCCTCATAACTGCCCTAATTCATTGCGCGCTATCTTGTTCAGCGTTATCCCGCCATCTTGAAGATCTTAGGTATTAGCTCGAAGTCGTTGACGAAGTTTCCTGCCAGTGTTCTATTTCTCAACTGACATAACCCTTGTTTCTCTTCACTGCCCCAGCCCCAGCAAATGTATTCTCTGACAAGTGCCATTTCTATATCAAGATTCTTTTGACGATTATAACCAGAGAGCGCTTCCAACCAACTAACATCGCTAGAAACTTTGTGCCGCACTGAAGGAATTTGCTCAGTTTAGCTTTGTTTAACCTGTGGTCTCGCAAGTGGTTTATGAACCTCACCTTTGACTCTAGGATCGTGTCGTTCACCTTTTTCCACATACGTCATTGGTGGTTGAATCCATTGAATTGCCCCGACATGTGATGTGATGTGATGTGTCTATGCCGTCCCAAGCTAGGATATATCTAGTACTCCGAAGCAAGAAGTTTGTGATTCTGGCCATGGAAAAAAACAAAATCCCGCGCATGTATCTGTTATTTTCTCCTATCCATCCGATCAAAAATTAATGGTCGCCCCACTAGCACGGAAGAAGCTTGATTGTGATGTACCAGTAAAATGACCTCTCAAAACCGCACAGTTTGTAGTCAAGTTTTTCGAGTTTATTTGAAATACTTACATGGTCAGTGTGAGCAAGTAGAGGTCTATTGAAGCTGTTGGGTAATTGGACTCATGTCTTCCAGGCTTGTTAGTTTTTTTTTGGATTTTCGTCGAGCCTGCAAGTGAGGTTTTCAGTACCATCTATCACCAGACTATACTGCTTCATCTACACATTGTTGGGTACGATATCGATTTTGCATAGACCACATCACTGTTTCCAAAATCAAGGAAAAAGCGATCTACCGACAGAATACAAGATTCGGCTTGAAGATTCAGAGATTTGAACTCGAAGTAAGCATTATAGTTTGGCGAACGAACCGTTAGAGAAGATTAGAGATATTTTAGAAAAATCCACATTTGTCTCAAAGCCGCCGAAGTCGTCACAAGCGAAACCAAAACCGGGTGAGTTTAAGTTTTGTTCAATGCCTACGGACTTTTATTCTGATACTCCGGGTTTTGCTATTTTTTTTTTGTATGTAAACGTTTAATGAGTTAATTACTTACTTTTCGGGCCATGGATCTATAAAGAGTCTGAGACTGAGCTTAAGTGACTGCATTAAGGTACGCTGCTTCTCGTCTTGTATCCGCGATCACTAGTTCATTATGCTGGAGGTTCGTTTTCGAACCATGAAGTTTGAATTCTTTCACCCTCTTACCTGGATCATTGGACGATCTATAGTCGATCAGTCTTTGCATTCCGGACTACATCCACATCTTTGTACAGCTCGCAGAATTATCAGGTCTGAATTCGGCTCTGTTAATTCGCAAGCACGCCTATATGTCCGACAAAGAATTTTTCTTCCAAATACACTAACAATCAGTTTTCGGCGCCATATAGCATAACTAGCAGAATAAATGTTGTAGGACCACCTCGTTTCGCTCATTTGTGGATCGGAATTGAGCTGATATTCCACTTATCAGGCAACCTTTTGTCCTCCAGCCGTAGTGTATGATCCCTATAAGGAGCATCACCATGAGCTTCAACGGAGAGCATCTGAGCCTTGACGGCTACTGCATGGGATGGAGTTGGGACTTTGTTGTTCCATATTACTCCCTCCTGGTCATACCTAGTTGTACACATGGCAATAACACTAGTCTTACGGTTTTATAGAATTTGGCAAAATAAATAATATAAATAATATGTACTAACATCATTGCAACAGCAGTAGTCTCAGTCTGGGGAATCTCGAGATGAGTTCAATTCTGTATTTTGCACTTTCAATTGACGATGAACAACATTTAATCATTTTCATTGAAAACTCTAGACTTGTACTGAAGCGAGAAAGTATCGAGGACATACATATTATCTGTCATAGATAGGTGTCTTGCTGCCGTAGTAAACAGGAACAAATCTATTCTTAATTTGTAGGTGCAGAATCAAATTGCTTATAATATAAATTGCTCCTGAATTTAGTTAAATCCACATCAGTGAGTCTTCACGTCTTCAAGTGCTGTACTTGAACGAAATTAGGGAATTCTGAAGTCAAAGACTGGATTAAACAAAATCAAGATCGTGTCTGTGTTTCAGCCATAGAATGCGAAAAAGATTTACATACTCATTTTCTACTTGTGTGTTGCAATGACAGTGCGGTTGAGTGCATTAGGTGCAAATAAACCTTCGAAACTCTGCATATTGAGCTCCTTTGCTTGCAACTTTGTAAAGCCAGAATTAAGTACTCTAGAAACTAATAAAGCCTTCAAATGGCCGTGATAAGATTCGTGCCACGAGCGTATTATATTCACGCTTCATAGAAATTTTCATGAATCGCTGATTTTCATATCAAAATATGTACATGTTCAGCGTGAAACACGTGTTCCCATGTATCTGAAATAAATAACAAAGAATATTTTTAATATTGTAAAGCATCTTGTAGAACAGGCTTTTCTAATTCTGGATAATCACACTTTCGAGTGTATCTACCGTACAGCACACCATTATACGCATTTGTTAAGCCCAAACAACAGCTGAGGTTGAGTGTTTTAATATTCTTCAAAGCGGTTCGGTATTCTATTTCATTTTTTTTCCTGTGCTCGCACAGATACACAGATACTTCAGATCGTTAAACATATTAAAGTCAGTGCATACGGAATTGCTCGTGTTAAAGTTGCGAATTTATTTAAATTATTAAAGCTTTAAATTACCACGTTCCTAGTAGTGGGTATTTCGCAAAAGCTCCTTTCACCCCATCAACAAGGAACTATGAGATACACTGGAGCACATCCGAACCGTTCTGCGAGATTATATTGCTCCCGCTTGCACTTGCAGACCCTGTTACCACGCAAGTCACGGCAATCACTAGATTTCTGGTCGTAAATTATAATATTGTGGGTGGTGGTGGTGGCGAAGTTGGTGGTGGGATGCTGTTGTTATGTATCTCCGTGTATCTAAGTGTCTAAGGCTCCACCTTTCGCCATATGTGCGCCGTGGATTGGAAATCTTCTCTCGTCTCGATTTTTCAGTTGGAAAATTTTCTCTCCCCACCCCCCGTGCACATTCGGATTATGGAAGAAAGGAAAATAAAATGAAATAAAAAACGAACAAGAACATGGTCGGCCTTATTTTGTAATAGGTAGGTAGTAGGTACGCTGTACGAGTACGTTGTGAAGAAAGGCAAACACCCGATTGCGCTGTCAGCCGCCGCGCGCTGTTGTCTTTTAGAGGTCTCGCATGTCAATTTGATTGATTCGTACCTTGACATCTGCTCCTCGTTTCGCTAAGATATTCTATCTATTCTTCATTTTATCCTGCAACATGATGGTTTGTTTTTTTTTCTCACACGTACATAGTTGAAGCATAGGTAGAGGGGTTCTACTTAGCTGGGAATGGCCTCATGGAACTTTAACACAGTCTGTGACACATAAGGGAAGGTAGTACATAAGCACATACGTACATAAACGAGGTGCATGCTCGTATAAAGACGAGAGTGTTCTTAAGTTCGGTGTCAATAATTCAGTAATTTATTTGCAAATTAACCGTTTCCAAGGTTTGCGGGTGGTAGAATGTGGGTTTAAAGGACACGACGGCAATCCCCAGACAAGTGAAACAATTGATGAAAGGCTTCGTCCATTTGCCAAAAATGTGCCCGATGAACAGCCATGGCCTAGTTTCATTGTTTGTCAGCAGTATCCCTTTAACTGTGGCTATGACCTTGTCTAAGATGTGCTGATGATGTTGCCCTGGAAGTCATTATCTAAACGATGTCAGCTAATGAGTGGTATGGTCACTTTTGGCGAATTATTTTCGCCATACTGCGGGAAAGGATGTTACATTGTGTCTGATTTGCCGAACACTGATTGTGTGTACTGGCACCTGAGTGTGTACCTGATTCGGTATTTGCCTTGGACATGAGTTAAATGATACGCACTCATTGTGTTGTCCTGTTTTGCAAAAAAAATTTGCATTGGTTGATTGACAAGTGTCGGAAAAGGAGTGTGTCCTTGGGACTTTGTGGTATTGTTTGTGTGTTATTGCAGAAACTTGTCGTAGATGGTGTAATGGGTTAGAGGTACATCTGTTAAGTGACCTTCGTTGTGATAGTAAAACGAACGAATTTGTGACTTAAATTGGCTTTTAGTTCTGCAGCACTCTCTGGAAAGGGTGCATTTGAAAGACATGTAAAGACACTACACCAAAGCGGTAGCCTTGAGGAATTTGATGGAAAATGAAGGACAACTTTGACTTATCATTCGATACCTTCACTGAATGCTAGACGTCATTTTAAACAGCAATTAATTTAGGATATAGAATTATAGAAATAAATTTGTGGTAGAAAAATTTTTTTTTAATAGCGGATTCAAGTGTTTTTTTTCAATTATTTTACTCTGGTTTCAGAGTGATAATTTCAAAAAATATGAAGCGTGGTTTGTGGATGCATCAGATTTATTTAATGTTGCCTCATTCTGAAGCCCATGTTTTTCAAGAGCGCAAATCAAGTCAAATTTGTCAATGGTGTCAGTATAATCGTACATAAAACGTCAAATATATTTCTGCCTCTAACCAAAATGAGCAATGGTGACTAGCATTGATTCAAAAGTGGGCTAAGAATCATTAAATACGGTTTTTCAACTGCTTCTGCGATGGTGACTTATGAAGATATGATGAATTAGGAATAATTGAAATCAACAAACTCTGAGTAGTCGTTTAATGTCAGCTGAGTTGCGATATGTGAACTTCGGCCTTAGATTAAAGAAAATACTTCCATTTGTTCGCATTGCATGTAACGTCATTTAAAAAGCCAGGAGCCCACGAATACCAAGTCTTTCATGTTCTCGCACGTAAGACAGTTTCATCTACCATTACCATTACAAGATGCGCTAAATGCATATTTCCCAATTTGTACAGCACAACAATCATACATTAGTGTCGGACGTGACCCTGCCGGAATCTATCTCTGAATACATTGAGCAAAGAGCAATATCTGTTGGGCCTTAATTCATATGTTGAGGAAGTGCCGCAAATGTGGACCACTTTCATAAAGTTTCAAGAGACTTCAAATACGTCACAGCACTAATGATTGAACTAATGGTCCAAATTGTCCATTTTACCCGAAAAATGAAGATCTCGGATGTTATATATATGTAAACCTCTGTTTTCTTGTCTTTATAAAATGTCTAAGGACTTGCAAATATAATCTTCTCGTTACTTTTGTTGCAAGAAATGGTCACACAATTTTTTTCTAGAAGTTGAATAGACATTAGCACATCAACGTGTCACCATAATCAGCAAGACCAAATAAGGATGTAACGCTTCAATCTCAGATTCAATCTTAGAAGCGTATACGGATCGAACGTCTTAAAGTGGCTGGGGCATTTAGAGCGTATGAACAACTCAGCTCAGGCCCGAAAAGTCTTCGACTCCGATCCACATCGCAAGAGAGGACGCCCCCGGTGGTGCAACCAGACCTCAAGCAACTTGGCGTGCGAAACCGGAGACAGCTACTCAGATTTAGCATAAGTTGGATAGGCCTGTTGGTTGAGGCCTACGTCCCCGGACTGTAGTACTAATACAAGAAGAAGAAGACGTGAATAGTTATTTATTAAAACGCAAGCTGTTCGAAATAACAAGGTCCGCATTACCCGCACTTAACATTTTATCCAAAGTTTTCTTACGGCTTATAATTTTTAATTAATACAAAATAAAATCATTGAGTAGAGATTTGGTTAAGCACATTACTACATTAAATATCCTTATTAATTATCTAAATTCATTATCAACTTGTTCAACAAAACTATGTATATGGCTCAGCTCACACACAATTTATCAAACATGTTTATGCTTATGCGTCACAAATTGCCTGCATATAACAATGTTGCACACAAAAAAGATATGTTTCTGCATCAAATGCACATGCATACAGGAATCAATAATCTGCAAGAGAGCACTGCACTGCCTTATCCTTATCCTTAACGAATTCGTTTAGTCGATAACCTCACCGGGATTTATGTGCAGCGACTGTTACAACATTTTGCTGTGCAGTATGGGGTGGAAAGTTTGCCAAATGTGTTTGATTAGAAATCTGATTAGAAAGGCATGTACATTCTCTTCCCTTGATATTTTGCGTGCAAAATTTAATACGCAATCTTAAGTATAGGTGGCTCTGCAGGAAGATCCTGCGGAAATGATGTATTTGCATTTATTTAATATGCTCGCTTTCTTAAAACCGTAGCCCTGTGCACTAATTGACTTATATGAGCTGAAATTCTGTTGCATTTATAACAAAATGTTCTTGAAAAAGTAGGTATAATAATAACGCAACACAATCAGACAGCCAACGATATTTCAATGGAATCCTAGGCAATGGATAATACTGGAATTTATGAACTTTGTGTAGGCATTACATGTGTAACGAATGGTGATTCCGTTCGATAGCTGAATATTCGGTTGCCAACTTAAATGAATAGGGCCATCTTGGCGTAGTGAGTGCTTCGACTCCTAAGGGGTGACTGGGTTCATTTTCCTCGTTTTTCTTTCTCGTATCACTGACAATACTACAGCCGTCTAGTAAAGCCTCTCAAACTTCCCCATTGGGAGTAGGTTAGGTTAGGTACGTGGGTAGACGTGGTGGAGCCACGCCTCCTCGTGCTCCGGGTGTTGAAATGATGATTTGACCGGCCATTACGTATATCACAGCATCTTTCCTTAGGTGCTGATGTGTTAGTTATCTTAACAACCCGGAAATCTTGACGAACCTGCAATAGAAATTCTTTTCTGCATAGGAGGAGTTTGACAGTCCTTGCGTTGTTGAATCTCGGCCATAGCATTCGTGTAGTCTCACAAGTGGTTAACGAATTCCACCTATCATTAGCTAGCTCCATGAATTTATCGCCCACTTTCTTTCTGATGTCTGCCAGAGGTGGATCAATGCATGGGATTTCTTGGGATGCGTCGATTTCGGTCCCTTTCTTGGCAAGCTCATCTGCTACCTCATTGCCGGTTATGTCCCTATGTCCTTAGACCCATTGGGAGTAGAAATCAATGTAGGGTTAGATGACTTCTATCTGTCTTGCAATCTAACATTAATTCGTGACTAACATATAAAAAATCCCTCTAATTTAATCCAGACAAGGGAACAATCAACAGTGAAGTCGGAAATCTCTCCAATAGTTGATAGTCAAATAGCCCATCCACTCGGGAGTTAACAACAGCACGCACAATACGAGTGGTTGTCCTGCAGGCTGGAAGCTCGCTTCAGGTCGATCTCGGACTGGAGCGCCACTCATACATAAGCACACAAATTTCCTGGTAGCTTTGCAGAAAGTGGCACTGCAGGGACTGTGATTCCAATTAGAAAACCCCACGTTGTGTTAAGCCAATGGTCGAGGTGGACCTTTTTTAAAATTTGGTTAATTGGGCATCGTGCACTGGAACGAGTGTGGTCAAACTACTGGAAAAAATTCTTTGTGTGGGCCGACTTTGGGTTCAACCAACAAACCTCTTCAGTTAGAGCAATCTCCGACTGACTTATCTCAACACGCTCTTCCCCTGACTGGGCTTATGTCACTGTACAGTTCGTGGTTGAATCTTCTCATCCCGATCCCATCAACGTAAACATGATCACGCATACTGTAACTTACTGCACGCATACGAGTAACTTTTCTCTCGAAGAAACAAGCGAGAGCGGGATAGTGAGATGTTGCGAGTCTCTTTTTCAACACAATATTTACTTCGTTTCTCTCTCGAGTCCCACTGTCAGGCTTAATTAAAATGCTTTCGTGTCAATATCGGCAAAGGACTCATTGGCAGTTCACTGCTTTCAACAAACGACTTCAATGCTATTCGCGTATACTAACAGCTGTAGCGATATCTGTTGCCCTATCTGTTACACTTGCACATCTTCTCAAAAAATTCCATTTAAGGTCTTTAAGAATTAATTACCGACGACTTACTGTGACAGGGGATAGGACTATTAGTAAGAAACTTTAAAAACCAACGTGTTCGAGCAAGATCACTGGCAAACATATGTGGGTAGATGGTAAATATATGGTGGGACCTTTTGATTTTCTTACACTAAATATGATCAACATCAGTAACTTAATCGTTAGAACTGGCCTGAGAAGCGAGCTGAAGTTATGGAAGATAATTAATTTAAAATCAATTTATCGATTATTATGGTGTATGAATGAGGGAGATAAAGAAGCGCCTTCACACATTTTCTGTATCTGCCCCGCCCTATCCTCCGAAAAATGGATCAGCGAGAATTTTTCCTTGATCATACTGACTCGGACACATTTGTGTCTAGAAATTTCTCCAGAAACGAATGGTATAAGCCGACACTGGTGGCAACATAAATAACCTTCTTAGCCTAAATGCACCTTTCCGGACGGATAGGGCACCACACGTACCTATCGAACCAGAATAGACACAACTAAATAAATGCTCTTTGAATACACTCCATTTTGTAACACATTCCCAGGCAAATATAAAGCGGCACCATGTTGATGACGGCCACATTCTTTTTGAAAGCTGACCAATCACGAATTCGAAACTTTTGTCGCTACTATACCATACTCCTATCAAAAGTCATTTATCAAAATGAATCGTGTTTTTCTTTTCTTCAAATGATCAAAGAAAAATTAAGAGTTGCACGCATTTAGCCAACAATTTTAAAAACTTCTGACGCCTTTCTTAAAACCACCTTCCGAACCATCGGACATGAGCGACTCCGTGTACCGACCCAGCAAAAGATTTATAACTTATTTTAGCCTCAAGCTGTCATGCCCAGTACACGTTCTTGTTTGAGTTGGCTTTTTTTGTGTTCCCCGCCGTTTTTAACCCTTGTCATGTTGATGCGTGATGCGTTCTCTTGCAAAATGTCGATAAATGTTCGGCGCCGTACCTTCTACTTTTTTACCACTTTCGTGTACATACAGCCACGTACATATGCATATCGATGGGCTTTTAGGACACACTCGCACGTACGAGTGTATGCATATGTGCATGGTGCAAAAGCGGAAGGCGGCAAAAGATGGCGAGAGATGGTGAATTAACCGAAGGTAAGACAACCGAAAGATTTTGGTTTTATTTTATTTTGGGGGGAAATTGTATTCTCTTGGGGCTTGTTGAGATTTTTATCAAAATTGTGCGTTAATGTGTCTGAAGGGGTTTCGAAATTGTTTTTAATTATTCATTGACTACCTGCACAGAGTGTATGAAACAGTAGCTCAAAATTCAAATAGCGTTCCCGGTTTTTGTTATTTTTATATATGATCACGTCCTTCTTGATTGAACAATATTTATTTTTGTATTCGTGATGTATGCATGCAACTTATGGTTAGTAACTCTAGATGTTGTGTTACAAAATGTATAGACAGGATTTGCAATTTAGGGCACAAGTGAAATATAATCCTGCAAATGCTAGCCAACATGGGACCACATAATCTTTAGTTTCCATAGCTTATTCCATATATATATATACTATTCTCCCGATAGATCACTTTGATATGCATAGTCAACTATTTAGTAGCTCCGCAGGTAATTTTAAAGAAAAAATTTTGATGTTTATTTTAATATTCATTCATTCATTTGTTTGACACCACAAATGGTGTTTACATTGTAAGAACATTCACAATTAGGTTTTAGTTCAGGACAACTGTCCTTTACAGCTATGATTTTAATAATGGGTGGAGTTAGCGAGATAAAACAAAAATATTTAGATATTAATTCAAGGGAAAGCTACAACAAAAACTCTTATTTAACTCTTAAAACCTAATATTGCAATGTTCCCTAGTCAGATATGTTTATTTAACTTATTTTACATATTAATCAACATATTTATTTATTGTTAAGCATTTAATTTGACATAGCAATTTTCTTAGAATCATTGTTGTGTTAATTTTTCTATAAGAGAGTGTGGAAAAGTTGATATTGCTTTGTCTGCGGGTTGAAGTTTTACATTGTTTACAATAAAACGGTCTTTTCGTCTACGTGTAAACCAAAATGCTTTCGTTTTCGAAGGGTTTTACTTTAATTTTCCATTTGTAAAGGAATTGTTTGTTAATTTGGAAAGGGCCACTTGCAGCACATTATACGTCCGACGTCGGTATAGTATGTTCCAGATGCAAATATTGATCATCAGCAAGCAATATTCCAAGATCTGGAATGTCAGAGTCAAATATATTAAAACGTGTTGGGCCAGTGCAGTACCTTAAGGCAACCCATATATACTATTTTGTAGTGCGGATTTAACACATGTGTTTATATATTATTGTAATCTTGCTGTTATCAATGCAATACAATTTCCTTTATGTGCCCTTGCGTGCTCCCAATTTCATGAATAAACTGAACAGCGTATCAACCAAATATTGCTCCTCAATTCAAAAATACATATGTTAACGACACAAATTCATTAAACAGAAAGCGGAAACCACTGAGTTGCACACAGTTCATCATTCGGACGACGGATGTTGCCACCGAAATTTGATAACAATATGCCTAAGTGGAACAGAAGATGAATGCACCCGATATGACTGCATTCCAATAACACACTATGTGTAACGAGATTCGCCCTGCAGTGTGCTTGTTGGGGAGCTTGGTGGCTTGGTATTAGTTAAGTTTCCCAAATTAAATAATTTTTCTATCATACAAGTCGATAAATGTTATTCACTGTTTCTAATGGTTTAGGCTTTTTATTGTAGAAACACAATACGTTTGTATAAACAGAGTCTCTCTAGTCCTCTCTCGTTCATCTCTAGTGTTTTTACGTGAGTTCATGTTAGTATACGTGTAGAGCAATGGAATGCGTACATGCAATATTTGTCTGTCACTTCTATGTGTCCGTTAGTAGGGGTTTATGCGCTCGATGTGGCCGAGCCAGTGCAGTCGACGGAGTCTTGCCTTCCAGACTACCTTCATATTTTGGTACAGCTCGTAGAGTTCGCGATTGTGTCATCCCCTCCATTCTCCTGAAGACAGGACCATGTATCTTGTCTACATTAATTGTGTATGCGAATCCAAACAGACAATATGCCATAATGTGCGGCGAGACAAGTCCAAATCCAATGCTCGCTGTGAAATGGATAGATATTGAACTTCTACACTTTCGCTACTGCCACTGACAGTCTCGTCGAATTAGTACTCTATGAGCACTATGAGCGAAACACTATTTTTTATTAACACACATTTTAACACGTTCAGCGATTGTTAAACTCTATGTTTTATTATAGAATGAGAAATCTTAAACAGATTTGGATGGCACTTAGGTTTGAAGCATGTAATTAAATAGGTATGTCAAATCGGGTTCTCGAATTGGATGTCCCTATACTGTATGCACTTGAAACGAACTGCCAGACTGCAGCATTTATACCGTCATGCATCTCGTGTTTGTACTTCCTTCCGACCTGAGATGATAATGTTGACGATAAAGGAGGCAACATATTTAAAGGCCAAACTGATCAGCTCCAGACTAGTCAAGAGTCTTCCAGTTGGAAGTAGTGCCGTTCGGAGAAGTTTTTCCTCTAAAATCGTCCACTTTTCTTCTGTAATCCAAAAGTTGTATCACGGTTAGAACCCGTGGCACAACGACACATGGCTCTGACGTTATCGAGTCACTGACAAGGGAGTTTTGTTCTGTTCAAAGAAATGAAAACATATCACCAAAATACATTATGTGACAGCACCTTCCCTTAAAACTAACCAGAAACTTTGCAATATCTGCAGCTCGCGGTAAGTTAGCCTTCCTCGTGTGAATCAATAAAGACCGAAAGCTAACCAAAAAAAAAACAATAACTAGCATTTTTAATTGAATATTTTCCTCCACACAAACCCCTTACGTTCACATGCACACAGGCGGATATGACTTCTGAATCCCAGAACTAATTAAAAGCACAGCCATCACCATTTCACTAGGGAAATTTTCCATAAATGATAGGAAAAAAAAATTCTTAATTACACCACATCCTGCACAATTCATGCAAATGCGCTCTGCGAAAACTTCAAATTGTTTACCATTTCGTCCAAAATGTTTGCAATTAAAAATTTCCCAACCCCTGTCACTTGGCTCGTGGCGAGAGCCACCCCTCCTTTGCACGAAAGACAAAACACCATCATTATTTGAGTTTTAATTACTTTTTTGCACTGTTGCAAGCCGCAGAAATCAAAAAGGCTTCCATTCATGATGTTGTTCTTTTGACGATGGTGATGGGGCGCTCCGTTTGCATGTTCCAAATTGAATTGCCAACAGTTGTACCGCCTTCGCTTGCCGCCTCCTTGCCGAATGTAAGGAGTGAACCGCCAACTTTTGGTAACGACTTTTGAAGTAAATAGGAAATCCTTGATTCCAACACTTGGCTTAGTGATTTCTGAAATGAGTCCTTCCTCGGCTGCCCACATTCAGCTAAGAAAGAAGAGAAAAAGACCGTAGTGGAAATAAACAAAAAAATATTTTCAAACTTACCATCTGTGTGAACGAATATTTTTGGGGAGTTCCCCACTGCGTTGAAAATGTGCGTGATGACTTTAGTTTGAAGCGTACACCCAAACGAAGTCGGCAACAGACAGAATGACAAATGATCCAAGGAGAAAGCGTGGCGAAGGATCTATTCAAAATGAGAGCGTGCACCCTCCCAGACCGGGCGCATACAGCACAACACTTAGAAGCGACCTTGGCGCGATGTTAATCGCAGCAATAGCAGCTACAACACACCAACATCAGCGCACGTCGCACACGCAAATACACGAATACTTGGGAAAGTCACTTAAATCCAGGGATATGCGTGAAATCCTACGACGGATGTTTCTCTGTTCCTGTTTCTGTTTCACTCGGCAGTCGGCGTGCGATTGGAAAACCTTGAACCAATTTTGAAAATAAATTAGAAAATTCTTTCACACTCTATTATGCGTGCGCGTGTGGTGGGAGAAGTGAGTCCTTTCGTTTCAAATTGATCGATATAAATGAATGGAACTCCAATCGGCAAGAGGAAATGTGTCTGGAGAAGTGCTATATCTGAGGGAAGGGGTTAAGTGTTTCTCTGCTCAATTCAAGGAAACCCCAAATTTAAATGCCATCGCTGGTGCCACGAAAGGTCAATAGCATTAGGCTGGATAGGGCTCTGCTCTGCAGTAATAAATTACTTCAGTGGTGACAGTTGACGAGGTGGATTTGCGTGATGGCATCGAGGATACAACGCTGGTTTCCAGTCAAACGTGTACTTAAAAATCGATAGATGTTTACTATAATTTTCAGTGTCAGACAAATAAAATTATAATTAATATATTTTTTTTTTACAAAAACAGGTCCAGGATGTGGCCCGGGAACAGCAAACTGGGGAGATTGAGACATAGCTCTTTCAAGTTTCCCCGGTTAAGTCCCGGCAACCGACCATAATTTCACTCTAAGCATGGTACTCGAGATTGCGTGGGAGTATGCCAAATTGGTCTCCATCTTTCGTAGATTTAGAAAAAGCATTCGACCGTGACTCTCGAAGTAAACTCTGTTCTGCTGGATTAAAGTACTGATGTTTTTCGTTTGAGGGTCATTCAGTATCCATCCACAAGCTGTAGCAGCTGCGTTCTGCTGGATAACACTACTAAGTCAACACCTTTCACCGTGGGCTTTGGAATTCGCCAAGGGTGCGTCTTGTCACGTCTCCTTTTAATTGTATATATGGACTGGATGTTCTAGCGCAGCCGAGGCGAGGAAAGTTTTACATTAGGATAAGTAACTCTTCTTGTTTTTGCAGATTGACTTATCCTCACATACTCGCAAACGGAAATCTAACGCCCTGAAGGGTTAACGTGGTAAAATCAGAGGTTATGGCCAAACCCAGAACGCACATTCAAAGCACTCTACGTGTCAGTGGAGCGCCATTGAAGCAGGTGGAGAAGTTCAAGTATCTCGAGGTCCTTTTTACGAGTAATGGAAGGAGAAATGACGAGATTGTCTTGCGGATTGAATTTTCGAGCGTCATTTCCATGGTAAGCCATGGTAAGGTCCCATGGCCGCTATATCTCCTTCAGTGTTGGCCCTGAGCTGCTGTAACGACCACAGCTTGTTCGCACAGATCATGTAGCCGCCATCTAGATAAATCTGCATAACCATTTATACCAGCTGCGTGGCTAGTGACGCCGTTTTGTTTCAATCCACATATCATTAATGTCCAGTCCATCAATCGACCAGAGAAACAACGCTGCACATGCAATGCAATAACCATTAACAGTGACGGGCAACTGTTTCAACGAAAACAAATTACACCACTCAATTTTTTGTGGGTGATGTGGTGTTCCTTGACGGTTTTAACCTGACCAATAAGGCATATTCTGCTTGTTGACGAAGCCGATTAGGCAAAAATGTGATTCATCACCGAAGATGATCTTGCGATTACATTAGTCATCTTCTTCCAACATTTTTAGAGCCCAATCAGAGAACGGACGGCGCTTCATATGATCGAGTAGCTTTAGTTTTTGGGTCTACTTCATCTCACAAGGATTCAGACTAAGATCTCTTCGTAAAATTGACAAAGTATGGTCTCAGGCCCAATATTGAGAACCTTGAGAAATCGACTGATTTGGTTGGTTTCCGACGGACTCTTGAACGGCAGCATTACTCTTTGTACTTTGAACAAGCCGTTGTCTCATGTGAATAAGGTTTATGGTCCTGATACCGTAACAGTAAATTATGCTCAGTTTTGGTTCAGTCGATTCCGGTCCGGTAATTTCGATGTCGGAGATGCACCACGCTCTGGGAAATGACGATAAAATCATGGAAACCATGGAGACTGATCATCAAGCACTATTTCGATTGCCCAGGAGCTCGATAAAAAATAAGCTTTATGTATGGGTACCATACGACTTACTGCTGGAACGCAACAACATCGACCAGTTTTTAAAGCGTGTGGTGACTGGTTACGAAAAGTGGATGACTTATGACAATGTAAAGATTGTGGTCGAATCGAGGTGATTCGATGCAAACGGTGACCAAGCCAGGTTTGACGCCCAGGGAGGTCTTGATGTATGTTTGGTGGGATTGGCAGGAAATCATCTACTATGAGCTGATCTCCTAGGGCGAATGTCCTTGTTCCGAACTTATATTGTCAACGATTGGACCTTCTGAAGGAAGCACTCGCTCCAAAGCCGTCGGTTTTGACTCATAGGAGAGGAATTGTGTTCCATAAGGACAACTTCAGGTTACAGACATCCATGACGACTCGCCAGAAGCTCCGGAAATATATAGGTTGGTGAAAAGTTTGCCTCAGAAATTATTGTGAAATAAGACTCTGTTTGTTGTATTGTTACAATCTTTCGAAGCACTTCCTTTGACATTCCAAAATTCATTGGATGAAAGTGGAGAGAATCCGAATTCCGCACACCTCCACTCAAGTAGAACTTCAAAGCAACTTGAAACCGTAATCGATAGGAGAGGATTATCAAAAACTTATGTAATCTTCGAATTACCATAAAATCCGAGGAAACTATCTCCATATACATAAGTATACATAATTTTCCACATAATTCAGAAGTGAATAAATACCCTTTCAAAAGTCCCGCCCCACTAATTTATTCCACAAAATAGAAGACAAAATAAAAAGAAAGAAAAAAAAACGAGAAAATATTTAAAAACAAATTTACGAGGTCGAATTTTTATACATACATAGGTGCACACTCCAAACCGGCAACGGATACCAGTCAGCGATTACCCCCCGAAGAGGGAAATAGACCATAAATAACGTAAGATCATCGAAGTATTCTATAAATTAGTCATAGGGACACACAATAAAGCATTTTTCGGCCACATAAATCCAAAATTATCATATTAATGTGACTTCACCGTGAGCACGATGAGTGAACGAGGTCGTGTTTTGCTGCTGGATCTGTACTTTCATTGTCGCTCCGGGACTGTAGGTATGCTGTGATGTGACCTAACACACCACCAAGTAGTAGTTCTGCTCTTATTAGGGTCAGAATTAATTGCTTCTTCGTGTGTAATAAATTTTCAAGAAGATGATGATGCTTATCGCGTGGGGATGGAGATTTTGAATCGGTCAATGGGTTGACAATGCGAATTTTGGCATCAGGAATTTTTGATGAAGGCACACAACTTCTTGGAGGATGAGTTGGTATGCATCTAGTCGCGAGTTATGAATACAAAGTCCAGCTTGTGTTACAAACTTGTCTAACACATCAGTCAGGAAGCTAGATTTAGTCTAAGAACATTATTATCAATCGTCTCGGAATCTGCGGTAAAATCCTTGCGTATTCGTTGAGAAAAAAATAAATGAACAAACAGGCTCCACTTCATCGTTAAAATGACTCATAGTTCTTGTCACCTTCGATAATATGATTAATTGGTTCCACTTAAGACAACACACATTCCAAATCTGTGGAAGGGGGATTCTCGAAATGAGTGGTTCATATTTCATTGCCGTACATGTGTCTACCATACACATGTATGTAGACATGAAAGGCCTTGTGAAACACAACTTAGTAAAAAATAATCTAGACATCTAAGTGGTCTAGTACAGGGTGGCAAGATAAGAACGATACAACATCGAAGTGAGGTATGAAATTGATTCTGGTTTAATTTTTAAGCTACATTCATGCCATCGTCTATTGAATCGAGTATCATTCGAATGGCCACCTTGGTTTCGTTGGCGGTGCTTCAACCGGTCGGTGTAATTTTTGATGACTCGGTTCGATGTTACTCCGGCAATAGCGTCTCGAATGTTGGTCTCGAGTTCCTTCAAAGTGTTAGGCTTGAAATCGTGTTCAGTCAAGTCGCATGATAGTGGCGGGCGATTGATGAACACTCGCCGTAAGATTAGCCAGTCGTCAAATTTCTCCTTTACAATTTCTGGCGTTACTTCGCTTGAACGGCGAGCTTTGCGCAGTCTTGTTGGAACCACAGCTCGGTTATATCGATGTTGAGCCAGTCGCCAAACATTTGCTGATTGACATAACCGCTGAGTCAATAATAGGTCTCATTCCAGCGTTCGTCCTCTATTCCTTGGTCAACACTCCCTTGGAAGGATGTAGGCTCAAATTCAAACGCAAAAGTAGTTTGTTTGACTCTCTGGGGATTCCCATTTCACACGATCGTCGGCAAAACGGCATTTCGATTCGATTGTCGGTGATCTTGGCTACTATGACGGCTATGATTTCTTCACTTCGCACCAATCTCTACCTGCTCGGTGTATACTGAAGTCATGATGACGACATAATTCTCTCTGGGCAACTCTTTTTACCACTCTCCTGCTGACTGATGATCCTAAGAACCTGTTGTGGTTTCCCTCAAAGACTTGATGATGAGAGATGAAGAACATCTTTTCTGGCTCATACAAATCATACGAAAATATTTACCCCAGATTTAGTTGGGACCAATCTTCGCAGCCATCACATTTTGAAATTGGTGTAAAAGTGTAGGTCCTCTAATGATGGCAAATGATAGTATAGACACATCAAATGAATGGACTCAACGACTATGTCCTATTTGCAATACTAAGTGGAGTGAGAGCGTGGGTGAGTTTCATTTACGAAATAGGCTGACCTAAGTTGAATTTCAAACAAAACAATATTGATATTCACTGTCACTAAAATGCTGAAATAGGTATGTTCTCATAACATGTGCATTATCACAATACGAGTGTTTCCTGGACAAGCTAGGCCCAAGTCAACTTCGTACTCGAAGAAGAAGAATTTTTGGGTAAATGTGGTTGGTTAACAGTGTGCGGCTGAAAAATTGAGAAAGTCGCAAAGAAAAGCAATTAATTAACAAAAACATGTGTTCCACAACAAAAAATCAACCAAAACCAATTATTCTATAAAATAACTATATTCCATTCAAACAAAAAAAGGAATACAATCGGTCGTCATGTCGTTATTGATGTCAGAGCAATCGAGGTAAAAATTTTGTATAGAATATGCGCAATCCCGTAATAGAAAGTTGTGTACTTGTGACTTTTTGTGTAATACACGACGAATTTATTAATGTACACGCCAGTGGCTTTATGGGTATATGCGTCGACTTCTACGCCCTTGAACTTCGGTGTCTATGTTCGATTCCTGGTACGACAAGAAATACTTTCACGGCCCCACCTCTTCCGAGTCATGGACAATGCACAACACTGTCCAGAAAAAGCTTCTCAAACTTGGCCGTTAGGAGTCTGTATAAAACTGTAGGTCCCTTCCTGAGAAGCTAGGTCCTAGCCCTCTACGGGCTGTAGCGCCACTCATATTATATTATTATTATTATATATACATATATGTTGTATTCAATTGCTTATGAGAAACTTAACGGAATGTTCGTGGAAAAAATACGTTTCATACAAAATAGTTTCAAAATGTCGTGTCACAGACTCAGGGTTTCAAAAAGGGTCAAATTGAAACTTGCATAGCGGCAACCCTGCTGGTTAATACACCACTAGCCCTAGAGTGATCGTCTGCTTATGGCCATAAATCAGCAACCAGCCAATTCATGTAAATGCCTCATGTATTAATTGAATTGTCTCTTAAGACTGTATGGTACTGAGAAACCGCACAAATATGTATATTAAATCGCGATAGGCATCACCATTGAGTGGTACTACCCGACGGGTCATATTTCAAAAGAAGAGTTGTTCAATGATGCCTTCAGCACAATCAGTCTGGAAGCAATTGATTTTTAACAAATTTATTTTAAAGAACTCAAGACAAAAATAATTCTTTTTCTGAAGATGGCTTTATTTGTACTACGTATGCCAAGTATTCATTTGTGTGCAATTACGAACTGGTTACGGTATTCCAAACTGAATATGAAATCTGCCAAAATCCAATCTAATCTGATTTTTAGCTGAAAACTTTTTAACACCCTAGCCAGTCCTTACCTTGAAATGTACGTGCATTGAAGCTTGAATGGTTTTTTTTTGTCTTCTGAAGTTTAAATATCGTTGATAGCTACCCTAGATTCGGTAGTTTATACCTACCAAGGTTTTTATTATTTGGGTTGTCTATAGTAACCTAAGAGAGAAGCCCTGATTAGCCACCAGTCAGAGATCAACATTGCGCAGGGATAAATATCTAAGATATTCTGTAGACAAATGGGCCGGTTGCTGTCGGGACAGGTCGGATAAGACCTTAATCCGGCCTATCGGAAAGGGGAGAGGAGAGCTAGGATAGTATAAGGGGAATGCAGAAAGGGATGCTGGATTTCGTCATTCAATGATGCGCGGCGATCAAAGATATCAATCTATTCTAGATGTTATTTACCTTTATTAAGATTTCGCATCGCGACATTAAGTACAGACCGATAAGAGATTGCTATATACTTGTAAACCCGATTATAGATGATATTCAGTAAACAATCCATAAATAAGGCGCAACCAAAAGCAAATACCACCATAAATAGCGTAATCAGTCCAAGAAAAATCCTTGCAATGAATCAAGAAATTATTTGCGATTTTCGGTTTTATTTGTTTAGCACTAAGTTTTACACATAAAACCAGTCGCAACTTACTGCCATACGGCTGAGATACGTAATTGAATAAAAACCATTCCACCCCGCATTTGCTTATCAGCAGCTGCATTTTCCGCCTCACCACTTTCCTCAGATGTCAACGATACGTAAACCGCTATCGAGGGGAAGGGACAGTTTTCCCTCAAATCCAAAGTTCCTGCTCACGTTCTACTTGTATTGATTCAATTCCATCGAACCGTCGCGTCGCCGTCCATTATTATAATTCGCCTTCGATTGGTCATTTTTCATTTTGTCCGTTGTCGCAGCACATGCTCTTTCCTAATGCATGGCAAAGGCACACGATTAGGGTTGATTTGGGTTCTATTTGTTATCAAAGTCGTCTTCACGTTTCCAGAGTCAAGCGGCTCTTAACATACTTTGAGCATGTGAATCCTTCAAGAACTATAACGGATTACCAATTATATATGTATATCCCAAGGAACTCACCTTAATTGCCTGTTGCACTCGTCGGCAGACACAACAAGGACATGTGTTTTTATTTTCTGTTTTGAAAGAAGGCGTTCGGTGTAAACGCAAAGTATATACAAATGCAGTAAATGACGGTTCATCCCTTTAATTTGTTTACTGTTAATATCAGGATGATTCCTTTCCTGCTAAAAGGATTAACCGCCCAAGGGTTAACTCAACGAGTTGCTTGCACCTAATGTCCTTTGCTTTGAATTTCACTTTCGCAAATTTCGCAAACAATGCAAAAATGCACTAACCCTCGCTTAGTTTTATGGTGTCAACAATCCTTTTACCTATCTTCTACCTTGTAATTCATCGGAGTTTGCAAATTTTTCGCACAAGAGGTGCGCATGACTTTTCTGCTTAAGTCGTCGAATTGTTTGAAAAAGGAGAACCCAGGTCGGACGTCGAAGGTCTGTTCGGTTTGTTTGGAAAAGGCGTGTTTTATTTTGGGTCTTTAAAAGGATTACGGTAAAGGATTACAACTCTTTAAGGCGTTGTAAAGGGGTGTTGTGTTGTTTTGCTAAAATTTGCGAATTGCATAGCGTTTCGAATTCATTGCTTTATGGAGGTGCATTTTCACCTCATGCGATGATCAGAAATGGATTCGATTGCATATTGCTGTGCAATTTGGTTTTTCTTTTTGAGAAGGCCATATTTTTATTTTCATTTTTTTGTAAGAAAGTTATGTGAAGTTGCAGAGTCTTGTGCATTTCGTGGACTTACATCATGTACCCCTTTAGCCTTGACTTTTTAGAGTCACAAAATATGTCCTTCTTCAGTTCGCTTGTAGGTAAGCAGGTCCTTAACATAAGCGGAATTGCAGCTGCTTGTGGAGGAAATGTTTTTTTTACTTTTATAGGTTTTTGTTGAATAATGTCGGTTATAAAATAACCAGTCTGGTGTTAAAGGCTTTGAAGGCAATTACAGACAGTAAAAGTTGAGGATTCTCATGCAGAATTGACAAAATCTATGTATTTTGAGCGTTAATGATACAAAATTAGGCATACTTTATTTTATTAACTTTCTTTTCCTTTTATTTGCACTAATTTTCTGTTTATACATTTATCACAATACCGACTATGAGCATCAATGTCGATCGTTTCGGCCCGTCGTAATTAATGGGAGGTCCTTTCTTCACCTTTCTCTCTGCTACTTACTAATTTGTCCGACTACTGGCACAGTACGCCTTGGCAAATAATAATAGCGTTCCCTCGGCAGTGTTACTGCACTAGTTATATTTAGATTAAATTTAAGATGACCAAACTGACTTTTAAGTTCATCAATTGAACGACCATGATATGCAGGAGCTGTGGTTTTAACAAGACGGCGCAACATGTTACACATCTCGTGCCACAATTGATTTATTGAAGGAAACGTTGACTATTTTCTATGGGGATATGTGAAGTCGCTAGTCTATGCCGATAAGCCCGAAACGATTGACCACTTGGGGGACAAAATTCGCCGCGTTATTGCCGATATACGACCACGTGCGAGCTAGCCGTGCCGTTCATATGTCAGAAATCCTATTTAAATTATAATGCCAGAAGATTATCTTCCGAATAAACTAAATGTCATGTCAATTTAGAAAAAACTATCTTTCTTTTATTCCATTTCAAAGTTCTATACCTCTAAAAAAAACACCATTTAGAAGAGAGTGCATCTATCTTGGGACGTATGCAAAGCCTATAAACGGCACCCACATTGATGTCCAACGGAATGACCCTTCATCGCTGCTTTATCAGTCTGTCAAAATTATGCATCGAGTTCTGTAAAATACTTATATTTCCTCCTCGTTGTGTGGCGTTACAATCCAGGATGCAACCATCTTCAAGCCCCACTTCTCATTCAGATGCCATAAACGCAAACAGGCCGAAGATCGTCTCTTTCTCTCTAAGAGACCAATGACTTATTCAGCGGCTTTAGCGGATTAGAAAATCGGGTTATATTTAGTCGAATTGACTCAGGTTTCCCATATGCAGATATTCAGCCTTGTCTTATCGAAGCATTCAAATTGGGGACGTGAATACAAAATTCTGTCAACTCAGTCACGTCGAGGTCGTGGTGACAAAATCACATCACAGTATTTAAAATCCGTGCCGTCCATGATTATGACAAATATACATCACACTACTTCATAACACGTTCGAACAGCTGCAAACAGGCCACAGTTCATAATTTTCATTTTTCATCCACCACCAATCTTTGCTGACATTTAGCTGCTTTGTATATTTTGGTACGGAATACCGACAAATTTTTTCTTTTTATAATATTTTATTAAATATATTTATGCATGAAATTAGTGATATTTCTATTTCACAACTTATTATCTTTCCTGCGTCGTTCTATTATGTGTAAATAAGAAAAGGAAACGTGACGCAGACGACATTGCCTTCATGTGTGAAACGTAAAGTAGACATGACTGCTACAGCTCAGGCTGTTAATGCATAAATTGTTAGCCTAATAAAGCACACACGGGAGATATCCAGGTTACCCGATACTCCGCCATCGATTCTAACTCATCGGGAACTATGCCTAAGCGCAACCAGGCGAGTTTTTGGAACCTGGGTCTGTCAAGTGGTCGCTTCGGGGATGGTATCGCATTCAAGGCTCGAAGGAAGTCGTCGTGATGGATACATTCGTGCCACGTGAACAAATTATCGAATCATAGCCCTTTCATGTTTCCAACCTTGGCTAATTCTGCAGAAAGCTCAGCATTACACCTACCATCACTCGTCAAAAAGCCCCCGAGATACTTAAACTGCTTCGGTGTGACTCCACTAACATGTAGAGTACATTGAACAGGCGTTCTACAAATAATCATAACCTCTGATTTGTCCATGATTACCTTCCTCCCATCAGCAGCACACACATCTTTTGAATAAAAGCTTGTTCGACAATTATGCTGTCAAAGTTCAGAGAGGTGGTGTTGTACAACTGACAGTGGAGTCGACGTACTTTTTAAGTGACTAATTTGGTCAGCTCTCCCATACATGTTTTAGAGAAATGCTAGTGGCAGCGGAAACTGGCTTTGGTGTAACCACCATCGCTCTCGAAATGGGAAAATATTAAACCATCCTTGTGGGAATTAAGCCTACCGTCTCCATGCTCTTCATAAGTTATAAAGACGCTAAGACATGCTCTCACTTTTATGGTTACTTATGTCCCAAAGATTAGACCATAAGTATGTAGAACACAAGTGGTTGCTGTAGAAATTCTAGAAGTCTTATGTCGCATAACATACTTTGGAATTAACGGAATATGGTTTGTTAAGATTTTAATGTTGTACAAGACCAACCAAAGATACAACTGGGGACTAATCTGAAGACTATGCCTTCGGAACAGCTTCATCTTTTTCATCTGTGAAGACTTATGTCAAAATACAGAAATTCTTCTAACCAAATTTCAAAATGTAGTACTGCGCTTTTCGCAACTACTATCGACTTCTGTCCCTGTGGGTCAAATATGTGAACTTGTGTCTGTTTTACCTTGAGGTCCCGTGCAGAGGCCCCTATAAAGAATAGTTGTACACTTCCGGAGTTTGATGTTAACTTATCCAAAAATCCAGAAACTGCAAAATATCTGAATTTTGAATTCACGCTTCTGCAACATATTGATTACCTTCGGACGTGATCTGAAATCTTTATTACGTCGTCCGCGTGCGATAAATGCTACTGGAAACATACAAAACCTACTTTTAACCACAGTTAAAGTTGAACAAAACTTAGGACAGCTCACTGGCCCGTGTTGCGGCCACTTTTAATGTCGAATACCGTGGCAGAAGTCGATCACGTGATCATATGATGGACTATGTGCTGAAATTTTGATATATTTCAAAAGAACCCGTCACGTAATAGAATTGTTCTTCACTTCAAAATCAATTTAATAATACACACAGACTTGGGCCTTTAGTTTCTGCAGCAACCACTTCTGTTGTACGTGTTATTGATCTCTCACTACTCAAGGGGACCCACACTTTTATGCCGACTCTCTGAGCATTGTCAGTGACTCGAGAGCGGTGAAACCCAGTGAATTATGAAAATTGTTCATGTCGGGAATAGAACCTTGAACCGCACCGTAGGAGTCGACGTCGGCAACCTACCCAGTATGCCTGAACTCATTCCCAAAGCGGCACATTGTCGAACAATGTTAAAATTCTCTACAGAAAACTAATATTTGATTGGATCTGTTCACAATTGACATCAGTGTGATGGTAACGCCTGCGATCAAGTTTCGATCGATAAAATACAGAAAAAACGTACATTCCCAGCAGCTATGGATATGGCTTGCAACACTTTCATGCACTCCCAAAAATAACAAAATAAGATGATCCTCAAGAGGCATTTCTGGAAATCCGTTTCAAAAAGAAAACAATAAAATTTCACTTAACATCATATTTTATATTCTATGTATAATATCGTGTATAAATTATGCACGTGTGCAATCGTAAAATGTTCCTAAAACTATTTTTATAAATTGTAAAATAAATAATATTCAGTCTTAAATTCGATAACTAGCTATGATCAGATTATCACTCCTCAACTGGCTCTCCGATGCACAACGATTATCACCAAACCGTAGGCATCTTTGGCCATTGCAACCACCGCGCCGCCGTCACCATCTCCATGGCTGTGGGCTCGCCAAATCGAATGTGAACGCTCCGCACCCTCGATGCTCCGTTCAAGCCGGAGCTCGCTGTGCGTGTCACAAAACATAATTTATTGGTTATCCTTCACAAAGCAACCATGGCAGAGGGAATTCCTCAGTCCGCAGTCTTCTCCAAATGCACTCGGGCAATATCTACTGTGAGTGCGTATCCTCTCGCCGGTGTGGTTTTTCGCCAACAGGGTGACTGTGTACACACACTCTGTGTGCAGCCTAGCGTGTCCTGCCGGTAGGGGATGATATCCAGTACGCCGCACCGAGTCGTTGTTGCTCGTATTCGTTCAACATTTCACTTTCATTTCTATGTCCTGCACAAAGTTCCGTCCGAGATCCCTTTTTCGTGATTGTGATTCCTGCTCTCATACCAACTGATACGCTCCGGATCCTGCTGACATTTGGGCTAGCTGCTGCTGCGCGTACTGATGATGGGCATAATGATGGTGCTCCTGCTGTTGGTGCTGATGGTAGAGCTGTTGTTGAGGAGATTGTGGTTGTTGTTGGAGGTGGTGGTGGTGGTGATGGTGAGGGTGCTGGCTGAGATGAGACTGTGCCGCTGTCGCTGACTGATTTGTGGGTGGAAGCATGGAGTGAGCTGCCGGCTCATATCCTGACGCTGCATTGTACTGATGTTGGTATGGGGTTGTTGTTGTGGCTGATGGGATAATGGTTGATGTTGGATAGGTGCCATGGTAGCTCAATGGTGGGTTGAGGTAGGTCTGCGAAGTCGTAGGGGGCATAGGTGGCATACTCATCGCTGCTTGGTACATGGAGCTCTGTTGTTGTTGCTGCTGCTCTTGAGGCATTGGCAATTGGGGAGGAAATACTACATCGGGAGTGCTGGCGGAGGATCGGTCTTTCTTGGATTTCATTCTACGGTTTTGGAACCAAATTTTAATCTGCCTTTCAGTCAGGCTAAGTGCGTTGGCAATGTCGATGCGGCGGCGACGGGTGATATATCGGTTGAAGTGGAACTCCTTCTCCAGCTCCAAGGTCTGGAATCTGGTGTACGTTTGTCGAGTTCTTTTCGAGTCTTTAAAATCTGGAAATAAGAGGAAGCCACTGTTAGTGAAGTTCATACGAATAATGATTGAAGGTGAAAGATGAAGGTGTGTGAGAGAGAGAGAGAATGAGGAATAGAGAAGGAGAGTCAATGTTTACCTGCTGATCCTTCGTCGGTTTGCGACCAATTGAATTCACTGCCATCGCTGACAGCTGTCAGTTTTTGATGATTGATTTCATTACAATACGTGGATGGTAGAGTTGTTGCTGCACTGGTCATGTCACTCGGCGATAGGGGTGGGGTGCTTATGCCTTCCACAAGGGTGGTCGCTGGTGAGCTCACACTTGAGGCTCTATCGCTGACTGAGGCAAGGGGCAATGGTGGTGGCGTTGGGAATCCATCCTTGCTCGGGTGGCTGAATACATCATGGTAGTCGACGTCACTGCGGTTCGGCGATAAAATGGATGTCGAATCGAAGTCCGTGAGTGCGGGGATGGCTGGAGTGCTTTTGGTTTTTGGGTTGCCTTTTGCAATTTTACGTCTTTGTTGGGTATTGAATTGACTGTAGAATGTCTCCGGTGTATGTTTAACCTTCTTGACCGGATTGCTTAGGAGAGCTCTCAATGCGCTTGGGGCCTCTGTTTCCTCTTCCTCGTCGGGTTGCTTTCGCTTGAGGGACTCCTGCTTTTCCGGCTCTTTGTCTTCACTTGCATTGACTCCCACTGGCAGGGGGTACGTGTTGAGACCGGTGTATTCGCTGAGGTTGGAGTAACTGCTGTAACTGGTGTAGCTGTCCTGGTCCGAACGGTAGAACTGATTGTTGTATGAAGCCGCATTCCAATTTGCCTGGTAAGCATCCGTGCTCTGCTGGTAACCTTCATAGAATTTTGGAGCCGCATGAAGCGGTTGCTGCTGCAAGTGATGCTGCTGTTGCTGGTGATGGTAAAAACTGTAAGGGGTATCCTGTGCGTATTCCGAATAGTAGTTAGTTGCCGTAGCCATTTTAGCTGAACGAATATTCACAAAACAAATCTACGACACGATGTGATCACGATGAATGCGCAAAGCCGAATGAGTCTCAAACGGCAGAGATCCTTCCTAAAGTAGTCCTTCGTTGCACGGGCGATATGACAATTTTGGCACACGACCTTTCCCATTGTGTTGTTGTTGTACGAAAACAATAAATTTTCCTCCTGACAATATGCGCTGCTCGAACGTTACTCTATTTCCCCTAGTTCAGTGTCTCATAGTTTTGCGCAAGGGTAGGGCAGAACCAGGAAGACAGGAGAAAAAGGGACACAGGAATACAGGTCACAATGTGAACGCGTACATTTTGTTGTTTTTGTAGAAAGGCAGTGGAAGGAAGTTTCAGCTCAGTCGAGGGGTAAAACATCCCACTGCAGTTATCCGTGGCACTGAGATTTCTATCCGTCTCGTACCCCTCCAGTACCTGTAGACCAGTTTTGCATTCATAGGTGAGTACATTTATCCGAAGTGCGCGCTTCTCCGTCAGTCCTAGGTACGAAGTGATGTCCTGCTGATGCTGCTGTTTTGGGTAATTAAGACCTCCGGCATTATGATGCGCAGTAGAAAGGCATGCCTGGGCCTAGAGGAGCACTAATTGCACCTAATCATAAAGACATAAATGCTGAAAAGAACACGCGAAGCATCGCAGAGGGGCAATCGAATTTCGCTGAAATGAATGTCTTTACGACTAATTATGCCTAAAAAATACCTAGTTTCTTGCATGTTTTTTGGCTCTTTTTTTCCTTCTCTTGTTTGTGTCTTTTTACAGAGCCCAAAACTGCTGTGGCCCGCTTTAAAAAAAATTCCTATGAAACATATCCGATCGGACTTGACGACGCTGGTGCTGGGAAGCAAAAGATGTCCTCGTTCTCTCTACACTATACGATGGAGTAATAAAACAGTGTCGCGAGTTTATAGTGTTCAGTAGCGTTTTGGGTCAATCTGTTTAGGGCTAAGATCAAGGTCGTCTCAGTGCAACCACACTGGCTTTACTAGCCTAATCGGATCGGATTTGGTTTTGGCGAGACGCCCTAAAGATTCATCAAGTACGTTAAGAAGTAAAGAGATTATCACATATGTCGCTAAGCTAAGGTCAGCTTTGCGATGAAATTTTTTGAAAATATCACCGAAAAAGTCAGCCAAAACGGAATATTCTCGTTATCCTGTTTGCTGAACATTCTCAACATGGCTGCGTCGAACAATCCACCCTCGATTTATCAGGAATCGAGCATATGGATTTGATTTCTATCGAGAGGGTATCGGATTTAGTTCAGGGAATGGTGAATGCTTCGGTAAATAAACCAATGAAAGGACACGTGAACTGGATGTACGGTGGTGGATTGAGGACCGCAAAACAAACTGTGGGTCGATTTTTGCAGTTTTTTCCCTTTTTTCTTTGTTTTCTATCGCTGTGCCCTTAGCGTACCCTTTTCTACGTGGTGAATTGAAATATTAGCACATCCATTATTGTGTATCTGCTCTGACATTTGACAAAGAGGGACAGCGGACGATTTGCTTTAACTGAAACGGATTAGAAATTTGATCTCAGTTTTTTTGCAGTTGACTTGTGGCTTCCGAAATGTACTGCGCTTAAGCAGTTTGTGTTGATTTACATTTTATACACAAATTTTAGCAACAGAATTATTATTATTATATATATTATTATTTCTTCAATTATTCAATTAGCTGTCTTGCATCCGCGATTACTTGTCTTGTCTTTATACCGGAGATTCGATCTTCCTCTCCTTCTCTAACCAGGAGGCTCTGTTTAGAAGATCCTCTTTGCTCGAGCATTGTTGTCCATGCGCTCGATGTGGCCGAGCCAGTGCAATCGACGAATTTTTGCCTTCCGGACTACATCCACATCCTGGTACAGCTCGTAGAGTTAGCGGTTATGTCTTCTCCTCCATTAGCCTTCCTCGCAGACGGGACCGCATATCCGACGTAGAATTTTTCTTTCGAAGGTACCAAGAATCAGCTCTGCAATTTTGCTTACCGTCCAGCTTTCGGCTCCATAGACCAGGACTGACAAAATAAGACTTTGGTAGTTGTATATCCATACCTACACAAATGGCAGTTGTTTTGTCTCTATAGATTGTATCCATTTACAACTTAAGCACAAATAACAGTTATTTAGTCCATAATATCGCTCGCAAAACGAGAACGACAAAGAGATATATAAAATACAATATTTTACAAAAAAGAATCACATTTTACAGGGTGAACATTTCGGAAGTTCACATTATAGAGATGACAATGTAAAGTTTTGCAGACTCATATTATAGAGAAATTCACATTATAGGTGTTCACATTATCGAGGGACTACTTACTGTATTGATGTTTCGTGTGGTTCGACTAAATAGAGTGAAACTTCCCCTTACGGACACCTCTCTTTACGGACATCCCTATTTACGGACAATTCATCGTGGCCCCGGCTTGAGTAATTCGTGCATTTCAAGCTCTTTACAACAGACCCCTCTCACTGCGGGACATGGACATGCATTTCAGCGCCTATTGAGCCCCTAATAGCGAAAACGCGAAGCAAAAGCCAACATGGAAGAAACAGAAACATACTAAAAGTATGCATCTCTTGCTCCGCATGTGGACTAATATGCAAACACATAAGAACAACCATATTTTATAGAAACGAACGTAAAACGTTAGCAATAGCGAATGTGACTTGTATGTGTTTCGAAACTTAATTGACGCTATGTGAGTGTTACACTACTCACTTTATTCATGCAATTGAGAGTGCTCGTTCTTATTGTAGTGGCTAGTAAAAAACTCATAAAAACGCTTCTTTTAAACATAAAAAGAATTTTATTTGTCAATTTCCATAAATAAAAATCATGATGGTCGCCCGGGTGGATGCTGTAGAGCGATTTCACCGTACTAACATACACACCATCTACGTTATAATCGGTATTATCTAATGTTTTTAAGCAATTGTACATTGAAACCTCTTGTAAAGTGTTTATCAAGACATTTCAGTAATTAAAGCCACAAAGACTAAATCCCACTAAAGTCAGATCAAAATTGGTTGCTCTCTAAAAATTTCTATTCATCTAGATATATCTCCGATAATATTTCTCATTGGTAACATCTCGGGGTTTCCCATCGAAACGGGTAGCATATCAGCCCGTTTCGCCCACATTGGTGTGGAATTTCAAATAATCTTGGCTCAGTCCTCGTTTTAAGTGTAAGAGTGCTAGTTAGTAGATAATTATTTGTGGAAATAAATAATAACATATGTATTAAGGATCCATAATTAATTTATACTTATTTCTGTCGCGCAATTTACTTATTGTCCATAACGAGTACACTTTTTAATTTCGCATTAAGACTTCAAACACCAAACTTCTTTTCAACTCTTCAAATTTGAAGACTAGCACTTGTCCAAAACTCATTCAATTTTCTTCTGCGCAGAATGTGCACTAGGAACAATTACTCAAAACAGAATCCAAAAATGTATGCCATGGTACAAAACCAAGACCATTGGTCGCTGGCGTGGTAAACCGGACAAATTCAACAAAAACCCAGAATTATTCCTAATGGAATCAACTTCCTGAATGCACATTTCTACAAATGGGTCAAAATATCCGAGAATCCGAGAAAGAAAAGTACTTTGTTCTGGACAAGAAGAAGGAGGTGAATAAATCACATCACCAATCAAAGAGGGTGACCAAACCAAGATGTAGTATGATCTAAATTTCGGAATGAGATTCCGACTTTTTGATGCTCACTGACAACATGTTGCAAATAATGAATTGTTATTTTGAGAGAACAGCTCACCGAATGTTATTTTGCCCAGTTTTAGTTTATGGCGATTCGAGGAGAATAATTAACTGGGATTTATACAGCGACACGAGTGACCGGGAAGTTGGTAGGTACCATGTAGGGTGTATTAACAAAACGACATGGCCACAGAAGTCATTTATTCCCAAAAATCGTGTTCAAATTTTGTACTCTAAATTCTTCTGTTAAAATGTTTCCACTGAACAAAATATAGTTGCTTATTGTTTTCAAAATTTCTCTTTAACATATAATTCGAAATTTGCCAACTCTCACACTGCTCTCTGACATCAGTAGAAAAGGTGAACAGCATCAATACTAGAAATAATCTAAGTAAGATATTTCATTCGATCGTCGGTCCCCTTAATTCCTCTTTTTGCCGAAAAAAAATGCAATAAATCTCAATGCACTCCCCTTAGTGCACAATCGGACACAATGCAAGCATATCCGCACACATCCCTTCCTGATGATTCGAAGCAAGTCCCATATGCGACAAACACTTGGCCCCCTTTCTAACACAATACCAGTGCATCCCTTGTCTTCTGCCCTCTTCCTGGGATGTTACTGTGCCACGAACAGCGTTCGCATGGACTCGTTCGAACACCACCAATGTATTGAGCTGTTGAGATCCCAAAACTAGAGAAATTAATAAATTACCTAGACATTGATGGCACAACCCACCCGTCACCGTTCTCAATTCATGATCTGTAGCTGCTCACAAGTCAAGTCCATTACCTAGTTTTGGTACGTGCCGGGCATGTAGCATGCGTGCAGCCGTGAGTCTATCAGCACAGTTGCTGGCAGTATACGAAAAGGGATCATTTAAGGCATTTGCAGGACCGCTTAATGATGATTTTATCAATCGTTCGAGATTACAATTGTTTTTCCTTAGTCGCTGGACTGGAGGGCATTTTAATGACGACAGTGTGATGTGATCAAGGCGTAAGTCGGCCAGCAGGTTAATTAATTGAGATCTATTTCAGCTGGAAAGATGATCAAGTGCAGATGAAGAAGTTCACATTCGGTTTCAATTGGATATTCCTTTGCCGTGCAATCGAACAAATGACGTGAACGGAAAACCTTCACCTACAATTCCACGTCTGATCGAGACATTTTCAAGTTCTTCCTGTATCCTAAGCCCTTATCCACGCCACTGTAATTAATTGATGTCCCCTTCGCAGAAGACCACTACACCGAGAAGGGATGTCGTTCACTTGTGTACCAGCCCGAAGTGGCCGGCCGATGTCCAGGGGAACACAACGCTGTCCGTTGCGTTGCAGCTTGAATTCCAATCCGCATACGGCAACAATCCAACATTTCACGCTGTCACGTTTATCTCATGTTGAACGTGATTTGAAGACCTCCTGCAATCTTCATAATTAATGACCGTCGGTGCTCGTCGGACCCGGTTGGCATGGCTGCAATCACATTCACGCAACGCGCATTTGTGATGGTCCGAGCGAGGGGCTCACGGGCACGGCCTGCTGCTCAATGCTCGATGCAGTTGTACCGGGCACAATCTGAATAGTTTATCTAAGCTATTCTCTCTGTGTGAGCAGTCAGATACTTGAGTCCTAGAATGGCGCACACCGGTTGTGTTTTGATTTCTTCTGCATTGTAGGACGGTTTCGAAAAATGTTGCAAATTCTTTGTGGGCGCGCTTAACTTAACAAACCGCTTCAGGATAACCGATAAGAATGTTGAGAGAATGTTCCATGTGCACCAGCAACCTGACTTTGCGCAAAAAAAAAGAATAAAAAAACACAACTTAAACATACACTTTTGGTAGCTGACCGAGGGATTGGTAAAAGCAGCTGGGAGGGTGTCGACGAAGATGTGGGATATTCGATACATAGCCGATGCTTGATACCTTTCAATATATAAGTGTTTTGTTTAATGGATTTCTGTTCAGAACCTGATATCCCTGAAGATGGATCATCAATTACGGATGACACTGTGGCGTTTATTGTCCATAATGATGTCATATGCAAAGTTGTTGGAGCGGCTCAAGATGTGCTGCGCTTGTGTTAACACACCGACTTTGGATGCGCTGACAAATATTCGAATTGATGAGATGCAAGACGTTATCAGGATCTGCATTTTTGAACCTTGTTTTGGTTGATATGACGAAACAACGAAAGCAAATCAAATTCAGAAGAATAACGTTTCCGGAATGACACTGATTAATTATCGGCATTCGCTGTGACATAACCCACTCGAAACACCTGGAAGCGATAATTAAAAATTGAACATGAAACGGAAACTCGGGGATCAGCTTGTCATTGCAGTAGAAACATTCTGGAGAGTCGTCGGGGTGGAATTTGTCCATATATCCATAACTGGCTCTACCAGCTGGCAATCTTTTACTAGCTGCATTCAGTATCGCCCACCAAGCTAGTCGGGGTTCGTATATATTTGTAATTTTTTTTGGTTATTCCCCACGCTGTCAGAGCCGACGACTCCTGGGGCCGGACCTACATTACCAAACTGCCTTAAACGTCGAATCAGTGGAAGCATGTCACAGGAATGATCAAAGCGTTGCACAGTCAGTTTGGTCCTTAGATAGAGGGCCTGACCTTGACCTTACAGGTAGATGGACTTAATCTGTTTTTAATCTTGATTCTGTTTACCGAGGAACCGAACAGGGGCAGGAGTATTTGGACTCCGGACAAAGTACTACGAACCCATGGGCAAATACACCAGTATCTTTCAAGCAGAAGTCTCAGATCAATCTTGAGAGGAACTATACCAACTGTGACATAGCAATAATGTCGGACAGTCGTGCCGTTATCCTGGCACTTGACTACTATATCATCAAATCCATTATAGTGTGGGAATGTCTACAGAAGCTTAAGAAGCTGAGTATGAGTAACAGAGTAAAACTCTGTTGGATACCTGGCCGTACAGGGATAGAAGGCAATGAAAGCCTCAATAAGACTCTGAAAACAGCTGCATGAGAGGGGAGCTCTTAAGAAAGCAAAGGTATGTATAGAGGCCACGATAGATCTTAATGTAATGCCGAGCTTTCCTTTAGGATTGGCCAAACTGGTTCAGGAAACAGCTTGGAAGATACAGTTGTCAACTCCCACATATAGCCACGAACTTTTGCAGACAAAAAATAGAGAGACTAGTTATGACAAACAATACATGTACAAACTAACATTATTTTGAAAAATTTCGGTTTACGATAAGACGAGCTCTGTATAACTATCTAGAAAAAGCTTCTCAAGCTTGGCCGTTCGGAGTCTGCATAAAACTGTAGGTCCCTCCCACTCGTGATAGAACAATAGCACGCACAACACGAGTGGTTGCTGAGAAGCTAGGCCCTGGCCCTCTACGGGCTGTAGCGCCACCCATATTATTATTATTATTATTATGACCTCTGTTCAAAATTTGGGCATGACGCTTGACTATTTGGCAGCCATCGTTCAAATGAAACGACATGGCATAATTTGGCCACAAAAAAAGAGAGCATGGATGGGTGTTCAGATTGTGGATGTGATGTGGGACATCGAAATGTCCAGTGGAGGCGGTGTGTATTGGTCAAAAGAATTGGATCGCGAATACAAGCTGATCTGTTGTGCGAGTTGCAGTAGTGCACAAAGAACTCAAACTTGAGCAGGATTCAATTTGGTCACGTGGTTCGATTGTCCTCATAATCAACTTCTGAAGTGTGCCTTGCATGCGACTCCATTGGGTAGGCAATTACTTGGCCCATGGTAAGGTAAGCCAAGTCCGACAACTAGTATCGCTAGAGCATTGAATCCCGATCAGAATCAGGTGGCATGGAGATCTCGCAACCCCTTTATGGGAGCCGCCGAAAATAATAATGATGATGATAGAAAGTAAGGGATTGGAATGGGCTATGAAAGACCAAACATTTCTTTTAAAGCATTCATCATTTTTGGCGAATATACGTTGGATCAGGTTATTTAGAAGAAAACATTAGTTTGGATGGTGAACACTTTATAATGACCTAAAATAACAGTGTCTTTCATTTCCTATCTAAATATTGCCCACGACTTCTCCGTAGAAGACCTAGAGTTCACCTCTAATTTTGGATCACTGCTTCCAGTATTGTGATCGGCATTTGCCTAATTACGCGAGTAATTTTGGCCTCCATATCGATTACACGATCTGGTCCCTTAGGTGCTGCCTGAGTCCGTCACCATTTATTCCTGATGCTCATCGGTGACTTTTCCCCAATTTGACAGTTCCTCGGATCAGTCCAAGTCGAGCACGGGTCCACAGCCATCGACAGCAGAGCTGTTGTTCTGTTAGGAAGCCTGTTTTTTAGTTTGTTCTTGATACGTGCCTCGAACCTTTTTCGGAGTTTCTTGGCTTGCCTCATGTCATGGAATTTGCTCCAGGCTTCTGTTCGGTTTCTTTTTTTTTCTAGTTCCCTGACTTCTCTGGTCCATTCACATTTGTCGGTTAGGCATTTTCACAGTACGCTGATTTTCGTTGTACAGCTCAATAATTTTGAGATGCTTGTGAGGTGTGAGTCTTTCCATGATGATTTGTCAAACACAAGCGTTGTCTGTCAACAAATAAATATAATATTTAAACATTAATACTTGACCTGTAGTTCAATGTACATATCTGAGGTAGCCCATTTCCAGTTAAAGTAAAAGTTCATTTCTTGTTTCCCTTCTCAGGCAGAGGCTAATAGATTAAGCGTCTCAACACTTGAAACTCCTGTGTGTCCCTTGCATTAATTGTACCATCAAAGCAAACACCAAACAACAAAATGCCATAAAATTGAACAATCAAGCAAAATTGAAGCAGATGTCCTTTAATTTAAAATCAGTTCAAACATGTGCCCGTTCGTCCTTGGGTGGGCACTTGCCCGCACGCATTGCCGCTCGACAAACAGAAGCTATCATCTCAATCAGTTGCATATTGCCCCAGAAACTAGCAAATGTCAATTCAAGGACAAAACCAGACAATTTCCATGCAGTCCCATTCCCCTTTGCCGACAACGATGCTCCTTAATTTTGCCGTCAACCATCCAATATGCATTTACTTCAGAAGCTAGTTCTCTGTGCGTTTGACCTTGATGCCACTGTCTTGTCGAATTGCCAATAAAACAAAGTCACAGACGATGACATCAAATGAAAAAAAAATGAAGATGACAATAAAATGTCATTATGTCCTTTCTTTTTGGCAGGTTGTGAAGGACATCGCATTTTCAATGCCACACGACTGGATTGCACCGTGTGAATAATGTGACTCTTCTGTTTGCTCTGTAACTAATGCGACACCTAATTGTGTTATGCTGCGTTATGTACACAATTAGGATGGACCAACAAATATAAACAGTGAAGCGATTCTCCTGTATGGCATGGAGAGGTAATGGAGAGGTTCACACTGATGTAGTAGCCCAGGCACTAGTGATTTGTTCTAGTTATTGGCCTTGAGTGGGTACATTGCTTGGGGATTAGGTGGTACTAGAATAAGTAGTGTTTTTTTTTTATTTCGGGCGAACAGCATGTCTTCCTTTTGGTATAGACTAGTGGGAGAGTGTTTTTTCAGCATTTTTTGTTGAACACGTTATTTGTGATGAATGATGTCATGCTTATTTTTATATGCACGTATTCTAACTCTGTTTTGTTTTTCTTGGGTGAATATCCCATACAACGAGGGAGGAACTTCCCTGCAGAAGTTACGGAGACGGAGAAGAGGAAGACACCACGGAATAGCTTCTTTGGTTGTGCAGTACCCTCTCGTTTAGGGGCCTGCTTTTCGACAATGTCAACGTAATCGCTTTATTACTTATTGTTTATTAAACTGGCGTGCGTACTGTTCACACTAGAGATTAAGATTTTGTAATAATCACTTGAACTTGCTTTACACGGCGCCATGTACACTTCTGTACCTTGTCGCTCTAAATACACTAGCAATTAATCAGATCCGGGTACACGGGTTCGCCTATATGTCCTTATATACCATACCGCATTTGATTAATTATAACTTCATCTGTACCACTGTGTCCGTGCAACATAGATGCACGTGTACACGTGATTTCACGTGAAGTCACGGACATTAGATTATACAACTCTTTTCTGATACTTTTTTTAATTTACACGATTTTATAGTTGTTTTTATTTAAAAGAAGAGTTGAATTAACTTAAAATTAGTTTAACAAATTGTGCACGTCATAGGCAGTAAGACTTTAAATAAATACCTCCGCCATGAGGCTTAACATGTTCCCATCATCAACTGTGTACAACTCCTACCTTGTAGCCGAATACGAGCGCTATAAAAAAATGAAATGAAATTTCCCCCAGAGAAAGAAAGATTTTTAGCACCAAGTCGAGAAATGTTGCGCTTCACCCTCAATAAAATCTCATTCTTTCCAAAAGCATTTCCTTGTATCCTTGTTAAATTTTGAAGGAAAAAATTGTCTTCACAGTCATAGCGCAGTTTATTAGTTTAACGACTACGAGCCTACTACGAGCGTAGGTTTGTCTCACTTTGTTTTGTTCAAAAACTAGCGACATTTTTCACAGAAAATATCCGAACATCAATTTTGACAGGCAGCGAAAAACTCGCGTACGCACGCGTAAATGTCCTTGAAACGCAAAGGTATATAAAAATTATCGCTAAGGATGTAAGCAGGACAATACACAACAGTTCATGTTTATTGCTTAATTGCTACCCAGGAAGAAAAATTATTGCCAGTCGTAAAAGCATAAAGTGCAGGACGTGTACCTATGTGCTATGTTACCTTCGAAGGGCAGTTCTTCCACGCGTATGCCTATGTACATTGAACTCCCGTAGCTACCAGTGAGACTTCGGTATTGTCAATGAAAATGTCAAAATTAGTAGTTGAGATTATTTGCTATACAAACAAGCCGGGAGGTGGGCACATAAAGGCGGCAGTCTGACCTCGTCTACAGGTCACTTTGTTGGTGCAGTGCACAGTCCTCGTAGAAGTGGCTTTGCAAACACCTTCGCCCATGGAATACGATTACATACGTGCGCTATAAATCGTTAATGTATAAACACCTAAATAGATGGATTATATTTGCTCAAGACGGGCAGTGCCAGGTTGTGAATTCAAGGACTTTTCGTGGTCCCTTGTGAGTTCAGTCCTTGGTCCTTAGACCTGTTAATTGAATACGCGGTTGCGGTGAGCTGCTATAAATTGATAATTGGAAGGAGCACACTTTTTGTGCCGCACTCCGAAGTCTGAACAGTGAATGTTCGCCTTTGTGGAAGAATTGTTCAATGGAAACAGTGCAGAAGTCCCCCTTGCGGCCAACTGCGTAGGGGAAGTATTTAGTTCACATCTACGGTGATGGAAAGTCATTAATTATATGCAGTCGTGTATTGAAATCATTTTGGTATCATTTTTCAAAACCGACACGAAAATTGAATTCGAGGCAGAGACAGAAGGAAACCAAAGTGGAACGGGAATAGGGTGCGAATGATATGAATACCAGAATGAGTGGTGAATGTGGAACAAACCTATTTAACGCCCTTGGAAGACAAATATTGATTTTTTTGGCCTAGGATTTTATTTGTTGAAATTTGTTTTTTTTTTGGTCTGTGCGGCGAGCCATTCCTCATTAAGTGTCGAACAATGACAAACGCTGTCACAAACTCAATTTGAATAAATTCCTCTGTTCACGTAGCACCTGACGAGAGTCATTGTGTTGTTAAATTGTATATAACCCCGGTCTGAAGGATAAAGAAAATATTTAAAGGTAATTGTTTTCTACAATAATTCGTTGTTATCATTTAAAATTCTGCAATGTACACATATGAGTGCTGCTACATATGTTTTATAGATAGCTTTACTTTTGTTAGTCCTTATATAATTTATATATATTTTCAATAAATTTATAATAATAATAATAATAATAATAATAACAATAATAATAATAATAATAATGTGTTACTACGGTTTTATTAGATAAATACAAACAAAAATTTAATAAAAAATTTCACCAGTGCTGGCAGTACCAACAGTAGTTGTTATCATTGTAATTGACAATTTGTAAGAAGCTCTGATGATATGCATACACCAGCTGATCAATTAGACGCAGTCGCTCAAAGCAAAATTCGGACGTGGAGTAGAAGTTTTTTCTGACAATAAATATAAAAAAATGAATATAAATCATCAACATTCACCTCAAAGTAAAATAAGATGTATGGATTACGTGATTATTTTAATATCATACTTGAGAAGGTTGTGCAAAACTCACTCGCCAACACAAGAGGCATGATCTTCCAAAAATCAGTACTATTGCTAGCATACGCGGACGACATTGACGTGATTGGTATAACACAGCGAGCCGTTCATTAAGCGTTTGGTGGTATTGAAACGGAGGCGGCGAAACTGGGTTTAGCAGTGAACGAGGACAAAACGAATTACATGCTGTCATCGAGAAAGGACGCACCACATTAACGACTCGGCCTGAACGCCACCGTAGGCAGCTTTAACTTCTAAGTAGTTAATGACTTCGTTTACTTCGGCCCCCAAGTAAACAGTACGAACAACATCAGTACCGAGATTAAACGCAGAATAACTCCTGCCAATGGCTGTTTCTTTGGTCTCAAGAGGCAACTGAGTAGTAGAGCCCCCTCTCAAAGGACCAAGCTAACATTATATAAGACCCTAATCATCCCTGTCCTGCTTTATGGCACAGAAGCCTGGACAATCTCAAGAGCAAATGCAGAAGTCATTGGTCTTTTCGAGAGAAAAGTTCTGCATTCCATCTTTGGTCCTGTTTGCGTCGATCGTTTTTGGAAAAGATGATTCAACCATGAACTATACGGGCTGTACAGCGACATTAGCCTTGGGAGGCGTCTATAGATTCAACGCTTAAAATGGCTAGGTCATGTAGAGCGCATGGATAAGACTGCTCCAGCCCGAAGAGTCTTCGAATCCGAACCAGTGGGACAACGCAATAAAGGACGCCTACTGAACCGATGGCGCACACAAGTGGAGAACGGCCTCAACCAACTTGTCGCGAGAAATCGGAGGCAGCTGGCTAAAGATCGTGCCACCTGGAGAATTTACACTGATTAGTCCTTACTTTTAACTTTCATTGACAGGTTCATTGTCAATTCAACACTTTTGAGCTGTTTTGTAGGTGCCATATGTGAATGTTAAGAGCCGTATGCCCACATGGAATGTCGGGTTAAGTCAAAAGACATAAATATTTTAAGATTACTTTAACTTAGAGCGCCCGCCGAGGACCAGTAAGTTAGAAAAAGTCTGCCCCCTTGTGCGTTCACATTGACGATTTGGCTCATCAAGCATGGTTGTCAAGTAAATCGTATCGACAAATTGTTGAGTATGAACGCCACTATTATGTCAAGATTAGTCTATCATCGGACTGATCTTTCGGGGATCACTTTTTTGAAAATATTCGTTCAAGGGCTGAAGAACATTCCTACTTCTGTCCTCTGTCCTTGTTTTTCTTTTTCATATCATAATAGTGTGTCCGAGAATCACTTTGAGTCACTGTATGTTGTGGAGAAAAGCAATGTCCGACGAGTGATTGCACTCTATCATTTTCATATTCATATTCTGTATCATTTACCCGATCTGTAAGAAAGTCTTTTAAAGTCTCCATTAAGGTCGGTGACGTATTCACCGAAACTTGCCATGTGAACTATCTTCCAACTGTCCGTACAATTCCTAATGATCAGCTATCTGCCAATAAATCATTTGTGTCCAAAACGAAATATGTTCTGTCATCGAGGAAAGACAAACGACTTGAAAGACTTAGTTAGAGCAGTCACAGGCACAACTTTGAGGCTGTCAGGGACGTCAGCTTGGGCTCAAGGGGTAGTTGGGTGACAGGCCACCTCTCGAAAATCTAAGCTGACTTTGTGTAAAATCTTGATCATCTCAGTCCTACTCTAGGACAATATCGAAAGCTGATTATGCTGTATTTTCGCCAGAAACTTGTCTCTCAACGCCTTATTGATCATGGCTGAGTGCCGGACTACCGGGAGATAAAAGATAAGAGGGTAGCTGACGTTACTAGAAGCACCACTGCGACATAATAAAACGATCGTCATGACCAATCCAAAACCACACAAAATAAATTGGAAAGGCGTGTGTTTGCAAATGCATATGCCATTTGTGATTTTCTCCAATTCTTCTATTTCGTCGCTTTAACCCACGACAGGGATTAGTTACACGTACACACTTCGACGGAGAACAGGGAAAGAAAATAGATCGCTGTAAACGTTGTCGTCCTGAGCGAGCCTCGTCTGCTCTTTTACTTACCGTATGAGCTAAGGATTTAATGCGGAGGATTGTTCCCTATACAAAATCAGATGTCGGTTGTAGAAAACACAGGAAATGCCTTCTGGTCATCATTTCTACCACCTTAACAATAATATAACACTTGGTTGGGTGGTAGTTGGGCTGCCAGCGAAATCGCTGGACCATGTTGGTCAATTGTGATATCCATAGTGAGACTACTACCACTAATCGACAACTTCGGTGATAGTGCCGTTAATTTGATCGCAACAGCAAATGGTGACTGGACCAGATTTGAAAACTAGATAAAAGCGTTTTAACTTTGCTTTCACTTCGATATTCTGGTATTCTTGCTGGGATCGTTGATACTTCACGAAATGTTGCAGGAATGGTTTGGTTTTTTCGTAGGACTTGTCTTGTATCCCTACACAGGTATTAAAACTCTCTCCCTTGTGGTTCTCCAGAGCGTTGAAGTCGGAGAACTTATTGTCATGCTGAAGCATACAAGTTGTACAACATTCTAGAAGTTACTTGATGTTGCTGTACCGGTACAGCTCGCTGGACTTTAGCCGGCAGCCTTGGTGTCACATATTGGTGAATGCTTGTGAAACAAAATGGACTTCGACTTTCTGTCGTTGGGAAGCCTCAGCAGCGTTTTGGATTAACCCAGTCTTCACTGAATCGGAAATGAAATTGGTCAAATCTTTGAAGTTCTGAGTCGTTTTTTGGTCTTCTGATGGGATTTCGACATATTCAGACAGTTTATTTTGATTTCAATTATTCTTAACTTGACTTCTTTTACGTTTGTTCTTGCTACCCTGTAGTAATATCGTTCGTTACATTAATACCGGCGGAAATTATTTCCCTGTCACGAATGAAAGGTAATGATTTCTAATTTTCCCATTAGTTGCACATGGAAATGCTGATGACTCGGTCCAAAATTTGCGTCGTTATTCCACCAATATCGTATCGAATGTCCAAAGTGTCTAGGTTGTTAACGTAGATTAAGGACTTGGCTTAGCCCTAGAGCAAATAATAGAGTGATGAGGCGTCTTATGGATGAGCGCCCCGTTAGACGATCCAGGCAGCCAATTCTTCCTTCTATCATTGCTATCTGATAATACAAGTTGATGACGCGTCTAGGGTGAACTATCAAATTATTTTTATTTATGTTACTTATGCGTGAAAGCCTTTCCATCAAAAGCCGATTTGAAATAAATAGGTTTTCAAAATAGATTGGATCATTCTGTGAAGATAGAACAAATATCTAAGATACCATTTTTCAGATTCTGCGAATAAAAAACAAACATCTGTTTGAACACGGTATACTGCAAATTTCAATAAATCGAATACAAATCATTCAACAGTGGTAGTAAATCACATTCATATCCCGAGGAAACAATTCATACAGTTTCATGATCTACTCGTGCTCCCAATTATTATCCGCGGCCCATTACGTATCCGTGGCACCTAATAACAATTGTTTAATTCCATTTACTGGACTGCGTCACAGGCACACAGTCTGCGAAGCAAATAGAAAACACCTCCAGGCAAAGTGAATCCTGCCAGCACATCAGCATAGGTGCTGCTCATTGAATCGGAATCTTCATGTTCGCATTTCTCTCCACACCGATTGCAGGCAGCTCCCCAACTGCGGTGATTAAAAATCACCACTCGCTTTTCGGATCTGTGCCTGCGAGAAAATGAAACAGAAATTCTTCAAAACTATGATTAAGATGCACAATTTGTTTAAAAAACATTGATACAAACCATAAATTGATTGCATCCCAGCGGGGATCTCCCAGCGGTGGAGGCAAGTGGGCGGCTCATCTTAGAAACACCACTCCATGTCCAGATCCCCAGCAAGACTTAGCCAAAATACAAAACTGTAAATTGTTGTGTTTCTTTTCAAGTTGTACACCGGTGCCGACATCGATGAGAGGAGAATAAACGAACGCTGTGTCAAAGGCAAACACTAGACCTAGTGCTCGTACTTGCGAGATCGTACGCACGCCACCCCTGAAGGAGCTTCCTGCTGTTTGCTGTTTAGGCAAACAAATGATGAAATAATACAACCATAACAACATTCACCTTTCATCGTTGATATAAGTGCTCTGAGTAGCTGCCACGTATCGATAGACAGGAACCTTGTCCTTGGAATTTGATCGAAGGTCAGCTCAGTCGCTGTTAATGTCGTCGATGTCCTCGAGGAGCGTTCCGGATTTGCGCGTGCGAACAGAAGCAACATTTCCCCTTCAAACAGGAATACACCGTAGATTTTTTCTCCAGTCGTGTGCACACAATATCTTCTCATTCTCATTCGATGATAATTGACAATCCTCAGGAATCCCGAATGTCTTTTCATTATTTCGTAAATGTTCGCAAGTTATCTTCACAGTATGACATCAGTAGCATTTGTGTCCTTGGGCCGGCCGTGCGCTGTTCTTTCGAATTCTATCGTTGTTGTCGCGCGAATGCAATAAGCCGAGCCACACGAATCCTCTCGCTCCGGATCGAACAGCAGAGAGAGAGTAGCAAATTATCGGAATTTCAGCTGACAATTGGGTGGACTTGCGCGACAAAGTGAACTATCGTTCCTATGGCATTGTGCTGCAGACATCTCACTTATGCACCGTGAAATTCGACGATTTCGCTGCTCCGTCAGTCCCCGAGTCATGGAATACCTTATTTCCTTTTAAGGATCAGCATTTTTATGCATTTATTATTTTATTACCGGCTGTAATAATATTAGTCTGCGAACGTGTACCGTCAGGTAGACATTCAACGGGGACAGGAGTAAAAAATTTATTGCATTCGTGAGCCAGAGCTGCTGACGTGAAGTGAAGTTCCGCATTCGAAGGCAAGGAGTGACGTTTGCTAGGCAACTTCCAGAGCAAATATTTGTTTTCGAAATGTAAATATTCTAAGCCGCTACAAATCATAAATGAAGATCTTACGTACGCAATTTTTGGATGACCAGAAGAGACTGACCGTGTTTGCGAAATGTCCAAGAAGACAATAACATTATTGACGTCATAAAACTATATTTAGTCCAATTTATTCCTTGAGACAACATTGATCTTCTTCAGAATTTGAGGATTATTTTTAAATCGATCTGCAGAGTCCACAGGGCGCTTAATGTGAAATATCTTGCTGCGAAATTCCAGAAAACATCTATCAGACAATCGATTTTTATTTGTGTTACATAACACTTCGGCGAGTTTGTTTCGCAAGGGATAGTTTTAGTTCTGGACCAATCTGGACATTTATTTGCAGAAGTGGGACTTACGGGGGAGAATATTATTCTTTGAATCTCAAATCGATCCGAGTGAGAATGAACTGGAGTATATTGCAATTAAAAATAGAGATCTCTTGTGCGGGATTTCTGTTGTTTAAAAAACTCGTTGTTTTTGTCTTGTCAGCAAAATATTCACAAAGATCTGACTGAGCTGGAAATTTCGATGAGTGGAAATTGGGCAATTATAAATAGAGTGCAATATTTAAGAATGAGTATCTTATTTAAAAAAGTACGTCAGGAAGATAACTATATACACCGAGACGACAGTCAGCGAATCACGTGGACAAAATGTATTGTTATTGTCATACGGGCTTGAGGCCTGAGGCATGAGGCCGGTATGTGCGTAGTGATTAAATTATCTGTACGATATAAAGTGTTCAAAACTCTACCTAAGCAATGTCGATGTTTCGAGAGAAGTGGAGCCTTCCGTCGAGACATCGACAATGCTCAGAGAATCCCAAACTTCACCTTTCGGAGTCGACATAAAACAGTGGGTCCTCATCACCAGTGGTAACTTTCAAAGCTAGGCCCGGTTCAACTAGCGGCTACAGCCCCTCCCATATTGGTATTATAAACTACTGGGCCTCGGCGGGCACTCTTAGCGTCATTCTATGATATCAAATGCACTGCTTCAGGGTTTAGTAATGCGCTATCTTCAAGTTGTACCTTCCATATGAAGGGGAAACGTACTCATACCAAGGATGGACGGTACGGTAAGCTGTTGGGAATTGTCCCAAGTCAGTGATCTCATTACCCCGAGGAGAACTTCAAGGTATATAAGAAGATCGTAACTTCTAACATAGACAAATGGGCCACTTTCCCAACTTGAATAAGGAGACGATGCGTCCCGATGCCCAAAAACAGTGGTACACAGATGGATCTAAATCTAACAATGGTGTACAGTGGTTGTGGCACATTGATGTCAGTTACACATTCCTATTAGGAATCCAATGAATGGCTCAAATCATTGCATCTTAGAAAGAAAGAAAATTAAACAGCACTAAAATATCGACATTTTCTGAACACCAAGCTGTGTTTAAAGCTTAAATGAGCTCCACTTATGACTCAAAAGTCAAAGTAGTCACTCAAAGTATGGGATTGTCATAACAACATAAAAAGAAAACGAAATATTGAAGTTCGGACATGAACACGAGGGCAACGGCAGAAGGCAGATCCAAAAAAGTTGCTGAACTACCTTATGGGTATAGGACCTTGCCCTCAAACGCAGATGCATGTAAGAAACTTCTTGATTTAGTTTAAAGCAGTAGGTATGTAGGTGTATGGATGGTCTTAAGGCCTTGCTTCTGTGTCTCACATTATGCCAACATATTGGGTCGATTGATTGTTATACTATCGTGAGACCTTCGTTTGCTCATAAAATAATCCGGATTTGTCATTAGGAAGCTTTTCATTTCTACACCGCTCAAGTTCTCCAGCTCTGCGAAGAAATGCTCCTACAAGGAATTGGCTTATTTTCTTTGCTAGGGCTTGTCATTCGCAAAACATATGGTTGACAGATTATATTTCTTCTTCATCTGCAGCCCCTACAAAAGTCGTTGTGTGGTATGTTCAGTCACACACCAGTACCAGTAAGGACTCCTATTAGCATTCACATTTCCTTGCGACTAAAGCTGATCTATAATATTGATCTCATTTTGCTCTGCGTCGGCCACAGGGCTATTGCTGTTGCTCCAATTTTCAGACCATCGCGTTTTTTCCTTGTGGAGCTGAGCGTCGTGGATGCATAATGGATTTCCCGAGTTTCTTCCATCTCATATCCATTTTTCCAAAGATTGTCCGTTTATCGTTTCCTTGGATGCCAGTTAGCTCTGGTAACCAACAGAGCGCCACCGATTTCAACAAGGATATTTCACTTATGCTTTGTTTATGCCGAGTCTTAGCTTAAGTTTTCCTTCATGTTGGCTTAAATGCAAATATCACATTCCATTTGTCCACCACAACCCTGTTATTTCAGATTCACGAACAATTTATCTTTCTCTCACATAAAACCGGATCTATGATTGCGTTCTTTGATTTGTCAAACAAATCCATTGAAAATCGATGTGGGCAACCGAGACCCAGAGAGAAGCTATCCCACCATCACCACTGCACAGTTTCTGCGATTGAACATAACAATGATTCATAGGATTTCATCACCTAATCGGTTGACAGTTATTCAAAAATTAGCGCAATTTCGTAGCCTTTATACACTCAAGTGTCCCTTGATTGACGATTGATTTCACAAACGAGACGTGTAATTTTAATTGCCACAGCGCACTTCCTGTTGCCCGCTATTCTGGCTACTCTAGCCTCCTCTAGCAAGTGTCACTGCACTACTCCTTGGATCTACGACTATGATTTTTATTTTTTCAACTCTAAAATGCAAAATCTTATTGAAGTCACCATCTACGACAGACAACAACCAAGGACACGTTTGAAGAACAGCCTGATCTTTGTCCGCAATACTCGTTTAACAAATTAGCTTGAAATGTGGCGACTCTTATGGGCCATTTAAATTTTATGGTCCATGCAAAATATAAATAAATTGAATCTGATAGAATTTTAATTTTTCACTTTCGTTCGTTCTTTCGTGCGAAAGGCACACACATGGAGTGTTGTGGCACCGCGCTCGGCAACTGGGGGACTCTCAAAGGAAATATTCCGCTTAAGACATTGCCATCTCGCCGGTCATACGTCTGAAGGAGCACATGTGTGCCTTTGCATTTGCACGGAACTACGCTGATAATTGTGTGTTTTTTTTCATTTATAGACCATTTGCTTGTGGTGTTGATGAACAAAGGAGAATCGTCTAAGAGGAATACGCGCCTTGCACTTGAACACCAAATTGAGACACCTACTTTGTGTGGAGTATTTTTTGAGGCATAACAACTGTTTACATTCTTTCTTTTCATTTTCTTTAAATTAAATTAATTGCGTCTGTATCATCTGTGACGTTTATTTAATTGAATTTATGTATATTTTTTGTACCAAATTAGCCGCGATGATATCTAGCCGTAATTTTGTACGATATACCTTAAATATGTGATATATGAATGGATTTTTTTATGTGGTTGGACTGTCGATCAACTTACGTCTTACACATAATATATGAACGCATGTGAATTTGATATATGTTAAGTCGTTGAACTTTCTCTGAGATGAGCTCAAATTATTTACACTTCTTTTTCAATGCGGTTCCACAACTTGAACTAAGAAAATATTATATCCCGTGTGGACTTTATTGCACATTTTATTGGCTTCACTAGACCGACTTGACATTTGTTTTAGCCACAATAAGACACTACCATTTTAACAAGTTTTCGAACACGTTCGTCGATGGATATACAGCAAGACGAGGCATAAAAGTAAAGCGAAAGCATGAAGGTTTATATAGTTTTTTTCCAATTGTTATATTTCAGCTGTCGTCAAAGTTACTATTAAAATCCCGTCAACATTTTTAGTAAGGTTTGCTATTTCATCGAAATTTCGGCTAGTGGATATCTACGTGGGGTCGGTCGTTATCATGGCTTCAGTGTTCTGGCAAATCGTTGCAATATATAACCAGATAGAGACTGGTGCGAAATGAAGAAATCATAGCTTACATAGTGGCCAGTGTCGAGGGACACCCAGAAATGTCGATTCGATGCCGCGCCCACCAGCTGTATTAAGAATCCCCAGAAAGTCAACCCCACTTATGTCCCGGTTGAATTTGGACCTACATCTGTATAAGATTGTGCAGACACACGTATTAAGGGCAAACGACCATTGACAACGCAGTGAGTTCATTTAATGGCAGTTTAAAATGTTGGCCGGAGATCCGGATTTTGGGCAAAAAATCAACTTCTCGGACGACCCCCCCACAGCGGTTATGTCAACAAGCTAAATTGCCGATATTGTAACGAATACAATCCACAAGTGTCCGATCAAGGATCAATGCATTCCTAAAGATTGACTGTTTGTGCTGTTTATGCCATGGCATCACCATCGGGCCTTATACCTTTCGTTACCGTCAATGGTATCAGGTATAGCGCGATGTTAGGCTACTTTCTGTGGCCAGATCTGGACAACATCGGTATATCTGAGCTGAGTAACTGGACTATGCTACATTCTATACAAGCAACGCTCGAAGTTGTGAAGGAGAAATTTGTCGAATAGGTCATCTTACGACGAGCTTTCGTCAATTGGCTACCGTCAATCAGAGATTGAGGGCAAACTTCGAGGCGCTTATGTTGGAATAACGCCGGACATATTGCACCGAGTCACCAAAATTGGACCAGGCACTGGAAGCATTGTGAAAGTCATTTGCATCTTATTTCGTGCATAATGGATGAAAGCAGTTTCAAACTAAAGACGCAATTAATTTTATATCTTGCACCAATGCTGTTTTATCTTAGTTGTTTTTCCATTGCTTTTATCTGGTGCCCGTGCAGATATTTGAACTAGCTAATTGGAAGCTAATTCCTCGGCACGCTTCGACGAGAGCAACATCAGGGAGACATACCATCCCCAAGAGAAGACATACAGCTTTGATAGAATAAATGAACCCAAGACACCCTACGAGAGAGACGCTCCGCCAGTGGATCCGAATGAATTGAAAAGGCGTCTGCTGACTGTTGGTGCGGATGAAGACAATGACGACGAAGACGAACGGCGAAGCACTTCCAAGTCGACAGTTAGTCAGCAGACCTCAACAAGTATTGAGACTGAATAAGAGTCTAGATCTGTTGCAGGTTCAGAATCAGATTCGAGAAACAAATCCGACGCCAGATCGTTCTCGCAAAAGCGTGCAAATGGAGTTGTGAAGTTTGCATCATTTTTTGTTGGGTTGCTCAATAAATGTTTAGTTTTTAGTAGATTGAAAAAAAAAGATAAATATTGACAATAACATTAAGTTACACTAAACATACCACAAGCTTGTCAGTGTAAGAGCACATTAACGTTATACTCCTCCAATCATTGATGAAAGTAAGATTTCACGCTGCTCCGTCTCCAAAGCATGCAACTTCTTGACCTAGCACGGTTTGCGACAAAATCCCCAGTCACTTTCAGTGTGACGTGACCAGTCAAACGTTTAGTTTCATTCTTGAAAAGAAAAATATATATAACGGACGGACGTAGCCTTATGTCAACTTAAGTAACTGTCCGAACTCGCAGACTAAACACTATAAACTATCTTTGGATCTGTTTACTTTGGCTTACTTGATTGTGAGCGAAAAGAATTGCTCTAAGTAAGTAAGTAGCAATCGGCATTGCTATTCAACTAAACTTTCTAGAAGCATTTGTGAGCACTTCAACAATTAACGATGCTTCTGGTTATGTTGAGTTCGATTTTGATATGAGCCGTAACACAGTTAAGCAACTCAGTTTTCTGTGGCAAAATGTACTCTACATCTTGCCCTCACTAAGATGCACAATGTACATGAATATGTGCGTCGAATTAATGTACGGCAAATACATATTTTTACCAATAAAGTTTCTCTGAATGAATTTTGCCACCCTTGGCCACATCCTCAGTGGTCCACCCACCCCGTAGAATGAATTTTGCAAGCATCCGGCGGATATCGTGCAAGGACATCTTCCTGCGAGATATGTAACTATCGAAGCTTCGCCCAACCTTGTTACATCATCTTCCTCATACGACGTGTGTAACAGTCACAATTCAAATAAGATTGAATTCCAATACACATAACGTTTGCAAATTTACAAATCGAGTAAATACATCCGTTGCTGTCACATTTAATTTTACTGCATACGCATTTCTTTCGAATTAGAACATTGACTGGACATGTAAGCGAGAAAAAATTGCACTACATTTTGCATATAATCTGTGATTTAGTTTGGGCACCAACCACTTCCGAATTTTATGCGTCGGTAATATAGTGCGCCGAAGTTGTTCGTTGAGTTCTGTTGCTGTGGTGTTCATTCTGTGCACCACGTTGAAGCAACATCGATGTGGCATCTACAATGTGTATACACATGTGTGATCCATATGAATAGCAGAGATTAGGTGAGTTTTTTTCCAAAAAGATGTGGATATTGTAACGTATTATAAGCATTCTGACGAATATCATGCTATTTCTCATGTGTGGGGTCTTTAAATTGTATTGGACTTTGTGTGTAAGAAAGTGGCTGGGCAAGACTATGGATGAAATGGATTGTAATAAAATCTTTAATGTGTATCAACTGGGATTGATACTTGCCTTAAACAGCCATGCACCTTTTTGTTGCCATTCTGATAATTTAATTAACACGATGATTTTTGATCTGTGTTAAATCTGTAATGCAGAGTTCTCCAGATCAGTAACACGAAGTGTATTTTTCAGTGATTTTATGATGTTATCTATATCTCCGACGACCGAAGTGACGTCACCAACTGAATTGTACGTATCAAAAGCTTCAGTCGCGGGGTCTTAACTATTCTTTCATAAACGGGACATGCTGTGAAATACTTGACAGTGGTAGGGAAGTGGCATTAATTGGTTTGATGCAATTCTTCTCTTCGTTGGAAATATTTTACAAATCTGTGATTCCTCACTAACTATTCCATTTATCCTTGATTTCACACTGTGAACAAACTTTGGCGATATTTTCGGGATAGGAGGTAGTGTAAGGATACAATGTTGGTAGACTCGAATACGATACATTGCAACAGGTAATGCACTAACCGGCAATGCGGTAGGTGACCACTGAATTTGTTTAATCTTATATAATCCCATAAAATTCCGACGACATCGCCTTTGATATCCGTTGCTACTCCGGTTTGTAAAAAAAACATGGGTCCTGACTCAATATCCTGACTCGAATGACATAATTCAACCAGTCCTACTATACTTGATAAAAAGCAAAACAGCAATTAAAAACTAATTGCTGAGATGGTGATTCTAAATCAGTGTTCGACGGTCATGTTTGAGATGAAGGTGAATGGATGAGAAGACCGCCATTTCTATGCACTGTACAAAGACGCAGAGGCCAATTCGACGACTACATTCATGGGGTCTGCCACATTAAGCGTCTTATTAGAGATATCTAAGCCCCTTAGTTGAAGAAGGAGAGAGAGATCGTACCGTGGTTATAAAGAAGAAGTCATCCTGGACGCGCGACAACTGGGTGTTGATGGCTGAAAGCAGAGTGCCACGGACGGTCAACAAGGTAGCATTAACATAGGCCTAGGTTCATATCATACACGAATATTGGACGAATAAAGTCCCAAAGGATGCTCGTGATTTTCCTTAGTAGAATTTAGTTTCCCCGGTGTGTTCATGAAAGTACCACTCATACATTTTAAACAAATGCACAAAGTAAATGAAGTAGGATTGATTAATACAGTGAAGCCTTTCTAAGTTGGCCATCCTCGGCACAAACTTCTCTGACCAAGTTAGGCAGGAGGCCAACTTTGATTCTGGCAACGGTTCGATCAAAAAATGCTACAGCGTTAGCTATCGTTTCGTCTGCAATAACTGCGACATTGCTGCCAGGCGGAAGGACTGCTCAGTAAGCATCGATTCTCTGGATCGATCATTGCGAGATTTTTCTGGCAACGTTCAACTATTCGAGATTTTAGGCAAACATTGTCTGTAATTTATCGATCGACACCAGCTGACGAAATGCTTGCCGAAAATATTCAACATTGCGGTGACACGTACGTACAAATATGCGGGTCCAGCTATAGGACGATCAATCAGCCGAGACGACAGTTACTGGACATTGGGAACGGAAAGCTGCCAGTCGGTGAGGCGAATATCATTGCTTGATCATTGTTGTAATTCAATCACATCGAAGAAGAACTGAATACCGATTGACTAAGTGAACGAGTTATCCTTGCTGAGACAACGATTTTAACAGGGAATTTCAAATGTGAAAATGGCTCTATCTCAAGTTCAATCTTTCGAATTCGCCCAAACATGTTCAATGGGTGTTTTAGGTTCGGTAAGTGTTGCACTGCTCTTTTTCTGCAAATTTTCTTGGCCATTATATGTATGTACGTATATATAATATTTGTAGGCTACTGCCTAACTCTTGCAGCAGTCTTTGACCAGAAAATTGTTCATATTTTGGCTTGAAAATTAATTATTGAAAGCTTGCTTTATTTGGGAGGCAAATAAGGAGTTGGTTCGTTTCTTAACAGTTTGTTTTTGGAGCACTGTATTTTCCGTGCTATATTGACAAAAAGAATAACAAGAATTGACGGCCTCACCAAATTTGTGGCCACATTTTTTGTCTTTCATTGAAAAAAAATGTTCAGTTAAGATTGTGTTGTTTGTCACAGTTGTTGCATTGCTTCTTATTAATTTCGCCTTATGCATAACATTTTTGAGTATTGTCCATGATCTCCTATTGTGACCAGACTTACAATAATTTTCATACAGAACCTCAACTGCGTGTCCTTTACACGTCTCAACATTTAATCGTATTCCTATTCCCCGAGCGGTATCAGCAAGCCATTATCTTGAATAAACCAGCAACAATTTACCACATGCGTGCATATATGTACTTACTCCACCTCAAGATATAATAAGATAAGGTAGCCTTATGGCTTTACCAAATATTTCGTCATTTATCTCCCAACTTTGGATACGATCAGTAATTTACATATTTTCTTCAGACTCAGCACCTACGGCATTATTAGCCAAGAATCACCACTACTCATTATTTGGTTGAACACTTTATCGACTTGTCTGTTACAGAACGATCAATTGCATTCTTTGCCTGTGTAATGATAGGTATTTGGGAGAGCATCCATAGGACGCTTCATAATGACTTATTTAATGTGTACTTGAATGATTCTTGCACGTGTTCCATTGACAATCAGAAACACATAATTGGTGGTTATGTGCATCTGATGTTTACACCTTCCGAGGCACTATCATTTTAAAGAGATTTTGATCCAGCGTTCAGTGAATACATTACTTAATGGCCATTAACCAAGAAGCTTGGTTGGACAGTTTAAATTATAAGGATCGTAATGAATTCCTTTAACCGCAGGCAATAATAGTTACAAAGTTCATAACAACGTTTAAATTCCTATCTAACTTAGCTTTCTTTCATTTCGTTTCATTTTATTTGTTTTTATTACAATCAAAATAACATGTAGATATATTGAATTAAATTATTAAAAAATATAGCTTAATTCGAGCCAGTATTAATGGCACATTTTGTCTAATAGTGAGATTTTCAATATCCGAGTAACTTAGAGAGAATATACATTTTTTAAACCAAATAAAAATAAAGATTGTACTCTCTTACACGTTAGACGACTATATAATAAATAAAATAGATGCTGCGCGGTAGCAAAATTGGAGAAAGAAAAATGAGCCTTGTTAATGGCTGGTACTGATACATAATTTCTAGAATTTTTTCTTAAATTATAACAATCATTTGGGTACATATTTTGATCAGCTTGTCTTCAGAAGATTAATCGCACACAATTAGTAGATTATACAAGTAAAACTCATGGAAGTATTACATTACTACTGGCGTGCTAAGGTGATTTAGGTGGAAAAGTGTGTACGAAGACTGACGCAAAATTGTCTTCAATTTGTCGATATGGCAGCCCCATTTAAAGTTTTAGTCTGCCGTGAGTCACAGATATTTTTATGTTGACATGTTCTCTATAACTTCTGTGCAAATCTAATTATTCTTTTATTCCGACACATGTATTTCTGTGCAAGCAATCCACGTCGGGCAATCTTAAGTTTAATTCTGGCAATATGCGACGGATGCATGTACATGTTGCATGTTGATATTTAATCCATGGTCTTGACACCAAGCAGCGACTCTATTGATAAGTATTGCTGCTTAGTCAACGCTCCTATGGCCAACAACATTCGCTGTGTCGTCCGTACACACATAACCCGTACTATACCTTAGCAGTGACAGTAATTCGTTGACGTATGAGACTAAAAGCAGTGGACCTAGCTATGACCCCTGCGGGACACCGCAATCGACCTTTTCTTCATCACTTACATGCCACAAATTTTTATCCGGAATAAGCTGTTACTTAGGTAACTTGTTCTTTTTCAAAAGTCGACTTTTACACTAGTAATCAAGCTTGAGTAGCTCATGGAGGAATATATAAGGTCTACTTCACAAATAACAGAAAAACCACCGGATTCTTGATGAACACCAATATTGGTATACCTTTCTGAACTGAAAGCATTTATTAAAAAACCTTTTTTTATTAGTTCCTGAAACTTTCTGAAGACTGAATTTGTTTTGAAACTTTCTGAAACAGACTGGTATTTTTAAATTAATGATTATTTGTGATTTCGGATTTTTTTCTTTCTTCATTTATTTCCAAAGTATGACATTTCTTTTAGACTACTTTAACAATCAGGTAACAAATGTGTTTACATATTTTGTCGTTTGATTATCTAGATTAAATTCCCGACATGAACAATTTAAACAACTCTCGCTTCCGTCTCACTGACAGTACTCAATCCAATTGTCTAGAAAAAGTTTCTTAAGCTGGTCGTTAGGCTTCGAAATTGGCCAAGGGCTGTGAGTCAGGCCTAGGTACACTAAGTTGTTGCGCTCCCATATTTTAGCTCAAGGGAAAAACAAAGCTCATGCTCCTTGAGTATGTAGGGTTCAGTAAAGGCTTCACCATTCCGTTTGATGAATCTAAGCAACTAATTGGTTTCATTGGCAACGTAATGGACGTAAAGCAAATGCAGGAAATCTGATGTCCACCATCGTTCGATGACATCATTCTGAAACCTGAGAGCCTCATTCTGAGATTTCATTGCGAGTTATGCCAATTTGATAAGACGTCGTTAGAAAATAAAAAGAAAGAGTAAGTGTCTCAAATGGCTGCCTTGTGGAACACCAGATGAAACCTAAGTTTGGCTAGGTAAAGAATATTTTTTTATAAATATTATTCTCCTCTACATTTCGAGAAGAAACTGAAGAGAAATTCCAAATACGTATGAGAGTATTTGTAAATTTAGCAGAGGCAAATATTCAAAATAGAATGATTTATTAAGAGAGCGCTTCTTAATAAAGTAACAAGTACCAATCATGCACGTCATACAACGATGTGTGTACATTTTACTGAACCAAAGCAGCCAAGATTCGTTCAAATGCTTCTGGTAATCTGGTAGCATGTTGTCGCACTTAAGTTAGTAAACTACAGTCTTTGTAGATCCTAATACCTCAATGAATTCTCACATTGTATGATAGATGAGATGAGATGAAGATAATGTTTTCAGCTAGCAGTGAAATTTAGTTTCTTTATTTCAGACTTTAGTTAGCAATAGCCCCGGAACTCATAAACGAAAAAAAAAAAAACAGTTGGGAAAAAAAGCCTGCCACTCTTACAATCTTACACTCTAAATATACTTGCAGCGTGACTGTTAAAGTTTCACTCACTCCTTTCGAAACCGTTCGTCGCCTTGTCCCATTTGAACCAAATCTTTCCTTCCGTACAAATGGAGTTCGAAAACCAGCAACCGCACCTGGGCTGAGAAACGAACTTTGAGTCGAAACGCAGGTAACCAACAATTATCCGCACGCAATATTTCAATGAAGGCGACATTCATGCATGTAAGTACGTACCTTTCGGCTGAAAACGATGGGAAGACTTCCCCTATGCAAGTGTCGGCAAGGCCCAACCCACGGTGGCGATGGCATTGTCAGCCTCGTGGGGAACGGCCTAAGTAACATGGCGCCAGATACAGCCTGTGAGTTTGTCAAATACGAGAAACACAAATGTTGACAAGGTCTCCCAAATGAAGAGAAACACCTTTAACCCACCCAGTGATACGGTAAGGTTGTCGGTGAATGTTCACAGTTGACACTCCATGCGGAGTCATCGATGATCACTGATGCACCGGCATGATCTATTACATTGTACCGCGTAGTCCGATGATGAACAGCACTAATGAGCGTTCCTTAAGTGAATCGGAAACACATGAAGTTTTCCTAATGGGCCACACCATACGGAGGTTCTAATGGTCAGCTGAGGCTCACAGGTGGGTCAGAGACACACCAAAGCTCTGGAGCCTCATGCCTGATACTTATCCCCACACAATCCAATGTTAGATGAAAACACAAACAGAAAAGGGACAACAATGAAAAAAAAAATGAAAAACAACGGTTAGGAGGTAGGCACCTACTATGTAGAATAGCATCTTAGATTTTCCGCTCGGCCCAATGATGGACTTTTGGTTGCTTCCACCTTGTGCTTGGCGAAACCACATCACGATTAATGGCTAGGAGGAAATTTGTAATCAAGAGGCAGCAATCATACTTTTTGTGTTGCCAAGGCTGGCCGTGTATGCTCATTGGAAAGTGCTGCTGCTGCTTCTTGCTGCCATTGAGGGTTTGGGGTTTTTTCGCGTAGCGCGTTTGTAACCATTTCTTAGTGCTTTTTGTTTTGTTTTCATTCGTACGTTTGTTTCGGGATCATAATGCTGTGTGGAGCCTTAATGGCGTTTTAATAGTTTGATTGATGCCAGCACGCACCTTCTTGATACCTTTTGTTGATTATTATTATTATTTTCCCCCCAAGTTGTTGTTTTTTTTTTCTTCTTTTTTCTTTTGTTTCGTTGCTCCTCATGGCCGTCAGTCAGTTTCATTCGTCTCTCTTCGCCGCTTCTTAGTCGTATTTGGGGGGATTGTTCGGACAACAGGAGTAATTTTGTTTGGTTTACGGTTTGACACGAGGTGGGGGCGACCGAATAGTTTGATGAATCAAGAGGAACAGCAACAACATCACTGCCACTCAAACAAGAATACGAATTTTAAGCTCATTAGGGGTGGGGAGGATATCAAGATGGTGCGGGGGAAATGTGCGATGTAGTGCACGAGAATAGTTCATTATATGAGAATTAGCCCTGGTATTTGAATCGATCGGAAGACGGAGACTGGTGCTTGTTTCGGGGAATTTCTCCTCTTCAAAGGAATTGACGGAGAAAGGAAATTACTTGCCGCTAATAACCGTGCTGAGAAATGGAACAGTTGCAGTGGGGTGCCTTGACTTTTTATGTACTAGAAGTGGAGTAGAGAAATGGATTTCAAACGAAGGGGAGGAGCTTGATACATTTCATGAATCATCTCGGCATCTATGCAATCATACAATTTCAGTTAGTCCACTGAGACGATAATGTGATCACGCAGATGTTTACTGATTCTACATCCGGGATGAATCTGGCCATCCACCAATCTGTCATCACTTTTATGGTACACCGCATGTTGGTCGAGATCTCTTCAATTTGTGTGCTTCACCTTAGGCGCGGTCGTTTTTTTTTTTTTTGTCGTGTGCATAAATTTGGTAGGTTTCTTCGAATCTTTGCTTTACATACTGCTGGACGTCTACAGAGAGTTTGTGATTGATTCCAATATTCCGTCGCCCGTAGTGATTTGCTAGAGTGACCTAACATTGGTCCAACACCAAATTCCGCTTGAACCTTACCGCCTAAGTCTCTATCGATTAAGTCTAAAGGAGGAAATTAAAATAGGTCAGCTTTCTTCCATTGGCACTGTAGTGCAATCACAGTAAGTACCTATCTGCACACACTCTACACATCGTTGTAAGACATGCAAGCGCAGCAAATATTTATCTGAACGCGCGCTAGTGAGTTGAAATTCGAGTATATTTTATGGAATATTTTTAATAAAGGTTTGATTAGAGTATCGTTACAAATCGGAATAATCTACAATCAATCATATATTTTTTTCAGCGAATTCGAACAAGAAATAGACCCTCATCATTATATTATACAGTGCATGCAAAAATGTAACATTAATGCTAAATTAAATTAAACTAAAAATTGTGATATTTTATTGATTCAAAAAAATTGCTGCAATGGAAAATAAATAAGTAATGGAAGTAAATTTATTTTTTAAATGAGTACAAGGAGTCTGCTATCTAACAAAAGATCAAATAGCTTGCCTCAATTAGTTTCACCGTGAGCGTTGGACTTCGCCAAGGATGTGTCTTGTCACCTCTCCTTTTCATTATATATATGGACTGGATGTTGCAGTGCACCAGAGGCGATGAATGTTTAATTTTGGGAGAGTTGAGGGTAAGTCATTTTCTTTTTGCAGATGACTTAGTTATCCTCGTTTCCTCCCAGACGGAACTCCACCACGAGCTCGATAGAGTGCAGATGCTGGGATGAAGGTTAACGTGGACAAATCTGAGGTTATGGTAATTTCCAGAGCGCCTCAGTGCACTCTACATATTAGTGGAGTCCCATTGAAGCAGAAGTTCATGTATCTCGAGGTCTTTTTCACGAGTGATGGGTGGAGTAATGCTGAAATTTCCTGTAGGATTGGACAAGCTGGCTCAATTTTGAAACAGCTTGGAAGATCTGTAATCAGGAAGGCCGAGCTTGCTGTCAAAGCCAAGTTAGGGGTTTTCAATTCAGTATTTGTTCCAGCTCTCGTCTATGGTCATGAAATTTGGGTAATGAGCGAAAGAATAAGATCGCGCATACAAACTGCCGAAATGAGATTTCATAGTGCTGTTGTGGGAGATACTCGACGGGATAGGGTGAGAAACACGGGAATAAGCTTCGATGGTTTGGGCACGTGGCACAAATGTCATCATCACCACGACTTCCTCGCATCAAATAGGCGACCGCTTGGCAGACCCATGACGAGGTGGTTGGACTAAGTCGAAAAACTCGCCTTGTTGGGCTTGGGCATAACGCCTTATGAGTTAGAGTCGATGGCGGAGGATCGAGTGGCCTGGATATCTCTCGTTCGTGAATTACCACCGCGACCCCTGTAGTGGATCATGCGATCAGATGATGATGATGAGGATGACCAGTACCGAAAATTCACCTCAAAGTTAAACTCGGGCAAAAGGGGTATAATACTTCCAAAAATTGTATGATTTTATTTTATAGCTTCATTTCATAGCACATTTGGGGATAGACGTTTCTTAGAAACGAACACAGGTCAGTACAACGATCCTTAGTAAAACACCAATAATTTCATAGGGGTATACTTTGGTCCTATTAAGAACATCACGTCTCAAATAGGTTCAGTTGGACCCATTATGATTCCCTCTTTGCTCCTACTTCGTTCTGCCTCATGTTGGTGTTGATGTGTTGCTCAGCCATCTTGATATTCTAATAAACCCGAAAAGAGACATTAGAGGGATATTTGGTAGATCCTGGAGATTTTGGAACAAGTCTTCTCCCAGTGTTCTACGTTTCAACTGGCAGATATTGGGACAGTGATAGAGGTAATGAGGAGTGCCTTCTTTTTCTTTCACGTAGCTGCAGTCATCGCAAGCAACTTTTTGTCGCACTGAAGGAGTTTGTCGATTTTTCCACTGTTTCACTTGGGCTAAAGCATCCGAGTGGTCTCGCAGCTGGTTAGAGGTTTTTACCTTTTATTAGCTACTTCTATGATCGTGTCATCCACTTTCATAAATACCAAAACTATTACAGCGTTTTAGCAAAAAACATAAAAATGTTAATTTTATACAAAGTATGGCCATGGCGTTTTGTGTCTGTGCGTTGACTCCTACGCGCTTGAACCTCGGTGTCTGGGTTCGACACCCAATACGACCAAATATAATTTTCACGGCCTCACCTCTTTCGAGTCACTGACAATGCTCATAGAGTATAACTGTCTGGAAAAGCTTCTCAAACATGGCCGTTCGGAGTCGGCAAAAACTGTAGGTCCCTTCCACTAGTGAGAGAACAATAGCACGCACAACACGAGTGTTTGGTGAGAAGCTAGGCCCTGGCCCTCTACTGGCTGTAGCGCCATCAATATTATTGTTATATATATTTTGTTACTCTGTAAAGACAATTTAAAATGTATGAAACTTGTACTGGAAATAAATCTCTCTATCATCTATATTCTGTTACTGCACATGTTTTACTTCGTGGTGAGTATTTGGTAAAGTTTAAGTTTTATTTATTTTACGAATTAATGTTCGTTTTTGTTACTTAGCAAGACGAATACTTATACTTATAATTATCTATGCTACCACATATTTAAATGAGGGTGTACACGTCCCACTTGGAGCCACTGTAGGTGTGCCACTGATAATCAAGGTATGTTAGTTGCGCCTGTTTTATTGGCAGTACTGACAAAACTTATTTCAAAACAAGTACGCTTCTGAGAATGCAATTAATCAGTCCAAGTTATCTGTATCTCAACGAAGACGACTATGTCGAGCTAAATATCGCACTCAGTGAATTATGTCACAACAATGCCAAAGCCACATAAGAGGGGACTCAAATTATATTTTAAACTATTCTTTGCAATTATCCGCCATGCAAAGTTATTTTAATTAATGCAACGTTGCATGTGTTGTGGGCGTTGATTCCGCACCAAATGGCCGATGGTAAATTACGCAGCATATTTCAAAAAATTGTTCAGCCTCACAAAGGATAATAATAGGCTGTGCACAGATAGTGTGTCTAAACTATCATATTAAATTAATCATCTTTGCGTATGTGTCTTTTATAATTATGTGTGCATTGCAGATCAATATCTGGGATATCGCATGTGATTTTCAATATCGCGTGAAAAAAAGTGTTGTCTAAAGAGTAACTACCAACTGCTTGGTATCTCATTAGGTGTTTTATTTACGCTGTCTGCTCGAATCTCAGACTTTACTTGACTCTAGGGAAATTATATATTCAACGTTGCTAAGTGGATACGAAAAGAGTGGTGTTGTTACCGATTAAGTCGGCATGTCGGCCACAAAAGGGTGAAATCCAATTCGGCTCTGAGAAAAGAAGGAGAAATGTGTATGTTTCTTGTAAAACCAATGGAATTGCCGTATAATTAAACATTTTATGTAATAAGTGAAAAAAAGTGTCTGCAGTCACTTTAGGTACATACTTGATGTTGGGTTTAGGTGCATACTTGATGTTGGGTGTCAACGCAAGGAATTTTATGAAAAAAAGTCAGACTTAATGTGAAAATATAAACTATGCTTCATCATCAAACTTGTAGTTGCTGCTTGCTCATAACCATGCCGTTTGCTATTACACCTTAGCCACACTCATGGTATGGCAGCCTAAGCAGTCAATTCCATTGATTCCATTCATTGTTTCAGAACCCTGAAACGGACATTTATATGATTTTCAATTCGAAGACGATAAAAGTCTGGAGTTTGCCTACATTGGTACTTTTTATAGAGATCAAAATTCTAGTGATTTCAAAGTCTGGGCATGTGCCCTACCGATTATTTTGAAGAAGCACATTTTTATCAGCGCATTCGTTCAAGTGTCGTACATCATCGCCATCAAATGTCAAAAACCACTAAACACACATCTGACATTATGTTGTTCTTTTGTAACGCCCTCATTTGTCAGACATCTTTCAGAGGGATTCCTTGTTTATTTTTTTTCATAATTTCTGCCTCCCTCGCATGGACCCCTGGCAAGTTTGAATGCGACAACCATGTGACCCGCAAAACATGACCGTCGACATTTTCTTTTCCCTCTACTATGTGTCGCATTTTTTCTGAAATCAAACTTTCTGGAGACTTATGCTATATTCGAATACTCTTGGAGACATAAATCTCGAAAAACTTAAAGGAATGAATTCGCCAACAGAGTCTCAGCACACCATCATCGTGTCGCTGTTTTCGTAGCGCACGGCATGCATGTTTGCAGATCTCGGCTGGATAGTTCGCCATTTCAGCAGGCGGCCGTTGACTATTCAACAGGCCAGCCGATACGTTTAAGCGAAATTAATAAATTTTCATTAAAATGGAATCATCAAAGTCGGCGGCTGAGGCGGCGTGGCATTCGGTGTTCGGTGTTTCTTATAAATTGTCGGGCATTAGCCAAGTAAGGAGGACTTCAACAACTGCGATGCATGCTGTTGGTCTGCGTGAAGTGTATGTGGCCAGTTCGTAAGGGGTGTGTTGGAGATGGTTACAAGACAAAATGATTTGTTACTTTTTTTGTTGTTTTTGTAGCACTGTTTATTTTGCTGTTGCGAATTGGATCTCATGCAATTATTGGCGCTAGTGATGGGTGTCTGCAATGGCGAGCGGGATACCAACGCTGATCAGTGCTTGTGTTTACCTTTTGCTTTTTTTATTGATTAGCTCTTCGTACGGATATTTTTTTTTTGTTTGCTTTTATTTTATATGTAAGCGTTAATTATAAATTGGTGTTTCAGTTTACAACTTAATTAATTTGATATCACCATGCAATGCAGTGTATGGGAATGAAAGAGCTGGACTACAAGTGATTGTCATAGCTTTTTCTCTCACACGGACCGTACATGCACTTACAAGGACATAGAGCAGGAATATGTTCTTACTGGCTTGTACGAACATGTGAAACTCATAATTGGCCTTAAAAGAGTAACTTAGTTTATGTCATATTCACTGCGTGCATAATAACATTCATGTTAAGTCGAGTGGATGTGGATGTCCAGCGAGCTAGTCTCCGATAAGATTAAATTACTCGATTTGTGGGAGAAGACTAACCACTTCACTTTATCGGAACAGAAAAATGTATTTTTTGGCAACATTTCTTTACCATAATATAATTAATTATTTCACGAACTTCATTATACACTTTGATATCATCAATTACTAGTATTATCCAGAAACGAACTAGAATCAACCAAACTTCCATGTTTCAGCATTCAAAATGTTGTACATGACATAGAGGATCATGATAAACGCCCTAAAGGCTTTTTTATTTTTCCTCTTAATAGAGTCATCAGAGTTATCAAAAAATATTTGTAAATTGCCGGAGGTAATTGCGTGATGAACGACTATAACTAAAATGAATGCGACGTCATTATTACTCTGATGATAGTGTCTGATCCGATCTAACGACAATACACTTAAATGATAAAAGTCAAATATGTTGGGAAAAAACATGTATGGCTTGAGTGTTATTATTAATTTTAAGCAAAACTGCGGAGTCGATGTAGTTGAAGCCCCTGACTACCTCTAGGACATTGCTGATGACGGTAATGTGGTATGCCCTTTCGTGCTGGCTTCACGTGCCGCTTCGTATTCTTCTCAGACCACATCAGTACCGAGATCAAATGTCGAAAAACCCTTGTCAGCCGCTGTTTCTTTGGACTCAAGAAGCGATTGAGTAATAGAGCCCTCTATCGAATGATCAAGCTGGCATTTCCCAATCGGTACTTGACAGCATATAATATTCACTTTGAAATGTCAACTAATGATTAAAATTTACAACCAAAATTCCTAGTGTCGGTGTTGACAGCTTTAAGAGCGTTAATGCCAATCTTAGGTCGTAATTCTGGTTCCAATTCATATCCTCAACTGCCACTGTCGGATGTATGCGTGACAGTGAGACAATATTGAGCAAATGAACCAACACAGTCGATTCCACAGCGTTCTCAAGAACTGGGCATCGCTAAAAGAACACCATGGCAAATTTTGCGAAAGAATCTTGGCCTGTACTCTCCATATGAAACGACGTACGTTCTCGGATTGGACTTCTTGTTTCTGAAAGTGTGGGGCATGTTCCAAAGTAGTGGTGTATTGTTTCCTCTTCCTCTTAAGGAATTTTTTGATTTAGTGCAGACCACATCGTTTTCGATGATCTGCATATATTAATTTCTGCCCATCTACGATCGGTGTCGTTTATAACGTTCGTCATTATTAACGGAATTGATATGTGGTTCAAACAAGACGGACAGCGGGGGTATCAATCGACTTCTTGAAACCGCAATTTAATGAACGTGTTATATCGAGAAATGACCCTGTCGCTTGGCCGTCTAGATCGTGTGACTTAACCTTTTTTTTCATCAAGCCGGTCGTTAGGGCAGCTCAAAGTCAATATTGAAGACATATCATATCAATCATGTCTGTTTGCGTTTTATTTAGAAAAGAAAAGTTGTCAAGTCCTTATTGGAAAAGCCGATATAAGGCATTGATCATCCCAGTCCTATTGTACGGCGAAGAGGCATCGACAATTTCCAAAGTCGATGGATAAGTACTTGGTCTCATCGGGAGAAAAGGTATAAACCCGAGATATTTGATCCTGCTTACGTTGATGGCATCTAGAGGAGAAGATCCAAACTAGAACTGTACAAGGCCATGAGCCTTGCCAGTCAGATCAAGAGCTTAAAGTTGGCGTGACGCTTGTACATCTTATCTCTGGCCGCAAAAAGTTCAGGGTTTCGAGCTTTCAAAGGTGGCACACACAAGTGTATGAGGACCTCAACCAAATTGGTGTGCGGAACTGGATGCAGTTGGCCTAGGTGTGTTGGTTCAAGTCCAGGAATAAAATCAAACATAGCATCTAGACACCAAGAAATTCTATTAAGAACTAAATTTATAAATTTACGAGTAAAGTGCATATTGGTACTCTAATTTGCATAAGTTCATAAAAATGCACGCAAGTCAAGAGAATGTTTGATATCCCAGAGTTGGTTGATTGCTAAACCCTGATTCCTGTCCATTCCATTTTCTAATCTGATATTTTGTTAGTCCACGGTCGTCGATGAGTCTACAAAATAAATAAAAATTACATAATTTCTATTTAGTTGCCATATTTAAAGTACAGACCGCCATTACATCTTGTATCGGGTGCCATTAAATTCGTTACGAAACGGCGCCACTTGTTCCCATCATCTGTTTGCCCTCGAGAAAGATCGTCCCTTATCTGCTGTCATCTCATTTCAACGAACCGAATGGATGGATAAAAGAATTGCCTTTTCGTCTAATTTCAATGACAGTGGGGGACAGTAACGTACGTACATCCGTGAAGTTGCGATTCCATCACTAGAGCCACCATTAGAACAGCAGACGTATTTGAAATTCCCATAAGCAATGATTATGATGAGCTACATATTAGAGTACAGACAGAATGCCCTGTACCCTACGCATGGCCAACACCCCTCCGAACTCAGAATTCATCGGTATTATGGGCTTTTGTATGATTTTCCTAGCCCGCTGTGAATTCGTACATTTTAATCATGGATGTAACTTGAACTGTATGTGTGTCGTACGGCCAAATGCCAGACTGGCTGCTGGGAAGCAGCAGCAGCAGCAGCAGCAGCGAGTATGGCAGCAGCTCCAGGAAAAACAAAATCGATAGCAACACAACATCAGCGACAGCAGCAGCAGCAGTACCAAGTGTGTGTATGGTGGTGGTATCCTTTTGGGACCAAATGACAAATGACGAGGAATTCGTCAATGTCAAAATCAGACTGTAACAGTGAATAGCTAGTTCCATGTACACGTCTTCCTTGAGGGTGACGTACATTCGTATAAATAAGCACTGATACGGTTGTGTGTGAGTGGTATCGTCGTATCTATGCGCTATATATTGGCATATTTCGTCTTCACACGTGGGCACAGACACAGAAAAGTTGAATATATGAACATGGCTAAACTGAAACTGAAACAGTCTTAGAATGGTTGTTTTTCGGGAACTTAAGCAGCAACAGATTCCACACATGGCACATCCAATGTGAACATCTGCAAAGTGAAATGAGATTATGTCATTGTTTCATCTTAATCCTCCGTGTAATGGCAATGATGTCAGTTAGATGAAAGGTAATTGAATTACACAGGTGAGGATAGAAAACGACTTGGATCTTAAGTGAAATGGTGCTATTGAAATCATTTGTGTGTGTGGTTAAGGACTTCACATAAATAGCTAACTTGCTTGTGTAGCCTTCGATGGAAATGTCGACTATTGACTGTGTAAAAAATGGAATAAAGCCAAATGCCATGACCGACGATAGTTAACATCCTTGCTTATTGTAAAATGGAATTATTTCTTGTCCAAACTTTAATTTCTGTTTCACGGCCTCTTTCGATGATTAGTATGACTTCAGTGAGTGATGAACGCGCTTTTTTAAAATCAGCTTAGGATCTTTGTCACGAATATGACGAGTTCTTGTCAGATGAACGAAGACGATCTTCCATACCTCAGACGCTTTTGGGGGGGATTTGGATTGCTCGAGTAGAAGGAGTTGGCAGCGAATTTTTCTCAAGTATGGTCAACCAACAACTGTCCGTTAGAGCGTTAAGAGAATCCCGACTAAAGCGAAACGCAATATTCAGCCGTGATATAAGCACTTAAACGGGCAGCCACGATCTGGATCTAGTAGATTTCTTCTATCCAATTGTTGCACATCGTTGTACGGGAGGGCTGCGTAGTTAAAACCCCGCCTGTTTTGTGTAATACCGAGCCACCAATACATTTCCCGGCGATATGAGTTGGCTGAACACTCAAATACAGGTATATTAACCGCCACTTTTAAATCACGAATTACGGAACTTGCAACCCAACTAACTAGCGCTAGATGAGCAGCTGGCATCACGCGTAACACTTCTAGAATGAGCTCACCTAATTTGTAACTCCATAAAAATCCTATCTCTTTGCAGACCCCAGCTGTGTAAAATAAGGAGTGTCTTGACTGGGCATATCATATCTTACATATCTGAGTGGCGACGTTAAAAAAAAACTAAAACCATCCTTCAACGATTGCACAAGCTGGCGTGATGACGATACAACCGCTAACTCTATGAGCTGTACAGAGATTTGGCTGAAGCCAAATCCTTCATCTATGCATACTTAGCCACATCGAGCTCATGGACACCATTGCTCTAGATCGAGGTCTTCGAACCGGAGCCTTCTGGTTCGAGAAGGAGAGGAAGACTAATTATTATTTATATATTTACCGAATCATTGTAATGTCCTGGCTAAAAAAACACAATGTAATATCAAGTACGATATCTGTACTCATCTGTACTGATAGCCAGGCAGCGTCTCTGAGTGCGGTCACATTTAAACTCTCTGAATTAACGGTATGGCCAAGTATTTTAGCGATCAAATCATGTGGATGACGAGATACTGTGACATTCTAGAAAATTGTGAAGCGGACGAACTCGCTAGAAAAAGCACAGTCTCTGTACTCTATCCGGATGGAGACCTGATATCCTTGCCAATTCCTACTACAAAACATTAACTGAAGCATGAAACGCTGGCATATGCCAGTCGTAGATGGTCTATTGCAGTGACGTGCCGTGGTGCTTCCAGTAAGGTGTTCACTAACTGCTAGTTCAAATTTTGTCTTTTAGTTACGATCTATGATCGCCAAGGACTGGAAATGAATATATAAACTCTCTTTACTACCCCTTTCTGTGCGTATATGCCTGTATACACATCGTGGTATGCTCATGCATATGGGGTACAGTGAATCCGCTCCTCAGCAAGCGAAATGAAAATGAACAAAAATTCTATTTCTATCTACAGATGATGGGATTCTACCCAACGTACTATCTACAACTGAGTGTGGAATGAACCACGGTGCACTGAGTAATGTTGAACACCTAACCATACAGATTTGTATTAAGCAATTTTGTCTGAATTTTTGTTGATATGTGAATTTGCTTTTTTTTCTTTGTGATGATGTGGAGAGAACACCCAAATGTATTCATTTTTGTTGTTTTGATTGAGAATGAATTCTCTAGCCATTCGAAAGAAGCAAAAGAGGATCTTTGACAAGTGCCCTTTATAAAGGTGAACACCAAGTGCTATAGATTACATATCAGAGAGTAACGTGTTCTTTCAACTTTGTACGTGGATTCGGTGCGCTAAAGTTACCAGAACACCTTTGACTGATAGCAAGCTGCCTTGCAAAATAAATACAAATGAGAAGGTCTAGCAACATATGCAAAATAAAGATTTTAGTGGGATGTGCGGTGAACACCTGCGTACCTTCGAATAAACGTCACTGCTGTATTGTCATAAGATGCTTCATCATAAAACAATTATGGCCTACTCTCGATCCGAAACGCTCACTCAGAATGGGTCCGAATCTCAGAACTTTTATCGGCTTTATAACATGGCACTGCGCCATTGCAACTCATGCCTCTAGATAAGGTCGTCCCTATAATGACTTTTGCAGAAGCTGCAAATACGACGAAGAGGAAGAAACTATTGTAAATCTACTCTGCAATCGCAGCGCTTTATCCTTCCGAAGAAGGAGTTACCTAGAAGCCTGCTACTTCAACAACCTACCTAAACTAAGTAGGCTTAGTGTCAGTCATCCTGTCAGTCAATTGGTTATAGACTTAAATGGATTCGCGTGGAAACGCAACGGGCCTATGGCCTGGCCTGATTTTAACTGCAGTTAGCCAATTCAACCTAGCCTAAAATACCATAATGTACACCAATAACCCGATTTGAGCAGTTTCATCTCAGTTCCGTTAAAATACTACAGTGGCATCCGAATTCAGTTGTCAGAAATTGGATCGGCGTCGCTTTTTATTCAGGCTATTCAGGCACACGAAAGAGATGACAAACTATTTTCATTATTAACTTGTTAAAAACCTTAAAACTCTGTGCAAATATGGCCAGGCCAGGACTCACGCATATGGACCCCACGTTTCCCTCTCGTATTGATCCCATATATCAAAATCACTGACACTCTTCCATAACCAGGTAACTCATAAGTTACCCAATACGTGTACCGGTAAGTGCGTTAGGAATGCCCTCCCGCCCCGATCACAATCTAAATACACGCTCTCAAACTGACATTTGACTGGCATCCGTGTATCAAATATTTCCCACTATAAGTCATTTCTGCCATCTTGTGCTTGATGAAAATAACATCCTGATGATATTATCCCTGACATAGTGACACTTCTATTGCCCCAAGAGATGGCGACGTTCGAGAACAGAAATCATGCATTTAAACACACCATGACACACGAGCGGATGGATGTGAGCACCCCGGTCCTGACGCGCTAAGCAATCATTGTGTCCGTCCGAACCGCGTGCACACTGCTGCTGCTGCTGCTGCCGCCGCCGTCACCGCCGCCAATGCCGGAGTGTACAGGGTGATTTTGAATAATTGCTGGCCATTAATCAGATTGAAACATCGGTACTCCACGGTGTTGTCTCAGAAATTGAATTTGTTTCCTTGCGATATTCGTGCCCAACATATCAAGTGCGAACTGTGAACTGTATCCTTAGGCTGGCTGGAGAGGTACACGCACATAGACACATAATGTATCAAAGATTGTATCGAAGATTTTAATTAAATCTGTCGGCTTCTAGTTTTCGGAGTTCTGGGTGTACAGAACATGGTGTGTGATAGTCACAGATCGATGAAAGTGTTAATGATGTTATTTGATATCTCCGATTAGAATTGTAATTTTAAATCAATAAGCGATATTTGAGTAGCCTATTGGATGGTGTTTTTTTTTTTAGTGAAATCAATCGGTGATTATGATTTATTTATCGAACTGAGTAGTCTGTGTTAAAAAGGTTGCATAACAGGTTGGTCTGAGTATACATTTTCGTCCGATATGAGTAGGCATCCAAATATGGTTCCCAAAAAAAAATCGTTTCCAAAGAACATGTTCGGAGTCGCATGTAAATTATGCTCACCCATGAACGTTTGCTGAGCATTTCTTCTGCTTCCTTGAGGATGCCGGACTTGCGTAGAGTTCTCCTCTACACGTCTTTCTCACAAAGCCAACTGTAAGTCCGATACACAGTTTTTCTTTCTATGATTCCAACAATAAACTCTGCCGCCCTTCTTATTGGCCAGCTTTAGATTTCAGTTTCAGCTAAGGTCGAGTCAAGGGTTTTCTACATTGGATCACCACTAAGAGTCGATGGAGTTCAATTTTGCTCGTCCTTATAGGGAAGCAAAATAAATGAGTTCAAGTAGTTTTCAATATCATCAGCCACTTTCAACGCTTAGAAGTCGCTGCTACGATTTTAACAAAACAAGATGGGCTATGGTTCTGACTTTCCGCCACATCAACATAAACATTAGTTCTTCTTCGTATGGGGCTTAAATCTGGACATGGCCTCAACCAACGACCCTCTCCAGCACATTGCGGTTAGTCAGATAAGGACGAGGATGTTGTAAAAATGAGCGTTATTTAATAAAGTATAGAAATTAAAAATGTTGCTGTTATTTAGTCCGTTACTTTAATTAGTCCGAGAACAACCTCACAGCTTGAAATTTTTTCACTCAATCACACGATCGAATATGTCTGTCCAACCACCAAAATATGAACATATTTTGAAAACCATCCGACGTGTCCCTCAGACCATCGTATTTTACGTTCACACGATCAAATTTGGAACTGTCAGACCATGTCTGTCCATGTGAACGCTCCTGATGCGGTATGTTAAAGCTCTGAGTAGGGGATGAACAAAGATTTTATGGATCCCTACTACTAAAGAAAAAAAAATTAGCTACGAGTACAATCAAAAAATTACAATTAAAATATGTCCGACATGAACGTAAACAAAATGGTGATGCCTTGCTTCCTCGATTTATTTGTTCCTGTTAAGAATTTGTAAAGTTCTCATTTTCATTTTATTTGAATTTGGATTCGTTCTTCTCTGAGTTCCGAAATAGTGAATTTTTCTTTTCTTTGTTGATTCTGATTTTCTGTGTGTGCGCTGTAATCAGCCCGAGTGATTAACTCATCATCATTTCCCAAAGGTACTCATTTTCTAGTTCTTCTTAGTATAAGCTGACTTTACTCAACTCTAATATTTGCCTACTTCGGCGGCTATTCTCGAAAAATATCAAAGGCTCAGAGCACAATACCCTCTTAGTTGTAGCATTAGGTTAAGTTGAAGTGTCTCACTGCTGGTTGGTAGCAGTCACACGTAGGCCAGAGTAGGCCGGTTGTGTTACCTCGAGGATCTTATTACTAATTTGTTGCTTATGGCCCAGCTTTCAGCTGCGTATATCAGGACTCGAAAAAAAAACACCTTTGTAGAGCAGGACCTTAGTCCTTCGAGTTAGGAGCGGACTCTAGTCAACATGGGTCACAGACAAACCGAAGAAGTGTAGCAGTACTCCCCAATTATACCGATGCAGGGAGAAAGAATTAGTAATAAGCGAAAATATCGCGGACAGTCGATCATAAGAAGTGGACGAGGACAGCCGATGTTGGCAAAGTTGAAATTGATATTTGTGTCTGGAATCGAATCCAAATGCGTTAACAAGGTCAATCCCACGTCGAATCTTCAACAAGGTATCACTTGTAGAGTTCGCGGTTGATCTGAGGTGTACAAACTCCTCACCTATCTTGAATTGATATATTATAAATTGCATCTGCTTTCTGGTTGGTGCTACAGCCCGGCCAGGGCCTCAGCAACCACTCGTTTTGTCCGTGCTATTGTTCTCTCACGAGTTGAAGGGACTAACAGTTTTATGCCGAGTCCGAACGACCAAATTTGAAAGGCCCTTTGTAGACAGTTATACTCTTTGAGCATTGTCAGTGACTCGAAAGAGGTCGTGAAAATTGATTTGGGAACCCAGACACCGAGGTTCAAGTACGTAGAAGTCAACGCACAGACACGCAACGCCACAATAGTTAATAACTTTTAGATTATCTCTATCATGGTCTTCAATCACCGTGAAGGTACCAAGACACGTTAGGAACACGCTTCGATGCCGATGTCATCTGCGTAACCTCTGCGTCACCCAACAGTTGGACTGACTTGTAGAAGATACTGGCTACCGTGCTTACAGCTGTCCAAAGCTTTATATCCAAAGATTAAATATATTACACGAGAGTGGATTGCATTCTTTTGCCGGCCCAGGCATCAGACCTGGTCTTTCGCAGAATAGTTGAAAAGTTAAAATTGGAAAATTCAAATTATTTGTATTCACTTAATATATTTTTTAAGCAGAGCTGCCGTACCTAAACGAATATTTAAAAGTACGTCTGTATACCCTTGTCTTCAAGCCTGGGTAATTGAACAGTCAGTTGCAGGGTCTACGCAGCAGGCTGAATTTGTGAAAGCACTGATGGGGCTAAGTAAATGACATGGCAATTCTCACACGAACACCAGAGGTCGCCAAAACCGGTTGTATGTATCCACTATGATGTCGTGGTATGTATTGCACATCGTGCAAATAGCGGTCCATCTGCAATCCATGCTACTAGCAACAATCTCCCCCATCGTGCACAGCTTCCATGGTTCCTGCCACTACTAAAAAGAAACTACTCCCACCTGTCTGCAAATGTGTTTGAAAATGTTAAGTAATCACACCTAATGACATATGTACTTGCACAACTCCACAGTCACGATGAAGCAGAGTGTTCTTTCCCTCCAAAGTCAAAGTCATTATTGCTACTTGTCGTATGATATTAGTAGACAACCTGAATCAAGTAGAGCATCAGATTCAGATTCCAGCAATCGCCCTAGCCACTCCTAGGCTGGCTAGTATTCCCCCCTCAACAAATAGTATTATTCCCAATCCACCACCATTATCATGGCAATGGCCAAACGCACCGATACAAGAAAAAAAATACGAATCAAAGTCACCATTCGGGCATGTGGTCAAAGATTAGAAAGTAATAATGGTCGTCCTCCCCCTGTTTTCTGATAGTCCGAAATTTTCCCAGCGGCATTTACCTTTTATAAATACAACACCAATATACAAACACACGCACGCACTCACGCACACATGCGTTATCGCGTTCCTGGCTGACCCGGCAGGTAGATCGACATTAAATAGAAATGTTTTCTGTGGGAATAAGGGAATATGGCAGAGGTGGACTCAGGCGGCCGCCATTATATCCTCGGTCGAAAAGATTTTCAGTTTGATTCTAGACTTCGAAACAGGTTTGGTTGTTGTTTAGCAACCTGCTGCCGCAGATTAAAATCTTTTATCTAAGCGGCGCAGTTGAACAGTGGGTCTCACTATGCAGCCGCGCTACACAGTCGAGATGGGTCATTTGAATCGGCCAAAGAGAAGGGCACAACATGAACACGCTCAACAAAGGAAAAGAAATCATTTCGTATTCGGAAAATCTCGGGATCCGTCGCTTGTCGCCGTGGGCCGTGGATACTCAATCTCATTTTCATTTCGGATTCGATTCCAGATACAAATGTCTATTTCGACTTTGCCAATCCATCACTCGAGGAACGGTTTGCATCTCTTTGGGGCATCATCTCCGAATGTGTCCAGCGAGGCAATTAATCAGATTTGTTCTCCCCCTAAGCGCCGGTTTTTGTTGTTAGGGCTATTCGGTCTTCTATGTGTACCGGCACAGGGACTTGCGGTGTGGTCAGCCTACGCAGGCAAATTGTCAAACATTTGTTCAAACAATTTGACAACTGCCTCGAACACGATGTGAACTCCAGCGCGGAGCACTGGACACACACCATCACCACATCAGTGGATGGCCTCTTGATTATCTTTATTTTTTTCAATCGACAAATCACAATGCATTGAGATACTTTAACACCAACGGATACCAGCGGCAAAATTAATTTCTGTAACTCAAAATTTCCTGATATCGTTTTTCGTTTTCTTCTCTCTCTCCGTTGCTCGGCCTGTCGTGCATGTAAGTGTATTAAGATGTCCAGTGTATTGAGATATTCATCAAATTACTCCCTCATTAGGGCGTTGCGCGGCACTATGTCGACTGGATGATGATTATGGTGATGGTGATGGCTTTGCGTTGATGTGTACAAGTGCTCGGGAACAACCTCTGATGATGTTGACGATGCTGACGCTGGCGGTGATGGAGATGGTGATATTTTCGTTCTTGCTCTTGATGCCGCCGCAACTTGATGACCGCATGATTAATGGATATTGTTCGACAATGTATCAGTATTTTTTATTTTTTTCGAAATTGACTCCTCCTAATCTCTTGTCAACGTTATCATCTGAAAAGAGACAACAGAAGAAAATACAAATTTTTCAATTGCTTTTCATACAAATTAAATCAATAAACATGAATAATGGTAATTTTTATTCCAACGTTCTTCGAATCATATAGGAATGAAATTTTTAATGGCTGCTGTTTTTATCTGGCACAGACAATCAGTGTGGAGTGTTAATTTTTAGTACTCGGCAAAACAAATTTGCATATAATGCAATCTTAGGGAAACGATTTTAATCGGTTAGTTATTTGCAGTAGTGCAATTGCAAAGGCTTTTTAATTACTTTATATTATATTTTTAAATGGTAAGACGTTTGTTAAAGACGATTGCTTAGTGTAGGGGCAGGCGACGTCGGGAACGAACCCTTGAGTATACCGGGTACGAATTATTTTTATTTTCCACATGTTACCTACAGACCTCTTCATGCAGACATCGATTATAAAAACTGTGATAACGCGGGGCTGGATCTCATGCGCCACATAACATGCAAGCATCTTGATAAAAATATCTGTGAAATCAGTGAGGAATTATTACACACTTCAACTTTAAAAAAACATTTTATGAGTACTTTCACACTACGGCCTAGTGATTAGCAAATTAACCCATCATCTCCACCTACGGGTCGGAGATAGTAACACCCACACAAGCTCTGTTGTATTTTCAGAAGACTTAAATATGCTCTATTCAATTAGAAGACCTGATTACGGCAACGATTTTCATGACGAGATTTTGAGTCAAAGAAGTGGCTTTTAAGGTAACTGCTGTAATCTAAAATCACGTCCTAGACGGATATTGTCGCGAAGTAAGTATGGTGATCCCTGCTTAACTGCCGTGTTTATGCTTACATACTGATAATTTCACTACAACAGCGATGGCATATGAACCGTTCGGCATAGCTGTCCAATGAAAAATCATCACTCTCCGATGTAGAAAATATGGCGATCGTCAAGATTCTATGCCTTACTCAACGAGTCCTACTCAACAAATCCTTGAGTGCGCCAAAAATGTGCTAACAATTTGCTAATTGAACACTCAGCAAACTTGACACGAATAACCAGGTTTAGAGAACTGCAGATGCTTTGTCTGGAGTGCAGTGACGAAGAGAAACAACACTAGAGGTAGTATAATTATTTAACTGCAATAATCTTTGTCAAAGGAATGTGAGATCACTTCTTGACGTTCTTCAGGAAATTTCTATTTTCCATTTTCTAACCTTTGCAGAAACACACAGTATCACATCACTATCGACACGAGAAGCTAGCACACTCTTCCGCACTTACCTAAATACCTATGTACATACTTTTTTATTTTCGAGTCAGGCTTACAAGCAAACCATCTGTACAAAATTGTCATATTTTTTCGCTTGATTCGAAGTTGGTAGGCATGGCAGGCAAATTTTTAGGGCGCACATTAGTATTTTTATCAATTCACATGCAGGAAGGAATTGGAATTACTTATAAATGCTTACGAAAATGATGTCGAATCAAATACAATGACCGCTGAAAAAATCACATCAAAAGACAGGCACTATTGTGCCAGTAAATACTTATTTTGTCAGTATTTACGTCGTTTTATTGAGTGTAAAAAAACATTTTTGATTAAATTCTCTGGTGATGACAATGAATTGGATGAACAACAATTAAGTTGGTATAATTATGTCGGACTTTACTAAACGGTATGGCGGTGCTTAATAAATTAAAAACTTTGAAGACATTCTGGATCAAATTATTCCAAAATTCTCCGAAATTGTTAAGAACTTCTCACTACCTTACTTCATCATAACTCTCATCATGATCCACTAAAGGAGTCACAGGGGCAAAACACACACGAGAGAACTGCAGGAAACTAGATCCTCCATCGACTCATTAGGAGTTATGCCCAAGTTTTTGGACTTGGTCCAACCTCCTTTTCCTGGATCTGCCAAACAGTCGCCTCCCTGTTGAAATCACTGATGGTTTAGTAACGTTAACACGAACATAGCTGCTACAGTATGTGTATACAGACTTCTGCAGAACACTCCAGAGTTTACCTCGAGGCCTTACCCTAATCTACAAAACATTACTTCGAAAATCGGTCCAAACTCTGGAGTCCAGGGTTTACCTTCCAATTCATTGTCTGGATTCATATTTCATCATCGCATACGTTTCCTCGAACTACCATTTTACTACATCATCCTGAACATTTTAAAAATGTGAAAACACGAACAATTTTTATGCGCGTTACGAACAGATTGTGTTCGGCATAATCGTCCATCTGAAAACTATTAGAAAAAAAACATCGACAACTCTGCCTCTGTTGCAGGTGTCATAAGGCTTATCCATCAGGCTCCCTTTTGAGAAAACATGGCTGCCATTTGTGAATGCATTGAAGAAGATACAAATCTGTCACAGCATTTGGTCTAACTTACGCCACATTTGGACTTGCATCTCACTCAAGACTGGAAATACACGCTGATTGAGTACTTGAACATGCGCTTTTACGCAGACAATTGTCATACTCTGGAAGCTTTGCAGGCTAAAATTATTCGAGTTGTAGCGGCGTTCTTTGACGATATGTGTCATCAAAGATTACTTTGTCAGAGTCTTGCAATAACTTTCCTCGTATTTCGTTCATAATGGCAATATATTGATATAAAAAAACTGATCGAAATTTAAATTCCCAATGTTTCGGAACTAAAAAACGGATTAACCTGTAACTTGATAAAATCAGCAGTTAAGTCCAGAATAACGTCTTGAATCTAAAAATTCGCAGAAGATACAATTATTTAATTAACACAATTCTTAAAGAGCCGGAAATTTTTTAATTTTGCAGGGTTACAAGGTAGCACCATCCAAGAATATACATAGGCTTCGTAAAATTCGCTTATGTAACAGCAAAAGTGCCCAAAACGGAAGCAAATAATAAAAATGGTGGCTGAAGAATCGAACCTAGCACCTTGCTGTAATTGCAATATGTGTTCTCTGTATACAATATATAGAAGGTCGTTCTGTGTCCGAGAGTTGAGCACACTCACACACCCTAAATTTATCTCTACGATCACTGTCTGTGTTTTCTGGCACTACCTGCTTATTGACTACCGAACGTCCACATTCTATTGCATTCCATTTAGGTGCAATAACTAACCGCTTAGCAAATATTGAACCACCTCGCTGCAATTTGCATTCAACACACTTTTATGACATTTGTTTTTCCAGTGTCTTCATTTACAACGTTGACATTTCGTGCTGTCCTCAGTGGTGTCTGCAATTTTCCACGAAACACAGAAATGAATAATGAATAACCACATGTAGCGTTCTATGTTTGTATTAAGAGCTGTGTGACACACAATCTGAATTTCCTTCAGCAGTGGCAAGCGGCATCTTCCCACATCTCTTACCACTGACGCACGTATGCGCCAAGGCTAATTAATGATGCAGCTACACTTAAGCCTATTTTGGGGCGACATCAGAGCACACTCCCTCGCGCACTTAATGACCTGGATTTATTTTAAGTTGTAGAACGTGCGACTATGAGTGCCAAACCAAGATCCCAAACATCCGGGTGAGCCAAAGTGCAGCTCTCACAACCAATCCCCTAGCTGGGTGCATCAAGAGAACACCACCACCATCAACACCGCGCCGTAGCCACCACCACCACCACCTACATGCATCAGCTTATTTATTCAAGATGCAGTCACTGACTAAATGCTCTTCCTCTACACATGACATTTATTGAAAATCACTTTAGATGCTCCTCGCGCAGTCCTCTACCCTCTCTCTTTCGGTCCTTAATTAACATCCCATCTCTAGATGTATTCTCGGTACATTGTCTTCGACAACACAGATTACGAGAGGTTGGCGGAACCGGCGTTAAACAAGAGGACGTCACTCGAGAGCAACGTAGACGACCTAAGACCAAGGAATTCTTGTAATATTGAAAATTGATTAATCGGTCGCGTCAGAGGAGCGTACAAGAAAAAAATCGGTCTTGTCCAAAATCCCAAAAATCCGTTTTTTTTTTTCGTTTATCCCTATTCGTACGACTATATGGGAATGCATGCATCTCTTGTGCCTGGCGAGTGACTCCGAACATGAATTTAAATCCAAACACGAGGTTTCTTAGACAGATACATTAATAATAATTTTTGTGTGTAGAATTTGTTGTTCGTTTTGTTCTTTTAAGCCACTCATGTCCCTTGTCCCCCATGTGCCCAGTTGCCGAGCAACTTCATTTGGATATAATCGTTTGTGTAGCTTTGGCTGGAAATTAATACGATCTGTGGGTTACCTCTTTGTTTGTCATGCTATTCCTTCTAGATAAAGATACAGTTTTACAACAATTCGAAAGGACAACAGCACTTTATTTCTTATTTGTTTTCTGCCCCCTTCTCTCTTCCCTCCGCCGCCGGCGCATTTCATTCATTTAATTAAATAATTTTTTACAATTGTATTGTGTTGTGACTTAGAGAGGAATGTGGCTATTATTGACACAATAAATATTATCGACGGAGTTCGCTCTTTTGTTCTGTATCCAATGGGGGATTGTTAGGTTGGTGTCGTCGTATTTTATCTGATCGGAATCGTGATTGTAAGCATATTTAAACTTTTGATATTGTTGACAGGGGGTATTAATTCCAAGTACTAAACAGTAAGCACATTCATTGCTGTTACTTTGTTGTGGGATTTACTTAGATTGGAATTGCCATTGGTTCTTGTAGGCCTTTGAATACGAACCCAAATATTACTAAAATTTAGATTGTTCTCCGTCCATGGATTAGTGAATTTTTCGAGAAAGTTGGCTGGTATATTCATAAAATAACACGTGTAATATTGTCGAGTTTTGACGTACTCTTATCGGTAGAGAGGATTATTTATAGATATCCTTTAAAAAAAAACAGTCTGAAGGCGTCAAAACTCACGACCATCCACGAGTAACACAACCGCAAAAGTTGGGAACGATACACAAATCACTGTCTTCGTTAGCACTGGTGGATACAGCAGCAATATGTTCTTCTGTGCGCACTCTACGCATACAAGTAGTTGGCTTAATGTCCAATAGAGTGAAATTGTTGTAAATTTTGGTCACTATGACCTGAGTCTCTTTCTAGGTAGGTTTGTCGAAGGTTTGTTGACGACGGTAAAATGGTTGAAGATAAAATATATTTTCAAGAGTTGTTCGAGTTGTATGATGAAATAGCAAAGCTAACTGAGCAGGTTTGATTTGGACACATATCGCGAATCATGAGAAAGCTGCTAAAAACAGCAAACAGCAGCAAAAACAAATCACACATTTTAATTCTCCGAGTTAATGTCTCTGTCAACATTAGCTCCGCAGAAGACCGGAGACAATGTCAGGAACAAACTGTTGCAGCAGAAGGAGATATCGCTTTATTCACTGACGGCTGAAAGCCGAGAGCTGGTACAAGCGGGGTCGTCTGTGACCTCTTCGAAAAATCCCTCCTACTAAGTGACGTATGCAGCGTATTCCAAGCCGAAGTGACTGCGATACACGAGGCAGCACTCGTATTTAGAGACTACAACGCAACCGACAAATTGATTGTCTTCTGTTCTGTTTTTCTGATAGCCAAGCGGCAATTTAGGCCACAGCATCAGACATTCTGACATCAAAGTTGGTTAGGTGATGCAGGAACACCTGAATGGCGATCAGTGGTAGTAGTCTGTTGATGGGTATCACAAATCACAATGGAACAACATGGTCTAAGGTCTAAGCTATTTCGCTGGCAAATTACTCACCTCTCCTCACTTAGGTTATGCAGACAGAGCATCAGGGAGGTATCCTTAGTGAACTCGGCGACCCTTTGAACAGGTGAACAAATTTGCGAAAAAGGCATCGGAGTTGGGAGCGTCTCTTGCAATCCCGCATGCCCATACAAAATTAAAAGATGAAATCCCGGATAGAGTCAAAACTGGATGGGTTGATCTGAGTATTGGAGCGACACCAAGGGAGCAAAAAGCCGACAATGAGTAAGAAGAGATCAACATCATTGATCGGTTTTATTCGCTCGTTCTTTTCCATACCACACAATGCCTTTTGCAGAAGCTGCAGAGACGAGGAAGAAACAGAATGAATCCAACATCTGCTCTGTGATTGCCCAGCCTCAGAAAAGAAGGCAGTTCCTAGGGAAGCACAGAGTTGCAGAACTTTTTTTTTGTGTGTTGAACGGAAAAACCTCCAAAGACTCATATGTGAGTCTGGTTGGTTTTAGGACTAAAGTAGGTCTCGCGGTAGTAAACCAGTTTTCAGCAACGGCAAGCCACTTCCATAATGCCGTCAGGGAACGCAATTACCTACCTGCCTAATGGCACTGTCACCACGTTATATACGCTAGCCTCTGGGTTTAGTTTATAATCAGCAGAAATATGCGCGAAAGCTGTACGATAAGTTGGTGACTTTTATGCAAGCATTCCGACTGCACGGGGGATTTTCTGGACGTCTTTCTTGCTTTCTCTTCGTCATAGGAATAAATCTGTACAAAGAAATGGAAGCAAATTCAAGTGATGCGTCATTCGAATCCTGAACAAATCCAAAACGGATCGAGAAAAATTTGATATAGATATAGAAACCAGAATTTAGGACTTCAAGTGCATTCTGATGGCACGGCACTTCGTAACAGTTGATGAATTTTTGATGCACCAGAACGCACTACACCAAAAATGACGGAACAGTGCAGGTTAACGTGATTAAAAAAAGAAAAATTGCAAGACCGGTTCTTTCTGCAAAGATTAAGAACTCATTTCTTCTTGGGCTGGTTAAAAAGGTTAAAACATAGCTGAAAAAAGTATATCGTGCTAAAAGGAGATTACGTAACAAAACTTTAAAGTCACTGACTTATTGAACAGCCCTCGTTGCACATAGCATTTGCTCATAGCATATCAAAATCAGTTTAACTGTTCATCCTTCATCCGCCCCTGTTCACCTTATCCGTCCAATATTCACAAGCCGTAAGACTCGCGAACCCAAATTAGATCCCACTGGTCAATATTATAATAGGAAACAGCACAACACGAATGTATGCATGTATGATTAATCGGAGCTTGTCTACGTCCCGAATGACAATTCCCAGAAGATTATCAACTTTGTATCGACACTGCAATGAATAATGAAACACCAATACCCTCTGCCTGATCCCCAATCGATGCAAAGGGATATCGTGCTGGATCGAGGTCTTCGGCTGTCTCCTGCGCGAAAGACAAATGAACGGACATCTCTCGCAAATGGTTTCGCAATCGTATTCATTTTCATTTCCGATTTTGGGTGCATTAATATGCTTTTTCTTTTGCAAAAAAAACCGCTGAAAATATTAATATTAAAATGAGGCTGTTCGCACGCTGAAATTGCGTGTTGCTTCATCCTCGGCTATCCCATTACGAGCGATATCCTTCAACATGAGGCATTCTCGTGAAAGCTAAACCCGTGCTAAAACTATTGCGAAAATGTCATTTATTGGCTCATTTAATATTCTGAATGCGTCTCAACTGCTTAAGGATTTTCATGGCGTACACACCAGTATCCCACACTCGGTGGGGGTATAATGCGCCTTCAAGGGATAAAACGGTTTGTGTAAGTTTTGTAGTTCTCCTTGGCTATAGGATTTCATAAGGATGAACGACATTTTTGTCCTTAATGATGAGAGTTATAGAAAAGCTTTTGAAATTCCGTGTGAAGTTAAGCTCTCCTCTCCTCTTTCCCTGCGAAATTTTGTCGCAGAACATCGTCCAGTGTTGCTGCGAATCCGGCTAAAACAAAATCCACCAACAACACGAAATGTGAGCAGTGAACCCTCGTTCAGGTTAAGACGAGTGGAAGGGAACGAATATTTCTTTTTTGTTTTTTTTTTTCAAAAAGAGAGAGAAAAAAATCCATTTCACATCCTGTGGCGATTCGTTTCGTATTCGGTGTGGCAGGATATCTATCCAATTGTGTGAGTTGGTATATGCGCCACTCAGATCCCAACCCCGTCTCACTGAATAAATGTAATATCCTCGGCATTTCCTATGGTAGTTGCGTACGTCATAGATTAATGACAGCAATCCATCAAAATCACTCGATGGACACGAAGAAGTAACGAAAAACGAATTTTCGTCGACGACGAACAGAGAGAGTCTTCTTGTTGGTCGTGTCCTGTGTGTGCTGTTCAACGTACTCGCATTGGGTGGTGGTGCTGTTACATTTTTGTTTTTTTTTTTTGTTGCTCTTTTCTTTGTATTCCCTGCCACTGCCTGTGTGTATCCTGCTTTTATTTGGTACGCACATCAGGAGCGTGGTGGAACAAAAGATTTTGACGAATTCAGGATCAGCTAAAAAAAGGGGGAGTGTGGAACAGGGATACCATTTGGCTGCTGAAGTTTTTCTTTCCCTTACACATTCTTGCCGTGGTTGTTATAATGTTCGCCTTGTGCGTTGGTTTTAAGTTATTTATTTTTCCGAAAGCCACGGGTGCGATTTTTTTTTCCGAGGGATGGCGAAAAAAGAAAAATCATTCTGCTACACAGCGTGTGTACGGTGGTTTCTATCTTTTTGAAGGGAAAATCATTTTGATGCCTCTTGCGATGGGATTTTTTGTGGAAAAAAAAGCTCCTCAATTTTCCCAAAGGAACTGCAGGCGGGGCTTAGACGGTATCTTGCGGGTGTACATAGGTTGTATTTTTTAATTTAAATTGCGACATTGATTAGTTGTGGATATTAAAAAGGTAGAAATGGAACGCGGTGAGATCAGTTGTGGGCGACTACTGTTACTGCTACTGGTTGACAATTAAGTACGCTTGTCAGGTGGAAAAATGAACAAAACTCACGACTGAATGAAAGGAAAGGTCTGATTATGTATGAGATGACAAACAGCACGTGGAAATGCCTGCAAAATAACGAAAAGATGCAGCATTGATAGACAAATAAAATCATTAGTTTTGTCACAGAAATGTAGGGTGCCAACAGGTTTCGCAAAAGCAATCAAAATCGACACCCTTTTCTCAGGAGAAAGGCCATTCCGTCCACCTGAACGGACCGGACCGTATGCCCTTGAGACAACCAGTCATGTGGAAATCATGGAAAACCTAAACTGTAACACAAAGTTCAGTGTTCTACTTGTCTGCATTTAAACGAAGGAGTTCATGGAAAAAGGGTTCCAATGGATAGTGCTGTTTGCAAGTGATTAAGCAGTTGGCATTGACCACGACAGAAACGTTTAATTACGTTTGCAAATATTTTCTCAAGGAATCAATTTTGCGTACCGCTTCAAGGACGCTAATGATAGTTTCACTTTTGCTGTGTCCAACCGGTCTTCCGTTTGCATCTACACACATATGAATGTGTTTATGTTAATTTGTGTGGATTGAAGCAGATTTCTACGCAGAATTGTATCTCTCGCATTATAGGCTGAGTCAGTCTGCATCCGTTGGCAGGTATGAACGTTATATTATGTGCTCAGTTACTTGTATGTGTGTGTGTATATGCTGTGCAATTGGATGTACAATGACTGCCTACTATCATCTCCACATAACAGATGCGAATTAATTCTCAAAATATGTACTTCTAGGCTGTCGAATAATAGGCATTTTTTTTTTCAAATTCGTTGTTGATTATTTGTTGATAACTTTGTTCTCATCAGGATATTGCATTCCCGTTCACTTGATAATATGAACAAGTCTAATATGATTTGCCTAATTAAAAGAGTTGCAATTTTCCTTAAACGGTCAACTCCCTTAGGCGGGGGAAAAATATTGCACCATTCCTGTCCGTCCAAGGGAGATTTCACTATAGTCAGTTTAGAACTCCTCGGCTTATTGATTAATTGCATCGTGTTTCGAAGGAATTGCAAATGCATCTCTCACATTCACCATTATTTTAACCGTGCACCCCATAACATTTCCATTTAAACAGTAAATAAGACATACAGGATGTCCTCTTATCTCTTATCTCTTATCTGGATATGAAAAGAAATTTAAATAAAATAACAACAGTGTGTGATAGATTGTGGATCATTCAAATGGTCGCCTACGACTCTCTGGTACTGCGGTCGGTTCAATATGTGTGCCGTTTTTCCGACAATAGCTTCTCAAATGTTGGCCTCCAGCTCGTTCAAAGTAGCTAGCTTCTTAGCGTAGACTACGAACTTCACGTAGACCCAATCACATACCCACTGCGCCGCGTGGACTATAGAACAGTTTGTCGCGCAATATTAGGCGCATTAGTCAATTGCAAGGTTTTAAAAAAGTTCTCTTGGTACTATGCAATGAAGCAAGCAATAGAGAAATGTTACAATCATTCCAAAATAAAGTAAAAGCAATAGTGCTAGTAATGAACGAAACGTGCCGAAAATCGACCTGCCCCATGTGGGCACTGAACACTCTTAATAGCTTGAACTATTTGATAAGGAAACTTAGTCTTAACCAGAAAAAAATGGAAAAGTGAGTACACCTCATAGTGTCGTCTTGTAGAAAATGTTCACCTCTTCCCGAAAAAATAACCACACAATTCTAGCCCGTAGCCAAAAATCAATATTACATGTACTTTGGGGTGATGTAATTAATTACTTAGCCTCAAATTCGATTGATTAGCATTTGAGGACGCATTCAAGTGAAGGGACCATTGCATGCAGCCCTGGCAATATATTATTTCATGCTTAATATCTCTTGCGAAATCATAAACTATCAAAACACCAATCAAACGTCACATTATGTCTTAATAAGCAAAAGGTAATTTCTCAGTGCTTAATGCAGAATCCACCCACTTTACAATGCCATGCGACAAGACGTATACATTAATCTCTCCCAAACGTACACAATGTACACACGCAATTAACATAGTGTAACGTTAATTAGGTTGTCGTACGCAGATACACTTAATAAATTTAATTTTCTCTGCAATAAATCTGGAAGCCATTCGTGTGATGTAAAATATGTTTGAGTGTTCACTCTGAATAGGTGTAGTACATCGGGCGCAATTAATTACACTAAGAATCTCCTCCGACAGTCCTCTTCAAGCACCAAAAACCAGAGGAAAAAAAAATAGAAGTATAACACAACATCACGAGAACATATACATCCGAGTATCGCACACGTAAAAATCAATTAATTACATTTTATTATCCAGAAGCAATTAATCAATTGCCTTAATTTCGTGGTAATCGATGCCTGTCAAAACAAATCTCCACCATCATTTTCATCATCCTCAAGTAATATGATTCCACGGGCAGAGCAGCCAGACGGAGCGGATGGACAGCATACACAACCCATGCAGACTTACAGACGGTGTACGGCAGCAGCAGCAGCAGCAGCAACAGCAAGAGAAGTAAAATGCAAACAACCGAAGAGTCCTTGTTCTGACTGATACATCATCTCCCAGAAGCTGGCTGCATTGCTGAATTGTTTTGGTGTCAGAGACAGGGAGGTGATTGAGTGAAATTAATGGATTCCTCAGCACCTCGCCGTGGCCTAAAAAACCGAAACATCCTCCCGTATCAGTGTAAACAAATTCTCGAAGAAGTGCGAAGATCATGAAGTGGAAGTCTCCACGTTGTGTAACCCTTTAAGTGATCGTCTATAAGTGCACAGGCACAGCCACAAGCCAATATCCCAAACTATGTGCTGCATGGTGCGTTGGCTGCCACATATGGTGGAAGGCTCGGCAGTCGGCAGTCGGCAGCATACAATTTAATTTCTCAATCCCAAATTGAACCACTTAAAGATTTGATTAATGAATGCAAGCAAATGCCAAGAGAGCTCAGCGCATGGAGAGAGGACAGCTTCGATATTCGGAAGTTTGAAACTTCCAAACGAAAAATAACCATCATGGAACGTTGTTTTTGAAAAATGATCTCCTGAGGAACATTCTCCCAAATGGTCGAACTAATTATACCGAAGCGACAATGGCCAAGATTAATGCTATTTGTCTTCAAGTCAGTGTGCTGAGCATTAAGTGTTCCATTTAGCGAAACCAATTGGCTCTCGATCGATCGATCAGTAGTCGAGTGGTGTAAGAGGCACGATCAGGTGGCCGGTGCTTAGGTGTTGGGTAAAGGTGCGAAGAGGGAGGGACTTCGGAAAATTGATGTTGACTTTTGAAAATTCACCATCATTTATCTTATGCGATCGATGAGGCAATTAATGAAAAAAAGAATGTCCGTCAAGTTTTGTTGGGTGCTGGGTGTATTTTTTGTGCGAGGAGACTGTTTGTCTGTTTGGACTCCGGCAGAGCCTACCGTTGTGGGTGTTTATTTACATTTTATGCCTAATGCTGCTGAGTTTACTTGTATCAGTAAAAGTAATTCCCCGCATGGAACATCACCGCGAGGAATACATTCGTGTGGTCATAGGGGATTGGAAAAGAAACTAGGAAAAATTGATCTACACTATTTGGCTCCGATGGTTGTTGCTTGGTTGCCAGTCGATCCAAGTGCCCTCCAAATGGAAGATTTTCGTCTGGAGGTGACAAAAATTAGTGACTTTATGTCTGAATCAATCAACAGAATTGGATAATAATCCGATGCTGAGCTTTGTTTTACATTCAACCGTTTTGGCAGAGTTGTTATGCAGAGTAGAATGTGCTATTACACGTGCATACCTTACCACGTGGTATGCGTGAAATAGTAGGTGGCACGTGGTGATGTGAAAATGTTTAATCTTATCTTGACAGCATTGATCATATGCCATCCTTTAAATGAAACTGCTGCTCAAACGCATGGAATGCTTGGTAACCCATTATGCTTTAAAAGGTTTAGGAAATAACGTGAAAGATCACGGAAAAGCCGCAAGACAGCGAATTTCAGGCATTTTAAAAAAATCCTAACGAAGCCACTATATTGAATGCTAGCAACAGCAAATGTTCGATTTGAATCAAGGTAGGACAGTGAAAAATAACATAGAATTCACGATCCTACACAGAAACCCGGTCGAGGAAAGGAGTGAAGCATTGGTTTGGAAATGGTTTCTTAATAGTTCTTGAGCATCCATGCGTCACGTATTTGCTGAGCAGACTGATTCATTTAAGTCAAAAGTATGCGAATTTGGCTGTTTAGAGCTCCTGTCTATATTTCCTCCATTCATATGGGTTACGTATGCTTCTAGTTGGCTGTAGACATATATTTTATTGGTGTCTGGTATTCTATTATCTGGTCTCTGATCGCTCTGCTGACGCTGTAAAATTTATTATTTCTATTATCATTTCACAATTCCCAGATATGGCTGTGTCGCCTCCTTTATGATCATACTTCCAAGCACACTCACACTCTCTGTCACAATCCACATCAGGAAATAAACTAGAAAAGTATTGGACTGCACAACACTCATTATAGAATTAAGGGCAGTAAAACAATTTCCTTATTTTTTTTAAGCAACAGTTTTCCATTTCTTATCTGCATTTCGGCAAGTAAACCGGAAATCAATCTAATGACTCAATCATGCGGTATAGATAAAACTAGCTGCAATCGTTAGCATATAGATGAAATTCTTCCTAAAATGCCACACTCCATATTTCAAGAGTTCGTTTTAGGGTCCAAAAATTGTATTTAGGTACAAAATCAAAAACAATTTGTTAAAAAAAAATTATTGTCTTAATGTGAAAAATATTTCTTTATCTCATCTGTGATGTTGAATTCAGTCTATCAATTGATATGTAAAGGGTGGTTACATTTTAAGATCCGATGTTGAATGTGAACCACACCTAAACGTCAAGCTTTTTTTTTTTGCATTTCATTTGACATTTCTCAATTTTCGACCAACTCAATTTGACCCTTGGAAAGATACACAATCGAGGAACGCGTTAAAGTTATTCAGGCTTATAATGAAAATGGGCGTTCAAATCAAAATGCATATCGTGCAATTTTCGAAGAAAATCATCTTCAGTGATGAGGCACATTTTCACCTCAGTGGATTCGTCCATAAGCAGAATTGCCGCATTTGGGCGAATGATAATCCAAGAGTGATTGTCGAAAAACCAATGCACCCACAAAGAGTGACTGTTTGATGCGGTTTATGGGCTGGCGGCATCATCGGTCCGTATTTTTTTCCAAAATGAGGCCGGTCAGGCAGTTACTGTGAATGGTGTTCGCTATCTCTGAAATGATAACGAACTTTTTAAGGCCCGATTTGGAAGATATGAATGTGGACGAAACAATGGCTCTTTTGCGCGACAAAATCAATGGCCGTGTTATCTCACGTGATGGCGATGTCAATTGGCCGCCAAGATCATGTGATTTGACACCGTTGGATTTTTTCTTTGAGGTTATTTGAAAGAAAAGGTACACGTCGATAAGCCATTAACAATTCAAGAGCTAAATGATGAGATAATTCGGCACATTAACGGCATAGAACCTCAATTATGCTTCAGCGTCATCGAAAATTTGGACCATCGGATGGAGGTGTGCCGCCGAGGTCGCGGCGGCCATTTGGCCGATATTTTGTTCCATACATAATTGAACCACACCAATACTATCATAATAACAAGAAATGACAATAATTTCGTAAATAATTTGTGTTTTATTCAAAAACAACATCGGCCCTTAATATTTAACCACCCTTTATATACATATGATTTAAATTTTACATAAATTGTGTATTTTTTGATAAAATTATTTACTTTATTTTATTTTATATTACCTAGCCCAATATGGCCATCAGTGTTCAATGGAATCTTAAAACAATGCGTCTTTAGCTCTTACAATATAAGCACAATATGCGGATTGCAGCTTAGGTCAACATATTGCTGCACTTAAAACCCTCTTGCTGCCAAAGTAGACTAAAGATAAATAGAGCACGTTTTCAGCTGCAAACTACTATAATTTTTTTTATAGATTCAAAGGTTTTTTTTTGAGCTAACGGTACAACTGAACGAAGCAACAAAAAACGAAACAATTTCGATTCCTTAGCTTTCGTATTTGTTGAATCGAAAAATAGGAAGCTCATGTCTCCAGAGTGTCTTTCATTTTTGGGAATTTTTTTCCTCCGATAAACCACTGCATCGTACGGACCATGTGATCATATGTATTATGTATATCATAATCTGATACTCTAATTTAATCGTGAGTATCCATTTTCAACGTCGATTCTTATCAAAAACTGAAATGAATGAAAAATAGTTCAATCATGCGCATACACACATTTCGAATTTCAGGAAGTTACTTGTTAAAACTTCAACTAGTTGTCAGCCCATAAATTCATCTATCAGTAATCTCTCCTCTCAACACCCCAGCATTATATCACCTCTCCCAGTGCACCTTAATGCTATCATGTAACTCATTTTAAATCATCAAACTTTGGTTGGAAATTCCCCGAATAATAATAACGTGTTAATTATTTTATGGCTTCAACTTAACGGGTCGATATACCCGAACAAAATCTTCCGAGGCAGGCTGAATCCAATGGCAACAGGACACCGACACTGCCTTCCCCATTACACCATTACATCCGGGATGCTGGGTGGTAGATAGGTATATTGGCTTGGCACTATGGGAACTACATAGGATCACTCCGTCGACATCCTCGACAACGACGCTGACGATGACGAGGGCGATATAAACTAATGTGCCACCATCAGTCGGCAATGGCATTCTGATTAAGCTCCTGGCAATGATGAACTCGGTGCGGTGATAAAAGCATTAATCACCAAAGAATAATCATTATTTTGGCATCACACCTTTAGGGTAAGTTCACTCAGCCACGTCGCTGAATCCGGCACAGTGTTCTATCCTGGCTCTCTCCCTCCCATCTCATTCTGCAGGAGAACAGAGTATGGCGTGGTGTAATCGGTGGATAGAGAGCGATTATTGCAGGGATCCGAGCAAATTGTGCAATTAAATTTTCTGCACCGAAACGTCGAAACTTTTCCCGCAGCACGAGAAAGAGAAAGTTTCAGCAGTCATTCAAAGGTGGAGCGTCCTTTTTAAAGTGTTCCTATTGATTAGCTACCTAATGCACGTGATCTTCTCTCGCTGTTTCGATTTTATCTTTTGTGATGTGGGCTAAAATAACCAATCAAACATATACGGGCAAGGCCCACCACCAAGTCATCAAAATTGACCGAATCTCACTGAGACAACCCAAGGGGAGAGATATTCCCTCGAACTAAGGAAAAATGCAAATATTTGTTAGAACTTCATAGCAAACCGCTTGTAAGGTCCCTTAAGTTTGCTTGGAAAAAAAATGCCAAGCAATCCTCGGAAGCGCCCTCAAATTGGAAAAACAGTGTTCATCCCTGCACAACTGAAGGGGACGTGTCAATATGCATACCTACTTACGCATTGCTTCAACAAAAATGTCTGACATTGACAAATGTCATCCGTCATTGCGAACATAAGATTGATATAGATTGGAATGTGACGTACGCACACACACAATCCCACTTATACAAACACTTGCCAGTTTTTTTTTCTTTTCTTTTTTCCTATTTTGTGTGTTTCTTTGGACATCACCCCTAGATGTCGAAAAAGGACAGGCAAGGGAAGAAACAAAAAAAAAAAAGATGGAAGAAAACTATTTTCCTTGAATTTACTTGGGGATGAAAATTGATCTCCGCATTGCCTCTGGCACACACATTCTAAGTGAAATACACACTCAGAGCGGTTTCATTCCGTCGCCGGTTCATGTTCAGTGCACTCATTGGTAAGTGGCTAGGAAAAGGGGGATGGAATTCGGTAGGAATCCCAATACGAAAGTAAACGAGGAATCATTAGACCAAGACAAAAAAATAATAAAAAACATTTAAATTAACATTTGAAGAATTTCAAAGAATTTGTGTGTTTTTGTTCGTCCTAAAATGTTTCCCATAGATGCAGAGGTTAGATACCTTTGAATCTTTAGTTTGTTATTCAAAGTAAGAAGCATAGTTATCTTTTGAGATACATGTAAGTGCCGCTTGGAACCTATGCAGGTGATGAGTTCATTTTAGGCCAAATAGAATAAAAACAATTGATTTTCTGTAGAAAAAGAGAATAAATTTACATGCCAAATGGCCTAAACAGCTTTTTTAATTGCAGCCGTTTGAAGATATACGTCCTTGGAACAAAAGCAGCTGCTCAAATTTAAATAAATATATGAACTTTGTTCAGCGCCCGGTTGTTGTTTTCGTTTGCTTCTACAGTTAAGTGCAATGTTCTTAAGATCGTTGATTCTTCTCTCAGAATTATGTATTCCGACCTGGTACAGGTGGTCTAGTTGCCTTAAAGGTACGGTCAAGTGGACGTAGAACAGGCGTGAAAGCATTTAATTCTGTCAAAAATGCAATATTCACAATAAAAAATACCCATTTAACTGCGCCAACTACAGAGAGATACATAAGTGTCCTAATCATCGCTAATCATCGCAATAGCCACTTATAAAAAAATCGGATGGGTCCATATCAGTGTGAGTTCAGGCCAGGAAGGTCTAGATTAGACCAGGTCTTCACACTACGGAAGACCCCGGAAAAGACACAAGAAATGCAAATCGACACCTTCCACCAGCTAATCGAGGATTCAAGACCGTATGTGACGATACTGCCAAACAAAAAATCAGACAAACCTCGGTGTCTGGGTTCGATTCCCAATACTACTAAATATAATTTTCACGGCCTTACCTCTTTCGAGTCACTGACAATGCTCAAAGAGTATAACTGTCTGAAAAAGCTTCTCAAACATGGCCGTTCGGAGTCGGCAAAAACTGTAGGTCCCTTCCACTCGTGCGAGAATAATAGCACGCACAACACGAGTGGTTGCTGAGAAGCTAGGCCCTGGCCCTCTACGTCCTGTAGCGCCATCCATATTATATTATTTTATTATAACTACTCCTCAGAACGCTTATTAATTGTCAATTAAACATCTCTGAGTCAAAATGTACAACGTAGACAAAATTGCACACTTTTACTCTTCTCGATACAAGCCGGTCGAGGGTAACTTACAAGCCAGTCTCTCAAAATTACGCTACACAATAGAGATCAATATGCGTCGAGTGAAATCACATTCACAACGATTTTCCGAAACAAATAGTGATTACACGAATGCGCATAGAGATGCAAATGGACCTAAAACCAATTCACCAGCAAATGACTTTTAAAGTACCCAATTCTTATGTAATGTCCCAATAAATAAGACTACAATAATTTTCAAAATGTATTATTTTCAAAACAGTTATCACTTTGGCAAATAAATCCAACTGATCCATTTTTAGCGAGATGTGTTACAAGTAATCAGGTAATTCCTGCAGTTTACCGTAAAATGGGCAATTGTGAATAGAAAAATATTATCAACGGACCCAAACTTCTTCTTCTTTGTTTGGCTCTACAGTCCGGGTGGACCTAGGCCTCAACCAGCAAGCCTCTCCAGCCAACACGATCTTTCGCCAGCTGCTTCCAGTTGCGCACACCATGTTGGTTGACGTCCTTCTCCACTTGTGTGCGCCATCTCTTTGGAGGACGTCCTCTGTTGCGTTGCACCAATGCAGGCCGGAACTGTGGTGTCCATCGGCTCTACATGACCTAGCCATCTTAAGCGTTGGATGCGAAAACGCTTAACTAGGTGCATGCCGCTGTACAGCCCCTACAGTTCGTGCTTGAATCTTCTCCTCGAGACGCCATCAACGCAAGCAGGACCAAAGATCACATGCAAAGCCAAGAGCTTCTTCATACACAGCATGTACTTTGTTTTGCCCTGATTCACTGCCAGACCAATTTTTGCCGCTTCCACTTCAATGTCAGCAAACGCCATCGACGGCTTGCTATGTTTGAGCAATGTCGTCCGCGTTAGCAAGCAGTTGAACGGACATTTGGAAGATTGTGCCTCTGGTGTTGACGTTTGAATTTGGCACGATCTTCTCAAGTATGATATTGAAGAGATCACATGACCAACTCGCCACATTTATATTTTCGAATTTATGTCAGCTTTTGGTCCATTCTGACGAACTGTGTGCCGTTGATGAGCCTTTTCCTAGCTTTGAAACGGAAAAAGACTGGTGGGCGAGAGAAAAACTAAGATGGGGCCTTCAGGAAAGCAAATACAACATCGACGTCTTGGACAAACCAGCGGCTTAAAGGTAGTTATAACTCTTGCCAGTGCTGTTTCTTTGGCCTTAAGGACTTAAGAAACCTTCGTTGAAAATGACATACAAATTAGAATATGCTATCAGAAACACATCAACCCTGCTTTCAAATCAATAAAAGCAGAATCATACGTCCACTTAAACATATCAACTCTTATTTATTTAATGTATATCTGCATACATATGTAGATATTTAAGAGGCTTACCAAAAATTCGGTCAGCTTTTGTAGACATTTGTCTAAACAACGTCACAAGGACCGCCCATTGCATTATATTTCAGTGATAATTGTTAGCAGTGGAATACAACATTAAACATTTAACTTTAACAAATTGCACCAATCAAATTTTTTATGTTCTGAGTAAGACATACAGTTTAACAACTTGAAAAATTACACACTTTTTTACGCGACCAAAACGGATTTTTCAGAATCACTTCATTGAATTCTATGAGAGAAAAATTTAAATCCATTCGTTTCCCATGCAACATCACATTCACTCGAGCTATTCAGAACTAAATTGAATCACGAATAAGGACCCATGCTTACATACCTGCCCAGGCATGCCAGATCTATTTGCGTATCCTTTCCATCAAAACTTATGCAAAACAAGAGATGTCCGAGCATTGGCAAGCTGCCACATCGTCCACCCGGGCTAGCCAAAAGATTTACAACCTCTTCTTCAAATTCAAAATATCCGACAGTGCAAGGATTGCCTGACAAAGGATTGTTGTACCAACTCTTGCACAAAACGGTTGCAAATTTCTATTTACAATTCAAACATTGTCAAGGTCAGACGACAATGCAATTCACTGTCCATCCAAATACCTACCAGATTCCGTTGATCCCTTTCAAGTGGTTCACTTTGACGGACATGACATCACGGGTCTGCAGTCCAGTTTGCAATTGCTACTCCGGTCTTTGAGACGTTTCCAACAATAGAAACACAAACGGAGACACAGCATACCATCGGCCTTTTTGACTTCATTTCAAATAACACAACTCACGCAATATACTCATCAGGACACTGCGAGCGGAATCTGGGGAATCCGCAGACCAGTACCACCAGTAACTCATCATCATTAGAAAACAGTTTCCTTTTTGTTTCGGTTGTACGAAATTTCAGTTCATTTTTTCCCCTTTCTTTCTTTCTTTTTCCCTGTACATATGTACATATACTAATATACATATATCTTTCAGTAATCATTGCGGTGCTGTGTCCACACTCTGTGGAGTTTTTTTTTACGATTTCATCTTATAAATTCAATTTTAATAACTCCTCGTAAAGCGGTGCTTGGCTTGGCTCAGTGCCGGTGCTCGGGCATGAGTTTGAACATCGCAAGAGCGTTCGAGGAAAATTAGCCCCGGCAAAGTGGTTTTAATTTTACGCAACTTTGTGATGATTTGATGATAAGTACACGTAGTAATTCACATCGCGATGAACGCGGCAAACGATGATGTAGCAACTCAGAGTTGGAGAAACCTACAGAATGTACCAATTTAAAGGCAATTACGGTGCGAGTACTTTACGAATGTACACATTTTCTGGACGTACTCAATTAACATTGTTGGATAAACTGTAATGTATCAGGAGGATGGAAATCTCTCGAAAATATTTGCTTCAATTAAATGGATGGACGTATACATATAAGAGAGTAGAATGATGAGAATTCAAGGAATTTTGTCAAAGGAATTGAAGACGCGATTTGCATTAATAAGAGACGTACGAAATATGTCAAGTGCTGTTGATAGCAAATCAATTGGCAAGTCACTCTAAGCAAGTGACAATGCCGCCTGGACTTTAATTCCTCTTGACGCCACACGACTGATTTGTGAGCCAGTCCTTTCGAATTTAACCCCCTTTCTAGCACAAATTAAAAGGTATTGTGAATTCTTTATTTATAAATTGTCATTGCAATATACTACTGTGTTCTTAGTTGAATGTTCGACACGATTGGCATTTAATGGCGATGCTCGAAAAGTCAAATGATCCACTGAAGGTGTCGCGGACGCTTGGGAGATCTCCGGGCCACTCAATCCTCCGCCATCGACACTAACTCATAAGGAGTTGGGCATACCAAGCTTAGCCAGGCATTATTTTATTTCAATATTGATCCAGAGCACCCGTTGAGGAAATATTGTGATATAAAGCTTATAGACGAATGTCGACATTTACCTTCTAAACATCAATATAGTTGATAAAGTTATAGTCTGCCGGGTTCTAGTTGTGAGTAAAATAAATATAAAAATAACCCTCTTGCTGATCGACATATAAAAGTCGTTTTCTGCACTTCAATTCTTTGCATTGTCTTACACTGCTCAGAAGCGCACCGAATACCTGAACAATGCAGAGACAGAAAGCATGTACGTGCGTATTGTTCACATTGCAAACATCAGTTTGAATATAATGCAGAAAAGGAAGTACCCATTTTTTCGACCACCAAGGCCCAGTTGCATAACTCCCGCAGCGTCTCATATACATAAGGACTGAAGAGCGTGGCATTCCCAGTGAAACAGTGAAACATGAAGCATCCCAAATTGCATAATGGCAGCTACTAGTTTCCCTTTGATCATTCCCTTTACCTGCACTTTCAGTTTCACTTTGCAAGAAACGGACCGGGACCGGATACATCTGAAATGAATCAGAAAGTGAGAGTAGTCTGTCAGAGATTTTTGTGTTTTTTCCACTTAATTACACGAAATTCATCTGTCAATCGTAAACCGATTATTAAGCACCAAAAATTCGTCTTCTCCTTCGCAGAATTGATTCTCTTTCTCCCTTTGTTTTGGCGTCCCCAAAAATGAGGAACAAAAATACCAAAACCGGTTCATCCAAGACTCCATCCACAATTCCATTCAAATTATGTAAATGAAACCTGTCGGAGCTAATGACCAAGACCATTTGTCATTTTCTATCCAATAATTTAGTAATTATACATATGGACAGTGAATGGATGGATGGCTGATCCGTGGGAGGGGTGAGTGATCAAACAAAATGGCTGTCGATACAATACTCGTATGGTGAGTGATTTGACAGATTTCCCTCTCTCTATCTCTCTCTCTCTCTCTTTCACTGCGTACGTCAGTTAAAAAAGCATCAACCCTTTAACCTTTCTGTGGAGCTGTATACTATTGCAAAAGTGATGAACAAGATAGAGTTATTAAAATGTCTCACTTGTTGTTGGCTTGCTGGCGTAACAGAAGACCAAGTGGCAGGAACAGCAGCGACTACCGCTTATTAAATTGGGTGCAACGTGCAAGGTGCAAGGAAGCGATTACACATAATTGGAAACTCACTTGCGGTAATAATAACACCGCCACTTAGCCTAAACAAGATGCCCATCATTGAAGGAAACGCACCATGAAAGTGGCCAAGGAAATCGAAATAATAAAAAAAGAAAACAGCAACAACTTCGCAGTGAAATGTTTAATAAGCGTTTATGCGTTCGGCAAACGCGGAACACAACATCCTTTCATCACCTGAAACAAGCACTCATTTGCCGGTCTCAATGTTGGTTTCAATCGCAAATTGGTTGGTCACCTCACCTTTAATAGAGTAATTTTAAATTATATTCATGAACGTGTATTCAGGATCCAACACCGAAGAGCATTCCCTTTTGAGTCGTCTTGCTGCTGGATGGCTAAATGTGTAATTTGGGTAATTCTCTGTGTTTAAGGTAAACTGTATGTAAAAAGGTTACATCAACAGTTTAGCAGAGTTCCTGATTTCCTTCTCTACAATGGTTGTCCTATACGGAGGCAGTTCTCTGAAACATGTACATAAGCACATATAATTATCGAGACATCTGTAAAATTGTATATTATGACGATGAAATAGCAGCCCCATGCAACTAACTTCGAAATCAAAAAGTCCGCAATAAAACCTGTGATTTTAGTGCGTTGGAAAACGTGCAAAAATTCGAAACTCAGGGCAAACAAACTCATATTTGAACGTTCAACGCAAAACAAATGAAGCTCAGCACAAACAAAACATGTTGAAGCCTTTAAAAAAAAAATTGTATGCCATTGTATTTTGGTTCAGCCTTACGCCTGTGCGTTGGCTTCCGCGGAGTTCAAGTTCACTATGAACGCATAATCTTGGATTCTAACTCACTAACAAAATCAAACCAACAGCATTGCTCATCGTAAGGTCTGTGCCGCTGTTTTATTCAAACCCCAGTTCCCCACGTTATGGTCAATATTTAGGAGTACGGGCAAATTTATGAATATTAATCAATAATGATCTGATTTCATCCCAAGACTTTGGTGGCCACATCTATGAAGAAATAAATGATTCAGGAGCCTAAAGTGCACAAACTGAAATATGTTTTTCGAAGAAAATGTCCACAATTTAGGAAAAAACTTTGCTCCAGTCAGAGGCTATGTGTGCCTTCAATAATTCGGCCGGGTGTGCAAATCCGACAGTCGTTCCGCAGTTGACTGTTCAAACATTCAGATTTAAAGCTAGTTGTGTGCAAATTAGTGTTGAAACATTCGAAGGGATGCAGCCGCTGCATTTTCTTCACATTTATTTTTTTATTTGATCTGGCTGCAAAATCAGAAATACAGAGATAGCCGACTTCCAAGCTGATGACCCCTTGTTCATCGACGAGTTTTAAAAACTTTTTTGACAGTTATTCACGATTTTTTTTTACGGTTATTCACAACAAAATGTAAATTGCATTTTCTGATTGGTCGTTTGAGTTTTAGAAATGGACATGGTGGAAGGAATATATGGTGTGCTGGACAGCTTGTCAAAACCGCCATCTTTTTGTTTTGTGATGTCACTCAGGGTCCGTTTTTGACACTGAACAGATGTATCGCTTAAGCTTACATCACAATTCAATTTCGTAAATTGAAAAATGAAGAATGAAAAACAGGAATTCAGTTCCAAATTGATGCAAGATGAAATGACTTAAATCATTTAAAATTGATATTAAGAATTCAAATGCAACAATGTACAGTAAAGCAATAATGAGTAGGAAAATGTTGAGCAGAAATCCGTTTTTTTAAATCCGTGTGCGAAAAATGTTTATTTGTTTCCGCCTTTAAGTTTTTGTTGACACACAAATTCCCGCGATGACGTCAGTCAGGGTCTCTATAAAACTGTCCAGCACACCGTATATTCCTTACACAAAGGAAATGGATATACAAAAAACGATGTCGTAATTACTACTGTTAGCTTATTGCAGCCGACTACTGATGGAAGGAATATGGGAGATGAACTTTTATGTCCCAGTGTTTTGCAGATTGGAGTCATATTCTAACTAATATATATGCAAATTATCAGCTACAGATTGGATTCGAGAAAAATATACTGTAGCACAGTTGACTGAAATCCTAAAATTACCCAATTTATGGTAAGATGACAGCGTACTCACATTTTTGAAATGGAACGTCGAAAAGAAACACCGTCAAACAGAAAACAGCAATGCGAAAAAGGTTTCAGAGGTTAATTAGAAAAGGATAACCAAACTTGCATCCTTTTAGGCAAGATGCAAACACAATTCCTGTTTTTTTCGCCTCAATCAAGGATTAATCTTACAATCAGAGACTAAAATGTCGAATGTGTTAATATTTAACACACTGAATACTGAAAACAGTAAATGCCTACAGGAATAAATGTTTTAGAGCTATACGACCGCTGTAACCTGTGACAACGAATTGCTGAATTGCTGAAGAAGAACAGGTAGTTACTCCTACTATTTGTATGAAATAGTAGGCAAATTATTCCCAAACAAATCCATAATTATTTAGATCCAAATAACGAACAAATTCAGAAAGTTAAATCGGTGTGAGAGTCAGATGAGTTATAACTTGTGTTTGTGTACAAGTGGATGCTTTCTAATGTCCTTTAACGAAACCCCTGACTACCCGAGCATTGTCAGTTGCTCTCGATTCCTTCTACCTGTGGAGGGCATAAATTATTAGTTCACATTTCCAATACATAGATCTTTGTCAAAACAACTTGGCTCAAAACTCCCAACTCTAAGGACTAAGATCTTGCTCTACAAAACTCTTATTCTGCCAGTCCTCCATATGAAGAAGAAAGCTGGACGATAAGCAAAACAGAAGAGCTTATTCTTGGTACCTTCGAAAGAAAAATTCTGCGCCTGATATATGTATGTTCCTATCTGCGAGGAAGGTGAATGGCGGAGAAGACACAAGCGTGAACTGTACTAGCTGTACAAAAATGTGGATGCAGTCTGGAAAGCAAAAAGCCGTGGACTGCACTGGCTTAGCCTCATCGAGCGCGTTGACACCAATGCTCCAGCTAAAAGGGTTTTCTAATCCGGGCCTTCTGGTTCGAGAAGGAGAGTAAGATCGTCCGGTAAAAAGACCAAGTTATCTTAAACGCAGGACAGCTTGGCCTTGAAGCAGCTCGCCCAATACCATCAGCGATGGAAGGCAGCGATTATTTGGCTTATACCCTCAATGCGTCACAGGCCTAATAAGTGAGAAAGTATACATATGTGGATGTACACTATAAAGGTGCATACTACTGTGATCCAATTATTAATTGGATTCTCAACAGAAAGCACTTTCTCACGTAAATGTTGATAGAGTGTCATTTTACGTCGTATTACGGTACTGGTATGTGCTGATATGTTAGAATGGTAGCACAACGCAGAATTGTTTTTAATTAATTTTACTTGCATATCTGCGTGCTAGAAAAATGATCGCGGGGACTTGTTTTGGTGTAGTCATAGGTAAAATTGCCGTTCTTTGGCAAATTCTTTCATGTGTCGTGCAGAGATCGCTCAAACTGAACCGGAGAACATGCTCGTGGTTGTGAAGGACATGCCGTATTGGAGTCGAATGTCCACAACGCAGTATTATGGGCTGTGCCTTAGCTTTGCTTGCCCTGGAAGAGAGGTCCACTGAGCCAGAATTTCTGGCGAAATGCTCTCGAATGGTATGTGGAAATAAGGTAAAATGAAATAGGGCATGGTATGTGGAAGAAATAGGGCATATCTACAGCATATTTCAAAATGGTCTGAACTTTAAAAATTGATTGCGTTGAAGTGTTAATAAGTAAATACTGACGACAGTTTTAGTCGATATACCTATTTAACGCTTTCTCTGTCTTCTTTGAATTGTGTGTACCAGTTGTAAGCATTTTTTATGACAATCTTGGCACCGACGACCTCCTCCATCACTATCAACGTTCCCCCAAATTAAACTTAGTGCGACTCCTTTGCCCAAATCAATTAATAAGGAACAAATGCAGATTTTGACTTAAAGTGTAAATATTCGCCAGAGTCAAAGAGCGTGAACACACAAAAACTTCGCAGAAGAAGCCGGATGAATGCAAATCAATCAAATTTCATATGAATAACGCATATGCAACTCCAATAGAGTAGGAGTAGTAGATAATTTAAATCTAACTACTCCAGCAACACATGCACCGCCCATCAAGACTCATTTGCCTCTTCATAACGTCTAATACGCCCCGTTGTACCCAGAGGATAGAAGGTACTCGCATGGAGTTGCTCGTGTCCACATACGATCCCGGTGTAAAAGTTTCACAACTTTGTCCCAGTGGCATTCATAGCCGTACTGGAGCAAACGTCAGTAATAGCACTTTACCTAAAGAGTAGTCTATACGTAAGTCCGTACTGTGTATATCTATGTAGGTAGGAATGGGTTTCATCCTTTAGAACAAGCGATGACAGCACACCATAAGAGAATTACATGTCGGGTTACATATTGTGCAGTTTCCTTTTCGTCGGTTTTATTTAATATTTGTCGGGAACGAGAGTAGCCCCAGAGCTGAGAGCAACAACAAGACCAGCAACACTGCCACCAGAGGCACTCAGCGGTAGAACAGGAAATTAAAACTCATAAATCATGGTTGCGTTCATATGATGATAGTCAAGAAGTATGGATTTTTGTTGTCCTTCTTTTTTGCATAGCACACTGCATCGCACTTGGGAAAACCATGCACATATTGATTGCACAGCTTCAGAAGCGATGCATGATTGCACGTTCGCCGGAAATCAGATTTTGATTCCTTTCCACAGTCAGTTCAGCTCTCACCACGAGGAACAACACCACCAAATATTTTCCAAAAGGAAACCCAGTTTTACCCCACTCGTCTATTGGTTTCCACAAGTCCCGCGCCCCCATCCACTGAACACCCACTCGAACTCAGTCACTCAAATCAATCCACCCTCAATGAAAGTGGAAGGAAAAAAATAACCCACCCACCCATTGCCACTTATCAAGTGGCTCACTGAAAAATACGAACCCCGTGAACAAGGGACCGAGGAGTCCAAGTGAGCGAGGGAGCGACTGTATCATGGTGATATCTATCTGGCAAACTTAAGTATATATAGAATCCATGGAACACGCTTCTGACGTTGATGGATTGGAAGAACAGAAAGCGAAAAACTGAAAATGTCACCCGGATTAATGCACGGATATAAAGTATACACTTACACCACTAGACCAGCCATCTCAACCCCGGTCTGATATATATTTGAAGGACAGTCGAAAAAAAAGCCGTGTGCCCCCCAAACCAAGAAAACCACCCTAAACAGAGATGATGGACTTCACATGGCTCGAAATCGAAGCCTTAACAAATATTTGCAGATTAAACTCTTTCATGCGCTCGCTCCAGCTTGTCACGAGTTCGTCAACTTAAGCAGCAATTGCACGCAACTGTGTACTTGAAACACATATCCATTTCCAGTGCAGACCAGTTCAGACAAACCCTGTGAACACCTCGCCATTGGAGGGCTGGTTGGAGGGAGATGGGCTGGGGGTGTTGGAGTTGGAGTTGGGTTGGAAAAAGTGAATTAATAAGCTCAGTCCATTACCAGGCATCGATTGATGGGCGCCCAACAATGGCGGGGGAAATTAACCAATTTATCTTTGTTCTGTTTCTCAAAAGAAAAGCAAAGCACAACACAAAAACGAAAATCACCAAAACAACAGCGATTCGAGCAAGGAAACAGAGCAGGAAAAGGGAATGAATAGCTCCACTACCAAATCTCTGACGGAACAAAGAATGTGACAACAAAAAAAAACAAGAAACCATGAAGGGAACCCAAAATACCAACAGAAAAAGACAAGTGAATATCGAAATACTGAAAGGACCTCGAATCATGGAGATGAAGAGTCCTGTTCTGGAAAATAAAAAGAAATGAGAAGAATATGCTTTTTCTTTCTCTTCTTTTCTTTTTCGTTTTCGTCCCTCTAATTCCCGTGCTCTTACTCCTGCGACACATTTCTGCTTTTGAAGGATACGTTTTTTTCTGTATTTTTTTCGCTTTGTTCACGTCTTTGTGTTCTGGTTGATATTTTTGTTTAGTTCAGGGAGTAGGTGGAGCGGACACGCTGCTGCTGGAACATTTTCGAAAATTGAGACATTAATATGAGAAGTACTCTGGTGGTATTGTACGGGAATACAGATGATGTGGCCATTAAGGATTAACGCGTTTTCCTTGCCAGTGCAGTCAAAACAGGTGGAAATTAAGGACCATTGAGAGAAGTGAGTTCACGTCTTTTGACGAGCATTTTTTCTTCGACGTTTTTTGGGGATTTTACCACAAGTCGTGAGATCAGCAGATGTCTAATGCCTGGAAGTCCGTTTTGAATCTGTGTGAAAATTGGATTGAATCTTAAATAAAAGTCTGGTGATGTTTTTTTTCATTTAGGGCTTTGCCCCAAATATGGTGTTCCAACTGACATTTGACAACGTGACTTCTACTTTGTTGAAGCGGGTATTGACGACCTTTATATGCACTCAGAGAATATTTTCAGCCCATTTCAGTGACTACGGTCAGATTTATTCCTCCGATGGCGATCCAGCTTCTCTCAGCTTCTCCAACAACTAATAACGTGCTATTCTGAGGAAGACCCACAGTTTTATGCCGATTACGAAATGCGAACTCAGAGACACCTACATATCTCAACAGATAAGAAGTATTTTCAAGGGACTCAGGAAAGATCCTGCAGCAGATGTGAAGACTGCTGTGTCCAGATTTTAGCGTATAGTATTGGAAAAATATTCAACTCCCTCTAGTAGATTATACACGCATTGGATTTCCTACACGATCTTTTCAAATCTATTCAATGTTTGGTTTCATAATCAACCTTATTTCAGAAAATATTTCTTTATCTTCAGAGTTTAACATTTCAGCAAGTATCCCACAAGGCTCGGTGGTCCAAACTTATTCAAGATATCCTTACACAGCAGATTTCTCGCAAATGCGAAATTCTGTACCTAGAGCATGGGAATCTAGGAAATCTAGGGGCCATCTAGTGTTTTTTTTAAGTCATCTTATTCTTACAATGCCGGCTGTTTCCCACTCGACTTGAAGGCAAGCCAGTATTATACCTCCGCGGAACGACATGAGTCACTTTACGCATAAACAAAGTTGGGAAATATTGAATGAACTTATATTCAAAGTGAGTGGCTGTGTGTTTTGGCCGAAATGAAGCACCGCGACTGCTGTACTCAAGTTTCTGCAAAAAGTTCGTGAGACGGGTATGCTAATATTCAACGCTCATGGTCCCCGATGCGCATAGATGAGAATATGACTGCTGAGGCTTTTTTTCGAAAATGCGGCTGGAAACAACGTTTCGGTCAACGGTGGGCGTTACAGCGCCGTGTTAACCGACTTTTTTTTAATGAAATTGAAGATATTACTCAATCGTGTTATCAGACGTCTTGGCGATGTCAAGTGGGAACCAATACCATCCAAGCAATTCGTGAGCTACTGCCCGAAACGATAAACAAGGTCTTGGAAAACTGGGGTGACAGAATGCCACTTGAACGACGTTGTATTTCATAATCAATGGGAACTTTCATTCTATTGCATTTTTAAAAATAAACTTGTATTTGGCCCACCCTGTATTTATCAGATGTATCGCCATTGAACCCAGCCTTCAATCAGCCCTGAAGCCGGGCCAAGTAAATTCAATCAATTCTTCTAAGAGTAACTAATATCAACAAACATGCTAAAACTGAGCAAGGATTGAAGACAGACATGTAAGAATGGTTAAACTGTAGAAGGGTGATTAAGGGTTTTAACTAAAATAAAACACAGAGGAATATATTGTACAAAATTAATTTTGTCTTATGCGTGCGCTTCGCACGGCGTATCGGTCATAAGCTGCACTATGTAATTTTTAAACACTGAAAGCTTGAGAGTCTACCATTATCCACGTACGTAGGCTTAAGCGAATGTCAAGACCGAACAAAAAGTTTACTGATTCGTTGGTTGATTTCAGTGTTTCAGTGTTTCAGTGTTTCTTTTGAGACCTTCTGATTCGGATTCATTTCGTCCCCACTTAAAAATGCAAAAGTGAAAGAAGCGGTCATTATAGTCACAATGTATCATTTCTGTGTAATCGAACGTTTCCTAAAGTCCTAAGTTTATATACGTCCACTATGGTTGGGCCTTTAGGCCTTCCGCGGAATGTAGTATAAAAAGAGTTCAAAAAATCTCGGAACTCATATCGGCATGTCGGTTCATCAAGCAAATGTCAACTTAAAAAGACGTACAGGGTGAAGGGAACGAATGCAAGCTACGGTTTTCGAGTATACTCAAATATGTCTGTCCAATTCTCTTCTCTTATTTGGCCAACGGGTCTAAGAATGAGCAAGAGCTCCCTTCACTCGCTGACTGTCCTGGGCGCACTGCTTCCAATCACCCAAACCAAACTATGTTGCGTCCGCGATAACTTACTCTTTATACCAGAGGTTCGGTCTATCTTGAACAAGAAGCCTCGTATTCTCAGACTCTTTTAGCTGAAGCATTGGAGTCAATGTCGAGCCAGTGCACTCGACGGGCTACATCGACATCTTGGTACAGCTCGTAAAGAATTTTTCTTTCGAAGGCAAAATTAGTTTCAACTAAACAATATTTGAGTAAACACCATAAAAGCACACATGTTTCCAGCAAAACTGTATCAAATTCCTCAACAAATCTCGCGTTCTTCGCATCTTAGGCTGAAGTTTATGTGTGTCAACAGAAAAAAGCAACAGAAAACCAGATGTGAAAGTTTTAATATCATGAAACTTTCTAATGCAAATACCGTACGTTTGCCTTCAGCACTTAAACATCGCAGTTACGTAAAATATAAGAAAAAATCACCCAAATCACTGCCATCATCAGATATTTCACGCCGCATTAATCTGTTTCAACCGAAAAACACTCAAAATTACCCGCGCCATCAATTGTTCGATCCTAATCGTTCTAATGGCAGCCGTTGTTGTGTGCTTCATGTTTTTTTGTTGCTTCAGTTTGTTTTAAAGTGTGTATTTGGCAATTAAATTAATGCATGTACATTTAAAAAATTATTAAAATTCTACTCGAACTAATTGTTCATTAATTACTCACGTGCACAATAATTGTAATTATTGCTGTTTAAAGCGATTAAATTGCATCAAATGCTCCCTCCCCCTCTGCACATTCTAGATAGCCTTGTTAGTGATAGCAACTTGGGAGTATGTACCAGCACAACAATAACTCCGCCTTCCATAGCCACCCTCTCGAATAATTAATTCAATCGCAGTTAATTACGTATGCAGCGCTGAAAAAATGCAACATCACCAAACACCATACAAAATGGAGTGGTAGTTAACGGGCAATTATAATGCACACTCGTACAAAAAAGAGATCAAGGCGTCGTAGTAGTGGCGCGTATCCATTTCCTCAACAACTGACAGCTCTGAATAGCATTTCTTCTTCAGTGCCATTCGCCACCATTCAGGATAGTACCAGATCATTAATGAAATTGCGGGGATCGTTTGATGGGTGCTTTCTTCAACCGATTCAACCCTCTCCCCAAACACACACACACACACCATCCTTGGAATGTTGTTGCTAAGTGTTTTAGGCACCTTTCAACCAACTAACAAACGGAACGCAACCAAAGAAAAAAAAAACAGAAAACAGAAATTCATCATGTCTGCCATTTCGTCTACTAGTATGTAGTAGTAGAGTACTGCGGTGGCGGTGGCGGTGGAGTGGCTACTACCTACACTACCACTACTGGAGTTTTCTGACTGAAAACTGAAATACTGCTGCATCATTAAATTTAATATGATACTCATTTACGAGAATTGGTGTCGATTTGTTTTGAATATTTATTGCTGCAAATAAATAAAGCAACAACAAACGGCAAAGCGGGCAAGCAGCAGAAGAAGAAGAAGAAAAAGAAGGCGATGGAAAGAACTGTAAAACCACCTTCGGTAGCACATAGGGTGTGCTGAAAGTGAAAGTAAAAGGTTTTGCAAAATTACAAACATCCACCAACCCCCAGAGCTAACAGCGCTTATGCAAGTGCTACCTTGTGATAGATAGTACAAATCCAAGCCACACGATTGCCCTTGCACAGGTTGAGGTCTAATAATTTGAGATACTTCCTGAGAATGACTTCAACGAAGTATTTGCTCATTTATAGTCCTGACCTGTGACAATCCAACTTCCTGGCGAGTAACTCGAATCCGGGTGGTTGGTGCCTCATCTTGAACGGTACAGTAAACTATAGCTGAGCATGGGTGTGTGGGCGGCGCATCTAACAAATGACATCAAATTTCGGCTGATTTACTTAGCTTAGTTTTGAAATTGAAACATTGCGATGATGATAATGCTGACGATGCCGACTACAACGACCGACGATGACGATGACGGTGACAATGAAGAAGACTCAAATGATGATGATGACGACCCTGTAGTGCTAGATAAGTACGTGTCTGTCTGTAAGTTCTAAGGGAATGATGTGAAAAAAAAATCATCCGTCAGTATAGAAGTCGTTGCCGTACTTTTTGACTGAAGCGTGCGATGCGGTATTATAATGAACCCAATTGAGAGCAATTTAGGACTTTTGTTTCATTGATTCTCTCTGTGTGTGTGTGTGTGTGTGTTTCGTGCGGTGTGGTGTGGTGAGCGATGGAGTTCATTTTCGGAAGAGATGTGATAATTGAGGACAATTTCAAGGTCATGTTCCATCTTAATTAGGGTAATGCCGGCAATATTTATCATTATATGTGGTGTTTATGTCTTCTCTGCACTGTCGGCGCTATTGATGAGTGCATAAAAAGTTATCACTGTTTTATCTTCTGATTTTTGCGGTATGACTGAGTTAGAATATTATCGATTCTGAAGAGAGCTGGTGAAGTGCCATTTATTTAAATGCTACAGCTTAGGAGTTTCAGTGAATAGGTCGAGTTGAAATACCACTTGTACATGAATGAGTAGAGGAAATTTAAAAACCAGGAATAAATAAGCATGCAAATCATGCCACAGAGTCAATTCAAAAATGTAGAAGCTGTTGAGAGCATCAGCTCCTTGTATATGTTTGGAGTTTGAAGCATAAGGCGAACATATTTTCCATCAAATTCGAGCAGTATGGAGTCATTGATATCGAGTGCTTACGCATGCTTAGACTGCTGTTTTGTTTGTGATTCGTAAGATATTTTTGACACTCTTAGAGGTAACATACGCTGCTTACTAAAAATGAGTTGCAGTCTGAAATAATGCAGCCTGTAGTCGAAAATCTAACAGCAGTAATGCAACGTGCTTAAATTCCGCAACGACTTTTGTGTACAGACGTTGACATCGTCCGGTGCTCATAGAATACCGAAATAAAATAAAACATTGCATTAGTAAGACTATAGTTCCGGATAGGTATGACAAGGTCAATGATTCTTTTAATCATTCGAAACGAAGCACATTATTTTCATATCGAAATTTAAATATCGACCAAAGCCACGCATAGCCTAGCTTAGAGATACGAAAAGACATCTCAATAAGTCCAGAGAAACAGAGATTTGAATATTCTTTGATCTAGATAATGATGCAGAACCCCCATAGACGATTCAGATGTTGTAATCTTCTGATTGGAAATAAGCATTCTGATGTTCAAGATAAGTTTTTGGTAGCATACATAATGAGCCCGGTCTACAGCTAAAATTTACTCTCAGCCGGGTTTCAACTATCGGTTACATGGACACGAAAAAACAAACTTTGACGTAGGTTGATGAAAGTGCTTCTGATGTTAGTGGTGTCATTTCAACCTTAAAGTTGGAAAGGATCATCGCAGCATCAATTCGATTCGACGATCATTCTCAGGATCAATTCGATTTAGATAATAGGTAAGCTATCACTTTTGAAGATTTGTTCTAAGTTCTATCTTTGGTATTGATTCCGTTGATAGCATCTGGATGAGAAGGTTATGCAGTTTGCATTGCTCGACTTGGACCCAAAAGTGTATCCCACTTCGTATCTGTGGAGCAACGCATAAAAATGTAATATGTACCATTCAAAAAATCAACATCTTCCATATAATGTTAATACAAACTCAATCTTTCAATATTCAATTTAATACTGAACAAAACTACACATTATTGTCGTATTGACTGCAACATCTAGTTAAGTATGTTGTGTAATATTCCAATCGATATAAACGAAGCAAAGAAAGGCAGTGGTGGCTTAAATGGTGAACTTAAACCAAGCAGCCCATTGTGCTAGAACGCGAGATCAATTCATCGAAGAAGTTTCACTTTGGAAACCAGCTGATATTAGCGACTTATCGTTGTCATTTTTTCACCGGAATGTTACTTTGGTCGTTTTGGTTCTCAGTAATAACAACTACCATGATCTGCGGTAAAGCTTTCTAAGATGCCTCAATTGCTAAGCTTAATGGGCAACTTGTCGAGAAATGAGCGATAATTAATGACCTTATAGTCTAGAGGCAGCACCGGGCAGCACCGAGTCCATGATTGCAGCCTGGCTATCTAGGGGCATACAGATATTACGTGCGTGTACATCAAAACATCACGATTGACAGCTACAATTTTGAGGAAGAAAAGGAGTTTGTCTACGTCGGGGCAAACTCCACAACCGACATCCTAGTGGAGATTCGACGTAGAATCGCCATTGGCAGCCGATGCTCGAAGGACCAAGATCGTGCTCTACAAAGCACTTATTTTGCTACATGGAGCCGAAAACTGGACGATAAGCAAAACAGCAGAGCTGATTCTCGCTTTCTTCCAAAGAAAAATGCTACGTCGGATATCCCGTCTGCGAGGAAGGTGAATGGAAAAAGGAGAAGATACAACCGCGAACTATACAAGCAGTACCCAGTTGTGCATGTATGCAGGAAAGCAAAAATCCAGCAATCGTTGGGACAACAACGCTCCAGTAAAGAGGGTTTTCGAATTCGAGCCTCTTGATTCGAGAAGGAGAAAAAGACCGATCCTCCGATCACCTACCGTATACAGCAACGCCTTTTGCTCAGCCCTTTTCTTAATACAGCCACGCAGCTGGTCTCGTTTTCAAGTAAATCATCTTTTTCTCTACATCCTCTAACGTCTGTCTGACAATATCTTCAGAAATGAACGATTGTTTCTGCATGTCGATTCTAAAAATCTGTCATGTTTGCAGTATGATGTATCATTTATTAAATCCTTTGTAGTAATAAGTAAAACAAACGAGAGGCGAGAATTTTAGCATTTATTCAAATCAAGGCAAATTTAAATTAAGGCACGACTCTTCATTAGCATTGGAATAAGCAACATTTTCAACATTTTTTCCGGTTATTTTATTGTGTGTTAGTCATCAATGAAAGTACGACTTCGATACCAGATTACTTATATTTATTCATGAAATCTAACTCAATTAAAATAATAGATAAGCTTATGTAAGCCGTCGTTTAGGTGATAAAAGGAATATATTATAAAGCTGTCCATGGATATAACTTAATTTTATAGAACTTGTGCCGGTTTGGGGAAAATAAAGTCAGAGCGTATTACTTGTTTTGTTTTATTTTCTTTATTTTTATTCAGCATAGTTACTACTTTGAAGATTGAAAGCATAAAAACGGTTAAACTGCGAATGCTATCAGTAGAAAGAATACTGATCAATCATGATTTTCTTGTTAGTACCCGCGTTTTATTAGCTATAGTCGCGTCGCGTATACAAACCAGGAATTTGAGAGTTCTATCGTAAATGTCTCTACATTTCAATTTTCTCTTGAAAGCTGAAAAGGCTAAATGTCGTTCCTTATATTTTATCAAATTATAGCACACGGTGTTTTCATAAACGTCGGAAATCTCATTCGCATTTTTTCTCTCGTGCGTTTTTGAACACACACACTATGCAGAATGTCTGCAGTTCAAAATATTTTCCCTCCAATCGACCCTTGTTGCAGTCAAAAAATAATGACTGCACAATCTGCCCAACTTCGATGAGCTATTGACGTTTATGAACGATGGGTACAGCAGGTCCCCTAAGCTAGTATGATCGTATATCTACATTAATGAACATGGATAATACAGTCCTTAGTTAGTATGACGTTCATGAGATCACCCACAGTCATTTCTTCACCTAGTTACGGAATCATTGAGAAGGTAAATAAGTCAGATGCATGTCAAATTCCGAATTATATATATATAATTATATATTATATATTATATATTTTAGTCATTTAGTATTTTAGTCAGCATTTCAGCAACATGCATGTGGTATTTGGTGGTCATAGTGCACTTTCAGGTAACCGCAAATATAAGCGTTACTCTGATAAGACCGTCGACGCATTTCTTCGGAGCAAAATATAAGTTCTCACTGCGATAGTTGTTTCCACCAAAGGCTTACAAAATGTACATGAAGCGGTGCGTGTACCACTTGTATACTAAGAGGAAACATCGACAAAAAACAGCCGGGTTTTGTCAAAATAAAACTAAATAAACATGCGATGAACTTCTTTCAATTACTAATTTTAATAACCAAGATTTGTTGATGCTCATTTCAGGTTCAAACAATAACATTCTTGCGCATTTGAAGACTCAATTCCAACTAACAATTACAAAGGTGAAGTTAATACACATTTTATAGCACTCTACATCCTATGAACAAGCGAATTTTCGCAACGTTCATAACTTCTCTTCCAGCGGTCGTGTTTTTACCGTTCCTTTTAGTCAAAATCAACTCCACGCACATCCGTCGGAAGTTAATTATTCGACATATTCGAACTCGATCACATCATCCATGAGCACAAACTATTCGCAATTGTTTTCAGCCGTTGTTCTCCCCTTTACTTCCTCCAATTAACGAAAATATATTATTTGATGATTTATTAACAGATATTTTATTTGATTTACATTTTGGGGCACTATTTTATTATACCAGGCATTAAAATAAATGTATTTTCCATTCAATTTCACATCAGTCTTCTCGTATGGGAATACTCATTCCTTATTCAAGCGTCATTTCCTCGTTCTGAAGGAAATCTTCTATCGCGAAATATCTCAAAACTGCCATAAAACGCATATCAAGAGTAAAACTATCACGGAAATACGCCAAAATATCTTCAAATTCAATTTCAAATTCAAATTCCCACTTGAGTCGTGTAACAGCAGCGCGGCGGCAGAGGCCTTCCAACCCTCCATTAATGCTGTCGGTTAAGTTCTTTTGGACGCACTTCTCACACAGCCGCTCTGAGCGAACGCACACACCATCACTTCCGTGCAACACCAGCGCCAGAGGCACAGCCATATTGAAATCATTCAAGTATTTCGAAAATCGGGGGTGTGGCCAACTGTAGCTAGTGCCCATTTCGTAATGGCACCCGAAGTACTGTTGTGTTGCTCGTCTTTTCTATGTAGAGTGCGACTATATGTGCATTGACATCTAGTTGTCGCCACCGACTGGGAAGACGGTTAATTCTTTTTCGAAGTTGTCTTCGCACACTCTCACAGCGCGTGTCATATGAGCAAGTAGCTTGGAACATGGTTGGAGTTCATGGCATAGGTATTTACTTAGTACCTTGGGTTTCGACATGACCTGCGTGTTTGCACCTTACGCGAGTGAAGGTGTGGGTATGAGTCGAGAGCGCGTGTGTGTGTGCGGTGGTGTTAAACTGCTTTTCGTGGTTAAGGGAGGACATCGGGGCTTCCATTTTCTTCCTCCGCCAAGTAAATAGATCGGAAAATTGCTTTTTGTTGTTGCTTGTTGTTTCTGTATTTATTTATTTTTTTGCTTTGTTGGGTGTTCTCTTTTTCGATATTCCTTTCGGGTTCTTCAGTTTTCAATTTGGAAAATCTACCTGTTTTGAGAATGGAGTGGAGAGTTCGAAATGAAAATTACTGGCGATTAACGATGCCGCAGGTACTCGCGCCTGTTGATTAGGCTGAGTGCAACTGCTACACTCGTTGCGGAGTCCTGCCCGCAGAGCGCGATTGCAGGTGGTTACGGATGCATCCAATGTACCGCCTGTGACTTGCAAATGGAAATTGTGAAGCCGATGCAAAGACGTCTTCTTTAGTCAATGCAACACTTTGAGGTTCATTACCAAGTACTGAATCTAACTGGGATAATTTATTGGCTAAGGATACTGTAGATACTGTAGGAGGTAACTATTTGTTCATGGTCAATCGATCATAATCACTTAAACTGTGAGTTTAACTTGAATGGATATGCAAATGTTTATCCAAAGTCGATGGTTATTGTTGCAAATGATTATTGATTAGCTGAAATTTGTCTGGGGATATGTTTATTGACACTTTGTACGTACAACATTGGCGTTGCGGACTTGAAATGTGATACAATTCGATTTTAGTTCAGTCATTTGACAATAGAAACATTTTATTGTAGATATATTGAAAGTAATTTTGTATGCAATATTTTCAAGCACTTTGGAATATATAATTTCAAGGACATGTATCTGCATATGAGCACTTGAATGCACGTTGAAATTAAGTAGCCTACCGGCCTCGGCGCTTGTGTCCTCAAGGAAAAGTGGAGAACATATCTAAAGTGACCGTGTCTGCTTCAGCCCTTGGGTTTAGTTTATTTACAAATCAATATTTTTACAATTCTTAACTCGTAACAATATGTATAAGCAACAAAGAATGGCTTGCAAATAATTTAATATTGCGGTTTTATACACCAAATTTGATGCTGTTGCATATTAGTAATTAGCGCTTGCGCCGAAACTAAACAAATACACCGTCAATGAGCTCTTTTCGACTGAACTTAAATATTTGAACATTTAATATCAAGGATCCATTTTAGAACAACCAGTCCTTTAAATACGGTTGCTGATGTAAATCACGATGTTCACTTGTTGAGGACTTCCTTCACTGGCCATAGACTAATGACGACTAAAAAATCTGTATTAAATCAGACATCCAAAGACCAGAAATGTAAGAACAATATCCCGTGCTTCAGATTGTAGCAAACATTTATTATTGGATGTTAGCCGTCCATGAATGAGTTATATACGTTTGTATATTGACGAAGTCGCTTGTAATAAATACATGCAATCTACTGCTAGGGTGCAACTTGGTAGTAGTAATCTGCAACAGCTTTCTATACTGTGTCCTAAGGAAAACAGGCATTGCTATTTGCCCAACTCACTCGATGAATCTCCTCGAACAGATCAAGATTCTTACAGTAGCACATTTGGTCCTTAGGCCCTTTTTAATATTTATTTTGTCAAATATGGTAATATACAGCATGTTTTGTTGGATTCCAGCAGCCTACGTAAAAATACCTTCGCTACTATTCTTTGCAAGCATCCCGCATTCGGAAACGTTGCTTAAAAAATTTCCAATAGATTTCAAAACATAAGATCATAGTTTCCTGTTTTTAAAACTGGAGTAATCACAGTTTTTTGCTTTGTCTGATGTGCTTTTTGGCTTGTTTTTCTCTTTTTTTTACACAACATTCTTTTCTGAAATCAAAACTGCAATATGGGATGTACTTCTAGTCTTGAACTGCGAACTGTGTTATATAACTTACAACATATTACTACAAAGTACTAAACATATTTTTTGAAAATTTCGTGTGTTAGTCGCAGTCACGTTTAATGATAATCATAAATTACGCGTTATCACTAGATATTTTGTCTCATTACACATCGTCTTCAAAACTCATTATTCATTATTATGTGTCGTCACCACGCATCGGCTTTTTAATTTTCTAGCTGAAATCCTTGGAGGAGAAAGAGTAAAAACAGTCTTCTTGCTTTTAGCCTTAATAAGTGACTTTTCTCGTCTGACTATGCTGCAGTTGAATAATTTGTTGCACCTACAATTTGAAATATTTTTTGTTGGATTGGATTATCTACTTAAGTTTTACATTTTTTTTATTTAAAATGTTCCATATACAAATTGTAAATGTTTCCTTGATTTTAAACAATAAATTGGAATAGTAAAAAAAAAGGCCACATCAACTGTTATTTATATTGACTTATTTTTGTGTAGATTGATACAATCGCTACTTATCATTTAACAATTGAATGTACTTCATATAATTGCATGCAATTGGACTGTAAGTAAAAATAAAAATGCCATGCTTTTGATTTTTGTAAATTTTGCCTGAAATATGGAAGGAAAAATCTTCAAGTCAGTTTTTATTTACTATTCCTTGATACTTTACCAGAGTATCAAAACTATACACAATTTTCATATTTTTCTCTAATTGGAACTAATGAGGAATAAGAATATAGTGAATTAAACTGAACATGCATATAAATACTATGTACATAAAAAAATCCAGTTTCTAACTGACAGTTACCATTGAGATCTATATTTTTGCACCACAATTTGTTTAGTTGTTATAAATAACACGCTTCTGTCTTAGCGAGATTATAAGATGCGTTTAAAAAAAAACAAAGGCATGCATTTTTTCTAAAACTGTCTATAGTCTGTCACCAATTAGCCATTTTTCAAAATAATAGTGGGATGAAGTAATTTAAGTAAGTTTGAAGTAGACAAATAAATAATTCATGCTCAACAGAGCTCGAATTTACTACATTAAGGGCATTGCAAATTATTGGAGACATGTTTATGTTGTTAAAGTGCGTATATGTATGTATGAAGTACCTTGTCCAAATATTTTAACGCGTTAATATAAACCTAAGTTCGTTACGAAAGGTCTCTATATCGGATATCAACCACGGGACCATCAATATTGGATCTTTATATAGACGTTCAATATGTGACCTCTACGTATGTCGAATCGACCATAGGACACTGTCCATAGTGATTCTTATAGAGAGGTGTCCGTAAGAATAAGTTTCACTGCACATATACATAAATATATCCAATCTATCATAGTGTGGAACTTTGATAATGTGTGGTTTCAAAAGGAAAAGCAACAATACAAATAATAAAGTAATAAGTGACATTTTTCAAGAAGCAACAACAATATCTACTTTGGTAATGCTTAAATTGTTAGGTTAATATACAAAAATAGTTATTTCTTTATCGTACAATGGTAAAGGTATAAAGGGCAGGTGTTAATGCCCAAAATTTGTTCAAATATTATTAGAGTAGTACGTCATTAATTTAAATTCAAATTTCTGCATTCACTAATTATTTATTTTTCCACAAAAATAGCCGATGTGTGTTGTACAATATTTAGATCCTTAACTATTTCAATTCACTTTAGCTACATGTTAAGAGAAAAGGCAAAGTATGTCTCTTCCTTTGAAGGGAATCGGCACAAATCGGCAAAAATCGTTTCCTTTCTGTCTTAAGCACGGATCTACAAAACATCAATTTGCCAGAAATTATAGAAAACTAACGCCTTCAATCGAACGAGTTTTTGGGTTTCTAAGAATAAACTGTTTAATATACTAATCATTGTATTTCTTTACTCTGTATATTTTCTTAGAGTTTTAAAAAATGCAGGTACGAGGATAGCGCAGAAAGTGTGCGACAAGTGAATTGCATTTGTATTTTTTTTTTTGTTACGACATGTACGTAAAATCATGAAGAAAGTACAAAGAATTATTCGATTCGTATGATAATCATGCACTCGGACTTTACATTTTTTTGTACTTTCTACATGCCATGCTCTTAAAGCGCACAAATCAATCAATTAAATGCAATCATTTAAAAGCCAATTTCAGTTTCTACTTACCTTTGAATCGCTTAGTTCCTCATTAAGACATCCCATTAAACATTTCGATTTTACTGCATAATTTCGACATTAACTAAATCAATTACAGCCGACAAGCTTATATATTTTACATAAGTCATTGTAAATACCGTAAATACCTTCAGTCTTAATCCCACCCTTTTCCAATTGAATTTCCTTTGATCAGACAAGAAAACTTATGGAAATCTATCCACAGAGACAATGTCCCCCTCACCATCCATGGCCCACGGATTTGACAGAATCCGCACAAAACAATTTAACTGAATTCATTCATCATCATTCGCCAAGGTACGGACAACCATGTACACAAACAAATAAGGATTCGAAATACCTTGGTATTGAAACAACAAATATTTCATAATCATTAAATGGCAGTGGCATGAGACACCCTCGCGAAACTACATTGTTTCCTGTAGCTTTGTGCGATGAAACAATGGATGACACTTTCATAATGATTTTGATAGATGAGTATAAATTTCTCCAGCAAAGGATATATCCACGAATCAGTATCTGCATGAGTATGGTGAGCTTTGTGTCTATCCTTCGCCTCAACACAAAGGGATACAAAGCCAGGTTGAAGTGTATCATTGTGTGTGGCCCCGTTGACTTGATGGTGCAAACAGATTCGCACACAGAGTATTCTAAGAATTTATGATTAATTACATTCCACTAGGAACAATTGTCGATTTGCTGTTTGTTTTACGGTTGAAAAACGGTGGAATTAAAAGCCAACTGATTCGTTTTACTGGTGCGGTCTGCATCAAATTGATTGCAACAAAGTTGTCTTCTCTTAAATCATTTTTTTTTTGCCTGTTCCTTTAACTTTCCTACTTTAATGAAATGAATTAGTTATATTTACTCATGTATTCTATGAATTTTCTCAGGCAGTCATTGTGCACAGCAAATATGTCGTAAAGGCAAAATCATAATTATTTGCAACATTAAATAGAGAGATCCTAGACAGTTGTCGCGACGAAACATTTTCCGACTTCTTCTCCGGTGGGCACAATGATAAGTTTTTAAGATTTTTTTTTTTTTGCAGTGAATATCATTTAGCATTACTTAAGCAACAGAAATGAAAAAGGTAATCGCCCTTAAGGAATAGTCACGCATGCTATAACCCTATACGCACTGTTTATATGAACTTGGCCACATTCCAGGGCGACCATTTTCGTGAGGTATGCGGAGATGATCAAATTAGCAGAAGTGGATTGAAAATGCCTTTCCACGCAAAGGAAGATGTCACTGCTAAGAACTGCGTTTTATTGCCTTGACCAGAACTAGTATATAAATTCAAGTAAAGTTTGTCTGTGGAATGAAACAGACCGAAGCTGGATGAACACTTGGATGGCAAACACTCAAGGCACTCAAGTTTTGAACAAATCACGAAATTACGAACAGATTCCCATATAAAGGTTATTAATAATAATTATTTCAAATTAAGAAAGCAAATAGATCGTGGAAAACAGCACAATCTGTGGCTAGCTTGTACGGTGGTGACTCGTGTTGTGCGTGTTATTGTGCTCTCATAAATGGGGGGACTTAAGCTGACTCCGAACGGGGATGCTTGAGACACTTCTTTCAACCAGATATGCCCTTTGAGCGTAGTCACAAACTCAAAGAATTTATGGCCGTGAATATTAAGAAAGTTTCTCGTGTCGGGGATTAAACCGAGAAGCCTCAGTCACTACGACGCGGAAGCCACAATACCAGCTGCTTTGCTTTAAATTCTGAGGATTTTCTAAGATGGGCAATTCTGCTTAGCTCCCAAGAGAAAAAAATATGTCCCAAATCTAATATCTAATCTAATCATAAAATATTTTCCAAATCAAACGGGAATCTCTTTCATGAATAATCTTCAATGCCACTGTAGTCATTTTTTAAAAGCCCAACTTTGAATCTACGCAAATCGGGGCTATAATGAAGTAAGGTTAGGTTAGGTTGAAGTGACCGACTACCAGCAGTCACACTTAGACCTGTATAGGGCCGTTGTGTTACCAAGGGATGCATTTCAGCTCATTCCGCAATCCAGATAGTACTTTTGATAAAGCGTTGGAGATGACTGATACTACTTAGTTAAGACAGGAGAGACATTACAGGCAGAACTTAGGCTGGCACAAATGTGGTAGAATTATTAATTGACAACAATAATCCGAAAAACTATAGGCTTTTGGTTAACATATATGAAACAAGGTGGATGTTCACAATAAACGAACATTATTGATACTGATGCCAATATTTTCGTTTATGAACGTGATGCAAAGGTGATGCGGCATCAATGTCGCAAAGGTGGATCTCCGAATTCACCCGTAGTCTTTTTCCAACAAACCAACTTTGAATCTACAGAAATCAGGGCTCTGATGATGTAAGATTAAGTTATTTTTAAGTGGCTGACTGCTGGTAGACAACAATCACACTAAGACCAGAGTAGACCCGTTGTGTTACCACGATAAATATATTTGAGCCATTATATGGCAGACTAGATCTAGAGGCGTGAGTTCGAATGGAGCAGTGCATGGTTATAGCGCCGATGAAATGGGTGGGCCATAATTGTTTTGTTGCCTGGCTGTCAGAACAGATGACGATATCTGTACTTGATATTACATTGAGTTTTAGCCAGGACAGAGCTTCCTTATTCGCTATAGCACACGGTGCAGTACGCTACAGTGATTCGGTAAACGAAATATCAAATGGATGGATCGTTAGAGTAGACACCTGCGTCTTGTCCAGACTGCCTATAAGGATTTTTATTCGTCTTTTACAACCCGTGTCGTGATACGTGAAAGCAACGACACCGCAATGTGAAGAGATCTATTGTATCTAAAGGTTGGAGTTAATCCATACTTCCCTATTGAAAGATAGAGAGTAGTGCCGGACATTCACATAAAACGTGCCCGGATACTCGTCCTCTTCCAGTAAAAGTCTACATACTTTGTATTGGCACATGCGTATTTTGTTAAGGCCTAGAGGCTAAGTAAGAAAGTTCATTAGCATTTTTATACTTTCCTTGTTGAGGCAGAGTATTTTCTTATAGGAATAAGGTCTGATTAATCGTTAAGATTGCCATCGACCATTAACGTTGGTCCATTGGTCTAGCCGAAGTTTGTTTCTGGGGGGATGCAGACTGCTCGCCGTGTTGGCCGCTGTCTGTCAAATCGATTAAGTCTATCAGCGGAAGACTGAATGTATCACAATTATTGAAGCGTATATATACACTTTATAGGTGAGCATTTAAATCATTGAAAATTAGCCTCTAAACACAGATCTAATAAATCTCATATAATTATTTATTTCTTTAAAATATGTAAAAACAAAATTTTTTTGGAAACAACTCCTAAACACCCTTTCAGTCGCCTCATACGACAAGCAAGGGATCAGCTGTGGATGTATTCTCTTCCGGCCCCACGCCACAGGGCTGTCGAGAAATGCAACCAAAATTGTGCAAATTAAAAGAAAACAAACACAACAGAAACTCTTTTTTTTACTCTAAAAAGTAGGGTTTATTTACAACAAAATGTTTCCTTTTTCATTTTTGTTCATATATAATATATATAATATTGTATATATAATAGTATTTTCTTACAGAATGAGGCCTATGCTTACGTATTTGGATTTTCTTTTTTATAATAGGTTCTTTATTCTCACGTTTCTTGCTGTATAATTATACAGCGTAAGTAAAACTATTCAATTTTCAAAATACTTTTTTCATTTTTTTTCCGTTTTTTTTTAATTTACCAAATAATCGAAAATATTTAGATTTTGTTTTTTTTTTAATTTTTCATTTTAACTTATAGGAATTTTATATATGTATGTTGTTTTACTCTTACGTTTTCATAAATTTTTGGTTGCAAAAATTTTGTTTTACCACTTAAAATCATATTTCCTTTTATTTACGTATTTTAGGTTCGATTTGTTATTTGCTAATATTATGATACATATACATATATATACCATAAATAATAAATCAACAAATTTTAATCACATTTTAACTGTATGTCCTCCACATTTTGCTTCTATATACCAAAGTACATCGTTATGTATTTTTGTTTTTTATATCAAATCTAAATATCTTACAGTAATTTTCATTTTTAGTTTCTTGTGAGGGTGAGTGTGTTTTTCTTTTTATTACAAGTTTTTCTTTTCTTTTTTTTTCATTTCTTTCTTTCATTAGCGGGGGTCTATACAAAATTTACAGTATGCAAAATATGCCTGTGTTACAGATTATCGAATTAAGGACTGTATATAGGTTGTGCTGGAGACGTTCTCATTCGCGACAGACAATCGCCGGTTGCTTTAGCCTTAGTTCTGTTGCAGCTTCAATATATTTTATCTTTTCTAGGTAAATTTCTATAAATAGTTATTTTACATGTTTCTTATTACTTTACTCTAAGCTTTTTTCTTCTTTTAATTATTGTATGGCTTTGGTATATTGTTTATTGTGGTTCATGTCCATGCACAAAAACACACAGACGACTTTGATTGGTTTACACTAGGTTTTCGCTACAATTTTTTGTTAATTTTTTTGTCTGGTTGATTTTAGTTAAGTTATCGTTATTTTCGCATTATTTGTCTATTTCAGTTTTTGATTTTTTTCTATGCCGAGGTGTGAAAAAGTTTATTTTGTTTGTGTTAATCTGAAAGAATGAAAAAAAACATACATGTCGTTTTTAGCCTAAAATTGTGTGTACGTTTTAAAAAAAAACTCTTCCACTCATGTTTTAATTTATAAATATTTTTTGGTATTTTTTTTTTCAAGTATTCCCTTATTATTATTAAGTTATCCAATTATTCGTTTTTTTCTCTGTATACATGTTATCCTTGCGCAAACAAAAATAATTGTTTTTGTTAATTTATTAATTTTTGTTTTACGAAAAAAAAGAAGGTGAAAGGACTCATTTTCCTGGTAATAAATAGCTAGGACTTGAGATTTGGGTTTTATCTTTTCGAAATTGTGTTTCAAAATCCAAATAAATAAAATCAGAAATATACAATTATCTAAATTCATTCAGTTAAGAAATAAAGTTTAATATCGACAAGATACAACTTTTATCTTATTTCAAGTTTAATAACTTTACAAATGTCTCGTGTTAAATTTTCTTAAATTTTGTTATACAAATTGCACTGATTTATTTAAAAGAAAATATTATAATATATTGAAAAATCATCACTGGCCTTTTTATACTTCATTTATCGTTGTTTTTACATGCGTTTGAAAGTGTTTAGAAATAAATTGCTTCTCGATAGGATAGTTTGTGACGCTGAAAATGTTTATAAAATGTCCATACTAAGAGAAGATGAGGCCTGGTTATTTGCTTTAGTGAGGGCTAACAAAGTAGTCGAAAAAATCCACGAGATTGAATTCCGAATCAAAAGATATTTTCTAAATTTGAAAGTTGTGCAAATAGCCTCAAGACTTCATAGAAGAACAAAAACGGTACCGAATGCATCAAGCTCGAATGCTTGAATTTGAGGTACAAATAGGTTAAAGTTAGCGTTGTAATGTTGCTGGGATTTTGATTTAAACATTCATCTACAAGCGCTTCTTAACGAGAATATTTTATTTGGTTAGGTAAAATTGAAGACAGTACAGAGACATCAAATTATATGTATTCAAATGGGCACAGAGCAACGTAGAAGAATTGATTCCGATAAAACAAATAACCATCTCCATTGTATAGATTTAAATTTCGTAAGGTTTCAAATATAAATTCGCACCTTCATTGAAAGATTAATTAAATAAGAATTTTAACAAAAGTTAATTGTTTTTTTTGGACAAAAATTATTATTTTCCATTCAAATTTTGGTTATTGCATTGTCTGTACAAAGTATTACAACAAAAATCACACAATATATTTTCGTTTTTTTTGTTTTCTTTTGAAATCAACCTTTTTACATATTTCCTTATTGTATTTTAAATAGATGTATATATATTTGTTTATTAGTACTTTAATGTCTTAAATGATCTAATTACATTTCAACTAATTATTCCATTTTACTTTTCATTTTACACTTAGGATTGTATTTAAAATTGTTATATATACCTTTATTTAGTGTTATTTATCAATTGTATTATAATTACATTTAATATTTATAATTATTATTATTAACTTATATAATTTGAGGTCACATGAGTTGGTTTTGTTGTTGAGTGTTGTTTTATTTAAGTTTTATGTTTAATCTTGTGTTTTGTTTTTCCAATATTAATTTAGAGATTTTTTCAAAATGTTCTTGCTTGCAAACAATTTAAGACCGGTGAAATATTTTCTTTTTTTTTCTTTTTGTTTATTTTATCAACAAAATAATGTCAAAAAATACATGTTTCATAGGATAATTTATGGAGTTTTCGTGTATTTTTTAACGAAAGTATGTATGTTAAACGAAAATCGTAATTTGCGGATAAAACAACGTTTATTTTTTGTTTTCTTTCTCAAGAACGTTCTAAAAATGAATTTAAATATAAATATATATATATTTGATTTAAGTAAATATATATGATAACAGTTGGTTTATTGTGGACTTTGTGGTGGTGTGATGTCATCCGCATTGTCGCCAGATCCAGGTTCACCTTTTGTTTTGTTCTCCTTTTTCCATTTCATTCGACGATTTTGGAACCAAATTTTTATTTGTCTTTCGGTTAAGCATAAGGCATGGGCGATTTCGATTCTTCTTCTTCGGGTTAAATATCGATTGAAATGGAACTCTTTCTCCAACTCGAGCGTTTGATACCGTGTGTAGGTTTGTCGACCACGTTTTCTTTCTAAAAATATGAAATAAAACAGAAATACATTAAAAAAAAAGCAAAAATGAGTATAGACACACTATCTTCTACCTTGGTCAGGATATACATTCAAAGCATATGTTCAAATTCAATCGATTATAGATAGCATCTAGACTCCTATTATTATCAAAACTCATTCGAAAGTTACAATGATCGTATGAGCCAAATATAAATTAACAATCTCACCCTACTTTTGCCAGTAAATTGGTGCCACAAAAATATTAATGTCGTTCCACAAACTCGAACATATTTGATTGGCCGATAGACACGACACAATTATTGTAATTATTTTACATTTCCCCAAAAATACACAAGCAGAAACAACGAAAATTCGTTAATGATATTGAAGGTATGTCATAGGAAACCGTACCAAAACAAACCAAACGTAGCGCAGAGTACGCGTAGCGCGTAATTATCATCAAGATTCATGAATAAGTAGGACATTTGAATATACAATATGTATAACTACGTTATGTGTATAAAGCGAATCAACAGAAGAAAAAAAATGTTAATTCACTACAGTGACGAAAAAAATATACGAATTCAATTGTCTTCGAGAAATTTCCCTTTTCCCTGTCTACCTCCGGTTTTTGAGAAAGTCATGCAACCATATCCGAGATGTGTCACCAGAAACTTTGATTCACACAAGAAGGGTTAGTTAAAGTTTTAGAGAAGGAAACAGCATGAAGAAAAGAAAATAAATTGAGAAGTCAAAATGTCGCTTACGAAAAACAAAAAAAAAAAAAAAAACTCCCGACAAGATTCCAAAGGTGAGTCTAAGCTATTCAACAACATGAATAAATAAATACAAATGCATAGATATGGACATATTTTTTTCAAATATGCAATTGAGCGGAAACCGACCTCAGATTTACATTTGAAGAAAATCTCTTTTTAATAACAGCAATTTCATTGCGCAATGGTATTTAAGTGTGCATGTCTGCCGCGTAGCACAACTGCTGATATGACGAGGGTTCACTGCTGGTAATACCTTCAACGTGCCCATGTCCCGACCGACTGCCGCCATGTTTTATTCACTCAAATATGGCTCCAATTTAAATGTGGTTTCATATTAATTCGGAGGTTAAATAGACCAGGTAGTTAAATAAATACGGATAAAGAAGAAGAAGGCAACTGAGACCTTAGGAGGGACGCGACCACTCTGATTACCGACCGAGCATAGAAAAGAGATGGGCAGCTCACATGTACACATCTTCGATTAATTACTTGTGGCCGTTTTTCTTCAATTCATCCTACAAATCCTTGACTGGCACCAACAGAAAGTAGGCATCATTATAATGCCATGATCTTCTCATGTAAGCTTAGGAAGAAAATGATAAATTTTCTGTTCAAATTATGAAATGACTTCAATATATAAAAGCTGCTTTTGAGTCGGTGCAACTTGTCTGTTGCTCGTTTGAGTTACATGACAAATTACTGTAAGCGGTCGCCTGAAATACCTCAACAAATGTACATTTACTCTACATATATAATGCATGTGTTTAAAATCTGATATATGAGAGGACTAGACTATGCTAAATTTCTCTGCACTTCAGACATTTAATTTTCCTTTTTTTTATTTCTCGAATTTCTAGACTATGTTATGAGGATTTTAATACCTTCTCAATCTGAAGGGGTCTTCACCATCTAGTGAATACAAAAAATTAATCTGTATCTGCCATTCAGCGATCAGAACGTGAAAATATAAACGAATCGTTTGTAGCGCGGGCATCTACACCGTATCCAACATAACGAAGGAAAGATCAAAAGCGACCTTACTGGATTTATTAGTTTCTGTCAAATTCACAACATGTGCCTTAATCCCTGTTGGATGAATACCACAAGTGTATATTCTCTTTGTTGGCTTCTTGTTGTCATGTTTTCTTTTTGGACAAATTCACTTACTTCTTGGAGCGTGTATTTCCCAGAAATGAAAAGAACACTTCTAGTAGTTCCTCTCCAATAAGCAAGGTATTACTTCATCAATTTGAACTGAATTCAGTGTTGCAAGTTTCGATTTCATATAAAAGTGTCTATATTAATTGCGATTATTGCATCCACAATCTACAACTACATGTAGACGCATTCTACACTCTAAGTCAACATTGAAGGCAGGACTACTTAGGGGTCAATTGGAATCAACAAAAAAAAAGACCATACCTCCATACACATGGGTACAAAATGAAACTATACCCACCCAAATACGAGAATTGTAATTAAATAGCGATTAGGCCACCATTTTTCTTACATTTTGTATCATATCCATGCATAGCAAGTTTTATTCATTTTTTTTTTGTTCGTTTTTTCGTTGTTGTTTTTCGTGTTTTGGTTTTTGTCTTGTTTTATAATTTCATTCACTTAAGGGGAAATCATTAAAATAATCACATTTGGTGGGAATGCCCATTCTCAATGAGGTCAGCATGTAATTAAACTGCGTGCGTGCGTTTTTCTTAGACCAAAGAAACGACGTATCTAATGATTCAATATTTATTAAAAAAGAAACATTGCTATTTTTTTTCCTGATATCTGAATTTCGAGTTAGCTTTATCGCAATTTCAACATTCTACTGGTGGGTCACTGTTTCACCCCCTTGAATGGTGAGGACTTTTAATTTATTGACATTTCACGTGTTAACATTCACAAATCCAAATTGATCTTTGATTCGTTTTTAATTGCACCATTCTTGTCTGCGATATCCCATTCCGGAATAGTTAAGTATCTACATGATGTATCTACAAGATACTATTAACGATTATACCATTACCCCCCCCCCCCTCCCCCCTTCTCAACAATCGGCATTCGTAGTAAAATATCAGACCGTTCGGTGGACCCCACAGTGAAACCCATCATCACTGGTCGGGATTTATGTAATTCTTTGTGAGCATATTTCAGCAGATTGAGTTAGTATATCGCAATCATTTTGCTGCTGCTTGATTGGAAATGCATTTAAAATGAAAATAAATAAGAGACAATGCAGTGTATTCGCATACCCCAATCGTAGGACTTAACTCATTTAAGAATCATTATACAAATTACACATGTGGATAAGATAAAAGAAATATATATAAATGTGAACGGCTGTAAAGAAGACGGCACGAGTGCGGATAAAACATCACTAAGCTTTTGGCGAAGAAAATGATTTTTTAATTGCGGAAATTAAGCGTGTGCGACGCGGGCACATACCACGTCTACCTAATGTGATCATGTGTGTGGCGGGATTTCATTTAATGCTTAATCATCATCGAATGGCTCAACATAAATAAAAAGAATAAACGCTTTGGAAATTTATATCATTTCTTTGCGAAAAATAATGTATTTTCCTTCGTGTATGTATGCATTTGATTATATTCTCTCTCTCTTTTCACCACTGCGGCTATTGTGAGCATTAACGTACGAAGATATTATTTACTCATTACACATCAATGGTTAACTAAGATAGTAATGGGATACCTTAAAATATGTCTCAATGTGTACAGTCTGTACCATGCACGGAAAACCAATTGAGATATGTAACTCAATTTCAATTGTTGTGACAAATGTTCCTTACACATGTGCCTTTGTTTATTTAGAACATGTGCAAATTATGATACCGTTCAAAAAAATGCTAAAAACAACAATACATTTTTTTAACAGAAAATGCCGGTAGTGTTCTAAAAAATGCTCAACGAAATCATCCAACTGCCAGAGCTTGGCAGAACTATCTCTTGAAGTTATTTCCGCCTCAATACTTTCTTTCACAACATCTCCCAATCTAATGGACACACTGTCGTCTCAATTATTGACATGAAATGCAATCCGATTAATAAAAATAAAAGCAAACGTCATTAGGCAACAAACATATGTACATATGCGTGTCTTGAAGACAAAGAAATATAAACAATAGCCTTCCATCATACCAATTTAAATTCTATTTTTAAATCAAAAAATTAAGGAGCTCTCTCTTTCACTATCTAGATGCAGGACAACAAGATTGAAGACAACCAACGAAAAAAGAAAAAAGGAAAAAAAGTCGACCCGAAACCAACCGACTGGTCGGGGGAGGGGAGCAGAGTCACGGGCAACATGCTCATCAAAAACGGAAATTTCAAAATGAGAAATATGTCCGCCTGATGCTGGTTTCTGCCGGGCAACCGAATAAAGGGAAGTAGCCGGCCTTCCAATTCTGTTTTTTTTTTCTTGTTCCAGGGTTTAATTTTTATTTCTCTACTCAGGATCTGGTTTCCGAAAAACCCCCAGTCGAGCGAAAGAGAGGATAGAGGAGACTCGTCGGTGAAGAGTATCGCATGGCATGTTTTAGTCAGCTGTCAAATATTTTGACATGGGTCCCATACTTTTCCCAATGGTTTTAGTTTTCGAGGATTTAACACTGGGTATTGTTCATGTGTTCATATACGTATACTACGTACGACGTACGTATATGTATGTACGATTCCATCCCAAATGTAATTTCCAACCAACATTTCGTCTATGTGTAAAATCGTAAAAAAAAACGTTGAGCAAAAAAACAAAACAGTGAAACTAGAACAGACGAATGTAGCCAGAGGGCAGCAGTCACAACCCTCATCCTTATCCGCCCATTTTACATATGCGAGGCTCGCCCTGTGTCCGAATCAAAATTCAGCTGTTGTCATGAAAGATTGGCTTACACAAAAACGAATGAGAACAAAACAAAATAACGAAAGAAAAAAAAAAGAAATGAACAACACTTTGAGGGATTGCACTTGATGTGCGTTAATTCCTCTCCCACAGACGGTTGTATATTCTCAGTCTTAAAGCTTTCACGCGGAATTTATTTAAAATAAATGAAAAAAAGGAAATGTTTTGTTCTATATACTGCAAATTTCTACGATTTTTGTTTCTTTTTTTAAATGGAAATGGTTTAAGGAAATCCTACCTCCACATGCGCCACCGCCTGAACAATCGCCCCCAGTGCCGAATTTGAGATTGGACATGGACATTGACATGAAAAATAATGTAAAAATGTATATGTAGATATTGTTATGGGAATATGGTATGAATTTTTTTTCTATTTTTCTATATTTTTTTTAGCAAAACGACAACGAGTATGAAATTCATTCACACACAACATAACATAAAGTACAAAGCATCAAATAATACAATTAAACTATACAAATTTTGAGAATCAAAGAGTACAAGGAAAGGAATACGGAAATAAAAAATAGAAATCAACCAAGAGTTATCATTTGGGACACACATTGGTATGGAAAATGTAAATGAAATAATATAGATATATTTACTCCAGAGAACAGTAGAGGTAGGGTACACAAAACTAATAGAAATGGCGTGAAGTACCAACAAAACACGAGAAAAAAAGTATATATTTTTTTAGTGAAACATGAATACCGAATATCAGAGTTTGCACCGCAAAAACCCAAACTTCCATGTGAGTGCTATACGAAAGCAACTTTTAGCTGATGATAGTTGCTTGCATGCAGATACTTTTACTTCGAAATTAAAACCCAAACCACCCACTAAAACAACACAACTACAAGGCTCTATTGAAATATAGCTTTTTTTCAAATGGGGGACAGATTAAACATCTACATTTGTCCTTATTTTGGCTCTTATTAAATCACAAAATAAAGGAATGTCCTTACTTGCAAATTCGAGTTTGCAATTCGGAAAAAGGTATGACATGATTGACAAGTAGCACACTCTTTGTAATGCATTTCGAAACACAAATCACGCCCCATCAATAAATCAATAAACGCACTATCACAATTGGCGTGCGAATCGCTGCTATGACAGGATTGACACAGCTCTCATTTCGAACAAGGATCAGTGCGGAAGTTCTCAGAAATATGAAGACGATAAAAATAAATAAAACCAAATTTCAATTGAAAACCCCAAATGCTCAACCCTTTCGTTCGTCTTTTCATCGTCATTGCCAAAAGCAACACCAACAACGACCATGATGATGATGATGATAATAATACTTGTGGTAACTGTAGTTACAGTGCTCTACGTTTTGCTGGTGGTGGGTCATAAATTTTAGCGACGTTCAACAAATTTCGCAGCAACAAGTGGCTCATTTTGCGGATATCTTGATAAAATATACTCGCCACTTGAAATACTGTGAAAAGGGACAAACAACACCAACAACACTAACGACCATGATGGCAACGAGAGACAGAGAGAGAGAGAGAGAAAAAAAACCTGAAGAACTGAAGAAAAACAAAAACGTAACTGTGGGTATAACTGCTGTTGTGACCACCTTCTCCTGTTGTTTTCAATTTAATCTTCAATATTTATTTATATATTCTTCTAACATTCCTCCACTCTGAGCAAGCTCTTTGCCATCTTGTGATAGTTGAAAAATCCCATTATCCTTTGGATATCCTTATACCCTTCCCATGCTATGAATAAAATCAATACCAGTTCAAATTGAAAGGGACTCTAAAAGTTCAAAGGATCATCACCTTGGTAGTTTTTCATCTCTTCCATTGCAACATATAGTAGCTGTATACTTATATACCCACGCTTCAGTGGTGCTTTCGTAGGATGTGCTCAGAACGGCAACTCATTCAACCACCCAAGTAGAGCTCTACCTCTTGCATGCACTCGTCAACTTTTATATTTCACTTTAACTTTGCGCTGTTTTATCCCTTGTTTTCGGAGCACAGACTCTTTCTCGCCTTCTCGTCTTGAACACTCCCACTCTTTGTACAGTCGCTTCAAATATCCCCATATCCTGATGCTGCGTGGGGGTGCATGTGATGTATGTATGCATTCTTTTGTGGAATACATTGTACTCTTGCTTTATTCCCCAGGATACTTCATTGCATTTTTATTTCGTGAAATAAAATCTTAAGTAAGGACTTACTTTTAAGGAAACTTGTAGTACGTTTAAGACCAACCCGTGATCCTGTATTTTCCTTATCTTACTTTTTGCCATGAAGTGCTTTAATGCCAGATCTTTTCACAGATAAAGGAGCGCAATATACTCGATTATGGAAATGTGTACATACATACACAAATGCGTAGGTGACGGTAAGTTGGTTTAATACGTAGAAGACAGTAAGTTTGTTAAATAGTCGTCTAAACTTTAAGATGAAAGTCAGAAATTGTCATGCAGACGTTTGATTGATATCTGGAAGTGCAGTTAAGCTAAAGCTGCAGTTGCTTATTTCACATTACAATGGCTACAACATAAGCAACTTCTTGGTACAAACTAAACGCAACAAAAAAAAGAAAATCATCATCATCTGTAAGTATTCGCTTCTGACTCACTTCTCGATTGGATTGATCTATCACAACCCTGCTAGTCTCACATGTCGACAGGGGAAATTTTCGATATACACGAACAAATGATGCTCTTCGGCCTGCCAATACCTCCTAAGAAGATAACTAATCTCTCCTTCCCGATGAGTAATGATTCATTTTAGACAAAACGAAGAAGTACCAACAGATGAAAACCGTTCTAACTTGGAATTCATGTTACAACTTAATTGAATCGTAGTGGCCGGGGCATAATACACAATCGTGGAAAAAATCCACAGACCCCTTTTGTGGTGTTAAAAGACGACCAACAAGCCGTGGAATAAAAGTAAAAAATTATACTAAGATAAAAACCTAACAACACAAGAAATGAATAAACTATAGAAGTTGAAGAAGAAGAAAAAAAACAAGAACCTTCATCGACACCCTCACCCCGGCTCCTACATGTATCCCAACTGAACGATACTACTTACATAGAGTTGTTCTCCAGCTCTTACCAACAACCGTCTGAAAGCGAAAACACTGGGATTCCTGTCCCGATCCATTCGCACACAATCAAAGTGTTTGTCCCAAAAAAAGAAGGGCTAAAGGATAAGAACAGTGCCAGCGCCATGACCAGCACAGCCGGCTACGTTCGGGTAGTGTAAATGAATACCTCTTTTGATATCAGAATTTCTGCGTGTATCTAAAAATTGTTTCTTTTATTTTTCATTTCCATTTAAAGCCTTGACTGAATGTGGAGGCTGTAAAAGTGTATGTGGATAAGGCAGGCTTCAAACGGGACGACAGACGGGTACGGAAAAAATCCGTGTACCAGAGATTAATAAATTGATGGCATCCATTGCATATAACATGTAACTAATGGCAGTAATCAATTTTGCTTTACATCTCAATCTGCTTTTGGCTTCGCTGCTACATCCAGCTACGGGTGCACCACCGAAATAAAACCAAAACACCTCACAACACAGCCACAAAGAAAGAAATGAAAATGTATAAAGGAAAAGATGGAAAATGAGAGAAAAAAATAAATGAAAAGAATCACATACCAACAAATATCAGTAGGTAAGAGGTGGAAGGAAGGAAAAAATTTACTTAAAAAGACTCAATAAAACGAGAAAACGATGTTCATATAAAAAGCACTAGCACCCTGGCCTACGGAGGTAGGCAAACACAAAAGCACCCCCCGCGATATCAGTTTATATTATTTCTACCACTTCATTACATTTATTCGCTGCTAGGGTAAATGGCAATCATTTCGGTGAACGTAACTAAGAGAACATAACTCCGCGAATGACTGGAATGAAATGCAACTCAATGAAGAGCAACTTGGTGATGTTCAGTCTTAGACAGTTGTAGCTTTTCGGTTCAAATTTGATTCAGCTTCAGCAGAGAAATGCTTAAACGTCTAAAGTTTAAGATGAAAGTGTGAGGATTCATAAAACAGTCAAAGGATGGGTGAAGAATGAAGGATCATCTTAACCATGTTATGTCAGACTTTAAAAGCGGAATTGGAAAAAATCAAGATGACTTGCCGTTGAGGGATATAAAGTGCAGAGAAATAATGCCCAACAACGAGTAGCGTTCCAGTATGTTATTGGCTTTGGTGTTATCATTTTACCTTCCACCGTGGTGTTGGTTCTTGGATAAGAAATATGCCCCCTCACGTGGAGTAACTACACTTACTGGGATCCTTGCAAGATGAAAATAAATGTTAAGTTGTATAAACTATCACGTCTTTAGGCACACGAGCACAACGGGCATCGGTCATTCTGTTCGCTTATGAATTGCACGGGTATTTTTGCACCACACCACGAGAAGTGTGGGTATTAAAATGATTCGATATAGGGATTTTTCGGTGCACGAAAACAACATTAAGTGGTTCATTGTTCATTGCTTCCTGTTGCATCGAACGACAAAACGCGACGCGATGGTCGACGCTACGTCCCAAGTAATTCCAGTTTCACAGAATGAGAGATTTCAATTTAACCATTTGGTAGAAAGATTTGTCTTAATTTCTTTAACCAGGATGCCAGAGATGAAATCTTACGTAATTCCCTTGTGAGAAGGAAGAAATCCATTCACAACAAACACTTAAGTGTATACGAGACTGTGTTCACTCTGTGTAGGAAACAAATGTGAAATGACAACAAGGATTCAAATTTCTGTTTTTATTTTTTTTTTCCTTTTTGAGAAAGATATGTATTTAGGTATACGTGTGACATAAGGTATGTGTACGTCCTCTGTGTGCACTAATTATTCTCCTGTGCAGTAAACGACAGGATTGCTAACATCACCAAAGGTGGCCGTTTGAAAAGGATGCAATTTTGAGTCTTGGTCACATTTGGACACGGTCATAAATAGTCTCCTTTGAAGAGTTGCATAAAATTGGCGACAGTTGCAAAATACTTTCGAAGAATAAGTCCCTTGTACATGAAGACAATGACGAAAGCGGTGGGCTACTTGTGTGTAGCCTTTGAGTGTGCAAAACTCAAAGAAAGGGAAAGGTCGGTCAAGGGATAGTGAACCGATTGCATCGACGAACGTAATTGGGGTGAACTGTCACGGTCATAAATGTTGGTCAATCAATGTCCCGTCACAACAGGGAGCTAGAAAATAGTCACATTGAAAGTAATAGCGAACGACCTGACATTTGAGAACAAAATATTTTAAAAATATTAAAATTGCTGCATTTTGTTTTACTTTTAAAAATATATGCTTTAGTTAGCAAATTTTTTATTTTTGAAAACTTTAAATTTATTGTCCTTCGTCCTCCTATTTTTAGATATTTGATGTGATGCTGCTTATTTGATTCTTGAAGCTTACTTGTCTTGTATTGCATATTATAAAAGAAACATATAAGGGGGAATCCATGGGACTTGTTTACTTGGTAGACCATGCCCAGGTTCAAAAGTCGGTTCATTTTCCCTAGCATAGCTTGATGCCTCGAATGTCGATCTAGTTACCGAAAACATCATCCTATAGTATCTCTAAAGAGTAATTTGAGTTTGTAAAGGTAACTAATAACTTTTCCGAACTTTTTTTTACAGCCCACACTTACTAATCATCAATCCTTCCTTATCGTGTCACCGTGCTTATGAATAAAAATAACACATTTTGGTGTGTCGCACAAAATCATAAAAACCATAAGATAGCAATTAAAGAATGCACACAGCAAATAAGAAGAAATTTCCAACACAGAATATTCTAACTAGAATAATGTATACGTCTTAGCTAGATTTTACCCAATGCCAAAACCGTTTTACATCGTTCAACAGTACAGACCATCAAAATGATACCCACCTACTACGTGAAACTACGAAACTAAAACGTAAACAAAAAAAAAAAACTAGGCAATATTCTAACAGTTCGCATAGTTACTTACCAAACTGACTTCGCATCCATGGATACAAGGGTGAAGGCATTGACGATGGTGTATTTGGATTTTGCGTTGGTGCTTGCTGTCCCTGAGCGCCTTGATGCATTTGAGGCGGTTGCTGATGCATCATTTGTTGAGGTGGTGCCCCAACTGGTGCGACACCGGTTGTTTGCTGGTACATTCCCATATTGTGATGATTTTGATGAACCTAATAATTACGGATTCATATTTATTAAATTGGTTCAACTGCAGTTTAAGTATTTACAAAAAAAAATAAAATAAAATAAGAATTAGCATAACATGAAGAACTGATTTGTGAATGTCGAAGAGAAATTATAAACAAACGGAAGAAGAAAGAAATCCACATAAACAATGAGATCAACAGAGTGAAACGCTTTGTATGATGTATCTTTTAACAACAATTAAAGGGGTTTTACAATCTTACCTCGGGAACACCTTCAGGAACGCCAACCTCATTGTAACCCAACTATAAAATAAGATAAATGTTGATTGTTGATTTTTTGTTGAATTCAGTGAAAACGAAGTTATCGAGTGGAATTTATTTATTTTCTACAGGACTACTACTACTTGTCAAATTAATATACATGTTGATCTGGAAATTCGGAAACAATTGTTTGGAATCGTTGGGGAAGGCATCCTGCAGTCACAGGACGAGAGTGAGAGAGGCTCTCAGTCAACAAGGAGTGGAAACTTTTTATGCGGGTCTTTTAAATACGGAAGTAGTTGAAATAGTTGCAGTTCCACAAAATGTTGACAGAATATATCAAGTCAAATTCTGGAAGAGCGTGTGATGCTTCAGAACGTAAATAGATTCAAGAAGTTGAGCAGTTAATTAGGCTCGCGACTTAAACTGAAAACGTATACACAAAGTATACAAAAATTGCATAGTTGAGCAGAATAGGGGAACGAAAATAACTCGAGACCTTCGCTGAGTTAATGTGCAAGTGTGGCATTTCTGTTTAATGATCCTATAACATCAATTTAATTTATAAGACAAACCATGCACAAGTTGTACTCACCTGCGCTTGCGGATGACCCATATGATGAGGTATTGGCATTTGTGTATTCATATGATGTCCAGCCATTTCCAAAGGCGGCGATCCGCCCTCGGGACCCATTCCTAGTCCCCCGCCGACAGCCGCTTGTAACTTACAACTCGCATAGACGACAGGTTGCTGCTGTTGCGGATGCTGAGGAGGTTGAGCTTGCGTATGAGGTTGATTCTGTGGCACAATTTGTCCACCATTCGATTGCGTTTGTGTCATACCACCACTGACCTGACTCGATGGACTATCCGGCCTTGAGTAACCCTGATGTTCCATACCTTGGCCGCCACCATTATAATATGCCATTCGATCGTAGGGTGGAAACCTGGGATACGGCAAATTACCCTGATGGTTTGGATTCTGACTATAATGATGCATTTGCTGGCCGTCCAAGTCGGTCACCCCATTGCCGGGATAGTGGCCGTGCATATCGGCCCCCATGTAGGAGTTGGTGAAGTATGAAGTCATACTTTCGCAATTATTTGTACTCATCGTCATTGTGAAAAAGTATTGATTTTTTTTGGAGTTCCTTGGATTGGATGGTGAGGTTTGCTGACTTGTTTGTGTATTGCTTGAAGCTAAGTTTTATTAATGTACACCCACACGCGCCCGCACACACACACACACAGACTCGGAGAATTAAAATGCGATATACACTAAATAAACTGAAAATAATGAAAGATAGTGTTAAATCCAGGCAAAATGTAGCCGATCTAGGGAGTACTTACTTAAATTTGAACACTTAAGTACGTTCTATTTAGTTTTGCTTTATACAATTTATAAAGTAATGAGGTATAAAATGATTTTCACAGTGATCCGTTGAATTATGTAGTATGTATTCCTTTTTTGACTGTATCCGCCCTGTAGATCGGTGACCGTTAAAAAAATCGTTTTGTCTCGGTGGAGTCCTTGCCTTGTTTTGATAATAAATACGGACACACTAGCTGCGTGAAGTCTTAGAATGTTATGTGCTATCCAAATCGAATTGCGAATCTGCAAGGAAACGTAGAAGAAGAAAAATGAGGAAATTAGACAATAGACAACACAAAGCTCACAGTGGTTCATCAAAAATATTGTTTACAAAATAAATTCAATCTCTATGTATCTGTCAGTTGACACTATGCTACTGAACTGAAGTCGGACATAAATTTCAGTCAAAATTCATCTGAGGATCCATGTGTCTTCAAAGAATTTTTTTTTTTCATTTTCTTTTAAAGAGATCACATGTTTTGCAATTTGTGGTGGCATATAACCCCAGTCCGGGAGTAGCCATGCTCTTTGAAATCAAACAAATGACAAAATTTTAATGATTCACATCAAAATCTGAGAACGAACAGATACATATAACATTTTTAAAGAACGAAAATCCATTGCCAGCCACCGGCCGCGACAGTGGTTGGTTGACAGATTTCTTTCTATTTTATTTTTCATGTCGTACACAATCCGAATGAAAAATCACTTTTAGCTATGGTCCAGTTGAATCAATGGCGGAACTTTGTTGCTTTATTTTTTTTTTCCAACAAAACAAAAGGAGTCCCCCCTTTTTCGGCAAATGAATGAGTAATTAATGAAATATGTTAGAAGTCCGTCATTCTCAGTTTAAATATAGACCTCTTTTCGACGAATACTTCTAAGGAGGGAATGTTTTCTCAAACAGTTTGCAAGAGGATGTAAGAAAGTCTTTAAAAGTACAGCTTTTACTAGAGAAAAATGCAAAGCATAATTCAGTATACCATACTTTTATGTGAAATTTGCACCGAGTGGAGGTGCATTTTTGCTAGCATTTGGATAACACACAACAATCCATGCATCAGTTCTCTTCTTCCATCACATTTCCCAAGTCTTACTAGACCATTTTCAATTTAACTCATTCGACCGACTCTCCCAACAACACCTAACTCAAACCCGTTCGACTTCCTGGGGATGTGAAGGACAAACACAAATTCCTACCAAATTGCTGCACTGTACTCGTATGTGCAATGCAATCACGGGCTTACCTCGAAATTACAGAAAATCTCCTGTAAATCTAAGAAAATTCTTCACATAGCTGCAGATGACGTTGCTGTGTAAGAAAATTGCCAAAATACCTCAAAAATTTAATTTCAGACTCTCCAAAGGTGGGCACAGTATGAAGTGCCATGCGACATTCACACAAACAATGAATGTGCACCCATACAATGCGGTCGAGGAAATTGAATCACTTCTCGTTCCACATAATTGAGATTGTTAGATCGAAATTGAATTTGAAATTGCTGCTTTCGATAGGAATTTTCAATGCAAAATGCATTGCCCCTTCGTCTTGGACAAATATTTGCTCGCATCTGGTGCAAAATGCATCCCCTACAATGGACGACCACGCTTGATGGACGTCTCAATACACGACTAACCCTGTGATTCAATCAAAATCCAGGAAAATGGCTTCTTGTTGATGAAAGATAAGAGCCTTCATTTCCAATATCTTCCCAGCAGCCTATGTCTGTCATATTGCCGCCCACAATAGTCCATCACCACCCACAAGCCCCTGAAGTCGCCATCGCCACCAAAACACAATCCGAGTAATTTATTACACACATGCGAGTGAGTCGGTCGTTCTCCATTCAGCATTCGCACATGATGATGATAAGGATGCGGAAATGATATCCCTTTTGTTGTGTATCACCCTGTCCATTCACAGGAACACACACACCTATACCGGGGAGGCAGTCGAATAGGCGAGCATTATTCCCACTTCCGATTCGAAATATACGCAAACGGATGGACGAACCGTCGACCAAACGGGGACTAACGCGTAAGGTGTATACGTTTGTACGTATTTTGTACACGCATATACAGTACACATTTGTTAGCTTTTTTTGATGATAATTGAATAACAAAAGATTTTTGGTCCTTTTTTCCGGTTTTGGCTTTGTTCTCTGGGCCCGACCCGCCTGGGATTATTATTTCATCAGTCAGCACAGTTGCATGCGATAATCTGCATGTGTGTGGAAAACTCAGTCAAGCATGAGAGATGATAAAATTGCCCAAACAAAAGGATTGGTGGGTGCATATACATATGTGCGCACATATAATATAAGAATTTCTTGGGAATACGATGATTTACTGTGTCTGTGGATTATTCAGGCGTAAAACGTTGGGAATTCCGGTTTATTATGTTTCTGTCTCTTTGCAAATTTGTTGGAATTGAATCGAGCTGAATCAATATGGCAAATGTTTACGGGCAACTTAAGTTGGCTTCTTGGCAGTGGTCGTTTGTTTTTTCTTCTTGCCAAAATTTGCGTAGGAATTGAATTTAAATGAATGCTTTTGCTCCTAAAAGATGTTATTCGGCTTGTATTTCATTCAAGAAATGCTGAAATGCGCCCAAGTGAATGAGAGAATATGGGTACTTCACAATTTGTGTTGCATACATTTAGGAGGAATGAGGGACGTCGGCCACCTAGCGGTGGTAACCCGAATACGGGCAGGTAATCAAGTACACAAATCAGGGTCGTGACAGTTTCGTTGCCTTCGCTCTGATTCAACTTTGGCTAGTTGTTAATAGGTGGCAAATGGGAAAATGGAAAAGAAGAAGAAAGACGATTTCAAGAAATTGTAAAGCTGAATTTTTGTTGTTGCTATTTTGATTTGCAAAATATACTGGTGTTAAATTTGAAAAATAAAAAAATAAATAATTGATGGTAAATTGGCATACAAATTATTCCATCTGAATGAAAGAGGTGCGTAGAACGTCGCTATCAAGGAGCCTGTCAATTCAAACCGTGGAATTATGCTTGAAGCAATGTTCTTCTAATTAGTCACTTCCTGTGAGTTATCACGTAAGTCCACGAGTGGAGGGTTAGCAGTAAGCTAAATCAGAGTTAATTTAGCAATTTACATTCTATTCCGAAAATGCTTCGCAGTAATTTTGGAGGAATACATAGGATCTGCACAAGTTGAATAAGAATGTAGTGCACTAGACTATAGGACTGACTTAAGAATAAACAGAATTACATTGCCTTACTGGCCTCCTGGATGCTTTCGTAAATGTCATTTATGAATCAACATTTATAAAAGCTAGGGGAAAAATACACATGCTACAAGGGAGTGTTTTTTTAAAAAGGCGAGGAACTTTAAATTGGACTAAGACACAGTATAATGATTTCAGTAACCGCAAAAGTGAAGAGTGCGGCTAGCGCGCATATCGTATATTCAGTAGTGTATGTGCAATTTGTTCATACTCATCGCAGCACATCAGCGTCTCTGTACCGCTCAACATTGACTGATACCTAGTAACAATCGGTAGTTTTAAAGACATATCAACCAATGATCCTTTTTTCTGGATGAAACTCAGTTTACAATGCAGAATTGAACCATACTTACTTACTTGTCAGGCCGGCGACCCATTGAGGGGCCGAGGGTCGAAGACCCTCTTTGCTGAAGCATTTTTGTCCATGCGCTCGATGTGGCCGAGCCAGTGCAGTCGACGGATTTTTGCGTTCCGGACATCATCCACATCTTGGTACAGGTCATAGAGTTCGCGGTCACCTTCCTCGCAGACGGGACCATATGTATATCCGACTCAGAATTTTTCTTTTGATGGTACCAAGAATCAGCTTTGCAGTTTTTCTTAGCGTCTAGCTTTCGGTTCCATAGAGGAGGACTGGCAAAATAAGACTTTTGTAGAGCATGATTATGTTCCTTCCAGTCAGGAGTTTCATCGTGGTAGCACGATTCAGAGCTCGACTGTCCAATGTCAGAAAGCTGCACCAGCCAACAAAGAGGAGTTTTGACATAGCCAGAGCATACGAAGAACAATTAAGCCAGAGACTCTCCGGTATGCCTACGTCGCACGAAGCGTCGATTTGTAGAGATTCGTTCAAGAAAACTGGTACTACATCACATTAAAATAATGGTTAAGCACTGCATTGATAGATTACAAACCTTTCTGTATGCATTAAACACGTGTTTATACTCTCTTGTTCAGGTTTATTTAATCGTTTAGTATATTGAGTCATATCGGAACCAAGTTCATTAGTTTAAGCCCCATCATCATGATTAATTCCTACAAATAGACATCTCTGCGCTTATGCCTTGTTGTCCGGTTAAATGTTTCATTTATTATTTCGAGAACATATCAGAGAGACGATTATTTTGAGTAAAGTTCAAATGAAAAAAAAAATTACGGAAACCAGAATTTGAATGTACCTACACAGGCACGGATAGATCCACATGCATCTGGTAAATTTGTTCTTGTCAGATACGGGATGTTGGCTCTATTAATTAAACGACCTTCAGGTATATAAAATTAGTAATTCACTGGTACGTATTAAATGACTCTGAAGCAATTCAGTAAACTTGTTTGAAGACTGGTTTTCTCGTGACTAACAAATTAATCCCGCTGTGTTACTCCAAATAAGATCTGGGCATTTATATTTTCTGCGAAAGCCGGTATATTTTATAGGCGGCATTTAAATTGGACTTAATTGCATATCAGAGTTAAATCGAAACTGCATGCATTGATAAGATTAAAGTGCATCTTTAAATACGAACTTACAGATTTCCATTGGCAACACTGACTACGTTCCACTTCTCCTCAAAATCCCATGTGTAATTGAATTTGAATAACAAACCTACCTACAGCTGCAAACGTCGTTTGGTTTCTCACACGAGAAACAAACGAACAAACAAGATGAGGGAACCATAGCGTAGTGCTGAAACCACCACCACAGCTACCACCACTATTACAGCAACCACCCCCACCCAAGGTATTGTAGTTTGCTTACTTGGCATTGCCCATGTGGCGGGCCAACCAGCCGGTCGACCCAACAGACTCGCTTGGCTAACTTTTCCATCAAAGAAGGCAGCACGGTTCGCATTGCATAGTGCTGCATAGTATTGGTACAAACATCGACACAACACGCACACACACATGCCATAATACGCTACGCACCACTCACTGCTTGGGAAGGAGGGTATTATATTCAGCAAGCAGGCAACATGAAAGTCGTAAATCAAAATGGCTGATGGCTGAGAGAGAAATCGTTCATTCCACTTCAATCAACATCATCCAGAAGTGCTCTCGCCTTCTTCTTTAATAGTTGATATTGTTGTTGGTGTTATTATTGTTTTTCTTTCTTTCTTTTTTTGTTCTTTGTAGTTTTGTGTGTATCTTTGAACAGTGGGTTTGGTCTCCGTATCTGTGAGATATAATTTGTTGTGCGCGCTGCGCGGTACGTACACTCGAGAGGAAGCTTATTCACTCAAAACTTTTCTCCGTTACCACACCATGCCACTCGGTTGCGGTTTCTTTTTTGTTTCTTCATGAGCGCCGAGGCCCGAGCGCCTTCAAGAATGATTCATATTACAGAGATGATGCCGTGCGCCTCAGTCGCGTCCCCTTTTCCAATTGAACGACAGGAATTCGTTCGGTGCATGACACGTTGATAAGGCGGCTTGCCTTAGCGCCCACAGTGCAGAACAGACAGAGGTGCCAACGGTTCTGTGGCCGGCTGAGGGTTTGGTTCCCACAGCTTCGCACACATACCAATACACACACGTCCCGACACACAATCGCTGGAGCTAAAGTTGGAGTCTCAGTTTCACAGTTGTACAGATTAGTGCGCGGTTTTCTTTCTGGTTTTTTGTTTTGAAGATTTTCGTTGATCTGTTTTTTTTTTTTTTTTTTGTTCGATTCGCTCTACCGGTCGCTCTTATTGCACAGAGTTTCCGCATGCGGATTAATGGAAAACCTGAGTTCGATTTCTCTTGCAACTTGAGTTGTATCCACAAACTGTGTGCAGCCAGCACAAACACGGCAACACACTGCGGCACAATTCAGAGCAGAATCTCTGAATGAATTGACAGAGTCAGCTCTAAGGCGTATTGGGGAATGCGGATAACGGACGGACTTTGTTGATTCTCTGGTAACAGTGGCTTAAGTAGAGTGCTGAAACCATTGGACCAACAGTATCAAGGACTTGTGGTGGTCAGGTTTCTCGATGGGGTTGTTGTCATCTTTTCGTTGTTTCTTTTTTTTCCATCCGTATTCTGTTGTCTTCGGTGCGGTGGTTGCGATAATAAAACTGTCATTGCCGATATTCAGTTAATAAATTTATTCCCGGGATACAGTATTTGTGGCACGTGCTTTTTTTTGTTTGATACATTCCGTGTTGAATGAGATGTTCAATTTGAGTCTGAACGATACACGATAATGGATGGATGGATACTAACATTCGTGGGTTACAACTGAATATAGCGATTGAACCGGGTGTTGTTTTACCGACGGCAGAATAAGTTTTTGTTTTCGATCATTTTTCGTTTTATGTGGGGCTCCTACTGAGAATGATTGAACGTAGTTTTTTCGAGTTAACTTAAGTTAATAGGTAAATGCAGTTTAACCTAGCAATACACAAGAAAACAGAATATGTGAAAAGAGGTGGTCTCGGGGCAAACGTCAACACCACAAACAACATTTTTGTGGTGATCCGACTTAGGTAGAATCATCCTCGGAAACCGTTGTTAGTTCGGTTTGTAGGAACTCCTGACCCGAAATCATGCTCTACGAAAATCTTACTTTTCTAGTCTCTGTCGGATACATAGTAATGCCTGTCAAGGATGCCGAATGGAAGAAAATACGCTACGAAGAATTCTATGAGTTGTACAAAGGAATGTTTGATTGTAGTCTGGAAGATAAACATCCGTCGATTACGCTGACTCGGCCACATCGAATGAATCCAGACTCCAATGCTTCTGCTCACACTGTCCGAGGCACCTTGTTCGAAAAGGAGAGGCCGAATTTCCGAATTTCAAAATTAAATATCAAACTATCGCTGGGACAGCTTGGTCTTGATGGCTGGTTGTACAAATTCTGAGCGTACATAACTACATAATATGGCTATTAAATTATCTGCAGCTGCAACTGTTTTTATCTCTCTTAAGATCGAGTCATAAAACGCACTTCCGGCTCACTTATCGAAATGTAGATAAAAATTCGAAATTGAAAACATTTTATTACTTAGGGAAATATTTTATTTCGACGGATGCACTTAGGTATGTACTTACATTCTGTTTTTGTATTCATTCAGTGATACCGGAACAACGCTGCTAAACGGTTGTACAATGCAATACTAAGCAGTTCTTCTACGCGTTTCTTATGTGCTGTGTGCAGTGCAATTTTCTTAACGTCAATGACAAAAATTGGCTTTGACAGTATATTCATAAAGAGTGTAGCATAGTCATATGTGGATTATGAAGTGATGATGTAAGTAATAGATTTTACTGTCGCGGTGTTCCGTCCAGAATAGCAGGTACTAACGATGTTTGGAGCCATCTACCAGTAAATCCCTATTTAAGTTTGATGAACGCACATAAATAGTGGAAGTATAGGTAAGAGAAATATCGAGCCAGCTAGGCTTTACAACTTCCCGACATTGTAGCCCTGCTAGTGTTTTTGTATCAAATAGGACCATTGAACATCTTCTTTCTTCTTTATATTCCGGAGTGGATCTGAGCCTCAACTAGCGCGATCTCTGGCTAGCTGTCTCCAGTTTCACATACGGTTGAGGTCCTTCTCCACTTGGGTGTGCCAAGACAGACGCGGGCGTAGGTTCGTTGCGTTGTTCCACAGGTCCGGAGTCGAAGACTCTTCATGCCGGAGCTGAGTTGTCGCTTAACATGGCCCAGTCACCTTAGAGGTTCAATAATGGATAACTTTCCAAATTGAGATCATTAAAAAAACAACAACGTTTATTTGCTTCTTTTTCTTAAAAAAAAACTGTTCAAATATGTATTGCAAACTATTGCATCGGTGCATGCATCGGTAAGTAAATTTACGACCGTGAAATTAAATCACGAAATGTGTTTCACATACTATTTCACGCACAAGCTTTTTTCACGTGCGTAGGGGTTCACGTAATTATGCTCTACTCGAAACAAGATCAGAGTATAACTTTGAAGTGAATGCTATTTTTTTCTCTGAACTATTAGTATCCAATCATGTTATTGGTCACGTCTATGTAATCTTCTAAGTTGATTGCCTCTGGTTTAAGGGAGAACTCAAAGATTTCTTCCAATACCATATCATTTCGTCGGTGTTTTTTCCCATCACAATGCCATGTTTGCTCCATATTCAACAATCGAAGAAAAAAAAATCCCACCTAACTGATTAAGCTCTGAAAACGGTAACCTATGAATAGGTCGTCTAACTCAAATGATTTATACCTTGAAATGGATTAATTTTTAAATGAGCACTTAATTAACATACGAAATTATTTCGATTTTCCCCACAACTCAATGATTTGTTGTACCAATCAGCGTTTGTTTGGCTTTTACGTAGAAAGCAGTTTCAAAAACACATGTTTATAGTTTCAAAGGCAAAACATCTCTTCGTTACACCACCAAAACGAATATCCGGTTTTATTTTTCGCTATCAAAAAGTTTTCAATCTAAAACAATAACCCGAGTTTTTGGAGATAAGTTATTCAAATTTATACACTTGCATGAGAAGCGGAGCGAGATGGAGAAACCCCTTAAGTGGGACTACATATTGAATGAAGAAAAGAAAAAAAAAAAGAATACAAAGGTAATGATTTAATTTTCATAAATAAACACTAGCTTCTGTTGATGTCGATGATGACAAGGAGCTTTCAGTGAACGAACCAAATGAGAATCGACCGAATGAAACCATTAATCGCGAAGCGCAACTCTTAGTGATGCCAAAATAATAAAATATTTTATTAAAAATTCCGATTGTGTCATCTGATAGCGGCTGTCTTCTTTCGACATCGCTAACAATTACTTACATACGAAATAATAATTATCAATGCTAATAAAAGTATTGTTTATTACTACTTATCGATTTTGGAATGATTTGTATGGAATCCTGCTTGCTCGTACTTTTGCCAAACGAAGCCGAAGGTGATGTCATGGGAAAGATAAATTGGCTTCTAGTAAATCGAAACTTATGAAGTCATTGACAATATTGTTTGCTGCGGCATACGCAGATTCGCACATTTATGGTCAATCCATTCCCAAGGACTGCACCAGACTACACAGTTTCCACATTGTGCCCAGCTGTGTACTTACGTAGTTATTGACAGTACAAAATCGCCATAATTCCATCGACTGACTGTGGAAAACTTCTCACCTTTTTCGGGGCATTTTTTCGCCCAAACTTGGCACGTTTTGATTGTAAGCTACTTTCGAAGCATATGGATCGAGACTATAAACAGGATTTTGTTCTATAAATCAAAATAACAAAGTGCTCAATCGTAACAAATCATAATTCATGCCAATGTTGTGTGCTTCGGCTTCTAGAAGCCACTCGGATATGTGCAATGTTGCATAACGATTTTTTGCCGCCACTTAATGACTTCTAATCAAATCTCATAGATTATCCTTTTGGAGACTTCCGATAATTCATTTCAAGACTCTGTGTCAAATTAACACCGAGATCCCAAGAGTTCATTTGAATATTACTCAACAACCCCCCCCTTTAAAGGGCAGCTGTAGGTGTTAAAGAAATACATTTTTAATTGCATCCTACTAAGCAACACATGATGATGATAGCGTCATGGTGACTGCAACTACCTTTCTAGGATAAATTAAATCGAAGGCAGCCGTCACTCCCAACACAGTCAACGTCCATCGTCACCTGCTGCACCTGTTGCATTTTATTGCGATATCCCTTTGCATTCGTTCTTCAGATTACTTCATCTCACGCACCGGCAATACATCTGGGAATACACACATCAGGCAAAAAAAAAGAAGACAGACGGACAAACGATCTCTTAAAGACCATCGTCTGATAATAAATCTAATTGACACATTCGCTGGCACAAAAACAGCCACAATCAGCCAACATTGTGGCAATTGCCTAGAGAGGCCCCCGAAAAATCAAATTGAAGAAGTGACGTTTGTTTATTTACGTTCCAAAAATGGTCTCGCAAGGAGCTGCACAAGGAACTGACTCCCGATGACTTCACATGCACCAGCAAGCATTATTGTACGCGCGTATGACTTTTTACACGTCATGCACTTCCAGAAGCGATATCTATGAGATATGCTGGTGCTTCCTGCAACAAGTGCAGTGGATATACTGGTACGCGAGTATTCGCTCTCTCTCTCGTCTGTCAATCGGTGAAGGAGATGTGTCGTCAGTGGCTTGGCGTTGTCGTCCAACAAGGTGTTGAAGATCATGTTTTTGTAGCGCATCGATGAAGATAAAGACGATGAAGTCAATTCCGTCGCTCTTGCTCCCCAGAGTAATACGTCATTCCATGTGAAATACCATCATTACAACACATATAACAAGAATAATTGAGCGCGAGCCTTTTTGTCGCAATCCTTGGTTGCTGCCCCTTTAGATTTATTTTTCTGCGGAGCCTGATGATGATTGCGTGTGAAAATGCTGCAAAGCACATGGCATACTCGCACAAGGAGGTGAACAGCATTGGACCGCAAAACCATTGCTGCTCGGAGACGTACTCGAAGCGGAGTCCTCATCGCGCAGGCAACAGTGATGCAATTAACGTTGGTGCTGTGCAGTGTGCACCTTATTAAGAACGTACGGTGTCTACATTTGTATGGTCATTCCTAGAAGTTGTGCGTCGGTTGGCGTGCTGAGTTGATTTTTGTTGCAGAAAAGTGATCCTAATTATGAGACGTGTGCGCGATTGTTATGGGCATTTTCAAGATCTCTCTTCGTTCTCTGGTTGGCTGAGTATTGTATTAGCTGAGATACACACCGACACCAGCAATTGAGTCATTAATTTCAGCATTGCAATTCAAGTGCCAATAACTGGATTTCTCCATAAAAGACACACGACTCTCGGCTCGGTCGGGGCTTGCTATGCTGTGATGTTATTGTCCATGACGAACATGTAATAATTTTTATGAAATATTTGCCATGAAGAATGTTATAGAAGAACTGACAATTTTATTCAGCCGAGATGGAATTATGACTAGTGCCTGGAAAAGGAAAGTTGGAGAGTCTAGTTAAGTGTTAAGTGTACACACAGAGCAACGATGATGTCGTTCTATTCAAAGGCTTTCCTTAGTTGGTGGTTGTCATCTGATGAGATGGCTGAACATTTCAATATTCACCGGGACGTTGTGACATACCGGGTACATGTGTAGCTGATGAACTTGTTAGACGTGGTACGAGATTATATCTCCCCTCTCCCTAACAAATAACCATCTTCCAGTGCAGTGGTGCAGCGACAACAGCGGTACCGCATGCCTCATTACAAATCAAATTCGACCGATTCAAACTTTAACACTAACCTTGCCCACTTAGAGTGGATAGGCATCATACACTGCATAATTGAACAAACTAGACTATTCTCGGTGACTAAACAATGAATGCATCGGAATACTTTAGTCCAGTCAAGCTCCTTTTAGCCTCGCTTAGTAGAACAGTGTTAATTAAGCTGCACGTCAGGCTAGATGCCGATACGCTTCTGCCACTAGCAGATGATTAATTCATTATAGTCTCATTGGCAGGCAGAGTCCTCTGAATGCACACGAAAATGACTTCCTCTAATGAACACGAACTAATAAAATGTAGTTTATTGTCTTCTTAAATGTTCGTAATCACTTGTAAATCACGTTTGATGATTTATGAGCACATGGTAGTGACTTTCGAATTCGAATTACCCTCATTAACGCCCAGTTGTAGGGGTCATAAAATGTGTACTTAACGGTAGTGTAACAAGCTATTAGATTTATCCGCTTAGCCCGACACAACGGACAACGACGATACACATCAGGCTATGAAATTGAACAACACTCAGTGTGTGTGTAACTGGACAGTGGTACGCGCTAGTCCATAGTGAAGGTTATTATGAAAATGAAGTCCAACTACTGCCAGCCAAACAGGTACTCAACTCCGGCGTGTACGTATGTTTACAATATTACAGGTAGGCGTTAGATATCTGTGGACATAACATTGTGTCATGCAACGAGCCACGTTCAATTCGGTACCACCATACACCATAGCATAGCTCAAATCAGCACACTTTACCTGACGAAATGACCCAATTTTTGTCGGTGTAAGGCGAGGGAGAGTTGACGGAGGCAAATGAGAAAGACTCTTGCGTCATAACTTTTATGAAATCTTTCTTTCTTCGGCACGGTTGGGTTTGCTGCTGTGTTTTTGTTCACCTCCTAGAGGAGACAGAACGTCGGTGTATATTTCTTTTGTCATTGTGTTTCTTTTTCGTTTGTTTTAGTTTCTCAAATGGATTGGGAATATGTATTTTTTTCTTTTTCTCTACTCTGTTTTGAATAGAAAACTTTCTCTTTTATTATCCAGCTGTGAATGTATCGCTGGAACTCCTTGCAGAAGGTTAAAAACTTTGCCAAAAACAATGCAAAGGATACTCGCAGTCAGTTAGTTTTGTCCTGCGGTTCATATTCTTCATAATCTCCCAGTCAGGGTGTGCTGTGGAAAACAATATTCTTGTGTAACAGACGGCGGCGATGTTGGTTCTTTGTTTTTTTTCCTAGTTCATTTTTAACACACTGTGACGGTGGCTACTTTGTACCACGCCAAGGTCATGTTGGCAGTGTTTTATTTCATAGTTAACTATTAGCGTCCTCACACTGGCGGAAATTCTTCTTTCTTCACGGTTTAATCTCGAGGTATTCCAAAACTGAATTGCAAAAATTTCGGTCTCCTGACCATTGAACAAGTTTTGCAGACAAAACACAGATACCCACGTTAGTGTGTATTTCACAGATGCTACATGTAGACAGAATGCATGAAGCCTCAACGCACAAGCGGCGATAATCAAAATTCAGAAAAGCCGACAAATTCCTTGAAAATATTTTGTCTAGGAATGCTTGCGCTGAAGGTTACCGTGCACCCCTCTTGCCGCATGTGAAATCGGTGGGCTAACACTTTTTCATCATTTTTCATCGAATATTCATCATAGATTATTGTTTGCTATCCATGGGCATCCCGAACAAGCACTTAATGGATTGAAATCACATAGACTGCATCCGATCTGCGATTTGTCCCTCTAGCTGGCACAGATGACGGAATTCTGTGCAGCCGGTAGAAAGGGGAGAACAAATAAAACTGGAAAATTGCATACGAAATGAGGAGAGCCATGTGCCATGCGAATGAGGCATGAGGCATGGGGCATGAGGCATGAGGCACATGCGCTAGTGTGGTTCGTGTGTTATTCCGCCTTATTCGTCCTCACCTCAACATCGAATCGCTCAGTTTGGTTGGGATTTTTTTTTTGTTGATCATGATAAAGCGTCTGGTAGTCTCATCTCATCTTTTATTCGCTTAAATGCATTTTCATCGGGGATTTAATTTTGGAATTGACTCAACTCAAATTCCAAAATGAAATGAACAGAAAAAGACGCACGCACACAGAGCGCACCACAGCACAATATGAAATGCAACAGATACTCTCTCTACGAACAGTAAGCTGCGGAGTAGGCACCGTGCGTATGCCGAGTTTCTGTCCTGTCTGTCTGTCAGATGTACGAATCTTCAAACGAAAAATCTTCTGCGTTTTTATATGTGTCAAGAGTGTCGTAGTTAAAAGAATATAAAAATAACAAAACAAATGCGAACGCGAACGAAGCAAGACTTGACGAGGGGGCGGTAGGGATGCGCAATGTTACGTTGACATTTGTTGCCACAAGTGAAGTCTTCTCCTCCGCAATTTTTTTCTCTTCATTTTCATTTATTTTTAAACACTCGCTTATATGTACATGCATTGTATGTGCATAATTTTTAATTTAGATCAGTCAAGTTCAGGATGAAATGTGTTCATGTCTGCGCATAGTTTATATCTTTATGATCGTATGGTGTATGCTCTCGTTGATTTGTTCCTATTGAGGCTATTTAACGCACGATCGTGCGATTGGAATACAAATTAAGTCCATCTAAGATGATCGTAAACCGATTCCATGTGACTTTCCATCAAGAAGACCAATATAAAGTGATAATCCACCGGAATAGTCTTGCAATGTACGTGTGTTTACTAATGTGAATACAATAATTCTTCTCACATTAGCCCATGAGTAATTAATGGTACAAATCACACTTCAGCGATAAAGAAGACTTCATTGAAATTGAAATGAATGAAATGAAAATATGAATCAATAAACACACACACTCCACAGGGAAATTATTTAAAATGTAATTAATCAAAATCTAAGATAGAAGCACAGAAAAACTCATACGACTCACGTCTTCATTTGAAATGTACATTTGTAATGTCATCATTACATACAGACTTGTCGTCTTTTTATTTTCACTCATTGAGAGTATGCCGCAGTATCAACTACAAGTTGCGACACACACGAGTGGAGCACCACATCCAACATTGTACCGGATGATTGCTGGCTACAACTACAAAACTACTAACTTGATGATTTATGGATGTCATCGGAATTATCAGTGTGATCATTAATTGGATTTTAAATTGAAAGAAGAAAAAAAAACGAAAACCACTCAGATTGAATGAAAATAAATAAATTAATGTCGTAATGTTACATTTTAGATATTTGGTAATTTTAAATCTGACAGACAGAAGGAACTCGAAGTTATAGTGTATGTGTGTGGGGGCGTCAATTTGATTTATGATCAAGGTGTTTGGATCTGTTTAAAAAGAGCTTAAAATGTATAATATTACCCTTCAAACTTTGACTACTTTGTTGACGATGTGTAGGCTGCCAAATTGTTTTGTGTCATCAAAGGTAAACGTGTCCCCTAGTCTGATCAAAAAAAAGAAATATATGCATGTAGTGAGCAGCACGCCACCAATGTTTGATATGAAAGCATTCTATGAAAAATGTGTATTTTCAGGCTTTTTTAATGGAAAAAGGAACCAGAATTTGTTAGCTTTGAAAACAAAGTTAGTGCGTTGCTTACAAAAATCTGACTCCCTTGTTGTAAATCCTAGAAATTCTAATAAAGGACATTTTATATGCAGACTTTAACACTAACGCAAAATTAAGACAGAAAGCAGCGATTTTAAAGCTGCATACGGCAGCACTCATCGCAAGTAGCTATTCGATGCGATGGCCGAAAACTGATACGCGATGCCCCGTGAAATTCGGCCGTTCGAAACCAGCACCGGATTTCGTCAATGAGATGCGCTGCCGTGTGATTTCTTCAATCTGGCGGCCAGGACTGTCCACGACGGAAAGAAGCTATTGTTCAGTGTCAGACACTCCAAGGATCGGTGGTCTGATAAGTAAGTAACCATGAATGGCTAGAAGGCACAACTTGCCACTGCCAGCAATCAATATTCTTAAACAGTAGCTTTGTCTACTCAGACTAATCAGACCCGTACTCAAAAATCTGATTGGTGTCATAATAGGGCACTGCGCAATTGTCACATAAGCCCGCTATCCTGTATAATGATTTCCATAGAAGCTCCATGCATGACGAGGAGGTCCACACACACCGCTTACCCTGATCATGTAGTGCTTTGGGTAGACGTCCTGAATGCCATCAGCATAAGCTAGTTTAACCGCTTTGTCACAAGCGCCCATAGATTGCAGCTATAGGAGTAACTTAATCGGAGTGGTATGACAGTGGGCATCTAACCTACTTTAATTAGGCAAGCTTGAATTTTGAAACAACCCATAATAATAATAATATGGGTGACACTTTAGCCCGTAAAGAGACAGGGCCTAGCTTCTCAGCGACCACACGTGTTGTGCGAGCTATTGTTCTCCCACGAGTAAAAGGGACCTATAGTTTTATACCGACTCCGAACGGCCAAGTTTGAGAAGCTTTTTCTAGACAGTTATTCAGCATTGTCAGTGACTAGAAAGAGTTGAGGACGTGAAAATTGTTTTAGGTCGAATAGGTAATATAACCCAGACACCGTGCGACGCACAGACACACAACGCCACCGCCGCCACATCGTGATGAGCATACAAAGTTGAAATTGTACACGATAAAAAAAGGGTATAATTTTTACGACACAAGGTGGGAGCCGTAGTGCAATGGCTATCTGAACGTCTAAAATCTACAGTATAGAACAAGCTTCTCAACTTCCGCCCTTTGGAGTCGGGATGAAACAACCTATCCAGGCCCACCTCGGTCTTTAGAGCTAACCATATTATTGTTACTATGCCCGTTCAAGATTTGTTGGGTGCAATCTAATTCATTTAAGTCGACATAATCTTAGAGACCTGGTTAACACCCAGTGTAAGTGGACATCCAAGACATCCCTTTCCACTAATGACATATACAGTGTAATCCTTGTTAGAACTAGAATTCGCAAGGGACTAAGATAAATTCTAATGACAAACCATAACCATAATCGTGAAATGAAACATAATGTTTTCACATTATGTGGCAAAACACAATACTATAATGTGGCAAGACCACAAAGCAAAAACAAAAAAAAGAAAAACACGCACACACACGGAGCCATTCACACATGTGTTGCAAAAGCTTTTTGGTGGCAACAGCTCTTCTCTGGTTTTTGTGGCTCTTTCGGGTGACATTAAACAAACGAACTATTCGCACATTAGCCGCTGTGCTAATTCCTCCATTTCCCTTGTTTTTTTTCCGTTGTCTGCCACTCGGTTACATACAAGTATGAGGAACACGAACAAAAAAATTCAGCTAATTCTTCCTGTTTTCTACGAAACTCTGCAAATGACATGTTCAGGCTTTCCAATTCCACATGTGTGATGTCAAATATCCAAACTCAGCTCACTTTGGCCAAGACTGTTCGCTTTCTATACGAACATACGTACGTTGATTCATATCGCGGTATATGTATGTTGGGATGTGTAGTTAGGCATACACTTTTTTGTTGCTCTTCCTCACTGCCATATGCTTTTCAGTGTTAATTAAAATTTTTCGTCAGGGTATAGAATTAGTTACCGCAACGAAAATATGATTTTTCGTCAGTACATCCCGGGGGGTCTGAAGGAAACACACAACACACGTGGGGAAAGGCGAGAAAACCAAAAAAATCCATTAGAAGACCTCGCTGTGTGTACATGCTACTGAATAGAATAAAAACGAAACGAACTACAGAACATGAACATTATTTTTTTGTTTGGCTACGCTCTCCTATCCTATCTACGTGTCTGTGAGAACATATAAATATGGAGCGCGGATGCTTTCAACAGAGCTAATGTGACATTGGCTTAATGAGTTAATGCAATATTTGGATGGTCGCACATTAATGTGTCTAAAGGTATCTACTACACGAGAACATGCGGTCCTCACGGAGCACAGGTACCGCAATTAGTAAGAACGGCGAAAATGTGTGCGCCAGAGCTTCAAATGGAAAGTTATCATCTAATTCGGTACTGGCACTTCAAATGCTATGACTTATGAGTGTAAATAAAAATGGAACATAATTTTGCCATTTTTTTTTTTTCACTCAACAAAACCACTTTCTTACACTCGCCAACTTCGTCAATTTTAGAAAGCGTCTCATATTTTGCGGTTTGATTCATACACACAACGAGAATGCACGATTGTACACACAAGCTGAGTTCAAAGTAGAACCTGAGAGACTGCTAGGACGATAATTGGTTTCATTGACATTTGTCAGACTGCTTACGCATTTGTTGGGTAATTCTCCATACCAGCGATATGATACATTGCGACTTGAAGTCAATTATTGTGCTTTCCAGTCAGCTCTTGCGACTGTGAGATATCAATTTAATAGATACTTTGACAACTTTATTAATTCTAGTGAATGTTGCCGTACGTAATATGATATAGCAACAAAAGCCAATGGTTGTTGATTTTTTTTTTATTTAATTAAAATAATAAATGCTGTCAATCATTCGTTCGTAAATTCATGAACTGTATAAATAATAGGTGATTTTTTTATGATTTTATTCTGTCTGCCGTTTGGAAGAAATAAAAATGATTTCCTTTCGCGTTTGTTTTACACTTAAATTAATAGGCTGCCTATTGGTTCTCCTCGTCGCGGCGATTCAATGCATTTGGCCGGTTCAGCAACGTTCACCACCCATCCCCATGAAAGAATATCTATAGATCAATCAGCATCAACTCTACTGTGTGAACTTGAACATGTGCCACTGTCATTCTTGGTTAACATTCAACTTCCAGGGAATCAAATTGTATAACTGCGGAATTAAAGGAACTACCTACCAGACACACGTGTGTGTGTAGTGTAGGAGAGCAAGTAGATTTCGCTTACAAGCCGGACTGAGAAAGGAAAGCAGGGAGAACACTGTAATGTATCCGGTGAAGAAAAACATACGAGTATCTACTTTCAGTTTTTCTTTTTTTTCTCTTCGCATCTTTAACATTGTTTTCGTATCATTTTATGTGGGTTGTTATTCCTCGTGTTACATTTCTCATATCATTCAACTAAGGCCAATCAATATGTATACAGAGTCACACTGGGTTCGATGCAGGATCACACACATTCACACACCCATCGGATGTAGAGTGGGTGCACCAAAAACCAAAATATATTCGTTACAGACTGACTACACGATTTCGGTTATTTCTCAGGGGAGAACAGCTAAATTTCAAAATCCACATTTCTAGATTTTCTGCTTCGTTCTTCGTACACAGACAAACACGTGTCTGCCTGGATACGGATATCTCCTGCAAGAGTATTAGAAAAGTAAACGCTTAACGAAAAATCTTCCAACTAAAGTCGGAAGAGAAAAAACTTTCCATGGAAACTATTTCGTTAGGGGTGAAGGTAAATTCCTCGTCATCCCTCATCGTCAGCCCTACGCACACACTGACGCGAGCATCAAAAGTTTTTTTTTTTTCCTCCACTCACCCTCATTGTGTACTAATAAAGGAGCCATGATGATAAGGTACGTGTGTGATACCTAACTTTCATCCCCATAAAAACCAATATGGATTCCCATTCCAATCAATAATCTAACCGTTCCGCTTACAACTGAAACGCTCGAGGGGGAGAGTATCGAAACCAAAAAATGTGCCTTGACCCACGCCAATCACACCGAACCTCATGCATTACTGTTTAAGATCGCATTCAATTCATTATAATTCCCCGCGGTGCATCGCTCATGCACCCACAAATGTCGCCGTATTTAGACCGGGAATGTAATTTCCACCCTCCAAGCAAGAAATCACATTTAATTCAATTTCTGAGTGCGATTTAATTATCTTTAGCCTCACCGTACAATGACGGGGCGCAAGGAGTCCTGCTTAAAATCACATTATCACCTCCGTCACCTCCGCCTGCTTACTTAATGTTCTCCTTATTTTGGTTCGCGCCACACCACCGGTGAGCAGCTAATAAAAACGTATTTAAGTGCCTGGCATACCTAATTATCACAATTATCGCACATTTACAAATTGATATAAAATTGATTGCGTCGAAGCCACGGACTGAGTGTAGGATATACGAAACAAACAAAAAAACCTGTTAATTAGCAGTCGTCGAACTGCAGAAATCCGCAGACGATGGCAGTTCTTCTCCGAGACAATCTGTTCTTTCTTTACCATTTTGCCGGGGGAAGAAAAAAAGGAAGGCTCACTATAAATGAATTCACGTTAATGTTAATTAGCTTTATAAAACATCAGCGATCAATTGAAATGTGGATGGGCAGAAAAAGAATCTTATTTTGCGAGCATCTCCCCGTGGCCAGGTATGGGGAAGATCGAATGCGTTTTGTGTTGCATTCGTATTTTTATATGGCACCACTCTATACTTCGAGATATGTTCATTTTGCCATCATTCCATGGGTCTGCTGCTGGCTGCTGCTGTTGGTCCTTGTGGCTTGTGATGATGAGCCTGCTCCTGCAAAACAAAGAGTGCCACGTGAAATGCAAAAAAGGAATTTCAAGTGAATACTTGACGGTAGTGGCTGCAAGTAAATTTAATTTTCACATCGTTTATTATCGTCATCAGATTTCATCAGACACATTCGAGAGTAAGGTACAGTGCGATGCCTTAGTACAATACATGGAGACACAGTGTTTGTTTTAACGTATTTGCAATGAGATCTGGGAGTCCCTTGAAAGGCTTTGAATGACAATAATCATTTTCGGAAGGAAAGTCTGGATATTAATGAACCGAAAGCACCCGAAAGTCGACATTTTTCTGCTAGACTAGTAGACCGTGTCAATTGGTCTGATTTTTAATAGCAAAATTGGCCATACACTGGTGACCGCAAAATGATGATCCCTCTTTTTATGGTGATCGTGACAAACTCATAATATGCGACAGTCGCCAGTGTTCATCAAATGCGAATGCAGACAAGACACTCCAATGTGAAATGTAAATATGTGCGGCGATTCTCATGCGAAACAAATTTTTCAATTAAGCCATTAATTCAGAGCCGGAGACCAATTCATTCCTCATGTCGCATTATTTTATTGCATACAACAACTCGCATAAAACATGTATATGAGGCATTATCCCACCGCATAATGTCAAATGAGAAGGACTCCCGGTTGACCGGTTGACCGGTTTGCTTATTTGCGAGATGGTGAGGTAATCTACCTGGTGGCTTCAGTTCGAGAGAGATGAAACTGTGGATTCCCCACGAAACGCGTACGTTCTTTCATTTTTTTTTAGTATTTTCTTTTAGTTCTCTCATTTTCCTTTTCTGTTTTGTTTATGGTTCAGCCAAGAGAATGAGAAACAGCATGGAGTGGATCCACTGCGGGCACAGTCCAGGGTTCTAGGGAGACGTCAACACCTCATTCGAAAGATAGGCATTCAGCGAGCAATCAGTTGATGTTGATGATGATCGTGATCATGTTGAATGCACGATTGGATTGGACCATAAATATATTTATATATTTTTTTTTTGCATTCTTCTTTTTTTCGGTTTTGGTGGATTCGTTTCGATTAAGAATTTAGCGAAGGTAATCAGGAATAAGGAAGGGACCGGACTCGAGGTTTATTAATACAAATTTGAAAGTGAGTTATTTAAGTAAACCCAAATGTGGAAACGCGGTCAATTCAATGAGTAAAGCATATATTTCTAACTAAATGATGAACATGAAAGAGGGAAGCATAAAATATACTCGTTTCATATGCTTCGGGTTTTTAAAAGAACTCCACTTATATTATCCCCCTTTTTTAAATTTGACTCAACACCGGTGGTAAAACGGAGGGAACAACATATGGTCAAATAGAGGCAGAGAATGCTTTCAATGGCGCCGAAAATGTCAGTCGTCCATGTGAAGTAATAAAAAGTTTAATGGAAATAAGACATGTTCAATATGTTTTAGGAACCATATCAGACTTTTGCGAGATTTTAAGGCAGACGATATGTCTGTCTGTCACTCACTTAAGTAGTGAAAATCAAACTAAGCAATTCAAATGAATGGCTTAACTGAAATAATTGATTCCTAAGACGGATCACGAGGTGAAACACAATGAAATAAAGGAAATCCGAAAGAAGAAAGGTAAAAACTGGTCGCGCATTCGCTCACGCGACATCATTACCTACATATACACAAAAGGGCTCACTGCTGTCCACACGTTGTAATTCATTTTTATTCATGGAAAAAAGGTTCTGACCAAACGTACGTAACCCCCGCCTCCACCGTTCTACATGGCTTCAGGGCATGGATCCATTTCCGATGAAAATACTACGGTCGACTTAAGCTCTGCCATGAGCGCATCCCACAACAACAGTGCCCATGTAAATTTACTTGTTAAAACAGGCATAAAAGTGGTGATCGCCAAACATGTAGTGAACTTTAATGATGACACACGTGAGGTGGTTTTTTGTTTTGCTCCAAGACAGAAGCAACAAACAATAAAGAAAAACCACAATCCCAACCAAACAAACAAGTTAACATGAATTGTTGAACAAATAAGGATTAGGAGGTACATGCATGTAATTCCGATGCCATTAAATTAAAATCGCAATTATAGTGACTTGAATTGCGCGCGAGCTGACTAAACCGAGTCAGGAGCCCCCAGTTATGGCTTAATTAACAAAATTTGTCTGTAGCAAAAAAGGGCACAGCAGCAAAGCGGAGCAGTACGAAGAAAAAAAAAAAAAAAACTTGTTAAAGGATTCTGAGAAGTTTTATTTGTTCAAGTTTTTCTTTACTTTTTTGCATTCGCCAAAAGCAATAAAAATGATTTCATTTTGTCGCTTCAGACACTTTTACAAAAGAAAAGTACATGAGATTTGATGTTGTTGTTCTTTTTGTTTTGTTTTTTTTTTGATGCGAGGAAGGGGATTTCCGACTTTAGTGTTGTCGGTAGAATTCCTTTTGAACTTAGCGCGCTTGTTTAATGTGGTGGCAGCTGGTAGTTGTTTTGCTACTGTTGTACTCATTTATCTCATTTAATTAATTAAGAGGCTGCATGGTGATATTCACTTGAGATAACAAAAAAAAAAGCGAAGCCGAAAGGAGAGACAGGGAAGGTTCACATAAACACGGGTAGCCACGGCTTGATTGACAAACTTGAGATGCATATCGGACAAACACGTCAAATAGCGAAAACGAATGAGTACAACAGATACAACAAAAGGAATGACAAAAACATTGGTAATTGCAAATTGTTGCTTAGTCATGAGCCGGGCACTGACGAAGGGAAGTGTTTAGAGATTGTGATTCGAGAAATTAAAACGATACAAAATCTAAACGACTTGATCGCGGTGTTTGCGGAAAAGGTTGAGAAATGCTGTGGGTTTGCCTTCAAGAGTTGGGCTTTATTTGGTTAAGGCATAAATCAGTTACACTGAAACCAGACATTCGCTTTGAGCGTGGACAACTCGTTAGATTGTCTATGAAATCGAGTTATAATTTCTTCCTTTCGAAAAAAGGCTAACAACAACAAAGTTCTTACTCGAAGTTAAAGAGGACACGTCTTCTTGAGTAAGAAGCATGGAACTCATAGTGCTCGTACTATCCCGCTTATGACTACAGCAGAAAGCATTCAGCTCACAAGACTGTTGTGATAAGACCAGTTGTGTCTGAAAATCTTTCATTCATCATTCTCGGATTCACACATTCATGCGAACTTCTTGTGTGGAACAGCGAATGAAAAAATCACAATCTTCGCCCATTGGAAATAATCGAAAATAATAATGGCGCCAATTCGGCATCCATCTAGCGTCATGTCACCCTCTACAAACACGAGTCAAAATGGTTCCTGGCAGATGTCAATCAAACCGCTTATGGCATCCCGCCCACTTTCGGTTGAATGCTTATGCATTTCGGTATGGCTGACGTCCAAGAACGAAACCATATGATGTTGAGGGATGCAAAAAATGGAGTCGCTGACAAGCGCAAAGTAGCAGGTAAAGGTGAGTTTATGCGCAATGAGAGTAGTTTGACAGCTGATTTCTCACATCGCCATCTGCTATCGTATAAACTTTAATTAAACGCAACTTACTTGTAACACATATTTATATCCTGCAAGTAAACAATGCCAAAAACTCCATGTGCAAATAAAGAAAAGTTAACGAAATTCAAATAGAAAGTATCTGACGCAATTCGTTCCCCTTCTGCACAAAACTTTTGTTTTTGTTGTGTTTGTTTACCATCATCACCACAGAGAGGGTACGTGTATCCACACGGACCAGAAAAGGGGAAACAGAACAGGAAAAAAAGACTGCAACCCCATATGCTTGTGAAAGCTTCTCATCCTCATAACAAACGAAACCCGAAAAAAAAAACACAAATTCTTTAAAAAATATAAATAATAAATAAATAAATCTGTATGGGCAGAGTGGATATTTATTCGAGAACAGAAGTGAAATCCATCCGAAAACAGTTCGTGGCACTTCTCCGTGAATTGTCGGTTCTATCGGTATCTGAGAGCAATCTGTACATCTGCTTTACACCACAGGCGTTGGCTGCTAGCTAATTCCCTGCAGTTTGTTAACAATAGAATAAACTACGGAATAAAAATACCCGCACAACATCATCTCCGCCTCCACAGCGATTTCCAGTAGTTATGCACATTTCACCAGAGTATTAGCAAAACCTAACAACCCGGGAACACAGTGGGAATGTAAAATCGAGAAAAAAAAGGAAAAGAAAATAAATAAATAAAAAATATATGTGTATATGCATAGAAATAAAATCATCAACAACAAATGCACATTCATTTGTGCTTTCTCGTCCAATCCACCCGCGCATAGGAGGGTAGTAGCCTGCTCCACTTCCACCAGAACAAGCGTCACTATTCGCATGGCATTCAGGTTTCGCTCTTTCTCTCTCTCTCTCTCTGCCTTGCTCATTCCCAGTTTTCCATCTATCCGTGCCGTACACACGGAGGGTGCGAAATCTTTTAAGAGACCACCATAAATCTGTCAGGCCATGTTTGGAACCTTTCTCATGGTTTTCAATTCCTTATGTTTGGCTTGATATGCATGTGAATGGTGCATGTGCATAGTAAAGGGGGATGTAAGGCTATTATGCCACTAACTATTCCAACCCTCCTATGGCCCCGCCAGAGCGGGGCTAAGTCGATATGTTTGTTCTAGCAAAAAACAAAAAAAAAAACGACTTGTTTTCGTCAGTGGTCGTCGCTGCAACGGGTACAATGCGGGACACACAACGACGGGAACTGTATGTCTCAAGTATTTCAAAAATGTTCGTTCTTTGAGTTATTTTTCTATTTCCTTTCAAACCGCCTTGGGGTTCGATTTGGATTTTTTTTTCGTTTTCTCATTTCTGATATTGACCCCAAAAACGTATGATGTCACGTGAACGTAGAAGAATCTAAGGCACATGTTTAAGCACTTTAAAGATATTCGAATGGGCGCACAAATGACGGTGCCACCATATGCACGTACTTATGTGCCTGTAACCATCATCTCCGCTGTGTTTTGTGTATGTGGTGCGTTAATTAACAACAGTGGTATCTGATTTATCAAAACTCAGTTCCCCTCAGATATATAATTTAAACGGTTCACCAACACCCAACACGACATCATGCAGCCTAACTAGTATCCGCATTGTTGCTATATGATAAAATGTGCCGAGCCTAAAAGCATTGGTTTATCTAAACTGCAACCGTTTAAGTAGTCCATAGAACAGCACCAAAATGTTCCCGCGCATTCACTGCGGTTCTTCTGGTGTAAGCGAGCACAGAGGTGAATTTATTTTACGTTACATTAAAATTGCATGATAGCACGCGATATTGTTTTTTCCATGGGATTTCATTTTTTCTTCAGTATATTTTTTGTTGAATCGAAGGCGTAAATTACAGCAAAGTTTTGTATCTTCATGTTCAATGGGGTCTCTTAGATACTCATTTAGAAGTAATTTAGATAGAATATCAATGGTTATTATAAAAACCGTGCACTACAGAGTTTGTAAACAAAAAAATGTATCCTAATATGACACAGGTGTGTACGCTACTAGACGTGTTTTTTTATGGAGTTTTTTTTTGCTAACGTTCGTTTGTTGGTTTAAAATGCTAGTGAATGCAGTTTTGCTTGTAAAGAAAACTGATCACATTTAATTGGTCTACCAAAAACCAGAGTTTGATAAATACTTAAAGAAAGTATCCATTTCCATTTGAACTTTTTTTTAAATAAAACGCAGACCATTTGAGATGTCTCGGAAATTGCATTATTGGTTCGAAGTTCATTTGTCCACCACGGGCATGTTTGCAGCGGTCGAACCCAAATTTTTGAATATATGGCCGTACATTTCGACGGAAACGTCTGCTATCTATCTATGAATATTGGCTTAGAGCTCCTCTATCAACGGTGGGGGCATGTTAGCAGGACCTATAGTTTAACGTTGTCTAGAGGTATTGAATCACACCACCTAGACGATCTTCATTGATTGAAATTGTTTGTAAAATATAAAAAAAAACTGTAAAACATATTGGCAAACGTTCTTCGTTCGTGAACTTCACTGTGATGAAAATGTTGTTTTTACAGAATATCTTGGCATTGACAGTTTGGTATTTTGGTTTATGGAGGCGCTCTCATAACAAAAATTCAAACTTGTCAAATTCAAACTTGGAAAATTATATAAACCGAGCAATGAACTAAGTAAGGCCCACGTGACATAATTCGACTTGAGGTCTGCAATCAATCAACGAAATGTCTTGTGAATTACGTGTCTAACCACATAAGCCTTTGCTTTAAGTTCTTTCACACTTTTATTATGGACCAAACAGTCAAGGAAAAAAAATGTAGGTACTATCCAACCCAATAGTGGATACATACTCGTACAAACATATATTCTCATTTTAAATTTCATTAGATTCATCCTTGATGGATACAGGTAGCACTTGTGCTGTGAGTGCTAGTGAAGCAGTGTAATGCACTTGGAAAACAACGGATGGAATAGAAGTGCAAGACACTATAGTCAAACAACAAACAAGGGCAACATACTAACAGCAAGTGATTGTTCGTTGTCGTCGTCGTTGCTTGTTGTTGTTACCGCTGTCGTCTCTTCTAGTAGTTCTATGAATAAATTTCCATACCGAATATCGGAGATTGAGAGTGAAGTGATGTGATGTGAAGTAAGGCAATCTCTGGTGTTTTGCATAAATGTGTGCAGGTCTTACTTTTGCAACGTTCTTCTCTTCACTTGTTTTGTGTTCGGTTCTTTTGTTTTGTTCCTGTTTCTGTACACGGGAGACAGTTTGACTGACATTTGTGCATATTGTAGGTTCTTTAAAAGCGGATAAGGAATTCACTTTGCGCTTGAGACTCGTGCATACGTGCCGGCTATGGTATTCTGGTGATTTTTGTCAATACGGGTGAGATTTACGATATTTTCACACAAGTCATTTTGGATTAAAATTATAGTTTTAACTGGATTTTCATAACTTTTGGACACATTCTCGGAAACGGGAAATCTAAGATAATGAGATACATGCGTTTGCATCTTGCATTACAACATGATGTAATAAAAAGATAAGTGTTATGCACCTGCCGGTATGCATGGCGTGTTTCGAAGCAATTTTGAAATTTTCTGATGTGTTAACAATAAAATTAATAACCGTCTTTAGCTATGTGGAGTTGATGAATTTTTACTGATTAAACTGAAGAATCCCTAGACTCTTACTGCACCCATGTGCATCCGGATGTGTAACATTAATCACCACATGTACACAAAGTAACATAGATAACTAATAAACTGTCTCTCTATGGTGACGTGAATAATTACGATAAGCGATTTTTCCGCTTTGTTAGCAAAGTAGTCCTGTTTTGTTAAAACAATAGCGTGGTAATAAATTTAACGAGCAGGCGTTACATTTATAACCGTACCAATTATTTTTAATTATTTAATTTTTCTTATTATATGATACATATACAAGAATAACATACTAAACACTTTCTTCTCTTTTGTTTTTTATTTATGAAGAGGTAACATTTGACTTTCCCCAACTTAGATCAATCAAAAAATGGGTTAGAAAGAAATGGTTATAGGGTACCCACTCACTGTGTTGCCAAGATCACTTGACATGCTCATCACTGCCGAATGAAATGAAGCTCCCACAACAAATGAACACTCGATTGATAAGTCTGTTACTGCAGACTCGTGTTCAACAATCACTTGAACAATGGCGTTGAGATTTTAATCATTGTGCATAACTAACTGCACACAACTCACAATTAGTTGCCACAAGCAGCGCTGAAGTATAATTACATATATGAGATCATAAAATAACCAATTAACAAGTTCAACGTAAGCTAGTGTAGAAAAAAGAAAAACACAAATAAGATTCCAATTAGATACATCAGACAGCCAACCATGTATATACCTATGTAGATAGGTTCCTATTGAGAAAGGAAAACAACTGATAGATATCTCTGTTAGGAAAGAACAAGACAAGCATTAATTCAAATTTAATTCAGGTGACAAGTTTTTAATTAAATCTAATTTCCGTTTACAATGGAGCTTAACCGTGTTGGCAAGCATTAAGATGTCATTCTCCTTCGCTCGATAATAATCTTTTTGACACCTCAATGGAAAAATAAGAGAACAGAAAAAAAAACTACGTAATATTAGATTATTCTCCATTGATATCTACATCGATATACATGTATGTGAACCGAACCTTTAGTGGGAAAGCAAATGCATCAGAAATCCATAAATCATTTTGCGATCATATTTGATGACACCCCCTTAATATTTTTCTTTCCCATATTACAGATACTTTCATTTAATCTGTTTTTTTCTCTTCTTCTTCTGTGTTCTGTGTTATAGACGTGGAGATGAGTACCAATGAAGGACTAACCCCTAAGGATTATCAAGATAAAAAAAATGTGATCCCCTTTATTCCAGTTCTCGCCTCGAGCTATCGATTTGTGGCACAGCACAAGAAAATCGATACTACAACTTTTAGCGGAGCATATTTTCTAAGAAATGGAATACTAAGACAAGCCAACGAATTAAAATCGATATACATATGTAAGAACCTTGAAAAAAAAGGTAGAAGTTGTGTCTAAATTGACAGTGTTTCCTTAGCACAATCGCCGATAGCCGCGTCTGCCTTGGCTATCCCACGAAAGGTGTGCTTTTACCTTCCTTATGGTTTCTTGGTATCGCGGCCGTAAATCTTCCCCGAAAAAAAAACGCAAGAATAAAACAAAGGAATTTCTTACTGCGAAATATTTCCTTGAGGAACTCCCTCTGAGTTTTTTTTTTTGTATCCTTCCTGTTGCATGCCAGCCAAAAAGGGGTTCCTTCAATGCCTCGGTTTTATTTTTTTTTTTCTTACACATATATAAAATTAGTTGAGGAGGTAAGAAACAACTGCACATGCAAAGGATCCCGGAAACCAAAGGAAACAAAGAAATGAAGCAACCTTTGAGTGGATAAAAATCAAATGCTTATTGCAGGATAACAAGATGTCAATTTGTACTCGCCTTTTCCATTCGCAAGATGCAGTCTTGCACCTATTAGTATCAAAAGGTGATTAACCATGTGCAACACGATGCGGTTGATTTCACATAAGATTTATTAACAGTTCCCTAAGACTGAATGCATTTGAGTCCGACTGTGTGGCTTGCGAACATACACAGTACACACTAATCGAGCGGGGAGAGGAGAACAATTAATGTAAAGTCTCTCGAGAGATTGAGTGCAATAAATTTCAACTGACAATCTTTTACTTAGCGCCACGGCCAACCACGTGCGGTTTCTCACGAGAAGATAAATAGAACAATTATGCATATTTAATTGTTAGTATCTGTTAATTTTTATAGACTCTAATTTTATTTATGGGCCTAGGTTCTCTGCACTTCAGTTCTCTTTACGGCTATTGTGCTCGTTTGGATAGATTGCTATTGGATAGACATTCAGCGGTGGGAAGCTAATAATAAATTGTTTTTAAAACGATTCTAATGGATTCCAAGGAAATAACTTTTGTGAATTTTTGTATTTATAAATACCTGCTCCAAATGTTATAACAAAAGCAAATATTTATATCTGTCACATTATTAAGTCCTGTCATATTTGGAAAACATAAAATATTTAAATATTTCGAATTTGTTTTAGTTTTCTCATAAAATTAATGTGCTTAATTAATGATGAAGTATATTTTTGTGTTGAACTGTCACACAAGAACGTAGGACTTAAATTAATGATCGAGTCAATCAAACGGTGTTTATATCGTATCTAAATTAGAGAAAACAAAATTAATTCGCGAGCAAAAAAAAAAAGAACGACAAAACTAGGAATAATTTGTTTGAACAAGCATAATATAAGTTCTTCTAAGATTTGTTTTATTGATTAGCCCGGGCGAATGATAAAAGGGGGGTACGTGCTGTGCTGTGATCATATTAACATTTTAATTTAAGGCATCTATCACCGTCTTTCGTAGATTTTGTCTCAGGTAAAATGTAAACATTTTGTATTGTATATTTTAAATTTTATTTAACAAAGGAAGGGGCACTTGTCGTTTGGGGAAAGACATTTGCTGACCTGTTTTATCTTAAGTTTTTTCAGACGAAAGGGATACCTCAATAGGAGCGCTTGCATAAATATGCATACATAAAAGTATTAAGATTTTTAAGACACCGTTAACAAGAGTATTTGGTTAAGCAATCAAGAAAAATACAGGCTATTAGTGTACTTGGCAATCAAGAGTACTTATGTTAACCAAACTTAAGTGCTTCATAGTCAGCGAAATATAATATTTAGAAAATGTCTTGTACTGTCGAATACTCAGTCCCTTTAATTGAATAAATAGCTTTCTGGCGTTATCAGCAAAGATATCCTCCTTTATCCAATGTGCAATTAGGTTCTGTCCTTATCATTTAAATTAATCTCGAAGTAATGTCATGCCAAAAGAAACAAGATCATGTCTGAGCAGACAAGTAAACCCAAATTGCTATCATCTAGCTCTTCATCCGTCAACTCGCTGAACTGAGTACATAGGGATGGATTGAGTATGCATACACTCAGGTCATGCGAACTTAATCCAGTTTAATTAAAGTATTGTATGGTATTAAATAAATTAAATAAATTAAATGATAATAATAAATATGTTTTACGCACCTTATTCCGAAAATAAAACTGTAGTCAAATAATTTACTGCGGAACTATCTAAACGAATCCTAGCGATTATTATACACTTAAACTACCTTTTTTAAACTTATATCACATCGAATATTTAATATATTACTTTATTTTTTATTTTTTCGTTTTTCTCATATAAAAAAGATCACAAGATTTAATTTACACCATATCGAATGCACGCGTAAAAAACTAATAAGTGCGACAAAAATTTATTTCTTACAGATTTATTTTTTTTTCTTATTTGCTACACTTGATTTGCAAAATATACTCGTACAATTGGTAGCCTATGACATTTGCCGAAGCTGTATATTTTCAAACTTAAATCACTTATCAAACGATACAGCAAAATAATGATCATAAATGAAAAGTTTACACGAAAACGTAAATAATTGCGACGACGATGTGTTTTCCTTTTTCTACCCATAAACAGCCGCTCGTTGTTGATTAAAATTTGCATCGATAAATTGGCTATTGTGATCACCTTTGTATCTACGAGTTAGAATTGATTCAATGGGCAAACAAATTTCGTTATATTTTTTTTTTCTTAAATTTTACTCTTTTGATAAGATGATGAAATTTCTGATGGTCAAGTGTTGACGAAATCGAATTTAATCTTTTGTTTTTTTTTCTCCTTCACTTCAGTCGCTCCTTATCACAATCCGAATACGATTTCTGTAATCATATGACATTTTTCACTGGGACGAGAGTTCACCGAACACACATCGCACCGCGAAAATGAAACAAAAATGAAAATAAATGAATACAAAAACAATCGACGGCTTGAGACGAAATTCGAAATTGTTCAAAGAGTTTGAAAAGTTGAATTATATGTCCCGACTGTATGGGGTTTCATTTTTTTTTTTGTATTGAACAGACCGAAAACTAGATTCACTTCAACTCGATAACATATATTTTTTTATCAATGCACTGAACTGAGGTAGTGTAATTAATTGTCGTGTTAGACTGTCCCACATGATTAACGCTGTGGCGAGATGAAACAACCTGTTCTCCTCTCGCGTCAAATTATCACATAAGAAACATTTACATCCCATTAATTATGCCATTCTGCAATTACACGTAAAGCTCACTTTGTCAAGACTATTATTACTTCGAGCGTAAGTATTTCATTGCATACAGTTAACAGTTAACACAGAACACTTATTGAAGAGAAATAATTAATAATATTCAATATTTTATAATACGAACGAAATACGGAAATGTACTGCTTTCGAGTTCAGAAAATCGTAAGAGAAAAATTGGCGGGCGGTCAGATTTTCTAGTCTATGTCTTATTTAACCGAATGTCATGCAAACACTAAACTTAGTTTTTGTTGATACGAAATATACGAGCCATTCACACACAATAATAATGTATCTCTAGCTTCGGCTTCAATAGTGGCTGCGAAATACGAAAATACATCACACCAGCAGCTTAACAGAGAGTTAACTGCACGAGTGTTGTGAACGTGATTGAGAGAGTGGTAGTGCCACACGTCTATTTTGCACGTTCATTCAAAAACAACTAACAGAGATCGGCTAACAGAATTTATTTGACAGATACATTCCAATAAATCTACCAAGAATGTTGCCAGTCTCTTGGCAACACATAACAAAAATTCCAAAACCTGTCTGGTGGGTTCTACTACTAGTTGGAAGAGGTACGAACAACAGCAGCGTGTTGATGTGTTGGTGAAAGCGGCTGGAAATGTTGCACTGGAAATGTATCGGATACATCCTAATTCATATTGGTAAACACAATTCTGTTCTACAATCGAAGCAGCTGCAACCAGCTATTCTACTCTGGACTCTCGAGTATTGTTGGACTTCTCGGGGACATACGCTACAGAGTTTGCGTTTAGCTTAGCATTCGTTTATTCGTTTTTTTTTTTCTTTCTTTTTTTGTTTCCTCTGCGAGTGTTTTGTGTGTGTTGTTTGCTCTTTCTCAATGCCGTTCCATTAGCACGTGTACGAGGAGAGTTATGATATACGACCAACGACCAAGTTGTATCGCGGAGGATATGGTATTGCTGTGGCTCTCCGTTTTTCTCTGGCGCGAATTATTCGGGGGTTGACGGAAGAAGGCAATGCATTTAATAGAAGTTGTAAAAGATGGACACAAAAAAAACTTGTAGAATTGAATCGAGAAGGGTTTTGTTAGAGTAGTTCTATGAATATATTATTGCTTTATTTGGATAAAGGAATACACATAAAGAAGAAGGGTTACCATAGGGGACAAATGTTGATTTTCTATTTTTTTTTTCCTGTTCCGTCATACAAGAAATTCTACGGAAAATGGGCAAAAAAACGTGTAATGAGTGTGAACAGCGTAACAGATTTTAATGGGAGAATTATTTAAAATAATTACTCTGTACCATAAATCTCGATGCACCCATTAAGATGAGAAACACTCCAAGCTCGCAGCCGAGGCGCGGATGGTATGCATGCTTAACTGCGTGACGTACTTAGACTTCAGCGTGATGTTTTCATTTTCAAAATTAAGTTGTTGACCACTTTTTTTGAATGAATTAATTTTGTTGTCCTTATTTGAAAACTTTTATTACCTCTCTTTCTCCGATATTTCCAACTGTGAAATCATATTTTATTTAAGAAAATGTTTTTAATCCGTTCGAATAGAGCCGAGCATATTCATATGCGTTCTAAGACTGACTTATGAATCGAAAGACAATTTCATTCATTTGAATACATGACAACTTCTGAATTTGAAGTTTCGAGCTTTACATAAATGCAAATTGAGCATGACATTATTAATTTAAGAATTTTGAGACAACCGGTAGCTTAGTTTGGGAAAAGGGCAGCAAAACAATGAGTCGAGTCGGGAATACAAATAAGCCTCTTATTGTTTTGGATACAAATCTCAGTTCATAGCAATTTGATTATTGCCATTAGACACGTGAAGCTATGAAGGAATTGTTTCATTGAATTATTTTTCCGGTAAGGCTGTAAGACTTAAGGTATCCGGTGGATTTCCCGTCCAGATCCGTCTGCCTTTATTAATACATCAAAAATTACAATCACCCTGCGGACATTTATCGGTAATTACATAAACCGCCAAACCTCTTGGTAGCAATCCACCTACTCTCCCTAAACCTAACGAGAATAATAATATATAATTCCTATACCTGATCTATTAATTCTTCCACCATGACTTCCATGACTGACAGAACATCATTTCCTCTCACATTCACACTCTTTTACAATTGAACGTTGCATGCGTGTCTTACACTCTACAGTCGGGGGTTGATGGTTGCGTTGTTATTGTTCGATAAGAACACAAACAGGCCATCATCGCCGCGCCGGTGGAAGTGAAACCCCTTACAACCATCCCACCGTAGTAGTCCTAAATTTAGATCCTCCCATACATTAATGGTTCTCTCTCTATTTCACGAAAGGAAACAAAAGAATCAAACACCCATATCCATATGACCGAGAATATAAATCAAAATGGCTGGCTCTGGCCTGACTGACGGGATGGCTGACGACTGTTCGCTTGGTTGTCATGGCAGAACCATGCGAACATACTCGTACATACATTCGTCCCTTCGCACACACCATCTCACATTCATACGTACAAGCCGTACGCCAAAATGCCCCGAATTTCAGTCATTGTGTGTGAAGGGTGAAATGAAAGCGAAGGCAAACTAAGAGACCACCGTTGTCAAATGCCGAAAGGCAAAAAAACAAAAAAAAAAAAAAAAAAACAATACAAAAAAAAATGAGAAAAAAAAGCAAATCGGAAAGTACAAAAAAAAATCACCAGCATCCGATCCAGAGAAACACATTTTTGGTCCTCTATGGATTTTGTGTGTTCGCCTGCCATGCTCGTGTGCGTTGGATATTTAAGACAGCATCACTAACAGAATCCCCAACCCAGAGGACGCTAAGCAAGAAGTGAAAATTGAAATGTTTCCTGACAACCCGCCGCACATGCAATTGAAGCGGAATTGAATGTCTCCTCCGCCACGCACCAGATAGTCCAGCACCAGCAATCCACTGGACTCCAATTCACTTTTCAAAACGTGAGTGGTAAAATTGAAAAAAAAATTCTAACCCAAAACGCGAACCGTGAAGAGAAAGGCACCAACAGAAGAAAAAAAAAAGATGAAAGGTGTGTACACTGGTGTGTGATACTCTGAAAATGACAGCTGACAATGACTGATGACTTGTCTGCTTCTAGAGTAACTCCTCGCGTTCTCATAGGTTAGAAATAGTGCTAGGCTTAGAAATCGAGAATTATTTTCCTTCCGCATGTGTCATGCACGTACAGCGCACACATCGCCCCGGCCGTCAGACGGACAGCAGCAAATCAAATTCCCTCAAAACGGGAAAATCTTGATTGATCATCAATCATCATCCCTACCCTTATGATGGGTCGCCATGTTTTCTTTCTCTTGTACGCTACGATGGCTGAAAAATAGAAACGACAAAACCAGAACTACTTTATGTGTGACCATAGAAAATTTACGAAGATGCGAAATTACACAGCAAACAGCGTATTCACTGGACTTGAAAGTCCAGAGAATCTTACCACAATTTGTAAACTCTATACTGTCTCCGTCCCCATGAAAGGTTAAACTCAACAAAAAAAAAAAACTCTAGAGGGGAGTAACTTAAGCGAACTAGTGTAGTTGGGATAGATAATCAAATCCGATGTGAAATAGAGCGCAGGTTAATTTATGTCTGTGTGTTTCGGAAGCGGTTTTACAAGTCTAGCGGTCTTAATTGCTGACAAGATTCATTCACTGCTTATGAGTACCGGTCTCCCACCGGCCCATAAAATTTACAGTCTGTGCCAGTCGCCGTTGCCCCATTCCGCAGATTCGTTCAATTTATATCCCATTTTATGCTATATTCTTATCTAATTAGGATAAACATGAACATAAATACTAAATATATTCCGTGGTGATTATTTGCTGCAGGAAACACTTAATTCAACTGTCAAATAATTTTCCAAACAAGAACTCTTTTGTTTCCCGCAACAGACAGAGAGAGATTTTCAAGATAAGCAAAAGCATTTTTAAACTTTTAAACAAAAACAAAATTTGCATTTTTTTCGAAAAACACGAAAAAAAAAATAGAAAAGCAAAATGCAAATATTTCCAAAAGGAATATGATTCATTTGATGAATGGGCAAATATATCAAATGCGTGATTTTCTGCTTTGTTCGTTTCCTAACTAATTTGCATTAACATAAGGCTTTGAGACAAAAAAAAGTTATGATTACCCTTAATTAAAGCTGATTTTGTAATCTATTCCATCTTGAGATTGTGATTGCGTATGTACCTGAAAATAAAGAAAAAAAACGTCATGAGATTCAGATGGAAAATGTGTAAATTTTATATTTTAAATAAAATTATATAATTATATTTAATTAACTCAAATTATAGTTATACTTTATCTAGTAAATTATATATAGAAAAAGGGGCAACAAATTGAGCTCTTACGAATTGCGTCGCTATGGTATGTCGGTTATACATTTTTTCATTTGACAAAAAAAACGTTATTGAATGTTTTTTCAACAAATTGAAGTGTGAAAAGAATTTCTGCATATTAAAAATACTAATTCAAATTTGATTAAAATATGCATATAATAATAAAAAAATAAATAATATAATAAAATTAAAAAAAATAAAAAAATATATATAATAAATGTCATCCATAAATGCATCATAGTCATTTTAAAGTCATAATGTAAAATTTGTATGAAAACGATTTCCTCCATAAAACGACACCGTCGAATAGTAAGCACCACAACTACACCAAAGGCAACTGCACTTATACATTGTCGACAAGTTCAGTGAAACTTCCACCCGTCACTGACACCGGCATCACCCACAAACCATACCACCCAATGTTTCATCGACAAAAGAGGGTAAGAAATCATTTTCGAAATTAAAAGTCCAAATCATAGTGTCTCAGGCAAAAATGTCCGCCACAGGCGCATACAAACTACATTCATGGCCCTACACCAAGTTCTCGTAGGTCTACAGTGGACTGGTTCTTCCCAAACATACAAGGACTTCTGTCTACATATATATTTATATATGCTTGTGATAACCATAGCATACTAATGCTACAGTGGCAAAAGAAACACACTCGCTTCGCCCCCATGAACATAGTTACAATATTTTTCAATTAGAACTTATTCTGATGAAAGTAATTCGATTATTTCACTCGGACGACAACGTCGACGATGAGGTTGACGACGAGGACGATGTTCGGGACGTCGACAACGGTGGCAAGTGGCAACTACTACTAAAAGGAGTGGTAGGCTGAGAATGAGCACGTTTTCCATTCTTGGGTGTATGCGGAAAAATCATTTTGATAATAACAATTCTCAGGTCTGGTATTGGGTGATTCTGCATGCTACACTGAGAAGAACAGACCATTGACTCAGCCAAGTGTACCATTAGACCGCATAAACTTACTGGCGAGAAAAGGGGGAAAAAATCCCGACTCATGGTTTTGAAGACGTGTGTATGTTTGCTTTAAGGAAATCGACATGCATACTCTCTGCCGCAACTTTTCGACATAAAGCTGAAAATGATAGAATTAAACGTTGAATCCCAATCAGTTATTGGCTCAGATTTAAGACTATGGACCGCTTGGAACAAGTCCATTCCCCTCCAACTATTTCGCAACAACAAGAAATATTAGCATCAATTAACAGAAAATCTACACACAATTACATTCAACACCACAATAACGCTTAAGATGAATTGAAGAGCAAAGAGGATCCCACATGCGCATTATTCATATTCCCCATCAACCTTGCCGTCATCATCATCTGTACATCAAGCCTCTGATGTGGACATGATCCCTCATGTGTCCGATTCACTTGTCTCATTTCAACTTCATAATGTAATGTATCTTTTTATCATCTACTTTTCCGATTTGATTTGGAATATGAAATATCTATATTTAAACAATTTCCAACTGCAAGAGCATAGTCACTGTCATGTTGTGTGTACATGCACACTGGTCGGCTGATGATATTCCATAAACTAACAGGCATCAACCAGCAGGTAGCATCGTCATCAAGTTATTATTACACAAGTCCTGTCACGGTGCCGAGTAGAACATGTCTCAATTTTTGTGTATCTTATTTTTTTGTTACCGCACAGGGGACTCACAATCACATCCACCAAAAGCAGCAGGGCAGTCGTCAAAGGAACGTCATCTCCCTTTTTTGGGCTACAGATACATGGCGGTAAGATTGATTTTTTTTCTCGGTTGATTCTGCACAGATAACCCGGTGAGTGAGCTGTGTACAGGGGAATGCAGGGGAGTCGACGAAGGACTATCAGGAATAAAGCGGCACTTGAGATAGTTTTCGTTTTTTGTTTTTTGATTGGCAGTGCGGTGAGTTTTAGATATAATTCCTACGTTAGTTTTGCAGGTTATAAATATAAATGCCTGGTATGTCCTGTCAGCAATTGGCGGTATTGATCTTTTTTTCCTTGGGCGTGTCTTTCTTCCTTTTTTTTTTGACGGCGGTTTGGTCTTTAGATGAGTTTTGGGTGATGTGCAGGAAACTAATTGAAACATTGCCCACCTATTGGGTTTGAATTTTTGGACAAGTGAAGGGGGAGGATAGACAACAAAGGTAAAACCGAAGAAAGTGAAAGTTGAAATGAAGGGGAATCAGAATATGTATATGCCAAAACACTTTGTTGTAGTTTTTTGTTATACAATCAGCATGGCAGTTGGATCGTTTCATTTTAACCCTGCATGCATTCCACCACGTATTTGCAAAATCGATCGTTTTATTCTAAGTGCCTTGACTTGATTCCTTTAATCCCACGGGGAACTTAGGGCCGTAACAAGAGATCTCCACCGTACGCGGTTCTGCTTTATTTCTCCCCAGTTCTTGCCTTCCTCTTTTATTTCTTTTTCTAGGTTCTCAATCTTCGATCTGTTTTATTTTTCTGTTTCTTTGGCGGTTCCACTCGAGGGCTTGACGGCAGATCTTGTTGTTTGGTCTTCTCAAAGTGTGTCCTATCCACCCAAATCTCCTTTGGCTACTCCAATATGGTTTTTATTCGCTCTTCTCATTATATCTTCCTTTGTTATTCTTTATGGCCAATATATGTTAAAACATCTGCGGAAACATTTATTTATAGATGCCTGCTACTTGCTTAGCTAAGTACCTCCCCCATTTGTTCGAGGCAGCCACTAAAATTTACTAAGGACCACCTATTGCCACGAAATTAGTCAGTCGCCAATTTGTTTTAAGAACTGGCAGAAATATCTGGTTATTGTGACACAGCATGCGAGTTTGCATAAAGTCTGGTGAATCGATAAGAATTAATTAAACAAAAATATTTTCAATTTTACTTACATGTATCGCTAAAACAATAAACAATTTAAATTAAAATAATTCCAAAAATTTGAATTTTTCAGTCAAATTTGCCAAGAAATGACTTTCCATTCCCGAGATTTCCAACGTACAAAGCAGCATATTGCTCCAACTGCACCGAGTAGATAAAAAACACAACATTTTTTTGTAAAACTACTTGAAAATCACTTCGGCATCCGAATACAATTTACTGAAGCAATAAACACAGTTCCCAGTTTCGAACTAACAAATATCCCATTCATATCAACCTAGATAAATCAGATACTAACTTTGTTTGCTCGGAACCCAAGCAGCTTGTATTCCCGTGGCATTCGTAATTTATTGGCGCTCCTTATGATCAATCAAAAGAAGTGACCTTGAACACTTAGTATTCCTGCAATGTTCCGACACCAATCCGCAAACAAGCCACTAAATTGCGTACTGATTACCCAATTTAAAAAAAAAGAAAAGCAAACATTAAGTATGCCGAGTCACATCATAAATTAGCTGCAACTAAATCTGAAAGGAACAAACACACAGTTTTATGGCATCATAAAATGTGACATTACAACCAAAGGATGTTGATGTGTTAACCACAGTAGAGAGACACGAGCATCAATTGGATAACAGTCTTTTTATGGGATTTTTATGTGTTTTAAAGCGTGGCAGATGACAACGATATGCCGTGTGGATTCGAAGCCGATTTGGTTTGACTGTTGGCGGTCTTCGGAAGCAAAGCGTAACTTCTTTAAAGCTCAACCAAAATGCAACGAACCAAGTCATGAAAGATATTAAATTGTCGGGATGTACAGATGTACGTATGTGTGAGTGTATAGATGTCAGAGTATAATGAAGCAAAACCCAACAAACCATGTGAGAGAGCCCAAAGGAAACCCATGGAAAATTATTCAACCGAATAGAACTTTATTTGTTTTGAATTTATTATTCCGACGGAAAGGTGGAAATGCGAGCGGAGTTTTGCCTGTGTCTGAGGTTGCCTGCTCGCGCGCACCGTTGAGGTGCAACGAGGGGTGGCTGTTGGTAGGCGAACAAAAACTGTATGCATATATATAAAACAATGCTCACTCTTGGCTCTTTTTTTTTTTTTCATTTTTGTCTGAAGTCATTTTTATTATTACTACTATGACGAGAGAGAGAAAGAGCGAATTTGTAGGTATCATTGTTTTCTTCTTTTGTGAACGCTGTCGTCGACGTCGTCGCTGTCGCTGTCGTTGTCGGCGTTGTAGTTCGGTAGCCCGTGGCTCTGACGATTTAGCTCCCTCTGGTTGAGGAAACGGCGCGTAGATCCGTTCATTTTTCCTGTGCTACCCCTCGTATAGTGTGCTGCTGCCACCTTCTGCTTTTCTCATGTAGCCGCCGCATCCAAGTTGCCCTTCTTTCTTTTTGTATACGTTCGTAATATTATTCTTCTCACCCTCACCTTTAGACAGCGCATAGTTCTTGAACTGGCGCTTTAGTTACATTGTCGCGACGCGAAAAGTGAAAAGCGCGCGCGAATTCAGGCATTCAGTGAACAGCGCTTCACAGAGATTTCGTTTCGTAAAATGGGGTGAATCTTATTTTTTTCATTTTGACTGCAGCCATCCCCCGTCCCCCACCCATGGAAATTGCAACCGAGATGATGATGTTGACTTATAGTATTTGCAAAGTGGAGTTTTAGGCATTATTACGCATCGTTAGCGCTTGTCACACAATGAAGCTGCCAGAAGACGGAACGGTTGGCAAGATGAATGTGCGAATACCACATGAATGCTAAGCACGGTCGGATTTATTTTTGGCTTAAAACAAAAGCACATTTATGTGTATCTTGTTCGGGTATGTATGGTTGTTTGGTCGGTTAATAGAAAGTAAGTATTCAATTGTTGCAAGAAGAGAATGCAAGTTCTCTTGAAAAACGGTGATTCATTCAGGTTTCTTGACAGATCACGCTATAACTGACCTCGTGTTGTCAGGATTCTCTTATTCAATATTGTTCGACAAGTCATCCAGGAAAAAGAAGACCTCAGCAAAGCTTATACATTATTTAGCTGTATTATGAAAATCAGCGTTCTGTTAAAAAAATCGTTCATGCACTTCGAGCAGCACAGGTTACGCATCATCGACTTTCCGAACCAGTCACTGCCTTTACCATGCTCAAATTCAAGTCACAGTCAACAGTCTTCACCGATAAGCCAACTACGTTCCAGGCCTTGGAAGCCAACATGCTGGAAGTAGTGCTCCAAAATTGGACCATCAGAATGGACATTGTGCGGGGGAGTCACTGGCAAAATTTACACGAAATTATGTCTAAAATATAAACAGACAAAAGTTTCCACCATCCATCACATCATTTTATGTGTTTTATTGTACTTGAAATCAAAAAAAAAATCCCAATGAATCATCCATTATTGGGATGTAGAGGTGTCAGATCATTAGACGTGTTCGAACTGTCACGAAGATCGGTGAAGTAATGTGTTTGTCTATTTAGATTCAAAACAGTTCAAAATGTGCATGTCTAACCAAATCCGCCCCTTGAACTGAAATTAAAATTTTCATTTCATGACAATCCCAGTTGCTTGCACCGCATCCATCCGGTCGACTGTAAAGCCTGCCTCGTCTAAGCGGAATAATGTACAAACACACATATAAAAGTCGCCCACTGTGCGATTGAATCGACTTTTTGTTTTGCAGGATATCACATTGGTGAGATATTGAACGTCGCCACAGATACACAAAGAAAATATTAACACCCAGCTACAAAAATGAAGAAAGAGACTAAATTTTCATTTTAACTTTGTATTTACCCTCTAGTCGGGTCTTTGTTCCCGTTCTTTATGTATTCGGTTTTGTGAGTCCTTTGTAATCCTTACACTTTTATTTTTTGCTACGAACTTATGAATAAGTGAATGAATAAATGAATATTTCGCTGCTCCTTTGTTCATCGTCACTTCATAAGCTCTCTATTGTGTTTCATTCAAATCAATACAATGGATGATAGAAGAATTGTCGTGAAAACGCCGCCCATCATATCCTTGATGACATCATCCCATCAGAGGACTGAGGCAAATACAAAGCGTAAACCACTTGATGTAATCCACAGCGGAAACTTAATAAAATAAACATAAACTAACCAACTAATACCATAAATCTATTTGAAAATAAGTAGGTGCTTTCACGACTCCATAAATCAATTAGCTTCTGGCCATGAAACCGTGGGTGTGTGCGGGGTTGTGTTATGTGGCTCTCCTCCCGCAAGGATAATTATAATATCACGCGCGAATTTGTTGTTGATTGCGAGCATTTCCCGGACTGTTTTTTTTTTCTTCTTTTCATTTCTTTGTCATAATGTACATATGCGAATTGTGAGCTGCAAATAATAATTGAATTTAAAGCATACAAAAAGAAGAATGAAAACGTGAAGAGTATACGCGTGCTCTATATGCGGAGACTAAGGCACGCTAATCCCTTAGCGATTGATGTAGTTGACGATGGCGGGTAACATGACCATAAAGAATATTTGCCTAGTTGTGTTCCATCATCATTGTGTGTAGGCAAACACATGTTGTCACATATTAATTAGATCGCATAACTTATAAAAATAAGCTACAACTGGCTTCAGGTAACCACCCTACTTTAATAATAAAGTCACGAACTCGCAAGGTTATAATTCTGTCTAGGGTATAAGTGCTTGGTTGCTCGGGCGCACCGGTGGTCGACCTGTGTGTGTGTGGATAGCAGGTCTATTAAGGACAACCTGCTTTGAGTGATAAGGGCGAATTAGTGTGCCATATATTGTTTGAACCAATCAAGTTATTAAAACGCGTTTCTGTCTAAAACAAGGGCTTTTTTTACATGATGACATACATATGTGCGCATATAAATTACGGGTATTTGTTATGGAAATTTACCTTCCAACCATACCCGAATATCAGTGATCTCATAATTTGTTTCCTAGTCCCAAAACTAAGTTTCAACTCCGGGCTGTTCAATGTAATCCAAGGCAACGTTGTTTGCGGCCATGTGGCTATGGTTTTAGAATAAGTTACCAGAATATAAATGTTGGTTCAACGAATTCGTGGTCCCGATTCTGTTTCAATCAAATGCGTCAAACCGAGCTATTATCCAAAACTGCGCAAGTTTAGTTGCCATTTTACAATATGAAGTGCTCAATAATCACTGAATGTGGAAACTTACAAATATAGATTCTGGTACCTTTCGACATAATCGTCCATCTGAACGTACTATTGTCAAAACTGTAAGAAACTTCCAAGAGAGAAATCGAATTGCCCTGCACTAAAGTACACTGAGGCAGATCCAAATCAATCGATTTCACGGTGAATACAGCATTTGGGATCGTCCTGCGCCACATAATTGCAATTTGCGTATACACTATTCCACCACACAACTAGAGGACGAAGCCCCAGATAAAGCCAGAGCTAGATGGCTTGAGTACGGGAGTCACAGCGAGGAATCTATGGCCGACGCCTGAGCAAAAAGAGATCAACACCATTAACCGGTCTTAATCGCAAAGATATACGCATGCTAATATGATTTCCCACAGGGCACTGAGCCATAGGCACACGCGCTCGCGCCTAAATCTACCACCAAACGACTTTTGTAGAAGCTGCAGAGATGAATAAGAAAAAAGCAACTGCTCTGCCACTGTCCAGCCCTAGCAAGAAGGGAGTCCCTGGGTTAACACTTCTTCATAGAGCTAAAGGGCCTAAGCGGTGTTGAACTGAAAAATTTGTGAATCCGGTGGTTTTAGAACTAAAATAGGTCCAACGTTGGTAAAACACCCCAAAAAAGGCCAACAGGGCACCTTATCACCTACCTACATACCATACACTCTGACAAAGATCAACTCACACAACAGTTAATGCCTGCTGACCACAGAATGCGTAGATTATCAGCTTTTGGATTAACAAATTGCTCTCAACACTTTTTTCAACGATGAGCCTCATTTATCAGCCACATCCACAAAAGTGGTGCAATTTCATCTGGTGGTGCCACTGATCAATTCTCCTTCCAAAATTAAGAGTGAGTGACCACCATCTTACCGTCATCATCAGTTCTCATCATAACAGATTTTCTTTGGTTTTAAGTCGAAGTACCGCATATGGAAGACATGCTGGTTTCAACAAGAATAAGACATTACGCGTCCCAATTTGACTTTGTTCTGATCAAAATATTTCGTGTTTTGGTGATGTTAACTGGCCTGCAAGATCGTGTGATATGTTGGATTACTTTTTGCAGGGCTATGTGAATGATCGTGTTTACAATGCATACAATCTTAAACATCTTGATGCTTTAAAACGAATACCCGACGAGCTATGGCCGATTTATTTCCCGACATATACCGAAAATGAATGGAAAACTGCGGTGTTGGAATCGAGTTTTGCAAGTACGTATTCCCGTAGGAAGCTGTTGAGTGATGTCATATTCTATTCACAATAAAAAGATCCAAACAATATACGATACAAACGTGATTTATGCAACTAATAGAAATTAAGGCAGTTGCAAGAACAATGCTGGTAGTACAATTGAACAGTTTTTGAGTCTGAGTGCTCTAGTAAAAGTTCACAAAGTTTCCTAACAGACCCTTATCCACATCGGAAAAAATTTCAATTATTTTTTTCATAGATAATTTTATAATATTTTTTGTAACACCAATTCTGAATAATTTTTCGGAACTTATGAAAGCACAATTGAAGAAACATACCTCAACCAAAGGACAAATCTGCAAATCAAAAGCAAATCGAAAGCAGAAGCAGGAAATGTGAAGTATTTAGTGTTGCGAAAATCTAAGAGTTGCGCGAGTCGAGAGTTGTTTAAATCGAGCTTGTAATGAATTGAAATTTGATCGGAATATACTTAAATCATAAATGTGTTGTATTTTTCAAATATACTATCAGAACCACGAAAATGATGAATCTGTACTAGAATCAAGGGTGTATCACTCTTCTGCTGTGTACTCCAATAAAATAGCATCAATTTAATCCATACGTGTCATTAAGTCTATAGTTAAAGCCATTCTATACACGTCACTGTCACCAAATTAAACAAAACTTGAAAGAAAGAATTTCTTCTAAGTCTGCTAAAACAATTCAGTGTGTGTACACATACACTTACTACATTACTTCCTCGAAAGGGTTTCAGACAGAGCAACTGACAACAAACACATTGCCAAGGTTCTATCCGAACGGATGCACAATGTGAGCACAAAGATCTCCAGTCTTAATGGATACTTAACAGACTGTTTCCTGTTCCAGAGAGATTTCCATTAGTAGATAGACAAATACAGACTTTCTACCCAGCCACACAAATTCATGTGATGATTTCATTTTTGCAAACCGAATACATATGAATATACTTTTATCTTCATCAGTTTTTATTTCTTCCTTAAAATGCTATCGCGTTTAAGATCTCAAAATGCAACCATTGTGAACATATTTTTTTCGTTTCGTTTTTTATTGTTTCACTCGAATAAATTAATTCGGAAATATTTCAAGCGCTTAATTTTATTTTCCCAAATAAATATGACAGCGGAATCTAATTAGGTGAACACAGAGAAGAAAAAAAAATTATTTCCAGATAACAGACTCTAGACGAAAACTACTTCATAGCGCTTGATTATCTTCCCCTCACTACAGTCGGCAGTCGGTTTCCTTCAAGGTTCTTTGACTTTGATTATATACTCATTCGTATGCATGTGCCTATGGTCAATCGTAGAAGAGCTGTTGCCGACAAAGCGCCATATGCACATAACAGCTGAAACTTAGATACAAAACTAAAAAAAAAAAAACACACAAATTGAGTAACGCCACTACAGACCGCGAAGGGGAAGAATATAATTTCCTGATTCTCCTCAATTTTCAGCCATAAATCAATCCATGAGACCCGTTCAATAGCTATGCTATGTACTTAGTAGGAATAATAATTTCCTAGAAACCCGGGACGAAGGTGTGCACTGTGTTTACGGGAACACTTGGTGTGGGAGTGTGGTTGGCGCGACTGATAGTAGTTCCCTTTTCCTTTTGTTTTTCAATCGCTTTCAAAAGAAGTTTTGTCTGAAAAGAACATAACACAGTCATCGTTGACACTTTGTCAAAAGACCAAAAATAAAACTCACAACAGCCAGTGTTTGTGACACTTCAGCCTACTCAGGATCAAAGTCAAAATTGTTATGTGACAAATTAATTACCAACCCGACAAGACGGCGTAATACTTGTTTATTTATTTATTTTTTTCGGCGGCGGCGAACGGCAGAGATGATGCGTACATTCATTTATGTTTTGGTTGAGAACGAGATCACAAAAAGGAGACATTCTAAATGTCTGTGAGGATATCTGTCAGCGGAATGACTTCTTATTTGTCTTTGAAATGTGAATTGAAAAAAGAAGCAAGCAATCATTTGGTGCATTATGACTGCAAGCATTTCAAGCAGTCCGTATGCGACCCACACAATGCACGTTGGAGCGAAGATAAGGAAGCAAATAATGATCACCGAATACACACCTGAACTGTAGTTAAAAATTTGCGGGAAAAAAAAAAACAAATTATGTCCATTTACTCAAAACTCCGTGGCGAAAGACTTCGGTGCGAAAATAACCAGATGTTTGATTGCACTTCGAAGTTTCTGTGCCACCATGACAGCAGCATACATGGTGGCTGTCTCATGTAAATTTCTCAATCGACAGAGTTATTTTGCGCAATTACGACGGCCACATTTGTATGTACATGCAAAGGAATGGTGGGTCACATCCAGGAGTACGTACATAAAGCCACAGTTTTCAGGAACACGCGATAAACACATAGCCTCTATTACAATTTCGTATTCGTCTTAATAACGGCGATAAATCAACTAAAATTACACCTTTCATTCAGAGCCGTAATAATAGGTTGATGAGGTTTTGCTTTTTTCCACTGTCGACATTTTTCCGATTCCCTGTCAGAATACGGAGGTTAACTCTTATACACAGTCAAAATGAATGGATACATGTATGTCGGTGTGGGCCAATAAAGTAATATGCTTAAATAACATCTAACACCTTGCGTCTGTGGCTTCCTTGTTTTACTTATTATTTTTTTTTCATTCTTCTCCAGGCATGGGAAAATGGCGCTACGATGCCTGTGGTCTTCAATGGATGATCCTATCTGTAGTCCTCTGTTCCCTGTCGTGGTCATCGCATACTGCGCACCAACCATAATCTCTGCCGCTATTCAACTCAGTGAGGAACGATGTCGACTTTGACTTCGACGGGCTACGACTACGACTACGACTTCGATGGTGATGGCCATGGCGATGGCGATGGCAATGGCGACCGATCAGATTATAGGGGCATATCAAACGGAGTAACCGTGATGTTATTCGACAGCACGTTTGCAAGCACATCCTTTCGTTCATGCCCCTCACTGTAGTCGGCATGTTAATGTGCTGTTGTTAGGACTAATAGCTAAATTGAGCTGACCGGCGAAACCACCGCCATACAACTGGCCCTTAGGCGAGAACCAATTTGATTGATTTTCCATTTTGACATTGATGAATTGCATCGCGAATTCTTATGGCTGTTAGCCCCAGTGTGCGATGAGAACACTCATACCGAACGGCGAATTCGATTTAAACTGCTGGTCTAATTAGATCGGATGTCTGTGTTTTAAATACGCCTCTACCACTATCTGTAAATCCGTTTAAGACGTAGATACAATTTCCTTTTCGGAAGTTGAACTTATTTTCAAAACGGATATTAGCAGCTGCAATCTTTAATCCATCCACTCGCAGAAAAAAGCTACCCCCGCATGGGTATGGAAACGGTTAAGCGAATATGCTTTCAGCGCACGTTACATGGATGCGTGTTTTTTTTAATTTTCAACAAAATCACTTAAAGGCGGCGGCATCACACTGTCAGAAGATTGTTATTTATTATGTTAGATGCAAAACACGTCGCTGCCACCAGCAGACAGAGTGTCCCCGCCGCCGTCTATTCTGTCTAGCCGTGGTGATTTTTCAACCCTTTTGCTGTGAATCATAATAATTCATGATGGTTTTAAATATTTACAAACCATTCCATTCCGCCGGAATCGGTATGTTTTTTTCGCGCCGGTGCCTCGCACTTTCTGTAATAATTGATAAAAACAATGGGGGTAGTATTGCTGAAGATCCAGACGTGGTCAAGATCTTGAGGAAATATCTATTTTCTGTGCACCTCTGTTGAGGGTGCATTTATAAAGAAAAAAGACGACGTATCCAATCCTATTTATACGAGATTCACACTTTGTTCTGGTTTTTAAGCGTGTGCTGATGTAGGGTACACACGCTTGTAGGTGGCCATTACAGATGAAAATTCAATTTCAAAAGTCAATCTGCCCCTCGACCATTCAATAACTATCCAGACAGGACCAGCAATGACCCCCCCCCTCGGTGGAATTATTCCGCATCACTTGACAATTCACTTGAAAATCAAATCAAATTCCATCGTGCCAACGAGCCATTATCTTTGATCGCTCTCGCTAAATTTATAAAATTGAAACAGAAAATCATCCCCCTCATGGAGGTACACTCATTTACCATCACTCCTCGGAGTCAGCCAACCGTCAGCATCCTTCCACCAAGCGTTTGCCATTTCCACCCCGGTAATAGAATTCAATTGCAACTTTCGCCATCCCCCATCGTTGTCGTCGAAGTCGGCCATCGTATCCGTACCACATGCCCATGCCATCCTTCAAAATGGGTTTCAATTACGCCCGCATCCGCTGCTGCTGCCGCTGCTCCTGCTGCTGCTGCACAGTATGATAGCGGCTTGAGGAAAGCGACAGCATCACCATCATCATCGGAGCGTGTACCCTTCAATTCAGAGCGTTGTTGGCACAGTGGTAGTACCTATTACCAAACACAATGGTTATCATATAATATTATACGCTCTGCTATATACACACAAGCCGAGTTGCATACACCAGGGAGGAGAGAAGATACAAGTCGCGCAAATTTTTCGTTTGCTGAATATTTTCGCTGCGCACATGTGAATATGCCCCTGCACGATTCTGAACTGGAGTTATACCTTTTGGCGCAAACCCGCAGGACATACAAATGAATAAATGTGTAAACAGGATACTCCATGGGAGATCGTCGCACAATAACAACAGACTATCGCACCGCACCGCACAGTACCGCGACCGCCATCGCGGCATATTCAGTCAGCCAAGGCAAGCAACCCACCCACGGTACCTTGCCTTTTAACACAGCAGGACATATCAACATATCAATCGTAGAGCGATTGTTACCAGGGAAGTTTTTTGTGTTCACATTTTTGCGTTCTTTACAGAAAGGATGAAGAATGTTAGCCTTTTGTTGAGGCTTTTTTTTATATTCTGCACATGTTCTCATAGGGTGCAATGTGATTTGGTGACACTTCATAACACAGATGGCCGATATATTGAGAACAACTTCGTTTAATTTGAGAAAAAAAACAATAATTTCTGCCAAGCTGTACCAAGAAGTGAATGTAGTCCGGAAGGTAAAAATCCGTCGACTTTAAGGCCCCAAGCCGTGTGTCAAAAATTGACAACTCATAGCCCTAATGAGGGCCGGGAGTGAAATGCATCACGACGAATTTAGTTGGTCAACTTTTAACTTTTTCATACTTTGACAATTCTCTTCCCACTTTTTTTCCTTTCAGATGTTGTTTTAGTGCGCTATGCATTTCGGAGGCAACGTACGTATGCATTGGGTACCTCGATGCAATCGAGCAACTACGATATTTGTGGAATCTTAACGCAAATCACGCAACATATTCAATGAGGTTGGCCCTTCACTGGCTTAGCCACGTTGAGTACGTGAATACCAGGGCACCATGAATACCAAGTGACCAAGCGTTGTGCTTGATGAGTGGCCGCAAAGTGCACGGGAACGTTAAGGATTAGAGGCATATTCAGCTCGGGATGAAATCGTCGATGGCTCGCTGACTTGAATTCTAGCCAAAATCGGTCCCCAATGTGGACTTCAAGCTAACTATGCTCAAATTCCTTCATTTGAGCGTTCAGCTACTATTAAAAGAGTCTAGAACATACATTACCTTCAAGGTTAGGGGTTAGGTTGGAGTGGCCCGCGGGAGTAAGCCCGTTGTGTTACCCCGCGGATTTTATTATTCCTATACCACAAACCAATTATCGCTTTTGACAAAGCAAAGAGATGCTTAGTTCCGTCAGGTTCTTAAAAAATCAGAAAATATCCAAATTTAGCAAACCCCATAGTAGTATACACAATAGTCACTTCGATCCAATTGCAGAGCTCAACTCTGCAACTCGTTCCAAGAAACAAATTTAATTTGTTTTCATGTTACGCCGAGATACAAAGGCGCATTCTCCCTTTGTGTCAATTTGTAGATGCAAATGCAAAGGAATACAAGAAAAGAATGGCAACAAGCGAAAAATTTGTTAAAATTGTCGATTTGATTAAATTTCCCATTTTTTTTTCGTTCTTGTCCCTCCTCCTTCTGTGTCGTGCTCTTCAGCAACACATAATGAAACATTCTTAGAATTACGTAGTGGCAGTCATCCACAGAAATACAAAACAACAGCAGCCAAAAAAGAAAAACAAAAAAAAACAGAACCCAGCGAATTGACGCAAAATCAAGAAGGATAAGGGAGGATATTTTCCTTTTCCAAGTTATTTTGTTTTTCTCTCTCCCCCCCTTTCAGCGTTGGGGTGTACAATTGAGTAATGCAATAAATCAGTCCATTCTTTGAAGTCAAATATTTAAGATAATTTGAACTCTGTCCTTACGCTACAGCAATCTCATATCCCTGCAGTTTCATTTCAGTCGCATTTCAATATGAGTCAAGCTGTGAACTGATTCCTACTTGTTAACAAGAAGAAACTTACAACACTCTTCCAAGATGAATGCGTTCTTTAAATTAAGATTCTCCTTTAGCTGCTTACGTGTCATCTTGTGACATCGAGTGCAACTTTATTGCAAGGGAATAGATCACTTTCGAGTTATTTTTACACCCCATCTGTGAAAGGCAATCAATCAAGCTGCAGAGTGCTGCGGCCAATAGACCAACAACCGATCGTTCTGCTAACCAATTAATTTGTCGCTAGCTAGTCCCTTCAACAGGACACCGCACAATATCCGACTTAATCTCTTGCACTAGTGTCGAGTGTCGAGATGTTGGTGTAGTGTAATTAAAATTAACATGTAATATTTGTAATGCCCGAAAGCCGGGCTGGCCTTAAGCTGCGAACAATGCAGAGTAAGCACACCAATTGGCAGCATTTTGCACTGCAACAATTCAGCTCACATCAATGCAAATGCAACTACTACTGTCGATGGGAGCGATATGGGGCGGGGGTAGTTGCACGCTGGTCCACCAATCCCAGCCGCTGCACAAGCCCCCATTCAAACAAAGTTGTCCTTAATTGGAACAATGCAACGGTATGCATAAAACTGAGCAATGCAGCAGTGACAGGAGCTGTGGATTCAGGACAACCGAGGCTACTCGACAAACACTCGACTACTTGCTGCTGTGTTGCGTGTGTGCATATTCTGCCCGTGTACGCTTGTGTACGTGCTGTGCTCTGCCTTTATTGGTCATGACAAAATAGGATATGAAAATTAATATTATTGATTAAATAATTGGAATTGGCATGTCACGCCGTAAATTATATCTGCATATGAAAAGCGGCGGATGTTAAGCTGTCATAAATACGCACATACATACATACAGCCCTGTCTATGACTATGGACAAGTAAGTGGGTATGTAAGTTCCAACACATTTATGTTTGGCTGTATGCTCGTCAGGATGGAGACGGAATTTGTAATGTTGGATGAACAACCGCTGGTAAATATAGTATATGACAAATTTAAGTAGCTCTGATATGTATTCGTAACCATATAAAACATATATATGGTGTATGGATATGCTGATGAATTTATGCAAACGTCGGGCGAAAATTCTGATTGCAATTAAGTTTGAAACTTCCGAAGCCTCAGAACCCATTTGATAACCATAACAGATAAACTGCTTACTTATGAAAAGTAAGATGCGGATATATAGATTGATTAAGTGATGCATATTTTCTACTTAATGAGTTTGATTTGCTTGGTCGATCAAGTGTCCAACGATGCAATTCAGTCTTTGGGGCGTACATTTTCGCCCTTATAAATTATCGTTACTTTTGCGGATAAAATGTGGGAATGTATTATCGGAGGCAAATTTAAATTGGAATGCAGTGAAACTTCTGCATGGCATACCATCATGATTTTCCATTGTGTAGAGGTGTCCGTTCTAGGGGTAAATTTCATTTCATTTATGGATATTTTCAAACAAAATTCAATTCCAATTTTTGCTTTAAGGCCGCTCTAGAGGGGTAACTTTTTACTAGGCATTAGAATAAAAATATGCACTCTCATTTCTTGAAAAAAAAAACTGAATAGCGTGACACTCAAATAGAGTTAATTTCATTCCAAAGCTAACGGGCCACAACTCCACGAGTTTATCAAACACAAAGCGGATACCAGCGAGTTGCACACATTCCATCACTCGGACAACGAATGTTCTCACCGAAATTGTTGACGATATGTCTACATGGAATATAAGAAGAATGCACCTCACACCAACGCGTTCCAACATCACACGAGGCATAAAAAGATTCGCAGTCCATTGCGCTAGCTTGTGCCTGGTCATTGGTTTAGTTTTTAGTATTCGTTGCTTGTTAGTTTAATCTGTACGTACAGTTCAAATGGAGCGAATAGCTTTCGAAAATAAATGTGTTTGAATTAAAATCATATAATTTTTAACTTTCAACAATCTTGACTCAGGTCGAAGTGTTCGTGGCTATGTCTCTCCTCAATTCAACTTCCTCGAAGGCGGGACCAAATATCCGACGTGAATGAAATATAATATCATACAAATGTTTTTCGCGAGAGTTGTTACAGAATCGATTCGGACAATGTCATGTTAGTTTTCTCGTTTACAAAGTGTCAACGGCCAACGGCGATCAATTACACGGTCTTTGTCACCAGCTTACAAGACGAAAAGGGCAATAACTCGTTTCAGGCAAAACTTGGTCCATTGTAGCCAAAACAGGTGGTGTTGTGTGACATGTCACATCGTCGTCTTGAGAACACATGCCTTCCGTGGTCGTATCTTCGATTTGACGCCAACATTCATTTAAGACTTGGTTACACTTGGATAATGACGACGATGATGCCAACAGACCAAATTGCACACCATACAGTCATTTTTAGTCTTTTGACTGTGTCATGTTGGCTTCCACGTTCTCATATTCCACCCGTTTCTGTGTCCTTAAGACAAACCTTAAACTAAACATAAGCTCTTTAGGATGATAGGACGGTTTGACGCATGCAATTAAAAGAGAAACGCCAAATTCCGACCACGAATTGGACGATCCTACACTTCGTACGTAGGCTGCCGAAAAGGCAAATTTCTCGCGTGAACTGAAACTAAATGTGACGCCCGTCATGCAGCCCCTAAAGCTTATTTACACAACAACTCAATGATAGCTACCCTTTACACGCCGAAACTGATGTGTAAAGCTGCAAATTGACGTAGGTACTATTGTTAAATAGCTGCGAATACATTGATGACTAACATATAATAACCTTGAACAGTGCCAGTCATAATGGGAAATATGACCTCAAAAACAGTATTCTTTCAGCTGAACAACATTGCAAAGCCATTAAACACAAACTAAAGGTCACTTAATTATCACTTATCTTTGCGCTGGCATCTACATGACACTTCAAATTGTACACCGCGTCGGTCCCGACTCCATTACGATATTTATTGTCGAACAAGCTAAGTGTAATTATTGCGTAAACATCACACGAAAATGACCAACCGCACGGCGACAATAAGTCAAAGTCCGCCAGTATGACCTTAGAGCGCAACAAGTCGCACTGTTGGTGGCAAAAACTATGTGTTGTTGCTTTGTTTTCTGCAACAATTTTAAACACTCATTTGTCCTTGGTCCGAACACACAATAATTCCTTGCACTTTCGATGGCCTTGATATAATATAAAGCCGCTTGGTATTGGGTTTGGCGCTACAGCTAAACTAACCTCTGACGATTGCATAATGCGATACACGAACAATCACATTTCGCATGCGGACCAAGCATACGTTTGTTAAGACAGCAAATCTGCTAGCGAAAGTGTAACAAATTGAAACCGTATTGTTTTTGTGGAATGGCATCATACGCCAGGACTCGGCTAGCTCAAGGACGACTTTCTATTTTTATGTTGTTTTTTTCTTTTCGTGTGTTGTTTTGCTCAACGTGCCAATTGTATTATTCATCGAAAGGAACAGGTAGCTATGCAGTGAGAAAATAGATTTGCATATTGCCAGCCGATACTCTGTTACGACATGCACCTTGAATGAATATAAAAGGATGAATAATGTCCCGTTGCCAATGGGATTTACTTGGTTTGTCGTAAATATTATGCAATTCTAAGGAGTCACAATTTACCCCGAGGAGCTAGTGTATTGACATTTTTGTCCATTCGAAAAATGTACCTAACTGAGATCATCTATGAATACGAGGAACTAGAAGAGAAAAAGAAGAACAGACTGCAATGCATTTCAGGACGAAAGTCAATCAGGAAACGATTATTAAAGCCCCAACAAGATGGTGCTCGCAGATTTAAAAATAAATTAAGTTGAATAATTGATGTTTGGAGCAAGCATCATGCTAAGGTGTTCTTCTGCTTCTTGATCGACGCCACATTTAGTTTCACATCACGTAAGTCAATTGCCTGTTCAACAGCCTACTAAGTATAGTCAACAAACTGAGTTCCAACTTTTTTTTGGTTCCTGGCTTCAATTCATTCTAAATCTTTACAGGGTAGAGTACAATTTGCACCAAGGACAGAGTTTATGTATTTCCAGTTTTCCGTTGCGATCCCTTCTCAACACCTAGTCTTTGCAAAACAAGGCCTCAAATCATCGTCGTCATTTAGTCTAGTCCTTGTGGTCTAAGTAATTTCCTCTCACTAATCGGGTATATTTATGTTTATCCGACATATTGAGTTCAAAGAGTAAAAAAAGCTACCCAATAGAATGCGTTCCTCTCTTTTTCAAATCGATTCCCTTCCCGCAGTCACACCTCAACTTAAAATACTATAAATCACTTCGATTTAACCACACTTCATTAGAGTTGAAATCTATAAAGTGAAACAAAAAATCGATTACAGTTTGTATGTATGTGTGCATGGGATAATATATAATATAGCAACACCATCGACAGTTATAAATTCTGCCTCATCAACAAATTCATGCCCTCATTTTGTGGTTGATTTGCTGAACACTGCTGCCAGACCGTCACACACCATTCCGAGGCCATTCAGTAACAAACCGAAAGTAAGTGAAAACCATGAAACGATATAAATGTGTACGTTGAAAAACGAAAACATAGAGATCCGCAAAAAAACAAAAATGTGACGAAACATGAACAAATCAACCACATCATACTTCCCACAAACACACGGCACGACAACCGTACCACCAGCATCCTTTACCGCTGATATCCTTTTTCCAACAATCTCCTCTTCTCAACGCTCATTCAATTCACTCTTCTTCTCTCTCAATCGAATCGAACATTGATTTATGGCGATTTTTACAATAACGTTAAATAATGTTGGTTTGCAAAAAGACAAAAAAACCGAACGTTTTCGATTCGAGATGCATTTGGAATGCGCGCAAATTCAGGATACGCGGCACGAAGCGCGTGTCACTCCGTACAGCACACAGCACACATGCACTTACTTTTAATTGATGGCGATATTTTTTAATCAGCCAACGGAACCGTATTCAATCAGCAGCGAACACGATAAGGGTGCATTCACAGATACTCTTCCCGCATGCATATTTTTTTTTGTTTTTTTTTTTTTTTGCACAAGTCCTGTTTCATATGAATTCGTCGCCATTGTTGTCGTCCTTTATCAGATATCTATTCCTTTGTTGTTAACGATGAATTTTTGCTTTCCAGTTGGCTAGAAATAAGGGCTAGCACAAATGGAACGCTCATTTAGGCGATTGCTTGTAGTTTCCGGATGTATAGCCCAACGCAGAGAATGTACTCATTGTTAGGGGTGCAAAAAGTGTGTTTGCCTACTCCCCTCTTCCTTTGTTGTTGTTTTATTTCGGAAGTATCCACGCTGCGGTGAAGAAGAGAATTATTGCACAGTAAAAGAAAAAAATCGAAAACAAGAGGAGAAGCGAGGAGAGAAAGTAATCGGCGTGCACTTTTATCGAAAAGTAATAATTTATGGTGACCAACGAGTGTTGCTAAAGTCACATGTCATACAATCGTAGCATGTGGCCAACCGAAGGCACATTGTTGTTACCAATGAGGGGGACTTCTCATGACAGGACTGTTCATTGCCGCTTGTTTGATGCACATACATGGATGTTATGGTCAATGTCTGTAGATTCTAGCCTTCCGAAAGACTTTAAAATTACCTTAGTGTTGTCAATTATTGAGTGGCACAAGAAATTCAGGAACAAACATCGAACGTATAAATTAATAAAGAAACAATCCATAACGAGTTGCATATTGGTAAGCTCCACCACCCTGTTTTGTACATGATGCTTCCCCCATATACTAAGACTCTAAAAACGTTTGATTTGAACTTAACGCTGTTAATAGAGCCGGAGTCAAGTTCTCTGACCGATTCAGCACTTGTCACACGCATCTGCAGTTCATGACTATAATGAAGATAGACATTTTTCCACCCTTAAGATTCCAGCAACAGCTGTATCCCCCTCTGCAGTGCAGACGACATAAAAATTGACAAAAAATATTACAAATTTAATATTCAAATTGGACTACGTCATGTAGATGCACCTCTTCAAACTGCTTGGGGAGTGTCTTATCCACATCCGCTGTTGTTGGTTGTAATCCACGATGCCTCAAAAGAAAATCCCGACTTCGCGCATGCCATGACCCACAGTATCAACGAATGTTGAAGGTGTCTACAGCAAAATTTGCTTATCTGAAGACATAATGTGTGAACCTAAGGCATAGTCAAATACACAGCGTGAGCGGTGAGAGTACGTCATTTTAGTCAGAAAAATGATATATATATATTTTTCATTTTAAACAGAAAAGTATGAAATCTGCCACAGGACGAAACGGAAGCAAAAAAAAGTATCCACATATGTGTGTGTGTGAATGAGTGTGTATGACTGTAGTGGAAACACGAAAGAAGGAATCGAGTTGACAGGCGTGGCTTGATTTCTATTTCAGGGGTTGATGACTTTGATTTATGAACCCTACTTTGAACATGGCATTTTCACTTTTCATTAGCTTACGTTGCATTTTCTCTGCCATTTGACACAGCCCAAGAGGAGATACACGCACACTCTCTCTCTCCGACCCAGGCTGAAGTGAAATTCTATAGATGCTATTTGGTAAATTACTCAATAGAACACAAGTCCTGTTTTTGGAAGGGTATCCCGGTTTTTGGCATCACGTTACACCTCACGTAAGACAAAGCACTTCAATTAGGATCCATATTAACAAACTGTTTCCAAAATAATACCCTAACACTCTAACAATCCTAAAATAAGGGAAAAGTAAAAAAAAAAGAAAAAACCTGACCGATGTCCTTTGTGAGCGGAAGAGTGAATGTTATCTACATTAGCATACATTGAGTGCTTATGGGACGTTATGTATGTATTCATCGGTTGACGGAATTATCGAGTTAACAATTTGACAGGGGTAACACTGTCCATAGGAAAGGTAGTTCCCTAGAGATAAGGTCCTCAACTTTTTTTTATTCGTTTCTCACCGATAGACTGAATGCTTTCGGATAAGTTTTCGTTTTAATGATTAAAAGGCTGTGGCTAGTAAATCATTTCGATCGCAAAGCATACACTTTGAAGTGCGTGAGGTTGTGTTTCCTGAATTGGGCTTTACATTTACAATTAATTGACAAAATAATTGGAATGAGATGCTGTGTGAGAAAGGATTGAGTTTTATGATGAAGTGGATTTGGATCGTAAGTTAAGCTGCTGAAACAAGTTAAGATTAGCGCCTGACATTTTGAGCATTCACGTGGCCCTGTCTGATGGCGCCATGTAGACGGCTGTACTGTCATCCCCCTTAACACACATGCAACTAGAGGGACGCAGATACCCAGGTACATACATATCTACGTCTTGTGTTTTACATGTGGATTTTGGCGATAGTAGAACCTACAATTTTAAATTTGCGCATGAAATAGTACGTGACATACTTATATACCGTGACTCCACGTGAATCCAATTACGCATGAATTTAACTGGCATTATTCGATGTGCCACTTCTTAACTTCTGAAGTAGAACCAGACTTGATCGCAATCAAACGCTGCCATTTCTTCTAACAAATACGTAAGTTATGTACCTGCTTAAGTATATTTTAAATAGTCACGAGAACACGTGAATACACAACCGCAAGTAAAAAATAAAAGTGGGCAAAGGACACTGTAGAACTTAATTCATAAGAAATACTTTCTGTCGTGACTGTCAAAAATTCAGCACACCGCTGAATCCATGTCTCAAGACGAAAAGGAATAAACATTCTTGAACTATTATGATTATTATTCCATCTTGCAACCAATGCCGCTATGTCACTGGCAACGCAAATTCAAATAAATAAAATATAGTCCGCTTCATTGACATAGAAATCAAGCCATCAATTGAGACTTTTCACGCCGCCAATCAAGCGCACCTCACGTGTACCATATAAACCAAGTCGATTCGTACCCACCAGCACATCACTGAGCGAGTTTCTCGTGCGCACGAGCCACCACACTCGCCTATCTGCTCCACTATTACACCCAATAGGCATGCACACTGCACACTGCATACTGTACCCGGTCAGCTGGCTGTTCGCGCACCACAAATCTAAAATTCCTCAGATAGACCTTCACAGATAGACCGATTGACTTACTCGCACGTTTCATTTAACATCTTCATCGGTTCCATTGCCATCGTAGGGTCGTTGTTGGAGTCTTGTAGTCGTATTCTCAGTCGTCAACATGCCCGACAATTGAACACGATGTACGGGTACACAGTGTATGGCTGCAATTCAGCATTGCACAGACTACCTACACCCCACAAGTTCAACAGATATTGCATTTTTCTTGCTAAGCGAATCGTGCATAAACGTACGAATGAATGAAGGAAGCCAAATTCAAATCCAAATCCGAATCCATATCGGAGTGCGAATGCGAATGGGAATACGAATTCGGAGGGAAACAACACAATCTGTGTCTGCTCCACTCATTCCTAAGACTTCAATTTTCAGTCCATCCAACATGTCATTCCTTGCACACTGCATCATGACGGTATGTTATCAATTTCAGCCCCAAAGGAAACCACATCAAGCAAAGCAGGAAGGAGCATTTTATCCAGAAGAAGACGAAAAACAAAAAAGACTCCTTACCCACACTTTTGTTCTACGGAATCCGCACCAGAGCGCAAAGTAGGGAGTAGGAATTGGGAGTTGACCAAGTGACGTTTTAAAAACTCCACGAAGGAGTCTGTTGCTCTGTTCTTAGCTGCATGGCAAAGGAGAGTTCTCCAACATTTTGTTCAGTCTTTCTTCTTTTTTTTTTGGTTTTGTTTTGCTGTGCTCTTTGTGAATCGCACCAACTATTGACAGCCACTTGGTCGGGAGGACGGGATCAGACACTGGATGACTGTGTGTGGACTCCCTTTGCCATGTTGTGCGCTGGAACACGTAAAACGATTAGGAAAATCGATGAAGCATGAGGATGTGTGCTTTTAACAGAAATGAAGTGCGGACAAGATTAAATCTTTTGAATGAATTGAGGTAAAGACTCACGGACTATGTGGAGGAGAAACCTATAACCACGTACGTTTACAATGTGTGCGAGAAGAGTAAAAGCGGGTGACTGCTGAGGCTTAGATGAAATGGAGTGCGTTTCCCGCAGTTGATGGGGATTTGATATGGAGCGAATAGGAGGTTTTTTGTTCGAATGAACTGTTGAGAACTCAAGTGATTCTTTGCCTGCGTATGCAGACACGGGTGCATCCACATTATAGATACGGATATGTACATAGTATGTGCATTTGTGAACGGATTAAGAAAGTGCGTATATCTGTGAATTTACGTTGAAGTCAATGTGATTCCGGGTCGGGAGGAGGTTGGTTCGATTTCACAAGAAATATGCAAAACAAGGGCTGTCTTCTAGAGATGTCATCAGAAAAGATATTCCTTTAATTGAAAAAGGACTCCCAGTTAAAGTCCTGTTTATTGATTTTACATTATTTTCTACTCAAAATGACGCCACAGTTCAGGCTAGACATGGACTTCAGCCAGTAAGCCAGCCCATGTAACGCGATCTCTGACTAGCAGCCTTTAGTTACTGACACCAAGTTGGTTGAGGTTTTTCTCATCGTTGAACGCGGATGTCCTCTGTTGCCAAGTTCGCGTTGTAGGCAGACAGAAAATCGAAGAATTTTCCGATCGGGGCCAAGTTTTTTTGTTGATGGCCGTACAGATGACCTCAACGCTAATAGGACCAAAAATCGCGGCAAATAACTTCTTCAATCGCGTCTAAAATTATCCATGCCTCCCCACCGTTGGATAGGACTGGGATGATCAATGTCATGAATAAAGTCGGCTGCATTCTTCGAGAAAAGGCTCAATCACACAATCGTCTCCTGACCAAAAAAAACAGCGGGCAAGTGTATTCTTGCTTAAATCTAGGTATTGATACTGTTTGTTTGTCGCGAATGTAGACGAAGTCATTAATTGCATTGGAGATGTGGACGTTTTGTTGCCTTCCCGGAAGTCAACATATATCTCATTTATCTCAAGACATTAAAGCCGGATAGCGATAGCAGCAGATGACTTGCTGTATTTGACTAACCTCCTCAATGTCATCCGCGCATGCTAATATATGAAACGGATTTCCAGATGATCGACTTTCTAGTGTGGGCATATGACTTTTGCACGATCATCTCAATAATAAGGCGGAAAAAGTCAAACAACAGGGGGTCACCGTACCTAAAATATTCTTGAAGCTCTGGTTGAATTTGTTGCCTGTCTTGATGGAGCGAGAGTTCTGCATCGTCATTCTGAACAATCTATAAAGATCGGCAGGAATGTCAAAAGGTCTACTTGCTGTCATAAACGACCTTAAAATCGACAAATCGGGTGTGATCTTGTTCAAGTTTTTTGCTCTTTTCATATGGATACTACAATGATACATAGATTCCAATCATCGAGAGTGCCTAGTGCCCAATCAGACCTAGCTTTGTTGAAATATTTTAATCTGAAGTATGCATGTTGAGACTTGAACAGGCGACAGCATTTTCTTTTAGAATTAGTTATTTATCAATAAATGTTTTTTACGCGTTTTACACAAATCTCAAGTTATTATTATTCTTGGAAGGCGGTACTAAAAAGTCAAGGGCTTGGAAAGTGTACTTAGAACTTTAATAAAAATTAATAAAAATTTATATCATTTTAAAAGATTTCAATGCAAAAAGTTATATTTTTCATTCTTTTCAGTAGCCATTAGGCAAGGATTAAAACATGATAGTGTTCGTGATATCGACATCTTGTCTTTGGCTAGATTAAGGCCGATATGTTCGTTTAACGCTGTGACACAGGTCACTTTGGTCCTTGGTCTTTCAAAAATTTCATTGCTTCACTGCTAACACATTTTTTTTCAACCCTAGTTTGGTAAACATTCTGTTGTCCATTAGAGGCGATTTTTCTGAAAGTTCTTAACGAATTCTTGCAATTTTCCAAATGTAACCAATCTAGGGTTACATTTCTTTAGGAGGTATCACAACTAGAGTAACACAATTTTTAAACAGCTACTGCATAGAAATGTCCTCATTCAGAGTTTTCTCATTGGACTTTTTTTTGTGAAATCTATCAACCATCTTCATATTTAATAGCCATGCTCATCCCTACCATTAAGGTACACTCGATTTGAATGCAGTCGTGTAAAATTGATAAACCAATCGTTTGCACAGCCTCAAAACTATGCCCAGTTGTGTATTTGTAGCCACAGGAAAGAACGAGGAGTATCCGCGAAAGGAGATTCCCATCTTTACGAGTTCATTTCATACCCATTGTATTCGGATTCATCTCCATTCTGGTCGCGGTAAGTGCACAGATGTTCGAAGCGAAATATATTCCAACATTAGAGTAGAGTCTCTTAACGACGATGAGGTACTCAAAGGAGATGATTGTAATGATGATGATACGGATGATCTGCCATTTGTGGGCGCGCACACAAAACTTCAACGAATTGCGGCGTTTCTCGTTCGCAACATTCCCATCGTATCTGCGGCAAGAGAAAAAGGCTCCGGTGAGGCACAAAACCCAGTAAGCATTAAGGCATTAAATTTACGTTTTATTTCTTTTCTAAATTGTTTGTGGGTTTTGTTTTATTTATTTCATTTTAAGCAAAACTAAAACAACAGACAACAATTCGTTCGCGTGCTGCATTGCCCATAGTCAGGTGAGGAGGTGAGGTTGGCTCCTGCATATGCTTACATGTAGCGTAGTCTACAATTCAGGCCAAGCACTTTAAGTGTCGTGATTTGATTTTTTCTTATTTTACCGAGCCGATGTGGTGTATGCACTCGCTATCGCTGTGAATGGATTGGAAAAGAAGAACGGCCGACGAGCGGACTGTTGCGGATTAAGTTGTGAATCGTGATTGCGAGGCAAGTGTCTGCCAGTGGGCATATTGATCATATTATATATGTATGTGCATACGTATGTACCTGCACTACGCATATAACACAACATAACCTTTTATATAACAGCGATGAAATGGTTAAGATAACTGCACCATGGGTCCAAGACCAGAATTGCCAGATCGGAATGTATTATGTGTTATAAATTTATCCGTTTTATTTCATGGAAGTTAATCGGTATTTTACCGACTATTGGCATGTGTGCAGAAATAAAAAAAAAATAAAAAAAGGGGGGCATCAGCATATCCTCACTGTGGCCCATGCACGAAGCCATATAGCCCCCAAAAGATTTTTAAAGTATGATTACAGAGTTGCTTTGTTGATGTTGTGAACTTCTCTTTTTTCTGCTGTTTTTTCTTCTTTTTATGTGTTGAGGCAATTTGTAAAGTTTTATTTCCCAAGTTAAGAGGTAGAAAATTGCCCAGTTGATCACGGAAAGAGTGGGCGGAGGAGAGAAGATTGTTGTTGTTGTTGGGTGTGTGTGTGAGTCTGAATGCACAAGGAGATAGTTGGTGGTTTAGCCAGAGGCAGAGTGTCGAAGGTATCCAGCTGGCGGAATTGTTATGAATTGCGATGCTAATCACTTGTAATCGTTTTATATGGTGTATGTATAAGCCGAATGCTTGAGTGCTCAATAATGGTAGTTCGCACGTTGTTCTCATATTGAATGTTTATAGCTTTATTGCTGGAGTAGAGGATGGATACGACGTGAAGTAAGCAATAAAACTTGCCAATTCGAGCAGAACGACAGACAATAGAGTATTTTTTTTTTTAAATTCGCAAATAATCGATTTGGTAAAAGAACAAAATCATACGGGTCTTACTTGTTATTCGAGGTTCAACAGGGATTGTAGTCAAAGCAGAGCATTGGAATTATGATTGACGTGTACTCTTTATAAATAAGGCTCCTTTTTAATTCTAATCGACGCTCAAAATTGGCCCCTCGCTCAGTAAGTCTCATCACGCTGACACAATTTATTCTAGAGCATCATTTGTATCTGCACACACAAAGTGTATCCACTCAATTTAGATAGTGAATAGCAAAGTCATTTCAAGTGCAGCAGAGTGGAATGACCAGTTACCTCACTCTAACCCACGATAGTCCAAGGTCCAAGCGTAAGGCTCTGTGAACAAAAATTAAGATAACTTCAAGTGTATCACGTTTTATTACACCTTAACGTGCAAATAACGTTCTCAAAACTGCATTGAAATTTGAAAGAAAAAAATAAATAAAATTTCATAGAGAATATTGCTGATGTCTTGTGTGGACATTATCTTAAGAACGACTTGTTCGGCCAATTTAACTGACACCAAATGTGCAGCGCCAATATGCGAAAAGATACGAAAAATTGACGGCAATATTGCGATACGTAATTTACACGTACCCGCATACGTGCCCCTTACGACAAGTACAGCCTGCTACAACACTCTTTTAAAACCGATCTACTTAGGTGTATGAATAAAACTGCATGTGCATGGTGTATATTTATAATGTCAGGGCTATTAAATAACACTACAATGAAGCAGCAAACTTCGAGTTATATTAGACCGTAGCGGTGGCGTAATATTTCCGAGGGCATTCCAATGAAGGACACTTTGTGGAGCGCACCTTCTTTTTATTTCTGTAGTCAGCGTAGAAGCAATGAGGTTAACAGATCAGATGAGCGAACTGTCAAAGGTAGTCTCCTCATTTCATTTTGCTTCTGACATGACATTGCATATAATGTGGAGAGTGTATAGAGGTCTAGTAGTTTGAATAATCAACATAATAATAGCAATGACGTTGATGACGATGCTGGTGGGAAGACATACGGCATAGTTGTGCTGGCCGTCCGAGAAACTTGTTCCAAATTCGTTCGCAATGATGCTGAAGCCCACACAGGCTAACGTGCTCGTGTAAGTGTTTTTGAGTAGCTTAGCATGTAAGTATTTTTATTTTTTTTTATATATTGTGAACTCCCAAGAATACCCATTCTATGACAACATATTAGATGCTGTGTACAAGGGTAACGCAGCGATTTGAACACGTATTCGCACGAATGGCGTTTAATCTTATCAATTTAGTTTGCTCATTACTGAAGGGGGTTTCCATATTTTATTTTAGAATAAATTATTTTCTTTCAACTGTGATGTCTAAAAAATCTGCAACAGGACATGACGTTATCGCAATCTCAAAAAATTACCTGAACTCCTTTTTACAGACATTTAATTATGTGCTACGTCCACTGCAGCTAGAAGCACCTTGCAAATGCATTGTTAATTTTGCGTGATATCCTTGTCGGAGTAAAGCGTGTTATTTATGGCATGCTTCTTGTTGTTGTTCGTAAATACTATTATTAATTTTAAGCACGGAAACATTCGTGTCAGAAAAGTCAATCAGATTCAAATGACATTTACGCTTGGAAGCAATATGGAGTGAACCATGTAGAAATAAACAGAAACAGATAGATAGATGCTCATATACCATAAGAACTCACCTTGTAATAAATTGAAGAAAACTGTGTATAAAATATGCGCCCCTCTCTAGCGGCACAACGCTTTTCGGTAAAAAATCCAAAAGAAATTTTATAAAAATATGGTTTCAATAAATGAAAATAATTATTTTTTTTGTAAATATTCTTTTCTCCGATAACACAAGCACACACACTCAAAACAAACCACTTCTACACGACGCTTTCTCGTTCATACGTTTCCTTTTCCTCTTCTTAGGTTATTTTTCTTTTTTCCTCTTAGTCCTGATGCGAATTTTTCGTTTTTTCAAAATTATTGTAAATAATTTATTACGCGTTAATGGGATCATGTTTTTCTACGGCACTTCGAATTCATTATTTGCATTTTGCAAACTCCCAAAACTTGCTGTCACCTATTTACCGTTAATTTGTTTATTTTATCTTCACTTAAACAATCCACGCCAATGTACTATCGTATATTTAAGTTTCTCAATGAAGTGAATATTTTGCAAGAAATTCAAAACATCGCACAACGCCAACCGAACCGACGAAACCCCGTCGGGAATATCACATCACACACGCTGGAGATTGAAGATTTTTGCTCGCATGAATTTCCAACTAAATGTATCACAAAGATTATCGAAATGATGCTCACGGCAAAACAAACAAAATACACCACACTGAGCTGTATTAAATATAAATAAATATGAATTTGGTTTATTTTCAATAACAAAAAAAAAAAAAATCTCCGCCGCGTTTTTTTTTTTTTGTTTTCTTGAAGGAAAATCCAAAAAAGAAAACAGTGAGCTGTTGAAAAAAAAAGGGAACTATGTTCAGAGGCGAGACGACGACCCACCGAAGAGACCAAAATAATCAACTGGAGATTTTGGGAAATTCTTCTTCGGCTATGTGTAGTGGAAAAAGTTGGGGAAAATGGGGAGACCATGAGCGAAATAAAATCCAAAAGCAGATACACAGTAAATTGTGTGTGGATGAGGTGAGTAAACTGAATGGATGCAAAGTGAAAAAAGGGGATGTTATTTGCTGATTTACGAATGGAAGAGTATCTGAGAAATATCTCGTAAAAGAGATAAACGACCAACCGAGGAAGTCTTTCATCATTTTTTTTTTTTTGTTGTATTATTTTCTCCAGTCACACAAAGACGATAAAATAAATCGATGAAAGAATACTTGTGCGTTCACACGTTTGTGATCGCATGGACTTTCAGTTGTGCTCGAAATACTTACAACATTACGTCGATTTTTTAGTACTGTTTTGAGGAATGCTCATAGCTTCTGATTTATTCATGATTTCAAAATCAGATGGCGATTGAATAGTTTTAATTTGCTGGAAAACTTAGCAAAAGAGAAACAGACACCAAATACAATAAAACAAATTAAGGCGGAAGAGATTATTAAAATAATTTAATTATGCATGTTTCAACCATCAGCTTGGATGCGAAGTCCTGTTCACATGAGTAGATTATTTCTGATGACTACCTTGTATTTATAATTTATTGGTACATTATGCATTGAAGTGAAGGCTGTCCCCAGCTTCATGCTCCAATTTTGAGATCCATATCTGGATGTGCAGATGGGTGCTAGTCGAAAGTTTCATCGAATCTGCGGTTTAGAAATCCATTTGCAATCACATTTCATAACAATTTGTGAATACATTCTTATATCAAAAGATTGGAAAAACATTGAACCTATTTTATTCCAATAAGTATTCACATCATTTCCATCCCTCTCTTCGAAGTATGTGACTGATTACCATTGCTTCCCTTTTAGAAAGTGAAATCTCACATCCAATAGCCAGAGTTTGCACAATTTATTTGTTGCTTTCCTTTCATTCATAAACAAGATTACAAAAATCTCTCTCTCCTCTCACATACGCTATTTCTCTGTACGTTTACTCTTAACGAGTGCATCTCATACCCTCAGGCTCATGCGCATCCATCCTAATTTCCCCCCCAAATGTGTGCCCATTGGATTTTTATTTCCATTGAGGCGAGTACTACACACCAAATACCACACATAAACTAACTGTGGAAATAATAATAATAATAATGGTAATTTTGTTGTCTTTGTGAATTTATGAAATACCTGTGGATATTTGTGAGAGAAGCAGAGAAGCACATCGGTCTCCATGTGTAACTCTGCCAATGTATATGGCTACGTGGACGCTTTGATAAGCATCCAGAAAGATATCCTTCGCTTTTTTTTAGATTTCTTTCTTCACCTTCGCCTGTGCAAGTTGGCATGGGAGCGCGAAGGAGCTTTGTTTTATGAAATGGTGAAAACACTTGAGATGGTGAGAATTTGTGAGGAACTGATACAAAGGAGTATGCATGTAGATGTATGGAGACAAAGTGAAAAAAGAAATCAGCAAATAAAGATGAAAAAGCAAAGTGAATCATTGTAGATTTTCCATACTTTTCCTGATAATGTGGCAATGAAAATTATATGAAATATAATTTATGACCTTTCCTGTGGAATAAGTTTCATATTCTTCTATTTGAGTGTGCTCCTCCTAGCAGGAGGCATTTCATATGAATTCGAGAATTCTCTGGAGGCTCAATTGCGGAAAGAGACTTCGTCTTGTACGTGGACTTCACCGTCGCGTCTCATCGTGGCGATTTGATGGTGTATTATTTCACAATTATTTTGTAATTTAGTTCAGAGAGATAAAAGCGTATTGAAAAATCCGAGTAAGCCTCGGCCTTATTCATGGGCGGAAAATTGATTTTTTTTAACAAGGAGCGGAGGGATTTATGTTGCCTTTGTTATCGGGCCGTGTTCCTGTGATATAAAGTGGGAGGCATCTCTGAAGTTTCAGTCTGGGGAATAATTAAATTAAAATTCTCACGTGACAGGTGAAACTTTCTCCTTTGAGAGGGTAAAAGGGTATGCCGCACTGACAGCGTGATTAAATTTGCATAGTCATGGTTGTCCTTTGCTGTCCTGTCAATGTAGGTGGGTTAAATGGATGACAATTTACATTATTTGTTCGAAAATTTCCATTCAATTGCCACATGCCTTGCTGCAGGCCATGAGTATATTGGAATTTTTCTTCAACGAAGCATATAATCTCAAAGTGGGGTACAGAAAATCTTTCATAAGGCACAAGCAAGGGAAAATACTAGTTCACACCTTGTAGTGCAAGCAGTAATTAAAATCAATTGCCAACACCAGAGCCTCTTCAAGTTCATGGTATGAACAATCAGAGAATTCTTCACTCCCCGTTTGCATACTGTTGAGAGCGTGCCGGCTAAGACGAGCAATAAAAAGTAAATTAATATCATTGTACTGTCTCTGTTTTTCTACACCGCCGATTATGTTAATTTGCATCGATAAAAAAGAAACTGAAAAAAGCAATGTTGAAAACAACATGCAGACATATGTACATATTTTAAACGGTCTAAAGTAAAAAAAAATGCAAGGGTGCAGATTTGATACACATCGCGCATCAAATGGCTATCTGCTTGGCTGCCTTTGACGGCCCAAAGGTATCCCGCGTTGGATTCCATGGATTTTAATTTTAATTAAATTAGATTTTTTTCTTTCTCGGTCTCCCCGGTTTCATAAAACAGAAAGAAGTGGTTGATACACTTGCAGATATGTACACAATACATCAAATAAACTGAGAAAAAAAACAAGACACAACTTCGTATGCTATTCTCCACGTTTGATAAGAAATCATTCACGTCTCGTTGCACTGCCATTGTGACAGGTCGTATTCACCTGTTGTTCTTCCTACCGGAATGGCGTATGTCTCTCGCATTAACATGGTCGGCCTGGAAGATATACAGTGGAGACCGAAGAAAGGCAAAAAGAGGAGATAATTTAAAGAGTCCAACACGATAATTGCCATATCATTGCCTCGCGGAATTTAATTGTTGGCCTCCTGCTTGGTCAAAGAAGCGGTAGGTAGGGTATACAAGACAACAAAAAAAACAAAGTCGAAGAAAAGTACGCAAACAAAATGGAATGAGGATGAGAGCAGACCAGAGACCACGATGAGGTGCTCTCTAGTGGTGTGATGGTGTTAATGCAAATAATTGTAAGAAGCAAAAAAAAGGGAAAAATATAGTCAGATGTTGAGTTGCACCTTTTCGCATGCTGCAGTGATTATGTCTACGCTTTGTGACTTGTGCACTTCCGTTTCAGATGTCTACGTGATAACATTTAGAGGAACGAACACCAGGAAGGTGAAGGGCTAACTGTGGGAGGGATCCCTTGAGTGTTAGCCGACGCGGTGTAATTATGTTTAATGTGCTTATCTGTCAAACTGACTTAACAAATTGTATACATTTGCGAACTATACTATTTTACGATAATATAATAATTGCCTTACGTGACACGGCATAGGTGAGAACTTGGCTCAATTTAGTGCTTTACCATTTAACTAGTGAATAATTCGAACTTTTTTCAATTTTTTGCATGTTTTTGACGGATCCTCGCCTATTGTTTTGCTTTTTGTTTCTGCTTAATAAGTACCTACAACCTTTTTGTCTCTATCATTGTCGACTCTACTTGAGTGTGTTTTGTCGTCAGAATTGTCACTGTCTCCCCCTTCTGCTTTCGCATTTCTTTTACTTCATCTTCAACTTTTACAAACAAACAATATCGCGATGAAGCGACTTTAGCTTCATGTGGATGTATGTCCGCCTGGGATATAAATCAAAGTCAAAAACTTCAGAAAAGTGTCAGGCTATGGAATTTCTTTCTAAAGATCCACACGCATCTGTTTGTGTAAATACACAGATGTATCTATGAATCTAATATTTATTTACGACATACGTACATGACGACTATGTTAGAATGCAGTGAAAAATTGTTAATAGACCGTAAATAGACCTCAAACAAAATGCCTAAGAACTTGTAAGTTAGGGAAATGAGAAAATAGGAGTCAGTACATTTATCGTAAACTGGGCATTCATGAACTAGCAGCAGACTCTGAGCGCGGGTCTAATTACAAGGAATGGCGTGACACGTACGTCTTATACACGAACGTCGTAAATACACGTGGAACGGTACGTAATCAGATGCATACAGTTTAATTAATATGTAAAATAGAATTCAGAAGTGGCACGTGGATATTATCAATTTTGAAGAATTTGTAAGCTAAATATTTATGAACACAGCTCGGTCATGTCATGTCATGCGTTAGAACCCGTTGTTGACCCGGGCGGAGCTCAACCACTAGTGTCGTTGCGCTAGCACGCTTTCTAATGAGTGGAGAGGGCATGCAGTTTTATGACTATAAACAGGTATACTTTTTGAAAATCGTCGCTGACTGGAAAGCAGTGAACGAAGCCACCTCAGCGTAGGAATCGACAAACTAAACCACCACACCACGGCGTCCACAGCCAACTTATAAAACAATAAGATTCAGGCGATGTTTAGTTTAAACTTGCATCCATCTGGTGCTTCGATTGATATGTTCCCACTGCTGATATCATGCTGGATACTAACCAGAAAGAAAGCCGAAATCCCATTATGAACAAAATAACCATCAATGTTGTTTTATTAGTGCTCACCACACACGCGGTCTATCCAAGAATCAAGCAAAAATGTTGTGTCCCATTTTAGCGCTTCCCCCATTATCTCAGGCAACCCCAGAACTCAACTATTGGCACTTCAGTTACTGGAGTGAAGGAAAGCTTCCTACAGTGTCGCCTTTCAATGTTCTAGTGTCCTTGCGTCTTCTGTCCTTTTGCGGAAGACTTTTCCTTGGAGTTCGCTACCCCACTCCCTTTCCTTGGGTAAGAAATTTATTATGAAATTGGATCGATGTCAATTTACAAGATTAGATAAATTTGTCACAAGTTTTAAAACAAACATACAAATACACCAAATGCGTGTGTGTGTGGCTTTGCGCGACTGTGTTGAAAGTGAAACGAGTGGAACTAATGTGATAGTTTAGTCATGTCTTTTTTTTAATTTTATCCTGTAGATATTCATTGGATCGATTCTTGGATTTAACGAGGAAGTATACGCTTTTGAGGTATGAAGAAAAATCCAAGAAGACTGAGCTATGACACACTATCGTGTATTATCGGGTGTAAAATTGAAATATCGATAAGGTATGAACCCGGAGCAACACTCCGGTGTTATGGTTGTCCACGCTAATTGATTTATTTAAGTAAAGAACCAGTGTCTTAGCAGCTAGTTTTAAACGAAGTAAAATTTGTCTGAAAATAAAAAATCCAAGTTAAATTATTTAATTTCCTTAAATTCTCAACTTAAACTAAGGCACAGCCTCTCAACCTCGTATCTTCGATTTAACGAAGCACATCATTACAATGCTCAACTGATAGTCGAATACAATAACGATGGGGATGATTTCCAATTTATTCCTATCCAGCATCCGCCCAGCCCAGCCTGACGCTCTAAGAAGTGATCCATTTAATATTTACAGATATAAAGATAAATCACAATGAAACGAAGCAACTGAAGAGAGATAGAGACAATGAAGAAGAAGAAGATGATGACGAAAAAAAAAAATGAGAACTCCTCAAGCAGCATGGAACAACAACATGAGGAGAATGCAGTAGACATTTGACATATTTCCAAATAAATAAATCACTCAAAATGTGACACAATTTTCTTTGTCTTTCATAATTAAAATTTTGGAAGCGAAGGAAAAAAAAGCAAAAATACAGACGAAAAGAAGGAGAAACGACGGCAATGAGAGAAAATCCGAAAGTGGCACATCATCGCAAAGGAAATAGAATCCCAAAGCCCTGCTGTGCCCTGTGGTGGGTGCTAGTTGCCTTGGAAGCGCCTTCGATTTTGTATTGCCAGTCGGTCCGGTCCGCCCTGCTGTCCTCCCATCTTTATTTGAAATTTTGTATAGATTTCGAATATTATATCCGCGACAATAGATTGGAAACTGGGCTTGATAGCTGTGGTAGTACGCTGGCGATGGTGTTTGGGATTGCTCCCAAAACTTGGGGAGATGCAAACAAGGGGTGTGTCTTTTCTTGGTTAAACAGAAAATTGTTTGTTTGAAATGTAGTCCATCGCAAAAGCATGCATCTTTTGTTTTCACTGATATCCTTGAAGCTAACACACTCGAGAAACGAAAACAGTGTGTACAAGGAGTACTCACTATACATGTGCATGTGAATACGTACGCAGTTACACGAAGGATATCAAAATCAAAAACAAAACAAAAGCGAACAGGCGAAAAGTTGAAGAAGGTTAAACTTAAGACGAAAAACACCACATGCACACAAACACATTAACATCGACACACAAACACGATTGTAACGAGCTAAAGAGATGGGTAAAGCAAAGAAAAAAAGAAACCGAACTAACAGCCAACAGGAATAGACTGGGAGCAAGGGGAGGCTGGTATCAAAGTGAGCTAGCTCCCCTTTGACTGAAGGAAGGTTTCTTTCACTTTCTTGTGGCTGTCATTTCCGTTTGTGTAAGAGAACGAACCTTCAAGAAGACAACGTAGAACAAGACAACCAGAACTGAAAGACTCTGAAATCCAATCTACTCGAGGGATGTATCAGCTGATACATACATACCTACAACATACGACTGACTGTATGTAAGTGTGTTTGTTCTCCTTGAAGAAGGAAAAGGTAGAAGGATAAGTTCTTAAATCCATTTTACTCATTTGCCAGCGTAAAGTAGATGAAAATGGATATTCAACTTGGGGAAGGAGTAAAAAGTAAAAAAGTCTATCAGTCGCAGTGTTGTGTCAGAGGAAAAATAAGAAAATATCCCCGAGACGAAATCAAGTAAAGTACGTTAAAAACGTGTATTTGGGCCATTCGAAGCGTAACATACAACTTTCAGCTTTCACTCTTTTCTTCTTTTTTTTTTTTGGCTCAGGATCTTTGTTCCTTGCATTGCTCTCAAATTTCACTTTAAATCGGAACAGCGGGATGTTCTTAAGGACGTTAGACGCAGTGTGTTAATCAAATTAAAACTTAAACATAAATTCAGGAAAGGGTGCTTTTAAAGTTTGGAATTGTATCGTGCCTTGTAATTAAAGTCACACATGAATTATTTTCTATGTTCATGATAACTATGATCAGCGTCTGATCAGTTTTGGATCTGACCATTGATTAATTTGTCCATCGATTCTGACTTTGAGACCAACGCTAGCATCAAAGCTCCGCCTAAGAGGAACTTCGCATCCGAACCTCCTGCTTCGAGAAGGAGAATACGATGGAATATATGGCATAAAGACCAAATGATCGCGGCTGCGAGACTCCTTGGTCGTCCTTGCCCGGACTGTCTTGACAACGGATACATATTTTTCAGTAAGCGTCTCAGTTTCAAAGCGACATCACCAGAAATTAACTATTTGAAAGATATCCAACTTCGCAGCTGATTATCCACCGACGAATTTGAGGGACTTTTTATCAGCGAATCACGAACTTCTGACTCTGAATAGTCCGTTTGATCCGAGAAACAATTTTAAAGGGCAGTTAGAAGTCGTCTTAGACTAAACAGGCCTTCACTGAGGAAGCTCATCGACATCAAAAACACTGTGCAATTGGCATACACACTCGCAGAATGGGTGTCCCATACAACAATTTCTGCAGAAGCTGCATGGATGAAGTGGAAGTAGAAACCATTAACCTAGAAGTCGTCGATTAGTACTTGAGTTTGTTATAAAACGTCATGGTTGTGGAAAGTGAAGTTATGCTTGAGAAATAAAGCGGACTAAGGCGTACTGAGTACAGTGACTTCCTATGATTTATTGCCCGCATGCTTAGTCTGACTTAACGTGAACTAACGACTTACAGTTGCTAAGGATATATTTACTAAAAAATATTAGTCAATCAGTTCTTGGAGTGCTGATGAAAAAACCGAATCAAGTGTTAATTTTAAAAAAGATACAAGCCAAACTATTCTCTATCTGCTTATTGCTTTAGCAAGTAAATACGGATTTTCATGTAAATCATCTCATCATCGCAACAAGCAATGGTTTCATAGAATCTCCCGTCGGATGACTTACGGGCGACATGATGACAACGATCCGTCAGTTGAAGTGGCATTTTCTGATGTTTAGATTATAAATAAAATATGCACCAATTTTTGTGCGTGCACAGCGAAAAAATTAAATTCGTTATCGCAGTCGAGTAAGACACACCAAAGACGGAGCGCGCCTAAAACACCAAAATTAAATGTTTCTTCGCATTTCCCATCTCTTCGCGTTAACTCCCCGCAATCAAGCACAAAAACCACGTCTAAAAGAATCAAACCAAAACTCGGACCCAAAACAGAAAAAAAGCGCAAGCAAATACAAACAAAAAAAAAACTAAGCCAACATATTATTCCTTTTCAAAATTCATTGTGCTGCCTGCCGTCTCTCCTTCAGCGGAACACACAAAAATGAATAATGGCTGCTTCCCGACCTCCATAAAGCATACATCCGTCGATTCGCATTGATGTACCCATAAATACATTCGGCGCGGCCGTCGCGCACACATCCTTGAATGTTTCGTCCGTCGACCGTATATGCGGATTTCTTGTGTGTGCACCACCGAAAATAATACAAACCTTAACGCACACGAAAACGCCGCCACCAGTTTGTTCTTCATCATCCCTCTTTGCCATTCCAGACAGGCAATGATTGAATACGTGTGAATAAGAGCACTCACCAGTCCTTCCATGGCCAGCGAAAGAGATAATAAATCGTGACTGCTATCCTTGTCGCTCTCTGCGTTCGGATTCTCTTCAATATTGTGACCAATAATTTGAATATCAGCTGTTCTGCTGAATTACAGAATTTCACATTTAGCTGAATTCCAGAGACGAAGGTGACCACATCTGGAAGGGGTTCTCACTGCTCATGGTTTTATTTTTGGTACATTGGAAAACAGGAGAGTTTTGTGGAATGAAATGTAAGCTCAGTTGGTTTCCTTCTGTAGTTGTGTGCTTGATGGTGTTTTCCGTTTGCGACGACGACGACGGTGGCGGTGACCGGTTGTTAACTTCCTCCCGGAGTTGCGTGTTTTGATAACGATTTGGTGTCAAAAGGAAAACAACATGATTTTATATCGCGGCAGCTATAATTTAAATCTACAAGCGCAAGCGAAAAAATCACACGAAAATTGAAACAAAAGGAGTTGGTCGCACTCGAACCTGGACTATGATAAATTAGTAAGTTTTGGGCTTTTTGGATGACGAATTGGATAATATTTCGGTTCTTCTTGGTTTCAGGTTTCAGGAAGGCGACTGAATTGAAAGTGATGTGAATATGAAGTGCATTTATTTATACTGATGGCTGATATGGACTTCGTGTGCAAAGAGCTACACAGATTAAAGGAGGCGCTGTGCTTCAAAGGTTGCCGTCGGTTTAAATTGCAATGCTTCGAAACTGAGGCATGGCTTTGATTATTGAATGATATATCCTGCCGAAGAAAGCAGGAAAGTAATTTCAAATTCAGAGTTTGGTCAATAAATGGACGGCTGTTTTGCGATTGAATAAGATACAGTTCCAAAATATGTACAAATTCAACATTTTATCTGATGAAATTATAAAGAATAGATACACTACTGGTGAGAAGGCGGTATTCTCAAGCATATGTATCGCTATTGCCGACGCACCCACGCAGATCCATCTACCACATGACCCAAATGTTCTCAAGTCGAATCATGATGTCATTTGATTTATGTACAAATTGTCTACATGATTCCTTCAAGCACACTGTCAACTGTCAAGACGGGAAACCTATTCTCTTCCAGTTCTTCAATTGATTTCCAATTAGTTCAGTGGCCGAAATAAAACATCCATCAAACACATACTGTATATATTTTCTGTGAGCATAATAAAGATATATTTTGCCCCACTGAAGTATTAGGAAATTATTCATTCACATTTCAAATAAATTTGCATATCTGCCAAATTAGTTGAAATTTTATTTTTCATTTTCAATTCCCATCGAAGTCCTCGTAGATAGTGGCTTGTCTGATCCGTTGGCCATGCAAGTGCACGCACGCACAAGGAGTGAAGCCCTTAATTTTTGTTTTTGTTAACCCCGAGACGAGAACACGCTTAGGCATTCTCAAATGCAGATAGATACATCAGAATACGTAATGTGTTCTGTATATCTTAAGAATAACAAAAAAAAAATAAAAAATAAGAATATATATCCCAATACGCTAAAAATTTCGCATGATGATACCGGGATACCATGTTGCTCATTTTGTTTTTCTTTTATTTCACATTTCAACATTTCTGATGGGCAGAGAACCAGAAAAGATGTGCGTGACGACCGAACTGAACAAACACGCGCGCGCACACACAATTTTCCAAATGGCCATCCACTGGATCCACACGTATCCAGCAACAGTACTAAGTATTCCCTACTACCACCACCTTTCGTGGTTCACAACGAACGACGACGCGCTCTTCTTTAAGCCCGATTACAAGTTGCGCATGTTAGGCGCTCAACTTGTGGGCTCTATAAAACGGATGCGAGCGCGCAACGAGCAGATACATAACATGCGTTATATTGTAATTCTTTTGGTATTAATCCGAGAAAAATTGAGAGAACGAGTCAGTGCCGGCTACAGGCTACAGCAACGTTGGCCGACAACAAAACATAACACAAGTCGAAGTTAAAAATGTTCAAGTCAGTGGTTGGCGGTGGCGGCAGCACGAAAGACTTTTTCCATGCAGAAACGGAACACCGCAAGAGAATACCACATGAAGCCAAATCTGGACGCTGCAGCTCGACGTTTACGTTTAATCCTGGTGTACTTATATGTTAAAAGAAGAGTGTATTCATTTAAGGACTGATTAAGTGGTATACATGCCGCGCATGCACTTACTATTTGAATAATGTTGTTGCTCATGTTGCCATCTGTGTACAGCTAAGAAAGCACATACATGTATGTGCGGACTACATTTTGAACAAACAAAGAATGGCAAATAATTGAATCGTGTACCCACCTTCTGATGAAGGAGCGCAACCGTGATGTGCCCAAAAGATTCTGGAATGTGCCATGCATTTTGTGCCCAAATATGTTCACAAATTGAATGATCATGGAGCTTAAATCGGATATTTTGTGTCACTTTGAGAGAAGAGTGAACTTGATGAATGTTGTAACGCGGATAAAACAATTGCAAAGGTGTCGGATTGACTTGGAAGTGGATACGTTCACAGGTAAATCGAACAGGATGGCATTTCTCTCTTCTTGCCTAGGCCTTTACTACGGGTGATTTTATGGGCAATCTATTACCACTTCATGGCTCTAGTCCGTAAGTATCCGAATGTACACACATTTGAATTTTTAGCTTATTCTTGTACGGTAAAATTGGAACACCTTTTGCAAGTGAAATCACCTTCAGTTCCCGACGACAAATGTCACGTTATCCCTTTACATGTCCCAACAAAGGACACTGATGGGAAACTTTCTAAAAAATCTCCACGGGGCATCAAGATGGAATAATGGCGTAATGCCATTCAACTTTACTCACTCGGTAAGGGAATTTGTGATACCTGATCACTAAAGAGTGGGCTGGGAATTTCCAAACACTGACACCATCACTGTTCTGACTTGACACTCACCTTGTATTTAAATTTTGCGCTGCTGAGACAGTATTCCAAATTATGCGTGTTTATTAATCCATAAATAATCAATCTGAAAAGATACACAAGCAATTCGCTCGTTAATTAAATTATTCAAAAACATTTCTCAAGTTTAAGTCATGCATCTCATTGAAGAGAATAAATTTCACATTCACCACCCAATAAAGATACTCATCGGGCACATCACATCAATTGTATCTTGTTGTGTCTCATTACGCCCATACAGATTCGTATCTGCGCTGCATTCACACCAGCCCAAGAGATAAATTACCCGATAACAAAACCATAAAATTGTTCTATAACTGCCAACTGCCATAAAGACACACCGCCATCTAGGGTTTCCTAGAGAAAGCATATCAAACGGATGCTGTGTGACACTGCTCTGAGACGATACGATTTTCCTATTTCGCCAAAAACAAATTTTGTCGAGACTTTATGCTTGTATTCGCACCCAGCTGCAAGACACACACGCACACCACTCCTCGCAGAGTGTGGGAATGTGCCGAAGATTTATGACTGAACACACTAAATATAGACCGGCGCAGAATGATGTGCAGCAATATGTTGCGCAACATGTGCGTTAGATGAACGACGATAATGTTGTGGGACGATGTTTCACCCAATCAGACACATTCAAATTCTACTTTGCTCTAGTCCAAATTGACAATGTTGAATTCGGCTGCAAAGCTAATGGATAACCATTCACTGCGTCGTCGCAAAGGCGATGAAAACGATGAAAACCGATTCCCAATCAGTGCTTCCATCTCTTACTTGTCCGCTCTTCGGACGGCTGAAAGAGCAGATTTTTTCTGCAATTATCTCAGTCCCCAGCGAACATTTGCACTGGGGGGCTCCCAATGGAATAATCTTTCAACTATTCCCCCCCGAAACCCACATGTCAGTCCACCGATTTAAGTGTTTCTTGAAGCCGCGGTCGATAAAAAGCGTTTAAACTTCTTATTTGACATTTTCCCACCTTTAATGTCTGCATGGGCTGCCAGTTAAACTCAGGTGTCGTGTAGACTGTTTGCGCAGTGGACAACAAAAGGGAAGTAGTGAAAGAGAGAAAAGTTAGCGGCAAAAAAACATTGGTACGACAATAAGTGGTCCCAAATGCATTACACTCCCGTAAATGCATCCTTGTGCCTGCTGCCCTGGCCCTCGCTGGGTAAAGGTAGACGTGGCGCGACGCGATCTGGCTACTGGTGCTAGTGCTGGTGCTCTTGGTGCCTGCAGCTAAACCTCCCTCGTTAAACAGATTGTTGTGTGGTTTGAACTCCAAAAGAAGAAGTAATAATGCAATATTATTATTATTATTTTTATATGAAAGGGTGCCGTTGTGGAGTGACACATGTATGCACTTCGTTCGACACCGTGTTGAGAACAATCGCTGCGCAAAAATTGCCTTCTTCTCTCCTCCCACTCTCCCCCATTCTTCAGCGCATGGACACACCACTGTGCATTAAGCTAGACTTAAGTTTATACCTACCTTTGAATTCGACGAACTGGTGCTGGTCGTTTTGTTTTGTATCCTTTTGTGCATGGAGTTTAACTCAGAACATTATATGGTTGCATTGGCTTGTTTTGGGTTTGTCCACCGTGTCGTATGTATTCGCACCTTCAAATGGATGTCTTGTCGATGAGTAAGCGAAGCCGAGGTGTGCAAAGGGAGGTGGTAGAAGCAATGAGCACCTTAGAGTTGTTTCGCTCTTAGCAAGCTGTGCAAGGCAGATGCCGGGAGGTTATTAACTTTGCCCCCAAGGGCCAATGTGTATTCAATTATTAGACAATATACTTGGGCCAGAGACGAATGTATGAAGTGGTGTTGGTTCAGGTCATGTGTTTGAATGCTATTCAAACGTTAGTTGAACGTTGATGTTTTTGCTTAAATGTTGATACAAAATCGAAGATCATCAACGGACTGCGTTTCGTTTCCAATAGGCATGAGTTCCTTCTTCAAAATGTTTCTTTTCACCTTAATTTCGTGTGGTTTTGCTGGGAAAAAAAACGCTAAACTAATAGAATAAAAATTGCAGCATTTAAGGGACTTTAAGTCTCCTTTGTCGCGATTATCTACTTTCAGACGAATATATGCCATATCCGAGTATGCAATTTATTCCAGACCATCTAGAATAATGACTCCTCGGAGCGTAAACAAAATCAAAACAGTCGAATATTCCACGACAAACCGCTTCTGCGTGCCTCCCATAACCAATCCGGCCAGTTCGCTTATCAATATGAGTAATCCATAGATTGAAGTATATATTTAATTTCTTATGGCATTGCATACAAAACAAACATCACAGTGAATGAATGAATGCCAATTCCATTGAAAAGTGTACTCCGAAACCGGAAACGGCCACCAAACAGGTGTCAGAAGATACCTCAAAACAAACAGACAACGCTTGAAAATTAGCAATATCTGAATGACAGGCAAATCACGCATACACATGATCCAATTTCAATTCTAACGCCAAGACCACCTGCACATACACTTTTTAAGATACACACCTATTAGGAAAGTCTTTTTTAAGCGTAGAAAAGAGATCCGAAACCGCTGTCAATGCAAATGAATTCAGAGCTTTTCTTAAAAATGTCTACAAACGTTGATACACGGTTTGATGCGCAGGTTTTTCTAAAAAATCTAAGTGTCTTGTGTGCGTATCAAAACAATGCCAAGCGAACGAACAAAAAAAAAAGAAGCAATTTCATATAAGTAATGTGCACAAATTATACAAACACTCCGTGATGTGAATGGTTACGGTGTCAAATTATCTTACCTACCACATCGCCCACATCGCCATCGGCCTGATCGTGATACTATTCAAATACGCCTATAATCAGCTTCGATTATTCACCGCCACCGATCGCAGCACAATAAACCAAAACGAATGGATGCGGCACGGTTCCACCGCAAATGAGGTTATCTATGCGATCCGCTGATCAATTGTAATTTGCGATTCGGCCGCCTAATCGGGTAGTACCTTGAAAACAATTTCGGTGGACACTGGACATCCTTATAAGTGACAGTTGTTGTGATTGATTTTCGGTCCTCTGCCAAAAAACCAGAAAGGGTCTGCATGCGAAACCGCTCCCTATACTAGTCCGAACACACCATGCACCTGACTCGCATCCCAGACCATTGTCTCGCGTGCTAGCGCTTACCAATCATGCTTTCGAATCCCATCCAATCTCTGTCCATCGCAACTTGGAAAGTCCACTTGTGTCCGTATGCAAATTCGGATATTCGCTGGTTATTGCTTTTGACCAATTGCCTATGCTAAGTAAAAATATACTAGTTTAAAACATTTTGCGACTAGAATTGAATTGAAATCAATTGCGCGGCTGAATTCACAATTGGACCCACTCCTCGCGAGTCGAGGTCTTGTCGGTTGAGGGTTGAATTGAAGCGTCAGCGGAGCAGTGGGTGGTCGTTTTTTTTTTGTTTCGTTTCGTTTGGCTTGTTTATCTATTGTGAATTTGAATGAATTTCACATTTCACTGTGCTGGCGATTTCGTATTCGTATTTGGCAGCAACTTTTATGGCTTCGGTTACATAGGTGATTGTTCTATAAAAAGCTCTCTCGGAAGCGTATAAAATCGAAGCCACAAACACGAATGGCCGATGATGTAGTAGACCACCAGCGTGGTTTGTACTAGCCGCGTATGATTTTTACACCGAGAAATTAATTGCATTTTAATGTTCCGACTGTGAGGGTGAGTGACAGATGAAGTCGTTAAAAAGATTAATTGACTGCACAGTGCATTAATTAAAACATTCCGACAGTGACGCATCAGTCGAGAGAGAGAGATGTGTGAACATTGTGAACGATGCGATTTAAGATGAAATTGATTGGATGAAAGTATAACATTTGAATAAGAGCTTTTCTCTGGTTCTGAGTCTAGGATTGCAAGGACATACCACGTATGTTTATACGCCATCTATGGGTTGTACTAAAAAAGGACACGAAAAAGCGAGTGCTAGCCAATGCACAAACCCAAACATGTGTTCTACGGCAGTCTGTTGGAAGAGCGTGCGTGGTGCGTTAGAATGGATTTTTGAAGGAGAAAAAGGACGAAATAGCGAAGCTTTGAAATGTAGTAGAATGTTGGCGTTGGTGAATGATTTTGAAGGTATTTGCTGTGTTGTATTACAATTGGACGTTATTTTGTTGATGTTTTTATTTGAAGTTTGTAGCTTCAAGTACATATGTACATATGTATACGATGAAGTTAGCAGAAACATTTACAGAATTTAACAAAATATATATAAATGCAAAATAAATAACAATTTAAATGCAATATTTAATGACAATTGTGATATGAATCACTCAGTGTTTATTTACATTGAAAACGCATTCAATTTAAAAGCCATGATGCATCGCCGGACTTAACTTTTCAACACAGTGTATGAGCGCATTCTTTTGAGGAAAACCTATAGTTACACCTATCACGTTCCTCATTGACATATATGTAATTAAGGAGTACCTATCACGTTGCACACTGCAAATTCCGTCATGTTATATACCACCACCTTTAGGAATGCAGTTAATTAAATTTACTCTTTAAGCTCAACTCCAGAAGCCGTCATCATTGAGTAATGAATTTTGATGAGCATATGCAGCTAGTTAGTGTTTTTCTATGCAACAAATTGAAAGTATTTGCCGCCCCTCCCAAGAAAAATTCACGTACTCGACAAAAGTGAATACAAAATTAACTACGCAGTGTTTTTTACTCCTTTAATCGACCGTCAAAATAGCCCCATGAACTTCTCCACTTTAGTACGCTATTCGGCATTAGGATTCATTCTCCTGAATACCGATTTCCGTCGTCGTCCCTGCCCGTCCCCCACCCCCTCCTCCATGGAGTGTTTACGTTTTTGGTGCCGTTTTGATCTGTGCCGCGCTGAAGTATAAACACTGCATAGTAGGTAGTCAGTGGATTCTTATCAGAAGCCGTATAGGTGTAGACATTGGACGTTTTGAACGCCGTACTGGCTAGTTAGATTTTCGCGTGTTCACCATACGTGTATGTAGGGTATGGTGTGGTGTGCCTGACGTTATGAATTGAGTTTGTTTGTTTTTTAGAAGCACACAAACACACTGAAACAAGACAGAATATATGTATATCTGTTTTGGAAGGTCAGTACAGAGTTGCTGGTTAATCAAATAACCACCACATGACATTGCTAGAGAAGTTGTTTTTCAATTGATTGCTGTCGGAATGTCACAGCGCGCAAGAATATTCTCAAAGAGCTCATTAGTGTTTCATGTCAGGTATGCAAATCGTATATTCGTAAACGTATTTCTTTTCGAATTGTCCAACTATAATTTTCGATGAGATCGTATCCGATTCAAATACAAGCATATGGTAAGCCGTATGGTGTATGCATTGACTTTTTGATTGAAAAAATATTCGTTCGTTTGACATTTTCAAATCTTTCATTCACAACGGTTTTGTTTTCAGCAAATGTAGGTACATGCATGCATACGATGTTGCTACTCACCTTATGGTACACTTTTTTGGATGTATTCAGCTCATACGGCCAACTTTCATTAAAAGAAAACTAGTGTATTGAAAGAGATTAGCGAAAATAGCGTCCAGTGAATACTAAAATAGATAGATCGATGACATAACCTTCGACAAAGATATTTATCGTTGCCCTGTCACCCTCTATGTGGCTTTCGTACACAAAATAGTGGAAGTCTTTCTAGCAGAAACCAGTGACACATTTGAAACGTGATCCAATCGTAAGTTTAAAATTGTTGGGTGTTGCTTGTTGCATTATTCAAACGATTATTTATTTTTTTTTTTGGTTTTAGTCAGATGGTGTGCTGTGGTGGATTCATTGCTGTATGGATATAACTCACGTAAATCTTCGCTAACGGTTTGTTTACATTTTTTGTTTTTGTTTTGCTCAAGACCTCTAGAAGCGTGGATTCATAATTTAAATTTTGGTTCTTATGTCTTGAATGGTTTATGGAGGCGCACTTTTAAATGCATTCAGTGGTGAAAGTGGTGAGAACCTTTTTTTTCTTCATAAATCTGAAACGCTAGAGAAGTAGGAAACACGTTGTCCAATTGGAATTTATTCATCAAAATTTATTAATTTCACATCTACTAAAGCTATCAAGTGCATTTCTGGGAAAAAAAACCTATTCAAGACGTATCTGGTAGAGTGAATCAACACATCACACGCCCAAGTCACAACAAGTCAGTTAATAGAGAACAAAAAACAAAATCTTTTTCCACATCAAGATCTCACTTCAAGATTCCGAATAAAGCTAGATTTTACACTTTCGTGGAACATTTATACTTAAGCCGACGTGGCATAATATCTACAGAATTATTGATCACAACGGTGCTTACTAATTTAAAATCAATTTGCATTGCAGCCACGCAGAGTGCAGTCATGCAGTCGATTTGCAAATCGCATGCATATGAGATAAGCGCTTTCCATGGTTTTTAATTTGCACTTACAACTGTCAAAGTTTGATGATTATCATAAATATGCTATATAAGCAATGTCTTCCTTTTGAACACCCCAAACCACCCACAGTCACCGCTGCGGAATTAAGCAATATCAACGAAACACCGAAGAGAAGTTTTGTCACGGCGAACTCCTTAAGATTCGCAGCGCGGTCCTAGAGTCTGACAAGATGACATCATGTCATATTAATGTTTACTTATCGCATGGATTATTATTTATGGTACATACACTCGCAGAGATGTATATATGGCAAGGCAATATTTTGGTCACACTTTGAGTCAACCCAAAAACGGATCCACAGAAACAAAGACTGTGACGACGAGACAACTCCGGTGTGCAAGTCAATTCAATTAAAGTTGGCTTGGTAAAGGGAGGTGCGAGACTTGAATATATAATTTTTCTTTCGTGGCGCTTAGGCATTGGGGTGTGTAAGAAACATTTTAGAATTCCGCACTTTCTCAACGCACAACGAAAACAAAAGTGCGCAGGGACTGGCAGCGCTATAAACGCGGTTCGGCGGCAGTAGCATGGGGCAACACCTACCTGTGTACGATTTTTATCGTCTTCAGTTAAATTATGCAATGCACCTTCTGTAAGGAGTACTGGCTCGGATGCACTGGCTGACTGTCTGATGTTGTTCGGCAATCGGCACGTTTGAGTGATTACGATATTTGTTTTTTTTTTCTTCTTCATTTATTACCGGGACATCCTTAATGATAAGTGCAGTTGCATTTTAGAGAAATGCGCCAATTCCATTGGGCCAGGGTGTGGGACATGATGTAAGCATGCGAATAGAGAAATTGTGACTGATATTCGACGGTAATCTGGAAATGCACGGTAGCCAGAGACCAGTCGAGTGAAAGTGCCGAAACCCTCTTTGCAATGGGTCTTGGAGAGAGTTATTCATGTGTATGGATTATCATAGATGTGGGCTTTTTTCCTCTTGTACAACCCATAACGTGAAAGCAACAACACCGTATCTTTTGTATCGAAAGGTTGAAGTTAATCCAGAAGACGCACAACTTCTCTTATGAAAGATAGTATATCCTTTGCGCCTTAGTGCGGGACATTCACACAGATTTCTGAACCCGCCCTCCCGAGCCTGCATGTTGTGACTGGCAAGGGATTGAGACGCACAACTTCCCTTATGAAAGATAGTATATCCTTTGCGCCTGAGTGCGGGACATTCACACAGATTTCTGAAACCGCCCTCCCGAGCCAGCATGTTGTGACTGGCAAGGGATTGTAGTGCGTTGTAGCAACATTTGACCATTTTGGATTCCATTGAGTTGGACGATCGTGCCTTACGAGTAAGTGCTGCCTGACTGAGGTGTGGGCTTGGAATAAAATCAATCGCTTGAGTGTTATCCAAATATATTCGTTGAAGACAAATCAGCTGGATATTAAGATACTTCCGTCGAACAAGTATTTTTCCAAGTCTTTAAATTGTATTCTCCACACACATTTGTCTCTCTCCACTTACACCTAAAATTACTAATCTCCTTCCGGACAGGAGCTGCACAAGCAAAAAGATTAATGATTGAGTGGATAAAATTTGTCAAATTTATTTCCTCCTCCACTTAAGGGTGTCGAGCGGCAAGTCAAGTTGCAAGTTGCAGACACCACACAGTTGAACCCCCACCCTCATTGAATGTGTCGGACACTCCTGGGTGAAGTTCATTTTTCATGCTCAGAATAATAACAGATTTCTGGGTGATATGATTACGTATGCCGACGTACATGACACTTATTTAATTTATAAACTATCCCTTAACACACTCACACACACTCGTAGGTGCATACATTTGGAACCTTCCAATCTTACTTGAATTGCATTCAACACACTCACCGTCGTCATGGTATGAAAGGAATGGAAGATAGCGACAGGCAGCAGAAACGAAAAAAAGTAACCCTTAGTTGAAAGCAAAAGCAATATGGCTCTCTAGTAGGGTAATTAATCATTTCTGGAGACGGTGTTAAATTCGAACGCACACACACACAAGTCGCAAGAGAAAAAAATCAACATGTCTACCAGGGCATGCCGCACACATGCGACGGTTTTTTACCCACGTTACACAAAAAAAAAGAGTGATCCCGTATCGCTTTCACCCATCTTTGCTCACAGATTCACACACAAACACACTCAGAGAGACTACAAACGAAGTACCTCCTCCTAACATCAAGTTCCTGAATTAGAATCACAACGAAGTGTCGAGTGAATTTACCTACTTACGAACAAACAATGAATCTCAGAGTACGGTAGGCAATTTTCTATGCGAATGGGAGAAGGGACACTTATCCCTGTGGCCTCTTACATACACATGCACCTCGAACAACCTCATCTCCGCAATGGAAGCTCAAATTAGATTCACTCCTTCCGCCATGATTTGAGGAAGCCGCATATGTTACTCGCTCGTATGGTGGTACAGTGGTACACACAACTGCATGCATATAGATATGTGCACGTACAGACTTCTTTGCAGACAACGAGGAGGACAGTGTAACTAGAACGTGTATTCTGGTGCTGGTTCTGCTGCGCTCGGATATAATAAATGGGGTGTCATCTACCAAGGGGTGAATTTTGAATGACCTTGGCATCGGCAGCGGCAGCGGCAGCGGGTAACAAGAACAGAATCCTCCTAACCGGGCCACCCACCGCACTCACCCTTAGTGGAGTGTACTGCATGTAGCAGCAATACCAGAGAGTAGCAAAGTTCGTTTGAGTAGGATATTAATTGTGAATTTATATGTATGCTAATACAGTAGGCGCGTCACCACCACGAAGGGGTGATGCGAAGAACACCTTTTTTTACCCTTCCACAGCGACCCCAGAGTCCGTTCCTCTTTCGTGTGCAGCAACTGAAAAACGACAACCCAGCTGGTTTCGTACAATCACGTTGATCTTCTTCCTTCGGCATGACTTTTTAATTAGGGAAATTAGTTTTTCTCCGTCTATGTGTGTGCCCCGTTTGTCTTGTGTGCGTGTGTGTACAATCGCCCCGAGACAGTATGACACGGGCACAGCATGGAAGGACCGGCCACTGACTGGAAACACTGAGGACAGATTGAGAACGTGTCCAGGATTAGATGGATGATGATTGGAATGCTTGATTGGTGGAATGTGGTTTTTGGATAGTAATGCCGTTAGGATTTTCATGAATCTCAAATTGGATCCTGCTGGTGTAGGTTTATTTTTTATCTTTCTCCTGCCAGTGAAAAATCTGCTTCTTGGTGAAATGACGGACAGAATTTTGACTTTAACAAGGCAAGGACTTTGGCATTTCCTCAAGAGAAATGTGTCCCTAATGGAAACATTGTGTATCAACAAATCTAGTGACTCTGGACGTGTGTAAAACGTCCATCTAACTAATAGAAAAATAAATTCCATCGACGTTTCGTGGACCCTTGACGCTTTTGAAAAGTTGCATTCCTGTCTATTTTTACAACTCCAGTGTGTGAGCCTGCTTCTGCGTCCCTTCGTGTTTTTCTCATCACTCTATAAATACCCATCCAAGCAGGGCAGGCTTATACACGCATTCACACATAAGGTAGGTGCATTTGTACGTATGTATGTACATTCTGAAACGATTGCATTCCACTCGGCAAGTTCAATCACCTATTCCTCCCTGTGTGTTAGTCTCCCTCTAAATCGTCATCGCCACTGAATGTGCAGTGACTGTGATATGGCAGAGTGTGCTCTTAAGACAATGATTAATAGTTAAATCGATAATTCATTTTGCAGTGCCAGCAATAACTACAGCACCTCCATGCCGATTTCGAACACAACTACAATGCCTGCATCTGTGTGCCCTAACCTCATGCATATTCATATCTTTAAACAGATACTTATGTTGAGACAAAGTGAAATCTACTTCGAACACTTATCCGAATTCGAATTCGAAGAAAACCAGATAAACTGAATACAAAAAAGAGATCTTTGGAAATTTATTCAAACTAATTAGATTCTTTTGTGCTAAGGCAGAATTAGTGTGTCGTCTTTTTTGGCTGTTGGTTGTCGGTTGTCGGCTGAAGGCGAAGCAAGCAACAAATTTCAACAAAATAAAGAAATCAAACGAGAGAGGGAGAGCGAGAGGACGTATACGAAAAATCACACGCATATATCACCAACTACATGGTAATAAATCAAGCCAAATACACTTGTATATCGTCGTGAACATAAATAACAACGACGCGGCGGTGGCAGCAGCGGTGGCGGCCATGATGATATGGCCCCAAAGTTTTTAATTAAAATAATTTTTTTTGACATCACAACGCAGACAGTCGGGCAAGGCAGTACTACGACGACCACCGCCATCATCACCGAGGGCGGGGTTATGTCATTTTTGTTCACTCTCTTTCACTCAAAAGGGAAACTCTTAAATTCAGAAACTAGAAACGGCCATAGGAGTATTTCGAGTACACAAATTAAGCTTCATGACTCTTACTTCTCGTCTGGACATTTCCCTTCGCGATCCGACATCAAATCTAAAATGTAGATTTATTTATAATTGAATTAAATTTTCCGAAGGAATTATGAACTGCAGCAGCACTCCTGTGGGGGAGACCTCAACTGTGTGATGTTTTTCTTCTGTTTGTTGCTATTTTCATCCAGATGAAGTGTGTCGAGAGTGAGATGATTTAGTGAGCGGATTTCATTTTCAATGCAGATAATTGGACATTTTTTTCCGCTTTCAAATATACAAAATAATCAATTTTAATTAACAGCTTGGAGGTGGTATAATGATATCTTTAGATGATTTATAGTTTTGAATTGTGACTTCCACCTTATTTGCGATGGTGACCATTATGTACAGTTTTCAGCTGCAACAATGTGCCAAATACCGTGATAAGAATTGAATAACTTGGATGTGCATCTATTCTTTGTATCATGATTTCAAATAACGACGATGATGATCTGTTTTTTTAAATTTGAAATTGAAATGACAGAATCCGCCTGAAGTGTACATTTTCAAGTTCATGGCAAGATATTGTCACATTTTTATGATGGAGTTCCTCAAGGGTCCCTTCTCAGTCCGTTATAATGAGCATTCATGACCTCCCAATGATGTTGACCAACTGCAAATTCATATATATGAAGATGATTTGCGAATCTACTTAGTTTTTTTTCTAAACTATCATTTGTGCTCTATTGCAAAAAGGGCTATCAATGATGCTCTTATACTCAATCCTGAGCAGATCAAAGTCATCCCCTATTCAAGGCACCCGCCTTGACCACTCTAATTCCCCATTTTCTCGAACTTAACTCAACCGCAAGTGTAATAGTGAACCGACGTGGATTGATCACATTGACTAACTAGTGAACATTGTGCATATAGGTATTCTCCCAATCAATGTAGAAATAATACTTGTCAGAGTACTCATAGTGCCCATCTTGACATATGACTGAGTTGTTCATTGCTTGTAGTTATTATAATATCAATTAAAGATAATATTTTGTATGCTAAAAAAATTAAAGCGACGGCACCAGTATTTTGTTAACCTTTAACCCTAACCTCGGACTAACGTGACGAATTGTGTCCGTAAAGAGAAATTTAAAATATAATCATCCAATGAGCATATGTTATCATTCGAGTATTTTAACCATCAATTCGATATAAAATCGCATGTTTTGTAGTTTACATTGAAACTTCTCTTTACGGACAACCGTCTATAAGGGACACATCTCCTTACGGAAAATTCGTCATAGTCCCGGTATGAAAATATGTCTTTAAACCATACACGATTATGAATTTCAGCAGTTGTACTTGTACCCCTAATAACGGACACATGAAGCAAAAAAGAAAATGGCAGAGACTGGGTGTCCGCCAGAGGGAAGTTTCACTGTACATAACTGAATATCTAGAGAGCGGAAATGGTAATGGTCTTGATCTTCTTGGGACTCGGCGGATCAATAGAAACATTCCATTATATATTCGAACATGCGAATACGAAAGTAAGAGTTCCTTAAATTTGTACTTATAATAATTCTTACATAAATTATAGTAAGAGCATAGAAAAGAGTGAAGTTCTGTGAATATTTTGTACAATGTCTTAAACTTCTAACAGCAGCTTTACAGCGTCGAACCATAAACAAGAAATTTTGGAGTTCCATTCAAAAATCAATAGACAATACCCTTGATGTCACTTCTAGCTGCACCCGCAACAGACTATTCACCACCATCGTCTACACATAAACGTAGGTCTTATAAAATAGAAGAAATGAAAATCTTAAATTGATGTCAATGAAAATTAAAACAAAACAAAAAAGAAAATGTAAATCCAAAAGCCCACACTATCCCGAATTGCCAGTCAACACTATTACTTGATACTCCCACCATCGCATTATTAATTTAAAAAGGAAATTCTCGTTTAGTCACCTTTAAGTAACAGAATGGCACGATATGCGCGCACTTTGCACAACTGAGCGAACACCATGTTCACGAGACTGACTAGTATGTGTCGGTTGCAGCACATATGCCGGCAACAACTACATCTGAAAAGTTGAATAAAAGAAGAAAAAAACGCTAAACAAAGCTAAAGTACACAGAAATTCTAAAAAAGACACGTTGATCGAAAATTCAAGTTGCATGCCGGCCAATTTTACATGCAAATTTCAAACAACCCTTCGTCACTACCGACGTCGTTTGTATTCTGCCGCCAACATAACTTGGTACCCAGCCGGAGACAGGTTGGGGCAGTGTGTGTGCACTCACTAGACACTGAAGTAAAAAAAACTGAACACCTACAATTCCATTCTGCATTGAGTGTGAATTTATGTGAGAAACTGTATTAAAAAGCACAAGGGTTGCCTGCTTTTGCATATGCATGCAAATGTGCTCGTGTGTGTGTGCGAGTAAATACAGCTGCCGTCGGCAGCAGTAGCAACTGCTGTCCCAGGATCTCAGCGCCGTCTGAGAGCCCCAAAATTTGACCTAGCGGACATAAATAAATTCACACACAACGTGATGGATTTTTAAATACATATGTAAATGTACATTGTACCGGACATTCGCAGTGTCGCCTCGAAGAGAGACAAACCCTGGAGTAGTATTCAGCTCCAATTTCCTGGCCCCCCCTATGGACTTTTCTTTTTCACTTTATCGTTTACTCGGAATATTTGTTGTTGTTATTTTTTCCAACCAAAATCTGATGGAAAATTCATAATCCCAGGTGCAGTGGGTACAAACCGATTGGGTCTCTCTACCGTATCAGACCGGGTCTGACACCCGTGGGTATTATTTGCGAGCCCAATGATCGCCAGCATAAATAATTCACAACCACCGGTCCCACCAACACCACCTACAATACGAACACGAAGGTAGAACGGTGGAAGGTAGAAACGTGCATGCAACACGGACACCCAATTCATATTCAGAGTTCGGGGAGCCAACTATGGTCTGAGAGTGCCCAGAGACATCCCATACACACACACACATCCAGCACATCATGCATATGGAAGCAAACGTACTCACACAGTGGTGCGCGGCAAAGAGTTGAGGAGATTTTTATCTGTGATTCTCACTGATTTCATGGCAAATAAATCGCTCATTTTCGCTTAATTGGAAAATTATGGCCTTTGAGTGTATTGTTGCAGTAAGTGGGTAATTTCAAAATGTATATCTCTCTCGGCCAGCATATGAATAACTGGCTGGTTGCCCTGCTGTCCGGCTGTCCGATTGTCCGACTGTCGGTCAGCCGGTTACGAATTGTTGTGAGGGGTGGTTGTTGTTCACGGTGGTGGTGGCCGGTGGGTCTGTGCACGCCGCCACGCACATGGATTTCGATAAATTCCAAATGAGTTTGTAAATTGCGTTATTTTTGGAAACTGTACAATAGGCAGTGTTCATTGCTTTTTAGCCGTTTGTCGGTTGTTTTGTTCTGTTTTTTTTTCTGATCGAGTTTTAGATGCAGATATGAGAATTGATGAAGTTCATTAAAATTTAATTTAATAATACTACGGAGCCGAATTAATATGGTGATTTGTGAAGGGGTGGGTTATCTATTTGCAGCGGATTAGTCGTTTTAAGTGAGCTTAAATGTAAGCACACTTTAAAGAGTGAAATACCTAGCTGGCATGACTCACCATGAACCCAGCAAGTGAGTGCTTTAATTACCACACACATCAGGGGGGGAACACATCGACTCGTAAATTTTACAAATAATCAGCACGTCATTTTTCATCATTTAGTGTGAATATTGGGTTCAGCCAATAAAAATGACATAAATCATTTAATTTTTGACCATTGATTGAAGAACGAATTGTTGAAAACGTTCGAGGGATCTGTGACACACAATTTACGTGAATAAGAACTTGAATAGCGCTTAACATTGGCATTTAAGAAGCGTTTATTGTTAATATACTTACTCTCACTAGGTATGCATAATTTATTTTTCAGTCTTTGTAAGCACGTGGCTATCGAACAACAAATCTATCGGCCAATGCCCTCTCAACATAATTCTACAAACTACTGGGCGACATTATTTTCTGTTTGCCCTATGCGATGCAATAATACTGTAAATAATTCATTTGACGAGTAAAGTTCGTGTGGATAGGATGATTTTTGTTATAGGTAGTCTGTTTATGCTCACTCGATGACAGTCAGCGCACAGATTGGTGACAAATATGGTAGAATAATATTGAGTCTGTATGGGCCTTTAACCACAACTCATTGCTTTTATCCTTAGTTTGATTTAGAACACAGACAGTTTTATGCTGTAAACTTACTTTTCAGACATACATCCAGCCGACTTCTATCTCTAAGTGAAACACGGTCTTAGGGCCGACGGGGCACCCAATTACCTACCAACCTCGTGAATAGGCGTAATGAGTCAAAATCAAATCATAACGGCCAAGGGGAAAATCGCGAAGCCGGATATCATACTTGATTTATGATGTCAAATCTATACACTGGCACATTATCTAGCTACTGACTGCTGTTCAGATATACTGATTCAATAGATTTAAGGTACATACTAGATTACATACTAGACTACCTGTGTATATGTATGTTGTATTACTGCAGCATAGAAAGGATATCAAATATTTTCATCATGAAGCCGAAAAATGGTATTCCTACTGCCGTTCCTATCGATCTAGGTATCTTTAATTTAAAACATTCTCTTTAAGAATACCTCACTTCTCTTGGCAACAACAACATCAACTGCCAGATAAGACCTAATCAACTCCAGCTATCGCCGCTTACTTAATCAAGCTACTTCTCCCTTTCTCTATATGCACATGTACATGTTCATATACACTTTCTCCCATTTAGTTGTATCCCTTTGAGACCATGTGCTCGGATAGGCATATCTTATATTTTATCTATGAGTCTCGTATAATAATGAAAACAAGCGACTGTGTGTCCTGGAAGTTTAAATTACCCGAGTTTAATTCGATAACACACATACACACAGAGCCGCATAACGCAGTTGATTATATGGTAAACAGTTTAGTACCACAGCACTGAGTTGAGTAACAACTGAGGATCCTTGCTGGCGCTGCAGGCTAATACAGACTGACACAACTCCATCGGAATAAGAAAAATGAAGGGGGATTCTTATCATTGCCGTCTCTCGCATATGCAACGTCTTTCCGACACAAACTGGAACAAAAAATAAAATAAAACTAAGGTCAAACGATGTAGCACAAATATCCTTGGAAACATAAGGCCACATCAGTGCCTACTCATATGTATAACCATGTACACGTATACTTATTATAGCACTGAGTAGGTAGTGTTTGGTAGCCGCCTTTGTCGGCAACGAACAAAAATTCGTGTTTATCCAGCCAAAAATATTTTGCCATCAACGAAGAATGTGATCCTAGAGACTATTCTTCTGTGTTTGATTTATGTGCATTATCAGGACACACTCGTGTTTCTCTCCTTAAGCTTTTGCATGGCCATAGAAACAGCCCAAACAAACTGACATAGAATCGTCTACAAAGTAAGAAAACTCTAAGAGGACCGAAAATATGACAGGATCCCTCACTTTCTTCGGTTGAAAGTGAAAATGATTAATTTTTTGTTCATCGACTGGCATTCCTCGGGCCAAGTGGCCACCCTAACATGATTGTGACTTCGAAATTAATTTACTGTAATTTTTCGTTTCTAGTTTCCACTTTATTCTCTTTGTTTTTTCTCATTGTGTTGGATTAATCCACCGGGGTGGAGGGTAGCAAAATGCGGCAAGTGGAAAAAAAACCAAGGAGAGAAATACAAAAATAAAGGAGCAGCCCTAGTTGAAGAATAAAAACAGAGAAAAAAAATATAAACCCAAAATGCGGAAGTTCAAACTGAACGGAAGGGCAAAACAAAAACAGCAAAAAGTTTCCAAGGATAAAATTAGGGTCACTGGGTGTGTTTTCTGGTGTGGAATTCTGAATTAAAGCCACACGAACTGAATATACGACATAGTGTAGTAGAGTTGAGTTGTGTTGTCGGGAAAAGAATTTCGGTTTATCTTTCTACCAAACCTACCCAGGTATTTTCGCCTTTTTTTGTATTTTCGTGAGAATGTGTACAGCGTTCGTAATGCTTTCTATATCATTTGTATTTTCTCCCTGACAAGCCTTTTATAATTTTAATTTCGGACTTTGTTCTTAGTGAAGCACTACTTCTGCTTCCTTTGCCTTAATTTGGCTCTTACATAAATATGGTTATATGAATGTTTTTGTTATCTCACGCAAGCTCTATTGCGGTTCGCAAAATCATAAACATATCAACTTTCTTGTCCAGAGTGTAAATATGGACTACTCGAATAGGGATTTCGGGAGGTTTTTGGAAGTCGAGACGGAGATGATTTGCGGACAATCTGCATCAAGAGGCAGTCGACGATCTTGTTCACAATAATCCCTGCAGATCTTACAGGCTCTATGCTTGAACCGAAGACTTCGCAGCGTAAAAACTAGTTGGTAGCCTTTTTTTACTCAAACTGGAGCAAGTTCTGCTAAATTTTTCCTTCAGCTTGCTCCACTAAGTCCGTTCAGATGTTACTATCCGACTTTGCAAACCTAGTTAGTTCCGTTAATATTTCTGCGTTTTCTGTTCTGCATCGATTGGTCATTTAAGATGTCTATTTCTAACATTTCATACCCATACAGCCAGCTGTTACCAGTAATAAATGTAGTAAGACCTCGCAACATTTGGTTCGATCAATATCTGTATTTCGGTAAGCAAGTAGAAGCTAATAATGCCTTTGAATTTGCGGACTGCACATAAGAAAATAGAGAACAACTGACTGAGTACTGTACTGCACAAAAGTAAGTTTCGCCATTATATCAAGCCATTATATGGAGATCAAATGGTTTTTCCAATTTTCGTTTATCAACATCTCGGCAGTTGAACCGGAAATCAGTTTTATGACACAGATAAGACGAACATATCAAATCATTGCAATCTTACGTATTGTAGAAGAATGCTTGAAAATAATTGTACGAACAGTGTGTACTTACTGGTCCTTGGCTAAACTTATCTTAAACTATGTCTTTCGACTTAACCTAACAATGCATATGTTTAAAAACAGATGAACGTTCGTGATCATGTACATACCCATTCACGTGTACGTGTGTCAGACGTTTTCGTGCATCATTTCACGTGTATTAGGATGGACATGGGATCATGTGAATTTTGTGTAGGGTAACAAGCATGTTCTTGCCACGTGATCACGTGTACTTAAATGCATTCATGCTCATTTGTGTCTCTGGTACGGCTCTACAGCGGTAGCCAATGTGAGTCCTTCTCAGATTGTTGTTCGAGAGTTAATGACATCGGATCTGACCACTGTTGAATCGTATACAAGAATCGGAGTACAAAAAGTTGTTTTCATACGAAGTCACGGATAATTCTAAGTCATTCAAGCAAATCGGTAATTACTATCATTTGCTGAGGTCGTATAAGGTTTAAACTTACTAAAAAGATTATTTAAATAACAGGCAAGAAATTAAAAAAAATTAGAAGGATAGCGTTGCTACTTACTTCACACGAACACGATGAATTTGAATCACATACTGCAACTAACCTCTTACATTTTCTCTTGCTCAGAAATGTTTGTGCTTTTTGCACACAACGGTAAATACGGTCTTCCATGCGGAACGTTAATAGCTTGGATTATACCTGTCGTTTTATACCAAACTTTTGTCATTCGAACGACTTTGATTTTTGAATTATGTTCCGCTAGATTCGCAAAATAACACACTGTGCGGCGTTAAGGTTTTGCCAAACGGTTCCATAAAAATGCAGTGGTGACTGTCGTCTGTCTGTGTTTGCTTCTAAGTTTATAAAATGTTTGATTAGGCTTAGACCTGGATATCAATTTGTCGCCATGAACATTTAAAAAATGGGATTCCCATAGATTGTAAGATTCTATTAATTTTTTTAAATTTTGCGGCATCTCATCGAGTTATTTTTCAAAGTTTATTGCAAATTCGGTAAATGGAACTGGTAGGGATTGAATTCGTTAACTAATATTAAGAATTGTTTCCTTCATGATATGCTGACACTTTGGAAAGCAAACACTAGTGGCACTTCACTATCGAATCGAACTTGTAAGTATTTTTTTTTTTTTGAAAAATTGCATGAGTGTTTAGAAATCCTGCTGTTGATTCCAAAATCGAACAGACCACTTTTAGGCACATACCCCCACACATTCAATTATGTACATCATCGTCTGACAAAAACCAGACTCAATGTTTGACATCCAACTGTCACTGCCGCTACCATCAGAATAATTGATCACTGGAAGGTGTCAAAATGTGTTGAAAATATGTTTTCTTAAGAAATGTTATTCGAATTCCTTTCAAATGGAAATCTAACTGATCCCCACCCACCCATGCCTGTGATCTACAATTTATAACCCACTAAACATACTCATGTGTTTAAGTTTGCTTTGCATTTGTTAAGCGAATGATACCGTGCAGATACGAGGTTCTAAATATAATTTTGATTTTTTTTAAATAAACCAACTCTATTGTGTGTCAACCTACGTTCAGGAAAAGCTCTTAATATCTACACAGAAAAAAAAGGAAATAAAAATAAATACGAAAGTATTCCTGAGAAGATTTATAACCGATCAAGATTTCTTCGCGTTCAATTCGTTTCTATCGTCTTTTTTTTCTTTTCTCGCTGACTTCAGGGGGAGATCTACGCACAGTCAGTTCTTGCTTAAGGTGAGATGAAAGATGAAATAATGTGTGCGAAGGAAAAACGAACGAAAACAAAAAGTAAACGAAAGCAGATGCGAGAAAAAGATGAATGTATCTTTGAGATGCACATGCCCAGCTTTATCTATATGCATCACCTTTGACGGATTACTTGCGGATGAAACATGTTTTAATGGCGTTGATTATAAATTTTGTTCAGTGTTACCTTTTTTTTTGAATCTTTTTATTTTCGTTTTTTTTTCCAAGACAGCTCTTCGAGAGTAAAAAAGAAGAAACAAAAAATGAAACTACACAAGTGTGTGCGAGTGTGTACGCTGGTTGACTGCGATGTTGAAGAAGAGAAAACATGAAATATCCTCATGTTAAGAGCTGATCGTTTGAGCCATCGTGATGCCTTTTCACCTCACTCACACACTCAATATTCACTTCATATCGAACAACGACGACGAGCAGGCCGTCAGTAGTTGTCGCCACGGCACTTGATTAACCTGCTGATCAGACTCAATGTCCGAGATGGATACATGGCTATAAGGTGATACTTGCAAGGCTCTTTAAAATTGTCCCCTCTCATATTTGTGGCGGATCGCTGCGAGATATACGAGGTATGGTGTGATTACAAGCGGATTTTACTTGACAAACCCAACAAAATGAAAAAAAAACGAAGCCTAAGGAGGATGATGCAAAAAAGAAAAAAGCCGCAAACAGCGATAAATCAGGTGACAGAAATTAATTGAGTTATTTTCTTGCACCACATCTTTGAGTCTCGGATTAATTTGTATACTACATGCTTATGGGGACAGTTGTGTGGGTATGATGGGGAGGTCCATGTTTTGTTAACATTTTTAGGGCCAATCGATGTGCATTTCCTGCGGACTGTCATTCAGAGTGATTTTGAGTTGGCTTAGAAATCCACACGCAAACAGTGGGGTCTGGCCAATCATTGGCCAGTGGCTAAAGTTTGCTAGCCGATGTTCAAATTAAAATAACATTGTTGACAGTAGATTACAAATGCATATAATTAGAGCTTTTATTTTTTAGGCCTAAAAAGCTATACCAAATTTCAATCGATAGGCAGCCGTTTAATGTTTTTATGAGCACGGATTCAATGTTTGTGCTCTTATTTCAGATGCGTCTTGCCAAGGGGAGTATTCTTTTGCTAGAAAATTTAATTCAATTCAACACACAGTCAACAAGTTGCCACAAGTCATTCATAACGCCCGCACCCGCTATCAAACGTCCTACATAATCCTGTTTGTTTCCAAAGTATTTATTTTGACTGTCGTAAATAAAGGCATAAAATCAACAATGAACAACGCTCGTAAAATTACATTTACGACATTTTTCGCATATCGAAGGGGGGCCAGGGGACACGGCCATGCCCAGTCAAAAGTCACAGACACTATTTCAATGGCGCATTGGTGGTAACTTGATTCAGAAGTTAACGACTTTATCACACCTCGTTGCGGTAGGTAAAGTAATAAAATTATTATATATGTATTATCATGATGATGATCGCCATCGTGCCACTTCACCTGCCTGACCGACAGCCACTGTTTGCCCATAGCATGCAGTATCCCTCCCAGGTCTGTTTACGGCATTGTGGCTGCCGCAATCGTAATCGTCATCATCATCGGCATTGTTCACGTTGTCACGGGTGTCCCATAAAACTTTTCAATCGTCTGTCAATCCGTTCGTCAATTGTCGTCGTCGGCGTTGTCGGTCGTCGTCGTCGAAGTCGTCGTTGTCGTCGTCGTCGTTTACCAGCGACTGCTGCACTCCGAGACACTACATGTTTGAGTGAGAGGGATTGTCACTATAAGTGTTGGTAAGCCTTTACCGATGAGCTGAGCACTTTGAAGAGGATTCCACCGGTTCGGGTTGCATATGGGCAAGTCAACCGTCATGGGTTTGGGTGGTTTGGAGTGTTGGCATGGTTAAAATTTTACTTTACAATGTGCGATCGATGTTGACAATGCATCCGCAATTACAGCAAGTTAAACATTTCAATCACGATTTACGGTATTTCATTAATATTTTCGTCTGAAGCCTGACGCTTCTTTGATTCTTTTTTTTATCGTATTCTTTTTTTTTGTATTCATTTTGATTGTTTTAGTATGCATCGGAGGTTCGACTGAGGGAAAAATAAAACAGAAGAATCTGCACATATTGGTTAGAATATGTTTTTTCTGTACGAATTTTTGCCTGCATTGCATGCAATTTTGAGTTTGTTTCTCTTGTACTGCCGATCGTTAGCATCGAACGAGAGCAGGGAGCGATTTAAGACACTCTGCCGTGTTATTGCTTATGCGATGCAGGATTGGCTTGTAAAATGTGGGACGTGATTGAGTTGAGTGTTGTATACATGGCGTTTGGCCATGATGTTTCATTAAAAAGATTTGTGGCGGCTCAAATTCAAATACAAATGGAAGCACATAACGCATTCAGGTCTAGACAGTTAGATTTGCCTTGGCAGAGGGAAATTAGAGCAAAGCAAAGGCAGACAGAAATCATGTCAGCGTTGAGTTGGGAATAGTAAATGAAAGAGGAAGCACCTTGGTAACTAATAGCAACCGAAGGTAACCAAAACACTGCGTAAAATCAATTGTTACGACTGAAAAAAAACGCACGCATTGAGTATTAGAATTTAGAAGGATACTTAACTTAAGAGTCTGTGCAAAATATTTGTAATTTATCAAAATGTAACTAGCTCCTCCCACAACCACAATTCAGTGTGGGTAATCTATTTCAACCCTGCTACAACTATCTAATGCTTGTTGTATAGCTCTCATCCTTATCGCCGTCGCCATCGCACTGGTCCCCTTTCTTCTTCTACATATATCGTCGGCAGCCATTGTGTGCATTCGATGCGACAACGGCAATGGCAACGGCTGCGACGGCAGCAGCAACCTTTTGTCACAGATGTTACTTCTTCGTTCCTGGTGCACAATGAAATAGAATCGAAGCGGCTGAATAAAGTTAGAAAACTGTTATGAAAAACAGAATGGCAAAAAATACACCAACAAAATCGAGAGAAGAACAATCCGCCATACTGTTTCTTAAATTTTTGGGATGTGTGTACGAATTCGCTTCGGTTCGGCCGACGGTGGTTGAAAATCACTAACGGCAGCATTCCTACTCTTCTCTGTGCATGCAGTCTTTTCCTTTTTTTTTATCTCCCGATGGGGGATTACAATTGGAAACCTCTAAGGAGAAGCAGAGCAATAGCATCCATGACGGTTTAATCGTTTTTAAAGTATTCACCGGTTCGAGGAAGGCGACCATTGAAGGGGGAACATCCTTACCGCGGTTAAATAAGGAAAAAAAAGTAGACTGCCCGCGCAACTGAGTGCTATAGTATCTTCGTCCGAAATGATTAATGCGATGTTACTATGGTGATTACGTCTGTATGTGTGAAGGGATAATGGCTTATGACGACGATGTCCACTGATGGTGGCGTACAGCCTGAAGTGCAAGCGAGACACATGTACTGTTTATTCCTCTCACTTCGCGGCAAAGACTAATGATTTCGATTTTTTTAATGGAAATAATTTGGCAGATATAAATTGGGTGTCGGGTAAATACGTGTTTTATTGGTCACATTGTGTTGGGTTATTAATTTAGCTTTAAATTCACACAAGTTGACTGTTTTTTTTTCAAGCAAGGTGAAATTAATTGGGTCTAAATGAGTGTTAGAAGAGAAGCCAATAAATTTCAGAGGATTTGTGTGCGAATGAAGGAGGAGGGACCATTTTGTATTAGGTTGCAAGGATTTGTGAAGCTCATCTTTTTTGTATTTATTTATTTATATTCACGCATTGCATGAAGATTCTAGTAATTGAACTTAACTTTGTCGTTTGCGCACGTTGATAGCGGTTGATTTCTCTTTTGATCAAGTAGGAAAATTGAACGAAACTTAACGAACGTGAGATAAGCAGTTAGTATGTTTACAGGGTATCACTTCTGTGTATTCGTTTGATTTAAATCTCCGTACTTCCATAAGGACTGGGCCTTAGGTATAACCAGGCATTTTAGTTTATTCAAATACAAAGCGATTCTCTCAAATACGTACAGCGCCAGGGCTTAGCCTCTCCGCAACCACTCGTGCTGTGTGCGCTATTGGTCTCTCACAAGTGAAAGTGATCTGCAGTTTTTTATGCCGACAGCGAACGGTCAAATTTGAGATGCATTGTCTAAACAGTTATACTCTTTCAAAAATTGGCCTTGCAATTTTTTTTTGTCACGCTGGGATTCGAATCTGGGCGCTGAGCTTCAAGTGCGCATGAGTCAACGCACAGACCCATAACGCAACGACCGCCGCTTCTCAAATATGATCGGGAAAAATTTAACGAAACTTAACGAACTTATGTTGGTTGCAGTATATCACTTCTGTGCATTCGTTTAACTTAAAGCTTCCTACATCCACAATGGTTGGGCGTTAAGTATAATCAGTCACTTGAGTGTATTCAAACACAAACTACTACTATGGCAAACTTCTTTACATAACACGGTCGCTGATGAGCCTTACTAAGGAACTCGTTTAGAATAGATGGGAGTTCGAGAAGCAACATCACATTCTTTACAGAAAACATTTGAATTTTTACTGAATATTTTAGCGAAATTATCTAGTTCATTGAAAATTCTATTTGGGTGTGGAACAACTAAATTATATCTCGCCCGAGTGATTTATTGTTATATGAGGCAGTATTCTTATTCTGATTCAACGCACATATGCTGGATAAATAATGACAGCACACAATGAGAGTAAGAAACAATCGAGACTACTGTGCTAGATTTCGCAATTATTTTCCTAATTCAAACAGTCCCAGGCATGAATCCAGTAGGACACCACAAGCGAGTGGGCATCTATTCCAACGCGTGCGTTTAAGTTGTAAATCTTTCACTGCGAAAATAGGTTGTCGAGACAATTTTTTTATGAGTACTGAATTCTTGAACGTACATGTTCACATCTTCACGGTTATCCTAGAAACATTGAACAATTTTTGTTTAGACTTCAAAAATGTCTAAAACAAAAGGACTTTGTCTATTTCTTATGCATACTGTTAAATTTGCATATGAGACTAATATTTCATAATGCGGTCAGAAATAAAGAAAGACGGGTCACATGTAAAGACAAACAGGACAGCATGTTTGCAAACAAGCACAACATGAGAAAACAAAAGACGATGGTCCTCCACGTATGCTTTCCTTTCGTTCCGTGCCTGTGCAAATTCAGTTGTGTTTGTGTTTTCGAATGTATCGCTCAAAATAGTTCAACGGACAAAGAAACAAGATCACGCGGCTAACAGACTGACCTGAGCAAAGAACACAAAAAAAAAATACCAACAAAAAAACGAAAATAAGGCGAAAAATGCGATTTCGTAGAAAATTTTTCGGCATCACAGATACAAGACGCAGAACTAACGACGCGACTGCCTTTTTAAATGTCGCAAAAATTCTGTTTTTGGATTTTGCATTGTCTGACTGATTTTTTTTTCTTTTGTTTTTTTGCTTTCATTTCATTTTGACATTTTACCTCCTCTCCTCTGCGACACTCTGTGTCTGCTAAGGTGACAATAAAAGGCAATAAAAGTGGCAAAAAAACAAAAAAAAATATGATTATATTTCCGCGCAAAAGATACACAAACACTAGAGAACCTGAACCAAGCAAATTTGAAATTTGACCTTTTGTCTGTTGCCTTGGTTTCGGTTGGCTTTGTCATGTGTATACGAACATATTGCTGTTTGTACAAAACATTGCTTGCAGTGAAGTTCCTCGGTCATATCTAAGTGTACAGTGGTTGAGGTGAAAAGTCTCTCAACAAGTAACCAATTAAAAACGCAATTCACACTGTTACAGGGTTAACATTTTTATTGTACTTGTCGTTGGTGTTTTTTTTTCTTTCTCGAGGACGGTCTGGCAATTTCCTTTTTTCAGTGATGTCTAAAAGGCAACCTGTTGAGATGTGGACATTATAAAAGTCTTCAAAATGTTTCAAGGTCTTCCAAAGATGTGTCCTTTTCATGCGAAATTCGGCTTTATGAACTGTTTATTGATACTTAACAGGTATGTACGTCATTGCAATGATAATGGAATCACGTAACTGACTCGGATATGGAAAATGTTATGTAACCTTTTTGTAAGTAATTTAGGAAACGTGTGTCTACAGGTGGTTACCCCATGTTTTGCAAGTACGGCCAGTGTTTAATGATAATTACTGCCCGACAATTAGGTCACACTCATTCATATAGGAATTTCAAGGACAGTTCTATTGTAGAAACCAGTACAATGCAGGTGCATTAGCCGCATCTAATGAATTTCAAGCAAACAGTTTTCGATATTTTCAAGGGCATATTTCCGTCTGCTTTTCGAAAATTACGTAACGTGTACTTTAAAAGAAAGAATAAATCGAGTTTTGGTAAATAACTTTCAATAATTCGAATGCCTTCCAAACTCACTGAATATGTAGGCAGGGTCACAAGGTTGACCATTTTTCATCAACTATCCGATTGTTTTGTCAAGTCAAAAGTTTTCTACTGTTCTATTATGCGAGAAAAAAAATCAATAATTTTATAGCCATGCGAATCATCCATAAGACTTTGTAAGTTTTCTCCCTTCTCAGATTTTCTCTAGAGGCCAATTGAAAAAAACGGAAAAATAACAACTTGCCAAAGGAATATAGTAGAGCTATAGCATCCCTATAAAAATGCAGATAGAAGGAAGTTTGTGCCAGTTTCAGATTGAAATTCAATTGTCTCGGCGATAGCAGAAATGTTATGGGGATAAAACAAATTTGGAAATGTGGCGATAACTGTCCCAGCAATCAAGTAAAATAAGCGACAATAAATCACACAACATCTGAGACACCTGCAAACACCTTCATGTCACGAGTTTGTTTTTGAATTCTTTCCGAATCATTTTAATGAACGCCTTCAACTTGTGTATGTAATTTATCAAACATTTTATTTGCGTTGCTTGTCTCTTAACTTCAGTTTGCTACATTTATTGTGTCGTCTTATATTTATGTCCTATTAAGTGTGACTACGTGGGCGCAATGAACAATGTACTTATATAGTGTTCGTTATAAACCAAGTGAAATGCATCGAATCATACGATCATGTCATTTTTATTTGTTATTCCGATTTACATTTTCGTTGCATCTTCAGTTCTTTCATTTTCAACAGGATGATGATCAGGTTCATTGGCTTTTAGTGGAGTTATGTGAGCCATCTCACTCCAGTGTCAGCTTTTTTGCTAGTATATTAACCGATTCAGTGGCCAGCACTGGTAGTGGTCTAAACTTTGAATTAACCTAGTTTCAGTTATTTTGAAAGTAATATCTTCTTTGCTCGAAGGTAAAATGTTCTCAGTAAGGCCTTTGATAATTAATAAATATTTATTTAATAATAAATTTATAGTTCTGTTGGACCACGTTTCATAATCAGTACTATCGAGGTAGATTGAACAGATCCATCACAGAGCTTAAAATAATGACTTATGTGATGATCGCAATGTAGTGAGCTTTTTCTAATTGGTCCCAATTTTGCTGCCGCCGTCGGTATTTTTGTTCGTTTTATTAACTTAAGGGGCGAAGTACAAGGTGGGCCAAGCAAGACCAGTCAATGGTAAAAACGGACACATATTTTATTTTCCAATATAAAGTAGATAATGAGTTAAAATTATAGATTCATATTTAATTATTTATAGTTTGTATATATGTATTGATCTGCGGCCGATGGGTATATTTAAAAGACAAAGTGTATGTTACATTCGAGAATATTCGAGACGAAATACGAAAACTGCCATCAGAAAAGATTATACGGTGTAATGGAAAACAAGCTTTAAAAAGCCAATGTCTGTATGGTGGTGGGCATTTGTGCAACGTATTATTTATATATATTCCATTTATATATATTTTATATATATGCAGTTTAGAAACGTTTTTTTGGAACTTATTCCATAATCTATTTTGAATGATTCTTAATATCTCAGAACTGGAAACTACTATGCCACTTAAAAAATGAAAATAATAGATATGTTGCACAGACTCATATTGTTCTGCATGATGTATGAAAAGCTTTCAAGCTGTTAATTTGCTTATGCTAGCACAATTCTACGGCATACTTTACAGTGCAGACTCCTAGTTTCCTTTCATATATGTATATTTTGTAAACGTCACCCACGAACGATTTTTACAAAGCCGAAGAGAAAGTGGCCTGCGGTACAATTTGAATACAACTAGTATCTAAAAAGTCCTTTAAAAAGTGCACTCAAATGCATCGAACCGTCGTAACGGGACGGTTACCATCGTGGAGCTTAAAATGTGATGTAAATAAAACACCAGTTTGGAATTTTGTGTGGTATTAATTGATCTTTTACAGATACGTTTCACGGCGCCATAAATGGGTAACTTACTATATAAAATAAACCAATTTCAATTCGCTTTGTATTTATAAAGACTAAAAAATGCAATTTTGGTTAATTAATTACTAGCATGCATTTTTTTAATGAAATCATTCTTGACTTTAATATTTTATTTTCGCATTTTTAGAAGTTATAATAAGTGACTATAATCGAAGCAGCATATATATTATAAGAATGCGGTGAAAGCGAATCGTGTACTTACATTATGAAATAAAATTTTCCTAATAAGAAGCTTGCAGACTTAGCGAACGTAATTTTTTGAGTATTTATTGTAAATAAAACAACATTGTTACATGTAGATTATCAGTGTAAAACAGGATCATATAAAAATGCGAATCTAAGTATTGGTGTATGTGATATAAATTCCTAGTCAATCTATTCAAATAAACATTTTCTTTTCCAGTTTGTGCCAACGACAATATGTCATCTAATAATAATATAACATGGGTGGCGCTACAGCCCGTAGAGAGCCAGGGCCTAGCTTCTCATCAACCACTCGTGTTGTGCGTGCTATTGTTCTATTACGAGTGGAAGGGGCATACAGTTTGAGAAGCTTTTTCTAGACAGTTTATACTCTTTGAGCATTGTCAGTGACTCGAAAGAGGTAGGGGTCGTGAAAAGTATTTCTTGTCGTACCAGGAATCGAACCTAGACAGATTGATCCAAGAGCGTAGAAGTCGACGGACATACCCACAACGCCACGGGCCACCAAAAATATGTCATCTACTTTTTTCAATTTGTTGCAATCTTAAGAAAGGTGTAAAACAAGTCTTGGCTGTTGTGTTTGTTCAAATTACTATTAACTAGACTTCTGAATTAATTTTGGTGGCTTTAGAAATTTGTTTAAAAACAACAATTAAATCATATTTTTCAACAGTGTTTACATATATGCTGTATACTCTTGATGTGTGTGTAGTAATGTCTATTCACAGCTTGCATGCATTTAAACAGCGTAAATGTATATTCATATATAAGCACATATGAAAAGCTGGGAATTATATATCATTGATATATTTTTAACATGCGTATAAAAGATTGCAACTTGCATCGCAAAATCGGGGGTTGGAAAATCTTCAATCTTGTCTTAATTTGAAACAGTTATGTATTTAATTTAGACTTAACAAATTTGGTTTTCATTTCGAAAAAAAATGTGCAAGATAGAGTTACAAATTCAAGGTTCAATCTTTCTGGACCTTCTAAATATGAAATTGTTTCCCAGCGCCGACGCCGTGGCATGAGATAAAAAAGTAATATATGCACAGCCAACATAAATATGTATGAGAGCTTGTGTCAGATACACGCTGTAACATAATAAGATGAGCGTAAGGTCATAAAGAGCCAGTAGTTTAAGGTTGAAATATTGAGTTTTAAGGAAAGTGATTAACAAGTTAATGGGGATAAGCTCTGTTTGTATTTGATATCATTCAAAGCTTGCTTTAGAAGAATATTTAACTTTACAACTGGTAGTGTTATTATATTTCCGTAATGACGAGATAGTTGCTATATTTCAGAAAGAAGTATATGCAGTATGCGATGTTAGCTTACCTAAATCCCATTTAAGACAGAAGTAAGAAAGGAGTATGTGAAGCTAACGGTGTTGGATGCTTATAAGGAGATGGTTTCTTTTCGAGATTTCATTGCAAACCATTTTTACTCAAACTACTTAAACGCTTATTCAGTTTTGGGCTAATAAGTACCAGAAGAACACAAATTGTACGGAATTATGATGTTCACAGGGGGTAGTCCAATAAAATCGAAAGTATGTAATTGTGTGAAGTTTATTCTGAACCAGTTTACTATGAAAAATTACAAATTATTTGCTTGCAAACCAATATAGTCTAATTTCTGTTCCATGCCAACATTACACGCATATCGTGTATGCATATCGCCCTATAACTCGTTACAAAAATTGTACGAAAAACACTCACAATTTACACCAAAGGAGTACGACAAATTTTCAATTTAGTTCCCAAAAATGAACTAAATATAGCAGTAAAAGTTGCTACTCAAGCTTAAGCAAAATTAAATTGTTATCAGATGAAATGCAAATATTCGTCTGACCATCGTACGATGGTACCCTTACAGAGGTTCTAAGAGAAGTCTTTAGAAAGGACTTCGAAAGAGAGATTTAAACTCCAGTTGCTGGACGGGATTCTGTCCCTGCTATCGTGGGAACGCTTGAGTTGTACGAAGATTCGATGATAGTAAAACCATACATTGAGTACACCACATTCTCTTTACAATTAACGTTTTTCTCACACATTCAATCATCTTGCAACGTTATGTAGGTACTAATACTATAATACTTACAGTATCCCCTTGCGATGGATGACAATCCTTTCTGCTGCAGTTGCGCGTTAGCTGAAAAGAAACGCTGCATAAAGAGACGAACAGGCACTTTCTCCGAAAATAAATCCCAAAGACGGACTACTCTATTCTTCTTGAACGGTCGCAACAATTGGATTTGTAACGAATGAATACCACGACCGACTACCGACGAATTCCATGTTGTATATTCGCGAAATCACAAATTTTCTTTCCAAATTGAATCATACATGTACGTACTTACATATGTACACATGCATGCATTGGCGACGAGATTCTCTTCGCCTGATTTGTAGGACTAGAAACACTGATTTGAAATGAACTTGAAATAATTTCAATTTAAGATGAAATCAAAAAGACTGAGGAAATAAATATTGCAATATAGGAAATCACTTTTAGACACTGTATTATCAATCAGCACATGATCTACATTGGATGCAAATCGTAGATTAAGATATCCATTAATTAAGCACGATAAACAGAGATGCCGAAATGCCGATTTAAGCTGGATTACAAAACATTGTCTGAACACACTGCCTCAAGAGCATATATATTTCACGTACGTGGAAAAACCGATTATTTCATATCGTAATTTGGCGCGCACTCTGACTGACAGAACGACACTGACACGGTTTGAGTGTTCTGAACTGTATTCAACTAGCAATACCTTCAACGGCCCGATGCAGTAGCCATTCACACGTGGGTTAATTCAAATTGGCACAGAGATAGATTATCCTTAAAAAGTTACACTCTAGAATTATAATTATTATTGCACTGAGTAGAGTAAGTTAATTAAGTAGGATGTTGAGAGAATAGTTGTTTGCCGCGACTTAAGTACAGGGTTTTAAAACTTCCAATTAGATCTGTCAATAGTTGCACACAGTTTCAATTAGATAATCATTATTGTTCATGCAATCAGTTGCGCAAAAACCAACAAAAACAAATTCCCATGACACATTGGGGACGTCACATAACAAAGTGCACACAATTAAGCCGTCGTATATATCTTGTCCGATTTGCGGTTTGATGTTTTGCGTTAAAAATGCGGTGACCTGCTGCTGTTCTTGATCTCACTAAATTACAAACAATCCTTTTGATAGCTCTGTTTAATGTGTCCTACAACTATTATTATTATGATTATGATTATTTTTATTACTATTACAGCTCCCCAAAAAGATGTTGATTTCTTTACGACTTCTATCAAACTAAACCCATAAAGCATTCAATTCGTGCCATATACATGTGAAAATCCGAGAACTCCTTAATCCAGAAATAAAAAATACCAAAAAAGCGACATACAGCAGCACCACCAGAGCACCAGCCACCACAATACTATAGAGCCCAACTACAGCGGCACCAGGAACAACAACAACAAAACAACAACAATACAGCAGCAGCAGCAGCCGAGTAGCAGAGTAGAGTAGAAGAAAGAAAGGAACAGAGAAAAAAAAATTTACGCCAATGTACACATATATCTGAGGAATTGCCATGGTGTGATGGCATATAATACATAAATAAGTATCTAGATACATTCTGGCGGTGGCTGAATATAAAATATACGAGAGACACACATCAGAGCGCAGAGGGCCTTCGCCGCCGCACACGTAATAAAGTATCTTTCACATGGTGATGTTGGTGTGTTCTCTGCCTTGTAGGATAAAGGAAAAATTCTGCGCCAACTAAACTAAAATGTATGGGTGAGTAAGGAAGGAGATTGTGTGCGTGCATGGACTATCGACAGCAGGAATACGCTACGCCGCGCCGCGCCGACGAGTGACTTGAGTCGTTTTACCCTATTGTTGGCTCCTCTATGTCAGCCTAGCTATGGGGCTGACAAAATGAGCCATAAACATTGCGAATGTGCAAGAATCCGAGTGGGGTGGTGTTGATGAAAATCAAAGACGGAAAAACTGACTAGCGACGGGCCGACTCCAAGTTGTCTTTCTCTCTGCGAATGAGAAAATTCAGTGTGGTTGAGTTCGTTTGATTATGTCTTGGCCAAAAGATTTGGTTGATATTAACGAGCAACGGAACTCTCAGTGTCAGTGGATGGGGCTTAGTGGAAAAGCACGAAGAGACGATAGTCCTCCATTGAGTGAGTGGATTCGGTGAAATCAATTTTACGAATTGTTGCTCAATTCACTTTTCCCTACTCGGACTCGGTCGTTTTGAGCTATTACTAGTGTGTCGTGGAGTTACTTTGAGTGCTTTTCTCGTTCGCTCTCGTAAATTTCAGTTATATTTATTTGCCAATAGCTTTGTTGTTGCTTTGAAAGTCTTCCCTTTGGGGGTGTGTGTTTAGTGATATGTGGGGAAACACCAACCAGTGCAGTGTTACCGAGTGTGAACTTTTTGCGCACTGTTGAGACGGATGAGACGCATTGGAAGTGCGTAGAAAAAAACGAATATCAATTGTGTAAATGTATTTATAAAGGACTGATAAGAATTGTTTGAATTTGAATTGAAATTATTTTATTTTCTGCCAAATTATAATAATAATCCAAGAATGTGGCGAAATGTACGTCAGCAACAAATTACCCTGCTAAGCTTCGCTTGCAAATGCTGTTGACACAGGCTATTCTTGAAATTGTTCAAGTAACAAAACCCAATAATTTTTTAATGTGGCCGCTAAATTGACCACACTAGATGCTGCCATAAATTCCCAAACTATGGGAGATCAAAATGTGTGTAAACTCACTTTTGCGACGTAAATTTTGTTTCACTTTTGGTTTATGATCCCCTATGGCTATATTTGTGTATCCTTACATATTTTGCTGTTTTAAGTACATTACTTATTAATGTAAAAAAAATACTACATTCAAGTGCTTTTTGGAGCCTCTGCCGAATTCAGTTTTTGTTGAAAACGCAGAGAACTTTTCTCTGTCAGTGTATACTTGAGTTAAGTGATATTTGTATACCCGATGCACAGATGATGACGACCAGACCAAATAAGCCATTTTTATTCTTTCCTTTGTTTTTTTGGAAAGAAAAGTCCAAACAAAGTGTTATGAATTTAACGCATTTAAGCAAATTTGTGATTTGCAATGAAATGTAGTAATAACGGTCCTATTAGCTTTTGCACAATAGCAACACTTTCCTCAACCCTCTATCGAAACCGCTGTCACCTTACATGGTAAACAACCCCCTTAGTCGGTGTAACTATTTTTCACACTCCGCTTCCTCTTATAGTTGCTATCGAACAAAGTGAGATGAATACTCTTCTGCACATTGCCCCATTTCGAAGGCGAAGGAAGGATATTTGGACACACTTTACTTCGGCACGAAGTATATAAATCCTAGACTAGTGCCAGAGAAAATCGAATGGCACTAGTCACTACATTCAAGAATCACTTCTCTCACTCGCTGGGCTGTGTACGCGTACAATTGTCGGAGCAAATTAAGTGCGAAATTTTTGGTGGGCGAGAAGAAGAAACTTTAATGTAGATCACGTGGCCGCAGAGGCCGTGTGACGGTCTATTTGCAATTTTTTTCATCATTGCGAACTTCGCATTGGATTTCGTGGTTAAAAATTGCCTCCTCTGCTTATCGAAAAGCAAGCATTTATGTGGGAATTGATTTCCTATACCCATTTTAATCAAAATAAGATATCCATTTTGCCGTCGGGAATCCATGACTGTTTCAGTATCCCGCCATTAATCCATTCCTCCATTCTCTGTATTCTCGCATACATGCATGCTGTGGCCGGAGAGTCTCATCTCTGGGAGAATAAGTTATTTCCGTGCTACCTGTGAGCAGTGTGTTCTTTCGTTTCAATGGCAACATGGTCGTGGCGCGCGTTGCCACTGTTTGTTGCGGCGGCAATAAAAAGGGAGGAGCGAACCCATAAAGCATTCTCCCAAGGAGACCTTTAAAAAGATGGATGTGTTGTGAAACAGAGATCGCTGTATGCGCGCGACGTGTTTGTGGGAGAGAGATGCCGGCATGGTTCACTCAAAGGAAGGAGTGAAGTGCGTAAAGTGTGAAGAATTATGCTTTATGCGAGCCATGATGTTTCACACATAAATCCTTCAGTGGGGCGGCTGAGTTTTTCCTTCTACGCATACACCGAGAGCTCACGGATGCCTGTGAAGAGGGAGAAAAACTGGCTGAGCGCGAATCGTATCTGTGTGAGATTTGGTACAACTGTGTTGAATGATTTTTGTCCCTCTTTCTGGGTTTCTTTCGACTTTTCTGTTTTCCCTCAACTGATGGAACTGGCGGCTGGCTACGCTTCTGGTGATTCTTCTGCTGTGCCCGCACGAGAGTATGTGCTCGACTGAGTGAGTGACTGACGGGGAAATTTATGTGTGTACGACAAGAAGGAATTGTGTGCGAATGATGTATTATTATAATGCGTTCAAATTTGATGGCGGAATTACTCACGTACACACAGTGCCTTTGTTATTATATTTTCCATCGCGAGCTTGTTTTTGATACTGTTATTGGTGTTGTTGCTCTGGCTTGTGTAACATGTTCTTGCTGTTAAAAAAATGAGAACAGGAATTATTCTACCTGCGCAAAGTTACACAGACCTGTGGTAAATCGGATGGGGGATGATGCTGTGGGGGTGTTTTATTGCTTTGCACTTGTAACCACTTGCAATTTGTAAAAGAAAACTTGTTTCAATGGATGAGATTTTTTTTTTGAAATTGGAATTTCAATAGTTGTGGGAGGGATTGGTTACCACCAACTGTTTGACTTTGTTTGCTTACCGTGAGAATAAGGCACGTTATGCATGGTATCAGAACACGCTCGGAAGACAACCAACAACTGATGATTGAGTTGTTATAGTTTGCACGTCAAACAAAAAGGTGGACATTATGAGTTCACTTGTGCATTGAAATACACGCTTATGCGTTTAAGAAGGCGTATCGTTTGTCTAAGGCGAGTAGTAGTACCTACAGACATATGTCAAGTTGCGTGTGAACACGTTTACATGGAACCAACGATATTTGTTATTCCTTTGAAATGATTAAATTGCAATGAGAATTTTAAAACCAACTAGGAAAATGGGTGAGCTTCCCAAATGAATACAATAATGGATGTTTCTAACACAGTATGAGCACACAAAGATATTCTAAACGCTTCTGAGAAGAAAATAGTTTCAGTTTTAAGCGATGTTCTTTTCATATTTGACTTTATGATTCTACTAATGTAGTAACCGATCAGCCCGCTGAGTTATTGGCTGTACATCTTAATTCAATCGAGATCAATGTATGGTGGGCCAACGATGTCACGATTTTTATATTATCAAAGAATAGGTTTAGCACGAGAAAATGAACAATTCTCCACTTGTATTGACAATTTCTGTATTCGTTTCTATTTAACCACATTTCGTTGACATAGAGTTTCCCACACACAAATTCACTTATTTAAGTTTGCAACCGACTAAAGTACCAGCAACGGAACATGCCAGCAAAAAATGTCATTTATTCCAAAAGTCGATACGCTTGCTGGTCCAAGTAAACACTGACTTTTGTCACAAGATACCCATCTCAGGTGTCTTTTTTCTTCTTCTTATTATTTACTTTACTTGAAGATACCAACTCTAAATGAGGACAAATTGTTACCAGTGTCAAGTATACGCGGACAGAGTAGGCAGTAACAAGAAGCAGCATTTCCTTCCCTTCGAGCGTGCAACATGATACTGCGATCGGCAAACGGAAGACAGTGACACTCATAACATCATCTCGCCCACATTCACACGTAACCCGGTTTAAAGCGAAGAAAAGAGCCGAGTATCCAATCCTCGGTTCCTTGATTAAACGCCGCTGAACAACTAAAAAACAAAAACAAAACAAAAAAAAAATGTATACGAATTCCAATTCCGATCAACTGCAGGTGTATGCCGCATGATACCAAGAGCCAAATACCGGTGTGCAAACTTGAAAACTGATGAAATTTGCCGCCACCAGGATGGCAGTGTTTACGTTTGATTCGCATATCTGTTTGCTTATCGCAAAAGTGCTAATTGATGGTTCTTGGAATTGAGGAGGACACGACATTCGGTGCAGGAGTACCCTTGAGGTTTAGCTTGCATCTAAACCTTTGGCCGAATTCAATTAATGAATGAACGATGAGTTTTTTTTCTCTTCGATTTCGATTTTCACTCTAGTAAATGCTACACTTGTGTGTGGATATGTACGTATCGAAATATACAGTATTTCGGGTTTTATCTGGGGGCCCATTGAATGTAAATTGTGACTTGTTTGTCACGGATTTTCCACATTATGATCTTGTGCACATTGTAACACGCGCCACTCCCCGTACCTATGCTTGAGTGAGAGCCTACCCAAGGGACGGGACCGGGGACGAATGGAACCTGGACCGCGGAGCGCACTGCCAGTGATCGATGAAGTAAGTATAAAATTTACGACGTGAAACTGTTGCTGTTTTTATTCGATGGATTTGTATGTATATATCTGTTCAATGTTCTCTAGAGACATAGGGGTGCACTATACTATACACATAGCACACAACTCTTGCAAGGAGGCGCACACGAAAAACTTTAAACACCGAAACAGAGTCGCGCGTTTCGTTTGGAGCACAAGGAACAAGGGCACTTTCCGGGGCACACCGAAACGAAACGAAACGAAATATATGACTTAATTTAATGTCTCGTGTGTTTGGTACGGCACTTGGGTTTGACTTTATTTTTATTTTTATTTTTTTTTATCTTTTCGTGGTCTGGTGCATGTTTGTCTTGTCGCCTCGTACAATTCCTTTACACACAATGGCTGAGCGCGCGTGCATGAATAAAAACAATCAGTCAATTTGATCAGCGGAGTCAATAAATATATTTTCGTTGATCGATGAAGACTTCGGAGTAGAGTAAGAAAGAAGAAAAGGAATTGTTGCTTGTTATTTTTGTCATCAAGTGCCGCATGATTGAGTGAAGTTACTTCAGAACTTGAGGTGATAAGTAGCTTCAGTTTAATGATAATCGATTTCCTATTCATAAACTTCACACCTGCTGTCAAACTACATTGTCATACCAATAATCAGAGATATATCGGCACTTCACTTCAAATTCACTGGCATCGCTCTAAACTACTTACATTGTTCATGTGGGTCCGACAATAAAGTCAATAAATTTAAGCATTTAGAAAGCCGAAGCAACTTTCTGCATACTCGACGCCACGTGTATCTACATGCCAAAAAATATCCACACCTACGCTACATCATTCAAGTAACTTGAAAGCCAATAATTCCAGTTATTACCTATCCCTTTTTAAATAAATAATTGACGGCCGTTGCCACGCAAATTCAATAAACCTCATCCACAATTTACCACAAAACTCCAAAAACGAATGAAGGACGATGATCGAAACTCATGAAATCAGAACATCTTATTCATTCTGAACCGTTTGGGGTAAGCGAAATCACATCTCGATTTATTGAATGAAATAACTATCATAAAATAAAAAAGAGATCCAAGAAGGCGTAAGGAAAAATAATCCACCAAGTGGCAAAAGCAGATTGGTTCCACTTAGAAAAATTGCCTCAGATAATGATAAAATAAACAACAGAACTTTATCCCAGACACGAAGGAGGAAAGTCGGCACTGTTCAAGCGCACCAACCAAAGGAGGAACCAAAGCAACCGTGCCAAGGCAAGGCAAGGCAAGGCAAATGTGTACATGTATCTATGAGCGAAGCTCTCGTATTCTATTACGGTTTCATATCAATGAAACTCTGAAGAAGAAAGTCTGCTACGAAAGGCGAAAGATACACTTGCCTTCGGATTGAATGGTGTTGGTGGAACCCTGACAACGAGTGGGATAACTTCGCCAAGTGGATGCCCTGCTACGTCTGCCGTTGGGTAACTACACACTTTGCACACGGACAGAATCCCTGGGGATCAACCAACGTAATCGTTTATATGACTCCTTTTTGCTATCCACACTTAATTCGATAGAATTTACTAAGATGAAAATGCCGCATCCAAAACTATGACGACAGCGGCAGCGATGCGGAGGACAACTACGACCATCATGTCGGAGGTAAATTGGAATAAGGTACTGCTTGTAGTTGTTGTTGCCTGGTTTGGTTTTCGTACTGGGGTTGTCAAACGACGGAGGGTTTATTTTGAAGGCGCACGTAAGATCTCTGAGGCTCATGAATTTATTCCCATTTCTTGTTACTCGTCCTTGGAATAAAGGAGGAAACGAAAAAAAAAACCAGAAAAAAAAAATCAACCAACCAACCCCGAATTGATGTTCAACCAAGGAGAAGAGCAGACAAGGGGACGTTGATAAGCTGTGGCACATCATCATTAGTGTCATCGGAGTAGACTTGGTTAGATACGGAATGAATTTACTTAATGAAATTTTGTCTCATCTGTCAAATATTCCGCAGGGCAAGTGGATGTTTCGAAGCAGGATTAGAGAACGTAGGAGGTTGCTACTGGTTTTCAATAACAATTTGGTGCTTCTTCTAATCATAAAGTAGGCGCACATAATGATTTAGCTGCAAGCCTAATTGAAGATATTTATTCGCAAGCTTTTCTCCACCAAACATGTTGAGCATACTTACACATTCTTGGCATGAAGGATGTGTGTATGAGGAGGATAAACTGACTAGAAAGCAAATCGAAGTTAAGGCTATCCACGCTGCGATATTGACGTGCGTCCATTTAAATGGAAAGTCTAGACGTGTTCCTCAAAACTTCACCAAACACTGCGTTGCGCCCTAAAGTACAAAGTCGGTCAAAATCATTGAATCTCGTGGTATGCCCGTTTTCAGCATTGCACTTTCCCTCCGTTGGGTAACTACACAAGTCTTATTTTCACTACAAGTCAAAAGTAGTGGTTGATTCCTACAGCGAATCTTAATAATCGGTGCCCCAACCTTTGTGCCTCGCTAATAAGTAGTAGATAACATAATTTACTACGTCATGCACTTACTTGCATGTGGCCCGATAAGTCATTTCAAATTCCGGTGTTAATGTAGTCCGCTTATTTGTTTGTTTGTTGTCTCGCTGAGCTATGTTTGCGAAGACATTGAAGTTGCAGTGCAGGGCAGAATGTGGTTGGCGCGGTTATTAAATCAGTAAACATGTACATTTACATTCCAATTGAAAATGCTGAATTGTATGATGACTTGATTACCCTAACATTGTAAATCAATGGGTTTGGAATCAAAGAAATCTCGGGCAGAGGCTAAGATGACCCAGCCCAGCCATCTTAGACTTTGGATTCGTAGACGAATGGATTGTGTCATGTCGCTGCCCCTACAGTTCGTCTCTTGAAGAGACCAAGAATTTCTTCATCCACTTTATGAGATTGTCCATGTCTCTGCACCGTACAGCAGGGTTGGGGTAGTAAATATTTCATAAAAAATCAACTTGATCCTTCGAGACTTTGGTTACTGAATTGTAGCTTGAGCCCAAAGAGACGACTCTGGTAAGAATCAGTCGGCGTTTGATATCGGTACTGACTACTGATACTGTTTGTACTGTTTACTGCGGTGCCGAGACAAAGTCTTTAACTACCATCTATTGCGACGCTCTGTCCAAGATTTCGCTGTTGTATGTCCCCGTTTTGATCTCGTTCACCACAGACTTATTTTAGCCGTTTCCGTCTCAATGCCAGTAAACGCCTCATTGATGGCGCACTGTGTTCTGCCAATCAGGTCAATGTCATCCCCGTATGCTATCAGTTAGACGGACTTCTGGCAAATCGTGCTTCTAGTGCTGGCTTGTGAGTTTTCTCAAGAATTATGTTGCTGAATTCACGTGACAACGCGAAGCCTCGTTTAATCGCAAGATTTGCATTTCTTGTGTTAGACCTGGGTCTACCGTAGAGTGAAGATATGAATCTGTCATGATATGGACCTGTCAATTTTTATAAACGCCGAGTACACAAAACGTCAGAGATGATCATGTAGGCGATGTTGTCGCACTTCTTGTGGATCTACTTTTCATTCAACAAAAAAACAACTGTCTACAATTTTATTGTTTTTTACTTGTTTTACTTGTTTCTTTATAGCTTCTGCAATTATAAAGCAATCTACGTGTAATCGGAATCGGGCAATATGTCATTTTTAAAATTTTTAGAAATATTTTGACTAAAGAGCCGTTTCAAAGGTATTACAGATGCTCTTAAATGTTCAAGAGCCAATGTGCTAGCAAATCTAAATAGAACTGATGTAAATCTGAGTAAATTTTACATTTTGTATAGTCTTTTTTTTATTATATTTTCATTATTTTTTATTATGTCCATATGAATTAAAATTCTTTCCATTCAAGTTACAGGTGTACGCAAACTTTTGCGGAGTGAATTTCGGAACTTCTTTTGGTTTTTGTTATGGTTTTTTTTAAATGAATAATAATTTTAAATATATTTTGTTGAAAACTGAAATCTGAGACATTGTTTTATTCGAATTTACCTTTCAAAAATATTTTTAGCTTATATTAGGTGAATGACAGCCATTTTTTTCCAAATTGCATCATTGTACGCAAACTTTTGTGGAGCACTGTATGTGTGATTGATGTATGCACATTGTTTGTAACAGATTTGCATTTATACCATTTTCTGATCCAGACAATCTCTGACACCTTCAGTATGATGTATATTATCTCTGTATATTTTTCTTAAGCAAAAATCGCCATAAATATAATAATAAACTGCACGGTATTCATGAAATCGCATTATTCATCCCATTGACACTTTTGATTTCATTTCGACGAAATCTTTGCATATCTTCAGCCTTCAGCCCTGTTAGTAAATTACTTCAAAATCTTACTTCATTTCACTCTTAATACAATGCAAATGACGACTATCTTCTTGTATTACCAATAAAAATTAGATCGCATCATTGTGCTCTAATAAGCTAACCGACCTTCCAAGATCCCGTGGTCATCCTCTTCATCACCAATTACCTTCGATTTGTAGTGCATCAACAACCAGAGTAACCTCAGCCGGAATTAACCTCACTTTCACTGCCGACACCCATTTCACGTTACATTCCCCTTGGAAAAGTCAAGCACCTTTAAAATAAACGACTGTATGTGCAAAGTAACCGCACGGTCAAAAGCCACTGCAACCTGCAGGATCATATTGATTTTCTATAGAATAGCCCAAAAACCGACTTCTCTCTCCACTGTGTTAAATTCTCTGCGCGCTGTGGTAAAAATCATCAGGAAAACGGAAAGAACAAAAGCATTTATGGTCCATAAAAATCCTTCCCAGCCTTTGTTTATGTTTTGCTAACCTTGAGCGAATAAAAAGCCGAATCGCATACCCACACCGAGCCATTTACGTACAAGGCAACCAAACCCACTGGTCCTTTTTTATTTTACGATTATTGCATAAAAATCCATAAGAGAGAGAGTGAACCTGTTGATATCCTCGTGTTTGGTTCCTTGCACAACGTGAACCTGAACGTGTGTTTGTTCCACGGATTATGGCTTTATTACCTTGCCAAATAGAGAGGTAGCTTAACCTTCCGTATCACAGATGGGAATATAATCAAATCCAAATGGGAAATTGTGTGTAAATCTGTCACACAAATTCTGCATGGCCAACAACTCAAATGCGCAATGGAGTGCTAGCTGCTGGAGAGAAAACGGAGGAAAAGGAAACCAGAAGTACGAAGGATGAAAAATATTACAATAAATTTTAATAAATAGGAAGTGTTTCGTGTTTTCCTAAACAAATGGGAAGTGAACGAATCAAAGCGTAGAGACAGGTTAAAAAAATGGGAAAAAAAACCTTAACCCGCAGGACAATAAATGAAAATCACTGAGGGTGCAACGATTTCGAGCGAAATCCTCGCAGGACTAATGTGACTATACATATTTGAGGAGTGTGCACAGGAACAACTTAAAAAACAAAGTGACAAATTCTACGGCTGCAATTATGATTTATGAGGTCTGCACACCGTGAGAGAACAGCTGGACAAAAAAATCTCTTTACCTGGGCTGGGTGGCGTAAGAAATATCACGTCCTTTGGCTGAACAGCAGTGAACACGTTTCACAACTGAGTTTGAGTTAAAACTACATTTTCATGTTGGGTGATAAATTTTGAGCACAACCAAATGTTGCTTTTTCTCTCAATTTGAAATTTTTGTTATTTATGGTTGCTCACGCTAGAAGGTAGTGCAGTTCTAGTGGATCACTTGTACAAATTCGACCGTACACATGGTGGTCGGAATTTTGTGAAAATTCTACAATAGGACACAGTCTGTGTATTTCTCGTGAGTTAGTTGTTCAAATTGTCGCTTTCAAATATAAATCATTTCAATTTTTGAATTAATTTTCCAGATTTAACGGGTATAGGATTTTCAGTGGAGGATTGCCCGTCATCTTCGAGAGCTTCGATTTCCCAAAATTGCTTCTTGCTGGGTTGAGTCCTCTTCCTCTCTGAATTAGATGGCGGCTCATCGATGGCGGCCAAAGGATAACCCTTTCTAAAGCAGAAACACCATCCAAACAATTATTGTGATGATAATTACAAGCCTGTTAGTATTCCTACGAACGCATCGAGCACACTAAGTGGACACCATCAGTGCCAATAGTGCCAATAGTAGCAATACTAACCAAATATTATTTGAATTACAACAATATCCTCATTTCCAGGAGAAAGCCTCGCCTAGTAATGATGGTGATCAGTTTCCATATAAGCCTTCAACGGTAGTCGCATGAAATTCATTGGGCATGGCTTCGGTCAATTTCGTTTTTGTCAATTCGTATGCCTTTCCAATCCACCAGTTCCCCTTGACTAGACTTGTTCGTTTCGATTTCACCGTCTGTCTGCGGCGTTGGGTACTCTTTTTGCAACACTGACATTTGCTTCAAATCATTGATAGGTTTGGCATGTGATGTTCCTAGGTGCACGCACGCAACAGAAAATCACCACATTACCATTCCATGAGGCTGTTATTTTATATGCACACACATCTAATTGCGGATGCAGCGCGTAGCCTGGGATGAAGAGCACGCAAGAGGAGCAAAAAAGTAAGGACGCAGGCATTCCAATCACGCCTTTTAGCGCTAGTTAGGCCAAATTAAAATAACGTGCTCATTGACGTTCCATGGTCATTCCAGGCATACAGTGCTGCAACCGCGGATAGTCTCAGTGTGGTATCTACGATGCTGATGGTTTTTTATATAGATGTATGCATGTATGCACGTGCATGTCTGCAGAAACGACTTTTATTCTTTTTTGTTTGTAGTTTTTCTTACTCCCTTTGCGTTGCTTCATTGAAGCTTTTTCCCGTGCATTTGTATTCTCTTGGTATAGCTATGTTTAGGACGTTTAGCTCATCGATGGCATTGCCTTTTTTGGCCGCACTCTTCCCGGGGGTATCCGATCTTTCGGCTTGGAATCGGGGCTGTTGGCAAATGGAGTGTGCATGTTGCGGACGCAAGGTTTGTGTCATTGGGAGCGCGGATTCGGTGATACTTGATGCTGAGTCGCGATGAGGTACTCAATGTGCTATGGCACAGTGGTGGGTTCACTTATACCCTTTTTTCGTAACTTTTTGAGTTGTTTGCGATACAAAATTACTTTTTGTGATGAATGTGAATTATGTCATGTGCAATTCGAAGGATATGTGGGAACAGTTTAACTTAATTCAACTTATGTGCGATTTATTTGCTTGTGAGCTATTCTTCTGAGAGCAAAGCAACTGAATAATCCCATCGGTTTTCCTGCATTGTATTCTAGTTCCAAGATATCGTCGGATATTAATTTAAGCCTTCAGCTCGCGCCAGCATGCAATGGATTAATATTTTAAGACAGTTTTGTCGTCATCCAAAAAAAAAATACATATTTTTGCTCATTTTACTACTTTTTATCCTACCTATACTCCATTTGAGCTCTACAAAGACGAAACTAATAAATAATCAATACTTAAGGAGAAACCAATGGCCAGCTGCCAGCTAGAACACTACTGCGAATCACTATAAAACCTTTACCTCGTGTGTTGTTGGAATGCGGTGATCTCAGGTACATTCGTCTTATGTTCCATTCAGACGCAGAAAACCCTCAGAACGGACTTGCAAATGAAAAGTCGAAGCGTATTTCATTTGTCAATTTATATAAATGACTTGATTCCAAGAACGGACACCTCTACATAACGGACAATCACGATGGTCTCGCGGGTGTCCGCTATAAAGAAGCTTCCCTGTATACCCTTTGCCGTTTCTTCAATTTGGGTTCACTAACATGTTTTTTTTTACAAGAAACTGCATTGCGATGATGGCATAGGGGTCTAAGCGATGCTTTTATTCGATGTCAAGAACTACCCAGAATGAGGTCATAAATTGAGAGCTGGCCAGTTTTGACAAGCACACCATAATTTCCTTCCACTATGCTACTAGATGACATATCGGTGTGAAAGCCACGATACGTACATATGTATGTTTGTATGTGTATCGCACTCGGTGTGTATGAAGTTCATACATAGATACTATGAACAAACTTGAGCTTCGCAATCGCGGCAGTGTGTGGATTCTATTACAAAATATGTGGAAAATATTATAAAAAAGTCGTTATTTTTTTAATGGCCACTACTGTATTTCGCCATCCCGCATCGCCAACCTATTCAGATGACCACCAAATAGTGCTCTCTTATTTCCTTCCTTATTACCTTCCCGGCCATCTTTTGCGTTGCTTCGTAAAACAGAAAAGAGTTTGTCTTTAGGAGGCGGCAGACCCAACGGAGATGCTTTTGCGGTCGCACATACTCTTGTAGCACAGTCAAAAACACACGTATTCACTGATCCTTTACGAGGCTCCGACTCTCCATCTGTGATATCAATTTTTCGACATTAGCCTTTCTCGCCCCTTTTCAATCGCAGGTACATAAATGTCGGCTGCTTAAGACCGTCCGCGTCGTCGTCGTCGGTACCATATTCGCATACGAAATATCTGTGATTCACCTACATTGGGGTATCGAATTGAACGCAATCGGAGTCGTGGCATTTGCTTCTTGAACCCTTTTCGTAAACCTCTCCACCGCCGCAGATGTATGGGCTATTTGTGTGTTGGCTCTGGCTGCATTGCATCGCTTCGCTTGTGGATCGGTCTGTAAGTGAGCAAAGTGCTCGTTAAGTCAATAAATTTACATGTAAGGACGTACGTCCGCTCTGGTTACGGTTACGGGAATTACGTGATGGCTTAATCGATTCCCCTGCACCGAAGATGAAGAAAACGGCAAAAACAATAACAAAAGAGCACGCACTGGAGAACCTGGAACTCGGATCTTGGACACCAAAAGGGAGTCATCACCATTGTGGCCGTCGTCGCGTCGTCGTGAGGATGCAGGCAATTTTAGTACGCTGCTGTTGGAATTGTATCTACGCAAATTGATAAGATAACAGATAGAAAATTGGTTTTGTTGGGCGCGAGTGTGGTTAACACATTTACATGATTGTGCTCGCATGTGGTTGACTCTGTGATGTTTCGCTTTGGAATGAGGCGAAAGCGGAGGCGGATATATTTTCTCATTACGGGTGAGTTCGGGGAAGAAAATCCCCTCTATTTGGTGGCCGATGATCCATTGAAAGAATCTTGACACATAGACGGGGATATGGTTAAATGAAAAAATATTTGGAGATCATATATCATGTGGTACAATGGGCAGTTGATATTTATTACATGAGTGCGTGTGCCATGCGGCTTATATCCTAATTTATTTTTGACTTTTAGACATTCTGCGGATTATGCCCGCACACGCCTCCGCCGCCAGCATTTGCTTTTGGAAAATTAATTCTAATTGATTAAGACCTATTTGTGCACTGGCTAAACTGACCTATTAGATCGCATTTAAAGTGATTCGTCTCTATTAAATAAAACCTCAGGTCGGGACGCACACAATATTGACATTCTAAGTCATACTTTAAGGTTGTGTTGGTGTTGTGTGTGCTATTGTTCTCCAGGAAAGCTTAGAGGTCTTAGGCCGTTGTACCCTCTGAGCATTGTCAGTCACTCGAAAGAGCTGGACCTGTGATTAATTCGGAAAACTCGATTAATTCGAAATGAAATTAAATTAGCAATAATCAAATAACGAAATGATTGAACACGTATACGTAGGAAATAGATCTCAAATATGTAGAAGCTGGAACAATTTATCGAAATGTTTATTGGGGGAGTGGTGGCAATTCATTTAGATGTTGTTTGCACACCAGGACCACGATCCTCGTGGTCTTTTCTTTAATATTTCTTTCCTACAACTACCCTACACCTACCAGTTTTGGTGTTAGGTTGGGTTCGGTAAGAGTGGCTAACTGCAGTAGGCAGTTACACTTAGGCCAAAATGGGCCCATTGTGATTCACGCACATTGACATAACATTTGGAACCAGTTAGTGTTGATGGCATATGGTGGCGCGCTGTTTAGTTGAGATTATCGAAATAGTAGGCCCCTAGGTGTAAGTACTTACGACTTACCAGAGAGCTACACGAGCAGAGTTGGTAATTGGTGGTATTTACCTCCTCTTCTGCAGAAATCATTATATGGGACACTCATCCTGCGGGCATGAATGCCAATTGCAGTGCCCGGTTATGACCCAGAAGAGAGTCCATAGTGAGCGTCTACTAAGTCTAAGCAGACTGAGTTACCGTTTGAGATTGAGTGGTGGCCACATTTCCTTTGGTTAAAGGCAGGTGGTGCCTTCTAGCCACCTTCTAGTGATAAGCAGTTTTTATTGTATCTTGAGGAGATGGTAGACTGTAGTGATAGGCATGGAAGGTGGGACTAGTGAGTTCATCGGCTCAGTATATCACAATGTCCCGGCACCCACATGAGGTGTATCTTGAAATGCTCAGCCGTCTCATTAAGAGACAGCAATCATGGGATGTTTTTGAATTTAAAATGACATTGTTCAAGGACTTAATTCCGGCATGACTCTCCGAAAGGATTGTGATATCTGTTTTGGATATTACATTGTTCTTGAGCCAGAAAATCGCCTCTTTTATCGCAATCGTTTCTGCCTGAAAGACGCTACAGTGATTAGGGAGTTTGGTGTAATCATTAGTAAAATTGTCACAATATTCGATCGTGTGCAGAGATCGCTCTACTGACCCGGAACAGATCCTCGTGGGATGTGATGCTCCCACCAACTTCATGAATCATTTAGCGCGTTCAAATTTAGAGGTGCCCTTAGAAAAATCCATTGTGCGTAGGTGATCCTCTTGTTCAACAACATTCACAGTCTTCTGATGTTGTGTAGACTTCTCTTCAAAAAGTTCTACATACTTATTCATACATGCGTACGGTTGTTTAACCGTCTGCACATATCTACATATAAATATCGAACTATAAATCTTCTTATATTAGACTTTTAGGCGATATCAATGAAACTTTATCTTGTGTCCAATCTTCTTGAATGTGTGTCATGTACCAAGCTGACGGTATACACATGCATGTACGTCAGATATTCGATTATATACAAAAAAAAATTCACAAAGTGGAACGGTCCAAAACTTATTGGATAAAAATCGCCCCAGATGAGTTGAGGAAAAATGCTCTGACTTGGCTCGCACATAAATTGTGTGTATACGCTTCAAGGGGGTGGCAGATAGACAGATATTTATGTGCGAAATGTTCGATTCGAAGAAAGCCTTTTTTCCTTTCTCTCTTTTGACCATACAAGAGGGGGGATGGCGCGGCGGCAAACTGACTGCTGAACTGGTGGTAAGAAAATCTTGCTTGTCAAGAATGAGGGTGAAATATTACTCGTAACGTCTACACACCGACACCGGAGAGCGATTGGAAGAAACGGAACTGATGAGGGCTGTACCCCGAAAAGCACAAATCATACAGATAAGAGGACAAAGAATTTCACAATTTTTCTCTCCCGCATTTTATAGATCCCGGCTCTTTTATTCGTGCAAGGGTCGTTCCTCAAGCTTTCTTTTTTCAGGTTGTTTTCCCGTATTTTTCTTTTCTTTTTGATACGGAGAATGCGTGTGCGGCGAAATATACGCACCTAACTCATACCTCTAGCACATTACTTGGTTAGTGGCCTCCAACAAATTTATCATTTTTATAGAATGCCAATGGGGCTGATAGCTGGAAAAGGGGGTGGTAATTTATACCCTTATTATTACGTAGCGTGACGGAAGTATGTGTGATAACCAGGTACGAATACGATATGAAGTTATTTAAGGATACCTTAACTGATTGAAATGAGATTCACATATGATTGAACTTGGGCAATCCTGTTTTGTTGTATGTAAATGTATGAAACTTGATATTTTACTTATTCGATGAAGTGCGTATGATCTACGATCTTTGAATAGTTATTTTTAGTAGTGTAAGTGTAAATAAACAGAATTAGATATTATGTATTATAATTTATTTAAGACACTCATTCTCACCAAATCGACTGTCCCCGTCCACTTCTTATGATCGACTACGTCTAGTGACTGCCCGCGATATTTTCCGCGTAGTACTCAATCTCTCTCTTTTGCATCATCATGTAAATGGTTGTCATACACCATGATTTAAAAAAAAAATGTTGTGATTAATTGAGCTCCTGCCTGCAAAAGTATTAAGCCAATGAATACGTGGTAAGCAATCAACTTGGATTGTTTTGTACTTTTGAAAACGTTGAATGCGAAGACAGAGTGGAACCGTTGCAGTATCCGGTCATAAAAGCAGAATAAGCAATACAATCCCTGCACACGCGATCGTCGCAATCTCTTTCAAGCACATGACTACTTCCTCAATAAATATCGAAGTAATAAACGATCGCCCGCGCAATTGATAAGACAAATGTACAGTAGATATGAAGTAACGATGTAGGATAAATTAGTTTTAAGAAAGATCCCAAATTAGACGTACGAATTCTATAAATTTCAATGCGCAGAAAATAAATGCAATATGATTCATAAGTAAAGGAGTTTTTTAGTTATTATAAAATATTAATGCAGATCTTAATATAAATAATAACCAACAAATCATAAGGTAGAAACACTAGAATCCTGACAGTTAAATTGTTTCTTTGCTTTGACTTGAACTCATTTTCTTACAAAGTCTGCTCCCGTGGACTATTACAGTGTTTTTGAAAGTGTTGGTGGTTTGTGGTCTCTACTTTCCATCCATCGACTCAGTTTCTGCGAGCGTGTATGCGAATTGCGCATCGTCCGCTTATGACTCCGATGATTGTCCTGTCTGAAGGTCTGCTTAGTCTGAGCAGACAGAGTGGTCCAGTTTCAATGCTGGCCATATTTCCTTCTAGCCATTTGTGAATTGTTGTTTTAATTTTGTTCATCTTAAGAAGATGGTAGGCTATAGCTATCGAAACAAAAGGTGGATATGCTCTTATTGCTGGGAAGAGTTTGCCCCACACCCACACACGTGGTATTAGTATATTGAAATGCCTAGCTTTCTCGTTAAGAGACAGCATGCAATTGTCCAAGGTCTTAATTACAGTCTGACTGTTTACTTTTCGGACACTTATTTTGATCAGTTTTGACTCGTCGGTTTAAATAACTTTCATAACCAAATCGGCATTTGTAAAGAAATGATGTCTAAATTGTAAGTATACATATACGCAAATACAGCCATACAGACTCGAGAGAGGTGTCGGATATTAAACCTAGAACCAACCTAGAGTGTTAATTGACGCACCTATTGACTATGCCAAGGCACACAGTGGTATGAAAACGAAAAAAGGGTCTTTGGAGGAAGTCATATGTAGGCTTTTGAGTTGTATGTTTAGGTACTCTTAGATAACCCGGGATTATGATTTCAAAGTATTTTTTAATAAACGGTGATTTTTTAGCTATTATCTTTTTGGCAACAGTGGTTTAAACAGCTGACGCGCGTTTCGTGTTTTGTTTCACTGTCAAACATCTTCAGTTTGGTCTATAATTTAACCATGAATCGTCTTACAAACGAACAACGCTTGCAAATTATTGAATTTTATGAATGGGCTCTTGGAAAGTTGGCCGAAGATCCACTTTTTTATTGAAAAATTGTGTTCAGCGACGAAGCTCATTTTTGGCTCAATGGGTAAGTAAATAAGTAGAATTGTCAATTTTGGAGTGAATATCAGACAGACGCATTGCAAGAGCTACCAATGCATCCAGAAGAGGTCACAGTTTGGTGCGGTTTATGGGCTGGTGGCATCATTGGACCGTATTTCTTCAAAGATGATGCAAATCGTAACGTAACTGTGAATGGTGAACGCTACCGTGGGATGATTTCCAACTTTTTTTTGCCCAAAATGCAAGAGCTTGACTTGCATGACATGTGGTTTCAACAAGACGGTGCCACATGCCACACAGCACGCGCAACAATGGACTTATTGAGGGGCGAGTTCGGTGAACATTTTATTTCACGTTCGGGACCGGTCAATTGGCCGCCTAGATCGTGCGATTTAACGCCTTTAGACTATTTTTTGTGGAGCTATGTTAAAGCGCATGTCTATACAGACAAGCCCGCTTCAATTGACGCATTGGAAGACAACATTGAAGCATTTATTCGTGAGATACCGGCCGAAATGTTGGAAAGAGTATGCCAAAATTGGACTAAGCGGATGGACCATTTGAGGCGCAGTCAAGGTCAACATTTGCATGAAATAATCTTCAAACATTAAATTACATGGACCGTACTATCGATTCAAATAAAGATTTCATGCATTTTTCTGAATTTTATGTGTGCTTTTTTGAAAAACTTTCTTATAGCTTTTAAAAAATCAACCTTTATATATGTATATACCACAGATCTGCAGCGATATGCCACAATTATGCGTTCAGTAAGTGTACATTGGTTTTTTCGACGACTCTGACTCATTGGTCCTTCATGAAATATGTATCCTCATCGCATTGACTGCAAACTCGTATGGTGTTGCATGCATGTGGTCATATTAATTGAAGCACTATGCGATGTTAGATAATTTTTTCTCTTATTTTGGCATTCACATTATAAAAATTTCAAAAAATAATTATTACTGTTAATCGAAAGCCTATAACTTCAAATAAAAGAAAACAAATTAATAAAATAAAATTTCAAAACTTTTTTGTTTTTGAGTTATATGAACAAATAAGCGTGGTTGCGGTGTTTTCTTATTCATAAGCGATCGCACATACCGACGCTTCGGCTAAGTAAATGTGAACATGCGGTAGTGCAGGATGCATTGACTCAAAAATGTAACGCTCGAGCTTATAAGGGGAACGTACCCAATCGACTTAACAGTAGAGAGTATGGTAAACACAACGATAGCTTGGGTTGCGGTGGCAGTACACACTTGCACCACCTATTTTGTGAATAAACTTTAAGCCTCAAACATGTGATAGCATGCCAATTTCAATTTTCAAAAACTTACATGTCTTTTTCCCAAGATTCTTAAAATTAATTCTATATCTTTGTATATCATTTTATTGGTCTATTTTTGACTAATGTGCAAAAATGCAATGCAAGAAAATAAAAAATCTTCAAAGAAGACTCCGATAAGCCGCCTCAATCATGGGTACTAGAAAAAAAGGTTTAATGAATACTTTTTGAGTTTTTATACTATCTACGCCAAGCTTTGCGTAGAGAAATACATCAGCGTATGCTTTATACTTTCAAGTTATGCCACAGAAAAAATCAGCTGCGTTTTCCTGCGTTTTCCGGAGTTATGTTCAAATTTGTTTCGCTGTGACAGATTAAAAACATCCCGGTATTGACTTTGGTCATGTTACAAAAGTTAATAATTTCTTGGGTAATAATGGATGGAAAGGATGCAACTAGGACTTTATTTTTAGAAGAAATGTAAATCAACGGCTACATCTTGCATAATATTAGTAATAGACAAATAAAAAATTAAATTGACTTCAAAATATGTCTTACAACAATGCATTTAAGGAAGTTCATGTATTACAGTGGACTCTCCCCGAGTGGAACTCTCCCTAAGTCGAATTTCTCTGTAACTCGAATTTTTTGTTCGACATATTTTGGCATTCCCCTCAATTTTCCGTACAAAAAACCATCTTGTAAGTCGAATTGTATCTAACTTGAACTAATTTTGATATCCCGTGAACATTCGACTTAGAGGTGTATATAAATATTAGTTCTTCATTTATTTCTTTACTCCAACCAGTTCCATTGTGTCTTAATAATTGAAACTAAGCTACGACGTTCTGAGTCGACATAGTACCACTCGTGAGTAGTAACCCACCGCGATTAGTTGGAGAAGCCGTCCTAACTGCACCTCGGACTATTAAGGCACATTCAAGTACAATAATCAAGCATTTACTTATTCAAGCAGACGTAACCTCTTCAGTGGCTTGTAATATTTTTTTGAAAGCCCTCTTCGTTTCGTTAGAAGATACCGCAAGACATGTCCTTTAAGGACAATGAGAAGCACAAACTTAATAAACAACATCTCACAGAGAGACTGTTAAAAAAAAAACTTTTCCTATTTCATTTTGTGGTAAAATCAATTAAAATTCTGGCTAACCACCTAAGCATCTCCCTTATGCTTCGCCTACCACACAGGGCGGACACAAATGCTGTGAGATATTAACTCAGAACATTTAAATTACTTGTGAACCCTCCAACAGATGATGTCCCAAATAAATTATTTATTTTGTAATATCCCAGGATTTAGTTTCGCACACGCACATTCTTCCTTCACTTCGATGCGCCGTGGTATGGGTTGACGCCCACCCCCCCTGGCATATGGTGTGATGAAGTAGGTTACGGCGGTGCTAGCTGTCATTTCTCGTTTTCTTTCTGCTGTTTTCCTTTTTTGTGGAGGAAATTTCCAATATTCGTATGGCTTTTCCATTTGTTCCATTTGTTTTGTCTGAGCTCGCTTTGGTTGCGCCTAGAGTTGGTTTCTTTTGCTTTTTCCTCGCATTTCGCATGTTATTATCTCTACCCCCCGGCCGGGAGAAGGCAATACATTAAAGCTGTCTTCTTCATCACATGAAAATATATAAATATCGGGTGTGCATGCTAGCAGCGTATGTTTGTATGCGATACATATAAATTTCCCAAAAACGAATAAAACATTTTCCTCCCATACATCTCCCATAGTCCTCTAAGTGTGATATATTTCCCAAGATTACATAAGATGTTTTATTTTCTTCCAGAGGAGAAAGGACGAAGACAGTGGATAAAATAAAACACAGCTCCAGCAACACCACATATACATTCATACACTCATATCTATTGGTTGGAGCTCCCCAAACCACGACGCCGCCAAGGAGGAGAGAAGACAGCACAGCACTGGAAAAAACGAGGCAAATGCTAACTCAAAGTCCTCGAAGAAAGAATGAAACAGGAAAAAAAAAACAGAAAACTCAACAATAAGAAGAAGAAGAAGAATCTGCGCCCACAAAGGCGGGTGGAATATAAAGCATCCCAGGTCCTGGTAAGATATTGAGATGGCTGGCAGATAGATAGCGGTGTGTGTGGCAGCGAATGATATATGTATATCTGCCAGTGCTTCCTAAGCACAATGTATACCGTTATAACACTGACATTTTCGAGGGTGCGAAAGACGAATTACAAATAAGGGATCCGGGACGCCATCTGCGACCATCCTTGGAGACTCACTGAGCTCAAATTCGCATCAAAAGCGCACACAACCGGCCCGTGAGTGTGGGAGAGGTTGAGATGGGTATCCTTTAATTTCTTTCTTGTACACGTTCTATTTTTTTTTTGTTCATTTTGGTGTCCTTTTTCTCCCATGCCATGGACTCCTGTTTGGGGCATTGTCGTTGTTTTTGCACAAAGAATCCCCTTTTCCCAGACCAGCAGCAGCTTGCAAGGCAAGATGGGGATCGGAGTTGATTTGAGTCCTAGGCAACATGCTGCCACTTTTGTCTGGGTACGGCGTGGGGGACTGAAACTAATTTTAAAGAAGAGGGACAGACGACAAACCCGGGTCTGGTGAGGAATGGAAAACAACAAGAACAAAGTGTAATAAAGCAACTAAGAGCTGCAACCTTTCTCATCGGTAACAGGATAAGATGAATGGAAAATGTGCCAGGGGGAGTATTGGTGGGTAGGTAGGCTGATACGTAGTAATAGCTAGTGACTTGCCAGTGGCAGTAGAGGTTATTAGTGTTGCCCAGATTCCTTACTCGTCCATACGCGCATTTACATATCGCACATACATTCGTGACATCTCGAGGCATTTCAAATTCCTTTAGTCGGTTCCCTGCCACTATTCCTTCCTAGTTCGATTGAACTTCCTGTCGAGCCTTCGGCGATCAGAACAGCACCTACAAATGCAACACCATTCAAAACGAATCCCTTGCCGGTATGATTGATCGCTTGTCTACCCACGAAAGTTTGGAAAACGGCGAACTAACACGAACCATCACGTGTCCGAGTTGGGTCCGACAAATTTTTCACTCGTTTTACGCCCCTCCAAGTGCATTCCATGAAAGTGTGCAGAATTAAAAGTTCGGTTCGTGTGCCCACTGAGGTTTGTCTATTGGAAAGAAGACAGTCCACAATTGCATTTTGATAAGGGTGGATTCTCGAAAGGATGATGAAGATGAGGCAACTGAAATTCACCATCATTCCATTGCAACCACCCCGAGGGGCACCCCCATGTGCACTAACAATGGCAGCAATAGTGGCAGCGGGAACAACAGCATCCGTGGTACCAGTGTGGCAGCAGTTTGACTCTGGTGATATATCTACTACCCTTACCATTCTGGAAGAGAAGAGGATCACAAGTCCACTACGTGAGTATGAGTGTGTGTTCGTTTAGTGTATTTCCATCTATCTTCCAGGGGTAGACACACAGTTAGTCACAAAACAGCAGCTCGCGCGAAAAACTTGCTACACTTTATGCCCGAGATGTTCTGTGTGTGCTGCAGCAGTGATTTATGGCCACCGACCCTGAATTGGTGGTGTGCGAAATAAATTTCAAGTGGTATGATGGCGGTCGAAAGCGAGTGTAATCCTGGCAGCCAGTAGCAGGAGTAGCAGAAGAGGCAGCTAGCCGCCAGCAGCCAGCAGCCAACAGCTAGTGAACAGAAGGACGGGGAGAAGGAGTAGAAGGAGGTTGGAGGCACAAGCGGTAACAGCAGGAGTAGCGAATACCAACGCCACCGCTATTGCCAGAACGAGAGTAATGGCAGAGCGCGGTACCGTTGGTTACGGTACAAAATGAGTGGGGCACATCAGGAAATAATGAAAGAAAAGCAAGGAGATGAATCCCAGTCAGCCAACCCTTACCATTTCACCGCTTGCTCTCCGACCAGCATTGGGCAACCAGTGCAGAGATAGATGAATGGCGGTGTCCCATGCGAAAATAGCAAAGCAAGGCATTTTATAAAAGAGAAGAAATGTGCAAGCAATCGTATACACAGCAACACATAGTCCTACAGACAGGCAATATTAAGGACCTAATGAAGAATAAAGAGCGAGATCGAAAGAAACCATGGGTATTCGCAAGCAAAAAAAAAAAGAAAAAGCAAGAGCAAATAACGACTCAAGGACTATCTGAGAAAAATGCAAATGCCCCAAATGTAATTGCTTTACCCACTTGAAAATGGTTTGGATCGCCTATGCCTTCGACATCCCCTAATGGCGCGTCGCCCATCCAACCCTTTGCATGTGGATTGAAAAAATGCGAATTTAATTCGATTTGGAGGGAAATAATTAATGGGCAAGAAGTTGAGGAAATTAGTTATAAGAACGGGATGCTTTATTATCCTTTGTTATTCACACTCTGTCTGCGGAGCGTACAAAAAGGGGATCAAGTTCATAAGATAAATTTATGGCGGTTTTAAGGAACAGTAGCTCATACAGGAATGGGTTGTAACATATTGAATGTATGTTGGTACATACTTATGGAATGTGTGCGCTTCTGGTAATGGTGAATGAAAATGGGCCAAAAATAAAGCAATTAAGTTATGTTCACAGGGTGTTGCATGATTGATTTGGGGTCTCACTCTGCAGTGATTAGTCAAGTTGGAAGTTGGAAAGGAGGTGATGGTTCAAGGTGTGCATCATGATGTGGCATGATCCTACTTCGGCTCATAGCTTTTGAATTTAACACGATAGGCTCTGCACAGCATTTATAAGCTTCTTTAAGGACTTCTGAAGTTCTTATATCCTGAAGTAGTCAGGGTTTTTGTCTACTTCTGCTCCGCAGTAACAGTGCAGTTAATATCAGTACAGAGCTCAGAAGTATTATATAACTATTGTCAACAGTTGTTTATTTGGGATCAAGAGGCAATATTGCCATATCTCGAAGGATCAATCTGATATTATACAAGGTACTATCACCTCACACTTGCTCTATGGCGCAGAGTGATGGGGAATTTCAAAGGAGCTTGAAGAACTCCTTTTCGAGCAGTTTTTCTTCCAATTTGCGTATTGGCAGAGAAGACTCAATCACAGGCTCTACAACTTCGTGATCCTAGCCAACACCTAAGGTGACTGGGCCGAGAACTGATTCTTCGAAATCGATGTGTTAAATTGATTTGTTTGACTCACATTTTATTGAAACATTTCCAATAAACAGACGCAAATTGCTTGTAAATCCACATATAAACGTTTCTATTCATTTTGACAGTTCGAGTTTAAAGCAAGACCAGCAGAATGACATTCTTCATTTTAATTCAAATTAGTAGAGCAACATTCAACCCCTCCACTCATACCGAACTATAGGCAAACTTGAAAAGAATCCATATACACCGGAATGCGTGGGTAACTTACGTATGGCGCTTGGTATAATGAATGTTTCCCAACAAATCACCCCTTTTCGTCGGCTTTCAACTTTCCTCCCTTCAGATCCCCTTCTCAAATGAACGAACACGAACACACATAGGCCAACATCGACTCACACCAATCCATCCACCCTGCTACAGCCTACATATATACCGCACCCTTTTTGCCGGCAGCCATGACGAACGACACGACACGATAGCGATAACAAACGTACAAATACGTAATTGCGTTAAAATATGCACCGCTAGCAATGACTAGAAGGATGACTTGATGTCCTGAATGCCTGTTGGGCCGTGTAATATGAACTCCCTCCAGCTAACATATCTCCTGCTCGCACACACATCCCTGCGCAACCAGGCGCACTCAACCACGCGATGAGTTGCGAGTGTGAAAACCACAGAAAGATTTATTCACGAAATAATTCACTCTGCATATTTTTCGTTTTCGCATTATACAATAATAATAATAATTATTATTAAAATATGATTTTGGGTTGGTTCGCGTGTTTTTTGAGCCCACCCGGTCGTCCTCTTCCTCTTCCATTGTACGTATCATTGAAACGGAATAAAGCGAAACCGGAGAGGTCGGCCGAGTGAATTTACATCTGAATAGGATACTCGAATGGTTGGATTCACGCGCACCATTGTTTTTTGAAAGAGATACTATGAGGATTCGTAGAGTTTTCATCGAGCCACAGTGGGGTTGGCGAACAGTCGGTTTGCCAGCAAATGGTTTTTCAACTGAAGAAAGGGATTCAATTAAACAACTGCCACTGCATCGTGTCATGCTTAATCTGCTCCCTCTCCGAGCATTGTTCCAGTATGTTGAATTACATTCCACTGGGCACCGGGTGCATGGCTCGGTTGCTGGGTCCTTTGGCCCATGCTTCCCGTGGAAGCAGATCTATTATTATGATTCGCGTGTGATCCTTTTGTTTGTTGGTTCGGTTGTGGTGCCTGCGGTTTGTTCCAAATGTTCTTTGGATTGCGCTGTGTTCTTAAATTTCAATTACACATGAGATGAGAAATGTTTTAGCCCATACAACGTTCATGGACATAAATGCTTACATAGGCAAACTTTTGGCGTTTAATTAGTGTATAGAGAACCAACCCGAATATCGGTCATTTGAAAATGAGAATGTGAACTGAAAATAGAAAATTTAGTTTTCTCTTATTTTTGCATGATTTATTCAGAATTACAACAAATTTTTTAATAAAGTAAAGATTTCAAGCTAACAATGTCAAGGTATGTTTTTTTTCGTATACGCAGACTTGACCACGTCTCAGAACGACACCGAAACTCTTTGAATGCGATTTGAAAGAACTTTCTCTCGTTCGAGTCCTTATCAAAGGTGACCCGATAGCAATGATAGATTTTCTATTTGCTATGTTTCAGCTGCTGTTAAAGCTACCATTGACGTCAAGCTCTCAATGTATTCAGCATGATTTGTCATTTCATCGTGCATAGTTTCACACTTGTCACTTTCGTACTAAATAACCTGCGAAAGTTTGCCAGCAACCTAGTCGGCTGCTGGGCGCCATTATGGGGTTTCCATTTAGTTGTGGTGTGTAGCTGTAAAGTAATGTTCGTCTTAAATCTTGTTGGTATATTGTATCTTGTGTCTGGCTGTTTGATGCTGTAGATGAATTTATTTCTGCAGCTTGTGAATGTCTTTTATTAAAATGCGTTAAAAAAATCCCATATAAGGCCACCTGCCTAAGTTGGCCAAAAATCCTTGCACCGCAGCTGGAAAACTTTCGCAGGTTTCACTGTAATACCTGTGCGTCGCTTATTTGGCATGTAGCGCCAACTTATTGGAACCTCTGCTAGGATACACAGCATATCGATGTTGTGCAGATCTGGCTAAAGAAAGTCGGGTAACATCGCTCTATTCCCTATACCTGAGACTTCGCCATGATCGCGCTATTATGTCGCTATGGCAGTTGTAAATCAAACCAAACAATGTGATGATGCTTGGTCGAACACAGAGAAGAGGATTTTTTGGGCAAAATCTATATGCCCAACCAACATTCCAACCTTTTCTTGGCGAACTTACGGCGTTGCCAATGGTCGCCCGACTTCCATTCTTGAGTATGGTATTTTATAATAACTTGTACCTGTTATTTAGTACGAAAGATGAAGAAATAGACCAAGAAATAGTTCCAAGATAGACATGTTGCCACCATGTTATTTGAAGAAATATTTGTATGAAATGTTCTTGGTGCTACTTATAAGGTGGCCGACTTTACAAGTTTCACTGTATTGGGATAACGCCGCACATATTGGACCGAGCGTTCGAAGTATTGCCAGCGAAGCCGAGGCTGTCATTTGAATGATGTGTTGTTCGATACATATTGGCATGAATGTAGCTTCTAAATAAATCCAGAACCAATATCATACCGTTGTTGTCTTATTTTTCTATTCTTAGTGTTCATACCAGGTCACAATAAGATATTACGATAAACGCTTTTTATTCTAAATCTGCAGTAACCATTTAGCATTCCGGTCTTACCGTCTATTTATTAAAAAATGCTCTTGCCGTTGCAACCGAAAGTAGCAGTCAACAGTTCAAACCCTAAACCAGGATAATTTTATTGCTTGGGCATTTAGGTAAGGTTAGGTAAGTAGGTATGCGTGTGGTCACCCACGTCTCAGTCAGGTCCAGTTGGATCCATTGCAATGCCTATTGGGGTACTGTAACCTCTTAGTTCCTACTTCGTCCCACTTCATGTAGGTGTTGATGTGTTGCTCGGGTATTCTGATATCCTAATAAACCTAAAAAGAGATTTCAGATGGATATCAGTTAGATCCTGGCGGTTTTGGATGAAATGTTCTTCCAGTGTTCTATGTCACAACTCGAAGACACTGTGGTAGTAACTGAGGTAGTAAGTACAGCAGTCGCCGCAGTATCTGCTTTTAAAATCGTTGGCTAGTCCCATTTTAATTTCATAATTATGGCCAGTTAGTGTTTCAACTATCATTGCTAGCAACTTTTTGTCGAATTGAAAGGGTTTTGACGGTTTTTGCACTGTTCAATTAGTACCGGAGCATTCGACTGGTCTCACAGGTGGTTAGAGGGTTCCACATTTAATTAGCTTCCTCTATGATCGTGCCATCCACTTTTTTCTTGACCTCCGCAAGAAGTTGCTTGATGCATGTGATTGGCCTCCTCTGCCTCGTTGCACACTATGCCGTGTGACCTGGGACTCAGCAAAGAGCTTGGGCCTACAAACGGTTCACCGGGATGTACCTATAACAAGGCTACTCCTGTGATTTTTATAGACTATCAATAGAAATGATTATGAAATGTACAGATAAATTCAACAAGTTGTCAAAAACAATGATGACAACTTTAAGAAGCTTCACATTCTCCTTCTGAAGGTGTCGTTGACAACTGTGAAATAGAATGAAATCGATTCGCAGGTCAGTGATATTAATTACTGACAAATTACTCTACTAAAATACTAAGATTTATTTTGTGTACAACTTAGATACTTACTTATCAGGTATTAGAGCCTTGGAGGGTTGTCACTGCTTTCCATCGGTGACTGTCCAGAACACGCAGCTTCCAGTCATCAAGACGAAGTTGTTTTGCGTCCGCGATAACTTGGTCTTAATATCGGAGATTGGGTCTTTCTCTCGAAGACCACCTTAGCTGGAGAAATGATGTCCATGTGCTCGATGTGACCAAGCCAGTGCAGTCAACGGATTTATGCCTTCTAGACTACATTCAAGTTGGTACAGCTCGTAGTTTGCGCTTGTATCTTCTCCTCCATTCACCTTCCTCGCGGACGGAATTGTCTATTTTTTCCTTCGAAGGTACTAAGAATCATCTATGCAGTTTGGCTTATCGTCCAGCTTTCAGCTGCATAAAGCATGACTAAAAATAAAAGAGTTTTGTAGAGCATGATTGTGGTCCTCCGTGTCGGCAGTTTTGAGCTCAGTTGTATCGACAAACCGAAGTAACACTAGTTGCCAAGAGCGATTCTATGTCGGATCTCCACTATGAGGTCGTTATCATCATCACCCAAAGCAGCAAAGCACGCACGAGAGATCGCCAGGCCATTCGATCCTGCACCATCGACTGTAATTCATCTGGAGTTCTGCCAGATCTTGCTCCCAGGTGGACACACTCCTTCACTACCTCAAAGTTGTAGCTGTCAATCGTAATATTTTTTCCTAGGTGTTGTACAACTACGCAATTTAATTTTTTTATATAACTTGAACGTATTAAATACCCAAGAAAATTGATTCAATTAAAGTTAGTTAGGAAATTCAATTCAGTACTAAATATTAATGCTCAGTAAACAAGATAACATCTGAGCATGTTTGTGTACAACGCATCATATCCGTCTAAAGCATCACTTAAAGATTGCTTGCGTTTACATAGCTGACTTTCTGCTTTCCTAACACCGGCAAGGACACTCTCGTATGTTTGAGTGTACATATATATCACATTTGAAGAGCAAAAACAAAACAGAAAAAATCAAACGAATGAAACATGACAAAGGCGAAAGGAAAAACGAATCAGGAAAAATAAAATAACAGAAAAACAGCAAGAAAACAAAAAATACAATAAATTTTCCAAGGATATCATTATGGAAGGACTTCGATCCACCCACCCATTACGGGCACGCTTGTAAACATCGTATCAGTATATGGATGGCGCTAGTCTCCAGCATAAGTATAAGAAGAATGAAAAAAAAAAAAGAAATACCAAAAGGAAGCGAGACATAGGAGCACGAGGGAAAGCGACCACGATGACTATGCGAAGTATAGAAATAAGAAAAGAAATCATTTACAGAAATAAACAACCACCAGCCCTCTGCTCCGCCACTCCAGAGTAATTTATGCCCTCATTCATCATTTTTATCGTGAAAATACATTTGCCTCCTTCCACTCCCATCCCCGCCTTGTCCGCTACCTCGCTCTAACACACTTTCCACCCGCCACCCACGCGGTTTTTTTCTGCTCATTCTTACCCTTAAATTAGAGAACTTCTTCAATTCTTACAGCCCCTATGACCACAGACAAAAAAAAAAACGAACAAGACGAATGTAATGAATCTGCCATTTGAAGGGGCAGAAACAGAAGCGGCAGAAGTTCCATCTTGGTTCAATTCTTGATATAGGCATTTGGGATGTACACCCTCCATGATGTGGACGCTCCCCCTCCTGAGGCACTAGAATGTAGCTGCGCGCATCCACGTCCTACCAACCCTCGAACAAATCAAGTGCAGGAACAAAAGAAATATCCTTATTGCGGCACGCCATACCATGCCAGTCCCTTTAGAACCGCGTTGAAAATGTAAGATTGACGAGTCATAAAATTAGTTTTTGCCTTTTGAAATTACAACTTACGATGTGAATGTGAGCAAAGCATTTGTAGCCCGTGAACGTGGGGTGCGGTTGAAGCAATTGATTAAATTAGATTCCTTATGGATGCGCTCGTGTCTGTGGCAGAAGGAGGAATGGCAACATGCCGCCTATTGTGGTCGCTCATTTCTGTGGGGATTCTTTACAAATTGGAAATGGGAGCTGTGCGTTGGTAGGGGGTAGTTTGTTTAAATAGGTTTATTTGTTGGCTTTCAATTAAAATGCAATAAAACCAATTTTAAGTGGACGTGGCTGAAGAAAGTGTGGTTGCCTGTAGTGTAGGTTGCGTATGACGATATATTGGAGTTGGTGTACCATCGAAGATGGATATTTCGGAAATTAATTGCATTGATTTATGTTAGAACGGGGAGTTATTCAATTAGACTTCAAATAAATCAATAGTTTTTTTAAAAAACGCTGAAATATGAAACGTGTAATCAATTATGGGAGTCGCTGAATATATGTGGATTTGTGCATCCCCTTCTGTTTAATAGATCCTTCTTTCAAACCCGATGTGAATAGGAACTGTAGACCTCTCTGTTTAAAGTTGAGTCGATCACAAAGAGTTTTTGGGTTTTTGTTCTGTGTTCTGGTATAGAATATATCCTAATCCAGAGTAAAAAAAAATACCAATAAAGTTTCATCCAATTCCGAACAATCATTTATGAGCTAGGGCGCCACAAATAACCAAAATGTATTTCATTTGATGTGTGTTTATAAATCATACTTGCCATTAGTTAAGGTTAGGTTAAAGTGACTGTCACATTTAGGCCAGAGTAGGCCCGTTGTGTTATGATTGATCCTATTCCGCAAATACTACTTAGTTCCGTCAGGTTGTTGAAGTAGTAGGCGTCTAAGTGGCTTCTTCTACGATAGGAGATACCACTGCAGTTGCACAGAGGATGTGCAACAGATTCTGCTTCCAACTCATTTCTGCAGATTGTTGAGAAGTAATTGTAGAGGAGGCATAATCTGGATGCATATGTTTCAATGGCCATGTTATGACGGCGATAATGGTTCTAAGATTCTGTCTGCTCATTCTGATCAACCTACCTGCGTGTTTTGGATCAATAGTAGATCATAGCTGTTTTGTAATGAAGCACCCAGTGCCGGTACGATTTGTGTGAGTTTCAAGCTTCAGTAGCTTTGCAGTAGTGATGTGTATGGATGGTAGAACTCCATCCGGAGAGTGTACGAAATAGTGCCCTTTCTATCGAGTTGGTCCGCTTTACAATTCTCTGAGATGGCGCACTGTCCCACATAAGTTAGATGCTAAAATACTTGGCCATCTCGTTGAGAGATAGGCGGCAATTCAGGGAAATCTTTGAGTTTAATGGCTGTCTGGCCTTGATATTACATTGCTTCTTTCTAGCCAGGACAGAGCTTCCTTTCTCGCTATAGTGTCTGTCAGAAAGACATCAAGATCCTAAGAGTAAAAAGCCGCGTCCACGATTTATTCCAGTCACCCTTGCATAGTGTCCTCCGCACTTTTGCCTCTCAACTTAGTGTACAATTAAAGGACTGCTATTACACTGGAGTCCATTTTGCAAAGGTTTCATCCTCCATCACAACACATTGGAATTTTTCATCACAGATTCTTTTTGTCTTTCACTCATTTTCGAAGCTTTTACTTCTAATATGCTTTTGAATTTTTTTCTTTTTTCACTCTTTGCACCACAGTTGTCCGCAGTTTTTTAGCCATATCACGAACGGCAATCGAAATGGACACTATGTACTTTTCAATTAACTTTAATAAACGAAACTCTTATTTACATATGTAGGGTCACTAAGTTGTTATAAACTGCAAGAACTAAGATCTTTTAAGTGGAACTAGTAGCCATCCAGAAAGCAGCGGAAAGCTTACTCACATTAGTACTTATTTAGACTTATTCAGGCAGCGCAATAAAGTTCATCCTGTAGGTTCCTAGACAAATGGGAATCCAGGAAAACGAAACAACTGACGAACTAGCTAAGCGTGGCTTCAAAATTTCATCTGACAAAACAAGCATTACAGCTCCGATAAAATATTGATGAACTGATAGTAATGGAGACAATGCGTGGATGAGGACTAATTCAATGAATCAAAACCAAGATTTTCGGAACCGAGTATAACATCACCAAAACTAAACTACTGACCCCGCTACCAAGAGTAACTGTAGTATACTAGTAGGAATCATTACAAGCCACTGCCTGGTGAGTCACTATGCTGATAGACTTGGGCTGATACTCTAGTTCCACCATTCTTTGAATCATTAAATGACGTGGCTGTCGTGAAACCACAACGTCTCATAAATTTAATAATATAATAAAAATGTATAAGGCTACAGTGCACTACAACTAGGTTTACTCTATTTAGTTGTACCACTCTAGATCAATAGGTCTATGTGAGGCTCGGCAGCCACTTATTTTATTTATTGATTTTATTTGGCCGACTCCGGATGGTTTTGTCGGAGACAGTGTATATAAACCCTAATCTACATCATATATATGTACATATATTTGTGTGTTTTCTAATAGCGAAATAAATAATAATATAATAATAATATTAATATGGGTGGCGCTACAGCCCGTAGATGGCCAGGGCCTAATTTCTCAGCAACCACTCATGTTGTGCGTGCTATTGTTCTATCACGAGTGGAAGGGAAGGGACCTACAGTTTTATGCCGACTCCGAACGGCCAAGTTTGAGAAGCTTTTTCTAGACAGTTATACTCTTTAAGCGTTGTCAGTGACTCGAAAGAGTTGGGGCCGTGAAAAGTATTTCTTGTCGTCCCAGGAATCGAACCTAGACAGGTAGATCCAAGTGCATAGGAGTCGACGCACATACCCACAACGCCACGGGCCACCACAATAGCGAAATAACACACTAGAAATACGTTCAAACGTCAGTTAAACAACGCTTGACTACTATCATCATGGAGTGCTTATCTCCTTGTACTGTGTGTAGTATTTTGTGTTGTAAAAGAAATGCTTTTGTTGAGAAGCATTGTAAAACCATTCCCGATAAATAATATTTTGAGTGACTCATCAATTAACTACATAATACGATACGCTTTGAATTTATTGATTTGCAATTTGACAACAGAATCTTTTTAACGTTTCCCATTCTCATATTCTACCATGCGTTGAATATATCTCGGTTATTTTAAACCGCCTTGGGATAATCAATACGCTCATTTTGAATCATCTCTTCCTCACAGATCCCCAGCACACGCAAGTGGATTTGCATGCACCACAGTCACTGCTACAGCTGCACTACACACAAAATAAACTAACTTGGTTATTATTTATGATCTTTACGCTTTCAACACCTTTTCAACACGTATTATTACCATAGGCCATTACAACTGAATTAGCGTGCACACGGCCAGCCAATGCTTCCTTGAGAGTTTCCTTTCTTCAGTGTCAAGTTGTTATGTACCAGTATTTGAAGCGTTTAAGATGTTTTCATTCCTTGCGAAATATATTGCCATTTAGATGCAGATTTACACTTTCTATCAAGATGCATAGAGTTGCCGCCCGCCCGTCGACAGCTTTACACAAAAACGCATTCGTTTATCCTATCGCACATTTGCATGCGAAAAATAACAAGAAATACCCCTTGCATGCAATCACACACAAATAAAACACAAAACAACAGCAATTGTGCAAAAAGTGAAGAAAACCAAAAATACAACGTAATACCCATAAATCATTTCTTGTTGAGTAGATTGCACGATGCATGAAGTCAATCTATTCGCATGCCCTAATGTGGAGGCTATGAAGAGATTATGAAGAGTATGTGTTTCAAAGCAAAAAGGACCATCTCTCTGCATGTGTGCTGCGTCAGATAATTGTGGCAAATATATAGGACTCTACCAACAATTATTTTCGGAATTAAATCCAATTAGATATTGTCATGATTTCACCGGCCATTCGAATCGCTTTCTTGGCAACTGCCATGCAATTTCTGCCTTGATATAAAAAGACGACGGTGTTATTTGATATTCGAATGGATTTCAATATCTGATTACAGAAAATAACTCGATTTGTGATTATATTCCAGATGATATTGTACTCCTTACATTAAACATTTTCATGTTCAAAACATTTTTATGAAAAATTGTGATAGTTAAAATTCCGTGCCTAATAATCGATTTATGTATGTATGCACAAATAGTCATTCTTCTTTCTTCTTTGTGTGAATCTACAGTCCGCGTTGGTCCTGGGCTAAAACCAGTAAGCCACTCCAGCTAACCTTATCTCTGACTAGATGCCTTCAGTTGCGCTCAGCAAGTTCGTTGAGGTTCTTCTCCACTTGTGTTCGCCACTGTAGACGCGGGCCGCTTGCGTCCATTGCAGTGTTCTCCCACAACCTCGAAATCGAAGACTTCAGAATGGAGCTTAGTTGCTCATGCACAGGACAGTCACCTTATTTTTGGATCCGTATACGCCTGGATCCCCCATCTAATATCCACCAGTTCGGGTTTAGCAATAAACATTCAACAGTAGACTGTGTATTCCTATAGTATAGAAAGAAAAAAAACTAAAAGAGAGACAAGATATTAATATAAATTTAATATGTAATAATATGAGTGGCGCTAGAGTCCGAGTTAGACTGGGCCTAGCTTCTATAGCAACTACTAAGTGTTGTGCGAGTTATTTTTCTATTGAGGCGACCCACAGTTTTATGCTGAACGGCGAAGTTTGAGAACTCTTTCTTACTATTTACTAAGAATACTTTCTCAACATTGTCAGTGACTTAAGAGAGGTGGAGCCATGTATTATAAAAGTTGTTCTTGCCGAGAATTAATCCTAGATATCCAGGGTAGGAGTCGAACGAACTTACCTATTACACAACGACGGCCATGAGAAAACAACATTACTGCATATTATTGCTAGACGTTACACAAGCTTTTGATAAAGTTTAACACAAGGGATAATTATCCTCTCTGACGGTTTAGCTTACATCTTATATACCCAATAGCTACTTCAGAGTTCGTGATTCAGATTTTAACGAAATACAAGCAGGTGTTCCGCAGGAAAGTATCACAGGGCCCATCATGGACATAAGACGATTGTGTTTAATAATTAAGCATTGGTATGCAATCAAATACTGTTTGGACATACGTAAACTAGTTTTGGTTTGTATAGTCAAATTGCATGAAATTTACAAACCAATTTTTTAGTAACCGTAAAGTAACTAAATACCTGCATTTCGTCACTCCGGTGTCTTAAATGAACGAAGTTCGGACAACAAACAAAAACACAACAGTATAATTGTTGACTACCTATTCTACAGAATGCCTTAAAATGTACGCTCGATAATGTGAAAATCTCGCTCCTAGGAATAGGCTTGGTTTTTATTAGTTGACTCTACTGAGAGTGTACCGCAGTCGAATTTGAAGAATTAAGTCCCACGAACTAATTGAACTAATTAGCAATTAATAATAATATAATATGGGTGGCGCTATAGCCCATAAAGCGTAAGGGCCAAGCTTCTACAGCAACCACTCGTGTTGTACGTGCTATTGTTCTCTCACGAGTGGATGGGACCTACAGTTTTATGCCGACCCGAACGGACAAGTTTTGAAAAGAGTTTTCTAGACAGGAATACAATTTGATATCGTCAGTGACTCGGAAGGGGTGAGGCCGTGAAAATTATTTTTGTCGTACCGGGAATCGAAACTAGATACCGTACTTTCAAGTGCGTAGTAATCAACGTACAGACCCACATCGGTACGGCCGCCACAATTTACGAGAACTTATATTAAAATTGCAAAACTTTCTCAGATGCGTCTATAATTTTAAAATAAAATTTGTTGTCGAATTCGATTGGTCCTAATTGGGAGTCGGTTAGAGACCCACACTAGAGATGGTCACTTAATTAGGGATGGATCGCTCCGGATTTGTTCCAGGAACTATTTTCTCTGTCGGAACTAGTACCAATCGTGCCGCATACTTCACTTAGACATGATCGAAAATTTGATGCTAGGATACTTGTTCAGACCCCACACATGAATCATTGCAAAAATGCAAATATACAAAACACTGGGTTGTAGTGTGGCAGCATTGACACATTTCAACATTTCAAAGAAGTTATGCTACTTTACCACGTTGTACGTGCTTTAAAATGCTAAGATATTTCTAAAACCTTCCAGATTTTACGACGTAGTCTTTTTACACGCAATTTTCCATATTATCTTTAAATTCTCTAACAAACTGAAGCTAGCACTGCGATTCCAGTACCACTGCAGGTGTGCAGCAGTATGCCTTGATTTCATAACTCATCCCTCCAGTCATGAAATAACACAACAAACAAACTGATCGACTTTCATTGATATTATGTTCATAAAATGAAAGAAAAGGAAAGAAACAACACTAAAATTAAAAAAAATTAAAAATAAATGAAGTACAAAGTAGTGCATGTCAAATACGGCTGAGAACATGCATAAATTACATCACTTGTAGACCTTTGCAATCGACCTCAACCAGAGGAGCCAACAAGCAACCGTCCATACGCGCGCCATCTAATTACACTTTCAGATAAGTTCTTTAATATTCATCTTCACTTGGTAGCCATTAATATTGTGGCATTTAACTTTTGACAACTGTAATGGGTAACGCGCACTGAATTAGTGATAAGTGGATGCCAGTACTTCATCGCGGCATTCAGTTGGGTCTGGGCTGATCTGCTGATGTACCGACGCGCCGCCATTCTGAAGTGTTACTAAATATGTGTTCAATGGTTTTCAATCATGTTAGGTCATAACTCATCCGATAGAAAGATTATCGACTTCGAGCATCCTGTGTTGTCTTACTAATTTGTACTGCTTGTTGTGCACACCATATTCGTATGTATCCGAGGCCTCGTCAGCCGACTGAACTTGTAATTCGGTTTCAGATAAAGCGATTATGTTATCGTTGTTTTAATGTTTTATTTTTAACCGATAAGAGGAGAATACATACATAAATCGGCTGTCGTTTCTGGTCACCATATGCTTGCACATTTAATAACAACTGCAAATTTAGCAAATTTTCTGCTACAGTTTGAATGCACACTCGCACATAAATCGTAACCACGGCGGGGTGGCGCGAAGGGATAGGGCGAAAAAGTTCTCATCTTAGATAGCATTTTACTTCTGCATTGATATTCAGAAAATCCCCCGCATATCCTTCTTCTTTCGCCTACCCAAGGCTAAAGTGGTATTTACTTTTGAGACGGAAATCCGCATGAGCGAAAGACAGTGGCAGCCGTGGCAGCAATAGCGGCATTGTACGAATAGGGAAATCCAACTAAGTTCAGAGAAAGGGGATTTAACTCTAATGCCGAATAAATAATGACCCGTGAATGTAAAGCCCTGATTTAGATGGAAATTCGATTTCGTTTGTCTTCTTTTTCCTCTCTCACCAGGAAGTGTCCCAAATTATGTTTTGCTGAACAGTGATATATTTTGTAGGTTGAGTGAATACACAATTATACAGGGCATGAGTTTATCGTACATTATGTACCGAAGGGAAGGGAAATATTACTTTTATTTAAAACTCTGAACTTTAATAAGCTTCAAGTGCAAGAACAATAGGCAAACTAATTTAAATAAAACAACAACGGTGTGAGATATAGAATTGATTATGGGTTAATTTTGAAGCTGCATTCATCTCAGTGATAGTGCCGTTAATTTGATCCCAACGGCAAATGGTGACTGGATCAGATTTTGAAAACTTAGGACAGGCAGTCAACCAACTGCGCCCAACTGCGACCAACTGCGCCATCCACCTGTTTGTTGCAATTTAAGTGATTTAAAAAATTCATTGTTCACTAAAATTATTTTTTACATTTTCAGATTACAACTAGGCTTACTATTTAGGTAACTGATGTACATTGTTTAATTCAACATTTGGTATTATAATATCGGTTTAGTGTTTATTTTTGTATACCCTACAGTGCCCTGTGCTTACTTGCATTTGCTATTGTAGATTAAGAACTTACCGTAGCCGAGGAGAAAAAAAACCGCCGCATGACAGCGGCAGAAATTTTATGAATTTTCCCTATGAGATGACCCTGTCGCCAAATATCCTTTTCACAACTTCGAGCATTGCGCCACTTTAATGGAGTGTAGCACTGTCTTTTTTTAACACAGCTCGGGTATATCGATGTTTTCGAGCTCTGGCCACGGAAAGTCGGCTAACTTTATTGTATACCTGAGACCGAGAGGATCATTTTGTTTTTGTCCAAAACCAACATTACTTAATTAGTGAACTCACGGCGTTGCCAGTTTCAATTCTCAACTTAGTTGATTGGCACAGAATTGACTTTGACAAAAATTCATTTTGGCAACTTGTTGCCATTGCTAATTTTGACAGCTGCTGTTGGAAAAAATTGCATAGCTACCTGGTCACCTTTTACCATTGAATTGCTGGAAAAAAATCTCAAGTGGTGCGTCGACTCCCACGCAGGAGTGTCTGGGTTCAATCCTTTACACGACAAAGTTTCATAGCTCATGGCTCTACACCTATCGCGGGTCTTACAATTCTCAGGGAGTATGAGACAGTTTATGATTCAGAATGTTGGTCCCCCCTCTACTCTTAAGAGAACTATAGCACATAAACCCCCTTTATCTAAGCTTAATGCTTTGTTTTTCTTTTTTTTTCTCTTTTTTTGTGTCTGGTTTGGACGCAACTGTAGAGCGATCAGACTAAAAACTGGTTCATTCTACTACCAGGTAGCAACCTACATTTAGTTAAATTTGTTGGTCTTTCGAAGGAATACCAGCTTCTGTGATGAGGAGCCTAGATTATTAGCTTTCACCTCATCAAAACCGAAAATCTGCCGCCTGATCCGAGCAACGGCAGAGGCACAGTTGCAGAGGAAGTGCTATGCAGTGTCGTCATCTTCTCCACAGGAGTCGCAGAGGGTTTCATCGCATAAGCCAAGCGACCACGTTTGTTTGGAGGCCAGATACGCGAATGCAAAAATGTTTCAAAAATGCATGAGTCACATATTCCACTTATCGAAATTCCAAGCCATGCTACATTTCAACAAGCCCGAAGATTTTACCTACATACATGCAGCAGTAAAATGCAGATGCAAAAATTAACCACGCTATGAAATTCACCCATCCTCGAAGATTAGAAATCAATTTTATTTTCAGTCCGTACCTCTTTCGACAGCAGTTCTTTCTTAAATTAAATTATCACAATCTCTCATGTGTAACGACGTCCTTTTCTTGTGATACTGTCAGAGCGCTATGTTGGCAATGGTAAAGAAATCCTTGTCGTACACGGCAATTCACCAAATTTCATAATGGCATTATAATCATATTGTTTGTAAATTATTATATATGAGATTTGTTTCTCCCTGCCGTTGGATCTGGCAGATTTTTCCGTTTACGTTTGGTAGGCAGTATATTTTCTCCTCGGATGGGAGAAGTTTCCTCTTTATTGAACAACGTCCACCCTATTTATAGTCTTGTATCTGTCCTACTATAGGTCCGCATAAATATTTATAAACATCACACACACACATTCACAAACCCTGGAGTAGAAGATCTGTGTGTGCTTAAAGTAATCGCTAATATATACAATAGCTGTTTCCGATATGCTCACTGGATTGTACATACATTTTTACAATGACACTGAAAAAGAAAAAAAAATAACACAATTCTACATGCATGTCTATTTCTATATCCTTGGAGTGAAACTCAATACGGCAGGATGCGGCGGCTGCTGTTGCTGTTGTTGGTGCCACTGTTGCAGTTAAACGAGAAGACCCAGAGCGTACAAGCCTTCCGAAGATGAACAGCATCCAAACATTATTTTGTCAATCGAATTCCAATTCATTTTTCATTCACAGCTCACTGAACATCTCTAAAATGTATGCAATAAAATAATACTTCGTATGTTGTTACTCGTTTGTAGACCCAGACCAATTGGAATGATTTCATACACAGGGTCACAAGAGGGGGATAAGGAAAAGGAATGGAAAGACTGTATTTGTCCGTGTTATTTTTTTATTTGCTCTAAAAAGAGAAATGCTTTCGAAGTCCTTATAATGTAAATGAACCAAATCGAGTATTAGTCAATGATTTATGTGTACGCACTCAGAAATATGACTGAATTATATTGAAACTCATTGGCGTACATTTGACTGAAGTTTGATGATACACGTTTAATCAAAATGCAAAATATTGGATGAATGTGTATAACATTTGCTGCATCATGTTATGTTTATGTAACTATTGTTCCCTTTATCGTTGTTATCGCTTGAACTAGGAAACCCAGCATCTATCAGGGCAGTCCTTGAACTGGCAAATATATTTGTGCATTCTGAGAATTGTCCAATCACCACTCTTCGTTTTTAGACGCAAAACTCAGAAATATGTCACAACTCACAAGTCACAACTCTTCATAGGATTTTTTTTTTGTGTATAAAATAAATTTTAAGTGTCTGCTAATAGGGACTTCCGAAGTTTGACAGTTGATAGCCGCCATACTGTATCTGTTAAATTGACTGCCGTTTATTCCACGCTCCATGGAATCATCACGGATGGACATAGCGCTCAACAACAAAAATGTTTGTATTAAAATGTGTGTTCTGTTCTATGAGGCCTGTTTCTACATGATTGGGTACGTCAACAAAAAAATTGTAGAATTTGGGACGATACCAATCCACATGAGATCTAAGAGCATCCAATGTATCCCGAAAAAGTAAGTCAATCTATAGGTATATGATTACCAACTTCTTTTGGTCTGAATTGGATGATATGGACTCCAAGGACATGTGGTTTCAACAAGACGGCGCTATGTGCCACACAGCTCGCACCACATTGGAAATTTTGCGCGAGTGATTCGAGGGCATGGTTATCATATCTCACGTGGAGGTGATGTGAACTGACCAGCGAAATCGTGCGATTTGACCCCGGTAGAGTTTTTCCTGTGCGGTTGTCTGAAGTCACATGTCTATCCGAATAGGCCACAAACTACAACGGCCCTCAAAAGCCAATAGTACCCTTTACATCGGTCAAATTCAGCCTATTTATTCGTCAGAGTCATGGAAAATAGTACATTTCGGATGCGCACCATACTTAATGGCATCGATAGGCCTTCTAATCTAATAAATAATGTCGATGACATCTCAGACACACTTTGCTTTACTTAAATTTAAAGATAGGAAGCGCTTAATGAAATACTCTTTGTTTTCGAATTATATTCTATATCTGAACACATATTATATCCTGTCACATTTTCTTCATTGCAATCGTCTGATGCAACCAGATTTTAGAGACCAACGAAGGCTATTCGGACAACATTCCGCGTTGCCTTTTCTTCGCCGCTCCTTAATTCGAAATTCATATCTTTTGACTGATAAAAGATAAATGTAATCTTTTTTCGGTTTCTCTAACATAATGGAAGGGGAGGACAAGCAAAACTGGTGCGATGACAATGTTATTTACTGGCATATGCGAGAACACACACCCAACATGTATCAATCATTGCAACAAGATGACAACAATGTAATTTATTTGGTGAAACTATAACCGCGAGTAGATACATAATCATATGTAAATGTAGACATGTGGCCATTTTAATTCGAAAATAAAATCAAACTCTCACATGTCTCCAATATGGCCGCGTTTACTCAACTCGATAATGATGATGATTTCACTGCACAATTTGAATTTGAATAAAATCTACATACAAACAAGACGCCTCTATTGAAATGGAAATATTGTTGACTGTCGACAAAATACATCTGCTTAACATACTGCGCACAGGCCCAATGGCAATATCGCTTTGGGCAACTATAATTCAATGGCAGACATTTTTAAGTATAAATAAGTCAGGCGACGAGTGCGTTTGCCAAAACTATCGCCTAATCCTTCTTCCTAGGTATGTACATTTATACAAGACCACGTCCGACCAGAGCAGAAAACACACACACATATAGTAGAAATTAATTTAAACACTGGACACATAAATATCCGAGTATATTACTTGGAAGAGTATAAAAATATACTCATTGTATCCGTATCATCCTGCGTTCGGAATTGTTAAGCCGCTAAGGCTGTTTTCCTTCCAAGTCAATTGACTTTCATAGAAAATGACGACTATCGCCGTATGTATGGACGTAAGAAATAAGAAATCCCCATCTGCCCACATGCCCCATCCGACTCCCCCAACTGAACTGCCTGCCGTCTCCACACACCATGGCCATGTACAATATGACGATATGCACATTCAACAAAATAAGACAACAAAAAACAAAAATAAAAAAAAAAACGGAAAATAGAAAAATAAGATACGAAGAAAAATGATAAATTATTGCGAAAGACGAACTATTTTCAAACGACGCGCCGCTAAGACACATGTCGGCATTTCTGCACAATAAATGTTTCGCTAGACAAATTTAAAAAAAATCAGCGAAACAAAAAATACGGAAAAAGACAGAAACATAAAACAAAACGAAAGCCAAACAAGCAAAAATATATACTTACACACTTACACACAGCGAGTTATGCCACTTGAACATACGTACGTATGTATGAACGTGTATGCATGAGGATAATAATAGTAGTACACATGAGCGAATACACTTATGATATCTGCAATCGCATCCATCTCTGCATACGTGTGCTTATAAATAAATTTTGAGATTTACTCGAGATTTATTATGTGGTCCAAAGCGGTTTTGTGGGATTCCTTATGGTCGCGGTCTGTATCTGCAATGCCGCCACATCCCCAATGCTGATGTCGATGCCACGGATATGGTGTGGATCGCTCATTTTGGTTCGTCCAGCTGTTTAGTGTTATTTGATAATGCAAAATGCAATTGAAGATACAGATGCAAAAAGGAAAACCAACAGATATAAGAACCACAGTAAAGAATTGTCTGTGGGGGATCAGTCCCTCTGTTGTCTGAAATCAATCGAGTCTGGAGATAATACCCGTACGGGTAGCAAGTGACTGAACTTCAACCTTGGGATCCTTGTATTCCAACTTTGTTGTCAATACTGAACAAAGAATGATTTTGTTAGTGACTCGTAAGTTTATGTCATCTAATACAGTCCACTCGGGTTGTAAGTTTCATTGAACCAGACGTGATACATCACTCATTCCGACAAAGATCGCACTTACTATTAAATGGTGTGCATACGTCGATAATCGGGTAAGTGATGTACAGTCAAAAATGTAGTTTCTGAAAGATCTCTCCTGATCCCTCACAATGCCTCTTGAAATTGGATATATTTCATGTCAAAAGGATTGACTTTGATTTTATATTTTCTTAAATCCTTTTCGGTAAGTTCTGCCTCATTGATCAGATCCAAGGTAATATTTATACTACATCCAGTTCACAGTTACCGAAATGTACAGAAAACACATCGTAATGTCGACAGAAATCAATCGAAGAACAGATGCACCAGCTCAACTTAAGCTACTTAAATTAACGTCCTTCAACAACCCCAATTCATTGACTATTGTCGTTTAAGCCAACCACACAACAGCCGCGTCCCTAATTAGCATTAAATTGCCGGTTAGGGTCTAAACAGACTTCCCAAGTGTGAATTGACTCAATCATGATCTTAAGCGCTTTTATTCGCAATGTTATTCACAGAGAACATTCAATTTTATTACCTATAAAAACTTCCCCAACCCTGCTGCGACATCAGTCAACAAGACATTAGCACGCTTAATCCAGCAGACTGTCGGACGACCTTAGCACATAAACTCGGGCATACAGCTCTGTGATTTTATTTAACAACCCATAAAACATTTTAGTATCATAGCTCAATCATGAGCCCTCGCACGTTATGTTGTGCTTCATGTTAAAAAAAAAGAAGAAGAAAGAAAACACTTGAACAGCGAGCACAGCTCACATGTTGAGAAGCGTCATGGACCAGAAGGAATTTCAGTTTAGAACTACAACAAGTGCTTAAAAACATGAATCTTTAGTGTGCCTCGCCTCGATGATGTGGCAGCCTTTTATAGCATTTATTTTGACTCTCCACTGAGATGGCGGGCAAAGCCCGAGTAGACGGAATGGAATAAACCAAAAAAATGGGCAACACACAAAGTGGAACGGTTAAGGAATCGTAAAAATTCGAAACCATCCCCTGCACACATAAATGGCACTCAAATTTTATGCGACCATTATTCGCCTCGTAAAATCCGATCAACAGTTGGCTGCTGGTGCTATTGCCTCACGCTGCTGGAACGCAAGGTCTTTCCCTGTTCGGTTTTATGACAAATCAGGATTTTCGAGTAATTACTGAAAATTGTTTCTTTTTTTTACATTCGCTTCTGGAGATTACTTTTGGTAGGTGAAAATTGAATACAGCTACTCCGAGAGAGGTGGGTGCTAGCGGGGACATTTCATGGTTTATAAATTTTCATGTTTAAAGGGATATAAAATGGGAGAGACGATAGCAGTAGACAGATAATATTGTTGATGATTATTTGAATGCCTATACGTGACACGTTACGTATACTAACGCATATAAACGTGCTAATTTGTAATACAAATAAACAACTTATTTAATTTAAGCAAATAACTTTATTTCTAAATATTAAATGAAGGAATGAGCTAAGGAAACACACAGGATAATACATAGTTAAATTACCTACTTGTAGTAAGTTGCACTGGTAGTGGGAGCAGTCGATTTTATTGGAATGCAATTTTTTTAAATTGTTTCTTATTATTTTTATTTTTTTTGTAAATTTTTTTTTTAAGATTTTGTTTAAATTACAATTTGCTTATTAAAATTATACTAAATAACAAATTGACGGCCGCCGTGGTAATGCCATGTAATGTCAGGAACTAAAGGGTTTTCCGATAGGGACTTGACAACTTTGAATTTAATTTGTGAACGCACTCTTTCACTAATCATCAAACTGTCACTGTCAATTTATTTAGTAAACTCAACATTTTCATCATGGTAAAGTACACGAACGAGCAACGACTACAAAATTATAGGAGTCGGTGGTAGCAGCTTTAAGAGCGTTAACTTCAATTTTCGGTCGTAATTCTTCCCCTAGTAGACAGGCAATAACAAGTTTAGTGCAAAAAATTGAGTCTACATATCCGTTGTGTGATGTTATCTTGTCAGTGAGATAACGGGTTGGTCAAAGTGTCGAAAATATCGCTGCCGTTCAGGCGTCCGTAGAAAACGATCCGAATCAATCAATTCCACGTTCTCAAGAATTGGGCATCGCTCAGACCACATTATGGCGTATTTTGCGCAATGATCTTGTTTTGCACCCATACAAGATCAAGCTGACTCAAGAATTGAAGCCGATGGACTATTTGAAGCGATGTACGTTCTCCGATTGGGTTCTGGAGAAGATCCGCCAGTGACGAAACTCATTTTTGGCTCAATGGGCAAAATATGCGTTGGTCGGATAAAAATCCACATGTGCTTCATGAATCATCACTTCATCCACAAAAATTAACTGTTTGGTGTGGTTTGTTTCCCGGCGGTGTTATTAGGCCATATTTTTTTTTGTCGACTATAACGATCGTCACGTTACTGTGAATGGTCAGCATTACCGCGTCATGATTACCGCCTCGTTCTTGCGATTTAACGCCGCTTGACTATTTTCTGTGGGGCTACGTTAAGTCATGCCAACAAACGTGAGAAAACGATAGCACGATCATCTGTAGGCATTGCTGTAGAATCCAGGTCTAAGTTCACTTTGTATGGTTACTCACTTACTTACTTCTTCAACATTATCCTGAAGAAGATCGTGCTAAACTCCTACATCAGCCACATCAGAGGTACAATCTTCCAGCAGCTGCTAGCAAACGCGGGTTACATTGATCAATAATGCGTTTTCTGGCATTGAGTCGGAGGCAATATAAATTGGTCTGGCGTTGAAAAAGGGCAAAGCGAAGTTTATATATGATACCCCCAAGAAATTACACACAATATTGACTTCGAGGTAGTTAAGGACTTCGTCTATGTCAGTCTCCGCAGTGAACATAGTGCTTTCCGAGAGAAAAATCCTGCGTACGATCTTTGGCCCTGTTTGCGTTGAGGGCATCTGAAGATGATTATTTTACCATGATATGTGGGATGTACATCGACACCTTGTCAGGAGTCTACGAGTGCAACCACTAAGGTGTCTGTGCCATGTTGACCGCGTGAACAACATAGCTTCGACCCGGAAAGTATTCGACTCCGAAAGAGCAGGACAATGCAGAAGAAGACGCGCGCGTCTTCTGGGTGAGCGCAACTGGGGGCAGTTAGCCAGAAATCGCCGTGGTTACTTCCCAGATCGCCTTTTCAGATTTCAAAAAGTCCAGTGTCTCAACTACTTCGTTGCCTCACATTTACTCTCTGAATATAATTTCGTGTAAATAGTTTCTGGTACTATGCCATATAAGATCCACCATGGAGGCAGTGTTTAAATAACTGCTTCCCGTGTTGCGTAATTTTGGACACGGAATCGGAATGTCGATGATGCACACCACATGTTACTTGAAGTGCAGCTTTATCAATAGCTGCCTTCCATCGCTGACCGCCTTGGACACGCTGCTTCCAGTCATCAAGGTGAAGTTTTCTTACGTCCGCTATAACTTGGTCATTATATACGCGGTTCGGTCTCACTCTCCTTCTCGAGCCGGCTCTCGAATTATCACAACTTCCATCTGTTTTAATTTATTTTACAAAAAATGTGTGCGTATAGTGTTCCCTTGTCTTTATTTGAAAGGATTCAAAATTTATCACAAAGGTGAAAATAAGAAAATTTGACAATATTTCTCAAATTTTCTCGATTATTTTATTTACATTTATTTCTGCCATTTGGGTGAGTTTTGTCGAGACAAAAGGTACTGGAATCAAAACAAAATTGCTTTTTTTCACCACTTCCAGCAAAAAAATCCTATGGACGGAGGATATCAAAGGAGAGGGGCTTCCACAAACAAATCTCGACCAAACAACATGTTCAGTAAAATCAATATGCGAAAATAAACTTTTAGAGAAAAATATTGGAAAATTTCCAAATTGTTTCTTTGCAAATTTCCCGGACAGTCTGTTTTCCCCCAGCGCGGCGTTCAGTCTCAGCGCAATTGGGGTGGCCGTAATAAAGGGACAAAACACTAAATGAACCTAATACATCCTTTGCAAGACTGCCCGTCCCTCGCAGATTCTGTTCGTGCTGCCTCAACTATGCTCTTTCATTGATGCCGTTGTCGCCAGTCTTCTAGGCTTCCTCCTCTATGGCGTACAAAAAACCACTCTCATACAAAAGCGAATTGTGAAACGGAAGGAGAAAGGAGTGGAAATTGAAGAAGTTGGAGAGATGGAATAATTTTTCGTCTACCATTTTTCTTGAGTTCACTTGAGAGCACACAGAATATTTTATTAGTATTGCCTTTTAAGTATGTCCCAAATAATAAAAATCAATCTAAAAGGATAAGATAAATTGTGTAAATAGAGTGGAATAGGCGGCGAAGGGCGGAATCCAAATGAATTCGGAATAAAGTAGAGGATGAAGGAGGAGGGCAAAGATTGGCGAAGAATTTGTCCATGATCACATGAAGTGGTGTGGTTTTATAGAGTTGGACGTTGAGTTTTGGCATTGGTGATGCAATTGTATGAACTGAGGATAGTGTCGATGATGGCGGCGTCAACAATTGTATAATGGGAAGCGCCAAGCTGTGACTGTACATCGGACAAGTAGTAGTAAAATTAGCTGAGAAAAAGACTAACAAATTGTTGCTACATATAATTTATATGGCACGCTTCGTTTGAAAGGTTGAGAAATTTACTCTTATTCCGAGATATCCTCCTCAACTTGCTGAAGATGTTGTAATGTTAACCATTTCTGCATCTATTCAAATGAATTTTCGAAAATTTGAATAAAGTCAGTTACTTAAGATACGATTATAAGTAGTACCTGTGAAAGCCGATACTTCGCATCTGTAGTGTGCACAACTAAGTCACAAACCTACTTAAACTTAATCCTGCCCATTATTGGTAGTCGTTTAAATTAGAAAGTATGGATGTTTATGTAACTGTAACTCCTAAATTGCTGTTCGGATTTGGCTAAAACTGAACACATATGTATTTTGCTTAGGTTCTGGATTAAGTCATAATGGATGTTTTGTTTAGAGGCGGATCATTTTTAATTGAATCCATATCCATAAAATTTAATTTATTTGACAGAGGATTTTATGGCATAAATGTTTGAATATGATTTCCAGAATGTGACCTCCGTGGCTGGCGCGTACTTGGCATAATCTGTAGGTCCAATATTCTATATTTTGATAATAATGTGTCGAATGTTAGCTCTCAAGTCCAAGTGTTGCACGAAAAAATTTGTAGGCATGTCTCTCTACACTTTACCGTTGACTGCAGCGTTTTGACAATCATCATTTCTGAAATCATATGGACCAGCGATACAGGAAAGAATGCTACAAATTTCAGGTTCCTCGAAAAAAAATCTCTTTACAATATATTTTCCCAAAAAATATCCTTTATAAGTATAATTGGTAAGGTACATGACGACGGACTCCATTAGCTTGAGTTAGACTTAGTTGGACTATGGCCTGTATACCACGTGAGCGCCTGCCGCACCTAGCTTAAAGTTTACCTAGTGCCAGCGAAAACGGAACAAACATTGCTTATGTTTCTATACGCAAGCATAGGTAACATATTTAAGGAAATTAACTTTTCTGACGTGCTATTTGAACCCTTAAATAAGGCTTAAGTTTATGGTTAAATCGCTTCAAATTAAACAAAAACCTTAAAATGTATCGGGAAAATTAGCTTTTGGTTGGTACTTAGTGTTTATAATACGCCAAATCTGAAGCTGACTTTTGCAAGTTGTGTGAGTATCAGATATACATCTCGCGATCGATTGCATTTCTGAAACAAAATTAAGAAAAACTTAATGAAGAACTACACATCATTGAAAAATGTTAAAATAGAAACAAAAATATCAATCAGTTCTATCAGAAAATCGAAAAATTTCTACAGCTATTAAAAAAAAAAAAATATATTGACTTGAACTTAAAATGTTCTCTTATACACTGGGACAATGGAGAGCAATGGAGAGCAAGTAGATTTTCTAAAGCCATACTTTTCACACGATTTACCTTTATTCTTACCTTATATACGAGCTTTATGAACATTCTATAGAACGGATCCATAGTAAAGTAGAGTGGACCACCATAAGACATGTTTCAGCATTTATTATCAACATATTCGTACACCCGTCCCAGTTATTAATCAGATGCGCAGTACATTATGTATCAACTTAACTTATTTTATAGCGCAAGGATGCCTCTGGTTTCAGTGCTTTTAATTAGCTCACCAACATGAGCAGCTATTCTCTTCTTTCTTCACCAAGGAGACAAAAGATACCGAAAGAAGTGAGCATCGCATAATGAAGAATAACCGAGCAGGGGAAGAATCCGATCCTTTCAGGATTAATTATCATATTATGAGCCACTGAGCAGCAGTAGCAGAATAAGAAGAAGGGTACCACATCCTAATTAACAATCTGTGTATATCCGGCGTGTTGAAAGCTATAGTTAGGTGGGGGGTGGTGGTGCCTCTGATGAAGAAGCTCACAGTAGACAGTGTTTTCAATTATATACTACATCTCAGCACCGCAGAGTAATCTCTAATTTTCTGAAACATGTGCGAGCGCGTGCGTTTGTTTGTACTTTCAATCATCTGTGTGCCGTTCGAGGTCCCCCGAGTGGAATGCCCTCCTTTCGGAATATTTTGAATGAAGTTTCCATGTACAAAATCATATTGTTGGTTAACTGAAGAACATCACAGGCTCTCTCGTTTAACCTCAAATAAACATGTTCAGCAAAATTTTTGAATTTTTCACCATGTTATGCGGTGAATGAGGCGACTGCGAAAACATGTTACCACACTTAGGTATAAATGCCGAATTCAATTATGAAGACAAGACTCTGCTCGAAGTTTATCATACATTTTGGGAAATTAGGGAATTCCTGGTAAGCAGAAGAGTGCTTCTTAAAGTGGCAACATTTCCGAAATGAAAATGCTCTGAAACTCTGTGCCTGAAAACAAAATAGACGGGAATGGTAATTAAGCGAGTTGTCAGCAGATAAGAAACTAAGAACACATCCTGAATTCTATTATAAGGCTTTCCTTATTCAATTCTCAAAATTAACTGAAATGTCCATATCTCATTATCACGTCGCAATGTCGCAGCTAGTTGAAAATTGGCTTCATTCAATATGCAATCACGATGCCGACTGTGACTTTCTTCGAGACTCTTGGCCCGTGGTGTACGGCGCAGTTCCACATGTGGATTTAGCTTCAGTGGAGAGCTGCTTTATATTTGATTTATGCAATAAAACTGCTTGACTCTGAGCCAGTAGCGCTTGTACTTAGATTCATCTTCACACTTTGAAGCAGCATTAACCCTGGCCGGGTGGTCGGCACTCATATCACAATGCCAGTCTACTATTATGCAGTAAACTACTAGACTCTGGCAAACACATATCTACGTCCCAGACTATCTCGTATCCCCTAATGATTACGTTGACAATGATGATGGGCATTGCACAGAGGTTCAAGCAACACGAAACGAAGAGGAACATAAAAGGAAAAAACAGCACCCAATGTAAGTTACATCAGCGATGGAAAAGTGAAGGATATTCAAAAAATCAGAGACGCTTTTGCGAAAGAAAAAAAAAATACGAGTATGAAGCGGATTCATTGGATTCAAAGCTGGCAGTTATCCGAAATTGAAGAGACCGCTGAGGACATCAGATGTGTATTATTTACATTTCTTTGTCACAATGCTGTCTGGGTATTTTAATTGGTTTCGCTTCGCAGTGTGATTTGACGAAATTAGTTCAACGAGTACATTTAGGCAAACTGTGACTAATTTACGTGAATTGGCAGGATGCCAGATGAAATACGTTCGCACTTTAATAGTTCTGCCTTCGAAAATGAATAAAACATAGCCGACATTTCTCCGATCAGCTAAATTGGCAATCGCCGAAGAGAAATGGCTGACGATCACAACCGGAGCGCATAAGCCGCTCAGCTCCATAAGGACAAAACTATAAGACGAAGCTCTGAATAGAGTCAGAAGTCAAAAAGAGATCTACATCATTGATCGGGCTTAGTCGTAAAGATGTACGTATGCCAATAGGAGTCATTTCCTGTCACATGCATGCGTCTGAACAAACCGCATAACGACTTTTGCAGAAGCTGCAAAGATGAGGAAGACACAGAATCTACCCAACATCTGCTCTGCGATTGCCCAGCCCTGGCAAAGGAGAGGAAGCAAGGAGGACTAGGAAAGCATAGGAACTAGGAAAATACTTCTTCGTAGAGCTGGAGGACTTATGCTGTGTTGAACTGAAAAACCCCCTAGGACTCACATCTAGATCTGGTTGGTTTTAGAAACAAGATAGGTCGCATGGTAGTAAACCGGGCGACCACAAGGGTAAAATGTACCCAGCACGTTGGTCTAAATGAGCCATCCAAGTGAGCAGGCGACCCAATTACCTAAGGGTAACCCAGCTTATTTTGATGTTGGATTTGGGCTTACATTCGTATAAGGTTTGGATGGCGCAAGAATTGAAGAAAAATAGAATACGAGACACATTTGTGACTAACCGCTTTTTATGGGCTCATGCGCTCTCTCGGAAGATCAGACGCTGGCCTTTAAAAAAACATTGATGATCACAGTTCAGCTCAGCTGCGCTCAAGAAATGTTCTGTTGGCGATCAGAGGTATTGTTTACGTTGAGGACAGATCATGCGTAGTGCATGGAGAACTCCTCTCCGAAGAGTCATAACGCACAAAAGTAGAGAAGGACATCAACAGAATTTGTGTGCTCCAGCTGCCCAAATATCGCACTATCTGAAGAGCGGAAGGGCGATTTTATTCAGTTCTCAGCCAGCACATATTCGAGATCATATTTGTAATCCAGAATGACATCAAATCACGCTCTAAACACAATCAATGATTTGTCTAGATTTTGTTTTTTTGTTTGTGCTGTGAGAATATATGTACGTCTTTTTTACAAGTTGAAGCTGAGTTGAATTTGTATTGGAATATTTATTGTATTCTTCTGTGGCCGGAGCTCGACAAAATCGATATATCCGAGTTGCGGTTCCAACAAGACAGCGCTACATACATACATGGCACGCAAAGCTCGAGGATGTCAAGGAGGGAATTCGGCGACTGGATCATCTCCCGGCGAGGATCTCTCAACTGGCTGCCGTGATCATGCGACTTCACAACTCGATTTTTTCTCTGGGGCTACGTCAAGTCTTTAGTCTGCGGTAGCAACCCTGCCACTTAAGACGAGCTCGAGGCTAACATTCGAAATGCGATTGCCGAAATAACTCCAAGGCAACCATTTGAATGATGTGCTGCTTATGCACAGAACATAATAGAATTTCTTTTCCTGTCGTTCTTATCTGGTCATCCCGAATAATAACAACTATGTCCGTAAGCTAAAACTAAGTTCATAAACATGAATGGCCGAATGTATGTGCGTCGACTTCTATGCAAAATGTGCATAAATGGTATATGCATCCAGTCTATTTTGCAGGCTCTTCTGATCACAAGCGAATCCAGACAATTGACGAAACATGCGCTCAAATCTAGATAAACCAGCACCGTTTAAAATATCCTCGTTCCAAAACTAAATGCCCTCTCGTCACCTACAAACTGTTCAGTTCACGTGCGCAACGTTAGCAGATGACTACCCTGCACACTAAATAACTATTTCTCATGTGCTCCAAAACGTATGGCACAATCCCCACTTGATACCGAAACAAAAACGTTCACATTATTTACGACTGAAACATCCTGAGAGCGAGTGAGAGACTTTATTTGCTTCGAGGGCGGCACCCATTAGTGGTAGCGCGACATCGCAGCACGTTTCACATCCCCGGCTATGGTCAAAAATTTATAAATTTTCGGATAAAATTTGGTACATGTTGCCTGATGTGGAAGATTTATGAATTGATCATGTGTCTCCTTTTTCCTGTGCACGCGACAGTCTATTTGGGAAGACCATTCACAGCGGTCGGCTAAGGACAAACTTACTTCCAGTGGGTGAGACCTGGTTTGTAGTGGCGTAACGTGCTGCTCCGAGTGGTCAGTATACGAATGTGTTGTATATAATTACGTTATTTTTTTTTGCTTGCATATACCCACCCTCACGACATCAGGACACAGCGTGCACAGGCGGTTTAATCCAGTCGCAACCATCGCTGATGCATCAAAGCTTCAAATAATCGATACGTCACACAGACAGGCCGTGAATTTTCCAACGTCAGGAGGAGAGTTGTATGCAAGGGTGCATTCAGAATTAACGTGTGTACGAATTTTCCAATGCCGCCGTAGCCCGTTGCCAATGCATGCACCTATCGGTGGATGGAGTGTATGTCCATCGGGAACAACGCGGCTCGTCGACGTGCTCGAACAGAAGCTACATTTCGCTACTCTCGGGTAACAGAGCACATCCAGCAACCGACGCTTCGGCCGTCAGGTTTTAATTTATTCGATCTTAGATAACAGACCCTGTCCGAAATGTCTCATAAAAATTGCGCTTTAATTACTCTATCGACAGTATCGGTTTTTCAAAATCTTATTAGATGGATTGCGTGTTTTTCTTTCCCATCTTCTACCGCAACGGTGTGTGGGGTTCAGACAACGATCTGGAGACATGGGTGACATTTATTGCAGATGACTTAATGGCTGAAAAATTTATTGACTTATTACCCATCGATGTTAAGACAATTGAAGGTTGGTAGGAACGTTTCGTGGTTTCAGGGAACACAGTTTAAAAACGACTATGTCCTTCAGATTGTTGTAATCTTCAAGTACTAGTGATTGGAGGGCTTACAAATATTTTGTTTGTAAGTATTTGAGTTCTGTTCAGAACTTCGTGAACGCATGTTCATTAAATCTTCTCCACTTACAGTCATGACCAAACAAATAAATACACATGTAGCTAAAGAAACATACCCACACCACAAGGTTACCACCACTATACTTGATTGTTTTCTGGGTGTACCTAGGATTCCATTCTGTACTGAGTGGACGTCTCGCACTATGTTTGCTATCTGATCCAAGCAAATTGAATTTTTAATTTATATTTTTAATTATAGAATATTTCGAGGGACCAAGTTGTAGGCTGGTCAGCAAGCATCTTGGTTTGAACTTTCCTTGGAGCTCTTGATAGAGGGTTTGCTTCTAGTGCTATGTGCCGTTTTAAATACACTACTCTGTTACATTTTATATTTTTAATGTGTATTTTAGAGATATCCCCAAATCCAAACAGGGGTATAAAAGAAGGACATTAGTTCCTTAATGTCCTTCGCAGGGACCACATCAATTGAGTTGAAGAAGAATCTACCAACGAAATATGTTAAGTACTTCCTCTCAGCTGTGTTGCTGCAACTGCAGCAATGTCGACCCAATCGGCCAGTTTCCTGTACAGAGCGTCACCAATCTATCGATATCATGATCTTTTGTTTTGGCATGGTTGTACTCAGGCCATCTTTTTCTTAATGTAGCACAGTTCGTCAGTCTGACCCATCTAAGGTTAGGTATTTAAAGGAGCCCGGCCTAGCCAGTTCATCGGTTTTCTCAATCCTTGCGATGTCACTGTGCCCTATAATCCAGGAAAGGCATTTGAACTGACCTAACGAGGTTAGCTCAGTTCGGCATTACTGTGCCAGTTTTGAATAGCTCTTGATGGCTATGATCAATGCACATGGCAACCTTCTGCCTTGACAGGATTTTCTGGTGCATTTTGACTTGACGACACTCTTCCCGGATTGTAAATAGTTCCGCCTGCAACACACTTGGATTGTCTGGCAGTCCACGGGCTTTGGAAATTTCCAGGAATTCCGAGACCAGACCCGCACCGACTCCGCCGCCCGTCTTAGTGCTGTCAGTCTAGATTATTCAGTTAAAACCATCGGCTTGCTATGCCAGTCCGTTCTTTCAGGGATTAGTATCAAATCAGTTTGATGGCCTGATGGCGTAGTGTGCTCTAATGCTTTTAATGTGTTCGTCCAGAGGTAGAAGATGTACCATAATCGTCAGAGCGTCTTATGGAGTTGACTGTAGAGTGCCTGCGGTGCCTATGCCTGCTACTCTCTGTACCGTCTTTGTATTTCATACTAGCCATCATACTAGTGATTCGTACGTTAGAAATCGGGCTTGGATCAATTTTGGTTGCAAACCCCACCTTTTACCAAAAGTTCTACTACAGGCGCTGGTCCGCGAACACTTGGCATTTATACGATGAATTCGGTTCCTTCCTGTCCTTGACCCATGAAGATAGGATTTGAAAACCCTCTTAACTGAAGTATTGCTACCCATGCAATCGATGTGGGCGGACTATTCTAGGCTGCGGATATTTGCCTTTCAAACTACATACAGAGCTCTACATACCAAATAGTAACGGCTGCCAAAAGGATGGTTTAATACCTACTTTAGTCCTAAAGCCAAAGATCCCTAAATGTTACACAGCTTAAGTCCTCCAGCTCTACGAAGAGTACTTTAGGAACTGCATTATTTTCTTTTTCGAGGGCTGGGCAATCGCAGATTAGATGTTGGATAGATTAAGTTTCTTCCTCATCGCTCTAGCTTCGGCAAAAATCGTTATGTTATCTCTTTTTGCTCAGCGTCGGCCATTCAATTTCTGATGTTTTGTATGGCAATTGACACAGTAATATGCTCTGCACGAAACTATTCATCTGTTGGTTGGTTGTTGGTCGGCTGCAATGTGTAGCCGTAGAAGGTCTCTAACATTTTTACATATTCTAAACGGATTACCATAAGGCACTCCAGCAAATGTTCTTGCTAAGCTATGCTTCAACCCTGAAAAGGTCACGCTTGCTCATTGTACACACCGTTGTGGTCAATATAAACGTGACAGCAGCAATAAAACCACAAATTTTTACAAATCTTCAATGCGAGTAAATAAAAATATACGTCTGCAAATAAGACATAACGCGTTTTTGACATCCCCTTTCGAGTTCCACTTAGAGAATTTGGCAAAAAGAGAACAGGGCAAAAAAAAGCCCTCCAGCTCATGACGTGAAAGCCAACAAACTAAACATCCATCCAATCCATTCATCTTTTCCTGAACCAATACATCTCTACCCATAATCATGTAGGTTGGATAGCTTTCAAAATAAAATAAAAAAAGAAGAAAAAACAATGCGAGGACACCTTTCTTCCGCCTCTTTGTGAAAAGAACTGCAAGAGCTTCAGGAAAAAAAAAAACGTGTAAAAACAAAGGAAACAAGGACAAAAAGGCGGCATATCCCCGACAGATTCGTGTTTTTTGTTTTTCAATTTGTTTTATATCCAGTTTCGTCTCCTGTCTCCTGTCTCCCTTTCCTTTTTTTCGTACTTTAGACAGACACAGGAAAAACTGACAAAATAATATTTTTTACAGAGCACTCCATAAATTTTCGTACGCTCAATATTGTTTCAGATCATAAATCATGGCTGCATTTGCGTATGCATCCTTGTGCACATGGTATGGTGTGGCTACAAAAGGGAGTATGTGTGGAGTGGTCTGGCTGGCATTCTGACCGGGACTTGGGATCTCTGCACGTTGTATGCTGGAGGAGAATTTTATGTGCCTTCGGTCTGGCTGGTGGCTTGCAGGTTCGGTATCAGGAAAATGATGCACTAAATGCAGAAAATGCAAGGCTTCAGCTCAGCCAGCCGGCCGACTGGCCGGCCGGTCAGTTTGTCAGTCAGCAGAGAATATGTGTGTGCAGTATTTTGTATGCGGATGATGTCACAGATGTGGGCTCTCGATTTATACAAGGATGTGTACCCATGTTGCATTGCGAAATTTTTGGAATGCAATAAGGCCCCTCCATAGCGAAACGTATTCAAACCTAGTCTCCAATCCATGAGGCTGTAATGGATGTGGTATGTGAATGGAATATCCTTTGAACTCAAATGTACTGCACACGTATGCAACATGGATGCCGGGAAACTACTGCACAAAAAGGATTAAACATAGTTCGGTGATAGAATTCAAATTAACAGTGAATCGTTGAGTTGAGATTCCATCGGACGAACAGAGACGTGTACAGGTGGTGGAAGCTGCAGCTGCAGTTTGGTGCGCATTGTAAAGGATCTCACATGGGCGCTTGGCTTGTGGAAATCGATAATTTCTTTCGGGAATGGTCATTAAATGAAATACAGCGAAAAACCGTCCACACAACTGTCCGTGCTTCTTCCAATCAAAGGAACATTCGTTTGCCTATGTGTTCACTATGGTCATTCTATTTAGTCGTTCATTGGAATATGTTTGTAACTGAGAATGGACATCAACAATCCACACAGAAGCCGATTCGTTTTAATGAATTCACTGGACCCAAATATATTTTATGTATGCCTATACGCATGTGTCTACACATCCTTGAACAGAAAAAAATTTTTAGAGTTTCAAATTTCCATCATGGCGCGCACACGATTTTCTCATAAAGTCACCGAATCTTTGTGTCTGAGTAGACAAATTTATTAACTGGAAATAAAAAAAGAAAATCTCTGAAGTTTCTGTTGAAACTTTGTGTCTCAATCAACACACCTACCCTGACCCATTTTAAAAATTTATTCCCCAAGTATATTTATACTCCCACTTCCACAGAAAGGGATCGAATGTGCCCTCAAATAAAATCATAAATATATCATTTCCATATGGTAGTCAAGACAGTGAAGAACAGTCCCTGACTTGGGTAATATATCACTGCTGGAGAGGTTACTTTCTTCGGATGCTATTCCCTTCTCGATTAGACAGCATCCCGTCCCATATTGGGTAACGTGTCAACTGATGACCATATAGGACATCTATCTCTCCATGTAGTCACACCATTCTGCATATGATATACCCCCATGCACGAACTGATGCTCTCGTAGGTTGTTCATGCCTGCGGCTCAGTCCACAAATAGAAGGACGGATTCATGGTAAATTAGAAACCATTCTACTCGGCTGCCATCGCACGTGACTTAGTTGACAAATTTGTCCCCAAAAACCCTCCGAACTCGCCTAATGACTTTGGAAAACAATTTATCCGGCTTCGACAGACTTTGAACACACGCTTATGCATGTCGACCATATATACATACATTATATGTATATGGTGGCATACCTTATGTACAGGGAGGGTGGTTTCACAAAAGAATATTATGACACCCCTCTGAGATTAATTCTACCCCCAATAAAGCTATTTGGAATTGGTAAAGGGTTTCTTCTACAATTATATCTCGTTAAACATTTCAGCAGCCGAAAATCTAAAAGCTTAATGAAGAGGTGCACTGTCAATCTTGAATGAGCTGATTTGTATGCCAAAAGAGGAAGAGGTACACATATGCTTCATATGTTTGTTAAATCATTAAATAATGATTTAAGGAAATGCATGACTAACTACAACTTAATTAATATCCCATGTAAATATAATATTTTATCCAAATACTACTTAGATCGGTTTAGGTTAGCGCGTAGACAGGCATGAACCGCGATCGTGATGGCCATTGGAGATTGCAAATATCCTCTGTGTGTCTAGTTGTTTAGCGGTGCTCCTTAGTTTTAAACCTCAACAGATGGCTGATGGAGTAAAGTTTCATTGTGGGTAAACTGAGACAATGTTTGAGTAGAGATTGACATCCTCTTGTTCTTCTTCATCGCTACTATCACTGCATATGTAGAGCGGGTCGAAGTGAAACTCGTACACCCTTTTTTAAATGAGAGTAGCACTGGAAAACCAGATATGAGCGTTGTTCTTAAATATAAACCTTATAAATTAAAGCAAAATCAGAGGTGGTGAAATATTTGTTGCATCGATTTAGATCAGCTAGACATTTCGCGGAATTTTTGGCTACCTCGAATATGTGATCGGTCCAACTAATTGATCTGCTGGATGGTGCAGTTGGTTGGAGGCCAGCCCTTGATTAGACGGGTTTCCCGTTCAAATCCTGTGAAAAAGCTAAGTTAATACGTTTTATTCGGTTTTCAAATCTGGTCCAGTCACCGTTGGTATCAAATTAACGGCACTATTACTGCAGTTGTTAATCAGTGGTAGTAGTCTGACTATGGGTATCACAACGGACCGACATGGTCTAAGTGTACTGGCGATTTCGTTGGCTGCCCACTTACCTACCTATCTACTTACCCAAGTGTTGTGTTGATGCACATACCAAGAATATGAAGCTTCCGGCTTCGACATAAACGCCATTCATGGATAATGGCTGGTTCGCTTATGTGACGGCCAGACAGAAGAAGCATTGAATTCCACTCTATTTTTCTTTTCCCATTTAATCATGCTGTAAAGATCGGAATCCAATGTGTATAACAACGCTGCCGTTCTAAGCCTACGGCAGCGCACAATACCACTAAATTAATAAAATTACACATCTTTTGAAAATAAGTCCGCTACTACAAAAAAGGGAAAAAACACTTTAAGGTGAATTTTTAGTACTGTTTTTAATTAAAATTTTGTTTATTACTAATTGTGCCGAATTATTGACGCATAGTTAGAAAAATATTTACATGAGGGTGTAAGAGTTTCACTTTGATACTCTGTATATAGTCACTAGCAAGTCACATTTCCGTAGCAATCGTTTCGGACGATTGTGACCAACTACCAAACAAAACTAGTCCAATATGGCCAAGTGATTTCGCAAGTGGTTAAAGAGCAGCAGCTTCTGTTAGCTGACTATACTATCGTTTCATTCGCCTGTTTCTTTGCAATAGCAAATGATGGTTTGAAATACTGGATTTCCTGAGATAGAACGGGTCCATCCCAGTCATCGGCGACCAATCAGCCTAACGTTTAATTACCGTATTATTTGCGAGTTTATTTGCAGCCACTCAATTTTTCAAAATTGAAGATCACTTTCTACCTGACAAATCTAGTAGGTACACGAAATAATTTCATTTTTTAATTTTAATTGTAACTTATACTGCAACATTATAACAACTCCTTGAAGATGGCAGCGTCTTCTAAGCTGGGTAAAACTGAGCATTTTCACGGATAGTCAATCCAGACAGCCCTTGGAATCGATCCCCATACACTCCAAAGTTATATGCGACTGTCGCTCATCTGTACAAAAGTTGGCTCAATAGTTTAACCTTCGCCTGTGTTGGGTACCTGGTCACCAAGATATCCCTGCAAATAGTTAAGCGGACGAACTTACTAGTAACCTAGCACCAACCAGATCCAGATAGATCTTCGCAAATCTAAACTTAGTAAAATGATGGGCGTCTTGAAATTGGACTTGGACTCTGCTTAATGCTTAATGCACCTTTCAATGGCAATTGAAGATGGTGTAATGACGAGGAGGAAACTGAAGAAAAGGCTCTGGCAACCGCAGGCCACAACCCGCGCCTTATCTTCTATGATGACCTAAGCCACCAGAAGGTCACGCCAATACCGAACTTAATAACTGGATTCACATCCAATTGAATGCTGATTGCAGTTCAATGGACGTTACTTGGTCTATCTGCCAATTGGCTTTATGGTATTCGTCATATATTGGCGGGGAAATATAAGAGCTAATTATAACCAATTTTAAACCAAATTTAAGTTATACTTATTAACTTTAAATATGATCAAGGCTCTGCAAGGGCTGCAGTTGTCAGACTTGTGCATGCACATATAAAAATCAATTCCTCATTTCCTCCAATCCCATTGTTTTTTTATTCTCTTCTCTCACCCACTACACACAATACAGTGCGTATTGACATAAAAGTATTCCCACACCCATCGTCAGTTAATTGAATCACACATCCAAAGAATTAGCATCGACACCACTCCGACGTACCGAATGCCACCGTGTGTGCGTGTGTCTACAGAATGTTTCTGTCTACTTTATCGCTCGTCGTTCGATGTAAAACATTGATTGTCGAATTTTACGATTTGTTTTGATATTTTTACGATTATGGCATCGTTTACACAACATAAATCGAACATAAAACTTCCCATAAACTTGACGGGGGTCGGCACCCGGCAGCCCTCCCATGCGCTGGGACAGCTTCTTCTTTACACTTCCTCTCATCTTACATAGGCTTCCGCCGTCATTTCAATTAGAATTCCATTTGTGGTCTGTATGTTGCCACTTTACGATGATGCTGGATCTGGTACTCTATTGAAGGAATATATGCCACAGTATGTGCCCTTAAAAATTCATTCATATCAATTGTAATGGCATTGGAAATGGGCTACGTGACGGAAGCGATGGGTCTCTTTTTGCATCTTTGACTGTTTTAATTGAGTCATATGCCGTGTGTGCGTGTGCCAGGTAATAGAGTCATAAAATGGAATTTTTGAAGAGGATTTCATATTTTATATATGGAAGTTGCTGCGTGCATGGGAGAGCGTCCGTCGGTCTAATTAGTTTTCGAAAATAAATGTAAATGTACACAATAAAAATTTCTCGCACAGCTTGATGTGAAGATTTATTTTTGTTTTATTAAGGGATGCATATTGTTGTGAAAAAAATGTTCACATTGTCACATATTTTTTAAGCGAAAACACGATTTTGTTTTGCCTCTGTTTTGCTAGAAAAATATGCAAATAGACGGTGTGACGAATACAAGGAATCTGGGTTTTTGTTGACGTTTTGCAGTTTTATGATTTATGGTGCTCTCGGACAGTGGTATTCTTGACGCATGTTTCATGTATGGACGATGGTCAGCAGTATACTGACCCCCCATGTGTGCAGATTCGCACACTTTTAATACACAAGTCATAAACCCCACAGGGGTCACAGAATGTGTTGCTACTTGCAATAAATCGACAGGCTGATCAGAGAGAAGAAGCAATGAGCACTGTCCGAAATATCCGAACCTTAAAATCCCTAATCATACTTGATGTCAACGTTTTAGACCACACATACCATCAATTTTTTGTGCGGTATGGCCTACTTTTCTGACCACCCATGTGTGAGTCAGACTAGTACCACTAATTGACAGCTCCAGTGATTGTGTCGTTAATTTGATCCCAACTACAAATGGTGACTGGACCAGACTTGAAAACCGGATAAAGCGTATTAACTTAGCTTTCACTGGAATTCGAACCTCTCTAACTAAAGCCAGGCACTCAACCAACTGCGCCATCCAGCTGATTTGAATCGTAGAATTTTGTAATGACTACTTCAGTGAATTGTCTTACATTTTTGAATAATTAAATTTTATAACGTAGTGGACGATATTTGTTCGCTAAATGATTCACCTCGGTTCCTTCGAAACAGCTCACACGTAAACGCTGTCAAAAAGTTTAAAGGGGCACGACTTGTAGAAGTCGGCTACTTTTCTGCTTTGAACATTTTCAAACGTGATGGGCCGTGACCAACTCAAAATTATAGTAACTCTAAAAATCTCTCTAAATCTCTTTCATCGCTTTCAACGTACTTCCTTCGATTATACTAAAGCATTTACCAATTCTCGACAGTTAAATTCGATTTCTAGAATGTGCTTCGTCGCGCACCGCGCATCCGCCTTTTTTAAACTCCTCTATCGCGTCGATAAGGAGTCCCCGGAGCAGTCACTTGATCCTAGGGAATAGTCGGAAGTTGCACGGTACTAAATCAGGCGAATACAGTAGTCCTCTGCTTTGGCAAAATATCATAAAATAGCTGCTAGTGCTGCTGTAGGATTTTTGTATTCACTCTTTGTCCTCTACCACTCGTCGTAGTCGCATTTTAATCTTATGCTGTTCGGATGAAATTGTTTTGATGAATTAGAAACAAAAATCTCATCAAGTTTTACTTTTAATTTCGAAGCTGGAGAACAAAAGGACTCCCCAATTTAACAGGATAATGAAAAAAAATTAATATTAACAAGTTAACCCTTTAATGTCCAGGTTTTTTTTTGGAAAAAATATTATATGTTGTAGAGGAGACAATTTTGAACAACTTTTGTTCTACGACTTTGCATATAACTCACCTGGATATGTGACATGTGACAGCATGCCGAACTAAAAATCTCAAAAAAATTATGCACATTTTTTTAATTTTTTATTTTCAATACTTGCTTCACTTTCTAGGCACAATAATGAATACGGAAGTAATTTTTTTCGGAGTCGAATTCGATCGAAAATCCACAGAAATATTCATGTGTAAAAATCGCAAATTTACAGAAAATGCATATCGTCGCCCGGCGCAGACTCAACTGCATTCCAAGCTTTCAAATGCAATTGGATTCGAGCGGCAACCGGTGCATACTGCTTAGTTTGCATAGCAAAACGCAATAAAGATATTCGCACGCAGTTTGGAATATTTTTGTTGAACAAACTTTTTGTTCAAAGAGTGCGTGTCCAAAATGGACCAGTGAGCATTAAAGGGGTAAATTAAGAAAAACAATTTGAGGAAGCAAAACTTACCGTAAAAATAGTCTTCGTCATTGCACAATGAGGTTTAAGGACCGTGTACTGATCATTGTCTTAGCGATTTAAGTTTCACTTAACAAGTTAAGATGGACTTAACGATTTGAGCGAATCAAAATGTAGATAGAAAAATCGGCTAAGTACGGTCCAAACTAAGTTGAAGAAATAGTGGATCATAAAACTTTTAGCTGTACTTTAATACTGACAGTGACACAAAATCGTGGAAAATCTGTGAATCACCAGCAAATTTCAAAATTATGAGGATTTGATGACGTAGTGAAATTTAAGAAATTCCTTGTCATGTCTTCTATAGAAATGAATATTTTTATAGCTTTGACGAACTTTCGTTTTATAAACGATTTCGTACAACCAAGGGCATAACCATGATTGTTGGTTATGCAGATGCAGATAGAATCAAATTTATATTGTTCTTTCAACAGGTTTTCCTGATTCATTTGCTAATGGAAATTTGTAATGAACATAAATTTCCAAGTAATAATTCGATGGCACCTGTCAATCAACCACTTGTCACATTAAGGTTTTAGGTGGCTGGAACTTATTTGCAGAGGATTTGCTATTTTCGGAGGAATGCATTTTCGAAAGCGAGCGTCCCTTTTAAGGCAATTTAAGCTTACAGAAGACAGCATTCGAAATTGGAAATGTCAAGAAAAATTTCTTTCAAATAGCGTCATTTCCATTTGTGATTCACTTCATCTGTGGAGTCCACTTTACAATTCACATTCACTTATTAAAATAGCGAATATGACATTTGAAATCGAAGTGAACTTTTTTGTCGTATCATAGTTAAGGTCTACTTAACTATTTACGAGTAACGAATAATACTTCGGTTAAGTTAAACACAAGGTTCAAGTGTAACTTGGCTATGAGGTATATTTTGGTACAGTATCAGCAAACGGCTCTAAATGGCTTTGCTAATATGGTTTAATAAATTTAAATTCAAAAAAAATTTACGCTTTCAGTGTCTCCACATTCGGACCCCGACGGCATCAAATTGAGCTTCCTCCTCCCGTCAAACGACTCTACGGTGTAAAAAGCATTTACATCTGAGGCAATTGAACCTAACTAATAGACATACATTTCAGTGACGTACTTCAACGTTACTCCATTAAAGCTTTACAGCGCCGGACTTAGCATCACTTTGTTGGTAAATCATGCCCATAAAATATATGATCTCTCCCCGTGACATTGAACTAGAGTAAAATGTAAGTTATGTTCTCATAATTATCACACTCTCTGCCTTCCAATTGACGGCAATTACCGCGGTCAATTACATATCGCAGCCTATTGACCCACCGAGCATAGATATGCCCGATCACTATCGCACTCCATCCGCTGTGATGCTGTACAGTAACGAATCAGTATTACACAACACATACGAATAAAAAATAATAAATAAAATAAAAATTATTGTAGGTATATGTAAATCTATAAACCGGTGGTATAGTTACACATAGCGCCACTAGCTGACAGTGTTTGCATGCCGCGGCTGTCTCTGTGTTCGCGTCGCTCTTCCGCGCTAGCAAATTTATGGGAATTTTATTAAGTGACTGTTTTAACAAATTACAATGAGATAAAAATCAATTTGTCGTGCCATGCATTTTGCCAATATTCAACTCAACCGCCAACCCATGGCACCAGCACCACCACTGTCACTGCCACTGTCGCCGCTCCGCTCCCCTGTCCCACTGTGTATATTGGCGCACACAGCAAATATTTATTTTATAATCGCCATGGTTATTCTTCCTACTGCCATGCGATATGCCATATGCAACAATGAGAAGCAACAGCAGCGGCGAAATGCCATACGGATGGGGAGCAAGAGAGAGAGACAGTCACAGTATTGTACCCTAACCCCCACACAGACCATACCCATTCCGCATTCATATCCACGGCGCCCCCGGATAGATACACATAGTTTATGCGCGCGACGAGCACCCTCGCGCTGAACCCAACAGCAGTGCCTGTGCCGAGAGGTTTACGGTTTACCGGACTTACCTGTGTTCAGCGGTTCGTCTGCGATATCACGTAAGACCATGACAATACCATACCAAAACGGAGGCGAAATTCGAACCATGAAATACGAAGCAGGAAAAAATCCGAAATTGGAATCGATTTTGCATGAAATGATTGATGTACTTCGCCGTGATTGAAGAGCGCCACTTTATTTATTCAGCGTGACATTGTGAATTATTACTGCGGATGGTGTTGCGGGTCAGGATCGGACGGGACAGACAGATGGCGCAAATCGCCGCCGCATACATGTGTACTGGCGTTTCGATTGGCGCTGGCTGACGCGACGCGACACGGACCGAAACGTTACGTCTATAAGTCCAGTCGATGTGGTTAAAGGTCTTCAGGATTGATCAGCCAGCGATTGAAGGGTTCTGAGGTCGTTGGGAAAGTGATGTGGCCAAACGAATGATCGGCGCACGGAAAGATTATTTATTGACTAAACTGCTAAATAATGCTTTTGACTCTTCCATCTGACAATGTGTGCCTGTCGCGCATAAAAATATGAAAGGGGGATTGGCCGGCTGTTTGGTAAGCATTATTCGAAATTCTTGCGAGACTGGCAGTGTGGCGCTTCATATGTTGAAAACATTGTCGAGTGACTTTAGGCCGATGATTAATTTTGGTGAACACGAGGTTGTTGCGGCAAAAGGTTGAGTTATGTGCTTTCTGGCATTGGGTAATGATTTTACAAATTTTATTTCATTCATTACCAGAACGTACATAGACTTCGCAGTCAACAACAATTGGGCAGGCCACAACTCTTCTGAGGTCAGGCATGCTGATAATTCCTAATCTCTTTTGGCTGCCGTCGTTCTGCGGATGATCCGGTATGTGAGATACCGCACTCGCGATAGCGGATGGCGATAAGACACAAGGATGCAGACGTACTTGCTGTGCTTTTGTGTTTTAATACATCCTCGTTTTAACCAGTCTGTGCTGATTCATCTAACAGCAAAAAGCGCCATCAAGCGATGGAGGAGACTATGTGATCAGTTCCACAGGATGGTCAGATAACAGTGATAGTTTTTCTAATCATTACGATTGCGCAGTTGCCAAAGTTACCAATGACATCCAGCTGTACAATTTAATCAGTAAATTTTGGCAATACATCGACCCCGGCTCACAGTGTGTTATTTTGTACATCTAGCGGAATTGTATTCGTGGTGGGCTTTAAGTTAGAGCTAGATATTTCCGTCTGTGATTAATTAAAGCTTACCAGAATATTTTATCGATCAGTTCTTGCGTACAAATAAATCAGTATTCAATGACTCATCCAATAATTTTTCTCAAGATGTTTATAAATCATTCTGATTCGTCTTCTTCATCGAAACTATTTACATATGGATTATCTTCGGAATCCTTTAATAGAGCAATACTCTAATGGGAGTGGATTTCTTATTCTATCCCGTGCTATACTTCGGCTCGATATATATGGGTACGAGGAAAATAAAAATCGGTTCGAATTTTGTCTTGTAGATTGTCGGCTGTGCTCCCGGAACTGCCTATATTCCTTATTTCTAGCGTATTGAGCCTCTTCAGACAACTGCCCTAGTGGTAATATGCAAGGTTTATATCACTTGATTGAATGAAACGTTTATGTATGCTTGCAGGCATATAATAGCAGACATAGGACCGAATATAGATATTCTTCGTGTGCGGAGAAATTCCTGCAACTTTCGTTTCTGGGCCTTAGGAGCACATTAATGGAATACCTTCGATGGTCGTCCCCGATTTGCTCTCGTGCTTGATGTTGGAGTTAGATCACATAAACCTTTTGGAAATTGAATTTCTACGTTCAACAATTTTTCGTTGACCTTATCGAATGTGACTTTTGCACTTCTCTAAGTTGGGCCGCTATGGCAGTTGGAAGATAAGCCAGGAAAGACTGAAAACTCCTTACCATACCCTGTGGATGAAAATGTTGATGTCGTCGGCTACACTCCAGCCTTTGGATTCCGATAATACACGTCGAAACACATAACCACAGGTGAACAGAGGTCGTAGCTGTTAATACGGCTCACAAAAACCTTAAGCTCTTTACAGGCATTGACCGTGTCCGCAAAACTAAAGTTCTCCATAATAAAACTTGAAACTTTTTTAGTCTGGTCCTCTTTCTTGGAGTTCTTCCATATCGAAAATTGCTTTATATTTGTTGCGCAAAAATTGCTTCTGACCGCTTTGAACGACTATTCAAAATTCAAAAGCAATAACGGAGCCTAAACTAAAAATACTCGAACAATGAAAAAAAAATAAGGGGTGTGGAAATGCCTTTAGTTTTTAAGCCAAGCAAAAAATTTACAGAAGACTTCATAACAGCAGAAGCAGGCAGGTTTATTAAAAAAAAATATTAGTGGATGGGCAGATAGGGTATTCTGATAGACAACATCCAGAAGAATATTTTGAGCCCAATTTTTCCGATAGGATCACTTGGGACATTTTTAAAAGTCTATTCAAAGTTAGAATAGAAAAACATTGAGACCAGTGGTTTTAGCTGTCATTTGATAGCAACATTTTGGTTTTCGGATGACTGGATTTTTTAATAAAGTTCCGCTAGATGTGCAAAATAAAACACTGTCGCATAGTTTCCTGTAATTAACATTTTAGTTTCCTTAAAATTATTCCAGGTCCTAGAACCAGTTGTAGAACGAAAAATTGTGTGTTCGAAGTTTTTTGCATTTAAGAATACGAAACATTGAATTGATGTCGATTAAAGGATTAACCCAAACTGATCAGCAGTCGTACTTGATAAGAGCAGATCAAATTCACTTTTAAAACAAAAAAAAAATTAATTTCTGCAAGATTTCCCGATCTTTTCGTGACGAAAACAATTATAACTTCCTTGAACTTACTCTTATTTAACCGCCACTCGGACATTCTTTTCTGCGACACTCTTTATACATCAACCCGCAAGTAGACCAGACAATACTTAACACACTTTCACCTTGTCTATCTGCCTCACCTTCCGCATGTCCCAACTTCCTTACAGCACCAACGTCAAGCCGCTATTTTACATCTTCCACAGCTATGGTGTACAAAATTTCCTCACTATCATAGGAAAAGAAAACTCCGACCGTAATCATAAAGTTGAACAAAAGGGGTTGCTCCTTAGTCCAATTACACCAAATTACTTTATTACATCCGTAATTGTGTGACCGTACCACGAATGCCGCCGCAGGATGCTCTACAAGTGGTTGGTTGCTCTTCTACAGCTACTCCTGCTGCTGCTCAGTTTGCTTTCGCTGCTTGGTATACGTATCCCTGTCTAAATGCGTCGTTTTCTCGATATCCACCATTTAACAGAACGCCTCATGCTTCTGCTCCTGCTTCAAAACCACCTCCAGCAGTTGACATCAACTCGTTGGCTACACGGATACTTTCGACGAAAGCGGTAGAAGGTGTAGAGTATCCTCTGCCGGTAATGAGTGCATTGACAAACTTTTGTGATTAGGTGTTAGCCCAGCAATGATTGTTATAACCGTCATTATAGCGATTATTACCAACTACTGTCGTAGTGGGGTTGCTGGTTAACAGAATGGCAGTTGGCCTTGGAGTGAAATTGTGGTTCTTTCGGTTGTATCGCGTGTTAACATGCAAATGTCTTTCTTTCGCGATTTGAGTGCAAAAAAGTTCAAGTGACTTTGATTGTGCATTGTTTGTCCTTCCTCGTTTCCATGATGCCTTCGAATGAGATTTTCTTATGAATTGATATCAAATCTGTTGTACCTTTTAGTCCGATCACGCGATACGCTATTATTTTAGATATTTTTGAATTGAAGGAAACAGTGTTTCTACGGGAATAAAGGCAGGTTAAGTTACCATTGAGTTCTGAGTTAACAACTTTCAATCTGCGTCTGTCAATCATTATCTCCCTAACGTTGTTGACGAAGAAATGTGTTATATTTTTCAAGAGAACACAATGAAACAATCGAATATGCATTGCTTGACGTGACATTGTCATGGCTTAAGACGTGGCTTCGTTTTGTCCAAAAAAAAAACGAATTAATTTCAACGCACAATGGAAGAAAAAAAAGTACACTTCACTACACTCTGACTAAAATACTATTTCTTAACCTGACCCAACGCGTCGTTCGCCACCACGGTGTTATCATCACACGCACCTGTGGGAAGCATTTTATGGGATTGCCCACCAGTGAATTTCAATTTAAACACTCTAGGCGCAATCAAATACCAATTGCACTTGGAGTTTCATTTTCTGTTTTTGCACCATCAATCACAATTGTTTTTGGAGGTTTCACATGTCCAGAAGCATGAACAGCAAGTGTACACACTCTACAGTCTACACAGCATTCGAATATTTGGTGTGCAACATCGGGGCGCTCTCCATTCGGGGCGCGATTGGAACATAAAGTTGATAAATAAACAAATTATAAAATTTTCCGATTTCCGTGTTTATTTGGGTTTCAATAAAAGTTTAATTTATTCACCGTTTGCGATGGACCACCTTCTGGCGCTAAGAGCTGGGTAAACATTGTGGCACATACTCGGCAAAAGTTCATTGTAAACATTCGTCGTATGTGGTGAATGTTTATAAACATGCATGTCTGCCCTGCAGTATACCACCCCTTGGTTTCGGTGATTAAAAATAGTCTCACTAGCAGCGTTATATTCAGATATCTGTTCTGTTTTTGGATTTTTTGTAGTTTTTTTTTCAGTTTACCATCACAACTAGTAAGTTATTTATGCATTTCAATGGGTTTCACTTAAAGTGCAATAAGTGTTGTATTCTTGAGACAGTTGCTTTATTTGATTCTACAGTTGAGATGGCATGCCATGCAGAGCACCTTGTGGACAGAGGTGCTGGTGACATGTTTCTACAAATCTTGTAAGGGTTTGACCTAGTGTGTATATCTGCTGAAAGAATGGTGAATGCTTCATCTGTTGTACGTAGTCCCTGGTCTGTCTTGGGATCAGATCATTTTTGTAGTTAATTTTTTCTGAGAATTTAACTGTGATTAAGAGCTTACCAAGTATTATGAGCGGTCATGTCATGTTAAGTAGACTCATGCCTTGTTCTCACACGATTTGTAGCACCCATAGTTTTTTTTCCCGACTATGAATGGCGAAATGTGTAGGCCTCAGCGCAGAAGTCGACGAGTTACGCAATACTCACTATGACACGTCAACAAAAATTAAAAATAGCTACATACTTACTTACTTGTTCAGTCAAACGAATCCCAAGTCATTGTAGAATAAACACGTATCATTTTTGTTCAAGAAGAATCAAGGATGTACAACTGCACTACACTTTGTCGGTAGGTTTGCAAACTTGTTACAGTATGTTCTCCATTTTTGCAATTCACAATTTACTCAATACAAATGAATTGGTTGCGAAAATATTGTACTCTATTTTCATTGGAGCCCAGATTATGAACATAAATTTAATTACACGTGATCACGCGGCACTTACGTGCATATTACACTTCACTAACTTCACGAGGAGATCATTCAAACGTAGGTTCCTGTAGAATATAGATCATACTGGAATGTGATGAAATGAACTGAAGAGTTCAGAAGTAACATATGGAGACAATGTTCTTTAAAGAAGTGTTAGTGATCTGTGCGCTTAAAACGCAACTAGTCTTATCGCTGTCTTACGGCGGGTCATAAAAATGATTTCCGGTTCACTCGTCGAAACACAGATAAAAATTGGAAATCAGTTTGTAATTACCAAGATCTTGGCTTTATTGCTTAAAATTATTCTTTCTACAAATGCGCATTCTGTTTTTGTAGGCTTGTTTTCGATATTCCGAAACAACGCCGAATGTGCACGTTTTTTTTATCATAAGTAGGTATCAAGAGTATGGTATTGCAGTGTGAGTGTCATAGCCATATCCCTCCCCATTTCTGTCCCCATATGTTTTCGTATATTTTTCATGAAATTCGGCTTTTTCTATACTTAACATACTGGGAAAGTCTAATAAAGTACATAGAAATGAGAATTAATGTAGAAATATGAAAATTTTTTTTTACAGGTCATCCATAAAATTTAAAAGTTCACTACATTGTCCGATTGATGGAATCTATTCGTTTTTTAATTCCGTATATTTTGTAGATGCTTAACGTGCTTAACGCATAAACGGGATATGCGATTTGTGAAGTGATGGTAGAAACAGTAAACACCCGACTATCGCGGTAACAGATAACAATTAAAACCATGTCTACAGTCTATAGCAGCAGCAGTGAACCACAAATTAAATGTAACGATAATCCCTATAAACAATGGGAAAATGCACGCAAAACTAAATTGTGGAGAACGTGCTACGTACACGTTTTTTTTAAAATTTCACGTGCATCTCAAAATGTTGGACTTTAAATACATATATTTCTTTTTGAAATATTTCACATCATATGTCTCCTTAAATTAAAACGAGATTTTATTTAGTACCAATATTTTTTTATTTAAACATTCAAATCAAACAGAATATATTTATTACTTCAAATTCACCACAATGTACTGCGTTGTATTTAATTTGTTGTAAACATTTGATTTTTAAGATGTAACATTCACTCCGAACGCTGCCAGGTCTCAAATCTCGTTCTTGCCCACATCCTGGAGGTATGTTTCCTTGTAGTATGGAAAAAAAGTAGTAGTAATCCATACAATGGTACGAATATTTTATTATATTTGTCCATTGTTTCATCAGCTATCTGAAAGAAACGCATGATTGCCGTAAAGCCAAATCGTAATTGACTTAATCCTGTAACAGATCTGTAGCAAAGTATTCAGTCATTTTCAAATTTCAAAGTGCCGATAATTGCTTGTTACTGGGAACAAAGAGTAATTATGGTCACAGTGTTAATATCTGTTAATGCGTCTGAATATTTAAGTTTATTTCCGTCCATTATGATTAAGCATTTGAATTTGCTATTGTTTAAATTAACGTTGTTAATTTCGTTGAAGTTCGGTTCGGCATATATTCGTCGGATCAATTGATTGTTGATCACATCTAAAATTCGATAAGACTATAGTAGTTAATGTTTTTCGTAATGTTATTTTTTTTATTCCAAGCCAACAGAAATGCCTTGCTCTTGATTGCTGTCACTTCAACTCGAGGATTATGCACCGACTGTAACGCTAATTTCTCAAATAGAGAAATAGAAAACGATTTTTTTGGGATTTTAGAAGTATTAATAAAATATTCTGGTGCACGTGTGGTTCGTGCTCGTAATGGTTACTGGACAGACATGGCATGGACAGTACTGAAGAAAATCAAGGAAATACGAACTAAAAACTATTGTTCATTTAAAAAGCACATTCAAACTGAATCTTGGAACCAGATTAAAATGCCATGGCACTTAACCTGGAACATATAAACGCAGCCCAAAAATAAGTGCGACTAACAGCTGCAAATCAAGACTATAAGCACTTTTAGTATATACAGTTTTTTGCGTGGCGTTTAGATGAACGAGAATGTGAAAGAAAATTATTGGAAATTTCAATTGACGTGTAAATTGTGAACATATTGCAAAAATGTCTAAGAATCGGAACATTTTGGAAGGAAAATTTACACCGAATATCGAGTTGAAAGTTCGCATGGTGATATAATAATAAACTAACAGTTACGTACATGAATATAGACAGTGTCTTTGTTCATATACTGTCCTTTGCTATTTTTCTAATTTTATTTATACAACACATCTCAAAATAATAACGTAACAATAATGGCAATTGAAAAAAGTTAAACTATTTGTATATATACAGGATAGAACTCGATGTAAATGAAATCCGACTCAAGTAATTTGTAATTTGACTAATGTAATCATGCACTGTTATAATTAAATTATTTCCAAAAATTAATTCACTGGATTTAGTACAAAAATAACATGTAAAAATAGTCCACATCTTAATTTACAATATCCCGTCGCTGAAGCAAATGAAAACTACGATCGCATTTCAAAATGACACCACACATTTTACACACAATCCCGTCGCCATTGGCAACACTTGCTGTCAAAGAGTCTAACAACACAACACCAGCCCAAGAAGAAAAGAGATAAAACACTTTACTTTCACCGAATTTCGTCGTCATCATCATTATCATCTGTGTAATGGCAGAAACATCCTCTTTGGATGCTTTATGGACGATAATACATCAGCTGCTGGCGCTGTTTCCTTAGCTGGCTCTCTCTCTCTCTCTTTCTCGGCTGGCTGTGCTGGGGAAATCGTTGCTTTGCCTGGCTGCTGGCATCGCCATTCACAAAGTCTGATTCTCTCTCTCAACGCTCGCTCACGCACACAACCGGCCGCCTCTGAGTTGCTCTCTTTCACAGTCCACACCAGCTACCTGCGGAATACTCTTATAAATCACAGTGCTGTGCTGGGCTCAGCTGAAATACTTTATGGCTGCTATCCTTCCCACTTGCGCACATGGCTGCCGCTTAGGACCAACCTCTTCGCACGATGGTTTATGGCCGCCACAACTAATGCTTTATAGCTCGCGTGCCATCTGTCTGGTAGCCGGCTGTTGGTGCGAGCGAGATGAACTGCGCCGTGTGTGGGTAGTGAGTCTCCGCCTCAAGTGCGAATCCCATACCCAAGCACCATACAGACAGGAGAATTCAAGTAAATAACTGAGAAAGTATGCCAAGTGTCTGGGCAAATTGTCACGTGGCTGCGCTTCGCTTGTAGTGGTGGTTTATGTTTTCTTCTTGGAGAATACTGAGGGGAGTTTGTTTATGGGCGTTTACAATTTGGCAAAGATTTATGTGAGAGCCCATTGAGTGAGTCGTAAGTCTTGTGCGGAGTGGGATCGGAGTGCTATTTTGGAGTTGAGTGGCGTTTGAGTTGCGGAAAATCTGCTGCTCTGGGCAGGGTTGCAAGAGATTTTATGGATTTTCTGAACTTGAAATTTGACGGTGCTTAAGTTTTATGGCGTCCGCAGTAGTATAAAACTACTGCTCAATGGGGTGGTTGCATTGTCGTATTGTTTTCATTTGAATGCTACTAGGACTGTGTATACTAAGATTTTTTTCAACAAGTGTCTGCCAGTATATTAAACATTTGTGATAATAACATTTTAGACATATTGCTCTTAGAATTTTCGTCACTAATAGCGCATGCCACCAGCAAGGTATGAATAATAAATGCGTATTCATCAGATTGACGATCTTATGATTGTGTGGTTGCGAAAAGATCAGTTTTGAATAACCCGTCGGTGGAAAGTTTCTCGATATTCTAGAAAATAATCATTAAGCGATTTTAATGATCTAGTCGAACTAGATTACATCTGCGTGATTCGCGGTTATTCTCATTACACAATCACTTGAATAAATATGAGGAAATAAATTATCTGATGAAGATCACTCATTGTCTTTTTCCAACATAGACAATTCAGACGGCTCAGTTTCAGCTTTTGATAGATTTCCATTCACAAATCCTTACATACAAGAAAATAATCATTCGCGTTTCGCAACGAATGACTTTCTAACGAATTCTAGTTTTAATCTGTTGAAAATATTAACGATCCGTGTACTTAGATACTGAACAGGCTTTAATGCATCCCTTTTTATTAGATATCACTTTGCCTATAATCAGATGTTGGCATGGATGATGGATGAGCAGAAACATAACTTCACTTATCTCTTATCTGCGATTAATTCGTTATCAATGCAAAGATTGAATACCACCAGGGAATGTTTGATGCTGAGTTGACTACCATCGGTCCTGTCCACTTTGCGTAGGGGGATGTGTACCATCGAGTCTTTCATTGATTTTTTTCACGAAACAAATGACAACTATTCGTGGGCAATCCAAAAAGCAGTAGTATTTATTTGGTTATGGCATATGTGTCTGTTTCATATAGCAAAACTGGAATGATTATATTCTTTCTACAATAAAATGTATGGCATTGCCAAACATTGTTCTGCGTCGGACCATGACCAGGCATTTTTCGTTGTACTTCAAAATGGATCATGTGCATGATTTGCAACTTTTTTTGTATTAAATATTAAATGCCACATAAATTAAAATACAGTGGCCTGTAAAACTCGATAAATCAATATCAGTAAAAATGTTTTCCTTACGACGGAATTTTCAGAGCTGCTTACGTATTTAATTATATTCGCATACCTTTCTAATAGAAAGAGACTTCAATGAAAGAAATTGTACAATTATAACGGCTGAAATAAAATAAAAACCAGTTTTGCACGTTTTAATTTGTTTTGTCGTATCATATTTTGTTATTCTGATTTTGGCATCATACTGATCACAGAGCGGTCGCAGCGACATTCGCGCCGAAAAAATTTTTTTTTTATTTTTATTTTCTTAAAAAGTATTAAGAACATATTCGCTTGTCTCAAATAGGTATATACGCGAGTGGACTTTTAAAAGTACACTGAAAGGCTTAAAAAAGACAATAATATTGCTTTGCGATAAAATATGAAGGACCGACTAAAGTTCTACAGGACACATAAAAACTGGATGCAGAAGTCTGGAAATGATTAAAAATCAACATGTTCCGGTCTGATATGAAGTCCGTCATAAGGAAAACCAAAATTTATTGATGAAAAACTACAAAAACTGAAATGATGTATTCACCGTACATTGAAATACGGACCGACGCTATCCATGAAGAATGTTTAATGTTTGTGATAATAATAATATGGGTGGCGCTACAGTCCGTAGAGGGCCAGGGACTAGCTTCTCAGCAACCATTCGTGTTGTGCTATCACGAATGGAAGGGACCTACAGTTTTATGTCGACTCCGAACGGCCAAGTTTGAGAAGCTTTTTCTAGACAGTTATACTCTTTGAGCATTGTCAATGACTCGAAAGAGGTGGGGCCGTGAAAAGTATTTCTTGTCGTACCAGAAATCGAACATAGACAGGTAGGTCCAAGTGCACATACCCACAACGCCATGGGCCACCAATTAATGTTTGTGATCTCTGGAAAAAAACTGCGTTTTTCTGTTGATTTGTTTGAATGATATTTGTTTCAGTTGAGTTCAAGCTTCTAATGAATTAATTCTTTGTCAGTCATGCACTGTCATATTAACCGGCCTGTAGTATTGTACCAACTCCTTACGGCGAAGTTTCGAACGCAGCACATTATTCTGCATTGAACCCATACACCCCAGCCTATCTATCCTCAAATCTATCTATCCAATATCCACAAATCTCCGGCGTCATAAAAAATAACAATCAAATTATATAGTGTTATTTTAACAACGGAAAAATAGTACTTTATGCGAAATGTTTTATTCAAATCAAGTTCAAGAGTACAAAATAACTGCTTATATAAGTATTTGTTATATATTATTTATATATATTTTTTATGTATTATCGGTTATTATGAAAAAAATAACATGTGTGTTCATGTTATAGGAAACACGTTTAATTACACACTTGATTAAATATCAGAAGAGTATTGAACATAAATGCATACACATCGACACGATGCTACATAGCCCAGCCTTGACTTACCAAGCTGTAATCCGAATTCTAACTAAAAAAAACCGACGGATTGGTTTTCACAGTAATTTTTTTTTTCATATGAGGTTTGTATTGCGTATTTTGGTTTTAAGCAGCAATAAACATGGATTTTTCTCGTTAAATAACAACTCTTTATTTTGTCATGTCCTGTACTCGTTAGTCCGAATAACTTGATACCCCCTTGAAATAACTGATTCGGATTAGCAAGGCATTACTGCACTCGTAATAAAATTCAAACAGAATTTGAGATCGTTGACAAAATGGTGCACAATTTAAAGTAACACGCTATGGATCGATTGAAAATACGTATGTTCACTTAGGCATAATGCTTAAGTAACTCAATGTACTAAATAAATTTCATTACATCGGGAATGTATCATATTTTTCCTAGGGATTGAAAATAAAGTATCATATAAGATATTCCAATTCATGCACAATCTCTTTAATGTTTCAGGCTTCGTTAAACAAAAGAGAATAAACCAAAAAAAAAAATCCGTTAACCAACCGTAAAGAAAGTAAAAATCACCCTTAAAACGGTAAACGATTAACCCTAGACCACGAATACGAGCACATCCCACACGGCCATAAAGATAACACATCCGAACATTCCTCACACTTACATTATCCTTTTGCGCCACGAGTGTGTTACCCTCTTAATTGTATAATTTCGTTTGCCAGCAATTATTTGATAACAATTTAGCTTCCCCGAAATCGAGCGAGCTCCAGCTTACCTCCTTCATAATTCTTCACTCTGCCACACACTATCGCGCTACACTCGCAACGGCGGCACCCCACGTCATGACAACCCTTTTATGTTTGGCCCTCCAGCTAAATACTACAACGACCCGCCGCCTTACACAAACATAGACACCTCTATGCTTTGTGTCGACCACCGGCTAGCCGCAACAGTAAGTCGACGTCGCAAAGGAAAAAAAAGCGAATAAGGATCCCTCCGGTAGCTTTGTCGAGTGCCTTCTCACATGTGCATGACCCTCAAAACCAATGTACTGTGTGCATCCTCCAGGAAGTCGCTTTAAATTTTTTACATCCTGTCCACCCATCTGGCCAACAGCAGTCGGCTATAGCAATCTTCATCGCTTCCCACCGCCCTCTGGTAAGTTTTGAACTTTGGTCACATGGGCAACAAGGACGATAGCAACCGGTTCGACCTTAATTTTTCCTCCTTCCTTTTGGTGCTTTCATACACTTTTTTTCCTCTGTTCTTGCGAACGGTGGGAGGAAGGTTTTTCTTAAAATTTGCTGGTCGTTGGAGAAAGTTTACTCCCTTCCTCCTTCACAGTGGGGGGCTAGGAGACTCTGACAGTGTGTGAGCGCTAGCAGCAAACTTTAATTCACCGCTAGATTTACGAGCCGGGCTCGTGATCTGAATATAAATCAAAAAGTTCACCTCTCGATACGTACGCGAAGAGTCAAATTCACAACCAGGCGATGGACGGCTTTGACTGTGTGTCACTGGGAGGAGTTGTGGAAATTACCTTCACCGGACACTTGGAGAAAATATATGTATATCCATCATCTCAACAATGTTTAGCCAATGAATCAATGAGACCGCTTCGAAGGACACCTACTACGACTACGACGAGGCCGATGGCACTACTGCCGAGTGCCGAGTGCCGACAGTCTATGACGAAAAGGCAGACGATGCAGAAAAAAACGATCAACGCGGTGGGTATTTTAGAGGCGATGGTATTTACCAATTTCCTGACACACAATAAACAACAATAATTGTGTCCTTTGGAAGGGAAATTTGATCATGACAAATATTTCTCGCTCAGCCCAGCATCGCTGGGCAGAATCTCTTCCCAAGCAAGAGCTGATGGGGAGAAAACCCCAGAGAAGAAAAAAAATGTATAAAAGAAAACTTAAAACCGAGGAAGATGAATGACTTGCCAGTTAGTAAGACGCTGACGTAGGTTTACTGTGTGCAGCTGGAAGAATGAAAACGAAGAGGAGATGGTGACTGGAGAGAGGTGTTGGCCCAGTCTGGCAAGGGATAGAGTGGTGGATGGGGTAAACGGGAAATCTTTGAAACGAAAAGCTAGTGCTCAACTAGCGTTGTGTTTTCTCAGCTTGACGGCCATTAAATGTGATATTAATTAATTGGACACTTAAATTAATGACATTTTCAGCTGGGTGTTTCTTCTGTTGCACACGCTGAGACGATTTTGATTAATTAGCACGCGGGTAAGGCGGTAAGCCAGTGGATAAGTGTAATGTAGTTTTTATTCAATGCCCATACGCAGGTCTGGAAGGTGTTTTATGTCCTACATTTTGACATGTCTGTATACGTGTCATAGCGTTGGTTTCGTTTAGCAAGACGAACAAGAACACATTAGCATGAAATTTATTTGAGATAACTATTCACACGTTTTAGACTTCTCAAAACGTATGCTATGACGTAGAACAACTTGTATATACAGGAAGGTATGTTTTTTAACTAAATCAATAAATCATTATAGTCTGTACGTTTCACGTAACATGCGTCCATTCAATACTCCCAGATATCCTCAGCCAAGAGAGGAAAAGAAGCACCAGTTCACCATAAAAGCATAGAACCACCATTTGACGAAGAGTTGAGACTCGAAATCGACACGCTCTAATCGATTCTCCCTTCATCAGCTAGGGTGGAATGAAGGTGTTTTGCTACTTGGCCCTCATCCCGGCCAATGCTCACCTATGGCTGTCCCGTGTGGTCAAAGATTCGGGTGTTTGATAAGACTTTCCTCCGCCTCTACAGAAAACCAGAAATCCCGTACAAAAAATTCTATTCTTTTGAGGTTCTATAAAAGCGGATCCTGATGCAAGTGGATAATGTACTGCTGAAGATGATCCGGGGTCATATAGCTAGAGCGATGATTGAGAGATAAATAATCCGATCTCTGGGGCTTCAATCACTACGAGAGGGTATATAACAAAGCCTCCCCCAGAAGCATTCCATCATTTGGATAAGCACGGTCTGACACAAGCCAAAAATGGGTCTCATGGCACACACATGGCAAAAGGACACATTTTGCTTTTCCCAATTAAATTTCATAGGCTTGACTGCGAAACAAACATTATTATGGCCTTGTCATTGTAAAGTTGAGTTGAGTACAAAATCAGCAACACATTGATTGAAAAATCGGAATCGCGATCACATCTAAATGGCGATTGCGATTGAGTTGCTACTTTTTTACAATGACAATCGCAGTTTGAAATCACACTTACTAAGGTGCTATTTTTTACAATCACGGTTTGAATTCATACATACACCTCAGTTGCTCTTTTTCACAACCCCATTCGCATATTTAATCACACAAACGTGAATGGAATGGTATGCGTGTCTATAAAATCTGAGTATGCTATGCCACGGGTTGCCCTTTATAGTTTTTAATGTCTGTTACGTTATCCATCAAACATTATGCTACCAACGTTCATAGGCAACTCCGGTTGTCTTTTGTATACTATAATTGTGGTAAAAATTTGAACTTCATACATGTGATTGAGGTAGGTAGGGCAGCAAACAACGAAAAATGAGTAGTCGAAACTCGGAACTGGGTGTAGTGCTAGATTTATTGAGATTTCATACACTGTACTCTATGACTATGTAGTATATTCACACAAATCAGAATGATTGCCTTAAAAGAGGGATATTTGGTATGAGTTTTTGACCTTCTTTGAGTTTGAATTCGCATCTTAAAATCGCAGTTTAAAATCACTGTGATTCGATAAACGCAATCACAGTTGTACGTGTGAATACAAAATCGCAACTTTGCCCAATTCTTGAAGCTGGTATAACCGTCTTGTACTGCCACCTGTAAAAAAGCATTAAACATACCGTTGCAGACTGATTCATATGTTTATTTTTATTTGTAGCCAATATATTAATTGATATTTCGTGTTTCTAAATAAAATGTAAAACAATACCGATCCGTAATGCTCCTTTGTTTATGGTGGAACATCATGTTAAGAATTAAAACGAAGCTGCCCATGGAGACATTTGACAATCTATGACAACCGTGAGGTATAGTTCATTCCTTTTCTCGGCTACAATAAAATATCTAGAATACGAATTTTAAACATACAATACAACTTTATTAACACGTTATAAGAAATTACTTGTCTTGTTGTGTTGTATTTTTCAACCAATTACGCAATGTTCCCGTAAATGTGCAGTTTTTATTACAGCTGGCTTAGATTTCCATTTCCTAACTGCAGGCATTACTGTCCTTGGAATTGCTATAACATAATATACAATAAAAGGACCACCTAGGATTCAAAAACGTGAGTTCACGGGGGTCCTTCTGATAGCCAAAAACCAGAGTTTGTCGAAGTATGTTGCGGCTTTGCAAAAGAGATATCAAATACAAAGAATAATGCAACAACGAATATCAATCTAATGGTTTATCGTCTCATCTGCTTGACATGCAAAAATTAGTTATCACCACCGTTGTCGGTGTGTCTCTGTCGCCTCTAACACAAATCTTAAAATAATTTGTTAGATTCCCCCCATGAACGAGTTCTCGTAACTCATTCTCTCATTTCTCAACGGAGCCGGTGTGGTGGACAAGCAGCAAAGGTGTGACAGACCAAGATCTCAAAAGAAATTCCATAAACGACAGACCATATGCAACGCGCTAATCTGATTCGAAGGTTTCGCTTTCCTCTCGCATTCCTCACACCCTTGTGACTTGCCGTGCTCTGGCGATGGGCGGAGTGGGAGAGCCGAGAGGAATCTTATAATTCCCCATCGGGGTATCAAAAATGTGATCTTCCTTTTCAAAATCCCAAAAGGTAAAGAGTTCTCTTATATCATTTTTCAGCAATTTTTTGATTTTGTTAAGTTGCTTTTCGTTCTTTATTTTATTTTTCTTCCCCAGATAGCGCGCGACAGAGAGAATCAGTTCTTTTTTTTGTTTTTTGTTAAAAATGAAATAAAGAAAAAAAAGAAATGATTTTGAAAAAAAGAAAAGGAGGAAAAAGGTCTTAAGCTGATGTAAACAACGCTGAGAAAAGTTGCGGTCATAAATCTCGGCGTGAAATGTTATTCAGAAAAATCTCTGATTTATTGTATGATTTTTTTATCTTGTCTTTTTTATCATCTTTGTTTCTTTTTCCTGCTTTGGTGGTACTCTGACTGTGAGCCGAAGTACTTCAGCGGCAGAAAGGAGCAGAGGTAGTGGTAGAGGACACACTTTAAAAATATAAAGATTTAAATTTGACCAATGTGTGACGAATTTGCAAAATGTGATATATTTTTTTCATATCAATTATAACGTCATAGAAGTTTATGAAAGTATGAATTGCGCATAACTCGTGTGACTCGTATTCGAAAGTCATGTGACACCAATTCATCAATGCTAATAGAGGTGTGTGATTTAAGATGTATCTGACAGGTGCCAAGTTTTCTGAGATGTGTATAATTCACATCCGTTAGGACTGTGGTTTACCCTTGCGCTTGATAAGATCTATAAAAAAACTCACTTTTATTTGCCTGATTCAAAGACTAATTTGTGCATTTTTGCATATTTTGCTCCTTAATTATATTTTTGTGGCGACATTTAGTCAACACCAGCTGAAACCAGCATATCAACTCTCAAAGTTTAAGCGATTTAAAATAAAACAAACAAAAGTCTTAAAGCGGCCCAGAAAGTCTATCAAAAAGTCGTTATTGACACAGTACACAGATTCCCCATATATTTTGTAGCTCTGCTAATATCCCCTGAATCAAGTCATGGAACTGCCATTTGGACAATCTTTTGCATTTGCATTCATGCACTACATTGACTTTTGAAAATAAAGCGTTCAGCAAAGACAAAAGAACTGTACTGAACTCTAATTCGCCCCGTCACACAGTACCTCGGACAAAATATCACAATCGAGGGCTACAATTTTGAGGTATTGAAGGAGTTTGTCTACCCGTGGCAAACGAGAACTTGTCAAAACAACTGACTCGAAGGACGAACATCATGCTCCCCAGTCCTGCTATATGGAGCTGAAAGCTAACGATAAGAGAAACAGCAGAGCTGGAGATGAGTGGATGGAGATGAGTTGTACCAAGATGCTGTACATAGAGCTCATGGACATCAATGCTCCAGCTAAAAGGGTCTTCAAATCCGAGTCGCTTGGTTCGAGAAGGAGATGCCTACCCAACCTCCGGTATAACGACCAAGTTATGGTGGACTGAACATAGCATGATCCTGATGACTGGAAGCAGGGTGCCCAGGGCCGCCAGCGATGGAAGGCAGCGATTACTCATGCTCCTTAGACCCTCCAAGGGTCGTTGGCCTGATAAGTAAGTAATAAATCCAAAATTGAAATAAACTGTAACTTAAACGAAAATTGATTAACAATGTTCACCGTAAAAAAAAGTTTGATCATTTTGGAGGCGTCCATACTCAGAAAGTGCATCGAAATGGTGTTTCACCTTTCCTCTGACGAGCTTTATGAGACATTCAGGATTTATAGACAATTTTACGCTACACTATTCGCTTGAGACTTTGAACGTCCAAATTGAAATATGTAAATGGTTTACCAATTGGGACTTGGCAACTTTGAACTTTCACTGTGATCGCAACATTAACCAATGGCCAAATTGTCAAACAAAATCTAAATAACATTGTCATCACAGGCAACTGTAATAGCAGCCATGCCAATTTTTTGTCGTAATTCTCGTCGCAGTAGACAAGAAATTAGATGTCTCGTGAAGAAATCTGATTCGAAATTTTCGCTGTTGGGTGGTGCCGTGACAGGAGGTTGGCTGAAGTGTCGTTCAAAAGCCCGTCGGAAACGATCCAAAAGAGTTGAATTCAAGAATTAAATTCACTTGATCATATGAAGCGACGCGACGTATGTACGTTCTCGGATTAGGCTGCAGAAGTGTTGGAAGAAGATGACTAATTTTATCGCAAAATCATCTTAAGCGATGAAGCGTGTCTGTCAACAAACAAAATAAGGTGATGTGCTTTAGTTTTCATGCCGGTAGTGTCATCGCACTACACTCAATGGAGATCACTTAGGAGTCATGTTGCAACATTATTTCTTTGGTCAATTGCATGGAATAGACATTAATGATATTTGGTTTCAGCAAGACGGTGCCACAAGTCACGCCTTAGTCGCCTCCGACAACTTACACGTCATGTCACATTATTGTTGTTACGCCACCGTAGCCAATCTATGCTATTTTTATGTTCACCTTTCGGCGTACATTAATTTTCATTATTAAGAAATCATTACGTTTAATTTGTCAAATAAACGTGACGCCATACCGATCACTTCCTTAAATAGTAAGCATTTTGACATTAAATTATAAAACTCCTTCTCCTCGCGTCCAACAATATACTCGCACATATTCCAGTGTGAGTCCTAAAATTGAATTTCATTATTTCTGGAATTTCGTTTGAACAGTCGTCGCGAGCATATTTTGATTTGAGTCTCTTATTACTTCGTCTCAAGTATAATTTCCTACAATCATACAATGAGAGGTCGCAACAAATCATTCTCACCAGTAATGCTTGAAAACTATACTCGCAACAACTTTGTTTCTGAGATAAGGCATGGCAATGGAAAAAAACAACAAGAACTAACCAAAAGCTGAGCTCTGTATGAAGCAAGTGTTTACCAGGCTTGCGTATAGAAATGTATGTAGATACATGCAATACGTGGCTCTGAATCACAAAAAAAAAAAAAGAAAACAGAAAATAAAATAAAACCAGAAACCAGACCCTTGCTTCATCCAAGCTTTTCATATGCTGTGCTCCACACATCGCAGCAGCACGACAAGAACAGCCTTTATACAAGACAAGTCCGGGGTGTGTCACATCTTTTTGTTTCGGACATTTGTCAGAAATTAATCATGTTCTTGTTTGGAACATTTTGATAAATCTACCTGGCACTCTACAGGTAATAAAATTAACGAAAATCTCACTTCGACCACCATCGACCACAATGAGCTGGTTGTGGCGATGGTGGCTGTGGTTTGTGGAAATTATTTGGAATGCGCGGTGAGACGAAACCACCAAATATACACACATTAAGAGCTGATCGCGAGCAAGTCCTCCCCGAACTTGAGAGTTCACTGCAAGACTCTTGAGTCAGCCGCCAGTCCCCTGGCTGGCCACCATTTGTCAGTCATGTCAGAAGGCCACTAGCTGCCTCCAAACCGGCAGGTGGCACTAGTGGTGGTGATGATGGTGGCGGTGTTGGTTAGGTAGATGTAGGCAGTTCTGGATATGGTGGGACACTTGATTAATAAGCGTTCACTTGAAAAAGTCCCAAACAGAAAATGGCATGGAAATAAATTTTCTTTGTGTTTTGGCGCAAGTGGTGTACACCTTACCGTGGAAGAAGGATGATTATTCCTGCTCGCACACAGGTATATTCATATTAACACGGCACGGCCTAGTGTGTGCGGTGGTTAAATGTAAACATAACACAATTCGTGCTGTTTCCTTTAGGCTAATTGAATAAGAGTGTTCCTGAGGTGTGGCTTACACTTACGGAGTATCATTAATCATCTTAATAATGTCGCTGAACAAGAAAATTCACTCTCCATTTATTTGTGGTGAGTATTGGAAATTGTTACTGTGTGAGTGCTACTTGCTTTTTGTTTCAAAACTCTTTAAAAATTGATACAAAAATTTTTTTTAATCGGTTGGTAATGACGACATATGTAAATTAGACAAATGTGCGCAGATTGGAATAATATAATTCTGAGGAGAATTCTTGTTGCACTGGTATATTCGACTCCTTCAAAAGAGCAACGCCTAGATTCGTGTTGTCTTTGATAAATCTTAGATAATCCGTTCCAAATATCCAATAAAATGATACATATTTTAATAAATGACCAAAGAAATGAGGTGAACAAATTTTCATCTTTCTTCAGACCTTAAAAATACTACCCCCCCACCAATATACCTATGCTACAGGCTTTTCCACTCGTTCGAATACGTAATGGGCATCAGAGCGGTCTCTTCAGCTTAGGAAATATCTACAAGTCACACGGTGCTACCGTGGCGATTACGGATGAAAAACGATACGAGTTAAGTTGTTTTGCGAAAGGGTTTGGTATGCTCTTAATCCGTCTGATTTTTAAGACGGAAGACGGTCTGGGCTCATGTAAATGAATTGTTAATCGGGCAATTATCTAACTCAATCCACGTTCCTTATCACCAAATCATTAATTTATTTCATTTCTTATTCATCATTTGATTTCAACGATTGTCTGTATTTTTTTGGAAGATAGCTTGCTTCTTTAGCAATATTCCTACTTTTTTTTATTCAGAAGGAGGCTACATGACGCCATGAAAAGCATGTCAGTAACAGTTGCGTCAGATGACTGCGTTTTTTTCCGGTTTTTATATCAACTAACGATATAAAGGATGCTTTTGAATCTATTTGACAGGTAATTTTATTGCAATTAATATTTGAATATGATTTCAGGTACTTGACCGCCATGGCTGTAATCTTGATGTTCAATTTTCACCTCGCAGTACATCAGGCTGCAAGTCGCACCAATCAGTGACTTCTGCATACAATGGTTTTTCCACAATGGCTTTAGTTTCAGCTTCTCGAATTGAACCATATTTAAAATATATTAAAAATATTTAAAATAACCAATATTAAAATTTGACCGAAATGTGAAGTTATTTGTAAGAGGAAATACAGATACGAGAGTTCGAAGAACATATAGAGTATACAAAAGAAAAGTCTACCATACACGAATTGCGGATTCTATCTCGTAGGATCCTTTTGGAACCGAAACAAACAACACAGACTCCATCAATTTTGTGTTCAAAATATTTTGTGATAATTTATGGATACCAACACGGGGGACATTTTTATGGGGAAGGGTTTATTATCAGCATAAGGTAAGTGAGCAGATTTCATATATATTAGAAAGGCAGAGGTGGACCTGGGCTTCTACGGCAAAACATTTGAGAAACTTTTCCAGATTAGACAGGAATTAATTTTTAGTATTGTCAGTGACTCCTATGAGGTGGAGCCGTGTCGCGGTGTTAAAGAACGGACGAGAGATTTTCAGGCCACCCAATTCTCCGCCGTCAACTGTAACTCATCATAAGCAATGCCCAAGCGATAGCAAGAGATTTGTCGGACTTAGTACTACCAATATAATACGTAATCAAGGAATGCTTCTGAAGTCGTGATGGTCCCCATAATCGTCTCATACTATCGAAGCACGGCCCTTTCGGTTCGGAGAAGTAGCTGCAACATTGAGTTTCTCGCACACTGCCGTGTTACTCACCCTATTAGCGCGAGTATCTCCCACAAAAACAGCACGAAGAAATCTTATCTCAGTAGATTGCATTCACGAAAATTACCTAAATTTCATGACCATAAGTGTGTATTGGAATAAATACTGAGTTAAAAACTAGCTTTGACACCAAGCTCAGTCTTCAAATTGTTTCAAAATTGGCCCAGCTAGACCAATTCAACAGGAAAGCATTACTGCCACCACCACCCGTAAAGACATAATTGAAAAAGTGCAATGTGTAGCCAACATTTTAGTTCGATGGAGTGTTAAATCATGCTATAATAATAGGAGCTATACTAAATTACTACCACATCCTTGTCAGGTGAACACCGCAAGCTTCGTTGCCGACGTAATAATGCGTATATGTTGTAAATATTTTCCAACGTACGTACTACCGGACAACTCAACGTAAGGAAGCGAATAGATAAGCTCTATGAGATCCTTTCATACAGAATTTCTTATTTTCCACACTCATTCTTTTATTTTTACGTACCCACATCTAAAGTATCCTTAAGAGTAATTTATTCCACATTTTTATGCAAATACCTCAAATGTCCCTCCGAATATTCACACATACCCACACAAAGACACTGAAACCCATAAGCGGATTGGCCAAAAGAAGACGTATGGCTATTTAATGATTTTCGATAACATCTCACCCCATTTCGCAGACCATTCTCCTCTTCAAAAGGCGTCCGGAATGAACATTTTTTACTTAGAATCGCAGAAAAACACCCTCCACCCAGTTCCACCCTCTTTCTTGCCTAAACCATTTTCTGTGTGTCCCACTCGTAAATTTTCCAACCTCTCTCTCTCCTCCATTTGCCGCGCCGCCCACCCTCTGAACCCACGCTTCCAAAACTCATATCACAAAGTTCCGACAAAAGGCAGCACAAAAAAAAACAAAAATGGAGCCAACGCAGGAAAAGACAAAAAAGGAAGAAAGCAGCGCTCAACGAAAATTCTTGCACGAAGGAGCCCTCCCCTAGGAGCGGCGCGGCGACGAAGATGGTTGCTTGTTGGCGTATAACACGAAATGGTGACGATGGTGGTGGTGGCAGGACTATACGTACAGCAGAGGGTGGCACGCCGCTGTAGCATGAGGGATTACATTGGGTGATTTATATGGGATTCCGAAGAGTTATGGCCAGAATGTGTCGGCAATTTTTATTGGACATTTTAAAAAGAGAGTAAGATGTTCTTCTAAGACTTTTTCGGCGCGGCACTGGAAATATTTATTATTACATTATATCAGCATCTGCCTGGTGAGGAACGCAACCCACGTCCTCGTCACTTCGTGCCCCAGATGGGAGCAAGACAGAACAAGGGTGGGCGGTGGTTTTTCTTCTCTTTTTTTTTCTTCATTTTTATCTGGTACGCTCTTTGCAATCTTCATTGGAATTCAAATTCGCGAAGATCGTGCTGGGACTTTTCTATTTTCCACTTTTTTTTCCCCTGTGGTGTCCACCTCATTCGTGTCCTGTGTATGTAAGTTCACTAGCATCTTCTCCTTGGCTCCCAGTAAATGACCCCATGTATCTATTTGAAGTCAGTTCGTTGTTGTAGATCTCCTGCTTGCAATACAACTTTACAGGACACTCTGAGTAATGACACAAAAACAAAAAAGGGATACCGCGGACATTTTGAAGCCACTGTGCACGAAAGTCTCCCCAGAGCGTTGAAATAAATGTGGCAGCTGGCTAAGAGTAATGGCGACAAAATGAATGATTCCTGCGGTCCGTAGCGGTTGGTGTGGTGAGAAATTTACGGGGTGCTGAGAAAAAAAGAATATACACAAACAAAAACTTTACTGCCCAATATTAATGCCCACTTTAATCCTTCGCTTCTAATTTAAGGGGTGTCTTCTCTTTGGCGGAGACGCCACCGCGATTTTGCATACGAAATTTATGGCAAAAGCAGGCCAGCCAGCCATCCACCCATCCAACCAGCCAGCCAGCCAGCCATCGTCTTATTCTCTGCTACCACTCTTCTGACGTTGCCTTGACTAATTATACTCGAAGATAATTCACTTGCGGGTGCTGCTCGAAAGGAGGAACGGATAAAGCGTACAGCCATCTAGAGGAGATGGGTGAGAATTTTCGTAAGTCGAAGGAATTGCAAATTGTTGCCACTCTGTAATTAGGGATTCCATGCACGTTGCTCACAACGAATTAAAAGACAATAATATTAATTATTGTTTCAGTGTTGCTATTGTTTGCTTCAGAGACTGTTTTCGTCTCAGTCAGGCAGCTCGAGATGGTGGAGGTGCGTGTAGCGCGTTTTGCATTTTGGGAACTACTCTCGTGCTCTGTGTGTAGACGGAGGGATAGTGGACGGATGATGATATGTCTAGCGTTGTCAACGGTGTGAGCGATGGCTTTCTTACTTTTGTCGTTGTCGTCTACACCGCATAAGTTATGAGTTGTCACCTGTCACATTGGCTGTCAAATTGAAAGTGGATTGAACAAGTATTTATCGTGATCGCAGATAAGAATTTCAATTAGCGAATTGAAGGGAATTCGCGTTTCGTGCGGTTGGTCGCTGCTCGATTTGGATCCGCTTGGAATAACTGAAAAAAGAAAAGTGGCTGTATGTCAGGAGGAAATTAGTTTTTTTTTTCTTTTTTGAATTAAGGCCTTGCTAAACGTGATAATGGCACTGGGATGTTTGTTTCATTATTGATTTCGGTGTATTCTTATACAGTCGCCCTAAAGAAAAGGAAAATAATGTTTGCGTAGATATTGACATATTGCAAATTAAAATATGTAATCAGCAAACACCTATATTTTTTAAATTAAATGTTAATTTAAATTATTTACTTATTCTTGCGTGAGATCCTTACAGTAGTGCTGGGAAAAAAATTATTTGAAAAGTCGATTTTATCACTTTTACAGACGTAAAAGTGTACATGATCAAACGAATTAAAACCCTTTATTCAGTCCGTGCTCCTATATCGAAGTTCTGTGCACTGTGACAGTAAAAAAAATATGCCAGCGTTTTTTTTTTTCAAGAGATATCCATAATCTACATCACCATGAATTACCCCGTCGTAATATTACTAACTTTTCTTATAAATCGTATAATATATAAAGATACAAAATAAATAATAATAAAAATAACGGAAACATTTATCAATTTTAACTTTTCACTCAAAATTATACACACATAATTTTTAGATGTTAAGCAATTTCATATTTGCCGACACCCGGCGTGTGCTACTACACTAAATACTTTAACTTTTTTGTATTCGGGTAAACAATATTTTGAAATTTTTCGGGTGGTGTGTAAACATAAAGATTTTTCTAATCGCATTTCACGTTGTTCGGGTCTTTTGGCTGCCCTTTCGGCACTTTTTCGTTCCACATCTACTGTATTTCTTTCAATTGCAGCTCTTTTCAGAGGTATTTTTGATATCAATTTATTTTTCAAGAAACTAAATAAATTTTAAATTTTTTTGATTTAGATTTGATTGTTAATAGATTTTCCTTTAAAAAGTGAGATAAACTTGAATGGACATTTACAATTGCAAACAATACTCGAAATCATCACCAAATTTCCCAAAAAAAATATATTTATTTACTATTGATGTCGTTTTCAATATTCTCTAATTCGATTATATAGATATAAGATTAGACGCTGTAAGCACAGACGATATAACTTTGTGGTGAGTATCACATGGCAGTGTTTTTGTGCAGACAGTCTGTATTATGCACCAACTTGAAACCCTTCATAAACTTCATAAAAAAACTTCATAAAAAATATAAGGATCGCTACGCAGTCTTGCTTCACATTTTGCACATGCACTTCTTTTTTTTTGTACTTCTTAAATTGCTTGACTTTCTGGGCTCAGCATTGTCATCCCTAATCGAATCGTATGTTACCGAGGCTTAGGCCTACCGGGGATACTTCAATAAAATAAAACGTATTGAAAGTCTACCTCTAGTGCAATGTCAAAACGACCGATACTGCCAAAACAGCAACACGGGGGCGCCAAAGGTAGATCTTGTTCAGGGCGCTCATTTGGCTTGGGCCGACGCTGCCTGGCAAGAACACTGATTCTTCCATTAATAACATATGGATGCCAAATCTTTACCAGTTATAGCTCAGATATAAAAATATTACTGTCAATTGCGATCAATTATATTACACGTTATGTACATATATAATTTCCATTTTTATTTTGGCATTATTAAAATTTAATTCTGGCATAAATTTTACAATTAATTGCCCACAAGTCTTATATATATATATAGTCTTATATTTAATTTTTATTTTTAATCTTACACCTACAAAATAATACAATTTTTAAATACGCTTTATTTATTTTATTGTTATTATGATGATAATGACTTGATATTCTAATAATATTCTTGGCTGTAATCGTTACACATATCTGAAATATTTATTCCTAAAACATTGACTAACATAAAATATACAGTTCGCAAATCCTTCTCTGTCTTTTATGTTATTGCAACCATGATTTTCTTGCGGACACTCAGAGCGTCAATATTTTTGTTTATATCAGAAGTCAGTAGAACAATTTATTTACTTTTCTATTAAAAAGCTAAACATATTAATCATAGTGGATTGTATTGATTGTTCAATAAAAACGATGAATTTAACTTAATTTTTAATTTAATCTTTAATTAACTTTTACAAATTGTTATAGGTTTTGTAGTCAATTGAAAAAGTTTCAGAATAAATAAAATTAATGAAAAAAAGTATTGGCCATGCATTTATTTACCATATTAATATCTTTCGACGGCCATTATCCTTCAAAAATGTTTGTATACAAATATTGGAATTCACTTAAACGCAATAGAGTATAAGAAATCTATGAAAGTTTTGTTCACGTTTACTTCAGTAGATCAAGCCTGATAGGTACTATGTACATGTGCTCTTCCGACGGGGTCCATTCACATTATATGTGAAGGATTGTGGAAAATACATATCACAGTTATATAACTGCAACAATGTTGTGAGGATACCAAAACTCAACCACCCACAGATGATTCAATAACTAACATTCATGTACATACGTATGTACACACGTTTTTAAACCAATGACTCAACTCTCCACGAAGACCGTATTACTAAACACTTTGTGACCGCATGAATAATGGTTCGCTCTTATTATTCAGATCATATGTCAACGAGTCTCAGCAGTTCTTCTACATGATGGATTGTATCACAGAAAGCATCTTTCAGAATTTAGCGTACGGTTTTCCATGTTGTTCTATGTATCTGTCCTAAGTCAGTTATAAGTGCTTCAACTCTAGGCATGAGTCCGGCAACCATGCCCGATGTAGCGATTTGCGGCAAAGCTCTTTCATGAGCCCCAGAAGACGGCCCATACACTGTTTCAAGTTCCGAAGGCAAACCATAGCCACAAAAAAAAAGGTACAAAATGTGTGAGAGTGTAAGCGCAGAATCAACCCGCCAACATCGAGGGCACATCTAGCATAATAAATTTCGCAACCCAGGTGAACGCGTGAACCACTCAACCCAGCCAATGGCAACTGTCTGAGGGTAGCCATTGCCTTAGATGCCAGAGCCGGCGGCGGCAGCGGCGCGGCGGTAGGTACCCATATCCGTACCACTTCGAGGTTGTTCACTTCTCAGAAGGTAAATTAGTTTTTGGTTTTTCTTTCGAAAGAGAAATTAATTAAACGAAACATTACAAATGACACCCACCCCGAGAGCTGAGAACACAAAAATCTCACATTGCACTGTGCAACTTGACACCTTAGAAAGTGGCAGATTTATGTGCGTAAGAAAATACAGTCCTTGGCGGTATATTCGTTCATTCATTTTCTAAGAATACGTAAACAGTGTGTGTGGTCGAAAGTTTTCACCCCTTCGCTGGGGTTTCCTCCACGAAACTTTGTCAAGTTAACTTTGGGCGAGCAAAGTGTAATCAGCTCGCGCACTAAATAAAGTGCAACAGGACGACACCACCGAAGTGCAGGGCGTGCATCTTTTCGAAGTTCTCTGAGTTGCCGCTCGTAAATATCTCCGCAAGACAGTTTATTATACATCCAAGCGCTTATTAATTTATAGTTTAACAGTACTCCGTGCTGGGGATTTTTGGGTTGCGACTGCTAGCCCGTCTTGCTAATGCGTTCACTCTATGTGTCCTTTATGCCGGAGTGTGGTGGGTGCAAGATCTTTCAGCAACTTCAGGAATTTCCTTCACGGATTCCTTGGCCGCTTGCCTAAAGCTGGTGGCAAAATCACCACACTTTCACATTAATTTTATGGATTCTTAATGATCCAAATGAACTTCCATGCAGAATTGCAATAACTTTTTGATGCCACGCAGAGAATGAATTGAAACAAATTTTCTAAATGAATGTCCCTCGACGGATTTATGACTCTTTTGTGTTTGTGAAACGTTCCCTTTGCGAGGACAAATAAGAGATAGTTTATTAAGTTCTGCTGAAGAGTTCGACTACTTTTATCCTTTGTAGCGAGCAGAATGTGGCGAGGGGGGTGACGACGGTGAGTGTGTGGTGTGTTGTGAATATAAACTCAAATGATTAGTGTTCAGCTTTTGTGATGGAAAAAGTTTCGTTTTGATTGTTGCACGCGAGCCACGTAAATGATTCGCATAAATTCTGTCACTTGTCGTGGATTTACGACGCTACTTGGGCAATTTTTGTACTCTTTAGCGTGGCGACAAGAAGTATGCAGAACAGTGTTAATAGAAATACTTGATTACAGTGTGCATTGAAAGTATGCCGAAGAAGTGAATACGAGGATCTTTTGATGACCCGAAATGAATACGATATGCAGTGCTTGTTAATTCATGCATCTTGAAGAGAACACACAGTTGCTGTCTAATCCGTGATGTACTAAATTGCATGTATGTAATATAGTCTGCTGCTTGGTCGCAAACGTTTGCGCTGTACGTGTTCTGCTTCTAAAAAGTTCAATCCCATGTAGTTTGACTTGCATTGCAATGTTAGAAATGCCCGCACTTTTCCGTGTTTTTTGTTTTAATTTGAACAGCTGTTAACCCTTGCTATGGGTACAAAGGTTTCGAAGATCATCGCAGTAATGCGGATGCTAAATGAAGAATGTATAAAATTTGCCCGCCGTCGCGGCGGTATATTCCCAATAGGACGTGTGTCATTATGACTTGTGTAGGAATCTAGTCTTAGCGGACTAGATTCTTATCGCTTTTATTGGGCATAGTAAAAAGAAAAAAGCGCGCGTCAAAGACGGACAACATCAGTTTTTCTTCGATAAAGGTGAAAACGAAAGCTAGGCGACTGAAAATGTGAAAAAGGTTTATGGTGTTGATGCTGCAACAGTAAATCATGCGTAGCTTGGCTTCCCTGCATTCCGTTCCGGTAATTTCGATGCCAAAGACGCACTCCCTCTGGCCAATTGTCGATAAAATCATGAAAATCGATGTTATGTTCCGATTGTCCAGGAGCTAGACATTGCACAAAAACCCGTTTGGACCCATTGGAACAAGGCTGGTTACAATAAGGAGCTCGATGTACGGGTACCACACTAGTTAACGCCAGTAAACCTCATGAACCAAATTTCCATTTCGAATCACTGCTAAATCGACTCATTTTTGCAGCGGATAGTGACCGGTGATCAAAAATGGATCAGTCGGCGCAAATAGTGGCCATGCCAGGATTGACGCATGCTGATCTCCTACGGCAAAACTCTTAATTCGGATCTGTTTCGGAACCTTTTGAGGGAAGCAATCACTCAGAAGAGGACAGCGTTGGCCCATAAGAGATGAATTGTGTTCCAATAGGACAAAGCCTATTGAGTTGGTAAGTCCTTATGCATCCACCTTATAGTCCGGACCTAGCACCAAGTGATTACCTCCTGTTCCTGTCCATAGCGAACGATTTTACTGATAAAAAGTTCCCCTAAAGAGAGGATTGTGAAGCAACACTTTTGTACCACATGTGAACGGGGAAGTTTGAGAAGATTTTTCTAGAGAAATACATTTACACTGGCAATTCTGCCAGCGCCTCGAGAAACATGTAATGATGGATGTTGTTCGTTGCTTGGCAAGCTCAAATCGTGGATACGTCACAAAAAAAAAAAAAAACTGTTAAAAATCACCATCACACCACGAATACACATTGTCTGCCCAAGGTTATTTAAAACCTAGCAATGGTATGTTACCTTAAACAGATATATGTACGCACAAAACTCTATGCGCGTATGTACGTGAAAATCTCACTGTTTTAGCTCCAGCCTCATTTGACACACCCCAATGTAAGGGCGTTTTGTACAACAAACGCAGCAGCCATCATCCGCTTTTGCGTTCATAAGTCAACTGCCATCGCAATAAATTACATTTCAATCCTCTAATTTGCTTCATTTTCGAGGTGAAATCCTTTTTCGAAATCCTAAACCTCTTTGACTTATTCAAAAAGGAGCACAGCCCACACACACAGACAAATCCATGCAAAACCAATTTCCTCCATTCACTCGGGGGGTTTTTCGTTATCCCAATGGCAGACACGTACTTTACTCTATTTGTATTTTCTAAATCCTTTCCTCCAGCACCCTCTACATTCAGAGGCGAGTCTTATTTGAATCCAAAAGGGAAGTTCAATAATCGCATAAGTCATTGGTTGAGTGCGTTTCGTGTCCATAACAAGGGGTTCCTCTTCAAAGGCGAAATAAAAAATAAAATCGGCCACCCTTCTGGCGAAGACAGCACAATGTCATCCCGTCCTCCCTATAAAGGACACTTTGTTTTTTCTTTGTTGAAAATTGCCCTCAATACTAGAAACAAATTGAAATGAAAAATTGTGTTTTGGACGTCATACATAATTCAAAGTGTTAGGCAATTGAATCGACAAAAAAAGTATAGGATGGACATGTTTTCTATCTTTTCTATGCTAAGGACTAAAATGTTTAGCAAACGACCGTCACGGTGTTAGATATCGTGTCTGTTACCATGTGCTCCCATACATCCATTGCCACTAAAAGAATTAGGTCACCAAATGGTGGCTGAAATTGAATTTGTGTGTATGGATATCTGTATCCAATAAGGACTCTCAGGTAAAAGGCACTTGTCGCCCTAAAAGTGTACATGGTACACAGCTTCACATAATCGAAAGGACGAAAAGCAATAAATTCATTTTTCGGTCATAAAGCATTTTCTCAGGATTTATTATTCTTTTTTTTTCTTCTCTTTTGGTGTTGTTGTTGTTGCTAGGATTGCAGGAAAAATATTAAAAATGAAAATGAAAGGACGACATTCTGGCGATCCTTTCAATTTATCAAGGTGAAACGCAAAAGTGTCCTTTTACTTTCGTTTTGCTTAAGTGATGTGACAAGGCTGGAGGTTAATGGGTTTCGGAATCGCATTCTTAATTTTTTTCGCAAATAAATGTCCATGCAATATTTCAGGGCCAGGATGTTATGCAATTTTTGTGTAATATTTCTTCTATTGTCTTCGACCGGCTGTCGGTTAGTTTCTGGCCAGTCAGTCTCTCACTGACAATCAAGGCCGTATTGTTTTTGGAGGTCATCATGATCATCAGAGTGTCGCAATAATAATAATAGAGATTTTTGTATCCTGATTACAGCGTGCTGCGTGCTAGGTTCACCTGCTGGGAAATATGTAATACCTGTTGACTTATGGGTTGTGAATTCCGAGTAGAAACCGAAAGTCGAACGACGCGTTTGTACGTATATTATTGTTTTACAAGCGTAGCTACCAAGGATATTCATCTGCACTTTGGATTTTCACTTAAAGAGGTCGGCAATTAAAAATTGTTCGGCATCACATGGAGTTATCAATGTCGTGGACTGGGAGTGACATTCACATAGAGTACACAGTGGATTTACGCAACTAATAGAAACTAAGGCAGGAACAATTTTATCAAGCAAACAAAAAAACTAACTGTTGCACCATTCGAAGTAACTTTTTTAAACAGTTGTCCTTATAGACTCAAGAAGTGTGATGACTTTAGTGTTGCGAAAATCGACGAGTTGCCCGAATCGATTATTGCGTTTGTACTGTACGGTAGACCGAGCTGTGTTTAGTTTAAGGTTTGCAATTTTACAGTATAGATCGTTTAATAATCGCTGAATACTTTCAAATTTTGAAAAAAAAATTGTGTCTTTATTTAGAGCATTATGAGCGAAGTAAGCGATTGTTTGAAGCTAGTCGATAATGGAATGCCGTCGTTTAGGCTTGGTGTTGAACATTAAACATCAGCGCCGGGATGAGCAAATTTGACACACCTTCTTCAGCGATGAAGCAGTTTTCAAAATTGTTCCATATGAGAATCACCTTCGGAATTGACAAAGCCGCATTTTGCCGAATCTTGTTTTGTCTTATATGGGTAGACGAGGTTATGAATTTTGAAGACAAGGCTGTGACATATCTCACACAACACTACCCGTTTTAGCTTTATTGCGAGACGAACCACATGATCTTGGTGGTCTCCCTGGATGAGTTATTCCATTTTCTGCTAATAGGAACTATAGATGAGAATTCTGCCCTCCCGACCTAGACGAGGTTAAGATAGCAATATCAAAAATAACAAAGCTGCCGATACAGACCGCTGAAATTCTTAAGACAGCTGGAGATCTGGTAGGGCGCATGCACCAGCTCGTCTAAGATATGGTCGCAGGCCGACGATTGTACCGTTTGCCCATCAACAAGAAAGGAAACTCCTTTGACTGCGCCAACTATCGAGAGATAAATTTCCTTGACATCGCGTACAAGATTTTCTCTGGCCATTTGCTCACTGGAGTCGTTTCTACAGAATCCGATGGGTCCATATTAGTGTGGCTTCGGACCAGAGAAGTCCACTTTAGATCAGATCCTTGAAAAGACCCAAGAGAGGCAAATCGACACCCACCACCTACTTGTCGATTTGAAGGCCGCATATGACAGCGTGCATAGAAACGAGTCATACAACGCTGTGTCTAGTTTTAAAATTCCTGCTAAGCTCGTCAGGCTGAGCTGGATGACTATGGCGGATTCTCGCTGCTCCATGAAGGTCGGTAAACTCATCGAACAGAATTTAGACATAGTGACAAGCTGTCACGTGACTTCTTCAACATCATCCTGGAGAAGATCGTTCAAGACTCACACACCAACACTAGCTAGAAGCTATTGCAATTGGCAGAACACAAATCCCGTCAATGAGGCGTTTTCTGGCATTGAGATAGAAGCGGCTAAAGTGAATCTGAAGGGCAAGACAAAGTATATGCTGTCCTCAAGAAAGGACATACAACATCGAACTATATCTATATAGCTATATCTTCGACGTGGTTAAGGACTTCATCTACAGCGGCTCGACAGTACAAATGACCTCAGCACCGAGATAATCGAGTAATAGAGCCGTCTCTCGAAAGACAATACCAGTCCTTCTGTACGGAGCAGACGCATGGATAATCTCAAAAGCGGATGATGAAGTCCTTGATTTCTTCGAAAGAAAAGTTCTCCGTGCGATCTTTGGGAAGATTCAACCACGAACTGTAGGGACTGTATAGAGACGTGAGCTTAAATACGATACAAATAAGGAGAAGAGGATACTATGAACTGACCACTGGATATCTCTTTGTGAGCTTATTCAATATCGTGTTTAAACATACAATGTGCCACACAAAGTTATGGCTGAGTCATTGCCAATATGTATGGAAAAATTATAAAAGTTCCTGAACTACCATGAAAGACATTTGAATAATGTTTTATTCTACTCATGGATCTATGGCAGGATCCAGACTACAGTGAACTCTCTTACAAGCGGATACATACGATACAGAGAAATTTGTCCGTTTATGAGAGTTATCCGCCTATGAGAAGTGTCTGTTAAGAGAGAGTACACTGTATATACTCAAATAAAAAATCAATTAAAATTTTATTCACAAATGTCTTTCCTTTAAATTTTTTTTCGGAACCGCAAAATAAAAATTAAACGGTCATCAAATCTTTCTTGATTATTCTTTATCCATAATAAGCCTCTGTTACTTTGCGAGTCAACAGCATAACTATTTAAAGTTGCATTGCACAATTTCAAATAACACAAAATATGCACATTTGAAGGACTTTTTCCTAACTTCAATAATCTATAGCATTATATGCATGCATACGCACACGGGAAATCGTGAATACATTTAAGCCTATTCCTCCCCATTGTATCACCAGAGCAAATAACAAACCAAAAAGGACGAACAAAAATAAAACTTCAAGGGAAAATTTATATCCTGGTTGTGTGATTGCTTGTGCTTTTGGTTTTTCCATAATATATTATAGTTACCAGAGAGCTTAATAGGTATCCCGACACACACACTCCCCCTCCTCCCACCAGGTCATCAGCCCATCAACCACCCACCAATAGCATACATTCATTCATTCCCTATGAAATATGCTCCTACCTACATTTATATTGTGTGCTATGTGCGAATTTCATTGAGAGCGCACAAAAAAGGAGTATTTTTACGATTCTACAAAATAATCATGTACGAATTCTATCCTTTTAGTCAATTGGTATGTATGTCGTGTCGTGGTGGGTGTGAGGGTGAGTGTGCATGTGTTGCGCTGAGCTATGGCATTTTTCGCATTCGTCCTGTGGCAATGGGATATATATGTGTGTGTGTTTGCGACACAGTGTTGGAGAAAGATGAAAGAACTAGAGATAAAGCAATAAATTCTGTCAGAAATTTAATTTGATAATAAATCTTTCGTCCCAGCGCTATGGAATTCATTTCGTACATCACATACACACTTATGAGTACGCGGCCTCTCACACACGAGGACGAATGTGCACCTACACATGGCCGTGTCTAAAATATTTTGTGATACGAAACATTTCATGGATGTATTTGCTGCGAAGATGCTTAGTTGCCTTGATCCTTGGCAATATTTTTTCTTTCTCTTTTGAATTCGGCCCTTCATCCTACCACTACTCCTGCTGGCGTCGCGTCCGTCGCTAACATTACCGTCTTCAACACGTGAAGGATGTTCATAGTGGTGCCGGTTTTTCCTTTTTCTGGCCTAATCTCCCCTCGTATAGCGAACACTTTCACTTCACTTTGATATCAGTACCCTGCGGATGCCATTCTTCCTTATCATTTTCCTTGCTTATTTTTTTCCCTCATTTCGCCTCCCCCTCAAAAACTCAAACTCGACCTTTTTGGATAGTCCTTGGAACCATTTTTGTTGTTGTTGCTGTTTCCTCAGTGGCAAGGCAACTTTTCCACAAGGGCGAGAAAACGAAAACGAAGACGACGACGACAACAACCACCTTGACGATCAAGAATACAATTTTCCATTATGGCAAAAACGACCCCGACCCAACGCCGATGAAGGTGAAAGAAACGAAGCAAGGGAGAGCACTCAGTTGGATAAAGGTGAGGCTTCAACGTGAACGTGTGGGTATGTGTGCGAGTGTACAAGTTTCTGTTCCCTTGAGCATTTTCTGATTATTTTTTTCAGATTAACCTAAATTTTTAACTAAACACTACGGTGATCCATCACTGGCCAGAGTGGCATGTTGATATATAATGGCGTCGGTTTCTATGGCCGTCGAGTGTTGTTATTGTTGGTTCGTGGTACGTCTTTTAAAATGAGGGTGAGTTTTTACTTTTTTCTGGTAGTCTGATTCTATGGGTTTTCCTTTCGTTCGCAGAGAGATGGATTCGAAATGAGATAAAGCTCCGGGTAATAAATTAGAAACACATACATATTTACGAAGAAATGTCAGAATTTCAAAATAATGGTAGTAATCTTTGAAGAAAGGATATTCGTTTTTCTCCTTTTTCCGTGAATAAATGTATTTCTTACTTTCTCATTCCATGTGGACATCGTGAGGACTATAACGTTACTTTGGATGGCGAAATCAAGTTCATGGCAAACTTTTTTATACTGGCGAGTTTATTCAAAATTTAGAAAGAGCCAGTGGTTTGATTCATTTCTTTCCATTAAGAGCTGTATGGATGTATTATATGGAAAAATAAATTCATTTGGATTATGTGACCATTATTGGAATTTCTATTTCATACCAAACTAAAGTCGTTTGCAAAAAAAACTCACTTTGACTCCATTGATCTAATTTTCTAAAATTACAATTGAGTCACATCATTTAATATTGTATTACATATGAGATTTCAATTATTTCATCGTTGTTTCTTAAATTAATTGTGGTGGCCCGTGGCGTTGTGGGTATGTGCGTCGACTCCTACACACTTGGACCTACTTGTCTCGGTTCGATTCCTGGTACGACAAGAAATACGAGAAATACTTTTCACGGCCCACCTCTTTCGAGTCACCGACAATGCTCAAAGAGTACAACTGTCTAGACAAAGCTTCTGAATTAGGAATTAGGAAGTCATAGATTCAAGCAATAATTTTAAATAACAAATGATGTCAATGCGGCAATGAATGTAGACTCAGGTATACACTAGCTTAAGATTGAGTGGCTGCCGTAGACTATAGGTCCATAAAGCATTAGCAATGATAAGAATTACTTGAGCATAAGTTGGCCAAAAAGCATTATTAAGCATAAGTACTCCTTGTAACTGCGTAATTCTTATGTAATACTCATGTTCTTTTTGTGTAACTCGTGAATTGATGAACAAGTTTGTTCCGTATTAATTATCAATGTAAGCCGCCGCTACTCGTATCGCATCGTCAAAGTTTTTTATTACACACTGTACAAACATCAACTATAACCTACACAATTTAATCAATACATTTATAAAAATAGTATTAAGTACTTACGGAAAGGTATTGTATTTTTTGCTTATAAGAAATTATTAAATATAAATACAGTACAGCATCGCTATTCAGAGTACATAAAGTTTCGGCCATGTCCGGAATAGTGAAAATAAAATAAAGCGGACAACCGAAAACTTTTCAAGCACCTTTTATTACAAATATAAGTTTTTTTATATACGTACGTTTGTACGTACTTATTTTAAAAATATTTAATTAGTAGGACAGTAAGTCTTTATTTTTGGTTGGAACCTAATTTTTAAAATATAACCAGCTTTATCGTGGTGGCCCGTAGCGTTGTTGGTATGTGGGTCGACTTCTACGCACTTAGAACTGTCTACTCAATTCCTTGTACGACAGGAAATACTGTTCACTGCCCCACCTCTTTCGAGTCACTGACAATGCTCAAAGTATAACTGTCTAGAAAAAGCTTCTCAAACTTGGCCGTTCGCTGGACCGCTACGGGCTGTAGCGCCACCCATATTATTATTATTATTCTCAGCTTTATCACCTAATCTCTCTAGAAGAAGGATATCAATTTAAGACGCATTATTTCGTTCAGCCCACTGAATGCACCTAGCAAATAATTTCCTTGCTTTGTTGGAAATTTCTTCGCTTATATTTTCATCTTTTGTCTTCTTTGTCAACGTCATCAATGTTTTGTTGAATTTGTAAAGTCGATTGAGTAATGTCTTCATCAGAAAAGTTGTGAAAGAGTTAATTTTGACCAACTGCACATACAGTGCATTCTCGATTATCGAAACTAATAGAAACTGGGATGGTTGCAATTATCGAGTCTCTGTCTACATGAAAAGTTGCGATTACTGCGTGATAAAAAAATTAAATTTAGGTGTTGCGTATTAGGTGTAATCGAGGACGTACTGTTTATTTATTTCATCTATGGTTGTGCTACAATTCGAATCAATGATATACCATAAATTCAGTAAGCGAAGAATTTGTTTTCTGCCACTTTATTGGCATAACTGTGTTGGTGGTATAAGATTTTCATTATCCTATGGTATGCCAATTCTGGCCATAATATTTACGAAGTATTTTTAATAAACATTTAAAAAAGAAAACCGCAATTTGTTTTTTTTTTCAGATTTGCTGCACTACTGAAGTATATATCTGTACTACAGTACATTACAAATTAAATTGCTTAAATAATATTTACATTATATTGTTTCGTCATTACTTTCCTTGTTCTGTTAATATATACATATACCACTTCTCAACATTTCTCTCAAGCCCGTAGGAATGGCACTGTATTTTTTCTCATTTTTAATGCAGCTTGGCAGAAATGAGACAGCAGTTTTATTTTGGAAAGAGACAGCAATTATTGGCCACCAGTTTCCACATACCATATAGTTATGTGGTAAACGCGTTAATAAGGTATTTTAAGTAAATTTTATTTGAATTAAATGAATACACACATTAGTAAATGTTTTCTGTTTTGTTTTCAGACTCATCCTAGGTATTATAATTCAAACGGAACTGTTCACTTGTTCGTGCTCTTGCATATACATATTGTATTTAAGATGACTGCATATTTTGCACACAATAAAATAAAGGCAAGAAATCATTGCACAGACAATATGGTCACAAGGCTAAAAAAAAAAACAAAAAAAACGTCCGAACTTTGATTTGGCATTCTTACAACAAGCGGTAAAGTAAAGAGGAAGACACTATCCTCACTCAAATCAAACTCAAGCACACATCCACGCATCCATGTATACACATGTACAGACAATTCAACAATCCTCAGGGACCCAGAGAAAAGTTCAAGAAAACTGCAAATAGATATTTATTTCGAACTGCTCATATATCTTCCACTGCACTGCAGAATGCTGTAAACTGTTAAAATAAATCAGCGTTGCTGAGCTGCTGTCGTCCTCATCGCTCTTTGGCATCCTTACCGAGAGATTTATGACACTCGAGTTGGCAGCATTTACTTATCTTATCTCACAAAATTTGGCATCTCAAGTAGAGGACAACTCCTCAGAGCTGCATGCACTTGCAATACAATGAACTAAAGAACATCATACTCTAGAAAAGCTTCACATTTACTACACACTCATACGCACACACACGTGTGCTCGTAAATATCATGTAGTGCTGACATCAAACAACTGTAGACAAATCAAATGTAGGTCTTTAAATGCTGACATATTTGATTTTGATTGAGTGCGAATCGAATTTCCGTGAGCACTCATCCCACTTCCAGTCGTTATTCAATTCAAATATTATTTTCCTATTTCCAGCATCTTTCCAGAAACTCATAAATCCACTGCGGCGAATTCCGAGCTAAGTGATTCCAGCTCCTTGCGAGGAAGTGATACAACACTGGACATGAGCAGCATCCAACTTCCACATTCCCATATGATGTTTAGGCGGAAAAGTTCACACAGGCATACGAGAAGGAAGCCCTCGATGCCAGGGTGCGGCAATTATTCATTTTTGCTTTGTTCATGACTGCCAACCGTATAAATGAACTTAATCCAAGGTATTTATGTCCTGTGGCAACTGGGATATAATTTACCTCCAGGGTTACTGGTAGTTGGTAGCAGCAGTCCTCACAGAAGCCGAACCACATGTCCAGTTACAGCAGCCGCAGCAACCATTCCGTATAAACACTACTAGAATAATGGAGTAAATCTAATTGTGCGTGCAATAAAGGAATCATTGATGCTGGACATTCAAAATGATCGCAAAGCACGCAAAAGGGTTGAATGTTGCTTGTAGGTCCACCTCCAGATGATTACACTGCAAAAAATGGTTGCATCATTTTCGTCAAGGTTCACTATGTTTTTTAAGGACAATATACATATATTTCTAAAAATAATAGCTGCCCTATTGTTGTGCTTGAAAAAGTATGTAACAAATAAATATCCATAAAATTCGAATGTAGACTTCATCGTATCATCAGGCTGGGCCCTAATACACTTCCCTGTGGAATTCCACCAATATGGCAAAGAGCGCAAACTAGGCATTACTTGTAAGAAAACATGTCCAAACTGAACCATGAGTATTCCTACTTATTGGTAAGGGCTATTTATAATTTTTTACCATGTAGACACAGCCTGCAAGAAAAAATTACCCATTTTCAGGTCCAGGTCCGAGTAAAAACAAAATCACTTACATGGTTATTTAAACCTGCTTAGTTTTCAATTAAAAACGTCTCTCAATAAACCAAATCTGTGGGAAACCCAAGCTGCATCCAGTGCTGGCCCTGTGTTCAAGCGAGACTCTTTCAAAAACATCACGAACATGCTGCCATAGAGCGGCCCAATGCTGTCGGAATGGATGGAATAGAGTGTTCTCTCAGCGTGAAAATAATTTAATTTTGGAAAATTCAATTGGACAAGGTCACGCGAATATCTTCAGCTTATTTCCACAACAGATACGCAGCATGCATGTACATGGGAATAATTTAGCAAAGTCCCACAATTAATCCTTTGTAGGGAGTAGTTTTCTTTTGTCTAAATGAAATATCTGTTTTAGAGTGTTTGCTCGAGAGTAAAGGGAACGATTGAAATGAAGGAAGGGGGAAATATTATTGGCATTGTGTAACCACATTACCCATACACTTTCCTATTCTGCCCAGCACTAGCCATCTTAACAGGACGCACACAATCGCCGTAAATTTTCATCGATCCTTCCGGTGTTTAATACATTTCCAATTTACTTTCCGTTTCGAATAACATTCATATGTGTGTAGGTAGTAGGTACACATCGAATTTGAGTCAGCAGCACTTGGTGCTGGGAGCTGGCTGGCCTGCCTGCTGATGTTAGTGCTGGAGACGGGAGCGTTGGAGCGTCAAGAACTAAACGAGGGGGTGAAGTACAATATGTGGACGCCCATGGACAGGATATATTATAAAGGAATAAATCCAACCAACTGTGTATTAAAATACCTATAGAAAGCCATAGATTTGCCAGGGCATCCATTGACCAGCTTTGCCACCCTCTCCTTCGGGATGTCGTATGAGTATACAGGATTTTGCTCTGACATTAGCCGTAGGAAATATTGAAAGGGGACAAGGAACAGGCTTGTTCTTCTGCTGGCCAAATTAGAAATTGACATTTGTAAAAGGGATGACGATAAGTACGAACAGCAGACGAAGGTCCAATTGCATGTTATTTTTGCGTAATTCTTTCCGTCAAATGATTAATTGTTATTGAGTGTGGATTGAAAGTGGGCTTGGTTTCAAAAGGTGATTCGATTTTAATGGGCGTTCAACAGCAATAAGAGTGGGCAAATGCAGTAATAGTTCATTTAAGAATGAAGTTCCACATTAAACATTTAAAGTATGGCTGTATACCATTTACGATCAGTTTCAATTGTGGGCCATTTCACAGATGATATATTTCAATTTTATAAATAATCGAGATTCAATTGTATTTCCTGATCAATTGATCTCCTTCGCTTGAATTGTTTGGAAATTCATGAATGATTCTGGAAGACACGTTTTTCGTAATTTTAAATAAAACACATTTAAGGGGTTGGGCAGTCTACTAGTTAATATCCCCTAAAACCTCATAAATGATATCCCAAAAGATTATGGTCGGGTAAAGTCTATGAGTACCTACACGGTTTTCGAATTGTAGTACAATGCCCAAAGCAAAATTATTCATGATGCTCTACAACGCGTGTATCTCAAAACTGCATTTTGTATGATGACCGGAAACATAACTCAGGCTATTTTCAACCGATTTACTTGAAATATTGAATATGTTTTACATTGAATGGTCCATTTGCTATAACCAATTATCTGATCATTTTTCATTTTCCACTTTGGAAGTGCGCTATGTGGCCAAAAAATAATATATTGACAAAAAATTACTGGAGTTGTTTGTCCGGTCGCGAATCCTGAAAAATTGGAATCTTTATTTATTTTGTAGTATTTCTGAAAAAAAATCTAAAAAAAACCTATTTGTTCGGCTTGTAGAGTGGCCTAATGCCTTAATTAATTTGGATGGTGGACATTTTATTAGAGTCTGAAAGAACAGTGTCTGACATTTGCATACTTCTTAATACAAACTTTGTGTAAATGTTGTCCGTTTCTAAAATAAGAGTACAAGATCAATTCTGAAGCTCTAACTTTTAATAACTGCTTCCAACGTTGCCATCGGTATTTACCCAATAACGCGAGTAATGTTGGCTCCCAAATTTTTTTTTACAGGCTGATCGTGTTATCCGCTTTTTTCTTGACATCCGCAAGATGTGGTTTAAAGATTGCCCGGAAATAGTCGGTTACCGCAAGTTGGTGCCTGCTGCATTGTTGCCTGTGATCCGGGACCCAGCATAGAGTAATCGGGTGCTGCGTACTGAGAAGCTTAAACTCTTCTCGGAAACGTGCGACCAGCTTGGACTAGATTTCTAGTGATGGTTTCTATTCGCCACTTGCCTGTCAATAAGAATGGTAGTGGTATTTCCAACATTGACTTCCTTGACTGCCAGGACCTCCGCTTGAAAAACTCTGCCATAGCCAGGGATTCTGATGGTGTTGTCATAGGACGGGTTGCATCCAAACAATCGTTATAGAGACAGTGAATTGATACTAATGCGTCGAAAAAAGAACCGCTACTAAGTCGACGTCCTCTTCGTAGCTCTTCAATGTCCCTGATTGCAATAAAAAGGTACCAATTTTTGAAAACAGGCGGAGGACAACTACACCCATGATCCATCCTCGTCAGTTCTTCGCACACGTTCGAATAAAATAGACCTTTTTACGTCAGCACTTAAGTTTACATGCACATATAATTATGATCAGTGTACAATTTAATTGAATAATGTACATCAACACATTAACTAATGAACGCCGCAATTTATCTAAAACTCACCAGTCAATTTCGCTCAAAACTTCCATAAAAAGCCATCCATTCTCAACTACGGAACTCACCTCATTAACTTTTCTCTAGAAACCCATCTGCTGTAGAACAAAATGTGTCATTAATTGTGCCAGACTGCAAAAAAAAAAGAAAAAGCAACACTCCACGAATTGCCCGCATGCGAAATTTCCTCGAAAAAGAAAATTTTCCATTAAAATGCAAATTAAGTGAAACTCATTAAATTAATATTAGCAACTAATTACTCAATGCAAACACCCCGTTTTACTTTGGCCAATCTCTACCGCAGATGGAGGAGCAGATTAATTCGTTTACCCTGCTGTGTACGCTGTGATGTGCTCGCAGCCTGAAGGACATTCAGAAAGGATCACTAAAGCTAAAGCAACAACTGCCCCAGCCATAGTCACAGCTACAGCGTAAAACACACACCAAAATAAAATAAAGAAAAAAACCCAAAGTTTTCCCATATAGAACCGCAACGAAGATAAATAGATAATATTATTAATTTTTCTTGTTGCTGAAAAGAATTCATCTAAAGTTTTGTATTAGTTTAACAAACACATTCATCTAGAAGAGAAGACTCGTTTGCGCTTACGCTGTGCGACGACGACGACACACCACTTGGATAGATTTATAGCCCTAGTCCAGACTCTCTGTCTGCGGTACAGGATGGAGAAAGTTTCGTCGGAGATTGAGAAACTATCCCCGTCGATCCGCCATCTCGGGGGGGTAGATATGCGAATTCCCAAGTTCGGGCTGGCTAAGCCTTCATGCGCCACAGTTGAAGGATAAAATTGCATACTGCAACAACAAGGACCACACAACCGACGGCGTCGACGAAAAGAAAAACTGCAAAAAAACGAAGAAGAACTCAGCTTGAAATGGTCCTTTGCGGGTGGGGACGGGCGGGTTCCGTATTTCCACTTTCCATCGAAGAGAAAGAAAAAGTTTGCATTTTTGCTAGAGTTGAGAATTTTTTGTAATACCCATGGAGGAGGAAGTTTTTTTCTTCCATCACCAATGCCATCGTCGTGGTCGTCTTCTTCGGGAAAGGCAGTGTATGGTGCCAAGGATTCCAAAGGATGCAATAACAAGAACGCTTGTTTGTACAGACTCGCTCAGAAAACGGATGCGAGAAGCGCCACACTTTTTGTGCGGTGCGGGTGAATAGCGGACTTGAAATGAGAAATCTCTTTTTTATTTAAATATTTTCCATTTTTTTTTCACTCGCAGGGCTTGTGTGCTTTTAATTCGACTGCGGGAAAGGATTCTTCTGCCCTTTATTTGCGCTTGGGTGTGTATGTGCGGAAGAAGATGGATGAGTTTCCGGCGGATGAGGATAAGGGCAGAGAGTTGCCTCCTCACTTTGGACGTGGGTGCAAAATGCGGAAACTATTTCGTATGTTTATTGAGAAATTCCTGTGTGTGTGGAACGAAAATATGTAAGACCTCCTCCTCCACCTCCCCCGTCCTGAGATGTATGTACATGTGTACATACGTAAGTGAAGTATCGTCTGGCAGACCTGGCTTGCTATAGTTCGCTTCATGCCTATGGAAATTTGTTGCTGCTATTGCTTCAATTAATTGCAGGAAGTTTACTATATGCTCTGTTGTTCTCATTCTCACTCAATTGGAGTGTGTTCACAGGATGAGTGGCAGCAAAAAGGGGTGAAATGAGATGACAAGGGAATTTACTTCAATTAAAATGAATTGCGGAGAGGCACTGGGAGAATTTATGAAATTAATGCCCCTTTGACAAGCAACCTGTTGATGGTAGAGTTCCTTATGAAGGTGGGATATCTGATATAAATTAAGTGTGTGAATGATACACTTGCGATAATATGAGTGTTCTAGATATGGACAGCAATTAGATGTCCGTACTGAATTTCTGTTGAAGTAATTTGTTTGGGATTTTAGTCAAATGAATTAATAGACGAGCTTGCTTTTGTGTATTGTATTATTTCATCACTTTTTTATCACAACAAATATGGCAATAATAGAACGAAATGTGTATCAGTAATCAAGCTCTTTCGGACGATCAAGAATTTAAAAAGTAACACAGTGTGGTCGTTTGTAGATGCTTAACTTAGGCCAGATTTGCGGCAAGTGGTGAATGAGATTATGATCCCAAAAACACTAAAATCCACCACAAATCTATCTCTTAAGAAGAAGACAAAACGTCTTAGACCTGATCAGCAATTCGTGTTGCGCAACTACAAATGAATAGCCGATGATCTTGAAAAGTATGCGCTACTTCACCCTTCACATTCACAGACCTCCGACAAGTGTGTCGATTGCTTGAAGTGCAATCTAAATTCGCTTCTTCCAAAAACATACAAAAATAATAAATTTCCAATATGCCGCCGGTGTCTGGCAAGGGAGTGTCCTTTATACATTGAATTTAGACACATGCTTCGTGCTTGTTCGCCGAAATATGGTTCGCAACTTGAATAAATATTTTGATAACTTTCATGACTTGTAAATAAGTGCATGGTATATATATATATATTAAAAAATACTTTGAAATCATAAGCCCGGGTTATCTAAGAGTACTATCACTATGACTTGTATGACTTTCTCCTAAACATTTTTTTTCCGCTCTCAGGCCACTGTGGGGCGGTCACACTAAAATGTATATACAGATGTCCCAAAACGAAACGACCACGACGAAGCTTTCAATACAACTGGAAACCACATTATTTAGGTTTTCAAATCGAACCAATGAAAGCCTTTTGAAGAGAACTAACACCTCGCATACCTTTGTGAATATCCAAACTTTGCTTAAGACTTTGCAGAGTCCTATTTTCAAATCTAAAATGATTCTAGCTGCTTGAGCAGGAGTGCAACTCACAGCCCAGAGTGGAATGTAATTTATTAATCGGAATCGATAGAGAACACTGTCTTAAGAACACTACATGCAACTGTTAAGCAAAGGGCGACATGGATAGCCTGCAGAATTTTCTATTCAACTGGCATGTACTGATCAAATCACGAAAGAAGGCATTTGGTGGATACTCTGACTCTATTAAAGATGTGATAAAAATCCTACATAATCTATTAAAAGACTGTAATGATGCAACCTAGATATTAAGGATATGAACCCAAGGTGGTGTTGATAAGTGTGATGAATTGCTATGGAGATTCGTATTGTGCTTAACTCTATATCATATTGTCAGCAGCAACTTCTTTTGGGATTTGAGATTTCCATGTTTGCAATCTGTTCCACCACAATATCTCACAACAGAAAGGGCATATACATACCACTCACCATGCATTCGATTTATTCATTTTCGAACTGGCTGCCGGTGGTTATAACAGCTTGGTCAACATATGTGTGGTGTAGGTCACGTGGAGTAATTTTTATTATTTAATTATAATTTTTGAATAATAAATTTTTAATAAATGATTTTATGGTGATAACATTGTTAAGTGCTCATAAATACCAAAACGTGAAAATTACATGATCTGTGATATTTAAAAAAAATAGTAGTACGGTTCTCCGTATGTGTTCCTGTATAGAACAAACAATTCTACTAAATTAATCAAATTAATACCGTTATTTTTGAGGTGACAATGGTTTCGAGAGGCTTGGACCATATGTAAAACAGGGTGGACCCAATTCTTTAAAAATGTTAAAATGTTAATGTTAAAAATAAACAAGCTTGTTTTTATCCATTCATTTTTTGTTAAATCATTTTCACGATTTTTGCTTACAAAGACTGAATGTTAAATACTTGTTTTAGTTATTAAAAAAAGTCAACCTGAATTAATGCAGCAATGGGTAGATACGCCGCAAGACTAGGGCTACCATACAACGACTTCTGTAGCAGATGCATTGATGAAGAAGAGGAAAACCGCTCACATCTACTCTGTAATTGCCCTGCACTGGCCTCGATTAGGAAACAATCTCTGGGAGAATACTATCTAAACGAACTTACGGACAAATCGGAAAAGGATGTCAAATCAATCTGGGGATTCGTCCAAAAAACAAAATGGTTGCAGGAGTAATGGACGGTAACCGGCTCAGTGGCATCACAATGGACCCTCGGATCTAAGTGAATCCATCGCTTATGATTGTAGCCACATTACCTAACCCAACCTAATATTGCTGGCAATTACATACTTTTTATATGTTGTTACCTGAGGTGTGCCGGGAGACTGTGGAATTCCGGAGAATTGTGAAGTGGGCGAACTCGCTAGAAAAGGCACAGTCCGGATGGAGGTCTGCCATCCATGGCAATCGCCACTGCAAAACATCTACTGACGCTGGAAACGCTTAACCATGCAAACCGTAGATGATCTACTGGCACATGTTGCCTCGTCACTAAAAAGTGATGTCCTCCTCTCGGTCCTAAACGCTCACTCAGCCTGATCAAAATGAGTAGGCCGAATCTCAGAACTTTCATCGGCGTTATAACTGGGCACTGCACCATTGGAACTGCTCTAGTTAGGTCTTCCCTATAATGTCTTTTGCAGAAGCTGTACTCTGCCTACTCTGTAATTGCAGCTATAGTGGATCCGCGTAGTAACACAAAAGTGTGACTCCACTCCAACTTAACCTAACCTAATCTACCTGTATTAAGCCATGAGAGCATACATAGATCGATCATCCACTTGTGTAAATACTGAAGAAATTAACAGAGGAACTACAAATATGTGAACGTCTGTCACACTAATATTCCCAACAGTATTGCTCCAAAATACAGTGGATACAGTGTACCGATGTGGAGTAGAGCAGTGATTACTTCTGTTTTAGTACCTTATTGCGTCTGAATATGTGCCGGAAAAGTGTGAACACCATTTGCCGCCTTGACAGCCATTGAGGTTTAACTGAAACTTCACTGCTTCATAAGTCTACAGCGTTCTAGGAAAATTTTTGTATTCTTAACTTTATTGTACATTTTTCAATCATTCAAATATCATCGTACACTTAACTCCGCCGCATTTCATGCACAGATCTTATTTAATGCCCACAACTTTGTTGTACAAACTTCCAGTTCATTTGGAACTTTTCAAATAAACCTTCCTCTTTTGACAATCCCCTCCACGGAGCACAAAGAAGCGCCCCGCTGGACTTCCACGACCAGTCAACCCCTGGACAGAGTAATTTCACCATGCCACACAGAATCCCCATCGGATTCCTTAAGGTGTAGAGAAATATGAGTAAATTAAGCGGGAAAAAATGTTTGAACATATTTTCTTCTACGTCCACACCACTGGCTCACAAGCTGGCCAAACGCAAAACACCTTTCTACCACCAGTCATACAACGTCATAGGAATTCCTTTGAGCTGGTTGTCTTCCACGGTATCCTCCAACAGGAAACTGACTGAATAGAAGAAAAGAAAAAAAATGGAACCGCCGTATTCACTGCGGAAGTATGCAAATGTACGAATGTCAGCTGAGGCAAGCTGTTTCCATTTTTTTTTCTTTCCTACGTGCTCTCCTCCATCCCCATCTCAGGGGTTGTCTTTGTGTTCGTCGCCTTCTTCGCTTCGCTTTAGATTTGCATTTTTTCCCACCGTGAACCTCAGGACTACTTTTAATTTAGATATATTCCCGAGGAAAGCAGATCAGACCGCAAAGAAACTTTTGTACAAAACTTTGCGCATTTATTTCTCAACAATATGCACTGCATATCATTTGGATGCTCCCTCTGTGCTTCTTTTGCTCAAAAAGGATACTTTCTGTATCCTCTTCCGTTTTCCTCCGCGGGCAGACACAAATGAATTTCAGTAGTGAGAAACATTGGCATATTAATTAACTCAACAGCAAGGAGCCTTAACCTACTATAGGACTGCATTCATTAAAATCATCTGAGGAATAGCTGGCGTTGTGGGAGAGCCACTGTGGGGCACAGCGGATACGCAATCCACAAATGTATTTATCTCAATTGTATGTTATGCTCCCGTTGGTGTTTTTGGTTTTATGCAAAAAAAAAACGAAGCGAAAAACCCACAGAACTTTGTTTCTGTTTATGTTTCAACAAACGGAGCTGCGGTCTGGAGGAGGAGATGTATGCATATAAACTAACGTCGGATGTTGAATGAGCACCTCTAACCTAAACTAGGATCAACCCGGCCACGACAACAACGAAGCCAACACACTCGTCGTCATTCTAGAAGGGAATCGATTGTAAGAGGTTGACTACAAGAAAATCCACCACCTCCTTCATAAACATAGTAGAGGAGCCTTTGTGTGGAGTTTTTTTTTTTAAGAAAAAAGGAAAACATTCGAAATAAAGTTTTCGGCGGCATACCAAACCGAACAAAACTCAAGGATATGGTTTATTTTTTTGAATGCGCAAGGCTGCATTGAACTTTCGGAATTGGACGGAGCATCGGGAGATATTCTGGCGTCAGCTCGACACGAATAGACAGAGCAGAAGCTCCCCGCACAGATATTATTTTATACGCCCCCATTCTAGAGTCACTCTTAGGATAAGTATTTTCCATAAAAATGTCATTTATTCATTCCTGTTGGAGGTTATACAATCCACATTTGGGGATCAGAGTTAAGAGGATGTAACGAGCACTGGGATATGGAAGAGCAGTAATAGAACATGGATGTTAAGGTTTCGGGTGAAGGCTTATGGTTTATGTATTCTGTCTGCTTAAAATCCTATAAAACTGATATAAACTCCAAATGGCATCATAATTTCGAGCTGATGGGATATTGATGTGCTGTCTGATTCGATGGTGATGACGATGTTAGCTTCAGGAACTTCTTGCATTTTATGTGCTGAATGTAGGTTTTTCGACGTTACTACCTAAGGCATTGTGTACAGAAAAGTCGCAATTCAAATGTTTACTTCCGCGTAGCAAATTGAAAATGAAGTCCTGAACAATTGGTTTGTTGTGTCTGACCCATCTTAGACTTGACAGGTTGTGCTTGCCACCTTATAGTGACAACGCGAGACGTCATCTAGGGGAATTGTATGTCAAAACTTGGACACAAATCAGCATATTTCCCCTGATTTTCCTGTCTCCTAAATAATGTGATAAAATATTTCTTCAGTTTGGCATTCAATAATTTTTCTCAATTTTCTATGCATACCTAGATTAAGCCAATCACCAATGACAAAGTGCAGATCACAGCTTTCCACGCTTGTAAGCCTGAAAAGTCTAAACCCTCTCCCTAAAGCACATGTTTTACCCGAAATCAATGATTAAGACTGTCAGCGGGAAAAAAACACAAATGGAATGTTTAAATACGGAAATGGTCATCAGAATCCAATCTTTTAAAAAATTAAAAAAAAAGCCAACAAAAATATATTTCAAATTAACTGCATATCCGCAATTTTTACATTTCCGTCTCCGTTTAAAATTTCAAACCGGCAAAAGGAAAACAAGAAATTAAGGCAACAGTAAAATCCTCCATCATTCGTCGCATAAAAACCACGTTCCCGTAAATAATCACACCAAACCCTCGTATATACGCCACCATAGTCAACCTACCGGATTGTTCGAACGTCCGAACGGGAAGTGGCACACAGTGTGGCGCGTAAAAGCTTAATAAATTTAATAACTGTAAATAGTGAATGGTGAAAACCTGTGCATTGGTGCGAAATATACGTTTATGATTTACAACAGCGACATAAATACAGCTCCAGTCCATATTTTATGCAGCCACATGCAAATTTATGCAATTACGAATTTTACACTTGCATACGCTACGCAGTTGTACGTACCGCCTCGCACCGAGTCCATTCTAGGAAAATTCCGAGCGCCAGCTGTCTCCGTGAACAACCTCAAATTTACACATGGCCCTGAGAGGACTCTCTGCCAGCCTTTGCTACCACACCATAGCACCAGCACCAGCAACAGCACCCAGGACCATCAACAACCATTGGTTTGGAGGCACATTTTTTTGTATTTTTTTTGTTGTCGTTTTCGTGTTTCATGGAACCGAACTCTGTTGGAAAATTTAGTAATCCTCCTAACCTTTGTATCAGTTCAGGACTGGATTTCTTATTGCCTTTGTTTCATTCTCCAATTGTGTGAAAATGGATACCCTCTTGCACTACAACCATGTCGACCATTAATTTGACATAAAAGACGAACCAATGCAAATAAAAAAAACAAACAAATCTGCAAGAGGATCGAATAAAAAGCGTATACATACATTCCTGCAGTCTATCAGAGAGAATTGTCGGGTTTGAAATATGATGGTGCACATCAGAGCTGGAGACTGACGAGGGTACAGATGTGGGGTATCCAACCCCCCGGTGCACACAGTCACATGTGTTCTTCGGCGATACATTTGTTTTCCGCGTGGCGGTTCTGTTTTTTCTTTTTTCATTTGTTTTGGGGGAACATTTGACATGCGGAGTCTATAGAATGGCATCATTGTTGAATCCCCCAAAGGCACATGGGTGCTTGGGTCAATTTTAAGAGGGAACGGTTATAAACCATTCATTCTGGAGCGACACTCTGCTGCTAGTGTAGTCGACATGAAGCGCGATACTTGCCAAAACAAACAAAAAAGCATGTCACGTTCAACCAGCACATGACAAATGAATCTTGTACTGCTTTTCGGTTCACAGGATGCATGGAATGTGCAGTAAATGCGTGCGAATACTTTAAAAGAAGCACATTTTGATCATGAATGATCAGTTTGTAGCGAACGATTGTAACTAGCGCCAACAGCTAGATACACGTACAATAGGGCAACTTGTGAAAACTATAAAGATCGGGGTATAGGATAAAATTTTGAAGTTTAGTCTTTGGTTATCATCTCAAAAGTATGCAACAAATATTTTTGTCATTTCTCATCAGAAGATTGGTGGCAGAACTGATCTGCCGAAATGTATGCAGCATGTTATTGATTATTGATTGAGAGACTCACATATGCATTTCATCTAATCCAACAAGTATGCCCCACAAAGATCAAATGACGCAGCGAAGGACGGACACGCATAAGATTTCACAGAAAATTAGCTTAGCTTCTTCTGCAATCATTGTCATTGTGATTCTTCTCGTTGACACTCGATTGGAATAAAATCGAACAGTTTTATTCAAATCCGAAGTCCGAAGTTTGAGAAGTCTTAGGTATACACCATCTCAGCATTGTGAGCGACTGGAAAGATAGAGCTGTGAAATAAGGAAATCCGGTATCGAAAGCAGTGGCCACTTCGTGTAAATAGGATTCACACTCGTCGCTCTGTTGGAAAATGCATTATGTTATAGAGGCTGCAGCGTTCAGTTGAATCTGGCCAACTAATGACATATGTGAACTAGACGCCTGCAGTATACAAAAAGACAAGCAATGGAGCGCTATAATCCGCAAGAACGTGGAATAATTGTGAAGGAAGCGTTTCCTGGTCGCGTGATCTCCCGTTTTGACGATTTGGAATGGCCAGCAAGATCGCCCGATTTTTACCTCCCAAGACCTCTTTCATTGGTGCTACTTGAAGTCGTGGGTTTATGCCAACAAGCCTTAGACAATCGGAGACCTTAAGGAGAATATTCGACAGGAATGCGAAAAGTTATCACCGGAAAGACATGAAAAATGCTATAAAACGGGCACAAATGTGTATCAACAGTGGCGGCAGCCACTTGGTAGAAAAAATTTGTAAAGGTCCAGATAAAGATCAAAATCATTTTTTGTTATTTAGTAAAAAAGTTATTCAAAACAAAATTGGATGATTCCGTAATTTCCTGAGACATGTATACGTTTTCGCTCCCGTAGAAGCGCATCAAAAAATGTACAAAATATAAGAACAAGCATACGATCATTTAGATAAATTTGCCGAATAGTTTCTTCATCGGTTTCTATAGAATCTGATCCTCAAATAACTCTTTTTTCCCCCAGCTGCACAGTCTAAGTTGGTTACGGCAGAATCAACTTTCACCTTGAGTTTGATCGTTATGTTTGGCATAAGCTTACGTACGTTAATTACGCTTGAGCCTTAAGGATGTAGTATTTTACAATGTTGATTTTGGCTGAAGGTCGTGGTATATTCGTTCGAAATCGTTGTCAAATATTACTTTATCTTAAAACATGCAATACGGATCCTTTGAAATGCAGGTTAACCGGTTTAATTTTCATAATTACATTGGCAAGTGTTTTTATTTGTGTTTGTTGTTGGTTAACATTCGTGGACTGTGCGTCAACTCGCTGAAGAAAAAACAGTTATAGGGAAATAGCGAATATTACGTTTCACCGTCTTCACTATTCAACAATGCTCTAAGTAAAGCACATTACCCGAAATGCTGGAATAAAGCCGTAGTGCAGCCGAGGGAATGACAAGGAAATGACACATATATCCTGACAAATCTGCGATCGATTAGTCGTCTTCCTTGTATATGCAGCGTCTTTGAAATGATAGCCATTCGAGTCCTGAGATATTGGGTTGAGAAAAATAAAAAAATAATAATACACCTGACATTTCATCCGACAGTCAATGGAATAAAAATCAGTGCGCTTGTGTTTGATGTACTTTGAGAAGGCGTTCGATATCGTTGAGTTAGAGGACATCCTTTTGAAGTTGTTCAGTAAACGATGTCAAGATCACAGTTCGTTGTGAAAAGTGGGAACGTATGTAACTTCTACCATGGTCTTTGACTTCAAAAGTGGTATGCTGTTGGCTCGCCGATTTTGTTCTCACTATTCACTGCTGATCTTAGAGGTTCTATGCTGCACTTAACACATTGGATGTCATGTACATACTTATTACAGGGCCAAATTGTATGTTATAGATTTAATAACCGTTTCAATTTCAGTAGCTTCTGGTGAACATTTTGGTCTAACTTGCGCTACCCTAGGCTGATTTTTGATGTTAAAAATAACCCGCATCGTACGAAACCGAACAGTGAGGAAGAAGTGAATGATGGAGGAACTTGGCCTCCTGGGACCTAAATCGCTAAAAGTTAGTTACCAACTTCCTGAAGTTTATTGTACATGAACTATTATTTTCAAGACCCTGCTGTATCTAGATGGCATTATAAAATACGCGCAGTAAATGACACAAGTTCGGGATTGTTGACGGCCTTTGCTAACAACTGCCAACTTGACACCGGACCCAACTTAGCCCTCATCCGCCATGTGGCTTCGGTTACTTGAACAATCTCAAGAGCAACCAGCGTCAAAAGCAATGCGTAGAAGGTTTATTTATTGTTTATGTAAGTTTCGTCATATTTTTGGTTTATGACCCGCTGTGCCTATAGTTTTTGTGATATTCTCATATTTTTTGTTTACTAGTTTCTTAGAAAACTGCATTTAAGATCTTTTTTTTGGAGTCGCCTTCGAATTTAATTTTTGTTGAGAACGCGGACGCATTTATGCTGTATACTCACTTTTGCGACTGACTGTACGTAAGTATGTATGTTCGGAGCAAATAAACATAAGTATGTACCTAGTGCTGAACAGATGACCAATTACGAATATTCTGTCAACCAGTAAGTTCTGTAGGAGCCTAGTCGGAGATTCTGACGTGTACTGACGCTAGAGCAAAGCCTATATGACCAGGTACGCCTGTGTATATAAAAATTCCTGCAAGTATTATCCTGTTAAGGCAATAAAACGATGGCAACCTGAATAATAGAATATGAATAATATTTCAACAAAAAATACATTATTTATTTATTAAAAATATGTTTGTAGTTGCAAAATAGTGTACAACCAACGACGATTTCGTAGCCATCATGGCCTATAGACTGTGCGCGTCTAACATGAGAAAATATTTTGTATCATGGAACCGGCATGAAACCAAACAAACTGTTGTGCGTCGTTGTGTTTGTTTTGCAGTCCTGTGGCAGGCCGGTGCACCAAAGCACATGGTGGAATGTGGACTGAAAGGGGTCGTGCGCATTGTCTGACTCCAACCCATTCCAGAATGTGGGCATTCATCAAATTTTAATGGCTGACTAGCACCGCCCCTTGTGCCAGTTTCATGTTGTTTTATTATTAAGGCCACTTGCCACTACTCTCCTCTAGATGGCGACGCGAAATGTATTTCATCTGTGGTACGCACTTAACGGGTGCTTCGAAATTCAGAAATAAATAATTATACCGACAATATTTTTGAATTTAACATCACACACAAAAATGTGCCCACATTTTTGGTAGAAGTTTATTTCTACGTAGCAGACTTTGCACTTGCAAACAGCTTTGTTAAAGAATATCATCTCATTGCAGGAAATTGTGGCACGGAGATGTATCGTTTTTTCTTCTTCTTTTATTATGCTTACAGAAATTAAAAGCTTACGAAAATCCGCAAGAGTACACTAAAAATAAATCAAACTTATGGTGTCTCTAGCAATTATTTTCACTAAAACATGCAAAATAGTTAGCACACCCTATCAGTTGCGTCTCCATCTACAGGCTATTAGATGAAAGTCTGTGCCAGGACATGGTTTGTGTACTGAATATGCACACTGGATTTGTTTACTTTGAAGGGGAAATCGCGCAGCACATGGCGAAGGAGAAATCCAATTGTGTATCGTGGTGAAAAACATTCTCCTCATTTCAACAATGAATCCAAATGTGTCCGAGTTTAAACTCAGAGTCAGAGCACAACTCCGAGTATGGATAATGAGAATAACAGCCAAACAGAATTCTTCATGCCTTGGAGCAACTCTTAGTGCCGTCGTTCGATTATGATTTGAAGTTCTATTCGTTTTCCCGCGTGTTAGAAGAATCGCCTTCGGCTGCATAAGAACATTTCATGCAATTTTTATGTGTTGTTAACGTCGTGTTAGGTAACACTAAATTACAGCCTACTTATTCATATGACTGGTACTGACAGCTTTGTGAGCGTATATCAAGACATTTGCTATTGTGATGCTATCATAATTTCAGATTTAAATTTATAATTCAATTCAGTTTAGTTCAGTCATTAATAAATGATTTGTCTGGCAGATATTACATACATACAATAAATACTTACTGACGGGTGTACGTATAGCGTGACGTCTAGTTTTTAGTTTTTTGCTTTTTTAATTGAGGTGATTAGCAGATGAAACATATCCATGCATTTTAACGATGGTTTTTTTCCGTCAGTTTTGTGGTTAAACAAATGAGCAGAAGTCAATATTTATTCGTTTTCCTTAGATAGGCATGGGAATATGAATAATCTTAATGTTAATTTGATTGGCTTTATTCGATGAGATGCTATTATCTTAAACTGGACGTCACTATCTGGGAAATTGAAAAATATGTAAAGAATTTGATTAAGAAAGCGACGTTTTCCTGGGCGAAGGCATCATTCTGGATGAAGTTAGGGAGTTGCTTGTTGCAATTTGAATATTGTCAAATTTTAAAGAAGAAAAAGTTCATTTCATGCGTTTTATAAAATAAACACATTTAAGGGTCCAATAAGCCAGAGTCAATTTTTTCTCTAAAGATGTATCCAACCGGGAATTTGTAAATCTTCTATTCTAAATATTTAAATGGATTAGAATGTATGCATATTTTCATTATTTTCTTTGAACAATAATACACAGTAGGTTGTGACATTAGTGTTTACCGTCATCTAGAAAATGGCATTTAAGTGAACATAAAGGGCATTTCATTAAGCACTTCCTATCTTTCAATTCAAATAAAACAACAGTGTATTTGATATATCATCGACATATTTTTATTCGTTTGAAAGGCCGATCGATGCCATTATGTATGAAATACAACAGCGTTCAAATGTCAGCTGCAGATTCCCGTTGTGGCGCCCATCCAAAATGTCCAATTTTCCATGACTCTGGTGCATAAATCAGGCTGAATTTGACCAATGGCTTGGTTTTTGTTGGCATTGAGGACAGCTTTGGTTTGAGGCTTATTCGCTTAGACTTGTGACTTCAGAAAACCGCACAAGAAAAAGTCTATCGGGGTCAAATCGCTCGATCTCAGTGACCAGCTCACATCACATCCACGTGAAATGAACATGTCTTCGAATCGCTCGCACAGAATATCCAATTTGGCGTGAGCTGTGTTACACGTAGCGCCTTCCTATTGAAACCACATGTCGTTGGTGTCCATATTCCAATTCAGGCCAAAAGCAGTTGGTAATCATCGACCTAAAGCGCTCGCAGATGACGGTGATGGCTTGGCCAGCGCAAAGTCTGCACCAAACAGTGACTTTTTCGGGATGCATTGGACGTTCTTAAATCTCATGTTGATTGGTGTCGTCCCACATTCGACAATTTTCCATTCCATCCAGAAATGGGCCTCATCGCTGAATATTAGTTTTCGAAGCGAAAGGATCGTTGCCCGAACAGAACACCCATTTTGATAAAACAATTTTATTATTTGCACGACTGTCAAAATTCTGAAGACCCTTTGTTTTATATAAATGCTTGCTGCCGGTGCATCAAGCCGTGTTCATGAAATTATACATAATCCAATTCGAATATTCAATATTGGTTATTCATAATTTGTATCCTTTCGTTTTCAGAGAGCGTGTAGTTTCCGGCATTTCTGCCACTAGTTATAGATATATCACATTAGTTTACATGAAAATCGTTGAAATATTATCCATTTTTTTAAGTTTTGATCTAATGATCTAGCGCTATGTGATACAGGCCTGCCTTTGTTGAAAGAAACGCGAGTCGAGGAACACACTCTATGCCTTTGTCGTTAAGACAGAACCATTAGTTGAAAGACGGTACTTTCGGTGGGTTACATGTTTGTGACAATGCGTAGCAGTCGGAGTTTGAGAAGCGCCCTTCAAGATATAATAAAATTAAAGTGTGAAATTGAATAAAAGAGCTAATGCGGGTTATAAATGCAAATTATAAAAGGTCTCCAATAGGGACATCCGACAGTTTCGTATTGTTGAAGATACATGTCAAATTAGCAAATTAGTAAATGATTCTTGTCTGTTTTGACAAATCCAACATAGCATTCGACAACAAACGTAAATGATAAAATTGTTTTATTTAAACAATGTTCCGCGTGCCTCGCCAATTTTTTGAATTCACATATCTATGCGAATAAGCTACACGCCACAGCGGCCCCCAAAGTCAGCATAACCAAATCCATCGGCAAAATTAAGTCAGATTTAAGTGCCAGAGTCATAGAAAATTTGACATTTCCAAATAAAAAATTAACACACACTTTGTTTTATTTGAATTTAAAGATTTCGCTTGACAAACGAAAAATTTTCTGCAGAAAATATCTAAACAATTTTTCCATCTCTTCACACTGCACGAAACTCCAGATTTGCGCTGCAAAGCAGCTATTAGGCCGCATGATGGCGTCGTCAGCAACATGTGACGGTGTGTTGATTACCGCCAAATATTTATGCGACTATTATTATTTTAAGTTACTCACTGTCATCCTCACCAGATCCATTTCGGAAAGGAGCCCGTTTAACACTACTTAAAATTAGAGCAATACGAAAAAAAATCACTATTGAAATAGCCATCAAGTGCGAGTGCGAGTGAGAATTTCTTACCATCACACGTCGAAGTTTATTTTCCGCATAATAATTAAAGTCCAAGTAGATCTGAACGATACAAATTAATGTGAACAAGTCCATTGTTGAACAATTTTTCCTGATGCGGGCTTGAAAATCAAACAAATCAAGACTCGAAATTTTTTTTTCACCAACCTTATCAGTAATCTGTTCTAATGAAACTCTTCTGAATAATTCCGCTATTGAGTTCATGAAGGATATCCACCGTAACCAGTGTCAAAATATAATTGTATGCTACAGCTATTTTTTGAAGGAATCCTAGTTCTAGTTTCTTCATAAGCTGATGTGTACTTGTCGTTTGCATATCCTTAGATATTTCTAAGTCACCTAGGTACATTGTTTTTAACTTAGACGACTTAGCACTACAGCCCGGAGTGGATCTGAGTCTCATCCAACAAACATCTTCAACTAGCGCTATCTCTCCAAGGTAGTTGAGGTCCTCCTTCACTTGCGTGCGCTATTCCGGGCGTCCTCTGTTGCATTGTCCCATAGGTTTGGAGTCGAAGTCTCTTCGGAGCGGAGCCGAATCGCCCAAGTGCTCTACATGCCATCTTAGTCATTGGGTCCACCTTAATCTCGCGTTCGCTGTACAGTTCCTACAGTTCATAACAAAATCCTTTCCTCCAGATGACGTCAACGCAAGCAAGATAAAATATCGCAGAAGTTTTCTCTCGAAGAAATCAAGGACTTCTTCATCCGCGTTTGCTATTCTCTATGCCTCTGCACCGTAATGCAGGATTGGGATGATTAGTGTCTTATATAAAGTCGGATTGGCTATTCGAGTTGAACCCAAATAAGCAGCGGTTGGAAAGAGTTATTCTGTGTTTATTCTCGATTCTAAGCATTCCAAGGTCGGTTTCTTGAAGTGGTAGACTCCGTCACCTTTCTTCTCCAACCGATTTTCCTTTAACTAACTTTGTACCGGGTTGTCTTAGTTTTCATTTTTGTTTAATTTTGGTTTCGTTTGATTTGAAAATCAATCAAATAAATCACTTTTGTATGTCATTTGCAAAGTTTTAATAAATAAAATCTTTCCACCACCGTGATGCCAGTGGTATAGAAAATGTGACTGTCGTAACAGAAAATGTTGAATAAGGCTTAAATCAATTGATTTACTTTCGGAACCACAAAATGGATGACACGGTTATTTACTCTTTTTTAAAGATTATTCGATGTAAGTGTTAACCACGTCTACGGTATTATGTATTGCATACGGTAAGTCAAATTTTGAGTCAGTTTTTCTAGCACATTGGCTGGCGTCTGGGTAATAACATGTGTCATATAGGGTGTTTCTATTAACGTCGGAAATCTGCTCTAGTACAATCGCATTTATTTTCTCATGTGTTTTTAACCACGCACACAGTGCAGAATGTCTGCATGCTTACCTTAGTACAAAATATTTTTCTTCCAATAGACCCTATTTGCAGTAAAAAACTAATGACTGCAGGAAATCGGTAAACTATTGACGTTTATGAACAGTAGTTACTGCAGTTGACCTAAGTTAGTATGATGCAGTAGTGAACATGGACAACGCAGTCCTTTGTTAGTCTTGCGTTTATGAAAACAACCTAAGTCTTCCAAGACAGCAATTGTCGCTGGCTGGCTGTCAGCATAGACGAATGATTTCACTATACCCGTGAAAAATTGTTTAAAGGCATCAAATCGCACGATCTTCTTAATTGGTCCATCGACTCGCATCCTGAGTGGCATGTAGCGCCGATGATGAAATTTAATAATTTGTGAACACTGTCCTAAGCCTCTCCCTGTAGAAATGGCAATGCTAATTGACCACACTTGAGAACACCCAAAAACCAAACAGCAAACGAATCAACCTTTATCTGTATAAAGCAGTTACTGTCGAAGTTAAACAAAGGTTCGAGTTCCAGCGAAAACTTTAAGTAATGAAATAGGCTAGCCAATTTCTTGTAAGTTCACAAATAAAAGAAAATAAGAAGGGATAAAACTACAAACAAAACCGGCAAAATTTCCTCCAACATAAATTGGTTGCAATAAGTCTCCAAAGAAATATTCTTGAAACAAAGTTGGACAGTTGCAATCCTCACAAAGAATATGTTCAATTCAAGTTTCTGAGGTGCGTAACATACTGCGTCTCTCTCTCGCTCACTCTAATTATAATAACAAATTTCTTAAATCCTTGCTCACAGTTTCTTATTTGAAATTCATAGAATATTTTATTGAGAGAAGCAAGATAAGTGCAGGCCAAGTTGCTACTGCCGTTGCTGCTGCCGCCGCATTGCCACTGCCACTGTCTTCGTTGTCCGTATGACGTGAATGTGCATTAATGAATTCTATTCCAATAAAATAAAGGAGAGAAATTGAATTTCCCATTCAAGGATTGCAAGCAAAAAAAATGTATATACATCGCTATGTGTGGATGGATACATGTGACTGTACATACGGACATGAAGTTGGAGAGGACTAGGGTGCATCGATACGTTCCTGCACAATGAATAGACCCAGCAGTGAGTGGAGTACGATTTCACATTTAAATCCTTGCAGAAACTATTAAATCAATGAACTTAATAAAACTTACCGCCCAGTGAGTTGGCTGGATTCCTCTGTCCTTATTGGAAAATCAAGGAGTGCAATCAATTGTAAAGACGTCTAGAAAAGGTCATAACTCTTTGACAGCGAGAGCTTTCGCTTAATGCAGCGCAACTCTTCGCAGTAGTTTTGTAAATCTTCAGTTGCATTGAAAAGTTGCAGTTGCCTGCTCTCGCATAATGAAGTTCTATTGCGTTGGTTTAAGATACGAGATGTGCTGTCTCATTGATGCATACATCCACATTGACGACAGGACGTGAGTTACTTTATGTGGCTATTCCATGAATTAATTTATTTAATTTTCAGTGTTTAATGTTGGTTTGCAATCAACATCGTAGTTTATGATATTCACCGAACTAATGATATTCATATTTGGACAGTTGGTGGGTGGAGTTTGTTGAAATGGATAAAAACGAAGGAGGGCTGGATAACATTTTAAAGAAAAATATTTGAACTAGAGTTACCACACCGAAAGTTGGCTAATCATACATTGATTTACAAATGTGCATCATGAGTGATTATCACGTTCAATGGCATAGCCTGGAGCTTATTGGCTATACTGTTTCCATCTGTTCAAGAACTACTACACAATATCTTCCTTCTTAAATCTTCTATATATATAAAAAAATCGTAATATTCTGTGTCATAACTGTTCTCGACAACAGTTCATTCTTTCGGCGAAATTCTTTTTGTGTTTGATAGTAGAAGTCAATACGATGGTTTGTAGCTATATTCCATTTTTATACGTGGATTCGTTTTTGTTCTGGAGTGCGTCGATAATCAAACATATGAGTATGGCACGCTCCAGAGCTATAATCAATATAAAAGCAAACATATATGAAATAATTGTGCGTGTGGTTTATGGTGGAAGGGGTGGATTTTACTTTTGGAACAGGGGCAACTTTTTTCATATCAATGCTTTTAGCAACAATACGTACTCAAAACGGAATTGCACTAGCGCTGGCATCTTCTGGTGTTGCAGGTACATGTTAGAAGGTGGCCGAACTGTACATTCTGCACTGCCGATGAATATGCAAATAAAACTCATATTGTGTGGGATGTTGCCACCATGCCTCATACCCTCATAGAAAATCAGTTGAAGCTTTGGAAAGGACGCTGAAAGATTTTCGAGATAATTCCGATTTGTTTGATAGGGCCTTGATTTTGTTGTCTGGAGATTTTCGACTTTGCTTGCTATACCAAGACCAACTCCCGCATATGAAATTAATGCTTGCTTGAAGTCATCGTATTTGTGAAGACATGCGATGATATTTTCAACAAACAAAAATGAGTGCTCAATTGTGAAATGATGTATCAGCGGTTAAATTTTCAAAGGAATTGTTGACGATTGGTATGGTGCAATGACAGTTGATTAAACTGGATTGATTACGTTGCCAAAGATTTTCTGTCGTATTACACCATCGAAAGATGAATTGATTGACGGTGGATTCCCTAACATAGCACAGCAATGTAAAAATCAGAGTTCGTTGAGCGAAAGAGCAATTTTGGCAGGCAAGAATAAAGATGTTAATGAATTGAATTTCGCTATACAATACACAATTCCTGGTGAATTGGTTTCATGTAGGTCTATTGATACTGTTATCAAGGTGGTTAATTATCACGCATAATTTCTGAATTCATTGGATTTACTGCATTGCCGTAGCATAATCTTCGATTGAAAGTTGTTGTGACTCTTATTGTGCTTGTAATATCAATCAGCCAAAACATTGCAATGGTACGCGGCTTGCTGTCAAAAAGTTGTGTTATTGATGTCATCTCTGTTGTTTTTTAAACCCAAGGATTATGCAGACCAATGTACAGGCCTAATTAAGCATCCGTTGACTGATGAAGAAATGCAGTATGGGCTTTCAGGCCGTTACTCCATCATGACAGACCCAAGCTTTAAGAAAGGATTTCCACGCCAAATGGATTACAATAAAACAATTTTATTTTTAATTTAATGATTTTCATTTTTGTTTTATTTTCATAATTCTTTAAATTAAATTATATTTAATAATAATATCATTTACAACTTAACTCTAAACAAAATTAAACTATTTTTGCTTTTAATTTATACCAGTATTATCTTTTTTATTTTTGCATTCCCTCATTCACTCGAATGACTGAAAATGGATTTTGTTTTGTCATTTAAAGAAAAAATAAACTTAAGAACATAAGATCACTTCAATGGCCGCAGTGCAGACGTTGCCATTGGAATTGCCTTTAATTTAACGAAAAAAAAAGAAAAAGAAAATGTTATTCAGCGGTATTAAATTGGTTTTAATTTTCACTTTTCGTACTTATTTATTTGACATCCTGGATTAAAGTTTTACGAAAAATGAAAACTTACATATACATATTACTGTTACTCATGGTATATATATATATTTGTTTTTCTTTCCTTTTCTAGATAAATAAATTATCTTACTTATTACATACATATGTATATAGGTATTTATAAAACACTGTATTTTCTCATTACGTATATTTGTTGCGCAGTTGTTTTTCTTCTCTTTTTTTATTTTTTGTTTTGTTTTTTTTTTAATATTTGTTTTTCATCTATAAATTAACTTAGCTAAAGAGTTTCATTTTTATTTTAAGTATATTTCATTTCATTTTCTTGTTTTTTTTTAGTTTTAATATCAACTTATAGTCTAGTTACGTATACATCATACTAAAGGATTCTGCCAATCATAGAGTTTCCCTTCTATAGTTACTGTTATTTAATTATAATAAATTAATAATTTAAATTCTTGTGTATGTTTAAGTTTCTCTTATTTTTTTCCATTTTTTTTTCTTTTTTAGTTAATTTTAATTTGCGATCTTTTTTACAAAAAAAATAAATGTCCAATTGAGGCTTGCCCTAATATTTTACATCCTGAATAGAGTATTGTTTAGTTTCTATTTCTTCTTTGTATTTTTTTTCTTTTTTTTTTATTTAATTTTACTTTAAACAGTTTCAATACTAATATATAATATTTATAGTATACATGTAATGTATTCCATTATTTTACAGACTTTATGAAAATAAGTATTCACTTTTTTTACGTATATTTGTTTCATGTTTTGTGTTTGCACAATAGGTAGTAGATTTTCTTTATTTGTTTTAAATTAAATTCTAGGAATAGTAATAGAGAGTTAAGTAATAAATTTAATTATTCATTATTTGTTTCTTACGTATTTTCACTGGATTCTAGGTTAAAGTTTTGTTGTTCTTGTAGACTTTTCATAACTTTCGTTTTTTTTTATTTGTTTTGCTTTCGAAAATAGTATTACTATCGATAGTTAATTTTTTTATATTAAAGGTATTTCTATTTGCTTAGGATCATCTCACAGTTTTAGTTTAGGAAAGTAAGTACATTGCAAATGAGTTTCGTTTTTGTTTTTGTTTTTCTTTTTCAACAACCGATCGATTTAATCTTTTAAATATTTTTAAATATATGCATATTAATATTATTTTGTTTTTTTTTTCATTTAAATATTGTTGGTTTTTTGTGTTCTTTAAAATGTAAGGACGTTTACTTAGTTATTTTTATTGAACTTTTGTTAGAAAAATGTTGCATTTCTTTTACAAATAACAAACGAAAAAGCGAAAATTATTTGAAAAATTTCAAAAGAAATCAGTTCTTAAAAACATTGTATCTTACATTAGAAAATAATGTCTTTTTTAAATGTGTGTGTATAAAATGATGAGGATAATAGAATAGAAAAAAAAACATACATACAAAATTATTGCACAACATTTTTCAAGAAAAAATAACGAAAACAATCATTAAATTACACTAGTCCAAACAGAAAATGGTAGTGTACCGACTTAAATTATATCAAGAGCATGTTTTTGATGTAGTATTGGAAGAGACGTGTCGGTTGAGCTGACATTGGAATTAATATTGCTTGGTTCCTATAGAGCATGTAATACGCTCTAGAGAGAATTTTATAAAAACAAAAAATCGTATAGATCAACAGTTTTATTTAAAAAACAAACGCTTCCCAACCGATAAAAAACTGATAAATTATTTTGGTACCCATTAATGTTCTCCAAGCCTCTTCTATTCTCACACACGTATTCCCTTCGATTGTTAACTTATGCAAAGAAATTATTTAAAACAAAGAACAAATTTCCTTAAAACATTTTAGAGATCATCAAAGATTACAAAGATGCGTATAATAATGTGTCACCAATGGTGTTCACGATTAACAAAATACAAAAATGAAAAGTGCCAAAAAATCAAAATCAACATAACAAAATCTTGCATTGCTCGTTCTTCATTTAAATAAATTCTTCTTGTCTAGACTAATTTTATTTGTGTTCAATTAAATTCAAATATATTTAAGTGTTCTTTTTTTACAATTCTAATTCATATCAACAGAATTCAAACATGCATTTAATACAATTGAAAAAAAAATTATATTTAACCACTAACGAAACAAACAAAAAAAAAATAATAACTAACTTTTTTGCATTTTTTTCTTTCTGTAAAACAAAACTAAATCATATTTTCTTGTTTATAATAATTATTATGCTTATAATTAAAAATAAAGATTTTTTCCTAGTTGTGATCCGAAATTTGCGCTTGCGCCGCTGCTGCTGCAGCTGCAGCTGCCTTCTGTGCCTGCGCCTGTTTTTCTTGTTCGTTGAGTTCTTTGATCGCTTGAATTTCTTTTTTCAACTTCATTCGTCGGTTCTGGAACCAGATTTTAATTTGTCGTTCTGTAAGGCAGAGAGCGTGGGCCATTTCGATTCTTCGTCGTCGGGTTAGATAGTGATTTGTGTGGAACTCTTTCTCTAGCTCGAGGGTTTGGTAGCGGGTGTAGGTTTGTCTACCGCGTCTTCTGAGGCCATTTGTACCTAAATAAAAGAAAATTAAGAAATTAATAAAACAGTCTTCACATTTATATAATACATTATTAACATGTTACTGAAATGAAAGAAAAAATGGCAAATCTTTTTTGTGGTATTTACTTCTTTCTGAAATCCATTCAGATTTCAGATCTCCTACCGCGACTTCATATTTATTCAAATACCTACAGAATGTCTTCTAAAGATGGCTGAGAATTTCACATATTTCAGCATAAGGTTATACATAAATACTCTGGTGATTAATTGCTTTCAGAAGTTGACCATGTATCTCCGTTCTGAATACCAATACAAATAAATAAGATAAATCTCGTTATTGAGTTATTAATAAAGTTTAATGGGAGCTGCATGTAAATGATTCCTAAATAAAGCCATCTTCAGGTGTTGGATCATGACTTCTTCTTTGTTCTCTTAATTATCTCGTATCGTTTTCCTTTCATTTTTTTTGTGTTCAAACGAATGCGATTCGTTGTGTTCACATTCACGTTGGACACATTTTGATTTATTAGCTTGACATTTTGAGAATAAATTTAAATGGGTATTTTTGTATTTTTGTTTCACATCGCATTTCTTCTTATGCTATTCTACGGGGAGTAATGTGCAACGCATGCCATACATTTATCAGTATTAAAATATCAGAGAACAAATAATTCTCAATTATAGCCAATAAGTGCAAATAAATTCCACAAATAAAATTGCACTTATGCACCCAATAAAATCGCGAGATAAAACCCGATCAATCAGTTCGATAATGTGTAAGCGTAGGGCTGGACCTGAATTACAATGGTTGCTGCCGTACCAACAGCAATCACTGGCTTCAATTTGCGGCAACCATTCGCCGTGGCAATAGCAAACAAATGACGAAAGATTATTACACACTGCGGCAACAATCGGCCGGGACCTGACTGGATGCATGGCATGTTGCCCTAAAGGATAAATGTGAACAGAGAATGACGGGAAGTGTTTACGCTTGAATAATACCAGCTTCTTGTAAAAGAACAACAACACAATTAAAAAGCATCGCATTAAATATGAGAAGAATATAAAAGGAACAAAAAAACAGTATGCGTACGCGTAGGTACATACGCACGTCTACACAGAACAGGTTCATTGTTTTAGGATAATTCTCTTGCGTGGCAAGTACCTCCCACTTATTATTTATTTTTATTAAAACACTACTCGATTTAATTGAAAGTTCTTAAGTTTTGTTTTGTTTTTTTTTTTTCACGTGATTTCGTTCGCAGATAGGGTATGTAATAACTGATCGCTAAGGAAGGCGTTTAAGTCTGGCAACTGGTTTTGTGAAGGAAAAAGAAGATATTGATCTTCTGCTCTGGACTTGACTTTCATCTTAGCATTTAATAGAAATTATCTATTAATTCAGCAAGCAGACTATTTTGGAAATAAAGAACAACCGAATTAAATTTGTCATAGCCACTAAGCTGTACACTTCAAGGGGGTGAATTCTGAATAAAAACGGGTGACAATTTGATAATTTAAGATTTAACCAACCAAGTACACATACAAGAAGCCTCCTTATTAATAGTTACACATTGCAATCGCTGTACAATTTTATTTCGATTCTCTTGTATCGAGGAATGCAACGGCCAATGCAACAGCCCAAGCCACGAACGGTTCATGGAAAACGTAAAAGGAAAACACTGCGTAAACGGTTTCACCGAGATCATATCGTTGTGTACGTGAGTGATTTAATCGTTTATGTGAAGATCACATTTTGTTCGCTGTAAGCCATGCCTTGCTTTTGGCGTCAATTTTTTCATTTCCCTAAGTTACACGGAGAGCTGACGAGAGAACGGCTTCTTGATTTGATTGAACATAAAATACTTGTTCAATGTACATCATTATGATGAGCCACAATAACAGATCGTGCCACGTTCCTGTGTTTCTTACAGGAGTGCTCTTTACATTCTTTCATAGATGTTTAATCACATGACCCTTAGGTGATGTGTACATGTTCGTCTCGCATTTGTTTAAGTGCGGTGTGCTGTGGAAATAAACGACACAGATTTATTGGTCAAGTTAAATGATTTATACGATCAAGTTCAATATTGACTAGAGCCTTAAGCAGCTTAAGCAGCGCAAGCAGCGCTCCACTATTGGTGATGAATCTACGACTAATGATAATGATAGCGGCAAGCAATGGCGGACGGGATGCGCTCGAATAGAGTGCTCGTATGAGTAACTGGTCGCAATGGGAGAACAGAAATATGTTGGCAGTACTAAACGCTCTATCCAAGGCTATCTCGTTTACTGAGGTACAAAAATGAACACGTTGAGATGATGAAAAGACCGATGGCTGTAATGTGCTTAATAAATCTTTTCTTAACTACGTGATTGTAAGTTATAGCTAGAATAACAGATTCTCTCTTTGGAAATAACAGGATATATCTCGGTTGGGAGCAATTATGGATGCATTGAAATGGTTGCGGTTTTGTTGGAAAACATTCAAAAATGTTCACCTTTTCCGTGTTCAAAGTAATTACAGTACAGTGGCCGTATGTGTAAGGCCAATCATGGCAAAAGCGAATCAAATCAACTCCTCGAAGGAAATCAATACTTTCGGTGTGCACATGTTATTTACACCACACTTGCCGGGACGACATTACACGCTCGATATTCTAGTATGTGCGAAGATCTCCCAAAAGACTCATCATTTATTTCCAATTCATTATTACACTTCGGTCGATGTGGTCAAACCAATCCAAACAGTCTTACTGTATTGGCGCATTTTCCCTGTGACCGCTTTCGTCTCCTTTCGACCGGTCTGCACATGGATTGTGTGTTCGGTGCGCCATGCTTTGCTGTTTCCCAAGCGTCCCCAAAGAAAATAAAAGCAATTAAATCCTGATTGCCTTCCACCCTAGAATAAATAAAATCTGTCTACTGTAACCGGGCCTATTCTTGTTGTTTCGTTGGAAACCCCCTCCATACACGGAGTTACGCCTTAACATAATATCGCTTATTCTCGATGGATTCTGGCAGATGATTCGCCAGTCAAAGCAAATATCATTTCTGACTAGCTCACTCTGATTAGCTAACTGGCGGTTTATACAATTTGTTCGGCCGAGAGGTTTCCGATTAAGCTAAATTAATTTGTCAGATTAAACAACGCAGGGAAGTGCATTCATTTGAAATTGAAAAATTATTTGAGACAGCTTCCGAAAGTGGTTACGTGCTGATGAACGAGCTGTTCAAACGATTCGCAGGGTCACGTACAGAATAATTTGGAGTTCCAGCGCGGCTTGCAGTGTACGAATAATCTCAAGACAAATACAAATAAAATCAGGGAACCCTCATTGATCGATAAAATTGCCCACTCTCGTTCCCTTGGGCTTCAACATAATTACTAAGTGTACAACAAATAAATTATTTTGCTGAAAAAACTTTTACTTTTTAATAGGATTTTGGTGAAAAAGAGATTCATCTTAGAAGGAAATAATTCTAAGGGTAGAAAAGTGTTTACCTTTTCTGCCTCGCCTCCCTTTGCCTCATTTTAATGTGCTTTTGAAACAACCCCCATGTACAAGGATATAGAAAATAAATTTACTCTCCTTGAGTCGCGTGTTTTATGGAGCAGGTAGCCCACGCCTGTCTTGGCTTGGTGGAGACTTCGTCTCCTACGACACATACGTGAGTGTTTCGCGCTGCGTAGAATTTGTCACAACAATAATTCGTCGCTGCTAGTAGTAGCTACCCCGGCGTTTTCATTAAAAATGGCTTAAGTGAGGGAAAATAAATAAAAAAAAGCAGCAACAACTTTTTTCCTACTTTACCAAGCGAGTATTTATGCACAATGGTGAGCTTTGAGTTTGCTCCTAGAAGGATATACGAGAATCTAAGTGAACGTACGACATGGTAGCACGTTTCACCAAAAAGTCTTCAGAAGCAAAACAGTGGAGACGCTTTTTTTTTTGTTTGTGTTTTCTAAAAACAGTGGGTGGCTGGGAAAATCTGTTCTGTTCTTCTTTGTTGTTGTCGTTTAAAGTATGAGAAAGGGGAGTGATCCTTCTTTGCAGATGTGCCCAAAGGAATACAACTTTTGGGTTCTTTGTGCATGGAATGGCAAGCCAGTACCCGACTCACTGTTCAGCACATTTCCATTTCCCGAGGGTGGCTGGTGGGGTTGCTTGCTTGGTTGGTTAGCCGGTGGTAGGTGGTGCTTGTTGTTTTTTTCTTTATTTCTCTCAGTTTGCTGAGTGTCTAAATTTTCGTGCTTTTTCTTTATTTTAAAGACGTACATACAATACGTATGTATGTACGAATGTACGCACACAGAAAATGTATTCAGTTGAGATGGGGGCACGGAGGTTATATCGCCCAACTGTCGGGATGTATCAGTTACTGTATCTTGTTGTTTTTTAAGGGCTACATAAGAGGCGGCCGCCTTTGTTGGGGAGCTGTGCAAGAAAAATCGAAACAACATGAGGAGCTAAGTAGGAAAAGAATTCCCAGAGTAACATCAGACAAGTCTCCATGTAGCGTTACAGTAGCAGTAGCAGCAGCAGCAGCAGAACTGATGTGGTACAGTTTTAGGAAAAAGTCGTACCCTAATTCGTCTTGGGCAAATTCCACCATACGACATGGATAATAAATCACCCGTTTACTCCATGTTATATGTCGCCAGTGTGATGTATCGTTCTATTAAAGTATCTATAGGTTAAATTCGGTATACACTTAGGTATATGTATGTGCACAACTGGTACATATATACACGCATGCACGTATGTATGCTGTTTGATTTTGGAATTTATGTGCTATTTGTGCCGTAGGGGCTTATATTAGGGGAATTGTTGTTGCTTTCTTTCTTCAGTACCATTAGTTTGGTAATCTTCCAGTAGCCCCATAGTCTTCATACATTTTTATGTGTGTTGAACAAGTGTACATGACATATTGTAAAATATATCCCCATACGTTTCTATGCCAGTTCACGCGTGAACATATGCTGTTTTGAAACGAAGCTCAACATTAGAAAACTATTTAATACCTGACGTGACGTAGGTAAAATATTGCATGTACTATAGATTCAAATATAAATATTCAGATGTACGTTTGACCTTTGATTTGACATTAATTTGGCTCAAAACACTTAAGAAACAGGCAAAAGTATCGCTGTTGTGAAGTTGTGAAGCTGTATATACCTAGAACCCCAGCTGTACAATTGAAGATATTCTCAAAAGCAGATAGGGATACAGCAGCATTCTGCAGCGTTTTTAATCGTTTATGTACTGTTAGTTTGTCATTTTATCTACGGCCCCGATCACAGCCAGTAATTGTTTACAATACACAAACAACAACATGAAAAATGCAAAATAAATAAACTGCACTTCATCATATGATGTGATGGCAATTCATTATCGCGGTAGCCAATCAAATCGGAATTTTCTACGTGAAAAACGAACGAGGAGTTGCCCCAGCACAAGTTGCCGCCATCTCCTTGACGGTCCGCAATGCGTTAAGCGTTTGCAAGCAAGCCCGCAGGCCTAATATGATGCATGAATTCCAGTAACAAACCCGCCAAACAGGTGATTGCTTTGACCAAAAGCATTAATATGTAGGAATCCAGAGGACGAGAGGATGAACATGCTCAGTGCAGTTCAAAGCGAGTCAAGTCAAAATTATCTTTCGCGCTCGCGCTCAAGATTCAATATCTTCTCGCGTATGGTGCACTTACATCGAGTGGCATCCCTCGCCGCCGACCAGAGCACCTTAGTCATGAATATTTGTATTTCTTTTCTTTTTCTTTTTCCATTTTTGCTCAAGAAGAATTCTTACCCCCCTCAAAAAAGGACATCAACTTTAGTTTCAGTTTGCTGAATGCTGCATGCTGCATGCCAGACCGCAGGATGAAAGGAGAAAATGTTTGCTATGTTGCCGGTGTAGTGGTTTTGGTGTTTTCTTTTTAACAACGCAAAGAAAAAATCGAAAATAATTGGGTGGACGAGTTCCATGCCCCTGCCATTCTATGGGGGTACGGAGTGTAAGTAAGTCCTCAATATTAAGTGTGCTACGACAGGGCAGTTGATTGGGTGGGAAGAAGGGATCTGTGCAAGCATGTTTTCTCCTTGTTTTCTTTTATTTTTTGAAAATTCCAACAGGTTTCTGCAGAAACTTTATGCAACAAACCTAACGAAGGAGACTTATGCTATAGAGAGGTGTACACACTGAGGCGACATGGTGCATGAAGTGAGATGGCCATCAGTGAAGCCAAAAAGGTTCTTGACCATCACCATGAACGGCTCCGTAGCAGAGATCGAGTTCCAGCATAGCTAACATACATAGCACGAAGCACCATTGCCGCAACAGTCTAGTTGCATCAGGATGTCGCTGGAAGTTTGAAGTTCCCTTTTTTCATGTTGAACTTTTTTTTTCTTATTTTTTGTTTTGTTTCTTCTTGTTTTTGTTTAATCTGAGCGCTTGTATAAAGCAAGTAGGATGAGGACAAGCAGCAGGAAAAGAGAAACAAAGATGGTGGTACGCGATTTGAGCTCTGCATGGCGCGGTGACCACGGTTCATGTGGTAGTGGGTATTGCATGTGGAGTTGGAGGTTGGAGGATGGTTGATGCTGGTTTCTTTTCTAGAGTTCTTGCTCCATATTATGCAGAATATAAATTATTCAGGGCGAATAAGAGGAGATTCGATGGAAGACTTTTCTTATGGCATCGTTTTTCGGACTTTGGTTTTTCCTTGTCGAGGCTTTGTAGACTTACTTCTTTTTCTTATTTTGTCCTTTTTGATCGAAAAAATGTTTGCAATATTTTGAATTTACATTTTGTTTGCGGATATTTCAAAGTCGTTAAACGTTGCGCATAATTGCTGACGACGCAATTAGTTTACCTCTTATTCCTCTTCTCATATTCAAGTTTTTTCATCGAAACGGTAGCGGCAGCAAAATCGGCATTTTTTTAACTGATAGTGGATGGTGAAACACAAGTCGATACGACTTTTAATTGAAGTGATTTTGTGCAGGTGTGGCGACAAGGCAAAGATTAGGATGCGTCAATGAATGCATAGATTCAAACTCAAAACAAACCTCTTAGTGTCGTACAACTTCATAATGGTTATTATCTGGCCACAAGAGTAACTGCTCATATTATCCGCACTTACTTAAAATATGGGACGTACTGTTTTATGCTGCTTTATACAAACTTTCACCCAATTTCAAAATAAATACTTAATTTATCAAATTCTAAAACTGGCTCATAATACGAAAGCCAAGGCTTCTCAGTACGTGAACCGATTGTGCGTTCCTATATATTTTACTGAAAACTAACGCATTGGATCGGCGTTGCTATAAAATTGGGTTATACTTGAGTTAAGATAGAGTTCAGAAGAAGCATATGAATATGAGGATTATCTGGTCTTATCTGTGTCTTATGATGGCGCCATAAAACTGATTTCCGGCTCACTTGTCGAAATGGAGATAAAAGTTAGAGATTATTTTCTATTTACCAAGATACGGACTTCATTGTTTTTTTTCTATTATTTCTACGGAAGCACACACATTCTCTTTCTGTGATTTTTCATTTTAGTGATTCTGGAACAAAGTTGTGAGTATTGTCTCTATTGCCGAACGCGCAGTGTACAGTGCGATTTCTTAATATACCATACACATATGGCTGTGAAATGAGGATATAAATAATAGATATCCCTAGATATTAATTTGTATCTCATGTAAGATCATGCCGTGTAGTAAATTCACGTGCAATTAAATAACAGAACGTCTCAAGCACTAGCTAATTTGCATCACATCTTCATGTTCGTTTGAGAAATCGTAATATGCTGATATTCCATTGAAAAAATCAACTGAAACACCACCAGTTGTGCACATTTTCAGAAATTTAAATAAAATTCGATTTTGCTCTGCGAATTTCCATCATCCCAATAGAGAACTATTCAACGTGTACCCGTATATATTACTCGAGATCATTCGCTCAGTCATTTTGGAAACTTTTCAATTTTACGACCCTCAAAAAGACAAAGAAATGATGCAAAATGAAGAAGAAAAAAAAAAGAAAACTTTAAAATGAAAACTTCACGCCTTGAAAGTCTTCCATAAACTTCAGAAATAACTTTCAAAACCAAGCCAAATGGCTATATGTTTTCTGCTGGCACGGTGAGCAGTAAAAAATTAAAAAGAAAACGTTTTTCCATATATGCACGCTATTTCAAGTTTGCCCATAGTGAGCTCATAAGAAAAACTCTCACAGATAAATCCTTTCACTAGTGAGGGAACGAGAAAAATTCGTAAAGTCCAAGTATAGATATATGATATATTGATAGAGGGCGCGGCAGTAGCAATATAAAATGACTATGTTACGTTTTTTTTCTTCAGAAGAAATGAAGATAATAATACATTGTCTTACAGGCGGACACTTAAGATAGATGCATTTACATCTATCTCCATCTCAAAGCAACCATCCCACAACTGAGAGATTTATGTAGGTTCCAGAAGGACAATGAAATTGTGGTGGAAAAAAATGTGAACTGACAGAAGAGCACAAAGTTGTTCGTTCTAATAAATCTAGTTTATTAATGCATATTAACATAGAGAAAATAGAAGGTGTCACACATATATCATATTTCACCATACGAGTAGTAGAGGTACTCGTTCCCACAATGGGACGGAATGCATTTCGAAGTGTTTGCCCATGCTAGTGGTATACTCGTACACTCGTATCCTAAAAGAACTGGGAGGGATATTCTTCGATGTGTGCGCGTGCAGAGGTGGCTATGTGGGTACATATATATTTTTTAGATTTCTATTTTTCGAATAAGAACATATTTTACCATAGGATGTTATAATTCGTTGAAGGAACGTCGGGGTCCAATTCCAGGCAACCATCTTTGTATTTATGGATTGGTTACAACCGCCATATGGCGCTGAAGCATTTTTTTGTTATTCATTTTTGTCTACGTAAGGGTTGTTCATTTCAGTTGTTGGTGTGACAATAATTTTTCATTTTTGTTTTTTTTTTTTTTTTTGTAAAGAAAGTTGAACACTTCTTTGTGAGTAAAATGTACAGCGACAAGTGGCATCGACAGGCGTACGGGCCATTAGCGGACTTCTACAGAGGTTTGAAATTTATATCTCAACAAGTGGCGCACATGTTAATGTTTAAGGGTAGTAAATTCTAAATCATTTGGAGAACCATTGTTCTGGTCTATTGGAATTGTACAATTGAATAGGTAACGAAATGAGATGTATTTCAGTTGACATTTTGAATCACCGCCGAAAGGGTGGGTTTAGATGCCTCCATTTATTGAATATGAAAATGACCCCTTTCCGCACAAGAATACTGAAGGAGTGGTATCAAAACCCACTGAGATTTAGTCCAGTTCAAGTTCACAGGAAATAACTTACAACAACCACACAACCACGAAGCACAGGCACAGTCAAAGTAAAAGAAATCCCCACAAAAGAATACGAATTAAACTAGATTTAAGAAGACCGTCCAAGTAGCCAAAAGACGTAGCAACGGCAACAACGATACCAGCCACAATACCATACAGACAGCAGGGGTTGCTGATGGGTTTTCGGGAAGCCAATTAAAATCATGACATAAATCCAGATGCGACTTGTATTGGGTGTTTCCAAAACGAAAGCCTCGGCTTTTCTTTTCTTTTTCAGGTTTTAAATTTCGCCGCATCCTTACTTACTCTCTGAACTAAAATTTCCATTTATTTAGGGAGAAACAAGAGTCTAGTCGAAGTGGTTCACAAGGAGACAAGGATCGTGTGCAAACGAATGACTTTCTAACTATGTATTGAACGTTTTTTAAAAGAGATTCATTCGCTCTGGGTAAAGAAATTATACAACTTTTCACCCACCCCGCAGACTAAACCACCAGTTTAAGAATGTTTATGCGTTTATTTTCTTCGATACAAAATGTATGTACAAATCTTTCCTAGCCACCATTTAAACAGCCCTTTAATCTATACAATTCCTCTACACTTTCGCTATAGATGCATTCGTTTATAATTACGTTCGACAAAAGGGGTGAATCACACATATACACCGAGCGAAACTGAAATTAACTTTTTTTCATGTTGTTTTATTTAATTGTGAGTGTGAAGAAACAAGAAATAAAAAGTGCACAGCAGTTAAAAGCGAAAGAGAAGCGGAAAAAAAATGAACAGCCCGAAAAAAAAGCAATTAAAAACGCATTGATTTCTGCGATAAAAAGGAGGCGCGTCGAATCGCCTCCTGCAATTTATGTTCATTCCACCACTGTTTTCAGTTCACGTTTGCCTTCTGAAGTAATTAATGCGCGTTCAGTGCGTTGCTTTCCAATTAAGTTTACGCATTCGAAATATTTTAGATACAAACTATACAATTGGGTGACTTGAACGGAAACTCGTTTTTTCCTCCCATCGTCGTCACTCTGTAAAGATACATAAATATGTGTATATGCTTTTCTTTATGTTTCAGCGTCTGGGAAGTGATTAACATATGTAAGTTTTTCAACCACTTATGAAACTTGTATGTAAGCATAATCACAGTGGGGGTATTATAGAAGCACTTCATGATGACGTACGCTGACTGACCAATTGAATGGTGGGCAGTTTGATATGCGCCATGTATGGCGGGCTATCTTCTATTGATTTAAGGGCCAAGTTGTCGATACTCATGCGAAGATAAGAACGCCTTTGACAATCGAACGCATATTTTTCAATTTCATACTTCATTTAACCGAAACTATTCGATATACTCCACAGCAAAAAGAAACTTGTTATGTCGACAAGTAAATTTATCGGAGGCGTTTTGTCTCTAGAGCATTTCCTTCCTATTCCATGTTGGTGGGGACATCAAATTTATGTATTTCTTTTGGGCGGTTTTGCTAAGAGGGTCTCTCGCAGGGATTTGCTCGTATGTCGCATGTTGACTGTTGAGTCGTTAAGGCAGCTTTAAAAATGCCGAAATTCGGTATATCGTCTATCAATCATCAAAGCTTTATTAGTCCGTTTGCACCTAAAGGGAAGCCTAACCGCCACATTCAGATAGGAGATACGTATTTCCAACCGGAGTAATCGCGCCTAGCATCAGCTCACAATAATTCTGATGATATCGCACTTGCAGCCCGCAGGCAGACATTCACATAATCTATTGCCAAACACCACTGAATCCATAATGTTCCTGCCCCCTTTAGGATATCACTTGTTCTGGATGCTTAATGGATAGTAAAATTCTCCGAAAACTATTATAATTGTATGTGTGGTGTATTTTCCTATCGGATATAATTACTTTGTATCATAAATTGCCTGTCCCATTCTCGGTTCACAGAACACTCTCATCGGAGACTCTCCCTCGGCATCCTTCCGATTCATTCTTATGCAGAGTCCTTGCCACCAGCAATCCCAAAGGGACAGCGGAATAAAGACAAATACAAAAGAAGAAGTACCAACGACTTTCCTTATTTATTTGATTCCTTTAATTGCGGAGGAAAATATGTTTACAATTGGGGGATATTTTAAGCATTTGGAAGTATCTTTTTTTTAAAGTCTGCTTCATTAATTTGTGATTTATGTATGAGCGAGCCACCGGTACAAACAAGCACCTCATTCGGTGCACTTCGTTGTTAAGTTAATTTAAGGATCTTTCCTCCCGACATTCGCGTGTGCCACACCAAAATGAGAAATATCCCTTAAAACCAATTTATAGACTGGGTGGTGTGTGCGTCTGCACTTCTCTGCCCTTCACCCGCACTCTTCGAGGAGTTTGCTATAATATTACACAAGGGACACATTTCAATGAAATATTTCAAACTGTCTCTGCTTCTACTTCTACTACATCTTCGTCTGTTCTTCTTCTCTAGGTTTCCAAAAAAAAAACAAGCAGAAAAAAATTCCAAAAATCCTCTTCGAAAGTATCGCAACCAGAGGTTGAGAAGAAGAAAAAGATGAAGAAAGAAAAAAAAAACAACGGCAAAGAAGAAAACTTTCTCCGTGAATTGAACCTTGAGCAACCCTCATCTCTATGGTGAAGATGGAAGAGAGAAGACGAAACGAATCCGGAGGAGTAAAAGAGAAAGCAAGCAGTGTTGGAGTTTCAGAGGCAGTGGCGGTGGTGGTGATGGCGGTACTAGGTGCCCTCTTTCAGGGGGATGAAATCGACGTATTTAAAGGCATACAAAAAATGGCGAGTGGCATAATAAATTGTAACATTAGATACACCATACAAACCGCCTCCCTATCGCACTTGCGTATACCTAACGATCTAAGTAACTGCGGCGCAATAATAATTTACGGGGCGAAGCGAAAAAACAGGAGAAACCACCCCCCCACCTTTCAATGTAGAGAATCATAAAAAATAATCTTTATATCAAATTTAAGGACATGAAGTGATTTCGTTTTCAATTTACATGGGATACCCGTGAAATGTAATCCACGCATCAGACAATCTATGCAATTAGCTGTCACAAATGGCACCCCGTATGAGGTGTCCTTTACGTTACCTAACCGCCATGGCATCCAACTGACTTTGCATGTGGCGGCTGGCTGTGTAACTCAATCTTAAACGCCGTCTAAGAAAAGCCATTAATTCAAGTAATCGGGGGTACTTCTGAAATTTCATTACCTCATGATGTTACACATAATTAAGAGAATACCTCCATTCGCAGTGAGGAGACAAGACGGCCAGACCATTACACAAAGTTCACGTGTGTGACATGATATTTTTGTTAATTTCACATTAGACGAAGGGTATGTCTTCGGAGAGGACGTCGAATGAGTGAAAGTGACTACCGCTCCCATAGGATAGTTTCGAAAGAAAGCTAAAATCTATTGCTTTGTCCTTGCAAGGAGTCCCGGTGTAGAGCACACCTTTCGATGTATTCCGCGATAAAAGATTTATTATTTGCAATGGATGGCGGGCGGAGACGGGATGGGGCGATGACTCCCGGTATACACTTTCGCCCTTTAGCTCACGAAATCTAAGCAGTGCAATCTTTTTTGAAAAACACACGGTTCTCCCATTCCCATACACACACACGAGTGGGAGTTTATAACAATTTCCCTCCCGTACTTGGAGGATGTGCCAACAAAAGGAGTCGCTTGGCCTCAGACATCCTTCCAACCCCTTTGCTGACTACCCAGGGCTCATTCTTTACGCTGCAAGGAATTGTGTGTGTGTTTTTTTTCTTCTCTGTGTTTTGTTTCTTAGCAGATTTATGAGTGTTTATAATGAACTTGTAAAGTAATTATGCTACTATGGTTCCTTAGATCTTGTACATTGCTTCTCCGCATGCTGTACACAAGTATTTTGAAGGTGGGTCTTAACGTAGTACTCAAGGAGACTCAAGGTGGTGGGTCGAAAAGATTGTATTGAATGTCAGGGCATAGGATGCTATACGGATAGTAATTATACGGTTCATTGTTAACTTTGTAGCACGGTATGGGCAGCAAGCGGATACGAGGATGTGCTGCATGAGAAGAAGTGTGAAAGGATGCTTTATCCTGATGCGAAATGTGAAAACGATGAATATTTCTTTGGTCTTCTGCGAAGTGAATTTTGGGGGCAATTTATGATCTGTCTTCTGTTAAGTTTCGCAAAATAAATTCTGGCACACGATGAAGCTGGTTAAACAGAAAAGTTGTGCCATAGCAGATGCAAGTTTAGATTACAAGTGATGTTCAATATCGCATACGAACATCATTGCTTTGTTGACGGACGCATTGGAAAGTTTGATACTTTAAATGAAGGCAATTCAACAGAATCTTAATCGAGTTGGAGAGTGTTGTTGCTAGGGTAGGTAAGAAAACGTGAAGATGGCGGTAGCCTTGTCTGGACAGTTGAAAAAATCTATCAAATTCCACTTAAAAGAAAGAACAACGACCTGGAGAGTTATTTCTTGAGAACACGCACTGCACAACAACAAAAGTGAGATGTGTAGATGTGTCTAGTTCTTACAAAAGTCAGTTAATTCAATGATTTGAAGAGAGTACATGCTGTAATTATGCATCTCCATCAAAGTACAGCGCCACTAACTCCCACTTTTTTCTCGTCTCCTTCCTCCGCTTGGAGCAATTTTACTTTTTATTCAGGTAATCCATCAGACCTTATTTACCCAGCACTAACGAACGACTTTCCTTAAGATCGTGCAAACGATCTCATTATCTAGCTAATTTTCAATTACACTCAAATTTCTAGTAGTTTCTGTATAATTTACATCTAATGCTGAGCATGCAGTCATTTGAGGCTTCACGAATACAAATTCAATCAATGCAGCACGTACAACCCATACATGCGGCGCGGGCAACAAGAATAATTGCAGGGTTCCCATCGAAAAGTAGCGTCCGATAAACTAGCCGGTAGCCGGCCCCTTAAAACTTGATTCAGTGGGCGTCGTACTATGCAAATTGTTTACATTTCACTATAAAACAATTTCGCCAACAAAATACAAACAAAACCAATAAATTAGTCGCACTTAAACGATTAAATATGCAATCTCTCCGAAAGGATATGAGCATACAGGCATAATGCCACACACACACCAACACGAGTGCATCTACATGCACAAGTTCATCCACGTTCATTTTTGTGTTTAGTTCGCGCGCGCGAACTGTTTAGACTCGCGAGGAGTAGGAAGAGGAAGCTAGATGTTCGGTTGGTCGCTTGGTTAGTGGAGTGTCTACCGCCGCCGCCGCTGCCACTGCCGCCATACCAACGATATTATATTTCGCATGCCATGGATGAGAGCCATCATGTAAAGTAAAATGTGTACGCGCACTTAAATTGCTGTTATTAAGTAAATTGATTTTAAGTACGAACAACAAACATATACACGCAAACACAATTACACACACAGATATGTATACACACCTCAAAGGGGGGAGGAGAATAGCTAATTTGGATGGAAACCCTTTTTACACGCCGTGAATTGAATTGGCTGCCTTGAGCCTACTTGCCTCGCTTCAAGTCTAGTGGGTTGTCATGAGTGCGGTAGGTAGGTAACTGACTGCTTATTAATACACACTCAGTTATGGAGAAGGTCTTTTCACTTTTGATTAAATGATCACGTTGTGCAAAGCCTTCATCAAATGTACGAAGAAATGCACAAACCATGCACAATAAATTGCAACAATGTTCCCGCTCCAGTGTACGTACATAGGCGATTCTTTATAATCGATGAGATGCACACCCTCATGCGTAAGTCCAATACGGCTGTTTGTGGGCGATAAATACGCACGTCCTGGGAACACTGTAGACTATGCTGTTGAACATCTGAGACAGACGACAAGGGAAGCATGGTTAGACACGAGCAATTTTGTGTATTTTATTGAACGACGGAGTAGACCCCTTATTCCCCTGGCTGCTGCATCCCCATGTCTTCAGTATAAGACTGAAAATTCTATAAAGGTACGAAAGATCGGAATATTAAATACAAGAGTATTATATTAAGGACTTGCTCTCGCCTATAGATGTACCGAGAGTGCACCAGTTTGTCGTAGACATCCTAAATACGGGCAGCAGTCATGATAAACGTTGGGAAGCACGCTACAGTGTGAAATTCCAACTCCGACGAAATTCAACCGGCTACAAGGGGAAAGCAAAAAGCCACGAGGAAGCCATCCAAGCGAGGACGATGTGAGTAGAACAAACGAATTTTGCACTGAACCCGAACTACATTAGTACCTCCACTCCACCTCAGCATCCATACTGTATGCAGTGCAATCTGTGTGTATCTATGGATGGTAGATATATTTCATAATGGGACCGAGTATAATATAACACCAGCCAGGCCAGAGCGCGCCCAGTTGACTCGAGAATCGAGATGAGACACACACAGAGAGAGAGAGAGCAAGGAGAGCGACTGGCGAGAGAAAACGTTAATCTTGCAAATCCAAGTGCTGTATGCGGTATTATGCGAAAATTTATCTGATTTAACACCTAATATACAATAACTTAATATGCAGTGTGTTCCATCGAGGAGTGAGAGATATATGATGCCAGTGGCTGGGCTCTGTACACCACACTGGACCGCTGGCATGTGTGTCTGTGCATTTGTATATGGGTGTGTGTATGCGGGTCTCTGTCTATAAATTCTCGCATAAAGGCTTCCACTAAAATCTGCATGAATATATGAGACTATAGGCTGCTGAGACTAGTACTGGTGGTACTGCGACGGCTGTTCTTGTTGTTGCTCATGCTGTTGGTTGTTTTAACACAAAGGGTGATGAGGTGCCGGGGGTATGTGAAAAGGAGTTGCAGTTTGCTGCATCTATAAATATCAGCGCTTATCTATATCTTCACATATAAGCGGTAGCAAAATTTTATTGTTAAATGATGCACTGTACACACTCACTCTGGGGCCAGGGAAAGTCCACTGGTGGGCATTAGTCAACTGCTGCTGGTGTTAATCTTTTTTTTTCCAGTCTTCTCATATCGGTCTATTGATGGGGGCATAGCCTCCCTTGAGAGCGTGTTGGGATTATAATTTGGCGGCGATTCTTATTCGGGGTCTGAAGTTCGGAGTCAGGCGGGCAGTTTTGGTTCAGTTCTAACCGGCAATGAATCACCGGAATGTGATGGATGAAGTCAGCAGGGATTATGGACTGTTTTGGCTCTTGTTGGTCGGAGTCACATAGGCTTTCACATTCTAAGATCTTAATATGTTTCAGATGTTGCACTGATCATCCTTCACTCCTTAATGCTCTTGTCTCAAATCTAATTTTCTTAAATTCACTCAGCCACCGCTAACTAAACCGAGTATAGCAATTCCAAGGGTTGGTTACACGAAAGAAAGTGGTGGCACTTTACATCTGCTAATATTTTTTCATTCAAATTTATCCCCCGGTGATCGAAATAACTCTCTGTTCACTATCAATAAATCAGGCATCAACGCCAATAAATCGAGCCTGCTGACAAGACTTCAAGTCTAGTTAAACCCATTGTCTAAATTGAATGCATTAATTTTTCTTTTCAGCATCCGAATACACAATCGCCCCACTCTACTTTCCACTCGAGCCGACCACACAAGTTGCCATTGCCAAATTCCTTCAACCAGTTGCTCGTGCCTCATATTCATATGCACACACCGCGCCGGCGCACAAACACATCATCGTGAACCTTTCAAATAGCCCACTTATGCATCTCATTAAAATTCACCAGCCACAGATACGTTTTATAATAAATGAGTTCACTACCATGGCGCATTTTAAACCAACAACAAAATCTGTTCGGTTTTTTTCTTATAAACGAACGAGAACGGAGTTAATGCGCACGCGCACACATTAACGCATGACCGATGAGATCTACAAAACCAGCAATATTCACAAACCGGCCATTACAGTTCACGCACACAAACGCACGCAACGGTGTTCACTCCCAACTACAATCGCACAGCAAGGGAGTAACAAAGCAATAATGGTGATTTTAATGGCTTCCGACCGATCACCAGTAAATAAATGGTAGACGGAACCAATAAACGTCGTTTGAATACGATATAAGTGCCAACGGGAAAGTGAATGGGTATTAGTACGTGTGGAGTTTCTTGTGGAGTGAAGAGTGAACATTAGAGAGGGAGATGACATTTGAGAACAGTAGTGCTGAGAAAAAAAGAGACAGGTGCAATACGTGTGTGGTTTTGTGGGGGGTAAATGGATGCTTGTTGCATGCCTTCACGAAATCTTATCTCGCCTTGCCTATTTGAATGAGTGTAATAATTGGATGCTTCTTGTTTCTTAAATATTGATAAGAATACTGATGCTTTATATTTTAAATCGATAGCTGGCGCTATTATCGATTTTTCTTCAGATACGTGGGTAAAAAGTCAGACTATTTAATTGTTGAAAAAATGTTTTAAAATAAAATTAAAAGTATTTAAAATTGTATTTAAAAACATATTCGTATTTCTATCATATTTGTGCACTATTTTAAACTAAGCACCCAAGAAAATTGCTGCAACTGTTATAATTCTCAGATCAAAATCTATCAGAAGCATTTTTTGGTTCAGAGTTGATGAATATTGCATCTCTTCGAATTATTTCTTTCCCGACTGTAGACTCAGGCACCGAATGAATGGGGAACATTGAGGGACTAAAGAACAGAAAGTTAATTAAAATTAATCTTACAACTTTGTGCTTAGTTAAATTCGGTCAAGCAACATACGAGTGTACTAAGTATCTCTTCGAGAAAAATGCATGCGAATTATTGTATGCTTGGCGCAACTGAACTCACGGAATGCACCCAATTTATCTGAGGTCTATTCTTTGATCTCACATTCCGATAAGGTTAGGTTGCATTGTAGCTTCAAAACGACTACATATCTATGCCACAGGATATTTTAATATCCCTTAAAACATATCGCAAATGTAAATAAGATCACAATTTGCGATATACCTTTAAGTTTCTGTATGTTTTTTAAGGACATGTGAACAAGTTTGCCACAAGCGGAGGATCAATTATGAGACCGATCAATGGTGTAACATCAAATGATTAAATATGTTTCTGAGATTATGATTCTATAATTCTTACATTCTTCTGCTGTAAACTGCGGTCAAAATGATATACATACAAACTAATTAGCACAAATGTATAATTGGTCACTTCCTTAATTCGTTGATGATTAATTTCACTCCTCCCTAGACATATGCCTCCTTCCACGGCCAGACAGTATAACGGTCTCACTGATATCCTGCATACATTGTACGCTTCAAATTATAGAAAATCCCTTCAAGCTAATTTGAGTTTTGAGATTCCCTTTAATTTATTTTTATTTTATTTTATTTGTTACTGGTTGGTACTGGCTACCCGGATATCTATGCTTATCCTTTAAATTTAAATTAGATCGTTCATCATTGGGTATTATTTTATCTAGGCTGCACCAGAGAGTCGCACCACTACCATAGCTAAAAGCATCGTCATCGTCGTCGTCGTCGTCGCCATCGTCGTCGTTGTTGTCGTCTGCGTCGTCCTCGCAGCAAACAGCAAAATTCACGCCTAAGGGTGTCGTCATCAATTATTCAGTTTTGGTTTGTGTTATACACCGCCTAAGGCTGCATAAGCATAATAACCGAACAGAGTGCTGCAATGATAGGGTTACCTTAGTGACGGGTCTGGTCTGGTCGGCTCGTACTTCAATTTAAGAACGGAGAAGATTAACCAATTTCCTGTTCTCTTTTTCTTCCTACATTTTTACTTGTATACATATAAAATTTAATAGAGGGAATGGAGGGAATATTCTAGGATATTGGCGGGATGGACCGTTGATTGTTGGGTTGCTCCTAAGTTATTTAGCTTGCCTTTGATATACGATTATTGTGTGTTGAGAATTTGTTAAGGGAAATATGTATCAAGACACGGACACGGATGCTGTGGGTGGATTTTAGAATAGTAAAAAAATCGAATCAAGTCCCCGCGGATATGCTATAAGCATAAATGTGTTTAAAACAAACAATCAAACCATGGTTCATGATTGGAGTGGCATACCCAGACAAGTGACTTCACAAACTGCATGTGCGTTTGGCAAATAAAGCAATATCGCCAAAATAATATATTTATCCCCACAAATCATACACTAGAGCAAAAAGAAGACAGAGGAACAAATATTTGTCTAGCCAAGATAAAGTAGCATCATTATGAATCCGTTGCTAGTGCTGTATGTATCTCGTACATAAAATATGGCGCAACGTCTTTGGAACATATATTTCAATTCGTAATGGCAATAAAATCCCTTCTTTCGTAAAAAAGTACGTGACCAATGTATTTTATTTCCATTTTGTATTCCTCTAACAGGCGGAATGCTGCATTGCACACCACAAACACTCGCGCACAATGGGTGGTGTAGAAGACATAACCTGAGTCCCATGTGTTCGGTACATATGTGCATCTCTGAACGCCCTTCCACCCTCGAACACGGTTTGGTCTCGCACATAAATCTAATTCGAAATCTAATGCAATGCAATACATCATACATTTTGTTCCTTCTCTCTAAATTTTCTTCAGAGTGCAATGCGTGCCCGATTGAGCTTATTTAGTGTGCGCACAAAATTCATGGTTGGACAGGGATTTCTTAATTTGGGATTCCAACATTAACTATGAAGAAACCAGAGAGGCAACTACGCGCCGATCGGTGCCTTGCCCATTCATGATTCATTAGTTCACACTTTCATCCACCGAAAGGGCACACATTCTACCTAATAAAATTCCAATAACATGGTTTAAATTATTTAAATGGGTACCACTGTTTTACGGTCTAAGGGTTCTCTGGATTGGGAAAATGTTCTTCAAACACGTGCATACATACGAACACGGGATATGTGTACATGTAGTACACAAATACGCAACTCCCTTCGATATTTTTTGATTACGATGGGGCTTACGGCTTGAGATGATGATGATGATGACGTGCTGTGACCACTTTATGAAGAGATTTACATTTTAAATGATTTCAACGCCCGCCACAGGAATGGCAGCTTGTACCTAAATGTGCCGCCTAATGTGCATGAAAGTACATATGTGTATTTTCCAAAATATTCATAAGAGAACCGGCGGTGTAATGGAGGGAAAATTTAGATGTTCCTTTTGGGATGGCAGCGGGGGCGTTACAATGATCATTAATGAGGAATTGATAGCTGTTCAATGGATGGCGTGCATGGCGTTCGAAGATGTGAGAGAATTTTCTTGACGCGGCAGTGCCTTAAGATGATCAAATTATGGGTGGGTGGCTTCATAATTACGGTATAAAATAAGATTTATGGGTTGCGTTACACAGGGAGATATTTCAATGGGAAGCTTTTTTCCCCAAGCTGTGATGATCTTAATGGATTTCTAAATATTCACTTTGCAGCTCTTAGGGAACTTGATTTCTTTTGATAAAACCGCCGCGCCGTGGCTGAATGAGAATATCAGCTTGAGCATAGCAGAGTACTTGCTTGTTAATTAATTCACTTATTCCCCGTCATACTTGAGTGTTTTATAAAACACGCACATCAGCACACAATTAAATTCACCGGTGAATATTTGCTCCGCACCTCCGCACTGGCACTGGATCCCCTTTATTCTCGTTGTTCTTTCAAGGAATTCGACTCGAACACACAAAAAAAGTTCATTTTTGCCGTGCTATATCTTCTGTGACAGCCAACTGTTATCTCGCCTGCCTCAGGCTACCCCACGCAAATTAAACATATTTCGTCTGCCCACCATGCCACCCCTAATGCGGAATCAAATGAAAAAGCCTACAACCACCACCATCGTCACCACCACCATCGATGAACAACATCCACCTGCTACCATCTATCCTTAAGCGCCATTCCAACATTGACACCCATCTTGGTGTACATGAATGTGTTCGTTCTTTCAGTGTGTTCAGCGCCAAAGGGGCGAAGTCAGATGGGATGGCATTAGTGGGTGGTGCGATGTCTGAAATTAGGTGAAATTATCTATTGCTGCTTGCCTCAGCATTGTCTTATGTCACTTTTGCTTTGAAATTTATTACTTCATGTGGCGTAGGGTGGTGGCACAAGTAGCAAATTGTATCCTTTACCCCGGACAGGCGTGTACGGGCTAACGGGTGAGCGTCGAAAGGCTGCCTTGCCAACTGTGCGCCGTATTTTCCTAGTTATACCTCATCCTCGGTCTCTTCGAACAAGAAAGGGTGAGCACTAAAATCGAATTTTGGCTTGTAAATTTCTCATTTGGACCACCATTGATAGATTACCCCTGTAGCACATTGATCTTAGATGGGGAGGGGGGGTGGAACAGGAAAAGGACGTGTTTTCTTTCTGCAATTTATTTTAATTAAAGGGGACATACTGTGTGTGTGAGCCTGCCTCAGCCGCCGCCTGTGCGTGTGTTCTATTGTCATTTCATGAGCCTGCTGGAACTATCGCACTCCGCAATCCTCTAGAGTGAGCGAGTGTAAATGGTGTTGGCAATGGTATTTTCGGTGTCATTTTGCAAGGGTATAACCCAGCCAAGAGAATGGAGTACTCTGACATTCCAATAAGTTCTCCTGTTTGACATTTTGCTCCAGGGACTTTTGACCTGATGAATGTGACTGTCAATGCATGGGTGCTTTGCAAAGGATGACCCTACGAACTATTATGTACAATGCCCTTAGATGAACATATGCCCGTACGCATGCTATGTACAGATGTATGCTTGAAATTTAATTTCACAATATTATATCTATGCGAGTGTCAGGTACACTATATAACTAATTGCATTGTGCGGCATTGGACGTGTGATATTTGAAGAATGTGAGCAATAATGAGATCGAAGGCACGACTGCATGACGGTCTCTGTAGATTTATGACCTGGCCAACACCGCAAATGAACTTGCAGTGAGAATTCCCATCCCCCATCCACAGATCGGACTGAAAACAGATTTTTTTTTGTTTGCGACAGTGGACACAGCCAACCGAATATCACATCAGAATAATTGTGGAGGTAAATAGATATTTGATGCGGTGATGGCATGTGTGAACATACTTTTATTTAATTGAACTGTGCACTTCAACTCGAAGAATTCTAGTTAATTCACTGCAGGACACCACAGCGCAAAAATAGATTTGCGCATGAATGTGCTGTGGTCGGAGAATGCAGATTCACGGATGGTTTGTCAATGATGATGACAAGGATCCTGTTGTTGATTAAATGACGACAAAGTGATGTGATCTTTTATATTTTTAAGTCAGTTTTATCAGCCCCCTTAAAGCTGTTCAGTAAAGTTTTGCCACTGACTGCATAATGAATACATTCAAGACGGAATAGATCGCCTATCGATGACTCATGAATCGGTGATAGAATTCGAATTTATTTATTAGATTCAGGTTCATAAATAACCGGCGTAAGCAAGTGTGCACATCTTTTCTCTCTACTAGAGTGGCTCCTTATCAAAATAGAAACAATCCTTATTCCCACTTTTATTTAAGAAATCAAATGAGATTCAAGTGCTCGCAGGCAATTCAGCAGAAAATGAAATCAATACAAAAGGGATGTATGCACGTATGTATACCGATAAGGATGCCAATGATGTTATTGTTGTTATCGTTCGCTCGCTCTTCTCACATTCTACAACTAGCTCGTTTTTTTTTTCTTTTCCCCAATTCTTGTTGTTGTATCACAGCAGTAATAGAATAAAATGGAAAACAATTTATTAGCAGCATGCATAGTACCGTAGTGAAAGATAAAATAGCAAATGATTTGCATATGAAAGTGATTGAGAAAGGTTGCTTCCCCCCTTCTAAATTTATTTTGCTGCCTCTACTCTACTCTCAAACAGCAGACATGGAATAGTGTGTACGATGTACATACATATGCATGGCTATGTCCTTTTTGGTTTTCTTAAATTGATTTCGTCTCCATATCGTCTTCACCGTATCCCTTCTTCGCTCTGTAAGAATATCGATGTGCGATCCATTCTTAGGGGAGATTAAAGCTAAGATGCTTAAAGTGTGTGCAGCCACCAAATATAAACAATCAACATAAACGCGAATCAAATTTAAAAAATTATTCTCCTTGCCGTGGAGTACTCGGAGAGGACCTTTTTCTCATTTCAATTACTTTTGTCGTTACTTCAAACAATGAAGGAAAAAAAATCTGCAAATTTAGTTGTATACCTGCAATTTCTGGGGCAACTATTCAATTTGTTAAATTACAAAAAAAAACCAATCCATTTCATATCAAGCCCTATTGAATAGACTCTTGTTTCCGCTAAGGCACCGCCGCCATGTAGAAAGGTATCAGGCAAGGAATCAGGCAGAAAAAAAATGCAATTTTCAAAATTATAGTCATTTCATTACACAGAAAATAAACGTACATCGAAGAGGAAACAGAATAAACTCCGTTTACCCCTTCAGGACTTAACTTCGAGCGTCTCTTTCATTTAGCCTTTATATGTAATTTCCAGAAAATTCCATCACCAAGTGGATACACTTTTCTTGAAAAAAATTATAGGAATAAAGTATTATTTTCATTCTCTGGATTATATTAATAATAACAATGCACGCTCCCGAAGCGGGGGTATTAAGATGATTGAACGATTTTAATATTCCCGGCATGCGAAGAGGCCCTGCACATGTTCACCTTCGGACGGGCGAAGGCAGAGGTTAAATGCTTTATGTGCCAACCATGAATCTATGGTCAATATCTAGGCACTTTTGGTCTTTTACTTATCGGCAAATAGTTTAAAAAAATATCACACAGACACACGCAAAGAACTAAAAGTGCACTTTTTGTTTTGTGCTCTTTTTGGTAGGTTTTTTTCCCTGTATGAATAACCCTGATAAAGACCGCAAATATACAAATATCTGCGCTTATAAAATATCACAGAAATCCCTTTCCATTTCAAAACTGACGCTGGGGGTCGCTGCCAACGCCGCCATTACGCTGCTTCTACTACAGCTAGGACGACTGTTCGCCTGATTCTGGTGTATATGCGGCAAACTAATATTTCATGGCAACTAAAGCAATTTGGCAACGAAAAGTTTCATGTATCTGTAGAGTGTGAGAACGCGGGGTTGCAGAGATGATGAGAGGCTACCAAGCCCAGCCACCGGGGTGGGGGGAGGTGTATAAAGAGGACAGACTGGAGATCTAAAATTTGTCACGGACTTCTATGGTTTCTTTTCTTCCTTTGATAGGGAGGTCCAGTATCTCTGTATGATGGTATTAACATCAGTGACCCCACATATAAAATGAATGGTTTGGGAACTTGCATACACGACCAAATGCGCAGGGAGGAGAAGGCCGATGATTCCGTGTGTCCTTTATAAAAGTAGTAGGTTTTCTCTTAGCTATTTATTTTTTTTGGATTTCTCGCATTTGCCTTTGCATTTGTTTTCGCTGCGCTCCTCGGGGAAGCATACGAGCGTTTAAGAAAAATGTGTTTCTATATTTGAGTATAACTATGTGTGGTTAAAGGAAAATGTGTGCGGTTGGAACGTGATTATCCAGTTCAGTGTTTTTCTGTTCGAATTCAATGGTATACGTCTGGAAGGAGCTTGCTTAATGACTCACTTGTAACCATTAAGCACTTGAATATGCCATTCTCGATTATCCTCAATTGTAGCTTCTATAACTCAGATCGCAATTCTATTGCGGCGGCGACAAAAAAAATGGAATGAAACCAAGGGATGCGATCTTAACGTTGCGGCCAATGAATATAAATACATGATTACATTCAGAACAGAAAAGCAAATATGTAATGACATCCGGAAGGAAAAAAGTACTCAACTGAGTATCCTTGATAAATATTGACGATATAATAAATCTTTTTTTTGTTTTCTTGTTTTTTTGTTGGCTATTTTGGCGTAAAGTTTTATTTAAGTGCCTGTATTGTAGTTATGCGGCAGATATAATTCATAGTTAATACTTCCGTATTCCATCACAGACTTCCACATGAGTGGAAGAGATGGAATTTTAACGGCGCTTCCTTACACTGTTGGGAATGTTATTAAAAGAAAAAGGCTGAAGTTTGCCAAAATTCAATTTTAACTCAATGCAAATTACTGCTTCAGCAAATATGATACGAAATGGTGAAGTATTTGTGGATAATGAATGAGTTATATGGTTATTTATACCGGCTTTGTGGGTAAAATTCTACATAAACGACATCAGAACAAGGACGTATTCGGTGTAGTCGCAAACTTCGGAAACCTAACAACCAGTTCTTTGTTAGTAGTTTTAACTAAACATATTCTTTTCATAAGCATATTAGCTAATTTTTGTAAAATAAATTGTATCGTAGCTGTAAAGGATAAAATGTCCTAATTCTCTAAAATAATGTAAGATATGAATGTAATAGAATGCTTTGAACTACTTAAAATAAATAAATAAAAAAAATAACAACCAGTTCTCAGCCATCTACAAATATTGTCTTCTGCGTTGCTTCTGATGCGCCTTAAATAATTAGGTATCCGTGTTTTTGTCCAAGTTTGTTTTTATTCAAAAGTAGTTACTTACTCAGTAAAAGATTTGCCATTTTTTTCTTACGTTTAACAGAACCCAGTTTATCATCACTTACCTAAAAAGAATGGGGTAAAAGAAAGTATGAAATAAACATCAAGATATTAGAACAACAATAAGATTGTTTACCAAAGCAATTTTCGCAGCCATATTTATAATCAGTATTATTTACTACATAAAACAAGAAGAAACATTCAAGTACACAGCAATATCATAATTAATATCACAAGATAAACAAAATAATAAAAAAAAAAATATATATATATATTTACATAGCAGATGTATACAGGAAAAAAAGTATGTATATTATTTAATTTACACTTAAATTTTATTTACAATAAAAAAAATAAGGGAACTAAAGCGAGTGTATTCTCTTTTATTTCGTGAATCTTCTCACACACCTGCACCATGTGTACGCGCAAGCGACAACAATGAAACGCAGTATTACGGTTGCATTTTCACCAATTTACCTCCACCGGGTGGGTATCTAGGCGATACACTCAACTCGCACTGATTTCATGGGGAAATTGAATATCGCACCGTTACTGCTATTGGCACTGTGGCACGGTGATGTTATTATTAAAAATAATAATCATAATAATAGTGGTATTTATTGAGCCTTGATTCTTGGCATTTTTTTTATCCATCGAATATTAACTAATTGAAATTGCGCGCGCGTTTTCTGTGCGTTATCTAGGGTGCACAGATTCATTTGTGTTCGCCAATGCGAATCTGTATTACCATGAGCAGAGCGATAAGTTAGCGGATTAAATTTTCGTTAATGCCTTGTTGGCGATAAATTTTCGAATTAAGTCATTGAAATCGATTTCAGCAAGAATGGAAAGGTTATTGAAGAAAAATGAAAAGTTTACGCGATGGATGCCGAGTTAAGTTAAAATGATTGTCTACCTCAGAGGACAGAGGTTTCAGATTATTTTTGATGCGTGATTTTCGAGGTATAGCGATACCAAGAAATATACGTCGTTAGAAAATAACGACATTCCACGGTCAAATCGCAACACGAACTGATATTTCTGCAAAATTCAAAGTCCATATTTTTTCCCATTGTAACGTTCGTCCTTGCACAATACGTACAATGAAGAAGAAAAAACCAATTCTCGACTTTCCCTTCGCCCATTGCAATGGATCGCTTTCTCCTTTTCTATTCGACTTCACATGACCCGGGTCATGCTAAAATATGAATTCATATTTCCTCTTTATTGTTCCTTCTACGTGAAGAGCACACTTTCTACCTCAGCATTTCTTTTTTACTCCTTGCAAATATTTGATTCCCGCAGTGAAGAAGGTCTTCTAAAAAACCAATCCATTCATGCACAGGCACAAGTTGAGAGGACTAATGCATGTCATAAACATCTTGTATCTATTTCGGTGTGAAAATGAATACGAAACATCAAAAAAATATCCGGAAAATCCAAACACAAAGCTGAATAAGGTGAAAGTTTGCAAAATATTCATAAACCAGCGGCATGCAAGTGAAAAATCGCATATATCTCTCAAACGTAACCATAAATATTGCCCTAATATGCAAAGATGTCTTGAGATTCGACACAGGCGAGTTTCAGGAACAAAAACAAATTGGGTCAGGACATTGTGTGCGTTTTTTGCCTTTTTGATTGCCAGTACCTTCTGTCACATCGTGTATTCATGAAATATGAATTATAGACAGGTAGCTCATTGTTGTCATTGTTTTCTGAAAAATAAAAGGAAATCAGAAAATAAACAATTGCATCTGGGTTTCCTTGGTTTAGCACAACCTGTCTTACGCAAGATGCAATAAATCAATGTGCGGACAAGTGACTTGTTGCTCACGTATGCAAAATATTTTTGTCGGTACATTTTAGTGCCGTAACCATAAGGCAAGAATGAAAGAATGAAAAGATTTGCTGTTAGGTGACCTTTGTTGTGTCTTTTGAAAACCTGTCAAAACAGAATGTGTTTTCATGTAATTAAAAATTGTGTGGTTTGTTTTAAGAACACAAGTATTCGATTGATAAAAGCTTAGTCTGGGGAATAAATGTTCCAAAATCAAGTGGGGATCTAAGACGGAAGGATTTTCAGGACCAACAACACGGTTTATGTGTAAGTACATCGCCAGCTGCAAAAGCGATTGGAATATTTAAACTTGACATCAGTCTAATCAAGCTGTGTTGCTAATGGATTTTTTTTGTGCCCATACTTCAATATTCCAATACATTCTTTGTTCTTTTATCTTCGACATCAGCATACATAATTTCTTGAAGGATGATGTGCAAGGAAAATTGCATGGTTTGCAATCGAGCATGAGCTTACCTCCGAAAACATCGTGAATGCAATGGAGTGCCATGTACGGTATTCATGACGGCACTTAAACTTGATTACATGTTTTAAGAAATTGTGTATTCCAGTGTAATTATCTGGTAAAGGGATGACCAAAACGACAGCAACACGATAAAGATACAAAATTATGGAAAGGAAATTGATAAATTATGAACTTGAAACTTGCAATTTAATTTAAGAAAATAGTATCTTTTTATTTTGAATTTCTTTAATTCATACTTTAGAGTAGCTTGGAAGCCATTAGAAACAGTTTGGTGAATTCAATCGACGTTAAAGATTATGAAGGTTTTAAATTCGATTTAAGGAACAACTACATATTGTCCACATCGAGGAGAGGCATGAACTTTGCCATCCATCATGCGACAGGCACCACATAGGAGGGGCTGACTGCAGAAGACAGTCACACTTAGGCGAAAGTAGGCCCGGATTGACTACTCCGAAACTTGGAACCAGTTGCTGCTTATGACAAAGCAGTGAAGCTGACGCTATTTAGTTAGCTGGGATTGTTGAAATAGTAAGCCTCTAGATGTAAGTACCTACGATTTGCAAGAGAGCTGCATGAATTGGCTAGCACATGGAAGTGAACTAGCTTAGATTCCTATTCCTTCACTTAAATTCTATCGTCTGCAGAAACCTGCAGCAATTTTTTTGTAAAAATAAGTCCATCGCTTATAGCACTCTCGTTAGAAGCATCTTGTTTGTAGCAAAATAAAACTAAAAATGCGATGAAAATTAAAGGAAAATAAGATCACGAAATCGTCACTGAACAAAACAAACAGCAAGACGACGACAAAAAGCGTCCGCGATAAAGTCGATGAAAAAAATAAGAAGATGATGAAGAAGAAGAAGAACCTCTTGCCTAATATAAAACATAAAATGGCACCACATATGGATGGCGATCCAACATCGAGACGAAGATGAAGGAGTTCTCCAAACTTGGAGTGCAAGAACCCTGTTGAAGACGATCGAAAAACCATGCAACAACAACCAGCAACATATCCACAACAAGCCCAGCAAACAAGAAGAAAAACTCAAAAATGAAAAACATGTTCTGAACCGAACATACCGGTAAGAAATTGTGAACTCGGTGCTCGTCGTTGGTCGCTGGTCGTCATCGTGTTGGTTGAAGACTTTTTTCTTCCTGTTGGCGCAACTATCCATAGCTACGTGGTCCATCTTCTTAAGGCCTTCCTTATTTTATATGCTCGCGGATGTCGCGAATTTTTTACCCGGACGGTCTCCTTCCTTTCTGCACATCTTGCAGCTTATAATGATTTAAAATTCCATTTTAAGAATTTTATACTTAATGATGTGTTTTGTTGTATATATTGCTGTGTGTGAGCAATGAAGGGGGCCGAGTCGCACAACAAAGCGTGGTGTGTGGAAACCACCAACAAAAGACAACATCAACAGGAACCAGGAACATCATCGCATTGCTGGAAATACCAACAAAACCAGCAGAAGCAGCAGCAGCTACAGTTGAAGACCAAAGAAATACATCTAAAGTAGAGCCAACTGCATAAGCGATGCGGACCGAGAAAAAGTAGCTGAAATAAAAGGCAACAGCAGCAGCAGCATGTGAAACAAAAAAATGTCACCACTGTCGTCGTCGTCGCCGTCGCATTCGTTTCCATCGTTTTCATCGGTTCCACCGTTTGCCCGATGTCGCAATCGTTAGCTGTGCCGTGCTCCTGGATTGTCATTGTTGGTTCCCGCCTGTTTGTTTGTTTTATTCACTCACTCTATCTCTATATTGCAAGAGGAGAGCGATACTACAATATATGTGTATCCATCTATGTACGAACATATGTATGTATCTTGAAGATACACTTCATTTCAAATCGTAGTGCATACAGCGCAACAGAGCGTACCAAAATGGAATTTTCGTTATTACAAACTACGCTTACACACATCGCCACGGTAAATACTTTTTGAAGTGCAGAGATAGTTGCTATATGTTGACAGGTATAACTTTGAGGCAGATAGATGTGTAATTTCCTTTCTCTCCTCTTTTTTTATATTTATTTTTTTGTTCAACCATCACAAGTTCCTTCCTCCGCTGGACGGAGACGTGGCATTTGCCGAGAATATTTATACATACTTGATATGCTATTTTAGTTTTTTCGTCAATCTGAAATCATTTATGTCGTTAGATGAATTCAGTTTTTAAAGCGGAGACATAAGGCTGAAAGAAGACTGTGCAAAAACAGACGTCCTCATTAAAGACATCTAGTAGAATGTCTGTGGAGATTGTGTTTGAGTAGATTGTGAAGGACTTGAGGTGAATGCTTAAAGTCACCGCAAGTATGTCTCTTAACGGAGAATCCAGCCAAGTAATATCGTTAGCAAGTCGGAGAGAAATAACGATCTAAAATTAATAAATCAAAATATGGACTTGCATCAGGTTGAAGATTAGAATATTGTCTGGTCTCAAAATATCATATCTCGTTCGTCATACGAATATGTTATTGAGTCCATTCTTAGACATGTTGAAGATGCTCATGCTCTCTTGCAAACTTGCCTTATAAAAGATACAATTTTATGATGTTATCTTGTGATATGGAGAAGTAAAAAAAAGGGTTCGGACTTTCCGTTCTGCTAACTCACTTCGTATATCTTTCCACCATAGATAAGATATATTGCCCTGAGCTCAAAGGAGAGAACAATGCTATTCAAATGATATTCATTTATGACACCGCGCCGCCCGTTGCAAAGTTTTTGCTACGTCTTGAAAATGCACTCGCGAATGCCTAATGCTCTTTTTTTTATAACATTTTACATTTCAGAGTTTGCCGTCTGTATGGTAATTTCCTATTTTTTGCTTCGGTATATATTACGATCTACGTCCGACAAGCGATAAGATTATACGCAAGTTTTCGCCACAGTTGCAATCGGTTTGTATTGTGTGATCCGCAGTTTTTCCTGAGCCTAGCTGCAACAAGCAGTCGTGTTGTGGCTGTGCGTGGTATTGTTCTCTGACGAGAGGAGAGGGCTTACAGTTTTAGGCCGACTTCGAAAGACGAAGTTTGATAAGCTTTCCCTAGACAGTTATAATCTGCAGGCGTTGTCAGTGACTCAAGAGGGGTGGAGCAGTGAATTATGAATATTTATCGTGAATAGAAGTGAACTCAGACACACAGCATAGGCGTTGACGCGCCTATCTACTAAGCGACTGCATCCTTATATGTACATTAGAAGTAAATATTTCCTCAGGTAATTAATTATGTATTAAATAAAAAAGTGTACGAATAAAATATATAAACGTTGCATAAAAATATAATTTATACAACTGGTAGCCGTCGCAAGTATGCTCTTGTATTCATTAATAGGCTTACTTTTAATTTCCTATTAATAAATATTAATAATAATAAACAATTTATATATTATATATATAAAATATTTGTTTTTTTTTATAATTTTTAATTTTTATTGTACTTTTTATTTGCTAATTAATTTATTACAAAATCCGAATTGAAAAAAGGAATAAATAAAATATAGAATATAGAAATTACCCCCCCAATGTAATCTTAAAATGTGCCTTCGAATCTATGGCAGAAAACAGTTTTCTCGTTAGGTTCGAGATCATTGTACCCCCGGCAAGACATAAACCAACATCTTAAAACTTCGATTCTAACTTAATGAAAAAAACAATTCAAACTAATTAAAAATGAATATCTTGCTACTGCGCTTTTTGTTGCCAGACCAAAGCCTTTATGTTGCGTGCCTTTAAAATTGAAATAAACGCCAACACGCTAAATATCTCGCATGCGTTTTCTCGCCCCTCCTCCCCTTCATCCGTTCGGTTCGCAGTTTGCTTTCCTGCTGAGTTATTTAACATCGCAGCGAAGAATGAAGGAACGCCATCATATACCAAACTCGATTGCAAGGATAATGCTGGCAAATATAAATAAAATGTACATCCAAAGGCGATATAAAGCAAACTCCTCCGAAGTATATAAATTACAAAAAAGGGCTTAGGAAACACTTTATAAAGTAAGAGACGAGTCCAACAAAATGCTAAGGCCTTTCGGTAGGTGTAGCCAATTCAACGGTGGAAGAACCGGCTTTTTCGCTGGAGCCGTCTATAGAGCTACACGTCCATTGTTGTTGTTATTATTTCTTACGCCCTTGTCCACCGTTGACATCACAAGTCAATGCAAAGAGATCGAAAAAATCGAAAAGGGATCAAAAGGGAAGACAACACACACATGAGATAAGCTCAGGGAATGGTGGATGAAATCAATCATCGCCTACTTAAACGCCTTCGGAAACTTTCTTTTTGCTTAAATAAAGCAAAATGATCCCACATCAACGAAAGTATCAGGCGATCAATGCGAAACATTCAAAAGCACTTTATTCACTGCTCAGGCAGTCGACTACCTGGTTTTCACATCGTATTTCAGCCAGCAAATCGTCAGCGATGTATAGTGCCTACATGCCAAGCACGTATGTATGTCCGTATGTGGAACTCAAAGCTGCACCAAACCATTCTGCAATGGAGAGCAACATTCACCTAAATATACATATGTACATATATGCATGTTCCCGATATAATAAATAAAATGGCAAATGTATGAAACATGGTAAAATCGTGATCGCATAAATTCTATTGTCGCAATGTGCAGCAGGGTAACAAAAAGTGAAACAAAACACTGAAGACTGAAGGAAAAAACTTGCAACCATAGCAAAGGCAAATACACATGAGAAGTGGGGGAAAAATCTATCCACGGCCCCTTAACTACTGATTGGGTGGTAGTGTTGATATGTGTGGAGAAGGGGAGAAACGGAAAAAAAATCGAAAAGAAAAGAAAGAAAAAATCAGAAGTAGCATTGAAATACAAACAGAAGGACTTGATGCCTATGTCTTTTAAAAATGGATATGCCTCAATAGATATACGTAGAGATACAAGCAAACGCCGCTACAGATACTTTACCATTCACAGGCGCAATAGTCAAAGACTAACGACACGAAGCAGAAAATCGACGAGCGCGCTCTCGTTGACTGCCGCTGTTGCTTTTGCTGTTACTGTAGTGTTGCATGAAGTAGGCGAAAAGGTGCACTGCAGCAGAACCTCTAAAACAAAGCCAGTGAAAATCAAAGGCAAACACACTAAACGCTAGACACTTTATCCGAGAAGGGAACGCGACGACCAAATGGATCTCACACAACACATAGCCCCTCATGCGCGCGGAAAAACTACTTTACACGATACTACACTGTACACGAACGTACTCGTATATACATACATACATATATGAAGAATGCGATCGAAGATGAATAAGGAGCTATTTTTACTTCCCCACTCTCTGTTTAAAACATGAGACATAAATTCTCTAAATCGCCGAACGAATATACTCTTATACCTCGTTGTGAGCGACGAAGACGACGACGCGGCTCGGCGGCGGTAATTTTTTTGAAATCGTGCTGAAACGAAGCATTTTTCTGAAATCAAAGCAGCTGGTGGTGATGGTTACTTGTGGTTGACTAGGTTGAGTGGTAGGCACGATGCTGTCAACAGCGAAAGATGAGAATCCTTCCCGAAGAAGTGTTTTCCTTTCCAGATTACGCTTCAAAATACTTGTGTATGTGATCTCTTTCACGAAACATTACCGTTGCATCTGCTTGACATGCAAATTCATACTTTAGGCACATGGGGGTTAAACTCACTGCTTGGTTTACAATTTTACATTTGGGGATCTTGACTACCCGTATTTATGAGCAATCGCATGTGTGCCTTAATGGCTTCACATCACTAAGCGTAGTCTTTAAAGAGCGATGAACTGAATCTTCAAGCAGTGTCTTGAGTAATAAAATATCCGATTTACACATACTCTCCACAGCAGACTTCCAAATATGCAGCAGGAGATGATTGAAGACAAAATGCAAAAATAAAAACAAAGGCATCTTGGACACATTTTGAAAAACTGCATTTAAAAGTCTTGTCTCCTGCTTAATTTATTCATTCCTTTCTCCTCTCAAAACACACAGAAAAAGTGTACAGATCAATTTGCAATAGCTATGTTTATGCTGTTATATAAAATTATTTTGGAACATGATTTCCCTGCAAGGGAGAATCACACCAATAAAGTTGGAATCCTAAGCCTCGTGTGATGCGCCTTCGTGTCGGTGGTGCGCACACAGGATTACCCACAAAACACTAGGGGTATGTTTAAGTTTTGCATTTGGAATTAGCAAAACCCGCATGGATGGATTTTCGGGACAGAACCAAAAAGTTAAAAGTCGTCTAGAATTTGAATTTTGTGAATCCTTCTAGGGAATCTTTAGACGTGCGGTGGATGATGGTGGAAGGCTTGGCTTAGTAGGCAGCATTTGAATACAGTCGAGGGGTTGACAAGGGAGCTGGCATTTATTTTTGGCAACATTTTCCCAAAAAGGATTACGTACTATACACTTTAGTTTCTGTTCGTGTCTCCATATGAAGGGCGGGGGACAGTGTAATCTTGCAGCAGTATCTATCTATCAATGTGTCTACGGATTAAGCATGTGGTTAGTTTGTTTATAACGAGCTCTGTAACAATTCGACACAGCAAATATATGTATTCTCATATCATTTCGCCAGTCAGTCAGAGAGAGAGGACGTGTTTTGTTTTCTTTTTTTTTGGAAATGCAAATGAAAACGAGGACGGGACACAAAAATATCCTAATGAATTCAATTCCATGACGAGGGTGTATCCTTGAATAACAAAATTCACAAAAAAAAAACAGAGGACTACAATTAAAGTGAAACTAAACTATAAAGAGCCTCTGCAGCTCACGCGTTCATATGTATGGCTATACCATTTGTATATGACCACCACAATGCTGCAACTAAAGTGCAAATCCATCAAGTCAGACAGGATCGCACGACAAGCGAGTTGACCGGGGACGGTACTTAAAAAAGGAATGTATGAAGAAAAGAAAAAAAACCAAGGAAGCGACAAAAAACAGTCTTCGTTAAAACCCCATTTTAACGCGACACTTTCATGCATATGTTCATTTTCATTGCTCTCTCCCTCTCCGGCTCGGTGCGCTCCTTTTTTCAGGCAGCTTTCTACAGTTTCCACCATTTATTGTTCATGACGGTGGTGGTCGCAGTGATGGAGGATAAAAACGTTTTGAATTTTGAATTGGATTCATTTTTTTTACTTCGCTTTTTTTGCGATTGTCGAGACTCAACAATGTATGTTCATGTGTCAAGAGCGTAGGAAAGGAAGAAGGATGATCGCAAAGAAGTTTGCTTATACATATATCGAGCACACATGCATAGATGTACATACGTTTCCATATGAGTGATAGTGTACTTTGGCACTTTAATGCAGCTTGTCTCCGCGTTGCCGTCATCGACAACGACGAGTATGAAGACGCCAGAGCAATGAAAAGGAAATCAAGCATGCACGACGTGTATAATCGTAGAAGTTGACTTAAATTTTACATTTTACAAAATAAGACGAGGTGCCAGAAGAAGACCATACACATCTGAATGAAATGCGAAGCAGTTCTGAATTCTGCTAGGGTAGCGTGTTTGTAGACGTCGCTGTCACGGTCTCGATACCTGAATAAGTTGCAGACATGTTCTTATTAAATTTCACTTCGCCGTCTTCAAGTAAAATGAACAAAAACGCTTTACATTTGGAGAGCCTAAGAAGCACCCACCGAGTGTCGCCTCAAACCCGGCGGTAAAAATGAAACCCCGACATGCTTGTGGCAAAAGTAAATCGCTACGCTACCAACTTGCAAGTACTGTTCATGGATCGAATGCAGAAAGAAAAATCTTGACTCTTTCTCTCTCCGAGCAAATGTGTAGCTATGGATGTAGAAGCGATTGTGGTTTCCTGAACGGGCAAGAAAAAAAGGACCTCACGATGTAGAGAAATGTGAAAACAGGTTGGAAAGGACTTACAGTTATATTGCAACCATATTCGGGAATGTAGTGCAACATCGTACGAATGAAAAGAATAAAGGGATCATTGTGATACATTTTCGGTTTTCGACACACGGCTGTAAGTCGCTGTGGTGGTAATCGTAATATCATGTTCCAGTGCACTTGACTGGTCAATGTTGAGAAATTACGACATTAATTGACATCGGAATCGAGGTGTTGCAGTTAGTGTTAAGTAAATCTTTTCAACAGGTTGTACGGTTCGAAGGTACATGAATATACGGAATATATGTGTGCGATTGATGTAGTTTCTATAAGCTCTATTAATTGTTCACATTGAGGCGAATCCGAGTCTGAATGGGTTGCATTTTGAACGACATGTGTGCTTTCTTGGTCACTCTACGCGTAGCTAATAGGCAATTTTGTGGGAAATGCTATAGAACCACATTGCATTCGATTCGCCATCAAAAATAAACCTCTATTCTTGTGGTGTCTACACAGCACGTACACCCCTCGATGAGACCATGTACAAGAGTGAAGGCAAATATAAAAAAGTGAAACTCCCAAATGGGAATCGGGAAGATATCTTCCTAACTGGGACAGTTACTACTCTATCTCGGCTGTGTATTCCCAGTGGTCCTTAGGAAAAATATCATAACGCAATCACTTCACTTACAGAATTTATTCCAATAATGATCCCATATGGGCACATTTTTCCGATTAGTCACCGGAGTCATACACTATTCGGGGTATGTTACGAATAAATCAAAAACCAATGTGGGCTCAGGCACAGAAGCCATTGGAAGCAATACAATTTAGATTAAATATTAAACCATGTCGCAGCCATGTTTCATGCTCAAGGAGGACCAAAAAATGAACAAAAATGTGTGAAATCATTCTAGTATTCCTACATACATTTATGGATGCACGTGGAAGCTGGTGATTTCTTGTGAGGGATGGAATCGATAGAGTGATCAGATTTATCCCGATTTTGTTTATCGATTGATGGTTTGATTGTCAATTTGACTATTTTCTTTAACAATGATATTACCGACACTTTCATGCTTTTAGTTTGAATATTTACATCAGTAATTCAGACAACACCAACTTTCAGGAGCAGCGACCTGGGTGTGTGAATTCAATGAAAACAATCAACAGAGAGATCAATCAGCATATTTAACGAGAATCTTATTTCAATAGTCAGTAATTTCTTTGGAATCATAACAACCGAATAGAAGACCATGTTTCCCTGTAACACAGCCATACATTAAATTATCGTTTAATAAATAACGACGCATAGAATTTCGTCGTTCATATTGACGAGTTACAAGAATGCCTATGAGATACTCAAATACATATGTATATTCGACTTTTATCTAGTTGCCTTGGTTGAGCTGTACTAGCTTTCACGCTCATCATATCAACCCATTACGTATGTGTGTCCACTCTTATTACCAACGAAAAAGCATTCACAAAAAAAAAAAATTCGTCGCCCAGCAATTAAGAATCATTGCACGTCTCCTCCCTCAGATAAACAGTCAATCTTCAGAGAAATAAATTGAAAAACAAAAAAAAAATGCTCAAAAATCATTATTCCCATAGCGTATTCCACTATAGAGTGTAAAACAACAATTTCGGTGACTATTTCACACACTCGCACCGACACTTCGACCATCGCTATGGCACTTGTGCCGCCTTCACAACGCCAGCGATGTCATAGTTGCGACGTTGATATTGGCCGTTCACCAAAATATGAAAAATATATATGTGAACATTGAGCACACCGAAAACTACATACGTACATCCAGGGCGGTGGGCGGTGGGGTATTCTTCTGCGGCTGGGCGGAAAGGCAATTGTAAAGTCCAAAAATTGCCTTCGACCTCTGAAATGATAAATCATTACTTAATAACTGGGTGCGACAACGATGGCAAATATTTCCCATCCGAAATTGGGGATGCAACAACACGAGAGAACGGACCCGAGGGTGGGTGAAAAACTAGAGTTGTCGTCTGCTCTGTTCTGATGGCGTTGGTGCATGTAAGTGTGAGCACTGTGCTGTAGAAGTGGCAATGATGACGACGATGAGCCGCCGAGTCCATAGATGTGGGATCTGGGATGTGGGATGTGGTACACACAAAGTTCAGATAGTCTTCCATTATCCTTGCACAGAAATCGTACTGGCGAGCTGTGTAGCAACAGCACAGAGGTTCATTGCTGCACAATCAACGAATTATGAAATAGCACGAGAGTTAACCATCCTTTCTCCCAGGCAACAGGCTGCAATGAATTAATTTTTTTTCCCTATCCTATCACGTTCACGTTTGTATGTAAGCTGAAATCACATGAATATATTCTTCCACATCAAGTGCACTCATCCTCCATTCAAACCAAGGACGAACCATCCTAATTTCATCCGCCTTCGGTCATGTGTCATTATAAATTTAATTCGGCATGGTTGTTACTACTGCCATGCGATACCATGCATTCTCGGCATATGCAAATATATTTTGCAAACACACACACACACACACATATATACATGAACAAGGATACCACGTTAGCCGCTGGTCTGTACATAAAAGGGATATTTGGGGAGAGGTGGAGGAGGCGATCACAGAGGGCGGTAATCGATGTGTGAAATAAACAAAAGCGGACATAATTATCGAGTTATCGCGCGCCTGACCATATTTATGATCCTTTTGGCATTATTTCTGTATCATATGTAGCTCCAACGTATGAATATACACAAGCACATGCTGGACGGATAGGATACATGCTCTGGCCATCGGTTAATTCTGCAAAGGGAGCAATTTGATAAGGATGTAAGCGAAGGGTTTCAATGCAAAAAACCAAAAAATGAAAAGAAAAAACAGATCACGGCCAGCGTGAAAGCCACCAATAGAGGATGGTTGTAACGGCAGAGCACTCTGCCATCGGCATTCGAAACAATATATGTGGATGTACAAATAAATCTGGTGCCACAAATGTTCCAGCTTCTCGAGGAGATAGATACATTAAGCTTCGATTTTGCGCTTTTTTTTGGAATTTTTCACTTTTTGTTTCCACTCCAAAATTTGGACTGAGAGTAAACAAAACAAAAAAAACCCCCAGAAAAAGCTTCACCCTTTGTTGCATCGTTTATTTCCACAGAAAAAATATTGGGATGAAAATACGCGCACGAACTGTGCAAGTATATTATAAAGATATAAAATCACATGCGAAATATGATGTACCGCAGTAAAGGACATTTTTTCCTCATGCAGTTGCCTTTTTGTTTGTTCTGTCATTTTATGACGCCCAATACGCAAACAATCTGTTATTATGTATCTTTTAGGGCTCATCGACGCAGCATAGCGGTGTGGCATGGCGTCGCCATGCAAAAGAGGAAAAACACCTTCATGTACGTACACACTGAAGCAGGGTTTCGGTTCGATTTTTAGAGGCTTATCCGTACCCAGCATGAGGGTGGGCCGAAGTGAATGAATGTGTAGATGGAGCTCTAGCCTCATAAACTGTGAAAATGCATTTTAATTGAAGTGTCCCACCGGGAGCGTAGGTTCACCGTTCATGAGCCCAGCCGTTTCGTTTCCATCAAGTTCGACAAAAAAAAAAACGAACGCATTTTGATTCATGACCGTTCCTCACATATCTGTGTGCACAAATCACATGTCTCCGGTGTTTTTATCTCAGGACAGTCATTCGTTTTTAATTGACCCTAAAGCCACGAACGGGAAGCATTCAATACTTTACCCTCACTGTCAGTGACATTTTTCGAATGAGAAACTCCTCGCAGCCACTTGTAATGCGACAAGGTAAGAAAATCATTTTAATTGCATTCGAAATGTCACCGCGCTCATTCGCGGACAGGTACGACATGTCTCGTGTGATTGGATAAAACGACTCGTCATTCCGAGGCAATAAATCACTCGTTTGTCAGCCTTGTTGATTTCTATTATGAAGGAAAGGAGAAAAAAAACGACGAATTCCAAATCAGTTATGGAAAATAAGCAAAAAAAAACATTTGCCAATGCGGGACGGCTATACATATATGTGCAAATGCACAGGATGGCAGCACAAATGAAAAGACCGATATGGTTAAAAGTTGAAAACCGCTTTTTAGTTAAGTAATTTTCTTCATTGTTGGCCTGCTGTTTGTTATTTTCTGCTTTGCAGGTTGAACACACGGAGAAAACGAACAAGAGTTGAGACAAAAAAAATGCCAACTACCAGTTGACATTTCAGGTGATTGTTGAGCACGGTCTTTTAGTAGCATACGGCCATTTGCAGTTTACCTGTGGACTGTGGTTGCCCCTTCTGTTATTTCTATGCAATTAAAGCCAGCACAGCAAACAGGTTGTCAGCTTGAATGATGAATACGACAAACGAAAAACATCGACATTTTTTACGAGATGTGTATTTTATACTAGATTTGCTGATTTATACCTTGCCACAATCGAGAAATGCCATATATAAAATCTACGTAAAACGCATTTCGTACGTGATCCATTGGTGATCGCGTTTATACGCAATCGTCGTCGCCATTGAATGACTTGTGGCGGTATAATAATTCTTTGGAAATTACCGATCGATTGGAAATTTATGCGAATCCTTAATTGAAAATCAGTAGACTATTGGCTTAATTAATGTCGATGCCAATGGACAACTTGTTTGACAATTTAACGATTTTTAAGATATTCTGTTTTTGTTGATGTTGAGAATGGTTGATGATTATGTGATGTTTTCTATGTATTTTTAATTAATTCCCTTTTCGGGCAGAGAGTAAGTCTCCATTGAAATAAATGAATGAGGCATGGTCATATGGCCAGATTAACTATAGATCTTGTTATTGATTTGGTTTATGATGTTTGCTTCGCATGCGACTGTGTGCACACATTGTTGTGCTGGTCAAAAATAATATCATTTGAACAGAGCCCGGCATACCGCATGAGTGTACAAATCGATACACTGAAATGAAACACATTCATTCACAAGGAGGAGCTAGCATTTACGAGAGTATGATAGAAGTGATATCCGGCTTTCATTTACGACTTGTTCTTTTTTTTCAAGAGGTAGGTCACCCAATCACTTCACGCTTCACACTCGATTCATGGTGTTGTGTTATTATTATTTGGTATTGTTTGACAAACCATCATGTAAAGGCTCAAACATCAACAACGCTTACATCTCAATCAGCTATACTACAAAAATCAGCATTCTGTCAAGAATGTTGTTCTTGCATTTCGAGAATTGTCAACCTTCGGAATACAATCCGCCCGCCGATTCGAGCCTCAGTGTACGTTATTGGATGGTACACGACGAAAAAGATCACCTTCAGCTACCATCCAGGATGGAGGAGGCAACATTACTCGCGTAATTGGGCAAATACCGGCTACAACGCTGGAAGCACTGATTCTTCAGAATGAACCTTGTACGGCATAGTGGTGGGCAACATTTACACGAAATTATACACGAAAATTAAATGTCAGGTATTGTTCTGTTAGGCCACAATAATGAACACCACCATCCAAACTCATTATATGTATTTTACTTAAAATTAAAATAAACATTTCACGGTTCCCATAGAAAGCGTGTAAATGGCGTTCAAATTGTACGCACATTTTTGACTTTTGTGAGGTGAATATGATCAAAATTTTACCTGTTTTGCGCTGTCCTTGGTTGAGGCCCAGGTCCACCCAGGACAGTAGCGCCAGAAGAAGAAGAATAAAAGAGCTACATAAAATGCATCTCATGGCTAGTTTTCTTTTGGCCAACATTTTAATTCAAATGACACACGCAAAAAGCCTTAAATTGTCAAAATTCTAAAGTGAGCAGTCATATTGCGAAAATTTCTCCTAAATAAGTGAATTTAGTTGAGTTGGTTAGGATGGAGACTGTTTCCAGTACTCACAGAATAAGTGGTTTTTAATTAAGAACCTCAATTAAAGACACTCCCTTATCCTTCCAACTATTAAATGACTTGTCTTATTTTATCTTTTTTTATCGCATTTGGCGTAATAAATATTTCACAAGCACATTTGCATTCTCCCCTCTCCTCCCAATCTCATGCAGTCATTCATTAACCACTCCAAAGACGCGCTAGCAAAACACAATCCACCACTCGTTGAGAAGCATAATTTGGAAAATGTGGTGAGGATTTTAATTAATCCATAAAACTCATTTAGCAAAACCTTACCAGAACCAAAACCAAAAAAAAAGCCATACAAATGCAAAACATCCTGCGAAATGAAGTATTGTATTTATATATCGCTCCTAGTACGAAAATCAACAATCAGCCAGTGCAATTCGCATCGTCTTTGTTTCTCGGAATGGTTGTATATTCTGCAGTATCCATTATAATTAAACCAAAAAAGCTGTATCTACAAACATATTTAACTCATAAAAAAGAAGAAGAGAAATGAGGAGAATTCTAAAGTTCCTCGAATTATCCTTTTGCATAGTTGGCTTGCCTCGGGCCCTATCCTCTCCACCGCTTACGCCGACGGCAAGCGCGCTCAGTGCAGTCTGGGGAAAACATAGATTTTACTCATACAACACTTCATCCAATTCTCGAGTGTTTTATTTATTCAGCATAATTTGTCTGCGTGCTGCTGCTACTACTTCTCCCATTCTCCACTGGATTCTTGGATACCCTCGACTCCCCCTCCCTGCACCACACCCGTCCTTCGTACCTTCAAGTGCATGCAATCTCTAACTTTCGTCCTTCATTCGGTTCTGCTGTGTGTGTAGCGTGCAATGCAGAATGTTTTATTCCTCTGGATGATGATGATCATGATGATAGTAAAGTTCAACTATTGTAGATGTATTTCCATAAAGATACAGAATACAATATATGAATTGCACATGAGAGAACGAATGTAAGACGTACCACCAGACGCGGTACGTACGAGAAAGTGGGCGAATAGAACAGCGCAACAGCCCCCCCCCCCCATTTATGCCAAAGGAATGCGCCGACTGAAAAGTACAACTATCGAATAGACAAGGGGAGAAACTTTTTTAAGTTATCCTTGTGAAAATCCTTATTTATGACACTATGAGCAATTTTCATTTTATCGCACTAAGTTCCACATTCTCGAGCATTTTGAGTGTGCTTTTGGTTCTTGTACTTTTTTTTCCTATAAAGGCACCACGTACACATTTGGAATATCAGGAGAACGGATGATGATGCGGGAATAAACAAAGGCTTAGATGAGTGCAAATGATTAACTGATGCCAAAGGACAAATTTGATTTAAATTTTTACTAAGTTTACTTCACTTGATTTAAATTTGTTTTCCTGGATAAATTGCATTTAAACAACCAGCAAACGTGAAAATGATCGACTTCGTAAGCAGTCCGCGCGTATAGTTCCACATCTACTACGCTCTCGAAATTAAGCGATTATTGTGGAATTTATGTGAAATTTCAGCACGAAACCGAGGCAAGAAATAGTATCTAACGAAAATAAAATATCAAACTTCAAGACAATGAAGTCGCCTGCTTAAGGCGTGCAGTTGAGGACTGAAAACCCGGTTTACGGTGTCAAGTGTTATCTTGCATCGCCAACTGACAAATGTATCTCGGCAATCCTTAGAAAAACAAAACCTAGACAGAAAGCATTTCTCACGGCATCGACTTAATTAAGGGGTAAATCTAATTCGCCGCTCTCTCTATTCCCGGTCCAACCCACTTTTAGTCCAGAGAACTGAAAACTGAATGACCAGTGTAAATGCTACGGAATGTGGAATGGGTTTCGTAACTTTCAACATAACAATCGCACATGATGCATGAATGCGATAAAAGCGAGAATTATGTTCAAAATAATTTACATGCGCTCTGCAGATCCTTGCAGTAAGTACACATCCCTTTTGAATTCGCAACTGCCGCAGACTGCTAGCAGGATTGTGTAAGATCATCACCAGCAGTAACCTGCTTTTCCTACATCTCAGTTGAGAATTGAGAATTGTCTCGCGTGATGCAGTGTCCCGTAGATGTAGTGTGTACGGTGTCCCCTTCGTTTTTTTGCTTGTTGTATTGCGGAATTTTTGGAATAACGAAGAAAATATCGTGTCATGTTGTCCATATCTCATTTGGGGAAGCACGAAGAAGATGTCATGATTCGATCTTCGCCAAAATGAACATCATCAGCGACCCATGAGATCTCCCGTCCCCAGTACAGAAACCCATTTGAGCCAACAATAAGCCTTCCTTCTTCCTTATTCTCCAATGCAAAATAACTGTGTGTGGAAACATAAAAATAGGTTTACAGATCATGCATTTATAATATCTATACCTGTGAAAGACCAAACAAATGGCTGCTGACTAAGTAGGCACAACATGCAGACCTTTAGCTTTCTAAATCGATAGATACTTGCAATCTGTCCTCTTTCTTAAAACAATGCTTCTTGTTGTGTGCACCGTATCTATGGGTGTGTTCGTGTGTGTGAGTGTGTTTTTTAAGTTGTCACGAAAACGGATAGAAGGAAGAAAAAAAAATAGAAAGAAAAACGGCAACTATAGTAGGAAGACTTTGTAACCTTTTTGGTTGGTGGTCGTCGCCGTCGTCATCGTCATCATTGCCTTCCTCAGCATTGCTGGCGTTTTGTCGTGGTTGTCGCAAAGTTGGTTAGCTATTCATGCAGTCACCACCGAATCACAGACAGAGGACAAGAAAACTACCTTTTAAAAAATTGCATAACGTTCCACAATGCCAATACATATAAGGTTAGAATACGGTATGCATGCATGTATCTTTTCTTCTTTGCATAAAACGACAGGCGACAGGTCGATAGAGTGCACACAGCGAACACATTGAAAGCTTCTCATAGATGAAATCAATTTGATGTACAGTGTCATAGCGCTGCTGTTGCCTCTTGTTCAGCTAAGGACTATGTTCAGAGGAGTGAGGACAAGGTAAGAAAGAAAAAAAAAAAACTGCAACGCCATGCATCTCACCATGAAGGGGTTATCTTGATTTGGCCATAGGTATACACATTCGTTTTACCCGGAGCCAAATTCAGAGAAAAGTACCACCTCATCTGGACACAGCACTATTAATTGGAATTGACATTAAGGAAAAGATTCGTATTTGATTTTCTGGGCTCGATAAAAATAGAAGTGTTGAATAATTAATGCCAACCGAAAGCAGGAAGTGGGCTTACTAATTGGATATTTAACAACGGTCATGCTGCTCACAGTGTACTTATGTCAACTGTGGTAGATGGGTGATTTGAATTGGAAGTGAAAGGTGTGAACGGATTACTTATCATTGGAGGTGTTGAATAATGAAAACAAGAAATTCTAGTTGATACCTTTTGATGGTTTTTATTTGTCATATTCTTAGATATTGGACAAAACAAATTTTTCTTCAGATTGATCGAGTGGTTTCATTGGGCCGAAGAGGGTGACATAAGCAGTCAAGAACTTGGGTCAGCTGAATAATTCATGTTATCAAATAGCTTGACTTGCAGTCTTGTACAGAACGATCGCGCAAGACTGCATACCACTAATCAAATTGAAAAATGGATCGGACCATTGCACATATAAAGTACATCATAGACTTTAAGGCTAGCAATTGAAAGCAAGGACAACATATTGGTTCTGATTTTAATTAGCGATATGATCTTACCACTGCAATCAAGTGCGCTGCAAACTCTAATTTGCCACGAACCCATTGATTTCAGTCTATGAAGCTTGAGACTGTACAGCACTAAGACCTGCTTTAATTGACGTAAGAGTAACGGAAAAAGAGTGCATTTCGAGTTTACTCCAACTCAATCCTCGCAGTTAAAATTCGTAACTAACAACACGCTAGTAAATTACCCTAATTAAGTAAACGATTCACGTTGCAATTATGATACCCAAGGCAACTAAAGTGTCGATGAATAAAGCATTTCGATACGGCCATTAAAATTCTTAAGGTCATACTTAAGGTTTTTTACCCATATGTACGAGCTCTACAATGACCGCTTAAAAATACCGGAAAGGTCCTTCAGGAAGTCCTTGATTATTCCTCATAACGAAGCATTGCGTAACCGTTTCAATAGCCTCGTAAAAAATACTGAAGGTCGTTCGCAATTTTTTGCAAAATATAATAAGTTAAAAAGAAAATAGTGCTCAAATTTCCTTTCACAGTTTTCTCTTTTTACCTAATACCGACATTTATGGCAGATCGTCCTTCATACGGATCCGGTTTGTTATTCATTGTTTTCAGTTACATATAATACCTGTGTTCCTTGGACCTTTTCTTTACTTTGTTCTTGTCTAATTTTTTAACGTTCTACAGAAATTCCAAATAATGTGTCTCAATCATATACACACTAAATAAGAACTCGTATTTTTTTTCCTCAAAATTTGTGGAAGTCAACAGAGAAGAGAAACAAAAGGAAACGATGAACAACATTTCATCTTAATCACGTTTGGGGTCCCACAGCTTAGTAATAATAATAATACACTCCCCAAAAACGAATATATTCAGGTCATTCCACGGTGCCGCTGTCTCTCTACCGATTGCCTAGATGAAGATATTAATTTTTGTGTTGATCATGTTTTTTTTTTCTTCGTTTCGGTTTAATTTTTTCTTGAACCTGGCGGTGCGGGTTTTATATACATAGTATACCAGAAGAAAAATTCCATCACTGACATATGGCCGTCTCTGCGGTCTTAATTTTAAAAAGAATTCCGACCAACAAGACGAAGAAAAAAAAGTTTGGTCTGAGATTTTAAAAAAGATGTAAGCTTATTTTTGTTTTTTCTTATTTTTTTTTTTCAAATGCATGTATATGTGTAGCTTGATGGAAGATACCAGCTGCTGGGCAGCGTGATGAGTTGGGTTCAGGAAATTGCTTTAGTTTTGATTTAAAAATGGATGATGTTATTCGAGTCACGTGTGATTCACGAAATATGATGACAGAATATGTTCCCACTGATTTGGGGACTTCAAAAATTAGATTAGCTGTAGTTATGAACAGAGTTTAAATTAGACTGGATGTAAATACGGAATTCGAATGAGAATTAAATGGGTAGACGAATTGTAAGACATTTTGTACATGTTCATATTTCCAAGAAGATATGTGCGTGCTTCGATTCGGAAAAGGTGAGTCTTACACTTATTTATTTAAATTCGAACCAAAAAATGACAGGGGGACTGCGCAGTGTCAGTTGGTTTTGACATGGAAATAAAATTGAGACTCTTGCCCAGTGAGATCTGAAGATTCAAATCTCAAACTGCAGGCGGAACTGTGGCGGAATGAGAGTGTGATGACAATTACAAATAACCGGCGCTACATTAGCCTCAGACTTATAACAGTTTGGCCGACGGCTCGACGACAAAAATAATGCATTTATTAAATACATACTTACTTGCAAACTGATCTTGAAAGAGAATTCACAGCTAGAGAATTGATAATAATTGCCACAACTGGGCATGAATATGAGGTGTGTTTTCCGCTTTATACTTAATTGAAAATTAAAATGAGCTAAACATCTGTTGCGTTTGCAACTGCAAGTTCGATCGCGAATCAATCATGAACCAATCAATGAAGTGAAAGAGGTCTTAGTTAAATCGCTTATCATTCAATTCATTCGTATTTAAAAAAAACAATTTTTCCTAGACGAGGTATACAAACTGTCATTAAATGTCATTTAAATGTTGCAAATTTCATGCTTGCACGATCGACAAAAATTCATTACAATCTCGCACAAACAATTCCATACCTAAATATATTTTGTGGCTATAATCCTCTCTATTTTCAGAAAAAAAACTGAAGTCCTACAAAACTAAAATTCGTTCCTGTATTTGAAATTAAATTAAAATCAAAAATAAGTGACATCCAAATGTGTATTCCACGCAATTTTCACATGTACTTTTTTTCTCGTTCAAATAAGAAATCTTCCGTGCCATCACATCGACGACTGACTATAAACACTTCAGAGCGGCCATTAAAGCGTACCACCAACCGGAGCAACAACACGCCGCTCTGGTAGCATAGGGGAACAAAAATACCAAAACGGAAAAATGAATGATGGCGGTCACAAGACAAATAACCCAGCCTCTGTGCCTCTCGTTCATTTATATCTATCTCTCTTCTCCCACCAAACTTACTCACAAAACGTACTCTATACATTCAAATGCGCACACACGCACACACACCCATTTAGCCATTCGAAATTCCACCACTTGGCATTCCCTAAACCCGCCGCTGCCAGCGAAATGGCAAGATGCAGACACTAGATCCGTATTTCCCTTCTATTTGCCATCCAAAATACTTCCACCCCTCCATGAGGCAGGAGATAGCACCCTTGCAACACTGAGACTGAATGTAAAACCTAAACAAACCAACACACTCTCTCCCCACCAAATGCTCAACATACACACAGAACCTCACTCATAAAAACAACACTACACAAAGCCCACATCCAGTTGCAAAAATATCGCACACAATTAAAGGCGAGCACCAACGATCTAATAAAACAGTGAAATCCCCGCCATCAATCAGTGAGTTAAAAAGTATGAACGCTTGGTGCATGGTTCTCGCTCAATTGACCTGCCCCTCTCACAATGTATCTGTGGCACTTGCTCAAGAGCATTTGTATGGCACGAGTGTGTGTGTGTGTGCACGGTGTAGAGCGCCACTGAGAGTGATTTGCGATTCATTGCGGCGAATTCATCTAAATAACAAAACAACCGCCACGACAACCGGGGATAAAAATGAGAGAAAGTAAACCAATTCGCTTCCGCAACATTGAGTCATTGAGTGTGTACGACTCATCAACATTGTTGCTACACACAGAAATGTTGCCGAGTCAATAAACTATGCTGGGCACTCAAGTCGAGTGAAATGGGTACGCCGCACTAGCGCGACTAGCCAGAACGAGATAGTCATACCAGACGTTCGTTGGGGGGGAGAATTGATGGTGTTATAAACGTGTTGTTATAAACTTCTATTTGGAATATACGACGCCATATTTGTTGTCATCATGCGACCAGCAAACTGAGTGAGTGACTTCGGAAGATGAATGAATGAATGGCGAGTATACGAGGCGGTTTTATGAGAGACGCGTGTTTTTAATTCAAAGCCTTTGCGCGAAATTTCTTTAAAAATATACACAAGGCAAGAAATTGACATTACTCTTCAAAAAAGTGTGCTCAATTGATCGAACCGCCAGAGTCAAGTGTTAGAAAAGTGAATTGTACAATAAAACTAATGTTATTATATAAATTAATATTTATTTGTCAAAAGCCCTTGATTGACGACACACTCAGAACGCAGACAATAGTATAAAACGGTGGAATGAGATTCAGTATTTATGATTTTCGGATTACTCGTCAGATGGAGTTATTGCTGATGGTTGGAAAAAGAAAGCAAACTGCCGCCGAATTTATTCCCCGACAACACTGTGCTCAGTAAAATTCGCGCATGTTTCATTCGTGTCGCTGTTTTTATGGTCGTTGTGTGAATTGAGAATGTTTTATTGCATAGGAAAGTCGATTTATAGCTTTTATGGGGGGGTAAATCCCCATTTTGTTTCGTTATTTCGGATGGGTTCGTCGGGCGCTCTTCGCCGCTCTCTGAGAGTCGTACTCGAGACTACGAGAGAGAAAGTGTTTGACTTGAGTTTAAGATCCCGAAATCATTCTCACACGAAAATAAAACAAATTAACCTGCACATAGCGCGCATAAATATGAGAGTGTACACGTACCTTACTTTCAGTGTTTTGGTGTGCGTCTTGTGGATAAATTACGAGGTGAATACCGAATTTGAGACTGAGAGTCCTGGACTTCAATTCTTAACTGCTGTCGGCGCACGGCAAAGTTGAGTCCTCCTTTTCTTACCTTTGCTGCTCGATGGGTTAGACCCGAAGTCGGTTTTCCTTTGGTTTGTGCCTTTTTTCTTTTTGGCGAATGAACTACGGCCATACAATACCAATACAATGGCGATGAATAGAAACGGGTAGGTGGTGCGACATGCGGTTGGTGGGGCACCGGGAAAGCAGGAGGAGGGGGAGGGGTAAGGGATGAAGACGAAGGACCTGGCGCTCGTTTATGGCACTGGAAACGAGCCTTAGAATGGTTTTTGGCGAAATCAATAAATCCCCAAAAAACAGTTCGTTATAACGACGAAGGGATTCGTCTTCGGGAAGGAATATACATTTTTCTTTGGGTGCACAGGGGGCCGCAGATGGGTATTGGGAGATTTAGGAGAGAGATAATGTACATAACGGGAAAATATATGGGTCATTCCATTGGGAATTTTTGTTCATTTTTTGCCTTTCCTTCTCGTTCTTAGAGCTACTGCCGTTGCTGGCCTTGTTGTTGAGGTCTACTTTTTTCTTTTTGGGAAGAGGAAAAGTGGGGACAGAGAGATATTATTGCGTAACTGCCTTGCCCATATATTGATGCGCGATACAATTGTATCTATGTTTGGAGAAAGATATTTATTTCAAAGTCGTTCTTTTTTTTTCTTTTTCGTTCTTTCTTCTCCTACTGATTTCGTTTTTTTATATTTTGCAATTGATTAACTGAATTTTATTGCCTTAATTATGGGAAATCTGTTATGCGTGGATGGATAGCAGGGTGGATTATATCACCAGGACCAGAGTGATGTTCCTTAGGCGTCGTTGTCGATATTTTTTCTTCGTTAGTAGCATGAAACGAGATCCGGTAGATTAATAGGTTTGGATTTGAACTTCCGCAGATGATAATTTGGTGGCAAATTTTGTCATTAATTTCGTAGACGATGGTGCCGTAGAGGGGATATTCAAATCAGTTCTTCAACTCAATAGAGATTTTAAACGGGCAAATGTCTCAACTTGTTTTCATCAGTATTTCAAGGAGACGTTCATCAACATCCATCAGTATGCTGTTCTTGCGGTACATGCTGCGTTGAGTAGTACTATTTCTGCTTCAAGTATCTTGCTAATGGTACAAAATTAGGTTCAAGTGAAATTGATTTAATTATATTCTGTCTTCCAACATATAAACACGACAGTAGTTAAAACAAGTTAATCCATCCATCAATGGGGCGAGCTAACTCCAGACAATAAAATAATTGGAATTCTAACATAATAATCAACACAACGATGTCACTGTCACTTTGTGAAAATGTTAATCTCTCTAAAATGACAACTCCGAACCTACACAACAAAAGGCCAGCCACTTAAAGATACACTATCCGACTGCCAGCCACCTTTGCCATGATGTGAATTTTAAATTGAGTTGTAATGTTTTTTTTTTCTTTCATTTTCTCTTGTCATTTTGCCAGACTCTGTCTTTTTTTTGCGGCAACTCTGTGTCTAAAAAAGAATAAAAACAATCAAATGTCAACTGAATCCCTTTTTAATTCTTCTCTACTCACATTCGGTGTGTGTATCTCTGCACGTACATAAATGTGGATATATATGCTGATTATGATGATGATGTCAATTCACACATCATCTTTAGATTTAGCAAACATGTGTCACGTTGTGTCTTTCGATTTTTTGATTGTAAACAGCAGAATATCACATTAAAAAATTGGCTTTTTTGTGCGCTTCGTATTCAGATATCATACGTACATGTGTTCGGGTACATTTTTGTTTCAAACTATAACAGACTGCTTTTTAAGGGATATCTCAATAAATTCTTGTATTCTATGCACGATCGTAAGATGTGACGTCTTTATTATTTTCGGACAGTTTTAACGATGGCAAAAACATCGTCGGAGAAGAGTAAGCGGGTATGCTAACAGCTTTTAATATATTGCTTTATGTAAGTGTTGGTTGAGTTGCATTGATCAATGACATTGTCAAGGAATTTTCGAACTTTTGCTAGTCATTTTCTGGAGTCAAGAGGTTTACATGTTTAATTTTTAAAGTTGCTAGAGGCGCGCAGCAATTTTACATAATGCACTTAATTTTACAGATTTTATAAAAAAAAATTAATATTTAAAAAACACAAACAATAAAGTCTTTGTGCTTGCCACTGATCATCAGATCAAATTAGAACTATTATTTTCTAACATTTATTCAAGAGGATGACATTTTTTGATCATCACTGTCTGGCCTTAGCTTGTTCCACTTCTCGATAGATGGCATACCCCGTCAAGAAACCAATTTTCTATTTCGTATAAACATACCTACGTTTGTGTGTCGGGCTCATTCACCAAAAAACAAGTTCTGTTTATGGCTCGAAATCACAGTCAATGAATGCTCACAAAACACCCAATATAGGTGTGCAAAGGCGGCCCTCTTGTCATCTGTGTTCCCCCATAACTAACTCAAAGCTTCGCACACCGTGTTCCTTATAATTCAATATGAAACAATAGCCACACCCGTTTTTATGGGATTTTATTGGCGAAAATTACGTTAGGAAGCAGAAAATGACACTATACCCCTAAAGTGGATGTTATGAAATGATAAAATGTATGCGTAACGCCTCAAGGAACAAATAAATAACTTTCTCTATAATCACGAGGAAAAAAAAAACAAAATAAAAGGAAAGCGAGAGAAAAAAAACTCAAGACGACCCAGTGCGGAAATACAAAAGACTGGTGTTTGAGTCCTTTTTTGCTTTTGGCACCCTCCCACTTCGATTCGGTGTTCCGGCTTTCTCAGCATCTCTTTATGCCATTTAACTGTGTGTCGTATTGGGTGATTTATGACTGACACGCGTTCAGGTACGCCACACATTAAACCATGCACGGTACCTCAGGTAGCCTTTGTTTGCCTCTCTCTCTCTCTCACTCTCTATTTCAGAAGTGGGACGGAATAGCATTTTTTTTGCTTATTGTTGTTGTTCTGTATAGTAAATGCTTTCAGTATATAAGCTTAGAACAGACATCTATCTGAAATGTAGGCCATTAATTTGCACCGCACAGTGCGTCGTCAATGTGATGCGGTAAAGTTTAGTGTTTCTTGGTATATACAGAGAAGTTGAATTGAAATCAACAGAACACATTATTCCACTTTCTTCGCTTCCTTTTGTTGTTTCTTTCCACTGATGTTTCCTATTCCCCCAAAATATAATTTTTTTCCTTGCCGTGTACGTTATTTCGTCAGGTCTGTGTAAGTGTTGCCATTTCTATGTATTTAAACACCCCCTCTCTCAGATGATAAATGTCCTTTGATATACAAATATGAGGAAGGATTTCTATACATAAGACACAGATACTCACAGATTCTCGCACAGCATTTGTGTTGCCTGCGAAAATGTAAAAAGGAGAGAAAAATAACGTAAGGATTACGTGAATTATTAGGTTATCCTTTTCGAATTGGTGTTCTATTTACGCACATCCTAATATACATATAATTTTTGCTGTAGAGGAAGATATTTGCTGTATTCACTTATATTTGTGGAGAAGTAAGTTGGACGCGTGCTTTTTGTTTCCCAGTTGTTCTGCTGTCGTATGCTTGTTGGCTTTTACTATTTGCGTGTGTGAACGTACACAAATGTGTGTCACTTGGTAGCCGCACATTAATGTGGACGTATCAAAATGTTCATTTAACCCTTTTTCCAATTGGGTACATACATGCTTTCATAACGCAAAGGAGAGTCGAAGTTATTCAGTAGATCACTGTGCCAAAGTGAGCAATTACACGAGCAGTAAAAATCAATATAAATAAGAAAATATATCAAAGTCTTGCAGGGAAGTGTTTTTGCAACGATTCTATAAGCTTCTCTTAATTAACCTGAAAGACTCAGATAACAAATACCTAAAATAAATTCAAAAATTAAGAAAATAAGGAAAAACTGTCGTGTGTCTCTCCAATGACATTTTACAACAACTAGCATTAGTATTTATACACCGCTATTTGAACAGAAAAAGCTGTAAAATATTTTCATTTATGCCATGTAGACATAGTCGTCACAAAATGTACAAACCTCCTGTACGAAGTACAACATCAACTCGTTTATCTTTACATATGAGAGGAAAATAAGAATTCGCCAATATTAATCTTCATTCCCTCTGGTATCCTGTGTAAAATATCCAGGCTGACATTGGTCTCTCTTCAAGCTGTCACATAAATTCAGAGTTTTACAATGCAAACTTAACACATCTTCCAGTCACATGTCACCTCACTTTCATGCGCATTTTTCTCATTTCGTTGCTCCCACAAAGAATTAGTACACAAGAATTCCCTCAATCGACCCCCTTTTAATTCCCACATACAGTATAAGAGAAAACAACTTCGAAGCGAACTATGTTTATTTGATCGGTAGCCAAATTGTAGAATGTTTTGCCATGGGCGCGTCGAAACTACTAATGAGCCTCTATTGGCCCGCCAGGTCTGCGCGAGACGTAGTAAATTAATCAAAGGAAAAACGATTAAACATATTTTCCATGTTGATAACAATGAAAAGAACAAAAGCAAACAGAAACAAATTATGTGATTGTGAGGAATGGGTTGCGGCGAGCTCTGGTTTTGCGGTGTATTGATTTGGCCGACGGCGGCGGCGCCCCATCTAAATATTTATTTGATTAGGTGCAATTTTTTTATTGAAGTGCTTTCTCGCCCCTGATCAAACGGGATGTGGACTTGACTTTGTATAAATATGGATCAAAACAAGATGCGTAAATAAAAAATATTTTTGTTCTTTACCTTTTGGCGGGAGAATGAAAATATCTTTTCTGTTCTACACCTTGGTACCACTCAGCCACAGACCACAGTCCGGCTGAGTGTGTCTTTAGCAGAAAGTGAAGAACCCATACGCTTTAAAGGCGAACAAACAATAAATACAACCGATGGCAGATTGTGCTTTTTAAAGTTCAGATAGCGAATAAGCATGGGTGAGAAGCACACAAATAGCTACACTATTATAAGCGACAAGCGAGCACGAGCGCGAGTTTGCCAGCAATTAATAATTATAATTTGATGAAAATCAAATTCTCTTTTTCAACAAATTATAAGATGATGATGACTTCGTTATTCATTTAATTTTTACGCACTCGGAGTAAAGAATGGGACGGAATGACAAAATAAATGTGCGACCATGTTTTTTTATTTGCTTCGCAATACAAAAGGATCGCGGGTGTAAGGGGTATTGTACATACACGAATGAGGGGTATTTTTCTCTGACATCAAATTTGAAATAACACTATAGTTTAACTACTATAGAATTATCGTGTACACGCAAGTGGTGGTCCTAAGAAATTAGCACGTTTGGAGCATGGCATTGCATTTCCCTTGACCTCAAGGGCATTTTAACTTTTTTCTAGAAATTATTCGGTAAGCAGTATACGACTGTTCTAAGACAAAACACAAATTAATTCGTTTAATTGCGAAAAATGTTAAGTGTGGGCCATATTTACCGCACTTACATCTTACCGCCATCATTATTTGACCCAATTTAAAAATAAACTAGAATAGTGAATGTCGCCAAAAATCAATGCTCACGTAATATTTATTTATATCCATAACACGTCCTTCGCCGCTTACAAGGCAGCAGATAAAAGAAAAATGACAAATTCAAGCTACTAAAAAAATGCGTATCTCCAATTCGTCAATGTGCCCACTTAGTAACGGCTGATCAACTCCCATTTCCACCATAAACAACCATTTCGAAGGCTATGCGAGCAAACGTCTCATTTATCTTTCACTATGAGTATAAATCATTCACAAATGTCGTTCCCTAACTCACAATCATTCAAACACGCGTCCAATGGCTTGTGCGTGAGCAAAAATACCACAAATACACGATGCAGTTAATATCGAAGGTAAAACCCTCGCGCACAAATCTTCCCACCACTTTCCAAATGAGCTTCCAATTTCCAATTCATGTTGAAATTATGAAGCGTGAGTTTGAAAACTTTTGCACGCATACGTACCTTTCCGATTTGGTTTTGTTTTGTTTTTCCTTAGAATATCGGTAATTATTTAAAGGAGAAAAACAAAATCGCCTCTGTTGCGCCGCATAACCAACCCACCCTTCTCTTACACACGCCTACGGTGGAGCTAGTTTGATATATCCGTTTAGTCCAATTAACTAATTTCACCAACTCTCGCCAGCAAGTAGGATCTCTACAGGGCAATTAAAATCGAGAACTAAACGATAAGGTGCCTCGAGGTGGTATCCCATACAAATGTGTGTGCTTGTATGGTGACATGAATGTGTGCGCGTGGGGAAAGGATTTCTACTTATTTTGCTTCCTGTTCAAGTACTGATAACACTACTTACGTACGTACGTATGTATAATTCGAAAAATGTACCCACTATATGTGTGCTCTAGCTTTAGCTTTACCTGCGCATTATCTGTATCTAGGTGTGCATATGTAGATTTAGTTGGAAGGATTGTCGTACGTACTTGCAATTCATTGCGAGGAAGATAGAGAATGTATGTATATGCAACGATAGTAGACTCACGAAAACGTTTAGGAAGTAATTAAACACTCATTAAGTTTTGCGTAGCCTATGGACTTGGAGCCTAGGCAACACACACCGGTTTTACATTCATATGCATGTAGCCAGTGGCAATGGTAGCTGTGTTGTTGGACGGCTGGCACAATTGGAACGATACGACGTGGAATTGAAAATGAGTTGAATAAACTACCATTCACGATGGATGGCATTATTTAACGTGACGGAATTGACGGATGAGCGATGAAAACAAACAAAAAAGTAACCAAAATCAGTGTTTTAACACCGAAGCGGGTGCCAACTGAGCCAACTAAGCATTGCAAATGGTTTTTTGCAGTTTGTTTTGAAATGAATGCGAGGGAAGTTGCTCAGCAATACGTAGTGTAGTACTTACGAAGCTTCATCTCTCAACAAAAGTATACTCATTTCATAGTCAAAACTATAACTTTTTCAGTACAAATGACACATCCTACCTTGAAGGGATAGACATCCCAGTGAAACCATTCGTTCCGTGGTTCAAATTTTGTAAGAGAGTCGAAAACGAAATAAGCTATTCGTGCAAATAATCGCCCCTACCTTGCTTTCAAAGCGACTTTATTTTTTCCTCTATACAGTGGTAAAAAAAAAACATCTCGTTAAGATATTCCATTAGAAAATTACACGATGACAACATCTTAATATATTGCCATTGAACTGAATCACCCAGCACAGAATTCTTCAATATTTTCGATAAACACTTAACCAATTCTGTTGAATCAGTGAAAACCTATTTTCAAAATGACTATTTATGACAAGGAAGAAGAGCGGGGCTTTTCCCGAAATTGAAACATTCAGCTTCTTAATACAAATGGTACAGCATATGTATATCAATGGTTATGTACACTTGTGGTCTACCGCATATGCGAAAGCAAATACAGCCCAAGTGGATGGGTTTTGTAGTGTGTATGTAGCTACAATATTTATTGAACTTATATGGATTAAATTTCCGCAAGCCAGCAACTGTTTGTATTATGATGACTTTTTTGTTGACTCGTTCATATATGATATCATCATAATTTCGTATCAGCCGGAGAGCAGCATGTCTTAGGGTGCGGCCGTACCACTTCGTATACGACGTTATAAGATCTATTTCAAAAATTTGCATTGTAGTGGTAATGTGCGTGACAAACATATAATTTATTTCGGAAAATCAATGACGCAATTTATGCACGTGCATGTGATCGTCTATTCTCTTTCTGAAAGGTATTCACTGCTTATAACGTACCAATTTGAATTCAATTACTTGATTTGAAACCAAAGGTTGACTGTCATCCAATCAGGAATGACTCATTCCCGCTTAAACCCATCTCTTGAGGCTAAATACCAATTATCCAACTGAGTCGAATCAAACATAAACCGCAAAAGAGAGAGAGGGAAGCCATCGAAATACTGCAATGCTTTACTTTATTGCAGATGTCGTCAATTGGTGACACCGTCACCGTGACAGCGACCGAACATTAAAACCAAAAACCCCTCCACAAGCTATCAGAAGGATTTAAGTTGCTCCCATTCACTATGCTATGTTGAATCTAAAATTGTGCTGGTGTCAAATGCCTAAATTATGCTAATTACAAGGATTCGCATGCAGATATTAATGACAGTAAACGGCGCTTGTTGAAACTTCTATGATTGTTCAACTAGGTGTTGTATCTGTGTTTTCTGTGATGAGAGTACTTCAGCAAATTATAAGTTCTTTATTGCTTTGTTAATTAGTTATGCCGGAGAGTCGGACTAACATTTCTTAGTGACAATAAAATAATGATTGGTATAAGTATATTTTGAAATATTTACAAATAAGAGTGGGAGGGAGGTGAATTCTCCCTTACAACAAATTACAAAATTGGAAAAAAATGGATGAATATAGTGAAAAAAATGTAAGAAAGAAGCGTACGAGATTTTCTTTTGCATCACAACAGGCAAACAAATAAATTTAAATAAATCTTGCGCATTATACAAAATAGATATATGTATATAGAAAAATATTTACCTTCTCCAGAGAGTTATTATTTTTTATAAATTTTTTATTTCTGGTTTTGTCATAAGAAATTCAATTTTTTTTTACTTCCTCTCTCTCTCTCTCTAATGTTGTGTGCAATAGACCGACTTAGTATGAACTTTTGTTTGTATTTACAAAATTAGGTAATAAAATGTGAAAAATCAAAAGTGTGGACATAGGGTTTCCCATGACGATCGAATTTGAATTGCGTAATACTATGTTTCAAGGGGCAGGTAGTAGTAGTTAAAAACCTATGTTTTTGAGTGAATATGTGAATGTGCTCGTTTAGTGCAAAATGTGCTAAGGAGTGATATACATATAAAGCCAATCGCAGATAATGTTGTATGTACACAGTTTAGGTATCGATTGCGAACGACTAAAAAAATATGTGCATGAATGTACTAATATAAACGCATTGACACTTAGGTTCATCAGAAATCACGTGAGTAACTTTGTAGATTTTGACACGCACTGATTTCGGGTATATTTAAAAACCAAAATATTTAAGCTCAAATTCAGTTGATTCATTTTTAAATTTATTGAAAATATCCACAAAAAAGCGATAAATTTGGTAGATTATGATGACCCCAAACCGAACACCTCAGAAATAACCTCGACACAGACTTCCAAAACATCATTCTCTAAGTGTCGCCTCATCCGAATCTCAGCTGAATTTAATCAATAATTTCATAAGAAACAAGATTATGGGCAAATCAATTCAATCGTCAAAGGGTGAACCCTAATGGTGTGATTACAAAAAAGCCTTTAAATTTTTATTCCATAAGTGAAACTTTGTTTTGTTTTTTTTTTGTAACAAAAATATAAATCAAAAATATCAACCAGAGTGTTACATACGTTCAAACAAAAATTATGTGTATGTATATGGATACAAACAAAAAACAAAATAAATATCTAATTTGTGTTCTCCAATTATAAATATGACTGGCAAAAAAGGCGAAACAATTTTTGTCAAAAAATTATAAAAAAAACAAAAATTGAAATAAAAAAAAAGAGTTCAAAACAAAATCAAACAAAACAATGAGAAAAAAAAATGTTTTAGTACTTACCTAACCAGTCTGGAAGTAATGAGCCCGCAAGAGATTCTGAGTATCTCTTACCTGCAACAAAACAAATTTTTGAAATTCAATAAATATGTGTTTGTTCATATAGAAGTGATGGGTACATAATATGTACATATAAATAATATTTTTTTGTCATTTTGAATACTCTTACGAAAAAAGATAAGGCATGCCAACGGCAGCAGCAGCAGCAGCGTAAAAATGACTACCGCCGCAATTACATGCTATAATTTGCTTTATCTCTTAAATATGTCTATGGTATGCTTTACGAGCAAACTGTCGCCAAACGATCATGATGATAAAACAACAACAATAACAATAACTACACACGAACATACATAAAATAAGACCGACCAAAAAGTAGGGATTTATTGCAAAAGTTTCTCACTTTGCGTAGGGTGTATGTGTCAGCGGAACGACACAATTGTAGATAATTGTGGTGGGTACTTGGATACACAGCATACCCACTGTACGACACTGTACTCCCGTCGCGTCAAATTGATGTAATGATTTATAAATGTATCTATGAGGTTAGGTTGTAGTGAATAATTTTATCATTTTCTTATTTTACAGCCCAAATGATGTGCATATTCTAAAATTTGTTCCATCATGAGTCCTTCGTTCCGGACGAGGATGCTATATGTATCCTACTTAGTGTATATGTAGTGGAAGTTCTCTGGAATTGCACATCACGCGCGCGAAAGTGATTATATTTATGTAAACAATTTTGCACAGGTGTAGCAAGAGTATAATCTAATAACTTTTTAATTTATAACAAAATATTAATCTTTCTCTCCCCGTGTACGCCCACGCACTAATGTCCGTACACACAAATTCAGGTTGGTTGGTACAACAACAACATCAGCAAAGTAAAGGGCCTCAAACAAGAAGCGACCGTAACAATGATGTTATGTATCTAATTTGCATAAAATATTAACGCAAGTTGGTACGCGCAGGAGTGTTTTTTGTTTGTTGGATTTTTATGTGAATTATGCCTTAAAGTTGTGAAAGATGTGATGTACACACGTCTTTTTGCCATTTTGGGCGGGAAAATGTGTAATTTATTTGAATACCGGATGACGATGTGGACGATAATGGAACATGCAGTTTTATGTAACATTTTGTTAATGTTACTTGCCTGTATCTTTTCAAATCAGATTGTTCAAGCTTTATTTAACTTAAAGTTGGCATATTTAAAAAAAAATTATATTCCTAAGATGAAGTTAATTTTTTATTGTTAATGAAGGTTGACTACCACCTGCCAGGACTGTCGTTCGCCTTGTGGACTTATGTATTGGGTGGTGCTAAAATGCCGAGCCAGATGTGCTCGTCATTGTTAATTCATCAGTGGAGGAGGGGACCTTCAGTTTACATATGTCTACTCGGATCGCTTTTTCTTCACAGTTATTCTCTCTAATCGCTATCAGTGACTGACTTTAAAAGGTTGTTTCGTGAAAGGTGAAAGTTGTTTGTGCCGTGACTTGCGTAGGAGGCAAAGCACTTACCTTCTACGCCACGGCGGCTGTCACAGGAATGAGTAACACTGAGAGTTTCAGCAATTGACGAACTTTGTTTTTGAATCGGTTACATATCTCACCATCCTCTAAAAGAGATGCTGTTCGAACTGTGCTCCATTCTTAAATTCAAAGGTTGTTTCTTTTTCATGTTCTCAAGGGAATCTGTAACCCAGAAATGTGCTTCATATTTCCATTGCAGTCATCTAAATATGCTAAACATGCTATTTAGACCTTTATTCAAAAGGCAACCATGGGTGAACATCCTTTTTTTATATACCATTCGTCGTTTGCATTTGAAAGTGAAAAAGTTGTGTTAGGAAAAACTATCTTAATCAATTGGTTAGTCACCCAATGCTTTCACCGATTCTACAACACTCGATATCCTTTGACATTGCAAATATGTCAAATGAAAGTAAATACTCAATTACAAGCTTAATTGACTTCAACAAAATAACACAAATCGTATGTTACAAGGCATTACATTTATAAAACTCCATACATCCCATCCAATTGTCCTTATACAAAGATTGGTAGGAATTTGCAACCGAGCGGAAACCACCCTTCCGTTGGAGGCCGGAGACGAAGCTGGATAGGTTCAGAGCTAATGTATTGCTGAACAATATAATAAATTAAAGAAAAAATAAATCTAATTTGTATTCTTTCTCCCCTGATGGTGTCTCGTATTTGTGTTCACATGCATATGCGAGAGGCTGGAGATGCTGATTGTCAGTGTAGCAGGACGAAACAATTTATTTATACTTCCAATCGATTGATTCGTTTGTCAGCGTAACTGGTCCTTTAAAATACATAAATATATTCTTCCGATCAGGAAAAAATATTTCTTGTTGCACTTGTTTTGGGGATTTCAGCAATTTTTCGAGGCATTTCCTCGGTCACTAGACAATTTACACATTTTGGAGGTAATTTTTAATTTATTGCATTAGATTTGTTGTGTTTTTCTATGTACAAGCATAAAAATACATATGCGAGTGTACAAATGTATAGCAAACATTTAACCATCCAACAGTTTGTATATCCCTTTAAATTGCGCCTACGCAACCATTATTTTAATTTATTTATTGGTCTTTCATTGGTGGATTTATTCGCTACGAATGGCTGAAATAAATTCGCACCGAACGCGGCGGCCTTCTCACAAAAGGGATTTCGTAGTCGGTGGCAGAAAAAGATTTATTCCACCAAGCGAATGCAGATGATTTGATCTCGGATATGTGTGGCTACCGTAGTGTGGGACAGTTTGGTGGTTGAACGGGTCGGATGAATTGGATGGCCTCAATATAGAGTATAACCATGGCAGGCTATTAACAATCATAAATCGATGGAATTAAAATCAAAATTTATTGATCAATTTGTTGATTAACTGTGAATATTTGCACATTTTCATATTAAATTTTGTTGCAAAATCGTATTCAGATTCAGATTCTCGTTCGACATTTTATTCATTTTAATTTTAATTTTTTTTGCCACTATTCATGGATACTAGATGTATTGTGTTTTAATATCTGTAAGGTTGTCACATAAATTTGCGCTGCGACCTAAATTTAATAATGCGATTTATTGTCAGTAGTTACTTATTAACAAGGTGTTACCAATTGGAATATGAACTCGGGTGTTGACTATTTACATATATTCCCGTTTGTATATTGTGTTACAGAACCCCCTCGACCATGGCGCATAATTAAGTGCAGTTCATTACGTATTTAAACTTATAGTCGATGCATATCACCCGGAAACGTATTCGAAAAATTCCTCATAACCCGCTTTAGAAGACCAGTTTGTCTTTAAAGTTTTAGATTGTCTCTTGAAAATAAAGAAAATACTTGGACCATGCTTGTATTGACTTGTATTTGTTGAAGACCATTAGTAAGATTTAGCCATCTGATCTGGAAAGCACAAGTTTCGACTTGAATACATTCAGAGCCACCTTGTTTCTGCTTAACGTCACCCACCCACCTTCAGCCATTTTCATCTCTCCACTTGGCATCACCTTTAATTTATACTATTAAATTTCCACCGTTAAATTTATAATATCCCCATACCCAAATCCAATTCCCATACACTTGCCATTGTAAAATATTTTATGCTCATGTTACTCCCCATATAATTCGCCCTCCCTCCATTCCCACACATTTGGGTTTATTTGTGTGTATGCAAGACAAGGATTGATATTCTATCGGTTGGTTGGCTTAATGCTTCATCCCACCTCCTCCTCCGCCGCCGCCTTAACTGGCAACCATAGGTCACATGTTTTGCAAATCAAATGACACAAGTCCTCGAATATGTGAGCCCACATGAAGCGCACATGTGCGAGCAGCGCTGTAGCGGCTGCAGCGACAACCGTGGCGGGCACAACAGTGGGGTGGCATTTACCCTACGGCATGCATATATTTGACCTCAACGGGATTTTCATTGAATTGCCATTGATTGATTACATTATGGGAAATCCCTGCAGAAATATTGACGAATCATATGTCATGCGGACGTGTGCTGTGCTGTTCATCTCTCTAAGGGGCCACAAATATTAAAGACCCTGATGTCAAAAGCCAGTTAATTGGCCATTCCGACTGGGTAGCCGGCTCTGACTGAAGTACAAGTGTGGCTAGGGGTAAAAAAACGCTTTGCACTGAATTAAGTGAAAAGTGCAGTTTGTGCCCATCTTCCCCATATAATAGACTAGAATACGCTCACTTGTTTCGTCGGCCGTTTGTCGTTGTTGTAAGAGTTACAAGTGCACAACCCTTGTTCAAGGATCGCCCATTCTTCTTCAACCACCCCCTGGCGTACCACACTCACGGGGAAGGCGCAGGTTGATTGTGTTTTGTTAGCAGCAGTATGTTGCACTTCACTTTGGAAACTGAAATTCAACTTCATCCCTGGTGAAATGTTCCAAGGGGGCTGCGAAACTGGCGAATCATCTCTGTACACTCGTGGGTTTAGGGTGGCCTGGTGAGGTTGCATAAATACACCTGTCGTGTTTGGTTTCTTCTGCCTCTGCATCCGCACAATCAGCCATCGCCGCACCGGAATGGTGGGTGGGAGTGTAAGTGAATCCAATGAGCAGCAAGTAAAGTGAGGGATGTAAGAGGGAGTCTAAGGACATCTGAACAATCACAAAATACAAACTATTTATGCTCGTCGGCCAGTGGGTTTGACCAATGTTTGCTGTAGCTGGCTGCTGTTCCTATACGCAGTGCTATCGACCTATCTCCTATTGCCAATAAATTAGGTATTGACAAATGAATATATTGCTTGTTAATTGATCAATGTGCAACCGTATAACATTAGCTAATTTCAAATTCAAATACATAATACCTCAACTCAGTGCTGGAGTGGCTGGAGTATTCGGTTTTCCAATAAAGGCTTAGGTGGAACTTTATCCGTACACCCTGTGTCGGCAATGCAGGTGAAAATTAATTCAACGGCGGCGTGGCTAATGATGGCTGTTTGGTGTTATACAACCATTGGAGTAATTATCGCATGCATGCTAACATGTATCGAATATAATCAAAAAGCCAACATTTAAATAATGATTTATTTGCCGCTTCTTGCATTAAATTTGATACTAAGCAACCCAACGCTTTTCTTTCCCAATGCAATTCATTTGCCATTCATTCATTTGGGTGAACGTTAAGCGATCCATTACATACCCCAAGAAAATGTGGTGGGATTTTTCAGGTTTTTCATATATTCATGCATACTTCAACTATTCCGTCTGTGCATAAAATTATCCGTGCAATGCAGTAAAGAAAAAAAATAATAATAAACGCGGGGAGAGACCAAGGTAGCTACGATTAATTTTACATCTATTGTGTTGAATCAATTCAAGATTGATAATTACACATGTGCTCACACAGTGCTCTTGTGGCTAATTAATTCAGTAAACACTTGCCCTTTGTTACGCTGCTTCCATTAGACCCATTTGCAAACCACCACGAGCCCGGGGCAAAGAATCAACCCACAAGATAAGAGTATTTGCATTTTGCAGCAATTTCAAATTAAAATCACATAAAACAATAAAATAACCCAAAATGACGTACAATCTCAACACGTCTCAGTCACAGCCACATGCTGCAGCAACACTAGGCAAACAGAAACAGAAAAAACGAAAACACGACACTGCACTATCCATACAATCGGCGAGCCACTGTATTTCCAGCGTGCTTCAGTCAGCTTGCCAGCATGCCTGCTAGCCGTCAGTCATCACCATTACTCGTCATGCTCGCATGCGCCTAAAGATTAAGAATGCAATTGCATAGCGCGAATATACACACATATAGAACGAGTATGCGAAATGATGACGTCTCACGGATAGACAGTACCCAGAGGCTAAGTACGTGCACAGTCTGCTCTTATCGTTTTATTAACCACATCGCCCGCTCTACGCTCGTCATCACCATCATCGTCAACGTTATGTACACAACACTGCTCTACACTCTGCAATCGTCATTCAATCTCATGATGATTTTCACAGATCATGCTGGAAATAAGGTAATGATGGGTAGGCGTTGCACGTTTTCCCACTTCTCTCCACGAAGACTCATTGAAACGATGAATCTTATTTGTCTTCGACTGTAGGACTCCCCTTCGTTCTGCAACTCTGCTAGACGTTTCATTCGCATAGAAAGTGCAAGTTTAGCGCCACTTAAACTTCATTCAGCTGGCACAGATATGAATCTAAGATGATTCTCGTTGCTAGACCAATTTAACAGATTAAGCGGTTATGGCCGCATGATATTGTACTCATGCGTTTGGTCTGCAAAATAAAAGTGACAGTTTAGAAACTACTTCGCCGATGAACAGAACGAGGCGCACGAATGCGGATACATTAACCCTGCCTGGCCTGGTGAGTGTGCATTTGATTCATCATGCGGAATGCAAAGCACGTTCGATCTAAACGCCTCTATTGTGGTAGACATTGAAATTGCAAATTGAGCGCAGTGTGTGAAGTCGGGGAAAATCTGCAGCCTGCACCTAACACCGTATTTGATGTGTTACCGCACCAAAAACGACTTATCTAATTTGTCAATCACTTTACTGTCGAAACATTGGATGGATGGTTGTCCGGTTGAAAGTAATTCCCTAACGAATCCTTTGGTCAATGATATTAGGAGCACCCTCTTCTCACTAAAGAAACTGTCATCTAATATGCATATAACCGCATACACAGATGCATGCCTACTGTGCCTCACAATCACGCTCGTCATCGTTGTCGTGCAATAATACACCACCACTGCCGTGGACTGAAAGTAATAAATTAGTCGCGGATCACATAAATCACCTCGAAGTCCGCATTTCTTATAAATGTGCGCAACATACAGGTTAACATTTATGATGCATTGTATCCAGTTTGCTTTTTTTTGCTCCCTTCGGTCTTTCCTTTTTGACGCCTTGTGTCAGCAGTTGTTGTGGAGTCGGGGTATATCTACTTCCACCCAACGCAATTGCTTTGTGTAATGCAATAGCACGGTGGCCTTAATATGGAGCACTAGAGTGTGTGTGTGAGTATGTGAATGGTGCTTAACGTTTTTCTCTTCTCTGTTGTCCTTGTGTTTGGTAGATTTCTCTTGCTTCAGTATTTGTATGAATGTTCTTTTTTTTTATTTCATTTGAAGTGTCCATTTCCTGAAGATTTCGCTGCGACTTCATATGCGTCTTAACTGGCTACTAACACCAGTGAGAGTGTGGTAACGACGGCATCGTCGCCGTTATGGTTTCCCTTTGCGTCTTCGTCATTGAAACTGACATATTCCAAGGTATAGGACATTGTAGTCATGGCTATCATACATCAGGGATGAAATATACACTCATAAACTAAATTGCAAATTAGCCGAAGTTCAACATAGTGCCTGAGATGTATGTTTGACAGCTGAACTTCGTTTCATATAATATATATATATATATATATATAGCATTCAGTATTGTGCACGTTATCACTTGATGCGATTGAACTTAAGTCGTTAACTGCTGGGATACTCCTAATGTCCGCTAATAGAAAGTACTCCAGATGAAGACGTTCTTAAAATCAGTACTACTAGTCGTATCACAGTGGGCTTCGGCTCACAACAGCTCCTCCACAGATGTCTTCTAATTAAGTACTAGATGAAAAATACGGTTTCCATAAATGCAGTTGAAACTTGTACAGATTGGTGTGTGGTGCACAAATATGCACATATATTCCGATTCTGTTTCTGGTGCACATTTACAGATTTATACTCGCAAAATAGCTGGACCCAACGTACGATGAGCGTGTGTAACGCTACCAATTACTATAATTACAATTATAAACATCTCCAGTGTGTATAAATATTCAATACGATTTAAAATACTGCGAGAAAATGTGTAGGAAAGAATATGAATGTTAAATAATTAAAAACTCTTCAAGATTTATGCGTTAAAATTGAATGCTAATGATGTTTCATCAAAGCAGGAGCACAGAAGTTTAAATCCATAAGAAAAGTCACAAAAATTAAATATGTTGTGGCAATCACTTGTAACACAATCTACTCTACCTCTGAATGCGAATACGAGAGACAGGAATCACCCAGCCATAAGAAAATTAAATAAAAAGAAGAAGAGAAGAAAAGGCTCCACTCGGTGTTCGGGGATCTCTTGTGGCATTCGGCGGCAGTATGCGTTTCAACGGGTGTAGTATATGTGCAAATGGGGGGGAAAAGCCTTCTCTCTTTCTGACGGGAAGAAAAAATATCAAAAACCCGCAATCACACTCGCATTGCCCAAGATGCAAGTCTGAATCAGACGGCACATGGCAGGACTAACAACAAAAAATTAAATATAATCTCGAAAATGCGAGACTTCTCTTGACAGATACAAAATTGAGTTAGTTAACAGTTTTATATGCGAGTATGTAGATTTATTTTTATATTTATTGTTGTTGTTCTTATTTTTATTTTTTGTTTTGTTCTTCTCATCCATCTCTGTGTGTGCGCCTTCGTCCCTTGGGGGCATTCTTTTGTAGTATTTTCTTCTTTTTTTCTTAACACGAAGAGTTGTCTTTTGACAACTGTCTCTGGCCACAGCTCGCGCGAACGATCACACATTCTACTTAAGATAGAAGATAAGCTGGGATATTCTTAAAGAGTTCTTATTCTTCTTTTTTCATCTCTCTTATTATTATTCTTCTTCCACCACGAACTTCTGACAACTTCTGACAGTTTTGCAACATGCGATAGTGTGATAGTCCAGTTGGAGGGCCTAGACAATATTATGATGTACATGATACTGCACAAACAGCGATTAATAATAAATCATTTTGTTTAAATATGTTCTTTTTTTTTGCTTTCAATTTCAATAGTTTCAAAAGAGGAATGCAAGAAAAGGGGAATCCTCTTTGTATCAATGTATCCAGGCGGATATCTGTTGGTGGTAACATATTTTATCCAACCGCCAAAAGTGTCATGTTACGGAGATTTACGACACGTCTTTTCGTGTGTTTTGATCACGCCCAAAAATACATGTCTGTATGTATGCATACACAAAAGCGTATACACACTGGTCAGTAAAAAAAAGTGAATAAAAAAAGGAAAATATTTCACAAATTTTGTGTAGATTCTTTTCATTCTCTCGAAGATTATTCACACGAAATAAATTCAGCATTTGAAGTGTTCTTGTTTGCTCATGTTCTTTTGCACAATCGGCTTCGAGCGAACATCTCAATAATCCGATCTTTGAAAAATGCCAAAAACTGACTGGCATTTTATGGGAGTTGCATTCTTTAAACCCTTGTGCATTGCTTAAATCTTTGGTGAGCCTTTCTACACGATGGACTTAAAATTGAAGAACTAATGTCTCCTCTTTCAGTTCCAGCCCCAAGCGTGCAAGTAGTCGCACGTGATCTAAAAAAGAAAGTGAGCTGCTGAAGAGCGCTGAACAATCTCTGGAAGTAGAACAAGTAAAACGTAGAGCCTACTTTAAATGCTCCATAGCTTCAAAATTCGACTCAGAGGGTGTCCTTTAAATTTTAATATGCAACTGAAATACTTTTTTATCTCTAACACCCCTGTCATGCGATGAAAGAGTCACAACAAAATTTAGTCTGCAGTTAGAAAGAGACGCAAGCACAGGAATGCTGTGTGCAGTCTGTTTTGACATATGGAGAGGTTCAAGCCTTCTCCCCGTAATGATCTATTGCATTTGATTAAAAGATTTATTTCCCAAGAAAACCGAAGCAGGTACCCCGACTTAGACTCAAGATGTACTTGCCGATGAGATATCTTTAGATTAATCATCGGTCGGTGCATACAAGACCGTAAGGTCGGCCATGTTATGACTTCAAGGTGGTGGCTATGGTGTTAATGGTCGATTTTTTATATGTAGTGGTAAGTGGGTATTGGATTGTGGAGATTTATTGTATTCCTGTATTGCATTATATCAATGGCTGTCGTTCTTCTTTTCTATGTGATTTTTTTTTCTTGTCTGATCTCTGTTGTGGCTCGGGGCCATTTTATTTAAAAAAAAAGAAAATCATATCCAAATGTTTTAAGCCTCTGTTGTTGGGATAGGCTTGAAATATATTTGTTAACTCTTGAACTCTTACAAATTTAATGCCGTCTTGTTTTTACATGCGTATATGCGTCATCGGTAATGGTGTAGCTATCTCTAAAGGTGTATGTTCAAGAATATATTTAAGCCAAATTAAAGATGCTGTAAGTGATCTACAGGTTATTTTACTCACGCAGGCACGGCACCAGAGTTGGTACGTAACTCTACGATCAAATCAGCAATTTAATTTGTTTACATTGAGACAATACATTGGTTGGTTAATGGTCATCATATTTTTTTCTGACCATAGCCGACTTAATCTTATTCAGTTGATGTCAGATCAAAACTATGTAAGCTATTTAAAACATTTGCCAAAACCAACTGTGGTAAGAAAAATCCCTTTAAAAGTCAGATACTATTTCGTAAAAAGTCCCCCAAGTTGAATACAAACTTTCCATTTGTGTATCAAATTAACCCAGTATCAATTAAGGTTACACTTCTAATAGGAGTAGTATAAATTTATAGCAACAAAAGGTTGGTCCAACTCGCCTTCCAATTCATACACTTTCCACAGACCGGATTTTACTCATACGAATAACTAACATTCTTCGCGACCTCCTGACATCATGTTAGACAAAATCTCAGTTCCTGTAGCAAAACCAGTTTTCGCCGCAAACGCAAATCTAATTAGACCACCTGAAAACCGACACATTGGCAACACCTTTCATTCCAGGTGAAATCATTAATTCGCCCATTCGGGTTTGAATCTCCGATTATGTTATGGTTCTCATCCAGACAAACTCATAAAAAATGATTAAACACATTTTGGCGGTAAACAAAACTGCTCTCTGAGCAGACCAAAATTAGTTTTGATCACTTTCACGCATAGAATCAGCTGTTATTAAACTTCACTTTCTCCTAGTAAGTGTACAATAATCCCGCATGCATACGAACACATGTTTTCTGAGTGGACACATTCAATGTGTGTGTGGAGATATGTGGCATTTGTGTCAAAACGTGAGCAAACATAATTAATTTTCATATTTTTTCATGTTCTCTCATATTCCATCTTTTCATCCACACTTCCACAAGATGGATGACATGCAAAGAGAGCGAACTGAAAATGAGAGGGGAACTAAACCATACGATACGTCATCACAGCCGGTGTTATGACCGTTACTAAAAAGGCAAAAAAGAAAATATCTCAGCCTGCCAGAAAGACACTCACTCTACCTGTGTGTGCAGAAAGACCTCCATGCTACAACGAAACTGACTGACAGCACACAGACGGTCACCACCGAAGAACACACAATCCACCAAGTTCACCAAATCCAAAATGGGTACCCGAAGTATTCAAAGTCAAATCGGAAAGGTGATAATGAAGATGATGATGATGGTGGTGTCCATCAGGGCATAGTAGTGGTTGGTGCCGATGATGGTCGTGCTGATGGTGGTGGTTAACAGTGGGAATGGCGACGATTGTTAATCTCCTTCCATTACTCATCCGCATCTGAAGTCTGTTTGGATTTGGACAGTCGTTCTATACAACTCTCAAGGTTTGGCTTTAGGTTCGCGCGCGCTCGATTTTTGATGTGCATCTCTTTTTTTCTTCGCTAGTATCTTCAAGATACACGCATGGTGTTATTTGGCCGCTAAAGTTTTTAGTATTTTCATTCATGGTTGGCCTCTGGTACCATAATACTTGGATCATGGTAAATTATAGGTTTGTTTGCCTCGTTGGAGATACTTGTATTTTTGTTCCCCATTTTTTCATTACTTTTTTCTTTTCTTTTTTTTTTTTGGTATCAGCGGAGGTATACAATTTGGAACAGTTCTGTCATTTCTGGAATACCTACACGCTGCATTACGATGTGCGAATATTATTTATTGCTGCCCCTGTTCATGAGCTTCTTCGTTGCTTCGGTCCCAGCTCCAGCTCAACAACTCGTAAATAACCATGCTAAAGATCTAGAAGCTCCGTTATTTGTATCTTTTCTCCCATTTCATGTTTCTATTTTTATACTGCAGTTGTGGTGTAAACTACTTTGGTGGGGAAAGGATTGCTGAATTGCCGGGTTTGCCGGATGCACATTCTGGTTATCCCTTAGTGAAGTTTGTGGCGGGAACTAGAATGGGTGTTACAAAGAGCGCTGTGAAACAACTTTACCGTCGCTAAATGGACCTATAAAGTACTGAGGAAAATTGATTAATTGCCCGAAGTGTTCCACTGAGACTGCAAAATTCTTTCCGAAATTAAATGTGTTAACAGATTTAGATACTTTTCGTGTTCTCACCGTTCGACAGTGTGTATGTTACTTGCAGTTTTTGCGTTATATTTGCCTTTGCGAAAATCACTAGTGTAATTTCAAACGGCATGTGCATATGTACATATGTGGTAGTCCTCATTGAATTGCGAAGTGAATGCGTGCTTGTAGTTTTAGTTTAGTCATCAGCGCGAGCGCGCATACCTCAATTCGGTCCGTCGACTGTGTACTGCATCGTCACAGTACGTTGTGGGGAGTGCAGGGTCCAATTGCTGGGTTGTTGGTGTTTGCAAACTTTTTGTTTTTTTTTTTTTCGTTTCTGTACTTTTTCAGTTTGGTGCGCGCATTAATCTTCTCAGGTGATAATTAACAGGCGTTTTGCCTTGTTAAGTGCTTCTGGAAAATAGTAAATTGAATATCACTGTTGTTGCCTGTTGTGTGTGTCTTGTTGTTTCAACTGTGTAATGGGTTAAGCGGTGACACAGTCTTTAAACGAAGTTCAAGAGATCTACTGATTATTATGATTTTGTTTTGATGAGACAACAATTAATCGAGTAATTAAACATTGCATGCGTTAGATAATACGATCTGTTTTATAGACGTTGCAAATAAAGTGGCGGTGACGTTGATATTTTACTTTACTTGTTGGCCTCGCTTCCATCATTATCACATATTCTAAAGTTCGATCAGAAAAATTGCATTCGATTCTGGACGTTCACTTGTAAATGCACATCACACTACAACCACACCACAGATGGCTATGCACTATTATGGAGCTTGTTATGCTATTTGTTAGAAGAATTTTAAAATTGTATTCAATGTCCATTCGTCGATAGATTGGGAGCACACAGATATCCACCCATGCATTCAATCCACTTAAAACTTAACTTTTACCCCCAATAAAACCGATTCAGAAGATCTTCAAAGAGGAAGCCTCCTTGACTCCTATTTATGTCTAAGTACATGTCTCGCACTTGATGCTAACCGATCACTTTGAATAATCACTGAATCCGAATGCAAAATGCATTTGCACCCGCTGCAGTATCGCTTTGATGATTGAGCACACTAATGCGGCCGCTGGGAACATTTTAAACGAGACATCAATATCGCATGAGCCCCCATGTAATTCCCCCTCAGTCTTTTGATTCCCTCATGACTGCTCATTGCTTAGAATAGAATTCACTCAGACAAAATCCCGATATTAACAAATACTTTTATTGAATTTAAAATACGCTTAATTGATTAAGGAGAGCATAGGTTTAAAATTGTTAGCTGATCAATTTAAATTATATTTCTTTTCATTTAAGTCAAATGGGTGTATTCTCTCTTCAAAAAATACATGCATGTGTGTACGAATCGTACAGGTTTTGTTATGGTTCGCTGCTTGTTCTTGCGAGAGAAAAAAAATGCAAACAGATAACACAAATTACCTTAGGGGGACCACGCCAAAAGGGAGAACAAACAAAACATAATGCTATACCACTTGACTTGTCGTCGGCAAGCAGCAAAGATTGAATGTTCGTACAAATTATAAATTCACATCACTAATTGAATATTGCATACTGTGCTTCTTGTGTGCACAGTTTTTTAGTGATTTCAAACGTACGAAAACACCGAGATGGGTGAAGATTCCTAGTTTTCTCTTTTAGATGAAACAACGAGGTCTTGGGATGTAGCATTTTTCTGCTTTAATTATAATCCGCCAAGGTCTAGAAGGCAATGACTTAGTTAACGCAACGAACGTCCATCATACACATGCAACAGAAAGAAACAAAAAAAGCGCTGTGTGCAATCCAAATTTCAACTATTTCTTCACAATTCCTTACAGGTTTTTAGATTCTTTTGAATGGATTCCTAGATTTAATTTCACCATAATTCCAACAAATTGTAAATAAATGAAATGTACTATGCTGCTGTTTCGCCGTAAAGCCCGCAGTCACAAAACATGATTTATACTTCCGTTGCGAATTTCACTCAGTCCACGGGTAGATTTGCATCAGGCTGGTTGAAAGGCACCCTCCGAAATTCAATTGCTTCCTTTGTAAATAAAATACCCTTGAAATCTGCCGCACAAGCTCTTGCGAGTGTGCCTATGTATATAGCCAAACATACCGTGCAAATATGAATAATATTCATCACAATAAATTACAACAAGTGTTGCGATTAATCGTCTGCGTTTGTCTCCTTCGGAATTTTACGAGTGGTCCTACTGACCTGGATTCAAAATTGCCACCATTTAAATGGAGGACCAATGTCAAGGGTCTAGCGAAGGAGAGAAAACCTTTTTCTGATTTATCTTACCTTCGATTCCTCTTCAAATTCATATCTATGAGCTAATAAATCATGTAATTCTCATGAAGGCATTAATTAACTGAAACTAATTATTTGTGTTTTTTTGTTTTTTTCGTAACTCTCGATTGGTATTGAAACGTAGTAAAACGCAGACGGAACGTTGGTGAGAACATTAAAAGCACAATTTTGACATAAGATCCATACGCACAGCATTCAATGTTCATTTGTGTATAAAATGAGCCCGCATGTTTTTTGGGAGCATAAATTATTTTGCCTAAAAATCGTATTGATATGTTTAACTGATATGAAAGCAGAAGAAGCAAAACTTAAAGCACTATTGCTTTCGGATCCATATAATTATAGTAGAGATAAAAAAAAAATATACACAAAAAACCGAGATTCTGTATCTGATATTTCAACGCCATATTCATCGGCATGCGTGGATGGTAAGTTACAGATGACTGGCTTGAGGTGTGCAAGTCATCGTATGCGGTTAAGCCAGTTCTGTTAGCCCACTTTTTGAAGAAAAAAAAAAAAAGAGTATATATACGTATACACGAACAAAAAGGACAAGATAATGAGGTGAAGATGCATTGGGGCCAACAAAATCCATCTTTGCTATGAGTCCACGGAATCAATCATTTTCTCTCCCCACAAAGGATTGAAGAAATCAGACGAGGCACAAAAGTAAAATAATATCAGAAGAACCACACTCAGTGGATTCGAAATTTTGATAGCACCCTACGCAATTGAATCAAAGAAAATCGGGATCAATGAAAATGGCATATATAACAAAAATTATATCTTTGCACTCTTCGCATAGACTTAAAACAGGGAAATGCTTTTAGTGTGCATCTGAAATAAGGACTCCGAAGAGCTTGTCACAAATCCTAATGAATTTCATACTTTTTTCACCACTAACCTACTACAAAGCATATTTTGTCTCCACCAACCAACAAACTAAGTCTACCCTACACAATAGGCTGGGGAGAGAAGAAGCATCGATTATGTGATTGCATGTTCGTTGATGCAGCTTCTGAACATAATTTAACAAATTTATGACTTGTGCTATTGCAATCTGCCACTTATGTAACTACCGTTATGATGATATAGTCTCGACCCTCATTAAATTATAGTTTTGAATCTGACTTGTTGTGATCAAATAAATGAACAAATGGAATGGTTACTTAAAGTGTTTACTTAAATGTTTGAATATCTTACCATTGTAACTGTTATGAAGTTCTTGCTGTATGGTGTTGATCTTACCTACAATAAAATGATAAACATAAATAAAAAAAAATAAATATAACTAAATAAAGAAGGGGAAATAATATTTCAAGAAAAAAAAAATAATAAGGAACATAAGCTAATATGAGCGGGATTATATAAAGAAACTATTCTGCTCTTGCCTGGCTACTACATGGAAGTGTTGGTGGATTAAAAATGCCCATCTCAATATGTATTCAAAAGATAACTGCACAGTGCCATATCTTGGGCTATTAATCAACAATATTCTACGTTTTTATTTCGTAATTGCTATTTACTCTTCTTTCTATGACCGCAGTCAACCTCAATGGCGTAGTCGACAAGTTAGCATAAGGCACAGGCCCCAACATTAATCTCTGCTCACAAAGCAGATAAAATGAAAAACAAACTATCATTAAGAAAGTAAAAGGCAAACGGAACGTTTCTTCTTCTTTTTTTTGTACTCTATCCTTATACCCTTACACCTTCCTCCCCTTGCGTTGGTTAAACATACATACATACGTATGGTCCTAGCTACTCGAAAAGAAGGCAGACAACAGAAAACAAAAATCTGTTGGAAAAAGGATCCAACAGCTCACAATATTAAAATGATGCAGTGGCAGATAATAAACACTCATGTCAACAAAACGTATCCTTAAAAATGTGTTTCTTATGCACACTCACCTTTGTTGCCTTGTACTCTGATGGCGGAATGGTGGTGGCAATAATGATGATGGTGACTGGTGGGGTGGTAAATGTAAGTCAACAACTACCGTACTCACTTAGATTGTGTATATCTCTACACACCCGGGGTACTCTTTCATCCAAAGTGCCTTTAAATGCTGTTTAGCATTAAGCGTTGTTACACCAAGTGGAAGAAGGGGAACACTATTCAGAGGAGTGCACTGTGATGGGCAAAATGGCAAAAAGGATCTGAATGGTGGGATGACACTTTTGGGCGTTGATTTTTTTCCCCCAACAAAACCATGCACTTTGCATTGTTTCTCAGATAAGTTTGAACCTTTAGCATGAGAAATGGAAAACTATTAAATATATTTACGAAATGAACAAAAAGAATAAAAATGTGTGAACAAAAATATGCGCACATATTTACACTTCACTGTGAAACGCAGATTGAAAGGCAAATGCAAGATAGAAAAAATGATTTAATAGCAGCGATAAACCACGTGTGTATTTAAATACTGGCGCCTGTGTAAACGTAATTTTCACACAATTTTCAAATCGTTTTCGACGCTGCGAAAATCCCTTAGACACTCGTTTCCGAGAGGGAACTTCTATGCGGCATATTCTCGTCCCACTTCAGGGTGAATAGGGAGCAGTGTTCCGCTGCCTTCAACTATTATGCGCTCGTTCAAATGTTTACATTTTTTTTGTGGATTTTTCTTTTTCAGAGAATGGAACGTTTATGTTTGGACTTCGGGGCTTGCAGCAGTTTAAAGTTTAACATGTGTAACTTAATAGCATACATATATTAATTAAATCATATTTTCTTCTTCGCAGAGAGAGAGACAGAGTTGAAAAGACACGATAAACATTATATGTGTTTTAAAGCTTCAACATCTAAATGTGTCCACTTAAGAAAACTTGACCGGTTCGTTTATTTCCCAAAGAAGGATTTATTTAAAGTTTTGGGTTATGCTTTGCGGACATTGACAACGGAAAATGTGCGATAGCGCAGAAAAGTCATTAGGGAAACATTATATTGACATTAAATGAAGGAGTTTCTGTCCTTCTCCAAGATTCTCTTTCTATAAGGGAAGCGCTGGTGTGCGAGAGAATGCTACACATAAAACTATTCATATATTTTTCATTCAAATTGAATTGACACCCTTAAATTATTTACATTAAGTTTTTCTTTTTTTTTTTTTGATAATCGAGTTATTTTTTGAATTATGGTGTACCAAGTAGCTTACTGACCAACTTTTGGGGGCTGTCGCAAGCATTTAAGGTTTTGCGTTAAATGAATGCTTTTGAGTATGCGTGCTTAATATTTGTATATTAACTTTAAAATTATATAATTAATGCTAATATATCCAGTGCAGCAATAACGAACGTTTTCTTTCTTTGAAGTATTTTTTTAAGATGATATTTTATGATTGCAGGTTTTTTTATGTATAAAATATATTTGAAATACATATTTTTCATAACGTATATGTACGTTATATGCGCGTCTTATTTTTTTCATTTTTTCCATTGGCTATATGAATACTGTTACTAGAGGTGTAGTTTTGAACGTCTCTCATATCGGCCAACAATCAGTAGTTATGGTTCGCATTCTTGTTTCTGTCTGCAAACGTCTGGTGCATGTCATGGGTCAATTATGTGTACCGAAGTCTTCCTGGATTGTCAACTATTCCGCTGACACGCAATTGAATTACGTGTGTAATAAAATAGGCTTTACGACGTTCTAACCTTTTCACATTTTAAAAAAATACGGATAAACAAAACCAGCATTAAAGCAGCTTTGCATTGTTTAGATGGTTATAAGGATGAAAGATTAAACAATTAACAAACCGGATAAATTATCAATGCAAATCAATATCTCATTTATTTGCAAAAAAACAACCATAATATACCGTCGACATTGTCAAGCCCATGTCAACCATCGCACCCCATTAATTTATCCCAGCTACTTCTGGACACTGTAATTTAGTTCGACCCAATTATTTTCCGTTCATAAAAATTATGAGCCGACGCTGGTTTTTGTTGTTTTTGTTAGGGTTTTGTATACACAGAGGTAGAAATACACATCACTATGATGCCACCATAATAACGACATACAAACACACCGCGAGCGAAAGTTGGAATGTATACAGAAAAAAACAAAACAAAAACAGAAAAAAAAACGAAACAAAAACGCAAGAGAATTAACAAAAAATAAATAAAATAAAAATAAAATTAAATCTCCTATACCACATGTATTAAGTCTGTCATTTTTGGCCATTCAAGTGTGCGCCATGAGAACATTATAAAACAACAAATCACCGGTACAACACACACATCGTTCGTCTCTAGTGAAGCCGGTATGGGGAAAATCTGATTTTAATAATGATTTATTTATTATTAATAATTCATTGGTGGCCGATATGCATCTGAAATCGTTGCTGCTTTTTTTTGTTCTTATTTGTATTCTTCGCGTTCAAACTACACGCATCTGCACACTTTCTGGAGAGTGTTATTTGATTTTTCTTCTCCGTGGGTCTCCTCTTCGATAGGGTTATGCGTTTCAGTTTTGGGGATACAAAAAAATGTGTATGCACGTGTAACAGTTTGAGTGTTTGGAATTAAATTTACTAATTCCTTTTATGATTAACATCAGAGTGATATCTGTGCATGGACATTTATTTTTTTCTGGAGAAGGTACGTAGTGGTATATATAAACATTTAGGACGTTTGCAGCTACGGCTCAAACGACATCATCTCAGTTGATGTAATCAGTAGAATGTGTCCCATGCTCACCTATTCACATGAGGAGTTACTTCGCAAGGAATCTAAATTGAGCACACAATGATTCAATTTATATTTGGGTCATGTTTGCGTTGCAATTCATTCAAAAAGCGAACGTAACTTTGCCAGCAAGCAGCAGCCATTCGACATCGAAGACGCTGTAATTGTCCGTCTAGCAAATTTAGAACTAAACATGTGTGTCCTTGAAGTATAAGACACAAAGTACATCTATATTGTATAACAATTGTTTTCACACACAATTGCCAGTCGTTGGTTTGCGTTTATGATTGTTCATCTTTTTGGTACGTGAATCCCACAAAACAAAAGTACATTGTAAAGCAATAATCATTATGTTGGCCGTAATAACTTGGTGAGAGGTTTCAGTCAGATCCTGAAAACCGAAACGCATTCGAATAATTGCACAACGTGACTTAGTACTGCCCCAGTCGACAGGTAACATTCATGATACAATCATGACAAGTTATTGAAAATATTTTCAAGGTCATTCAGCAGCAACAAAAAAAAAAAAAGAAAAGATATTCCCGTATTAAGGTGGAATATCGTCTCAGAAGTTGCTCTTGTGTGGGCACTGCTAATTTGCAATAAATTGATGCGAAACTAATTCATCATGATGTAATTCCCGAAAAAAGAAATATTGATTATACATACACACACTTTGTTTTTCGAACCTCGACTTTTTCATCCTACCGATGAACAAGATACTCGGCACAAGGATGGGACACGAAGAGGGACAAATTCGGAGCACAGATTTCTTGCGAAGGAAAAGGAATCGCGCCGAGATTTATGGATATTTTTATCGATAATGACTTAAAAGCCTTAAACTGAATGATTTAAAGGTTGTATTGGAAGAATGTAGCCATTTCAATTCCCTATATAGAGAGCCGATAAACTTGCATATTTTTTCAAACATCCCGAAGAGAGCAACACCACACCACGGACCACCATCTGTAATTTGTTTCACATTAGTTTCGTGTGTGGAGCAAGTTGCCTTGTTGGTGTGCTGATGAATCTGGTATTGACAAGCACTTGGAACGTGTCGCTCGTTTTTAAACATTTTTTCTATGTTTTCTTTTGTAAAGGCTGGCACTTCCTCAACCCAAAGTAAGCCTAAGATCACACGATAGTATGGAAAAGAAATAAATTAAAAATTTCTCACATTAATAAAACACAGCGTAAGCAAATTAAATGTCCAACAATAACAGGAATACCAAACAGAAGAAAAGCAAAAAAAAAAAAAACGAAACATGAACCTACCACCGACGACGATGGACAACACTCGGCTATACACAGTAAAACGTATCTGTTACTATTCATTTTTGTTGGATTTCATACTTATTCGATGTAGCTTTAGGTATACAGCTAGCATATTACGCGTAGTCGCATGGACTAGCTTTCATCGCTCTGACAAGCTCGGTGGGCATTCGAGAATACATGTTGAACTCTTCATTCGTTTGGTAGCTCCCAATGATGATTTTCACAATGATGAATGGCCACTTTGTATCATTATAGCTAGGCGATCAGAGATTCTTTTTGAAAAGAAATAAATTAAAGATATTTCATCTAGGAACAATTTACATAATTAACTAATTAGTATCTGCATCCGAGGTGGCTACACTAAGTGAATCTGTTAAGTTTTATGCGAAAGTAAGTTTCTTCTTTTGTTTGATTTTTTTTTTTTTTGGATGGTTTACGTCATGATCGGTAGTGATGCGTTGAATAAATATTCATGTGCCTTAGAACGGGATTTATTTGAATGTTTTCATAAATACCAAAGAAGACAGACACACGCTTCAAGTTCGTTGAATATCACTGAATTTTATTTACAGCACTGATTTCGTTTCGTTTGCTGCATAAAATTGCTTTGGATTTATAACAAATGTTTCGAATTTTAATCATATTTTTTCGGACCCAAAATGCCATGTTCTCATGATGTATAATTTATGTTTGAATGAATATTTTTGATGTAGGTTTCGGTTGGGCAGCCATGTGATGGCAGTCTCTCATCACATGTTTTCGAAAATGGCAAAAATCAAGCAAGAAATATGCTAGTTGCAAATAATATCAATTTTTGACTTAGAACTCGAAGAAGATATCACTATTCAGGTTTGAATCTCATGATAAGCGATTAATCTTTAAAAAATAAGTATAAAAATGTATGGAATTCAATCTACAGTCATTCACAGAAGTTAGTAAGCAGCAGAAATAAAATTCATACGGAAATTCAGTTTCCTGTAGTTGTTAGTAATGAAATTAAAAAACAAAAATATCCCAAAATCTATAGGTATTTACATTACCAACAAATGGCCATTTTAAGCTTGTGATTGTCCAAGTAGCCAAACTTGAACACTATTCAGCGCGAGGTAAATTGACCACGATAGATGCTGGCATTAGTCCCGTATAATGGCAGGTCCCTCTACTTGATTTACATGTGTGATTGCTTACTTTTGTGATGTGAATTTTTCTTCATTAGAGTTATATTTGTTGGACTATCCTTATTTGTTTTCTTGTTTTAAGTACATTACCAGAACACAGACAACTTAATGCTTCCTACTTACTTTTGTGAGTGACTGTATATTGCATTTAAGGGCAATTTTAAATTGAAAAATCTATCAAATTTTGACTGGAAATTTGCCAGACATCATGTTGAAATACATTTCTCAAGATCACTGACAATCTTACATCAAGCAATATACAAACGCAAGCCGTGATAAATGTTTTATAAATTAATTTACAAAATATAGCAACACCTATTCGAAGAACAAAAAAAAAATGAAAAGAAAATATTAAGGCCACCATTGCGTGCGAAATATAACTCAATTTCACATCCTCCGCGCAATAATAAGGAAAACAAATTAATTAACATACCACTAAAGTGTTGGGAATATTTATTAAAGTATGCAACAAAGAGATCAAATGTGTGATATTAATAAAAAAAAAAATACAATGCGGGTAGACGAAGAAAAAAAAGACGAACTCAACTTTGGCGACATGAGTATTTAACGTTGTTTTTGCTGTTGTAGAATATTTACAAATTTCCCAGCGATATTGTGTAGTACATTTTAAATATGCCATGTGCCCCGGCACAAGTTGTTCAATAAAAAAAAAGAAAATAATGTTTTCGTCTTGCTTTGTATTTTTAACAACAAAAATGTGGGTGTAATGTAGCGTGAATCTTTGTGTTTTTTCTGCCTTTTCACTTTCCCGTTTTTGCATGTTTTTATTGCCTGTTTGATTTTAAACAATTTTATTGCCTCACTTTTTGACAGTTTTCAAGGTTCAGCTGTTTGTTTCTTTTATCCGTTGCCTTTTTTCTCTCTTTCTTTATTTTTGCGCGAATGAATAAGCATATCAAACAACACACGGGGATGCAGATAGATTTTCATCAGTATCGGCCGCTTTTGCTTTTGTTTGAAGAGTGCGAGGGAACGATTGTTGTTTTTTCCCATTTTCACCGTAAATATAATTGGTATTCCATTTTTGGTATAAAATTCAATTTGAATGCAAGCCAACTGTCAAAACTTCGAGTTGCATGATGAAGTATGTGGGGGGCAACGTATCGGATGTGAAGCTTAGTAGTAGCAGCATCATCATCATCACCTCCAACTACGAGTGCACAGGATTTGCTCGTCGTTTTCGCCGTCATTATCATCGCCTTCCTTTGGCCGATTCATCTGTTGGTGCGGTTTTTTTTATTTTTTTTATTTTCCCGTGTGTGTTAAGAGCAATTCTCTCTCTACATCTTTTCATTTTCAGAGCAAAAAACAAAAAAAAAAACAACATCTAAAATTAATAATAAAATCCGAAGCAAAAAGCATACAGACCCAACTGGCTGCTAAAGGATGACTCCGGTGGCAGCGGCGGTGGTGGTCATGGGATAGTTGGATCGAAGGCCTTTTCGCCTCCTCCAGTTCCATCCCCTCACAACCAAGGAAAGAAGTGAGAAAATTTGAATGAATTATTGGCGGAAATCGTGTGCGTATGAACATTTTAATTTATATGCGAATTTCTCGGAGTACGTGTACATTCGAAATGCACCAACAGTTTATGCAATAACAGAAAGACCAACCGTATTTTCTTTTTTTTTACTTATTTTTACTATAGTAATTGTACACTTCTCCTCGTGTCCTTCTCCATGCTCACAATCTTTCCATCGCCTGGCCGTACAAAGTGGAAGAAGAGAAAAAACAGGATGATCATCAGGTAAAAGGGAATCTTGTACGTGCGGGGAATTGCGTCAAAATAAAGCAAAATGAGAGATGTAGTAGCAGTCGATGGTACTCATTCAAGTTGTCCAACTCGATTTTTCCTATTGTACTGCGAGATGAGTGCCGGCCACGATGCTTCTTAATAGGTAGGTACATACAAGATATCTTACATAATTCCTATGGACACATCAGGTAAAATTGTATCAGGATGAAATTAAATGGGTCACAGTGGAAGGGAACAGTTGCAAATTGGGATAATTTGAGTGGCAGAGCCTTATAAAAGTTTTGAACTAATTAGATTAAGTACGTGTTTCTTGTTCTGATTGGAATTCAAAAAGATGCTATAAAAAGCGATTCAGACTGTCATTCATCTTCCGCCAATCAATCGTGCTTGGGAGAAAGAGAAAATTGATCGCACGATTATATGATAATTGTATGAGACGACAGAAACTCGAATATTAATGCGTGTATGCGTATTTCATCATTTGGAGACATGGCTTCTTACAATCAGGTATTTTCTCTGCTGGAATATCAACTTTAAAGAGTAGGACTAAGATTCTGTCAGAGACTTGCTAAAAAGTGGACAAATCGGCTGAACATAGGCACTCAAAGGTCAAAACTTAAATATAGGTAAACATCGGTTGGTATCTGGCAAATTTTTAAGAATTGAATGAACTGGAAGAGTTAAGTTAGGTAGATTTTGTTTGATTCCATTATTGACAGTGTGTCTTCAACTCCAGACCTGTAGGACGAAAAGAAGAACGAAGCAGAAAATGGTCGTATTTAATATCACACAAGTGAAGAAGGACTCCCAGCAACTTCGTGTGTGGAATTGGAAGCATCTAGCCCAAGATCACGCTTGCTAGAGACGCTTGTTGGTTGAGGCCCAGGTCCACCCGGACTGTAGCGCCACACAAAGAAGAACAAGAAGTATGATTGGCGCACGTTAAGGTATTTGAAGTGCAGAAGAACTTTTTTTTTAAAGTTCTGTATAAACCGAAGTGTATTGAAACAATTGTTCATACAGTCAACATACAGTCAAAGAGAATTCCAGGCACATTTTCGAGTCGAAATATTGCTATTCCAAATGCCTATGGAAATTTTGAGTCATGTGTCGCGACTGTCCGGATTGGACTTGGGCCTAGTTTCTACAGCACCCACTCGAGTTGGCCGGGCAGTTGTTCTATCACGAGTGGATAGACCTACAGTTGTATGCCGACTCAGAATGGCGAAGTTTGAGAAGCTTTTTCTAGACAGCCAAACATTCTTTGAGCATTGTCGGTGACTCGAAAGAGGTGGAGCCGTGAATTACAAAAAAAAATTAAATTCGGGGATGGAATGTATAAGTCGCACACCGTTGGAGTCGAAGCACCTATCCACTATGTTACGGACAATAGTCAGCAATAAATAAGTAAACAAAATCACACCGAATTGATAGGTTTAAAAGGCAGCTCATAACAGTGTCAGCTCGTTGCATCGATGGGGTAACATCTTTTTGCCTTTCATAGAGGGTATATTAACCTTTAGTAATAAGCGAAGTCTCAAAAATAATGTATCATATAATCTGTCAAGTTTTTACTCAGAAGAAATCGTTTAAGTATTAACCCATTGCTATCTTCAAGTTGACTCAAGACTGTCTAGAAAACGATGCGCCATCCATTCACGTATCAGCTTGCTGGTTTGACAGCAAGATATTTATTATCAGGAGTATATTTTTCAAACTAAAATAATGTTTCTTTTTTGTTTAAAGTTGGACATTTTCAGAAGCTCTGATGCCTCCTCACCGTTCAAATGAATCAAAGATTCTCGATAAATCTTAATGATCACCATTGTGGTCAGCGAAATAAAACAAACAAAAACCGGGAGGAGAAAACTCCTAAATTACTTAGCACGAAATTAAATTATAAATTCCTTCGTCTGCGAACACTCATCAAGAAGATTTTCCTCGAATTTTTGTTTTCATTTGTTTTCCCATGTAGGTTGCAAATTTGTTTTAAATACAGTATTAACAGAAATAAATATAATATTTTTAAAAATATATCCACCCCGGTGACATGGTGTAGCAGTAGCAACAAATAAACGTGCCTGACAAAGGTGCTGAATAATTAATGTTCGTATTAATTTAATGCGAAATACTTCTGAGGAGGACTGCCTTCATCATAAATTCAATGACTTTTCTCGTCTATTTCGTTCCATTGATTTTGTCCCATTGCCGTTCACCCCTGATGCTGATAAGACATGTGTTCGCTTTATGTAGTAAATCACGTTTAAACAAAAAAAAGTTTAGACCGAAAACAAAAAATTGAAAAAAAAAAAAAGTATAGTGAATTATGCTTATAAGGAAGAATCTTATTGACGATTGGCTCGAAAATGTCTCTGCAAAAACATTGGATTGATCACTATCAATTATGGGTTAATTGGTCGTCTCTTGCATGATAATATATGAATAATGACAAAGTATTTGATTTAAGAAGAAGATGTAATGTAGCAAATTGCGGGTCACTTGAAAAGTGTTTTCTGACTACAGCAACATTGTATCAGACGGGGGGCACAGTAATAACACAATTACCACTTACTGTGCAATATGTACGGACTTGTGCTGTGCAAGTATATAAATACTTCATAAATGTACATAACTGCATGGAATCATGTAGAGACATGGCAAACTATCAGACGGAGTCAGTGTGGAGAGGGTTTGGCTTCGTGCACACTGTGATAACAGTGTGACTAAATGCAGATGTTTTTCATGCCATTGTGTGTCGAAGGTTGCATTTATTTGTAATTTTTTTATTTTTTGTGTTTTGTCAATGAAATTGATTGGTTAGGTAACCATTTATCGTTCACAATCCTTTCTTTTGGAAACCCTCAGCTGGGAAGAGAAACTTAAAAAAGAGACAATTTGTTTCACCGACGGGATTTTAAGCACAAATTTATAAAACATGAGTTGTTTGACTAATCGTAGAAGCGGAACGTCATCAGCAATGACTAGATATGGCACTTGTTTCGGAGGGAATAAGAATTATTCTTTTTTTCCTTTCGAAATGAAACCATAGAAGATATTTTCAGATACCTAAAAGTGGAAAAAATACTTCCGTTTTTGTGAATCCAAAAAAATTGTAAGAAAACGAGCGACATTTTTTGGAGTTTCAGATATGTGAATGTCAGACTCTTCACTCTACGATCACTCAAAAATTATTCGCGAATACGTTTAGTTACATTGTGAACAAATGTAAGAACTTAGTGGAATTTATACGGGAATTGACTTGATGAAAGTTAATCAGCGGATGTCGGCCATGTACTTTTAAACATCACGATTGGGGTGGCTTTCGTCCAATCAACGAGGTCGCAGTTTTTATTGAAAGGCAAAGTCTTTTAAGAAGACTTTAAGAAGATTTCTCAAGATGCTCGATTTAAGTAGGCTCCTTTGAATTGATTTTAAACGTATATAAACACATTTCTCGCGAATTGTAATATTAATCAAATAAAAAATCAGCTACAGCCAGCTATGTCCATTCATACGCCCTATTAGAAGTTACCGCAGCTGATACTTTAATTACAATAAATCACTCAGCAGTTTGATTGATAACTTATCGGATGGACAATCACGAGTCAGAAGGCCCTTAATTTTAATCAACATCCGCTCAAGCACTTGTTATTTGTATTCTTAATCAAAGGTATAATTTATTTCGTGCTTTATTTATAACTCACCTGCTATAGCCATCCATGGGTAAAATGTGTGATTGCTAGCTTGATGTAAACTACTTGCCGCGGTCTGTGCAGCCGCAGCTCCCGAAATTGTACAATTCGCATTCCATGCACTTCCAGCTGCAACAGCACTTGCTGCTGAACCACCACCACGATGGCTAACCGGACTACCACCAGACGTATCCAGGTAGCCACCAACTCTTGAATCTGGAGTACACGCTGATGGTCGTACTGGTATCGAACTATTTTGGCCTGCCCCACTAGCTGCACCACTTCCATTGCCGGCGGCGCCACTGCCACCACCACCGCCACCGCCGCCCGCTCCTCCGCCACCATTCGCACTTGTATTCCAAATGTCCTTGTAGCCATTTGTGTCCCCAATCGAATTCACACCTTTTAGGCAGTCTTGTTTGTAGGCTCCATCGTAGATTTTATTGCATGCTGCTGTAATGCTAGCATCATATGGTGAATCTTGAGTGGAACGCTGCAGATGATGATTTGCATATGGTGACATCCCCAACGAAAGGGGGAAACCTCTGTAGGCGGCCGCTGCTGCTGTGGCTGTTTGATCGTGATGGGCAGCGGATCCCATGCCCATGCCCGTCGCTTGATGCGGGTGGCCATAAAAGCCAGATTGCTCAAAATATGAATTCATACTGCTTGTGGTAAGAATTTTGGCGGCTTATTTTAATCAGCGAATGGGGAAAAGAACACGAGAAAAAAGGAAAAAAGAAGAAAAAAATAGGATTCCCTTTTCTTCTCTTTACTCGATCGTGGTAGAAAAGCGAAACAGTTCAACTTTGACACGAACCAATTCACCACACACTGACACTGCTAAATTTTATTTAATATATGTATATTTTTTCTTTTTTTATTTTACTTCACACAAAAATATGATTAATCAAAGGATATCTGTACTGTGAGCGTAACTTTCAATGTATTTTTTTATTATTCAGATAATTATTTTTTTTTAATAAGCGGACGACACTGTTTTGCATTAAAAGGTTAATCATAAGTAAATCATTTTGCAAAATATTTCACTGTAGCATAATTAAGTAAATAATATAATAAAACTGAGATTCACAAAAAAACCAAATCTCTTATATTCGGATTTTTGTGGCGAATATGCTCTGTCGTGACACTTCACTTCACTGCAAAGATTTGTTGCATACACAATCTACAGGTTTGCACAAAAACTTAACTAACAATTGACAAGGACTGCTTGTTGTTTAACTCAATTCACACTGCCGGCTCTGAGGTATCTTAACTAACACTTCAGGATGAACATTCAAATTTTTCGTATTTTATTGCAAAAAAATCAAAAATGCAATGACAGTTGATCAATAGTTTATCTTTGAAAACACGTAATATCAAGGTTTAATGTTAAATAATAATTGCGACTAAACCGATATGGAATATTTGCTGGTCTCATGTGTTCGGTTCTTATTGTTGCTTTTGTGTGTTATTATTATTTTTATTATAGTTGTATAATTTTCGGTGGCAAAAGAAGAAAGAGAGCCGATGATGACGACTATGACGACGACGACGACGAAGATGATGATGCTGATGATGATGATGATAATAGGCAATAATAGTAATAACAATAATAATAATCTATAAAAAGAGCGCGCGCCTGATCTTAACCGTTGCCATCGAACGAATGTGATTTGGTTTCTCGCAATAATACGATTTTACTCTGGGAAACTACACACCAACCAGCAACGACACTGACGGCGACAACGAAGACGACGACGATGACGACGAAAACTGTGCGATAAACTGAAAAACTCGATTCTCGTTGTCCGGCCTGGTACTAACTCTCAGATATACGTTCCGTCCTATAGCAGTATCTGGTCGTTCCACCAGCAGCGGCGGCAGTACGAAGTTGGTGTTGGGACTTTTTGGTGGCGGTTTGTGTGCTGTTCCTGTGTGTAAAATGTGATGTGGTAGTGATGGGTACGGTGGTGTTAGTAGTTGGATGGATGAACTTTTATGTTGTGTTGTGTTGTATTGAGTTGCATTCAACGTACTGCTGATAGAAAATTTCAAAGCAAGTCTCATTGGAAATGAATTCAATTCATTTCGTTTCCAACTGAGCGCCGAAGTTGTGTCTCTTTCACTCCTGTGCAATGTGCTACAAAATCGGCTCGAATTAATCGGGCGAATGGAGTGAAGATACTTTTTTTGTGGTTTGATAGAGCGCAGATACAATTTCTTGAACTAACACATGCACAAAGTGGGCGATGAATTCGGTTGGATGAACTTGAGTCCACCGCTCGAGAATTGAGTGAGGTTCTCATGATTCGATGAAGCTTTCTCTGCTGCTGCTGGTGGATGGCGGATACACCGCACAGTAGAAAACACACCACGCGACATGGGGCGAAAATGTACCTGTAAGGATTTTTTCTTATAGGTTGAATTATCTACGAATAATTTTTAAGTGCACATTCGGGCAATCGCCGAGACCACATTAAGGGCATTGTAAAATCTTCCATTAAGATTAATAAATGAACTCATTTTCCGCGGACTAGAACGAAGTGGTAGATGCAGAGCTGGTGGAGGGCTGTGCGCATGGGGGTGGCTGCTTGGTTAGAAGATAGTTTCAGATACAGTTTGACTTTTTCAACTTCTTTCGATTTTGATTTTCTTTGAACAATAAGGAAGTGAATTCGTTTGAAGTTTTTCTGTTTTGCCTTCTCGCAGTTTTATTTTTCTCTCCCTCTCTCTGAAGTGTGTGTGTTTGGTGTAAATAGTGTATCCCGTGCAGTGGGTTGGCAGTCGCATTGGATGTTTGCCCCGTATTACTGAGTTTTATTAGCACGGTGATTATTGCACTTTGAAGAGGAATTCAAGTTGTGAATGGCATGGAATTTGTTTTGTTTGTAGCATTGTTAATGGCTGTGGCTTGATGCAGTTCTCTTGTTTGAAATGTTAGATTGAAGAATTTGACATGCATATTTCGAACGAATTGTGTGTGTTCGAGTTGCAGGGATAAAATATCGGATCGAGTTAAAGTCAATTAAAATGCATTGCAGATGATTAAATATAAAATTCTATAAGTACGGTACATGTTCACAGTAGTTTGATGATAATACCTGAATTTTAGAAAACATTGAACTAGGAAAAATTATTTTACACTAGATAGACAACGATAGATTAATTTGTTGCACATGAACACACGTTCAGCTGTTCTATGAAGTCTGGTTTAAGGAATGATTTTTATTTTTTTTTCTTCTTAAAATATTATATATACATTTTTTACCACAAATTATGTGATTATTGAATTGATTAAAGTGAAAAGTGAACAAATAGGTTGCTACAGATGGCAACAACATTTTCTTTGAAACTTCTTATGAAAGAAACAACCCCTTTTAACTTAAGGCTACTTATTCCAAAGAAAACTATGATTTGTTGGGGTTATCAAGATATAATTGAACTTACGAGACAAACACGAAACGGAGACTGCTATCGAAGGAAGAGTTATATTATTAGACAGACGACCAATATGTATTTTATAACACAATTTTATTTTATTTACTTATGAGAATTAAATCTTGAAAAATTTAAAAAAGTATTCTGTTGACCTGGTGTGGCTTGTTGCTTGAGGCTCAGGTTCACCGCCACACAAAGAAGACGACACAAAAATAAATTTTGTAATCCGAACAAGATTGTCTCTGCATTCATTATGATTTATAAGGGCAACATTGTGGTATTATAAATTAATATCTAACTAACGAAGAAACAAAAACCATATTTTGAGGACATAAACTAACATCAGCACAACAATTTACATTTTTCCAATTTTTATTATTGTAAGGTATTTAACGCAAATTCAACAATTCTTAAGTAAAACAAAAAAACCTAAGTGTGCAATATTCTTCACATATCCAATCTACATACATAACTCAATTCAATTCAGAAGCAAATTCATCATATTCCACACGCAAGACACAAAACACCGAGTAGGTACATCATCCATCATAAGAAACATTTCAATGGAATCATCCACGTGTCAAAGTGTCGCCTGTCCATCTCTCTCCCACATCTCTTGAGTGATCCATCCGACGACGAATGGACTTACTAGCAAAACTTTACGACCTTTGATGAGAGTCTATCCATCCAGCTGACCATAGAGTACATGGTACGTGGCATGGTATGCACCGGCCCAGTACAGAGTACTGTCAATGCAACATTGAGAGAGAGAGTGAGAGAGAGTGGTCGGGAGATAGATCGGAAATTCAATATTATTTATCATTTTTCCAGATAATTCACATGGAAAGGCGACCGGCCGGCAGCGGAGCAATAAAAGAGGAGCCACCCGACTAGCCCACCGCCAAGCGGACGATACGACGCAAGCCAGTCATTAAGTACGCCCATAAGTTTCATAATGGTGATGCATAAAAATGCACAAACTGGCAATGTGGTTGGTAAGGTTGTGCTCACACAAACGTGTATCAAGATACCGTGTAACTACACTAACTGCAGTCAGACTACTCGCACATGTACAGACAATACCTACATATGATTCATTATGCATATGGAATTCAATCAGCAACATGCAGTGGCGGTGGAAAAATTAAAACTCATTGAGGGTGTAGAATGAAGAGCGTGAAGAAGACTGCCGGACTGATGGGTGGTGGAGTGCATGGTGAGTGAGGGCGTATGATGATCGTGGTCGGGTGCTCGTTGGATTTCATATCACTGGTGGAGTCATCGTCGTCGACGTTCGTTGTCGGTGTCGACATCCTATCTGGGTGGTAGTTGGGTGGAGGAAATATGGACACTTGGCGCCACACTTTTCCATAAACTTTGTCCATCACTGGTTATGTATGGTTTGTTCGTTCGTGTTTCTGAATTTTGTTGTTGCGAAGAATATCTTCTGTGTGATATGTTGGTAAGGAAAAATAATTTTCATTTTTTATTTATGAGAGTTTTGTGACATTGATTTGTTGTCCAGACATATTGAAGACGTTTAAAAGATTCGCATAGTCCATAGCAGCGATGTAAGGACTTATGATAAATGATAAATTGTTGAAGCAACTTGTATCTGACGCACCCATTCGACTGGTGTCCGACAGGTGTCACCTGAACTTATATGAGCTGTTGAATAAGAAAAATCGTTATCCAAGCTATAGTCATTTGCGATCATTAAGCATACTCTTTATACTTTAGTCTGGACAATTACAGCTGTGGCCTATTGGTACGGGCTTAGAATATACCCGAGGTTAGGCATGCCTGTCGTAAGAGGTGAATTAAATTCCGAGTTAGAACTATTGGTTTAGGTTACGTCCGAACTCCAGTACGTTATTATGACGGCTACAAGCTCATAAGCCGTGGGTTTTAGTTGACGATGCCCAATCTCACATGGAATGACAATAACACAATAGGCGGCTTGTCCTGGATGTTTTGGCATCCTACTGGTAGTAACCATTCGGTCGCGAAAGCTTGACCAGAGGCTATAGCCTGGTGCCACGGGTGATCAGGAAAGCTCCTGAGACATGCATTGGTTTAAAGTGGCCCCTAGCAAGAGCGTCTTGGTGGCTGTGGTTTTAAACCCAAAATCGCGGAGAGAAGTGGAAGTTATAACAGCATGTTTCAGAGTGGGCGACTAAAGAGGGAGCGACTCCGAGACGTGAATTGTAGCAATATAGTAAATGCAACCGGGAGCCAGAACAGTAGAGGTTTTAGATCGGCCTCACATTTTGCAAAGGTGGAGAAAAGAGTCCATACGTATTAAACCCATTAACTCAATTTAGTACTGGCTCAGCGAGCTGGACCGTAGACAAAAATACCTCGTGATACTAAGACTTATTGGCAGGAGACCAGGTACATTTATATACTATCTGCCGCCTATTGGTATTGTCTAGTGGGCTTGCATAGAGGATGCCACAATGGAGATTTATATATATTTAAGCCAATAATTTCTAAATTCTAAATTTTAGATCTGTATGTAAGTGCTCGGATTTATTTCTTATTTGATGATATTCTTGGATCACAACCTACAAAAATTCAGCAATAACCAAATACAGAGGCTCATTCAGAATGTCGCAGAAGACCGTAGGTGACCAGGCACAAAATTCAAAGGCGGTAGAGACTATGGGAATGTGGACAAAAATGGCCATCGATGAACAGCACGTTAAACATATCAAGAATCAACGATTTGATGAGATCAAAAATCGTTCACTTGGAGCAGTTCAGTTAATTTTGAAAATGTTACCTGAAAGAGGCAAGTCTTGTTTGGATCCAAAAATACTTTATTTTTGGGAAACAGTGAGAATCTTTGAGACCATTTCAACAAAAATGAAACTCATGTTGTTGTGCAACGACCGTATTCGCCTTATTTTGCCTCGTGTTATTTTGGGCCATTCTCCGGCGACACTTTTTGACACGATTGTTGATATAAAAATATATCTGCCATACCTCTACACTGAATTGAATGAACTTTATTTTAACGTACGCCTTCCCCATCCTCAGGGTGGTGTTGTGTACGACAGGTACGTGACGCATTTTTCTTAATTTGAAATTAGTAGCTTTCATCATAGTCTTCATCGGAGCTGCGACTATATGGAAATTCGAAGCTTTGAACATTGCAATGCTTCCTTGAGGTAGTGTGTTCCTTTTTCTATGAAGCGTGGACTCGAAAGATATGGATCTGATGATATTAAAAACCTGTTTAATACATCTCTACTCGCGTTCTGAAAGTTTACCGGCTACAATGCTAGACAGATGATCGTTATTTACTTGGGCGATGTTAACCACTCACAAAAAAAAACTTAGCTTAGCTTTCTTCAAGCTTAGCTGAAAGTTTCCAGGAATTATTTTTCGGAAAATGTTGAGGACTTATGTTTTTGCTGTCGTTTGATACCAACATTTTGTCGCTCGGAAGATGTGCAAGATAATAGGCTATGTGACGTGTCCTTTCAGCGCATCACCACCAATCGAAGCTGCCTTCGCCGGCTCAAAATAAACTTCAATATACTGCTCAGATACAAGATACATATCAAAATGTTGCATATCTTTTACTAAAACTGACTTATGTCCTGCCTATATACCTTAAACTCCAATTTGAACGTGTCAGATGTCATTGTGCTTACAATACATCTTTCATAAAAATTAATACCAAATCCAGTCGTACCTAATTGCATAATAAGAAGAAAAAACACCATCATAAAAAAACTTCTTACTATATTTGTCTACGAATTGTTTGTGATAATGAGCTGCAAGATTGTGTGTAATTGTTTTCCTGCACAGACAATATACATACATTTGCAGCCGATGCAGAATATCAATTACTTTGTATGCCTAACTATCATGGCATATGCCTACGTTTCGTGCATGTGTTTATGTCACCGCCAACTGTACACCTTAATAGCGATTATGCTGTGTAAGAATCATCAACACTTTATTTTTAATTAGCTACTACATGAGATGAATTTAAATTTTCTAATTATCAATCACCTTTTAGTTCGGTAGAAGCATGTGTGACGGGTACTCCGCTGGATAATTATTATATTTTCACCAGACCTACACAAGGAATGAGGGGTAGGTAAATTATACGAACGTCGGCAGTGGATACAGTCATCATACGCCAGAGGATCATTTTATTGCTAATACCGCACGCAAGCAATAAATTACAGCAATAGATCTGAAAATCAAACACAAGTCATTCGCGTTTTACCAGGAAATTGTACATCATATGCGATTGTGCATCTTAAAGATGTTATTCAGTCAATTGCCGTAGTAGTTTCGGTTTAGCAAATGCTTTAAGTATCTAAGACAGTACACGAAACACGATACAAGGCTTTCTCTTTAATATTATTATTATTATTATTATTTTGGTGATAAAGTGCGCAATGAACTTGGTATATCTGTCACAGCAACCTCTATTGTTGGGAGCGCCATTGTTCACTGAAGAGTGGAGGGAACCTACAGTTTTAATCGACGACGATGTTTTATATATTTTTTTTGTCGGGGGTTTTTTAACACTTTTCTGGAGCACTCAGGCTCAAAAACTGGCCCATTATACTGCCAACCTACATTTGCTGAAATTTCTTGATCCTCGGGAGGAATACCAGCAGGCGCTTCTGTGACGAGCACCTCATCAGCACCAAATAACTGCCACCTGATCCGAGCAAAGACGGGACAGTGGCAGAAGTTGTGCGTCGCAGGGGGTTTCATCGCTTAAGCCAAGCACATTTAGATGTTTGACGAAGTTGTGTTGACCCGTTAGTAAGCCGGTAAGTCATCTACAGTTTTTTTTCTGTCAAGAGATAACAAGAATGCCGCGGATTTCTTACTGGCGTTAGGGAGCATGAGCTTGGTTTGTCTACATCCTGGAGAGTCATGCCAACTTATGCTCTCGAGAAACCCTAACCAAGGACGCGGATAGTCTCAACGCAGATTCGGGTCCTAAGAGTTGTCAAGTTCATCGGCGACCGAGACAAGTCTTAACAAACTTAAACTGTCAATTAAATCCAAAGAATACTTGCATTGGGGAACTATCCTGGAAGTGGTTAAATTGTTGATCGAGGCCTTAAGCACAGCCTTGCTCTCCCTACAGGCACAAACACTCCGCCACTTCCACCTGTTCTTCACAATATAGTTCGTGGCCATTAGGATCGCATATGATCCCGCTTGGAATATCGACGCAATTACCTTACGAGGTGTGTAATCGAATGTTGCCGCCCTCCATGAAAGCGCCAGGCGACCCTTCTCTTGGTCTTGGAGACACCCGTGAAGATTCGACTACAGTACTTTCCGGGCTCAAATCTTGGCCAGATTCAGTCCTAAGTGCACACCTTTATATGTAAGCCGCAGCTGGATAACTGATGTCCGTTCGTCAGACGCCATATCTTTGAGACTACGGTGAAAGGAAATGCGGAGCGCAAGCTCATCAAAGTTCCAGACGACGAGGTTTGATAAACTTTTACTTGGCAACTACACTCCCTCAGCATTGTCGGTGACTCGAGAGAATGTTGTCTACATCCGGAATTGAACCTCGATAGCCAGCGTAGGAGTCGCCACCCTACATCACTACGGACTTTTCGATAATATTGCACATTTTTGATGTCTTATGCAACATTGTGTACATCAGCTATTGATACAGCGGACTTGCAACAGTATTCGACAAATGAAATGTCCCTTTTTAGTGAAATGCATATATTTTGGAAGATTCTCTCTATCACAAGATGTGATATGTAGATATGTATCGTAGATAAATTAAACTCATTTGCATCTTACTCACGTGATAAAACCTTGATTTCGCACCTCACTCTGAATTTAAGACTCATCCTTAAGCAACATATGATGCACAATATATAAACTACATTACGAGCGACATTTAGCCGTAAAGCCTCCACCTCAAAATGATTTATACACACCCTATAAAGAAGTAAAACAAAAACAAAAACATATAATTCTCCCGGTCCTAGCGCCAATCCCCATTAACGCCCATCACCAGTTCCATCAAAACAAAAATTAAAGAAGCAGCGAAGATGAAAAACCAAGGAAGAAAAAAAGTGTCTCAATAGAAATTTATAGCGCCATTTGTGTGCGAGAGGTGCACATCATACGCATACCTACTACATGGCGTCGACAAACCAAAAGCGCCCGACGGGACCGCCCGCCGGTGCCGTCTTGCTTACATGTTTACATACAGCATCATTAAAGCTCACTTACGCACAGTCTAATGCTTTGATCTTTCCACCATTGGCGCGCTAACTCTTTAAAATTTCACTTTGAATTATTATTGCCTTCATAAATTTTCCAATGGGAAATTCTCAGTATTCCTTGGTGTTTTTTTTTTTGGATTTGGTTTTTCCTTGGTTTTCCTTCCTCATCGTCTTCCTTCTTCCACCGCCACCGACTGCAACCCGATGCGGACATCTCAATACAATTAGAGAATGGTAAACACATTTCTCCTTTGTTTGACTAGAGAGGTGTATGTCATTCATTGGACTTCACCTTCCCCCCTCCCCACCTCCACCCACCCTTTCGTCTTGACGATGGAAACATTTGTTACGGAAGTATTGTGGAATGATGCGTTAAGGTAAAGTCTGCATTGTATGCAAATCAAGATTTGACTTTTGTTGTGAGTATCTTCTTTGGCATGACACAGAATTGCCCGGTAGCTGCAGAAGAGAGATCTGCTAAAGCCTGAATGAGGGAATCTAAGTGATACGGATCTAATCTTTGCATTGGGTCTGTCCATGAATGTTGTAAACTTTGCCTTTGCTGAAGAGACAAATATGTTGCGTTCAATGAGGGAATATTTAATTAAAGATTCGATGACATGTTGTCCTTTTCCTGGTTGAGGAATAACAACAAATTAATAAATCGAACATTTATCTTTATTGTCATTGCCTTCAGTGAACCAAAATAAGACCACGTTTTTCACAGTAATTGCAAACAACATTTCCAATGCATGAACAGAGTGAGTGTTTAAAGAACTGTAAAAAATCAAAATATTGAGCCGTTACATATTCAGAGACTCGAATTATTTCAAGTTGTATTATGCACAATTGGGGGGAGGGGGGCTCTATTCAAGTGAGCAGCACATGTATAGTTCAAGTCCATAAGGTCTACGATCCGATTAGCAATGATCCATTCAATTCAATCAAAGTCTAATCAAAACAGCAGTCTGTGGAGATAGTGACTGACACTTTTTCTGATTTGAGGTGAAAACGATTACATCAAAACATGCTAAATCGGCGTATTCAATATAATCAGGATTCAATAAAGTTACATGAACTCCGCCGATAGTGAAACCTTTGATCTCATTGATCTTGGATTTTAATGCTGGATTTAGATATGCGATAACATCTTTGGTTTGTCCAATCTACGAGCAATGGAAGGGAATTTATGAGTACTGGAAGAGTGCAATATCCATAGCCACTATTATCGTTTTTGTGATAGTTGCATGAAATTGGTTTTAGTTCGGATTTGCTGATTAATAAAGTCACCTTGGTTGTGTAGGCTTTTGGAATGTTTCTGATTCGGAGTTTTGTCTGTTTAAATATCAACCCCCAGATGCTTATAAGTGTAAGCATAGAAAAGTTAGTCACTTCGGTTGTCTCACCCGTCTGGTAGCGAAATGTGACCAGAATCCACGGTTGGAATCCACCCTTCTCGTGTTTTCGTAACGAGAAATATCATGCTCAAATTCAATACTGTCGAACTTTCGAAATTACTTACAGTTCTCGTGTACAGACTTCTGTAAGCACACGCCTAATAATATTCTGATGTTTGACAGAGTCTGTTGACAGTGTGTTATTTTGCACATCTACTTGATAAATTCTGTTACATATGTATGCCTGTGATTCTTTACAGATTGCAATAATAATTTATCGATCAGTTCTTGCATACAAATAAAACAGTATTCAATGACTAATGAAATAATTTTGCTCAAATCTTCACTCAAATTTTTCTCACGTCAGCAGCTTCAAGTTGGCAGCTTCAATGCTGACTACAGTCTATCATTTTTCAATTTTTTTTCTGGTGCACTTATTAAAGATTCATGATGTTTACAAATCATTCTGATTCGTCTTCTTCATCGAAACTGTTTATGAATAGATTTTCCTCGAAAACCTTTAACAGAGCCATACTCTCCTGCGGGATTTGCGGATTTCTTTTTATATTCCGTACTATAATTCGGCTCGATAAATATGGATCCGAGGGAAGTAAAAATCTTTCTTTCGGTTTCGGTTGAAATGCTCTCGGAACCGTCTGCACTCCGTATTGCTGGCTTCTTGAGACTCTTTGGACAACTGCCCTAGTAGCAATATTCCGAAATAGACAACATCCACGGGAACATTCTCCGAATGGATCACCTAGGGCCATTTTTAAAAATGGCAATGTATTGTACAAAAAAAAAAACAAAACAAAACGATAATTATTACCATTCGCTAAGGTAACAGAAAATAAATTTTTAAAAAATTGAAAGGTTAACGCTGCTTTTTGCCTCATACGTTCACGATCTATTTGACTCACGCAATGCAACTGACGTTTTATATTTCTCTTGCTTTTTTTAGCAGTTAGTTTGCTGTTTGTGATGACACTCAAAGGTAAATAACGTTTCCAGTAATTTTTGGAAAACGTTGAGACTTGTTTTAGCTGTCGTTTGATACCAAGATTTTGTCGTAACGAGATAGCCGGGTATTTTAGCGACCATGTAGATGCCGGGAAAGTGTGGGATTCCAGAAAATTACGAGGGGGACGAAGTATCTAGAATGGGCATTCCGGGCGACAAAATTCTGCAAAGCTTGAGACACTTGCCAACGCAAATCGTAGATGGTCAACTGGCACAGATGCATCACTGCGACACAATTGTGGTCTACTCTCAATCGAAAACGATCGCACAGCCTGAAGAACATGAGTAAGCCGAATCTCAAAATACTTCTCGGAGTCATCACTAGATACTCGCAACCTATTATCAGTTAAAATTCAGCAACGCCCAATGTTTATTCATCGTTCAGGTGAACTGTACACTTTACAGTGGAAATCAATTATTGTAGAATCGACGTATTGAGTGATTAGTAAATAATGCCAACGTTACAGCCAACTACAGCAGAACCACTTCTTCTCTACGGTCTACTTCCGTGAAGGCAACATAATTGTAATCAATTCCGCCAGTGATTGTTTTCCTCCCGCAACAGGGACACTCCCACAATAACCTTTAGCATAATCATCACAACCATTGTAAACAATGACTGACTACCGTTTACTTAATTAAGCAATTCCAAAAGGTTAATCCTTCAGCTCGAGGTCATATTTATGACTCTATAGGCAGCTAGCAATTGAACCAACACACTAGCAGCGCACAGGTTACCCAGGTAAACGAGAAGAATAAAAGTTCTTGCATCGGAACACAGCAATTTTTCGAGGGTGGAGTTTACTTTCCCACTTGACCGATATGATGACCATTACAATGATGATGTTGATGATAATACGGACATTGCCTGTTGTTCTTGCCACTGCTACTGCTATTGTTATTGTTGCCTTGTGCGGTGTCAGTGTGTGGCATGGTGTGCCGCTCAGTTGTAAGTGTTCTGTTATATTCGATGGAAAGTACACTTCACTTTTACTGCCACATTGCATGACCCTTTCGTTTTGCTTAATAGCCGGGTGTTGCTGCGCTGCCATTGAATATGAACTGGAAGAGCGGAAGGAAGACAAAGTGGCGAGCGGGTAGTCTCTGGTTGATTCTACTGGACTACTGCTGGACAGGATTCGTTCTCACAACTCAAACAGGTATTAAATTTGATTTAACGATTTGTTTACATTTTGTCGGTTGTTTGCATTAGCACTCATTATTCGGGGGCGTTTGTAATTGATCATTTTTTTTTTCTGTTTTCTATTTTGTTAGTTTAATTCTTTTCCGGAATGTTACTGGTTTTCAGTGAGAACAGCTTTGGGATTCTTTGATTGGTGTTAATGAACCATTAATTGATAAACCATAATATGGGGCGTTCCTCATTAAGGTGTCTTTTGGTAGAATTATAATAAAGTGCGAAGGAATTACCAGAATTACGGGTGCTTACTACCACTAGCCAGCTAAATGTTTGATATTTACTATTTTGCGTGGATATGTTCAACGTGTTGATTTTTTCTCACTAAAATTAACCCAAGAATAATATAAGTGCTTCTTAGATTCAGATGTATAGCAAGGATCATGTCTAATCAACGTAAGTATACACAGCTTAACGAAATCATTTTTGGACAAGGCACAGGCCAATGTAACGGTAAGATGTTTGATGTTAATACAATATAATTTGGCCTTAAGACTTGTTGAGCTATGCCCCTGATTTGCTATGTTGACCATATCCATTTTTTCGTAATGCTTAAAAAAATCTTGAATGTCTACGGTGCACAGTGAAATTTTTCGTGCAATGAAGTTTTCTATCTTATTTCCACATCCGGCTTTAAATTTTTTTTCACTGAACGGGTTATTTTTATTGTGGGTTCCTTTATTGCAGCGCTAGCGATAAAGGGATAATTACTAAGATGAGTTGCATTTCGAAGGGATGCACTTATTAGCATTATCTCCTTATTACATGTGCTCACAGAATTAAGGCTTTCATTTTGAATAATCGTCTAAGGTCGGCAGAAACTATTCTTGCGCAACATTTTTGGATATCGCTAAATGAAGTATAAAAAACTCCAAAAAAGAGGACGGAATAAAAAACATTCAATTTGTATTATGAAGAACTTTGTTTTTTTAACTAAGTAAGCGACAAAGATTAGAAAAAAACAACGAGAAATGGTTGGACAAAGGAAATGAAATGTGGTCAGCAACTTGCATCAAAAACTTGAGTGAAGATTTGGGAAAAAATTATTCCATTAGTCATTGAATACTGATTTATTTGTGTGCAAGAACTGAGTGAGAAATTATTTTGGTAAGCTTTAAATAATCACAGACATGCATATGCAACATAATTGAACAAGGAAGTACTACAAAAAATCAGGTCTGACACCACACTCAGCGGGGTTCTGTATTACAAACGACTCTTACAGTTTAATTGAAACTTGGTAAATGGATTGTTTATTTTCTGGATTAAGGCAAATGCTACGCCCAAGATTAGTTTTCTGCTTCAAACGTTTCGCAAGCAGCATTAACTGATATTTATTTTCTAAAAAGACGTAATGTGTACAATGGTAACGTACATGACAAAATCGCATACACTGCAATAAAGAAGTTCATAAATCATTTATGGTACCATAATGTGGAATGACATAAGACTTGACATAATGCTACTTAACCTACTGTACATTTGGCTTATCATTTGCACAGGCGATCATCTATTGTTTGGGTGCTTATTGAGGAAGTGATCTAGCGGTTATGTGTATAAAAGGATAGCGACGATCGTATGCCACTTTTATGGTATGATACGGATTTTTTTGTCAGGGGCTCAGATTCTAAAACAGGTCCATTATACTATCAGGTAGCAATCTACATTTGCTAAATATCTTCGGAGGAAGAAAAAAAGCCACTGGAAGAGTTTAATGCAAAAATAACTAGAAACGAAAATTTTGAAACAATTTCTTCTTCATGTAGGTAAGTAAGTACTTACTTGGTTTCGTAATCAAAATTTTTAACCAATTCATTTCTTTAGACTTTGCTAAAGCATCGTAAAAAGTACCCAAAATGCAAACCTCCTTTTTTTATACAAATCATTTGTTCAATTCATATGATTTATATTAAATTACTTACTTACTATCTTTTTCCAATTACATTTTTTTTTTTCAAAAAAATTGATTGTAAACGTTTTACGTTTTCTTAGCTGACCGCGACAAGCGTTGACGAAATCCACTTTTTTTAAATTTTGTCTAAACAGCAACAAAAACCGGCGCTCAAGAAAAACATGCGAAGTTTTTACTATGTGCCCATCATTTTCTTATTACTCGCAAATACCGTGCATATTTGTATATTGCCATTGAATAAATAACTAATGGAAAGATCAATTACCGTCACATTTGATTTGACAAAGAATACAACATCCAGTCCATTTAAGGGAAAAAAACATCAAGAATGATTTCTGAAAATGCGAAACCACAAGAAGGGAAAACTTTTCACGGAAATGGAAGTCAAACAAGAATCAAAACAAACATAAATGTACTTTGGTGATTTCTGAAGAAAGGCACTCTCCAACACTGCACCAATCCGTAATTGAAGTCAAAGTTCAAAAGTAAAACTTCCTCATCTCCGAATGAACATACAAATACACGCGAATACCAAATACATGGCCTGCCTTACCTTTGCTCAGCTATTTTCTTTATTCTGGTTTCAGTCGTCATCGTGTTGGTTGTCATTTTCGTTTACCTTCATTACCCGTGCTGCAACATACGTAGAATGACAAGGGCAGAACATCACAAACAACAACAACAGTAGCAGCAGCAGCAGCAAAAACGACGAAGCCCCAATGAAATACCCGGCAATATCGATAGTACTGGGAGCGACATAAAAGGATCAACAACAATCGCCGAAATGGCCCATAACGAGGTCGTAAAAATTTTGCTACCTAATATACTCTCCGTGCAATTTGAGGACTCGACGACGAAATAACTTTGATAAAAATATGGCATGGCAGCCGGCATACGCACATACACACACCCTCTCTTACCAAGGGCCCAGTAAAGGGCAGAGAAACTTAGAACTCTTCTTCTCGTCTGTGTGTGAGTTTGTAGATACATACAAACCTTTCGAAAAACCTTCCAATACCTACCTACTGCCGCCTGCAACACAGCACTATGTATGTATGTCACGGAGGACACCACATTCATGCGACATTGAAGATTCACTTAGAGGTGGTGTTTTTGTGGTGGGAATTTGCAGAGACAGGACTCTATCGCACCGATTTTTTCCTTCTCTTTTTTGCTCGGATACGTTGCGTGGCTGTGTATGCTAGGACAGAATACTGTTCACCCTAGATACATTTATGAACTGACTCAAGTATCTATTAGGACACTTATGGGTGTTGTTTCGAATGCCTGTGATGAGGATGCTCTGATCGTTGACGATGGTCGTTTTTCGCCTGCTCACCGAGGGTTAACTTTATTTGACACCGAAACATAATGTTTTGATTGTTTGGCGAATGTTTATAACTCAATCGGATTAGTTGAGTACAATCCCCCTGACGGATTGACGGAGACTCGATCGAATAAATTAATCACAATCACGCCACGCCACGGCATCCAAGGGCGATAAAGATACGGAGGCAATTATTGCTTCTATCATTCAAAAGCAGTAGTAATTTGTCAGAGTTCTGATTTATTCCTGATACAAATAAGACAAATGAACTCGAACGACAATTAATTTATGGCCTGTTTTTAATTGCTTCACTGTCGCGTTTCCGTTTTGAATATCAATTATTTTTCACGATGTACTATATGTGTAGCTACTAGTGCGGATTTTCATAACCACGCAGCACGTCGACTGGCGTTGTGTGATACTGTTGCTCCGGTGAAAAGAATGACCACCAGCTGTCTATGCCGAGTTGCATAAATGCTAATTTATATACTGGTCAGGGAATGCAAATGCACTGAGTACTAGACGCGGATTTGGAGAAATAAAAAAAAAGAAGAGGCTATTAGCGAATTTTCAAGTGACGCGACGCGACGGGTGGAATGGGAATGGGTTTATAATTGACACGGTGGTGAAGGTGAGAGGATATCGAACGCATTTAAGGTGGACAGAGGAACATGGAAGGCAGTTTTCCAATAGATTTTCACTTCGTAGATGGGAGTAAACCCGGCAAATGCAATTTAATTTTTATAGCATACGTGGTGAACGACATGACTTGGTCAGTGTTGCACCTCACGTGACCCACTATAGAGTGTAATTTACACCGTCTTGCTGACAGCTTACCAATTTCTAAAAACTGTGTTGAAAACTTTTGCAGTATTGCATTACTCGAGCGTGGAATTAGATAAATAGGAAATCATGATTTTGGATAATCAATTCAAACACTAACAAAGGCTATTAGTTTACAGATTCTCAGAAGCCAAGAAGACCCTCCAGCTGTTGCATTTATAATTGGCCTTTCGTTTTGGTTCTTGTTCTTTAAGCTTACGGTGCACTTTCTTTAACACTGGCGATCATGATCGCAACTAAATGCATCAGTTTCGCTTCCAGATTTTTACTTAAAATTGAGTCATAATATAATTTATATATGGCCGTGCTCGTGATCGTGCCGAACACTTTATCCCGAAATAAAATCATCCCACTTTTCACTCAGGCCTACTGAATGCGAACAAGAACTACACTTGCGCGAAAGTTGATTTGCCCTTTCGAGGTATTTTTCAGCTTTAATTTGTGTAACTTATGAAGTCATAATATCCCCCGCCGCAGTATTTGGGTGCAAATTCTAAGTCAAACAAGACCGGTATGAAGCCACATAAAAATCACTATCAAATGATCAATAACTGTCAGTGCTGACATTCAAAAAGGCACACAAACAAATTATACGCATTAATATTTAAATCGCCCAGTGTCCCAATTCCATTTAAAGACGGCTGCTGTTGCTCCGTGTGCTGTCATCGATTGGTCAACCAAAAAAGTCAAGGCACTGTCAGTAGTAGTAGCCGTGAAATCTGAATTCACGGCCAAAGTCAACAACGAATAACTGGACTCAGAGAGAGAGACAAGCGTCTCCGACAAATCGAATTAAATTAAAATGCAATAAAACGACACTTTAAATGAAATTTTCAATAAACTTGATAGTTTTTATTGCAATCATTTACGCTCAACGATAATCACACAATAATCGTAAAAAAATCATAAAACCTGCCTCGGTCGAGAATTAAGTTGATGGCGGCGCTGATGATGGTGCGATGGTGTGATGGTGGCGATGCTGACGGCGGTAGTAGCGATGGTGGCGTTAAGTGTCGCAAGTGTCCAACTCTGATTTTATGTGGCCGGGAATGGCATCAGGAGAACCAGCAAGCACAATCGTGGTCGTAAAAACGCTTCTTGAGAAGAGACACACGAATCTGACGTGTTGCCTATGTGGGGTCTCTGTTGCTTTGCCACACATTCGGGGGACATACGCGCACTCTCGATTCGATTGGACGAAACGACGTGTGAGATGGGTCGTAAAAATCGAAACAAAAAAAAAAAAGAAATGTCGACAACGCACCGAGCTGTCTGGTTTGTAACCACTCACTTGATGTTAACTGTCAAAATGAGCGTTTTCTGAGTGTCGTATATTTCACCCGCCCTCCATGGGTTGTGGTTTACGGGGTAATCTCCTGCTTCCGTAGACGTTTATGACCAATTTAACGACTTAGCGCCGTCTCACGCTGATACTTGTTGTTGTGACGCTCTAATCAAACCGAGACAGAGCGACAGGCACAAGGCAACACATCACGGCGGTGGTGGTTACGCCATTTGCGGACTATTCTGTCAGTGAGATCAGGGTGAAGGTCGTTCTCGTATTCCGCCTTTATTTTACGACAATTTTACGATCCGGCAATCAGCTATCATGATGAGTTGCTACCGAGTTGCGTCAAGTGATTTGAGGCAATTTTATGAACTCTTCAGGCATTGTCTCGCTTCGCATAAATATTCCACGGATAGGGTACTAAAATTCAGTTAACGATTTGTTTTGACGGATGGTTGAATGCTCCCTGGGGGTTGACTAGATGACTCAAGTGACGTTACTGAAAAGGGAACAAATTTGAAAATGAATAAAATTAATTTGATTATCCGCTTCTAATTGGAATTGATGGGTAGTAAAAGTTAGGCTAAGAGGAGTCAGCTGATTGAAGTAATGAGTAGTATAAGTAGTTCAAAGATGTAGATCATTTCTAATGCCGCAGCAGTGTACTGGAGGTATGTACTTGCGTCAACGTTTTAAAGAGATCATGCAGAGGAATGGAAATGGGAGATGGTTTGTAAATAATTCGCATCACTTCCAGAACAAGTAGTGAGTGGTGGACGCGTTTAGAAGTAGTCGATCAAATAAGAAACTATATAAGAAATTATGCGCTGCCGTTATATAATAGTAGTATATAAAATAATATCACTAAAACAATGCCATTTCATAAGGATTGACCCATTTTTTTTAGAAGTTTATCGTACACATACAATCAGGCACTAGCTGCAGACAAGTAACCCACATGTGTGATAAGAAAATGTTCGCTGTCTCACATCTGGCCCTCCATTTTGTTTTCCTTGTTTTGAGAAATGCACTTGTTTTCTATTCCATTGTTCTGCATTCAATCACACCTCTGTCATTAAGCCATTCAGTTCGAATAGTCAATGTTTTGCTCTTTTTTTAATTCCAAACACAAATCAACAGCAGAGATGACGACAGTTTCTGTAATTTCTCATGGAAATGTTAAACAATTTTTCTTTTAAACAATGTTGATCTATTTTTGATATCATCATACATATGATGTGCAATTATGGTCACATCATATGTGCACCGCACAAACCGTGCGTTATGTTTGAAAAAAATTAAATAGAAGCAATACCAGAGACACCAATGTGTTAAGTTAAAATCAGACGAAAAGTTTACTATGTGCCAAGCGGCATGCTGAGGTGGTCCAAAAGTTCTCGGATTTGATTGTTTGGAGCGAAAAAATGTAGCCATAACATATTCCGCAGCGTTGTCAAAGTATACATAAGACGTCCGCTGTGGAAAAAGGATCGAATTTCGATTTACCTATTGTACAAGGTGGAGTAAAACTAATCATCCTATCGGAAGATGTTATACTTTTTAAAAATGGCGTCGTACGTCAATCAAGTTTAACATTTGTGAACTAGTGATTTACGAAGTGCCATTACATTTACTCCAAGCCACAGCGTGGTGCGTTCTCGCGGGAGTAGTGATTGTGCCGTATTTTTGAGGACGCCATCGGCAATACGCCCACTGTTACTAGCGAACGCTACAGGGCCATGATAAAGGACTTCTTACTACCGGATGTGCGGGGCTTGTTGAACATGTGGTTTCAACAAGACGGTACAATCGCACACACAGCACGAGGATATTGTGAAGGAAGCCTTTTCCGGTCGCGTAATCTCTTGTTTTGCCGATTTGGCATGGCCAGCAAGATTTGGGGTTACTTCAAGCCGCGGGCTCATGCCAACAAGCAGCCCTTAAGGTGAATATTCGACAGGACTGCGAACAATTATGACCTGAAATCTTGCGGAAAGTCATGGAAAATGCAATAAGACGGTGAAAAATTTGTATCAATACTGGCGGCAGTACAAACAAAATTCAAAACAAAACAACAACTCCGTCGTGGAACGAACATCCCATTTTTTCCACAGATTTAAAAAAAAGATCCACTTACCTCGAAGCCAAAAACAAGCAGACTTCTAATGTAACACGAAAAGTTCATTCAGCGTCAGCCACATTACTTCTCAGTCCTAAAAGATTAGAAAAAAAACAACTATAAAGCAAGTTCAATGTAAAATTCAAAGTAAATTGAAGTCGTTATGACTATCCCGAACTCCATTGATTTAGAAAGCGCTATGCAGTCGAATTTCAGTATAATGAATTCGCACGTGACCAGGAAAAACTTCATTATATAGAAATACACTTAAAATATAACCAGAAAGATGTGTCTTTGAAATTAGTTCATTATATCACTATGGGCAAGTTGTACTGTATATAATTTATAATAATATCGACATTTTTACTTAAACTCAAGAATTGAAAAGGATTCCACGATGACACACAAGCCCACAATTACTATATTTGACTGACTTCCTTCTTGAGTCAGTTGCCTTAATGAACACATTTTTCAACAGTTTACATAAACGAAATTCACTTGAAAACAGTTTTTTACCAAACGGTTTGTTTTTTTTATTTCCTCTTCTAGTTTATTTACGAAAGTACCTTGGAACCTTTTAGAGTATCGACATTATCCTTAAACTAATGGCTGTGTCACAAATGTGGGATTTGAGAACACCAACAATGCGTTAAATTATGACTGCGTGAAGGACGAAACCATGCTGAAACCAAAATAATTCATAAATCATAAAAAAAACCGAACCTTATGTTACCTTTCCACAGGTATTGTTGTTGCATTTTTTGTCATATTAAAAAAAAGAACGGCCTTCAATTGTTTTATATTTCAGCGTCTGTTTTTTTTTTACTTTTGTGTTTCTCTTTCTGTCTGAAGCAAGTGTGGTTATTAACTGTGGTTGTACACTCGGTTGTCATAAACCTTGTTATCTCCTTGAGATTACACGAAGGAGACTTGGAGTCACAGATCCTTCATTCGATTTGAGCCAATAATTCATTTCCAATGGCATACGTTGGTATGCCTTTACAGGGAGTATGCCCAGTCAACAATGAAAACAAAATTCATATTCCTGGTCATTGTATCCTGTGTGCGATGCAATAAATCATAAAAATGTTTGAAGATCGCTTTCGCTCGTTACACGGTGCGGTATGGCAATTGTTGTAGGTTAGGGCGCATCATTGTCACGCCATTTAGAGTGTATTCCTCTGACATTTTTGCTACTCTTACAAAAATTGTTTGTAGATTTGAATTTTAGTTTTGTCGGTCTCTAGAACAGAATGCGGCCTAATGGGCAGTTGTTCCTGCGACTGTATGTATTCCTGTTTTGGGCTGTTGCATGGTTTTTTTTTTTGTGAAAATCAGGATGTGGTGCGGTGGATCTGATAACAAACCGCTAGTGTACGAGAGTGGAATAAGTGAAAACTTTCTCTTTTGGGAAAAAAGACTTGTGTTTGTGTGCACGAGGTAGTGTTGGTGCGTTTGCATGGCCTGCAATATTATTTATCGCCGTTTGTTGGGCATTTAGTATTTGGCGCCTTGTGAAAGTGGCAATAGGGCAATTCATAACTCGGTATGTTGTTGATCCCTTTGTTGAGCGATGAATGGATATTTTTGAATTCTGCTTTTGATACCTGAAAGGCGCTGTCAACAGAATCGCATTTAAATGGGTAACACAGCTGTTAGGCCCTCTCTCCCTCAATGCTAGACAGCAATTGTTACACGACGATTTAAAGGGTTAACTTTCATTTTGAAGTTTTACTCTTCCACATCTATCTCTGCGGTCACACACATAATTTGACTGCTTCCATTTAAGAATCTCAGAGCACATGTGGCTGTGATCCTGCGGTTTCACATGATCGCATTTGTTCAACCATCTTGTATACGAGCTGAACGCAGGGTGTAGCTAAGAAAAAATGAATGAGATTCCTTGTAATTGTGCTATCCTTCGTAATAAGTTGTCACATGTATGTATTTTTAGTCAAACGCTACGTCTCAATGGATCACATGTGGTATATTTGATACAGCTGCCAAGTAAATACTTCTCGAATGCGAGCGGATACTCTTTCTATGTGAAGTTAAACATGCAGTCGGTCTGTGTAATCAGTATCAAATTACAATCGCATACTAAGCATTACATAATTTTAAGAACCCAGTATCCTGCCGATGGTGTAGGAGGACACGAATGCGTTTTACTGATGTCGTTTTTCTACAAACTGGAACCGCAATGGCGGACAGTGGCATATGTACGTATTAAAATTGCACAGCAACAATGGTTAACGATCTGTATACGCAAACAAGTTAAGAGAGTACAAGATAAGTGATTCCTTTCTCATAATTTGATTTCAGGGATTAAATTCGTCAATGATGACTACTTGTCTCGGTGTTCGTACTTTATAGATCGATTGATTCGCTTATATGTAATCGTTTTCGTTATGTCATACTATAAGTAATATAGTTGACAGCGATTTGAAAACAATTAAACAAATTTGAACCAGTTTTGCGTCAAGTACAAGTAATACCGTTGTAAAAATGTGTATTTTCAATATAGAAGTTTACATTTAAATTTAAATACAACATATTCTATACAACACTACAAAAAGAGTGTGCATAATTTTTAAATATATTTTTATTATAATTTACTCTTTATGATAATTTAGAATATTACGAAAAATATATTGATACTTGGACAACTGACCGAGAGAAATCTTCCGATGTATAAATGTCTTCAAAATGTTAGAATTTATTTGTTTTTTATTGAAAGAACAATAGGATGTCCAACACGATGGAAGTTAGGCAATGTATATCGATGAGCTATTATAGCTGCTGTAGATCCAAATAGTCGCATTTTACTATAATATAACTGGTTTAAGTATAGGAAATTAATTAATTAAAATGAAGTCGAAACATATTGTGAGTACTAAACATATGCTTATACTCTAAAATATGACCAATTGGAATCCTTTCATTTTTTTTGTATAATTGAAAAAGTAAGAGTCCAATTCCAATTCCTTGAATGTACCTGATTAAAAGCAAAGCTACATTTGGCGCAGCTTTAGGAACGTTTTCGTTGGACATCAGTTTTTTATTGTGGTTGCTTTCATGAATTCAGTTAACAAAACTGACTATAACGACAATTTATTATTTGGTTCGGTAGCCAATTACATACATTTCTTTACGGTTATTTTCATTTGCTTTACAGCTTTATTTAAGTGTAATTATATAATAATAGTATTTAATTAATATTATTTTAAGGGACAATCTACAAACAAGAACCCTTACCGAATCTTAAGCCTAATACTGCCCTTCTCTCGGTGGCACTCTTAGCTGAACAATAAGCCTATTTCCAAGATTTTGTTTCGCTTGGAATTTTCTAACTCTACTGCCTCCTGCAACTGAATATTTTAATAGAAGCAGCCACACAAATGAACTTCAGGAAATGCGCAGCGTTTCTGCTTCCATTTGATTTTTTAAAACAAATTTGCAAGCAGTTGTCTGCATTCTACAAGACTCGAAGAGTTAAAAGCGCCAAACATTAAAGTTCTGTGCAATTATAGCTATCTGAAGTATTTCGTTGGAAGAGAAACTACCAGATGTTTTAAATGCTTTACACTAATTCTCAGATCCTTGCCAAAGAGGCGGTCCAAAGAAAAATTTCTGATGTTGGAATTTCTGATTATATTGGACTCTCATTGCATAATGTCAAGTTATTTACAAAAATAGAGGTACGCTGTTGCTTTGTAGATCTCAATACAACCAAATAAACGCATCTTTTTTCGAAAGCAAGTTTTATTTTGTTCCAGACGTGGATAAAACATCTTTAAACACAACTTAATACCAAGGTGGTTAGCACTAAATTCGACATGTTAACATGTAAATATATATTCACGAGCTATTCTGTACAATACTGCTGCATCCCTAGTTGAATTTATAATTATTGACGATGTCCGGAAAACTCAAAAACCACTCAAAACTGTTCCCATTTGAAATTGAATTACACTCGTATATGAAGCTACTCGTCTTATGAAGTAGCAAACGACAACAGAAACGACTCATGCTATGACTAGAAACATGACAGATATTCGACACACGGAGTATATGCGATTGAGTCAGATATTATAGACTCAGTTGCATATTAGTCAAATTACTGTTTTCTTTAGAAGTATTCTCATAAGACTCAGTATTCTAGTCGACTAGCAAGAAAAAATCCTATAAGAATAGTCAGCCGAAGTATTGTTTGTCTGAGCACTTTAAACTCGACAGGGAAATGTTCCAAACAGAAAAATGTTTTCGTCATGTTACTACGAGAAGACAAGTGCAATAGACTGCAAATATTTCCGGTTTTAAACCCGCAGACTTGTTGCCCCTGTTTTTATTTAATTTATTTAGTGTTCGTAGCAAACTACAATTATAGATAATTGTGTACATGAACAAGCAATTATTCTCTTTTATTCCTGTCAAGACACAAGGGTTTAAGTGACTTTCGCGAATATGTGCTGATCATTGTTTGGATTTAGTATGGAATTCAAATTTCCGTTGATCAATGTCAAGTCCAAAACCTCATTAAAACATTTCTTTTAAATTATTTATCTGATTGCCACAATCAACTTATGCATGTCTGTAAATTGAAAACGCTTTGATTTTCAAGTAGAATATCAAGCACCAACAAGAAAGTGCATAGTTGTTAGGCTTCTTAAGAGTCCCTAAGGTGCACGGAAAAAAAGTCGAGGCGAAACGGAAAAGGAAAAAATTAAGAAAACAAGTATCCCAACACACTAACGCCCTTTATTCGGCAACCATTCGTGTAGATGGATATATTCTCCCACAGCAAGCAAGAAAAACAAGAAATTCTCCTCTTCCCCCAATCCAACATGCCAAACCACCACCAACACTATCACCACCACCCAGTTAAACCACTTTTTGCAGAATCCTCATTCTCAAGTGCACAATTACATCCCATATTCCATGATTGCACATTTCTCCATTTCGGGCGAACCAAGCATATACCATAAAAGAAGCATGAAAGCCGTCCCCCCCGCCGGTCCGACCGATTGCACACCGCGCCGCTCTGACCGACGAACGACGACGGTTCACCGCCGACACCCGCCTTCGTCGCCTAGTCAGGACTCAAAAGACCAAAGCAAATGGGTGATTTTAGCTGCAGTAACCGACGACATTTACGATCATTTTACGACCAGTAAAAATCAAAATCCCAATTTATGCTCACAACTTTTCGGTTACGTCTTGTTTTCTTGCAGTTATTGCGGGCAGCATGCGCCCCATCCTGCTTCTGTGTTATTGTTGTTTTATAAATACTTAATGAATTAACTGTCAAATAATTTGCTGCCTAATTTGTTTTCAACTCAAAAATTTATGTGAGACCTTGAGAAATCGTAAAAATTCGATTCGCCTAATTAAATTAACAGTTAACCCAGTGATAAACATTTCTTTTGGTCAATGAAATGTATTTTTACTCGAATTTCATTCTGCGGAAGCTTAGACGATTATTTGTGTAGGCCGACCGTGAAGCGTGTATTTGATGAGAACCATTTAACGATGACTAATGGGAATATATAGCCACAGGAATGCGTGAAACATATTTGCAAACATCTTCTGCTGTTGGCAATGTTTTTGTCTCACATTAGATGCAATTTATTAAAAATATCGCCTTTGAAGAAAAAAGCGTGGACCTAAACCTTTGAATAGTTACGATTCGAACCATGCGTCAGGAGGGGAGAAAAAACCCACCACAGGAACGGGTGGAGGTAAGGTTCAATCTCCGTTTGTGGTACCATGGTGCATGCCATGGAAACTGGTGCATAGTGACATCTCTGAGCGAGACCATGAACTCATGCACTTATCTTTTTGCACCTTTAATGTGTTTTTTTGTATGTTTTTGTTCGGATTTGGGCGTGGACATGTATTTATTTTCCTTGATACCCACCAAACGGAGTTTCAAATTGATTTTTTTTCGCAAAATGAGTGACTCTAACGAGATAGATGTGTATCTGATTCGTTGCGTACAGCTTAAGGAGGAGTTTAATGGGCATAGAAGCGAAATATCACTGTACACACTTTTCGAAAATTTAATGTAAATTTGCCACACTGTAGTCGAGATAGTTTAAAAAAAATGTACTCGTACTCTCCTTACACTCTCAGAAGTGAAAATAAATGAATGATATTGAAGGAGGGTATCAAACGATATCTTTGTGAACCACCGAACATGCGCCAACTGGAAGCGGCCTCTCTTATGTACGTCCTCCCGTCATGCGACGAAACAACCGACTGATGGAGTGATGGGCATCAGAAGCCGAATAAAGGGATATTTTCAATTATAGTTGTGTATTGTTGGGTTGATACACTACAGTGAACAGAAACAGCTAACGAACATGTCTATGTGTGAATGTATAGGTACAGAAGTAGTTTCTGTTCAAGATATATCTCCAGGCGTCCAACCAATTTTGGGTGTTTAAATTAAGGTAGGTACTCGGTATTTATTAAAATATTTTCAGACAGATACAAGAACAAAAACCAGTTCATCGACAAACAGTCATATGTAAATTCCAGTGAATACGTATGCATGGAAGTAAGTATTTAAAAATGAATGTGTGCCCTTAGTGTATTCAGCAACGCATAATTGTTGAATATTTTCCAAAGAGTTAATTTACATTAATTAGCGCAGGGCGAATCTGTTGTTTATTGGAAAAGGCAAATTTCGTATTGCGGGCACGTGCGTTTTTGATATCCTGCCAAATCAATTTATTTTTATAAATTTGTCGTATGCTCATGTATGGTCATCTGTATGCTAATGAACTGAAAGTTTGTACATAGCTTTTATTTATAAAAATTGCCCACTTACCGAACTGGCGCTTGTTATAAACAACCGATGCGACTGCGAGAAAATACATTTCTTTAAGAAATGTTTATATACATACGTATGAACTAAGCCAAAATGCCATAGGTTGGCTATGGCCTAGGTAGGTAGGTGGTTCGGTAAGAGTGAATGTCACGGCATCCGCCTCGACCCACATAGACCGCCATCGGGTCCATTGTCATGTCAGTAAACCGGAAATTCAGTTCACCAATGCCTCGAGTGGCAACACTTTTAACAGTAGCACAACACATTAAAGTTTCCTGAAGGCAAGTATTGAAGGCCAACTTGGTTTATGCGCATTTCATTTATTTTCATTATTGATTAAGTATGAGTCATTTTTGACTCGCTTAATTGGCAACCGCCCTACTTAAGCCTGAATTTGATGAAGCTGAAAAGATCTAGCAAGAAAGGCTCTAGCAATGCCAATTTGAATTGAAGAAACCCCCATCGATCATGAAATTATTTTTATTTAGTGTACAAGTGATAATGCACATCACCAGCTATCAGTGAGTGTGGGGGGCAACAAAAGGTAGTCGGCGAGATAAGTGTATTCTAATGAAACAAGTGTTGAGTCACTGCCGGAAGGCACTGACCACTTGAAATTCAATTTTTTATTGAATTAAAAAAAAAACTGGTGCATCGCCTTCGTTCCATTTTGTTAATTTATTTTATTTAGGAAGGCTATGGATTTTTACCTCCTAGTCCCAGGATCAAACGCAGAATATATCTTACTTGCTAGTTGCTTTTTCTTTTGGTTCAAGAGGCAATTGAGTAATAGAGCCGTATTTCGAAGGACCAAGCTGATTTTTTATGAGACACTGATCATTCCAGTCCTAATGTATGGTGCAGAGTCATGGAACTACTTGGTCTTTTCAAGAGACAAATTCTGCGTGCGATCGTTGGTCGAACTGTGTGGACTGTACAGGTCCGTGAGCCTAATCTGGCGTCTACGCATCCAAGCCATGTAGAGCACATGGACAATTTAGCTCTGGGCCGAAGAGTCTTTGACTTCGAACCTGTGGGAAAACGCAATAGAGGACGCCCGTGACCTAGTGGAGAAGGACCTTAACTAAATTATCGTGCGAACCTAGAAGCAGCTAGCCTGAGACCGCGGCAGTAGTTGTAGAGACATGTTGGTTGAAACCCAGGTCCACTCCGGACTGTAGAACCACACAAAGAAGAAATATCATCTAGAGTATTCAATGTACAGTTGCCTAGAAGCATATATGTGATGACTGCGAGGAATGGATGCAGACTTAGTGATGGGTCTACTCGAATTGATAAACCAGGTCAAACGGAGTTACATGCAAACAGAGTTAAATAGATATTAAACCGACGTGAGTTGCAGGAACTAAAATTAATTGAATAATTGAACAGGTGAAGCACAATTCGTTTTCGGTTGGTTAAGAAAATGTGATCACATTGCACATACGCGTGAACGTTGTTTTTCTTCAAACCGAGTTGTACTGGTTCTATTCCTAATTTGAGTTCGGTATTAGTTTTGTTTCTCATGTGACGGTCATGGTGGCACGTGGTCTACTTGCTCTTCTCGTTTTTTCTTTTGTCAACATATTTCGAACCCGCGGCAGTCCGATCCCCATTTTAACCGGCTCCTCCTGTAATCAGACACGCTTTAAACTCATAACAGTCCAAGCTACAGGGTATAGTACTTTATAGTCCGAAAAATTCCATAAACCAACATTGACTTTAAAACGTTTCTCGGATTACAGCGGATCCACTGTTTTGTTTCAACTTGGGGTAACTCGGTTTAAGAAAGTTGCGGCTTGGCACATCACTAGACACAGGGTAGTCTTTTCCTTCACATCCCAGCATCTAATAGAGAAATGGTTGGATGGAATTCCCATATTTCGCAGTAATCCATAGTACTGGTAATTCTAATATCTTTCCTTACTGATTAAGAGGGTAGCTTTAATTCATTTAAAACGTAAATTGTATTTACAAGTCTCAAATTCTTAATGTGTCTCCTGATTCGACTAGCGCGCCATTTTCCTCAAGCATTGACTCAGCTGGTCGTTTTATATATTCAAAGCAATCCACTTACAAACAGCAACAGAATCTGCAGAAGGGGCAACTGAAGTGTGCTTTGACAATCTCAATTTTCTGTCTCGAAACATTTCTCGTATGGCTTGCAAATAAATTGCGACACACAAATATGTCCGAAGACATGTCACATTTAATACAAAATTAAATAGTCAATAGGAGGTGAACAAAATGCTTAAATGATACCCAAACGAACATCGATCTGTGCTAGTAAAGGGAACCCATTACATATCAGCAGATGTCATTCTATCCCAGGTGGTCTTTGATTCAATGTATAAGCAGTTGTTGCAACAGTTGGAAATAAAACAAAAAGTAGCTACATATGAAAGAACAGACTTCAAAAGAATCAAACTGATGATGAAGATGTTGTTTCAACTCTCTCTCCCCTCATTCGTTCCCATTCTACCCCAATGAAGACCTCACAGATGAAGATGAAGTCATTATTAATAAGCGAGCATTCGTAATTAATTTCCACGGTTTCATTGCAGAGCGTTCAGGATTCGTAAGGGAACATGTAACATTTTCAACATTATTAAATACATAACAATCTACAGTAACAAATTGAAGGCAAGTAGGTTACATCCACAGTCGATTCTACCTCATACCACAAAATTACAAATAAAATTGAAATGATACTCAGCTATGAGTGTTAGAGTGTACACCACTTCGCCTGCGTTGAGTTAAAAGAGGATGTTAGATACAAAAACTAAGGACGATGTGCCATAACTTATTGCATTCATCATAATGGACCCCTCACGGTGCTCAAAATGATAAATGTCCCTCGACCTTCCAGACCTCCCTTCCAGGGCACTCCCAATATCGCCGACCTAGGAAGAAATCCATCACCATGATCCCACCCTTAGCCCGGCATATCAATGGCAGACAGGATAAGTTTCGCCATTTTTGAATAAACACAAAGTATTGTTGACAGTGAGTAAGTCCTGTAAATCTCAACAGGAATAAACTGAGGAAGAGAGGGATAAACGAAATGAATACACTTGGGGTGAAAGGAAAGACAAAAAAAAAGGAAAAGGAAAGGAGAAAGAGAAATGATCATCACCCCATAACCGAGGAGAATAATAGACACAACGTCCTCAACGACGACGGAGACGACGGCAGCGACAGCGGCCATGAGAAATTCTCTCGGTGTGCGCTGAAGCAGCCATTATGGAATACATATTTGCACAAAATTCCTCTCACCCTTTTGTATGATCCTTTGATTTATGAAAAGGAATTGTTTGCATTTACAAAAGGATTTCATCTATTTTTTTCTTTTTTTTGGTTTTTTTTTGGTTATTGGTGATCAAAATGAGAAGGTCGGTAGTTTCTTTGTGAATGTCTGCATTTTCCGTCGTATTGGATTGAGACGTTTAGAAAAACTTTTCACTTCTTTTTCTTTTCAAATTCAATTGGGGTGGAAAGTGTGCGGATAATTTCGACCCCTCGTTCCTCGGTTTATGGAAATTTCTTTATAATTTAGTTTTTTTTCCCAAGATTTGGTTACATTTGGTATGAGCCATGAGGTTATGACCAATATTTGAACCTGGCACCAGCGGCAGATATAGCAAATTGATTCAGGGGGCAGTGAAAAAGGGGAGTGCAATGATTTCACATGTAAGCTCCCTTATAAAACTTCCTGCACCATGCTGTGTCATCAGTAAAGTGCTGGAATTGATATTTTTAATTTTCATTATTCGACGCTAGACCATGCTTATATTAACTAACATCTACGCACAGACACAAATCAACCTCAAATGCGATTACAGTGCTGAAGTAGAGGGTGCTTGCCCAACGTGTAATTAGAGTTATGTCAGTTTGATGCCATTTAATGCAAGATCATGATATCCGAACTATGTTGCATACAATTATTTTGTACTCATGTACTGTGTGGCAACTTATTTGGTCATTGAAATTGCAGTTTGCAATTAGGATGTAATTTAGATAGTCCCTTAGATGATTTAATTGTATAATTACATTGTAATGATATCGCGTTGGTCATGGATGCAAACGAAATTATTTGATTTTAAATATGGAGTCTGGTACGATTTTTTAGTGGAAAATTATTGATTTTTAATTGAATTCAGTAAAATGAATGCACGAACTAGTGACTCGAACCGTTGCGACCCTTTAGAAGCCCACGCTGAGCCTTTTCTTTCTCGACTATTGTGTCCGATACGAGTGGCGAATGGACGATGTCTGGACAAGTTTCAAAAGACATGTTCTCGGAGCAATGAATTGACTCGTGATTCGAATAGCTCTTTGCTTTGACCGAAAATAATTAAGGGACTTGATCATAGATCTTTAACAAATCAGTGAAGGTTCTAGAATTAGGATTAATTACCACATCTATAAAACTTTGCATAAAACTAAGTGACAAAATACGTGTTTTCCCTCTAAGGTCCGTAATTTTCAACCAATTTAGTTGTTTCTTTTTTTTAAATTTAGGGGATTTGGCGAAGCGGGCTTAATTTAAGCTAGTATCCAAAATAACCCTCATCGAGATTCGACAATTATTTTCGAATCAAGGGTGTTCTAACTCAAATTACCGAAAAAGAGTAAGGAGTGCATTGAAATTGTCTGAGTTAAAAAATAATTTATTCGCGTTTATGTGTGCCGACTTTGGGAGACCCTATAGGTAGATGTATTTTCAACATTGGCTAAAGTTCTGACTTTCGTTTAACCAAATTCACTTTGAACTATATGGCTAACCCGTAGACACACAATGTTACACTTTAATATAATATATTCCAAAGTTTCTCTCTGTGGCCTGCTGGGGGTGGTTATGCATACATTATCCCAGGGAATGAATAATTCCAACATCCCGTGCAGATATAAATGAATTGGAGCTGTTGTAGCTTGTGGCAAAAGTGTTTTACGGCAAGTGCTCTTTTATGTTCTACATTTCACACTGCTTATGTGCATACATGGGAATTTCGGTATGTACATATAACCTATTTATGTTCACATAAGAGTAAGGAATTCCATTCAGACACCCACAAATTCGACGTGTAACTGGGGGACAATGTTCTATTTCGGTAACCCACATGGATGTGATTTATATGATTGGCGAAATGGGGTGAATGCGAAAATGTAAAGATGATTTATGATTGAATTGTGGGTGTAGAATTTAAAGTTGCTTTTTTCTCTGAAAATTGGTTCACTTTGTGTCTGGAAGGATTGGACTAAAGTTGGTTCAACATTAAAGTTGTTTAATTTAAAACATGTAAGTATACAGCTCGAAGCACAATTTTGTTGCTTCAGCAAGCAATTAATTTTTTATGACATTAAAAGGTTGTCTAAGCAAGCGTACCTTTTACGATTAAATTAAAATAAATTTCATTTGACTTTTATTTTAAACATCAGGATACTGAAATATATAATTTCAGTTCCATTTAATGCGCTTTGCTTGGCTCATATTGCAAATAAAAGGTTTATATCAGATTATTTCAATATTTTTCTATAATTTCCAATATTTTTTATCACTTTTTTTAACATTATCAGATAAATACCATGGCTCGCTACATCAGCATCTTTTGTATCACAACAACTTTATATATCACAACACACATAATAATTTGCTTTTTCAATAGGTTTTTTGACAGCACATAACTGGCCTAATGAATCTATCATCATGGAAAGACTTACACTTCAACAATGTCTCCAACTTATTCAGCTGCATAATTAAAATCAGCGTTTTGTGAAAAATGTTTTTCGTGCACTTCAATGGTGTGTGCTTCATCGACCTTCCAATCATTGCCTTTACCATCCGCAACAAATAGACCACACCAAGCCCTATAAGTCAGCTTTGATCCAGAATTTGGAAGCCAACATTACTCGCGTACCGGTCGCAACGAGGGAAGCAGTGATCCAAAATTGGATCTTAGAATGGACCCTATATGACATAGTTGCGGTCAACTTTTACACACAATAAATATCAGGCACTGTTCTTTCTGGCCGTAATCAAGTTTCCACCATACAAATTCTTTTCGTCTTTTATTATATTATTATATTTTAGGCTTATTGAATCACGATTATGTTTTTAAACTTCCCAACTTTCGTATATGTTACATTTCGACAAATTGACGTGTTCACGTGTGCGGCTTAAATATATGTGAAGCGTTGGATCAGCTAAACAATGAAATTGGTTTCTTCTTATTTAAAATATACATAAACCGCTTGATATGAAGGTTCCACAAGAAAAAAGGGCCCACAATCCGACTGAGGTTTGAGAAAAATATAAAATTAAAGAACGGTTACAGGCCCGCTTGAACGTCTTTTTTAAGTTCGTTAAATTCTCGAATAATGGTTTTATCTTAAGGCTTAAGGCTCAGGAACCAAATTCATGATTTCTTCTCTTGATGAATTGCACATTATTTTTTTGTCAATTTCAAAAAAAACGTAAGCGTCTTTTCTGAATCATAAAATAGTAACATGGCATCTTGAAGCATCGCCCAACATTTTACGAAAAAATGGACTTATTCCATTTTTCTAATGGACATCTGTTCTTATCTCCTGCTTATGATGGATTCATAAAACTGATTTCCGGCCGAATTGTCGAAGTGTAGATTTGAAAATTGAAAAATCTGTTTGTAATTACTAAGATATTGTTTTTATTGCTTAGAAAAATATTATATCTTTATGCCTATGGAGATCTCAGTGATACCGTAGCAACCCTGCTAAACTGTTGGTCAATGGAATGTAGAGCAGTTGTGCTTTATTTTTTGTGTGCAAGAGTTGGATTTGGCAGTGGCATAGTCAAATGTGATTTGTGAAGTGATGACAGAAATAAAGTGTATTACTGCCGCGGTGGTACGTTCAGACACCAGATTGCCAACCAAACGAATGGTTACATCCAACGAGAAGCAAACCTGAATTAAAGTTTGACGATAACCCAGATGAATTGTGGACAAATATACAAGACATATCTGGGCAGACAGCTGTACTTATAGCCTTACAAAATGTTTTTATTCCTTCCGGAGTTGTGTTGACGAAATAGTGATATTATATACAAGCACGGAAATACACCCCCATTAAACAATCAAATTAACGATCAGTAAGTAATAACAACTACAGTATTATCCATATATCTATTTTTTAATACAAAATAAAACACACGCAGCAGCAACTGTTTAATTTACATGAATAGATCGATAATTTTCATATGGAATATCGAGTCGTGGAGTAAATTCACTCAAACTTAAATCACGGAGTCGAAACCACGTGCAATTTTAATCTACTATCAAGTGAGCACGTGTTCACGTACCCGCGTGAAATAATATGATCTAGTTCTTACATAAATTCAAGTGTCGTATGTGAAATTAACATCAATTTATTATAATCTAAACAATAATTACGTTGCATAAAAATTAATAATGCGCTAAGATAGCAATTATTTAATATTCGCTTCGAGCTTGCTATTATTACCCCATTTTGTTGGTTTGTCGTAAAAAAAACCCCAACTCGACATCGAGTAGAGCTAGTAGCGTGAAAAAATAATAGCTAATTTAATAAATTAACTTTATACTTGTGAGGGCCATCACTATGCGTTCACGTGCATCAAATTAAAATAATTTGTTTTGCATTAATGGTTATAAAGATTGTTGGTAATGTTCAGTTTGCACGTTATTTATGTTTATATTATGTACTTCAACTAACCATGATATTGCAGATCACAGAGATCGTTGGGGTATGGTTTTTGATGATTAAAATGGTCTGAACAACTGGGGAACTCATTCAAACTGGGGAACACTTAATTTTGTTTTATTTAATTTTACATAATGCGCAGCAGTTGATAAAATATACAGGTGAGAAAATGACACATGTGTCTTGTCCTGACTTGCTTGGCTCTTAGCTCCACAATATAGGTACTTGCAAGCCGCTAGAGTTTCGTAATTTCCCATCCCATATGACCGATCAAATGTTGCCACTTGTACAGCACTTTTCAATTGCATGATTCTGCGATCAGCTCTTTCAGGGTTCTACTATAGTCCGTGTTTTGCTTATTTTGAAATAAGTTCTACACATTTCACATAAGCCTTACTCATTCATTATTAAACGTGTAAGACATTACAAAAAAATAAAAATACATGAAAAATGTTCGAAAAGCGTAACTCAATCCTAAGCATTTACCATACCTTTAACACCCCAGATTTTATTTATTAACTTTATAAACACTGACACGGTCCAATGAATATAAAGTCGCTTGATATCGTAAATCCTTTTCTATTTTCCGTACATACATAAATGCACTCATCTGACAATGAACTTACAAACCAGAAACGATCATTCATAAATATACAGCACACATGCACGTATAGAAATGAATTTGATAGAGAAATGGGTTTGTTTATGATGTCCCAGGGTCAAAGATACACTTTTTTCTTCTTCTGTTGAATAAAAAAAGAACTTTCCTCCCAAGTTTTGAAATGTTTGGGCGGCATTCGGAAAACAGGGAGTGTTTGATACACAGCCTAACCCCAAAGCCCATGCTCCCCCCTTTAATTTTATATTTAGAAAAATAGACAACTGAAGACGAAAGAAGAAAACGAAAAAGAACACTGCACACCGAAAATGGTGGCAAGTCGTAAAGAAGATTTATTGCATCGAAATCATTCACACAAGAATAGTTTCAATGTAGACGCGAGGGATGGAAATAGATACAGAAAAGGCAGAAGAAGACCGAAAATACATTAACAACCATCAGATTTAATCACAATAAACTTGAAGATACCAAAAAGGAAAATGAAAAGGGAAATACAAGAAAAATTGTTTGATCACTAAGAATACATCGAAAGGAACCATGTTTCAGATTAAGAATTTCATTCGACCGTCCTCCGACGCGATGTAGAGGTTTTTGTATTTTTGGAGTAAAGGAAATCCACAGAAATTTATGAAGGTGAGAAGAATGGCATCGCACCCAATGAGCTGACAAATCTGAAACAGGTGACGAATAACGCGCACACGAAAAAAACATCTCAAGCGCCGAGTGTATTTATATTTAACAGAAAAAAATGTATTCACTAACTAAATTGAATTATAAATGAAAAGAAAATTAAGTCTGCGATGTTGTGTTTTATTTACATTGTCGATCGGCAGTGAAAGGCACTGGCAGTGGGCGTCAAGCCTTGGCATGAGATTCACGCAACTAGTTTGCATATGGGAAATCTTCAATAATTTATTGCTTCGCATTTACATTTTAATTCGTATCAGCGGGCTTTTTTCTTTCAAAATAGTTTTGTATGCTAGATATCGGCTCATCGCCGATGCACAAGAAACTGCCGTTGGAATATGTACATTTCCTCTCAAACATAATACTACACACAATTTCTCTGCTATAAGAATACAAGTTCATTTCTTATTTAACCAACGTTCGTTAGTCAATTCTCGCAAGTTTCGTTGAAATCAATTTGAGACGCACTTCAGGCCAGATTATTAGCAGTGCCGAGAAATGCACACACCCCCATCGCACAGATACAGTAAATACACACATGTCTATATAGAGCCGAATTCTATAATTGAGATGTTATTCACCTGCAGAATTAAATTATTGTTGTGGCAGAATTTATTGCAGCGCTCGGTGGAATCTCTCCAAATACAAAAGCACAAGTTAGACAACTGATTTGGCATACGGCCCGACATTGATTTATTTTTGTATTTGCTCCCTCTAAAGACAGACAACATGTTGCAGTTCCAGAATGCTGCATTTTTGTTAAATATTCTAAGAAACGGGTTGACTTAGAATGCACGCCACCAACTAATGGCATCAACTCTTAAAAAATATTCACGGTTAAGTAACAAACGAGTTAAAGTATTCCTTCAATAGCCTTCTTTATTTTGCTTTCAAATTTTTCTGATAGGAGATGACCTCGTCCCACCAGCACATACTTAGGGCAAATATCTATAAATAAATAAAAAACGTCATCATTCTGTTGTTTTGGTTCGGCTGTGAATTTGGCTTTCGTTTGCTGTTTTTCATCGGAAGAATAAAGGAAGCACGAAAAGGAAATATTTTCTTTTCTCTGTGTGCCATTTCAATTCGTACACAAAGTGGATATATAAATAATGTTGTGCCCCAAACAAATGGCACTCAATACGTCCCCACCATATCGCCACCACGCCACATCACAGACCAAATGTCAAGACAATGTCAGAAATGGGTATGGCCAACGTTATCCTTACCCAAGGTATAGAAAAAACAAACACAGGCCCCATAAATTATCTCCTACAACATTAAAGTCCGAACAAAATAAGAAAACTTCAGCGTAGATATGTCGTCGTACATGTACAAATGTTAACAGGAAACATGTATATATGTATATCTACGGTTGTGTTCGGTTTCGATAAATTTCGTTGTTTTTTTTTTCTTCTTTTCTTTCTTTCGTTTATTTCCTCCTCTATTCCATTGTTTTCTCGTGGCGTATTTGGTCCTTTTTAGCTATTTCTATCGTCACATTGGCATTTTGATTATAAATCGAAGAGCTGAAATGTGAAAATCTAAATTACAAGTGAGAGATATAGAGTTTCCAAGGAAAAACAGCAAACAAGGCAGTAGGTTGGGGCAAATATATATCCTCACCAACAGACCATACGGTGCCGTTGTCAATAATAATAATAAGAAGCAAAGAACACAGGAAAAAGGGGAAAAAAGTACACTTCAGCTAAGGATGGAAAGAAAAATATCATTTTTTTCCATTGCCTAAGTTTCGTTCTCCTTTCAAACCAAAAACAACTGAAAAAGGACATGAAATCGACCCGTTGAGCTATAAAACTATGAAATCGATAGGTGGGCGCAGTGCAAAACCAGAAAAAGAAAAAAAAGTATATTTCTTTCACCGAAAGGATAAAGGAAATATCCTTTTCAAAATGAAGTGTGAAAAAAAATTAACCTTACTTCAGTCAGGGTGTCCATTAAAAGGTCATCTCGTACCGGGTTAAAAGAGAGAAGCAACAGCCGGCATGCCGTGTCTGGCCGTGCCACTCGTAAAAGTGTGTAACTGTGTTATTGTTGCAGTGGTACTGTTACGTGACATGTCATAAATTATCCTGGGCTTTTTGTGAAGTAACGCTGCACTCTCCAAAGCCAAGTAACCAGAAAGTGTTGAATTCATATCCATACATACATGCATACAAACGACATGACATGCAATGTGTGGCATGAAGTCACGGTGTGGTACTGGATGGTATCAAGTGACTCTTAATTGCCTGCCCCTAAAGGCGCAGAGTGAAATACTTATCTATGTGTGTACGTATGTATGTGTTGAGACTAAGAGGGCATTGACATCACGGGAATAGTGAAAATTTATCACAATCAATTACTAAATTCAATTAAGTTCAATTTAATGAGAGGAATACTCTCAATTGGATGGATTCAGATACGAGGGCGTATATTGATGTGAGGTATACGTAGAGACAGATGAGGACTAAGTACACGCATGCACAAAATTCTAACAAATCAATAACTTCTTTTTTTTTCCAACTCTCCAACCACATAGCATCTGTGGAGTTATTTGTTTTTTAAGAGCAATTTTACAGAAATTAAAGGCAAAATGTTTGAAATGCTGAAAATAGATACACATCACAGTTGATAAATTCAAAATTGATGCACAGTGTCAGTTGAACATTAGGTCAAAACATCTGCTCTGCGATTGCCCAGCCCTAGCAAAGAAAAACAGGCAGATCCTAAGAAAGAACTTCTACATAGAGCTGCAGGACGTAAAAGGTGAACTAAAAAACCTGTGAAGATTCGTATGTAGATCTAGCTGGTTGTAGGACTAAGGTATCTATAAGCAAGACAAAACAGACTCAAAACTGGGTCTAAGTGAACCACGGCCATAATGCCGTCAGCGCACTCAATTACCTACCTACCTATGTACGTAAGTAGACTGAACAATTGACTACTGTCTCTTCATCAGATAATGCTACAAATATCCAATTTCATGCCAGGGCACCATGGCAACAAACAACATTGGCCTCGTCACTACGGACAGGTTCTCATCTTGAGGTAGTAAAGAACTTTAGCCACCTTTGCGTCTTTGGTCATAGAAAGGAATTGATAAATAATGCCTCCTAGTCATACAGATGAATACACAAGTCAGCTGAACATGCGCAATAAGGAACACCTACCCAGAGACCATACTTGACGGAGAGACAAGTTAGAAGATATCCAGGTCTGGTGACATTTAAAGAAAATGATGATATGGGTTCACTATCATGGTTCCTTGTTACAGTTCTTTGCTTTCAAACTATGTTCTCAAAAAAAAAAACGAGAACCAGATTCAGTTCAGTTTTCTGAACTGCTCCACCTCGGTCGAGTCTAGAACAATCGTCAATGAGCTTCTCAAATATCGCCATTCGAAGTCGGCATGAAACTGTATACACTCCTCATAGAACAATATCGCGCACAACGCGAGTGGTTCCTGTAGAAGCTAGATCCAGGACAACCTCGGGCAGAAACCCCAACCAAATTATTTCTGTCATTATTACTTTTATGCATAAAATTCACTCGACTTGAAAAACTTTCCAAATGACTTAAGTGAACTTACTCGTACTTATATCACTTTGAGTAGGTAAGCATACGTCAGTAGTTTTCTGTGGCGAACTACGTACGAATCAAGGTCTACCAAATAACACTCGTTTATTACTAATTAATAATCAGTTAATACGAAATTTAATCTTAACGGAGTCATCCCAATCTCATCGAATGACGATTACTGCGATTGATTAGGTCCATTGATGGTGATATCTATCGTGGCTTGGGTGACCCTTATCGATTCTAAAAACAGGTTTGAGTGCGCATTTTTAATAAGACTTGAATAAGTAGTAGGAATTAGATCAATGTCATGTAATGAAATGCACGACGAAAGTCTTCACCAATTCATTAGCATCCATCAATCAGATACATCGATTTGATAAGTTATATCAGTTTGGAGGAAATATATTATTTTTATATATTTTTTGTTATCATTTTGGTTTCAGACTCAATAGATGTGTTTCATGTTTCTCATGTTTCCCAGTATTATGTCAAAGTATCACCAACAACAAGGTCCCCTGAAGCTGAAACACCAAGTTATCGTTTTTTTTGCCAATGAATACGATAAATATCCAATCATGACCAAACAACGCCAGTTATTACATAACACGCGAGTAGATAACCGGCAGATTCTTCTCATTCTCAATCGGTTTACATTTTTGAAGCATGGACAATGCATCAAACAGATTTATCTTTAGCTAAATTCAAATGTGGCGCGATGGTACTCAAAGTGTACGCATTCATGCTCTAAATGTTCGAATTCAGACCGACAATTAAACACTAGAAACATTTACCAACCCGACGGAAGTGTATCAGCGGTACAAAGTCAACATTCTTCCCTTAGAAAAGCGCCACGACCGAAGTCGTTTTATGCGATCAAAGAAACCAATTTACATATTCAATTTCTTTAAAGCATCCCTCCGCCCTCACCGTTCATTCATTAGAATTAAAATCTAAGAAGCCGCAGTCGCAATTAAAATCATTAAATATGCGCCACCATACAACAAGCATAGAGTCTTAGTTTAGCATTATAATAAATTTCACGGGAAAGCAATCAACAGTGCACTTTGGAAATGAACTGAAACTTCAGTTGAAATGGAAATGGAAATGAATGAAATGAAAATGGAAAATCCATGAAGGAAATTATAGAACTACAATGATTATTCAACCTGTTCAATTAAAAGTTTTTGGCACGCACTAAAACCCATAAAACTCATAAAAGATACACACTCTCGCACGGAAATTCACTGCCGCCACCGTCGCTCGTCACTATCGTCACTGCATCTATCTCTTTTACGAGCAGTTCAATTGTTGCCGCACGAGTAGAGAGCATCGTATACTCAAACAAAAACAACAAAAGAACAACGAAAAAAATGAGCATGTCTCAAGGAGAAGAATAAGAAAATTCATCCCATGAACCGAAATATGCGCCTGTGTCCGCAACGGCAACGCCATCAAGAGCAGCAGCCATATCCGAAAAATGTTCTTCCTCTCTATTCTCTTGCATAGTCTTCTGTTTTAGCCAGGCGTGTTGGTTTTTTTTTTATTTCAATCAGTGCAATGATTTTTATTTTTATGCTTGTTGTTACGATCTCGTTTCCACTTACTTAAATCCCCGTTCTAACTGCACGCTTTATGTCCCATTCTGGCATTATCTGTGTATACAGTATCTACTGTATACATTCATTGGTAGATAGATATTTGAAACGATAATGAGGCCATCTCAGTCGCACTTAAAGTGGCCATAAAAGCAATTTCTTTTATGCTTTGTTGTTGGAGCGCTTCTGTTGTGTGAGAGCCAGCAGCAGCTATAGCGGCGCGGCGTCGGCGTTTCACAGTTGCGTGCCACAAGACATTTTTATTCATTTTCCCACACACAAAATTCACTTTTTAAGAGCACAAATATCGCCTTCTGTCTCGTATCGATGCCACTGGTTGAAGGGAGATACCGCGTATAGAAAGTGTATCTGCTCATGGATTTCTGCTTGAGTGGAAGGCGTTTTGAGTGAGAATTTAGTCTCTCTCACCGACTCCGTGAGTGGCGAGAGAGCGAGAGAGTGGAATTTTGAAATGGGCATGACATTCTGCTTGGGATATGGTTGAATGATACTTACCACCATGATGGTGCTGTTTCGTTGTCCCTGTTGAGTTATCGTCCGTTTCACTTCACAATCATGGCTTCCGTGATGTGCTGGAGGCGTGGCTTAGCACAGTAGCGTACGGAATAATGATTTTTCAGAGGGTCCCATGGATGCTTGGTTTTATTCAACTTCTGACAATATTCCGGCGGCGCGGCGGTATATTCTAGGTGATTCCACTTATTTTTATGAATTTTATAAATTTTCACAGGTAACCATTGATAAAGCACACAATTACGTAAATCTACGGAGTTTAGTTAAGCTTTTAGAAGAGTAAACAAAAGAATCGCGCGAATAGAACCTGCAAACACACATTGTTGTCCGCACTATACCACAAGCCGTGTTTATTTTTTCAACAACTGAGCTTGAGCCGCGCTTGAATCACACTCCTCTTGCTACTCTTACCAATACAATACCACAATTCCACCACTACTTCTGGCATGCGATTTGAATGACGTCACATGTGAACACCCATCATGCATGGGTGTATAGCTAATGAAATATGTATCTCAATTCAGACATCTGAGTGTAGCATTCTCACTGCAATCAGAAGTAAGGGTCTGAAATAAAAATCACCTCTTGTAGATTTCAACTGGCTCTATCTAAGAAGATGATACGCCAATGCGATGAAAATTATTAAATTAAAAAGTTCGTTATAAGTATTTCAGTGAATTTTAGTCGAATCAAAATGAAAATCTGTGTACTTTTCCTCTGAACACATTTTCATATTTTTTTCTATCTGCATTCGATGGGATACAGGTTATTTAAAACAAACCGTTGAATAAATTCCACACATATCGGTGTGATTTATTACATCACAGAATATGGTTTACAATTTTTTTCTTGGGGCCTTCGGTTCGGTTTGATGTTGTTTAATGCATATCACATGTTTTTATTCGATCTCTGATTTATGGTGTACTATTTCGAACGCCTCTTGTTCATTCAAAATTATAACTTGTATCAGAATGTGTCCCAGAGATGAGCCAGACAAAAAGGTATACAAGTTTACATCGATAAATCTTCGAATAATATGCATTTTTGGTGCTGGATACTTTTCAGTTTGTATGGGGTGTCCCCTCTCAAAGCTCACTGAAACTGTAGAAGTTATTTGATATTCATGATGGTGGTTTGTAACTACATACGTATGTTTCCGTTGAAGACTTTTTTTATCAAACACATTACAGATCTGACGATTTTAGTGGCCTGTCATTTCTCGAAATTCATTGAGACAAAGCGGCTAAAAATCGATTCGAAAAACAAAAGCCTGCCTGTGTGGTATGGTGTGTCTGCGATGAGCTTTGTTGGCGATTTATTTCGTTTGTTGTGGCTTGCGTGATGACCCTGAATTAAATGGCCTCGATGGGTACATCTACACACTCCCACCATCCGCATTGTGATTTTGTCTTTGCAACAAACGGACAAATGGAATTAGATACGATTTTTCGTGTACACACAAACACACACATTTTTTGTTGAATACACAAATTTCGTTTGGTGAATGCGAAATGATGTACATACTTTGTAAACCGCGCAAGTGAAGAATGTCTTTCTTCGACTGCGAATGCGAAACAAAATAAAATCCAAAGTGCATTTCGGTTTTTATTGAAATTGATTGCTTTTTAAAGAGTTATTCGCTTGATGTGAATGGATATTGCTGAGTGGCAATTAATGTCACAGAATTCGATGAACCTGACTGAGAGGAAATGTGTCTGTCTGGGCTGTCTGTGAAATTCGTGTTGTATTCATCCTCGTGTGTGTCTTTTGTTTTTTTGGAAGAACGGAAAACAAAAGACAACAATACGTTGAATGAAAATTAATTAAATTTATTGTTTGTTTGCTTAAGAGGAAGGTCTCCGAAAATATACATGTGTATACATGTATGCATCCTAAACGCTGATTCGGTGTACGAAGTAATATTTTCCTTTGAAAATATGAATGAAGAGTTTTTTTATTTCACCATCTGAACTCGGTAAGTTTGGCATGATTGATTCTAGGAATACGTGTGCCAAAATAAAGTAGAATGTAGTTTCGTGCAACTGAGTCAGGGGAGCGTGCAGTTTCAGTGCCTACTATGCCTTCATTTAATGGATCATATAGTGCCTTTAAGTTCCAATCTATTTTGCTATTACACGTACAGTCTTCATTTTGACATGAATGGATTTGAGAGGCAGTGGACAATTATTCCGATGGAGTGGGCATTAAACTAAGATTGGAAGTGCTCATGCGGATCTAAGACCTGGCCGACGAAATTTTAATTGAACACTAAGATATGCTGTCTGGTATGCATAGACTTTCTCCAGCTCCAGTTAGGGTAAACATGCGTATATGCATGCAATAAAATGCAAAATTATGATAGGAAATTTATTTATTCCACCTTTGTGGAAATGACTTTGGAAATGCAAGTATAATACGGTGGGATGTCACAATGAGATCTTATGGCAAATACCCAATTTATCCGCAGTACCTATCAGCTTTGTGAAAGATCTGCGAGTAGGAACAAAAACGAAAATATGAGGTTCTTAGCAATCAACTTACTCCCAAGCATAAACATATTATCAACATTTGAAGTCCTTTTTGAGAATCGTAAGCATTGATTCTGCAGTGATACTTTAAACATAATTTTGTCGATAAAATCAATGGTTAAAATCATGCTTTATAAACGTAGGATAGATAATCCTACCACGAAGCACAAATCGATTAACATGAAGGAGAAAAGAATACATTTTATACCAAAATAGATTCAGTTGGTACTGTACCAACAAATACTATAATATTTCAATGTCTTTAAGCAAACATTCGAATAATTTTCGTTATGTCATTTTCGTTTTCTTCATAAATTTTGTTTCACAGATTAAAGTTCAAACTGTCACAAAAAGCCGACTGTTTCGTTCGGATGAACCTATAACAAAGAACTTCCTTCATGTTGATAGCATGAATCATGAGCAAGTGGCGTCGTTTTTGTATACTTATCAGTAAATTTGATTTAAAGAAAATCTGCCGACAGGAACAGTTCAACGTCTAAGTTGAAAATTACCAGTATTATGAGTCAAATTTATTGCATGTATGTATGCATATCTGTCAAGTTTATTGAACTGTAGCTTTAGTTTACATTTTATTTTGTTGGAGAATGTTTCAAAACTATAGATGATTATTATTTCCACTGATAAGTTTTCCCTCTCAAATTCCGTTAAGGGGCTCTGAATATTTACCGAAAATTGTAGATTTTAAACTGAGATGTAGTTAGATTATTTTGGAAAGCCTTGGAGTTCTTTGATCAAGCGAAATAAGAAAGAGAGTTGGAGTTACAAAAGAAAAGTGAAAGAGAAGAGAAAGTGTGCATTTATCCGACACATATGTATCTCCTCGAATGCTGTAAGGTAACTATTCTTCTGTTCATATCCTTTTCCAGTGTATTTAGAAAAAAAAACATTATTTTGTACCTATGTTATTTTCTCCAAGAATCTGTAGACAGTGCAGTAAGATTTAGCATGCTAAAAAAAACACATACAACAACTCACTGCCTATCACTGGAAATAATATCAGCAGTGAAAAGCGATTGCCAATAAGCACTGCATTACCAACATCCATTATTTATCATATATTTTAACATACAGAAATCACAGCAATTGTGAATCGGTTTTTTTGAATCATACTTCGCTTCAATATCTATAACGACGGCAAAAACGGGTCGTGTCTGCAATGCTAGGCAGTATATTAACATAATTTCATTCCATTCGTAAACTCCAAACCTATAGATGTCTAGATTCAATTCCAGACATGATGATTCATAATTCACTCTTCCGCCTCCCTCAAATCACTGACAATGATCAGAAAGTTTATCTGAACTTCTCAAAACGGAGTTGGCATAAAACTCTAGGACCCATCTTCTCATACGAGATCAGTATCAGCAGTTGTTGTAATAGAAACAAAGCGCGGACTCACTACCTTATTATTATTAAACGTACTATATTCATGATGAATGTGTATGTCTCATATTATTTCTTATATAATTTTGATTACAAAACCAGAAGCACCGACACGTGTGTTAATTTGATCCTACGATCTACGTATGTAACTAATATAAATCCACTTAGCTTGGGCGCGAAATAGTACGCGGCACGAACTCGGTGATTTCATTTCAGGTGATCTATTTACACGAGAACTAACAACACGTTTCGATTGAGACAGTGATATATTTGTGGAATTTGAACTACACGAGGCAGTGAACTACAGGACGCTGAGAGCCATCTCAGATTTCACAGTGGGTTATTTCTGATATCTTGGTTTCGAGATTTGTTAAACACCAACAACTTTGGCTTGTGACACTTGTGACACTTAATAAAAAACCATTGAAGAGACTGAAGATAAACTTAAAAATATTACGATTTAAGCAGGTCCCTCGAGTTTGTGCACTGAATGTCGTTGCAGGCGTACGGACACAAGAGATGTTTACCGCACTAGATATCCAAATGACGGATGGTGAACAAAATCGTCGATACTGTGATGGCGATCGTTTGGTCAAGGATCGTAGTGACATCCGAATCTTACATGACTATTTAGGCATTCAAAAGTTACTGGCAAGATAGGTGTCGTGCACCGCTGTGGTCCAAGAACTGTTTCGAGAGAAGATTTTAAAACAGAATTTGGAAATCTTCAACCGCAATTAAAGTATATATTTACAGTGTCTCATAACAGTTGATGGATCCTCGATACACCACTTCACGCGACACCACAGAAATGAAGGCGAATCAAAACAGTGCACTTCCACAGAAGAACGTGCTTCCAGAAAGGTACAAAATGCCTATTTAGTTTAGAGTTAGTTGAAATGTCGTTGATAAAAGTGCAGCGAGCTCAACGGACACCACGTTGAAAAATAAATTCGATTTTGAGGAAAAAAAACAAGTATTTCCTTCCAAACGCTCTACAGGCTGACAGTCCTCGTATATCATTCATTTTATTCGGTTTTCATTAAACATATAAGCTTGTTATTGAAAGTTGTGTCTGGCTTTTAATGGTGGAATAATTTCAGCTGCGCTTCAGATGTCAAATTCTTCTTAAAAGCAATAATTACTATATACATACCAATTCTAAACTTTAGACACGTATTTCATTTAAATCTTAAGCAAAAATGGTTACTACAAGAAAAATGTACTGATTCTATTAAAGGTGATCACTTATCTGGCAATGGTTTCACGTGTATTTTAGACGTTCGCTTATATGCGTGAATTAATTTCACGGCTATCTATTTCATACACGTGTGTATACACGTATACATCGATGTTCGCTGAGAATCTGTTTCTAGTCTAGTTTAAATGATTACATTGTACTGCAGTTTTATAAGAGCACGTAATATCTATGTTCTCGTACTACTGTCAATTGATTTGCCGAAATGACTCAAATGACAAATCTAATGATCCTTTGAGTAGATGTCGCTGCATTTTCCCACTTCTCTAACAGGCCAATGTTGTGAACACCTTCAGAATGGTGTGAACACCTCCAATACAATGACTTTTGCTTAAGCTGCAGGGATGAGGAAGAAGAGGAAACCAGTATAAAGCTCAAAAAGTCACTTGGGCCCAACTTTTTTTCTAAATAACAACATCAGCAATCTTCACTGCGTCAACACCGATTGACTAAATCCGAATGGTAAGACAACGAGTCTATGCCGAATTAATTGTGACATTCAGTCACCCGAACCTAACCTCACCCAACAAACCCACTACTCTACCGAGTCCACTATGAAAGCCATATTCAATTGGAATTGAAAGAGCAATATTTTCGACTCCATGTCATTCATCTACGATGAAATTCCGAAAAATATTATTATTAAAATAATAAATGCGACGAAAATATGCCTGGAATGCTTGCAACTTGTTTGTTTATTTTGAAAGGAATTCAAGTGTCTTCTTGACACATCCGATGTGCATAAAAACGAATTTATTACAATTTCATTAATTTAAAAAAATATATTTAATTCCAGAAAAAAATGTGTTAATGATATATGTGCTCTGTGCCAGTCAAAGAACTTTTTATTGAGATATTGCCCCTCGTTCTAGATGCAGATGGTCAGTGATTCATCGCATTCCTACACGATAGGACGAATATTTGCAGGAAAATACTCTTCCAATTTTCAAACAGATACCCCGAATACATAATTCACCAGTTGTTTGCACCACTTTTCGAACAGTTATAGGAGTCATGCTATGGAGTAGCAGCTGCCTGCCATGCATTTGCTTTCCATGCGTGTCTTTCGCCAAGCAATGCCACCAACTTGGAAGACGTCGCGTCACCCTGATTCAGTTCATACAACTGTGCGCAACGTTAGATAAAATCAAATGCAAGCTACATATTTTCAAAATGAATTTCCGCCAAAAGAACCAATATCTACTAGTTGAATACTTTTTTCGCTGCATTTTGCTATATAATGTTACGTAGATACGCTCGCTCACAATTGCACTTCAGATGACGATAAATGTGCACATGTGGAGCTAAGTGCTAAAACTAAAATGCCAGTCAGATTCCCCACTCGAAATGTTACAGTGTGTGTATGGTACTCGTATCTTTTGGTCGAGAGGAAAGATTTTCATGCAAAATTTATATACAGCGACATGTAAATTGTGGATTCTGGATTCGTTGTTTAAAAATAAGTAAATGTCTTTGTTAATCGGGAAAAAAATCCTTACCGATGGTGATGGTAGTGGTAGACAAGCGCACCGAACGACTGGACGACACATTTAAGTAAGACATTGGATATAACATATGCGCCTACTGGCTATAACTTACGCCCACTTCTTTGGATTGCATTTTTGTTGTGTTGTGTTGTTCAGTTGTTTTGCTTCATTTCGCGGATGATTCTTGTTGTTTCACGGTGCACGGATATTAAATTCTCGCCCGTCGTGTTGTTTGCGGGGTTCTTATTTTGTATCTCGTGATCTTTTCCCCTTTTTTGCTGTTTTGTATCAGGCGACAAGTCGTAAATCTGTTCATACACTGCAGGCGACGTGGAGATAAATTGTTAAAATGGTGGTTAATCAGGAATTTTCTCAGGTGAATTATAACGTCGCCTTGCAAATTGTGCGTGGTCTGCGTGTTTAAGATGGGTTTGGCTGGCTATATGGTTATAATAAAGACTACACACACACGCGCACTCATACTCGTGCAAATGGGAGACATAGGGGGTGTATAAAATAGATGGAATCTACAAAATATGATATGGTTTCGAGGTTTCGAGGCAGTTATTACTGGTTTGGAAAAACCAAAAGGATAACGTTTTGAGGCAAAAACAAAACATGGGGATTTTATATTTACACTCAGAAGTAATGAAATTGAAGAATTTATTTTGTGGGATCCTTTGGCTGTTCATCTCGGTGGGTGTAGCCACGATGAAACAAATCAATCGAAACTATGGTCAAGATTTCGCCGAATTGGAATGGAACCATCAGTTTTTGATATACTACATGCACACATGAATATCGGAACGGTGTGAAGTGATTCATCTTTGTTATGTTATAAATAGTATGTATTTGCTAGAAAATTCTGACATGTGATGTACATTAAATTTAAGGATAAATAATATTACACGCAAAAAAAGGCAGCGCACGACTCAGCTACATATTCTTCACAATAAATTTTACTTAGTATTTATAGTCTTATAAAAGTTGTTCAGTCGAAATATGAAAACTGCAGTTGTTTTGCGAATGTTCTTTTCTTATAATTTTAGGCAATTTATTAAAACTTTCATTTAACAACTTTACGCGAAATCGAAAAAAGTTATAAGGGCTGTACTTACAATTCATTTGCAATTCTGATGTATGCTGCCCTGCAAGAAATTTTCCTACTGTTTTTATTTAATTCGGTTTGTGTCTCGACGGGGAACTGTAAAGAATTGTTCAGCGACAATGGGAGCAACTTCATATAGGTAGAAAAGGAGCCCAGAGCATTCTTTGAAGAGGCAACTAAAGACGAACGCAACCATAGATAACTTACAGCTGATTCTATGGTATGGCACTTCAACCCCCCGTAGCACGGCAAGATACTGGGAGGCAGCTGAACATTAGCACAATATCTAATCACCTTCGATGAAATTACGACTCTTTTCACTAAAATTGAAGCCTGCGTCAATTCGATGCCCTTTTGACTGTCGTCAGCTGATGTCGATGATCTTCAAGTGATGACCTCCGGGCATTTCTTTATGGGAGACATTAATGTAAGCTTAGTTAATCGATGGCGCTTAATTTCAAAATTGCGTCAACACTTCTGGAGAAGGTGGCACGGCGAATATTTAGTTCAGCCAATTGGACCAAATGTTTTTCTAACTTCGATTGGAGATCTTGTCGTCCTACTGGCACATCCCTCCTGGCAAGTGCAGAAAGGGGAGAGTTGTGGATATACATCCTGCAGCAAGCGGCACAGTTTGCGTGGCCATTCTCAAAACCGCTAATAGTACGCTGACTGACCAATTGGCAAGATATCACCGCTCCTGAGCTACAAGGAGAATGCTGAGGATTGAACTAACCCTTTAATTAAATCAAGGTCGCATATTTTTCTTCGATCGATTCGGAATTATAATTAAACGAGTATTTTTTCTTTCATTCATTTGGTTCCATTCATGTATACACAATTATCAGTACTGAGGACTCATAAATGATGTTTTTAAAGTCACTCAAAACTTGCAATCTTAAAGATTGAATTATTGGCTTCATAATACACTACACTCTCGGTAGAGTGAACATTGGTTGAGTGAATAATCCAATGGAGTGAATAACACAAAATGATGAGTGAACAAGAAAACCTCTTTAGAGTGAACACATATTTTTAGCCCGGTTCAACAGGAATAAGCCATCTATAAAATGCATCGTTTGTTTTGCGTACATTGTAGGCTTGTATAGTTCCCGAACGAACTAGTTCAAAAAAGAGCACTAACAAATTAACTAAGTGAACTAGTTCACAATCCAGGCTTTTTAGTTCGCTTAGTTCAGTAGTTTAAAAACTTACATAAGTATACCTTACCCTGTATATGGAAGTATAATTCAGTATTAATAACTGAACTAAATTGAGAGGTTTGTGTGTGGATGGGGATTATGCATATCAGGGTTGTTTTTGTTTAACTACCGCAGCACAAGCACACCGAGTATCGTTGCGTTACCGGTGGTGTATGTGAAGGGAATTCTAAAAATGTATCTGATAATATGACGACCAACCGGCGAAAATCCGGTATTCCTTTGAATAGCTTCCTAACTATGACTAAAGATGTAAAACAATTGGTGTGCAAGTCTTAAGTTTCAGGCGTAAGGCAACGTCAACCATATTTATCCGTGATTCACCGAATTACTTTTCCCCAAAGATCTCTTCGGGTGAGAAACTTACGCTTTGATAAAAGGCACATAACCAACTATGGTTGCAATGAACTCATTACCAGGTGCAAAAAACACTTTCAATGATCTTTGCAACGAAATTGATTTTAGCTTGTCACGATTGGAGTTTAAGAAGATTGTTTTTACATTGTGAGGTAATTTATATTGTTTATTTGAGGTAATCTGTGAGTTAAAAAGTTGGTAGATGATCCTTAGTCGCGCAGCAAACATCTGCTGTGTAAAGCGATACTGAGAGTTAATACTTAGAGAACGTAGTGTTCTGTGTGCTCTGTGATGAATTGACGATTAGTGGCTTAATCCTGAAGCAAATGACCATTGCTATAAAAAAAAGGAAAATATAAGCACATATACTAAAATGTAAACAGGCCTGGTTTTTATTAGTTCGAAACGATTCCCTAAGATTCGTGTTCAATTATTATGGAGTCGAAGCACCCTGTAATCATATATCTTAGTAATCCCCTGTCGCCGTCAAATTCAGCCGCCTTCTGTGTCTGTCCTTATCTCTAATACTCTTCCATTTATGTACAATACAAATAAATTATGACGCTAGCCAGACTTTCGTCGTGAGTGCGCGAGTTCATATAGACACATAATTTTTATCAGTTCATATACACCTTCTTCGTACATGAGCTTCTCGCGCCGAAGAGAATAATCAACAAATAAAATACCCGTCCTCTTGGGAGTTTACAATAAGACTTGTTTCTTTTTTTTGTTCCTCTTCGATCCTGCGTTTTATTGAAGCAGACGTTACCAACTATCGAACAAGACATTGCATAGAATCTTAATACATAATTGACGTTGGGTATATTTTATTTCTTCGACTTGTATCAGTAATCTTAATAAATATTCCAAAAATAAGTACGCATGAGAAAAATGTGTATTTCAATTTGAAAATGCGCGTAGGATTTCTTGGTTGACTTTGCTCGAAAGCTATGAATTAGGTGAAGCGTGTTACCTACGTTGGAATATATGATCATCGTAGAGTCCAACTGTTGATGCCCATTTTAATGTCTCCCAAAATAAAAAGAAATTAACGAATTGTAGTCATCTGTTAAAAGATGGTTAAGTGAAGTGAGCTCATTGAAAAAAACTGTGAGTGTTTTTAAATGCCTTGAAAATTTTATATTTATGTATCAAGCGCAATAAATACGTACAATGATTTTATAAAGCAACTATAAGAATTATTTAAAATACAATGCATTATTTTTATCTGTTTATTCTAAGAATGAATTACAAAAACAATCGAGTACAGATATTTACATAATTATATAAAATAAGATAAATTTCAGATCAGCGCTTGAGCTCGATCGAACGCCAAGGAATGCCTCCTCAATTGGATTCACTTACGGCCTTCTTAACTAGCCAGCAATCGAAACACGATTACCGAGCGACTATATTTCACGTATTTTTAGACCTCACTTGCACACACTTGCTAAATGCGTAATTACAGTACATATGGGTGTAGAAACACGACTGGCATAATTTTCATCTCGGTGGATTTTAATTTATTTCGGGGCGTGAACAGGCACCACCGTCCGACATGTGACTGACTGCACTTACAAATAATATGCATACTGGTACGCTGCCAGCAATGGCGGGGTTATCGAACCAAGTGGGCTTATTGAAAGCAATCTCGATGTACATACGTACATATTTCGAACAGTTCGTCTTTTTTTCTTTCCACCAAATATTATATATTACGTTAAATGATGCCCACTTCACTTTGCATGCTTGCTTGCTGAGTTCCGTTGCTGCCATATAATTTATAGTAAACTTTCGGAAAAGATACTAAAAAGATGAGAAAAGAGCTTGAAAATGTTTTTTTTTTATCCGTAAGTACGCCTTGGCAGTTTATCAACCTATAATTTCACTGATGCATCTAAAGAAAATACTTAAATACAAGCTGCGTGCAGCATCAGAATCTGTGTGTGGTGCTTCTCAATTGCGCTGGACACTTAAGTGCCCCGTCATTGATTTATTTACCCCATAATTTGTTTTTCAACTAAAAAAAAAAAAACGTTTGGATTCGATCTAACACAGCGCGGCAAGCGAGCGCACACACACTGAGTGCGAAGATTAAAGGGCTAAACGGGCACATTAAAGCGCGTCGAGAATGGTGGTCTTGTTTTTTGTAAGAGGAAACCCTTTTAATGGAGATTAATTACTACATACTGCACTCGAAGAGGTGACCGTCTAATTGATTATGGATACGGGATAAGGAGGACGCAGCAAGTGAAACGTGCCAAACAATGTAATAGTTTCTTCCGCTGCCGCGCGCACTCTGTCATTATGTAGTTATTTACACAATGGTGGTGGTGATGAAAAGTCCTTCTGCTTCGCACAGTTTAATTAAGCTACACCACTGGACGGTGTTCGTTCGCAGTTCGGCAGCTATATATTGCACATTTTCATAGCAGGCGTGTACACTCCAGCATAGGTTTGTGGTAGGACCGGCAATATTGAGAGCACCGAAGCAGATTGCTTGACCACGCGATCACCTATTGTGAGGGTTGGTGGTGGGGATGTGATGTGCATTTTTATGCGACAATTAACTATGAAATAATGGCAAAGTGAAGTAACCTCAAATAAACAGGGTGCTTCATAATCATCAAATGAGGTTTAGGGGGTGTCACTGCAATTGAACTACATACCGCAACGTGCTAGAAAGAGAAGAGGCTACTGTGGCCAGTTGATGTACTTGATGAATGCTATATGTGGCTTCGAAAACTCTCTTCTCTTGGGTATTTTATGAATTCGCAAAAAAAGAATGCATTCGATACCTAATCGTATCGTGGGGTTGTGTAAAACTTGGGTGAGTGTTTGTTGAATTTTTGCGTAGCCGAAGGAGCACAGCAAATGTAGCCCTTTAAACTTCAGCTGAACATGTCTAAGCGTTCAGAATTTTTAGACAGTAAAGTAAATGGTCATAGATCGAAAGTAGATCGAATGAAATGCTACTTCTTATGAGTCATAATTCACAATTCGGCTCTTGACCACTAAAGGGGCAAAGCATACGGATGAGATTTCCAGGCCACTCGATCCATTGACTCAACTCATCATCATATGCCCAAGTGGAACCAGGCGGATTTTGGACTCGTCCTGCATCTGCCAAGCGGTCTCCTACCCAATCGAGTCGCATTCAAGACACGCCTTGGAAGTCGTAATAATGCGGACATTCGTGCCACGTGACTAAACCGTCGAATCATAGCCCTTTACATTCGAAGAAGCAGCTACTCAAAGTTAAGTTCCTCGTATACTGCCGTGTTTGTCACCATTTCACGGCGAGTAACTCCCACAATAGCAGGCCATAGGTGAGAGTTGACTTAAAAAGTGAGTTGAAAACCTATAACTTGGCTCTGACACCACCAACCGGCCTTCCGGATTACAGATCTTCCTGTTTCAACAGAAAAGCTCAGCATTACTCCTCGCATCACTCGTGAAAAAGACACCGAGATACTTTTCCACCTACTTCAATTAGAGTCCACTAACGTTTAGATTCCATTGAGCGGTCGTTCCGTTAGAAATTACGACATTAACCTTAGTCCCAGCATCGTCACATACGGCTATGCGAGCTGGAGTTCCGTCTGGGAGAATGTGAGGATAAGTAAGTCATCTGCAGAAAGAAGATGACTGCTATAGCTTGTGTATAAAGACTGAATGGCCCTCAAAAGAGGAGCATCAATCTCCTACTCCTGCACAACACTCCAGAGCTGACTTCAAGGAACTCGGTCGTATAATAATTATAATAATATTGGTGGCGCTACAGCCCGTAGAGAGCCAGAGGCTAGCTTTTACAACAACCAATAATGTTGTGGGTTCTATTGTTGTACCTCTAGTGAAAGTGACCTGGAGTTTTATGCCGATGCCGAAGGGCCAAGTTAGAGAATCTTTTTCTATACGGTTAAACTCTAAGAATTCTCAATGTCTCGAAGGTGTGGGGCCGTGGAAATTATTTTAGTTGTATTGGGAATCGTAGATACCCAGGCAGCAAGGTTCAAGTGCGTAGTGGTCGACGCACAGACCAACAACGCCACTATCGGTCGATTGCCTTTTTTTCAAATCTACAAAACAACTTGGCAAAAATCTTAGAATGAAAAGCTGGTCGGTTGTACTTCTTCCGGAAAGTTCATCTCCCATCCTGCATTCGCCCATAGCTCTAGAATGTGCCTCCAACACATCTCTTTCTTTGACAAAAAAAAACCAGTTACCAGGTTGCAAACGCCACACGTCTCATCACGTTCCCAGGCCACTTTTCCGCGCATTCCAACTTCTAGCGGCTCGCACAGCCAATTTGTAAGTTCCTCGCGTCTCAGAGAAGCAAATTCCCCCAAGAGAATCCAGTCTCAGTAGGTCTTCTTCATCTTTCTGATGGCTTCTTGCATTCCGGGTGTTTTAAGTCACGCAGTTCTTTCCTCACCACCAACCGCCACTTTAGTCTTTCCAAATTCCTTTATTTCTATATTAAGAGCAATGTAAAACAAAGGAATATTCAACCAAATACGTTACTCATACCGTGGAAGTATAGAAACAGGATTACTCTCCGCATAACTCTTAATGGCGCACATACCCTAACCATACAACAACAACTCACTCAAAGTGGCCAAGAGAAGTTAGTAGGTTTGGTCAAAGGATACGGATTGAGGAATATATGTAGACACACACGATTTATATATGCACTACATTCTTTCTTTTCGAAAATGTTTATGGTACGGAACCTTCGGGTTGTAGATGGTATATACTGAAACAACTTTATTCATAAAGCACAATCGCTAGCGTAAATAAAAGCACAAGCTTTTGTTAAATTGCTTAAGCACGTCTTCTGCTGAATATTGTCACAAGGCTTGCATGGCAGAGCGAAAATGTAGTTAAATATTAACATCCTGACATCTACCTATCAGCTAAGACAAATTGGAAGCCATCAGAAAGCAATTCACTGAAAAAATATGGCCACAATTTAAAATGACAGTTGAACTATAAAAGTAATTTATCGTTTGCTACGGATTATGGGGAACATCCTTTAGTTTTAAATCTTTTATACTCCACACATGCTAGATCATTACGTTCAATATAACGCAGCAACACTTGTTTATTCTCTTCTCGGACGAAAATAAAATCACTTTGATATGCTTAATGGCGAGCATATGATCATCAATTCCTGACACGATGTAGATTCTCAGTCCACACTCAATATCAATACACACTTGCTCCATACACAATTCGCAAATGCAAAACAGATCCGCTTATGGTCATTTAATTTCATTTCATTTCTTCGTGCCGGTCAAACTCGGTCAGTGGAGTCCATTTCGTAATTCGATTCACACACATCACACTTGGGAGGTAAGCAAATATGAGACCAGTAAATTACTGTTCGTGCAAAAGGAATCGCTAACCGAAAACGAAATCGAAACCAAAGTCGAAATTCAGGGGAACGAACACCCCCCAAAAGACCCAATGGCAATGGCAGAACGGACAAAACAAGACCAAAGAAAACCAAAGAAAAAAAAAATCATCCAAATCACACACGAAATGGAAATGCAAAATTTATTTACCCAAAGTGTTGTTAAATTACGCTGAATTGCTTAATTTCAATAAAAAGAAGCGAAATGCAAAGTGCCCGCAGCCTTAATGGCATCATTCAATTGGCAATTTCAGATATTTTTATGGATACTTTATTTGATGTTACGAGACAGCGGCTACGTATACACGGTCAATAGGATCTCTGTATCTTGGACAGCTTCGGAGACAACAGAGGAAAACGTTTCATCTGCATAGTGGTGGCCTCTTGAACAAGAGGGGGCACATTTCGCTTCCAGACATCACAAATTACTCAGCAATCTCGCATCGAAATGACACACAGTCAGACAACTCTTGACTGAAGCGGAAGATGAAATAACTAAAGGGAACTGAACACTTGAACTTTAGCTCTAATCAGCAATTTGCTAATTTTTAACGGTTTGTTATTATACCTACAATATTCTGTATCTGTTTGACGGTCCCTCCCGGCGGGTGCGCCTGGTTTCATGCATATTAATAATCACCATGGCGGCGGAGATGAATTAATTAAAAGCCAGATCGTAAGTTTGCGTTTTTATTGGGTTTTTACACTGAATATTTTAAGAAATTAGGAAATTTAAAAACCTGTTGTGACAACGCGATGGCAATGTGGAATTGAATGAATTTTATTTTGTTTTGAAGTTGTTTTTTTTTTTGTTTTTGACGAGCCATAATGGGTGTTTGTGTTGCTGTCTCTTGATGTCGGGTTCCTTTGCCGTAAAGTGCTAAACACAAATGATTGTTCATCGAACAAGAACGATTAGCGTGAGTGTTGTATTGTTTTCAGGTATTCACTAATTAAATCAACATTAATGGCAGCAGCAATTTTTATTGGGCGTTAGCTTATGCAACTGACTTTGACTTTCAATGGCAGGCCAATCAATTATGTGCTGAAGTGAAGAAATGAAGACACTCAGTTTATACAAAGCATTTTTGAAAGCTTCACACGTTTTTCTTGCAACTAATAAAACTAACCAGCAGTTTTTTCCCACATGCCATGAACTCCTGCTGTGCATGGAGACGAATGATGGACTGAACTTACTGCCTATCCACATGTGCATGATAACGAGTTCACATAGGTAGTACACACACAGGAGAATCTGATAATGAAACCATCTTGGCCAATGCGAAGTTGCTTTTTTTAGGTGCAAATAGCTTAAGGCCTGCCCGCTTCTCCAAGCGATTTAGATCTGTTGGGAAAATCACAAAAAAAATGGGACAGAAATCGAATTAATAAAAAATCTCAACAACAGAGCAAGCTATCGGGTCTACTACTAACCTGCCTATCACCTTTGTACCGTAATTATCTACATTTAAAAACTAAATTTACATGCTACATAGATTTAGCAGTATGTTTGCCTTCAGTTCGAAAATTGCATGTTGGAACTAGGAAATGGATCTTTTCCTAATCTTTGAAGAAAATATGTTGCAAAGGTCAAAGAGATTTTAGATAAAAACATATTTCTTCTCGTTAAAGGCATCATTCAAGTCGTTAACGATTTATTTTTGGGCCAGGAAATGAGATGCCAAAACTTTGAAGCCATTTCAGTTTTTCTTTTTTTAAATACGCAACTTTAAGAACCATGTCACAACAGGCCTTTCGCGCGGTCGGGCATTGACATTTTAAGTAGAATACACGTAAATCCTTGGATAAGTCATAATAGAGGGTGTTGATAATTCACAGAGCGTAATATCGTAAGTCTAAGAACAAAGTTATCGGTAGAGCTACTCCTACTCACACTGTCGTTTTAATTTTATTTACTCATGGCTTTTCATTTTTGGCGGGCTGAGACAACTATTTATGTATTGTAAATAATTCATTTTTTGTAGGGATTTTATAGTAATTTTGTTTTTTGACGTGTCAAACATGTGCGATATTTGGATTTGGCAATTTGAAGGAGCCGCGTTTTGACATAACACTCTCGTACACTCGAGAAGACGCGTACCAAGGCCTCTCAAAGACAAACCGCGCGAACGCGCATAAATCTCAATTCGAAGTATTGGTGTACCCGTAAGTCCCATTTTTTTTAAGACGCCGTTAAGCCCATGACGAGCGCTATCATTGAAGATGATGATGGTCATCCATCATTCCTAGAACCCAATTCGAGAATATACGTCATCTCATATGATAAAGTTCTTGATTTATCTACATGAAAGTTCAAAGTTGTGAAGTCCCAATTGGAAATCCTTTTATGAGCACTTGTTCCGTCATAGACTACCCCGTGATTGATTTCCTCCTAGCTGGTTCATCCGATCTCTTGATAACCACCAATCAACTACAGTTGCTCACAGTGAAAATGGTCCACTTCAGTAAATATTTATTTTTTGCGCAAATGCTGTAAAAATCATGCACAGAATGCGACAAAATAAACCAGAAAAATTTCAATACCACATTACAACAGTTCTTTTTTCAAGAACAAATAAAATTATACAACAACACAATTAAATTTAAACAACACAAAATAAAATACATATATGACAAATTTTCTAGCTGTAAAAATGACCCAATTTTCAAAGCCTTCCTAAATTACTATTTTTGTCTAACTTGGTGCACTGTTTGTTTTTTACTTCCTTTTTGTTTTCTCCTTTTCCTTATTCGAATGCAAGTGCAGTAGTCGTGAGCATGTGTGTTGTGAATAATATTTAGCAAAATGTATCGTCACACGTCAATAGAGCTACAAAATATAATAATTGTTGAACATTATCAAAGTGGCCGAAGCCGGAGGGATATTTCGAAAATTGTTAAAGTACTCGTAAGTCGTGAAGCAATGACATGTATTATTAAAAGGTTCCAGAAGGAGAAAATTCGAAAAGTCGATAACCAGGTCCAAAAAGTTGTTCTCCAAACGTTATGTACGGAGTATTGTGAACCAATCTAACAAAAAAAATTCTTTTAAATAATTAAATATAGAAACTTATCCACATCCCCTTCAGTAAAACGAAGATGCTGAACAACACCCTCAACCATAACAAGCACCACCTCCGTTCATTTCGTTGGTCAGCAGAACAGAAAGCTTCGATTGCAATTAGCCCACAACTAAGCAATGAAAGATGGCTCGTTTTGGAAAAATGTTTTATTTGCTAATGAAAGTTAATTCAACCTGCTAGATCAAACAGAAGGACCACCGTTTGGAGAAAACCAAGCATTTAAGCAAAAAAATAAATTTCTTAGACAGCGTTTGGTTGATTTGACTCTGGTCCGTACTTCACTGTTGATGTTGACTGTAGTTCATATTGGAACCATCTGCATAGAGCGTTGTGTCATAATCTCCGAACACATAACCATATCTTTATTTTTCCCCCTATAGCATAACAATTTGCCATATAATGAAATAATATGCCTAATTTATGTTGCTCCGAATATTTTTGACAACATTGTCATGCATCTGCGAAAGAGGAAGTGCATATAAAATATCCACTCCTTTGTAAATTTTTGATGAAAATTATACAGTTCAATGGAATTGATGTGTCATTAAAGGACTGTAGTTAGTAAAAAATACAAAGTCTAAGCCCACATCAAGAACAAACAAAAACTAGCTATATTGGAGCAAACGAAATAAATTGCAGCGTATTATAAAACGAAACTCGTTTTGAATCGATTACTAAACAGACAATGCCGCGCTTTCTTTCCTCTTTGAATTATTTTCAAAATCACATTTTTTGATATACACTCACAAACATACGTACATCCATATGCAGCTACATCAATATGATGGAGTTATGTTGTGAGCGGTGTGGGTTGTTGGTAACCGTCGCTCGTATCAAATTTATCTCTCGTGCCCTCTCGCCTGCCTGAAATCTTTCCAAGTAAATCAGAAAATTGTGTGATTGGCGTATTAAAACACTGATTTCTTAGAAGTCCATCATCGGATACGAGCAGTGTGAAATGTGAATAAATTTCATTTGAAATTAATTACCGAAACTTTCTTCAATTATTGGAAATTTCAATACCAATCCTTTCATGTGGAAGCACCAGCAAAATGTGTTCTATTTCAAGTGGAGATTGCATGTGCTCTTATGATCGTAAAATAAAACCGCATTCAAGCAATGTGATATGGTTACAAGCTGTGGGACAGGAAGAAAATCTATCTACCTGTCTCCCCTCTCTTCGCTTGAACTTCAGTTTCAAGTCTGTCGACGTCGAGTTCAGGTAGAGAGTTTCAACCTCAACGAAAGAAGACAACAAAAATGAATTCAACACATGAAGACGAACAAAAATAACAAGAACAAAAGTGGGCCTGCAAAATGGTACCGGCGTCGGTCGTTCCCGTCGTCGTCATCGTCATTGCTTTGGTTGTCCAGCCAGTCGGGGTACGCCACACTATGGCCACCTCTATCTTATAAGATTTAAGATTGTCAACCATGTTTTTATTGCTTACTTCGTTTGTGTCGCATGCACAGCTATCCGAACACAACACGGCACCGTACTACGGTACAAGAGGTTAAAGTATTAATGGCCGACATGCGGCAAAAATCCGACATTATTATTATTCTTTTTTTTGTTTGGCCGTTCGTGTTCGTTTATTAAGCCAAGAAAGCGAACTAGTATTAGTAGTAGTAGTAGTTCATCGTACTGTGCACAGTGCACCAGAGGTGATATGTAAGAAATACTAAAATGCACGTGAAGTATCTAAATATCTGCATTTCTTGTGGATGAATACACGCAGAGCTGGATTAACAAGAGTCGTACATTATCTTGATTGCATTCGTAGATAACTTTTTTGGTGTAGTTTCGTGCGCTGGATTTAATGAATGACCAGCAGGATTTACGCGCCGTGGAAATGGATGGGTTTATCCCCGTGCTCCACAAATGCCCAACAACAACAGTGGTCTTAATTTAGCTCGTATTATGTTGTTTATTTTATTTAGTTGTGTCCTTGTTAGGGTCGAGACTTTTTTTCCTGTAGTCTTTGTCATTAAAATGTTAAGGATTTTATCGCTTCAGTTGGGTGATAAACTATCAGAGAGAGAAATCGGAGTCGTACGTTTTTGAATTTCATATATAACAACGAAGTTGATGCTTAGAATTGAATTATGCAAGTGCAGAAATCGGGGTACCGCCTCTAATACGCGTTTGTTTATTGCAAAGGCCAACTTAACTAATAGTTATACAAGTACAAGAAGGAGGACCGCATCGAATACGAGTTAGGAATATTGAAATTTCCATCCATTTGTCTCACGCAAATGATCAACAGAAACCACGTACATGCACATGTCCATATATTACATCGGATTTTACGACATTTTCTAATGACACCACCTGTCAACACAGTTTATAAACAAAGAATCATGTTAAATCAAATTTCGGTAGAGTCAATAATGACATAACACCAGCAATAAACTTGAGCATTTAACACTCATTACACACAGCGCAACAGCCCATAAAAACCATTGCCTTTTTAAAAGCGGCATGTCCTCAAAATACATACCGCATTACTCGGCTATATAACACATTCGATTGTCTTCTGACCGAATTCCCCGGGAGCCAGAACACATAAATCCTGCCCTCAATGCTTGACTTGAAGTTTTTATATCCTTTTTATATCTTTTAAAACACTTGATGCGTATGGCGTGGCGTAAACAATCTGTGACGATGTGCTATTTCGTCGACCGATTATGCCAGTACACCAGACTGCATATAAAGGGATCACATCCGTCTTAACAGGCTTCTTACAGTTGTGTAACCAACACACCGCCCCGCCAATGGGAGACCAAGGAAGTGAGAATAAAACGCTTTTGTGGTTTTATTACCTCGACGGTTGTAAAATAAACAATTAATTTCTTTCAGTGTACCTTTGCTGGGGAGTAGCGCTGCTAGATTTGTTTTATATGGGAAGCACTTGTCAGAGTTCATCTTTATCCAGTCAAAGAGCTGAAGCGCCAGGCACTTAAATTTATACCAATTTTATAGCTCGTTAGAAATACATTAATGGCGGATATGGTTTTACGATGTGTAAAATTAGTGTGGTGGCTGCCAGACTAGTGGGAGTTCATTGTTTTGGAAGTAAAACTAATCGCTCGCTTTGAAGTTGGACTTGAAAGCGAATCAATGAGGGAAATATAAATTTGAGGGTTTTCTTTATTTTCGGATGCTTATTGAATGGGCAGAAAGCCTTTCATGAATGTACTGTAATGAAGGAATTACGTTTAAATCCACTAGTTGGAACTTCGTATGGATTTACACGGTTTTTGAACAAGTACATATTTTGAATGTACAGATAAACGAGTCTAGTCAGGTGGCTGGCCATAGAACTTACGGACAAACTGGGTCAGGCCTCAAGAATCTTCGCTTCTGAGTCTGTGGGCCAATGCAGGTCCCAGGGCCACACAAGTGATGAAGGACCAGCTTGATGTGCGGAATTGGAAGCAGCTACCCAGAGATCGCGTTGGCTGGGTGCTTGTTCATTGTGACCCCGGTTCCTCCCAGATTGTAGCACCACAAAAAACAGAGAAAGGATTTTTTCAAGTTATTAATTTCAGGACATTAATTATGTGGAAGGCTATTAACGTAGGTATGTCATACTTACATTAATGCCCAGTTTCACAGTGGCCATTTAAACTCCACTTTTGGTTTAAGCTTCAGTTCAACGATTTATTCGGTTTCGTTTAAACCTACACTGCCGTTTTAACCTCAGTTCTGCGCCATTTTGTATTTTATTCTGTCTGACATCTGATATTTGGTAATGGGATCCAATCCTTGTATTGAAATCATTTGCAAAGGATTCCCATACCGCAGCTTTTTCCTCCCCCTGTTGACTATCAAGATCTTTGTTTTCCAATAACGCGCTACAAAAGTTCAAAAGGGAATGCTCCAAAAGCATTTCAAAACTACAAAGCATAGCAAATGTATCGACAGCCCTTACAAATAGTACCCCATACACACACCAAATGGAAACTGTTGTACATTTTTTTTCGATCGCATTAAACCACTGTGAATTTGGCCATAAATGTTTGTTTGACCTGATATCAGCAAGATTGTGTTGTGAATATTTTCCAGTTCATCTTCACAATTCGGACAATATCACCCGGTTTGAACGTTTCAAACTGTTTACTCAGGTCTTTTGGAACAAGCCGCTGACTAGGCTAGCCGCTCTACATGAGAGTTTCAAAAAGAAGTAAGCTCCTCTTTTACCAAAGTTGCTTGAAAAGTCTTGAACAATTTTGTAAGACAAGCCAACAAAAATGTAAAAAAAAAATGTAAACACAGCTATCGTGGCTCCAAACTAAATCAAAACAAAACTAATAATTTCTTCTATTTGCCCACAGCACATTCTTCTGATAATTCATTTTGAAACATTCATACATAAAAATATTTATTTTTGACTTAAATCTTTAACATTTAAAATAGGAGGGATGTGCAGATATGTAGATGCTATAAATTGTTGTGAATTGAGAAATGTTGCGCGGCAGACTTCAGTCTCGATTCGATTTCACTTGACTAATATGAATTTGTATTGATTGCTTTAAAGAAGAAACAATTGCAGGAACTATGAAGCTGTGACCGTTCCCGATCTTAATGACAAGAACCCGAAACTCGAATTTGTGTACAAGGGCCATTTGGGGAAAGAAAAACATAATGCAACGAAATGGGTTAACACAGTAGATATTTCACTACCACTTCACAACTATGCACTTATTATCTGAGCTCAAATCATGCCATCTAATGTTGCATTTTAGAGCAACTACATAATGAACACGTCCACATATTCACATCACACCAAGACAACCCGTTCGCGTCACATAACCCTTCCGACGCAGCTCCGCGGCACATCATTTCCTCAAAAACGTCTTGGCTTCCTCGTGGAAAAATTCAAACTGAGTGTTTACAAAACAAAAATTTCACAAATTCTCCACTCAAAGAATTGCATCTCGCCCATGAACACAGAACGAAACACAAAACACCGACAGGAACCTCTAACACAAGATTTCACGGTAGAGGCAATAAAACTCCTTGAATTCAGTAAAAAGAACACCAAAAGGGTCATCGTAAATCTTTCATAGTGAAAATCAAGCCCACCACGACCAGAGTTCTTCCTAAAACACAACAGCAGACGAGTAAATGCTGTATTCGCTTTCCGAAAACCCCTAATTTTAGGTTTGGCAAAACGGTGTCATAAAAAATTACTAAAAAAATCGAGACAAGCCACACAGACAAAACCAGGCCGCCAACAAAAGTCTCAACAAGATGTCCGCAAACAATAAAATCCCAAGAGACCACAGAGAGGATGTCTCTAAAAAAATGTTTCTACACACTCTTTTATGGTGTTTGGAAAATTATGAAATTCATAATTTTATGACGTAGCTGCGGGACTCGATTGAAGGTCACTGCAATGAATGTGTAACGCATTGGAAGGACGCTCAGCAAACAGGAGACAAAACCCCTTTGAAGCACTTGTTGATGCTGATGCGACGTCCTTGGTCATGTCGCCGTTAAAAAAATACTAAGGTATGGCAAAAAAATGTGTTAATGTCGTTAAGCATGATTTTTATGATTTATGAAGGTCAAACGACTGTTCTTATGAATTTTTTTAATGGAATTTACCTCTCGCAGGTGACTGCGTCACTTCTGCAAATGTTAAACGAAAGGTGGCTCGCACAATTTGTATATAATCGGACCGTGAAACATACAAAAGTGTGTTTTTACGCCAAGGACATCGTTCATACACGGCGACTTTTTAATCTGCCGGCAATTATGACAACTATTCAAGTGAATGTCATTTATTTTTTATCATTTGCCCGTCGGGTGAACTTTACGAAAGGTTGCTGTTACGCAGGTGATGGAAACTGTTTGGGTAATGGCTCAAGGTCGTTTGGATACTTTCCCGGTTTTGTTTGAGGATTACCGGATTTGTTGGTCTAGCAAGTGAAGCAAGCTGAGGGAACTCCAATTTATCTCTGTGTTCTATATGTCGATAAATATGTAATACGCCGAGACCGTTTGTTGTTCTTGTTAAATGCGTGAAAGAAAGCCGCACAGTAACTAACTCAGCAGGCTGTTATTCGTTATCTTCGTATGGCTTTATATGTATTTATAATCTATGAAAATAAACCTTCGCGAAGGTTTTAATATTTGTAAAAACTCCAGTCCTCGTAAACATTTCTTAAACTTTGCAGACCTTACGTAGTTTTTATGCTATGTGTTTCGTTTTACCACCAGACCCTAAACCATACGTGATATATTTGGGACTATTGACTATCGCACAAGATTTTCAAAACAAAATTATATTTTGGCTAACCCGTCAAAAGTTGTAACGCAGACTTTTGTGTTTCAGACATAAAAAGAATTTTCAGAGCCTCATGATTTTTCATCATTTATTTTATTTGTAATATTTTGACTACAAGTCTATTTTTTGTATCGAAATGCAGTCAACCTCGATATCCTCAATTTTCGATTCATTTGAAGGTGGACTTCATTGCATTTGCTTCTCTCCGGGAAGCAATGAGGCATAATGGTAAGACAGGATACTCCGTTGACTGCTTCAACAATCGATGGATAAGTATCATTAATATCGCCTACAGGATCTTCTTTGCCATTTTATGTATTCGCTGAAGGCTTTTTTTAACAATCTGATAAACCACGTGGCCGCAGGGGATTCCATAATAAACCAGATCTTCACATTGCCGTAAATTCTGGAAAAATTCAAAGGATCCAGACACTGGCCTACTATTCCTGGATTTCAATGACCCATAAGACAGAGGCTCTGGAGACTAGACCGTCTCCAGCTCTATGTCTTGTTTTATCATTCCTGATAAACTCTTCAGGTTGTCCAGGACATACAGAATTTTTGTTTCTCCATTTGTTTCTCATATTAGACAATGCGACACTATCATGTAACTTATTTTTTTGAGAATATCTCGCAAAACTCTCGGTCCAATACTAGATGCACGATCTGCCAGGATTTCGTTCAGCTGTTGGCATACACGGATGACTTTTACGTGATTGAGCGAATACAGAGATTCGTGAATTTTGTTAGCATTTGGACGGAAACAGCTTCAATAAAGTAAAGACAAAGTTGACGTCTTGAACAAAGCGTCACAATAGTCAGCCATAAATTCGAGGTCGAGACATCGTATAGCTCTACTCCGCAGTAAATAGCTGAAACAACATCACTTACTTACTTATGATGCCTACGACTCGAGGAAAGTCTGAGCCTGAGCAATCGCTGTCTTTCATCACTGGTCCTGAGCCCGCCGCTCCAGTAATCAAGACCAAGCTTGCTTGCGTCCACCATGACTTGGTCTTTATACTGGAAATTCGGTCTACCCCTCCTTCTCTAACCAGAAGGCTCGCATTCGAAGACAATCTTTGCTAGAGAATTGGTGATCATACGTTAGAAACAACATCAGTACCGTGCCTACTTGTAGAATACCTCTTGCCATTCGCCCAGTTCCATTTCGTTTGCTCAAGAAGCAATTGATATCAACGAAGAGATTGAAGAGGAGGTGTCGCAAAAGACTGCATTGAAGCAGGTCCACCAGAACTTCTATAAAGAAAGATCACGTTCCTTGAATTTTGATATTCAAAACTAAGTTTGTACGAAAGCCAATGTGTGCTGGACAGCTTGTTGTTTGTGAAAAGCCTAATATTTTTATTTTGTTTAACCTCTCAGCCCTGACATGAACTCATTTCTTCACTCTGAAGGCTTCCGTGAACTCTTATAGTGTGTTTGATTTTTTTTATTGTAGATATTTTTTGAGTTTTGTATAAAATGTGTGAAACATTATTAGTTTTTAGTGGGAACTACATTGTGATGTTGTTTATGTATATATTGTAGGTGAATTTAGTTCTGCTTCGGATTGAATTTTTTCTCTATTTGTGACAGGGACTTGTTGGGAATACATTTGTATTAACCACTTAAATCTTCCAATCCTCATAGAAACCCACCAGTGCAGCTTTTACGCGTCTAAAGATGGATTTGGTGCTACAAGCATCAAGTACAACATTTCTTAGCTGTTCTGATAATGCTTCTATCAATCCTGCAACCATTATCAATTTGGAGGAATCAGTCGAAAATTATATTGAAAAATGCTTTTTTTAAATAATGAAAGCTTATTAACTTTTGAAGAAAACAACTCATTTGTCAAGAGGATGTTTTAATAAGATTTTCTTCAATTGCTTACTTGTTTCAAATGCACTCACTATTTTTTAGACATAGACTTGTGTCTGATGTACTTATTTATCTCATAAATACGACGTTGTGTCCGGCTACTAGTTCCTTTACCCTAGAAGTTTGATAAACTATGTAAAAAAGTGGGTAAAAAAATAGTGTATATAATACATTCATGGACAGACAAATATTTAAGTGCAATCATCCATGACTCATATCTTATTATCCTTAAATCGCCATTCAGATTATTGGAATCATGCAATAATTTATTGACAAAATGAAAATAAATGGAGGACATTTTTTTAAATATATCGAATCGATTATGCAAATTCCATCCCTTCGCATAAAATACAATTTACTCCACTCCACCACCTAATAGGAACGATTTTAATTCCTCACAAAAAAAAAAATCAATCGACTGTACACAGGCGTAGCTACAATTTAAAATTGCATGCATTCGCTGCGAAAAATCAAATTAATCCTCCTCCATCCATGAACAATTTATGAACTCTGCCTGAACACGAAAGAGAAAAGTATCCATGCACACAATTACACATGACAACAGACTTAAATTTAATACTTTTTTTTGTTGCGTATTCTGTATGCTATAGTATATATGCGCGTGTATATGAAGGTCATTCCTTTTCTCCATCCCAGACAAAGTTTTACATTTTCTCGTTATAGCAGTAGTAGGTTTATTTTGTATCGCATTGCACGCGTTTACTCAATAAATTATTGAGACGACCAAATTAAATTCGAAAAAAATATTTCCTGAATAAATCACGTGCAATTTTAAATTGAAAATCACAACTCCTCTGCTATTTGCATGGTATTCAACTATAGGGTAAGACATACACATTGTGTCTCATTGTGTATTGGAACCTCTGTTTGGTGTAGTGGACACCAATTAGAAATGAATTCCGACTTAATGAGGATACATTTTCAGCTTCCTACTTCTTATTCGCCCCATGCCTGATTTGGTGCCTATTATCGGCTATTCAGACTGTCTACGTGAAAGAAATCAGTACACTTGCAACATAAATTTCGTGTGCCGCTCGTAAAATATCAAACACTAGGAGAGAGGGCAAGGCACTGCAAATTGCAAAATAAGGGAAAAAAGTTATAAAATTTAGAAGCCAAAATGATTTTGCTTGTTTGGACTCTTGTAAAGGAGGAAAAGAAAAAAATCCAGATGATGGCACGCACATACCTTGTACATAGATACGAACTACAATTCCTACATATGCATGTGAAGAATTCTTTATAGACATCATAAAGTTTGCTATGTTTCCAACAAAAATTTAAATCAAGACGCAAGAACAATGTTAAATTGATTAGTAATATAAGCGTAGATAGAAAATGCAATAGAAATAGAATGCATTATAAATCAATACAATAGGTGTGTATGTATTAACGCACATTTACTCCACTCATGAATTTTTATTGGTGATCCGACGTAGAATCGCACTTGGGCGTTGGCTCTCTTGACTTGAAGAACCAAAATCATGATCTAAGAAACCGTAATTTTGCGAGTCCTGCTATAACGCTGATGAGTGATATGGAAAACAGAAGAGTCGAATTGGTGTGCCTTCGAAAAAAATGTTTTCCGTCGGATGTGTATATGGTCCTGTCTGCGAGGAACGCGAACGGAGGAGAAGACGACGTGCATTCTATGAGATGTACAAAGATGTGTATGCAGTAAAAATCCGTCGACTACTTCCGGGACTACCGTACTTTGACAGTTGATACTGGCCCAATTTTTAGACCTACATTTGTCAAATTGGTTGTCATTTATTCAGTTTTTTTCAAATCACCATGGACGTACATAGTAGTCAACAACACGTGCAAATGATAAAATTGTTTAATCAAAGTGGGTGTTCTGTTCGGGCAACGTTCTGCGCCCCGTAAAATGAGGTCCTGGATGAATGGGTACGTCAACAAAGACAATTGCCAAATTTGGGACGATACCAATCCACATGAGATCCATGAGTGTCCAATGCATATAGAAAATTCTCTGTTTAGTGTATATTTTGGGCTGGCCGCGTGATCGGTCGATCACCGTCACCAACGGGGAGCGCTATAGATCGATGATTAGCAACTTCTTTTGGTCTGAATTGGATGATATGGACATAAACGACGATTCGAGGGCATATTCAACTCAGGTGGAGCTGATGTGAACTGACCGCCGAAATAGTGTGATTTAACCCGTTAGACTTTTTCGTGTGGGGTTTTCTGAATTCGCAGGCCTATGCGAATAAGCCTCAAACCACAGCGACCCTCAAAGCTAATATACCCCAAGCCATCGGTCAAATTCAGACTGATTTATGCCCCAGAGTCATAGAAAATGTCATGGACATATCGGATGGGCGACACTCGTTTTGAGTATAATTCTCATTGAAATTGTTAGAGGGATATGAACAGAAGTAAGTTATATTTTTACTATACCATACACGACGTTCATGTACGGCTAGGTATTTTATTGAATTGTTATTAGTGCCACATTAACTCACTTCATATTGCAGTTGTTGCATTTATCCAGCAAAAGGTGGTCCTCCTTGCAAATAATGCAAACAAACTGCCTTTGCACCACATTTTGCGGTTTAAAGGGCAAATTTTAACAAAAAAAAAAAAAACACATCGTCTACTCAGATGCTTCTCCGATACCCTGTTAGTTCGGGCACCAGAGCAACATATGCATACAATGAAGGAGCAAAATATGAAAAAGCTGACTCTAGGCACAGACCAAGCACCATCACACCACCAGCAACCAACCAACCCATCGGGCCTATGCCACCAACCATCGCCGGCTTGGATCTTCTGTGGCTGGTTGCACTCTTGCTGCTGCGGTGGCAAAGTCTGATTTATGTCGTGTTAAATGTAAATCACTGCAATATGAAAGCACCATTTAAGTGAGTGTGTGTACACACACTCGTTCGGGTTGGAGGAGCACTTTACATACCGTACCAACGCCGACATACGATATGATGTATAGTTTGTCTATATGTACGTAGCCATGTGCTTGTTGGATACAATCCGCAAGCAGTGTGGACACTGCACGTTTAACTACCATCGACTGGTAATTTATTGCAGCATGCATAAATGCATATTGTGTATGCATGTATACATTGAGCACTGGATGTGCGGATAACAAAACCCAAAAGCTATATGGAAATGTCCTTATGCGGCTTTGTTCGGCCACATGGTTCCTCTGCCGGCAACTCTTATCCCTTTTTACATTTTGCATAGCCATTGTCCATTCATACGGCTCGGCTTCTCTAGAGTTCCCTACCAGATTTAAGTGGCATTTGTTTTAGTATTTGTTGCCTCTTGAGCACTTGAGTTTGGTATTTGACCTTTAATGGGATGGCACACAAATAAATCTGCTTAAACTGACCAATGCTGCATTTCCCCCTTGCCCTTCTCCCATTGGGCGGAGGGAGTTAGGAAAAAAGGGTCAACCAAACGTTAGACCGTGATTTATGAGATATATGAATAATGCCTTCGTTATACCTACATTCCCAAATATTATTTATTTCGGGAATAAATTAGATTTGGACTCTGGGCGCATTAAGGTGACTTTAATGCGGCCCGGCCGGTTTTTTCCCGCCCTGCATTTATCAGCATTTTCAAAAGTTCTATTGTCAAGTCTGAGAGCTTGTAATTTTCCGAAAGTGTTCCGTAGACAGCTTGCACTAGGCTTCCCAATAAATAATGAACTTTTGGAAGCGTGAAAACGAGATCATTAATTTAACATAAAAATGGACTTTTGGGGTAAATGTGCTATACTAAAGTGTTGAATGTGGGAAAAAACCCGTTCAAGAAGATCACTTAGTTCATTTTCCTTCAGTCAAGTGACTCCTACGTCAGATGTTCAGGATTTTTTAAGCAGTGCACACGGATATTCCCTTATGAGCGACCAAGGAAGGATGTGAATTGATTAACTGTGCTACATTGCAACACCGATTGGAAATTTATTTACTTGGAATGTGTGAACCTTATTCATACACGTCCATAAGTAATGGGACACGCTATGGTACATACATATTTAATGTACATTTGTATATATTTAAAGAATTAATGTATGTTCATGTATTCAATTAGCACACGAATAAGTTCCCAGTTCCCGCGACCATATGGTAGGGGGAACAAAGAGCAGCAATGAAAGGACGAAGGAAATGGAAAAGGGTCTATATGAGGAGGAGCAAAACGTAATATGAAATAACACAAGAACAAGAAAACAATGCTAGTCACCTTATTATTCGTGAGAATTCAACATAAATCAGATGAGAGGAGAAAATGCAAAGCAGAACACGAATAAAGTTGACAAGGAAAACTATTTTCATATTCCGTAAAAGTTATTTCGCTTTGAGAAATTTGTATCCGTATGCGAGACACGACAGGGTACCGAGTATATTTACATGTTTTTAATTATTTTCGTTTGTATTGAATTTTTTTTTCTCTCTCCTTCTTTCTTGGCTGACGTGAAGAAAATTACTTAGAAATCGTTAGTTTCACTGAGGAATTGTTAATTGCCAAAGGAACACGTCATAACGCACAATATAGTGAAATGCTGTTGGGAATTGGAATTGGAATTGACATCGAGGCAGTAAGCGATAAAAGGGGTTTGTTTTTGGTGACACATTCTTTGAGATTCATTAGTGCTTACAGCGGGATATTTCATATAATGGTTCTAAATGTATGTCCTTTCTAATATGAACGTGTACAGCGAAAGTATATTGATTAATCTATTTGAGCGTGCATACATATGTATGAGGAAGTTGTGGAGGTGCCCTTGGAGAGTGCTGTGAAAAGGATCTTTATGAAGTGTGTAATCTTCTTACTACGTTGACAGACAATGGAAAGCCTATACTGACATTTTAAGCATGAGTTGCTTTTCACTGAAAGTGAACGCTCGTTTCCGAGATCATGAGATGTTGCCGATAAGAACTCTAGTCCGAGTCATGTCGAGTTTTTTGTATTTCTTTACACGAAAAGAGAATAATTCATGATTGTTACAGACTCTGCACGCGCACAGACGACAAAGACGGCCGTTAAATGTAAAAAGTGTAGTAAGGTATTTTGGCGATTGGTTGGATCAATATCTGTATTTTGACAAACATGTGGATATTGATGATATGCTCTGACGAAAGCTTAAAAGGCATTAGCTGTTGCAATGGGGTTATTGTACAGCAGCCTACTTAATACCAGTGTGAAGGTAATCGGCTACATGGCCCTCATCTGGCCAGTTACGGTGTATGGTTGTCCATTGTGGTTCAATGTTCGAGAGACAGTGTCTTCGCACATGCCTTCGGTTTTATCGTACACCTCAGTCTGACAAGATGTTCTATCCTAATCAGGTCCTGGACAACGAGGCAAACTTGATCAGGATGGATTATGTTATTAATAAGCTGATCAGAGCTATGACTTCTTCCAACAGTCTGATCTTTGAGGCTAACTACCTCAATGTTATGTAAGTATCATGCAAGAGTGAGCCTTACCGGCTTTATTTTATTTCTCCTGAAGCATTCCTCTATCTCGACACAATACGCCTAATACAGGATGCACAAGGATGTCTTGCCAAGACAGACGACTCCAATACAACCGGGATGTCGCTCGCGGTGATGAGGATCTCCTCCGGATCAGTAGAGCGATCTCCGCTCGAGACAGGAAAGAGTCTGCCACAAAACCAGTCACCGCTGGATTTTCAAAACGACTCGGTAGTTGACCATGATGGCCAACTTACAAAGGTTTTAAGGTAGCTAGTAAGAAAAAAAAAGTCAGTAGGTTAGATGTAAGAACGATTGTTAAGATAAGCTAATGGAGCAGACAAATTCGTAATTTAAACTGACGTACACACGCCAAATCAATCCTGCACATATGTAGAATAAACATAATATAATTCTTCAGCCTGAAAATGCTAGTTAAAGGAATTGAAGTAACTCGCAGTGCGTAACTGGCGAGAGCTAGCAATAAATCATACCAGCTGGACACGTAAGTTTTAATGCTGAAGTCCACATAAGACGACTTTAGATAAATTCATTAACGTATAAAGATTGTAACCGACTGCATTCGTTTTCTGTCGGATATCTACATATGTCTATGTACAATATATACATACATATGGTATGACTGCAAGAAGCCACACCATGGTTGTACTAGGTATGTACTAGAGCTTTAGATTCTAAACGTATATCTAATTACACGTGAAACCTAGGTAAGTGCAACACTACAAAAAATATCACGTGTGCGTTTTGGAATCAGTTTCCATAATGCAAAAAAAGAGATGCGAAATTACAGAATGGGTGTTGAAAAATTGTAATTTACGTGTTATTAGGCCAAAGTAAAATCAATGCACGTTTACGTGCCACGTACCTTAATTAGTTTTTACTGTTTATTTGAAGAAGTTTATGAGATCAGATAGAGCAGAAAACGTATGTTGACGCCTGTTATGTAAGGCGATAATGAGAGATTACAAACTGACAGAACTTAGATTGGGTTAGGTTAGAGTGGCTGAATGCAGAAAGGAGTCACAGATAAGCCAAGAAGGCACATGTGATACCACGCAGATTGACTACTCCTAAACTTGGAACGAGTTGGTGCTTATGGCAAAGCGGTATAGCTGGATAATGCTGACGCTATTTAGTTCACTGAGATTGTTCAAACAGTAGGTAGGTACGTAGAAGCGGTGGTTCGGTGAGAACCCAATTAGCACTATGTGCCGTTTTAATGCTTTTAATGTTGAGATAGGAGGTTCCAGTATAAGTAAATAAATAAAGCGATATGTGTATAAATAAAAATAAATTATTAATTTTGGTACCCTTACTTTATGAGCAACATCTTGAATACCTATCGATGTCTACAACGGATCGTGACTACCGCCAGTCAGATAGAGGTAATCACTTCGTCCAGTTTTACATAAACCGTGTAATTAATTCAGATTTTAAAGCAGCTGATGGCCGAACTGGAGTCTATTCACATGTACGTGAATAGGAATCATTCCAAACACCACCCACCAGTGAATCTGCGAAAACCATATCGCTTTGCATATCCTCTTCATGCAGTCCTCCACACACAGATCCATATCAGGTACATCTTGCATTTTATAACTAAATTATAAATTTTCAAAGTGCGAAACTATAATCAAATTTTACGACTTCCATGCAACTCATACACAGAAGCACGTTTTCATCTCATAAAGATCCTTGAACAGTGTTTCATCTATATGCATAACGCCTGTTCGTCGGAGGGAAAAAAGTCGTGAATTGATAAAGCTATTCGATTAAAAAAAATCGTTCTCGCCCCCAAAAGAGCCGCCGATAATGATGGTCTGACGCTTCGCTCCTTCCACAAATCGTCACAGTATCTTCAGCAGTACCACCGACCAGCATTGGAGCGGCCGACCGCGACGTAAGCCTAGCATGTGCGAATAAACTCTTTACACAGTATACGTACTCCCTCCGCCATAATTACATATTACTCTATTTCTCCTGGAGCAGTGAACATTTTCCTCCTTTCCGCCCACATTCCCATTATTTATGACATCTCTGTGCGAGATTCGAGTCTTGAGGATTAAACGCTGTAACTTGTATGGAGCATAGTTCCTTTTCTTGTCGTCGTCATCATCGTCATCGTCGTCGTCGTTGTTGTATTCGTCTTATTTGGTGTTTGTAATGTGTGCTGCTTGTTGTGCTTCGTTTTTTCTTCTTGGTCCCCGATGTTGTTTAACATCACCATGCGCGCTGGTCTGCCATACAGCAAATGCGACCAAGATTTATGTGACAATGGACTTTCTTCTTTCCCCTGAAACGCGGCAGACTTCCATGCAATAACAATCCTCGTCGGAGAGTATCCACCCGAGTGCCTAGCAGAGACCGGTCACAGCCCACCATCGGTTACATGTTTACATCGTTAACAGTTCATGTTTCTTTCGGGCAGCGCGTACCAGACGCGTATCATGTTGATTTGCACGTTCCGATACAAAAATAATAAAATCCCCTTGCAGGCACAACACACGTCCTACATAAATGTATCTTTTTACATGGAAAATATATTTCAAGACTTACGTAGGCCGTAGGATTGTGCTGTGCTCACCGCCGCACCACGTTCTTTTGTACGTTGTTAAGTAGATTTCCTAGCCTCGGATGAAAAATACTTTTCGTCTAGGAGCTACTCATGATACTCACAGCCACTGTGCGTTATATAGTCACATAGTATATGCATTGCAAGCCTACCTTCGAGAAATACGATTAAAATAAATTTTATTTAACAGCACAAAAGTGAGTAATGTTCGTTCCAATAGGAGGATCCTTCACACAGGATTGAATTTATGTTAACGATTTGAACTCTACACATATAAAGCTGCAATTAAAATTAATATGCAACTAGATGTGAGCAATTTTATGTTGGCATGTATTCTAGGCCACCACGACCTATCTATAGGCATGCATTGTTATTATTATCAATTATTCAGTTACCGTGAATGTGTGAAGGTTAATTAAACTAGCACCGAGTGAGCTTTAAGTTCTGCTTGTACTGGGATCATTATTAACTGCTACATACAGTCACTGGAAGGGATAGGATTCCAATTGATGATTGCACGAACATAAATTGATGTTAGTCAGCGTAAATTGCAAATTAAGCAATTATTTTCTGCTTGAAGCAGCATTTGTGAAGAATCCCGTGGAAATGTTACCTTTTTCCAAACGTGGACAGGATGACGGAGATACTGCGCTTAATTAAAAGATTATACGGTGACTTTTAAAATGCAATTTTTAATGAGACAAGTGGTTATATGCTTCGTTGATCAACTTCTGCTTTGTTCAGTGCACAGAATAACACCGGAATATATATTGCTTAAGAAGTTGGTACGTCATACATGCGAGATGTCAAGGTTGTCAAATTTACTTTTCCACTAACCCACACCGACCACCTCTTGAAAATGAATTCAATTTCATATAGTGGTCATACAATTTATAAGAAATTAAATAAAATCACCCCACCAACGCACACATCTTAAAGATAAATCCATTCAATTACACATCTGCTTTCCTGGATACTTTCCAGAATTCTATTAGATGCATGGCTTTTGCCAAATTGTGATCATAAATATTGCAAAAATGCATAACGACTCTTCAAGTAGTGTGCATTGGCATGGCACAGCAAAGTAGCTATGCAGCTAGCGATGGCATGTTATCGCCAGTGTGCCTGCGGGTTGGTATGCTTCGGAACTGATGCGGAATACTTAAACTCTGTGAAAAGCAGCAGCTAATCTCTGACAAGGATAAACGTGCTGCAGGGATATAACTTAACATCATCTGGCCAAAAGGCCAAGTGGGTGGAGTTTGTAGTGTATAGTTTTGGCCAAGTGCTGCACTGAGCATAGTTGCATCGTCCATGGCTAGTGAATTGAATTTAATGAGTATGGTGTGGTACAGATTACCCATTTGGGGATTAGCAATTCAAAATGTTGAGTATACGTTAGATTTTTGATTGATGTTCTAGGTTCAGTTGATGTTATTGATTAATGTCATAGCTTTGCTTCGCATACATTTGTGTATAACACATTATCCTCATTAGACTCTCCAATATCCATTTATGAACTTACAATTCAACTCAAGTTTTAACTTTCTTCATTGAATGATATACAATCTTTTACAGGAGATGAATTATATAAAACTGAATTTGATATAACATGAGGCCGACTGGTTAGATTTGTTTAATATTTTTCTTTCAAATGTGGTTTACATCAAGCTCCGTTTCTGCGAAAATTTACCAAACGGATAGTTGTCGCACCTCTTAACAATACTAAAAAGACACAAACATGTCTGAAAACAAAGTGCCATCTGGTATCCCAGACCTCAGTCATTTAGTTTAAGAGATAATGCTTTGTGCTGGGCGATACCCGAATATTTAGGTAGTATCTACCAACCGTCTGACAATATCGTTGATCACTTAGAAATGAATATGTTGATGATGAATGAAGAAATAACACAAAACAAATATCTCACAGTACCAACGACTGACTTTGGATAAGATGAATTTGTTGGCTTGAAATTGGCTAAGCTACAGAAGGTTACTACGGCTTAGAATTGGGCAGGCTACACAAGGAAAGTATTTAATTGATTTTCAGTTCCAACTTTCAAAATTTGTGTGATTGTCTATGAAAATTAATTTTGAACTCACTGAAAACTCGAAGTCTCCCCTTCAAGATGGAGCAACTCATATCAACTCAGAACCGAAACTTCGGATCTTAAAGTTGATTGGAATTGAAAACAAAAGCAAAAACAAGACACATTTTGATGTTACTTAATCAGTGTTGTCATGACCTTTTCAATAAATACAAACCACGTTAAGGTTACGTTTTGCCCAAAGAATGATATCAACATATTTGATTGTTTTCAAAATGTTCAATGGAAACCAATTTAATTTCTCACACCCAGTCTAGTATAAATATCTGAAAGCAATTTCAGCCACCATACCGCAGCACGACCATCCCTTAACATACACTCTAAAAAGCTTTTAGAATAAACAACGCATAATTATTCCACCACACTACGGGTGGTGTTATTCGACGTCGCTGTCGCCGTCTATACTGATGCCGCCATAGTCGTCTGTAGTGTGTATACTCATCACTGAATTACACATTCATTTCCATTGTTATCTGTGTTAAGGACGAAATCCTTTTTTTTTTGTTGTTGTTGTTTTTGTTTTGCAGTTTCTTGGGGGATGGTGGGCCTTTTCGTAGGGGGAACTTCTCCCGCTTTATAATGTGCGTATGGGTTTATCGTGCCCTGGAGATAGAATGACAAGCTTTATCATCACATCTCGCCCCTAGGATTAAAAAGGATCAACGGTTCGCATCCTCTTTCCTGGCATATCTTCCCGTAATGACGCTCTGCCCGTTCATCCCTTTAATCGTTCCAGGCTTTAGGTGAAATAACACACGAGCCATCTAAATGGCCGATTTTGTGTACACCTCCTTCGGTCAGCTCTTTCATTTCATACCCACCGACTGCGCATGGTGTGCCTTTTTGTCAGAGGGTGCAAAATTTATTTTGGGCCGTATAACTGGTTATGCCCAGCACGATGTGATATAGATTCGCACAGACCTGTTTTCATCAAGGGTTTTCATCCGTTTTCATCCTTTTCACATACGACTTGGCTCCCCCATCGTTTTAATGCGTTATTGTCTAATTATCAGGTAATGCCCGAGGACTTGCAAGTATCACTTCAACAATTTATTCGCACAACCCTTTTCCGAGCGTGTCCTTGTGTGCTGGCTCCGTTCATTTGGCAGACGTTGTGTACGTGAAATGTCCGTGCAATTCTTTGGGGACATATAAAGTATTTAAATTGTAAATTATAAATAAACAGGGATAGGGTTGTGGGAAATTGCACTTTCAGATTAAATTCTCCCGAATTAAATTCCCCAGAACGCGAAGGGATTGCTATTTCAAGAAGGTGAGTAGTTGGTAATAAATTACATCTCCGGGCGAGATGTAAATGGTGTCCATATCAATGTTAACCTTGGCCTTTAGCGTAAATCAATTTCTAATTAATGCGATTAATATGCAAAGGCAACTTTAAGGAACCTCTTTGAACTTGACCAAGATTCTTCTGCTTGCTGCTGAGTTAATTAATTCCGAATAAGTGAACGAAATGATGTATGCTTTTCTTTTACATCGAAATATGAAGAACGAATGTCCATAGTCCTCTGCTGGTCTGCTTTCTTCAAATTTAAGGAAACATATCTATACATCCCGTATAAATGCTATATTTGACGTAACCATGCAAGTTAATGATAAAATTCCACTCTGTCGTATTTTGCTCTGTTATTATTTGTGTCTTCCTTATTTAAGGCTAATGTTACCTTCAAAATGGAATATCTCAGGTCTCTCTCAAAACGTTTCAGATTATTATCACATAATTGGAAAGCACGCCTTTATATTTTTCACTGTTAGCCTGGTATAACAACGCAAATAAAAATGGAAGGTAGCTGCCAAAATCGGCATCAAATCAAAGATGTCCATCCTTCGATGATACTCATGGTTAATGCATGATTGAAGATGATTTTGTATTTCGCACGCAGGACAGTTGCGCATCATCATCATCATCATTGTTGTTGACACACTGCATTCTTAAGCGTTTGAATCTTTTCCTTCACAAATGTGGATTTTCCCTTTGCCAGATTCCAAATAATTCTTCACCATTCGTGGCCAACCGGTTTTATTTACTTCCACTTAAAATTCTCCGTCGGCACTGACCCCCGGTTGGATGATTCAAAGAATTTTAATGCCGAGATTGTTTCTTTTAGCGTTCGAGCAGAAAATGTCGGAGGCTTATTCGAATTTTTTCCTTCCCTTTAATGGAAGAGAATCCATGAACCAAAGAGCAGATAGCTCGAGCAGTCTACCATATTTGCAATGGCAATGGTATCCTGCGGGAAATCGCCAGAAGGCGAGATGGATGGGGGCATGGCCAGGGAGACGGTGCTCCGGTGTGTACGGTTGCTGCCAATCCTCTATGTGATAAATCTGCAAATAAATCTCGCATTGTTCAGCTTAAGGTCCTCCAGTGATGATGACGATGACGACGTCGACGACGACAACGACGACGAAGACGACAAAAACGGCAAAGGAGGACATTGGCAAAGAAGAAGACGGCAACGATGACTACGATGGATACCGCGACATTTTATCGGTGACATTAATTTCTTTGTTGCTTCTTGAGGTTTTATTTCGCGCTACGCTCTTTCATTTTGCTCGTGTATGGTGTGTGTTTTTTTGTTGGTCTTATTATTTGTTTGTATAACCTTTTTAGTTGACGGTTGAATTGGTCTTTTTGTTTGACTTCACCGGCATTTTGGACCTTTTGTATGATATTCATTTTAATGGGGCTTGTGTTGTTTGGTCTTATTGATGGGATGAGAAAGCGATTGAAATGGTTTTTCCGAGGAAGCAGTGAGTAAGTCTTAACGTGTAGAGTTGCCAGCAATCAACGGGCCACAATGGGAAATTATTTTTTTTCTGAACTACTGACTTTTAAGGTTGCGTCATCAAAAGCGGAACATACAGAATATGGGTGGCGCTACATTCCGAGATGGACTAACCATGTGGTTGTGCATGTTATTATTGTCTCACGTCACTCACGAAGTTTGAGAAGCTACATATTTCTATATAAATACAACGTGAATTATTAACATTTACATCGTGTAATGAAGCAGTCAGCGCACATACTCACAACGCCGCCCGGACACAATTATATGTTCATCTAATTCTATCATCTATACTGGTATTTAGTCAGTGCGGCTAAACAGTGTTGCATGTTGTGCAAAAAATGGTGGGAATAGTTGGGGACATTGTATTTCTTCTATTCAGGTGTATTCTGCCACACTTCGTATCCTGGCAACCCTAGCTGAATAAATCTGCCCATCTGCATACTACCTCTGGTGCGTCCAATTACGCTATCTACAACAGCTAAGTCAAGCACGGGAAAACAGTCCTGACACTGGCGGGCGGTGCAACAGCAATGGGTATGGTGGCGATACTGCCATGCTGGCGTTTGGTCTCGCGAATTGAAATCGTCCAAGACGGTGCCTGTTTTTAATTTAATGTTATTTTCGGTATTGCAAATAAAGAATTTTGCATCTTAATCTTTGCGTCCGAATGGGATCCGACTATTTATGCGGCAAGCGAAACTTCACAAGGCTTTCAGACGCAACAACTGCAGCCGAACGACACGCACGTTTCGGGCCCCCTCTCACTCTCTCTGTCTCACTTTTCGTCTCCGAAACAGGACTAAAATTTATTTCTTCATTTGCATATTTTAAGGAGTCTACATATCCATTCAATATTCCCCCACATGTGTATTCAGAATTTGTAGATATGCAAAGGACACTGGGGGCTTTGTCGTATTTCGCATTCGCTTCGTTTTGTAAGTTAGTCATCTAGCGTGGCGTGGCGTCTTGTGTGTGTGTGGCATCGCCATCGTGTACTTTACGAACTCAAGTCTCGGATTTTATTTTATTTCTCAAGATGAGCAGAATGATCAAGACCTTGTACGGATCTGTCGTGGAGGTCTCAATGGAGGCTGGTTCGATCATCAATTAACCATTTCCATATTTCAACTTGGAAGCACCATAAATTTGCCATAGTTTCCGCCGCAACTGTTTGTGTGGCATTGTGCGTGACATATTAATGAAAAAAGGCGATGGTGGAGGGGTTCAAAGTGTCAAAAGATTGACACGAGGTGGGGTGTACTTGATGAGGGTGGAGTCTGGTTTTCTTTGAAACACTTGAGCGTATGAAATTGGTGAGTGCGTGAATATTCTGGCGTCGCCAGCCAAACATTCGCATGGCACATATACGCGTAGTGTGGTGTAATAACATGCATGTTTATTGTATTTTTGCGTGATATGAGTGTGTTAACCCTCTCGTTCACCGGTAATGGAAAACTTTTGTGTTTTCTCATAGCAGGCTATCATTGCTTTATATTCATGTTAGAGAAATATTGCTGAAGTGGAAGGGGTTCTAGGCTTCACAGATTGCTATCGTGAGGCTAGGTGTGAAGTAATATATTGTAAAACCACATATTGCATATATTCTTGTACAGAAAGAATTGAAAATATTCTTGGACTGAAAAAGAGTTACATATATTGTCTGCAGATTGCAACAATGTTTTGTAAGCAATGTTGAATTCAAATTGCATGCAGGAACGTCCGTTGGCTGCAACATCAACCAAACTTTTGCGGCCATAATTTCAGATGTGCGTGATGCACTCACGTGGATGAAGTGAACTTAATCCATTTCTCTCTTCTTGGAAAAAAGCCGCATACTTTCCATTAACTTAATTGGTGTAGTGATATTGGGTTTAGTTCCACTTAAATGCAGTGAAAACTTCGACGTGAATGCACTTAGTCGCACACGCAACTTTAGGATCTATTGAGTTTGCAGCTTGACTGGTTATAGACAACACGAACTGCTTTTTGTGCATATGTAATGTTTTTTGTCGAGGGAGAAGTGATGCGCTGTCGTGTGATTTCTTCAATCTGGAACTGGAGAAGATAGTGCGGCGGGATATATTCTACATGCTAGTCTAACTGTAGAGCTTCGCACATGAGACCGACATGACGCGCGTTTCCAACGTGCAGTAGTGAAAGCTTTCATGGTGATCTCTATCTACGAAGATGTGTTCGGAAGGCAAGCCTCAAGCCATGAATACAAGACAGGTTGGTTTTGAATTCTAGAAGCAGCGTGTCACGGATCGCAGCGTGTCACGGAAGCCAGCAACGGAAGGCAAAATATTTCTGCTAACGCTACAATTACCCGCGAGTAGATTTTACCTTGCTATGCCACTAGGTTCATTCCTTTGGATCCGGTGTAGGTGCAGTTGTGACGCTTCCTTTGTAAAGGGTAACTATACAGTAATGATAGTTTTCCTAAGTGTTATGTTTCAGCAGCTGTGAAAGTTACCGATGACAGCCCGCTGTCAAAATAGTCAGTAGGACTTGCCATTTCATCATGCATCGTTTCGTGCATGGACGATGAAGATTCCGTCTCAGTTGTAAATGCGCAACGTGAACTTCGTCGTGTGCAGGCGATTCGTGGTGAGACACTCTTTTGGAGCTTATTCACCAATGAGACAGTGATTGGTGCGAAATGAACAAAAGTTTAAGAAATGTCCATTCGATGCCGATGAGCCAATTTGGACATTACCAGAGAGTCAACCCGGCCTTTTTTGTGGTTAGATTTGGGTCTACATGCGTATAAGGTCTTACTGACGAAAGACTTAAAATGGATATGTTGGCCGGCGATCCAGATCATCATCATCATTATCATTTTCTGACCCGAATGATCCACTACAGGAGTCGCGGGGGTAATGCAGGCACGAGAGATCCCCAGGCCACTCGATCCTCCGCCATCGACTCTAACACAGCAGGCGTTATGCCCAAGCGCAACCAGGCTAATTTTTGGATTTGGTCCAACCATCTCGTCCTGGGTCTGCCAAGCGGTCGCCTTGACATTCAAGGCACGCTTCGGAAGTCGTGATGATGAGAACTTTCTTGCTACATGACCAAACAACGAAGCATAGCCCTTGCCGTTCGTAGAAGCAGCTACACTACATTGAGTTCCTCTGTGTACTGTCGTGTTTCTCACCCTATCCCGCCGAGTAACTCCCACAACAGTACGAAGAAATGTCACATGTCATTCACGAAGAAATTGTCGTTATTAGACCGAACACAATCCACAAGTGCTCGACCTAGCATCCACAATGATTGACTGTTTGCTGCGTTTTATGGAATAGCTGCATCAGTGAACCTTACTTCTTTCGAAATGAGGAAGGGAGACCCTTACCGTCAATGGTCTCAGGTGTAGAGCGATGTTAAACAAGTTTTTGGGACCAAAGCTCGGCCTATATATCGGAGCTGTGGTCCCAGCAAGACTGCGCTACAAGCTACGCAACGCTCAAAGTTGGGAATTAGACATTTGGCGACTGGGTTATCTCATGATGATCGTTCATTGACTTGACAGTACTCGATTATTTTCTCTGGGGCTACGTCAAGTCCTAAGTCAACGCCAACAAGCCAACCACTTTGGACGAGCTCGAGGCCTATATTCGACACACTATTGCCGGAGTCATCGAAAATTTGGGCCGACCCCTTCAACAGTGCCACTTGCCAGCGAAGCCGGTGTGCTATTCCTTACATAATGACATTAATGAAGTCAGAATCAATTTCACATTCCACACCGTTGTTGTTTTATTTAAATTTTTATCCAGTCATCATTTTGTCTTGATCTGTCATGAATTCAACACCTCTGTGGTTTCTTAAATAATAAATACCAATGTGACTTGACAATGGCTCTAATCACTTTATTCTGAAAAGATTGTAGCCTTTCTGTTTTTTTTACTTGTTTTGATACAACACGCACTTGCTTATACATACAGTGAGCATCAAAAGTGAGGATACAGCATATAGGTGTCTGCGTTTTACCAAAAATGTAATTCAAATGGGAAATACGTAAGCAAATTTGCTATCAATACTTAGCTTGGAATATTTTCCAATTGTCGTTAAAAATACTTGCAATACGTACTGTTTTTAAGCGTGTTTTACATCGAGAATCTTCTGCATGGTTTTCAGAATGTATTTGAATGCCATTTATAAAAACGAGAAAAACAAGCACTTTCGTTTTCTGTATGTGAAGTCAGCCCGACAGACTTAGCATAATGCGTCAATTTTCCAAGTTCATTCCTTCACTCGTGCAACCGATCAAGAGCACATTGTAATTTTATTGCTGACTGACTCTTCGACTATTTGAGTTGTTACCAAAATAATAATTGTAATGTGGATATTACCATTAATTCGAGTAGTATAAATCATGTGAAGGAGATGTCCGAGAACATTTGCTTGCGATAATCAGTTTTAATGCATATAAATTGGGTACCATCATAACTTCTGCTAATTGACTAGAAACTTGTTGCATGCAAAATGGCCGTACGAATAAAATGATGCAAATATGTAAAATATAGTATAAAAGAAGATTTTGTTTCCTTATGGATTTCGTATCGTCTTGCACTGACCGAACTCATTAAATAGACCCCAATAATATGCTTCTGTGGACTCCCTTGTGAGTCACGAACAAACTGCTCCCAAAGAATAATTGTCGTGAAAGACTTTGCCTTTGGTATAAAACGTACAACAATTTTAAAAAAAAACCATTAAAGGAAAAGTTTGTTGAAGAAGCCATACGAAAATTTTACCCAAGAACATTTCCTTATTTTTATGCGCAAAGGAAATTCGTTAAATAATGTGCGCTAAACTTTGAGTAGTAATCGAAGGTAGTAGAACCGAAAGTTCAGTACTCCGCTTTATTAAATGTAGCTCTGATTAAACAACGATTGCAATCAATTCATATTTAATTCACTGAATTTACTACGAACACCAGCTTAATATCGACATCGATCGTTTCATTAATGTAGAAACTATGCCAGATCGATGTATGGGCACATCAAAGGGTACCATTTTACCTCTACAATATGCCTTTTGTTTGCCATAAAGAATGATTCAAAGAAGAAATAGACGTGCGATTCACACATATCAAACATACATTCGCATGAATCGCTATTCACCGGGAAGACAACTTCTTCAACTTCAGTCGGAGCTCATCTTCTGGTTATCCATTTACCCAGTGTCAGATATCAAAGTTCGTCGTCCAATGAGCCAATTTATTTAAATCTAACAATCCACAAATACAGTTTGCAACAAGACACAGGCATAGGTATAAGAGATACAAAGATGAAACCATATTTTCTTCGAATTCAATAGACTATTTTAAATTGGCAAACATTTCTTCAACTCAAATCACCATTTTACCATTTGGAATCGAATACGGAGGCGAACGGCAAATGCCATTAATTGAGTTGATAGCAACCGAACAATATTTTCGTACTCAACCCTTGGAGGGTTGATACGAAAAGACTGTTGCCCTGAAAAGTGCCTACCAAAGCATTCCACCAAGTTGCGAAAACAAAAACGGCAATTACCATGACTGCGTCGCCATCCAAGGAACCAAAGGACAATCTACCAGCAATGGACACCGAACAGCAACAAAAGCAAACTTCAACAGCGACAATAATAAATTCCCCATCTGAGTTTCTGCTCCATGAATTTCGTTTCCATTAATTCCACTAGATTAACCTCCAGCACCATCTAACCGGTACTAGCGGAAATTCAACAATTTTTTTTTGTTTCTCTTCGATTGGAGTATGGGCTAGAATGTCGGCGATGACGACGACTCCAAAGACTCCAACGACAGCAGCGATGACGATGAAGCCAGTGAAGCCATCCAACTGGACTAGGCCAGGAGAATGGGGGAAACGATGAAGGAACTGGTTTCACTTTGACTTTTGTTTCTTTCGCTGTTCATTTGATTGTTTGAACTGGATTGTAGTTCTCCGGTAACTCGGAGGGATATAAAACTCACTCGATTTTTAAGCTGAGTTGGAGTTTTAATAAATCGGTGAGCAGACGGTGATTGAGTCAGGCAATCAGGCGTAACAGTAAGGCCTGTATAAATCGAACCACTTGAAGCGAGTTGATGGGAAGAGTAAAAATGTTATCAACTTTTTTAATTTGAGCTGTACGTCTACATTGTTCTTTAAGAGAAATATTTTGCCAAGTCTCTCATGATTGCGAGGAGAGGAGAGGAGAGGGTGTTCCAAGATTCAGCCAAAAATTCATTTTGACACAGGTTTGAGTTTGAAAATCCTAATCCTCAAAATCCTAAACCATGCATCTATTCCTTTTCTGACAAATGTCGGTTATTTCGACGAAATTCCCTATTTTGCATAAATGTGGCTGTATCTTGTCCGTATACTAGTAGTAATTGACTTCTTGACGAAAGTCTTCTTTTTCTTCGTCTGGTGCTACAGTCCGCGGCGAAGCTGGTAATCAAACAACAAGACCATCCAGGGAGCGTGGTTCCTTGCAAGCTGCTTCTTATTCAGCACCTCGAGTTGGTTGAGGCCCTTCTCCACTTGTGCTGTCCATCTTACAAGATTCTCCGCGGGGGAGAAAAGCTGTGCCTACTTTTTCAAAGCTATGTGGGCGGAATACTTCATCAACTGTAACTACTTCGCCCCCATCACCCTCTCCGGGTCGTGCTCGTTAAACAGCTGTTGGAAGTGCGGCTTAAATGCATCCACTATTCACTGCGGATCAGTAACTAGGATATCTTACAAATTCGAAGCTCCTAAAGTCTGCGGCCATGCTTTTGGTTAATTTTTTTTAAATGCCCGTATTTTTGTTTGTCTCTAGACTCTTCGATATCCTTGAGCTGATATCTTTCGAGAGACCTTTTTCAGCCGATGATTCTCCTCCTGTCTTCTATCGCGATACTCCTCTTGCGCTGCTCTAGTTTTCCGTTTTTTTTACCATATTCACTGTCTGTAACTTGCTTCAAGAAACACATTTCTTTATATAGATTATTTGCAAAGAAGTTATGTATTATCAATCAGCGTCTCTATTCGAATTCTTTTTTCGTAATATCGCGTGAAACTTTGGCTCTCATGAAAGGTCTAACCTCTGCGCATAACTCTAACGAATATATGTCCATTTAGACACATAACTCTCATGCTCGCTCTACGGGGTGTCCTTAATCGGGTTGCATACAAGTAATCGCGCTCTGCATGCTCGTTCATTCCCACGCCATTCCCAAAACATCGTAATCTATTTCGATTAATTACTCAGAAACTATAGGGTTCTAGGCGCAGATGGTCTGATTACCCAGAAATGGATATTGTCTATTTAAAATACCTCGGTGCCTAATTGCCCACAGTGAGAACGAGGCATTTGTCGCGTACGGCTTTAGATCTGTACGTGTTACTTTTAAGCTGCACGGTTTATTTCGTTCTTTGGCAGTTCGTTTAGTCAGTTTTCACTTTTCATCAACATCGTTATTCGTTCACTATACTTTGAGCCGTGTAAATGGATTGTCATCCGTCTAATATGTCGCTTTGTAGAATTTGGTTTACAGTATGTACCAACTGCATTGAATCCCACGTCAAAATATAATATTGTTCAATAGTTACACACGTGTTTTGTGAATAACAAGACAGAAAATATACAATGCTTGATTTCGTTGACCAAAGAAGAAGCATACAATTTTGTTTACGAAATAAAATATTGAGAAGGGTGCAGCAGGGCCGATTGTAGCCAAATTAGTGCAATGTAACAACCCTACGTTTAGCGCCCTATTCTTCAGTTCTTGCAGTTCAATTTCAGATGCTACCTCTTCTGGCTTAAGTTTTGGCAAATTGTGTGTTGCTGACATTTTCGGTACGACAATTGGAGACTCCGTTAATAACATTGGATCAATGCATGCCATTTTGAAAGTTGTTATCTATCCGAAGAAAAGTCAAATCTCCAGTAATTCCAAAAACATGAAGATTGATTCACATTTTGTTTTCCAAGTATCCGTACTACCTACACATTTCAAAAAAATCTTTGCAGAATAGTAAAAACAGCAATTTGTTCGCGAACAACCTCAAAGCTTGAAATTCTTTCAGAAATTAAATTTCCTTCGGGTATCGAAACATTCGAGTAATAGAAGTTCGAGTTATCGCATATAAACTACATGTAAATTTCAGTCTTTGCGCTATTGCCAACGAATTTCATTCGCGTTATTAAATATTCGAGTTATCGAAGCTCTTATGATTATCTCACGACTTGTCCCTGACATCTGCAAAAAAAAAAAAGAAATGAATTCATTTGCATAAAGGTGCGTTAATTTTGACCAACACTGTACAATCACAGCTTGCATCTAATATGCCGACTTTTGATGATTAATTTTCCCTCTCGTTCCACTCCATATCTTGAAGCCCATAATGTATTTTTCAATATTCCGAAGTAGCTTTATTTTTTTGTCAGCATAATCTCTTTAAACTGAATGAAGGGTCGACTCCGCAACAAACAGTAAAATTTCCATTCATATCCCATTGAAGACACCTTGCATCGAATTCGAATAAAAATGACATTAAGGCTCGACCTGAATATACTACAAGCCACCACAGTAGCAGCAAAGAAATCAGATTAATGTTGCATTTTATTGCCAATTGACGCAGGTCTGTGCCACCACTACAGGGAGACTATCCCACCTTCGGCTTCGGCTTTATTTTCTCTACATTCTCTTTTCTTCTTCATTTTATTGGTAATCCACTTAAGCAAATGACACTTAGAGTCATCATTACAAGCGTTTTTACTGCAATAATGGCACATCTTGCACATAGTTTTCCCAATTTATTTTTATCCCTCGAACTCCTCAATATCACGAAGCATCACGTACACAAACAAAGCTGAGAGTATACCCTGCGTAGTTGTGTGCGAGAGTACACGGCATGCTACACCCCAGCAAATCTAAATTTAATCTTTTTTGTTTTCCTTGTGCAGGGGATTCACCAGAGGTAAGATTGCGTAAATATATCTTCCCTCCGTCCTTCTCTTTCTTTATCAACTCTCGTTATGCCCTTCCGTCGTGTGACAGACCTAATCGAAAAGGTGCAGAGGTAAGATGAAAACGAAGTGTGTACCCGGAATTTCTTGCCCGTTCTAGAAAAAGGGCAAGCAAGTGTACGTATAACAACCGAAGACAATCCTTAAGATGGGAAGATCTGCACCCATTCCCTTCTTTAAAAAGAAGGAACAGATAATACACACAATGCCGAAGGAGGGTTGATAGAGCGCAGGAAAAGAAAATTCGAAAAGAAGACAACAACAAAAAAATGTGGATATCGCTTTTTTTCTCTCGTCCTCGAGAATCACCCCATCCCACGGGCTCGTGAAAATAACAAACAACAGAGCACAGAGGACGAGGACCATATACAGCCATTACCCTTGCCTAGCAGTAGCAGCGAGAAGCGTTGCTCAGAAAACCCTAAGGGTGCACTCACCCTTTCACTATGTTAGTCTGTCACTGCTGCTGTTGCCGCTGCATGCGAGGATGCTAGCTAGGGCTGATCCCCACCATCACACCGCCGCACCATCGCCGAGCGGCAGTGGTATCGACCCGTAAGGATTTTTCACATTTAATCTAACGAAAACACTGCTCCTGGGTAATAGCTTTATCTGCTGACAGAATTATGGCCTCCATGGTGATTCATGCGACCATTTGTGGGGAGGGAATTACTAGCGCACCATCGCCGACGTAGTCACAGCGATCAATACTGCAGCAGTATACTAGACATACAAATATGGGGGAGGATGTTGTGTTGTATTGTTGGTTGAATGTGGCTATATGTATTAGTTTGTCTTTCCACACATTCCATGATGTCAGCCCAAGAAAAAATTCTTCGAAACCCTGTAGCTACATCGAAGGCTTGGGGTTTCTATTTTTGGTAGAGTTCCTTCTGACATTTTCAACCCTCGACGACGACGACGCTAGCGCAGGATATCCTGCTATCAATAGATATGTGCACGTACTTACCCCACCATATGCACACACGAACTCATCCAGCCAGTGTCATCACATTTACTTCTGGTCGCACTTTAACGCGTTTTTAAGATGATAAAAGAACTGTTTGTGTGACTGCGTCAACCTATCAACATCATCAATATTTGTTCAAAGAGCAATCATCATGGGAGGGACCCTTCTGTTAACTACCAGTTACTGTCACTGTTTTATGTGCTCTTAATGTCTCGAATAATTTACGATTTCAATAACAATTATTTGTTTCTACGTAGTCCTTTCGATTCAGAAAGGAGTTACGTTTGTTTATTTACATTTAAAAAAAGAAAGTATAGACTTCTGTGGAAATGCAGTTAATTCGCTCCTGAAACGCAATAAAATAAACACGGTGATCCCACACGGTGACAGCTAAGCTGATAAAAAGTAAAGCTCATGGCAGATATGATGGTACCCTTTCATGTCGACTCATATTAAATTCAATTAATTGGTATCTGCCTATCGTTTCTTTCGCCGATATGTCGGTAATTGCCATATCTAAACGATCCACAGAGGCTGAGTTCATATGAAATAGAATATGTGTGCATATGTGCATGATATGAAACTATGTCCGTTGATACAAGCCATCGTAATGGCGAGAAGAGAAATGATGTGTTTGTTCATGGTATCAACATGTTTCTGTATAAAAATGACATTTTTAATGAACGAGTAAATCCTACATCAGGCTCTTGGTGTTCTCTTAGACCATCGAGTTGTCCTAAGGTGTTGTTCTAATTTGAACTGCAATTTCTTAAAATATTTTAATTTTAGATGTACATTCTATTGAGCTTACCATGGTTTGTGCCATGATTTTGGGATAGCGATAAGTACTTTGTCCGCAGTTTGTTTTCATTATTCATTAAAGCGTAAATGTGCTAATTTTGATATTTCTTCAAAATTACATCGATAAAAATACTGCAATGACTGCTTAACAAAGAGTATTTTTATTTGGGAGCTTAGTTAAAAGAGGAAGAGAGAAATCAATATAAAGAGTTGACCTTTAGAGTTTTTAGTTATAGCTTATTAGTATTAAATAGTTTATTACATAAAAGTTTATTACATAAAAAAACAATGAAAATTATGAAATGTATGAGATTGACTAAAATCTCAATTATTAAGATAAATATGAAGAATAAACATTAAGTTTAAGACTTAACATCTAAATTGATGTATGATTAGTTTAGAAAAAAATCCACACTGTACAGTGAAAGGTTCCCAAAACTATAAAACGGATATCAACACTAATGAGTTTTCCTTGTTTCTCCACCATTAAAATACGAGCCATGGTTTCATATAATATTTTCATTCTTCACCCCATGGTTCAGGCTTGAGGATCTTGAGTCTGAAGACCAGCAAATATAATATAACACGCCGTTCTATCAGCCCTAAAAAATTCTGTTACATGTATAATTATGTAAAGAATATTTGGTATTTGAAAAAAAAGCTGATATCCAAATCGAATATTGTACATTGGTTTTACTTCAGCTAATTCAAACTTCAAATAGGAAACCAATGTAAAACGTTGGTTTCTTACTATGTGTGCTCTGAATACTTGCGTCAAAGAATGACTGATATTTTAGCATGAAAAAATATTGTGGACGTCAACATAAACAAACGGCACAAATAGGAATGTACCAATATTTTTTTCTATAATAATGTCATATTCTAAATTTCGAAGACGTTATGGTACCAGCATTTCAAGCCATAAGTCAACTGACTTATCAGTGGCGGCCGTGTTGTTGTGTCACTTCATCTACGACCTACGATGTCTAGAATTTTCAATGCCCCATTTCTTTCGAGTCACTGACAATGCTAAAAAAGGTAATATAAGTGAGTAAACTTTCTTTTTTAGAGACGGAAAGCTTCAAATTGGCAACATTGTTTTCTGTGACAGCTGATTTCTGTGGTCGCAACGAAAAACCACTAAAGTCTGTTTCACTCATTTTTGAAGCTTCCGACAAAAGCGTAAATGTACGTAAAAGTGGCTTAAGCTGTTATGTTCTTTTGAAATTGTGGACTCATTTTTAAAGATAGAAAGCTGAAAAAATGTTACAAAATAGATTTGAGTACGCTGAATCTAATGACATCAAAATCTGAATTTTGTCTAATGTCGACTTTAGCGGTTATGGATTAGGGGCACAGAGAAACTCATAATAAAGCCAGTCGAAACACCATTACATTCAGATCATCGGTGGAATCATTGGCCCATAAGCTTTCAAAAATGATGGTGGTCAAAACATTACGATCAACGGTGAGCGGTACAGAGATGTGATTACTCCCTTTTTCGTACAACACTTTGACTTGGAAGCCAACAGTCTGATGTACTGCGAAGAGTATACATATGCATTTTGTTTGGAGCTATATGACGGTACGTTTGCACCAGGCTCGGCGGTCACATGCCCGAAATCATAATCAAACATTTATATCATAAAATGATTTGTCAAATAAATTGGATATTAAAATTACTTATTTTTCACAAGAGTATGTGAAAGTCTGACGAAATACCCTTGGATGGGATGGAGAAATTTACGGAAATCATACATGTCCGCTCATTATATTCATAGTCCTATTGATCAGCTTAACCATTATCTACAATTTTAGATTGTTTGCCAAATATGTTGACAAAGATGAGCGTTACATAAAGCCTGGGCTATCCTAAGTCTTTCGTGTCACTCAAAGCACGAGTTTAATGGGATATGATAAGCAGATGTTGATTGCACATATTACACGTGATTTTTCAAATCTTTGAAATCAGTTAGGTAATCATTATTACCAAAAATAGGAAATATTGATTTCAACGAATTGAGTAGTTCTTATTATTTTTTTAAGTATTTTAGTTGTATTCATTTTGTTGTGTATAATTAACGATTTTTACTCTCTCGAAACATTGACAATACTAAATCAGCATAAAACTGCAATCCCCACCACACTTCTTCTTAAATTAACAACTACAGTGGACTCTTCTTAAGGCTCTCTAAGGCGAACTCGTAGTTTTTGTTCGCCATATTTTCCATACTTAAGGCTCCCTAAGTCGAACTCGTTGTTTTTGTTCGCCATATTTTCCATACTAAAAACTTATATTTTATAAGTCGAACTCCCTCTAACTCGAACTGATTTTGATATCCCGTGAGAAGTTGACTTAAATGGAGTCCACTATATGTACAAGTGGTTACTAGTTTTTTTGAAAAGAGTAATAGCCTATTAGATTCGCAATCAAAGAAATGGCTTCTGTTGCATATGCAATATTATTAAGACGTATACGTGTTGGTAGAAGGTTAGAGTTTGTTGTTTAGTAAATATATCAAATTAATGAATTCATTGGAATACCTCCATTGAAATCTCTAGTTTCTGTTTGGAAACAGCAGATACGATAATGCTTGTATAATCCAAGTTTAATTTGAGAAAGGTAACTTCAATATGAAGAAGAATATGTTGTTGAAAGTAAAGGAATTGACTCCCTACACTTAAAAGTTATTACAAATAATTAAAAAAAAAGTTCGCCAATTTGACTGGTACTTGATTTGAATAAAGAATAGGTACCTGTGTATAACGCATATCTAAGACGCGATTCAAAGGAATCTGCAACATATGTACAAAGTTTCCTCGTAATTACTTCGATAACCAAATCTACAAACTTTCGCAAATACCCTTTTCCTATGTTCTTAATAACATATTTTAAATTTTAGCAATCATCAACAAAGATGTTATAGGACGTGATTGCCAATCGAAGAAGTGTCTCCTTGCATACAAAAGAGAACGTTCGCTTTTTATGGTTATATCTTGGTTTTAAGGAAACTCCAAACAAAGTATAAGTCTTCACACTGAGCATATGCTTTTTCGCAGATGCGGGCCATATTCGAGTATGTATATAGCTAAAACATACTTCCCCAAGCTCGTACACTGAAGTCTCCAATATCATGTCATGTACTTTCTCCATTATTTATATTATATTGTTCCAGTAAGTTGCCAAGCAGTATTATAAAACAGAACCCTTGGATTTGTCGCGCGATCGGGATGCACACACGTCCGCCATTCATTTTAATGGCCGTACTGCCGGGGATGATTATGCCACCGCCGCGACGCCCGCCGTCACTGACGCTCCATCGCCGTCGAATGCCATGCAATGTGCACAAGGGTGCATTAATAATTTGTTCTTATGATTTTCTTATTGCTAAATTATTACTGCTGAACGTTGCGATAGATGGGCGACAGTCAATTGAAAGTCATAACGTACGTCGTAACGAGCAATTGGGATTTAGTGTACTTGTTACAGACCTCGGTATGTATATATGCGTGGGACAGACTACATTCATGAAGATATTCACATGAAAATAGGGAGTGTCTGTTCATTTTTATTGCAACACTTGAACATCAATTTGGTAGGGTAATGAAATTGCAACTTTATATTCATTCCTAATTGAATACGATCATAAATTGATACTGATACAGAACGCCCATGTATCTATTTATTCTCGAAGTTAAATAAGATCAATTTTAGTGTTTTTCTACGTCTAAGATTCACATATGATCTAAAGCATTTTATGACTTTATTTGCAGCAAATGTTTCATTTGTAGTGATGAACTTATAAATGGGTTCTTCCTGAGACAGTTTGTGAATGATTTCTTGAAATTATTGAAAAGCAAAACGTCATCAATTTGTATTTTGTTGTACATTTGTTTAATCTTTTATTGCTAGGCCAGGTCGACATTTGCAGATTATTATTCAAGCTAAATATTGGTGCTACACTCCGAGGTGAAGCCTCTCCGGGTGGCCCAATCTCTCGCTAGCTACAATCAGTTACACAAACCAAGTTGATTGAGGTTCTTATCCAGTTGTCGGAGCGGCATATTTGAAGTGAAGCGGGCGTCCTTTCTCATAGGCTCGGCATCGATATTTATGATTTCTAGTTTTATAGGGTCCAACAATTGGCTATCCAGGGTTGACATCCGTGTTTCAATAACATTCGTCAAACCGAGCTGTTATCCAAGACGGAGGCCAGAAGATGGAACTTACACTTACACTACAAAAATAGAGATTTGAATGCGAAGTCGAAGAGACTGACTGACGTGAGTTCAAGTGTTGAAAACTATTGAAATATATTGATATCATACCGAGCAGATCATTTGGGCTTATTGGATTTGCATCTGCACCCTAATACAGTCTAACTTACTCCGGATTTGAATATAACTAACCACGGAATACGTAGAACACACGCCGATTGCTTGAATATCAGTGTTTGGAAGATCAAATTTCACACAACATTTTCTTCAGCGACGTTGCTCACTTTAATCTCGGGCAACACCATATCATCGCATACGGGCAAGTGAAAAGCCACATGTAACCATTGCATACATAAAAAGTCGTTGATTGTTGTGCAATGGTCAGGTGGTGTCATTGGTTTAAACTTCTTAGAAAAACAAGAAGATGTAATCGTCACCGTTAATTCTCGCTATAGCCAAATGGTAGCTGATTTGTTTGGCTTCAAATCGAAGATATGGGTGTTTTATGTGATTTCACCAGGACGGTTACACAACACGACCCAGCATGCACTGGATTATCGCTGGTCCACAATAACAACGAGAAGAGGAAGTAGACCACGTCTCAGGAGAAGCAGAACCAATTCCGAACTCCAACTAGGCATAGGATAGTACTACTCGGTTTGAGGAGAAAAAAAAACAATGCTCACGTGTGCTGACTATGTCTTAACCAACCGAAAGCGTTTTATGTCTTCACTTCATCTGCTCAATTATTCGATTCGTTTTAGTTTCTGCAACTCGATTTGACATAAATTTAACTTGGTTCCATTCGGTTCATATGTCGAGTCCATATGTTTATTGTCCACAATGTCCATCTCGCTTTGAAAGCGAATATTTCTCAAATTATGTTCTAGGAGTTATTGCCCACTCTCTTCGAATGTGGAAGTCCTACAAGCAAAGGAGCAACATTGAACTGATGCTATATTCCATTTGTAGTGGCGAAATCAAAACTGTACACCGTCGGTATGCTAGTAAAAGTAATGACGTCACTTATTGATCGAAATTTGTCCGAACACTCTTATTCCATGGCATGTATGAAATCACAATTCTACTTTGAATGGTATTGTATTAGTGTAATAAAACAATTATGGTTGAGTTCATAATTGCAACATTGTTGCCCCTGCACTGCCGGAAATATTTTCTCAATGCATTTATAAACACAAATACGGCCGTTTGCTGTAGGTCAGCCTTTTCAAAAAAGTATTCGTAGATGCAACATAAGTAGGTGATACAAAAAGTGTTTTTGTGATGTTCAATTGCATTGCGAAACAAAATATTGTCGTTTTACTAAAAACAAAGCATAGCACTAATAAATACACTGATATAAGAAACAAACCAATTGAAAACATTAAAGAAAGAATAGCCTAAGGCCCTTGATGCTCTGGCTACATACCAAAATGCAAAGAATTGCGAAGCTTTTAAATAAAAAGAATTGGAGGTCAAGACATGTTCCGAAAAACAGAACTGTCCTTAAAGTAATAAGATAATGTTCGGATGATGCTTTTAGGAACCATTTTTGCATGACGAAGTCCAATCCTGCAACAAAACAAATATCTGCCAACTTGATCGCAGTTTGACTGTCGCTTGAACGCAGTTACCGAGTGCTGTCATGCATAGTCAATGCACTTTATTTAGTATTTCAATTTATGAACGCAAATCTTGCTGGGATATCGGAGTTTGACGTTTATGAACTCGACCTTTGTTGGGACATACAACACCAGAAGTGTGTGCAGCAAAGGAATCAAGTGGGACTGAGCCATTCTTTCACAAAACATTTTCTTCTATTTTCGTTATTTTGGTTCAAGATATGCATAAACTCAAGGGGAAACAAATGATTAATTATTAATCAATAAATCGAAACTACTTTAAGAATTTTCCGGTGGCTATAAAATTTAAATCTGCAATAAATCTTGGTTTTTCTTGGTTTTCCGACGATACTGGAGTCATTTGACCGAAATCGAAATCATTAACGTGTTTATTTTAAATTCACTCTCGCAATCACAAAATATGTACACGAACCTGTGTAAATCCACCAACTTCCTTCCTTCCTTATTGAATCAGGAAACTAAGATGTGCTAAGGACAACAGGAACTGAGTTTGCCAGATATTTATTCAAGTCAGGAAAACAAGCCGACGGACTTTTACTTTTACATCAAACAGCATCGTTTATTTTAAAAAGTACTCCAACGTCTTTAGTTGCTTCCATATAAACAAGATGTGAAGTGAAGTCAATTATTTAGATTTCAAAAATCATTAGTTAGGATTGTAATTCGCTTAAAAATCAATAAATTACTGTAAATGAAATGTTCAAACTCCCGCCAAACAGGACTACTAGTTTTCAGCGACTTACTTACCCGCGCCTTGAGAAAGGTCAACAATTTATTGAATATGCCATCGTCAGCCTTTATTAACGGCCAATCAAATCAACTTCAATCGACATTTTACGGTCAATCGATGACATTTTAACGACACACGAACGACAAATCAACAATAATGACGACAAGTTGTTCATTCCTTCGGAAGGCGTAATTTTTTCCTCTTATTCCATTTTGCGTGACATCCGTTGCCACTCTTCGTTGAGATAAACTGAATCTATCAGTTTTTACTTCAATATAATTTATTCTGGCCTTTAGCGAATAGGAATTACTTGAGATTTCGATTAATCTGCTTGACTGACAAATCCTTTCCAATAGCATTTGAACGCTCGCTCAGAACGAACGGATTCTGAATTATGTAGTGTCTATATCACCTATTCAGTCGAATGAATATTTTTAAATCAATTAAGTTTTATTTCAGTGTTTTTTATGGTGACAAGGAATCAATGTGGACCGCAATGAATACATTGACCATAACTTGTGCTTGAGTTACGCTATGAATCATTCCTTGTGGCTGCTTTCGATGCAAATACTTCCTCAAAATCTCAAGTGTTTATTTCTCACTTGAACTGCAGAAAATTAATACATTGTTGCAACAAGTGTATATTACATTGTAGTTAATTTAATTACAGAATATATGATTAATCTGTTTAGCATTAAGTCACTGAGCCTGACTTGAATTACGAGTGGCTGTCTAACATTTGCATTCTAAATGCAGTTGAGTTCTGACAGTTCCGTCATTCAATGCAGAAACATTGAACAAACCAGAACGTTACTATTACGTCTGTCTGAATGGCAGGCGATTTACAAGCTGTTGCAACAAGTATAAGTGATTGGAATACCCATTGACCGCTTATAGTCTCATCCTTGGAGAAAGTCTTAAAATATACATATGTTACCAGCTTCGCACAGGTGCAATGTGGTGTCAGTGTGGAGTGTTTAATAATATTATGATTAGACTATACTACAGGATGCCTTAATATGCAATGTTTACAACTGTTCTTTTCATGAGGCAATACAAACATGTTTTCTTTAGAGGTTACTCTCCAAAGTACGCTTAGTTGTGTTGCACAATAGTTTTAATCTTACGATATTTGATAAGATATTAATTGAAATTGTGTGTTGTAAAAGGCAATTATTATGTATACGAAATTTGATAAGGATAAGTTCTGTCTGGATCCGTCTGAATAATTGTACAAACATATAGATTATCATATAGATTGTCTTAGTATTTTTTTCTCAGCAGTACCCTAACTATTTGATACAGAACCAGTCGAATGAAACAGTAGAATTGATAGGCACAAAAATTAATACATCCTGAATACATATGAAACTAAGTGTTTTTTATTTTAAAATTCAGAATTGAAACAGAAAACAACAAGAGAGACTTAGGAAAAACAAAAATAAAATACAAACCTACTCGGTTAATTCAATATGACGGGTGAGTCTGGTGATCTCCAAGTAGTTTTTCAAAGCGGAAAATAAGGCTTGACACTGCTACTCTCATTTCTTGCTCCACATTGATCATTGAGCGATGTTTGCTCTTGACGACAGCTACAGCTTCATCCAAATATGATGTGTCAAGCGGAATGAATGAAAAACTTAATGCTTTTGAAGGTAGATATTTATTTTGAATCGATAGCCAAGACTCCAGCCAACAAGAACTGGTTAAACTGGAAATAGTTTTAAGAATGCTGTCGCCAGAGAATTCAATGAGGCTGTCTTCCACTTGTGATGTGAATTCTGGCAAACTAGTGCATGAAATGGATCTTGGATTCACGCAAACTTTTCGACATGATCATCTGCAAAGTATTTTGAAAACCATTGGATGAGTTTCGAAAGGTGTTCCGTGAAAACAGCCGTCAGGTATTGTGAGACAACCAGTTCATTATATGCCGAATATTTATACTACTGCGGGAAGCAATCTTAACCGCCACCTTTTTTTCTCCACAACTGCAATTTCTTTCCAAACGCCGCAACTTTTTTCCAAAGGTTTCAGAATTTTTTTTTGCCTGCGATACAATTTATTAAGTTTCCAAAATTATGTCGCAAAAATATACTAATTTTAGCAAAAAAATCTGGTTCAGCTATGTATATGGCGTTTTCATGACGTTCTTGTTATAAAAAAGTGCACGGTGAAAAGAAGCAGTAAGCAGATGATTTCGTCTGTTTCCCTCTTTTTTCTATACATACGTTGTCTCTTACTCACACGTTCGTTACATGCTTTGCAAATAATACAAAAAGGGACAAAAAGTGGGTCTCCATGGTCACTCCAATGTTGATAAGATTTCTGTTAAAAAAAAGGATTGTCGATCAAAGCTCGCAGTCGCTTTTCTTCCGACATCTTGAAAAATTATCATTATATTTCAACAAATTAACACAAAACTATATACAACCATTCTCTTGATCTTCCTTTTGAATCATTCTATCTATTGATGATGTCTAGTTTAAAAGATCTAAGTGTAAATCGGGACAGGCGGCTATTGTCATATACTATGTAAAAAAAAGATCCCAAATTCCATACGGATGTTGGGACAACAACAACTTCCTTCATCGAGATAACGATCTAGTCAAGCTACTCTTATCTGGATCCCAAAACATAAACATGAAGCAAACCTATCGCGGCAGCAGTCTGTCGTTAAGGTTAGTTTTTCCCGATTCAAATCCTGGTGAATTGTGTCCTATCAAGAGTGATTTGTCTCATTATCATAACCTCCAATCGATAGATCTGCTCATTAGAAGATACGTCTGAAAGAGTTTCAGTTATCGGGAGCTTCTCACCAATTGTTTTATTCTGTTTTTGTAAAAAGAAAAATAGTGCGGATTGGTAAAAAACAACAAAATGAGATGTTGATCCAGCAAACATAAGTTAAGAATAAAACACACTTTTTCGGCACCAATTTCAAGTGCACAAGTTAACACATTAACTTTGTATAATTAAAATAAAAGAAAAAAATAATCATTGCAAATACATGCATTGGCTTTGTATGTTTCTTTGTCCACCAATGCAAACGACACTGCAGGCTTCTTTTAATTAAGTGACTCGCCCACATAATGTTCTCCATAAAACACATTAATAGCCACAAAAAGGCTAAGTCCCACTCAAAAAAAAAGAACCTGTTCAATCCAAATGGACCTGAATGGTAGTTGTCTAGACAGTTTGCCTCTGGAGAGTGATTTTATTTTATTTTCCTTCAGCAGTAAATAGAGAGATCTACTGATTTAGTCTCCGTCAAAAAAGAAAATAACCTTTAATTCAATTTGAAATACATGCGATTTTGTGACTCTTAGTTTCTTTAAGATAAACAAAAACTTGGCGGTGGCTGTTTTCACTGCTGCGAAAGTGCTATCCACGCTTGCCTTTTTCCAATTTCTCGTTATTGTTACCGTCGCTGCTGTAAATCATTAGTTCATTTTCGCTACATTAAATAGGAAAATATGAACCCATTTAAGCAACATTAAACTCTCCAAATATCTAGCACTAACCGAACGGAGAATGTGTACATTTCGGGGTATGAATGCGGGTGTGTGTTGGGCGTAAGGACATCGTTGTAGCGACGGACAGAGCGGAAGGAAGGACCACTATGGGAACTTTTGCAACGAGTAGCAACGACGTTTTCACATAATCGTAAGTCTTCAAAGTTTTTCCGCCGCCCACATTTTTGTTCTTTTTTTTTTTTTTGCTCGACGTTCGTGTTGGTTTCAGAGTAATGTTGCGCATTGTGCAGTTTTTCTTTTCGTTTTGCTTATTATTTCTCCTTGCCTCCTCTCTGGACGCTTAGTGGATGAAGTCGTGAATGTGAAAAATGCTATAGAGAAATGAACTTTCCGCATGTGACTTCAAGCACTGCGGAAATTACTTAAGATAATATTAAAAATGTCGACAAAACGAAAAATAACAGGGATGGGGAAAGATCCCCATTATTGCAATTGAAATCGTTATTTTAATGAATTTCTGAAAATATATGTAACTAACTTCTGATTCTAACCAGTGATTCAATATACAAATTGAAAATATGGATTAATTGAATTTCAACTCGAGGATCTTTTCAAGGCCCTTACAGTGCATCCCCGTTCACCATCGTTCATTATAAATGATTCACCCAAGTCCAACAAGTCGTTCGGACAGCTCGTGGTGGGCAATTCATAATCCTAAGTATAATTGACCATCCAAACGATTAAATACATCCCAAATAATTGTCACAACACTTTCGACCCGCAGATACTGTTCAAATATTTACTATGAACATGTACTCCTCTGTTATTTGCTATTTGCCAATTGTATCTGAATGCGGTCTGTTGTGCAAATCCTCATGTTACACCCTTCGCATTGCTATGTAGCTAAATTATTTGGCCGTTATCGGATTTTATAGCCATTAGGCTTACCTCATAATACAGCATATTGCACTATGGACTCTACTCTTCACCCCCGTACTCCACCTTTGCGAACATCATTCCTAAACGTATGTACATACATACGTATCGTAGTATCTCTCGACTAAATGCCCGACCGCATACATACAATATGGATGTACGGATATTTTGTAGACCGAACACAGTCCGCCTGAGGCAGTGAGACACTATTTTGTCATTAAGAGCGGAATTACACTTTATTGCAAATTGCTTTTCTCTTCCTCATTTGATTGCAGTTCCATACAATTTCGAATGCCTTCCAGCCCGAGCCCGACACGCCAATGTTTGACGATAACTGCTCAACCAACGGGAAGGGTCTAGGTACACCTTACCAATGGGGGTAGAGAGTATATTGATACACCGACAAGAGGTGGGAGAGTTGGGAGAAGGTCATATCAATAAATTGCTCTCACCTAATCCAACGTGTGTATGCTATTAGAATGTTGTTGCTGCCGGTGTTTGATTTTGTTTTATTTTATTCCATATGTTTCATGGGTCTCATCCCTGCCACCTCCATCCAGCTTGTTGGTGTATTCACTTGGTTCAGCCCCCCATTCGAGGATGACTGGGTGGCGGGATTACTGCGTACGGATATGGAGGACATTACAGAGATATACGATTACATAATTTTGCATGTACGATAGCATGAAGGGCGCATTAAATGGTATCAAATACGCATAAATATTGACATTATCGCACGAAAATGGGCACAGAAATTGTTGGAAATAATCAGTAATTGCCTGCCTGCTGTAGATGCTGCCTGGATACGTTCAAGTAGTTACACTGTATCTCTCTGTTACACAGGTGACACCGGCACAGCTGTCTGAGCATGTTTCTCCTCAAATATAAGAGGGGAATGATTTTTTTCAGGCTTCTAACAAATTATGCTGTTAAATTGATAAATTGCCTCGTTTGCGGCACATTCAAACAAGAAACTACAACAAAAGATACATATTTATCTAATAAATGAACACATTTCCAGTCATTCCACCTGAGCACATTCACATATGTCTTTCCACCGCCAACCAACCAGTTCCAGCAAGCATTTGCTCCAGCCAGAGCGAAACTGCAGGTAGAGAGGGAGACGGCGAATCATTATCAAAGATGAAAAGATACACCTTTTCTGTAGCATTCTTGTATCTATTAGATACGACTATAAATTACTGAGCGCAGAACAATGGTGATCGTTTCCCAGAGAGTAGTGTTGAAAATAAACAGCACTAGGGGAGGAAAATATGCTTATAAAACTGACCTGTACGTTTGGGCGAATGGATGAAGTTTTCGAGGCGTGGCTGAATGGTTGTGTTGTGTTCGCCATTGTGATGCGATACTCAATAATGGCGCGGGTATGTTAATGGCCGTCTGTATGAGTATATGATGTGATAATTAAGTGAGTTAATTAATTTGAAAGCAAGATCGTTTCTTGAGATTATTCAAAGATTGCGAAATTTGGTAGTATAGTTAACCACGTACAATGAATGTGCAAGAGGAATTTGATTAAAATTAAGTAAGCTAATGATAAATAATGACTATATGTGAACGAAATTTCAGGAAATACTCTTGACTACACAGTCAATTTTATTATGACAAAAATGTACAAGAAGTGTGACAAAAAGCGGCTGTGTATTTTTTGCGTTCGGTGCGTGATTGTGCGTGATTTTGCGAAGCTGCATTTACTGCTTGCTAGATTACACTACATACTTCAATTGCTCGTGTTAGTGGTTGATCACCCATTCACACATTTGTTTGCAAATAAAGGAATATTAAGTTGATAAAACTTGTTTCGTAGTGCAAATTAGCACTTTAATTATGCTATACATCGGCATAAGCTCTGAAGTCATTTATAGTTGATGAGTTGATGGATATTGAGTACTGAGCAACAGTATTTCTGTATTTTGACAAACTACATAATTAAGAAACTTACTTTCGAACAGCTTTACTTCATTTAAAACAGGAGCAATTCAATAAATATTTAAAAAGTCACGAAGAAATGTCTGGAATAACCCCTTAAATGCCTTAAATCATCATCATTGACGCAACTTCTCAGTAGGCTACTGCCGCCACATATACATATGGGTCACTACAAACGTACAGAACTATGCAAGAAGCTTAACCTCTGTCAAATGGAAGGATTAAACTTTGGAGATACACAACCATTTGCTGAAGTCTTTATTTGCTCTAAATATGTGTGGTACATCAGACTCTAGGAATGCTAGGGATGCATTAGTGGAAGATATAGATACGTACGTGGTTCACAGTGAAAATCAGTCAAATATTTTATCCAAATGCTGTACAAATCTTGCAAGGAATGCGGCAAAATAAAACAAAGTTAAAATCCGATACTGAGCTTCCTTCAATAAAATGTAGTTAACTAAGACCAGATTCTGAACTTTACTACGCAATGAAAGATGCTTCGTTTTAATTGCTGATAAAAGTAAATTCAACCATTTGCACAGAAAATAAATATTGACTGAGGTGGACCATTTTCACTGTGCATTACCTTTCTATTTATATTATATTATTCTATGTTCTTTGTATAATATTTTTCGCGTTTCTTTTCCCATAGAGCCTTAAACCGACATTCTTTAGGCAACTGCGCATTGTGCTCTATATGCTGAACTTACCCAATTGGATTTAGGTTCCGACGGGAAATTAGTTCTGTGAATGATTTTTCGCATCTTCTACTCATTACTCATCTCATCTACTCGCAATTTCTGGCTTGAACTAATTCTTGTTATGCGACGTGCAAATGGCACAGGACTTTCGAAATCATGTTAATCTTCCAACCGCTATTATAATAGGTCGTTCACATGGACAAACATACCGGACAGTCTCAGATTTGATCGTGTGAACGCAAGAAATGACGGTCTGACGGATATGTCGTCCTTGACATTCACTTGAAAAATTAAGTCTGACGACATGTTTGATCATATGAACGCTAACGACATCGGTCCGACCAGGTCCAACATCTATCCGACCAGGTCTGTCTGCTATGTTTGTGAACCTCCTATCGAAGTTAGGAGCAATACTCTTACTAAACAACAAGCTGGAGAAGGTTTTAAGTCGAGTTTGTCGACTTGTGTTGTGCCAATGTCCTTTTAATGCGAGTCATCCCCATCGCGTGTATTCAGTTTCAAAGTATAACAAAGTAGCTTCATCACATTTCTAAAATACCAACAAAATCAGAAATTAATGAAAAGTACTAAGAATCCCGACCATAACCTCTGAGATTCTTATAATTTCTTCACGTTTGCAGACATTTTGCTATGTGATCTGCGTGCTTCACATAATTATCTTCAATAGCGAAGGGTCGAACCCCATTTACAGATTTTTACAATAACGAAAAACAAACTGAAAATAAAAATACAAGCTCCTTAAGAAAACTTAATAACGCAAATTATGTACGAGTATATGTAGCATATAATGGATACTGCCACATCTGCACAACGGGTCTTCGATGGTGTAATGCCACCGCATACAAACCTACCTTCCACCCCCTTGAAAGCCATTAAGACGATATGGTTCATACAAAATACAATGTTCTTACAAAAACCTTAGATAAGAACGGGCAAAGAATATTAAAAAAAAAAAACAGAAAGGAAGGAAAAAATAACGCCTTGAAGACGTTATAACGACCATTAAAAGCAATTTGAAGCACGTTGTTCTATCTATTAAACGATGGAAAAAATGTTCTCGAACTCATGGAGATGGGTACATATTACATATGTACATTCATATATATGTGCATATATTCTTTTGTTTGCAGACGTGGGGTCGATTGAAGGACATTAGGAATACGGCGCGGCGGTGGGAGTTGAAACAATATATAATAAAAGCAATATGTACGCCTGTCGAAATTTAAAGACCTTTACGTGCTTCGATTGCAAAATCAAAACGGGAAAAAATCCTTTCACGCTTTTCAAGAATATGTGTTTTATGTACACTGTTTGGCTTTGGATATACGTTGATGTAAATATGTACATACTGCTGCAACCGAGTACTTATTTCTTAACCGAAGCTCATTAAAATTCTCTTACACCACAGCTAATTTAGGTCGAACAATATAGACCGCAATTGCAAACCTTTACTTGCCCGCCTCACGGACAATTTTGGTCATATTATGCTGACCTACATCCTTTAGAAATTGTTTATTTATTATTTGTATACAACTGTATGTCGATGTCTCAGTTTCGGATGCAAATTGATTATGAACTGAACAAATCTATTAATTTCTTTGCTCTATCTGAACTTAGCACTGTAAAAAGACACTTTTTATATAATATATGTCATGTGAGCACAGCAAGAGTGGTTGCTGAATGAAACAGTGGGACGTTGATGTAGAATTCTTGTCAAACTTTTTATCCTTTCGCACCTCACTATGACGTCAGGTCATGCACTTCTAATCCGACGCATATGCCGCACCTTTGTCATAGGAGGAAGCAAAGCAAAACCAGCGTGTACATAACATCAAACATCTCCCATGTCTTCTTCATCGTTTCCGGGTATATCGAATTTTAGAGAAGCATATTGGTTTGAAATGCTGTTTTATGACCTCTTTTATTTGAATTCTTTTTTTTTTAGCAAATGTGTCTGCACCAACAGAAGGTGATGCGATTCGATTCACTAGGCAAACTCTTTTACCTTCACTTTGGCTGCTGTTTTTTACTTAGGTATGTATTATATTGTTCGTCTATTTGGTACGAGTGTGTTCATTCCATTTGCAGACATCGTAAAACATCCCACGGAATAGAGTTGAAAATTAACACCATGGGAGTCGTCATTTGAAACAAAGAAAACGTCTGCAGCAATATGACACAAAAAACTTATCCAACAAAAACAAACGCAGTAGTGAGTCCAAAATAACGTGAATTCCCCGGGGTAGACAAGCAAAAAAAGGATATGAACAGGACAATACACACAGGAAAGGAATGTCAACTCGTTAAAAAAGCAGCGACGACGAGAGCTGTTGTGTTTGATATGCCCTGCATGCTTCCCGCTCAATACTTGATCCCTTTTTGCTATGATAACGTCCGCACTGGACAATTCAATTGCTTTTTGTTTATCCGGACCATAACATAAACCATAGGACACAATCCCACTTCCCAATCGCAATCCGAACGATTCCTATTCGTTTTTATCTTAGTTTATTATCATCGCAGGCGTATCTGCATGGTTGCCGTTCCCTTTGAAAGCGTATGTGCATACACATGCGGATGCGGAGGAATTGTCGAGTGAAAACTCATTAAATTTTATTCGTGGAGCTTAAGAGAAAATATTGTTCAACATTTTCCTCATTTATATACATGCATGTTTCTATCTACATATTTATGTACGATTGTACAGGCTATAAGTGCTCATTGCAGAGTTCCATTGCTTGCAGGACGCTTTTGAATTGCATACATAAGTTATTGTTTGAACTACTAAAGATTTAATACATATCTACAAAGCGGACAGTGCATTTACGTAGGAGCACTACAATTAAATCATTTTGTGCATAAAATAATGGCAAGAATACTTTCATGGTTTCCAAGAACATTTATAGAAGCTCATTTTTGATTCAATCAAAAATCCACAAAAAAGAGACGCTGAGTGAATTGCTGATCTGAATTGCCCCAACTATAGAGGCATCTTCTGAACATCGCGTTATCTTATCTGCCGTGTTGTGTGTAAAAAAAGGCTAAGGCCGTTCGTCAACAACCTGGTCGATCCATATCCATACGAATGTGGCTTTAGGCCAAGGCCAGTGTGGCTTTAGGCTAGTAAAATCCAGCATCAATCAAATATTCACACTATGGAACATTTTGTAAAAAAAACAGAGATCAGAGCAACAGATCGATACTCACTACCTTTTCATCGATTGTAAGGCCGTGTATGGCAGCATATATAGAGACGAGCTATACAGAGTAATGTCTAGTTCTGGCATACCTACCAAACTCGTCCGTTTGTGTAGGCATGAATGCACGCAGCTCCGTCAAGGTCGGTAAAGACCTAACCTAGACCTTTGATGTCAAAAAAGGATTCAGACAAGGCGACATCATTCTTGATTTGTTCAAAACTTACACGCCAACACCAGAGGAACAATCTTTTAGATGTTTGTCCAACTACTAGCATATGCCACCGATATTGACGTTATCGGAAGAACGCAGCGTGATTTCAATGCCACTTTTGTGAGTATTGCTTAAATGAGAGCAAGACCAAATATATGCTGTCAACGAGAAAAGATACCCAACGCCGACATCTCGGACAGATCGTCACAGTAAACATATATAACTTTGAAGTAGTCAAAGACTTTGGAAACGCTATTAACACGGACAACGAAACCAGCGATGGAATCAAACAAAGATTAAATCTTGCCTATCGTTGCTTCTTTGGGCTAAGAAAGTAATTGATAAACAAAGCCCTCTCTCGAAAAAGTAACCCTTTATAAGAGCTTAATTGTCCCAGTCCTGCTATATGGCGCAGAGGCATGGACTTTGTCAAAAGCGGACGAAGCTTATCTAGGCTGCTATTAGAGGACAATCCTTCGGGTGAATTCCGGTCCTGTCTGGGTCTGAATAGATGGTGAACGAACTGTACAGCGACATCGACTCAGCGAGAATACTGAAGATCCAACGATTGATATGGCTAGGTCATGTAGAGAGGAAGGAAACCAATGCTCCGGCCCGGAATGTCTTCGAATCCACCCCCGAGATGAAGACAGCGATTCCGGTGGCGCACGCAAGGGGAAAGGGACTTCAAGCTAGAAATCAAGCTGGCTTGTTGTTTCAGACCTAAGTCCACCCGGACTGTAACCTTAAGTAAGTCCTGCGGAAAAAGCAAAAGTACAGATATCGTCATCTCTTCTGACAGCCAAGGGCGATCAAATCTGTGGGCGTAGGCACATTCAATTCAAAAATTTCCTTGAACTGCCGTCTAACTCGCAACGAGAGGGCCAAGTATTTTAGCATCCAAATTACCAAATTATGTGGTTGTCGGGAGACATTCCTGGACAGGTGACATTCCAGAGAATGTTGAAACGGATGAACTCGCTAGAAATGGCACAGTGTCTTTACTCTTCCCGGATGGAGATCAGCCGTCTAGGCCAATCGCTACTGCAAAACGTCTACTCAAGCTTGAAACGCTTGCTTGGTCTACTGGTCTCATCACGAAACAATTATGGTCTACTATCGATCCAAAACGCTCACTCAGCCGATCAGAAGACGTAAGTCGAATCTCAGAACTCTTATCGGCGACATAGCTGGGCACTGCGCCATTGGAATCTCGGTCTCTAGTTCAGACCTTCCCTACCATGACTTTTGCAGAAGCTGCAGATGCAAGAAGTATAAAGAAGCTGTTGTACAGCTTCTTTATAATTGCAGCGCTCTCTCCTACCGAAGAAGAAGTCATCTAGAAGCCCGCTACTTTAACAACCTGGCCGAACTAAGTACCATGAGTGTCAGTCGTCTTCACCACTATATTAAAGGCACCAACTGGTTTGCGGAATAGGATCGACCAGGTAACATAACGGGCACACAGTAGACACACACTCCAACCAAACCTATGATAGGGTGACGGCATGCAAGGCCAGTCCCCGCCAGTAGTCAGCCGCTTCGTTATAAAGGCCAGCAAAATAGTAAATTCCCAAGTTTATTTTCCATGAGCTATTTTTTTTCTAAAAGCCTAAATATTCTTCTGTTGCTGCTTGTTATGTTGTTAAAAATGGCGATCGGGTTCAAGTATTCGTAAGTGTCGTTTTAATAAACTATTGAAGCAAAGTGCATTGTATGATTATATGTAGACATTAACAGTTCATTATTGACCCTAAAAAAATATTATAAAGTATTGTTAAGTAACTGACTACTAGTGCCAATACCCTACAATGCAAGCCTATTTATACCATTCGAATTGCGTAACTAAATATAGACCAGTCAAATTTGTCCCCCATAACTGTGATTTATGCAAATTTATACACATAGGCTTGACCTTGATTAAATAAAGTACACCCACAGCGTCTCTTAACTGTGCAACAGGATAAATAACAAAAACAAACAAAAAAAAACACTTAAAATTATCAAATTCCACAAAAGCAAAAAATAAAACAAACAAGGACTTACCAACCGCCGGAGAACTGTTGAGCGCCTTAAATGAGAGCAAACTCTACTACAATTTCGTTTTACGATTATTTCTGAAAATGTTGTCATCACAATACCAGTTATATCCCATAAAACGAGAATAAAATCTCGTCCTGCGTCGCTTTCCGCAGAAAGGGGGAAACCCGAAAACGTCACAGCCACCATTGCCACGATTAAAACCATCTGACAGTTGTTTTGGATGAGCCATACTCAAGGAAGCGCAAACTCCTCGTACCGGGAGATGGCGGGCGATGGAGTCGAGCCGTACCGCGTCATTTCGTTTCGTTGTAAACGTCTCGACGATGATGACATCCAGCGCGTTGCGTTCATAAAAATCTTAACCAGCCACTCGTCCAACCGCTACTGGAAAAAACACCAAACGCCGCTGCTTGAGTAGTGGATGCGAGTGTCAGTATCCGTACAAATGTGTACATGAAATCACGGGAGCACTTCCAGGGTCGTTAGTTAATTTACGAGCACTAAAAATAACGAGCTATGAACTCGTAAAATTTTGCGCAAAACGTCGTGAACACAAAAGGCGAGCACCAAGGTAACAAGGGTGACGAGGGGGTCTCGGTTATATTTTATGGATTTTTTATGCTTTTGGGCATGGATTTACAAACCCTCAGACAGGATTGGCTGTAATTGTTTCTCAATTGTCCTCTGATTGTCTGGTGGATTTTATGGCTAAAGAATTAATTCGGATGTATACAAAAAAGATCATATTGAATGCAAATCTGTTGGGCGATCGAATGTCTGGGTGGGCTCTAAAAATTTAAGACTCTCCCCTAAATGTTCTGTCTTGTGGTTGAATGTTCCGGTAATTAATTTCGAACATTTTTTTTTTGTAAGTTATACTGAACGTGTATTATATGGAATTTTGTAAAACTGGTGTATTGGCCGTTTTGGGCCAGTTGACCCGCCAAAGGAATTTGCCCAAGCGAAATTGATTAGTTATACAACTAAAGAGAGGAGTGAAAAGAGAACGGAAACTTGTTTGAAAACATTTTATATGTACGAGCAGTCAGTGACTCTGACAGTGTCAGGGCACAAAGTACCCAGTTCTGTCCACTGGTTCGAATAGGCTATGTGCGTAGGAAGTCCTAGTAGTATGAATAGCAGTAGTATTAATATAGCTGACTAGTGAGCGTAGCATGCTTAGCAAATGTAACATTTTAAATATTCTCTTCAGTAAAATCTAAGACAGTGAGCCGAATTCGATAAAAAACACAATTTGCACAAGACACAAATTTGCGAAAATATGGACTCGTGGGATGCTTATTGGCGTAAGTACAGCGTGTGTCATTTTCAGAAGGAAAGGAGCTATTTTTTATAATTTGCGCGTACTCAAGGGATTACTAATACCTTTAAGTATCCGGGGTCAATATCTGGTTATATCTGGTTGTACACCTGAATTTGAGTAAAGTTCTAACTCAACGGGCTCTTGTAGAACGAGCACATATAGATACATTTATTATTCAGCTTATTCCACAACCTATTACGCTGGCTATAGCTTCTACCCCAGTGTAATGTAACATGAGTGATCAGTGAATGCGCCTCAACGAATTATTCCTCTCTAAGCAGCCTTCTACCTGAACATGATTTGCTTGATTTTCATTTGTTTCATTTTCAATTCATTTTTATTAAATTAATTCATACCATAACTTAAATACTAGACAAAAATGCTTAAAACTAGTTGAACGAACAGTGTACTATTTCTAACTTACTGGCCCTAGGCGGGCACTCTAAGCTAAACGTAATCTTAAACTATGTCTTTCGACTTAACCTAACAATGCATATGTTTAAAATTATATAATTGACTGTACAATTTGAATTAAGAAAAATTAAAAAAAAAAAACTTAATAACTGAACCGTTTTATTTTAAAACCTATATGCTTACAACTACCTTAAACTAAACATACATACATATATACGTGTATATATACTACTACACGCACATATATATATATATATGTACTTAACTATTTACAAGTGTACACACATGTACAAATGTGTATACGTATTTTTTTTTTTTTTTTGTATATGTACAGCTTACAAACAACCTTAAAAAACTACCTTAGATACGTAGGTCGGCCATAGGTTGCAGCTGAACTAATCTGCTGCAAGACAGAGACCGACTGCGCCCCATAAGGGGATCTGTACTACCCTTTCTCTTTCTAACCTGGGTCTAAAGGGTTCGATGATGGGGTTCCCTCACTGCACAGTCACCAGAATTTTCGGTGTTGCATTGCAACATCCCGAACATCTCGCCTTGATACCGCCGTACTGAACCGGAGGAGACCCTCCTCAGCTCGTTGTGCGACGGAACGGTCGTGGTTGAGTCGCCCATCCACAGTTGAACGGGCGATGTGAAAGAGAAGCGGTACCGCATTCTTGTCTTGTATCAGGCCGTGCTTATCGAAATGGAGGAATGCTTCTGGGGGGACGAAGCCATTATGACGTACCCTTTCATGATACTGAGAATTGGGGTAGTAAGCCCCAGAGATCAGGTTATTGGCCGAGTTCATCGCTCTGGCAGTATAGCCTCGAATCAATTTCACCAGGAAATTGTACACTCGTATCAGGTTCGCCCCGTTGTATAAAACCTCATTGGAGTAGAATTTTCTATACTGAGACTCTGGTGTTCTGTAAAGGCGAAGGCAAGCCCTAAGACAAGTCCTCTCAAACACCCGAATCTTTTCCATCAAGCTTGCACTCACGTTGAACCACACGGGACAGCCATAGGTGAGCATTGGCCGGATGAGGGTCATGTAGCAGATTACCTTCACCCTTGGATCGAGTTGGCTGTTATAAAACAGTCTCTTTGTAAGAGCGAAAGCGCCTTGGGCTCGGGCTAGAGCAGCATCTACATGTTTGTTAAAATATAGATAATGATCTAGCCAGATCCCCAGGTATCTGACTACAGTCCTTTGCGCCAGTGGTTGCTCGTGACGCTTTGCTTGATACAAGTGTCGCAAGGATATGCCGTCATCGTAAGGTGACTCCTCTATGAATGCCACGCAAATAGTCGTCGTTTGGAGATCTCTGCTTGCGACGGGAAATAGTGCGCCAATAAACGGTACTTTTAATAGCGGTTACATTAAAACCTCTCTTAGATATACATGGGATTGTTGACCATGGTCTTAACATCGAAACGCAGCTACATACATATATGTAAAATTATAGTAGCTTGGAGCTCCGGCATATGTTAGGATGGTTACAAATTCAGAACGATTCTTAGGTGAGCTAACATATATAATTTTTAGCACGTATGTTAATGTAAAACAAAACAATAAAATAAGAATGCAAAAACAAAAAAACAACGGGAATTCATTCATTAAACAATGCTGCATACAAAACTTTATAGTCAAATATACGTCCAGCGCAAAAATGGTGCTTTGCTCCAATCGAAGGAAGTATTTAATAGGAGATAACTCAGTTCTCAAGGCAGTTAGAATATTATGGGACAAGAAAATACTCATTAAAATTGAGTTTTTTCCCTTAACCTCTTTTAATCGAATAATGCAGATTGGTTGTTCATAAAGATGTTAGTATTTTTATTAAACATAGTTCTTCTTAAAACATACGAAGTAAAGATGGAATTTGATCAAAAATGCACAATAGAGCTGAAATTTAATTTGAGCAACCATATGAATTGGATGGCTGAAAATGATACTGTAACTACTTACGTTGCTAGCTACGGCAGTCGGATCACTAACTGGCCATAATCAACTGAAAATGGATCTAGCCAACGACTTTATAAGCAGTGGCTGCGACGAAGGGGACAAATTGGACACTCCTCACTAGCTCTGGCACTGCTCCAGTCGCTGCCAGTTGAGAACTCAGGAGAACACTTCTTCCCAGACATCCAGGATCTAACAAATATTCCACTGAAATCTATTTTTAGGCTTATAAGGATATCAGAATGGTTGAGTAATAGAACCACGTGACGGGCACGAAGTAGGAGCTAAAAGGTTACATCCGCCAATGGGCATTATAATGGGTCTAGCTGGACCTAAGTGAGACGTGGCGTATACCCGTCTAAAATAACACAACTACAAAAAAAAACATTCCTTTTTTCCTATAACACCTTTTAAAGGAGAAAATAGATAAAAAATAATATATATGATCAATGAATCAATGAAATTATCTTCCAAAAGTAGCTTGCTAACTTTCGTTAACTTTAAAACTATTCTCTAATAGTTTCAATCAGACCGCATCATCAACAAAGTTATCCTCCATTCTAAATTCAAAAATGTTCTCTGAAGTATGTAAAGGGTGTTTTCTTTATTCGGAGAACTTTAAATTGGAATAAAATATAGACAACTTTTTTTTTAATATACCTGAAATGAAATTTAATCCAATTGCCACATACTCTTCGCAGTGCACCAGGCTGTACTTCAGCAATAACCAGCCGATTGCTGTTTTCCAAGTCCCAGTGTTGCACGAAAATATTACTAATCATGTTGTCTATACCGCTCACCGTTGACTTAATGCAAAGGCATGTGGACCAATAATTCCTCCGACCCATGAAGAGAAACCGGTGACCTTTTCTGGATGTAATGGTGTCTCGACAATGGTTTGAGTTTGAGTTTCTCGAATTGAACCATGTTTTCGAAAATAAATTTGAACATTTTGTAAACTTTTCTCTGCCATATTTCTGATGAATTGGTCTACCAAACTAAAATCAAAATAGCAGAGAACTGTGATCTCAGGTGTCAGAAAACAATGCAGACAATTTAAGCTTCTCCGAATCTAAAAAAAACACTACAATTATTCTTCACAAAATCATCTAGTTTTATTAGTTAATAGTTGTTATTTCAAACTAAACGTACTTATTGCTTTATAATCCACAAGAGTTGAATCGCCTCAAAGAAGTGATATGTCAAACGAAGCTTGTCTAAGGACACATTTACGGTTGTATACAGAATCCTTCAGATCCTTCAGATTATGTTGAATCTTTCCCCAGTAGTTCATTTTATTATATTTCTGGATGTGTTCGAATTGAAAAGGATTGTATTAAACTTTTAAATTACAAAAGGGAAAAACGAAAAGAACGAAGAAAAAAAAATAGAAATCGAAATAACGTATAAGATATAGCAGAAAAGTAAATAGAGAGAGAGCGAATAAAAGGAAAAGAAAGAAACGTTTCCAAAAAGTTTCTCTCCCTTGTTATTTTTAATGGGATGCAATAATCGTTAAATGTTTGGCGCATTGAAATGATACCGAATTTCTGAAGCTGTCGAGACGGAACGGGGCCGTAAGGGATACCGGCAAATGGAATGGGAGACTGGGGAGGGACAGACAGCTCAGGAATTCTATACACTTTCCATTCCAGTGGATATCTGCTTAAAATTCAAAGGATTTTCCTTTCTTTTGTATGTGCAACTAGCAGCACATTTGTATGCGATGTTAATGCAAAACAGAGACATATACATAAAATGAGACCAACACTTGAAGTAGGCGATGGCGACGACTCTGGGGTAAAGTGCCATGTATGAAGTCACTTCTAATACCTGTTAGCGTTTCTCTCTAAATATTTTAGAATTCAAATCAAGATTTTGCAGACATTGTGGGATATTCTTGGGCAGGAGCGCTGTGAACAGCTTGGAGTATCTGTGACGTGGAAAATGAAGATGTGAGCATTTGGTGATAGTTGGTGTATGATGCAATGCACCAATGTCACTTGACTTGCACATATACGTACATCTATGGGCATTACGGTGATATATTTAAAAGTTTAATTTGAAGTACTCTCGCGATAATGCAAGGGTTTGAATGGGTTTAAACATATTTAAGGGTAATGTCTTGCAGGATATGAATCTTTAACCAAATGGGGATGATAGCTAGTCGAAACTTTTCTTTGACGAGTTCGCTAGCTTCCTTCGAACATTTCTCTTTTAATGCTATGCTAGGCAGTGGAGCTCATTTTTCATGTGTGATTATTTGCATAAAATTTAAAATGCTTACACCATATCTGAGGTTAAAAGGATAGGCATATAGTAATGCCTCCATATTTCGACTCAGATGTAATACGTAATACAGCACTTTTCGAAATAATGATAATCACTTCAGCATACGAATTTATTCGAGTCCTTATAGTCATAGGATATATTTCTGCAAAAAAGGACGAAACGACTCGCTATAATGGCACTTATTACACTGAAATATTAAGGCGCAACAGCCTGACGGCATCACCTTGAAACCCAAATGACTGTAGCAATACATAATCGACTCTCGACCCTACTAACTTTTCCCGTCGAGATCTCTCTGTGGGCTTTGCTTTATTATTATTACCGTATTAAAAAACGACTACACCGGCAAAAAAAACACGAGCATTTCCCGAATGAAAATTACCATTAACAGGTAGGATGTTTTATTTTTTACGAAATACATTGCAATACATTCTTCACGGTTCTAATTTTTTGAAGCAGGTACGCACAAAATTATGGTTTTGGTGATTATTTTTGCATTTTTGCAACTGTTAGAGAATGCCAGTCGTGATCATTTGTTTATGACATCTCGTTAACCTTCAAACGTGGACTAGTTCAAGTCCACCTGCATAACGCATCCGTATTGTGGTATCTTTTTTACATGTGCGTAACCTGATTTAGCCTTGGAATACACTGAGGCGGCAGCAACAGCAACAACTAAAAAACCGATTTCGGTAAAGAGAAACAAAATTATTGTTGGGTCTCAAGGTTAAATTCACATTTGCTTCGATTTGGATCTGAGTGGAATGTCCATTGCATTGTCGGTAGTCTCCCTTAAGGATATGTGCTATAAACGACACCAATCACAGGTGGTAGGAAATGGATACATCGAAATCAGTGTGGTCTGCACTAAATCAGTCCTGGAATTAAACAGGAAACATATTAGCAAACTCGTAAGCGCAGTAACTAGGCAACCAGACCAGGCGAATTGAAGCGCCCAACAATGACTTCTGTAGAAGGTGCAGGGATGAGGAAGAAGAGAAAGCAATACTTCACTACATCGAAACATGCACTACCCTTGCAGAAACAAGAAGAATACTGCTAGGCAGCTATTACTTTAATTGCCTCCGAGATTTGTGTAACACAAGAGATAGCCTAGAATATCAAAAAACCACTGAATGGCTATGAAATGGTAGAACAAATAATGACCTATGAATCCAGAACAGGAAGCGCAGTAAGGTCAATGGAAGAACCAGGTCTGCAAAGCCAGATAGGGATAGCGCAAGGGACCACAATGGTCGTCTAAGTGGAGCTTAGCTTATACGCAATAAACAAACAACCGTTAACACCGTACCTACATCTCTACCTAAGGAGATGCTGATGGACGTAGCTTGATCTTAAAATTGTTCTAATCTATTGATGAGATAGTCCTGAGAGTCTTAAGCGCAAAGGCCTGATATTCGCGTCTTGAAAAGGTCAAATATGAAACGAGATGACGTGACAGGCGATTAAGGTAAATTTGAAAGTTGCCGGTTGGGCCCGATGTAGCTGCTCTGGCCAAAGCCCGCTGTGCTTTTGATCATATTGATTTATCTTAACTCTCTGCCAAGATGTAGGTAATCTGCTGCATGGCCCTTATCCGGCCAAAGCTCACCTATGGATGTATTTCGTGGTTCAAAGTCAAGCTCGATAAAAAAAAGTTGCAGGTATTTGGTGGCTTGGGTTAGAGCTTGCCTCCGACTCTGTAGATTACCAGACCCCCGTACAAAAAACAATGTTTCCTATGAGATCGTATAAAATAGCGCGAACGTGATGAGAGAAGCAATTCAAAGCGAATCGTCACCTACAGACCAGTACAGCGTTACGTCGATTTTCTACAATTTACGCAAGCATTGTTGTTTGTGGTATAAAATTGCGTAGTACATCTAAGTTGTTTAGTTACTAATTACGTCTCTATTGTGACTTAGTAAGAAGAGTGTACTTTTAATATGTACTTATTTATGAAATATGTACTTATGATGAATGATATTAAAAGCATATCGAACGTTTGAAGGCTCATCCCAAAGGCTTAACGAAACAGGCCCATTTAACACGTCAAATGCGATATATTCAGGTGAAATTTTCTTTTCGTTTTACTTTGTGTGTAATTAAGTAATGTGGTTTCTAACAATAATATAAGAAATCGATGTGTATAAATTCCCTTCAACATCTTAACATAATTCAAGCACTTAATGGAACACCAATTGTGCATCCACAAGATTCATAAAACCAAAGCAAATCATGATGACCAACTATTTCTCCCTAACCACCACAAACGTATGCATATATTTATATTGGAGTACAATCCACCAAAGTTCTCCGTGAAAGGAGCACAGTTTAAATGTGCAGAAATCTGTTAAGAAACCGCTACATTCAATATCATTTATCGCAATAAAAGTAATTATAAGGAACACTGTAGAATTCTTCCGCACTACCTACCAACTGCGAATAAAGCCATTCAAATATGCTTACCTCAACCATTCTGATAGCGTGAAATGGACATAACCACGACCCACGAGAACAGTCTTCAAAAGTTCTTTAAAGAAAATCACAGCGCATGAGCAGTTTTGTTCACAAAATCATCCCCACCCGATAAGGTGACACTCTTATTGATTTTAGTGGCACATTACGTCCGCATTATCGTTAGACTCTGATAGTTGTTGGTATGGATTCTATGGCCAATAGAAGGATTATGGCTACTACCACTCGAATGGCAGCATTTCCATGCCACACATTCATGGAAGTACAAATTTTTCCACACCTCCCCTTTTTTGAGAGAATACGAAAGACGAACCCCCAAACTTAAGTTCACATGCTAGTGCTGGCTGGTATATGCCAAGTGAGCGATACAAACGAACTCCTTGTGCGCGCTGGCAACGAAGACGCAGTGGAAACACTCATAGCGTGATTTCAACTCTTCGAAACGACTTCTTATTGGTCGTTAAGATCATTTCAAGGAGCTGTTTGGATGGGAAAACGTTTAAAGGAATCTACTACATTGCCGGTAGTATTCCATATCACCACTCCCATGACGAAGAAAACGATGGCAGAACGCAGGACCCACAGCGGGGGTAAAGGTGGAAATGCTTTCTAGTATTTGTCTTTAGCACCGGAGAACACTGGAGGAAAGAAAGAGTCAAGAAAACTTTTGGAAAAGTTTCCGTCTCGGTTTCCCCCTTTATGCAAGTGAGCCACCCTATTTGGGGTGTAAGCATTGTGCACTGCTTTACCACAGAAAAGGAAAAGGTGGCACTTTTTCGAAGTCTTTTCTTTTCGTCTTATTCTCCTTTTTATACGCCGATATTAGGTGGTAACTTTACAAGCAGCTTTAAGCATATACTCCTCTCCTATGTACAACAGTTGCCTCGGTATGTGAGTATGCCAACAGCATGGATTCCGTACAAAGAAATTCAACCACGCTTTGGCCCCAACAACAACAGTTGAATGCGGTGAAATTTCTGAGAGGAAACTTTCATGTGATGAGATAAGGCTGGCGCGGCGTTCCCACCAAGAATAAGAACTGCTACTACAACGAGGAAGAAATAATAAGGGGACATAGTCGTCCCAGATGCCGAAAAATGTTCTACATATTCATGATTACAAGACAGTGCGCTTGGTGGAGCATACGGAGTGGTAGTTTCTCAGCTTGAGGGTGGCAGAAATAATTCTAAGGATATATGCCCAGTGGGACGCGGGAGCAAAAATATTCATCCGATCCCGTATCGTGTACGTTTGAGTCCCCTCCTCATCTGGGGGGTTGAGGCACAAGAACGTGTGGTGTTACAGCAACGCGTCTTCTCAATAAATCTCTTTTACGAGCGCAAGGAACTTTTGGGTAAGGATGCTGCAAGATACACACGCAAAACTCCGAAGAATTGGAATCAAGAGGATAGAAATTGTGGAATGGTGGTTGAATCCGGCTCTCCGGTGGAATTCTAAAGAAATAAAGCACACTCTCTCTCTCTCTCTGTCCCTCCCTTTTCACCCGGCAGCCGTTGTGTGTAAGCCTTTGCGCAGTAAGGGTAGATTATAATGTGAGGGAAGATTAATGCTATTGCCGTTAAAAAAATGGAATTACCCGGGTGGTGTGGCGGTGATGGTGTCGGGAATGCAAACAAACAAAATAAATAACTGAGAATATATAGCAGATAGGGAAATGCTGCACAAGGATATTTCAATTGTTTCTGAAACTTTGAGAAACAAAAAATGGATAATTTGTAGGTGGATTCCTATTATAGTTATTCAACGCCACAAGGCTCAATTGTCTGCACTATCTTTTCAAATCGGGGAACTTCCCACAAGTTGCCATTTAAAATTGTTTCGAACATGAGTCGAGGGTGGGTACGCTGATCAGAAAGTGGAATACAGCAAAATGATACATCACATAAGGGGGTTGAAAAAAAAATCACCACGTACAGAATATTTGCATAAAAATAATTTAAAAAAAGCCGCGCCGCCCCTTTTTTTTGTTTTTTTTTCGAAAGGGCGTTAGTATATGAAAACGATAAATTACACTTTGTCAGGAGATTATTGAAAAGCCTTTTAATTAAAGTTACGCTATCAATTTTGAGCCATCAATATGGGCGGGAGATGTGGCTTGTAAAAACAAAGGATGTCTCCTATCACGCAGACAAACTACATGCGTTGTGAAAAATACAGCTGATTGAGAGTGCCTTAGATTAAATCTTAATTGCATCTTGAGGCCGCGCGAAAAGCATTCAAACTGAAATGTACTTAGGAAGAGGTGTAACTATATATTTATGGTGCAATTTAGAAAACCAATTTGCAGGCAAATATGTGAAAGAGAATTGATGTGAATGAATATCCTGGAGGCGGTATGGAAATCATGTTTCATTGTCATGCATTCAGCCCGAGGATTGCTGTTTTTGGATTTAGTTTCCCCTCCGCGAAGCAGCATTTTATAAAAACTGGATTGTATGTAAAGGGTGTCCCATAATTCACGCAAAGTTTGTAAATAGTGATGTAAACGAACAAAAAATATCACTATATGACTGCTGACATTTCGAGGTTTAGTGAAAACGGAGCACTATACGAAAGAACAACGCATTTTCATTGTAGATCAATATTTTAAAAATAATGAAGGTTTGGTTTTGCTAAAATCCGCAATTTTCATCTTGATGGCCTGATTATTCAGTAATTGTTGAGAAGCAATTACATCCACAACGCACGACTGTTTGGTGCGAATTTTCGACTGGAGGCGTTATCGAATCATTCTTCATCGAAAATACCGCGGGTCAGACAGTAACAGACGGCGGGTCAGGCAGAGGCATGGACGCTATTGAAAGCAGATGAAGATCTTGGTCTTGGTTTGAGAGAAAAGTTCTACGTGCGATCTTTGGTACTGTTTTGCGTTGATAGTGTCTGGAGGAGGCCATTCAACCACGAACTGTACGGGCTGTACAGCGGAATGCACCTAGTTAAGCATCTTCGGATCCAACAATTGATGTTGTTCGTTATCGTGACATGATATATCAATTTTAAGTGCCTAAATTACAATTGCACGACAACATGCGGTTTCAAAAAGACGGTACCACATGCCATACAGCCAGAGTAATAATTCAATGTGTGAGTTATTTCCTAATTGTAAATCGGCCGTTTTTGCGATCAGAATTGGCCATCCAGATCTTGCGATTTAACGCCATTGGACTTTTTTTCTTTACTGTTTTTTTAAGTCAAATGTCTATCCACCGACGCCTTGAAAGAGAAAATTAGGATTAATTAAATTCAGCCACATTAATACAAAACGGTCATAGAAAATTCCAATAAAAGTGTACGTAATTGCTAGCAAAACCGTGGCAGCCATTTATCCGATTCCATACATAACCCCAATCTGTATAATCTATGAATGAAATAAAAATGTAAGCTTTCTAATTAAAAATCTGTATTTTCTATCAAAATTACATTTTGCGTGAGTTATGGGACACCCTTTACATGCAAATTGCCGGTGTATAACAAGAGCATTTTAGAAAAATCGATTTAAAAAAAATTGTTTCTCTCGTTCGATGAATATACTGTTATTTGCACATGTAAACAGACTTTGATCTGAAAATAAATAGTTTCGGTCTATACTACTCAAGCTACGAAACCAACCAATAAGGACAGACGAGACCTCATTATTAGAATTAATACGAAGTTCAAAGTCGATGTATTACTAAATACTATACACACACGTTTTGGTACACAAAAAAAAGCAACCTCAGATATATCCCTTTTTTTTCCCCTTCTTAAGCCATAAGCCATAAAATCCAATTTAAATAACGTACTTAAGAATCTGTAATAAAACCAATTATAAATCGAACTATTCATTCTAATCCGTAGTTTACTGCCCCGCGACGTATCGGACGGAGACTTCAACACCCATCGACAATAACTCAGTTTTACTACTGCCTCCTGTGACTAATCCCCATCCACATCTCCCAATTCTAACCAATCAAACCCCTCTAATGGGTGATTGCAAACGAAAACCACTGACAACTAATCAACTAAGTTTGAGATCTTCCAGGAAATTAAAAATTAAAATGTTATTCCCCAAAACAGTGTTCCAGCTTGCGACAGACAGATCTTCGAAAAAAAAAAAACAAAAAATCTATTTAATGAATAAAAATTAATAAATTCTGAAAAACCACATGTTCATTAGCATTCTTAGGTTCCTTGTTGTTGCGTTTCAGTCGAAAGGTCAGAGCCCAAACAACATAATCAAGTCGCGCATATGTCAGTATTTCTAAGACGTACACCAAAATTTGTTGTTCTCTCCCGCGACGCACGCAACTGGATCTCTTCATCGAGAATTCCGTATGTGGTAGTCGTGAAAACCTCTGCGTCTGCTTATTTATGTCCGCTGCCCTTGTTCCCATCTGCGGTCTTAATTCTGGTCACCCCATCTCTCGTGTGCATATCTCTCGTTCGCACTCACTCGCATATCTTGTCCCCAGTGTCTGATTGTGCCGCGATCAGGTATGAACCGAAAGAGGAATTTATCAAATTTATTACCGAAATCCAAAAAGAAATAACTCAACCTTAGTGGGAACACAAAGAGTCTTGGCGCGTCCCTCCATTTTTGGCCTCAGAAACTGAGACAGTCTCTCTCTCTGATGCCGAAAAAAGATGGCGGATGTTACATGGTAATAAATAACTGAAGTCTGGTTTCTTTTCGATGGTTTACGTATACACATCTCTATTCGGGGACAAAGAGCACCCCAGATCTGAGATCCGAATGCCTACTCAATGTCGTACCAAAGGCGGCTATCCAGAGTCTGAGCTCGGTTCGGTTCGGCGGTTAGGATATCGGGCTGTAATTTATGCAATCGCCGCGCCGTGGGTCCGATCCGCGCCACCACCACCGAAGCGAAAGGAATGACAACCACTCGCTGTGTAAATAATTAAAAATAATAAATAATATTGTCAGTAGGAAGAGCATTTAAATTTTCTTTTTGTTTTCATTTTATCTTGCGTTTCAATTTGGTCTCCACCATTTTTTAATGTTTGTTCCAATGCATTCGTTCACCGGCTATCGTTGGAGTGGCAGTTGAGGGAATTAAATGCAATTCATTAGGGTCAGTAGTTGGAGGTGGGAACACTTCTAAATTGTTTGGATGTACATGAAGTGTACATTAAACGCCCATATGACTGTATTTATTAACTCAATTAGATAATTTATTTTACTAGAGGTTTGTTGGGAAAATTGTTGTGTCACACACGTACTGTGTTCTTACTGCTTCGTCAATTTGCGCAATTTGAAGTGTGTTTTATGGTTCGTTGCATATTTATTACAAACATGGACGCATAGAAACAAGAAGAAGCCATTACTTTCAGTTTTGGAAACAAATTAAACGGGACAATAAGCGGATGGTTTATTTTGCACTGAAATTAAGAATCTAAATACATTGGTGATATGTACGAATGATGTCTTCCTTCGTAATATGAACCTTATTTTCGTTATGCAAAACTTTTCATTTATTAATATACTTAACAAAAAAAAATCATTTCAAGTAAAACAAACGAAATTATGCACATAAAATAAAAAAAATCTCGAAGAACACATTTTTGGACACTGTCTCAGCTTTTTTTTCTATTTTATTTGTATTTATAATACTTAAGCAACACTGTACATGAAGCACTTATAATAAGCACAGGATGTTGTTTACAATAAGATTTTAGGGAATGGTAAAATTATAAAAACTAGAAAGCAATAAAAGATTAAAAATAACAATCAAATGAACCCTTTCATGACAGCACCTCATCCTAGTTTCAGGAAAAACGTTTTTTTTTTTTTGCTAAAACCTTAACTAAGCCAAAACTCAAAATCGAAAGGACTAAATAGGGGATGGTATTCATATACAACAATGGTCATCAGTGGTATACACAATTGGAGAATATTGAAGATATGATTTTACTTTTTGTGTGGAACAGGTGCATCGTTAAAAGGCCTTCCTTCTGTTTGGTTGTCGTTTTTCCAGCCATCATAAGTCCCTTCGTAATTTGTAGATGGAAGTCTAGTAATTTGATTTTTCTATTGATATTTATTTGTTTCAGGCGTCTTCGGTATTGAACGAACCAATAACAATAGATATATTTAGGCACCAGTAACTAATCATCGTGTACCATTTAATGTCGATCATATCATTACAGTTGACTGTGACACCATCCATGTGTTAATTGTACAATGCAACAACAGAAAGTCTACTTATATGCGTTTGCATTCAATACTTGTTCGTGGTTTCGCAAATGATCATGTCATTGGTTATATGCTGGTTAAAATACTGCAGGGGTGTTAGACATACATATGTCAGCTTGATCCGAAAGTTGGTTTGTTACAGCCATTTTAAATTTGTTCGTATCAATTTGAACAAAATTTGAACAGTTTCGTGCAGTTCATTGACGGATTTAGACTTAGATCCTCACAAGCAATGACTTGCTCTTCAGCTTATTGAAGAATCCAGTTGACGACGCCTGAAATGGTCAAGAGGCTTTAGTTCCTAAGTCAATTGCACCTTGTTAGCGTGTAAATGTAAGTCTTTATGCATAACGTTCATCAACGACGAGCGTGAGAGGTGCAATTGTTGGGCACGACGACGAGTTGAGGTGGACGGCACTTCAGCTACACTATCGCGAACAGCAGCAATATTTTCTGCAGTAAGAGTTGTACGAGCATGCACTGGTGTTTTCACATCTCCTACAGACCCGGTTTGCTCAAATTTTTGCACGATTTTTCCGATTATACGCAAATTTCGACGATTAAATTGACCGAAAAAATCACGAAGTGCACGATATGCAATTTGATTTGAACGCCCATTTTTATAATAAGCCTGAATAACTCAAACGCGTTGTGAAATGCAGAAAAAAACTTGACGTTTAGGTGTGGTTCACATTCAACACTGGCCCTTAAAATTGAACTACCCATACAGCGGACTCCTTAAGTAGAATGTCTCCCTAATTCGAATATTTTGTTCGCCATATTTAGGCATACAATCAAAAACGTACAAAAACAATCCTCTAAGTCAAATTAATTTTGTAAAGCCAGCTAAGTATAACTTCAACTAAGATGAAGAAATAGTGGATCATAAGACTTAAAGTTGTACTGTAATACGTACAATGAATAATACGTACAACGAATTTGTGAACTAATATTCACCAGTAGCAATTTTCCTCGTCATGTCTACTGCCGAAATGAGTATTTTTATAGCTTTGAAGAAATTTCGTTTTATAAACGAAATGATTGTTGGTTATGTGCGTGGTAACAACAAATTTTTTTTTTATTTTAACAGATTTTCCTTTTTCGTTCGCTAATCAACTTTCATAATGAACATAAATTTCCACGAAATAATTTGTTTGTACTTATCAAGCAACTACATCTCTCATTAAGGTTTTTCGTGACTGTAACTTATTTGCAGATCATTGCTGATTTCGGAAGAATGCACGTTTCGATTGTATCGTAATTATCGATGTTGCAAATGACAGACAACCTTTCTTTAGTATATGTAGCTTTGTTTCCATGTGTGATTCTGGAATTGATGTGAACTTGGTTGCATTTTTAAATTCGACTTGAATATTTACGAGCAACGAAGAATAAGTAAAGTTGACCATAAGGTTTAATTGTAACTTGCCTATGAAGTAGGATTAAGTGTAGTATCAGCAAACGACCCTAAATGCACTTGAGAATGTATATTGAACATTCATACTGAACCATCACTGTATTATTACAGAATTTTGACAGAGGCAATCGGTAACATTTTGTGTACATAATGGAGTGGACATGTAATTAGCTTGAATTGCAACGGAACAACACGTCAGAACACTGTGACACAAATTTCATTGGTTCTTAAACGTTTTTATCAAAAGAAAAGTGATTCCAAGATATAGAATTCGTCAAACGGTCACATGACATAGGCACTGAAAATGTTGTATTTTATTCATAATGTGCCTGTACTAGTAAAGGAATAATACATATATTCTTAATGTACAGCGATAAAAATCAATAAATGAAATAGTTATCCAAACGTCAATTGTTTACTTAATGTGTTAAAATAAAAAAATGTCTTAATATGAAAAAACACATATTTGCCCTTTTTTATAAATACATACATATTTTTTTTTTCAGAATGATTCTTGCAAATAAATTTTAAGAATTTTGAACATTTTGCTGAATATTTGCACTGATGGAGCGACACATGTAGCAGGCAAATGGCTTCAAAGTTGACACAGTTGGTTGTTCTTGAGGATTTTCCTAGGATCGTTGTGTGGAAGAAAAGTTCGACGAGAGATTTGCCCTTGAATCAAAGCTTCCGCCAATGTGTCCAGAAATATACTATATATCCAGAATATTATAAATGCGCATATTTTGGACAACAGTATCTATGTCTGATTTATAGAGTTGTATAGTTTAATTTTCTTTTGCCATTCAAGTCTTTGACAAGATTTAGAACTACACGATGGCCTTGATATTTTTTTGGGCTTACAATTTCTATTCTTACCAGCATAAACTTGCAAAGACCAGGCCAAATTTGTTATACTATAGCAAGTTCGATTCATGGTACGACAAGAAATACTTTTCACGGCCCCACCTCTTTCGAGTCACTGACAATGCTCAAAGAGTATAACTGTCTAGAAAAAGCTTCTCAAACTTGGCCGTTCGGAGTCGGCATAAAACTGTAGGTCCCTTCCACTCGTGATAGAACAATAGCACGCACAACACGAGTGGTTGCTGAGAAGCTAGGCCCTGGCCCTCTACGGGCTGTAGCGCCACCCATATTATATTATTATTATTAACAACACCAAAGGAAAAATATATTTTGTTTTTTGACCCACGAATACAACGTATGTTATTTGAAATAAATGTTTTATAAAATCGCGTAGTTGAACAAATTTTATAAACGCTTTTCCAAGCTATTTTTCTATTTTACAAAAATAAATTTAGACTTGCAAAAAAAGGCCGAAGGTTACCGTGAAAGGTGCATTTGAGCAATTTTGGCACATGTACAATATATAGTATGAAGGTTAATGCATCTATGGAGCAAAATTCACAATAATCAAAATTGAGTATACATTTTTCATTTTTTTTTTCATTTTCAATTCATTTTTATTACTATAAATTTATAACATAACTTAAATACTAGACAAAAATGCTTAAAACTAGTTGAACGAACAGTGTTACTACTTCTAACTTACTGGCCCTAGGCGGGCGCTCTAAGCTAAGCTTAATCTTAAACTATGTCTTTCGACTTAACCTAAAAAAAAGGGAGTATACACAACATAATTGTATGCAACTTATTTTGATTTTTCTCTTTGCATTCACTATGGGACAATTCTTAAACTAAACGGCCACTAGACAGCATATATTTAGAACATTTTTGTTCCCTTTTCCTCTGCAACTAAAGCAAAGAAAATAGGATAACATTTTTGTTTTCCACAACAATGTTGAAATTCTCATAAATTAAGCTTGGTCATAGCTATACTGTGTGCACAACACAAACACATCAGTATTTGCGCATTTTGACATATAATCGCATAAATGTCGCAGCAGGATAATTTTAGAGAAATCTGCATTCGCTCATGCAATAAGCAGTAAAGAAGAAATATTAATTGTTGCAAATCATGTGAAGGTTTTAAATTAATAACACGACGACAGACAGTGAGACAAGACATACGCTGCCGCCAAGTTGAATTAATAACCTGAAGCTGCCCGCCTGCACCTCGGTATTCGAATGCCCCTGTGTTCGAATGGCGCGAGTGATTAACATTTTATTTAAATTTACTACATACGACAACGGCACTGAGTGCGCAGCCATCGCACACTGCTGCCCACTTGCCTCCGCAATAATTCTTAATTTATATAATAAACAAGCATTAATTTACATGCATTTGCTTTAATAAAAACCAATTAAAGGCGATTTCGATGGCCATTGGGAGAGAACGTTTATGGGGATGTTACTAAATCGGTCTGCCCGATTGGGGAGATTTCGGCGGTTGCAAATATATTCGTTTTTTATTCGATATTAATTAGCTTTGTTTGTTGTCTTTGTTTGAGAGAGATGGACGGGAGTTTTAAGTTTCTATAATTAATCAAATAGTGGATTTTAAGCAAACGACTAATCTAAGTCGCATGCTAATAGTCAATAAAAATGTTCAATGCTGTCGTAATTTAAATGCAAATTTAACTTATAAATAAAGGCTAAGGTTTGTATTTCTCTTTAGGATGTAAGGAATACATTTCGACTAAACTGAGTTTTAGGAAAATGTTTTATCTTATTGGCGTTCTAATTTATTGTACATACCTACATTTAAATGTAGTATAGTGAAACTTCTCTATAGCGGACACCCGCGGGAACATGATGTCCGTTCTAGGCGGGTGATGAAAGTCATTTCTAGAAATTGACAATGCACAGACTGAGCAGAAGTAACTATAGCAGGGGTATTCGGAAACAGGACAAAATACTACGATTCCATGAGCGTCCAAACACACCAGTATCTTTCAAGCAGAAATCTATGTCATAGATAGATGTGTTCAAATTATTCTTGATAGAAACTATACCAATTGCGACATAGCAATAATGTCGATCAGGCGAGCTGTTATCATGGCACTAGACTCCCCCGTCATAAAATCCATGTTTGTGTGGGAATGCTCAAAGAACTGAGTGAGAATAACAAAGTAAAACTCTGCTGGATACACGGCCACACTGGGATAGAAGGCAATGAAATGGCCGACTCCCTAGCTAAGAAAGGAGCATACAAACCGTTCACAGGCCCCGAAGCATTCTGCACCGTAGGACAACATGTCGTCCGAGAAGAATTCAGGGATCTAGAAAGAAGAAACCTGGGATAAAGCTCATAGCATGAAGCAGGCAAAGAAACTCTTAGGTCAGTATAACCGAACGAGGTTTGAGGCATGCATCAAAATGAGGGGAGCATCAAAGAAAAGTAGGGGTATCAGAAAAAGGTCTCTGCAGATTCTGTGGAGAATCAAATGAAATTTCAGAACACGTACTAGGATCTTGTGAGACACTTGCCCACAAAACACAAAGATATCTGGACAAACGTCTACTATCAGCAGAAAAAATGAAGTCACTAGAACCATCTCCCGTTCTCAGATTCCTAAATGAAACTGGCTTAGAGAGAATACTCTAGAACAAATCTCTTCCACCTTTGCACAACAGGAGTCCATAGCCCTCAAGTCAACTATGTAAAGATCTGTGTGTGAGGGGAACTGGTCAGAGAGCAAGAATATCAAAAAGAAGTACAACAGATTTACAGGTCGCGGTGCAGTATACCCTCAACAATAATTAAAAAATAATAAACCATTATAATACCAATTTATGAATAAATTGAACAGCTTGAGGCTCAAACAGTGATAATCTTCTCTAGAACACATAAGTTAACGACGCAACATACGGCTCTACAAATTCGTCAAACGCAAAGGCGACCAGTTGATATACCCACGATGTCAACTCTCTTGGTAACGGTTGACCATTGCTCCTGATGTGTTAGAGTCCATGGCTGGGGATCGGCTGACTCGCCATTGAAAATGATGAACTTAAGACCGACAATTCCCATGTTTCTTTACCGAAATGACTCGAAATATCGAACTTTTGATGGTATTCCTGATATTCAAAAGAAATTCGTCAAAAATTGTTTATTTGCTTGTTGCAAAGCCGAAAAGAGCACAATACACCATTAAGGTCTACTTAAGGCCAACTACCTACCTACCTATGGGTACAACTGCTCATTATGTATTGAAATACAGGAATAGCCCTATCTTCACCTCGCGACCATGACGAATTGTCCTTAAAGGGATTTATCTAAAAAGGAGATTGGAGATTATCTAAAGAGAGAAGCTTCACTGTGCATGCATTTGTTTTTAAATTCCAGTCAAAATTTGTGCATGCACGTACCAAGTTGTGAGAAACTCTTGATATGGCGGCCGTGGCGTTGTGGGTATGTGCGTCGACTCCTACGTACTTGAACCACGGCGTCTAAGATCGAATCCAAGTATTTTTCACGCCCCTTCCTCTTTCGAGACAATGCTCAAAGAGTATAACTGTCTAGAAAAAGCTTCTCAAACTTGGCCGTTAGGAGTCGACTGTAGGTCCCTTCCACTCGTGATAGAACAATGACGCACGCACAACACGAGTGGTTGTTGAGAAGCTAGGCACTGGCCCTCTACGGCTGTGGATTTATATTAAAACACTCTTGATGTGGATCCCATAAAGGTCATCAACAACCAATTAGTATTTTAATTGCAATGTATTTTTGTTAAGAACATTTGTATAATGATCAACCAATACCAAGCATATCCACACCAAATGAGCAACAATTAATAAAATGCATTGATATAGGCTATTTATTTCAAATACCAGTATGTTACACCATAGACACTGGTTAACCCATCAACTAACAGTCAAATGAAGAGAAAATGTGCTATAAACATAAAGCCCCCGTTTAGGTTTAATTAAGAAACTCTTAAGGCACATCATAACAGGTATCACCCTCGCCACATAGCAAATTAATTTACAGCCTCAATTTAACTATTAAATCATAATTAAAACAATTATGCCTACGCACACACTCATTTCCATTTAGATTTGTATACAGGAGCCGAGATTTCCGCAGTAGGCCGGAAGAAAAGCACTTCCCTAATTATGTATTCTGCCCCTAAAAGGGAATTTTATTGTGTTGAAGACGTTGCTCATAAACAATACATCACGACCTCCCCAAGTGGCGCTTTCTCCCATGATTCCATGATTCCTCCAAAGGGCACCTCCATCCAGGAAAAATCCTTAGGCAAACGAAATTCTATTAAAATTTTATGCCCACAGAGTGTGTACCCGGTGTGTACATAAGGCTCCCTCTGATTAATTTCATAAATTTACTTTAGCATTTAAATTCCATGAGTTTAGGGGTTTTCAAATCCCCCCAATGTCGGCTGAGTGTGCATCTCCTCTCATGCGCAGCCCTGCAAACACGATGGATTCTCAAAGACGGTGTGGTACACACATTAAAAGAAGTTATACCCCCCATTTGGCGCTTTCGAAAATCGCTTAGGCCCAGGGAAATTTTTCACTTTTATTGTTATTGCCTTGAGGAAGAAGCAGAAGCAGAAGCAGAAAAGGAGGAGGAGGAGAAGAAAGAAAAAAGCCGACCAAACTTATAACACCAACACAAGGACACATGCCGGCACGAATACGCAGATATAATTCCTTTGAATATTTAACAGATAAATTCTGCGTTCCATTCGCTTGCCTGAGCATCCAACCCCGCTAAACGCCAATGCCAACAGTGTGCTCCGGTTCCTTCTTCCGTTCATTCGTCCCGTTTCCTTTCCACGCAGTGCGGGGGAGGCAAAAAGCCCAGCTAAGATATTGCTGTGCTGGCTTCTTTGAAACTTTCATAAGAAATTTAAAAGGATTCGTTGGATGAACGCTCCGAAGAAGACTGCGTCGGCGAAGACAACGGGTGAGAACGGGAGCGGATGGGTCCCAAGAGCAAATTGAACATTATGGTGGCAAGATTAGTCGGAGATATCAATGGATGCTGAGGGGTATTGCGTTGGGTTGGACTTGGGTTTGGGTCCCTCTACAGCTGCCGACGAATTCGCAAATGCTTACCCCCCCGAACGATTTATTTTTATTGGACCCAGTGAGTTATTGCAAATTATTTATGTTTTGATAATTTTGCTGCTTCGAAGGGAATATGTTCTCAGGATTTCCTCGGGGTCCTTCATGTATAAATAACAAGTTTCCGGTGGGACGAGACGGGACTCTGAAAACGTGCGAAACTTGTACAAGTCCAAACATTTCTACTGCGTATACAGGAGATGTATCTTAAAGTTTGCAATAGGGCTGGTCGTAGTAATTACATACTTCTTTTTACATTCAGGAGCAATTTTTTGTTTGTTTCAAGGTTATTGGTATAGAATGCTGTTACTATTTATAGTAAAGTAAGTTTTAAAGTCTAATGGCGGGTGTCTAATTCCGATACTTTTCAGAATTGGCATGAAATATGAAATAGTCCGCTTGTGCTATATCAAATCGATTCTCATACATAGAACGACTGCAACAAGCCAACAAATTAAAAATATCCTCTGGAATAACGTAAAAAACGCACATGGTTATTTTTTGCGTAACCTTATCCAGTTAGCGTTGATGATAATGTAGGAAAATATCAAAAAAGAACCGAATTATACGAGGCATAAAACGACCTCAATCATTTTGTTGAACATTTACTTCCATACTTATCAGGCCTGCCATCTGTGGAGGGTCTGAGTCGGGGAAATAGATGCCTTCCAACGTTGAAGATTCGGGGACCGTGAAGATCCAGTCGTTAAGACCGTGATCACTTGATTTTGATCTTACCCTTATCGAACAAGAAGGATCGGATTCGAAGGCTCTCATAGCTGGATCATTGGTGTTCACTAGCTCAATGTGGCCGAGCCAGTGTAGTTGACGGATTTTGCCTTCCGGACTACATCCATATCTTTGTACACCTCACAGAATTTGCTGATGTGTCTATTCCCCCATTCACCTTTCTCGCAGCCAAAACCACACATCCAACGGATTATTCTTTCGAAGGTGCCAATAATCAGCTATAAAGTTTTGCTATGCATCCAGCTTCAGCAGGCATGTAGCAAGACTGGTAAAATGAGATTTGTTTATAGCATGAGCAATTTGTCGAATTAGTTCAATACTTCAAACTAATTTTATCATTTAAATTCATTGTGATGATTTTTTTTATGGATTCATAAAAAGTCCATAAAAATTGTATTTCCTAACTAAGAGAACAAATTTATCCTTTTAAACATTTTAAATGTGTCAGACGAATACAAAACACAGTCTTTTGAGTCATCTTAAAAACAGTCATTGCAAAGCCAATTCGCAAAGCAAAGCAGGACGGAAGGACATGTTCAAACAATTTATTTAGGAATTCGTTTCTTTTCTCCTAAATTCTAAGGTATTATTTAAGCATTTTACTTTTACTCAAGTATGCAGGAAAAAAGAAACAATTAATAAACTTATTATTTGAACTAAGTTACATTACATTAATTAAAATCCAATCAAGCAGCAAGAAATGTAATATGAAGTTTTTGAACATTTTGTCGAGTTGTTGGATGGGTGTTTCAAAGTATAGCAGTTCTTAATCATGATTGATAAACGTTAATGACGTCTGTCTTGTCGCAATTACTTCTCAGCCATCAATCACTGACATCCATTCTTTATGAACTAATTTAGGTACAGAACGTAAATTGTCTCAAATGAAGATCGAATGCATAAATGAAATGAACGATATCAAATTGTTTTCCCTTTCTTTTAACATTTGATTTCTATTTTAATTTAGTTCCAATATAAATACTAAGTTCTAATAATCTGTCATGAAATTATGTCATTAATTAAATGGTTGTCTTAATAACGAAACAATTATTTTAAATATGTAGTCTGGCATCACTTTTGATGAGTAAGCGGTGCCATCTTCTGATTGATAGACGCATTATTTTATCCCAATAAGAATTCCTGGACAAAGAAAAGTGTGCGTTCAGTAGCCTAACACTAGAATAAATTGACTTTCTTTCATTGACAGTCGGCTTACTTTATCGAATTTTCATCTCCAACAATTCAACAATTAAAATCGGTACATTTTCCTTGTCTTTCAATTGTCAAAAGAAATATTGACAGTAATTGTGACATATATAATGATGATATGCTGATAATAAGTGGATAAAACGGCTATGCTGTCGGTCATCGAAAAAACAAGATTAGCATTTACGAATCGTCCAGTGGAAGGATGTCACAAAGGCTATTTACAATGGCATCATATGTCAGAATTATTTTCTCAGCCGTCACCGACCCAAATGTTAAAACGAATATAGAAGGTTATTGGCATACTTAAATGAATGTTTCCTCGATAAACATAAATTTATGGAAAATATTTTACAAAATCAGCCCAAGGAAATTTGTTTCAAAATGTTTGTACAATTTTTAATACCATTGTATGAATCATTCTCCTTGGGAACTGTCAAGCTGAGAACGAAATACACAAAGAGGCAAACGCGATCCCCAAATTCACTACCAAAAAATTCGCGAATAGCGGCGTTCACACTCAACAATTTGTCGATACGATTTGGTTGACGCCAAATTTGAAAAAAGTCAAAATACTTTGTCTACCTTACTACAAGTCTGCTAACTTGTAGTAACGAGCGTTCACATTGATGATTTGGCCCATTACGCAAATCGTAATCATGCTCCTCCGTATGATTGAATTGCCAGTGTTTGCGAAGTTCGCAATTCTTAGCGACCTCATATGAATGGCCCTTAAGGATTACAACTTGTGTGTGTGTGACCCTTGTGAATTTTTGGATCGCGTTGCCTCTTTATATATTGAATTTTTAGTCTGACGATTCGCAAATGCAATTATTGTTTCGGCAAGCAAACATCATAATGTTTCATATGAAAGCTATTTTTTGATTTGTCTAAATTTGTTTCATTCCGCATTTTATCGAGAATCTACTCCACTAGAATTGCCCTCAATTGGCAACGCTGTAAGACGGAACTGATTTTTTCATTCATCTCCCCTGTCATTATCCATTGCAGTGTTGCCGCAGGAAAATTGAAAAAAATGTCTGTAGTCATATCCATTGCTATGAAAAACTGCTAAATTAAGATAAAAATTTATATTTCATAAAACCGAACAAGGACTGGGATTCTAAAGGACTATTCATATGAGCCGCGAACTGCGAACGCGAATTTTCAGAAACAACCAGCAAAAGTTATACATATTGTATTGCATACCAAAACGGTGGGAATTTTCGTATCGACAAATATTTCCCCAAAAATTGGTTTAAGTTAACTAATAAATGATTTTTAATTGTTTCTCCACGAATCAATGATTCTATTTGCGAACTGTCAAACTGAGATCACGACACAAAGAGGCAACCGCGATCCACAAATTCACGCCAAACAATTCGCAATGAAGAGTCAGTTTTCATAAATTCTTCTCTGCGACTGAAAAAACTTTATATGAATGAAATGTCAGTGTTTGCGAAGTTCGCAATTCGCAGTGAGCTCATATGAATGGCCCTTAAAACTGTTGGGTCATAATCTCTGGGAGTCGAAAAATATTTAAATTGTGACGTATGTGTATAGCGGCAACACTGATCCATATCCACTTTCCTTGATGGTGATTGCCAGAGCTGAAGTATTAACATGATTTCTGGTGATTGCACGTGTGTGATATCCAGTAGAGCGTATGATATCCGAGTAGTTAAAAGGATTGAGTAGGTTGCGTCGATAATACTAATTGGAAATCAAATAGTATAGAGAGAAATAAAGAAATTCTACCTCTATTACCCATTAACATATGTTTACAGCGTTTCACGGACCAATCAGATAATACCATTTACGTGATTTCGTTACTTACTGTTTTAAAGTTGAATAATTTTATAACAGAACATTTGGCGTACGCTAAATTTTGGGAGTAGTTTATAAATCCGATGGCAACACCAATGTTGTCTGCAAATTTCCTGACTGAAATACTTTTTAAAAACCCGCTGAATAGCGTTTGTGTAGTTGCAGATTTAAACTCAAATTATACTCTTTATCTCACAAATGGATATAACCCCTTCTGCTAGTCTCGTATTTTACGTTGTGTCTCTGTACAAATAAAAACAGCCATCCATCCATAACATAACTACATATGTACATAACTAGTAAGAAATGTGCCACTATGTGCTGTTACAATTCTCCAAAAGAAAAAATGTACAACTGGCTTGAAGCCTGAAAAAAACTCATTTCTACCACTTCATGCGCCATCTGTCTATTGCATCCTTAATTGGAACTATTTGGCATCTCTCTCCCTTCGGATAAACTTACAACTACGTGTCTTACAAAAGTGCGTAAACAAGTTAAATTTAAGCTCTAGTTCAAAGAGATATTGCTTAATATAATTATTTTTAAGTTTGAGCTTCAATTGCAAGCAATAGTAAGTGATTAACATTTAAAATAATTTGCTGCCCTTTTCGAAATCAATTTCGAAAAAGACTTATCCGCTACCCACTGGGATAAATCTGACACATCCCATACACGAATCACGTGTGTTTCCCCTACCACCCAGCAGATGGCAATAAAATCACTAAGTGCCAACTCTTTATTAAATCTTCCAACCATTTGTACCAAGCACATTTCATCGGGGGCTATTTACGACCGATAAAATTATTCTGCTTCTGTTGTCAGCTTCTGATTCTTAACAGGAATTATATTACCACTTTATTGTATTAATCTCCCAAGGGATGAGATGTAGAGATGTCATCCTCTCCAACTGCGAACAGTCACCGGCTTACACGGCATCAAGTCCCACAAAGGAAGCGCCGCGTCGTGGCTTGATCGTCATCGAAAATGTACATCCGTACCCAAAAAACGTATAGGAACAAATGTAACACCCGAGTAACGTGTGCTTGGATGTACGTCTTCCTACCTAGATTTTTATACGATTTTAAATACATTTTTATGGCCACCACCATGGAGAAACGGAGTAATAAAACGGATTTTTATTGAGTGTGTTCTTTATTTTTATACGTGCGTGATTAAATCCGCATAAACAATCAGTCTGGCTTGGGCTCTGCCAAAAAAGTATCGTCTTCCACGGACCTCGTCCGAACTGTGACTGCGCGACGCTGCAGCGTACACGGACGGTAACGGCAGCGTGACCGTCGCTTTTAGCGGAATCGTCCTAAATAGATTTTACGAGCTTATAATTAGTTTCGTAAAGATTAATTGGTAATAACGCATAGTGAAGAGATCTTGGGATTGTGCTGACGGTCATGGGATAGGTAGCGAAACCAGAGAACCTCTGCTCCAGGATCAGCTTGTGAGCGGAATGATTTATTGTTCTCCCCTCAGAATGATCGGCTGTAAATTTGCGAGATTTTCAATGGTTTTTATCTTGAACCCGTCAACAATTTCGAAATGATTTAAAATGTTTAGGTCGAATGTTGCAATTCGTCAGATTGGTTTTTTATCTGATATTTATGAGCTATTATAAGATTTGATTTATTCGATAACAATCTGACCAGTGAAATATGGAAGATCTTCTCGAATAAATTATACATTAATCGTCTACAGGCTTGAAGACCTTAATGATTTCGGGTTGTAGATAGTTTCAGTATCGACGATATGCTAGGTGTAGTAAAATGAAATCCATTATTTAAGCTTGTACGTACCATAGTAAAAATGGTTCGATTTAGGTCAAATATGCGCCGTTTTGTTGGATTATTTGTTGCCATTTTGATGGTAATGACGTTACCCATCTCTCGTAAAAACCTTCGTCCCTACTGGCGAAAAACTGAGAGAGTCATGTGTTACAAGCCTCTCATGAAGCGAACATTTCACTAGCAAAATCGTTCGCCATGGACATGAACTGGTGGTAATCACTTTGTGCTAGCTCTGGAATTTAAGATGGATGCATAAGGACCTCCCAACCAAGCTCCCGAAATTTCTGGCGAGTCGCTATCGATGTGTGTGACCTGGCGTTGCCTTGATGGAACACAATTCCTCTCTTATGAGCCAAAGCTGTTCCGAAGCGAACAATTGCTTCCTTCGGTGCAAATCCGACGGTGCAAATGTTGACAACACAGGTCCGAATTAAGAGTTTTGCCGTATACTGGCGTGGCCACTGTTTGCGCCGATTCACCACGACCGTTTTCGCTTGACGTTGTCGTAAGTGATTCACTTTTCATCACCAGTCACCATCTCCTACAAAAATGAGTCGATGTTGATTCGATTCAACAGTGATTCGCAAATGGAAACTCGATCCATGAGGTTATTTTATGTTAACTCGTGTGGTACCCATACATCGAGTGTCGTTTTGTGGAATAAAATGTGGTGTATATGTAGGCACCGCACTCATTGTGCGTCATTTCAATACAGCCTTCGTGGCACATCCTTGTTTGGGAAAATATGCCAACATACTGAGTGGCGCTGCTGTGCAAGGTGGACTCACCACTCGTATTATGAGTATTATTGTTAATTTCATTGAAGATGGATCTCCAGTTGGACAAAGTTTAAGAAGCATTTTTTGACAGTTATCTGTGACATATTAAAAGAGATACGTTTCGGGAATTGAACTTTGACATTCACCTAATATGTACTACGTTATAAGGTCTGCTCAACAAATACGAAATCTTTATAATTTTAATAAATTCGCTTGTCCGTCTATGCTATGCGCAGCTTCTTCATTATGAAACGATTAGCATGGATATTTTAATGAAGGCGTCTAAATGGTGCTTGCATCATCCTTTACATTATAAGTGCTAGAGTGTAGTCTACGCTCATCCAGTTTAAGTCTACAGATGTCAAAGAGAATACAATCTAAAATATTCGCTTCTCTTCTTTATAATTTATCAATTCATTAGATTCGACGGAAGTGTTAGAAAATAAACAACTACTTTTAAAGTCACTACACTTATGTACGTATGGTGTTGAAAGCTGTTTCTTATTGATTCCCTAACACTTCTGTCTAAGTTTGCATTCGTTTTTAGCGCTACAACCTTATTTGTGATTATCGCATTCCTGTGAAAGTGCGTCACAAGCTAAGTACATTCTGTGTTTTGGTAGACTGACATGGAAGATGAAATTCTATTTGTAAACGATTGCTCAGTGGGCGACGAAATAGAAAGTTGCTATTGTAATGCAGACTGCAGTGATGCATGATGATGCCATGCGACAGTCTTAGCATTTGTGTAGGACTTTAATAATAATAATTCTAAGGGATGCGGACACAACACGAGCCATGTTGCATGTTTGCTCTCTCGCGAGTGCAAGGTGCAAGGTGCTGTAGAAGCTAATGCCAGGTACACCATATTTGATATTGAAATGGATGTTTTCAACAAAAAATCTCACCTCTTAAGAAGTGCATCAAAAACTCTGCAACTATTTATAATACTAGGCTTGACTTGATTTAGCATTCGTATCAAACTCATAATAACAGATGATTGGTTTGGAGGAAATAAATGATACGAACGTACACATAACATTTACATTGAAGATTTCTGAACTGGAGGGAAAGGGTCAGCCACAAATCATCTACAAGAGTGACTTACACTTGAATTCACTAGGGCACTAAAATGGACGCACAAACTTATTCTAAGATCCGTTTAACAAACAAGCACCAAAATCAAATTCGAAAACCGTATGCAGGAGAAAATACTGTATGAGTTTTTGATTTGGTTTTGTAGTATTAGGCCGAGCATTGTCATACAGCAAATCATTTTCATTCACCGTCTCCTGCTACTTAATCTTATCGTAAACTTCTCAACCAGCATCCATTCTGGATCCTATTGGAAGTCTATCAAGGGCAGATATTGTAATTTGTTCTGATAGCCAGGCGAGGATTAAGTCTCTGGATGTAGTCGAAACCATTATCATCTACTCTTCATTCAAGTCTATCACACGGCTTTGATCAGAATGAGCAAGCCAACTGTCAGGCCTATTATCGGCATGATCACTGGGCAGCACATCACCGAAGCCGAAGAGACGAGGCTCAGTAAGAAACCATTTTGCAGGCATACTGCAATTGCTTCTTCCTGTCCTCCCGAAGGAGGTTATAAGTTTCTAGCGGATTACTTATTCAACAACCGAGCAGAACTAAGCAATTTTCGCTACAACTATCAAAAGCAGCAACTGTATCGTGGAGTAGGATCGACCAGATCCCTGTTTTTCCAGACTTTGTTTGACTCCAAGAAAAAAATTGCATAAGCTGCTTAGTCAATTTCACATCAGTTGAAGCACCAACCAAAATATCTCTCCAAGCCGCATTAATCTTTTTCACAGATTCAACATCCCATAAACAGCATAAAACAAGAGATACTCATATAATTAGCTTTGAAACAATCATTTCTTATAAAATTGGTACACACTGAGTGGCAGGTTGCAAACGACGGAGGTGTTTTATCAAATAAACAGCAACGACTGTACTGAGTGAACACAAAATGGTCGGTCAATTAGATGCGTTCAAATTTCAGTGCTCACATTCAACTTGTACACCTAATAAATTCAAGACAGCGTCCCCAAATGATTTGGATAAATACTCTACATTTGACCGTGGTTAATACAATTTATGAAATAGAAATCTGCGTTTGATTTAGTTCGAATTCGCCCACACCGCATACTTATGAATATGAAAATTAGCCAATCCCCCATCGTTGGCACGTAGTAAGACGCCACGGTAGAGATGACAACTTAATTTGGGCTTCATGAGTTGAGGCTTAAAAATTCAAATTCATTATTTCATTGAGCCTAAACTGTCAGTATCCGAACATGAAGTGGAGTTTTATTTAAATTTGAGACTTAATACGTAAAATGAGATTAAATATCTTTGTATAGCACGGATATGGGATACCTATCTGGTTTCAAGTGTCATGGTGATTTGTGATTTTGTTGATGGAAATACAATAGTTGACTATATGAACGTGTCAGACTGTTAGAGTTGGGAAATGCTTGTTTTTGAATTTATTGAATAATATATGTAAACGGATTTCTTTTGTCGAATTAACTTTAACAATTGATTATGGAACTTCATAACATACTATGTCCTGTCGGCAATTTGAATACCTACTACAAACTTTTGTGCTTCAAACTGCAAACGGAAGATGTGACGATTTTAAACTTGATTTAGTAAATGTATCATATTTCGTAGAATAACTCACTTGCATCACACATCTTGGCTCTTTCTCAGACGCAGTTTACAGAATATGTTATATGAGAACTTTTTGTGAAATATGAAGAGTAATTTCAATGATAATGTAGGAGGATATGTTAGTGATTAGATCTAAAGAAATAAATATGTACCGACATAATTTGTCGGTTCGTGAGATCTTTATCCTACAATTGATCCTACAGTGGATCCAAGTGAAGGCCGCTTTTACATACAAACGCTTAATTCGTCGTCGATTTTTAAGTGGATGTGTTATTTCCATTGTGTGATCCCTTCTGTCTCACGTCCATTGTCCACTTCATACAAAAATCAGCGACGAATTTATTCTTCTAGTGGCCCTACAGTTCAGGGTGAACCTGGGCTTCAGTCAACAAGCTTCTCCAGCTGGCACGATCTTAGCCAGCTGCCTACAATTTCGCGCGCCAAGTTGTTTGAGGTCCTTCTCTACTTGTGTGCGCCATCGGTTCCGTGGGCGGCCTCTATTGCGCTGTCCCACTGGATCAGAGTCGAAGACTCTTCTGTCTGGTTGTCCAGCCATCTTCGATGCTGAATCCGTAGACGCCTGTCTGAGCTCATGTCGCTGTACAGCCCGTACAGTTCATGGTTGAATCTTCTTCTCCAAAAACTAACAAACAGGACCAAAGATGGAGCGCAGAACTTTACTCTCGAAAAGACCAAGGACTTCTTCATCTCTGCTCTTGAGATTGTTCAGGCTTCTGCGCCATAGAGCAGGACAGGGATGATCAGAGTCTTATATAATGTTAGCTTGGTCCTTTGAGAGAGGGCTCTACTACTCAGTTGCCTCTTGAGCCCGAAACAGCGATCGGCAAGAGTTATTTTGCGTTTAATCTCGGTACTGATCTTGTTCGTACTGTTACTTGGGAGCCGAGGTAGATGAAGTCCTTAACTACCTCGAAGTTATAAAAAAATTCGTTGCGCGCAATAGCTTGACAGAATTCATTTGTGAGGGTGGTTTCGTGGCATCAATATATTACAAAATAAAAATGTTACAAAAATTCCCTACCCCCCCCCCACTCACACAACTATATAACGATGTACGAGAAATCATCTCAATAACGTTTATCTGCAACATCAATCTACCATAAATTAAAAAAAAAACAAGAAGAATCAATCCTAAACTCTATCAGGAATGGTTACATATTGTCGTTTCCTTTCTTCCGCGCTGGCGCTCACTCGTTGAAAACAAAACGTTAATGAAAATTTGCACAGCGATCGTTCGACAAGTTCGTTGTCACACAGGTCCACATGTGGTACGACAGAGGGAAATAGTTGAACTTCCATACGACTGTCGCGCAGAGCATTCACACTTGTACGACCTAGTACATTGGTTCATCCGCCGCGGCAGTACGACTACACCAAACTGAGTGCGCATAGTTTTATTAGGTTCTGCTATACAAGCTAAACAGTATGCACAGGTTGATGCTTGAATCTATATCCATTTGAAAGCTTGGAATGCAGTTGAGTCTGCGCCGAACGACTATACGCATTTTTTGTAATTTTGCGATTTTCTGGTAAATTGGTCGAATCCGACTCCGACAAAATTATTTCCGTACTTATTATTGTGGCTAGAAAGTAATGCTACTCTTCAAAATAAAAAATTAAGAAAAATTTCATAATTTTTTTTTGGGATTTCTTGTTCTTGCTCAGTATGGCACGCTGGGCAATTACGCCATAAAATATGTTATCTCACAGATAAGGACATAGTATCTACGGTCAGATCATCAGTGACCAATAAAACGTCGACGCTCGGAATCGGGACCGGAAGCATTGTACAATAAACAAACGCATTATCGTTATTTGCAACCCTGCCGTCTTAACAAAGATGTAGCGTAGGTTATCTGTAAGTTAGAAAAGACTTAAGAATCTAGTTTGGAGCTGTCCGTCGCCGATGATAAGTCTAAGAAATTTTTAAGTGAATTGACTTTTTAAAATAATACCGTGTACATGTGTATATAAAAAGCTTGTAAGTTTGTAAAAAGTGTTATTTAGAATGCGACGCAAAGTCGATTTTCTCTACGAATCTCAACGCATACGTGAATCAATAAGCCTGGTCCGATAGTGAAGCCGGCGATTTTTCCGGAGACTATAGTGACATAGTGCCGGAGTTTTGACATTGAAGCTGCTCTATGAATGAATCGCGACGATGATGATGACGACTTTGGTTAAAGGACACGAAATCTTGCAACTTCCACTGACGAAGCAGATGTTGAAGCGTCTGCTGAAGAATGTGCCACTGTAAATAATCAAATACATTCACTTTAACACAACACATGGAGAAATTGAAGTGAGTCGGATGAGATCGTTCAACGAAGCATCTTCTATTTAATAGTTCAGCATTGATTAAAACAAGAGGGAAGTCAATGGGTATGTCGTTGTTTAACTTCCTCAAAGATATAACAAAGTTGTATCTGCAAAATCACATCAGCATTGCAGACGATTCCAAATCATGCGACATAAAATACGACAGTAATTGTCAAGCGATCTAGTTATTTATGGCTAGCTTTCTATTTTCAGCTATTTTTCGGTAACACTTTGACCCACAATGTTCTATGTCGCCGCTAACCTGAGCTTGTGAGTCTTGGTTCGATTCCCGATACGAAGAAGTTTATAATTCACGCCTTCACCCCTATCTATCTAGAAAAAAATATCATACTTCCCCGTAAGGAGTCGGCATAGGTAACACTCGAGAGAACGAACACATACACTAAGAGTGCTTCCAGTCGAAGTCGGGCTCAGATTGTAGCCTTTAGAAACGTAAAGGAGTCCAAGGCCCATTGGATAATACACTTATTGCACACACCGTTTCGAAATAATTGCTTAGATTTTTCGAAAAATCAAACGGAAAAAAATCGGTTTTCATTTAATTTTGCCCACGTTTGCTTATCGAAGTAGTTAAGACGTGATTAAGAGTCAAGCCAATCTGCCAAAGAGCCAATTGGAAACCGACGTCGAACAGCATATCAATAAATTAACATGTGGAATTTATTTCAGTCTCGTTTCGCCAAAGATCATTCTCTACAGTGTCATAAATCACCCCCACACAAATTCGAATTTCTTAATTATAGCATTCCGCTACAGAATCCATTTTCTGTCATCCACAAATCTGATTCGTGTTCTCTTAATTAGCCTCTACTGTTGTGAATATATTTATCGGAATCAACATAACTCAGGTTTATGGCTTCATTCAATTCAAGTTTGAGCAAACCTGCCTACACCGGTTGCCGCACAAATTGAAAGCACTATCTCCGCGTTTGTTCCTCCCATTTGGTTTGCTTCACCTAGTCTAGACTGAAAAGGCCATCCTCCTCAAACCATAAATCACTGCAGCCACTCAAAGTGCAGGACTAGTTGGTTATTACGTTCTTAGGCTATTGTTGCTTACATACACAATCGCAACAAAACCGGATTTCGTTTTCTTTCTCAGAAGGCTCGAGCAAAAGGGGTTGAGCCAAGAAAGCGTTTTGCAATACTTCACTCCTGCACAGCGAGCTGTCGCTTTGCCGAGACACGGTGTGGTTGAGTAGAACACGAAACTGAGTAGATTTCCTGAAAATTTATGACCAATCGCTGTAGATTTAGTGAAATACGAAGCACTTATATAAATGCGCTAATGAACACATATGCGTATTCCGGGATGGAAAGCCAGCTAGCGAACGTTGTTTTGCTACGAAACACCGCTCAGGTGGTATCTGCAGCTTCTATTGCGCACCGGCGCGGTGTTGGTTCGAAGTAAATTAGGTCGGAACGGTCTAGTGCCAGTGGCAGACTCTGCACCAGCCGCGCAGAATCGAATCGAAATCGATTAAATGGCAATTCCACCACATTGCGCGTCTGCCGCTGTGGCAAATGAATTCATCAGTCGTTGGCTTTTATGGAAATCACATCTCTCGCTATCGGGAATCGGCTGCAGAATGGGTGTATAGGGAATATTGAAACGATACGGGTATGGGTGCATGCGATGCTACGAGAATGGCGAAGCAGAGTTATTAGTATGTGCCAATGGTTTGTCTTAGGTCAGTGACAATTGACTGGATGTGTCGTGGTTCTGCTTTGGTCGTCGTTTTCGGTTGGGACTAAGGAGACTTGTGGCCGGACTTGAACGCCATACAATTGAAGGTGGTCAATGGCCTCGGCGTCGCACATATTAAGTGAGTTGCGTCTGGCACTGCTTCATTGAGTTCCATTAACAAGAATTGCTTGGCCTTATATGGATGCAGCGTGTCTGAATGTGTATATTCTGCAGATGCCCCTTGTTGTATTTATCCATACAAACTTGCATATGTGCGTGTCTGAGCTAAAGCGGATATTATTCGCTGTGGTATGGCTTAGAACTAGAAACGCAAAATGAACTCGCATTTATGAGCATTCGACTGCTTGCATTTTTCAATTACAGCTTCTAGAACACGCGGATGTTAGATGCTTAATGTTTTAATGCTCAGAGTTCTTAGTGCAAGTTAAAGCCATTACTCGGATTTAATGTAGTGTGGAAGGTAGTAATGGATTCATATTTAATTTGCTTGGTTTAATTTACCACAAATCAGCGATTTTATTTATATTTCTATCTCAATGTTCTATCTGTTGATAGCATTGTGCTCAGATTTTGTTCAGATATCTTTGCATTCTTCTATTCCTTATCATGGTGTGGCATAACGGTATTTTTATACGATACTGTAGTTGAAAAATTGCAGTGAGAGTAACCAGATGCATATCATTTGCAAGTATAAATAGTGTTAAATGAAACTGCACGCAATTGTTATAAATTAATTAGATTCTTTCAGAAACAAAGAATGAGCAGCGAAAGTAAATTAATGCAGAAGTGAATGCCAGGTTGAAGCCATTTTCTATTTTGTAGAATAGGCAGTTTTGTTCGGACAACACGAGTCATTACAGGAAGCAGGGAATGATGTAGATGCATCTGTGAAAGGAAATGTTTCGTTGTTTAATGATGTGAATTTTGCTTATTCAAGAAAAGTATTCCAGCTTATCCTCGAATAGTGGAAATTAGAAGTGGAACTTGTTCAACTGAACAAAGCACAATGTGAAGGAGCTGTTTGTCTTTTAGCAGATCTGTGGTTTAATATTCCAATTTAAGCAACGAATTTTTAGTTCAATAAAGTCTGTACCCTAAATAGCCGCCTATCTCTTAATGAGATGGCCAAGTATTTTGGCATCCAACTTATGGGGGTGCCGGGACGCTGTTACATTCCAGACAATTGTGAACCGGACGAACTCGCTAGATGGGGTACTAGTTCCGTACTCTTTTCGGATGGACACCTACCTTCCATGCCTATCACTACTGCAAAGCATCTACTAAAGCTTGAAATGCTTACTTACACATCGTAAATAGCCTACTAGCTCAAGCCTCATTTCAAAACAGATATGGCCTACCAACGGTCCAAAATGCTCACGTAACCCGATCAGATTGAGTAGACATATCGTTTCGGTTTGGAAGCGGATATGCTCGTTTTTGCATTTTTTATAAGCATTCGAAAACGTCAGCTTACATTTCTCCAAAAAACTACATAGACTACATGGATGTAGAGTATGGTAACTTTCACCCCACTGCATCCGTCTATAAATGCATTATATTGACTAAAACCAAATGGATCATGCTAATCCTTTCTTTCAATATTAAGTTTATTCACTCAGACCAGCCTAGCAGCAGTCAGCTTACAAACACATCAACTTTGTCGTTAGTGCTTGACATTTCCTTTATCGCGCCGGTAAATGGAACAACCCTAAGTCTAAGTATAATAGTTTTTCTTTTATTTTTTTTTGTTATTTAAACACCTCGTTAGAAGAAGCATATCAATACAGTCAGAATGTGTCAATGGAAATTATATCCAATAAACAATTTCGCTCTCTCCCCTACTCATCCACTTCAATTGTGTCAAGGAAATGTTGAACCCCAAAACTGGAAGGAACACAAGACGAAACACAGAAATAATAAATAATCCGAAATAAATGTAGCGTGTGTATGGGAAATAAATTGTTATCATTAAATCAAAAGACAGAAAGGTACAAGTGAATAACGGCAGAAAGGCATGTACATACATACTCCAGGAAAAGGACATACGAGGGAAAAAAATTGTCAACCAAACAATTCATTCGATTTCGCAGGAGGCAAGGCTCTTGAGATATCGATTGAGTACCTGTATGTTTACGGTACAATTTAAAACAAAAAAAAAATTCTTACTTTATCCTTGGTAGTCCAGTAAACGCAATGGCGCTTATCACATGTCGTTCCGGTGAGCACCTTATGTAAATCCCTTGTGATGTTAAAAATACCTACGGCAAGTCACAACAAGTGCTAATGAAATTAGATGGCGCTTTCTAGTAAACAGATTAGGTAAGGTGGCTATGATATGCCTAAATGGGATGCCAAGACATCTAATAATGAATATTCACACCAGTGGATGGAAACGTGTGAGGATTTCCTTATTTTCCGTCGTAATGAGCTTGGGCATGTCTTCGGGGTGGATTTTGTGTAAATATTTGAAGTAATAGTGGAGTCAAAGGCGTTGTGAATGGGAATGATATGCTTACTTCAGATTAAATACATCATTTGTGGTATACACATAATGGTTTTTTAAATGTCATTCGTGGTTCATCCGTACATGCATCTGTGGCACTTACTCCCGTCCCCCGCACATTTGTTGAACTAAAACGAATACTGTGCTGGTGTGCTTTGAATTTAGGTCAACAAAAATTACTTAACTGTCCACTAAATAGACTCAATTAACTTGTTTCTTGATAAATTGTAAATACCTACTGATGCAAATAATATTCATCGACAAGGGAAGTAATACTAAATGCAACAAACGTAACATAAAAGGATTCACTCACTCATTCGCCCTATTCTCCCTGTACGTCTTCATGGTCAGGCATTATCTTGAATATACTGTAGTTGTATGGAATCCTAATCTTGTCACATATTCTGAAAAAGTTCAAATTTACTAAATACATATTCTGTAAAATGCTATTTTTAACCCGAACTATATGGCGAAGTGTCAATTGCTTGGTATACAAAATCTCTAAAAGCAAGACGTACTGTTTATGAAGTAATGTTTGTTGGGGATGTTTTATCTAATCATATAAAATGTCCATATCTTTTTGCATTACTTTAATTTTATTTGCCCAGTACGCTAATCCGTACTCGACATTCAAAAAGATTCATAACACTGAATACGGAAGGAATTAACCACTTACAAGGGTAATTAGAGGTTTAAGGGAATACTCATAATATCTGAATTTATCTGATAGCAGACTGAATTGTAAAAATGAGTTATTAAGCCTATTTAATTTCTGAGTTTTTGTGAATTATGTGCATAATATTACACTTTCATGCATAATAGTTCAGAATCTGTTGTGCACATAAGTAACTTGTAGCTAAATGAATAAATAAATAATCAAAATTTGTATATCTGACGAAAATATATGTTTTGTTGTAAGTATTCATTCTATGACGTCTCATGTGTATTTCAGATCTATAGATTAACCTTTTTACTCATCGTTCACAAAAACTTATCTGATTGAAATGATACCTTTGCATCCCTTCTATTTCTATATGTCAACCATGCGGCATGTTAATAAAACATTTGAAGGTCTAACAAGTTCTCACGATTGGTGGATATTCGTTCAGCAACATAGAGCATATATAAAAATCCGCTACATTATAATACTCCTAAGAACCACCAATTGGCTGTAACACCGCAAAAGCATCAAATGAGAACTTAAACCAACATGATATGTAATCAAGTGGTCTAAGAAGTATATAAAATCCAGATCCCGGTTTCCGTTCGCCGTGCTCCTCAACAAGATAACAACTTCCAAAGTCAAATTTTGTTAAGAAAATCCGAGATTCATGTAAAAACCTCGTGACATTGAATCAAAATTCCGACTAAATAGTGTATCACCACGAAACGAAATAGAAGCTCTCTACACTCAACAGCAATTAATAATTTGTGGAATAATAAATCAAGTCTCACAATTTTCGCAATCCAGCAGTTTAACATGTTCCTAGTCGTTGATGATGCTTAAAGATACATGCTCCATATGTACGAAAGTGTATAACAATGTATCTGCAACATTTTAGTCCTCTTGCCCCTCTTGAATTCGAAAAAAAGAAGGTTTTTAGTGGAGAGAAAGTAAAACCACACAACGTCACCGTCAAAAATCCAATATGGACGAAAGTCTCCACTGGCCTGTGGCGATGTAAGTGCAAGCGAGACAAACAGTGCAACCGTCCTTGACTCATTATCCAGCCATATGATGCGGCCATTACTTCAATTTCATTTATCTCTTTCGCACAACATCCACACGACACAGCAAGAGTGATGTATTTACCTTCATTGAATGGATCGATAGTTGAGAGGTAAATCGTTTCTGGTTTCGCCGGTTTATCTTTGCATCCAGCATCCGTACGAGATGTGCCCCAGTGAGAAAGAGAACGCTCTTCTCACGATGTGTAGGTATCAGGTATGTTAACCTGAGGATGACAGTAGAGGTAGGAAAATCGAAATCCGAAGTAAAGTAGCCGTATATCGTTTAAGTTTTCTTTTTTTTTTTTATATCGGCCGTCGCCGTTACTATGGTCGTTCGTTCAGATTCAGGTTTCCGGTTTTCTAGATACATTGAATCGAATTGAATTGCCGATGGACTTTATTGTGGTTTTATTGAGGGAATTTGCAATAAAAATTTGCATTAAAGTTGATTTGCTGAATGCGCGTGCCCCCTCTCTGTATTAGTTGGAATGACTTGGGGAGGACTTGAGAGGGAACACGGAGAATGAGACGTTCCCTATGAGATACGAGCAAGCACGTACATGCATATGCACATACTGATGGATGTACATTATCTCAACCAACATCGATAATTGAAATTGGGCGTGGGTCGCCAAATTTTGTTAGAGCCATTGAGTTATGGGACGTGTGTTTCTCTTTAATTTGTTTCCCATAATTACGCAATAAATCCCGAGCGTGACACTTTATGGGCTAAGTCAAGAGGAAACAAAAAAACAAAAAGAAATTACATATCCGATACTATGAAAGTCTGAACCCCATTGACGTGACATTGGTTTGGGGTATTTTGTCGCTCGCAGTTATTAGATCGAAGGAAGTTATGCATGTCTCATTATTTACATTTATTTCATTTATTTCTTTCATCCTTCCATAGGCCATTGTATGCTGTTGTTGGGTTAATTTTTACGATCAATAAATATGCCAACAGTATAATTTTGTGTGTGTGCTTAATGAAAATGCATAAATTGGCGCTTGGCACAAAGGCCGCGCGCTTTTCCGCTCTCCATCGTAAGCAAGTGCAAGCAACTACATACTACATTTGTACATATATGCTGGGTGGGCTTGGTTTAGCAACGAGAACAGGCGGTTGTTTCATGGCTGGGCCCCGACTAGTTGTAGCTTTGTAGTTGTTAGCATTTAAAGGCGCGTAGCTAAATCATGTTTATTTAAGATTGCTTCAAAAAAGTTGACAGTAAAAGTTAATTAACTTGACATCAGTTTTATGTCTCATAATGCTCGTCCCAACAGAGACATTCTATAGCTACAGCTGTCCGAATAGTCACTGAATTTTATGGTACTTAATGGAGATTTTGAAATTATGACTAAGTATACTTTTTGAAATAATTATTTTCTTCTTCTGTGGGGGCATATTTATTGCACATGGGTGTTAGCGTGATGAGGGTAAAGTTTGTTTCTAATTGGTGAAAGTACACTTAATGACCATGGATTAGTAATCAATCTCAACTTTTTAAGATCTCCAATTAAAGAAGGATTTTTTCTTGTTTATTGTTTGTGATGACGAATAATGTCATTGAGGCGTGCCAATGGAAGAAGTCTTTCAGTAGATAAACTGATGAACAACATACAAGAGGGTCGCAAATAGTTGTCACAAAGGGACAGTACATACTGCACGTCGATGTTCCAATGAAAACTAAGAGATCTGCATGCGGAATGACAGAACCAACATTATTGATTCATAATATGCGCACCCACTCCATCTTGTTGTTTACGTCAATGACACGATGTATTACTCTTTAAAAAAGTACTTACAGTGCAGAGTTTTAAAGGAATCCTACACTAAAGCAAAGAATGTACAAGAGTTATCTAAGTTTACTTTCAGTCTTAATTACGTTCTGACTTCGATCTATACTGCAAGGATGGATGATTTGTTACTAAAATATTTTGTCTAATTGATGCTTTGTGAATTACCAGTGTTGCAAAATAATTGAGACATTGTTTTCCTAACATCGACACTGATGAATCACTAGCAACTTAAAATAAAGTCTTCAACTTACGAGTCTAGTTTAAAGTGTGTACAGAATATTTATAAAGAAGTGACCTCAGAAAACGCTATGAGCATAATAGATTAAATTGAATAGATGAATGCTCCTCGCTGGATAGCAACAGTCAATGGAGATTTGACGTGTTGTTCAATGTGAATTATTCACTTCAGAGTTTGCAGTATAACAATACAACTACGACGCACATGTATAAATAGTGATCACTTCAATTGAATATCCCAACGAAGCGAAACAGATTATCTTCTCCAGACGATCTGTTGCAGAAAATGTTCAAAAAGCGTTCCACATTAACTTCACGCTAAAAGCCATGCACGTATGAGGCCATATTCTTAGAAAGGCATGTGTGTACAACTGCATTATGCCAATCACATCGATCCCAAGCTCAGATGTCCGATTTCATGGAACCAACAGTGTGCGAGATACCAAAAAAGGGTATTCCGAAACCACATCACCATGACTAAAGACCCAAAATAAGAAACGTACTATAAATTTTACCGGACAACGCCATTCGTTCCCAGGGCACTGGCAGGCCTACATACATTTGATAATATACGAGTATATCAATATGATATGGAGGCGAATTCACACAGCATCTCGTCCCAGTGATTGGAACTGTGTGCGATCGCAACGATGTAAGAAGAGACTTGGTTCTCCTCCATTCTCGGTTTTTGTCTTGAAATTGTATATCCAAAGTCCCGATGCCACACAAAAAAGATATATTGTCCTCCAGGTAAACCAGAGCCGATGAATCTTTTCAGTATATAGATACATTCGTAATCACATGAATATTAATCTCTAGATATAAATAACTAAAAGAGGCTGCAAGGTATGCTCGTGTGTGAGGATACCCTCAACAATGGTAATACTATAAGGCTTCCGCAGAGCCTTACATATGCCGTCGAAGGTAGATGCACCCCCTTTTTTCCTTAAAAGAAAAAAATAAGTTAATTTTTACCTTTTGGTTCTCTCTCTGTTATATTTGCTGTTCCTGTTTTTTTTTTTAGTTTGTTGTTTCCAGTGTACCCATATCCACACTTTTAATGGGCTTTCTGTGTTTTATTTCTGAACGAACTAAGAAACAAGATGGAAGAGAGTTTTATTTATGTTAGGCGGTGCATCTTTTTAATTTCCACTCTTGTGTGTTTCTTTTACCATTCGATTTTTCAGTTTATAAACATCGAACAGTGAATAACTGGGATGGGATTTTAGTTGATGTTGTGTCAGTAGTGTATCACACGTTCTCGGCTTGCGGATGCACTTCAAAAGAAAAAAAGAATCTAAGAGAGATATTTTAATCGAATTTTATTCGATAGCTTATCCTACTGTTACCTCAAATGAGCTTTACCAATTTTTAGGCTAATTGAAGGAAACATCTTGTCTTACAGTTCGAAATGCGACGAGAGAGTTATTTGAAAGGATGAAGTATTAATTAAGAAAAAATTGAGAACCAGCAGACCAGCAGATAAATGAAACCATAAAACTATGTTTGCATATCCATGAAATCATTTTAAATGACGATTTTTTTATATTTATAAGCAATTTTTTATGAAAAGAAGCACGAGTAAATATGTCACAAAGTTCGATTTAAATAGACTTTCGACATACAGACGGTCGACTTATTTAGGTAAAATATGGGAAAGACTTGGACCTAAGTTCTGAAACATTTGTTCGACTTTCGGATGTTCGACTTGCAGACATTTGACTGTACTTCGATTCTGGAAAATTCAAGCATTGTCGCCTTCAACGCTTGAATTTCATCAAAATCAACCGATGAACTGACTTTCTGTAAATCAAAGATTTGGTGCTCCAAAGTCGTCAATTCACAATTGGAGCTGAATTGATTCAACATTTCATTTGCTTTAACCCAGAACCTTTGAAAGATGATGTTGAACTCCAGTCTTTCAAGACCATTTCGACAGTAAAAAAAAATCGAAAAATAAATTTTTTTGAATGAAGGTTTTTCAAACTCAACTTGCATTCATTGCATACTATATTTCATGTGAAAGGTAAAATGCAACAAGTCAAAAAAATCAACAGAAAATAGCAAATTTTTCCAAGAACAAAATAATGTCTGTATATGACTACTTATTTATATACATATTTCAATGAACCTTTTTGGTTTTAATTTAAATATATTATGTTGTACCAAATAAAAATCTAGGTGCTTCGATTTCTGATTCGAATTTAGCTTGATCAAAAAATTGGCTCGCTTATTGCGACAGCCTCTGCAATTGCTACTACCTCCGATTCTATTAGCAGATTTAAAAGAATGCTTATTTTAAAAATTGTGAACAATTTCATCTTATTTTCTGATCACAGTAGTTTACTTGGTTGCAGCAATTTGTATGCTCTGTTTAAAATTCGCGAACATAAGAAACGTCTTATTTTTATTTTCCACGTCTTATGACTATGGTTGGCCTCGACACTAGTAGCTACCCACAAAAATGTTTCCAGTATTCCTCTCTGTTGCAGATTGAAACGGATAAACTATGCGCCTTTTTCTCAAAAGCTTTTGTTAACAATCAATGGTTATATTCTTTTGTGAATTCACAAAATTTTTCACAACCAATTACAGACAATTACATTTGTCTGTAATTGGTTGTTGAATTTACTGTCTCAAATAACTGCATACCTGACATACGAATACATAGACAGACTGTTGCCGGCATGGCGGTCTCATAAACAACTCTTGCATATGCTCCACAAAGGGAATAGTAAAAAAGTATGAAGAATTATTGCTGTTGTGCTATTTTCTATTTGCGAGATATCATCAGCAATATCATCTGAGATGCAAGATATGTAATAGCAAACCACTCAAACAGATGTTATCAATATTGTTGTTGCCTTCTACACCACAGCGACCTCTTGACTTTCTCTCATTCTCAACCGCCATATCCTTGTAGTATTCTTCTGACGATTATAAGTGCCAACCAGAAGCCCTATGGATAACCAAAACATTTTGCTTTTCACTTACTACCTCAGAGCCAGCCAGTCCCGACCCGGAACCGTATTGACACAGCTCGTAAAAATGAAATGAGAAAGGATGACACTTTTGATATGCGACGACATGAACCGGCGAAGAAATAGCCAAGAGGCGAAGAGAAATGAACGTTCTCTGTGTTCTTCTGCCCGATTCCCAAATAACAATATCCAAATTACATTTATTACTGTAAACATCCATAAAACTGTCATCTGGCTATCGACTCCGGTCCATAAATGTCTCGGTTTGATTTGAAGTTATTAAAAAAAAGGAAAGCAACATCAACAACATGGAAGCCCACAGTTCCGTTGTGTTTACTGTCAACCAGATAGAAATATGTACCTCCACCGGGGCACGCAGATAACAGCACCGAAGGTCAGATGTTTATGTGCTGCGATGGCAAAAGTTCATCCCAAGTAGGAATCTTCAATTTAAAAGTTAATCCTAGTTCGGTCCGTGGCATTCGGCCAACTTAAATCGAGTTTGGCCAGGATACGAAACGCACTGCAAGCAATTTAAATTACATCGTCCAAGAGGCAATTACATTGCCTAAATTATGAGCTTGATGCCGCAAGTACTATGAGGACGCTGGGGTGGAGGAAGTATGAAAGGAAGTCAGCCGCCATGTAAATGGTTTTCCCTCAAACTTAGGGTATTTATCCAAGTTGTGGGCCGCGTGGAGTTAAAAAAATGAAACAAAGAAGTACCACATGGCGGGGCTCGGAGATTGTACACTCTCAGTTAATTGATGTTGGAAAAATGCACGGGCATGCATGCATATTTAAATTCCCTGTTCGGTACGCTCTGTGTGTCTTGGCTTAATGCCCATAGCGAAATTAATACGCCACAGAATGTAGCGTCTAACACAGCAGCTCTACCACCACCACCACCGCCATAGTCGTCTATTCGTATCCCTATGTAGCCACGGATGCGGATAAATGGATCTCCCTCCACGACCGCGACGCGGCGGCAACAACAATGACCATAGTGCTGGGGATGATTTGGGACAGTATTTTCGTCCTGCTTTGTTGTGCGTCTGGTTGCAACAAAACAAATTTAATGGCAGTCTTAGGTGGACCGTGAAATTGTGCCTTCAATTAAAAAAACAAAACGAAAACCCAAAACAAAATATAAAAAAATCTGCAGACAAAAAGTAAAAAAAGTATTTGAAAAATTTAAATTCTCATTTAAGGTAGAAAAGAACATTGGGATGGGGTGAGAATTACACATCCTGCAAGTTAGAAAGGGGCCCAGTTATATACTAAATACAGAAGGGGCGGGAGTCGAGAGGAATATGCAATTTCACTCTCGTGGAAAATTTATTGATGGAATTTTAAATCAGGTTGATCCTATTGCAGACACTCAGCTATTTGTTGTCAAAAAAATGAAGAAAAAAAACATCAAAAAACATGGCAGTATCCCATTGCTTTGTGTTGGGGAGCATTTTATAGAATGCCAGAAAAAAGAAAAGAGGACATAACAAATTTTCAGCATTATGGCAGTCGATTTGGTGCAAATGACTCAATAATCGTGAAATTTTATTCGAATCATATAAAATAAGAAAACATATGACTGAGCCTCATTTGAACCCAGCCTTCGTTGATGTATATGAGCACACAAGATGATCTAGAATGTAATGTGACTTTAAAAAAAAAATGTGATGGGACGTAAAGTTGTTGCACCTGTTTGGCAATTGGAGGTATTGTTTCATATTACCCCAGTAAATGGGGTCTCAGCCAACATGCTTATACTGGCTAGCTGCCTCCAGTTGTCGAGGTACTTCTTCAGTTGTGTACGCCAACTTAGACGCGGGCATCCTCTGTTGCGTTGGCATGGGTCTCAACCAACAAGCCTATACAACTGCGACGATCTCTGGTAGTGGGTTGTTGTGTGCGCCAACTAAGACGCGAACGTCCTCTGTTGCGTTGGCTTAGATGTTACAAGGAGGCAGAGGCTCGGAAGCGGGGGCTAAGTGTCCGAAGCTAAGCGTCCATGCGTTCTATATAACCTCGCCAACTTACGCATTGAGTCCGTAGGCGCCTGGGTAAACTCATGGCGCCGTGCAGTCCGTAAAATTCGGGGTTAAATCATTCCCTCAATCAAACTATCTAAGACATATTATTGAAAAGGCATATTTTTAAATGCACGAACTTTGTTTTCTTCTTTAAATTGGAACAGTAGAATTTAGGGACAGTAAACTACCTTTACAAACTTACTTGAAGTTTGTGAAAATATTCACGGAATTCGTAAACAAGACTTTCTGACTTTTTATCTTTTTAATTAACTTACAATTTTGCAAGTGTACATATTATTATTATTTATTTCTTACTTTAGTTCCAAAAGAACTGCTTAATGCATGTTGCATAAAGTTCACTGTCTGTGGCGGGCATTATTTTTCCATCAAAATTATATACCTTCGCAATTAATTTAATGTGCAGATATAGTGCAGATATATCGGATCACGTTCAATTTTGATTATATGGTCAAACCCAATCATTTAATTAAATTTCATTAACGCCAGGAAATATGCGCCGGGGGAAACACAATGAGAACCAAACGGATTATCTTTATTGAAAATGCTTGCCCAAGATATCGTTGCGAAGCTTCTTCTTCATCGTCATAGCATTCTTTATTGAGCACTACTTCAGCTTTCTTGGCACGTACTTAGGACTCATCCATTCATCCTCACACAGATAACCGATTTCTTTGCTTTTGGTTTTCTTCTCCATTTTTTTTTCTTTATTCGAAAAGTTTACACAGCATTCAGCACGGCCAGGACAGAAAGGAGGGTTAGCATCTTTTACCAATAATATTTATCTTTATGTTTAATATTATATTGCTAACCTTTCCCCAAATGCCAGAAAGGAGGGAAAATTCCACCCAACAACGATGGGGTTTCGGATGGGTGAGAACGTAATCAGAATGATAAAGGATGTTGTGCTGAAGATCAGTGGGTCTTGGGCGTCGTTTGGTGGAAGGATTTTTAATATTAGAACGAATGACAAAACAGTATTGCCCCATTTATGAAGATAAATGCGTCAAAGAGGAACAACGTGCTTATATGTAGAGATTGGATTACAGCCTCCCAGACATGAGATTCTGGGCACAGGTTGTGCACATTTGTTGGCTCATATATTCTGGATAATAACATTATTCTCGATGTATGTGTACGGATACATATGCACAGTGTTTGCATTTTTAAAGGTATTCCTGGGTGGGCATTTCACCCTCCTCACGGGAATAGGGGATGACATCTGTTGTTGTCTCCGCTTGAACGTTATTGGCTTGTGATGAAGAAATGCGCTTGAATGAGTGTACTTCTTACAATTCGATGGGGTGCTTTATGCAAAATATATGAGAATTATGTTTCAATTATCTGACTTATGGAATCGGGGAAAGCCTGATGGCATATGTTTCTTTCATTAATTGTTCTTGGCAAGGTACCATCTTGGTTTCCTCAGACGTTTAATTAAAAAACTTTCAGTCAACGTACAATGTCCCACAATGTGGGCGAAAATAAATCCGTACGATTTCATGGCAGCCAAAAGGGAACGCTCTTTCATTCTTCACGGGAAATTATACCAAATTACAAAGTTGGAATTGGGAAGATGAATATTTAAGTCTGCAGTTGCATACAGTGGCTTCAAGTGAAACTCGTACACACTCCTTTGAATTTGGGAATTGTGATAACATAGAAGAATCAAGGATGAAAGTCGGATAATAATAAAATAGATAAGTACAAAAAAGGTGAACGTTTTCTAATAATTCACCTCAAAGTACTGGATAGTCGGGTATTGTTTTATTTTCCCTAACACTTTGTAAGCGTTTTGGCTTTGATGAAATCAATTATATATTATCAATTTTGTTCCAAATTTCTAAAACAGCCTTTTTCAATTCCTGTATAATTAATAAGACCATATTTATGCAATGACATGTGGCATGTAGTTCTGCAAAAGTCATGTGAGTATATTACGGGCCTTTTACTTGGGTTCGACATACCGAAGGAGGTTATAAGATTCGTCTATCCCGAATTTACGCACGCATTGTTGTATGTGCTATAAATCGAAGCGATTTCAAGCGCACAATGACAATTGACTGCATTAATAAAATCAAACAATTTTTGGAAATATTCCCGTGTTATACTTTGAATTTTTAGTACTGTTTTGTAGTTCTTCTTTTTTAGTTACTAATTGCGTCGAGCTAGTAAAGTAAACCGTACGAACAACATCAGCTCAGTCGCAGTTTCTTTGAGCTCAAGAGGCAATTCAGTAGTAGATCCCTCTCTCGAAGGACCAAGCTAACATTAATTAAGAACTTGCTCATCCCTGTCCTATTCTATGGAGCAAAAGTCTGGACAATCTCAAGAGGAGAGAGCTCTTGGTCTTTTCGACAGAAAAGTTCTGTGTTCAATCTTTGGTCCTGTTTGCGATGATGGTTTTTGGAGAAGAAGATTCAACCATGAACTGTACGGGATGTACAGCGACATGAGCTCAGACAGGCGTCTACGGATTCGTCGCCTGGCTGGGCCATGTAGAGCGTATGGACAACACTGTTCCAGTCAGAAGAGTCTTCGACTCTGAACCAGCGAGACAACGCAATAGAGGAAGCCCACGGAACCGACGGCACACACAAGTGGAGAAGGACATCAACCAACTTAGCAAACAAAATTGGAGGCAGCTGGCTAAAGATCGTGCCAGCTGGAAAGGCTTGTTGGCTAAGGTGCAGGTCCACCCCGGACTGCAGCGCCATTAGAAGAAGAAGAATTCCGTCGAGCACCTGTCTCTTTTGTTGCTTAGCAAGAAGACTGCTTGTATTCATTAATTAAAAAATAACTGACTTCTATCCCTCGTACCACTTGCTTTTTCCATGTCGTTACATATTTACAGTGCCACTTATATCCATCGTGCTCTCCTTTTTCAAGAAGGAGCAAAAATGTATGTTGCTGCCGATTTCATCTAGAATGCCGTGGCCACGATACCAAGAACAAGAAAACAGACCCTTAGACGCCAATTGTTAATCTGTTCATTCATATAAAAGAATTCTTAAAAAAGAAATAAGGTATTGAAAATAAACTCAACCTTGGGATTACATTTATTTGTTGATGGCATGGATGTTTGTTCGTTTTTTCGAAGTGAAGAAAAGTAGTTCTGACAGTAGTCCTAAAATATGCTATCCCAGCTAAGTCAAAGATATTCGAATAGGCACGATGTGAGATTAAAATCTTAATATATCTGCCACACTTTTGAACCAGTGAAACGAAACCTATATGCGAGAGAAGGATGCTTTTCATAGTGTTCCCAAGTTACAGCTACAAGAGAAATATGAAAACGTTAACTATGAAAACTATGTAAAAAATAGTTTTTATTATTTTATCCATAACTTATTTCGAATGCAGCAAGAACATTGTAGCAGGTGCGTCGTTGAACAATGAACTCAATCATAACAATGTGTAACCAGTGAGTAAATTTGAATGAAATATGTATTCTTCATCCGCTGGCTCAATAAGATTAAGTCTAAAAACGTGACAGTGTGGGCTAACCTAGTATTAAGAGATCCATTTACAATGAGAAACCAAATAACATAGTGACAGCCAAAATTCTTATAGATAGCCCTTAAAGGTCGACATAAATCCACTGGTTAACTGCTATTCAGTCGTTGGCTAATTTATTCAAAGGAGGATACTACGTTTTCTCGAGGTATACAGACTTATTGAAAATCTGACACAACAATACAATTAGCTCTTGAGGGACAGTCTTATTTTTTTACTTTATTTATCTTTAATTTATATTCTATTTTGTTTAGTTGAAATTTAACTATCACAACCCTCTGAGCTCATCGCGCAGAGTCCCCATTTGATCGTTTGTTTTCGCAAAGGGATGCTGTGTGCGAATGTCAGGCGGTTATATACTCGTACACGCTCGTCCCCTCTGGTATCCCTTTGATCTTCTAGTTCTGCTGCCGTCAAAAGTGGGAAGCGAAAGAAAAGAACGAAGAATCCAAGGAGCCAACGTTGCGAATTTTAGTTGATTTAATAAAATTATACCCAAGAGACTAATTTATTCACTGCGCCAACTACACCAGGTACACCTACTATTTGTATCGCTGTAAAGCATATCCTGCACATTGTGATGTACCATTATACCCACACTGACGATATTTGTTTTCTAGTTCCCCTTTCGTTATTTTTTTTTTTTCATCTCTCCACCAAACTCACACAGGCACACAGGGGTACTGGCAGTACCTAGGGCAGATTCGTCCCTTCAAATATTTGCTGATATATTACATAATGTTATTATGTATAAAATTAGGATCTACATTCCCATTATGTATTCTATGCAAGGTGTTTCTTGATTGCCCGGAGTGCCATTTGTCAGCTGATAAATGGAAGTTTCGGTAGAATTGATGGCGGGCTTAAGTGGAGATTTGGCGCAGTAAGCAATTGTAGTTGAATTAGGTTTGCTTAGGTGAATTGTAATTTGTGTCGTTGTTTCGTTTGTTCACTTAAATTTTGTGTGGCTACGTTTCTTAAATTTGAATGTGAGATTTAAACAAGAGGCAGGGTTAAGTAGGTTAAGGGTAGGGCCGTGGTAATAAAAACTTGTCAACAGACACAGTTCATTGAACTTTTTTCTTTATTTGAGTCGGCTTGATTGGTGGATGTATAGAATATTTTTAATCTTTTAACAATAAGAATAAGGTCATGCAATAAGCATTGAGAAAGACAGGAAATTGAGCGATGGTTCTGAGTGATGTCCACCCTATTATTTGTTTGGATATAATTATGACAAGATTTTCAGATCTAGTTTTATTTATCAAGACGATATCCACGTGAAAATTGAAATGCACAAACAAATCCATCGGCACTCAGAGATGAATTGAGAAAAGTCGAACAAAATAGAGCTTTGGCAGCTTTTATGCACGCTAAATTCGTTGCCGATTTTTCAAAGAGAGGTGAGTCAAAAGAGTCAGGCATTTGTAAAAATCGTAAGCCAAAAGTCACATGTTATAGCGGCAATTAGAATCCGGTCGCAAAGATGTTGCGCTCAAGGACTAGATACGTCGTTACAAGCCTATGATTGGATTTTTATTTTGCGTTGCTTAATCGGTCGTTGCTCACTGCGTTACCATTGCTTACACTAAGATATAAGTCGCTTTCATTAGTCAACGCTATTGTAGGCTTTCGCATGGCAGTAGAAATAGTCAATTTAGAAAGTATACAAATCCAAGTCCACCCCAAGGAGGTCAATTTGATGCCCAATCCGGCATAAAATCAGACTTTGCAAAAAACTAAACATGTTGTATTTAAGCTGCATACGATCTAAAACATACACAGCAATTGTACCAAGAATAGGCAACGCTCATAGATTGTGCCACACTTTCTGTAGTCAACCCATTTTGACTAGTCAGAGTTAAACAATGATAGGAATGGAGATTTCACACAAATACATACAAATATACATAAACGCATATACAAATTAAGAACAGGGGGGATAAATTAAGAAACTGTGGCGCTATGGTATGGTCTGAAAATTGTTGAAGATATTAGGAAAAAATTATACGAAGTAATAAGGAAAAAATAATGCCAGTGCTTCGTTTAATATTATTTAATTAATAAATTATTTATTAATAGCTCATGCTAGAGTTATTCAGTAGTAAATACTTTATTATTACTAATAAGCCTTATTTTAGTTAAATAAATTGTTCAATAATTCAATTAGAAATTATTCAATACAATGAATTGTTCTCTTCCCTTTTCACCATTTTCCATTTTACATAAACTACACAAATGGATATTCTACCTGTCCCACTGCAAAAAAACATAAGTTAAATCAAAACACGACAGATAAAAACACAAGACAGAAATATCGACAACTACGTACAATTATCTCCACACAATGTTTTTTTCGTTTCATTTTTAATTACTAGTTAACGCTATAACTAATTTAATTTAAGTTTTTGTTGTTTTCTTTTTCTTGTTTTTGATAAATTATGTAAGAATTACGTATCTTCAGTTTGAATATTAGGTTTTAAATCTCATTTAAGGACTTATTGGTTATATAAGATTCTTATGAGCAAGAACTAAAATTCAGTATTTTCAGTTTGTATATATATTTGTCTTTGTTTAAATTTATGTAAATATGTGTGCACTTTGTTTACATTATTTCATTTATATCGAACTTGAAATATGGATGGGACTTTGTTTTAATTTCATTTTTCTTTTCGTTTACTCTCGCTTTAATTTTGATTTGTGTTTTTTATTAATTTTTTTTACTAGCAAGATAAATAATTTTCCAGTTCTTATCACAGAATTATATGAAAACAATTACTAATGATTCCAAAAAACTTTTCTGAACAAAATAAATATGTACGTATTGTATATATATATATATTTTTATACTGTATTGATATACTTGTATATGCAGGTTAATATTATTACTGACTTTACGTATTTGAGTTGATTATTACGTTCAAATGTTTGTTTGTTTTTTTTGTATGTATGTATTATGTTTCTAGAGATTATTTGAAGGATACATAGCTAGTGTTTCGTAAGATGTAAAGAGTACAAAAATATAAGATATTCACATAGAAAAGTAACAAAGCGGAGCTCTTGCATAATACAATGCAATTGAAATCAGATTGCAATAGCCCGTGATGTGAAATGAAAATTGAACAAATATTCCCAATCGCTCAGTATATAAGTATAATATGATTTATCATCAAGTGGTCATGATAGTTGGCTCAATATAACGTCCAATAGACTGCATGAAAGTGTGATGCAGAAATCAATATACTGGACGACAGACGATTCGAAATACATGGCACCTGACATATGCTTCATGATCGGTTTGCTACCCCAAGTGCCACACGAGCCAGGTTACACATAAAAAAAACAACCCAAGAAAAACCAATAAGATGTAAACAAAACAAAAGAAACACCTCCATGGGCAACTATGTAGACGGATACTATGTTGCCTAGTTTGTTTACACATAGAAGCTGATTGAAAACAAATTAAAAGAGTTGAATTTCCCATGAAGAAAATATATCTGTACTTATACGGCGATTTTCACAATAAATCATATATATATTTAATTTGATTTAGAAAATGGTATCGATGTACTAATATTCAAAGACTTTGTTTGAATAGAACACACATTTCTAGTCTGATCGTGTCGGCTATTCTGATGGAAGGATTGAAACGTCGTGGAGCATGAACGCTTTATGGTGTACAAAATAAAAAGGCGAAAAAACACAACAAAACCAAGTGTATAATAAAAACCAAAGAAAACGAAATTCCTTAAGTATTTAAGTCTCAAATTTGCATTTATTTTTGATATAAGAAATTATAAATATGTTTAATTCGATTTCATACGTTTTTCTCATCTCTTGTGCTGGGTTTCTTTTTTTTAAACTAACTAATATTTTATTTGTCATTAACTGATACGTTAAATTATTTGCTTTTACTCTTCTTTTTTTGTCATTTCATGATGAAAGAATGAACGAATACAAATAATAAAAAAATTATATTAAACAACCAAGGGAAAACAGGTGTATAGTATAAAGGGAAATAAGAACAACATTAAATATTTAAATTTTTTTCAAAAATTCCATAACAAAAAGAAAATGTGGATGGCAAACTGTTTGCAAGGGTTAACATATAAAAAAAAAAACAGGAAAATAAAAAAATAAAATAATTTCAATAAACTTTTCTCCCACTTTCAAATAGAACATAACCAATTGATGAAAACTATTCATATAACAAATTTATAATTGAAAAAATCATAAACAGAATTTGAGTAATATGTAAGTTTAAAAAATATCACCTTTTTGTGTAGCGTATGGAAAAATGCACATAAAAATATTTGTATTTAGTAAGTAAAGTCGATTGAAATGAACATGTGAAAAAATTATGGATACGCTTTGCAATGTACTTGCATATATTTTATATAGATTTTTGTTTTAGTATCTTTTTCATATTCAAGTGTTTTTTGTTTTGTTTTGTTTAATTTAGAGATAATAATAACATGGTGTATAGTTTTTGCGTATTGTTTCATATTCTACGTATTTTGCTTAGGAATTTTGTAGTTTTTGTTTTTGTATTTCTTAATTCATTTCGTTACAGTTTTTTTTTGTTTTTTTTTCTTGTTTCTTCTTCTATATACTAATATTCACTCAGTAAAATATATAATATATATCTACAATAATATTTTGGCCTTATAATCTAATACGTATATGGGTTGATTTGGCTCTTAAAAAGCCGTAATGCTTGTTGCTTCATATATTTTTTTTTCTGTTTTCCATTTTAATAATAGACATTTAATTTCGATTTCAATTTTATATAAAGTATTGCAATGGTTTACTTCTTGTTTTTTTCTTGCAACTTTTTAAGCAATAAGTATTTATTATTTCTTAATATTCACTGGCAATAAAACTCACTGTAACGTTGTTTAGTTTCGGTATGCAACACACCAGTTGTGTTGAGAAGAATTATGTCCCTCAACCTACCTTTCGAACTTTTACATTAGTTTCTAATTTACTTTCGTTAAATAATACATCTATACATTAGAGCTAATATGTATTTACGCACTGACTTAGTCTGCAAATGAAATAAGTTTCGACCAAACAAAATAAGTAAACAAAAAAATACCAAACATAAAAATAATAACACAATCATATTATGGCAATCAATTATCTTAATATTTACATCCACACATCAAAAATAATTCATTAAATTTAATATCGCCGATTCTCTCGTTCATCAGGAGTGAAATACATATAAAATTAAATTTAATTTCTTAAAGAAACAGATATTTTAATATTTTCGTAATATGGATACATTTTTTGTTTTCTTTTTTTTTGAAAAAAAAAATTAAGTGCTAATCATATTCGTTTATTTATATAAAAAACTATTTTATTTTTTCTTCTTAACACATTAAATTAAGTTTAATCTTTACATTAATACACTGTAGTTTACTGTATAGGGTTTTTCTTTCTTTCAGTTAATTTTTGTTTCAAGTGTGTGTATGTATTTTTTTCTTTTCGCCCGTAGTTCTATTGCAGTCACTTTCACACTTACTAACTTGGATTCGCTTCTTTATCTAATCTTCTTACATTTGCATTTAGATTTATTTAATTGTAGGTGGTTTTTTTTTTTGTTACAAATGTTTTACTTTATTTATTTAGGTTTATGTTTCTTTATTGATTTATGTGTTCACTTTACTAACTGCTTTTAATAGATCATGATTACTTTTGTCAAGTGCGCTCATCATTCCCAAGTTACTACCAACACCACCGAGACCGCCGCCCATGCCAAGATTTAACTTTGAATCATTCAGGCCAACAGGATGATGTAAATGGCCAGAAGAATTATGAGACACAATCGAATGTTGCTGATGATCCTGTGCTTTGTTGGCATTGTGTTGGGCGGATTTCATTTCATTTTGGGCTTTCATTTTTTCTTGCTCTTCTCGATCACGTCGAGCCTGAAAAAGAGAATGGTAAAAATTATGGTAGAGTCGATCCTTGGGAATGCATATATGTAGATAAATATTCGATATTACAGCTGCGACTAATATTTTTGGTTAGTTTTGTTATAGAAACAGATAAATTAAGTATCATTCTAAGAGCAATTGCCAGCGATCATCTGAAATAGATTTGCTTGGCAGTCCGGTTATTTTCTTTAATTTAGCCCTTTTACTTATCCAATTGTTATCCAGTGATAGTCAGTATAAAAAAGCGATGAAGAGTGCGTGAATGTGCGCAAGCGAGCATTATTTTAGCATTCAATTAAGTGGACACATTTGAATATTGACATATGTGTGGGAACGAATAAATTCTGCCTAAAATATAGTTGCTCTGTTGCATTTTGCATGCCATTGCATGACACATGAAACTGGATATCTACATATAAGCGTTCAATCAGTTAAAAGCCAAAAGGCAGCATACATTAAGTGTGGTGTTGATTTTTTAAGCTGGCCAAGCCATTCCACTTACATCGCTTAATTAATTCATTAATAATAACGACAGAGCGCCTTGCAACAGATATCGAATAACAATGTCTATCGACATCCGATCTGTACCACTATATGGCATCTTAGCTACACTCGCAATATGGAAAACCATAAAACTAATTAGCAACGTTTCACTCTTCTCCAATCAAGACATCTGAGAATAATTTAAATCAATCTCCGTGACGCACTCTCAGTCACATTGGCAATTAAGATATTCTCAGTTTTCGTTGTCTTTACTTTGCAATACAATTCGGTTAATCCCCTTTATCTCCTCCAAAATACACCATAACCATATTTTTATTTCCAAAAAGAGAAATTAAGAAATATAAATAAATAAAATAAATTCAAAGGATGGAGAAGAGTGTATGCAAAAAAAGGAAAAAAGTGATGAGGAGAAGAATGAAGGGACGAGCAAGAGCAAACAAGAAATAAAGAAATATTCAATAAAAATAACTCACTTGCTCGTTGATCTCTTTCACAGCTCGCAGTTCCTTCTTCAATTTCATTCGTCGATTTTGGAACCAAATTTTTATCTGACGCTCAGTTAGGCAGAGTGCATGTGCGATTTCGATCCGTCGCCTCCGCGTTAAGTAATGATTAAAATGGAATTCCTTTTCCAATTCCAAGGTTTGGAATCGTGTGTAGGTTTGTCGACCTCGACGTCTCGGGCAACCGTTCGGACCTAAAATGAGATAAAAACAAAAAGAAAAAAATCAAATCAATACTTGATGACAAGACATGAGCTCTTACATGAGCATGATTTGTATATAAATTGTTAATAACCATTGTAATTCATATTTTTGTTTACTTGGTTTTATTTTTTTTTTGGATAATTTCATAAGTTTCCAAAACATTGCAATCAATGTTGGTGGGATGGTTGAGAAATCTGTTCGAGTTGTATACGCGCGTGAACTCACACACACCCCAGTGAATAATCGAAGGATAAGAGGCTACTTCTCGTATTGCGTTCAACGATTATCGCGACAGTTTGACATCTTCTAGTCACGAATTATACGTGAAAAAATACCCTACTTTACCAAAAGTCATACCTGCGACATTCTTATTCTTCACATGTTTACGTATTCGAACGTACAAGTTCACAAGACAGTTGCAAAAACTTTCACCTCCTTCAGAGCCAAAAGGGATGATATCTGAAACTGCATGCCGCCTCCACAGTCTACAGTCGTACAAATCACGGCAAATTTCATGCCATATAAAATTATCAAAAGGAAAAACGAGAATATCCCTTTTTATTTGTTGTACTCCTGTCTAGTCTCGGTTTTCTTTTTTTTTTGCTTGCCGTCTGTTTGCCAAAAACATGTCAAACAGGAGAAAACGCGACAGATAGAGTAGAAAGTTATTACGCAAAAAGGGTAACATGATGAATATACCCCCTACGAAAGCCATACAACGAACAATGTGCACGATCTCCTAAGAGGACATTCACCGCACACTCGCCAGGAGGTGACAGAAGGTAAAACAACAAACTCGTCAACATGACAAGTACGAACCTGGTGCACAATGACCATGGAGGGCGTCGAATTTTCCATTTACAGGCTAACATTTCGTACATTCATACAGCGCACACCTTTGGCTGTGTGTTGTCCCTTGGAAAGATTCCTGTCCCTAAAAGGGTAAAATTTTTGCTACTACCGGTGTGTATGATGAGTTGTCATAAATCTTTTTCATTGGGTTTTCTCTAATTTTGTTGTTGTTCTGGGCTTTGTTTCTAAATTTTGAACAGCAAAAAAATGTCCCAACTTTAAAACAGCTGAAGGCATAAAAAACCAAAGGGAAAGTATTTCAGAATTCTATTTTTGCGAGAAAAAAAAAAACGGATACTGTTTGTGTTTGGAAATCAAAGATTTCCCGGAGACAAAGAAATTATCTTGTGTTGTTTATGACGGTTCTGCAAGGCATTGCCTCAGATAAAAAAAGGTAAGAGTGTATCCGCTGAATTTTTTATGGTTTAATTGCACCTAGCTACGGTGAAATTGGGAAAAGTATTTCTATTGCAAAAAAGACACACAATAAAACACGCGTTTTGAGTAGATTTTCTGCCAGAAAAAAAGTGTGCAGTAATTTACAACAGTAGTCGGGAGGTAGCTCGGATAGGGTCTTGAGATGGTGTTCAAAATAGATATTAGTTCCAAAGTTGTTCTTTGGTGCAATCGGGGCAAAACAAATCCACATGGTTTCACTTCAAGGGAGACGGCATCGCTGACAATAAAATGCTGCTGACAATTAAAATAACAAAAAGTAATATGTAAACAGAATTGTTTCATTTTAATAAGATTGTCAAATGGTAAATTGAAATGATGAGAGAACAGAACATTTCCGCCTGCTCTGAATCGTTAATCTAGAAGGAGATAATTTCCGAACACCATTGGATGTAGAAGGAGAATGATTGTGCTGCTGAAATGCTGGTGGAAGGTTGTAAAATTGCATATAATAAATAAGCACAATCTTTGGATTTTCAGTGCCCAGAAATGAGAGGACCTTAACATGCTTCAAAGTTGTTGGCGGGCTAATTCGGTTACTTGCAGGATGCAGCATCCACGTATAACATTCCATTTTGTACAAATGCAGCGTTATCACGAAATACTTTTCAAATCAAACATCCAAGCATAAAGAAATTCTTGACATTTTTTGATTCCCCAAATTATCTGAAGATATTCCTCCATGGTTCGCGTTAATTTAGTGTTTAGCATGCACACGTAAACGGCTAATCAAAATTCGATGAATCGAAGATTAAAATCAAAAAATCACCATCAAAGAAAATTTAAACACGTAAAGCAATTCGCCGAGGTCGCCATCCAGTCATCTTTATCGATTTTGCTACACATTTACATCAGAAAAATGTATCTATCCTCCGTGCAACCCGCCGGCATCAAGATACACACTCCCGCTAGTCAAATTGTCTATCTCATTCTGGCGAATGCGCCTCATACACAACCAGTTAGTCTGATAACCATAGGAGAGAGGGTAAGAAATTAGAAAATCAAATATGGCTCCCTCTTCGTCACCATAGCAACCATTCTTATTCCACAAACACATACGCACGTTGAGTCAACTCGAGAGCGAACCCGTGAGAAAGGGAAAACTCTGCGTCTGCACACAAGCTCATCCATCCATCGATGCATGGCATCGCCGTGCATCGCATGCACTCGTATAGCATCTTACGCTCAGTCCTCGGCAGACCGGTTGTGTCGAGTGGTTATGTGTTGGTGGTGTGTAGCCGATGATGGTGGCCACTTGTTAGGTTTTTTTTTCTCTCTGGTTTGGTTTTCGGTGTATTCTTGTGTGTACCGTGTGTCGCACTCGGCATGACAAGGCACCACGATGGAAGAACAGACAACAGACTAGAGAAATGTATGATACACGCTAAGTTTGCGTCGTGCGCGCAGACTCCTCCTCAATGGTGTGTTTTTATACCGTCGTGAACATTCATCTACCTAAGTTGTATCCTTGTATCCTTCTTCTGCTGCGCCTCACCCAGAATGGCTGTAATGGGAAAAGACCCATAACAAAAGGCACAACCAAAACAGTGGTTCGCAACCAAGCCAGGAGAAACATAAATCAACTTCATGGCCATAAAAATGTATCTGGAGAAGATGATCTTCTTCAGCTCAACCGCTTTTATAGCATTTTTAACTATTTAACACGATAGTAAAAGTAAGTTTAACCACCGGATAATTACTCCCGCATCGTGTGCTCGTGCCATAAAAGAAACGCGCGACCCCGGTCATGGTATTGTATCTTTCATGCAAACCGTGTTATGCCACTTGTCGAAAGTAAATCCCTCGCCTATCATTCGCAGTCAGATGAATAGTCCTAAACACCGGCGGAATTGTTATTCGAATATAAATGTGCCCACACACGTATGAGTGGGTAAGAGAATATACATATTTATGTTATGCTACTCCATAATGTGAAGTTAAGTGCCATTTATGGGTGCTTAATTGGGTCACTGGAACAACAAGATGAACAATTCTTATTCACAGGCCAACACAATTGAAGTAAGATACAAATTAACAGACAGATTCACTCACATGAGGAATTTCCCCCCTGCAAAGCGACTTCTTCACTTTCTAATGCCTAGACAATGGTCTTTATTGAATTAGCGGCCAAGGCCCACGAGACACAGTTTTTTTTAGCCAAACGAACAACATGACAAATTGGACAAAATTCAACAAACCTAGCCTCAGACCCAGCCCCAGCCGCAGCCCCATACACAATCATAACAAGCATAACAATTAAATGTGATAATAATAAAGACCATTGAATAATAAAAATTATGGTGATGAAGCTATAAAATCCATAAAAACAATTCTTAATTTTTAATAATGCGCATTAATAAAGTCACGATGCCATAAATAATATTTCAATTGTCTGACTCTCACCTGCCATAGGATCCACCGTCTGGCAGACTATATTTGTGAATAGTGCCGATGTGTTTTAGTTATTTCTCTTCTTTATTTCATAGAAATGCCATACGGCCATAAGTATGTTCGTATAATTTTTTTTTCTTAATGAATTCTGTCTGTACATGCTTGTTGAGATACGTTTTTTTTCTTTCGTATTGCAGTTTATTATATATTTCTACAAAACGGGCGGGAAGATAAGTACTTCTTTGTGTGAGTTACTTCTTCAATTATCAGGCGGCAACTCAACAATAAGTGGATGAATATTTGGTCATTAATAAATCACTTTGAATCCAAGGTGGTGTCGAATTTGAACAGAAAAATGTTTATACGCTCATATGTACATGTGTGAAAACAAGATACTTTCGATTGAAACATTTCGCATTAATTAAACGGAATTAATTGAAATTCAAATTCTCTGAGAGGACCATTAGTCGGATAATGTGCTTTATTGAGAATCAACTTTTAAGTGGATTTGAACATTTTAGTTTCAGCATGATAGCTTGATGCATTCCAAATGTACTTCTGAGGTTCATCCACTTAAGAAGCTACTCTTTATGCTGTTTTTTCTGAATTAAAGCAAAATTATGTGTTTGTACCAAAATTATACATTTTTGTGACGTATACGAAGAACGCTACCTTATTTTAGAAAAAGCTTCAGTGAAAGGAAAACAAAAGAATTGACGTTTTTCTTCTTTGATGACCTTCTAATTTTGGACAGCTTATGTCGACGATTGACGATGAAGTGTTAAGCTTGCAGTTTACTTCCGTAAGTCTTTACGATTTATACAGTGTTAATATAATTCACCATGTGGTTAAGCCATACTCGGGTGATTGACTAGATTGATTAGTTACATACATACGCATATTTTAAGTAGCTTTACAGCACGATTAGTTTACTTAATTAATGGATGGAAGATGTGTTTTTTTTGTTTATGTAAATCTATTCGTAAGCTTCTATAATTGGATCTTTCTTATCTTTGAAAAAGAAAAATAGAGGAATTCATTTTGTTTTTGTTGGACAAACCTGAGTAAAATATGTGGTCATGGTTGTAGCCCATAAAAACATGTCGCTCAATGTCCTCCTTTTCGTACTTTTCTTGCAAAGCCTGAATCTCTGATAATCTAAGTGAGGAACCTTAGGTAAACGAGAAACAAACAATAAAATCTACAGTTAGGTTCATTATAAGCAATTAAATAAACAAAAAAAAAAAACAGAAGAGATTTAAGTGAAAACAAGATGAATAACATGACACACAACATCTATGCATATGACTGTAATTTAGCAATCCTAACAACAGATGCCTCCAAAGGTTGATCCTATCACGTATTGTCAGGTGTAAGCTTAATGTTCGACCAATTGCGGTAGCCTCTAAATACATTACTGAATACTTCTAGTTCCCTTTTACTGCATTTTCAGACATGCAATATTGAAAATGCTGAAAACTGCAGCAGAAGATTTTTAAAATTCACTTTGATCAATTTCTCTTGTCTAATTCGATTCTCTACGAGGATATCCATCAAAACTATATATGCACCATATAGTCAAAGATTATAAACACTTCTCTCTTCTACGAGTGAGGTTACTGGAAAAGTTTTGCAAAAATATTTATTAATAGATCAAACTCAATGAGTTATTGCTTATACCTACTTATATCAACATATTTTACGGCTAAATGCTATTTGCGCACTCTGGAGGAAAGGAAGCCCTGCCCGTTTAGTTTATTTATATAAAATCATTTGCCAAGAACAAAGTGATTTAAGAATTTTGCTTCTAGAAATGCATTATAGTCTTTCATCAATGGAATTAAATTATAAATATTAAATATAAAATAGTATTAATTATCTTTTAGCAGACAGCAGCATTCATTCAATTAATCTCAATTAAGTTGACAAAACACTGCTCAAAGGATTAAACAGAATTATACACAATTTAAAACATTTCTACATCTCACTGAAGTGCATACACAAGTATACTGTATGTATGTAACTAAATGACACTCAGACGAAAGTCATTTCTGTTGTTCAAGGACTTGGGGAAAAACTAACCCTACCATAAAACACCATGAAACCATTAGACGAAAGCGAACGAACCATTTCGCTAGAATGCTTGCGCAAAATACCTTCGTCGTCATTCTCGATATCCTGACAAAGACAACAGCACAACGATGAACACGACGACGACGTAGTCGAATACGGTGGCAACTCCGACGGAGGACTTTGGCGAAATTCCTTTCATTTTCGGTGCTATACTCGGTGCTATATAAGTTCAGTTTTGTTGGCGTTTGCATGGCGCTTTGTCTTCCACTTGACTTGCATACGAAAGAAAACAAAGGAAGAAGAAAAAAAATGGATTTTGCTGATATCGCAAATTAGAAAACACAAGACCTGCTCCGTTTGCCCCGTCTACCAGCGATAGCGTGTATGTGTGTGCAGAATTCACAAAATATCCATCAGATATACACCACTCGACTTGGTTCGTACATGCCAGGGGAGGAATGAACAAACAGTGTGCACCTCCCCCCAAGTCCACCCACCCACAACAGCACCCAATGCGCGATCCTAGTTTATTGTGAGAACGATGATGTTCTGACTACAAAACACATCCGTTCTTCGCAACGTCTACAATCTCTAGTATTTTTTTTTAAATTCTGTTGACGTTTTGTTAAAAAAAAGAAGGAAAAAAAAAACGTTTGCGCTATGTTCCTGCTACTGCTTACACATCAGGAATGCAAAATTAGGTGTGTGCAGACCGAAGGCCCAGCCCGAGCTACACCGATGAATGAAGAGCCATTATATTGTATGTACAATACGTAGCAATCCCTCGGGGGTGTTTATTTTAAAATTAATATTGTGAAAGTTAAATTTAAATAAAGAAAAAAATGTCTGATAAAAATACAATTTTCTGTTACGACAAGAAAACACACAATTCCGGGCCTGTCCGAGACATGCGATAATTCTTAGATTTTCGCCAGAACTCTTGCCAATTAAAATAAATTCAATTTATTAACGAATAAATTTCGTGAAATTTATGTGCTGCCACTCAGGTAAGAATGTGTGGGTGGACGATGGATGGAGACGAAGGTGTGCGGTATTGGAGCCGATGGACACACTGAAGAGATGGCAAAGATTATGAGAAAAAAAAATCACACACAATGGAAAGCAATATTTAAAGCGATTATCGAACATTCAAATTGGGATTAATGTCTAAACTGAGTACGGAATAAATTTGTGTGTCGCTTTCGGTTTCGGAGAGAATAAGCAAATCGCACGTTTTTGCATTTTTCTGTTAGGAAGTGACATTAGGTGTTGCTTATCTGGTTTTTATTCGCTCGATGTTGCTGATTTGATTTTAAATGCAGATTGTTGAAGGAAAACCCAATAAATCAGTCATGTCACCGACAATCGTCTACATTTTTTATATGACGTTGAGTGTCGTTGCACGAATGTCTTTATAAGTGAGCATAGTGATGAAAGTTCAAGTGATGCGAAATGTTTTATTAACAGGATTTTATTTGCCATTTAAAAGATTTAATGATTTTTTATTGTCTATAATGTGCTGTTAAAAGCAGTTGCCGATTGAGATCAGAATTGAATGATATTTATTCGGGAATAAATGCATTCCAAGTCATGAGCAATTTTAAGGTATTTTTTATTTCAAAAATGCAGTCATCATACGCCATTGCAGTGAAATTTACGCATCATGCATAAGAAAACTCTTGGATTGCAGGTAATGAATATGTATGCCTAACGAAAATTTGTAGGCTTGTTCTCAGTCGATGTATTATACCATAAAGCAGCCGGGCTTTGAGAATACCACACAATCATAAAGCACCGTTGAAGTTGTGCAGGAGAGAAAATAACGTTTCATGCAGGGTGTTTATTTTAGAAGTTTGTTTTTCATTTATAATGTCAAACCATTTTATGATATTTTCTGTGCTTGCTGACGACTTGTGTTTGATTTCACTGTCATTTCAAGAAGATGCACTCGTTCAAAGGGGGTAGTTTCTGCAGTGTTAATTGTGTCAATTTTCAAATCTTATCAGTGGTCAATATTTCTCCAAAACAGATATAGGCTCTGAAGATAGTTCCCGTGTTGACACTTCCCTATGAAATCACTGTGTGTAACATTCACTTTGCCCACAATTTCTAAAGCGTTGCCAAAATCAGGTTGATCCACATATACTAAAAATATCGATGTTTATGGTGTGAATTGAATAAAAAAAATGTGCTGTTCTCCTCGAAGATTCAAAAAATTGAATCCTCTCCTCTATTGGCAGACTTGATTCATAAAAAAAGATTAAATTGAAATGAAACTCCGACATCTGCTACCATAAACAAAGCCTCGCTGAGGCTACGCGAATGTATATATATATATACAGCACCCTTCTCGGTTAAAACAAAAGCCAAGCATCAACGAAGGACACTCAGAGAGAAAGCATGTCTTAGCATCACACCTTTGACGCACAATACATCGTACACCATTTATAAAAGTACACCCTAGAGTAACATTTCGCACGCGAGAATTATTTACAACAATTCATTGAATCGAAAATGAAATTCGTATCTTTTATCTTTGATTAGAATGAATTTCTCCCAGGAGATGTTATTCCGAGGGTAAATGGTGTTCCCCGAAATGAGGGAGCATTTCACGAATGTACTTATATAATAAATGTATAGGTTAAGCAAAATGTAACACCAGAAGGCGATCGTAAAGCAATGCCAAAAGAAAGCTAACTGACAATGGCAAATGCAAAATGTCAAGAACATATACAGACAAGGAGGAAAAAAAGGAGGCGTGAGCAAGGAGGATCATCGGCAATTAGCATTTCTTCCTGCGTTTAATGGCAGTTGGCGGCGTGAACCACCCTTGTTCCATTTCATGGCGATTATAGCAAAAACAGAGTCTGTTACCTACATCTTCTTATCCAACACCCCCGGTGAAACAAAAGAGGGTGAACGAGGATTTACAAATTCCATACAGAACCATACCAAATGCAATAAATTACCTTGATAAGGGGTCTGATTAAATTTAAATAAATTTAATAAACATAAATTGTTAGCGGCGACTGGATATTCCACCCCCCAGTTGTGTCTACCTCAAGCTTTATCATCCTCACACTGCTGTTAGACAAGAAAAACCGAGCAAACAAAAAATTTCGGCAGAAATACTTCTCCGAGAGAAAACATCCTGCATAGTAGATTAAGGGATCTCGAAGGGGTGAGTGCTGTACATACATATAGTTTATGCCTTGTGCCACCGGTGGGTGGGTAGTTCCCAGCTGCTGCCTTTGCCGTTGCTATACAGCAGTGAAGGAAAAGAAAGGAAAAAATACTCCAACAGTGTTCACCCTCCATTCCATTGTCTATATTGGGCTTTTAATCTTGTGGGTGGTTTATGTTTCATCGGGAGCTTGATACACGGGGGAGTGTGATAAGGCAGAACACCAACCTCCCTCTTCAACTTCAACACGACGTAGTCCTCCTTTCATTTTTGAGAACAAATGCTACACGCACAGAAGCCAATGAAAGAAGGGGGAGAAAAGCAAATTACGAACGAATAAAAGAAAGTTTAACAAGTACACAACAAACAGGGGCCACAGTCACAGCCACTCAACATTGGGCCAGCGAGCGGCGCAAAGTGAGAGCGTAATAAATTTCGCACAGAATGCTGGCAAGGCTGCCTTTTGTGGTGTCAGGAGCAGGAGACACCACCCCCCCAACTCCGGATCCCAGAGAAAGCCTAATAAGAAAATTACTTTCATTTGTAATCTAGAGATTAGTTGTTCCGATTTTTCATGCCGCCACCGCCATCAGCCGCACCACCCATGGCCATGGTGAATGGTCGTCGGGTGGGCGCAAATTTAGCGCCTAATTTTATGCGGTCGATGGTGTCACAAGCCATTAAAATAATTGCCCCAAACATCTATTCTATGAAATTCAAAAAGTGAAGTACACAAATATCGATCACAGATTCCTATCTGAAAATGAGTAGAACTTTTCTTATCTCAGCCCCCGCAAGCGATTCAACTGTGACTTCATTTTCCAAAAGGAGGCGGAGGAAACAAGTTTGCGTTCCAAAGAATCTAGAAAACTAATTTTTGCCACGATTTAAGGATCGTAGAACAGGAAGGAGAGCAGCCACATATATATTTTTTTTGTTTTGTTTTCAAATGCGTATTGAAATTGAACAGTCAAAGATGGGAGCTGAAGAAGAATCCAATGGACCGGGCAGTCATAGAAAAAAGCTACTCGACCATGCAGAGAAATTGGCGACAAAGTAGGACAATGGTCGTCCCTTTTTTTCGAGTGTATGTATATGTATGTGTTTATACATAAAAGCACGTTGATTTTGATGCTGCTACTGCAGTTGACTCGAGATTGAGTTCATGAAGGAGCAGATGTCTACAAAGAATGACGACGCCGATTCAATGGAGCAAAGAAATTGTAAAGAAACCAATTGTTTGTACATTCAGTTGCTTTTTATGTTATTGGCAGGTAATTTCACACTATTTTGTAATGGAAATGGTGTAGTTTTGAAAATACGTTTGAAGTACATTTAGCTAAATGAAATCATAAGTTGTAATGCATATTTTAGTTTGAATAAAGTTGAAAAATTGCAGATCACGGAAAAGACAGTCTTAGTCTGCATTCAAGTTACGGTTAAGGGCAACGTATTGTATTATAGAATTTCGTTCATTCAAATTGGCAACATTGTTGTTTTTGTGTTGTAAAAACTGATTTTACAGTTCTTGTTTGTTTAGAGGCCAGTTTGGCTTGGTAATTTATCATGAATTTACTTTGAAAAATATGATTCAATTCGAGCAAATCAAACTCACAATCAAACTAAAGAATAAGTCACTCTCGTCCGTATGCCTCCAAAATTATCATTGTGAAAACATTACAGTCAATGGATAGTGGTATAGAGACATAGTTACTAACTCTGATGACTCAAATGCCCGAAATCATATTCAAACATTATTGCCATAAGATGATCACTCAAATAGGTTAAATTTCTTGGGTATTAAGATCATTTTTCTGTGATTTACGCAAATTTCAGTTTCCCGCCACTATAAAAAAAAAACACCCTTTACGTTCTCATTGAAAAAAACAGTGTCCCATTTCCACAATTACCTGAAGCAAAATTAGTTTGTCACTTAATAAAAATGTAATATGTTCTAAACAATATTTTGCCTTGTGCGTGACACGCAAGAGTTAGTGGCATTCAGAATTTCTGAATTGAATCCGTTCCTCAAGCCAGTACTGCCGGCGGCCATAGGCGGACGCATGTAGAGGTACAAGAATAACACAATACCTCTTTTTAAGAATTCAAAAATCATTTAACTTATGTAAATGACCCGCCGACCCACCGCAGTGGGAAACAGAAACAGCCCACCCGAACCCTTGGTAATCAGATAGACGGTGTATTTACATCATGCAAACAGAAACATTTCATAATTATAATTACAAAAAAGTTTTCAATTAAATCCACGGTCTTGGTCATGATTTAAATATCCTAGATGGATACACGATAACCAATGCATCCGTGCTGGGCCTAACAGGACCACACCTCGTGCACGTCACATTAAAAACACGTTTCCACTTATAATTATTCTTTCCCAAGGCTTATAACTGCTCGTAGATACAACTCATAAAATGGAGAAACATGTGAAGACCAACAGCGGATGTCCCACGAAATCTGCCGCATGCGAGTTCACTTAATGCTTTTATAATCAACGGGGTTGCTAACCACAATCTGAACGCCGTCTTACATCGTTCTGATCATGATAAATGCAAGGAGACCTCTGTGTACTACCCCTTCAGTAATACCTTTACCAAAAAAAAAAACATGGGTTCCATCCGAGACGAGAACATGAATTTACATATCCCTTATTGGATATAAATCCCCAGTATCGGCCCTAAGTCCAAATTCGTTCACTTTCAACCCTCAACCGAGTAGTTTAATCCTTCGGGAATCCAGGCAAGAGTAGCAACACCAAAACGGCGCAGTAAATTTTGGTGTCGCAAAATGTGGACTTGTATGCAATTCGAACGAAAAATGTACGTCTTCCGTGAAAGGACTATCGGTTTACAAACGAAATGAGGCAACTTATTTATAGATTTGTTCTTAACCACCCTCATTCCCAGCACCACCGCCGTCACCATCACCACCCATTGGAGTTTTGTGAAAGTGCATAAATACAAAATAAAATCGAGTACGTTGCGGAAGAATATTGTGTGTGCGTGGCACACTCATGTGTGTATCATTTCAGCATGCTAACTCCCTCGTGTTATTCCTTTTTTTGTATTTATTTTGCTTAAAAAAAAAGAAATTCGTAATGTATACAATCAAATCACCGTATGGCCATGTATGGCGGAGAAAGTGAAAGCGGTGGAGATGTGATGTACGACACAGAGACCGACCAGCACCACCACCACCATTGGTACTACCATCAACCCTCTAACAAGATGGAAATTTTCGAGGGTAATTCATTTGATGGCGGCGTGGCGGCTCCCTGCGGATATCTTAGCGATACGAATACAAATGGCTGAAGCAATGTGATATAAATTTATGTTTTGACATTTTTATGCGAAGAATTTTGACATAGATATTAGATGGCATATTGAATTCGTCGAATAGAGTATGAAAGTATAGAAAACGAGCACATGGCGAACGTACATAGGTAGGTACAGTCAATGTGAATTGAAATTACTATTGTATTGTAGAGAATCAAGTAGGCGGCAGCATTTGTACATGCTTTTATGTTCGCATTGTTAAGGATCAAGATTTATGTTAAAGGGATACATTTGAGAATACCTATACAGATTTGTTTGAATCACACGTTGTAAATCGTTCGAGTTGATTTCGACATGTTATAATATAATAATTGCTTATGTAAAAAAGAATCATTTGATTTAGATGAACCGCATTGGAAACTTGAGTGTGAGGAGCACATTTACTAATAATCTGGAGGTAGTCACAAGAGGCGTCAGTCCGAGATCGATCTAGGTTTAGCTTCTACAGCAACCCAGTTGTGCTGGAGTTCTATAATGAGTGGATGCGACCGTACAGTTGTATACCGACTCCAAAGGGTTTAGTTTTAGATGGCTTTTGGAGAATTGTCAGTGACACGGAAAAGATTGAGCGATGAATTAGAAGAGTTGCATTGAACGTAGCACCCGGACGTACCTAACTCCTACGCGTCGTACGGCGTCCACATTATCCTCGTACGGGGAAGTATTGATTATAGCACCCGATTTCACATGAATTCACGGGTATAACAGAATTTGTGTGCATCCGTGTTGCCGTCTCCACTTAACAATATGTGTATTCCCCAAATTATAGAAGCTTTTCCGATACAAACTTGATTCAATAATCTGAACATCATGTTAAGTTAAAGAAAATCCTTGAACTTGAAACAACAGCTCGAAAGAACATATTCGATTATTCCAAACTATAACTACAACCACTCAATTAAATTTGAATGAAGGTTTCACATTCTCGGTATAGCTACTTGCCCAAAGGTATGAGTGATGTTTATTGAATATTAATCATTTTTGACAGACATTTTTTCACTACAAATGTCTGGAAAATCCGTCGCGAGTGAATCCGGGTGTCAACAAATGCGGTAGCTTAATCTTTCTACAATTGATTCAACTTTTGTCAACCATTAAACGTGATCGTCCTCGTATATCGCGGAAGGTATATGAACCAACACATTTCACAAAACAATGTCTTATTCCATCAAGCTATGCCTACTCGTATTTTTCGCATCAAAACTCACTGAAAAGAATTGATTGTCATATACAATGTTGTGCATTCGCACCTCATGCTGTATAACCTGTGTACATCCTCACACTCCACATTCCAGATGCACCGCAATATCGTAGCTAAATCAAAGAACACTTCAAAGAAACACTTCGTCTTGCGAGTCTTGCGAGGGCTGAGGGGGGTGAAGGAAGAAGAAGTGCAATGTGTCCTCATGCAACTACTTTAACTATCGCTGCAACCTCCCCAACATGCAATACACTGGTATTCGCGCGACCCCGTTTGCAATTTAGGTGAGCTACGGGCCACACATACGACAATAAAATGTAAATGAGATCATTTTTCGTGTGACCGCACGAGTCATAAAATTTGTTTTTACGATCGTTTTATGATCTATTTACGATTACGTTGTTTTTGTTGTCTTTAAACAATATTTGTTGTTGTTGCTGTTTCTCTTGTTGTATTGTTGTTATTATTGCTAGTGGTGGCGTTGGCTGTTGGTGTTTCTATTGTACTCAGCTCAACGTGGTTATTATGGATTTCTCTATGACCAGCACTGACAGATAGTAAGCTTGATATTGTCGCCATCTACGAGTAGCAACTGGTTGTTAAATCAAAACAAAGTGTAGAGAAAAAAATCCAGTAAGATTGATTACCCTGAAGCCATGCCTGTGCATATATAATTAGCCATGCACTCTAGTCCGATGCTGCTGTTGTTACGCGCTCTGCTTCTGTTGCTATAAATACTGAATGCAGTCATATTCTTAGATCTGTCTGAACCCGGACGGGATGGCGATTGCAATGATGATGTTGATTATGTATGATGATGTGGATGAGGGTTGCCGGCCGGCGTTTCGTTCTTCGGTTTGCCTTTGCCATATGGGCGTTGTGCTACATATGCTGTGCCAAAGTCATTGATTGTTTAGTTGTTCATCCTCAGATGTTGTGCTGACATGTAACTGAGTGCTGCAATTTTAGCTGTTATTATGAGGATATGATCACCTTCCTATCGTTCACAGAATGCGCCATAAGAATGAAATGTGACTTTGCGAGTGAAGGAGCATAAGCAGGCATTCATAGCTCAATACAACATGAGTTGTTTATGGGTTGGCCAACGTGTTCGACTGAAATAAGAATCCCGCGTGAATTTTTTCCTCATATTGCATCGTACTAAACGTGTCAAAATGGATAATTGAAGTGGACGCTGGCACGGTTGTCGAGATTGTGTACCAGGAAATTTTATATGCATCATGTTGTGGGTGGACATTTGCATTGAAAACGGATTTTTTGTTGTTGTTCCAATCGGATGGATGGATGGATGGGTGGAAATTGTTTTATTGCCTTAGCTTATGGTCTTTACGTGTGTCGAAGTTATCAAATTTATTTCTGAAAATTACTTAACTGACAGCACGCTTCGAGCATCGCGTCGTATTGCAGTGACTTCAAAGGAACTTCAGTCCGATGTTGCAATCATTGTTTTGCACACGGAAGCCCTAATGAATTAATTTTCCTCATATGAGGTCTGCTGTCTTTTCCCTAGAAAAGTGCATTAACCTGCAAGGAAGCAGGTGAAATGTGATTGCATTTTATGCAGTCTTAATCGCAACGATCACACAAGATTTAATGGCTCTCTGCATGTGATCTCAATTAAAAGCTGATAATCACAGTAGCAAACAATTAAAATAACACTTTTCACACGCAACGGCAACTACCACAAGGGGGGCGATTCATTCAAGTGTGTGCATTGTTTGGACTTTGTATAAATAGAGCGTCAGGTATGGATTAAGACCGCAAAATGCAAAGTGCATGAGTTAACTCATTTTATTTAGCAATGTAATGCTGAATCCGCTTAACCGGCATTTAATATACAAGTCAACTTGAATACAATCGTTTCATCTATTCCGATGGCTTCGGCAAACATTGTGGTCTACCAAACACGTGCATGACAGGGAATGGCAAAATAAAGGGTGTTTTTATGCCGAACAAGATATGTCTGCGCAGCCACCAAACAAACATGGCATTCGGATTTAAATTACAACAATTCACCCTCGTCCCTTATTTTATTGGCGCGTCTCATCATGCTGGGGGAACAACTCAGCACCCATCTATCTGCTGGACTTTTCCGGCCAAAGAGACACTATGACAAGTCGTCATCGATGTTCTATTCATTTAGTTAGGTTGTTGTGCAATCGAAATTCGGTTGATCTCTGGCTTCGCTGGTGATGCACGTATTATATAGCTAGTCAAAGGGTATGATCCGTGTATCAGATGACAAAAAAAATGGAAATTAAAATCCGCCTTATCATCATAAATAATACTTCCAAGCCACCAAACAGTGCGATACTTTTATGTGGTTAATGCGGCACCATTTCTTTTCTCTCTCTCACTCCAGTGCGTCTGGGTCACTCTAGGGGCTTATCCTACTCCACAGATACACTGCCCCTGTCCACCATTAATTATTCTCAATCGATATCGATTCCGAAAAGAGCACCGAAAATTTGGAAACATTTCTTCTTTTTTTTTCTTTCTTGGATTTCCGTTCTTGTACAGTGTTGCTTTTATTTATGCTTGTTTTTTTTTTTTGAATATTCGTTTCAATTAATGCCGTCGTCTACTATCCTGTGGTTTCTCACTGGCTAGGGCTTACTCATGATCAGTAGTGCAATAAATTACTTCACGTTTTTTTGTAGGTTGCTTCGTAATTAAATGTCCTTTAGTTCTCATTAGGTTTGAAGCAATTAAAATTCAGAGATACATGTGTATTTACGTGTCTGTGTAGTGCATATGAAATGTACGTTCAGTAATAGACACATTAACAAGTGGAAATGCGGCTTAAGTGAACATGCACATTCGATGGTTGCTTGCGATCACGTTCGTTTCTGTTGAGCGAGCGGAAATTTCACGCCGGATAATATCCAGCATAACTTAGCCAATGGTTATGTGCTGCGGCAATACGAGGAGGGTTTATATGAACTCTTTCAGTTGACCATAGCATGACCGTGGTTAAGTGAAGATTCATTTGTGTAAGACTTACAGGATCGAGATCTCGCTGAACTGAGAATCATGAAAACTGTGCCACATCTCTTCCCGTTCTGTGGTACGAAATCCCAACAGTAAAATTATGTGTTTCGTCCAAGTGTTGTCTACACAAATGAAAGATGGCCTGAGCTTGTCATATTCAATAATTACCTCATCCGAAAGGATGGCCTTCACAAGATTCGAATATATGTGTACAATGTCCGTGAAGTATACAAAATTACAAAAAAATATATATTTTCCGACACACCACAGCCGAATAATGATTTTATCATGCCTACGTTATTAGGATTAGCGAGAAGACTAATAACTAACCTAAAATGCCTTTCTTTCAGACTCTCCAACAAATATGGTATCTGTCAAATGAAGAAAAAAATTCCTTTGAATTGTTATGAATAGACGTAAAGATGGCTTCACAAAAGGATTGTTCTCTACATCGCTGAGTTTCTCCTCCATTAAAAGGCTATCGCACACACAGCGAGAAAGGTTTGGGATCGACGACAAGAGACCGATGACGCTGCCCATAAAAAAACATTTTTCATTTTTTACCCCAGGTATCTGAACGATTGTAGGATAATATTTAAGGGAAAAAAAGCATTCTGTATGAATATCAGTGACTGATTCAAGGACACGACTACATAACTTCCACATGAGAGTACAAGGCCAAATGCATTCAAACAAATAATGTAGTATGAACGCTCAGCGAGAGGGTTAATTTAAAAAAAAAACCCCTTAGTCTCAAGGACTAAACTCTTGAGAACATATTTTATTTTTTTTTTGTTTAGAAAGAAAAAGAAAATTATATTCACTTACCATTGAAATCTCCACAGACGACACGTTCGAAAGGGCTACCCATCCAATCTGAAATGAAAAGAACACACATCAAAACAGGAAGAAGGCATTTTTTTACAATTTATTAGGTACCATCCGATGGTACACAGTGTATCTATTGCGTTTATCAATGAATCTCGTCTAATCATAAGGAAAGTACGTTGATTATAAATTTTTGAATACATGGAATACATTTCACATTGCTAGTTTTCGATGAGGAGCATCTCTAATGGTTTGGGGGAAGTCTGCTTTTCATTTGTAAATTTCTTTTCATATTTCGTAACATCCTTTAGAGTCTTCTTCTTGGATTTCTCTTCAACTTTAATTGGGTGCTAACGTATGATAGCAATAACAAATCACATTGATCTACCCCCACAGAATGATGTTTAGATTTCACATCTTTTTTTTCCTTCCTCTCAGGAAATTTGTTTGCTTTTCCAAGTGGAACAGAACTAATTCTTTTTTTTTTTTTGATTACTCGAAAGAAACACTTTTAATTGCCTTTCCAGATTGATCATTGACCAATCAAAGGGTACTTAAGAAAACACGTAGCGTGTGATTGAAACAATCAAACTACGGTGAGCTATTTCAGTTTCATAAACAAAACGCGGAAGAATTGTTTGACTCGACGAACAAAATTTATTGGAATGTCGTAAATTTTGTAGGTGATCTATGTGGCGAGTTTACAAAGCAATTAACGTGTGTTTAATTCGCACTATCGAGAGAGCTGTGGCTGAGAGTTGAAAGGTGTACTTTACATCGATTTGGGCAGCGATTGAGGTCGTTAAATAAGTAAGATTATCCATTACTGGCCTAAATAGTTGATCAAGTGTATAGGTCGTAAATTCTGTTAAGACTCGTGATTACACATCACCTTTGATTTACATTTCATACGGTGTTGGGGTGATGTAAATATTATATATGAAACCAGCCAACGCTTATTTGATATCAAGCGATGTCAAGGACAGAAACCACTTTGATATTGAACACATTATGTCAGTATCACATTTCAAGTCAAGAGTTCAAGGCTATCGATCAAGTAAGCAAATTAAAGGGATTCGCATCGCTTCTAAAGCACCCTGTTAAGACATGTGACGTCGTATACGCTGACTTTGGATGCTTTACACTAAAACGTTTTTTACAGGATTTTCTCTCGCCGTATAACTTTGTCATTTATCAAACGATTGGCTTGAGAGAGAGGGTATAACTTCAAGAATGCGCAATTGGAACCATGAATCGCTTTACAACGCGCCGAAATAATGACGCTGGACATTGAAATTATTTCAGTTGTCTTAACTAAACGTGCGCACTGTCGAAAATATGGTGGCCAACAAGCACCGTCTGACAACACTATTCGTCGTTTGGTGTCGAATCTTGTTGACCACGGGACCAGTGGGAGTTCGTCGACATGCCGTTCATCAACGCCTAAGACGTTCCAATGAACTGGTTAAAGCGGTAAGAGTGGGAGAGTGTTGCCGAGAACTCACATGTGTCGTAACCGAGCTCAGCATTTTGTTGTCAGTGGAACCAACTTGCGGCGCATTTTGAAGGAGGATTTATATTTGTTCCCGTAAAGTGCAATAGACTCAAAGAGTATTGCCGACAGGCCATCCACGTCACTTGGAATACGGCCAAAAAGTAGCTCGAATAGCTGACACTGAAAATGGCTACAGTGACTGATGTCCAGATTTTACCCCACCGAACTTCTTTTTGTGCGGTTATTTTTAGAGGTTAGGCCACTCTAGACCTCAAAAATGATGTCCCAAAAGATGATGGTCGGGAAAAAATCTTTAAGTACTCGGTTTTCGAATTTTAGTACAAGGCCCCGTGGTCTCCTTTTGTGAACTCTCAAAACTTCAAACGCGTGTGTTTCGAAACTGCATTTTTCAAATTACAGGAGCTGTTTGTCGGACAGTGGAAACTGGAAAAACGGAGACGTCGTCGGAAAAATGCTGCACAGCCGCCATTTTGAAATTCATCACTCAAAAAAAAGTTTGTCTCTCTTTATTGAAATCTGGATTTATTTTGTAACCTAAAAAAGCCTATTTGTGTTCGTCTTCTAGAGGGTAATGTCACCCTTTTAAACCAAAGTGTCTCCCGCAAGCCAAGCATTCGTGCGGAAATCATTGCTATACCGTCCGCGATGCTCGAGAAAGTGATGGAAGACGTAGTAAATGGGCACATTTGCCTTTGGTCAATAGAGACTGGCACTTATTCAAAAACTAGGCGCACCCGAGTTGTCACTCACAGGTGCACAGTGAGTGCATTTTCACTGCAAATACTATCGCAATCGCACTACGCCATATGACAATAAATCAAACACAACTTATCATGAAACAACGCCAAATAAATTCATGAAAAGCAAATAAAGCCCAATAAAACGTTAATTTTCCTCCGCTGAGTACTCAGCTTGAGGCCCGCGACACAGAGTGGTATCTTCAGTGAACTTTCAGCGCCCCTGCAAAGCCTCTGTCGAATGCATGTCGCGGGCGAAACGCTTAAATATTTAACCAATAAAACTTTGCGTCTTTCTATTTTTATGCGGTGATGATGTGCATTAGACTGCAAATAAATAATAATAGTTTATGGATGGCTTTGCACATTTTAGTATGTCATCGCCGCTTTGTGGTATTGTGAAGTTTCTTGAACGTGTGCATGTGTTTTTATTTTTTTTAAATATAAATGAGGAAAACCCCAACGAACATTTAGAGATAACAACTGAGTAGCTTGTGGAATTTGTACGTGCTGTCCAACCAAGTATTATACATTGTTGTATGGTGTTCGAATGCGCATGCTTGTCTACTGCATAGCATTGAGTTCTAATTAAAAAAAATTGCACACATATTCCTTTACTTAATAGTAAATGCAAGTTTTTTCCTCTTCCGTTTTGTCTCTCAGCGGTGTCGGTGGATGTGACGTTTTGATTCAGTTAGCAGTTACCAGTTGGGTCACCTCAACACAAAGAGGATTCAATGAATGATTTGATTTCAAATAAAGAAAGTTCATTATCTTTGACTTGCTATGAGTCAGCAGCATTTGCTTTGTCTTCAATGTTCGGCTTTGTTTGAACAACTACGAATAGCTATGATCTACTGCACAGATCTGAAAATTACTCAACGAAATGTTCCTTCGGCGTCTATTAAAATTAAGATATTTTTTACCAAGCTGAAAAGGTTGTCATAAACAAAGCTTACAATTTGAAACTTGGAATTTGTAAAGCGGGACTTAGGACGTTTGGGTTTTAGGAAAATCCAAAACAAAGCCTGCTCAAGCATCTGACAAAAGTCATTGTTGACGACCAACGAACAAGTAATATTCAGTGCCTCAGTCATTAGCATACTTTGTCTATTAATGGCTAACACATGACACAGACTATTATAACGTTCCTCACACAAATCGAATCCCCACATCATTAAGCCGATTTATAATCGGCTGAGTGTTCCGTTCCGTCAACCATTCGCCACCAAAAATCTCATCAATATGTGAGCAACGTAAACAGATGTATTTTCATCTCAACACTTTCTCGTCAAGCTCACCATGTCAACGAGTTGAATTAACTAAATTGTACGGATGTAGGAGAATTTCAAATTTCGAAAGCAAAACGCTATGAATCAAACCGCAAAGTATCAGGCATTACGACCGATCAAAAACAATGCCGAAACAAATGAAAGCATGCCTCATTATCTCTCCAGTCTTCTCTGCTGTCGATCGTTGAATGGAAAATTCATTCAAAAATATACATTTTATGAGCCATTATGTTGCTTTTATTACATATAGTGCCCATCTACATCTCTATCTCTTTACCTTTTCAAAGCGGCCCTGTCTCTTTCTTGCGCATACGAAAAGGAGCGATGACTCTGTGACTCGCATTGATTCATTATCATCTCTTCCGTGAGATGAGGGCAAAATCTCATTACTGCTTGCGACCGACCTTGAGTCAATTAAAATCGCTTTAGAAATTTACTTCCGATACAAATGAAGGAGGAAAAAAACAAACATTATTAACGATCGTCATAAAAATCAATTAAACAAACAATTCCCAAAATTGTTATTACCGTTAACGATTTTTTGATCAAACCATTGTTTACTATTTGAAAGAGTCTACCTCTGAGTGGACACAGTATGCGCGATCGTGTTTAGATCGGTAGATGTGATTTTCAGGTAGACATGACAGAGATTACACACGTCCCAGTAGTATCCGAAAGTTGCAATGAACTTGAAATGTGGGTGTTTTCATATCGATGTTATTTTTTTTTGTTTGGTCCCTTCTATTTAAGAATTCAAATCTTGTTGCAATAAATTGCTTATAATGTAATTTATTTGATTGACAGCTCGTAAATATTTAAATTGTATTACAAAATTATACTTAATAGTGCGGTGGTAATTCAACTTAGTCGGCCCACAGCTTTTCATGTTGGGATCCATGTTTTCATGTTTTTTTTTTCGTTCGTTTGACGTTTTGGATTTCCTTGTACGCCGAAGAAGTTTATAGGAGTGGCCCTGAACATGGCATGGCATGGATTACCCACGACCAGACCGGCATAGCTTACGTTATTTTTGTCTGAGTATTTCTCTTGGTTACTTTATCTAAGTATACTAGTGAGAAACTGATTTTCGATATCCCGCTGAATCCGGCAAAGGATTCTGGAAAAAATAAATTATATCGAAAAAAAAAGAGAATATTATATTGGACGAGGAAGTCCGAATGCAAATGAGTTGTGGCAGTGATTTATGTCAAAGTTCCGTGACTCACGAATATTGTCATCGATTGGCAGATAAAAAGAATTTCAAAGGAATGTAATAATTTCAATAATTTATATTGCCGCAGATAACACTGATAAGCGTCATTAATGTGACACAATGTATGTTCCAGCAATTTAATTAAATTTTATTTTATCTACTCTACATATAGCACATATGTACGCATATATTGTAGATGCGTGTATAACAGAATGCTGCTCTTTATCTATATAAAAAAATGTTATCTATTTCTTTTGAATCTTTTATGTGAATTGATAATTTTCGTATAAAATTTTATTACTTGCGAAAAGTATTTGTAAACTTTTATTTTATAGCAATTCGAGTTGTACATTGGATTTCCTTTTTATCGAAGCAATATTCGAAAAGTGGTCTATGGTACGGGGGTTCGGTTGTAAAATGTGCTCTCGAGTAAAATAATTAGTCAAAGTTGCCTGCCTGCATTCAGTGTAAGATGGAATTTTCATTAAGGCATTTAATGGAGTTATGAAAATTCCAATCAGTAGAGAACCATTCATTTAATTACGAGATGGTAATTTCTGTCTCAAGTCGATGTGGTTCGTCGACTCGCCATCTGCAGATCGACCTAATAATTTGAAATCGGAACACATTTTCATGGACTCGTCGATTTGCGGTGCATTTGCTACGTTAATAATAAAACTGAGACTATTTCCCTTATAATATTGCGTGGTAAGTATTGAAAGCCTACATTTGACTTATAAAATTATGAGTAGGTCTTAGGAAACTGTAAGAATTATAGCGAAACACATAAAGTGCAGCGAACTCGAATGCTGGACTCGAATGTCGTTTCTCTTGGAACTCCCTATGAATCCATTTCCAATCGCATATCTCCTATTAAAGTAGGTTGGCTGGCAATGAACCAATATCGATGGACAAGACAGGACTTTTAAAGCCTTTTGAAAATGAATGCTGCAGGCATGAGTAATGACATGTGCGCAGTGCCAGCTGGGTATAAACTTATTCATCCAACAAGCCCAGATGCAATACTCTGGGTATATCTGAAACGCACAACTATGCAACATTCTAAGCAATTTAATTAAAATATCAAGATAACATTATGATACATTGATCTAGGGGAGTGTAATTAAAACTAATTGAGCCAATTACGTCCGTCAACTAATAAAAGCTGACAGAATGTTTGACACTTATTGCACATACTAATTTGACTTTATTACTAATTTTTTTTATTTAATTTTATTTTTTCAAAATACTTTGCAATCAACCTAATCCTGTTTAACGACCTTTTATATGATGAAGAAATAAGACTGAGCATACATTTTTATAAATCGAAAGAAGCGTCACGCGTTAAAAGCATTTTCAAGTGTTGCTCCTACTTCAGATTGCAGACAAACTTACAATGCACATAAACATGAGAGAGAGCTCTACTTACCCGTCAATGTCATCCACGGATATCGCGGCAAATCGGCAATACTTTGCCCTGCGCCGGCGGACGGCACAACACCAGACGATGGCTGTGTGCATGCATTTCCCAATGAGTCGACACCAATTGCGCCGGCCGATGCTGCTGAGACAGCCGATGCAGCAGCCTGGTGATAGAATTGTGCAAAGCTTGATGCGCTAGCAGGTACGCTCATTGACTGATAGCTATTCATCATACTGTCTGTGTACCTGTAAATGGGAGTCACAAGTATATATATGTGTAAAAGTTATTTCTGTTACCTGCGAAAGGACTGTAGAAAATCGAGGCAGTCTGTAAACCAATCGAATGCTTATCACCGTGCACTGTGTGGTCAGGACGACATTACATGGTGTGCGAGCAGTCAAATAAATTTTGCGCAGGCTAGCCTCCACAAATTATGTCCGAACAAACGATGGTCATTGGTTATAAGATGACCCGCTGGTTCTATGCCGGTGCACACACACAGTATGCAAATTAGTGAAAACCAACATATCTTTCCTAGTTTACAAAGAAAAAGTTAGTCTCATAAAACTCCGGGAGGCTGATGTATTGAGTTTTGGGACAATAGGAAATTTGTTGGTACCCGTGACTCGTGGTCAGAGTGGCGGACATGTAAATAAGGTGCCTAACCGCAGTTGTGGGTGAGGAAATCATATCCCCGACGGTACGATGACTATTTTGTAATGGCCTTCGATTGGTGTACAGACGAAAAATGTTGGGCATACTGAGGCATTCAGAACTAAGTGAAGAGCAAATATCGACGTGTATGTACCTGTGCAAGGTATTCACGCAAGAAGAAGCTTAACCGATTGAGGATGTCTGCAAGAGTGGCACTGTGTCTTACAGGCAGCTATGAATCTGAAGCCGAAAAATGCTCTCTATTGAGATTTTGGATATCATTAATCCAGAGATTTGACATATTCTACATCAAATGCATCTTTCGCCAAATAATTATCTTCGCTCTTTTATCTGAACGCCCCACTAAGCCCGATGGGCGAATCAACCGAATAATTACCTGCAAGATTTATCTTCAAGACCAGAGAATCCAGGCATTCCAGTCAGTCCACCATGCGATGTGGGGTGGTTCGATACGTATGGATACATTTTGCTTGTTGGAATAGCGAACGAGTTGGGACTATTATTTGAATCGGCGCTTCCGCGTAAGGGGCTACCCTCGGCAGCTGAGCTTAGGTGGTGATGTGACGATGGTGACAGTCCGTTGGAACTTCCAGTTGCAGCAGCACTTGTTATAACTTTATGATTTTGGAATGCAGCTGCTGCGGCTGCGGCTGCTGCTGCTGCGGCGGCGTTTAGCGAATAACTGCTGCTAGTATTATTGCTGCTCGAACTTGGCGAATGACCAAATGTAGCCGGCGACGACGAAGATACAGGTGAATTTGAACTTAATTGATGTTGCTGAAGCTGTTGCTGCTGATGTGCGGCGGCAGCGACTGCAGATTGTTGCTGCTGCTGTTGCAATTGCTGCTGATGATGATGCAATTGCTGCTGATGCTGATGATGATTTTGTTGTGCTGCGGCGGCGACGGCTACTGCAGTTGCTGAAGCGACGGCTGCTGCGGCGGCGGCTGCTGATGATGAATTTTGTTGACTTGTTAAATGTGAACTTATAAATGGTTGAAACTGTGGATACTTTGGTAGCATACTATCAAAAACAAATTTTGACATTGCACATATTTACGTTACGATCTGGTTTACGAAGGAAAACAATTTTCTTTTTCTTTAATTTCTTTTTGAAGTTATTTTTCGTTTTTACAAAGGAAGAAGGGGAGATAGATTTCAGTTTTGTTTGTATTTGTGTTAACTATTGTGGAACTTTACTTTGTATCATTTTGTTAAGCAGAAAGCAGAATCTAACCCGAGAGACTTAAAAAAATTGATTCAGACAGACATGTAATAACAAGTATCTATAGTTTTGTTTTAGTACTGAGAATAGATAGAAGAATTACGTACAGAAGTAGAAAATTGAATTGTTATTTTTACCTTTTGTGCAATAAAAACTTAGGTTTTCGTTTAACTGTTAACTCTATTCCCTGGCGGATAGAATAATGAAAATTGTATTTGAAACTGAATTTATTGCAAACAATTCCATGTATTTTCAAGTGACGACTCCTACACCTGCTGCGATAAGTTGCTTTGTTGAATTCTTTGTGTTTTTTTTACTTTTTACAATCCGATAAAGAATAATAATTGGAAAATATTTTTAATTTCATTGACTACTACTTTAACTTCAGCACGTGGCACGTGGGTCCAAGAGCACTTATATTCTGTTCACTTTTCTGTTTTAGTGGCAATAAAAGTCTGATGGGAGAATAGGTTTTGTATTTTTCGAATACATTCACAAATTTGACACTGATATTTGGATACTTTAACTCATCATCACAGACATACTCACTGGGAGATGAAATGTATTTTTCTTAACTCTGAGATCGAAAGATTTTGAACAGCACTTTTTCTTACAAGAAACTCGGCTCACTTTGAAATATGTAATTCTTTTTGAATATTTACACAAGTAAATGGCACAATAACAACACTTAGTGTATCTGCGAGAAACTGCTGCGTGTATCTGCGTCCAGCGATCAATGTTAACGTTCTAACTATGTATCTATGAGAGTAATAACGGCGCCCGTTTTTATGATTTTTTAATTTTTACGGTCATTTTGTTGACCATATAACAAAACATTTCCAAGATTTATCCGCACTAAATTTTCATTTCTTTCCACAAGCACCGCACCGTGTAAAATGCTTGACAGTTTTCCAACTCTCGAGAGTGTCTCGCCGCGTTTGTTAAATTTTCCTTTTTTTTATTTTTTGTTCTTGTGTTGTGTGTCTTACGAAATTTTATTGCAAATATAAAAATGAATTAGCAATTAACCCGCAATGTAAACAAGGAAAACAAATATATACGGCTTATGAACAAGAAGAACGTACGACGGGATATATCATAATTATGTGGTATATTCGAGTGAATTGTTTTTTGCCAATTTGAATTGTGAGCGATGATGGTTCTTCTACTCTCGGATGTATGATGATGAGACAACCTCGCCGCTGATGATGATGATGACGGAGACGATACGACGAAGACTACAGCGACGACTACGACGACGACAATGACGATAATGATAGTATAATAGATGAAACAAACAACAAAATAGTGTAAAGTAGGTACTAATGCGCCACACAACGAATAAAGAAGAGCAGTGAGAGTGTGTATTGTACAAGTAGTACAGCAAACAACCGTTTTGGCGGTACTATAAATATAATAAAAACAATTTTTGTTTTTTTGAAGAGTATAAAAATTTTTGTAATAGGTAATTTTTCGATCGTATAAGTCCGAAGCTGTTTGCGTTATGAGAAGTAGTTCGTTTATGGCACAATACAAAAGCTATGATGATATGGTTACGCGATTTTGCTTCACGCTATATTTTTGTCGAATACATATAGATACGTATATACACGGGTTCGGTTTTGTTGAGTTGTTCGAAAAGCATTTGGTGTGCTGTTGAATTTTTTTTCTTGTTCCTCTTTTCGCCGTCTTACTTTCCTGTTGGGTTTTCTGACTGTGTATATACAACAGATACAATGATACGCAGAGAGCACCACAGAGCAACCCCAAAAAGTCGACAAAATCCACACACAGAAGAAAAAACGTATCTCGGGATCATAAGAATGAGTTAGAGATAGTTGAGTGGTGCACGTGTTGGCCCGTTCGCACATTCGCCAGAGGCCGGTGGTCGTCGGCTCTGGCTCTGGGTCTGGGTCTGATTCGACTCGAGTGTTGGGTGCTCCCCGGGTGATGTTGTGTGAGATTTATGATATTCAATGTGTGCGTTAAAAAGGAAAAACTCTGTGATGTGAGTGTGTTAGTTTGATGGGTGTGCATGTGTTTGCGGTTTGTGCGAGAACAGAACTGGATTCTGAGTGGAATCTGTAGGAAAATATAGGAATGAGATGCGTTCGTATCAGAATTCCAATTGAGACCGATGCAAGAAGTGGAATTTCATATCTGTGTTTTGTATCAGACTTGGCATGCCAGTAGTAGGTGTTATATCTATACATTGACCATGTGCTTTTGAAAAGAGCTTTCCATTCTTGTATGTGTCGTTTCACATTTTTCGGTATTTTTCTCTCTCTGAGAGTTAATGTGAAGCGCCCACAACTTATCACCTGGACGGAGTGGGACAGTGAATAATTGCTTGCATTACAGCCGTCCCTCTTTAGAGTGGAGTAATAAGGGGAGCTTGAAAGATGCATTTGTTATTGTTGTTGTTGTTGGTATTGTTCTCTCCACTACTTGGGCTAAAGTGTCTATAATCATAGCTGTAATGCTATATAAAAGGGAATTGGTTGAATTTGTAATAACAATAACTGAAATGGTGCGATTGTACATTGGGTGTTTTATTCTTTTCTTTTCCCAAATACGATTTAATTACAATTTTAATGAAGTGTTACGAGTATAGTTGGGTTTAGATTTACTGTCTTAAGGCGTGCAATATTAATGTTTATGTTTAACATTAAATTTTGATCGTATAATCTATAAGATTGACATTACATATTCGTTATTTATAAAAATTGTACTATTTTTTTTCCATTCTGATCACATGTATAAAGAACTAATTTAGTTCATGAGTCTATTTTTATTACAAATTTAATGGATTTATTTGATCTCCCCTTTAATAGAAAAAAATATTACTATCTTTTAATTAAGATTTTTGTATATATAAATAAAAATGTGCTTAAGTATAACATATTGTAATTTTTCATTGTTATAATTATTTATTAATAATTATTATATTATTTTTTAATATATATTTTTATTATTAATTTTAGATTAATTTTTAAACTTATCAATATTTCTTTGCTTAAAGCCTAAGTACATGTATAATACTTGTACATGTATTTCCTTTTACATCTTTGCCATATTTAAAAAAAAATTATAAATAAAATATGTAAAAAAAATATACTAATGATTAAAACATTATAAAAATGGGATGTGGAATTAAAAAATATAGCTAATATAGGGACATGATGAATCAATTTCAAGGTCAGTCTTCACAGTTTGGAAATTAGGAAATATAGCACTTACCGGCGTACTTCATTTTAATGAGTGAATATTTTTGCCTAGCAGGATTTGAAAAAAAGAATATAATGCCACCATGATATATTTGTGAACTCATAATCAACGCATCAAATATTCTGAGTTTCTAGAAAAGTGGAGTATATCCAAATGTTAGGCCCTATTTTTTTTAATTGTAGTCTCTTCTTTTTACTACCCTAAATGTTGGATATCAGTGAGCAAAGATCACCTAAGCAAAGTAAAGGAGGAGGCACGTGTATAAAAATCAATCTAGCAATAGTAGGAGGATAATAAGTTGTTAATATAGGCACCATTCTTAGAAACCAGAAACAATGACTTTTTAAGAGAGGTAAGAACCAGATGTGATGTTGAACCAACTTAAATGTGCTCCAATAAGAATGTGTAATTTAAGAATCAATTGGAAATTCAACATGTTTCTTAAGAATTGTGGAATTTTTAATTTTATGAACACAGAAACGCTGCGGCCGATATTGGAATACAATATTCATCATTATATAATATGTATAGCGTTCTCGTATAATTACAGAAGCATTTCGAAAATATGAATTCTGGTATTTCCTTTTTGCACGAATGAGTTTAGATCTTTGACGTAGACTTTAATTTTAATATAACCCCAACAAATGTGTTTATTGGTGTTCAATAGCACGATCGTGACGCCTCGGTAAATAACACGTGGTACCAGCAGTTTGGCTTTTATGACCCTGGTGCTGGAACCGAACTTCGTCCATGTCTAAAGCACTAATTTCAGACGAAACAAAACCAGTCAGCATTCTTCAGTAACGTAATCTATTGTGTGTAGTTTTATTCTTGCGTCAATTTAAAATTTACTTGCATATGAGGTGCAATTCATGTGATCGTCTCAAATTTATTACAGGCGGTGGCACTCTCTTCTGATCTTGCCGAAGTAACACGAGTCAAGGTCTTGCCATTACAAAATATCCCACACGTTCAAAATAATCCACCAAATTGTGTGAAGCTGTGCAGGTGAGCTTGACAATAATCAGAAGGAATAGGACCTTAACGACACGTTTCTAATATTTTGCACAATTTTTGCAGTTTTGACATTTCCAAAACGACGTGCTTGCGCGTATCTGGCCCCACACAGTCTTCACTTATCACAAGTCATCTAAATTAAAGTTGAATGAAGACAGTGCAACAATGGTGCGAAATTTAAAATGAAACATCTTGTTGGTAAAATGTTAACATGAAAAGAGGACTCTTGGGCCAAGTCCTCTTTTCTTGGTTAGTTTCTAAGAGAGCATTTGGATCGAGTACGAACTACGAGTACTTATGTATCGAGGACACAAATCGAATAGGAATATTGTATTCTTAGAAGGTAAACCTCTCCCTTTCAAGATTTAAAGGTTTTCGCCCCCACCTTTTACAGTCTGTAAGTGTTGAAGCTCTATACCTCTCTTTGGCAGTTATTTGCCAATCCTCACAGAACGTGGAATTCTTTGTTCAAAACGTTGTAAATCAAACTGGTGGCTAAAATAGTTACAATGCAGCTTATTGTTTGCCCACTGCTGATAAGCCTGAAATACACGTATCTAAAAGCTGCCATCATCGACCCTTTATTTACTTATGAAGCCATAAAAAACCTTTGTTCCCATCATTGTATTCCCCAAGCAAGTCCATAAAAGTCGTCCAATTGACGCGGACTTCCCTATTTGGTTTGCCGATGTGTATTTTCTTGAAAACATTAAATTATTAGCATTTAACGTAATGGGTAGATATCAATGGATAACCGGTCCAACACAAAAATCATCAGTATTTTTTCGTCAACTTTACAAGTGATTCCCATCCCTAACATCAGGCATAGGCAAAGTCACAGCGCAAAGTCTCTCACTGCTACTTCCTCATTTGACCAAAAATAAAAAATCAAAACGGAAGCAAACAACAGTCGACTCTTAGTTTAATGCACCGTTAGAAATGTTCGTTCCTTTTATTTTATGTATTTTTAATGAGCCCAATTTTAATGGCTTTACAACACCATGGCCCCGAGTCATAACTATAACCGACTCCATTAGCCAAAGACCGAACTGTAACTTTTATAGTGGCTCATTCAGAATTGAAGGGAAATTAATAAATATTCATGTTAGCAATTAAAGGCAAACTACGGCCATTCTTTGCTCAAGAGTGTGTGGTTTGATGTATTTTTTTGGTTATCAGCGAAATACAATCAAATGAAACCATTCTGTCCAACTAGTAGTACCTAATTTCTTTTCTCTATATTTAAATAAATTATTAAACATTTCTTTTTTCCTTCCCCTGTTATTGCCCGAGGAATGCTCTCTGTCACTCCGTGTCAGACTGTTTGTGATTTTAACGAGTCAATGATATTTTTACGATCACATAACGATTTATTAATTCTTTCTCCTTGCAGATCATAACTCTCATTCGTAACGAGTGTCTAATGTCTTGTTTCAGAGAGCACTGCCAGCAACCCATATACGAGAATATACGGCCCTGTAAGACTATTAAAAGCGATTCTCATTCCCTGAGTGGAATTAATTTCCATCACACTACTATTTTCACACTTGAAATTCATGAATGGAATGGAGAGATATCTGGAATGGCGTGAAGCACTGTGTAACTTACTACACTGATCCAATTACTGGATTTTTTATAAGCAGCTCATAAAATCACCCACAAAATAGTGGCGAAACCGAAAACAACAGGGGAAAGAGGGAGAGAGAGAGAGAGAGTGTAAAACAATAAACCATGAGTCAGTTGAGGAACTCCTCATCTATGTGGCTACATGAGCTCAAGCAAGTGTCCAACATGACAGGAGACAGGCAAAATCCCAAAATCATAAACACATATCAAGCGCCGTCACCCAAAACCTACCACTACTCGACACTGTCAAGCAATCAAAACAAACAATAAAATTACCAACATTAAACAAAAACGAATGAATGACGAACAAAACGAACAAAGCGGCGAAAAGAGCGGGAATAAGAAAAATTATTGCCTAATTTTTTCTGCTACACCGAGTGCCATATAAAAATAATCACAAGATAACAATCGTAATAAACTAATAAAAGAGGAACAGCAACAAACTACAAAAGAAATGGTAACAAATCGATGAAGGAGAAACGCACAACTCAAGCTTGAGGTGAGTCGTCAGCAGTTGGCAGTCAGCAGTTGAAAAGCTTGCCGATAGCGATCTTAGGGAAGCGATGCAATGCAAGCGACCCATTAAGGGATCAGCAGAAATCTTTTAATAGTCCATCACCTGAGATGGGAGAACATTCAAGGGACGTGTGCCGTATGTCGCCGAATGGCCAAAGAGAAATCATCTCTGTCACATAGGCGTGTACAAGTGTTCCGGCGACCACAAAACAGGGAAGATTGCATATTAACAATTGCCGCATCGCACACGACACTCAGCGGAGAAGCCATTAAATTAAATGGCATGGCATCTCACCAAAGGTACTATACGCCGACCTGATACTGAGCAAAGGAATGCGTGTGCTGAAGGAGTTCGTTTGCTTTATTGGAGTGAGAGAGATATGTTCGTTTGTTTTGTACTTCGGTTCAGATGGGTATTTTTTTTTTCGTTTCATTTACCAGCACCACCACTACAAGTGCACCGGCATGGGGTAACTGCCCCGCTTGATGGCCTCAACAGCTAGTTGTGTATAAATGCGGACGGAAGGCGCACTTCTCTGCTCGTTTCGTTTCAACATGCAATAAAACTCATATTTCCCATTCAGTCGCTCATTCAATGGAACGATTATGGCACAGAAAGAGATCATAACATTATTCGGTAATGTGACCGGATGAGAGTGAAATTGGTTGGGTGCACGTTTGCTTTTCCTGTAGGCAAACAGAGACGGATATATGTGATTGAAGTAGTGCGCTGAGAATGAGTTACTTGTGAGTGAAACTTTTGAGAGATTCTTTTAGCCTCTTTCACGTTTGGAGAGATCTCTTTGGAGAGATAATCTCCGTGTGTACCAAGTGTTGCTGATGCATAGTATGATTTTTTTTTCGAAATTGTAATTCGGTGTGTTATTGTCTTTATGAGCAGTTTAAGAAAAGGCATTACGTTTCGGATCGTCTGGAGAGTCACTCATTCATATTCACTGTCGTGTATAATTATCGCAGAGCTGGGAAGACCATGGTAAGACACGGTGGCTTATTCAAAACCTAACACCGTACAGTAACAGCTGCAAATGCAAAATGTTTGAATATGCTCTTTATGATACATGAGTCCGAGTTATATTTTGCTCAGTAAAAGTCCGTCTTATGTTTAATTTAAGTACATTTTTGAATATAATATTTTTTAAATTACTGTATTCCACGGATTCGCTTATACTGTAATGCAATTTCAATAAATGGAAATGTTCTTGTACGACGCTGTAATTACGACTGCTGAGATAGGACAGTCTTCCCCTAAATTAATCGCTTACCTTCCTGTAACTCTACCTTAGACTGTGCGTCAATTGCGTTCAAACAGCATCTGCAGGACATTCTTTGGCGCTCATGGGGTGAATAATGGTTCATTTTTGGTAGTAGTATTCCATTTTAAGTAAAACTCTATTCCACATGGTGGCAACATCAAAAATTATCCCGTGGATGCAATTTCAGCGCAATGGATACAATGCCTTGCAGTGAGTGAATTGTTAACACAGCATATGTTATTAGAGCAGATCTTCCTCCCTTAATACCATGTCCGGAGTAACGTCGACTCCCCAATAAGTGTCGGCCGGTGTCTGAAAAACTGAACATATTTAACACCAAGTGCAATTGATGAAGAGAGACATCCCCACAAAAGGTGTTCACTCGCCGCGATGCATCTATCAGGCAGTTCAATTTCAGCTCCCCCTTTTGTTACCCATTGGTAACACTGTTGAGAACGTCATAAACATGCATGTGTGTATCCGAAAAAAAAAACAAAAGCAGAATGAAATAAAAATCAAATCTCTCAAATCTAAAAATAAACTCGATTTTATTAGATCGATTGGTTCTTTAATTTTCCACCTCAAAATGGATATTTTTACAACTATTTAAGTAGCAGTTCAGTGTGAATAAAATAATTAAAAAGACATTTTTGTAATTTATCACTTTGTCAGTATACGAGTAAACCATCAGTCGGGAGGAGCTTTTGGTAGATGGCTGCCTTTTCTCTCTACTACCAAATTGGCCGCACGCACACCAACAACATTTGCTGATGCTCTCGCATTGTAGTACATGGTTTGTGGGAACAAAAAAACACAAAGAAAAAAAACAATTACACTCGACTGCACTATAGTCTGATCTCGCTTGCACTTCAGCGGGAGCAACAATAAAACTCACTTCCCAACCATGGATACCATCAGGCCATTTGGCATTTTCGGGCTTAATCCACGCCTATATTTTATGGCAATCACTGTCAAGCGATAGCCAGTTCGTTCGACTCCACTTCTCACCCTTTCGTGATAGCCGGTCGCCCGTTGTGTTACGCACCCTTTGCACCCTGGGTAGATATAGACAGGCCATCAGTAGCAGTCATTGCTATTAATTTAATTGGCCCATATGCGACAGCATACCTGAGATGGAGAGGACGATTCGAGGTGGAAGCTGGTATTTTTGCACTATTTGCATTTTGCATTTAAATTTAGACTGGATTTTTTTCTTGTCTTGATGGCAGCTTCGATGGGGAACGTGGCAGGGTATTATATGCCATATCTTTGACGCCGTGAGCTCCCCGAAACAAATGTAAGCACTGTACGACTATTTTCCTGTCAAATTCAATCCAATAGATCTATAATTACCAATAGTACATAAAGGTTATCCGTGAGGTCATCTGAAAAGAAATTGTGAAAGGCACTAATTAATTGAAATTCATTGGAGTGTCTTGCTATGAGACTGATATAAAATACATTTTTAAAATAAGAGCTAATTGGATCAGACAGCAGGCAACGCACGGTCAGATATACAGAGTCACCGCATAATGAAGTGAAAGACTTGAATGCACTTTTAAGTGAATGGAATAACTTAAATATGTTAAACGACACTGTTAAAGTGGTCGTGGATATTTTAGTCGAAGACGGAGCTTGTCGCTGACTACAATTTATTATATCCAGTTGAATTTCTGCGAAACAAGTGAATTAACGAGAGTGGCGGGAATTTATTCACTGATGTGCAAAAAGTATATGAAGTTTTTTCAACGTACATATATTCTCTTCGAATTAAGAGGTACATTCAAGAAATCAGACAGCTTCTGCAGACACATTTATAGGTATTAAATGGGGATGTGGTTATGTAAAGTTAAAGGCAGACAAAATTGTGCAAAGGATTCTACACATTACACAAGAGAAGAGGGTGGCCGATCTACCGCTTCAGGACGTAGGCTTGTGTCCTTGACAGACCGTGACTTGTTTAAGCTTATAGTAAATCAATATTCCAGTCGTGGCAAATGCGGCGTATTATCTTCATCTTATGCCAGAAAGAGTTACCAGAAGCACAGTCAAACTTCAAGCTGTCCATAAGTACTCCCAGAAGTACATACTTACACAAAACACAAAAACCCCTTTCCTTTAAGTACGTGCGCGATTCATCCCCTTCTCACTTAAGTAAGCAAAATTGAACGAAACTCAACGAAACTGCGCAAAGGGGATATTATGGTGACATTGTATCATTTGTATATTCTCTCGATTGTTTATGTTGACTTAAATCCCCTTACGCCCATCCCGGTTGGTCCTTTAATCGGTCGGAGTCAGCTTAAAAGGCTTGTAGGTCATCTAGTTGTTAGACAACACTATCCCCCTTAACACTAGTGGTATACACAGTAGTTAGGCCCAAGCTCTTCGGGATGCGATTGTGCCAGGCGACTTGGTCCAGTCGATGAATATTTCTCGTTTTTCAGCCAGCCACAGCTCGATACATCGAAGTGACTCCTTAAATCCATGCAATGAAAAATTGACTGGCTAACGACTTTATATGCAGAGGCTGCCATGACGTGGAGGAATTCCTCTGTCACAGTCTCAGTCAGTTGAGACACTTGAAGAACATTTCTTCCAAGTTCTCCAGAAACTAACAAATATCTCTCTAAAATCTCTTTTCAGGTTTATTAGGATTTCAGGAATGCTGAGCAACACATCAATGTAGTAGGAACAAAGATTCCTCCAATTGTGATGTGATGCCCATTGGTCCAATTGGACTGAAGTGAGACATGGCTTCCCACTCACCTAACCCTACCTGACACTTTAAATGGACCCCATGGCCAGCGCTGAGACCGAAGAGATCATCATCGCAGTAGTCTTAAGAATGTACGTATGCTAGTGGGTTTTTTTTCTTACTGGGATCTGCGCTATTGGCACACATCCGAAGAAGGAATACAGAGTGACCAGGTAAGACATATATGATAGGTAAATAAATTTAAATAATGCAACAACGGTGTGCGGTATTTGATTCTGGCTGGATCTACATTCATGCCATTAATGGAATATCACATTAAGCCAATCTAGGAGCCTAGGCCTAGCTGGCAGTGCTTCAAGCGGTCAGTCCCACTTAATATGACTCGGTCCAATATGTACGGCGTTCTTTGACAATAGCGTCTCGAATGGTGGCAAACTCGTTGACTTAACGTAGCTTATTTGACTTGATCCAAGAAATTAATCAAATGATGAACGCTCGCCGTGAAATGACCCAGTCTCGAAATTGTTCGTACGAGCGCTGCGTCGCTGATCTCCGGCCTATACACGCGTTTGCACAATCTTATGCGGACATAGGTCGGGTTGACTCTTGCGATCAGCTGATCGGGGCTGAATCGACATTTCTTATTCGATACTGGCCCCTATTGCTATCTCCTTAAATCTCCTTCAATTCAACTCAAAACATCCCTTAATTACAGTCTCTTAAAGAGTTAGGCGACTGTGACATACCGAACAATTGCAACGCTCGAAAGGTGTGTTACAACATCTTCTCTAAAACTCAATTAAATCTCTAAGATACATACAATTAGAAAAACTAGCCACAAGTGGCTAAAAGGCACCAACTGCCTTTATGAATTGTGGCCACCACTAAATCTGAAACGATTACTCTGTCTGCTAAGTAGTAGATCATCAAATATCATCAAATGTCTATTGGGGAATCCCGGGAATCCACATATAGATGTTGTTTAAAAAAATCGCTCATTAATTCGGAAAATTCGTTTATTCGGAATGACCTTCTCCCAACCGTTCCGAATTAACGATTCACTGTATTGGTCTTGATTTTAATAAAGGCTGTGACAATTCGCCATCCGCCCAATGTCGCAATGGACCTAAATCGTTTGGCTAACACTTAGCGTGAGACTCGTTTAAATGACTTCGACTGATGAAAGTCGGGAGACGATAGTATGAGACAGTATGTTAAATACGCTTAAGAATAGGAGCAAGATCAAGACGGATAATATCCTGATCTTGTAGTTGTACAGTGTCTCCTTGTCCAACTCTTACGCAGCGACATCTAACGGCGGCAGCAAATCATGGTGTCGAAGCCAAGTTCAAGTGAATGGCAACTAGTTTACAGCGCGATGACGGATCTTGTTAACTGGAATAGTCCTTAAACCTGACTTACGAGGTGGACCAGGACGTAGCTTCTACAACTTCCAATTATATTGTGGGTGATTTTGTTCATTCCTGAAGGGACCTACAGTCTTATACCGGCTCCGAACGGCAATGATTTGAGAAGGTTTTTCTAGACATATGATACTCTCTGGACATTGTCAGTGGCTCGAGAGAGGTTGAGCCATGAATTATAAGATTTCCTTGTATCGGGATGAAACCAGACACCCAGTGTAGAAGTCGACCCTCATACTACCACGCCGGCTACTGAATGTTTAAGGAATATTCCTCATCAAAAATTTTTAATCATTTGTACAGTTACTAGATGATTGCAGCCAGACATCATGAGTTTTATGTACATCCTGTCCCGCAGCATTAATTCAAGGAGTAAGTTCGACTTTAGCAATAAATGACATAAAACTGAAGAAGCGGAGTACAATCCATTTTCACTACAGTTTACTTCATAAGGGGCAACGGCCCCCTAAATGTCTTAAATATCTCTCTGATTTATTACATCACAGAACGGAACGGAAATGTATATCCAACTAGAAAAAATTATCAGTACTCAACTAGTCACTGAACCCTTCATGCCTTTGGTAAGGAATAGATTTTCATTTCCTTTCCTTGACTCGCCCGCAATTACTCCAAATCAAAATGCAGAAAGCAAAAACCCAAGAAAAAAAGGAATATCATTCCTTCATTTCATTCATCTAAAAGTTTTTATTCGCAATAAAATTTTAATAAACCTGTAAAATGTTCCCATTTTACCTTCGCTGCGAACAGGTAATCGATAACCAACACTCTCCTTCCATTTATGGATGCACGATGTAAAACGAGAGAGAGAGAGGAACAAGAAAAAAAAATGAAAATGTGTGCCACGCATAAAAAAAATATTGTGTACGATATATTATAAAGTAAAATTTTACGAGCATATTTTAGTAGAGGTCGCTGTTTTCGCTCTTTGACACATCCTGCCGAAACAATAAAGAAATCGTTTATTAAAATTTTTTAAGTACAACTCATTCGATACCTCTAAGATGTCCTGTTGGTGAAAGTTATTACTCACTTGTGCTTTAAGACACCTGAAGATAAGAAGATATTTAATCAACTATTGATAACGTTGACATTTTGAATATCACTAAATGAGTGGCTTAGTTAGGCAGGAGTGGCGGAAAGTTACTTCACATTTAGTTGGCTTCGCAGGCAGACATCTGTACTTTATTTGACAGCAGGGCAGTCGAAGGAAGAAAATAAAAATGTGCAGCTCGGGAGATTATCGGACATGGTCCTCATGGTATGAGACACATTTGGCAAGGAAGCAAGGTATTTGGGTGCCCTGTCGCCCTTATGGCCGTTTCTCACTTAGACCAACGTGTTGGGTTTTGCAATTATTTTGCTAACGTACTGTAGTCGTCAAACCAACCAGATCCACATATGAATCTTAGGAAGTTTTCAGTTCAACACCGCTTAAGTCCTCCAGCTCTACGAAGAAGTGCTTACTCAAGTACTCTCTTCTTTTCTTTGCTAGGGCTGGACAGTCGCAGAACTCCTATTAGCATGCGTACGTCCTTGCGACTCTCTTGCTCAGCGTCATTCATAGGGCCTCAATGTTTCTCCTATGCTCAGACCAAGCCATCAGAGTTCTGGTCTATCTAGGGGTTTTTTTGTTTTGTCGGAGGTTTTTAACATTACACTGGAGCACTCAGACTCAAAACTGGTCCATGGTACTACCAGGCAGGAATCTACATTTATTGTTTGTATTATTATTGGTTTTCCGGAGGAATACTAGCGGGCGATTCAGTGATGAGGAGCCTACGCCATCAGCTGTCACATCCTCAACACTGAACAGCTGCCACCTGATCCGAATAAAGGCGTCACAGTGGCAGAGGAAGTTCTCAACAGTGTCGCCGTCTTCTCCACAAGCGTCGCAGAGGGTTTCTTCGCTTAGGCCAAGCTCACCTAGGAGATTGGCGAAGGAGTAGTGGCCCGTTAGTATGCCAGTAGGGCTAGGTTAGCTTAGGAGAGTGAGCTGCCAGCGAAATGGCCAGCACACTTAGACCATGTTGGGTCATTGTAATACCCACAGTCAGACTACTATCACTGATCGACAACTCCAGTGATAGTGCCGTTAATTTGATCCCAACGGCAAATGGTGACTGGACCAGATTTGAGCTTTGCTTTCACTGGGACTCGAGCCAGGGACCCCTCTAACCAGGGGCAGCCACTCAATCAACTGCGCCAACCAGCTGCTGTACGCCGGTAAGTCGTCTCTAGTCTTTTCTGTCAAGAGATAACAAGAATGCCGCAGATTTCTCACGGACTTTAGAGAGCATGCGCTTAGTTTGTCTAGATTCAACAAGGGCTTCTAGTTTGTTTTCTTATCGAGCTGAGTTGCGTATACATGTACGGGATTGATGTTTAACAAAAGTGAAGAGTAATTTTTTCAACCCTGTGTCAGTTCCAAGCATTCTTTTTAACAGAAGGCATACCTTGGCGCATTTTTAATATTTTTAAAACTTATAGGACAGATTTAAATCTCATAAGCCAAATAAGAGAAAAACTAAGTCAGACATAAGCGTTCTTATTGGGACAGCTTTGAATGGGAGTGTTAACACTGGCGGCGAAAATTCGATGGCCTTTGGAAATGTTCGTTGAACGTACATTAATTTGAAGTAACTACAAATGGCTTCGTAAATAGATGAAAAAATATCCGGACATATGAATTGGATTGCAAAATTCAATCTGATTTCTTTGTGAGCTTCTTAGAATACCCGCTTGGCGTCAGCATATGCAAAATTACAATCTTGCATAACAGCATTCACCACACGTAGGTATATGAAAATACAAAAACAGCGCTACTGTTAAAATGATATTTTTTGACTTCTTGCTTTATATGGGGAAGCCTACTCACTGAAGAAAGAAAACCGCATCATACTTCAAAAATACAACAAACCCACTATGCAAGCCGTGCCAGAGTATTCACATTGAAGCTATGAATTTGGAACAACACTTGACTTCCATGAGATATACACAGAAGAAGCGGTAAATGCATAGCTCACAACCAATCGTGCCCATTGAATTCAAGTATATCCAAGAATATCCAATCGATGCAATTTCCAATTTGACAAAAAAAAAATATTTCTCCCATTCCCATCAACCGCAGGAAATGAGAAAAATTTGCAAATCCCACCAGAAACCCATGTACAACACAACCCACTCAACGAAGGACACAGAAAAGAGGAAGAAGGAGAAAAAAATCCCATAAATCACTCAAATATCCACTCAAAATAAAATGCTAACCAAAATCAAAATAATGTCTCTGCAAATCCAAAATAAGCCAAAAGTAAACTTATAAAACTCTCAGACCTAGAAGTAGGTAGACCAAAGAGCCTGTCTGCATTTAGCCTACACACAAATAAAGGAGTCTCCACCAACACAGGCATACAGGCTGATGGCGGGCGTCTAATGCTGATGCCGCTTGCTGCTGGCTGTTGGCTGCTTGCTGCTGACTGCCACAACATAGCCACTACTCGCTCGCTACAAAAAGCCCATTAAAAGATCGTAAAAATGTTTACGACCGCATGAGAATCTTCTTAATACGATCTTTTATTATTGGAATTTTTCTGCTGCTTTTCATATACGCGCATCCACCCATTCCCCGCTTGTATCCCTCACCCTGGCCGAGTTGTGTTGCTATAGGCTTTCAGGATTCAGAAAGGCGGCCTATCCCCTCCTCCACATGCTGCCGTCGTCAACACTTAACATACATCTTTGCAATTTCTTCACCAGTGCGGGGCACTGGAGAATGATGATGCCGCCCATAAAATGTACAAAGTTGTATGTAAGCGTGAATATATATACATATAGTATATGTCTATGTACCACGAGGAAGCTGAAACAGCATTCCCTTCGATACGGTTTCGGCTTTGGTGGTATCCATTATAATATACATATATCTTCTTATCCCACCTTAACTCCCCGCCCCGTGGTCCGCATTCTCATCGGCGGTACACTCTGAATCATTTATTTTCCGCCTTTTATTTGGTGGCTCGGCAGTCGTTGTTACCTTAGTCAACGCAACGAAGCCAGCACCGCAAATACATTGAGCATCATTTGGCTGAAATCGCATCCCAATCGCTGATGACGCATTATACGCTGCACTTCCTTATCGCCGGACTGCAGCAGGATGTGCACTTCTGGTTCGTCCCTTCGGAAAGTAAACGCACGGACAGTAACAGCCAGGACAACTGACACTGAGGTGCAGGTAAGCAATTAGATAACTGCCATCTATTGGTTGGCAAGGGATGCTCTTTTCGCATCCACGTCGATAACACAGTGCTGGCTGCTGAGGTGCAATTCATGCGCACACCACCAACAACGTGGTGTGGTACATTACATTTCGCTTACCCCTGAAAAGGACTACAACCAGAGCAGGGAGTGCACACACATAACAAACCTCGTTCGTCACCTCATCACAATCATCATTCTCATCATCTACACGGGCCATCAAAGAAATTCGTCAACAGACGATTAAATTTATTATAATGCGCCGTGCGGTTGATGGACATCAAAGGAGTTGTCGTGCTCTCGGGCCTCGCTCCGTTCTCCGTTCTGCAAGCCGACCCTCTGCGCCTCAGCCGAAAACAAAGGATGCACGCGATGATCGTTCCTGATTACCGTATGAGTTATTATTTTGATGATACAGTGTTTATAGCCGCATAAAAAGCTGAGGTAATTAGTAAATATTTGCGCATAAAAATAACCATAAGACTACACGTTGTCCTGCCTCTCCATTAAGCAACCCTGCCTCCCCCCATCAAGACTCCCCTTTAGTTGCCTTTTGCAATTTCAGGTGTGTGCTCTGGGTTAGGGTGGGGGAGTGGAACAAACCGAACTTCATTTGTATGTCGTTTGGTTGGGTGGTGGAAAAAAAAATAACACCAAACAACCCCTCTGGGATGACGTATAAAGTTAATTCGTACAAGGAGCCTAGGTGCGATTGCCTCCGCAAAGGCGTGCGAGTTGATAAAGATAATAAAAGAATAATGTAAATGTTTATTGTGTGTATTTTTGGAAATCTTAATTTAGATGGAACACAAAAACGTCACATTGATGACAATGACTGCGGTGACAGACGACGAGAATTCGATGACGGGACCGCGATAGATGCGATGACATTCTGAAGCGAGTGACGCTTGTGGATTTGTCAACACAACAACATGCATACATACACTGCGATCGGCTTACGTGTGATTTCATCTGATTTGTCATGTCAATGACCAATTTAGGAAGTCAACGTTTTGATTTAAGCAGCTTTCCCAGTTGCTCGCGGTGGTGGTGATTAAAGCAAGGTTGAGGTTGGTTGAGTGGTTTGGCACGCACATGTGTATTTAATACAAGATACGTTTATATTATCTGATGTGTTTGACGACACAGTTGATTTATTGCATCCCGGGCTTTGATGCATCACATCACAGCACAGGATTGCTAGGATAATCCTGAAAGTTGATTGGCCTTCAGACTGTGACTACAATACATCGATTTGCGTTTGAAAACTAGAGAAAGACTCCTGCAGTGCAATGCAATTAGGGGAATTTCGACTCATTGGTGCACAGAACGCGTTTCATAAGACTGGAAAGTAATGAATCGCGCAATGAATCCAAATGAGGTAATTGGGCGCGCAATTTAAATATATATTGACCAATTATCTGAAATCGATGAAATGTGGGCGACCTGAACGAGTACTACAACTTTTGGTATATAGACTAACTTTAATTCCTCTTTGTACGTACATTCGACATGGCATTGGTAAAAAAGAAGAAACAAATACTCTTCAATTCATTTAAGTCACCCTAATTGTTTTATTCTGAGCAGAATGTGAAGTCGTTTCAAGAAAGCAAATTATTCGCTTGGTCGAAGAGTCACTTTGACTCTTCCTGTCCATCATATGCATGTATGTTGAAGTCTGTATGAGCAAGTGAAAGAAAATCAAACATGATATGATGATTGACATCGAATCTTAAATGGAATAAACCCAGACGAGAGTCTGTCTGCTGGTACAGATGGCTGCTGATAACTACATTAAGAAGTCAGTGACCAGCATATAGGCAGTTTACCTTCGTAACTCACAAGCATTAGAAACTTTCTTGGATCTGATGACAGCACAATTATTCAACTTATTCAAATACAGTGCATTCTCGATTATCGCAACTAATAGAAACTGCGGTGGTTGCAATTATCGAGTTTCTGGCTATGTGAAAAGTTGCGATTGTTGCGTCAATAATGATTGAAAATTCAATTTAGGTGTTGCTAAAATGGAGGAGTTGCGTAAATCGAGAGTTGCGTTAATCGAGAACGTACTGTGTTCCAACTCAAAACTTTTAATTATTTTTATACCACTGCACCTGGAGATCAATGTCAAGTAAACAATTTGGAGAATATAGAAAATGATTGGTCTATATGTTTTTATCACCCTACACCCTACGAATTTATGATCAAATTGACAGCCCATGTGAAGCTGTTGTTCGACTACATTATGTTAAAAAGCTGGTATAATGTAAGTTTTACTCTCGTTTCTAGGGCACCATGTCTTAATCCTTATCTGATGTCCAATGGGTCCAATGGATCCCCTAAGAAATCTTCAAACGTGTATAAAAGTGCTGCGGCAGCCTGCGCCATTAGGTACCTTCCGTCAGTAAGCCGATGCGTATAAAGAGTTAAGATCGCATTTCGCTTGTCATTCCTTTGGTGAGTAACGGTGTGCACGTGGCTACGTGTGGTTCCATTCGACCCACGTCTATGAACATTAACTTTTTTTCTCTACTCTCTTTCTCTCTAGACATTTTTGAACATGTTGAGAAAAAATTAAATTTACGATGAACTTTAGCCAAAAACAGTACCTCACCATGATCACAAATTGTTGGTTCCTTGTTTTAGAAAAAAAAAACAATCAAACTGTCTCAATTGCTCAATTACATTACATAAATATAATAAAACAAATCTAAATAAAATAATAAACAATAGTAATAAATAAATAAAAAATAAGAAATAGTTAAAAAAGCAGGCCAAGCTTTATTTTAACTTTCAAAATTGAGCATATACCAAACAAAAATTTAATTAAATATAAGTACTCTAAACGATGCCAGCCTGTAACCGTCAAGACGTGGATTTTGCCAGATTTTCGATGGAATATTAAATACACGTCAAGTGAAATTCGTGGTGGTGCGAACTAGTTACAACCTGTTGAAGCACTCATTAACAGAGATTTCTCGAAATAAATTCCACGTTCAATCGAGTCGCGTTATGAGTTACAGGCATGTCGGTTAAGACAGGAGCCAGATAACCGCGGATCCACTGTATCGTATCCTCATCTAGCATCTGATCCTAAAATGTTTATTTTTGTTTCATGCGAAAACATAAGATTTACTCAAAAATCTTTCTGAGTGATTTATATAAAAAACATTTTTTAGCTGCTGGTGTTCTGGTGCATGCTCAATTCTGTGAGTTACTGTTCATGCATATTCTTTGCATCGTACATAATCCTTATTGATGACCACTGAGTGTGAATGGTCCTTGTGCGTCTAGGGATTGAAACAAATCTGTGAGGCGACACGATTAGAATTGCCAATTTGAGCGCGGAAAATGTTGTTCTATATATCGGCATCATAAGAGAGTATGGCGGCTAACAATGGCAAAGTACAGTATGAGAGTGTGTCTTATGTTGGACGCCGCCTTTTGAAATGTCCAATTGTAACGCAATTTCCAGCTGGTATTGGAGAACGTTTTCCAATCGATATTTCAGAAACTTTTCCCATTTTTAAAAAGCTGTTTACTCAAGACTTGAAGGCTAGTTTTTCTGTTTTTTTGCAAGAGTTAGTATGCAAGGAACACTTTAACAAATTCTGCTGTTGGAAAGTGTATAATTGCGGAAAACGCAAACAATCCCCAACAAACCAAAAATACGATTTTTTACTATTTTCTAACAAAATGCCCCTCTTTACAAAATTTTGCTGACATAATTTTATTTAATGAGCGAAGACATAATAAATTCAGCTAGACAACTTAAGGATTTATTCATAAATAATATATCGTTTTTATAATTATTATTGAACGAAGTCAATTTTCTAGGTTAAACTCAAACTTTTCGCCTGCAGTGTTTATGCTGTTTTGTAGACCCTTCAAATCAATGAGACGTCACAATGCGTAACTTAGTTTCGGATTTTTATCGGGAACTTCGTCTACATAGGTGGTCGATAAATAGTGAAGAATCGCTGAGCTTTGGCTTAAGAGGCGACATCTGGAAGAGGAAGAGGTCAGTCTTTTAGATTCTATTCAAAAAAAAATCTATATGGGATGGAACCCTTGAACCTTGTCGGAATGTTTCATTCACCGTCCTATATGTATTATCATTAGTTTTGTGCTCTAGTGAAATCGTTGCATTCCACCCCTTAAACAATTCAGCCGCATGACTGGCACGTTTATGAATGTTCATAATTACGCACGAGTCGAGTTTCTGACGTACTGTTAATGAATGTGGAATCTCGCGTTTTCCTCAATTCGACGTTCAGGGATTTAAATCCAATGTGCATTCGTATCTCCTTTTAAATTCCCTTATATTTTCCTTTCTCATAGCACTGCTCGTCATTCCAATGCTCTACGATGCAAAGTCATCGTCAACATCACGTTTGCGGTGATGACATTTCGATGAGAAGATTCCATCACGAACTATACAGGTCGATAGATCCATGTGCCTATTCCTTGCATGAACAACATAGCTAAGACCCAAAGAGCGTTCAACTCCGAGCCAGTAGGACAATGAAGCAGAGAACGTCCGTGTCTTAGGCTACTCACGAAAGTGGACGTCGTGTCATGCATTGAACCTGAACACCCAGAGTTGGAGTCTATGCATGTACACATTCCGCTGAGGGCCCATCTATTTTCATACTCATAGTGGTTTAAAGCAGAAATGCAATGTAGCGTTTTTCAAATTTCGTTAATACAAATAAATTGATATCAAAGCTCATACCATTTCTTTGCATATCGCTTTATTCATTAATGCACGCGATGTGCATACTGTGACAGACAGGCCGACGTACGTCACACTGAGATCATAATGTTCCTGTTTTTAGTTTTAACAAGTCATTGAATACGCTGGCATACAGAGCAAAAAAATATATTCAGCATGAGCATAACTTACCGACTTAAGGGTCGTTGCATTCAGCCCCCCCATTTAGGGTATTAAAAACTTTTGCAATCTCGTTAGCCCCTCGCAGACATTAGATCGTTAATGTATGTTCACTTGGTTGTCACAACAAAAGGATTTCCGAGTCAACATAGCCAAGAGATGAAAATTATAAACAAAACCAAAGCAGATAACAGAATTCATGCAAAGTACCTAACAAAGGAAATCCCTTTTCTTCAGCCAACAGGAAGGAAGACAAGCCAAGACAGAAATCCAGTTGTGTGGCTAATGATAGCCACATCCATGAACAAGCACACATACACAACAGCAGAGCAGTGAGTGAACCTATTTTAATAAAATCTCTAGATACATACGTAGATGTGAATGTACATGCTCTTAGCTACACAAAGACTTCAACTGGTACAGAATGGCTGAATATCAGGTTCTTTCTGCCCTCGAAGGAAACGTCGAAAGGTGGATACTGCGCGCCGCCTAAGGAGGTGTTCACTTCCACAAAAGTGCGGCTTTCAACTTTCCAGACATCTTTATGATTCGACTGGATACCCTTGTATCCCGTTTCGCATGGTTAAGTTCAGCAAGTTCTTCGTCTCGTCGCCTCTCTGCATTTCTTTCATGCGGAGACTGCCCTATTCTGACTGAGGTAGGTAGGACCCCCCAACCACTGATGGCCTAGCCACCGTTTGAGTTGAAGCACCCATACAAAGTGCCAAGTATATGTGCTCTTCGGTACAACTAAAACACTTAAATAATGGGATACATTACATCCGGAAGGAAGACGGTGCGGCGCGGACCGGGGTGTGCAATGATACTTCTACTTGGGTATGCTGTGCGCGCATGAATAGGATCTGGGGAAACCCTTGCTAAAATAATTGATTCTGGTTCATTAAAAAGCGCAATATCCCCAAATGGGTGTTATGTATTTGTAAAGTGTATACCTCTCGTGCATCGTACACCACCCCTATATACAAACTTATGTATGCACAAGCATTTGTATGCTTACCATAATTGTTGTCGTGGGTAACAATACCCACAGCACCCTTAACACCCACCCACGAAAGGGTATTTGGGGAATTCAGGAAAACCATTCGACGTTGATTCGTTCGTTTTCTGCCAAAGAATGAGAATCGGAACAGAATTGTGGTGGTCATACACAAATTTTCTTCAAAGCGATAAGTGAGTGGGATGGGAATGGTGGTCTGGTGTGGTATGAGGGGCAGGACAGGACCCCAAACAAGGTATAAACAAGGACAATTGATGGGAAGAGTACATGCACGCATACACGCACACCAAACAATGCTTGGCAAATAAAATTAATTTTATTAAAAAGGTAGAACGACAACGACAACTGCTATGACACGGACGACCAAGGTCTAGAGGGGTTCGTCCATATCCATGTCCATGTAGATATTTCGCAGTAAATTGTCCATTAAATGCCTTTTCACAGACCGTTGTGGATTTGTCTGGATAAATTAAATGACAAAGCGAGTGCCGTTTTCAAAATGAATGTATGTAGTATCTTATGTAAAACACATTCTTAGCGGTAATATTTCCATAAAGATGGTGTGGTTAGTTGTTATGCACGTTTGAAAATTTAATTAAATGAATATTTTCCACGTTAATATTATCTAGCAGGCTGTTTTAGTGGTTCTAAGTGCTATATACCAGATACAAAGAACTGGTTCCGTCATTTCATTTATCCTTTATGCAATTATATTAACGACAATCATACGCCCTGTCGTTTCGACTCAACACTGGTCACTGAAAGACTAAATTGAACTATTTATGCACTTGATCAGAGAGGAGGATAATTAGTAGATTTGGTTCCTGACTTGCGCAGATTTTTAGAGAAAGGCCTGATCTCTTTTAATTACTCGTAGAACAGCTGAATTTAAAATTTGGAACGTGTATGTACATGAACATCGTGTCGTATTGGGCACCGTGCACATGACATGGCTGCGTATGTAATATGAGTGCACACGTAAATTGCTTACAAATCTCTTTAAGCGTGTAGTCTTAAGCGAACAGTCGCACATGAGGTGTATTGAAATCCAGATCGACCAAGTAAATCAGCGCTCATGTCATTGATTCTATATTTTTCACACAAATCAGAAGTCGTGAATGTAGTTCGAAAAGTCTTACAAACTTTTTCATTTCATACCTCGGCCACATCAAACGAATGACCAACCTCCAATGAACTTCGATCCTTTTTTTTTTATTCTGGTTCCAGATAGAAGACAAAAAAGGTGGTATTTAACGTGCCCGGAATAAAAAGTGACGCCTACAGTAGCGAGCGCCCTTTATTTGTCGGGATTCAGATAAGTAAGACATAATTAACAAAAACAAATTGAAAAGCTAAGAAGTGACAGCAATCAATAAAGGCGGCATGTAAGTTGATACTTTCTTTACACATTCCTGCTATTAGAGTATCACAGTTCAGTCATTGTCGATTCACCTCAGTTACCCAGCACATATGTACTACTATGTAGATGATATTCTCGGTACTTGCATTGAGCATACAGAGTAGGGATTTTGGCGTTTGGATTCACTGATTTTCCCAGAGCCTATTTTTGCCTAAACTCGCCTTAGCATGCGAACGTGTACTGAAGTTATGAGAAGAACACTTGTGAACATACTCACATGTGTGTAAATGGTCAAATATTGAAATCAATTTTTTGTTTCCACTCAAGAAGACATTTGTCACTGAGAAGCTGGTGTTAAGTTGACACAGCAACGCGGTACACGGTGGTAAACAAGCTTATAAATTCAACTCGAAGATATCTGGCCTGGATCTTCAATTGATGTGTTATAAATTAAAGATTACCTAGTTTTTTTTTTAAATTTCGAAAATGTTTAATTCTCTTTATTTCGTGCAACTGTCCACTTCTAAAGATGATCTTGGACTAAGCTTGCAGATCTTGGCGTGGAGCACCAGGTGGCCGCGTGTTGGCTTATGTGCAGTTGCAAGTCAGTCAATTCTGTTGTGCATCGCTGCATTCGCTGCATGTGTAATCCTATCACTAACTTGTACTGGCTTGAAGGCTCAAATTAACATGATGAGGATAGGAGTGGGAACTGCAGGAGAAGTAAACCTCGATATGGGATTTAATTCTGTTGTATTAATTGCACATCAACAATGCAGTTCTGAGTGGATTATAGCTACTGAATAAACTTTTACACTGAAACAAAGAAAATTCAGATTTTTAGAAATTCGGGTGAAATGGTTTTGATATAGGCGTTTAAAATTTGATAGTATTTTTAAATTCGGATACAAATGTTGGCGGACGTGTTTCAAGATATCGGGGCATTTCAAGTGCAGAATTATTAAAGAAAGCTCGCTGTACATACAGATTTGTTTTCGGTCCACTGCCTTTGACTCCCAGTTAGTAGGAGTCTTATTTCACGTATGCCCTCTCACCATCTAATCTTGGCAGCGTTGGTCGAGAGCCGCATTATTTCATGGCAACCTCGATTGTCTTACACTTTACTCTTTTCCCCACAAAAGTCACACAAGCGGTAAGTTAAACAAACAAATTTAAGACGTATTTTTCCCAAAAAAAAAAGTATACTCCAAAGATTCCATCAAATATTACAATCATCTACGGAAACAAGCATGTCCCTCACTCATGTACATAATTTAGAAGTAACCTTTCAGCACTCAACCTTGGCAACGCACACTTGATTCTCCATAACATCGCTCGACAGTCACGTAAAAATGCAATTACTTTCGGAAAATACCATCCTGCCTTTGTTTGATAGGTGTCAAATATATTACACAAGATTTTGTGTGAGAACAAATATATGTAACCCCCTTCTGGAAAGGTTCCAGCGGATACCATTTTGAATTTTAATTGAAAATGATTTGGGACCTGCTGTGTATATTTTCATTGGTCATACCAGCCGCAAGGAAACACTCCCCAACAGGTCATAAATCAGTGCCTTTCAAAATGCACTAGGCAAGCAACTAGTTTCCACTCAAATAGACTGCAATATTGCGGCAAAACATCTAGCAATCGGATTAATAAACAAAATACAATTGCCAACCGAAGCGGAAACACTATGTGCGAGAAATAAAAATGGAACCACTGCCCAAAGTGGAGATGAAAAAATAAAGTTTAAGTGGTTGGAATCAATAAATCTGGGGAAAATATTTTAATGTTTAAAAATAAGTCATGATGTCGGCAGAATCGCTTGTGCGATCTAGTCCATGCCCACATGGAAATCATTCAATTTGTAATCCCCCACAGCTTATACGGTGTGCCTATAGGTACAGTCACATGCACGTACAACACACACGTTCAGCGAGTGGGGAATGTATCTAGCAATAGCCACAGCTCTCCTCGCATTTAACTCCTAGCGTATGCAAAATGTTCCCTGTAGATACGAAAAGAACACTATCCGGTAAGAGCGCACCAACGGCGAATTTCGAATGTGGCACGTTCGAGCACATGCGTCGCGTTTCTTCCTGGTGCCTCTCGCCGAGGATGATTTGAGACGTTATCGTCTTACGAAACGCCATGCACGTACTACAGCCAACAAAATGTGTATATTTTGTCGAAAACGTAAACACAGCTACATGTGTGCGAAATGGACTGCCCCGTCGACGGACTGCCAACAGTCCCAACCCAACCCTTGCCTACTCAAGTGCACGTTCATGCGTCTCCGTCTCTGTTCTCAGAGGGAGGCGCGTAAGAAGGCAAGACAGAAAATCAATCTTAAACTATATTTAAACTCCACTTTAATTGTTTGTTTCGGCGCTATTTAATGCGATCGTTAAATGGTCAGAGAAGCAATTAAGTTTCCAGTTGAGTTATATATTTCAGAATCGAGAGTACATTGCGAGTATACGAGTCCGGTGCTGCCATGCCGTCGTCTACGGATTACTGGCGTAAGATGTCAGATGAGATTCTTTCGCTTTTATGCGCTATGCCTCTTTGAATTTGGCGCACGGTTCAGTTTCAGTTTCAGTATTTTCTAGCACTTGCAATTAAGATTTTAATTATGAATACATACTTGAACTAGTCGAGGCTAATGGGTGTGGGTCTGAAATTCGAAAAGTGCGTGATTGAAATGATGCAAAAAATATCACCCCATGACATGCTTTTCGTTTTAGAATTTCAAATACACACAGACATGATTATATATTGTATTTACTGACTGACTTTATTGTGGAGAATTTTTAAGAACTCGGCAGATAATTGATTTTTGAAGTGGAAATGACTGTATACTAGATTCTGTTGTTCTGCATGATTGGCAGTGAATTGCATGAATGTGGAGTACTTAAGTTACGCTTCAGAGATAGTAATATCGACGAAATAATCCTGGATGACCTGGATGGCAACTTACGGGTAGTTCACGCAATTTAAGACTTGATTGAATTGTTCATTCAAAAAGTATGTATAAAGCGCCATCTCTTCCAGAATCATACCATTAAATTAGGAAACGAAAAAAGTCATTAATCATGGCCGATTATTCGCATTATTGACATCTGATGACTTCACCCGTCCGTACACCGCTTCCAACTGTGAATGTCTCGAGATATAATTTATTGTCGACTATTTGCATTAAAAATACTACATTAATACATTAAAAATATAATAATGTAGCCTTCTGATACTCATCAGGCCAAATATGAGGCTCATTGCAGATCCAATCTCTTTTCGATAAAATACCGAATCCAAAGCCAGTTGATGTTGGACCGATTAACCAAAATTCCGAAGAAAATGGCGGGCATTCGTCTTTAATTCCTGCACTAGCTGGGTCTTGAATGGCTTCGAACCAAAGTCTTTGCGTGAAATTGTCCATAAAGTGGACGGACGGACATTATTGTACTGATGCAATATTATCCGCAGTATGGACTCTTCCGACATATGCGTATCGGTGTCAGAGCAAAGAAAATGTTCTGCAAAAAACGCCGAATATCGGCTTCTGATGCAAGGGCTTTATATGTTTGGCGCAAAGGACCATCCTGGATCCAAAATTCCTAGAATTTGTTACCGTTGTTGTATGTTGGTGATTAGGACTCGTATATGGTGGAAAATGTACTTCAATACAATATCTTTAGTTCTTCACTCTCACATAATTTACTTTAGATCCACAGACATATGAACGAATGTAATTTGTTATTGTCCTTAGTGTCTCTATTGAGGCTGAATAAACAGGTCTCTTAATGGCTCCAATACACATCAACATCATCATCATCTTCTGACCCGCATGATCCACAAGCGGGGTCGAGGGGATAAAGCATGCACTAGAGGTCTCCAGGCCACTCGGTCCTGCGCCATCGACTCTAACTCATCAGGATTTATGACCAAGCGAGTTTTTGACTTGGCTCAACCACCTCATTCTGGGTCTGCGAAGCGGTCGCATACCTCATGGAATCGTATTGAGGGCACGCCTCGGAAGTCGTGGTGATTAGCCAATACTGTTTAACATCAAAAAAATGGAAAAGTGGTTCAAAGTTTCTCTGCAGTGCCCTATTGGTTTTGTATATAGCCTATTTAAGTCAAAAGGATTATGGTTACATGACAGGAATTGTTTGTGCCTCATTTTCGGATTTCAAAATATGATTCTGTGGCATATTCAGCCGATGTTACTGTCACACCTGGAGTCTGTTATAACTGGTCACGTTCACATGCTCACGTTGAGTCATCTGTGTATATGTTTATAACTTTTCATCAGATAAATAGCGTGCATTTCAGATAAAAGGAAGCATGTATAAGTTCAGCAAATTGTTCTGCTTCCAACGCTTTCAGAAACTGAGTGTTTCATCTTACGATCTGTGCGTTATCCATTTTCAGATATCTTCCACTCATTCCGGTCTCACACTCAATCTCACTGCTCAATCTGTACCATTTGTCATTCTTTTAAAATAAATCATTAAATATTTAATGCACATTGAAACTGCTCAAAATAAACTTTAATAAGTGACCTAATTCGGAAACCGTTGCTTTCAATCTAAAGTACACTCACACTGATGGAATGATATCAAACACATTCTGGAGAATATGAATAACCCTCAGATATATACTTAGGCACACAAGTTATGTAAATTTTGTTTATCAAGACCAAGAAGTTCGTTGTGAACTTAAAGTTCTTCTTTCGAGTCTGATGCCCTTTAATATTCTTTAGCCTCTAACTCACGATCTGGAATATTAAAGCAACTTGCCGTCAATAAACATATCGCCTAAGAGAGCACAGCATAGGCTATCATACGCGCTAAGTTTGATATCGTGTCAAGTGAAGCAATATTGTGGGCGCTTAATGCCACACAAGACGACCAGTTAAGATTGGACATAGTATCGACGACATGTTTATTTGACAAAATTTCATACACAAATAAATACATGCAGTATCTATGTGTATCCGTCTAAGTGGAGAAACCATTTTAATTATGCATTGATAAAGCACAGTCGCCAGCAATAAATTCAATCCACCACTGTCCAATAAAATCGCTATCCAAGGCAATAAATTCGCAATCGACATCAGTTAAGCTGTTGCAAAGCAAATATGTGACATAAATTATCCAACTAGCTCCGTGTGCAAATGAGTGACCAAAAACAAAAAAAAAATACCAAGAACTTGTTTAATTTTTTTTGTCGTCAAGCTAATAAGGTAAACGCCTTAAAACTATGTATTAAAGGTTGAATCGCGTAAATTTTTGTAATGACAGGCGTATGTTGTGTATATATGTACTATCACCCGATTCTGAATCGCTTGTTGAATCCGAACTTATTTGCATAACAATTATTATCTGCTGATGCATTTTCTGGTCATTTTTGTTGTTCAAAAACAAAATACGACTTCTTCATCCCTAGTTGAGGAATGATCCCTCTAGTGTGGGTAAGTGTCATTGTAGGCAGAACGAGGCAATAATGGCGAGTCAAACGACTGAGGACAAGATGATTTTCTGCAATTTGAATGGGGTGTACATGAACCAGAGTGACTACAGACTGTAGTGTGTGAGAGTTCGAATAGGGGATGATATTCCTGCTGGGGTCTATGGTGTGGTGTTCGAAAATGAATGCTAGGTAGGTTTGATCCAATTATTGTAACCTTACGGCTGCGTTGGTTCTTTTTTTTGTTTTACTTTTGCCTTCGTCCAACATTCGTAATGCGTGAATGATGGCGGACAATGTTAATGGACCATGTTGTGGTCTTTTACACATCCGAGATCTTTGTGACACAAACGAATATGGATTCATGCATACGATGTTTAATCTGAGGGACATCAGAGTTATGTAATGATATTTAATCTAATTCTTTGAAATTTCGTAACTAAAATGTAGTTGTTTTTCAGTATGGCGCAAATGTTAATCAAATGCTTTGAGGGAACGTGCTGAAAAACTTACGGCAGTCATTTATCTTCTGCTAGTAACAACCCTTCATTGCCCCATATGCCATTGCCTCTGCTTGCACGTCGAAATAATATTTCGAATGCAGACACAAGCTCAAAGCCAATTGGACAGAGATCTTCTTTGCATAATTCCATTCTAAATGCGCATATATTGCAGAACTTCGAAGCACAGATTTCCACATAAAAGTGCGCGATAGGTATTTTAATTTATTACAGGATCGCAGAACATCTGCAGCTGCTTGAACGAAAATAAAAGAACTACCCTCCGCCTCTGCGCATTGGTCATTCGTTCAAGGTCAGTGCTCGTATATCATTTTTTATGATTTTGGTGGATGGTTGCTGGCTTCCTTTCCGGAAAGAAAATCCTTTGACAGAAAAAAAGGAGAAAAATAAACCCTTTCTTCGCCATTGTGCATGCCTTGCAATATTTAAACTGTGTGTGCGTAAATAATTTTGTTTTCTATTCAAACCCACAGCGGCACCATAAATTGACGCAAAAAAAAAACAAAACATACAAAAACAAAGCAGGAAGGAGTCCACACAAGATAAGGACTTTCCTCTGGTGCGGTCATAAAAAACACGGACGAATTGACAATAGATCTGACGGCGCGCGATACAATCCAAAAGTACTGTGACGCATATGCGATTGGATTTTTGCCTCTTGTCCGCTGTAAAAATCATGAAAAATAACGTACGTATGTGGCCAAAGGTTTTATTTAACCCTTCAGCAAAATGCTGGTCTTGTGTGTGTTTTAATGACCAACAGATGCAGTTGCTGAAAGTACAGATGAATCTTTGGTAAAAATTCCCAACAAATAATCAGGAGACAGACCTCACAGGAAAGGATGTGCGCGTTTTAAATGCCCAGCTAACCAGAGCTGTACTCAGTTGCTTCTGTTAATTTTTCAACGAATTCTCAGATATCCGCCATAATGCCTGTTATTTATGGTTACAAATAAAACAGAGTATCTGCTGTTGGCGCATTCCCTTCGGAGAGACACCGCAAAAAACGTGCAATTTGCTGAACGAGTTTTTAAGCTTCTCCCCATATAACTTATACACACGGATTTGTAGCGTAATTATACCAATTAAAGATGACATTGTATTATATCAATATAATACATCTATTGGCAAGCACTAGCTCTGCGGACTAATTTAAAGAGCTTTCGCTGTGGTGTCTTCCGCTCAGATCATTCATTTCTCATTCGCGGCAATAAAATTCACTTTTAATGGTAATTTTAAAGTGATAAGGAAATAAAGTTTATGTGCCTGATAGGAAGTGTCGGCAGTGTCATAGAAGGCTTTAGCGGACAACACAGCAAATCGATTTCGTAGAACGTAACAGGCACTTACACATATTATATCATGTGCTTCGTATACACACGGGCACATACGAACTGGTATTTGTGGACGGATGCAATAGATGTGTTCTTATCTGGAAGGAATTGTCGACAGTTCGAAGGAATAAAAATAAATTCGTTCGCAGCCACAAAACTCTCAGGTGTAATTGGATTGGAACATGTAGACATGTTTTAAGGGATTCGTGAATGAAGGAACGGTTGCAAAGCTTCTCTACTGATCTGAGATTTATTTATCAGTGTAGTGCCTATCCGCAATGGCGGTGGTTTATAATTTATGTCAATTGATCGCCATATTGGAAAACTGCCAAATGTGTCGGCCATCTTGAATCAATATGGTGGCATTTGTAATGGCGGTTACTTTATTTTCTCACTAACTACAGCTTTCTAATATTCATGTAGAAGGATCCGCCGCACCAACTTAAGTGGAATTTAGACTAACTGTGCATCGTTGCATTTTTGCGAATAATTTTAAAATATTCCAAATTTGTCAAACATATCCGTAAGGAGCGCATTCGAATGAAGTTCTCTTTAAATGGCAGCTGACACAATCAATAATAACAATGGTTCGTCCTTAAAATGGTAAATTTAATTGAAATTTATGGTTTAGGTACTATGCCAGTATTTGGAATTCATGTTTACTTCAATGAGTTTAGAGGTCCCGTAAGCGTGCGACTGACAACCCGCTAAGTTGAACAAAATTTACAAAATTTTGATGTTATGCCTCAGCACTCGTATGCAATGTTCCCACCGGACCGAAATCGCGTGGTTTGGTTGAACTTTCACTGAAACCTCAATTGGCCGTTCCGACCGAGTTGAAGTGTTTTCGTATGCGCAGCAAAACAGCTGTTTGTTGATAGAAAATAATAGTGTTGAGAAGAAATTATTAAAAATGTGTTCTGCTGGAATTAAAAAGATTTAACCAATTGTATATATTTGAAAATAATGATTGTCATAACTGTTTTGAGAACTAAAAATTAACAACAAAAGAAGTTCACGCTGCAAATTTGGCCGGTTTGACAACTACTCACGGGCGGATGGGGGTTGCAACTAACTTTCGCCGAAGTCGCGAGGTTTCGAAACCCAGAAAATGCATAGAAAAACTTCAGAGGATTGGAGAAATTTGATGAAACTTGATTTCGTTTGGTGGGAATATAGCTTTTGTCAAAATTATCTGTAAATGTGTTATATGCACAAGCCTTAGTTCTTATGATACGACGACAGGCATATATAAGCTTCAAATTTAGCTTATAGTGCACTCAGAGGGCCAGCAAACTAGTCATAGAAGGTAATTAGCTAGTTTTACTGATATTTGTCCAGCACATAATGCTCTATGTTAAAACTCCATACGACAGCATTTATCGCAAGGAGCTTTTCTCCGCGATGGCCGAATTCGAGAGCTCGGTTATGTCTCACCACGATAAGACATACGCGATGCGCTGCGCAATTCGACACGGGGACTCAAAATTCTACGTCGGGTACATGGTCCTGTCTGTGAGGAAGGCAAATGGAGAAGAAGACACTTCCGCGGAGGGGGATGTAGCTGTCCCAGGATGGGGATGTAGTCCGGAATGCGAAATTTCGTCGACTGGCTCGACCATATCGAGCGCATGGACAACAACGCTCCACCAAAGAGGTTCTTCGAATCTGAGCCTCCTGGTTCGACCGAGGAGAGCTAGGAAGACCGAACCTAGGGTATAAAGACCAAGTCATCGCGGTATCAAGACAGCTTGGTATTGATGACTAGAAGTAGCGTGCCCAGGACCGTCAACGATGAAAGGCAGCGATATCTCAGGCTCGGACCCTCCCTGGGTCGTAGGCCTGCTAAGTACGTACTTAAAGCTTAATGAATTTAAAATAAAATACGAAAATCAATAGAAGTATTAAATGCTTTTAAAAATATCTCTCTCTCACAAGTTCAATTTCTAAATGCTTACAAATTGATTTATAAGTTAATGAAAATGATCAAATAAGCACCGGCTCGAAAGAAAAGCGTGAAACCGAAATGACATCGAATAAAAAAAAAATGTCACGCCATGAAATTTAGCGAACCTTAGCAATATAAATATTTTTTTCTCATCTGACACAAATGCTTGGTTATTTTTACACACAAAGTTGGGTGTCATCTATCTTCACATCAATATTCTTATAATTCTTAGTCAGCTTAAAATGCTCCCTTATCGTAATGAAACTCACGTTACACTCACGTTTATAGCCAACGCCGTGATAAAATGCCATAATTTGTTCACCTAGTAAAATGCCATTGTAAAATATTATATACAGGCTCGAAAACGCAACCCCAAAAATATTACTTCACGCCATTTCACTACTGGTGCGCGCTACGCTTCAGCTGGAACAAAATATACCTTGTACACATACAAGCCTGGTCCGCACCGCTACCACCATAATTATTTCTTTTACGATAATTTAAGTGTCATTTTATTGATAATAAAAATCGTTTACGATACACGATTAAATGAATTATGAATGATTTTGTTACTTCAGTTTCAGCAAGAATTGTAAGTGTTGAGTAATATCTCACCAGAGCACGCCCGCGCTTGTGTCTGTTGTTTTGCTCGACAGTTCTTCTTCAAAAGACATTCATCACAAATGGCAAATGGCACCTACCGTCACCCAAAATTAATCACAACTCCGTTTTGCACAGGAATAGATGGGCAGATGAGTTCCCTTTGGTTCGCTCGGTTTCGTCTTCTTAAACAGTTTAAATGACCATAAAACAATTAATATTACTGCACTCCCATAGATCGATAAAAAAGGAGTAGTATCCTTTTCGCATAGTTGCACTTTACACCAAGGACATCGTGTACAGTGCACGCTGTTGTGTCGCTAAAATCCTTTTTTATTGTCTAACAAACTGTCTTGTGTTTTGTGCGTACCTTGTGCAACCATCAAATCATAAAAAAGTCTGCTAAGCGGATATATTTAGGTGTCCTTGGATTTGAGTGCAGTGTTGCGAAAGGATTTATGGTGTACCTGACATTGAACGTCAGTACCTTAGTGTGTTGCATGTAATCAGGTTGTTGTGTAGCATCCACATTCTATGCTTGGCGGGTTTTCTCTTTTTTTCGAAAAAAAGGTGACATTAAAAAACCCATTCAATCCCTTTGCCACCTTGCATTGAGCTGAAAGTATAATTTAAGAAACACAAATGTCGAGACGGCGAGTGTCCTTGGATTATATCTAATTCCATTCGTTATTCAAGACAAATCTCTTTCCCATATGGTACCTGGTTATTTTTTTCGTATGAATCTATATATAAAACTTTCCGGTGGTCACTGATTTATATCTTGTCACCTCATTAATGTGAACACAAAACCAGCCGACTAAAAATATTTTAATTTTTTTCTTGTTTGCGTCCTTCATCTACGCCCCCTACTGATGATGAGATGTCTCTTACTTATGCAAATCATCCCATACCACGGAACTATGAAAGCTATTTTTAATAATCCACAACAGTTTTCGTTGGATTATCAACCTAGTTAGGCATCGAATGATAACTTATATTTCCCTCATCTTCATAATTTTGAATGAAAAACAATTCCATATAAAATCGTGTTACTAAGATCGAAAGAATTATACGCAATCGTGAACAAATATCTCGTTCAATAGGTCGGGAGAGTGTATGGAAACAAATCAACCTACATAGGTATATGTGTAGAACGATGCCGTTGGTCCAATTATGATCTGAAGTTCAAGAGTGAAATTACGCTCTCTATCTATATTTATATTTGAAATGTCTGAGACTAATTTTTATGGTCTGGAATTATTATTTTAAAATACATAAATCTTAGACATTAATTTTTGAATGAAAAATAAGCAAATTAAAAGCACTGACCTATGGCGGGCAGATGGTGTGGTGTGGAGTGTTTTCAAGGCAAACGTTTGTCATGAATTTGCTGTCTTTTTTCTTTCTTTCTCTCGTGGGTTATGCGATGTCAACAGATATTTTTGTGTGATGTCATAAAATGCGTAAGTTTCCGTATGGGTAGTGATTTCAGGATGAGAGTGTCATAGGGGATTGGTGCCGATAAATACAGTCAGTGACATTTGGATAGACAATTATTCGGCATTTCGTGTACTGACAAGAAAGCTCGAGGGACACGGACTTGATGATCTATGAGACGCGACTGGACTTATAAATCCAGCATCCAGCCAGAGATAAAATATTGCCAGACTATAATAAGTATAATTTTAGCTTCTAAAAATAGAACAAGACTGTTTTTTTTTATTTATTTTCGTAAAAAGTAGAAAATAGAACTATCGAGTGATTTATTTTTAACTTAAAAATGATTACAATCTAAAACATTGCGTTTTTAGACAAGTAAGCAAATACCAATGGAATGCTTAATAACGATTAAATGATTTCCCTTCTGAGAACGAATCTTTTGTATATATAAACACTTGATTAGTTTATAATTCCTGCGATCAGTTCTGAGCCCTTAAATGGTTATGCAACGCATGTGCCCTTGACTGTATTTCTGACCTACGCACGTACGTATGCTTGGAATATTCAAAACAAAAAGCCGTACTCACTTAATATCCATAATGGTGTAGATCTGAAAAGAAAGAAAAAGACACAATAATTGATGGGAATTGAAAATTACTGACAACAAAAAAAAACAGAAGTTATAATAATGAGCCCTGTCGACCAATATCTACAATAAATTACAACAAAGTGCTCTTATTCGATTTCAGGGCACATCACATGCTGGATTAATACATTTTAAATGGAAAAAGCAACAACATGTAATTCAAAGAATGAGTAAACCGATTCCAGTACCCACAAATCACGATTTTTCAAACAAAATCTTTGACATTATCTATCAACAATCTGATCTGAAACTTATGTCGAGATCAATCGATTGAATTAAAATGCACTCCGTCTCTCCGGCATGGTTTCCGTTTAGATTTGCGTTCTTATTTTAAATATATTTGTATTCACTTTGTAGCCTATTCTTCACACTTTCTATAGTACGAGTACATTGCTACAACAGCCAATAGCATTAAGTGCTGCGAGGTAATAGTTATGTTTTCTCTCCTTCTTCACGTCATATAAATGATTATAGTTTTTTTTTGTTGTTGCTGTTGCTGCTTGGTTTCAGTTTCCTTGAGTGTGGTTGGAATAGGAACTGTCATCGTATTCCTTATATCACAGATTTATGATCATTTATCACAACAGTTTTATTAAAACACATTTTGTGCACTTCGCCTCTATCCTTCTGAATCTACACACACACACAAATGTATATACGGCTTTGTTCCACCATGAGGCGGTAAGTACGTTGTTAAAAGGAATGTTGCATATAAATATATGAATTGATTTAATTGTTGAAGTACACTTTCGCACGCAGGTAGTACAACACACTTTATCCTATCTTTTCCACTGTCTCAAGTTTATGTTGAGCTATTTTCATTCTTTTTTTTTTGAAATTATTATTCAGAAGCACTTTATTTTCATATTGCGAATGGGGCCAAGTCTTATACTTAGTGTACTCAATAAATATTAAATAACGATTACACCGGCCATAAAAATTTATTTGACATTGCGTTCGTTGCTACTTATGCAGGGTTGTGCTGAACCGTACCTGTCTCTGATGGAATGAAAGTTCATATAATACGGTAACAACGTGGCAAAGGTCAAACAATTATGGATTCCACAATACTGTGTAGTTATTTATCAAAAGCTTACCAAAACCACGCCGCTGGCTGACGGAACAAAAAATGGGTGCATTTGTGGCAGAAATTCATTCTCAGGCACTGAAATAATACGCCGCATGAATATGTCAACTAATTGGAAATAGATATCCGATTCGGTCTCTCCTTAAATACGACAAATTTCTTTCGCCAGCGCTGTCTTTTTGGTTGCTCACAATTAAACAAGGTGCAGCAGGAAGTAATAGCTTAAGAATACCTTCAGACATTGCCTATTTCAAGCGCATAACGAAAACATCTCTCTACGGCTAGTTGTTAACACGTGAACATCGCTTATTATCGGACAACAGAATGCCAGTTAATCCCAACACGCAACCACTAAGTCACACTTGTGGTTATTTACAAAACCAAACTAGCATTACATTTTATTTTGTAAACACAAATCCCATTTGCTTCATAAAGGCTTCATGCATGCTCCTTCATGAATATTAACGCTATCCATGTCTGATGAGTTAATACCCCATAAAAAATGGCTAGACAACAAATTGTATTCAAATCATTTTCAAGCTAGATTACTAAAACATGCGGCCTAAGAGGCTTTTCTCTGATTTATTTCCAACACAATCGTGACTCTTGCAAGTGCTTCTTCTTACTTGGCCTTCTGCATTTGACTGCGAATTCCGAATGCGAATTCATTTGCTCGAGAAGTCATGAATATACATACGCATATATACGTGAATATGAGAACTTAGCCTTAGGCTTACAACAATGTACATTAAGATGGTTGAGTATTTAGCTTTTGTTGAAACCCAAGTGAACCTACCTTAGATGTGTATCTTAATGCCGAATACCTGTTTCTTTTCGAGTTCCCCAACATACTCGAACGTAAGGCGAATGAATGTCAAAATTTGACATTAAATTCGTTCGCTATTCTTTCGTGTGCATTCTCTACCATCTCTACATTCGATAGATAGTGTGCCGCTTACTCATTTATTCGGAAGATACGACATTAAAGAAAAAAAAAATGGTATCTAAAGCGTTACATTAATGAATTAAAGGTATTTTTTCTTAGACGGTTCTACCTATACACTTGCTGGTATATCCACGCATCACATGTTGGGTGTGGAATTTTGAAGCCATATTGGATTCCTGAGGTGGGAGAGAAGAGGAAAAACTGGAAAATTCAAAGAAATAAGGAAACCCATCTGGAGAGTGAAAGAAGAAAGGAATATACTTATGTGTGTAGTCGACCAAGAAAATGAGACGATGGAGAAGAAGCAAAAAAAAAAAAAAAACAGAAAAAAAATGGAAAAACTAATTTACATAAACCAAATCGATAAGGTAATGGTATTATGCTCCTTTTTGTTATAATGTACGTGCGTGTATTGGAAATTGACTCTGATTTCATTATGTATTCAGCAAAAGGAGCGAAAATCAACATCAATAGACATTGTATAGATCGTGTATCTTGGGAGGATACAATAACTTTGCTAACTACACACAGAGCGGTCTTTGGGAAATGGACAATCTGAATATTTATTTATACGCCTTCGTACACACGTCCATATATTTGAATGTAGATGCGAGGGTAGATTTTGCATGTACCACCTTGTTGAATTTATTTTCACTTTTAAATTGTCCTGCTCGCGTGTACACTTAGAAGATTTCGTTTTCTCGATAGGATACTTTAATTTAGCTATCGATTGCCTGAGAAACATATAATGCTCATAGCACGACTCAGATATACTTAAGCCGTCTGGAGGTAATGCAAAAGTAGAAGTAGAATTGTTGTGCTAGACGTCGGTGGCCAATTCGAAAAATGTCACGAAATATTTGTGTAGTATTCTCGAGGCGGTTAGAGCAGAAAAAAACTGATGATTGTTTCTTAAAAAGTGAATTGAATGATGCACGACGCTATGAATTGCTCATATCTTGCAAAAATCCCAACATTGCAATCGCAAGAGCATGTGGACATGTCGAAACTACAGAAAAGAGGTTAGAACTATGCGAATTTTTGGAGAAATAATGAATCTTCTTTTCGATGAACTGGCAAACAATCAGTCGCAGTGCATTTGATAGTTGTCGGATGTAATACATTCTGCCTTAAGGACTATTGAGAGAAACCATTGCAATTGTAATATGTAACATTTATCCCCAAGATCTTTCATTCATCCGGGGGGGCTAATTGGTTATGGCCTCAGTTCAACAGATCACAAACTCGAAAAACGAGCAATGGAATTATATCGACCACCCTCCAACAAAATGAAACATCTCAAGTGACTTACCCTCCAATTAGATCAAACGCTTGAAGTGACTTAATTATTTCCCAAACCCATATATCAAATCCATTTAAAATAACTTCATAAGAACTGTACAAGCCGATAGCCGCGCCCTCAATAAAATAAAATAACTTTCAAGTGCAATTCGTCGTCAGTTCTCGTTTCGGTATCTGCTTTTTTTCTTCTTCTTTCAAATCAGTCTAAAATGTTAAGTTTAAGAGCATATTCAACTACATATCGATACTAAGACAGATGGGTAACACAACATTGTGTGCTCCATTTTTTAAAAGTAAGAATATATGCAGTCTGCGCGTGTAGCTGTGGTAGTGGCTCATCATTTTACAATTTTTAAGAGTATTCCAAATGTCTGTCCCTCTGATGCAGTAGACACAATGAAACTGAACCATAAAATCGGCCCACTTGACCACCATAACCACTGATTCTGAGTTGCCTGCTTTGCCTCCGACTCTTCTTCCCCATCGGCCCATTCACCCTTTACTCGCTCTGCATCCGATCAGTCCTTCAATCTTGTACTATAGTACTTTACAGCATCAGTTTGTTGTATATCTAATTTATGGACTGGTATTCCTTCTGCCCCCCTTTCCGTTTCCATCTGTCTGCTCATCTGGGTTCATCTTCTTATTCTGTTATTTTTTTTCACTCACATCAGTATGGAATACAAAACCAAAAAAGACAGAAAATCAACAACGACAAGAGAAAGATTTGAAAATGTTATTTTCGTTATAACGAAAAAAAAAAAATTTATATTAAATCGTATCGTATTTGCCCTTTTCGCCGAATGTCCGTGAACCAATAAAAATTATAAATTAGGGGGTGGTTTTTTTTTGTTTTTGCCCAAATAAAGGACAACCGCAAGAGCAACAACAATCCCAATGGAGAAACAAATTTAAGAAGACAATGCTTTTACACCAACACCTCACCACAAAACCGTCCCGGTCGATTATAATTCAGAATTAAAGACATAAATTTTGGAATTTATCTCTCGAGTCATGTGGTAGGATGTGGCCCTGTGAAAGGATGTGCTTAATTGGAGAACTTTGCTGACCAATAATTTACATATACTAAAGTTTGTGCGGAGAAACACAAAAAATTGAAAACTTCAACTTTTCTTACGAAATTTTTTTTAAATAAAGTTCATACACTTTATGGAAATTTCATTGAAAAGTTAGGATGGTGTTGTAAGTAATGGGAGCTAGTAAACTTTGCAGATTATGATCTAGCATGAAGAAGTTTATATTCTGTTCAGTTTGAGTTAATCAGTTGTGTCCGATGAGTTCGCAAATGAACGCTCATACTGGACGTTCACAATTTGAAAAGCAATCGTGGCATGGAGCAGCCAAGAAGCCATGACTAAAGGCACTCCTTTATAAATTATAAAAAAGAAGTCTGGGTGTTGTAAGAAATATATGTTATGTCTTATCTTATCTTACAGCATGGATTTGAATTTGAATTTACAGTACAAGAGATTTTGAGAGGCGATATTAACACAAATATACAATAAATAATGTTAGCAGAATGGAAATTGGATAAATAAAAGAATTCCTTTTCGAAGATGATGGTATGCTACCGTGCAACTCTTATGACGCCATCAGTAGTTCTAGTTGGATAGTTACAGCATAAAAGACCAAGCACCGAGTATTGATAATTAATGGATGACTTGTTAAGTAATAATATAATATGAGTGGCGCTACAGCCCGTAGAAGACCAGGGCCTAGCTTCTACAGTAATGTTGTGCGTGCTATTGTTCTCTCACGAGTATAAAGGACTTACAGTGCTATGCCGACTTCGAAGGCAAAGTTTGAGAATGTTTTTCTAGACAGTTATATTCTTTGAGCATTTGTCAGTCACTCGAAAGAGGTGGGGCCGTGAAAAATCTTAATTTAGTAAAAGGCGAACGGGAAATAACAGTTAACTTGAATTTCTTACAATTTGTCTGTCAAAGTCAAGAACTATTCCAACTTTATGTAAACAGTGCATTTCCTCATGAGAAGAAAAATGTTAATAAAGGCAATTTAAGGCATCGTGTATCTTAAACAAAATGCAGACAAAAACAATTTTTGACCGCCTAAAAATGAATTAATGTACATTTAATTACGCGAGTAAAAAAAAAACCAATCACACCATATCACAATAAGTATTGAGACAAGGTTAGCATAGCAATCGCTCATGCCAGACAGTGTCTTGATACGAGGCGCCAACATCCCAGGTTTTGATACTATTACTAATGGTTGATAAGCTGAATATAAGTATCTATCTGTAACCATAAATGTCTGCGAATAGTTCTTATTTATTCCTTTAAAATTGTTTTTAATGAGTCTCTGAGCGACTTGTAAGGTTAATGTGAAACAATAAAATATTTTAATCAACTTATTGATAAGGCTGCAATCAGCAACATAAATTATTTCCATTATAATTTGACTCACAGCATTGTATGTGCTTGTGCTGTGATTAATAAAGATGAATATTAAAGAATAATTTACATTACATTTTATTTAATTTACAAATTTAAAGGCAGCGAGGTGCGTGTAGTAATTGCTTGTTGGACAGCTTCGTAGCACTGAAGCCTTCTATGAATACGACGGATGTGTTCAGTTGAGGCTAGAAATGCTTTCTACTAAAATCCACGGCGAAGACAAATTTGTTGAATTTGTGAATTTTTGTTTGAAAGCGAGTACATTTGTTGGAAGCGTTGACTTGGTGCAAAAGACTTCTCGCCTGAAGAAATAGGTAGGTACACATATTAATGCGTATATGTGCATATTAACTTGAATATAATGCATTGTTCGTGTCCCACGCTTGTCGCCAGTTTTAGGTAACTCCAAAGTGTATATGGGAAGAAGCAATATTTCGTTCGTTAGTCGATATTAGTAATTAAATTTGTTTGAACAAATTACTTCACCTACAATTGATAGGTGCAATTATTTTAATGAATAACTTCAAGCAGTCTTTAGATCAATTACAGTCAATGCACAAAGAAATACCCGATTGAAGTTCATTAAAATGACCTTTTAACAAGTAAGTTATTCTTAACATATTCCAACATCATTCATTATTTGTTCGAAACACATTAAGAGACATTCATAAGACATTAGCGCGGTAATTCGATCCCAATCAACCTGTTTCTATCAATACTCATAAAAACTGAGCAAAGTAAACATTTTGTCTTTTTTTTTCATTCCTAAGCAGTTTATTAACCGATTCTTTACACTTGACAATCGTCACTTTTAACTAACTGTTCGCGATCTTCATTAGCAGCATATTTGAACAAAGCACCCAGCGATTTTGTGATTTTAAATTCGACTTAATTAAATATGGCAAGCCAAAGTGGCAAGGCAAGTGGTATGAATATGATAAATTCTTAATTTCAATTTCCAGTCTTAATAGCGTTTAAAAAACATTTCAAGTGATCGTAAATTATGAATCGGAATAACTTCGATTTTCAATCAATCTTTATGTATATCCATTATTGAGAGGAACCATAAATTAAACCACAAAAAATGAAAAAGAAACAACGAAGATCGTAAAAAATAGAATAGTTGTTAGGAAGTTTTATTGAAATAAGATATATTCAGAATAGAGTCACTGCGAATTAATAAAAAATATATTCTGAGAAAGACGTAACGTCTATAATGTAGTAGGACGCATTTGCAGGAATTTGGATCTTTACAGTGGCGATACTTTGTTAAAACTTCGCTGAAGTTAATCTCTTATCAACATTTATTGGCGCCTAAAATATATAACCGCATACTTTGTTATCGAGTTTTACAGTACCCCTAAACTTGCATATTTTTGATGTTGCTGTATAAACTTTTTAAAGTCAATCGAAGCAATAGTACTAATGTGACTCCTAGAAACAAAAACATCCAATTATTGAAAAAAACAAATTACGGAATTCCTTGTTTTTGATTCTAACGCTAATATTCATCAAATCAAATCAATCTCTGGACGTAGTACACTTTTGAAAGATTACATTATAGTGAATGATAGATTTTAAAAAATTAATTAAACTGAATCGTTACCTAATTTTTTTCAAAAAGTGGAATACGTTGCTTTTGATTTTCGGAGACAGTAATATCAGAGAAATTTAGTCGACGTTCGATTTTCGGCTACAATGTAATCTATTTTTCAATCCGATTTCGATATATGCATTTTAATTTGTATGTAAATGCAATTTGGGGCATACAATAATTTGTTGTTCATATAAATTACTTACTTACGATTAATATACATACAAGTCGTTCACAGAACAAAGTGATTAGATCCAGTTCATGGAATATCTTAGATTTGTGCGTTAAAAGATGTAGTTCAGTCGTAGATTATTATAGTTCTAATAAAATTTCCTAAATAAAGATTTATGCGATTAAACGATAACATTCTACGTAATAACTTCAAAGAAAAAAATAAAACAATGTTTATTATTTCATCGCATTTCGCTACTTCTAGGTTTATGGAGTTAATCAGTTTGTGCATTGAACGACTCTTATCACATCATGCTGAATAGTATCACATCATTCAGAAGCTTGTTAGCACGTGTCAAATTTGATCTTGATGATTTCCAATTTGAATTTGTTGATTAAGCAATGTAATATATAGAATAACACATTGGCTAAACATAAAAGAAACCTAGCCACAAGCATAATGGCATGCATTTGAGAAATGAAACGCAAAACAGCAAAATGAGTATTATTTTGAAAATATACATAATTGAATTACACAAAACAGTGAACACAGCCGTGTGTGTCCTTAAAGACTATAGTGAATAATTGGTTCGCTAACGTTTGAATACATGATTTCATTTAATATAACAATTAGTTCAAACGCTGTCGCTTCGCATCATGTAACCTTGTTGTCGTAATGCCCATATTAATCTAAGTCACTTAATTTAATGACATATTTCTGGTTTTGTATAGAGTATGTAAATCGTATCGCAGTAAAAGCCGGCGGTGTATAATTTTCACAAAAATAACTACATGGCTACATATCATACATACCTATCACAAGTTACTGATTACTTGAAGAAAAAAAGAAGGAATGTGTTGTTAGCAGTTACTTTTATTTACTGGCTAATTGCACTAAATTATCTATTATAATTGTCATGTTGGATGTTTCTCTCAATTCAAACTAAAAACAATAAGATAAGTGAAATTTGTTTAAAAAAAAAAGGGGAATGTACTCACGTATTGACTTCCATATTACATATTCCATATACTACTAGAATTGACTTGTAAACAAATCTCAAGTTACATGTATTTACAAATTACAAGAGACATGTGACAACAGTTTATTAAGTTGCTTCAAAAGCGTCCTCATTGTCTTTTCCGACGGGCATGAATGCATTTCAATGTTAAATTGCAGTATAAATAAATTTTGATATTGATTGAATAAATACCATGTACGTAAGTTTCGTACAATTAGTAAATCACATTTTTTTTTAAAATAAATTCCTTTAAATTCTCCATCCAAACGATAGAGCGATTATTGGCAGAATAAATATTTTATACCTACTTCTCCAGGGTTTCCAACAGTAACTACCTGGATGTCATGCATCGGCAATCCCTTCCGTTCAACAAATCCTTTTGAATAGACTGAGTGCAAACTTCCAGGATAATTATAGGAATTCTGCATTTTTTGTACTACTTTCGATTCTCCTTTCAAAAGAAGGGAACAAATTATAGCACAACAAAATGAACATCATTCGATTTAAACGCTTCCTATTCTACGTTGAACCTTGAATTTGAAAGTATATTTCGAGAAAAATTGATTTTTTTACTGATCACACAGAAACTGTAAGTGTAGTCATTGCTATGGGATAGTTTCTCCGACGGAATTTGTATTTTCCTGGATATGATTTCGACTGATATCCTAGCTCATATCGATTTTTAAACTGGTGATTAAAAGTGTGGTGTTTGGACAAGTACAAGTGACTTTTTAAGAATTATGTAAAAATTTAAATGTCTTTACTGATGCCGGAATGCGTTTCTTGTCGTGTTTGTGGGTGTTTTAATGTTAAAACTAATTACTCATTTATATCTATTAGTAGCAACATCGCTTGAACTCCTCGCCTATGCCTCAGCTACAAACAACAGCTTGGTTATTTCATTAACTTAATACAACCTTCGTCTATGTTAATTTAATATAAAAATCTAGAAAAATAAAGACCTAATGGAGCACTTCGAAGATGAAATTGGATTCCCATATCAATTTGCAGCTGATTGCAAAATCGTGCCAGTACATCAAAAACGCATAACATTTGGAACTTTGCAACAATCAGATTTTCCATTCGTTCTTCGGTCGTATGCTGCTTCATTGATATTTCAAGATTTCCCTAAAAAACGGGCAACATCCTCAAAATGTCACCTCGCCGGCGGCAAATGCACGCCGCCCAAATTCAACTGAGCATAGGCCACAAGTCAGTTTTGAAAATCTCAAAAAGATGCCAAACCAGGAGCCGATAACTGCTCTCAATGATTTTACTCAGCTACCAGGTGTCTGAAAGCACACGAGGGCTATAAAATATCCAATTTCAATTGCGAATTTCCGAAAATTGATGTGAATTCATTTTTCCACAATTAACAGTACGCCAACTCTATTAGAAATTCTGAAGGATATTTGAGAAACATTATTTCAGCCCCTCCCAATATCCGTTGTCCTTATCCGCTGTAAAAATCCCCATCGAGCACAGACTCCTTGCTCACCACTTTGAGATTATTACTTGCGATTGTATAATTGGACTGAATATATAGTTTAGATACGTATACATGTGACAGTTATTGCTCCTTTTTAATTATAATTGCTATAGAAGTACTGCTCAGGAGTACATAGTATAATTTGAAAATTTTTCGCCAATTCAAAATTTTCCACACAGAGTCCCCATACCTTTGGCGAGCAGCGCACAAAGGGGGCAGCTGCGGTAGCAGTAGCTAACACCCGCAACCGAGAGAAATGATTTTCTTCGTTTTATTCCGCTGTAGATGCTTTAACAACATTTATTTTGTCTAAGACTTTAAAATTCATCCGCACAATGCACACTCATTTGCCTCTTTCTATGGCAATGCTGGCTGTCTCCCTCTCACCAAAATGGCCTCCGCAGCATGGCACATCATATCGTCTCTACTCTGGAGCACATGCTATACGGACGACGATATCACTAGTCATCTCACTAAGATCCCTCTAATCATGGCTGTGTAGCAGATTAAGAGAAAAAAACACAGCAAACAAAACAGGTAGAATTTGCAAAACCGGCGTTTTCACTGTTCCTCTCGCTCTTTCATGCTGGCTCTCTCCCTTCGACCGATGGCTTGGGTGGTGGAATAAGCCACGCCCTTGGTAGCCTACTCTCATAAGTATGTACGCCTTTCACGATTCATACCAAGTGAATATTTTTATCGGCGATTCCTCTTTGTGGCCATCCTTCATTGTTAATTCTGCTTTCATCCCCTATTCGGCACTTGGAACGTGTACTTCTTCCGACCGAGGTCTGTCATACAGCGTTGGTTGGTTTCTGTGTCACCCCTTATACACCCTAATGACGCAAATGCAGCTGGTGAGTTGCATGCATTTTCAAATCATGACAATGTGTGCCTTTTTCGCTTTGTTTGTTTTTGCCCGTGTCCTGACGCAAGGATACTCGATGATAGGTGAAAGAAAAGAGGGAAATGTATGCTGTGCATGGTAGTTTTTAGTTCCTCATTAGGGGTGGCATCGATTGCATTTCGAGTGCGACGAGGAAAACGGCGAGGTTCCGCTGCAGCGTTCTCTGCACACTTTGCACCGATGTCCTGCATCAGTTGCATAGTTTGTGTCCTGGTAGCTGCTAGTGGCTGCCATCTCATATATCAAGTGGTTATATATCTCATATATCAAGTGGTCTCATCTTAGTTCTTTTCTTTAAAAATTTCAAAGAAAAAAATGTTCGTTGATAATTTTTTGACTGTTTACTGTGTTAATTATTTTGGCTAGGCACGGTGCTCGGTGGTATAGAAATTCTGTAAAGCGGGTGGTCTCGGGGGGTAGCAGTGAAAAGCTCCATCCAAAGAAGCGACGGTTGGAAAAACGTATCTCTGCAAAACGCTGCAAGGACATCGGTAAAAGCTTGAAAGCGAACAAATTTTCCAGAAGTCGCGTAGAAAAACTTCCCATTGGAAAAATTTCCCATCCACCGGTGCGGGAACAAAATTTTGGGAAATTCCCTCTAACATTTCACATTCGTATCGTGTTGTATTCACTATGAATCGGTTGTGAGTGTATGTATTAGAAATTGTTAACCATGCATCCACCCATCTGTGTGTATATCTAAACAGTGTATTCGTATCCATGTGAGAATAAGTATTCGATTTTCATAGCGCCGTGCCTGGTGGACACCACAAGAGGGTACCAAACACACAAAATTCATATCAAACACCACACAGTGTATGAACCCAGCTAAGACGAAACAACCATTCAAGAGGTACACTCACAGCACACAAAGTTAACCTCAAGTAAAAATACTAAGTTATTTGAAAGGAAAAAAATAAAAGAAGTTAAACTGAAACTGAAAAGAAAAAAAAGTATATCTTTGGTATGTATTTTGCCTTTCTAGGTAAAAACGTCTGGCCGCCTTGACGGTATTGTGTCAAAGCATCGCAAAACGTCGAAACGAGAACATCTATTTTATTTTTTTTTTTTTATTTTTTTTTACTCTGTGCCTATAGCTGTAGTGAAGTGATGGAAAAAGTGTTCTGTTTTTGTTTGCAATTGAAGTGAATAAATATGTTTGACTTATTCTACTAACATTGTCTCAGTTCAAATTATTTCCTGTAATTTTATTAAATAAGAAAGAAAATAATTAAATTTGTTGTTTTAATAATCAACCAATCGTTTTTATTTCAGAAACTAAATTTACACGAAATATATATTATTTAACAAACAAACGAGACAACAACAACAACAGAAATATGAAAAAGATCTCCGAAGAAACGCAAAAAAAGAAGAATCGGCTCCCAAATTATACACACTCACAGTGAGGACTGTTGATGACTGATTGACGACAAATTTGACGTCGTCGTGAGTGAGTGAGTAGCTAAATGTGAGTGGGGGTGTAAAGCACAGATGATGAATAACAAAACATTGTATCCACCACACCTATACGTCAGAAAAAGGAACGCCAGACAAGCAGAAACACGAGGTGATTGAGAAGGAATTCGTATTTTTCTCTCTTCGTTTCTTCGTCTCTATTTTCTCGTATCTTCGCAACATTTTTTTGATTTATTTTTGTTTTTGAATATATTATATCTTGAGGTAATTGTTCTTTAGATGTGACCATGAAGATAAGAATAGCTCTTGCAGGTAAGAAATAAATCGAGACGGCTCCAGACGTTGTCTTTTGGCGGCTTTAGATAAGGTAAGTGATGAATGCTTTTATTAATTGCTCTCGTACGAGTACATATCTGCACGATATAATTGTACACAAAAAAAAATGCGCTTATGCTGTTCATACACACAAAATGTATACACGAACATGCAGACGCTCAAAAGCCAATTATTGCAATATGAATTCTTTGACGTAATTTATTGACTTCGCCTTGCCATCATTCTCTTTGTGGCCCAATGCCAATGTCAATGACAGCATTCTACACAATGGTGTATGTATTTCGTAGTGGGGTAAGGTGACATATGTATGATCGCTTAGAACGAAAAAAAAAAAAAAGAAACTGCTCACATTTCATTTTATTCTCGCATGTCATTCATTGTCTGTTGATGACGATGATGTCTATGACAAGAGAGGGATTTATTTCTCCCTCTTCTCTCTCTCTCTTTATCACTATTCTATTTTGTTTCCCTGTACCCCGGCATTCGGCACCATGTGCTGGTGTCTGTTTCATTCACCATGAAGAATCAAAATAATGCTTTGCCTTCCTTTAAGAGAAAGAGAGCGTCATTCTCCCCACACATACGCCGCATTGGCCTATCTTTACCAAGTAGACATATCTTTGCGAAGTTTATGCTTTGCTTGTTCTTCTCATTTCAACTTTTTCGATTATGACGACGTCCAAAAAAGGAGGCAACTACGCGTACAACACACCACCTTCTGTGTATTTGAAGATATTCCTTCTCCAGCAGCAAATGTTTTCAATTGCTCTCCTCATGGCTGGCAGAAATGTACATTGTACCTGTTTAGTCACTTAACTGCATCTGTTGTCCTTTCCCCAAAAACTATTGTCATTTGCAAAGGAAACTTTTACACAATTTTCATCTAATTTGTTGCATGGCATCTAATTTGCATGGTAAACGACACTTTCGGCATCATTGGTATGATTGTGGAGGTTTCTGAGGGAAGTGGCAAATTTAGATTGCACGTAGTAGTCATCGCTACTGAAGTTTTCCCTTTGTTTTTTTTTTATCAAGACATAAAAACCCACACTTAGCATTTGGGATACAATTGTATCTCGCGACACATTGCACAAAACTTTTCGTCCAACTCAACCTAATCTTTTCTCGTTGGCTAAATGGGTTTTGAGATTTCAGCTGAAATGAAGTTTAGTGCTCTCCTCCCTTCGGTGGCGTGCCACCAGATCCCTAGAACAGAAGGAGTATTCCCTGAAAATTTAATAAAGTCACGTACTGTTGTCATGGTTAACTCGATTTTCGTTATGAGGACATGGGAATACGAGCGAAACCCAAACAGCCAAACCAAAGAGCAAGCACATACCCAGTTAGCAGACAGCCACCACTGGTACACGTAGTGTAAATTGTCACATCACTTAAACACTTGGAATGAATGTTTTCTCGTTGGTGTATGCTAACCACATCGCAGCGTTTTTGAAATCTCTCCTGGTATCCCTTATTAGTGCAAAATGGCACCCTGAAATTCGAATGCCACCAAGACGGTAGTAGCATTTGCTTCTTGTAGAATTTCTTCTTATTTTTTTGTTCCACTTGCTGCGTATTTTCGGATGTGTACTGGGGTACAAAATATGAACACCATATTGTGTTCATTTAATAATCATATTCCCTCTCAGTCAACAAAACCAAACAGAACCGAGCAGAACAGAGCGGAAAGAACGCCGATGGAATGGTGAAGAGGGTGTAAGTACGGCTGGATTGGGCAAAAAGGCATCCACCCAGCCCCAGCCAACAGTAAAATATAGTTCCAATCTATGCACAAGTAGTATCTATAAATTTTGAATTTTTATAACATTCTTTTTTTGTGTGTCATATACTGTTTCTGCTTTCTTTACGGAATGTCCTTGATGGGTTCATTCAGTTTTGTTTCGTTTCGTTTCAGGGTGATTTCGTTTTTCTCCGGATGAGGTTTTTCGTATTTTTTTGTAGTTGCTTCTATTCTATCCTTCCCATCTAATGCTGGTCGGTGAGAATCTCAGGGATAAATATTTGAATAGATTCGTTAATCGAAACCAGCGCAAACGTACGTACCTGTGTGAGTGGTACGTATCTACAACAGTCTTTGCCTAGTGGGTACTCACCTGAGGAGTGTGTTTATTTGGAACAAGTGGTTATTACCTGGCTGGTTAGCCAACCAAACACAGTAGACAACCATCAGCATCAGGAAGAGATTACCACAAAGGTATTGTTATCTACGTGAACAATTTGTATACTTACCATATAGCCATAGTTCTATATCAAGGGAGGGTGGATTGGATGATTGTTGTTGCGACTGCTGTTGCCGCTGTTACATATACACACCGGTATTGTATACAAAAGACCAAGGTCCTTGTGTGCAACACCACAATCATCCCTTTTTATATTTTCGCCAATGTGGAATGAGGAGAACGAGAGACGAGAGATGCTGAAATTGCGAATGCAGAGCATGTCCTTTCTATTAAAATCGATTCGGATGGCAAGAGGAGTAGCACGGCCATGATAACCACTGCCAGTAGTTGGTGAACAGTAGCAGTAGACAGATCAGACTGCATACAGTTGTATTTACATATATATATTTTTATTTCAATGTTTTTTTCTATTTTTTCTTTTTCTTAAAACACTTATCACTTTTACCAGTTTTCATTGCTTTCTTACCTAGTTTTAACATTCGATCGCCACTGGTATGCATTGTTGATTATCATGAAACTTCGTACACGTATACTGAATGTATCCTGAGTGTATCCTATCCGGTATACCTTCAGTATACGTAACACGAGGTGACACATTCATCGTGGGATGGACGGCAACACTATTTATATTTCTCACTGACCTTCACATCGACTAACGATAGTCACAGTGTGTTGCACATCAATTATAATATATTACGTGAAATTATAAATAACAAATAACCATTACCATTGTATACACATATTCACTTCACTTATTATAAAATACCGAACTATATTGTGCATGCTTTGTAAAAAATTAAAGAATTCAAACGTAAATAAATAAAACTGAATTGTTGACAAAACAAAACAAAACAAAAAAAAAACAAAATGTGTCCATTCACCTTATTTTATTATTGTTGTGGCTAGTTGTCGATTCTGTTGACCATCAATAAAAGATACTAACTGTTTATGTGAGTTTTTATGGGACAATAAAATATACAAATACCATTCAAAGTGGCTGTTTAATGGTATGAATCCGAATGCTTTGCTCATAGGTTTTAATGTGCGTTGCTCTCGTTTGTTCATTCGTCGTGTATTTTTGATGTGCTTTGAAGGATGACCCATATTTTGGATGTCTAGTCTAGTGGTCACGTGGACAAGGCTTTAGAACAAAATCAGCGATGGGTGCTTCAACGGGGAGGAGGGAAAGATGTGATATCACTTATTAATTCTGATGGACAGGTGTGATAAAATGATTGAACACATGGGGAATTCATAATTTTTGATCGTACGACAAGAGTGTATGTCAATGAAGTGTCAGTTGCTGCGAACGTGGAAACTTGTTTCGGAGGAAGGAAGCTTGGTCGTACGAATTGTGTGTGGAATATTTGTTGGTGATGAACAGCGAAGACTGTGAGGGATGAACAAACGTTTATGTTCTCAGTAGATGTGATGCGTTGATGTTAAATTAGCAAGTCAAACAATCAACACTTCAGTTTAACCTTGATCTGCTTTATACTTGACATGTCTCTTATGAATACTCAGACAAGATTGGAATGACGGCGGTCGTCTTGTTTGATGGAGATACAGATATCGTCTGCTATGGTACTGTACAATCACACACACATACTATGTAAACTGGATCATTTTACTACCTTCACCAACGATTTCGTTAGATTGGTCACGTGGATAAGTGAATAAAAACGTCGACTATGTACGTTGCCAAGACCATGTGGAGTGGGGACATTTTTTTTTGCTCTAGATGAGATGACTTTGGATATCAGCTGAGAATGAATGGAATGGCAGTCATTACAAGACCACATGTTCACTAGTATGTGACACTGCATTTGGACTAAGTGCTTTGGATTAAGAAATTAAAAAGCGATATTGTCAAAATGTCTCCAAGATGCATATAAACATGCATAGATATTTTAAAAGATTTCAATTATGAATGGGAGTGATAACGAGTGGAATCAACGGGAGGTGTTCCTTGTGCATCAGTGGTCTCCGATTAACCTGTTTCATATGCACCCCACCAGCTACTTGCATACTTGTCTGTAGAACTGTAAGAGGGAAATATAAGAAATCCAAAGATGGAAACTTGTTGGCTCTTCGTCTGAAGTCTCCGATGAATAGAATGCAATAGGAATTCATTTCATAAAATGCTGCTTATTAACAAAAAAACGATTTTGTAATTAAATAGAAATAAAATATATGTACAAAGAGAATCATAACCTGAGCTTCCTTGTATAACAGTGGTACATATGGCTTTCAATACTCTCTTTTTTTTGTATTAGAGATGGAAAGGTTGATGGTTTGTACAATCAAGCATTACGTACGCCCGCAATAGTTCTTGTTGTCGTTCTTCACTTCTATACAAAAAATAAAATAAAGTCTGAAAATACTACATGAACATACATCCACACCAATAGCACGGCGACATTTTAAAATTAATATGCATTTTTGCTACCTGCTAATGATATCCTACGTCATTTCCATTTCCGACAACAAAATGAAGACATCGTCACATAAACAATATAACCCACCCAGAAGAAGATAGTAAATAAAACAAAATGACTGTGCATAAACAAAATTATAATTGCTTCATACCTTACACTCCAAACTATCCCCTATTCAGTGACTTCCGTTCCAACGGCTAGTAACTCATATCCATTAAACGACTTGGCGCCACAAATTGAAATTCAAAACAAAACAAAACAAAAAACACATTTTCTCGCTCTTTCCTCGCTTTTGCCGTCCTCACTCCCATCGATCATCATTCAGTCGATTTTCCTTTTGCTTTTCTCTGCCACTTACCATCCCTAAGCCCGAGGGAAATTCAACACAACGTCTACTTCAAAATGGGCATATTCTGCGTGCATTTCATTGTAAAGGCACACTTTAGCTGTCTTCTGTTTCAATGGGGAAAACGTCTCAAATCGCACATGGGATCCATTCTTATCCTCCAAGCAATCAAAGCGAAGAAAAGAAAACCAGACCACTCGTGCATTTTGGAATGCATTAATTTTTCATGAACTCAAATACGCCACACAGTGGTTAATGCGCATCAAGTGGTCAACAAGGAGCTGAGGAACTTTTGATTCTCCGAGAAGAGGAAATATTATATTTGTGTTCCAAAAATGCAAAATAAAATATTTATTTAATTAAATTGTACACTAAGATTGTGCACTGACGGCAAGACGCATTTAACTCAAAATAATCCCTTCTACAGTTTGTATGTGAATGCAAATCTGATTGCGTTTGCCTATCGATTGTTTACACTGCGGAAAGCATGTTAACTCATTTTCGTTGCAGCGCCATCTAACGTGTGCTAGCGGGAACACGCAACTGGTGTCAAATTATTGATGGAATGGGATATCCATGCGTACAATGGGTGTCAGATATACATTCACGCTTATTAGAATTTGGAATGTTGCGTAATCTTTGTAATCGCCTGTGCTCAATAATTTTACTTGTGAATATCAGATATTCATGTAGATATACATCTCGGCTTTTATAGGATTGTGAAGGCGTTCATTATGCGAGATGACACGAAAATACCTGATTTCAGGATGCAAAGGGAAAAAGGGTGCATCATAGATCAAATGCAAATACAAATGCAAATACCTTGACAAGAATATATGGCGTTGGTAATCGATGCTCCTTGGATTTTGAAGAGTTTAGCTGTCATTGTACCTTAGACAAAAAGAAGGGAATTGTCAATCATTCCCTCCTTCTTTCATTGCCATCAATAAGCATTTTCAAAACCATTTAATATCAATTGGTTGGCATTTCCACCATTTTTCCAAGAGCCTTTAAATACGAAATTAATGGTCTCAACCCAGACAAACTAAGGCACAAGCAAAAGCAAACAGCTAGCTGTGCATCTCGAAGTTATGAACTTTAAATTGTCGAAGATATGAACTTCAAATGGTCTACTCGCAGACATCGTTGACACTCTGCACCACCGCCAATTGAAGGACATGCAATAAAACTGTCGGCCCCATTTGCAGCACATACCAAGCGAAACACCAGTGCGCGACCAGAGCAAATGCCGGTCGGCAACCTGAATGAAAATTACTAAATGCCAAAAATATAAAGGTATGTATATATTCATACAAAAAAAAATCTATATATGTAAGTGTTTACATACATAAATATAAATATTTAAATATGCGCACCGATGCTGTATCCCTAGTCAGGGTATATCTGATGTTGTCCAATCGGTCATTAGCATTTGTCGCATATTTTCACCGCGACAAACTGGGTGTGCGTGTGAGCCTTGACTTTCTCTCATATTCTTTCCACTCTCTACGTCATTGATATCAGAACGGCAGCCGATATACACACGCTACACTACAGTCAATCCTTGTTCTCTACCCAGCGACAGATGAAACTGATGGGCCAAACAAGTTTCGAGCACCACCGAACGACGAATTTCCTTCATCTTCGTATTCCACTCGTTTGGTTTAATTTTTTATACATATGGGGTCACGAGATGGTACCAGGAGAGAAATCATGATGGGTGATTACTAACATTAGGGCTGAAGCTGTGCATGTCGACTATTGTTCCACTCTACCTCAATCAAAGATATACAAAACCACGTCAATTCAACGTAGCATAGACTCAAAATGTCAAAGGGAGAGGGCAGAAAAAATCAAAAAAAAAAAAGGAAGAAAAAAAGAACCTGAAGGTTTTCCTTTTAGTCCTATCTGCGCTGTTGCTGAAAATTGGATTTCCATTTTGGTATGGGGTGGCTGGTTTGCACACGTCAAGGGAGGGGCGTGATGTCAGAGAGATTCATGGATAAAATATGTCTGGTAACCATGGCAACTCACAGCTCACACAATTCGGCCATGTTGGTTCTCATTCATTGTGAAAGTATCTTTCTATCTCTTAGGTGGATATTCATTTCTGCGCTCTCTCTCTCTCTTTCTCTCTCGTTCGGTGCCGTTTCTCACACCCCTTGGGAATCCAGAACCATACCTATTCGAACACGACGCAGCCATATTCGTTCTTTCTTTCTTCGGTTCTCTTGCTTCTCGTATGCATCTGCTCCAGACTGCTGTTAGTTTTTGTTGTTGCCTTCTTCATATTTTGATTAGGTTTTTTTTCCTGGCTTTTTTTTTTTGAAATTTTTTTCCCATTTTGGGTGAAATTGATGACATCAACATAACACGACTACTAGAGGGAAAGACGAAGAGGATGGATGAATAAGATGAACAAAACAGCTTCAGGATGATGGCTGTGGATACTTGTCGTGTATGCGAATGGCTAGATACGAGATGGGAACGTTTAAGGAATTTCAAAATATAGACACAAAAATCAGCTCAGTGCAATGATGAAATTAGGATATCCGATATTTGAATTTCTCTATTCTGTACACACACACACACATACCCAAGCACAGAAACATTGCTCCCCTTTACGGGAGGAGCAGGGCTTATGTGTCAGAATATATGAGGTGATTACGTAGAAGACGTATACTGCGAACGGCTGTCTCTGAAAGTCTGTGGGAGTTGAGGTATGAGTACGAGTAGGTGCGGGTGAAGTCGTTTCGACGTTTTGTGCTCGTGCTATGCGTTGGATTGATGAAAATCGCCAATAAATTATGGTGATGGTAATCCCAGGTAAATGCGTATTTCGCCGTAATTATGATTCGATGGGGCCTATTGCCATATATGAATTTGTATCTTCGCTCCGTATGAATACACATAGGTGTGTATAATATTTTTACGGCCATTTAATGCATGTGATAATTGTATGTTAATCCGTCGTAAAGAAACGCATAGCTAAGTTGCTAACTAGACAAAATGAAAAGGAATTGGATAAAGGCATTGGATTCCTTTGATCAGATTTTAGAAGTAAAAGAAAATATACTTCTTAAATCTCAGTTCTATAAAAATGGTATATTTTTGAAGATTTTCAAAGCAAACAATTGGTTGTGTTTAATCTTATGGGAAATTTGGACATATCTCCACTACTAGTTGCACCTGATGAGATCGAATATCGCTTAAGCCAACCATGTGAGCATATGCGTCCATACTAATAAAATAATAGACTTGTGAGGTCTTAAATTTATGTTTTACGCAGTGATGCAGTGAGCTGGGATTATGAATGTTTAGAAGTTGAAAAAACATTTCTTTTGATTGTCAGAAAAGAAAGTAGATATATATAAAATTAAGTGGTGTAAGTAAACTGAATTTGATATACTCTCCCTTACCACATGTAGATTTATGTATCACTCGTTAATGCGTTACTTTCAAATGTAGTTTGCTGTTCCAACGATCTGATCTCAAATGAGGACAAAATTTTTTTGTGGAGCGAAAAATAGATTTGCATGTGACACGGATTTATTCTAACAGCTGATTCCTGCAAAACAAGTCGTCGGATATTCTTTCGATTGATAGTAAAATCTTAAATCAGCACAGACCATTCAAACCAGTCAACATCGGACTGTAGCACCACACATATGATTATTATTAACAACCGCGGTTATCTGAGATTGAAACATGGAGAGCGGTCGTTGAGATAGCTTCTAGAGTAAAATATGTGCATTCAATCTACAATATTTGCAATCGAAAACCAATCATGTGTTTATGGGCTATTCCGACTTTAACCGAGTGGACTAAAGAATCATTCATTTTGTTCATAATCAGCGCATAACATGCAAATAAATGTATAAATACATATGTCCAAGAAGACAGCATCAGATATTATTATGTTGCTGATAAATACATTTTGTGGTCCCTATAAGTGTAAATAAATTGCTATGTTGTCAACATTGTTGGACAATGGAACTGTATGAGAAACATATGTACGCTTAAATGAAAATTCTGTTCCGCTACGAACGAGGGTGTACCACATTTTTGTCAATAGCAATTAAAACCTTCAACATATTCATGCAAGAATTGGTTTGGGCCTATTAATGAATCAACTGTTTGATAACCACCATTATGATAATATAATCAAAATGCTAATATTGAAAATTATGAATGCTAGCACGGCAGGAGGAGGAATGGAGCATTTGAGTCCAAAGTGAAATGTGTGGTCTGGTCAATATCGGTGAGTTTTACGAATAAATGTGCGTCAATGATAAAAATGGACGAAATTTACCATAGTAAAATACCATACTAAAAATGGTCAAATATGCGCCGTTTTGTTGGATTATTTGTTGCCATTTTGATGGTAATGCATCTTAGATAATTCCCTGCCAATCTCATCAAAATACAGTAAGACATTCCTAAGTGTCAAGCTTGGCTTGGCCACCGTTTGCACTGACTAACCACGATTTGACGACGACCGTTTCGGCTTGACGTTGTCGTAAGTGATTCTACTATTCGTCGTCAGTCAACATCCGCTGTTGTTGAGATTCAGCAGTGATTCGCAGATGGAAATTCGGTCTATGAGGTTCTTTGGCGTTAACTTGTGTGGTAACCATACATCGAGCTTCTTTTTGTATCCAGCCTTGTTCAAATGGCTCCATACGGATTTTAGCTCCTGGGTAATTGAAACAGTGCTTACATGTCGGTCAGACTCGAAGATTTCCATGATTTTACCGACATTTTCGACAACTGGCTGCCAGAGCGTGGTGCATCTTTGACGTCGAAATTACAGGAATGGAATCGATGGGACCAAAACTGTGCATGATTTGCGGTTACAGTATCAGGACCACAAGCATAATTCACATTTTCGAGCGCCTGGCGTTTTCGCCTTTATCGAAAAAGTGTAAAATATGGCGTATCCATATTTGACTCACTCTTCAACAAGATTTCTTTTAGTACGAAATCTTATCTATCTAACGCCATGAAGTTTGGTCCGAGGCTATATTTGGTACATCTGTTGAAAAAATAATAGATTTCCTTTAACTACACTAAGCTGAACTAAATGACCGCACAATTACTGTTTCACTAATGAAGGCGACCCAAAGTTTTCTGCAGAAATGGCGAAGTTTGAGAACTTTTTCCTAGGCAGTTGTACTCTCTGAGCATTGGCAGTGACTCTAGAAACTATGAAAATTCCTTGTTGGCACACACTCACTACGGCCACATTAAAGGATAGTCAGCAGTATAGAGTGGAATCTGATGTTGTTTCAATTCACCTAATTAGTGTGCCACATGCCTCCAATGCAACCAAATTATATGAAGCTGTCTTGCTATGTTCCCAATAAATAGTAAAACTTTCTATAGACCCGTGTATCATATATCACTGACAACTTAAACAACGGTTGTGAAAGACTGGTTGTAAGTCTTCGCCATAGATGGCACATGGAAGTGGGCTAAGATACATTCATCTTCAGCAACTCAAACGCTGACCGAAGTTTTCTATCAATAGCTACGCAAATGCAAATGTGAACAAAACGATTATGCAAATGGCTTGAATTAATTGATTATTCATTCGATAAAATCTCATGCGTTAATCAGCCCAGATTGGATCACCAGAGCTTAACACATCGCTGCTGTATGGTTCGTATGAAATTAAGAAATCTGTGAACCGTATTCTCATCCACAAATTTACAATTATAATTACGAACTAATGCCGGCGAACTGGAAAATTGCTTACAATGTTGTACTCGTGACTACGCAGACCGTTTCATAAGTCATTAAAATCTGAAAATCTTTCTTTCATGTACAGCCCTTTATGACAAGACAGAATTTAAATAACTCTTCTTGTCAACTCTCAGACACGAGTGTGGCGCAGATGAGTGTATACATTGTAGCACCCTTTAGCAGCATAATACTATAACTCAATATTTTGCTTAGCATGCTCTCTCTGATTGCCTCCCAGCACTAGGCCGACTCCAGCAGAAATGTATTTAATATTCATAAAATTCAATTGAAGTATGAAGTATGTCTCTACGATTGTGGCGGTGCCATAAATCCGCAGGCACTTATGAAATGCGACAGTTTTACGACTCACATTCAAACACACACGAAAAGAGAAAAAAAGAACAAACGTCCGCCATTCCCTCTGATACGACGCATAACTTGTGGTTTCTTGTGGATGCATTCCTTTGAAGGATGTGTCAACTCACATGCAAATGGCTATATTCTACGCAAGACTTACTGCATGAAGTTTTGTGTGTTTTTATGACTCACTGGTGTCGGATATCTTCAACGTCAAGTCAGAGTTCGTATATGTAATTTTAAAACGCGCAAAAGAGACTGAGACTGATGATTATTTATTTCGTTCCTGACACTGACACCCGAAACATTATTGACAGTCCAAGCCGCACATTGATCAAGACAGAACAAGTGCCCTCGGATTTGTTGATATTAAGTATTCAAGCGAACAGACAAGAGGGAACCCTAATTTATGTCACACATTCCACAAGTGAACTCGTTTTGCGTTTGCGCTCTTGCCATGGACGGCACAGCACGGTACGGCACGATTTCAAAATGGACAGTAGCACCCTCTTCGTGCAACGGCCAGTCAAAAAAATGTTTACTTGAAAAGTAAGAAAAAAGTAAATAAATAAATTATTTATCGATCACGAACTCTGGCGACTCACACTTCGAAGTGTCAATTTATTGCTTGTTTATGAGGATGCGCTTCTTTCAGAATTAAAATGAGATTATATTTCCCCAAAGCTCATTGGTGCGCGGCGGATGATCATGTACTGCCGCGAGTATTGCTGCGCGGAATACTAAAAGTCCCATAAGGTACCTACGACCGCCATGGCTTTGTTCTTCGATCACAATACATCGGTGACAAACACTTGTGTAGGTACCTGATGAACTTCCGCATCGATGGTAGCGTCGAAAAAAAAAATTCACCAGACCATAGACGCTAGTAATTTTACCTGTCATCCGTTAGATATCGTTAAAAGCACATAAACGCTTTTAATGTGGCATTAAAAATAAACATATAAAATCGTCGCTTTTAATGAAGCTTATAAGTTCAATTTGTCTGTGATGGCACATAAATGAATTGTGCGCTTAACACATTTGAGCTGTTATTAAAATAATTTTTTATTAATAATGTTATATTGTTTACTTTGTGGGACGAATTGCGAATCGGATTATCCCGAATGACTGTTAAGACATCAGATTTAACACTTTGATGGTGACGTCGTTTGGTTTATTTCGGTTGTTTGGTGGTTTTGGTGATCGCTTTTATGAGATTTTTTAACGATAACTGATGATTTCAATTGGAATCTTTAGGAACTCTCGCAGTTGTTGGCTTGTGTAAAGTGTTTATGAATGTTTTTTTTATTTACTCTGCTAAATTTCACTCATTCATATTAGTATTTGTTTTCGTAATTTACGTCACAGTTCTGTGCGTTTTAATTCCCCGGAGCGACAAGTAAAATACCAAGTTATACGAATTTTAAAATAAATTTTATCAGATGTAAGTAAAATTATTCAGGTTGATCAGATACTTATTTACCAAAATATTTTCATGCATGCAGGAAGTATATGAAACTAAAGAGTCAATAATTAATGTTCATCTTCTACTTTTGAAGGCAATTCGAGGTGAATTTGGATCTGAATTTTGTTGAAACTCTTCGTTATGTATATTCTTAGGTAATGAGTGGACGAATCGTACCATTTTATGCCAACTGCAAACGGCGTCATTTTGAGATGTTCTGAGAACATTTATATTCTCTTAGGATAGCGAGAGACAAAGAAGGGACCCGAAAATAGGGCAGGTGGATGCGTGTTCGTATCACAAACCTTCAACGCAGAAGGACTACACTACAGCAGCCACCGGTGTTAATGATGGCGAAAAGTTAATTCATGCTCTTGATACGCTCAATGATTGATTGATTGATTGATTGAGCGTCATGCTTCATAAAACTAAGAAGAGCTTGATAAATATTCTACAACAGTGAATACCAGCCGATAGCTGAACGATAAAGAAATTAAAACAGCCGATTCTACGTGCCCTTGAAAGAAAGGCACGACGCCGGGTATATGATCTGCGAGGAAGGTGAATAGAGAAGAAGGGGACAAAAATACATCGTCTACACTTTCCCGCCAATGCTCCAGCCAAGAGGGTGCTGGTTCGAAAGGAGAAAGACTGAACCCAGGTTATAAGGACGCAAATCATTTCTGACGTAAGTTTGCTTACTGTACGCAGTAAGTCGTTAACAATGGAGGGCAGCAGTAGCTCGACCTCAGACCCTGTATGGATCTTCATCGCAAGAAGTAAGTGTAAGGTAAGGTTTTGAGAACCCAATTTGAAGCCACAGCTCTGAAAGTTGAATATGGATGTTCCCTTAGAACCATCGTGCGGCGTTCATTAACGTTATCAATTCTTTAATGTTCATTCCGGAAATATCGTCGAGAGATTCAAGAAAAGGTTTGCCCAGAGTCCGTTGCCTTGCTCTGGCAAGCTCTGTACAACAGCAACTATGGCTATGTGTGTTATTCCTAGTCTAACTGCATGATCCTCTATTGGCCAGTGCCCTGTACTTATCGCTGAAGTTTTAGCAATATGAGTGCGAGTCTTTTTTAGAAGATCGTTAGTTCGTGTTGTTTTGTTCTCTGGCCTTCCTAGATAAGTTCATATCTAGGATAAGATCATCTAAGGTTTGCTATTTTCAAGAAATGTTATGAATTTGTGCTTTGACTAGCCCAAGTGAAAGGTGTACAAACTATGGAGGACAGCTCCTTGTTTGGCCAGTTCATCGGCTTTCTCGTTACCGATGGCGAGGATGTCCACGTGGAAGACGCTGGCGTAATTTGGAAGTCTGTAGGCTGCAGAGATATTCAGAGTATCTGAGCAAATATATACTTCCTTCAAAATCTATTTCCAATAAATTTGGCAATATATTACCGTATTCATAGCAACACTTTAAAAAACCAAACCCGCTCCAGTTATCAGCCCAGGTTTTTGTATTTTGTGTTTTTCTCTCCCATCGAACAACTGACAGCACCTACTGCAAGAAAGAGGTGACTGCCATATATTATTCGAAATACATCGGTTCAAATTAAAACACTATGTCTTAACTGTGCTACTACTTCCCCTTTAATGGAAAAGTAAATGAAACCATTAAATCGCAATGGGACGACCTAAATTATACACATAACATAAGTGATTTCTTCGAGACCGCCACGAATTGGCGGCCAGATAACGTTGTGTCTTCACTGAGAGAGGAATACCAACCGCCTGACGCACTCTCACATCGCATATCAATCAGTTTTATATTTGTCCCAATAAATCTAATTTTTTATTGTATGTTGGCATTTGCGAGCCGCCTAATGCTGTCAGAAGGGGCTCAATGGCTGCCCATGCTGAAGTTATGTAAATTTCATACATGTATGGCTTCGTTGCATTTTTTTCTGTTGGTCATAACCACGTTTAAGAAAGGACGATTACACGTTTAAAGCACTGAATATATGGGCCATGTTGGTCATAATATCGCATACGATACGACCAATGGTTGTATAATATAAAATTAAATTGATGCCAGTGCCAGAGTCTGTTAATTTTCTTGGAGTTGCATTTATTTTTAATGTCCCAACGACCAGTCGTTGCGTCCAAAAACTTAACTTTGCGTAAGAGCATGTGTTACTGTGTATTTTAGTTCGAATTTCCTGTATACATTTGCAAAATGGACGTGTAGTTGTTGAGCGGGGAGGAGCATGAAAATAACGTTAATTATCCACGAGGGATGAGCACATTTTAATTTTAATTATGAAACGAAGAAGGAATTACTTGCTTCAATTGCTACGAGACTAATGCCAGAAGGCATGATAAACACGAGACAAAGGGTGTGTGTGGCACGAAGCCAAGGAGCAATACCGATGTGAGGGGGTTGAGCTTTAAGAGACTGCAAAGCTGTGGAGGAAACTTCACAATAAAGGAGTCGACGAGGTACACATAAATAAATGTATAAATTAATTATTTTCTAAATTGAATTTGCTCTTGGAAGCTTCGTGTGCTATTTGATTAGGCAACGCCTGTTGGGCGGTACACGGTGTGTTGTGAGGCCATGGATACTTGAGCTGCGTAATGAAGGGAATTTAATTGAGTGGGCCTGAATGGCAGGAAAATTACATCAAATTGAATTGGAATTCCTGCTAACTTTTTCATTAATATTTAATTGAACACGAATGGCCAAAGTGGAGGTAAATACAGTTTTTCCCTTTTCAATTGGCTCGGACTAAATAAACTTCTTTTCATTAAAGGTACTCAACTACGCCCGAATTTAACAACTGCAAATTATCGCCATGTTGCTGTTAAGTAATCGAATCTGAATGGGGAATTATTTTTGCGGAGAAAAGATTAAAATGTCGTTATTGTTCCAATTCTCTGTCATTCACACGAATACAATTTTTATTTTTAAATTGAAAATTCATTTAGCGAAATAACACAGGGTTTTTTAAAATATTTTCCCGGTGGCCACAAGCGGGGGAAGATGAATTTATGCAATATTTGTGAATGCGTGTGTATAGCCATTCACACACGAACTCTTGACTTGGACAAGTGTCAAATTAAAAATAGCTCATGCTAAATTTTTGTGTAAATATAAACTCAATGACAGAAAAATGTCGTATTTTTGAATAATGTGCTTTGTATTTTATCTAGTTGACATGTTGACAATTTAACGGTTGTAAATTAAGATTTTTGTTCTTAACGTCAGGGGTGAATAAAATAATTTTTATTTTAAAATCATAAAATAATAATTTTTGTTTTTTATTTTTCGAAAACTTCTTCACCGTAATATAAACGTGATGACGGAATGTTTATGGGAAAAATCAAAAGTTTTGTTAATTTGAATTTAATTTTCGACTAATAGGAGACAACGTGTGAGGCAGAAAGCGAACCATCCATGTGCAATCCTAACGTTCTATCATAACCACACCTAAATAGGTCTCATTTGCAAACATCTTTATCAAACGTATGTGGGATAGATGTGTCCTGGCTCTGTATCCGAATGTGTCCTCTCATATAATCAAAGTAAAACCAATTTGCACCTGTCACCAACCACTTATACCATACATGGCTTTATGCACACATATAAGTCGACGTGAACAATCCGATTTAAATTTAAGGCATGATACTCTTGGGTCATCCAGAAATATTTCCGAAATAAATTTATTGAATTCATTATACAAACTCGAATTTAAATTGGCACCTCTGGCAGTAAAATACGTGTGATCGCATCCCGCACGTGTGCATTAAAAGTGCATAAAAAACCTGGGCTAAATTATATTTATTCCGTATTTGTGCAAATCCTGAAGTTGACAATAATGAATTCATTAAATTCCAATTTTTATTAAATTTTTTAATTCGACGGGGAAGTGCTGCAGGGCAGCGAAGCATTTGGAACCAACCAAATTGAAGAAAAAAAAAACACTTTGAACTACAAGCGCTTCCCAAATATTTACCAGCTGAGCAGATACAGCAATCGGAATTCTGGGAATATAAAGAAAAATACATATTTTCCTTTTTCTTTAGCTAAACTAAAAGCCATGCATACAAACAATCAACATGCACCGCTGGGGTTTAACCCAAAGTGAAAGTTCTTATCCTTTCGGAAGACCAGCCATTTAAGTGTAACGTGAGTGCGCTGCTGTGCGTGAACCTTAACCCTTCTAATGGAAAAGGAAAGTCTTCAATTTTTCCTTGAGGAACATTTAGCAAATGGGACTAGGAAACAACAACACCACCGGCGAACAGGAGAAATCTCAATCGCATCAGGTGAGTGTTTCCCTCTTCTTGGAACAATGAGCAGGCAAGTCAATGAAAAAAAAGGGTTTCCACGAGTGTATGAAGAAAGGAAAAAAAACCGGCAAAAAAACAGAGAACAGAGAAATCCTTCTTCATGGTGGTTTCTGGAAGTCGTCCTTTTTACTGCGAAGGTACTCTCACTTAGTCATTTTAACCTCTAAAACAACTGAGGTCCGCCAGAAGAGATATATAGAAAACAAAAAAAAGGAACACGGGAAAAAACAAGAATTGAATAAAACGAAAATTGCAAAAAGGATAATAAATTCTCTTCTCTCATCCAAAAAAACGTTTCCCTCATCTCTCTCGCTTCGCACAAAAGGGTTGCAGTCGTAAAAAATGAAGGCTCTCTGCATTACAACCCAATTGAGGCGTACGTCAAGGCGAAAAAAAGGATCCGCTGCTGCTTGGAAAAAGGAAAAGAAACGAAAACTTATCGCCAATAAACTATAAAAAAATACTAAATCTATGTGTACATGAGTATGTATCTACTACGCGTAGGCAAGAAACAGAAAGTGAAAGATAGGAACCGCATTGTCATCAAAGTACGCGGAGTGTTTTTACAACTTCAATAAATATCGTTCACTTGAAGGGAACAAATGGTAGCAGCGCATCGCATTTGATGTTGATCCAGGATGACAGTTAAATGGGTGTCCTTAGAATAATTTACAATAGCGAATTTGACTATATTTGTGTGTGAGTTGTATTTATTTTTTCGTAGGTGAAGCTCTATTTAGTTCCTGTAAATAAAGTTAATCCAAAAAGTTGTACTCGTGGGGAACGCACACGAGAAAAAAAAGTGCATACGAACATAACGCGCGTACGTACATAAGTATTACATGGTCGATTATCATTCAGAGGACTTTTGTTCCCATTCAACGATATGTGGTTGATTTCTTTTTTATCGTCCATCACGGTACTGGATAAGTACGAGTATGGTAATAATGGAAAATAAAATTTAGGCGTGGCGCTTTGTTTGTGTCAATACGGGGGACATTAAAGTGCCACGATAATGATGTTTATGAGCAAAATGGTTTGCATTGTTATTGCCCAACACAAAGGGGCCATCTATTTTGTATACTTAGTTTTATAGATACAGTCTTAGTCCTCTTCCCTGAATGGGCACGTCGTACAGACGAAATTTTACACACTTGATTGTTATTTAAATGTACTCTTGTGTTTGGTTGGCATGTCAGAAACGTAAATATAAATAATGACCAGATAGGAGGTGAGCCCATATGGTCACCTCCAATTTGCTTAGGATCATCTCACCTCGTCTTAAGATCGAGAGAAATTCTCCTATACAACATATGTATACAACATTTCTCATAAACTCAACGCTTTATGCAGCATCAGATGCTGCTATCATGGGATTGAATAAACGACTTTAAACATGAATCATATTGAGTTCTGCTGCTCTGTTGATATATTACATCTTGGCACATTTCGAACAGAACGAAAATGGCCCCCACGTAAATGGTTTTATTTACAACAGACCCCTTGATAGGGAAAATTGTCACACATTTAAAACGTACAGATCTGTCGAATGGGATATGTTTCGCAATCAGGGTCCATATGCAACATATGCAACAGTCAAGTATATAATCGTAATTATACATACAAGAAAACTCCTTTCTGGAGTTAATAAATTATAAGTAAGGTACACAAGTTGCATGAATGTGTTAAACGCACTTAAATTTACCCTTGTTCCGTCATTTCATTTTAATGTCACACAATCAATTCAATTAACCGTAAGAAAGCGAAAGGGAGACAGTGGTCAAATAGAAGGAATTAAAATTGTCTAGAAACAAATACATTTGCAAGAAACTACTCCGTCAGTGGTCGGTAATAGTTTTTCCGTCTGCCTCACTCAAAAACCAACGAAACGTATCCAAAACGCTTGTGTACGCAAACGTAATACAACACGAAGCGTACTCTGTTTTATAGCGCATTAACCTACATTCCATCCACAATCAACAGGAGACCACTGAACAGCACTTCATCCCCACCAACAACAAAGCTGCCCCATAATTCATATATCCAATTACATTCGATTGACATTTACGGTCACGGGCACATTTCATGGAGATATATCCACATCACACAATGTTTTCATTTTCATTTTTATTAAACGAATAAATTGTTTTGGCCCATATGCCAACACCAGTCCTCCCGGTGACAAGCACTTGGTTAGTTTCGTTGGTGGATCCTCTTAAGTAAACGAACTAATGCAGTACTTAGTCAAGTCAAAAGGTTGTCTCTTTCCCTCCACTGATACCGACCAGCTGCTTACACCTCAGCGTAACGTGTGGCATTTAATTGCACTACTGTTTGCTCCTTCTTTCGGTCAAAGAGTTTCAATTACATAAATAAAGGCCTACAACCAGCCGCATCAAATGAGAGTGGTTCTAGTCCATGTCGTGGCATTGGGTCGTAGCCTATTTGCATCCCCTTTTAACAAAGCCACGCGCCATGAAGCGCTGTTTACTAAAAGTAATTAGAAGTATGCTTGGGCAATTTCTTAAAGAAAACTTTCAAATATACGCTAAATATGATTGCCGGAATAAGCAAATTATTTCAATATCCTTGTCGAATGGCGGTCGACACGACTGCGGAAGTCTGAAATCATTCAAGACGAAATTTGTTGCTTCAATGCCCTGATGACGGCAGGTAGCGCAACTGCTGACGCCGTATTGGATCATTTCAGAATACATCAGACTGTTTCATAATCCAGTTGTATAGAAGGAGTGAGCAAACTGAGACACTTAAGCATGGTACATTTGCAAAGAACTACTGCTCGCCTTCTTCCCCCATTTCATTTGTTTTTGTCGTTGTGCCCCTGTTGACTGGGGCACTCATTCCACTTGCTCCTTCTGGATTCGAGCTGCTGGAGCAGCTCATCTTTATTAAACGGGACATGTATAAAGGTCTCGGTTATTTCACATAAATAACCGTTTTTCATGGACCACGAGTTAAGCTGGGAGTTGTCAAAGGTGGTTTTGATGGAGTAGTTGTTGTTCCGCTGTTGCTAAACTTGTATTGTACCATTACGCACAGCAAGCGACGTTTGCTTATCTCCATGCGATTTTATAGGCAAAATGGAAATGTATTTCCATTAATTTTGTAATTGTTTCTTCGGCCGAGTTAAAGTGAACTCGAGTGTTAATGTCGAGAATTGCATTTTTATTTATTTTTTTAGTTAAACTTAATGTGGAAGATGATTGCTCAATTTGTTAATGCTTTCTGATATTAATCGCACTATGCGAGACAAAAGTTAATCAGCAAGGAACACTTGAATGTTATAATTACATTTGGATATTACATCCACATTTTATTTCATCTTACATTCAAATGAGTACCGTGAATATTCAAGGTCTGTGAAAACGTCGCTTAGTGTACGCATCATAGTTCCTTCTTTTGGATAAGCATTTAGAGAAGCTGGAAGGTAATTTTATCCCTGTCCTCCGCCTGCATATACGTATGTGTACCTCCCCAATATTGACATTTATTACCCATGATCTCATGTATCTCCTTTGGCGAATGGAGGAAAAACGACCGGGAAAGGCCAACAAGCAAGATGCCACGTAGAAGACAGGGCATATGTATGTACATGCGTCCTGATATTGCATATTTAATACATGCTTGTACACTAGGTGGCCTTCCTTCTTAGTCAACACCAATCTACTTCTCGCCGATATTTTTGTTTTCTTTCATTTTTTTTTTTTTTGATGTTGTTGCTGCTTTGTTTGAGCCCCAATATTTGTATTTATTTTGAATGGAATTCATTCGGTGGCACGTTTGCCAAACGAGCCTATGCGTGCCTGGAATACATTTTTCCGGTCGCACTCCTGTACTCTGGCCCAAAACGCAACAGCAGTGTCACAGGACCAGGACAAAGACAAAACGAAATGGGAATTTTCGGAAAATTTATAGATATGGCAGAAACCGAAGCTGAACTTTGCTAAATATGTATGCATATACGTGTATCCCGAGCTACATATTTTATTTTCACAAAAAAAAAAATACTGTTGGGATATCTGTTGGGTGTTCTGTTTCCGTGGCTAGTGTACGGTAGTACGCGACACACTAGGCCTAACCATGGGGGTGGACAGAATACCACACGGCAAGCATAATTTTTTTTAGGTACTTGACATTCCTGCCAGTTGCCATGGATAACAAAATGGATGGTTTCTGTACGCGTTGTCTAGCGACGTCAGTCGACGTTCGGCTGGCGATATTGAAAACGACTAATTAAAAACGATAGGAACAGAATTATAACTGCGATACGGCGGAGTGCGGACGCCATTGTTTACATGGCTTCTGCTGCGAGTGGATAATTAATTCTCAATTGTTTTTTAAGTGTGTATGAACCGGGAAAATGGATTCGATGGCAATATGGCATGGCGCAGATGGAAATTGGTCGGATATGGCTGATTGTTGCCTTGATAGGATTCGTGGGGCAGACTTTTGGTAATTGTGTAAGTTTCCGTTTTGAGATATGAACTAATTGCGTCGAACATGTTCTTCTCTCAATTATTAATGGTAATGCCATTAACGATTTCAAAACAAATTTCGGTTGGTGTTAAGTCGCTCTTTCGGTAGAGGATTGATAAGCGGACGCAACAGTACTCGACTTTGAATTTTGAATTTGAAGGTTCTAAATTGTTTTGCAGAAACTATGTAAGTTGAGTTTGCAATGTCTAGGTAAGGACATCAACTGTTTAAGATGTCATGAATAGAGGATCAATACCAAATAGGACATCAAATCACTGGTTTATGGAACCTCTGCTCTGCTCTTTCTGCTCAGAGAAGGGACCACAAATGTTCCGCGTGAAGTTGAGACATATTTCAGACCTTTTTTTTAACCTAATAGGGATACAAATCATTTAATAAATATCAGCTCGCCTTAGGATCTTCTTCTTCCTTGGCTGGCGCTATACTCCGAGGTGGACATGGGCCTCAGCACCTCCATCTAGCACGGTCTTGTACTAGTTGCTTCCAGCTCAGCACGTTCAGCTGATTGAGGTCCCTTTCCAGCTGCGTACGCCACCGGAGGCGTGGTCAGTCTGTCTATTCGTTGCCTTTGAAACTTTCTTGCATGGTACAATCTTGAAGGTTAACCGGTAAGTGATGCAATGACAGGAACAATTAGTAATAGAAGTAGAGGGGATCGCCTTATATAATGACGGCTCAAAGGCGACTGCTGGTACAGGCGAGCGGGTCTATTGCGCTAAGAGTGGCTGCAATACATGATTCGGTGTTGTAAGAATCTGTAGCCATACCGTACGCACATACGGCACTAAGCTCCATAAGGAAGAAACTAGAGGACGAAGCCCTAGATAGACCCAGATCAATGGCTTAGCGTGAGTACTGGAGCAACAGCGAGGGCCGACGCTGAGCAAACACTATCGGTCTTAATCGCAAAGTCGTACGCCTGCATGCAGACCTTACCAGGCACTGTGACATAGGTGCATATGCTATGCGTCTGAACTTACCGCACAGCGACTGAGGAGAAAATATAGTCTATCCAACATATGCGATGGGACTGTCCACACCTAGCAAAGAAAATAAGGGTGTTCCTGGGTAAGCACTTCTTCTCAGAGCTAAAGGACTTAAGCGAGGCTGAACTGAAGAACCTCCTAAGATTCATTTGTGCATCCGGTTGGTGTTAGCACTAAAGTAGAGATCATGGTGATGAACCACCCAAAAACAAGGGCACAATGGATCCAACAAGTTGGTCTATGTGAGGCACAGCACTGCCTATCACATATCATCTCCATGTCTAACCGGGAAGATGGCGGTACAAGCTGCTTTCACGCGTCCTCGTTCCTTTCACAGACTTCCATGACGCATACCTAGGATATTGTATGAGAGATTATACTGGATTTTTAGAAACTTGGTCCATCATTGGTTGCCTAGCTTGTGAGGTGTCAGGTTTCGATTTCCCCATATACCAATTTTGGCAATCAGGTTTTCAAGGAAATTCTCTGCTTTTTGAACATTTCTGTTACTGATGATGGTGATGAATTGTCTAAGGAAACGAGTTCTGTTTGCCCTTACCTCTGAGAAATTGAATCTATCTAGGTGACTCATCAGATTCCCAGCCTCGAGCGAGGATATACCATAAAGAAGTTCTTTAATTTTCGAGTATACATATATTTTGAAACAGGATTCTGCATGCACAAATGGAATAAAAAAAAGTACCACCACCAAATTGGATGTTTGCTACATAAGGTATGAAAATGCAGATAGAGACAAATACTTTCTCCGAAATCCAACATAATCATCATCGTAGCGATGTCATTCACAGAACAGGGAACTCGATTCATGCCAAACCCTATTTAGCATGTTCAACGTCTAGACTTTTATTTTCCTATCTGTGATCTCTGCATTTCTCTCAAAACAAAGAAAGCAGTATTTTCTATTTTCATATCTCTAGAATATTTCTCCCTCGACGACAATTCGAGTTGTCCTTCCAAATGAGAAAACTCCATCTCCATCTAGAACAAAAGATATCAATTTTCTTATATTTTTTTCTTTTTTCGTGCAAAAATTATAATGGTATGTCTTGTGCCAAACGAACTTTGTCTTCGTCTATCTGCAGATTATTTAAGTAACTTTTGCAAACAGCAAGAAAACTTCTTCACTATCATGGCAAAAAATATTTGTATTTAAAGGAAAAGGAGAATAAATTTGTGTGTACAAGCATTTATGTGTGTGTGAACGCTCGGAGTGCTAGCTACCTTTGAATTGTAAATGGAAAAACTTGTACTTTCGCATTTTCATTCCAATTGTTGGATATAATCGTCAAAGTTTACTTCGCTATGGCTTCATTCGCAGAAACTGGGATATGATGGGTAACGAGCTATAGACCTCATACACTGTCAGTCCATTAATGGATTTCATCATTGGAAAGGCGAATGAAATGAAATGAAATCCCATAATATCTCGCTCCAGCGACAGAGAGAGGTTCTTTCATGTGGCTGCGGTGACGATGGCAATGTCGAGCAGTGAAAGAAGGGAAAATCGATAATCACACACATGCACATTTGTGTTTCCCTTCACATCGCAGAAACGAAAAAAAAAATATTACAATCCCACTCCTTGAAAACAAACAAATTGGAAAACCTTATCAAAGAAAATTCCAACAAATCTTAAGCTCAAGCAAGAACTGTGGCACCCATTGTTCGCGAAAAGAGATTATAACTCGAGCGAAACTCCTCGTGATGAGGAGAACAAATTCAACGTCAAAATTTAAATAAGATAATGAAATAAAAGCGAACAACCGCACCATGTAGACAAGAATCGTCAATAAAATTTCAATTTACAAACATAGATACAAGAAAACGACTGAAGCGCGAGGCGAGATGCCCAGGCACGACGATGCATTTTAAGCATGTGCGAAACACTTACTTGGGCGATTTTCAAAGTGCATTTATTTTTATTTGAAACGAAACTGGTGTGCTCGTCTGAGGGTATCTAGGAAAGGTATATAGGAAAAATATCACATTCGCAAAACTCCCTCATGTGGAAAAATGGTCGCTGTATGAATTAATTTATTATGCAAGGGGGGAAGATATTTTTAAATGCACGGACATAAATGCATGCCATGTGAACAGTGTGTCAGGTATTTTGCAATGTAAATGCGCGAAACATTCATGGGTCTGTCGGATAACCAATTAGGCGGTTTGCAATTGCACATGATGTACATTTCTGGATGGACTTCCCATTAGAAGGTGCAGTACGTGGTATTTTATGATTAATGCCCCATATAAGCGCTGCGGAAATCGCGAGAGTCTCTACGCTTGAGAAGGAAACTAATTAGAGTATGCATACTTAAGTAAATTTAAAAAAAGAATTATTATATCTTTTAGCATTGTTTTCTACAATATCAATGGTTCGGGAAGCAAAAGTGGATCATGGCGTGGAAGGGACAGTCATTAATGGGGGAATGATTTGAATAATTGTTTGTAGCCCTTCCGGATTGTATGTCTAACCATATATCGGTGCGATTTTTTTCTTTTCAGCGAACGCGTCGTTTTTCTCCTTCTGAACATTGGTTTAAAATAAAAACTCACAGTCAAAAAGAAAAGTGGAATTTAAATTTATTTAAAAAAAATGTCTAATCAACCTACGTTTGGAATTAAAGGAATTGTATTCTATTTGTGTATACGATTGTTTTTCTATATCTAAAGCCCATTACAAGGTAATACTATTCGCTGCCAAGAATGACGCAAAGTGAAACATAGGTTTTTGAATGAAAAAACGGAGACAAATTTGATGACTGTGCGGTTAAGGAAAGCATTGTTACAGGACGCATACAAGACGTGTTCAATATGTCAAACGAAGCATGTTTTATCATCCAAATATTGTGCTGTAATATTTTGACTCGATACATCATCAATCCCACTGGGCTATGAAGCAGTTTACTGTGCAATATTAGGCGTATTTATATAGCGTCAATTGACAAAAACGCTCAGCACTATTCTATTTGCAATAAATATAGTCTCTTCTACACTCTTCCTTTTTTGTTTTTTTCTCCCAGAGCAGAATATAATTAAGAGTTAAATAAATTATATTAACATTGAACAAAGAGTAATAATCATGTATTGCAAGAATAATTGTTATATGACATAGATTTTAATTATTACAGCTATACCTTAAGTTAGCTTGGATTAATTTATACAGATGAAGCTTGCTTATACAAATATAAGATATTAAATTTTAAAATGATTGTGTGCAGTCTCACAAAAGAAAAACGAATACATTCCTCTTTTTCCGTACGATCGGTACTTCTATCTGCAATTGGCATGGTATAGCAATCAACTTTGTTTTCAGTACAAAATATTCTTATTCTACGTGTCTCGCTGATATTCATCTCTAAACAATGGAACATAGTTTGAAAGAATCATTTACAAATCATTTAAAAATATCAGTCTCGTACATGGTGGATACATTAACTGACAGTCCGTGATCATCTCCCACATCTTTTGTAAGCTACCAGGGTTCTGCTTTGGATTCTGATTTATTTTCAAAAGTACCAGTGACGTCAAATATTTCTTGTTTGTCCTATAGACTTGAAATTGATTTCATCGAATTCTTGAAAGTTGATTCTGACCAAGGAGTTTTCACACTATAAAAACAATCAAAGCCAAAGTAGGGTATACATCTTCCTTTTAAATGCGTATATATTTTCTTTTGTGATAATCCCGTAAATGTAAAAAAAAGTGTTTATTTTTTGTTTAAGTTTGATTATAAAGGGATGCATTATAATTATGCAAAAACAGTTAAAGAGACATTCAATTAAATACACAAAAACCACACCGCACGTCCACTTTTTTTGTGAGAATGTGTAGTTATTCTTGATTCCCAAACGAAAAGAAATCCGAAACCTTTCACTGTTTTAATTGCATCAAAGGTGTTAGGAAATGTGCCTGGAAATCGATTTTTGGGTTGATCGAACATATTTTGTATACAAATAAAAGGTTCCACTTGGGTTTCACAGGCAACCCAAGTAAGTACAATTCCTTGTGCCTCACAAGTCGAAATTCCATCATTCCGTTACTTCAATTACCACATTCTAATTCGATCCACCATTTCTTTTTTTTCTTCTTTTTTGTAGAAATCAAAAACCTTCTCGACTCAACGCAAGTCAGAAACAAAAAAATACAAAATCGAAATTCTTATCTGTTCTCCCCCGTTCTTTTTTTCGGTTTGTATTTTTTGATCTCCCATTGTGAAGAGAGGTCAGTTTTATCGCCAAGTGTGCACTTGAAAAAAAAAAAAACAAAAAAAAAAAATAGACTTCATATAGATCGTCTTCACGTAGAACGTGTGCTTTCATAACAGCCTTGAACCGATACAAGACTAGAGTGCTCTCAAAATATCACTCTCCCTACGCGTATGTACGTTCCTTTTTTCTGAATCTGAAATCTGTATATATATATTCAGGCTAAACGGGACGTATTGCCCATTTTAATCACTATTGGGATGCCAGATGAATACCCTAGCTTGTCGTCTTCTTTTTAAGTTTCTGTTTTTTTTTTTTTGGTTTGTTTTGTTTCTCTTTATGAAGATTAAAACAGACACCTCCAACGCAGAGCTAGCACCCATTGCTTGATGATTGTGGTAAAAAAATACATTCTATCTGAAGAATCGAATACGCAAACTGAATGCCGTTCATGATCGCGGACATTTTTGTTTCTATTTTGTTTGTTTTGTCTTATGCCGCCATTTCCTATAAAAATGTCACCACATATAGATTGCCCAAGTAATGCGATATGAATTTTAAGTGTTTCTAAACAAAACCGTCGCAGAGTTTTCAAAATAGTACACAAGTACATAAAGAAACGAACACATATGCTTTCTGGGTTTGGTGTCTGGAATGGACAGCCTTGCAGTGACATTCAATGGTTATCAACAGAAATGATTAATGGACTGAAAGATATATCGACATGTCTGATTATGTGGTTCACATTCATATTTTTGTTGTTCAGCAAATTTCGGGAGATGATTTTAAACCCGTTTTGTTTTGTTTATGATTTTGAAAAATATATGAAAATGCATAGATACAATTCCTATCGCTATGGAACCGGTTTCAGGAGATAACCTTTTCGAATAGTGGCATCTCGCGTGTCACATTAGTTAGCATAAACTGTAATCATTGTCAGTGATTTGAAGTTGGGTCTGGATATAATGGGGTATTTAATTTCAATCTCTGCTTGCTCCAGAAAAGGCCACTCTTATTAGCTGGTATGTAGTGGAATACATATGTAGATGAGGTCATGGTGAATGGTTGTATAGTTGGGTTAACAGTGATTATAATGACGGCTATTGTTAATCAGTGGACAAGGTTTCCCTTAAGAGTGGCTCGGCTGTTTATAATACAAATGTGTTCAATATTATTGGTCACCATCCATGTGGCATAGTTACTCGAAAGTACATAATCAACAATTAGTTCGACAAGGCTGGTTTCTATTTCAATTTCGTCTATTGTTAATAGGACGAGTGCTGAGTGACCAGTAAGAAGCGAGAATCATAGGATGAACTTTTCGATCGGGCACATACAGACTGTCTTGAGGTTCTTCAACGTGGATAATGCGATTCTCGGTCCCCAATGGATCATATATGAGAAGTAGACTGAAGTCATAAAATAAATTTGAATACCAACTAAGCGCGTGAACGCAATTATTTAATTAATTGAAATTCCCTCTCGGTTTAACTGTAAATGCATATTCATGTGTACGTCAACATTTTACATTACATGTCTAATCATCGACTTCCCTCTCTGTAAACGCTCCCTCAACCACTTAATATTCAATGAAAATTCTAAGAGCACAATTTGCCTTCTTTTGAACTCCGTCAATTTGTCTGTTGCACTCATGTATAATTTATGTTTGCGTCCACGTTCCACACGCGCAGCGCAAATATGTTCAATATTATTTGTTTATCCTCGCAAAGTTCGTTTCCTTAATTATTTACTGTCAAATATAAACCTTTCAGCGACTCTGGCAATTTCCTTTAAAACATACGATAGCACTTAAAATCTCATTCACCATCGGAACAAAGGCACGAAGTCTTAAAGTATTTAACTCAAAAGAAAAGAAACACCTACTTCCCTACAACCATACCGTTGGTAACGAATTCATGAAAAAGGTTAATCTTGAATTTATATCCCGTGATTAAGAAGAGTTAGCTGACAGATACGTAATTTTTTGTCCCCAAAATTAGTCGCCAAAGTTCATTGTCACAATAATCATACACAATTGTGACATTACGTGATTTACATTGACATTGAGTGGGTGGAGGACATTGTGTCATATTAAGTAGCCTGACTTCTTTGCGTCGGGTCAACAACTTATAAAAACATTAACTGTTTTGCGACTGTTTTCATACAATGATACAATGTGCAGTAGTGGCACTGTGAATTGTACTTTTTTTTAATCCACATGGACTTGATGTACAATTGAGGTTGCACCGCTGCCTAGTACCTATCTCCGTTGCGCAAGGACGGATGTAGTAAATCTTTCGATTATTCTGTAATTTACGATGCTGGTAGCCGTTTTTGTAAGCGAAGGCATGTTGCATCAACTCCTTGATGGCACCTGTGATGTGCATTGCATCTGCAGGTATATGTACAAAACTCAACCCGTTTTCTCTTCATTTCGGAAAAGGAAACAAAAATTATTGGAATCGTGACAAATTCTTAAGAATTTCACTTTTTTGAACACAGTATCAACAGAAACCATTGCTGTAGCAGATCCAGTGGTTTTGTTTAGACTTGCCTGATTCGTTTTGCCATTCAGTACATTTTACTTTCCTCTTGGGGAATGTGACTGCCGTTGCGACTTATGAATCTCAGTGAACTAGAAGGAATAGAATACTCGTTGGACTTGAATGCTACTCTCCTAATATTAAACGCATATAAATATAAATATAATAAAAAAATCTCAACCCCCCCTCAAAATGTCTATGTTACGTGAAATGACTAGGGTGCAGTATTTTGCAGTATTGTTGAGTATAAGGAATGTGGGTGTAGTTTTATTATTTGGTAATGCATCTGGTTGGCATTGAGGGAGTGGCGTTTATTGATTTTCTTACGTAACCAGGAACATTCAATTTGTTCTCAGTTGTTGTCCAGTTTAATAAGGCCATTAAATCCGTTTTAAAATGCTGTTGAGGTAGAAAAACAGGAAAATGCTTATCTAAACTATTCTTCCTGGTTTCAGTTCAAAAATGTGAGTCAAGAAATTTTAAACTCACATAATCACCGTCGGAATTGTGATGGGAATATTCTTGTATCTCAGAAATTATGAGAAAACTGTAGGAAAACTGCTATATTCTGAGGACAAAAGTTATACAACAGAAAAGAAGTTGTTAAAAAAATCACAATTTTTCAATTTTAGTGGATTTTAAATGACCCTGGTTTTGTCACCCGGCTGGAATTTTCTCCATCATTAAATTAAGCATCTAACTCTATATAATTGTATTCAATTCCCATCTTATTCGACCTTAAACTTGTTTAAAACACATTGCTAAAGACGGGTGAATATGTTTAGATTGACTTATTTATATTTCTTGAAATATGAGCTAAGTAAAATAACATTTAGATTCAGTCATTTACTGATTTTTTCGTAAACAGATGTAAAAAGCAACTCATTGCAATTGAAGAAAAAAAACAGGAATCTTATGTACCGTCGGTATATTCTTGTAAGAAACCCGTAAACGAAACTAGAATTGCCTGCGATTAAAACAAGTACATGATGTAATACGATTTTACAATGTTGACGATATCAACTTTGTATTCATCTTTCAATTAAACAACACGATTGCATTTTACTTTCGTTTAAATGTAATTAAATGAATGACTTATCGCCGATATGAATGTAAGGGCAAATGCTAATATTAATCCTTATGAATTGCATAATGTCATGGAAATATGCGTCAGAAATAGTTTTTTTTTAATTCTAGATACGAGTAGTTATGCCATGAAACTTGTACTCAGACGGAAGTGAACTGAATTAATCGAAGTATGTCTGAATGAATTGAAAACTTAGAATTGATAAACTGCTGCATCTATAAAAGCCACATGGACAGATTGTAGAATTTCATTTGTTCCATTCGTCGATGTGGAAATAAAACCTCACCAAAACTAAATAGATTTAGTTGAGTATAATAGTCACACAATCATTCATTATGTGTGACTCATCTTAGGCATTAAAACAAATCGGCCGTGTCCACTTAAACTTAACATCATTGATTCATAATCATTTAGTCTAGATCACAACGTCACAGAAGCCGAAATAAATGTTTAACAGGCATAAACAACGAAATCACTATTCATCACTCCGATGAATATTTGAAGTTCAAGGAATATGCATAAGTTAAAGATCTCTGTGACAGTATTCAACGCGTCACAACGAATGCATTTCAATTGATGTCAGCTTACTTTTAGGAAACATTAACATGTGCATAAATTCATGTTGCGTTGAATGGAAAAAAAAATATATGAAACGAAAATTTTAATGGCGTAGAAGCCAGCATCTAGGTATACACACATATTTCTGCAAAAGGGAGCTTCTGAGATACGCCCATGGAAGAGCTTTTTCAACATAGATACTAGCCCCACATGTCTATTGATTTGTTCACCCTTCATGCCACGGTATATTATGCTTTTGAATGGAATTGTTTCGATTTTCTCAAATATACCGAAAAAAAGGAAATTGTCTAGAGGAGACACTCCTGCCACCTGTCGGCAACATAGACAAGACTGTAGTTCACCGAATTACACACAGGTGGCGTACGCCGAAAACATACATCTAATACAAGAACCCCACTCTCAATCAATAAAAATTTCCCTTCCAACAAACACACTTGCTTTCCTAACTAACACAATCTCAATCAGTTCTTCAAACTAACACTACCGCATATGACTCAACTGTTATTGGTGGTTACCATAGGAACAAACCGTGCATGCGCATAATGTTCCCGTTACACAAAGCAACCGCATCTACTCAGCAGCCATCATCATTTTATCTGACGCCATTAAAATGTAGGCGTGGTGGACGGGGCCCAAAGAAAGAAGGCAAAAAAAAAAAGAACGACTATGGGGAAACCTGAATTCCATTGAAAGTCTTGCATATGGCTATGGCTCGGCACGATGGGAAGAGGCGAATGTGTGGAATGCGGTGACTAAAATAGAATTCGGTAGGTGTCTTGGTGCTGCTGCTTCGGGTGAGATTCGCTTGGTTTGAGTTTTGTATCTTATGCCTATATTTTTTTTTTGTTGCTCTCAAAACAATCTACAGGACAAATCAAGGTAAGTAGAATTTCTTTTTAAACTAATTTCCACTAATCGCTGCCGGGAGAGACCAGGTTCCGACTGATGGACGAACTGTGTGAGTTGAAAAATATTGATTTTCTCAGCGAAGCGACGAGAACGGCTGCTTCTGTTTTATATTGATTCGAAGGTCATTTAACCCATCGCTGTAGGCGACCACATCGACAGATGTCGATTAACGACAGATGACTCGAGTACAGTCACCTCCAGTGTCGCTTAACGTGGTCTGGTCACATTCAACTTTTGTATGCCGCCTGATTTTCGCCAACTTAAAGCCTCTTTAAATTATTCTCCTCCAGTCGCAATATCGTCTGACGACGGAAAATCGTTAAGCTCACGGTGTTAATTGGACACAAATCACGTGAATCAGCTTGGGTGCGGTGCTGTATTTCACATGCTAGTCTGACTGAATGCTAGTTAACTTAAAATGTCAACGAGAATTTAAGACAATCGCTGAAATGAAATGCCGACGTAGCATTGGGGTGCACGTTGGAGGTGTACACACAGACGTTCTCCGTTAGTAGGCATTTTGGGTGTATTTTAAATATGACTGGCACACAAAAGCGTGCCCGACCAGAATTGCCTAGTCGGCATTCAACGCCGGGTTACGTACACATGTGCGTGAATATTTAAGGGATTCATATTTCTGTTTGTTTTGTTGGTTTAGATTTGTTTTTTGTTTATTTTTGGGAATTGCTTTCGTTGAATCAAAGGTGTGGGCAGGACTTATTTGCACGACAGCATATTTAAATGTTGTCAAATGTTGCCCTAGAATTTGTTTATCAGAAGGAAACATAATTTCTTCGCTTTTATTCAGAAAATATGAATATGATATGAAATATGAGGCTAAATTAATATTATTCTTATGAAATTATTAACTTACGTTAACCACTCTAAAGCGAATATTTTGTATATATGACTCAAACTGAGATTTCAATAGCTAACAAACGAGTTTGTTGGTGGCATTTCCACAATAATAAGACGTATTTGCATAAGATGAAGTTATTTTTAATCTCTTCTGTAGGTTTATGAACAATATGAGTTCTACCACGTTCTGTGTGCTGGTCGATCTGCTACTGCTTGTATTTGTTTATTTGATTTATTCAACGATGCATCACCGACGACGTGCGTTGAATGTAAATCATAATTAAGCCGGACTCGAATTTGATTTATCTTTTGGCATGAAAATGTGATGATCTTTGGATCTGAGTGGCAGACATATGGAACGAATATACGTTCCCAATAAAACTGCAATCCATATCTAATTCTGGAAGTCTAAAACATGGCAGGTCCTCTGCATATAAAATATTTTCACTAGCAATTCATTTTTACTATCAATCCGAACAACAACATTGGCTTGGATACACAGTTTAACATTTTCTAAATAAATGCATTTCCAAGGCGAATACATTCATCCTTTCGATCAGACACAGGTCCACACTTACAACATTTAATTGATCCCAATTGAAATGCAGCTGCATCAATTTTATTTCACAAATGAATTCAATTTATTCATTGATTCTGTTTCAATTGAATCAACTCGTGCTGTATGTCTGGAGATATCCCTGTATTGATTACATTTCCAAGTGGATGCAGTGAACTCTGCCAATTTCTCAATCGGAGGCCAGAGCAATTCACTAATGTACCTCTCCCGCAGTTGTTACCGCTAATGGCAAAAAAAAAAGTTTTCACAGAAACAAAATTACGCAGCTACGTTATTTTAGTTATTTTAAATTTGCTCTGTCTTTGTCATCTGCCTAGAATTCAAATCAGAAAACTAAAAATGTGGCGAATGTGTGCGGGTATACATACATTTTTTGTTCACTTCCCTTAGCTTGCTGTGTACACCTTACCGCAGTTCACCCTCTTGCGATAAATTTATTAAATAATTTATTCGATTCGAGCGGACGGAATCTGCATAATGGAAGAACACTTTCCGCAGACATGAATTTGCTTTTAAACTTGTTCTTCTCTGCCGGATGGTTTCGTTTCCAGATTATTTATCTAAAAGAAAACCTGACAGATAATAATGGGCGTCTCCTGCGTTGCTCTTTGGGAATTTCTGAAACGACAAGTTCTCCTTATTGTGGGCTTCGATAAGAGGCGACAAATGGATAAATGGTGGATATCATCCTGCGCAATGTATCCATCATCAATTCCAAGACGTAATGTGTTTATTACATTAAGATTCTAAGACATTTTGGTTTCCTTTTTTTTTATTTTTCGGTGTAGTAAGAGTTTTACCCTTTTGTACTTGTTTAGTGGGCATAGAATGAGAATGAGTTGAAGGTCGTCTTGCATTGAACATGCCTAGGCACAGGGAATGGTGTGCTGAGTGATTACGATGGTTCACCTTCAAGAAGGCAGTGGGAGAGTTTTGTTTAAATTCTTTCACGAAAACGCTTTCGATTATTTTTCGTCTGTTTTTTCTTATAGTTTCCTCGAAGAGTTTTAAGGGGGAATCAATCAAATTATGTGGGCACTGTGCCACGTGTTGCTAGTTTATTTTGACTTTTTTTTGTATACTTCTAATGAGATAAGGCACGTTCACTCGTTGTGATGCAGTGAAATGGTGGGGAAAAGTGGATGTAATTTATAGAGATTATAGTTCGTTTAATAAGCGAAAGGTGGGTCAAATTTGCTTTGAATTGAAAATATTGTATGTTGAGTGCAGACATTTGTTGTATCATTTATTGCATACATTTTTGACGTAAGAATTGTATATTTTACATTGCCTTGACAAGTACATTAATTTGTGGATTAAATGAATTAAATGCAAGCACACATGCATTCGAAGTTAACATATTGATCTATCTCTATAGCGTTAAATTTACTGGGTGATGGGCTTCCATCACATTTTAACGCCGCAGCCAAACACAAACTCTATGGACGTTTAGTAAATTCTTCATCAAAATCGAATATGTACTCGCATTTCAAACAAATGATATCCCTAACAAATTCTACCCTCACTGAGCTGACCCTCTTTTTTTCACTGAACTGCCACCAGCGGTGATGAACCTCAAAATGGTTGCCAATTTGGAACACGTTTCGTAAGTGGCCATTTTTAAAACAAAAATGGCGTCATCGAGAGTAAACAAAGCGCATGCGTCTGCGCTGTACCTTTCCCATCCGATATGAAAAGATGGGAAAAACTACAAACAGATTTTTATATATGTAAACCCAAATATGTGTAAAAATTCCCGCTTGAGCGTACAGTGATAGTCTTCGAAATTCGCATGGAGATTCTAAAGACTGACAAGGAACTTTCTGTGTACACTCTCACTGTAGTTACGATTTGAGAATTACTATCAATTTGCTCATATAATTGCGTAAATATATTTAATAAAATTATATAAATAAGTCACGCGCCATCACACAGCTGATCAATTCTCGTGCCCATAAAAATACAACAATATACCAGTCCGTTACCCCAAAGGTAACACTACAATTCACCTGACCTTGTCCTCTGCATATATGTAAGTATAGCGCTTGAATACCAAATTTGTATAGCTTATAATTCGAACTATCATCCAGTCGTTCACCTCACGACTTTAATAGAATAATTACTTCGTATTGATACATACTCCCCACATGAGAAGGGAAACAAATGAAGACATACCACAAATAAAAAAAACGAAACAAAAAAGCCCAGACGAGCCCCTCGCTTTCGAATTTTATCGCTGGGCACACATTTCGGTTTATGCTTTCTTCCGTATGTGGGTCGGTCTGTCTGCCCCCTTCCAGTGGCAAAATACTCATTTCGAGTACCTTAACATCAAGTATGAGCTATAACTCACATAATTTATCATGATCTTTACTCGATTTCCGCAGCTACCGCCGCCGTCACCGACCCAGACACCCGATTTTATGGCACCATCACCATCATCACCGTTGCCCCCACCATGCTACCTATCTGCTAACACCAGCAGCATACCATCACAATTTCTTTTGCAGTGGTGGTGCTGTCGCTGGTGCTATTGCTATTGCTGCTACTACCGCATTCATTGTCGTTCAAAAAGTTAAGTGTGAAAATTTACGTAACCATTTTTACTAGCTCGTATAAAAATTTCGAGACGACCTTGCCAAACAGACAACACACACAGAGGAGATCCATGCCCCGTCGATGGGGCCGGCAGTCGACAGTCGGCTGTCTGGGGTATGAGGTCGAGTATAAGCCAGGAAAGCAAGCACATATACTACATCCTCATCTCCACCCATACACATAAAGCCAGCAGTCCCAGTCTGACACACAGAAACGAACATTAAGGCAATAAAATTCTACTACTTTTTCATTCATAAAAACCAAAAAAGAAACGCCAAAGCCCGACACACAAAAAGTGGCAGCACGGCTGAGTTTTTACGACACCCGTTTGCAACTAAACGGTGTAATAATAATGTTTTACTACGTCCAAGCCATCATCCGCCATCCGAAAGTACTCCAAGCGACACGGGGCGACACTTTTTGACGAAAGCCTGTTCGTCTGACCAGATACGGACCGTTCTCGGTCGGCCGGCCCAAGGGGTGGATGATGTCAGGGCGTTCTACGTTGCCGTCGTAGTCGGCTGTTTTATGACTTCACTTCAACCGACGACGATGACGATGACGACGACGACGTCAACGACTTGTGGCATTGTACTGAGTGCGATGTGTACCCCATTCCCACCCACTGAAAATAGCGCGTTAACTGCTACACATCTTCGCCTCAACTGCCGCGCGTACTCCTACCAATCCACTTGATTATGGTTGCCCTGCCACAATTCTGAGCGTCTTGAGCAAGCCTCAACAGTAGCCGTTTGAGGGCCCAAATATGTATAAACAAGTTAATAAAATTATGCAATAAAGCCCCATTAAACTATAGTTATCGCCTGGTACCTATATTGTTTAACGTCAAAAAGGTGGCAAAGGCACCTCGAGCGCTCTTCAGCGACAGCCCAGGCGAGGATGTTGATGAATTTTGATTGCTTTAAAATTCGCTAATAAAAGCGGAATAATAAAAAGAAAGAAAAATACAGAGCTACGCAAAGCATCTGTTAATGGAGCACGGGTACGGATATACACGGATATACACCCGCACTGTGCCAGTGTATGCTATGTGGTGAATTTTTAGAGAGTTCTCTTTCCGTTCGGTCGGTGTTTATCAACATAGCCCCATCGTGGTCACCACCGGAAGTCTATGGAAGCTTTGGTGGAACGGGAGAGTCGAAGATGTGACGTGAACCTTAGTAGCGTTGTGAATTGGTGTTTAATAGGTTATAAAACGGTTGTTGTGCTTCACTACACGTATAGCGCCACGTTTGCGCTGTTCACTTTTAATAACCTCATAACAATTAACTTAATTGCTGATCTATTAAATGAAACTCTCATTAAATAGCATTAATGCTGGATGTTCTGACTGTCTGGTAGGCAGATTGCCCAAAACGAGAGTGTGTAGAGACGAGGGAGGTGTTTGATAGTAAAAGTGATCTATCACTCTATGTGGGTCATTCATGGCGATAGTTTTATTGCTTTTTAAGAGCGTACAGGTACGAAGAAGCAACATTATCGGTTATGTTTATTGCAAGATAAGTATGTGTACTAGATCAGTGTGTTCGAATGAATTTTATGGCCATGAAATCGATGACGTATCACTGTCACGTTTGGCAAACTTATTCTGTGATTTAAAAACGAGGAGATAGGCTCACCCAAATGGGATTAGTCTGCGGTGTCAATATTTACTAATCTCTTCGAAGCGTGTATACATTTTCCATTTAATTAACTCGATTGAGAAAGTATTTTATTACGGAACCACTGTTGAACCTAGTGACCTGTTCGAAGATGGATAGGTTCTGGGATTGGAGTACATTTAAAGTATCAGACCAGTAACGGCAGACCAGTGGTTTATTTTTAAGACAACACAACTCAACCACAAATAAGTTTCAGAGCAATCCTATTAACCATTGTATCCTACCATAGGATGCATAATGTTTGTAAGATCTGTATTCAAACAGTAACGTTCTAAGTCATCGTTATTTGAAAACAAGTTACAGTCAATATAAATTCAAGACCTTACCCATGCAGCTGAATTCATGGACGTGCATATGTATTCCGATTAATCCACTCGATCTAAAAATAGAGAAAAGAAAAAAATTGAATAATTAAAAATGTCTTCGTATGCAATCAAATCATGATAAATGCGGATGGAAAACTGGACACATCTAGAGATACAGAACAATAATTTATAAGGAAGCGAGACCGATCCCCTCAAACAAACCGTTCTCAGTTGACTCATCATTAGCCGAAGAGCCATGTCGCCAGGGAATATTTCGAGGCTTATCGTGAGCTAAACGAAATTTGTTCCAGAATATCAATTAGGTTTGAATACGATTTTTTGTTCTGATTCCAGATGTTTTGCCGATCGTAGGAGCTTTAACGCCTAATATGCATACAAACATGAATCACGTGAGAGGAAGAACTGAGCGACATCCTACACGCTTATTTTCGTTATAATACGTACTATGCCGACTGACGTGTTTAAATGAGAACATCCCCATGCACAGATTGTTATGTTACTGTTACGTGGGTAATTCATCCACTTGTTCGTCCAGTCGGTTGTTTCTAGTTGGAGGCGCTTCTTAAAGAGGTTTATTTCCATAATGGAATCCGTGCAAGTAAAAGTGATTTGGTTTCGGAAATGTTATTCAAAAGTAATCCCAAATTGTATCGTCTGAGACAATTGTATTACTTGTTGCATAGTCTAGTCGCCGGCTTGTTGGAATATATTTTTAAACGAGTTGCTTGTGCAAATTTTAAAGACATCATGCTATTCGAGCTCTTGCGCGCGTATCTTTTCTGTCTTTCTGAGTTTTTGAAAGCGATCCCATGACTGAGAGACAGACTGCGGGAACCTAGAAGCCAAAATAAACTTGAGAAACAATAAAACGGGTGACGGCTGTAGTCCGAGGTGGACTGGGCGTAGCTTCTACAGCAACCACTCATGTTGTGCGTGCTGTTGTTCACTCACGAGTGGAGGCGACCTACAGTTGAATGCCGATACCGAACTGCAAAGTTTGAGAAGCTTTTCCTAGACAGTTATACTCTCGGAGCATTTTCGGTGAGTCGGGATAGGTTAACCGGTGAAGTGTAAATAATGTTCGTGTCGGGAATAGCGTCGGTCTCGGCTTGTCCAAGAAAGGCCCAGGAAATAATCAAGTGGTGTCAAGTCGAATTATCATGTATTTAGATCAAAATCCAATCGCAAGAGAAGCCGTATTGAAATTCTTCTTTTGTCTAATTCAACTGATCGGAGCCGAATTGATTTGTCTGGGTCAACTTCAATACTGACCGCTAAGGCGGCTGTGTGTGAGTGGCTTAAGGTGGTGGTGATTGGTGGCTTAAGGTGCAAAAGAGTGTCCTCACGCTGAAGCTTTGTCTTGGGACAAAATGCGTGCACACTGAAGCCAGCACTACCACCGACTTCACCACAAAATTCACGTTGCGTATGTGACAGCACGGTGTTATTGGTGAATTTAACAGCCGCTAAAAATTAACAATTGGAAAAAACCAAGTTTCGATGAATGCATTGATCGCATGTCAAACCTGCTCCCAGTATTTCTTCTCAAATTTGCCCGACAAGTGACGCCTAGTGATGCCCACTTCAGCTAACAAATGGAATGATGTGATACTCATCAATGCACAATGTCATCCAGCAATGCAGTGACAACTATATTTCTAGCTCACATTCAGCGTCTTTAATAAACTCCTGCGTTCACATCGATATGCAGGCCCCACATCCGACCGTGCCATCAAATAATGTATTCTCTGACCGATCCCACAGCTGACTTTGACCAACTTCAGGAAAAATATTCAAACACATTTCAAAGTTATGTGCAAATTTCATTCTTCTAAAATATTTTCCCAAGAATAATCTTGGAGCACTCCCCAATTTGTGAAGAACAACCATTCGTATGCAAATTTGCACTGTCATTAAGTGATACACAGAAAATATTTTCCACCAGGATTAGAGAATTCCTTATCCTTCGTTCTTCGTCCCTCCCACCCCCATCCACTGTTCGTCCTTGGAGAGTGAATGTGCGCTATTTCTCCCTTGCATATCTAGGTGGATATGAATGATAATTTTTCCATATTTAGCAAGGAAAGACAAGCAAACTCCTTGTTCATCCATCTATGAGTAGCTGTGTACCCGTACCCATCCATTTACACAGTCATCCACGTTTCTACTCCACCATTAAGAATTTCTAAAATTAAAGTGCCACGGAATATACAAATACACACGAGGAGCATTTCAAAACGAAAGTCACGCAGCTGATGCTGTCGGTCTGTGCCGGTGATGTGCGATGCTGGTGCAACTTCTCAACTATGGATAATCCCTGAAACCATTCAATTTTTGGCATCCATTTTCCGTTTTCAGATGGAAGTCATCAGAAGCATACAGAAAGGAGAAGCCACTGTGGAAAAATGGCAACCAAGTCATTATGCATGTCATGCAAAAGCATCACACTTTCGCTTGGAATAAATTTTGCAAAATCCCTCCGAAAAAGAAAAAGCAAAAAAATGGAGGAAAACTCCAAATCGTGGCTTGCATAGTAACTACGAGAGACAGCGACGGCCACAGTTGTGGTGGCATTGCCGGTGCTCTTGAACCATGATGGGATTTCAAAATCCACAGCACTGATGACGATGACGATACTTACACGGATGATGGTTTTATAATTCGTACGCTCGCCGTCGCAAGTGCCAGTGCAAAGAGAAGAAGCAAATTGACTGCCACTACAGAGGCCGCCCAGTCAGGGTGGCCTGTAATGAGCTGGGTAGCACAGTTGGGTACACCATCAGACAGCAGGCGGCAGCCAGTACATGTTTGGAATACAGCTGCTTGCTAAATACCCACTTCGGTTGGATGTACCTCAGGCGGGATAATTAATTAGCCTGTTCACTTAGTAGTCGACATACAGACGCACGCAAATGACGGCGAGGGGGGACTCCATCAGTCTGTCTGGTTGGTATCTTCTGGCGATGATGCGAATTCAAATTTACCACTCTGTCTGTGTGGCAGTCCATTAAGTGAGACTGCTGCTCTTTAACGTAAATGTCGGCAGATCGGATGAACGAACGGACTATAGGTTACAATTTCGCATCGCATCTTAATTATAAAATTATCATCCTGAACTCTGTGTAATTACTTCTTAATTAGTGAACGCAGATGAGGAACTTTATTCGGGATAGGGTTGAGTACGGCGGGGAAATAAAAGGAAAACAAAAAATAATAATAATAATAACTCGGCGGGCCACTGAGGGAACTGCCGCTGGATGGTTGGACAAGGAGTCCCATATTTGAGCACATGCACTGGAGGTGCAGGTGGATAAGACGAACGAATACAAACAGTTTGCCGGCAATCATTCTGGCAACAGATGTAATGATGTTTTCATAATTTAGACGAGGGCCTTGAAAATGTGGAGAGAAACTATAGAATTGTGGGCAAATCTAAGATTCAATGAAAAGTAGTTAACATTTTGGATGGTTATCTAATTGCCAGTTATTGGAACTGGTTTTGCATTTACTTATGAGGATAACGAGTGTGGAACCGTGTCGCTTTGCACACGAGTCTACCTCACACGCGTTGAAAGGAATTGAGTAACAAACTGGTTATTTTTTCCCCTGGATTTGCTGACTTCTATTTGTGGGTTGAGCTAAGATTCGATTAGTTTAGTTGGATTCGTCGAAACTTGAAGAGCACTTCTAATGGAAATTAGCCTTCAAGCAAATCCTTTCTTTGCAACGGCCTAGACGTGCCTCATAAAGTGTCGCTATGGCAATTAACTTTATTGATAAAGTCTGTCTGTTTCATTTTCTGAAAGTGAAGGCAAACAATTTAACTTTCACTTCTTTTCAACACTTGACGTCCTTCAAACAGAATACACGCTGTTAACGCTTAAAAACCATTTACCATAAGGCCCATTCACATCAATGTAAACCCTTTCTATCCTAATTGCTCTGCAACTCAACCTTGATACGTGCATGTGCTTACACATCTTCGACATCTCTTCTTCGCATAACCTTCAAAGTATTCGCTACGTAACATTACCGCCTAATTACCGTGTAAATCATCGTATAGCCTGTTAAATCTTCCACATCCATATGCCACGCCAACAACAGCCAACCAGACTTGGAAGGGTTAACGCAAGAACCCTTATAAACTCATAAAACTAACTTGCATTATTATGAAACCACGTAGAGCATAAAAACATAAACATCCACCTTCTCTTCGCATGCTCATACGCCGCGCCGCACTGAAGGTCTGAGACAGCCGAGAAGTTACTCAGCATCTTTAAGAATCGCTCGTCTGCGTCGACTTCCTGCAGTTTGTCTCAATGCCGCAGCCATCATTTCCCGCACGCTAACGTTCAATGCCTCCGTAGCAATAAAAAAATGAGCACAAACATAAATGATTACAATAAAAGCAAATTCACTTTTCTTACGAAAAAAAAAAACAACAAGACGAAACATATGTACGTATGGCACAGCTTCAGAATGGGTGCAATACCCTTTCCCAAATTCTACCATTCGAAACGAACTATTTGTGGGATCTGAAAGTGTTTCTCTAAAAAAAAAACGAAAACGAAGAGAAAGAAGCAAAACGAAGTTCAGAACAAAACATGAAACACCATGAGATCCATAAAAAAGTGAGAGTCATTAAAAATGTTTATGACTCCTCTCAAGGTCGCACATAAAATTGACAGATTCCTGGCAGGTTGTTTGCTCTTCTGGTTGGACTGTCTACTTTCGCTTTTCTTTTCCATAATTGAAAGAAAAAGGCTGCTGTCATGGCAAAGGATTGGGTAATTATTATTTACTTTTCATGCAATGACCTTGTGTTTAAATATGTCTACTGCCGTCGACGAATGGTTACGGTGTGGAACACATGTACTTTGTGTTACTAAATACAAATGCCTAACAGCGACATGGTGTTGCCATGGATCTCGTGATATCAGCTATCAGAAAATTCAACAAGTTTATTCGAGTATTCTTCTCCACCAAGTTTCTGCCCATTAGGAGGCATTAACTTTCCTATCTCAAATGTGCTTCAGCTCGGCTCTTATTCTGTCATACACTGGGAATGACCGATACTCCTCGACATTACAATGCGACATACGCAAATATTACATAGTTAATGTGTTTATGATCCAAATCCAGGTGAAATCCCATCCAATCACTCCTTTTTATGACATACTTGTCTAGAGCTCTGAAAAATGTTATCAGTCATAATGATGACATTTTTGGAATGTTGGGATTTCTCCATCGACGACTATTAAACATGCAACTCGCTTTCGTGTGCGGTGTCTGATTTCGTGTATGTTCTCCATTAAAGGTCGAAGGTAATTATCACCGAGGTTCGCCATGGACATCAAATACACACGTAATATCATCATGCACCCTGTATTGTGGAAGAAAGACAATAGGGATTGGTTCTTTATTCACATATTTAAAGATGGCGTTGATGCTGCCATTGGACATGTTAAATATGAAGGATTACTTCATCTTGATAAATTTAAATAATTTTTTTTATTCTTGCCAAAAATAGCGCTGCGACTTCTCGAACCGTTTATCAGAATGCTTGAGTATGGGTCGATACAAAAAATTAACTGTGAATAGTTTACATTGTCAGGCGCCGTCATCCAATATTCTTTATTGTCAGGTCAGCCGAAATTCGAAGCATGTCAAAGTCCCAACGTAAAAGACTTGATGAACGACACAGCATTTGAATGAGTGATGTTTGAGAAAGGAATACACTTACACCCTTTGGCAAATACAGTCGACTCTTCACCTCAACTCGTTCATATTTTTTAATCAAATTGTCTCCGAGCAGATGTTGCGTGACACCAATTAAGAAGAAGCCCCAACAAGAAAATTGGAATTTCAAGAAAACAAACTAGCACTTCGTAGCATAATTTATTTATTAAGGACATAACCAGGATCGCACTATGACCGATGACTTGCAAAAATATACATCAGATAAAATAAATGAATAGAAGCAGTCCAGGTTTCACACCAAATGACGCCCGTTCATCCCAAACATGAATGTCGAATGGAGAATCTTCTAATAAATTCATGAATTCACAGCACAGCAACGTCCGCCATGGACGATGCCAATGACTTCGTCTGGAATCAGAATTTAACATTCATCTCATTCAACGAAGCGCAAATACGAACGCATATATAGTTTCATATAGAAGTTCGGGTATGACTCTCCATTCAACTGCCATTCAAAATAATTGAAGCGAAAAAATTGGATCGAAGATGCACAAGCATGTGTACGATACGTATGTGCATATTCTCATCCAATAAACGTACAAACAATAACAGAAGGCATTATTAAGGTATTGAACACATCGAGAAGCGGGAAAGGATATTCCCTCCTTCATAGCTTTTGGATTTTGTCAAATTTCAAATTCAAATGTATACGTACGTATGTACATATGTATCTTCACATTGATTCGGACAATATCCATTTTGAATAACAAATGAACAAATATCTGTTGGTCATGGATATACCGAGACTCACGTTGTCGATGTCATCTTAATCATATCTGCTCGCCCTTGTCGTCCCACGTGTGAACTGTGCTTGGTCCGTTTTTGGAGCGAGTCACATCGTTTCTCGGTGCTTGCACCAACGCCAAGACGAAACCTCAAAGGTATTTGAACGGAGAAAAAAAACACAGGACTGGAAGAAGTGTCTCTAATCAAGAAATTTGAGGTGTGTGTCACGTAACCAATCTTGTAGATGTTTTCCTCCCACATTGCGCACCTCTTGGGTGCCATACTCCTCCCGCCAGTTGGCTTCTTCTTCCCCTTCCGTTCCGTCGCCTGTCATTGATTTAGATTTATTTCATTTTAGCCTTGTTTTTCTGTTTTTGTCGATTCTCGCTTTTTCTATTAAGCGTCTCGTGAGCTATTTATTGTTCCGTTCTGCTTTTAGTTCCCACAGGCAACACAAAAAGTACACAAGCCGATATTGATTGGGGCTCTACGGGAAAAGCCTGAGAACGCCAACAAGGATGTGTGGGTGAAATTGATTTATTATAGACCTATTTTGCATCAACACAATGGATAGATATTTATGAGAAGCTGTTGAACATAAATATCAAAATGATTTTGGCCACGAGTGTGTCCAAATACCTAGCACAACAGAATGCCGAATGCGTTGTTGACTTGAAGAGAATAATGGAAGAGCTCTCTTTATGGTTAAGGGAAAATTCAACACGTGCAAGTGTGGGTGCGCCATTGTGATTATGATTCCCGTACAGAAAGAGTGCAGTTGGGTGAAAGAGAGAGAGTGAAATAAAAGTTACTCTTCATTATTGTTCGCAAAAGTGTAGATGAATTGGACTGAATGCAGAAAATATTATGTTGACTGCATGAGTAGTAGTGCCGTTGCAATTGGGATAAGCTTAAACAAGCACCTTCCTTCAGTTTGGAATATTTTGTGACAAATGATGGAATGCTAATGAATAATCGGTAGTTTTATTAACTTGACTAAGAACAGTGGAAACACTGAAATTTCAAATCAAACTCAATCTGAGGCATAATATAATACTAAGCAAGTAGCACATGCCAAATGTCATTGCAAGCAGGGAACGGTTAGATGATTTCCAAGCAATGTGAATTGCATTCACATTTGCACAAACGTTGAAACAAAGCAGCAGCAACTGTCGAATGACATTTATTTTTCTTAATTAGTTGGTAAACCACATGTGCGCACACCCAGTTTAATGCGTGAGCGAAACACTTTTCAGTGAGCAGATTTCATTTGAATTAAATATTCAAGAAAATAGTAACATTAACTTATTATCTTTATGAGTTAATTCAATAAATTGCGTGGTCCTACACTTTTACCAGCAGTGCAGGCTACTCCATCCAACGCCAAGCGTTTCAAGAGTGTTTTTATGCAAATGAACCAATCAATTTATTTTTCTTATTACTCGCCGTGGCTTCCCTCCTCCTCACTTTGGCTTATTTTAAAACTAACGTCAAGAAATACTTGCGTATATTTTTTCCATCTTTATTTTAACATCAGATCCGTCTGTCACATAATTTATCCGATATATGTACACATATGAAATTTATACTTGAAGAACAAAAATTGTGCCATCTCCCTGAGGCTCGATATGAGTCGTGAAGAAAGATGGAAAAAAAAAAAAAAAGAAAAAACCCACAAGACTTAACTTCAGACGAGGCGATTCGTACAGATCGAATGGAAGTATGTATACATGAAGTGGAGCAGGACAGAGGTATGAACGTCTACTCAGACAAAAGCTAAAAATATTCACAATTCGTGAACTAATATTTTGTGGTCTCAACTCGCAAGGCGCGACTGTACAATTTTATTTCAACAATTTATTTCACTTAAGATATGAAGATAGAATGATGGAAGGCGACCACTTGCTGCACACTGACTTTTGTCGGTTGTTATCCCACTCTTTCCGGATCACTTATACTTTAAGACAAAAAAAAAAAAACAAGAGGGAATGCGAAAAACATGTCTATTTCGGAGTTCTGTGTTTCCCACTGCCAGAGCTGTATCCCAGACATTTTTGGAATTAATTCTTCTAGCAATGTGTGGTAGGTCAAAAATGTATTTTTAATTAGAGCCTATCGCATGTGTTGTTGAGTGTGTTTTGCCGAACACGTTATCCACGCTCGAGTTAAGACGATTTTGAACCATCGCTGTTCAGATTGTTGTCAAGTGTGTGACCAGAAAAAGAATTTGATGTGATTGCCATACATCATATGGTTGTGCCCCAGAATCAATTCATTTTGCAAACACATTTATTCACGCGCTATCGGGACCACGGTCACAAGTCTGGGATGACTAAAATGACACAGAATAACCACCACTTCTTACATTTTAAAAACCTACCTTCTCGCTTATTCACTACGCCTCCATCCCATTTTTACATGTGTGAAGTCACTTACTACTACCACCTCTTTCATTAGTGTCACTCTAAGTCCATGACGTGTAACCTCCTCTTGAACGTCATAATCAATGAATATTTATTCCTTCACATATCTATAAATCAATGCTGCTTCCTCTCCGCTCCTTGATATCCTCCATTACTTACGAAATTTAATTACATATTCATATATTCCAAACGAACTGATGGAAGTATCGAACGGCCGAAAGACTCCAGAACAGAGATTCTGAATGTCTCATGAGTTTTTCGATTTAATTGATTTTGTTTTGTGCCTCGGTCTCTTCGTCGCCTTAGAGTGGGCTGTGCCTTCCTTCATCTCCTCCATTTAAGGCATTATTGTCTGTCCACATTTATTTTCGCCATGATTAAGAAATAATCCAAGGACTGGACGCGGCAAAGTCCAAAGGCGATCTTACCTTAGATACAACTTAGCGTATTGACACAGCGGATGAGTGTATTTGTGAATAAGTATCGTGTCTGATATCTCTCGATTTCTTTACACCATCACCATTGGATCTGTTGGACACGGTTGCGATATAAAAACTGGTGGAACCTTGTTGAGTTGGTCATTAGTTAAAGGGCTTTATTGTATACTTTAAACTCGATGTACGTCGAGATTCGCCTTTTTTCTGTTTATGTCGAACAATGTAATTTAGCTTACATTTTTTTCTCCTCTGTTTGTGGCGCACGTGCATATATTCTTTTGAATTATTTATTTTAATTTGAATGGACGCCAGTGTATGTGCGCAACTATATGGTACAGTTTCCACATATATTTCTCAAAAGCTGTGGTTGAAATTGTGTTTGGATCTAGAAGCGCAAGCAACATCGAGTGGAAGGACATCATTTTAATATGTCAAGATTTGTTCTACATTTTACTACTCGATGAAAACTTAGTTCTAAACGTGACCGTCTCCAATCATCACACCAATCTGCTGAGCAATATCTGACTCCCATATTTGACGGCACTAGGCACGCTGCTTCCAGTACCCAAATACATTGTACCGCTTTCCTCTTCGGCTCAGATTCGAAGAGCCTCTTGAGCTGCAGCATTGGTATCCATTTACTGGATGTGGCCGAGATTGTAGTCGACGCATTTTTGCCTTTGCATTAGGTTTAGATGTACAAATAATGATTTTTTGAAGAACGTATTATTGTGGTTACATGCCATTTTGTACAAAGACCAATATATGTTGCCTGTTATTTGCTGTAGAGCACCTTGCTTCATTTGATCGCTTTAACCATTTCAGTCTTAAATCAAGGCCCTCCACTTTTTTAAATTGTGAACGGTTTCGAATGAAGATTGTTTTTCTAATCACAGTGATTTTAAACTGCGATTGTAAGTTGCTTTGTTTGTTTTTTGATACTTCCCTGTTCAAAAATGCACACTAAATATCGCTCTGTTATGTCCCCATTTCATTCAGATTTGCACTTCATGACATCGTGGTACTTCATCATCGTGTGTGTGATTCAATATGCGAATGGGGATGTGAGAAGAAAAGAGCAACTAAGGCCTAAAACCGTGGTTGCGATGATTTGATTTTGAAAAGTAGCAACTCAACAGTTTGCAATTTGAATCGATCGCTGACTGTGATAACGACTTTTCAATCATTGTGAACAAATCGCAGTTAGTAATTTTTGCTCAACTCTATTTCCGCCATGAAACCGGGTCCAGTCAACAGAAGAGTCTGCATTGAACTCCAATGATCCAAAACATTAGCTCTACAGACCCTTCAGGTTTCATACACTCTTTTTCCACATACAACCCACCCACGATCACTTACCATGGAACATGGGCTCGCATAGAAAACTCAAAAGCTTACCGTCCCCATCAAAACCTCATAACAGCAGCGCAATGCGTACACATCAAAGGGGCATGTTCGTTAATTGCAAATCACGTATCGACAGCAACAGTTCGACTGTCAATATTAAATACCTATTCTATTGTTCCAGTAAAGCACTCACTGATATAAAATTTGAAATTCCAAAATAGATCAACCGCATTCCGTCGATTGTTTAATATAGTCACCACCTTGCCGCATCGAGCGCGGGGGAAACATAACAATGGCACCTGTCAGGCCGTGTACATACGATGTGAGAGTTAGTTTCGCCCGGTTGCGGTAGGTACAACCACTTTGCATACACTTATAGGTATGAGATAATAAAAATTCATGGTTCTGTCATTTAGATGATTTACACTCCGCATCACGTGTTTTGATTATTTTTACGATTCGAGTCTCTGCTACTTGATAAATGTGACATTTATTTGCTGAATTTTACGACCCATCATGCATGTACGACGGTGGGCATGCATTTATTTACTTCTATTTTGTACCCCTCTTTTGTTTACTATTTAGTCTGTGACATATTTATATTAAGATTTAGCTTAGTTTGGATTTTCGTTTCTGGTGTTACCAATTCATATAAATCTGTAAGAACCTCTTAATTAAGATGTGATTTAGGAGCCTGTTGCGCATGGATGGTGTTGGCGTTGCCAAATATGACATTACTCGATGGAGCTTGTTGGGATTTATGGGATTTACAAACAAGCTTGGCAACAGACAAATAAGCTGTATTTCAAAAAGGCATCCGTTTTATTGTGCGATGTGTTCTAAATTTGGGAGAATAATGTATCAAATATAGGAAACCGCTTCGCTATTCTAGGTCAACAAAAAAAGCGAAAAAATTGAATATTAATAAAAAAAACTTAACAACAGCGCCACCTATCGAGCGCCACCAATAATTTGTCTCTGCCTATCACTCTTACACTATAAGTATCTATAATAGCTACACAAAATCCAATTAATTTGTTTGAGGTTTACGGGCGGTAGAGGGAAACATACGCATTTGGTCACAAAGTTTTGTATATGTTCCTAGAATGTCTCGTCGGCGACGGCCGTGGCGTTTTGTCTGTGCGTCGACTCCTGCGCACTTGAACCTCGGTGTCTGGGTTCGATACCCAATACGACAATATAATTTTCACGGCCACACCTCTTTCGAGTCACTGACAATGCTCAAAGATTATAACTGCCTAGAAAAAGCTTCTCAAACTTGTCCGTTCGGAGTCGGCATAAAACTGTGGAGGTCCCTTCCACGTGAGAGAACAATAGCACGCACAACACGAGTGGTTGTTGAGAAGCTAGGCCCTGGCCCTCAGCGGGCTGTAGCGGCACCCATATTATATTGTCTCATTGATAGAGTCCAAGTGAAATACAAACCAATGAAGGTTGGTTATAGTTGCATCTAAATACGGATTTTAGATTAACATCCGGTCTACTCTCAATTCGAAACGATCAGACAGCCTGATCGGAATGAGTAGAACGAATCTCAGAACACTTATCAACATCATCACTGGGCACTACGCTATTGGAACTCACGCCTCAAAAATGTGCCTGCAGACACTACACAGACAAGAAGGAGTGTACCTTCTCGTTAATTGCAGGGTCCTCTCCTCCCGAAGAATATGCTACAAAGGGGCTTACTACAACCTGGACAAACTAAGAAGCATTTGTGTCACCCGTCTTGACCGCTTTTTTAAAAGCACTGACTAATGGTTGGAATAGGATCGACTAGATCCGCGTTGTGCCAAAACGGGCCTACTGTGACCTAAGATTGGCTGCTGCCTGCCTTCAGCTAGCCACTCTAACTTAACCTAACATCAGAGATCTCAGTATTGTCGCATTCCTTTGCTTAGAACTTGTGTAAGCTAACATTTACAGCACCGTTGAGTAGTCTCCTCAATAGAACTCTGTTTCAAGTCCGAAAACCCTAGCTGTACCATGGTTTTAATCGGTAACAGCTTCGACGATTCTTGTAATTCAATCAGATATAGGAAATTATATTTTACAATGTACATTGACGTTTGCTGCTTTCTCAACACTTCAACGTCACGCTTTTAAATTCTACAATTTCCAGCCACCACTCGACAGAATCTAGCATTCTTCAAAATCTCCTCTAACATAAATTTGAGATATCTATTTAAATATTTATACCATGTGTATGTATAGTGTCATGACGTATGTATTAATGATTGTCCTCGCTGGAAAATTTGCTTTCTCATTTTAATTTATTTCCACCCCCACCCCATTAGTTTCTTCACATAAATTAAGAATCGTGACGAACTAGATGAACCAACATAGCACAATCTGAACCCAGTGCTGATGAAGTTAATTTGATAACTTTGCATCACTGGTGGAAGCACTGGCATTTGTAACCAACCAGCCCGCAGTCCATGTACCGTCGCCGGTGTCAGTGAAATCAGCAGACAAATGTACACAGTGACATGACCTGCAATTCCGCAGCAGAAGCAGCGGCAATATCTACGTAGAAAATACTTTCTGTGAAATTCTCCGACCGAATGTTACCAATTAAGATATGGGCAGGGAGGAGCAGCTCTAAGAGCTCCCCAACACTGAAATAATAACATGATATCATGAGACAATTTAAGGGGTGGCGATAGGTGGTAGTTTCCACATTCGTACTTAGAACTTTGAACACTTTCTAGAACTCATCAACTAAGAGAAAATGAAATCGAGCGTTGATTTCGTCGTTGTTTGTCTGTCTCCCGTCAATTGTTTCCCTCTGCTGTCGTGGCAGGTCCCATTGCTGGAGTTGTCTGGCGCTGGCACTGACACTGGCGCTGGCATTGGCGATGGCTTTGTTCTAAGTTGTGCTCCCTCTTCTTTCATTGTTTTCCGCAGTTTTTCCGTAGTTTTTCGCATTCCGCTGCTATCATCAGTTAAGACAATCGACAGCGACAGCGGAACAGGGAAAATTCATTATGTTTATTGCATTGGCGCAACAGCAGTGGCAACGAGCACAGCCAACCGTCCTCAGACGATCGAACGGCGGAGGACAAGACACAAGGAGCAGCCAAACATTCCGCCTGCTGCTTCAAAGAAATGAGATTAGAACAATGGCAGAGTTTCTGTGGCTTCCCTCGTCAAGGACTTTTCATCACAATGAATCGTTACCTCGCACACAGTCACACACATCTGAGCGAAGTTGATTTAATTCAACAGGGACCCACACATGGGGTGGAGTGTCTGTCTACGCATCATATGTTTATTATACGACCTCGGGCGCGGGCAGGAGTACCGTCGGCATCCACAACCAAACTCAACTCAACTAAACTGAACTGTGCAATTTAACAAAATAAATATTCACCTCCTCTGTGCTACTGCTGTTGTTGTTGGCCCAGGAGAACGCTGTTTTCTTCTCGCTGGTCAAAACAAATACCTCCGCCATCGACAAGAGCACACACCATGTCGTGTTGGCTGTCTCTACTGTGAGTTGGATTCATTTTCTTCATTTCATTTTTTTTTCTCGTTTCCAATTTTCTTCGTAGACATAGAAAGGAGAAGGGAAATAAATTATGTGTGTACACACTGCACCGTGTGTGCTGCCACGAATCCAAACATCAGCCCCGACCACCGTCATCGCCAAACTACTGACGGCTTGGTTCATTTCGCCAACGTGTCTCCCCCGTTTGCTGGTACTTCCCAAAACAAATTCAATATCTACGTTTTTCCCGTCTTGTACGCAGTGCAAATAATAGCTGTTACCAAACGAGTACGAGGGAAAAAAAGACAACGACAGATCACAAAGTTTTCCACCCACACCGGTAGGGGTAGATGGACGCGGACAACAAGCGAAATGTCGGGGAATGACATTTAAACGTAAATTAAGTAGTTTGCATGCCAGCACAAGGAGCAGTGAAGGACCATGCAAATGATCAAGAATTTGCAAGAAAAAATATGGAGAGGAAAAAGTTTCGAAAATCTAGAATATTTGTTTATAGATACGTACAAGAACGTACAGGAACAGGGTGGGTAAGTGAAAAGAAAACTCGAGATATTTCCTTTGTTCGCATAGCAGTTGCGTCAACATGTGTAGTTGAACATTTTCCAATTTGAAATTCAGAGCCACTTGAAAACCGCTGCACGAGTGAGTATCGCTTCTTTTCCACTTTTTTACCCTTTTGTGTATAGGATGATTTGTGCGGTTTTTTTTTTGTTTTGCTACCGATAGGTACACCGAGAAAAGATATTTGTTTGATTTAAATGAAATAATTTGAATTGTCAAATCAATGTGCGGTTTAAAAATTACGCCATGTATGTATGCTAGAGTTGGTAAAGTAGGATTGTTGTCCTTTTTTTGCATTCGTAGATCGCAAGGGTAAAAGATTTCTCTAAAGATCCTACGCATACGTAAACACGTGATGTACCTGGAATTAACTCGTGCGTGAAATTGTGCCTTACACGTATACTAGCAGATTATATTTCCCGTGAATTTACTTAAGATTCAATTTACCGTGAGTTTACTACCGAGCTTTTTGTAAAATGTTAAGTAAATAATTTATTAAAGAAAAGATAGGCGTCGATGGATAAGAGTTATTAATTATATTGTATCACAAAGTTTGTTTGTAGTATTTTCTGTGTATAGATTTAAGCTATTACCACTGGTGGGGCGGAGAGTAATAGAACAAACCAATAAATACAAACCTTGTTCCGTTCGTACTCGTCTTAATCATTATTTTGTCTACCCTTTTATACATAACCAATGTTAAATTATTACTAACAACAACAGTTCGAATAAAATCGCAGCATTACCCGATGTGTGTTGGTTGAAGGATCAGATTACTGCACAACCTGATGTGCGTTAAAAGAAGGCATCAAGTTGCTGATGTACGAATTTGCAAGGTGTTCTCATTTTCAAATTCGAACATTCCTATTTTGATATAAAAAAATAAAAAGATCTACAGGCTTCATATATTGTTGCAATATTTCCAGGGGTAGGGAAACGACATTCTGAGCTGACCATCTAGTTCTACCGCGAAAAGAACATCAATTGTTTATATTTTCACTACACGTACCATATATGGATATGTCGCGTTCTTTGCAAACAAGCTGTCAAACACAAATCTTGCTGATCATGCTGCCAAAAATTCCAAAAAATTACTGACCTTTAAACAAGAACTATTCGCAACCATTCACTAACACTGCACTTCAGAAAATAGAGCAAAATCACTCAGTATTGCCTTGCGGCTCAGTTCAAAAACATTATTCCGTATCCATTTACGGAAAACGGAAGCACTAAAAGCTGATCGTAAATATGTGCATTCATAAAGATAACATATTTCTCCAAGCAATGTCTTGGTAGACATCAAGTTAAAAGATTTCCCTTTTTTATCTAAATTCCGAGTAGGGGACGGGAAAACTGTTTGACTATACACATGTAGGAACGGATTTCATGCAAATGCTGATCAAATGCAATCATTCCGAGTAAATGTACAGATACGTAAGTGATCATGTGGACGCACTCGTGAACAAGTGGATTTGGTTAAGGTGTAACGCTTGAATACTTGTCACTTCTACTTAAATGTACGCACAGAATCTAAGCCCATAGTTTTGTTATTTTTTATCATCTGGTCTTGAAATCTTGCAAAATTAGATTTTGTATTCCTACCTTTTTTATCGCTATAGATAGAAAATAAATAATTTTAAAAATGAAAAACATTTTTTTCAGTGTACACCAACATTAAACATCAACCCAAGATCTCCGTACATCACCCCACCACATCTGACGCCGTCATCAGCAGCAAGAAAACATGGAAGGCAATTTGAACACACAGCGTCTGAGAGAAACTTGTTGTCCGGGTGAAACCCCCGGAATGAGGCTGGTGGTACAGCAGGCAAGATATTAGCGTCAGTCTGGTCGGAACGAGCAGTTTGTGTTCAAAATGATACACTCAGGTGGAGTTTGTGTTTTTCTTACTGTATTATATACACACACTCACATCTAGTGTGTATGCAAATTTTATTAAAAAAAATACATACAGATGTACACACGAATACATGTATCGCACTATATGCTTGAAAAAAGTTTAAAACGAAATAAATTTGAAGTAAATCGCTTGTTTTTTGGCTCATAAATAATGAATGGGTATAATGAAATAGGCGAGCTGGTTCGTGTGCTTTTGAGAAAATTGGTATGCACGTAGTTTGATCAAATGTATGGCAATTAGTAAGTAGATGGAGGAAAATAAATGAAGTTCGTTTCAAATTAAACTAATGCACTTTTGATTGGCGTCGATTCGGTGAGAGTCGTTTTTAAATTGAGGCAGCATTAAATGAAAATTGGCTTGGAATTGGTGAATATGGCCTTCATTAAAGGGGACTTATTGGAGAAGTTTTGCTTAAAGAATCGAAGATTGTACACTAATGTCTCACTCTTCACCTTCTACAATGACTTCTGGGGGTCAGGTTAAGTAAAATTTAATTCGAATATAGAGGCATGGATGGTATCGAAATCGTATGAAGGCAGCCAGAAAAATGTACTGTGTAATTGGTAATGTGATGGTGATTAGCGAAGAAGAATTGTGCAGAAGTGAGAATGTGCAGGCTTTACGGATACAGCCACTTTGTGGAGCCCGAAGAATAATCGACTCCGAGTGCGGCGGACAATCTAGACAATCACCATGATTGAAGTCCTTGATTGAGCGGTTGATTGAGAGTACGAAAATATTGCAAAGCAAGATGAAAATTTTAGCAGCATCCTTAATCCATTAAATGTACATATGTCAAAAATGTGAATACGTTGGTAGTGCGCTAAAGTGTGAAACTACATGCAGATAGAGAATAAGTGAAAAGATAGATTTGATGATTGGTTTATATCAATTAATCGACTTGAAAGTGCTTTCTTAAATTTGGACCATCTTGATATTACTTTGATTCCAAACTATTAGAAATATTATATATACACCATCACGACTCACGAATCAACGAATTCACGAGATTTCTAATCAAACTCCTTTCTTGGTACCCTCGCCTGAGGGTTCCCTGCTTTGGTAAACCAATAAGGATGTTTAATAAAAGTTTAACTCCCCTGGTAGACCACATAATCCCCTAACGTAAAATGTTAAATGTACCCGAAATGTGTATACCGTTCATCTCAACTAATGTCAATCATCCACCTTCCGACTAAGACGGGTCTTTCAACTACAAATTCAGACATCAGATGTGGGCTACAACTACACGCACGTATACATTCTGCTGTTTTGCTCAGTCCCCCTCATGATGGCCCCATTCCTCCTGTATGATGAAATATGTAAGTATCGAACTAGTTCAAAGACTAGAGTCCTATGTTAATTAGTTTCCTTTGTGCACACGAAGTGAACGAAGGACATTCCCAGTTTCACTGAACTATCATTCCCCGTTAGATGAACCCAATCACTTTAGAGAATCAAAGAAGCATGTCAGCATCAAGAAAAGAAATTCATATTTTTTTACGCTTGCCCCCAAGGATTGGCTTCTTAAGTTGCTCATCATCATCATAATTTTCTGTCGAACACAGTCAGAAAAGGAAACACAAGGAGTCAATGCAAAAAGAAAAGAAAAGAAAAAAAAATATCATCAGGAAATTCAAACAATATGTACGCAGGACATACATACACATAGTGTGTGTAGTCTCATTCAATATCCTTACCCGCCCCTATAATGATGGCAGCTATTTGAACAATGGATTTTCCTTGAAACAGCCTTTAGTATACCTATGGAGGTATGATTACTTGTGTGAGTGAGTTTGTCTTCTGGGGGTATGGTATAATTCACGACTCATTGAAAAGGAAATGTCAGAAATCACATTCGGGGTGATAGAAGTATAATGCTAGAGGATAACATGATAAACGTGGAGGCTATAGGTAAGGGATGGTTTCCGAAAAAGAAAATCTTTTCCATTCCGGATAATATTTGTATCGTTTTGTATTTTGCAGAGCGTGACTTCGGCTCTATTTTTTTTCTTCCTTGTCCGTACTCCACATCTTCTTTAAGGTTTAAGTTTTTTTGTTTTCCTCTGTTAGGCACTAATATGAAGTTGCTCTACGCAGAAGGTTTTCCTAGCAAAATTATATTTTGAATCTGATACATATTCAGTCGAACTGGGGGATGAAATTGCTTCACCTATCATTTATTCAGGTTTAAACTGATATTCAGTAAAAATCGATTTGAAAAATGTGAAAAGTGTAGCAGCATTGTGAATGGAAAGGAATGTGGGAGTTGCTCTGGATGGAAGACTATGCGTGGGCTAACAAAATATAACTAAAATTGATCATTAATTTGTTATGTACCAATAGACTTCAAAAGGCGTCATACATCTCAAGGCAACACTTGAACATAACTAGTTAAACATGCTTTTACTACAATCTTAACTGAAGCAACATCATTTGTCATCAATGCCACAAATGCAAATTCATGCAAAATGTAGTAGTTAGGGTAAAGTAGCTAACTGCTGTAATGAAAGTCAGCAGCCACCTTTCATGCCAATTATAGATATTGACGAGCATTTATTCAAATCCTAGAGCTTCGGTTGTGCGGTCCGCTGTCACCCTAGTAGAGGGTCTCTGAATTGTACACCGGCTACGAACGACGAGTCATAACAATCCTGCTATTACGGAGCAGTGTTGTTGACTCGATAGATTTGACAGCATGAAGTAAAAATATGTTGCTTGGGCCGTCAAGAATAGAAACGAATCGAAGATCAACGGATGAGCCGATGCCATGTTACAGGGATCACATATTTTTGTAGTCCCAATCTTTCCTATATACAGTCGCCTCCCTCTAAGTCGAATTTTCACGGGGTATGAAAATTAGTTCGAGTTAGGGGAGGTTGACTTAGAGGATGGTTTTTTGTATGGAAAATGAATGCCAAAATATGACGAATAAAAAATTCGAGTTAGAAAGAAATTCGGCTTAGGTAGAGTCCACTGCATACTAATGCAAAACTAAGTGGCAAAATGCGTAATTTTCAACCAATTTAGTTGTTTTTTCTTTTAAATGTAGATTATTACGGTACAAAGTTGTTGAGCAGAAAAATAAGTTGCAGGACCGATACGTGGCGCTGTGGTTGTTGAACTTTTTTTGAAGTAGAAGAATGTCGTTTATTTCTGCCATCATCAAGCTCACTACGCATCTATGCATGATGTACATCTAATAACATCTCACATGACGTTATCTAGATGATAATTGAATGGCACCTTGGTTGCGTTTAGGATATTAGTAACAAAGAGCAAATCGGTAGGAAGAACTTGCGCTGAATATGATTGTGCTTCTTGGAACCGTGCGAGGTTGTACAAATTTATAGACGACAAATCATACATGAAGACCTAAATCTGGTGTGGAAAGCTAGATGAATTGAGGTACCTTGAATCATAAGTGACTATCCAACAGAAGATCACTTTTCGATCAGCTATGCATGTACTAGGCCTCTTAGAAGAAGTAAGAAATGTATACTTTCTCAGAAAACATGCCGCATCCTGTTAAAACTAGATGTCAGCAACATTCCACAACCAGTCACCAAAGTACAGTACGAACACACAAAACACCACTAGGGGAAAAAACTCTTCAGAATCCCTTCTACTTCTACCGTAAAAACCAATGTCACTTGATTTTCCGTCGGTAAAACTGCATCTGATGAAAAGGTAATACGAGCAACATCATACGAGAATAGAATTCATTTGCACCACCAGTCACTTTCCTTATCTTTAAATGTATCGTAGTACACATCCCATCGAAATTCAATCACATTTTCATCAAATCACAGACAAGGTGTGTAGATATACTTTCCCAGCTACACGTTCAGAATCCATAGACAATTGCATGGGAAAACTTCTGCTGCAAATAATCTGCATACGGTGTCGTTCAATATCGAGAAAACAACATCAATCAAATCACGGTAGCTGATGGCTTCTCGTGCGGTGTCCGCAGGCCTTACCAAGGTATGCTCGTGCATATATCATCATCATCGTCGCCATCATGAATAGTGGAAAATCGATTTTTGGAATGTTCCAAGCTTTTCCTATTCTCCCTTTCATTGTCGCCACCGTGGACCTTCTCCTCTTCTCTGCTTGAACAAACAAAACTTCTGCAAAAGTTCCAGAAGCGGCAGGAACAGAGGGAAAAAATTCCCCAAACCGAAGGCGGACGAAACAACAGCGGTAGCAATGGCAACTCACGATTCACCCCACTTGCCGAAGAATCAAGAAAGCCAGTTATAGATATAAAATCCCAAGCCGGCTGCGGGGCAGAGGGTACCAGCTGTGGTTGTGTTTGTGTGGCCACCAACACTCTTGCAAGTGGGAATATCTTAGTGTGAGTGGCTTTGAAAACCGCACGTCGTTGTGTTGGTGGCCGATGTCTACTGCAGGCATCATGGCTTATTTTCGCTACACCACGCCCATTTCAAATTCCCACTACAAGTGTATTTGCATATGAATTCCTCTGCAATGGGCCCACCAGAGAGGCAGCATTATCTGATTCGCATGCTGGAAAACGAGATGGAATGACATGGGCATCATCCCCACCACCGGCCATCGATTTATCTTCCCGGGGTGATGCTGAGGCCGACTTGCCCTACTACCTGCACAGCCTCTGCATCTTCTGTCTCACTCTCCAGTGCCATCTCCATATCCTCGCCGCAGCGACATCTGACAGAAATTAACAGGAAACGCTGACGAAATTTACAACGTTCCCATTGGAATCTCGACTCTCGGCCTCTTCGGCCTATGCGGGTTCCGATAAGAATACCCATTACATGGAGTCAGAGTGGGAATCTAGATGATTTTTTTGCTTCGACTCTTCGTTTAGTTCCGAAATAGCCCGGTAGGTATCATCTCAGTAGCAATGCGTATACATTCGAAGTTTATGTTAATTGGAAGATGCTGAATACTTCTTTTTTCTTCGCTTCTTCTTCGCTTCTAACTAATACTCTTCCTGTACCTATTTCTGAGGCGTAGATAATATTATCTCTAGGTGGAGTTGATTATGGCAGTTGCAGTTGATTATGGTTTTAGTAAGTGGATTTATTTTCGTTTCCTTCATCTTGCGGCGTGCCTTGATAGAATAATCCCTGAATGAGATTGGAGCCGCAATATGCCAATTGGAAAGCAAACGAGTTGCCAGACATTACAAAATAAATTTGCTTACATCAAAAGCCAAACTAAGTTTGACTTCAAATGTTCTTTACATCCCATTGGATGTCGCATCTGAATGTCAGTAGGGTGATATTCTCGTCAAATGCGGTCAGCAGGAATGTGTAGCTGCTTTGGCAGTGACCTTCAACCGCTTGGTAATAAAACAATTTTATGACACTTTGCTGAGCGCAATAAAAAGAATGTTTTTATGTTCGCACATTCTAATTTAAAAACAATTAAATAATTTGATAGCAACAAAAGGAGGCCACACATACACACTCTTCCACAATACAGCGAGAGGGAGAGTGAGGAGCTTGATTGAAATATTCATTCAGTGTTGTGTTGCCCACACGTTGATTTCGGTGCGTTGTCGTAGGTCTTGGTCGAAATACTTAACTGTTTTTATACGTTTTCGTTTTGTTTTATTTGATTTTGTTTTTATTTATGAAATTTTTACTACAGACGATCGTAGGTCAGGAATTAGACAATGCGAACCGCTCGGTAATTCGTTAGAGATTCCCGTCTGATAGTTTGATTTGATCTGTGACGCGAATCTTGTAGTCTTCTGACTTGCCATTTGAGGAAGAGTTTATTTATTTGATTGTATTAAGTATTGGTAGCTATTTTGGATCGAATTTTGAATGGAATTCAATAGTATTTGATAATGAGAATGGTGGAAATGTACAATTTGACCACTTATTAAATCTGCTTAAAATGGGGGTGCAATGAAAGTGTTGATGCACCTTCTGAAAGTTGTTTTGTTTTGCAGATATACAGAGGTTAAGAAAATCTGTGTGCTGATTTCTAGATTGATTGCAATTTGAATGTTGAGTGCGGAAGCCTTAAGTGTTTGCCTTTTACAATAAATTTCTATCCTCAAATGCAAGTGCTTCATTTCAAAGAACCCTAGTCTCCTAGTCCACAAAATCTCATTGACACGAGACTAATGGTGTTCTAAAAAAATGCAATGTTTCTTCACACTACCAGACATACGTTGAGACCACAGTTTCGTTGTAGATTTCTATCAATGCCGAGGCCTACATAGCAAAGATTCATGCTAAGATTCGCTCCGGCAGATTGTTTCAAAATGGTTTCCACTTTATATCAGTAGAGGGCTCCTTCTTCATTCACTGTGTACATTCTTCATCTCCTTATTCGTCCTGTCGGAGTCGGCGCAGTGTGTGTAGAAGGAAATCATTTTGTAAGAACTTATTGCGATTTTGTAATTAACTTCTTCTGCGTCGGTGAAGTTAATCTTGACACGATGTTTTTTTGAACTTGAGGTAAGGAACCCTTTCGCATCTTTGCGACCTATCACTCAACTATCTCCAATTATGATGATTTTAGTCACCCAGGAGGCATGTTTACATTGCATACTTACTGCCGGCTTGTCAGCAGATCTTGCTATGACCTACGTTAAGCCATATTTGCACGCCATTAATAGTCCGTTCCTAACCTGAGTGCGTGGCTAGCAAGACTGCTTACCAAACCTGTATATTATTCCTCATCTTGAAAAAGTAAACTTCGAAGCAGTCCAATCACGCCCTAACGGAAAGCCGTGAACGTCTTAAGATATCGTTTCCAACATTGTTTTAAGTAAAAAAGCGAAACAAAGTGACGGTAGCACAAGAAAGCAATGTTTTTTAGACTCTTTAATTTTCCACGACCCAGTGGAACAGCGTCCGATGACGACGGCAAACGAAGAATCCACCAGCCGCAGAAGCTTCCTTGGAACAAAAGGAGGAGGAGCAGTTCATCACAGGTCTCCATTTTGCGCTGGCTTACTCGTCAATCAACCCTTAAAGTGGTTTTCATCCTAATTTTATAACTATGTAGCCACTGCCATGCATACGCATATGATTTGAAAAATGAATCGACATCATCAACCCACATCTAATTTGCAAACACAAACCATTAAAGTCACACTTAATTTTTACACAAAACTGTCAAGCTTTGTCAAAATGGTCATATAAAGACTGTATTTTATTATCGTTTATCCCAGGAATATAACTTAAATATTAGTTTTCCGTGGAGACCTTGAACTTAGTGTTAGATCCCTCATCAAAATGTTAACGCTCATATTCAAGTCGTCTCGGGTCTGCATTGGGACATTTGGAATTCAGGTCGATCCCAATATTTACAATATGAGCGAAGAATCCGAATGAATTGTTCGCAGTATATTATAAGAAGAATAAGTCTCGTAAATATTCATGAAAATATTTAAATTGGGATTCCTCCAAGACATCGTCACGTAAATGGACTACGAAGCCACAAAAACACCCAATACTTGTCGGGAGGAAATTACTGCAATAACTTACGGACTGGCTCATTGAAATGCACAAAACGCAGTAAATCATATTTTTGCATAAGCAAACAAAATGTACACTTTACAAAGTGCCAAGCAGACAGAACATGTGCCAAGAAGTTGTATCTGGAAAAGAAACGTCTTATCCATTGGCTGTTCTATTTAATTGAGCACCAACGCTCCATGGGGGGGAGAGCTCATTTAAAACATTTTAACGTTTATCACTTACAATTAAAATGCTTGTGTTTTTCTGTTCGTTTTTAATTGCTACAGGTTGACCACAGGACAGGACACCTTGCGGTAATTTACATGCTCTTGCTGTAAGTTAAAGTACATAAATATTTATAAAAGACGGGGTATCCTTGTGTGTAAGAATTGTTCACTAAATTACTTGCGTTGAATATCATTTAATTACATATTCATTTATTCTTGGGCGAACTGATATGCAGAAACAGAAAAGGCTTAAGTGAATTACGTACGTCCCCTGTAGTCTAATTGGATAACAAGCTATTTGTAGATATCGTTGTTTGAATTTGAAATGCAATTTGTTACAATTTGCAGAATGTTTAATTATGTTTCGAGGTGCAACCATAGATTGATTCCTACTCCAATTGTAGCGATACAAGATCCCAGATACAAAAATTTTAATTCATGTTTAAAAGCTTGCACGAGAATTATGTCAACGTCTACAATGCACCGCAGCAGTATATTACAAGTTTGTAAAGACGTAATTTACCCTAGGGAACAGTGGTGAGAATTTATTTAAGACATTGATTCGAAGGAATTCCCACGATTCAAGTGCAACTCATACGATCATATACATCTACATAGCGACCCATTAATCGGTGGACGATATACCCCCAAAATGTCACCACCTGTGACACAGCCTACACTGCGCATATTCCTTTTCAAATTATCTACATGATGTTGCAGCCATTTTAAATTTCTTTTAAATCAATAACTTAACAGTGAAACGAAGAAAATGAGAATCATAAATGAGAGGAGGGAGGAAGATAAAAAGGCGGCATCAAAATCACGAACCGAACGTTTCTCGCTCAGTTACCTTCGTTTCTCACGAAAGTCAATCGATTAAAAATGGAGTGAATCCTTAATTTACAAAACATACAATTGTATGTACAGAGAAAATCAGGGTTCATTGATATTCCTGCGCGACATCAAGAGCATATAAAAAAGTGGATCAAATTGGAAGTCTGTAACGAATCAAAAATATCACGTCTTAAATGTAACTACAGAACTATCTACAGAATAATGATAACAATTCAATTTCGTTTAGTTTCTTTTATCGCTCCATTTACATATGTCTTTAAGCATTATTGTGTTCTTCACCTTTTGTACGCTAACGATCCCATTTATCAATCAGCGGTAGAACGTACCTACATACATCGAACATTTATGTACATCGAATTTAAAGCATATACTCAGCATTCAGTGGGAGGATCCTAATAAAGTGTGTGTTTTGTATCTGGGATAACCAACCAACTTCTTGTATTTCAATAATTTAACCTCATACTTGTCTGATTCCAAACATGGAGACGTGATGTCGTCCCATAGATTGTAACTTTCAACTATCTGCAAGATCCAACCACTTCGTATGCAAAATGTAATATTTGCATACGAAAATGTAATCGCATGTTTAGCGTACACACAATGTGGTCTTCTGCTTAAGATCTGTGTATACCTCATCTCTGATATTACCCCGGCATCTATAAGATATTCAAATTGGACGGTCATACAGCACATTAGTGCGCCAATTACTCCGACATCTCTAAGTGAAGCGATTCCAACTCGAATAACATCGAGCTCAGAAGAATGCCGAGATTCTAACTTACGGCCATGTTCATAAATTATCAACTGGAGGGAACACAAAGGAGAATACATTTATTTTTCTTAAAATCACTTCATCTCCTAAGTTATGCAGGCTAAATCAGCAGCTAATCTTCCCAAGAGATTATCCTCTCATATTATACATAATTCCTAATCCACTCTATCAGAATCGATATCACTGCTCGGCCATAGTCTTTGGTCGGCACATCTAAATATGTATATGGTACCGCTGTGTATGCCGCTTGTCAGAGTGAAATAATTTAATGCATTCGCCAGAACGACAAACTGTTGACAGACACGTTAATCAATGGGGAAAGAAAATAATAAAGAAATCCCCAAAGAACTTTGATGAAAGGATGGAAGAAAAAATATTTTCGCTTTCTTTTGATAACCCCTCCACCCTGTTCCCCCTACCCTCACCGTCATCCACACCATACTTCACCCTTAGTCAATGAGTTCAATGAATTCCAAAAGCGTTCACCATGAGAATGTTCCCGAATACGAAATGTCGTGCTCGTCGCAAATCCAATTTACACTTAAACGATAAATGGATGAAGATACATTTTTTTTTCTTGTATTCGAAGGCAAACCTCATTTCCAAAAGTTGCCACGGATTAAAAGGTCGATCTTTGACTTAAGCAGCAAATAGCCAAACTTAGATAAATGAGTTCGAACTCCAGAGCCCAAAGCGAAAGGAGAGTTCTGCGTTGCGCCATCGTACCGCAAACCAACTACCGTAATATTTATAGTAGATATGTGCGTATACCTAGGACCAAAAAGGGAAGAACAAAAAAGAAACCTCGCCTCGCCAAACTAAACCCAAAAAAAAAACAAAAAAATCAAACACGCCAACCACCCGGGGAGATCCAAAAGATTGAGAGTTTTATGAAGCAAGAAGTTGGGATAGCTCCCGATGAGATTTTTCTCGGAGATCTCCGACAGAAAGTTCTCAATTCTCAATTGAATGGCACGCTGTGAATAGAATGAAAATTCACCCCTAAACCAACAAGATTTGTGGTCGGGAACGTCGAAGCGAGATTCGACAGATTTAATCAAATCAAAGTAGTGCCAAATGAATGGGGGGCAGAGAGAGCGCGAGAGTTGGACAATTAAATAAATTAAAAGCGTTCTATTCTATCAAAGGGTTAACTTCGAGTGCTTAAAGGTGCTTAAATACTACAAATTCTGATTGTATCCGCAAGTCTCGTGTCTAATTGATAGTCATAAAGTATCCCCGCCGTCGCTACTGCCGCCGTGCCGCCAACGCTATACGACAGGTTTATTGTTACGTAATTAAGTCGAACACAGAGTCTATTCGATCCGTGGCTAAAATTAAATATTCTCATGTTGGAATGCATTGCCTAAAATTACTGTAATCAATTGAATTCCTCGCACCGCCCTCCTTAAAATCAAGCCATTTTCTACCACTGTGTCTGCAACACCATTTTGGGTGCCGCGTGGAATAATGGATGACGCGCTGTTACTCCTACCTTACCACTGGCGTGGATGTTTTCAAAGAACTCGGCAAGCAAAAAAAAAAAAAAGAAGAGAGAAAAATGTACACAACACCGCACTCATAGCGTAGAAGCAGTTTGTTGTACTTGTTTGCTTTTTTTTTGTTTCGTCTGCTTCTCACATTTCGTTCACAAAAATGGAAACCAAACCAGAAATAGTTTCTGTATGGAGAATCATCTGTATCTGACGTGTGTTGTGTGTTCTGAATTCACTGCTGGTTATCATTATGAGAGGCGCGCAGCCGACAAGGAACATTGTCCGAACGCGAAACGGCAATGGCTTCATGCTGGGTAGTAAGGTGGGATGTTCCTGTATGTGTGTTAGAGGATGGTGGTGTGTAGGCACGGCGACGACACAGCAGTCAATGGCATCTTAAAAGCAACATCCCTTGTGATGAGGTTGGTATAAAATTGGTTCAATGAGCATCAAAAATATGTATATTTTTTTTTGTTTTGTTCTTGGTTGCGGACTTGGCAAATTTGATGGAGCACATTTTGTATGCTCACTAATTTTGAATTTGAAATATTTTCGTATCATTATCCATCATTCCATCTGCACATGCTCACGCTTGGTTGAATTATGATATGCTGTGTTTGCTTGTTTGTATCCAATTCAGGAGCAGACGTGACGTACTTTTGATTAAGGATGATGTGGCAGTTAGTGAAGGAGCCATCAATTAACTTTTTGAATGCATCATGACAAGTTCCATTCATTAATCAGAATTTTAAGGTCTTCAGTAGAATTTTAGTTCTGAAAAACGCAACGCGAATGGAGCCTTTCGGATAGGAGACAAGCTCGTACAAAAAGAATTCAAGAGAAGAATACGCTAAATTCAATGCCATGTGGATTAGGTCCGAATTATCCATATGTGCACTAAAATCATTGATTGAGGGAATGAAATTTTGAACAGGAACCACTGACACATGCCTTGATATTGAGGTAGTGAAGGAGTTGTCTATCTCGGGCAACCGTGAACTCAAATAATGACTTCCCAGTGCAGATCCTATGCAGAATCAGTCTTGTCAGCCATTTCTACTTCTGAGAGACCAAAATTATCCTCCTCAAGGCATTTATGCTGCTAGTCATGCCGTTTGGAGTCGAAAGCTGGACACTAAAGAAAAAAAGCGAAGTCAACTAATTAAATTCTTCGTTCTGTTTTGGAGTTTACTTGTCGTGATAGGGTGAGAAACAAGGCAGTGCGCGTGGAGCTCAACGTTGAGCAGCAGCTTCTCAAAAAGGGCTATGCTTCGATGATTTGGTCAAGTGGCACGAATGCCCTCGCATCACGACTTCCGAGGCGTGCCGTGAATGCGATTCCATCAGGTAGGCGACTACTTGGCAGACCTAGGACGAGGTGATTGTACCAAGTCCAAAAACTCGCCTGGTTTCGCTGGGGCATATCTTGATGAGTTAGAGTCAATGGCGGACGATCGAGTGGCTTGCAGATCTATCGTGCTTGCTTTGTAAACTTGATCATGTACAGAAAACGGTTCGATATGACTGAATCTGGTTTTCTTTTTGGCATGTTTTTTTGATAAACGGATGCACATAATTTAAAAATGTGATACCCTAGCCTAGCAAAAAACTAAAGGTATGTCTATTACATGTTACGGTCTAAGATGTATTCCTACCGAAAAAAGGAAAATTCACACTTTCTATTTGAAACTGAGGCAAACCGGAAGCTTGCCACTAAACCTGAAATTAACATTACACGCACCTTACGACTTTCACCAATTTTGTGTTGAACATGTACTTTAAAACTAACTGTATGTTGAAAAGTAAAGAAATAAGTTATTTTTTAAGAAATGCTACTTTTGAACTTCTTCACCAAATGCCTCGTATTGAGTACAGGGAGTATAAATCATTTCCAAGCAACATATGCAGCCGCACGCATATCTAATCGAACTGCGACATCACTGATTGACAGCACAGTTCAAATTTATCTATTTAATTTGATTTCACGTAGTCCCAGTTTAAAAGAAGGCATCCCATTACTTCACATTTTCTGTAGGTAACACATTTTTCAAATCAGATAAATGTTAGCGAATTTACCTCACAAAAGGGAATCTCCAAGAAGAGAGGCAGAGGTACACTGAACGATATACCTGAAAATGTCTAGTACATGACTATTACCATCTGCCCCCCCTGATGAGAATCCCCTCTCTTGCCAGAGCATTTTGCCTCAAAAGCATTGCAACTATCTCCCCCCCCCCCCCCCTACCTCATACCAGCCAAAGAGACACAGCAACAAATGTATTTAATATGAAATTGCATAACAAGGAGTTTTTGCGAGTCTCTTTTTCGACTTTTTCGTCCGCCACACCCCCACCCGAGCAGCACTTCTTATCCACTACGTTTGTCACATAAAAATAGGAAACAACCAATTTACATATATATGACAAATTCTAAGCTCAGTTGCGATATGAAGTTTTGAACAGAAAAAGAGAGACAGAGAGAGAGAAAAGGAAATCTACTCAGCATGTGAGTGTGTACAGAGTATCGTTGCCCGTGTCTGCACTCTGCCCACCTCGGGGCTCGCCCACCAATCTGTCCTCTAAAATAAATACCTTTTTTGAAAAATGCCCGGAACGTGACTTTCGCTGCAAACTTTGTCATGGTAATTTATTTTTTATTTTTTCCTTTCTCCTCGCATTTCTATTTCGAAGTAGATGCGATAGAATAACTGAGGGAGCTTGCTCAGGCTATGTTTATACTGTGCCAGGGAGCGAATAAGTAGTTTGCTCCAGTGTGTGGCAGTGTGTTGCCGAACAACGTATACTAAGATGTAGTGTTGAGAGCAAATTGGAAAACTAAATTAAAGGGTAGACTTGTGGGTTGAGAGATGTACACATTTGGGAAAGGATCACCCTGTTCTGACTGGAAGCACTAGAGAGTGAATGACGCCTGAAACGGTTCTGAGCTATGAAAGAAAAATTTGTGTTCAAGCACAAGAACAAACGAGAAAAGGATACGTTCGAGAATTTTAAACCTAAACCCCTCCGACCTTATAATGTCACGCCCCAGAAAGAAATTCAGTCTGTTTTCACGAATCATGGTTTGTATGCAAAGACTGGATGGAATCACTCAAATCTGTTTGATAGAATGAGTCTGTTGGAATTTTAGATCGACTGTGGAGAAAAGTACGAAAACTACGAACTCTCTTAAAGGTGAGTACAATTAGTGAAAGGCTATGTGTACGGAGGGGACTAGACCCCAAAGTGTGGATATACAGATGACATGGCCTAGAAATTAAGTTGCAGTCTTAACAAGTTGTTCCTACTCATGCCAAAATACATTCATTTGTCAAGCAATCCGCCTTCTTGAGCTCCTCGGACAAGGCGATAGCCTTCCTTTAAAATGTTATACATTCCGCAAAATCCGCATCGATCCTGTTTTACAGAGGCTCCCGCAATGACAACGATCTTGGTTCTCTTAACTTATATCGATTTTAGGAATGTTTGATCGAATTCCTTTACATGTCGATGAACCGTTCACAATATGGCGAAGATTCAGCAGGATCGTCCCAATGGGAAGTCATGCTCTGGTCTAGAAACTCATCCTTTGCCCTCAAGAGTTGTTTTTCTTTCATTTGCGACCACAACCAATTCAAGCCTTACCGCTCAGATTTAAGTTCAATGATGAAAGAATGCATTCACATAATTTTCCTTGGGCTTATATGATTTCGAATAGAATTTTGTGCACCCATCGATTGATTGTATGAATTTGAAGAGGTTTGAATTTCATAAATGCACATCCAAATCCTTATTTGATCCTCTCCGGCACTCCTCACAGATACACGTCTGTTAATTATTTCTCGGTTCACCTGCGTGGAAATCCTTATAATGTAAGTTCTCCTAACCCTCTCTGCTAAAAAGTATTTCCAAACGTAATTTAGACTCGACAGAGTTAAATTAAGTTCAAATTAAAACCATCCATCCATCATTCCCCCGCCCCCAACCCGCTCCCCGACCATTTGCACAAGTAATCAGATAAGATTTCTTACACTCTATGCCACTGCGTAGAACGCAATTGTTTCACCCACTGTATGTATGTATTTAAGCGAGTATCAACCTTACATCTCACACTGGGCATAGCTGAGCACACGTATCCTATTCACAAGGGTTAATTGTTTTGTAAACATTCAACTGCCAATTAAATCCATCAACCACACAAACATAGCCGCACGCACGTCAAGTAATTAGAAAACTAACCAAAAAGCCAGACATGGAGGCAGGATACGGGATGTAGGATACTGGATACATGGGATACGTAATATAATCAGAAAGCCACAAAATACCCTTACCTATCTGTCGACGCATACTCTCTTACATTATTCAGAGGCAAGTCAATAACGATGCCACTCGCCCATATTTACGAAGGATACCCGCCGCCATCCGCCCAACAGCTCACCGTATGTGTACGATGTATTAGAGCTTCCTATTGGTAGTATTCGTATCTAATGGAATTTGTTGTACACCGCAATGAGTTCTTCATCATACCCAAAGAAACATGTTGGTTATTAAATTGGGGAGTGAAGGCGCACGTATGCACGCTTACATGTTGCTGCGACAATAACCTGTATATACGCACATATATGTTTGATCCTGTGTAGAAGTACATTGTTGGAGGTAAGGCATAGGTGTATCCATAATACATATTCAACATCACCCCACGCAAAAAATATCCCTTTTTTTTGGAAGTTTTGCAAATGTGCAAGGACGTGAGAAATTGACACTACCCAGGCTGAGGGTGAGATGTACAGCCAGTGGGTAAGTGACGGTGGGTAGACATGATGTTTGTCATTCCAGCAAGAGCGGCTGTAGCATGTGAGTCAAAACGAATGTAAATGGAAAATGTCCCATAAATTCATCTTACATCTGAGGAATATCAATTAAGTCGATATGCATCTATCGCTAGGTAGATTGGATTTTTCTTTCATGTCGCAAGATTAAACAGAGGATGCGACTGGAATCGATTGCTTGTTTTTGTTGTGATCTGACATTGGATAAAACGTAACAAAGGATGACTTATTACGAAAACGGTCTTTTGCTACAGAACATCATGTTTAAAAATGGATGACATACTTCAGAAGACATCTTTAAAATTTATCGAGAAATTATCAAATTAAATGACCATGTGTCCCATATAGTGGACTCGAGTGTATAAATAGAGATTCCCTTCTCCACAGAGATTGTGTAATAAAAGCAAACGGCCCGGGAAATACGAACGACCTCATACGGGGGTGTACCCCAATAGGATGCTTGTGTTGCCACAGGAGATATAAGTTCCTGAAAATAAAAGAAAACCACCTCGTACCATTGACCCATTTGTGCACATGTTCATTTTTGTAAAGTTTCTGTTGAGCATTTAATTAGGACAGAGATGTAGTCCAATTAAATTTGGACAGAAACTCATCGGAGGCTCTTCGAAAAAAAAATGAAATGGGTTAAGCGGAGATGAAGGAAATTTCAACAAAGAAGTTTAAACAAGACGAATGTGAGAAAATTTATATTCACACAAACTAGATGTACAATACGGTGCTGCTAATATAAGTGTCGAAATATTAGAGCTCTGCACGTAACTTCCTATTCCATGTGTGAACCTAATTTAATTTCACGAGCATCTAATTACACGTGCAATTTCATGTTTTGATTAACTTGCAGCACACATTTATGTTTAACAAAAGAAGCAAACGTTATGAGCTTACCAATGTGGCTGGTGTGCATAAATATTTCCGTGTCAATCGTATAAAAACTAGATATGTGTCATGTCTACATTTTCACCATTTGTATGGGTTATAGATTTTAATTTGTATCGCTGCAAAAGGCTTCTAGTTGGCTATATACATCACTTTGGTTAGTACACGATGTTCTATAGTCTGACTACTGGTCGGGCCACCGCAACTGGCAAATTGATTGTTTATATCATCATTACATGACACATGTAGCGTTCTTCACGAGTATACAGCCAAACCCAACTCCAGAATACCAATGTCAACTGTTACACTACATATATTACTAATTTTGAAACAAAAACTGTGTGCGACCTTTCACTGACACTGCACTTCACAAAATATAACGAAACCACTCAGTATATATTGCATTGTTCCGGAATTATAGAAGCATAGCATCCATAGAGATAATATATTTCTCCAAGCAATGAAACCGATATCTTGAGTAATTGCAAACTGATAGTGAACCGGAAATCAATTTTATGACTCCATCATAAAGCACAGATAAGTCCAGACGCGTGTAACCGTACCGATTTAAAATTCTTCTCTTCTAATTCTTTAAAACTTAAAAAAATTCATATTGAATTATATTTTCGAAAATAGAAAACAATTCAATGCTAAAGCGGATGAACGCGCTCATTTTCCTACCCGGTACTTGATGACATTCTGTTGGTTCATGAGTAAGTAAGACGTTTTCGTGATCACGTGCACTAATTTCACACACAACTGAATTTGTTGTATTGTAACGTGCATACATTTAATTAGACGTGTGCTCAGAATCTAAGGCTCTACCCGACTAAAATATTTAAAGTACAGTGAACTAATAAAAATGCTTCAATATATTAAAATATGGCGGACATATTTTAAGTTCAACTTAATGATGTTGACTATTCCTGAAATTACTTAAATCAATGTTCTGTTAGACTTCGTCTTCTTTTTTTGTGTGGCACCGGAGTGGATCTGGCTAGTGATATCTAGCTATTTGCCTCCATTAACGCACACCAAGTTGATTTAGGTTCTTCTCCAAATATATGCTCCATGTAGGCATCCTCTCTTGCGCTGTCCCACATGCTCGGAATGGAATCCTATAACTGTTGCTTCGGCTTATTCTCTTCATCAGATGCTACTGTACAGTCCCGTCGACCGAAGCGCATTAGGAGTTCAGTGAAATTTGTTTTAGGCAAGCAACTAGTCGAATGCCAAAGTTGAAATGTGTTTAGTGTTTCACAAAACGCACCTAAAGAAGCTCTACCGGCTAACATTTCAAAAATATCACACAGTACAGTTATTTCGTTCAATAATTCTCTGCTAAAGGTTTGCCGTCGTAGGTGGAAATGATTTATGGTACAGATGTCCGTGGCAACATTGTAACTCGTTCAGAAATACCTGCGTTGTATATTTGCTTTCAAATTTAAGTTTGCTGGATAACTCATTGTTTGAATCTAATTTAACAGCCAGCGACGTTGGTGGCGAAGTTTTCAAAGTTTGCAGAAACACCCTTGATTAGACAGAGATTACCACGACCGTTTATTTTCTGTTTCACAGCTTCGCGCTTAAAAGCTAAGTTTGAAGTGATTTTCCTTAGACATATTTTTCTTACTGAACAAAACAAAGTAGAAGCGGTTCTTCAAACAAATCAGATGTGCGTACTTTCCATGTACCAGTATAAAAATCCACCCGCTGAATTCTCCAACTAAACAACAAGTCGATAGCATCCACAGATGATGAAAATAAGATTGTGCAGCAATCGCCCCCCCATTCTGGTCGACCCCATAAATCATCGAACGCGATGATGCAATGAGGTTGCCTTTGAAAATATGATATACAACTACAGATATGTTGTATGCTGCTATACCACAGGATGCCCTGCAGTGCCCACTCTCCTCCAATGATGACCGCGGGTTATTCCTCGCTATCTCTGTTCATTCCCCATTCCATCCGATTTCGTAACATTTAAATATAAATCGGATCAGAAAATGTTTACAGGAGCGGACAACTAGAAAAAGGAGAGAATGTGAAGACTCGGCCAAGAATGGTTTTGACAAAAACAAAAAAATATAAAGTCTGCGAGCAGGAGTCAGTTATCTCCGGGGAGTTGCAGATAAAATGTGAAATTTGATTGCAGCTTCAGCGAATGGTGTAGTTCTGTGTACGTCCCACTCCTTATTCCGCTTTAAATAGCTCCAATTTGCCATTAGCCGGTAACAATTGAGCATTCAACCTAATTAACCGGAGACCAATTTCCAGTGTGCAGTGCAATCGGGGCATGGCTTTGGCTCGTTTAATTCCTGCCAATGCGCGAACGGGTTCCAATGGGACGGTGAATTTTTGAAAATTAATTTCAATTATGTGCCTCTCACGCTACCCGTAAATGCATTTGCATAATGAAATAAAATGCCTGAACTTATGCTGGAGGTAATTATGTCGTCGGCGGGTATATGTCTACGCCTGCCATGTACTCAATGCCATTAGGCACGTTTAACCGCACCACTGTATAGTGACTAGCTTCGTATATAAGTGGATAGACTACTTTTATATTTATACTTCGTTCCATCATAATATCATGTATTGGTGCAGAAATTTAGATTTATAAAATATGGTCGCCTTGAAGGAGCTCACATATTGCGACGGAACGTTTTGTAATAAAATTTTTGAGAAAACTTTAGTCACACATGTGACCAGGGATTCATTGTCGAATACATGGCGGCGACGATGGCGGCGAAAACAAAAACACAGAAAGCAACACTGCATGACAAAAACGGGAGCAGAGTACACTGTCTACGTGCTCGACGACATCGACGGCGATGTCGATTGGAGCAGCCAGTAAGTTATGCCAGCTGTCGGCGTAGGTGAGCTGGAATATTGAATGGAAAGGTTAACCATTTTTTTTCGGTTTTCATGGGTGTGGGTGTTTTTAAAAGTAGCACTGCAGTTTCTATATCTATTTTTTTGTTGAAATTAAATTATGAATATCCGAGCGATGAGGTTAGTTATTTATGACTGTGTAGTTGAGGGGTTTACTCCGGCATCATAGATTCAGCATGGGACCGAGAATTCTATTAGACATACTTATGCAAATATGTATATTTTGTGTCTGGGGAATTTCGAATGGTAAATAATACATCGCATTAAGGCTAGTGCCACACGTTCCAATTATTGATTTTATGGAGAAATTTTAGTTGATTATCAAAGTACGTGCATGCCTCCAGTTTATGTTCCTCCATTATGCAAACTTATGCCAGCCCAACTTCTAAAAGCCTTTAGTGGACCAGGGCCAGTATTCTCTCACGAGTAGAGGGGACTAACCCGGAACGCCAAGCTTTAAGACGGTTTCTCTAGACAGTTATACTCTCTGAGCATTGTCAGAGACTCGAGAGAGATGATGTCGTGAATTATGAAAATTGTTCGTGTTAGGAATTGAAACTAGACACCTAGTCGACCGGCGACTACTTTGTATGTTAATATTTGTCTTTAATGTCGAGTTCAAGGTTTGGGAAGCGTTTTCAGGGCGCTGTTATTCTCTCAAAAAATGTCGGCGCGTCGAGAGAGTTTGTGGCGTGAAAGTGAAAGTTGTTAGTGTAGTGAAATAATTCGAAAATGTTGACCCACTTACTAAACAACGACGATGTCTAATTGGGTTAATGCAAGCCATACGAAGATGAAATACAGATATTTTCACCAAAACTAAAAGATTACTTACGCGAAAGGTTATCCATATTCCATATAGAAGTCCAAGCGTTGAGAAGTGTACTGAAAACAATCCATCTGCAAGAAGAAAACAAAACACAAATTAGTAAATATTGAAAATAACTAAACTAAAGATCTAGTTCCAAGATACGCAAATAAAAATATACCCATTAAACATCAGCGTGCCAGAAAACAAAGTAAACAAACACACTTCTCTGAACTAACTCTCAAAATCAAATCATGTTTCTGCTCAATTTATAAAAGCAAACTTCGACGAGCAATAGTGTTCATTCGATCCAAACATCAGCTGATGAAAATCTGTCTGCGGATGCCCAACCATTTTGCATGCATAAAATTGCTTCTTTAATCACGCAAATAAATTCATAGTTTTATAGAAAAAATATTTCGCTTATGACAACCTGTGGACGTTCTTCATTTGCAATTCAAAACATGTGTGTAGATACAAAACAAGCGAACTAAAGCTCAAAAATCTCCGTCATCGTATTCAGTCATTTGAACGCGAGACGCGCAATGTGCTAACGTCAGAATAAAACTAAGTTAATTGCCACCGGCTTTCCATAAGTATTTGCAACAAAAAAAATGTATTAAAATGAATTCTACTTGCAAAATATGATGCATACATATGCCATCGCTGTATAATGAGTCAAGAAATAAGTTTCGGGGCCAGTGTCGCTTCGCCAGTGCTGAGAGGGATGTGTCGACGGACTTATACACCGTATTTTTCCACAAGTTCTAAAATGTCATTAAGATTAATGTACTCGTAGCTGTCCTATGACCATGGAGTATCTGTCTCATGTCATAGACGTATCTCGTCCGTGCGTACGTACAAATGTCTATATGCTGATGGCCTAAGGAGACAAACAAGGACATTTACCATTCCATTTACGCTCTATTAATTCATTCTAGAACAGCTACACTTCCATTCAATTAAGAATTTTCCGAAACCATTCCGTTTATGTTAAGCGATTTGCGTTAAATATCATGTATCCTCCAGTTACTAATACTGATTCCACTGCTACCGATATCATCATAACAAAGGGAATAGGAAACTACTGAGTGTTATAGCAATAAACTAGTAAATACGAATACAACATGTCGTCAGGCTACGCATTGTGCTGTGGTGGATTTGATTTACCCTACTAGTTCAATGAAGTTACTTTTTGTCAATAACGTAGAGTTTGAAGTGGACAATCAAGATGGCTAAAATAAAGTAATATATTTGTCGTAAATAGGTGGTAGTATCTAATGGATTGTCTGGAAACCGTGTTATAGAAATCCTGACTAAGGATTAAATATTTTATTGAATTATAAATACAGTCAAGCTCACATGTTATGAACGATGGTAAAGTTGGTTTATTCGGACTTGTGGGTGCAGTTCGCCAGATTCCGGAAAATATTTTCTAGATTCTTTAGAGACGAATTTTTAAATTGGAGACGAATGCCTTTAATAGTCATCAACATTAGTTTATTTGACAGATAATTTTATGGCATTAATGTTTGATCCCAGCCATGCAAATGGCGCGTACATGGCGTAATTTATATATTCAATTTTTACATAGTCTGTTGGTTTCCAATTCCAAGTGTTGCATGAAAATAAATTGTAGTTCTGTCTCTGTGCTGCTTACAATTGGCTGTAACGTTTTAGAAGATATATATTTGAACAGGTCTGTGTCATGTTTCGACAATGACTTTTGTTTGATTTTCTACGATTGAACCACATTTTTCCAATTACATAAGAACAATTTGTATTTGTTGAATATTCGTGATGAATTGCCAAACTAGTATAACCTCGAAACAACCGAGAACTGTCAAATCATCTGCCGTAGAAAACAATGGTGTTTGGAGAATTTTATTAATTACCAGTCGTCAAGCTGTTTTAGTTTAAAAATGTGGTGAACATATGTTTGTTCAGTCAGATTTCTTGACGTTTGACAAGACTTTGACAAAAGCTTGACACGAAAACTTGAAATCCTACATCACTTAACCTAAACTTCATCGTGTTAAGCATAAAAAGGAATACTTTGCGTTCAGATCCATAAATGCTGGAGTGCCATAAGGAAGTGCTCTTGGCCCTCTTTTTTTTACCTATTTTAGACTTATGATATACTACAAGTCAAAGCAACCGTATTGATCCCATTTACTGACGATATGACTATGTACTATATAGTTTTCATACTAAAGTAAAGGAACTATTATCCATCGAGATTTTGGAGTCTTGAGAGTCCAAGATGAAAATGTGGCTGCTGCTCATTGAGTGAGTGCCCAGTAGAAGATCACATTAACGCTAAAATTGTAACTGCATTGTAATGTCTCCAAAGCAACCAATTGACTAGCGACGAAAAATACCGTTATATTGATCTTTTTTTTCTTCTTTATATGGGGCTACAGTCCGGGGTGGACCTGGTCCTCAACCAACAAGCCTCTCCAACTGGCGCGATCTCTGGCTAGCTGTCTCCAGTTTTGCAAGCCACGTTGGTTGTAGGCCTTTTCCACTTGGATGCGCCACTTAAGACGCGGGCTTCTTCTGTTGCTTTGTCCCACAAGTTCGGAGTCGAAGACTCTTCGGGACGGAGCTGAGTTGTCCATAGGCCTTACATGGCCCAGCCACGTTAGCCGTTGAATCCGTAGACGCCTGGCTAGGCTCATGTCGCTGTACAGCTCGCACAGTTCATAGTTGAATCTTCTCCTCTAAATACCGTCAACGCAAAGAAGATACCAAAGACTTCTTTATCCGCTTTTGAGATTGTCCTTGCATTCGCGCCGTGCAGCAGCACTGGGATGATCAGTGTCTTATATGAAGTCAGGTTTGTCCTTCGAGAGATGGCAAGTGTTATTCTGAGTTTGATCTCGGTACAGATGTTATTCGTACTGCTTACTGCGGAGCCGAGGTAGACTACCTCGATGTTAAAGCTGCCCATTGTAACAATCTGTCCAATTCGGCGATGTTGTATGTAAGTTGAGTATAGCATGTACTTTGTTTTGCCCTCAAACCCATTTAGCCGCTTCCGTCTTAATGCTAGCAAACGCTTAACTATTTCAAAACGAATATTTCACGGCGAAATTGCACGCAGTAGTAAACTGGAATATGAAAGCTAGGAGTATGAGGAATGGTTGAGGAAGAAACGTCGGGCTTGTATCGAGACCAACATGTTACTGGGTTAGCACTAACGTTCCTGGTAAGTCTAGACCTGCTTCTAAAAAAGGAAATCGTAATGTACGAGCTATTGCCCTTCAAAGGTGAGTAAAGCCTGTAGATTTAACCCGACTGTGAAATTCGACGTTCGAGAAGGTCACTTTTTATATGCATACCTTCTGAACATTGACAGTGCCTTGGGAGAGGTGATGCCATGAAAAATCAAAAGTCATTAGCACCGGGACCCGAGCAAGTCAATAGACCTTCGGCGTAGGAACCGACGCACTTATACACTATGCGCGGCGGAGCCAGATTTTAAATACACCTGCTCTGAAATCAGTCACACGCTACAGATGTTCGATAACTAGTTTGCTTAGCTTCAGGATAAATTCATGTTCGACTTTGTAATCCTTTTAATGGCAGTCGTTTTAAACCATATTGCAAGACCCATAACTGAATAGATATTGCATTATTTTGATAATTTCTCCCAAGGGTCGAAAAAGGCAACGAACATGTAAGCATATCGTCAATAAAACCTAATCTACCCTATGATCGGATGTACACAATGGCATGAGGGAGTAATCTGATTGAATTGATTCATTTGGTTTAATATGTTTGAGTTTTGTTAAAAAATTTCGTTTTACTTTCTGTTTTCGTCTTTGTTTCTATTCATCATTCGTTTGCCGTCCATCGCCGCATGTACGTATGTATGAATTAATGTACATGAATGTCTACACAACGTACATACAGGATGAGTGACCCAAAAAAAGGGAAAAAGGATTCGATAGAAAATATTTATTCTGAATCACGTATTTTGTAAAAGTACTTTTCCATGTAGTTTCATTCATCTATGAGTTTTGCTGTTATATGCATGATGAGAGAGGAAAAACAAAGCAGACCAGAAAACAGGAAAAAAAATGGTCTACGGACAACAGAGTACTCCACCCCCAGCAAACACCGGGCAGAGCCTAGCATAAAAGGCCATGAGTTTGCAAAAACAAGATAACTCCCCGGAAAAAAAAATATACGAAGACGAATCAAAGGGCAAAAGAAGCGGTCCAACGAAAAAGGATACACATCAGTAAATATTCATTGAGCAGAAAAATAATAGGATATTCCATTGGGCCCAGTTTTGAGAGCACACGCACAGACGTACTACGCTCCGCAATTCGGGTGTGCGTGTGGATGCACGTATAGTATGTGCCATAGATACATATTTGTATCCTTTTGGGAAATATCTAATGGAACTTGATGAGAAGGGAAAGTACTGGCGCAAAAAAAGGAAAAACTATGAAGTGGTACGCTGTAGAATACAAGAACAAAAAAAGGTTCCAACTACTCCAAAATATATCTGGTATGTGTATATATTCTTCTTCGTATTTTTTTTTTACTAAAATACCCACCGTCCTAGAAGGAAATATGAAAAGTTTCTCATTTGAGTTGATGGCCCGGCGCACAGTACACTACGTCGTATTCCCAAATGAATATGTGGATATGCCTAGGCACTCGCGTGCGGCAGCTACGTAAAGAATGCGGTGAATTATCTGCTTTATTCAACCGCTACCACCACCCAGTCCTGCCAAACAGACGACCTGAAATGTCCGTCATTGGAGAGTCAGAGTGGATAGGCCTGACCTTAGGAGGAGGTGATGGCGAAAGTTGTGTTTTAGGTTGTACCCTCTCGTTTTGATGGCGAGAATAGGCGTCTCATCACTAATCAAAGTTTACGCCAACTTTTAATTAAATAAAGTCTGGAGATGTTTGCGAGATAAAACCGAGCCGATGAGGTGTGCACACAAAGTGGTGGGCCCCGACACTGGGCATTGTTTGCTTTCAACTTTTCTACTTATACATGGCGGCAAATGTTTGTGTTGTTAACACGATTCAATTAAATGCTTCATTTGCACTGGATGACACTGATGAGATGATAAGATTCATTTCTAAAGAATATGATTGCCACTCCATCCAGTGACGCATATAAACCAGAGCATATTCCGACGATCTGTTGAGCAATCGGATGTTGTGTGTGACGCCTAACAGTTTCATTTTGGGCAAAACAAAATGTACACATTTATAGTGAACTGTCCATCTGTTGCCATGATGAATCCTAATTTGATTAAGGTCTTAGAGGAAACTAGAAAAAAAACGCACCTGCTCAGCGGTTATGGGTGGGATATGGCATGCTTTGCCCACTCCCGAGGGATTACGCCAAATGAAGGTCTGAGAGGAATAGTTTTTTTCGCTTGTTACATTTTCTTTTTTGTGGAGTGAGTTCACATTTCATTCCCACCAAAGAACAGATGGGAAAGATGAAGGCGAATACTTTAATTCATTCATTTGGGCGTGCTCTCGCTTTACTTCTTGCCCATTTCAAGCTCATGGAATATGGCTTTCCAGATTATATTGTATATTACACGCCGTTAATTATGAATCCATTCGTCAAATGTTCAATTTAATATATGTACATAAATATAACAATTTTAATTCGAAGGTATTTGAAAGTAAATATTGAATTAATGGCTGCTTCCAATTCACTTAACGTGTATATAACATCACATATCCCAGCCGCAGTACATTAACATCGGTGTCCTCATACAAATGCATGTATTTTTTGATTCATAAATAAAATGCTCACCCCTTTAAATAGAATCCAAAAATATATTGAAGAATATACTGAAAGTCATGCGACACAATGCTTAATTATTCAAAGGACCATATCTTCAATCCGAACCGCTGACGGTGCCTCAATAAATAACGATTTCGATACAATTTAAAAAGTATCCACGAGGGGTTGACATGATAAGCAACCAATGCTGCGCGACAGTCTACGCAGGCATTTTCCCAGACACAATAAAATTGAATAACGAGAACCCAGACTGCTTTGATCTTTCCATTGGACATTGGTTGATACGTTCAAATCATTCTAATGCACTCAACGAAAATACCGAATACCGAATTGAGCAGGAACTCCGCCATTACGTCACTTTCGAATGTGTCTAGTAGCTTACACCACTCTGGGCGTCAATTAGTATGCAAATCGACGAACGCATAAATTTTCTTGTTAACTAGACAAAATCATCTGTGCTTCAAGGGAAATGTAAACAATTTGCGTTAGGCTTAGAAATGAAGAGCCAAAAAGCGACATCCAGGGGGGAGGAGTCCACTTCGAGTCGAATAACTTCATATGCTCGCATACATTGTTGTTGAATCCGAACTGTGTGATCGGTGGACATGGCATCGGTTGCACAACATGCAACATTCTCTGCATTATCCAGCCCGCGAACCGCGCTAGCATCATTAAAACGCGAGAGGCCGCAATTGCTTGCAATTTGCATTAATTTAACAGTTTATATGATATTTTCGCGCGGCACTCTACAATGTTGCCTCCGTTGGGATTGGCCACGCTCCGCCGTGTAAAGAAAGTGCCTGGAATTTCAATTTGATTTCCCCCATCTGCAAGTGCAATCTACAAGATAAGCCGGCAAAATGCCTTTGCACGCAGATGCTTTGGAAACGCAAAATGGTTGAAGAAGCTAACAAACAAGCACGTCCAGCAACAAGTTTTTGACACACACAGCGGGAATTGAACACACACAACAACCCATACCTGTGGGAAGTGATTAGTTTCCGCAAGTCGACGTTTTATGAGACGCTAATATGAAGCTATAAAATAAAATAAGTGAATTATTATCAAGCTGGCGTTTGCTGCCAACTGCCGTCACGCTATTCGATGGCATCTAGTTCCTTCTTATCGCATGAGTGGTGTGTTTTTTTTTTTTTTGTTTTCTGTGCTTGTTTGGTTCTAAATTTACTTTCACTCTCGTTTGAACCCGAGGTCTATTCATCACTTTCACTGCAATGTAACTGTCATATTTTTTCTTCTAAAATGTCAATTCATGCGAAAACAATAAAAAGGTAAAGAAAAAACCAAAACAAATGCCTTGTCTGCAAATGCCGTGCTGTGGAACTGGGTTACCCTAAAGAGATCAACTCGTTTCGCTGTCAGTAACTTTGGCTACCTAAAATGTTGTTTTTAGCTGTGTTGCTGTTTAGTATAAAATTGAAAGTGTTGCAAACCTTAGAACAAAAGACACACACCGTGTGTGTCGGGCATGCGAAACAAAGGCCAAAAACTATCTGCCGAGGATAGTTGAAGGATTTATGAGTGTTGAGATAAAGAGAGTCTGACTGAAAATAACCTGATCCGACTTTTTTACGAAGGGTGTCCGACAGAAGGGTTAAATTGGGAATCTTTCGGTTGTAAACCACATGCCAAGTGTTGAAAAACATTTGAATACAGCCGTGCAGTCGGATGTCGCGTCAAAGAATGAACCTTTCTGTGGAACTCGTTATAAATGGAACAGATGAGATTTGCCTGAACAAAAACTGAAAACTGCTTTACTTACTCTTACTCGAAAAGAAACAATTTAGAGCAATGAATGTGAACTGTATGTGCCGAAAGCTATCGTCGATGAGGACCGATCTCATTAGAGAACACGTTTTATTTATATTTCTAGGAAAGTCCATTATAGTTAAGTTGATGATCGGTTTATGTTGAAATGCGCGGAAAGTGCACAAAGAAATGCAACAATAAAAAACTTGATGTCTGGTAGCAATGAAAAATATATTTATTTCCTTTTTTGTTTTCGTCACATCATCGTTTGTCTTACGTCAAACCGTTCCGATTAGATCACCGCACATATGTTGCGAATATTTCCGTCTTCGCTTTGTAAAATGCCGGTCTATTTCCTTGTTTACTACTGCACGTGAGGATGGAATACGAAATACAAACTGATTCCAAATCACAAATTCATTCGACTTCAAACTGGAAAACTGTGTTACTATTCATTCAAGAAAAAGTAATAATATCTTGCCGCAGTGTGTCTTTTCTGTTGAAGAGAAAAAGAAAGAAAAGTAATACAAATAAGCCACAATTTGCATTAATTCCATCACATAAAGACGAAGAAGCGACAGAACTGTTTTGGGAATTGTGTTCGTTTGCCTTTGTCATTTCATGGAGTGTACTCTATGAACCCGCGGAGCATGATAGTGAGTAAACAAGACATTTATATATACGATTAAATCAATCGTGAATTCGCAGACTTGTTCGCAACCGTTTCTGTTTGCCAATCTTAAAGCCAGACGAGAGTGCAAGGGCACTAGTCAATTGTACGGTCATTGATGTGACAGTAGCCAGCTTTTGGAGTATTCATTCCGCCAAGAAACGGAGTGTGAAGCAGTGTTATGACTCGAAATATATTTTCTTTACCTTATATCGGAATTATTATTTACTTATTAAAAAAGTTAAAGTACAGCCTTTCCAATCTGTCTAGTAAGTTCAAAATCCGATTGAATCTCGAGTCATCACAAGTTACCTTATTAGGACGAAAGTGACTTCTATCAAAGCAAATATACATCAAGATAACACCGTTATTCATCATGTAAAGATGTTGTTTCTTCTGAAAAGCTAAATCAAGAACATCCAAATCATCTTGCTTATTCTCCAAAACACAGGTCAAAAAATGTTTTTTTTCTGAAAACTCCAAAAATGGCCACGAATTTAAATTTAATTGATTTAAGTGCACAAGCCCTTTAACCCATGACATAACGTCTAGCGAAATTTAATCACCTCGTCTCTTAACGCAGACGAAGCAAACACAAAAAAAAAAGAGTGTGAAAATGGTCTTATGCACCATCAGCATTTTAAGTGCTGTTACCACTTAAGGCGAATCCTTGCGAAATCGTCTCCCAATAAAGAATGAGCAGAATCCATCTGCCAGAGATACTTTAAAGGGAAATGAATTCAATTAACGTACATGTCGGCACAGAGGTGGACACGGCGAACCACCGCCATTTGCTATTGCCATGAAAGCGGTGTTCTTGCGGATCCCATGAACGGCGTGGTATTTCTCGTGTTTTTAATAGATGCACATATCTTTCATCTCTGTTTTTGATTTTCTATATATTCTTACATGTTTTTTTTTGCAAATTCGTGCGACTGGATGGGGAATCTTTCAAATGACTGAAGCCCACAAGGGAAAAGAAACGCAGAATAACTTGACAAACAGGCTATGGTTAAGCAAACCAAAGGCATAAATGTGTGCATATCTTATCCCCACCCAAGTGTCATTTTGTGTGCAGCAATGAAGGCAACCGGGCATTGATGAAGCTTGGGAAGAAGGTGCATGTTCATATAAAATGCATAAATTATGATCATATGTCCGTACGTAAGCAGTTCGATAACGTTCTGCTATGTGTTTCCGTCCGCACGTATCAATATTCTTGACTTTAGTTGCAGATATTTTATCCATCCGTCGTGCCATGAATGGCCATGTGTGCCTCCACTCTCCCGTTGGTAATGCCATTTGATGAATAAAATATTCTCTCCTGCCCCATACAGGTAATCTCATCCACACGGGCTTCCTACGTTTCATTTATTAGAACCCAATGTGCATCTTGTCGCTGCAGCAACACACCATCATCGGTGAGTCTGGATCGATTTAGTGAATTCTCAATATCATACACATATGATGTCTGGCTGGTTATGCGCATGTATCTATCCATGAGGACATGGTTGAGCACCCTTGCTTTTTCATCCATGGATTTGTCTCCGCCATATTCCTGCTGCTGCATTTTTGGTGTGTGCTTGTCTTTCGTTGTCTTTCTCTTCTCCTTCTTCTCACTTCTTGTCATCGTGGTGTCGTTTGCCTCTGACCGGGCTCAGGTCAAATTATCATTTTTCGATGACAACGGCAGCCATTATTATTGCTACGTGAAAGAGGACGGATGACATCATTGATGCTGTTGGGGGACAAGGATAGAAAGGATCCAGAATAGGCTACTGCAAGAAGAGGAACAGAATGTGGTATGAAGAATTCATGATGGCCGGAGGAGGGTGACATCGTTTTATATTCCAGACACGAACATGAGCACAATCCGACACCAAGGTGGTGAGGATTTGTGCGCGCGGATTAACGAACAAAGCTCTGATAATGTCATTACATTCCTTTCAGATTATTGTAAAAAAAAGCGCAAAAATCAACGATTGCATACAGTATAAAATAATTGATTTTTGTGAGCAATTAAAAGAGAAGGACACACAAACTGATCTTAAAGCTGACAATATGACATAATCACGATCGGCTACCGCAGCATGCAGTTACCGCATTAATTCAGGTAAGTCAATGAAAAAGTGTGTGATTGTGTCTCAAGAGCCAATATGTAGAATTTTCCACTAAATGTTTAATGCAAATTTTATTAAGAAATTATGCAAAGTCGGATACAAGTGCAATTGTCAACTCAAATTTAATTTTACTCATTTTCTTTATTTCTTTTATTTGTTTCGTATTTTTCTGCGGAATTAGAGATGTTATTTTATTGAATAATTTTATTAATTCGAAATACGGATATTATTTTATTGATTAAGATTAAATACAGACTGTGTTGTACTTGTGCTGAGTCTAATTGAATCATTTGAAAGAGGAAAAACAAAATAAACTGATGGCTGAAGATAGTAATGCATTTTTTAGGTACTGCAAGGACAACCTGTCAATTTGTAGTTATTTCCGGTATACATTTCCGCATGAGGATTTAGACTTAGTAAGGAAACTTACAAGCACTGCTACTAGCACAGCACTACACACTGCTACTGACTTGTTCTCAAAGGAGATCGACTGATCAGCTGAGTCGATGGAAATGTTGACACTGATTTTACCGACGGTCCCTGGTGAGTACTTGCCGACGGTTCTATTTATTTATTGAAATGGAAATAAAACTAATATGAAATATATTTCAGATGGACATCTATTGTTTCATAGAAGAATGGGAATTAGAACGGGAACAGAAAAGCAATTGGGACTGAACGAAAGGCTTACTTTATGTAGATTATATTTTCAATTTGAATGGCCGCACAGTTGCCACGATCGGAAAATATATAGTTTTTTGAATGTTATTGTATTTTGATTAAAGAATATCTTTGGTAACACGCTAAACTTTTAAGCCTAAAATGTGTATGACATTTTATAATCATAATTAGTGCAACAATTTAATATCAACAAATAAAATATAATAACGAAACTGCGAGATGGTGATGAAAGTGGCGGGTATGTATACAATAGAACGTGGTCTTCCTATATGCTCAAATGTCAGGTCTTCAAAATTACATATCACGAAGTCACGGTGTTGTAAACGTCTTGGTTTGATTGCATTCAATGTAGAAAATAAGTCAAGATGTGGTATGTGCATGCATCTGCATGTTCAGATCAATGGTTCTGTGGCTAAGCCCTTCTTTAGACAATGGCTTATAGATGACATACAATGAAACATTCTTCCCATCACAGTATTCGAATGAGACTGCTCCCAGTCCAAACAGATGGCTATTTGCGAATAGAATTTTACAAGGATTTACAAAACAATGTGTAATAGAATTCAACAAAGGAGTGCACTCCAACGCAGTTTAAGGATTGACATCCAACTTTAAAGTTTATCTAATGGCTACCGCATGTGTATGATACTCGTGCAAATGTTTCCACTCGTATATCATTCCATTCTGTCGTATTTTTGAGAATCTTTCTTAGAATACATGACTCCAGTTTCAACCTAAAGTATAAATAAATTGCAACAGTTTCGGAAATTGCATTGTTGTTTTTCAAAAAGGATTAAATAAGGAGCTACATTTAAATGCTTTCGGGGGAATTCATTGAATAGTAATCAAGTTATACCAAACTCATATGGATATGGATCTTGGAGTTGCATAGAGCGGAGACAAAATCAGTGGCCAGTCATTTATCAAGTGAATCAACGGCAGTTGATACTGCTGCACTCTTGTAAGAAGTGATACAATTTAAAGAAATCCTTTCTTCTTCGAAATCGTACAAAATTAGAAACTTAAATTTCTTTTTAATTTTGAGCACATAATAAAGTAAATATATTGCATCGCCTGCCTCTTGGATTGATTACACTTCAAACGACTGAGATGCCCTTTATATATCAAATTCATCCGTCTGTCATTGAAAAACTACACGCATCCTTGACTCCATTTTAAAGTGCGCCCGAAAGCAGGCTTTAATCTTCCTTGTGCTGCATCACCTTATTGTCCGCCAGCGAACTTTTAGAGGTTTTTTTTCTTATTTCCTCTTATACAACCCATGCCGTTAAGACAAAGACACCGCGACCAGTCTATTGTATCGAAAGGTTGGAGTTACCCAAAAGATTTCCCTCGTGAAAGTCTTTAGTAGTGGAGTTTTTTAAACCCACTGAAGTGAGTACCTCCTTATGGAAGAAGCGTTTCCTTAACTATAATAGAGCCGGACATTCGCACAAACTTTTAGAGGTTACACAGAAGACATTGTTCCCAATATGAAAGAAATTATGTTCACGGTTATCGAATGTTTATGCTAAATTTTCAATGATAGCTAAGAATTTATATTTTTATTACCCGTCAGTTTTGCCAAAAAAAAAAAGTAAACTGCTTTATTATATTAACGCGAGAAAACTGCCGTACTTACACCCTTGTAGACAGTTGTTTTAATTATACACAGCGTCACATAACATAAAGGACAACGATTGCGCCATCTATTAGCTCCCCTTTGATCTTAAAGATGTAACAAATGTAACAGTAATCTGTATCTCATCTCATCTCCGATCCTATCAAATCCGGCAGATCATGGTGATTAAAATAATCTCATTCAGATGGCTTATTCACCACAGTCTCATGCTCAGTCTGTAAAATTAATTATGTATGCATATTAATTCTGGGTGGTTCACGGCGGCCGATCGTTTGCCAAGGTGCTGAACTGAACAAAATAAATAAATAGTTCCAACAAGTACTCCTTATTTGCCCCGAGACTTTCTGTACACAATTGACATACTGTGTGGTTTTAAACATTTTCAATTTTTATCGCCTTCAATCAACACTTAAGCGATAAGCAAATCTTTTCGTGTGGGGATTCTTTTTTTTATAGGTCTACACATTATTGGATGCTGACATGAATGAAGATTGTTTTAACAAGGTTTTTGCTAATTAGCTCGCACTCTATGCGACTGGTATGTCGCCATCAGTGAAACAATTTCTTCATTCATACTTTGACTGAATGCCAAGAAGCATTCCAATTTCAAATACTTATCAAGTCTCGCCAAAAACTTACAGAGAAAAAATTAAAACAAAACATAAATTTAATGAAAAGACAAGAATCTTATTCGCAGAGTGAGTCAATAATTCTTTGCGAGTAACTTTTCCCAAATGCATTCTCTATTCGGAAAAGTTTTGAACCGAAGACAATAGATGATGCGGTCATAAACATGCGGAGGGAAACAAAAAGTAAAAAAAAACCAAGCAATTCTGTTTACCAAGAGATGCATACACATTCACAAGACCGTAGTATAGTACGTGGGTTGAGAGAATCGTACCACACACAGTACGAGTTAGTATCTGTAAAACAAAAATAAATTATTTGAAAATATCTTTGAAAAGTTTTCGTATTTGAATAGCGCACAGAGGATGGATAAAATAAGAAAAGATATCTTGGAGCCAGGGAAACTACTCGAAGAGATTATGAATATGTACAAATGTACGTGTGCAAGTATGTGTATGACTTCTCGGTGTTACGCTACTACCGACAGTATCAGCTATCGAGAATTCTGGCGAAGATATGAGATAGAATAAAAAAGCGTGGCTTAGAAAACAGGAAGGAAAATTATAATGGCAATTTCAGGAATTACGTCAACCATTGCTGCCATTGTTTATTTTGGAATAAATATTTGGTTATAAAAATGTACACACGAAGTGGACGAACAGAGAAACAGTACTACTAATTTGATGTTTAGTACTGTTGATGCAATTTGTCTGCATAAGGCATCTTACTCGAAAGTATGCACTTACGTAGGTTTAGTTATGTAGTCGCATATTGTCTTCATGCAACCTCATTCCGGGATGATATGTGCGGGGTAAAAATCTTGACAAGAACAAAGTGGGATGCGCCATCAACAATCCCCTTGCAGAATTCGGACAGATTCAATAAAATACCCCACACTCGTAAGTGCGGCAGAAAATTCAAGAGGATGCTTTTAGCAAAATTGCTCTTGTACATCGGCGATAAAACGTCATTGCAAAAAAGTGACTAAAGTAACGACGAAGCGGTTTTCAGATAGAACAAAACCAAGTTAATGCATATCTCAATCATCAATCAATCTCTCAACCCGAACGCGATTGGGCAAGGATTCCGTTCCATGGCACGGATTATTTATGGGACGCGTCTGCAGTTTTCGGATTTGTAAATGAAATTAAATGCAAATGCACCATATTCGCTTTAGGAACAATTTCGAACCAAACTTGTTCCAATCTATTTTCGTATGCAAGACAGAGAGTGGAGGACGGAGATACTAGGTTTTTTTTTTCGTTAGTGAAAACGAAACGAAACGAAAAGTTGTTACAGACAGTAGTCTTTGGTTGTAAATCACTGTGATAAATGATAAATGTGCCTATGATATGGATTTAAGGCCAATATGAATGATAATGGGGTAGAGAATTCTTTGTTAGATACTTTGACAACGACGAGAAGAATGTCTTATCACTGGAATGGCAGTGGAGGCGACAGCCCGACTCGTTAATGTGGTAAGTGAACAAATGGTATATAAGGGGGAGTAGACATTTTTATGTTTACGAATGGAGTGGATGATGGAGTAATCATAAAAGAGAGAGATGTGTCAGTTGGTGGGAATAGTAAAAAAATAAAAAATAAAAGGAGAAGGTGACAAATAAAAAAAAAACGTACCATACTCGATCCGTGGTGTGTGGAAACAGGTGTTAATAGTTGATGCATGGCAAGTGGGTGGGATGTGTCCTTTTGTATTTTTGACCGCGAGGAGATATTGATATCGTGTGTAAGAATGAGGTGTCAGTTTTTCATTTGAAGGTGTCGCAGGTATTTTGAATTGGAAAATTGAAAGTAGAATAAAAACCAAACCACTAATGGTTCTGGCATTCTGACTGTACTCAAAAAGGTTGGTTTAATCTCATTCATACTTTATGAAAAACGTCTTGTCCCACAACAGCATACATCTCACAAAGCCATCATTTCAGTCTCCTCCACAAATACATCCCTTGTTTCAGCGATTATTCGTCTGAGAGATAAATAACCAAAGATCTAACCGCAATTTACCCAACTACATGTAATCTTGGGACTCTCTTCATCTTTTTAGCATATGAATAACCGAAGCAGATAACATAAAAAATTCATGCACATGCGACCCTTGTCATATTTGAACTAATCTACAAAAGAAACCCCACTGTCTGCAAGAAAGAAAAACAAAAACTGTACACTTTTAGTTAATCATGAAATCTGAGTTCATCAATCCCATTTAAATATCCCAGCGTTCTGTTCTTATTTAACCCATATCACGTCCCAAAACAAAATGTACGTTCGCATATTTTTCCTACAATAAAGTCTGTCTCATACTAATATTCCAAGAATCCTTGGACTCCTTAAAACGGCTCGCAATGAATTTAGCAATTGTCACAAATCACTCTCTTTATACCGTCTGAATGTAATTGGCTGTTTGTCATTTGAACGCGGTTGGATCAACGCAGCGTGAGTTTTACTTTTATATGCAACAACCCATATACTTGGCTGGTCCTTTTTTTTGTGTGTGTTTGCAAATCGGTCAACGACAGGCGAGAGTCATTTCCTTTGTTTTGATTCTAAAACGTAACAAACATGATGCACGAAATAATTGGAACCACTGAAATATGCATTCCGTACAGTTGATAAGAATAAATATTTGGTACACTGAATGGTGGCGCTGACTTTAACGATTTTCTGTGCATGCTATGCTTAACAAATGCAATTTCAGATATGAGTGGGCTGAAATCAGCTGGGGCGTTGATTTAGTGTGCGTGTCAAAAAACAAAACATTCTCTTAAACAAAATGGAGATGTGGTAAATATATTTAACATATTCTATGAATCGCTAATAAATGACAAAAAATGATATGGGACTAGAAGGAAATATTGAAGAATTTAACACGAAAGACGAGATAATTGACTGTCGCCGCTTTTGACAAGTTTACTGAAATTATCACATGGTTGGGAATCCAAGAGCAAGGACCAAGTATTTCATTTTTAAGAAGAAGAACTCAAATCAAAGGTGAATGATTGAATTAATTTATATGTATCTTATGGTTGACTTCAACCTCAGGCGGTAGTGGAGATTGATTTATGATAAGAAAGGCAATACAGTATATATTTTTGTATTAAGGTAAATTATAACAAAATTATGCATAAATTTACGTTTTAGGATGAATATGTCGTCTGCCAAAGACCGAATATGTTACCAAGAGAGGGGTACATCAGATACAGGGTAGGCCAAATACAATGCAATAAAATGATTAATGACAAATTTGTTCCAGCTTTATTAGTAAGAACAAACATTCCCATTCATTATGAAATACAACGCCGTTCAAGTGGCAGCCTCGGCTGGCAGTTGCATATTCTGTCACCCCAATTTTCCAAGACCTTGTTGATGGTTTCGTGCTGTAGCTCACGAATTGCTTGGATGATATTGGCCTTAAGTGCTTGAATTGTTTCCGGATTGTTGGCATAACATCGGTCTTTTACGGTTTCCCTCAAAAAAAAGGGATCAAATCGCAGCTCCGAGGTATCGCCAAGACCGTATGACTACGGTGACCATGAGTGTTGCCCACTAGCATACCAGTCTCACGAACTGTTTGCACAAACTTGCGTAGCGGTGGGTTCTTCATTTCGGCCAAAACTTCTTTTCAAAAAACGCAGTTTTTGGGCTACGCAGGACTATCTTTTCCCTACGTTGTTCACGTTTTCTCAGCGTAAAGCGACATACCGCGGAGGTATGATACTGACTTTCTGTCAAGATTTCGGGTTGGACACAGTTGTCAGTGTCAAAATAACATAGGTTTTAAAAAAAAACACTATATGGCTTGAAATGTAAATGCATGCATTCACACCAATTTAATCTGTTTGATGTTGCTTAGCTAAACAAAAATACAAAAAAATAGATAAGCACCCATCATATCTATGCATTTATACTCCTTATGACGCGCATGAACAAGTATTTCCACCAAAAATTGTCTAATATCTCTTAATTAAGTTCAAGTGTTAGAGTGTATGTACTAATAGACTTTGATAGTCCTGTTATCTATCTCAAAATATCAATTTAGCAAATTAATGAGTCTCTCATCAGCAAATTCGAAATCTTTTTGACACATCTTATCTCGAGCATATTGTTTATTGTATTGGGTAATTTGAATATAATTTAGTGTAGAATATTCAGAACGTAAAGTACTGTTGAGTGATATATTTTTATGTTATGAGTCGGAATTGATAAAATACATGATAGATGTAATGACTGATAAAATGACGCCAGCTTTCTAGTTTTGAAAATTATATTACCTATATACTTTTATAACCAAAGAAAAGATTTTGTGATTTAAATTGGTATTTATTTTATTTGTTGGCAAATAAACGATAATTTTGTGGTCGCCACTGTAATGGTCAGAGTAAGTCTCAAAGATTCCGAGTCAGCCTGAATCTGTCCCTTCCGATCGCGAGAGAACAATATCACGCACAGCATGAGTGGTTTCTGTAGAAGCTCGGCCCTAGCTCGCCTCGTACTTGGGAGCCACCTCCTTTAATATGAAACGTCGATTTTATTAAACTTCAGTGCGCCTTAATGCCTTTTTTAGTCTCCTAAGACAGTGAATTTTCAGAAATCCATTAGCCTAGCTTTTGCTGTTGATAAGTAATGATTCAAATTTATTGACTTATACTGCTTTTAGAATCTATCTGTTATCGTATCGTGGGCAATTGCGTATTTCTTTAAAACACACAAAATAAGACTAAAATTCCCTTCTTTACGCCAACATCCATACACATAACCAAATTTAGAGATAATTTAATGACAAAATCATTCATTATACTGTCTGCCGCAATAAACAATTTACTTTCTAACGCCACGCGGGCTTCATAGCAAAATTTTAAATATGAATCCCTTCCTGCAATAACTCTGCATGAGCTATGATATCGGCGAAACCACGTTTCCGTTTCGATTGATTTCATCTGCGTCATTTGCAGGGAGCACAAGGAGAAATGAATACCGCACTTCATGACCTAGAATCGTATTGATTTTCCATCTGCCTCCGTCGTACCACCACACCAGATAGGTGGGTAGTAGCAATTTGAAGAAAATAAGAAACAACAAGCAAATGGAAGGCAGACTGAAAGAAAAAAAAAACGAACGAATAATAATAAGTTAATTCAGGGTGTACTTGCACGAATGGGCCTTGCATAGTCTTGCAACAAACTTGCATCTGACAATACCTACGCAGAGCCGCTTTGGCTTTGGTGTTTTGTTTTATTCACATATTAACATGCTACATTTTCTTTAATAGCATTCTCTGCAAATTTCTTAAGTTTTATTGCATTATTTTCTATTTAATTCAATTACTTTATTTAAGAAAACAAAAAACTTTTCACTTTTACGACTCAACTACTGGTTTTTAAATGTATTTTCTCGAGTGCCTCTTGTGTGTGGTTTTTTTGTTCGGTTTATTAAACCGGAATGAAACCAGCCTAATTAAGGAGCGCAGCGTGATGGGTGATGGTCGACATGTCCACCAGCAAAATGGTTGAATTTTAGTGCACATGGTGTCTTCAAGTTAAACCGAGAACGGGTTGATTAAATTAGATGAAGATATAACTATAAACTAGACGGTGTATTAACAATTCAGGAAAAATGCAAGTCATCATGGCGATACTGCGAAATAGCATCGTAATTTTTTTTTCTGTTCTAACTCAATGGGAAGGTGCAAGTTGTAGATTCATGCATGGTCTTCAGAAAACTTCTTGTTTTTTTTTAATTCGGTGTATAAAAAACTATGCACTTTCAACTGGCTAGTAAAATATGGTAGGTATTTGCGCAATAATTGCCAGTAAATTATGCGCATCGAGAAAAAAGGGGGGAAATGCAAAATATCATCGATTTGCGCAAATTTGTTAATACTTTGTATCGCATTATCTGTGCAGAAGCCAGAAGGTGTAGCTTCACTTTTGGTGCTAGGTATATGAGTGAAATATTAGACAAAGTTACCACATTTGATGCTTAATGTTTGTCCTGCATTACTGAGAGTTTTCCCACGAGAGGGTCACATTTTCACTACAATCATATTCTTCACTGAGGCCGATGACGATAATAAGACCCTAACCTAGAGTAGATAAATGTGAAATACATGTCAACTTTCCTTTCATCTCCCAATATCCATGCACTATCGAAATTGCAAGAGTCTACGTTAATTCAAGGATACCACCTTCATTTACTTACGTAAAAAAATATGAACCTTGTATGAGAGCCCCTTTCAAATCGCAATCTCATTTAAATATATTCGAATTCAATATCCCACAGTCAATTACATGCCCAATCATGCATAATCCCTCCTAATCCAGCAGAGAATACAAACCCCAATAATGTACATTGTATACACACACGCATGTACGTACCTCCACAAATCAACCCACCTAAACTAAGAAATTGTTCAATTTAAGTGTTGTGCATCTTCCTGCCACAAATGCTCCTGCCCTTGCGAAACAGAAATCAAACAGTAGTCAACCCTTCATAGGAGTTCATTGGACCATCATCATCTCAATGCAGACAGAAGACTTATATTGAGTTAACTAGCGCCCCCAAGGTATTATACACATAATCATCAATAAAAGTAAACACCTCATTAAAAAGCCATCAAACCGAAGAACCTGTTTAGTACTAAAAATCTCAATATGGGTCATATCTTACATTCCATTATGCTCTGGGTCTTCCCCTATTTCTCTGTATCAGAAAACTATGCAATAAATTCCGACGACACACCGTCTCACCATCGCCAAGGGATGCACTTTTCTGCGTCGACCTTTCCATCTCAGTGCATCTTGGCACAATCTAATGGGAAGTTTCACAGCAACGCGCTGGTTTACACGCAAGAAGAAAAATGAAACAGTTTTCTTCGCGTTCGAGGGATGGTGATGAGTTTTATTTGAAATTAATTGTATTATTGCCTTTTCAACTGCACCAGACTTCCGGGTGTATACAACAATGTAAGGCTAACCGCCACGCTAATGGATTACCAGCGTATGCACAACCAATTACGTGCACATGTATCCAACTGCATAGCAGAACAGAGTTCGCATCTAATAAGACTTCCAATGCAGCCAGATATTTGTTTTACGGTTTCGCGCTTTACGCCCTGCATGCGCTGCGCTACATTCGCAGAGTGAGCAATCGTTTCGCTCAGATGACTGCGATGCGAAAGTGAAGAGTACGACGATTGACATGTGCCAGAAAATGAATAAAACAAAACACAAAACAAAACAAACAGAGAACAACAGAGAGAACTGCCGCTGCCTAAAGAGAAGCAATTAAGAAACAGGTGTATTGGTCTCTCTTAGCCGCACACTCACACTACCGCACCGAAATGTACTAAGAGAGCCGACGCCCGGCCGCCAAAGAGACACCCACTCACACAATCTTATTGGACTTTAAGGGAGTGCTCCCAAAACACATTCACTCACATTCCTTAACTGTCCTCATCACAGGAAATTTTACTTTTTTTGTTTATACACTTTTGGTTGATAAACAAAAGTCACTGTCAACCATTAGGAAAATGCGAAATATTTGAACGTTTCTTAAAAAAAAAACACGTTAAAAACCACACAAATGCTTAAAAATCGAACTCATACGAACCTTATCTCGGCGATGGAATCGGGTTTGAGTCCTGGATAGTAAGTGAGGTCACTTGCTCCATAGATGTCCTTCTTTCAATCCTTCCCACTTTTTCATCTTTTTCTCTTTCCAGCATTATTAGGTTTTGTTATCCTGATGTTGCTAGCATTGTTCAATGATATGAAAAAAGGTATGGCGGCGGCAAATTTTCCTCCTCCGTCTGGTCTCCCTTTCACTCTAATGCCGGTAACCGTAGTACCCTTTGTTGATCTTTCACTCACTCACTCACTTAACGCGTCGGAGCCACACAAAAGGCAGCCAGCCGCATGCCTACTTACATCGTGGACACAACCATCACTAACTATGCGCAGTTCGCCATAGTTCACCGCAATTGTGTGTTTTTGCCTTCGCACTGCCACCGACAAATGGAGAAATGAGTGAAAGAGAGTGTGAAGGAGAAAAAGAAAGCCAAATTATCTTCATTCAGTTGAACGTTGTTGGCGGGTGTGTGTGCGTGTATGCGTGTGTGCGCCATGCTCACTTCAGTTCCTTTTTAGTTCTTTTTCTGACTTGTCTTGCTTTTCATCGTATTCAACCTGTTCCGCTGTGTATCCAGTTTTGTGCGATGGTCAGAGAATAAATGCGATGATGGCCTCTGCTGCTGGTGGGTAATATTCAAATATGGCCACGGATAATGGAAGAAGTGTGATGTGGGAAGCAGCAGAAAATGGAAACGCGACGGCAAATGGTATTGATTTGAGGGAGCTTCCCTGGGCAAGTGTGGAAGCCATGAGAGTTTGAAAAAAATATGTTACATGCAGAGAAAGACTGTTCCTTTGCATGGGAGTAGAGAAGTAAGATTTTTTCGGGACAATTGATGGTGTTTGCCAAAGTGGAATGTAAATAATAACAATTTATAAAATATGTTGCAGTCTAGTAAGGAGAACTCGATTTTCGTATCGTCGAAAGAGATACTCGCATTGATGAATGATGGTGTCGGTGATTGAAACACACATTTAATGGAATGCATCATTTTAAGAGACGAAGTCAAAGGGATTGACCGATGTAAAATTATTCTACCAACTGAAGCTTCAGTTGAAAATTGTATATTGTTTGTAGAAAGGGATACTTGTACACATGAATATATAAACAGCTTCACAAAAACTCAATTTGAACATAATATCTGTATCTATTGCGTCCACAATTGTAAATTGCTACATTCGCAATGACCTCATGGGAAAATGTATTTGAAATTCTTGTGGAATTTAAAGCAACAAACAAAAAATTCAATGATTTTTGTTTTTATTTTGCAAAAAGGCATCTGAATTAGTTCGGTGAGTATTCTGTGTGAAGTAATTATAGAAGTTCTGTGCGTAGGCGATTAAAAACAGTCGAACAAAGCATTCCGTCGACATGCGTACAGTCAATTTGGCTGGTCAATTAAATTTTAATTTTATGCATGGATGAAACCTGGTCCGTTTTCCGAGAGACTTTATTTTTTATCTGCACGCCCATTCAAAGGAGATCAACATTTCCTTAGGTTGATATTTTTATAATTAAACAAAGCACCTGGTAAACAACTGGCAAAAAACAAGAGCAAACATTTTCACTTTGATGTTCGCTTTTTTTTCATAATGTTTCTTATTTATTTATATTTTCGGTTAAATCGAAGATCAAATGATTTCGATTTGATCTGGCCAACAATTGCTGTATTGTCTGCTCTATAAAATACTGTGAAATGTGTATTTCTTAAATACATGGGAGCACGAATTTCGTAATGCAATTGGTTTTAGAGGAAAACTGTTTGATGTGTACAGGGATTCAAGTGGATTTACACACCACCACCAAATTGATTATTTTTCTCTATAAGTAATGTGAACAAATAGAGTTTAAGTGTTTTATTTGTATTTTTATTATACAATCATGAGAAAGGAATGTACAAAAACGTTTTGTTCTTAAATATTTTTAAATTTTAATATTGCTCGTACGTTTATATGTTCACGAATTAATATCAATTTATTCGTTTTGTAATCCCTTACAGCCTCGCAAACAATGAATGAAATGACAAATAACAAATTGCCATTTATCCGAATGGGAATCAGGCGCGGATTTGTTTTTTTTTTTGTTTCAACGAGAATTTTATTTAATGCCCAACGCGTGCGGTTTTTGGCACACTTAAAATGTCAAGTGTCAAGACTCAGTACGGGTCGATTAACCCTGAATTATCCATTCATGGTACTTTTCAGTTGCGTTGAAATTGAGACATGACAACAACAGGCTCTCCAAAAAACAAACAGGGAGCAATTGGCATTGTTTTATTCTTGAACCTATGATGGGAGCCTCTGAATTGATTTACGATAAAGATGATATGATTCTACGCATTGAAAAATGATGCTAATCATAATCTACCTCGCAGATGTGAGAATGATGATGAGAAGATGAACGAAACGGAATTTGAATAGATCTTATTTAAAAATAAAGTTCAACAAGGGTGGACAACGATCTCCACAACTTTTCAAAAGTAATAGAATTTACGAATATAAACATAAACATAAACTTCTGACTGTCATCTAGTGTTTAATGATGCTTCAATCACCTAAGTAATTGCCTTACAATTTCTTTTCTTTTCAATCTTTTCAATTTCTTATTTTTTTATTTTCCCGATTATCTATGTACATATATGTACATTTTTATGATTAACATTATTATACATTGTTCGTGTTGTATATTTGTTCGCAATATAATATTTAAACATTTTCATATGTCTAACAAAAAATAGAACACATTTATTGGTAAAGTTGAATAATTTCTTGCCGCTTCACGGGTAAATCCAGTCAAAGTATGAGGGTCTAATATTCGGCAAAGTACCTAACCCCTGTTCAGAAATGTTCGCCACCAAATGTGAGAACCTTCGCACCAGCATCATAGTTACCCCTTGTGTCGACGGTAAGAAATTCCGATTGATAAGTCGTGTAAGTTAAACAATCACCACCGGGATACATTTCACTGTTGCAGTAGTTCACTGTATTAAGGGATGACGATGATGATTTTTCCTATGATGCTGGATAGAATTCTTAAAGCCAATACCATTGCTACATCCCCCATCTGGTTTAAGCCTATGGCATTTCGTATTTCTGGGTTAATTCATTATATTTAAAATGGGTCAGATAAACATATGCACACGTTCTACCCAACATTTCACTTTCCAACTGCTTGCATTTACCCTACCCGCCCTGATATGATGTTCTGAAATTAATTCAACCGAAAAAAAATGTAAACTTAAGTAATATTGTTTCTATTCACTTCTTTTTCTTTTCAAACAACATTAATTTTCCCAATATTTAGTTTAATACATAAAACAAAGCACATCTCTTAGCACACATTTTGTGGCGACCATATTTGTGTGTCCTGCATAATTTCTCCATCACGTCCCACCTTATTTAATTATGTAATGGGTTGCATTTGGTGTCGGTATGAGTATCATATCATCTGCTGCATAGAGCAATACCCCTTTTTAGGGGCAATTTAGTTTAATAAATGGCTTCTCAAGTACTTTCGTATGCAAGTATTATTGTTTTATAAATGTACCCGGCCATCCCAAAAAGAGTAAAAAAAAAGGAAAACTGAAGTCCCCAGAGGTTTTGTCAAAGTGCCTTTTTATAGCAATTCCAGCACAAGCAATCTTGGTTATAAGAAGGTGATTAAGTTGAAAGGTTTCAGTCCCAAAGCACAAATCCGATTTCAATGGTCAACATGGGGTTGAACTCTTTTGTGCCCAAATACAAACGATTGGACCGCTGGGGAGGAGTAATGTGATCCTACACACAGCAGCGTTGACGATATCCGTTACCTAACCGCATTTTTCATAAAATGGAATGTTTCCTTTGATTGCAAAAGTTTATCCACAAAAAAGTTTTACAAAATATATCGAGTGTCATATGTCATGTGCTTGTGTACCGAAAAGTTTCACTGACACATGTGATGAAACAAGTACAAAAATGTTTTCAAAAAGTTTTCTGCACTTTGCTCTTATATGTATTGTGGATACATCAAACATTTTACGAGGGTAGAGATTAATTTCGAGAAGTACTTGAGAATGAGTCGAGCAAAAAAGAAACGTATCTCAGCTGATACAAAAGTAAGACCGTTCAGGTAAACCTGGTGTATTATTAATCCAAATTAATGGCCTAATTAGAAGCAACTAAATGGTATATAGTCACAATTAAAATAATTCACGGAAAGATGCCAACCAGCTTGAATTGCTAATGATATCTTGTGCGTTTTACAAAGTTGTACAAATTACTAAACACCTTACAGTCTCAGATTGCATTAAATTGTAATTTATATGGATATTACAGTCATTGCAAATATGTAAGCAAACCTTGCCTGCATTTTTTTGCTTTAGTGACTTTAATTGACGCACAAATTTTCGACAATTTGTGCACAGTGTAATAGGCTGGATGCATGTACGTAGTTTTAGACCATTTAGTTGTAAATTACCAATCATAATCTAATGATTTCAGATTCATCAGAGATAGAACTGGGTTTTAATTGGATGGTAATTAAATAGTCAATGTGTCCACTGAATGCGAGGAACTCCACAGACCAGCTTGAGGTTGTTAGCAGTTTATAAAATGTGTGATGCTTGAAGTGAGAACCTGGCGACTCCAGATTTTTCCATAGAATGGCTTGTGGGTACGTGCGTCAACGCTGCGTCTCTCAATTCAATTCCCGACATGACAAATAAGTTTCATAAGTCGCGACTCCAGCATTCTCGAGTCAGAGAGTATAACTGTCGAAATAGGGTTTCCAAACAGTATGTCTCTTCCACTCGTTAGAGAACTCAAAAGGCAAAGCTAAAGTTGTAAAAGCAAGGCACAGGGTCTTAGCGCCACTTGGTGACTGTCATAAGCGACAACCCACCAAACCATCACAGAAGGACGCTGTTGTCCACATGAACTCTCGGAACAAGTTAAGACGTAAGCGACTATCCAATGCGGAATATTTTCCCCATCAGTAAAAATGATTTCCTGTGACCATTTCTTGCGTACTGGAGGAGCTTACCAAATTTCATGATTTTGCGTACGAAGCTTACCTATATTACATTACCAGACAAATTTGATTAAATTTTTTAAAGTGGATGCTTTCCACACTTGTCACTTGTCAAATAACCGTCAAGCTCATTTGCGTTCAATACCATTTAAGGATACCAGGATATGAATACGTTCACGTGTATCTCTAGTAATTACACGTGTATTGAGGGGGACAAAGTACGGTACATGTGACGAAACATCACGTTACTGTTCAAAACCTTAATGTCTACTAATTGCTGTCAGAAGCTAGGCCGAAACAAAAAAATACACAAAAACAACAGATATCGTCAAAAACAAACAAATATTCGGCTCAAATTAGCTCAGAGCACCCGCCTAGGGTCCCTATCATGGATCACAAGAACTGATAGTGAATTCTTTAAGCAAGCTTTAAGTATTTTGTTGTCTAGCACACATGCAGCCAATACATTCCTGCCGTCATCCCATCCAGTATCCTCCCTAACATCCCGTCAATTTACCATTTATATTTAACCATTACCATTAAATATTTAAACAAACAAACAAACAACAAAATGCTTTGATCCAAATGGCCCAAATACATGCGCTTTTGCATTCTGGCTTAAAAGTATCAACAATATTAATTATTTAAATATAAATTCTTGATTACCCCATACAAGGACGAGTCGTCATATATCATGCAATAATGTCTCATTTATTTGCATTTGCATAATTCGTACGTACAGTATGTCTCCGGTCTTCACATCAAGTTTGACGTTTAAAGTAATGACTTGTGAACACTGATCTATTTCAGCAATCATTCGGGCATCTTGCATTACGAGTTCGAAATCAGAACATCAGCGTGCTATTGTCTCTGTAAATATTTACAAGCGCCATTTGTCGAATATTTGCTTAGCTCCAAATCCACATGAATCAAAGAAACCAAAAACCCCATTAAAATCTTTGGATATCTCAATAGCAGCACCGTCAATCCGTCTACGCACATTAGTGGGTGGTCTCCCTTGCCTCGGTAGTTCAAAGAAAATGCCTATTTTCATTCTGGAAGCCGTCTCAATTTAAATTAACGATAACGATCACAATTCTATTATGAGATTTGGATGCGGATGCGATAGGAAAAGTATATGAACACATTTATGTGTTCACATTGTTCCACACTCGAAAAGCTTACATTTCTGTTGTGCACTTACATTATTCGAAGCGCCCACTACACTCGGAGGGAATATCAACGGCAACTCTTGATACATAGGATTTGTATACTTTTTTTTTACTCATAATCTCCTGAGACATTAAGAAGAAAAGAAACTACACGTATAATAAATTCAACGAATTATAGAAACAATTTAAATTAACAGATGCTTGTAGTATATTCAATTCAGTATCTGGTTCTTGACAGTCACTAGCAACCGATTTTGTCTTTGATGGGCTGTCTTGGGAATTAGAAAAAAAAAAAGAAAAAAACTTGCGTTCGCTTCCATTTTTCTTTTAATGTTGGGAGATACAAATTCAGACAGCAAGGTGATTTTGAATTACAAATTCCGGGAAAAAAGCATTTTGTACTTCGAGAAGTTATTAAGGAATACCGAATATGATGTTTTAGATATTCCATTGATAAATAGTGAAGAGACTTTGTGAACCAATTTGGTCCCACATAATTCTAATATTTGGGAGATATTTTAAACAATTATATAACGATTTAAAAAATGCTTATATGCGAGATTGCTGATACATGTATGGTCAGCCTTCAAATAAAAGAGTCCTAAGATAAGGAAGATTTAGTATCATATCTCAAATTCCTTCGGTCATTGATTGAATCGAAGGTATGGCATCATTTAAACACGTCCAAGACGTCTGTACATTTCACAAGTTCTAAAACTGCTGAAATCGTGACGCGCTTTCGGGAATAGACATGCACGACGACAATCAACATCAGCTAGCCATCAAGGCCGCCTTCACAGAGATCTCCAACCAAACCAATTGATTTCCATTAACCATGAGCTCGCCAAATGTGTCCTCCCCCCTCCTAGCCAGTGAATTAAACGAACTCGGCACTAAACTAGCTTTTGCATAACTTGCTTCATTCTCTGACATGAATACGTAACAAAAATTTCTGCTAGAGATACAAGTGAGATACAAGCTGGCACCAAGCTGACTGGTATCTTAATGTGTCGATACATTGTTGAGCCCGTTTATGGCATACAATGTATGCCTCAAAGTACAGTAAATGTGCGTAATATGATACGCATGCTTATGATTCGTTGGTTTTTCTTTGCACTTTTATTCACCACAAGAATCGCATCAAAGAGTTGCCACATTACGATTTATGTCACGTTTCAGCTTAGAACAATTCGTGTGCCTTTGTGGCTCCATAAGCTTTACAATATCTTATATGTACATGGATATGTGTAGGAAGGAAATCTACATCAATTCAAGTACATATTGTTTCTGTAGTTGAATCTCTCCCAAAACTAATTACAAATTCCGCCCCCTAAAACCAAATAAGCAATTAACCAGAACATATATCCGTTTAATCAAACAAACTTCTGATCTATCGCTCAATCCTTCGAAACCCCAAAACTTCCAATTACACTCTTAAGTCGTATCTAACTTCCCAGCGCACACAAAAATAGTTCATCTAATTCCCATTTCGTAGTGGTGTACACTTAACAGCGTACAGAACAAACATCATCATGCTGCCTTACATCCTTACACAGAGATTAATGCTTTAACCGCACCGCCTCACACCATGCAAGGACACACGATACTATTCCATCTGAATAGCCTTTTCCCACCGAGGCTTAAAATGAGTCTTAACATTCGGAGATTACCGACAGCCTCACACATATGCCCCCCTGCACATGGGGTTCCTTGAGCGAACATCTCTTTGGGCTTTTTTGGTTTCGATGCCCTTCTGACTGTCTGCCTTTTTGCCTTTCCGTCTTCGCCCTGGATTCGGTACATTTATTTTTTTTTTTTGGTTTGATATCTCTAAGATTAGGGAACGTGTATCTTATAGAAATCCTCCATCAAAGCTCCTACAGTACACAGATCCACCTATGTCACCCCACTGTGGCCATCTCATCCGCACGCACGTAATATATGTACATACATATTTGTATCTTTGTGCTCCCAACATCCTATAGATACCCTTCAGAGGAAGGAAAGATAAATTGTACCAATAAAATTGATACGCACCCAAGAGCACAGCAGTAGCACAGCCTCATCGGTAACAGTAGCAAAACAAGAAGCAGGAGCATCGGTATCACCATCAGGCTGTACAGCAGCATCTGTATAAGCATTCTATTCCAAGTGACATTTAAGTTTTGATGGCTCACCAACCGCTGTCACCCATCCTACAGCGTCCCATCAAGCAAAAACTTCCGCCTCACAATCTGTGTCTTTTGGGGACCGTAACCAAGGAATTTCTCCAACGCAAATGAACGAAATGAATCGTCATCTTCTGCTTTGCCTTCCATCCGCCCACATACATATATATTTTGCCCTTAATTACTCGGAGCCTCCCTCAACTGAAAGGTATACCTTTCGATTAAGGCCATGTTCGCTGTGTGTACACTGTACACTGTACAATGTTCGGCCGACGACTATATATAGAAAAGATTTTTTTGTGCGCGCTTGTTAATTTAGTTTTGTAATTTATTAAGTTTTCCTTTTCAGCGACGCGGCGGTGGATACTTGGATATCAAGAATACATATCTCTATAACAACATACCGAAGCCGAACTAGGTATGTCGGTATGTATCTGTACGTGCGCGCGTGTTAGATTACAAAGCAAACAGCAGAGCAGTGTTTAGGGATACAATATTCCCTTCCATCTGGCCTTCATCTCTCTCGCACTCACTCCCCCAATTGGGCGCTCTCTCTCTCCCTCTCTCTCTCTCTCTGGCACACACTCTGTCGCCCTTCATCCAAGGGAATCAGATTGTTTCCATTTTCTTCATGCCTAGGGGCCATATTTCACAGTGATGGCGGAAAATTAAAAGCGAACAACTGGTACATTTCTCATGCGTTCTCTGGATGCGGCTCTCCTTGAAATGTCAAATATCAACGCAAAAAGGTTTTCTAACACACTTACATATATTTATCGATTGTTGTTACCAGCGACCTTCGATTATATGAAATATTAAAGATAACCGAGTGTGTATGTAATTATATCATTACGAAGGTTCTCGTCTAATTGAAGGTTGCAGATACATTTCCTTTTTTTTATTGGAACAATATCTGTAACCCTTTTTGCCTGCACCTACATGGCGAGAGACACACAAAGTAAAATCATGTGGCCTTCAGAAAACAGAACAATAAAACGAAAGTAAAAACTGCACTCATTAAAATTTTAAATGGGTCAACAAAATTTTCATATCTCCCGTCTAGGAGACAGCACTGAAAAGATCCAGGACTTCCCTGGTAAAAGTGAAAGGATGCAATAAAAACATAAAAATGTAATGACCATAGCAAAATTGTCGTGCTGTGTAACTGGTGCGGTGTGGTTCGGTTTTCAGGAAGGACGAAAAAAAGAAGAAGACAATAACATACTGAACGGGTTTTCTTTTGTACACGATGAGGAGTAACTCTCTTGCATTCGAATCGACAGCAGAAGTTCATTGAACTAAATTGTATCATTTTGGAGCACCAAAAAAGAAAAACAAAAACATCGAACCATCGAAACAGAGAGGAACGGGGCACGCATTTTCAAATGCCTGATGAAGAACGCTGCAACATCATTAAGAAATTCAAAATTCCGTCGAATACATATCATAGTAGAGCTATCATAGTTTTATCTGAAAATAGCTGCATCTCAAGAGGATTGACTGGCGACTGGAGACTGGAGAGGGAGACTGAAGCGATTCATTCTTCGTGTGGCCCTTTTCTGTGACTTCTTAAGATTTGTTTAATTTTTCATAGACTTTAATTGAGGAAATTGATATTGAAAAGTGGTAGACAGAGGCGAGTGAGACTGAGCGGAGGAGCGGGAGCTCCAAAGTGAAATACAGAAAAAAAAAAAGAGGGATCGGCTAAGTTGAGTGCGACAAAAATATATTTTCCTTTTTTGTTTTATGGTTATATACGGCTAAAGGTTAAATGGTTCGCAGTAAATTAAAACATAAGTGTTGGGCTGTGGAGTATTTGAATATGGGCACGTTTGCTGCTGCTGCTGCTGTTTAAAGGCGAAACGTTTTAGCTTGTGAGAATTGGTTTATCACGGTTCTTTCAGCGAACCGGGTTTTTATGAAAAATGAATTTTTAACGCTTCGTTGATCTAGCAACTAGATATGAGCGTTTCACAATGAAATTATGCTTTTCGAACGACTGCATATGAGAAACACGCCTGCAAGTGGTTTGCTTTGAAATAGACGTATCCGCGATGATTCAGAAAATGGATTACTTTCTAGCACTGGACAAGTTACGTGACAACGTCGAACAATTGCGCTTAATGGTGTACATGTCTAAAGAAGAAAACATTTTTGTTTGTTAAATTTTTAATTAAGACTTGTACCAAACATTTTAAATAATGAAGCCACCAGCATATCTGAAAACATCTTTCAGTTATGACTCATGTGCGCATGTGAATACGTGCGTATATTCAGTTTCAGAGCAGCGGACGAGATAGATTTTAAAAAATTATAGAAGTAAGCAGCAAATATCTCTTATGACATGTAGGCAGGAACATTACTTTTAAAGATGTCTTGGAGGATAATGGTTCGTAAGGCTTTGGATTCATTTCGTCTTTAATTTCAATACATTTTTTGTATTCAAAGGTTTCCCCTAACCAACTAAGGAAAAAAAGTATTATATTAATATGTTCACTTGCCAACGCCCTTCTTTAATGTCACCGAATATCCATTCCATCCATCATAAGGACACGTTGCACGTTAGACCTTCTCGAAAAAGAAGCAAACAAAACTATATACATATATATTTTTAACGTGTCCCCTTTATTTTGTCTCAACATGATAAGTGGGCTTGTCGCTACATCTCACACGTCATATGAAGAGCAATTAAAAAAGTCCCATCGCAGTCAACCCACCTTCGGAAGGATAGCAAGAAAGAGGCCCATTAAATCGCCCTCCGACCTGTTTGCTAAAGTGAGTAAAAAGCGTCTAGGACATCAATATACTTTTTTACGGCTACTTAACTTTATTTAATGGTTTATATTTCTTTTTATGACAGGTGTATTGATTTATATTCACAAGCCTTTGATTGATGACTAAAATGATCACCTTTTTGGTCGAGCTATGACATAAGGCGGTATTTGCTGTCGACAAGGCAGTGATTTTCGATGAAAACAATAAAAAAAAAATATGGAATTTTTTCATCGATTTGAAGAATTCCACATTTGGTGGCTTTTCGATGGTTTATTGCCTTTTCAAACAAAAAAATGTATGCCATGGTGTGAATATTCCAGGAATATGACTAATTCGCGATTAATTGCGTGCAGTGGTTGGAAAACTTAAATAGATTGGCCATAATGGAAGACATTTGGCTGCAGTTCTTCTTCGAAAGCTTCAATAGGGGAAACTGATAAAAGCCGATATATATTTGCATTTATTGCCATTCATGTAGCTTGCAAGTAGCCCATTTGCTCAATGCTCAAGATAATATTCGGACACATTTTAACTGGTAAAAAGAAGTCCAAAGAGCAAGTTTTGTGAGTTGTTCTAATTTTCTTGCGATTACAATATCAAGCAAACATCTGTTTCTTCACATTCGCGCCAACATTTCTCAATTTATTCCATTTTTACTGACAATGCGTAGTCCGGTGCCTTCTCATACAATTCTTATGGTTCCGTCAAAACCTCAAAATTATGATATTCTCACTACTACCCACAATGTGATCCCTCGTTACACAACATCCACCGAGTAATCCAATGATAAATCCTTTATCCCGAAGGTAAATGAAAACCAAAAAACCCTCAGACTTTGGATGGAACCCAAAGAAAAATGGATATCATCTTCTAATCCCGGTTGATGTTCCTGTCCGCAAACTTTTTTCCGGCGCCTACTCAATCCCGGCGAATTTTCCACGCCCTTGGACTGAAGGACACCATCTCTTTTCATAATTTTTAGCCAATTTTCGGCAACAGCTTTAATTTTAAAGACAAACTCTATTTATCGAGGCATAAGCTTCGCTTTGTATTCATCGAAAGACACAAAAAGAATTGCATACACCAAATCGGGTTACACATACCCCTAATGCATTTCAATAAGCGAAAAACCAAATTCAATTTATTCTCTCAGAACTTATGTGCACACCCACAATCTCCAGCGCCAGATGATTACCATCGACAGAGCCCCAGCCCACTACACCCACAACGAAATGGATGAAAATAAGAAAAACAGCCAGAAGAGGGTAGAAAAATAACGAGGAAACCATTTATACCCGGGCCAAGTAGCGAAAACGAAGGATATTTTCAAATAATGAGCCTTATTCCGTATTCCAATCACATGACGAAATCTCTTTCACATATCGAAATATATTTCGCAGCGCAAACGGAGCAAAACGTTAAATGCCATCACACATAAAATGGAATTCACAACAAAATAGAACCTCTCCGCCGTTGTCCTCGTCCTCGTCCTCGTCGTCGTTTTCGTTGCCGACATCGTGCACCATCCCAAGCCATAACCAACCCAGAATAGAAGATGGATGTGGATTATAAAAGGAACGAGAGAAAAGCAGAGCAGAACCAAACAAAAAAAATGGGGAAAATCTAAATGGGATCAATGTCGTCGTACATATCAAATAGGTAAAAGGACATAGGAGCGCTAAGGACCTACAGATCCTGTGCGGATACCCACCTACCTCAGCTACATACATATCCTCCATTCGATTCCTAAAGTGCACTTTATTCTAAAACACAAAACGAAAAGGATCATTTCTATGCTCTCGCATACATACATATGTAGGTAGGTACTAGGTGGTACCCCCCCAACGACACAGCAAATAGAGTATATATATTCCTCCCACAATCCCCAAACTCACCCAAAAAGCAATTTACTACAAAAAACTTTTCTTCGACGAAAAATTCCAACGAAAACAAAATACAAAGGTTCCTTTCTACTTCGTCCTTGCTCGTTCCTCTGGCATATCATAAAAATGCTGAAAAGTGGAAAAATGTAATTTATGAAAAGCAAAAGACAAACAAACACTAACACACACAGTGCTACACTTATCTACCCACACCCTGGCATTGGGTCGCTGTTGGTTGAAGTGCGGGGATGGGTCGAAATGAATAAAGATAGAAGAACAAGAAAAGAAAACAGTTTTCTCATTTTCTTGTTCACGAAAATAAAGAAGCATAAACGCCACGAGACCGGGCGAAACTAGATAAAAACTTTTTTTAAAATGCTAAAAAAGGGAATACGCCCTACCAGAGGAATACCAAGAGTTACCCAACCCAGTTCGGGGACGTTGCAAATTGCTGGAGTGGCAGAATGGTACGAGTAGAATGGCAGTGTAGTATAGCAACGGCACCTCTACTCTGCCTTCAACAAGCAACGAGAATATCTTATTTTCTACACGGAATTGAATGAATTCAGAAGTGAATGTAAGGCAAAAGTTGAGTTCACGGAATGACGTAGAAGTAGTATACTCTAGAATATTGGACTCCGAGGAGAGTACCTACGTACCGTCGTGCTCCAGAAAAGAAGACGAAAATGGAGAGGAGAGACAACAAAAAAACACGAAGAAAATTACAAAATGTTTTCTTTGCCATACAACCTCGACATTGACGTTGACTTCGTCGTCATCTTCGTCGTCCTTTGGGGCAATATTTTCAAGAAATTCCACTGACAGCTTAGATACATTGTATCCTCTTCACTCGCCATCTCGTCCCAAATACCCCGGATAGAGCTACATACATACACACGCCGACCTATAAACTTTGCTCCGCCGAACAACGTCTCACGACTCACGAAAGAGGAACTCATCAAGATGAAAATATATATATTTTTGTGTGTAGATATCTGTATACATACAACCGCCCTACCCCACCCACAATTCTGCTTGCAAAACAGATCCAAACAAACATACAAACGTATACATATATATGTAGTTAGGTATACATCAAGCAATTTCATCCTAATGGACATATCATTCCGCCTTCGAGTTGACTCCCGCTCAAAGTGGAAATACACTTTGGGCGGGCGGAATGTCGGGTCATGCAATTACCTACTAATACATTGCTTAGGATAGGCGTGCGTATCTTGTACTGATATCTATGTGCTTCACATGAATTCCTAACGAAATTCCATTAGGTTTCCATTTGACTTGAGTGGCTGGTTTTCTGTCATCGTTGTCGTTCGTCGTCGACGCCGTTGTCGTCTCCGTCGACATTTCTCCATTTCTCCATTTCACCATTTTGCCGCAAAAAAGGGCGAAGGGCAAGCAACCGAAGTGGATTGAAGGAGGTAAATTGACGTTTACCCACTTATATCTGAAAATTGCCTACTTCCTTTTTGTGTGCCTCTTCGCAGCAGGATGTTAAGTCAGCCAGTGGAGAAAGATATTTCGCCTTCACCCACCTAGTATCAATTGAAGTTGATTGGTTTTCCGAAGTCGTGGAGCCCAAACGACATCAAACCACGGCCCCGGCACGGTGCAAAAAGGAAATCGACCTTCTTTCTATAGCCTTCCTTTTGCCATACACACATACTTCTATACATATATATATATGTATCTAGAAATACATATAATAGATGCGATACGGATAGAATCGGATGCGAGATGGCAGATAAGCTCTGAATAAAAATTACAATTTTATGTTAAGGAATACTACGAGTGGAGGATAAATAAGAGGGAGAGCTGCATGCAAAAAGACAAAACGGTTAGCATAATTATTTGACACAACGATCGTGATTTGGATGGTAAAACGGAAATGGAATGGAAGCAGAATTAACATGGATTCTAGTAATTGGATTGTCCTGGTAAGCAGGACTCCGCCCGGCGGCGTTTTCGGCGTCTGTGTAGGGTACGGACAGTTTCTTTGATATTGCGAGCGATTTAATTAAGGAAACTAGATGAAAATGAACGGGACGAATCGTGAACAAGATTCGGACTTAGATAATGACAATACGTGTCAATGAAAAATGGCTGAGCTTAAAGGTGTGGCACGTAAACATTTCGATTAAATTGAATGTGGACGTTTATCTTGAGTAGGTGGAATACATGTAGTTGAACTTGAATACAATGAACATCATTTACATAATAATTTATTTCCCACTACTGTTAAAACTGATCAAATTTTAGAAGAAGAGTTTTAACAGACTTCAGTAATTTGTGCACAAAAATTCACATTTTCATAATTTTCAGCAAGTGTGGATTTCATTTGTTCATGAGCACCAAACAACACTCAGACTTTTAAAAGTTCAACAATTGTTTTTAGGTTGCATTTATGAAATGTGACAAAATTTGACACGCAAATGATGTGAACGATAGAATTCATCCAACAGACAAAAAAAATTAAATTTCTTATTCTTCCGTGAGCTCTATTCTCGCCAAAAAACTAGTACAAAGTCTGAAAGTACAGGCAGACTTTCGTTGATTTTTAGTACAAATGTGAATCCAGTTTTAGTACAAATGTATGTACAGAAATCTGTGGCAACTACGGACTCTCAAGCTATGTCAAACCAAACAAAAAGTGGTCAGAAGTATTATCGAAGAATATATTTCGAAGTGTCCATAATTACTTCTTGTATTATACGCAAAATTTCAGTACCAACTGACATTTACGTCTGTGCCTAGAAAGTAAGAAATAAACTTACAGAAAGTAAACTAGGCCATTATGGTCACAGTGTCATCCTTTCAGAGTATTCCTTCGATTGACTTAAGTTCGCTTAAATTGACTTAAGTCTCCATGCAATGTGCAATCTATGGGAACGTATTGAATAAATGCAAAAAAGCTATTCAGCAACACTGACTCACCATCGTAGGGAGTTAGATGTATCCGACTATGCAGGTGTTGCCACCGACTTTTCCTTCAAACATTTCATCGAATAATTAAAGTATCCTATAAGCACATTTTTGACATTTCCTACTAAGCTGCAGACTTCTGGTATGTCCGTATGTATCTATTAAAACGATGAAATTTGATCGTCATAAATTCATTCTTTATCTGCTTTATGCAGATGTCATTATGAATGGCATTTGAAAAGATTTTCTTTTCTTGACGAATAATTTAATGGCAATAACTATCAAAACTATGAAACAAATTGTCGTTTGATAAGTACTTAATTAATTTTTATCTGCAAAATAAAATTGTCATAAACAGTGACATTTTCTTGTCTGTGTAATGTGAAACCGTAGCCATGAAACTGAGTTTTACATTCCATTAACAGATAGCACTGCACATTGTGTGAAAATTATTGGGATTAGAGTGTGTTAGAGTGAATCCGAATCACCTGTTGCGGGATGGTTAAGTTTAAGGTCGCGCTTCTTTTATTGTTTTTAAGATCATTCCAAGTGCTACACATTACTTTGTCTTATAATACCGTGTAAAATGTGAGGTTCTTTAACTGCAGCGGTAATTAATTTTAAAATGCTTTCGAATTTTTTGTTATTGACTGAAGGGAAACGTAGAAAAGCAAGACATCGGGTGTGACAATTTTAAAATGGATAATGCTCGAGGCTATGGAAGTGATGGGTGCTCCTGAAATGATGCATATTTTGAAAACGTCTGTTTTCAATAAAGTGACAGCATACGAATTTTGATAGTTCGATACCAGACAGGGATCTCTGCGATAACAATCAGTACTTGGTCGTGAACTCCGTACATTTGTACATTGGTTTGGATCGTTGCGCCGCTACTCTTTTAGTGGATCATGCGGGTCAGAAGATGATGGTGGTTTGAAGGAAAATGACTTGCGTTGGAAGTGGAAGTCAATATTCGCTGTGTGGCCACAAACGTATTGCAGGCACCTGTTTGCTCCCCTCTTTACTGATTTAACTTCAAGAGGAATGCCTCTCGCCACCAGTAAACTCTTCCTATGCAGTGACAGACAAATTTAACACGAGATGGTTGGCAAATGGTATTACATGCCAAGCCTCCAAGATGATCTGTACTAAACTTGATCCTGGTCGCTTTAAACAGCTGATTTTTTTAAACAGATTAAATACCAGTCACTTGATAGGTGTCTTTACTGGGCGGTGAACACACTTGTGAGATCAACCCACGAGACTAGGCGTCATCACAAATGGCTTCAAAAGATGCTGCCTCCTCTAATGTGCTCCTGTACGGGTCTGCTGTCTCGTAGATATACACTCCTAGAAGCTCAGTTTTTCATCGACTTAAGTGGCTTAATCAAGTTCCCCAACTTAAATTTTCATCGCTCCATCCTTAGCTCCGGTTGGTTGAGTGGCCAATGGATTGATGCTTATTAATGCGAGTGACAGATGGCAGCTGGCAATATGGTCCATTTTCTGTATAAACATCAAGACAAATTCGTGAGTCTAGTGATTTTTTGAGGCCTCTTTTAAAAAGCGCAGTTTATCATTTGTTGATCTTTAAAGATGTTGGATATTGCAAGTTTCATAACTATAAGAACAATTTAACACGAACTATATGAATTATACCAGCACTGAATTCGTAAGGCCTTCAAATTCAGGTAACATTTTACACCTGGTATGCATAAATAAAGTGTAGTCTGATGTTAAAATATAAAATGTTCACTAGGAGATAATCGGAGTGGGCCTCTGTGCTCTAACAATAATTCATTATTTAAATTCCCCCACATCAGAAGACCAACTAGAATGTGAAGAAGAAATAAAACAAAAAGCGAGAGGGACAGAGAGAGAGAAAAAAATAACTATTATTTCGAAGAAACCTCCCTAAACAGTCGCAAATCATCTGACCCGAGAGCCAGCTAAGAAAATAACCATCAACCTTCCCCAAAAATGTATTTGCTAACGTGGAAAGGAGGAACCTGGAAGAAATAAGGTATGCGAATATATTATTTATATTGAGACGAAGGACACGTATCTGGGATATAGCCATAATAGCATTTTGCCAAAAATGGTACACTCTTCGCTCTGATAGGTATAAGTAGATATGTACATACCTACCTACCTATACATCTGTCGTGTGCGTCGTTGTAGCCACATGTACCGTCCGTGTAGCAATTCATCCACCTTTAGCGGAGCCAAATTTTGTGTGTCTCTAGAGCTCCGCGCTTTATTTCCTCCCTCTGACACATCGCACAATAAACTTGAGAATTCCTGATATTTCCTACTTTTGGCAATAAGCCGAAACAGAAAGATCCCTGATAGCTGGCTGGATGGCAGTGCCACGAGAAAGTTTTCTACCATTCAGTCAGGTCTTCTCTCAGATGATTGCCAACCGGAAAATGGCACAAGAGGTGTATGAAAATGACGGAAAGGTAAACATATACTCCTATAACTACTACGGCTCCCCGGCTTATCCCTGTATCTATAGCCGACTTGGCTCTGCATAAGTTTTTCTGATATTAAATGGAGCAAACATCTTTTCGTTTTCCTTCATTTATCACCGAGGGATGTGTGTGCGAATAAAAATTGTGATGCGAGTGTTCAGCATCAGCAGTGTTGAGCAGAGCAGAAATCATAACACTGGGCTCTTGGTCTGGATTATTTCTAAGCTACATGTCCCTTTGCCCCCAGAGTGAGTCTGATACAGTGGTGAATTGTGGTGGGGGCATTATGCATTGCTCTAGGAGGAACGAATATTGATGTGTTCTCTCGGAGGCGTCTATCGTCGCTCATCGCACTGTATGCAATGAATAGGGCTCGTGGTGTACGAGTGATATGAGTGACATGAGTTACATACAGATACACATGCCACTGGCAGAACTCATGTTATGCGCCAGCAAAACTAAATTAAGTCATAAAAGTTCTGTGAAAGTTTTTCACTGGATTAGTGGCTTTCATTGGCCATGTCGTCAGAGTGTTTGCAAAAAAGAAAAGAAACTGAAACAAAAGGCACAGCCATGGGAATGGAAGACAGCAGCAGACAGTGAAGAAGTAAAATATCTGGGATGAGAAGCAACATAGGGAATTATTAAAAAATTTCGGTGGATACTTGGTGCTTTACTTGTTTGTTTTTTGTGTGCTTGTGTTTTCCATCTTGATCTGTGTCACATCCCCCCGTGGCTGTGGCAGACTGCGGCGGATTGGAGTAGCTATTGTCGACAGAGAAGAAATGAAATGGATTCATGACATAAAAGACGGGACAGAGAGAAGTTTTTTGTGTCAACAGCGGCGAGGAAAATAAATTATATTGCTCGGGTATTTGTTTGTTGTCCGCCCGTTGTTCTTCGGGGAGTATCAAACTAGGAATTAGTTTGGGGGAGAACCGAGTACATTGAAGGATGAGTAAAGGACAAAAAAAGCTGATGGTATAGATATTTTCTTTATACCCATTCATGAAATTTACGCGCACGGATAACGTATTCATGTTTTTGAATCTTAAACATTTCGGATGGATTTATTTTGATAGCAACGAGAGTATGTGTCATAAAAAACGAGCATAATTTTATTTGTCGAGGTACACGGACAGACGTGGATAAGTAGTGCTGTGAAACGTGTATTCATCGCATCGAGTTCAGAGTTCGAGTTCGGATAAATACGAGACATTGTTCATGGTGACAGTAGATGGCCATTCAACCTTATAAATTGGATAGTAAATGTCGATGTTATCGGAGTTGCGACAAGATTGGTGAATTGCTTTATTCAAATTGAAGAAGATATGAAGGGCTCTTATCAAGTACTTCAAATTTATTGTATCAAGTGACAGGAGATTAATGTCACTGGCGCTAGTCAAGAAAAAGTTGTGCTAAGTTGTCCTGTTAACTGTCTGTTTATTTGGTGGCAGGCTGTTGAAAACGACAATAAGACAATAAAAGCAATTGTATATTGTGTCAACTTGGAAGACGAAGATTGAAAGGTTAAGTACACGGTTAATGCGAAATATTTGTTTTCTCACGAAGTATTAGATCGCGAAAGTTCTGCACAGCCTTTTTGGGAAGTATTGCGCTTCTCACACAATCAATTCCTAACCAGATGTGCCGATGAAAAGTCTCCATTCATTCCGCTCGGGATATGCGCATATGTCCTCCACATTATTTCGGTGCGGAATTTTTGACGGTATGAACATTGATTCACCATATTTTTGACTGGCGAACTTTAAAGCAATTTGGAATGAACAAATTATTAACCAGGGTTGTCTAACATATTTGCTACATCATATTTCTTTTATGTCTCTTGTTGGATTGCATAAGCTCTCGTGACTTTTCGTTAAAATTGATCGATATAGGCCACACATTCAGTAAGAAAGTGTTCTTCATATCATTTCTACCAACAAAAATTCCTTGTGATTGAAATTTCAAATTTTGTCCACAGTGATCACAGATCGCGGCTCAATTAAATGTTCCTTATTTCGGGATGTTTTTCGTTATCAGGGAGAAAACGTACTGAGCCAAAATTCAAACAAATAGCAAACACAAACTTAAAAAAACATACATGTATGTAGCTATGTGCACTGTAACTGGTGAAAACAAATCTGTAGCATAAATATTCAATCTACGAAAATACAAGGAGTGCGGTGGAAAGTTTTACCTATTGGATATTATTATTACAATATGTATGATGTTCAACGTTTCCCAGCTATGTCTTTTTCAAATAATAGATCCTTTTTACTCCAAACTCACATCAATTCACGCTTTAAAAATATGTATCTGCCACTCGACTATCATAAATCTGTTATAAAACAAAAATTAAATTAAATTTAGTTTCATGGCATAATTTGTATCTAACATCTCCATTGACCATCCATTCCCCATCTCAACTACCCAGAAGTACCCTTGAAAGTCATAAGTCTGTGCTTCAGATGGATCAATAAATTGCGATGTTTACAAGAACCCATGAAACCAAGGAAATATATCTCTGCCACAAGAAGGGCCGAGTGAATACAACAAAACAACACATCACACAGCAATGAGATGAAGTAACAAAAACAATAGAAGCGGAAGACAGATCAAAATAATAAAATACAAGAGCGGAAACAAGGAACTCGAAGGAAGTCCAATCATAAGATGTGAAGATGAAGTTTGCTTCCATTTATCCAAGCAAACATCATTGGCGGTGTGTCGTCGAACGTATTTAATTGGAATAAATTTCATACTTTGTACGCCCGCAAGCGAATCTATTGTATCTATTTATGTATCCATTGGGTGAAATTATTACTTTTGTTTTGCTTTTATATCTTGTTTATTTATAATTTGTATCGTGTTCACAAGGATAGAGGGAATAGAATGTGTGTTGTTCCTTTTTAGTAGTTCTGCTCATTCACCCGAGTTTTGTGCAAAGTTTGCAATTGGGTTGATATTTATTGTCAACATCAGCACTGGCTTCAAATGAAGAGATAAAACGTTGGGAAATGATGTCCAATTAGATTGGGAAGAAATAGATAGTAGGTATGTGCTATGTGGTGAGGCTATATCCGCGGTGGAACATCAACAGTCACTCATGTTGCGATTGCAATGTTCATGTTCTCTCATGGAGGCCACCTACTTCCCTTTAAGCTGAATCCAAACGGCGGAAGTTTAACAAGCTTTTTTCCAAACAGTTAAACTCTGTGACACAGAATAGGTGGAACCGTGAATTGTCGGTTGTTGACCCAACTTATCTGTCGACGTAGATAACGCTAGCCATGCTTCGCAATGTTCAATTCTCAAGAGTGTAACAAAAAGCATACACGAAACTATTCATAGGTACCCAAATTGAATTCAATTAATTCTAGATTTGCTTAAGACAAATATAAACACTTTCTCTTTTCAGATAAAACTTACCCAAATTATCGAAAATGACATTTTGTCCTCTATCGATGCACTCAACCGTTTCAAGACACGCCGAACAAACGCAGAGCAATTATTTTTAACCGATTCCCGTATCCACGCAATTGAGATACCGCCGCGTAACCGAAAAATTACATGCAAGCCCTGAAAAGAGAAAAAACGATATCAAATTAATGCAAATTTCATACTTTGGTCAATCGTTGTAAATTATATTTTTTAACAAATCCATTCAATTCCCCCCTTTGCATATTCCCCTTGCAACGCGTTGAAGAGAATCACAATCACACTCATTCATAAAGAAGACATAAAATGAATATCTGCTTCCCCCTCCCGACGAGTATACATTTTGCACAGTACCTCAGTCGGGGGCCAAGCGGAAGAACCACTTCGAACTACCAAACGATTATCAGTTCAACGCAATAAAATAAAATATTCGCATATTAATATTGATTTGCATTTGATTACACAAGCCCCGCACGCATGGAATCTCGATATTCCAGCTTCAGCTTCTCAGCTCCAGCTCCGTCAATCTGTGCATTTTAAATCGCACAATCCGCCAACAGCCCACATCGACCATTTTCCCATTTTGCAAATGAGGGCATATAAAAAATATAAATTCTTAGGGATATTAAAAAAAATGCGGTCGTTTGGGGTGCACCCTCGTGGCGTTCATGCAGACCAAAGGCACAAGCGGAACACTGGCAAATGACTTCAAATCAGGACATGTGTACCTTATTTGGGATTTGAGGGCGCGCATATATCCAAAGTTATATCGTCGTTGAAGCGGTTTTGTCTTCATCTTGGTTTTCTTGTTATTGGTTGGTCTCCGTTCAGATGTGTAACGAAGAGGACTACTCTCGAGTGTATGTATATGCGATGATAATCCGTGGGGTTTGGAGTATGGCGACGTAAACACGAGAAATCAGAGACGTCGCCATATCTCCTTTAATTTTCATCTCCATTAACTACGAGATGAATTCCAACTCGAGCATATCCATACGGAAAGAGGAATATAATCTTCTTTGCCATTCGAGCAGCAGAAGCAAGAAGAACACAGGCTCTTGGCATTAGCAGCAGAGGCAGCAGCAAGGTGCTATGGAGCATGAAAATTATTTAACCGTGATGTTACGATCTCGCTACGCAAAATAAAACAGAGAATGAAGAAGAAAGCGAACAAGAAAGATGAACAAAAAAAATAGGAAACATATACTGAGTAAATGTAAACGTCTTGGAAGATAAGTTGCGGTGGTGCACCCTATAAATAAAACTATGCGCACAAGAAGAATATAATCTTTACTGAATGTCTGACTGTACTGACTGCTGAAGCTTTATATGAATAAGTAATTTCATTCTGCAAGATCTTATTCTTTTCTCCAAATGTCAGAATGTAGAGACCATTCCACACCTCGACCCCCTTAGCTTAGTCGAGAACTCCCTAAGACATTATCCCAACAATCTCTCTTGGCAACGGGCTTCTAAATGCGTATGCACACGTTCCAAAATATAAAGTCTTTTTGTTGAAAATAACCGATAAGTCAACCACACACCCTACAAACATGATTATAAGACAAAACTCCCCAAAAAAAAGGCAAATTCTTCGAGAAATGTCGTTTGCCGGGTCCTTTACTCCTAAGAGAATTATCTGCCTTTACAAAAAAGGGATAAGTAAACATCCTTCAAAATATATACTATCCCGCACATCGAGCATATTTCGGGGAGATGGGGACCGTCCAAAGACATTTTCCGTTTCCTCGTCCTCCATTTTTTCCTTTTCCAATTTTCTTAAGATTCTCGTTTAGTTTTTATTCCAGGACCTTTTTTGGCCCTCAAAAAAAAAACAAAAAAAAAAACAAACCAAGGAATAAGGAAAAATTTAAAGTGAGCGATTTGAGGGAAATTGAGCGTGTTCTTGAAATTCATTCCATCTCGGTTGGCTGGTGAGTGTGTCCCCAAAACACTGTTGCCACCACTCTGGTCCTTCCCTCTTGGATTGTGTGCATATGCATGCAAAACTTCCTTCCATTTTCTGGATGAGAGGTAAACCGATTGTGTTACGCATGAAAACGGATAAAGGTGAACTTTGATGGTTTATGCCTCAAATTTTTAGAAAGTCGACGCGTTTAGTTTGTGCTTGCGAGGGTGATGGAGACCAATCCTCACCACACGATATACATTTCACCGAATTTTATGGAAAAAAATGAAAAATCGAAAATTGATTATTTTATCCCTTCTGCACAGGAACGCCGTTGGTCCACATATGCTCGAGCTTAGGCATGTGCACGTACGTGGTGTATTCGTACGGCCTGCGCTTGTCTTAGCAATTTCCCTACAAATTTACTGCTTTCCATTTATTTTTATTTTTCAAATTGGCTGGTTGGCAATATGGAGCGACATGGGGTTGGCGAGGAGGGGGGGGCGGGTCCTCGTGATACATACGAGGCGAACGATTCGGTTTGTCCTTACACATTTTCTGAAAATTTTCCCGAAATTGATATTGTTTATAATTTACGATTATTGGTGAATGTAAAAATGAAATATTGAATATCAGTGAAACGCTTTTTTTTTGTTTTTCGTTTTTTTTTTGCTTATACCCAAACTCAACAGTGCATACAAATGCGTATTCAAGGCAAAATATATAGATTGGAAGTTTTTGGGGAAGATACTTACGGTGGCGTGTGATAAGGTAATTATTTTTCGTGCTTTTAGATAACAATTTTGTATGGAAGTGACACCGCGACTGAATAAATTGGCATACGGTTATCTTATGAAGGTGCAGATCAACTCTCACGGCCACTTGCACAAATGTCACATGTGTATTGACGTTAGAGAAAGTCAATTTGCGAGACTCACGGACTTAACTGAATGTCACAAAAATGGAAGTATCCGAAGAAGTAATAGAATTTATGAAAAAAACAATAAATTTGATCGATTTTTGCTGCGGGGTGCTCGGTGTTTGACTTCGAAGCAAGTAGTTCTTTTAACCACGATACTCTGGCCTGAATAAGCCCCTTAAAGAAAGGTCTTCCAATTATTATGTTTCCGGTACAAAGACCAAGTCATCGCGGACGTAAGACAGCTTGGTCTGGATGACTGGAAGCAGTGTGCCCAGGACCGTTATCGATGGAAGGCAGCTATTGCTTAGGCTCAGACCCCCTAAGTAAGTATATCTCAGCAGCTATCAAAGATGCCACTCAGCTCCACACAACCACTCTGGGGCTGCGTGAAGTCATTAGTGTACGCTAACAAGTCAACCACTTTGATCAACATTTGATACATTATAGCCGGCTATCATAGTACATATTGGACCTAGTCAAAAATTGGTCCGACCGTACCGCTTGAAGCACTGCCAACAAAGCCCAGGTTGCCATTTGATTGATTTGCCATGCCATACATAATGGCGTGAATGAATCTTCAAAATGAAGCCAGAATATTTGCTTAATATCTCTCCGTTATACTAAGTGGCGCAAAATGAATCAACCTATAGGAAGATGTTATAATTCGGCGCCGTACGTCAATCATATTTGACATTTGTGGACAGCTGCAATATATAAACAGACAAGTAATGGAGCAGTATACTCCGCAAGAGTATGAACAATGATTTCAACAACGAAGGAGACGCATTTCTACTTAAGCGGTTATGGCAATAAGCTATATCTTTGTTTCTGGAGCACTGAAAATCCACGTGTGATGCACGAACAACCATTACATCTACTCAAAGTTACGTTGTGGTGCTGCGTTCACACGGGAAGTGTGATTGGGCCGTATTTTTTGAGGACGCTATCGGCAATATGGCCACTGTTACTGGCGATCGTGTGCCATGATAAACGACTTCTTACTGCCGGAATTAGATGATCGGGGCTTGGTGAACATGTGATTTCAACCAGACGGTGCAACCGCACACACAGCACCAGTGTTTTCTGGAATTCTTGTATGAAGTCAACGTGATCCCTCAATAGAAACTTCTTGAAGAAAGCATACATTTTGTGTTTTAATCCTTCAACTTCAGATGCATTTTAGAGGATACTCTCTCATTGAGGGACCACCTCTGCGGTCGACCAATCACCTCAATATCGCCGGCGTGTGCTACCTCCACAGTTACACAGACTTCTAGCTGAATTCTTTACAGCTTAATTTCATAGTCAAAAAATTTAAAGAAAATCAACAGAATATCACCCTCATTTTAAATTCCACCTCACTCCATTGTTAAAGATACTGCTTCACATCTTCCAATAGATCTATTTTTAGCCATTCCCATTACCATTCGATGTCGCATGTGATATCACCGAAGGTAAATCGAATTAGACGTGGAGCCCACACTAGTCAAGGCAAAGAGGAGCGTGGAAAATGAAATAAATCCGATATGACACGACAAAACCATATTTTTCGAAATAAAGCCCAAAACTGTGTGTTCATTTTTTGTTCGACAGATACACAGTAGGATCGCCTTTTTTTCATTTCCTATGAAAAGGATCGAATAAAAACGCAGTTTGGTGTATCTTAGTGTCTTAATTATTCAGAGCTATGGCTTCAGAATCGACCTAATTAAAGAGAGATAACATATTCCCGCCTTGTTGCCTACCTCAGTGAACAATTTCCATAATCCAACCAGCAGCATCCAGCATCCAGCATCCAGCGATCCCTCACTGCTGCTAAACCTTTTCTCCTCTTGACTCATGGCCACTTTAGAACTAGAGAGAGAAATGATGCTTTCCACATGAAAGGCTACACCCTATTAAGCGCCTGATTAGCATTTTCAAATAAAAAAGGGATTTCCATTTTATTAAACTACACCAACATATCTGCGTACAAATCTCTCTCCCTCTCTGTTCTCATATATGAACCCACACAAGACCAGCAGTATCGGTACACATGTGTGCTCACAGCACCACATAAGCTCGCCGGGTTTGGTTTCTGAACAGGATTTTTACTCCCAAGGAGAATTTTAATTAAATTTCTTTCATATCAAAGGGAACCCAGAGACTTTGGTTGCTGACTTTTGTTGTTGTTGACATTTTTGCATACACGACATCGTAGGCAGGCCGCATATCATTTAATGGCACGCATTAGCACCTTTTTCACGTCACCCAAACACATCACCCGTGTGCTCCTAATTAAAAAAAATAACAGAAAAGCAACAACATTGACTTCTCCCATGTGCAGAAGCACAGGAAGAAAGAGCACAGCACAGTGGGCATTAATAGCGCGTGATTTTTAATCACCTCAACGCATCGAAGGGGTTACTCATCCACGTAAACGTGGAAACCTCAAATGTCGAAAGAGCGTCAGAAAGCCAGATAGGCAGTAAGTTAGACATACCCACACACACACACAAGCGAATGAGACGTCTGTGCCCAAGGAGCGGACGTCAAAAATGCGTATTTCCGACGTTAATCACCTTCACCTTCCAGGTAAATGAGTTAACCACACGCTTTTGTTTTCTTTTCCGTCCCCACACTGCGCCACACGCAATCCCCTTTGCCGTTGTGTCAGTGTTATTTACCTATTTAGTCAAAATATGTATGCCTCGGCCTCTGGTTTTTTTTGACTCGGAGTCGAAAGTAACGCACAAGCCACTACCACCACCAGCACCACCATCACCCTTCCCAGTGGGATTTCATAATTAAGAGCAACTTTAATAGGGTGCCAAAAGAGTTAGCATAAAAATGTTCATCAGGCATACACGCACAACCGACTTGATGAGGGCGGTGTAGGGGTTGAATATATGTATGGCTGTATATAATTTTTTGTCCGCCTACTTTTTCGAAATAAGCTCTACCTATCACCCTCCCTGAGCCCCTTAATCGCTTCTCCCTTGGAACGACATCCATCCTTACGTACTATGTTTCGTGTGTATTTTATTTTCGGAGTAGCGTTTAAAAAGAGGTGCGTTGCGCTGATGAAAAACAATTTCTTTGTGATTAGATTTTGATTTGATCAACAATGTATACGGCACACCATCCACGGCTTTCAGAATATGGGATTTAAGTTGGATACTGTACTTACGGTGAAAGGGTTCATAAAACGTGCTTTTTCAGTTGAAGCTTCCAGAGGTAATCAGGTAATCGATTTCATTCTCATATTTTGGAAAACGAATAACATTTCAATTTGTATGGAAATCATCTCTGTTTCCGGGCACACAGGACGTGCTGGGTTGCATTGGAGCCTGAATGTCTAAACGCCTTGCTGTAGATAGCATCACTCTCAGTCAACTGGGTATGTGGAGTGAAAACTATGGGGGGCCGCAGTGATACTGTGCATCGAACTAGCCATCATCACTTGATATCAAGGAGTGAAATGAGTATACGAAACAGGGTGAAGAGGAATTTATCTTTCAATTTCGGCTAGTGATTTAGATGCACATGTGCACTATTGTGGTGTTTACTTTTAGAGGTGAGACCTGAGGGACCCAAAAACACTTTTATTGTTTATCTGAGAGACATATGCTTATTCATCTATCATTCGTGACTCAGATTGATGGTGAAGGTTTCTTAACAAGTTTGTTCTGTCAGTGAGAGAGATATTTTCTTGAATAATCTCCAGTAAACTACTTGGGACTGGACTGAATTATGCTAGGGACAGGAAATGAAACAACTTTTTACTGATGGATTTATCAACATAAGGGGCTTTCGATTTGATACTTCACTTATTTATTTATTTATTTTCTGTAGATACAGAATTTAAAAAGAAAAAAGTCATAATTAATTGAACTAAGTAAATTCTGCAGGTAAAGACATGTAATGCTTAACGTGGAACAATATAACATCAAAATGCATCAGTAATAAGAAATGTTACACTTTCAGCATTAAAATAAATGTTTGTCCTTTCAAATGGTTATGTTATGCAGGCGTAGTTTGTTTTTTTTTAGTGTCGCTTATGTTACAGTCAAAAATTATGATTAAAGTAAGATTATATTTTAAAGAAGCATTAGTGAATGACACACACGGGCTTAATTAATTACATTGATACTGGGGCTCAAATAAATGTATATTTTATTATTATATTTAGCTGTTCATTACCAATTGAACGGGATACATTTTGGTGCATATCCTAAGCCTGAATATGTAATCGAAGTAAAGTTTAAGAGGCCATTTTCATTCTTAAACTCAACTATCTTCCCTTTTCCAAGTTAGGATCTCTTTTCCATAAACTTTGTCAAGGGCAAGAGTTGATTAATTTGCATTGAAATAAAAGTAGGTATATGTATCGACCAAAAGAGTATGAAAATCTACTTATTTCAATCAAAAAAAGATTTCAACGACAATCAACGGAGGTGACATTATTCAAGTTTATAAAAACTTCAAGAAAATCCATTTATTCGACAATCAAATGGAAACTAAAAACCCCACCGAACACCAAAACAACCCAAACTTATCATCTGTACAAAAAATCTCCTTATCCTAACTCCCATTAATATTCGACGGCAATTTGTTGATACAGTGGTTACAGTATTAATCGCATAATATTCTCAAACAGCATCTGGCAACGTCTTTGAAATTAAAACACTTCATTGACCTAGCCGCACACCAACATCTCGGATGGCATAACAAATTGAAGCCACTTAGAGTAATTTTTTTATTCGTTACCAGCCATCTACATTTCCAACATGCTCCAAAAATGTGTAACAGCAACCCTAGGCAAAAATCAGAAGAGCGGCCAACGGGAGCAGACATTCCCAAAAAGAAGTGATATCGCCCATCTTTGTCTTCACCCCTCTTTGTAAAGTAAATCATTTTGCGAACGTTAAAGGTCATGAAACTATTCCAATCTCCTTGAGAATTCCAGCCCGATAACCATCTTAGGCTTTGTCATCCCATGAATTTCGTATCAACAATTAAATGAAAAATTGGGAAGGAGGTATATATAACATCCGAACCAAAATCGCATCTGAACTGTGAAGATCCCTTAAACTTAGTTCGCTTGCACGTTTCCGCATTTTCCTTCAAACTGCCATTAAATCGATTTTTTCCAAGCCCGGGCAATCTGCAGAGACTCCTGCAAAATGTTCAGGCGAAGCTGGTCTCCTCACTTTTAGTTTCTCCTCATCTTTCAGTGTACGCCGCAAACACACACACACACAACTCAACCCACTCGACGTCATCGACGTTGTCGTTCTCGTTGTCGTTGTCCCTTAAAGGGACATCAAACTTTACATTTAGGATTAAATTCCACTTCAATTCGCTGCCTAATTCCAATGGAAATTTCCCCGTCGGGATCTTCTTTTTTCCGCATTAATCAGGTCAAAAAGTTCTTCTTAATTGTTCATTAAAAAATACCTCTCCCTTGCCCGGTATCTTCGAATTACATAATTCAGTAGAAAGGCTCGATATCAGCCTCCCAACCCCTACCCGTTTAGAAACGTGGGGAAACAATTTAATTAACAAATCCTATTAAGAAAAACAAAAGAATAAGAAACGCGAAGGAGAACCACGAAAGCGAAGACACCACAGAGCACTCCAAACGCACGAAAGATGGGACCGAAGAAGATGATTTCCCTCTTCGGGGGCACAAGCGAAAGAAAAAATACACGTTCATAGAATACCTACTGGAAACATGGGTATAGATACATTTGACACCAGCAAAAACAGAACCACGCCCAAAAAATGTATCTTCCATAGAATTTTGCCAGCCATCATTGGACCCGGGTATAGATACACATTTTGATGGTACAACCGCCGAAAGATACCAACACATAGCCACGGCACACTGGATGGAACATTTTTTTGAAGGTACGGTTGAAATGTGGTAAGGGTTGTTTTCAACTATGCTCGTGTTGGGTATCTACTCTCCAGAGAGGTTTCCTCTGCTCTGATATTGATATACCAACAAGAAACAATACACAAAACTTAACGTGGATACAGTGGTAAGTAGGTAGCTAGGTAGGTAGGTAGGTTGGTAGGATAGATAAACAGAAATTCTGGTGGTGGTGTGAATATTCTGCTGGTTATTCAGGTTTCAGTATCATTTTTGTTGTTGCTGGGGTAGTTTTTTTTTTTTTTCGATGACGACGGCAATGGATTGCTTCACGACTGACTTCATTTCAAATTCATTTTGCTGTATTGCCGTTCAGTTCTGGGTATGGCTACGGAATCTGCTGTAAGACGGACGAATGTAATCGAATACATATCATTTTGTGAATTTTTGTTCTCTAATCCCTTAGTCGGCGCATTCAGAAGCTGGCTTTTTCACAACTTTCAATTCCCTCTGTTCTGGTTTATTCACTGAAGTCTGTGTATTAAAATTGTTTCTCATTTTTGGCTCACCATTTGGCTTTTTTTTTCCTCTTTTTGATTGCGCGCAAAATTGTGTCTATAAAGGGCAAATGAAATCTCTGCGTTGTGTGAATAATTAAATTCGGATGAGAATTGAAATTGTAGTAGGTGGAAGGCGCAGTGAATGGGGCGGTGTCGACGGTGTATGGCGGTGTTATTATTTTTGAACAGTGAACGAAATTGTAGTTCATAAATATTTTTTCGTGTATGTTCTTCTCCCATGGAGTTGGAGATTTGCGACCGCTGGGTAGAAGACTTAATTAAATCTGTTGAATTTGGGTTTATGTGTAAAAGTTTGGATATTATCAAGGTTTTGGTTATTTTTTTTTTGTTTGGTAAATTTAATTCCTGATGCTTTGAGCATGAGTGCTACGTGGTTGGTTGTTGATATCTTCTGCTATGCAGAAGTGTGACAGTAAAACGAAACTTTCGATTGACACCGACGACGAGTATCGTTAGCTGTTGGATAGAATGGGAAATAGTTTTTTAAATGAAAAGTTTTCTAAGGCGATATAATTTTCAGTTTTACGGAACGAAGAGGGACTTTTATCTGCATATGACATATTGAGATACGAATTGAATGGAAGGTAGTTTCGTGATATGATGTTCACAGAACGATGCGTTAAAACAAATTCTCAAATAAACATACAGTCAATGACAAAAGTTGAGAATACAGTGCTTTTGTGAATGACTATATATGCGTATGCGTTGCAGATATTACATAACATTGGCTGCAATAAAATAGGAAACATGATTTGTTTTCTGATCCTTACCCAAATAGGTGGGAACAAATGTTTAATTCACCGATCTGTGAACAAATTCAATGTTAAACAAAGATGGATGAATGATCAACGAATATGGTTCTTGGGTTGTCTGCGCCTACAGGGTTACCGACGGATATTTATGTGATTTTGTTAATTTTTACCCATGCGCAACGTTGTTCAGATTAGATACTCATAAGAATATATCCAAGCTTTTGATTGATGAACGTTCTCGTAAGTTAGAGAACAAGAGCAAACAAAATGTTACAATAGCCGTCGGTTTCCGTAAAAAGTCACATCTCGGATAAATTTGGAAATATGGGATATATCATCGCCCGCCATGTTACAGTGAGCAAGTAAGTACGTCGACTCCTACGTAGAAGATCCCTAACACTGTGTCTTTATTTTTCGAGCGCCACCTCTCTCAAGTCACTGTCGCTTGCTAGGCCGCAACGAATCTTAATGCCAACCTATGTAGAGTCACAGAACGTCATCCCCTCGTCCGTTTAAGCTAAATACTGAATCATTCGTCATGAATTTCTGAACACGATGATCAAAATGGTGTTGTCAAGAACTCAGCCAATTGCAAGAAATCTGCAGACGTTGCGCAGACGCATAAATCCTTGAAAGTTTCAGAGATATGCGTTTATTACTCTAGTAAAATGTAAATTGTGCTAATAAATACATGGTATCTACTGTCTATTGGAACTATTTTAAGCGATACAAACGGAATATTGTAGACATGACAAGAATACCGCAAGTGGATAAGATAAAAGATAGAACAATCTCATTTCTTTGAATACTAGTCTGCGGATTATCTACACATTTGAATAAAGAAACAATTTAAATCAGAAAAAGGGCCAATGTGGAAACTTTTTTGTCTTATTCACGATCAATACCAGCATGAGTTGAAATTAAGAACTGAGCTATTCGGAAGAAAGGCGTTGTTGAAATCTGATAGGTGCTGAATGCATTTTGTATACATACTTACATTATATGCGCACATAAAGAAATATGCGGATACCTAGTTTGCATCGGCAAATAGCACGGTCCAAATATTGTATAGATTAAAGTAATGATCAGATATAGTTTATGTTGAACGCAATATGTATAATTTTGTTTAAAATTGTATGTAAATTGGAAAAAATAAATGCATTTATATGCAGTCGAACCTCCATAAGTCGAATAGTCAGGGGAACAAATATTGTATCCGATTTATGGAGCATCCGAAAAAACAGACAACACATGTTCAGATGAATTAAACCTCAGGAGGACATCGATTTCGTTGATAATCAGCATTTTTAATTTAAATAATTAATTTTCGCGGCGACATTTTACTGAAAGAAGTGTATACAAATTACAGACGTCATGATTTGTCAATGAATGATTCTAGGACGCGAAAGAATTCCACCCAAATGCGACTCCCCCATACATTTGTATATGTTTTGTATTTAACTACAAACACACGGCTATGCCTTTGCAACCAACTTGCGCTTATTTGTTTCCTTTGCTTCTTTTCTCTGTTCTTACATTCTTTGAATGGGTGTTGGAGTATGAGATATAGAGAGAAATTTCTACGAAAAGAAACCCGAATAAACATGTAGTGTTAAATATGGGACAATTTAAGTCTTGGTTCTAAGTTCTGAAACATCTGTTCGACTTATAGAAAATTCGACTTACAGAGGTTTGACTGTATTTTCTAAAAATGTTCCAATTTTGACCATTCAAAAATTAACTTCTTTCGCGTTCTCTAAAAAAAAGGGTTCAATTTGTGACATTGAAATTGTCTCTTTTTTGTCCAGAATTTCTTTCAGATTACAAATCTATAAATTCAGGTGTTATGTATATTTACTTGCGCCACTGTGTGTAAAAGTAAATAGGCAGCTGATTTAAGACGAGAAAAATAAATGGCTTTCTTCCATTATCTGGCAGCAGAATGCAGACAATTTTTTCCGTTTCCATTCATACAATCCTTCAGATGAACGCACAAACGTATGGTCGTGAATCAATCGCTGATATCTTCCAACGCAGATGATTTCTAGCCCCTCTCCCTTCGATAAAGGGCCAACATCGTATTCATTAAACAACACCTGCCTTGAATTTGTAAGTTGTATCAAAAATGAACACGTCAACAAGATTTGTCAGCTGCACATTCGTCTCATGTCAGTATCACCTGGTTGTCCAGCACAGAACGAGATATGTTACTTATCTAGGTTGTAAAAATAGTCGACAATTTGCTTTCGTGGTATTGGAAATATTAGAAAACTAGGAAACTCATTTGAGATGTTCAAACCAGACTGATGCTGGAAGCAATGTCATAGCCGACGGATTTTCATCACTGTCAAGCCGTGCAGATATTAATAAACTGAATATGTACATAATAATGCTAGTCATTGAATCTAAAGTAAGTAGTACAATTTGAGGGTGAATTTACCATTTGGACAGGGATATAGTTACGAATGCAGAAATTGAATGAGTTTTGTTTATATCTTTCCACATGATCGGCATGAGCATGCGCAAAATGCTTTCGAAACTCCCAAACAGACGTCAACAAAGCTAATTAAAGTAACATCTCCAAATTGCAATGTGAAAGCATGTATACATGCAAAACTGTATACTTACAGTCCTCAGCTTACGAGAAACACAGCCCAATCCAAACGTAGTCACAGAAACTGCACAAACAACACTTTTATAAACTTTACAACAAACACCGTCGGCCAACTGATGCAGAACAGCTTTACTCTCTGATTAGCACTGGCATTTTGCTGGCTCTGCACAAGAGTTAAGACCATGTACGAGTAAACAACACCGTCCTCTTCAGAGGGTGCTCACATTTAACTATTCAATCGTTAGCTTTAGCCCCCATTACGGAATCATTAAAAAACAATTAAAACCAAAAACGAAACTTCAAATAAACAACAGAAGAAAACAAAAAAAACAAAAGGGAAACAAATGAGCAAAAATCGAAAATCCACTGTTGACACAATAGTTTTAACTCTACAGTGAGTGAGAAACACCGTCGTGAATGGTATAGTCGACTGGATGCCGTCGTTGGAAACGCATCACGGTGCCCCGTCTATGCTGGTCGTGACGATCACATAAAATTATTTACAGGGTCATTAAAAATCATCATCGTCATTATTTTCTATACCGACGACCTTGAGAAATTATGTTTACAGTTTACAGTTTTATTATTCAGTGCTTCACTGTTTTTTTTACCATTCTTCTGAGTTTCCTTCTCGCATTCTCCTGCTTGTTTGGCTTTGTGCTGTTTCATAATTATATGACAATGTCACGGAGTTTTCAAAATTGGAACAGGCAATGAAACGAAACAGTTCACCATGAGGATGAGACTCAAACAAAAGGATTGAGTAATAACAGAGACAAAAGAACGAGAATGAGAAAATAAAAGTGTTAAGGAGCGAGGAGAGGTATAAAAGGACATTGACGCATGGTGGTGTCTTGCCATACTGGCGGTGGTTAAGATGGCGAGTCATAAACACCATAATCGGACTACAATTGCACACACAAAATCCCGGAATTTATGAGCTCTGTGCAACAGTCTAGAATGTACACATCGACTTTGGGGCTACCACCAGCGTGATAGGCAAGAACACGAAGTCTAGCCTAGACATTGGATCTTATGCAAATTGGAAATAGGGTTGATGAAGGAATGGCCAACGACATGGAGGCACTTGACTTGTTTTATTTGTGGCAGTCACAGTTTGGTAATTGGAACCTTAATTGGAGAAAGATTGTACTGATAAAACGTGTTCTTAAACACTAATTGGCAGCAGCTGCTGTCGAATAATTCGAGGGTTTACGCCCAGGCTGGTGGTCAATAAATGAAAAGCATGAGGTCCGTGGATGGTTGGTTATTAACCGAACAAGCTGTTTTCAAGATCATCCTTCTTTCATTTATGTGCTGATATTTTACGTTCATGTTGATAATTACGAATGTAACCACCGCGCCAACAGTCAAGTCATCGTGATTGTATACTGTGATATGGTAGCGTAACCAACCACTTTTGGTTGTATCAAATTGTCCAAAAATTGGATTTTATGGAATGCAATAAACAGCATAGAAATTTGGTATTTTGAAGCATCAAATGTTACTGGTTGTTTGTGCATTCATTGTGACATAGCGTAATTAGGATTTCCATGTCATATGAGAGACTGCCTAACGTACGCACAGAAACATTTCCGGCGTCCATCTACTCCCAAAAATGCACTTTTAAGAGGCAGTGATGCCATCCATTTGACACTGAACACCGAACTTACGAACTTTGTCGTTGCCCGTGTGTACAATGCGTATTTCGGAAGTGGTTTCGCGTTTAAATGGACTAATGAAAGACAATTGCCTTTTTATACTGCGATTGTTTTAAACGCATACCAGATAATGGGTCACAATCGTTAAGTTCTGATGGAAAACTCATATAATAATATTATTCTACTGTGTTGACGAAATAAGCTGAAATTTCAGTTCTAAAATACGCGAGCTGGGAAATTGTGTCACTTACATCAGTAACAATTTGCATTTGTTCAATATTTGCTCTTGGGTGTGAACAACAAACTCCTAAATCGAACGACAAAAATCATGCTCTACAAAACCCAGTTTTGCCAGTTCAGCTATATGGAGCCGAAAGTTGAACGAAAAGTAAAACAGCACAGCTGATCCTTAGTGCCTTCGAGAGAAAAAAACGTCGGATATATGGTCGTGTCTGCGTGGAAGGTGAATGGAGGACAAGACACAACCGAACTCTACGAGCGGTACAAAGATGTGTATGTAATCCGGAAGGCAAAAATCCGACGACTGCACTGGCTTGGCAACATCGAACGCATGAACAACAATGCTCCAGCGAAGAGGATCTTCAAGTCCCAGCCTCCTGGTTCGAGAAGACTAAACCTCCGGTAGAAAGACCAAGTCATCGCGGACGTAAGAGAGCTTGGTCTAGATGCCTGGAATCAGTGTGCCCTTCATCGATGGAAGGCCCCTATTACTCAGGCTCAGAGCCTCCATGGGTCTCAAACGAAGATTGCCCTGGATAGCCATCAACAACCATAACTGATGATCATTAGAGATCTGATACTGAACTGAACATTGCATTTCACACTGCAGTCGAGGCCATCATGTGCAGTAAACCTTCATTTTTTGTCACGATAATGTAGCATCTTATAACGCATTGCTTCCTTGAGACATAAATCGTATCCAATTGCGGCTTTCGTTTGGTTTAACGCTGTGTCTCATCTGGCTATTCCCTAAGCTCAAAACACCGCTTCGATCAGCGTTTCGACATGATTAATGAGGTAGAAGCTGAATAGTTGCGAACATTCCAGCAAGCGATTGCAACAATTATTTCGAGGGTTACATGCATCGTTTGCGTAAAATGTTGTATCGGTAGGAGAGTACTTTGAAGGCGATGAAACAAATATTTAAGGAAATATAACTCAAAAATGCCACAAGTCATGTGATTTCTTCAGTCTGGTGCTGGATAGTGCGTACAGCATCTATAAAATTGGAAGGTACTATCTTTTACAAATCACTTCAACCGTTGTCAGGTTGACGACATCGATATCGTCGAAAGGATCTTCGGCTCCAAGCCGAAGTTCAAGATGGAGAAGGAGATCGAAGTGATCTTAGTTAATTTTAAATAATGTCGAGCTTCCTGGTTCGATGAGGAGAAGTCCGAATCTCGGTTGCAAAGGTCAAGCGATCACGGAAGGCTGCCTCTCAGCTCAGGCTTGACAAGCCCTTGCTCATAACCCACAGAAGTGAATAAGTAAGCATGTCGCAAGTAATGTGAATGAGTTCCCAATAGGACTGCCCATGCGCATGAATAAAGAGCCATCCTCGCATCATGCAGCCTCGATCTCCTTAATGAAGCTATACACAAACTATTAAGACTCCTTATCTAATTAAGATGACAATATACGCAATCATTAGCCTCCCCCAAAGGCTTCTGACCACCTACATAAATTCAAATGTATCTATCTATCGTGTATGCAGTCGGTACGGTAGAAAATTCGAAAAACAACTTTCAAAAGCACCATTCATTAACATTCGAACATTAATTGCTTTTTTTCGTTGTTTTATGTAAAACAGGTGACATTTAACTTAATTAATGTTTTTATAAATCATGTGTTGCTCACAAATTATAAAGCTCAGAAGAAAAACAGATATTTTCGTTCCTTTACGGTCCTCAATAAATCAAAGTTATTCAAAATAAATGGTTTCCTTTCCAATCCCACTTATCTAAGGAAAGTGTATATTTTCCGTTTGGCTTTCAGTTTTCATTTTGTTTTTTCGACTCGTATTTTTTCTTTCAATTTCTCATTGAAACCTGCCAACGTTTTTCATATGATAACCTTCACAGTGACATTTTAATTAAGACCTGTGGATAGATCAAACAGAAAAGAACAAAAGGTGCCCGATAGAGAGGCGATAGCTTGCCAGTGACAGTAAGTTTCGTCTGGTGTCACTGTAACTGTCATGTAGCTGTATACGATTAAATCAAAGGAAAACTTTTTTAACTGCTTCACGTTATACATGTTAATATTCAATTTGTTTGTCGGCTATAAACTGTGCTGCCAAAGGCGACACTTAATGGATCTGTAGGTGGTGGGGCTATGCCAGGCATGTTGCTGGTGCGGTAGGATACCTGAAATGAAAAGAAAAGAAATCAAAAGCAGCGAACAGTAGCCACTTGGAGCGTTTTCCTTTTACATATGTACGCATACCATATATTTTTCATTTTTTTTTTTTTTTTGTCTCAATTTGATCGCCACAACCTGACGATGCCCACGTCCACAATGACGATATTGCCTTCTGAACGTAGAAAGCAATATGCTTGTGTCTTTTTTTTCGTCTCTTAGGAGTTCTTGACCTCCAAGTGAATTTGTTTTTCTCGTTATACTCTGAATTTAAAGCAGCTCTTAGGTGCCATTGTCTTAATTATCCTCAGTCAGGGGTGCATTGGATTGTAGCGGCGTGGGATAATATCGCTGCACAGCGGTGACTGACCAACCAGCGCCAACTAAAGGAAATCTTTAGTGGTGCATCGGAATGATGTGATTTGTTTACTTTGTCTCTGCCTGAGATAGATTTATCACTTTGAAACATGTTTTGCTAGGGCCTATGTACACGCGGACATGTGTTGAACTTGTCGTTTGTGAAGGAATGCATGGGGCTTAAGTGATGATGATGAAATAAATAACACGGCAAATTGGATTACGTTTTCAAATGGTACTTCAACAACCCTCCGATCCTACCTGTCTTTATGAGGCTAATGAAAAAAAAATTCCAACGTCTTGTACCAAGACTTAAATGGGATTTTTAAATAACTCGAATATGCAGACAGCATGTCGATCAACACAATCATCGCGTTGAGAGAAGAATACGTGTTATTAGTGAAGCCAAGAAGTGATCGTAGTTCGTAGGACTTTTCCGAAGCAACTCCACGTTTTCATCATGACAATTATTCGATGGACACAAATCTAAAAACTAACCCCTTGGCTGGACAAATAATGTCATACTCTCTTTGGCCTCGCCTTTCGATGCTATTTTATATTCTTGGACTTCGATAAAATATCGGAAAGTCGAAGGACACATTTCCAAAAACAAAAACCACAATCAATCAGAGTATTTTTTTGAAAATATGTTTACTGCAATAAATCGAATCAGTTTTAGTGCCACAAATGGAGTAAATTCCGGAACGTTCTGTATCCATCTATGCCCACTTCCCAGTGAGTCGATCGAACACCCCTTTCAGCAGAGATCATAGCAAGTCATAAAACAGTTTGTTTATAACAAAAGTCACATATTTCGTATCTAATTTCCAAAATGTCTTAATCAAGTTCACAAAAATTAAGTGCGCACACAAATAAAATTTTCTATTGCCTTATAAATTCCAATAAATTGATTCTGAATGTCTCTTACATGTCTACGAGTACTCATGTCGTCATTCAGTCAAGTCAGTCATCCCAAAATGCGCTACACCACGAGACAGCGTAGACAAGCAATCGTAGCAGTCGTCATCTTTGCTCACTCACAGTAGTGTTTTGACAAAATTGTAATCACAGATATACAGTTTGGTACATTTTCATCTAAGTTGGCGCCAAATATGATATTTTATTGCAACTCATAAGTCTGTGCCCTATTCGGTGAGTGGCAGTGAGTGACAGTGTCAAAGTGGGGGATGGTTGATTGGCTCACACAACACATCGCTCGATTCTGGAATTCAGTTGGAAGAAAATGAGAAAAGGAGGAAAGTGAAAATCTCTTTTTTTTTAGCTTTCATCGCGCGTAAATGTGAGAAGCGCACTTAAGAAAATGGACTTGTTCCATTATTGAAATAAATGTACTTGTGTACGCATTTTATCCTCCTTTATGCTGAAGCCACTCCCTTTCCCCCTATCCCGCTCTAGATAATCTACAAATTCGGATGGAGACAGACAAGGAAGCCAAAGTGGCATTATGATGGAGAATCGTGAATGTTGGCTTCATCATCAACGACAGTGCTGCTTCTGCAAGCGGTAGACGTTTGTGTCTGGTTTTCGAATTAAAAATTCATTATACACTCCCTTGCAGCCTCCGTTAGCTCGGTGTGTATTTACGTTGCAAATTGTCTTAATTAATTACAATACACATGCCATACAATGTTGTTGTACCGTCACAGACATGAACGCCGCCGGCATGTTGAGTAAAATATGAAGTAAGCGCATGCAATTGTACAAGACACTTGCATGCGCACTTGCAAAGTGAGTTTTGCTTGACTTTTATGACAGCTGCATAGCGAACGCGCTGCATTCGTTGCATTACAATGTTGCTGGAAACATGCACTTTCTATTTGGGGAGACTTTTCCTCTTCTGCGGAAAATTGAACAAATTAAAACCGAATTTTCGCAGGATACCCGAGCTCTGAGTACCTGTCGCAGCAGCAACTCGAAATTGTTGCAACTAATTGGCTTTCCTCGGTGCATGCATGTGTATGCTTAACTATTTCCTGCTGATGTAAGTGGATTTGTGTTTCTTGTTTGTCATTGCTTTGCATGAGGTAGAATCGATGTCATGCACGGACGAGATTTTTTTTCTTTTCGTTTTCAAATCCCCAAGGAGCTGCGTTTGAGCAACTACGTGCATGGCTTAGTTCTGGGCGGGGCACCAGTGACACTCGAGAAAATAGGTGCGTACGATTTATATTTTTCCACATCTTTTTAATAAGAACTACATTTAAGTGGTCTCCTAATTCCATTTGATCCCCTTCGGATTCGGTTCATTCACTTTGCTCATGGTGGTGGTAAATTTAGATTGGATTCCAGATTCGTGCTCCTCCATCTGATGCACACAACTATCGCATGAAGGGCGAACAAACAGTTTTATTATTATGTTAAGTCTGTTAAGTATGCACTTGTCGAGCAGAGAATGAGGAGGAGGACTCCAGGCTTTAGTAAACCTGTTGCTGCTAAATTACCCCGCCACGCCGTGAGTGGTGTGCAATTTAATCGCACGAGTTTAATGTCCTTTCAAATGGTCTCGTTTATGGACTTATTTGGCTTCGCTTCAACAATTTGTTTATTAACTTGACTCCTTTTTCCTTCTGCGTTATGCAACGACTCCCGGCCGGAGGTGAGGATTCAGTTCATTGCAGAAGGGATCGAATGAAACAGCAGGAGCTAGGAAGAGCTGAACTCTTTCGCTGAGTTCTGATTGCGTCTCAATTTAATTTTATTTGCCCAAAAGAACTTTAGCCATGATGGAAATTAATAAGATCAAATGTGATACTGATGACGGCCATTACTTTAAAACTTTATTTCTAATTGCAACTGAGTTAACTTCACTTCAGAACCAAGCGATTCGCATAAAATATACTCAAATGCAACAGCACTCAATTGAAGTAAGGAACCGATGTCGTGTAGATTCTGTGGAAAGACGGAGTTTATAAATGGGAAATGTGTACATAGATATGCTAGGCACCAGACAGTGAATTCAAACATTAACGCATTATTTGGAAGACATTTATTTGTGTCTGCCAATAAATTTAAATAAAAGAGCCTCTTATGTCATGCGTACACTCACCAAGTACTCGCACTCTACGATTTATTTAATCTCATGGGCACTTATACAAATCCCGCCACTCCAAACAAATGGAAAGGAACTCTTAGAGGGTGTCATAATGGTTTAAAAATAACACAGTCTTTGAAAATTACGTAATCTATGCTCTTTTCGCCACTAAAGAGATTCATTCAAATTCACGCAATTTAGTTAAAATTCTGTGTATCCAAGTGGAGACACTGACAAGAAGCTAAATAATTCTTTCCCTATGCGTGCAATTTCTATTCGAAGCAAATCATCAGAAATTCACGGCGTGTCCATTTTAAAGAATTCACGACAACCGTTCGGGGGGTAGCACTGAGCGATCTGAAGGGCAACGAGGATGACACAAACTAAGTACTTTCCAGTTGAAGCAGAAGTTTATTCACCTTAGAATTTATGTTAAATACACAAGTGCTTGGATGAGGAATTAGTCTGGTTGGGCGTCGTCTTGACGTAATGTGTAACATAAGTTGACTTCGTGGCAAAATGCGGGTCATCGAATCATTGAAGCAAGTCTCTCAATTGCTGGATGATGTACAAAATTGTACTGCAGAAAGGGAAGGTTGTAAACGTTGGCGACGAGTGCTGTAGCAGTTGTAACAGAGAAGAAACATTTCTTCTCGTCGACAATTTGGTTTAATTTTATTCAAAGCCTGAGCTTAATCCGTAAGGTATGCTATAAATAAATTAAACATAATATATATGTATATCGACAATTTTGAGAACAGACAAAATTTCCATTCCAATCTAATAGAAGAGTCTACCTTTTGGGTAAAGTAAGCCACAGTAGCACCAACAGTAGCAGGAAAGAAGAGATACATTTAACTAACAACCCACGGGCAACTTGAATCGGTATTGATTGAGATCTTAAAAGTCAGACGATTTTTTATTCTCTGCGCGTGACCAGTTAATCTCATCATATTTAATTTTTACATAAAACGTACCTCGATGACTGCAAATAAATTATCACCGATTCGAGAATTATTTTTAAACAAAAGTCAGAGTATGGCTAATCCACTTAAGGAGCCACTGAGTTTGGTATTGTTCCCATTTCTCATGCCTCTTGGGGATGATCAATTTAATGTACGCCTCATACAGGTTTTGTATTCTCATACAAGTATACCTGTCAAAAAATCTGTAAAATCAGATTTCGTTGAATTTATTTACATTGTCGTCCACAGCAAATGGACGAATTTGCTTGCAGCAGTATGAGCCAATCAATTTCGTTATAATTAACGTGAAATTGTTTTTAAAATGACCGAACGAGAACCAGAAAAAAAAATGAAAAGAAATAAAATGTTCCTAATGATTGATTGATGTTTTGAATATTTTTAAATTATCATAAATATTAAGACAAAAAGCTTTTTCGTTAATGTCGTTATGATTTATAGCGCAGCGTTAAAAGGCACACTTTAAAGTATGTCTATAATTTATAACAGCAGCTGTGCATGCGTATGTTCCCGCCGGCCCGGGGACGCCAACAGCACACCTTATGACCACTTTGAAGTGTTGAAACAAACAAACAAACAAGAGATAAGCGTTATGTGATCAATATTTTATTGCAAAATTGAGAGCGCTCTATCTGAGATTTGAAACCAATATTGAAATGGCAGTCGAAATATAACGGTAATTTGTTATATGTACAAATAATACATGTTTAGAAAATACAGGCTGATTTAAAAAACTGTAAGAAAAGCATAGAATTTATGTCAGACATGTGAATATTTATTCATTGTTCGTATGCACTTGAAAATAGATACAAATATATGACCTTGACTTAGTGTCAAGCTGATGGAATGCAAAAATCCAATTTAAGACAAAGCTTTGTTTGCCAAAGAATTCATAGTCCTGCTCGATCCCCCCAGGGATTTTAAACCAAATGATTGTAAGCAAGAGCCTACGCGCTGTTACACTACGCCATGACGCACACTCATTGGCCACTCAAGTTACAGTACTTAATACAGTCGGCCATGTTTTTTTACCAGAGGGAGATGGAAGAGGAGTTACACAAGCGGGAAAAAGAAAGGTGTAAGCAATCTTTGATTAATGATGGATGGTCTGAATAAATTGAAAATGTATACCTAGCGAATTTAGTTCAACCCAAAAGAGGAAAATAATTTTTTTGCAAGTAAAATAAAACTAAGTAAATACCGAAATACTGCATTTTTGCAAGCATCGATGACTTAAATGGTGGAAAGTGGAAATAAAATGTGTACGCTTGTTGGTTGAGCCCTAGGTCCATCCCGGACTGTAGCACCACCTTAAGTAAGTAAGTAACAGTAGAGACAACATTTTTTTTGTGAGTTGAACAGAATGAGCCGTTTTGGCTTGTCGGCGAGATTTTGTCATGTAAACTAGTGCAAAAGTGCGGCGTTTGGTTTTTGCCCATGGGTCTATGCACACAACTCGTGACGCTTGACGCTACGACGAATATTCGTTAAGATATGGCGAGTTACTCCCCGATCTGTGCCGCAAAATCATTGTTATCGAGTCCTGCACGAATTCTCCTGAGGCATATACGAATGATGTTATATTTAATTTATTATGACAAGATCCAAACAATATATTGCTATAAGAATTTCATTAATATCTAAATCAAAAATGTATTCTATTTATATTTACTTTCGGAAGTACAAATTAGATGACCCCGTAAAATAGACGAGACCACCAACTACACAAATCTTCATCAAGTAATTACTTTCGAACAGAATGCAAAATTGAAGACGCACCTCATTAAATTCGTAATTTTCCTCCACACGAATGAGAGTAATTCGCATATTTTTCTCTATATTTGGAGCAAACCATTGCGTCAGAATATACATGGCTTCGTATCCCTCGCAAGTGTGAACAAGTAGAAGTATATTACTTGTTTATGAAAGCAAAGCCAAATAGACTCAATGAAAGAAACTGAAAATATCATTGGCCCTGAATAAACATACGAAGCATATGCCACATCATAAGTCTCATTGAATCTGCGTACATCTCGGGACACTCTATTTACGTACACGTTTGCTTATATTTGATAAATACAGCACAGCACGCGCCTTAAAATAAACTCACATCTCATCATCCACTAGAGCCCGCCCTTGTTTTTATTCGCTCTCCCCCGCCTCTGTCACCGTAACTAGAAACACACAAATAAATGTTTATAAACATTCAACAAATGCTGCATACAGCTCACATCGTAAACCACTTTGGGATAACAAACAAATGGGGCCCAGCAAGATCACCCTCGGCCTCCTTTACCTCGCACCTTCTAAAGGCAGGGTGTCCGTAAATCTTCGTACACGGAAATTACTGTCCCAAAAAAACAAGGACCAGAAGTATGCAGATACATTTTGCATACGCTCTAGAAGTGAAATGGACTCCAAGGACTATCTCCGTGGTGTAAGAGGAAGAGTGGGATTAAAGTATGTGGCGTGATCTTCGGTCATGTGCCCAAAACGTATTTATTCTGTAATTATTTTTGACTTTCTCTCTTCCCTTAATTTTCTTTTGTTTTTTTTTTTTTTTTTTCTTGTGAATTTTACTACTTATTTGAGCAGTACGCCGTTAAAGGTGTCAAATAAATTTGCCTGAGTAATCCATTTCGATTCGTTCACGTTGAGGGTGTATAACGGTGTCGGCCAGGAAGGTGTGGTATGGATTCACATTGTAGAAGAATATTTCCTTCAAAGTGTAAGTACACAGTTGGTTTTTGATTTCAATCAAGGCCACTCCTCGAAACCATCATTACGCAAAACAAAAATGATGAGACCAGTGCCAAGACAAAAGTGTACAAATTCATGGTTCTACGGGGTTCATCCCTCGGTGCTTTGTTGTCACAGAAAAGATATATTTATGGATGTGTCAGTCGTAAACGGAGCGTGGATAAAATTTAGTTCAAGGACTAATATTTTTCCTGTTATTCTATATCTCAGCCATTAACCCTTTACGGCGCACATACGAGGCATTTTTTTTTTGTTCTCTAAATACCCAATATCCTACGTCCGTTTTTGTCTATCCTCTCTTCTTTTTCACTCACTCACTCGTACTGACCGTCGGTGGATTTGCCAAGGTGGATCAATTTTAAAGACCTCACTACATGGTGGAATAATTGTCAGTTGTAGGCAACGGTCCGTTATCCGCACATTTAACCTCAACCCTTTTTTTATGACCAACGCCATGCAGCCTAGTTAGATAAGTACTTAGGGGAATGAAAAACACACAATCGGCAAAGAAAGGATGTTAAAACAAAACAGAAATTTACCTGGCACCAGGTTGCTGTTACCGCACGTACCTAGCACGGAGTCAGCTGCCTCTGGCTCTCCGCACCAAGTCGTTTTTCATCTTTCAATGAATATGCGAATAAAGGTTCCTGACCCTGGAAATCATTATTTACTTGATTTTATGACTCTTAAGTAACCACGAAAGGAGGTGTGTCGGTGGCGATTATGAGAAGAGGTGAACACGTACTGTGCCAAAGCTGTCCTTTAAAATAGTGGTTTCTACACACACACACGGAGGCCGAAATTAATTATGACGAGGTTTTACGTCTTGGAATGTTAGACAAATAGTGCTTAGAATAGTTAATGGGCAAATGATAATTGTATGAGATTAAAAGTTTAAGATAATGGCGGTCGAATCAAAATCGCTTAGATGACTACACCGCATTAAGTGTGGTGAATTCGAATGTGGTGCCATTGGATATCAATGGCCAACTGATATCAATGACAATCAATTTCTCTAAAACAATGCCCTTTGTCGGTTTCAATCTCATACAAATCATGAATCCCTGGCAATTAGAGGAGAAAACTGTGCACATAACATTCTAACTTCGAATTCTGTTTAAAAATCCGAACGGAAATCGAACTCGGAGACATCTTTCTGTTAATGCCGGGCTCTAAAATCAATGTAGTCTCTCATGGCGACTTTATAAAAAAAACACCCATGTTCTACGCATAGCCCTGTTCTAAGCACAGGCAACACCGAATGCGCCCATATATCTTGCTCTTGGCGGGAGGGAAGTTCTGCGTTTGAGATTCAGCTTCTGCATCCCTCAGATACAGATTTCTAGGAGTTTCAGTGATGGCAGTGACCTAGCGAAATTTCAATCGAAAATCTGTACATTCGTCGTTAGATCTAAATGGTTCTCTACAAGTGGATAGTGGATGAATTCTAGTTCAATCCAAAGTGACAGTAAAATGGACCACACCAGGTTTAAATGTATCCGCTAGGTCACCGCAACGAACCAGCGGGTTGTGCAGAGGTATGAGGCTAGATCCAAGCCATATATGATTCAAAATGTATTGTCCTACGCCATGTAGGACTGCTCGGAGAACCTAAACTAACATATTCTCTGAAACTAAAGATTGCCTTGAGAATCTTGATGCTTAGGCTGGTTATTGAACAAACAAATTATTTATCTTTTTCGTAGAGTGATAGTTTGATTATAGGCCTTTCAGTCTTTGGATACACTTGGAGCCTGATGATACAGCATCATCAGTAGTAGGCTTCTGCAATTTAGTTCAGTTCAAAGAGTGCTCCATTTAATTGAAACCTGTTTATTAAACTATTTCGTTCTTCTAGTTCATTTAGTTCAATACAGTTCCCTGCTGTGCACAATGCGCATACAACCACAAAGCAAAACACTCGATTTATTTCGAATTAGTTCAGTTTATGTTACTGAATTACATGTAAGTAAGGTAAATCTGAGTTTGTTGAGCTACTGAACTAAATGAACTAAAATAAAAAGGTGAATTAGCTCTCTTGTTAGAGCTCTTTTTTGAACTAGTTCGTTCGTGAAATACACAAGCCTAATCAATAGTCCTCTCTCTAGTAGTGGGGACTACAATTTTATCCCATACGCTGAGGCTTGAGATTGTCTCTGTACTCAAGAGGTGTGGCCATAAAAATGTGCGGATTCGATCCGTAGATTCAAACCGCGGCTTCTCGGCGCTGTTACCGACTACCTTATACCGCCCTAATGCCATTACCTCAGTCCATCATTATCATCAATGGCACCAGCGATGGTTAGGTGAGACATACACTTAAGCCTGTAAATGCAAATCTCCAACACGAATGTTTCAGAACCTCCTTTGTACTCCCCTGGCAGCTACTTAATTAACTTAAGGACTCACCACCTACTGAACCCGGAAAAGAATTTCCCCATTTTGAGACAACTACAAGTCAAGCTCTCTCTCTCTCTAAACAAATCGCATTCCAGACCTTGTTAACCGCTGTTTCGTGTTAGCTACGAACAACAAATTTACATAATCCACCCCAAATAGTAATTCACAGTCAGTCGGCGCACGTGAATACATGGATGAACCCTTCATCGCCCAGATGACGCATGTCCCCGTCCACTTAAGCCAGACTCTTATCAAAACCACAAGTGGAACTTAGAATTGTTTAATAAGAGCTCATTAATTGGACGACGCGCCGGTTGCCCAGTCAAGCGGCCCTTTTGAAACTGAGCCACGACTTGCGGTCTACGCACAAACTTGCGTGGTCGGGAAGAAATAATAAAATTGAAGCGACTCACTCATCTTTTGAAAATAGGAAATTCCAATCGGGCCGCCATGGCGGGCGTGTAATCAACTCATTCAAGTGGTTCCAATATGGAAATGGTGTTCTTCACTTTTCCTCTTTTTGAAATCAATTAACCACAAACACTCGATGGAGCGAACACTCGAGGCACTAGTTTTCTAAAAATAGCCTTCCCACGTAGGAGGTCCTACTACACAGAACCAGAAGAACATGCTCCTCTCCGCCCCCTGCCAAATTCAATCATTTTCCTTAATTAAATGTCATTTGCTTGCTTTTCTCACAAGAAGAAAGTTAAAGATACTAAAAAAAGACTGAAGGCATTTCTTTGATGTAGTCACAGACAGGCAATGTGCTGGGGCTGGCTGACTGGCTGATTCCACGCCGCCATCACCGTCATCCATTAAAATGTCGTCCTCAGATTTTAAATAAATAAAATCCACAATCCGTGTGCTGTTGTGGTGAAGCGCTTATTTTCGTTCACCCATGTGACACACACGACCGAAGAGGAACAGATCACGTTCCCAAAGCTTGTGCGTCTTTGCCTTCGTGCCAGAAGCCTGTAAAACTGCCAAGATGCAGAAGGCCCATCGAGGAAGAACAAGAATATCAGTTCATTGCCTACCATTGGAATTTGTGTTTCTCCTCACGATTTTGACACAGGCACAGATGGTTCGGGTGGGAAAGCTGTTTCATGCACAGCCATGGCAACCGAATGGCCAATCTAATTGATATTCAAGTGCAATGCGCGTGGAATTGCTGCAGCACAACGAATGGTTCCTCCTGAACGCGTGTAATGCAAAATCAAACAGGCAACGCGTTCAACAGTTCCCCTCCCCTTCGTTTGGGGCCGGCCAGACTGAGAGTGTCTCCCCCTCTTGGGGCATTTACTTTGCGATCTCCTATTAAAGTGCCGGATGAAATTATATCAAACACATGCTGCATCTTAAGAGGCGCATTTTATTGTTATTATTTTGGGCTCTCCATGCCTCTTCTGTCTCTGTCTAAAAATCCGAGGGCGGTGGATGTGACGGTGTGTTTATGGACGTTATCCTCTTCAATGTGCTGAGCGCTGTAATCGTATCCAGCGGTTTCCATTCCAAATGCACTTAAGACAGTTGCTAAGCAAAAAGAATGGCCGTAGTTCCATTAGCTGCGGCCTACCCAACAAAGTAGTTGGTAGTTGGAAGGCGACTCGTGACTGAAACCGATTTTCAATTCAAGATAATTATCTTTCAAATCGCAAACTAAAGGAAATTAGTGTTGTTTTGCCCTTGAGGGTAATTTGAAAAGACGTTTTACAAGGAATAGCCGACAAGAAAAAAAATAATATTTGTATGTTTAAAAATAAAGGAAATGAAAATATCAAATTCAGAGTTGTTTTAATTTATTTAATCGAATTACCATCATTCTATTGAGACTTCTTTGGTATTATACTGCTTTTCCAAGTATTTAGCAATATTTTCATTATTTTATTATTTTTTTGTTTTTGATGATTGAATTAAAAAAATACACCCTTCCTGCTCATATTGAGCATGTTAACAGGTGCTTTTGTGATTTACTATTGATGTTGTTCATATATTACAGCTCTTTGTTGAGGAGAATGTTATTTGTTCGTGCACACAAAGCGAGGTGTGCTAAAATAAAAAAAATACTTGCGAACCCTAGACTAGACTAGATGCAAAAATGGTTTTGTACACGAAGTCATTGTTGCCATAAAATGTTTCTTTGCATGCATCTAACAAAGTAGCAACTCTTACTCAGAATGCATAATCGAGAAGCAGAAATGACTTGATATAAAGTTAATTATCGATTCTACAGCAATGAACGGAAAATAATCCCAGAAAAATGAACAAATACTAATGACCAAAGCTTAGTATTTTGTTAGATTTCCGATATGACCAGTGACCAGAAGAAGGATGGAAAACCCAAATAAATTAAAAATATTACCAAATTTTTCACTAATTCTGAAGACATTATAAAAATTAATTAAGGGAACCCAAGGACAGTTGTATCACACGAGATAAGAAGCATTGCTTATTGGTGCCATTGGCTTTAGCGGCAACCCCTCCTCACATTAATTCATAATTAAACAAAAATGTCAACAAAATGAAAAAAATAAAAATAAAAATTAAAAATCCAATTCCTTCAGTAAGACTTCACGAAACTTGTTTCTCATTTGAATAAAGAACAGCAGAGCAACAACAAAACCGAATATACATTTATTCAAAATTCCATTTGATACACATCCATGTCATGCATGTCATTTTTGTTCGTTCATTTCTTCTATCTGTCATCGAATGTATCTCATGGTTGAATAAGATATTCAGATATCAATTTGGTATAGCAGCCAATCGCTGGTTATGTCTCTGAATAATATTTTTTCTTATTTTTTTTTTTTTTTTGAGTACATGTCCATAACTCTTGGTATCTATTGAATAAATTGTTCTTTTCTTCTGTTCCTATGGGAAATGCGATTGTATTAGCGTATCTTCTTAAAGGGATCTGGTTACGAAAAGGTCATCGGGAAAAGCAATGGGAGTTTTTTTTGGTTAAGACCGTTCTGAGTTACCCATACTGTGATACACGGAATTCCGACGATTAAATGAATTTCAAATTGGATGATTTCATTTGAGTTGTATTTAGTTGATTAGTCAGGGTATCGCGATGGTGTTGAGAATTGGATATCCTATTAGTCACAGATAGAGCTGACGGACATTTGTAATTCCTCCAAAGGGAGTCGTTACAACTGACATTGTCACAGTTCCGCCTTATTTTCACCGCGGTATGATGTATATAAGTGCATTCGTTTTTAATTTATTAATTTCGGTTATAGTAAATTGGGGATATGCATGTATTTCCTCGGATACAGTAAATTCTTGCATTTATCAAGGAAAACTCAAGATATCATTAAGCTAAGTCTAAGAGGTCAGAGATCACATATATGACAACACATTCAATGAACTACGATCATCTGAACACACTTACGATTTTCACAATATGGATTACCCCTTTATTTTAATTCTCTTGAGGAGTTTAAGACATTCCAGAAAACTGCAAAAAAAAATCCTGAGTCCGATCACTGCAACCGTCAATACATTGTGTGTTTGTTCCTTCTCATTTCCAAGTGAAGTTGTCTGCTGTCCGAGGTGATAAGTCTCAATCTAATGAAAAGAAAAATTGCGTTCAACTTCTCCGACTTACTGATATATTTAATGATAAAATTCCGCATTTTGCACTATTCAAACGTACCGCAAATGTAAAAAGATCAGTGCTGGTAGAACTCAGAAATAAATTCAACAAGCAATCAGCTAAAACATCTCGTGTACCACTAAGCCGACCTAAACGCGTCCAAGTTCTCTTAGAAGGTGCGGTTCAACTCAAGGATGGTTATATCCCGCAATAGAACAAGATGCAAAATAAAATATTTTCTCGTAGACATCGTCAGAATTCCAATCAGCATGAGCGGTAGATTGACACACATTTTTATGAACTTGAAATACCCTTTAGTTGAAGCTTTCGCTACGCAACACAAACAATAAACGCTCAGACACTTGTAAACTTATCTCTCGCAATTCACTTAATCATATAAAAATGAGACCCTAAGGTGTTTGCACACGGGTCTAATAAAACAAAAAAAAGCACACAACTCCTCGTTCCATAAATTTAGAGAACACTGTAAAACTATGACATGACTTATTGTCCATTCCCCATGGAGTCATGGACTGTCCCCAGATCAGCTAAATATTCTCTACTCTGACAAACGTGTCGAGACGGAATCATTTCTACATGCCACACGGACGACACAAATATCAAAATTCATTGTCTAGGTGTCTTCGGTGCCCGTTGCCAGTTGCCCGTGCCCGGTGTCTCTGGAGTGAATTTTCAACATGTTATGCACGCTGAGTTATGACAGTAACACTGAATATGGTTTCAAAAACACATTTGTTATTGAAATTGTAAAGCACCAATCAATGTACGGTCGTATAAATTGTTTTAGTGCAGTTTACATGTTATCGTTAAATATTATTACAAAATTAAGAAGACGATAAAACGAGCTATTAAGTAATAAGCTTGTTTTAAATATTCCCTCAGCTTTATTGATCTTAAATAAGATTATCAACAATCTTATTACATGACAATGGCTTCCAGTCTGGATCAGCATTGAAAATTGCAGCTACCATCTGCTGCAAGATGTTTTCCAAAAACTAGTTTGATTTATCCAATACGACAACCACTCCACCGTCAAGATTCCAGTCATTTAGCAAAGAACCTACACCTGTTACTAACATCAGACCAGTATATGATATGCTGGTCTCGTCTTCTCTTATTCGAGTCCAATTAGACAATTTGGCGTCGGGCTCGTTTTACGTTTACACCGATAAGAAAACGCCATGCAACCGGAGTTAACACTTAAGAAATCCGAAGACACAATCTCGAACAAAAAGCTCAGTAAACATCACAAAACAGAGCAGAGCCGAGCACACTCTACTCCATTAGTCAAGCGAAATTGCAGACAGTAAACAAAACAAACAGACAGACAGCATAAACGCTGCCATTTAACGATCATTGTAATTTCACGCCTTCCCCGGCGAAGATTTATGAAACGTCAAACTCTTGCTCGGGTCCGCTCGCTTACTGTCGCTGCTGCCTGCCGGCCGGCCGCTGCCGCCTTCGCCGCCATAGCTGTTGTCAGCCATCGCCTTCGCCTCGCTGCAGCACAGTATACACGCTTTATGATTTAAAACCGCCATAATCATAAAGATGTTAGCTGTTATTGTTGTTTTGTTTGAATTTAGTTGTTATCATTGTTTTTTTTTTTTTCATTTTGCTTATGTTCGCCTGGTTTTTCTCACTTCTTTTAATTTTCCGTTTCTGTGTTGCTTTTCAGTTACGCAAACATAACGATATACAACGTGGATAGGTACTTAATCAAGCACCTAATGTCTATCAACGGATTGCTAGAAGGTGTCAGAACCAACCACACTGACGGCAGCCCCTTTCGAACGACAGGGATCATAAAAATCGAAAAAGAAAACGACTCGCAATAAAGTAATTAGCGTTGCAATAAACGGAATAAGCGGTATGAATGAACGTACATACATCACCTAGTCAGGGAAACGTAAGGACCCTTATTGGGAATATGAATAGTCATAAACTGCAGCATCGCATGCCAGAACAGCAGTCCAGCTCAATCCACCTGCTGTAGAATTGGCTCTAGTTGGGCCTTTACTAACCGACTTTTCTGACACCAGTGGAAGTCGCTATTCTGCGTCTCTTGCCTGCTTTACCGCTCACCAACACAAGTGAAATTTAAACTTTTCTTTGTGTGCGACGGGATCTCTTAAGAGAAAAATCACATCCACTTCTCTGCAGTGAGTCTAATTAGATAAGCAGTAAGCACTAAACTCCGAAGTGGTATCTCATCATTTTTGTAGGATTCTCTGTGCCTTTCGGCGGTATCGGTCTGAGATGGTGTGAGTCGTTCTCACCAATACTCTAATAAGTAGATTTTTAAGTTAAAGAGAAATGGAATATGAAATGTGGAGTTACTTTTACTGGGCAAGAGATGGCGCGGAGAAACTCAATTCTAGTTCAATTCTTGGATAAAATGGTAGTTGCATAGGCTTAAAGTGTTATCACGGTTGGAACAAGTGTAAAAGGGGTTGTCTGGATAAAAGAAAGAATTCGCATCGACTTAATATCCTTAACGTTTCTGAATGAAATTTAAAAAAAATTACAAGATTGTGTCCTTTGCAATTTCCTTTTATTAAATAGAGGGAAATCGATAGATTTGAAAATCTTGCACGAATCCACCATGAACTTGTTTTTCTTAATTTATTAAAAATACTACAGAGTTGACAGAACTGCGGCAGAATACACGATATTCTGTAAATTATATTAAATATCAATATGATGATGATGATGATAATTTAAAATTAGCCTGAGAAGCAAAGATGCTATCTGTTGGAAGAGCAATTTATTTATGATACTGTCAGAAGTCTGTCCACTTGTCAATCAGTTACTCTAGCTTCTCTTCGGTGTTGAATAAATCAGTTGCCTTTTGCTAAGGCTGAACAGGCGATGTCAATCAATGTATCTATTTAAAGTTTAGCGTTGTTCTGCTTGCCATTAGTCATTGGTAAGTATTTTCATTAATTGTTTATGTTAATAATGTGTAGTCTTATTAAATGTTAATACTGATATATTTTCTTGCAATTTATAATAAGTTTTGTATAGTAAGATAGTCTATGCCACATCTCTGTAAATTGTGCAATGTTGTTTATAAGAAAATGTGTAAATAGTATAATTCTAGTATTGTTAGTCGAACTAGTTTAATCATTTTTGTCTATTACACTCTTGGCCAAATGTAAACGGCACCATTTCATTTTGTCTATGCTGTCAAATAACTTTTTGGAAGTAATTAGATTGAATTTTATGATTTGCGGCGTCATTATATGATGTTGTAAACGACTTTTATTTTTTTAAGAAAGGTCTCCAATGCACTTTTACAATGAAATAGCGGTTTTATGCACTTCTTCCGGTGTAGGATCAGTGTGCGATCATTGCTCGAAATCGATGGATGCGTGACCAAGTTGCTTTCTGCTGTTCCTAATAGTGAGCGGCCATTCATTAAACTTTTTGGTTTTTGAAGATACATATAGCCAATTGTAAAGGATACATTTGGTCAAGGCTGTGTGTAAGTACAATGAATTGGAAAAATAAAAATGGGCAAAAAATGAAAACAACAACGATCTTATTTACTTGATTGAAGTGCAGAACAGTTACTGTATACAGAATAAGGAAAGCACTACTGAGCGGAAGTGGACTCGCTTATTGCACATCAGGCAATGTTGGTTCAAGTTAAAAACAAACAAATTTTAATGGGTTTCAGTAAAATGATATAGCTGAATAGTTCCATGGGTCGCAGACCTGATAAGTTCAATGAAATTGAGTTGTTAGAGAAGACCAAGCTCGTGCTTTACACAACTATTATTCTGTCAGTCCTACGGTATAGAACACAAAGCTGTCTGACTGGCAGAACAGCAGATGACCTTAATCGAAAAAAGGGACGCGTCGAATATATGGCCCTGTCTGGGAAGAAAGAGAATAGAGACAGACGCAACTGCTTACTCTTTAAGTCATTTAAGTCGATGAGGATGTCGTACGCTATCCAAGTCACTTAAGCCCTTATGACTACAAGCAGCGTCAAGACCACGAAGGTTGAAGAGCAGCTAATGCTCCGACGTATCATGGATCGCTGACCTGAAAAGGTATTTCAATAGAATGTGTGTTGCTTCTTTAACTTTTATATTTGAACATATTTTCTAACTCGAAAGTTTTGTCGGGATGTGTATCGAGTTCTGATTTATGTGGTACATGCAGTGAGTTGGCTTTTTATTTTACATGCAAAACTCAACTTCCCCGTGCAAAGAATGAAAGAAACACTGAACACAAAAGATTTGAGTTTGAATTTAAATTTTTCGTTGTATGTTGTGCAACAAAGGAGGCTCAGGCCTGAATTAATATTTGAGAGATAGCTTTCACGCGTCTTGAATTGAATTGAATCTTATATTTGACAGGTAATGGATTCGGTACAGAATACATGATGTATAGCTGAAGTGCTTTCAGCTATTGTTAGCTAGAAATCCTTCAACTTGGTTTGGTTAGTTTTATTATATTCTGGCTAAAATGTACCCATGATGAGAAGAGAAGATCTTCAATGGAACATTTAAACACTTAATTAGTATATTTAGCAGATGGGGAGAGTAAAAAGAAATATTAAATGCATGCATACAAGAGCACAATCAAAAAAGTGTTTGCCGAAGGACTACAAGCCGTACATATTCATTCAGTCATACAGAAACCATTTTGTGCCACCTGGCCTGGGATAAAAGTTGAAGATGTTGACTCCTTTCACAAAAGCATAATAAATCATGGTTCAAACGGTTTTCATCAACAGAGAACTGCAATTCATTTAGTCGAACAGAGACCAGTTATTAAAAACATTCACAAGCAACAAAAGATTAGGTAAACATAAGCTTACCATTTTTTTTTGGGCCCCTACCAGGACACGTCTTCTAATTTGATGCCTGTAATCTTAGAAAATATCTTTTTGAATAAATAGCACATATTAATACGATTGCACAAAATATATGTGTTTAATGCATATACATTCATCATTATTGAAATAATTCGCTCAACGGGGGCAGACGTTCCTGGTAGACAAAATGCATACTCGAGGAAGCGTTTGAGATTTGGCAACAAGATCCATTACTCGTTAAAATGGTTAAAAAGTTGAACCCAGCTATCCTCACAACTCCTACTGTCATCTTTCCAAATATCAATGTTTGCAAACCAGTGCATTCTCGCCAGAAAAGTTCATCAATTTCGATTAGAACTGCTGATGATTCTATTTCGGGGTTTATATTTTGATTGTATATTCAGATAAAATGCTTTCAACCCCTAAAACCACCCACAATTGCAAGCGATCATAAAAATTCTTAAATTCATCGGATGAGAATCAGATTCGTCCTTTAATTCGGCTAATAGTTTTTTTTTTGCTCCTTCTGGTACGAAGCCTTTCCTTGAGATTAATTTTCAATTTCTCATCTCCATGACAATACAACTTACTGTAGAATCCTTCAAATGGCTGGTAGGAGAGAAGGAAATCGAGTATGTCTGTGCTTTTTGTATTCAATTTCAGCAAATTCAATTCGTTCCATTTGGAACAGATAAGGAATAAAATTATATTTTTGAAGGAAAATATATAAAAATGTAATGGTATATAAGCCAAACTGTTCAGAACGAGACCTTCAAGCCGGGTAAGCCTAGGTAACCGTATACATTCCTCATATCAGGCATTTTGTGACATTATTGTACAAATCAACTGTGATCTAATAGGTGAAAGAAGGGAAACAAGTTTCTTCAAAATAAATAAACAATCATTTCGATACGCTGCTTCGTTAAACCAAAAAAACCGAACAAGGAAACACAGTTTGTTGAAAAATTCCTGCATTATAAGCAAATGCATGCAAATTAATTGACAATTCAAATATTTGAAGTATATCAAATAATCACTTGGCTGGGAGTCGACATTATTAGCATCACTAATAAAAAAAATAAATTAAGACGATTAACATAATCTGAATTAGCCAAAACAACGCCGCCATTCATGTAAGTATATACGAAAAAAATATTTCTCAGTTGAGAAGGAAAAAAATACCTACCTATAGCCACACGTATCATCCCAATGATCATTCCTTTAATACAGAACCCACTTTATACAAATACATACGTTCAACTGTGTGAGACCACAAATGGCAGCCTCAACTATTTAGTAGATAAAACTCTTCCACAGTCATTAAGGCTTCTCTTAATGAATTGTGTATCACACCTTTTGACAACAAGATAACCCATAACGAGCCATATATTACTATTCGTTAGTCACAATCACTTGTCACAAAATGTCAGAGATACTCAGCGATTCTCTCTTCTCGACACAACAACAGACAACAACGACAGAATAAAAACCGATCCAAAGCAGAGAAATATGTTAATTCGACAAGAACTGCTCAACCATTAACCCGCTGTCACTTGTTTCGACTGCCATTTTCCATGCTTCGAAAGCCATTAGAGTGTATCGTCTCTCAGAGTCTCATCGACAGCAGCGTCATCATCGTCATCATCACCATCATCTTCGTCATCCGAATAAGGTGTACATATATCCAAACGGAGAAAAAAAATGTACAACAAAAAATGGGAAATGGATATTTTTATCACAACAGAAGAGATACGAAATAAAAATAAATTTTCCAATTTTATGTTCAAATGTAAATTACCCCTCAAAGGAAAATGGGAAAGGAAAAAAAAAAAAAAACGGCAAGACGATGTGAGTTGTGATCCGATTATAGGGGGAATAATTTTGAATAAAAATATGATGACCAGACCAAAAGTTGTCCCTTCTTACGGGCCAGCAGGCAGCCAGGCACACCACCAGAGAGAGGAGATACATTTTTCGATTTTAAATCCCAAGATATTCTCCACTTTTCGTTCGCCTCACTGTGTGTGCGTGAGTGTGTGCATGGGTGTGTGTGAAGCTCTGAGCACACGGTTTGGTAAATAGAACCACACAATGCTCGTTAGCCGCGCCCCTTTCATAATGGCTGTCGGGTGAACGCTGTGAGTGCCATGAGAGCTAACAAGGCTTGTCGGCACTGGCTCTCGTAAGCTGCACACACACACTATGGCACTGCAAAACCGGTTGGTGGTGTTTGGCAGCTCAAATGAGACAGCCGTCGGTGCGATAGACGCGTTCCGATGAATGACAGAGAGAGATGGAGAGCTAAAATGGTATACGAAGCATCATGGCCATTTCGTCTGCCAGAGTGAATAAATATTTACACAGTCACAAGTCACTTAATGGGATGCCTGCCTGGCAGTTTCCCCTTCGAGGGCATAAAAAGCAACCAAGCCAACCGAAAAAAGAGGGTGATTCCATGGAATACTGGCTGACAGACACGGAGAATGATGGACGGGAAGCCATCCGAAATCAAATAATCGATGGCTGCGGCGTGAATATGAAAACTTCACCAAGTGGAGTAGGTATCTTCGGCACGGTACAGTACGCATATGGTGTTAATTAGTTTATGCGCGCACTCAGCATGGTGTGAGATTCTTTTTACGCGAATTTCACTTGACACTCTGCACACTCCAGATGTGAAGATATGAGAGATACACTTTTTTTTAATTTATTTCCCACAACTCCTCACGGAATATTCGAGCTGGGGTTGCTGCTGCTTCTGGGTTATTATAACGAAGTGTGATTAGTATGCATTAGCAAGGGGAACGCGCCATGACGCTTAACTAGCAAGCGGTCTGAAACGAATTAAGAGAATCCATACAGTGTTGCAGCTTTAATGTGTTTTATAATCTGCTTGAGAAGTATTAATAATTCATATATTATGTGCGAGAAATTTATGGCAGTGTCTCAGTTGCGAATGCCTGGTGGAGCCTGATTAAACTTAAGTGGGGGCTCCTTTGTCAGGTAGCCACTGCTGGAGTATCATTAAAGAAGGGGATTGTTTTAGATTCAGTCTACATGTGTACATTTTTGCTTAAAATAATCTCTCTCACTCATAACATATTCTTGAAAGCAGCTGCAGTACAAAATTAAGTATTAAAAGTCTTGAGTTTCGTGGGACTTAAGCATGAAATCAATTGACTGCTAACTGCTAACTGAAATTCAATTGATTTCATATTCGTTCATGAAACTCTTAGAAGATGTTCGTTTCTCCGATGTCATTCGATTTTTTCAGCATCTGCTCTTCTTCTCAATGTCTTGCCTAACACCTGTCAAGGGTTGACGATTTATGGATCAAGTCGGTAGGCATTACATAATCGGTTAATGTGCAGTAAGACAAAAGAAGGAAAGAGTCAGTTGACGTTTAGGAAAAAAGGAGTTGCCTTCAAGCACGGGAAACGAAAATACTTTTTAGCGATGGTCATGTCAATAATTAGTTGCGCTGATCCACCGATGCGCGAAGGTATCCACTGCTCTTCATTCAAAGTCCATTTGTTGACGGATCATTAGTTATGTCTTAAGTTCAATGAGTTAAAAGTGTGTGTTGCACTTCGTCATTGCGGTTAGTATTGAAGCAGTCGTATGTAAGTGCACGTGCGTACGTTGTTGAAGCATTTGACTTGTAAATAACGCCTTCGACTGAGTATGCACAAATGTACCTTCTTCCAAAATACTTGATTAAGTTCTCCTATCTTCAGGCTATTGTGTGCTGAACTCCGTGATACTCCGAATTAAATGAAATTGCCGCTGGAGTTCCGCAGGGGACCGTGTATTGTCCTACCTTATTACTATTGTACACTAGCGACATTGCCCATACTGAAGCAGTTGACTTTTCAGATGATATTCTTATTTCGACAACGGAAGGCTCATTAGAGTTAGCAACTGAAAAACTGCAAAGTAATCTAAACAAATTAGACGACTGGACAAAACTTTGGCACATTGCTCTTAATAAGACCTAATCGAGGCATATTAATTTTATATTTTAAGAAAATATCTTCTTATGTTTCACATCTCCTTCTCTTCTTCTTCTTAAAAGGCGTTATCCTTCAATACTCTCAATATCATTTTATACCAACTGAGAGGTACACGCAGCTGGTTTCAATCCCCAGATACTATCAGTGCCACACAAACTGTAAGGAAATACAACCCTTGATTAAGCATCACATTAATGTCACTCTTTCAGAAACCTTTTTCACAAAATAAGACACTCGTGACTCACAAGTTGCCACTCCGAACCAGACTGCCATCAAAATATTGCTTCCTTGATGCAATCCATACAATAACCATAGCCTCCAGGTCATCGGCAGTAATTTTGCATATCAAACGTAACGCCCCCTGCAGAGTTGTAACCCAAATACATTCTTCTTTTTTTCCAAATCCAAAGATAACTGCATTCATATCGTAAATTGGATCTGTTCCGAGTAGTCGCATTGCACTTCGCACCTCATTCAAAGGATCCGCATGCATTGTTGCGTCAATGCGCACGTTTACTCCTTTTGCATTCAAAAACCCATGGAATTCCTAGAAAAGGCGATTTCTCTTTTTTTCTGCTCGCATTTCAGCCATACTGACATCTTCGAACACGGAACGTATGGTTTCAAAATGTTGCATAAAATCTAGGTCAGATATCCTAACGGATATTTCATATTATACGACTGGTCATAAATCCTTCTCGCAGTCCTCTGTGTGTATCTCCATTTTCAATGCCTTTGTTCATCTTTCCTCTGGACTGAGTGCGGTTGAACGGTTTAACCCTTTTCGCTTCGCTGTTCGTCTACCACAGTCAGTCCTGTGCTGCAGAGCTGTCTCGCTGTATGAAAGAACCAAAATATTTAGAGCACCGCTTGCAGGGCATCACAATGATGGTCATAAATCGCTGTGTTCGTCGAGCTCGCTTTTACAGAAGCGCGCAAGTGCCGCTTCGCATTTAGTTCTAGTCTATCCCGAAATGGCCACAGCGAATTTGTGAGGCTTCCATATGGATGCACGAGAAAGGCATGCCAAAGGTGTTGAACTTTGGAATATTTATGAAGGACGGTGTTCGGTGGTCTCTCTCTCCTTCTGCTGTACCTTCTGATGCGTAAAAAAAGTCCAAATGGATCCTAATTTTTATTTATTATAAGGCCTTACAGATCTTAAGTGGTCATGCACATTATGTTGTTTTTTTTTCTTTTTCTTTTTGTTGTAATCATTATATTCGATTGCGTTCTCTATGTTTCTATCGTATTGCATTATGTCGCGCATTCAATTCAAGGTGTGGAAGAACCTGCCATGGGGTTGGTCCACGAAAGAATGTCCCTGAAATCATTATCATAATTTTCTTCTTTTCCTGTTTTTCTCTTCGTTTTATTTTTTTGTTTTCTTGTTCGGTTAATCAAAGTTACAATCGTACTGTCGATCCGTATATACGAAACAAAATGAGGTTTCAGTTCCAGTAAAACTGGTTCTACTTGGTTAATCTGAGATTTGTTTCTTTTTTTCTGTTGAATTTTGGTACGGAAATCGTTTGGCTGTTATGTGTTCTCGGAAGAATTCGTATACATTTGTAACGTGTTGTATACGAGGAAGAACAGAATTCATTTCATGTGAGGGGATTTCGAGTGGACCAGGGAATGTCATCTCCATTTATTTAACTTAACGTTGGATAAGAATCCTCTGAGTCCCAATAATCAAAGGCATCTGAAATGACCCGTATAACAGAAATGTGGGGTGCCAGAATGCTACAAGCAATCAGTTTGTATACTTCATTGCTTTCAGGGATATACGACGGTAATAACAGAGAATGATTTAGGTATATATTACCCCAGAAGATGAACTTCGTTTCTAACGTTGTACAACAGCGGTAGTTATTTCCGGCAACATATATTCATTTTTGATACCTAAAAGTACATAATATTTTGCTAATTGTACAGACAATGACAAAAGTTTTACTCAAGAATGGTAACCAAACTCGAAGCGTTTCATCATTAAAAAGCAAATCTGCGATAAAATGAAGACCAATGGTGAAGATGAATTCAAACAGTCTTGAGTTCGAGTTCAAAAATGTCTATTAAGTCTTATTTTAAGAACAATAGATATGTCAACACTTCAGCAGAAACGTTTAAACTGCACTCTTTACCATGTTTGTAAATATTTCCGATTGTGACATACAATTCCATGGAACCAGCGATGCGATCCAAAATCAATGATCCGAATCAAAATTAACGGTAAATCGATGGCCATGAACTCAATGTCTTCTAGAATACATGAACCGTCATTCAAGTCGGTCAAGGTTTAATGAACGCATTAGTTGCCAAATGAATATCATTCGTTGAAATGGAACGTGCAGTTTTTATTTCTCCGCCATATCTCGGTTTCCATTACGAGAATGCCAGCAAATCAAGACAGATGGCGGAAGACAAAGAATGTCTCTAGAAGCCGGTAACAAACAAAAAAATGGAGAATCTGGACACATATATAGTAAATGAAAATATCAAAACCCCTTGATTATATGCACACATGTGTACTTATCGGCACACTTTGAAGACGGTATGATTGTTTTAAATTTATAAATCTCTCACTCGATGATATGCCCGCTGGGCACGAGAACGTCTTCTTTTTAGTACGCAGCAATTGAATGAAATTAATTTCTCAAATAAGTGCCTTTGCAGGGTGTCGGAACACGTTTGTTCAATTGAAAAAGCTTTTATCATATAATTGGTCAAAATATTTTCAAATAAAAATGTTAATTGATCGCAGCCGGAAAGATGATTCAAGTGTCTAAAGTATTTTTCTTTGTACAAATAACCGCAGGAGTGTGCGACCCGTTTGAAAATTAAACGTTCAATGTTGTTCTCAGACATTGTGGCGGATCGTGTATGACGTGTATTTAAATGCGTATCAAATGGAGTTTATAAATGCTTTGTTGATCTCTTTTTTTTTCGTAAATTTTTATCAATGATTTTAAACTCAGGAATTGCGTATAGAAATCAGTAATGTATTCAACTTCATTTAATACATATCTAACTATTATTAATCTCTTTAATATCACGAGAGGCACATGTGACTTAAATCTGTAATACTGTACGCATATATTTAATGGAAGGTGCTACGTAGGCAAGTGTAACTCTGACGACAACCGCCACGGACCACATCACCAGAAATTTTGTTCCACAATCCCTCAACTGCCAGAAAGTCTATCAAAATGCCCTGATTAACACCAAGCTTTGACATTTTTCTAAAGGCATTTTGTTAGTCGGACTCAAGTCATAACTGAATTACTCATTTTAAAATGGGGATATATTTACTTGCTGGCGAAACTGAATCTTTCTTTCGTGTATTGCAAGCAGCATTGCCGGAAAAATACTTTCCAAAGTGCCACCACTGCTACCAAAAAGATCCAATTTAAGGACATTCAGTTTTCACATTTTTACCATATTGAGTGCTATATTCAATGTTAAAGTGCCATAATGAAACGATAGTGCTACATCGGCACCGCTGAATGAAGAGCCTTGTAGGACACATCTACTACAGTGAGCTTGTTTAACTGAATTTGCTGCCTAGAGACTTAAACGTGAATTTATTTCTTCAGGTTCCAGGAGTTATTCATTTAATAAAGGTTTATGAAAAGACAAATCTACACTTTTATAGCAAACGTGATTGCGTTGATTTGATGATTGTTTCTAGAGTTCGATATCAATATATCAAAGATATTCGACATTCTCAAAGAATGCGTTTTATGTATAGTCAAAATTAAACTTAAAGATCAGAAGGTCTCTGATTCAAAGGAAATGGAGTTACATTTGAAACTGAATGATTAATGTGTTTAAGCTCGTTGGCGAGGCGCATCATCCTATTAGGAGATGTTATAATTTTTGCAAATGGCGTCGCACGTCAATCATAATCGACATTTCTGAACTAGACAGCTGCAGTAAACAAACAAACATACGAGCATGGGAGCGCTATGCAATCATCTCAACAACGAAGAGGACTATTTTGTGTCGAAAATCATCATGAGCGACTAGGGTCATTTCTGAACAAAATCTTCGTTTCTGGGTCACTGAAAATGCACGTGTAATGTACGAAGAGCCATTACGTCCACTCAAAGCCATTGTGTGGTTCTGCGCTCACGCTGGAGTAGTGATTGACTTCTTACTGCAGGAATTTGAACAATGTGCACATTTTCAACAAGACGGTGCAAGCGCATACACAGCACAAGCCACAATGAATATTGTGAAGGAAGCGTTTCCTGGTCGCGTAATCTCAGGTTTTGCCGATTTCCAATGGCCAGCAAGATCGCCCGATTTAACCATTCCAGACTTCTTTCTTGGGGCTACTTGAAGTCGCGATTTTATGCCAACAAGCCGCAGGCATTCGCAGACCTTAAGGAGAATATTCGGCAGGAATAGAAACAGTTAACACCGGAAATCGTGCGGAAAGTCATGGAAATTGCAATAAAACGGGCACAGATATGATGATATGGCGGATATCATCTTTTCCACTTAACAGACAAAGTTGTAAAGGTCCAAAAAGAGATTATTTCCATCACTCAAAATCATTTTTTTTTATTTAATAAAACCATAATTAAAAAACTATATTGGATAATTAATTTTACAGTGATTTAAGAAAATACACTACAATAAATTATATAATTCGCAGGTATTTCTATTATTTAACAAAATTTCACAACATCCATATTGAAATCAAAACATTGATACTGTTGAATAAGACTCAAATCATAAGCCTCTGCCCTTAAATTTTAATTGTGACTATATAGTTATGGTCAATGAAATAAATGTGACTAATGCATTTCGGCATATTTTCATATTTCTTTATTTTTCCTCACACATATCACATCCGCTCTTATCTTACAATGAAGCTTGAAAGAACATACCAGCCGAGAAATGCCGAAAACTTAGAAGCTCAATGCCAAGTTGGTGTGACAAAATTAGGCACACGCCATTAAGTATAAACTAAAGCTATGAACTTAATTAATAATTAAGTATTTCTCCTGATTGTAATATATTTTTTGAGTTTTCTGAATTTGGAGATATTTTAAAAATTATTTTTCAGTTATAAGGGACAATCAACAAATCAACGAAATCACGCTTGGTACAAAAGTGTAGATTTGTCTTTGTATAGATCTATATTAAATGAATAACTCCTTGAACTTAAAGAGATCGCCTCACGTTTAAGTCTCTAGCCAGTAAATTCAGTTTAACAAGCTCATCCCAGCAGATTTGTCTTACACGCCACATGCAATGCTTGAAAAATTGAGTATATTTTTTTACGAATAATATAAGTTCTTCATGAAGTGGACTTATCCATATCCTGTCTTAAAGATTTGCATCCGCATGGGGTCATAAATTCAGAATTTATTTACTTCCATCCGGTCTATAAATTTCGAGATATGAGAAGCTTATCTGTTTTACCTAGAACTGATAAAAACTCATGGTTTTTCCGGGCATCGATTTACAAGAGCCCACATTTCTTTTTTTGATTTTACTTAATGGTTCACAGTTTCTGCTACATTATCATTTCCTTTAGCCATTTTAATGACTGTTGCACTTTCAGCTTAACATGGTCTGAAAACCTTCGTTTATGTTTAGGACTGTTGAATACTACTTCCCGTTTCATTTAATTTGTAGTTGAAGTTATTTCTCACTAAATAAAGTAGATTTCAACATAATTGAGTACAAATTTAGACAGTGAAGCATTATATTGAAACATTGGAGACCAATTCACCTTAGATTGCCTCTCCTACTATGTCAAAGGGGCTGTCTGGAACTGTAGTAAATATAAAAGATAGTTCATCTTGTCGCATCCTTACCTTGATATCTTCAGAAAAGCTTTATGTCCTAGTCTCTAGTGGCCGTAATTCCATACAACAATTTGTTGAAATGAAAACATACAACTCATAACATATGTACACGCTGGCTAAGCTGTGTATCCTACCACGAAGCTACAACAGTTACACACATTTTAAGAAATTCTACTAACATTTAAAACAACTTTAATAGTGCATTTACGTTTTCGAAACATGACGCTCAGTTCAAATTTAAAAAAAATCACTTATATGATTTTACTTTGATTGCACTTGTCTCTAATGAAAGATACCAGCAGGGCACCATCTTGTGAAGTCAACGATAACAATGCGACCAGGATGTAAGTTACAATAGCTTCAGAAGAACAAGAAAAGATGGCATTGCAACTCAACCGCAGTAGTGAAGTTTTTCAATAATCAATTGTACAACAAAATTGTACAGGTTCGCTGGAACGAATCGATGTGTTATTCTTTGAAATAGAAACAGCAGAATACTGCACAGAGAAATTCCATTTCGATCTTAATTTGACTTGAATATGAATGACTAATTAATCTTAATCAAGCAAGCCACTGTAAATTTTCGTGAAATGGCGCAGTTCAATTCTGAGCGATACAAATCAAATGTTATGCGTAAGATAAATCAGGTTATTCATTTAGGAATTAAGTGAAAGGCGTCAATGCGAACAAATCACACTGACTTACTGGAAAAAACTGAGTGCTAACAAACATACGCATGTTTTTGACAAACAGAAAACATGAAAAGACACCTGTCAACGATCAGTAAGGTTACGGATTTTCCTAAAAATATCTGTCTGATGTGCCATGGACTGCTGTATTTATTTCCAATAGAATAGGAAAGTTGAATTTCAAAAGAAAAATCGTCACAAGTTGCCTAAAAGGACGAAGCGGCTAAGAGGACTCGTTCCACTGCATCATCTAAAATTAAGGTTTATCTAGGAATTTCTATTAGAACTTTTTATGGGAAACTTATTAGAAAATATCGTTCGTGCACGCACACACGCAGCTCATGTGCTGCCGCCATGATGTAGTTTTCTTTTTATCTTACGCTTTACAAGAACAAATTTAAGGACAAACACGAATGTACTCAATTCGACAAACAGAAGATATTTAGTTCGATAATTATATTCACTTAACTAGATATTTAATAAATTTATAAAGAAAAACTCACCCGATAGCCGAAATCAATGCACTTCAACCGATGCCTCCACTTCGAGTTCACATCAATACTAATCATAGTTTAAATGAAATTGTCTTCTCCTCCGAAAATTCACACACAAGACAAATCACGATAAGCTATTTAACAGACCAATTAACATATTCGTTGCCTCGGTGTATGTCTCTCGAAAGACAGGCAGCAACATCGAAAAGTTCATCAGATACATTATATGTACATTTGCAGAATCAAAAGTCAAATCGATCAATCTCTCTCATCATTTTTGATTTTTTGTGTTTTTCTCCTTTTCTGAAAATCAGTCATCTTCACATAACCTGTTCCATCAGCCAGGCGACCTCAGAAAAAAAACCGAACCATATTTGCATAGTATTCAGCATGATTTGCGAGACATGAGGTCTGGTTAAGTGAACAAAAAAAAAAAAAGAAAAAAAGGTTAAATCACGAAAGAGCACTTAGTTGTAGTTACAATTTCCCGTCAAGAGGTTGGACACGAACACACGACACATTTTCGACGCCACAACAACAAAACATGGATGGTAAAAAAAACGCAAAATAAAACTTTCAATGTCGTCTTCGTCGGATTGTTTGTTTCATCTTTTTGTTTGTAAATTCCCCAAAAGTCGTTCGTACATTTTGCACTGGCCCCCGCACACATCTGTGGGTTCGTTCACACTTCGCTCAAAATGAAGGTCTTCTCTGCTGGTGATGAAAAAATGACAAAAAAAAGCGTACAAAAAATTCCGAAAATTCTTACTTTGCGAAATTCTTTAAAGCAAACAAATTGTTTTGTATCTACACCACACAAATGAAGAAGAAATACATTTTTTTCAAGAGAGATATGATAATTTGTTGTTTATTCTGAAAGATACCATCAGAATGAAGGACTTCTGATAGAAAACTGTCCAAAAAATTTTTGTTGTGTTATTCTCGGCGATCTGCTGCCACTACACAGTGCCGTGTATCTTCTGGCATATACCTCTGCATCCACATACATATACACACACATGAAGGAAGGCGAAAAAAGCCAAACGAATGAACGAACAACGTACACCGAACCAAGGAGAAAAAAAAAACACAAAATTTATACTCAAACTCCCCAAAACCTAATAAAAATGTTTTTCTCTCTCTTCACTCTCTGTGTGAGTCAGTGAGCCACCATGTACATATTTGATCTCGTTCGACACACTCGTCATTTACACTGAGGCGATATTACACTCGTATGGGTATATATATTTATATGTATATATAGAAGTAGATATGTACATCGAGGGTATAGATACATTTTTCATCCTCCTTGCATAGCACACAGGGAGGACGAAAAACGACGACGAAATACGGTGAAATACAGAATGTTTGTGTCTGCTGAACAGAAACTGGAACCCCACGATGTCGTGTTGGACGAAAACGACGACGGAGACACGAAGATACCTTACGGCCTACATACACTTCATATCGCGCTTATACAGAAGGCAACATTTTTCAAAAAAGAAAAAAAAAACAACCGAATTCCCATCCAAGCAATGGTGGTTGATGTGGATATCGATGAAGATGGAGCTGGTGCTGGTGGCGATGGTGGAGGTAGTGGTGGTGGTGGTGATGGCGGTAATGGTGGTGGATCCAGTTTGTAGCGATGAAGAATACGCCAAAACTGAAAGTGGCAGTAACGACGAAAACGAACGAACAAACGAACGAACGAATGAACCACACGACAATCACGATGAATGACGACCAAATTTTTGGCGTTGGTGCGACTATCCAGATACCAGTGCGCGACAAATACTTTTGAAATTCACGTTTGCAACCAAACTCTGAAGAAGTGAAAAGCCGAAGAGCATGAACGCAAAAATGCCAAAGAAAGGCCGCGCTGCCAAGGCATTACACTGGAGCAGTGTTGGAAGTCTGGCTAAGACCACCACCTCACCATACCAGGAAAGGTATATAACGTAAAAAATCACATTAAGGAATTTCGAGATACATACTTACATATATATGTATATAGGTAGATATATAGGAACACAGTAATATCTCAGTCGAATACACCAAACTGGGGAAGACAGTTGTATTGGGAAATTGCATTTGTTCGTGCCAGTGCCGGGAATTGTTCTGGTTCAGTTCTGTGCTTTGGCTTTTATTTTTCTGTGTTTTTTTTTTATTTCGTGGGTATCTAGCGCGTGAGAGTATGAGTGGTGTGAACTATTTGTGTGCGTGTTGAATTTAATAAGAATGCTTATACTATGGGAAGGACGAAGGGATTTGTTCACTTGCGTACTGAGGGACATTGGGTATCTGTGACAGGAAATCGATGCATTTGTTATATGTATCTATGAGGCAAGAGATACACTTTTGTTTAAGTATTTTTTTTTGTATTCCGAAAGGAATGGTAATTGTCCATGGAATGGAAAAGGAGTTCGGTTGATTATACGTGAGGGACTGACAACTGACTGCTGTGGGCAACTGTCAGCTACAGTGGCTGGTTGTCAAATTGTGATATATGCGACGCCAGTTGGGATGATGGTTAATTTGATGTTGTTGTTTTTGGCTCTACATACATACATATCCAATTGAGATAAATGGAAGAGTAGTTTCTCGTTGTGTTGGAGAGAAAAGAAAAAAATGCTTAATCTTAGGGAGGGCAAAGTGCATGCGCTACTGAGAGACTGGGGGTAATTTTGAAGGAAAAAAAAAATAAGCAGACCATAGTCGAATTAGTTAGAAATCCGAAAATTGGCAGGTCTAGTAAATAGTGTAGTTAGGAGTGAGTATTTTTGCGGGATGAGGCACGACTTAAGCGACTTGACGCTGTGAAGCGATTCTCCTTACCTGTTCTAAAGCTGTATTAATTTTCTGTTTAGAACATTGGTTGGGATGGAATATTTATAAAATCTCGATATTAAACATTCTTGTCTATTCAGTTTAAATGCCAACTAGGGTGATTAATTTAAAGATGTGTAGAAGCAGAAGAATTTAAATAAGTTAAAGCGGTGAGGGGACCCAAGCAACCATTCTTCTAATCTACTAACGGCCGGTATGATGACCACTATTTAAATATTCCCTTTCCCCAGATATGAAGGAGTATATTTGAGCAATTGTTAAAGATGGTCCCTTTCGTGTTTACAGTCAGTACAAAATCGGTCCAACTTTTGGATTCCGCAGATGACATCGGCATCGTGGGGTATACGCGAAATGATTCATTCGCTTTATTTGAGGTAATAAATAAGTTGGACTACCTTAGCGCAAAAGTGAGCTCTCAAAAACAACAGCAAACGTGACTACTTCGGATTGTCTCAAAACTCAGCCTTATCTCGGGAGAACAAAATCATGCTCAACGCACGACTTATTCTGTCAATCCTGCTATATTATACAACCGAGCATTTGGTCATGACTACGAAGAATGGAAATGGAGGAGAAGGCACACAAATATGAGGTGTACAAAGATGTGACTGTATTCTGGAACACAAAGTTCCGTCGACTATAGAGACTCGGCCGCAGTATGCGATGAACACCAACTAAGAGGGTTTTCGGATCCGAATTACTAGTTGGAGGAGGAAAATAAGATCGATCCCCAAACCCGGTGTACAGATCAAATAATGCTGTATGCAAGAAAACTTCGATTTGATGATTGTAGGCGCTGTGCACGGGACCTTTAAGACAGCATTAGGGACCTTCAGAGACCAACGAGTAAAAGAAGGAAACATCTTAGTGACCTAATGTTCAGAAATTATGCTAATACCAAACCAGATATTCAACTAAGCCCCTTACCCATCTCTGATTTTGTGCTAAAATCACGCATACCACTTTATTTTAAGGCACACTTCCTAAGGCTTTAGAGCAGCGCCATGTTGCTCTTAAGGTCACAGGTATAGCCGTATTCACAAGCCCATGTCTGTGAAAATGATATAAAAAACGCTGTCAAATGAAATCAAGGTATGAATGTAGAATCTGTTTACTACATTATTTCTGGTTTAGCCCTCGTTTCTTCCTAACAGTCCTAACTAATTTTCCCGAATCAAGGCGAAGATCACCAAATTTAAACTAAATGAATGTCCATTTAGATAAATCTTGAACCACACAGCTTTCACTGGATCCACACTACGGGGCAGGTGAATGGTCATTTCACATTTTTCCCACGAACTTGCAGAGATGCGCATTGGACTTGAGCCCGAACCGATTTTATCTACAAAGGGCTTGCTTAGTGTATCTAAACGGAACGAGGTGTTTATGTAATTTTTTAGTAATTCTTAGAAACACGGAATCGACATATGTTTTGAGAAAGAAGGCTTTTAAAACAGAGAAGGCTCTTCCGAATAGCGCTGAATGGTTACACTTTTAAACACATCACGCAGAGCAAATGGGTCTATTTAGAAAATACTTAAATTAAATGTGTAGCGTGTTTTTTGCAAGTTTATCAATTTGGGCTTGAAAAAATGCGTGGCATGTGAATCTTAGCAAATGCCTTGGTCTCTATACAAGCACATTCATATTAAAAGGCAGTTCACAGCACTTCCTTGATTTGCTGTGAATGGCAACAGCAATGAAAGCTCACTATCGCTGGTCTGTTATTACAATTTTATGGAAATTCAAATACCTACTTTTCCCTAATCGGGCATATATAAGAAAAAATACATATAATATAACACATCCAACCCTTAGCAATCACCGACACGAGCTAATGGGACACTAAATCATGTTTTACTTCACAGTCATATTAGGGCAGGAGTCTTGATATCATAATCACCTTATCCCGACGCCGAACAGCAGCATCTCCCTGAAGATTATACCCAATATAAGAGTTTGCCATGTTGTTTCGTTTTTTTTTTCTTTATAAGTCGTATCTAATTCCATATTGTTATGCAAAAAAAAAAGAATTTCACTCGTTCATTCGTTTTTTAGACGAAGACTTTCACAACACGAGCGTTGAAAATTGCTTCGATATAAATCCTAAGAAATCCCTTCAACGTTTTTTTTTTATCAGATGAAAATCCCTGCGTAAGTATTCAGAAACCCCAAGCTCTCCCCCGGGCGTATGTACGTATAAATTTCTTCCACACAATTTGAGGGTACCCGAAGAGGAAACGAAAACATTTTCGCAATTTTCCTCCGTTTCTATACAAAAGGATAGCGAGCAGTGTATGCATGTGTATATTGAAACAATGTATCCTTCCTATGTTTCACCCTCAACGTTGAAGTTCTTTCATTCTGCGAAGTCGTCGTCGTCGTTGTCGTCGCCATCATTCCCTTTCGACACAAATACCAATCAGAAAGTCAAATAAAAGAACCTTTGACTTGAGTTTTCTTGCCCTCTCCCTCTATTTCGCTACGCTGCTGTCTTGTGTTGGATGAAATGCCATGGCCGGGATGGAAGTGAAAATAACCTCGTTTTCCTTGCGCCTCAGGATATCGCACGGAACACACAACTCGAATATGCCAATGAACATATTTAGATAGCAGACACTTGAATATTTGCCTAGACAACGCGTCAGAAATATCGCAGATACACTGAACCCCAGTGGCAATGGCGGTGGGGCTGGAGAGTGTGTACAGTTGCGTTGTATGTATCCTTATTCTCCAAAATGGAAAGTACTTTCACATACATAGAGAATCTAAGTATTTGGGGTGGGTTTTCCTTTTTTTTTGGGAAAAATTGTTTATTCAAACGGAGGGTGGTGTGCTCGTGCTGATGGAAGGGTTGGGGGCGACGAGTGAGTGAGCATGATTTCCTCGAGATAAAATGGAAATTTCGAGGCTATGAACTCGTGCCACCGATGTAATGGGAGGAAGGGAACCAAAATGACGATGATAATTGCGTAGGAGGATAAGATTCCTCTGATGAATGGGGGAGGCAAAAGTCAATGTACCAGAGGCCGTATCGTATCGGATACATTTCAAAATACTTCATTAGAATTACATTTGCGCAATGGAGGGGGAGGTAGGACTTAATTATACACATTCACACGTGCATACTGTACGCTACACACTCGGCATAAACACCTACTACAGTGCCTTTGTGCGTACAGTTTAGGCATAATTAAGGCAAATACATCGGGCCAGTGTGTAGAAAACACAAGATATTGGAATTGTCCACGTGAGCATAATATTAATGTGGAAGGACTAAATAATTAAGTCCGATTTAATGGGTTCAAAAAGGAATGAGTGGAATTTTCTGAATTTCAATGAAAACCTTCCAAAGTGACCGGTTTGATATTCCCGACGGCAAACGATGTCGCCCATTTATTCAAAAATCAACCGAAGCGGGAAAATTGTGTAGATGAACTGGGAATATTGACGAAATTGCATAAATTATGTCTTAAGGGAAACAACACCAGTAGGCTATTTGAGTTTACAAGATCGTTAGCATTCAGTTAAAAATCACAGCACACTTTTGTCGCCATGCTGGAATGTCGGACATAATCCTATTAGAGTACGACATATACCAGACTACCAAACAATAAAAAAATGTTGTCTATGTACATTGTTAGAGAATTTGTCTTGAAGATCCTGTACACTTTTTTTTCAATATTCTCAGTTGATCATCTCTTCCAACCTTACCCCAATGCGGCGGCTAAATCAGGGAAGAACCCAATCTCTCGGTTTTGCTCGTGGTATCAAAACTTTACAAATCTATAAAAATAACAAAAAGAGTAGCAGAATAAAATAAAGGGCGTAGACGAGTGGTCAAAAGAAAAAAACTGCAAAAAACAGACCCCAAAAGACCACTCCCGGCGAGGTGTGTAAGTCAGGCGATCTGTGATGTAGGATGCGCTTCCCGAGTTCCAACCCTTCTTTGAACGTCTAACTTAACACAGGTTGAGGTCAGTGTGAAAAGCAGCATCCAATACCTTTTTGACACATCTGGTTATAGGCTATAGGGTCATCGAATGCAAGGACAGTTATATTGACTTGGAAAGGCTGAGCAGTAGCATTGTGCACCTGACTTTAAAGAGGTGCTGCCTAGGACCACTCAGTGTTTTCTTGGCGAATCACTCTTGTCTGGAATGAAATGTTTAATAATCTTTTAATTAGGTACCCAAGGCTACAACAGTGCTCATAGTGCTAATTGGGTTATACATAAGACTAAGGTATACCGCAACGTCCAAGTACCTTCTAGCTCTAGTTCCGCACGCCGAATTGGTTGAGGTCCTTCTCGACTAGGGTGCGCCACCATAGACGCGGGGTCCTCTGTCCTCTGTTGCGTTATCCCACAAGTTGGGAGTCGAAGACTATTCGGACCTGAGCTGAGTTGTCCATGCGCTCTAGCACAGTTTGCGTTGACGGCATCTTGAGAAAAATATTCAACCACGAACTTACATGTGCTGAATACATTTCGAAGAGGTCCTGAGCCTACTCTTTCTGGTACACCATACACTAATGTTTTGTGTGATATTTTTATCTCACGCTTGGAGGACTTATACCGCCTGCAAACTGCGAAGTTTGAGACACTTTTCTTTAAGATAGACTATGAATGTGCTCAACATAGTTGTGGTAGCGTGAAATATACACTCCTCATGTTTTTCCCCTCATTTTCCATATTTCCATACGAGAAGTATCATAAGCCAGAACAATGACTTTCCGATTCTATGTGACCAAACCGGGTTTAATGCACTTTTATGTTAGTTCTTCAAGAGTCCATTGTTAGTCACCTGCTACCTTAGCTCGATGAACCTTCGGTTGGCTAGAGTATTCCGATTTGATCTTGTTGTACCCACGCAGGTAGCCAGAGTCGTTTACATCTTTAGGGGATTAGTTGTCGATCGTCATAGTGTGAATGATTTCAAAGCTGGTTTTCGATACTGGTGACCGCAATCCCTTTTATCTCCTCATTCACATGGAGTCTTGTATTTCAATGAACACTATCTCCTCCTGTGAGCTGTGTTCTACAAGCAACAGCTCATACGCATGTAACAAAAATGCATTTGATGACCAGCAAGGTCGTACCTTGATCTTATGGCGTGAGTATTAAACAATATTTACATCATTAAACTGCATAAATAGCACCCACAAATCTCAACATATTACCGCTGTATATTCATTTCAATTTCACTCAACTTACAGCGACAAAGCCGACTTGAGTTTTGCTCATGCAGAAAATGGACATCGCGTGATGAAGTGAATGAAACTGAACGTTCGTGGTGAACTGGAATAAATCCACAATTGTCTCAATTGCACGCACGGGGTATGGTTGAACTGGGCTGTGGTCAAGAGATAAATCATTCTGCTAATGTGACATCACTTGATGGAAGTGTGGACAGAGATCTAGATACACATCAAAAAGTGTGTGAATGAATTCATGCGTGAATGTGTGCCATTTTATTCAAGTCCACTTTGACAGGGGTTGTTCGGCTGTGATGACCAATTTCCTTTATGACATCAACCCTTCTCTGTACAGTCACGCATTGAATACATTCAAATTCCTGACATACTGCTCTCCTAAGTAGTGCGCCACTTGTCCTGCTGAAATTAGTTCGAGTTATAATTGATGCGCATTTGAATAAGTGATCCAAAGGCATTCCTAAAGCTCCAAGCATTTCTATGAGACTGGGTGAGAAGAGGTTGGCATTTATTCAATACGGTAACATTATGATTCAACAACTTAAAGAGATAATATTCTGATATCCGCCGGACTTGTAGCTGGTCGCTTGTCCTGTGTTTTCTGCAACAGCGTACGCGTTTAAAGCGTAAACTGACGAGGAACGAGGAACAGAAAATAAATAAATAACAAAAATGTTTCCAAAAGTCTGTGTCGTTTGTTTTATGTTTCTGACGTTCGTTGAATAGCTAACAATTGTTAGTATGACAAGCTCCAATCATGTATTTCAATCTAAGTCAACCCGTCGCCATACGACATTAACGTTAATGTTAATTTTTTTGTTTTTCTTTCTGTAGGTGTTTTGTTTCTAACCTGTCTAAAAGCCATCAATCTAACCGCATTTAGAAACTAAGATCTCTCCCATACTGCCATACAAAGAGATTTTCAAATTATGCGCAGAATTAAGTTGATGCATCAGACTTGTCAATCAGGTTATCGAGATACCGATAAATGCTTCTCCAAACAAATTTATTACCTTTAACAAACACACCATGGATAATGGCCTAAAAATTAACAAACTCATAACAGGCGAGTCGAGACTAATTGGCTTTTAATTAAGCCCTCGCGACGTTCGAATTTAAATGATACTCGTACACGCCCATTTTAAACCAAGCTTTAAATGGCACGAGCTAGTTCCTATACTAGATTCGTCGCGATGTCTGGAGCTTTGGTTATGGAGTTTTTTTTTTTGGATTTAGAAACCACAGCTTCTGCCACCCTTAAGATATAATAGTAGTTCGTTTCGAATAAATTATGTGCCGTAATTTGATTATTTTCCGGAGAAAGTGTCAAGTGAGTTATTAGTGTGTGATTCCTTATTGATTTTTATAATAGGATGCCTTTGAATAGGTATAGGGTACCGTACCTTGCCGGGGTCAAATAACATCACAAGAATAGAATATTATTTTGGGGGCGTTAGAGCTGTTTAAATCATGATCTCCACTCAATCCGATGGTTTGTAAAATATATGTATAGCGAGAAATTCTACTTTATATAACATACTACTTTTGAGGCGCAACAGTCCGGCTTCTACAGTCAGTTCGAACGGCGACATTTGAGAAGTTTTTTTCTGAAATTGAATACGCTTTGAACATTGTCAGTGACTTGACGGCTCCACCTATTGCGGGAAGCAATAACCTTTGTAACCATCATAATATAGAACTTCTATTGATCCTGTTCGCAAATTCGACCCGCACACTCCTACGATGTTTTCAAGACAGGTTTTTATTCACTTTTTGCCAAGCAAGAGTAGTAGAGCCTTGTCAAATGTTAGCATCCGGTGTTACAAGCCCTCCATCTGTCACTAAATTTTAAAAAATGTAGACGATTGAATGAATGTTAAAAGAAAGTAGATTTTTCTGATAAAAGGTTTGGCAGAAATTGCAATAAATTTAAAGACATTGAATGCAATGAAAATTACATTCCTCATCATCAAAAGTAATTAAAAAAATTAACAATATCGTGTGTCCTGACTTAAACATTGTGATTTAAAATTATGAGTGTAATCTACTACCTATAAACAGCGCCAGCATAGATCGCTTCATTACAAGCACCAACTGGTTTCAATGTTAGGAGAAGTCAATCCGCGTGGTATCACAATGGGCCTACTCTGGTATAAGTGTGACTACCTTCTGCAGTCAGCCACTCTTACATATTCTAACTAGCTCTTTAAAGTTCTCAAAATATTTTTCAATAGCTGGATTTTCGGAGAGCCCCATTTTTAATGTCTACGATCTACACAGAAACTTTGAAATTGTCATCTTCATTTCTCCTCTTCTCCTACCCTTTTGTTCAATTTCTTCATGTATTATTTAAAGAGATATTTTTTTAAATTATTTTCTATCGAAAGCACATATTACCAAATCTTAATGTTAGCTTAAGTACAAGAACTACTCAATTAAAGAACTCTAACGCGAATGAAGAAAGTAGACTTCTAAGGTCTGTTGGATGACCATAGATACCATTGAGACCTTATAGATATGTTTGCATTTTGAAAGTCTAGCCAGTCGTGTAATCTTTAAAAACAACTAAATTACCAGATGAAGCCTTTTACTGGGTAACTCATGTTCAATCTTCTTTGTGCGGTAAAAAAAAAATCTTGGCTTAATTTATCTATCTTAACCTATCTTAAACTAACTTAATCTAATAATACAATTTAAAACTATCTCTATATGTTAAGTATATGCCTAATATATATAATTTATACGCCATGGTGCACCTTTTTTTGATTTTTTTTTATATCTTTTTTGTTTGCATTTTTTGTTTTATACTTATATTTTTTGTTTCGTTTTTTGTTTCATGACTTTTTTAGTAAGGGTGGAAACTAGTAAGCTCCAAAGGTCAGTCTTTTGGAAGAAGTCATAGCTCGCAATATGCTTTCTGATCAGCTTAATAATTAAATTATCTATCCTGTCCAAGTTTGCTTCGTTGTACAGGACCTCGTTAGAATAGAACTTCTTGTAGTCAGACCGGGTGTATGATACAACCGGATACAAGGGCGAAGACACTGTCTCTCGAACAACCTCATCTTGAACCCCACTGGACAACCGTAGGCTGTAACGATGTAGCAGACAAACTTCACCCTGGTATCAAGTTGACTGCTGTAAAGCAGCCCTCTTACCACAGCAAAGGCCTTTTTAGCTTTCGTCCGAGCAATGTCTATATGTTACATATATATTACTATATTTACAGATATCGATCCAACCAAATGCTGAGATACCTTACTACACTTTTCACATGTAACGGCCGTCCCTGCGGGTTAATTATGCCAGTTTGTGCGCGTATCATCTACAGTATATGATGCCATGTACAGTAGATAGTTTCATACTTCAAGAAGTTGATAATCAACTTGTTTTTTTTCGAAGTCACCTTTCAACAAGGTATTTATTACTTCGAACTTCGGACCTCACCTGCACGCTACTACATCGTCGGCGTACGCAATTAAGTGCAGCATGGAACCTATAAGATCTGCAGTGAATATTGGAACAAGATCGGCGAACCAATCGCTTCTTGTTGCAGACAATTTTTGATGTTAAAGACCGGGGTCGAAACTTTTCTTTGTGTGGCAGCACAGACCGATGTGGATTTGTGTCCCAACCTCCAGCTCTCTCCAGTTAGAGCGATTTCTGGCTACCTTCTCCAGTAACGCACTTCAAGGCGCTTCGAGGGAGGGGTTTATTACTAAACTGCTTCTTGAGCCCAAGAAAAGAATTGAGTTATAATGCGTTTGATCTTGGACAGTAAAATTTGATCATAACGACCACTGACTTTTAAGCGATTGTCACTTTATCCGAACGATTTGTTTACAATTGTTATATTGCAAACCAATATTGCTTGTTGTATTTGCCGATATTATATGTTTTTTCTTGAAGACAGCCTACTCATTCAGCAGCAGAGCCGTTTTAGCGTTGGTGGCTAAAACTTGCTAAAAAACGTCCCATCGCTGCATTTCAACAATCACCTGCTTGTAGTAATAGTTATTATAGAAGCTCGTTCGAGAAGATAAATGACATTTATGTACAAATAATCTCTATTTATACAAATCTGCAAAAAAATAGAAAAACTAAAAGTTAGGTAACAAAACACATACTGGGTGCTTTGAATATTTGAGCAGTATACACCCGACTGCAGCCTTAAAAGCGCAAATCTATACATCGGTTAAGTATTCTTTGCATTTATTTGGCTGCCGTAATGCCTACCTTGGCGGCTGGTAGCTTCGCTTCAAATCAAGTTCCCGCTGGATGAAATTTATTGGAAGAAATCTATTCTAGTTTGGGTGGAAAAATGTGTATATCCTCACAAAATACACACTCTTTATGAAATCATACACATTTTTTTACTCCATATTTGGTGAAAAAATATTCCGATTCTCACTAAGTCATTCAGGAATGATGAGACTTTTTTTTTTAAACTCTTTTGGGGTCCAAGAGAAATCGATAAGTATTTCCGAACAGATTTTAAACACGTACGCCAATACAGTTGAACTCAAACTCCATTTACAGAAGCAAACCTGAAAATTCACATAAGCCCGTATATGTGTTGCACGTACATATAAATGTATGTATGTAGTCTTGTCAGACGACTTTCGATTTGGATTATAAGTTTTGAAATGAAGCAGAAAAGGGCTTGGAAACTAATCTGATTTTTTTTCTTCATCACAAGTAAACTTCAGCACATGAAAATCCCCGGGATGAGGATTCGTTGTACTTACCCCATTCCCCTATTTCATTCACATAGAGAGCAGGGATGCTGATGGCAATAAGATGATTTTTTGGCAACAGAACTGCGCATGGCACCGCGCTGCCGCAAATTTTCCAACGGTAGACATTTTACGAAAACTAATGGCATCTATAAACATATCCAGAGCGGGGGTAAATCTACTGCAGAGTGCTTGTATATATTGAGTGTAATGTGCTCTTAGTAAAAATTAATTCCACCCCAGGGGTCCGGGGACAACATGACAGAATCATGTAATTATTTCATCCCCTAAAGCACCTGTGTTCGACTTCGGTTTACTTTTCCTTCGTTTCGTTTTTGCACACTTTGCGGTCGTTGAACCGGTCTGACAAAAATTGCCAACTTGAATTCCATTTACGTGGTATTCTCGGAATATTCGGAATCATCGGGATGCATCCCTGAATCATACAGAAAATCAGACACACGAAGAGTGTCGTAAAAAAAAAAACTAAAATTAACTTCGTAGTGTCATTAACCTGAAACCATTGTCGCTTGTAGCCTCGATTGGAAATTGGATCAAGTTACCACACGACATGGCCGTAGTCAGTCGTAAGAAGTCTTCAATTGTACAACACACCTGGGGAAGATATTTCGCCACTTCTCCGATTCCAAGTGCACTGGTCAATGTCCCTGATCTTGTCTGGCCGGTGGTTGTTCCACACCATAGACAAGCACAATCAATCCGGTCGATGGTGATTTTAGGGTTTTAATAGCATCCCATAAGTATCATTTGGCCATCCCCCTATCGACCGATATCATGAATGAAGGGATGACCTGAGATGCGGCAAGCGACGAAAGAGAGACAAGTAAAAAAAGGAGAAAAAAAATGTTGCTAACATAAACGGTGCTAAGCAAGAGGTTTTATTACATTTTTATTGCTTCATTGCAAGCGACGTCTGATTCTGGATTCTGGGTTCTGCCATTTTTAAAGAGATGGCGTTAGTTGTTTCGTCAAACAAAAACAATGTATAGTACACAATTATTGACAAAATTAATATATTTGTTTTCCATTACTCTCATGTACAATTAGTCCCGTCTGTTTCGGGTAATCATAGTCAATACTCAAGTTTTGGTGCACGAGCTCGGAGTTCCGTCGGTTTGTGAACGATATGCCAATCCAGGATTGATTTGTCAATTCGGACAGCACTGAATTCAATAAGCCCTTAGCAGCATTCAAGAACGAAGAGAAACCAATCGTCTCTCTTGTGATAGGTAGCACTTCCTTTATGGTGTCTGTTAATCGTCTGGTTTAAAAACCCCACGCTTTCGGTCAGTTTGGGTGCTTTGTAAATTAATTTATTCATGCTTTTAAGGGGGTTTATATTGCTTATAATATTAGCGTTGCCAAATCACCCGAGCAACAACTGGAGTAGACAATGATTTGCATCATCAATCTACAGTAGCTTACCAGAACATTTAGAATCTCTTAATTTGGGGATCGACAGAAGAATCGAAAATACTTCTATTTGCAATCATCGACCTATACATCGCAAGCTTTACGCACAGTGTTCAAAATTTCACATCAGATTGCAATTATTTGCTCAAACATGTGCCAGTAGTCGCTACCAACAAAAAAAAATCATGCCAGCTCAGATATAATTTATTTGCACTTTCTGGTGCCCTGACCGAGCAAATGCCAGTGATTAATGCCCACACATACCTTTCCATCCCCAGTGGCATGTGCACAACTCTAGGTCAGCAAATACTTAACGAATCAAATAAGTCAACGTAAGACCGCACAACCTTTGTCGGATAAAAACAAAATTAAGCAAAAAATCAAAAGCAAAAAAAAAACCTGAAACCAAACAAAGGTAAAAAAAAATCCTAATTAAATCTTACCAGGCTTTCCGAGAAAATGATTTAATATATCCATCCAAGGTCACCATTGTGGAACTTTTGCGAGGAATTTGATTATATAGAAACACGTACTTGTATCTCCGCAGCGTGTACGTAAGTATAGAGGTTTTCACAAAAGCGTCAGTTGCAAAAAGAGAGATGCTTGGAGATGTTTTATTCCTGAACTTGACCTTGATTGAGTGTCTGCTACTTCGAAGTCTCCTAGAGGGGCTACATGCACCTTTTAATGGTGTGAATTTTAGTTTGATTAGATTGACTATGTAGTTAATTGGTCGGTGGAAGGAACCAAGGTCGTTCCATAGAAAATCCAAACGATTGTTATCCATGATGACCTTCATAGCAGAAGATTTTGTGTGAAAGCTTTGTAGGCGATTGTATATCATCTCAATCGGTTTGTGGATATCTTAATTTACTGTGCGTCACTCAACGATTCATCAATTATGCTTTAATGGCTTACATGTTTTCTGTACATGAATGCGATGAATTGGCTATGTAGACTTCAAGGTCTTGATTGGACGCAATCAAATGTTTCTTTAAAGTAAAAGAAAATATACCAATAAATATTTGACAAGTTGATGCACTATCAAAAACACGATGAAGTTACGAAGAATTCTTCGACTCTTGCTCACTTCCGAAATTTGCTTCATTTGTATATCCAAGTGCAGGGAGGCTCCGCTGATTTTTTCAATCGAGTGCTTTTTTCCCATTTTTGTTATTTATTTAAATTCGTTGACTCTCATGCTTATCCTAAGTGGATGCCGTGTCCGCTCCCCGTTGATCTCCGCACGCATTGGTAAATGTTGAAAGGTTTAAACGAATTCCAACTATTCCATCGCATGCAGAGGAAGTATGGCGACTGTGTTCAACAGCTGGCATTGCCTCTGCACGGGATGTTTGTGAGGTGAACGACGCAATCAGCAACCCGAGAAACACCATGCTCGAACAACGCTACCTTAATGCGCTAAATCTGCTAAGCGAGCAGAACTTCCCAACGACATCTTGGTACAACAAGGAGCTGGTCGCTTCTACTAGAGCAGCAATAGGAGTCATCATCGAGGCTAAATCGGCTACAACACCACACACGGATTTGAACAACCCGATGTAAGCACTGGACATTGTAGGATATAAAAAATAAACACTAAACTGATATTGTAATACCAAATGCTGAATTAAACAATGTACATCAGTTGGGCCCCTATTGTTGAGCCAACACCCTAACCATCTGTATTAAGCATAGTTGTAACCTAAAATGTTAACAAATTATTTTTTTGTTCACAATCAATTTTTTGCTTTTTAAATCATTTGTGGAGTGAAGCGGCTTAGTGTGACGCTGGTCGTGAGAAAATAATTGCGTGTTTTAAAATATCCGGTGTTCAAGAAGCCATCAGAGAGTACCTTGGCCGTACACTGAGGCGTGCAAATTGCAAATTGTCTGTGCGACCAGTTAATGAGCTGTCCTGGAAGGAGATCTTCGAAGAAAGTGTTCTGGTAAACTATTCGCCGACTTGGAGGAAGGAAGTTCAACATCATCGAAGGAGTCAAATCCAAAGATGGTGTGTGGCTTCCCAATGAGGGGGACATTTTGCGCAGATGGAGCGAGCCTTTTTCAGAGCTGCTCAATCCCGAACAGGGCACTCAGGATGGCAGACCCGTTGTCTTGAGTAGGCGATTGAAGCGCTAAAAGTTGTCAAATCCGCCGGAGTGAATGAAATCCGACCAGAAATGCTTAAGGCAATAGGTAACGAGGGAGCTTTATGGCTCTCTCGTGTAATTAAGGTGGTCTGGGAACGCGGTGAAACACCTGGTGATTAGCAAACTGGAGTGATTGTCCCTCTCATCAAAAAAGGGAACAAAGGGTATTGTTCCAACTACAGGGGCTTATATCTTTTCTGACCGGCAAAGTCTACGATAACTTGTTGGAGGCACGGTCTAGAGCTATGGTCATGTCCAGGATGGGGGATGAACAGTGTGGCTTTCGTCCTCTCGGCAGAAGCACAATCGACCAGCTTTTCACTGTAAGAATGGTACTCGAGAAGCCTTGAAAGTGTATGTCAATCCGATCTACAGCTGTTTTGTAGATTTGAAAAGAGCATACAACCGAGTTCCTCGAGGTAAGCTCTGGGGTGTTCTACAGGAGTATGGGATTGATGCTAGTCTTTTGAGGGCCATTCTGTCTCTATACACAAATTGTAGCAGCTGTGTTCGGGTTAACGATGCAAAACCTTTCACCGTGGGCGTTGGACTTCGCCAAGTGTGCGTCTTGTCACCTCTCCTTTTCATTATATATATGGACTGAATGTTGCAGCAAAGTTGAGGCGAGGAATGTTTCACATTGGGAGAGTTGAGGGTAAGTCATCTTGTTTTTGCAGATGAATTAGTTGGCCTCTCATTCTCCCAGACGGAACGCGATAGGTTTGTGACCGTGTGTGCTGGCGTTGGGAAGAAGGTTATGGTTATTTTCAGAACACCTATTCAATGCACTCTACATGTTAATGCAGTCCCATTGAAGCAGGTGGAGTAGTCTAAGTTTCTCCGAACCGAACTTGGTGTCAAAGAAAAGTTAGCGGTTTCTAACTCAGTATTGGTTCCAGCTCTCACATATGGTCATGCAATTTGGATAATGACACAAAGAATAAGATTGCGAATAGAAGCTGCCGAGATGAAATTTCTTCTAGGGTGAGAAACACGACAGTGCGCTACTTCTTAAAAAGGAAAGGGCAATGCTTCGATGGTTTGGTCACGTGACACGAATGTCCCCATCATTGGCGATCCGATTCCATCGTGCGTGTTTGCCTCCGCGACACCTTCAGTGGAACCCACCAAACAAGCAACTATGGTAAACTGTACGTCCAACTTTCGGCTCCATATAGCAGTACTGGCAAAGTAATGGTTTTGTAGAGAATGATTTTCATTCTTCGAATAGGACGTTTTGACCCCACTTATTTCGACATACCGAAGTAGCATCCGCTGCCAAGGGCGATTCTACGTCGGATCTCAATTGTAGCTGTCCAGGTGGTGTGTAGCGGAATGTTTCTTGGTCGACAGCATGTATTTCGTCTTATCCTCATTGATCTTAAGACCAGCTCATTTCGCCTGTTCTTAAATCTCAATGACGTTGATATCATCTGCATAACCCATAAGTTGGACTAACTCGTCGAAGATTGATGAAATCATACGATAGCGCATCTCTTTGCCGAAGTCCGATGAAGGTTTTGAACAGCTCAGATGAACCTAACCGAATAGTATGGTGCATCGCCTATATGTTACTGTCCAGGATCCAGGTCCTACACAACTGGATCATTTTTTCCTGGGATCGCATTGAATAGCTCCTTGCGATTAATGCTGTCGTATGCTGCTTTAAAATCGATGCAGCGGTGGTTCGTATCGATTTGATACTCGCTGGTCTTCTCCAGGACTGAACTTAGTGTGAACATTTGGTCTATTGTCGATTTGCGGTGCCGGAAGCTGCACTGGTATGTGCCGATTAGTGCGGTGCTAAATGGTTTTAGAGGTTTACTCAACACACTGGACAGGATATTGTATGCGACGTTGAGCAGGAATATACCTCTATAGTTGTCGCAAGAGGTAGGATTGCCTTTTTTGTGGGTGTGGTATATGGATTGATGTTTTTATTATATTTAATTCAATATCTACTCACTGCTGCTTTTAGTCAAAAATAATAACAAAATTTAGGTCCCCTTCCAGATCCGGTCTAATAACATGCTGTGCATTTATTCGCACTTTCGTGGCTCTAAAAACCAACTGATTTCCTTTTCAGGATGTTGCCGAAAGTATTAAACCCTGCACCAACGACCGGACTTTGTTAATTAATAGTATGTAGTTCGTATTTGAGACAGGAAACCTAGTTATACATGAGTTGAATTCATTAACAACCATAAGACATGTGGAAGTGTTGCTCTTAAAATAAAAAAAACCTTACAACCTTGTGAATATTTTAAGACTTCAAAATACGCAGTTATCAAGGTCGATGTGTTCAAAATTGCGAGCACAGTAGCATTTTAATTTTTACTACAATTAACGACTTGGACGCAGTTTAATGCGGTTTTATTACTTTACTATCGGAATCTCATTAGATGTGTTCAGTCTTACGAGTGATTATGCGCCTTCCTTCCGTTCCAATGCTTTACCGTTTATTAGTTATGGTTCTTCCGGTTGGGTAATTAAATCCCACCCACCCACCGACAATTTTTGGAATTTTCTTCTTCTTTTTTTAATTGCATGTACTTAGACACGAGCTGGGTTAGACTGTCAAAAGGGAATATTTTTCAGTTATGTTTGCAGAACGATAAAAAAAATGTTAACAAAACGCTCGATTCATCTGAATCAGCACCATGGCTTAAAGATATCCCTGCCATCTCTTTATTATCTCATTACATCGAGTCTTGAAGTTAGGACCAAGCTAAACCACGCACTTATCGAGTTGCCGCTCTAACGAAGCCCTACCCTTTTCCTATTAGCCCATGTTGTTGGAACGTATGAACATTATCCAACCATCTCATTGAACATTACTTGCCTGTGGGCTTATGGCAGCGTCTTTGTGGAAATCTAATTTGTACAGAGAGCTAGGGAGCAGGCCCAAATGCAATGAAGTGGTCACGAAATCTGCTCTTACATGTCTATTAGACGCCCTTAACTTCACCTTGCAATCTTATTTCGTATGCCTAATGTATGCACACAGCCGGGATATGAATGCATCAACATATTCCTAGACGCAGTCTAAGTGGTATGCCTGTCTTCATCAGTTCGCTTCATTAACAATCTGACAGCCCATGCATTTTGTTCTTTCTTTTGTCCAGCTTTTTCTGTATTCATTCCGCACAGAGGACATGTGCATAGGACATCAGATGACAGAAGCTTTAAAAGCGAACTCGCCACAATCTGCACTTACTAATTTGTGAAACTAATTCTAATTCTGAAAATAAAAATTATCCAAATTCAAACTAAAGTACTTTAATAAGTCGAATTAAACATTAAAAAGTAGTAAAGGAAAACACGTGCTCCTACTTGGCCCAGACTTCACAAAGGCAGCTATCAAATTGGATACAATTCTCTGAAGAATAATTGTTTATTGTTTGTACTTAACGTCATTATTTAAATACTTAATTGTATTCATTCTACAATTTACGACACTTCGAAGGGGTGTAGAAGTGCATTTGTGGCCACAAATGAGTGGTTTATATTTTATATGCATATATTATTGAAGACGGATCATCAACTATTGTAGACTTCTCTCAAAGATGTGGCAACATTAATCCCGAATGAATTTGTTCAATACACCGGCCATCAATGGAGCACAGCAACCATAATTCCACTCTTTCATCAATTGAAAATGTGTTTTTTTTTGTGACAAAGCTCGGCTGTGGCAAGAAAGCTTTGACAAAAGGAAACTTACAAACGCATGAGAACATTTTGAGACCATATTAACTAGAGATGTCACCAGGAGATGATTGAATGATGATTGAAAATGCCTGTTAACTCCATAAAATTAGTTTTATCCTCGATAAATATCCGATGTTAGCTGTGTAAATGTGTTTTTGGAACAAATCAATGCATCAATTTGGCACTTAATTTTTTGTTTTTCTTGGTCTCGGTGGAAATTTGGTAAAAGATCGATTAAAAGGTGGTCGAAGTAGACGTAGAGTGCTACAGGTTAGTCACATCTATTACTACTTTATATGCAAAAAATGCGAAATCTTTATACTACGGCTTGGGTAAAAAATCACTTTTGCATTATCGATTTATCAAACCATGAATATGTTCATATAAAATAATAGGTATGGCTGGTTAATGATTAAAAGCACTCAAGAAATGCATCATGCAAACCTAATTAACAAGGTAAGTATATTGAATGCATTTATGCATCTTTTAAGCAGTACACAGTTTTAATAAAAAGGAATACAATTTATTATACCTAAATATTATAGCTGTCTCCTACTTAAAATGGCCACATTTCATTTAGAGTATTCATTTATACATTTATACTTTACTCACCCATTAGCGCTCTTTCATTCGATCCTCGAGGAATATTTAAACAAACCCAAATTGTAAATTGCTTTATTTCGTTTTCTTGTCTTTCTTTCTTATTTTCATAATTTAACTTAGGATATCAATAATTATTAATAAATATATATATATGTTTTTTTATAATTTGTGTTTTCTTTTGTGTTTGTAATTTTGCTTATTATGTTTAAGATACACATGATTTTCATTACCAATTACATTATTCTAGGCTTCCTGGAAATTTATGAACGCTTTAATTTATTGAAGGGACGCGAACATAACTTGGAAAATAATGTCATGATTTTTTGTTTTGTTTTGCATCTAAGCTTAACCAAATCATTGAGCAAAATACAATCTAAATATTGATAAAGTGTTCAATTCTTTTTTTTTCAAAATTAAAGTATAATGGAAAATATTATTGTTAATTACACTCGAATGTAATGTCTATTTGATAAATTCGATATTGAGAGGTTATTTCGCTTATCTGAGTTGAATGTTTCATTTGAACTTTTTGTAAATGAAAAACAAACGGAATAGTAAAGAAAAAATGAAAAACGAAATGTGTAACGTTGTTTAGTGGAAACTTGGGAATTGATTAACATCCAGCGGTATTTCACGCTCTTATCCACATTGATTTAGAGAGATTATACATAGTTAATTATGGGAGGAAAATGTTAAACTTAACATAAGCATGTCAATTGGGGCAAGTTTACTTTGAACGGCACCCTCAGATCGTTCGTCGACTGAAAGGATAAATGAAGATAATATGTCTGCACTGTGATAATTATTGACTCTTAAGACAATATAAACGGTCAACAGTAGACAAATTTTTTTTTTTTTTTTTCAATTCGAAACCCACTACTGCTTTATATTTGGTTTTTTTTCTGAATGAAGTCCCCAACAACCCTCAAGTGAATAGAGTGAACATAGGTTTCTGGGAAAACCACCCCAAATTCAACATGTACTTCACTAACCCGAATTCTTTCATAAAGATTAGTTAATATATGTGTGGGTAAACAACTGAAAGTAACTGATCCACGACGAATGGGAATTTGACCGATTTCTAATTGAATAGAAAATATCGGACAAAGAATAGCTGACAGAAAATAGAAAAGCACAAAGCTGTAAGTAATTTCTGGTCAAAATTACTTCACTGTTTCATTTAGTAATTCAAAAAAATCTTTTGACATGTCATTCATTCATATGTTTGGAGATTTCTCTACTCCTGATTTTTGTCGCAAGTTTGTAGACCGCTACGGCACTTTGTGGATTGTGATTTCAGTTTTACAAGCCACAAAAGAAATTTTAAAAATCGTAAAAAAATAACTTGAGTTTATTTGTTTTCACGTTGAACTAACTTTATTGACTTTCGATGAAATTGAGACAGCAATCCAATGAAATGAAATGCACAACTGTTGTATGTTACTTAATTCAATCCGTTGCATTGCTCGGTAAAGATGAATTCACATACGTACATATGTACTCGTGTATATATCACTGCTAATCCTGACGTGAGTTATTTAAACTATGTCACTCTATAAACACTGCACGAGTTCTCACCAATAGTTGATAATAAAAACATGCCACGTATTTCCAGCAGTTGCACCACGTTGATATCTCATACTATGGGGTTGATTTTGCTCATAAGTTAGGTGGATATACATATGACACCATCAAATGACTACTCCGGCAATTCACATTTAATCCAAATATACATACATATGCCTGCAACTGTGTATGGGTTCAAGCACATTTGGTAAAAAACTCGTTTCTTCTTTTTTTATATCTGTATTGTATATTCTCACAGTTTTTTGAGGCAATTTAAAAATATCACTTACCTTCACCTTACTGGACCGTCCATACAAACAAGCTAAAATCTGTCATCGAACACACATCAAAATTAAAACAAAAAAAAAACAAAAGAAAATCGAACGAAAAAAAAGATGAGAAAACTTTCGAAAATGTCTTCAGGACTGATGTCAGTGAAATAATAAACTGAACAAAATTCGAAAACAATAGAATTGAAGGAAAGGAAAAACGAAAAAGAAAAGAAAACAAAACGTATATCATTTTTTGTATAATTTTTATGTATTGTTTTTATGCCATCATTCTTCTCACATTATTTAATAATATTTGTTTTAAAAAGAATTTACCTACATAAAGAAACAGTTTATTATGCTGCGTTTTGTTTATAATTTTATATATAACATATTCACGAAGCTTATTATCAAATAATAATAAAGAAACTAAATTAAATCATTTAAAAAATTAAATAATAATAATAAAACATTAACAAAAATATTTAAAAAATAATATCATTACTAAGCATTTAGTTTTGTGTTGTTTTACTATATTACTTGCTTTTCTTGTATTCACTGTTTTCATTTCTTAATCAAAAATGTTCTGTATCTTTTTGTTTGCTTCTTAAGTTCATTTTGTTTTTTTTTTGTTCTAAAATTTTGTTTTCAAAGCCTTCAGTTGAGTAAACACGCACACAATCTTACAGTATTAATATTATTCTTTTTTTCTCTTTAATGTATTTATGTATAATGTTATAATATATATGTATGTATAGACACCTACGTATTTATATAATATTATTACTTAATTTTTTTTTGTTTCTTTTTGTCTAAGAACACCTAGAACTTTTACAAGATCTGCTGGTGTACAGATGCTTGCTTAGAAAGAGCTACAACTACAATTTTCTGTTACGGTTTTTTTTAATTAAAGACAAGCAAACTTTTACATAATTTAATTAAATTTTTGTGTTTTTTTAAGATTTTTTTTCTTTTTCTGCGCTTATATTCTAGAGTTATGTTTTGTTTTTTCATTATTTTTTTTTTATAAATTTAATTTTGCCAATGTCTCCACTAAAAATACACTTTATTTAACTTATTATATACAGGAACTTAAAATTATAATTACACATTATTTAGTTTGATTTTTTTTTCCTTTATTCAAGTTCTCCCTTCAATTTTATCTCCTGTTCATTTTAAATTTATAAGTCTATTGTTATACAATTTGAAACAGAGTTGATACCACTTACTATAAAATTAACTAAAATCTTTCATTTTAAGAGAGATGGAGAGAATCATTGTTGAAAGTATTTTTTTTTTTGTTTTTGTTTAATTAAGATTCATGAATTAATGTTTTTCATTGTTTTGTTCTTGTCTCTTGCTTTGATTTGTTTTTTTTTTTAGTTTAGATCAGCAGTGCGTTTGGCATGGGACTTGCGGTGTGCACATTTTTTGTTCTTTGATTTAATGTTAAACATTCACCTGGAATGGACGAATCTTGACTTTGTTTTTGTTTGGTTTTGTGTCGAATTTATGGGTTCAAATTTAATTTAATTATATTATTTGCACTGAGTTTGTGTGTCTAGATGTGTTTTTTTTTGTTTGTTTTTTTTTTTTTTAAATATTTTTGAGACTTCTTAGCGCGAGTCAAACTCTTATTTCACTTCGTCACTGTGTCTTCACTGTGTTTTCGTTGTTTGTTAGTACGTCGCAAATCCCATGGCACTGCTGTTATCTAAAGGTCACTGGTGCATTTTGGTCGTATGATGGCTCATGCCTAGACCCAAATTCAAGTGATGTGGATTGTGATGCTGTTGCGGTGCCTGACCGTGATTGTGATTACTGTTTGAACTGTTGTTATTATTTTGTTGGTTAGCTTGTCGCTGAGAGTTTTTCTTATTTTTCATTCGGCGATTTTGAAACCAAATTTTAACCTAGAAATGAGAAGAATCGAAAAATATGCCATGGTGAACATTGATTTTGGTTTGTTCTTCATTGAATGTAACATAAAGAGCAAATAATACGACGCCTACATTTTTTGCGATTTATGAAATAATTAGCGGCAATCCTTGGGAACCTCGCAAAGCTTCTAAAAACTCTCCCTAACTTAAACATAACTGAAAAAAAAACAATTGATAGAAAAATATGGAATTCTTACCTGTCGTTCTGTTAAATTTAAATTGCGTGCCAACTCCCATCGCTTCTGCTTCGACACGTAGGCATTGAAGAGGAACTCCTTCTCCAGTTCTAGGGTTTGGAATTTCGAATACGGCTTACGCTTTTTCCGCACAGTCACTTGGCCCGTCCATTCGAGGGGATTCGTGGGCGTGCATGGACCAACTGTTCCCACAGACAGACCAGAACCTGATATTGAATAATTAAACAAACAGAAAAGAAAAACAATTATAACCAAAAATGTATTTAACGATTTCATTCAATTATCATCGTTGGTCCATGTTACAGTTGAGAAGACTACACTAAAGTTTAGTCCCCAGTTTATGCAATTGATCCAACAAAATTCACCTCAATTCGTCACACCTACACGCGAACAACATATTCCTTGGAATTTGGTGAAAACAGGATTTAAGCAAATCTTCCATAAAATGCACCCCATATCCATGTAAGAAATCCAAATGGATAATAAATTAAAATCAATAAATGCATTTATTTCGAGCATTCTTCTCTTCTCAGACTTAATTCTTGGAAACAGGTTTGAAACATCTTTATTAGCAAGTAATCTGAATTCGAAATAACCATCGCATCCATAAGCTACTGTCAGAGCAAGTATGGGCAAGAATCTGAAATCGCTCCGTTGAATTTGAATCGCAACTTATTTACTTACTAATTTGAAATTAAAACGAACCCATTCAAGCCGACAGAAGACAAATGAAAATCGATGAATCGATAAGTTTATTAATAATTAATCACGCAACGAAGAGTTCACCTGTGCCTCAAATCATCGACTGGCTAACGTCGAAAAATTGTATTTTAATACGCAAATTTACATACATATATGCGCGAATCCGAATGCTCAGCCACAGCATGCTCTACCTGCCTTCAGGCATTATAACTATGCTCTTTGAATTTTAATCTAATCTCTCTCTCTCTGCCGCATTGTTATTGTGGTACCGTGCGAGGATGCGAAGTGAAGCGGAACACAGGTGGGGAGGTGCAAATGGGTGGAAGGGGAATAAATAAAGCAAAACAAACAAAAAATAATTTTTAATGACACCTAAACGTGTGTAAATCAGTTCAATTAATAAGCAGCAAATAAATCATTGAAGCCACCCTGTCAACATCCATACATCTTTCTGTACGAATGCGTCGTTCATGTAGATGCTTGTGTTTTTATGATTTATTTATTTGCTTTTTTTATTTTCGATCTAAGTGTACGCGTCTACACACGTTTTCATGGGCAATTAAGTGGACGGTTAACGAGTGTTTGTTCCATTAGTTAGCAGATACTATTCAATGGAGTGGACGCGTCTACACTGTGGCCAGGCGAGAAGGTGTTAATGAGGATCATTCGATTCGATTAGAATGAGATAAATGAAAAGGAATCCACTCTGCAAATATTTACTTACCGGTACTGGCATACGCATCCGTTGGATATGCCCGCAGTCCACCTGGCGATGAGTATGTTGGCGTTTCATAGCTCGACTGAGAGCCACCCTCAACGGATTGGCGAGCGGCTGCCCCAGCGGTTACCGATGCATGTCGTTCATCATTCAGATATGAGGATTGATCACGGTAATTCCAATACGGTGGCTGGAAGGATACACAAAAAAAAAAAAAACATGTATTAAAATCGAGGAAAATCTATGCTAAGGTTCGATAATAAAGCAAACAGAATGGCTTTCTCACGATTTTATTGATTGTATGGAATGACCTAATCCTTCTGTTTTGTTTTGTCACGACAATGACTTCGCTTGAGTCACCTAACTTTCAACTAACTGGCGCCGAGAAGTTGTTTTTCTTTAAATTCAATCAAATAAATGGATTTGAACGGAAGGGACAAATTAAAAGCACGACTACGACAAAATGCCTATTCGGCTGAGTAGAGGTGAATTAAAATTGAGTGTTCCTATGAAAACGGCCAATGAAACAAAAATACATGTGTCGCCGTCTAGGGCTGATTTTAGTATTTTTTTCAGTCGTTTCAAGCTTGGGAATATATCGTACAACGTATGCGAACTTATGGCACAGCTGCTTTTACTAAGTTCGTGGTTCTAGTTTTGCGTCGGTTCTAACGATTCAGCAGAAGAGTGGAATATGTCAAACAATCGACCAACGACGAACGATTTTCCACAATGCTAATAAGTTAAATGGCATTTATTTCTGTCGTTTGGTAAACATAATTTGACTGGTATTTTAATATTCTTTGGGGTCTTTATTTCATGAAAAAATCGAGTATATGTCAATCTGCGCCGTTTCGGTCGCGTCGGGTGATATCAATGGGATTTCGATTACATCTCGATTGCAACAGATTAGTGCACGACATTAAAAACTAAACAACTTGTAGAAACGTTCCCTCGTCAAACATTTTAACAACTTCGAAAGATTACAATTATCTTTACTCCATATGTATGAAATCGCAAAGCATTGAGGAAAACAACACATGATCCCACCACTTCCAATTATAACAAAAAAAAACTGAGTTGTTCGAAATTAACCCCTTTCTTCAGATGAAGATCGTTGATCTCTCTGTTAAAAATAATAACTCCTCATATATTCAGCTTAACTCATTCAGCATGAGCTCAATTTTTGGTATCCTATCCCTTTTTCTCGACCGTAAATGAAGATTTAGTGGCACTCTGAATGATCAGGAAAAAACCCAATCTCTGATTGTAACATATCGCAAGGTATAATTCCGTCATTGGTTCCTCAACTACTTCATATCCTTTTACTGTTCAATTATTCCTAGGGAAAATGGACAATTAGAATTAACTACGAAATTACACCTTTCAGTGGCGGATTTTCTTGATTACTGAGCACGAATACAAGACTTGATTATGTTTTTTTTGCAGGTTGTAATATACCGACGGTGTTATAGGTAGTTCCAGCTGTACTCGGAAGCCATTGCAAGTTCAATTAATAGGTAATTGGTCATACATCTGTTTTGGTATTGCTTTTTAACATCTTAATGCACCTTTCGAGGGTTTCTCTGATATTTCTGTCGTTTTTTTTTTTGATTTTGCTGAAGCTTATAACGTGAAACACTTTTGTAATTGACTGGAGGTATGTCTTAATTAATGTTGAAATTACTAGCGGTTTCCGTGCTTATCTGGGTGAGGTATGAGAATGGAACTTAAGTACGCTGGCCTAGTTGGGTATGGAAAATGAGCAGCACTATATGCGCAGTCGTTGTGAATGTGTTGTAACAATCGACTTTCCATCAAGTTTTCGTTTAACTGTTAGAAGACACAGTAGATAGTAGAAGAAATGGCAAGTACGAAAAATAAACGAATTCCGGCTTCAAAGAGACAAACTGGAATAATTGCACACAGCGGGAAATATTACAAAAATTTGGCACCATATGGCATTTCATGCCATGTCAAAATGATCACATCATTGACTTGATGGAATTTCTAAATTCAGACGGATGCGCAGATTCTGCAGATGGCTGTCCAAATATTCAGATTTGAAAGCAGCTGCGTACTGATTAAACAGACAGACGAACAGAGCTCATTTATTTATTTTCGGCTGCTACAAAAAAGAAATGCAGGACAACCTTTAAAACAGGAATACTTTAAAAAATCAATTTAATATTAACGTTTAGCGTAACCTATTATCCAAATTTTCAGGTGCAGATAAATTTATATTGGCTGCAAACGTTAAAAATGTATTTAGAGATAAACCTTAAAGCTCTTTGTATCCTTCCGAAGTCGAATGGCGAGATCGATGTATCGAAGCACTGACATTCACTTAAAACGTCCCATTCGGTTGTTGGCCGATGCTTAACTCTCTAGTCTGTAAGAGAGTTGAGCATACTTGAGAAAAAAAATACGGCCATTGTAATGACGAATGGTATGATTTAAAACTATTCCAGACTTCACACAATTCTACTAAATATGTTAATATAACTTGTATTTGGTAAGATTGTCCCAATCGAAGAGACATTTTAAAAAAATAATGAAATAATGTATAAGCCGCGAAGTTACCTAAGGAGCCAAGCAAAAGACATGGCATGGTGTTGATGTTCTAAAGTATATAATTGATAAAATGGAATATAGTACCGGAATATAGTACTAAAAATGCGTACTAAATACACACGAGTATTTAGGAAGTCAGTTTGCAGTGAATGAGACAAATTACGCTGCTGAAGTACCGAAAAGAGAAATAAGAAAAAAAATGATCGATATCACAAATCACGTTGATCTGTAATCTATCATTTCCTCTATCGGTGTTTCTTCAAACACCCATTATAATATTAGCAAATTATTCGAAGCACAACTGCAAAATACTTAATTTCATACGCGAATTTCATCGAACACAACAACTGTCTGCGATCTGTCATGGAATAAAAATAGAATACATATATTATAGGTACATTCAAACTGAAAGTCTTACAACGAAACGCTTGCTGACTCGATATCTGATCGAATATGAGGCGGAATTAACAATTAAGGGAGTTCTGATATTTTAACTAGACAAAACCTTTACTCAGCGAAGGATACTAGGTGACTATTGCAAAAAACATATGTATATTGAATAATCTGACAAATTGTAGCTAAGAACCGATCATGCCTGGAAGCGGAATATATTGAAAACGGACACAGATGAGCAATAAAGTACTCTCATTTTCAAAATGCTAGGCCAAACTTTGAAGTGTGCACATGTGTGCCATTCAGTCTGAATTATTTTTAAAAATTGCTAAAACCTACACAAAAATTATCTCAAAACTTTAAAATGTTTTCACATGCGAAGGTATACCTTAAATCGTATGGTCATCAACAAGAGGTGTCATTTGAAAAAAATACAACATTCTTACGAAAAGTGGTGATACTCCATTCCAATCTAGAGCACATACTTATTAGTCGAGGCTTTGTATTGACTTTGCCATCGAATGCCTTTGATGATAGTTTTTTTCCAAAACGATTTCACATGATCTCGACCATTTTTCGAAGAACATTTTTTCCATCACAGCTTTCATGGTTAACATAGCGTCAAAGAAAAACTAGAACGACGTTAAATAGCACAAACTCGGCGGCTAATTGAAATCCACATTTCGAGAAATCACACGTCCAGGAAATTTATCACGCAATGAATCATTGTTTCGCCAGCTGTGTGACATGTGGCGCCATTCTGCTGAAAATAGACGTCGCTCACGGCCATAGAATCGATTTCAGGCAAAAAAAAGTCTGTCAACATTTATCCTGTGTTTCACTTTGCACTCTAATTTACAACTACCATGCGGTACGATCGGGAGTTGGAAATTTTGAAATGTTCAAAGTTGCCCGAATTATGACGAGCAGAAACAGTTTGCCGAAACCTCCGACATTTTTGTACAGTTCTTGTGGTCAATTCTCAGTATTTCCACGGCTTGTACGAGTTTGAACAGATATTTAATAATATCCGAGTTTGTTATTTCCAAATAACTTAAATGACGCCGTACTCCAAAGGACACCTCTTGCTGGATAGCGATAATGCTAAGCCGAGCTCTTATCCTGAATATAATTTGTTTCTACCAAAAATGCTAATTTCATTCTCCATGTGATGTTCAAGCCTTATCCAGTCTCTTTAAGACCTGGCCCGAACACCTTAACTGGCCGATTATGACAAACGATTAAAACAACCGAAAAGCATGATGAATGCTGTCAAATGAGAGCACACAATCCACACAGACTCGCCCCTAATAAGTCCTGCTCCTTCTGATCCTACCGCAGATCGTATTGATCGCCACAAAATATAAAGCTTTTCTTTAGAACTTACCTGGAATTGGTCTGGGTACGGGTAAAACACAGGTTTGCGGTCTCTATCTATATAATATTGCGATGGATGATGGTATTGTGCACCAAAGCTATCACCATCATACGCCCATGGATGCGGATGTCTCTTCACTGACGCATCTGTCTCGAAGCCGGGCCGTATCGCGGGTATGTGAAGGGGACCTGCAAGTATGGACATGTCTACATGTTAAAAGCGTTATAGTAAGTCCGTGTTCAAAAAAAGGAATGTGGCAAGTTTAAGTGGGAAAGGATTGCTTGGACTCACCTGGTGGTTGTGAACTAACACTTGCGGGTGAAACACTCGCCGTTGTCGGCGCAACGATTTGTGTTTGGCCGGACGCCACTGTGTTTTGCTGCTGTTGTACACTGGTTGCCGTTTGCTGTTGTTGCTGCTGTTGTTGCTGCTGCTGTTGCTGTTGGGGGTTTGTTCCTGTTCCGGGTTGGGGTGCACCTGCTGCTGCGGCTGCCGCTGCTGCTGCTGCTGCTGCTGCCGTGTGCTGAGGGTGATGCGGTGACGTGAGATGCGCTGTACTATTCTGCGGGGCCTGTGGACTGAGTTGACCAACGGGGGTAACCTGCTGTGTAAGTTGTTGCTGCTGCTGCTGCTGTTGTTGCTGCTGCTGCTGCTGTTGCTGCTGCTGCTGTTGTTGCTGCTGCTGCTGATGCTGGTGTTGCTGATGGACGATAATCGGAGGATCTTCATACATAACCGGGGTGGAATGTGTCGGTGTTGTTTGTTGCGTTGTAATTTGCGCGTGAGGGTGGTTATGGTTATGGGTCGGGTGGTGATGATGATGATGATGTGGCCCCCACCAAGCCCCGGCAGCGGCGTGCGACCCTGCCGAGACATCGTGGGGGTCGTAAAGAGCGCACGCCAGCGGGATGGTTGTTTGGGGGAGGGGTGGAATAATTACGGTTATTTTGGACGGTTTTACAACAAAACGCGCACGAAATTAATTAATGTTATTTTTGTTGTAAATTATTTCCGTTTTAATTTCAATTGTTTTCCGAATAAAAATAGTTCCAAGTTGTTTTAAATTCAACAAATTGATTTTTGTCGAAACACAAGTCCAATTACAGATTCAATAGCCAAGTGCATTTGATTAATCGAAATTGTCAATTTAATTCCGAAACACCGGCAAAAATTCAAGAGAACATTCGAATACATGTGCAAATTTATTACACAGATACGCGACCACGTACACACACGAGATACCGATACACATCACGCGCGTAAGAGCACAGAGATCCGGATTCGAGGGAGGAATTTTTCCGTTCCGTACGTTCACGTAGAGCAACGTTGGTGCGTTTCGAAGAGCGACCAAGTCAATTTTTGTTTTTATTTTTCGATTTATTATTTTATTTTTTTTTGTATGAATTGATCGAAGGCGAAATCCGTCAAAAGCACACAGGCAATCAAAGTTCGCACAAGTCACCGGATATAATATTAATTTATTTATGTTATTATTTTTTTTTTGTTTTGTTTTCAGTCAAATGACAAAATATTTTAGATAACAAAAATAAAGTTTTGTGATCAGCAATATAGAATTCATTTAAATGTTATGAATTCAATTCCATTCCACATAGCATGATAATCCACATGTGGGCAACGTCAACGGTTTACGATAACGACAATCCAAAAGTTGGGTATTTTTGATGGGATGACAGGGTGGTAGGGTGCAAAGAGAGCAAACATAGAAATAGCGAAACACTTTGTTTAGTTATTTGTTTAAGATATTGTTAATATATATTTTGTTTAAGTATCTAAGTCTATCGAAAGGTTGTACACAATCCAAACTCTGCTTATTTAAATTATTCGGCTTGATTTGATCATTCACTTGATTGAATTTTCATTTCTTTTCTTTTTTTTTATATTTTTCAACTATTTTGCAAAATTTTCAACTAAACAAAATAGATCTGAATCACAATCACACTTCTGGCGTATAATTTCGAGTTGCTCGCAACTTGAATACGAAATGTAATCAAAGAAGTAGTATAACAAGGAACGAAGGAAGATGAACAAAAAAAAAACAAAACTAAAAAAAAAAAACGTTGATAATAGGTGTTAAGCCACGCACTATTCACACATAAACATACACAACTAAGTTGCTTCAGTAAAACTATTCAAATATATTGCACAATGATGTGGGTGTTATTATTTGATTTTTGTTGTATTTTAAATGTGTCTTAATTTTTTGAAAATATTTCCCATATTATTTTCATAGCTTTCGAGTCCCGACGAAGTAACGAAACGACAGAAGTTGTTCTTCCTTGCACTGATGTTCTTATAAGAAAAACAAAAAATAATATTGAAGAAATACGAAAAAAAAGCCCAACAACCGATGGAACGACTTTTCTTTCTTTCTGACGGTTTTTCCTTCTGTTTTCCTATATATTTCTTATACTCTCTCTCAACAACGAGTACACTGTTGGAGTGTGTAGGGTGTCTGTGACTTGACAAAACCCAACCGTACACCGCGAAGTTCAAATTTACACTGAAAACAGAGATTTCACGTAAAACGCTTCAATATTATAACCCCCAATACACAGTACACTCTCGTAGCCAAACCAAAAGAAGCAGAAGCAGAAGAGGAATAACACGATGTACTCGTACACGATGCGGTGAGCTGCGTCGTCGTCGTAGTTTGTCTGGTCTGGTCGGTCGTCTTCTCTGCATTGGCGCATGCATGTGTGCGTGCGCGTGTGTACGAGTATACAACTGTGTGTGTGTGTATCGATGTGAGGAAAGATATCTTAGAAGAAATTGTGTGTTTTTGAGCGCCCGCTCAAAACACTGCTTTCAGAGGGTTTATTTTCTTTCGATATACTGACATATCCCATTTTACCGCACGCTACAATAAGAGAGAATGTGTGTGGGGGTGAAAGAGAAATTTGACACACGGATAGGGCTTGTGAACATTGAACAACCACCTTCTCTTTGATGAGTTGAGCCGTGAGCGACGTTAGAAGAGAATTCAATCGCAGCAGACAATTGAGACTTCTTCATTCGCAGCGGGGTTGTTTTGTTCAAACACTCTATGGACTGCAAACAACGGCAGTGACTGTGAGCTTATCATGATGTGACAAAAAGAAAATCAATGTGCATCGAACAATAGCTCTTGAAATATAAAAAAAATTTTAAGAAATAAATTATCTTATTCAGTACAGACTTGGATGGATTCGAAATGCTCTTCGAAACGAAATTTTGTTTCAACTTCCACCCATACACGGGTGCACACAAGTTTAGTGAAACTCTCTTCGGACAGTGTATCTACACATTTGTGTGAACCGATGGAGTATCGGTGAACGATGAGATACACGCATGCTTCCCTGCTCCAAGTTTTCTCTTCTCAACCAAACAAAAGGCCTCCATCTAGCGCCGAGAATTTATACCACAGACGAGACTACATCCACAAATAGTCAGACACAGACTCCATGCGATATCCAAACAAAAGACGTCACTCTTTGCTGACACAAATGAAATTGTTATATCCATCTATTTGCACAAGGATACTATCAAGTACAATGGCGCAACCCCTTCCAAAAGACATTTGCGAGATGAATCCTTTGTGAATATCATTTCATTTTTGTTGAATTTGGGTATACATATATTTCTTTTCTTGTAATTTTTATTATGTTTGTTTTTCCTTCACAATTATTAAAGTCACCCCGTGAACAAGGGACTCATAAAACTACACTGATGATGCGAGCATATACAAATATCTGTATGTACTGTCGGATATGTAGTCTGGTTTTGCCTGGTGACAGGGATAACATCACAATTTTACGCTTAAGTGATAATTATTTTATTTTTATGTTCGTCACATGGATACAGAAATGAAATGGGATAGACGAGATGACATCCTATTCGTGTGTGTTACCTGAGCGAGCGCCTCATTCGTCGTTAATTTACCTAAACAGTGTAACACTTACTCGCACTTCCTTACGTTCAGCAGTGAACAGCATACCCAGACAACCCTTAAAGGATTTCCGAAAAGAAAGCAGTAGTCAAACACGTCATAAATAATGTTGATAGCTACTTGAGAAGCAATACCCCTTATTTCACAAAGGATACGTATGCAAATTCTGATAGAGTTGTTAATCATTTTCACAGCTAATTGCATAATTTTTATTTCTTTCAACTGTAAAACTGTACTGGATGATTTCTTATTTTTGCTTCTTCTCAAAATGGAGAATGCACATTCCTACATACTGATCTGGAATGGATATATATATACATATTCAGACATATACATACGCTGCATCAAGATGGAAAAACAAAACTATATACAAAGTACGGACGATGAGAGCTACAAGAACAAAAAAAAAACAACGAAAAAAAAAATAACGAGGATGAAATAGAAAAAACACGTTTTCCGTTAAAAATGAAGGAAAAAAAGAGATGTTCTTCATTCGGTGGGAAAGTAGATGAACTAGCCTGAACAGAACGAACGAATTAAGTTGAAGAGGAACCAGAAAATGTTTTAAAGAATCTTTTCTGTATTTTTTTTTCTTGTTGGTTTCTTTTTATTTTCTAGCCTTCTTCTCATCCAAGATATATACACATATTTATAGATGTGGTTTTGTAGTGTTTTTTTTTGGGTTGCCATAGTATGTTACATATTGTTGGTAAGACTATACTTGGAAGTTTAAGGTCTAGTGACCTCTTAACAATTCGAAACATGCGTTGGATCAAATGTGTTTTGTGTGTGGTGGGATATTGAATTTAGATAGATACATGTATTTGGTCTGTTGGACGATTCGTAGGCGAGGTGTTTATGCAGATGTAGAATTAAATGGGAGAAGAACCTGCTTATCATAGAGAGTATGGCCAAAGCGTGAGATGGTAATCAAGTAATGGAAATGACGTGACAAATTTTGATTTAATCTACAGATCACCTCGATAATTTCTTTCGTTTCAAATGCTGAATCCAGCACAAGTTGACATTTAACTACGGCATCCCAAGGAGCAACCTGAGAATAAATATCAATAATGATGTTGTGACATTAGCGATCCGTTGTTGTTTTGATTTTATTTTGGTCGCTCATTTTATCAGAAGTTCAGTTCCGAAATTTAACTAGTAAAGACAACGGTATTGTCTAGGATTAAATACTTAAGCTAATCAATTTAGCTCTGTGTTATTCAACACCGATTAAGGAGCTTCAAATAATTGCTATGGAAACCTCTTATTTTAATTTTTCGGCATGTTGAGCTAACCAATTGGTTCCAAGTGCTTGGGTTTTGAATAAATCGTTGTTCGATTTTATTTTCGAAGGAGCGACTACACGAGGAATTCTGAGAAAAAAGCAAGCATAAGCAGAGAAAACCGCCAGTTCCGTGCTTAAAGAACTCATCGCTATGTCTAATCTAATCTAAGTAACAAGCTGTCCTTTCTTCACGTGCCGAAGGAACACTGGAATGCTGCATCAACATGAAGGACGATGGGAAGCAACTTAGATCCAACACGTTTCTGTGAGACAACCATTCAACACCCATATGCCTTCGAAAGTACTCGAAAAGAAACTCATTTACGAAGTCGCTTGTCTAAGCCAACATTAAATCCAGACTATGATTAACGACTACAATTCAATACCCAACTTAAACAGTAGTACAAGTATAGACCACTCATATGCACAACAACAATCAGTCACATCAAAACACTTGCAGTTTGAATTGCACTACAAAAACGAACACAGACAGATTTATTTACCACAGACGACTTCGTGTCCACCAAACCCCTCAACTAAAAGGCACTCTGACTGGGTAAATTATATCAAGTAAGAAAAAAAAGTCAAAGATGTATAAGTAGGTACGTAGTTTAAATGTTGTCATCGTCTTAAAATTAATTTACGAGTTTCTGCGATCCAAAGTGGAAAAAGACAGACAGCTTAAAACAATGACAAAAAGGCAACAAGACATATTCGGTATCTGATTAAAAATGGAAGAATTCAGTGAATCACGACATAAATCACCAAATATCATCACCTTAGGAACATCAATCTAATAAACCTTGAATTCGTGTTAAACTTGTTCAGACTTATTTTGTTTTTCTGGTCTCTGATCTCTGGTCTTTCCTTTTCGTTTTTTTTTTTTTTTTTTTTTTTGTTTTTTGTGTTGGTTCAGCTTTCGTCTCGAATCTGAATATCAGATTTCAAATGATACAAAAGTGCTGAGTGAGGTAAATGACAAAAATTTATTCAAAATTAAGCAACATGAGCCCTTCACATCTCTCGGACTGTGACCTTAAATAGTCTCCGAAGAGGTTCAGATGCGTGTCTGTTGCATACATGGCTAGTGGGTACAGATACCGAGATACTGTGTAAATTCTCGTGTATCAAAAGTTGTGTCAACGTCGTCAATCTCTTAATCAAAATTCCAGAGAGTCAGTCGCCTAAGAAAATTCTGTTATTTCTTTTTCGGATGTTTTTTTTTTTTTTTTTGTATAATCCATCCTTGGTTGACTGAATTGATTTTTGGTTTTTATTTTCTAATTCTAAGCACAGAGTTTTTGTTTTTTTGTGTCCTCTAGTGAACGAGTAACTTTTTCTGTTCGTTTTGTGTTTTGCTTGTAAATTGACTTGTTTTACTTGACGTGAATGTTAGTTTAAATAAAAACAAATTTGAAATGCAAAGTTTGCATGAAAATGTGTGGGACGTGTTGGCACCATCAAATCGGCTTCACAAAATCCACTGATTTTGAAAAAAAAAAAAAAAACACAAACATGTTGCCAAATATGGTTTAGTGTTTGTTTCCACAAGTACTTGTTGGTTTTCTTGTGTTGTTGATTTCTTTTTCCATTCCTGTGCAGTTTCAACGATTTGCTATTTTTACCAATTGTGTAAGGTGATGTTTTCGCCTAAGATTCACCAGAGATAGCTCTCGTTAAATGTTTGGCTAACTCAACTTTCTAAGGAATATTTTATCCCCAGGCAACTACAGCATTTGAATACGTTTTTGTTGATTTCAAGAAAAGGAAAATGGCCGCTGTTAAAATGATATAAACGCCTTTTATATCACTATACATACTAGGCTGGTATTGAGTTTCTTTCGCTGCTCTTATGTTCCGCAGACAAAAGTCACGCAAATAGTGGGAGGTGAAAAGTGTTTAGTTCGCAGCAGAAGTGAGGAAAGACATTCGATTCGACTGCTAAAACACACAAAGTGGAAATGAGGGTTTTGGTGGGACTAGGACTTGTTTATGTAGCTCGATTCCGCACGTTTAAAAAGTGCGAAAAGTATTAATTCTCTTATATCATCTTTTAACAAAGATAGCCTTTATCCCACATGACAATTGTATCCCAACATGAAGGGATCATTGAAGTCAATGCAACAGACATGATATGAGAAACTCTACAACATTTATGAGGCATTACACAATTCAATACAACCAACCATTCAGGGAATAGTTTGCTAAGGCTGAACTCTAAAGTTACACATGTATCTTTGCGCCGTTATTCAGCATACAAATGCAACAACATTCCCGGCAAAACCCTTTCCCGGACAAAGTTAACTCTTCAATACGTAATTGAATAGTGAGCACTATGTAAAAGCAAACAAAAAAATTCATTCAAATTCCAACATGTGGAATGCGGTCAAAACGTCAATTGCGAACCCTGCCTGCACATAAATTTTGTCAACTCGCAAAATGCCATACGCTTCAAAAAATCACATTCATCAAAAATATGTGTCATATTCACATTCATGACTGCAATGCTATTCGTTAAATGCTTAGAATGCCAAATCTGCTAAAGACACCTTGAATGAATGAATTCATATTCATCCCCCACACCTGTTAGTCAAACATAAACCACGTAACGAGCTTCAAATTGTTCCGAATGGAAGAAATAAACGAACGAACAAACGAAACAAAAAAAATACATTTCCAATGCAAACTACCATAATGCCACCATAAAACATTTAGATCATCGTTCAACAGCCCATTAAACTCGATGATCGGTAATATTAATAAAAAATGTCTATAATGTGTAGATTTGTAAACAGAAATCAAATCTAATTACCATTTCGTCGGCACCACCTCAATCACTCATCGCCCGAACATGATAACACGCCAATAATAGTAGCAATCACAATAAAACCGAATAAAAGCCAAACTACACGAACGAAATATATAAACAAATAATAAAAAAATTGTTTAGTTTATTATCATGCCGCGCAGAGAGACATCATATTTGATTCTCAAGACCACACTCGCTGCTAGCTGGTTTGGTGTGTTGTGGCAATGCGCGCCCGCGAAGACAAAGTGGAAGAAGAAGAACATTCTTCGATCTTAAGTCGAATCTTTGTGCCACGCTCAGCACAGGCTAACAGGCTAACAACGGTCTTGTGGTGTTTTTTTTTGTTTAGCACTAGCGGTTGGCACATCGGTGTAAAATGATTGCCCCTGCGTTTCATGGCTCAACGCGATATTAATTGGTCGTATAAACTGGGAGTACACTGAGCGTCTTTTACCAGTCTCGTTCGTTTGGCCAGGCGGCCGGCGCTAGCCCGTTGACCGACCGGCTGTAGTCTGTCAATTGTCGAGACGTCAAGAAGTGTGATGAAAGTGAAAGTGCTACACACTAACCGAGAGAGGGTGTAGTGTATACAGTAGTTGGTGGAGGCAATAACAATTATGACAGCGAATTACCGTTGTTATTGCTTTTGAAGTGTTGTAGATAAACTTCGTACCATGAATGTCAATAAAAGTGGAAAAATAAAACCAAAAAAAAAAAAAAAACAATAACAAAAACAAAACCAAAACAGAAACACGAAAATTAAATGATTTTATGAATCTCCGACGCGTTTTTATCATCATCAATCACTGAAAAGAACCAAACGCGACTGATTAACCTAGAGGAAGCTGTCGCTTTAGCGAAGCTCTGTTTCGTTGATTTTCACATCCTATGATAAGAGTGCACAACCTACCTCAAGTCATGCGAAGACGGGCCTATAGCACAAGACACACGGGCGAAAAAAAAAGCAATTTTAATTATTCTTGTTTAGTGGCAATAAATATTATATGGAGGTCTACTTTGTTCTTCGATTTAATTGAGATGCTTAATAGAGACCGACCATAGATGAGGATGGTGAGCGGGGCGCGTTTCTGGCGTTACTGAGTGTGGCCAGGCCACTAATAGATTTCTTTTGTCACCACCGATGATGATTGTCAGGCGGTATTTCTAAGTGAAATCCGAGATGGTCGAGGATATAAATGTCAGATAAATGTGCGATGTCCGGCATAATTTAAGTGACAGCATTTAAATTGGCACGCTTTGTCTGTTCGGTTGAAGTACGTGTGAATAGGCTTACTTTTCTGCATGTAAATGTTGCCATAACCTCGATTTACGATGTCATATAAACCTTTTTTTAGTTCAAGGGTAGCAGCTGTAAGGTTTGACTTAACAAGGGCGACAGTGTGGTTTGCAATAAATGATGAAGATGTAATTGAGAACGATACGGTGAAGATCTTTCTAACGCGTCATTTGTGTATTAAAAAATACTGGTGTAATTCATGTATAACGAACTAACTAACTTTCTTCTATTCCTGTTTCCCAGAAACGGTGCATGCAGTGGATCAGAAATTCCGTGTAAAACGAAATGAAACCTCATAAAAAAAATCATCTGGGGACAACCACAATAGACACCCGTATATCTTACTTGCCGGAACGATCATTTTGTTCATTTTTTGATACACCCTTTCGATTCATTTCGTGGAAATTAATCCCGGGACGAACATCATCACAACTTTTTTATTTTAAAGCAAAATTAACGAAACAGAGGACTTATGGAGAGGTGTCTGAGAATTGCCTTCGATGGTTGCCTTGTGTAGCTACGTCTCGAGGATGACGACAACCACCAAAATTCAAGCGATTTTTGAGAGCAACCTTCGGTAGTTATCGGTTACCGTGTGTAGTACGGACAACTACTTGGTTGCAGCTATGTTTCGAGGTCGACGACTACAACCAAGGCAGTCTGCTCAGGAAAACGTTGCACGATTTTGAAGCAACTACCTCTCGTTACTCCCTCTTGCGATAATTCGGACTTTCGAGCAATTTTGAGATATACAAGGAATATAAAATAATTGGACGCATCTGCCGTTAAATCAACATTATATCGAAACATTGGGAGTTCCTATTTCCAGGGCGATTCAATCCAATCAGATTTTAACACGAAGATGAAACCTCATCAAAGTTGAAGTACAACGCCAACTTTAACATCATTATAAAAAAAAAGCATTCTCATTTCAGGGTGTTCTTAAAAATTAAATTTATCTCGTTTTTTTCTTTCTCGCAGCTTTGTCTCCGTCCCCATGCTATTTTCAATCCGATAACAATTTTCCTCAAACCCTCAAAATCACCGATAGCTGAGGCCTATGGAATACACAAAGGACCAAACTTCTAAACACAAGTAAAAATGGAAGACGCAAAGTATGCGGAACCAACAGCAACTCCCTTAGGGGAGTAAAAGTAATTTTAAACAAAATACATATACTTGTATCTTCGTGTCTATACGCGCGCCCATAGTAACAGCCGTACTAGAGAGACGATAACACCACCAACACCAACCAACTGGGGATGCTTTTGATATTCTTAAAAGAAGAAGAAGAAAAAAAAGACAAGAAAACTGAAAGGAAACAGAATTAACTTTAAGAGGGAAGATGATTGGCATATAAAGTGTTCCCATTCGCCATCGCTATCACTACAAGATACAAGTGAATATACGTATCTGCATGTATATATATCCATTCAAGCTGATGGCGGGAGCTGGGGTCTTCTTTAAAACGAAAGTTTTCCCTATTTTCACATTCAGTGTGTTGTTGTTGATTTTTTTTCTTTCTGTTCTTTTTTTTTCATTTTTCTTGTGATGATAGCTTTTCTTTTCTTTATTGATATTGTCTCAGTTTTTTTTTGTTTCTTTTTATGTTTACCCTAAGTTTGTTCGCTTGCTTTGGTATCTTTGGGATAGAAATAGCGTGGGGGTGGTGTGGACTCCGTTGTTTTTTTTCGGTTTCGGTTTTGTTTTAAATATCCCCTGTCATGGCATACACAGGATTTTTTTCTCTCATATTCACAAAAGTTTGTATTTTTTTCTCTCGATTTTCTTAAATCAGAAAGATATTCATATACATGTATATGTGGATGTACATATATAAAAGTTAGTATATGGAAAAAAAAAAGAAAAGAAAGAAAAACAAGTGGAATGAAATGCCAGGGAAGGGGGATGGAAAACTGTCAGGGCGTGATGTGAATATTTTATGAAGGAGAAAATTTATGAAAGCGCACATAAAATAACTTTCTGAAGGATTTACCCAATGATGAAACACTTAACATTACTATCAAAAATTTATACGAGAAATTGTTTGAAAACAAGTATGAGTTTAAGAAATTCTAACATTTATCAAAAATGTTTTCTTTTCCATTTTCTTTGCTTGCTGCGGTTGGTTGATTTCCGTCGCCGTCGTGAGTTGCTATAAAAAAATATGGCTGGTTTGATTGAATGACAATGTTAACGACTCTGACAATATTTTGACACCTAGAAGACGACAATGGCGCTGCTTTAATGATTCTTCCTTCAATCTCAGTCTTAGCTCATGTGAATGGATGAAAGAGGAGTATCAGTAGAAGTACATTCGATATTAAAGACTCGTGCCTTCCTTTTGACGAATCGAATGCCTTTAAGAATACTACTATAAAAAGTACTAGTACTAGTTCTTCTTCTTATGGCGCTACTGTTCGAGCTGGATCTGGGCCTCACTGAACAACCCTTATATACTGCATATTCAAACCCGATACCTTACACTTAAAAACATACAGGCACATAAGCAAAATGTCTCAAAGGCATTTCCTGACGAAACAAATATTTTGTGAAAACCTTGTCGATGCCCTGCAAGTGAATTCGGTTAAAAATCGTATAATCAAGACCACTTAATGTTTCAAAAGACCTGACACAGTCGTCCAGTTTGGATTGTTTCCAAAAAAAATACAACACATCCGCAAAGAAAAAAGCACCGTACATGAAGAAAAAAAAGAAAACAGAAGTGAAATAAACGTATCCATTTCAATGAATGAAATAGGCGCATTCTCGAAGATAAAAATAACTTTAAATGGTCTCTACCTCAGGCACAGTGTCATTGTGTGATATCTTTTTATTGGTCACCACTTCAAGCATAATGAATGACTCAACTACAAGTGGAGCACACACAGCAGCCCATGTATCTCTTTGGGGAATAATAAAATCTGCGATCGTTTAGATCTCAGAAAACACGGCCACTTGCCGCGAATATATTATCAGTGACACGCATTTGCTTTTCATATATTTTCTCTAAGAATTTAATTATCAACAGATGAGAGTCGTTTTGTGTATTTTTTGTTTTTTTTTGTGTCTTCAACAACTATTTGCATTGAGCAACAACTGGCCCTTTTCCGAATCTCACAGACGATCTGGGAGCAACTTTTTCAACAACCTACAACTTCTGATGACATCTCTGCACTTTGCTTTGATGGTGCACCTAGTCCCCATCGAAAGAACGAGACGACACACAAATGCGTGTGGAACTGTTTCCAAAAACAAAATATGTGAGCAAGAAATAGAGGAGGAAAAAAAAACCGAAGGCTATCCAAACACGATCTCATCTCCATACCAGATGGTTACGTGAACGCCCTAAAATAGTTCAGATACACAAAGAAAGAAACAAAACCAAGTTACAAACAAGAAAGACATCGAATGCATTAACGAATGTGTCGTATCGTGAGTGTCATTCGTTGGCTGGTTCATTCGCCCCGATCGGCGACGACGAAGGCGATGATGATGATAATGATGACTCTTTTAGAATTCAACACCAGCATCGAATAATGGTCACGGGTCGAGGGAGAGGTAGGTGCATCCATGGTATGCATCGTGCACGGTGCATTTATTAATTGAAATAAATTCCACATTTTATAGCGTTCGGCATTTCTTTCATATGCCACCAGCGACCATCACACTTGAGGATTTTCGGGTTCTGGTTCCCTTTCGAATTCGAATTTGCCCCAGCCATTGGCACCATGCCTCGAAGATGGCTCCGGAAAATTTATCTTTCGCCTTAAGGCGACTTTCCATCTACCGTATGCGTGTAGCTGCTATACGCTTCCTACAGATATAGGGAGACGTATTAGCATATTGTCGCTTCTCTTCTCGTTCTCGTTCTCCTTCTCCTTTCGTGTCGGTCTCCACATTTTGGTTGAAATGAAATGTTAATTCCTGTATATCTTTGTGGTATCTTTCATTCTTTTCCACTTACTCTCTCGCTATCGCTGCCGACCAATAGTACTAGTGGCAAACCCTCTCTGGTATAATTGAGACAAAACAGGTATTTGCTTTTTGTTTTATTAGCCCGCTACACACTCACGTCTGTAAATCCACCGTACCGACTGCTCCTGGCACCTATCCCCATACACACTACCACTACGCAGCGAAAAAGGAGGCATTTTTTTTTGGATGATTTTGAAAGCGAAGAAAAGAAACAATGGAAACAAAAGAATTCGTTGACGTGTACGGAAATTTATTCGAAATGGACTTATAACTCCACTTGTCGTTGTCCTCGTAGTTCTTTCTGGCTTTCATTCTTTCTTTATTTGGATTTTTTTTGTTTCTTTCTTTTTTTTCTTCTTACTTTATCCACTCCCCTCTGGTTCAGGGAAAAACTGATAAAGTCATCAAAAGAAATGTAGTCCCGGTGTCCAGAGAGAAAATTTATTATTGGTACGTCCACGATTCGTGTCGGGTAAGTTTCTCATCCAACCATCCCCTATCAACCTGATGCAATCTTTTTGATAAGTTAAAGGTAAAACACATAAAACTGTGGAGAATTTTTTTCTGTTTCTTCTCCTTCTCCGTCTGTAGTCATTTCTGTTCGTTTCTTCCAAAAAATATAATTGGAAATGTATATACATTTTTTTCTGAAACAAATGTCCGTGTTGAAAGGTTAATTTCATATTCCCTCTCTCCGCCCAACCCATATGACATGGTGGAATACCTGGACCAGGGTGTGTAATCGAATCAAACAAAAAAATGGCGCTGGTCAGGTGGATGTCGATTAAAAAATTAAAGTGTTTCGCTGCACCTGATGCGATTTGAAATGAGAGATTATACAAGTGTCAGGGGACAGACAGGCTGAACTAATGACGGAACAGATGGTAGACATTGTCCATCTAGCTGCGGTCGGATTGTGGCTCGTTTGAAATACTCCATTGCTTAATTGAGTAACAGATGCGTGGTTTTCACAGAGAGCAAAGCCAACACCTTTGATTACTGCAACGTAATTTACTAAAATGGCATCCAAAAGGTTCGGAGACAGTGTTAAACTTTTGTATAATAATAATATGGGTGGCGCCACAGCAAGTATTGTTCTCTCAGAAGTGTAATAGGCCTACTTATGTTTAAACTCCGAAAAGCTCAGTTTCAGACCTTTTTTTTAGACTCTCTTATACCGGTGACAAGTAAGCCGGGAATTATGGAAGGCGTTCCGGTAGTGAATTGATCCAAAACTGAGCTGAGCAGACCTCCACCAAAATAGTGTGCGCACAAAATAAAGCCCTAATTGGAGATGGCTGATGCCACACTAAAAGTAATCAGTTGAGCGAGAGGCAAAAGGTGTACGAAGTCTTATTCAAGACCCCCGTCGAAGCTTGGAAATCTCTCTTTAAGGAAAGACGGTAGATACACCCTTCAGTGCTTTTCAGTATCTCACCCCCTTCGCAATCAGCCATGTAGTGAAACAATTATTTCCTGATTACGAAATGTGGGCATATCCCCATTTCCATTTCCAATAAATCCTAACCTCCTCTAAAAACAATTATTTCTACTACCACATCCACAAAACATTCGACATCAAATGTCACTCAAAATTGCTCCCAAAATGAAAGTACGTGTTCATTTGGCAAACATAAAGGTAGTGTTTGGCCATGTCTCGTCACTTATAAAAGCATCGCTTTCATCGCATAGCAGCCATACCGTATGCTGGGGGTATAAAACATCAATAAATAAAATAAGTACTATGTGTGAGAAAAAAAAATTAAGTATCCTTACAACCATGCACGATGAAGGAAACGACGATGACGATGACTACGACGACGACTTCACTCTTAAGTACTCAGGGCTCTGTAACAGTTCAGGCTGGCCAGGAGGGATTCTGGTCGGTAAAGCGTATCTGTGTGCGGTGTTGCTACTTTGGAGTGGTGTGGTAAATCGGAAGTTAAAATAGGTAATAAAATGCCGCAATAAAAATCTATGAATGACACATTAAATCAATCGCCGAAAATCACATAATAAAAATGTATGTCTGGATGGATGTGCTGCTCCAGAGAGAGAAAGAGAGTGAAAGACTTGCGGCGGGAGTGATCTGAAAATGGGACCACATCAACCCACCACAGTGTTGGCCAGTTGTGTTAATAGGTCTAGATTGGTTGACGCTTAAACTGTGGCACAAAATCAAACAAAAAAAAAATGAAAGAAGACGTATATAGTCGTTAACTGTCCGACGCTGTGAAATGTCTTCATTTTGGAAGCACCTGTCAAATAAAATGACATCATAAAATGCATGCAGAGACCTTGAAAGAGGGTATTTGCGGGATGATTAAGGGCGGTTTTTGCAAGGGAACAGCAGATTGATTTCAGCGGATAGTTACTGGTGAATGAAGTTGTAATTGGCGTTTGGACATGCCTCATATGTTCTAATTGGGTCAATCAGCAGAGGCCTCTTCACAGAAAGTTGGCGAGGGCGGATAGCCTTTAAATTAATGACAAACTAAACACATTTCACTTTTGACTTCTCCAGTTAAAGTCCAAACGTAATGATGCTAACATTGTGGACACCACGTATGGCTTAAGTGAAAACGTCTCCGACGCTTTATTCAAATGGACTTTGTTTACACGACTAAATGCGGACTACCCCCGTAGTTCAGACGTATGCTGCAGCCTCTTTCTGCCATTACCACAGTTCAAAGAAGTCTACTGCAGTGATTCTCTTAAAATTCCCTATTTTATAAGTTAAAAACTAAAAATCAACTCAAGAAGAAATAAAATGAAAAAAATAAATAAAGACCGAATGATATCTTTATTCTTCGCTATTAATTAGCTCGAGATAATGAATTCACAAAAATCCGAGGACCAGTAGGATCATCTTCACACTCGCATCGTAGAAATCTAAATATCTAAACAATTTGCCGCCGTCGTGATCGATACCCCCACTCTGTGCGTTAGTTGTCAATGAAGCCATTGTCTCCGCTTGATGCGGAATTAATTTCAATTCATTTATTCTCCTCAACGAATAATTAATTAATTCAAGAGCCAGATGGGGTAAAAACAGAGCAGACAAGTGGCGAACACAGCCAACCAAAGAAAAGTAAGACAATTCTCGAAAAAAAATGTTAATTAAGGGGCTGTCCATCGTCGCCGCCCCACCGTCGAACAAAAGAAAGAGAGACCAGACCAAAAACAAAAACCACACAACACAAATATAATAAAAATATATTTACGATCAAGATTACCGGAGTAACTTCATTTTGTTCATCTTTTGTCTCTCGACCTGCCTCCGTGCAGTTTCGTGCAACAAAAGCCAGAACAAGTCTGAAAATTCAGAAATCCAGAAAATTCCTTTTAAATGCCACAGAATTCCACGTTTCTAGAGACCGCAACGAGTTTTGTCTAAAGCATTCGAAGTTGAGATACATTAGGTTTCTCTGTCTCTGCCATCGCCATCTTGATAGACAGACAAGCGATCTGTAAATATGGTCTGTGAAAATTCACAGAAAAAGCATCCTTTGCGAAAAGGGCGGCACTACATACCTACACATGTATGTACATACGTCTAGTCAGAAATACCCCGAAATCTGACACAATACCACTTGAGTTTGTTATGTCGTGTGTTTTATTTTGTTCGTGTTCCTTCGTCGCGCCGACATCCATGGAGCTCAGTGGATTTCCAGTTCTCAGGCAGAATAAAAAAAAAGAAACAAAAATAATTTTACCACAGATGTAGAGATTGTTTAATCCCAGCCTTCATGGTGGTCTACTCCAAGTTCAAGATGAAGTTATCTTTTGTTCATGTTCAACGCAATTATGTACATATGTGGATACGGGTAAGATGATTGTTGAATGTGTCATCAGATCGTAAAAGTTTACTATTAAAAACCAAAAAAAACGTCTTGCAGTTTGTGTACAACCTTTCCGCTTAGATACATACTTTTGCATAAAAATACAAGGCAAAAAAAAAAGAAAGAATTAAGTACATTACATACCGTATGAACTGTTTGCGAAATTGGGATAGTTTCCGTGATTGCGGTTGAAAATCTGAAAGAGAAAACAGAAAACGTTAGCGGAACAGAAATGTTAACATATTTAGGATGGAGTTAAATAAAGAACAGGTTGTGAGGAAGTTGAATTCTAAGAATACTTTGTTTGGAACTGGTGTATCGCTAGCAACTGGGTGGAGCCAAATCAATCAACGACATCAAGCGAGACACCTCTCAGATCAAATACGAATCTATTCTAGCAATGTTGACGTAAAGAAGGTGGGACGATTTATGATGACAAGGCTTGAGGATGAACAAATCGAAATGAAATAGTGAGCGAGAGAGACGCACCCTCTCGTGCGTCAGGCGAGGAGTGAAATGTTTAATTTCGGTTGCATGGTGCTACATTTATTGTCGAAACAGACGAAGAACCATGCATGTCTCCGCCAACACTCCTCAGCTCCCAGTATATTTTAAACTTTATCCACAACAATTGGTTATAGACCCTGTCCCTTGCTAGTTATAGTCGAACAGAGACATTTAGACGCTTGGTACAACCTCCTGTCTGCGTTAGCTGTATCCAAACTTGTTATCGACGCACCAACAATTGTTCAATAAGCTAAGAAAAGACAAAATTTCATCTAAGAATACCACTCCATTGAGAATTTAAGAGGACGTGAAGTTCTTAATGGCAAATGGAGAACAAAAAAATCACTGGTTCCTAAATTAAACATTTACATCTCATCTCAAAATCATGCGCTAAGCTGAATGGCAAGAGCTTATCAAGTTTCATCGGCTAAGTGATCATAAAGCATAGACAACAGATTCCCTTGGAAACCAGATCTCGCCATCGTCCAGTCGTCACATTGAGTGTTTATGCATCCGGTTTATGAACGGTGTTCAAAGAAATCGACACGCATCACTGACACGTGCTCTTTTCGCACCATTGCCACCATTTCAAAAGCTCCGTCCGGTAAAACAAACAAAAATCACAACCATTCTTAGAATTGCTACGTTGTAGTCTTTTCATGAATAAAGAAACTAAGTAATAAAAATTAATTTGCCTCCGGTCTGACAGCTAGTGGAGACTTCTTATGTTCTTATGGTCGGAAGCTGTCTTTTGCCGACTGACTGTTTGAATATTCTGACAGATTTAGCAGTCGGCCCTATTGAATATTGGAACTGGAACATGTACATCTTCAAGCGGATGTAAATAGTCAGTTTTTTTCCAAGACCCACATTGAGCCCAGCAAATAAGGTAAATGGAAAATCAGTGGCATGTACAGCATAACCAAGTAGGTCCCAACTTTTTCTACGCAATCAGGCGACATTACCCACTTAAGATACACTGCATGAAAATGTTTTAAATTCGACAAGATTCTTTGACTAAAATCTGAAATTGGGTGGTAAACCATTAAATGTTCGCAAAAACTTAACAAAGAACAGACTATAAACGTCTGCCTCTACAAACTCATTCATCTGACTCCTCGAGCAGAGCAGACATCGCACTAGGCAATGGCCTTGACTGGATTGTCAAACATGTGTTTCTGATATTATTGTGTCCGAATTGAATACGGCTTTATCACCTTAGAGTTACAAACAGAGGCACGTGCGACATTAAAGTCACAACAGCTACGTGGACTGAAACATAATCGACCAACTTACTTGCTCGCATAAGGCTAGATTCACCACCAGTGGTCCAAGTTTTAAATTCATTTATTTCCAATTTATTACTCGGTACTTCGTGCGCAATGGTTTCAGTTAGCTTTGGTTCACTCAGTGTCTTTCACCCACATTGGCTGGCTTTATTGTCGATATCAATATCATTGAATTCAATACCCTTCTTAATGGTCGCTCCATGTGGCTTAACTTGACAAAACTTTGAGCTAGTTAGCTCTTCCAAATTCGGTGAGCTTGTCAAGACCCTTTCACAATTTGGTTGCGTTTCCAAATCGTTCAGTATTAGAGGCCATAAGTCCGAACTGTTCAGGCTTACACTTTGATCTATTTAGCACTTGTAGTCCTGTTGCTTCTTTCGAACTGATCATTCGTACCACCAATCAGAATTTAAAGCTTTTACCATATATTCTTGTGAAGTGAAAATAAATTTACTTGAATCGCTTTGAGTCCCAATGACAAATGTCCGTTCAGTTTCAAAGGCAACAGCAACAACCAGTCTCAATAAATCTCTTTTCACTTTTATCTATTTTCAACTTGAGTCCTACAAAATATCATTCAATTCGACGATTTATTGAAGGCAATCCCCTTCTATCACATCGTCCTATCGTCTATCCTCCGTAATTAAATACGAGCAGCTCAGTGCAGCATACAAGGTCTCATTAACCTACTAGTGGTGGATACGCATGAACATTTATTAAATTAACACTTGCCTGCATGCCTTTGCATACACACGTGCATACATTATTCTAAAGAATAAAGGAATTTTAACGATATGTCACCCACATTGTGAACAGAATCAAATAAAAATTGTGTATCCAAAAATAATCTGCTGTACGCTTTGAGATACCAATTAAAGCTATTCGCGAGAAAATCTATGTTCGTCTCGTGCCGAAATTCTTTAGTGAAAATATTAAGAGAAGAACAAACATGAATTTTCGTAAACTAAATATAATGCGGCGACTAAATGAGATCGAAATACATTAAACTGAGTTTATTGTTCCCGTGATGACCCATTAAGCGATTTGTAGTGGCATTAATTGATACTTAAAATCTTATTTTTATCTTCACTTCTTTGGATCAATAGATCATCCATTGGGACCACTTAACAAGTCGTAATTCGCTGCCCAGATTAATATGTAAACAGACATGTGTTTGGTGGCAAAGGAATCGCTAAAAACGTATTATGACTTTCTTTAAATCTAACCGATACGCATGTCTAAAAATATCCATACCTCATATTTTTGCATGTCGATACACACATATGAGAGGACATTTACGATCGGCTGGCTATGCTGTATGCACAGTCTCGAATGAAACAGGTCTATGGGATAGTGGGTATTTGTACCGGTGGAAAATGAATTTCGCCTCGTATCCTTGATTTCGCATACTTTCGCTGGTCAAGTTGGTAATAAATGTCGTGTGCTTTTTACATTGTCACAAAATGTGCAACGTTTAATGAACCTCAAAGACTGGCTTACAATTTCACCTCATCCGACGGCTGGCTTAGCTCGCTTTCCCCCCGTTTCCACGCGAACTGGCTTTTATCGCCAGATTTCTATGGGTGCCATAATAGAGGGAACAAGTTATATCTGGCTGTAAAAATGCCGCTTATCCTCAGTCTGTGGGTTTGCGGTAACAAGCTCAAATCTACAAATTCCCCATCAAATTATACCCCGCTTAACGCATCTTCTGTTAATTCGATTAAACTTGATCGCATGATCGTTTGACTAAATGAGACAACTTTATGGAAGTCGTAATTTATATGTCAACAGCCCTAGAAGACGGATTGTTTAAAGATATTTTATTGTGCGTCCAATAGCGACGAGCATTCGCTGTAAATTCGTTTGCTCATGATCTTCTAGACAAGAAAATCCTCATTCGTTTTGTCTTTCTTTTCACAAGCGAAAATCTGTGAAAATCACAGAGAAATGATGTGAATGAAATTAATATTTGAACATCGCAAATTGTGAGTTTTTGTTTTTGAAAAATGTGGGCAAAAGTAAAATCAAATATTTCTCTCACTTTCATTCATTATTTCACATTGAAGTTTACAAGCAATGTCCAAGCTTTCAGCTGTTTTTCAAATCAAATGTAAAATATAGCAGACAATTTCTTCGAGGAAAACAAATAAGACTTTCGTGTTCAATTGCTAGTTAATTATTTATGATTGAGGAAGTTAAAACGAAGTGAGTCGGTCAAAGGCAAGCAGTCAAAAGAAGTCCTTCCTGACTGTATTAATGTGAAGGCAGTTTGTGACAGACAAGAAAGTGCCGAAGTGCTGTAGTCCTTTCGTTCTGTACAACGTACAAGTACGCCGAATTTAATTAAGTCGCCAAGACAATTGAGACCTTATTAAGGCGATCTTACACTCTTTACCAAATGGGTCTTATATGGTAAATAATACCACATATGTATGCCGCTTTTAATTGCAATTTATTACGTTAATTGAGATATTTATGAGCTTAAATACGGTTCACAGAGTTTGACAGTGTGGAATATTTGTTCAATTGCACCATTAGAAGGATACCAGCAAATAAAATTAAACAACTCTCAAAATTGTTTACGTTAATTGTGTCTTCAACATCAATTTGAATAAACTCCTGTGAGTCGATTTTTTTTATAAAATATTCACTCCATTGCGCACCACGATATTGTGTACAAATTCAAAATAAATTTGAGAAGAAACTGCCGCACTACAACCGATATAACATTTCAAGTAATTTCCGATGAATTAATCAGGAAACCATTTCTAAAATTCAACAAAGACGCAGTCTTATTTCAATGTCTTAGTTCTTGTACATCCATTCATCAACTTCACATCACTTTATTCAATTCCACTGGACAACTTATTTTTTCCCAACATTTAAAAAACATAGAACATTGTTACAATAAATAAAACAAGAAAAAAAGAATAATTTTAGACACTTACAATAAATCCACTCTCAGGCATTTAAAATCCGTTTAATTGTATTCAAGAAGCACCGATCGAACACCACCTTAAATTACAACATCACGTCTTAGCTTTATAATAAGCTTAATAAATCATTTAATTCAATATTGGTATCGATAGCACATTTAATTATTCATAAAAAAAATATTTTATGCATTGAACACAACACAAATGGGTGTTAAATATTTTATTTTATTATTAATACAAAGGCGGTTCCACTAAGAAAAATAAAAACCAAAAAAATATTTAACAGAACAGTAAAGGTAATCTCGCATACAAAAAGATATCCGACAAAAAAGAAGCAAATGAAACGAAATCAATCTTTCACAAAAACATGCGCGCACATGTGTGCTCCTTTAGCGCACTCGCCCGAAACTCACATAAATAACAAAAAAAAATCATAAAAATGGCTCAGAAACACCTTTTCCACAAAAAAGCCAACCGACTAACGACCGACGACGATCGACGAGAAAAAATAGCTCACACTCTCGCACCAGCATAGATAGATGTTGGCGGAGCTTTAAGTGATATTATATAAATGGAATTCACGACCCGAAATAATCATAAAAAAACAAAAAGCCAAAACACACTGAAGACTAGCAAAATATAAATAAATAAATAACTACACACTAACGCAAGATCACATATGCCCGCAGTATGCACGACTGTGTTTGAGTGGCCCAACCTCGAGTGTCGACTAGAGTTGACCATAAAACTCACCTTTGGTATGATTAATGTACTGCCAACCTTGTAAGCACCGCCAAAGTAATTCTCATTACTGACTTCTGAAATAAAGAGGAGAAAAAAAACACAATATGAGAAACAATTTTTCATTTTTGTTTTTTTTGTTTTCGGATTTCAAAATTAAATTTCAATCTCTCAGTAAGCACCTCCCCCACCCAGGCAACCTTAGACTCAAAAAACCGAAAAAAAAATCCTCATCCCCACCTCGGTCGATAATAATGAGATTCCGAATTAGAAATGCAGCTAGAAATTCATCAAACGAAACGAACCAGACGAACTGAGAAAAACAAACAAAAAAACAAACTAAATTACCAAGATCAAGTCATCAAGTCAGAGAACATCACATTTGCAGTCATCTAGATTCTGGGCACAAATGTGTTATTTTTGAGGAACTTTATCAAAAGGTAGGTATAAGCAGAAAATTAAACAGAACGAATAAAATATTCGCGCTTCCATACAGCGCGCATGCGATACCCGACTTCGGCGGAAGAATGAAAACAAAAAAATAACAAAAAAAACATCAGGCAAGCCACCGATCAGCAACAACAACAAATAAAGCAAAATTGTTGCTACTACTATATATAATCAGAGAGGAAAAAATCATATAAACTTAAGCACAGAACAACACGACCGCAAAAGAAGAACTAGTCTCGATTGCAAAGGAATTGTGGTATACCCTATTGAATGGTTGAAGACTGCGCCGTAACGTAAACCGTGGCCAATACGCCGGCGAAATACTTCGTGTGCATGATGGTGTAGCTGCCGATTTATGGTGTGGTGAAATGAATAAAGACGTGGGGTATTCGCCGCTTGAAATCCTGGACCCTTATCACAATGTGCTTAGCCAGTGAGGGTTAAAAATTGAAGATAACATCGTGGAAAAACATGTGGAATATAACTAATTGAAGAACTAACTTGAAAATATCACGAATAAACTGCAAGATCAAGAGTCGAAATGTTTTCGAACTTCACACTGATGCCTCATAACTGCTATCTGTCAAGTGTGTTTGAAGGCCACTATCGTAGACTTGTAACTTTTTTCAATCAATAGCTACGCCAGTTAGTGGCGCAAATTGGAGTAAGAATATGATATACATCCGATCTCAAGAACCATTCAAATAAAAGAAACCTGGTAATGCTTTCGAGATCAAGTTAGAAACATCAAAATTAGGCTTGATTCTGGGCAGTTGTTTCAAAGCTTATTCTTTTTACAATGTATATGATGTTTCCAGTCTTCAGTTGTATATTCTTCAACGTTATAGAATCCTCTTGAGGGCGGCCTTGACAGATGTCAGCAGTCGGTACAGGAAGCAGAGTTGGCCAAAGACACAAACTGCGATTTTTTCAGTGATTGAAAAATCGCAACCGCAGCTTAGGTGATCTAAGTCGATCGCAGACTCGAAACTGCGATTATAACGATGTATGTATTTTCACACAATTCAGAATATATAATAATTTAATATGGATGGGGCTACAGCCCGTAGAGGGCCGGGCCTAGCATCTACAGCAGACCAATCGTGTAGTGCCTGCTATTGTTCTCTCAGGACCTCAGGACAGACTCCGAACGGCAGAGTTTGTGAAATTTTTATAAGCATACAGTTATTACTCTTTGAGCATTATCACTGACTCTGGACAGGCAGGAATCTTGCAACATAAAATCGCAATTTAAGATCACTGTGATAAGAAAAACGCAATCACAGTTGTACCTGCGCCTATAAAATTGGAACTTAGCCCAACTTTAACAGGAAGCATTAAAAAGCACATCTCAACAATTGCTTAAACAAATTGAAGGGGTGAAGCGCTTGTTCATACTAAAAAAGCTCATTTCGGTGCTAGAAATTCTAAAGCCAAATCTAAGGAACTGGGTCTTTGGCTTGAGATTCATATGACTTATTCACTATTAAAAATGTTCGCAGTTAGTCTCTTTTTTCCTGTGAGCCAGGAGTACAAAGTACAAACATCAGGCATACCCTATGCATGTGCAAAAACAATTATAATTATAATGTAGCGTAAGGTATATGGTCACTGCGATATACGGCAAAAGTCATGACTTTCCACATTTTGTTCACTTGCCGCCTTGTTCTCTGTCCTACTACAGATCACACTATGACTTCATACCTGCAAATACCATAATCGTACATACGAACAGCAAACAAAATACACAAAAAAATATGCACTAATGGATATAAAGTCAGATTTAGCGCTTTAAAGAATTACTGCTCTGGAGTTAACTATTATACTAAGTGCTAATTAAAAATGGAGTTTGTCTTGTTTTCAGGGTTTCTTCAGGCTGGACGGCATTTTCTGGTTAGCCAGTACGAGTATGAAAGTTCCAATTATTTTCCTTTCATTCTTTTTTTTATTCGTCGCTTGTACCTTTTTTTTCTACAAATTACATTCGTTTAAAACATGCAAACTGGTGGCCATTTGATGGACGAATGATGTGACGAATTGTATGCTATTCCTGTTTTTTGTTTGTGCAATTCGTGACATCGTTTCTTAGTTTCTTTTCACTGATTCACTGTTTATTTCATAGTTTTGACATAGTTTTGAGTGCAAATTCTTGTCCGCCAGTTGCAGAAAGTTGTAAGTAGTTCAGATGAGGAATGAATCAAACTTTTAACGTTTTACTTAAGTAGAACTAGCTGTCTGGCACATGGAAAATGGTTCGCCTAGATAAGTAGACTCGCCTTACTTGGCCACGACACTTAAAAATCCATGTGATTGGAAAGCCTGTTTCGAATTAGAAAAGGTCTTTAAACTGGAACGAGAATTAGTGTTATATCAGCTATCTGATGAGTTAAACTAAAATAGGCTTTGCATGGGATATAGGCACAGGATTTGAAACTAAGCAGGAGCAAGCGGGTTACAAGCTGGATGCATGTCAGTTTGCATCGGACACTTGATCGTTTCTGCGAGGAAGTTGAACTTTAAGAGATGTGCAGGAAGGCGATTGCAAAAATCCGTCAAATATACTGTTTTGGCCACATGAACACCAACGCATCGGCTAAAAGCGTCTCCAAACACCAAGCATACTGGTTCGGAGGACTGAAACTCAGGTACAAAGACCAAGTGCAAAACAACTCGTTCCATCCTGCAAGATTCGAAGGCAGCTTTAGCTCAGGCTCAGAAACTCCAGGAGTTGCTGCTTGAGAAGGAAGTTCCTTGGCTGGTCTTTTGAAAAAACGCCATTTTGGTTGTAAGATTTGTCAGATTCTGGATACGCAATATTTTAATGGGAATGTTGTGGATGTTTAGATGTTTGTGGAGCTCTACCCCGAAACGACTGTTCGGATTTGGATTAAACTTTGTAGAGAAATTGCCAATAGTCCGGTTTATGATATAGACCATAGTTTAACTCGACAAACACATCAACACACGGGTACACTAAGATCATTAAAAAAGGCATGCAGTAAATTTATCTCGGAAATCATTTTAAGATGGTGGAGGTGTGCAGTCACAAGTCACCAAAAGAGTCTCAGGTTCGATGTAAAGAACATGATGAGTTGGTTGGTACCATCGATTACCAAATTATGAATATTCTTCATAAATGTATTTTTAGTAAAACGAAACAAGGTATCAGCTGGTTTTAAAACATATCCAGATTTATATAAGAACTCCCTAGCGGAACTGAAAGATGAGCTATTGTTCCAGCAGCAAGCGCCTTCCAAAACACTTCCCCAGTGAGTGTGTATCCATATCAATGTTAACGCCTACAACACACCACTCATGATCTCGAGCATCCTTGAACGCTCGAATTCACTTCAACTGCGTATCGGTTTTCCTTTCCGAAATTATCGATAAACACCATTTCTCAGATAAGTATGTATTTCTCCGTTCACCCTCTTCCTCCACACACGCATCTTAATGGCAAAATGCATTTCATAAGCCTGATGAGTGTATCCCTTTCGCCCGAGTAGGTTGCCTCCCAGTGTTTGAGTATGCATTCCCTGCTTGGTCTGCCTTTCGCGCTTTTTTTTTCATTTTGGCTTCCTCCATCCTTCTTTTGAACGGAAAAAGTTAATGGACTGTGCATGTTCGTCTTTCATCCGTGGCGCTTAAGTATATTTATGATTTCATTCCTTGCCTTCATTTCCTTTCTCCTTGTTCGTCACATACACTCCTTCCTAAACAACACTAGACACATAATAGGATGGCTGATGTGTAAACATCCCATGCAAGCGCACAGCAAGAGATTGTATTTCATTTTTCGTCCAGGAGGAGGGGAAAAATATGTACATAAATATGTAAAAATTCAATCTACCTCTTGATGTTGTAGTTGTTGTTGTTAAATATGATAGAGTATAGTAGAACGCGTGGCCCATACTGCGGCAAGAACACACTGCTGATGGGACAGGGAACGGATATTGCAAAAGATACACATGTTCCCTATGTTGTTATAATCCTTGTACGTGTGGTTTAACACGAAAAGTTGCTTTGATTCCATTTGATATTGACACATTGAATGCAATTGACGTATTATGGCTGAGCATAAAGGGAAGAGAGCACTCCAGCTGATTAATGACACGAGGAGAATTAAGGGAGACTGAGGCGGATATAATACACATCCATGCCATGATGAGCAGGTGCAAGCTGGGTCGCTAGCCAACAGGATATTGGAACAGTTTAAGGGCAAAGTTATTTGAAAGCTTGCAGAAAGCAGAATAGGAATTGATTTTACCTCGTTGCATTGGTCGGATGATGTAGTCTCACTAATTTAGCACTGCTATTGTTCAGTAATGGACCTCAGCAGGCTATCAGATTGATTTCTGCAACCAATTATCTGATCTCCGGATTCCGGTTAACTTGCAACGACTGTTGAAGGATTTAGCAATATCTACCTAGGAGTGTGCACATTTGAATCTGTGCCAATGATTGCGCAGACGGAAACCAGGAAAGGGGGTTTACTTTTACTTACGGCATGAACGAAAATGTCGAACGAAATTGTCAACTAAACTTTTGGCACTTCGTTCATTACAAATTTTGTCCATTCATACGAGGCTTTACGAATTGTACAAGCGCTAAGATTTTGAATTTGCCTGGCAAGAGGGAGAGGGTTGCGAATCAAATGAATAAACAATCTGTGAGCGTTTGCACCTCAGAGGCCCACCAAAACAATCGAAGAAACAAACCATCAGCAAGTGGAAGTTAACGTGTGAGGTCTTAGCAAGTAGCTAAAACGTTTTGTAGCTGCACGATAAGATTTAAGATAGAATCATGAATTCAACTAGCAAAACATGGTATTAAAGTACTTCCTGCGAATAAGATCTAAAGCAAATGAAAACTTCAGATTGGATAGCATAGACAAACTTCCTTCGGCCAACCACTTCCATTAGAAAGTTTGGCGCCCATTATGACCCACCTCCTCGTGCCCCCCCTTCATACCACCAATTCATCCAACCACCAACTTGATGAATTCAATTATCCAATTATTATTCAGCACTACCCACTTGCCGTCAAATTCTAATTACATTGTATTCACTCTCAAATGGAATATACTCGTATATGTACGCCGGCCATTAAAGACAATGCATCAATTATTCTGAATATTGAAGAAAAAAAAAAACTTACAAACAAACCAACAACAACAACATTTGGTCGGCATTAAGTGCCTCTGAAGATAACAAATATCTGAAATTCTTATCGCCATTTTAAGTGTTCTTTCAAGCTAAACGCTCCTCCAGGCGGCAACACTCAAAAGATACCCAAAACGAACCATACGAGTGCTTGCTGCCATGTATTTCTGGATTGTCTTTTGTTTTGTTGTTTTTTTTTTCCTTGTGATCAACTTCATATGGTTTGGCCTGGTGCCTTGGCTTTTTGGGTGTGGGCTGATTTGTCTCATGCCGACCGACCCATTCATAATTAATATTAACAATTTATATTCGAGATGAATATAACATTAGTTCTTGCAACAGAAGCGGCTAATAAAGATGTCAAAACATGGATGGGATGGAATCGGTTGTTTAAGGGAACTCGTTGACACTCTAGTTGTGACGTTCATGGGGGCTGGATCTGAATGTAATTATTTGTATTTGGTTAGTGTTGTGATTATATTAAGCTTTTTTTTTTTTTGTTATGAATTTTTGAGATAGTTCGAACTGAGAGCGCTTCATTGATCGCGAACACATCGTAGAGATAGCAACGTTAGCTGGACGTGATTATTTCAAATTTTTCGTGGTATTTTTGTGGAGCATTGTAGTGTAAATAGAACAGTTGGCATTTTGGATGACCTAATCGTTTAGTGAACAGTGAGTCAGTCCAATTTACAAGCACTCCCAGACGGCTGTTAGTCAGAGGCGAACGACATGTTAACATGAATTGTCTCAAGGACGCATGTGCTGTTGACTTGTGCAAAACGAAAATAAATTAAAATGTAATTTGATAAACTCTTATAACCACTTAAAGGCGTTGCTTGAAACTATTTCTGAAATACATTGCAACATCATTATATTTCGTCGTGGAGCGTGGTCACCACTGCTGCCTTAGCAGCTGTTTCAAGAATCTGATGTCGGCCAACTACACCATTCTTCTCTTGTAGATTGCAAAAATACGCGTACCTACAAAAGATGTGTATAGGGGGATTCAATTGTCCAGATTTTCGGATACATGGATCACAGCAAGCCGACGCAGGCTTAGACACCTGGGAAATGATCGCAGCGCTTGAGTTCGTCTCATGATTTGTCTCGGTTAAGACCTCAGTGTCGGCTAGTTGTTCAAGGAATCATTATTTGATGAGCTGTGTATTTGATCAACGAATGCTTTTGTATTTACTGCAAGAAGAATGTCAACCAGACATTCACTCAGTTTTTGGAAGAATCCGTAGCAACAACAGCAGCATTGGCGCCAAACATGTCCTGAACATCTCATTTTTAATGACCTCTTTCATCAACCATACTGAGCTACCTCCATGCCTGGGATGGGATGCAAATAAGCAACATTGGACATGGTCAATTTGTAAAATGTATGCACACGTGTGAAGATAAAAAAAAAATCATGGAAAGTGCCATCAAATCAAAGATTGAGTGAAACAGCGTGGAATTTAGATCACTCATCACCTAGATTTTACAATTCATACATCCAACGCCGGTGGGTTTTTCCCGTCCATAATGAACGAGACATGCCATTTAAGAAAGTTCAAAAAACTCCAATCCAAATGACGTTAATCTTTATACATTTATGCAATCCAAAAATTGACACATGTCAACAAGATATTTTAATTAACTCCCAATCAGCGACGGCAAAATGAAAAATACACAATCGAAAATGTTCAGCCCACCACCGCCGTCACCGTTGAGTAAGAAAACACACAACCAAACCAAGCGACCTCTTGGACCAGTTCGAGCCGAAAAAAAGAGAAACCCATCCAAACTCCGCACACGCACGCACACACAAGGAGAGAATCCAAGAATTACAAAATCTACCTTGCATGCCACCACACCACCACACACCGCCAACAACCAGTCTACCTTCTTCTCTTTAAACACCTCCTCCTATGGCGTTACGTATGCCATACCTCAGCCGATGTAGGTTGTCGCTGCTGCTGCTACCATGCCGTCGCTACTGTCGCTCGGCTATTTGACTACATCCCAAGCGCTCTACAGCCCAGCCATGCTGCAAGTTCTCCCATTCTCTCGCATGTACACATTTCGATGTGTGTGCGAGCAATGTGACATGCCAAGTGCGAAAGAGATGGCGAAATAATGGCTGATCCAAGGCAACTAGGGGTGTGTTGAATGAAAACGAAGGAAAAAAGGCAAGCAAAAGGAAACAAAAAAAAACATCCAAAATACACATAATTCAAAAATAACTCATCTGACAGCGACTCCGAGAGATGATGGACACTTTCGCTCGAATTCCGAAAGCGAATCTGATCGATTGCAATTGACACTTGGTCAACTGTCATCATCACGATGTGTACACACGTCAATCTTGATGTATGATTTGGTTCTTAAACCGCCACGGCGAGGCAGAGATGTCTGTCTAGCCAAGGTGGTAAGGAATCCGGCGCAGGGTACTATATAACAGACATTGGTGCTAATATGCTTTTTGTGGCATCGTAAAATTAAAATTTTAGGGGTTTTTGACGAGTTTTTAAACGATTGTAAAAGTTTGGTGTTTTTCTGTGTGTTTTTTTTCTCTGTATTTTCACCCCGCCGTTGACGTCTTCCTGTAACAGTAAGACCACGGCTATGACGGGCAATATAATGTTTTACTACGGACGCATATCTACTTTTGCTTTCGTCACTTTAGCAGCGCGGTGGCGGCGACGGCAGTGACGACGGTGATGGCTATGGCAATGGCAATGACGATGGCAATAGCGGTGAGCGGTGGCAGTGGCGGTGGCGCCTATCCACCCGCATTCGCAATAAGCGGGAGGCCGAGCATTTTCACCGTCCCACCCGGTTAAGTATTTTATTTATTTATTTATTTATTACGTATAATTACCCCGAAGTGGCGTGCGTAATGGCTCGCTTTTGATTTATTGAGTATTTATTGGTTATTAAAGCAAACCATGTTTTTTCGCGCCACTTGCGGTTGACAAGTTAATTTATTTATTACGCGACAGTTGCGACGGTGTCCACGTGTTTTTCTGTCAATGGTGCGCTTTTTTTCTGTGTTTTTATTGATCTTAATGAATATTTTTATGACGTTTACTATTTAATTTAATGCTTTGCGATTTATTGCTCTCATTTAGGAACGCTGCGGCGTTTTTTTTTGTTCGTCTTTTCTCCTCCGACAATCTTTGATGAAGACGCTTGGATTTGTTTCGTCTTCACTGTTCAGGAAGCTGAAGAACGATAGGCGGGCATAGTGAGCGCTTCCACCTAGATGGGGCAGAGGGTTCCTATCGTAAATTTAAGCGATATTATATTGCGACCGATAATGTGAAACAGTTCGTTTGATGTTGCTTATTCCCTCTCTTGCTGTCTCTTCACTTTTTTGTTCATTTTCTTCTATATCATTCCCCCCGTCACTGTTGGGAGGTGAATTGATTTGTTATGAGTTGAATGTGATAGCTTTGCGGCAGCGACAGAGGCAACAGCAACGGCTGCGGCGGTGTGGGGTTGACAATTAGATGTGGTGAGAATCAAATATGAATGCGGGCAATTCTTATCGGCGAGCATTAAAAAAGATTAAAAACCCATTAACTCACGCGGAATGACTTAATAGGAAGTTATAGTTTTTGAATGATTATATTACGAATTCTGAAATGATGTTAAAGAAGGGGAATTATGGAGCATAATGTGTGGTTCGGCTCATTGGGTGCTTCTGATTGGCACACACTTAATGATTTGAAGTGGATCGGTTTCGAAAACGAAGCCTTTTTCATGTATATTGCGGAATTATGCTCAGTCTCGAAGGATATTTCACGGAGTACGCATTTAGATGGCAGCAGTTATTACAGTTCTGTAAGCCGTACGATTCAATTCCACAACCCACAAGGTGGTGTAATATTCCTAAACTCTTGGATAAGAGTGTCCACCAGACTCATCGCTTCAACCAAACCATTGAAATAGGAATGGGCTTGAGCGTAAGCAGTTTAATTGCATGTCAATGACAAAAGCTACTCAGTTTGTCTTGAACCCCAAGTCCACGAATAAGTGACCTCTTATTTGCCACAATTGAAGTCAAACCTTGACACAAAATCTGACTCAATCTTGACGTTTCAACTTCAGCTTTGACGAAGAATACGATTAAAATAATGGAGTCACCATTTGCTCGTGCCCAGGCGAATATGGAATTACATTTTGTGAAAGGGAAATGATCCTTATTCAGGCAGTAATTTATGCGATATTCCATCCCCAGTGACAGCTTGACAGCTGCTACCCTATACAACTATCGTTCACGCTATCGTCCTCTCCACACAATGGCCTTAACAACTTTCTAGTTAAAACCACCACCACAGTGCAAAGGAACTTCCTCCCACACTCCCACGTCACTGACAACGTTATCGTCGTTGTCGCCGATGCCGCCGCCACTGCCGCAACAGCACTCAATAATAATTAAGTTTCCACTTGCAAGTGGGTGTAACTAACTAAAGAACATTCCTCACACCCATATCGTATCTCTGTCGCACACACGCATACATTCAACATCTGCTAAACAAAGAAATTAATAATGGCTGACATTTATTCCCCTCCATTGATGTGCATTCAGGTATCTGTCAACATCTTCCTACCTGTTTGCTGGGGACAGCGATATGAGTGGTTTTGTCGTCTGTTGTTCGTCGCTCGTCCCCGAGACCACGGGGCACATTAACAACCTTTCCTTTGAGTTCAACCTGATTAAGCCATGCCGCGCCGCCATCAATGATTAAAACATAAAAAATTACAAAAAAAAAAATACATATAAAAGAAGAAAAACAAAAAAAAACGAAAATGAGCTGAAACGAGAGAGAACCGACTGATACCTGATTGAAATGCCTAATAATTCGATTAGCCCCTTCGCTTCACCATGACGTTACGGCACGGCGGCGGATGGGAGTAGGAAGAGATACCTATCTCACATGTGCCCAAAGATCTTTCTTCGGCGGCGCATAAATTTATGGAACGAAATTTACACAAATTATCAATATCTCCTCTGGTTTGAAATGGCTCCGTGTGATGATGGTGTCTGTGACTCTGTGGGTTTCTCCTGTAATCTCTGCTGTTTTCAGAAAAAAAGCATTTACAGCGAGGAGGAACGAATACAAGACGAGAAAAAAAAATTATAATATCACTCGTTAATGATGCGATCGATTTTTTACGGTCCCTGGAGTGCTGCGACTGGCAATCGATTTCGATTCCCCCGAATCCCGGCTCAAGCATCGAAACGCCTCAGCAGAGTAGTAGCGGCATGGTGCGATGTGTTTGCAGGGCCCGGGGTTAACACATAGGCCCCTCAATATACACACAGCATACCTACGTATGCATAATGAAGTTATTACAAATTTATATGTTAAAATTTATGCAGCTATTAAATTTCGTGCGAGCACACACACCGACAGACGCACGAACGCTAGAGGAATATTTAATGAAATAAACAGAATTACTTGGTGCTGCTGCTGTTGCTGCTTCTGCCGCTCAAAGGGTGTGTACAAGCGCGCCTAAACTCAATTAAATGAAATTTGAATAAATGAAAAAAAAACCAACAACAACACGACCATATACACTACCAGAACTGAGCAGCAACGCAGCAAAAAAAAAAACAGACTGAACAAACAAACAAGCAATGAAGTAATGAATTTTGTCGCGACATTGTTGTGGGAATAATCGACAGTTGGTGCTAGCAGACACATAAAATGTATCTTTTTTTTTGCTTTTATTTGTATCTATTGGTTTTTTTATTGCATTTTGTGCGCGGGTGGTGGGCTGTGTGAGGAGAGCTGGCTTGCATGCATGGTTTTTTGTTGCTGTCTGGTGTTTTAATTAATTCGAATTCGCACTGATATCTGTAAAATGTCTGCTTTGCGTTGGATTGGAACGAAATGCTAGAGGAGGTGTTCCTGACGTATTACTTAGTACGCGAGACACGTTCGTAACATGTCAATTGTTGGTGTAGGCTTACAGCCATGAAGATAATGCAAAAATGTGAATTGTGTGTTTGGTAGTTAAAAGGAATGCTGGCTGTTTTAAAATAGGACGCAACTGTTCTTTGTTTTACCTAGGCATTTAATAGCTCCTTCACATAAGAGAAAATCTTCAATTAAACTTGTTTTAAGTTCTATGCATGTCATACAACAGTAAAGGGTAGAAATGTAATCAAGGACTAGTAAGCGCCCTTGTGTGAGAGTGAAGTCGTGTAGGCTTTACAGATAATGACCTGGAAACACGTGGTAGAAAATCCTGTGAGCAGGGTCGGTATAAATAAAATGGGAAAGAAAGGCTTTTGCCAAGCCCTCTTGCACCCATGGAGGATCCTCGTGATGAGATCAAAACGAAAATGGCTGATGTCTCGTCTGTCCCTTCTATCAGACAGATCACTCTTATGCTTGTGACCGAAGTATACAGATATTGCGTGTCTTCGAAACCAAGTCCTTAGCCCATTTCGAACACAAGCTGCTTGCAGATAATGTATTCATCAAATCAGTTTAAGAATCTGATTTTAAACAACAAAATACCGACATGCATTGCCTGGTCGCATGTTTGACTATAACAATTTGTCTCGAGTTAAATTAATTCCACTGTAATCAACAATTCGAAGCTTGACGTATGTTTAACTTTCAGCATCAACTCGCTTGCTTCCCAGAATCTGTTGTTTCGCCAGAAAAAAATCACTCTTTTTTTTTGCTTTTTTCCATCTGGTCAGAACCTGAAATTGTTAAGGAAGTCAAGTTTAATTAACTTCAAAAAAAAATGTGTACATAAACTGTTTGCCCTTGCACTCGAATGGAACACCTTTAGTTCAAACCAACAATTGCATTTCAAAAAACAAAAGTTTATGCGCAAAGTAACCTTGAGTGAAGAGAACATAAAAAAATTAATTAATTGCTATGTACATTTTTTTTTGTTTTGTTCGGATCGTATCTGTATTTTTTTTGTTTTATTTTTCATTTACGCTGACCCAAAGTTCAACACCATATCTGTGGGGGAAAACAATTGTCAGCTCTTAAGTCTGATTGCACTGTTTGGACTTGACGTAATATGCAAATTCACAATCAGAGATAAATCTAGTTTTTTAGTCTTGGGAATAAAGGGAAGCGAAATGTAAGTTTAGCATGTAAGAGTTGTACTTTCAGATATAAATACTCTTTTGTTACTGCAGGCTAATCGCTTCAGTATCGATGAGGAGGACGGCGGCACGCTTGCGATTGCAGGGCTCAGCTCGTGGGATGGGGTGGTTCTTCTCCTTGTCAGTAAATGAGAAACATTGCCAAATGTCAACCGAATTCTTTGGACTGATACATGTGGTTTCATCTATACAGTGGTGGTCCTGGTATAACGAATGATATTGATATGATTACATCCACAGTCAAGGGTGTTGCTTTGTGCCCTTGTTCTATAAGGTAAACAAAAGCATTCGTTGTATCGCGTATCAACTCTTTTTTCCTTACGTTATATAGAGACACTTGTGAATTTGAAAAAAAGTGTACGTTATATCGATCATTCGTTGTATAGGCATTCGTTCTACTGGACCACCACTGTATTGTGTCACATCTCATACAACACGACCATTTTTATTGCTTTGTTAAGATAAACAAATCCTGGACGAGATATTTCAAGCTTTGGTAATGTAAACTCCGCTCGATTTCTTTCTGTTTGTGGGACGATTCACAAAGTCTGGACGCTTTGCGAACTATTATTGGCCAAATTATGGCCCGATAAGTGTCGAAAATCTGTCGAAAATGATTTCAGAATCGAGTTCTCTCTCAATCGAGTTCTTATGTTATTCATACCAGCAAAACTTTTGAAACCACAAAATAGATAACATTTTTTAAAAATAAAAACCACATTCGAAATTTAGTCTTCACTGCAAATCGATGGTTTTTTGTTTTTTGAAATCATAAAATAAATACGCAAAATGCTAAAATTCCTTAGCAGTATATACACTAGGGTGACTTGCCGAACTTTTGCAATCATATCCTCGCTTTTAGGGTGTCTTTCACAAGCAGTCAAGTAGCTCCACCCCAAGTTATAATTCCCATTTGCTTAGAAGAAGGGTGGATGGCTGCATGCTCTGCTCTCTCAAAAATAACTACAAAACCCTCCGAGTTATTCAACTTACATACCTCCGAGGCTCAATTCCAAAATTAAATTGTAATTCATTGTTATTTACACCACCCCAACCGCCGCCAAAAGAAAGGGAAAACTGGAACCCACCCTGCCCATCAAGCTGAGAAGCAAGAGGGGCCAGACGTTAAATAAATCGTGAAATTACTTTAATTACACAAAATAAAGCCAAAATTCAAATATGTATGTACACAAGGGGTATGCAAGTATTTCAAATAGGAACATCCATCGCCATCTACGGCCCTTTCACAGTCTGGACAAGTGGGAGGGAGTGACGAGTCTTTTCATTTCGCCTGTGGCTGGGGGCCACGGTGCCATATTGTTGTCACGGATAAGAACGACCAGGATAAGGATAAACTTTATAGTTGTAATTAAAATTCTCCAAAAGCAACTCTTTGCCATTGGCACAAAGGCATTTGTTGCAAAAACGTCTCAAAAGAAAAAATTCATTTTAATAGGACTTCTGTCCAAGGGACCTTGTTTTGTCGGCACAGCCCAGTCATTCTTCGGACCAATCTCGTTCGGAAAAAATGAAGAAATTTAATTTTGCAGCTAATTAAAATATTTCAAAGTTCGGAATTCTCAAGAGTGCCACCACGTGGCGATGGCAGTGTGGAGTTGTGGGGTATTTTTTCGATCGCGCAGATATGTCACTGATGGCTGGTTGTACTTGTCACTGAAGTGCCTTTGCAACGATGTGGAACACAACAGACACACACATTCGGAGGGAAACATTCCTTCGCCGTCCCAATATGGTAAGAGTAGCGAGTGTATTTTTGGAACAGATACAATTGCCCATCATCCTCGTAGTCGTGTATATTTTCCAGGCCTTGACAATTTCGATCGTTTCATTTTCACATTGTTTTTTTTTTTTGTTTCTTTTGGTGCCCTTTTCCAAGACATCTTAGATTCTGTTTTGTTCGGGATGCTATAATTCAAGTGAAGTCAACCCAAAATTCAAGATACAGATACAGCCTCCAGCCATTGAGTTACATACAAACCAAACTGCTGCCGTGGCCTACAAATAGCCGTATCTATGCCAGTGTATCTTCTCCCTCTTCTCGAGTTGTTGTTGTTGTGCTGCATGTTTTTCCTTTTTTTTTTGTTGTTCGTTTTCTTTTTCTTTGTTATTATTTCACCCCCCTAAGGGCATGAACACAGGGAGAAGTAAACGAACGAACTAACTTGAAAGTAGGTATGTAATAAATTTCCTGTTCTTCTTATTCGGTTTCAATTCTAAAAATGGAAGATAACACCGTGAGGCGTACAGATGAAATTGATGGAAGGAACGACAAGGAGCAGAGCATGGAGTATTCTTCTACCAAATTGACAGCAGACAACATCACCCAGTGAGAGTAAGCATATCTCTCTCATCCAAATCGACTGCGAGGCGGCAGGCAGACCCGGATGAGGATGAGATGAGATGCCTTCAAAGCACAAAACCAAAACCGAAGGAGGACAAATGTTCGGCCGTATTGCGAGTGAAAGAAAGGGAGAGAATGTAGTCCGTTCGTCTTCGGTCCCAATAAGATTGGTAATGAGATTCTGCTTATCTGGATAAAAACTGATGTTGTTCGTTATTACGTGCCTTTACTTTATTCAGATTGGATATGGAAATGGAAAGGCCGGAGAATGGGTGGCGGGGGAGGAGGAGGCGGAATTGGGGTTGCGCCAGATAAGCCGAAATAGGATGAAATGTAAATAATCAGTTTGAAGGTTTCGATCACAATCTTTAAATAGAATTTTGGATTTTGGATCGAAAATCGAAGGAAAATGGAGACTCAGCGGAACGAAGTAAATCAATAGATTTGGGATTAGTAGGTGGTTCTGCAAAGAGGTCGGGTAATTGGTAATTTCAGTGACTAACATCAAACGTGAGGGCATTTGCCGGTGGATATTAATTTATTTCAATTTAAAGGGGATGATATGAGATGAGTACCTGAATTTTCGATGAGAGGATTTCTGCCACATCGTCCACATTATGCTACAATGGAGTCGACGACTATTTCAGAGAATGGGGTTGCAGATTGATATTGTGATGAAGGAGGGGACAATTTTAAGGTGAATCTTTAAGAATTTCTGACTTGCAAAATGTATATTTTATGTATTATTTATTCACTGTAATTCACAAATAACGTCTTTGCATTAAAAAAAACAAGTCAGCACGAACACCACCAACTGATATAAGAAACTTTTGGCAATGGCCGCGGTTGATAAACAAATTTCTAAATATTTATTTTCAGACATCTTAAATTATAATTAAAGCGAAGAAGCGTGAAATTAGCTCCTCCTATCGCTGACCAATTAAGTCAAACATCAAGTTTAGTCAGTTGCCACTTAAGAAAGAAACTGGATTCACAATACTGAATTAGTTGGTGCTGATGACAAAAGCGAGTTTCGTATAGGTCAGTCAGTAGATATGAAAAATGGATGATGGGGTGTGTCATTCTGTTTGTTTTTCATATCGTATTTTGTGGACAACTTCGAGACAGCATTTGCCCATTAGCGTGTGTATATTAATCTATTTACACTTCGGTTTTGGCTGTCGATCTCCACAAATGTGATGCGGTTCCATTCAGTCGTTTCTCCAGCTGACTTCACTAAGAAATGGAAGTTGTCCAAAATTGTAGAGTGTTTATGAATGTGTGTGGAAAAGAAATTAGCCATAGCTTTGTCAGACAGTGTTTCTCTCTGTTTATTGCGTGTACGCAGAAATGTGTATGCAAAGAAACATGCGAAAAAATGGGAAAAAAGAGCAAAAATTTGCTAAGCAAAGCTACTAACTTAAGGCAAATCCAAAATGTTTTACTGACGCCATCCACACCCTTTTTCCAACAACCATCCCGTCAGCGCCTCAAACACTCTAATCCGTTGGCTGGGTTAAATAAAAAAGCATGTCACACAGAAAGTTCTAATCGCGTTGTTTAACCTTGCGACTTTCAGCCAAAAATCCATTTTCACGCTCATTCCCGGTCGTTCCTTTTTTTTAGGTCTCACCGTCCAGGCGTCCATTGTACATCGCCCACAATATACGAAACCAACAACGCACATACATATACAGAAACAGTATTAAGGCGAAGCTAATGTGAAGTTAGCGTGTTTAGCATTAGACATGCGGTTGGTTTCCCTTAATTTAAGATAATCACTTCATTGCCTGCCAACTGGCTATTTTCATCCTACACCCTCTCCGAAAGTGCGCGCACACTAGGGAAATGCGTGTAAAATGTCAATTGACTTACGGAACTCGTCGACGACTATTAATAGGCAGCATTTTCGGGTAAAAACTCTTATCGAACGGAAGCGATTATATACAGTTTACACAGAAAAGTTCTAAGCCAAGGTAACCTGTAGGAAGTCTCGTGCTACTCTCTCCCATTTCAACAGCACACCACTACCACGATGGGCACAGCCCACATGTACAACTGCCGCCCACGGGCTGAAGCCCTAAGAGGAACAATCCACACCCACACGAAGAGTTCTTTGCCACCATAATGTAACCGACGCATCATGGGATTAAATCACTCCACACTGAGGCATACATTAAGCGTGTTCAAGTGATTTTCAAAACCAAACCAGCCTTCCCCCCTCTCCCGTGGATGTACGGAAATACAACATCTGACAAATCTGTCATTTCAAAGTTATAGCCACACCACCGCCGCCGTCACTATCATCGTTGCCGCCATTCTAGCGGGTAAGACCCCGCGAATGCGATCAGACTTTACGACATCAAATGCTAGGAAAAAAAATGAGCAATGGAAGGAAAGGCAACCACGATGGCGCAACGGTTGTTGCATGAAGTGAGGACCAAAATAAAATATATTTCTTAACAGAAACATCATAACACACACGGACGTAGTCCACACATCAAATAGCGGCAATTTCCTGGGGCGGATATTCGCCCTTTTGTTCCAAACTATTAAAAATGTCGAGCATCGGAGATGCGACAGATACACACAGACGACACATTTTCCAAAAAAAAAAAAAAAAAAAAGAACGATAATAAAAATCATCTTAGATAAACCGACAGACGAGAGCGGAAGACACCACATAGCAAACGGCGGCAGGTTTCCATTGTGGAAGTAGACTTTGAACATTTTACTGCATTCAAAACAGACACAACAGGAGCAGGGTTCAGGGATCAGGGATCAAGAGCACCCAGAGTGTCCTGGCATGCATATCAAATGTGCGCTAAATAACCCTTTTCGGCACAATGGTCATTGCGGGACTTGCGTCGTCTGTGCAAACGATTTTTCGGCGAAAAGACACTCTCTTCGGTTATGGAAATGCATATTGATAAAAGAAAAATTAGAGCATGACCTGAACACACGTCCAATTGTCAAATTTTTCGTTTTGGTTTTTCGAAAGTTTCAGCTGATACCAGTCAACCCTCGGAGCGCATTATTTATGACCTGTACACCCTTTCGCTATTGTGAGTGAGTGCCTTGTAATGGATCGATGGACAATGGCAAAGTAGTCAAAATAGATTGCACAATGGTGACACATTTGGTAAAGTGAACTAGTTTTTAGGCAAATTTCGTTGAACAATTGGAAAACGGAGACACGAAGATATGACTTGACTTGTGGAGATATATGCATATTATATATGTTTTCTTTTCCATTTACCTTTTTTTTTTGGCAGGGAAGGTGACCGGCGATTGCGTTTGTTTAAAGAATTGACCTAAGTTTGGTGAGCAGTAAGCGTGATGAGTTGAAAGAAGACTGATGCAGCGGGATATTTGATGGCACGCTTAAAATTGTATGGATTCCCTTCTGGTAATTTATAAATGTTTTTTCGAAGAATGTTGCACGAAGATTTTATTTAAATTTACTCACGAAACTCTTTTTTCTGATTTCCAGGAATTATGTACACATTGGCTACTTATTAACCCCGTACAGCTTATCACAACTGTGGACTGAGTTTGTGCTGTGGACTGAGATAGAGGGCGATCCCTGCCAGGATTCGAAGATGAATTCATGGTAAAGGGGCTTAACAATTAAATACTTGACGAATTATTGCAAACAACCCTCTAAAAATCTACGAAAACGATGACTCAACCTGAGGAACAAGAATGGAATAACTACACGTGGTAGCGTCGCAGTTTATTCAAATAACCGGCATTTACAAAAATCCACACCACCTACGAAATTGATTCGTAAATTAAAATGCGCTCACGAACTCCAAGCATCTATGTATAAGTATAAGGAAGATCTATATTATGCAAATGCTATTAAGACCTCAACCAGACTGCTCAGCATTGGGTGTGGGATCCTTTGTTGTTATTGTCGTCTTCCACCCAAGTTCCATAACTACCTAGGTATATATACTAAATAGTTCGCATTTGAATAAGAAATTCCTGATCAAAATTCCAAGTGGTCTGCATCCCACGGATATAAAAAAAAACAAAAAAAAAAATACCGTATGGCATCCGCTTAACACATTCTGGCTTAGCTACTTATGAAACTGTCAACACTGTCGTAAAGTATCTCTGCGGTGGAAATTTTATTTCTTATTTAATGCAGATAGTGCGGCCGTTTTAGATAAAAAACGGATTTATATTAAATACTTGCATTTTGAATTGTTTTCCACTTGTGACCTGTGATTTAACATAAATTAATCCGGACGGATAGTCAATGGGACATCAATCATTAATTTAGATTCCGAGGATAAGACTGAATGGATGTGTAGATGAGTAAATGTCCAAGCACCACTCTTGTTCTATGTGAACCCATACTAAAGTTGGAAACAATTTTACATAGAGAGCTTGGATAAAAATGCTACAGCTAATAGGGTCTTCGAAGCCTACGAACCTACTTATACCAGAAGGAGAGAAAGACCGAATCTCCATCGTAAAAAAGGAACATAAGGTGATCACGGACGCAAGAAAGCTTGGTCTTGAGAAATGTGAGCAGCATGACCGAGACCATTAACGATGGAAAGCACATATCGTTCAGGCTCAGACCCTCAGTGGGACGCAATCCTAATAAGCATGTAAGTAACAACTAAATTGCAAGAGTGCAACGAACATAGTCCAGCATAAAATGCTTATTTTCTGTTTTTAGTCGTGCTCTGCATTATTTTAGAGAAAACATAAAAATGGACATTTCTCAGATTGCCGCCGGAATTCATGCAAGTGCAGGGCCGTCGGCTCGAGGGCAATTCACCAATCTGAATTTAGACGGTAAGACTCAATAACTCATATGCACTGTCTGTTATTCACTGACGAAAATTTTTTTTTAGACAATTAATGAACTATTTAACAGCAAGGATCTGGCATTGATAATTTTTAAGCGTTTTGTTCCAGTTGCAGTTACCCATCGAATTTTCGAAATACAAAGAGATTAGTTCGTCCAATCCGATTATCCATCATCTGACCGCAAACGCCTAATAATAAAATATCAAGCCAAGAGTGAATTAAAGTGTAACAAACAAATTAGAAGTGTGCGACATCCATTTGAAGCTTTTAGTTGTGTAGTGCTTGTGCGAATTTAAACCCATGTCATTCAGAGTGAATCTTCGTTTCTGAATACCTCGCTTTATTTTAAATCATATCTACCCTTAAACAAGTGTACATATCCAGACTCCATTTCGATCAAATGGAAAAAAAAACGTCAACATTCCTGGCTTCCCCCCCTAATCTGACGCACGCCATGGATAGTCTGAATTTCCAGAAATTACCATCAATCTTGGTAACCCAAATGAACAATACTGCTCATTCATATGCACACCACATACAAGTTCATCTGAATTCTCTGCGCCATGATTTTCACCCACTGCCACCCCTCCCAAACACTTAATCCATCCACCATTCAATTGGCCCGATTTATTACTCCGATATATGTACGATATTAAATCGAAAAGTATCTTTTGGCTGCGAAATGTCTGTACGTACATACGCACACTCACGCCCCCGTGTACACAATACCACACTTAACAGTTTTATTTTGACTTCGAAAGACGCTAAATAACTCAGATGTTTCCTTGAAGAACACACCCATGCGACGTTTGTGGCTAGCACCAGCCAGAAATGCATCGAACCCCACGGCCATGGATGCATTTTGTATTCAGCTTTCGTCCTTTCGCGCAAAGCGTTGATAGAAAATCTCATACAGAAACGAAAAGAAAACATCCTTGACGAATGAACAAAAGGAAAAGAAGAATATGCATACGTGCATGGAATATCTCATCAATTCCACCGACCGTGACTAGTCGGTTTTATATAAGACGTCTCGTGTAGATATGTACTCGCACATCGCCTGCAACGGCGGGATAACATCCAATATGGCTTAACACTAAAGACGTCTTTCGGTTGACAAAGAACGCGCAGACTAACATCGGTGTATCCTTTTTCTGTTTGTTTTGTTTGCGGAGCACATATATGTGGTTGCATCCATGTGCCGCGGATAGACGATGGCTTTATGATGGAATCACATTTATGTTTTCATATTTTTTTTACTGTTCCATTCACCTCAAGGTAGAGTTCCAGCGGTGTATGTGAGTAGGATTTTAACAAAATTTTAAATTGACTTCTTGGCTAGCAACACGTGATACAATCGCTTAAATTAAACAGCAAGGTACACCGGACATCTTTATTAAAAAAATGATATCCCATTGCTTGCGGCTGAACAAAGCATGTAATCGGAAAAAGAATACACGTTTTTAGAATAAGATGAACTTGGCGATGGTCTAATTTCTCTGATTATTGAAGTAGTTAACTAATTGTTTTGAACTGAAGTGTGGACTTTAATTATTATGAGACAAGCGCATGTAGGGACTTGTGATTAAGCTAGACTTGTACATATGAACAATGCTGTATACAGAGTATGTACTGTATAAGATGTAAGTACTTATGTGACGATTAAACAAATAGAATATTTCTCTTGTCTCTCTTGACATTTTACAACCATTTTACTTGCAGGTGCAACGAACAACAGATCATATTTGAGTTTAAAATAATTCTCTCCGAATCACCTTTGTTAAGTGAATAAGAAAATGGACAATATGGAAAAGTATGGCGGAAAACTATGGACAAGGACTTTGTAATGTATTCAGAGACCTCATGCAGACATTTCTTCAACATCTTGGTGAACATTGTCACACAGGGTGCAAAATGCACGTACGTCGGCTTATAATTTAACCTGAGATACTTTGGCTTCAGCTAAAGATAAAAAATAAAATAAAAATAATAATCGCTACAAAATCAGAGTGATAATAAACTACTCTTCTTTCTCACAAAACAAGACTTGGAAAAAAATCCGCGTGATTGTACAACAAAATAAAACAAAATAAACAAAAATGCAACACCATTTCTCGTACTCGACGTTAAATGGCATATTTTTAACAAATATACAACATTTTCGATCGTCATGAAAGAAACGTTCGCATCATGGAGTGAAAACTAAATTTAAAAGGATAAAATAACTTTGTAAATTATACTCATGTCCTGACTTGAGAGCACATTGCAGCTGAAACGCCTTAAGTCCTCCGTTCATGAGCTGGTTTCCAAATCCATGTGTGTTGTTACAATTTAGGTGTAATATTTTAGCAGTGATTGGGCTTATTTGTATTCTCTAAGTTGTTCTTCATTTGTCAAAGTTTAAATTAAAATGTATTTCCTTCTTCGAAGTCCCTTATTATATAAACAAATTGTACTACACGCTATTGCAAGTTTTTTTCCTAAACAAAGCCAGCATTTCCACAGACAAGTTGAGAGTTTCCGATGACATTCATGACATAATTATCCTCAGCCATTTTGTTTATAATAAATAGAAACATATATGTACATCCAGTCACGCACATGTAGTTTGAAAGTTTTTGAAAGTTTCACCTTAAATTTGAATCCATACGAATCCGAACGTGTTTACCTGAGGGCGGTAAGTGAAATTGTGAAGGAACTGACATAATGTATCGTTTCCTTGTACATTGTATGTGAAGTGAGGAAAATAAAACGACGAATCGTCACCATTTTGTTTTCGCTATTCGATTGTATTCTCTAATGTTTTACAGAATCTATCCATTATTTTAATTGGACCGACACCACAACACAACATTGAACCAATACAAGAATATTCCCGCCACCATGTTCGAGCGCTGAGCAGGTGTAACATGGTTTAAATTGCTTTGATCTGGGGGCGGTGCACAGTGGTTTAGCCGTCAGATGAGAAATATATTTTCTTACGTCTCATCACTGAACAATACATTTTTGCAACATTGTTGAGTTCTTCCTTGTGATATGGTCAAGTGTTGCGCAATCATCGGCTTACAGAACTTCTACCGATGGTCCGGTGTGACGCAAAATACTTTTGTACGCATTGCCCGAACGAACTTTTTTTTTTTTCCATTGGTAGTCACTTTTACCCGAGGCCTACGACTGATATTTTGGGCAGTACCATTCTGTTTCATATACAGAATTTATTTAAAAACTTTGCATGCATATATATTAAGAGTAGTTGATTTGAAGGCTTCTCCAAGTGTACAGGTACTCCGGTATCAAAAACTGATCCCAACAATAAAAATACAAGAGATTGAGAATTCTAAGTTGATCTAAATTACATTCCTCGACTTATTGATGAAAAAGCAAACACAACTGTGGGCAAGGAATATGCCAGAGTTAGAGATCCACCTGACGCGTCTACAATACATCAATAAACAAAGGCCCCCTTCTCCCTACATTTCCACGTTACTTCGCAGTATTTAATGAAAACCTCTCCACAGGATGTTTATTTCAACAGAAATCTTTCATCACCTTAATATTCATGTCTCATTCATCTGTTCGCATTCAAAATGGAAAAAAAAACTCCATCCCACCAGAGTTTGAAGACAGAAGTGACTGCAAGGCCAGCAACAAAAAAATGTAATTTTGAAGCACATCCTCCCCAGCGATTTTTTTTAATAAAGACCCATCATTTCACATCTACGTCTTCGCGGATACAAACTTGCACCTCGCTCCTCGACAGAGGACCACATCTATCACGAAACAAAAACGAAAGTCCCCGAAATGTCAAAGCAGATCGAGGGCGGTGGGTAGTGTGAGGCAGCCAGGGTGTTCATGATTCAGATTTATGGATTCGGTAGATATGGAAGGCAAGGAGAAGAACAAGCAGGCGAAAAGTTTCTCGAAAAGCTAAAGACCTTGCCTACCACCACTGTAGTGCTCCTCGCAATAGTCTGCTCGGTCCTGCTTGCCTTCTTTTTTTTTGGTTTTTGTTGGTATAAACAGCATTTGCTTATGTCGGCAAATGTTCTCAACTCGCTTTTGTGGTTCTTATTGTTGTTGTTGTTGTGGCTGGTAATGTCGTTAGTGATGGCATGGCGGTGTTCTATTTTTCCCCAATGCCCGTATCTTGTTTTGCCAACAAAAACTCAAACTCAGCGTCTATAGCTAAGTGTATGTGGGTGGGAGTGAGAGTGGGATGATTTTGAATATACACGTCTCCAAACCTCCCTACTTTCGGATGCCGCCCGCTGCAAATGCCCTGCCCTATTGTTGTTGGGCGGTTTTTATGTTTCCATTCCATTTCATTTAATTCATTTTCGGGAATTTTCACAAGAAAATTCAAGTTTTTCGCTTTGAGTTAAGTTCTTCATGGCGAGGTTCTGCAGACTCCTTGGCCTGGTGAGTCTTTTGTGTTCGGTCTTTGTTGGGAAAGTTGAGCAAAGAGAAATAAAAGTAATGAGTCGACGAGAAAGGATATATTAGATGAGAGTGGGGAAGTGAAATGAACGGGTGGGTGACCCGAGTTAAGTGACACAATAAAGGCGGCATGGCGTCCGAATAGCAAACACCTCACCCCACAATCGCATATATGTATGTGCGTCAAAGTACACCGGAAAAGGACTTTCCCTTTTCTTTTATGCCAAAAAGGATTTTTGCTTTTTCCTACCAACGGGCAAAGACACGCAATGGTGTTCGTTTCAAACACCGCTTGTGTGTGCCTGTGTGTGTTTGCGCGAGTTAGTGTGCTGGGTGTGGAATGCCAAGTTTGTTATTCGCTTGGAGGACGATGGCAACTAACCCCTTTCGTTTTATTGAACCGGAAAGTTGAGATACACTGCTGGGAAGGGAAATAGTGGCTGATGGGTCGTAGTGATGGTGGTGGTAGTTGTTTTGATTTAAATCCTATTATTCCGTGGAAATATTGATTTTCTCCTCGATGTCGTTTTCTCATCCGATTTAGTATATTTTTGTTTTTCTTCTTCGCCTGCTTTCGAGCGAACTGTGGTAGTATAATCCTCGGCGATAGAGCGACAGAGATGATGACACAAGCTTAGGTCATTATTGATTTCTAATGTTCTCGGGGATTGAAAATAAAGGAAGGATTATTGTAAGAAAGAAATAGTGTTTTATTTTCTATCAGATCCGGAATTCTTATAAGACATCCAATTAGAGGTGAAACTTGAAGAAATGTTTGTTTTTTTAGCGTTGATCAGTACAGTAAGAACGAATGGTTTGAAATATAAGAGTGTGCCAAGAGAACCAAGATAACCAAGTAACGTCACAAAAATAAGGTGTACTTCCACACTGTCGGATATAAGCAGCAGTTAACGCTATTTATACGAGAAAATATTGCAAACTGCATTTATGTCAGGGTAGTGTAAAATATATCCTATTATGATTGATGGTCTACGAAAAAGGTAATGCTTGAGAACCTGGAACCAATATCAGTCAAGGGAACACCAACCAATCAAAGTGCTAAATAAGCCTTTGAATAATCGACTCAGCATTCCTTTGTTTGTCTTTGCGAAGCAGTGCTAAAACTGTAGCTCGGCACATTTAAATTTCCACATTGCTTCATTCCATGCGAGATACTACGAAGAAACGTTGCTAAGGAAGAACTTTTTGCAAACATTGCTTGAGACTGGAAAACTGCTTGTAAGCCAAAGTGTCACATAAAAACTGCAAGACTGCATTAAAAGTAAACTTACATTTCCCATAGTTCTTTTTTTCTAAGTCTTGACCGTACAAAGGGCATAGGAATAAGATTTTTTTTTTGTTAAGTTGGCAATATGTTGTTAAGTTATAGTTATTTAAACTCGTTTCTCGTTATTTAAACTCCCTTGTTTTGATAATTCCAGGTCTACGTTTTATGAAAAAATGTGCTCCGAGTCACTCCTGGACTGCAGAGGCCAACAACAAAAGCTGTAATTTTAAAGCATATCCTGAATAAGAAAGGATTCGAAACCGGAACGGACAAATTTACGTGACTTTCAACAATGTTTAGTCACATTGTTTACAGAATTGAAAACGACATGAATAGATGATGTCTAGCTGTGACACAATCCATACAGTGAGTGTTGTGGACGTGTTGAACCTCGCAGTATATGCTCAACCCTTCCTTACCTTTGCATTGAATTGAAATTTCCAGCTAGAAATTGCTTGGTAATCCAATTGAATTGATTTGGCAACTCAATGCATAAACCTCGTTAATAGGCTAGGACGAAAGAGGTTCTTGTACGAACTTATAATTTTGTTCTTGTTCTGAAGTACTAAACACGTTTCACCGGGGTACTTGGTCATCATCATCATGTTATATGCTTTTGGATATTTTATTCCAATCTTTGCCTTATAAACTTATAAAGGCCATGTTAGCTTACAAAACAGTGAATTCCTCCAAAACTTAATCAAACCAAGTAATGTCCGTTCAAGCGCATTATCCATACAAGCAGTTGGTATTTTTCCACCCTCCTGTACAATTGGTCTGAACTTAAATGGATTACTCATCCATTGACTTTGCAATTTCCATTCCAATGGATAAGTAGGACAAGGCATTCAACGTTTGCTTTCAATCCTTTCATCCACTTCCTCCATACAGTGGCCTTCGCAATAAAAAAGATTCCTTCGGCCACAGTGCACGGTAGAAGGAGTAAAGATTCGCAGCGAATTCATGATTCCGAGTTAAGCATCACTAACGGTTTACTCGTACACGGAAGCCGAAGTAAGTATTTGCAATTATCTTGGGTTTGCATATCGGGAATGTATTTTCCTTTATGAATGGGGAACGGTAACTTTGAACGACTCATTAGACAGCCAAACATGAACATCGTCACGCATTCACCTGTCGGATTAGTCTTTCAGATTATGTCCTCCCTGCCGTCGTAGCCAATGGCATGTTATTAGTATAAAAATAAATATTCTTCCACACTACGATCGCGCTAGGATGTGGAGGGAATATAGGCACGAACGTTTTATGGGATTCCGTTTGGTGGAGGTACAGTAAATGTACTGTAAGATAGAGAGTTTATCCAATGGATGGCTACTGGAATATATAATTGCCTCAAAGGCGCTTCTGGTGCAGCCAGCCTGGCTTATGTAGGAATTCTGAAAACTGGGTGCGCTTAAGAATGCCTGCGAGTGCATGTTGGTGTAAACTCCCTATGGCCTGGTGTCGGACTACTTACATAATTGGTGGAGGTTCAAAATATTTATGCGACTAGTAAAAATGGCGAAAATTATCTTTTATTTCGTATCTACTGAAGATTATTTGCTCAATCGGCAAAATTGTTATTTGTACTGGCAGTTGAGCTGCTATCATGGCACTAGACACCTACATCATCAAACCCAAGCTTGTGTAGGACTGCCTACAGAAGCTCCAAGAAGTGCCTGGATACCTGGCCACTCGGGATGGAAGGCAATGCAATGGCCAACTCCCTAGCTAGGAAAGGAGCATCGGAACCCCTCGCAGGCCCAGAACCTTTCTGCGATGTAGGAGACCATGTCCTCAGAGAAAAATTCAGGTATAATTTTGAGAATTAATTATAGGCTACACATGCATGGTGTAGGAAAAAGAAGGTAAGCTTGTCAGCTTTAGTCTATGTGAAACGTGACGTTGGGTAGTTGCAATAAGAACTGAAGGTGAAATCGACATTTTGCAAATGTCATGGACTTTGGCAATTTAAAATAAATCACATTTTTCCTCAATTATTCAATTTTGACAAGATTGACTTCAATTGAAAATGTATGGCCACAAAATATAATGCCGCCAGCTACTCAGAGTGAGATATCCTTTTTCCATTCTGTCGAAAATGGTGCTACCTTGGAGCAACCTTACTGACACTGTTTAAGCCAGTTTGAAGTATTCTTGTCTAGCATGTAAGTTTAAAAAAACTCATTTTCGGTTATAACCAGAGCTTCGGTCATCTTTTTTTTAAATAAAATATTCATGTGTATTTTTAATTACACGTATTCCCGTGCACTGCTCCAAATTCACGTGTACCTCCTAAATATAATGAACGGAATGTCACGAAATAAGCGCATTTGATCAGAAAAGCAGGATGATTTCGGCTGACCTTGCCGTTGTTGTGCTGGGACTGATCAAGTATTCTGATATGAAGACAAGTGCATGTTGATTAGAGTCAGTCAAATTTATTTTGTGACTTATCTGGCTTCAGTAGCCAAAACGTCAAACTGAATAAAAGCTTTGTATTTTCTACGTTTAGAGCAACACACTGTTAAATATTTAACAGCAGACCATTTCATATTGGTCGCAACTGACCTCAGTTCTAGAAAGCTATATGTATGTAACTAATGTATTTTCAAGATGGATTTGAAATCTGTCCGATTATGACCTCAACTGGCCTTATCTGTGCCTATGATGCAGTCATAAAACTGATTTCCGGTTTACTTGTCGAAATTTAGATAAAAATTGGTAAATCAGTTTGTAATTACCAGGATATTTGTTTTTTTTTTGCTTATGAAAATAAATTATTTCCAAGGATGTACATCCTTTTTTTATAATTTTATGTTTTCCGGGATAAAGCTTGTTAAATGTTATCAGTTTCACAATATTTTCTAAATATGTGCAATGTCTTCGACAGCTCATAAATAATTTTCGTTTCTTCTAGTGCAATTTGCTAGCGGGAATACCAATACTCCGGTACTCATAAAGAAGGCGACATAGCCACGTGATTTTTTAGTTGTAGTAGGAACAATAAATTTTACTATCGTGGTGGCACGTCCAGAGACCAGATAATAATCAAAACTTGAAGCATATTGCAGCGAATCCCAATTGACGATAACCCATTTGAATTCTGGAAAGAGTATCCTTCAGCTGGATATATTGTAACCTTAAAAAGGACTTTATTTCCGGAATGTGAGGAATGCGAAACATCATAGACTCTACATAAAACCAACTCTGATACCTACAAGTAATGTTAACTGGATAGAAAGAACACAAAATACTTTGCGTTCTGATACCTTTTAAGGTTAAAACTTGAAAGCAGGTGTGTTTTTTTAAGTCGGAATGACATTCATTCGAAGCCGTAGAAAACAACCACAACAAAAGCAGCCTCTCTAATATTATTAAATTCATTTTCGACAACTGTACAATTTCGAGAATCAAAACTAGTTCGAGTAAATTCCAATAAAATTACGTCAGTCCTAAATGCCACATTTATTCTCATATAATTATTTATTATTTTCTTACTCAGAATTATTCAGTTAACATCCCTGACTGCGTCGAGTGTTATCCACTGTACCCACTTATTTCACATAAAAGTTTCCGAATTATACCATTCAGATATTATTACTGCCATCTTGCGGTAATTAACGAAACCACTAACCAAGTTATGAACAAACAGCACACACCTATAACAGGTTCTGTCCTTAGCTGCTTTCAAGAGAGAGAACGCAGGGAAATTTCTCTTCGTCCCATAGTCTGACACAGCTGAAGTCAGAAGTGTGCGTGTAGGTGTGGTTGTGTTAAATATTGGTAATTTCAAAACGTCGTAAACTCTAACCGTGTTTTTTTACGATCTAAGTCCGTATCCTATACAAAAACCCAGTGTTACCGGCCGAAATGTGCGTTTATTACCGTAAGTTGGTTGCCTTTCCTACAATCAAGCGTAAAGGTAGCAGAAGGTAACTTTAAAATCATAAAGCGATATGAAATTACAGTATCACAAGGTGTTGGTGATGTGAGATGCACGGAATTACGTGAAAGCGTGTGTATCGTAAAATATTAAAATTATATGAGAGCGAGTGACAGGTGTACAGGTAGGAAACGTCTTATTTTGCATCCCCATCATCCAAAAGGGGGATACCATTTCTCTGTTTCGGGTAATGGAAGAGAAGTTCAAATTCTTATTTCTCAACCCCCTCATACTTCAAGATATGGCCGCTGTTGTACTTCTTGTAGCTCATGATGATTAATTTTAATGGTTGGTCCATGCAGGGCGCCTGATAATCATGGCTGCTAATGGTAATGGTGGATGTTGTAGGTACACACTTCGTGCGCAGGAACCATTTCTCCCATCTCGTGCATCTCTTTCGCTCGAGCACACCCTATTTCGCTATCCCTCTTTTCTTGCTTTTGGCTTTCATTCTCATACGTTGCTCATGCTGAGCGGGATAAAAATGGCTGTCGACGTTGAAGTGTATGAACTGTTGGCGAGGAAGAGACAAGAGAACGATGCCATATTTCAGATGAACCCTCATTGTAAATAAATGGAAAACAGGCAAAGATTTATGAATGTTCCCTGCCCGAGGATAAGGGATACACCAGGCACCACGTTAATTGTGGTTTCATTTCGACGGGTTGCGTGCATACACACTGTTACACGGCAAGTTGATTTAGATTAACTATGGTGGTTGTTGACTGCGTCAGCAAAGCGAATGATGACTTTTTTAATTAACCGAAGCTACCCATGGGATCGGACGGAGTTCTGCTTCCGTGTATCGATGATTTGCAAAGGTGAAGTACTCACAGCAGTTATCAACGGGAAACCGTAAAATCCTTTCGCCAGAAGCAATCCAATAGCATGAGAATGAATTGTGGAAAATCATGCATTGCTGTTGTCGTGGAAACCGTCGTCAGAAACCGGTTAGGGAGACTAAACTTCTTACCCATGGGAAGTACACACTTTAAAAAGATTCACATGAACTTCTATGCCACCCAAGACGGTAAGTATAATGTAATTGAAGTGATTAAGGGCTTAATGATTTCAGTTAATTGCGATTAACTTGTATCCACGGTAGTGGTACTGAAGATACACTAACTCGTCGTGAGAAACCAGCGATTTTAGTTCTCGGGCAGGTCTCATTGGAAATAATACGACGACCAGCCCTGAAATCGCTGTCATAAGAGTGGGGTGTATCCTCAATTACAAAGCTACTTGGTTTTCAAAAAACTATACGGCTTTTCTTCGTCTCATAAAATTGTAGAAGATAATGTGTAGAAATGCGATTTCATGGCAGTTTTCTAAACACAAGTTGAATATGAGTTTGAAAGGAAAAAATCAAAACACCAGGCATGTCCTTCAAAGGTAGCGACAAATGAGTTAGCCGATAGCTGTCTATTCTGCGAACACGTGTAGAATGTTTAGTTAAAGAATTAAAAGCTAATTAAGCATCATTCAAATTCGTGAATACAAATAAATTAAGCGAAACATTTAAGAAAAGTTCGGGTAATCTCATTTGTTGCAGACACTGTGAACAGGCGAATGGATCAGTGGATCTATTAGTCGAATTTCAAGCATAGAACTGAAGAGATTCCTGTATAAAATAACATTAACTGAGGTTGATTTATAACGTCACCTAGAGAGCTTACACAATTTGCCTAGTTCTTCAAACGCACTCCATTATCTTCAATTCAATTCAATCGTATTACTAACTTCTGCTATACTGGGAGTCATTCCTGACTGTTGCGAAGAGAAACACATTTATGTACTCATAATGGCCAGTAGATGCTTTAAAATTCAAACCTCTTTCATTTCGATTGCATAATCGGTGCATAAGCGAACGTATAGATCCTTAGTCAGAGGATAATGTGAATCAAATAGACTTTCGTTAATTTGTTTTATAGCCGAACAATTGTTTATATATGTAGGTACTCTTAATGGCAAATGTGTTCAGAAAAGACCATTAAGTGCATCACAAAATCAAACAATAACTCCGATTTTGCAGTCGGCCATTTCACCAATTGGACCACCCCTAACCAACATAATCAGCGTCAGCGGCAGCGTCACACTCTCACTCATTACCCACCACAAATCATAATCAGCGCCATCATCATCATCATAATCATAATATCGTATAACGAGCACGAGCAATCATTCTCTATCAATTAGCGCAGGCGGACCAGTCTTGAGTTTATAAAACTCCCATTAAATATGGTTGGAAGAGGGGTTGGGTATTTTTTTTTATGAACCCCTTAGCCAGCATACAGCGGCCTTACTTAGTAATATACTGCCAGACCACCACCGCGGCGGCTGCCACCAACAACACCACCACCATCATTCATCATCAATCAGAGTTCCCGAGTTTCGGGCAGTAAAAAAGGACTCCAAACGCCAGTCACTCTCAGTACTCACCGTACCGCATTTATGTGCACATAATAATTATTATTACTATATGGACAGCAGATACCCAGATACTCAGATACAGATAACGAAAACGACCAAAAAGGAGATGGGACACTTGGACTGCATGCCGATGGTTTATTAATTTATACGATGTGAAACAGCAATTCACTGGTGTCATAAATTTACAACACTTAAAACCACATACAAACACACGCACTCACTCATTCAGTGGCAAAGAGAGCGAGAGACTATGCGGAGGAGCCAAACAAATCCGCTTTATAGTCAAAAAGTTAGAACCCTGTTCAAGAATAAGTATCTACTCGCGCGCGCATAGAGGGGCCCAAAGTAAGTCAAGCCTCTCAGGATGGAACATCGAATTGGGTTATATCATCCGTTTAGCACCTTCATACAAAATTTTATGACTCCAGCAGTCAGCAGTGAGCCGCACGAGATAGACTGAAAGTAGGCGAGTAGGAGACTGACGGAGTAGAAGAGACTTCCTTGAGCGAACAAGGACGCGCCACAGATACTACATCCCTTTTTGATTTTTCGCCTTTTCGTCCTAATGACTTAATTTCATTCCAATTTGTTAGCTGCAGTGTGTTATGCCTCGGTGGAATTATAACGGCAATAGCAATAATATTGCGGTAATAAAACATTTACAGATGCCAGTGTGAAACTATTTGTTTGAAGACTTCTTCTCTCATGGCCATGGTCAGGGCCATTTTGGTTCTGTTTTTACAAGTGAGAGCCGAACTTTATGCTTCCCAAAATATGTTTGATGCTTTTGAGTCTTAAAGTATATTTGAATCCCCGCACGCTGTTGCAGTTGTTGGCATATCGACGTACACAAACGTTCATTTACTTGCTCGTCTTTCTTTATTGTTATTGCGGCCAATAAAATCATTGGTTTGAGTTTTTTATTAGCGAGCAGGCTGTTTGGAAAGTGTGCCTGATGCCGTAGATAGGTAGTTGTCATAATGATTATATTATGTAGTATCTCCTGCTTGTTATTCACTCCCGTCCTGTTGTGTTTCTTTTAGGGAAAGTATAGAAAATTTATCTGTTGCAACACCATTAATGAATGGCGTGTCATAAAAGTCGCTTAATAGTTCGTTTTTCAGCGCTACTGAAATAATCAATTTAATAAGTGTGCGTTGACGGAGGCGAGTGAGAACGAGTTTTACATGCGATATTTATATCTTCATTACTACTGCTACAGGAGTTTGATCTATTATATATATGTTTCTTTTAAATAGATGGCTGAGGTATGTATTTATTGTTGATGTTTCAAGCCCCCAATTAGATGACAATTAAACAAATAATTGTTCATTACGATAAAGGTTGTCATATCTATGTAGCCTCAGGGCCGCTTTTCAACTTGAAGGCCGACGTGAAATGCTGCAAAATTATCGTTAATAGAATTTGGATTACAGAACACTTGTGGTATTGATGAAATTATGTCAAAGACGTGGTGACAAAACAACTCATTGTGCCAATTGGACAGCAGTGTACATTTCTATTAATCTTAATATGGGTGGCGCTACGGCCCGTAGAAGACCAGGCTTCTCTAGCTTCTCAGCAACCGCTCGTGTCGTGTGTGCTATTGGTCTCTAACGAGTGGAAGGGACCTACAGTTTTATGCCGACTCCGAACGGCCAAGTTTGATAAGCTTTTTCTAGAAGGTTATACTCTTTGAGGATTTTTAGTAACTCGAAAGAGGTGGGGCTATGAAATTTTTTTTTGTCGTTCTGTGATTCGAACGAATACCGAAGTTCAAGTGCGTAGGATTTGACGACAGACACACATCATTTAAACAAAAGCAGGGATCCTCAAATGTTCCCGAAACTCTTCAACTCACAAACCAAGGACTTGAGAAGCAAAGTCGAAGATTGTAAGTCGTGAACGCTGGGGTCATTTGAAACGATCTAAACTCTTACAATATTTGTAATATGGGAGTCCCACAGACTGGACCTGGAATTCGCTTCTTTAAGAACCACTCCTGTTATATGTGTGCAATTGATCCTCACGAGTCGTACTGACTTCAAATGACAAAGTTTTGAGATGATTTTTCCAGGGAACTATACTCTCTGGACATTCCTAGTAACCCGTGAGATGTAAATTCCTGAAATTTCAAAATTCTTCATGTCGACTACTACGCCACGGAAGTCGATGCGTTCATACAACATCCTATTTTCATGAAATTTGTTTCACTCAAATTGTTTCAAATAAGTTCATGGATTTTTTGAATATTTCTATATTACTGAAATTCACGATCAATCAAAGCTATTCAGCATTTAATATCCTAGTACATTATTTTCTGGTAGTACAATACACCTAATTTAGTCGTGCTCGTGCAATTGCTGTGCGAAGCTGTTTTAAAATCAACCAAATCGAAAGCAATAGTTATTTTCAAAAACGTGTATTTACACGCACTTTAAATTAAATTATAGTAAAATCAGAAAGAAGTCAGTCAGATATAAGCAATCGAAACACCGAACTAATTTAAAGTGCAAGGAGTACTTACATCATAATTCTACTAAAATGATCAGCGGGTTAATGTAAATGCCCTTCGAACAAACAATTAAAAATATGAACCCAGGGAATGAGGGTTAAAAGCTAATGTGCACATAGCCATGTATAAAAACGTTGATTTGAATTATAATTACGAAGTATTTTACATCAAATTCAAAGTAAATAAAAACACAAGATGTGTTAACTAGTCTTTTAATTAAACATTTATGATGCATCAATCAAGAGCTTCAACTTTAAAGATTTATTTGAAAACAGTTTTTTATAAATTCACAAAAAAATACATTTGTTAGCAATTTATCAAGTCCTAGGCTGTGAAATTGTCTATGATGTAATTTCTAAGCAATTATTAGAAATCATCACTCATTCGTTAAAGCTACACAATAAATCTGTTACATGCTATGGGTCTTAACCTTTTGTGTTGCAGTAGAATGTGACTACTGTGAAACTTACAAGCTCAACCCCTCATAAAAGAAGAAAATATGAGCATTTACTGCCACATTGTATAAGCATACCAATATTAATACATGAGTTTGCAGAAAATTCTCTATTTTATATAATACCTAAGAAGATACCTTGTCGCAAAGTAAAATAAATTTATCAAGACGCTCAATATTATAAGGAGTCTCCGACTCGTCCTTAAAAACGTATCAATTGAACCTGAAAAATGCATACGACATAGGTTCAGATCACAATTTATGTTGGTTAAGTAACAAGGCTTATAAATGCGATCTATCCTAAAAATTAGCCAAGTTTTGAAATAAAATTCAGTGCTTTACCACGTCCTATTTTTTACTAGTTGTTTTCCTTTATTTTTGTGTAAGTTATTGTGATTCCCTCCCAATAAGTTTTACAGGATAAAAACGATGCATACACTCTGCATGCCATGAAATGAAATCCATCAACTCCCTACTGAGTCTAAGCACTCTTTTGAAGATATCACATTGCCAATAGAAATGTTCATTTCACGATTTGGTGGTTTGGCGGTGAATTTCCAATTTGATACATTGTGCAAAGCACGTAAATATTCTAAATCACCTACAAATAACAGACACACAACATACCTTCACATATTTTTTAGAAATCCATTAAAAAGGATGTCCGCCTCAGAAGATAGGTGTGCTTGCAAGTTTCGTTTTTGATTTACTTTTCCTCGATTCTCTTCCTTCAGTTGTAGTTTGTGTGTGCTCGGCTCCTTCGTTTTCGTTCAGTCACTTTTTTCTTTTGTGATTTGGTCTTAAAATTCACTATTTATTGGCAATAACCGGTGAAATGCAACGCGCAGTTAAAAAAAAGCACAGTCTCTCAAAGTGTTGCTCTCATTATGTCACACGTTTATGTCAAAAGATATGCAGCATTCGGTCAGACAGACTGTGTCGATGGCAGTTTTTAGTACGTCACGCATTCCACACAAAATAGTTCACTCTCAATTTGCAAGATATTTCGATTTTTTTATGTTTCACACTGGAGAAAAATCCGTATTTCTTTTTGTTCTTCTTTGATGCTGTTAAGAACGCTGGAAGGGCCACAGGAGTTAAGGACGTACACTCGAATTGCAAAAGCAATTCCGAACAATAAGCACAAGAATTATTATGATTAGTTGTTGTAAATTGATGTGTCTGTTTTTTTTTTTTTGGTTTGTTTCACTCAAGCTTTCAACCAACAATAAAAACACGATGGTGATGCGAAAAAACAGGCAAAAACAAAATAAACACGAAGGAAATTATTGAGTAGTGTATAGAGTGCAGTAAGTAGCTAAAAACTCTCAATCGCCGCTAGAGTAAAAGAAGCTGCCGCCGTTGGCCCGCGCACACTACAATCAAGTTTATGACCGAATGCCATAAAACGTTATTGTGAAAAACTCTTGAGCCGTTGGATTTTTCCTTTTTGCTGTTTCTGCTGCCTCCTCCGGAGGAGTTCAAAATGGGAAAATGCTGTCTGCTGTTGTCCCCCTCGACTGTATGGGTGTGTAAGCGGGAGAAGATCATTGCCAGCGACCCCGAGGAACGAAAGACAGACAGAGAGACAGCGAGAGAGTGCGAGAGAAAAAGAGAATTGTGTGTAGCTAAAATGGGAGTGTGTTTGTTATGTATCTACAGGCAAGTTGAAGAACAAATTATAAACAAGCATGACATGTTTCTCATTTTCCTTTCCTACCTCTTGTGTGTGTATATAGCAGAGCTATCCGTGACTGCACACACTCTCACAGGCTATATGGATGTGTGGCTCCGAGTAAATAAATAAACAATGAAAATTGTGTATTCCTTGTCGGCTCCACTTTCAGAGATATAAAAAAAAATCTCCTGCATCCCCGCAATGACACCCCAAACCGGAGCTACCAGTGAGTATCCTAATATTTGTTCGAGGAATGTTTTTAGGGTTGGTTTCACGAGTGGAGGTAGCTGTACCTACATACTAAGCAATGGATAAATTATTTACATTCCGCCTCGCTTTTGGCAGGGATCATGCGGCCAAGGGGAGCGGAATTGGAAATGAAAAATACCGTGAAAGTCCATTTTGCATTTCGCCCATTATGCATGCCTTCACACATCACATCCAGGCCGTAGGGGGTGGCTACTGGCTACTGTAACGCAAAGAGAATTAGGGTTTCCCAACATTGTGTGTACCCCGGGTTGACAGGGTTTCGGATGCAGCCTTCGTCGACCCCCCGACGAAGAAAAAAAAGAAATGTTTTATGGAACCCTCTCTGGGCTTTTATGGCGCTAACCCTGTGCGCGCCTGATGGTGGTGGCTTTTATGAGTGTGCCGAGCTCGTCCATAATATACACCGCTTGTACTACCATCTTTCCTTCGCCCTTTCCTTTCTTATACTCTTTGCATCCCCTAAGTAAAGGGAATTGCGAACGGAAGCCATTTGCCATTTGCTTCAGCAAGGGAAACTCTCGGATTGCAATCTTTTTGTGGACACACCGCACACAGCTATACATTCACAGAATACGCATAGAGTTCATTAGGGCTCCCGTGAATGGTGTAAGCTGACTTAAGGGTAAGGTACACACGTGTGTGTTTGTGGCAATGTTTGCCCAGGGACTATCTACAAATTTGGGTTGTGCTGGGATCCGGCAAATTTGGGGGAGCTTGAGCTGTGCCTGTGTGAATGTAGATGTCAAATGCAGGCTGCGAAATGGAAAATTTATGAGTTTTCTTTTCGGCAGAGAGTGGAGTTGTTGTTTCGTTTTTTTTTTCTTTTTCTTTTTGAGAAAACTAATCAAATCGATATAAAGAGGACTTGCAAAGGGGTTGGGGTACATGGGGAGGGATTTTATGTCTCTAGTTGGTGTGTGTGATGTTTTTTTTTTTGTTTCCTTTGGGATCTTACTCTCCCCCTCTGTGTCGGTGTGTGTATAGGTTTACACTTATTTAGTTTTATAGCAGCTGAGTTTGTTTGATTAATTCAAAAGCAATTTTGGTAGCAAGTCATGTGGTAAATGAATTTAATTCAATTACAATGAAACTCTGTGAAGAACGAATGAAAGTGAGATTTGTTAGATTTTTACGAGTGCTATTTAAAGAGACTTCTTTAAAATATACTGTGGGAATTTCTGTGTCCAAATGAAATGAAGATAAAACGTTTCGACACATGGATGCCTATGTGTAGATTAATGCGAACATGTGGACTGTTTCATTGTGAAAGCTTCTATGAAATCATATGATGACACATCGTTTTGGTATTTCCTTACATAATTTGATTTGCTTTGCTTTCGTTAGGGAACCTCACGTCATTTCAGTGCTGTTTTTTTTTTGTAGTTTCCATCAAAATTATAATAGCTGATAGATCTTGCATGGCACGCCTCATATTTGTGTACTTACAGCTCATACAAGTAACGGGCAAACTGCTCCGTAAGACCAAATTGCATTGTGTCCGCCATTGATGTCCGAGCCAGTAAGTCGACGGAACTTTGCCAATTCAAGTCTTTGTACAGCTTACAGTTTCCACACATCTTCATCGCAGACAAAAAGATACTTATACCGCGGCCATTCATCTATTCATGTGTCAGTTCCATTTACAAAACATGCTAAGTAATTGCAAGTTTTCAGAGGATCAAATTGAGGTGAAATGGATATAAAATCAGCATAACTCTGAGCTGTTAAGTTAGAATACTGCAAAGCATTAAATTCTCAACAAAGATCTTTTTCGCTAAGAAGTCCTGATCTGATGTTGGTATCAAACGGTTTCAGAAGGCACGCAAATTATCGAAGTCAATTGTTTAATACCACTAAGATGACGCTTTAGATCGGAGTGGACTTAGGCCGTGCTTGTACAATTTGTTCTTTCCCGAGTGGAGGAGAGCTGCAGTTTTAATCAAACGCCAAGGTTTGAGAAAAGTTTGCTTGATAGTAATTATGTTAGCTGTTCGTAGTGGTTGAGGCCCAGGTTCAGCCCGGATTGTAGCACCAGCAAAAGAAGAGCTTAGTAGTATAGACACCCTGAGTAGAAGTCGTCACATCATGCCACTATGCCACCGATTATTTAAAGAGGTTATAAGAGAAATCTGCAATTGATGTCATAGAAGATCAGATCCATCCTCCAAAAAGTTGTTGAACTGCTTAAATCGGGCCCGTGCACAGCATAAGCAACGTCAAGTCAGTATTTTTACGACGCGTCCACCCGTATCCATTTCAGTTTTTTATTAAATACTGGTTTAACATATTTCTAGTTATGTGCTGAAGGCCTCATATTGGTTTTGTCACCCTCTCTCCCCTTCATGACTGATCGCATAAAACTTGTATAAATGAATGTATGGAATGTATAGAAATAAAAGTCCCTCAGCTTGTGTATGTATCCTTGATCGCCGCGTGAGCAGCGTGGCACTCAATGGCAAATTTTGGGGTATGTTTCGTTTCATGCTGAACATCGCGATCGTAGCTCCATATGCACACATGCCTGCATCATCGGTCTCCTTCTCAACGTCTTCTCCAGCAACAAGGACGCGGAGGAAGACGATATCGTACACCAAATTCCAAGTCTTGTGCAGCTATCTAGCTATCCGAAGAAGAATCTATTTGGGAGCCTAGATATTCTATAATCTGAAAGAGTTGAGCAATATCTCGGCATAAGTCAACTTAATCGCTTCATAGTCGCAGACTCGTTACATCAATATGACTTTTCCAATCTAATCATCGTCTACAATATAAATGCAGTCGACTTAGATTCTGACACCAAGTCTAAATAAATGCAGAAGGTCCAGCAAAGCGGCAACGTTGCCAGTGAGCGTATCTAGTGTTTCATTAAGAAGCAGTTCTTGCTCGTATTTCCTACTTCTTCCGTCTGCATAAATCAAATAATTTCTCCTCTCAATGAAAACTGAAACATAAATCAATTTTGTATCATCAAACGCAAAGACAGAGGCAGACATTTACCTCGTTGCCCATAATTGAAGCAATCAACATTTGTACATAACCACTAAATGGATTACCAATTCCGCAGACGTTATTATGAATTGAATTCAATTCGCCGCATTCCACATGGACAATCATAATTTATTCCCCGCACTGTTTATTACCGAAAGCGAATTAGCGCCATCGTAAATATTTATTGTGCCCACAGTTATACCACTCATACCAAGCGTTTTATTAAACATTTCCTTTACTTGCCATCTTCAGGCCAGACCAAGCACACCGTAGGAGTCCAAGAGGCCATTGCCTGGTGGCGTTATCTCAGCCATATTTTCCTAGTACTTATCAATTTGCCGCAATAAAACCGAAACGCGTCATCTTCTTAATTACATTCGCCGACTCAGACCCAAGACGAATGTCAATCGACATTTCAGCCATGATCCAGTGCAGTCGCTGCCAAGGAAGCGAGGAATTTTTGAAACCCATCGTCTTTGTTTTATCCTCCCGCAGCCTTGACCAAAAATCGATCCATAAAAAGGCATCACACTACATGGCGGAGGGGGAAAATAAAATGGTTGGCTTCGACGTGGCACACGAAGCAAAAAAAGGACTCAGCAAGTGGAACAGATTTTTAATTTTTTTTCTTCTATTTTTTTATAGCCAAAAGGAAACCAAGAAGAACACGAAGAGAAAACACAGAACGAAAGAAAGAAAAAAAAACACCGCCCAAAGGGATGAACTCATTTTGAAAAGGAAACGAACGCATGTGTGTGTTCGTTGAATGAAATAACTTCTGTGATGTATGTACGTGTGCATGTGCAACTCCCGCTGGTTTATAGGTCTTTACATCCACACAAAGCGACTCCAATTGGTGCGGCATCTGTGGCGCACTTGCCTCAGCCTGGGCCTTGAAAACATGCCAAGCATGAAGCATGTGGTCGCTCACTTTACATTCATCCAATGGTTCTAAGGAGCATTCCATCCCTGCTATCTCGTACTAAACATTCACACACATGTGTACGTATGTACGGTCGGATTTGGGAGACAGAGAGGAAGGCAAGACATTTTATGTCTCAACTGTGCACTTGACTCCTTGGGTGTTCCGCGGCACAAGTGGCCGCGCTTTTGAACACAGAAGTGTTCGTTGATGATAGCCATTTGTAGCTTTTCGAACAGAAAAATTAGCAAATAGCAAGCCGCACGAGCTAGAAGTCGACCATCCAAACAGCTGAACCGTTAAACCACCAGACCGCCGAACAGCCGGACGAGCTGCACTCGAATGAAACTGAAGCGAAACGCTCTTATCAGGCAAGCGATTTGCGCGGGCATTCTGCAGGGAATCACGAACTGCATGAATCGCATAAAAATGCGATAATTAAAGCGTAGGTAGCTACGAGTACGTTTATCCGTGAATTTATCTTTTTAATTAATTTCCTGTAGTTTTTCCTAGATACTCATGCATACACATACGTATTTTATTCCGTTCGTTTTATTTTTCGCCGTTTTTTCATTTTCATTTCTTTAATTACAAAGCGAGTCATTCTCCACACGACGACTGCGACGCACGTCGGTCGCGGCCGCGGCCTACAATGACGATCTGTGATGGGTGAAGGCAATAAATTTATTTAATTTTTAATTTTATTAAATACTTCAAAGATTTATGGGGGCTCCTTTAATTTATGTCACAAGAATTGGGCTACGATCTGCACTGCCCCTAATGAAAGCTCTTTTGTGTGATAATTCATTGGCGGGACGTTAATTAATGTTATAATTTTGTATTTTTGTCTTATAATTGATTTAAAGACAATATCATGAGTTATGGCGGAATAAATGTGAAAATAGATTGAGTTGTGTGTTGTGTGGGAGATGGCCAATTAGAGGGGAAATATGCTCTGAATTTTAATTGTGGCCTGGTGAGAGGTATGCCTTTGAAGTATGCTAATGGGTTTTCAGCACGACGTACCGTGTGGGTGCTGCGACCTTGAAGGCGTTTACATGAAGGATGCCAAGGTTACGACGCTATAGGCTAACTATTCAGATACCTACGCAAGAATGTTGCCTACGTAATCTTTTAATTTGAATCTATTTTGAAGAATTCATTGCCGGCAGTAGGATCCTGGGCTAGATCACTGATACCCCAGATACGCAATATGATCAAACATGATCGTCACATTAAGCAGACATTCACAACGTTCTTGAATAAAATATATGCGCCAAATGCTAGCACTATCGATGAAAGGCTGCGATCTGTAAGCCGGTAGCTTTGATGAACTTTTCACCGGTAACATGGCCAAATTCAATATATAACTTAATTATCCAAAAGAAACATCAACTATGGATGAACATATAAGACAAAATCTTAAACAAAATTTCCTTTTAGGAATCTTTCTTCGTCTCTCATTGAATGTCCCTACAATCGGGGATGAACCACCTTCTGGATCATGTTCTTCTGTTATCCGTCTACTGCTGTGCTATAACATTTTCATGAGTGAACGAGAAAGAATAGAAAGCTTTTCTCTTCTCGACAATTATTCTCGACAAACAATGACAGTGACTCAATTTGAGATGTGGTACCATCAAAATCGAACTCTACAGGCACCGGAATGAATTATGAACGTCATGAATCGATGTTACCGCTTTGACTCCTCCCGACATGGCCGTCATCACATTCTCTCGCTTCTTGCTTTTGGCAGAAGCTTCCAATGTGAATTCCCATCCTGAAATTTACTTTTCGAAGTACTTTCCTCGTCGTCATGTCGATTTAGGCAGTTTAGCACTAGTTTCTACTTAGTGGGTCAAAAACACCACACCATTGAACAGCGATCTGAAATTGTTGACTGAAATTAAAAGGCAATAATCAGTAAAGGACTATTCTATGTAGGAGACTGTTCGAATTCAGGATTTGTTGGAAATTGATCCAAATGTGTCCCGCCGCATTAAAAAACTGCAATATACTGTGCAATTCGGTTCAATTATTTCTCAATTGGATGAAACCTGCGACGAAGAGGCACAAATTGAATTTCTTTAACCTGGTAGAGGACAAGGTACGAGTACTGCATCGAGCGTTTGCAAGCACATAAAGCTGGGCTGCTGGGGAACGCAGCTGACATCGACATCGTCACGCGTACCTTTGTTGTAGAAGCTTCAACGCCATTATATGGTGCCTTCGAAGGAAAATGTCAGCATCCCGCCGGGTGTTTGGCCCTATCTACGTGGAACGTGTATTGAGGAGATGACCCAGCTGCTGGGCAAAGCCCTGTCGACTGCTCTGGCTGCAGTGTTCTGAATTAGTGCATGTTCGAAAGCGAGCCTTCTAATTCGAAAAATAGAGGATGATCGAACCTGACAAACTCTATATAACCTTCAAGACCTTCGCGGTTGGAAAGCTGTTCTAACTCAGAACCTCTATAGGTGGCTGACCTCAGAAGTAATTTGGTAATAAATTTATGGCATTCCAATTATTTTATCATCGTATAAAGCGTTCAGTATAAAACATGTTTAAGCGTTTCACGGGTAGAGCAGGAGTCGATGAATGTCAGTTCACAAAATTATATTACACTATTAAAATGCACACAAATGTGAATAAATAGGAATGGGTTAATATTTAAGATAAAAAATATAATATAAATTCCGGATAAAATCCCTATAAAAATTATGTTGACACAGTCCAAACAAAACAAGCGATAAACACCCCATCAATATTTGTCCAGTCAATTATAATAAGTGGAGCTAAATTAGAAACATAAACCGGCTTCTTTTTGAAATGCCCGTTAGGTATGTGCATATCTAATTAAAGGTAATGAAAGGAATATCGTCGCGAATAAAGAATCACAGCGTGTCATTGGAAGATCCATAAAATTTGGTACAATAAATTTATACAAAAGAAACATGTTTGTTTGAAATTTTAAGATAAATTATGTTTTCAGCAGACGATCATCATTATAAAAAATGTTATTTCATTTATTTAAAAGCGTAATTTGTAAAACGTGATTAAGTATGATCAAATACTTTAATAAAAGTCTCTACTCTTTGAAGCTAAAATGTATAAAATAATAATAAAATGGGTGGCGCTACAAACCGTTGTGGACCTGGACGCATAATTTCTACGAGAACCACTTTTGTTGTGTGTGCTATGCGTTTGTCACGTGCGGTGGTGACCTAAGGTTTTGTGCCACTTTTACTAGATAGTTATCCCATCTGAGCATTGTCAGTGTCTCGAGAGAGGTGGAGGAGTGATTTATGAATGTTGTTCGTGTCTGCAATTGAACTAAGGTACCCAACGTAGTCCACACCCACAACTCGCATTTATTTACTCCAGATTAAAGTATAATCTTATGCGTCGCATGCTTTTCTTTAATGACTTTCGTTTTCATTTTTCCTTAAATTACTCGTAAATCAAAATTTGGAGTGATTTTGTGAAGCGCAATGCTGAGTCTGCTAATGAAGGTTTTTTGGCAGTGGCAGTTGGAAGATGAACTATGAAATAGCTAAAAAATCATATTCTACTGTCGATTTTTCTTTCTGTTCATAAGATCATTTTAAATTAATTCAGTGTTCTTGAAGAGAAAAGTGTGTACACTAGCTTGAGAGGAAGGAATCAAATGTACACATTTGATAAAAAAGCTATACACTGGCGCGGATGTAGTCCAGAAGGCAAAGATCTGTCGACTAAACTAACGATCCAGTCAAGAGAATCTTCGAATCTGGTCCTCGTGACTCGACGAGTGGATGAATTCCGAACGTCTTGGTCTTAATGACTAAAAGCAGCTTTGCAGGATGAAAGGCAGCTGGCGGGAGAAGTAAGTTGTCTGTTAAATCATATTTTTTTTTCAGGTGCATGTATTCACTTTTCACGATAATGTTAAATAAAACAACGTAGAGCGCAATATGGCCGAGTTCCGATTGAAAATTCGTTATTTTTGGCTCAATTTCACTCGGCGATATTACACTGCACATTAATTATATTACGACGAAAGAGTGCTGCCGTGAAATAAGGCCGAATTTTGAATTTGAAGGGGAAATTAAGTCGAAAAGGATCGGTATTTGAATTTCAAACAAATGTAGTAGATTGTTGCGCAATACCACCGCTTTTCATAAATAACTCAAAATAAGAATCTCCACTACCGGAAGAAATCTGTTCAGTGACTTATCTTCACGATTCAATAGCAAGTGGAAAGAGGAAGTGCTTTGCATGCTTTCTCCATTCCAACTACACTTCCTAGGATTGTACATCCGGTCAAACGACTTCCACTAAGGGTGGCTTAACACCTGTCAGACGAGGTCTAGCTAGCTACATATCCAATTAAACGAATGTTTGATTTACTGATTAAATGTTCCAAATGGTTTTCAATCATCGCATACCCAGACCCAGACAAGACAAGACTTAACCAAAAAAAAAACGCTTAAATATGCTTGAGATATGAATCGCGAAACAACTGTTTAACTGCATTCTAAAATCTTTTCAAGATTCCGATAACCTATTCGAATATAATTGACTGGCGATATTTGTTCTCGCAGAGTCACAACCTTGGACATTCAACTTCAATCTTCCGCCTAGCATCTGCAGCAGCGACTACGTAAATAAATATTAAAGATCTTATTTCTTGATACCAGCGAATTGCACAATCATGCTCTGAAAGTTGTTTAAATATAACCATAACTAGTTTGAGGAATTCCACGATTCAGATTCCGTAAAGGGGATGATTGACTTCAAGAATAAAGTGCGGATGCATATTATTTTACAGAAAAAAAAACTCTCACCTGACTCACGCAGCCTTTGCAGCCGAATAAGAACTTCGTCCAGCTTTCCTCAATTGCACTATGACGCCACGAAGACGTCACACGAGATTATCGCACATTACAAAATTCAAGAATCTCAACTTCTTTTTGAATCCCAGTATAAACTCCCACGGTGTCTACGGTTCATGCACAACTTTGATTTGATTTATTTCCTTTAATTTACAAGCTTTATTGTTCAGTAATGCCACCCTGAGAAGTCATGTGTCATAAAGCACCAAACTGCGGAGTCCGCTAATCCGTATCTGTGAATTTGATTTTGCCTTTGACACAATTGTAAATCAATCAATTCGCTGAAGCAAACTGCGAGAATCCAACCACCATAGAAATCTCATTTATAAATCATTGTTTATGATTGCGATTGGCATTTATAGAGAATGGAAAATAAAACTACCAGAAAACGAACTCACAAACTCGAAAACTTAAACACACATCCGATTGGGGAGGCACACAGCAATGATGGTGTCGATTAGTTATTTTTTTATGACATCTATCCACACAGTTCGTTACCGCATCAGATGCCCATAAACTGAGCGCAGATAAGTCGCTTGACGTTTGTCAAAATTGAATAATTCAGACTGAATCCAAGAGAAGAGTATCTGATGCGAACAATCAAACAAAAAATCACACACACGGCGTATCCGAAGATACTAAACTACATATCGCACTAGAAGATCGTTTTGTTTTCGTTGCTTTTTTTGTTGTTGTTTCTGTATATCGATTAACCGCTTAAAACAAATTGTTTCGTCTTGACAGCGCTCACAAACCGATGGAAGAGACCTCGCACCCAGTGGCAGTAGTACACTTTCTCCAACAACTTATACGACGGTACTAAAACCCGCCATTGTAAACGTTGTGATTTTCGTGAAAGAATAAAATTCCGAATAATGTATCCCGATACTTTGCTGGTTCGTTTGCTGGTACTGCTGCTTGTTGGTGTCGTGGTCGTTTCTTGCTTGCCAGGCATACCATCAGAATGTGAGGTGGAGGCTGGCGACGGTAGCGTGGGGTCTAAGACCGGTTATTTTGGCGACCACTGTGCAGCTACATGAAGCAATGGGAGGGGGGACGGAAAAAATATCAGAATGCTCCACACACACATGACCACAACACGATTGTGGAACCATTTTGTATACGAGTTAGCCATGGCGCTCGTATTTGGATTTGTTTAAGTGGTCGTCGTGGTGGAGACCGCAGAGGAGCGAGAAGTAGAGAAGTCATCATCGTCATTATCGTAATCATCGGCATCATCATCGCTTTTGTAGATGCTGACCGGGGAAAAGGAAAAAATCGTCGTTTCTCTGTTTTATTGTCGACGAGCTGAATGGTATTTTTCAACCATACTGACCAGAACACATGAAGCAACCCCAGCAGAAGTGCAGAGACACTCATATCCCCATCTCGTATGTGTCTAGTAAAAAGTATATTTCGGATGGAGCAGCACTACCAATAAATACATATATATAATTGCGGCAATCTGATGGGTGCACGTCGAATCTGAGGATTTTCTTTCTGTGAAGGGGCGGAAAGTCAGTCCATGGATATTCTCTTCGATGCATATCAGTTAACGTTTCTTTGGCTATTTAAGGCAATGGCCTTATTGATTTACTATACTTAATTACACGGTTCAATAAATGTACTGCTACTTCTGAATTATGCACCGTGGAGTAATAAAATGCCGGCCATTCAGTATAACTGTGTTCGTACGTACATATAGGGTATAGGCTACGGAAGAACAAAGAGCGAAAGATTGCGGTCTGGATGTAGGTGAGTCATTTGGGTTCGGTTGATGTGAGAAGCTAGAAGCCAAGGTAATTGATTTTTAAGCACATGCAAGGTCGCCTCAGTCGACTCCCATATATGTGCGTTTTACCGCGCAATTAAGACTTTCAAATGACTAACGACTTTGCATGCCGCGAGTAGAATTTGATTGATTTTTCCTTAAAGTCCTAACTCTAGATCATTCGACGTGTGCATTATTAAATCGCCTAGAAAATATCGATATCCTCGTGGATAAGAAACGCTATTGACAGTAGTACGCCAACTTGATGGTTTGATGGTTCTCAGCAGTGAATGCCTCAGATCCAGAGCATCGTGAAACATGCACCTGGACAACTCACAAAACATTACCAAAGAAATATATAATAAGTACTTGTTTTTCACATTATTTTGAGTGTGCGTCTAATAACACGTGATCAAGTGGCACGTGTTACACTGCTCCAAATTCACGTCCTAAATATACTTTAAGTAGCTAACGATCTCATACGTAGATACTGAAAATGAGCCTGTTAGATTGCAACTAAATTCATTTTAGTTATACCAAATTGAATACCATATAGTAGATATAAACAAAGAAGAAATTGAGATCAGCGTGCTAATGAACGGAGCTGGTCTTATTTGTGTCTTGTAGTGATGTAGCAATAAAATTGCATTTCCGGCTGGTTTATCGAAATGTAGATAAAAATTGGGAATCAACTTGCTTATAGTTAGAAAAATATGATAGAATGCCATGCATTTCTTTTTATGGAATTATAGTTTTCCGCGATTTCAGAACAACGGTGCTAAGCTGTTGTACAGTTCCGTTAAATTAAATAGAAGAGTACGTGTCATGTACTATTCCACGTCTTCTCGTATCTAGGATATAATTTCATAAATGGAATTAAAAATTCCCTTGGAAAGTGTCAAATGAATCATTTTTTGGCAAATGAATCTACGCACGAGTCTATGCTTTCTGAGCATTCAATAAACGCAAGGACAATACAAATACTTCATTCCAATTTGAGATCAAAAATATGAATATGAATGAGAGTGTCTAAATGTGCGAAGCAACGTGTTTTCCAATAAAACGATTAACAGCCCTTTGCTTGTGAAATTTCCACATTGTATGACCTAGGTTAGTTGAGGAGGCTCTGAGAATTTTAAAAGCATGTAATCTATTTGCAGTGATGTAACCTGTCCCAAAGCTCATGTAAGATTTAAATTTACGAAAAAGGAAACACACAGCGTGTCAACCGGCAGTTTATTGTTATAAAATAATGGGGTCTACCTCGTGCTTTCATTTTTGTTAATCTCAAAGTATTCGAGTTTGATTTTGTTAAGAAAATACACGTGTACTTCTTACAGAAGAAATGCATCCAAAATTTGCTTCTTCTTTGACACGGATTTCTATATAAATTGAACCTCAGTTTGGCCTAACAATTAATAAAGTTTATTATCTAAAAATGATTAGTTAGGATGTGTAGTGCTTGCGGTTTAAAATTTTTTGTGATTAGTCATCTGCAAACAAGCCGTTCAAGCTGTGCAGATAAACAAGCACTACAAAAATTAATTATAAACAAGAAAAATAAAAAAAAAATTAAAAAAAGGGAACTAACATTGTTGGTTTTTTTGCAAAAGAGCACACAACACCCACTTTCTGAACGGACTATTAATGCCTCGTGAATTTAGGCTACCTTTCTAAAAACGATCAAAGAAAGTCCCGTGTATTCATTGTATGCAATTTATTTGCAATTTAAACATCTATGTTAATCTACTACATATTTCCAAATTTAATGGTCGGATTACTCTTGTGACATCCTTTGTTAACTGAAACACAAGTGCACGCATTGGCATAGTGACAAACCCTGAAAGTCTAGGTACAATTCATATTCATTGCACCATCTGTACGCTAGTCACTGACGAAGCCTTGAATAGCCAAATGTAAAAAGAACGCTAAAATCGTCTAGTATACGTAATTTAATCAAATTATACTCGTTGATCTATTCAACACTAGGTTTATGCATTTCAGTTCAGTCCGGAAAGTGCTTCGTTTAGTTAGAAATCTGTTTATTGAACTAGTTCGTTCTTCTAGTTCATTTAGTTCACTCCTCAGGAAAATGAGTCTTGTGCGGTTTTCGCCGGTTGGTCGTTATATTATCGCATATATTTTTAAAATCCGCGTCACATACAAAATCGGCAACGCAACGATGTTCGATGTGCTTGTGCTGCGGTATAGTTAAACAAAAACACACAAACATATACAAAACAAAGCACTTAATTTAGTTCAGTTATTCATACTGAATTACATGTATGCAGAGTAAGTTATACTTGAGTTTTCAGATCTACTGAACTAAATGAACTAAAAAAAATGGCATTGTGAGCTAGTTCACTTGTTGGAGCTCTTTTTTGAATTAAGGCTATATAGCAACAGCGTTTTGGCTTTCGGGCTTTGACAAGCGTTGATACGCGTTTTATCGAGTTTACTACAATAGAATTTGGCGTCAGAACCCGCCAACCTAAATCGAAATAGAAGGCGCGCCTCTGACAAGTCAAATGTTCTGAAATACATTTTCCAAGGAAGCATATGAAATTAATAGTAACAAAATCTCTGTTAAAAATTAATTCCTTGCACAGTCGCTTCAGTTTGCCAACAAAAAAATTCAAATTGAGAAATAAATTTAAAAAAATTCGATCACAATCGGCGGAACGCCAGAGTGAGTAGCGAGTAGCTCTACCTAGAACTTTGTGAACTGGCTTCAATATTACGGTCTGCAAAATCTCGGCGGCTGACCGCCCCATTCCAAGTTAACAACTGATATTACATGTATCATACGTACAATGTCAAAGTCGGAACGCTCGAACGCACCGTTGCGATATAGCCTTTAGTTCGTTAGTGAACTATACAATGCCACGGGGGTCCAATTAGACCTAACTATGACTTCTGTACATCTGTGGTGATGTTTTCGTACGTGAGTGTGTGTGTATTTTCCGACATTGAAATTTTAACTCAAGCCTATTCGACGCGTATATGCTAGTACAGCCAACAAACCCTAAAACACTGAAGGCACATACAACTTTAGGTCCCCTCCACCATTGAAGGAACAATAACAAGCACACCACAATTGGTCCGTCGTGGACAGTAGTAGAAGAAAAAGCAGAATAAACATCTTCCAATGAAACTTTATCAAACTTACGCAAAATAAAACGTTCATCATAACAAATTATCTGCTCACGAAGTCAACAAAACACTGTAAAAATGGATAAATTGACACAAAATCTTTACGTCAACGCAAGTCGTTCCCCACTATAAAAACTCCAAAGCCAGATTACTATTAAAAACCAGTTCTATTCTTAACTATGCACTTACATATGTATAGTTGTTGCCTGGCATCTGTGGAAATGAGAATATTTAATAATTTTATAATTTGATTAAATTAGAAACGGATAAAAACAGCATCGCCACAGTAGCCACTTTAATTATCATATGTGTCCATAATTAAGAATTTATGATTTCATACTTGTTATGTTGGTTTTTATGGATATATTTTCAGACGCTCATATGCAATAAAATGTATAAACAAACCAATCATGGAAGACTTTGAACAATACACCGCTTAATTGAACCTTTAGGGCAAGAACGTCGCATTGACATTTGAAATTAGTTTTAATGTTTGCTGAGAAATAGAATTGCTGGAAATGATTTCTGTCTGATACGGAATTCTCATTATACATTTTCCATCAAAGCGTCTGTATCGGCTAAATTGCTGGGAGTTTAGTAATGATGACGCAGAGACATAATTCCGTTTTCCATAAAGGAAATTGTACTAGTCACGAGTTAAATAGTGCGCATAAGTAATTATTTTATTGTGATAAAATGGTAACCAAGATACACAAGATCAAGTCAGTTCTTCTGAAAGACACTCACAAGATCTTTCCCATTTTATGATAACTAACACTAAACTAAACAAATAATTGGCATTCTTTTATCCTAAAATGATGACATGAAATTGTTAAGTATTATTGAATCTCAGCATCAGCACATACGACCGCATACCAATCGAGTAATCACATACTCCTGCAGAACACTACAGAGTTTACCACGAGGAACTCCGTCCTATAAATTCTCCAAATCTGCAACACAGCTGTAGATCGTTTTGGCATACTCTCAATCCTTCTCGAGTGCCATTCTTAGAGTGAAAAGCTTGTCGATTGTGCTTCTGTTGGGACAAAAACCGCACTATTCACGAGTGTAACATATGAAGCTCCAGTGCGCGCCTCCAGCACCTTAGCGTAGACTTTCCCGGGAGACTTAAAAGACTTCAAGTGGCTTAATAGACTCATCAAAGAGCCTGTACAGAAATTCATGCGATTTTTAGCACTTTCAAAGAAACCATTGGAAACCTGTGAAGTCTATTGACTCCTAAGATTTTATTCTAATCATTTAAGATAACCATCTAATTCCAAGCTCAAATAAAACAAATTCTAAACACAGTATATCTTGGTATCATTTAAAATGCCAACCAACTGCCTGTGCACTTGTCCCCAATTAACGAGCGTTAAACTGATTTGATAAACAAAACTCGGCCCGGCATGGCACTCAATGGTCCGCTCTTAAATTCGCATTAATTTTCATGGATTTTTTTTTATAAGGCCATAATAAATTAGTAGTTAGTTCAACTTGCAAGGCCCAGCTGCTGTGGTGATTTGTTGATTGTTCGCATTTTAGTAACTCGTACTTGTCCGGCGGTATGACTCAACAACTGAGTACATTTATGTGGTTTTGAATGAAAATGAAGGTAAGTCACCTTCAGCCTTCAGAGTCAACAACTGGAGGTCTGCCCGCTTTGAAAATGGCCGCTGAAAATGTGGCTGGTATAAAAAATGGAAGAAAAACGAAACAAAAAAAACGTTGTAATCTGATGAGAGTCGGTTCCACTCGTTGTGGAATTTCTTCTTTTTTAATGTCATCTGTCAGATAGAAATAAATTTATTCTTTTGTAATTGAAGTGGACCCATGTCACGTCCATTTCTCAGCAACCCACGAACAAACACCAAAGAGGCTTCTTCATTGTTTTTGTTGTCGTAATCTTCGCCACAAGTTGACCAAAGCACCAGAAATGCATTTACATAAATTATACCCTTTTTCGTCGTTCACATTATACAAGGAGGCTCACTTGGACCGTGGTGGCCAATAAGCATCATCGACACCAGACCAGCAGAGCAGGGTTGGACAGGGGGAAAGACCTCAGTGCGGTAAAGCATATTTCGTCTCGATGCCAGGCAGAGGCAGAGCCAGTCGATGTCTGCTCAAATTACCTTCTCTCTCTCCACAAGACAGCGCGACACATTGTATTCGAATAACGATTTAAAGAAAGCCATTAAAACCGTTGAAAATACACATAAATATCAGTATCTGGTTTTTCACTTTTTGTCTGTTTTTTTTTCTGTTCTTCGTGTTCGTTCCCAACGCTCCAAGCAGGCCAGCGTAACCTATCTCAAAATTGGTTTCATTCCTTGTCAGGCTGTTCTCTGTTCTCCGCTCTTTTTTTTTCCTCTTGTCAATAGCGGCCATCAAAGGTTTTCAACAATGGAAACCAATGCCAATGGCTAACATCGAATCAGATTAAAAAAAAACACAAGAAGGAACCGAAAAACCTGTAGCCACCTCCAACGTTTTCTTAAAACAAAAAATGTGTATAAAAAAAAAACCTCAAATATCTCTTTACTCGGTTTGTTAATTGATCAGCGGAGGGCAAAAGTTGAATATCTGGTTTGTTTTTCTGGTTGGGAAAGATACAATCAGTGATTGAATCCATTTTCTCCATCCAGATTGAATTAATGGAGGTGTCTGTATCTGAAGGGAGAACTTCGAATGATGATGGCGCATAAAACCAGAAATCCTGTGACAGAACAAAACAAAAAAAAAATATCTAATTATGTCTTTCAGTCGTAAACGTGGTATTGTGTGTGCATTTTATTGCCTCCCCCGAAATGGAAGCTTTCTGCATTAAAACCCCGCTCCCGAGGAGATGGGTGACAGATAAAACCCAGAAAACATGAACCAACAACCGGAGCACAATTTGAATTTCAGATTGAATCATGGTACAGCAAGTCCTATGGCATATCCTATCTCGTCTCTACCTAAATCATAAAATCCATTGTGACACTTTAATCTCTTGAGCTGTTCTCTGCACGTATGTACGACAAAATTACAAAATTACCATAAGCGTTGAAAGGTTAAGGAGGTGTTGCCAAATACGTTTGCAATGTGACGTTTTTTACAATATGTACAGCATTAGTTATGGGTGGGCTTGGTGACGGCTATGACGGCACATACCATTGAAACTTGGAGATTTGTGTTATCTGTGTACAGCTAACTTAAGCCCGAAGTCAGAAGCTTAAAACAATAGCTTAGAATATTTAATGAAGCATATAAAAAATACCGTTTTTAAACCCATAATCCAGATTTTGTACGGAAACTAAACATGGTATTTTTAAGCTAAAATTATTTACTCTGGGTCACAGGGATATACCCGGCAATGACGCAGCAGATAAACTTGCCAGGAAAGCGGTTGACCCATCCGAGGCAATCCTATGGATTAAACCTCCTCTTGCGGATGTCAGGTGAAAAGTTGACGACACGATCGTAGAGAAAGCAAATAAAAGGTTGAACACGCTAACCACAACTTGGATGCTTTGTCCCAAGTTCAGCAGTACTAAAACCGACAGACTCCTTCAATCTAACAAAAAGTTGATAGCGATGGTAGTCGGAGCACTAACCGACCATAATCACCTGAAGTGTACAGTGGCTGCGACGATGAAGAGGAAAAGGAGGACGCTCCTCACCCCTGTCACTTCCACAGTCTGGGCCAGTTGAGATACTGAACACTGGGAGAACACTTCTTCCAAGACTTCCAGGATCTAACAGATATACCAATAAAATCTCTTTTCAGATTTAAAGGAAATCAAGATGGCTTCGTAGTGCAACAACATGACTAGCACGAAGTAGGAGCTAAGAGGTTACATCGCCAAATGGGCATCACAGTGGGTTCAACCGGACCTACGTGAGACGTGGCTCACGCTCGCCTACACACATATTTAACCTAACCCAAGTTAAACCTTACGACATAGTAATATACCTCAGCCTCAGCCAATATGAGCCAGTATGATCAAAATTATGTCTTTTCGAAACAGTTCTCAATTACGAACTGTATGGGCTGTACAGCGACATGAGTTTAGCCATTCATCTACGGACTCACCTATGATGGCCTAAGATCATTAAGCGATGTAGAGCGCATAGACATAACTGCTGCAGCCTGTAGAGTCTTCGACTACGCACTAGTGGGACAACACAATAAAAGACAATCCGATGATGCACACAAGTGATGAAGATCCTCAGCAAACCTGGATGCTAACTGACTTGACTAAGGGTTATGCCAGCTGGTGAGGTTTGGTTACTTGAGTGCACTCTGGACTGTAGATCCAGCAAAAGAAGAAGAATCAAACCAAATCCTCTAGACTGACCAACAACTTAAAACAAAAGCTCTTAATAGGCCATTCTTCTTGAACGAAAATCGGCTTAAGAATGACAATTATTTTAAACTAACCTAAAAGGAATTAACTAATGTAAATAATCGTAAAAGTACCAGCATTGTTTTCGCTTTCAATCAAAATGTTATCAAATATTCCACGTCCATTTTCGGTGCAATAAGTTTTGGCAAAAATATAAACTTTATGCTGGCAACATTGCTTGCTTCCTTAAATCCCCGCGGTACTCCGCTTAGGGTTTATGAACTTGGGCTATCCAAATGTACACCATAATAGGGTTCACAACTCCGTCATACGGCAACGATGAGGAGAAGGACGACGACAACGAGAACGACGACGACGACAACGTCAACGAAGACCCCAAGTAAATAAAGTGTCATAAAAACTCTGGATAATTTACATGCAAATATGTATTATCCTTGCTGGGACTTTTACGAGTTTTTCCTCTCCCCTGGCGAAGCCTTCGCTGCGGGATACTTTCCGACTGAATTCCTGGTATTTTCATTTTTGTTTCCCCTTCTACCCATACCCAATAGCCATCTACCATTTGCCTACCCACACAGTCTCAAACAAATATTCTAGTCTTTCACTGGCCAAGAGTGAATTTATATGCAAATTTCTCCCACCACCTCCACCCTTAGGAAATAAATAAGGACACCCGTCGACCATTTTGTAGCAAAAAATGTGCTCCAAAGTACAGGACAATGTATAGATTAGGTATCCTGTCGTGGGGTTTCAAGGACTGATCCCAAGGCTGCCGAATGACATTTTTGCACGTCCTTTACGTTGTAGCTTAGCCGACAAAATTCTAGAAATTACATTCACGGATATCATTCGCATATTCTCCCAAATTGTCGTGTCGCATGAATGAGTACGGGTTATCTAATTATGCACCGTCGAGTGAGTTTTATTGTGGAACGCGCCCGCTCGTGCTTACTAAGGCCTGTAATACAGGGCGAAACAGGGACAACCGAAGAGACAGCGAATGATAAACTCTGCGCCAACACAGCCACCTCAAGGCAGACTGTTCGGCGGTGTTGACGCTCTGCAAATACAATTTGACATGCACGCGTGAATGGGTATGTTCGTCAGTTGAGACCATGAGACGCGCCCGGGTTGAGCGGGCGAATGTACACATATCATTTGTGTACATCATTTAATTTGGTAATAAAAACTGATTTTATTGATAGTTTTGATAACATGGATTTTTATACGCGTCGTATATATTATGTACGTATGAGCAAATAAAATTAGTATGACTACGCTTTATTGATGTCAATTAGTTGGTCGTTGGATTTGATGTGTAGACGGTTTGCTGTCGGGTGACTGCGATGGTGGCAGTTTCGTTAACGGAAGCCGTGTAATGTCAACTTCATAAAGGCAAATAAAAACAAATTTTACTAACATTTCGATTGCAATAAAACGACACCAATAAATAGTCGGAATAGAGACGAAAATAAAAGTTGAAAGTGTCAACAACCCTTACTCAATGTGCTGAGGTGTTGCTATTAATCGACACTTATTTTCTGAACGGGCATTCGCGAAATTATTCATGTTCTCGTGGGCATGGTGAGATTTGCAATGAAGAAGCCAAACAAGGATTTGGTCAACAAGTAATTATGTTAAGCCTTATTTTATGATTATTCCTCCAAATCAGCCCTTCGATAAAATTGTCTCCGATGTGTTGCAAAATGGTGGCAAGTTGTTGCAGGTTTAAGTGAAGCCAGCTTGACTGCCCCATTTTTGGCTGAAATGCGTAAAATTGGTTCCGAATATGATTAAAGTTTATACATAAGAAGACGAGGAATTGGAAGGAACAACTAGAACACAGAAGCCCAATTTAAATTAAACGATAGTCCATGTTTATGGCAAATTAGCGTGTAATTAAATTCACGTGAAATTATGTCGCACAGTACTACGTATTATTTCACGCACAAGTTAATTTCACTTACATCACATGTTCACGTGAAAAATGGTAGGCTCTACATTTCACCACGAAGGTTCTGTAAATATAAATCTCATAGCAGAGATGTATCGTCGGCTGTTAATTGTTAGCACGGAATGCAAAGATAAAACTAATGCAACCAATAAGTTGATCAGTAAGATAAAGTACCGAGCTGAAGTTCAGACGATGTTAAAATCGATTCTGTAAAAAGCTATGCCCTTTGAACCACATATGAAACAAAGTGATCATGACCGTTTTTTCGAGAATGATTACTGCGCTGGCTATAGGCTGAGGGGTTCTGGTGGGTTAATGATGCACTTAGATTAACCTACATCGATTGTGCTGCCACATGGATAGACTGAATGTAAAATTTTAAATGCGCGTGACCAAGGAACGGAATGGCCAGGTACAGGGAACGTTTTGCACGTTCATCTCATCTAAGGAGATTGTATGCAAGTCGATAGTAGTGATGTCAAGGCTTCTAGTGTGTAAAACTGTAAGGCTGTGTTTTTTTAAACATTTTGTTCTATAAAGCGAGACCATATTTTTGAAGCCCTTTGGATCTACTCCGGTCATCTTGAAGATGTGTCGTTCGCCGATCGAATATTAGTCATTAGAGTGATCTACTTCCCGTATTACCTGGTACCCTGTAGATGGAGGGCTGTCTACATTGCTATGTTCAGTTGATAATGCCAATGTGGGAGGGTCTGCCTAACATGTGCTTTGAGGTTTTGATGTCTAATTTCGCGGGTGTTGTGAAAATGAAAATTGCGGGATCCCTGAAACAAGCTACAATGGTCTGGAAGTCGGAAATGGGCTAAGTTCTCGCAGGCAGCTTGGTATATATGTGCGACGATGTTTTTATGGAAGTCTCCGTTTGGATTTTAAGTCACAAAATACCTGTCAGGAAAGTTTGAAAGCCCAATGTGATCAAAATCCTTTGGAAACGACGGGTAGCGTGTCGGCAGGATAAGCCTAACTATTGTGAAGATACTTGTAGGCAAATATCTCTCTTTTTGCACAAAGCTGACTATACACTGATGAATAAAGTCCCTTTCAGATATACAATACAAACGAAGTTGCACTAATCGAGGTAACTATTTTGAAAAGTTGCGCATATAGAGTCAAGAAGCGAAAATTGAGGAGTTGCGTGAATCTAGGGTTTGCGAAAATATTAGGATTGACACTTCTTATATAATTTGTTCAATATTTAATGTCAAATTCATTGACAGTCATAGGAGACCCAAAATTCAATTACATTTTTTTCCATTTTACCCATTTTGATCAACATCATCAACATGAGTATTTTTGTTTTTTTGTAGTTTTATGAAGGTGTTTAATTCGTATGTGCATTCGTCAGGTTCATCTAGCATTGCCTTGTATTTGACAACTACAAGTAACATACTCTCATTTCACTCTAAAGACAGATGTGAGTTAATGTAAACTTGCTTATTTGCTATGCGCTCCCACCATTTATATTCATATTGAACCTTAGGGCACAGCAGCGCGCGATTTTCAATTTAAATCTATACAGTATATTAACTACTAAAAAATACGTGATTTCATAACAAACTTGTGTCCCAAACATGAGTTTGCAAATTTGCATAAATGTCTAATTAAGTGGTTCGTATATTATGATAATCCTTCCTAATCGCATCCATTAATTTGACATAAAACATGGCCACTAACTCAGAAATCAATACCACTTAAATGTATTCAATCAAATCATGGAAAGACGATTTGCTAATGTAAAGATAGCTAGTCCGTTTCAAAATGAGTTCCTTCTCCAAGCTCCAAGTCATAAAACCCAGTCGTCATTAAGACGTTTCACGCTTAGTCAAAAGCCAGAACGAGAATATAGCGATTGCCATGGTCAAGTCCAAGTCCAGTTACAGGAAGCATGCTCGCAATTTAAATTACGACAGATGGTAATGCCTGACGAAAAACGTAACAGCGCTTATTAGTTGTGAAATTTTCACTGACTTCTCGATCTCAGTATTCCTTGCTGAATTCTAAGAAAATTCCGTTCTCTTCCAATATGAAAGGTAATCGCATTTCCACGCTCATGAGTCAAAGTCATCGTACGTCAATGGACCCCCAAGCGATAAGCAGACCAAAGTTCCCCTTGCTCAAGAGCAGCGTTTCTCCCCGGGATGGCAAATTAAACTGCGAACTCTGGCATCGCAATTAAGGCAAAGCTTCCGTTGGCTGGCAGGAAAATCGAAAAACTGTCATTGCATTGCAAAAGGTCTTGCATTCGTCGCAGGGGTGACTGCCCCCCAAAGGGCTCGGCATGAACGTACGTGTTTTGATATTTTTTCTCATAAATAAAACGCCTTTTATTGCCGAGAGCGAATATTATATTATCTGCGAATTTATTTGTTGAAAAATTGGAATCGCTTCCAATAGAGTGGTCCCTCTTGCTAAACGAATATGTAGATAAATGGCGGAATGTAATTTCCGCAAGACTGATCGAAGAGTTCGGTTTTCTCTTTTTCTTGCATGTGTGTTCGTGTGTAATTTTATCAAATAAATTATCCCACTTTCAGTGTGAGCCACTCACATACTGAATGCAGGAACACGAAGGGAGATGGCCGAAGAAATACACGAACGAAGGGACAAGACAAAACACTGATGACGGAGTTCTATACGAAACGAAAGAGCATAGTCAATCGCATTTAGGGCAGTTCCATAAAAACTGTGTGACAGGATGAAAATTTATGGCTTCTAAGGAGAAACTTTACTTTTCTCTCTTGGGGCTTGGTTTTCTAAATGGCGCAGATAGCGTAAATCGATCAAGGATATACGTAATTCTCCATGAAGAAGGGTGTGCTATGGCCTAGATGGAATGTTCTGTATTTTTTTATTCTTTTTTCTTTGATATCTTCAATGGATATATGGCTGTGTGGGTTTTGAGAGCCCTGGTTAGCTAATAGGAATGTCTGTGAATGTATGAATTTATTTTGTTTTCATTTCCATTTTGTTGGACTGAGTAATGGACGGGAGGAAGGGGATGGATTGGTGTGGACGGGGGTTATTTTTTTTTTTTGAAAGGGACCATTTTGCGCTGCACATGTTCTTTAGGAAATTTAAGTGTTTCATCAATTCCAATTATGTTTCCTCAATTAATACTGCAGTTGCATCCACGTTACTTGAACCCGCTATATGTCGCATTGAAGAGGAAAACAGAAAAAGAACATGTCTAACATAAGCAAATAGCGCATGACTCAGCATGACGTGTAATTCGAAAATATCGCTAAGCCGACCCGGTTATCTGAAAGGAAATTCGTTTCTGGGGTAACGTAGTAAAACTGATCGGTCATACTGACCTATTTAGTCCGCCATTACATTATCGGAGAAGTTAATGGTTTTTCGTAGCGAACGTGTTAGAGTAATTCGTAGCCAGAGAGTGGCCGTATGTTCATTTCACATATCGCATAGACTAGGCAGCTCTAATGGAGGATTACAAAATCAACTTGATCACCAAGACCACAAGAAGTGAGCTGCGTGAAGTAGAATGATGACAAATAAGCAAACAGAGAAAATGCAGGGTCATCCACTTTGTGGTGCCGAAAAACAATTTAAATAAGACGCATTCACGATTTAGATTTTGATAAAATATGTATTTCATTATCTTGTTTGGATTTTGCCATTGTGAATTAAATATAACATTATCCAAAGATCTTCCTCGGAATTTATTGCAGTACTCGAACTTTCAATGACTATTAAACACATATCGGGCGATAACTTGGCCACAAATTAACGAATAATCACTTTCAAAGCATAAAGAGTTTGCGGATTGTGTAGATGATCCCTTTTTTATTCACAATAGAAGTTAACATTGCGAAGTGACATCTGCCGAAATTGCCGGTATTTTACAATTTTGTATAAATCAGACGCACCACCTGATGGTGATCGGCAATCTTAATATCTGGACAGGTGGTAAATTTGGCAGCTGCTGAAATACAACAATTGGACAAACTATGGCGACTATCTGGTCCCACTTTATGTAGTAGAGAACTTAGTAGAACTTAAGTCTATGCCTGGTTCTGGGTATGTTGGTTTCCTCAAGTGTGAGAAATAACGTTTATGGGCAAATTGAGCAAGCGCCAGGAAGTGGTAAATATTTGCAATGTCATTACGATTGCAAATGATGAACACCGAATGGAAGTCTATGTAAATGTTCAGTTCTTTATTTTTTAATATTTTATTAGTATCAACAGTACTTTAACTAAAACAATTAAAATATATTACATATGTATTTGCTTGTAGTACTTTAATGCACTCATAATGTTAATTTTTCCATTCATTGGCATTAGCATTTGTTAGGCTTAACACTATTTTATGTGTAGAAAAAGCAATACCATTTCATTTTGAACAAAATTAAGTCATATTGAAGCTACCTTTTTTAAAAGACTTGTTCAGCCTGTTCATCAACACGATTTTGTAGTCAGAATTTGCCTTATAGCGTTGCTTCAGTTAAAACTCTCAAAGCTTCAATTGTTGAGACTAATTTAGGTTTATAGTGGGTATAATGTTCCATGAGACAAGCAACGTCAAGAAATGTCAAGCATTTTAGGGCAATAAAATTGCAGAAAGTGCCGCAAACATGGCTACAAAATAATGTTCCAATCTTCATTTCCACTGCTTAATGCCCATTTGGAAGCCCAGAGCTCAATCCTTTGAAGTTTGAACTACAAACTATGGTCCATATTACAGATAAGGGTTTTTTCCCAAATATTGAATCTTTAGAGCGGGTTATCTGACGGATTGTGCTGTGCACTGCAATTGATGACAAACGGAGCACGCCATTGTCAGAAAGCAAACGGGAAACATTTCGAAAAATTTGTTTAACAATTTGTACCCATTAAGTAAACTAATAAAAATAAATCTATTGGGTAAAAACTGTGTACAAAACAAAACAAACTAATACTATGTATATTTCTCTTACAATATGTCGATACAATTTTGTTCATAGTGAGCAAAATTTAGGTACAGGTACACCATCGCAAGAAAGTTCAATGGAGGAATTTTAACATGATCACCGATTGATAAACGAACCATAAGCATATTCAATATCAGACGAGGATTCGCTTTGACTGAAACAGAGATGCCAAATCTTGACCACCAGTTGCAACTAAAAATCAACAATATTACCATGAATGATTTAGTCAGCATGCCACAAAAATCCCGAAACAAAGTAATCTTTTAAATCACCAAATATCGGCAGCAGTTCTTCTCTAATTAGAGTTAATCGTTTCGGAAATTAACATTAAAGCCAGCAGTCAATCGCCACAGTGGCAGCGCCAAAAACGTTTTTATTTTTGAATTGATGGCCCTGTCCCTAAGCACCCACAACTTCCTGTTGTTCATCTTAAGCGCTTTAAAGACGCTGGCAATTTAATTCAAACTTTGATGAGGTGTCCAGCAGCAGTAGTTTATGGAATGCAGGCAGGCACAAACTTTTATATTCAAAACTCATTAAGAACCGGTACCTGATGTCCATTTCGGTTATCTCATGACAAAAATCTTAACAAAAATACACAAAATTAATGTATTCCACTTAAGGGAAATCAAGAAAACTTCGTTAGCTGGCATAACATCACCACCAAATGACTCTTCGAATGAACATTTATGTGAGACTTGATATCTCAATACACGGTTGCGTCATCAGAAGTATTCTTCCTCGAAAAGATCACGGCCTCAGCGTCTCATTTGTTTTATATTTTTTGGCTTTTAAATATTTCATTCTTGTTATTTTAAGTACAAACCGTAAATCTCTGTGAGAGGGGACATAGATACGCTTCAATGATTAGGGGAATGTTAGGTCTCCTATGTCCAGCAGGAACAAACAATCATGGCGTAGCTGGGAGGACCAAGGGAGAAAAAAATGAGAGAAAAAAAAGAGGGAATCCATCGACACCATCATCAATTTTGGGTAAAGTGACATCTTCTAAAGAACACGACGGCTATGTCGAATTTTAACGACGACGAACGCTGCCATTGGTGGCCGCGCTGGGGTCGCGTTTCGGTGGTTTAATCTCAGTTAAATCGGCGAACCTCTTGGAAGTTCATAAAGCAATACATTGTATACATAGTTTCACCACGAGAACTACACACCTCATCATCGACAATCAATTATGGAGTTATGGAATTTTTAGTTGACTTTCAAGGGGTCTCGTTGTGCTTTCGGTCGGTACACTACACACTACTAGCTAGCTCACAGCGTGCATAATTTAGGACCAGATCTCATTTGGAAGTGTGTATACAATAATTCCACAAAATTTATTAACTCATAAATAAACACGTATTACAATTTTTTATTGCACCTGCAATAAAATATCATAATGGGTATTTAAGTGTGGACGCAAGAGAGACAGACAAACGCGACCAACGATGCATGCAGAGAATGGGGCCTTGGATATCGCTCAACCGCAAGGAGGTTGTCGGCAGACAACGTATGGATACTGTCCACAAATGTAAAAGATAAATAAACTAAAGGAAGATATAGTGGACATGTTTAAGTGTGTCTCTTGAAGTTGTTTCTTTTTTTGTTTTTTGTCCTCTACCTCCGCTACCTCTACGTGCTGGCAATGGCGACGGGAAAACCTGTCTTCTACTAGGAGCTGTGCCCGGGAATGGTGTCGGCCGTGTAAGCCAGTTAAAGTTTTGTTTTGTGATTTTTGTTTAAGGGAAATTTATTTCCGATTAGTGTCAGCGATGGCGAATGGAATGTAGGCGCTTTGTTGCTCACATCGGAGCGGTTCGAGGCTGAGGTTCATACATTTACATCTTTAAGGCTGTCCTAGAAGAAAAGTCTGAAATTTTGCCTAAACAGATAATTCAAGCAGTCACCATTTTTCATCGCCTTTGGCCTGCAGTTTTACAACAGTTTTCAACCGTTATAGTTGTCTTGCATCAAATGGAAAAATATCCATTAAGCAGACCATTGCCGACATATATGCAAATCGAGCATCATTCGCACAAATATCTGATTTGGTATTCAGGTCGGCGAGCGTGCTCATTTTACCTAACTAAGATAAAGGCGCGAGATTATCAGTACGCACTTTCCGTTCCATCACCTGCGATGTGCGAGTGGTGAAAATAGAATTTTTTGAAATTTCCCTTTTGGTTGAATTGAACATCAACAAATTTGGAGCTGCAAGCTATCGATGATCGCTGGGAATGATGAATGTGTCTATGTTCCAAGTCTCGTGCCGAAATGGCAATCCTCAAATCTTTTTCCTGCTTGAGTCATTTGAAACCTAACTATGTGAACGCACGTACGCAACGTGAACGCACTCAACCGCGGCAGACTTTGAAATTTAAATTCAAGCTTATCATTGCACAACCGCTGTTGCCAAAGACCGCGCCCACAAAGTTATAATTTTTTTGCAGCCACATTCCCATCTCCTTCGATTAGACAACCATACCTGCGGTAAAAAGATGAAGAGAGACATAAAAAAATCCCCAAAAAGGAAGAAAAAAATACGTCTACCCTGCCAGTCGGCCGCCATTCTCGGCAATAGGCCCTCCTTATCACGCCCTTATCAAATTTCCGAAGTATAAAATATTTCATAGCTATTTCGACGGAAATAATAATAAAAGTCAAAGCAGATGAAACGCGCTATCAGCCCGCCAGCCCGCCAGGCTGTGCATTAGCAATATTAAAAGAAGAAAAAAATGAAAAACGAAAACACACTCGAGATAATTATATTTTCCTTTTATAGACAAATTTATACCGCCTCGTTTCAAATTGTGAGATATCCGTATCTATTGAGCATTAAAAGCTAATATGCTTATTTTTTCTTTCATTCACTGCTTTTGGGCAGAGTAGAGTTTTATGTTTTCATAATGTTTTCAGGTAGAAACCCCACATCACAGGAGCTGCGGTGTAACGTGAAGTTGTTGGTGGAGAATGGAATCCATTTTCTAAGCACTATACCCTGCTCCTTTTATGATTGCAACGTGCTTATCTTATAAAATATTTTAATAAACTTAAGGGTAGCAAAATTTCATAATGGATTAAGGTGTGTTTATTGAACGTAAGAATGGGGTGGAGATGGGTGGTGCTTTAAATTTTCAGATACATATATCTTCCATTAATGTTTACTGTTTTTGGAGTTCCATCACGGTATATTAAGTTGATAGGGAGACTAACTTTATTTGAATAGGGTTTGGGTATTAACTTCTTAAAGTTTTCGAAATAAGGCTTAGGTTCGCCCCAGGTTGACTTTGCTTCTGGATATTTGATGATTTCATAAATTTTTACAGCAAATTCTGAGTTGTTTATTAGAACACCCTTTATTCTCTTCCTTTATTCGAATCTACCCAAAATCTTTCACAATTAACTATACAATGCGAGGTACAATGCGGCCATATTGCTTATTTTTTTGTTTTTTTTATTTACACTGATGACAAATCACCATGCCAGGTCTGTTCTGTTCAATAAAGCGCACATTTTGCACATTTTAGTAAGTCTTAAGTTGCAGCCATCATTACGAGTCGACGTTTGGTGACAAACTCAAGTCGAGCGGTTCAGTGAACAATCAGCCTACAGACGTAAACCAACGAAACCAAACATCTGCAGAAAACATCGCCGCTGTTCGAGAGAGTATGAAGGAAAATCCTTTCTCGCAGACATCAGCTTGTTGAATTTTGTGTCGGCTTATGGGACGATTGGTATGCAGCCACATGGCCCCTACCGCAAGCTGGCCGATGGTCAAATCGGAATAAGTGGTTCTTGGTGTCTTCGAAAGAAATTTCTCCGTCGGATATTTGGGCCCGTCTGGAGGAGAATACTCAACTCAACCATGGAAATGGGCAATCAGATTGCAATTGAAGATAATAGTCACTTCGAGCGTATAAGCTCCATACTCTGGCTAAGAGGATATTCGCATCCGATCGATCGAAGACGCAAGACCACTAGACCTCGCTGACTGGAAGAAGCTTGATGAAAAAGTTAGCGTGTTGACTATGGGACTTACAAATAATCTAAGCTGAGTTGGCTATTTGGAAAACGTCAAAAAAAAGGTTCAAGAAATATTGAACCTGATGAACTGAAAAATGTATCGCAATGTAGGCTGCTATAACTCCAAACCATTGTCCTGATTATGTTAGCTAACACCATGTCAGCATCATTTACGTTAGGTTAGGTTAGAGTGGCTGACTGTAGTTGGTAGCAGTCACACTTAGGGCAGAGTACTTAGGTTCGTTGTGTTACTACTCGGATCTAATCTTTCCTACTCCTCAAACCAAACGCGCTTTTGATAAAGCAAAAGAGATGACTGATACTAATGCTGCTTAGTTCAGTCAGGTTGTTGAAATGGTAGGCTTCGAGGTGACGTTTTCCACGGGAAGACAGTTACATAGAAAGCGTCCAATGGTTTCTTCCTGCCCTTTGTCTCTGCAGCTTCTGCAGAAGTCATTTAGATGAGGTCTAACTTGGAAACCTGTGTTCCAACGATACAACGCCCGGTTGTGAAGCCGATAATGGTTCTGAGGTTATGTCTACTCATTATGATCAGGCTACGTCTGACCTTTGCATCATTTAAGGCAAGCATTCCAAGTTATAGTGTAGTTTGGCTGGTAGGGAAGCAAATTACATTCCCTCACATTTACGTAAGCACTCACAGTAAACAAAATCGTACTCTTGGATACCTACTGTTTGCGGCTTCTAAGCTTTGAACTCTCTCAATATACTCCATATAATTTACCTTTAACAATAATTTAAAGACATCGGCACCTACATATACCAAAATGCCAAAGAGAAAATAGGAAGAACAAACTTTATCAAACTCCTCGGTAACAAAACGTAAAACTAATCAAAACTTTAACAATAAAAACGAACTCACATCAAAATCACCTAAAAACTCAAATCGAATAAGAGCTGTTGTTGAAGGAGCGCCACGGTCATGCCATGGCATAGCCTCTGCGGCAAGATAAACTCAGCGAAAAGTTAATCTATCAAAATTTAACCCATAAAATGGAATTGTCATTTCTCCATATGCAGGACGTCCTTTCCTTTTTCCTCTGGCCTGAGCGAAGTTCAAAAGCCCTCACACAGTCCGTATGCGGACGATAACGAAATCCGAAAGGAAATGGCAGCTTAGCTTAATAGTACCCGACGTAATTTAAAGCGCCGCCACTGTAACTCCCCTCAAGTCGATGGGGTGGCGGGAATTGTGCGGCGAAGCAAGATGACGGTAAAGCGAATGGAAGGCGAAAAGTTTTCCTCAAAAACCGTTGAACGTTTTAATGCCATCACGTATCCGAGTGTCCATCATCGGAGAAACGAGCGAAGCGATTTATTTTTACGGCACGAGGACTTTATTGCCATCTTAGGTTACGAATAGCGCAAATGCGAGTTGGAAGCGCACACAGAATAGGAATAGACGAACCCGATTCCAATTTATCATGATTTGGGGTTTTCTCTTGCCCAGAATTGGTTTTGGGAATTAAGGACCCAACCGATAGCGAATACGAAATCAGAGATTTTCATTTTAGAGCCACGGGAACACTTAACTCGGGCAAGCACATCACTTTTCCACTTGACAGAACCTCTTTCTGCTTTTTTTTATATTTCCCCTTCACTTGCACTTCAAGTATCACAAGAACACGGGACTGGCCGACGCTCAGTTAGATGGCAACCTTGCCGACGGAAAACTATAGGGAAACTGATTTTAATCAGCCCACAGATGAAAATACCCTCCCGGCATATTTGCATCACATGTTCAGCTCATTAGATGAGCCTCGTAACAGGGGCCCACCTGACAAGGACATTCAAATGCGCCTCAAGGCCATGCGGTCTTCTTGAAAATTGCGTAAATCTGACACAACGGCGATCATCCACACTTCAATTATCGTAAAAATTCAGTGAAGACAATTACAGCGGCGACCAGATCCCTAAGGACGATTGTAAAAGGATTGAGAATGCGTCGTTATTGCATCGGTGACCTTGTGGAGAGGGTGTATTGTGTGATTCGTTTTGTGCCTCCCCAGATTTCAAAGGTAATTCCGAATTTGAATATCGAACGAGAACGATGCAAGGCATCCTTAATGTGACCTCATTAAAGTTTATGAATGTGTGAAATTCTCTGTCCCCTCTGTCGAGTCGAGCAGCAGCAACGCTCACACGGCTCATCACATCGATGAGGGTGTCTTATGGATTTGCATGTGACGAGAACAGAGACAGAGGAAGAGGGATAATTCTTTCTTCGAACACGACCTTAGTCGGATTCGGGTTATTCATCTTTTGGTGATTCAGCATTTAATAGAAGCTACGCCATAGTATGGTTTCTCGACGTGGGGGTTGTGTGTGTTTTTGGCGGATATTTCGTCGTTGCATTGGAGCAACTCTTTCAATACCTGCGCTCTGGAATTAGTACACAATTTTATTTTCAAAGTCAAACCAGGTCAGGCACCCGCTATGATGATTGTTTATTTAACTTCTCTTATGTAAACAGAATTGAGAAGTGCAAGTCAGAGTGGTGATTATGTTGTTACGGGGTCAAGGCGAATCCCCATTTAACTGAACGCGTAGTTCACTCCGTATTGTTAACAAGACGCTTTAAATTAGCAGATGCCTCCTCTGGCACTCAATAAAACCTCCTTATGGCCTCAAATATTTAATAATTCGAATGAAATTAATTGCAATATCGTCAAGACTGAAATTTACATGTAATTTTTATTTGGTAACTCTAACTTCTATTACTCCGAACACTTGATAACTCGAAGAGATTATTTGGCGTCACCTGCTATAAGTCGAATTCTGAAGGGGAATTCCTGCATACTGCGTGCTTTTACAAGTTTGTTTTATAATGCATCGCCTTCGGGTGTTTCGGCAAGTACAGTGTCTACCACAAAAAAAATAAGAAAACAATTGTCACGGCATTCGAAAATGGTGGTGTAAGCCGAAGTTTCAAGAGACCTAAAAATACAACGTACTTACATATAACTATGTGTATTTTACTTAATATCTCGAATTATAGATTTGTGGCGTGGGATGGTGTCTAAGTTCGAATGTATTAAGATCCTGAAAGAACACTACATATACAATAATAATTAAAGAGAATATGAGTTCATCTAAGTAAACATAATAACATAATTTCTTAGTTTTATGTAAAAAACCTAGAGCAGAAATTTAGAAGATGGACTTGGCATTGGTCGATGTTTGTTACAGAATTCAGAGGACGAATTATAATTGTTGGGATTAGCTAGTCAGTTTAGACTAGCTACTTGTTCAAGAGTTGGTAGGTGTGACTGCTTTACGAAGTGGATTTATGGATTGCGTTTAGATAGATTTGATTTTTTTTAAAATGCTAAGTGTTAGAAATCTGTTTTTGTAGCATAATTTCATGGAAAATGCCATGAATGAAGGTCCATAAAATCGTAATTTTCTATTACGAATTTCATAAATAAGTCTTCATCCATTAATCATAAATTTTTGGATTTGAAAAATTAGTGGATCACTCAAATTGGGTGTATCTACAAGTTGTCTCAAAATTAACGAAAGGTCTGAATTAAATAGAAAGTACTTAGATATTGTTCAATAATGAAAACACGTTATTGTATTGTGTATCGCTCTATTTTTACTAACCCTAAGCTATCAGCTGTTAAATTGTTTTTTTTTATTTTCCAGAGTTGCTAACAATTTACTGCACAATTGGCAGCAAGTTCGAATCTTGGGTTGATTTTGTGACACCCTATATGCCTGCGTGAGCATATAAGGAATAGTCATCAATTTTGTCCTCCTTATTCAATCATTGACTTCTACTATACTCGGAGTGGACTGATGTGTGAATAAATTGTGCATTTGATCAACGATTGCGAAAGTGCTAGTAATGTAAAGCAATGTATGTACGTATCTATATAGCTAGGAATAAATAATCAGCACGAAAATAATGCGGAAAAAACTTTAGCCAACGATTCCCCGACTGAAGCCATTGACAATGTTTATGGCGTTAAATATGACTTTTGACGGTACTGAAGAAGAGACCCGATTTTTTAAAAAATATAATCAGAAGACATGTTCCCTAATTCAGTGTTATACTTACAAAGGACTATTCATTGTGGGAATTCAAGAATGGTAAAAGTTTTTTGTCTGAATATATTCCAATTAAATGATTAACTATAAACCACAGAATGTGGACATGCTTGGAACCGACTTTGAATACAGGAAACATTAAGGTTCTCTTGAGAGTTCATAACTAGTAAATAGCGTTGGGAGTGATAAGTTAAATAAATAAAGAAACATTTCATAAAGAGATGGAGTTTGGGATGTCTAAAACGCGGTATATGTATATGTTAACACAGCCGAAAAACTAAACATTTATTAGCAGGAAGTGGGAAACTATTTATATACTTATATGAGATACAAAATAACAACCCAGTGTACGCAAATCTGCCTCATATGCATTATTCCATTGGGCCATTGCTTAGCATTCGAGATGCCTGAACAGAAATATAAAATGCATTGAATGTGATGCATTTCTATTCTAGAGATTCTACATCAGGCTGTATCATGGGAAGTGTGCCCTTGCATTAATCACGAGAGAACCAACCAGAAACTTACTAAGCAATTTCCACGCAAGTCACAGCTCAGTCGATTGGAGTTGAAACAATGGCTACTGATATAAATGGGTTTAACTAAACCTTTCACCTGTTAAAATATGAAAAACTTACGGATCTTACGGAATTCTTCGAGGGGCGAAGCATGAGCGTACATTTGACCTACCGGAAAATTAGACAATTAGTTTTAATTATTTAGTCATTATAAAAGTATATTTCTTAACAATAAAATAGTTTTAACTCATAAGCATGAACCCCTGAAGGGGTTTCATTTATCGATACTCCATGCCATTATATCAGTATCTTTATCTAAATTAAATCACCGAAAAACTATTTCCGTTAATACGTATTCTCATGCTGTCTTCATTGCCCTCAATTTTCGTATTTGCTACTTTTTTCAATGCCTAGGTGTGTCTAATAAATTAGATTTCCATTTCCCTTGTCATTCTCTGCACGTTAGTCAATAAAAGCCATTCACTAGTAATGTTTAATCACAAGAAACACCCCGCGAAACACAAACGCTATTAATGTCGCATAATTCACGCTCCAAGCAGGCGCTCCATTAAACTCCCCAATAAAATTCATTTATGCACTGCTTTGCATTTCTATTTATAGAAAATCGTTTTCCCCATCTCTAGCTAATTTGATAGTTCATCGTCGGCCCACTGTCAATTGGCGATATTCCCGACGGAGATCGAGGAGGCTTTGCCTAATATATTCAAGTTGATTCAGACGCCTGATTTAGAGGTCTACGTACAACTTGCGCGGCTCTTAAAGCCAGTTGCTAGGGTAACACAAGGCAGAAGAAAATTTAGCCTAGAATGCACCTATCAGCTAGGTTAGACTTATCAGTATTTAGCATAACTAAGTTAATCTAATCCTTGAGTATTTATCTGCTGAAAAATGAAAGTAAGAAAAATGGTCGGCTAACAGAACAGAAGGCGAATAGTTACCAAGGCTGTAGCCATATATGCACTTTTGGTCGCAGTAGTGTGAGTGGGGATTGCGGCAGCCATCATTATTTTCATTTGGACACGCCCTAACAGCTGCGCAGTTAATACGATTACACCGCCATCTGTGCGTTGAAGGAGTTTTCAATGTCGAGGTATGTGTATAGAATTTGACAGCCCATATCGTAAAATGTTTATCGTATACACGAACCAAGAAAGAAAATTGACTGTTTCTCATTGGGAAATTTAAGGGACATTTTTCCGCAAAGGGATGATGTTTTAGGATAACGAAGATGGCCTGGTTCGGTTTCTAGGTTATCTATTTTGAAGCCATAGCTTTCTGAAATGGTATAATGCGGAATGGGATAATGTATTTTCATAGACCGCTTGGGATGTGTTCGTTAAGTGTGACTATTTAAATCAAATGAAATATATTTTATGATATTATGGATGCATTTCGACAATGTAAATGTGTATTATATTAAGTATTTATATTCGATTTATTTGGATTGAAACTAGTTTCTAGTATGAAATGAACATCCTCCCCGAGTATTATACAAAGAATTGCAAGTTAGCATCTACAAGTCCATATAATGTTTTCTATTTTTCTTAAATAACAGAAAATGTCTTGTTCTTCACCGATAATCAAAGATGTGGTCTGGTAAATAAAAGGATTTGCAACTAAACTCGAAAAACACGATATTTAAATAGGAGATTATCAAAGGAAGAGTGAATGCAAACAACTAGCTCATTTTGCATGCTAATCGCTTTTGATCTGATGACTAAGAGCCAAAGAGAAAACGTATCTTTTTTTCAAACCTACAAATAGCCAGATTGCTGACCGTCTTACGTCATTCATAATATTTAGTATCAGCATTTTCAGCGGAAATCTATCCTAAATCTATCCTTAGATGCGTAAGCAAAATGATCTAGCCAAAGGACAAAGCTGCTATTCTACAAGCAGCTAATACGACTGATCTTAACGTACGGCTTCCCAATATGGCCCACCATATCTAAGACCAGCATGGAAAAGCTCGGAATTTTCGAATTGAAAATAGTGGGAATATGTACAGGTCTCACCTTCGACAGGGACCAACAAGGGCACCACAGCAACAAGAAGCTTTACGACGAAGCACGCATCATTCCCTTACAACAGTACATGGTGACACTGTTCAGAAAGCAGATACTAGACATCAACAATCATCCTAACGAGGCAATCAGGGACCAGAGAAACACCATCCCCGGACAACGCTACCTCAACACGCTAAATCTGCTAAGCGAGCAGAACTTCCCAAGGACATCTAAAAACGAGCTGCATGGCTTCTACCCGAGCGGCGATAGCCTTTGAACATGAATTCAAAACTTAGCACAACTCTACTGCAAGGAGCTTATACAATAGGGCAAACCTTTTGCGAGTGGATAATTCCCTGTTGAAATTGATTCGAGGCTATACTGCCGGAGCGAGGCAGGGGACTTATTACCCCAATCCACAATACCACGAAAGGGTACGTCACAGTGGCTTCGTCCTTCTATCGTAAGCGGCGTATACCCATACTGCAAACAATGGACAGTGGAACTCGGGTTTCGCCTTCAAATAATGAAATCTCCAGAAATAGTCGTAGGTACTAACAAGTGGTTCCAACAGCAACCCAAATGACTCTACCACCTCTAGGAAAACTTAGTAGCAGCAAACACGGAATGAATGATCTGCAGTCTACGGTTTCTCACAGTGTCAGAGATATAAACTCACAAAAATGTTCATTCGAAGAATCATTTCAATCTCTCATCAAAATAAATCCATTTCGTTTAACTTTTACAATTTCAATGTGGGGTGGTTACCATTTGACTATTTACTACCCTTAGTTTTCAGAGGGCTGTATACTTTTTTAGGCCACTGTACACAACTCATCATTTCAAAAACGACGTTCACACTCAACAATTTGTCGATACGATTTGCTTGACGAGAATTTAGGAAAAGTCAAAATGGTCTGTATACCTTACTAGAAGTCGTATCGACAAATTGTTGAGTGTGAACGCCGCTAAACAAACGCAAACGCAAAAACATGTTTCCGTACGTATTAAAAATTATATTATATAATGTAATATATTCAGTAGATGCGAAAAGTACTTCAACGTGCATTCATTTTTCTATTACTGTAAATTACGGTAAAAAACAATACATTGTTATTTTCGGCATCGCATGGTCTAATTAAAATTTGTCAAACATTTCTATAACTCTGTTATAAAAAAAAAAAATTTCTACTGTTCGGTAGTTCTCGTCATACACTGTGAAGAGAGAAAAAACACGCCATTATCCATCCCCTTCTTGGGTAACATTTAGGCCCCGCCCAAATTCCAATATGGAAACATCAGCCATTTGTAAGTAGGTGGACATGTAGTCAAGAGGGCTGCGTTACGACTGCAATGGCGTTTAATGCTGTCTTTACTCCAATCCCACTGGCATTAAGAAAAATCGGTTTTTCATCCCCGCAGCAGAAGCGTTCAAAGATGTGTGACACTGGCGTCCGCATCAAATGTAACAATGTTTGTGCGTAATTGAAGTTAAGTGACATTTAACACATTTTTTCGTTTTTTTTCCTTCTCACGGATCTCTTCCTTTAACAACGCCATCTCATTTCAGACGTAAAGTGAATTCCGTTTACGTGCAAACTTTTAACTCTTAAAGACGGGCAGCGAAATTCGTGTTTTTTTATGTGAACACGTTCGGTTGTTAATTTGAAACGTACATAAATGAAGACCGACGGAAGTTGTCCAGGAATTTATGTGTCAATGTGTTAAAATTTGGTGCTGCTTGATGGAGCAAGTTGACTAAAAAAATATTTAAGATGTCGTCAAATGTACAATGTCAAAGATATTTTGGGATGAATAGGGGTTAGAGTTATGTCCAAGGGATATGCATAACTAGCGCCGGCTTTTGAGTTTTAAATGAGACATTTTTTTCGTTTATTCCAAATTTACTTGATTGATTCGAAAATGAAAGTGGGACAGAAAATGCTGCGGAGAGAGACAGAATCCATCTTTTTAATTATTACAACTAGACACGATTCTCAAATATGCATGTGCAAGAAATTGTAGTTACCAATGATAGTCAGTAGAGAATGAAAACGCAAATGATTATGGTATTAATGTTGTATCTTGTACAGTGTCTTCCCTAAGGGTCTTAGTATCCTCTATTCATCTCTTAAATATCGTCTCTACCCTACAAAAAAAAGCCCACGCAACAGCTTCAGACATGTTATTAAAATGTTGTAAATTTATTCATTAATTTTGTATTCCGTATATGGTTATGTCTGGAGCACCATATCGGGTAAATTGTACCCGCGGCTTTGTCGGCCTGATAATGCCTCCCCAAAAACCCCAAAATCTATACTAAACATTGACGGTGCAGCTGTTTCCCGTGGATTGATTGAACCATACATTTGACAAATTTCAGTCTATGATTAACAGTGACATAAAGATGCACAATAATGTAGGTCCTAATTTTGTACGAAACTTGAGGACTGAACAAAAATATTGTCGAACATATACAAATAAGCTTTTCTTTAATGAAGCGTTCCATTTTCAATACTTTTTCCCTTTCACTTGACATCTTGTCTATTTTTTTCTGTTGCCAACACTTTACAGCTCAATTGCTGCTGAATGTTGTTGAGTTGACTCTTTAGAACAAATCAATACGTATGTAAATAGAAAGGCGAGAAACGTTTCCAGTAATTAAGAAGGAAGTAAACCAATATACACTGGTTATAAAGTGGAGAAGCGTTGATGGAACGGAATAATTTTTATAAAGAACCTCAATTACTGATGCACGCATCTTTTTGTAAATATGGAGTGAAGAAGTTGCATTTCCTGGTGAAGTTTTCAAGTCTTTTTTTAGATAGTTATACTCCCTGAGCCGTGAAATATGACCACTTTTCATTCGAAATTAGACACACAGCAGCGAAGACGTCGATGCACATTAACGTAACTACCACGATAAAATAGCCACATATTTGGACAATACACGTTTAATTACTGATTCACTAGAAGAAAAAAAAAACAATAAAGCACCAATTAGTAAACAATCCGTACACGTTAAAAATGTCTTTATTTATGTTGTTTCCATTCTATTGTATTCGAAAGAAGTTCTCTCCCTACTTTGCGAGAAAACACTCCTTGTTAGCAAGCTTTTGGCTGTAAGTGACTACAGTCGGATTTGGTAATTCATTCTCATGAATGGTCCAATAAGAAAATAAAGTGAAAGGTTGACGCAGCACAAAATTTCTATTTTCTAAAGACCCCGGCAATAGCATCGTCAATGCAATGTTTGTCTTCCGACGGAAATGTTAAATATAATTAAATACAAAGTATTTCCTGGTATATTGTATAATATACTTATATTCTCTGACGATTAATCAGAATAACAACAAAGCCCAGCTTTTATAAAGTTGCACTTTGTGACATTTAAAGCCCGAACTATACTTTTGAGTATTTATTATTTTTGATCCATCAGAAAATCAAAAATGGAAAATATTTAATATTGTTGGGCGAAGTACAAGTGCAAGGATAAAATCGTATGTATAGACTAAATTCTGGAGCTAACACTTTACTCCTAAGATTTGTCCAAATAATTCATAATATGATCAGAAAATAACAATCGATTCATGTCCAAAAAAACCATGCATCTTTGACTAAAAAGACTGCATGATCTTAAACTGAAGTAATATAAAAGTGGATGAATACAAATTCTAACGAATTCGAAAAAGTCTTCCAAAAATTAAAAGAAATAAAAAATCTCCAAAGATCCTAGAAAAATCAATCCCTTCTGTGGATAAATAAAAGTTAATCCGCATATCAGAAGAAAGACTCACCTTGTTTGATGCCAGCCAATTTTTGCATGAATTCCCCGTGAAAAGATGACATAAGTCCGTTCGTTCGCACTCGCCCCGAATCAAAGCTTAGAACAGCATTGCTTATCAAAAGCACAGATTTAAACAAATCAATTTAATAACCAGACACCCACCAGTAGATACTAACACGTCTAATCGGCAATCAACAAACTACCGTCCACAAATAGATTTCAAATCACGGCTCAATTCGGTTCAATGTTAATTGGCTTTAAAATAAACCATTCGTCGTCGTCGTGCGCCCCAAATGGTTCACACAAGCAATTAAGAGGCCAGTCTCACAAGTCCCGTATAAACAAATCATAAATGTTCATTTGATATTCATATTTTATGCCCTGGCAAATAGTACTCGCCCCTCGCCACAGTAGTGGCAATAATAATAATACTTTGTAATAAAGTGAATTACCGGCGAACGTATGGGAATATCTGCGGTGAAGAGAGTACCGATTTGCGGTTTAAAACTCGAGCTTAAGTGTCACTTCAGTCGCGACGACAAACAACGCTCACATGCATCCATAAATCGGGTCCGATCCGAGTGCCGAGAAACGCGACTTTCACTTTTCACGAACCGAGCGCTAGACGAGTGTGATTCTGGCTCTCCAGATGGCAGTAGCTATGATTATTAACTTTATTGAACTCAGTTTTGTGTGATGGTTTATTAGTTTAACACTTCGATGGGGATGCGGGTGTGAAACGCGTAACCGACAATTGTAACAATAACACTCACAGACAGCGAACGGCCAATAGGCAGGAACTGAACTTAGCACTTGGTTGGGTGTATCACGTTGGGCGAGTTCGTCGGTTCGACGTACGAATTGTGAATGAAGTGCTGTGCCTTCCTCCTGGGTGTGAATTGTTAGATTCCTGGAACTGACTCATGGATAGATAGACATACCTTCTGATCTGTGTGTCCACAGAGTGGTACGGCACGCTGCAACAACAACGACAGATACAACGCCTTGGATGTCAGAGTCGAAGCGAATTGGCGGCACAGTTTTATGTGTATCTATGTAGAGCACATGTGAATGGATTTCCTTTTGTCAGATGCGCACGCAATGAAGTCGGTGCGGTGAGCATACATAAAAGTTCGCGCTGGCATGGTATATAAGGGCTTTGTTGGCTGTTTGTGTCACCCTCTTGACAACGCTTATTTACGAGCTGTTCGTCTAGAATGGCAACGATTTTTGTATTCCTTTTGTTTTTGCTGTTTCTATGGCTTTTATGGATACGATTTGTTTATGTACTTCGATTTCATATCGAATTTATGCATGAAAGTGAACTAGACACGATAAAGGAAGGTTGACGTTCGCTCAGCTATCGATACCGATGTTACTTTGGGGACAAAAATAAATTTTATGAGTTATGAGCGTGAAAGAAAACGACAAATGGGAAGTCCAAATGAGCACGACAGAGTCAGCAGTGTTTTATGCCGATTTCATGTACTCGTATAGAACAACTTTAACACATGCTCTAAATGGGTCTTGATTTCTGAAGGACGCTGATAAAACTTCTAGTTGGAATAATGCCGACTACTTGAAATATTCACTATTCAAGAGGCTTCCTGTGTGTTATTCATCAAAACAATAGGGAGTGCTGCATTTAACTTATTGATTTATCAATGTCATCACGTAGTTTCCTCGGCTTTTCTTTAACGCATTACACAAATCAACCAAAGCATTTTTATTTTCTCATGGAATTTTGCAAAAATATTGCCAACAAGCCCACCTGAAGATGAGCAAGTGTTTGAGGAATCAAATAGTTGGAAGGCCTTAAAACACAGCATATCTTACCAACCTGTCAGCTTAGACTAAAGCGGCCAGCACTCAAGATGCACTTATCGATGCGCACATCAGTGTATATTTAGCAACCCAATTCTTCAACCATTTGAGTGCACTTAATAACATCAGCGTAAATCAGTTGAATTGGTTAGCTGCAAGAACCAGGAGTACGAGTTATCTAATCCACGTGGTGTCACAATGAGCCTTTTTGGCTGAAGTGTGCTAATCTAAATTGAATCTAATCTAAGCCAATGTAAAAGAGAAGTAAGAAAATAGCGGTTTTGACAGGAAAATTTCCTGTACAGTTATATATACACACATATCCTTCTAGATTGGCGCACAACTTCTCTCATGTGATACTTGCACCCTGAGTGCGAACCACCTCCAAACACCTTGATGAGGAGAAAAGTAATGCTGCATCCACTAAACGAACGCGTATTTCTCGAACAACTATTTTTGGCATAATAAAGTCTATGCGTTTCATCGTTAATTTGATCCCAACTGCAAATGGTGACTGGACCAAATTTGAAAACCGGATAAAGCGTATTAACTTTGCTTTTACTTCGATTTGAACCGGGAACCCGTCTAATCAAGGCACTCAACCAACAGCGCCATCCAGCTATTCCAATGTAACGTGAGCTCCAAGTAATATTGGTAAAGTTATCTTTCTCGTATGTCACTTCAATCCGAGGAGGACCTAAGCCGTAACCAGCAGATGCTTGATCTCCAGTTTAACAGGCCCCTTGTGAGCTATTTTTAAATTTTCAAAAACCTGTCTTCACTTCTTTTCGCCACCACAATTAATTGACCTCATATATTAAGGTTTAGAGCCGAATGCTCTTCTGTCCGGATTTAATCTGTTCATGCATACGTGCCCTTAGCTACAATCATGTTCATGCTTTAGAGCCCGTAAACATTGTCGTATTATCTTCCCACCCCATTGTCATCAACTCAATGCAGACATTTTCTGTCGGAAGCTGGGGTGATCAAGGTCTTGTACAAAAACTTACTTTGGTCTTTCGCAAAAAAGTTTCTGTTACACAGCTGCCTTTTGAGCTAAATTAAACTGCGACTGTCAAGAGATTCTGTTTAATTTGTACATAATTGGTATTGTTTAATTCGATATCCGGAGTATCTCACTATATCGTAGTTATATCTGCTCATTGTGACGTTCTAGCAAATTCGTCGATATTGTGGATCTTTCTTGAAATCTGTATATAATTCTAGATATCAGTACACTCTCGAGATAAGCCATGAGACAATATATATGCAACCGTTTCAATCATAGCAAACGCCTCATTATCGTTTCGCTGTGTTCGATCAATCAGATCAATATCATTCGCTTATGCTAGCGGTTATACAATCTTTTGAAAGATCGTGTCGCTAGAATTATGCTAAAAAAATGTAAGCGCTTTGCCTAAAACTTTTTTTCTAGTACCAGTGAGGTTTACATTAATTTAGCACCGAGAATTCTCCATAGTCATCCTGCACAACTTGACGTGACGATAGTACTAGATAAGACCCTGCTCTATAGAACTTGTCATATAGTTTTTTTTGAAATCGACGAATATGTGTTTCCACTATTCCACAATCGGCCGTCATATGAGAAACTTGTATCTACATATATTGTGGACTTCATTGGCGTGAGACCACACAGATAATGTATTCCATTATTATTAGTCCCCTAATCCTCAAGTCTGTAAAACGGCGCAATACCTTCCATTACATGCATTTCTCGTGGCCAACATAGGGCCACGATAACGCCTTTGTACGCAAAAACCGTCGTGCTACCACTTTCAGCACATAAACCTATATACGCAACCATTTCGGTAGATATAACCAATTTCCATCTTATGTAATACTCGTCCCAATGACTTGCGCGTAAAAGTATCCAATCGTGATATACATCCCTACGAATGGACCATTATCGATTTGATGACGCGAGCCAATGATGGGGAAAAAGCCAACGCGACCAGAAGCCAACGTAAATACGACAAATTCATACCACCAAGATATCTGCTGGGCTCATGCCCTGTAAAATACTAGTACATACTCCGCGCAGAGTTCGTCGCGAAAGAAGAGAAAAAAGAAGCAAAAAACGATGTTCGTACATGGAGCATATTTCCGGGGGACATCAGTAACTGCATGGGCTCAATATTATATGTGGATGGCGAACCGAAATAGAGCTCTTAAGGTCATTTATAATGAATTGTAGAGCACACGCTATAAAACAATAAAACTACCTGCTGGATGTAAACTTTAATTGGTTTCAGACTCACTTGGCCACTGAACAGGATCTGATAATGCATGAAGCAGGGAAATGTTTTATGGAACGTGTTGAGGTTATAAACAAATTGGAAGTTGGTGTTTAAGAGCGACCATCGACAATAGATTTATGGATGTCGTTATCTGTGGACTTGAGAAAAATTAAGGGCGAAGCTTTGATTGTATAGAAAATGACACATCTGCTAGATTTCTTTTGCGCATAAATGTGAATAACTAATTGTACAGAAAATAGGAGTGTCAAGCAAGTAATTCGCAATAATTTGACATACAGTGAATCGAGTCCGTTTTGAGACGAGATAGAATATTACCGATATTTCTCCCCAAACAAGACAAGGGGACTATCCCTTACCAAACCACTTTAAATTTCCTAACGGCTACTAGAAATAATGAGAAAATATAACTTTTTGCATTCAAATCATACACAATTAAATCATACACAAATTAATTGTAAAAGATAATTATACTTACTTGCAATTTTCTATTTTTAATATATTTTTGAAAATTTCACACCACCTGCTCTGGCGTTTGTTCAAGTGTCAACTTGCAAGCTTCACATGTTGTTTATTTTTCGCTAAAGTTTAAATAACGATCTGTCATTAGGTGCGTTCACACTGTACTACCCGGTTGACAAACCGCATTAATAAGGATAGTTTCGTTTCATCAACATTGCAGCACTCGATTTTATCAGATTGTTGATGATTGGCGAAATATTAGAAAACGAAGAGAATGAGAGAAAATAGAGAAAAGCTATAGAATACAAAAAAATCGAACCAAAACTTTTTATCGTTCATTGACATAATTTTCTTTGTTCATGCGCCGATGTTCATTCCTAGAATTCAAAAACTCAAATGAAAATTTGCACTGCGGTCGTACGACCAGTGTTCACACCGAGCCCGGGCCCAAAAAGTTCAAAAAGTTGAACTTTCATACAACTGTCGGTCCGACCGCCGTACGTAGACCGTTCATACTTGTACGACCTATTACAATTTGGTCCATCCGACGCGGTAGTACGACCGGGTTGAAAAACATCTAGTATAGTGTGAACGCCCCTATTAGCTTGTCAAACTTTTCTCATTAGGATCGACAGTCATAATTGTCAAGCAATTTATTAAAAAAAATGTATGTTTTAAAACAAATGTATTTAACTATGATATTAATTATTAAATATTGTACACTTATAGTAAGGGTTGTATTGACTTACTTGTCAGCCCTGGGTCCCATGGAGGGTATAAGCAGGAGCAATTGCTGCCTCCAATGTTGACAGTACTGGGCACGCTGCTTGCAGCCATCGATAACAAGCTTCCTTGCTTCAGCTATGATTTGGTCTTTATACCGGAGGTTCCTCTCATTCTCAAACAAGGAGACTCAGATTTGCAGACCCTCATAGTTGACGCATTGGTGTCCATACGCTCCGTTCCAGGACGGATTTTTGCCTTTCGGACTACATCCGATCATGTCTTCATCTCTATTCATCTTCCTCGCTGACGGCCCATATATCCGAGAAAGAGTTTTACACTTTATCTGTAAATAATTAAAAACGTATGCTAATAATTGTGAAAAAATTTCTTAACGCGAAAAAAAAAAATATTAAGAAACAAGGGCAATACCTACAATGATCTTCTATACCGGTTTTGAAAGCCTATAACCAGTTATTTTATCCTGCTTTTAAATTTAATTATTGTTGTTTATAGTTTTTTGGAAAATTCGCATGTAAACAATAGTATATCATTGTAAGTGTTGCCGTTGTTTTTTAATACGTTTTTTCATATTTTTCTTAAATTGCCCTTAAATTCTAAACGGGGCGAGATTGATCTCCAATAATAAAAAATGCTTGTTTTGGACCGCTCTACCAAAGCCAGTTATCAATTTTTGGAGCCAAAGTTGTCGTACTCGTATTTTCTATATTTCAAATCTAGTTTAAATTCCCACTTCTTTTTTGCCAAACTGTCTAAATCTACACCACGCTACTGCGGACCTTGTGCGTATTGGAAATCTTCTTTGTTTACAATCGGTAGCTAAGCCTTTCCGTTTCATTTATTGGTTTTTTTTTTCAATACTCCTACATTCTACCGAATAGAAAACGACTGTGTTTATAGAAAAACACACGTTTCTAGGTTCAATAAATTTCCAGTTGTGCTCAGACATCCTCTTGGGATCGAGATCCACTGACACACTATGCGATTACTGAAATTCAAATCATTCTCGGAAATCGAATCCCAAACCAGAATCGAAATATCACACTTCCCTCCATATCGCATGGAAATGAGTGTCCAAGCGACCGTCAGTGTGTGGCAACAATCTGGCGTGTAGGTCAACGTCTCGTAAATCTTTTAGAGAGTTTTATGACCCCTTGTAAACAAACTTTCGATTTCTTCCCTTCAAGTCCGACCGACAGACCTGTCAGTTCGGTCGGTTAACGACTAATTGGAGGATGTAGCCAAATATTTTGAATTTATTTATGCGCGTCTTGCCACAGCAAATGGCATGTGTTCGGGAATTTGAATAGCAGTGACTTTCAAGTGGAAAATTGATTAACTCCATTCGAGATAGGAGAGTAGTTGACTGATGGATTGATGGATGGATGAATCCCGGCGACAAGGTTCGTATATCACACCTGAAATTAGAGAACAAAACAGGATATCGTTGCATATGTAGGCAGTCGGCAGTTGTACTCCGAAGCGGAGCCATTTAGGTGGTGTTGAAGTAAAAATAGTCCTGAGGAATGAAAGTGTAATAAGACTTCTTCCATCCACCTCTTTCGACATTATTATGAGTTAACAGTGTTATGAAAATTTATTAAGTAGTTCCGATCTCCACACTCGAAGTTGTATTATTTTTGGAAACAAAATGAGATTGCCTTGGCCTTCATTGATAGCTTCACATTCATTGAATTGAACATTCTAGTTCTTTGGCGTCTCTATGTGCTGACTACACGGGATGGGAGGCGTATGAAGAGCGATGTTTGTGATACGCCGAAGTTGATTGTAGTATGAAGAACGCGAGTTGGACCCTATATCGAGTGCAAAAGAATTCAATTCCTTTTGGTACACGACTGAGTAGAAATCAGATGCACATGTCCAATTCCGGTGTTGATGGACATGCGATCGCAGAATGGCGTATTTTCTATATTTGGAATGAATGTCTTTCCTTCCAATGAAAGTGAGGGTTACATATACGAAGATAGACGTCCCCTTTCAAATTGGTTTTGATAAGTGCATTCAAAAAATATAGAGTGAACTTGTGGTTTTTCTTTTGGGAACGCAACGCTTCAAAATGATATAAATGTTTGATGTGATTCAGAATTTTGATTTTATTTGAAACTATATTCTGTTCTTTTTTTTGCTGAATGACAACATCCCGGAATCCTTAAGGATCTCCGACAGTGTCATAAACAAAATTTCATCGTTGTAAATAATGTTTACTCTTATTCTATAATTTCGATTTCATGCAACACAAAGAGGGCTTGGAATTTTTAAATGAAAGCCATCCGTTCACCCAAAAACGACTTGTATGTGTTCTCCGACCTTTCGAGGCATCCCTCTACCCTCTCGAGCAAATGCGTATATATACGTAATGAAGGAAAATTGTAATTGTATCCGATGGCACATAAAATGGCTGGAGATTTTCGCAATAAAAATAATATCGACTCTTTTAGCTATCGCCAGGATGTGATGTCAGGGGACTACTGCAAGGAATGGGCATCTGAAGGGGAATAAAGTTCCATGTCATGGGGCGTTAGGGACACACATTTTTGGTACGAAGTGCAATAAATGGTTTTATCGCATGCTGCCATTATGTTCGATATTTGAGTGCCCTCAATGGCGGCGGCGGCGGCGTTCAGTCCTGGCGCATCCCCATTTTGAATAGAAAAATATCCTTGTCCTTTCAAATATATGTATGTGCTTACAAATAACTGTACTTTTGCTGTGAAATATACACGTACTAGGCACACTCAGCAATGCATGCGGCATGTATAGATAAGAATATAAAACACAGTTAACGTTAAGAAAACCCAGCTAAAGTTGGAGTGGTCGGCCGCTTTCTCTCTCTCGGAGGTTTTATATTCGTTTCCGGAAAACTCGTAAAACCGAGATGAGTCCATCCTTCTGACGGTGGTAAAGCAGTTGTTGAGAAAATGAGTTTTCCAAAATTTTTATGTCCACGAACCTATAAACATATGTATATTCGAGTGCTTGTGTTTTCTGCAAAAGTAATTTGAAATTTTATGAACACGCGGCACAACTTTTTCAGGACTTTCGTTCATTCCCTCACACAATTGGTATGAAGAACTCATTCGTGGAGAAATTCTTCAATAGCTTTAAAGATTTGCAATAATTTAATTCTTAAGAACTTAAGAGGCATTTTTGCAACTTAGAGGTTACGAATGCGATATGTCTTCTCGCCTCAGATGCTATACGAAAAGTCACAGCTTCCTGCATTTAACAAAACATTTATTAGTCGTTTTTAGGTACAAGGATGCTCCTGACGACAAGGGCTGTTCCCGACACAAACACGTCACCTCAACGCTCCATCTGGCGTTTATAAAATCGGCAACGTATAATATATGCTTGCGGAATCACTCTTTTTGAGTATCAGTACCAAGCGCTACGAACAGCACCAGAGATATGGAAAGCAGAATCACACTTGCCAGCAACCGTTCCTTTAAGTTGAAGGTGCGGTAGTGCACAGAAGTTGAGACATGCTTCACACAATTTGACGTGCAAAATTAGAAACATCCAGCGAAATAATGTCCCGAATAAAGGGTACCATGACAAAATAACAATTTTTAAAGTGTACTTTAACTAATCTCATATTTTCCAACATCTCATCCTAGTTCACTTTATCCACTAGTGTATGCCTAGCCTTGGAGCTACCACGGAGAGTCCTTAAGTGGGAAGAAGACAAACAAGAACCAGCCACTAAACCTAGCTGGAAATAACATTACAACTAGCAAGGATTCACTTTGGCTGCCTAGGCATATTGATCGAGTCCCACGTCCACAGGGGAACGTAGTGCCACTCCATAACTTAAGAGCTCGTACGTTTATATGCGTTATAAACAATTCATTTAGTTCTGTTCACGGTTCTCAATGAATGAGCTCAAGGACTGCCAAGGAATTTTCTTTGCATAGCCAAAGTAAATGTGTCGCATAGAAAGCATGCAGCCAAGAATTTTTTTATATTCTCAGAAAGCCACTTTAATATACATAAACTTATGCAAAGCCACGATGGTCATCCGAGGCAACGTACTCCTACAATGTAACAATGTCAATGCTTGTTGAAAGACGCACAGAGAATAACATATGCGCATACATGCCACGATTTTTGTGCCGACATCCGTCCAGAGTCTCCCATCGTTACATCCGCAACCATTCAGATGGAAAGCAGTTTCAACAGCAATCTCATCTTATCTAGTTCGCTCCCATGCAGCCAGCCATTTTACAACATGGTCCCCATACAATGGGAGTGCCTATAAATCTCAGTGAATTTTACGACACTTCCAAGGCATAGCCAGGACTCAGGAGGAATCTTATGCCGTCACACACTTTTATGTCATATTGTTCGAAGTAGATACTGTGTCTAGGTATGACGATACATAATGGTGAGGGGCGAAACAAAATGGCTTCCAAATCCTCCCTTAAGACTGTGCGATGGACATGCTGTGGGGTTTGCTTCGAGAGGGTAATGAAACATTGTTGCGATGGTGAGTATCTGTTTGAAAGATGGTGCAAATATAACATCAAAAATAATTATACGGCAAAGATAATGGAAAAATGTAATCAACCACCCTAGTCATTGCTCACGATTTCAATCGTTGTGAATTCAGCGAAAATTTGAAATAAAATGTATCCCATTATCTTCGAACAGAAGGTCTTGTGGAGTGGGAATCTGCTACACGAGTAAACGTGACTCATCCGAAACTGGTAGTCACAGCTATTTAATTATTTATAGAAAAATTCCTTGTTAATGATGACTGGGAATGCCATGGAAAAACATGAACAATTGTTGATTTAAAAAATTATTGGAAAAAATAAATCATTACTTATCACAAAAGTTATTGCACTGAAATGCACACAATTGAAAGTTTTGACTTCGAAATAGTTAGTAATTCATTCAGATTCGTAAAAGTAATAAGATGTTAATTTAAAGAGTTATTTATTTGTAGTTTTGAGGCCGTATTATAGCACAACACAGCGCGATAAGGATTTAATCCACGAAGAAGCTCCCAAGAAGTGTGCATCGAATTCAGTAGACACCAGTTTTTAACTTACTTGCAATCTTTTACATTCCTATTATTTCAGACTCTTACCACATCCTCTTTCATTTCAGTCTATGCTGTTTAATCGGACAGTTCATCTGCTTTCCCAAACAAAACTGTTTCAAACATCTGCGTATGACTTGATCTTGTTTTCAACAGTTGGACAAAAGTATGATCGGACGGTCGCTTCAACATACACCCAATTTAAATTAATTACTTTCTTGGTTATTTCCTACTCCCCCCTATAGACACTTCAATGATTTGTTCCGACTTTTACATGTTTGAGATCTATTTTCGCTAATTTAACTTAATTTTTACATACAAAATTGAAAACCGACTCTCATTTATTCGGAAAAATCTCTCTAATTCGGAAAAGAATTTTTTTCCGAATAAACCTAAACTACTTAAATTGTTAAATAGCATAGTATGGCTCTTGTGGATGATATTGAGTAAATATGTATGACAACTCTAGTGAGCGAGTGTACACAATCTGATAAGAACGACCATAATGCAGCTCACGAACGATTCGGTATGTTTCGTTAAGTGCTGAAATGTTTCGTTAAGTGCTAGAATGAAACTCACCACGCAAATATGCATTTTTCAGATGAAACATAAAAAAAAGGAAGTAACAGAATTGAACAATGCTGCTGTTGGAATTGGAATCTGTTTGCGTAATCGAACAGAAAGCGTAAGCAATTTCTTCTATAGTAATAAAATAAAGAAGCAATTCTGGCAGATGGCTATGCATGCAAAAGTTCATTGTGGCTATTCACGTGTTTTTGGTTTTTTGTAAACATAACGAAACATTGCCATCTTATATAACATTGCATATTATAGTTGAGCCTTTGCGGTATGTATCTTCGATTCCAGGCAAAGCAATCCATAGACAACGTTCAGAGAAGAAGCTCTTCAACCTTGGCGGTCGCTGTCGATAAAATAAAAGGCCCCTCTACTCGTGAGAGAACAAACTTCACTAGAAGAAGTAAGATAAAATGACATTGGTTACGGTTAAAAGCAATAATAGAGAAAAATCGCTGAATGAGATGGTACAGGGACACAAAGCCATTGCTAAAAATTACGAAACGAACGAACTTATCTGGTAACATTGTTACTATTACTCTAACCTATGATGCATAACACGCAAGTTGATGGCATGTAAGGTCAGCCCCCGACAGTAGTCAGCCGTTTCGTTATAAAAGCCAGCGAAATAGTATTTTCCATGAGTATTTCTTTTTTTTCTAAAAGCCTAACTGTTCTTCTCTCTGGATGCATATTTCTGTGTTGATTGTGGTTCCGGGATCTGAGCGGATATTTGGAGGAAATCGATGCGGCATACGTGCTGGAAGATGCTTTAAGGATTTTTAATAACGACGAGACTTCCTTCTGCCTATGTAAACAGGGATTGTTTTGGCGCCTAAAGGTTGGCAGAACCTATTCAAGGTTTCATCTGGAAATGATAAGGAGACAATTAAGGATCTATTCGTTTTCAGCGCTGATGGCCAAATATTAGTTGTTCTTCCCTATATTCGCCCTCCTCAAAATGTGGTGAATACTGAATGATAGCTATAACTGGCCCCTAATGGAGGCTGACTCCTGGATACTCAAGTGGCTGACAACTGGATCGGAAGGGGCTGATTACTCCAGAATAACATTTGTTCACTATTATTTAAATAATTTCTTTTACGTAGAAACTTAACTAAATAACGCCTAAAATTTATAATCTACGTATTTCAACTAATATAATCTAAAAAACTAATATAATCAAAAGTTGAATATTGGATTTTTAAGGACCAAATGAACATACAAAAAAGTTAAGGCGGTGACTACTAGTGCCTACTCACTGATACGTGCCTCTTGCGTATGTGCTTCTACTTTTTTAATATTTTTTTTCACAATTCGATTTCTTCCATAATATACTCGTAATAGTTAATTTTTATGGATATTAAAGTAAAGTGTATTTGACGAATTGTGTATGATTTTCATTTAAAAAAAGAAACAGCATAGGACTGATGTTATTACTAGTACTTTTTGTATGTTCACCGTTACATGTAGTATTCAATGATTAGAGTATTTATCCATTTTAATGCAGACACTATTTATTCTTCATTTGACCAAAGTCGTGAATCCCTTTTTAAAGACTTAGTATTTCTAGCTGTTAATAAGCAACGTTCCCGACTCACGACCGGCAGGCTATTTGTCTTGCCAATATTTTCACTATTTACATCATAATTCAATCCAATTGCTTAATATGCTTTTAGTTATATATGGACGTCATTTTGGTTAGTCTCCGTAGCCTATGCCAAATCACCGAATTGGTTGTTCTCTACAATGACACTTGGATAGAAACGACAAGACGGGCGCATGTGGTGGCACAAAATCCGAGTATATGACATGGCCAATCATCGATTGTTTCTTACTACACTACACAACTTCTTACATCACTACACAACTTCCATATCATGCTTACCTTTATTACGAACATACTGCCAAACCTAACATTTGCCATTCGCGTTAAGAAAATTGCGCTATACATACACCACTTTTAGAAATGAAAATTAAGTGTGACCTATCGCGGGGACATACTGCTCAGTATTGCATTGCAAAACAGCTTAACAGCATTGTTCCGGATGCACCGAACAAAATTACAAACTGCTAATAATTGTGCATCCACAGAAATATCTTGCGAGTATAAAAGAAAGAAATATCTTCAGACCATAAAAAAAATATTTCGGTAATTACAAAACTGATTTTCGATTTTTATCTACAATTCGACAAGTAAACCGGAAATCAGTTTTATGACCCAACCATAAGATCCAGATAAGACCAACTGCGTGCATTGTCATGCAGATTTCATATCGTTCTTAAACCGCATGTAATATCTATTTTCCACAAGTGGAAAACAATTTCATTGCAATCCTTATCAAATGGTTGCATTTCCAGTAGAGTGTTTAGGAACGTAAATGGTTCACTTACTTGTATGTTTAGTTCATGTTTCCGTAAACACGTACACTAGTTTCACGAGTATTTACGACGCACGCTTAAAGACGTAAATTTGGTGTAAAATATACGTACGTGCCACGAGAAGATTTGGAATCTGATGTACGCTCAGAATCGGCCGTACGTTTGAGAGATGCGTGCACCCCATGCCAAGACTCCTGAATGGTTTCACTAGACTCCAAAATGCCGCTGTCTTTAAAGAGGTTTACAATCACTAAGAGTACAAGCAAGGATACGTTATAAGGAACGACTTGTGCAGAAGTTGTTTTGTTTCAAAAAAGGTTGCCTTAGACGCTAGTATCCGCTAGTTCGATTGGCCACGGAAATATGGAATTCAACTTTAAACAGAGATATCTAGAGAGTTTTCCTTTGTATCATAGACCATTCATGCACTTAAAGAAATAACAAGAGCTACTATTGTTTAAACACCGACGCAAGAATGCGAAAAGTGGCATGAAAGAATACAGAGTGGATAAGCAAATATTAACCAATATTCAATCAGAGATTGCGCCGTTGATTAAAATAATGCGTTGTTGAATCGATTTGATATTTATTGACAGAGAAAATATAAAATAGCCTATAAAATTGTTTTTTTTAGATATTTCGCAGTTCACGGCTCATGTGTACAGCACTTTGCTGGTCTAAAGTTCAAAATCTGTTTTCGAAATATTTCATTTAATAAATTCCGCTAATAGCAAAATTCTGAATGTCCTTGTATTTAGAACTGTCGTTCTTTGTCTTGTGAAAGTGGAGTAAGCTGCTGACGTGAATGTAAGCCACTTCTTGGACTGACGTGAATCACATATCCATATGTAACAACCAACATCATTTTCGTTTTTATCTAAAACAAAAAAAAAAACACTTGACCTTGAAGCCTTTCGACTCATTTTACGATACGACAACTGATCACTGTCGCGTGCTACTAATCTTCTCAATTAGCACTCACATCAAACGCTCAACCAGGAAGAAGAGGTCCACCGGAGATGCCGCAAGGTGTCAAGTGACACCGCAAACATTCCACCTTAGATAACCAAGTTGCATACAAGCGCATACCCATCTATCAAGCGCAAACAACTAGATGCTCGAAGTAAACACGAACTGGTCCTGCTTTCGTTTAGTTCTTGTTCGCCGGCTCTTTATCGGTGTTGTTGACTGTTTACCATTTGCTTGCATAATCCATTCAACTTGTTCGTTTATGTTGTCCCGTTATTTGTTCTAAACCAGAATCTCGAGGAGGTGTTAAAATGATGACACCTTCTCATGTGAACATCAAACCGAAACCTCTTTCTTTCTGTGACAAAATTTAACGAGATAGAAAAGACTTCGACCGAAAGAAAAGTCATAGGATGAAGAACGCGCTCCGTCATCCGGATCAATGAAATCCATATTCAGAAACAACTTGTAGACGTTTGGCATAACAGTTTGTGCCATGAACGGCCATTACATGCCTGAAATCATTGACACGCAGGCTTGGAAGTAAGTAAATAACATTGCGTGAGAGCACTGCATGCAATGCAAATGACTTTGATTAGGGAAGGAATTTGGGGGACATTCTTTGGAGCCAGGAGAAGTTGAAACAGGAGATAGTAGCGTTGTGTTTCTTTATAGTATACCAACCCATGATGCAGTGGATGATGAAGGATCCAATAATCGTAAACTCTCCAGTTTTCGGGAAGTACTAGAAATACAGCCGCTGTCAAATTTTCAAAAAAAAAATCGAATTTAGAACGAAACAGAATATAAATACAAGAAAATTGCCAACACAGTGTCGCACTTCAGCTCTGAATGCAATAGAAGTTAGCTTCAATGAGATCTTCAACTTTCCCGCTCATAATCTCCTAGTCCGCCGACCAATTTGTGCCAGTTAATGATGAACAAATTTGTATACAAATTGGCTTGTGTCGGTTTTTGGGAACAGCATACACATTTTCTCAGATCTAAAGAATGAGGGAGGTAGTTGTTCGATAACTCTACTGACTGTTATCTGCTGCGCAGGATTGGACGGAATTCGTGTCACAGGGCTTGCCAAGATAATCATTACGATAAATGTTCTAAATCTGTCTTTTTTAAAGAGTGTCCCAAAATACATCCACGATTTGCATTTAGTGCAATTTTTGCGTTAAGAAGTTTGATTGGACACATTCCCGGCCAAGATGCAGCATTTTCACTAATTCCTAGGCATGTAGAACTAGTAAGTCAACGCACACGTTCTTTTTCTTCTATGATTGACGCAGTCCGATGTGGAACTGGGCCTCAATCAACAATTCTCTCCAACTAGCACAAACCCTGGCTCGTGCCTCCAGTTCTGTACACCAAGTTGGTAGAGGTCCTTTTTTGCACATGTGTGCACCGCCATAGTCTCGAGCGTCCTCTGTTGCCATGTCCCAAAAGATCGGAGTCAAAGCCGGTGGTAAGTTGTTCATGCCCTCTACATGACCCAGCCACCTCAAGCGTTTGATCCGTAGACGCCTGGCTCATGCCACTGTACTGTCGTTGACGGACAACCAAAGATCCAAGGCAGAACTTTTCTCTCGCAGAGACCAAGAACGTCTTATCCTCTTTAGGGATTCCATGCCTCTGCGGCGCACAGGTTTGTCCTTCGAGAGACATAAGATATACAACTTCTACTTCTCTAACGAACGCGATTTCGTAAATAACTATCAAAAAACCCAGTCTTAGCCGAGAACTTGATTTCTGCTACTAATCGCTCCCAAAAAATCGCCGAGCATGAAAAGGTTCGTTCATTGACGTCTCATTATTATCGTCAAGAGTGTCAAATTTGAAGCTCAGAATATTTATTCTGATACATCCACAGGATGTGCAAAATTCGCTACAAACAGTAACACGTTGTCGGTTCATTCGTTTTTCAAAACACCATCTTAGTGCCACTAACACCGTAGACACCATTTACATGCTACACAGTTTCATACAGATCTTATCTCCTACATACTTTATGAATCAATAGAAATTAATCTAAAATGTTTAATTAAAAACATAATTTCAATAAAAATTAATTCTTAACTACATTTTGGGGCACCCTTTAGTATTGCAAATGGTGAAACGAATCTTGTGCATAACCCAATTCTATTATGGGTGTGTGTACAAGCTGTGGTAAGCAATAATGTACCGATTCAGGTTCATGTAAAACCTTACAAATGCACAGTGGTTCGTGTACATGTTATTTCTCTTCACTAAATAAATGCTAGTTCACAATCACATATTCGAATGTTATGGACTATGAGGTATTATATTTTTTTGATAAATACATAAATTTGATAGGGTCCTCTCAAACACTGGCATAGCGTTTGTTGCCAATATTAACCGACATGCAACTGAATATTTTAACTGTAGGCTGTCCTAATAAATTGGCGTTTGTAATCCGCTTGACGTTTCTTTTTTTCTATTGTGCAGCCAATGCAGGCGGAATATAGATCTGCAGAAAATAATCATAGTTAGTCTAATATGTATTTTAATACTTAACTGTCTTCAATTCCGAAAACGTGAATAGTGAAATGCGCAAAGACTGCCAAACCTCTGCAACTGATTGAATTCTTGAAAGCCCCCATAGTATTTGTCGGTACATAATTTGAATCGCCTTGTGGAATACGTCATTTTGAACATTATTTTATTATTGCACAATTTGAGATATACGAGTATGTTGACTTCTTCCTGTTTGCTTGGTGCTATTGGTTGTGTTCCCCTCCGGATAGGCAGATACGCGTAATTGCCGGGACTGACAGCTAAGGCCTACTCCGACCATTGATAGGTCCTTTATAGTGTCACCAAACTTGGAAAAAACAGATCACAAATCCCTCGGTTGGCAGGAGACCCTAGATTTCGCAACACAGAACACTGAATTCACATCGAATTTTTGACTCTATTGGTCATTATAGATGTCTATTTCGACCATTTCATAAGCATTCAGTAACTCTAGAATATTGTAAGATATCTCTCTTTATTTGTATTAGACAAATCTTGGAGGGAGTTAAAGTAATAGCTTCCTAGCAGTCTTCTTATTGTTTCTGCAAGGGAGGGGCGTCTTCAGAAGTTATGTAGCAATGTTTCCTCTTCATCCCTGTAGCTTCTACAGAACTCATTGTAGGACGTTCCAAGCCTTCTGATCTGTATGCCTCTGAGCCTATGAAGCAGTGTCCATTTATTGGCTTACGAGTTTACTAATATGTATCCGGTTTACTATCTAAGAATCAACTGATTGTGTTACCGGCGTCTTGATGGTCTAGTAACTGTCTTTGTATAGCATTATTGATTCGCCATCTAGCGGTACCATTGACAGTAAATGATATTGGACATGATAGAGACTGAGGAAAGACTCTTTCGTGCCTCAAATTGCCTTTTTGTCTTGTTTGCGCCTGTCCATCCGTGGCGGCTGCATTTCTACTAGAGTTAGTTCGGAACACGATTCGGGCACTAGTCTAGATTCGTGTTCGTCCAGAATGTTGACCAGACTCAGGTGGCCTTTTTTCAATGTGTTGCTAAACTCGGTACAGTTGATTCTGTCAGAAGTAAGCTCCACATAGTCTAAAGCTATGTAAAAATGACTGTACATACATCGGGAAGCTTTACTGCCAATTACTGTACATACATCGGGAAGCTTTACTGCCAATTACTGCACACACAAGGTGTTAAGATTCGTATATTACCACATACCCTAACCAGAAATCGAGGCGCTTTAAATTTTTCGCCTTAGCCTCTTAAAAATCCTCCAGAAATTGCTCTTTGGCCTTATTGTCATTGAGAACCTTAATTTGATCAATTGGTGAAATGCAATTTAATTTTGTTCATTCCAACGCCCCTCGTGCAACCTTTTTTTTATTCGCCTACGGTACATCTTAGCACATTCATTAACTATTTCCGTTATACCAGAATCAGCTTCCTTCCAGCCATACGCCATGTCATCATGCCAACCATCAATTCCAACCACCAGCCAGGGATGCGCTTTGCCAAGGGAAAAATCCAATTAATTTAAAAGCAATATAAGGCTATTGTTTAGCAACATCATGGCGGCGCGGCGGCTCTAATAAAATCCTTCTGCCCTAAGCCAGCAAAATTAAATTCCATCCACCACCCCCGTAACGAACCAATCCGCCATTAGGACGAAGCAGATTAGTGCACAAGATGGAAGAATCACATCAAATGGGGGATAAAATGCAGGGGTGTCCGTCGCTTAATTGTGAAAATACGGATTTATGCAGTTCCATTAGACAGTCCCAGTCAGACATTGGACGTTCACCAGTTCATCCCTCGAAACAGGTAACCATTGCTAATCGCGAACAATGAAGGGCATGGGGCGATTGACTTTGCCGAGTCAGCGAGAGAGATCCTTTAAATTCGTTAAAAAATAAAAAAAATACACGATTTTACTATCCAAAACAGTTTTACAACAGTCTATTTTGGGAACGTGATCGAGAGTAGGAATTAAATTTACCGGAACACATGGTGGTGCGCCCTGAACTGCTACCGTAACAAGGTAATAAAGCAATAAAGCGATATGAGAACTCTAATTGAATTAAGACTTGCTGATTGAATCAGACGGCAGAAGCGATGTGATGAGCATCTCTTAGGTACGCCTTTTCATTGTGTGCACGCTGTATCTCGAGTCTTGGTGGAATAATGCATTATTTTTGCACTACGAAGTCTGGGAGAGGTGAGGGAAATGATGCTGTTTTTAATTGTTGAAGTCATCGGCTTAATTATTTCAAAAAAAAAAACCATCCTATCTACCATGTGCCCACTGAATGGATATAAAGGGTGCTTCAAAATTAACGCAAGATTTGAATTAAATAGAAAACGCAGTTTTAAGCCATTCGATTTTGATTGAATCATAAAGTACATGGGATATGGTTATTTATGCAAAAACACCTTGGGCTAATGAAATACACAAACGCTCTCTTTTGCAAGACCATTCTGCATAAATGTGGCTGAATTTCGTTGATGCATGCGGCACCGTCTCGTTGAAACCACATTTTGGTCACATCATTTCGGCAGAAAGAACATGGTCCTCATGTCGCGATATCGAGGACCAGGAACAGTCACTGCTTGATCAGCCTCATTTTCAAAGAGTATGGTCCAATCATGTCTCTAGCCCTAAGACCGTTCCAAACAGTGACACGTTGTGGATGCACTCTAAACCATTGACTATACGATTTTTTTAGTGTTGCCAACAATTTACTTCATACTTTTAACGATCAATTTCCACAATGCAGCCTCAGAAGGACTGGTTTCGGAGGGATACACCATTTGTTCACGCTTCCGTAGCAATCAAACGGACTTCCTAACACCAAAAACACTAGCTCCGGCAGGAACAACTGGTGGCAGCTTAAGGGGAAATCTCGCTGTACGCTGAAGGCTTAAAAACGGATGCGGGTAACGGAGCAGTGGTCTTCTGTGACCACTTCGAAAAATCCCCATCTTTTCCGACAGCCAAGTGGCATTAAAATATGTCCATAGCTTCGCACATTTTGACATCGAAACTGGTCAGGTTATGTACACAAAGTGTCAATGAGGTATCCTTGGCGAACACGGTTACCATATGATGTCGTACCAAGTCATACTGACAACTGGCCAAGTCATACTGGCGATTTGGAGTTTTTCTCGAAGATAGCTTGGGGTAGTAGGCGATCGGTGTAGTTAGAAAGGAAGATGAACTCGCTGAGATTAGTTGAGTGTTTGTTTTATTTTATTTATTATTATTCTTCTAAACTTTCATCGCCTTGACAGCACTCCCATCTCAATACAAAACACTTAAGCCAATCCTCGAGACAGTTGTTAAAGTCGTTATCCGGGATGTCCTTCAAAGCGATTCTGTTTTTATCTAGTGAATCGTGTCGAAGCGGTGTCCCCGTAGGGACATCTTGAGCTTGGTAAATAACCAGAAGTCACACGCTGTTAAATCAGGCGAATACGGTGGTTGTGGAACAATATGGGTAGAATTGTTGTTGAAATGGTGTCGAAGAATAAATGCAGTTTGAGATATTGCATTATCGGTGCGAACACCGCGAGCAGCTCTTTACGCATATTTGGGGAACAACGAAATACGAAAACGTCGTGTCTATGAAACATGTTCAAATATCCTGTTTTTAAATTCGGAATAGTGGGTCATAATCAAATGCATATGAGGCTTATTGAAGTCGCCCATTCAAGGCAGATGGCAGTTTGAAAATACTACTGCCCCTGTATGACACTATCCCTTAGAATGAACAACACAATGATTGGTTCAATTTTACCCTCAATGGAGCAGGACACACCCACGCATATTTTATCAGGATGACGTTAATGCCGGGATGCATGTGCATATATATTTCGATTGCATATGTATACAAAATGGCATTTGTTTTTGCTGCAAGTTGAACAAAATAGGGTTTACAGAAGTTTTCTGAAGCAATGTTGATTTTAAAATTATAAGTTGGACGAGCTAATGGAGAAAAGGAAAACCGTCCAGAACATTTGAAAAGAGTTGGAAAGTGGTTTTCACTTGGAAGTTGGATTGTAAGTTTACGAGAATACTATGTCAAAACACGATACCCTCAGTTTTCGCAATTCGAAGAGAACATTTGACATTGCCTCTGTTCTGAAACACAAGAAAAAAGTACAATTACTATAAATAAAATCCCTACAAAAAATGAATTACTAAGCTCGCCTAGAAGCTTAGCGGGCAAATCCTGGAGTTGCAGTCCCTGTATCCTAACATGGATGTACATAACTATTGTTAGACCAACAATCATACACGGTGCAATAGCATGGTCCAAAATAACCAATCTGATCAGCGCAAGAAAGCCACTCAACAAAGTTCAAAGGTTGGCATGCCTCTGTATTACAGGGGCCATGATAACTTGCCCAACTGCCGCCAAGGAGGTGCTACTGGAGCTGACTCCACTGCATCTGGTGGTCGCACAATGTGCAAATAAAACAATCATGATAATGGCAAAAGAAAGGATAGGAAGAGACAATTCGATGCACTAGACAAAAAGCTACCACTCCTGGTCATTCCGAAGAATGACGCGATTAGAATTAAATTTCCAAAAGGAGTTTACCATTAAGCTCAGCAGGAAAAAAGACGAGCAATGAATCCATAGTCCACAGATTGAGCAGCAATACGGGTGAAATGGTATACGGATGGATCAAGAACTGACGAAGGAACAGGGTCAGGAGTATTTGGACCCCGGACAAAGTACAACGAACCCATGGGCAAATGCATCAGTATCTTTCAAGCAGAAGTCTATGCCATAGACCGATGCGCTTAGATCAATCTTGACAGGAACTATACCAACTGTGACATAGCAATAATGTCGGACAGCCGGGCTGCTATTCTGGCACTAGACTCCTATATCATCAAATCCATGCTCGTGTGGGAATGTCTACAGAAGCTCAAGAAGCTAAGTAGGAGTAACAGAGTAAAACTCTCTGGCCATACAGGGATAGAAGGCCGACTCCCTGTCTAGGAAAGGAGCATCGGAACATTTTATAAGCCCCGAACCATTCTGCGCTGTAGGAGATCACATCGTCAGGGAAGGGTTCAGGGAACTAGAAAGAAGGATCCGGGCAGATACATGGAACAACGCTCATGGTATGAAGCAGGCCAAGAAACTCTTGAGTCAACATAACCGCAAGAGGTTTGAAGCATGCATCAGAATGAGCACTGTAAACTCAGGGAGCACCTAAGGAAACTAGGAGTATCAGAAGAAGGTCTCTGCAGATATATGAGCCCACAAAAGACAAAGATATCTGGAAAAACACCTAAAGTATTGAAGTCACTAGAACCAGCTCTGCATGGGAGGGGAGCTCTTAAGAAAGCAAAGCCAGGAATAAGGGGCACAATAGACCTTAAGGTCGCGGTGCAATTTCCCCTAAACAATAATAATAATAAAGCCCGCCGAAAGTGAAAAGTCATGAGTAAATAAAAAATAAGTTGCACAACTGTCAAAACCCCAGAAGTGGCTCTACCTAGAATCAAAAATCCAAAGACTTTCCATACATTCTACAAAATTTGTCAAAGACAAGTTATTAGTTATGCTCTTTAAATATCTGAAAAAGAATCCGAACCTTCATAGGATTTCTGCTAACGGTTAGTGCTGGGAATGAATCATTGGCATTAAATTATACAAATGGAAATGAAAAAAAAAATACGAAATAATTACAATTTCAAATTTCAATGTTAACGACCTATTGGCATTGATTTGTTTGATGCTCAATGCTTTGAAACTTTCCATTGGCATTTTAAAATGATAATACATTAGCGTGGTAATGCATACAGTGGTAATGAAAATAATTATATAGCACAACATTATCCAATGAAAACTAAAAAAAATTTAGTTGGCATTGCCTAATTAACGCCATTGAAATAAGAAAATTCATTAGGAGAGTAATGAATTACTTCCATATCTACCGTCAACATATCAAAACCGAGGTTTTTTACTTGCAAAACTTAAAATAAAATCCACACAATTATGTTTTTTTAACAAGACATCATTTATTTATTCTCGCCGCTGTATATGTACACATACATGTCCTTGTCTCTTCAAACATTAATCCTAAAGCAAAATGATAAAATATGTTTCGTATCGTATTAGGTAAAAATATCCTTAAAATCTAATGGACTCAAATTATACAATCCTGCTACACAAGTGTAATTTGGAATTCGCAAACAGCTTTGGGCAGTACAAAACTCAGTGCCACTTCAACTGTACAACAATTTGTGTTCCGCATAAGGCACCAGATTTACACAACTATTTTGCTTCTAATTTATATAAAATATTGCAATCGTACAAGATCACAATTTATGGGCTCGCATTTGTAAAAGTATTGATTTTGTTTTCTCATTTTTAAAATCGATTTAAAATACCTTAACATCACAGCATAATCACTATAAGACTTCTGAGCACTTTATCTCGCTCAGTTTTTGAGATGAAATCATCCTCTATTCATATGACTACTAGTTAAAATCACGATGCGAAAACGATTTACATGTGTATGCTCAGTCCGAACTGAATCTAGGTTGAATTCATGAGATACCATGGAAGGAATACGCTTACTGCAACGGCTGCCATACATGTCACGCAGATGGCAATGGTTGAGGAGACATTCGATACGGTGAAACCGTCGTTGTTTTCTTCGACAATGTCTTCGGCGGGATCTTTTTCAAATTCAAGGACCTCTACGTCGAATCGGAAGCGAACCTTGGAGCTGGGCGAATCTTTTCGCCACACCAAGTGACCGGATGACGCTCGCCTCTCTAGACTCCACTTGGGATCCTCGAGCACTGCAAAGAGAATAATAAGGAAATTTAGTCATTGTTTATGTTTGTTATTTATTTTAAGTGTTGGATAAAAGGAAACTATCTAAAATGCAGTGCATGTGTCGTTACGAATCAAAAATGTTGCGACATCAGATTTTAGTTTCAACGCGGTCGTAAGCCGTGTTACTATGTGTCCTACACTGCAACATGTGCTATAATAATTGTATGCAATTTTCGCCTTATTTACTATTTTTCGTTATGTTTCCCGATTCACATTCATATCTAGCTTTGCAACAAGAAGAAATAAATTATATAAGATAGCTTTCCTGGCTGTACTATTGCAACATCTCTTAGATGTGGAGACATGAATAGTCCGAGGTCATACAAGTGCTTCAAATCACTGTCACTACTCACCAGGCGCGTGCTTCTGTTATTTGAGTTCAACAGCGCTCGACCGCTCTATTATGTTATCATTTCTTCCAAATGGCTTCTTCGACGATTACGTTATCTATTTGACATGTACATATTCATTTATTTTTCATATAATTCCTTTTTGTCTATTTTAAAGATATAGCAAGCAATCGGCACGAGGCGAAAAACAAATCGATTGACAACAACGATTCCGAATCGATTGTCGTCCACTCTGAGTGCGACCGACGCATTGTGGTCAAGTCCAGACAGTTGTTCAATATACATATGTTGCCCATCGCAACTAGCGTCAAAAAATCCATAGTCATGGCAATTATATTATGCAGGCACTTCCTCAACTCGAGATGGTGATAAAAATTGCCAACTTCTAGTGACGATTTGAGGTGAATGCTAGAGTTCAAAGTCTTTAACTGACTAAGAAGCGATCAAAAATCGCCCGCACACTTTACGCTTGCGATAGCGATAAGCTCAAAAATCGAATGATTTCTATTTTTGTCGTCGGTATTTTCATGAATGAGTTTCCAAACGATGGCGGACGGGAACCGGGAACTACCACTTATAAAAACAAAAACACCACCTGTAGTGAAATTTAAATTTGGATTGTATAAGCTTGTTGTTCATCGTAACTTTTTTTTGGCAATGAGTAGGCATAGACCGCAGTTGAACTTATTTCTTCGCAAATATTTACATAGACAAACGACCTTCTACTGATCGTAACTATGAAAACAATTTTGAAAAGAACGCACTTAGGAGAACCAAGAGAATTCAATTTTAACATTCGATGGAAGGAAGTATTCTTTCCACCGCGGAACATCGTTCGTACTTCGTCAGTTTTTGTTTATCGTTTTATCGTAAGCACGTAAATATTTACCGTATGGTAATCCCGTATGACACCACAATTTTTTTTCTCATTTTTATTGCGGCTTGGCAAGAATGAGACAACAAGTTTATTTTCGGAAAGGAACTGCAGTTAAACATAAACTGCCTGGCTATGTTTTTAAATTTCAAACAAGGGACAATGTAGAAATGTCAAAAAAAGCTGCCAAGCCGAAAACTCTAGTTTGGCTTACATTTTTATTGCATTTTTTTTAAGTTTTCATATTTATTACGTTTGGCTGTACCCACTCACACATTAAACGGCAATTTCAACGGTGAATTTTTAGTACAGCTCTATTTTCATTTTCAGTGCAATAAAAATACAAAGAAAAGGAAGTGTAATACGGGCCTTACATTTCTTAGAAAATATATATCTACCTTAAACGCTTTCAAGAGATCTATCATATAAAAATGTTGTTTTACTAACTAAAGTGTACCCCTGACGGTTATATATAAAAATCATGCGTTAAGAATAGAAATGCGTCGTTATTTTGCAAAAGCCAAGCACTTCGAAAATGTTGCTGAATACAACTTTTTTGGGGAATTATGTATATATTTAAAAGAAACGTTTGTTAAACATTTGCTTTAATAAACTGAGAATAAGCCAGATTTTGATGGATGAATTCTTCACAAAAAAGGTGACATACCGGGTATACTCTATTCGCTAATGTAAAGTTCTATCAATAAACGTTTACACACAAATGAATGAAAGCAAAAACTAGAGCATCAATAGAACATTGGGCAGCAAATTGAGCTGTCGAGTGTATTGAAAAAGTCAATGAACGTGCGGAATTAATTAATTTGTAATCACTTGGATCGGCGATAGCTGACAAAATAGCCATAATTGCAAAATAGAAAAAAGTGTGTGCGACCGTTTTATTAAAACTTGTTACTAAGCTGCACATTAGTCAGCACAAAAAGTCGATAGTGTGCATAAAATAGATTGAAAATGACCGGAGGCAAGAAAGACTAGTCGGGATATCGGATTAAACCTGATCTTCTTCTTTTTTCAACTAATCGATTGGTGATTCATATTGAGAACTCTAAGCCTCACTCATCATAATTGTCTAATCCCATTCAGAATATATAGTGTTGAAACTAATTAAATAAATTCCTTATCTACTATTCCCATTAGTTAATCTCGGAAAAGTCGATCGCCTTTCAACTAATTCTTTGTCTGATTGTCTGATTGGATGATCGAAATGCGTCACAGGAAATCAGCTGATTGTACATTTTTTCTTATTTTATTTATTAATATTTTTGTTCAACCCCCAAAACAATTGAAAAAAAATATCATCAGCAGATGCCACGAACTTCGCCATCATCACTGAACTCCGATGCCACAAAAAAACACTCGACATTATCACAAAAATGTTGGTGTGCTGTGTGTGTGGCGAGTAGGAATCACAAGTCTGACAGGCGACTGATTCCCATATCATTGCATTGTATAACCAAATGAACAGAGTTGAATACATTCAGGTTTGAATCACTAATCGGGGCTTAATGGATGTGACTAGTCAGCTAATGCACACGTTATAGAGGTCACAGCAAATTGACTCGTAGTCTGGGTTTTCGAAATCTCAGAATTAAGAAATGCTTATTAATACAGTTAGAGGTGAACATGTACATAGCTTCTTCAGTAACCAATAATATTGTTACATTACGGCGAATGTTGAGAAGCTCTGTCGTGTTTTGTAAAAATTGTTCGTGTCGAGAATTGATCCAACTTCCCCACGTTGAGATTCAAGGCATTGCTTTCACATGTAATACCTTTTTTTATTTTATACTCTACTTAAGTTTTTCTAAATGCACCTATCGTCAAGCATTATTGTTACATTCGTAAAAATAAACACCGAATCCAGACGAAAATGTGCGTCCAGTAATTACAAACATTTCACTGCCTCCCAAAACACCTGTTGACCTGTGGTGTATTTATTGTACAATTTACAAATTAGCTGTTAAGTCAGAGCGATTAATCCTTTGGCAAAGAAAATATGTTGAAGTGTATGAAATCGACAATTGGTATCGAAGGATATGCGCGAATTTTGACATATTAGTGTCATAAAAGGTAACATGAAATCAAAAAGGGAAAAAGGAAACAGCTGATATATTAGCCATAATTCCGCTCTCTGATTACATTAAACAAATGCAATGTACACATTTCGAAAGTTTCTGATCCACATTGTGTACTAAAACTGTACTAAACTCCGATCTTTTATCATATTTACATTGATGGTGCTTAGATCAGTGAAATATGACATAGATAGCTCACGGCAGCGCCAATGAGACAGCATTATGATAACATTAATGAAGTTGCTGCGTTAAATTGAATTAAATTGACAGATGCCAACTCAAGTTAACTCAAAAACCAACCAATAGGACCGCATTTAAAAAATAAGTACCAACTTGTGCCTTGGCGTCAATTGCAGACATGTGCAAGAAAAATATTCAAAAATATCCATAAAACTGTCAAACTTTTGCACATCAGTGTTCATTCCGATATGAACGAGTGATTGTCATTTTCTACCACGCAGAATGTGGAGCTACAACAAAAAAGAGATTATTTCGCCTCGTCTCTGTTGGAAAAAAAAACAAAAAAAAAACCGAAGCGAATTGAAGCGACAAAAAAGTATATTAATTACTTGTTTACCGCGGCAGTATTCGGGGGGAACTCTAAAAATATCGCTGACCTTAACTCCAGTTTTTGGGAATCACGAACATGTTTTATCGTAAAAAGCGAATGCCAGACAATAAAATCAAATTCAAACCTCATTCACATCTTCATTGGCTTGTCACATGAGCTCGCGAACTTCCTGCACTTAAGCAATGGCTATACATTTCTAAACGCGGATAAGTCACGGGAAATTACATATGATGTTAATTTCGTTGAACCGGATGCATTTGCACCATACACAGAATAGATATCGGATCACTCTTGGATATATTCATTTCGATGGAAGCTCACTCGGATAAACTATAAATTAGTGATTCACTTTCTCCGAAGGCCACGACATTCGTACGCGGAACAGATCGATTACTCTGATACTTGCTAATGAAATGTCAATCGATCACATTGTGTATTACCTGTTCCAGTCATTTTCTCACTGTGTCTCAGACGGGTACCACGCAAATGTTTCTCTGCAAATAAAAACAAAAACAAATGTGGAAATGTTAGATGAAGTTTACTTATGGATGTTCTATGCACGACTGAGTATATCAATCCGATCAGTAGAATAATATCAAAGTCGGGTGTATATTTTTATGTGTGTATACTACCGATGTACTACATGCTGGCTAACTAACTACGTGTGCATTTATGTATACTGTGCGAGAACGTAAATATGTAGATACATCAACAACGTGATAATGTGAGTTATCGCTCATTGCTTATGATTCTTTTTCACGATGTTTTTTTTTTTTGTAATTAAAACAATGCCATGAGCTGACGATGAACTTGAAATTAGGACACACTGACATTCGACTCGAAAACAATGCGTTTCCTATCTGACTTCTGATTAAAATATGGAAAGATATCGAATAGTAATTGGCTGATTAGCTTGTTGACTTGGGATACATGTCAACACAATGTGTGACTAATTTTTGAATTTTGTCTATCAAGTACGATGAGCAAATGAGTTTCTTTAAGCACTGTACGGGTGACGCATACATATGTTTATGTTGGAGTACTCATTTTTGTCGAGCTGAAGCCACTTGTTTGGAGTTTCACAGTCAGCATAGAGAATGCATTGCATTTGTGTAAGAAACTCCCTCACAGTAATAGTAATAATTATATATGCAAGTGGCACTGCAATCCGAGGTCTACCTGGGCCTAGATTTTGGAGCAGTCACTCGTGTTTTGCGTGCTCTCACAAGTGCAGGGGACATACAGTCTTTAATGCCGACTCAGAACGACGAAGTTTGGTGGGAGTCGGGAGCTATAAAAGTTGTCCATGACTGGGAACGCAGAAAATTTAGAATATGGATTTCCACAATGCCACCACGCATCGTAAAATTATGTAAAATCTACTTGTCAGCCGCAGAAATCCCGCCAAGATGGCTAAGGTTAGATTCATGCTGCTTTTTGCTCTGTTTACCGTAGTACCCTGCACGCAATAGAACGTAGAGTCTACAGTGCTATAATTTCGCTCGGGAATTATACAGGGCATCATGCTGGTCGAGTGAGTGAATACTTTATTAACAAATGTTTTGCAAAAATGTGGCTTCTTCATATATTTAAACGCAATTAAGATGAATTTTCAAATAATGTACAATGAAACCATGTCAATGAGACATTTCAGGGACAATTCAGGGTTTTTTTTACAGTGAACAAGATAATGGAAAAAGCCAATTTGTTTGACGGACAAAATTGAATATCATCTCTAATTTCAGACCGGAATCACGAAATGTGGAACAAAATACAACAAATACGCTACTTGGCATAGCTAAAAAGAACCGACAAGTTACGCAAAACAAGACAGCGTAAACTGAATCTTTACCTTCTCGACTACGTACTGCGTGTGAGAAAATAAAATGGAAATCTCCTTCGTATGTACATAAAGTCACTAAAGCTTTCTTTCAGTGACTCCTCTTTCAAATCGGGGTTAGGGTGTACAAATTGTTACCATATGTAAAGGTCATTGACGTATTCACATGTTTGTGTACATTTTGCGGTTCATATTACACGCTAGTCATGCACAAAGTGACCCAGATTCAAATAGCCTTGTTCTTCTGTAAATCAAATGTCGGTCCCAAACCATATGTAGAAAACCTTATGACGACTTCAATAATTGTTTGTTTTATCGAAATATATTATTCGCAAGTTGTACATTGCTTGAATTGAATGTAAAACGCGAAAACTAACAAAAGTCAGTCGGCATTTGGATATCACGTGATATTTTCGCTCATGAAATTACTTTCATTTTGATATACCAATTAGACTAAATATTCTGCATAGCATACCATTTGATCCATCAACAGAACGCTGATAAAAATGATGATACTAAAATGCTAGCCAATTAAGCAAAAACAATCTAGTTCCTACACAACTACGCATAACTTGTATTGGATACCTTTCACATTGTTACACAATGGCACCACGAGACAGTACATTCCTTCAATTAGTCCTCAACCGAGCAAACCACACAATTAGGGGGTCTCTGTAAATGCATTTACGATAATAATGTTAATCAATCATCGCTATCGATTGCAGTCCACAATGGGGCAACACTTAATAGATAATCTGCGTTACTTTCAACGCTTTTAGATTCCACTCAAGCACGCACTCAACCATAATAACAAACAGTAAATCACCTGAATGAGAAAATATCTTACCAGCGAGACCAAAGAACGGTGTGCCAATTGAATTGTCAACAAAACGTCGGAAATATTCTAATTGAAAGCAGCATCAAAATGTGTTAAGTTACCTTACTCTACCCTGGTCTGCTGTCAAAGCTAACAATAGAAGTCAATAAACCAAAATAGAATCTTATGCAAATCGCCGCACAAACCGTGCTTAACAATGAGCGTATTAATAGTCATCGATAATTGGCGAAAGAGTAAAATGAAAACATACGAGTACATGACGGTGACCATAAATATTGTATGTACGCTCCTCTTATTTCACTTTGAAGCCGGGATTCGGAGACGTCAAATGGATGATTGGCAGTCACTGGAAGTGCTTCACCTCTTTACCGCACCGGATATTGTCATTGTGAGTAGGGGTTTCTCGGATCATTGCTTATGCTGTCACAAGGAATTGTTTTGTATGCCATCCACGAATATGTCAATCTGTGACGTCTAGGCATATACATATACATATACATTTATTATGGAAGTTGCTCTTTTAGACCTACAATCATACAATAAGCCAATTGGCTGCTTATGAGTCTGCAGTTATTTTGTTCGAATTATCCGGCCATGGTTTGTCTGTGTGTCTAGACATTTCGATTCATGGATTCATTTTTTAAGTGGTTGCCATAAATGAACGCAGTCAATGTAGCTGCCAATATTTTAGGACCTTGTCACAGCGCCAGCTACTTCGAATCAGTAATTCTGAAGTCAAAAAATAGGCTTATTGATGCGGGAAACACAATAGGGCATTGCTGCTAGCGTTTTCACACTACGAGTGTAGAGCTTCGAAATGACAACCCAGTTGATCAGCAGTTTTCAATTGACAAATCACACATGAAAAATATTGTGTACTTACTAGCTATATCCACTAATTTCAAATTACTTCTCTTGTTAAATTAATTCGGGTCAACTGTTTTCAGTTCTCAAATGTCAGTTGCTATAAAAACCTCTCAATTTAGCCACCCCAAACCTTATTAAATGTGTCTCTAGAGTGAAGCTAACAAAGATCTTCAAAAAGCTTCATTTTTCACACAACAAAAATTTAGAAGTGCCTTTAAATGTGAGTATATTTCTTTTGTCAATTCTTTGATTTAAGGCCTGACATGTTCTCAATTTTATATGAATTTGGATTGTAAACGCAATGCATTCATTTGGTTGATTCTTTGCGTGAACAACTTTTTGTGGAACCTAAACGCACGCACGCAACGGTTTCTATGGGCCGGGGCCTTGATACTAAGGCCGTGTATCAATTAAATAATTAACTGGACGATCCGACTTACAATAACTGTTAAAAAATTGTTAACTGGGCTGTGTCCCAGTTGACACCGACTTGCTGAACGTGAGCCGCAATGATGAGCGTCATTACCTGACCAATCTGTTCTATTATTTGTCCAAAATGGTCAGAGTGACATGTTGTGGATATTTTTTCTAAACCATCACCCGTTGATCTTCTGGCATTTTAATTCGCCAATTTTGACGTTTGAAAATGTCGTCAGGGTGAACTTCAATCCCATGGTTGCTGAAGATGTTCAAAAACCCTGCATCCATTTATTTTTGTTCTGTAAACTCGATTCTTGAGCCAATTGCACTTTCAATATGCACGTGACGATGCAAATGATTCGTGGGAAAAACTCGAAGAACGTACTCGACGATCCCTGTCTCACAAGGTCACACATCACAAGTCTCAAGAACTTCTTCGATGCGTGGAGGTACGGTCAGGCTGTCTAAGATCAAGATTATCAACGCTATTTTTTAACATAAACAAATACAGTCAAATTATTTTTTCTGTTCGCATGTTTTCCTAGCAATATTTTAGCAAATTCTTTAATTTCGAGGAAGGGTGTTGATTGGAAAAAATAGCAAACAATCTAACGAACACATTTAAAACAACAAATATCCTATTTCATGAAAGACGGGTGTACGGCAAGGAAATTGTGCCATATATTTGACACACATAATTGAGACATGTGGATATTTTCTACAAAACCTTTGCATAAATCTAAAATAACTCACAGCCAGGGGAAAATTCGTGCACTCCTAAGAGCACCCTTTGAGCAAGATTTTGGTGAAATGGTCTATTCTTAGTCGTACGCGAACATACATAAAGTTCTATAAATAGCCTTATGTGTCTATGGATCCATCATCATCGAGTGCCATCAAACTCGACCCATAATCGATTATAGAAGGATCCACATTTACGCGTCCAGAACATACACATGTGTACCATATTAATTTTGATAACTCATATAATGTGTACTGGAATAGGTACCTACAGTAGGTAAATTAAATCACCTTTCATGTACTAACACTAACCACTTGGGTTAACCAAAGCAAATCCTATTAGCGGTTGCAAAATATTCGTGTCTTCCAATAGTGTGTTTGGGTAAACCAATTGGAATTCACTTGACATTCTCGCTCAGGCAGATTATACTCAGTGTAATCCCAATCTCAATTAAATACGCTTTCGACATTGAACCGTCTGAAATGGGTACAATTTGTCAGGTTGGCCGACCAAATCGATTGCACATTTCATTTCTGCTTTCAACTCAATTGCTTTCACTAATATGTTAGGCAAATGAAATGTCAGAAAGTATTATGCATTATGGTTTGCTCGCAAAGAGATTTGAGCAATAATTTAATATCGCAAATCTATTTGCTTCCACAATCGGTATGAATGTATGAATAAAACGTGCCATACACAAAGTAACGACCAAATATATTCAATAAAACGTTTCGTTGCCAAACGTTACGTTCAATCTTTTCAACTGTTTAATTACCCACGTGAACGTCTTTATGCACATGTTTGCGGAGAGCTAACATGTGCATTATTACGCAGACCCACATTGTCTTCCATAAAAAAAAAACAGTACTAATTGTTACCAGTAAACAATAATGCACGCGGCGTGCAAGGTTGACAAAGCTGTCAAACGATTTTCCGACAACTCAGTGGAATAACTTAAAGTTTACGACCAAAATTGTTTAAACAAATTTACGTTCAGGAAATACCTCAACTTTAACAAAGCGAGGAAAAAGATATCAAAAAACACGGTGAATGCAAAGTGCATAGTTATTGTGCTGGGAAATGGCTTACATACGTATGTCATTAGCTGATGTCTTTAGTGCACTTAGCGATAATTGATAGAAAATTATGAGAAAGGACGCATCTGCGTACAAATTCAATAAAAAATGGAGTTCTAAAGTAGTTACTATTCTTAAGGATCTGCCAAAGACGCAGATATTATAGTTCAAACCAAGCTATTTCTTAGAAGAATGGTGGAAGTAGTAAATATACTTAGGTAGCAATGAACAGAAACAAAGTTAGTTAAACATCCTTTTCTGCAATACCACAACTTGTCAGCAAATAGATGTTAAGACAAGGAAATCCCTCCGTCTGCCAATCGTTACCAGAAAATGGACGCGAATTATTTTCAGAATCGTACCCGCCAAACAGCAACAAGTGTCTGTGGTTTCACAGGAATTTGAAAAATTAATTTACTCAGAAGTGGTTATAATGGGTTACATCGAAAAACTGGTTATATCGCATCACTTGCTATTTGTGTAGAGCTATTAACCAACACGTCAGGTGTTCACGTTCAGATTCTGATGACCGAAAACCAATTAATATTTCAAAACTTGAACATTCCTCCAAATTGGCTGGGCCCTGTCTATCGACACAGGCCACATTTTCGTCCTGATAATTTTAAAATACCTAAATCTAGCACCCATTCGTATAAAATTTCCAATTATCTGATGCAATATCAATCTTGACAAACTGTCAGCCCAAAAAATAGACATTCGTGCAAAGTACAAAGCTGATATATTTCTCATGACGTGCCGTCTAACATAACTTACGACGGATAGTCAGCGATGAATCAAGAATGTCCCACCCGACTTTTGTGTGGATGTATCAACTCGAACAAAACTCATTCTCTACTAAATCAAGCAGTTTTCGTTGTGGCCTATTGGATTTCTCCAACAATTTCCTTATTTTCCCACCCCTTTCGAGCCATCTGCACGTCTGCTGGTGCCCACTTAGATGGTCACCTGTTTATCGTTGCGGGAAGTACAGCTTTTATGCAACACAACAAAAGCATACACACGCTGTCACGCATCCATATGTTAGCCAACAATGCCAAGGTTACATAATTAACTGAGTTTTGTGTCAACGATAGTTAACAGATAGATTTACCTGATATTAAAGTGTTGCTTTTCGGAGTATCCTTATCTAATAGATGTTCACGAAATCGCACTTTTGTACACTTGACACGACTTCACTTTTGGGGCACGCCAACACGTACCACGTCCGCTACGCAATTGGGTCTAATTAGTTAATTAAACGTTTTTGTTTTCAGGCAGACACTAGAGTAGACCGAAGGAGCACATGCCAATCAAGTAAATCGATTTAACAAAATTCACAAAAGATTGGAAAAATTGTGGGCGGCGTAAATACAATAAAATTCGTCGTTTATTTTGAAGTATTCGAAAATTTGTTCGCTTTCACTACACGAGACACGATTTGATGGAGCAAAACAGTCTAATCGACATACCTATTTGAACCTTACTTCACTACTACTGTGCTTAGTTCGTCTGCTTGCTGGTAGTCGTCGTTCGACAGCATGGACTTACTCAGCTGCTCGTTGGGTTAGTACGAGTGACGGTAGTCGCACGTCAGTCATACGGCAGCAAGTGGAACAGAAATGATATACATAAACATTCACTGCGCTGTTGGATGAACCATTCGCTATTGTTGTTGTTCTTGTGGTTTTCTTTGTGTTGCTGCTTTTGAGTTATTGAGCGTAATGGCGTTATTAATGTGTGAGCAAAACTTCCAAACTACAGTGGCTCAGCTTAAATACTTTGAAACGTTCGTTGCTGGTATTTTATTAAAAAGTAAGAGGAATTATTTTCCAGTGTGATGGCGACATTCGGGGCTGAAATTGAATTCAGTAGAAGGTTGGTAAATATGTCTAGACAGCATACAACACAGTTTGCCTCTTGCATCAGAACGACATTTGAGTCCATCCATCCTTAATCTTAATAAACTTAGGAAACCTTGTGATTAAACCCGTTCAGAAACAGATTTCGTGCTTAATAGCGATTTTCATGTTTTATTGACCCTTTTGTCTTTGTCAATGTACAAAATGACTTCTTGTACATATCGCCTTGATCTCTTTTCAGGGGATGGTTGAACTCCGTCTTTCTTGCAATTGCTATACTTCCGTTTCATCATTAAGTACGTTCAATCATAAACGAGCAATTGCATTCCATCATCAAAGGCCATTCACACTGGAGACCTATCAATAGTTGGCTTCTTTTCTTCCATTCATTTCATTAAATATCAAAGAATTGATATTTTCCTCTGCGCAATAGCTTGACTCACAGTATTAGTTAGTGACACTCAAAATAATCCAATACATAAATCATTACCACACAATTAAACCCAAGTTTGAGGCACATCAGCTAGACATAATCGAACAGAGTAAACATCGTTTACCACGTTGCCGTTTGAGAGCTTTTTCTTTGCTTTTTTTTGCGAAATTGTGGCGTGAGGGCAGTATGTGCGAGCGCCAGTGAGTATCCGATTTCTTAATCATGAGTGTTTTTGCGTGTCGACTGAAGGCATTGACGATGGAAAAGAACGCAGCAGTAGTAATTTGCTGATAAAGCTTCGAGAGAGCACTCAGCCAGAAAGCATTAACTGAATTTTATGAATTAAAAGCTCATAAGAATAAATGGCGTGGCTGACCTGTCTGATGAGAATAAACCAACTGAATTCCTACGAATTGGCTCATGGGTGGGGGGGCGGACAGGTTAGCGACACTTTAGGGTGAATATACCCTTCATTGCGAGAAGACGTTCCTGATTGAGGTGCGTCTTTAGGTTACACCAGTTTAATGACGTATTGCGTTGTTTTTCGTTCCATTTGACGTAGCAGTAGAATGCCGATTAATTAGATTTCGTAATCAGGTTGTAATTGGAATAGAATTTCCTGCTTGAGTTGAACTTCCAACGACGTAATGTGATAATTGTCAATAGTCCATCTATGGGCTGACCTATGAAATGGCTTTTGATTATCTCTTCTGATTAAAATCAATTTACTACGCATGTAACTTGTACTTGCATGTGCTTTAAAACACGGTTGGCACGCTTGTTACGTCGAAACGGCATTCAGGATGTAAACTTAATGTGAATGCATACATAGGTCAAGTATGTATGAAAATGTTAAGAAACAAGAATCAGGCACAGAGATAATGTTTACTATTATTTTGTCAAGTCGTTTTATAACTGATCGTTCAAACAAAAATGATAGGCTAATACCCACATTTGACTTCTTTGAATCAATTACAAAAAAATAGAATTCAGCCCAAGTCCAACAATTTATCATAAGGTAAGGTAGACCTCTTTAAGTTGCACCCATTTTGACCGCCAGATAGTTCTTAAGCCATGTTTTACCCTGGTTTTACATCATGTGGAACATCATGTGATAGACGTCGACTAACCAACAGAAGCGTCACGTAAATAAACTTAAGTCCTTAATACCAAACGAAAGAGAAAACAAATTATACTCTAAAAAATCCATAGTGCAATTTTTTGAATTAGAACCTTTTTGCCCAACGTCGCACAACACAGCTGCGCGAGTAAGCAATTTTACCATCTGCATACGACAAGTTATATAATTTTTGTTGTAATTTTCTAGTCAACAATGCAGAATTAGGGAGAAAAAGAAGAAGAAAAGCCAAATAGGGAGAAAAATAAAGACCAAAATGTCAAATGTTTTAGAAAAAAACCCGTGGTATTTAATAGACCAATTTCCAATTGTCTGTCCGGACAAAATTCAACAGTGTACTAATACACAGTCTCTGAGATAATAGCATTTCAATTTGCGCCTTTTACATCCGTTCAGATACAAAGAAGTTGTTCTATGTACAAAAATGTATTTAGAGCAAATAGGCAAAGTTTTTTTTTTTAAATTTAAGCAAAATTATTTGCATTTATTGCAACAAAAATTTAAATTAATTATAATTCAAGCAGAATTTTGATATATATAAGTTATTTAATTAGGTTGTTTCTTATTTAGTTGTGTTTCCTCAATTAATAATGTTATTTTTTGGTTATTTTTTCGTGATTAATCCAGTTTTCAATAGTTTTTAGAGTATATTTTAAGAGCACACAACGTCTGTTTTAAAGGCGTGTTTAAAGAACGCTATAAACGTTTTTAAAGAGCTTATTTCCTGCTGCCCTAGTTATGAAATAAACCATGTAAAACGACGTTAAAGATTTTGATAATGACTAATTACACAAAAAGCTAAAGCTAAGTTTCTTGTATTTCTGCTTATATAGTGTACTAATTAGTATCAGCACATTAGTCATAGACATAATGGAGGAACATAATTTATTTTAAAAGAATTGCTCCTCAAATGACAGCACTAATGAAGTATTTAAATACTTTAGTCATAAATACATACCAAATAAATATGGAATTTATAAGAATTACCTAGTAATTATGTTTCTTAGCTTTGGTTACGGAACAGTCGTAGAAAATATTGTCCCTAAACCCTTCACCGACAACAAAGCGCAGATTTGCCCGAATACTCCTTAAATCTTTTATCATGTGCAGCTATATTCAAGGTTCGAAATATGTAAAGTAAACAAACAAAAAAAGCACCTGAAAACTACAAGCACAATGCTGTTGTTCTGTGTTCTCGGGTAACTTATAATTTGAATTACTACCTACGAATAAAATAAATAAGCACAATAAAAAAACTCGAATGGTTGGTAAACCTAAAGGAACTAATTCACAAAATGCGTCACCACTCTAGTCGAGTATTTATCCTTTTTTCAGTCAGGCAAAAAAAAAGAAAGTCTTTTTTTGTCGTTTTGATTTCCATTGTGAGATGGATGTAATTTTTGTTATCAAATTAATCTAGGTCCATATTCTGTTTCACACCTTCATTCTCTAAACTACATGATTTACAACTCCGTCAGCCCAAAGCTAAAATGTCCCTAACATAACTTCAAAAAATAATACCATTCTCTATTTTATAAACTGAAACATATGAAGTCAAAAAACTAAAATATTATGCACATAGAAAACCAAATTGCATTGCAAAATAAAGAGCAATTTAAATTTGAATATTATTTAAGTAGCACCCATACAATTAATTCCTTCATAGCCGCACAAAAATTGATGCATGTATGTATTTTAATTAAGCGAGAAAATTAAATTGAATTGTATTTCTAAGAACTGGCAACACTACAAATTGACAATTTAATATAAAAATCACTCAATTAATGCGCCACTCAACAAATGCCAAAAGAATGTACAGTCATCCACCAGCAAGCATTCAGTCAACTCTCAATCATGAGAACATTAATGTGCGACGAACGTAAATTCTGGAAGGAATTCATAAATCTGTATAAAAAATGCCCCGCTCTGTGGGATGCAAAAAGTGAACAATACAAAAATAAGGAATACAAAGATTTGTGCTACAATGTGCTGCTGAAAAAACTGAAAACGATTGACCCAAACGCCGACCATAGCACGGTGAGAAAGAAAATCAATATATTGCGAACGAACTTTCGCAGAGAATTCAACCGAGTGAGTTCCAGTAATGTCAATCCAACGCTGTGGTATTTTGAGGATATAATGTTTACATTGGGTGGAGATGAGGTGAGAAGTGGTGCAGCACTTTCCACAAGTACAAGCGAGACGGGATGTAAACATGATGTGGTGAGTTTAGTTTCTTGAGTTGTTTTTTTAAGAGACTGATGAGATGTGTTATGACTTATAACTCAAATTCGACTGGACAGTCATTTTTTGTTCGTCGAGATTATCTCAGTTTGACTTCTTTTATGTGACATGTGACTGCATTCGATTGATAAGGCAAGTTGATTAATGTGTGAATGCTTAGGAGTACAGTGGTAATGAAAAGTGTGAGCTACATTTTTTTTTAATAAAAAGTCGGAAATTTGTTTTTACTGTATTTATATTTTATATTTTGTATTTGTAATACGATTTTCATTCTATGCGCATTATGAACTTTATTACTATACGTAGAATATGATAAATATTTTTTCTTTATATTTTTTTTAGAAAATTTCGAATGTTGTTGAACTTCACTCTGATAATTTTGAAAATGGAAAAATCACTGAAAGTCATTCAAAGGAAACCAATGAAATGAACTGTGATTCACAAAGAAAAACTGAAATACACAGGGAGCATAAAAAACCGGGTGCAAAATGTATCAACGATCTGAAACGTGAATTTTGGAGAAATTTCATAAAAATATACGAAAGTTTTCCAGCGCTGTGGAAAACAAATAGTGTAGAGTACAAAGACAGGAGACTCAAAGAGGAGTGCTATCAAGTTCTGGTGAACAATTTAAAACAGATCGAGCCAGATGCTGATCGCGCAACTGTTAGAAAGAAAATAAATACACTGCGTTGTAATTTCCGAAGAGAGCAAAACAGAATTCGACGAATGCAATGCAGTTCCAAATTGTGGTACTACGATTCCATGATGTTCATAAATACACACGAGAATGATACGAATGAAAGAGACGAGTCTGCTTGTGACAGTGCAGACGACTTAGATATCAAACCAGATATGGTAAGCGATGGAAACGAGCATTAACGCGTTTCTTTTTCCAAAGGCTTCAGTTAAATAAATGACTCAATAATTTCTTGTTTTCTTCTAGGAAAATTTCGTCTCTCAGAATGATTATCCTATTCCGGAAGCAGTTGAAACATTCACAAGTCATATGGAAGAAATGGACTGCAAATCAGAAATAGACACCAATTCAGATCATTCGATTGCAACGAATACGGATACACTCGAAACGACTCCAAGAATGTTCGATAAAATGACGAAAATGAGTGATGACGAGATCGATCTTCAGGGCAAAATTTGGGCAGCTGAGTTTAGGAAATTAAGTGCCGAACAGCAGTTGTTCGCTAAAAAGGCGATCGATGACATTCTTTTTGAACGCCGTTTGGCAGAAATCGTTCAATCTCAAAATAAATAAAGAATTGAATTGTCTATGTATGTATATAGGAGCAAAAGAATGACGCTGCATTTCCTTTTCTGTGAATTTCCGAATTTTGATGATAATCAAATAAAATGTTAAAACTGGGATAAGGTTAATGTGGAATTTTGGAGTACTAAGTTAAAGGAATTCAGTAACTATTCTGAGTAAAGTCTGTAAATTTATCTTAAGCATATGTTTTAATAAAGAACTAATCGACTTGTCTGGTTCATATAATCTAATCAACCATATAAATTAACCAGTCAATGAGTAGTTTGCTAGCATTGACATGGAAGTAGTAGGGAATTTGTTTACCTGTCTACCGGCTTAGTCCTAACGGCAGCAGTACGAAGTTGATTAAGGGACGCCCTTCGTAAACGCCAGACTAACTAAAATCTACGTTGTCTGTGTTCATAAACTTAAATTTATATCGAACTAACGCAGGCCGGCTGTATGTAGCTATTCAGTGAGGCAAAATACCACTTTAGATGGCAGAAAAGGCTTGAGGTCGGAGGACGCACTAATTCTTGCCAATCGCTGTTTCTTTGTGCCCAAGAGGTGCCTCTTGTACTAAATCTCTCTCAAAGAATCAAGCTGATTTTATAAAAAGACATGATGTCAATCCTTCTGTACGGTGTAGAGGCATGTACAATCTCAACAGCGGAAGAAGAAGCACTTGGTCTCTTCAAGAGAAAAGTTCTACAAGCGATCTTTGGTCCATTGATAACAACTGGCTCAACCACAAACTGTATATAGCAACATACGAGTAAGTCTAGCAAGGTGTCTGTGTTTTCAACGTCTAAGAATGTAAAGCGCATGGACAACTACAAGTGTCTTCGACTCCGAGCGAATTCGAATCGGAACAACGCAACAAATTATGCATGGTGTACAAATTTGGAGAAGGACCTCAACCAACTGGATAAGCGGAATTGAAAGCCGCTAGTCAGAGATCACTTGCTGGTTGACGAATACGTCCGTTTTCAATTAATTTACTTTACTTCAAAGCTTCGATTGTGGTATTAGATGTTGGACCAACCATTATCTCAGCCGCCATAACTCTGCAAGCGCATTAACAAAGCAAGAGAGATGCAAATGATACATTATTTCCAAAATACCACTTCTAAAGAATGCATATATCACGATCGGGCTAAACATTTACATTTAAGCATTTATAAATTAAGCTCGTTATTTTACAACGCTCGTCTACTTGTTTAGTTAAAACAAAATTCAAGGCAATGGCAACTAAACAGAAGGCAATCTTTTCCTTTCTCAACATCATCTTCGTGAGAGCTTTAGGCGTACGTAATACGTAAAACTGACAAAGACTTAATTTATTCACAAAAAAAAAAAAAAACATCAAAGAAGCGGTAACCATCTCTCAATCTTGGACTCTCTTGTCTAAGTGAATTATGAGTTATGCTCGAAAAACGGCATCGCACTAAATCTTATCACACCCGGCACCACACGATCAATTCCTTTTTGTTTTTGAGTTCAGAAGAGCCAAACTCGTTTGTGTAAACAACAAATGTAAACACGGTGTATCTCCCTGTAAGCTATTGGCTTATCTTTTCTATTTTGCTCTCCCAGATCAGTTCAGACTATTCGGGAGATTATGATGACTTGCTTCTCCTTACACTCTTGGGATATTGTCTCAAGTAAGAGAGCAGCTCGGTACACAGCTCTTGCCCATTTGTTTTGACTATTCTACTTGGAGGACTCACACAGCCTCAGTGTGATAACGGTCTTGGCTGCATTCAGTCACTGCGATAATTTCACGACTGCGGAGAAAAATCAGAAGCAATTGACACCAAAGTTCGCATTTAATCCATTATCTCCGAAGACAATCCTAAAATCTGGGACACCTGTAATAATCCCCAAAACGGATGATGTCAGTGGCGTAGATTGAAATTCCAGCAAAATACACAAAATGTCTGACAAAATAAACTTTATGAACGGGAGCAGTGATAATAGGTGAGTAACCTTGATTCAAACAAAAAAACAACATTCTATTGTGAGGTCGGAAGTTTCTTGATCAATGAAACTGAGGTCAATGTCTTATTATTATAATGCATTTCAATTCAATACCTCCAGTGAGAATCTCTACTCGATTCTGAAGGACTGCGTGCATCGCAGATCAATTGACAGCTTGACAGATGATTTCGATTGCGGATCTTCCATCGGACAGGAGTACTCATCGTTTGACAATTTCAAAATGATTTCGATGTCGGACTCCTTTGGTGATGATATACTCGAGGAAAACGGACGCATATCGCTAGCATACGAGAATCTGCGTTCTATCCCGAAGAGAATTGCCGAAAAATTCGCAACGAAAACAAGATGCCTTGATCTGAGCTACAACAATTTTCAGAATTTGTCCTTCCTAACGTTTTTCGATAGATTACACACACTAATACTGGATCGTAATCCGAGCTTGGATGTCCACACACTGCCCTTCCTTCCAAATTTACAAATCTTATGGTAAGTCAGCGGAACGGAATGCTTTGATCTTTGATTTATATCCATTTTACAGGATCAACAACTGTGTTATTGCAAAATTGGACGATTGGCTGTATCGTCTGCAAAATCAATGTCCAAACATTAAGCAACTTTCCATGATGGGCAACCAGGGAGAAAGCTCTTTAATTACGTATCCAGATAATGGCTACAGAGATTATGTATTCAATCTCCTGCCCAATCTAAACTACCTGGATGGAGTTGCACGTGACGCATCAGATCGAGACAACTTGCAGCGTATACAATTTCGATCGTCAACGCCAAAATCATCGAGCAGCAGTTGCAGCACTAAAAAGGCACCAGCATCGCTTAAGCTTTGTGATCTCTTTAGATTTAAGCGGAGAAGAAAACTCCATCACAGCGCAAAGCTGTCGTGATCCGTTTCAATCTAATAAATTTGAATTAAGTGCTTAAAGAATAGATATTATATCTGATTAGTCCTTTTTTATAAATACTAGTTTTTGCTTTTCATTTTTACGACAGAAATTGTAAGCCCTTAGCAAATGTTTTTTATTAACAATTTCCAATAATAGAGTCACTATCATTATCTAGTTGTTAGCTAAAACTAACCCTAATGGATGCAATTTGGATCTCGTCAATATTTTTTTTAATATTCATTTGAAATTATATTTTGTCATTTCTCTAATAATTATTGTATTTGATGTATTAAATCATAAAATTCATAGAAACTATGAACCACTTTTGCAAAAGGAATGGTCGATATTATATTTTCTACTACAAGAAAATGTTACAAACCGTTTGTATATGCACCAGTGTTTATTCGGTTGCATTTTTTCAAATCTCTTACACGGGAGTGCTGCCATTTCGAGGTAAATTTGAAGTCGAACTTTCTTCAGATGGTAAATCCCACTGAGGGTAAATTTCATCTGACGAATTATTCTTGGAAATACCACTGCTTTCTTATATTTCACAAGGATTATTCAGTGAAAGTGTTGCATTTATTAGCGATATTACCATCTTGTGGCAAATAGTTTATTTAGTTATTTTGCATAAAAAAGAAGTTAAAGGATTTATATTGCACATTTTACATATAGAGATATGGTACATGATTACATAGCTTTTTTTAAGTAGCCAATTTACCAATGTTATAATCGGAAGGAAATGCAATTATTGGCGAAGGATAGAATATGAGGAAAAATGCAAATGAAATACTGCAAATAGCAGTTAAAAAAATGTACAGCATTGTTACAACGTAGACTGATGGTTAGCAAGCCGTATTCGACTGTACCTTGTTAGTACCTACATATACATGAGTATTTCCGTCGATAACTTTGATTTTCTCCCGATTCAGGCTTACTTAATGAGAATACAACTAGATGAAGTATTCCTAAATTTAATGTAATGTGTTGTATCTTCAAAAGCACAATGCTTTCATCTCCATTTTAACCGTCGGAATCAATAAAAAAAAATCGGTACTGCGGCGCACGCTCACTTCACTCCACAGACTGAAAAAACACTCGCAGATCTGATGACAGTCGACTTAGTTTCAAACATGCTTGCACTCTACTACGGGCCTGCACCTTTTCATCGCTCTCGTTATTATCTTGACATAAAACAGATTATTTTTTAAACGAAACTTTTGATTAAAAAAAAAACCAAAATCCATATTGACAAACTTGAATAGCAAAACAGATTCTCAGATCGTGTCATTGTGCCAGTGACTTCATTTTCTGAAACAACACGTATGTGTTTAACTAAAATCAAGACAGTAAATGCATATTGTAGATTTAAGTATTTAATTACAACTCTTTATGATTTTCATCAAATAATAAAAGTACATCGCCTTCACTATGTTATGTGGTGGATTTCCTCCTTGTGGGCTCATAATTTCAAATTGGATACAAACCGACAAACCTAGTAATCGATATGGTGTGTGTCGACTGTCGAAAATCCACCCGTCGTACGAAGACCAGTTTCGAATCTGTTTTCCTACTCCACAAATCGAATGCTTTATATACGAGTATCATTCAATTTTAACGCTTATGATTAGACATTTTGCGCAACGCTCATTTGAAGTATGTAGGTACACATTTAATTCTATGTCGTTGTTTATTGGTGACAAAAGGACATGTAGCAGAGCGGATCGTGATTGATGCTTGGTACTTAGTTAATGTGTTGATTCTACAAACTACTACTATCCACTTCGATAATGAATTGTTTTTAGTCCTGCCTTTATTTATTGTTTTCATTTATCCGGAATACGATCTGGAAAATCCGTTGCAGGCTGAGTCTAATTTGGTGAATAACTTAATATTAGCTTATGGGCATTTTTTCTTAACTCATAACCACCCACCATGTACGCTGTCCTGAAGACCGCCCACAGATTATGACATTCAGTTTGGGATTTCTGGTATTAACTAAATAAATATTCCAGACTCAAAAACATAAATGAAAGCAACATTTCTAAAATGAATTGAAGTTGAAGAATCGGTTTCTGAGTCCGGTGGTAGGTGTTTAAAGGCCAAATCCCAATAGCGAGCGGTTGGGCTGTCATAGGCGATGGTACGCGTTTTATCGAATTTACGAGAATGGTATGTCAAAACGCGATGCACTCAGTTTTCAACGCCCGTTTTATACTTCAAATGTTCTGAAATACATTTTACAAGACAAAAAATATGCAATTACTATAAAAATCCTTACAAAAAATAGATTGCTTACTCAAAAAGTTATCAAGTACAGAAATATTTAGTCAGCCCGCCAAAAAGTCATGAACGAATAAAAAAAATCACCCGGATGAGTAGAGAGAAGCTCCACCTAGAACTTTTGGGCTCTGGTTTACGATATTACTGCCTGTGAAGCTTCAACGCCCGACCTACTACTGCTCGAACGCGCTATTGCGATATGGGTATAAAGGTAAATATGTAGTAAGAAACCAACCAGAATCGCTTAAAATGCTACCTTTTCCTATACATGAGAGAGTCGAATGCCATGAATGCAAATATGTTCGGAAAATAGCTACTATAGTCGTATTTGAATACAAAACGACCCACTGACTACATGGTAAAGACAAATACAGTCGAACCTCTTTAAGTCGAATTTTCAATAAGTAGAACAAATGTTTCAAAACTTAGACCCAAGACTTTTTACCTATTTTTCACTCTATAAATCGATTCTCTGTAAGTCGAAAACCACTTTAAATCGGACTTGCGACATTCGTGTTACTTTTAGTAGGAAACTCCCCCCATATCTATATACTCGAACACCCATTCAAAGCATGCAAAAGCAGGAAGGAATAAGCGTAAGTTGGTTACAAATAGATACAAGACAAGAATGGTTGAGTTTTATCTACATGCTAAAATTGAATTATTTCGCGTCAATCATTTTTGGACACTTCGCGAACTAAAAAAATTAAATTTAAATAAAAAGTACTCAGATTTAATGCAACTGAGCATGTGTAGTCTGATTTTTGGGTTGCCTCAGACGTATGTAGGTTCCACTGTATTTGTATATTATTAGCCGTGTTGCGAAATAACGTAGTTAATCAAATTGAAACAAACAATATGAAGGGAACACGTTATGCTTTATTAATATAAGAATTTTGTTTTATATTCTTTCACATCTTAACAGCTATGAGTTAAAGCTAATCTTATTCCTATTAAGTATCATACAAACATACTAAACCAAGCAGCGGACTTCTGCTTCTTTCAAAATTTCCTTGTCAAGTATACATATTTTTAGAGGCTATTGCCTTGTTTTTTAACATCACAGTATTCAGCTTATCGGCGGACATAAATGTTTTATGAATGTTAGCTGAAATTTCGATGAAACTCTTCATTTTCAGTCGAAATATCTCATCGAGCAGGGCAAATGAAGGTTTACTTTGCGTAGCGATCTTTCTTTGACGATCAGTTATCTTGATGCCATCGAAATATTCCAAATTGGGCAAAATCTTTATCACTTGCTTTCGGTATTCCTCTTCATCGCGATCACTGACACCATTTAATACTGTCAGGCCAACGGGATTGCACATCATAGAGAGTTGCTTGAGGGCAGGACACTGGACCTGCAGTGTTTCTAACCACTCCGTAATATTCACAAGATTACAATTATTAAGCCTGTAAGAGAAATGAACACAACAGTCAGAATGGATCGTGTGATTACTCTTTGGATTAGTTGACTTACCATAAAATCTCTAGCTTATCCATTTTGGGAAATGTTTTCGAATCTAAACTGGAGTTCTTATCCAAAATAAGGGTTTGAAGACTGGAGAAATGTTCAAGAAAGGCGAGGTTTTGAAATTTATTATAGCTCAAATCCAGAATCTGGACTTCTTCGGCTATATATTCAAGAATAAGGTAAGGAACATCATTCAAGGCACCGTAAGCGAGAGATAGGCGATTCTGATTTTGTAGAAGCCTGGCGACCTTTTCGTCATAGTTTGGGATGAATCTGAAAGTGAAACATAAAACAATTAGATTGAAAATGTCGTTTTGAAAAAAGCTAGGTTAAATTTCTCAGCATGAAATATATATTCGAAAAAGCTCAAGCAATGGAAATAGACGTACTTCTTCTCAATTGAACCGTCTTCCATGTTTCTATTTTTGTTTGTTTGGTCTTATTGTTTTGAGACGAATACCAGTCAATTGCAGGACAAGAAACTCCAAACTCTCCACGTGCTCCTATCACTTAGAGATTCTGAAACTATATGACTTGTTGTGCTGCTGCACAGTCTATTTATAGGTCTGTTCAAAATAATAACTGCAGGTAGACAAAGTCCTCTTTACACAGTCGCTGTATTTCTGTCCCTTTTTCTGAGCTGTGTACAAGTGTATGTGTGTAGGTAAAAAGGGATGAAATGACTATCATCTTTTTAAATTAAGGTATTCCTAGGCTCTGTGGGGAAGATAACATAATCAACGGTTAGGTAGATGACACATCGTAACGCGTCAAATTCCTTATCATTAAGATGAAGGGCCTCAAAAAAGCAAATAATTACAAAAAAATAAAAGCGAAGACAATCGAAACGGACTCGTACTTTTCTCTATCGGCATAATGTCAATTCGCACTGTTTTTGTGTGGCTGTACTAAGCGATGTCAACAGACACTTTGATTATTTGCAGACTCGTATCGATTCGAGCCATCATAAGAATGGTCGACTAAAGATGACTTCACAATCAAATTCAACTAAGGGGACAGCATTAAATTCAGTTGAATAAGGTTTTTACGTAAAGCGGATGTTCCATTTGCTACTGTTGTGTGGGGAAATCTTAGTTATTTTCCTGAATATTCAATAATTCACCTTTGTGCAGATCGTTACTACCTGTAAGGAAGTTCATCAGATCCTAATTTGTTGATAAGCGTTTGTTGTGGGTGAGCCAATCAAACGATTAATAATACTACATTATTCTCCTACTAATATGAACTTAATTAATTTTGTGATCACCCAATTGGCTTGCGGGGTGTAATTAATTGTAGTAATTAGAGATTTTGCGAACACATTTGTGCAATTGCATTTACTGATTTCTTAATATTCTGCCGGACATGTTTTACAACCGATCTTTCAAAATGAAGACAACAAAAGGGATCCAGGCCGAAGTCCTTGACCGTAATTATTATGTTTATTAGAAGCTATAAATCATGATGAAAGGGATAATTGACGGGTATTTCGAGTTGTACAACTTTATTTTACCGTGATTCAGGTTAAAAACAATTCATTTTTTATATTGAAAGATCTCCCAAAATAGTAATAATACAAAACATTGACTGTTTTTTAAACTGAAAAATCCACAAATATGTGCATACATAGGAGAGGTAATTACTTTGTCGAATTTTACACCGCCATTCTCACTAAACCGTCTACTTTTCTCATGACTTTCCATGACATTGGATGTCAAATACATACATCTTCATATTTCCGACTAACCGAGTAGTCTCATTATCCAAATAAATTTGTGGCGCCGGTGTTCGTCCTTCAGAACAATATTCAAGCAACATTTCCAGGCTGTTACATTACCCATTCCGTCTTTGTAGTGCTATAAACGTACAAGAGGTACTCGACTGAGTTCTAAATACAGGATCATCCATTTTAAATTTGAATATAATTATATAGGATCTTGGCATTATGAAACACTTAACATCAGTCAAAGGCTCTCCACGGACTTTTAGCAGGACTCATTTCTGATGAGGTCATTTCCAATGACTTTTTGACACAAATCGATCAATAACTCGGCCATAACTTGGTAAATGTTAAATTTTGGTATAGTCCCATCAATATAAATATAATAAATCCAACGGTGACTATGCATCTGCGTGGCTCGTTCAGTAAATGTTTGTAGCAACTAAATCAAAAAGGATCATGTTGTGTGGAACGTGACCACTTCCACACCTATCTCTTCAATTATTTGAGGCCCACAAATTTTGGTTAACATTTGGTTATAACCAAAAGACTGTGTGTGACATTTTCCTAATTTTTGAAAAAGCATTGACCAATAACACCCAAGATGAAATTGCACATAACGCTGGCATTTTTTGGGGATTGTCTTTCCATTATTTTTTATATGTCTATAAACTGAACATGATCTCATCATTAATCATCCAAACGCTTATGTTCATAGCACTTCGTGCAGATGGCCTCAATTCTTAATTGAGTTGAAGTAGGTGCAAATTCCAATGGACCCAAATACCCCCATTTGATCAAAGTTATGCGAAAAAAAGTAATTTGTATAATCATGTCTTCTACGTCCTACATGATTTATATTCATTTCATAAAAGAAAATGGTTGACAAAATTAAATGATGTCCTGTCTGTAGTTTGAAGGATGTAGTGTGTGTCGAAGTGTCTTCGAATATTTTTGTTTTTATTTATGGGGCAATCCAAAAGCTGGAATACAAACGTATTCTCCCTTCTTAAACTAATCCGACGTAGGTAACCCTGACTTGCGTTAAGGACCAAAAACCCCAGTCAGGCAAAATGTTATATTCCACCCGACGTAAATTCCATTCGCACACATATGTACTCGTAGTTTCAACGAGTTAATTTTGGAAAATCCTTCATACAGCTGTTAATGACCACATTGCTGACCACTCATTAGGAAAATATGTAAAGCCACAGTGAGCAATCTTCATTTCGTTTCCCCGAGTCATAAAAAAGTAACCCTTTTCCAAAGAAGCGACTGCTTTCCATGTACAATCTTCTGCGGAACCGATAAACGAAGTTGATAATGGAGGAAAGTAAGTATCCGAGTGAGTTATTTCGTAAGCGGTATGAAAATTAAAAAATTAGGAATATACTTAAATATGCATATTCCAAGTTTCTATTAGTGTATATTAGCGACGTACTGTGATCGCAAAAATATGTAACACCGAAAGCGTACACCTCGGCACCCAATGTCCATCGATAATTTCAATGCATTTTAAATGAGGAAAGTTGCTTGTAATGAACTTAATTGAAGATAATAGTGTTGTTTCAAAGAGCACATGAAATGCGACCGCTCTAGTTCCAGTTAAAGATGCCTGTTTAGTTCTAGACTTGAAAATTCGACTAATATATATGTGTGCAAACATCTCCAGTTGGTAGCGTACGTGGTAGTTGCATGAAAACATGACAAGTGAGTACTCCACATAATAACATTAGATCAGGCTTGTTTAATTCCGAGGCGTGGCCCTTTTAGAGTTGAAGCTGATGAACTATTTAGAGTTAGTAAGACTCTCGTATTTTTTACATAGCTAATTGCAACATTTGGTGAACCAGTTTGTCGTCATTTGACTGTTGAAGAACAGATACTTTTCTATTATCATCATCATTTATTGACAGGCGAGACCGATAACTCGAAAATCGAATTATTCTTCGGCTGGTGGTGATCATGAGATTGCAAGGAACGTGTGACTCAATCTGAATCTGGAAAAAAGATGAACAAAAGTAGCGAAAAAGACCCCTAAGAAAAATCAATCCAATCCAAAGCATAGTTAACCTTTGCGGAAGGCGCGCGTTATTACAGAAACCGCCAGGATAATGGCACCACTTTACTTGCTCCCACCACATCATTACTATAAGCAAAACTGCCAATTCAAAGAATATAAAAATAGTTAAAAACAATTTTTTTGTACATTTAATTTTATTTCCAATAAAAAAAGATAATCAATCTTGTTTTTTTTGTAAATAAATCTTGAAATATTATCACTGCTACTTATCAAAACCACTCGGCTCAAAGCTCCTGACCCGAAGGACGAAGATCATGCTCTACAAAACTATTATTTTGCCATTCTTGCTATATAGAGCCGAAAGCTGGACGATAAGCAAAACAGCATAGCTGATTTTTGGTGTCTTCGATCGAAATGAATTCGATATCGGATATATGCGAGAAAGATAAAGACACAACCGCGAATTCCACAAACTGTACCAGGATGTAGATGTAGTCCGGAAGGCACAAATCCGTCGACTGCACAGCATGGACGTCAATGCTCCAGCTAAGATGGTCTTCGAATCCGAGCCTCCTGGCTCGAGAAGAAAAAGAAGACCGAAGCTCCAGTATAAATACCATAGCGGACGCAATACAACTTGGCCTGAAGGCTTGATAACTGGAGGCAGCGTGTTAAGGACCTTCGGCGATGGAAGGCAGCTAATGCTCAGGCTCAGAACCTCCAACACTTGTTGACCTGATAAGTACAAGGCGGTTCAGCTGGCTAATGCTGAAGCTATTTAGATCGCTGAGATTGTTGAAATAGTAGGTCCCTAGATAGCGCTACATAAGCAGAGATGATTAAAACAAGATATTGCATATGCAAGTAGGCAAATGAGGGGAAGGCAGACTATCTACTCTGAATTTCTTCAACTTTAGTTTACCCCTTTTTTAATTGCAAAACAACAATTTACGCACAGTTTGATCTGCAATTTGTGTGGATCCTGAAAAGGATGAATGGGAATTTCGGCTGCTTTTACACACGCTAAATTCGTCGCCGATTTTTTCAATGAGTGTGTTATTTCCTTTGTGTGATCCCTTCTGTCTGACCTCCCTTGCCCACTTCATACAAAAATCGGCGACGAATGTAGCGTGTGTAAAAGCGGCCTTCGTAGATGAAAAATAGATTGGGATCTTAGACTAAATTTGGACAGCAGGCACTATCCGAGCAGTGTCAAGGTTTACGCGTGTCAAGATACCTTTAGATAATACCCGCTAAATAACATTGGGATAGCTAGGGTATCCAATACTTCTTCGCCACAGTCCGGGGTGGACTTGGGCCTCAACCAACAAGCATCTCCAACTAGCGCGATCTCTAGCTAAGTGTATCCAGTTTCGCACGCCAATTTGGTTCAGGTCCTTCTCTACTTGGGTGCGTCACTTTAGACGCGTTCTCTGTTGCGTTGTCCCACAGGTTGGGAGTCGAACATTTTCAGGTCTGATCTTAGTTGTCCATATGTTTGAGCTCGGTACTGATGTTAATCGTACTGTTTACTGCGGTGGCGAGGTAGACGAAGTCCTTAATTACCTCGAAGTTATAGCCGCTCATTATGATTCTCTGTCCAAGACGTCGATGTTGTATGTCCTTTCTTGAGGACAGCATGTATTTTGTTTTGCCATTTTGCACGATCCTAGCAACGAATAGATTAGAATCGGAAGGGCAAGGAAGAGTAATGACCGAAAGAATAAGATCGCGAATACAAGCTGCCGAAATGAGATTTCTTCGTGCTGTTGTGGGAGTTACTCGAAGTGATAGGGTGAGAAACACGGCAATACGCGAGGAACTCAATGTAGAACAGCTGCTTCTTCGAACGGAAAGGGCTATACTTCGATGGTTTGGTCACGTGGCACGAATGTCCTCATCATCATGACTTCCGAGGCGTGCCTTGAATACGATTCCATCCAGGTAGGCGACCGCTTGGTAGACCCAGAACGAGGTGGTGGGACCAAGTCCAAAAAATCGCCTGGTTGCGCTTGGACATATAACGCCTGATGAGTTAGAGTCAATGGCGGAGGATCGAGTGGCCTGGAGATCTCTCGTGCGTGCATTACCCCCACGCCCCCTGTAGTGGATATTGTAGGTCAGAAGATGATGAGGACAAGCGAGATCATGTCTCACAACATTCTGAAATCGGCAAAACAAGTTCAAATCCAAGCTGCTTCTTTAAATTATTTCAGTGCGAAATTCATGAACATTCAGAGAATTTTCGCTAGAAAAGACAATCGACCAAAACAAGTGACATCCAAGATCATGGCGAGAATATCAATAGGTTGGTATTTGAGAAAAGGCTGTCGTTTGTGTTATCAAAGCACGTCGTTGCACTTAACGAAGGAAAAAAAAAAGATTTAACCACAATTTCAATGCTTTACCAACTATTTACCATGGAAAATGTATTTTATTTATTCAATCTATTTTTGTATATTATACTCTGTTACCTAAATCAAAAAATGTAAAGTTCACAATAATTTCCATATGCGTACTGCGTTGAAACAATTAAACCAAAAACAAAGAACAAAGACAATATTACATTTAAATAGTTCTTCAGAATACATAAATACAGCCCATTGCAAAGGTTAATACACGAATATAGATAATGTTTAAATTCATCGACCAAGCGGCCGATGCAAATTTGCACGGGAATCGAAAATTTCGGGATAGAAAACACCTTTGGTTTATTTTTTGCTTTTTTTTAAATTTGTTCTGATCTTCTTCTTTTTTTTTTTGTAGAGTAGTTGCCAAATTGCCGTTGCCATTTTGTTCGAGTGATAGTGTTAGTGTGTGTTGAAATTTTGCAGAAGAATAGAGATATATATGTTCATGTATGAATTGTTGAAGTATGTTTTTGCAATCACGAAAAGGAAAAAAAAAAGTAAAACAAAATTATGCGACTCAAGTTGTTTGGCAAATTCGAACAATTTCTTGTCAATTGGATTTGATCTCCATGCTACCGAAAGCACTCTCTAATGCTGCAATGTACTTGTCATTGTTTGTGATCGTCGATGTTTTCGCCGTTTTTGCAGTGGCCTCCTCCAGAGCCCATTGAGCCATCTTTTGTGCATACTTTCGCTTCGAGATAATTGCCTTGGAGTTTGCAATGTAATTGCAGCACTGTAACAAGAGTAACATGCATTACGGATGAATTATTGTCAACATTCGATTGTCCTTACCAGATATAGTCCGTACAATGCTCTTAGATTGTTTTCGTTCAGTTTTATGGCCTGTGCATAGTAAGTTTTTGCTATTTCCATGTTATCCATTCCTCCCTGCACACGGCGAAAACAGAAACAATGCGAAACAAATTGTGTTTGATGTCAATTTTGTGCATAAATAAAATGTTACCATTGTATATCGTATCTCTGCTATTCTCTGGTGAATCAAGTGGCTGTGTGGATTGTGTAAGAGAACTTCTTCCATGCAGAAAACAGCCTTAGCGTATTCCCCTTCAGCTAGGTACAAGTTGCACAATTCATGCCAAGCCTCCTGGTCGGACATAAACCTACAGACAAATGAAATCGTGTTAAGTTCTTTACTAGAATGTACGATGAATATATGAGAAACTTGATGCTATGCATTTCCAAAAACATGCTAATAAAGGGCACAAGATATTTTCTAAGACTGAGTGTATATTCCGATAAGCCAATGACGGCAATTAAATCCGGCATGTGGAATGCAAAAAAAAAAAGAAACCAATTGAACTTTAGTCCCACCATGCAGTGAGCTTGTATACACACGACATGCCTAATTTCTTAGTTTGTTCTTCTTGGAACAACAACGAAAACTAAAACCTGTTCATATTCGGAAAACGAATTAGACCCAGTCTGCATTGACTTACTTTTTCAAATAATCACACAATTCCCGAATGGCATCCGTCCTTTTGCCTTTTGCCTTCAAAATCGCAATTTTTCTCTTTCTCGGCGCAGCATTTGTTTCATCCTTTTTAATAATTGCATTTAGAACATCAAGGGCTTCATCGTACTGTTCCAGTGCCTCATATCGCATAGCCTTAAACTTCTGTACTCTCAAACTACCCGGAAACTCGACCGACAATTGTTTCGTACATTCAACGGCAATATCAAAACGTGCCACATCCAAAGCGGCAATGATCACTTGTTCTAAAATTAAATGCCTCTCATTGCCGACTTTGCGAATCTTATCTTCTAGGATTGCGATCCAAAGTTGAATCACTTCGTCGCTCCTTCGTTCGTTATCCTCGCGCCATTTCCGGAATAAATCCCGAACATCTAAAATGTGTTTTGTATCATGAAAAATTTGGAAAAAATTGTTCTTTCATTGAAAAAAAGTTTCCTCGCCCCCATCCAATCAACGTTTGATTTTTTTTCTTCCACCATCCGTGAAAACATGGGGTGTTGGAAATTTCTTGTTTGTTTTTGACTTGTCGACGTTCAACTCACCAGCCCAACTCATTTCTTCGTAATTATAAGACATGATAAGTGTATATTTGTGATGATTTCTTTTCAATGGAAAATTGTCATTTAATTAATCAATTTATTTATTGTAAGCTACGATTCAATTATGGGGGTATTTTCCTATCAATAAATGCAAATGTCACTGCACCGTGTTTCACGTAGCTGGAGGAAAATGAAAAAAGATGACAACTCAGATGTCAAAATGGGACACAGGGTTGTTAAATATGTGAAAATTAATTAGGTTAAAATTATTTTAATAAGAAATTATATATTTTGTATTTATATTCGTAAGAATTTGAGCACAGAAAGGAAACAGTAAAAAGTGATTGATAATTTACAAACATATTTGTAAAATGGCGCATTTTTTGATATATTGAACTATATGGCCATCGTTTATTCAATGCTAATCTTTTTAAGAACCTTACATCATAACACAATATCAAATTTACGGAAAAATATATCCTTATTATCCGATCGTTTTAATGTTGTGTAACAGTTTTAACACATCTTATAAAAGTTTATTAAAATATTTGAATTTCCGTCGCATTAGTGTATGTGGTCTGGACATTTTTGGTGACTGTAGTTGTCAAGTTGACTTGCTTTTCAAATACTGCCAACTTCCCGCATGTAAACTTCGCGCCAAAACAAATTGGAATCTTGCGTGTTTGGGTCTCGCTGCCAATTTGAAATTGGTGTGCTCTCTTGTTGTTTGTGAAAAAATAGATCTAAAATTAACACATCCTTATCATTTATTTTAATAATAATTTAAATCATGGTTGACGCCGAACAATATATACGCGACATCCAGCGGGAGTACTTGGATTTCTTGGACGACGAGGTCTACCGGCGACATTCAACCGGATAATTAGAACAATGTGTTTATACTCATTTTTTTTTCCGCAGGAAGATCAAGCTATATATGCTGGACATGTGAAGGATATGATTGCAGAGAAGAGCAAACGATTGATTGTTAATGTAAACGACTTGAAGCGTAAGAATCCGCAACGTGCACTGGGTCTTCTATCGAATGCGTCCGACGAGCAGTTGGCATTCGGTCGGGCACTAAAGGAATACATAGCTTCGGTTGATCCAAGCTATTCGAAAGAATTTGAGGACTTCTTTGTTGGATTTGAGGGCTGTTTCGGCAATCGTCATGTAACGCCACGATCTCTGACTTCAATGTTAGTTACGAATGAGAATCTCAAAAGCAATTCTATTTTACACTCGCTCTTCTAATTTCAGTTACCTTGGAAACATGGTCTGTGTTGAGGGGATTGTTACGAAGGTCTCTCTGATTCGTCCTAAAGTCGTGCGAAGTGTTCACTACTGTCCGGCTACGAAAAAGGTCATGGAGCGCAAATACACTGACTTAACATCATTTGAAGCCGTTCCCTCCAGCGCTGTGTATCCGACAAAGGATGATGATGGAAATCTGTTAGAAACCGAATATGGTTTATCTGTATACAAGGATCATCAGAGTCTTACTATTCAGGAAATGCCTGAAAAGGCGCCCGCCGGTCAGCTGCCAAGGTCCGTGGACATCATTTGCGACGACGACTTGGTCGACAAATGCAAGCCGGGCGATCGGATACAAATCGTTGGAAACTATCGATGCCTACCAGGCAAGCATGATGGCTATACATCGGGAACATTCAAAACTGTGCTCCTCGCGAATAACATCTCCCAGTTAAACAAAGAGAGCAGTCTGGACATTACTCGAGAGGACGTTATGCTGTGCAAGAAACTTGCAAAGAATAGTGATATATTTGAACTTTTGTCGAAAAGCTTGGCACCATCTATTCACGGACATGAATATGTGAAGAAGGCGATTCTGTGCCTCCTCCTGGGCGGAGTTGAAAAGAATCTTGCAAACGGCACACGACTCAGAGGTGACATCAATGTGCTTCTAATTGGTGACCCCAGTGTGGCGAAGTCACAATTATTGCGTTATGTGCTCAATACGGCCCCGAGGGCAATTCCCACAACGGGTCGCGGCTCTACAGGTGTGGGTTTGACAGCTGCTGTTACAACGGATCAGGAAACCGGAGAACGTCGCCTGGAAGCCGGCGCAATGGTCTTAGCCGATCGTGGTGTTGTGTGTATTGATGAATTCGACAAGATGAGTGACATGGATCGCACAGCAATCCACGAGGTGATGGAACAGGGAAGAGTTACAATTTCTAAGGCAGGCATTCATGCATCACTGAATGCCAGGTGTTCCGTGTTAGCGGCTGCCAATCCTGTTTATGGAAGGGTGAGAAAAAGCAGCACCTATAGAGAATTATATGATTTATTTTGACTTCTGTTTTCCAGTATGATCAGTACAAGACGCCGATGGAGAACATTGGACTGCAGGATTCGTTGCTCTCTCGTTTCGATCTGTTGTTCGTCATGTTAGATGTGATCAATAATGACACAGACAGCATGATCGCCGATCATGTTGTCCGAATGCATCGTTACAGGTCAGTAACAGCGCACAAATTGCTTGCATTCCCGAATTTATAAATTCTTTCCGCTTTTAGAAACCCTAAGGAGACCGATGGCGAGGTGTTGTCCATGGGCAGCAGCTATGCCGATTCCCTTTCGTTTGGCGGCAACCAAGAGGAGGTAAGCACTTCGATTCGTACCACCGTCACTGTCTAATCCAACTGTTTTCCACCTCAGAAAAAGGAAACAGAACTCTATGAAAAATACGACGCGCTACTGCATGGGAAATCTAGGAAGCGGCAGGATAAAATCCTTTCTGTTGATTTCATGCGCAAGTACATTCACATTGCAAAATGTTTGAAGCCAAAACTGTCCGAACCCGCCTGCGAAGCTATTGCAAATGAGTACTCGCGTCTTCGGTCACAGGACAACGTAGAGTCGGACGTTGCACGAACCCAACCGGTAACGGCTCGTTCTTTGGAAACCTTGATCCGTCTCTCGACAGCGCACGCTCGTGCACGCATGTCCAACACAGTCACCGTGGACGATGCTCAAGCAGCAATTGAACTGGTTCAGTTCGCCTACTTCAAAAAAGTCCTTGAAAAGGAGAAGAAGAAAAGGAAACGCGACGGCGATGAATCCATGGACGAGGATGAAACTGAAATTGGAAGTCAATCTCCGCGCCGGACCAAACGTACCAGAACAGAAACAACACAACCGAGCACAATGGAAGAGAGTGACGATGAAATTGTGCAGCCGCCACCCGATGCCGGAGATTTAACACGTCGTGATACAAGAAGATCACTGCCCTCAAGGTCGTCTGCATCTGCAACAGAATCGATGGCCATTGATAACTCGGAATCAACAGAGTCCTCAACACCGGCTCATATCACGGCGGAGCGGCTGGTTGCGTTCAAGAATAGTTTGCAAAAACTATTCCGCGAAGCAAGAGAGCAGAGCTTATCTTTGGCCAGAATAACGACTGCAGTCAATCAAGGCAATAGCGATCCATTCACTGATGGTGAAATTGAAGCTGCCGTCAACAAGATGACGGAGGACAACCAAATAATGGTAGCGGACGGTATTGTTTTTCTCATTTAAGTTTATATTCGTAGTTGGCCATTATTTTTATCAATATTCCATCTTTTTTAATGTTTTTAAATTACACTGTTCTGATTCGTTAATAAAACATAAAATTAATAAACCAATAAATAGGAAATGTGTTCATTAATTCGATAAGTAGAACCTGCGTAGGAGCTTTTTGCGGGCTTTCAATTCATTTAGTCATAACTCTCCTATTCGTCGATGGTCTGAGTACACCATGAGCCTCATTACCAAACAATTATGGCCTACTCCAAAACTCTAAACATTCACGTAGTCTAATCAGACTGCAAGAGGGGTAGAAGTTAGTTATCTTGCTGAGCAGGCCAATTGGAACTCGCATCGACGTTGTCACTGGGCACTGTGCCATTGGCACAGAGCACGCAGGTAATGAACTTCATCGCTTTGTTAAACGCACAGACTAGATTACTCATTAGGATCGACTATATCTCCCTGGCAGTGAGCCGCAGCCTGAACCTAACCTAAGTTACTTCTTCATCATCTTCTGACCGGTATGATCTGCTAAAGGGGCCGGGGGCAAAGCATGCAAGAGATATCTAAAGGCCACTCGATCCCCCGCCATCGACTCTAATTCCGATCAGGAGTTATGCCTAACCAGGAAAGTTGTGGACTTGGTCCAACCAGTTCGTTCTGGGTTTGCCAAGCAGTCTCCTACCTGATGGAGTCTCGTCGTCCGTGCCACGTGACCAAACCATCGAATCATAGCCCGTTCCGTTCGAAGAAGCAGATGCTGAACGTTGAATTCCTCGCGCACTGTCGTGTTTCTCAGCACGAAGAAATCCCATCTTGGCAGCTTGTATTCGCGATCTTATTCTTTCGGTCATTGCTGGCTAACTTGGCTTTGACGCCAGCCTTCCTGATTACAGATCTTCCAACATGTTTCAAATTTTGTCCCAGCTTGGCCAATCCTACAGGAAAACTCCTCCCATCACTCGTGAAAAAGACCCCGAGGTACTTAAACTTCTCCATCTGCTTCAATGGGACTACCCGCATCAGCACATATGGCCACAAACCTATCGAGTGCGCGCTGGAGTTCCGCCATCCAGTCATCTGCAAAAAGAATATAACTTTCCCCTTAACTTTCTCAATGTGAAAAATTCCTCGCCACGGCTGCGCTGCAACATCTAGTCCATATATATAATAAAAATGAGAGTTCACAAGACGCACCACAGTTTGTGAATAGAGACACTGATTGGTGTCTGAAAAAGGACTCTCAAAAAAAGAACATCTTTCGCTGTGTGTGTGTATTCATGGAGGCTGAGGAAACAATCCAAACATGGGTGTACCCTCATTTAAAGGAAGTGTAGCTAGCAACCCCGTAAAAAAGGCAGCTACTGAAGGAAAGGAGAAGCAGAGGAAGAAGGACCTATTACTAGCTTGTCAACTCGGAAGGCAAACTAGAGGGCTTACTAGTAAAAACAACACGGTTGGCAACTGGCAAGACGCAAAGCAAACCTAGATCAGATGGGCAAGAGACTGCGGCCCATACGAACATAACGTTCAAAAGACCGACATCACAAGACGAGGCCCATAAGACTCCGAAAAAGACGAGGAACGCTGCAGATCATTCCAGAGCTAACGTCGATAGTATAAATTTATTGTAATCATCCACATTTGAAAATATTGTGGCTTTCCTAAAATCTGGACAAGAGTGAAAATCCGCGTCTAGTAGAACAACTAAAAGGAGTGTGGTTGCGGTCTACGCTTATGATGCACATTTTATCGACACCTCAATTCCCGTAAGAGGGCACCGCTACAGAGTCGTAAGGGAGAGCTACTTAAGAGTTAAGAGAGCAATTTACAGTTTTGTAACAGAAATACGTACGTTTTACAGCAGACAAGAGAACACTTTTGCTTGCATTGATATAGGCCCACAGTCTGTAAATGTTAGTTGTCGCTCAAACAGCCGGTAAACTGTGTACTGTATTGTATCGTCTTAGTGTTTGATTGAACATATTTGTTTACTTAATTCTGTGATAAACAAAGTGATTTGCAAATAATTAAATGCAACATGCATCGCATCCCATTGAAGCTTAACGAGGCCTCCTACACATGGAATCGTGCCCTACCAGACTACGTCCTGTTCTCAAATGCACTTAACAACGAGAATGTTAAGTGAGTCGCCGTACTGAGTATTTTAATGTTACACATTTTACTTAATTTTTGTTGTCAAAGGCGGAATGAAATTTAGATTAATTTGATGTTGTGATGTGCTCTATATTTCCATTGCGTTAAATCAAGTGGTCTGAAGAAAGAACAATTCATTTGAAGGTGGATCCCGATTTTCAAAATTTGTTAATCTACCACGTGTTGGCTTTGTCTATTCTACAACAGTTAAAAAATATGGAAATTGTTGATAATCGAACCGTTAAATCTGCAATAGCGAAGACAAGAGATGAACTGACTCTGTTAATGGTCAAATCTTGTGTTAAGTTTACAGAAGAACGCGATATTTCATCTCATGCGGTTGTTGTCTTCTTTTTATTCGTTTAGTTGGCATGAGCCAGAAGGAGTAGAATATGGGTTTTGAAAGATTTTCGATTTGTTTTGAAAAGGCAGTCTCATATGTACGTACGAATGTGTGTATGTATGTCATTCTTCTGAACGAATTGTTCTTAGATTGCACTGGTGAATAGGTTAGTTTAAGTCCGTGGTAGCCGCGAAAGTCACGTCACTCTGATGGGCCCATTGTGATGCCCAAAGGGTGAAGAAGTTCATTTTCACTTTCCTCGTACCCATCATGTGCGCTCGTTGTCCAACACTCCTATGAATGGAGAACACGGGGATTTTAGTTAGTTCCTGAAGATCCTGGAAGAAATGCTCTCCCATTGTTATGTGCCTCAACTGACTAAAGCTGGGACAGTGGCAGAGATAATCAGGTCTATCCTCTTTTTCTTCTTCGCCATCATAGCCTCTGCATATGCAGTCATGGGTAAGTTCCATTTTGGTTTCCTGGTACTTCAGATGATTGTTCAGTGAGCGCACCAACTACCATCCATAGGAACTTTTTGTCGCATTGTTGCAGTTTGTCGGTTTTTGCTGATCACATCCTAACATAACATCTCTAACATGTGGTTAGAGAATCGGTGAATAACATGAGACAAATCTCAAATAACTACCTACTAACTACAGTAAAGCTGAACATCAGACGTCGTCGGCGTGGTCATTAGAATATGTTTAAGATTAGCTTTACAATGACTTCAAAATAAATCAAGAATACAGCGGAGTCTCACTTATAAGAAGCTCACTTATACGAAGTATTCAGTTATACGACAATCGATGCTCTATTTAACCCTTATGCTATTCACTTATGAGAAATATTCACTTGTACCGAAAATGTTTTATTCACCATCACATTCGTATAAGTGAGACTTCTTTCTTCTGATGTGGGTATATGTGGGCGGGCATATATAAGGAAGCTTGGTAGTACATACGTTACGACATCCACTTTATTCGACTAGTAATATTGAAGTTAGTTAAATTATTTCAACCATACCTTAGTTGGGATCCAGGGCATAAGCGATCTAAGTCTACTCTAAATCTACTATATAATAAAATGCGTAGCGCTACAGCCCGTAGAGGGCCACGGTCTTCTCAGCAACCACTCGTGGTGTGAGTGCTATTTGTTCTCTCATGACTGGAAAGGACCTACAGTCTGGTCGTACCAAGAATCGAAGCTACACAGGTATGTCCAAGTAGGAGTCGACGCCCATACCCACAACGCCACGGGCCAACACAGAAATCTACTATGTTTCATCAAAAACGAAAAGCCGTTTAGAAGCTAAAGTTCCACATACATTAAAACCTCCCATTTGAAATGTTTGGTAGTTACTTATCAGCCATGCTGGTTCTGACCACTGGTCGCACTCCATCGCTGATGGCCTTGGGAACACTGCTTTCAGGCATCGATACCAAGCTGTCTTGCGTCCACGATGACTTGATCTGCCTCGAAATCCTGCCTGGAGCAATCCGGGGTGGACATGAAGGCTAGCTGCCTCCAGTTTCGCACACCAAGCTTATTGAGGTCCTTCTGCACTTGTGTGCGTCAACTTTTCCCACAAGCTTGGAGTCGAAGACAAAATCTCTACTCAATTTTAATCAATTAATATCTATATAGGTCCCGAGATCTTGAACAGTGATTTAAAATAAATACAATTGTTTTAATTCTCGTGTTTCAGAGATATGATGGAATTGATCCGAAAGATTGACATAGAACAAGCCACATTTGACGGATTTCGGGAAAATTCTGCAATTAATAACTACAACGAGGCCCTCAACTTACTTCAAATGAAAGACGAAAGAGCCGTTAGTATTTACCAACAGTAACCAAATTCCTTGCTCAATTTAGATTTATCACTCAGGCTTTATTGATATTGGACAAAATTATCTTGCATGCCCCCAAAGAGGGAAGAGCGTTAATACTGGCATTGAAGATCAGGGGTAGTGTTTACTACACACAAAATCGTTTCGAGGTATACAAATGCAGTGATTTTATTTGTACTCATTAACCGGACTCATTAATCATAGGGTTCAGCAAATGATTTTGAGCTTTTGTTGTACTTAAGCAAAATTATTACGGAAGACCTACTGGAAGTGTATTGCAAACTGTCAATTAGTTATTATATGCTGGGTAAATATGACAAGGCGAGAGACTGTAATCGATTGCTGCAGAAGAACTTTCCAAAGCAGAAAAGGAAACCGAGAGGTAAGCTGATGAAACACACACCCTCACCTCGTGGGATTCATCACAACTGTTTCTTTGCAGGAATGAACATGACCCAACAAGAAGCAGAAGCTGGTGAGTATGATGTACCAATTTTCACTCTTTTAATTGTAATATAGAAACAACTATTGCAAACCTCCTCTCGAAAAACTACAACGGATGGCGTGGCATGTATTTATCAGTGGAGCGCTAAGCTCTGAACATACTCTTTAAGGCGTTAAGACAGAAATCGCTGCACATGTGGAAGGAACTCCGATTTCGGACACTGCATTATTCCTAATTGCTATAGGAAACACCGACCTCCTAACACCCAGGCTATTCTTCGGGAAGAATTTCTCAACCAGCATTTCCCTCAGATCATACTGGGGGTCTGACTATCAGCCGCTGGGTGGTCCACTGCGAATCTTCACAGATGGATCGAAAATGGGCGATGGTTTGGGAGAGGATGTCTATTCTAAGCATCTAAACATTCAACTCTCATGTCCGACTGTAAAATCACTGTAGCGTTTTTCAGGCAGAAACTATAGGGAAGCCCTGGCTAAAAAAAAAAACAATGTAATATAAAGCACAGACATCGTCATCTGTTCCGACAGCCAGGCAGCGATCAAATCTCTGAACGCAGTCGCTTTTAACTCAAAGACTTCCCTGAATTGCCGCCTATCTCTCAACGAGATGGCCAAGTATTTTAACATCCAACTTATGTGCTTGACGGAATACTGTGGCTTCGCAGAGAACTGTGATGCGGACGAACTTGCTAGAAGGGGTACTAGTTCAGTACTCTTTCCGGTTGGAGATGTACCATCTACGCCTATCGCTACTGCAAAGCATCTACTAAAGCTTAAGTCGCTTACTCACATAAATCGTAGATGGTCCACTTGCACTAAATGCGTCATTACCAAATAGATATGGCCTACCATAGATCCAAAATGTTCACGAAGCCTGATCAGATTGAGTAGACAATACCATTATCGGGGTAGTAACCGGGCATTGTGCCATTGGCACACACTCCTCCAGATTAGGCCTCCCCTTTAACTACTTCTGTAAAAGCTGTAGAGACGAAAAGAAGGAAAAACTATTGCACACCTTCTTGTGCTCTCTCCACCCCGTGGAAAACGTCACCTTCAATAACAGAATTAAATAGCAGTCAACTCCTCTGCGTCATCAAAAGCACAAATTGGTTTGCGAAATATGGTTTCAGATCCGCGTGGTAACACAACGAGCCTACTCCGGCCAAAGTGTGACTGCTACTACCAGCAGTCAGCCACTCGAGCCTAGTCTCTAACCTAATTGTAATCTATTTTCAGAAAAGCTTTATTACACCGTCCAGCAGCTTGTTAGTCAGACGCAAGGCCATAACACCACACCAGGACCTTCTAGAAAACAACCACATCATGCAGTATCTTGGAGCTTCCTCACGTCTAAGTAAATTGTCAGGGCCCACATTAATAACAAAAGCTAATATTATACAATAGGTCTTCGTACGAAGATAATGGACTATTTTCTCAAAATAACTACTCAACAAACACTGTAGTCTTGTGTGAGAAACCCATCATGAGAACACTGGCAATGCCATGGGTACAGTGTGAACAATGTCTGGAGATATCACACCACATGTACAGTTGTTTCGAATGCCGTTTTAAAACGTACTGCAGCATGGCGTGCATGAAGAGTGACGTGCTACACATAGAAGAGTGTAAAGGCATCAAACACCTAGTGGTCCTAATGTTCAACTGCCAGAACCTGTTCAGAACGTTCGTTGAAGTTATTTACTTAATTCAGCGACACATCTTAGCGCATAAGAATTTGAAGTAAGTTGTTTAAAGTAATTCCTGAATAAGGCTGCTTAATAATATTGCTTCTAGTCAACTGAAGAGAGCTGGTGATATTTTGACTGCTATACGAACCTACGCTAAAGATGTCGATATTCCTTTACTGAAGCTTTTAGCAAAGGACAGTGACTATAGGGACATGGCTGATATGCAATTTTCCACTGTGCTGGCGGTACGAATGCTATTTATTTTGCGTGATATTTAATTGTTTTTGTTTTCCATTGTTTTGCAGACGTCGGTAAGATTGTCGGTTTTTATCGCTGAAAAAACAGATCTCATAAAATGGTTGAAGCCTTCCGTTGATACAAGTCATATACAGGAGATGGTAATTATTATTCTATATGTATATGAGGTCGCACCAAATGAAATGTCCGATTTTGAGTTCAAAACACATCCGCACATATCTATTTATTATTTATTTATTCATCGTAGTGGCTTGCGTCGAATCCTTCTTGGTCCAATTGGATTCGGTTCGGTCTTCCTTTTCTTCTCGAACCTGTTGGGTGCGATTCCAAGATCCTCTTTGCTGGAGCGTTATTGTCCATTCGCTGGATGTGACCGAGCCAGTTCTTTTTTTTTTTTTTTTTGGTTTTTTGGAGTCTTCGACTCTTCGCGTGGCGGTCAGTGGTGACTTCGAGCTGACATAGGTCAGCGAGTCGTCTGCGAATAGACAACAGGCGGTTGATCTGCAGTGTAGATGTTGAAGGGCATCGGTTCCAGCTCCAACTCCGCTCAGTTGATTGGCCGCCTTCCACTTGAATGTAGAATCTTTTGGAATGCAGAAAGCTATAGACTATTTTTATGAGGTGGGATGGGAATGCCATCTGATTCAGCCTGTAGATGAGTCCCTCTACTCAGACCGTGTTGAAGGTCTTTTCCACGTCCAGGAAGCACGCAACGGTAACTTCGTGATTGTTCAGGGCAGCTACAACATCGTGGTGGAACTTCATTAGAGGATGTTCCACCACGATGTTGTAGCTGCCCTGAACAAACACGAAGTTTCCTGGACGTGGAAAAGGCCTTCGACACGGTCTGAGTAGAGGGACTCATCTACAGGCTGAATCAGAGCATTCTCATCCCACCTCATTAAAATATAAATCGCAATATAAATCGCACCCGGTCTGAGTAGAGGGACTCATCTACAGGCTGAATGTTTTTCCCCGGAATTCTTGCTGCGTATGGTTGGCCATGATGATGTTCAGATCTGTGGACCATCGCTTTAGTTTCCGCGATACCAGGTGCTCCAGGATTTTTCTTATATTGCTCAAGACGTATCCTGAAACAGCAGCTTTACCAATTTTTGGTTTTGCAACAGTTTTTGCTACCTTCCACTTGCCAGTTGATACAATTGTTCGTAATGATGGTGGGAAGTATCATCACGGTTTGTGGTATTCGCTTCAGGACAATATTAGAGATTTTATCGGCTCCTGCTGCCTTCCTCGTTGTTCTAGCTTCGAAGTTGGATGAAACAGCTTCTGCCTTCGCCACTGGTGTGGTTGCGGCTCCTTCGCTTGTTTTCACTATTTGTGACAGTTTCTTCTTCTTACCGATGATCTGGTGGATTCTGTGTTCTGGCAACTTGATCTTCAGCTGTATGTTGTTGTGCGTTTGTACCGCATTCCGAAACATAATGGTCGTGCAGTTCAACTCACTGGGATAGTCGCTACATCGTGTTGTATTTGCTAGAGTCTCTTCCAGAACACTGGTAAGTGACTATACCTGTCTCTGCTTGTCCTTTGCCTTATTTGCTCGTCTCAGGCGTTGTTGATTGGGTACTCGTGTCTTTCAATCGCAGTATCAATCTCCACATTAGTGAGGTTCCGTGTTGTTGGTGGTAGATGATGTTATCCGTGTAGTTCGGCTACATCTAGCTGATGTAGGTTGACGAAATCCTCTTTCGGTAAATATAGGTGGTTCTAAGTTACCGCCGCGTGGTCTTAAGAAGCTTTTTTCCAGATAGTTGCGCTCTTTGAGCATTGTCAGCGACTCGTTGTATTGGGAATCGAACCCAAGCACACCAAGGTTCAAGTGTGTAGGAGTCGACGCACAGATCCACAACGACACGGCTGCCACTGATGAATGTTTATTGGCATATTTTTATTGTCAATAACGAAGAGTGGTAATAGTTAATGGTTTTTAAATATGTGCCTGTTAACATGAGTACTTAGTACAATACAATTACAGTCATTTGGAATGTCATGGGAGTTAACAAATAACTATTAATTCCCATATTTATTTAGCAACTAACAGAAAAAGTCTTAATATTTTTTTCTATAGATTATAGTCGGTTCATTATTGATGCAACTGCAATATCAATTGCAAAAGGATGCATTCTTATTAAATTTCGATGTTTCGTACAAATTACTACACAATACTGGAGAAAGGCAGACATTAAAGCAACGATTGAAAAATTGCAGTAATGGCATAGTACCGAAGAAGGGCGGACAAAATGCAACAACATTTTTCTACCTTAATAAGGACATCCTTTCACTTAAGGTCAGCACATACCTATCAATTGAAATTACACCTCCATCACCGAAACCGACTACTTCCCGGAGTGTATTCATATCAGCACAACCTTCGGGTGATAATTTTATTGAGCCTGTCTTAGAGTACAGTGATTTCGTAGCAAGGTCAGTACTCAATGATGAGTTCCCCAACGACACTTACACTGATGGGGGAGCACTTAGCGCACAAATTGCACGAATGGATTTTATGAGCCGAGAATCATTTCTGGGCGATTATGTTAAGGAATTCAATAGGAACATTTTTAATTTTTTCTTTCAAAAGAAATTAAGCCATAATGAGAAAGCGACGAAGCAAATCATAGTCCTTCTGGGCCGAGATATTCAAAAGATTCGACATTCCTGTGATCCGAATGTGGAAATAATGTAAATACAGATGTAATTAGAATATCCTTAGATTGCATGATCATATCATTATTGTAGCCTCACGACAACCGGAACGATATTAGTGAAGACCATAAAGCCGCTTACCAAGGGCGAGGAGTGTTTTGTGGCATACAGATGTCGTTATTACCAATACGATTGTAGGACGAGGGAGGATATTTTATCGATGTATGACATTAAGTGTAAGTGTAAATACTGTACCATGCCTCAGAGTGTAGAGCCCTATGTAAGTTCAGCTTTCCCTGTTCCCTGCTTATATTTTAACTCCTTATCTTTATAGGCTCTTTATTCTAACATTTATTGTATACCCGCTTGTAAGGCAGAGTTTGGTTTTGCAGAAGAGGTCTGTCCTAAATGTGGTCGTGGATACGATATTTTGTTGAAAGAATACACAAGAAGAATGATCATGTTGGAGACAGCTTGCTGTACAGATGATGGTATGTACATACTTTGTTGTTGCTGTTGCGTAATAAATACATTTTAACAATCTTTAATATTTTTTGCAGACGAACGTGAAGTCCATAAGCAGTGGATTGTGATGGACAGGGTGTCAGAGCAATTATTTCCCCCCTACAACGAACATCGCATTATACTAAGACTAAAATACACCAAATTCATTGCTTTAAACAGTAATTTTAAATTTACAAAAATGACAAGGTCTTTCTCTTCTAAATAGAAATGCATTTTCCTTGCAGATTTTGTCACACAAGCATTCGATATGGCAAATGAGCTGTATTATGATTTAAGAAAGTACTACCCGGAAGAGAGGGTACTTTTCACGTACTATCCAATTATATTGGAAGCTCTTACGCTGCTACAAACCTATAACATTGACCAAAGGTAATGCGTACGAGTCGATACTTGAAATGATCTAATTAATTTTCTGTTTTAGTCTAAATAACGCTCCATTGTCGAAACTAAAGGAAATTAACGATCTGGCATTTACATTAATACATGTTCAATTAGAACACATCAGAACGCATGAACAATTTGATCAAGCATGTGGACCAATCTTATATAACTATCGCATGTTCGTGGAATGGAGAGAGAAAATGTATTTAAAAGACATTGATGTAAAACCAATGGAGGGTTTCATGCAGAACGACGCTGAAATGCCTGAACTTCAAATGTGTTCAGCATAACATAGACAATATAGATTTATTCGAACTAGGCTCGCCCGTCGTCGAAATTCAACGATTATGTATTTATATTATATTTAACATAATCCAACCGTTTGGTGACACAATGTGCACATCTGAGCGAAATTACCTTTCCAATGGTGTAAGTATCATGACATTCGGTTGAATATAACGGTGTTTAAGAGGACGACAAAAATGGGCAGCACGTATTTATATAGATTCAAACTAATTAAAATAAAGGTCCCAATTCCTTCTGTTGTTTTAACACGTTGCCTGCCAAGAAATATACCGGAAACTGTTGAAACCAAGTTCATGCAGAACAAACAGGTAAATGCCAAGTTTTTCGACATGAATTGCGTTTTATTCTAAGGATTTATCAAATTTCGAATACGGGAGCATTATTTGAATGTGCATCGCATCGCATCGCAAATGAATGGCTATCTAATTTGAAAGCCATGGTAGTCAATGTGTTAATAGTTATTTCAATGTTTCTAAATATGAGTAATCAAAAGCTCGAGAAAAATATTTGTTATATGTAGTAGGTAAACTAATTTTTATTCAATAAAAGATTTCGCTATAAAACTGTATAATTATACATATGGTATATGACATTGATAACGTCGGGATCAAATGATTTCTCACTCACTCCATTGCTATTTCAAGAAATATAAACATATTTTCCATAAATCAAACATCATCCATTCTGAAAAAAAAAAACATCGAAACTGGAATGACAAAGTTATACAACTATTTACCTTACTTAATGGATATAATTTAGGAATACATATGTAAAAATATTGTTAAAGGCCACGGTTGTTCCATTCCTTACTCCACTTGCTTGCATAAATAAAGACGAAAATAATAAACTTAACCTACCGGTATTGCTGTAGAACCTAGGCCCTAATCCTCTGAGGGCTGTAGCCCCCCCCCCCCAATATCATTATAAACCTCCCGCTATACACAAAAATCAAGAAAAGAAATCCTCTAAATGTGGTTTATTGATAGTAAACTTCTTTTTAAATATCACATCGAAAAAATTAAAAAAAAAAAAAAACATTGTCGAATACAATCACAAAAGAATTTGAAAGATCAACTTAATTGACTAACAACAAAATTATTTACAATAAACCTATAATAAACTTATATATCAGTTAAGACATTCAATGGGTACACATTCTTTGATCCGTAGTCATATTTTGATTGGTTTGGTTAAATAATGCAGAAATATAATGAAATAACAAATGATTTGTGTCTTATCGTTAGGAGATTTAGTTCGAAAATGAAGATGCATGAGTAAAACACTCAATTTTTTTGTAGAGAATATATGTCTTCACTTCGCAGCTTCGATTGGTGGTGTTGATCGTCCATCTCTTTGATTATTTACATTCATGGAATCTTCATTTACAAGGCGTTGCCGCTCTAAGTACATGGACACTTTTATATTTCGAACTTGATGGTTGTTGATCAGCTTTAGAAGTGCAATTACAGCGATTCCAACTGATATAGCAAAGCTTCCCCAAGCGCCGAACTATAATAAATCGAAATATTTTTCATTTCTTTGTGGCAAAGACTTCTAATATGCTTAATTCACCTGAGCCGTTCCCATTTCAATATAAAATCCAGACGTATCGATCTTTTCCCCTCCTGGAGTTATATTCTGGCCAGCAGCCGTTTCACAGGATGGGAAACGTTCTGTCATTTCCGAACACCAAACAATAAAGCCGAGGGTGATAATAATTGCCGATAATATAGACATTGCCAACATTTGTATTCCCAATACGACATCCAGAAATAGTGCCAAGAATGAACTTTCCTCCCGAAGGCGAGCAAATCTGTTTTGAATACAAGGACACACATTAGTGCAATCAACAATAAAACAATGTCGTTTACCTGTATATTTGCAAGCTGGACACAACAAATAGTACAATCCCAGTAGCTAAGGGAAATCTGCAAAAGCCAGACGACGCCCATTCAACATTAAACAGTCCATCTTCCTCACGCCATTTCCCAGAAGCAAACAGCAAACAGTGCCCGCTATGATGATGGAAAATTAATCACCAATTGTTCTTGATAAGTTAGACGGTATTAAGTTTTTTTTTTATCAAGTAAATTACGTACTTGAACTCATTGAGGTTCATACTTAGTGGCACAATAATGCATAGCGAGAGTATGAAAAGAATTACATGGCCAGCGATCTGGCTAAGTATGAGGACATTTGCCAATGCCATAATGTTTATTTTGCTTTCAACTTTTCTCCTTTATTTTGTAGAAAACAATTTAAATTTGTTGATGAAACAAAACAAATTGCTTTGTGACGAAAAAGACTTTCGGAAACTTGACAACAAACGTCATTATCAACTGATAACTGACATATGACTAAATAAATAAGTGATGCCAAATCTTCTATTAAGCTTGTCTTTTTTTCATAAAAAGTGATTGATTATTTGAACCATACGAGTACTTGTATAATTTTAATCCTCATCCAATGTCTGGGAAATAAAACTATTATAACTGCGTAGGCCGCTTTTACACACGCAACTTTTTAGTCACGATTTTCTGCAATTCGCTTTTGTGATCGCAAGCCACTTTTACACGCAGAAATAACCCAGTTGCAATTCCTGCTAAATTTTTTCCCCTTCCCACTCTTTCAAACATGTGTCATCTCTTTCTTACACAACACTAAGATGGCAAGAATAAAGCAATTCAAAAAAAAGAAAAGATATAAAAGGGTATACGTAGGATCAATCGCAATTCTCCAGCACACGAAACTCGGGCTACTCCTTGCAAACAAGATTGGAGAGTTGCAGACGAATTTAGCGTGTATAAAAGCGGCCGTACTATACAGCTTTGAAACATTAGTAAATTCATGATAACTTGTGCGGAAAGCGTTCAAATTTCGATTAATCAGGCAGAAAGGATAATTTCTATGTTATTCATTCGTTTTCGATTGGTATCATTAGAATTTGCTCTCACATTTCAGAGGGTCGATTTCGGCCCCTTTTTTTGGCAAGTTCATCTGCTGTCTCCTTGCCAGCTATGTCCGTATGACCTGGGGCCAAGCATAGAGTAATCGAGTGCTGCGTGCTGAGAAGTTCTTCACGGCAACTAGCTTGGGCTCCATTTCTATTGCAGAAATTGCTTTAATGGCCGCTTGACTGTCAATTAGAATGGTAACATCAGCCGGTGGTATTTCCAAATTGACATTACTCTGGACGCTTTCTTGATTGCCAGCACCTCCGCTTGAAAAACACTACCGTAATCAAGCATTTTGCTAAATCAGTGCATGTTTAACAAATTTCGAGAAACTGTCCACACCTGTGCTTTTTTGCATCACACATGGGTGGTCGATCACACTTGTCGGAAAATAACACCCAAAGGTAATTTTTAAATCGAGAAATGGGATAGAGTACCCGCTCTCAGAATGTTAAATTCGTATTCTATCCAGTTCTATCCAGCTTGATAACCAGCGTTAGATCGCAAGATCTCACATGTTGGTATCATGACATTCGTATCTTGTATCCATATATGTAATTTAGGCACTAAATTCGTGTTGTTCATGTCATGTCACGAACATCTCGTATTGTTTAATTTTTGCAAGTTAGAAATATCTCTTTCTTGATCTGAATGCTCTCATCGCAAAAATCGACTATATTCGCAGCATATTTGCCTTCAAATTTTCAAAAAATCCTTAAGAATAGATATAGATACTACTTATCAAATGTACGACTTTCCGTTGCACTTCACCCAACATTTTCAAGATTTGCTTCACATTTTGCAAATCTAATTCGATTTCTGTTTGCTTCACTTTCTGGGCTCAGCATTCTCACACCTAATCGAATCGTATGTTACCGAGGATTATGCCTACCGGGAATTATTATTATTATTGTTTATTGGAAATTGTACCGCGGCCTTAAGCTCTATTGTGCCCCCTATGTATGGCTTTGCTTTCTTAAGAGCTCCCCTTCAATGCAGCTCTTTTTAGAGTCATAATTAGGGTTATTTGGTCCTATTGCGCGAAGGTGGGAGAGATTTGTTCTAGAGTATTCTCTCTAAGCCAGTTTCCTTTAGGAATCTGCAGTGACCTTCTTCTTTAGGTGCTCCCTGAGTTTACATTGCCCTGTTATGATACGCCTACCGGGGATACCTCAATAAGATAAAACGTGTTGAAAGTCTACCTCTTGTGTAATGTGAAAACGACTTAGGCTGCCAAAAGAGCAGGATGGTGCACCAAATGTAGATCCTGCACATTTGGCCAACTCCAAATCAGAAGCGGGAATCTTTCGCCTTCCTCCCCTATGAAAACCGAGAAATAAAAACTATTAAATAGTTTTATCGAGCATATGTCAGTCATTAGATACATATTTCCATAATTGGTGGGATACTAGTCTGCAGATACTTCAGTGGATTAATGGCTCACTTCGCTGAGTTATGTGCTCCCAATTGACTTCTAGCATTATAAATCACTTAGAACTTGTCACCATGTACGGCTTTAGTATACTGGAAGAAATTTGATATAAATTTATTTAAATAAAACTCATTTAACTTCTGTTATTAGTTACATTTATTTTATTTTCTGTTATTCTGACAATAGGGTTCGCTTACACAAAACCTTTTTATTGGCATATCTATTATGCATTCATTTCCATTTTCCATCTCCAATGTGTATTATTTTGTTAAGAACATTTGTCTGAATTAGAAAATATTTTCTCCGTTATTATAATAGTTATTCCATTGTTCATTTTCTTTTCATCAGATCATTCCGTATTCAAATTGTGATCGTCTTTTGAATACAAAGAATCATTTTCATTTTAATCAAGAGTATATAAAAAATAAATCCCATATTTTTCAATTAATTTATTGGATTTCTCACATTTATATGACTTCATTTTTACTAACACCATGGAACATCATTGAAGCAAGTCCTACTGTCAAATGATGATAAAAGTTAGTTATAGTGGACAATATAACTTCTAATTTGAGACAAAACCAACTTTTTACACAAGATAGAATTGTTTTATCCTCACTAAATTTTGTAATAATAATTGTGAGCTTGAACCAGAACCATTTCACATTCTCTTGATTAAAATGAAAACTCCTCTTGACGAATTGTCGATGTATCTTGGTACATTTGCTTGCCAGCTACTTTTCTGTCTTCATACTGAATCTAATATTGTTATTTTGTTTAAATTCGTTTGAATTTGTATTTCACGGGCTTTTTTTTGTTTTGCTATGAAGCTATTCCCCTTAACGCATTTTTGATCACTCAATTTTATTTTTTTTTTAAATAAATGTATGTATGTAAATTGTTTATGGAATGATTTTCTCGTGTGTTCCAAGATTTTATTTCGATCTTGTATTTTGTTATTTCTCATTTTCAGCTCGTATATTTTATCTTTTCCAAAAATGTAAGTATTTGATGATTTTAAAAGTTAAGAGTTCTTCGCTATTTTTGTCAGGTTTTAATTTCTTTGTTTTAGTTACTAATTTAAACGTATAACTTTTTAGATCAAAAAAGGCTATTATTATTATTTTCATTTCATATTTATGTTTATTTTTTTTGCATTTAAAACTTAACAATATCAAGTTTTCTTTTAATTTGTTGATTTTTCTTCTCAGATAAATTGTTTTTTTTTTTTTCATACATTAGTATTTATTTTATGTATATATCTTTCTTTTGTATTTTTTTTTTGTTTTTATCACTTAAATTTAAGTACTACATCAATTTCTAGACTTAATCTTTTTTTTTCATATATTTATTTAATATATGTATATACATGTACATACATACGTATACACATATGTATACTTGCATATATATACATATATACATATTTATTTTGGGTTATAATATTGGTAATTATGTATGAATTTTTTTTTGTAGTTTTTTTTTTTTTTTGGATTTCTTTAAATATTTGAGAGTAATATTTAGTATTTACTTTAATTTTATATTTTTATAAAATTAAAAGTCGAAATAAAAATATTTGTTTTATAATGTTTGTTTGTAGTCATCCAGCTGTAGGTTGAAAGTGAGGAAGAATGAAAGCGTGTTATATGCAGATCATGTGGAAATACGATTCAATAATCATGACGCGAGCACGATCCGCACATAACGTACATTTTCGGAACTGGTTTCAATCGCCCCCACCGAGCCCCTAACCAACAGCTGGGTGAGTAGAATATTTTTTGGGTTCTTCTTTTATCATTTTTTTTTTATTTTGTTTTTTTTTTCATAGTGTTTTTTTTTTATCAAAAGCATAACGCACGCTCAAATCCCTATTCCGTTGAAGAATTTGAGCGTAGCTCACGCTTCATTTCCAATGCCCCTTCTTATCTTTTTTGTTTGCCAAGGTTATACACTTTTCCCACACAAATTGCCTTGCCTCATACAATTACCATAAAAACGTATTCCATGTGATGAATATTTGGTAAGGGGAGAAACAAAAAAAGGATTCTTATATTAACTCTTACAGTATGTATATATTTGTATAAGCTTAGTCTAATAATTTTAATTTAATATTCGTCCCATGGAGGCATTTTTATTTCCATACATTTGACACCATTCGTACCATTCGTGTGAGACAAGCGGACAACGCCGGCGAGGGGGTGATGTTTAAATTTGAATTTTTTTTTACCTTTAGAACAACAACAGAGAATATTTATACCAATTGCACAATCAAACTTCGAAGACATTCATTAGCTTGGTCATTCCTATATAAAAAGTTAACGTCCCGCAGGGTATGTAGCCAAAACTATGCAATATTATCGTGGATATTTTTTCAATATTTAGAAGGGTATACATATTCAAGTGTGTGCCGTTCATGGTTTTTGCCAAAGCTGAATTTTGTTTCATATTTATTTGTTTTTTTTTTTTTTCTAATATACACATCTCTTTGTGCAAATAGGGTTTTATTATTTTTCACATGGCGTTTGTGACAATAAGATCATATTTTTTCACATAATTGGCGTTATCTTATTAAATTTCAATTGATTTTTCTTTTTTGTTCATTTGAATACTTAAACTTTTTCAAAAGATGACGAAACAAAACGAAAGCACAGGTAAAGAATCTGATTCATCAACGCCTCTGATGAACATTCGTTTAATTGGTGTAATTTGAGAAATAAACTTGTTTCTTTCTTCTGATTTGAAAAAGTTCAATGTGTTTTGTTTCTGTTTTTTTTTTTTTATGAACATTTCTACAACAACTTTGTAACCTTAAAAAATATCTTAGGATATTTATTAAGCGTATAAATAGTTTTCTTTTCATTCAATATTACATATTAACGATGGTTTATTCATAATTTAAGGAGACTTTAGTTTTTGTTTTGTTTTCATATTTTAATCAATTAAAAGCATTTCGACAGATTATAATGATAAATGAAAAGTTTATGAAAAGAAAATAATATTAATTTGAGTACGTACGTAATAGAATTTGTTTGTTTCTTTTTCGTATTTTACAATAGGTATTCATTTTTTTTGTTTTATTTGTTAAATATATGTATATATAACGTAGGGTCTAATAACAAGTGATTTTTTTTTTGACACATGATTGAATAAATAAATTTTCAGAGTGGAGCGAAATCTTAACATCAGAAATAACAGTAATACTTTTAATTCAAAATTAAGAGATTTCACAAATTAATTTCTTTTCTGTATTAACTCTTTTTAGCTTTTGAAAGATGGTTTTTTAGTAGTTGAAAGCATTTTGTTTTTATCACGTTTTAATTTCCATCTATTATTATAAAAGAGTTTCTTAGATTTATTTTTTAATATTTTCTTCTTTTTTTTTCTTCATTTTAACAAAAAAGTATGGTTTTTCTTTTGATGCATTTTATATATTGTGTGCAAATGACTTATTTTTATTTTTTCTAAGACACTATAATTATTCCGTTACATAAATTGCTGTTTTTCTTAGTTTTATTTTAGTTCATTTTATACTTTTGTTCGGTGGACATTTATTAGATTTTGATTTAACACCTGTTTAACATCTGTTTTTCTGTTGGTTTTGTTCTTTTTTTTTAACAATTTTGATAAAGACAACTTAAATTAGAGCTTTGTGCAAAAATATTACTTTTTATTTTATTTTATTTTATTTTAATTTATTTCATATATGTATACATATATACCTTTGTATAGACTTGAATAAATAGAGAGCAACTATTTTAACGGTCTTAAAATAATAGAGGGGAGGAGGAGAGGAAACATTTAGACAGAATCAACATAAAAAATGTGATCATATAGGTGAGTATATGAAGTTGAATGATGTTGATGTTTCAAGGTTGATTTAATTGTTTGTGTTTTTTTGTTTAAACTGAAGCGAAAATTATGCTAGACCATTTAAATAGGTTAACAAAGATTGGTTTTGGTAATACAATCATTGTAGGTCGTTAAATTAGTCGCTCACTATACCATATTCAGAAATCCGTGTTATTCGCCTGATCTGAACTGTTATCGTCAGCTGGTTGAATAGCTAAGGACATTTGTGGTGTTGCAGTTCCAGCTACGATCATTGTTGGTTCTGTATTGCGACGTTTCATTTTTCCTTTGTTCTTTTTTAGCATCGTCGCCTGCGTCCGGTCCCACCGTGATAATATTTTTGTTTTTTGTTTTTATGTTTAATATTTGTTTTCAGATAGTATTTTTTGTATATAATTAATTATGTTAAGAAAAACATTAATTTATTAATTCAGTAAAAACATGTTTTTTTTTTGTTAAATTGTGATTTAAATTTTGTTTGTTGAATAATTGAACATTTTAAGAGTGTTGTGTATGTTTGTTGATTTGTGAACATGTTAGCGTGAAAATGCAGAGAAAAAAAGAGAAACATGTTTATAGAATTTAATTGAAATTCTTGAGCTTCTTCGTAGAGGATTCATACTAAAAGGAAATGCTTGTTTTTTTTTTGTTTTTGGTCATCAAAATAAAGTTAAAAACGTGTGCGGTTAGAGAGCGGATTTTAAACTCGAAAACCTAATATATGTATGAAACAAACAAAAGCTTAAAACCAAATATCAAATCACATCAATAAAGTTGAAACAAAACAAGCGAAATTGTTAAAGAAACAAATTCAAATATTAATCTAGAGTAATGATTCTTCCTTTAGCTAGTAGGTATGGAGGGTACATTTCAAGATAATTGATAAGTGAAGAGGAAAAACAAAAATTACTAATAACGAAATAACTTAACAAAAAGCGCAAATGCGATTATATTTAAAGGAAAAAAAAGGAACTTGTATTTCGGAAATTTGTTGTTGTTTTTTTTTTCAAATGGCATCTACTAACTAGAATATATAGTAAATATTTCAACGAACTCAAACTAATGAATATATTTAAATTATTTTACTAAATTTAACGGAAGAAAAACACAAAATTGAAAATAAGGTTAATTGAAAGAAGCATTTGCAAGGGTATACCTTCTGATTTGATTTGATTTGTTTTTTACGGGATTCAGTGACGTGTTTTTGGTATGGTGTGTGAAAGTATGTATATATTTTTTCTTTCCAAATTTTCCATTTACTTTTATGTTACATAGGATTTGTCTTTTATAGTTATTTATTTGCTTTTCTATTTGTGGTTAAAAAATATGTATTGTTTCTAATGTAATCTGAATGGATAATAATATAATAAGATTTTAATATATTTATTTTCATTTATAATTTACATGTATATTTGAATTGAAAAAAAAGAACACGAATCTTGCTATATATTTATAATAGACACCATAAATGTAGTTAGGATTCCTTAATTTTATTTACATCTCGAAATAATGCCTCTCAAAGAACCGAAGTCATATTTGAAGTTGTTTTTTTTCTGTATATCTTCTGTGTAAGTAAATGTAACGAAATTCTTTGTTTTATGTTTGTGTATTAAAACCTAATGAAAATTGTAATTAATAAACGCAGTTCGTATAATTGTTAAATTATTTTTCTTGTTTTTATGTAAAATTATTATTTGTATATCTATTCAATTTGTGTATTCTATTGATGGGTGTTTGCTTTGTTTTGATTCAAAGAAAACAAGAAAATAAAAAACTAGGACCGGACGGACGGGATCTTTAAGGACCATAGGGCTCCTTATCACGATCCTCATTTTCTGGTGGCTGTTGCATGGCTCCTGCTTGTGACGATGTAGCCACAGCGAGTAATGCTGGCGAAATATGAGGCTCCGTGAGGCGGCGTTTACTTTTTGTTTTCTTCAGCATTGTTGCCTGAGGTTAAGTGGGAATAAGTATTTTCTTGTCTTTTTCATATGTAGTCTTTTAAATAATCTATGTGTTCATATCTAGTCGGTATATTTTAGACGTGCTTACAGATAATTTATTTTTAAGTTTTGTTTTTTTTTTATATATATATTCAATATTTAGCTTTCGCTGAAAGCCCAACCATTTATAGAATTTACATTTATGTCATAAGGGAATAAATAAAAATATCTAGTTAATAGACGCATTACAATTCTGTTCGAATAATTTACTTTTAATTTTAAGAATTTATAAAGAAAGAATTGACTTTTGTAGAACTTTATAGCGGAGGGACAAAATTCAGTTGCTGAATTACCTCTATAAATGCTGTAAAGCAATGTTCTTTATTTATTTATTTTTTTTTTCGGAATATACACGTGTGCTGTCGCAGTTTCACGACAATATCGACCGTTAGCACTGCTCATGAGTTCAATGAGATGTTTAGATATTTGCTGACTTTTTTATCGACGGTCTGTAGAAGCAGAGCATATGAAGACCATAGTGAAAATACTAAACTCATTTGCTTAAACAAGGATTTGAATTCCGAACTATACACGTGAAGTGAGGTTAACTATAAATTATAGGAAATCCCATTCAATTATTAAACAATAAGTTTCAACCATATTCTGAAAGTTCTGTCTAAAGAACACAGTGCCCGTATTTGGGTATTTCAAGGCCATCATTCTGTTTTGATTTTTGTCTAAATTCTTTCTTACTTTCCCGTAATATTAATTCACTATCAAAAGTAATGCGTCTAGAGTTTTTAAAAATGAATTTATCACAAGGACACATTCAATACATATACATAAAATACACAGGGTTTGGTTATATATTTTGTTATATTTTTTTTTTGAGGAAATTTGAATTGAATTCCAGCAAGATTGTATTCATTTTCTGCGGAAAATCATTTATCATCATTCCTTGTTTTTTTAATTACTTTTTTTCTCGATTTGGTACACTATTGGGTTAGGGATAGGAATATGGGGCAGAAGTGATCATAAATAAAATTTAAAAAAAAAAATACAGAAAATAAAAATGTAGAATTAAAAAAATAAAATAAATTATAAAGTTACCACCACTTTGGTTAATACAAATATTGCGTGCAAAATAATTTATAAAAAGGCTCCTAGTATCGTTTTCAAACATTTCAAAAGTTGTATTATTTACTCATGCAGCAGAACGTTACAATTATGTTTTTTTTTTTTTAAAATATTTATTAAAAATAACTCTCTGAAGTAGGAAGTGAATGAGAGCGGCAAGTAATTTGCATTTGAAAAGCTAACTACTGTTAAATGTATTCGTATTTAATAGTGTAATTATTATATTTTGTTTTATAAACTTGAAATCGAAAACGATAAATCTCACCTTGAGTGCGGATTTCAGTACGACGACATCGCCGGGACTTTGTATCCAGGGTTCACCATCGACTTGAACAGGCATGTCGGAGTATAAGTGAATTTTTATATGACCACCCTAAGTGAAAAATGAACAGACACAACAAATGCACATGTATATTGTTAATTCTTCAACATGATTGTTTATTCTGTGGTACCTGTGCTATCCTCATAGCGGTTCGAATACCGGATTGTATTTGACCTAAATGCACGACACCAGTGACTCCCACAATCTCCAGGACACCATCGTAATGATTGGGTGTTGTAAACTGATCGTCTTTATCCGGTCCCCATGGATTGGCTCCACTTCCCCAACTGCACACGACACAAGGACGTTCATTGTCAAAAAATGTGTGTGATGGATGAAATGGAATGTGTACTTACCTCAAAATATTGAGAATTATTATCCCCTCTACTGGTGGCAGTTCAACAAGTTTCCCATCAACTTCCAAGCGCAATTCTTTGTGCAATTCCTTCACAGTCTTGCGACCGACTATTTTCCGAAGTCCCATCTTAACGTAGTAACTCTTATTATGTAACCGTGAATTAAACTTATTTGGATTCTCTTCACGCGCATTGTGGAAATCCAGGCATAGATCCGCATCTACTCCGATGCCAAAGTAATTGTTCATGACAAAGATTTGAGAATTATCTTCACTTTGAGCACCACCACCTAGAAAGGTTATTTTTGAAAAAGTTAGTAATTCGGTTTCAATCCGATACCTTCCGTTTAGGTACAATTGACAATGTATTTAATTTAAGACAGAAATATATAACAAATAAATAAATGCGCGTCCATAATGTTGATTCCATTTTAAGAGAAGGAAAAGCACAATGCAAAACTGGGCCAGCTATGTTATCAGAAAGCAGGCAACTTGCTCAAAAATCAATAAAATAACATTTAAAATCTAAATAAAAAAATATAAAGAAAAAGCGATATCTGAAATGCCATACAAATCTAAGGTGTTAACTTTGAAGCCTGAATAGTGATGGGTCAAATTTGATCTATGCTCCTAAATAGAATAAGTTATAATGCTTTAAGCGCAGTGGATGGCAACTGATTTTATGTAATACCATTCTTAATGAAATGTGAAGTGCAATGCAGCACAAATGGTTTAAGATACTAAGTAGGTACTGTTCTCCTAAAAGAAGGCCATTCAACAGATCAGAATACCAATTATGGAAGGCACTAACATAAGAAACTAAATTGAAAGCTCATGTCAACGAGAGAGTCGAAAAGCTTTCTGTGTAGGCTTGTGTAGTTCACGAACGAACTAGTTCAAAAAAGAGTTCAAATAATGGAAGTTCAGTAGTTCAACAAACTCAAATATACCTTACTCTGAATTCAGTAAGAATTAGAATTAGAAATTTAGTCGATCTGAACTGGACTAAATTGAGTGCTTTGCTTTGTGTGTGTATGGGCATTGTCCACACCAGGGTTGCATCGAGCATCGTTGCGTTGCCGGTGGTGTATATGACGACCAACTGGCGAAAATCGCACAGGACTCAATTTCCTGAAGAGTGAACTATATTGAACTAAATGAACTAGAAGAAGAACAGAACGAACAAGTTCAATATATTTTGGAGCAAATAATTCCGCTCGGAACACGCTGGGACAGGTTCAGCAATGATCGCATGATAGAATCAACGAATAGAAGGTGGTCCTCTGTAGCCAGCTAGCAGCTGTGAGATCACTCCCACGCTTTGGCCTATGTTTAATAGTGCCAAAACCAACATGCTACTTATGTGTGACAGTAATGCACTCAATGGCCACATGTCGTGAGATGAAAATAGAACTTGCCATTGCGATGAAGAAGAACAAGAGGATACTCCTCACTATCTGCCACCGTCTTATTATTTCTGAGTTGCAATACATTCCACAAACATTTGTTTACCCTGTCTTTTCAGATTCGTTAAAGCATCGTGATGGCTGAACACTGCTCAAAACTAGTGGTACATCGGAGTAGTCTCACAAATCACAATGAGTCCGGTAAGTCGTGACAATTGCCCGTCTCCCCGTACACATAACCTAACCTAATAAGAAATAAACAGAAAGACTGTATGTGATAAAGTCAAACAGTCGAACAGAGTTTGAGGATATAGTTTCTGATGTGCAAGCAGGATTATCAACAAACTATGACAAACAAGACCGAAACATAACACACTGCTTTCTTCATTAATTCACTGCTTCTATTCTAGAATTGGTCAGTCTTAATTCTACAATCTGAATCTCAGAACGATGCTTATGCCAGCTCCTAAGGTAGGTAGGTTTTCGATTCGCAAAGACATAGAATAGCATAATTACTTGGGAAAGTTGATTTTCAAACTGAAAGCCGATCTAAAATACGTATCATTCCTTTCTATTAAATAGCGCTGCATTAGAAAGGAAGAAAACAAGATTAAAGATTGAAACCTTTTTGCGATTAGGTGCATGCATTCGAATTTTGAATATTTACTCTGCTCTGTAAATGAAACAAACGCGTTGTGTTAGCTTTTTTCTTATATTGATTTGTCTACAGCATGGAACTCAAGAAGAAGAATATCAATATGTTTAGTATGAATCAATGTGTATTGCACAAATATATTTCATACAAAAAAATGTGAATGAGGCAAATTAATGTAACGAAAAATGTATAATACAGCATGCAAACTCACTCTACAATGGAATCAACTACAACAGTGTTAAGCGTAAAATAATAAGATCTGATAATTCATTCTGCTCTTGTACACATATGTACATATATACACTCGATTGCACATCTTACCTTTACAAGTTGATTATCATCACAATAAGAAAAATATTAAGAAAAATAAAAAAGAAATGAAAAGTGAAAATAAACACAAATTATAAATATAAATTACATAATGACACTGATGATCATGCAAATTATTAGCAAATCATCTTTTCACATCGAACTTGCAGCATAATCATATACCAAACTGTAACATGTTTTTTTTTTCGTTTTCTTAATTACTTAAATTATTTACTTTACAACAATATTTAACTGTATCATCACAATTGTTAGTTAATTATATGTTTCTAGTTTTTTTTGTTTTTTTTTTCTTTTAATGTTTGTTTAATTTATATTGAGTTAATTACTTTAAACAAAAATAAGTGCTACATGTATGTAGAACTTTTTGAACCATTTTGTTTTGTTTGTATTAACTATTTGCAAAAAAATAGAGATTTTGCAGTAAACATTAGTTTTTTTTCTGTTTTCTATTTTTTTTCTCTCGTTTTTTCTAAAAACAAACACCAATGAAAATTGTAGAACAAAATTTCTACACACATAACATTTAGACTTTTGTTTAAATTAAAAACAAACATAAACAAAATTATAAGGAAAACTAAAAGTGTATAGTTATTTTTGTATAATATTGCTTTATATTTGTTTTACTTTTAATGCATAATTACGGTAGCATTGTTAATTGTATTGTTTCGTTTTGTTTAAGTGTATTGTTTTTTTTTTTGGTTGCAAATATTGCCTGAGTTTTAGAAAAATTTTGAACATCAAATGACCTGATATATCACTGGCCGGTAATTGATGATGCTGATTTTGTTGTAGATGTGCTTGATGAGCCTTCTTCTTCTTACCAGTGGAATTTGAAGGCGCTTTCAGCGCTGTCTCATCGGGCTTATCCTCTGGATGGAATACCACTGTCCATCTATCTAGACGTATCTCTTCGGCTTCAATGACATCTCGAAGTAAATTTAATGGATCCTCGCCGCCGGTATACCCGGACCCCCAACAGAGGACACGGGCTAGGTCATTTCCTTAAAAGTAAATCGATATTCAATTAATGATTTGAATATGGTTTTGATGATGTATTTCATCTGTAATGTAAAAGACCATAGCCACACAACCAACGTGATCCAGTGGGCAAACAGTGAAAATGACAACTAAATTATTTCACGTTGGCAGTGCTATTTCGGCAAGTTAACGACCCAAACCATCTACAGAATGCTGACAAATGGTAAAGAGAGTGATAAGAGACATTCAAAATGCTGTCTGATTGTAGTTCTTTCATTATCGGCTTAGTAATCAAATGAAAAATGTTTCTTTATGTACCTGTCCCCAATGGTACAATCGCACACGGTGGACTGGAACACTCCGAATCCTGGCCAACATTGTCCAAACATTGCAACACCCAGCCAATAGTTCCATCGCCTCCGCACACCAAAATTTTATAGTGTTTAATTTGACGAAAAACGTATAACCTGCGAATAGAAAAATGAGACGTCCCAAACTGATGCGCAAGCAGATTGAGACGAAGCTTACCCTGGTAAAGGACCTCCATTATCAAGATCGAAAACTTGATAAGGATTTAAGAGTTTCCTAAAGCTCGATATTAATTCTAAACCCTGACATCCACCAGACTTGACATTGACAAACACAAGCAAAGGTCTTACATCTGACGGCACCATACTGGGTTCAATGTTTGGTAGTAACAACACCAGCAGCTTCTTGTCCTCAATCATGCTTTCCCGTAGGTTATAGAATGCACGCACCTAAAGGATTACATACCCAAAAGTAAGCTATCTCGATCTGAATCACAAGGATCTGCGTAGAATACTTACAGCTTTCTGCGAGTCCTCAAATGTCAACACAACCGATCCGTACTCGTAATAAATCGGACCAATACTAATAAACTTATTCTCCTCCGTTACGTATCTACTCAAAATCTGTTCATAGTTTCTTTGCGATAGTCCTGGCGGGAGATTGCCAACAAATAACGCTATATTTGGTCCATGTGGATCTTGTTTGTGTTGCATATAAAATCGCATTAATTCCATTTGCCGTATTGAGTCATTACCCAGCTGCTTCATGATGTCCCATGGACGTTCGTTCCACGAGAGGATTCTTTCAGTTACTCCACGATCCAGTAACACTTCCGAGCATCTAATTCGTGCAAATAAATCAGTAAATATACACAAATAAATGTAGAAACTCTTCAAAAGACTCACCTATAGTCCTGAATTTGATTATCTTGCAAGCCGAACTTGTCCAGTGCATCTCGAATCAAATCCTTTATTGTAGTCGAATTATCTACAGGAACGCTTACATATGGATCTTCGAGTTGTGACTGCAACTTGCCAGGGTACACACGTACAAAACCATTATCCCTGTCATGAAACCTGAGATAAATAGCGGGTCGTTTGCCTTCTAGATGGGTCAAATTAAGTATCGGTGTCGGATCGACAAGTGGTTGATCTTCATTGCCACTTGTAGCATACAAATCGGTTAAATAGAATGCCTGAAAGAAAATGCATACAATGTTTGTCAATAGCGATTATTTTGCGTGATATATTTCACTTACACTTGGATCCCGTGTTATATGAAATGCTCTCAATGCTGTAGTTAGTAGTTGTTCTAATGTACATGTCCTAGCAATTGTAATGACACGGTATAGCTGCCGTTTCAAGGAACTATTTCCATCAAACACTTTCACCATTTCTGAAATTCAAATGCGTGCACATGTGTTATCGAACGAACGCATCCCGCATGTAATTCTTCTCGTCTTACCCTGATCTCGCTCTTCCCGCTCTTTTTCTTTCTTCTCTTTATCTTTGTCAGATTTATGAGCTTGTGAATCGGCGCGATAGTGCGATGGTCCAGCGCTGCCTGCTCCAGCTGTACTACTGCCACCAGCGCATCCAGCAGGAGCTCCAACACCAACAGTGCTAGGAACTGCATCAATTTTATTGTATGCTTCATCATCTTTGACTTTAGGTGCTTCACCGCTGCTAAACTCTTCGGAAATACTTCGAGCTAGAAGTGGGTTAAAGTCATCTTTGGTTAGATAAGATGTGTTTTCTAACAGTGGACTGTGTTTTGTTGTTAGTATAGCAAACAGGAATTCGAAAGAAAAAATATTTTCATTTATATTTAAAGCCCTCATATAGATCAATGTACATATTATGTACATACTAATGCAGGTAAATTTTGTAAATGCAAATCTCTTCAATTAAGCAATACAGTTTCAATCCGACACTAAGTTTATCATAATCTCTAATAAGCACGTCTGGTGGAATGCGAGTACCTTTCGATGACCGTGCCCTCTGCTCACTCTGATAAGGTTGCTATATGTACACAATCTTTGAATATCGCATTCCACATAATGCAATATATAAGCGTATTTGTAAGCGCAGGAGTCTTCGATTCCGATGCAGTCCGGTGGGACAAAGCAACAGAAGCCACCCGCATCGGAAGAGGCGCACAGAAGTGAAGATCGACCTCAACCAGCTTGAAATGTGTGTAACAGGAAGCAGATAGCAAGAGATGGCGCTGTTAGTTGAGGCCCTGGTCCACGAATGAATCATGACATATTTGGTAAGTTGAGTCGCCATCTTTGACTAAACCAACGGTTGACCGTTTTCGTTATTGCTGTCTAAGATGTTAAATGGTACATAAAGAGATTTGCATGTATTCTTATCCCATAATAATATTTATCTTGTTAATATCATAAAATTCAGTTTTAATATTTTTTAAAAAACAGCACTAAGCACGAAACACTTACATTAAATATTTTCATATCTGCATGCAAACATCATTCATGCCAGCATAAATGTGCATTTTGGTTTTGGAAAGACATTCACAATATGTTTGTTAAAGCAATAAGAAAATAAAAAGAAACAAAAAAAACATTTCAAAATAAAATAAATAATCAAAAATATGTTCATATGTGAATACATTGCTCAAACAGATACGTGTATCCATTTGTATTCATTTCTTATGCAAAAAGTATACGAAATAGACAGACAAACAATTGATAGGAAGGTAGTTAATATGGTTAGTAGTTAAAATAGAATTGTTTGAAAAAAAAAACAATCATAGGAAAACAGATTAATATTTACAGAAAAAAAAAGTTCAAACAAAACGATGTAAGAATATAATTTATGTGTAAAAAAAAATAAAATAAAAGTCATGGTTTAATTTTAAAGAAACAAAAAAATCGAGCACAATTCTGCGCCTCGTTTTTCTATTTTCTAAATGCATTTCTAGTTGTGCACGGATCATAGCTGCAAGTGTATGGTCGTTAGCCAATAAATCGGACAAATATAAAGGAAACTAAGAGCGTGGTACTGCTACAAAACTTCACTAAAGCAACTTGAAATGTAACACAGCCATATGCGGTAACTATTTCCAATTTAGCGGTAATGTAGTTATTGTTAAGTTCTCGTCAATAGTCGCTGGGGATAAACTCATTTCCGTGAATCAATTAATCAGCCCATTATAAACCATGAACTGTCGTCTAACGATGCAACTTTTTAATTAACTTTAACTTCGAAGTAATTCTCAACTATTGTTAGATTAGCACAGTCTTACTGTGAACTGCTTTTTTAAAATTAAAATATGAAAATATGGCATCCTCCCATTGACCACAAGTGTGTTTGTCTATCAATAAAATAAGAAAAAACTTGTTTGACTTGATGAATGTAAAACAGTATGCATGTACACATATAGACTGAAAAATAAACTGTGAACGATGGGAACTCTTGAATCACACGTGACTTTATACAGGGTGGGCCACTACTCGTTTTTTTTTAAATCATAGGTTATTTTGACACTGACAGCTGTTTCCCACTCGAAATGTTGGCAGAAAGTTAGTATCATACCTCCGCGGAACGAAATGTGTCGCTTAAGCTTGAACAACGTTGGAAAATGAAAAAAAAAAGAAAACTTATATCCAAGTGAGTGCTATGTAGCCCGAACAGTGCGTTTTTGAAAAGTAGAAGTTTTTTGCCGAAATGAAGCACCCAACCGCGACTGTTGTACGCAAGTTTGTGCAAACAGTTCGTGAGTCTGGTTTGCTAGTGGGCAACAACCGTCGTTTAACGGTGCACACAGATGAGAATGCGGCTGCTGTGGCCTTCTTCGAAAATGAGGCTGAGAACAATGTTTCGGTCAACGATGGGCGTTACAGAGCCATGGTAACCGACATTTTTTTTACTGAAATTGAACGCATGCATATGGACGACCTCTGGTTCATGGAGGGCGCGCCATGACACACAGGCCACAATCTTTTGCACACCAAATTCCCAAATTGTGTTATCAGCCGCCTTTGAATTTTTTAATGCCAACAATCCGGAAACGATTTAAGCACTTAAGTCCAATATCATCCATGTAACCCGTGAGCTACAGCCCGAAACCATCAACAAAGTCTTTGAAAATTGGGGTACAGAATGCGCTACTGCGAAGTCAGCCGATGCAGCCTATTGAACGTCGTTGTATTTCATAATTAATAGGAATGTTTGTTCTTACTTATGAAACTATGGAAACAGATTAATTTTGTTCATTTTATTGCGTTTTTAAAAAGAAACTTGTTTTTAGTCCACCCTGTATTATAAATCCGACGCAAAGTGAAGTTCAAACTTGGGCTGTAACACATAAAACTAACGGAAGTCGTCATGATTTCATAAAGTTACAGGTTTCGATGCATCAAAGTAATGCCCCTTAATGCCAAAAATTCCTGTTTGTTGTCTTTCAAATTTTTGTTTAGGACTGGATGCATACACATATAAAAGTGCAACATTGTGCCTTAAGATGGATCCAAAAATAAGCTAAGCAAGAATGAGCAATACCAACTCTGTGAGGTCTGTTCTACGTCATCTATTCGCGTCCGGAAATGATATAATGACTTTCCAATTGTTGTACCTTATAGAGACAAATGAATATTCAAGATCCAAGATGGTCTTCCTAAATGAAAAGCTATGTATACCTGACTTCGAATTTGTATTAGGCACAACCTTGTACACATTTTCTTGCACATATCAAAAAAACCAAAAAAAATTTGTTAATATAGAAATCAAAAATCAAAAAAAAAAAAAAAATACAAAAAGAATAAATTAAGAAAAAAAAAAAATAAATCACAAATCATTCAAATATTTAAGTCGTCATCACCTCTCCGTTCTCTGTAACGTGGTCTCCGCCATCCGAATGATATTCGCCGCATTCTTTTCATTAATCGACTAAACAAATGACCATTTTCGATTTGTCTTCGACGTCGATTATCCAAGTGATTATCGTTAATCGCATAGAAATTGTCATCGTATGGCTGATAATTACCATCTTCATCCTGAATTGTTATCTCAATATTTTGAGATACAGTATCTAAACTGAATTCACTTTTGCAATTGTTGTTGCTACTGTTTGGACGTTTTCGTTTTGTGAAAAATCTCGAGTATCTCTTGCTGGCCGGCACCTTAATGCCTCCAGGCTCTTGAAATGACTTACTTCGACCAACTGATGAGGATTCACTGGAATGTGCCGAACAGCTTGATGTTGTTGGTATCCTAAGTGCTGGCGATGCACTAGACGCTGTCGTCGACAAATAGTTACCCACTCCGCTATCATTTTGTTTAGCTGTGCGAGCATCAGTCCAATTGTCAGCGCTATTATGTCGATTGTCAATCGATGTATTACTACTACTATTATAGCTTACATTACTACTAACTAAGTTCGTACTAGAGTCTATATCGGTTGCTGTTAAATCACCGCCAGTATCTGAAGTTTCATAGAAACTCTCATTAAACACTGGATTGAGGTCGTCCGCTGATGTTATTGCTGCTGGAGCTGCAGACCTAATCAGCATATTTGTTTCACCATTATGGTACTCCTCGTCGATGTCATCGATATCTTCTTCAGTCGTATTCGAGCTACGATTTATCTTTGGCCAACTTTTTCGATTTATCACATTGAGCTTGCGAAAAATGTTCGAATAGCTTCTCGAAACGCTACTCACGGCGCTTGACCCGCTACCATTTTCGATGTCCGACTTCTTGTGTCGCGTTTTTTTTCGATTCGATGACTTTTTCTTTGAATCAATTGGTAGCATGGATGACGATAGAAGATGAAAATTCTGATGCGTACGCCGTTTACGGTTCTGCAGTTCTTGTCTTATTGATAAATCACTGTCAGTGCTGGCCTCACATAAACCTATTGTTCTTAACTCCGCTAAATAAAAGAATTTGTGTTTTGGTTGTTGTAAATTATAAATGAAAAGAAACATAAATAGATACAACTTAAAAATAGTGAATGAGCCGTGTTGATGGGATAAAAGTGTCTGGGTGGGTGAATGTTCGATATTTTTTTGTTTTTTTTCTTGTTTTTGGGATCTCTAGAAGGGGGGTTTTGCTTTGAAGCTTTTTAGTTTAGTTCATTGTAGTGTTGTTACTGTTGCTTGGAATTTATATAAACGAATGGACAGGTCACAGATGATTGATAAATTGTATACTCTCAAGCAAGGCAGCAAGAACAAATTAAATAAATAAAAGAATAACAAATGCATTCGCAGGTATAAAAGGCTATTTTACATAATCCTATCACAGTAATGGACGAAGAAATCTATGAAGAATATTTTATTCCCTCTATAGGTCGAACCAAATTCAAACAAAATTACTTTGTAAGTGCAGTCGAACTTCGATAGTTCGAATGTCTTGATAACCTGAGGAGATTATTTGCCGTCACCTTCGGTAAGTCGAATTCTAAAAGTGAATTCCCATATTCTGCGTGGTGTTATAAGTTCGTTTTATAATGCATCGCTTGCGGAGACACTGCCACTGTATGCTCCTATGTGACATAGGAAAGTGTATCGAAAAAGAAAGATGCGACTGTGAAGTATGGTGTTCCGGCAAATACAGTGTCCACCATTTTAAAAAAAATAAAGAAACAATTGTCACTGCAATCCAAAAGGGTGATGTAAGTGCCAAGAGACTTAAAAAACCAAAGTACATATGTATACCAAATTTGGATTTCAGTTGATAACTGAATTTTTTTTTCGTGGCGACTGATGGTTCCTGTTGTCGAAATTTAACTGTAGTAAGTTTAAAAGATAAAGATGACATTTTTGAGCATCGAATTAACTATTCAGTCTATAGAAAATATTTTAATCATATTCGCGACGCGATACGTGTGTCATGTGGATCCCCTTATATGGCCCATACACGACACAGACACAGCCGCGTCGCTGCAAACCAATATATTTTGTTGTTGTGTACATGTCTGCGCATCAGATGGTCTGTGTCGTGTGTATATTAATGTCGCATGTTCGCAGCGACCGTCTGTGTGAATTCAAACATTTTAGAGTTTTGCGTGGTCTGCTGCGACGTGTCTATGTCGTTTATAGTGAGTTTTGCACAGACCAGCGGGAAATCTCATATCGTAAACATGAATAAAAAGACGGATAGACAATTTCGGATCGAGTTTTTCAAAGTTTAAAATAGTTTGCCGGTTTTGTGGCATGTAAAGTCGAAATCCTCACACTCCTTGGTCCAAATTATATTTTTTCTTTCGTCTCTCTTTTTTTTTTGATTTGCCAAGCGATGATTATGCCGACACAAGCTGTGTCTGTAATTGTTCACCACCCTACGAGCAGGACAAAACGATACAATCTAATGTCTGTGCATGTTGTCTCCACTGTGTGTGAGGAAGAGGTATTTGTACAGGCTTAAGGTTTGCAGAGACGTATCTGTATCGTGTATGGGCGCTATTACACAGTTCGGAAGCATTACGTCACATGTTAAAAATCTAATGAAAAAATAGTATTGGAAAGCAAATCATTTGTTCTAACATTTTGCAAGAGAGTATACAAAAAAAAAACGAAAAATTAAATAATAAAGCTAACGAAATAACTTTTAATAACAAACAGCTGTGCATGGCTCTACAAATAGAAACAAATTAACTAACGACATTGTGAGAGAGTTTTGCATTCTTTTAAGTTCATTTTTGCATTTATCATTATTATAATTTCGCTTCCTTAAAAGAAATGCAAAAAATTCTCAACGCACATCAAAATAAATTCTAAAAGAAAAACAAAAAAAAAATATATAAATAATGTTTACAACATTGACAAACACCATTATGAAAGAACTCCCACAAGCAGACCTTTTGTTGATTCTCTTATTAAATTTGTGCATTAATTTTGATTTGTTTTAATTATATTTTTGCTTTTAACACTTAACTTCGGTGTGATCGATTTTTATTTCAATTTATGGCGAACGGACAACATTTAAAATTTGAGTTTCTAGCAGATTTTCTAATTCTTGTCTTTCAGATCTTACAAACATGAAGTGATTAGCATTATCTATTTCATTGCTAAGTAGTGGCCGTATTTATCTATAGTGAAGGGAAATGTGTTTATACTTACGACATGAATAATCTCGGACGAGTGCGTTTTTGGATTTAACCTGCACCCCAATGATCGCCTCAATCGGGACCTCTGTTCTGGGTATTGAAACAGAATGTGGTGGCAAGTATATTGGTTGCAAGATTCCAAAATTGCATTCGGTCGTAAGTAAAATGCGACATCCTCCGTGTGTTGTCATCCCGCACCACTCGCAACGGTAGCCTACGTGTTGAGAAAAAAGAAGGTAATGTTTCATGTGACAATTAATTACAATTTAAAAGTATTCTTAAAAGTAGTTCAGTATGCTCTCAGTTATTCACAGTCTCCTGCGATATTTTTAGAAACATTTTGTCCTTGGATAGCTAGGACGCCTCTAAAGTGTGCTCTGCACCTAATTTTGTGTCAAGCTTCACGAAGTCTGCCACTTCGAGGACTACTAAAATTTGTACTTCTAAATAAATACATAATCTAAATATCTTGGGAAAACCCGTTGTAGATTTTATGAATTAATGTGCGACTGTATGCAGAATATAAAACTTAACTTTTGAGGATAAACAATGGCTGAGATTTATGTGAAGTAAGTTACGCTTCAAACAGAAATAAAGAAGTATAGAGCTAGTCGACTTCTACCTCTCTTGCTCCTTATTCATTTTTGATAGCGTTTTTTATATCTTTTTCTCAAACCCAACGGACTAATCAGAGAATGCCATTTACATTATTTCGTGAACAACCGTCAAAGATTCAGGAGTCGATTGATAAGAGGTCAATGACCTGTGAAGTCGGCTTTCTCTATAGTACCTGATTCTGGTTAAGGGGTTAGGTTAGGTTAGGTGAATGGGCTGCCAGCGAAATCGCCAGCACACTTAGACCATGTTGGTCATTTGTGATACCCATAGTAAGACTACTTGTCGAGTACTTATCGACAACGCCCGTGAAAGATGGTTAAGGGGTTAATCCACTCTAGAAATCTCGTCTAACCTTTTGAACTCCAAAAGAGTCAAATGTTGCTATGACGCTCTACAATCCCTTGCTAGACACAAAAAGTGAAGCTTGGTTGGGTCTCTGAACACAGGGGTATTGCAGGCAACGAATCCGCAGTTGAGCTCGCGAGGGCTGGCTCGGAATCTGCATTTATCGGTCCTGAACTGTACTGGAATGTCAATTGGACAGCAGTCACAACTCTGATTAACGAATTGTAAAACCAACTTCGCCTAGACCAGTGGACACATGGTCATGGTCTTAGGCAATCCTAGCGTTTAATCAGCCTTTATTCACATAAGGAAATACTCAATCTTAACAAAGAAAACTTGAGATTGCTAACATGCTGTCTTACAGACAATTGTAGCCTGAACTACCACCTTATCCATTTAAACTTGTGTCAAGACAAGGTCTATCGGCTTTGCGTCGAAGAGGATGAAATTTCTGAGCACATTTTGTGCGAATGTTCGGAACTAATATGGTTAAGGAAACGTATCATCCATACGGAGATACTCATTACGGTGGGTTTAAAAACTCCACTACTAAAAACTTACTAGCTTTCATGAGGGATGTAGTACGTCTTTTGGGATAACTGCAACCCTCCGGTACAATAAATCTATCCTGGTCGCGGTATCGTTGCCTTCACGGCATGGTTTGTACAAGAGGAAAAAAATCCACTCTAGAATTTCCGAGAAATCGTATTTTTTTTTGTTTAATTGTCCCCTAAGACCTCAAAAATGATGTCCCAAAAGATAATGGTCGGGTAAAATCTCTCAGTACTCGGTTTACGAATTTTAGTACAAGGCCCAAGACAAAATTACTTATTATTTTCTAATACTCAAAACTTCAAACGCGTGTATTTCAAAATTTCATTTTTTAAGTTCGCCGGGACCATAACTCAGGCGATTTTCAACCGATTTACTTGAAATATTGAATATATGTACCTTGCAAAATACATTGTCTATGGAGGTATAGTCGATTTTTTTATATATCGACTATACCTCCATAGAAAATGTTTGTTATTAACAATTATCTGAAGAAATTTTTCACTTTCCACTATGGAAGTGCGCCATTTGGCAAAAAGTAAATATATTGAAAAAAAAACACCGTACTTCTATTACAGTGAGTACATTAAATTCAAGAAAAAATAAATTGGCTTATTGTAATTCGAAAATTACAGGAGCTGTTTGTCTGACCGTGGACCCTAAACAAAACGGATTCGTCGGAAAAACGCTGCACAGTCGCATTTTCAAATTAATCACAAATTTCATACAGTCACTGATATGTATTATAAATACTCTTTTCTTTATTGGAATCTTGATCTTGAATCTTGAAATCCTAAAAAAGCCTTTTTCGGCGTCTAGAGTGGCTTAACCCCTCATTTCCTTCGTAGTTTTCATTATTTCTGTAACTACTAAGAGAATATAAACAAACGATCGAAGTTTAAGCTTTCTACAGACAAGGGACGTCTCTGTATCTTTACATTTTTGGATTACCTATTCAAATAAGCATAAAGTTACATAAATTGCTTGATGACAAAACTATGTATTGCGCCAATTATTTCCAATCATTTGGATGATAAATACCCATAGTACTCAATATTATAACTCACCTGTAAGACATTCCGATGACCAACAAGTTTTCTTGCAATAGGCGCATTTTGATGTAGATGGAAGGTTCCCCTCTCGCCAATGATGCTAAAAAGACCAAAATATTATTACTATTTAAACAAATTTAAAATATTTTCGTAAAAATATTTTATCTTAATAGGAAACTTGTTCTTCTTTTGATGTTTGAAAATCAGGTAGAATAAATATTTATAAATAGTAAGCTGATCATTATCCGAATGATACACTAAAAGGGTCGACATCTTGAAAGTCGTTCGTGCCACTTAACCAAACAATCGAAGCATAGCCCTGTCTGCTCAACGTTGAGTTCCTTGTGCACTGCCGTGTTTCTTATCCTATCACGGCAAGTAACTCCCACAACAGTACGAAGAAATCTCCTCTGAGCTGAGCTTATATTCGGGATCGTATACTTTCGCTCATTACCTAAATTGCATGACCATTGGTGAGAGTTGGAACATATACTGAGTTAAAACTTCGCTACTTGCTAATAACATATTTTAGAATTGCGTTTTAATTTAATATAAATTAAAGTATAAATGAATATAAACCTTCATGAGATCAACGAGCCGCAATTTCGAACCATTTTAGAAACAAACAATGCTTCAGATCGATTTTAAATGACTTTTATGCAAGTTTTGATCTAAATATACGTACGTATAACACTTCTTCAAGTATAGGCATTGTCTTCCGTCTGGAACCTTGTTTATTTAAGTCTATTGACGGTATAACAAAAATAACAAACACGTAGCTACCAGCTAATGCAAACATTTAAAAAATGAAATGTTTCATGCCTTCTATCAGGTTGCTGTACTATTGCACTGTTCTTTTTTTTTTCATTTACTTGCGTGCTAGACAAAAATACTTAAAACTAGCTTAACTATCTTAACAATTGTTTTTACATCTAACCTACTGACCCTATACGGTACTCTAAGCTATTCTGATCTTCATTTAAGTATGCCTTTCGGCTTAGTCTATGTTTTTTTTTTCAGTTATAAACAGTCTGTTTTTGTTTTTTGTTTAGCCGAGAAAACTGGTAAAAAACTTGGTTTAATTATTGCACTGTTCTACACAAGGTATTATTCTACTCGTAGGTTTGTAAGAAAGGTTTTTGTGGACATGACGTTCGAAAGTGAAGTGGTATTTCGTACTTAAAAATGAGTGATAGTGGAATTGATAATCAACGTGACTCATCTACATCACAGAATAGTTTCATAAATTATCCCGAAACTATTCTTGAACAGCCATGGAAGCTGGGTGACAAGCAAATCAGCAGAGCTGATTCTTCGTGTTTTCGAAAGAGAAATTCTACATCGGATATATGGTTCTGACTGCGAGAAACGAATGGAGTAGAAGACACAATCGCGAACTCTACGAGCTGTACCAGGATGCGGTAGGCAAAAATCCGACGACTGCACTGGCTCGGCCACATCGAGCGCATGAGCAAGAATGGTCTTCGAATACGAGTCTCCTGGTTTGAAAAGGAGAGGAAGACCGAAGCTCCGGTATAAACACCAAGTCATCGCGAACGTAAGACAGCTTGGTCTTAATGCCTAGAAGCAGCGTGCCCAGGACCGTCGTCAATGGAAGGCAGCTATTGCTCGGGCTCAGACCCTACATAGGCCGTTGGCCTGAGAAGTAAGTATGTAGATGTATAATTTTTTAATTGGTTTCATTTTAGTTTGCGCTATATGAATTTGAAACCCCAAAGCGTTTTCTTAAGAGGCAAGTTTACCTTATTTAAAATTACTCGCTCAAAGGACAGTGAATAAAGACCTCAATATCCTGACCACCATAGTGTATTTCCGGCAGAAACCATTGCGGTAATAAAGGAGGTGCTGTCCTGGCTCAAACACAATGCAATATCCAAAAGGGGTATCACCATCTGTTCAGATATCCAGGCAGCAAATAAAGTTATTGAACAATGTCATGTTCAATTCAAAAAACATCCCATACATGCAGACTGCCTCTTAACGAGATGCCTGAGCATTTCAACATCCATACATCATCATCGTGTGGGTGCCGGGACATTGTGACATACTGGACAGTTGCTAAGCTGATGGTGGCAAATCCTCTTCTCTAACACCAGGGGAAGATCCACATTCTATGCCGATCGCTGCAGCCTACCATCCAAATTAAAGATACACCTAATTAAAACAACCAACCACAAATCGATAGAAGGCATCACCTGCCTTGAAGCAAAGGAAATATGATCAGCATTAAATCTTAAACGATCGCTCTGTCTGCTCAGACTAAGCAGACTTTCACTCAAGACACTCATCGGCGTCATAACCGGACACAGCACAATTGGCATAAATGCTCGCAGGATGGGTGTCCCATAAGTACAACGATTTCTGCAGAAGCTGCATAGATGAAGAGGAGATAGAGACCACACATCGCCTCCTCTGATCTTGTAGCGCTCTGGGAAGTCGTAGGGCTCACATCTAGATGCCTACTACTTCAACAACCGCAGCGAACTACATAAATAACGTAAGCATTACCCAGTTAAACCGCCTTATTATAGGCACCAATCTGGTGTCAAGATTATGAGTAGTTAATCCACGTGGTATCACAATGGGCCTACTTTTGCCCCATAGGCCCAAGACCATAGAATGCATTGCGTGCGCTACGTTTATAATCCAAAGAAAATCGTATTTTCCGGATTGCAAAGAGGTGCCAAATGAATACGTACGTGGCGTCCAAAATTCATACAACCCCACTACGACAACATCAGAGTAAAATGATTTATGTTGGAAAGGAACTGTCAAAGTTTGAACAAGTTGAAAGTTGACCAATTTCATCCGTTGTGTTGCATATGCTGTCAATTTGTCTGTATTCTATGGGTTTGGACCTTAATGCTCGTTTCACAATGCTGCGTTGCTGCCTCGACTACGTGCTGGTTACGACATTTGCTTTTAGGGATGAGTGCGTCACAATCAGCTGTTTTTTTCTTTCGCGCCCAATGAAAATATGAAGTAAACGCAGGGAAATGTCAAAAAGCACCTAAATGTTCCAGCATGTTGAAATATATTGGTGAGAGATTACGTCACTTACGTCAGACTACGTTGTTCTCACCACACAAATTTTTCTGACGAAAGTCAAAACGTAGCACGACGCAGTGAATGGCATGAAACGATTGTATTGTGCGGTTTCAAAAATGGGGCGACACACCAACGCAGCATTGTGACTGCCTCCTGGCTAACAACTAAATTTTGTATTCGATTAACTGAAAAATCTATTAAGGAACTAACGATTACCATTCGATCTAAATGCATTATCATTTTTTTTTAATATTCCACAACAAGTTAGTATCAACTATCAAGTAATATAAGTGTAACAAAAAAAAGTAGATAAAATTTACCTGATGTTTTACGTTCAATAATTCTTTGCCCGGAACGTAGGTCGCATTTTCGGTACAATCGGGGACAGCAAAATCTTGGCACTCAATATGGGCGAAATATTCGCAAACTATAGAACAAAAGAAATTAAAATTAAAATAAAAGAAAAAGTAAGAAAATAACCGGGATCATACCTAAACAGTGAACTGCGGGTGTTTCATCCAAACGCTTTCGGCAAACAGTGCAAAATTTTCTTTTGTGATGCGTCGGCTCGGACCAGCAATGTGCGACGGGATTCTTGTTTATTTTGAAAGAAAGAAAGAAAATTGATTAGGTTATGATTTTGGAAATATATATGAAAATGCATTAATTGCTACCTTTATTATACACGGGGCTATACCGGAACAAGGGGTTACCACACTGGTGACGCATCTTTCATGTATAATGAAATTGCACACTGAAATATGAAATGTTTGTTTTAGTTTATAAGATAACAGTTTGTCTTAAAATGGGATTCGAAAGCGGGAAATGAATTGAAATTGTTATGTATGTTACTCTGAGACAAAATTGGGAGAAAGGATAAAAAAACAGGAAGGAACTACGCAGACGCTCCGAGAAATTAGGCCAACCTGGATGCTCTCACAAGCGCCAGAAATGTGTATTTTATTGTGTTTTCTATGAAATAACTTCGGTGGAACATTGTCTTAAATGATGCACTTTTAACACTCATGTGGTTGCTATCAACAGGCGAGTGGGTAAGAAGGACACGTACGAGTAAATACGAGGCACATGCTTTAGAGTCTGAACTAAACGACATTAGAATATACATTAGGAATGTTGCTTACGTTTCGACAAGAAAGATACTGATATTTCGTAAAACCAGTCTACGTCCAAACGTTTTTTTTTTTACTTCTGAGCTCTACAATTACCTTGGGTGAATCGGATCAATTCACTGTGCCATAAACTAGTTTGTTTGACTTTGTCTAAAACTCCAAAAGACTTTTATTCATTGAAAGACGAATTTTTATGCATTATTGTCTTAACCACAAACAACACGATATAACTAGTCGTTTCCTTAATCATTTTCAAGAGATTTTAAGCAGCATCCAACATACCATTACTTACTAACTCCTAAAGTTAACTAACTCTTAGAAACAAAGTCTAAGAAGACCTTTGCACAAATTCTCCCAAAGAAGGACAAACCGACTAGGGGTAACCCTTTTGCGAACAATAAAAGTTGAACAAGTCAGTCAATGCTAAGTTTTCCATTTTCTAGTTCATGGCCTGGCCTTAAACGACACAAGAGAGAGAGAGCCAGAATTGAACACTGAAAATGAAAAAAAGAGAGACAAAAACAAAAATCCCTGGATGAACAACTCCTCCTTAGCGTGCAGTTTCAGACCAGGCCGCTGTACAGTGTACACCAGTCGGTAGCTCTGGTGTATGATGTATGCACTGGTTTCGTGGCAAATGACGACGGGAGGGTAAAGAGATCATCGTCGACGGGAAATGAAAGTGGGGGTGGATGGTTGAGAATATAAACTAGGCCGCTGACCTGACAGTGACGTCATGAAAACGATTTTCCATGTTGCAACAAGCGCAACACTTTAATAGCAAACAGAAAATGAAAACAAAAAGGTGATGGAAAGGAAAAAACTGAAACAAAAAACACTTTATGGTATCTGTACACTAACGGGATTCGTGATGAATTTTCTGTGTGTATCTGTGAAATCCAGTGGATAAAAATAGTGGTTCCCCTCAAATTGATTGCATAGTCTTTTGACTCCCGTAACTCAATCAATTTGGGAAGGCAATATTTCGAAAAAGTCTTCTCAAAAAACCATACAGAAGTAAGCGTTTTTGTAGTCTCGTCATTACACTCCCGTGAAAGGCATTCTCTGCTGCAAACATATGCAGGACAAAAAATCTTCTTTTTTTCTTTTCTTTTTTTGCTTTAAAAGGTGATTCATTGTGACTGTGTGTGAGAGTGAAAATACATTTCTATTTTTATTGCCTCGCGTATTTCTCGGAAAAGAGTTGCGCAGTGGAAAATTTTCCTCTCCCTTTTGAATAGATTTTCGTTTCTTCTTCTCTTTGCCATCAGCCACCCCCAAGAGCGCTGGTACAGAGCGGCGACGACGACGACAGCGACATCGTTGATGGTGGGTGATGATGATTATGAGTGGAGAAGAGTGATACTTTTTCACATAAAATTTAATTTTGGAAAAGCCGAAGGGACTTTACAAGTTATTAAATATAATTTTTTTTATTTGATTGAATCTTTTTTTAAAAGAAAATCATATAAAATAAGAAATAAAATATAGAACTGTCCAAAGATACCTGCACTCCGCCTTTCAAACGCTGTATGGAGTTTGCTTACACACATACGAATGCTCATCTAAATCAATTATAGTGCTAAATTACCAATAAAGTTGTATTGATTTTAGAATGTACCATATACGAACATACATTTATTTTGGAAGTGGTGGTCTTTCAGATATCTTGTAATATCAATAGCCAGCTTAAAACAAATCCATACTTTAGAACAGTAAGGTAATGCAGTGAGCGTATTTTAAAACTACAATGATGTACAGTCGTCTCATATTCCTCAACCATCAGAGAAAGATATCGAAAATAATACGATACACAGCAACCCGATGAAGGACGACAGTATCATCACAACTTTAATCCAAAAATTGGATTTTTTCATTCAAGATTAGTTACGTTTATTGAAGTTTACTGAGGCTAATTTCTGAAACGAATGACCAAACCAAATGACAGCATTTTAAAGCAACTTTGCGTCTGTTGATAAACAACTCCGTCCGAAAAAGACTACAGCGTGGGCCATCTAGTGGAATTTTTTTAAATCATTGATTATTTTGACACTGACATCTGTTTCCCGCTCGAAATCTTAACGGAAAGTCAGTATCATAACTCCGCGGAACAAAATCACTCTCTTTACGCTGGAACAATGTTGGGATATATTGAAAACTTATTTCCAAATTGAGTGCTGTGTAGCCCGAACAGTGCGTTTTTTGAAAAAAAGAAGTTTTGGCCGAAATAAAGCACCCCTCGCGACTACTATTGGCAAAAAGTTCATGAGACTGGTTTGCTAGTGCATAACAATCTTGGTCTCCATCGTTTAACGGTGCACACAGATGAGAATTTGGCTGCTGTGGCCTTCTTCGAAAATGAGGCTGGGAACATCGTTTCAGATTGACGTTACAGAGCCATGATAACCGACCTTTTTTTTTTACTGAAAACGAAGGATAAATTTGGACGACGTCTGGTTCATGCAGGAAGATAGGCCACATAGGCCATGCGACAAACCATATTTTGCACACCAAATTCCCAAATCGTGTTATCAGCAGTCTTGGCGATGCCATTTGGCCATCTCGGAGCTGCGATTTGACCCCTTTGGACTTTTTTTTGTGGGGAACAGGGAAGGACCTATGTTATGTCAATAATCCAGTAACGATTCAATCATTTAAGCCCAATAACATCCAAGCAGTCCGCAAAATACAGCCCGAAACCATCAACAACTTTTAAAACTTGTATTTGGCCCATCCTGTAGTTAATAGTAATAGAGTTTGATTAGACACCCTTCTACAGCACATCAGCTAAAGTTAAGAGTCTTTCTCCTTAAGAAACTATTTAGAGTCTCCTTCTAACTAAAAAGCAGATCAGTTAATGATCGGTCTTCTGGCTCTCCTGACTGACAAGAAACTAACCCCTCATGACAATGTTCTCAATTACAACCGCATTATTACTTCGAAAATGTGCAACTTAATTTGATCAACACCACACATTTATATTTAAAGCGTTTCCGTAGAGGCGAAGTATAGTTTCCAGATAAGCGGTAAAATGCTGTCAGTTCCCAATCATGACTGCTGCAACCCCACTTACAGCGCCATGCATTCGTTTAAGTCTGTCCCAACAATCCCCCGTCAGGCATTTAATACAATGAAACCCAAATGTACCACAACACGATGGCAAGGGTGCAATAATGCTCTTTTGAATTGTACTTCAACTTCGCCATTCATGTCAATTCAAGAGATAAGAACTTTTAATAGAAATACTTCCACTCTCAGTCCATTCAAAGTCTGTCATTTTATTTTTGTATCTTCCTCAGCATCTCATTCAACTGAAGATGAACATGATGAAGGTGTTAGCTTGAGAATATGCCCGCTACCCCGCCCGTATCATAGAATAAGTCGCACCACGTTTAACAGGCACCACCATCAGCGTACCGTTAACACACGAAAGCCGACATAAATTCTCTATTTCTGTCTTTATCTCTATCTGTCCCATAGTGGTGCATGTTACGTTGACATCCTTTTCGCGCCGACAAGTAAAACTAATAGATTGTAATGAACAATAGCATGCCACTTGTATCCCTTCGCCTGCTGTGTATTGTTAAGGAAGCCGAGGAACAATGTAAATACATTGGCATGAGGTAGAGAAAAGTACGTCATCGTGTTATTAAATGTCAATATGAACAGGTCAATGGAGCGGGTTTCATTATTTTCTTTTTTTTTTGCTGTTCCTTCTCCTGCTCCTGGTTGACACACCCTGTACGAAAGATTCGAGGAACTTACAAGTATCTTTAATTGAATTGCAAGTGCAATTCATGGTATTGTTCAAGCGTTGTTAATGGAAATTGTGAATGGATGCGATAAGTGAGACCATATGGACAAGACTTGGTGTGGGAATGACCTCATTTTGGAGTTACATACTACAGATGAAACGATCTTTTGTGCGGCACGATTGTTTTACGGCGGCCATTAATTGCCTGCATTCGTGCAAGACACTCCATGAAATTTAAACTTCGGACTAACCTTGCCACCAGTGAGTCATATCGCTTTGGAGGAACTCCTTGATGTTGGACGAATATAAAAACTTGTTTAACAATCCCTCAGGCAATTTCAGTTTATGAATGTCAAGGTTGGGCTTGAATTAGTATTCAAGAGATTATAAAAATACCAAAATGAATCACTGAAGTGAAGTAAAGGAGTTTGTTTACCTCGGGGCAAACGAGAACTCCACAAACGACATCCAAGTGGAGATCCGACGTAGAGTCGCCCTTGGCAACCGTTGCTACTTCGATTTCTCAAAACAACTGGGCTCAAAGCTCCTGACTCGAAGGACCTAGATCATACTCTACAAAACTCTTATTTTGCCAGTCCTGCCATATGAAGTCGAAAGCTGGATGATAAGCAAATCAGCAGAAAGAAAACTTTTCTTTCGGATATATGGTCCTGTCTGCGAGGAAAGTGAATGGAGGAGAAGACATAACCGCGAACCCAGGATGTGGATGTACTGGCACTGGCTCCAATGCTTCAGCAAAGAGGGTCTTCGAATCCGAGACTCCTGGTTAGAAAAGAAGATAAAGATGGAATCACCGGTATAAAGACGAAGTCATCACGGACGCTTGGTCTTGATGACTGGAAGTAGTGTGCTCAGCACCGTCACCTAGTTCTCAGACTGAGAACCTCCACGGATCGTAGGCCTGATAAGTAAGTAAGTAAGAAGGTAAAGCTGAACAGATCTACAAATCAGAGCAAATGCTGAATTCGTATCCGATCCAATGCACAATCAGTTTGCCGTTGATTTATTTAAAAACTTTAATAAATCAGTTCAATGTGCTTGTCTTATTTTCACATGATACACAGGTCAACGTATCAATTAATATTCCAGAAATATTTCAATTAATTCATTTATTTCTATGTCAACAGATCTTCGACTGCGAACCTGTGGGACAACAACAGAGGACGACCTCGACTGGAGGCAGCTAGCTAGAGACCGCGCTATTTGGAGAAGCTTGTTGGTTGAGGCCCAGATCCACCCTAGACTGTAGCGCCAAACAAAGAAAGAAAGAACTGATCTATTAGCTTATTTAATAAAACTTTTGAACCTTAAAGCAGGGATAACATGCGAATATTGTAAACGTTTCGCCTATCTATTGCTGACATTAAGCTGTTCGCAACGAGCACAATCTAACTAAAAGTTGGTGGCTAAATGTTAATCATTTCACCGGAAGATGTTATAATTTTTGCAAATGGCGTGGTACCGCAATCAGATTTGTCATTTGTGAACTAGACAGCTGCAACAGAAAAGCAATGGAGCACTTTACTCCACAAGATCGTGGAATAATTATGAAGGAAGCGTTTCTTGGTCGGTAACCATCCCAAACTTCCTTTTTTTGGTCTACTTGAAGCCGTGGGTTTATGCCAAGCCTCAGACAATCACTTCTCACCGGAATCTTACGGAGAGTCATGGCAAATGCGATAAAATGGGTACAAATGTGTATCAACACTGGCGTCAGCCACTTGGCGGATGTCATATTTTCCACTTAACCGATATGGATGGCGTTACAGTCGGTCAGGAGACCAGGGCCTAACTTATCAGCAACTACTCGTGTTGTGCCCGCTATTGTTCTATCCCGAGTGGAAAGGAACTACAGTTTTATGCCGACCCTGCACAGCCAAGTTTGAGAAGCTTTTTCTAGACAGTTATACTCTTTGAGCATTGTCAGTGACTCGCAAGAGGTGGGGCCGTCAGAATGATTTTGGTCGTATTGGGAATCGAACCCAGACACCGAGTTTCAAGTGTGTAGGAGTAGACGTACTTACCCACAACGCAACACCACAAAAGTGAACGATAGCTACTTGTAATTCATCGTATGGATTCGTATTACTACATTATTACTACAATAAACTGCTACATATATTATAAAATATCAAAGTATCTTTTAGAACAACCCCTTTCCAACATTAAGAGTGCCACATTTATACACATGGATTCATAGAGAATATAATGTGACAGGTATGGTTTATCGGAGCTATTTAATATATATATCGTAAGTAACTAATAGGCTCAATAGCGAGCGTAAGATCAATCCAAATAGTAGAATGTAGACCCCAACTCGTACACAACTATAGTATGTACAATCTTTTTTTTAAGTCGAAAGTAGAACTTGCGATTGTGTGCGTGTCTGGCTCAGAATAGGATCGAATTTTTTTTCGTCGAAAATACATACACTTGTGGAAAGCGAGACTTCCCCTCACAAGAAAGTGAGCAGTTACTCACGAAGGTGAGTGCCCACTATCTCCATCGAACATCAATGACTGTCAAGTCAGACAAACACACAAAAAAACAAAGTGTATTGATAGATTTTTCCAACTTTAGATGAAGAAATAATTGAGAGCCTTGGGAAGTTTGAGAAAAGGAAAACCATCTCCAAAATTCAAGAAACTTGTGGCATTTCAAAAAACAGAAGAAAAAAAATAAAAGAAATCCCGAACATACCTGTACTGATAAACATACATTGGAAGTAAAAGAAAATAAACTCATCTTCGTGATTCCAGCAATATACGCCTGGATGTTGGTTGGTATTACACATCCTTCCAACAAGAAATAATTTCCTTAAGGTTTTACTAACAATACTCTCTTCTCTCGATATCGACAGAAGTGACAAATACACACAAGTAACGATATCAGAACAGAAAGGATTTTTTTACTATTCAATGAATGTGTGCACATTTGTGTCTGTGTGTTTGTGTGTGGTTTACTCTTCTTCATACCAGTGAATTGGAAAAAAGCTCCTGCGCATTCCCACATTAAAAGAAACATTGTGCGAAAGAGACGACTATACATGCTCAGCAAGAAGGCAGTCATCAGTAGGTATTGCAGGCCAAGTCTATTCGAATACTTCTTGTAGGGAAAACACTTTGGAAAATGGGTTTTCAATGACGTCGTCGTTTTGTCATAATATTTATTTCCTTGGAACAACATTTCAAACTTCCAGTCATTCCATACTCTCCTTCTTTTGCTTTCCGCAATTCCATACAGCCCTCTCCCCCAAACACCTAGGGGTTTGTTTAATATTAAACTTGTGGTCATCGAAGTGTGAGTGAGAGTAATTGCCTTAAAATGATTATAGTTGTGTTTTTTTTTCCCTTTTTGGAATACTAATTCTGAATTGGAATGAAGTGAAAATAGAAAATGTATCTTTACTGGAAACATTGTTATTGATTCTAATTCGGTTTCACATTTCTGCACAGCGTTAATATTATCAACGGAGGGAGTTATTTTTAAAAGATTTGCGAATGGAATAAGAATGCCGTAAATATGTCGATACTAGTAGTTTTTTTTTCATATAGATATTTGACAGTCATTGGTTCAGGGTTATGTAAAAATTGATAATGATAGTGTTGAAGTTATATCCAACTAGATCTATTGTGTTAACGAATTGAACAAAACATGCATTGACTGACAAGCTGAGACTCATTGTCCTCGAAGTCATGAATCGGGCGCCAGTATTTAATAACGAACAATTGATTTTTGTGTATGTATATTCACATGACAGTGACACAGGACATGACACGAAGTGTCTAGCTAAGCAACAAACGTAACCCAAAGCTTATGTCAAAACCGAACGAAAAGTTGCCAAAATTCCAATGTCATCAGTGTTTTTTGTCAAACCAAATGGTGAAAATACAATTTAAATGTGGAAACCAGGGATGAGAAGAAACTTTTGAAAATGTATCGAAATCCAAAAAGAAATTAATTATAATTTTTTATTCAATAGAAACTACAAAACAAAAACTAATCACACTTGTTTTTTATAGCACTGAATTGATAATAGGATAATTGCGAAAATTCATAGCAAGTTGCTGGCAAATTTGGCTCGTTGTAAAATGTACTGAATCTGATGAAAGTGTAGTTGGGTACAAAAGCATAGGCGATTGTATCGTAAATAGTACAATTATACCGACTTTTTCATCCCAGCTCCGAACACAAAAATATTCGGAATATAATATATAAAAATACTGCATAGTATCACTGAAATAATCAGTTTACTAGCATTTTTATTTTATTTTGTATATTTAATACTTTTAACACACCGTGCTTAGATATACAAAGTGATTCATTACGCTTCCATATAGTTAACGAAACTCAACGAAACTGAACGAAGTGTTTGTGTGTGACTATCAGAGTGTATTCGCTGGAATCTGGATTGCTGAAGTTGACTTATGGTTGTGCCTTAAAGAATCATATTTTATTTTCACGATTATAAATATACTGTGAAAGTAATGAGGTTGTATTTGAGACTTTTACAATTATTCCAACTTCATTCAGATTTAGATTTTATACATTTTGTTCAATTGAACAGGTTTTCTGTCAGGAGTAACGAAATTAAGGCATATTCACAAGATTTGATAACATATTCCAGTTGACCTAGGATATATATAATAAATCTACATTTCATTCCGATATTAACACTATGGTAGTAAAGCTATTGTTTTTGTGCATATCAGTCATATTTTCAATTCAAAATGCATCAGAGGTTTTTAACTAAACCAAATGAAAGAATACCATACCAATAACATTAGTGCCCGTGGAGTCCGGGGTGGATCTGTGCCTAGCTTCTACAGCAACCAATCGTGTTTTATTGTTCTCCCACGGGTGGTAATGGTCTACAGTTTTATGCCGAAGCCGAACGGCATGGCTTGCGTAGGTTTTTCTGGGTGGGTGGTTAAATTTTAAGGGCCGATGTTGAATGTGAACCACACCAAAACGTCAAGTTTTTTTCTGCATTTCATTTGACATTTCTCAATTGCAGACTAACTCAATTTGATTCATGGAAAGATACACAACCGAGTCAATGGTCACAATGGTGGCAAGAAATGGCAACAGTGGATGATCAATTTTCGAAGAAAATCATCTTCAGTGATGAGGCACATTTTCACCTCAGTGGATTCGTCAATAAACAGAATTGCCGCATTTGGGCGAATGATAATCCAAGAGTGATTGTCGAAAAACCAATGCACCCACAAAGAGTGACTGTTTGGTGCGGTTTATGGGCTGGCGGCATCATCGGGCCGTATTTTTTCCAAAATGAGACTTATGGTCTTAGCTATATTGAAATGATAACGAACTTTTTATGGCCCGAATTAGAAGATATGAATGTGGACGATATGTGGTTTCAACAGGACGGTGCCACTTGCCACACAGCTAACGAAACAATGGCTCTTTTGCGCGACAAATTCAATGGCCGTGTTATCTCACGCGGTGGCGATGTCAATTGGCCGCCAAGATCATGTGATTTGACACCGTTGAATTTTTTTCTTTGTGGTTATTTGAAAGAAAAGGTGTACGTCGATAAGCCAGCAACAATTCAAGAGCTAAAGGATGAGATAATTCGGTACATTAACGGCATAGAACCTCAATTATGCTTCAGCGTCATCGAAAATTTGGACCATCGGATGGAGGTGTGCCGCCGAGGTCGCGGCGGCCATTTGGCCGATATTTTGTTCCATACATAATTGAACCATACCAATATTATCATAATAAAAAGAAATGACAATAATTTCCTAAATAATTTGTGTTTTATTTAAAATCAACATCGGCCCTTTATATTCTCTGAGTATTGTCAGAGTAGAAATGGAGCCATCTTCTGATCTAATTCATTCATTTTATAAATTTAACTGTCATGACCTTGGCTTTGGAAGTTGTTATTGATTGATGACTGCATGATAACTTCATTTCTACTGCATTCTACTTCTACTACATTTCCATTGGAATATATATTCTAACAAGCCGACTGCTCATCTCCTTCACTAGTCCAATTTTACAAGGATTGATGCCGGCGAATGGAGAGATTGTGATGTGTCTTCTGAAATCCCTGCGTACAACAGCAAAAACAAATCCGACTGCTGTTTAATTTGTATGTCATCCTGCACATCAATTTCAGAAAATACGGATTTCTTGAACACTTTCTGGCACCAAGTTAACACAATTTTCTCATAATACTTCAAATAAAGTTTAACAGTACACATAATGAACATGTTGTAAATTTTGAAAACGATATACGGCAAGAATTTAGTACACTCCCAAAATAAATAAATATTAAATTGAATCACAGCTTTTGAAGGAATACGCTGTTGCAACTTAGAGGATTGGCACGAAGAACACATGCACAAACAAAAGGCCAACACGATCTCGGCAAAATATGGACTTATTCCCTTTTCAAAATAAACCGATTCAATTTACTAATCGTATCCTCCAACAAATCCTCCAATAATTGATTGTTGAAAATACTTAATTTTTGATTTTGTTCAAACTCCCCATTTCCCCCCACAGGGTGTGTGTCACTAAAGTTCAATATTCTACCTACGCAAGTTTCATTTCAAGCACTTCACGCCAATAATTCACGTTTTGAAACAAATTTGTATTACATTTTTAAAACAAACTAATTCTATTTTCATACCATGATATATTTAAACATTTTCTCAAACAAATGGTTTTTCAGATTTCTGAATTTATGAAAGAAAATTTCAAAAAGATCTAGGTCATAAAACAGTAGCAAACGGAATCCACAGCAAACGTAGCACAAACACCCCCAACAAAGAACGCCTCATTCATCACGGATGTGTGCTTCGATCAGCGTTGGAAGCGGCCGAAGAGGTATGTAAATGAAATTCAGCGATCAACGCCAAAAATATTAATCGAAGGGCTCATTGTGCGTCACTAATGACCACGACCGTATCCATTAATTGATGAGGTTGTTCGTTTTGGTAGCGGAACAAACAAACATTCAAATATGCAAAACCAATATGCAAAATGTAAAGAAAAACACGTCTGAATTCGTTCCGAGTATTTTGTAGTCCTTGAGTACACACACGGACTGGCTTGTAAACACTAGATCAAAACAAATAAATGAAATTACCCTCTCGGCGCGGACAGCTTTTTATAATAGTTTTATTGTGTTGCCTTCTATTAATAAAATATACATGCGGTCGTTATACGTAAATTTTGCAACACGCTCTAACTTTAGAATTAAGATTGAATGAGTACACTGTACTCGGACGTAGACGTTTGTGAAACGTACAACTCACTTTTACATGCGAATTTGAGAATGAAAAAATAAAATAAAGCCTATTACTGGCACAAATATGAAACGGCGGGATTCGTGTGATTCTGCTCTAATTTTAGCTACTCCTTCTGAGAGGGTTTAGCCGGTCATGAGACTTCCTCGCCTATGCTCACTTATTCAATTCCTCCACTAAGGGTACTTCAATAACTGTCGGGTTTCAAAGTGGGTGGCGTTATTCATTTTAACTGCACTTTATGTATAAAATCAGAGAAATAAGAATACCGACTTGTGGACAAGTCGGCCTATGGACAAGTGTTTCTCGGACTTATTTCGCTTTTACTTCTAATCGGAATCAAAGTCGAATTTTGACATTTCTCATGAAACTTTCGGTATTTTTCCTAGGCTATATTGCAAGCCATCACCTTAGTCAAGCGATGCAGTTTGAAACCACATGCATAGAAAACTGCACGTAATCGTATATAAGTTAAGGTAAAAAAAACGGGATCCGATTAAGAATCAACTGTTGGAAAATATATTCCAGCACCTAGATGGCCGAGTCGGCGAAGTAGGTCATTGCGTCGACGCCAAACAGTGGTTACACCAAAACCAGCCTCAAACAGCCGCTAACTTTTCAATAAATGACATGACTTGTATGGCGGCGTATAAGTTATACATTTTTGGCATATTATTGCGTGTTTCTTAGAGGATATCAACTTTAAATTGACAACATTTCTTTCGGTTTGACAAAATTCTTAAAGAATAGACTCATCCCGGAGCAAAGTCTATAAACTGTTAAAATTTTGCAAAAACATGGTACAATGCGAGAAACCCAAGGTAAGGTAATTGTCAAGCAGTTTAGAAAAACTTACAGTCTGCAGCTCTCTAAGGGCCTTTGGAATAGATCGGTGATTGATAAATTTGTCATAAAAAATTATTGTGGTCAAAAGGTTACCGAAACATGATCACTAAATTTTTGACCCATCAATGGTGCAATGCTAAGAGTACAACGCCTCTGAAAAAACAACACCCTTTACATCACATTACGGACTAGTTTTTTATGCTAACTTAGAATAGTTAAACATAAGATGGTCAATCTTTTTGTGAGCAAGTTCCTTGTAAAAAATATAAACAAAATTGCAAACACACATATAAGAATATGCACTAACCCGAAAGGCTCTTAAAAATACGATTAAAATAGCTTAAAGAGCCAGCAAAAGATTCGCACTAAGTGCTTTTGTTGAACTAATTAAGCATTTTTAGCGGCGTTCACACTCACCAATTTGTCCATGCGATTTGCTTGAGGACAAAAAGGTTTGGCTACCGTATTAAAAGTCTTACTACAAGACTGCCAACTTGTAGTAACGAACGTTCACATTGACGATTTGGCCAATCAAGCACGGTTGTCAAACAAATCGGATCGACAAATTGTTGAATGTAAACGCAGCTTTTGTCAAGCATGAAAGAGAATTAATATCAAATGGAGAAACTGCGTCGACTCGTACTCTGAATGCCTAGGATCAACTCCCGACATGAACACTACGTATTTCGCGTCGCAGTACTCAGAAAGGGTCAACATAAAGCTAGATCTTTGAGCTTGGCCGTTTGGATGCGATAATTGTGAAAGAACACACCTATATGGTACATAGAGCTTAAGGAGCATAAGCCTAGTTCAATTAAATTTAAAGAACTCAACGAACAAATGAAAGGTGTTTCTTGTTTGGATAAAACATGGAAGACATCACGAAACATAGCTCATAAACTCGAAATCCATTGATATTTAATGGCAGGGGATGTTTGTGTTGCTAGCGTGTACGGATCTAAGGAAACCTTGGCCTCTGTCTTTGTCTTCGAGCCAGTGGGACAACCCAGCAAGTGACGAGTACAACTGGAGTCAGACTTCAACCAACTCGAACGCACAACGCTTTACATTTACATTTTAGTGGTCGAAGCCAGCTCCACCGCAGACTATACGACGAAGAAGAATAATATCTTAATAAAAAAACTCTCACAGGGCACTTATATTGGAAACCCTTGCAATATATTTTTCCGTCTTTTCAGATTTTCCTATAAGCAAGGGATTTTTCAATCCATAAGTAACCTAAATCATTTTTTTGAGCCGATCATTTCCAATTAAGTCTAGAATAAGTTCCTAATTAAAGCCAGATTCAACAGAAAATTATACAGAAATTCCATTGGAACACTAATTGACGCACCTTCTCAAGAGGTGGTAAAGCAAAAAATATGAAAATGCTTAGTAGACAAATGATTAAAAATAATCGAAAGCCACTGATGGTATTTTTAGAAGCAAATTAAATTAAAATTTACAAATAAACACGTTCGCGATAGGCCGCTGACTGTATTGCATGTGAAATGTCTTGCTGTTTACCTCTTAAATAGTTTCTGCATCTTTTCCTCATTTCAGTTAAATAAAAGTGAAATGAATGGCATATTTTTAAGTGGATTTACAAAATTGCATACGGGCACACTCTATTGCGATGAAAATTGAAAAATTTATTAAAATACATTTTTATTTACGGACTCAAGTGGCGACAAATGAGAGATCTACTTAAATACATACGTTCAGATATGTGCACATGTATGCTCAAGTGCAGGGTGTTGTTCATCAACTCACCGTTCAGTTGGTACAGTTGGATAAAGTTCAAACGATCACAAGTATCGCAAATCCAACACGTAATTGAGTGATAATTTATTAATGCAATCTAAATTTCAGCCCTCATGATTTCTTTGAGCATTGTGTCTGTGGGGTTATTGTTTTTTTTTTCTAATTCTTTTTTTTTTTGTATTTTCTGCCTTCACTGTATCCGTTCTGCTTTCATTGTTAACGTATTTATAGATATTGGATAATCTAAATTTGAATTTTTTTGGGTTGGGAATAGGGTTGCGGCGGTTAGGCAGAGTACAATAAAAAAGGTCGCCTATATAAATAAGTTGTATTTGAATATCTTAGATATACACCGAATGACTAAATGGAAGAAGTTTAATTATTAGAGAACTAGTTGAGAGAACTTTCTTATCGAATATTGCAGAGGGATTGAGAATTGCTGGGAAGTATTATGAATATTAAATCAGATGAACCCAGTTTGAACTACTGTGCCAGACACTTTCAGTGTTTCAGTTTCAGCCAATTTCATGATTATTTCGACCGTTATGCGCTGTGCACATTTATTTTACATTGAAGCCAATATAAAATAATCTGCACCTTACCTCACCAGTAGGCTGCTTAATGTAAACAGTACATTTAATTGCAAGTATTACTTTTGCGTTTGACATTTTTTGTGTTGTGCAGCCAGATCAGCCCAAACACACATCTACCGAATACGGAAGTCAACTATATGTAGATGTGAAGACTAAGACCTACTCACAGACCAATCGTTTACATGGGGAACTGATGTATTCATGATCATGGTGTAAGGAAAATAAAGTGTCATGGCAGCCTTGCCGAAGCCACACTTAATAACAAATGTCTCTCATCATTGAAATATTTACTGCATATCGTGTAATTTTCAAATTAAAGTCGAACCTCCATATGTCGAATAGTCACGGGAACAAATATTGGGTTCGATTTAGGAAATGTTCGGGTTATGGAGGATCCCAAAAAAAAAGCAGACTACACATGCTTAGCTGTATTAAAGCACTGGAATTTTCTACGAAAAATAACACAAATAAAAATGTCGGGAAGTTCGATTTAAGGAGGTTTTCGACTTACAGAAAGTCGACTAATGGAGTGTAGATAGGTAGGTCGGTAGGTAGTGGCAATAATGAACTAAGGTCAAAATAGGCCCATTGTACCGCCACTTGGGTGCTTCAATTAAGAGAGAGAGTTTCTGTGATTATGACAGCCAGCCAGTTTTTTTAACAAATTTTGCTAATGCGTTGACCGGTATTTTACTGAGGTCGTTTAGACTATCATAGCAGGACAGTTGCAGAGAAGGATGCTTTCCTCCTCATCCTCGTCTAGGCAGCTTCTACAGAAGTCATTTTAGAATAGGTTTAGTAATTTTGCGTGGAGGCCTAATATACAGTGTGCGGTAATTATTCCCACTGCAGTACTAATTTTAGATCTCTTTAGGGAGATCAGGCTACTTGATCTTTTTGGATCGAGATGAGTCCAGATTTGTTTTGAGGTTAGACAACCATTTGGTGTTAAATATTGTATAGAAATGCTTGAGCTATAACTTGAAGGTAACTATAGGAGTACCCAGTTACGAGAGATTCCATAAACTGGAGTTCATCAGCTTTGCAGTTTCCCGGGATGTCCCTATGGCCTGGCACCCAGCACAGGCGAATGTTAAACTGTTCCGATATCTCGTTAAGAGATGGTCGCCAGTCGATTACTACTTTAGAGATTATAGAGAGCGGTTTAATTGCTGCTTGGCTATCCGTAAAAATACAGATATCGCGGGCGGATTTCACGTTCCATCATATACAGAACAATGCTTCGCTAATCACCATAACTTCTGCTTGGAGAACAGAGTGTACAAATATGGGAATTTAAGTCTAAGTTCTGAAGCAAATTCTACTTTAATACCATGTTCCCACCGGATGAACTGAAATCCTACTGAAATCTCAATAGGTCGTTGCCACCGCAAATGTAATTAGCTATCAACTTTGAAGTGCGCGGCAAAATAGCTGCTTGGTGACAGGTACTAATACTTAGAAATACAGTCGCCTCCCTCAAGTCAAGTCGAATTTTCATGGGATATCAAAATTTGTTCGAGTTAGAGGGAGTTCGACTTAGAGGATGGTATTTTGTATTGAAAATTGAGGGGAATGCCAAAACATGGCGAACAAAAAATTCAAGTTGGAGAGAAATTCGATTTAGGAGAATTCGACTTAGGGAGAGTCCGCTGTATTTCTTTGTATTGAAAAGATTACCGCCGTCAAATTGTTCGGTTTGATAACTTCGGACGGATGAATTCGAGGGGGTTTCAACTAGGTTTAAACGAAATCGTGAGGTTTCGAAACCCCGATAATGTATGGCGATTTCGTTTGCTGAGAACATGGTATAAGGTTGTGCGACTTAGAAAGATTTGTTTGTATTTGTCAAAATTTCGTGATTAACTGTGACAAAGAAGTGCAATCATCCGTAAAATTCGTCGGTACAGAGGGAACATATCGGGAACTATGAAGTTGTAGTTGATTTGTGACCGACAATAAGCAGTGCCCCGTCATCTGCCTCAATGTTTCTCCACGCAGTTATTCAAATCAAAATACTTGAACACTCATAACTCAACTCTGCAAAATGTACAGTGTCTATGGAGATGGCTGCACTAGTTATGCATTCATTTCTTTCTACAATATTATCCATTTTCAATATTTAGTGACACACTTGAACAAAATACTACAAACACTGGGGAGAAATAGTTTTATACACATTTTTCATCGAATTCGAACTAATGAAAAACTCAAGACAAAAAATGATTGCCAAGGCGTGCACCAATATTCCAATAGAACACAACAAAACCGAAAATCCTTGCAGAAAAATCGAAATATAAACATAAAATGTACCAAATACACCCACCAAGTGTAAGTGATGCCACTTTAAGACATATTCTTTCGATCACATTACTCAGAGCGGTGTTAGTTGATAGTCAAATGTAACTATTCAAAATGCGAGGTTCAACCATTGCCTTAGCCGATTCCACCCTTGACTAAATCCATTTAGTCCATCCACCAAATGTTCATCAGAAAAACACTTCCGAGTTTCGTGACACCCAATGCATTGGGTCATTTTTGAACGTGAAGGTACATCATCACATTTCACATTTCCACAGCATTTGGCTTGTCTTCAGGCTTATGGCCACCTTCTGGAGACAAATTAAGTGTATTTAATAAGCATATGAACTACCATGCGCTGTACTGTGCTAGAACACATCCTTACTAGAATAAATTCAAGAAATGAAGCAGGGATCTAGCCGTAAGAGCTTAATGTTTATAACGCGTCAATATTTCTTAAGGTAAGTGTCATGTTATAGTCTTAATGTGAAGACACACCTTACAGATCCCATCACATTCGCAATGCTATCATTTTTGTTTGAAATCTCCTCAGAGAAATATACTGGAAAATTAATTCACTTTTACTTTCGTATGCGAAGGATTGAGGGTTAACGCATGTATGAACAAATATACAAAATTCAAAATCCATCAAGTGAGTCCATCTACTGAATTCAACTCCGATTAGAAGAGGGATTAATGGATTTTTTTACAGCAACTGGAAAGCAAATAAACTACTCAACATTGTCATAATTACATTTAAAGCAATTCACAATATTTCGGTTTTGATTGAGAAAAGTCAAAACGCACTTGTGCAATGTGTTTGTGTTTTTATGGATGCCTTCTGTACGAACTACAGGTCTGTCTCAAGTGACATTGAAACAAATGAAACCTATTCATATTCCTGTTATGAATTTGAAAAAAAAAATCCTATCACTGAAGTGCACATTAATCTGGAGAATTAATTCAAAACAAACACTGAACAACAAGTTACTGCCTGAAAAGGTATTCAAACTAGCAAAGAACACTTGCTTTGATTTCTGGATTGTAACCTTCTTTTTTCATTCACATTCTCTCTCCTAATTAATTCCTTTAATTAAATTCATCATAAATCCAGACTATGACGGGCAAATCAACCTCTTGTTAGGAACAAAATAAATAACTTCAACTATAAAGCATCCACTGCACATCCACCCGTTTGCTGCCCAACCGTACACTTGCACTTCGCACTTGCCAAGGCTAGGTTCCCCAAACCCCCTCCCCCACCACCTTTATCGCAATGATGGGGGACTCGTTTTACAAATTTTCTCGCCTTAGAGTAAACGCGGCGACGACGGCGGTAGCGGTGGCGGCGTCCTTTCACTCTTTCACAGAGTTATTCTTGTTTTTTGCATGCTTTATTCATTAGCAAGTATTCGCCAAAGTAAACGAGAATACATGTCAGACGCAATCGTGCACTTGCGAGTTACAGAATTACACACACTCGGTATCAGATGAAAGAGCCTAACACTGAAAACTCCAATGTATGTAGTAGTTGCTTTATCTGAGGGTTGATTTAGTCGTTTCGGTTTTGCTTCCGTTTAATTTTCCTTTTTTCTTTTATTTTTCATACATACTACTAGGTCTACCCCACTGGGTGTATGTATTTGTGCAGAAGAGAAAATTACGTCTGCTTGTGTACAAGTTTTCCAGATAAAAATTTACTTTCCTGATTATCGATCATTTTCGCGTGTACACCGAGAAATGTAGTGTGTGTCTGCCTGTCCCTGTGAGCGTGTGTGTGTGTGTGTGTATGTATGTGTCTCGTTTTGTTCCTCTACTCTCCTCTTGGCTTAGAGGGTGCAAAATGTGATAATATACTTTTGTATATGTGTTCGTGTGTGTATGTCTAGTAAAAAGTTTAGTATACCAATAATATACATTTTCTGGTAGAACATTTTATCGGGGAGCACTTGGTGTTGCTAAGAAGGGGAGCCTCTTTACCAAAGAAGACCAAACTACCACATACATTCATTTTTTCGAATAAACAAAAAACAAACAGTGTTGAACTGAACAGAAAAGAACAGAAGAAAAAAACGCGAAATCATTAATTAATAAAAGCTGAATCAAATCGATTTGGGATGTTGTAGCATAATGATGAGGAATGAGAAAGGAGGGCATGTTCATGCGGTGAGGGGAGGGGGAGAGGAGGGGGGGAATACTGGATGTAAATGTATGTAGATAGATATACCTTCACATATATATCCTTGTCCGATTAGACCCCAGAGTAAATCCGAGCAGTGATGACAATAAGTTGGCTTATGAAATGTCTTCTTCCCAAATGAGTGTCCACCATCCGCCATTTTGTGCTTAAACTAATTTCGTGTATGGATTCCACGATTCCACACTCTCCAACACCCAACACTGCCGCCCGGTCTGCGAAGTAGGAAGAAGACTTCACGCGACTCGGTGGTGGCTGATCAGGTGCGGACGACGACAGCGATAGCGACAACAACAGCGACGACAGCGACAGCAGCAGTAGTAGCAGCTCCTCGACGTAAATGATGAAGATGATAAAGATGATGATGTTGCTGATGGCGATACGGCATCTTCATCCATTTTTCATCATTTTATCGGCGCGGGCATACATTTAAGTCGAACTCATTTGGGACTTTTACGGTTTTTGGTTATCTTTGCTTCTAAGTCTTTTGCTTTTAGTTTTTGACTTTTCAGTTTACCTTGTCTGCTGTTTGTCACTCGTCCTTGTTGTGGGCCGTTTCAATTTTTTTTTTGTTGTTATTTTTGCTCGCAAATTCCAGGAATAGACTGTGTATGGTAGTGGTAACTACTATTTTACTTTCTTTTCCTTTTTCTTTTTTGTTCCACTGCTTATTGTAGTCGCGGTGATTGAAGTGGTGCTCGTGCTGGTGTTGGTGGTGGATGTGTTGTTATTGTTGTTTTCTATTGTTGCTGAAAGCTGATGGACATACTTCTATGTGTGGTGGTTAGTGGTGAGTTTCGATGGTAAGGTAAGTTTCCTCTTTTCTTTTCTTTTTTTTTTTCAAAATAAATTTTCTTTCTAGTTTTGTCCGAACTCAATATCGTGTTCTATCACTGCTAGGGGAGGTTAGAAAATGAAACTAAAAATGTTAAAAAAAACAACGAATAAACACTGTTAACCTGAGAACACAGAAAAAATATCAAATTCTGTGCAAAGAGGTAAGATTCGAAGGATTCGCGACGAAGGACAACGGATTGAACGGATTGCAAAATGTATGGACCGGACGGATATTAAACAATGATTTGGATTTGGATTTTGTTGGAGAATTATTATTAATTATTTTTTTTTTATTAATTTTATGTATGTAGGTACTTTATCCAAAAAAGAAGAAGAAATAAAACCCGCACGCACCGCACCCCCAAAGTTTGACCGAGAGAGGAGGAATACTTGTCGTTGGTGGTTATCGTGTTCGCTATTTGCTCCCCGATTTTCCCGATTTTTGTAGTCTTCGTTAAATTACAGACTTCTCCAATTTTTCTCTTGTAGAATGTATGATGAGCTTTTTCGTCGTCCCTCTGCGATAATTCCCATTCGGTCTTGTACCATTCCAGGCGCGGGGGTGGTGGTAGTATAATAATTGTTAAAATGCGGCGCTTTACTATACTTCTTCTGTGTTGAAAGACACAAGCAGCATGGGTATGTTGAGCTTTTGCGTAGACATTTTTCCAACAATATTCAATTGAGAACGACAGAGAGAGAGTGAGTGAGAGAGAGAGAAACAAATAGGGAGAACGAGATGGGAAAAGAGAAGATTTTCCTTTCTTCAAAATATCTATCGCTGTGTATGTGTAGAAAAATTTTCCTAAATTTTACTTTTGTAGATTTTTTTATGATTTGTACGATGAAATATCGTTATTCTTTTTTTTAATGAAACATCCTCCAAATCGTTACATCTTTATATGTATGTAGTTAGACGAAGGGAAACGATTTTTTCCACATTTTTGTTCATTGGACACAGAAATTTTACCACATACTGCACAGAAGAAAATTAATAAATGGTTTTTTCTTTTTCGTCTAGAATCACACGCGTTCACTCACACGACAATGATATACATATGTACAAAAAAAATTCAATTATAAAATATGTATAAATTTTTCAATTCGCACACAGTAATTTTCACCGAAAATGAAATGTATCTTTTGTATCCTTAATTCGACGGTATTCGCACAACTTTGAATTTATGTTATCGAAAAGAAATCAATCTTAATTATTTGTATTTGTGTTAAGTCGAATGGCGAGTATCATCTGCAAATTGATGTGATTCTTTTTTTCTTTTCATTTTTAGTAGAAATTGAGACACAAAAAAAAAATATATATTTTGAAAAACGAAAAAATATACTTCAGTTATGTTCGGTTGAAAATTTTACACTAACTATCCGTGTGGGGGATGGATCTGAAAATTTCCTTTCAATGCTGGAAATTTTTGTACGCATGTGTGTGTTGAATTCGGTTCGGAGTTGTTGGTTTTCTTTTGGAAAATGTTCCACTAGTTTTTCAATATTCGTTGTGTGGTAGAGAAAACCCGTGTTTTTCTTGTTTCCGACCGTGGTGCTGAAAGAGAGCACACCTTTTCGCCTGGTGATCTATATTTTCTTTTCGTGCTTTTCAAAGGGAAAATGAACAAAATATATAAATTTCCCACAGATACATACATTTGGTTGGAGAGTTGTATTATAGATACAACAAGCTCTTGTGGGAAGTATTTTCTTTTTTTGTTCCTCTTTTTTTTTTTCTTTTTTTGTATAATTATTTTGGTTATGCCGACGAAACTGTGTGCATTGGAATGTATCTATGATGGGAAAATTCAAAATATTTTGGGGGGATTTGGGGTTGGATTGGATTTGATTGGAATGTATGAGCATGTGTGCTCTAGAGGAAATTTTCTCTGGCTCTCTGTGGGGGGTGTAGCTGCTGCTTGGATGAGGTGGGAAAAGAGACATTTTATCTTGCGATTGTGCGCGTATGTGGTATGAGTATTGTATGTTCATGTGGGAAAAAATATATTGAGAGAAAACTTCTCCTTATAGAGCATACCCTTCCATGGTTATAGATATAAAATTTGCTAAGCACAAAAGCATGATGTTATTTGTAGAATCCACGAGAATCAAAATACTGAAGATAAGAAACTGTAGATGGCAGCAAGAAGACATGTACTCTAGGGTAAAGTATTTAATGTTAGCGACCGGTGGTGAAACATAACCGTTGAATCATTGATTTTGAAAATGATTATTCGAGGAAGTAAACGTTTGGTGCGGCAGTAGTACTAAAAGTATGTAGAATGGACGTGTGCAACTTGGAAGTAGTCTATTTCGAATTTTACCTATTTTTATGCGGATATATTCATTTTGGTTGCACAAACCTTTTTTTTTTTATGATTAATCAAATTGTGGGGTACACATTTTGGTTACCAACGTCCGTTGGCATGCCTAAATACGCACTCTGTCACAAGTTGTCTTGATAACGTCTAAAAGACCTTTAGCGTTTTGGTTTAAGGTCTGCCACCACGTGGTGTACCGTGGTGAGTATGATTTTAATTCAAGGAAAAAAAACTAGTTCTCGCTGCACGTGAAAACACACAATCCGTCTATCTATTTTAGGGATGGGATAGCATGCAGGACCGGATAAGTTTCGCATGTAATGAGACTTAAGATGCAGCCTATTAATTCGACTGCCAAGAGAACTTTAATGGGAGTTGTTTCGCGTATTATACAACCTAGGTACAGGTGAAACAAAATGACAGTTACAAATTTTTGTTGCATTGAAAACAATAAGTGACGCAAAAGTTCTTTAAAAAAAAATAATAAACGAGGAAAACGTTTAGGGTTTTCAAGAAGTTTGTGACGAAAATATAATCGAATAATACCCAGCGATACACAACACAGAAGCACATGTAGATATCAGTCAACTTTAAGTCCGTTTGTAACCATATTTCACCATCAATCATGATGCATCCCCTAAAAGATACCGGAAACAATTTCGATAATACAAAAATGTTCGAGTTATTCATGCAGGCTACAACTCAATGCTATTAGTATATAAGTTTCACAAATCAGTCACATCAACAATTCACTTTGCATCTATCACCACACCAGTAAATGTTCAGTGCTACACCGCACCCTGTAATATCTTCTTTTATCCATTCTGTATTAACACCTAAGAGTATGCAATCGACACCGACGAATATTCCACCGAGAACCAACTAGTAACTGTCAAATAAATGTCATTCTCTGATAATTTTTATATCACGTGCATACACATAATACGATTCACTTTGTTTTCCGCCCTCTCGCGATATAATGGTGTTCAATCATTCTGTAAAAGTTCCCACGCAGTACAAACGCGTTGCGGCTGTATTAAGAACCGCTCTTGAACGTAAAAGATCCTTAAAATCATTGATATTTGAAGAAAAACATGCGGTACGTATTGAATTCAGTCATTAAACAAGATATAACTTAATATTTTCAATTTGCAGCGTATGCGTGGAATGCAAGCAGTTTTGAAAACATACATTGACAACAGAGCAGACATAGATTACGCCATTGAGCAATCGAAAATCCTCACCGAGAATCCACGCTTAGATTCAGCTCTCTGTACGGTTTTAGTTACAGAATTGCTCCTGGGAAGAAAACAATTAAACGGCGAAAGTAGGCCCGTCGTTACTGTGCGTGAATATCGTGATAAATTGCTGACTGCAATTGGCGGCGAAGAAGCTGTTGGTGATCGAAGAAAAAAAGGTACACATCTCACATTCCTGCCCTGAGCATTGTCGATAAGTTAAGCTATGAGTTCTAAGCAAAGCAAGCAAAATGCTCGCAATATGGGCAAACGCTTGCTAGAGCAGCGTGCAGAAATTCCATCGTCACCATCAAATGAAGAGACTAATGTAGCTCCCACCGAAGATGAGGAATACCATGGGACCGATACGAGTGGATCGGCGTACATATGGCTGTTGTTTTTCAGTTCTCTGATGTTTACTCTTCCCTTTGCGACGTTCTATGGTGTCAAACAGTGGCTTGAGAAATCCTTCGATGTTGTAGGATTCGAGAATAATTGTATTTCAGTGTTTTCGTCGGTCGTTGTTGTTAACGTTATAATCAGCCTGTATGTCTTTAAGGCGTTCCGTGAGGATACGCAACCATTCCCTGTACACAAGAAAAATGAATAAAATTGCACAGCATTTTGCATTTTGTGCCAAAATACGTACATTTTATTTGTTTCTCCTTTTCGGTATCATTATTGCTGATCGTTTGTCTTGGAATTTTTTCAGACCCCAAACCAAGGTATGTTCGTGTTAATACAAACGTCCTCACGATGGATGAGGCTTTCGAGATGCTCGCCGGCGAAGAATGGCGCAAGAAGGAAATGACATTTGATTCTTATCCCGAATTTCTCGAGGCCATATGCGCCCTAGAGGAAGACGAATTTCTTGTCGATATGCACGTATCTGATTTATTAGTTTTTCACCCGAAACAAAAGCACTACTGGGCATTGCATGAGTATGTAAGCCAAAAGAAGTTTATGCTTCAGGATAAGGTAAGCCGCTTGGAAAATGGTTTAATGCATTTTTTTTTATGATTTACTGTTGTTACTTTTACAGGGCACATGTCTGGTGGCTGAGCTTTTGCAACCTCCACCAAATTCAGTCGTTCTGGATATGTGTGCAGCACCTGGAATGAAAACTATTCAAATATCCAATGTCATGCAGAATAAGGGTAAAATCTTTGCTGTTGAGAAAAACCCAGAGCGATACGGATTACTTTGTAGCATGGTAGAATCAGCTAGTGCAACTGTAGTTGAACCCATTCTTGTAGATGCTCTAACTCTAAGTAAGTACGTCCTGCCCATGTCCGCAGATTTTCATAAAATTCATTCACAGACGATGAACAGTGTCCTTCAGTTGAGTACGTTCTTGTCGATCCATCGTGCTCCGGTTCCGGCATGCAAAATCGAATGTCATTGGACTCTGATGAGAAGGATCCCGAACGGTTGAAGAAACTGGCCGGTCTTCAAATCAAAATGCTCTCACATGCGATGACGGCATTCCCAAATGTGAAGAGGATAGCATATTCAACGTGCTCCTTATATGAGGAGGAGAATGAAGAGGAAAGCACTCGCATACTCGTTTATTGTGTCCTTTTGAGTATTGATTTATTTTATGTATATTATAGGTGGTTCAACGGTGTCTGCAACTCTGTCCGCAATTTAAGCTGTTGAGCGGTAAGAAAGCCTTACGCAATAAATGGCTACGAGTAGGAAGCTCTGAATACAAAAAAATCGGAAAGAACTGTATCTACTCCAGACCAAAGGAAGACTACACAGATGGTATATTCATTGCAATATTCGAAAGATTGCGCGAGAATGAAAATGACGAATAGAATTATATTTCTTAACTGTAGTTGATAGTTTTGTACTGAATAATAATATACATACTTACCATACAATTCGTACCGATTTTTTGTCCTCATCTTCATTTGTTTTCACTTGCTAAATTACGAGCTAAATTTTCAAGGTCTAACGTCATTAAATGCTGTACAATGTTCAAAGATGTATGTGGTGTCAATGGTGAGTCAAATCTGGGATTATTAATTTTCAGTACATGTTGGTGTGTGGCTTGTGCATGCCCCAAACGAAGTCAAGCACAGCTGGTGATTTTTTAGTTTGTTGGGAGCGATTAGGATAGAGTGGTAGTGACCTGTGGCACATTAAATAGTGATGGTTATAGATGTGACCCAGGCTATTAGGTTTGGTAAAAAGAAATTCATTATTTTTGTGCGAAATTTAAGGCCGTATTTACCATAGTTAAAATGGACCGATCTAGGACAAATGTGAGCCGTTTTGTTGGGTTATTTGTTGCCACTTTGATAGTAAAGCCGATATCCTATCTATCGTAAAAGCCCTCGGCCCTACTGGCGAAAAACTGAGAAAGTCTTGTTTCACAAACCTCTCTTGAGGCAAACTAGAGGTTTATCAGGATGTCGGGATGGTTGCACAATGAGCGGACATGACACGCTCTTTACGGGAAAGCTGTAAAGAGGAATCTATTCCCCCTTTGGGCAGCACAATGGGTCCACTAGGGCCTACGTGAGATGTGCTTTGGCGAGTCTACCCACTGACCTAACCTTACCTTTCAACAGCAGAATCGTTCCCCATGGACAGACACAGGTGGTAATCTCTTCATGCTAGCTCGACTATAAGGTGAAAGGGCCTCCCAACGAAGCTCCCCGAGCTTCTGGCGAGTCGCTATCGTTGGAACACAATTCCGCTACTATAGCCCAAAGGCGGTCGCTGCTGAGCGATTGCTTCCTTCAATTGTTGACAATACAGCACCGAATTATGAGCTTTGCACATACGATCGCTCATAGATCAGATCAGCCCACAGTAGATGATTACCTGACAATCTCACAAAGAGACCTTCCTGTCTTGGCCACCGGTCCATGAGGTTCTTTAGCGGAGAGGCATGGACAATCTTAGAAGCAAATGGAGAAGTCATTGGTCTTTTCGAGAAAAGTTGTGCGTACACTCTTTGGTCATGTTTGCATTGATGAGAACTGAAGTTGAAGATTCAACCACGAATTGTATGTGCTGTATGACATGAGCCCAGTCAGGCATATACGGACCAACGCTCATGATGTCTGGGCCATGTAGAGCGCATGAACAATTGAGCTCCGACCCAGAGAGTTATTGACTCGGAACCTATGGGACAACGCAGCAGAGGAGGAAGGACCAAGCCTAAAATAGCTTAAGATGGACGCCTAAGGTGGCGCACCTATGTGGAGAAGGGCCTCAATCAACTTGGAGTGCCAAACTGGAGGCAGCTAGCCAGAGATCGCACTAGTTGGAGAGGGCCGTTGGTTGAGGCCTAGATCCACCCCGGCCTGTAACATAAATCATCCCATTGAGCGTTGCATTCATATCCATCAAAGGAGCTAAGGCTTGAACGGATTTTCTAGAAGTAACCACATTGATTATCTCTAAGGGTGCTGGCGATTACGCTGGCAGCCCACCTACCGAACCTAACCACATTTACCACTTCCGAGATAGTCCAGGAATGCAAGTGTTCTTTGAACTTGATCGGCAGTCTAAATTCACTAAGACTTGTCTGGGCCACCATAGGATCACAGGACATGAGATCGCCGATGAACGTGCTAGACAAGGATCAGAGGAGGTACTCTTAGGACGTGAACCTTCGTTGGGACTACCCTCGTCCGTGGTTAGGGCTTCCATGAATGTTTGGGTTTCTCTGGAGCACAACTAGAGGTGGCAATGACCGAAGATGGCAATGACCAGAGTTGGGAATGACCAGAGGTGGTAATGACTCCAGGATGTAGACATACAAGCACATGCTCCACATGCTCTGCACATGCTCTGCGGCATTCTTGTTATCTCTTGACAGAACAGACTGCAGACGACTTACTGGCGTAGGGTGTTTTCATAAACTTCGCAAATCTGCGCTAGTAAAACCGCATTTCTTTTCTCGTGGGTTTTGGAACACACACACGGTGCAGAATGTCTGCAGGCTTGCTTTAGTGCAAAATATTTTTCTTCAAATCTACCCATTTTGCAGTCAAAGAATAATGCCTGCATAATCTGGCCGACATCGATGAGCTATTGACGTTTATTAACAGTAGGTCTGCAGTTCACCTTATTTAGTACGATCGTATATGTGCTATACGCAGTCCTTTGTTAGGCTGACGATTATGAAAATACCCGTACTAACAGGCCACTACACTTACGCCAAACACTTCTGCGGCGCCTGTGGAGAAGACGATGAAACTGCAGACTGACACTGTCCCGCTTCTCCGGGAATTTAGTGGCAGTTATTTGGTGCTGATGAGATGAGAGCTGATGATGTAGGCTCCTCATCACAGAAGCGCCTGCCGGTTATCCTCCGGAAGACCGTATAATTTCCGCAAATGTAGGTTGCTGCCTGGTATTACAATGAACCAGTTTTTTAGTTTGAGAAAACTCGGACAAAAAAATGCATTTGTAATTCAAACAGTGCCCTGTTCAGTCGGAAATAATTGAATGAAACAACAACATTTATTAACTTGGTATATTTTCTCTTCCAAAATATATAGTATATATTTATTAAATTTAAATATTTTATTTTTTATACATACATTAGGTATCTGTATAGATATATATTTATATATATATATAATATATGTATACAAAAATATACATACACGTGTATAAAAGTTTCATCAATAAAAATACGGAATATGTTTATGATAATTAAATAAAATATTTTACATGCTTTTTTTTTCTTTTTTACTTTTGTTTTATTTTTCTTCTTCTTCTTCTTCTTTTGTTTATCTTATGTAGTTTTATATTAAGAGCTTAATTCTACACTAAATTATATATGTATGTATATGTGTAAAATTTAATATATATTTTGTTCGCCTGACTCCATGGTCAGTGTGTATTGGTTCTTTGAATAAATTACTTGTAGCAAAACTAGAGAGCATCTCTTATTCTGTAAACTATGATTTAATTTCATTGTGTTCGATACGAAAAAAAAAACACATATTTCGTAGATTAGTGGCTCTTAAAATGAGATATGATAATATGATCAACCTGGAGATGCAAGACGTGTTGTTGTTTTTTTATTTATTTTTTTTTTATTTTTATTAGTAACATTGAATAGGGAATGGTGTATCCTCTCTAGAGGATTGACTTTGTTTTGTTTATTGTTTACTTTTATCTTGTGAGGTGTAAAGAATGCAATCTTTCTTACAAATATTAACAACTGAGGGAGTTAACAAAAAAAAAAATAAAAAATAAAACCAAACCACCCTTGCAACGCAGCAACAATTCCTGTTGGTCGATCAATGCACACTTGCAACAAAAGAGTGTGCCTCTGTGTATATTTTCTCAGAATTTCTTGAAACCGATGCTTCCGATTTGAAACGAAAAAAAACAATCAAAAATGCATTGCTCACAAAATGTACATGTTATGTAATCTCTCTCTCTCTCTCTCGCTTACAAGGATCACTTTAAAAAAGCAGTATGAAAAATAGTATATATTTGTTTTTGTTTGTTTTCTTTTATTTCTTACATTGTGCGGACATACAATTTGTTACATTTTGTTTTTTTTTTCTAATGTTCCTCTTGTTTTCTTCTTTTCTCTCAATAAGACATATTCAATAAAAATATATATACACATATATATATATATATGTATATGGTTGCATGTATACTATATAAAATACTGTACACTATAAATATCCTTAAATACTAATTCAAAATACCTAATTAGTTAATTTATTTAATATAAGGTTGTTTTCATTTTGTTTATGGTTAATTTTTTGTTTCTTTTTGTTTTGTTTATGCTTTGAATATATTAACTAGTAATGTCTTTTCTGAATAGGAATTTTGGCTAATAGCCCAGCTAAGCTCAAACTGTGTTATTTCTTTGATTTAGTTTTCGTTTTTTTTTTTTTTTGTTTGAAAATTGATTTTTTTTATATATCATGGTTAAGAATTAACACTAATAATGTTTTCCTTGTGTGTGTGTTTATTTGTAGTTAATTTAGTCGAATATCTGGAATGAGATTCAAACGACTTTGTGATACGATACGAAATTTTGAAGAGAAATAAAAATGATATTTCTTTTATCAAAACGATCCTTATTCGTTGGCAGCGGAGTTTAAAGAAATTTATGTGTTTCGTCATATTACAGTGGTGGTGCAGTATAACGAATACCGATATAGCATACACTTGTCTTTCAAATGCATTGAAGTATCTACGTAACGCACGAAAAAAATGGTTGACACTGGGTACACACAAGTAAAGTGTACTCGATGCTACGAATTTGTATCGATTTAGCGAATACGCCTACACATTATAACATTCGTTATACGGGACCGCTACTGTATTTTTGATTGAGAATATTTCTGGACACTGAGTTCAAGTACGTATGTGAAAATGTTCGGTGGAATTTTATTTTGCCTTGATTAGAAGACGTCATTTATTTTGACTCGTTCGATTTTGTTGGTCAATCTGACTCAGTCAGAGGTAAACGCTCGTTGACTACAATGCAAAACGCAAGTGCAACCAATCACGGTAATAGTTGATGTATGCAAAATCGAGGGTATGAATTGACTACCCTTTTTGATGGACCCCTTATATATTAGAGAATAAATCCAAGAAATGAAGTTCAATGATAAAGCCATGCATACATTTCTAGTCACATAAAATGTATGTAACGATATCATTTGTGTGTTTTTCATCATATCGGATGTATTCTATAACAAAACGTTTACAGTGTTTATACGAAAGTCGTAAAGGCATTTACCTTATCTAAAGCTGCCATAAATGAGTCAACAATATTGAATGCAAATAAGAAAATGATTTACTACTCAACAGTTAATAATAACCACATACAATACTGCTACATATTGAATCATCATGGAAAGTTAATTAACTTGGCTCATTTGCAGCAGCTTTTAGTTCCTCACTCAAACTTAACGAAATTGAATGCGCTTAAAATACGAAAAGAAACTATGCAGATGAAGAAGAATTATTAAGAATTGTTACAATGGGATTCGACAGAATAATGTTATGGATGGAAGCATGACCACAATCACTGGGATGTCAACATATGTTTTCAAATCTTAACCTAACCTATAAAATAGTTTGAAACGAATGTTTTATCGCCGACAGTTTTATAAGAGAACGCATTAAGCAAGACTCAACTCCGTTAAACTTCGAGGGGAATATCATGGCAAGACCGCCTAAACTCTTACAAAATTGTCTTCTGGCTTAAGGCTTAAGGCCGAACTATAAAATCAGATATGGACCATGATTCATTTCTGCTCAGATTGGATAAGTTTCGTTCAGTTTAGCTTACAAATGTACATTATTCATTGCGCAGCTATTCACGACATCTGTCAAAGCAATTCTGAGTTGAATGTGACAAATCAACAAATTGTCCAGAGCTGATGTTTGATTCGATTTGGTCTTGACTGCACTCTATGTTTGCACAAGTGAACGAAACTTACCCAAGCTGAATATCTGGCCAGGTGCTAGATCGGGACATAACTGATTCTTTCTTTGGATTAGATTTGTTTCATAAAAAAATAAACGAAATCGATTTTATGTTCGAAATTATGTTTGATTCTCCATACAAACTTGCTTGAAAGGTCAATTGATTACCATACCTTCTTCTTACTTCAAGTAATTGGTTAAAATTTGGTTGAATACCAACGATTACACCTAACATTGTTTTCTTTCCGAAGACACTGCAAACGAAGTGATTCAATAGCAACTAACTTCAAATCAATGCCGAAAAAAATGACAAGGTCTTCGATAAAACATACTAGTACATTCTGCAGCTACTAAATAAAGACCAGCTAAATATTCTCAATGGATGTACGAAGGCTGTCTATGAAGTGACACGGGTGTAGCGAAACTCAGAAATTGCAGTACGTTCTTCCAAAGCGAACGGAACGTTTTAAGAGCACAAAATGACGCGCAACGAGAAGGAATCTACGTTCCACTGGGTAACAATTAGAAATACCTACAAACTCAGCACCGACATAAGGCGGACAAATCAATGAAAAGCAAGAACTGCGAACAGAACTTTAACATCGAGCAGAAGAAACAACGAAGGACTTAGCATTTGCGAACGCACCGACACGAGAGTAATACAAAAACGATGCGATTCATCTTTGCGAATGTTAGTAAACGTAAACACAAATCGGATTCGTATCTCATTCCAGAAACTGTTATTGGCTCTGAAAAAATATTGTATTGTATAATTATTATTTTCACTTGATTCGAAAGCGAAATGGTATAAATTGCATTCTTATAAATCTTACACATACGCTGTATAAAAATTCAATCTCTTCATTGTAAAAAAAAATGTTTTTCTTTTTGTTTCATTTGCTTTTGTTAGATCCTTTTAAAGGCACGTCATTGTGTTTCACTTTTGTTTAAACCTGAATTTACTTTTGTTTCGTCTTCATAGTACTATTAGTGTTATTTCTTTCTTTAATTTGTTCTTCTTTACATACTCTCTTGAAGTTTCCTAGATTTTTACTTTCTTTTTTTGTTTGTTTTGATTTCGTTTCTGTTTTTAATGAAAAGCATTTACAAAATATTTAAATATATATATATATGTATGTATGTATAAAGTCTACACCTATGTTTATCTTATAAATTGTAGTTGAATCTAATTTCTTTGTTTTGTTATATTTTTATTTTTTTTGTTTATAAATTTCTTTCGTTTTAAATAAAATTCATTCAGTCTATAAAAACCATGAACGGCTGAGATTCTTTTAAGAAAAACATATTTCTCACATCCTAAAGTATTTTATTTGTGTTTCGTATATGTATATATATATACGTTGTTGTTGTTGTTGTTTTGTTTCGCGTTTTAAATAGTTTCTTTTGTTTCTTGTTTATCTACTAATATAATAATTTACATCATGACATATGTTTCCTTAAAAAATTTATCATTTACCACTGAAATATCTCGTCTCGTATCTGCAGTACGACTTTAATTATGTGTGCTTGGTTTTTTTTTTTCACCGCCTTTGTTCGTCATTCAAAAGTTCATAACTATACATATGCGTATGTGTATATATATATATATATAAAGATATAAATATGTTGTAATAATTATATAAAATAGTCGTTTTCATTTCTGTTTAATATATATGTATATATAAAACTTGAATACATTGAATTGTTTCACTTACATCACTAAAAATGGACCCAATGCATCGATCTTTTAATGCTTCGAAAGGTTCAATGGGACATCTGAAAGAGAACAACAAAATGCATATAGAAGTGTAAGCTGATGTTGAAATTTAGACATATCCACAAGGTTAATCTAAAGACTGAAGGTTCGTACTAGAGGTCTGCAAAAATTGATTTCAAAACATTCGTTTTATTTCGAGTACACTCATTGCTGTAGTCGCAATTTGAAAAACATATCGAATGAGGCAACCTCCCAGACTTCGCTTCGATCTTCACAGCTGAAGCTTTCGCCACACTACAAGCAACCAAGATAGTCACTAAATGTAACTCGAAATATGTATATAATATGCTCCGATAGCATATCTGTCATCAACGCTATTAAAAACCCTGACAACAACACCGACATCATATCGGCCATCAAACACCAGCTGATAAACTCACAGAAACGTATCGAGCTAATGTGGACACCAGGTCATGTTGGAATTCAAGGCAACGAACATGTGGACAGTGCAGCTAATTCCGCTAAAAACGCTCCTGTCTTCACATTCAACATATTCACCAAGTTAGTTCTGCTAAAACAAGTTCAAAGAAAGGCCAAAGAAGACAGAGATCGCGGCTGGAGCTATATCATCACCGCTATAAGGAAATAAACCCACTACAAGTAATGCCTACATTTCCCACAAGCGTTTCAAAACAAAAAATCTCCAATTTCGTTTCGCAACAGCCGCTCATCAACGCCTCCTCAATAAATCCCCACCGCCAGTTTGTTCCTCCTGCAACGTACCTTTAGATCTAAAACACATTTTGGAATACTGTCCTATATCGCAGTCTGTAATCAATAAGATATTTAACAACAACTCAATACATGAATTACTTAAAAAGCCCAATCCATCAAAACTGAACAAAATTACTGAATTTGTAACAACAGCAAACATTCTCACAGTCCGTTAATTCGTTAGTTCGAATTTACTATTGTGCAAAAATAACGTGAAAACCTCTCTAATTCGAAAATTATGACTTTTTTTACCTCTATAATTCGAAGTCAAGTTTATTTGTTATTTTTCAATGGTTAACTGGAAATGTGTTCATGTGCCCTGTGTATTCATTGAACGGAAAGGTGTGCAGATGGTTGGCACTTGGCAGTAGAGTTTGCATTTTTTCCATTCTTCAGGACGAAATCGAATTGGAAGTATTCTAATCCCTTCTCTACGGATGGATTGAAGACGGAAAAGGGCAAAGGCGCGGGTCGAAACACTGTTCCATCAGACTACCTGACTACTGCAGTGGTTTCCAAGCGGAGGTCCTGGCAGTGAAGAAAGCAGCCATAATCAGATCAGCTGATTACCATATTGTCAAGCGGCCATTAAAGCAATTTCGGCAATAGAAATCAAGTCCAATTTGATCGTAAGGTGCCGCGATTACTCTGGTCCCAGGACAGAGGGACATAACCGGCAATGAGGCAGCAGATGAGCTTGCCAGGACCCATCCAAAGCAATCCCATGCATTGATCCATCTCTGGCAGATGTCAGGAAGAAAATGGACGATAAAATCATGGAGCTAGCTAATGAAATGTGGAACTCGTTAACCACTTGTGAGACTACCCGAATGCTATGATCGAGGTTCAACAGCGCAAGGAATGACCAACTCCTCCAACGCAGCAAAGAGCTGCTGCATATAGGTATACTCTCATTTTTTGTGATCGTGGACAAGCGGTAATTCTGGCCGAAGTTGAATATCTCCCACCAATCAAAAAATGAGAGTGCACTAAAAATATGGTGCCAATAATGAAATTCATTAGCACTTCTTCTTTAACTCTCATTATCTACCACTGTTCAAAAACCTTACACATGTAGCTAACGTCAAATCTCATGCCCAACACTTGAACAGATCGTGATTCTCCCCAACAAGATGTTAGCTTGCACATGGATTTTTTGTCTCCACTAGATTGGTTGGTTCATGTCCACTGGAGACGGTCTATTAAAAAATAATAATTTGATTTGCCAAATATTTGGAGGTCATTTGGACGACAATAAGCTGGAAATATAACATACCAGATCATATCACCCTAAATGAGGTACCCAAACGAGATGAATAAAGACTTCAATTGTTAGCAAATGAAACCAAAGGCCATTAGATTAAGAGAGTGCAACTGATAGAGGAGCAACTGGAGTAAATGCAGCATACGGAGGTACATTCTTCAGAATAGAATGATCTCAAAACGAACAATCGTGTTACCTTGGACGAATTCGAATTGCGTCACAAAACAGTACTCACAATAGTCAGGGATCCAACTGCTTTGGCAATATATACCGACGGCTCTAAGACGTATGACAGCACATGTATAGAAGCTCGCTCACATCGCCAGGGACCTCTCTGGCTCTTCTCAGATCATAGGGACATAGACGGCAATGAGGCAGCAGATGAACTTGCCAGAAAAGGAGCTGAATCCGACTTATCCCAGTCAATCCTATGTCAAGAAGAATTTGGATGACAGAATCATGAGCTAGCAAATGAAAGGTGGAACTGCTACAATGCGACAAAAAGTTGTTAAGGATGGTGGTTGCAGCGTTGGAACTGTCTGGAATGTCATGAAATGAGAAATAGGCTTACCCATGACTGAAAAAGAGGACGCTTCTCACTGTCTCTGCCACTCTCTAAGTAAGTCTCTAAGTAAGTGAGACGTGATTTAATATCCACTGAACTAACCTAACCTAAGAAAATCACATTGAAATTTGCGGGACAGATACCCCTTCACCCGTGAGAGAAGAATGGCACGCAAATTGCTGTAAAAGTTAAGCCCTAAGTCCACTAGGTCCTAAGTGAGACGTCGCAAATATTTGTCTACCCACATATGTTGTAACCTAAGCGGGGTCCGAAGTTCACGTAATCGCAGGATACCTACTATGTCGTTGCTTTCTTATTAAAATTTCGAAAAGCAGATGGAATTATGCAGCCGAGATGGTTGAACTTGAAAAGACTTGAACATGAAGTGAATTGGTCACGGACAGTGCTGGGAACATGAGTAAATCCTGTGCATTGCTTGTGGGAAGGATGCGTTGCGACTGCCAGTCAGTCCGCCGATTTAGTACTTGGTCTTGGTTGGGAATATAAGAGAAATCAGATTCAGTACTTTGCCGGTCACTTACCTGAACTATGTTCTTCTTTAATACTACTAGGTGATATTGTATCGTCAGTCGTTGGTGGTGATCGATTCAATGATGCAGGAGGAGGTGGCGGCTGCAATCCTAACTGTCCCGCCGATGTTAAATGCATTGGTGCAAATGAAGAATGGTGCATATGCGATGGTGTTGACGCTCCAGCTCCATTATATGGAAAGAACGGCACCACTGTTTGTGGCACAGGACCTGAACCCGATGACGGTACCATTGCAACTGCTGCACCAGCTGCAGCTGCCGCCGCAGCAGCCGCTGCTGCTGCTGCTGGATAATGATGCATCCACAAGTTATTGCGCAGGGCAAGTGATACATACGGATGGTAGTATGAGTTGATTTGCGGAATGTATGACGATGACGACGACGGCGATGGTGACGAAGAGGAATGGTGCGGACTTGGAGATCCATTTGGTGGCGGGTACATATAGTAATGTGAAGATGCACTACTACCACCAAGCGGCGATGAACGTTGCATCATTGCAGCAGCTGCAGCGTTAGCATGGTATTTACTTGCTGCTGCTGCGGCCGCTGCAGCAGATGCAACAGAATCTTGAGTTGGAGTTCGCCTATTATCGGGTGACATTGCTGTTCGTTCTTCTCCTGCCTTGCCCACACTGTTGCCGGTAGCACTTTTCAAATGCTCGCTGAGTCCTGGACTGGGCGATAAAGACGATGGTGATGCGAATTGTCTTCGTATGGAGACAGTCTTTTTTGGTACAGTTCTCGGTGTGGACGATGCCGATGACGTGATCGCACCAACTCCACATCCTGAGCCACCTCCCGGCGAAGGCAATGACTGCAATGCAATTGCATTTGGCGATGATTCTCGAGGAATTCCACTATGATTTGTGTTCCCATGTGGTGACTGGGTACGAAAAACACCTGCTCGCAAGTTCTGTTGACTGGGTGATCTAGCTCCTTTGAGCTTCGGATGATAGCTATCGTTTCCGAGCATATTGTTCGGGGAAATTGATCCTGGCGGCGGCACATATTTCGGCGACAGCATGTACGGCGAATAGAAATGATGATTGGGCGAGGAATTGATTAGATTTTCGGATTTCATCTTGTACGCATCAACTGAAGACGAATTGGATGAATTCTTGGGCGATGACATGTGCCCATGTGGAGGTGTTAACCGCATGGTACTTCCCGTACCATTATTGCCATACGTTCTATTGGTATGGGCCTCGGGCGGTGAGCGCATGTTCGAATAGGCCGATTCCACATTGGGGCTGCGATTTCGTGAATGATGCTGGTGATGGATCTCACTGAGTGGCGAATAGGAGGGAGATCGTTTTTTGGCACTGCCACTCGTTGACGATGAGTATGGCGATGATTTGCTGTTTGCACAACCTTCGGGCGATTTCGGTGATGCCAACATCGCTCGCAAGTATGACGGATCATTGAAGCCGCTAGTGCTGCTCTGATTCACTGTATGGTCCAGTTTGATTCGATTATTATTTGTATTGTTGCTATTACTACTTGAGTTGTTGTTGTTGTTGTTGCCGCCGAGTAACGAGTGAATACTGTAGCTACTGTACAATCTGGTTGGAGTGCTACTAGGCGTCGTATTACTGCTATTACTGTTACTTGCAACCGAATCACTTCGATTGCCATTTGTCACAAAGTTGCTATTCGTCGACGACGACACCACAACACCTCTACTAGTCGGTATCGGTGTTAACGGTAGAGTACCCACTGCTACAGCTGGAGAATTAACTTTGGCACGACTTCGTTTGCTGTTATTTGTTGGTGTGTCCTCTAGGGAGACCTTTTCAAACTCTCTGAGTATTCTCTTGCGCGGTGACACGTGCTGCTGATGATAATGCAACTCGGACGCTAGTCTAGATGATGTCGATGGAATATTATGTGACAAATGGGGCTGATGATGGCTATGCAAATGGGAGTGGTGCTGCTGGTTAGCTCCGCAAATAATTTGCGTTCTCGACAAATGAAAGAGACCTGTTGGGAATCTATCAATAAGTTTCTTTATGATCGTTGAGAGCTTTGCTCTGGATTTAAGTCTTTTTTCTCCATTCATGGTTCGTATTGGTGATTTTATCATTGACTGATCATCAATTGATTTATTTGCATCAACATTTATTGGAGCATCCACTGTGTCGGACTGGGACTCGGGAGTGGGTGTTTTTGATGACTCCGTCGTGGATGATCCCTTCTCAGTACTGGAATCATCTGAATTCTTCTCGTCATCCATCATGCCAGCGGCAACGCCATCATCGTCCGGAGAGAGAGTTTCTTCTTCTGATTTAATCTCAACATCTGCAGCTTTGCTGCATCCATTCTTTATGAGTGTAAATGGTGTTTGACACACAGAATTATCCAATGGTCTTCGGCGTTTTATTCGAGCGGCCTTTATGCCAATCGTTGAGACTAATATGTGTTTTGTACGCTTAAAATGAAAACACATTTCCTTTGAGATACCACGGCGAGGTGTGGACTGCTTCCAGCAATGATCACGCTGCCATGGCGATGACTGAATGGAACTGTTATCATCGGAAACTGAAAAAAAAACAAAAAAAAAAACAAAACAAAAACCCCGTGAATTATTATTATTTTTAAATGCTTCCCTTCGCATTCGTGCACTTACAACTTAATGACGTTGAACTTTCATTCTTTGGATACGTGGGCGTAACAGTCGATGATGTTGCCGATGGCGAGCGGAACTGTTTTCTCGGCACAGACACCCAGCCCGATTTTTCACCTTCTTTGGCGCGGGCCAATTCGAGAATAAACTTTCCATCTGCAAGCAAAAATGTTTATAAATATGTGAAAATGGCTATTCATTGTTCTGACGGTGAGTTGTACGAAATGAGAAACAATCAATATTCCGGACTACGAATAAGGAATTATTGTAAAGCTAGGTTAGGTGAGGTTAGGTAAGAGTGGCTGACTGCAGAAGGCAGTCAAACTTAGGCCCATACGGGAACCACGCGGATTGTAAAGCTAATTCTAGACAAAAGTGTTGTACGGTTTGCGGCATTAAACCATTTAGGGTACCACGCGGATTGTAAGGCTAATTCCAGACAAAAGTGTTATACGGTTTGAGGAATTAAATCGAAGGAGGAATGAATCTTATGAAACAACAGCCAAACATTAACGACTAGACTGAGCATATCTCGCCCGATGTCCAGTGAAGCAGAAAAGCTCATACGACAACACACTCGTCTCCTACATTGAGCAAGGTCAAGCCTTGGCATGTGGAACTATGTATAATTTGGACAAACACATGAAGAAAAAAGTGAAACAAAAAACGACCCACACTTGTTTCAAAGCAAATTACAAGCTAATAAATTACCTTTAAAAAATTGCAACCTTCCACCGACGCCTTGCATTGATCTACCACCAGCAGTGCCATCGCCAATGACTGTTCCAGCTGATGTCGCCACTGTGGATGCCAAAGTTTGTATCCTGCCGATAACCTCGCTTCCAGCTGATCCAGCCGCAAAACCTTTACCCGTCGAATAGTCCAAGCCACTGCCATTGTTGTCTATTGGTTCGGTTTTAATGCGGTTTGTCAGATTGACATGTCTGCCTAGATTGGACGACGATGTCGTCGCCGTCGTCGTTGTCGTCCCATTGTTATTATTTGTACTATTATGATGATTACTATTCGAATGAATTGGATTAGCTCGACTAACGTGTATCCTACTATCAGTTATTGCCGCCACAGTAGTAGTTGTTGTTGGTGAAGTTGAATTAGAAGTTACGGTTGAAATCGATGTCGCAGAAGTTGTTCCACTTGCTGTTAACGATGTGACTGTCGCCGATGATGATGTCGATGATGAACTTGTCGTCCGTGATGGTAATGTATTAATGGTAGCACCATTCAAACCATTCTTAATCGCTATCGCTGCTGTTGCACTAATTGAATTGTTCTCATCGCTCATTTTTGTACATGTTGTTTCATTTTTATGATTTTTTGATGATGGCGCATTTAATATTAGAGATGATGATCGCTTTAAAGTGTTGTGTGCTGCTTGTGCTGTTGTTACTACGGACGTTTGTGCTGTTGACGTTGCTGATGCAGCACCAGCCGATGGCAGATGATGGTGATGATGATGTAAATGATGATGGTGATGGTGATGATGACGACGGTGATCACGCTCAATGATAATATCTTCAATTTTCATCTCTCAGTTTCATGGTTACGCCAAATTCTGAAGCTTAATTTCAAATCGCATTTGTCAATTTATGCATACGTTTTATTGTCAAAATTGACAATGCCCATTGCATATTGTTATGTTAAGGAACAATATATGTATGGGAAAAGCAAAAAAAAAAAAACAAAATTTTCACAATTCGCCTTTGACACCGTACGGCTGTGTAGACCTCATTCGTTTCCGTTGTTTTCTTCCTTTTCTCGTTTCCCTTTCACTTCCTTTTCAGAGGTCCACCTGCTTCTAACATCATCTGTTTGGGGGATGTGGGAAGAAATAGGATTCACATAAGTTTTACGTTTTTGCATTCAATACGACCAGTTGACGACGTTGTTCTTGTTGTTGTTGTTGTTCTTGTAGCAGTAGTGCTTCGGTGTTTCAGTGTTCGGTGTCTGCTTTTATTCGATCAAAGGATAGCACATATGACAGTGAACATGAACTTTTTTGTACTTGCAATGGGGGTATCCTAATTCCATTGACCGTCACCTTGTGTGTAGGATGTTGTATATAAACTCTGGGGATGTATATGTCTTTCGTCCAGTGCGCTCATATATAGGGTTTCGCGGGAGGAAAAGGGGCGGACGGTACTTGGAAGAGCACACACAAAAGAGAAGTGGTGATTATAACCGACGACGACCGATGACGACGAAACGAAGACGAGGACAGAAAGTAGTAAGTAGAAGAGAAGAAGAAGACAAAAAGAAAAAATAGTAGTAGCAGCAGCAGCAGCAGTGTATTGACGGCGATTGAAATGTCCCGATTTCACTTTGTTCTCACTGACAGTCGCACAACAGTGTCTCTGTCGTCTTCTACTACTAGTTCATTCACACCCAAGTCTAATTCAATCCAACTGCCATTTTGTTTTACGACGATGTGCGAGTTCGGCAGTGTAGTGAACTGAACTAAATGTACTCCGATGTTTTTGCCCTACGCTACCTCCTACGTTAGTTAGCTCTGCCTTCAACTCTGCCCGTTCGATAGTATTGAGCTTCGTTTTTTTTTCTCTCTTTTCCTTGCTTCTTTATCTTTACGACAAACGCACAATGCCCCTTTAATTCTCACTCACAATTATTATTCACATTCAACGGATGATATTGTAAATTCACATGCATTGATCACAAATCAACGTATTTTGTCCACATTTCAGCCGTTCACATTACTCCCCAAAAAAGCAAAACAAAATAATTATGCTCGGGATTGGATCTGTCAAATGGGAGCGAGAGAGAGCGAGCGAATACCACCAACAAACGACGAACCGAGAGAGATATAGCTCTCCATCCAATGAGCACGACACGACAATTTCCTTCAACTTTTTTTTTTCCTAAACTCTTCTCTGACTTTCCTCAATCGCCACAATTTCAACCGTAATTTTATTCACTTTAAATCGCCAAAATGATGATCATTGCGCCACAAACAGAAAACACACAAATTATGCACGCACTAGCAAAATTTTTTCGGTGAAAATCCCAACAATCTTTCATAGGTTCACCCTACACCCGTACCATTGCCAGCAGAAAAGTACTGAGGGGAACTCTACACACTTCGTTTTTTTTTTTTCTTTTTGGTCGATTTTGATTTGATACTGTCGTCTTCGGCAAAATTGTGATGTGAATTAAATTCGAAAATTGTTTGACTCGGGGGTGCAAAATCAACGCGATAAATGGCTGCGAAAACGGTCGGATTATTGCGTGCAAGGATAATGCAACTTTCGGGGGATTTGAAACTATGAAAAAATTATATTTTTTTAAATAAAAGTGCCCGCACGAAAAACGGAGAACGCAGCACATAGAAAATTATTAAAAAGTCACTGAGCACAGAGCACAGAAGTAGAGACAGTACACACGAACACATTGGAACGCACACACATATACGGGGGACGATGGTGTAGTCCGATTTTCCGATTTGGTCCTCTGGGATGAAAGGTGCTAATGGTGTGATCTCTGTCTAGCGCCCATTGAAGAAAGTTTAATCACGTATATTTTCAGTGTAATGCGGTGCTGCCATATCGTGGGAAAATACCTTTGAGCGTGGGAAAATTGGGATATTCTCATGGGAATCGCTGAGAGTGTCTCATTTACATGAAAGAAATATCCTAAATTGTGGGATATTTTTTGTTTTTATGGCGGATCTTGAATGAGTATCTTGAAGTGCTTATGATGTGGGGATATTCTTTTAAATTATTTTTTATCAATTTCCTACCGAACAACTAGACTTTTAGATTGATTATGTTACGATGCGGCGGAAGAGTGCATTTCTATAAGAAAAAAAAATATTGAGCACCACTTTTTTGGTGTTTTTTTTTTTTTTTCAAATCAAAACCAGTCGACGAGGTGAGCTTCTCGAAATATATTTTTCAAACTAATTTCAACTGCTTGTTAGACGAATTTCTTGGAGTCTCCATCGTGAAATAAGTTTTCACTCCTTCGCTTGAATGTAAATTGTATACTTTCATCTTGAAGGACAGACGTGATATACCAATAAAATCCAATCCACCACGCGATAAATGTTCACCACAGGTCGCAGACAAAAATGAGATGTAGTCGTGTGCCAAGTAATGTAGTCGGAAAACCGGCAAACGAATTAGTATGTAGTTTAGGAAAACAGATTCGTCGTTAAAGAGACGAGTCCTTATAAAAACGGCATCAAATTGCAAATTTTGTATGTATTCCTACTTCAAATGAATCAAATCATAGACGTTGTCATTTCCACGACGTGAATTCAAATTTTAATGTTCGAGTTCTCAGTGCAGGAGCATTAGTCAATCTGTAGGGTGCAACACAACTCACAGCTTTACAACCAAAAATGAATGTATATAAGGTAGGAGTAGGCTAGGTAAGGTGCGTGATTAGACGTGGTGGGGCCACGCCTCACTAGGAGTAAGCTTACAACTTCCTCTTGGACCTGGGCTCACCCACGATGCCTCTTCAGCCAACATGCCCCAAGATGCCTCTCCAACTAGCACGATCTCTCGTAATTTCGCACACCAAGCCGGTAGCGATCCCCCTCGACTTGTGTGCGCCACCTTGTACGTGGACGTTCCCTGATGCGTTGTCCCCCAAGCTCAGATTCTTCGGGTCGGAGCTAAATTGTCCATACGCTCTACATGGTCTAACCAAGGAGCACATTTACTTACATTTCCATATCCAGACTGAAACAACCACAAAACAAAACGCATCTTTGGAACAAAGAAAAAAAATATCTTTATTAGTACTTATTGTACAATTGAAAACTATAAAAAAAAATATCAAAGACAACGGGCGATGATTTTCGGGTAAGAGTATAAATAAACAATAAGAGACCACAGGACAACGACTAATACACAGAACAAATATATTCACAAGCTTCCTGCTGTAAAGAGACTACGTATCCTAAGGACATAAAAACAATATAAATGTAACGTCCAGACGGCTTCAAGAGGCCACCGCTCTAGTTCGGACGGTTTCTGCACATCATTTGCAACTCGAAGCGCCGATTTGTGCGCACACCCTTCAGAATCTCGCGATTTTTTTCCCCAGCCCGAGGATGGTTCCGTGACTTGTACATGTCCATCAAACGCTTTCGCCGGTCGTTTAGTGTTTTGGTAGACCTAAACGATTGACTTTCGGGGGCTGTGCTCAGGTTGAATTCCGGTCTTGTGTCCAGCTTGTTCGTTTGGTTAGGAACGATTTCTAGGTTTGCCGCAGTAATTGGAATTGCAGTCTTGGACACCGAAGGCAGAGTCTTGTTCGTGACGTTCATTGTTGCATCCATTCTGGGTTTGGGTAGCTTCGGTTTTGCCACTGTCGAGGACAAATTGTTGGCACTGAACTTATAGAGTTTGTCTATCGACGGTAAGTCGTCGAATGCGGAAAGATCATTTCTGGATTTCGTGCGCATCTTCATGCCGACGTTCAGCCAACCGGTTTGCTCTGCTTTTGGCTTGTGTTCAATTCCGAACAGGTCTATTCGCTGGCGGGCCTTCGGCATTGGCAAGTTTGACTTGCCGTCTTTATTGCAGTCCCGGAGGACGGAATTCTTCACCGGGAGACCCTTAAGAATTGAAGCTAAAGATTCGAAAGTCAGTAAATTGAAGCATGTACACGCTGGTGGCCGTACTTACCGGGCTTCGCTTTCAAGGCAGAATTCGATAGAACCTTAGCACGCTCGGCTTTTCGCGCAACATGATCACTGATAGACTCCATCTTTTTGAACTGGTGCTGATGTATGGCTGAGAAGTTTGGCATCTTCGTTCTTGACGTCGGTAGCTGCTGCTTCTTCTTACTTTCTGGGGTATCTGGGGAAGCAAAAATTCAGTTGTTTTCTAAAAGAATGCCGACGACGCTTGTCGATCGTACCTGGAACCTTTTTCTGCTTTATGTATGCGATCATTTCCTTTTCTGTTTCTGTCACAGAGAGGGATCGCTTGCGATGACTTGTTTGTTCTAAAAAAAGAAAGATCACTTTAGTGAATCTCCAAAAGGATTTGTGTATTGGATTGACTTACTAGAAGCATCTGGTTTCCTGGAGGTGTTCATTAAATCGCAGTCATATATCGATACAGTTGTGTTGGCTGGACTATAGAATGTGACATTTCTCTTTGGTCTATCGCCGCACACCGAAAACGAACGTTTACGGGAACTCTTTATTCGCGTTACTCTGGTTTCCTCCATGACTGTAGGAGGCGCCTCGCTTTTCAACTCTTCCTCCGGCTCAATTACTATGTCAGGAATGATAAGGGCTTTTGATTTGAACGGCGTCAGAACATGACTGATCGAGGGACGCAAGACTGGTGTGTGTTGTGGTTGGGCTTCGGGGGCTGTGATGATTTTTGCAGGCGAGTCTTCAGCGTCAAATGTGTTATTCAATCGTTTTGATTCATCTACTTCGCCGGCCTTTGTTTCTGCCGATTTACCACTTGGCCCCTCTTCATCGTCAGAGCACACCATCAACGAGGGCATGTCCGTTGAATTGGTAGACTCATTGAACATTTTATTGTCCCTAGCTAGTTCCTCAGAAACAGCTTCCGATTTGACTGTATTTGAACTTTCATCCAATGAAAGCATAATACAATCGCTGTCATCCAAGTTGTCATCTTCGGAGTCGTTTAATGATTTGTGGTTCGAAGACTCATCAACCAATGATGGCTGAGCTTCTTCCATTGGACTGTCCATGCTGTCGTCAGCTGTTATCGGCATTTCTGCCAATTCTACGTCTCCACTTTCCATTGAATTATCGGATGAATCTACAATGGCATCAACTACCTCCTGATGGTCTTCCTCTTTGTGGCTAGGCTTTTCGGCGACTTCTTCAACCGATTTTGACTCGCAGTCAATAGGTGCTTCCTGAAAATGGTTAAGTGTTTGTAAATAACGATCGCGGTAGGCACGAGGTCGAGATTATGACTAATTTAAAATTCAAGATTTTTCGCCTGAATTGGCTTTTGGGTGGAGACTCCCCCATTGTTAAGGCAAAGCCAGTCGTTAGCAAACTGATAAACACCAGAAACGTAAAGTACAAAAAGAAATATTATTCGGTTGAGACAAATGATTTACCAATTACCTCTGCGTTGCTGATTTGTTTTTCGTCGGCACTTTCGCAGTCATCTCCTTCTTCCGTGGAGGGACTCTTCACCTGACTGTCTGCATCCTCAATTGGCTCCACGGACACCGTTTCTGATGAGTCTGCAATAGCATCAACTGCTTCTTCTTCTTTGTGGTTGGGTTCTTCAGTGAGATCCTCAACCGATTTTGAACAGCATTCAATATTTGTTTCCTGAAAATGGTCAAGTATTTGTCAAGACTCATCGCAAGCTGAATTGAACGTAACGCTGAAATACTACAGCAAATACACATTTGTCTTGGCAGCATCAGTGTAAGCCCCAGAGTAACGTCTGAGTTTTGAGGAAAAGAGATTTACTAATTACCTCTACTTTGCTTATTTGTTTTTTGTTGACATTTTCGGACACACCATCGGCCGCTGTCTCCTCCGTGGAGGGACTCTTCACCTGCGAAGCCGCATCCTCATCAGCCTTCACGGACACAGTTTCATCCAGATGTTTTTCCTCTTGGCTATCAACCTCAGTTTCAGACACAACATGATCTTCATTATTCGCAATGTCATCGATGTCAATCTTCTCCTCGGCAGCTAAAATGTCTCCTCCATCTGGGACATTGCGGCTATCATGCTCGGTATCAATATTTTCCTTCCCACCCAATGATTCATCAGTCGTCAAGGAAATCTGATCAACATCAATGTGATCCTTCTTCTCCTCAGATTCCACATGATTTTGTTCTTCACGATCGCTTTTGATCTTCTGCGCAACCAGTTTCTCTTCATCATTCCCAGCACTTGGTTCACAGTCAACATCGTTCTTCTCCTCATCTACTGCGTCCATTCCATCAGGTAATTGCTCTTCGATTATTGCACTTTGCAAAACATCTACATGCGATTCCAGATCATTTGTTTTCAATTCACAATGGTCTTCTTCGTTATCTTCGCTATCCTCTGTAAATCGTCTCTGTCGCTTAACGCTCTTGCCCTTTCCTCGACCCGCTTTCTTGCCGCGTTTCGCAGGCCCACGCCCAATTACAGCTGGCACCCACTTGGATTCGACCGTTGGTTCTTCATCATCCTGCGTAGAACCAGCGGCACGCTTTAAGCCCTTTTGTGCGACAATATTCTCATACTCTTGTATAGGTTTTATAGATTTCCGAGCACTGCGTCGAGGAGTTTGCGCCAGCGTCATCGCTTCAGATTTACTCGGAGTTCGGTATTCGGGCTGCTTCGCAGTGCGACTGGGTGTTTTTGGGGCACTCGATGCATCAACGCCTTCTTCGATTTCTGGCATTCGAATAGATCTCGCACTTCGCACTGCTTTTGACACAGATCCAAGTTCTGTTGCAGAAGACCTCCTTGCGCGCCTTGGCGTTTTCGCTTCGACACATTCTGAAACATAAACAATAAATACGTTCCCACATAGCACGTGATTCAAATGCAATACCTGAACTGTTTTCCATTTTTTATTAAAATTATTTCTTTATTTATTTATATATAATGTATCCTGTTGAATGATTGGATTGGATTTATTTGTAATTGTAGCAAACGGCGTCTCTCCCAACCGGCTGAACAAATGTTCGTTGTTTTCAAATTTCAAGTGATGTAGTCTGTGAACCGATTCGTATCGGGAACATTTTTGTCGCCGCTATGGTGGCACTTCGATATGAATGGGCGTGTTCAGAGAGGTTACATAAATATTTGAAATGGAAAATTGAATTTTACTCGTTGTGGCATTTGGAGATCTTGTCCAAGATCGTGGCAGTTTCGGTCGCAACGCGGAAAACAAGATAATTATTATTATTATTATTATTCCGCGCCCTCTTACCCCTCCGAAACCGCGCGCGGGGAGACAACTGTTATTATTATTATATCGTATTGTAATTATTATTATTACTATTATGATTTCTTTTGTTTGTATAAACGAAGGGGTCCAGAGCACGTGACTGCTTATTTGGCTTCCGCCATTTATTATTGATTTAATTATTTTAAGTTTCCTTCTTTTATATATTTCACTGTTTCTGATTTAAATTTATTAATATTTGTGATTAATAAAATGATTTTAAATTGTTCGGTAGATTATTAAATGATTCTAAACCTTTACACTTGATTGTATTTTGTGCGCGAGTAGACGATCTGAACGATATTCTAAAGTCATGTCCACGTCGAAGATCATACGGTTGGCTTTCATTTACATAATTTAAATTATTTGATAGATAAGACGGAAGTATTCCATTTTTCATTTTTAAAATACATAAATATTAAAACACATAGTTTCGTCTGTTGTCTAATGTTTAACCACGAGAGTCTTTCTAGCATTTCTTTCACTGGTGTTAGTTTGGCACATTTAAGGATGATTCTCATGGCTTTATTCTGTAGCCTTTGCAATCTATTGAGGTCTCCTTCAGTTGACAAATATAGTATGGTGGAGCAGTACTGGAAGTGAGGTCTAATTATAGCATTATATATTTTTATTGCTGTTAAACATTGATGTTTTTTCTCTAATCCTTGATAAGAAATATATTTTTTTAGAAATTTTCCTACACAAGTAATCATTATTTGCTTTTAGTTTCATCTTATTGTCAATAATCACACCAAGATATTTGAATTCGTTAACTTGCTCAATAATTTCGCCATTAATTTGTATATTCATTTCAGAAGTGCAGCTTAAACACATGTATTTAGTCTTTTTTATATTTAACATAAGTTTATTCATAATTAACCATTTATTTATAGATTCCAATTCGTTATTAATTACATTCGTACATTCTGCCTCGCTGGTTCCACTGAAGAATAGAAGCGCATCATCTGCAAACATACACAGTTTACTGTATTTAACTGCTGTGTGTATATCATTGATATATAGTAAAAATAGGAACAACCCCAGAACTGATCCTTGACTCGTCTACACAGTCCTTTACTATACTACGCTGGGTCCTGTTATATAAATAGGATTTAAACCATTTCAATTCATTGCCCTTAAACCCATACGTCATGAGTTTTTTCAAAAGGATTTCACTATCAACTGTTTCAAATGCCTCTTTTTAAGTCTAGGAACACTGCGACTGTTATATTTTTTCCTTCTATTTGATTTTTCCAGTTCTCCAGTAATCCAATTTAGAGCTGTTTCACAAGAGTGTCCTTTCCGAAATCCCGATTGTTGCTCCATGATATAATTATTTTCTTCTACGTAAGCTCTCTATTGATTCTCTACTAGTTTTTCGAATATTTTTTCGTATGGTGGTAGCATATTCACTGGTCTAAATTCTTCGCATAATGTATTACATACTTTTCGTATAGGTCGAACCATCGATTCTTTCCATTTTTTTTTTTTGGAAAAGTTCCCGATCTCATCGATTTATTAAATAGTTCTTTTAGTATCGGTCCAATGATATTCATTCCATCTAGTATCATGCGTGCACAAATCCGCTAGTCCGGATGGTATTCCCCCTATACTTCTGAAGAGGTGTTCTCCTGCGCTGGCAAAACCATTGCGTAAGCTTTTTCATCTATCCTACGCTTTAGGTCTCTTTCCGAGCAGATGGAAAACAGCATTTGTCCAACCCGTCCGTAAAAAAGGCGAATCTTCGTCACCCACCTCGTACCGACCCATAGCACTTACGTCCCTTCTTTCTAAGGTCATGGAAACGCTGATAAATCGTCAGCTTAAGAAATATCTTGAATCGCTTCTTAATGACCGGCAGTACGATTTCCGTAGCAACAGGTCCACTGGTGATTCTTCTTTGCATAATGCAGGCGAAAACAAGATCGTTGCACTTGAAATTTCTAAGGCATTTGACAGAGTTTGGCATCAAGCTCTTTTGTCGAAAATGCGTGCATATGGTATCGATGAATCTCTTCTTCTATGGATTAGAAATTACCTTTCGAACCGTTCAATTCAAGTTGTTTTGGATGGGTTCAAGTCTGATATCCACCAAATAAATTCTGGTGTACCCCAAGGCTCTGTTCTGTCTCCGACACTCTTTCTCATTTTTATTAATGATCTCTTGTCTGCTACTTCTAATCCAATCCATTCCTTCGCAGCTGACAGCACCCTCAGCTTTTCATATTCGTTCCGAGACTCACGACCCTGCCCTTCGGCCGTAGAATTTGAACGGCAGCGTATGTTAAGCACATTGAATTCCGATCTTGACAGCATAATTAACTGGGGAAACAACAACAGAGTGGAATTCAATGCTCCAAAAATTCAATGCTGTCTGCTGTCTCTCAAGCGAACCCTTGTTAATCAGCCATTATCCATGAATGGCACTTGTGTCGATGAAACCGGAAAGCTTTCCATCCTTGGTATGTGTATCAACACAACACTTAGTTGGAACGATCACATATTTGAGGTCGCCAAAAATGCTGCGAAATGTTTAGGTTTCCTTAATCGATGCAAAAGATATATTTCACCCCCTCTGATTTGGCCTTCATTTATAAGGCGTATATCCGCGCCAAGCTTGAGTACAACGCTCATATCTGGTCTGGTGTCCCAAAGACCACCCTGCACCTACTAGATAGAATCCAAAAGCGAGCGATAAAACTTATAGGAGACAACAATGTCGCAAAGTCATTAGACTCGCTCGAACATCGACGTACCGTTTCTTCGTTGTCAGTATTTTATCGCTATTTCAACAAACGCTGCTCAAGTGGGCTAGCCAACTGCATTCCTCCTCTCAATGAATTCACCCGCAATACTCGTCTCGCTAGGAATCCTCATCATTTTACCCTTAAGCCTACTTTCGGACGAACAGTTAAATTTGGAGACTCGTTCTTCAGCCGTACTACGCGAATTTGGAATGCTCTTCCCAGCCCTATATTTCCCACAGACTACAACCCGCAGATATTTAAGACCAATGTGCACAAGTACCGTGGTGGCCCGTGGCGTTGTGGGTATGTGCGTCGACTCCTACGCACTTGGACATACCTGTCTGGGTTCGATGTCTTCAACACTGCTTACAAAAAATTTGTTAAATTCACTAGCAATTTTTTGATTATTGTAAATGATATTTCCGTTAAATGATACACTATTAATCTCGTTCTCTTCCTTATTCAGTATGAATTGTTTTATATTTTTCCGTTCTTGTATGTATATATCCTTGGACCGATTTGAGTTCATGTTTGTATTTATTTCTTGCCACTTTATAACTTTCCCCATAAAATTTTGAATTGATAAACTTAGCCTATTCATAAGTCATTACCTTTTTCTTTTTCAGTAATTCTAATTTTTTGTTGAACCAGGGGCAACCATTTAGACATTTTGTTCTTTCCGTTAGCATTTCTTTTATTACTCTATACATGTAGGAAATCTTATTTTATTTAAAATGAAAAAAAAAACAAATTACAGATTATGGTTTCACAAATTGACTAAGAAAAAAAAAAAACAAAACTATAGACGATAATAAATACTGGATACTAAAATAAAACTGGATCGTCGATACCGCCGAACTGCACTGCTGCCAAAAGAAGACTCCCTGTTCGCATTCATCGTTCGTTCGCTCGCCGACTCTCCTCCTCAGTCCAGCCAATTCCAAAGTCCCGTCGACCTCAATAGTTTGTACCACGTCCACAACCTGATCGCCGCAGTCAATATCAGCCATCCGCCGCCTAGTGGCCGCCCTCAGTGGAGTCATTGTATCCTAAGACAACACTGAGCAAATAGCATCGGGTTTGAATGTAGGCCAACTCGAATTCCATCAGCGACGAATGTAAACATACTCTCGGTGACTCCAACGGTGATGCACGATGAGGGTAAACAAAACTGCGATCGCCTGGGTCGACAAACGAGCGAATGACATCTCAGGTTACCAAAAAGTAATAATTCTACATCGAGCGCAGCTGGTGGTCGACGATCCATTACAAATGAATAATTAAAAAATAAATACAAAGCTTTTCTACATACATTTCATCACTAAATACGTCAGCTAATTCATCTACCGTACTGTTCACGGCATCAACCCCAATCAAACTACCACGCAACAGCTTAGAATAAAAAACATCTTTATTATAATTTAAAATTTTGTATTTAACATTCGTTTTGTTCACTTTTTTTCTTACAACTAACTCTATATCAATTGTCTCGTGGTCACTTATTTTTAATTTACTATTTATTTTAGCTTTAACTTCTTTATTATTTGTAATTACATAATCAATAAGTGTGGATGTTTTCTGCGGCACTTTCAACCACCGATTGCGACTCTGTTTGGCTAACTACAGGAGCACATTTCAAAACTTCCAAAGCAGTCGATTGACTGTTCTTTTCTAATTACCACCGCCAACAGAAGCGAAACGAAACGAAAAACAATCAGTTGTAGGACGAAAAAAAAAGTATATTTTCTCAACGAATTTGTTTGCTCTACATATGTCAAAGCATTAAAAATAGTACACTACAGTTCTATATTAGAAAAAGGACTTAAAATATTAACACTTAAATACAACAATTTCTCTTAAGTAAAGTGGATACATATGCAATATATTTCAATATATTCTCTTTATTTTACAATATAATCTCCCATAACATCAATGCATTTGTTACATCTTGAGATAAGCATTTTTAAACCCTCAAAAAAATAAATTTCCTCTTTCTCTGCAAAATACCCATTTATTGCCGACTTGAGTTCTTCATCATCCGAAATACTTTTTCCACGAAGACTTTTTTTCAAATCCGGAAACAGGAAATAATCACTAGGGGCAAGGTCTGGACTATAGGGTGGGTGTTGGATTTCTTCGAAACCACAATCTCGCGCAGCAGCCGTGTGAACAGGAGCGTTGTCATGAAGAAGCAACACACCCGCTGCGATTTTACCCCGTCTTTTCTTTTTAATTTCCTCCCACAAATTGTGCAAAGTGGAAGCGTAGGATGTGGCGTTGATGGTTTCACCTTTTTTTTTGTACTCAATGAGCAAGATTCCCTTTGAGTCCCAAAAAATTGTGGCCATGAGCTTCCCGGCAGACGGAGTGACTTTGAACTTCTTCGGGGGGTCTGTTCCTTTTATATGCCACTGCATGGACTCTTGTTTGCTTTCAGGGTCATAGTGGTGGACCCATGTTTCGCCACCAGTAACAATTCGATCCATAACACCGTCCGCGTTCTCACTACACATCTCCAAAAGCTCTCTACAGCATGCGATTCTCACTTTTTTCTGAGGCGCTGTGAGCATTCGTGGCACCCACCTTGTACTGACCTTTGAAAGGTTAAGATGGTCATGAAGAATGGTGTGAATGGTACCAATTGAAAGCTTGGTGATCTCTGCCATCATTTTCACCTTTATTCGGGCATCCTGAAGAACAAGTTTTTCGACTTCTTTGATGCTTTCTTCCGTACAAGCAGTAGCCGGGGCGCCGGAGCGGGGGTCGTCTTCAATGCTCTCTCTGCCTCTCTTGAACTCACTTGACCACTTTTGCACAGTTGATAATGAAGGTGCGGAACCCTGGTAAACAGCCACCATCTCTTCATGAATAGTTTTTTGACTTTTTCCTTGCTTAGTGAGAAATTTAATTACAGCGCGATGCTCAATTTTCACCATCATCGTCTCAGTTACCATTATGATTCTGTTTAACTAGAGAAAAAACGCGAATTAGTAATCACATTTATATGAAATTTTACATGAATGCACTAAAATAATAGTATTACTTGATAAATAAGTCAATTTATATATACAACCGCAGCTTCACCCCGATACCGAGAATATATTGAACGCCGCTCGTATGTTAAAGGAATAAGCTGATTTAAACGCAGCAAATACACAGTTGTGTTGGCAGCATCAGTGTTAGCCCCAGAAACGTCTGAGTTTTGAGGAAAATGATTTGCTAATTACCTCAACGTTGCTTACTTGTTTTTTGTTGACATTTTCGGCGGCTGTTTCTTCCGCGAAGGGATTCTTCACCTGCGGAGCCGCATCCTCATCAGCGGACACAGTTTCATCCGGATATTTTTCCTCTTGGCTATCAACATCAGTTTTAGGCACAACATGACACAACACCTCACTCCATGCAATGTCATCGATGTCAATCTTCTTCTCGGCAGCAAAAATGTCTCCTTCATCTGAGACAACATGCTCGGTATCAATATTTTCTTTCCCACCAAATGATTCATCAGTCGTCAAGGAAATCTGATCGACCAAATCCTTCTTCTCCTCAGATTCCACTTGACTTTGTTCTTCACGATCGCTTTCGATCTTCTGCACAACCAGTTTCTCTTCCTCATTCCCTGCACTTGGTTCACAGCCAACATCGTTCTTCTCCTCATCTACTGCGTCCATTCCATCAGGTAATTGCTCTTCGATTATTGCACTTTGCAAACCATCTACATGCGATTTCAGATCATTTGTTTTCAATTCACAATGGTCTTCTTCGTTATCTTCGCTATCCTCTGTAAATCGTCTCTGTCGCTTAACGCCCTTGCCATTTCCTCGACCCGCTTTCTTGCCGCGTTTCGCAGGCCCACCCTCAATTACAGCTGGTACCCACTTCCATTCGACCGTTGGTTCTTCATCATCCTGCTTTAAGCCCTTTTGTGCGACAATATTCTTTTGTATCGGTTTAATAGATTTCCGTGCACTGCGTCGAGGAGTTTGAGCCAGCGTCATCGCTTCAGATTTACTCGGAGTCCGGTATTCGGGCTGCTTCGCAGTGCGACTGGGTGTTTTTGGGGCACTCGATGCATCAACGCCTTCTTCGATTTCTGCCATTCGAATAGATCTCGCACTTCGCACTGCTTTTGACACAGATCCAAGTTCTGTTGCAGAAGACCTCCTTGCGCGCCTTGGCGTTTTCGCTTCGACACATTCTGAAACATAAACAATAAATACGTTCCCACATAGCACGTGATTCAAATGCAATACCTGCACTGTTTTCCATTTTTTATTAAAATTTTTTCTTTATTTGTATATAATGTATCCTGTTGAATGGGTGGATTGGATTTATTTGTAATTGTATCAAACGGCGTCTCCCCAACCAGAAATCATGTACACCGAGTTAGTCGTGTTTCCAGTGGAAAACCCCTTGCCCATCGCGTTTCACCTCGATTTTGCTCTAAGCGCACGCATACTACTTTATTTTCACGCATGCTTCTTAACCCTTAAAGCAGCGCCATGTTGCTTTTAAGATTTGCCCCCAATAGTGTCAAAAAGTAGCGAGAGTGCCCATGATAATGTCAAAAATGCTCATGGTTGAAAGCATTCCAAGAAGAATGTTCCTAAGTTCTTAAAAGAATTATTATTGTTGGTGTTTTATAAGACATCGCTAAAATTCGGCTAAATATGCAAATCATTTCAATAATAATAATCATTACGGTGATAATGACGCATTTCGGTCAGAAAAAATGTGAAAACATTCAAAATATACTAATCTTTTATTTCATATACTGATGGAACTTTATTAATGCGCGAAACACAATAGGGCTTTGCTGCTGGCGTTTTCATTCAACGCACGCATATCTTATGCTCACAAAATACGACTTAGTGCTTTCTGGAGCAAAATGCGAGCAATGTCATAAAACGTAAGAGGGCAGTTTCACGTAAGGATTTTTCGACATGTTGGAAAAAATCAGTGCGAGAGGCGCTTTCACGCACACTCCCTTACAAATTGAGAGATCTTCGCTCAAATTGAGAGTCAGCTGACATTTGAGAAATGGCAACAGCTGACTGAGGTTTAATGTGTTTACGATTAAGTTTTTTGGATTGAGCCTAGAAGTGCAAGTCATATATGCAACACAGAATAGCATTGCTGCATATTATATCCACTTTATGCTTGTAATTTAGAATAAACTTCGTGTTTGTCATATCAAGTTTTTCAAACAAGTTGTTGTGCATGTTTTTATTAATTTCTAAAAAAGGACTAATTAAATAAAGGATTTATGCGGCCATGTAATACAGTTACCTTCAGAAATAATGTTATTAAAGGGAAATCATCAACATCAGAAATCATCTACAACCAGATGTCCAACCCGGGTTTGCGTATTTACTAAACACCATCGTGTCCATCTCAGATTTTGCTCTAAAGTCACGCACACTACTAAATTTTTTTTATTTTCACAGACAGGGCTTGTGAATACGAACAACATGGAGCTGCTCTAAGGCCTTGCGAAGTGCGTGGAAATAAAGTAGTATGGGTGCGTTTAGAGCAAAATCAGTGATATCAAGCAAATCAAATTCACCTTGATGAATTTAGGTGGGGGTAATCAGCTGTTCCCTTAGGTCACACCTATTCACAAGCCCCTGTCTGTGAAATGTTATAAAAAAACGCTATCAAATGAAATCTAGGGGGAGGACTAAAGAGGACTAAACTGCTTATTTATAAGCAACTTATCAGACCAGTCATAACGTACGGATGCCCGATTTGGTACACAATAAACCCCACAGCAATGGAGAGAATCTGTCTGTTTGAACGGAAGATTTTAAGAATGTGCACCGGTCTCCACAGAGACCCTTCAACACTGAAATTCATCCCTACAAAAAGGATTTACGAAGAAGCGAAGATCTTGCCAATTGACAAATACATCCTTCAACTATCTATCAACTATTAAATAATATTAACAGCCACCCCAATCAGGACATACAGGAACTGAAACGACTTCCACTCGAGCGCAGTCACCGATATCTTCACACAATGGCAATCACCAACCCTGGATTTAACGATTTATTCAATCCCGACACAACACAGTTCTACAAAAAGAACAACACTAGACACTACCGGGGCTAGTCCCACTGAATTGCAATATTTTAAATAAATACAAACCATATGTAATTAATAAATTATAATTCAATCATAAAATTTAGCATGTCACATATATTTTAAAATGATACAATTTTGACCACGTCACGTGAAATTCGCCGGGCCCCTATTGTTGAGCCGGCATATCTACCTTAGTAATAAGTCTAGGTGTAAGCCATTTGTATATAATAACTGATGAAAAATAAAGCTACTAATCTAAAATCTAAAATTTAGCGGGAAGCGACGAGGAAGTTGGCTATCTCTTTAATACTTCATTTCTTCTCCCAACCGGCTGAACAAATGTTCGTTGTTTTCAAATTTCAAGTAATGTAGTCTGCGAACCGATTCGTATCGGGAAAATTTTTGTCGCCGCTATGGTGGCACCTCGATTTGAATGGGCGTGTTCAGAGAGGTTACATCAACATTTGAAATGGAAAATTGGATTTTACTCGTTGTGGCATTTTGAAATCTTGTCCAAGATCGTGGCAGTTTCGGTCGCAACGCGGAGAACAAGGTATTTGCAATCAAATCAATGAAATTAATCCCTGCAACAAGATTTAACGCATTCAGCGGCACTTTCTGTTTGGCTAACTACAGGAGCACATTTCAAAACTTCCAAAGCAGTCGATTGACTGTTCTTTTCTAATTACCACCGCCAACAGAAGCGAATCGAAACGAAAAACAATCAGTTGTAAGACGAAAAAAAAAGTATATTTTCTCAGCGAATTTGTTTGCTCTACATACGTCAAAGCATTAAAAATTGTACACTACAGTTCTAAATTAGAAAAAGAACTTAAAATATTAACACTTAAATACAACAATTTCTCTTAAGTAAAGTGGATACATATGCATATTTACACTTTCTGGAAGAAAACGAGGAAAAACAAGTTCATATATATTCTCGATTGAAATGTCCTAACAATTAGTCGTTTATATTGTAGTTCTAAATTTTAACAGGAATTTATTATAAATATATAATTATAATCACCAGTATGACTCTTGATATCATCTAACACAAGCGTGCAAACATTTAATGTTGGTAGTCAAAATTTGAATGGATAAATTCAAGTTTTAGGAATAGAATGCAAAAAGGGCGCTACGCGCTGATGTGATGTTCATATAATTTTACTAGAAAAGCCTCTTTTGGACGATATAGAAGACACAAGCAAGGAAAAAGACAAATGCGAAGAATAGCAAAACCTTATCGGTGCATTCTCTGCGGCCATACTTTTTAAGCAGCTTTCCCGACTGATGTATGGTTCCATGCGTGGTTTGCAATTCATCCCGAGTGGCGTTCACATTCTGTGAAGATATGGCCAGTGTATCCAAGGTACTTGCACTCTTTTGTGTTGTCTCCGACAGATGTCTCGATATGGACAACATTTTTTCGGTAACATTATTTTCTTGTGATATTAAACTAGAGCGATTGTGTCGACTGCCACCCGTGGTACGTTTACGCAAATCAGTCTCGCCGGTAATGGCCATTAGTTCTTCCCTGTTTGCCTTCTCGATTTCTAACATTGTAGCGACATTGGCTTTCCTAAATGCCTGCAATGTCTTCGAAAATTGATCTCGATGCGTGTCAACCTCTTTGGAGAGATCTGGATCGCCAACATCTCGGGCCCAGTCGTCCAGCTTTTCAATGCATTTTCGTAGAGCTGCTAGCTTTGAACGGCCAACTTCGTTTAACGTTTCCAGATCGCTTATTGAGCCACGATACGATAAGATATCCTGCAAAGATATTCAAAATATTATATCTGGCAATGATTAGTGAATCGAACCAGAAAGATTGCTGTGCAAATGTCACTCCACTAGACAAGGGTACCGAAACATATTTTCATTTACTCACTTGTATAATCGCTTTCGCTTGCAAATTATTATCAATTAGATCCTGACGAATTTCAGACAGTGTATGCTTTTGGATATCCATGATTGATTATATGTTTTTTCCTGCATCTATTGCACTGCGAGAAAGTAACAACTCATCACGGGCAAAAAACTTTGTTTTGACGCCATATTCCACTAAGAATATGACAAGTTGGAAAATATGTCACCGATTTTGATTGATATCAATCAGGTATGTTAGTGAGGTATGATTTGATCTCCAACTGATTTGTAAAGTATGAATTTTGGATTTTTGATGTTAACAGTACCAATTTATGCGCATTTCTACTGTCATGGAAATATAAGTCATTTAATTAAACTCATACAAACCACCAAATAGGAGCAATTTCAAAAGAACTACAAAAATGATTTTGCAAAATCCCAAAAAAACATACAAATGATCCGAAATTATTAAGCTTCAAGTCGCAGCTATATATGCGCTTAGCGACGTTCACACTCAACAATTTGTCGACACGATTCGATTGATGACGGTCCAAGTCGACAAATTTATAGATGTTCTACACTTTTGAGAAATCCAATAACGTAGTCATTTGTCTCTGAACGTTTTCATTGGGTGCCAATAATCTCCGCCGATAACTAATGTGACATCTCACTAAATTGTGTTCGTAATTTTTCTCATCTGTTTGTTTATAAATTGAATATTTACGATTCAAACAAAAATATAAAGTATGTCAACAAATCAAATAAACAATAATAGAAGAGATAAAAGAATCACAGCCGAACAGACGATACTGCTAATACGCCTCATAAAAAAATACAAGTGCCTGTGGAATGCGAATTCCACAGACTTTCGAAACCGTTCAGTTTGCAATGAATTGTATGAAAAAATTGGAGGTTACTTTAAGATAACCGGAGAGGAGGTGCGACGGAAATTTCGTCGGATAAAGAATAGCTACATGCAAGAGCTAAAGCAAATGCGGAATGATCAAAAGGCGTATACGAATTTGTTCTATTTCGATGAGATGGAATTTCTCAAGGACCAAATCGAACAGCGTTTGCTGCGACGGAGTTCATTGTCTGGCTCGACAGTGTCTAGGGTAAAAGAAGAAAACGACTTAGATGGGTAAGATTTAAATTCCATTTACTCATATATATCCATACATCATAAAGTTCTCCTTTTTTTAAGTCTTCCTATAGAATCATTTGAAGAATGTTACACAATAGAGCAGCCCGATGACTTGCACTTAAGTAGCGAAACCGAATCGCATCCCGGGGTTTCAATTGAAACACTTGATACTAGTGAGATTTCAGCATATGAACAACCTGATATGAAAGAAATTGCTTGTGACTTTGAAGGCAAATCGGATGAGTTCGATACATTTGCCGAATACCTTGCTAGTCAATTAAGAGAAATGGACAAACTGTCTGCGTTGGAAACAATGGACGAGTTGCAGCGCATTGTCTCACATCGGAGAATTGAAATTTTAAAAAGAGACATCAAACGGAAATCCTTTCTGGACGCGGAATCTAGTCAGCCGCATAAAAAATCGAGGATGTCTAATGTGTAGGCTGAATGCCTCTTTTGTGATACGAATCGTGTCTTTATGTTGTTTGTTGTGAACAGAAAGGAGTATGTAACCTATTCTCAGTTGTGCTGGTACGTGTATTTTCTCCAGCCAGTCAAGGTATAAAATACACGTCTTTTCTTCTATAAATGATTAGCTTAGTGATTACAATGTGTTTGATTTCTACTTTTGCAAATTTCTGTATATTGTTAAACGTGCGTTAAATAAATTTCCAAACGTGTTTTGATTTGTGTATGGGATTGTGTATGACTTTCTTTAAACAGTATTGATTATTCAATGTTTAATAAGAAAGAAATAACGCTAAATGAGTTGAAATTACAATAAACATAACCTATAATGAAGAAAAAAATCCAACTAATCCTGTTTTAATGAGCGTAACACTTCTGTTAGGATGCGACAAAATATGCATATTTGGATAATTTTAAAGAGTCTCACTACGACCATCAATAAAAATAAATAACGAATAAATTAAACAGCCATCAAAAAAATGGTAACTTATGTATTTCCTTCCTGCTATCGTCGGTTGTCAGAGAAAACTTTACTCAGAGCTTTTGACAAGTTTTTGCTTCTTATCTAGAAAAAATAAAAGCAACATTGAACGTCTTTCTTTTAATGGAACTGACCGTGAATCTTCAAACACATGTATTCATTTTGCCATTCAAACTTTCTCGTCTGCCTATGTGTACAACAACTGATGTGGATGATACGAGACAAGACCGCTTTAGAGAATCGAATTCAGTGAGAAGCAGAGGTAATGCAACTTGCTCACTGTGAACATGTGTAGTGAACGTTGACTTGACAGCGTCAACACAAAAATCGCTCCACCACAATCGGTTCAGTCAGTGCGAATCACATTGCATTAGTTTAGTTTATTATCGTGGCGACCATCAATGTGATCGGAGGGTCTTGTGGTATTTCTTCGTCGAGAAAACGTGAAGATAATTTGTTGGTACTTTCGCCAAACTGTTGTCGTCGTCGTCATTTTAGTTGTATTGTAATTGTATCTAACTAAATAGGCACCTTTTTGCTTGGAGCCTCGCTGGCATTCTACGCAATTTTGAGTTTCTCGAAGCAAGAGTTCGTTGCCTACGTTGCTTAGCTTTTATTTTTATTGTTATTTTGCGGGTTCGTTTTTTTTTCGTGTGTATGTGAGATCGGGTTTTTGTTTTTCTACAGGTGTTGAAAAACTTAGGGCAGCCAAAACGCGTTTCGAATAAGAGGAAACAATAATTTGTGCACCACCTCTCATATTTGTTTTCATTGAGCGACAAGTGTTCTGTGCGCTGTGCGTAGTGTTTTTTAGTGATTGATAATAGGACGGATCACAATCCATAAACTAAAATGCAACTGTTTGGCGGAATTGAAGGGTAAGCTTGAGCTTTTGTCTATTGTGTTTGGAAAAATTAAATGATGCAATTATCGCTGCGAGTAATATTTCTATGCACGTGTACATATGCAATAAACTAGATTGCGAATACGATAGAAACATTTTTGAAATATTTCGGAGCACTCAGTGGCATGTTATGACAGTGAAAGTTACTATTAATCTAATCTAGCCAATTTTGATATACATAGGGCTTTGTTTTTGGCATTATTGTGCACATAGCGTACAGTTTCGCATGTGAGATTATGAACTAGATTTCCACCTCTATTGTTTACTTTTTGTGATCAAGAAAGGCACGTCGGGTTTTTGAACTCGAAAGTCAGTTAAGGCCTATGTAAGTGTTGATTTTGTCCCGAAGTCTGGACCTTTATGAAGGCTTCTTAATTAATAAGGACATTTTAGCCTTCGCACAATGTGGACAAATATCGCTTCCATAAAAGTTTCTATTAGGCATTGAGTTTTTCAAAATCAGTTTAACCCCTCCTACCGGTTGATTTTATAGGACTTTACCAATTTTACTACGCCCGATGCTGTTTACAAAAACCTTAAAACTACGTAAGCTTAACAGAGAAATATTTCTGACTACACCCGAGTATGACTAGACTCGTATTTTTGTACGGCTAAGCAATTTGTGGTGAACTTTCTACATGTTGCTTATCGGGCTCAGTGTTGTAAAATTAATTCAAAACCATTCATCAAATTACACATTCATTCATACAAATTATTGTCCTACGTATGAACGTACAGATGTATGTTCAGAATGGATCGGTATAGAATCGCATTGCATTGCATTGCACGGCGGCACAAAAATATGCATACACATGCTCGCAGCAGAGTAGTCGAGTAGAACAAACAATACAATATAGGATTAGCCTAAATGGGGAAGTACCATGCATTTATGCCCTCCTGAGTGAATAACACCAAATAACGCGGGGTGTAGCTTTTGATTGCATTCTTGCCGCCGCGGGCAGAATCTGAATTCTAATCGTTTTTTGCAATTAATTTCAATGAAATATTGCGAATAGGTTTATCAGGCATTTCGCGTTATTTACTACAGTTTAGGCTTGCACACTAAGTCACTAAAGCTGACGTCAAAATCTGCCGTTATTTACCTTTTAACCAGATATACATTTATTTATGAGCACTGGATGTAATAAAACGACAGGTTGACAAATATGTAGAAATCCCCCTCAATCGTATCGCATAATGTATGCGTATTGGGAGGAGGGAGTGTGTGGACGAGCGATTGTGTATTGCATTTTGATGTAAGCATGAACGCTAGATTTTAGTTATTCACTTACTACCAAGATCTTATGCCAGACATTAAGGAAGGATGCAGCTGAAAATGAATGCTTATTCTCTACTTATGTACATATTATGGCTTATGTAGTAAGAATTGTAGCTGTAATGACGTGATATCGTGATTGTCTATAAAATCCTCATAAAGAGTCGTTGTCTGCGTTCTAGTTCGCAGTGTTATGTAAGTTATGTTAGCGTATGTTAAGCACGTTGAATTCCGTTCTTGACAGCCTAATTAACTGAGGTAAGAACAATAGTGACTCGTGGCGTTGTGAGTATGTGCGTCGACTCCTAAGCAACTGAACCTACGGTGCCGCACGCACAAGATTGCTCTAGAAGCTGTGGCGCCACCCATATTATATTATTAAGAACAATAGAGTGAAGCAATGAATTAGCTTCAAGAATCCAATTAAGAACAAAAGAGTCCAATTCATTGCTTCAAAAACCCAATGCTGTCACTTAAGCGAACCCCTAATAATCAGCCACTATCCATGATTGTCCCTTGTGTCCATGAAAACGGAAGACTTTCCATCCTTGGTATGCGTATTAACACAACACTTTGTTGCAACGATCACACATTCGCTTTCGCCAAAAATGCGGCGAAATGTCGAAATTTTTTTAATCGATGCAAGAGACATTTTACCCCTACCTATTTGCAGTTAATTTTGTAGGCTTATATTCGTCCTAAGCTTGAGTACAACGCTCATACCTGGTCTGGTGCCCCCAAAAACCACTCAGCACCTAGATAGAATCCAAAATCGAGCGACAACGATATTGCAGAGTCATTAGACTCGCTCGAACTCCAACACCGACGTATCGTCTCTTCTTTGTGCCTGTTTTATCGCTATTTTAACAAATGAGGCTCAAGTGAGTTAGCAAACAGCCTCTCTGTGAATTTACGCGCAATACCCGTCTCGCCAGGAATGCCCATCAGTTTACCTTTAAGCCCTGCACTCTGTAATACCTTGAGCACCATCTCTCTCAAGCGCGATTTTCAACTGTGGGATCCGGTACTAGCCTCATCACGAGCTTATAAATACTGTCGCTGATCGATAAAATACCATGGACATGTTCATCGACTCCTACGATGAAAGTCCATAGTTCGAACGTAACCACATTAATTTTCTCTCGGTCTCTGAAAAGAGTAAATTTGTCAAGAAGATCTTCCCAAGTTCGAGTCAATGCAAAACTGCGGGTCATTGTGGGGGGAACAAAGCACCCATGGCACGAATGCTTGCTGCAGAGTCTAGACCCCAGTAAAGGAAACTCGGGACCAGCCTCTCCTTGCAGTGACAAGAAGAAATCTACTAGGAAGCTATTCCTTGAACAACAACAACCTTGAAGAGTTAACGAATGTAGGCATTAATTTATGCTATTTGGGGGTCAACGAGGAGTCAGGGAAGAAAGTCGTAAAGTGACCGAACAAAGGACCTTAAAGTCTTAAATGAACCATTATTTTATCTAAAAAACCATACTAGTCATCCCTACCTACCTATGGGCAGGAAAATGGTTAGCATAGTGCCCAAATGTCTGCCTCAATTGCACTGCTTTGACCATAAGGGCTTATGAAGACAGTTGTTTTTAGTTCATTAGAGAACTTCTAAGTGGAGAAGCCTCAAAACAGCCATCTAACTACCGACCAGTTAGTGTCGCCCGCACCTTACGAAAATGCTTAAAAAAAGTTGTTAATCTCCATCAAGAAAGTGCAAAAATGCACGCGTTTAAATATTCTAACAATTCTCTTCAGGATACAACTATTGCGAACGATTTAAAGTATTGGGATTTTCAACAAATTTCCGATTCAAACTCAACATGGTTTCATATTTGTTCCAAGTTGTTGCTAGCTCGGTTTGGTTTGTTGCTACCCAAGGCTGGTAAACGACGTTGGGCTTAACATCGTCGCCGGGGCCTCAATTGGAACCTAAATGAGAGGTTTATTTCCCCAAACTAATTGTTGGTTATCCAAAAAACTGAATTCTCGTGCGACAATCAATTAATACATCTTTGATCACGCCGACGTCTTACGTACATAAGTTAGATATGTACAAGCACGAGTACAGTGTTCGAAGCAAGATCGACATAATGCGGGCGAGTTCAATTAAGTGTGCGTCACAGAAGATGTCACTAGTTGAAAAAAAAAACCACCGTTTTTGGTGCTGGTCACCCTTGTTCCAGCCCCTTCTCTTACTCGCAATACATTCTGACTCATGCAATTGCACTTCGTTAAATAATATGGCCATTGTGCACCCTTAAATGAGGTCCAGTCGATCACGCTAACACCTATTCATCAGCAGCATGACTGATTCCAAGTCAAAGCAATCAAATCAGAATCATGCGATCGCTCAGATTGAAACGAACGAATCAAGTCAGACTCAAGACCTCTTCGCCACATATTCAACACCATTCTATTTATTTGAAAAAAAAGAAAAGAAAAGTAGACCAATTTCAATTACTATCACCATCAGCTTCATCCATTCATATGTGAGCCCAACTTGTGGAGTGTAAGATGAAGAAACAAGCAAAAAAAAAGAGGCAAATTCATATCTCATGACACGTTTCCCACTCAGCTCCTTCCCAATGAATGCTACGACACAGCCATCATCAATTGCGCGTAATTTAATTTAATTCTATTCTTTAAGGCATCGTTCGCCAGTCAATTGTCTTGCAGAGTAACAACGAACACAAGATTCAGATAAATTGAATCATAGAGTTTCTTTTTTCGTTACCAATTTATCGGTCTATTTATGTGCAATGACAACGCCAGTAATGCCAGTGAATTCAAATCAAAAATGCAGATTTGAATTGACCGTTGAGATCGGACAGTTTGTTGACTTCCAAGTTCGAGGCGGCTTAGTCGTTAAGCCGTTCCTGCGTTCATTCTCTCGTGTCTTTACTCAATTGTCCATAATTAAAGTAACGCTGCAACGCGTACTTGTCATAAATGATATATGTGTGTCCCTTCTCTTACAGTTTATATTACTTCTGGTATAGCTATCTATGCTGGTACATTTGATTTTTATCAAAAATTGGTTTTAAATTGATCACAAGATCGAAAGAGCGTGAATTGTGTCAATTAATTTTCTGATAAACAATTTAATTCGGTAAATGTCTGTCGGTGGACGTGCGTACGCAATATTTCATGACAATGCTTCACTTGTGCGACTCTGTCAATTAACAGCGCCCCATAGTCCATATTGTGTGTTCCTTTAGACAACAGGAAGTATTTTCTTTAACGTCGAGAAGACGTCTATCATATATCTGAATATGGCTCCAAGAAAAGCAAGTTGAGTTAGAAATGCTAAGCATTGTGTGGAGTTTGAAGTGAAGGCGGAAATGATAAATTAACAGAAGAATGTGTTTGTCAGAAGAGATACAGTATATTACTGCTGACGTCAGAGGTAAGGAGAGAAAAAGTTGTGGAGAAAAGGATGGAGTGCGCGAGACGGGGATAGGGAATAGCTTGCGCCAGCATAACCAATGATGTCCAAATAAATTTAACAAGTAATTGGATTCATACTTCGTAGTTTCATGTCATATGGCTCTACAACCCGGGGTGGGTTTTTGGCTTTCTCAACTAACGGCCTGTATTCTTCCTTGTTTTTTTTTTTTTGCCAGAATAGGATTTTGCTAACTATGCCTCTTTCGTTGCTTAATCGGAAGACAGTATCGGCTTTCGACACAAACCCTCCTGATTCCAAATATATGTGTTTTATTTTGTCTTTTGTTTGCCTATACCAATATTGCCTATGCATGCCTACATTTCTAGACGCATTCAAATTTAAAACGTCTAGTCTGTAGGGAGAGTAAAGTAGAAATAAAGGGTGTCCCATAATTCATGCAAAATGTAATTTTAATAGAAAATACAGATTTTTAATTAGAAAGCATGTTTATTGATTTATAGATTATACAGATTGGGGTTATGTATGGGATGGCACATCGAATAAATGCCCTCCACGGCTTTGCTGGTACTCTTTTATTGAGCTTTTATATGACGGTTTTGCATAAATGTGTCTGAATTTTATTAAAACACCTCCCAATTTCCTCTTTCAAGGGGTTGCTGGTCGTGGGCTTGTTTGCATAGACCTTTGATTTCAAAAAACCCAAAAGAAAAAAGTCCAGTGGCGTTAAATCACAAGATCTGAATAGCCAATTCTGATCGCAACAACTTTGGATTGCAGTTATTGCTGTAATTGAATTCTTCTCTGGCTGCATGGCATGTGGCACTGTCTTGTTGTATATCTTGTAATTTACCAAACAGTCACGCGTTATGGATGCATTTGTTTCTCAACAATTACTTCATCACTGTACTATTAAGTGGCTCAACTCTAAAATTTTGCGTGAATTATGGGACACATGACCACAGATGGTTTGCACTTGTATGATTTGATGATTGAATGAAGATGACTTTTCGTCACCAGTCACCAGCTGCTTCAAAACAACGCGGTATTAGGAAACTTCGAAGCTCACCTTGAAGGGCTTTGGAACAGCTTTCAGTCACACATTTTTAAGTCATTATCGCGAAATGTAACAAAATTAGATTTTATTTTAGGTTTGCTCTAATAAATCCAGCGTAGGAGTCAACGCACATACCCATTACGCCACAGCGGCCACTTGACGCATAATTTGCCTCATAATCGCGTGAATATCACCAAACCTAAAAATAGATCAACTGATGCTAGGTAGCTGTTGCCCACATACAGAAACCATCTACAACGAGATGTCCAACTCGGGTTTGGGTCTTTATTAAAGAACTCCTTGCCTACTCTGTTTTGCTCTAAAGGCACGCATACTACTTTATTTTCATGCAGCCTGCAGTTGCTCTGTGATCAATAATATTCACAAACACTGTCTGTGAACATTTTATGAAAAATACTGTCAGATGAAATCAAGGGACAAGAGAGGTAGAAGTTGACTATCTCTCTTTGCTACTTTATCTCCGACAACATACAATTATACGAGGAAAGGTCCATTGTATATTTTTATTTAAGAAACACACGCAAACTATTCGTTCCTTTTGTTGATTAACTCTTGGAGTGACGGCTATTCGGCAGCACTCTCTGCTACTCAGTCATCATCATCATCATAATCTTCTGACCCACATGATTCACTAAAGGGATCGCGGGGGTAAATCACGCACTAGAGATCTTCAGGCTACTCGATCCCCCGCCATCGATTGTAACTCATCAGGCGTTATAAACAGGCGCAACGAGGCGGGTTTTTGGACTTGGTTCAACCACCTCGTCGTGGTTCTGTAAAGCGGTCGCCTACCTGTAAAATTGTATTTAAGACATGCCTCGGAAGTCGTGATGATGGGGACATCCATGCCACGTGCTCATACCATCGAAGCATAGCCATTTCCATTCAAAGAAGCAGCGGCTCAAGGTTGACTTCCTCGAGTACTGCAATATTTCTCACCCTATCTCGGCGAGTAATTAATTCCCACAATAGCATGAAGAAATCTCATCTTGGCAGCTTATATTCGCGAGCTTATTCTTTCGATCACTAGCCAATTTTCATGACCATAGGTGAGAGTTGGAATAAATACTGAATTGCAAACCGCTAACTTAGCTTTGACACCAAGCTCGGCCTTTCTGACTACAGATCTTCCAAACTGTTTCAAAATTGAACCAGCTTGGTCAATCCTACAGGATTTCAGCATTTCTTCTCCCATCACTCGTGAAAGGGACCCCGAGGGACTTGAACTTCTCCAGAGTGCATTGAACAGGTGTTCTGGAAATTACCATAACCTCTCTGATTTGTCCACGTAAAACTTCGTCCCATCAGCAGCACTTACGGTCACAAACCTGGAGTTCTTTTTACGAAGATGTGAGGATAACTAAGTCATCTGCAAAAAGAAGATGTGAAACATTTCTCGCCTCGGCTATACTGCAACATCCAATCCATACATATAATGACAAGACGCACACTTGGCGAGGTCCATTGATTTGGCACCGTTAACTCGAACACAGCTGCTACAGTTTTTATATAGAGACTGAATGGCCTTCAAAAGAGGACCCATGCTCCTGCAGAACACTCCAGAGTTTACATTGAGGAACGCCTTCCCCAAATCTGCAAAACAGCTGTAGATCGATTTGGCATACTCCCAAGCCTTCTGGAGTACTACTACGAGTTGCCACTGAATCAAATTCACTAAATTCAAAGAAATGTTAAATATTTAACGAAGTGTCAGTTCACGGTTCAAGGTTGACCTCACATTCAGATTAATTATGCGTTTTTAAATTCATTCATTCATACGGTGAGAAGCATTTGGTGTTACTATGAAGCGAACTTTTTGATAGAGATTTGACTATGTTCGTAAAGACTGTGGAAAAAGCTGAGACAAGGTGGAGAATATTCCAAACCTCCACCCGTTGATACAGAAATCATTTGAAAAGATATCTTGGATGTCAATAAGAGACGCTCAATACATAGGTACTACACTGGAACCTACTTCAAACGAAATCTGTGTGAAACATAAGCTAGTGGCAGTAGACCATTTGCTTTTCGAAACCAGATAAACGCGTTCCTCAGATCTTTAACTTTCTTTCACATTAAGCCATTTGTTTAATTAAGAGGATTAACTGTTAGAGTCGATCAAGCCCACGTGTATAAAATATCACGTAAATGACTCAGCGCCTATTGCAAAAAACTAAATCAAACACCGCTGTGTACTCACACGCAAACTTTCTACATACATATACATTACCTTTTACTTTTGCTTTCAGTGGCGCAACCCACTCGCGACTGGTGATTTGCAATGCTGAAGGAGAATGCATATCACAAACAACTGGTCTGGGTACGAACCACTGGATGGTTGGCATTCCGGAATGCGCTCGACGGATAGCTGACATGGTTCACCGGGCCAAGACTGATGCTCAAATACCGCACAATACACGTTTGGCCAGTTTGGGACTGAGTCTGAGTGGATGCGAACAGGTATGTGCTGTCTGCTGCAGACATTTGTGATTGTGTGTTAATTTCAAGGTCAACATGATGGTAATCTTGAACAATTTCAGGAAGCCACTAACCGGCAACTGGAACAAGAGTTGCGGGCGTCATTTCCCGATCTAGCCGATAGCTATGTGGTCTGCAGTGACACCATTGGCAGTGTGTTTACAGCATCTCCGATTGGTGGCCTTGTTCTAATTTCTGGTACCGGATCAAATGCGATGCTTCGCAATCCGGACGGAACATCGTATTCGTGCGGAGGATGGGGCAATTTCCTCGGTGACGAAGGCAGTGGTGAGTACGGATTGAATGCAAAATATTCATCTTTTGCTTGTGAAAGTGACGTATCTAAGAGGAAGAATTCCTGAGGTTAAGTAAATTATAAGTCGCCATTATTCAATGATTGTTCGATTTTTTTGGAGCTCGAATGCTTTGATTGCGAGCTCGAGTTTTGCAGAACTCAATGGCTATCGATATACAGTCAATCACAAAAGTAAGTAAGCAGCATTAAATTGTCTGTGACTCTGTGTTTGTGTCCTAAGGACAAAATCTTAAATGCAGTTTTCTGCAGTTAGTAAACAAAAATAGACATTACAGTACGAACAAATGGCCATGCTTGGAAATGCTTTTGACGCAGGTTATGGGTCACCAATCCCATCCATTTATTGATACCGGGAACTAAATTGACCACGATAGATGCTGGCGTAGGTAAGTAGGAAGTGGCATTAATGTATTTAGGCCAGAGTAGGCTCATTTTACCCCCACGTGGGTGTTCTGACAGGGAGAAGGCGATGAAGGGGGGTTTATGACAGCCGGTTGGTTTTCTCAGCAAATTTGACTAGTGTTCTGACTGGTATTTTGCTGAGGTCGTTTAGACTGTCAAAGAAGTAGGAGCCTATGGTGGTTATCCTGATTGAGGCGAGAGCAGGACAGTTGCAAGGGAGGTGGTGGATGTTTTCCTCCTCCTCTTCGTCTAGGCAGCTTCTACAGAAGTCATTGGAAAATAGACCTAGTCGTTTTACGTGAAGGCCTAGGAGGCAGGCTAATTTTGGATTTCTTTAAAGAAATAAGATCACTTGATCTTTTAGGATCAAGATTGGACCAGATTTGTTTTGAAATTCGACAGGTACTGCCTGTACACAATCTGCCGTTGACTTTCTTTTCGTAGAGATTAATAAGCTGTAACTTGGAGGTAGTAATAGGGGTACCTATGTTACAAGAGACTGTGGAGCAGACTAGTGGCGCGTTTTGCGAGTTCAGGTTTGCAGTTTCCCGGTATGTCTTTATGGTCTGGCACCCAGCACAGACGAATGTTGAACTGTTCGGATATCTCGTTTAGAACGATGCCAGGGATTTGATGTGTGATATGCAGATATCGCGAGCGGGTATCACGATCCATCTTAGCCAGGACGGGGCTTCGCTAATCGTCATTACTTCCGCTTGGAAGACCCTGCAGTAATTGGGTAGACGAACTGATTTGTTCAGTTGTAAACTCTCCGATAAAACGCCGCTTCCTACTCCATCATCCGTTTTGGATCCATCTGTGTAAAAGTGGATGGCTTTACCAAAATGGAATATACCACAGGTCTCTGTCCGGAATCAGGGTTTCGAAGTTGTTTTCTGGGAGGTGTCGTGTTGAGATCCAGTCTACGTAAATTGACGCGAGGTTTTGTTCGTGTTGAATGTTGGCATGTCCAAAAGAGATTATACCATTGAGAGCATGCCTTTAGACGAACTGCGCAGTTGGCTGATGTTTCCTTACCAAAGATATCAAGTGGGGTAAGGTGCAGGAGAGTTTCCACTGCGTCGGTGGCAGTAGTTCTCTGAGGCACGCATAAGTCTCCATATTATGGCAGATCCCTCTACGTGATTTGCATGTGTGCTTGTTTACTTTTCTGATGTGAATTTTACCTCATTTTTGGTAATTTTTTTTTTGTCACAGGGGTGGCTGTAGTTGTTGATCCGTCTTTATATATTTCCCGTTTTAAGTACATCACTAATTAATGTAAACCAAACTACATTCACGATTTTTTTTCTTGTAGTCGTGCTTGAATTTAGTTTTTATTTAGAACACAGACAACGTTATACTGCCTACTTACTTTCGTGAGTGACTGTATTTACGTTGTATTCCAAAATCGCTGTCAGAAGAGCATGGTTCTGGATAAGACCGGAGTTCTGCTTGGTTTTTAGAAACTTCACTTTTCTATGCGTTCCTGAACAACGAAGGGAAAGAAAGAGAGAAAAACTTTCAAAGTGTCTGAATAAAGTTGTATAGGACAACTCTTTCTCGAATGTCTGTGGACACATTCATCTAACTAGACGTTTTTTATCATTCTTTCTTTTCAGCCTGGTATATCGCCCACCGAGCAATGAAGATAGTCTTCGATGACATGGACAATTTCAAAAAATCAAAGTACCCCGTCGCACGAACCTGGGAGATCATAAAGCAACATTTCAACGTCAAAAATCGCTTGGATTTACTAGACCATTGCTATGCGAAGTTCGATAAGCCATTCTTTGCAGGCATGTGCCAAAAGTTGGCCACAGCGGCTGACGAAGGTGAAGAGCTGTGCTTGTCGCTGTTCGAAGAAGCCGGCCATCATATGGCACGCAGTGCATTAGCACTATTCCCCAAAGTTCACGACGAACTGGTAGAGAGCGGAGATCTGAATATCGTTTGCGTTGGATCGGTTTGGATAAGTTGGCATTTGCTGCGCGACGGCTTCATAAGAGAACTGAGTAAGGTTCCCCTGAACTTTGGACTGAAGTTAATTACGATCACTAAAACGATGGCCTATGGGGCTGTGTACATTGGTGCGGATGGAATTAATTTCGATCTTCCGCGTAACTATTCAGACAACTTTGCGGTTATGTTCCATTACCCGAATAAGCTGGTAAAGAATGGCAATGGTAATGTAAATGGGGACTCCAGTTAAGGGAGAGCGCATTTATTTTGAATTTAGTTAATAAGACGATGGACGTTGGATCCGATGTTATGGACAAGTATTTTTCTTTTTCACCAAATTAAGTCTAATTTGTCCCGTTTTGTAGGTAGAATTATTATTGTTGCCAAAATATTTTGATACGAACCATTATTGTATTAAAATTGTAAAGGCTTGTAACCTAATTAAGTTAAATAATAAAATATAATCCTACAGAAATTGCGGTTGTTGGCTTTTCTTTTTTGAATTTGGGCATGTTTTTTTTTTAAGTAGTACATGACAGAAAAGTCCGGTAAGTAAGAACTACTTCGAAAAATCCAATCCTTTTGCAACTGATTTTGACGTAGTGTTAAAAAACTTTGTTGATCAAGCATGTGTGAGATGTCCAGATGCCATATTGTGGTGGATCCATGGTTTTTGTAAGAGTATGTGTGATATACTAGGGAGTTCCACTACTCTCACATTTCTCTCCGGTGTGGACTTGGGGTAATTCTCGCCGAAGTTGGGTATCTCCTTGCTCTCTTATTTCTGGTTAGAAGAGTCATCGGTTCGAATCCCAGTGAAAGCAACGCTTTTATCCGGTTTTCAAATCTGGTCCAGTCACCATTTGCCGTTGGGATCAAATTAACGGCACTATCACTGGAGTTGTCGATCAGCGGTAGTAGTCCGACTATAGGTATCGCAAGTGTTCTGGCGATTTCGCTGGCAGCCCACTTACCTACCTACCGAGGTAGTACTGCTGGTAGTACAATGGACCAGTTTTGAGTCTGAGTGCTCCAGTCTAGCGTTAAAAACACCTCAGACAAGCAAAAAAAAAATGTTGGTGTGTGGTTACTGTATGTCCCAAAGGAACAGGAAGAGGAATGAAGGAATGGCTTGCATCTTGTTTTTGGCGCCGTCCGCGGTGTCGAGCGGTTGTGACTTGTCGGGGTTGACTTTTTTGTAATGGCGATCATAAGTGTCCCAGGTAGTGCGGATTCGTTGCCAAAAAAACCTGGTTGATGTGCTTAACTAAGTCGAAATGATCATTCACATAGACTGGTGCATCGGCGAGTTCATTGCATCTGATTCCACAGTGACCAGGTATCCACATAATTCTTATTTTCTGGTTGTTCTTTGTCAAAAGGTTTCTTGTGTATGTCACTAGTGTTAACATTTCGTATCGCTCGGCCTACGGATAGGCTCTCTGCCCATATAATATATTTGCCAGGTGTATTGAAAGCTGTTTTAATGGCTTCTAATAATGAAAAGGCTTCTGCCGTGAATATGAATGCAAATTCTGGTAAAGTGCCTACTTTAAGGATCGAGGTTGCCAGAACTACCGCGAATGAGGTGATGACAACGGTTTTGGATCCATCGTTGTGCATGAAATTCCATCCAGAAAGTTTGTAGTAAGATTGAGCATCGGCAAATAATTTACGGTATAACTTGGAACTGGTGTTGTTTTTGTCGTGGCAAGCCATTGTCGTTATAATAGAATCCGTCATTAGAGGGCAGGGAGCGAGTGTGGTTTTGTAGATGGATAGTTGAATTTCAAGCAATTTTAATGTTGCAGATAACAGAAGAATATTGTCGATTGCTGAAACCATCTTATTTGAACGATTCCGAGTCGTTTCATGTTTGATATCACTAATAAGGAGCGAGTTGTTATTAAGTAATTTAGCATATATTCAGGCGTACAGAGATCTCTTCTGCCTTCGAGGGTTGGATGTCCTGCATGCATTTCTGGCTGTCAGACGGTATGCAGGTTTTATGATCTGTAACGTAGTTTTGTGACAGTTACCATAGATATAAATACCGTAGTCGATCTTGCTTAATACTAACATTTTAGTTACATTACCTAAGGTATTAACATGTACAGTGTACATTGTACACTACATTTTGTTTTTGGATACGAATTTTACAATGTTATACCTTGCCATTGAAAAGGCCAACGTTTTATCAATCTCTCACTACATTCACACTCATTCATCAAAGTTGTATCCGCAAGGGGCACCCCTTCGGGGGGTCATATCTCTTCTTCTGTGGGTGCTAGACTGATACTAGATGAGCTCAGTCTATCGGAAACCAGAGCAATTGCATTCGCTAACAACGTGGTGACAATAGCTCGCCGTAAATTTGTCCCGACTCTCAGTGAACTGATTGAATTGAAGCCCTCCTTAAATGGGCTAAAATTGAGTTCATACTCTTGACCAACAAATGGATCATTCCGCAATTTAATCTTCCCACAACTGAAGGTATAACCCTCAAATTAACAGATAGTGGAAAAACCTAGGGGGTTGTCCTAGACAGATAATTGAACTGGAAACTCAATTTAATGAAAAGAGTCAAGAAAGCAACCTCCGCACTATACTTGAGTAATAGGATATTCGGCAAAAGGCGGCAAAAACCTGTGGATGTACACAGCGATTGTAAGGTCAATCTTGTCATACGGTGGCAGGCCGCCCTGAAATCCACCAACCTAAAGCTGCTAAATAGAATACAGAGACTAGCATGTCTAGGCGTTCTTCTTCTTCTTTGTTTGGCGCTACAGTCCGGAGTGGACCCGGGAGAATGATGTTTCGCCAGCTGCCTCCAATTGCTCACACCAAGTTGGTTGAGGTCCTTCTCCACTTATGTGATCTCGTTCGAGGAGGTCCTCTGTTACGGTGTCCCAATGGCTCTTCCGGCCAGAGCTGTGGTGTCCATCCGATCTACATGACCTAGCCATCTTAAGCGTAGGATCCGAAGACGCTTAACTAGGTGCATGCCGCTGTACAGTTCGTGATTGAATCTTCTCCTCCAGACATCATTAACGCAAACAGGACCAAAGATCGCTAGTAGAAATTTTTTCTCAAAACGACCAAGTGCTTCTTCATCCGCTTTCAATAGCGTCCATGTCTCTGCGCCATAGAGCAGGACAGGGATGATCAGAGTGTTATATAAAGTCAACTTGGTGCTTCAAGAGATGGCTCTGTTACTCAATTGAGCCCAAAGAAACAGCGATTGGCAAGAGTAATTTTGCGCTTCATCTCGATACTGGTGTTATTGTCCCTGTTTACTGCAGAGTCGAGGTAAACGAAGTCCTTGACTACCGCAAAGTTTCTCTGTCCGAGACGTCGATGTTGCACGATGACAGTATGCACTTTGTTTTGCCCCGATTTACTGCCAGACCCATTTTAGCCGCTTCCACTTCAATGCCAGCAAACGCGGATATGTTCGTCCAATCACGTCAAGCAAGCATTTGAACGGACTTTTGGAAGATCGTGCCTTTGGTGTTGACGTTTGAGTTTCGGACGATGTTCTCAACTATGATGTTGAAGAAATCACATGACAGCGTATCGGCTAGTCGAAAACCTTTGTTGACATTGAAGGTGGCGGTGAGTTCGTTACCGACCTTTATGGAGCAGCGAGAGTTCTCCATCGTCATCCTGCACAACCTGACGAGTTTGACAGGAATGTCGAAACTAGTTTTGGCGCTGTATAGCTCGTCTATATGCAGCTTGAAATCGACAAATAGGTGGTGGGTGTCGATCTGCATCTCTTGAGTCTTTTCCAGGATCTGTCGTAGTGTGAAGATTTGGTCGATGGTGGACTTTCCCGGCCTGAAACCGCACTGATAAGGACCTATCAGGTTATTGACGAATGTTTTCAGGCGTTCACACAAAACGGCAGAGACGATCTTGTTAAGAAGGCTGATCCCTCGATAGTTGGCGCAGTCAAATGGGTCTCCATTCTTGTGGACCGGACAAACGACGCTGAGATTCCACTCATCGGGCATGCTTTCCTCCAATCATATCTTACAGATGAGCTGGTGCATGACCGCCCAACCAGATCAGCTCCAGCTGCTTTAAACCGCTGCGTAAAACAGGAGAAAAACATGCCCGATGAGTGGAATCTTCGCGTCGTAATATAATTAGGTTCCACTTAATTTAGACGAGGATGAACAAAAATTCCGTCCCCCCCGACTTAGTTATGGGAGCAATTTCTACTACCTGAGAAATGCTTCCTCTATATCCAAAGCATCGACAGCTACGATCTTCCCTTGATCTCATCATTACAGGCCTCGGTTCGGGATCTAAAGGGTGATTTTTTAGCTATTATCTTTTTGGCAACACTGGTTTAAACGGCTGAAGCACGTTTCGTGTTTTGTTTCACTGTCAAACATCTTCAGTTTGGTCTATAATTTAACCATGAATCGTCTTGCGAACGAACAACGCTTGCAAATTATTGAATTTTATTATCAAAATGCGTGCTCTGTTAAGAAAGTTCATCGCGCGTTTCTTCCATTTTATGGTCAGTTTAATCGAAGCTCATTTTTGGCTCAATGGGTTCGTAAATAAAGAGAATTGACGATATTGGAGTGAATATCAGCCAGAAGCATTGCAAGAGCTACCAATGCATCCAGAAAAAGTCACAGTTTGGTGCGGTTTATGAGCTGGTGGCATCATTGGACCGTACTTCTTCAAAGATGATGCGAATCGTAACGTAACCGTGAATGGCTACCGTGAGATAATATCCAACTTTTTTTTGCCCAAAATGCAAGAGCTTGACTTGCATGACATCAAGACGGTGCCACATGCCACACAGCACGCGCAACAATGGACTTATTGAGGGGCGAGTTCGGTGAACATTTTATTTCACGTTCGGGACCGGTCAATTGGCCGCCTAGATCGTGCGATTTAACGCCTTTAGACTATTTTTTGTTATAGCTCATGTCTATACAGACAAGCCCGCTTCCATTGACGCATTGGAAGACAACATTGAAGCATTTATTCGCGCAGTCAAGGTCAACATTTGCATGAAATAATCTTCAAACAATAAATTATTACAATTTTATGTGTTTTTTTTTTGAAAAACTTTCTTATAGCTTTTAAAAAATCACCCTTTATACGCCTGACTGGTTGACTTTACTCTTTAGCAAAGCTCCCTTTCTTCAAAAAGCCATGTAGCCATGTTGTAATGTTTTCATTATCACTCGAGGAAGGCCAAACCAACCGACCACATAAGGAATAGAACACAGCACCTTTTCTAAATACTAATAAATATTTTATTAATATAATTATTGTGTCTTGCATGTGCCCACTTGTTAGAAAACAAACAAAATGTCCATCCAGTTTATATAAATGTATGTATATGTACTAATTGAATCGATATATTTGTATATAATTATGTATATAAATTAATCATTCTATTACTCTTTCGATAGATATATGGTCGATAGACGATAGATTCAAGATTGTTTCAAAAAAAAAATAAAAAAAAAGAATACTGAAAAGAAAAATGAAAAAAAACACCATCTGCAATTAACACCTAACACGACGTACTTAATTAAATTAAGCAAATAATTTCGGAAGAATACACAAATCAAATAGAAAAGCATTTCACATACTATGGTTATCTCGAATAAAAGAAAAAAAGAATATAATCTGATCTTAAAACTAAATCCACACGTTCTTTTCTGTTATCCAGAATGTGACTGAACCAAAATGTTTTTTTTTTCTTCATAAAAAAATACACAACTACTGTAGAGGTTATTCTAGAATTGGCATGGATACGGTAATGTCGGTAGCTGATAAGGAGAGAATATACCGAGCCTAAAAAAGTTACATATTGAGGGTGAAAATTTAATTGTTTAGACTTTGACGTAGTTTATTTGGATCTTGATAATGTGATGACACCATAGATGGATGCTGTGGCGGTGGGAAACAGCGTACGTGTTCCACATTAGAGCCCTCACCGTCGCCGCTCTTGAGGTATTTGTTGAGAACAGCGAATATTTGCGAGTTTAGTACTTGGAATCGGCGAATGCGATCGACCATTCGTTTCAGCTTCTGCAGAGAAAGTGAAACAGAGAGAGAGAGAGAGAGGAAACAATGATATGGTAATGAATGTAAAATGATGCATCCCGATGAACACATACAATTCCATTGACATCCTGGTCTTTTCCATCGACTCGTTGTATTCTTAAGATATGATAGCAAAAGTCTAGAGCCTCGAATCGTCTTTGTTGGCCCAGCAAAACTATCATGGCACATCCGGCCCAATTCAGACCTTCTCCGAAGAGCTCCTCAATAGTGTATTCGGTTCCGCGAACTGGTATGCAATAGACAAACTGCAAGGCTGACCACAAGCGGTGGAACTCCGAGCATTCATCGACATGGATGATGCCGTTGGCTGGCGGTGGTCCCACCCATACTGGATCGTCTAGATAGCTTTTGATGCGATTCAATATGACCTCGAAAATACTCAATCCACAGCACAGGCGCTCTCTAGTCAAGAGATCGCCTTCTCTTGCGATCATTGCTTGCTGCAAAGAAGAAGAGGTTAACACGTTTCGTAACTCTTGAGATTTCACTTACTTTTGCCGATCCAAGCTTTTCCACATTCGATACGATTTGTAAATTGGCGAATTGTGCTTCCAATCGTTTTTGTTTGGCTTCAGGTTTCTCGTTCTCTGCAAAAATACGAAACGGATAATTGGTTGTCATCGCGTGTAGATCACCTTTCACAACTCACCCTTGCAGAATGGCCGTGGGAATATATTCTGAAACAGTGCGGCGTGCAGCAAGTCACATACCTCCTCTTGCGAGAGGGCTTGCTCAATGAGCAAACAGAAGATGATGCAATTTCCGAATTCTCGAAAAGATTGAAAGAGTTCGGTTTTCGTGTCGGGGTACTGAACGATATCGGTCAGATGGGCCTGGTAGTAGCTAAGCACACCCGGCGAACCATATTCGCAGCGGGGCAGCTTGCACGACTTTGGCATTGCACCCATTAGGGTTTTGGTGAATTGCAAAAGGCTTCCCTGGATGAGGGGCTTAACGATGTCTTTCAAAATAATGTCCATGACCACGGCAATGCCTTGGTAGCCGAGTAAACGACACATCCCATGGAAGTGTGGGGCGCCAACGAAACCCGAGTACTGGCCGTATTGTGTCGAATAGGCGGCGTTTAATTGCTTCGATCCCCACAGGTAGTAGTGTGACATCTGCGGCGGTTTCTCGCGTTGTATTGCTTGTGGGGAAGATAAGTTCACTTTGCTGCGCACAAATCTACGAGAACGGACAGTTTATGACAACAAATCTCGATAAAACACTTTTTGATTGGTTACCTATTTGTGGCTGCGTTGTAACAGTAATTCGATAAAAAGTCGTAGTTCAGCTCTACGAAGACGTGCAGTGTAATCCGACCGTAAGGAGCGAGTACATTGTGATTAGCCTCTTTCACCATACCGTCAAAGTTGTCCATCGCCAACCATTTGCTTAGGAGCTTATGACAGATCCGATTGACCTCGAGAAGTCCATCTAATTCCTGCAAACAAAAAAAAAGAAACACACCTTTTTCCACATCTTTTCATTTTGAAGCTCGTTGATCTTACCACAATGCCGGTTATGTCGTTCGCCTCGAACCGACAGATCGCCAGTTCGATGCTTTTGTGCATGTTTGCGTTTATGCGTTGCGTGATAAGTTTATTCAAATCAATCGAACGGCCTGGAATATGATCTCATTAAAGCACTGAAAATGCGCTTCCTAACCTCAACATACCCAAAAGTTGCACATGCCTCTGCTTCAACAATGTTTCATATCGATTATTCCTTGGGTACGACTGGAAATTAAAGCCCAACACCTCACACTCCAAGCGAAAGCGTTTATCCAAAAATATGCTGAAAAAAATGGTGGTGTTATCTAAAAAAACAGCCTTTTCGAGTGTCATCGGTGAGTGCAAACCTTCCAGCCAATTGCTTGTAGTGGGCAAAGATCTGCTCGCTCAACTTGTAGACAAACTGATCGAAACACAGATTAACCTCCGCCTCAACTTCGTCGTATAAGAATTGCTTTCGGAAGACAGTCAGCGCATAGTGTGCCGAATCGTTGTATAAGTCCAAGGGATATAGGACAAATCTGCAAATCAAAGAATGAGTCATGTGCCACAGTATTACCGACAATTTGTAAGCTTACTCCATCATAGATGGCTCCTTAGTCTGTAAGATGTGATCTGTCAGAATCCAAGGCATTGACATCTCAATGGGAAACTGAATGCGCTTCTCCATCGTGATTAAATCCTTGCATTCCTCGTTGTGCTGATGACGAACCAAACATTTGTTAACCTTCCTGCCCATTGTCATTTCCAGATAGAACTCGCGATACCACAGCTGTGAGAGGTCGCAACACTTCTGCAGTGTGTCGCTGAAATTCAACAGATAGCTCCAGTAGAACGATGTCTTGTGGAATGTATCGATTTGCATCAGGCAATTCCCGTCGATGTCCTTGCGAAGGGTTCGCTTGCCACCGCTTTTGTCTGCGATCAGGGATTCCAGCATTGTGCGCACCATGTACAGTTGTGTAGACGATGGTCCGACATTCAGTCGGGGCACGTGTATGCGAAAGCCACCGTCAGGATCTTTCTTACCTTTCGAGGCCGGATCGTCAGAGGGCTCGTAGCCCTTTTGCCAATCGGCTGAAGTTTCCCTCACCGACATTATAATGCTCCTGATCAGATCTTTCTTGTTCTTCACCGCCTTGCGCAGCGGTTCTCGCAGCGTTAGCTGGACAAAGTCCTGCAGTTCAGAGTAAATATTCCTGCGAATCGCTTCACAGAGCACTGTTTCGATGCGGGCCATAAGAACCTGTAGGCCTTTGATCATTGCAATCACTTCGATCAGAGCGAACTTCTCCTCGGATGTGTAATTGTATCGAGTCGCGCGCTCGTACTCCTCCGCCTCGACTGGGCACTCTTTGTTCTGATGATGATCGGTGGGATGAAGTAATTTCCAAGAGTACAACTCTGTGACCACACTTGTCCATTCCGATAGCAACTGCAATCCTCGCAATGCCAAGTCCGATGTGCATCGATTCTCCGAGTCCGAAGGGTTCTCCTTCACAGTGGTTGTCACCTCATTCGTGTAGCGAGCCAGTTCGGAAATATACTTCACATGATCCTCGCGAATTTGCGGCAAGTGTACCATCAAGTCTGCCTGTGGACTAATTGCCGTTGAGCTGGACAGCGGCCATTTGCTTGCGTCAAAATGTTTACTGCGCTTGATATAGTTGAATGGAGCAATTTGCATGTCGCCGAACAGCGGAACCACTTCCAGGTTCTTGAAAATGCGATCGATACGATCGAGGCGAATCTTTTTCTTCTGGTCCAACTTGTTGATGTTGCATCCGTCCGAGTCCATGAGGAACAGACCGAAGCCCATCACTTTGACCAACATGTGCTTCTCCTCCGGGGTCAGATACATTTTCGTCTCGAACATGTGCACACAGATGTTAACCACATCCGAGAGCAGATCTTCGTAGCCGGGTATTTTCTCTAGGGTATCCTTGACAGTGTCACGAATCTTGTTTTGTGTTGCAAGAAACATTGAGAGGTTCTGAGATTCCTGAAGTGTATGCGAATCGGACATAACCTTTAGAAATTGTGCAGCACGTCGGTATGTACTGTAGTCGTTTTTAACGCTCGACTTCATGTTTTTCAATTCGTCCAGCACGGCAAACATGTTAATGAACTTGCCGAGGGTTAGGAGATAGGCTTCTGAGACGAAATCTTTACGCTTTTCCGCGTGACACAAGCGCTTCACTTCCCCCGAGAAAGCCTCAATAGCTTTGCGCTGAAATTATACATAAATTGTGTTTCAGTAGAGCAATGCTTCAAATGTTTGCAGTTTAAATGAATTTATAATCGCACAATACGGTGGCGCGAGTTTCACGCATTCTACATGATTGGAACGCTGTTCCCGCCAAGGTCTAGGCTTCATTCAAAACATTTGAAATGTTACTCTTATCATATGCCGAAAAGTAAACTCATTGGATTCGCGATTGTTACGTAAACAATGTGTAACGTCATTGTTGTGCCAATCAGGAGTGCCGGATGCGGTACACTCATCCGATAAAAAAAAAAACAATTAAAAGCAAAAAGCTGGAACAGCTAGCTTGTTGTTGTTTTTGATTGATTTTCGGTTTACATATCATAAAGCCAATCTACTCACCTGGAAGTACATGAAATTCAACAGTTTGTTCACTTCCGGGGCGAGTACCTCGACCGTCTTTTCGTAGATCTCTACGCGATTTGGTTGCTCGTTGGATTTCGGCTGAGGAATGGCACGAGAACAACATCTCCATGTGTACAGCATAACTGCATGCTTCTGACCTTCATCCAATAAGACATTCTAGGGCAGGAATATTCAAAAATAAGCAATCAAAGAACACTTCGTCGGCACAGCACAATAACAAACCAAATTAGCATGAGTTGTTGCTTCCTCGATGTACTTAGCAATTCCCGTAACAAATCCATTGCGATCCTCAAAGTTTGTATCGAAATTAGCTTTGTAAATAATCGAACATGGTTGCGCTTCAATGCATGGCTGCTCATCGGGTAGTGATAGCTCATCCAGAACTTCCACGTTGGATAGAGCATCCGCTAGGGTGATCTTTTCCGTCATGGTGTTTTCCTGAAAATAATGAATGTATCAACGCAACTGTAGCACACGAAATACAATTTTAATCTAGAGCAACGACGGCAAGGAAAAACCCCCAATTAACTAATCAAGCTGTGTCTAGCAAAGTTGGGTGGGTCTATTTCTTTTCCACTCCACCAATTCGTATTGGCTTTTCATTGTGCTCCGTTGCGATAATGAACAAACACGATGGATGTTAGGGTAAATACTTTCGCGAGCGAATAAATAGATTGTCAATGCTCTAGTATAACACAATAAACTCACAATTTCAATGGATTTTATTGAGAAAAAATTATAAACAAATAAATATTTTTGATTTCGACGCCCGTATTGCAGGCAGTCATTCCAGTCAACATTACTCACACACGGATATTGGATATGTCATTCGTATGAACTCTAATGTAGAAAAGATGTCAGAAAATGAGTATTCTAGTACATTTTGTGAAAATAACCCCTAAGGCCGAGGGCACATCGGATCAGACAAACCATACTTTTTTTTTGTCTGAGCAGAGAAATTTGCGTTTTACGTCAACAGACGCCAATGTAGTTTTGCCAACGTTACTCGGTTATCGAAGATACTTGACTTGACTATATTCACACATAGACTGGACAGGAAGTGATGAAGATAGTCGACAACTGACAGAAAAAAATGTGCATTTTCATTAGTTGAAAGATAACATCTAATCCAGATTCGGAGGCATAATAAAAAAAACTCCTATTGGCAATGAAAGTAAATTCAGAGAAACATTAATTAATAATGACAAAAATTGCAAGAAACGGAATAAAATTACATGTCACTTGTATCATTAAACTATGTCACCCACTTTCTGTGTTCTTTTACAAAATTAAAACATAAAAAATCTAAACTGTGAACAAACTAAACTTGTTTCTCGTTTGATCCCTAAACCAGATTTAAATGCTCTAATATGAGGAATGTCACTTTGCCATAGAATTAACAGAAGAATTTTCCATAGATCTACTACAATTTTGAATAAGCTTTAACACAATGCCAACAACATTGACAAGCGCAATCTTTGTTTACCGCGAAAACCCTAGCATCTGTCAACCGCACATTACCCAGCGAAATTTGTTTGTACCATTTCCCAATTCAAAAAATTACAAACTATTTTGGTAATGGCAGATACACCAAAGAAATCGTCACGCAAGCAAAATGTATCCACTGATCAATATAAAACTCCAAAAAAGAATTCCTCTCGCGGAAAACGTGCAACGGCGGCGGGAACTACTTCATCAACTGACGACGAGGAACCCGAGGAACTGCCGGGATCATTGCGAAAATCCAACCGCAAGAAAAGTCCATCGAAGCGTTACTCTACAGTTGAATTTGACTTAAAGTCGCCTGGTAAAAGATTAAAACAAAAACCTCCAAAAGAAACAACCGATGATGAAGAGAACACTGATGAGGAAGTGTCGAGTGCAGGAGTTCCAAGAGCAGTGCAACTGTTTGACGAAGACTTAGATGTGGAGGGACGAAGAATGTATGGCTTCAATACACCAAAAAAACGCGATGGAATGGCCTTAGCTGCTGCTGCTACTCCTAAAACACCTAAAACGCCAAAAGTCTGTGCTAAGACTCCAGACACCAAGCGGAATAAGGCTGCTTTGCAACCGAAGACACCGCGTCATGTGAGGAAAAAAGTCAAGAATCGTAAATAAACGCCTTCCCCCCAGAGTTTCCTCATTTATATCAATTTGTTTCTTTCAGAAATCGCCAAAATGCTTGAAGACAGTTCGAATTCGGATTTCTCAAACGACGATAGCGAATTCCAACCGTCCGACAGTTCCAGTTCGTCTCCCTCAGATGTCGACGATGAGAGCCAGCCCCAAGATGATGAGGATGAGGAGGATGAAATTCCAAAGAAGGGTCGTCGGCCAATAATCATTCCTGTCTTGCCAAAAACTCCATCAACTAGCCGAAATCGTCGATCTGCAGCACGTAAAGCGACAGAGGAGTTTGTGCCTGAGAGTGACGGCTACTTTACAACACATTCGAACAAAAAAATTCACACCTCCGATCACACATTGGATCGCCTAAAGAATCCCCGGTTGCCGGCGGACAAACTCTTCAGTCTGCTGGCCAGTATGACGGTATCAAAGGAGCACGAAGAGTCTATCTCAAGCATGATGGATGAGTACAAAACATATTTCCCAAAGTGGATGTACATTCTCAATGAGGGATTCAATATTCTGCTCTATGGGCTAGGTTCGAAGAGGAATCTACTCCAGCAGTTCCATCGGGATGTCCTCTCGAAACAAACAGTTCTTGTGGTGAATGGGTTCTTCCCCAGTCTCACAATCAAGGACATTCTCGACAGCATCACTAATGAGATATTGGACATAGGACCAAGCCCAGCTAGTGCCCACGAAGCTGTCGACATCATCGAAGAGGAGTTCGCATTGATTCCCCAAACTCACATGTACCTGATTGTCCACAACATCGACGGGACAATGTTGCGAAACACCAAGGCACAAGAAATCTTCTCACGACTAGCAAAGGTGCAGAATATACACCTGTTAGCCTCCATTGATCACATCAACACACCTCTCCGTAAGTGGATGTAGCCCATGATGCCCGCGATGGGAAACTATATGTAATTCTTTTCAGTGTGGGATCACACGAAGCTGAGCAACTTCAACTTTTCCTGGTGGGATGTGACAACAATGCTGCCGTACACCGACGAGACTGCCTTCGAGAACTCCCTTTTGGTACAGAACTCTGGTGAGCTGGCCTTGTCATCGATGCGCAGTGTGTTCTCCTCGTTGACCACAAACGCGCGGGGTATATACATGATCATAGTGAAGTATCAGCTCAAGAATAAAGGGAACCCCAACTTTCAAGGTACGTCAGAATCTGATTTAATCTGTGCTCGGTTCTAACCTCACTTGTTGCTGGTGTTGCAGGTATGCCATTCAAGGACCTCTATTGGAGCTCTAGAGAAGCATTTTTAGTCAGTTCGGATCTTGCGTTAAGAGCGCAACTGACTGAGTTCTTGGATCACAAGTTGGTGAAAAGCAAGCGCAGCCTGGACGGGTCAGAGCAGTTGCAGATTCCCATTGATTCTGGTCTGTTGCAGCAGTTCCTGGACGAACAGCAGAAGTAATTCAGTGAACTTTGTTTTAATTTATTTATCCTAACATTTGTTAATTCATAAAAATGTTTTTCTTTGTACACGAGTTTTTCATTTGATTTGTCTGTGATGCAATCTGTACAGCTTTCCGTGCCGTCGTTTAGACAGAACTCATTCCATTGAATTGCTCCGAAACGTAAATAGGATGAGTTCTGAGATTCTATTAGGAAGAACTGATATCTGTTCTGTGTTCCCAGTGTGTAGCGTAGGAGTCCCTCAATGGGTTTTGTCAAAGGACATGCTCAAACATGTGCCAGAGTTTTTGGGGAATCTTGTAAGCTCTCTCTATTTTCCATTTATGATTGGAATGGCTGAGCAACGCTCGTAAAAAATTGTAGAACGGTGTGAGATAGCAAACGGATATCTTCCCCCAAAGAGGTCAACTAAACCTAAACGGTAGCCGGCATATTCTCGCCTACCTAATCTAACTCCCCCGAATTTCCGCCTATCTCATATCGAGATGGCCAATTATGTTAGCATCCAAGTTATGTGAGTGCCGGGACACTGACATCCCAGAGAACTGTGAAGCGGACTAGTGCCGGATTCTTTCCGGATGGAGAACTACCATTAATGCCCACCGCGACTGCAAACCGATTACTGAAGCTTGAAACGCTGGCCCATACAAATCGTAAATGGTCTACTGGCACTGGGGACATTACAAAACAGCGTTGGCCTACTGTTGATCCAAAACGATCACGCAGCCTGATCGGAATGACTAGACATAACCTCAGAACCATTATCGACGTCATTACCGGGCATTTGTGCCATTGGAACATATGCCTCTAGATTAGGCCTCGTCTATAACGACTTCTGCAGAAGCTGCAGGAAAGAATATGCGGAAGAAACTATTGCACATATTCCATGGAACTGCAGTGATCTCTCCTCCAGGAGAAGACTTCACCTAGACGCTTCCTATTTTAACAGGCTGGCGGAACTAAGTAGCATTAGTATCAGTCAACTAGAAGAGCTCAGACTAACGGGAACCAGAGCAATTGCCTACGCTGATGACGTGGTGATTATAGCTCGCGGTAGATTCCTCCCGACTCTTAGCGAGCTAATCGAGAACGCAATGAGAACCCTCCTGTGGTCTAGGAATCAACCCTCAAAAAACTGAGTTGGTACTATTCACCAACAAAAGGGTCATTCCACGCTTTAACCCCCCAACCCTCAATCTGGCGGATAGTGCGAAATACCTAGGGATCAGCCCAGACAAGAAACTAAACTGGAAACTCAACCTAATGGAAGGAGTCAAGAGGGAGCTTGTGCCCTATACCTGAGCAACAGGATATTCGGCAAAAAGTGGGGTCCGAACCCCAAGACAATTCTGTGGATGTACACAGCGATTGTAAGGCCAATCTTGACATACGGCAGCGTGGTATGGTGGCAGACCGCCTTGAAGTCCACCAACCTCAGGCTGCTTACTAGAATACAGAGACTAGCATGTCTTGGAGTTACGGGCGCTATCTCCACTACCCCAACCGCGGGCCTGGAGGTACTACTAAACCTTCTACCACTTGACCTTTACAGGCAAACTAACGCTGCTAAAAGTGCCATTAGAAGCATTCAATCTATATGCTGACTGTCAAGTACCACTGGTCATGCTAGTGTGCTGAAAAGACTACAAATATAACAGTCCGAAAGTGACTATACACTCCCCTTCCTCGACTTTGAAATACCCTTCAGATGCTATTTCTCGACGAGGGAAGAGTGTACCACAAAAGAACCCATCAATAATTCGAGCATCCAAGTGTACACTGATGGATCGAAGATGCAAACAGGCACAGGTGCAGGCATTTTCTCCGAATTGTTAAACATGCACTGCTCTATCAGGATCCCTGATTATGGCAGCGTCTTTCAAGCGGAGGTCCTGGCAGTCAAAGAAGCGGCCAGAATGATAACAATGTTGGAAATACCACCGGCTGATATTACATACCATTCTAATTGACAGTCAAGCGGCCATTAAAGCAATTTCGGCGAAAGAAATCAAGTCCAAGCTGGTCGCTAGCCGCCGCGAGGAGCTCAAAACTCTAAGCGTGCAACACACGATAACTCTATGCTGGGTCCCAGGGCACAGGGACATATCCGGCAACGAGGCAGCTGATGAACTTGCCAGAAAAGGGGCCGAAAAAGACCCATCCCAGGCAATCGAATTGATTCAACCACCACTGGCAGATGTCAGGAAGAAGGTGGATGATCAAATTCCAGAACTAGCAAGAAAAAGGTGGTTCAACCTTACCACCTGTAAGACTACTAAGATGCTATGGCCCGATATTATTAGAACTAAAACCGACAAACTACTGAGGATGGTGGTCGGAGCTCTAACGGGACATAACCATCTGAAATACCATGAAACAAAAATGGGACTATCCCATGACTACATATGCAGAGGATGCGGCGATGTGGAAGAATGCGAGGACACTCCTCACTATCTCTGCTACTGCCCAAGCCTCAGCCAACTGCGATACAGGACCATGGGAGAATTCTTCTTCCATGACCTGCAAGAAATCCGTAATATCCGACTATCTAAATTTTTCAGGTTCATTAGGATGTCGGGCTGGCTCGACGACGAGAGGTCAACAACGAATACAAAGTCTCGATGAGTGCGATAAGGGGTAGAAGGAGGAACATTTCGCCCTATGGGCAACACAATGGGTCCACACGGACCTAAGTGAGACGTGCTTCCGCACGTCTACCCACATTCCTATCCTATTCCTATCAGTCAACTCCTTTGCTTTATCAAAAGGACAAATTGGTTTGTCGAAGGTAGGGTGACTTCATGACTGATTTGGAAGTCATGCTCATTTAGACCATCCGGTCGATTGTGCTGTCATGTTCGGCTTTGTGTTCAAAACCCATTTACCCTTTGACCTTATAGTTAATTACCTCTTGGGATTTTTCTATTCCTCTTGGGATTTGTTGGCCATGTGTGATTTCTTCTGACCTCTTGTTACTCAGATCCTCAAGGTTGTTGAAGTAGTACTCGCCTAGTAGTCTTCTTCTTGTTTCCACAAGTGCAGCACATGTTCCGAGGTAGTGTAGTATTGTTTCCTTTTATTCTTCATCCATGCAGCTTCTGCAGAAGTCGTTATAAGGTGCCCCAAGTCTTCTGGCATGGCTGCCTATAAGACAGTGGCCAGTTAGCACCCCTATCACTCTACTGATAAACTTCCTGTCTAGCTTTAGGAGGTAATTTGTCCTTCCTTTAGCATGATATAGCGGTATCCTGCAAGTGTCCAGCTTAGACCATTTGCGGTTTGTATCGTTTTTCGCAATCGTCATCAATCGCGATTTTATGGTTTTCAGTGGGGTGTGTCCTGATCTGCTGCCATGGACATACCCGCCCCCTTTCTTGCTAGTTCATCAGCCCTTTCATTGCCCGGAATGCCCCTGTGCCCGGGGACCTCCCTTAGAGATAGACGGCAGAGTTTTACCATCTTCGAGTTTATGGATGGTGTGTCCAGAGCTTTTATGGCCGCTTGATTGTCTATATTGTGGTGGCCCGTGGCGTTGTGGGTATGTGTATGACGTCGACGACGCACTTGGACCTACCTGTCTAGGTTCGATTCTTGGTACGACAAGAAATACTTTTCACGGCCCCACCTCTTTCGAGTCACTGACAATGCTCAAAGAGTATAACTGTATAGAAAAAGCTTCTCAAACTTGACCGTTCGGTGTCCGCATTAAACTGTAGTTCCCCTCCACTCGTGATAGAACAATAGCACGCACAACACGAGTGGTTGCTGAGAAGCCCTCTACGGGCTGTAGAGCCACCCATATTATTATTATAATTGTCCATGTATAAAGCAATAGATCTCTCGTCTTTGATAGTCGGATGGCTGCCTTTTGAACAGCTATTCATGCCGCTTGAACTACGCTGCAGTGGTTAGGTAGTCGGATTGCATCGGAGATCATTGCCAAGCTGGCGTAGATGCCTGATCGCGTGAATTCTTCCGATTTGGACCCGTCAGTGTAGATGTCCCATGCAGCTGGGCTACAGACTTCGTCTTCGTCCAATTTTTCTCCTGGGGGATTGGAGTCTTGTGGTTTATTTCGAGGTCCATGAATCGCGTGGTAACACATCGAGCCTTCTCTTGCCAACCAGCAGTTAGCCACTCCAACCTACCTAACCTGACAACAGTAATTATAAATTGAGCGACCTAGTCAGGAATCTGACTAGCAAGAAACAGCTTGATGCAGACCGCTATGGCAAATATTTATCGCTACTTGTCTTACAGTTAGTTTCTTCAAACGAACATCCATTGCCATTGCGCTCCTTATTCAGTAATTACTGTAAATATTCTACAAAATGGTGGTTATAGTTTACATAATTGGACAAAAACTGATAACGTGTCAAAAATGGTCAGCAATCTCTTCTAAATAAACACCATGTGCGGTATCTTCGAGAAAGAAACATCGAACAACACATATTTTTCCTCTCAAATAATTTAAATTATTCTTATGCAAAATGTTAACTCAGCGTTGGGGTTTTAAACAAAAAAAAATATGACAAAATATTTTTCGAAATTCGTTTGTAACGGAATTTTTATGCTTTTTATCGGACATGATTTCTAGACGCGACTTAAAGTCGTCCTGTTTGAATCAGCCTGGATTTATTTGCTGTTATGAGCGGCGTCAGGATTAAGCTCAGATGCACCCAGGCAAGGTATGTCGATTTTCAAGTCTTTATCTACTAAATACATATTCGAAAAGTTCAACTTTTAGGTAAGGTTCGGTGCGCGGTTAGACGGTGGTTACTGGTAAGCCACGTCTCGGTCCTGTTGTACCCATTGTGGTGTCCATGGGGGAATATTACCTCTTAGCTCCTATTTCGTGCTTGTCATGTTGCTGTTGCGGTGCTGTTCAGCCATCCAGATATCCTTATAAACCTGGAAAGAGATCTTAGAAGACTATTTGTTAGATCCTGGAGGTTTTGGATGAAATGTTCGCCCAGTATTCTATCTCAACTGGCAGAGACTGGAACAATGACAAAGGTATTGAGGACTGAGGAGCAGAGATAAGAAAGCAAGGAGATATGTAACTTCAACCTCCGTAGCCCCTTGATTTCATCTGACAACGTTTTTTATACGACGTGTCTATGAATACGCGTGAGCTGTTGTGAACGGCTGAAACCCTTCTCCAAGCGGGCAAGTGGATTCTTCGTTTTTTTGAAAGAGTGTGAAATACGAGGGAATTTCACTAGGTCCTCATTTTTCGTGCTCGAGGACAACGGGTAATTCTGGCCTAAGTTGGATACCTCCTTGCTCTAATTTCTGGTGAGGAGTATCCTCAATTTCTATATAAAGTCGTTTGTCCCATTTTCATATCATGGGACTTCAAACGGTTATCGCCAGTTACATGTTCGACTTTTCATTCACGATCCTTACAAATTCCTATGTGTGATCCCTTTTGTCTGACCTCCCTTGCCAATATAATATAATATATATATATATATATATATATATATAATAATATTGGTGGCGCTACAGCCCGTAGAGAGCCAGGGCCTAGCTTCTCAGCAACCACTCGTGTTGTGCGTGCTATTGTTCTATCACGAGTGGAAGGAACCTACAGTTTTATGCCGACTCCGAACGGCCAAGTTTTGAGAAGCTTTTTCTAGACAGTTATACTCTTTGAGTATTTTCAGTGACTCGAAAGAGGTGCGGCCGTGAAAAGTATTTCTTGTCGTACCAAGAATCGAACCTAGACAGGTAGATCCAAGTGCGTAGGAGTCGACGCACCAATAACAAGCCACCTTAGCGCCTCAACTACCGTCGACGGAAACTTATTGTCGCATTGAAGGAGTTTGTCCGTTGTTGAACTCTGAACGTGTCATCCACATTCTTCTTGACACCCACAGTAGGTGCTTTGATACATAGAATAGCCTGGGATGGGTCTATTTCGGCCTGAAACCTGCAGAAATTCGTCAGGTGTTTCATTGCCGGTTATGTCCATGTGACCCGGGGCCCGGCATAGACTAATCGAGTGCTGCGTGCTGAGAACATCTAGGTCTTGGCTGCAGCATACGGCCACCTTGGATTTGATTTCTGTTGCAGAAGTTGCTTTAATGCCCGCTTGATCGTGAATTAGAATGGAAATCTAAATAGCTGATATCAATCCGGCAACTTCCTTCACTGCCAGGACCTTCTCTTGAAAAACACTGCCATAATCAGGGATTCTGATATTTCTGAATTCGGAGAAAATGCCCTCGCCAACATATTGCCATCTTCGATCTATCCGTGTATACATGGACGGTTGAATTGTTGATGGGTCCATTTGTGGTCTACTTCTCCCTTGTTGAGAAATAACATCTGGCAGGAATTTCAAAACTAAGGAACGGAGGAGTGTAGTCGCTTTTGACTCGGTCAATTTGTAGTCGATCTAGTATGCTTGCATGTCCAGTGGAACTTGGGAGCCAGCCACTAGATTGACTGATCCTTACGGCGCTCTTTGCAGCAGCCTATGTAGAGGACGTAGTATATTTAATAATGTCTCCAAGCCCGTCTCACGACTGTTGCTAACTGCTCCTGTGACACCTAGGCGTGCTAGTCTCAAGCTCAATCCTTGGCACCCCAATGATCTTTTTGACGAGGAATTCCCTTTTTAGCTTGGGTATCCCTGATGACATTTTCAGTGAACTTGTTACTCGATTGCTTAACTAAAAGGCAACTGAGTCAACCATCAAATGTTCGACATGTCTAACCATCAGTCTACCATAATTAATGAACGTATGTATACCCTTAAAATATTTGTTAGCAAAACATTTATTCATATTCAAACCAACCATAGTAAAAATCGACCCATTTTCAAATTTCACAGTTGTCCAACCTGCTTTTACCGACACACAAGCTAACCCAGAAAAACGAAGTGGAATAAAATTTCCCTGGCGAACGAGAAAACAACAAAAAAAAAAAACTCCTCCAAGTGTCAAAGTTCTGCAGCTGTCAAAAGTATTTTTCACCGTCGCTGTCAGTTTTGCTCGGCAAAAGAGGGATATTTCGTGAAGTTTTCAATTTTCGATTATTTTTGTTTGGTTTTTCACGATTTTCCCCCAATTGTCTGCTGCAGTTTTCCAATTGTATAGTGTAGCTTGCAGAAAATACAAATATCAAATTTTATCGAGACAAAACAATAAATAATCTTGTATACGTCGTCTGGCGAGTGAGGAGTTGAAATTCCTGCGGGAATTTTGTATTTCGTCTTAATCGTCGTCATCCTCGTACCTCCTCCATCTTTGACCGTAGTACGCATTGCGGTGCATCCTCATTTTGCATTTTCATCTCATTTTCTACGTTTTTTTTCTCTTTTTTTTTCTGATCACTTATTTTTCTTATTGCACAGTGACTGCCGTGTGGAATTAAGGACCGCGATATTATTTCCGGCAAAAGCATCTCGTCTTCGCATCGAATATTGTCGTACTCGTCTCCGTCGCCGTTGTCGAACGTTGTCGTATTCATCGTCGTAGTCATCTTCATCGTGGTTATCGTTGTCGTCGCCGTGTAATCGTCGGTGAGCTAACAGAAAAAGGAAAAAACTCAAAAAATAAACTCCTCTTTTGGCGATTTTGTGAAATCCTAATACAAAAATATTAAAATTGAAATATATATTCGAACACATAGAGCTGTCCTGCTTCAGCGAATCGCCGAATAGTGGATAACATCAGTTTGGATTATAGAGTGCTCTCGCTCGAACTGCATTACCGCACGGACTCAGCGGAGGAGGGATAAGGTCAGTAAAAGTTGTATGAGATGTCTAGGAAAGTTTTCTCTTCTTCTAAACTTAATAGTGAAGCTTATTGGCTGGGAAGATACGTATGTGCATTTTCCAGAAATGCCCCGTTCATTGACTGCATAAGGGTTTATTATTCATTTCTTAATGAGAAGCTGTTTTGTGGTTTCATTATTGCTCTGTGGTGGTAAGCTATTGAAGGTCATGTGAAGTGGTCTTGTTTGTCGAGGGGGGAAATACCCACCGCCCCCTCCGTCAAACAACAAACGAACTAACACAGCTGGGGTAAATGCTCGACTACTCGAGTTTGTACTCCATAGTTAATTAAATGCACTTCTCTGTTGTGAGTGGCGGTGATTTGCTGCAATTATTTGTGCAGAGAATTCCAGAACCTAAGACTGGCATGACTTAAAATTATTGATTTTTCTAGAGTTTCCATATGCTGATGATGGCCTGATACATTGTTGCTGTTTCGAAAATCGACTGTGAGCCGATGGTTGGAATTTCTTTCTTATCGGTCGTCGCGAATAAAGGAAACAAATTTCATCGACTTTTTGAACAAGATTTCATAGCCGGCGATAAGATTACGCTGTGGGAATGATATAAGACTGCGGATTGTTTGCTGTTTCATTAGCGAAGTTGCGGTGAATCAGAGATGATTGCCGACTGCAACCGTATGGGAAGTGGATGGCGGCATTTGTATACGATATGAACGAGCTTTGACATTTATTAACATTGGTTAACAAACTAGGTGTTAACTCGTGAAGAATACTTTGCTGAGGGTAGTGTCCCTGCATCAGTTTTGAACCGCTTCAACCGATTCTTCCACCCAAAAATAATTCGAAGCACCATACCAGATTTTTATGGTAGACGTCATTATGATGCGTGGCTCAATGCGAGAAAGTTGAATCTAAATTACGAAGCATCATGAGGACCAAGGGCTCTTGGATTAATACAAATGACACATGATTATGTTCAAACGGTCAGTTGACATTTTAAAATTTCCGTTAACAAAACAAATTAGGTTATTTTAGGATATATTGCCACCCCAATGTGCATTTTTGTTCATACCCACATGAGGTGGACCCACTTCCTCCTGTCATGTGACTAACGAAATATTTCTATTTAATGGCACGTTCAGATATGACAGTTCGACTATCAATCTTTATGAACGATGCTCATGCATACCGAGCGTGCGGTATAAAATTGTTTATTATTTTCTGGCTGACGTCTGAATGCTGAGTTCGACAATCATACCGCCTGTCCATACCGCTGAGGCCATACAATCAGTGTGGTTTTGGTTGCGGTTTTTTATTTTTGTATTGAGCACTGAACCATATTGTAAATTTCTTACTTTTTTTCCAACTTAACTAGTGATACGACTGAGTTGAACGATGTCGTCTTTTGCACTTGATCATGATCGGTCCTAGACTTCCGTTTCTCGATCGACACCTTCGATTTCGATTAAGCGCTTTGTACGCTACTACTATAGGGCAGTTGCTACTTGTTAGCGTGGCGATATGGTAATCATCTTGAGTTCATGTTTTGTATCTTATAGAAGGGACGATGTCATTTGCCTCAGCAAATTAGAGGTGCACTGTTCAGCTTTCCTAAATCGTCCTTGTCGATGTGGTGTGGCTTCTTCACTTGTCACTGACAATAATAATAATTTATAATACGAGTGTCGTTGCAGTTCGTACATGATCAGGGCCCAGTTTCTACTTGTGCAACCACTCGTGTTGTGCGTGCTATTGTTCTCTCACGAATACTTACTTACTAACTTATCAGGCCGGCGACCCATGAAGGGTCCGAGCCTGAGCAATTGCTGCCTTCCATCGTTGACGGTCCTGGGCACGCTGCTTCCAGTCATCAAGACCAAGGTGTCTTGCATCCGCGATTACTTGGTCTTTATACCGGAGATTCGGTCTTCCTCTCCTTCTCGAACCAGGAGGCTCGGATTCAAAGACCCTCTTTGCTGGAGCATTGTTGTCCATGCGCTTGATGTGGTCGAGTCAGTGCAGTCGACGGATTTTTGCCTTCCGGACTACATCCACATCCTGGTACAGCTCGTAGAGTTCGCGGTTATGTCTTCTCCTCCAATCGCCTTCCTAGCAGACGGGACCATATATCCGTCGTAGAACTTTTCTTTCGAAGGTACCAAGAATCAACTCTGCAGTTTTGCTTAGCGTCCAGCTTTCGGCTCCATAGAGCAGGACTGGCAAAATAAGAGCTTTGTAGAGCATGATTTTGGTCCTTCGAGTCAGGAGTCTTGAGCCCAGTTGTTTTGACAAACCGAAGTAGCACCGGTTGCCAAGGGCGATTCTACGACGGATCTCCACTGTGATGTCGTTTGTGGAGTTCACGTTTGCCCCGTGGTAGACAAACTCCTTCACTACCTCGAAATTGTAGCTGTCGATCGTGAGATTTTGCCCAAGGTGGTGTGTGACGGAACGTTTTTTGGTCGACAGTATATATTTTGTTTTGTCCTCATTGACCTTGATACCAGTTCGTTTCGCCTGTTCTTCAATCGCCGTAAAAGCCTCCACTACGGCACGTTGAGAACGCGCGACGATGTCGATGTCATCTGCGTACCCCAACAGTTGAACCGACTTGTAGAAGATAGTGCCTTCCGTGTTTACAGTTGCCCTCCGCACTATCTTCTCTAGTACCAGATTGAAGAAGTCACACGACAGCGCATCTCCTTGCCGAAATCCAGTGCAAGTTTCAAACGGCTCAGAAATCCTTGAGCCGAACTACACGGTGCATCGCGTGTGTGTTAGCGTGGTGCGACACAACCGGATCAGTTTTCCCGGGATCCCGAATTCGGCCATCGCATAGAATAGCTCCTTGCGGTGAATGCTGTCGTATGCGGCTTTGAAATCAATGAACAGGTGGTTCGTATCGATTTGAAACTCACTGGTCTTCTCCAGTATTTGTCTTAGTGTGAAGATTTGGTCTATAGTCGATTTGCCGGGCTCTCACGAATGGTGAGTTATATTCTGACTCCGAACTGCCAAGTTTTTTGAACGCACAACGGGCCTACTTTGGCTCATCAACCAGCAGTCAGCCACTCGAACCTAACCTCACCTAAACTACTCTTTGAGCATTGTCAGTGACTCGAAAGAGGTGGGCCGCGAAAACAATTTTTGTCGTATCGGGAATCGTACCCAATCAAGTGTCTAGGAGTCGATGCACAGACTTAGACTTACAATCAGCTTAATTTAAATATGTGTTAAACAAATGTAGCGTTTTATTTAATGAGGAACAGACGACAGGTACACATGCTTGTGCAATACGAAAATGAATGTACAACATTTTCTGGAAGGAATCCATTGAATGATTGCATTAGCATACATAACCTGGGGAAAATGAAGGAGTTCCTTAATTGAAAGCAATGCGTTTGCTTGAGGGCTCTTAGGACTGGCAAAGAGACTATCGATGAAGGACACAATTTATTACTGCCCTCGGGCCTTTGGAGATCTAGCTACAAGTCTTGCTGTTGTTTTGTTATTCGTCTACCACTTTTTAAGCCTTTATGCAGTTCGATAGTTGCTTAATGAACGTCTATGCTTCTCTAATGTTGAATTAAAGCCTGAAGTGTCAACAGTTGTTTGTAGATTAAAATATAACAAAAAAAAACTGTATACAACTGGTGACTTGGTTTTCACTTGACATGAGCACTAATTGATGCAGAGATAAATTCGGAAGGTAATTTCCCTTTAGTACTCGACGGATACGATTTATGTTCAATTAAATCATTCACATACGCCCAAGGGCACTGAAGTAATTTGCACAATGCCATGTCTCTGATGAACTAGCAACTCTTTCTTACGTCGACATGTGTAAAAATAAACAAAGGGTTGGACTTCATTCTTTAACATTGACACATTGGAGGATGTTTTCCTGTGCTGCTCAAGTTGTCACAGTTGTTCGAAAATGGGAGAATCCTTCGTCTTCGTATTTCAGACACTCAACAATTTGTCGATACGATTTTGATACGATAATGTCCAATTGGAAAAAGTCAAATTACCTTGTCTACCGTACTAAATACAAGTTTGCCAACTTGTGCGTTCACATTGACAATTTGGCCCATCAAGCACGGTTGTCAAGCAAATCGCATCGACAAATTGTTGAGTGTGAACTTCGTATAGATGATTGTGTCACTGGTGATGCCACCCCCAACAGGGTGATCATAATTATTTTTTTGTTACTGAAATTTATGTAATTATGTGTGGTAATAAGTTATAAATCAGATCTTGTTAACGAAAAATACATAACTTGGTATTGGGTCTCAGGAGGGTAGATAAGGCAGCCAGAAAAGCCAAAGAATTTTTAAAGTTGTATGAAAGATAAGTGTAACTAGTACAATAATATGGGCAATAGATGTATCTCAAAAACTACATCCGGTGGAGAAAATCCGATCGATTTTAAATCAGCAACCTCGAATTAGTAAGAAACCCTAACGCAACAAAATAAATATGTGATTTTGTTGACCAGTGTTATCAGCGAATTATTTATTTACTTTCCTTGACGCGTGTCACGGGGCTAAGTTTTGTTGAAAAATCCATCCATCCTTTACCACAAATCGATCACAACTACTGAATTCCCAAAAGTATACCAACTTTTGTGACATTTCTTTTTTTGCAAACAAAAAAAACACACTTTTTTAATCCGACCTGAACGACGAAAAGTTCATAAAGCACATTATCCGTTTTTATCAATTAATCAATTTTGCAACGTTAACTCAGGAAAAAAAAACCCCTTCCTCCCGATATTGCAAAGTTATAATGAGCTCCTTTTTGAAGTTGCCACACCACCCACCACTGCAGTGAAGTTTATCTGCTAGACTCACCCAGTTGATTGCTTTTCGTTCTCCATAAATCTGGCTTGGTTTAAGTTTATGTAGATAGATTTGCACGGGCGGCGTATGTACCCACTTTCCTCGATGTGGCACAATTTATGGTTCATGCTACATGGCTCTGGCTTACATAACCTAAGCACCCCCGACAGGCAAACGGAGCAGATATTTCGGTTTAAGATACATATTTGCACTCCTATTTCATGACGTTGTGGTGGTGGGACATAAATTGTTGCTGCTTTGACTGTTAAATTGTATTCTTTTTTTGTTTGTCTTGTTTTTTTTTTTGACAATTCGGACGGGCGTTGATGGGGGGTTTTGTTAACTAGTGCATAACGTATATGAGTATTTTTTGGTGTCTGCCTAGGAGTGAAACCGCAGACAAGCAGCCGAGTAACAACAGCAGATCATTTGGAAGGAATATGTTTCGCTTTTCTGCACCTTAATTGTGTTTAATTGGGCAATGCTTCTGTGCGGTTTAATTTCGACTTATTCGTGGATTTGTTTCATTACTTTCGTGAGTGTGTGCCTTAAGTTTGTGAGACTAACTCCAATTATTCAGTCTTTGAAGGAGCATTTTATCGAGTAAAGGGATTTGATTTCTTGACAAACCTGTCCATTTGCTCTGTTTGCGACGAAGTGTGTTACGTTCCCACCTCTTTGACTCATTGGGATCACTGAAGACAAAGCAGAAGGCATCCCACGACTGAGCTAAACAAGGAATTTTATCCATCTAAGGTTCAGAATTTTCCAGGAAACCGGATATGGCTTCGGGTTGTGGCTGTTTTTTGTTTATTTATTCAACGAGGGAGAAATTGCTGGCGAGGTACGACCATGATAACCAACGCTAATGGTGTCTAGATCCCCGATTAATAATAAAGGTCGCTCTGAATAATTTGGTGACATTCAATTGAGCTTGTCATTATGGCGTGATGATGATGACACTTTCAAACCTTGGAACGTACTTAGTTGTTGTGGTTAGCAGTGTCTGGAAAGAAGAACCCCTTGATGGTCACAAAGTGCTGTTTGGTTTCTTTATATACAGTGGGGGACAACTAAATAGCACACTTGCGCAAAAAAAACCGAAAGATGAGAGAATTTTGCTGGAAGCAAGAAAAATTTCGTTAAACTACGCCTGGCCACGTAAATAGCACTGCATTGCATTAAAGTTATGAAATACATTTCAGACAACCGTATAATGGTAATTTTGTTGGAAACCCTTATTTTTCAGTAGACTTTCCACTAAAATTTGACATGGTTCCAATAAAACCAGACATCGTTCTTTAGAAATAGAAATCCATCCGATTTTAATTTGGTTCCACCATTCAGCTGCGATTCTTGGCTTTTTAGTCTCGATGTGATGTTCTACATCGAACCACAGATTCTCTATCGGATTCAGATCGCGACAATGAGCAGGCCATTGTAAAACGGTGACATGTAGATCGCTAAGGTAACCCTTCACAAGGCTAGAAGTGTGCCTAGAATCGTTATCATGCATAAAACGCCATGTTCATTTTGGTGTCTACCCTTATAATTGGCCGTGAAAATGCTACTCAAACATCACATAACCGTGTTTAATTGTTTTTTGTGAGTACTTGGGGTTGTGCTTTTGGTTAGGTGGATATATCTTTTCCCATCTGATCCGAACTGCTTTTAGTTTGGTTTTTCTTCGGGACTAGACATACAAAATTAAGCTTAACACTTCTTACCCGGTCACGGGATGCCAACAACTTTTCGAAGTTGTCGATGAAAATAAATTGCGTATCTTCTATGATAAGCGGATGGGAACTCAAATTGAAGCCGATGTTTTAGGAGAAGAACGGGCTGGATACATCCTCCGTATCACCGGAGAAAACGATGAACAAAGTTTCCCCATGAAACAGGGTGTCCTCACAAACGGAACATTCCTGCTATCGTCCCCTCCGTACCGGTGAACGTAAGAGGAAATCAGTCCGTGGTTGCATCGTCGATGCCAATATGTCAGCTTTGGTCATCGTCCGAAAGGGTGAGAAAGATATTCCCGGATGATACCACCATTCCACGTCGTTTGGGACCAAAGAGGGCTAGCAAAATCCGTAAATTGTACAACTTGACAAAGGAGGATGATGTCCGTCGTTTTGTGGTGCGTCGCCCTCTGCCAGCTAAGGACAATAAGAATGAAACTTCAAAGGCCCCACAAATTCAAAGTTTGGTTACGCACGTCGTCCTGCAAAGGAAGCGTAGAGGTCTAGCTTTGAAGAAGAAGAGTCAAAAAGCTTCAAAGGATTATGCGCTGGCGATTATGCCAAATTATTGGCACAAAGGAACAAGGAATCCAAAGTCAAGAGGGAGGAAGCCAATAGGAGACCCTCGGCTTCAATGAGGGAATCCAAGAGCTCCATTTCCAGTCAAAGGAAGTAGTGTGATGGACTCGAGAGATTTTACCACATGATTTGAACCTTCACAGCTTGGACTCAACACTCCACAGCACAGTTTTCCAAAAAAAAAATCATCGGCTTACGGAGGTGTTCACAAGCAAACGACTTCCTTGCAATTTTTTCCTTGCAGGTGCTTTGTTATTGTGCTTTCTGACTCAGAAATGATGTTATTCTTAAGAACACATCTCTTTATTTCTTTAGAGCCCGAAAATAGGTTGGCGACACTAGCTCTGTATAAGGGACTGTCTTATTTTCTGGTGTGTTTTCTTGGCCTTGGAGCTCTTGATACTTTTTGGGGCTACTATACAGCTCCATGCCGTGTAAGGCATTGCATATAATCTTTGGGAACAGTGGTTGGCTATTTCTGTAACTTTTGAACCCCCAGTTATAAAGTCGTAGATGATTCCACCGCCGTTCTTCTGAGCAATGTGGGCCTCTTCACATCTTCAAATACAACTCGTGGTAGTAAATGTTACCACAAACAAATGACAAATGCAATTAATTTCAAATTAACTTACTATTAACCCTTTAATGCCCACACTAATCCATTTTGGGCACGCACTCCTTGAACGAAAAGTTTGTTCAACAAAAATATTCCAAACTGCGTGCGAATAGTTTTATAGGGTGATTTTTTAAAAGCTATAGGAAAGTTTTTCAAAAAAAAACACATAAAATTCAGAAAAATGCATGAAATCTTTATTTGAATCGATAGTACGGTCCATATAATTTAATGTTGGAAGATTATTTCATGCAAATGTTGACCTTGACTGCGCCTCAAATGGTCCATCCGCTTAGTCCAATTTTGGCATACTCTTTCCAACATTTCGGCCGGTATATCACGGATAAATGCTTCAATGTTGTCTTCCAATGCGTCAATTGAAGCGGGCTTGTCTGTACAGACATGAGCTTTAACATAGCCCCACAAAAAATAGTCTAAATGCGTTAATCGCACGATCTAGGCGGCCAATTGACCGGTCCCGAACGTGAAATAAAATGTTCACCGAACTCGCCCCTCAATAAGTCCATTGTTGCGCGTGCTGTGTGGCATGTGGCACCGTCTTGATGTCATGCAAGTCAAGCTCTTGCATTGTGGGCAAAAAAAAGTTGGATATTATCTCACGGTAGCCATTCACAGTTACGTTACGATTCGCATCATCTTTGAAGAAGTACGGTCCAATGATGCCACCAGCCCATAAACCGCACCAAACTGTGACTTTTTCTGGATGCATTGGTAGCTCTTGCAATGCCTCCGGCTGATATTCACTCCAAAATCGACAATTCAGCTTATTTACGTACCCATTGAGCGAAAAATAAGCTTCCTCGAACACAATTTTTCGGTAAAAAAGTAGATCTTCGGCCAACTTTCCAAGAGCCCATTCACCAAAAATTGTACATTGCGGTAGCTTGTTCGGCTTCAATTCTTGCGCCAGCTGTATTTTGAAAGGCATCACACCTAAATCCTTCCTCAAAATTTTCCACGTTGTTGAGTAACAGAGGCCCAATTGCTGCGAACGGCGACGAATCGATAATTGATGGTCATCATTAACACTGGCCGATACAGCAGATATTTTCTTCAGTACGCACTCTACGTAAGCGTGTTGGTGGTTTAATGTCCAACAAACAACAAATTTGGTGCGAAATTTAGTCACAATAGCCCGAATAGCCGCTTCAGTGGATCGATTAAACTGACCATAAAATGGAAGAAGCGCGCGATGAACTTTCTTAACAGAGCACGCATTTTGATAATAAAATTCAATAATTTGCAAGCGTTGTTCGTTTGCAAGACGATTTATGGTTAAATTATAGACCAAACTGAAGATGTTTGACAGTGAAATAAAACACGAAACGTGCGTCAGGTGTTTAAACCAGTGTTGCCAAAAAGATAATAGCTGAAAAATCGCCCTTCAGCTATACAAGATAAACAGTATGCACCGCGTGCCGCTTGAATCCAACTGCATTTGAAAGCTTGGAACGCAGTTAAGTCTGTGCTGGACGACGATGTGCACTTTTTGTAAATTATAAATAAGGACAGCGTATCTATGGTTAGATCATCAATGACCAATAAAGCATTGTGCAATAAACAAACACACCGCCGTTTTTTGCAACGCTGTACTTTTCACAAGGATGTAGCGTAGGTTTTCTGTAAGCTAGAAAAGAGTTAAGAATCTAGTGTGGAGTTGTCCGTCGCCGATGAAAAGTGCAAACTTCCTCAAAGGTTCGACAATCGTGGTGACAGCATCGAATATTTCTCCACAGTCGCATAGAACGACAACAAAGTTGTGATTATGGCTTTCACGATGGCTGGAATCGAACCATATTTGTTGAACGAGGAAACGGCAGCGACAACTGCTCCAGCTGTTTAGCGTTTCAACAAAAAGGCTAAATCGGTGGAATCGGTTGAGTGCCCTAACGTGATACACGAATACAAAAAAATACATGGGCGGCGTCGATCTAATGGTCGCAAATAGACGCAATAAATGTCGATTCACGCAAATAGACACAACGCCTTTTTCACCACAAGTGCGATATGGCCATCATCAACGCTTGGATGTCATATCGACGTTACTTCGATTGTACAGTACAAACTACGAAGCCACTAAAATTGTACGAATTTATCATGGAAGTGGCCACTTGTCTTACAAAATCCAGCATACAGTTGGCACGAAGATCTGGTCGCCCATCGAATTTGGAATCGGAGATCTCAGCCAAGCGGGGTCGAATGAGTGTTCGCTCATTTGCCACCGAGGAATATACGGCTAGACACAATCGGCCAACTTACCGGAGCACGATATAACTCGACATCGATGCAGAAAACCAGGATGGGATTCACGAACTTGTTTTTGTTTGCCTCACCAGTGAAAGGAACTGTTTCATGGAATTTCACACAATCTGAGACGCGCCGCCGATGGTTTTTGATCAAAATTTGGTTTTTTTAAAAAGATTTTCATAACTGTTTCGATTAGTTTCAATGAAAAAAGATTTCCCATACAAATACAGCTTTTAAATTTTTTTGGCGGTAATGCCCATCGTGCCCAAAATGAAACGCACTACCTAAAGTCACTTGTCACTTACCCACGTGAGTTATATTGAAAATCGTAGAACAAAAGTTGTTCAGAATTGTCTCCTTTTAGATTCGTTACGTAGCCTCAATTTTTCTTGGTACAAGAACATAATACGGAACAATACTCTTTATGCTCGATGTAGTCGAGTCGAAGTTGTCTTCTGCCATGCACGTTTCTTGCTCCTGCGCCACATAAACCGTAAATGCCCTTTGTTGCGTTGTCCTGCGGGCTGCGGAACCAAATGTTCTTCAGGTCGGAGCTTAATAGTCCGTCACTAAAGACTTGGTTCATGTCGCGGTATAGTTTACTACCTCAAGCTGAAGCATGGTGGGACGTTCCGGTCGTGGTGTGCTGCTGTTGTGCGTCCTTTTAAATGTGTTTGTATCGTCCACTATTTCAGCAGTACCTATTTTAGGTGCTTCTGTCGAAGAATTCGAAACAACAGGAGTTTGCTACGAATTGTTTTCCATTGCTAACATTTTGGAAGACCACCTACGTAGTGTTACCCGAATTATGTCACACAACTTTGGAGGACTCCGAATATAGTACAATTGCATTTAGAGCCAGGGTGTGTTTATCTTCTGCGGTCTCCTCCTGCTCATCATTTTCTAAATAAAGAAATTTATTTTGTACGCAGTGGTTCTGTAGAGTGTGTGTACAATCGTGCCTAACTCTAGACGTGATCGAAGACTGGTGTGCTAGGAAAGGGCTTTCAGTTAACCCTCTTAAAACCGAGGTTGTTCTCTTCACGAGACGGAGGGAATTGACTGGTTCTGGCTCAAGAAATACTAAAAGTTGTCCCCATCCGCTTTTCCGATTGAGCCAAATATGTGGGTGTTATCTTGGATAGAAAACTTCTCTGGAGGAATCACATCGAAGCGAAAACTTGAGAATCTTCGGCCAGTCCTGGGGTAAATCACCTCAAAGATCCGTTTGGATCTACACAACTATGATAGGGCCTCGCCTGTCCTACGCATCGGTCGTTTGGTGGAATAAGCTGCCGCGTAAATACGTGACTGCTGCTTTCACTAAGCTTCAAAGAACGACTTTCCTCGGCTGGGGTATCCCTAGTACGCCTGACTCTGCTCTTGAGGCAGGTACTTCTAAAGAATCTCATGAATAAGCCATCTGACGCATGTACACCAGTAATTCAGATTCTGGGCCAGTCCTCAGTGCAGGGAAAATCTGAATTACTGGTGTCCATGCGTCCAGCCAGGAAAGGACTGTAGTCGAACCTTCACGGATGGCTCCAAGACCAATGAAGGGTCTGGCGCTGTCGTCTTCGTGGAGGGCGACAACACTAGACTGTAAACCTTGTTAGGTAAATTTGCGTTGATTGATATGCTAATGCCCACGAACTATATGTATTGTGAAGCACGGAAGGGGCGGAGTATTTGTAGCGGCAACCAAACTGGCCCAAAAGGCGTTTCTCCACTTCTAAGATAGTTCAACAAATGTTGGACGCTGCCTGGTAGTACAACTGATCAGTTTTGAGTCTGAGTGCTCCAGTGTAGCGCTAAAAACCTTCGAAAAAAGCAACACAAACACCAGAAGTGGTTGTTGCACAAATGCATCTCGGTTTGTAGCGCCACCAGAACAAAAAGAGAAGTTGCACTGCACACAGGGCAAATACTGATTCTTCTTATATTCTGCCGCCGCAAAAAATGTGCTTAAGGCGGTGTGGATCAAACGGAATTCTCAAAAAATCTCTGGTTGTCGATTACGTAGTCAAAAGATCAAGAAACGAGGTAGTCTGCTCTGGTTATGAACCGTATCTTTTGTACAGTGCCAATTGAAGCGAATACAATGAAGGGACATTTCTTGCAGCCTTAGAAAGTCGAAGCCAGCAACAACCAATTTCTATTTCCTGTAATATAATTTCTGATTCAATTTTGTTGAAATCGATTAAAATTCATTCATTCGCCAGACCGGAATGAGCTAATTCAATTGTAAGATGACTACGTCCTCTTCAGGTAAGCTTCTGGAGTTCCGCAGCATACGTCCGACTTGCCATAAATTCGATATGGTTGCCATAGAGCATTGTTTGCATAGCAAATAACAATTCCTTGCCAATTTATACAACTGTCATAAAATCACAACTCAAACGACCACTCAACGATTCTTTCCAGAGACTGATTACCACGCTGAGGTCTGAGGTCTGGTGTCTAGTTAACACACACTAAGTCCAAAAGCAAACAACTAAGCCCATTGTTGAAGTCATTCGAGGCGACAAGAGCTGTTTAAACTCGGTTCGAAGCGTTGTGTTCGATTTGTCACTTAAAAGCAAAAAAAAAAAGAAAAAAAAGCGCGGAAAATCACAGAATGAACGACACGACTGTTTGCCTGCCCGACCATGCCACCACACTCAGTTTCGCGCTGAAAAATCAACACTGACCACAGAATGCTGGCCAGGTGAATCGGTTGAATATAGCCGGCCAGCACCGGCGGTCCAGATCACAACGCCAACGCTGTTATTAGTTTAAGGCACCGTGCACACCGCACAATTGATTCGCTTTGGCATTTAACATACACCGTTTGGTAATGAGCACACATTGCGCATACACAATACATACAAAGTGCTCGGCGGACTGGGCGACGCATGGCGGTTTTGTCGAGATTTTTTTTTCTTTTAGGCAACCACATTGACAAGGAATTTTGCAAAAAAAAAATGTACTTTTTGTCTAGTTGTCTGAGTTGGTTGGGTTCCATGCCTCCTACATTCGGCGGCCCGGCGCAGCCTGATGATGGCGAGTGATGTCAATCGTGATAAAGGTGCCACACAGAGGCGGTTTTTAAAATTTCAAATTAGCTGCAGTGTAAGTGGGGGCTCAACGACGGCATTCTTTTGAGCGAGCAACTGCTTCAAGTGAGGTCTGCTGCTTGGTCGGACTTGCATTATGGGCGCCTCACCCATGCGCTATGGGTGAACTGACCATAATTGGGCAATTCGCCGATTTTTGAAGGAGACTTTTGGATTGTTTGCTATTCACCGAGCGGAAAATATGTTCTCTCGTGAAGAAATAAATGTGGCGACAAACAACGCCGCCATTTCACATTTCACAAGGGAAATTTCACAAGATTGTAATGAAACTTAGACTTTGTTTTTGGAAAAAAATTAGACTCTTTTGTAAACGTACGTGAGTTTTCGATGGAGAGCGAAACGAACAGTGTGAGGTCTCCAACCATGAATATACGCCGGCGTTGTGCGGCCCATACCCGTATACGGTATAGTTCTCTGGCAGCTAGGTACTAGGTAAAAAACGAAGGTTATAATAAAAGCGCGCAATGAGATGTGCTTCCCTTTATCTTAAATTTTAATCCATTTGACTGAGTTGAACGGCAATTGACTACTAGCACCGCACCACTGCTGCACTTCTCCTCGCAGTGGTCAGGATTCCACAGGCACAGGACATTCTTGGCAAGTTTTGACAATATCTCCATTAACGTAACATCCAATGACCCCATCGACAAGAATTGGGAGACCCTGATGCTGGATCTTCTAGAAAAATTTAGCCGTCTGAGTAGACGTGGATACTTATTGTTGACAAAATTCCCAAGACTCCCGGCAGCCTGTAGCTGACTTAAGTTGAATATAGAATCCACTCGTGATTCATAGACAGTCGTGAACGGCCATTAAGGCTCCCTAAACTCCGAACTTGTAGCAATCTTTCGTTAGTCTCTGGAAGAGATTGCTGTGTAGCTCAAGCTCAGACCTACCTGACTGGACCATAAAACTGTAGGTCCCTTCCACTCGTGATGGTCCGTTTGCCGAATTAGAAAAAGCGCTGTTTTTGTGGTTCCAGCAAAAGCGAGTGAATGAGGTTCCGGGCAGCGAGACGATGTTGCAAGAGAAGGCCGTTGAATTCGTGACGCAATTAAACATTCCTAAAAAATGCAAAGCGTCCACTGGATGGTACTATTCACTTCACATAAGAATGTATTCACTTATACGGAACATTTTTTGTTCGAATAAGATTAAAAATAATTTGATTATTGACGGAAGCTTTGTGCCATTAAATAAATCAACACTAAGCTGTCGAGTTTGTGCATTTTAGTTCAGTCTAGAGAGCGCTCCGTTTAGTTGAAATCTGTTCATTAAACTAGTTCGTTCTTCTGCGGCATTTAGTTCAATGTAGTTCACTGCTAAGAAATTGAGTCTCGAGCGATTTTCGCCGGTCATACATATATCACATACATTTTTAAAATTCGCTTTACATACACAACCGGCATCGCAACGATGCTCGATGTTCTTGTGCCGCGGTAGTTAAACAAAAACAACCAAAAGCACCCATCTCTTTTGAACTAGTTCGTTCGTGAACTACACAATCTTCTTGTATCCGAGACCACTTGGTCTTTATACCCGAGATTCGGTCTTCATCCTAAACATGGGGATTTGCATTTTAAGATCCTCTTAGCTGGAGCATTGGTATCCATGTTTCCGAGCCACTGTAGTCAACCGATCTTTGCACACTTCTTTGTACAGCTCATAGAGCGGTTGTGCCTTTTCGTCCATTTACCTTTCTCGCAAAGAAACAGAACATTTATTCGACGCAGAATCGTTTTTGCGAACAACCGCTCTATGAGCTGTACAAAGAAGTGTATGATGACGCATTGAATCACATTGATTCCATGCGTCATTTGTGGAGTTCACATTTGCCCCGAGGTAGATGAATTCCTTAACTACCACAAAATAGTAGCTGTCGAATGCGACGTTCGTGTCCTAGTTGATAAGCATACATTCATTTCAAGTGATAATCCCAATAAGAATGGAAATATCAGTAATCAATTCTGCAACTTCAAATTAGCAATTTTCGTTTTCTTTTATTATGTTTTATGAAAATATAGTATAAAAAGTAAGTAAAAAATGATTCACTTAGATTTGGCTTGTAACTCAAATAGAAAAATAACTCGTCATTCTTAATTACTGTTTAAAAAAAATAGAAGTACGGCTCATCTTCGGTGAGGTATCTACTCACTAACGAGCGGGTGAATTGTATCGTATATAAGCTTCAGTTTATTGTTCAAAATCATATATTTGACTTTTTTTTTCCTGGTCACCGCACTGTGCGCCTGCTCTTCAAAGCAAGTCGTCATCTGCCTAAGCTTCTCCGGTCTCGGTACCAGTTTGAAGAAATCTTACGACAGCGCATCGCCTTGCAGGAATTCGATCCAGCTTTCGATTGATTCGGAAGTTCTGAACGGAACTGGATCTCGTACCTACATATGTAGGTGTTGGTGTGGTTCGATACAATCCGAGTAATTTGCGGAGATCCCGAATTCGCTGTCACATGCGGCTCTAAAATCGATAAATAGAAGCTGACTATCGATTTGAAACTTCGTACTTTTATCTAAGAATTGTCTTAGTGTGAATATTCGGTCTAGTCGATTTCCCAGGCCGAAAGCCATACACCAATATTGTGAAAACATGTTCACAGTACACTAGACGGGGCCTTTCCTCTTCTTCTTGTACAACCCATGTCGTGAAGGCAACGACACCGCGACTAGCATCGATCTATTGTATCGAATGTTTGGAGTTATCCCAAAAGACGTTCTACTTCGCTCATGAAAGCACGTAAGTCCTTTGTAGTGGAATTTTTTAAACCCACTGAAGTGAGTATCTCCCTATGGAAGATTCGTTTCCTCAACCATATTAGTGGCGGACATTCGCACAAAATGTGCTCAGATGTTTCATCCTCGAGGCAGAGCCAACAGACCTTGCCTTGACACAGGTTTAAATTGTTAAGGTGGTAGTACGGGCCACAATGGCATGTAAGAAAGCTTCTTAGCAATCTTAAGTTTTCTTTGACGGGGCCTTCCAAGCGACGATGAGCAAGGATATACTCCTACAGGTGTTGAAGTGGTGGAATCTAAAACTTTCTGTTCTAGTGACGTGTTCAGAATCGAACTCAAAACAGCCTCCGACATTCCGACATTGCTTTGCTGTTTGACATACAATTTCTGATGTCATTCTCGGAGAATGAGTGTAAACTTCAGTCCACCAACTCCCGTTCTCATTAATTTCACAAAGAACCTAATTTTCTCAAACAGTCTACGGCCCTCTTTTGCAAGATTAAAGGGATGCTTGAGTGCCTTGCGCCCAGCATTAAATGCTCCTTTTGCACTCGAGTGTGTGAAATTAACCGCTTGAATTATCCCCTATCCCCTCGGATTTAAACGTCACGAAAGCTCGTTACATTGCAGGTTACCGCACCCGATCCACATCAGAAGACACCTTCAGAGCACATTCTGCCGCAGCAGTAGAGTTCAGTGCAGCAGTGGTGCCCCATCTTAGCACACTTGACGATGGCCTACATTAATTCATACTTGAAATTGCCTAATGTGGCAGTGACGCGCCAAATCCATCCAAAACGTCCTGAGCTAACCCAGTTTGTGGCGGCACCACCTCCACTCGTAGGTTTGCCTCTATTTTTGGGGCTACAAGTACACACGGCTCGAGTCAACCGCCCATCCGTACGCCCATGCATTCATTGGACGGCGACACCACGCGGTGCGGCCGGGTGAGGGGCGGGGGGAATTTAGGTCAGTAGTTGATGATGTTTGCCTCGACAGGCAAAACTACTCGTGTTCTGGGTTGGGTATCTAGGACCTTCCCCGCAGCCGCGATTTTCAAATGCATCCATCCAAAAGAGAATTTCAGTTTTCTTGCCGCTTTTTTTTTCGGCTTCGAATCACACTTCGACCCAGTTTCTCACGCCGATTAACGCTCTCGTCGACGACGTCATCGTCGTCGTCGTCGTCGCAGTCGTCGCCGTGGTCGACGTTGTCGTCGTTTTCGTGAGGCAACGGAGGAGGCACTAGCATCAACACGGATTAACCAACAGTAAGCAATGTAAACTAAAGCACTTCACTGTATTTATGTGCATATCTAGGAGTAGTCTCTCACTTCCACGACGAGCATCGCTTTCCTTGTTTCAAGAGTTTGTCCCACATAGACGGCGTGGTGGTGGTACACTGGTGCACTGGTACACCGCTCCGACGTGCAGCCATGGGCATGGACACCTCTGCTCAGTGCATCTGTGTATGGATGTAATTGCAGTGAATCTAATGGTGCTCGTTGTGTTGTAAGACTGGCTAAATATGGCGTCCTCATTTCAACCGCTACTGCATCCTATCACCAGTAGATTTGGATTCTGATGATGATGCACACGGGCCAGCGTCATCCTACTTTGTGCAGCTCTGGCAGCTTGCACAACGTGTGCATGTTTGTGTGAGTGAGTCCACGGCAAATGAACCTCATAAAATCACTTTGCGTTTCATAATTTCTTTTTGTTTGGATTTAAGAGCACGAATTGAGGGCGTCAGTAGTGCATCACGCGCCTTACAACAAGTTGCCGGAAAATTGTTTTCATCCACTTACGGCATAAAGAAGTTCACATTGTTTACTTGGAGTTAAACATCCGTGAGTGGGGGTGTGTTACACGATATAAATCATCGCAGCTCAGTGGTGGTCCTTGTTTTCGAAAAGCGCATAAATTGCATTTTCAAATAAACATTTGCGGGGATTCCCTCCTTTGAGGCGAAAGCGGATATTTCAGTTCGAGTGTTTTCGTTGGCAATAGTCCGGGGAATGATTATGCTCTTGGGATTGTTTTCATTGGCTTCGTCAGGTCATTCATTAAGTTGTTAATTGAGTTTACGGGTGACACGGTCGTTCTGGGTGCTGCCTGGGCGGTGATTGTAATGATTTATTTTTGAGTCTTAAATGCATTTTGTTTGGACATCAATCAGCTCATTCGCTTCATTGTAGAATGTTTGATCGACGTTGTCTATTTATGGGACTCCTTGCTCATTGTGTGGCGCTAAAGTCCGGGATGAACCTGGGACTCAACCAACTGGCGTCTCTAGATAGCGCAATGTCTGGGAAGCTGCCTTCAGTTATGTAGTTACTTAAGGTCCTTCTCCAGTTGTGTGTACCAGCTCAGACGCGAGCGTCGTCGTCTGTCACGGTGTTTCAGAGTTTCGGAGGCGTACTGCTCTTCGGACCGGAGCTAAGTTGCCCATGCGCTCTTCTTGACCCAGCCGCCTTAGGCGTTAGATCCGTAGACGTCGTGGGATGTCGTTGTACAGCCCGTACAATTCATGGTTGAATCTTCTCTTCCAGATGCCATCAACACAAATATGACCAAAATCACGGGCAGAATACTTCATTTTTCTCGAAGAGACCAAGGACTTCTTTGTCCGAATTTGAGATTGCCCATGCCTCCGCGGCGTACAGCAGGACTGGGATGATCAATGATTTTATAATGTCATCTTGATCCTTTGAGAGAAGGCTCAATTACTCAATAGTCCCTTGAGCACAAAGTAACAGCGACTGGGAAAAGTTATTCTGCGTTTAGTAGTCCTGACTGCCTCTGCTGTCCATTGTGATGCTTTGTCCAGGACATCGATGTTGTGTGTCCCTTTCTTGAGGACAGGATGTATTTCGTTTTCACCTCATTCACTTCTAACTTATTTCAGCAGCTTTCGCTTCAATACCAGCAAACGCCTCATCGACGGGTCGCTGTGTTCTGACACGTCGATGTCGTCGGCGCATGCTAACCTTTATACTGATCAGTATCATCGTGCCTCTAGTGTCAGTTTTGCATACACTTTTTCAGAACGACGTTAAAGAAATCACGTGGTAACGCGTCATGTACTTATTCTACCTTGTGCAAATAGAACTTAACCTAATATTGACCAACGGCTTGTAGAAGAGCTCAACCGTGCCGGTTTGACAGCATTCCTTGTAGTCGTGTCACATAGTTCCTATACCAGGCACACGTTGATGTTCTTGACAGATCAATACTACGGTTTGTGCCAAAGATTCTTCTAGTCGAAAATCCGCATTTAGTAACCACTTGTGGCGGCATTTGCTTCTCAACATATTGCCTCACCACTGAAGATGATTCCGTTTTCGATGTTTTTATTGTTTAAAAAGGCGCTATTCTGTAGCACTCCATTTGTGACAACCCTGCCGTTTCAGCTGTCAAATTGCTACTTTTTTGTGTTGCCAACGACCACAAAATAAAAAGGGACACATTTTGTACACTGCTTACTCTAATAATTGTATAATGCTGGTGATTTTGGTAAGTCATTGAAACAGGGTGACAAAAAAACATTTTTTGACATCTTTGACATCATTTGCTATTCAAATGTCACCGGTGTCTGGAGTGCGACTGGGATCTGTTAATAAAATTGTTGAATTGCTGATTGACGGGAATTCGATCTGTTTTGACCACTCGAATTACTTGGGTTTGATTTATTAATCTCTGGTTGGGAAGTGAATCAACCGATGCTGAGAGTGAAGCAAAGTGTTCTTGCGATGAGTGTTTCACTTAAGGGTGAAGGAAGTGTACTCGTCTGGTTGGGAACTAGGGCCACTCTTTAGAATTATGGATCGGTTTAAGTATGTAAAATCGGGTATGCTGAAGAGGAGATGTCATTGATACGGAAGTTTCGACAGGACAATGATCCAAAACACACACACAAGCAAGGTAATTAAAACCTGGACATGCTACCAACAAAATCGAGTTTCTAGATTAGCCTACGCAGTCTCCAGACTTAAACTCCATAGAGAACTTGTGGGAATAGTGGTTAGGTGAATACGCGGGAACCAATGCAACAATTTGGATTAGCTTCTCGAGGCAGTGGAAGATGTATGGAAAGGTGCGACCTATAAACATAATAGACAACCTAATTATGGCTATACAAAAAAGATTCATGGCTGTGATTAAGGCGGAAGGGTTCGCTACGAAATATTTATGATTTTGTATGCGTTTTCTTTAACTTTTTTGAAGATTTATTGGTATTGGTACTTTAGTTTTGTCGCGGTGATTTTTTTCTTTAATTCATCTGTTTTTTTTTGTAACAAACTATGCTTGTTTGCTTGCTAGTTTTTTTTTGTATTAGGTCTTGTTAACGCTAGACTCGAGCACACTCTGACTCAGAACTGGTCCATTGTACTACCAGCAGCAACCTCGGTAGGTAGGTAAGTGGGTTGTCAGCGAAATTACCAGCACACTTGTGATACCTATAGTCAGACTACTACCACAGATCGACAACTCCAGTGATAATGCCGTTAATTTGATCCCAACGGCAAATGGTGACTGGACCAGATTTGAAAACTGGATAAAAGAGTTGCTTTCACTGGGATTCGAACCGGGGACCTCTCTAACCAAGGGCAGGCACACACAACCAACTGCGGCATCCAGTACATTGTTTTGTTTAATAAACTTTAAAAAATTGAGAAAAAATCATTTCATCACTTCTCTCTGTCGCCTGATACAAGAAAAATACTCTAAAAGTACTCAGTTGCTTTAGGTCCGTTCGATTTATTCGTATTCAATATTTTAAGTAAACCGATTGAACTTAAAAATGCAGTTTTGAGATACACGCATTTGAAGATTTGAGTAGTAGAAAATCATGAACTTGGACTAAAATTCGAAAACCGAGTACTTAGGCATTTAACCCGAGCATAATCTTTTGGGCTATCAATTTGGATGTCTTAGGGAACAATTAAAAAAAAAGATTTTTCGAGAATTCTAGAGTCGAATTAGTTGTTGAAAAAGCCAGCTCCCAGAAATTTTGCAGATTTCTGCGAGACTTCAGAACCGGGCAGAAAAAAGGAGATGTTACACTCATTTTATCTCTTTCTCGTCCACGTAACTTATACAGAAGACTTTAGTGTAGTCTCCTGTCTTGAACTTCCAAGAGTCAGTGCCCCGTAATGACTTCAATCATTTGTCTTATAAAGAGTGTTTTTTTTTTTAGAGTTATAGAACTTAAAGTTGGCACCACTATTTTGACTGGCGCCCATTTTGTCAGCTGTCAAGTGATTTATTTTTAGTTTGGTTTGGCATTTTTACATGAATAGACTGACGCTTGAACAACGCTTGCAAATTGTGCAAATTTATTTTGAAAATCTTGGTTTTGTTCGAAATGCGTATCGCGCAGTACGTCCATTTTCACCATGCTCACTTTTGGTTGAATGGAAACGTCTCTAAACAAAACTGCCGTATTTGGATTGATGATAATCCTCAAGTGTATGTTGAGACACCGTTACATCCACAAAAACTGACTGTTTGGTGTGCTTTATGGGTTGGTGGAATAATTGTCCGTACTTTTTTAAAAACGATGCTGGCCAGAACGAGCCATGATTACTGACTTTTTCGTTCATCAATTGAACAATTGCAGCAGATGTGGTTTCAACAAGACGGCGCAACATGTTGCACAGCTAGTACCACAATTGATTTATTGAAGGCAAACGTTTGGTAGCCGCATAGTTTCACGTTACGGACCGTGAATTGGTCTGCAAGATCGTGCGATTTAACGCTGCTGGACTATTTTCTGTGAGGAAAAGCTCGAAACGATTGACCACTTGGAGGACAACATTCGCCACTTTATTGCCGATATACGACCACAAATGTTGGAAAAAGTCATCGGACCTCCAGATTAGACTACGTTCGTTGCGGTCATATGCCAGAAATCATATTTAAATTATAATGCCAGAGGATTAATTTTCGAATAAAGTAAATTTCATGCCAATTTAAAAAAAATCATCTTTGTTTTATTCCCTACACTTCAAAGTTCTATACCTCTAAAAAAAAAACACCCTTTATATAATCTGTTCAAACGAATTAACTGTTTGGAATGATCTAATCTGGACCAGATCAGTTTTGAGGTGTGTCATGTAATGGTTGCCACCCATCTTGTGTTAGTTTGTTGGGTCTTTGTAGGAAGAGTTTGCAGTTGGCCAGGGATATCCTCTTGGAAGCTAGGTCAGTGAAGTGGGTAGCAAATCCACTACCCACTAGACTGTATATGTCTCTGTGGCTAGACACCCAGCAATGGGAAATTTTTAGCTGCTCAGCCATATCTTCTATAGCTTTCTTGAGTTAAGCGAGCCATCAGGCATTCTCCTGAATCCGTAAAGATGCTAATATCGCGAGTGGACATTAATAATAATATGGGTGGCGCAGCCCGTAGAGAGCCAGGACCTAGCTTCTCAGCGAGTGGATTCTACATTCCATAAAAACTAGGACAATCATTCGCGAATCACCATGGGGTCTGCCTAAAAAACGCGACAATATTCAGGGCGTCTTTTGGAAAGTCGAATGTTGAGTTGTTTTATAGAATGGCCACTCCTAATTCCAATTAACCACTTCCAAAATAATTTTGGAGCTTTTGAACTCAATGTGTGCTAGTTATCCCAGAGAGCTCTGTCTAGAATGAGTCTTTCCGCCTTGAGATGACTTTCAAATTGTACCGCCGCCTCAGCCCCACGCTGCGTATTCAATCTCTCAGTTCCTCGCAGATGTTGGAAATTCATATGCCTTCTTGAATTCTTTGAGTTTCCTCCTCCATTCACCCATGTTCACCTTTTTTCCTCGAGTCATCTTTAAAACCGCCTCCCTCCATCCATCCTATGTTACTGACGCAACCATCTTCAAACCGAGAGCCTCCTTCCACTCGAGATCAAATAACCCTTTCGTTCGCAATGCCAACGCCCACGCCCACAGTCACTTTCGCATATTTAGTATTTACGTGACAGCCGCCATCCCAGCAGTGCCATCAAATACCCACGAAATTTGCGAAACTTCCTCCATGTGATGGCGCGGCGTTTGTGTGCCCAACAGCTTCTGGAAATATTAATAAGCACAAAACCGTTGCTTATAATCCGCTGCCAAGCATATCAGCAATAATCAAATGATTCCCCGTTCACGTGGCATCCACTAAACGAACAATGCTCCAGCCGCCACCCTGTGGAGAGGCATATTTTTCAATTAGTGATCCCCTATTACAGCACTGTGTGCTGTTTCGCGTTTAACCCCACCTCGCGGTGGCTGAGAACTCGCTAATGGTGCTCTGCTACACTCTCTTATATTAAAAGTTCCAAATCGTCGTTACGCTCATCCCCCGGTGATGCTCCTTCTGTTAGGATAACCATCGCCATCAGCTTCACATCCTATGGATGCCATTCCGAGGTACCGAGGTACCACCATTATTTCTCAATAAAGCCGCCGTCCCCCTTTGCTCCCATAATGGCTTGGGTGGGATAAAGGGATATTCAGATGCTCCTCCACGCCGTGCCGGTGTGTGTGTGTGTGTGTGTGTGTGCGACGTGGGGGGGGAGGTGGGTGCATGGCAATTTGTTTTCACGGAACATGACATTTTATAAATCGAGCCTCCCGGGACGGTTAAGCTAGAGAGCTATCCTGGCAGCGCACGTATTATTCCGAAGCAGCAGTCCGACGCAATGGTACGTCGAAGGGTTTTCGCATCCCTGTCGCACACTCTGGCGCACAATGCGCTTCATTCTGGCTTAGAGAGGACGACCATCAATTGTTGATGTTGCTGCCGTTGTTGTTGGTTCGCTGAGAGCGGATAAAAAGTGTAAATTTGTTCCAAGAGTAAACTCGATTTTCGAGAGCGTGCACAAGGATACAATCGTTCGCCCTTCCCTGGCATACAGTGGAACGAGCAGAGTTTACACACGAAAAAGTTTGCATAGAACGACGAGGACTTTGGCAATGGCTGGCAGGACATTGAAGAGATTGAAAGGAGGATGGTTCGCTTTTTTTTTTGTTTTTCCTTCGTTTTCTTTCCCTTATTTTGGCGTCCTACACAAGTGAGGGGTGTGTGTTTGTGTATGCTGCCCAAGGATACGTTTCTCTGTTGTGTGTCGACTGTGGAGTGAAGGCGAGCGAAATGGGAAAGGACTTCAGGTCGAGGTTATCCGTGTTTTGTACACACTTAAAATCTATTATTTATAAGTTGTGTAAACTGCACACATGCATGTGTACATGTTACAAGGATCGTCCTCCTGGGACAGAGAATAATGGCTATGGTGTATGAATTTCGAGGATACTGGCCGCCGGTGTGTACAAAAGTCCACAAATGCCATCGCAGGAGGCGGGGCTCGATTGTTGAAATCGATATTGATTCAGCGCGATTGTGATTTATGGTTGAGGTGGGCACGGGCTGGGATTCCGATGCAGAGCAGGACTATCCGTTGACCTCTTTCCCGTGTGTTTTTGCGCGCACGCGATAGAGTCCAAATTCCATGGAGGTGGTGCAGAGACAGAGGGTGATGAATTTTGTAATTAAATTTTCATAAACCGGCGGTGCTCTCGCTCGCTCCTTAGCAATCGATTTTGGAAATAATTGCACACTCCAAAGGATAACCTCCTTTTTCGGCGGTGAAGCAGCGCGTTCATGCTTGTCCTGCTGGCTTTCGACTTAAGGAGCGATTCTTCCTTGTTGGCGTATCGATTTTCCTGAGCAGAAGTCGTGTTGACTGTGGAGAGATAATACTTTTATGAGATCAGATATTAATAGGATGAATAGAGCGATGACCCGAGGGGACTTTCGGAATGGGAACTGGTGGCACTGGCTTGAATTGGAAAATGCATCATAGATTATTCACGACGAAGGGAGAAGCAGGCAACATTGGAGCTGAATAGAGCAATAGTTGATTGTTGAAATCGGGTCGATGAATCTGGGAGCTGGAGGGGATTAGTTTTTGCCTCAAAGTATGGTATTTACGAATTCATCGGTGCCGAGGAAGCATGGAAATGTGCAGTGACAAGGGTGAAGGGCCAGTAAAGTGAAGGATTGCAACGAAGCAGAGACGATTATGATCGATAATGTGAACCTTTCAGTGCGCTTGCACGTCGACGTGTCGTCTTATTGGATTAATAATTAAAACAGCTGCAAGACGAATATCAGGATGACCTTTCGGATTCGCATATTTGCGTATATGCGTACTTACTTCTCCATCGATGACGGTCCTGGGTACGTACGATGACTTGGCCTTCATACCGAAAGTTCAGTCTTCCTCTCGTTCTCGAACCAGGAGGCTGGGATTCGAATACCCTCTTTGCCTTCCGGACTACATCCACATCCTGGTACAGTTCGCGCTCGAAGGTGGATCCTAAGCCAAAAATGTAAAGAAAATCCGGTTAGACTTAAAATATGTATACAGACAGAGGGACTAATATTTCAAACAAAAAAATATAAATATCGAGTTAGAGGGAAAATCGGTTTGGAGGGAGTTTAATGTATACTTATTCACTATTCCACACTTCGACGTATTTTACGTTGAAAAGATACATAAATCAATCCCGGGGTGTGTTTACTGTCAAGCAGTGCTTACTTCAACCGGATAAACCGGATTTTTCTATAAGGGCAAATTGCTTAACCCTTTATATCGCCAAACCAATTAATTGCTCACAAAAGTCCAAGCTGGTGTTTTATTCCATTTTAAGTCAATGTCCCACGACGATGCATTTTTTACATATCTACTATGTTGTTGGAGTAACTTGTATCAAAAGTTGTACGAAGGCCACTTGCTGCCACGTTCGTTGACGTTTACAAAAATTAAAAAAAAAAAAAACTAAGTCAGCTATGAATCTGTGCTGTAAAGTGTGAACCATGGCGTAGCATTGTGCTAACAAAAGCAAAATAACTGCTTCAAAGCTTGTCGTCTATCATAGAGGAACAATATGAGTCTGTGCCAAACTTCCCCTTTTATCATTTATTGAGTTTCTTAGGGAAACAAGGATGCGAAACTAAATACAGTGGTGGTCCAGTAAATCGAGTACATTTTATCGAGTGTCAACCACATTTTTCGTACGTTTTTTTTTTTTTTTTTTTTAATTTCATTTTTATTTTTATAATTCATATCAAACTTATCTACTAGACAAAAATGTTTAAAACTAGCTGGGACGAAAAGTGATATTATATTTTTACTTACTGGCCCTCGGCGGGCACTCTAAGCTAAACTTAATCTTAAACTATGTCTTTCGACTTAACCTAACAAATATTGTTTATAATCTTTAAAAAAAAATTATTATATTTAAAAAATATGTAATAAGAAAAATTGAAAAAAAAAAACTTATTAACTGAACGTTTGTTATAATTTATACTATTATACTAACTTAAATTCTACCTTAAAATAAAATTAAAACTAAATAAAACTTAACTAGACTTACAAACTAACTTATTACCTACACTACATATATATACATACGTCTTGTATAAAAAGCTATACAAAATCATGTATATATATGCATCTATATACAGTGGTATATACGACATACAATACATTTTTAATATTTTTTTTTTTTTTTTTTTTTTAAACTTATTCTACCTTAAACTACCCTAAGCTAAGTATGTAGGTCGGCCGTAGGTTGCGGCAGATAGATTTCAATCAATCCGCTGCAAGACAGAGACCGACTGCATCCCATAAGGGATCTGTACTACCCTTTCTCTACCCCGGGTCTAAAGGGTTCGACGAGGGAGTTCCCTCACTCCCTAACCACCAGAATTTTTGATGTTGCAATCCAACATCCCGAACATCTCGCCTTGATACCGCCGTACTGAAGCGGAGGAGACCCTCCTCAGCTCGTCGTGCGACGGAACGGTCGTAGTTGAGTCGCCCATCCACAGTTGAACGGGCGATGTGAAAGAGAAGCGGTACCGCATTCTTGTCTTGTATCAGACCGTGCTTATCAAAATGGAGGAATGCTTCTGGGGGGACGAAGCCGTTATGACGTACCCTTTCGTGATACTGAGGATTGGGGTAGTAAGCCCCTGAGATCAAGTTATTGATCGAGTTCATCGCTCTGGCAGTATGACTTCGAATCATCTTCACCAGGAAATTGTCCACTCGTATCAGGTTCGCCCCGTTGTATAATACCTCATTGGAGTAGAATTTTCTGTACTGGGACTCTGGTGTTCTGTAAAGGCGAAGGCAAGCCCTAAGACAAGCCCTCTCAAACACCCGAATCTTTTCCATCAAGCTTGCACTCACGTTGAACCACACGGGACAGCCATAGGTGAGCATTGGCCGGATGAGGGCCATGTAGCAGATCACCTTCACCCTCGCATCGAGTTGGCTGTTGTAAAACAGTCTCTTTGTAAGAGCGAAAGCGCCTCGGGCTCGGGCTAGAGCAGCATCTACATGTTTGTTAAAATATAGATAATGATCTAGCCAGATCCCCAGGTATCTGACTACAGTCCTTTGCGCCAGTGGTTGCCCGTGACGCCCAACAATTGAGAACTTTCGCCAATTATTTTTTGTATCCGCCGAAGCCTTATACAACGGGGTCCTGAACAGTATGGTTTCCGACTTCTGAAAGTTGATATTCAACTTCCAGTCATCGCAACTTCTCATGAGTGAGTCGAAGTCACCCTGCGCGAGAGTAGTGATGTCCTCGATCTTTTTACCTGATCTGTACACAATCAAGTCGTCGGCGTACGCAATTACGTGAGGAAGAGAACTTATCAGATCGCTCAAGAAAATGTTATTTTTCGTACGTTATATAGTATGACGGGGATTTCAAATAAAAGTGTACGCTATATTGGCCTCGGTTGTACTGAACGACTGCAGTAATATGTGTATTTTTATTCCTTACAACCTATGGAAAAATCAGCTATTTAAAGGCATAGCTAGGGTGATGGCATGAAAGGTGAGTCCCCGCCAGTAGTCAGCAACTTCAAGTTTATTTTCATGAGTTATTTTTTTTTCTTCTAAAAACCTAACTGCTCTTCTGTCCGGATGCAAAATTCTATGTCTATACAATTTTTTAAAATGATTTAAAATGAATTTCAGTAGTCAGCCGCCTGTAAACGAAAGAAGAATGGGTCGCTGACTTTAGGAGACTTTAGAAGTGTATGCTAAGGAGCTTAAAAATTGCAGACAGCATACAGAAAACTAAGAACCAATTTCACAAGTACTTGGAAGATGCATTGTCGGAGGCTTTAAAAAAAATACGTGAAGAATAGTTGGCCATAAGAAAGGCAAGCTGGGAATTCGGTATTCCTAGAGGCACGTTGCAGGTCCGAACTCATTGTAGAGTAAACAATTCTCAATGCCGCGGAGGAACATACTCTTGTAAACTGGCTTACAAATCTGGGAAAATGTGGTTCTCCACAGAAACCCACAGACCTCTTAAACACTGTACATAAAATTATGCGACACGATAAACGCAAAAACCCCTTTAGATGAGCTTCTCGGGAGGTCGTGGTACTACGGCATTTTAAAATATCACAATAAATTGTGCCTCAGAACACCAGAGGGATTATCAAAAGGACGGGCCAGGAAGTTGCTGGAAGTTGTTGGATCTGAAGGTATATTTGGAGGAAATCGATACAGCAGACTGGACGATGCTTCATGGGTGTTTAGAGACTTCCTTCTGCCTATCTCCAATAACAGGCATTGTTTTGGCGCCTAAAGGTGGGAGACATGATATGGGCCGTTTATACATAGCCATCATTAAAATGAATTATTGGAAATTTTGATTTTAGATTTTAAGAAGATTAAGCTAAAAATGTTGGGTTTTTGATTTTTTTCTACTCAAAAGAATACTTAATTCTGCTTCCCACTTTTAATTTTTCCCTGATGCATTGCAATGATAGCTGTAACTGGCCCCTAATGGAGGCTGACAACTGGATCTGAAGGGGCTGACTACTCCAGAATCGCATTTTGTTCACTATTATTGTAAATAATTTAGGAACTTTACTAAATAACGCCTGAAATTTATAATCTACATATAACAACTAATCAGTTAATCTAAATTCTCTATTCAAACGTTGAATATTGGATTTTTAAAGACCAAATGAACAAAAAAAAAGTTAAGGGGCTGACTACTAGTGCCATCACCCTATATGTTGTTGAATTATAAAGCCTAAGTCTTGGCCATTGCGAGCTGGCCTTATAGTTTTGTATTTGTTAGCAAACGCGACTACGGCATTGACTTCTGCTTCTTTACGTGTAAATAACTGTCTTCGAGTTCGAGTCTGTGGGAAGAAAGACAGAAAAACATGCCTGCAACTGAAGTGATGCACACAAGTGGACAACGACCTGAATTGCATTGCTTTGGTTAAATGTAGCCCTTTGTTCGTGTTCTTGTTTAGGGACTGGTTCGCGAACTGTTGGCGAAAAATGTAGACTTTTTCGTTTTCGTTGGCTTCTATGTTCCTCTCTATTCTATCTTAATGTCCAGCGTCGCCTCCGACTGAAGCGCCATCGCAAAGAATCACATGAAGAACAGTCGTGAGTGTGTCACATTTTTGACACACATTTTGACTCAAGAGGCTACTTTCTAACCTTACTACATGACTTGTTATTCTTTCTTAAACAAGTTAGTAATGCAAAAGAAAGAGTTCAGTTAGGTGGTGTTTCGTTAAATCTTTAAAGTGGCGTATATATTGACTTCTCTACATTTTCAGTGGTCTGACAGTTTGTAGTTACGGGCAATTTGACACTTGACTCCTTACCAGTTTGCCATGTAACTTTACAATGAATTGATGCACTCTTAAATAAAGCTTGGTGTTACGCCTTCCGGATGGTGATATGCCATCCATGCCTATCGCTACTGCTAAACATCTACTAAAGTGTGAAACACTTACCAATACAAATCGTAGATGGTCTACCGGCACAAAATGCCTCACTACAAAACTGCTATGGCCCACCATAGATACAATACGCTCACGTAGCCTGATCAGGTTGAGTAGACGCAACCTTAGAACCATTATCGGCGTACTTAGCGGCCATTGTGCCAGTGGCACGCACGCCTTTCCCTTTATTGACTGGCCAGTAAAGAAGAAGAGGTAGAAACCATTTCACATCTCCTATGTAATTGTAATGTTCTCTCCACACGTAGAAAGCATCATCTGGACGCCTACTACTTCCAAAACTTGGCAGAACTTAACAACATCACTATCAGTCAACTCCCCTGCTTTATCAAAAGCGCTAGCTGGTTTACGGAATAGAGTTTTCGATCCGCGTGGTATCACAACGGGCCTAGTCTGGCCTAAGTATGACTGCTGCTCCAGCAGTCAGCCACTCCAACCTAACCTAACCTAAATAAAGCTTGCAAGCAGGGTCGAAGCGTGGTCAATCCGGTTGAAAGAGTCCATTTGAAAAGTGGGTAGTAAATATAAATTCTTCCGACTTTATTTCAAAGGAACATCACATTTTGCGTTAAAGCTGCCATAAATTAAATGAAATTTATTTTTATAACAGTTACCTATTATTAGAAATAATGTAGCATTGAGACATCCGACTTCTACCTCTGTTAAAATCGTTTTCTCCAACCCAACGGACCAACCAAAGACACATTATTTCCATTATTTCGTAAAAAACCGTCAGAAATTAGCGAATAACTGTCAAACCGTCTGTAAACTTCGTCGATGGACAAGGGGTCAATCAGCTGTGAAGTCGGCTTTCTCTCTAGTACCTGATTATCCTTTGTCACTTTATGCATTATCGTTCGAAATTGCACCGTGGACAGTGACAAGTAACATGGAAAGACTTAACAAAAGGTAAAAAAAATGGAAGAAGTTGAAGAAAAGTTGATTCAAAAACGACGCAGATTTCACACTTTGGTAGTAGATGCGATAGATTTGCAAATTTCGCTAAAAAGTAGTAGATCTCCCACAATTCTGGTGAAGTACCAACACAGTTTGCAAATTGTGCGAATTTTCAGCGACAATCATGGCTAAGGTCTATGCATTCTAACAAAAATTCACCAACCTTCACATGGTCCTCGTTTACTAGACACCAAAGCAATTATCGACTTCGATGAGATGTTCCAAATACCCAAGAACTGGAAAAACAAACAAGTCGTTGGATACCATGTGCAAGAGCATGTTTTCATTGTCTTTTTTATCTCACCGCTAGCGGCGACTTTTCCCTAGCCCTCACCTCCGACACAGCAAACATAGACTCGTAATGTATGTGCGTATCTATCCACAAAGTTTGTTTAGCTCTACCTTATCTGAGACACATTTTGTATATGCATACAGATACACACTATTTACCCAACCACCGGCGAGGCAACAGAGTTACCGTGTATCCCCGTCCAGCGTCGAGCACACACACCCGTCGGACACTTTTCGACCCGAAATCGAGAGAAGACGTTCGAAACGAAGCGCAAAGCACTTGAGGATAGACCGAATTGAATAACATCAAACAAGTTTCGAGCTCACGCTCATGTCTGGCGAGGGCAGCCACCCAGGATTGCTGGTGGTGGTGGTGCGGTATAGCGTTCAAAGCCCAGGCCATGGCCAGAAAACGCACAGCCAGCGTGCCACCCTTGCAATTTGAGTAAACAAAGAGGAAAAGTGGATTTCCCTTTGAAATGGAATTACATAGCAATCCAATGGCATTAAGGACGAAGAAAAAATAATCAAAATCTTGTCCCTTGTCAGCGAATGGATACAACCGAGGGGTCTGTTAGCGATTTAGGGGACGGCTAAAAACTAACGAGCACAAATGTGTTCTGTGGTGATAGAGTAACATTCATCCATGCCATGCCGGCGAGAAACCATCCTCCAGCCGACCACCGGAGAACCCTTCAGAAGGGTTTCCCATTATAAATGGGAATCGAAAAAAAAAAAAAAACACGAAGGAAAAGCAAACTCCCGAAGGATAAACCCAGAAAGAGGGCATATTTCAAGCGAAAAAAGGGGATATCTGTGGATAGTGAACACAGGCTTCAGCTGGCGATTACAACAACGATGACGATGACTGGGCGGAAAGCCGCTGTTTCGTGAGCTCTATTATGTGCGGATGCAGCGCGACGGCAATTCGCTCCCCGTTCAGAAAATCGATGGGGTGTCTGTCTCGTCCCGGCGACGTCACCCTAGCTACAACAGCACTAGACTAGCATTCGGAAGTGGAGTATGAGAGGAAAATTGTGCAGGGCTCGTCTGCCTTTAAGTCGCACTCCGTGGGACAGAATCAGCAACAGTGTGTGTCGCAGGGAGCGATTTTTCGCCTTAATGACGATCATTGACGATGAACTTTTGAAATCATTTAATACCATAAGTAAACTCGATCTCATGGGCCACAATGTTGAGGCTTCATTTCAAAGTCGCGTGAATACACCAAATGGAATCCAATCTTGTCGCACACACTGTCGTCAGCTTCGCAACTACCACGACAAAGCAATCGCACATAACGTGGCCTCACTGTAATGCTTTGTCGTTTCGAATTTTTCACATATCCACCCCTGTGCCGAGAAATGCTGCTTGCATCATCATTCTACCGAATGCCATGGCACAGCAGACAAAACCATTTCAGCTAAACCAGCTGATACATTTTCCCTCCATGACAGGATTTCGTTTTTATTAAGGCGAATCCTCTGCGATGCTCCTATGGTTCCCCCTCATCCTCTTTTTCGCCTGGAATGGGTACGGCATGGGTATTTACATTTAAGGCAACATACTGTTACCGAGAAGGACGAACCGAGGAAAAGGTGGGTCGTACAATGGGGCGATATGAAAATTGCTCTGCTCAGCCTGAGACCATCACTGCCGAGAACAGGGTAGGCTACTCGTTTTCGTTTCAGTTTTTTTTTTTTTCGTTCTGCTCTGCTCTCCTGGAGCCCTGTGCTCGTTCTTGGCGAGTGGAATGGAGGACGAAGCGCACAATAAAACGGGAATTAGAAATTGGTTCATTCGTTGATGACACCGCCATGGATGGTGTGCATTGCACACACACAGCTGTGGAGAGCGGGGGGCACACTGAAAGGCGGTTGTGTGTATCGCCTGCCTGAACAACGATGCTTACCGACGACGAGTCCACAGACGAGGTTTAACGATTCGTCTTTCGCCCGCTCCTTCCCCCACACAGCACGTCAGTGTACCGAGGACAAGGCAAGCAGGCAGAAGTTTGATATTACAGCGTAAGGGGACTCTTGTGCGATGTGCAAGGGGACCGCCTCGCCATGCCACGCCACGCCACGTCAGGAAGGAGTCTCTTGCCAAAATTATGGAACAACCAGTGCGGCATGATAGGAAACGTGATACTTTCCTCCCTGCAAATGGATAAAGGCGGCACAGAAGATTCGTCGTACGTACCTACTGCTGCCAAGGTGTACACAGTACACAGTACGGCCATATCTGGAAATCTCTAGAGAACTCCCGAGAAGAAGAAAACCCTGCGACAGCATTTTTATGTACATACATATGTATGTATTTCGAGTTTGAGTTTTGCCTTCGCAAACCTAGGTGTTGTACACCGTGCTGATACGGTGGAATACCTTGTTCGTTCGGCTTGTGTACGAATGCTGTTGCGGAGCAAGAAGATTGCGGTTGACTGGTGTGCTTTAATGGGTGGGAAAAGAAATGGCTGGCAACAAATTTCCTCGACATAAGAGTTTTAATATGTCTCTCCTCTCGAGTACCACCGTGGATGAGGGGGCAGAGGGTGGATGCTGAAAAGCGGAATGGTCGTGTTAGAGCACCGAGACGTGAGCTAAATAAGTGAATAGTTCCACGAGAGAATGAACGATTCGCTTACATTTTCTGTTTATTTCACATTTTCTTTCACTGAACTAGATGCGTAGACGCGCCTTCATCGAGGCGAGATGATTCTGAGGAATACAAGTTGTTGAAAATCAATTTCGAGATGATGATGGCTGAAGAAAAGTTGCTTCAAGCATGGGTATTCAAGAGAATTGGTCCAAGTCAGTCCTGAGTGTGGTGGGACTTCTACTGTCCGCGGTGATCTGGTTTGGCGAAAACAGTTGATTGTGTCGACCACGTTTTGTGGGATGTAGCGTCGAATCCGCAAGACCAGAGCTCTTCCACAAACATCAGTGATATGGATAGCGCTCTGGTCGAACTCATCTCTGAAGAAAGATGTGTCAGAGATTCAACGAGGACGCAAGTGGCACCAGACTTTGCATTCCTTTTTTGTTTGAAGGCGCCTCCGTCCGTTTTCTACATATCCGACAGTATCGTTGATTGACTTATTATCCCCTCAACTAGAAGAGGTCTGTCCCATCGCTGAACAGGGCTTTGTTTTGCAAAACAATCCACAACAAACTAAAATTTCGAGGAAAATTCGCACAATTTGTAAGTTGCGCTCCATCCTGAGGCTGTTAAATGTCAAATCGTACGGACAACAAATCAACTCTCAATTAGCTGGGTGTCACCACAAAACAGTGCTGCCAAGTTAAACGTCAAACTTCTGCAAAAATAAGTCTATAAAGTTTGCCGAAGTTTCTTTTTGAAAATAAGTCCAATTAAAGCGTATAAGCGTAAAAAAAACAACTGGATCATTTTTAATTAATCTACAGTATAGTACGCAAATAGCGACCTCGGTTATAATGACATTTCGGTTATAACGACGAAGTGAAAACCTAAAGTTTGGTTTTCAATGCAACAATTAGTAAACAAAAATCAGTGGTCGTTATGACCGAATTCTACTGAACTTTATTTTTAAGAACACTCATTTTTACACCATCGACTGTCCTCGACCACTCCTTATCTCTCTCTCTATCTCTCTCTGCTTCAGTATATACAATGCACTTTATTATTGCAACTTTTCGATTTTATCAACATGTCATGTGTTCATTAGTTGCAAAAATCGAATGTACACTAACGCAAATCACTATATAATACAATCGCTGCATCGCTTACACCTGCCTTCCGAAAGAGTTGAGCACTCGTTAAGTTTCGATGAATATGTGCAAATGGTACTTTATTTATTACCTTAGTCTTTATGTTTGTTTCTACAATATTTTTGAATTAAGTGTAATTCATAAAGTTGATTGTAATGTACAAAAACGTATGTTTTGAAAAAATTTCTTTTGCGGTATGGCCTTTAAATGCCACCTTTTGATAGCGGTGCCGCACTATTACTACGGTATCAATTTAAAATTGTACATAAACTCTCAAATTGACAATCATAGGTGAGATGTATTAATAATTTTCTTTTTTATCATTTCAGGTAAGGATCAACTTTTGGTATTCATGGTTGCACTTTCATCTTAGCGGTATTTATGATTCGAAAGAATTTCTTATTGTATACTTTTTACTCCTCTGGTTTGATATTTCACGGTTTCTATAGACTTAGACCTGCAACTCTATGTTATTTCTGAAAACGCGGCATACCTTTGTGGGTGTGGGTAGTAACAGGAGTCGGCATAAACTACTTACAGCGTAAATGTTACCACACTTGATCTCTCATGTAATTAACCGGGAAAGTGACGCGTAGTCGTCTGCAAAATTGAATAAATTAGTCGTTTATTGTTCTCTAGTCATGGTTTGACAGGAATTTTGAATTAGGAATCGGTCAGCAGGCGATCTTTTCTCTGTCTCATTCATGGGAGTACCTTGAGATTTCTACGCAATTGTCTTACTGTATCAGGGATGTAAACTGTTTCTCTCCTTAACTGGAATTATTATTCTTATGATGTACTTCGTAAAATGGGACAATCCAGAAGGTGAAGTGCATTGTCTCACCATTCAGCCTTGTGATCGATGAACTGCTATGTATTAACAAAAGAGCAGTCAGTGTTTTGTTGTGACATTTACCAATGGAAGAAGAAATAAACCACTTAACTGAATAATCCGTGCGAAATATAAAAGAAAACAAAAGCATTTCCAGGGATATTTTATCAGACGCATTTTACCTTTTCTTATATATATATATATTTTTATAGCAAATCGATGAAATGAGACTTCTATTTGACCTTAAAATGATTTAACTACCGAACTAGCAGTTCAGTGCATTTGCGGAGGTGTTGCCTACGAAGGCGATGCTAACAGAGCCATTACCGGCGATTTTATGTATGCACTTAGAGACCACCATCAGCAAGCTCTCTCTAAAGGTTCAAACCAATAGGAATCGTTGCGTGCGTTGCGTTTAAAATCCACAAAAACTATTAGTATTTGCCGGATTGCAAAGAGGTGCCCAATGAATACGCACGTTGCATCTGAAATCCATATAACCCCACTGCAACAACATCAGAGATCAGAGATTTAAGTGGGAAAGGAACTGTCAAAATATGAAAAAGTTAAACGTTTCCCAATTTAATCCGCTTAGAGATGGCAGAGTAGACTACATGAGGTAATCTACAGTATTAATTACACGTACATAGTTATTCGAATAAACTTCACGCTGGATTTATTTCATCTACTACCTACGTGTGCTGCATACATTGAAAACGCTTTAAATGTAATTTTCAACTAGGATAATGGAGAGACAAAAAACGACGAGTGAAGAGCTAAAAAACACGACAATTTCAAGCTTAAAAAAATATGCTAGCTTAATATTCATCAAGTGAATATTCATCGTGGAATGTCAACAAGTATTTTCGAACGATCCTGGCTAAGGCTATTTCGCTGTTAGTATGCACGAATGACCGCTGTACAAAAAACTCTTTCAATGGATGTTGGTTATGCGGGTATGTTTAATAAATGTATACTTCGCTCTTCCCGGATAATGTCTAGATGCTAGACTCCAATAAGTCTTTGGCAACATACCTCCACATTCACCACCATCGTCACCACCCTAGTTTACCCTTTTACTCAATGCTGTGTCAGTCAAGTCATGTATGAATTTAACAAACGCAACTAAACTGACGTTAAATTGACATCTCAACTACATTTTTTGACACTTAGCGCTACGTCTACTACATTTCGTTACATATACTACATTAATTGCCCACAGACGTAACAAATGTAGTTATTCGAAAAAAGTAACATTTCTGCCGTCTCTGGCCTATGTGCAATTAGGGCTTGTGAGTTGTCACTTTTTTGACATCACGCAACGGATTCTATGAGTTTGGGTCTTAAGAATCCTGTATCAGAACGAGAGAAAAAAAAAATTATGTGATGCAACACTTGCACGTACGTTTTTGGATTTTACCCCATATGAAGAGAAAAGCTTTCTACATGTTCTTGAGCGGGACAGGAAGGCCACCACAAGATTCCTGGTGCCAAAAAGTCGTACGCTGCAAAAGGGACTACAGCCACTTGTCATATGTCGCAATTGTTAGAGTCATACTAATGTACAGGCATTAGATCTGGTGGTCCACTCCAGGGCAAAGCTCTTCTATGTGTGTTCCCCTTTCCTACGAGGGCTGATACTTTGATTTGATTTTATGAAGATTAATTGAGTTGACAAGTTGCCTGCGGAACAATTGGAAAAATGCGGAACAATTTCCTGCTTTAAACAGGAAAATGGGTGAATTGGAAAATGGGCCAGACTTTACACAGATGACCATTCTCAGTCACAGTCATACTTGAAGCATAGACTATTACACTGGGTTGGGATTTTACTGGCACATCCCTTCTGGAGCTCGTCGCGTTCACAGGTGATGTGAAATTCAAGTATCAAAGCTAGGGTTGATAGATGATGAAAACACGGGGATGCCTGGTGCATGGTGGACGATAATAGTCTGTTCTAGATTCTGGGTCGTCGCCGGCTGGAAGCTTAGTCAATGGATCACATCCCCATCGAGTATAAGCTGGGGTCAACACGGGAAATAGTGGGGGAATCCGGAGTCTTACGGAGGAACGTGGAAACACGATATACATTTTACAACATTCAATTTACTTACTTAAGGTTGCGCTACAGACCTAGGTCTCAACCAACAAGCGCTTCCAGCCAGCTCGATCTTTAGCTAACTGCTTCCAGTGTCACACTTATAGATAGTTGAGGTCCCTTTCCACTTGCGTGCGCCACCTGAGTCGCAGACTTCCTCTACTGCCTCGTCCCTCGGAGGTTGATTTGAAGATTTTCCGGGCCGGAGCATTGGTTTCCATTCGCTCTACATAAGCTAGCAATTGCAAGCGTTAGATCTTCCAATATTCATTTTAACCCGACGAAATCTGACATCAGTCTCCTCATAAAGTCGGACGATTTTAACCAAAAAATTCCCCTCGATCAAGAAAGTAATTCAGTAAATCATTTTCGTGTGATGACTTTTTGCGACGTGGATTTAAACCAACAACAGTTGACCCGCTATTCCGGGAATACATATTTTAAACTGGTTTTCTTTCGAATTAAATCGATTAAACACGATGAACTCGTCCTTTTCACGAGGAATGTCGTGAAAGTCGTCCAAAGTCGGTGTTTGTACTAGAAAATGGCGATGCGTTTCTACTTATTTGGACGCTCCAAACACTCTATTCATGGGTCATCTGTCAATATCAATATACCGACTCGCATTCAATTCAATCTCCACGAAGTGACAACGACTATGTCCTCTAATCATAGCGCAGCTCATCAATCTTTGTTCGTAAACTTTAACCTGAACTGTTAAATATTTGCCGCGTTTAACCTACCGGCTGACCCAGTCACATGCTCACTTAAATGTCGCAGTTTAACCCTACTCCCTTGATTTCGTAATCTCAACACAAGCTACAATACCACCCCCTGCGCTAACAAACTTCAACTGTCTGCGAATACACAAGTCATATCATGCAATCTGCTCTGAAAAGTTTCCCCCTCGCTCAACCATCCAACCGTTCAGATGAAAACTTCACATGAATTCGGCAATCTTTCGTTGGAAGTGTCAGTCAAGTCGGTCCACGGCGGGCTCACACTGCTGTGACTATGCCAGCGAATCGGTTCGCATCCAGGGGATGGGTGCGCTCAAGAAGGACATCCGCTTCTGGAGTTTGTCGCATAAAACTTTATAGAATGTCAGAAACACGATATTACCCTCTTTATACAGAACCAGTTTTAGTTGAATAATGCCATCGAAGGAAGGGAAACTCAAAGAGGACGGAACCTTGATGTAGTGTGGCGGGGAGAGGCCATGGAATATGAACCGCTTCGGGGTGAGTTAGGTTAGCCACCCCCGTCCCAATTGTCCTTTCGCTCGGCGTATCTCGAATGGTTTTTACATTTGTGGTGGGCGCACACAAGAAAAGAATGAATTGTATAATAAATCATATCATAGCGTCCCCCCTCTGGCAGCGAGGACTTTGAAAGGGTTGATGGGGGTGATTACGGAAATCATTATCGCAGCGATTCGGGAATGGTTCAACTCGAAGTTTCACTGATGCGTGACATAGATGGGTGATGTTTGGATGTATGTGGGTGAGTGTGTGAGATGGGGAGCAGAGCTGACTCGCAACTCAATTAGTTAATTGTTCTAACCCCCATTCGATCTCGAGCTGAATAGACGCCGGTTATCTTATGGATTCATTGAACATTGCATTATATCTGATTGCAGCCATGGATCAACTTCTCCCAGTCCGTGTGTGTGCTGGGGAGAGAGACACGATTCGCAATACGTGGATATTGGCATCGAAACGTGAACACAACGGCGCCCAGATACACCTTCGTTTTCGCTTTTTTTTTTTTATGCGTATGCAAATGCACAACGATGGGAGGCTGCCAAGTGTAGCGTGCTATCGCCTTCCCACCAATGGGAAATTCTTAAACTCGTGCTAGGGGGAAGTGCTATTCGTTCTCAATTGCAATGCATTCGCGTAATTTATTTATTATTTATTTGCTTATTTATTATGCGTCCAGATGTAGTGGAGCATGATGGAAATTTGTGCGATGTTATGGCTAAATCATTCTTATGTCGGATGACTGATGGATTTCAGCTCGCATGTGCCTTTGTCTGGTTAATACCATATATTCATGCAACTAATGCGCACAGAACTGGATTGTCGTGTTGCATAGCTTTGATTGCCTGATCGGACACGTTTTCAAAGAATGGCGATTCTGGATAAAAATCTGCACGAAATAGGGACGCTTTGTGAATGCTTTTCTTTCGCAACAATGGTTCCTGAATTTTCTGAATCAAATACTTGGTAATTTGACAGCTATAACCAGGAAACTGAGATTATTATTTTTTTCATTTAATTTGGCAGCACTGTCTGCAAAAACAGCTCGAACAAAGGCATTTTTGGTCCCAGGCGACCACGAATAGCATTTTTTTGATTTCAACCGCATTGAAGTAGGAATTTATGCATTCAATATTGGACCAGCATCTTTCTAAGGTCCATCCTTGAAATATGTCAGGCATTCATAGGGCTATCATCGATCTCTGAACTCGGTGACACCCTTCGATTCCCGTCAACAGAAGTCAATCAAATCATAGGCCACACTGTGCCGACCATAGGCTAGACACCTCTAAGTGGAGGCAAACAAGTCCAACAATTGGGTGACATTTCTACAATTTTTCATGTCGCAACACAAATGCTTCGCATTCACGCAACCACCGGCCGTCTTAAGGCATACCTCTTGGCTCTGTGTTCCGTTGGCATGAACTGGATTGCGATTGCGTTTCATGTAGTGTAACCAATACCCGTCGGCATTTGTGCCAATAATGACCACAAGTGGACCAAACCACTGTGCGCCGAAGGGAGTTGTAGGACGAGAATCCACTAGAAGCGATCATGCGCACTCGTGCTGGATGCAGAAAAGAGAATGAGCTTTTCCTTGTTGTTTTTTTTTTGTTTTCTTCGTTTTCTTCTTCCCATTGAGGCACACTCGGCGTGGTGTGGGAAACATGTGCTGAAGGAATGGGAAAGCAGAGCGAAGGAGTGAAAGAGCGAGCAGCACCCGGCACGGGTGTATGGGTGCGGGTTGTAAAGGATCATAGTATAGCATCGCTCGTGGAATGCATTTATGTGGCCTTATTATGTTCTCTTTGTAAGACTTTGATGGCAGTTCGATGTCATTGAATTTGGTGTTACCAGAAGCTTTGGTTGAGATAACGAGGAAATGAGGATTTGACAAATTGTACGTCAAACATGCTGATGTCTGAATGGATATCCGTTTAGGTTTTCTTGTTCTTCAAATTCAACTCACAATTAAAGTTGTTCACTTGTTTGATTTGATGATGTTGAGGATGGTTTTTTTTTTAAGCGGATTCATGTTCGACTTGGCAGCACTGTTCGTCGAGACAGTTGATAATTGATTTGTTGTTAGCATGCTTTGACAGTTTGCCAATTATGGGATTGTACGAATTTACATCGAAAACCAGTTCAGTTCGTGGAATTTGGTCGCGACGAGTGGATACGTCAAAAAATAAAATTCCTGATTCTGTGGAATGAAATATTTTTTTACAGACGCAGCTTTTTACACATTTCTTCGACCCGCTACGGTGAATGGAGCGTCCTATAGATCAATGCTTACTGGTTTTCTCGTTCCCCGACTGATGGATTGATGAAAGTGCAACGGGGTCCTTATCTTGAACGTTTTCTCACGTCATTGTGAACCAGCTACACAATGGAGGAAACTTTTGAGCGACTTCAGCCATTCACTTGCGTCAAAGATCTTATCCCCAAAACGATACTAGAACTTGATCCCAATCAAATCAAATCAAAAAAAAAAACCTCTTCTCATGGAATGAGTCAAATAACAGTTCCCAAATTGGGATCAAGGTTTCAGATAGCCCACAATGTTCCACATTTATTTCCCAGCCAAAGGAAGACCAAGCACTTCTGGCAACATCAGCAACCCACATTCGCTCTAGACCACTACCGAATTCGCGAATTATTTATTGTGTACATCGAGAATGAAAATCATGTGCTTTTTGGTCTGCTTCTCCACGGTCCACACCTACGTTGCTAGGGTGTGTTTGTGTGTGTGTGTGCGTGTGTATGTTGTGCGCTTGTGCTCTGAATAGCAAAGAACAACAAAAATTGAAGCGCACACACAGCAAAAATATTGAATCGAACACACACGGCAAGCAAAGCGTGGCAAAAAAACGAAAAAGCTTCTCAGTCGTCAGCTGCTGCGCGTAGAGAGTAGTGTGTGGTTCGCTGTATCGCTCAAATTTTCGTGTGTAATCGTACCTCAAGTTATTTATTCAAAAAGCGGCGACCTTAATACAAATAACAACAAACAGTTGTGTCTGCACGTTTCCACGGTACGGTATTTCAGAGCATCTCTGGGTCACAATCAAATCGAAACAAAAAAATCCATCGATCTGTCGTGTAGGTGGTGCATGGGGAAATGTCCTCAAAATCAGTGTGAATTTAGAAAACGAATGCAAAAAAAAACGAACTTAAATCCCTCGTTCGGCTAAGAAAAATTGTGTTTGAGAGTATCTTTCAGATTGTTTGAGGTCAAATACATTCTGACACACCAATCCCATCACCGCGTGTGTGCCTCTCTGTGTGTGTTTGTGCGAATAGTGCTTGAGGTATCTCTCTCTCATGATATCCGTCGATGGGTTGGTGTTCGTGCGAGAGCTGCCAGTTGCCAGTTGGGTGCGAAAAGCTTTTATTCAATTTTTTTCTTCTGTTTTGTTTGTTTGAGAGAGAGAGATTACGATCCAAGAAGTTTTGTGGATAAGCACATGTGCTGCTGGTGGTTCTGTGTGTAGATACACCAATATACTCAAAGTGGCAGCCAAGGCGCTCGCCCTACACCCCCCGCCACCCCCGCTCCCGTTTTAAGCCGACAAAGTATCTGTGAAATAAATAATCTAAAAAGTAATTTACTTTGCGAGGTTGTTTGAGTGCCGTGCGGAGTGGGTTGCAAAAGGCGGCGGCGGGGTGGGTGGATGGTTGGGTGGTGACGTGAAATTAGTTGAATGTGGTGCTCGTGTTGTTGCATTTATTATTCGTAATACAGCACACTCGACGGTGCAACAACAATCATGGCGCGGCAACGAGAGGGACAAGATTTGATACAGGAAGAACCTTGTAGATGACTATTGAGTTCTGTGGCTGCCCAGCCCGTGCTAGTTGATGACAGTCAGAGACTGTGTGGGGAGCTAGTTTTTTTGTTGTATTCATTTACTTTTTCTCGTAATGTCTCTCTTGAGGCTTCAAAGTGATTCTTTTTGCGCGTGTGAGAACTGAGAGGATGTTTGTGTGTGTGTGTGTGTGTGTGAATATGTGTTTGTTCTTCATCTCATTGTTATCAGTTTATATTTTCACATTAAACGGTCTTGTGAGGTGTATTTTGCTCGTCGAACCCTGAATGGGACGAGAAAGAGTTGAGATTGATCTGAATTTTTACCGAGTTTGGTTTGTGATGGAAACCTAGTTAGTCTGTAATGCTCGTAAGGTTCGTCTCATTTTTGAGTGTTTTCAGATGAATTTAACAAGATTCCTTCGTTCAAGGTTTTACCCAGAAGGGGGTGGGTGGATCGGAAATCATTGGAAGAACGGATGGCGTGTTACATTCGCACAATCATCGTGCTCAGAGGGATCTCTGACGGAATCTGTAGCAAACTTTGCGATGATTTGATCCAAGATGAATTCTCAGAATTTCTGGGCGATTGAGTGTCCTCTTCTCGGACCATAAAGAATGACCTTCCGACAAGGAACTGCTTAAACTTGCTGCATTTTGTGATGGGGGAGAAGAGAGGCGTTGTGGAATATTTGCTGTAGTATCCGAGTCTTGCTGAAACGCAAGTCACAGTTCTACCGCTGACTTTAGAGCTACTGTAGAGCTGTAGAGCTACTCAAATCATATTCCGTCCATCATTGTTTAATGGAGAACCTTTCTAAGACTGCAGACAAGTATTAATTAAAATATGTATTGCGATGAATAAGCAAGGACAATTTACTGGAGTATAATATAATAATAATAATATGGGTGGCGCTACAGCCCGTAGGGGGCCAGGGCCTAGCTTCTCAGCAACCACTCGTGTGCGTGCTATTGTTCTATCACAAGTGGAAGGAACCTACAGTTTTATGCCGACTCCGAACGGCCAAGTTTGAGAAGCTTTTTCTAGACAGTTATACTCTTTGAGTATTGTCAGTGACTAGAAAGAGGTGGGGCCGTGAAAAGTATTTCTTGTCGTACCAGGAATCGAACCTAGACAGGTAGGTTCAAGTTCGTAGGAGTCGACGCACATACCCACAACGCCACGGGACACCAGTTTCCGAGAGTATAGGCCCAGATTTTCAAACTCCGCTCTCTGCAGACGATGTCAATAGAGCATTGTTGTCTCGAATGTTCGTCTCCTAATGTCCGTCTTAACTGCTGTCCGTCTTAACTCCAGCGATTGACGCTGGAAGCAACTGCCAAAACGAGTGCAAATCCGATTCTCACTATCATGCCGCTGTCGTAGCATTGCTTTGTGTTCGGTTTTGCGCTAAAATTCCTATCAAACGGATTCTAAAAATACGGGTTTTACGTCTAAATCAGCACCCTGATTCCCTAAGTCGTAAACGACAATAAAAACAACAGAACGTAAACTGGATTCTGTGTGTCGTTTTTGTTGTGCACAAATGTCAGCTGTCGCCATTTCCTAAATACCTAAGTCAATTCGACGCGATATCCTGTTTGATATGGGACGACAGCAAAAGCGAGTACAACCAGAACTTGGAGGACAAATGTATTAGTGAAAAGATGAAGTTGTGCCAGGCGGAATAAAGAGTTCCAATGGATCGTAATGCAGTTGCCAGTGCACCTAATTTTTGAGAACGCGGAAGAATCTCTCAATTACCTTTTTTGCTTGTGAGGGCACCGTGTTGAAAATACTTTCTGGACTTCCTACTTGTGTTGATCTATGAGGTTCATGTACCCTCCAAGTGGATATCAAATGTTCTTGCTTTGTATTAGGATTAAGGATCGCTAAATTAACTTTAAAATAGGTGAGACTGCTGTTGGGCGCGCTTATTTATTCAAATTTCCTTCTACCGACTCGATCACATGTTGTAAGGCTGTTCCTTCGATAGTCGAAAGTAACACAAAAACTATTATAAATCTCAGTTGGTGAATCTTAACGAACCACATAACAAACTACTTTGCCTGTGTTTTGAAAGTTCATTTTCAAATTTTGACAGTCAACTCATTAGTGCTGCCATTTTGTCATAAGAAATTCCCGTGTGCGATTGTACTGAGAATTTAGGTCGTAGGTCCTAAAGGGAATGCCGGTGAAAAAACGACAAATGGAATCACTGCTGCTGATCACTACCTTGCTTAAAATTACTCTAGTCATCTGTTCAAGAATCTCAAAGCTGGAGCTCGAATCATCACAATGCAAATGACGACGTTCGCTTACCGTTCGCGGTACAGAAGTGCTCAATGCAAATGACAACAACCCATAGGTATCGCTAGCTTGGCTAGCTTGGCGTCGCATGTTAGGTTAGTTTACGTTGTAGTGGGTGCCGGCAGAAAGGCAATCACACTTAGGCCATAATAGGCCCCTTGTGATATCACGCGGATTAACTACTCCAAATCACTCCATAGCCATGATAGTCGGGTCTTAAAAGCATTCTAGACTGTTGCCCAGATAAGAAGAAACAGTCCTTTCAGTGTGGTTACCCCATCTCAGGCATCCGTTTCCGGTTGTTGGTTGGTTTTTAGTAGAAAGCTAATGAAGATCAGAAGAGGCCAGTGGCACAGACATGCGGCTTTCGGTGTACTTCTAAAATCCCTTATCGTGTTGCAGTTGCAGCCACTGTTCCCCACGGCCATATCACGTTCATGTTTTTCAATGGAAACAACCTTGTAAAATGTGTTTTTTTTTTTTTTAGAGGTATACAACTTTGAAATAAAAAAATAAAACAAAGATGATTTTTTTAAATTGACATGAAATTTACTTTATTCGTAAATTGGCATCTTCTGGCATTATAATTTAAATATGTTTTCTGGCATATGACCGCAACGAACGTAGTCTAATCTGGAGGTCCGATGACTTTTTCCAACATTTGTGGTCGTCTATCAACAATAAAGCGGCGAATTTTGTCCTCCAAGTTTTCAATCGTTTCCGGCTTATCGGCGTAGACTAGCGACTTCACATATCCCCACAGAAAATAGTCAAGCGGCGTTAAATCACACGTTCTTTGAGACCCTCAGACCCGGTCCCGTAACGTGAAACTATGCGGCTACCAGACGTTTCCTTCAATAACTCAATTGTGGCACGAGCTGTGTGACATGTTGCGCAGTCTTGTTGAAACCACAGATCCTGCACATCATGGTTGTTCAATTGATGAAGTAGTCATAGCTCTATAGCCGTCACCATTGACTGTAACGTTCTGGCCAGCATCGTTTTTAAGGAATTACGGACCAATTATTCCCCCAACCCATAAAGCACAACAAAGAGTCAGTTTTTGTGTATGTAACGGTATCCAACATACACTCGAGGATTATCATCACTCCATATACGCTAGTTTTAAATTGTCACAATTTAGAAGCGTTGTTCAGGCGTCAGTCTATTCATGTTGAAATGCCAAACCAAACTAAAAATAAATCACTTGACAGCTGACAAAATGGTCGCCAGTTAAAATAGTGCTGCCAATCTAAAGCTCTCTACCTCTAAAAAAAACCCTTTACTTTCGATATTTTAGTGTCTGCTTGTTTTCGTATCATGCATTTAGCTGCTGGCGGTGTCATAAGTTAAAAGGGAGCTCCCTAACAAATTAGAGGCAAAGGGAACCAAAGTTCACTTCTATAAACGGCGGCTCACTGACAGAATGATCATTTTTAAGCTAAGCTGCTGCAATGGTCTCCATTCGTTATACAAAAACGCCTTTTGTTTAAACAACATGAATTCAACAAACTCAGTATTTCAACTATTGGGCATCGTTAGTTAAGACTTTGAGGGCACGGAGCATTTACTAAGTCAACATTTCACTCTTTCGTCTGAATGAAACTTCCTACGAAAGTTCGTGCTGCATTGACAGAAAAAAAGCCAGTAATTAGAAGCTTCCACGTGAGCAGACATTCTCAATTTGTTTTTACTAAATACATTTCTGTGGGCGAAAATAACTCATGCGCGTCTCCCGACATATTCTGGTCATTTGTCCTTCAGTCCTGGATTCAATTTTATCAGCTATTGACGGTCTATATGTTTTAGCAGCTCATAGTTTGTACGCCATTCCATTCTGGTTGCAGCTTCTTTCCATGGAAATTGAGCACTGCTAGTGAGGTTGATGGTAGGCCTATGACTGTTCGCTTGGCATTTGCAAAATACAGTGAAGTCTCACTTATACGAATATTAGGGGAATTCTCTATAAGTGAATACTATAAGTGAAATAGTAGGGATAAAAGGAGTATTGTCATGGAACGAGACATTTTTCGTATAGATGAATATTACGTGTAACTGAGCTTCGTATAAGTGAGACTCCACTGTAAATTCATCGTCAGCAACTCATTGGCTCAAGAAACTTACAAATTTTCCGAAATAGTTTCTCGTTTTGTGATGTCTCTTGTCTTTCAATTGATGGGATCCATCACTTCCTCCTTTACTAGAGCTTCGCTAGGAAACTTTAGGAGTCAGTTGTTCGATTAATTGCAAGTTGTTGTGTGGATTCTTCATCCATTAACTTCTCTGTTCTCCCCCGGTATTGCTGTCATTGCCAATGAATCCCCGCTAATGTGTGTTATCTGGCACAACATTTTACACATTTCAAAGCGACGAACAAAATTGTTCTTGTGTTGTACTGTTGATACTAACTAGGGGATGAAGCTTGAACGATTTGATTTGACGGATTCCAACAATAATCATCACAATCATCTTGAAGAGACGAAGAGAAGAATGGATGAACTCAATCGATAATATTTGAGGTTAATAGACAACCGCTCGATGAGCTTAAGCGAGCTGTTATGTGGCGGTACGCCCTATATCCTTCGTGTCTGGCTTCGACTCACGAAAAAAGGAATTTTCACTGCTCCACCTCTTTCGAGTCACTGACAATGCTCAAAGAGTACAACTGTCTACAATTGTCTGCTCAAAGAGTACAACTGCTTCTTCGGAGTCAGCTTAAAACGTAGGTCCCTTCCACTCGTGAGAGAACAATAGTAGAAGATGGGCCCTGGCGCCACCCATGTAATTAATACTATTAATTGCCTGACACAACAAGCGCACACAATTGGAGAAGGATCTCAACCAACTTGACGTGCAAAATTGGAGGCAGCTGGCTAAAGATCGTGCCAGCTGGAGAGACTTGTTGGCTGAAGCCCAGGGCCACCCCGGACTGTAGGGAAAAAGAAGAAGACACCGATGCTACCTTCTCGACTCAGTCTGTATCACTCACACCAAGAGTGGTTGCTGCATCAGTTAGGCGCTGGTCCAGATCGGACTGTGGCGCAAGCTGTGTTATGCCATTATTATGATCCCCGTCATCCATTGCAGATATTTTTAACACCCTGTACCATTCGCTTGCACTCTGGAGTTAATCATTTATGCCTACTCGTGGACATTTCATCTTGAGTATTATTTCTTTGCACGTACGCACGTGTATCCCTTTTGTAGCACGACATCATTTTTTTCATCGACATGTCCTCTACTCTCCCTGGCAGAGTCGTACAGATGTGTGAACTTCAGTAATCCTCGCTACTTCCTTCACGCATCAAATTTGATTTCCATTGATTGCGCTTAATGTGACCTTGAGCTTGGCCAATCGATTTACAGAGAGAACATCTCACGGCGCCACAAGTCCACAGCCCTTCCATGAAGTCCCATAGACACGGTGGGGATATCCATTTCCTGCCCCCTCCTCCGTAACCTGGTAGCAGTTAAATTATTCACACTTCGTCGAACCTTCTGTGTGCAACTCGTTGCTCCAGCCATCCACACCTAAATTGAATGAAGACACATGTAAATCCAGTTATGCCATGCATTTCCTTAAATCAGCGTCATTTGCATGCATTGCCTCTCTCTTTCTCTCTCTCTTCCTCTGTGGATTGAACATGAAAATCAAGTTCTTTCCGGTCCTCCCATCATGCCGCGCTTGCCACTACACTCATTCACCCCTTGAAAGCTTCACTTTCCTGCAGAGAACAGAAAAAGATAGAAAGCAAAGTATCTGCGAGTAGAATTCGCAATGAAAGTCAATTGTATGGGCAACTCATGCCGTTGGCATGGGTTCATTGTCTGCGACGAGTGGCTGTAGGAAGCGCTGCGCCATCATTGCTGGGCTCTGTGAATCTCATTTTGTCGTTGTGTGTAAATCGGATGTGTGTGTGTGTGTGTGTGTGCGCGCGTATTCTCTGTGCCTGCCTTGACCTCTTGACCCTGTGTGTGGACAGGCAAACAACCAGAGACATCACATCCGTCAGTTGAAACTAGTATCTCGGTTCTTCCTGTATCAAGAACCTCCACTCGTATGAATCTCTACCTCTCTCTTCTACACCTTTTTTTCTAGATTCCTGTGTAACACTGTACCCGTTTTGTGATTAAAAAAACAAAAATCAATCAAATATCGATGCGATATTTTTCAATCAATTCCCTCATACAAGATGTTTAATTAATCAGAAATCAAAAAAAAAAAAGAAAAAAACAAATAGATACAAAAATTCAAATGAAATCAACGGTAATCGTGAAATAATCGTCAAGCTAACTAGCAAATGTTTGCGAAATACAGCTCTCGCGAAGCATAAACGAGAAAATACAAGAAGAGCGGTGTAGTGCGAGTGAGTGCGAGTGCGACTGAAGGCGAAGACGACCATCGTGAACACAGCGACGGACGTTTTCCTCGTTTGTTTGCGGAAATTTCAAGTCTCAAAGGAATAGCAAACGAAGAGGAAGTCAACCACGTAGTGGAAGACCAACAACCACTACACGGAGCCCTGCATCGCACGTCGCACAGAATAGTTTCATATTCGTTTTCGTCTTTTTTTTGGCTTTTCTTTTCCTGTTCGGTTTTTATTTCGCGATTAAAGTGAAGAAGAAAAATTCCTTCAAAGTGGATACCCTATCGCTGCCCCTAGGAGGACTTTCTCATGTCAGGATGGCTCTAGCAAGGTAAGACGAAATGAAATTGTACTTGGGGTTGATCCTTTTTTGGAATTGTTGATGGGTGTCTTTCATTTGTGTTTGGGGGTAATTCGAAGCGAGTGGGATATTTGCAGACTTTTTAAATTCAAACGCCGGATTAAAAAAAAAGAAGTTATACCTTTTTCTAAACAATTTGTAGTCCCTTCATTGAAACAAACTGTCGAACATGTTTTAGTCCTTTTCTGAAAATCTGGCCGATTGGCTTTTTGACCAGTGGCGGTTGTGGACCTCAGTTAACGTTGCATTCAATTCTTAAAGGCTCCAATGTCCGCTGCTTCAAGACCAAGCATCGGCAATCACGTAATTCTGTGTGCCGGATGTTCCTTTCCTCGTGAATTAACTTAATCAATTTAAGACTTGCTGAACTGATCCAGGATTGTGGATATTTATGGATAAAATTAGATTCCGCAACGAGAGTAAAAGCCCAACACTGATTAGCATGTGACAATAATGACCACTTCGGTCTGTTTCGTTAAGTTTCGTTAATTTTTGTTTACTTAAATCCGAGTGAAGTAGTAAATCACAGTTGAAATGGGAACCGAGCGAATTTACAGAAATGTTTACTTGTAATAAGAATTTCGATCAGTTTCGTTCACTTTTGCTAACTAAACTTCGATCGAATCATTGCTTTTTTCGTACATTTGGTGTTGGAATTTTGCTTTAGTTTCCAAAAGGATTTATGACCAGTTTGAATCGTTAAGTTAATTGTGGTTGAACCTTTAGCTTTTTAGTCGATTTTGGACGGGAGTTTTTGCATGAAATACATTTTTTTTGTCTACACTTGAGCACTGAGACTCATAACTGGTCAGCATTTAATAAAATGTCATAGTCTGGAGGAGAAATGTCAACAGGCATGTGATGAGGAGGAGCCTACATCGTCAGCTCTCACCACATCAGCACCAAATAACTGCCACCTGATCCCAGCAAAGAGGAAGTACTCTGCAGTGTTGGCGTTTTCTTCACAGGCGTCGCAGAGGGTTTCATCAAGCACATTTAGGTGTTTGACGAAGATCAAGTGGCCCGTTAGTACTCCGATAAGACGTCTGCAGTCTTTTCTGCCAAGAGATAACAAGAATGTCGCGGCTTTCTTACAAACATTAGCGAGCATGCGCTTGGTTTGTTAGCATCCTGGAGAGTCATGCGCCCTCCGGTTGTGCCCCCGAGAGGCCCATCGATGGAAGCCCTAACCAAGGACGGAGGTTAGGATAGCTTACTATTAGGCTAAATTAGACTAGGCTAGTTTACGTTGTCGTTATTTCGTGATTTAACCGCGTCCTGAATTGTTCCGCTTTTGTCCATTTGGCATCAAATGTTTAGCAAGCAGCTCACATCCAATCTGTCGGCGAGGCTTCCCATTGATAATGATGACTGATGATCTCTACACTCCTTGACTGCTTCAACACCAAGTTGTTTTCTGTCCGCTCTTCGCTTTTATACCAGAGATAGGGTCTTTCTCTCTTTCCTCCTAACTGGAGTAGCATTGATTTGCATGCGCTAGGAACCAGTCTAGTCGATAGATTCTTTCCTTCCGCACTACATCCACGTTACTGTACAATTAATAGAGCCCGCCGCTGTGTTTTCTCCTCCATTCACGTTGCTTGCAGACAAGACCTTGGCTTTTCCCTCGAAGGCACCATGAATCAATTCTGGCGTTCTGGTCATCGTCCAGGTTTTCTTCTCAACTGGCTAAAGTTTAGTTCCTTTCGCATGTTCACTGCATGATGGGATATTATCGACAACTGTCCCGAGTTCTTCAATGTTAGGCGAGAGGACTACTTTATCGGCTCTATCCTGGTCGTGCGCCATGGTCGGGAACCGTCTAGTTTGCAGAATACAAGGAGAAAGCCATGAATTGGAATTGCTGAGACCTCCATAGGAATAGAGCGTTTCCTTGTCGTCTATTTTGGTTTTCTGCAAAGTACCTCGTGTCTCTCCAATGGTTACAAAACATCCTCGATTCCTCAGCTTTCTTCTGAGCGAGCGTTTTGACTTAATAAGTGCATTTCGTGGTGGAGTACGTATCTACTGCAGTCTACTCCATCCATCAACCACCAAATGAAAGAAGGATCAAGTAATTACGGAGAACACCTTTCACTTGGTGCACTATTCTTTCCTTACCACTAGACATTTTTCATTCAATTGACACAATTGGCTTCGTCCGAGCAATTGGTTTACTTCGAGTTTGCGGGATGTGTCCAATCTGACCAGTGTCCTTGGCTGTGGAAGAATGTGCCTCTAGGCCAATGAATGTTGTGTGAGTTTTGTCGTGCCTTGCTTCGATTACACAAGCGAGAAGAGTGAACCCATTTGATGGAACTTTTTCACTCTCCTGTCGACTGTTAGAAAGGTGTGTTCACGGTGGCAAGCCCCAGTTTATCAAATCCAACCTGTAGACGATGTTAAAGGATTCACATGACACTGCGTCTCCTGGCTCTCTTATATCCTTTTCGTCAGTAAATGTCCCGACCTCTGATTGAACAACTCCGGATCGTTAACTTGCATAACCTAATGAGCTTGTTGAGGAAATTAAGATTGACAAGGCGCTGTATACATTGTCTCACTCATACAGGAAACCGTTGCATAGATTGAGCATGTGGCAGTATTTGCTTGCTACTGCAAATACTGGCGTCTGCATTTTCCTCCACGTTCGATTTCCATGACCTGAAGCAAAACTTTTCAATTTGCTCATCAAAGGTTTCTATCATTCCCCCGAATCCACCTTCCGTGCCCCTTTTTTCCAAAAAAAAAAAAAAAAACAATTTTAAAATGCCACTCACTCCACTGAATGGTAAAACTTTGTCAACATGCCAATTCCCGAAGCCAACATCCACCGCACACCAGATGCCCCATCCGTTGTCGGCCGGATCTCCACAGACTGGCAACAGACCCCATTGTGCGCCTGCTGTCCAAACAATTAAAATGTTTGACCAATTATTTATGTATTCGTCTCTGTCTGGCAGCGCGGTGGTTGGCTCTGCTTGTTGTGTGTGCGGTGGAGGATTCACTGAACTTATACCAGGCGGTGGTGGCCGCCGAATCTGTCGACTGACTTGCTGTCGAAGGATGCCCCCTCCCCCCCTCCCTGAACAACAGTCTGTCTGAATCGGATTCGAAATGGAACGCGCCTTAAACTAGTTCGCTAGCCGTTTAAGCTTTAATAACTAATTACCGAAGCCCGACGTCAGAGGTGTGCTTAATTGCGCGATTCAGTCCATTGTTGCTGTGGATACTGTGCTGAAGCAAGTGATTGACGTCAAGTAAATTAAAAAGTATTGTATGACGGGGTGGTCTCATGGTCAATTGGCCATATCGTCTGACCAAGCGGCCACATTGGCAATGTTGACTGGCGATGAGTGGTATTGTGTTTCCCTTGACGCTTGCTTTTGGATGCGTGCTTTGGCTGGTGGCTTGAGGCTGCGCTTGTCCCTGAGGAACAAGGTCGTCTTTATTCTAGTGATGATCGGTTGGTTTTTGATCGTTTTTTTTTTTTTTTTTGGCGATTGTTGAAAGGTGAGTGAGTGAATTAGAATGTGTATCCGGTTTGTTCTGTGCTGTTGAACTAACACCTTAACCTCCTCGGAGTGAATGCCGAGAACGTGTGGTGATGTGAAGGCATTGCCTACGGGTGGGTGGCTTGTTGAGATTTATTTTCTGTCAAAAACATGCCGCCCTTCCTCTTTGTGCATGAATTTGAGAGGTACTTACGTTTGAGTCCCATTTGGCCCTGGGGCGCAGTCAAAACCTCTTTGAATTCTCTACACACGCAACCACGGCAGTCCACAAAGCGTGTCCTTGACACTTGAAAAGTGGTGAAAACCTGCTAAACATTACCCCATGAATGTTCTTGAATTTACGAACCATTTTTCCTTTGATCATTGCAGCAACCATTAAAGAAAAAAAGGTCAAATTTGTCTCAGTGCCTATTTTTAGACTGAACAAAAAAATAAAAGAAAATAAGTGTATATCACTAATCCTTCGCATATTCTGATAGTTCTGCCTTGACAGCCCCATAAGGCAGGCATTCACACAAAACGTGCTGCGTTCGTCTCGCTCTTTCATAACTCATTCATATTTCTCTTCTGCCAAAAACAAAAAACAGAAAAAAAACACATTTCATGTGTACTCGTATTTTTTTCTTCTCTGATTTATGTTGTGCCTGTACGTGTGTTGGTGAGAAATCTTTTCAAAAGCTCATCTCTCGCACTGTACTCTGCTCAGAAAGCACGACGACCACACTCTTTGAGTACACTCGCAGACGCAGACGAGTTTCTCAGAGAGTCCATGTGTGGGCGATGACATTTCCATCTGACAGCTCTGTCTCTGACTGTCACCCACACAAGTGCACTGGTGGCCGTTGTACATAGTGAAACGGAAGACAACATAAACTTTAGATACTCGTAAATGTGGTTAACAATGAGTTACGTACAATAATTTACATTAATTAGCACATCACCATGGCAACGGTATCGTACGTCAAAATTGTTTGACAGACGTATTGTTATCTCTTTCTCGTGCTGTCAAGGTTGCTTCGCAGTAACGGTGATGATGGGTATGAGGCACTGAAGTCTCAATGCTAAATCTCTCTAATCTAAGGGGGCTCCTTGAGTGTGGAACCGTGTCCATCTGCCGTGATTGTATGCGTTGTACAGGCCTCTCATGCTGATCCGATTGAGTTGAGTTGAGCCGAAGGACTGAGAATTGTTTCGCAGAACCTTGTGTTCTTAACGAGGTGTAGGCTTACTCGGGGGCACATGAATAGATGTAAATAAGCAAAATCCTCGTTTAGTGAGGAGTCGAGGTGAAGCGAAGTCGTTTGTGTTTTATTTATTGCTCGTGGATTTAGGTCATCTTGAAATACAACTTGCTTGATTTTATGGGGAATGGCTGGTCGTTATTGGCGCCTGCTTTTCTTGGGTATCCCAGGATGTACTCTGGGTATGGAACTCAAGTAAATGATTGATTGTTGGTATCGAAGACAGGGTTGGTCTCTAAATCCTACGGAAAGTTTGTCTTATTTTGTTCAACAGTGATTGTCATTTCCAAGGAAGCGAGGTGGTGTTAAGCAGATTCAATGCAAACATCAACAGCAGCGATGCCTCTTTTGTGTTTGTGTTCGAACAGGTCATCGTCGATGCAATTAGGACACCAAGAAAACGAGTCCACTTTGATTTTGAATTACTTCTGCTAGACTTAAGAGCACTGAGAAGCTATTAGCAGAAATAATTGCTAGCTGGGCCTTCTAAAGGGTGATTTTTTAAAAGCTATAGGAAAGTTTTTCAAAAAAAAAAAAAACACATAAAATTCAGAAAAATGCATGAAATCTTTATTTGAATCGATAGTACGGTCCATAGAATTTAATGTTTGAATATTATTTCATGCAAATGTTGACCTTGACTGCGCATCAAATGGTCCAGCCGCTTAGTCCAATTTTGGCATACTCTTTCCAACATTTCGGCCGGTATCTCACGAATAAATGCTTCAATGTTGTCTTCCAATGCGTCAATTGAAGCGGGCTTGTCTGTATAGACATGAGCTTTAATATAGCCCCACAAAAAATAGTCTAAAGGCGTTAAATCGCACGATCTAGGAGGCCAATTGACAGGTCCCGAACGTGGTTCACCGAACTCGCCCCTCAATAAGTCCATTGCTGCGCGTGCTGTGTGGCATGTGGCACCGTCTTGTTGAAACCACATGTCGTGCAAGTCAAGCTCTTGCATTTTGGGCAAAAAAAAGTTGGATATCATCTCACGGTAGCGCTCACCATTCACAGTTACGTTACGATTCGCATCATCTTTGAAGAAGTGCGGTACAATGATGCCACAGCCCATAAACCGCACCAAAGTGTGACTTTTTCTGGATGCATTGGTAGCTCTTGCAATGCTTCTGGCTGATATTCACTCCAAAATCGACAATTCTGCTTATTTCCGTACCCATAGAGCCAAAAATGAGCTTCGTCGCTGAACACAATTGAACACAAATGAACTTTCTCAACAGAGCACGCATTTTGATAATAAAATTCAATTTGCAAGCGTTGTTCGTTTGTAAGACGATTCATGGTTAAATTATAGACCAAACTGAAGATGTTTGACAGTGAAACAAAACACGAAACGTGCGTCAGCTGTTTAACGAGAGAACGTCAAGAAAATCATATCGACAAGTCTTGGATTCCTCAAGGAATTCAACTAAAGCTACCGTCAACAGATTGACACAATTAAACGAGGGCTAACACGGCCTTCATTGTTCGGCTGCATAGTGCGTATACAACAATCCCCATGAGAGAGGATTGAGGCGGATACAAAGTCCGTAACCTGCCTGCAATGGATATGTACACAGACGGATCCAAGGACCAGGAGGAAGGCACAGGTCGCCAGAGATTTCCACTGGTTGAGAGCATTTTCGAAAGAAATGTCTGTGCATGAGAAATTCCGCCGCGACGCTCTTCGGGTCTTTCTAAGATTCAATCTCTGTCTGTCAAAGATTCCCGGCATTGCATAGAAAACTCGATAAAGTTTGAAAACATGCAATTTAAGCTAGAACGCCTCGTCCTTAGTTTCCGTCTAGACCAAACAAAATGCCTCCGAACTTCTAAAGTCGGTGCTTACAACATTTCCCAGCCAAACAAGACGTCCCCTTCAAAATGTTGTTTGTCCGCATAATTTGCCTTCCAAACGTTAATCAAACAAAAAAACACTATCCCCTGTCGCTACTCACTCGTAAGGGCACTTGTAAGCCCCCAAAACAAAAAAAATAAAGAGTGCCATTCATACAGTGTTTCGCCCAAACACCCACAATGGCACACAGGCCGACACGTAACCCACAAGCATTTAGGGCCACTTGCGACACGCCTTGTTCAACGCGCCCAGCGGCTCGGGCAACGTACGTATTGGCCAAAGCCACCCATTGCCATACACTCGCACTAGCACACAATTCATCCTTGTCATGTCGACTAATTATTGCCGCTAATAATTACATCAACCTCAGCAATACGCCAAATCCAAGCAATTCCATCTCTCCACTCGCCAACACTCACACACAACTCATGTCCGCCGCATAAATAAACTTTCAACCGTAGGCCTACATAATCCGGTCAATATTGAAGGGCCCTCAAGTCGACCAGACATAAAAGAAAAAAAAAAAACGAAAAAAAAAGATTGGAAATAAAACTCCAACATGTAGGTCACATTGTGTCGAAGCGAGGTGTCAGTGTGTGGCGTACTGACTGTCAGAGTTGCGTTATGTTGCATAAAGAAGAAGAAGAAGAAATAACAAAACAAAAACAAATTCAACCGCACACAAGCCAACGCGCCATGTGTCATGGTAGCTCTCGCACTTTCGACGGGCGCACGAGTAAAAGTAAACTTTTTACGAAATCAATCCGACAAATGAAAAGTAGGCTGAGTTTACGAGTGCGTAACGACTGATGCGGTGTGGCCGACTCGTGGAACAAATGATCGAGAAATCAAATCGAAAAAAATTTACAAATTGTGACAGCGATGAGAAAAGTACGGCGCTGTCAAGTGTCGAAGTTTGACAGTTCGAATTTTTGAGAGGTTTTAGTTGTTTTTTTTTTGGCGCTGATGGTTTGAAAGATTGAGGCGAGCTTTCGTTTCAGGATTAGGATGGATCCTGCTGATTGAGGCGTCTCATTGTGCAGCTGATGAGGTCAAAGGGAAGTTTGTCCATTTTTAAGCAAAAGAAGGGCACCACAATGGTTTGATGATGTGTATCGGAATGGGGAGAGGTGATTCAATTGGAGAGGCTTGTGATTGGGCCATTTGATGGCCTGAACAGCTGAAAGAAGATATTTGTTTTAGAAAAGTCTTTAAAGTGGACGAATTATTTTCGGATTCGGAGAAGAGATTTGCAATTCATTCACAAAGTCAATCGGAATGTATGGTCTAACGATGAGCTGCCATGAATTCTTCACTAAAGCATGCGATTTATTGGCAAAGTCAATGCCCAGTAAGAGGTGTCAATCAGTTTGTCCACAAACAGACTGATTTTGAAGAATATATGTTGATGCAAATGAAACGTCAAGCTGTGCGATGAAAAATAATGGAACATTTGTGAAAATTCGCCAATCTCAAGCGTACCTTAATTTGTAACCTTCTACTGAATCAATCTAGAAAATATACATGTCACCACATAAATCCCGAGTTTGTGTCTCATAATTCGCTTCAGATCACATCAAACCATGGTAAACAACGATGATCGTGACATTTTCTCAAAGATTCCTGGACATCTACATACATACGTGGCTCCCTCTGCCGGTTCCAGGCAAAATTACTCTAGAGTCTAAATGAAACTCAATGACACACAGAAGCGTTCTTACGATTTTTGCAAAAAAAAAAAACCGTCGATAGCTTTAAAATGTCGCCATCTCGTCAGTCTACACACACAAAGATCTAGTGAGTTCCTAGACAATTAATATCTTTCCCGTTAACATCACTTTGTCACCTCCTATTGAAACACATGATTCGATGTAGAAGTTTGACAGAACCATACGGTGCCTTATTCAGAGGCCAGCATGGTAAACCTTTATATTATCTTAAACGTCATCATCTCACCGAACAGGCCAAACGAAGTATTGAGTGATTTTGTTGACTTAAAAATGATGTGTCAAGAGTTTGCTTTGCTACCTCTTGTTGGATCAGACATTTCTTTGTAGCCATTGTGTTAAACTTTCGAAATTCTCTTATCAGAAGAGATGTCAACTAGTCTTTAAAACTTTTGTGGGGAAAACAAAAGCGTCACAACAGGATCAAGAGAGTGATGTATTCTCCACCCCACCACCTCCTCCTCAGACACCTCAGCCACGACATGTCATCCATTGGCGTATCGAAGCAGCAGCGGTGAGATAGCTCTTCGGGAAATTTATCTCCCAGAGCCGTGATGTCATATTTAGACAAACAAGAAGTAGTTTAAGAGAAGAAAAAGCCAGCCGTCCACGATCTCGATCCTTTGAGACAGTTGTTGACAAAATCCTGAGAGCCCCCTGCCACAGGCTAGTGGCTTTCAAGCACACAGAAATGCAGAACCTTCCATGTGTCACCAAAGGCATTCAGCTTTGACCTCAGTCAAAATACGTGTCATCCCTGAAAAGCGTCGAGACCTCGCTGGCTCTTTGTTCTCCTCTGCTGGTTGTTAATGCAGATGAATTGGACCCACGGTCTACGCCATGCTCGCACAAAACCCGGTTGCTGTCACACACTCTCTTCCCATCATCTCCTCCTCACTTAGACACGCCAACTCTGCCAACGATAACTGTTTTCATGTTCGAACGAAGAACAAAGAAATAAATGAAAGTGCGTGCATGCCTCTCCACACACTGCTGTGCTCCGGCAGCAACCTTTGCACCGCTACATGATATCTTGTCTCCTCGAGAGCGCTTCAGCACGCATCACGCAATCCCAAATTATCGCTGTACTACTTTTACGCGCTGTTTACACTTTCAATTGCCAACCCACCGCCGCCGCGCTGCCCCACCCAGTGTAACGGCGTGTAAGTGTGTTGCGACCCTGCCCAGACGCGTACATAATTATTAAACGTCGGTTACTTCCTCTTGAAGGTGCACACTCTGTCGCTCAGTGTCCCAAGCGACGCCGCTGTGTCGTCCGTCTGTCCGACCAAGAGAGAAAACGATTTTCGTCGGTTTTTCAATTGACCTTCTGGAAACGAGGTAACCTCATTTCGGCGGTAACACTCCGGCATTGGTCACTCGGGCCGCACTAAGCCGCCGCCTTCAGAGTGTGACATCAGAGCTGTATCTCTGCCGAGCGCTGTTCGCTGTTCAATGAGCATGCTCTGGGAAATTGCAAGTGACACTAGAAGGGTTCATTTCACACACTCACTCCATCGGCGAGGAATTATCTTTTCGAGAGTACGCCGCGTCGCCACCACCGCCGCTGCGGCATTGTGATCTTAAAGAGGCCGCAACAGAGGTCTGATGGAACATGATTTTGACCCAGATCCGAGGCATGTCGAACATGTGTTTATTGTCATGTTGTGCCCCCACTCGAGGGGCACCGGTGGCCTTTGGTGGCACACCTAAATTTTCCGATTAATTACACCAATTTGAGCGAACCGTCATCTGTGGCCTGGATGCTTGAAGGTGGCTGTTTGGAATTGGATGGTTGGGGCATTGTTTTACTGCCTTTTTTTTCAATCGTTGTTGTGTGTACACGTAATTACTTTGACATTGAGTGCGCGGCTTGACTGGCGATTGTGATGGGCTCGGACTCGGAGAGGGCCGTTATTGAAGCGTGAAGCGTTGAGCATGAGCGAGTAGTTCTAGAGCATAATCTAAATGTGATCGGGGGGATAAGATGTGACAATGGAAGGTGCGTAGGTGAATTGGGTCGCATCGATGTGTGTTCGTTTGAGATGAGAGTTTGGCGGAGGGGGCCTCTAGGCTGGTGGAATTGTTGTAGGATGGTTGCAGCATGCACTGAAGGTGATATGCCAGTTAACCACGTCTCCTATCAGAGTTGGAGTTCTCCTCTATGATTGTTGTCGTTCCACAAAATAGCCTTATCCTCCAATTGTTCGACTTGCATTCGTTCTAACTAGTGGTCATGTTTGCTTATCTGTCGATCGGACTATCGCCGTAGTGAAATATCACTAGTGTTCCCAAACTGTTAGAGGTATATGCACATGCCTTCTACTGCCGCCACTATGAGTGTTCATTGAACCGTGTCTTTGGAAATGTTGTAAAAACACTTTTTGACAGGGTATTCACTCCTTTGGGTGCCAGAAATATGTATGCGCTGCAAAAGCAAAATTGAACGAAACTTAACGAAACTGAACGAAGTGGTTATTATGGTCAGAGTGTGTCTTTCCGTGCAATCGCTCGAATATAAAAGCTTACTTGACTTTCCTTTCGTCCATTGTGACAGAGTCTATACAGTCTATTGTCGCCTAGCTAGACTCGAATGAATTACAATTACTACCACAATTTAATGGTTCTGTGCTCAACCCTTCGGCCGTTGGTTGTGAGGTTGGGACCGACTTATGTCGATATGCAGGCCTTACAGTTCGTCGTTTAACTTCTCCGCAAAACGTCAGTGATGCCATACGATCGCATTCCTTAAAACAAATCAACTGAGCTTCATCCGCATTCGATATCGTCCATGCCTTCGAATCGTATGCCATGACTGTGGTGTTTTGTACAAATTCAGCTTGATTTTACCTGATAGGGCTCTATTACTCAATTGCCTTTTAAACTCGAAAAAAGCACCACTCATTCCCAAGAGTGGTACTGTGCTTAGGTTCTGATCTTGTCAAGCTGTTTAATGGAGTCTTGAGGTGGTAGCTGCTCATTGCAATCTTCTAGTCAAGTGTTCGTTGATTGAGAACGAGTCGTTAACTCAGACGTCGTAACATTACGTTTGGCTGATCCCACACCACAAGTTCATCTCACCAAAAGTGGCCCACGTCCACTATCTGTGCAAATGAATGCTCTGCTCAAGCTTTTCAGCGCCATAACCGTTGCCTCACGGAACTCGTTCGCATTCATGATTGTTTCCCATTCTGTTTCTAAATATAACCCACAATTAACATATTTTGGACTTGATCAGATCTCGTCTCTCATCATTTTTCCTTCTGGCTGATGACGTCGTTCTCAACAGATACCCCCTCCCCCCCCCACGATCGTTCTAAGGTGTCTGCTTCTTCCATGCCGACGATTGAGCAGCGTCTTAGATGTCTCTGCCGAGAACTTCTCTCATTCATTTCCTCATTCGCCGCACTATTCTTTCCCGATCAATACACATACACACGCGCGCACACCCATACACAGGCAGGCACACACAAGATCACCACTCAAGAAAATGCATAATTTACGAGTGACCGATAAACCTACTTCTTGACCTACTATTCGCAAAAATGGCTGACGACGCCGCTGTTGTCTGCCGCCGCCGCCGCCGCCGCCTCATTGTAACACTCAAAGAGAGAAAAATGTTAACAAGTGAAAAAAATTATTTGACTGAATGGAAAAAAAAGAAACCAAAACGAGCTTCTGTAGCAGATTTGTAGTTTTTTTTTTTTCAATTTTATTCGCGAACACATAGCAAATGCAGGTTTTTGGGTCAAGGTCTCTCTCGTAAGTTTAGCATGTAAAGTGAACAAGAGGCAGCGTCACTCGCGCCGGGCGGTGGGGAGCACCATTTACATGATGACTCTCTGCTGCTGTCCCGCTCAGTTGTCAAACAGAAAAGCATACTTCTCTTCAGACACAGTTAATCGACGCTGCACACAATGAAAAGCGCCGCTAAAAGATCTTGATCTCAATACTTACGATCTGCGATCGTTTATCGTGCCCTAATTTTGTTTCTTTTTTTCTGTTTTTTTTTTTCGTTTATTTTCTTCTTCATTCTCTCGCGATGACTGATGGTGGTGCTCTGGTGACGATCGTTTGAAGAGAACACATAAAAAGCTTCAAGCCGGACACCATGAGCTCTCATCTTCGCGAAAGAAAGAGAGTGTGTGAGGGAATGGAAAACAAAAAGGGGGTGTGTTCAGAGCTACACTTCGTGTTGTTGTCTGTTGGTTTGTTTTCGTGCCGCTTCACTGGGCGCGCTGGAGTCGAATCAAAACAAAGAAAATAACAGCAAAGCGGATGAGACGACAAGCTGAAGAGACGAGCAATAGTTGGGGCAAACAAAAGCAAAAGAGATAAAAAAACGTGCAACGTGACCGATGGCAGCATTTGTTTGGAGCTTTTTCGAAGCACAATCGCTAGAAATTTGGACTGAATCGAGCCCCAAACTCTGTTAGATTGTTACTGCATGCGGGGTCTTGTGTGCACGGCAAGCTTGATTATGTATCGCGGTCTCTCTTTCGGCAGTCGTGCTGCCGTGTGCGTAGACTGTGTATCGTCATCGGTGTCGGCTTGCCAGCTCCGCTGGTCACGCATGTTTTCCTGTTTTACATGAGGAAACAACTTCAAGCATGTGGTTGATTTTTTTGCGTTTTTTTTTCTTTCTATTTTATTTCATGCGTGTGAGTGAGAGAAAGAGCTTCGGTTTACAACACTGGACCGGGGGGGCATTTGCCAATTTGATTGGGGTTTTCGCAACGCAAGTTTCTCGGCCTAGCAACAGTTGTGGATGCGATAGGCCTAGCATTAGAGTGACTCTGAGCGGTTTTCTCACGCCTTGATGCGTGCTAATAAGATTGCCTTGCCGCGTCTTGCCTCGTTTGAAGGCCGTAATTATGCAAAAGATGTAAGTAATTATGAAAGTACGGCGTGTTCACTCGAAAGGGGATTACTTTGACGGTCTTCATCAAAGGCCTATCCTCAATCATTGGTAGATAGTGACATTGGTAGCGATTCACGTACGACTTGTGAAACGTTTGTCTTCTGCCGTTTTGTCAGTAATTAGACACGAGAGGTCTTTCGTGTTGGCACAAAAGGATTAACTACATAGTGGGGGTGTACTAGTAGTGTTCGAGATCCCGTAGAATCCGACTGACTTTAGTGGTTCGAAAACCGCTTGAAGCTCCGTCTTCGGTATAAAAGAAGTGTATGTACATTTGTATGTTCTCACATCGCCATTGTTGCAGATCTTCTCAACTAAGGAGTTACCGTCGAGTGGCGTTATCTGCAACAATACCGGCTGTAGTCAGTATTTGTGCGTTGTCCGTCATTCTGGAAGTCTAAAGACAAGATCGCTCTGTTTATTTCTACGGGAGAAGTTATTTATCGACGGGAACATGCTCGGGTTTTTGGAATGTTGTTCCAATGCATGCTAACCCACAGCTACCTACCTGGTCTTGAGCAGTCCTTTATGTCAGTTAATGTTAAGTTGGAAATGAATGGCTAGGAGGGGCAGTTCGTGAGAGATCCGAACCAATCACTTTAATGTCACACTGTCTAGATATTTGCTCGTGTCCCGATTCGGGTTTGATTGATGTGGAATCATAGATGGTTGATGTTGTGTACAGATTAATTGACTGACTACTGAGCAAATGAAGCCGAGGCAAGCCCAAGCTGTTCGAAGCTGCGAATTGATATTGATTGTCAGTATCTTGCCTAAGGTGGTCTTCATTAAGTGACTCCTACTGTCCAAGTTGACAGGTTATTTCTAGAGTTAGGCTCAGTTGCGTTTTTACATTCACAGGTACAGCTGTGATTTGGATTTTCTAATCACAGTGATTGCAAACTGCGGTTTTAAGTTGCGAATTCAATCTTCTTACATTGTTGTGTGACTCTCCACTGTCCAAAACTTATACCAAATACCGCTCTTATACATAGTCATAGAGTACAGCACATAAAATCGCAATAAATCCACAACGGCTGGTAATTTTCGATGTTTGCTGCAGTACGACGTTCTGAAGACCTGTGTACATACCTCAATCACATGTGCCTTCAATCAGAAGGCGACCGGGATTGCTCCTCAACGCTGGTACCCTTGTTTATAATGGATAAAAGAGTAATGTTACATTAAAAAATATGAAAAGCAACACTAGGCAAAGCATACTCAGATTTTGTAAACACTGCCACACTTGCCACATGACGTTAAACATAAAATCGCTTCTGTAAGTCAATATGCGAATGGGTTGTGAAAAAGAGCAACTAAGGTGAATGTATGATGGTGAGTAAATACCAACTTAGCCGTAAGAGTGATTTTAAACTGCGTTTGTGATTGTGCAAAAATTAGAAACTCAATCGCAATCGCAGTTTAAATCACAGTTGACACTGAAAAAGTCGCAGTTTGTGTTTTTTTTGCTCAACTCTAGTTATATTCAATTGGACACAGCTATGATCCTTGCCTCATAGTATTTGCCAACCCTTCATTGCAATCAATTTCTCAGAAGATCTAGCTGCCGTACCGCCATAATTAGTGTGCGGTACACAAGAGTTTTCTTTCATCATTTCTTTGAGAACATCCAATTTTCTGAGTTATGGTAGTTTATTTAGTTGTGCTTCTTTTAGGAAGTTTCCTTGCAGAAAGTGCCATAAATGTATGCAATAACTTACATAGAGAGTCAGAGCCTGAGCAATTGCTGCCTTCCATCGTTGACGGTCCTGGGCACGCTGCTTCCAGTCATCAATACTGGTCTTTATACCGGAGATTCGGTCTTCCTCTCCTTCTCGAACCAGGAGGCTCGGATTCAAAGACCCTCTTTGCTGGAGCATTGTTGTCCATGCGCTCCATGTGGCCGGTAGTTGATAGATTTTTGCCTTCCGGACTACATCCACATCCTGGTACAGCTCGTAAAGTCTCCATTCGACTTCCTTGCAGACGGGACCGTATATCCGAAGTGAATTTTTTCTTTAGAAGTTACTAAGAATCAGCTCTGCAGTTTTGCTTAGCGCCCAGCTTTCGGCGCAATTCTGGCAAAATAAGAGTTCTTAGAGCATAATTTTGGCCCTTCGAGTCAGGAGTTTTGAGGCATTTGTTTCGACAAATCGAAGTAGCACCGGTTGCCAAAGGCGATTCTACGACGGTGAATGTGATGTCGTTTGTGGAGTTCACGTTTGACCCGATGTAGACAAACTCCTTAACTACCTCGAAATTGTAGCTGTCGATCGTGAAGTTGTGTTCAAGGTGGTGTTCGACGGAACGTTTTTTGGTCGACAGCATGTATTTTGTTTTGTCCTCATTGACCTTGAGGCGAGCTCGTTTCGCCTGTTCTTCAATCGCTGTAAAAGCCTCCACTACGGCACGTTGGCAACGCACGACGATGTCAATGTCATCTGCGTACCCCAACAGTTGGACCGACTTGTAGAAGATAGTCCGATAATCCAAGTTTACAGCTGCCCTCTGCACAATCTTCTCCAGTACCAGATTGCAGAAATCACTTGACAGCGCATCTCCTTGCCGAAATCCCGTGCAGGTTTGGAACGGATTGGAAATCCTGCAGCCGTGCATCGCGCATGTGTTAGCGTGTGGCGACAGTTTTCCCGGGATCTCGAATTCGGCCATCGCATAGAATAGCTCCTTGCGATGAATGCTGTCGTATGTGGCTTTCAAATCGATGAAAAGATGGTGCGTATCGATTTGAAACTTGTTGGTCGTCTCCAGGATTTGCCTTAGTGTGAGGATTTCGTCTATAGTCGATTTGCCGGGCCGGAATCCGGTGCAAAACGGCTTTAGACGTTCACACAGTACGCTGGACAGGATCTTGTATGCATGCAGTGACTAGTTACATTTGTGTATCTATTCTCAATCCTAAACGCTCATTCAGCCTGAGCAATCTTTGATTCTTCCTCCATAGAGATTCCACTGCGAGACGTGATTCTAGTCGTCGAAACGCACAATGAGACAAAATGCTTCTGAGACGTATGCAAATTTGATGAGAAGGAGTGGTTTTCCGACAGTCGCATCTCTTAATGACTCGAATGTCCTAGAGTTTCGTGTTTTCATTTGATCAAATTGTACTAGAGCCAAGGAGTTGGCTTTTTGCACGAAATTAGGCCAAATTTTGTGAGCACCCATCAGTGCGCTGCGATGATGCGAATCAGTATGTTGTAGTGGACTATGCAACAGCAAGAACTGCTAGTATTCCATAGTTTGCCTCTGAGTAGCTCAGAACTGAATTCTTAGAAGAAAAAGTCTGGGACTGCTTTGCATATTGTTTAATAGAGTTGAGTGCTTTGGACTTTATTGTTCCTCCTTGAAAGTGGTGTAGCCTGAGTATGGGACGAATATGTTCATGTTAGAAGGCTATTCATTGCTTCTTTAACTCCTTTTTGGCTATCAACGAGTTCACTTGGGAATATAATTCATCTATCGTGCAGTTCTTAAAATCGCAGTTTAAAATCACTGTGATTAGAAAATCCAAATCACAATTGTACCTGTGAATATAAAAGCGCAACTTAGTCTAACTTTAGAAATAACCTGTCAACTTGGACAGTAGGAGTCACTTAATGAAGACCACCTTAGGCAAGATACTGACAATCAATATCAATTCGCAGCTTCGAACAGCTTGGGCTTGCCTCGGATTCATTTGCTCAGTAGTCAGTCAATTAATGTGTACACAACATCAACCATCGATGATTCCACATCAATCAAACCCATTTGCCATTGAAGATATTGGTTCGAATCCCACACGAACTGCCGCAACATTTCGTGATCTTGAATCTAAAGTAACATCCTATCTCGCCTTTTCTCGAGGTTCGAAAAGAACGGTCTTCTCGCTTTCAGTGGAAAAGAAACTCATGCTCAACATTTCATGCTTCTAGATCCAACTGGGTGGCCGTAAATCTAGTGTTAATTTGAATGCCGTACATGCCTCTGAAGACCCCAGTCATGCGTCCTTGCGCCATCCCAGTAAATGTTGATGCAGTCTCCGATGTAAATCCCTTTTATTGCTCTGTACTTTTTAAACGTCAATTAAAACAAGACCACAAAGTCGCCCCGATGACAGGCTCAGTTCATGCAAGTCTATCACCAATTACCGTACATGATAAAGCGTAACGAGGTAAAATGGCCGTCATGGCTGGTATCAAGGACCCGATAATTTGGTCTGATTGTGCAATCACCTGAAAATATAATTAATCCCTCCCGAAGGCAACTTTTCTCCACGAACTTCCACAACCATCCCGCGCAGGTACTTTGAACCCAATTCACTCGTCCATAAAAATGCCTCTCATCTCCTCACCACCCCATCCCCCGCCATCATTTGATTTTTCCTTGTAATAAGAAAAAGAAAAAACTTTTACTCGAAAACATCTCAACAAACTCAACCCCCACCCTGGACGAAGGAAACGATATCTTTCACTTGCCACAGACGGCACACACTCCATCTCCCCTTGCCGTCATCGTGGGGATGCAAAATGAAAATCCACTTTTTTCGCGCAATGCAAAAAAAAAAAAAACACAGAAAAACGAAGGAAAATGAAAATCACATCTGAAGGCAGCGCCGACGACGACGACGCTAGTGGCTGGGAGAAAAGTGGTGATGACGTCTACCGCCGAGTTGCACTCGTTACGAGAGATAGTTGCTGTGCGAGCAAGTTTTCCATCGATCACCAAGTGAGTGGGGAGTCGAGGGGTTGCAATGGTGCCGTGTTGGAGGAACAGTGATGCAAACAGGAAGAGAAAGTGAGGGAGAGTGGCAGCAGTTGCAGTTGTGTGTGTGTGTGTGTGTTTTGCAACGTTTTTCTTTCCCCAAAAAGCCTTCACCGTTAAACTAAGTTATTGTTGTTTACAGCTAGCGGAAGGTACATAGTTCCTTGAATTTTCACTTGTGACTTGGGCACCTTCGTTCGTGCTTCACTACTTGTACTCTCGTAGCTGTCAGTTGCAAACGTAATTTTGTATGCTTTTACTGATCTGTAGTGCTAACGATGGCAGGGATGGGATAACGGATGTGATAATGCAATTACTTCGGGGAGATGAACATTTGGAGCGAGCGTGTATGTGACAGGGACGATAGTTGTTTCGGCGAATGACGCACCTTTATTTTGGGTGTGTGTGAATGCCAAATGGATGAGTCAGATATGGAGTCTGATGGACTTGGGGGGTTTAAACAAAAGTTGAGGTGTTGAAGTTGGGCCAAAGCTGGTCTTAAATGCATTTACTTCGACGGTGGTGGGTCAGTGTGAAAGTTTCAGAGAAATCTTGTTCATTCAGACTGAGGACATCTTGGCGTAGCCCTAATAGCTGGAAAATGCCACGACACAAAAATGCATGACATGGCAGTCAACGTGTTAAAGAAGGCAGTCATAGCCCGCTGAAGAGACTGATTGACTAGCTTCACTCAAAGCTGATGTGGCAGAGATCGTCAATCTTTTTCAAGGGGTCTCCTCATGGAATTCTCAGACATGAATAGAAAGCCAAACACAGTTTCTTACAACACGCCAGTGCATGAAATTACTTGAGAAACATAAATGTTTGCGGTTGTATGCAAAGTTGTTTATTGTAGGCTCCACATGTTGGTATTCGTCAAAGTTTGCCACCGTTGAAGTCCAAACTGAAGACAGAGCATGTTGGAACATGATTCCAAATAAGCTTCCGAAGCAGAAAACTCACCAAAAATCGTTCAACAAGAGGTGTACGCCATAGAAGGCTCTGAAAGAAGAGAGTGCCCAAGCACACGAACATTGCATGGTTCAACAAATCCCATCTTGGACAGCCAGGCTACACTTAAAAGTTCTATACTGATACTCCCTGCAGCCTATTTAAGTCCGGCATTGTCTCATCCAATTCACAAAAATAACGCGCAAAGAAACCGCGGATTGCCGGGAAAGCAGGGCACACTTATTTTTGATTGGTCTTGGTGGACCTCTCTACCGACTGAGGGCCTTAGAATGGCAACGGGTGTGTTCTCAGAATTCCCGAACATTTTCCGAGCCTACAGACTGCCGGACTTTCATCGTGTTCCAGGCGGAACTATTCCCAATCTGTGAAGCGTATTGTCAAGTCAATATGTACCCAAATATCTTGCCAAGGCGAAAGGAGTTGATAGCCAAGCAGCCATCAAAGCTACTAGCTCCTTTACATAGTATTCACAACTAGAACAGGGATGCCGAGCTGAGCTATCGCCGCGTCGTTAGAAGGACAGCTCAAAATGTCCCTTATCTGGGTTCCAGGTCGTAGTGACATCCCGGAAAATGAGGATGCCGATGAACTGCCCTTCAGTGTTCGCTTGCCTAGGGGGTGCACATCTCATTAAACTCAGTTAAGGTGCATATCTCTAGACGGGCTAAACTGACAAGCTCTGCAGCGAGTACAATTATATAGCTTTTTAGTGCAGCCTGGCTATCCAAGAGGCGATCACCATGCAGTGTTCGACTCCCTTCTTGCAGAGCCTTCTATGACGTACACCTCTGGTTGAACGCTTCCTGCTTCAGAAGCGTATTTGGAATCAAGGTCCAAAAATGCTCCGTCTTCAGTTTTGACCTGAGTACAACCGATCTAAAAAAACAAAAGGTCTCCTATCTCTAGGTTGATGACAGGACACTGGCCGATAGGCGATCATGGCGTCAAACTAGGTATCCCACAGCTGGGTAAGAGGAAGCTCTTAGCACATTTTATTTGCGCCTGTCCGGCACTTGCTACATCCAGACAACGAGCGCTTCGTAGACCCTTCTCGAACTCATTTGCTGGGATCTCTGCGAAGGATATTAAGAAACTTACTTCTCCTTCTTTGGAGCAATCTGGCGTTTTGTGGCCTTTCCGAAGTGAGTCCAAGAAAGTCCTAACATTCCAGAATCCAACCATTGCCCGTGTACGATAGGTAAAGGTCGTCAGAAAATTTTCCATCCGTATCCAGGCGTTGGTTTCCGTTTCGGAGGAATTATTTTTTTTTTTACGATTGAGGCTCGCTAGGCCGACACATCTTGTTTTCTGGCGCAGGAATCTCGCCATTCGTCCTCCCCCGTTAGCAATTCTTGGATAAATTCCCAGACGGCACCACGAGGAGGTGGTTACTAACAGAGATGCTAAGTTTTCGGCTGCAGTGGCTCTTTCTCTTTATTTAGCGGATCAGCACCTACCGGGGAATTCGCCCCTAAGTAGGCCTTTGTTAGTCGTTTACCGTCCTCTGACGCCCTATGCCGCCTGAGGGGTGAAAGGACATAAGTAAAGCAAATTATGTCCGTAACTATCTCAGATTGGATTTAGAGATATCTCGAAAATACACTTTTTGAAGTAGGCACCAGAGGTGTGGCATTAAAACGGCACCACAAACAACAACTTCTTCCCACCTACTTGAAGGTCTCAGAACTCATAGTCCACGTTTGATAAATGTGTCTAGGGTGTGAAGTGAAATATGAGATCAATGATCGTTTACCACGCAGCCATTGGTAGCAGTGACAACAAAAAAATACCGCAGAAGGTCACCGTTCGATCAATCAGAAAATGTTCACTTGTGTCCCCCAAAGCCTTGCAGATTGCCATTCGTTTCGAGCCAGTTACCGCGTTGCATTTCTGTAAAGTATGCTCGATCAGGTGAAAACTCACTGATTGAACATAATCAAAAGTATACAAAATCCGACCGATCTAGAAGTGGTTTGATATTTCTGCAGAAGTGGATGGCGGGTGGAGGTCGCTTTAACCTTGCCCATAGTGTCTATGCCCTTAGGCTTTTCCCTTTCTATGTCAGCAACGACTTCTTTACGGCTCGACGTTCTTTCAGACTACTTTGATGACATCAGAGGACTACAAGTCCGGTCTGAAGGTCTCAAAGAATTCGTTACTCAATTTGAAGGCGAATCAAGTGATCTTCATTCATATCCTTGGTAGTTTGTCGAGATGTGTAGGAACTTCTCTGCCGATTGTCGATAAACAAGCGTTCACATAAAACGGCAGAGAAGGCCTTGTACACGCAATCACTTATCTATCAGCATTTTTCACTTTTCTAGTGAATTTAATAAAACCGCTTCCCGGATATTGACGAACTGCCATCGTTTTGAAAGACTAAGTGACAAAATGCGTATGTTACCCTCTACCGCCCGTGATATTCAACCAATTTAATTGGATTATTTTTCAAAATGTAGAGAATTAGAGTACAAATGTGATAGGCAATCGACCCGATAGGTGGCGCTGTTGTTGAGATTTTCATTAATATACGATTTTTTCCCCATTTTTTGGTGATTTTTCTGCACTCTCACCAAACAGGGTTTCAAACTTGTTCGATAAAATTGTCGCACCCTCTACTGAAGCGTCATTCCTGCCGTATCACCTTGCCATCAACAAAGAACGCCACTCTTCCTCACTTACTTAGATTATCAGGTTTTTCAAAGCCCCCTTCCGTGTCGGATATGCAAGACTTGCGACCCAACCAGCCACTAAAAGGGAATAGCCGCAGAGTGAAGGAAAATTCCGAAAATCCAACAGCTCACCGGACCATCTATCGTGCTACCACAAGAACGGGGGACAGATCTAATCACGCCATGTATGTGTCCAGACAGATTATATTAATTTTTACGAGCAGTTCTCCGTTCAAAGACCCCCTGTTCACGCTGTGCCCTACCGCTTAGCTCATGAATATCTCATCGTGCAGATAAGGCCATCGCGATAGATAATCGCTGCAGGACCAGATCCATTGTAAAGTTAATGAATTTCATTGGTTTTACGATTCCCATCGGAGTTCTTGGCCGGCGCGGCGCGGCGCGGCGTATCCCCAAAACGGTCGCAGCGAGTGTCCATAAAACGACCAGCCGAGCAACCAACCGACGGACTTCCTCATTGCAAGCGCAGTCAGTTCATCCACCTCCTGCTCGGCGGTCCTTAAAACCGCCACAACCCGTTCCTTATCGCCCAGTCGCCATCACGCACGCAACCAAGTACGTACGCGCGAATGTGTATTACATGCTTCCGTTTATGACTCCACATTAATATCTATTAACCGTGTCGGGTCCATCATCTCGGGTAAGGCAATGCAATGACCAGTCAGCCGCCCATCTAATGGTGCACCCCGCTGGATATAATTTAATGCGCAGCGTTCCTTGAAGGAGAGCGCTCCGATGTGCGCCTCCCATCCGGCCTAAGTGACCATTAGTTCACCCTAAATAGCTGGGCGGTCGTCACCCATCAGAACGACCGACCGGCCGACCGACAGACGCGACGGGCCTCTGATGTGCGGTTGATGTATCTCTGTCTCCTTGCATTTAGATTGATTGAAAACGAGATTCATTCCGTGAGATACACTCGTAAATTCGTCGCGGCTTGTGTGCGCCTGCGAATGGTAGGCAGGCAGAGACTGGCCTGTGTGTGGTAGGACGCAGTAGGACTTAGATATTTAATCGTGCATCCGTGTATCCTCCGTATCTGGTCATGTCATCCATTAATGTATCTCTCTTTTTTCTGTCTTTCTCTTTGCAGGTAATTAATCAACTGTGCCTATAAATTCAATATCAAAGCGTCGCCAGTGGATCGATATGCATCACTAAACGAAGGTTTGTTACAAGATAGATAATCGCGCTGAGCGGAGGGTTGTAGATAGGTTTACACTCCTTGGCATAACTCTCGAATTTAAATGAAACAATGGGCCGAGCAGTACAATCAATCAAATTGAAAGAAGGGAGGGAGCGCGGCGGACGCGTCCGACCAGTTCTAGGGCAGTTTAATGACAGCGCTTGGATTTCGAATGATGATCGCGCCGTTGTGGGCTTCGTGTGGATAACGGTGGTGCGTTAAATTCCATGTTAGGCTGTACAATTTATGAGAATCGTTTGCTTGGGGGGGGGGGGGGGGGCGGGGAGAAATTAGTTTTCATTAGGCTCAGGCCGGGGGAAGTATTGAAATTAATTTAAAAGGAATCATCCTTTAATGAGACGAGTGAGCGGCAGTGGATCGAGTTACGACGTGGAGTGCGGGCGAGGAGTTAATTTGATGGCGACAGGCTGCTTAGGTTTCCCTAATCCTCAGAGAGAAAAATGGGTGACTTCAGGGGGATTGGGTTCCCTTTGTCTGCGTATTTTGACTTTCCTGGCATCAGCGGGAGGTACGAGAGTGATGCGGTTCTCCGCATGAGCTCTGCTGTCGATAGTTGCTTCTGGAAGGCAAACGCTTTTATGGAATGTAATGAGTTCTAGTTCTTGTTTGGCCTGCTCTCTCGTAATTTGCTGAGTCTGTTGCGTTTGTGCGGGGTCGCCTTAAGCTTGAAGTTGTGGGGGGAGAGGCATAGCGGTGTGAATTAAACTAGAATTCACATTATATTGAAACACGTTTTGTTTCTGGTTTTCTGGGCGAATGCGTTCGTTGTCAGTGAGCGCAATTGAACAAGTAGCTTGTCCTTGTTTCAACTTCGCAAATTTATGCTGGCTTTTTATCCTCTGCTCTCGCTGTTCGCCTTGGTAATTGTTAACATTTCTTGATTCGAATGTTTGCTCTGATTGTAAGTGAGTCTATGAAATTCTTCTGACTTGCTTGAATTCTACACCTCTTAAAAATGGAGTTTCTTGCCCATCACTCGTCTATTCTCGTTTCTACATCGAAAATTAAGGAATTTCGTTCATCAACGAAGCTAACTTCAAGGACGTTTGTTCGATGAAAACATTCCTTTCCTTTCCTAAGGCAATTGAACTTAGACACCGCATGTATGAGTCAACGCTTCAGCTACTCCACGTTCTTCTACAACTGGCGATTCAGTACGGGAGTAGACCTGGCTACTCCAGCTGGCACAATATTGAACCAGCTGGCTCGAATTACGTGGTTTTAAGCCAAGTTGGTTGAGGTCCTTCTCCACTTGTGTGCTCCATCGGTTTCGTGGCTATCTTCTCTTGCTTTGGCTCACTACTGCGAAGATATTCGTACTGTTTACTTGGAAGCCGACGTAAGCGAAGTTATTAACTACCTCGAAAGTACGTATATCTGCCCATGTTAACGTTGTGGCCAAGTCGTCGATGATATGTGTCCTAGCTTGAAGACAGGGTGTACTTCGTTTTCCCCTTCTGCATTCACCGTTAATCCCATTTTGGCTCCGTTTCAATGCCATCACCAAACGCTTCATTAATGGCTCGCGTTCTCGTGTTCGATCAAGCACTTCAAAGCCTGCAATTGTACTGACTTCTGGAAAACCGTGTCACTTGATTTTTTGTTAAAAAAAAACACATCAAAGTGCGCCGCCTATCACGATGTTCCCACCGAACGAAATCGCGACGTTTCATCAAATTTCTCCAAACCTCCGAGGTTTCGCCATACATTATCGTGGTTTTAAAAACTTGCGATTTCGGCTCAAGCTAGTTGAAACCCTCTTGAGTGCTTTCCTCCGTGAACTGAAAGAACTTTAGTTTATTTTAACGTTATTTTTTAGATGTACAAATATTAGTAGTAGACAAAGAAGTTGTATATATTTTTTTGTTTTGTTTTGCCCAGAAAATAAGGCATTTCCTTTGAAAACACTTGTTTGTAGAGCTGGAAGACTTAAATTGATTTGAACTGAACAAATATATGAATCTCATATATCATCTTCTACTAAGGCAACAAAGAGCCCAACACGTGGGTGAAAGTGAGTCACGGTCGTAAAGTTCTTAAGACAACCATATTCAGTGGCTTCAAGTGGAACTCGTAAACCTTTCTTTAAATGTGTGATAGCATATAAAAACCAGTTGCATATGGGATAAAAGTCTGAATTTATTGTAATTATAAGTATAAGTATTCGTCTTAAACCAAAACCAAACAACAAACGCATCGTTTTTAAAGAAGTACGGACCAATTATTCCACCAACCCATAAAGCACACCAAACAGTCAGTTTCTGTGAATGTAACGGTGTCTCAGCATACACTTGAGGATTATCATCACTCCAAATAGGGTTTATCAGGCGCCAGTCTATTCATGTCGAAATGCCAAACCAGACTAGAAATAAATCACTTGACAGCTGACAAAATGACATCCAGTTAAAAACTTAAAGTTGTATACCTCTAAAAAAAAAACACCCTTTACAATCGAAGTCTAAGGTAGCTTACTTAGCCGACTTCACGATATACTTTTCGAATCCTGCAAACTGGTAAATCGAAAGATGTAACTTAAATCGCTAAGATGAGTATCAGCCAAAGGCCTTAACTACATTTCGCTAGTTGTGCAAAAATCGTGTGTACATTGTGGGACTTTTACTTCGGGTCTTTCTACCGATAGAGGGGGTAAGAGTCGCATTGTTGTATGTGATGTAAAATGAAGTACAAATCATACTACTTTTGGAAATAATTCCGTGTTATTCTGACAGACCTTTTTGGACACATTTTGTCTGAATTTGACTAGGAGGTGAATTTTTAGTACTGTTTTAGTACTGTTTATTTGCGTCGGTCCATTGGCTGCTTACATTTATTAGTAAACATACAAACTGGAGGTAGCAAACCTAAGCCATCTTATTTAGGTACCTCCAGTATCGCACTTTAAGTAGGCGACTTGTCGGTGATCAGTCTCTGTCGTGGTAGCTTAATGGCTTGAATTCAACGATCTTCCAGGCGATGTAGAATCTGGTGCAATTCGCTTTCTTAAACACAATCGACGCAAGTGTCTATGTCTTCCGATTCACTGGAATTCACACATGTTGCTCCAATGAGCACTCAGTTCAGTGAGTCCTTTCCTCGAACTGTGTGAATTCAAAGCAGTTGCATTGTGCTAGGCAACTCAGTGAGTCTCGTTGTTGTTTTTTTGGCCAAACTCTGCCTGTCTATTGTCTGATACAGACTCCTTCCTTCTTAAACTCTCATAAATGCTCGAGCGAATGTTTCCTCATTCATTTCCGACGTCAACGCAACAGTTTTTTTTCATTGCCTTTCAGTCGTCTCAAATTCGTTTTTGTGATAATTGGGCTTATCTTCAATCTTTAATTACAACCGCCCCTGTTGTCCTAGTTCTCATCGCTGAAAATCTGCTGTGCCCCGGCACAAAGAGGAAGTTCGCAAAACATCATTGCCTCTTGGTCACATTTCCAAGAAGTCAAACCACAGGAAGCGTCACCCCTGACTGCTTCCTGCTTGTTCACCTCTGTTACACAAATCCTCACGTTCATCCAGTTCAGCAAAAAAAAGGTGAACAAAAATCATGTCTCTTAGCTTGGATACCCACAAAAATTGTGGGGGCTGCGCTTAATTCGTTCAAGTCTGACATGTCATTCTCTCCTCCGTCTCTTGGGAAAACGCTTCACAAGCTGTGTCCCATACCGTCACAGTACCTCGAGCACATTCTTTTTTTTTTTCTTCGTTCTTTCGTTGCCGGCCAGCGGTCGGTCTCTCTCCTTGTTCAATTTATTTACTCATTTCCTTTCATCGCCGAGAACCCAATTTCCCCGTCGATGGCCTCGCCTCGGTTCGCAGGTCCAGAACGTTTGGCTTAATTGAAATTTTCATTATGTGAGCCTTCTCCACATCCGGTGAAATATTACTCTTGATTGCCAGGAGCTTGTGTTGTGTTCGCTCTCGTCGGTGCTCCAGATAAATGAAAACCAAAGTGTACGGGCACGTCGGACAGGGCCAACGAAACTGAGATGAGCGAAAAAATAAAAAAAGATGGACCTCGCAGTGGTAATATCCACTTAAGCCACTGCCGTGCCACGTCACCACAAGTGAGGTGGAGCGCGGCGGCGAGGGGACGTCGTTCGCAGTAATTGTCACGGTGTTGCACTCTGTTGGACGATGGATTTGCTGAGTGGATCGTCTTGCCCCAAACATCACCGGCATCGCCATCGCCATCGTCATCGTCATTGTCGCTGTCGTTGGCGTTGCCGTTGTCTGCCGTTTATCGATGCGTATCCTCCCGAAGAATGCCAAGTGCTTCTCCCGCCTGGTGGTGCTCTCGTCCGCTTTTCATTGTGGAGGCTATGATTTTGTTTTTTTTGTTGCAGTTGTCGTTTTTGTCCGCGTTAATGACTCTCGAGAAGGAGTGCAGCGGCTTCAGCGGCCCGACAATGGTTATCATGGTCACAAACAATAATTTTTTTTTCCTGTAAGGGCGACGACGACGACGACGACGACTGCTCTCGGGGAATGGAGTGTTCACAAATTGCATCTACATACGTGAGGATGTGGTGCTGACTGCTGAGGTTCCCCCTCATCTTGAGCGTGCTCACTGGTTAATGTCTAGTGTCTGGGGTTTTGGGATGGTCGGGCTTTTGTTTCGCTGATTTGTGGTCGGCGCTATTGTCGTTTAAATCGTCTCGTGGTCGTGCAGATTATTGTCTTCGTTGAAGCAACGATGCGTAAAGCCAAGAGGATGAGTCTGGGGTCTTTTTTTGTCCTCCTCTGCTTTCTGAATCATTGAAGGTCTGCCGAGGAGAGGATGTGAACCAAGTGTCCTTGGGCGGCAGTCATGGGGGCAGATGGCATTCGGTTTTCCATGACTCCTGTGCGATTATTGTCGTTCTCAAGGATGTAGCTCATGTCTCCAGTTGTAGGTACGTGAAGATCTCTTTCGTTGATCAACGATTCTGATCAGCGGCTGACTAGGACTTGTTTCTTATAAATGTTGTGCTACCACACACAATTGGACTGTGTTGTTGCTACCAATGTTTCAATACAGACCACTACGTTCCTCCTGTTCTACCACGAGGCAACATCGAGCGCGCCACGAATCTGTAATCATGCAAACCACGTCTCCACTGCTATCGCTAAATTTTCTTCAGTTCCAACCGAGAGTCCTCTCGTTAACTACGAGAGATTCATTCCTCTAATCTCTCACACCTCGTGAGTGAGTTCCACAGCAGGACGTGAAGTTCGTGCTTAAATATCTAACCAATCCAATGTTGCCTCCAGAGGCCATGGGCTTACATCCGGTCTGGATGCATTTGACGGCCCAGCGCCTTCTGTTGGATTCAATAGTTAGCTCCTCGAGAGGATATATCGTGATTAAATGTACCATCAGTGTGCTCATTCTCACATTAATTGGTCCCTTAACCGTCCTTGCAACCGTCCGGAGCCCTCATCATCGTTTGTCATCACAAGAAAAAGAAGCGGTGTAAAAATGCACCCCTGATGCACTCCATTTATTTTGATTCAGATTGATGCTAAGGACTGTTAGCAGACGTGTTTAGTCTCGGCAATAGCATCTCGTGTCGGGAAGGACTGATTTTTCATGCGCTGGTCTTGATAAGCACCATGATCCCGGACGTTGCCACTTGAGTTTTGGTGCAACTTACTTCTTGCACTGCCTGCACTTCCGCTTCTCCAATTGAAACAAATCGTCGTTCTGCGGATCTTTCTTTTGTGAATCAAGACTTGTCTGCTTGTTTATTTCTCCTTTTGAGGCAAGCGTCACAGTTCCCGCACTTGTCTTCCTCTTTGGCGCAAGACTCTTGTCACCCTCTTCACTTCAAAATCGCTGAAAGGACTTCCAAGTGTAGTTACAGGAAGATGTGAGACAGGGTTACAAGCCTTGGCTATTCAGCGCCCCTTTTAGAGTGCTCGGCGGTGGTCTGTAAATCCAGACAAATTACAGGCCCTCTGACTCAAATTCAAACTAAGGTCATTGGTCCTCCGAACAGCCAGTGCAACGCCTGAAAAAAACAAACCAACAACAGTCACATTCTGTACAAGATGAACCGAACAGAGCCGTTCCAGTGGAACCAGTGACACAACCCACTCATAACGCACATCCTTTCCCGGCTCCACAGTCGGCAGTGTCAAAATGGAGAGCGCACTGCGCAACTTCCTCCAATCTTCCGTGCGTCCGTCCAAGATCCATGGCACATGATTGCACTTATTAACGACCACTCGCCGCACACTCTTAATTCAACCCACACGGCCGCCGATCTTTCTCACCCAGAGCGCGTCGCCAGCTCTCCGCTGTGAGTTCTAGTTAAAGTGGCGCAGCATCGCGTTCTCCTTTATCTAGATCGAATGTGGACTTTTGTGGTTGGCCAGAGTTAGCGTTCGCGTCGCTCCACCACATCTCTCTTGGCATCTCTGGATGACGACGGTCATCTCTCCGGCGTGGCTGTTTGTCGTCGTTGTAGTGTCGGCCTCTTACTCTGAATAAATCAATCGCGATGACCCTCTTCTCAGTCATGGATACCGTCTGTGTTGTTGTTGTTGTTGTTGGTGGACGGAAGAACGCTTCTTAAAGAGGGATCGCGTTGTTAAGTAGAAATGTCTTTGTATCTGGCATGCGTAAACGATAGCACGCATGTGCCGTCGTGCGCTGTTGCTGGGCCTTTATAATTTATTGAGATACACAGAGGAAAAGAAACGTATCTCTCAGTTGGTTGACCTTAAAACACTCATTTTTCTGTTGAAATTCAGCAGGAATCCGACGTGCTTATGAGTTAAACGCCCAATTCGACGGGGGAAGGATGCGCGGACAGGCAATTTGACGCGGTTTCACTGCTTCACTGCTTCACTTGCCCCTCGCGCGAGTGGAATTGATAAAAAAAGTGCCCCATCCATTAGCGCGTGGAATTGATTTTGAGTTACATCTTGCTTCTGCATGGAGAGGTGACAAAGTCGCAGCGAGCGACTGCTCAAATTGATTGCTATTCTCGGTGCTCTTCCGAGAATTAAATAAATCTCTGTTCGTGTTTTCCCCCCTCGCCCCCCTCCATTTTCTATTCACCGTACGTGCTGGCATTATCAAGTCCATTAGTCGATGTTAACTGATATATCTGATGAACGTGAAAAGGGCTCTGATGATCGCCTTGATCCGAAAGATGCCTATCATCGATTCATGCAGGGATCCAAACGTTGTTTAGTTAGTAGCTCGATTAGGCCAGGGTGCTGGAATGCCATGTGTAGGTTGTGTTTTATTCTTCATTAACTTAATAGCTGGTAATCTATGCGAGATGGTGAGATAAACGTGTGAAGTTGAAGAAGAAGACGATGGAGAACGTGGCTCATACCTGTTTGAACTACTTATTCTGTAGCGCGTGGTCAGTGAACTGCCTTTCCGTGAACTAAGACACTTTTCGATTCACGCCAAGCATTCTTGATGATTACGCACGGAATATGCTGCAGTAATTCGAAAAATAGGGAGCAGTGCGTCTCTATTCTTTTGAGGACAAAAGGGATACGCGCGAAATATGGATCATATTTAAAAGCGCGCCCAGCGTGCAACAATTTTGACGACTTGCACACGACTTTTGACAGCCATCGCTGAAGATGAGACTTTGGGTACAAAATTGTTGAATTGACAATGAAAATGCGCTCTTCCGTGTTCGACCCATGGAGGGGCTGAGCTTGAGCGATAGCTGTCTTTCAGTGGTGACGTTCCTGCTCACTTTCATGCCAAGCATCAAAATCAAGGTGTCCTGCAATCGGGGTTCACTTGATGGGAGTTTCGGTGTTCATCTCCTTACCGGACGAGGAAACTCGGACTAGAAGACAGTCTTTGCTGAAGCATTGGTGCGCTAGATGTGCTAGGATTATTGCCTTCTGGACTACATAGAGTACATTCTGTCTTCTGATTGATTAATCTTCCTCGCAAACAAGACCAAACATCCGACGTGGAATGTTTCAAGAATCAGCTCTTTTGACAGCTTTTGGCTCCATTGTAGAATCCATTGTAGGATTGGCAAAATAAGAGTTTTGCCGAAAATGTTTTTGGTCCTTCGAGCCGAATTTTAGCCCAAGTTGTTCGGTGTAATTAAATCTGGGCCATCTAGTGGTTCTTTTTAAATCATAGTCTTATTTTGACATTGACATCTGTTTCCCGCTCGAAATCTTGACAGAAAGTCAGTATCATACCCTCGAGGAGCGAAATGAGTCGCTTTACGTTGGAACAACGTTGGGAAATATTGCAAACTTATTTCCAAAGTGAGTGCCCAAACAGTGCGTTTTTTTTTTTAAAGAACAAGTTTTGGCCGAAATGAAACAACACCCACCGCGACTGCTGTTTTCACGCAAGTTTGTGCAAAAAGTTCGTGAGACTGGACTGGAGTATACAACGCTCTTGATTCCCGTCGCCGTACGGTGCGCACAGATGAGAATGTGGCTACTGTGGCCTTGTTCGAAAATGAGGCTGGGAACAACGTTTGGGTCAACGGTGGGCGCTACAGAGCCATGTTAACCGACTTTTTTTTTACTGAAATTGACGACATGGATTTGTACGACGTCAGGTTCATGCAGGATGGCGCTCCATGCCACACAGCACATGCAACAATCGATCTTTTGTGCACCAAATTCCCAAATCGTATTATCAGCCGTGTTGGCGATGTCAATTGGTCGCCTCGGAGCTGCGATTTTACCCCTTTGGACTTCTTTTTTTGTTGGGAACTGTGAAGGACCGATGTTATGCCAAAAATCCGGAAACGATTCAAGTACTTAAGGCCAATATCATCCAAGTAATACTTGAGCTACAGTCCGAGAGCATCAACAGGGTCTAGGAATGCGCTATTGGGAAGCCAACCGAGGCAGCCACTTGAACGACGTTGTATTTCATAATTAATGGGAATGTGTGTTCTTACTAATAAAGCCATAGCACATGGAAAAACAAATATATTTGATAGTTTTTATTGGATTTAAAAAAAAAACTTGTACTTGGTCCACCCTTATTTCCATGATGATAATTGAGCATGTTCTCCTATGACCCAACGCTGACCGACTTGACCACCGTTTGCATCGACTTACTGCGATTCAACCACGACGGTTTTCCGTTGACGTTGTCGTAAGTGGTGGATCACTTTCGTCACCAGTCACCATCTGCTTTAAATTTGCCGATGAAAATTCCGTGCAACCCGTATGGCACCCATACATCGAGCTTCTTTTTGCATCCAGTCTTGTTCAAGTGGTTCCGAACTTGCAATTCCAATTTTTGTGCAATGTTTAGCTCATAAGCAATCGAATCAGCGCTTACATGACGTTCAGACTTGACGATTTCCATTGTTTTATCGACAATTGGCCATCCAGAGCGTGGTGCATCTTTGACATCGGAATTTCCGGCACGGTAACGCGCAAAACTGCGCATAATTTACTGTTACATTGTCAGGTGTCAGGGCATAATAATTCACATTTTTAACCGCTTGCCTTGCGTTTTCCTTCATCCTGCCTTCATCGAACAAACATTTCTATAAAATATGGCTCTGTTGGTGTCAAAATCACTTGCCATTCGCCATAATGCATGCCTTAGCTGTGCTTCTCTATGCGAACACTTACCAATACCTCCTTATTCGTGTGGAATGGCTCACTCCCTGGATCAAGGATCGATTGCATACAGACATCTGTTAACGTAACATTCTTTGGAGTAGTCTGGCTTAAAGGTCTGATCTTAAACAGACACACTTAACAATGATCTCGCGCTTCAATGTCTAGAATCCATTACTAAACCCACCCAGTTGCTACCGAATGCCTATTGACGTTTCCCCCCGTAATTAACACACTCGGGATCTGCCTTTTTCCATGGACTACGTTCCACCACCTCGTCTAGCTCGTAAGGAATGTTCATCTCAGCGGAAGTTCCCCAGAGTCTCAAAAGTTATTGTAGCCTCAGTACGTTGACGTTGACAATTCTCACAAAATCCCCTCTATCTGTAGTTGTTTTCAAATTCCGCCACCTACCCAGAAGCAATCACGGCAAATTTGACGACCCGGCCAATTTAAAATTTCATCACTTAAAAGCATCCACCACCACCAGCACTTGACACTTGCCTGCTAGCACAAGGAACTCACTCAGATTGCGGCCGCTTGTCCCACCCCGACTAATTATTCCGCTTTACAGCCAATCCCCGCTGCAATCTGATCTCGTAAACCTAAATCGCCAAGTAGTCCCCGCTCTATTTACAATCATCTCCTTCGAAGTTAACTCCGAAAACGACGTCCCCAAGGACCTCCCAATGCGCGCGCTGGCTCTTTGTGTGGAATTCAAATCTAAAGAAACATCTTAACGACTCCATTGCTGAAAAGCCTTAACGACACAACACACATAAATATTCACCGGGGTTTTATGACACGACTACTGGAAGGCCCCCGAACAGCTCCCGCGGCCGCAGCCGTCGCTGTGTCACCCATTCGCTATCTTATCTGAGTCGGCCGTAAAAATCATTCGGCGAAATAAATTCGCCAAATGGCTGCGGAGTTTATTTTCAATAAATTAGGGCGGCATTTGTTTTTTGGGCGCTTTGTGCTAAGCCTCGCCCGTGCTCCCTCGGCAGCCGCTCATGAATGGGGGCCAATTGAAAACCTATTCGCAATTAAAAGTTCTCATAGATGCGCGACAACTGCGATTAAATCGAACGACTCGCATAAAGTCTGGACGAGCGAGGCCGCCGTCTCTCGACACAGAAGGGTGGGGTGTTCGGTTCGTTAATGAGTGCATCCGAAGCCGATGTTTGCCCGACTGCAGATTGCAACTCAATTGATTGAGTTTATGTATGCAGGCGAGAAATGTGCGCAGATGTCGCTGGTAATTAAGTGTCTTTCCGCTGGGGGTTTAAAATATTATATTTGCCGGCCAATGAAGTCAAGTAACAACGCCCAGAAGTGGCAGAGCGGGTTAATAATTCAGAAGGCCTCCTCAACTGGGCGAGCGGCCAGTCGCCGTGAACCAGATTTGCTGGTGGCATGTGTGGAGTTCTTCCTGTTTCTGCTTCGGAAACGAGTTTTTCGACAAGATTTCGTCATTTTCATCTTTGGACAGCGAAAGGAAGTTATGAAAGGCAGACAAAAGGGATCAAGGGCAAGTGTCATCTGCTGATTGCGCAGATTGGTGATGGCTGTGCTGATCTGCAGATGTCGGCAGTTCTGGGCAACGCGTGTGCACTTCTTGACCCTTTCCGCGATGATTGAAGAGCTGTCTTATGCCGTGTACGGTAGCTGTTCTCGTGGAGATAATGGATGCGAGGATGATCAGAGCGAAGAGCAATGCAGCAGAGTGTCAGAAAAGCAATTCGCTTATCCGGTCATTGCTTGGTGGGTCTGTTGTCAGTGTCTCAGGATTCACGCAAGGAATGAGGTGCACTTTGCTGATGTTGGGTGATTGCTCGAGTCAGTCATGGGTAGGCACAAAGAGTCGAAAGTCTGCTATAAATGGAGTCATTACGCGTATTGGGAGGTCCTTGCGGACGTCGACTTCGGAGTTAACTTCGAAGGAGATGATTGTAAATCGAGCGGGGAGTTGGGGATTCAGGTTTACCATTTTATAGCACATGCTCGGTGCTTAAATGCAGCAACAAAGCGTGTCGAATATCAAACTCGAGCGTGTCGTCCTCAATCAAGCAAATGCCCCTGACGATATGCACTGTTTTATATTCAGCCTATACCTGATGAGTTAAGCAGCCTCACTGTTGTGGCTTTCCAACCAACCAGGACTGAGGTGGTTTCTTGTAAAAAATTGGTGCGCATGGGCAGTAACCCGCTCGTCCTGCTGACTGCTGCGCTTTTTGATTCGTTTAAAGCCAATCCTGAAGCCCGCTAGTCCCCCGTTTGTATGCACTTAACACAGCAGTTGAAGGTCCAGACCAGTGCTGCCCCTTTTTTTTCTCATTTCAATTTTTTTTATTTTAAGACTTGGTAAAGCGGCCACCGTAGCGTACAGGGTAGATGTGTCGACTCCTCCTCTGTGGTGTCTGGGTTTAACCTCCGACTTTCATAAGTCCACTCCTTTTGAGTTTTCGCAGCACAAAGCTGTGGACAAACTGGTGTAGAGTTCAATTTGTAAGCATCTCCGACCATCTTGAACAAGACCCTCTAACTCAATAAGAACTTCCCCGGAATGTCAGCCATTCTTATCTTGCGCCACCCACGATCCTGATCCTTTTTTCTCGCATCTCAACAGCATTCCGATGCGATCAAGTCAACACGCTGTACATCGTGTATCTTTTAATTCGTTACGCATCTTTCGGGGAGTGCTCGTGTCGTTGTGGGCTGTGATGGATGATCGGTAGCATTCCCTGCTGACACTGACAATTCTTCTTCCATCATGTGCCGTGTCGTGACTTTAAATCGTGTTACCGTCGTCGTATCGTTCTATTCGATGTTTTATCTGAGAATTCCCCGAGACTAATGTGTGTCTTTCTCTCTCCTCTCTCATTTCAGGTAATTAATCAAAATTTCACACTTCATTTGTTGCAACGCGATAGAGGAGGAGAAGAAAAGGTATCTCACGTCTCTGCTGAAGAGGGAATGATGCGTCGATGATAAACGGGTATTCGAGTACTGTAAGTGAATTATTTTTGTTGCTGGCTCGTCTACCAAATGCAATTGGAATCCCTTAAAATGTGATATCTGATGATGATGATGATCTGCAGGTCGAATTGAAGGATCAGAGGATGTTAAAGTGATTGACATTTTGTTGAGATTCTTTCCTAAGACACGATGGACAATGGGCAGGTACAATGTGTGTCCTGTACAGCAAATTGATTCGAGACCCAAAAAGAGTGTGAGTCGGACGAGTGTCTCAAGCGTCTGTTAAAGAAAATATCTCTCTACTGACCGTGAGCTCCTAGCTGTTGTCAGCTGAAAGCAAATTTGTTCTCTTTCGAGATCAAGGCACTGTCAACAGGCCAAATACCCCAAAATGACTCAGAAGCACATCGATTTTTTGGTTCAATTTCAAGGTACGGCCCTTTTTCAGAACCTACTTACTTACCGGCGACCCATGGAGCGTTCGATCCTGCGCAACTACTGCCTTCCATCGTTGACGGTCCTTGACACGCTGTTTCCAGTCATCCATCTGACCATTTTTTTCAGAACTTAGCCAGCTAAATAGTGATTTTGGATTAGGCGAGGTATTGGTTACTGAGTGCAGTCATGTGGCGAAATTGATGAATCATGGCTTCCTTACTTGCCGGCACCCGTTAAAACGTGTTGGTTTGATTGAAGCGAAGGGCATACAGGTCGTGATATGCATCGTCAGCTTGGCAATAAATTCGATGACACTCTGGTCCGGGACTCAATTGAAACATGAGGTTTGCGATGAATTGAAATGTGGCGGTCCAAACCAGTCGGGTTGACCACAACCAATTAATTGTGGAATTCAATTGTAGTAGCACTCGTAATCTCGCTTCACAGAGCAATATTAAATATATATGGGCCCGTTTTTGGACCTAATCCTTTACCATCACCCGTGTGTGTTGTGTCCCTTTCGGAATTTAAATGTGGGCAGCTTCGACCATTCCTCGAATTGCAGCCTGACTCTCTGTGCAGAGACTTGTTTTATACAGACAAACGTTCATGCCAGTCTGGACAGAGAGGACAGAGTAACGCTGCGTTTTGTTTTTACAGCACAAATCCCATTAAAGGTTTGATTGAAACTTAGTTTCTTTGGTAAATATGCTAGTCACTCGACCTAACGCTGTTAGAGCTCCGCTTTTGCTTGGTCTTGTCGAGTGTCGAGATAAATTTGTCGGAAATGGCAAAACATCAATTTCAAACCATTCCTAACCTCTTCTATTCATGGCGTCGCAGTCTGTTGCGATCTTGGGCCTCCACCATCAAGCTCTTCAAACCAGTACAATAATTGATTTACTTAAGCAAACTAACTGGGTTTGAGATTCTTCTCCTGGGTGGCCCAATAGTTGACGACGTCTGTTGCCCTATCACGCAATTTCGCAGTTGAGGCCTCCTACGACGTAGATTCATGACCAGACACATGTCGTTGTACTGCTAGTTGGTAGTTGAGTCTTTCACAGAACTTTTAAACCAAGAACCAGCGACATCTTCATCCGTTGTCGATAGAGCAGACCTGGGATGATCCCGCACACAGTCTCTTGGGTCTACGAAGCTCTCAATTGCCTCTAGAGCTGCATGATTAAGTAAGATCATTTACCATCTGGGCAAAATAAGGTGCACATGTCTTTGGAGCTCTGTATGAATAATGCTGATTGTCTGTCAGTGTAGATGGCTTGTGTGCAAGCCAGTAAGAAAAATCAAGACAAGTTGCCTCGTATGGAGTGACCCTACCAATGTTTCTGCATCGCAGTTGGCTGAATTCTTGAAAGCAGCTTGTGCATGTAATGTTTTATCGTGTATTGTAGACTCGATCAGATTTTTTTGTTTTGTTTGTGCAATGTCCTGCGGAGTTCAGTGCCCGTTCTGCTAGTTGCCATCACGAGCGCCAAATGCCCTTTTTCATTTGATTATTCTTTCGGGCATAAGTGCATAAGTGAATGCAACCGTTCTCGGGCTATGCCTCTTGGAGTCAACGTAGAATAACGCATATCCCTTTATTTTACATGACGGGTTGCTTTAGAAATGTCAAATGTTAATGTTAAAAGTTCTCCTTGTTTGTCATACTAATATACTTACGCTTTTGGGAAAAACACACCAAAAGACTTGCCACTACACAAACGACTTCTGCAGAAGCTGGCAGAATGAGTAGGAGATAGAGAGCATTTGAACTTCATTAGCACCTTATCGCCTTGGGGTCTGTGAACGGTTGCATGTCACTTATAGTCTCGAAGCCAGACTTTCTCGACGATTGAAGCGTCTCGAGGTACCCATCGTGAGTCTACTTAATCAGGTCTAAGTGCAACTAGCCACCAATTTATTAAGCTCATGTAGGATCAAAATCCGGGCTAAAGCTGATTTTGTATACTCTTGAGCCAATTATTCGAACTCTATTCAAAGCTTTCTTCCGTCTTGCATCGACCGTTGATCATCGGTAGGTCTTCCGCTCTTTGACTAGAAGTGGCTGAAGTAGTTGTGCTAAACAGGTCGGATGATGGAGCGGACATGGAACGTTTCTTTTCACAGTTGGAATTAGTTCCCGGAGACATATTCACGGATCTATTTAATTTGGCATGAAGGCAAGTTCTTAGGACGAAAGCCCGGTACTTGAGAAGGCTACTCCCAAGCCTTCCCAAACCCATATACAGCTGTTTTGTAGATTTGGAAAAGGCATATGACCGAGTCCCTCGAGGTAAACTCTGGAGTGTCCTGCAGGAGTATGGGATTGATGGTCCTTTTCTGAGGGCCATTCAGTCTCTATACACAAACTGTAGCAGCTGTGTTCGGGTAATAGGTGCTAAATCAACACCTTTCACCGTGGGCGTTGGACTTCGCCAAGGGTGTGTCTTGTCACCTCTCCTTTTCATTGTATATATGGACTGGATGTTGCAGCGCAGCCGAGGTGAGGAATGTTTCACATTGGGAGAGTTGAGGGTAAGTCATCTTCTTTTTGCAGATGACTTAGTTATCCTCACATCCCCCCAGACGGAACTCCAGCGCGCTCTCGATAGGTTTGTGGCCGTGTGTGCTGATGCTGGAACGAGGGTTAACGTGGACAAATCGGAGGTTATGGAGGTTATTTCCAGAACGCCTGTTGAATGCACTCTGCATGTTAGTGGAGTCCCATTGAAGCAGGTGGAGAAGTTTAAGTATCTCGGGGTCTTTTTCACGAGTGATGGAAGGAGTAATGCTGAGCTTTCCTGTAGGATTGGTCAAGCTGGGTCAGTTTTGACACAGCTTGGTAGTTCTGTAATCAGAAAGGCCGAGCTTGGTGTCAAAGCCAAGTTAGGGGTTTTCAACTCAGTATTCGTTCCAACTCTCACCTATGGTCATGAAATTTGGGTAATGATCGAAAGAATAAGATCGCGAGTGCAAGCTGCTGAGATGAGATTTCTTCGTGCTGTTGTGGAAATTACTCGCCGGTATAGGGTGAGAAACACACAAAAACTCGCCGGGTTACGCTTGGGCGCAGCTCCTGGTGAGTTAGAGTCGATGGCGGAGGATCGAGTTGCGTGGAGATCTCTCGTGTGTGATTCACCCCAGCGACCTATTTAGTTGATCATGCGGGTCAGAAGATGATGATGATGAAGGAATGTCTGATTTGGTCGTATGGGATAATCCTATCATCAAAATTTGTTGGTGAAAGAACTACGAGTCGAACATACCTACACATATGCAAAGGACAACGATCGTTCATCGACGAACTACATAGTGTGAACTACGTGTGCGAAATTCGGTTGCTTGATATGTGAATACACGCGGTTGTGCGAACATGTCAGAACTATGGGAAATGTTTAAGTGAAGTATGTGGAACTATATGTAACTATTTCCGACAGTGGACAATGCGGGTCCAGAAACACCCAACTTTAGGCTGAACTAATGAAGTCATGTGCGCTCCTTTTATCGTCATCGAAGAATGTTTCCTGTTGTATACACCAGATATAGCTTATTGCTTTATTTTATTTCCTCTATCTTTGCGGCGGTCGACATTTACCTTGTATTACGTAACAATCGAGTTTCACGTGTCACCGAACCCCCTGTAATCTGAGTTAATTTCTAAGCTTCTCCCTACCCTTATCTGCCACCCTTTACCCTCCCTCTACCAGTGATTCATGTTCTTAATGACAATCAGAGTTATCTTTACAGCCGTCAATGACCGTGGGCCCAATCATATCGCCCTGGGGAAGGGAAACGACCATTATTATCCTTCGGCCACCCACTCAGGGTACCTTCGGTCGACAAGCACAACCCCTTAGCCTGATAACACATTTTCTTCTTCTTTTTTTTCTTCTCCATAATTACAGTCCCCTCGCATGGGAACTTCATCTCGCTTAATGAAAAGTACTCGGTTTTCCCCTGTTGCCCGGCGCGCCGAATTACTGCAGATTTATGCGTGAAACAAGGATACCCATTACACGCAATTTACACCCACCCACCTCACAATCAGCGTGACCTGCCTCTCCCCACGAGATAACTGAATGAAGGAATGTGTCCTTAATTAAAACAGACCCAAATTTCGTACAGCTCGGGATAAGGGTGAGTGCACTTCAAATCCGAAAAAAAAACCCCGAATACCTCCAGTTAATCCTCCTCATCTGCTCACTCTCTCTCTGCGCCTCTCACGTGCTCTCTTGTTCGTGGCTGTGCCTGTGTGTGAGGGAAGGGGGGGAAAGTTTTTAAAAGTACGTAATTAACGGAAGCGTACTCCCATTCTGCTCACCCACTATCCACTTGTGTCCTTTCTCCAGATTCCGTATCCTTGCTGCGCTCTCTTTTTCGTCCCCATCTCTCGCTCCCGCGCATTCTCTCTCTCTCTCTCTGCTCTTTCCTCTTTTAATTTGTGATTTTGGGTCAACAACTTGGCTTGTTACTACGCGTATCCATGCCACAACAGTTGGTTCAAGGGAACACAGAAAAAAAAATGGTTTTAAGGCGCGTGTGTGGGTGTATGTGCATGTGGCGCCCCCATTTTCTTTATTTTTATTTTCTATTCCTCGCCGTCCTCATTTCATTTGTCATGGTGGGCTCGTTTTACTTTTTATTTTGTTGCCGTTCCCTTGACTCCTTTCTGTCGCGTATTAGATTGCGCCCGCCTGATGCCACCTCCTGCGAGTGGCGGTGAGAGACAGAGACAGAGAGTGAGAGAGAGTGTGTGTGCATGGGTGTCCTTTGGCATCAAAAATTTATGCGATACCCGTTTGCTATGGAAATGTGTGTATTCGCAGAGGACCGTCGCCGTATCCTCTGTTCTTCTTTTGTTCCGCCACCGAGGGGGATATCAAAATCAATGCTCACACAGCATGGGCATGGGGTCCTTTTTCGAAGGAGAAGTAGGAGTGTTCCACCCCTGTTGGTGGTGGCTGTGGTGGTTGGTGTTGGCTGAGGCTGAGCTGTTTCTCATGGCGAAATCCTTCGTGTGAATAATGTTTATAGTATTATTCAAAATTAATGGAAAACTCATAGTCCTTAAGTCACCTCGTTTCCCCCTGGTTTTGACTGTGCTGCCGTTGCTGTTGTTGTTGCTGCTGCTGGGCTCCTTGAAATGCCTCAAGGCTGACAAATTGTTGATTCGCGCAGAGAGCGGAACGGGCCTGAGTTTTGTTTGCTCTTTCCCTTGGTGGGGTGCGCAATAACAAAGTGTCCTTTATCCGGTTTTGCCTTGTACGTGGTATCCAGATGGCTGTGTGTATATCCGTCTATATTACTCTCAGCGCGAAGGCTGCGGATAGGCTTAAGGGTATTTAAATGGGCTTTTATGCGTACCATGTACGCGCGAGGTATGGCGCTCTAATGTTCGGGGCAGGAGGTAGCTCAAGGCAATGGAATCAGGTTGTGTGTGAGTGCGACTGTGAAGTCTTCTCTCGCGGGGATAAATTCTGTTGTCACAGGATTTGGTGGAAGACACGATGAAAGTTAATTGCGTTTACCGATTCCGCGGGGGCTACAGGCTTGTCACATAAATTGATTAATGATTCAGTATCAGGCTTGTGCGAGAGGATGCGGCCGAATGTTGACAAAGGAATGTGTAGCCCCCTGGGGCTTCAGCGCCAGCGTCATCTGCTGGCATTTTGTGAGCAAATGAAATTGAGTGACTTAGAAATTAGAGAGGGAATATTTGCTAGATTCGACCCAACAGGGTGGGTTGTATACGTGCTCCCACGAGTTTGGGATCAACTTTGTTTCATTGGTTGGTCAGAGATGGGGCGAGTGTAATGGATTCAAATTGAGATTTTGCTTAAGTTTTAACATATAAGAAGAAACGACGTGCAGTATAAGTAGCAACCTGCTGAGTACTTCCTCTACCACTGCAATGGACTAGTAAACAAGTTTTTTTTAGTCACGCCTCACTTATGTCTAGATGGACCCATTCTGATGCCCGCGGGAGGAAAACAAGTCCCCAAAGCGATGTTCAGCCACCCAGAAGATCGTATAAGTCTCAAAAAATAGTGTAATGGCTTATCTGCAATGTCTAGGAGAAAGAAGTACTCTGCCAGTCTTCCATTTCTCAGGGGACATGGACTGTGGCAATGGCAGAGGTAATGCGGAGTAGTTTCTTGCCATCCCACTTGGCGTGACTAAATCAAAATCATCATCGCACATCGGAGCTGCTAGTGCTAAGGACGCACACGGTTTGATTGAAAAACTGAGCGTATGGATGGGACTGCAGACCACAGTGAACCTGAACACATTTCTTATCAATTCCCTTTCAATCGCACCTTCAGCCACGATCATTTTGTGGTTAAGAAAGTGGGCTGGATGTTCTAACCATCCAAACAATACAACATTCAATCCCATATTCCAAAGAAAGCCGGGTAGCCCTCGCCGCCGTTCAACCGAAACGAATTCAACCGAACCATTAGGCTGCTCACTTTCAAAATATTTTGAGGTATCCTGTCATATACACCCTAATTAACCTTTTGTTCGTTCTTGACAAAATCCCATGATCCCGACACGGACATCGTCTACGGGAGACGAGCAAGACCATCGTGTGAGGTCCTTTCCCTCGTCGGATCTCGGACTGGCAAAATCCGAAAACAAAACCAAATCAGTGTCAGAAAAGCAACAGACCTCCCAACAAACGACGAAGATTCACATTCGTATGCACATACGTTCCGCACACACGGGAGAGATCGTCAAACAAAAGGCAGACCTTCACCTCGCCGCTGCGATCGCTGCGATCAAGACCGATCCCAGTCCCAGACCGAGGAGTTCTCGTCAAATATTTGTATGAATAATTTGTCCAAACCAATGACGATGTGCTGTGTCGTCCTGTGCATCAGACAGATGGCGGACAACCGTGATAATGGATTGGTTATGTGCGTGTACACACACCTCGTCGTCGAGTGCGGTAGGTAGGCCGGTGTGCGGGTAGGTAGATAACAGAATTTGATAACTTGCGGTAGGTAATAGATTATGGGGGATATCAACTGCGGTAGGTTCCTCTCGAAGCGGATTCCGGCAATCCGAACATGGAATCAGATAATCAGACGGCTTACAGTTGTCCCTTGGCACCGTTGCGGGCGTGGGTGTTTTACACGGGCACTGCATCTGTCGAATGGCGCATAAATTCAACGCCCACTGAGAGCGGCACCTGTTTCTAGGCGATAATGTGACAAAGTGCGGTTCGAGCAGTAAATGGCTTAAGCACCTGCGGAGGCACGTGCGTTCACACCAGGGACAGTTTTCAATTTGTGCAAATAGATAAAACGCAATTTGTTACCTTTTTATTGCAATCGATGAACTCGCCGATGGCAGGAGAGAACGCCGGCGATAGCGCTCGAGTGGATTGCAGCGGGGCGTGGAATCTCAATCGGAAGAGGTTTTGTTTACGCACTCACTTGTCTTATCAGCGCTTGCGCTTGAGCTTGGACAAGTGCATGCCTTCATTCAAATCGATACGGTGCAGAAACGGTTTCCTGATTTTCCTGGGGGTCAAGACTGCTAGCCAAGATCTGGTGTAAAGTTGGGACCGTTCGGAGAGACCGTGAAATGTGCATCCTCAAGACGCGGGATATGGTGACTCTGAGGGCATTGATCGACCGACCTGCGACTTAAGGACACCACACAAGATAAAGTCTAAAGCGGTCAGATCGTTCCATGCGGGCAGCCAGTTCACGTCACCTCTGCGTGCGATAAACAAGCCCTCAAGAATGTCCATTTTGTCATCGGCTGTGGGATACGCAGCTCCGCTCTGTTTGGAGCCATACTTCGTTCAAATCATCCAATTGGGTTGAAAAGAAATACGTTGTCATCGGTCGACAGCACTTAACGTTGATTGGTGACAATGGCATTGTGGCCTTCAAAGGAGACAGCGGCCCACGATCCACTTTAAACCATGGCTTCCTGCTGCTGTGTTGCCACTTGGTAAGCCTGATGTGGATTTGCATTCCGTTCCCGCTCGTCAAAGAAGATTCACGCAATTTATCGAGAATCTTTTGGATGCAAAAGAACCTCCCGATCAAGTTCATGAAGCTTCTGGTGAGTCGCTACCGAGGTGTTTGGCCTGACGTTCATGATTCTTTGACGTTAACTCGTGTGGCACCCATACATGGAGCTTCTTCTGGTTTGGCTTGGTTTGGTTTGGTTTGGTTTGGCTTTATTCAAATGGTTTCAATCCGTTTTTTGTGTAATGTTGAGGTCCTCGGCATCCGTTACATGGCGGACTCAACGATTTCCATGATCCTGATCGACATTTTCGATAATTGGCCATCCAAAGCGTGGTGCAACTTTAAGGTCGAAATGATAAGGAACAACAAATCGAGGAAACCGAGACAGAACCAAAACTGTTCCCATTTTCAGCCGCTTGTGCGTAGTTGCATTCTGTAACCATGGGGCAACGCAAGATTAAAACTAACCCCTAAGCCTACCTAAGTTAGTAACCGACTACACTGAAAACATCTTGAGTAGTTTCATAATTGTATGTGTAGATCCTGCCGCTTGGGATGGAGGGAGGGATGGAATTCGAGTGTTTCCTACATCTGGCGCGGCACTCCAAGGTTGCCCTGTGACTAGCTTTTACAGCAATCACTCGTGTTGTGCGTTTTTTTTTTTTTGTTCTTTCTTGCATAGAGGGGACCCACCCTTTTTTGCCGACTCGAAACGGCGAAGGACTTTAGTGTTTCGTAAAGGCGAAGACAAGCCGTCTCAAATAACCCAATCGTTTCCATCAATCTTGCACTCACATTGAACCACACGGGGCAGCTATAGGTGAGCATTGGCCGGATGTTGGCCATCTAGCAGATAACCTTCACCTTTGTTGTAAAACAGTCACTTTGTAAGGACGAAAGCGCCTCGGACCCCAAGTATCTGATTACAGTCATTTGCGCCAGTGGTTGTCCGTTTCGTTCAACAACTTTCAGAACTTTCGCGAATTCTTTTTTGTTTCCTTTGAGGTCTTATACAACGGCGGCGTCATGAATGGAATGGTTTACGAACTCTTGAAGTTGATATTCCACGTTGATGTTTAAAATTTACCACAGAGACTTCGCACGCCTATTCTTTGAATAAGATACATACTTTATTTCCGCAGATTATTCGATATAAACTATTTCTAAATCAACATAAAGGATTGCACTCCTTTTTCCAGCAATGCACTTATAAGCGTACATTTACAAAAACGCGTTCGAATGCCTTATCTCTCTATTTTAAAATTGCTAAGTACTTTCAGCAGACTTCCACGTTAGACGACGTGTCAGATACCTCAATCAAAACGCCATCAGTTTATCATAGCTCGCCTGGAAGTGCAAGTCCGAGGGTAAAATATTGAAGTAAAATGATATCAATAAATAATGCAAATGTCTTCATTACGCCCATCAAAGTGATGTGGATTTGATACGAAACCTTGCATTTGCGTTATCCCTCAACGCCCCCCGTCCTTCCTTCGAGACTTCACTCGCTCTCTAAGCGTGAATTCGAAGAAAAAACAATCCGATAGAATCTTCTGCTACCTCTGGATGAAATCCACGAAGATTTACAAGAATCCAGTGAACATGTCATGCTACTCCTGCAGAAGTGCGAGAGGGATCTTCTACGAATAGTTGTTTAATTTCCGACGCAAAATTCGCCACGTCGATGTCCGTGAGAGGTGGAGTGGTCGGCGCAATCGAACAACGGCTATGATCTTGATGATCTTACGGGTATAGGCTGATTGTACGTAAAACAACTTGACTCGAATATCGCCACCAACTATTGAAAGGACGATTATAAAGGACGAAGGTGTACAATGAGGGGAACGCCTGTCGTTGCCGGAAGAAGCCATATGGATAAGAAAAGAGTGTTGCACGTGCTGCTGCAATCAGACACACATAGACGCCTTGAAACGTCACAATCTCTCCCTTTTTATACCGGCCGTTGCGCAGTGAGTCCATTTGTCGACTCCTCAACCAGATGTTTGGCTTAAGCTCTGGACATTAACAAGACTTTCACAGACAACAAGACTCAGAGAGTAATCTGTCTAGAACAAGTTCGCGAAACTTCGCTGTTCAGAATCGGTATATTTCTGTGGGTCGCAACCAGTTGTGATAGGATGCACAACTCGAGTGGTGGCCAGACAAGTTGGGTTCCGCTCTTCGAACTCGTACTGCAGCACCTTGTTGTTTCTAAAAATTCCTCCCGCATAACCAAAACATGACGCAGACAAAACCAAATCAATATTCTAGTTATCCAGGTTGCGGTGCTGTTTGGTGTCATCAGCAGACTGTCAACTGTCTCGTCTGTCTTTCAAGAACTGGAATTAATTAGCGGTTAGTTAAGTCGGATACATCTCATGTATGCATCTCTTTTCTTCTCCTCTGATGCACAAAGATTAGAAAACTGTTTTCGAGGTCACTAATTGAGGTAAAAAAACAACTATAATTTTGACCATGGTTTGAGAAAATTCGCCACTGTTTGACGGTTTAAATCCAAACCCGCTAACATTCTCCTTCAATTGGGGCATAGATGACAAACATCGGGCCTTCCTCAGTTCTCTGGTATCACTATGGAGCATGGTGGTCTATGTGGGGCTCAGCTAATTCTGCCACTGCCATTAACCGACATAATGGAAGAAAATGTTTCATAGTTATACCTAAAATGAACAACTTCTTGTACCTTATAAACAAACTGATGGAACTTGAAATTTCTGCTCAGTCACCACACCCGAACCTGGCAGAACGAACCTAGCTTTCCATAAACTGTGAATCGACATAGTTGTGAAGTTCATCGGTTCCGTGACATTGTGCGAAAGTGTCATAGGGCCGAATTAGTTTGCGATATTATGCCAAATTTGGCCCTATAACATGCGCTTGTAAGAAAGTCTGGTGTATTTAAAGAAATGGGTGGGTGGGCTCGCTTCGCTCGCTAACATGATCTTAAGACGAAATTAAAGCTGATTCGCTCCATGTTGTGAGTCTAAATCGGAAAACATTTTTTGACAGCTGATTTTTCGTCTGAATATTTCATCTGTCAAGACGAATATGGACTAGGTTAACATGACGGCGCGTGGTCTCTGCAATGGCGTCGTCGTGTTAATGTTTAGAGCTCTGCTGTGTACATCTGCAGCTGTAACGAATGTCTATTTGAGCTCTCCAAATTTGGCTCAGTGTAACAAATGTCACTACGTCCGGCTGATCAAAGAGATAAAATTGAAGTTCCTAGTCAATTATGGGCCCATCTACGGTCGGTTGACTGAACGACTTGGAGCACTTCGCCGTGCTCCCAAGCTGTTAAATGCCACCTTCTTTCTTCGATCGAATTGGACGAACTTTGTTTTGATGCGAGGTGGGTTTGAAGAGGGTCTGGATAACACGGCTCTGGATAATCGACTATGGAAGCTTGACCACGACTAAGATGGTGCACGCAATTTGAGGGGACTTGGCATGATCTCAAACCTTGATGTTCAGAATCGACACACAGCTCGTGGGAGAACAAACGAACAACGCGAGTAGTCACTGTAGAAGCTAGCCCAAGTTCACCTCGAGCTGTGACGCAAGGCGAGTAGGTGTTGTCTAGCGTCCATAACAGCGAAGAACTTCTAGTTTTTTTATGTTCCTCTGCAGTGGAAATTAGCTGAACTTTTCAAGTACCTGTCGGCATCCAGAAAACTCAGCCACACTCCCATTGCAACGAAATCCAGAAACCAATCCAATACCGACCGCCTAGTGCTTTCCTAAGAATCTCAGTTAAGCAAACAAAATTCTCAACCCCCTTCCCACCCCATCCCACACACATTATTCATGGCAAACGAATGGCAAATATTTGTTAACGACTTCCCTGTTGCCATCGATTAACGCTGTGAATAGTTAATGCGTTCTACAGCCGTAGACGGCAGTTCAGTAGGCGCGCATTAGCCTATGCGCTTACAAAACCCAATCAGTGAGCCATTGAGAGGCGATCCGCGAACGAGTGGAACTGCCCCCGCCCACCGGGGAATCATCTGCATCTAATTAAGTCTAACCTCTATGGATAAATGGATAAATGCAAATAGCTCGGATGTGTACGCGTGTATTTTTTGCACGCTTTTAGAGTGAATTTGAAGTGTTTTTCGCCGACAGCATCACGTTGATGCCACCCTTCGGCATAATCGCCACTCCGAACGTATCGATTTCGATTTCGCCGGTTTGCGTGGCTTTGATTTTGTAGTTCGTCAGGATCTTAACCAGGGCCACCTTGACGACGATCTTTCCCATTCGCTGGGCTGGAAGACAAAATGAATCAAAACGGGATAAGGATGGGTGGTGTGCGACTTACCGATGCAGTGCCTAGGTCCCTCGCCGAAGGGCATGTAAGCCGTGGGGTCGTAGTTCTGATTCGACTCCAGGAATCTCTCGGGCTCGTAGTTGAGTGGATTCGGGAAGTACTGCGCGTCCCGATGCATGCCGAACGGCGAGATGATGATCGGAGTGCCCTTCAGGATGACGCTGTCGGTGCCGGGGATGGGATAGTCTTCGGTGCACTCGCGGTTCAGGATCGGGAGGGCTGGGTACTTTCGGATGGTTTCTGAAAATCATTGCTCTAGGCTAGTCTGAGAGAAAATGAGTGAGTGTATGCGTACCCAAGAGGCACAGATCGAGGTACTGCATGTCGTGCAGGGCTTCGTATGTCAGCTTGCCGCCGTGCTTCTTCAGCGCGCTTGCGATGTCTTCTTGAACCCTCGCCAGCACGTCCGGGTGCTGGGCGAGCTCGAAAATCGTAAAGGCTGCCGTCGATGCTGACGTCTCGTAGCCGGCCACGTAGAATAGGAACGCCTGGCCAGCAATGCTCTCGATTGACATCGATTTCAAGCCATCTGCGGAGTTGAGTCGCGTTTAAGGCGCCTGTTAAGCAAGCTTGAATGTGTCAGCCCTTACCTGCAGACGTCTCTATGTCCCAGATGTCGTCGTCGATGTTCACCTTGCCCGTGTTGCGCAGCTGAATCAGCAACTGCATGATGTCGCGACGGGTTATGTTGTGCTCCTCGCGGTACTCCACCGTTTGGCGGACGATCCTCTTCATGCTCTCGACTGGCTCCTGCTTCATTCCCAAGAAGACGAATACCTTCTCCAAGCTGTAAGGAAAATGTCGCAGCATGAGTTATGGTTGAGATTCTATTCGCATTTTGCCCCGATTCCAATTCCGAGTCTGTCACCTGGTCTTGTGTCAACAACAAACAACGCTTACCCACGAAGCTGAAAGATTTTGATTGAGAATCGCTAGATTAATCTTACGCGACCGCCTTATCGCGCTCCGATTCCTCGGTTGACATTGAGAACGAGCACCGTGCTCATTAGTGCTCTTATCAAATGCCGGCTTATCAGTTTTTTTGAACAGGAGCTAGAGCGTTTAGGTGCGTTTGGTATTCAGCGAGATATGAAGAAAAAAACAGACCAACTTACACGGGACACAGGAACTGGACGGTCGCCCTGACTGTTGTCATCGCCGTCGGCTTGCTCAACTTCCGGCTGATTTCTCTGAACTCATTGTTCGGATCCTTGAAGCTGTTAATGTCCAGCCCGAATACAACCGATCCCACGATGTCGATGGCGTACCTGAAAAAAAGAAGAAAAAAACACACATTCGTCACCGTTTTTCCTGTCAAATCAGACGTCACTCACGTGGACAGTAAGCTCTTCATTTCGATGACATTTCCCCCCTTGACGGGGATGATCTCGTTCAAGTGGTCCTCCATGCGATTGGCGACGTCGATGAACGTCGGAAGCATACTTCGCAGCTTGCCCGACGTGAAGAATGGGGTCAGTTTGGTTCGCAGTGTCTTCCACTTCTGTCCCTGCAGCGCGAAGAGTGTTCCGGAAAACGGGTCCCTCTCCTCGTCCACATAGATGCCGCGGTCGTGGAAACTCCCAAAGTCCTTCACCAAGATGTCCCGGGCCAGAACGGCGTCTCTGATCAGCAGCGCCGGTCGGAACATGAGGTAGATGCCGATAAACCTCTCTGTGCTGGCCTTGTACACGTCGTAGATCGCCATTCCCAGGGACCGCTGTCCCTTGCTGACAGAATGCAGACATCCGAAGGGGATGTGCGGGTCCTCGTAGGGGAAACCCTTGCGCCGCCAGTACGTGTAGACATGCCTCACCCAGTAGACAACCAGTGCCACCACAACCGAGATAAGTACGAACAGCATTTGAATTAAACTGGATCCACTCGCGCACGTTAGTGGTCTATGACTGATCTAAGTGTCTCTCTGTGTGTAGCAGTCAACTGCGAGCGATAGCTCTTCGCAATCTCTTTGCATGACACGTTCGAACGCGCGCTATTAATACGAAGTTATGTAAGCTTGTTTGGGGCTAGTTAGCCGGTGACTGGTTCTTAGTGGCGCGGTACACTTGAATGGTCGACATTCCGATTGGAATCAGATTGCGATGGGTTCTCTCTGAGAATTACGTTTACGATCAACGAGCTTGGACAATAAGTGTCTGAGTTGAAATAAAAATTTGATGTGTTTTTGTCACAAGCCGCCACTGTTGTGCTTCATTCTCGATCGCAAATCTGAGGCTGGGGCTGGGCACTATCAGTGTTGAGACCGCGTCCGACGTGAGCTTGGTGAGTTTGTTGACGGAACGACGTAACACATAAACAATTTGCACTTCTCAGCTCAGCTTGCCATGTGTAACATCGGAGGTGGCCTGAGGTCTGAGTGCTGGCGTATTTTATGCAGATTATGTCGTGAGTGTCTTAAATATCTTGAGACTGTCGAGATGTGGCAGCAAATACGCGATGTAATGCGCTGAAAGGCATTTTAGACGAAATTTGGATCAAAAAGGATCGGGTTGTTTGAAATGCCAGTTCCTTTCACTGGTGAGGCACAGATGAACTTTATATTTCCGGCAAACAGTTCGTGAGTCGCATCCTGTTTTTTTTTGCAACGATGTCGAGTTGTATCGTTCGCCGACAGGTGGCCAATTGTGTCTAGTCGTACATCCTTCGGTGGCAACTGAGCAACGTTCATTCGACCTCGCTTGGCTGCTATCTCCGATTCGAAATTCGATGCGCGGCCAGATTTTCCAGCCAACATTATGCCGGATTTTTTATGACAAGCGGCCACTTCCAAGATAAATTCGTACAATTTTAATGGCTTCGTAGTTTGTACTGTACAATCGAAGTGGCGTCGATATAACATCCAAGCGCTGATGATGGCCATATCGCCCATGTGGCAGAAAAGGCTTTGTGTTCATTGTCCATTAGATCGACGACGCCCATGTATTTGTTGTACTCGTGCATGACTCGAACTGATTCTGATTAAATTGGGATCAGCATCACGACGATGGTCGTTTTCACCCGAATATATCTAAAAAAAATAACGAAAGCCGCTGTTGAGCTTATAAGCCCAATGGGGAGGCTTATCTACTATGTATTGTTTGAAAAAAATTGGCAATCTGGGTAGCACACATCTGCTCATCAATGCACAGTCTTTCTTTTTTTTTGCCTTTTTTTGAAGTTTCAATTAAACGCATCCATCAACGGGTGCAATTTGTGTAGCCGGTAGTATGTTTAATCGTTTTGTGGAATTGGACCAAGCGTTTCGATGTTGTGTTGTCGCATCTCAGGACAGTTTCTCAATCGCTGGCTACGCGCAATCGCCTATGTCGATGGGTCGACGGCTCTGCGCACGAAGTTTCTTTTTTTTTTTTTTTTTTTTTTTCTTCATTTTTGTTTTATTTTTAATTCATTTATTAACGTGCTAGACAAAAATACTTAAAACTAGCTTAACTATCTTAACAATTGTTCTTACATCTAACCTACTGACCCTATACGGGTGCTCTAAGCTATTCTGATCTTCTAATTTAAGCATGCCTTTCGGCTTAGCCTGTTTTTTTTTTCAGTTATGAAGTCTGTTTTTGTTAAGCCAAGAAAACTGGTAAAAAACTTGGCTTAGTTTGTCTATCTTAACCTACCTTAAACTAGATTAACCTAACATTAAAACTTAAAAAACTATCTTAACTATGTCTGTAACTTTACGGACTCGTGCACTAGGGCGAATATGTTATGTATATGCCGAACATATATAATTTATACGCCGTAGTGCACTTTTTTTTTTTTTTTTTTTATTTTTTTAATTTTTTTTTTTTTTTTTTTTTCTTGAGTACTACCCTATAATCTATGTAAGTTGGCCACCATGGTCAACCATCGCGTCATCATCTTGAAAAGCCAGCGGCGGCAGAGACTGGTTTTGGTGTAACCACCAGTCAAATTGCCGTTCTTTGGCAGACTCTCTCCTATCTCGAGCGGAGATCGCTCTGCTGAACCGGAGGAGATCCTCGTGACTGCGAGCGACATCCCGTTCGTATTGGAGTCGCCTGTCCACTGTTCGGCGTACAACGTGGAAGATGACAGGACATCCTTGTGAATCCTGTATTAGGCCAATTGTGTCGAGATAGAGGAACGCATCAGGAGGAATAAAGTCGGTGAGGCGCACTCTCTCATGGTACATAACATTGGGGTAGTAAGCCCCAAAGATCAGACTGTTGGAAGAAGTCATAGCTCGTGCAATATGCCTTCTGATCAGCTTAATAATAAAATTATCTATCCTGTTCAAGTTTGCCTCGTTGTACAGGACCTCGTTAGGATAGAACTTCTTGTACTCAGACTCGGGTGTACGATACAACCGGAGACAAGTGCGAAGACACTGTCTCTCGAACAACCTCATCTTTTCCATCTGGGAAGGACTCACATTGAACCACAGTGGACAACCGTAGGCCATAACTGGCCGGATGAGGGCCATGTACCAGATTACCTTTACTCTGGTGTCAAGTTGGCTGCTGTAAAACAACCCCCTTGCCACAGCAAAGGCCTTTTTAGCTTTCGCCAGAGCAATATCTATATGTTTGTCAAAATACAGATATTGGTCCAACCAAATGCCTAGATACCTTACTACACTTTTCACATCAAACGGCCGTCCCTGCGGGTCAACTATGCTGAACTTACGCCAGTTTGTGCGCGTATCCCATGCTGCCATGTACAGCGGGGTCCTGAAAAGGATAGTTTCGCACTTCAGGAAGTTGATAATTAACTTCCAGTCGTCGCAAAATCGCTGAATTTGTTCGAAGTCACATTGCAGCAAGTTACTTATTACTTCGACCTTCGGACCTGATCTGTACGCTACTAGATCGTCGGCGTACGCAATTAAGTGCGGCATGGAACCTATAAGATCTGCAGTGAATATTGAGAACAATATCGGCGAACCAACCGCTCCCTGTTGCAGACCATTTTTGATGTCAAAGACCGTGGTAGAAGTTACGTCGCCACTTTTCACGACGAACTTTCTACCTATTATCATGTCATAGATCATGTATAGCAATGATTTGCTTATGCCGAGCCTGACCAGCTTGAGGAAGAGGCCCTCTAACCAAACGGTGTCGAACGCTTTCTCCAAGTCAAATCAGACAGGTGCATTGCTGTTCGCACGAAGTCATTGGCTGTTCATTCGATGCCATGGTTGTGCAGTCGATGGCCGATTTCGCGCGACATTCTAAAGGAATATGTCAGATTTATCATCGGCGACGGACAACTCCAAACTAGATTCTTAACACTTTTCTAATTTACAGATAACCTAGGCTACATCTTTGTGAAGAGTGCAGCGTTGCAAATAATGACGGTGCCTTTGTTCATTGCACAATGCTTCCGGTCCCGCTTACGAGCTTCGACGTTTCATTGACACGAACTAAAAATCCCAAAAAAAAAAGTGATGAAATTTTTTTTAATTTTAATTTTAAACACTTGCTGCATTTTCTAGACACAATAATTAATACGGAAATAATTTTTTCGGAGTCGGATTCGACCAATTTCCCAGAAATATCAATGTGTGAAAAATTTACAGAAAATGCATGCCAGTCGTCCGTCGTCCGGCGCAGACTCTACTGCATTCCAAGCGTTCAAATGCAGTTGGGTTCAAGCGGCAACCGGGGCATACTCTTTAGCTTGTATAGCAGAACGTAATAAAACTATTCGCACGCAGTTTGGAATATTTTTGTTAGACAAACTGTTCGTTCAACGAGTGCGTGTCCAAAATGTCTGTCTTCGAAAAACTTACAGCTTTCTTAGATGGTTCTTGATAGTCTTTCCCTGTTGCGAGTGTTATATTTATTGCTCTGCATCTTTCCCGGGCAAGGCTTGGGCGGTCGGTTAGTATGTGATTCATAGTTTCCCTTAGCCTGGCCACAATGCCTATTTGTATATTGGTGATACCCTTTTTATGGAGGTGATAGTAGCATATCCTGTAGCTCCGCTCGACATAGTCTTCTTAGGTCAACCCTTTTAAATTCTAGTCTTGTTCCATGAACGCCCTTAAGTGCTTAGAACCCCGACATGCTAGCGCGGTCTTTGGATTCAGGAGGTCACATCTCCACCGACTGTTATCGGTTTCAGTACCTCCACTTTGGCTTGCTCTATGTTTATCCTTTTTTGGTTAGTAGTAAATGCGAGCCTTTTCCTTGCGGCTCCGCAAAGCCTTTTTGTTTATCTCGGACACTTAGCTTGTCCATTTTTTCATGTATTTCTGCATTAGCAGTGTCTTGGTCGGAGGTACTAGTCACTTCTAGATCAACCTTTTTGTTGGTGAGACTTTTGGAACTGTCTCCGCCCTTGTCGTGTAAGAAATTTTGGTCCCGCGAGTCAATATATCACATGCGCATTTACTAGAATGGGACCTCGCCAGGGCATCCCAAGTCCGCATATTCGAAACAAGTTGACCCATAAGTTACACATCCTGCGGCATATGCTGTTCCACCCTGGATATGGGGTTTTTTTGAAGAAGTTCCCTGGATTTGGAGCATTTTTTTAATGCCCAACTAGACTTAACCAACCTTCCGGCGACGAGGCAGTTACGGCACGTGCACTCCAAACGGCTGGTGCCAATGAAACGGTCATGATTTGTGGTCCTGCTTGCAAAGCAGCCAATTAAAGAAGGAACAGCTTTACGGGACGCATTATTTGGGTCCACTCGCAAATGACTACGCAAACGATGGTCCGTCAGCCAACCCTACAAACCAAGATCTTGGCTTTAAATCTTTCACAACGTCAAAGTGACAAAAGGCCCCTACAAAAGGCCCCTATTGACTGTCCAATGTTCGCAGATAAAGGGTTCTTCATTAAGTGCTTCCTATCTTTAAACTTAAATAAAACAAAGTGTGTGTCAGGTGTCATCAAAATTGTTTATCGATTTGAAAGGCCTATCGATGCCATTGTGGAATATGACACCAAATGACCGCCTCGACTTCTTTAGGTGGTGCGCATCCTAAATGGCCATTTTTCCATTACTCTGGCGCATAAATCGGGCTGAATTTGACCGATGGCATGGGTTAAGTTGGCTTTGAAGGCCTCTGTGGTTTGTGTCTTACTCGCAAAGACCTGCGACTTCAGAACATCTCACAAGAAAAAAGTAATATTACACGGTTTCGGTGACCAGTTCACATCACCTTCACGTGAGATGACCATGCCCTCGAATAGCTCGGGAAGAATTTCCAATGAGGCGTGAACGGTGTGGCACGTAGGGCAGTCCTGTTGAACCCACATGTCGTTGGTACCCATATCATCCAGTTCAGGCCAAAAGAAGTTAGTAATCATGGACCTATAGCCCTCGCCGTTGACAGGGATGCCCTGGCCAATGTCGTTCTCAAAGAAATATGAACCCATGACGTCGCTAGGCCAAAATCCACACCGAAAGTGTCTTTTTCGAGACGCATTGGATGCTCTGGAACTGATGTGGACTGGTTTCGCCTCGAATTCGACAATTTTGTTTCCTGACGTACTCATTCATCCAGAAATGGGCCTCATCTCGTGCCGACCCGGATCGTTGCCCCAACAGAACACCAATTTGATCATTTGCATGTGTTGTTGCACGCTATGTCCGTCTATGGTGAATTGGCAAAACAGACAGCCAATTTGACAGATGTAGCTTCAACAATATGGCCGCTATCAACTGTTAAAGTTTGTGGAACACCTTTTGGTTGTGAAAGAAGAAACTCTCCCTCAGTCAAAACTATCACCTTGAACTGCATAATCTGCCGTATTGCAACATCAGACCAGTGACGCACATATTTATCTATGGCCTCACGTTTAGACCCCAGTTTGTCGCTAGTTGCCTAATCGCTTTAAGGTGAACCTCCAAATGTTTACCATTACCTTTGTGATAAGGAAACAAACGACTGGCTCTCCGGTTGGAGAGGAACAAAGAGGAGACATGGAACAACAACTGAATGTGACATCAAAAGTGTCTCAATCCGTATGCCGTGCCTGGGCCGCCATATGTATCCGTATCGTGCCGGGCGCACACAACCGCCACAAGTGAGCTTGTGCAATCGAATCGCTCACTCTGCTGCTGATGGGTTTTCATCTTCACTTTTGTTTCTCATGGAATGCGTTCCGTATTTCAGTTTGGGGTGACCTAAATTATATATACACATATTTTTTTTTTTTTTTTTCTGTATTATTTCTTTTACATGAGTTATACAAGTTTATCTGTAACATGACAGACGATTGTTAAAATGCCGTTGATATCTGTTGGCTTATGCAACGTCCTTTAACATGGTTCTCCTTGAGTCGCAATCGAGTGTGTGCTGTGTTTACATGCACGGCATATGAATGGTTTCGGTTTTATCGTCTGGGTTACAGCAGGTTTCTCCTTGGTGGATCTGTAAGATGGATTCTTTTTTTTTCGTGAACTTCCGTTCGTTTGGTTGAGGGGAGAGTTACGCAGTTTCGGTTTTTCTCCCGACCAAGGCTTGGTGTCGTGCTTTGTTGAGAGTCTGCCTGTATGTACATAAGGACTGAACCTTTCTAATGACAGATGGAATATTTGTCGCTTTTCGCGTCATCACGCTTTTCACAGGTCACCGGTGGTGCGTTATTTAGCTTCGCCTTGTTGAAACCAACATCCCTCCATTCGGAGGACGACAAAATGAGCGATCATTGATCCCATTCTCGACTCAATGGCTTTGTTTGAAAAATCGGCAAAGGCCACCTTGTTGCTCAATATTCCATTCACCGCACTCTACAATGTGGGTGGCTTTTGTTATTGCAATCAATTGCACTGAGTCTGCGTGACGATATAAATTTTTCGTAGGTTTAGGCTGTAGAGGGCTGCCCGAACTCTTGACCGCTGTGCCTAATTGATGCATCACGGGTCTATGGATCACTTATACGAGCTGCTACGGTGTTCAGTTTTCTGTTGAACAACTCGCTGAAGCAAGATCACCAATTGATGCCGGCTTCTTGCACTTTTGACAGTTTATGAAGACAAGTCTTTAGCGCGGTTTGTACGATCCATGTCCTTCCATGAAATGCCCTCAGTTCACACCGCTTGACGAAATGCACTTTCGCAGTGTGAACATTATAAGCGCCTGCTCTTCTCACGGTGTTAGTGATCGATGAAATGTTGGAAATTGAGAAAGAGAGAGAAAAATAATCTGAGGTGGGCTAACACGCCATTTTCTTTATTCCTCGGTGATGCTCGCTCGTCCAAATCACTGACAAAAGTGAAAACGTTCCCTCAAGTCATTCGACAACTGCTCACACATGTCCACACGTTAAGTCGTCCGATACGAGGGAAAAAGTTCAACTCCCATACGACCATCGTAAGAGCGCTCACACTGTACTACCAACAGACGACGTCGGACGACAGAGTAGCACGGCGCTGTGGGAACTGCTGTTTCGATCACATTTTGGATTTTTGCGACACATAGAGGGTGTCCCAAAATTAACGCAAAATTTGAATTAAATAGAAACACACACTTTTTACTTATCAGTGCGGTTTCAGGCCGGGAAAGTCCACCATCGACCAAATCTTCACACTACGGCAGATCCTGGAAAAAACCCAAGATATGGAGATAGACACTCACTACCTATTCGTCGATTCCAAGGCCGCATATGACAGCGTGCATAGAGACGAGCTATACAACTCCCTGTCTAGTATTGACATTCCTGCCAAACTCGTCAGGTTGTGCAGGATGGCGATGGTGAACTCCTGCTGCTCCATCAAGGTCGACCTTAAATGTAAAAAAAAGGCTTTAGGCAAGGCGACGCGCTTTCATGTGATTATTTTAACATCATACTTGAGAGTGTCGTACAAAACTCACTCACAAGAGGCACGATCGTCCAAAAATCTGTACAATTGCTGGCGGACGACATTTGACGTGATTGTTCGAACCCAGCGAGCCGTCAATGAAGCGTTTCCTGGTATTGAAACGGAGGCGGCGAAAATGGGTTTTGCAGTGAACGAGGACAAAACAAAGTACATGCTGTCATCGAGAAAGGACGCACAGCATCGACGACTCGGCCAGAACGTCACCGTAGGCAGCTTTAACTTCGAGGTATGTACTTCGTCTACCTCGACTCCCAAGTAAACAGTACGAACAACATCAGTACCGAGATTAAACGCAGAATAACTCTTGCCAATCGCTGTTTCTTTGGGCTCAAGAGGCAATTGAGTAGTAGAGCCCTCTCTCGAAGGACCAAGCTAACATTATATGAGACCCTGCTCTATGGCGCAGAATCCTGGACAATCTCAAGAGCAGATGAAGATGTCCTTGGTCTTTTCGAAAGAAATGTTCTGCGCTCCATCTTTGGTCCTGTTTGCGTTGATGGTTTTTAGAAAAGAAGATACAACCATGAACTGCGACATGAGCCTTGTCAGGCGTCTACAGATTCAACGCCTAATTTTTGTGCTCAACGCCTGCTCCAGCTCGAAGAGTCTTCGACTCCGAACCAGTGGGACAACGCAATAGAGGACGCCCACGGAACCGATGGCGCCAACAATTGGAGAAGGACTTCAACCAACTTGGCGCGCGAAATTGGAGCCAGTTGGCTAAAGATCGTGCCAGCTGAAGTAGCTTGTTGGCTGAACCCCAGGTCCACCCCGGACTGTAGCGCCAATAGAAGAAAAATCATGTCGCGACATCGTCAGTCACTGCTTGACGAACCTCATTTTCAAAAAAAAGTGCCTTTCAGCCTAAACTCCACAAAACCGTGACACGTTGTTGCATCGGCGACGCTCCTCTTTTGCAACCTTTTTTTTCAGTTTTGCTCACAATTTAATGCACAAATGGGGGCAAATTCAAATCTTGCGGCAATTTTAAAAAAATGTCCTTTTATTTAAGAAATGACTGAACTGTGAAACCAGATTATTGCCTCGTGTGGCGCTTTATTTAACCCTGAACTGTCAGCTGTCACTCTGTATGTGTTGACAAGCTCGTTGGAAAGACCACACCAACGCACAAAAACCCCAAAATAAAGCTCTGGTGTATTTCAAATTGGTGCTGTTTTAACTTTGCCAGGGTTCCACAAGGACTCCGTCCATTACGCACTGATCAGTGGTTGAATAAAAAGAAGTAATAGCGTTGAATAAAGTGATTGCCACTGTTCACAGTGAAGAAATGTACACAATCAGTCGTCGTCCAGGCAAACTGTGTTCATCTCGGAAAAAGAAAAGCCATCGAAGTGGAACCCTCCGGTATTCCACCTCAAAACAAAAGCATCCATATCTCTCGCGGAAGCGAGTTGTCTGCCGTCTTGGAAGACGATCCGGCGCTGGAACACCGAACTATGGAATTGACCTTCTTGACCCTTCATGCCATCACCTTCCTTCCATTGAAACACTCTGCTCAAAGTTACAATCTTTAATACACTCAAATTGTAACTAATTACACCGCTAATCCCTTCTTTTTGATCAACTTAACTTTGGCCCCGCCCTTGGGCACAATGACCACCGAAAAGTTGTCGATCTCGAGCTCGCGCTTGCACAGCGCTTCGACGTTGTAGTGCGTGAGTACCTTTGCCAGTGCTACCTTAACGTTAACCTTTCCCATGCGTTGAGCTGCGAAAACAAAACGAACAAATTAGAGCAGCAATCCCAATCCACTGGTCTCCGGCCCCCCTGGGGGCCACTTACCAATGCAGTGTCGTGGACCCTCGCCGAATGGCATGTACGCCAGTGGATTGTAATTTTGGTTTGTCTCCAAAAACCGCTCCGGATCGTACTTCAGTGGATCGGGGAAATATTCCGGGTCTCGGTGGATCCCGAAGAGCGGTATGATGATGGGTGTTCCTTTCTTGATCACCTTGTCCGTGCCGGGAATCGTGAAATCCCTGGTGCACTCGCGATTGAGGATCGGCAGGCCGGGATACTTTCGAACGGTCTCTGTGGGATGCGAAATCGATTGGCATTCGCTTGTCGTTGTGCGCAAATTGCTTACCCATGAAACACAAATCCAAATACTTCATGTCCTGGACGCATTCGTAGGTCAGCTGGCCGTTGTGCTTGTCAAGTGCCTGCTGGACATCGGCCTGTGCCTTGGCCATCAGCTCAACGTTCTGTGACAGTTCGTACATGGTGAAGGCGGACGCCGAGGCGGAGGTGTCAAAGCCTGCTGCGTAGAAGAGCAACGCTTGTCCGGTGATTGTGTCGACTGACATCGATTTGAAACCATCTGGGGAGGTTGATCGGGGTTAGGATTGGTGTTTGGCTTTTGTTTTTGTTCTCTTACCAGCCGTGGATTCCACGTCCCAGATGTTGTCGTCCAGGTTGATCTTGCCGGTGTTTCGGAGCTGAATCAGCAACTGCATCAGGTCCTTGCGCGAGAAATTGTTCTTTTCGCGGAATTCAACTGTCTGCCGGACGATATCCCGCATTGACTCCGTGGCGTCGTCCTTCACTCCCAGTCGCACGATCAGCTTTTCAATTCTGTGAAGAGAGGAAGTCGGAGTCTGATGAAAGGGAAGTTTGCCAGAAGCATTTTCAGTCTATTTTTTTTCGAAAAACCGACCAACAGAACAACATTCTTGACACGCTTGTAGATAAAGCTGGTGTCTGGGAAGGTTTTTTTGGGAATCTTATCACCGATTGTGCCCTAGAATGACGCAGACTGATTACGCTCACTCTTGACACTTGCGTAGAAGGGCAACTCATATCATTTAGGGGCAACAGCTTTGGTTGTGTGTACTTACGGTGGACACAGGAACTGAACCGTTCCCCTGGCGACGCTCATAAATGTCGGTGAATTTAATTGTTCACTGATCTTCTTAAACTTGTTCTCCGGCTCCTTGAAACTGTCAACGTCCAGGCCCATGATCACGGACGCGATGATATCCACAGCGTATCTAAACAAAGAAGAGCACACATCAGCATCGAACAAGAGCACAAACCCCGGCCCAGAACACTCACGTAGTAAACAATTGCTTCATCTCAACAACCGCACCGCCCTCGTCGGGAACGATCTTGTCCAAATGCTCCAACATCCTGTTGCCCACATCATCGATGGTGCCAAACATTCCCTTCAGTTTGCCCGACGTAAACGACGGCGTTAGCTTCTGGCGCAGAGTCTTCCAGCGTTCACCTTCCAATGCGAAAAGGTTGCCCGACGTCGGATCGTTCTCTTCGTCCACATACACTCCGCGATCGTGAAAACTGGGGAAGTCTTGAACCAGAATGCTTCGCGTCAATTCAGCGTCCCTGATCAGCAGCGCCGGACGGAACATCAAGTAGATGCCGACAAACTTGTCGCGATTCCTCTGATAGACATCGTTGATGGCCATGCCAAACGAGCGTTCGCGCTTGAAGACCGATCCCAGGCAGCCGAAAGGTATGCTCGGCTCATCGGTCGGAAAGTGTCGCCGCTGCCAGTAGGTGTAGACGTGTCGAACGTACAGCGCCAAGGCCGTGATCAAACCCAGTAAAATCAGTAACAACATTCTAATGTCCGCACGGTGTAGCTACTTTTACTAGACTGGTTCTTCATTTATTCGCCGAGCCTTACATCGGCTCGGACCTGTACTCGTGGTGGGGATCAGATGGAGATAACAGCCACTTCAGCAGACGTGTCGGGGTATTTTGTATTTGCCTCTGTGTGCTTAGATAACTCAGCCCATTAATCAGCGATTGACATTGACGAACTGTGCGTGCTGTGCGGCTTCAAATAAGGGCTAACACAAACAACGTCGTCACATTCTCAGCTACAAGCGATCCGCTGTCATTCTCGGTCCAGATGCTCGAGGCTTCAGACAGCCGGTCTTATCGCGACGTGACACTGCACAAAAATTCCTAACAAATGGCTGACTCATGCTCACTCATGCTCGTCTTCTTGCAATGACTTGCTGTATTTTCGAATACGATTGTGTTGGCAATCAAGGGAATTCGAAGCTATGACAAGAGGAAAGCATTTCGATAGTTTTGTCAGAGATAAGAACTTTCCAACTAGTGATCGTGAATGCTAATCGCTGCGTCGTAAGACGATGAATTGCAGAGCACTTGAGTGCCTCACTTGAGGTCGATCCTTATCGCGGCTCTAGCTAAGACGCGGAAGCGATGCGGTGTGTGCAACTTGTGGAGATAATGCACCGTTTTCACTTTAGCGAGGATCGTAACCACTCTGTGGCTGGTGTGAGGAAGTTCTGTGGCTTTCCCGATAGGGGGCGGTGTTTTTGGGAGATCTGTGCTTTAAGTGGGGCTTTGGGAGCTCCTCTGAGTGGCTTCACGTGTTTAAAGCGTGTCCCAAAATTCGGCTCAGCAAAGTTGTCAGCATGTTTTTTTGTTTTCTCATAAATTGGAGTGGCATTTGGTCCTCGAAACTTCTTGCACCGTTATTCAGAAAGATGATTAAATCTCGTTGATTTAGCGGTAACTTTGATCCTTTAAGGAGTGGATGGTCAGGGATTTGTTGGCGTTAGGTTTAGACTTCAAGAAGCTTCAACGACGTTAAATGACCATTCGGATTAACGAGAGTGGAACTGCCTTGATATTCGTTGTGGCGTGCTACAATCCGGGCTGTGGCTGGGCTTCAATCAATCAAGGCTCTCCTGCTAGCGCGATCTTTGGCTATCTGGCTACAGTTGCATAGTCCAAGTTGCTGTCAATGGAAATGACACGATCAGAAAATAACTCACGTCGTCTCCTTGGCTGCGAGAGTCTTGAAACCACACCGAAACCCAGTCTTAGTCCGAAATCTTGAAAATTAGGTATATTCAACTAGATTCTATAGGAACACCAAGCACCATTGACTATTGCGATCTGACCAGCTCCATTTTCAATGGAAAATGATGCCAAAAACCATGGCACGGCATGTGGTTCCACTTGGTTTTAAACAACCATTCGTGGATTTTTGGATACGATGAGCCCAACTTGTTGCTCTGTGTGAGCCGCGATCTTATACGCAAAGCGTACTCGTACAACACACACTTTTGCCAACTTTGAGCCCATAGACCAACATTGAGTGGTGAAGAACCATATAGCAGATGCTTTCATTCATTGGGCTGTTGTAAGGTCAGACCACATCAGTCAACGTGTGGTGGATCGTGCCTGATCCTGACACGGTTCTATTGATCCTCACGAATTTGACTGCACTCGTTAGACTGAAGACTGATTATTTTTGGTGTTCACTAGGGTTCCAGACGAGGGTGTGCCGAAAAGTAAGTCGATCTTTGATCGTGATCCACTCGTGATCAGGTCTCTGATACGACCACAAGCCCAATAATGTTCAACAGAAAATGATGAAGTATCAGCTTTCTGTTTGACACCATCTTTTTGTTTAGTCAACGTGTCCCAACAGTAGTCACAAACCGGTCTGCAGAAGAAGTCTAAGTCGGCTCCACACTATGAGCGACTTGCGACCGACTAATCTGAGCGACGAAATCGGAAGATCAATTCTTATGTTTACTGCCACTTGGTCCTTGAGCGATGAACAGTGTTGCGAGGCGATGGGGCAATTTTTAGTTCCTTTTTGAGAAAGGCAGCATTTTTTTTTAGTTTGGGGATTTTAATTGGATATTTTTAGAATTTATCGCTCAAAGGATGGTGTTCAATAAAAGCCGGCACGCCGCGTAATTGTTCGTCGGTAAATTGCTCAGCTAATCCATTGCTCAATCGGTAAGTCACTAAATCGCTCAGTCGCTCAGTAACCATGTAAATCGCTCAGTCGCTAAGTAGGTATGCAAATCGCTCAGTCGCAAAGTCGCTAAATCGTCCAATCACTGAATCGTCCAATCGCTCGTGCCATATTGCGTATTTTTAGTCTAAAACAACGAAAGATTAGATTACCTTTCAAAATTAGTGGCAAGCCTTCTATTGATCCAATCAGTGCCTATTTTTAGATGTTATCTCTAAAGGAAGCAGTTAGAAACAAGGAGGCTAAATAGCAGTTGGAAATTAGACTAATACCTCCGCGATAAGGCAGCCGAAACTCTTTAGTTCTCCAGAACGACCCTTCAATTGGAAAGAAAATAACTTTTAGTCAATTGCTTTAGCCATTCGATAGTCTTTAGGGTTTGGAAGAACATGCTGCCTCTGTTGTTTGGCGGGAGAACCACACTCCTCCCTCAGAAAACTCTGCAAATGCGACTTTTGCTTCGAGAAGCACGACAATGAGTGTACCATTTGAATGCATTTTTCACTCTGTTCTCGGTCGTCTGTATGAGTCTTTCCACAGTTTTCTACCTTGTCTATGTCGCTGTCTCCGTGGACTCTGTACATCACACCAGAAAGTCTGTTGTCCGTTGTCGAAGTTTGAGTGCATTCCTAGATGTCGTACTGAGCAGTGGCTGTGATACACCTAGACCTCACTTGGTCTCTTGTGCCGCCACAGGGTCAGTGATCACTTAATGAAACCATTATCACACTAGTGCGTAGAACAAAGCGAAGTAAACCTGTGGACTTGTAAGTAAGGACATGAGATAAAAATTAATTCCTGTTTTCAAGAATCATCTTCTGACCCGCATGATCCACTAAAGGGGTCGCGAAGGTAATGCACGCACGAGAGATCGCCAGGCCACTCGATCCTCCGCCATCTACTTCTAAAGGGTGGTTCAATTTTAAGGGCCGATGTTGATTTTGAATAAAACACAAATTATTTAGGAAATTATTGTCATTTCTTTTTATTATGATAATATTGGTATGGTTAAATTGTGTATGGAACAAAATATCGGCCAAATGGCCGCCGCGATCTCGGCGGCGCACCTCCATCCGGTGGTCCAAATTTTCGATGACGCTGAAGCATAATTGAGGTTCTATGCCGTTAATGTGCCGAATTATGTCATCCTTTTGCTCTTGAATTGTTGCTGGCTTATCGACGTACACCTTTTCTTTCAAATAACCCAAAGAAAAAAAATCCAGCGGTGTCAAATCACATGATCTTGGCGACCAATTGACATCGCCACCACGTGAGATAACACGGCCATTGAATTTGTCACGCAAAGGAGCCATTGTTTCGTTAGCTGTGTGGCAAGTGGCACCGTCCTGTTGAAACCACATATCGTCCACATTCATATCTTCCAATTCGGGCCATAAAAAGTTCGTTATCATTTCAATATAGCGAACACCATAAGCCTCATTTTGGAAAAAAATACGGCCCGATGATGCCGCCAGCCCATAAACCGCACCAAACAGTCACTCTTTGTGGGTGCATTGGTTTTTCGACAATCACTCATGGATTATCATTCGCCCAAATGCGGCAATTCTGCTTATTTACGAATCCACTGAGGTGAAAATGTGCCCCATCACTGAAGACGATTGCATTTTGATTTGAACGCCCATTTTCATAATAAGCCTGAATAACTTTAACGCATTGCTCGATTGTGTATATTTCCATGGTTCAAATTGAATTAGTCTGAAATTGAGAAATGTCAAATGAAATGCAGAAAAAAACTTGACGTTTAGATGTGGTTCACATTCAACATCGGCCCTTGAAATTTAACCACCCTTTATCTACTCTAACTCATCAGGAGTTATGACCAGGCGCAACCAGGCGAGTTTTTAGACTTGGTCCATCCACCTCGTCCTGAGTCTGCCAAGTGATGGAATCGCAGTCAAGGCACACCTCGGAAGTCGTCATAATGGGGACATTTGTGCCACGTGCCCAATCCATCGAAGCATTGTCCTTTCCGTTCGAAAGACGCCGCCGCTCTACATTGAGTTCGTCGTGTACTGCCGCGTTTCTCACCCTATCCCGTCGAGTAACTCCCACAACAGCACGAAGAAGTCTCATTTCGGCAGCTTGATCTCCATCCATTAAATTAGGTGAACTTCTCTGCACATTTAGCGAGTGAAGAGAACGTCTTACTGCAGTCATTCATCATTGTTCCTCGGCTGACAGTCACCTTAAGTGTGCATTTCAAATGAGCGAGCATGCATGCTATTCAAACTCTTTATCGACTCCTTTTGTTCAAAAGGTTCAATGGGGTCGTGCCTTATGGATGAATTGAGTTTTTTTTTTCCTCTTTCCACTTCAGTGGTTGAAGCTTTTCCATCTTTAATGAACTGATGCCTTCAAATAGACCGTCACAATGGCATCTAAAATGCATTTTACTCGCTTTGTGTTGTGCTCCGCAATTTCCCTTGGTCAGTGCAGGTAGAACTCCAATGGTTCTCTCTCATTCTACGGTGAATGCAAACAAGCTACAGAATCTTGATCCACAAATAGAATTTTAAAAATAGCCAGACTTGTCCATGTCGGTGGCATGCAAAAAGAGAGGAGAACAACCACCGTCCCTAGAACTGGCATCCACGTGAAGAAGTGCTTTTGTTTCATGTGTTTTTTCCATTCGCCGCTGAGTCATGCTGACCGCTGATATGCCTTTTTACATTCGCATCCGTCGCGTGTTTGTCCACTTAACATTATCGTTCGTTTCAACAAAGCCAACTGGAACCCATTTCGTTGGAACAGGGAATGACCTCTCTGCATTCACATGCTCCTTTGAACCTCAAGATGGGTCTTAATGAGGTGAGAACTGTGGACAACTCTTTGCCCGGCTGAGAGAGGAAAGCTTTTCTTTTTCTAAACAGCGCACAGTGTGACGAATCGCTGATTTAGCGGGATTAAATTAATAGCGCTCACTGATGAAGGTTTTTGTTCAAGTTTGTTGGTTGTTTTTTTATTGGAATTGTTCATGGAATGGAATATGATACATTTTTAAATTTTAGTACTCATTTGGTACATCTAAAAGTTTCAATACTTCATGTTCAATAACTCTTTTCTGTTGCATCTTAAACTTGCTTAAAAATGGATCCGAGGTTATTAATAACCGATTTAGAAGGTCAGTGTTCGTACTTAACTTTCTATTTTCCTTATTTCTTGCTCCTTGGGCTTCTTCCGGAAGTTGTCCCCGAGTGGAAGAAGAAGAAACTATTTGGTTTTAATGGAACTTTGTGTACACTTACTGGCTTACTGTCATGAACAAACATTCTAGTAAGATTAAAAGGGGGAAGGAGTCAAGGTAGTTGGATACGCGGATGATTTGGTAATTTTTGTAGTTTCCGGATGTGATCAGTGGTATCATGGCGGGCGCTTTGAACAAAGTTTTGCTCATGGGCTTCTAAATGTGGCTTGGGCATCAATTCAAGCAAACTGATGCTCCACATCTTTCCTCTTCCCCGTCTGAACAACCAATCGCTCTCTCTATCCACCAGCGCCAAGCACCTAGGCGTAACCGTAGATCCCAAGCTCAGCTGGAAGATAAATGTTGACCAGCGTGTTAAGAAAGCGTGCATAACCTTCTATGGCTGCAGTAGAACTTTTGGCAAAAGGTGGGGCCTCCAACCAAAGTTGGCCCTATGTCCGTGTACATACATACGGCGGTAGTTAGGGCGATTCTAACACATGGATCACTAGTAAGGTGGCCTGCTCTTGAAAAACAAAGAACAGCATGCATTGGCACCACAGGTGCTTCTGCGGTCGACACCAGCAGACGCCCTGACATTAGTGCTACACCTACTACCTCTTGATCTACACATCGAAAACACTTCAACACAGAATGCCATCGGGCAACTTACTTTTATATTCAAAAACAGTTTACTTATTCAACAAAAAAAAAAAAAAAACAAGTTCAATAGAAATAAACACGTGCTCTTCAGACTGACTTTCATACCAATTTCACACCAATTTGAACTTTGCGATCATTTTTTTTTTCTTCTTGCACTATGTTCTAACAAAAAAAGTGCACAGTTATTACGTAGGAGGTTTAAGCTGTCAGAGAAACTCATTTTTGTTGACTTTTTGAAATTTGTTTAATTAAATCCCGCCAAATCAGTGATTAGTCACACTGTGCAGCGGGCTGATTCTATTGATGCTTTAAAAAAAGTGCTGCCTTCCCAACTTGTGTGGAAATGCCATCAAATATTACCTTGTCTTAATCGAGCCTTGGAAGGAACTTCCGTGCATGACATTTACCTGACGTCACATTGTATTCACAATGACAAAAGTTAGATGGAATTTTGACCGAAATTTGGCTGAAATATGACCGAAATCTAGATCAGAAACTGCGTTTCATTGAAACTTACTTTCGGAGCGACAAAATGGCTGACCCTGACCCTATCTTTAAAACCAATCCCCAAGACATGGCAATGAATTCCAGATCACAATCGTATTTTTTCCCCAATTCCGTCCGCCCCTCCGTTATTGACGGAATCGAATCAATAAGGGAGGGGGGTGGGCGGTCTAACTTCACTCCCATATATCAACATAATTAACCAATTATTTAATCTCTTCTCTTGCAGGTACGTTTCACCGAAGATGAAGTGATTCCATTAGCTAATGAGAACATCAGGCGATAGAAGAAAGCACACCGTGACCCGGCCAATTGTCGCCCCGGCCGTGAGTCCAATAATGATGAGCCTAATTTTTCTTCTTTTTTTTTTGTTTCGTTTGTTTGTGGTCTTGTTCCCCGGCCTATGGTAATTATTTGATAGCACTTACCGCCTGTTTGATAATTGACTAACGTGCCAATTATTGGATGGCAAGGCAGGCAATCGTGCTGATGACGGAGATAGTCGAACTTAATGACGAGACTTATGTAAAGAGGCTTCAATTGTCACATGGCGGGCGGAGGAAGGGTGGGAGAGATCTACAGTGATGTGATCTGAATTGGCGCGGCGGCTGGCAGTGTGAGTCATCAATCGATGTTAGTCTGGAGATGTTCTCGAAGTGCTAGATTGTTAGATCAGCCTCCCTTCACCCACTGCGCTAAACATCGATCCGACGGCCATCAGAGAAGTGCTGAGGAATTATACAGCGAACTGATGTCAGCCCAGAGCGGCGGCTGAGAGTGCTGCTGAGATCACGAAATTGATTCGATGGGCGTGTTTCCACGACTCGGCGGTTGACTTGAGGCAGAGAATGCAAAGTGAAGCTGTACTCTGATACTCGTATGTCGGCAATTATACCAGTCACACTGACTTTGGACTTATCTCCATGCTCAACTGGCTGCCGATGCAGTCGGAGCGAGGGGGCATTCATTATTGAGGCATCGTAACTCTGAATCAGGCGGTGGTTTTGTGGCGGAGTTTGCATAAGAATTGATGAATTTGAACTTTGGACACATCATTTAATGTTGATGCACGCTTGGTTTAGGTTAGGTGGGCGTTTGCCAAGGCTTGAGGGATGCATTGTGGTGGAAAAAGTCCGATTGGTTGATTTAAGGTTCAAGGCTCTGCATCGAATCAATTTGTAAAGCTCCTGATGCTGCTCCTGAATGCAGTTTTGATCCGAAGCCGTGCAGTCGTGGCCACAATATATCCTCCAGAAGATGAGATTTTGTAGCTACGCCATCATTCAGTGGCATGTAAAATAATTTCTTGCGATGTAAGACCAAATTAGGCATTATTTCTGCTCTTAAGTGGAAAGTAGACTCCACTCTAGTTGGGTAACGCGATAGAGGATGCTTGTGAAACTTATGACGTACCCAAATGGAGAAAGATCCCCCCCGCCGCCTTGGCGTGGTGTCTGGCAAAAGATCGACTAAACTTCCCCCTAAAGCGAAGGCATGTCACGAACTTCAAATGCAATAGTGTCCAGGAGCAAGGGTTCTGAACTGGCTTGCTTTTAGCAACATGCAACCCATTAAAAACCAGAGAAAAGAAAAGAACTTCTTCTCCTGCCAAAGCTGGTAACATACTCGGACATCAATTGTGAAGAGGAAGTTGTTGAGGCATTTCAGACAGAAACGGATGAAATGTGGCGAAACAAAGTCAATATTGTCTTCGAGAATGTAGGCTACATGTGCAGCTCTAATGTCGTGTCAATCGGGGACGTCGTCTGAGCAGCATCAATGCCAAACGTAGACCAACTCATGCCAATTGATGTTCCATGGTCACAAGAAAACGTAGACCAACTCATTTCAATTGATGTTCCGTAATCACAAGAACACAAGAAGCCATTGTGTAGAGTCCTCTCTCGAAAGTCCCAGTTGATCATTCCAGCCCTGTTCGACGGTGCTTATGAAATAATGGGGCAGCAGCCTTTGGAGACAAAAGATGTGAATCTGACCGTGGGTTTGATGGTATCTGGAGGAGAAAATTCAACCACGAGCAATTCCGGCTCTAGATCGACATGAGTCTTGTGTCAATGCGTCGAACGCCAAGAGGAACCCATGGACAACTCTGTTCTTGTCTGCGAATCTAATCAAGTAGTGGTTGGGTAACGCAATGGTGAATGGCCGCATATACCACTTCAATCAATATGGTATTCAAAATTGGAGTCAACTAGCTGGCGAGGATTGCTGTGCGCGACCCAAGTTCACCCCAGACTGCGCTACAGTCTATCAAAAAGGGTGAAAATTAGCTCAAAATTAACTAGCTGAACAACAATTTTGTTGCCTGCGACGGAATGCAGACCGGGGCGCCTTTCATAAGGAATGACAGTTGTCATTACTGACAACCGACTAGATAGTCACCACTTTTTACATTTTCTCCGAAAAGAATATACTGAAATGGTTACGCCTGAAAAGACAATCTTGATGATAGGCGAGTGACATGTGGTCACGGTTCAGTTACCCGAGCAGATGCCCTTAACCGGCTGAAAGGAATTCTAGAGAGCGGCTGTGAGGTGCAACATAAGTGGTCAGTCGAGTTGGGTATCGCCTAGGCAATCAGCTGGGGTGGATAGGACACCTTCTGTTAAGGAAATTACCCTAAGGTGAATAACAGCAGTTCGTTGAACTCTGCATTTGTGCTGGAATTCACACATCAAGGGTTCTCAAGACATTCGAAATATTAATGAATCATGTTTCAATTAGTATTCTTTATCGAGGTGAATAAACAGGGATTCTAAGTAGGACAACGCCAACTCTGTGTATTAAGTGCCGCCAATGTGAAAGAAGGCCGAAGTTCGTACAATTTGATGCTTTTTTCATGCCCTCTGAACTAAATAAAAAAAATATAGAAAGCATGGGTATAGTTTATCAAATTCCCTTGATTATCTTGAATGGCCAGGCATCTGAACGATCATCCAGCCAGACCCTCCACTTCTTCGTTTTTTGACGCTATAGTTCGAGTTAAACCTAAGCCCTGCCCGACAAGCCTCTCAAACACAGTTCCAAGTGAACTTAAGCCTTAACGAACGAGCCTTTCAACGCAGTCCAATTGCGTGGTTGCTATTTGGTGGTACCCCAAGGTGCTTGAAGTCCTTCACCACTTATGTGCGTCACATTAAATGCAGCCACACTCTGTTGCGTTGTCTTACTGACATCTTACTTACTTACTTAAGGTGGCGCTACAGTCCGGGGTGGACCTGGGCCTCAACCAACAAGCGTCTCCAGCCAGCTCGATCTTTAGCTAGCTGTCTCCAGTTTCGCACGCATAGTTGGTTGAGGTCCCTTTCCACTTGCGTGCGCCACCTGAGTCGCGGTCTTCCTCTACTGCGCCGTCCCTCGGGGGTGGATTCGAAGACTTTTCGGGCCGGAGTATTGGTTTCCATCCGCTCTACATGACCTAGCCATCTCAGTCTTTGGATCTTCACTCTTCTGGCTAAGTCGATGTCGCTGAACAGCCCGTATAGTTCGTCATTATATCTCCTCCTCCACTCACCGTCTATGCAGACGGGACCGAAAAACACACGAAGAATTTTCCTCTCGAAGCAACCAAGGGCAGCTTCATCCGCTTTTGACAAAGTCCATGCCTCCGCGCCATATAGCAGGACTGGGACGATTAAGGTCTTGTAGAGCGTTATCTTGGTTGTTCGAGAGAGAGCTTTGTTTACCAGTTGCTTTCCTAGCCCAAAGAAGCAGCGATTGGCAAGGGTTATTCTTCGTTTGATTTCAGCGCTGGTGTCATTGTCTGAGTTTATAGCGGTGCCTAGGTAGACAAAGTTTTTGACTACCTCAAAGTTATATCTGTCTGCTGTGACGTTCTGACCGAGACGTCGGTGTTGGGTGTCCTTTCTCGTTGACAGCATATACTTGGTCTTACCCTCGTTTACCGCTAAACCCATCTTCACGGCCTCCGTTGCAATACCCACAAAAGCGCCATTGACATCACGCTGCGTTCTTCCAATAATATCAATATCGTCGGCATATGCGAGTAGTTGGACGGACTTCTGAAAGATTGTTCCTCTGGTGTTGGCGTTCGAGTTTTGAACAATTCTTTCAAGAACGATGTTGAAAAAGTCGCATGACAGCGCGTCGCCTTGTCTGAATCCTTTTTTGACATCAAAGGTCTCGGTTAGGTCTTTACCGACCTTGATGGAGCAGCGTGCATTCTCCATCGTCATCCTACACAAACGGACGAGTTTGGTAGGGATGCCAAAACTAGACATTGCTCTGTATAGCTCGTCTCTATAGATGCTATCATACGCGGCCTTAAAATCGATGAAAAGGTGGTGGGTATCGATTTGTTGCTCCTGGGTTTTCTCCAAAATCTGCCGTAGTGTGAATATTTGGTCGATGGTGGATTTTCCTGTCCTAAAGCCACACTGTTATGGACCGACCAGGTTGTTGACGAATGGCTTTAGGCGTTCACACAGTATGGCAGATAAGATTTTATATGCGATACTTAGGAGACTGATGCCTCTGTAGTTGGCGCAGTTCAAAGGGTCTCCTTTTTTATGGATATTACTTACTAACTGACATCACTGTGGGCATATTTTCAGGTGACCATAACTTCACATCGCCTGAAGAGCCCCCAGTTCGGTTCATAGATGGCGCCACAAACGAAAAAAAAATCGAATTAATTTTCAAAAAAGTACATGCCAAACTTCAAGCATGTGGAGAAGTTTAAGTCTCTTGGGGTCTTTATCACGAGTGTTGGTAGGAGGATTGGCTCAAGAGTGAGCTTTCTTGTAGGATTGGCCAAACTGGCTCAATTTTGAAACAGCTTCAAAGATCTGTAAGCAGGAAGACCGTACTAGATGTCAAAGCGGTTTTGAACTCGGCATTTGTTCCAACTCTCACCTACTGTCATTCAATTTGGCTAATGAATAAAAGAATAAGATCGCGACCACAATCTACCAAGATGAGACTTCTTCGTGCTTTTGTGGGAATTACTCGCCGTAATAGGGTAAGCAACACGGCAGTACTTGAGTAATTTTGAGCAACTGCTTCTTCTAACGGAAAGGGGTTATGTTTCGATGGATTGGGCACGTGGCACGATTGTCCCCATTATCACGACTGCCGAGGTGTGCCTTGAATGCGATTCTATCAGGTAGGCGACCACTTGGCAGACCCAGGACGAGGTGGTTGGACAAAGGCTAAAAACTCGCCTCTGACTGAGATGAGTTAAGAATCGATGGCGGAGGATCGAGTGGCCTGCAGTTCTTTGGTGTGTGCTTTGCCCCGCGACCCCTTTAGTGCATCATGCGGGCCACTGAAGATAAGATGAGACCCGCCTCTAAGCAATGTGAGTCAAAATTTCATGACAATCCGATCATTAGTTCACGCCATTAGTACGCCATCCCAATTGACTGTCGTGCCTTTGTCCCTTCGGGCGATATTCACCGGTCGCCCTCTACTTAGCTGTTCATTTGATTACATTCACTGTCACGTACCGCATCAGAAATGAAGATTTTTCAAGCGATCTGTTAAGTAGCCCTTCTTAGATGTTCAAATTTATCGTTTAAACGCACTGCAACAGTGAAAGCATGAGTTGGTTGGCGACCGAAAGGAAGTCAAATCATTAAAGTTTGTCCCCGATTTTTTCATCATTTTTGTCCACAAACTTTTCAAAACGATCAAAATTTCACCAACGCACAATTACCTCCTCGTCTTGCCTTTACAACACTTCTCGCAAAGATTGTTGAATGTTGACAATGTTCACAAAAGACGCCTCTCCTTGAATGACCGTGAATGTGGCTTAGTCTCGACTGACTTCACTCGGAATGTCTGTCAAATAACTCCTCCTCGCCAGTCAAAACGTCTACAAGGCCCCAGTCCTTCGGGAATAAAGCAACGTCGCAAAACGAAGACACTCGCAGTCCTGTCATCTGAAACCCCATCCTCGAGCCACGCGATAGCATCGAAATAAATGTTCACTCCATCATCCTCTGCTCCCAAATAAGACAAGAAAAAGTTTAGAAGAAGAGAAAAAAAAACCTGATACCGTTAATATTAAATTTCGCTGCAATTCGCCGCCATCAACTTACCACAAGGAGAGCTGACACGAATGGGACACGACGGAGTAGCAGTAGCCTTGGTGTTGTAATACCCGTCAGCGGCTTACACTCTTGCCATTATTGTCATTATCGCAGTGTCGTTGTATCGTTGTATCGCTGTGCTCCCCCTTGTGTCAACATTGTGTCCTGATAAAGCATGCCACGGTGTCCTAATTTCCGCAGTGTTGGCACAAACACCCAGTAAACCAGCACTAAGCTAACATGTACAGTACCCAGTACCCAGTTGCACAGCATTAGTGTATCTCTATGTATCTATTCATGCATGCGACGAGTGGGTTTCAATGGTTTTTCTATTCACATTGGATGTGTGTTGTATTTTGCCGACTCCCTCTCCTCCCCCATTTCGGCTGGGTGGCGTGTGCATACCTTTTTAATGAGGTTAACTCAATATAATTTGACATAAATATCCACTAATCTATACAGAACTGACTGGCATATGCCTTGGGCCATCGTCTGTCGGTTTGTGTTTATTTTTTTTATTCAACGAGGGTGACCGAGCAGCAACAGCAGCATGCTGTGTAGAGGGGGGGAGCATGTGAAATTGAAATGAACTGGAGGCGAGATAACAATTTCAATAATTTGCTACAAAGTCGTCTGATGACAGGGTTTAAGGCCGCTTCACCCACTCACCCTAGGACATGTGTCGACGAGAGGGTATCACCTCCTCCTCCTGCTTTGGGGCCTTATCTGAATTGCCGCTTCGTCTAATGGAAAATTCAATTTCCGAATTCGTAGAGGGTCGCAAATCACTTTATACACGGCACCTACTTCGCGGTGGTAATAATCAGAAGGCACTTAATTTGATTCCGAAAATGTGGGGATCGGTGATGAGGTGAGGCACGCTTCATTGCAATCTAATGACTATATTCGGGTTGATTTGGGGTCCTGGTGAGGGTGCTTCTTAACACCTATTCACTTGGAACGCCCTACACTGGTCTGATGCCGGGAATGCAACATGATCGCGGTGACTGTTGCTCCAATTGAGATGCGTTTTAATGAAGTGATTCAATGGTCGGTTGTAAGTTGTTGCGGTTGAAAGGCTTTTGAATCTCATCCGTATGAACGTCCCGGCTGCCTCATGTCTTCTAGTGTCGCCTGCCAACAGGTGCTAAAGCGGAAGTGACTCAACATGTATTTCAATGAACAATGCAGCTTTTAAACTTCACAAATCGGAGCACTTCTGTGCAATCTCTACATATGAGGGACTCAACATTGGAGCGGAGAGTTTCGGTTTGATTCTTTAGCGTGCATTAGACGGTCAACGATGCAATAAAGCATAGTTCAGACTTTTCCAGAGCTGCTGGTCATTTTTACATTTCAAATTGTTTGAAGAATAGACAATATCATCGTCGATCGATATCAGCACCGATTGAGGAATCAGTCGATCCAGCACTGATCGACTGACAGTCTTCGACTTTCATCATTGACATAGCATTTATTTGCTGTCAAGTAAAACCCCTCGTGAATGTGCGTTTGTAGATCTGAGGGATTTGAAATATGATACCTGGATGTCCAAAATGTACGAGTATTTGAGGCGGTAGCTTACGCAGATTTTGGACAGAAACTGCTCCAGAGGCGTAATTGTACCTGCTCTTGGAGTGTTATACCCAACTTTCCACTTTCGATCTGTGCTTAAAAACGAGGGACAGAACGTGTCTGCAGCAGAGGCCACGAATAACGACTCTTTAAGAACTTAAGCCAAACACAAAATGCATGCTTCCTTCCACACGCCGCCCGTAATATATAAGAGCGAAGCCACCAGTCCCTGCAAAAAATGGTATCAATAAGGGCAACGTAACGACTGCAGCAGCTGAAGTTTACAAGACGAGTAAGGAATATTTTGAGTAGTGGTGTCAGTTTTGGATTGGGCGAACTTAACTCCCCTCTTGCTTGGGAGGAGGTTTAAAAATTGTTCAACTTATTAATTAAATAAGACTTTCTCAGCAGCACGCAAGCTAAAGCAGTTTTTGATGAGTTTTCACTCATTTTGCATTACAGTCGCCTCTCTTTAAGTCGAATTTTCACGGGATATCAAAATTAATTCGAGTTAGAGGAATATAATGTATATAACAATTCAAAAAGTGACAGATTGGAACATCGATAAAATGAGTTCTGAAAATCGTTGGATGAAAGTATTTACCCACTTTCAAGTATCGGACAAAAATTAAAGCACCCCCATAAGCAAACTGAGTACTTTTGGAGTATTTTCCTTTTATCGGGTGACAGAAAGAAGTCACGAACATGAAATTAATTTTCCTCATTTTGAGCAGTATTTGGATCCATCCATCCATCAGGGTCCATTCAGTCAGATGCCATCTGAGTAGCGTTTGCACATGAACACCTGAACTGGGCAGTTGCAAAATGATGAATCCAAATATTGCAAACAAAAATTCAGATGGCATCAGCCGAATAAGAAGATCAGCAGGTAAAAGAATGCATCCATGATGCTGCATAATAATATAATATTGGTGGCGCTACAGCCCGTACAGGGCCAGGCCCGGATTCTCAGCAAAGACGTGCTATTGTTATTTATACGAACGGCCAAAGTTGACAAGCTTTTTCTGGACAGTTATACTCTTTGAGCATTGTCAGTGACTCGAAAGAGGTGGGGCCGAGAAAAGTATTTCTTGTCGTACCAGGAATCGAACCTTGACAGGTGGGTCCAAGTGTGTAGTAGTTGACGCACTTACCCACAACGCAACGGGCCAACACGGTACTGCATGCCAACCGCCAAATTTGGTGGACGAGCTGTACTCGTGTGTGGTTGCTTCTCTGGTTGGGGAATATGGCCAATCCATAGAATTAATGGTATTATGGATAAATTTAAGTATTTACAGATACTAAAATCGGGTATGCTGAAGAGGAGATGCCATTGATATGAAGGTTTCGAAGCACAGGAGCAATGTAGTTCAAACCTGGATTGATACCAACAAAATCGAGGTTCTAGATTGACTTACGCAGTCTGCAGACTTCAATCCCATAGAAAAGTTGGAGGAAATAGTGGACAGACGAATATACTCGAACCAATGCAACAATTTGGATCAGCTCTACGAGGCAATGACAACCTAATTATGTATATGCCAAAAAGATTCACGCCTGTGATTAAGGCGGAAGGGTTCACAAAGAAATTAGTATGATTTTTTAAAACTTTTTTGAAGAGATGTATTGGCACTTAGGGGGTGCTTTAGTTTTGTCTGATACTGTATATCTCATGCGAATTTTTTACAATTGTTGACTAAAGGGTATTATTAATAAATCGTGTTCACAATTCTGTGCAGATTTGAAAACAAAACCTGAAATTAGAAAACAAATTTGCTCATCAGAGAAATATAAATAAGCTGCTCAAGATTAAATTTATTTTAGTATGATTCCGTAAATATTAAACATTGGAAATGTCTCATATTCGGCTTAATTAATATACTTTAACTTTTAAAAAATGTTGAGTCGATGATATCGATGATATCGCCAACCGATAGACTTACTCAAGCGGACATGTTTTCTGTTCCAACACTTCTTAACTTTCGACCACATCGTGGCTATAGTTTGACAGATGGAACAACTCACGCGTTAAACGAGTTGATGATGATCGTTTATTGTTCTAATTTAAATGTTTATGGGATGTGACCCAAGTTGGTTAAGTCCTCACACAAGATCGGAGGTTTACTGAGACGATCTTTCAATTATTGTCGCACTCCAGTGGCATTTAGAATTGATAAGAGCCGAAGATCAGCCAGTTAATTCAGTTTATCGCGAAAGGCAAAGAGATGCGTGATGCTCGTTAAACAAGAACTCGTATTGTGCTCATTCTCAACTCAAAATGGACAACTCTGTGTAGACATGGAATTTCTCTAGTCTCTGATAGTTTCATGGTGCATTTATTCAAGAGTCATTCTGTCAACTTTGTACTTGCTTCACAGGCCACCGCCCCATTAATTGATCAGTGCTGCCAGTGTTTTGTCATCAAAATTCCCATGATAATGCCTAAAAACTCCCTTTTTTCCCTCGCTTGGGTTCAAAAGGTACCTCGATCCATACACAGTTTACAAAAATTAAGCATAATATTAACACAACAAGAATAGTTTTTATTCAAACATTAACATTAACATTATTAAACAAAATGTATATAAAATTCAGCGTTATAACTAAACTATGCTGCCAATTTTGTTTCCGCCACCTTTGTTTTATCAGTACCTGCACTAGTACTGGCGAAAACTGCGTATATTCCCGGTGTTTTTTAGGTTGCCTATAGATTTTGTATGTGCATTTTACCAATGCTGTTTCTGATTAACCAACAACAAAGGTAACACCACATGCTTTACAAAATGCTTTGACATCATTGTCTGCGATCGGCCTTAACCAAGCGGTAAGGTTATCCGTAAGTCAGCTCGACTGGAAGCGTTTACCAGGAGCAGGCTTTTTGAATAAAAATCTATGAGTATAGCAAAGTAAGAATGAACAAATTATGCTAAACTTTACCGGCTTTAATAGTCATACGAACAAGATAGCAAACAATATTCTCCAAAATATGTACATATGTACTTCCCCGAAAAGATGTAAGCATGTATCAACAAATTGCAAACAAGGCTGGCTGTCAGAGAAGTCAAAATATGGAGCGTTGCAATCATGGCAGTAATTTATTTTGGTTTGTCTTTCTGCGTATCAACAGTTATATGACGTTTGGGTTTTCACGATTGACAATTGACAAGAGGTTCTTGATGGATGCATTCAGGTGTACACAATAAATGAGCTCATTCTATAAAATTGATTGCTTTGTATTTTTTATTAAAAAGTGAAGTCAAATTAGAAAATTGCAGTGAATTTAAAAAAAAAAAAAACGATAATCCCATTTACTTTGTTCTGGAAGACAAAAAGTTTCCCTTTTTCGACGATTGTCACATCTTTATACTTACAGATCAATGCCCAGCGTGAACGTTCCATCAAATGAAAGATGAATGTTCCAACAATCTGTCAACTAGAATGAACACAATTTATATGCCAAAATGAACCTACTTTACCTGCAATTAATTCTTCTACCAAACAGTCGACAAAAATACGCTCTTTTCCTGCCCCCAGCCCCCAGAGTCAATCACTAATTCATATCTTTATAATTTTGTTGGTGAAAATGAACTTGTCAAGGTTCTTACATGAATTGACGTTGATTCACTTTTATCACAAGACTCGTCTTGATATATTGTGCTTCAAAATTTTCCTGAGAATTGATTACGAATGATGCACTGAGTTTTGAATGTTTGAAGCATTTACATGAGTGCTTGCTCTTAAATCTACAGGACCCCTCCACTCCCATTCCCTGATAAGGAGCAATAAGATCAAGAAAAGCCTGTCAACGCCTTATTCATGATCACAATGGAAACCTAACTTCTTCCAATATCCTACCACTAGAGACTTCATTCTTCACGCATTCACTTCACGTCTCCTTATCAAAAAGGATTGCCAACCATGAGTTCAGAGAAAAAAAAACATCTGCTCAACCACTGACTCAGATCGCTTTCATTCCATTTCTCTTCAGCTTATCTAAAGAGGACGCATAACCCGCACTCATTCTGCGCTGATCCCTGCTGATTGGGTATACGTCCATGGTTCCATGGCTGGTCTCTATCAGTCCACCAATTCGTGACGTTATCTCGTTCGAATTAATCTGGAAAATATTTTGCTCTTTTGTGCATCTGGGCCATCTGTTGGTTTATTTTTAAATATTTTTTTAATTTTCCGTCCCAATCTTTTTGGGCTATCTTTTGAATGTTGTGCTTCGTCTCTTGGATTTTTGAGTGATGTTTAAATTTAGTGATCGAGGTTTGCCAAAACAAATTTCTAGAATCCTTTTTGTCTCATCTTTTGCATCATTTTCGTGTCAAAATTTGAATTAGCCTTGTTAGGACTTAGTGAACTCAATGTTTGAATGCCTTTTTGTAACTCTTTCATGCATCCCAGGAATTATGGTTAGACTCTCTGCTGTGACAACTGCAACTGAAGCAACATATGTTTGTCGCCCTCGATTTTTTGAGGTGTTAAACGAAAAAGAAGTGAATTCGTTACCCTACCTGGAATAGCCTAGTACCCAACCAGTCCATATACTTTGAAAGGGAGCGCCTACTTTTCTGTGAAAATGGCAAAGTTTGGGAACCGTTCCTTGGCGGATACATTCTGAGAATGCTTCGTGATGCAACAGAGAAGGTTTTGTGGTGTCCCCGGGATCGAATCATGAGCCATCAGAGCCTTGATGCCACTACATCACAAGATAGTCCATTGGGCCGAAATATGTTCAATCAAATCTTATTCGTCTGTCCACTGGAACTCAAAAACTGTTCTACTGCCTACTGGAGTCCAAAAGTTGGGCGCGTCTGCCCACTGGACTGAGATTCTGTCAAAATTGTTGACCAGTTGTCTTGCTAAAAGTTCCTATGTCCAAATTTCAGAAGCACTCGAACCGGATCGGCACGTTTTCTTTGTCAAACCGAATCATATTTAGTTCACTAACGGTATTGTACCAAAATCGATGGATGAACTGAATGAATTTGAGTTAAATTTGTACCGAGAAATTAAAGAACTGCGAAGTCCTGGTTTAACTGATTTCAACCCTTCTCCGCTTAGAGAGTCAGTGCTTCTATCATTCCAGTACTTCCAGTGATTCCAATGCTTCCAGATTCGGATTTTAGTACTTCCACTGCTGCAATAGTTCTAGTGATTCGAATCTGCCAATGTTTCCAATGCTTCCACGATTAAAACCGGTTTCAATTACCAGAAGTCCATGACAAGCGGCCAGCATCACATTTTTTCTCCGTCATGATGGATCTAAATTTGGATTATTGAGTCAGCGCTGTAGTTCGTCTCGCAACTCACACACCCAGCTCCTCGTCCTCAGTGGTAAGCAAAAGCAACGACCCCTCGGAATCACTTTATCGCTCAGCCCGAGGGAGCATTCACTGGAATTGCTGTCACGCATATCCTTACGTAAACATCACTCTGCTCACATGGACACAGAGGAGGATTCTAATTCTGTAAAGGTCACTGAGAAAATTGCTTGTCAACAGCCTGCAACCTGCCACGTGAATGTAAGAATTCGTCAAAGGCGAACTGATACTCCTCGTTTGGTTGCGAAACAGCAACCAGCACATCCGCTCAAGCGATTCTGCAAGGAGGCACAGTATAGCACAAGCCAATGTCACTCGAATCTTGTCAAAATACGGCACCCTACCCGCCCGTTGTCGTCGGGTCGAGGTGCGATTGGCGCACAAAACCACTTTACCTGGCTCGAAACTATCTTTATTTGCCTCTCATAGAATCCATTTTGTTGTTGTTCGTGCTGAGTGGCCTGCCAAGGCTGTGTCCTTGGATACCCACAGACTCGACTCATAGCAACAACTGCCAACTGGCCTACTTCCTTTTCCGCATTCTCTCCGCCCCATGCTGGCCCTTGTCCCCGCTGCCGCCTTTCACCAGCCTCATGCTGTTGTGTGCGCTTCGCCGTGACACATTACAGAGCCACCGGGCGCTATTATCTCTTAGAAGGTGCCATTGGTTACATTCCAGGTCACCCGCAATTGGATGATATCAAATTTATCGCATGAGATACGAGCGTTTGGTGTGGGTGAGCCACCACTGAGCATGCCCTCAACAGTGTTCCCTTTGGGATCGGACAGCGGGTGCTTGCCGTGGTGTTTGTGCATGTATCTCTCTCTCTCTTTGCCGTGTGTGTGTGTGTGAGAGTGGGGAAGTGAAGGTAATGTGCTCGCGTATCGTACACCAAATCGATGATGACCTTAATTTAGTTGAATGTTTCCCATTGGTGCTGTTAGCGTAGTTCGTCAGGGACATATGGTGTCGCCCTTATAATGAGCTACATGCAACGCCTTTACTTTTTAATTGCCACACACGAGCGAGTCCACGAGGGGAGGGATGGGAGAGGGCGCACTCCGCACAATGGTCAGCGATTGTCTGATGCCAATCGAACCGAATTTCCTGCATCAACCTCTGATCGAGGGCGGCCTTCGCATGCGACTCACTGCCAGGTTTTGGATCCAAAAACACAGTCCAATTAGAACCGTTCACTAGCGGTGCGCTTAAATGCCACACAGTCGCGTACGATTGGCCTCTTAGTTTTAATTACGCCGCCGTCGCCGCCGCCGACATTAATGGGAGACCGGTGGGGGGGACCTCTGCAAACATTGAATCCTTTTTGCGGAGGTCTGCTGCTGGCCTTCGTTTTGTTTGCATTTCCTGGGAACGGTCTAGAAGGGGAAAGAAACAAAACAAAACAAAAATTACACGCTCGGTGGGCTAGATGCCACCGGCTTGGATGCGTGTTTCGGTCTATTGACAGACCGCAGAGGAGATCAGAGTTCCATCACTCTTCTGACTTTTCCCAGCACACACCGCACAACGTTCGAGGATGACACGGAGACAAACAGAGAAAAGGGAAACAGAAGAGCAAAAAAAAGAAACCGAAGGAATCCTCAAAGAGATCGGAATGACGAACTACCACCAGCACCACGACGAGCACCAGCAGCACCACCAGTCGCCTTGGGTGGTCGGCCACATCATCGTCGTCAGTTAGTTAGACCGTCGTCAGTCGTGCACGGGTCCCTTTATCTGCGACGGCAGCCGAATCAAATTGAAACTGGAGACCGCCGACGATCGGCGAAGAGAGACCGACCCCTTACTCGCTCTCGCTCTCGCTCTGGCTCTCTTTGCCACCTACCAGGACGTTGCAGCGGGTTCAGACTTCACAGTCAGTGTTTGATACCGTGAATGTTTCCATGTTGCTTCCTCTCATTGTTGTCTGACTGCGCGACTGCGACTGTCTGCCTGCCTGCCTGCCTGCCTGCCTGTCAGTTGGTTGGGCTGTGTGAATTTGTCCAGCAGCGCGATATATGCGCTCTTGGTTGCACCCATTTCCTCCTCGGGGCCACACATAGGAGGCCTGCATGGGCGCACAACAGTGCGAAGGAATGCATGCATGCACTTATCCTCTACACGCTTCATTTTCAATATTGGCCCTAGTGTGTGCGGTTCCCGGCGCACAGCATATGAACCGGGGGCGACATGCTTGTATGCCTCCGAGTGCTGGCGCGGCAACGATGACGATGGTGGTCTGTCGTCGTTGTCTGTTGCTTGGTTGTTTTCTTTTTGGGGGAAAATTAATTTAATTAGCGGCCGGGTCTTAGCTTCCAGACTTTGGACTGGAGGCATGTAAATAAACCATGAAGTGGTGTGGTGGAGAGGACTCTCAGCTTCGCATCGGGGCGAGTGGGACGGCGCGGCATCTTGTTGAGTTGAAGAGCTTTGTTGATCCTCCGTGTACCTCGATTTTGTCTCATTTCACATCACTTAACGTGTCAGGCTGTCGTTATTCTCGTCTTAATTCGTTAAAAATGACTTCTTTGAAAATGTGCCCCAACTCGATGTCGTTCCTTTGCTGTGACAGTTTGACTTGCACCTGGTTGTGGAGCAGACATGATTCTCTACTTTTCTTCGCCGAAAATCCGATCACGTTTTGTGTACACACATCGTCCACTTACAGGCTCTGCCACTCAAACTCAAATGGACACCCATTTACCAACTCACTTAAATCGTCCATAAATCCATCGCGTCTTTAACACTGAAGCGCCATTGAAATCAGTTCACTTACACAACTGTATGCGACGACCCCCACACGGCTGGTGGTTGTATAAAATCGCATGACTTCAAGTTTCACTTTTATAATCTCTGTCCGACGTGGTCGTCGTCGTCGTCGTCGTCCCGTCCTGATCGTGAATTGTGTTAATGTGATCTCGACTGACCCACTTTCGGTGTGGCGAGATTGTGCCACTCTTGTATCTCATCGGCGGACGGTGTCACCAAATCGATGCAGTTCCACAAATAGTCAGTTTAACTGACTGAGCTACAGAGTTACGTGAAATTAATTAGCAAGCTCTAGTTGCTGTTGCCTTAATTGGTGGCATAAAAGGAACATTCGTGTGAATGTGCCCAGGTACGGAAGTATCTTTTTTTATGACAGCGCCTCTGGCATGACGTGAATTTCTGGTGTTTACTAGACGAAATTTCAGGAGAAAGTAGATCACGGACTGCCTAGGGCAAACCTTGAATCGATCCGATGTCGGCCCTCTGCTTTGTACGCAGTTGACTGGAATTGTACTCGTAATTGTCATGCCAGCGAAAATTGTCATACATACAGTATACAGCATTCTTGGCGCTTGTTTATTTGCTGTTCATTTTCGACATTTAGGTGGTTAGTATATGGGTGCCCTTACAGTCTTGCGGACGAAGCTTACTTACACCAACATGTTGGGTTCTAAGGACACAATGGGGGATAGGGGATGTTTCTCTACAGTGAGACCTTCTTTTACTCCAGATTTATTGTTGAATCGTAGAAGCTCTTCGGTTCTACGCCACTTAAGTCATCCAGCTCTAGGACTTTCCTTGGCACTGCCTTCTTTTCTTTCGCAGAGCAGATGTTGGACAGTTTATATTTCTTCCCCAGGCTCTGTAAAGTTCGCTGTGCGCTATGTTAAGTCCTAATGCATGCGTGTTTATAGCACAGTGTCCGGTAAGGACTCCAATTAGCATGCGCATTTAATTGCGACTAAAGTTGAACATAACTTGTCAACTTTAGTCGCAAGCTAATTGGAGTCCTTACCGCTTTTTGCTCAGCGTTAACCACAAGGCTCTCGATGTTGCTCCAATTTCCAGACCAAGCCAACGAGTTCGAGGTCTGTTCAGTGCTTCGTTTTCCAGCTTTTTCCTTATGAAGCTCAGCGATGCGGATGTTTCAGAAATTGCCCGAGCTCCGATCAATTCTTCGCGAGACTGTCCACTTGTTCGTTTCGTTGGATGCCAGCGTGCCCTGGTATCCAGCATAGGGTCACCGTTTTCACGTAGGATATCTTACTGACGCTTGGTCTGCATAACCTGTCCAGTGTCGATGTAAAAATGTCCGATGTTATAGGCTTTATTGCCGCCTGGGTGTATGGCTGAAAATGGAGATCGATTTGTTGGTTATGTTGTGTTCTCAGTGCGTTCTTGCAGTCCCAAAATCTAAGCAAGAAAGCATTTTCACGGGAAACTTGGGCTTGTTATGAAAAATGGTCATGTTTTATCTGGAATGGCTATGTTTTATCGAAGATTTCCAAGACCACTGCGCGAGAGTGTGGCTGAATTTCGTTACAGCACGTATGTTTGTTTCTTCAAATTGTGGTTAGTCCTAGTCTTTTTTGCGTCTAGTCTCTATTCTCCTAGTCCTCACAAATTCGGACGTAACCTAATCATCACTTGAAGAATTTCAGCGATTAACATATCCATCCGCGTGAGAATGTGCCTCACTGTTGAAAGCGGGTTTGTATGAAATATTCGCGTCAACTTAGTGTTTGTCCACAAACAATATACACTCGACGCTTTGCGTGAATGATAGTCTTCAGTTCATGAGTCAAATGTACATTGCATGCAAGCAAGCATGCTCATGATAATTCGATGTACAGAGGTTCTTGAAACTCTTCACCACCCACTGGCTAAAAACAGCATTTTGTGAATATTTCACGAATGTATGACAATTGTTATTTGTTATCCAATTTTATGATGTTTCTGCATCAATTTCAAAACGTTCATCAGCTGTCAAAAGGCATATTTCTTTCACGTAATCTTTTTTTCTAAGCTCAAGCGGCTAGGCATTAATAAAGGACTAATGTAGCTATTGTCTAACGTGCTAATAGACAGTTCATATCAAGATATCAAGAATGGCAACGGGTCTGGCGCTGGCGCTTTCGTTGAGTGGGACAACATTACACTGCACACCTCGTTAGGTAAATTTGCGTCGGTCTTCCAGACGGAAACCTATGCGATCCTAATGGCCACGAACTATATTGTGAAGAACAGGTGGAAGGGGCGAAATTATTTGTGTCTGTAGCGACAGCCAAGCTGTGCTTAAGGCCCTACTCAACCCTTTAACGACTTCCAGGATAGTCGAAGAATGCAAGGCTTCTCTAAATTGGATCGGCGGGTTAAATTCACTACTTGCCTGGGTCCCGGGCCAACACGGGAGCACGGGAAATGAGATCGCCGATAAACTTACAAGACAAGGATCAGAGGAGATACTCTTAGGACCCGAACCTGCGTTGGGACTACCGGCGTCCTCGGTTAGGGCTTCCATCGATGGCTGGGCTTCTCGAGAGCACAACCGGAGTTGGCATGACTCTCCAAGATGTAGACAAAAAAAGCAATTGCTCCCTAATGTCTGTAAGAAATCCGCGGCATTCTTGTTATCTCTCAACAGAAAAGACTGCAGACGACTTACCGGCGTACTAACTGGCCACTACTCCATCGCCAAACACCTAAATGTGCTTGGCCTAAGCGACGAAACCCTCTGCGACGTCTGTGGAGAAGACGACGACACTGCAGAACACTTCCTCTGCCAATGTCCGGCCTTTGCTCGGATCAGATGGTTGTTATTTGGTGCTGATGAGGTGACAGCTGATGATGTAGGCTTCTCATCACAAAAGCGCCTGCTTCTGTGAAATTTCATTAATTGTAGGTTGCTGCCTAGTAGTACAATGGACCAGGTTTTGAGTCTGAGTGCTCCAGAGCAGTGTTCAAATATCGCCGACAAAAAAAAAATGGCAACGGAACTCCCACTAATTTGTTCGAAGTAAGAAATGGCCTTCAACAGGTTGTTGTTGACTGATCCCTGATCCTGTTTAAAATGTACACAAAAAATCGCTCAAATCTTTTTTCGAATAACCCTCAACTGACCGTTTAAACGCTGTCTTCTGATTTTAATTTTGACACTTCATCAAAGAAATGTTGAGTCTTGTGGGATGTTTTGTTGTTGTTGTTGAAAGATTTTCCTGTAACCACTGGCGAAGCTTGCCTCATTACATGATTCCAGGCTCAAACTTTTAACGCGGAAACTTTTCATAAATGTCACTCGTCAAATAGCTGTTCAGTTCCAGCGCAATGCAATGTTTTTGGAGAATCAATGAATGCTCGTCACCCGTGATTTCGCCTTCGCTGTACATAGATTGCTTCCTACTAAAAGGAACGAAAATGTACTTTCAAGTGATCATCACAGAACATGTTTGTGCTAGCAACAGAGAGCACATGAATGCGCTTCGGTCGCTTTCTTCATTACATCTTCACTTTTCAACACATTCGAAGTTGAAGATTCCTTCTGTTGACGCTGTATTACCACTTAAATTTTGGCACACCGCTTACAAGTGCTTACAAACCGACCTTTGCGTGGATTTGACGGTTCTTGCTAGTATCCTCTGCGTAAAGTCTCTGCTGCCTTTTAGGCCCTCAATGTGGGCGAGCCAATGAAGTCGGGAGATATCAGTTCAATTAAACAACATTACTCAGCAGAAAGTGTATTTTAATGGATCGTCTGCTGATTGATTCCATGTTTTTGTAGTGCTCTCAGACGCCGTGATATTTTCCTCTTTTGCTTTTTCGGTGAACTCAGACTTCATGAACGTCAGATTACTGTGAATCTGTCATTCTGAGACTTCAATGCTACGAAACAAGTCCAGCTGATCAGTTGAAGACTTGATCGAAGATGACGTCTTCGCTGCTCAAAGATGTGAGTCGAACTGTTTGCTGGAGTTGCAGTTGAAATGTCCAAATTCTATTGTGCGTGCTTGTCTGCTGGTCGAAGCGGATGAAGCCAGGACCCTTACAAAGAATTTTCGATGTAAAAACACATCACCAACACGCTCAATATCCAGCGGAATAACAACAGAGAACACAAGCCTATGCACAACCGTAACTTTCTCGGATCTGGCTGCAGTCAGTTTTGTGCTTCAATTCGCCCCAAACGTAGAGCACTCATCTCGTCGGTGCTTCTAAGACTTCGAATGCTATATACGAGCAGTCCAACTGATTGAAGGCAGTAATAGACACACTTTCATCAGAAATGTCAGTTGCCTCCGCAACTTCAAGTCCTCACTTGTCACACTGTACACTCGGGCGTTCTCTGGCCAGATGAACCCGAACGACGTGAACCACCCAAGATGACGTCCAAAAACCGCATTTTGCGGAAGTAATTCTCTGCCGCATTTCTTGAATATTTCTATTCCCCTCCGCCACCATCCACGATGGCATTTTCTGACGCAATGTGAGTGTATATCTCGCCGAGTGTCACACTATCAGCCGCCCCGTCTCGATTTCGAGTCGCATAGTTGGGGTAAAAGATAGCGCATCTGCCTCAACCGCAAAGTATTATATTTCCACCGCTCTCACAGCCGACACAGCCCTAGAACATAATGATTCATGCAATGTTTGCACTCAACGTGCGTGGGTTGCGCGATAAACAATTCAAATATGCGAGGTGACTGCTGGCGCTGGCGGTGGCTGATGGTCGGGGGTGGGAGCGAGAACAACGCCAATACCCATTAAAGAGCAATTTCTTGGCAAACTTGTGGACACTCCACGTACAGCGGGCGCACGCTCCTTCGCGCTGATTGACCGCAGAAAATCAGATACGCACCCTAATTTACTGCGGAACCCTATCAATGCAGCACCGCATCGTCAAATTGTGCACACAACCAAACGTCACATAAATTCACTAGTTTAGTGTATTCATAAGGTATTTGATTAAATTATTGTATCTTCACCTCACGTAGTTTGTGTTTCATGAAAATGCAATTACGCGACCGACCGACCAACCGTCAGACTGAGTGTATTACTTTGTGCTCTCTCGCAAGCACTAACCGCACCTCCTTCCTCATCGTCATCGTCTGTCTGTCGGTCGGTCGGTGAGTTGTGTTGACGCATCAGCTAGGCTTGTGTGTGCCTCTTTAAATAATGAACTGAATGCACAACAGCATATCCATAGATACACATATCCAATGGCCGCCCCACCGCCCCCTGCCCCGCTCACCATTCATGTGATTGCATAGCACAGCAACCTTGGGGAGCGTTTTCAAGGTACACACGTCAACGGGGCAAGTACGAGTGTACAGTGGCGTGCTGGTGTAGCGCGTGTAGACGTCGGACTTATAGTTTGTAGCCGTTTGGATACATTATGTGCATCCACCATTGCTGACGATGGCTGATCGTAATTTCTGCCGCCTCTTCAAGAAATATTTTATCTCGTAGCGAGTGACTGCGCGTCATGTAAACTATTATTAAATCATTTTTTTTTTTTTTGCATTTCATTTTGTCTAGGGAACTCTTCAGCGAGGCGCTAGCCTGGCCTCTGCTGGGGCCGCAGGTCTTAGGTAATGGCGCAGGAGTACTGAAATACCGTGTGCGAGTGGTGGAGATGGCGTGAGCGAGGATATTTCTTGGCAATTAACTCGCCTGAAGGACGACGCAAACACACGCCGCTCCCACTCGCCATTCGCCTTGAACTGTCGAACTTTGCCGCGGAGACGGAGGAGCAGAGTCCGTCCGTTAATTAGGAACCACCTCGAATTTCTTCTTTCCCTTTTAATGACTTACAAAGACGAGCTGAGCGGGCCAGGGCCGAGGTCCTATCCGAAGCAAGGATTTTTCGAATTTGTACGAATCCACAAAAAAAAAAAAAAAGACGAGAAACGAAAAATGATGAGATACAGTTCAAGGGCATCGCACCTTCGCATGGACTTTGAAACGAGAACCAAACGAGGCGATTATCGTTCCGTTGTGTGTACCACCGTTGTCTCGCTCGGACCAGTCATGTGCGCGGCCATATCAGCGGGCAAAAAAAAAAAGATGAACAAAAAAAAAAAAAATTAATGACGGACTATACAGAATTTCGATTTAGATACGAGGTTATGACGGGACACACAGTATCTGTGGCGTGTGTTCATCGTTGTTGTTGTGCTGCTTTTTTTTTGCTTTGATGTAAAAATTCGTTGATTTCACCTTGAACGTCTGTTGAACCTACTACCTACACACTCTCTGGGCTGCAGAGAGCAGGGATCGCGCATTCGGTCGGTCATTCGGATTGTCTGCTTTCGTTTCACACTTGGCTTGATTCTGAAAACATTTTTGACTCGCACGAAAATCGATAAGTAACCTGATCGGTTTGTTGGCTTGGGTGATTGCGAGCCCAAATGTGTGGTGTGTGGTTATCTTTCAATCGACGACGATGGTGGAGGCCGCGACAAAGGACAGTGGCCCGTGCTCCAAGTGCTTCTCAGTTTATGGCGAGTGAATCAGAAAACTCAGAGATGTTCAGTGTTGATCTGATTTTAGGCCAAGTTTTGCTGCAGGGCCTTGACGGCCGATTTTGGATGTCCGAGGGCTCGACACCGTCCATCTTAAGCGAAATTCAGCAGATTTCAATCAAGGAAACTATACTTCTAGTATTGATTCATCAATTATGTACTTCCTTACCGAGTCTTCCTTGTTTCTCAGATCAGGCACCCAGTTCTGAGTCTGAAGTCTGGTGCAGTCTATAATGCTGGACGATACATCCAAAGGTTGTCCCAAATCCGCGTTTGATTTCCATTATGCCGATGGGTCGGTTTTCCTGACTAACTTTGTCGAACCACTGATGTTCATGCACTCGATGTGTCTAAGTCAGTTTCTCCGTTTTCCGGAGACGTCGGTTCATTCGGCTTCCTTGCCGACTGCACCAAGTATCCGACACGAATCTCTTCTTTCGAAGCGGCCAAGGATCAAATCTTCATTTGCAGTTTAGCGCCATACACCTTGAGGAAACCCCTCTCTAACTACCTCGGTGTGCATTTAATCTTGCCATTGTGTGAGATGATCTTGCCTCGACTTGATTTTAGCCAAAAGAAATTAGGTTTACATCGATCGCTAGCGTTCTTCGATGGTGATGGCATTGCTATCGCTACCACGAACCATGTTGTGACGAACAGGTGGAATAGGCCTTGCTCAACCCTTTAACCCCTTTCAGGGTAGTTCAGGAATACAAGTCTTCTCTGAATTTGATCGGCATTCTGAATTCGATAAGACTTGTCTAAGTCCCGGCCCATCGATCATGGAAAAGAGATCGCCGATAAACTTGCTCGGCAAGGATCAGAGGAGGTACTCTTAGCACCGGAACCTGCATTGGGAATACCTGCATCGTTGGTTTTTTTTCAGATGTTTTACAGTTAGGGAGCATGCGCTTGGTTTGTCTACATCGTGGAGAGTAATGCCTCCTCCGGTTGTGCTCTCGAGCAGCCCAACAATCGATGTAACCTAATCTTCCAGGATGTAGACTAGCCAAGCGCATGCTACCTAACGTCTGTAAGAAATCCGCGGTATTCCTGTTGTCTGTTCACAGAAAAGACTGTAGACGACTTACCGGGAATAGGCGATGAAACCCTCTGCCACGCCTCTGGAGAGGACGACGACACTGCAGAGCACTTCTTCTGCCACTGTCTCGCCTTAGCTAGCTTCAGATGGTTGTTATTTGGTGCTGATGAGCTTAGAGCCGGCCATGTAGGCTCCTCATCACAGAAGCGCCTGCTGGTATTCCTCCAGAAGGCCATGCAATTTTACCAACTGACCAGTCCCTCAGTCTGAATGCTCCATTGTAATGTTAGTCAGTGGTTGCTTTCTAGAGTTGTGAACCAGAGCTGCAAAATGGCGATACTCTCGCCATCTTCTGTGGCAATGCAACTTCCCCTGAAATCATTAGAGTTGCTATCGTTCGACCATGCTCTCCCAGAAGAGCCCTCGCTAGTGAAACGTCTGCTTTTCCGGTGTGCCACGGTTTAAGATGTGTGAACCTACATGTTTTAGACCATGGTGACAAAGTTGCAAAGCTCACATTTCCAACCACTCATTCGGACTTGCTTCAGGGTCTGCTGGATGTGCCCCAATCTGTGTGACTTGGGCCCTTAGTGCCCTCGATTGAAGCAACCGTCCGTTTCCTAACTACAGGCCTCAGTTGTGACTTGCAAGATTGTTCACTTATTTTCAAAGTTCAACATTTTCAAGTGTCCATGATTGCTTAAGGGGACTTACACAAGTCTCCAACACCAACTTTCATTTACATATGTACGTAGAGACCGATCGAATTCGTTTCCTCTTAAATAAGCTAAAGTGAACGAAACTTAACGAAACTTAACGAAACTTAACGAAACTTAACGAACTCAACGACACTGAACGACATGATTGTTAATGTCAGTTATTGTCGCTTCATTCAGAATAATTGCCAACAAACGAGAATTTCGTGAAAAAACAGCTTTCTTTCGTCCCATCTGCGCACATCTCTCCATGATCACCCGAACCCCAATCGCGAATGTGACACGCTACAATTACAGAAGCTCATGCCTTTGAACCGTCATCCCACCCTCTTCCCCTGTATCTCCCCCTCGATGCTGAGCAATTATCCCCTCATCATCGGCACACGCGAATATCGCTCACGTTTAGAACATTCCGTGTCGCTCCCCGGTGCTTCACCTTACATTTGCCAGTCCACACGATCGATCTCTTGACACTCGCGCCTCCCTCCCTGCCCCGCGACCCCGATGATCACGCCCAGCTACACATTCAAATTATCTCTCATGCCCCTGTCGCTGCCCTGAACTCCTGTTTGACATCCAAATTAGTTTAGCATTGATTTTGATGACGTCAATTGACAATTGAAGGGCATAATAATCATCGAAACAATTTTCCATACTTCCGCCATACACACCGCTTGCGTGCGCTGTTATTTGCACACGAAGCTAGTCGAATGCCAAGACCTTATGTCACATCACATTTGTATTTGGCGAAGCGATTACATCCGGAGAGCCGCAGCGAATCTCTGCGGTCTTGGGTCAGAGATTCAGGGAAGACGCGACAAAATGAAGACTGGTTGGCGCCTAGTAGCCCGCCAAGGCTGAGTGAAACTTGTCGACTGCGAAAGATCGGTTCACATGCCCATGTACACAATTGTGTGTACATCAGTCACTGTTGTGCTAAATGACAGCGGCAACAACAGCAACAACAACATTCGCGCGAAGAGGTCAGGCTACAACGGAAAGTGTTGTGCAGTCGTTGCTATACGTTATGTAAGGCCAGACTGAATTCAGTGGAATGTCGTTTAGCTTTTGCGTGTGTATGGGGGCTTTGGCAAGGCAATGGGTTCAAAATTACAGTAAATAATGATTTAAGGCGTGAAGGAGGGTTTCGACATTTTAAATTGATGTTGTGGCTTTTTTTTAAACGTTTTTTTTAAGGGGACCCATCATGGTTTGGCGTGCGTATTCTCGCTCCACCTTGGGAGTTGGGTCTAGTTCGTACAGCAACTACAAGTGGTGCGTCTTCTGTTCTCTGAGCGCGAAGAGGGGCTTAAAGTATTGTGCGGACTCCAAATGGCTAAAGGCCTAGTGGTAATTGACTCAACCTTCCTTGTCAGAACTGAACGAAAAGTAGTTTCTGAGAACATGCATCTTTCATTTACGTACGTAGACGGCGATCTTTTTAGTTCCCTCTTAAATAAGATATCATAAACGAAACTTGACGAAACTTAACGAATTTCAACGAAACTGACCGACAGGTTTATTTTTTCTATATTCACGCAATTGCTTAAGTTTACTAAGCCTCATTCTGGATTGGTCTCAAGTTTCAGAAGCTTTGCTGGACAGTTTGTCGGCGGTGGCTTTAAAATAAACCTGACGAGACCAGGATCGAAACATCTCAGTAATTGCTCGTTGGAGCCCGTCGTTGTGGTGAAAAATAAACGCCAGACTGTTGCGGAAGTTCTGATTTACTGGGCCTCTTGGCTGTGTACGTCTAAATGGTTTGCTAAACAGCTTGATAAAGTCGAAAATACATCCATTTTCATAAGGGCAAGCGGCGAGTGATTGACTCACAGCGATTGACGCGAGTTGTTGGCTTTCAATCAAGGGTCTTTCGATCAGTCTCTCTTTGAGGCGGCTGAAGGGATGCACTTATGGTAGACTGATCCATTGTGATACCATTCGGATTATTTAGATTGAACCCTTCTGGAACTTAAGCTGAAGCGAGATACATTTTGCAATGGCTCTGAAGTCCTTTAAGGCGTTGAAAAATTGAACTCCGAGGAGTTTACTATTGAAACTACGAGACAGCGGAGCCGAGAATGAGCAAAGGCGTGATGCTTTCTATCGCCTCGTCATGTAAACAACTTCTGCAGAAGTCATCAACTATGCAACTGATGTTTAAGAGAGTTCGGAGCCTAGTCGGAGTTAGATCAACGTGTATTTGTTGGCTCGCAGGGCCTACATAACCATGCCCCTGTCCTGCGTAGCCATAGGCTGCAAATGTCGAGACGTAAGTTCAGGAGAGAGAGAGGCAAAGGACCAAAGGACTGTATCCTGTAATGACAGTAACCGCATGAATTATGTGGAATCTATTCAAAGAACGCGGCTGTTTTGATCTACAGACATCCAGTGTAGGTCAGATCCGTCTTGGAGGTTGTAATGCTTTCCAGCTATCTCGTGGTCGTTAGGTCGGAGGCATGTGAGGAGGAACATTTATAAAAATTGTTTTTTTATGTTTTAACAAATCAACTTAAATCCTCGATGAGGTCCTCATTGCGTGGCCGGGCAGGTTCCTGTTAAAGCGGGCACGTACACCTTGCCCGCGGTAGCGCGACAGATGGTCTTCCCTTCTGGATGTTGGGGCGCAAACTTCCTGGTCTGTGCTTTCATAAACGCATCGCTTGCCAACATAGAAGCTTTCCTGCGGCAACCCTCGATCTTCAAAATGGTCTGGTTCTCGTGTTGACACCTCAGATCGGGCTTGTGTCCAGTGAAGACGGTCTTGTCGCTTCAGTGGGAGAACACGTTTTGAATCCTCATCTGCAACCTTTTAAGTCTTAGCTGGCTGTTCTGCTTCGGCAGGTGCTGCTGCTGTCTTAACTGTTGCGTCAATCATTGTTACCCGAAACTTGACAGAGGGCGAAAACATTCGTGTCGAAGTCAGTTCAGTGGAGAGAGGGGCAAGTTTTTCGTTGAGCATTGTCAGTGACTCGAAAGAGGTGGGGCCGTGAAAAATCTTTCTTGTCGTACCTAGACAGGTGGGTCCAAGTGCGTAGGACGCACATACCCACAACGCCTCTAGCCGCCACTGATACTCAGCCATCTCCTCCAGAAACTAACGACAGATTGCTACAAGTTCGGAGTTTAGGGAGCCTTAATGGCAGATCGTGACTATCTATGAATCACGAGTGGATTCTACGTTCAATTTAAACCAGCTACAGGCTTCCGGGAGTCTTAGGAAGACGAATATAAAGCTGCTTGGAAAGCACAATGTCTAGCATCTGTCGCCGATTGTCAACAATAAGTATCCATATCTGCGGAGTTCTAAGACGGCTCTATTTTTCTCGAAGATCCTATCCAGGATCAGGGTCTCCAAATGCTTGTCGAGGGGGTCATTTGATGTTACGTTTCTGGGGTTATTGTCAAAATTTGCCAAGAATGCCATGTTGGACGACAACTGACTGCTATCACAGCTCCGCGGCTCTCACTCCTCCTCGCAGTGGTCAGGATGGATTGGATTGCTAGTCAGTTGTCGTAAAACTAAGTAAAACGTAGTGAAATGACGAACGGCGCCTATGAAGCGGTACGTTTAATTTTACCTAGTACCTAGCTCTTAGAGAACTATAAAATATAAGGGTACAGGCAGCACAACGCCGGCGCATATATTGCGATACATGCATGGTTGGAGACCTCACGCCTTTCATGTAACGATTTCCTCGGTAACCACATCCGCCCGGTTGCCTGACCCCTCTCAACCGAAAACTGACGTACGACTGCGTGCAGTGCTAGAGTCGCTATCCCAAGATAGGCTTACAACAGAGCTTCTTATTCCGAATGTGTCAGAAACACGGAGTTGACTGTATTCGAGAAGTTGAACCTCATCGCTGTCCTAACAGTTGCATCAAAATGACGACATAATGCATGAAGCTTGAAATCATTCCGAATTCAGGCACTTGATCTTGAAATGGAAAGTCTTTAACGAGAATATAGCATCTTTTCGCCTTCCTATGAGTGGGAGGTAATTGAATAAGTTTTGGACATCCACAGGCGTGTTCACTTTGAACCTTATTAGTTCCGGCAACAGTTTTAAAGCCACACGCTTGTTCGAAAGCAACGACGATGATGTACGAATTGCTTTCTCTGTCAACTCGTGGTTAGTGACCAACCCGGAAGTGCTTCATTGCCACTTAGCCAGGATAATGCAGCACAATGGTCTAAGTGGCGCTTAGCTTATACGCAAGAAGTCCTAGGCCAGTCTTAGAACCTTCAAATCGGCTTGAAGCGAAATTTCCCCAAAAAATGCGAAAGTCAACCGACGCGATGGTCCGAAATAATCAATATGAATTCAAATTGGAACGATACACGTAACGCGGTACCAGCGATTTACCATCGCCGTGGTTATGGATGATCTTTCCCTCTCGTCAGTGGACACGGCAAACAATGCGCTGTTACAGTTCACTTTTTTCTTCTTCTTCTTCTGTTCATTGTTGCTTACTGTGTGTATGTGCCTTCACCGAATGTCTGATCGGAAACAGAGAGGACCCTCGGAGTCTATGCAAAGCGCGATGAACGGGTTAAACCGTGCCGATGTAGCAAGTAGAAAGTTAAACTTTCAAATATTCACCGTGGCTACCAGATACAGATGCCATGATTTATCGATACGAATTCGAAATTAATGAGAATAGAAATTAAGCACAATTCAACGTGTCACCAGTGATCCAGCAATCATCACGCATTTGTGACATGTTGTATCTCCTCCAAATAGACACTAAAACTCGTGTTTCCTGCGTCTTATCTCGACATCTATTAAAGTAACGAGTATCGCGTGAAAATTCAATTCAATTAAATTCAAATGGAACAAAAAGCAAACCCCCTCGTCGTTTGACATCTGTCATAAAAGGCAATAAAAACCGAAAACTTTGTTGTTGGTCCTGTCATTTTGCAAATAATGTCATAATAAACAATCTGCCGTAAAACACACACTCTCCGTGTGTGTAATATGAGTGATATCTGTTTTAAAAGCGATCGTTAGCCGTCGCATAACGACACTCGTTCGCTGACAAAAACACTCGGTGATAAGCTGATGACATTAAAGACATTACTTTGGGATTTTATGGCCAACCAAGAGATGTGGCCGGGTGGGGTGTACTTAATGCATTGACACAATGTACGGGGAGAGGCACCTCTGTCGAGGTGTCGTGCTCGTGTACGCCTATGAATGGGAATGGAGTCTGATGCGGGGGGAGGTGGAAATGGAGATGGACTTGTGCGCGCTGTAGTTCTGTCGTAGTAGCGTAATTCAAGCTCTTAATTGAGATGTAATGGCTCGGGTTTCTTTTTGCGTCAGTTGAAATGGAATGTTTTTCAATGCAAGGGAATTTCAGTAAATTAGTGAAATAGACAGAGGGTGGGCGTCATCAGTTTTGCAACATCACCGGCTGAGACCTTAAAGCAACTTGATGAGGAAAAGAAAAAAATGCTTCCGTTGTTCAGTGGATTGACATTGACTACAAATCCCTAGTACTTAGGTAAATGTCTAACGATGACGTTGTATGGTGGCCAAAACTGGATATACTTACTTCTCAGGCCGACAACCCATCGAATCTCCGATCTTGAGCAATAGCTGCCTTCCATCGATGACGGTCCTGTGCACGTTGCTTCCAGTCATCCAAACCAAGCCGTCTTATGTCCGCAATGACTTGGGTTAACATTGTGTGGTGCTTCAGTCCGGGTGAACACAACATTAATAACAACAAAAAAATCTCTTCCGCTAATGCGAATGCATTCGAAAGGCAAAAACTCTTCGGGCCGAAGCTAAGTTGAACCCAAAGAAAAATGGCGGGTGGAACGAGTTGTTCTGCGTTTGATCTCGCTACCGATGTAAGTGCAGAGTAGAAAAAGACAACGTCCCTTACTACATCTGCCAATTTCAATGATGCTCTGCCCAAAACATCGAATATTGTGTGTCCTTTCTTGGGGACAGGATATGTATATTCCCCCGCTTTGCTCCAGATTATCGCTTTCGCGTCAAAGCCAGCATTTGTGTCTCAAAAACTTCCCCATGTGTCTGCCCCAACTACGTTTATGTAGCGTCAGTTAGGTGCTTTGGCGTCCCATTGTACGCAATTTTAGACGATCGTGTCGTTACAGAACAATGGCGCCCGAGTGAGTTCCGCGTTTTTTTCAAATTTTCCGCACCAGGTTGAGGTCCTTCCCCAATTGCCTGCGGCTCCCCCTACACGTTGACGTCCTCTGCTGCGTTCAATGCAAAATCAAGCATTGAACTACTTTCCCCGCCTTGAGTCAGGTGCTTAGTCCTCGCAATAAATGGCGTCTTTTCTCGAGTTCAACCAAATTCAAGTTACTTTCCCAAGCTTGAGCTGAGCAGCAGATAATTCCAAAATCCCCGATATATCAAACTGACACTCATCGGATTGCATCAGTGAATTCCCATCCGTGTGCATCTGCCATTTAATATCTCACCGATTGATCGGTTGCGTAGGCCTAACGCCACAGATCGCGATAGTAACACCAATCAAGAGTGTTGATTACACAATCGGCCAGCGCAGGCCGATGTGAAGTGAACCAAGCACACCGGAACTCTTGAAATAAAAGCACACCGGCAGACAACGGCATAAACTCATGTCGGAATCACTGAAACGAAAAACAATTCAGTCAACACCTCTCGCTCAAGAGAGTCTGTTATCTTGGCCGTCATATCGATCACTTCCAGGTGAAAATATCTCAACGAACCAGCACAAGTGCTGTGTGTGCAGAGTCTCGGCGGCTAGGTGGCGAGTACAATTTTCACTTTTTTACACTTCACTTTAATTGTTGCCGATTGTGTTTGCGTGTGCGTGTGAAGTTCGAGTTTAAAGTCAACAGCAGCATGCCACTTTCCAACTTGGCAACAGCGCGTTCGGGCTTATTGTCTCTCGATGGGATGTGCATAATTGTGGAGTGTTAATCCCATTCGAACTGACCCGACAGGTGATGGAGTTATTTTATGGTTCCTTGCAAAAGGCCGAAAGTCCCGTGGAGAGCATCAGGTTCCTGGTGTGGTATCTTTACCTTATGTCGAGGCTATTTTTTGTGCATCGCGTTGAGGATGGACAAAAGGTGAGAGCTGCAAATGGAACACCTTTGAACTGGGTCCTTCGATGCGTGACAAGGCACGACACGATACTCTGCTTTATATGCTTCTCTGAGCAGTCAACTTTGCTTCTGATGCTTTAATGTTGACGCACATCTTGTCCTATCATAGATCAGTTGCATTAGATTCAAAGTTTTGTGGTGAATTAAGGCGAACTGGGCCTAGATTCATCGTTAGTTCTCACTTTCAAGCCTAAAAAGACAGACAACAAGCGCAGTTTCCACTGGCACCATTCTGATCGGAAACCCCAAAGCAGACTGTAAGCCAAGCAAAGCACGATCGTGTCGTGTAATTCATAACGCCACATATTTGACACACGACTAAAGCCGATAATAAGACGCACATGTCCGGGTCGCTTTAGGAAAACACAGGTTTCACCACAAAGTCAAACATCTCGCTTGCAAGCGCCCCTCAGAATGTACACTTGTACTCCATTCGGAGGCAGCATATGGTCGGGAGTTTCGTTCACCTTATCGTAAAACAGCTTAGGTCTTAATGGGCTACGTGACACGCCTTTTATGAATGAGAATGAAGAAAGTACACGAAAAGTTTCGTTGTTTCAGAGCTTCGCAGGGCCTGTGTAATTACAGCTCATTGGGTTGTTTTTTGTTTATAAATATTCATGGCGAAGCCTCCGATTGAGAGATAGAATACGAATTTAGGAATAAGCTACTTCTGCTTCTGCCGCAACTCGAGGCATTGCACGTGTACGACCTGGATGCTTATCACTTATGGATGTGCATCTTGGTACGTCGAGAGATGAAGGAAATCTTTGCTTTTGAAAGCGGGGCGGATATCGCTGAGCCAGCGATAATGACAGGTGTTTGAGAAGTCAGTGACTTTTTAAAAAAATAAGTTATTTTTTGTGCTAAAAAAACGTCTTATTTCTCAGCACAGTCTCCTTGTGACTCGATAGATTTAGTCCAGCGTTATTCCAAGTTTTCCAAAAGACGTGATGATCCAATAGACGTGATGAGCCAATAGACGTGATGAGCCAATAGACGTGATGAGCTCTTCTTTCGAAAAACATCTCTTTTGTTCAGGTTTGGAAACAAGAAGTGGGCGTACGGGCTAAAATCTGTTGATTTTGGTAGATGGGCGTAGCAGTTCGCAGCCCAATTTGTGGATTTTTGCCACTCATTCAAAGAGGTGACACCTCCTCCGGATGGGTTTATCATGTCCAAATATTCATGCAAAATGTGATGTTGATCCTCAGACCACCTCAAGTACTATAAATCTCCGATGCAGCATCATTCCATTGATTTTAACGAGGATTTTTGCTTTGTTGCCGGTCAAACTTTGGGCGACTTGAATGTTCAGCGTCACTTATGATGGTACGAAGTGGTTAACTAAGCCACTTCTTAAAAATTGAAATTGGGAGAGTAGGTTCCCCATAGTATTCATCGATCACATTCTTGGTTTGGATGATCATCAGCGCTCAAAAGTCTGCGTTTTTTTTCATTTTCGTTCATATTAAAGATGTTCTCTGGTTTCAATGGCTCCCAAAACAAAAACTAAATGAAGCAGTTAGCTCAAAACTTGACAGAAGTCTGTCAATAGGTGACAGTTGGCGGGAGCCGTGTCGCATTTAAAGATACTGCGAGGGAATACATTCAATATACATTCGGATAGGCACGAAAGGCTTGATCTCACTCACCCAACACCTTCTCAAAATAATCTTTAAAAGCCAGTTCCTGCGTCGTAGCTTGTAAATCACAGTGACGCAGTCATGTCACCTTACGTTCTGTACAGAACCAATTCAAAAGTCGATTTATTCCTTTAAGGAGACCGACAAAAGCTCAAAGAAGATGACAAACGGCGCAAGATCGCTTAACTTCGGCGATTAATTGGGGTCTAGCACCTACAAAAACCACTTTTGTCGTGGATGCTATTATCCTCTCGGGAGTCTATGTTTTCTCCTCAGAACGTTGGGTCATCAAGATTGCTGGAGGAGTGTCTGACATCGATCGCAACGTCATCAATCTGGTTGACGGTTGCTTGATCGGGTCCCTTTATGTTAGGATGTTGTCTCAACTGAACAGTGTCGCTATCTACTGTTGCAAGGGGTTGATGCGTGCTTCGTTGTAAAGCTTGTTGCTGTGGCGCTTACGCATCAAAAGATAGATGCCATTAAGTGTCAATTTCGAGTGGCTGTTGAAGTTCAACACTTCCGTGAAGTTAACGCCAAGCTACTTGACATTTTTGTCTGTTGAAATTTCCGTACCGTTAGGGGGCACTATCTTTATGTTCCGACAATTTCTTATAGCCATCACAGAGCACACAGAACACTACGTTGTCTAAGTATCGCTTTACACAGCAGATGTTTGCCGCGCGAATAAGGATCATCTACTGAAGTTGGCTGCATCCACCTCGGAATGGTCTCCTTAAACACGTATGTAGGTACCGATTTGCCAGCGTTGATACAAATACCCCATTTCGTGTAGCAGCCACATTTTGTTCGCTGTCTGGATTTGAACACTTCGCGTGGCGATCAGTGGTGACTTCTAGCATAAATCAGCGAGTCATCTTAGAAATCAAGTGACAAAGTCGACCAGTCTGCGATCGTTATCGGATGTGGTGTCGTGCAGGTTGTGATTCCCGATGACTTTAGCAAAGATGGCCTCCTAGTCCCAGCTTTGCATTGAAATCTCCTAGGCGGGGCGTGGGGGCAAATCAGGCTGATTTTCCCCCATATAGGCTTGATGCGAATTGTTGTGAGGCACTCGCTTTTAGAAAGAAAGCTTAAAACTTTTTGCCTAAACCTGCTTTGAACAACAAATCCACATCCAAATAAGTACCTCTCTCTGTTTCATCCTCATTCATTTGTTCAGTGATTAGCGATGACGGCACACCTCTATGGGCCATTCAGGCCGACAAAAAAATGTGTGTTCGGCTTGCTGACCCGGAGGAGGGGTTTCTTTGTGTGTGCGCAGCAAACTGCTGGGGAAAAGCAGTTCATGGGATGACATCTTGTTTTGGCTGTGGCCCGTTCCATTTCACCGCATTTTCTGGTGATATTTGCTGTATAGCAGTCCAGAGCCTCCACGAGTTCGTTGGTTGCACATGGTCCGTTAAAGGACCTTCCACACGTGCAGAACCGAAGATTGTCGTCCTTAATCCGTTTGCACATGGTCCGTTAAAGGACCTTCCACTACACGTGCCGAACCGAAGATTGTCGTCCTTAATCCGTTTGCTGTGGTTGTCAACATAAAATCCGTCCGTATTTGAAGCATGTTGTTGTTTCTAAAGTCTGAACCAATTGTTTTTTTTTTTACTTTGGGAAGTAGTTGAATTCACGCACAACCCTCAACTGGGTCCGCATGCGTCCGGTGACGGTAAACCCGCTGAGGCTATGAGCGTCGCCGCTAAGCGTAGTGCTCGTCTGCTCCAACTCTGGCCCCGACCAAGTCTCGGAAGCAACCTTTTAGACCTGAGCTTCGAATATGTCAGAGTAGCTCTAAAAGGGAAGGTAGTCCTTGGTGGCTTTGCATTGAAAGCTCCTATAACGAACTTGCTGTCGAAAATAGGTCATTTATCGTCTCTATGTACTTTCTAGGAGATCATAGAAATTATCCCTGCTGTTATCATTTTTGTCCTGTCCTGACTCACTCTTCACCACTCTCCTTAGCAGCCACCAACGACGTTCCACTGGGGTTGGGTACCTCATCTTCAATCGAAGCTCCTCGGGTCCCGGATTTCACCACGTAGAGGTTAGATTAAGAGTTCGTTGGCAGAGGCTATGTGCTTGCGATCGCTTTAAAATCCAATCACCAATTTCCGTCGCTAGTTAAAATTTAAGAGCACTGCATTTACACAACACAACCTTGTTGTGGGACTGTTCACAACGCCACACCACTTTGCATAAACCTCAAAACGCAAAAATAAAAATAAAACATACGGGAAGACAATTTCGTGAGGTTATCACTCAACCGCAGGCAAGCCGCACAACTCGCTGACTAATGCGGCTGATGATTTCAAGGTCCCGCCGAGGCAAAAAAACGAAATCAATCAAAAATCCGAAACTAATAAGAAATCAAACAAAAAAAAAAGAAAATCCAATCCGAAGCCAAGGACACGACACCTGAGCCTTCAGAGTGAGTCTCTCCATATTTTTTTCTTGTTTCTGATTTTGGCTGCGGGATTTCTAAGAATTCCTCGATGAGAGGTGCAGAATATTAAAGACGATACTCTGAGGTGTGTCAACGTGAGGTTGACGAATGAATTTTGCGCCGTCACTGCTGGTCTCCTCCCATCTGACGACCGCTGACGTTGATTGATATTTGATTTTTTTCGGACAAAACTCGAGTAGATTTCAACGAGAAACTGTCAAAGTTGACGGAATTCAGCACCAAAATGATATCGATTCGAGTCACTTAACGTCATGCATGTTCGTGTCAGTTCGTTGATGGGAATTTGACTGAGTTTTAATCAAACTTACATCGCTGCCAGCCCGGTGATGCTGGAGAAAGTTCGCGAGAATGGCTGATGAGCAGGGGAATGGTGAATTTGATCTTTTATTCGATAAGCAATGCATCGTGGGTGTTTCCATTCCGGTGACACTCGCAGAACGGACATCCGTCTGCATCGACGCCGACAAGAGACAACCTGTTTCGTGCACAACAGGCAACAAGATTTGACAATAAATCGTCCACCCTGCGGCGCAGCAAACGCAAATTCGCTGCATTTTTTCCACCTCCAACCAAACAACAACCAGTCACAAGTCCAAGTGAAACCTCTCATAAACTGAAAGTTCACCCCCAAGGGTTCATTAATTACCTTCACTTAACGCGGGATAACAAATGCAACCCGGCCAAAGCTGAGACCGTGTACTTCCACTTCCGCAATGACGCCACCACCGCCAACACACCACCTACGCCCGGCCAGCGGCGAATGCATTCACCTTCGCAACGAAAACGAAAGTCAATCGCTGTTGGGGGGGAAATGTCATATCTCCTTGGCTCTCCCCGCCCCCTTCCCCTCTCTGAATATTTATTAACTATCTCATGGATACATAACAAACCTCGGTGCCGAGACAACCTTTCTTTCTTCCCGAACTTTCTTATCAAAATCCGAAAACAACACACGAAGGCGCAAGCAAGCAGATGCAAGAGAAGAGGAAGTGTTTTCTCTTCTCAGTTCGAGCCTATTGGCTTGGCGGCAGTCCTCCTCCTCTCCTGCGATGGCAGCACTCCCCCACCAGCACTGCTGACACACGGCGCTGCTGCTGATGGCGTTAGGCAAATGAATTGTCTCGCATTAAAGTCAAAAGTGAGATCGTGACTGTGGCCACACTTGGGCGCGCAGAAAAGGAAACTAAACAATGACACATACATGTCATCCACCATGAACACACACACACACACACACACACACTGTGCACAGCCGGAGTGTATCTCATTCAGCGTAACGTAATCCTATCCATTTCCAAATCCATTCATCATCGGATTCATGAAGTCGCGCTACCATTCACCTCTCGCTCTCAGTCTCATTCTGTAGTGCTTGCCTATCCCCAAATAAAGTGAATAGATACAACTCGAGCCAACGCAATACGAGAGCACAGCGTGAAGCGTCGTGTGTCCCCCCCGGTGGGGGGAGAGGCAAAAGCGAAATGTGAAACTTATGCCGTCACTCATTGGCTTTGACGTTTCCGAAATCATCTAATCGAGTACGATATCCGAACGTTTTTGACGAGTTCTCGAAACTGGAACGATGCCGCCGCCACCTCGTGCACCATCGTTCATCCGTTTGAATGTATCTGCAGATGTGTACGTATCCACTCATCGATGGACCGTCGAGTAATTAATCGAAATCGTTCAGTGTTTCGCAATGTATCCGGAAATGCTTTGAGATGGATATTTGTTCAGTGATTAGTGATGACGGCACACCTCTATGGGCCATTCAGGCCGACAAAAAAAAAATGTGTGTTCGGCTTGCTGACCCGGAGAGGAGGGATCTTCTTTGTGTGTGCGCAGCAAACTGCTGGGGAAAAGTAGTTCATGGGATGACCTCTTGCTTTGGCTGTGGTGCGATCTGTTCGTATGGTAATTGGATGTTTCGTGTATCTCTTCGGGCTGCGGACGATAATTGAGCCATGAGTGGGTTGTCATGGTTGTTGGAGCATAATTTTCAATGAATTCGCTTTGCTGATGGTCCGATGGTCCGATGTGATATGATTCATTCCTCTGTCTGTCTGTTGCGGCTAGTAAAAGGCGAACGCCAACGAAAAGGGACAAACGTTTGGAGAAACTTTGAGAGCACGGGCTAATTATTCTTCTTTCTAATCAGCTAAGTCTGCCTTCAGTTGAAACTGTTGTGCCGATCGAATGGAATAGCGTTTGTTAATCTACTTGAAACACTACCCGATGCAACAATCGGGGCAACAAAAGGGCAACTGTGTACGCAAGAGATGTGACGCGCCTAGACGCGTCTAGCAAGCATCATTCCCGACATGTTGCATCGCGTAAAGAGATTCGAATTGTGTGTCCTCGCTAAGAATTCCTGTCTCAACTTGTCAAATTCCCAGTCCCGAGTCAGTTTTCCAACAGTCGGTGAACGTTTTTAGACCGTGGCGAGGTTGTAGATCTATGCGCGACATTGGTGGCTACTCTTAGTGTAGCCGCAAGGCAAGGATTTATGACAAAATAATCAGCTGTGGCTTCTGTCCAAGCCTCCACCAATCTATAACAAATTCCAATTCATCGATACTGTTTGGTCCTTCGAGCCGGATTGGAAGCATCTAGATTTGTTGCACGTTCTTCTGCTGGCCATTCAGACAATTCCCAGCGAGGAAAGTGTTTGGTTTTTAAGTGCTTTGTGTTCAAAATTTAGAAAGTCATACATTTCATAAGAATTCGGCAGAATTGGCTTTCTTAGTCAGTTCACATTGAGGCCAATTTAAGCGCAATGAACTTTGCCTGCTCTCTTCTTTCTCTAGGGCAGACCTGGCCTGGCCTCTCTAGCTATTTTTATCCCTGGCCTGCAGCCTTAGGTTCGGTTAGGCAGACGGGTAAACGGGCGTGAGTCACTGTAGTGAGGAGTATCCTCTTTTTCCTCTTCGTCGCCGCAGCCTCTGCATAGAAGTCGTTGGCTAGTCTCGTTTTCATTTCGTGGTATTTGAGATGATTAAAGCTCTAACTACAATCGCTGGGAACTTTTTGTCCCACAGAAGGTGGCTGTCGGTTTTTGCACTGTTTATCTTGGGCCACACCATAGGTTAGGTTGCAGTGGCTGACTGTTAAGGGCAGTCACACTTAGGCCTCCTAACATCGGAACCAGTTGGTGACCAGCAGTGAAGCGATTTAGCTGGCCTATGCTGACGCTGTTTAGCTCATTGAGATTATTGAAATATCCGCTGCACGAGCAGAGTAGGTGATGAGTGTTTTCTACCTCGTCTTCATCCATGCAGCTTCTGCAGAAATCAGTATATTGGGCACGTTTAGGTTAAGTGATGGCCAGATTTCATTTGTTTTAAGGCAGGTGGTGCCTTCTAGCCATTTTGTTGGTTCTTATTGTATAAATCTTCAAAAGATGGTAGGCTGTAGCGATCGTCATGGACGGTGGTACCCCTGGTATTGATAGGGAGGAGGTTGTACCACACCTGGTGAGTTCATCGGATTTGCAGTTGCCTGGTATGTCACAGTGTCCCGGCACCCACATGAAGTGAACGTTAAAATGCTTAGCCATCTCGTTAAGAGACAGCCTGCAATTAAGGGATGTTTTCGAGTTAAATATAACATTGTCCAGGGATTTTATAGCGGCCTGACTGCCCGAACAGATGGTGACATCACGTTGTTTTTAAGCCATGACAATGCCTCTTTTATCGCGATGGTTTCTGCCTAAAGGATGCTACAGCGATCAGAGAGCTTCAAAGAGATAGCAATGTTGAGATCTTTGGAATAGACACCCGCACCCACTCCTTCGTTAGTCTTCGATCCGTCTGTGAAAATACGCAGAGGATCATCCAACGTCTGCCTATCAGACATCCAGTCCAATTTGGAGGGCATGCTGGTAGAGAATTTCTTCTCGAAGATAGCCTGGGGTATTAGGCGGTCAGCGTCACTAGGAAGGCAGTTGAATGCCTTAAGAACGGTTGAGCGGCCGATGTTGAGTTCGGACCACAGTCGGAGTGTTCTGAGTCTCAAGGCTGTGCTGGCTGCTATTTGTTTTCCGAATAATTCCAGTGGACCATAGCATAGAGAGTTCCACCTTCTGTTTGCTGGCTCTATGAGTGTGTTTCTTGATAACCACAAGAAGTGGTTCCATTCGATTGCCTGGGATGGGTCAGTATCGGTCTCTTTTCTGGTAAGTTCATCCACTGCTTCATTACCGGTTATTAATCGAGTGCTGTGCGCTGTGAGCGTTAAGCTCTTTGTGGCAGCTTGAACTTGATCTCTATAAGCCTCTTGACTGCCAATCAGGATGCGGCTTTGTTGCTCTTCAGCTTTTTGATAGCTGTGCCGAGACCACCTTCAGAGCTTAGTGGAAAGTACATACGAGGGGCGTTCAATATATTCTCGGTATCGGGGTGAAGCTGTGGGTGTATATATAAATTGACTTATTTATCAAGTAATACTATTATTTTAGTGCATTCGTGTAAAGTTTCCTATAAATAAGATCATTAATTCGCGTTTTACCTCTAGTTAAACAGAATCATAATGGCAACTGAGACGATGATGGTGAAAATTGAGCAGCGCGCTGTAATTAAATTTCTCACTAAGCAAGGAAAAAGTCAAAAAACTATTCATAAAGAGATGGTTGCTGTTTACCAGGGTTCCGCACCTTCATTATCAACTGTGCAAAAGTGGTCAAGTGAGTTCAAGAGAGGCAGAGAGAGCATTGAAGACGACCCCCGCTCCGGCTACTGCTAGTACGGGAGAAAGCATCAAAGAAGTCGAAAAACTTGTTCTTCAGGATGCCCGAATAAAGGTGAAAATGATGGCAGAGATCACCAAGCTTTCAATTGGTACCATTCACACCATTCTTCATGACCATCTTAACCTTTCAAAGGTCAGTGCAAGGTGGGTGCCACGAATGCTCACAGCGCCTCAGAAAAAAGTGAGAATCGCATGCTGTAGAGAGCTTTTGGAGATGTGTAGTGAGAACGCGGACAGTGTTATGGATCGAATTGTTACTGGTGGCGAAACATGGGTCCACCACTATGATCCTGAAAGCAAACAAGAGTCCATACAGTGGCATAAAAAAGGAACAGACCCCCCGAAGAAGTTCAAAGTCACTCCGTCTGCCGGGAAGCTCATGGCCACAGTCTTTTGGGACTCAAAGGGAATCTTGCTCATTGAGTAAAAAAAAAAAAAAGGTGAAATCATCAACGCCACATTCAACGCTTCCACTTTGCATAATTTGCGGGAGGAATTTTAAAAGAAAAGACGGGATAAACTCGCAGCGGGTGTGTTGCTTCTTCATGACAACGCTCCTGTTCACACGGCGCGAGTTTCCAAGGCTGCTGCGCGAGATTGTGGTTTCGAAGAAATCCAACACCCACCCTTTAGTCCAGACCTTGCCCCTAGTGATTACTTCCTGTTTCCGGATTTGAAAAAATGTCTTCGTGGAAAACGATTTTCGGATGATGAAGAACTCAAGTCGGCAATAAATGGGTATTCTGTTTAACTAGAGATAAAACGCGAATTAATAATCACATTTATATGAAATTTTCCATGAATGCACTAAAATAATAGTATTACTTGATAAAAAAATATGTATACAACCACAGCTTCACCCCGATACCGAGAATATATTGAACGCCCCTCGTACTTAGTCGACAAGACATGTCGCTCTCTATCACTCTGTACTGGCCGCGCCCGCAGCTGTTGGATGTGTATCCACTATTCCTTACGGAACGGTAACAAAGCTACTGTCGAAGAGACTGCATGCCATCCTTAATCCGTGCGGCAAGTCTGTTGGACTCTTTTGTAAAAGGTCCGTAGCTTTTGGTCCTACCCAGACTTTCGATATTCCGGAGGTGGAAGGTGTGTGTGATGTCTTCTTCTGTGTGCTGAGAACCTTAAGTTTTATTTTTAATTCATTTCACATGCATACTCGACAAAAATGATTAAAACTGACTTAACCATCTTAACATCCGTTCCCACATCTAACCTGCTGATCCTATACGAGTACTCTAAGCTATTATAGCCTTAATTTAATTGATCCTTTCGGCTTAGACTCTGTTTTCCTGTTTTCCTGTCTTCATGGACAATGTTGTTGTTTGATTTGTTTGGTCAAGCTCATCGACGCGTGCAATCGATCATGGCCATTTGCGCTGACATTGATCCAACATTTCCGCTTCCTTGACTGCCAGGACCTCCGCTTGAAAAGCACTGTCATAGTGGGGGATTCTGATGGACCAGTGCATGTTTAACAATTCGGAGGAAATGCCCGCCCCTGTGCCTGTGACTATGCCTCTGCCTTTTAGCTTCTTCGATGCAGTTGTGTATAGTGGATGGTCGAATTGTTAATAGCTTCCTTGTTGAGAAATAGCACCGGAAAGGTATTTCGAAGTCAAAGAACGGAATACTGTAGTCGCTTTCGTTTTATTCGATTTGCAATCTATCCACTTGCATGACCAGTAGACCTTAGGAGCCCGCCACTGATTTGCTTGGTCCTTATGGCACTCGTTGCAGCAGTCGTCTGCATGTAGAGGTCAAGTGGTAATGACTCTACTGGTGTTCATTGTTCTTGTGACGCCTGGGTATGCAAGATTCTTGTTAATTCCTCTAGGTTGGTGGATTTTAGGCAACCAGGCTAAGCTGCCATAATCGCTGGGACCATCCACAGGATTTTTTTGACTTAATTTTGCTTACCGAATATCTTGGCGCTCAGGTACAGGCAACAGCGCCCTTTCTTGACTCTTTCGTTGACATTGAGTGTGCAGATAATTTTCACGTCTAGGCTTATTCCAAGGTATTTCAGTCAGCGTGGGGGATGTGCCTTGAATTGTTGGTTATCTTCAAGTCGCAGTGTCGTTGCCTTTATGTCATGTAAAATGCTGTACAAGAAGAAGTCAACAACCGAAGCCTCTTGATCATGTGAAGCGTTAAAACTTCCATGATTGGGCTCTGTAAACGTTTCTATCATGTCCTTATTGAAAAACCCTTTAGAAGACCGTATTTTTTGTCACACATGTCCCGTAACACTCAACCTTCATCGCCACTTGGTCCGGTATTCCAGATTCAAGACCTATTTGACTCTGGTTAATTCCAACGCTTCTGTTTAGTTCACTTAACCAGTGCCAGTGCATCTCCCATGCGAAATCTCGGGGCTTTCAGGGACATGCCAAAACTCGTTCCTTTGACCAGTCGCCCAACGCTGATTTCACATTCTATGCGACATCTTCTCTCGGGGCTCTTAGGAATGTGTCAAAAATCGATTCTCCGAATTAGCGCCCGACGATTATGCACTCCTTTACCACGACTGCTGCCAGAATTAATTGTCCACTGCCATCAGGGACATGTCAAATTTAGTCTCTTCGAACTGGCGCCCGACGATTGCGCACCTCCGTTGCGACACCCGCTCCCAGGTCTTTCCATGTCAAAACTCGTCTCAGATTTCAAATCAGGACACCTTAAGCCAAACAGACATTTATCAAAGCAACTTTTCCACCTCCACCGCAATGAGATGATTGCCGTCGTGTGAGTAGCTTAACACTTGCCGCGACATATCCCCCGAGTAGCCGTTCACACTTCCACGTGTCAACTGGCCGAGCGATGTGATATTTCATACCGAAAATTTGAGCCGTGGACGACACAACGTTTCCCATTTATCTTGTCGTATCACCCGCCCGGTATCCGTTCCCCCACATGCCGGGACCACTCAGCGTGGTGTCAGAACAAGCAAAGCGCATCGCATCACACAGTCGTCGTGGTCGCACCAGTCCTGGTCGGCTTCTCGCTCTCTCTCGCTCTCTCTCCCATCACACCCCCGTCGGCGTCGTCGTGGTCCCGTGGTCGATGTCTGTAAAGCTCGGTAGTTACATCATAAACACATTAATTCACACTTGGTCTGACATGGATTGTTTTCAAAAAGTGCACACACTGCCGCTGCCGCTGCCGCGCCGATGAGTGATGGGAAATGGTATCTCCCAGTATCCAGCAGCCGCTGGCAGATGTAAAGTGCGCCGATGCAAACCTCATTTCGCCTCGTGTTTACATTTCCCACACCGAGACCGACCCAAAAGGGAAAACGAAGCGTTGCGCTACGCTGCTCCGCCAGCACTCTTGTGCAACACCTCGCAACTAGTGAGATACTTCGGTGCGATCTGTGAGTTGGTTTTTTTTTTTTTCTTTTTTCGTTCCATTTGGGGAAAGCGGGATATTGTTTGGGCCGCTCTAGGGGGGCTTCAGGCGGTCTGTGGCCACGGGTATTTCGCCGACAGCCGAAATCGGATTGATTGATGGGTGTGTGCGGCGAGCGACGGTATTTAGTGCGATTAGCTCCAGATATGAATAAGTCTTGAGTTATGCCCTACGCGCGGCGGGGACGTGAAGCGGGCGGTTGCTCTTACGACTGTGTGTGTGCAGAGAGCCGTCGTTGTCCGTCGAGTGTGGACTTGAAGAATCGGTAACAAGCTGACCTTCTGTGGGTTTCTTTTTTTTTTTTTTGGCAACTGCTGGCTCTGCGTATCCTTGTGGTCGCTAGCTGGTCGACGGACAGACTGGCGGACTTTCGAAGGGAAAGTTCTCTTTCATTGCATTTCCGTGGCGCGCAGTATTGTTTGGCCAATGATTGTTTACGATACAAACAGAGCGAAACCAAATGGAAGCGTGTGTGCGCCCGGCCCTGCGTGAGTGTGTGTGCGAGGCGATGTTTAAGCCTGGAAACAAAGTGGTCTATCGAAAGTGGAGCACCGGTTGGGAAAAGTTAAATGTTACGTATGTGCGCCGGCAAGCATGTGGGATGGTTGTACCTTCCGATCGTGCTCGTGTTGTCTCTGACCATCTTGGGTAATCGTAGGCTTGTCTAACAGATGTGCTCGTGCTTATCGCAGCAGGAAAGGAAATGTTTTGCTTTTGAATCGTGTATGAGTGGTGAAAGTCTGTGATTTATGTCAGGACTTTGTTCGAAATAAAACCAAAAAAAAAAAAATGGGCAAATATGTCCGATTGTCTCACAAATGAGGCAGAATTCGTGGATGACGACGGGTGAAATTTACATGCAAAGTGTGTCGTAAATGGGGACATTTACGAGGGGACGTGGGCTGGAATTGTGGGTCAGGCGATCAGATGCGTTCATCGATTGGATGAGCTGCTGAGGAATACACAGTTCCTCTTCATATTTTGAAAGATCTCAGAACACGAAGCACCTTTTTTCATTTGTAAGCCAGCCCTTGGATGATCTAAGCTTCTCTTCAAACCAGCCTTGACGGATGAATGTCATGTTTTCCTCTCGAAGGTCGAGTCAGTGTAGTCTGATGCCTTGCCTTCATCAAATACTCGACAAAAGAACCTTAATTCAAAAGATAGGGGGAACTTGCTCTAGAACCTTGCTCATTTGCCTGCAATCTGTTCCATATTAGGGGACTTGAAAAGCATGATCTTGTTTGTTCTGCAAGAAACGTTCATGTCTGGATCAAACGGAACAGCATAAAGTGACATATTCTCCATCTCTACCGAGACATCGTTTGTAGACTGTTCTAGATCCATTGACTACGTTGACATGGGTGGGCCAAATACAAGTTTCTTTTTAAAAATTCAATAAAATAAACAAAATTAAATTTCTTCCATGTATGATGGCTTTATTACTAAAAACAAATGTTCCCATTAATTATGAAATAAAACGGCGATCAAGTGGATGCTTCGGCTGGCTTCGCAGTAGCGCCTTCTGTCACCACAATTTTCCAACACCTTGTTGATGGTTTCGGGCTGTAGCTCACGGACTGCTTGCTTGATGTGCTTGAATTGTTTCCGGATTGTTGGCATAACATCGGTCCTTCCCGGTTCTCCACAAAATAAAGTCCAAAGGGGTCAAATCGCAGCTCCGAGGCGGCCAAATGACATCGCCAAGACGACTGATAACACGATTTGAGAATTTGGTGCGAAAAAGATCGGTTGTTGAATGTGCTGGGTGGCATGGCGCACTATCCTGCATGAACCAGAGGTCGTCCGAATCCATGTCTTCAATTTCGGTTACATGGCTCTGTAACGCCCACTGTTGACCGAAAAGTTGTTACCAGCCTCATTTTCGACGAGGGCCACAGCAGCCACATTCTCATCTGTGCGACGACGGGGACCATGAGTGTTGTCCATTGGCATACCAATCTCACGAACTTGCGTACAGTAGTCGCTTCATTTCGGCCAAAACTTTTTCTTTTCAAAAAACGCACTGTTTGTGCTACACTTCGAAAATACGTTTTCAATTAAAGCTACTCATTTCGTTCCGTGGAGGTATGATACTGACTTCCAGTCAAGATTTCGATCAAGAAACAGCTGTCAGAGTCAAAATAACCTACGCTTAAAAAAAAACCCACTAGACGGCCCACCCTGTACAGTCGTTCACAACTAATTAGAAACGATACTTTTTTTTTAAAGTTCACCCTAACTCACGTCTCTTCTCTCCAGCTCGACTTCATATAATTTGTTAATGCATTAAATTTGTAGTGTATTGCATTTTTCGACACTCACTGTGGTCGCATTTATTTATACGATCAAGCACCACCCCCACTGCCGGCACAGCAACGTGACCATATTTCATCGTCGATTCTAGGTGACCAAGTCATCGGCGTCGTCGCATTTATGTAACCGACGACGAATTGGAGAAAAGGCGAAAATCGCCTCAAAACGCGAATCCAGCACAGTTTATCGATGACCCTCTTGTGGCGCGCCAACGTCAAGTCGAAGTGGATTTCTTCCACCAACAAAATCCATAATCGGTAGCAAAAATTTCATTTCGTCTCTCTAACCCAATTAACTTTTGTTGTCCGAGAAGTGTATTGTTGTGTGTTGTGTGTGTCTCTGGCCCACATTTCGGCGCGCTTGTCAAATGAACCGAATTTTGATGCCCCAGCTTGGGGGCTTTGCGCATTTATGGGCCTTTAATCTGCATTAGATGCTCCCCTTCGTTGGAGTGACTCGGTAGTCGGCAGTTGGCAGTCGGCAGCCTCCCACCAACGCCCTGTCCCTGCTGCTGGGCAATCAGAAAATAAGTATGATTCAGACCGCAGTCGAGCGGAGAGGGAAATTTCGAATTTCAGCCACGCTCGCCATGGCCAGAGCACCGTCTGCGACAGACGACGAACGACCACGCCGCGTGCGTCTTTGTGTCATAATTTCCGATTCGATTTCTCCTCTTAGGTAAGATTTAAACAAAACACAAAATGAAACACAAATCCGCTCTCATGCGGCAGCACACCGCCGCGCCGCTCACAGTTGTGCATGGTGGCCTCTGGCTTTCAACTGCTAAGCCAACCAGATAAGTCTCGGCGGAGCGAGCCCACCGAAAAAAAGGCCAATCAGGCCCACCAGCCAGACGACGACGACGACGACGACGGCGAAAATGTTTTTTAGGTTAACACACACGCATACACAGAGAGAGAGAGACAGTGAGAGACGCAGTGACAATCTTTGGCCAGGCTTTTCGAAATCCACGATGACGACAGCGTCGAGAGGAAACGCAAGAGACCGGCAAAAAATTATAAACATCCCGAGTGGAAGTTGTGCGAAAACCAACTGACTGACATTTTGCAACTTCTTTTGTTTAATTTTTCTCTTCAAAAAGAAGAAGTTGCGCGGCGCTAACCGGGTTTCGTTCTTGTTTCCTAGAGGCGCTGGCGCTTCCGCGATGATGACTGACAGCAGTGCAGCGTCGTCGCTTTGACGACGTATCGCCAATTGACCCTGTGTCCCCTCCAATCAAGTGACAGCTGTGTGTTGATAAAGATGTCATAAGGCGAGGTCGGATGACGGCGCCGCAGCTGCCACAACAGTCCGCACGCCGTCACCCGCGTAAGTGGAGTGAAATCTGTCGCGAAGCTTTCCTAATCGCTCCAATCGGCTTGAACGGTGATGGCAGCGGCAGTAGCGGCAGTGGCAGCGGGGCCCCTTCGCAATTGAGCGATGACCTCTTTTTGTTGGTACATTATGTCAGATCGATTAACTTGCACAGGGCCGGTGACAGATCAATTGGGCAATGCTCACATGCCGGGTGGGGAGAGGGGACAAAGTGAGAGGCAGCGAAGTTGGAGTCGAAGGTGACGTTCGATTAGGAGAGTCTCTCGATATCCCGAGCGAAGGGAAATTGAATTTGATTTCTTTTCTTCTTCATTTTTTGCTCTGTCGCAACAGTGAAAGTGCGGAATGACGTTTCGATGTCAGTCAAATGAATGTCTGCTTTGTGTCGTGACGAGGGTGACTTAGGTGGGGGAGGGATTTATTTCAATTTGTTTTCATGCACACACTTTTTGTTTTAACAGATGATCTGCCCAGCGTCCACTTGGACACAGCTGTTGCTCCACAATGAGTCGGAATTGATGTTGACATCGAATGAGGCGGGTCTGACTGGCGAGAGAGTTAGATTTTAATTTACTTTGGATTGGTGTAAAGGATTGAGGATTGGCTGGTGCTGTAGTTCCTCCCGCAATTGGGCCTCGGACGTCTGTGGGTGTCCCGGTCCAAAGTGGAGCAGGCGGAGGATCTTTTGTGACTTTTTTGGCGTTTTCTTAGTCTACACACGACAGTGACGTTTTGTAAGGAATTCTCTATTTTGCAGTCGGATTTTTTTCCCTTTTCTAGAAAGCGAGCTCAGACCTTCCTTAGGGGAGTGGTTTGGCAAGAACACTATTGCTGGCTGTTGCCCTCGGTTGTACTCTTGTAAGCTAGGTGCGGATAGCGCCCAGTTCTAGCGTATTAATCCAATCATTGCAATCGGACAACTCTTCCGACTAAAATTGTCTGAAAAAAGAGATTACTGGGAACTTCTTTGTTTTAGGCTGGCGGAAGGATTCACCATTTTTGTGTCCTCAGTTGTCCCCGGTGAGGAGTATTTTTGCGTGTGAAGATTGACGGCAGTGATTATGCACTTAGAACCTCCTCAGAAGTATGAATCCTTTGGCGGGATGCCCTTTATCTGTCGTCAGCCCAGAATCTGACTCATTACATCAAGTTCTCTTACTTGGGCATACTAGGGGGTTGTCTTTTACTGCTTCTGTGGCCGCTCGAGCTAGAGCCATTGGTCTAGCAAACGTCCCTACTTCAATTCTCGATATATTCACGAGCAGAACTCCTTGTTCAACTGCAGTCGGTAACGAGTTCGGTGAGTTCTTTGACATTCACGAATGGTTTTAGGCAAAGAAATCGATTGAAGGGTGATCTTTTTGACATCTTTCTTCAGAAGCAACATCCCTTATGCAAACTAGTTATTTTTATTCTTTGCCTGGCGCTAAAGACTGGGCCTCAACCAAGAAGCCTTTCCAATTACCATGATCTCTGGTTAGCTGTGTGTGTCCTTTTCGTTCGCTTTTAGTCCCACTTTAGCCACTTCCGTCTCTCTGTCTGCAAATGCCCAATTGACGGGTCTCTGTAGTGTCAGTATCATCGGTCAGTTGAACGGTCTTCGGAAAAATTGTATTGCCGTGTGTGTTTCCAACGATCATCACATGACAGTACGTCGCCTTGTCAAGATCTTTTTTTCGAGTTCGTTCGCGACGTTCGAGAATTCTCCATCCTCAGCCTGTACAACCTGACGAGATTGACGGGACTGACTGCTCTATGCATATGTGGTCTTGGAACCGATGAATATGTGGCGGTGTCGGATTGCAGTTCTTCGGTATTGTTCAGTATCTGCTGTTGTTTGAAGATCTGATTTAAGAAAGAGAGCAAGATTTTTTTAAGCAGTGTTGACTTATCCCTTTATATTTGGCACATCAGAGGGATCTCCTTTATCCTAGCAACAATGACTAAAACTCGTGAAAGACGTATAATAAATTGGACTAGAATTCAGCATTTTACAGGGCGTTCTTTGAAAGAGACAAAGTAAGCAGCTTAGGAGAGTCTGAAATTTAGTTATTTCGCATAACGACATTTATTTTCTTCTAATCATGGTACTCTACAGCATGAAATGTGTGCTGCAAACCTGTCAATAAGTCAGTGAATATGTGACAAGGATACCTAAGAGGGTGGCTCGTGGCGTTGTGGGTATGTGCGTCGACTCCTACGAACTTGAACCTACCTGTCTAGGTTCGATTCCTGGTATGACAAGAAATACTTTTCACGGCCCCACCTGTTTCGAGTCACTGACAATGCTCAAAGAGTATAACTGTCTAGAAAAAGCTTCTCAAACTTGGCCGTTCGGAGTCGGCACAAAACTGTATGTCCCTTCCACTCGTGATAGAACAATAGCACGCACTACACGAGTGGTTGCTGAGAAGCTAGGCCGTGGCCCTTTACGGGTTGTAGAGCCACCCATATTATTATTATTATTATACCTTCGATGGGAATAGGCAACAACAGACCAACTTGGCTTGTGCATGAATAATTGTTTCTAGTACCACGTTGAAGGCAATCGGAACATGTTGTATGCGTGCACAGCCAGGCTAGAATCCACAGCCAGGCTAGAATCCACAGCCAGGCTAGAATCCACAGCCAGGCTAGAATCCACAGCCAGGCTAGAATCCACAGCCAGGCTAGAACCCACAGCCAGGCTTGAATACATCTAGCCACCTTGAATAGACTGCTTGTTGTGACACAGAAAATGACGACTTGTTCAGAGGATCAATTTGGACGTCTATACTCTGGATACAAAACACATAATTACGGCGATTTTTGTGACTCAAGATACAGCGCTCTTCAAGTTGGCTTCGTAACACGTCCTTATCGACTTGGTCCTACATTATGGCTGATATATCATGTGTGCTCCGATGAAGATCCGGCTTTGTTCAAGCATCAAGATGATCAGATGGTCAAGAGCTCGCGACGAGTCTTGAGAAAAGTTTGAGAAGATGACTGAATGGGCTCTGTGGTCACATGTGTTCAAGAATGCAACCACACAGCTCAACGATCACTTGATGCTATATAGACCTGCTGGACTTTTGGTGGTTCTCTTCATATTCAACGTCAAGGAGTTTCCGATCGAAATGGTGAACTCTGCTTCTCAAAGTCTACGTAACCGGGATGAAAGTTCGAAACCGAGATTATAGCTTATGGCGTGGGGTAGATGAAGTCCAACTGTGGGTCTGAGAGTTCTGCCTGATCGATCATTCAATCTTGGGATAGAACAGTCAGAACTCAGTCTTCTTAGATTTTCCTCTAGTCTGACTTTAAGTCTGACGTATAACCTTAGCTCCTTTTTGTGGATTCTCCCAATTCTGAACGGACTTCCGACACGTACAACAGCATTGACGATGCTTTCAGTGGAACACGTGCATAAATAACGCGTTCCAGAGTACTGTGTCTATAAGGGACTCCACCATTGAATGGAAAAGTCCTGCACGATTGGAATCTAAGAGGGTGTCGGGCTTAGGGTGGATGGACTTAGTTTTGTTCACATTGTCAGTTGCAACGTTCTAGGCAGCTTAAACTGCTCTCGTTAGTCCCGAAAATTACACGTTCTGTCGGTGTTTTCTCACTTTTAGGTGTTTAACTTGCTAGGACTGCACCAAAGGTGTGACGCTACAGTCCGATGTGGATCTGGGCCCAACAACTGCCCAGTAAGCGATCTCTGGCTTTCCTTTCCATTTATGTGCACAATTCTAGACGCGGTCATCCTCTGTGGCGCGACACAAGTTCAAAATCTACAGCTTCTACAGCGAATCGCCAACCGCGGCAATCGGAGCCAAAGTCGCAGATATCTTTAAACGAACACGTTCATGATGAGCTTGTGCAAATCACAGTGAATTGTCACCTCAAGCAGTTGCCCCTTGTGTAGCCTCAAAGACGGCCTATTCTGAAAAATGTATTCTTCTAAAAAACAACATGCATTCAACAATCAACTAACCATTTTATTTGTCTCTCTTTTCAGGTGGGTTCCATAACTATATTCTCTAGGAGTTACTCTCAGCAGTGACAGTCCTCGGGCGACTACGCTTAGCTGCACGGTGAGTAGGATGATGTGCGAGCGTGCATTCGTTGCGTGCATCTCACGTGACCCACGTTTGCACGTGACTGAATTAGACAATCGCTGATGTGTTTCGCCGGTTTAAGGACAACCCACGATCCTTTGCATCCCTACAGCCAGTTGCTCACGTTTCTCCGAAAACGTCGCGTGATAATTTTGTCACGCATCTAAAGAAGAAGAAGCTAAAAAAACGTCAAATTTGAATATAAGTCTCATTGGAAAGCCTAACGGTGTGGCATGGTGTAGCTGTCATGTGAAATGCTGAAGAAGATTCGTGTTATTTTTTTTTTTTTTTGTTGTTGTTGTCTTTCTATCGGGCGCGCGCGCGCATATTCGATATCGTTTCGTGTTCCAAGTCCCAAGCGAACAATTTACTTTCACTTGTGATATGAAATGATTGCGGGCAGCAGCAGTAGTTGGTAAATGTAACATTTCACTCGTTTTAATGAAAACAAAACGAGAAATCGAGACGAAAAAAAAAGAGAAAGAAAACTCTCACGGAAAGGAAGTGAAAGAGAGATGAAGACGCCTAGGCGGAAAGTTAGATAATCATCCATCGTCGTCGTCGTCGTCGTGTGAAACGAACGATTTCACACTGAATATCTGAATCTTTGAATCTGTGAATCTGTGAATCTTTGAAGCAATTTTGAGAGTTTTCTTCTCTTGGACTTGCGCGTAGGCCTTTGACACCCGAATGACGTGAGATTTGCTGTTGGATTCGTGCCTCGTGAGGCAGATCAGCGGATATCGTTCGACTAATGTCTTAATTGTTCCCGTTCGTGGTTGATTTAAGGATCATTTCGAGAGGGAAATTGGTAAATCTTGAAAGAAATTGGGTCTTGACTTTTCTGCTTACGACTTCTTTGACAGTCGGATCTCTTCGTCAACCTCAATCTCAGTTTTATCGAAGATCAGTCGCTTACTGAACCTCATACGCTGTTGCCAAGGAGCGTCTCTCAGTGTCTGGTTGATAGGGAAATGGTTTCCTGACCCAAACTGTCAAGCCGATGTGCTGTTTCGTGTGCACGTGGTCTGAGTGTGTTTCTTCTAGACTTGAGATGGCCACAGTTCTCTACAAGTGGAGTAACCAGGCTTTCTTCAATGTCATAACACATTTCTTGCTTCTCAAACTCTGAGCCCTCGCGGTCTGCATCTTCTTTGGAGCTACAGTACGAGGCGAACTGAAGAAGTGTCACGCCTCTCCACATGAGCCGAGTGCTCAATTTCATCTTGATCTTTAAAAATCATGCAGACTATGGAGCCAAAAATGACATGGCTTGACATGACTCGACTCCTTCCTCTGCCAACGTGCCATGATGGCTTAGAGCCTTGACTGTCGCCAGACTTCAGTTTAAGTATTGCTAAACTTGACAGAAAGGTATTCTCGAACACCTCTTCCAGTTCATCGCCCCATTGTGGTTGGCTGACATTTTGTATGTTCCAGGACCATTTTTTTTGGCCGCCATTTTGATTTGGTTGACATGTGTCACTTTTGGCAGTTGTCAATGGTAAACATGATCGATAACAGTTTTCTGGGCATATTTCTTGAAAGATGCTAGAAGCAATGCTGCATCAGTTGGCCGACGTTCAGGGTGCTTTTATGTTCCGGGTCGATTTTGTTCGGGCGCCATTTTCGTTTGAATGAGATATGTCAACTGGCACTTTAGAGCCGGAGTGAGTGATCAATAACAATTTATTATGGGAGCGGTAAAAGTTACAACTGTCATTTTGTTCGACGGTATAAATGAACCACGTTTCTTCGAGGATACTAGAGGCAATGTCGCATAACTTCCTCCCGCTATCGGGACGAGTTTCAAAACTTATCTTAGGTACGAAATGGGTACGTTAGGGCTACAGAACATTCAGTTCCAAGAAAGTCGTGCCATATAATATATATCTTAAGCTACGAAGCAAATTCCGTTGCACAAATGTCAAAAGTGACATATATGGACTCGTCTCCACATTTTCCAGATTTGAGAACCCTTGCGTAAATATTCACAAGGCATAGCTCATATCATTCGCAAGAGATTCCCATCAATTCTCCCAGTCAGCAGTCATTCGCATTCCATTCAGTTCCCCCTCCACTCCTCCGCTAACTATGTGTCACCACTTGATCAAATCTCCCCCGGATTGGACTCTACTCTCTAATCGCGGCCACAGCATGGACCTCACACGTCATTTATTGAGCAAAAGGAATGAACATATTTTTTTTCTTCATTTTATACAACAAAGCGCGAGGAGAAAACTGATGTGATTTCCAAACGATGCCGCCGTCGCACAGTTCTTTGTCTATGTCTGAACGATGAAGGAAAAAAAAGAAGCATAAGATTTCACTTGACCTTGACGGCTAATGGGTGGGCCATAGCCCATAAACCTTTTGCATAACCGCCGTCCGAAAACACAAAGCATACCACCGCCCGGCCGCAACCGAACGAGATCAAACACACATGAGCGACGACGGCGGCGGCGGCGGCGAGCGTCTTCTCTGGTTAACTAGTCAAAAAAAAACCAAAAAAGAAAAGAAAATCAATCTTCACTTCCTAGTGTTAACCGATGCGATGCGAAAGTGAATGGTCGTGGTTGCGTGGCGACGAAAACGTCGTCGTTGTCGCTGGCGACGACGTAATGCACCAGGCCTCATCATTACTGATGGCTTGACTTTTTCTCTTTTGCAACATCGACGGCGGCCCCGGCGGTGAAAAGAAAACACAAATATTTCGTTGAAAAGTTATTTTAGAAAGTCCACTGCGCCAGCGATTGGCTCCACTGTTCGAAGAGAATGGCACTGGCACCGGCACATCGATGGAAGTGTATCGTATCTGGGCTCCTTCTCTAGCGAAACCTCAGTGCACGTACGTAGGCTTTGCTGGTCATTTTTCGTATTTGCCTATTTTGCAAAAGGCAAGCAGACACTTTCCGCCGATTCGAGAGAATACCGATCGAAAAGAAACGCTGCCGTGTGTGTGCGTCAGACGAACGCGAAGACCGCATATCGCAACGGGCACGAGCTGCGCCAGAGAGACGGGGTTATGGCATAGCCCACACAAAACCAGTCTCGTCGGCAAAAGGCCTACTTAGCTTGCTCACTCGCACAGCGCGCACAGCGCACCATGTGGACGGCTACACGACGACGGCCACGGAGGAGGAGAAAAGAGAAAATCCAAGTGGAATCAAAACAAAAACCGAAAAAAGACACAAAAGCGAACCACGACGATGAATTGAATAAAACACTCTAAGCACGGCGCCTAGTCTTGGCTGTGTGCAGTTGCCCCAAAGAGAGTGCGAGAGAGCGAGTGGAGGGAGGTGGGTGTTATGCAATAGCTTCGGTTCGCTGCAATCGGTGGGTGGTGAGTGGCGGCGCTGCTGCTGAATGTCTTCAACATTTTTTTTTTGTTCGCTTTTTCGGGGCATTTCAACAGAAAGTTTCCATCTTGTGCGGAACTTTGTCTCTCAATTATTTAACTCGTCTCCCTTGAGACGACGATGGCCGTGTTCGACTTGGCTGGCGAGGAGAATTCAATTGGAATTGCCCAGATGTGTTCGAATAGGTGGCGGAGTGGTGCTGTGCCCATTTGGAGCTTGAAATGGCTCACGATCTTAACGGATCACCGGGCGGAGAGTGGGGGGTCGCACTGTGAGTGAGAGGGGGCCAGAGACATTTGCATCTCGAATTTGATTGAGGTTAGAGGAAAGTCGGATGTACGTACTTCGGTTGGTAATGGTTTTCTCTAATTTCTACGTGCCCTCGGGGTGGAGGGCATTTGTTATGTAAGCATTTTTTTTTTTCGTCTCTTTCGATTGTGCGTTCTGCAATGTGAAACTCGGAATCAGTCAAAGTGCACGAGTGCACTTTGCTTTCGGAAGCGCACATCGAGATGATCTGCTTTCTCTGATGTCAACTGATTGTTCGAATTCGCTGGCGATGCAGTGCCGGAGGGAGATCTGCTTGTGATCTCTTGCGTGGGCATGTTTAAAAAATCGCCTTGCAGTGTGGATCATTGGTTGAAGATGTCGCAAAATTGGTTGACCTGTTTTGAGTGAATTTGAAACGAGAAGCCTATGTTGACTAAAACGCCTTGCCAGCCAATGCTGCGAACAATATGTGGCAAGTCTGTCTTCTGTTTTTCCTGTTTTCGTTGTCAGCACTGCCTTTGATCACGTCTGGGCTACGACTGATCGTTCATTGTCGTGCCTTCCACTGGGTCACCTCTTCTCGAGACTCATTTGGTGTTGCTTAGTTCGAGTACTTTCCTAGTCTACCGACGGGGAGTCATAATTCCGTCGTTCTCCTCGAAATCCGGAATCTGGACTTAAGCTATACCACGGTCTAAGGCTTCTAAGTACACGAGTGTTAATGAAAGAGTTCGAAATGAGTTTGGGATTTGAATATCTGAACATCATAATGAGGGAGAGTCGAGAATTGAGGTCGAGAGTAGGTACGTAGGCAGGCTACCAGCGATTGTGACCCATAGTCAGACTGTCAGTCAGACAACTGATCGATAACTCCAGGGATAGTGCTGTTCATTTGATCCGAACGGCAAATGGTGACTTGACCAGATTTGAAAACCGGATCAAGCGTATTAACGTTGCTCTTCCTCTGGGATTCGAACCGGAGACCCATCTAACTACTGGCAGGTACTGAACCAACTGCGACATCTAGCTGAGTTGCGCTCTTGAGTAAATAGATGGCCATTCATAGACTTGCGAGTATTACGAGTGAGTTGAAAACAGGAAGGCAACTGGGTATTGCAGTAGCTGCACTGGCCGAGACACGAAACATTGCGACGTTATTCGAGAAACGTGCATATTTCAATGATAGTTCTAGCTCCTCTAATATTAAAGCCCTGTTCTCTGAATACCATGGAGAAGCTTCAAGTGAATTGGATGAACACCAGCTGCCCCTTGAGTTTTAGCCTGCTAGATCTTCAACCGAAAACGCCAACACTTCGTAAAAATTTCAAGTATGCGATTGTTCTACGGAAGGTGGCTAGTGATGCAGACACCGAGAATAGAATGCTGTTGCTACCATGCAGCCCTCACTCATAAGCAGTATCGAAGGGAGCAAGTTTCGGTTCGATGACAATAAACGTCTGAACATCCACATCCGATGAACAGAGGGAAACTCTCAAAACGAGTATAAAGAGCTAAGCGCGCTATCATCAGTAAAACAGTTTTAAAGTCTCATTATTACGGACAGAAGACTAAAGTTGAATATAAAAAAAGAAAATGGGTGACAAAACGGTGCCCTGAGGTAGACCAGTAATTATTTTGTGGATTTGACTGAATTCATATTCGATTGCACGTGTATGGAACAATTGATCGTTGATGCAAAAGCTTATGGGCCCTGTAACAAAAGATCTCGAAAATGACGTGTAGCCATGTTCTCATTCGCGACATGATATGAGCGGCCAGTGGGAGTTTTTTTTTACTCGTATGGTGTCGAATTAAATCCTTGAATAATCAGCAGTCACTTTGCTTTTCGTGAATATTAGGTGTCTGCTGGAATGGGTGGATCCAGGTGGAACCCAGAGCAGTTCTGGCATACACAGCAATCCTGGAGGTGTCCGCTGATCATTTAAATAGAGTAGATATATATATATATGGGTGGCGCTACAGCCCGTAGAGGGCCAGGGACTAGCTTCTCAGCAACCACTCGTGTAGTGCGTGCTATTGTTCTATCACGAGTAGAAGGGACCTACAGTTTTATGCCGACTCCGAACGGCCAAGTTTGAGAAGCTTTTTCTAGACAGTTATACTCTTTGAGCATTGTCAGTGACTCGAAAGAGGTGGGGCCGTCAAAAGTATTTCTTGTCGTACCAGGGAGTAGACAGAGTAGATACATATTATAATTCCAGTCATTAGTGTTTTTTGGGCATTAACAGTTCCCTTCTGATTTTTCCAGAATCTGATCTATTTAAAAATCGTGTAAAATATTGTTTGAAACTTTTTGCAAGCAAAGGAGTTTTGTAGTAAGCATGCGATGATCATAAGTGGATCGTTTCCCTTTGCTCTTCAATCGTATGTGCTTGTAGAAGCTGCCTATTCAACTGCTCTCAGCCTGTCTCGCAACATAATCATGTGCACTTCGGCTTACATTTTTGGAAAATCGGAAACGTCGACTTTTGGCAAACGATTCATTAGTCCAGAGCCTGGCAAACAATTTCAAACTTTCTTTTACTGTGCTCAGAGAATGTTCTCATAACTATCGTTCACCGTCGAAAATCCGCATAAAATTGTGGATCATCTCCGCCCGTGAAGATACATAACCCAGTAGCAACACATGTCACATCACTAGACTGATCTGGCCTAGATTGTATAAAAAGCGGGTCCAATGGTGGATTCTGACAGAAAGGATCAAAAAGCAGAAACGTGGTATGTGCTACTTAACGAAACTGCCTTTTATGAGTTTGGGTTGTAACGAGTTCTGAAGGCGAGGACGACAAGGACTCTGCTCTCTAACTCTAATTTCTGTACATGTACAGCGATGGTGTCTCTAGAAGGCGGAAGTCGAAGCCTGGACTAATGTGGTGCCAATTAGTTCAGACGACTGGTTTGGTACAGTGGCATGCGACTGGTCAGCCGTGTACAGATTCAACGCTTATGGTCGTCCCAAAATGCCGCGTAACACAAGGCAGAGAAAAAGTTGGGTTGTTACTAGATTTCTCGCAGATTCTGGGGCCGGCTTCCGGCATCATGACTTTTGCGATTGGTCACGACATTGGTCGGATTTCACCCATTTGATGCAAGTGAAGACTGATTTTTTAAGTAGTTTTTCAAAAACACATAAAATTCAGAAAAATGCATGAAATTTTTATTTGAATCGATAGTACGGTCCATATAATTTAATGTTTGAAGGTTATTGCATGCAAATGTTGACCCTGACTGCGCCTCAAATGGTCCATCCGCTTAGTCCAATTTTGGCATACTCTTTCCAACATTTCGGCCGGTATCTCACGAATAAATGCTTCAATGTTGTCTTCCAATGCGTCAATTGAAGCGGGCTTGTCTGTATAGACATGAGCTTTAACGTAGCCCCACAAAAAATAGTCTAAAGGCGTTAGATCGCACGATCTAGGCGGCCAATTGACCGGTCCCGAACGTGAAATAAAATGTTCACCGAACTCGCCCCTCAATAAGCCATTGTTGCGTGTGCTGTGTGGCATGTGGCACCGTTTTGTTGAAACCACATGTCATGCAAGTCAAGCTCTTGCATTTTGGGCAAAAAAAAGTTGGATATCATCTCACGGTAGCGCTCACAATTCACCATTCATCTTTGAAGAAGTACGGTCCAATGATGCCACCAGCCCATAAACCGCACCAAACTGTGACTTTTTCTGGATGCATTGATAGCTCTTGCAATGCTTCTGGCTGATATTCACTCCAAAATCGACAATTCTGCTTATTTACGTACCCTTTGAGCCAAAAATGAGCTTCGTCGATTAAACTGACCATAAAATGGAAGAAGCGCGCCATGAACTTTCTTAACAGAGCACGCATTTTGATAATAAAATTCAATAATTTGCAAGCGTTGTTCGTTTGTAAGACGATTCATGGTTAAATTATAGACCAAACTGAAGATGTTTGACAGCTGTTTAAACCAGTGTTGCCAAAAGGTTAATAGCTACAAAATCACCCTTTAGTTCACTCTTCTTTCTCAGCTGTGAGAAAAGTATGCTTTCGGTGAAAAACGTACCCTTGTGAAATCCGGCTTCTAGTGCAGGTTTGAGTGCGTCTCTCGGTCGGAACGATTACTAGAGCCTGCAGCAGATGAAGAGGATTGAACTTAAGTTGTTCTGCACAACATTTTGTATAAAAACCATTGCTCGCAGCTTAATTTCAAGCCACAGAGATATTCTTAATCTTCTCGTTTCGAGTTCACCCAAAAGTACCACGACTTTGTCCAGCAAGCAATGTACGCCATCACTCAAGACCTGTATCAGTTAAACGTTGCAGAAATCTCAATCGTCGTCAAACAGCATCAAAACAAAAGCACCATTCAATGCTTGACACAAAACCGATTTCCCATGATCCAGTTCAGAGTTTGGCAGGCGGGGAACCACCCAGACAACAAGCATTGAGCCTAATCGCTGCCACAATTACGGATTTCAATAATCTCTCCACCCTAATTCGGAAATCCAAGACACACCTGGCATAGTTTCGTCGCCCCGAAACCCTTGCCTTTCCTTGTGCGCACAAAAGAAACCGAGGATCCTTCTCATGCCATGGGCCAGCAACACTGCGGGTGTTTCTCCAATCGAATTCTAATCCTAATTGTTTTCGCTCATTCTCTGCCTCTGCCGAATCGAAATGACAAAAACCTGTGTGTGTACACCAAGAGAATTCCCACACCCCCTTCGGGGGCCATTGTGCGAACTGTGAGCACACAAGAAGAGGGATCAAACAAAACGTTTGTTTACATAGAAGCCATATCCTGTCAACGTAAAGTCCCCTATTTTCCTTTCACAGTCCTGCTCTCTCTCTCTCTCTCTCTCTCTCTCTCTCTCATTCTCACCCCAGTTGCAGCACTTTTCATTCCATCAATAACATAAAATCCCATAAAATGAAGGAACACCAAAGATATGAGTGTGCCACCATCAAAGGGAACACAAGGACCGTGTCTCATTGAGGACAACCATTCTGCTGGGCGCATATATATACCGAAGACACACACTCTCACCGCGTGCATGCATGTACACCACCACGACGACGACCCCATCTCCATCGTCTTCGTCGTCATCCTTTTAATCAGAGGAGAAGAATGGAGGCTGGAGAAGAAAGAGCGAATGTGAATGGCGAAGGAAGGAGATGCAAACTCAACCCAAAAGTATAAATAGTCCTTAAGTGATTTATATAGGTCCTCTGTGTGGTCCTCGAGCAGACCTGCAAATGGGAGGAAATTAAACTTTCGACTCAAACCGTGCTTGTGCACGGCGATAGCACTTGAATCCTTGAGATGTGTGCCGTGGCGCAAGGGGAAGCGCTTTCGCCTCCGAAACGTCCGAACGCACACAGTGACGACGGTGAGAAGTGACAAAGAGACCCTTTGCTCTGGCGCTGACATCTGGTTCGGGCTACCGCCGCGCTGTCACCTTCCTCGTCCTGGGCTTCGTCCTTCTAGACGAACATGCATGTATGTGTCTAGAAGTGTTATTTTTGGGCAAAGCAAACGACTCTCCACTCTCGGTGTGCGAGTGAGAGGCTCGAGACTGTGGGTTGCTTCAAATCATCCGTCGAACTGGAAGGTCACGGAATTTGTGCGCTATGAGCAGGAGCTGGAGCAGGGAGCAAACAAATTAATCAAAGTTGACGTTTGAAAATTACACTTGTGTGCCGAGAGGGTGGCCGCAGAGTTTGGGGGCGGGTGGAGGCCTTGAAGAATTCTCCATTCGTCGATGAAGTCGCTCAAGGAGGGAGAGTTTTATCGATAAACGATGAACGTCGCCCCAGACCATCATCGATTCGTTTGATGTCATGTGCTCGATGACCCGCCGCAGGGGAGGTGTGGCAGGCTCGATGGATGAACCTTTTGTTGGGGGGCGCAGTGGCGTTTTGAATGTGATTCCTCAGATGTTTGCTTAGCCTGCGGTGTGGGACCACGGAGAGGGTTGAGCAAGCACGTCAAAGACAATGGATGGTCAGAGGGGGCAGACTAATGACTATTGTTGTGTGTTTACATAGAATCGGGTCAAGTGAATTCGCTGAAACGACTGAGGGATTGGAGTGAAAAAATAACGCCTCTTGGGAGCTTCAGCTGAAGGAATCACTGAACAAAATGAAGTGGAATTAAAAGAGGGAGGACCATTGAAGTCGAACGGTGTTGATGACATTGGTGGTCGCTTCAAATGAGAGCCGAGAGAGACGAAGATGATGGACTTGTGGTTGAGTCTTGCAGCGAATTGAGTTCAAGTCAGTTTATGGACTTCTACAGCTTCTCGCTTCTGATCAAGAAAGGGAATGTCCAAAGGAGTTTATAACTCACAAATTGTGACGTCCTTCTCATGCAGTTGCTGGTAATCCCTTGTCTTTTAGTCATTTCTGGACGCAATCAAATTGAAAACCCCGTGAGCAATGCCAAATATTCCGGGATCCTGGGAAATTGTGTCGAACAACGCTTCACCATAAGCGATCCGCGATGTAGTTCAATTCAAGAACATTCGAAGGCTTCAAAATCTGAACCCCATTTCTGCAAGGAGATTCATTGTCCTGTCATTTCTGGAACGGAGAAAGTGGTACAGCATGCAGCTGGCAGGGACTATGTTCTACACAACAGTGCAACTGTTGGCAAATGATATCGACATCGTCGCCACCTTTCAAGTCTCTTGGTAGAAGCTTTCACGTGGATTCACGTCAAAAAACACGCAAACGATGTGGTCTTAAGTTAAATGAGGACAAACCCAAGTGTATGCCCTCGACCAGGAAATCAGCGTCCACCAGCTAGGACAAAACGTCACGATGGACCGCTGAAATTGTTTAGAGCACCTAAGATGTTCTGTAGTCTCTTAAAATTTGCCCTCCAAAGTCGGCATAAAACTCTAGGTTTCCTCCAACCGCGAGCGAGCAGTAACATGCACAACACTAGCAGTTGCTGTAGAAGCTAAGCCCTGGTCGACTTGAAACTGGTCAGCAAATCGTGCATTCCACAAATGGCGTCCTAGTGGGGACTTTTTCGGCAGAGTCGCTCTTGACAACGCTCGGTACTCTGCTTTGTCTAACCAACTTCGGCCAAAATTCGGCTCGAAGGACCAAAATTATGCTCAATGAAACGCACATCGTGGTATTTTTGTTACATGAAGTCGAAAGCTGGACGATAAGTAGAATCGCAGAACTGGTTCTTGGTGTCATCTAAAGGAAAACCGACATTTCGTCCTGTCGTTGAGGACAGTGAATGGACCAGAAGGCACAATCACGAACGAGTGAAATGTGAATGTCGTTCGAAAGTTCGTCCACTATACTGCCTATTCGACTCTGAGCCTGTGGGACAATGCAACAGGGGACGTCCACGCACAAGGTGGCGTACACAAGTCGAGGCGGACCTCAGCCAACAGATCAGGCGAGAGATCGTGCTGGCAGAAGAAGCCCTAAGAAGAAGCAGAAGAAGAGTGTACTGCCTCGGCCACATTGCGCAAATGAACATTAATGTCCCAGTTAATGAACCCCTTTGGTTCGAAAAAGTGTGGACGACACAACTTGGTCTTAATGTCTGAAAGTGGCTTGCCCACGACCGTCAAGTCTTAGCCCAGTCTTAGCTCAGGCTGAGGCCCCCATTTTCTCGCTTGACTAAGGAGTCTGGGATGCGAAGAGCCTCTTGACTGGTGCATGATTTGACGTGCCGATGGAACCAATAAATTCCCTTCCATTGAATCTAATTTGCTATCGTCCCGCTCTCAACTGCATGCACAACGACGATCGAGAACGATTCATTCCCTAAAAAGTGCACTTCCTCATTCCCTTCCTCACAAAAAACCCTCACTCTTGTTAACATCGAACAAACAACGATGCAATCTTCGATCTCTATCGGCAATCAAAATTACCGTCAATTCACACTAATTTGATGTCTATCTGCAGAGGCTACTGTTGCTGTCACTAGAAAGCCTGATCGATCTGTGCGCCCGTGTGTGTGTGTGTATTTTACTAATCTCTCGCGCACTAGATTGGAGCAGTTTATCGAAGTGAAGTTAGCCTCTGTTTGACATTCTTGGCATGAAAATTTAAATTTGTGCAATAAATTCAGTTACGATTCAATTTTATTACACACACCTTCCTTTGGTTCGTCTTTAATGGTTAATGCTATCACGCGACTTTATAGCACCACAAAATGGATGAAAAAAAACAAAACAAAAATTCGTTTTCGTTAGACTGTCCAATCTTTTCTGCTACTCGTTCATTTGAATTCTCTTGTATTCTGACGATGATGTTAACATTTTATTTTTTTTTATTACACATTGATGACTGTGTTTGAGGCGAGATTGATTGGTGGTTTGTTTGGAGTGCAAATCGATGCCACTTTGAAGTGTATGTATGTTTATTTTGGAAATGACGCGTATTTCATGTCCTTTTCTTGCCCAGTCGAGGGTTGCCTATGGCCGCGGGGATGCAGCCCCCTTCACTTGTGGAAGCAACATCAATTTCTCACCGAATCTTGTTCATTCCGTCATGCAGGGATAATAAGATATGCGACTCAAATTCTGCTTGCTATTTTGAGAAAGGGGAGAGGACCGCCAGCATTCTTCAAATGCGGTTTCTATATCTTGATCAGTCCTATTCCGTTCGCGGGTTCCCTTTTCAGTTCTTCTGATCGACTTCGAGCGTTTTTTGTTCTGCCCTTAGCCATATTGATCCCCTAAGGCATCGTCCTCCCTGCAGAGTGCCCGTACAGATCGCTCGTCACACTTTCCCACGATGTGCCCAGATGACTCACGTTTGAAGACGCCTACCACTCTGTTGGGCACAAAGGCATTCTGAAGGGTGCTGCTTTCAAGTTGATTTTGTTCGGGCGCCATTACGGTTTGTGTGACATTTCAGAGTAGTGGAGAGTGCTCAATAACACAATTTATTTCGTGAGTAGCAAGGATTCCAAAAATGCTAAAATATCATTACAATCGATGAAACTGCTGACAAAAGCCATTTTAGCCTAGTTCATGGAATCGCAGACGTTACTTGGACACTTGCACACCACGGCGAGAGTCCTATGGTTGACGTTTAGCAGGAGAAAATCCTTTCAATGGTCTCCAAGTGTCCAGCTCTAGCAAGAAGACTAAGGCAGTTTAAAAAATAAAATATGTCACTTATCACAAGTGCCCTATGAACTCAACTCGACGAAAGCAGACTAAATCAACATAAGAAATCGAACGAACCAATTTCCTCAGTTTCGTTAAGTTTCGTTCAATTTTTTTTACTTAAAAGGGACCGAATTTAATCGCTCACTACGTTCGTAAATGATGTTATTGCCAGAATCTTGCACAATTTCCCACATATGGTCGCTTTGACGTCCGTTCATTATGGTTGGCCCTTAAAACTCAAACAAAATTCACCCTGAACTCTTGAAATCTTCAAAGAATTTATTAATTTCTTCAGGACCATTATTATTCAAAGTTGTTCAGCCAGATTCACCACCTTTTTAGTCCTCCCTGTCCACATGCAATGAGACTCTCTGGAGAGTTATTGCCCTTCCCACACAGGCACTTACAGCAAGCAACAAACCCTTCTGCTGCCACGTGCCTCTCGTAATTTGTGTGCAAAGTTCTCTGTCAATCAAAGGGGTTGTACGTAACTCACATTTCCCCTTGAAAACCACTGCATACTGCGTAATCTTGACAATTACAGACGATTTGCTCTCTCTCCACAACCGGAACAAAAAATAAAGATTACAGTGAAATCGTTCGTGCTTACACATCACCGCCTCCATTCTGTCACAATAGCAACTAAGTTCAATCGGAATGACCTAGACTCTATCACTGGCATTAGGTAATTCCCATTTCATCTCGCAATGCAGCTGCAAATGGAAACTCGATATCGCTCCACAAATGGGTTAACCCAACAAAGTTCCCCCAAAGTAGTGCATCACCAAAACACACCATTCATCATTTCTCCACGCTGACCCTTCGTCTAACTCTCGTGTCCGCGCTCTCTTTCTCGCGTGCACCCTTTCTGTGAATTGTGAAATTTCCATCTCCATTCGAGTCTATCCATTTCCATTTTATCACACTCAAATTAACACCGCACAATTAAAATGAAAATTTCCTCCTTTTCCCAATGAACGAAAAAAGATCGTGTGTGTTTTTTTTTCATTTTTGCATCTCTCCTCTATACATTCACTTAGGGGGAAAACTTCACTCGACAATCGACATATACTTTCTTTAGAAATCTTGCTCTCTCTCCATAACACTCACCGCAGCACACCACTCGCTGTTCTCTCTCCCTAATCGCGCTCTCTCTCTCGCTGGCTGGCTCTCTCTCTGCGGTGGGCACTCTCGCAATGGATGTCGACATCGACTCGATTCCTCGGCGACACATGCGATTTCATTTTCATTTCTTTTTTTCTTATTGTATCTTATTTTACCTTGATATCATTAAGTGCCTGACGACGAATACCGACGCGAATGCGCTTGTATGCGGTGATGGTGTGTATCTATGAGGGTATCTGAATCTCTCGCGGTCTCGCTCTCTGAAAATGTCAGCGCATGTGTACGCACACTGCCTCAGACGCCCCATCATCATACAACAACCTTCCCTTGTAAATAATTGATACAGAACACAGGAAAAAAAAAAGCACTCACACACACCCGGCCATTTAGAGAGGTTGTTTCTCACAAACACACGGATGTGGTAATAAAAATAGAAACCCACACACATTCGAAGGTCCACTGTGTGTTGCTGCTTCCACTGATGATGTGTACGAGACCCCGAGCGCAGCAAAAACGAAAAAAAACCACACAACAATTTTTCAATTTCGAAAAATTCACTCCACAGTATTTCAGTTGTTAAGCAACGTTCATTCAGCGCGGATCGCTTCGTTCGTAGATACATTCGGCTCGATACGGCGTGCACAACCCACAGAGCAAAGTAAAAAATAAAAGAGTACCTCAGCATGAGAAATGAGCAAAAATTCGTGTAGATAGATATTTTTTTTCCATTCCCCCCCCCGTGCACTTGGATGTAGATACAAAATATTTCCGGGTTACATATATTTCTCTTGCAACTGTGTAAAATTTAAATTTTCAAACCCAGTGTTCACATAAAACAAAAAAAAAAAAAAAAATCAAATATAAATTTGCAAAAAAAAGAAAAAAAGAATATCAATAAAAATCGAGTGAAAATTTGAGAAAGAAAAAAAATTCCCAAGGAGAAATGAGAGTGTGTGTCAAGTGTCTTTAAAAAGAAAAAGAAAATCAATAAAGTCCTTGTGTAGATAAAATTTGTTAGTAACAAAAGAAAAAAAAGCAATAAAATAAGTAAACGAATTGAAATGTTTCATCCTTATGTGAAAATTAAAAAGAAAATCACAAGTAGTTCACAGCTTTTGCAACAGCAACTGCAGCAGCAACAGCAAGCGCATAGATGCTGCTGTTGCAGCACAACTAGTGGTAGTATTGGTGCAAGTGCAAGTACTAATAACATTCTAAACAATACAAATTTTTCAACAACATCGTCGACATCGGCCGCAGCCGCTGTATTGGGTGCAGTCGCAAATGCAACGGTCAACAATATAAATTGCAATCAACAATTGCATCATATAGCAACACCACCGACATCTCCCCCGTCATCGTCATCATCGGCGCCAGCATCCTCATCGGCGACTTCGTCACCACAATCAGTGCTACAGCAGCAGGCATCGCCTACGCGACAGCAACAGCCGCAACCGCAGCAGCAGCAACAGCAACAGCAACAGCACCAGCAACACCTCTCACAGCTGCTGCAACAAAATAACGTTCCTCCACCGCCGCCGCCACCGCCCACAACACAGCAACAGAGACAATCGCCACCAATTTTACCATATTGCTCAATCGATCGGCAATTGGGTCACCTAAATTTTGGTAGTAGCTCAAGTGGCAGCAGCAACATCAGTACCCGCAGCAATACACCAACAACGACGGCTACCCACCAGAGTCGCGGCATACTGCAAAGCAGCACCAGTAGCAACAGCGGCAGCAGTACCAGCACCAGCACCAGCAGCGGCAGCAGTAGCAGCAGTAGTAGTAGTAGCAGTTGTAATAGTAACACAACCACCTCGGCTACAATCAACAGCAGCAGCAGTTGTAGTAGTATCAGCAATAGTACAAACAATATCGGAGGCGGTGTTGCAAGTACGAGTACTAACAGCACGTTAAGTAGGATAAGCCATACGATACAACAGCACCTCAATCAGCAGCATCAGCAGCAACATCAGCAACATTTGGCGGCGCATCATCATTCCCATCATCATCATCACCACCATCACAGTCACAGTCAAAGCAGCAGCAACAGCAACACCAATAACAGCCATCACCACCATCACAACCAACAGCAGCAGCATCAGCAGCAGCAGCAGCAGCAACATCAGCATCAGCAGAATCCAAGCAGCAGCAACAATAGTAACCAACAGCAGCAACAATCTCCTATGTGCCTAGTATTATTAGTCAAATGCCCGAATTCGAAGGAATTTTGTACAGCAGCGAATTTCTGTGATAAAAGGTAACGAATGCCAAGCGGTCCTTCTGACAAGTGTCAAGTGGGGTGCTTAATTAAATTAATTGTAACGAGTTTAACCCCCAAAATATGTAGATGCCCACAACCAACGCCACACATACACACGAAAAAAAAATCAGCAAACAATAGATAGATAAATAGTCTTGTTCATCTTGTTCGCTTGCAGATAGGGAATGCTCTTAACATTTTTGACCCATATTTTAATGGAATCTTTTTGTTTTCGTGTGCCCTAGTTTCTCTTTCATTTAACGGTGTTCTTTCGTCGATTCATTGTGATACATATATTTCGACGAGGGGGGCATTTATATGAACAATTTTTTGGGTGTTTGACGATGTCATTGAGCGAGAGACAGCGATACAAATTCGACTCGAATCAGTTGTGAATGGTGTGCTCCCCCATCTTCGCCCCATCCTCGCCCCATTCGTGGATGATCCATTTGATGTATTATTCTTGAATGCGTCTCAAGTGGAGGAGCGACTGCGAATGTGGAATTGAATGTGTATCTAATGAAATTATTGATCAATTGGTGATTGGTGTGCTTTTTGTTCGAAATGGTTGGTCAAAAATGTGCCAATTGCAAAGATAATCGAAGAAATAACTTCTTTTTGGGGTTCTCTTTGTTTTTTTTTTTTTTTTGTTGCCATGCGCGAATTTTGAGGTCCCTTTCTTGAACAGTGGGAAAAGTGAATCCTTTTAATTCTTTTTCCTTTGTTTGACTTTTGAACATGCTCCTAATTTTGTGGCAAATGTCTTCGCCAGAATTTGGACAAGGCTCCCTTTCACTTGTAGTAGTTTTTATAATTTCTTTGCACACGAATTTTGAATAAAAAGGGAATTTTTATTACAATTCCTCGGTGGTCGAGCTTAAATTGCGTGACTCATGTCAGTGCGGCATGCGTCATGTCAGTGTCAGACATTCCCACTTGTTACAAGCTTTTCTTGTCAATTGTCGTAAAACGTTCACAAGACATAAGGCATGAACTCAAATCAGGGGGTGATGATGAGTTAACATTTTTCTGCCTCCTTTCGGTGTTCATTTTTGAAGGATGTTTAAATATTAATGACATCAACTTGTCATTTCCCCCCAATTCAGTTAAACTGATCCAAATGTCAAATTTAAGGTTGATCTAATTTTTAGCTTCCTGAGATTTTTGGCAAATATAGGGTGGACCAAATAAAAGTGTCTTTTTAAAAATGCATTAAAATTAACAAAATTAAATTCGGTCTATGTTTTATGGATTTGTTAGTAAGAACAAACATTCCCATTAATTATGAAATACAACGTCGATCAAGTGGCTGCCTCGACTGGGCTCGCAATAGCGCATTCTGTCACCCCAATTTTGCAAGACCTTATTGATGGTTTCGGGCTGTAGCTCACGGTTTGCTTGGATGATATTGGCCTAAAGTGCTTGAATCGTTTCCGGATTGTTGGCATAACATTGGTTCACATCGGTTCCTCACAAAAAAAAAGGGTTAATTTGGAGCTCCTAGGCAGCCAATTGACATCGCCAAGACGGCTGACAACACGATTTGGGAATTTGGTGCGAAAAAGATCGGTTGTTGAATGTGCTGTGTGGCATGGCGCGCCTCACTGCATGAACCAGACGTCGTACAAATCCATGTCTTCAATTTCAGTAAAAAAAAAAGTCGGTTAACATGGCTCTGTAATTCCCACCGTTGACCCAAACGTTGTTCCCAGCCTTCGACGAAGGCCACAGCAGCCACATTCTCATCTGTGCGCACCGTACTGCGACGGGGACCATGAGCGTTGTCCACTAGCATACCAATCTCACGAACTTGCGTACAGCAGTCGCGGTGGGTGCTACATTTGGGCCAAAACTTCTTCTTTCCAAAAAAAAAAAAAACTCACTTTGGAAACAAGTTTTCAATGTTTGCCAACTTTGTTTAAGCGTAAAGCGACTCATTTCGTTCCGCAGAGGTATGATACCGACTTTATGTCAAGATTTCGAGCGAGAAACAGATGAAAAAAAACCACTATATGGCCCACCATAGATAAACCGCGAAGTCTCACTTATACGATGCTCACTTGCATGTAATATTCAGCTATACGAAAAATGTCTTGTTCCCCGGTGATGCTCCATTTAACCCTGCTAATATTCACTTATACGAAGTATTCACTTATAGGAAACATTCTGTGTTTCCCTTCATATTCGTATAACTGAGACGCACCTATATTAAAATTTTCTGTGCTGAAATCTAAAAATCAATGAATTCTAAAAAAATTAAGTTCCTGGTGAATATTAGTAAATTTTTCCGGTCTTTTGATTGTCCTCCTAGCTGAGTACTTTCTTTGTTTGGTCAAACTTGTCCATCATCTTAATCGTCATTTGCCTGAAAGATAAAGGAAGTGCTGACAAAAAGTCCATCGCCAGTGTAGGTGCGTTCAGTCTGATTATGGTCGACAGTCTGTCATGCAGCTACATTTCCTGTTCAGCCTGTTCTTCAGATCGTCATTCTGTTAAATTTATGTCTTGTTGGTCTACTTCCTTGTTTATTGTATTAAAGTTGCCTTGAAGTAGTCACTGCCTTGGCAAATGAAACAAATCGAAATAGAAGTAATGGACCCATTCCCAATTCAAATGTAGGCCACATAATTCCAATAAACCCAAACTAAACATTGTCCAAAGTTGTTGCTTTTTTCGCCCAGTCATCATTATAATCTAACAAGAACGATATCAATTCGAAAAGTTGAAAAGTTATGTCTCGCCTAGAGTTCCTAGAAGAGAGAGAGAGGATCCATAAATAAAACAGATTAAGGCCGCCCCTTTATAAATATCATTCTGGCCTAGATAATTGCTCACAATCGTAAGTCTCTCGTATTCTGATTCAATCTTTCGATAAAATCGTATTTCTTTTATTTCAAAAACAAGAACAAAAATATAATAAAATTAAGTGAAAAATACACGCCCGCACGTGGCCAAAAACGAGATTTCATTGAATTGTTGAAAGATTTCTGTCCAACCCCGAGCAAAAACTATCCACTTCCGGAAGAAGAAACAAACAAAAAAAACGCAGCAAAATATATTTGTCGTGACATTCTTTTCTGATTTTTTCCTTCCTCAAGTGTGAATTCGGTTTCGGATTCTCATTGGATTTGCGAAAAAAGAAAAGAAAAATGTTTATAAACTCGGTGTTTTTTTTCTTCTTTTCTATAGTAGGCTGAATTTGAACGAACGGATAAATAATCTAGTTTATGCGTCGACACTTGAAATGGGTTTGTTTATTTGATCCAATTTAATGGATACATCTTCATCTCGCAAGGCGGCGGGGTCTTTTTTGTTTATAATTGTGATTGCGCATCTCATGGAAAATAATCTAGACATTGACAAATAGAATTTGTTGATTCGCCTTGTATCAGCAGCACTCAGGGCGGATATTTGACTACGCTGGAATTTCTAAACAAACTTTAAATTATATTTCGTCGACGGCGACGCGTTTTGATTTCATTTTCATTTTATGGGGCAGTAATCCGATACAAATACGCACGACTTGCACTTCATCAATCCAAGTGTGTCCATCTAATTCGAATAAAAAAAAACCTCCTCGCCTTCAAAATACTAAGAATTGTTTATTTCTTTCCTAAAAAAACATCGCATTGTGACTGAACGCAAGTGTGGTGCGAAAACCATGGAAGAGCGATCTCTGTCGTCAACCACTCTAAGGAGTCGGTGTATTTCTGTGGAATTCAATTTCGGTTGAACTCTAGATATGTTTCCAAGCCGAATCGATGACGGGTTAAATATAAATTCCGTCGGAGACTTAAGTCAACTTAAGAAAGTGAGTGACGATACAAAGAAATGATGCCATAACTACTGCTTCGCATGATTTCGTTAAGTTTCGTTAACTTTTATTTACTGAAGTGGGGGCGAAATACATCGCTTTTAACGTCCGTAATTAGCAGAAACTGAGTTTTGTTCCTAGAAGCATTTAAGTGCATTTTGGTGAACTCGAAATCGCTCTTTTTCGTTAAGTTCTGACATAAGCATCAGTTTACTTATGGTTCGACCTTAACGCTTGCACTGCTGTGGGTACATTAATTTCGTAGACAAGAGCATCCTCAAGTCGTGGCCTTATTCAGACCTGAAGGTACATACTTCGTGCTTTTGTTGTCTGTACGCTTTGCAATGCATCTTGCCCCATTAGGCCCTGCATCGTTGCGCACTCAACAACAACGATCATCCACTTCAGTCAATTTCCAAGATGACTTCCCCCGCAGAGCCACCGATTTACAAAAGCGGATTCCACCACAAATCCCTTGGCAACCCAATCGAAGCGGCAATGGGTCCAATTTCAGAAGAAAAAAAAAGGAAAAGCAAATATTTTCATTAGCAGGTCAAGTATACAAAACTGAGTTTCAATTTGTGGGCACCCAGTGACATCTCGAAGACCTTTACCAAACACACAGAAAGACCCTCTCTCTTTCTTCTCAAGCGTCTCTTACATAAACCGAAGAGGCAACAACAATAAAAATAAAAAAACACAGAATGCCCATAAGTTGCCAATGAGAGAGTCAATAACAAACATCTTACTGCGAAAGACAAACAATCAAAGTGGTGCCCTTCTCCACCGAGAAAACAATTACAAAACTTTAATCTCTCTAATCTCCTCGAGTGTGGCACCATCTCTTGGATGGATATGCATCCGATCGGCCCCTCCCCCCCCGTCCCCCATCTGTGCAGCCATAAACAATTTCTTCTCCAGCAATAATGATAGGAACACACAAAGCTCGGCAAGAAAGAAAGAAAAAAAGAATGAAAAAAAAAGATCAATTAATGTCACCCACTTTTGTTAACGATGACGCTTTAAATGGTCATCAAGAAACGCGTTTTCCCAACCGATTGCTCCAAGCGAAGAAGGAGGCAACTTTCCATTAAAAAAAAAAAAAAAGAAGAAACAAATTTCAATAAGCGTTTGCGACATTATGCTCTGCCGCCGCCTGCCTATGCGATCAGCGACAAGCGACAAGAGAAAATATACTCATCCATAACACTCCGATCCAATTCTCGAGTGAAATCGCTTGAAATCTATCAAACCGCATCGAGCATGTTGGATGTTGCAATGGCATTGTGTGGGACTGCTTGCATGCATCCGACCAGCAACAGCAGCAGTCCGCCCAATGGCGGGGAGAAAAAAAGGAAAGGCCCAGTGAAAATGAGGAGAAAAGAGAAAGATACTGCTGAAGGAAATCATGCTGCTCGCCGCAAAGTTTTCGAATGTTTCTCCCCTCGTGTGCGCTGTCGCCCGCCGCCACCATCGTCGTGTGTTGTATAATAACTCTCTCTCTACCTTTCATTTTTTTTTTTGTTTTGTTTTGTGTTTTGTTTTCTTCTTTGTTCTTTTGTTTTGTTGTGCTTGGTGAGGCTTCTGTTTTCTCTGTTTATCACACACCGCCACGCCACGGCACGCCACGCCGCGATCGTGATCTGTTTCGTTTCGTTTCGTTTCGTTGTGTTTTTCTTCTTTTTGCGTGTGCGCGAGAGTTTCTCGCTCTTCTTCTTTGAAGAAATGTTGCATGTGCACATGGGGCGAAGTGAGATGATCACCTTTGGCGATCGCTGTTGCTCCATCTTCAACATCTCTTTTGATGTCGCTTTCATTTCGGTTTCTTTTTGTTTGCGTTTGTTCTGTATTCTTTTTTTTTTTTTTTCGTTTTTTGGAGCGAAATTTCTTTTCTTCTTCGCACAGAAGAGTATAACAAGCGGGCGCTTAGAGATTTCTGAAGCGTTTCAGTGGGTGGTAATCGGTTGGAGTTTTCTTTTGTTTTCTCTTGATTACGCGCATGCGCGACCGTCTGAGTGTACAAGAGCACGCTTATGAGAGCGCGCGCGCCCGCAAATTTTATCCAAATATGAAGATCCCCATCGATAGTGGAGAGAGGCGGCCCTCTTGTTATGAGAAATGTCATCTGGAGCTAATATGTGGGGGAAAAGAGAAAATGAAGACACATTTAATGAGAGAGTGTGTTACATACCCTATAACCTCGGGCGGTGATGTGTGTTTTTTTTTTTTTGGTTTGTTTCTTTGACTGCCTTCCGGTGGGTTATTGTGTGGATTTCACAAATTTCTCTCGAATTAAGGTTATTTTTGAATTTCGGAGAGAAAGATCAAGTGATTTGATTTTGTTCGCTTTTAACGATTGGAAATTGTAGAGATGTACTTTTGACACTTTGAGCTAGATAGAGGCGGAAAGCAGCTTCTTGGTGAAGGTGATCTACTTTGTGTGTGTTTGCTGAAGTTGTGAACTCGTTTTTTGTCACTAACCATGTTTCAGAGCTACATGTGGAGAAGCTGCAGAAAGAAGACTCAATGCCAGAATGTGACTGACTGGGGCTATACTCCCTGAAGTGTCTGTTTATGATGTCCACTCTTTGCGGTGCCTATCCTGGCATTAGCATTAACAGTCAGTTTTTTAAGTTGGCCATTGGTCCATGTTGTGTTTCGTTAAGTTCCTCCTTTCTCAAGTTTTCAGTGATAAGTGACAGTAGTTACAGGTACTTATCTTGCTCAACTTTGTCTGTAGAAAAAGGATCAAATCGGGTGCACGTTGTGTTTCGTTAACTTTCTTCTTTCTCAAACTTGACGCTTTCTGTTGCTAAGGAACACAACTGGACTCTAATATAACCCTGTCTTTTTTCTCAACTTTTTCTGCCCATATTTGTCTAGACGGACCTCTGTTGAGTTTCGTTAAGTTTCTTTTTTGTCGAGTTACAAACATTTACTGCCCAAATTGCTCTAGTCGAGACTGTTGTTGATTGTTGTTTCTATTTCGTTGCCATTTGCAACAGACCTAAGACAGCCTCAGTGTTGGACAATGAGTGCAAATTGTCGACAACGCATCCTTTACTGTGTTCCTCTTTTTAAGTGTCTGCTTCGCTGTGCGCAATGATCTTAATTTGATTCCAGAGCGGGTGCATCGCTGTAGTCATTCCCGATGAACTTCTCCCTTATTGGAATCGTTAAGTTTAGTTAAGTTTCTTGACACTCAACAACTTCTGTCACATTAAATAGTTTCCATCCCTAACAGTCTTCGGATGGCTTTCATTTTTATCAAACGAATTTGTTGTTCAATTTGTCGTTCGTTAAGTTCGTTAAAACCCAGTCAAGTAATCATTCCCCTATAAATTCATGTTCTTTTTGGCACCTTTTATGGTCCCTTTTTCTTTTAATTTGCATTAAACGCCAAATTTGAGTGCAAAATAGCGCGCTCTCTCTCTCTCTCTCGCTCTCCACTCTGGTTGCGTAAAGTTTATTCAATTATGGAAATATCTGTTGAATTTTAAACTCTCTTACGCAATACTTTCTTTCGGATGATTTTATTTAATTTCGCGCTTCACTTTGTTGTTGCCGTATTTATGCGTGTTGAGGGCAATCTCTGTTTTCTCACATCAAAGTCGAAGATGATATTTTTTTCCATCCCCACTGTTCGCAAATTGGGTTAACGATTACGGGATAGCTTTCGATTTGCACTTTCTATGTGACAGACTGTCGAGGGATTGATACGAAATGTTGGTATCTAGTGAGCATCACACGATGGTTGGTGTGTTTTTTTGAAAAGTGTCGTCTGATACGATTTGGGGTAATTGTCTTTTTCCACCTTTCAAACATTACGAAGCCTTTGTAACCTGACACCGGTGAGTCAGTAAATGTGGCCATTGCCACCACCACGAAAGACCGCTGATTCATGTTGCAAACCAAACAAGGATTTGTTTTGTAATTTTCACCTGATATCGTCACTCGGCCAGTGTCAGTGTCCCGAAGCAAAAAAAGAATGCAACCAAATGGTTGTCAACAACCTGCCACTGTTTGTCAGACAGCCACCCACCTGTGCCAAGTTTCCGTGTGGTGCCTTCCTACGTCATTCCTTCATTTATCGTTCAAACACTTAAGTTGAAGGTCACGTCTCTAAAACCAACAACACCCAAGCATTCAGCTCGAACACTCACAACCTTCTAACTGCCAATAAAGTCAGAATTCATAAAGAAAACACCACACAAACCTTATCAGAGAGGGAGAGACTCGGAGAGTACAAAGGAGGATCGTCTCTCGGTGCAAATACGCTGTAATCTCCGGCGGCGACAAAGCGAATTGCCCGAACGTGTGCAATATCGCACCTCGCGCCCTGACGTCCAACGCCACCCCGAGTGTGCGCTGTTCCCGGTTCCCGCCTTGTCTTTGCCAAAAATCACCTCGACTTAACGAGGCAAGAAACATTTCGAGGAACACACAAATGCTCCTCACTTGTGAAATTCATTCGTTTTTGACTCTTTTTTTCGCGAGTTTTTTTTTTTTTTTTTTTGTGTTCGTTCTTTCCAATTTCATTCGAAATGTTTATCTGAAAAATATATATTTATTCTTTTTTGTTTTCGTTGTTCTTTCAGTTTTGTATTTGTCCTTCAAAATCAATCTACGGGACGGCGGCGGCGGCACGTGTAGCCGTAGTTAGTTGGGGAGGGGTTTTTTTTTCTCCATTTTTTTTGTTTGTTTGTTGCTTAGATTGTGGACTATATGGCTAGTTGGTTGGGTTACATTGTATCACGAAGTCTACACGAGAACGTGTTGTATTAAGAAATTCTAATCAAGGTTCCCCAATACGTATTAGCACGCGCAGAGGGCTAGAACTGTGGCCGTCGACGTCGTCGGGGTGTTCTAGTACCAGTAGACCTTGATGTGTGATGAATTTTTTTTTTTTTGACAGTATGGGTGGGTTAATCGCTTCGCCTTAATGATGATATTTATGTACGTACACAAGAGCTATATATTAATTTATTAAATTTACTGTTGAGCTGCGGATGTGAGTCAGATTGTGTTTGACAGTAAACCCGAAAGTAATTCTGGCAGTTTAGCGAACATACACACACGTACATTCGGGCAGCACCAGCACACCACGAGTGTGTACGCCGGGAGACGACATGTTTGCTTTGCTTTAATTGTGGGGCGGACGAGCGACACTGGCTTATGTGAATTTTTTCGCAAACAGTCGAAGTTCCTGCTGACCTTGGAGGTCATTTACGTTGTGCGATGGCTTTTGAATCATCGTCTATCGTCGACGAACACATGTGACATGGGGGGCTGGCAGCAGCGACGAGCGAGCGGCATGTGTTCGCTGGCGAGAGTGTGAAGAGAATCGATAAGATTTGAAATTAATCATCGATGGCAAGGACAATGGTCGGTATACGGTGGTGTGCTGGTGGAGCTGTTGGAACCACCTTGACAAAGAAATGTCATGACCGGCTTTTAAATGCCACCGAAGTGATTAAAGGTGATCGGATTTTGATTAGCTCTTGTGTTGAGACAATGGATTGTCGTTTTATTTGCTTTATGATTTATTTGCTTTTTTTTTCTTCTTAAAAACAAAATGAATAAGACGTGGTTTGGTTCAGAATTTTGGCACAATTTTGGTGCAGGTTCTGAATCGCCTGGATGTCGACGGCGGCATAAAATATTCGTTGTCTATCATGATTTATTTGTGGTCAGTTGTTGGTTTTTCAACGGCTTCTGAGGCTGCATCAGTTAGCGGTTTACAGTGAATGTTGCTGCGTTGAGTTTGTCTCCTCGATTTTGTGCGAAATTTAGTACAACTTCTATCTTGGGTGACTTGAAGGGAGTCTGATATGTTTGTCAAAGGTGACGCACACAAGAGGAGAGAAATCTCAACCGACTTGGGGTTGCGCGACTGGTGACAGCTAGAGCACAAGTACACCCCTTGTGCTTGCACTTGCGCCACGCAGATCAAAAAATGGTCGATCGAGACGCTGCATAGTTTCGAATTCAGAAGCTTGACGTGAGACAAAAAAGGGCTTAAATTTAAGACCTCATCTCCTTTCGTAGTTTCAACAAGATGCGATGGATCCAGGTGCTAAGTTACTTCTGAACATGACAAGATGTCTGCATTAATCATAAATGAACATCGAAAGGAGTCTACACGAGACATTTGCTATCTCTAACAGCTGTGTTGGCTGAACGAAGCGCTGTATATTTGAGGATTTGAGGAACTCTTCGTCTCGGATGTCCAATGTATCCTCCCTCTAAGGCTACAATGGATCCAAAATGTTGGTCTCAGTGAGCGATGGTTGTAAGGCCACCCATTTACCTACCTTCTTCAGTTTTAAACCTCCCTAACCCTATTCATTTAATGTGAATTCGCGTGCATTTCCCAAAGAAATCTTCAAAAAACCAAGAAAATCCATACACGGCCCGAAATCAACTCGAACACTTCTTGAATTTCAACATCCGATCCGACGACCAACCTCGAAAAGAGAATGATGATTGTACTCCTTCTTCTTTTCTTTTTTTTTTTTGCAATTTAATACCTACCTAGTATCCTTTTCACAGAGGATACACACAGGATGCTGCCGAGAATGCATTCAAGCAGCCATCCGATTGCAACAGAATGAAATCGCCTCAAACTAGGTCAGTTGTAGGGTAACCACCAGTGAGTGGAAAGACTCTCCGAATGGATTATGGAATCCCTCGTAGTGCAACTCACCTCCCCCTCCTGGAGGTGTTTTATTGTCCATTGCATCCTGCAATTTGATCGGTGCTTCGTTTCGTTTTCCAAATCCAATTTCCAAGGATTAGAGTTTATATCCCTTCTCCTCCTCTCTCTCTGTCTCTCGTGGCCAGGTACATGGAATGAAATAAAAAAAGGATCAATAAATCGGATATTGTACGTCTTTAATCTGCACACACTCCACTCTGAGCACACACACACATCACCACCGTCAACAGCACCACCCGCTGCATCTTGTGGCAGCCTGAATCGCCTCCTCCCTGCAACACATCCTCGGTTTTATTCAATTTCGTGTGTATTTCGTGGTCCTGGGGAAAAAGGAAATATATGGCATGTCCCATTGTTGTTTTGCACCTTTTATGTGTGAATTTCCCTCTCTCTCTCTCCCTCTCTCCCTCTCTCCCTCTCTCCTTCTCCGTGTGATCTATTGTGTCACATATGATGCTCCTTAGTTTATGCTTCCCTGTCCAATGGATCAGTTTCCTCGGTGAAAATTTGAAAATTCTCCCTCATTCGATGCGAAATGCTGCTTCAGTTTCAATCGAAGAGTTGACGACACACTCTGGCTGCTGCCACGCTGACATTTACCGTTGACACTCTAAGATAAAAATGACATTTGGTTTGCGCGTCGTTGTTGACTTGAACATACCGAAGTGCTGTTAGTTTAGTTCTGTTGTAAAATGCTCCAATGCTCGCTGGTGTTCCGTTCAAAATTGACTCTCAATTTGCGTGTGTTTTGCGTGAGAATTGTTTCGCGGCGCTGCTGGTGACAGCGGCCAATGAATTCGTATTACTGTTTCTTTTTTTTGTTGTTTCGTTTCGTTCGTTTTCCGAGATCGTTTTTAGTTTTTAAGTGAATTTTTGTGATACAGTTTAGAGTTTAAGTGTTAAATAGTTTTATTATTCATTTTTTTTATTTTTTTTTTATTTCGTAAAAGTTGATTATTTATTTATTTATCTTCATGTCGAATGCAAAACTGATACAAATCGAATTCGAACGAAACATCATGGATTTGTTCTATGAACCAATTCAGAGGTAAGATTTTGTTTGATCGTTTCTAGTGCGCTGCAGTTTTGTTGCCCTCGAGTGTGGGCTGTGGTTGTCTGGCTGGTGTTCGAAGAAAACCTATCCGATCCGAGCGTGGCTTATTGGCATTGCGCGTGAGATGGCAACCAGAACGATTTGTAAATTGTATCAAGATCCAGTTGATTTTCAGCTGAAGTTGCGCTTTGAAACTCGTTCACCAGCAACACGCACAAACCAAACTCGTTCACATACTAAACTCTCGCACGAAACACCAACGCCACCATTCATTCGATGACGGGAACGACTCATCGCTCCCAATCGTAGTGTCACACCAGAGACTCTCATTCAAATGTGATGTCTGCAGCCATGTCTCGCCGCCAATGCGATCATCTATCGCCTAAATAGACAGTCAAAAAACCTGCAAAAAACCGAGAAGAAAAACCAACTCGAATTCGCAATAAATTAAAAAAAAAAAAAACATCGTCTGGAGGCCAAAACTGCCGCAGATCCGACGCTTTTTGTCTCGCCTATTTCGAATTTTGCGGATCTGGTCAATAAAAATGCAAATCACTTGTTAATTTATCAATCACTCACTACTACCTTGTTGGCCACTGCCATTACCCCCCCGAAAATGGCGAAAATAAATCACACAAAGGCCCAGCAAGCACACAGAGGCAACACACAAAAAATACACACAACAACAGCAGCAGGGGCACACACAAAGTGATAGATTCGTTGGCATTTGTGTTCATTTAATTTTGATTAATTTCACGATTTCTGTCAGCTCACGGCCAGTTCATGTGATGTGATTTATCAGTAGGAAACAGTAGAAAATTTCATGTGTTATCACAGCAAACGGCCGCGCCGCGTTGCCTCTGATGAAGGGGGGGTGGGGGGGCTTTAGTTCTTTCAATAACGCACACTATCAGTCGTCGTCGGCGGCGGGTTGTGATTTATCGATAGATTAATCGTTTGCCTGACAGAATGGCGGTGCGGTAGGCATAATTTTCCCCCCACAAAGCGCAGAGACTTAAATGTCGATCAAGTGTGGATTTCGAAAAAGGTGGTGTGTACGTACATCACCTCGGTGGGTTTGTGTGGCTGTGTGCGTGTGGCCTCGGGGAGTAATTTCCGCAACTGAAATACTTTCTCAGTCTCTTGCAGTAATTCTATTATTTTTTTTCCCTACTTTTTTTCTCTTGTTTTTGCCCTCCACGCGTGTAGGCCTTCGTTGGCTGGTTTCGTATCCTTGACATGCCATATCGCTGGGTAGATACCATTTCTTTCTACAAGATGTCATTATGGCTTCCAGGTGTGAGAAGCTCTGCCATCGTGTGTACGTACATATGTGCATGCGTATAAATAACCTCCAAAAGATACTTAGATACTTAGCTCTAGTATGAATCGTTTTATTTCGTTTTTTTTTTTTTTTCATTTTTTGCTCTCCTCTGCTTGTCGCATGTCAAAAGATGGCCTTGCTGACAGTCGGAAAGGGAGACTATCTGTGTGTGTGTATGTTTAGTTTGAAGGACAACGATGACAATCACTTAATTGATTAATTTTTTCCTTTGCTCTTGTGTATTTGTGTCAGCCGCATGTGCGACACGGCGTGATCTGGTTCGTGTTTCTAAGCGTATCACACAAAAATTCTGTACAGAATCAGTGTTCGGTCGACCATTCGGGGGAGTTTGTCAAAAACAACACCAATCAACCAGTCGAAGAATGCTCATTTCTCACACACGATACAAAAATTTGTACTCTACTCACAATTGAGTTGTAGGTTTTTGTAGGTCAACTTGATTTAACTTTTCATCCCATTTCTCGATGATGGAGACGATGATGATGATGATGTTATTCAATTAGGAAGAGAATACGTTCAATGATCACAATTAATGGAATAGAACACGCAAGAGTCACGATGAAGTCATACGCGATGAGAAATTCATTTCCTATATGACTATTTAAATGATCCCATAAAAAAAAGAAAACGAGACCATTTGATCTATATTCTGAACAAATTCGAAACGGAAGTCTATGGCGGCTGGACAATTGGTGTAGTTTTTTTATCAAAAGTTTATGGTCTGATTTTTCAGGCCCAATCATAATTTGGTGCAGTCAACTTAAGCTTATGTCAGAACTTAACGAAAAGATGTCAAAATTCAATTGCTTCTGGAGGCCTGCACAAAAATTTCCCTACCAAGTGGCATATAGGCAGAAAGGGATTGTCTGGGCTTCCTCTTAAGAGAAGAAAAATTAATGAAACTTAACGAAACTAAAAGACATCACAGTGTTATGGTATAGAAAACTATTGTTGTAGTACATCCTGGGAACCGAACGAGAAGAAGTTGTTAAATTCAGACTATCTACTGCTAACTTGTCTAAAATTCCTCTACCAAGTGTCAATTAGATAGAGGGCGATTGATTGTACTTCCTCTTAGGAAGCACAAATCAACGAAACTTAACGAAACTCTAAGAAAGTTGTGTGTATTCGCTCGTTTGCTTAAGTTGACTTATATGCCTCCTTACGTCCATTATGATTCGGCATTGTTAGAGTGTAGAGCGTTTCTCTATTTGAAACTGAATGTCTGTTGTTCCAAACGTCTCTTTGAATTGACGATGATGAATACCTAGCATGTGAGTACACAGAAAATCAGAAACAGTCTCCTGGCTTCGAAGGCACTCCGTGCCTGAGCTGAGTGAGCAGCTCGCAGGTTCCACTCCCGACACGAACAACTTTCATAATTCTCGACTCACAGACAATGCTCGAATGGTCAACCAGGCAAAGGCACCTAGGTAGCGAATTCTTTTGCTTATGTCTGGCATTTATCTACTTTGAATTTCTTTTAAATTAGTCATTCAAGTGGCTGCAATTTCCCTGATCCTCAGGTCAGCAAGGAGTTCTAGGAAATTAAACCTTCTGTGAACTCTTCCACTTGCTATCCTCCTCTTAATCTTTGTGTGTTTGACGTCTTCCATGATTGTGTACTGTGTGAGCAGACGGTTTTTCACTCGATTTCGTTCGAGTGCCCACTTATCAGGATATTGCTTGCTCTTTCTAAGGATCTCGGCAGAAACCTGCGGGAGTGTTAAGCAGGCAGTACATTGGTGAATTCGATACGTGAAAGAGGTGAGCTGCGCATGAAGGAAATTAAGAATGTTAGTTTTCGCCAAAAGCAAGTTTCAAACATCGTGTTAATTGCCTTCAAATCATTTTTGACGTTTGCCTTAAGTAGCTGTCAGTTTTGTTAATTTTTGCCAAGTTCTACGAGAAATCCAACACAACTTCTGCCAAAGATGAGTCACAGGATCCATTATTTGCAGCTCCAGACCATTTTACATTCACCTCGTCGTGTGTCAAAAATTACAAAGAGTATAAGATGTTAATGCAATTGACACACGGTCCCAGTTTCCACATGACCACCCATTTCCTCCTTGAAATTGTGACACAACACGAACAATTGACTTGTGAAACGTGATTCTTCTTGTTTCCAGGCGTCTCAAATCTTTTGTTAACACATCGCACAGCAACAGTTTTTCTCTCCTTCGTCTCCCCCCTGCCCCCAAACCAGTGACATAATTCATAGTGCAGTCTGAATAGCAACCAATCTTGTTTTCTCCCGCTCCAATCATACCATCATGTTATGTTAAATTTACGATCCCATTCCCTGATTATGACTCTTTGAGCTGCACATTTAACAGAACTTTATCGTTGTCCCACATTTTCCAACACCTTCTTCATTATACAGCCGCAATGGCACATTAAAAGTGATTTGAAAAGGAAATAAGCACGCGCTTTCAGAGAGAGAGAGAGAGAGGAGCGCGCGCACACACACACACGCACCCAACCAACCTTCGGTCGGTCTTTTCTATCTGTTCACAGTTTTATGGCTCCATTCGCACCCGACTTTCCAATTGTCGTTAAAAAACATTTACAGCCGCTTATTTGAAAACGTCAATTTGGAAACTATAATGCGCCCGAACGCGAAGTGTGGTTATTAACGTGGACGCAGACGAGGAAGGAGAAAGATATACGAGCATTCCAGGCAGATGTTCCATCATAAATCCCCCGTCTTTAATGCTCACTCTCTTGAACATATTATCGGCATACGGCCACACCAGGGGACATGGACAAAAGCCAAGTTATACCAAAAATATCATCACAAAAGGCCCAAAAGACGAACGGGGGGCAACAAACAGAAACAAGAAAGAACAAGGAATACAACCAACAAGGTATATTTCATGCACGAAGAAGAAGACGACGACGGCGACGACGTGGTCGAGAGCCGAAGGAAGGTAAACTACTTTGCCACGGACCTACGCCGGCTTAATGGTTATGTGGACCATAAGGAGAGGCTAAACTGTTCTCTTACGTCTAGTGGATCCCCCCTCCGTCACTGCTTCATATCCTCGTGCTACTTTATGAAATAAACTCTGTGTGCAGCTTCGCATTTTCGTATTCCGCCGCACATCCTTCCTGGACGGACGGACGGACGGACGGATGGATGGATGGATGTTGTGGTTACCTTCTTAGCTCGGTGCCAGATACATATGTGTTCACAGTATGTGAGAGAGGATGACAAGCAGGAGAAGCACGAACCGATAAATAAAGGTGCACTCTTGTGGAATTACAAATGATTGAAAGGAAAATGAAAAAAAAAAAAAAAACAAACCAAGCAACCATCATCCAGTCAAGGATAAAGGAACAACGGGGCCGCTGAGGAACATAAAGAAAATTACTACCTCTGGGTGAATACGAATGACACCTGTGGTTATCCAAGGATAGAGATACACTGGGTTACTGCCTAAGCCTACTCATACTCGCTCTGCTCACTTCGATACGTCAGATGGATGAGGTGTTCAGAATTGCTCCAGCCCACTGGGACGCGTTTACAAGGGTGAATTGAATTTTAAATGAAGGCTGTGTCCTTTCACCGGTTGGCATTGTAGCCGGGAATATCCCTTGACATAGTTATCGAATTTTTTCCATACACAATTGTGTTGACATCTGGCACACTCAGGTCGGCATAAAATTAACAAAAAAAGAAAAGTTTTATTCAAGCTCCTGGCGAAGGAGGTTGCCTTGGTGGTTGTTGTTCGTGTTTCCACTTTCAGGGTCTAGTTTTAGAGTGTCCCTCTCCCTCTTTAGTTCTGTTTGTTTTAAAATTCCCATGACATGAATGACAGTTGCTTTAAAAAAATAGTTTTGTCTAATTTTTGTTTTTTTTTTTCCGTATCTTTTTAGATTGCCAAACGAATGCCAGGCAGGCCAAACTGCTAGAGTTACATCTAACCTGCACGCATCAAGTAGTACAATGGCGGTTAGTCGTGTACCGTCGCCGCCTTTAGCGGAAGTTAACACACCAGTTGCTGAGAATTGGTGTTACACTCAGGTGAGTTTTTCATTTTTTTTCCTTATTATCTCTGGAGTATCCTTTTTTGACTGAACGTGTATCAAATTACATTCCCACGTCAGGGTGCATGCTTGTGTGCCGAAAAATGACAACGATATGTATCGGTTTCGAAAGAGCGGATACTGTTATTTGAGCTTCGATTTGCGGTCAGTTACACCGAATGTCATTCGATATGCGTCAGGAAACCGAAGAGTGACATGACGACGCAGAGCCTTAAAGTTTGTCAAGTTCAAATTTGGAACTGATCATATCTTGGACGGAATGTGAAAAGGAAATGATTGTCAGTGGAGTTGTGTTAGACAAGAATTGTCTTGTCAGCAAGTTACTCGATCAGGAAAGAGAGCAGAGGTGGGATTTAACATGTCGTTGGAAGCCAATTCTCTGACCAAGATAATGCGCTTATCGAAGGTCTCATCCAAAAACAGATCGATTGTGACTCGCAATGTGTGACAATAGCGTCGTCCTATAGAAAGCATATCTTTCCACTTCCAAACTCAATAATCGTTGATCTACAGCAACCTTTAGTGACCACAATCATCCACGGCTTAGCCCTTGAAGCCAAATGAGTTGTCAATGGTCACCTTCCATGGACCACAACCTTCAGTCCGAAACAGTGAGCTCTTGTGGGTATAGCCAGCTTCCATCTAAGCTTGCTTTTTACTACGTACAGTCCAGGGCATTACTTCAATTCCACAAGCTCGAGAATGAGTGCACCTATTTGATGAATTTTTTTGTTGACTCTGTTCCCGTTCAAAAGTCCACGCTTCCGCTGTCAATAAAATGCGAGTGCATGTCTCTGTACAGCAGATTTGAGATGATAAAGTCTAGTACAAAGAGATGATAAAGTCTAGTACTCGTGCAAAGTTAGTTGTCAAACTGAACAGTGCTGCCAAATTCACAATCAAAACAAAAGAAACATCATTTAGTCTTTTTAAAAAAAAACGCTGACATTTCTGACGCCTACCACTTCAAAACCTGGAAAGAAGTGGAAAAAAAGAAGAAAGAAGCAGATTTGGTTCGCTTATGCAAGACTCCTTGTAGAAGAGAACATTTAGAAAGTCACCTCTTCCGTTTTTGTAAAGCAACCAAAAAGGGAGCAGAGATTTCTTCGAACTAGTTTGCCTACACAGCCCTAGATCAAATGATTTACGATGTACTAGAACGAACAGAGAAAAAAATATGGCCCCCATAAAGCGCGAAGTAATAAATGTTTTGTTGCCAACTCTAATTTGATTTATTTCCCCGCTGTAACCTTAAAGTTTAACCAAAAAAAAAAAAAATCATATGCCTACCCATCGTTTTTTGGATCAAAAACCAGTTCTTATTCATAAAAAACAATGATCGTGTGACACCATTAGGTCATCGACTCTCTCAGGTCATCTCACTGAATCGATTCCCTGGTCCTCTCCCCCCGTCTCGGCTGTGACTAGGCTTGGCCTTAAATCAAAAGTCAACAACCTTGAAATCGCTAAATGAAATCTAACAGTCTACACGCACCGTCACTTCAAGAGAGACAAAGCGAACAAAAAATGCCCGTCAACCGAATTATGATTAACAGAAGAAAAAAATTCAATCACACCCACTTTGTATCGTCTTCACCACCAAGAAGTGGTTTTTCAAGTCTCTGCGCAAAAAAAAAAATGCGAACAGATTGACTAATTCATAATTGATTTCTTCCACATAACATATTTCCACTTTTTTTGCTTGTGGCCTGAGCGACGTGTGCTCACTGCTCAGTGCGTGAGTTTCGATTTTCAGGTACACACCATATTTCGGATATAATTAAAAGTACCTTGAATACATTTAACACATCCACACATGTGCGAGTGTACGATATATTAATTTGCAAAAGTTTCTGTGAATAAATGGCGGCCTTTATCTATCAGATTACACACGAGGGGGGCAATGGTTTTTGTTTCGCGAAAGGAAACTGTTCTAAAACAAAGCAAAACTGTACTAAATGTGTGTCTGTCTTCTTTTGTGCTCCCCATCCTTTATTAAATCACTTTCAAAGAGCAACAATGAGAAGAACCTTTACCCAAGAGGGAGAAGTAAGAAGGAAGAAGAATAAGAGAAACAGCAGCAAGAGCAGAGGTAAATAAAGCAAACAAGAAAATAAAAATGAACCGTTTGGCATTGGTAGCAAAGAGCCCTGAGAATGTACGCACTTGACTTTGGTTAGTTCCGAGTATAGTTCATTGATTTTTTTTTTCTTTTTGCGCTTGTCGCTTTATTCTTTACCTCCTCTCCGTCCTTTCACAGCACCGCACCACCACCGTCCTCATCGTCGTCGTCGTCGCACGGACGGACTTCAGTTCATGTCAATTAGCGTCTGCAGTAGGAGATAAAATACAATTCTAATCTGCGGTGCGAAAATAGATTGTGAACAGCAGGCGCGGCGAGGCGAGGCGTGGCGAGACGGCTCTTTGCAAGGGAATCGGACTGGTGTAAAAAAAAGTGAGGTTATGTATAGATAAAAAAGCAAAGTGATCATTGACTTCTCTGATATGCCGTCGTCGGGGTCAATCTTAATCCAAGTTCAGTCACGGCTGCTGCTCATCGGTTTAGGCTTTCGAGAGCGGCAGGCAAGGCGGTCGGTCGATCGGTCATTGCGCCCGGTTTTCGGTGTCGTTGATGTTTATGTACGTACACACGTCTGTTGTTTGCATATTACTCACTCAATCTGACGGTTAATGTCCCTTGATTTTTTGACACATTGTTCTCCTTCCTTTTCCATTCTCAGGCTTCTTCTTTATCGTTTTGATTTTTATTTCTCCGTTTTTTACGTTGTTTTGTGGCCGCCTGCCGTTGTTGGACCGAATGTGGAAGTAGCGCGGTGCACATGGCCCCAGAACAAGTCCAAGTCATTGGAGGCAATTGCCCTTATCACATTTAGTATGCAGAAGAAATGGAATTAATTGCATGCATGCGAGGTACGGGGTGGAAGTGCGACGCTCTTGACGGAATAAGGGATGGGTCGGAGACCTTATTTTGAATGAGTCTATTTGTGGTGGGGTTGGTGCAATCGTTGCTTTTTCGTTTGGTTCCATATTGATTTGGGGACTTAGAAAAAAGAGTGGTGTCAAGGTGTTGCTATACACGTGGCCACAATGGCCGTAAGGGAATTTAAGTCATCTTAAGCGGTCGAGCGAATGCAGAGAAAATGACACAGTATTCCCTTATGTTTCGTTAAGTTTCGTTAAGTTTCGTTAAGTCTCGTTAAGTTTCGTTTACTTTCGCTTATTTAAGCATGAACGATATTAAATGCTCCCCGAGTACGTGAATGACAGTTGAAGTTCCACATAAGTTCCCAGAATCAATTGAGGGTACTTTGAGATTTGACAATGCTTCCGGCACCTTTTCGCTTTGATTCTGACATAAGCTGAATATTATTAAATCAATCATGGTGACAGATTCTAGATGTATCCGATATTTGTGCATGGAATCAACGTCAATCTCCACAATCGCCAGGTGATTCATTGGTCAATCCACTCTGTCAAAAAATAACCGCATCATCCCTTCCTCTACTTACACCAGTTGCATGTATCACCTTACAAAGAAAACCACAAGAGCAGAATAGCGCCATGTTTCCGAGACGAAACGAACTCATAAATAGCACTTGGCATGCCTAAATCTATTTTCAAATCATCCACAACTTTATCTAAGCACTGCTGCTGGCTGCCGCCATCCAATAGATTCTTCAATATCCTCTCCTCATTGGCAGAAGAGCAACAAATCTTCGGCCTTTGGACTGTCTCCAAAAAAGAAAATGAAAAAAAAAAAAACACAAGAGAAACAGAAAAGAAGCCGAACCGAGACATGTATTTATTTTAGGATGATGTGTAAGAACCACGCATGACACCACAGCTAAGTGTAGTGCTTCGGCTGGATGCCATTGCGGGGCAACTCCCAGCCCTGTCGTACGCGCACATCATCCCATAACCAGAATGAATTGAAATGAAGGGACACCAGCCAGTCAGCCAGCCAGCCAGCCAGCCAAGACTGCCAGAGTGCGATCAAATATTTCAAATGCAAAGAACGTTGTTCGGTTGTGCCCCTAACCAAAGCCCAAACGAAAATCTTCCAAGATATTGATATTCTACACACGGGCGTATATCCAAAGAATAATGCGGCGACGGCGGCGATGAGAAGGACGCGCACTAGCCCCTTATTCGTGGCTACTTGCCCGCCGACAAGGGATATGTGCAGAACTTGACTCTGTTGTGTGATGTGGTGTGCTGTGGTGTGGTAGTAGGTATGTATCTCCTCTAATGGTGACCATAATAGGCTTCTTTTGTGACGCTCCTCTCGGCGAAGCAACAGCAGTATTTCCACTCTGGTCAAGTATTCACCACACAGCAACAGTGAGGAGGAGGACATTGAACTGAACGTGTGTGTAAGTTAAGCCGAACGCTTAAAGAGATCATCGAACCATATCCATGGCAAAGATAGAGGAGCGGAGCCCTAAATGAGAAAACAGAAAAATCATGTAAGTTAGCAGAGCGTTGCAGTTGGACGGACGCAGATCTCTCTCTCTCTCTCTCTGGAGGAAGTCGTGGCGCACAGTAGTCTTCTAATAGATGGACACACTCGATTCCCGGACAAATTTTCCCCATTTCCCATGTTTCATTGCCCACATTTCTATCGTTCCAATGATACAGTGGCGAGTGCCGATTGCCGATTGCCGAGTGGAGTGTATGAGACAGAGGGGGGAGAGACAAGGGCGGCGGAGGGTCGATGATCAAAGGGAATTAACATATCCAAGATGGCTATCGTTTCAGATCTCTGGCCTGGCTGGTGTCGTCGTGCACGCAGCAAATTTCACTACAAATGAGAATAAACCGTGCGAGGCTGAGGAGATTTAACAAGGCCCGAGCATACAGACAAAAAATTCTGGAATTAGCAACCGCGAGCGAGGTGACTGACGACCGTCTCTGGCTCTGCCTCCGTTGGTCTTTCTTTGAAAGTCATCGGACTCTCAAGCGGGTCAGTCAATATATGAGAAACTTTAATCACAGCACTTGCTCCAAATTTATTTCCTACTTTGCGCTCTGCTCTTTGTTTGCTTGGGTTGTTCTTTTTTCGTTTTCTTTCTTGCCGTATTCGTGTTGTTCTCGTTTGTGTATCCCTTTGTGTATCTGACTGACTATCATTAAGCTCATTGTGAATGACTCAGTCAGTAACCCCTCACACCGTTCACTGTGTGTCAAGCGGTCTCTCTTTCTTTTTTTATTTTTTTTATTTTCGGCAGATGAAAAAGATGGGGGCGATACGTAATTCTTTTCGGGTCACCGCTTTGATTGAATTTATCAATTTTCGCGTTGCTACTGGATGCCACTGTGTGGACGAGTGATGATTCTAACTTTCTACTCATGGAACTAGTCCATCATATCATACAAGATTTGGAAAGCAGTCATGCCGCACATCGACACGACACAGCATTAATTGATGCTGCACTTCTGCTCTCGCTGGTTCGAAATCGGATCCTTAATTTCCTTTTTCCGCTTTGGAGTTCCCATGTAATTATTTTTTTGCATTGCATCTCGTTTGTTTCTCATTAAACCTCTTAATCGCCTTAAATTGGTCGTCTTGTTTTATTGGATGCCTCTTAAAGATCCATAAAATCGTGGATGCGACTGTTGCACACCCCAGATGGAGATCGTCTTCTCATTCTGGCGGTCCCATGAGACTGGCAGAAGTGATTAAAGGGAGGCTGCTTCTGCGCGATCTGTTTCAGTACTTCACGGTCGTAGGGGACGTGACTCCCAGTAGCTCTGATTAATGTGATTAATACGACTTGTGGCGCCTGTAAATTTCATTCTCTCTGCAACAGGTTTGGAATGGTAGTGTTCGACTCGTGGACGTGGAGGATAACAAAACCAACATTTTCAAGAACATGTCTTCCTCTTCTTTGTGTGGCGCTACAGTCCGGGGTGGAGCTGGGCCTCAACCAACAAGCCTCCCCAACTAGTGCGATCGTTGTTTGCAGCTTTGGTTGAGGTCCCTTTTTCCTTGGGTGCGCAATCTTACGTCCTCTGCTGCGTTGTCCCACAGGTTCGGAGTCGAAGACTCTTCGGACCGGAGCTGAGTTGCCCCGCCACCTTAGGCTTTGGATTCACGAACATGTGCGTGTCTTCTTAGAAAACGGATCCAATTGCGAATAATCTGCTGCCAGTCGCGATCATATCTTCATCGCTGTTGTTGGAGTCGTCATCAGCGAAGTTCTTTTTTTGTACTGCGGCTGCTTTAACTCATTCCTATCTCTCTCCTCTCTAGTTTGACAGCTTTAAGTTGGGTTTGACTTTCTAAAGTGGCGACAAGTTGTTTCAAAAGTCCGTGGTACATCGATCGAAGGTGGTATTAATCAGAAGGGATCAAGTCTAGTGAATATTTGCCAACTGTCGCCGTAGAGTAGCCAGTAGGTGGTAGCTTCACCATGCTTTAGCAGTTCATTGTTCACTATTCCCTTCCGATCCCACCAAATACACAATATAGCCTTGTTTTCGTCCTACTTCCATGCAACTTGAGGGGTTGACGGTTTGCCTGGTTCTGGTTTATGGTGGGCCAGGGCATGGGCTTGTGAAAACATGTGAAATTGACAAGCCAACGTTCACATCTCCTTTGAGTTGGAGTTCCAACAACAAACTTGAATAATCGATGGCTTCCAGCGGTGATGAGTCAGCATTAACACTCCATTTACACCCTCGTTTCGGTCCACACTTGGAATCCGGTCCAGAAGTCTGTAGTTCGCATCTTTGTCTGGCAGTCACGCACCACTTACTAATTTGTCGCATTTTAATTGCCAAAACTGACGCTTTCCGAAACCTCATGAAGTTAACAACTCCATCTTGTCCAAATGCACACTGAATCCCCTTCACATTTCCATGCCATTCCAACTATATTCTACTCACATTTGTGCATGCATCATAAAATTGTAGTGTTTTTTATGAGTTTTTCGCGAACGCAGATTCCTTGTATTATATCCAAGTCGTCAGGCGTCTATCAGCGGCGCGTAACAACCACCAGACATAAAAAGAAGCTTTACAAATTTGTAACTCAAATTGGCGTGCCAAATTGAACCCATCTCGCATAAAATTCTAAAGGATTTATCATCATCCTCTGCTGGCAGACGGAATCTTTGGCACGGTTTGTAATTCATTGCAACGGAAATCATAAAATAAAAACGATTCTATTCGTTTATGTGCGTGCTGGAAATGTGACAAATGTCAGTCGACTGTGGAGGGCTGTGTGATATCCACAGTCAACTGGCAGAGAAGATCAAGGACCTTTGGAGGAAATGGATTTGTTGTGGCAACAATTGTTCATTCCTTCAACTGATGGACTCTTAAAGGGACCAGACTTTTCGCCAACTCGCCAGCTAGGCAAATTTAAAAGTCGACCTCTCATTCATCGTGGGGTTAAATCCCCCAACTTACAGATAAGCAGCATCAAGTAGTTAACCTTCTTTTGTGAGATTTCTGAACCCGACGTGTCTTGTTGCTCGGTAGTTAAGTCCATTTGATTGCTGTCTGTGAGACATGACAAATGCGAGGATGATGAGCACCTAATGGATGCTCAAACAAATCTGTTCTCTCTGTTCAACTTGGTCTGCACGGCATTCACGTGAGTTTTATTGTTTTCTTTGTAGTTTTATTTGCTGATTTATTTACGGACAAATTCTCTCGTTCATTTAGATTTGACGAAATATTTAAAAGATCACGTACGATGTTAATTGCGCGACACACAAATTGAGTTTTATGTGGTTGGCTTTCCCCCCTTTTTTTTTGAGATCCGTCTTTTTGATCTAAATTTGGATCGTGGATATAATTAAAGCATTTTTTTCTTTGACAGCATCCATTTAGTATATTTTATTTGAAAATTGGTCCTATTCAGACTAACCAGATAGGAATGTTTAAATTTACGAGCATGAATGTATATTTTGTACTAAGTTTTAGAACAAAATTTGGCTCAAAAGTAGCAAAATTCTAGTTAAGTTTGTTGTGTAATTTGATAAACGCTTCTTAGTGTACAAGAATTGTTCAAGGATTCATGTTAATTCAGAATAGTTTAAATCTGGTGAGTACTAAAATCAGTACTAAAATTAAATTTTAGTGTCCAAGATTACCCAAAATCTGGATAATTTGTGGCTACTTGTAAAATAGTACAATCTCTTTTTAATGTGCAGTACTAAAATCAGTGCTAAAATCAACTTAAATACCCAAAAACTGGTTAATTTGTGTGTTCTTGTGCAAGAATAGAATCTCTTCTTAATGTCCAGCGATATGAAGTACTCAATAAACGAACAATCACGTACCAAAAATTGATAAAAAAAAAACCTAAAGTCAGCATACAGAGTTTACTAGTCTTTTTGAGTTCAAATTCTTCAGAATTTGGACCCATTCGCCTACAACACGAGAGTTTCTTTTCTCTTCATCTTCTAGTGCGGTCTATCGGCCGCCTTTCACCGAATGCTCGAAGCCACATCCAAGCAGTCAACAAAACCCCAACCCATCACACCAAATCAAAATCTATCCTTCAAACACGATGATTTTATTATGCGATAATTAGCACCGTCCGTCCAAGGCTCAACTACTTAACACCCGACCGAGTGTGTCTACTTTACGCACTCACTTACGTGAAGTGAAAAAAAAAACTCTCTCAAGGATAGAAACGCACAATTGAAGTTTAGTAACCTTTCATTGAATTAAAACAACACGAACACCCTCCGTACGCTACGGCACACTCCGTACATTGTATGTATCTTCGCATCGGTTCATCGTCTTCGTAGCCGTCGCGAACATCAAACATCACCATAACCATTATCATGTCTCAAACGTTCAGGGCAGTTCAATAAACGCGTATTCCAAGGTGAAATTCCAAAACGTCTCCTACTTCTTTGGCTTCTTATGCTTTTTTTTTCTTTTCTTTTTTTTTATTCATTTTTTATTATTTTTCTTATGAAAAAAGAGCAGGAGCCACTTCTGAAGTCCAATACTTATCCAGTGGTTCTTTCTCTTTGTTGCCCAGATCTCGGCCGATGGCTGACATTGAGGTGGCGCAAAAGTAAGTGAGTTTATTGTACAGCGCCTGTAGTTGCGTGGCACTGGCATCGGAGAGAGAATAGTAGAATCCACTGGCATTAGCTGATGAGATAGGGATGAGCTGAAGCAGCCGCAGTACAAGAGAAAAAAAAAGAACTTCGCTGATGACGACTCCAACAACACAGCGATGAAGAGACGACCGCGACGTCGAGTACGACAAACATATTAGCCAAAGCCCAGCGATACAGATACAGAGCCAAACATACACGATGCGAGTCCCGTTTGTGCCTGTGTGTGAACCACTGTCTACCTACTGCCTACCCACTAACCAGCTCCTCCATCATCATGCGTTCGGTGGCCTTTCGCACCAACGTAACCAACGGCCCAGCCGTCAGCTAACAAGAGACCATCGTTTTGGCCTTGTTCGGATCATCCAATAACTTTAAGTTCAATTCCCTTCCAATGGGTTTTTTTTTTCGTCTCCACATTTTTGCCTTTTTTTTCCATTTTGTCGTTCTCCTGATTTATTTTTTATTCGCTTAACTGGTCCTTCTCTGGTCTGCTTTTTTTTTGTATATTCATTTATTATTAGGAACACTCCAAAACAAACAAGAGACACGCAGAGAGAGAGAGAGACGAGCTTCGACCGAAAAGACGGCGATTTTAACGACATGTTGCCTACTCAGACTGTGTCTGGTCATTTACCTAAGCTCACGCAGCATGCTGTGTATGCCCCCACATCACAGTATCACAGTCTATTCGTTGTGGTTTTTATTTTAATTTTTTTGTTCGCCTCCCTCTGTATGCTTTGTTGGTGGAGAAAATTTATTCTGGTGGCCATTGAACTTAGGGACTACCGATGACAAATTTACTTATTCCCGACGATACGAGCATGAGTGGCAGAGTGTGGCACATGCTGGGACACTCACCGCCGACTCAGCGAGACGGCGGGGCGTGTGTACACTGAGAGATAAGCCAACTCCAATGGTGGCGGGAGGGATTTTTCTTGCCCCCACCCCCACCATTAAGGGGGAAAACTGATTGTGAAAATAACACAGAAAGCCGGTGGTTTGTTGAGAAATGCTCAGAATGAACTGAGAAACTGTGCGATGAACTTCACATGTTTGTACGCGATTAAAATTGTTTATTTACTACGTTTTCTTTTGTTTTTTGGGGATGTTTTATGTGCGTATGTGTCTGTTGGCAGGATTGTTTCTTTTTACACTCTAATCAGGCGTCAGATGAGACTGACCTGGCTCAGCGAACACATCCCCGGTGAGTCATTCTCCTTGTTGCATCAAACACCCCCCGAAGACTAAGTGGAAGTCCAGTTCAAGTCTCAATGCTTTCGGAAATCAGTCGAAAATAATCTCGTTAAAAAATCGACGCGATATCAAGACCATCGCTCTTTCAATCTATTGCCCAGCGAAACCGAGTCGATTTGATGACAAGGCCGATGGCTTTTTTTCGTCTTTGTACTTCGATGTCGACGAACTCTCAAAGATGGCGGGTAACAACCGCGTGGGCCGTTTTCAAAGCCCTCTTTCTCTATCGCCGCCAGATTTCAGATTCGTCATTGTTCGATTCCGATCTCTGTCCTTGGTTGCGTCCAGATTTTTATTGTACCTGTTTTTTTTTTTTTTTGTAGGTTATCTTTTATGTTTCCCCACAGGTTATGGATGAACACTGTGGGCAGAATATTTATGGAGAGGTTGAATAATAAGTTATGTTTTATTGATCGAATATATAGTACACAGTAAATTGTTTTCGATTAGTCTCTACAAATGTCGAATGTCAACTGTCAAACTTCAGCTGTCAGTCAGTCCTTAATCCACCGTAGTGCTTCCCCGACATAACTTTCTTTCCACATCCGGTGGTGCCTTACCACGAAACTGTGCTCCTCTCAGACATCATAGTGAACACTCGAAAACGTACAAAACAAACAAACCGAAAGTTGTATCCTTAGCGCTCCGAATCATTTCACACAAACCCTGAAGATGTTAAAGCCGCAAAGCGAAAACCACTTCCTCCTATCCTTCGCTTGTTCCGGGGCCTCGCTCATCCGCAATTAATCTATTTTCTTGTCCCAAGTGACTTTCAAATGCCGTCCGTCTCACTAGCAGAAAAAAAAAAACACAACAGTATCTACCTCCATAGTCAGCCAATGATGGTGAAAATGTAGCTTTTAAATCGTATTCCATTTTCTCCTTCAATTAATTTTCATCCAAACTGTCTACGCGCGGATACTTTCCACTTTCTAACGGCGCGGCGGTTGGGTTGTCGTCGCTTCCATCCAACTGTGCCAGTGTATGGCAGCAGCATTGTGCTTATAGGAAAGCACATTTCTATTTTCCTAGCCTATTACAGCATAAATGCATATGCGCCCACCTTCAAGAGTAGTTGCCGCAGATGCACAGTAACCGGCGCAAACAACAAAAGCTCATGCCTTCATCTCATCCTCTCACCGAGCACACATTTCACTTCCTGGACACGGCACATCTTCAACTAGATGTAAGTCAAACGTTCATAAGAGTTTCCCAGCGTCTTAGAGTGCCTTTGTGGAAAGGGCGGCTGAACGCACACGCATAAATCTTCGAGCCAATGGATATTTCACGTCGCACCCGCATCAACGTCTGGACACCGAGGACGATACACCCACTTTCTCAATAGAGACCTGTGTGACTTTGCAAAGGGAAAAGAAAAGAAAAAAAATACACAAAAAATTCAATAAATTACCCGCCCCGTAACCATGCCGCCACGCTGCTGTCATGTTGTGAGAGTGACCCACGATCACTTGATCTCAGTTCGGGGCGAAAACGATGCAGAAACAATCGCGCGCGCATATTCAAAGTGATTCGCTTTCCTAAGAAGGAGAAATTCAATCAGCATACTGGCAGTTTTAGTTTCTCTCTGTTTGGATTGATTTGTATCTGTGATGCATTTGACAGATGTCGAACCAATTAGAAGCAATTTGGGTTATTGGATTGCTCGCAAGTGCGCTCGTGTCTATGCCCATCTAAGGAAATGATTATGACATTTTATCTACGGTAATTAACTACATCTCGAGAAAAAAAAAATAGTCACAATCATGGTTCAGGGTACACGTTCGAACGCTTATGCTGGCCTAAGGCTGTTCAGATGATGATGAAGAATTTTATGAATCACTTATGTGGAAGGAGAACTGGATTCATTGCCATTTGAATGGCGCTTTAATTGAGATATTACTCGACCATTACTGAGACTGGCTAGCATGACAAATATTCATATTTCCTAGTATGGAAAGGGGCGCGAGCACTTATGGGGAGTCGTCGGCATAGAACTTTTCTTTTATTGATTTCTAGGTTAGGGGGTTAATGCCTACAGTGGTCGAGGCGCCACAAGTGACATGTAGTTTATTATGTTAATTAATTATTCTCATTTTGCTTGACGGCGTTGGAGACGATGACGTTTTGTGCTTGTGGATTGATCTGAGATTCTATCGGCGCGGCGTTTGGACTGGGAGATATATGTATCAGGGCAATTATGACGACCGGAAATTTAGTTGTATTGTGAGAGAGAGCACTCTTACTTGTATAGAGAATGTTGAACTGACTTATGCTAACTTAAGTTTATGTCATAATCGAACGAAAAGGAACCAGAGGCATCATGAAAGTGCCCATAATTGCTTACATCAACTTCAATTTACGGGCGTACGGTGATTTATATCGCTAAGACTTCAGTAAGCAAACTTAACGAAACCTAACGAAACTTAACGAAACACAACGAACGTGGCTAAAATTATGCCAGTCCTTCCTGTGTGTCATTCATTGCATAAGTTGACTTAGATCTTATATTTGGGCCATATATCACCTACAAAGCCCACAACCTTCCTCTTTTCAAAAGAGCAGTGGATAAACATCAATGTAGGAAGTCCATACTAGTACGATGACGTGATCAGGGCGTGAAATCTATATTCCTCCGGCATTCGCCATGACTCAACAAAACGAATGCAAAATGTTTTGTCCCATCGTGTAATCGATACATGGAAATCTTGCGGGCAATAATGAACAAACTGGTCATTAAAATGTGGTTCTCGCATGCCATTGAGTGTGCGACTATCCTCGTCGAACTGCCATGACACCAAGTAAAATCCGACAAAACCTTCCCAAACGTTGACATTTCTAATACCCACTTCCGACCACACACACTCCCTTGGACCGAATCTTGAACAGAAGACAATTATCTTATCTCCAGCTAACAATCTCTGATAGGAAATAACCTCATTCCGTACGTACTCAAACTCTCATTGAAACTATCTCATGGAAAAACAAAAAAAAAAAGAAACTACACAAAGAGAGACCAACGAAAAAAAACACACGCATAAATTAAACTCACATACAATGAAACGCATGCTCAAGTGAAGTGAAGGGACAACCTTCATTTGATCTCCGGTGTACACCTTCTTAAGTACCTAGACATCCTTGATTAATAAATAATTTTATTTCATTGAAGACAACAACGAGTTGAAGGTGCCAAAAGGAAAAGTTTAACATATTTTGCTCGTTTCTGCGGCCCGCACAGACACACACTCGGCTGACGAACAAATTACTTACATATGCCATTAATGCTTAGAGGAGCACCAGATGTTATCGCGTGCTAATGATCCATTGGTTCACTTCGTTTATGCCTCGTTCCTTGTTCTTATCTGAGCAAACCCTTTGGGCATGCTGGTCGGTTACCGGTGGCGGTCAACAATAAAACAAAAACAAAAAACGTTCAGTAATTAATTGGTAAAAGGCAGTGACCGCAGCAGATGGTCGAACTGAAAATGACCAATCATCCAATGAAATTATGCAAATTGCGAGTCTGAAGCGACAATTGTTATTCGCATTTATTGATGGAGAGGTGAATTCATTTCACTAACAGAGAGAGGGAGAGAAACAAAATGTGTTGACATAAAGAGTTGGCTTAAGGGCTGTCAAAAGTTGGTTGGCATTCAATTCGCCTCGACTCACATTACTGTCGTGTTTTCATGGTGGTGTGAAACGCCGCAAGAATGCTGTTGAGAACCTGCCTTCGAGCCATCCAGCTGCGTGTTCGCAGAATCAGCTTGGCATAAATTAGCATCTCAGTTTTACCTCTCAAATGTCTTGTAGGAATATGGTGTTTTAACACCTTCCAAGCGTGTCGCACACAAGTGAAGAAGGACCTCTACCAACTTGGTGTGCACAACTGGAGGCAGCTGGCGAAAGATCGTGCTGGCTGGAGAAGCTTGTTGGTAGAGGCCCAGGTCCACCCCGAACTGTAGCGCCAAACAAAGAAGCCTGGAAGAAGAAGCGTGTCGCTAGAAACGATGCACAATAAATGCAATTTACTGACTATCCTCTTTCCCACCGAATTCACACTCGCAAACAACACCCGATTAATGACAACTCTCCCGATTTAGCGGAAGGATTAGCAGCACATTACAAAATGCAAATGCGATATCTATCCTCGCCCTCCCCCTCCCCCCTTCACTGTCAGATCACTTGAGATCAAAATCCATCAGCGGGGTAAGCACAATTGCAATTCGTTTGGAAAAAAACAATTTCGAAAGGAGAAAGAGCGGGAGAAAACAAAGTGAAAGTCTCCTTTCGACATCACGCGGTAACTTTCGGGCGTTGCAGCATTTTCCCTTTTTTGATTTTATTTTTTTTTTTTATTTTTTTTTTTATTTCTTCGTCTTCTCTTCTCCATCTCACCACAGCCATCACTCACGTTTACACCAACTGTGCGACCGTGTCGCGGGCTCGTCGCATAAGCTTATGAGCGCGAGCCGGGGCGCATTAACGTTGTAAAATGTCAAAAGGATTGCAAAACACTTTTGAAAGCCTTGTAAAGCAATCGAATGAGACGACAAATGTGTGTGCGCGCGCCAACAACACAGACACATATGTTTCACAAAAGCCTTCTGTCGAATTTCCTAAGCATATGGTGGCTCCATTTTCCACCAGTCAGTTGCGTAAAAACCACTATGGATCGTATACAGTCTCGCATTGAAGAAAAATCCCTGCTTGTCGAGAAGCATAGCCAGTATCACAACATAATACCGAGTGTTGTACACCAAACGACACACCGCCACCAGAGGTGCCTAGCAGCATAAAAATGTTGCTACACTATTGCATGTTCGACTGTGCTTCACGCTGCCGCCCGCCGCGGCTCCATAATACACAGCGAGTCTCTCTCTCTCTCTCTGTCCACCTCTCTCCACCGATAGCTGCTCAACTTTGTCCCTCGGTTATGCAATGGAACTCTTTTTGGCTTCATCGGCACGGGGCGGCGTACAGCGCAAGAAACGAAAATGAAAGCAGTTGTTGTTTAGCTAGATACAATTTGCTATTTTTTTTCTCCTTTTCTTTTCGTAATTGAAATTTATTAATTTTTTTTTTGTTGTTGTTGCTGGTTAGGTATTCGTTTCTGTATTCGTTCAGCTTTGTTTTAATCACCCTTCACTTGACGATCGTAAAAGCGACGGCATTGTTGGTGTGTATTCGTCGTATTAACTCTATTACCTAAGAGATATTGAAATTGAGAAAAAAAAAAAAACAACAACGACGAAACAACAAATTTCTCTTTCCTTGGGTGCTTTTGAAAATGTGCATATGTGAGCAATGGTAACAGCAGCGCTCTGTATAGGCCATGAAGTGAAATCGCTGAATTTGGAGTGAAACGAAGGGAGAGCTGGGGAAACAAAAATCGCCGATATCTTTGCTGTGCTTTGTTAATGTAGTCATTTATTTGCTTTGTGCAATGCGATAAGACGAGAGAGAGAGATGCGGGGTTAGAGAATGTGTGTTTATGGCGAATTTTGGGAACCTTCCCACACAGAAACTGCTCCCCCTTCAACATGGATGCTTAAGAATCTATTTAACTGGTAAATTAAGATCGTATTCGTCGAGCACTTACAGCAAGAATGATCGACGCGAACGCAGTAGGCGTTGCCTGACAGTCTGTGAACGCATTTGCCAATGACAGCAGTCATGAAACACTTAAAAATTTCAAAGAATACTCCATTGTACGTTGATTTCAATCGTTTATCTAAACTTCACATAGAACACGCATAAGTAACTAATCAATTGTAATTCTTTTCATTTCAGGTGAAAGTGGTAAAATTCAGCTATATGTGGACTATAAATAATTTTAGTTTTTGCCGCGAAGAAATGGGCGAAGTCCTTAAATCATCCACATTCTCCGCGGGTGCTAATGACAAATTAAAATGGTAAATACACTCAATAACTTGCATCCCCCACAAGACAGGATTCATGTCTTCTTTTTTCTTTGTGCTTCCAGGTGTTTACGAGTTAATCCAAAAGGTCTAGATGAAGAAAGCAAAGATTACTTATCCCTATATCTACTATTAGTATCGTGTAACAAATCAGAAGTTAGAGCCAAATTTAAATTTTCTATATTAAATGCTAAACGAGAAGAAACCAAAGCAATGGAATCACAGAGGTACGTACCACCACCACCACCACCACCCCAGTCACTTGTCATAGGAATGCAAAATTGTTTCCCCTTTCACACCCGTGCACCCGTTCAATTTGACATTGAAAATTAATCATATTCTAAAATAGAACTTTCCTCTGAATCGTACAGCAGCAGCACCCTGTTGCGCCTGCCACTAGATCGCAGTCGGTAATTGATGCCTGTGAACGCAATAAATGCTAGTTCTCCCACTCATTCGATGATGACACGAGTTCGTGTTCTAGTCTAGCAGTCAATTTGGTTATGTGTGTGCACATTTCACTAGATTTGCTGCAAACCCAGCGAATATGGCTGCAAACTTACATGTGAATGGAGGAGAAATGAAAAAAACGAAATGACACACCATCCATTCGTAATTATTGGCCACGTGTGCGATCGAAATAGGAATTGTTCGTTGGCATTTGAAAGCCATTCAATTCCAAGGTCGGTTAGATAATAAGTTGTAAATTTTTGTTTGCAAAGAAGGATATGCACAGGCAGGCAGTATTAATTGTCGTTGATGAACAGTGCGAACAGGTGTGTGTTTTTGGTCTTCCACTTTGTATGCAAATTAAACATGATTTTCCTTAATTTCTACGAGCAGTTGCTTTTACTACTAGCTTTTGCCAAACGAAAAAAAAAAGCTATTCAAATTATATCTTAATTGGATGTTCAAATGAAGGTTAATAGTTCGGCTAATGCTGGCTAATCTCGTGCTGAAACCACACCCCCCAGGCGTATCTGGCAACATCTTAGAAAGTACTTCATACCTTTCCTTTTGTGATGCGATGCAGTCACTCGTTAACGATGAATACAAAATGCAAGGTTGCATGATCAGAGGTGAAAGACGACGTAACATCTCCTCGAAAGCCATATCAAGTCAACTGATTCACAAAGCAAACTGAACAAAAAAAAGCACAAATCGAGCGCCGCGCACCTTCTTCTCACTACAAGGGCGCCACTGCTGCTCATCTGCATATCAACTGCGACAAAATAATTGACATTCTACATTGAAAAGCATCCAAATCGATGGCGCAGCATCTGCATCTGCACCTACCGCATCGTTTTGTCATTCAAAACAACGACGACGAGAACCGTTTCAAAGGAACAGTATTCTTAAAAATTTAAATACATCCAAAGCTTATTACTGCTGTCGGTGTGTTGTTGTCTCTCGTGTCTCGTTTGTTGTGAGAGATTATTGAATATCTTTGAATTTATTATTCCGCTCCAAGTCTGTCAAGTCAATGTTACTACGCCAGGAGGAGAGTAATTCACTGTCTGTTCTTTTTTTGTTTTTTTTTTTTTTTATTTTGCATGCAAATGCACAGCGACACTCATGAATGCATAATCTCAGTGCAAACTGCATTCGACTACAATGCAATTGCATTCATTTTGCATTTTGATTTCTCTTAAGGATTGATTTTTCATGTTTGTTTTTTTTCCAGAGCTTACCGTTTCGTACAAGGAAAGGATTGGGGTTTTAAGAAATTCATCCGACGAGATTTTTTGTTGGACGAAGCCAATGGTCTCCTGCCCGAGGATAAATTAACAATTTTCTGTGAAGTTAGCGTTGTAGCTGATAGTGTTAATATCTCTGGTCAAAGTAATATCGTACAATTTAAAGTTCCCGAATGTAAGCTCTCCGAAGATTTGGGCAATCTCTTCGACAATGAGAAATTCAGCGATGTCACATTGGCGGTTGGTGGTCGTGAATTTCAAGCCCATAAAGCAATTTTAGCCGGTAAGTGACAAACGATGAGGAATGATGAGGGATTTGTTATTTATTGTTGTTTCTATTTTGTACTGTAGCCCGAAGTGATGTTTTCGCTGCGATGTTTGAACACGAAATGGAGGAGCGTAAATTGAATCGGGTTGCCATAACAGATGTTGACCATGAAGTACTAAAGGAAATGCTTCGCTTCATCTACACAGGGAAGGCTCCCAATTTGGAAAAAATGGCCGATGATCTCTTAGCCGCTGCTGATAAGGTAAATACACTTAAAATCTTGATTTTCCTTTGACTGGACTGGACTAATAGCTTCTCTTTTGTTCTTTAGTATGCATTAGAAAAATTAAAAGTAATGTGTGAGGAAGCGCTGTGTGTGAACCTTTCCGTTGAAACAGCAGCTGAAACCTTAATATTAGCCGATCTCCATAGTGCGGATCAATTGAAAGCACAAACAATAGATTTTATTAATACGTAAGTACACTCAATCTCTCATAAAGATGAATACGAATTAACGAATATATATTTACAGTCATGCCACAGATGTTATGGAAACGCACGGATGGCAGAATATGATAACAACACATTCGCATTTAATAGCGGAGGCATTTCGAGCGCTCGCTACCCAACAAATCCCACCAATTGGACCCCCAAGGAAACGTGTAAAAATGAGCTGAAAGATAAGATTATTGTTAGTTAAGCAACAACAACAACAACAACAACTACAGCAAAATCAACAACAACAACAACAACAAACACAGAAACACCAATCTATTCAAACTTTATTCAAAAAAAATCAATCATCATCAACTATTATGCAAACTACTACAAATATAACAGCAACAAATACTACACCAACAACAACATCAACAGCTGCAGCAGTAGCAGCTGCAGCAGCAGAATCAGAAGCAGCAGCAGCAGCAGCTTCATCGTCATCGTCATCGTCATCATTAGCATCAGCATCAGCAGCATCAGTAACAGCAGCAGCATCAGTAACAGCAGCAATTAAAATCAATCCGACGACAAAGAAAAATGCAATAAGGAAAATTAAAATCGATAGGCAACACAAAAAGAAGCATAAAACCTTGGTAGGCGTGGGCATGTCAACAGCAACAATGGACACACGAAAGTATCATTCCATTTCGAAGATAAGAACCACAGCAATAGCAACCAGAAAACAATCGACAGCAACAACTAGATCAACTGCAGTGCAGAAATCAGATTCAGATTGCATAACAATCACAATTTTGCCATTCAATCAGGATCAAAAGCGAAAAACCATACAGCTGAAGCGACAAACGAAATTGTTGAAGAGCCTCAAGAAACATGCAAAAAAGCAACAAACCACATTGAAATTGAACAAAAATTCCTTCTTGCAATCGGAACTGTTAAATGGCAACGATAATCTGAATCAAATGGATACATCCACTGAGATCTCCTCACCAATAGCGCCAGCAAATGGTGTGCAAAATGAATAGGTTCCGAGAGAGAGAGAGTGATAGAAAAATGAGAGAGAGAGAGAAAGCACAAAGTGGTAGAGTTTTACATGTTTTCAGTTTCGCGTTCGATTGTGTTTATGCTCAGCTCAGCAAATATCAAATATAATCAGACCTTATGTATTTTTCTTTTCCCTCTCACACACACATCATTTTTTTTTTAATTCAATTTGTTTTAAAATGTAACACAACTAAGAAGAACCCATTGTTTAACAGAAGAATTAAATGACAACAGAAAAAAAAAATTATTTCAAAATTCGTTAAATACTATCTAATTTAATTGAATTTCATTTTACACGCATAAATAAAAATACAAAAAACATTTTTTATTGTACAAAAAAAAAAAAAGAACACAAAAAACAGAAGAAGAAAAGGAAAAAAAGAAAATACAAGAGTGAAGCAAAGAAATAAAATCAAAAAGAAGAGAACTAAATTTTTCTTAACGCACCTAAAAGAAACAACAATGAAACTATAACCTATAAAGCGATGAAAGAAAGTCACTTGATTTTGTTTACCTGACCGGCGGCTGTGTGTTGTTATTATTATTAATTTTTTTTTCTTTCTTTCTTTCCTTTTTTCTTTCTGTAATATTATACATATAAATTATTTCTTTTCACAATTTGAATTATAAAGACCATACACAATTGTATTTTGTTTCTTCACCTCTCAGGATTTCGTCAACAACACACTCTTCATGAGTTTTTTTCTTTCTTTTATTTTCAATCAAAAAAAAAAAAAAAAAACAACCAGAATATTAGTAATTTAATTTTAAGTTTAGACAAGAAAGGAAAAGAAGAAGGTTTTGTTTCAACACCAAACTGTCACCACAACCACCACCACCACCAATTAAAAACTAACTAAACTAAACAAAAAACAAAACAAAAACAAAAAAACAAAAAAAGAAAAAAAGAGAAAAACAAGAGAAAACAAAAACAAACAAACTTTTATTGTTGATAAACTTCATATTTAATTTTAGTTGTGTAACTATAATTCGTGTAAATGTATTATTTGTAATTGTATTTATAAAGGAGCTAAATAGTTCAAGTGTGACGAAAATAAAACAAAAAACAAAACTTACATGGTAACTAAACGTAGAAAGTCATCACTTGCAAACAAACCACCATATTAGTTGTAAAAACAAAAAGAAGAAGAAAACATAAAAAAAAGGATAAAGCAAAAACAAATTGAAGAAAAGGAGAAAAAAAAACACACAAAAATGATTCACTTTAAATATTATATGTTCAAAAATGGATTCGTTTAATGTTTTATGTTTTTTAAGAAACGATTATAAATAAAAAAAAATAATGATAACAAAAAGAAAAAAAAAACAAACAACTATGCTTATAAAAATCATTTGAAAGGAAATAGAGCGAGAGAGAGAGAGAGAGAGAGAGTAATGCGCTTAACGCATTTCTGAAATAGTAATTGCAAAATGTTCTCAGTTTTTTTATTTAATATAAAAACGATTAAATAACTTTTATTAGTTTTAGTCTAAAATTAACATTAATTCAACCAAATAAATTTAAAACTTTACTTGAGAATATTACTTGTAAACCATGCGTGTTTTCAAATTCAACGGTATTTTTTAATTTATTTTTTTTCTTGCGATTGGCATTCGAGTTTATCCTTTGTCTTTGTCTCAGTTCGATTTTGCTCGATGTCTGTTTTAGGGTTGCATCATCAAAAAAGAAAATGAGTCTTCATGATTTCCGGTGCGTCCGTCCGTCCGGCTGCCACACTTTCATAGCTGCTACATTTGCAACCTTCACAGTCAGTCAGTCAGTAGTCACAGTTGTATTTTGTGCGACTCTCTAGAGACTTGCTTTTGCTCTCTGTATTATTCATTTGTTTCAATTGGCTTGGTAAACAGTCAATCCCTTTTGATGAGGACGACCAATCATGTTTTGAGTTACATATTTCCCACACACAAGCTGAGGAATATGTAGGCGGCCTATTCGAAAAAGCAAACAAAGGGACAACAAACGGGAGCAAACCATTTTAGATTTTGGCTGAGTTCGTACACGCAGTATTAGCGCAGTACTGCAACGTCAAGTGTTCTTAATTGCAAACGTTCTAAAACGTCATATGAAAGTAGCCGCTGAGCAAACATAAGCAACCGACGCTTATGAACAGAAGGCACTGCAGTTCACCTAAGTTAGTATGATCGTATATCTGCATTAATGAACATGCCTAACGCAGTCCTTTGTTAGTCTGACGTTTATGAAAACACCCTTTGTCTGTTTTAAGGTTGCGTCATCAAAAAAAGAAAATGAGTCTTCATGATTTCCGGTGTGTCCGTCCGTCCGGCTGTCACACTTTCATAGCTGCTACATTTGCAACCTTCACAGCTAGTGCCAATCAGTAGTGACACTTGTGTTGTGCGCCTCTGTAGAGACTTGCTTTAGCTTTCTGTTCCTTTTTTCTTTCAATTGTCAGAATAAACAGCCACTTCCTGTTGATGAGGACATCCAATCATGTTTTGAGTTATTTCGCATTCTTTTTTGAATGGTTTTTCATCTAAATAAGTTGTAGGGGACCTATTCGGAAAAGCAACAGGAGCAAATCTGGCAATCATTTGGCTGAGTTCGTAAGCGCAGTACTGCAACGTCAAGCTTTCTTAATTGTAAACATTTAGCAATGATGCAATGCTTTGCGTTCTAAAACGTCATATGAAAGCAGCCGCTGCACAAACAAAAGCAACCAGTGCATCACAGATTATCGTGATGCATAGCAACATCAAAAAAATCATTGCATAGCATCACAAAGGCTCACGCGATGCGCATTTTTCTGACGTTTAAGAACTCAGCGCAGCCTTTCGTAGTCGCAATTGCGATTTCAAATTGTTGTCTGCTTCGTTTATGAATTTTCGAAAACTCCTGTTTGCATTTCTTAAGGGGCCCTGACTTAGGTTAGGTTAGGTAATGTGACTACCATCATGAACGATGGATTCACTTAGATGCAAAGATCCGTGGTGCTGCCACTGAGCCGGTTGCAGTCTGCTACTTCTGGAACCAATTTGTTTTTTGAACGAACGTCCAGATTGATTTGACATCCTTTTCGGATATGGCCGATAATTCGTTTGAGTGGCATTCTTCCACGGTTTGTTTCCTAATGGAGGCCGATGCAGGGCAGTTGCAGAGTAGGTGTGAGTGGTTTTCCTCTTCTTCTCCATTCATGCATCTGCTACAGAAGTCGTTCTATGGTAATCCTAGTCTTGCGGTGCGGCGTATCTACCCAGTGCTCAATGTCCCATAAGGACTCCTAGTTACTCAGTTTTTTGCTCCCTAGACTGAGGATGGCCGTGGTTCTTTGTAATTCCATTTGTGGCAATACTTGTTTCGCTTGTAGGCATGTGTTAAGATTAATCCACCTTTCACGAGCACTGCCGATCGCTAGCTCTCCGATGTTGTTTTAGATGTTTTCAATCTTTTGTCCAGTGATTGCTGTTCCCTTTCTGGCTAGCTCGTCTGCTTCACAGGTGACTGGAAACCCGAACTGAGTTGTGTTTTATTGGGTTCATCAGAATAAACGTATGTTGTAAAAGCTAGACCCAGGTTCATCTCGGACTGTCGAGCCATCCTGTTGCCTTCCACTGCTTCAATAAAACCACTCTAATAGCCTTGTTTTCCTTTCCATAGCAATGATTACGAGTGTCTATTGTCGGCCATCAATCGTCTGTCGATTGTGATCGATATTAGTCCATGTTCCCTTCAAATTTTGTCGTTCTCCAATTTGCGGTCGAAGGTTTTCGTGCTCAAACACTTCCGGCTGCTTTGTGGCCTATGTAAGTCCTGCTAGCAAAGATTATTTGAAAATTCGTTTCCTAGAGCTTGTGCGTTTGTAGCCACTGTGGTGTTCGTAGTTCAACCTCTCATCGGAGTGCCCGTGGATCAAAGGCCGATTAGCAAACCAACGTTCTTTGTTACCTCAACACCCCAAATATCACTAACAATGCTCAAAAAATTAGACCAAATGCGCACATAATTTAAAAATATGCTCTTTGATAAGACTGATGTGAGCAGCTCTTCATGCTTTCTTCAAAGTCGGCATGAAATTGTGGGTTTCCCACGAGAGGGAACAGTAGAATGCTAAACGCAAGTGGTTGCTGCAGAAGCTAGGTTCAAATTCACCTTGAAGTGTTGCGCCACCGAAAGTACTATAAGAAGAAACATGAGCGAACTGTCCGATGTATGATCTATCATTCATTCACACTTATCGTGACGTTCGAAAGGGACATTTATATCTTTTGATAGGTTATGTTAGGTAGGAGAGGCTGACTGCAAAAAGCAGTCCCACTTAGGCCAAAGTATACCACGCGAATTGACTTCTCCTAACATTGGAACCAGTTGGTGCTTACGACGAAGCGGTTTAGCTTGCTTATGCTGGCGTTATTTAGCTCGTTGAGGTGTAAGCACCTACGTCTTGCCAGAGCGCTACACGAGCAGAGTGGGTGATTTGTGGTTTCTACTTCCTCTTCATTCATGCAGCTTCTGCAGAAATTATTGTACGGGACACCCATTCTGCGGCCGTGAATGATCGGCGTCCTTAGTGAGGGTCTGCTAAGTCTAAGCAGACTGAGTGATCGTTTGAGATTAAGGCCCTTATTGCGAGTGTCGATTGATAATTTGTGAACCTCTCTTGATAATATTCTGGCTTTATGAATGAGATAGAGATCAAAATACGAGTATCCTTGGAATCATTTTTACCGAATTCGAAAATGTTGCTAGGAAGGTTCAACCGATGTTTTGTACTCGGAAAGTGTTCCATACACTAGGGTTCATAGATCGGCTCCTGCTAGTCTTACTTAACAGGCCTGCCATCTATGAAGGTTCTGACCGTGAGCGGTTGTAGCTTTACATCGATCACCGGTTCACTTGGTCTTTTACCGAAGATTTGCTCCTCGTCTCTGCCTTGAATCAGGAAAGAATACTCTCTTAGTTGAGGCATTGTTGTCCGTGCGCTCAGTGCTGCTACTTCACACGTGACTTGTTTCTCTAGCCTTGTCTTTTGATGTTTGACTGTCGGCGGCAATTTATGCTCTAAAATTTGAAGGATTCAACGTAGAAAAATTGCCATTGACAGACAATTGCCAGACCCTACATTAATTGTTCTTCATTTGTTTGTTTCGATGACACTTTCAGGTGTAACTTTGAAGAACCTGATAATCAGAAATCAATAAAATAGTTGATCTCTGGTGATAAAGAATTTGGAAAACATTGGAGATTATGTGTTTCGAAACATCGTCTTTTTAATCAACCTTTTCAATATTCTTGTCAAGTAGAACAATTCGTGTAAATTAATAGATAACCTAAACAAATAATACCGTCACTAGCACGCTTTCGTAGGTAGTTCTCTAATTAGCATTACATCAGAAAAAAAAGCAAAACCTCATCAAGAATCAATGTATGATCTAATAGATTTCTGCACACTTTTGTGAACGTGCTCGGAAAGTATGACATGCGGAATAAAACAGGCTGCGTTCGTAAGCGCAGTACTGCAACGTCAAGTGTTCTTAATTGCAAACATTTGGCAATGATGCAATGCATCGCGTTTTAAAACGTCATATGAAAGCAGTCGCTGCGCAAACAAAAGCAACCAGCGCATCGCAACATCAAAAAAATCATTGCATTGCATCACAAACAAAGATGAAGTATTAACACATGATTTCTGATCACACATTGACGTTTACGAACTCAGCCACAAATTCGTCGTCTTCGTCTCATTCGATTAGGAGTTACAGAATAAATGTGAATTAGATACGATGTATTCTGTCTTGTAGATGTCGATATAATCCCGATCCCGAGCTTGGTCTTCTTCCAACCAACCAACCAACCAACAACAAGCCTTTCCAATTAACGATGTCTGCTGTTGTTGATTGAGATCCTTCTCTAGTTGTGTGCGCTCGTGTTGGACGCGGGCGTCCTCTGTTGCGTGCACAACCTCGGAATCGAAGACGAGCTTTAAATGAAGCTAAACATTCTCGTAAAAGAGTGCCAAAATCGGGATAACTTATAATGTCATCATTCATTTACAGTGACTTGCATTCAAAGGAGACGTGTTTTATTTCACGCTCATATTTAATCATTTCCATTTGTAACAACAGGAAAATAAAGGCGAAGTTGTGAATATTAGATGTCTGTGCAAGAATTTGCGAACGAGTTCATTACACGCAGATCTCTATTGTCAAACTCGCTCTCGTTCTTTCATCATTTGAACTCAATTTTGAATTAAGCCACATATTGTTTGTGGAATGAAAAGTAGAAAGCATTCACAGGGCCAAATAGTAAATGCAAACTGAAAGAAGAACAGAGCAAGGGAAACGTAATAGCAACTCCAATTTATGTGGTTTGCATCTCCGAATGCGTCCATAGTTATTTTAAACATCCACTACAGCGGACTCTCCCTAAGTCGAACGCCCTCCCTCCAACTCGAAATAATTTTGATATCCCGAATTCGACTTAGGGGCAGTCCACTGCATTCTCCTCATTTTGATCGACGATAGTCATGCAATTATGCCTGATCTTAGTCCGTAACATTTTTGTTGTTTTTTTTTTCTTCTCAAAGTCGGAAACAATTTGAATTTTGCCCGTTTCGGCAAACAAGACAAAACGTTGCTTGATCTCTATCAACGAACACATTGTAATCCATGGGAAAAGTAAATGTTCTCTCAGCTTACCGCATGAATTCGCCTCATTGTCCCCCAAAAAGTAAACGAAATCAAATCAAATGACATTTTTTGAATAGCTTCAATATTTTATTTCACAATTTGTGTGCGTTCGAATTAATTGAAATAGTCGTAAAAGTAAAAGAGCATCCCACCAATAAAACTATTTATAGCGATAAATAATTCTCCTTATTTTCAATCTCATCAAGAAAGGAAAAGGAAGAACCATAACTATAATTTGCTGGTTTTAGTTTTATTTTTTTCCCTTGTGGTTAAGCAAAACTGTTCCAAAAATGGCTAAATAGAAAGAAAATATCGCTTAATTAGAAGTAAAGACACGATTTATTAGTATAACTGCTAAAGTAAACCCCTTATTGCATACAAAATAATAAATAAAAAAATATATAACAATAAATAAACAAAATAGCAATCATGTCGCTTTTGGTAGTTTTAAACAAAAAAACAAAAAAAAAAAAAAAAAATATGGTATAGAATTTAACGTACATACATATATACTACTCATAAATGTGAATGTAATTTAGATCGTCGTCATGGTCGAGTGTTAGATCATAACTTAACGTAATGTATAGGCATAGGAATACAATAATTGATACGAGAACACTTCACGAGGCATACTGATACTTGTTAACTTAATCCATACACACGCACACACGTGTACATCAATCAGCAGCTGTCTATTTTTGTCAAAAACTTGGTGTTTTTTTTAATATATATATATATATATATATTCCATTCACAACCATTTCGAAACTCTGAATGTCGCGAAGATAGGTAAAATAAACATGAACAAACCGAACACAACTACGTACTAAAATGTCGTTGTAACGAGCTAGATGATTAAATTTGTTTTTGTGTTTCATAAATATTTTTATTTAGTGGTGTTCGAAATTAGATATAATAAAAATTTGCAAATGAATCAACCTAATCATTATTATTAAAAAAAAATAAATGAATATAATTAACGACACTAATAATATAATCAACATAATTGGATTTCGAAAATACAACAAAAATTGCAGAAATTAATAAAACGAACGATTAAGTGTTATACAAAATAAGACAAAAGAGAAATACATATATCTTTACCTTTGTACATACGAAACAAAATAAAATAGACGCCCTCACTCACACACATACATACATATACACAAAACAGAAACCGATTGGAATGCATAAGAGAATAACTGAGAAGATAAAGCAAAACATGATATGCAATTCTATTGTGAATTAAAAAATAATAATAATTATTCGTACTATAGTTATTAATTTATGTATGTTTAGTTCAAGGTATTAATTTAAAAAAAAAAAACGAGAGAAAGCGAGAGAGAGAAAACGAGCAAAAGACGAGTAAATGTGAGAGGAGTAATCACGCGAAGAAGTGAAAAACAAAAAAAAATAAATGAGAAAAGATACAATTGACAAATATAAAATTTAAATATTTAAATATGAAAAACGTACGCTGTTTGTTTTACTTTTAAGGCTAAAGGCTACATATATCGCAACTGCGAGTTCGGTCGTTCGGCCTTTGACAAGGATTGGTACGCGTTTTATCGAGCTTGCGAGAATGTTGTGTCAAAACGCTTATCCTCAGTTTTGAATATCGAAAAAGAATGCACGCGTTTGACAAGTCAAATGTTCATCATCATCATCTTCTGAACCGCATGATACACTACAGGACTCGCGGGGGTAATGCACACATGAGAAATCTATCGGCCACTTGATTCTCCGCAATCGACTCTAACTGACCAGGAGTTATGCCCAAGCGCAACCAGGTGCAACCACCTCGTCCTAGGTCTGCTAAGCGGTCACCTACCTGATGGAATCGCAGTCAAGGCACGCCTCGGAAGTCGTGATTAAGTGATTAAGTCGATGGTTTGGCCACGGAAATTCGTGCCACGTGGCCAAACCATCGAAGCATAGCCCTTTTCGTTCAAACTCACGATAAAATAGAAAAAAAAAATGTTTCAGACGTTTGAAAATGCCCGAGTCAGGGGACAGTAGCTCTACCTAGCACTTTGAGCACGAACTTACGATACTACGGTCTAAAAAATTTCAACGCGCTACCGCCCCATTCCGTCTTTACAAACGTGTCCTACTTCATACGACTCCGAATGCCCGAGCATGCCATTGCGATATGGGTATAAAGCTCCAGCTCAAGAACAGCGTTTGTCCTTATCAGATTTGAGCCACGCACCATTTTGGACTCTACTCTGTTGACTGATTGCCAAAACATGACATAATTTGTAAGTCTATTGTCTTCAGTTGGACTGATAAAGTCTAATGCGGCGGCAAGTAGCTTGCTATGGGAGATGACATGATGGTCCATTGTACTGCCACTCGGATCAGTTGTAGGTCCATTAATCAATGTTGGGGAACCAACCAGAATTAAGGATGAAGCGAAGTAAGTGGCCGTTGAGACTGTATCAATATTTTACCGATTTTAAAAACAAGTGGCGTTGCTAATGCATACGAATTGCATTTGATAGAACTAGCTGGACTAATCTGTGAAAAAGTCTACAATGTTTGTCGTTTAATAGATGGCAGTACGCTCTTCCTTAGCAACCTTACCTGCTTTCAGACGCGAGCACTTATTTACCTATCCTCGTAAGTTGTTGTGAACGTTCGCTTCCATTAGTTTGTATGTGGGAGGCATCAGAACCCGACAAGTTCAGAGTAGCAGCTTCTGGAGAAGTCGTTGATGAAGCCTAGTCCCAATAATCACATTATGTAGTCAAAGATGTATTCACAGAGTCAGAGTCAGAGTCTCTTCTTTCTGTTTTTATCTAGAGCAGCGGAAGCTCTCATGAGAACCAGTTCTATTCTCTCGAGCACATAAAGCAGTGACTTGTAAGAGTTCTAAATTATCTTCAAAACTGAGATGACCTAATTTTTTTTTTCTAGCACGGTCCATATACATACACAATGAAAAGTAAAGATGACAAGCCACAGCCTTGGGAAAGTACAACTGACATTTGTTGTTTGAACTCCTTTTCCAGGACATTGCTGCTGCAGTTTGTATAAAATGACTGAATGACTATTATTAAAAGGGGATCTTTATTATTGAAACTTTATTATTGAACTCCAAGGTTATCTCCAGATTTATGCCGTGTCGGACCAACGCTCTTTTTATTGAGATTAATGTTTTTCATAGGTTTTCACTCACTGTCTGTTGAAGGTACGTGATTTTGGTTGATAACAACGATTTAAGGTCTAGGCAACACTTCAGTTTACAAGAAAAGAAAGGATGCATAATGGAATGCGGCTACTTCAAAAGTTCCTCCTTAAAAACAGCGTAAGAGCAATACTGGAGTATCACATTCTAAAGTGTGAAAGAAAATCAATTGATTTTATCCCTTCGCCGATATACCTTCATAGACTGCAAAATGGCGGACACAGCTCCAGCCGGTGGTGGATTGGGTGGAAGATTTGGTTCTCGTGGCGGTGGTGGTCGCGCCAGAGATTGTGGTCATGGAAGGCCCCAAGGATCGGGAACCCAAGTCATCAAATTGGGCCGTTTGGTTCATGATGGCAAGATCCAGAGTCTTGAAGAAATCTATCTGTAGTGAAATAAGCAGTCAAAGAGTTCGAAATCATTGATTTCTACTTGGGCTCTGCTCTTAAGGATGCGGTGCTAAAAATCATGCGCGTCCAAAAGCAGGCACGTGCTGGTCAATGTAACCGTTTCGAGGCGTTCGTCGGTATCACCAATGAACACACTGGCTTGGAAGTTAAGTGCAGCAAGGAAGTCGCGACTGCCAATCGTTGAGCCATCATCCTGGCCAAGTTGTCGGTTGATCCAATTCGCCGAGATTACTAAGGTAACACGATCGGTAAAATCCATACCGTACCATGCTAGGTCACTGGCAATTGGAGTACCATTTCGGTGCATGATCAGACGCTCCTCGTGGTACCGGTATCCATCTTATCGGTATCCAGTTCCTAAGAAGCTGACCATGGCTGGTATTGAATATTGTTACACAACCGCTCGTGGGTGCACTGGCACCTTGGATAAATTCGCCAATGCAACCAAGCGTTTGCCGACTTTGTGGCTGCATGTTGAGGCCTAAATACAGAGAAACCTCGAGTCCAGTTGACGGACACTTGAAAATAAAATTAACACATTCCATTAGTGTTTATACCTAGAAAATCATCCTCCAGTGGCGTGAAGAGTGACGAGGCTTAAGGCACAAAACTTAACCTTATATCATAAAAGAGCGACAATTAGCCAGAAGCATCCTAGAACTTACGGAAAGTTTCAACACCAACTGTGGCTTGCGTACGGGAAGAGCGACTGATGACCGAGGCGACGCTAGCCCCTGAAGTAAGCAAAATTGAACGAAACTTAACGAAACTCGAAGTTGTTGTTGCCATTTCTGTAGATTCGCTCGATGTATTGTATTAATTTGACTTCAGTCGTTTTATGTTCATCAGCGTTGGGCCACAACGTTCCAAGGCTTACCTGGGAGCACTCAGTCGTAAAGGGTTAGGCGGGCTTAGCCGTACAACCAAGCCTTACCAAGTCGTTACTAAATTCGAATTTCACTTTGAATTCAAAATCGTTAAACCTTCCGTCATTGTTGCTGAGAAATAAAATGCAATTCGCGCGTCAATTTTTATTTAAAAAATGAACAAAGTAGACGGCTCCCCATATCGCAGTAACTATTTTAAGGTCTTAGAAAACATCATGTCGGTATCCGATTCTCATCAGTAGTTTCAGCCTTATCTTCTATGGAGCATTCCGTGACCTTGTTCACCTCAGGGCTACCGTCTGACGGTCGGTCGTTATCACAGTCTGTGTCTTGTCTATTGCTATTGTTATTGCTATCACTGTTCGTGCTGACGGAACCGCCTCCTTCGGTGTCCACGAACGTTGAATTCACATAGCCCACCGGGCTCAGAACGATGTCCGTGTAGTTCGGCGGCAGTGAGGTTCCCTACAAAATAAGATGGCTTTACGTTCACAAATCGGATTTATGCACATACCTCTGACGGTCCTTCGTAAGGCGGAGGTGCCTCGGGCAGTGACACTGGCGCCTGCCTCGCTTCACTGCTGCCGTAGGCAGGCGGCCTGTCTCGCAATCGGGAGAGCACTCTGATTTGCATGGACGATAGCGAAGCGCGAAGATAATTTGCGTATGTCAGTGAGTCGCTGTCGGCATTTATGCCACTTTGTGTGGCAAGAGCTCGCTGTCTTGCGCTAGACAAAGCAGACGGTGATGATGTAGGAATTGCGATTGAGGAAGAACACACGTCGTACACTCACCTTAGGTATCTTGGTTTTGTACACAGCCTGTAGACGACCATCGTTAAGGCGGCGATGCCCATGATCAAAGCGGCCGATAAGGCAATCTGTGATGCGGTTATATACAGCGGAAGTTGTGATCTGAGAATTCGTGATTGAAAGAGCTATATTGAGGTCTGTCGACTGTACCTTGATTATTTCCTGTACCTGCATGTGGTTGAACTCTCCGCGAAGTATTTGCAAACGCAAGTGTTAAATGAGTCACATCTCATCAAAATGTCATCACAGCACTGAGAAAAGGCACACGATTGTCCAAGTCCTGGAAAAAGGGTGGAGAAGGGGAGAGTTAGAAGTGAACGCATGTTTTGCTGTAAAATTTGTGGTAATTTTTAAATGTTTCAAGTGGAGGACGTTCAAGCCATTTCACGTTCAAGTCGTGCAACGTCACAGCAGGAGTTCCTCAAGGATCGATCCTCAGATCCGCTCTGTGGACGAACGTTGACAGATGGAGTCATAGTCATGGGATTCGCTGATGGTGGTTACTCGGTAATCGTTTACGCTGTCTCCGTTCGGGCGGGAGCATTTTCGGTGAAACAACAAAAAAGGGAGATCGCGTCGGTGGACAGCCTTTGCACGATCGGAACAACTTGCTGGTACAGAACGATCTCAGACGAAGCAGCTTGCGTGTTAGCCGGTCCTCATAGATAGTATCGCAAATGATATCCAAAGGGTGTACCTTTGTCGAACCGTCAAGAGAAAAAGTTCATGCAAGCTCGGGAGAGGTCTAGATCAAAAGCGCTGAGGCGAGACCGGAGGATCAACTTCAGGAAAGGAAGGTGAAGCCGTGTGTGTTCATACCGATCACTGAACCTCGACATCCAGGCAGACAAGGGACTGCAACTACAACCTTACGCGGCTGTCCTGGCAGATCCAGCGAACAATCAGACCAACAATGGACGGCGATCTGCTAATACCTAGAGTGTCTAGGGCAAACTCCGAAGATTAGAAACACTAAGACCACAAGAGTCAGCTTCTGGCTACAGAGCTGAATTGGTAGCTAGTGTCGCTAAGTAATACCTAGTGACAGTCCCGCAGGAAGAGTGGTTGAAGAGCACTCGGTGTGGATTAGTAAGAAGGCGCATTCCTGGAATCGAATGCATGGGGCACTAGCTACTAGCATTTACTAGCAGAAAACCACATCCATTGACGCATCAAGAATAAAAAAGATCACAAGTCGTAAGCAACAACTGCGAAAACCTTTGCCGTTGCTGGCGAATGTTTGTCGTGTCAGCAAGTATATTGTATTGCTCTTCTCTAAAAAAAAGAGGCACACAAAGGAAGACAACAAGTAACGATGTGCAATAAAGAGTAACGATGTGGTTCAGCAAAAAGGTACAGAATCTGCGCCACCTATAACTGAATGCATACGATTCGCTACAACACTACATTGCACTGTCACTGATTCAAAAGAGCTGGTGCCGTGAAAATGAGCGCTAAAGTGTCTCGAATCGAACCATAGATCAACGGCATTGATGTGGGAGTCAAAGTACTTACCCCTGCGTCACAGCAGGCACGGAGAATGTACCTTCACGCAATTAACTAGCTTAGCCAAGACCATTTGTGACTCTGAACTTTGGGAAATGGCACATCACAAACCGTTAAGAGGACGATTGGATGAACAAAAAACAAGTACAAATCGAACACAATTAAAATACCTAACACTAACTTTGGCAAAGCTCATTCAAACAGGGGGTAGGGACAACATACTCGCAGAAAATTTGCCGTCAAATGGGGTATAGACGTTTTTATTTCGTTTCGCGTGCTCATGTGAAAGTGTCTCGACACGAAAAGCAATTACTCGTTTAGAAGGTCGTAAACTGGCGAGTTGCGTTCGGCCGTTAAACAAATATTTGCGATGTTAAATGAGTTGGTAGGAATTTAGGAAAGGTGCCAGCACAGCAGGGGTTATACCTGCTAGCAGGACTGAATTGTGAGTTACGAACATTCTAGAGAGAAATTGTTTTGCGCTTTATTAACTGCTGTGGGAGATTAGTATGGACTAAGTGATAGTTATCTGCTTTGAAGTCGTGAATTGAATTAGAGCTTAAACTCTAACACCGCGTCTGAACTCACAGCACAGCATAGCGTCCACACGAACAATTTTTAATAGAAACATGTACGTCGTTGTAAGAAAATGTCTCGTGGAGGCTACAAGTAAGGATCTTGGAAGGTATGACTTAACTCGAGTTACATGGTGCTTTAATTATAAAAGGCAACTCCGCTACCACTAATCCTTCTGGAAACAATTTGTTGACAGTTTCAGCCAGGAAGGACTGGTTAAACATAATGCCGTGTCCATGAACAAAATTCTAATGCATTTGACACCCGCGCAAAAACTAAACAATTGCAATTATTGAACTTGTAGTTCGATTCTCATTTGTCGTTTGCATGGTGCACTGATGTATTCAACCGTGTGCACATGAGCATCTTGCGAACTTTGCACGCACTCACTTTTCATTCAACTCTTGGAATGCTCTCCATTCGCATATATTCGTAGCTACGAGTAGAATTTGTACATTTTTTAGTCGTGAGTTTGTGGATCGTGTACAAGGAGGTACAGAGACAAGCTTGTACCTGCATCAGTGGAGCACTTAGAACTTAGAACCGGTGCTACTGCGGTCTGTCGAAACAATTATGCTCAAAGCTCCTGGCTCTAAGGACCAAAACGTCAATTTTCCCGGTCCTTCTACTTACAGCCGTAAGCTGGACGATGAGCAGCACTGCCGAGCTGATTGTTGGTGCTTTCAAAAGAAAGATATGGTCCCGTCTGCGAGTAAGGTGAGTGGAGGAGAAGACACAACTGCGAACTCAGTGAGTTGCACCAGGATGTGGATGTAGTCGGGAAGGCAAAAACCAGTAGACTACACTGGCCACATCGAGCGCATGGACACCAAGGCTCCAGCTAAGAGGGTCCTCGAATTCGAACCTCCTGGCAAGAGAAAGAGAGGCAAATTGAACCCCAAACAAGTAATCGCGGACGAGCTTGGTCGTGATAACTGGAAGCAGTGTGTCCAGGACTGGCAGCGATTGCTCAGGTTCAGACCATTCACGTGTCGTATGCCTGCTGAGTAAGTATGCACTAATATCTCGGTCTTATACTAGACAGTAGACTAAACTGGAAGCTCAACACAGAAGAAAGAGCAAGGAAGGCCATCGCAGCAGCAGGAAAGCCATTGGTCACGACTGGGGTCTCCAACCTTATTTGACACAGTGGCTACTCACATCTGTCATAAGACCCATCCTCTGATACGGCGTATTAGTACTCAACGTCGGTACCCATCTCAACAAACTAAGAAAGGTACAGAGACAAGCCTATATCTGAATCAGTGGAGCATTTAGAACTACCCTCACCGATGCACTGGAAACTCTTATGAAGCTTACCTCCCTTGATATCTTTGGGAAGCAAACAGCAACCAACTGCACGGTTGGTCTAAAGGCATCTTCTCAATGATACGATCTCACCTTTGGACATGCCAAAATTCTGAACGAACAAAATCTTACTTCAATTCACTTAGACTACACGTCACCACGACACTTCCCAGAAACCAACTTCGAAACCCCGATTCCGGACAGAGACTTGTGGTAAGGTGGCAATATTCCTTTTGGTAAAGCCATTCACTTTTACACAGACGGATGGAGTAGGAAGCGCCGTTTCCTCGGAGGGTCTACACCTGAACAAATCAATTCGTCTACCCAATCACTGCAGCGTCTTCCAAGCGGAAGTAATGGCGATTAACGAAGCCCTGTCCTGGCTAAGACGCTAAGGTGATATCCGCCCGCGATATCTGCATTTTCACTGATAGCCAAGCAGCAATTAAATCTGTGGCACCGTTCTCTATAAACTCTAAATTAGTGATCGCCTGCCGCGCAGCTCTTAACGAGATATCCGAACAGTTCAACATTCGCCTGTGCTGGTTGCCAGGCCATAGAGACATCCCGGGAAACTGCAAAGCTGTTGAACTCGCAAAACGCGCCACTTGACTGCCAGTTGATAGCATCTCTTGTAACATAGGTACCCCAATTACTACCTTCAAGCTACAGCTCAATAATCTCTACGCAAAAGAAAGTCAACGCCAGATGGTCGACAGGTAGTACCTGTCGAATCTCAAAATAAATCTGGCCCAATCTTGATCCTAAAAGATCAAGCGATCTTATTTCCCTAAAGAGATCCAAAATTAGCACTGCAGTGGGTATAATCACCGGCCTTTAAGCAAAACGACTAGATCTATTTTCCAACGACTTTCGCAGAAGCTGCCTAGACGAAGAGGAGCAGGAAATCATTCACCATCTCCTTTGCAACTGTCCTGCTCTTGCCTCAATCAGGAAAGTCACCATAGGCTCTTTTTGACAGTCTAAACGACCTCACCCTCAGACCTCAGTCAAAGTGCTAGCCAAATTTGCTGAGAGTACCAACTGGCTGTCATAAACCGCCTTCATCTTTCTTCCTCTCTATCTGAACACCCACGTGGCGGTACAATGGGCCTACTCTGGCCTAAGTGCATTAACGCCATTTCCTTCCTACCTACCTAACTTGTGGATCGTGTTCTCAGTTTGACAATTCGTCAAAAGCATAATGCCAAAAAACACAATAGAGCGTTATTTATAGCGTAGTCTTTCAACACAAACAATTCATAAGCCATTCACAAAATACTGCTACGTTTTAAATCGAGAGAAATTTCATAAAACGTAAGTACTCTAGCAGTTTCTCGTAAGTGCGAGAGCTACTTTCAGCTGCCACTTTCCTTACGAATTGAGTGTTCTTCTTCCAAATTAAGAGATTTTCCTCCAAATTAAGAGTTTTTGTTGTCAACTGACATTTCAGAAATGAAAACAGCTGATAAATTGGGTTGTCATTTCGAATCTTGTCTGAAGCTCTACACTCGTAACGTGAAAACGCTAGTAACAACGCCCTATTGTGTTCCTCGCATAATTGATTCGTAGAGAAAATCGTTAATTAGTATATTTAAGCTTACTTTTGTGAAATTTTCTTTTTAACAATAAAGCTTGAAAATGCGCAACTTTTGGCATGTGTACAGCATTTGAGGCAATACGCGGTGGCTTGTCACTGTCACCCGTCAAAAAATGTATGAAAAATGCTGTGAAGTTGACTGTACTTGATTTCTAGTCTCCACGCAGCTGTCTTCATATCTGTCGTTGAGCATTGTTGATTAAAGAGAGAAAAAAATTAATCATCAAGTTTTTGTTTTGTCAAAACTCAATCAACTGTGTTAAATGCATTCCTTTTTCGAAGTGGCAGGAAAAATCAAATCGTTGTTGCGAAACCTTTGAAGACCATCTGCTGATTCCACTCTCCATGTTCGAATTTTTAATCAAAATTCAGATCATTAAATTACTTTGGCCTTTGACCTCTAAACACTCTTTGACAACTTTGGTAGTACACTCGGAACATTCTCAGCATGAGCATAGTATTTTCTAGGATGTCCTTCCGCAAAAAAGAATCGACCCAGAACAAAATAGTTGTTTACTTTAAGTAAAAAAAAATGCATAACTAAGCGCCCACCTTTGGTATCCCAAACAGTACAACTTAATTTACTGAAACGTGGTTATTTGACAGATGTGAGCTAGCTGAGGTTCATTATACGTACTTGTCAGTATCACTGATATAATCTGGATATCCGCCACCGCCTGCCAGTCTCCCTCTTCAATAACAATATGATCCACAATTGTAATAAAATGCGTCTTACATCTAATTATAAAATGACAGTGTGAACTTGGTATTGCACATGTCATTTAAGTGAGTCGCTTTACGTCATCAAACGATAAGAGTTGCTTTATCTCACGTGGAACGTAATCTCTGTTTGAAGGTCGTTAACTAACTACACGGCTATTTTGCAAATAGTTTCACTGTCGTTGTTGTTGATGGATGACAGAATTGGTTAAATTTTTCTCTACGCTGCATGTGTCCGCGGAAACGTCACAGAAATGTTTGGAACTGACGAACTTGTCAGATTTTAGTGGTGTCACCAAAATACGCCAACGTGAGAATGCCCTTATTTGAGGGAGCTTAATTGAGTGTGTTGCTTTTGTATACCACAACAATATTGTTAAAAATGCGCCACACATAAGAGGCGACTGTGACATTTCTGCGGCCGAGTAAAGGGCCATTCATATGAGCCGCGAAATGAGAACTTTCAGAAACAACCAATTCCCAGCAAATACAAACCAAAAGTTATACTTCTTGGTACGCAAACAGATGATCATTGATTTATCGAGTTTTTTTATGGACAATCATATCCAAATTATCGATTTTAAATTATTTCTCTGCGAATCAATCATTCTCCTTGCGAACTGTCAAGCTGAGAACGCAATACACAAGGAGCCAAACGCGATCCACAAGTTCACGACCAAAAAATTAGCAATGAAATGTCAGTTTTCATATATTCTTCTCTGCGAATGAGAAAACTCCATATGAATGAAGTCTCGGTGTTTGCGAAGTTTCGCAAATCGTAGCGACCTTATATGAATGGCCCTTAAAATTCGTGAATGTGTGGACTGCGACTGTCACTTTGTGTATCGCGTTTTCAGTTTGACAAATCTCCGAGGAAATGATTGATTCGCGGAGAAAAGAATGTATAGTTGGTAATTAGGACATTTCAAAGAGCTTCGGTTGAAGTTTATCTTTTGCTAAAAATTACATATTTCTGAAAATTCGCAGCCCCAGTTCACAACCCGCAGCTGACAATTAGAAGTCTGGTCTCTCGCCAAATATCAAAAATCGGAACAATTGCGGCAATATTACACGACAATGCCGGAACGTTGTTTCTCAAATGTATTTCCAGGAGTTCGAATGAAGTGGTGAATGTTAATACTCGCAAAGTGGAGCACTTATGAGTGTTATTCTTCACCAATCTCTGCGGCTTTAACGAGGTTTCAACAAGGGACTCTTCAATTAAAGCCAAAATGGATTCGTTGGTGGAAAAGTGTGTAAACTCTCAAGAAATCCACTTGGTGATCTAAGTCAGAGGACATTGACTTAGATCACCAAGTGGATTGGGGTGGTGGTCTCTCAGTGAACATACAGGGACTTCCGCTAAGGCGAATTCTCACGGGACACCAAAATCAGTTCGAGTTAGAGAATGATTTTTTGTATCGAAAATTAAGGGAAATGCTAAAATATGGCTAACAAAAACTTCGAGTTAGAGAGAAATTCGACTTGGGAGAGTCTGCAGTACTTTCAAAAATTGGCGTGTGGCTTAATATCAAAAATCAAAATTTGAGTTACAAAATGGCTCCTGGTCATATAATCAGGACCATTTGTTATGTCTTTAAGAATTGTTATCGTCTTGTTTTGTATGTCCCAGCAACGTCAAGGCTTCACGTCATATCGCTTATTAACTGTCTCCCTTTACAATAGGATACCGGAACTAGCAGGGTGGTAAGTAAAGATCTGATAATACATTCAATGCTATATCCTACTCTGTAATCAACCGATTGTAAATCCATCGATGAAATAAATTAATAATAAATACATAAACAGAGAAAGAAATAGTCTGGCAGTAAAATATTCTCCGAGCCCTGGCTGAGTAGTCCATAAATACTTCAGAATTATACACTCTCTCAATTCACTTTCCTGTCAAATAAAAGCCCAATAGAGCGAAAACCATTTCTGTACCATTTCTGTGCCCATAATCATCATTTCGATCACTTTCGTTAAGTTTCGTTCACTCTTGCATTCTGTAGTGAGAGTGAAATCCTTCGCTGACTAAGTGCGTAAATGACATTTGGTTTTGGAACTTTGAGGTACTTTTCCCCGAAGTAATTATGGACCCTTTAAATTTTAACATTGCTTCTAGCTCCTGGTTTTGAGTTAAGCTTGCGTATACTTAAATCAATTTCGGTTAGGCCGAAGGAAATCGTTCAGCAATGGATCATTTCTTTGAGGGATACCAACCAGAATAAGTTTCTCTCTCTCTCTCTCTGATTCTCGTCTAGTTTCTTGTCTGAACTTCATCGAGTAGTGCTTTTATTGCTTTAATCTTGGTTTTAAACCAACCAAAGACCAAGCTGACTTTATAAATATAAGACACTGATTATCCCTGTCTTGCTTTAAGGTGAAGCGGACGAAGAAGTCCTTGCTCTCTTCGACAGAATAGTTCTGCGTTAGATTTTTGGTCCTGTTTGCGTTGACGGTATTTGGCTTAGAAGATTCATCCTCGAACTGTACAGCGACATGAGTCTAGCCAGGCGTCTACAGATCCAACGCTTAAGGTGGCTGGGCCATGTAGAGCGTATAGACAAGTCGACCCCACCCCGAAGAGACTTTGATTCCGAGCCTGTGGGACACCGCAACAGACGACGCCCGCGTCTAAGATGGTGCGCCCAGGTGGAAACGGACCTCAACCAACTTGGAGTGTGAAACTGGACATAGCTAGATCGGGGTTTTCTTGTTGGTTGACGCACAGGTCCACCCTGGCCTGTAGCTCCACAAGAAGAAGAAGAAAATTAAAGGTCTGGTGTTCGCTGTATGTGTCCGCGTGTACAAAGAGCGTTCATGTTTCACGATACATAGCCTTCACGTTTCATAGCCCTTCAGAGATTGCCTACAACTGTGTTAAACAATAGCACGCACTCGACGCATTGTTGCGGTAGAACCTAAGCTTTAAATTTCAGCCCTACTCAAGGCATATGTGTAGGAATGATGTGACAACAGCAGTTGCCCCAGATAATTCTCTGCCCACGCATCTACACCACTGTCTGTGTCATAATTGGTCTAAAGTTGATGAACCCTTATCTCAAAGTTGCGGCCGCCTCTGCTGATGTATTGCTTTGGTTAATGAACACCAAAGCAATCAATTTTTGCTCGACAGCATGTCAGACACTTTTTCTTGTTTTCACCTCGCTCAGTCTGCTCATCAATCACCGTAAAAGCTTCCTCAGCGGCACGCTAGGATCACGCGATGATGTCAATATCAACATGAACGCTATACTAATTTACAGCAGATAATTGTTCACGTTTTGACACCGGCTTGCCACACTATCTGATCCAGTATTCGATCGCAGAAATCACACCACACTGATTTCGCATTCAGAGAAATGGTTCGAAACAAATTCACCACCAAGCTCAGAGGACAACAAAACCTTAACGTCACGCCTCATAGAACGATTTACTGCTCAAGAGTGGCAAATAACTTGATTAGATTAGAAACTGCAAATACTTTATTTTATCAGAAATTGTATAATGAAATTGTCCTCTGATCTTTAGATACAGTCAGTTAACAACTTGTTTTGTGCCCATGCGAATGTGTGTGTCGACAGTCAATGAAGGCATTGAGAACAAACGAGCTCTCACGGGGGAGATTAGGACGGAATAGGCGTTTTTATTAGTCGATCGATTAGCCGCGTGTTCTCTCGTTAACTAGTTTTTCACGCATTTCTGGAGAGGATGTAATCTCTTGTGCTGTGATTGATTATTGGAACACTTTGCTGCCGAGACTGATAAATGAAATCTGCTTCAGATAATCTCATGAAATCGTTCAATTTCAGTTCATAAAGAGAGATCGAGATCAATCAGCAAGCAGATTCCAAGATCTTCAAAAAAATTCACTAGTGCTTGTTGGAAAACATCGACAAAGTGTCATTTTGGACTTCGTGGCATTTTTTTTTTGAAAGTGCACACGACAGGAAATAGCCGGTAATGGTGGTAGATACCGTGACATGATAATCCACAATTTTGTGTACCTAAATTGCAAGATATGAGTTTTGGACGGCAAGACGGTGTCATTCGTCACGCAGGCAATGAAACGTTTCCATTATTCCACAAGCCATATCATTTTCCGTTCATGCGATCTAAATTTACTGCCCAGATAGTGGGTTGTTTTTTTCGGAAATTAAAGGCTTGCGTCGAAAGGCCAAAAACAAACTACGCCTTGGCAGCAGAGTCGTGGAACAAAAGGTGAAACATTAAGTCATTTATGCAAATATTTATTTTACGTTGGTAGTAAAGGGTGTGGTGGTCCGTGGCGTTGTGCGTTTGTGCGTCGACTCCTACGCACTTGAACCTACCTACCTCTCTAGGTTCGATTCCTGGTACCACAAGAAATACTTTTCACGGCCCCACCTCTTTTGAGTCACTGACAATGCTCAAAGACTATAACTGTCTAGAAAAAGCTTCTCAAACTTGGCCGTTCGGAGTCGGCATTAAACTGTAGGTCTCCTCCACTAGTGATAGAACAATAGCACGCACAACACGAGTGGTTGCTGAGAAGCTAGGCCCTGGCCCTCTACGGGCGCCACCCATATCCCATATCATTATAAAGTGATTTTTTAGCTATCTTTTTGGCAACACTGGCTTAAACAGCTGACGCACGTTTCCTGTTTTGTTTCACTGTCAAACATCTTCTGTTTGGTCTATAATTTAACCATGAATCTTCTTACAAACCAACAACGCTTGCAAATTATTGAATTTTATTATCAAAATGCGTGCTCTGTTAAGAAAGTTCATCGCGCGCTTCTTCCATTTTATGGTCAGTTTAATCGACCCACTGAAGCGGCTCATTTTTGGCTCAATGGGTACGTAAATAAGCAGAATTGTCGATTTTGGAGTGAATATCAGCCAGAAGCATTGCAAGAGCTACCAATGCATCCAGAAAAAGTCACAGTTTGGTGCGGTTTATGGGCTGGTGGCATCATTGGACCGTACTTCTTCAAAGATGAATGGTGAATGGTGAGCGCTACCGTGAGATGATATCCAACTTTTTTTTGCCCAAAATGCAAGAGCTTGACTTGCATGACATGTGGTTTCAACAAGACGGTGCCACATGCCACACAGCACGCGCAACAATGGACTTATTGAGGGGCGAGTTCGGTGAACATTTTATTTCACGTTCGGGACCGGTCAATTGGCCGCCTAGATCGTGCGATTTAACGCCTTTAGACTCTTTTTTGCGGAGCTATGTAAAAGCTCATGTCTACACAGACAAGCCCGCTTCAATTGACGCATTGGAAGACAACATTAAAGCATTTATTCGTGAGATACCGGCCGAAATGTTGGAAAGAGTATGCCAAAATTGGACTAAGCGGACGGACCATTTGAGGCCAACATTTGCATGAAATAATATTCAAACATTAAATTATATGGATCGTACTATCCATTCAAATAAAGATTTCATGCATTTTTCTGAATTTTATGTGTTTTTTTTTGAAAAACTTGCCTATAGCTTTTAAAAAATCACTCTTTTAGTAAAGGTGTTCCAAAATGAGTGCAAAATTTGAAATTGCCGCCATTTGTGCAGTAAATTGTTGGCAACACTGAATTAAAAAAAGCAATTTTACGGCTGATAGTTTAGGGTAAGTAAAAATGAAGCAAAAATGCATGTTCAACTTGTTACTGTTTGGTGTTGATTTATGGGCTGGAGTCATCATTGGAGCACACATTTTTGAAAATGAGACTGGCCAAGCAGTGACTGTTGCTGTTGCCTGACGTATATGATAACAAAGTTCCTTTTGGCGAAATGTAATGATATTGATGTTGCCAGTATCTGGATTCAACAAGACTGTGCCACATGCCATACAGCTGAATCAACGAAGTTCAGCCAGATTTATGGACAATGCCATTTGTAATTCCATAAATAAGCCTATCCTTTATGATTCAATAAAAAAACTAACAATCTGAAGACTGGAAACCGTGTTATCTATTTAATTCAAATTAGGGACACCCTTTACAGTCACGTATTCAGAAAGGCGATCTGTTGTAGACTTCCCCGCCCACAGATTGTTGATTAATGGTTTCAGGCGATCACATGACGCATAGTAGAGGAGAATTATCACAATCATGGTTCCTCTACTGAGCGTCTAGAAGTCTACAACAGATCAGCTCTTCACTCTAAGCACAAAAATGGAAGAGACCCAAGAAGTGCACATCGACGTTGATCATCTCTTAGTCGATTTCAAGATCGCATATGCACAGAGCGAGCATAGAGACGACCAATACGCCGCCATGTCTAGTTTTTCCATTTCCACCAAACGTGTCAGGTTGTGCAAGATAAGGATGGAGCATTTTTGTTTCTCCATCGAGGTCGGCAACGAACTCACCACCGAGACCTTCAATTCCAAAGCAGGTAGTTGGAAAAAGGCGACGCGCTGTCACTGCCTCTGTGACTTCTTAATTATCGTTCTTGAGAAGATCGTGCAGAACTTACAGACCAACACTCTGGCATTGACGTGACTGACATACAACAAGGGATCTATGGCCGTTGCTGAGTCGCAAGGCTGTACGCACGCTAGTAGGAGTCCTTACCGGGCACTGTGCTATAGGTACACGTGCAATGCGACTGATCACTGAACGAGGAAGAAACAGAATCTCTGTGAATGCCCAGCCCTAGCAACTGAAACAAGGCAGCTTCTAGAAAAGCACTTCTTCATAGAACTGGAAGAATTACGTGGGGCTGAAAACGGAAAAAACCTTCTAAGATTCATAATGGCTTCTTGCTGGTTGTATGCATACGTGGTAGTTTTACCACTGCCTGGGCACAACAGAGCCAATAGATTGGCCTAAGTGAGGCACGGCCACAAGGCCGAAAGGCGTCCTTTTACGTACTTACCTACCAATCTAACCTACCTGGGCACCTAGAGATTCTGAGCTAGGTTAGGTGATGTTAGGTTAGGTAGGTGGGCTGCCGCCGAAAGCCCAGGCACACTAAGCCCAGGTTTTTCCATTCTGATACGCATATTCAGACTACTACCACTGATCGACAACTCCAGTGATATTTATTTGATCCAAACTTCAAATGGTCACTGGACTAGATTTGAAAATCAAATAAAGCGTATTAACTTAGCTTTCACTGGGATTCGAACCGAGGAACCATCTAACCAGGGACCCGCACTCAACCAACTGCGCCGTCTAGCTGTTTTTGAACTAACCCCCAGTCTCCGACTTCAACAAAGAAGACAAAGTCAGCCAACAACCCATCTTGGTCAGTATACAGGCGGATCGAGGTCAGAAAGTGGGGTAGGATCAGGCATTGTAGGACCTACATATATGTAATCTACACATGCCACTCCTCAGAGAATCCACTATCTTCAAAGCTGAACTCTTAGTCCTAAATGAAGCGGCCCATTTCATCATCTACTCGACTCGAAAATATCAATATTCTCAGATAGTCAGGCAGTACATAAAGTCATAAGCAGCTTTACATTCAACTCCAGGTCTGCCTGGAAATGGCATAAGACACTTAACACACCGGCAAAGAAAAACAGGTTAAAACTGAAATGGGTGGAAGGACAGGAAATCCAATGAAAAGGCAGACGTACAAGCAAAAAGGGGCCAAAAACTGCTCTTCTTTGACTTTTCCCTCTTCACTCTCTCTGGATTTAGCAACGTGCTCATACTGCAGAAATAAACGGTCAAATAAAAGCCGCTTCCAATTATGGAATGGCCAGAAGGGACTTACACACTCCAAAAAAATTCAAGAGGGTTTATCGCAGGAGAACCAAGGAGGCCCTAAAACTGAACAAGCCTGACCTAAGGGCATTATGTGGCGCACTAACTGGTCACTTGCCATGAAACCAGGGCACAGCAGCGCAGAAAACTGTAGACATTGCGGCCAATCGAAGGAAACAATGGCACACCTACTCGTCGAGTGTCCAAATCGGACATAAAGCAGATCGAATATAACAAACAGAACTACGCCACAATTCGAAGTTTCTTCATCGTCCGTCAATTGGGCGGACAATCACTTGTGAAGTCTGTCTGATTAATTAGACCTAAATGCTAAATTTAGAAAGCGAAGTCTAAAAATATCTCAGAACTCCCAGTTAGTGCCCCGACGTGACCGAGGTTTCATACACACACGCCGAATCGTTCAACTTTGTCGCTCCGCTCGGGCCGTTTAATCAGTAAATAAATCAAGTCAATCATTTCATTTTCAGCCGAATTCTGCTAGAATTCGAACAAAGTCAATATATCACAATTCATCGTTGTTCCCCGTCTATTTTCGAACCGTGCGCATCTGATAAAGAAAAGGTTTATTTTCTTAATTGTTTTTTTTTTTCGCAAGCGCTAGCCACGATAAGCAAGCAATCAAAATTTTGTCACACTGCCTGCGAAGTGCGGCTCAGCAAATCACCGCTCTCACTCTGAACGAACACTTTTAATGTAACTCATTGTTCACCTGGACATTTCATGCAGAAGTCTTCCACGAGAAAGTAACTTGTCGGACATGCACAGTATCCATCAATGCAGTCCTGAGAGGGTCCGCACTCTGTGTCTGTTGCACACGTTATGTTGAGTGATGACATATTTTCGTCTACACCTTTCGGTTTTATCGCACGAAACACAAGTAAGTCTACAGATCGCTAGGTTGTAATTTCCTCGCACTTTTTTGTGGATTAAAACATCGTTTGCTGACGGAAATCGAGTAGATAACGCGCCGACTTCTCTTTTGTGTGGAAGGAAAGGGGGACGGCTAAAGAAAATACCTTCACGTTTGTCTCTTGACCCGGTACTGAAGTCGTTTATTTTTCAAAACAATGTCTGAGGTGGTGTACTCTAATCAGAAAGTGTTTATCTGTGAGTTCTCTTATCGCCGATAACAGGGCGTAGGTGCCTGGCGGGTGGGAGGGCATTTTGGGAAGAATAATGAATGTACACCCTCTCTCTGCGCTCTTGCACAATCGTATCGCCCAACTGGTTTGAGTACGAAATTACTGTCTTTGTGGATGGCTTTTTTTTGGCAGACGGCAAGGAGTAATTAATGAACACAAATCTGTTGAATGGGTACATTTTTTTTTTGTTTTTGCATTTTTCATTTTTCCACGTGTTGAAGGGTACCTTGGACCGCATCTCGTGATGTTTATTGTTTATGTTTACCAACTGTCACAACCAGTCAGTAATTAGGAGGAGGGAGGTAGGGAGCTACAGTAGGAGAAGGAGGAAATGTACTAGAAAATGGGAAATGCCACTTTCTTTCGTTCTAACTTCAACTCACTATTTTTTATCATTTTGTAAAATATACAGAAGTGGAATTAAAGTGTGACTGGTGAGTGGTGACTCAATGCGAGTGAATGCAATGCGAGAAGAAAATGGAAATAGAACTTATGCAACACGTTTCGTGTCATGTGTGCCGGTGCATCGACGATAATTTTCTTTCATGAATAATTACATCACATCACAGCAAGTGGGAACAGAGAAAATTTTGTTGCAATACCCAAGAAAGCGGACGTTGTTAGTGTTCAGGGCTACATTGCTTTTGGACAATATGGTGCATCTAGAAGCCTAGGAAGTCAAGAGATTCTGAACAGACGCGACCATCATTCCGGATATTCAGTTTCAGGAGTTTTAAGAAGTTTCACCATGATGTCGCAGCTGTCTGAGCAATCACCAAGTCAGTTTGACGCAGAAAAGCCTTTCGACACGTCCAGAATAGAGAGACGCGTTTGTAAGCTTTATGGCCGAATTCGGAATCCCGGGAAAACTGATCCGGTTTTGTCGCACCACGCTAACACACAAGCGATGCAAGGATTTCCGAGCCATTTGAAACCTGCACTGGATTTCGTCAAGGAATGCGCTGTAGTGTGATTTCTTCAATCTGATACTGGACAAGATAGTGCGGAGGGCAGCTGTAAAGACGGAAGACACACTCTCTTACAAGTCGGTCCAACTGTTGGGTTACGCAGATGACATCGACACCGTCGCGCGTTCCCAACGGTGGAGACTTTTACGGCGATTGAAGAACATTCGAAACGAGATGGTTTCATGGTCAATGAGGACAAAACAAAATATATGCTATTCCGTCACCCACCACCTTGGATAAAACCTCACGATCGACAGCTACAATTTCGAGGTAGTACAGGAGTTTGTCTACCTAGGCGCAAACGTGAACTCCACAAACAACACCACTGTGGCGATCCGTCGTAGAATCGCCCTTGGCAACCGGGGCTACTTCGGCTAATTTTTCAAATTTGTTTTCTTGTCTGTGTTTTATCTGTCACATTCGCATATGCGCGGTGAGATTCATTTCGCACTAGCTCATGCTTAACGAAACATTTGTGTTTTGCACATGCCTAACGAAATGTTCGCAATCTTTCATGGACGACGTTATAGGTTGCCTCATAGGGGTGGGTATATCCTCTCACTCACTCATGCGCGTTTGACACTAGCTAATGCTCGCTCATGCGCATTATCGTTGAGCCTTAACTCTTTTACTGCCTCAAAATTGTACCTGGCAATCATGATATCCAGCATATATTCAGTTTTGTCCTCATTGACCTTAAGCGGCTCGTTGCTGTTCTTCAATCGTCGTGAAAGCTTCAACTACGGGCCATTGGCCAAGCGCGACGATGTCAATGTGTCATCTATGTTACCCAGGTTAGTGGGATTTTTGTTAGATCTTGGACGTCTTGGAAGAAGTGTTCTTTCAGTGGTACAGGTAGACACACAGCCTCGGCGTGTGAAGTCATGGATTTTCATTTCATGGTACTTATGCCCAGTTTCCCAGTGGACGTTTAAACTCCACTTTTGGTTTAAACTTCAGTTCAGTAAACGCGAGTACACTGCCGTTTAAACCTCAGTTCGACGCCATTTTGCTTCTATCACTCTTTTTTCAAGCTTTCGTATTTTATTCTCTCTCACATCTGATGTTCGGTAATGGTATCCTCCCGAACCGCTGTTCATTATCAATGTCTTATAACAAATCCGATAACAGCAAGGACGCGCTACAAAATTTAAAGATGGGTGCACAAAAACGTTTTAAAACTAAACTAAAAAACTAAAAAACATCGCAAACCCTTACAAATTTTAGTCAATGCACGAACTGAATTGAAAGTGTTGCCATACTTTTATCGATCGAATTACTAAAAAGAAGTTCAACTGAAGTTCAGATTTCACGAGTTAAACGAACAACTTGAACTGGGTTTGAGGTTCAGGGGAACTTAACTTTAAAGGCTATATCGCAACGTCGTGTTCGTGCGTTACGAATTCGACATTTTAAGTAGGATACATGTAAATCATTTGTATGAGTCGAAATGAGGCTGAAGCTTCACAGACCGTAATATCGTAAGCCAGAGCACAAAGTTCTAGGTGGAGCTAGCCTGTCCTCAGTTCGGCGTTTTGCCGATTGTGAAACATTTTTTTTTTTTAAATTTATTTATCAATTTGAATCTCTGGCAAACTGAGGCGACTATTTGTGCAAGGAATTCATTTTTGATAGATTTTGTTTATATTTTTCTTTGAAAATTGTTTTTTCAGAACATTTGACTTGTCAAGCGCACGCCTTCTATTTCGATATGGAAAACTGAGGCTGCCGAGTACTGACACAAAATTCTCGTACATTCGATAAAACGCGTACCAACGCTTGCCAAAGCCTGAACACGCGAACACGCCGTTGCGATATAGCATTAAACCACCACTGTGAAACTGGGCATTAGTGCTCTAACTACCATCGTTAGCAACATTTTAGGTCGCACTGAAGGAGTTTGTCCGTTTTTTTCACTATCAAACTTGGGCCACAGTGGTCTCACAGGTGAAGATAGAGTTCCTGCTTCTGTTTGCTCTATGATTGTCATGACATCTGAATGAGGTGGTTTGATCCGCAGAATTGCCTGAGATGGATCGTTTTCGGCCCCATTCGTGGCAAGTTCACCAGCTGCTTCATTGTCGGCTGTGTCCCTGTGACCGGGATGCACCACAGAGTAATCGAGTGCTGCGTGCTGAGAATATTAAGCTCTTCGCTGCAGCCTGTGACCAGCTTGGCCATGATCTCTTTACTTGAAATTGCTTTGAACTGTCAATATAAGGATGCGGCTTTGTTGCTTTTCAGCTTTTTTGATAGCTTTGCCGACTGCTTCAAAGCCAAATGGGACGACTTATTCCTCGACCAGACTTGGGATTTCTTCATTCTCTATCACTCCTTCCTGGTCACTCCCGTTATGCAGCTGTTGGAAGTGCTGCTTAAATACATCAACGACTCCCTGCGGATCTGTTACAAGTTTACTCCCATAATTTCAAAGAGACCGGATGCCTTTCCTGTAGCCTTTAAAATATCCGTATTTTATGCTCGTTAGTACACAAAAAAAATATTGCATTAGTTTTACACATTTTGTCCTCACTAAGGACGCAGTGTGGGCTTATGTCTACAAGCCTACGACTGCCACTCACGCCGTAAGGGCGTTATGCTAAAGAAATGTTTACATAAACGTTGTTTAAAATGGCCAAGGAAAGTTTTTTCAGAAGAAGTGAATATGTGTGAAAACTCAGGAGTTCAATACAAAATTCACAATTTCTTACAATCCTTATTTCTTTCAAAGACGAAAAGTGACTGCCTCGCATTTTTAATTTATGTATTCCTTTCCTTGTCCGGGCTGTCAGGAGTCAGGACATTAATTGCTTTATCGTTTTGCAGGCGAACCGTTGCATGTTCTACCGCATACATTCACATACAATGTGTGTTCGTCCTTGTTCATGTGTCCGTGTGTTATTAACAACATTTTCGCATGATACCCCGACGCACATGTGGCATTTCAACGAACCAGACACCAGTCTGTCTGCGTACAGACGTCTCCTAGGCAACACGGCCATCAGAGCCGACCACAACAAATAGAAATTTTCATTCAACATCGCAGCGAACTTCGCCAGTGCGAGAAAACACTTGTGTCCTGCAGACCATGGCCGAAGACAATTCCTGGGTATTCGATTCGCTGGTGTGCTTCCTCCACGGTCCCGTCTGGAATGCTCCCTTGCAAACGTTCATTGAGGAGAAATCACTGAGTAAGTCTAGACTCCATTTTCGTCTTTCTATTCACAGTGATGTGAGAAAGTTGTTCTTCCGTCAGTATTCGATCCGAATCTGCAGCCGGATGAGTCGAATCCCGAGTACACCAAGATCCACGAGGAGTACAAGAACCTGGTGGACTACATGCTGGGTAGTTTCATGGAGGAGATGCAAATCACACCGGAGCAGTTCGAAATGGCCTGTCTGGAGGGACGCGCCGAGCATGGGGAAAATGCGTTCAATTTCCATCAAGGACTCTTTCAGCAGGTTCCCATTTGCGTTCCCCCGTTCAAGTGCGTGCTCATCACATAAGTGTGTGCTTTCAGATTTGGGCAGCAAACGACATAAAGATCTTCATTCGGATGATGATACAGCGCAATGTCGAGATACAACTGCAGGCGCTGGATCTGATTGAGCGGAGGCAGCAGTCGTTGTCTTCGGACAACGATGGCGGTATTGACATACCCTCGAAAAGGTAACCAGATTTTCAAATGTATAAACAAGACCAACAAATGACTGTCTGCGCAGTGAGCATCCAGATGACGCTGGCGAGGCGGAAGAAATGATAGCAAAGTCCGTTGAAAAGGAGTTCGACACTCCAGAGGCTGCACTCACGCCCGAGGAACCAGAAGCGGCCGATAAATTCGAGCGGCTCAATCTTTTCTTCGAGCATCAAAAGGTTCGCATTCGCTTTTCATCCACTCTCAATTCACAAATGTCCCCTTTTCCAGATCGACCCAGAAGATGTGCACTCGCGTCAGGAGTACCTCCGCCAGCAAAGGGATAAGATCCTTGCCATAAAGAAGAAGACGCGTGCTAAGCAGTTGAATGAGACCGCCGAGAAGAGCGGTCGTCCCTCGTCCGCCCAGGTCGCTCAGAAGCTCCTCGACGGCGAGGACGATGTTCTAGTCAATCCTGGAAACGCCGAAAGAAATTCAGCTTCGATGCAGCTCCGTAAGACCTTAGCACGACGCCTCCGGACTGAAGTTGTGGAGCAACAGTAATGCGAGAAGACTGCAACACGAGAGCTTGAATTTAGTTTAAGTTTAGTTTAACAAAATAGCTTTATGTCTACTGCTTTAAATGTCATTAAAAAAATTGCGAAGGGAAACTATTTGTTGTTTCAGATAGCTGGTGTCTGGTGGCTTCTGTAACAGGACATGACGGTTTTTGGGACATCACACGGCGAAGGGAGAGATCATTTGGCTGGCAAGCTATCAATGTCCATGTGGCCTGATACTCAAATGATTGTCACTCGGCTTGTGGACACAGCTTTTAGTTGTAAGAGAAGACAATCCGCTACCAATTCTGAGCTGCTTTTGCGGCTTTTGAGGGTAATGCCCACTGAATCTGACATATCACAGTCCTCGCTGGTGTATGTGGTGACCGGAGAATGGTTTCTTTGTTTTAGCTGCCTGCCACACCGATGAGTTTACGCCAACAACAGTAGTCAGGCGCTGCATTTTGGTTGATGCCATTTTAGGGTGTATTCTCTTCAAAGAGTGGGTGTTTCGAAATGAAAATTATGAGTCTGTTGAGTAGGGCTTGTTGCATTTGGGTATGCGAGTAGCCTTAGTGACGATGAGGAGGAGGGCGTGTCGGTATGGTTGTGGTTCCACGGCTCAGTTCGTCGGACGGAGTTGTTCTTGTCCGCTCACACGTACACCAGCCTTTATCTAATTCAGTGAGAAGAAGAGAAGAAAGAGAAGAAAAAGAAGAAAATGAAAGGTGTTCAAAGCCTGTAGCTTTTCCACCAAAAAAAACCGTCCAACAAATTGATTTGACTTGGCGATTAATTAAGACATAGTTTTTTTTTTTAATTTCAAATAAAATGCATAAAATGAGTTCCGATGGTGGAAACTTAGGTGTGGTCTGAAGGAACAGAGTCTGATATTTAATTCTTGGTTATTATTTCGTGTAAATGTTGCCCACGACTACGCCGTACAAGGAGCATTCTGAAGGTCCAATTTTGAATCACTGCTTCCAGCTATGCGACTGGTATTTGCGAATTCCGGGATCAAAGCTGGATGTGATTTATTTGGTTGATCAATTTTGGTAGACTCAATAAGAGTCTAGCCAGGCGTCTAAGATGTCCAGTCCATGTAGAGTGCATTGAAACCACTGCTCCAGGTCAGAGTTTTCGACTCCGAACCAGTGGGGCAACGAAATAGACGACGTCGACGAAACCGATGGCGCATGCAAGTGGAGGAGGATCTCAACCAACTTAGAAGTAGCGATAAATATGGCCCAAGTTAATAATGCTCAGTCCTGAGTTAAGAGCAGGGCACTCTTGTTTCGGAATGAGGTACATACGCGGTGCCTTGAGACCATCTACGATTACTGTCGTTAACCGTGTCAATGCCAAGTGGTGGCCCATGTGTACAACATTTAAGTTCAACTTTATTTTTTGGTTAACTGTATATCAAATGCCCTGTTTTCAGCAGGATAAAGCCGTGGAGTACATCTAACAACATTGTGTAGTCCACTCAATAATTATTTACAGCCTAAATGTATGCAATCGAAACACATAAATAGCCTTTCCTAAGAACAGTATGCAACGAAATGCTAAAACGTAGAATTAGCCGATTGCAATTTAAAATTGCTTGAAAAAAATTCAATTGAAACCATTTATGTAAATATGCTTAATAAGACGAAGCTGTTAGCCGAGATGAGATCTTCTACAAGTTAGGCCAACTGGTGGGTTACGCGGATGACATTGACGTCGTCGTCGCTGGGTCCCAACATGTCGAAGCTTTTGATTGAAGAACAGTCTAAATGAGCTAGTCTCAAGTTTGTGAGGAAAAGAGAAATTATATATCTGCTGTCGAGTTAGTTAGAGGTAGTTGAGAATTTTGTCTACCTGGGGGAAATCGTAAACTTCACAACTTTCTTGGTTGGGGACTGAAAATCCGACGAAGAATAGCCATTGGCAACAGTTGCTTCCTCGGTTTGTCGAAGCATTGTCATACAGTGTGGCCCATCTAGTGGTTTTTTTTTAAATCATAGATTATTTTGACACTGACAGCTGTTTCCCGCTCGAAAACTTGACAGAAAGTCAGTATCATATCTCCGCATAAGGAAATGAATCGCTCTCCGCTTGAACAACGTTGGGAAATATAGAAAACTTATTTTCAAAGTGAGTACTGTTCAGCCCAAGGAGTGCGTTTTTTTAAAAGAAGAAGTTTTGGCCAAAATGATGCATCCACCGCGACTGCTGTATCTACGCAAGTTTGTGCAAAAAGTTCGTGAGACTTGTAAGCTAGCCGACAACACTCATGGTCCCCGAACGATGTTTTTTTTTACAGAAATTTAAAACATAGACTTGGAAGACCTCTGGTTCATGAAGGATGGCGCGCCATGTCACACAGCTCATGCCACAAACAAGCTTATGCGTACAAAATTTCCAAATCGTGTTATCAACCGTCTTGGCGATGTCTTGTCTGCGATTGGAACCCTTTGCCAACAATCTGGAACAATCTTTTGTGGGCCAACAATCTGGAAACGATTCACATTTAAGGCCAATATCATCCAGGTAATCCGTGAACTACAGTTCGAAACCATCAACAAGGTCTTGGAAAATTGGGGTTACAGAACGCGCTACTGCGAAGCCAGCCGAGGCAGCCACTTGAACGACTTTGTATTTCACAATTAATGGAAATGTTTGATCTTTCTAATAAAGTCATAATACATGGTATACATTTTATTTTGTTCATTTTATTGCATTTATAAAAAGAAACTTGTATTTGCCCCACCCTTTACGTCCTATTATGTTGTAAAAACTCGTGTTTTGCCAGCTAAACCATTGTGGTTTTGAGGTAGTGAAGGAGTTTGTTTGACTTGGATCAAATGTGAACTTCACAAATGGCATTCTTGTGGAAGGGGAGAATCACAACCGCTACTTCGGTTACTTAGAAGCGTGAAAAGATTCGGAGGAACAAAATCATGCTCTACAAAATGCTCAATTTAACATATCTTGCTATCTGGAGCTAAAAACTAGACGATAAGCAAAACAACAGAGTTGATACTTGATTCCTCTCGAAAGAATTAGCGTCGGATACAGGACGAGCCACATACAATTTCTTTTTAAAAATGCTATAAAATGAACAAAATTAAAATTTCCATCCATGTATTATAGTAGTGTATTTATTAGTAAGAGCAAATATTCCCATTAATTATGAAATACAAAGTCGTTCAAGTGGTTGCTTCGGCTGGCTTCGCAGTAGCGCATTATGTCACCCCAATTTTCCAAGACCTTGTTGATAGTTTCGAGCTGTAGCTCACGGATTACTTGGATGATATTGGCCTTAATTGTGTGTGTCCAAAGAGTGCAAATCGCAGCTAAGGCATCGCCAAGACGGTTGATAATACGATTTGGAAATTTGGTACGCAAAAGATTGATTGTGGAATGGGCTGTGTGACATGGCGTGTCATCCTACATGAACCAGAGATCGTCCAAGTCTATGTCATCAGTAAGCTCTGTAACGCCCACCGTTGTTGATCCCAACATTGTTCGGGGACCATGAGTTTTGTCCACTAGCATACCAGTCTCACGAACTTTTAGCACAAACTTGCGTACAGCAGTCGCAGTGGTCGCTCCAATCGCGATTCTTCTTCTTTTAAAAAAACGCATTCTTTGGGCTGCACAGCACTCACTTTGGAAATAAATTTTCTATATTTTCCAACGGTGTTCAAGCGTAACTCATTTCGTTCTGCGGAGATATGATACTGACTTCGAGCGGTAAACAGCTGGCATTGTCAAAACAACCTATGATTTAAAAAAAAAGCTACTAGACGCCTTCCCTTTATATGATCGTGTCTGCGAAGAAGATGAACGGAGGATGAGATACAACCACGGACTCTAAGAGTTCTACCAAGACGTAGATGTAGTCCGGAGGGCAAAAGTCCGTCGAGTACATTGGCGAGGCCACATCGATCGCATCGACAAATTCGAGCGTCCTGGTTAAAGAAGCAGAGTAAGACCGAATTTTCGGTCTAAATACCAAGCAGCTTGGTCTCTGGTCTGACTAGGAGCAGCATGCCAAGGACGGCCAACGATTGCTCAGGCTGACCATCCATGTTTTCGCCTGTATCCTTTGCTTTGATTGCTTGGATTGTTGTAAGACGCAAAGCAGCCTTCATTGATACCTCTAGCTCATCACTGGACAAAGTCTAACGCTTCTTCTCTTTCTACTAACACTCAGTTGTCATATTCGCATTTAATCTGGTTTCCATGTCAACCTTAACTGAATTACGTCCCAGTAGCAAAATCTCCCAAATTAATTTAACCCTGACTTTCTACACTGTGATACACGATTAACACCAGCCTTAATTGCCTCAGTTCGCAATCCCACGAAGAAAAGTGTCACAAATAAAAAATACAACAAATAATTTAACGGTCGCCAACGATCTCGTCAAAGGCTTTCAAAACCGATGACGTTTTCCGGCACTTTCCATATCCAGACAACATCTGAATTGCTTGCGTGAAAATAACGACTAAATGCATTATTTTAAGGTACAAACACCCTTCAAAGTTGGCATAAACTCTGTCCACTTGCCCTTGAGACCACTGAATGATCGCGCTGCCCCATCAATCCCATTGTGAATAATGTGTAACCAAACAACGAGGGGTGTGTGTGTGCGTGTGCGCGTTGGCGAATGCAAATCCCCAGTTCGTTCTGTCGCCGTCGATGTGTTAGCTGACACTTGGTTTTAGGTCTACAAGTCATTGTTAATCGGGAAGTCAACGCGATCGCATTTACAACTCGAAATCAATTTCGGTGAAGAACGAGCGTTAACGTAACGAAAAAAGTGCTGTGGTTGGGTTTTTTTTTTGTTTATTTCTTTTCAAGTGTGAATTAAAGGTAAATGGAGGCAAGAATCGTACAAATTGTGTGAAATTTTATCCGCGATCGTTTGGAGAAATTCTCTGCTTATTCAGGAAATTTTGCAGGCTGCCGTAGTTCGAGGCGAGAATGATTTAATTTCGCATCAGAAGTAAACCTGCCGCTTCAAATATATTTGGGTCTTGACGTTCGGCTGTTAGATGAGCATATGCGACTGTTTTTTCTTGGACTCTCTGTTGGTGTGCGGTTTATCCAAGAAATTGAAGTAAAGTGAATTTCAATTCGAAAACTGGTCACCACGTCAGTTGTTCTTCAGATTTACTAGTTCCTTGGTCGACTCAAAGTTGAATCTTAGGACTTGCCACTCGTATGTGAATTATTAATTCGCACAAGAAACGTGTTTGAATTCATTTAGTCAACGTTTTCATTGAAAATTGGCCCTTTTTTTGAAGAAGAGGTGTATGTGCCTTTAAAGGCTTCCAGAAAGAACCTTTTGAATAGTGCATTTAATCAGCGGGGCACAGTACTAAATTAGTGACTAATTCTGTTCTAAGTTTATTTTGGAAAACATCCACTGAATCGGACCTTTTCTTCTTCAACATTCTTGCCTGTTGTCTCTTCCACAACGTCTATGACAATCCTTTTAGAACGAATGCAGTGTCAGTTGTTTTCAGCTGCAGGCAAAGCCTCTAGAAAGTCTCTAGAAATCACGGCAATGATGTATGTTCATCAACTCATCGTGATGATCGAGGTTCTATTTCGAGGCAACATCATTCATATTCTTTGCAACACGTGTCTGGAGTTACTGTCATTGCTCAGAGACTAGGTTCATAAAAGTGTAGATCGAGAGTTTGCTCAAAACGAGTGATTGTTGCAGAGGCAAAGCCCAAGTCCACTCCGAAGAAGGACACTACTATTATCATTTGTCAACCTTTCAAGTACTCATTTCCGCTATAAAACTTTAACACAGCTGTTCCTTACGTCACAGCATTCTTTTAGAAAACCCACGATACTTCTCTTGAAAATCTCGAGACTTAGGGGCTTAAGCATTAAGTCTTAAGTTCGCTGCAGATAGCCTTGAACGGGATTGTCAACTCCACTCTTTAGAAAGAACAAATTTGTGAGAAATGTCAAAAGGCGCTGCTCCTGCCACATTGGATTTCTTTGTGAATTGATTTCAAGTACATAGTCAAGAAGTCAAACATGGCCATGGTTCTGATATGTCCAGAAGACAGTTTCGTACTCCGACGACAGGATGACGCAGTAGTAGTACTTTTGTCGTAATTTTTGGACTGTACTGAATTCTAGAGCAAACTGAAATAATTTACTCTAGCTTAGTGCGATCAGTATCAGTGTCAGTATCGATCTTAGACAGTCTCGTTGAATTGACCGATTTGTCGATGTCAAGCTAAGTGTACTCAGTTTTCATGCCAGCTTCCCATAGATGGTTTGAGCCTGAGCTAAAGCTGTCCTTCTCTACATCCAGTCATCAAGACAAAGTTGTTTTGCGTTCGCTATCCCTTGTTCTTTGTACTGGACATTCGCTCTTTCTCCTCTTGTTGAACCAGAATGCTCGGACTCAAAGACCCTCTTAGCTAGAACTGTTTGTATGTTCGGACAATGTGGTAGAGGCGTCGTAATCAGCAGCTCGTTGACTTGAGATGTACTCCATCTTAGTATAGCTTATAGAGTTCGAGGTTGTGTCGCCGCAGAGGGGACCGAATAGAATATTTCTTTCGAAGGTAACAACAATCAGTTCTGTCGTTTTGCTTGTAGTTCACTAACTATGGTAATTTTTGTGCGATTTTGGTCCTTCGAGCTGAATTTTGACTCGTGTTGTTTTGGCAAACGGAAGTAACAATGGTTGACAAGGGCTAAGGTTGGATCTCTCGACTAAGATGCCATATGTGTAATTTACGTTTGAATGGCGCTGGAGTCCGAGTTGAACCTAGGCCTAGATTATGCAGTCCCCACTCTTCTGTGTGTATTATACTCTCTCAGGAGAGAAAGTGGGCAGTCTCCGAGTGGCACGGTTATAGAAGCTTCTCAGTGTTATTGTAGTTGTCGATCAAGACATTTTAATCTCGGTTGTCTAAGGGATCTATAAATTCGTAAGTGTATTTCGTTTTCTTACCACATACGCGGCCCCCATTTCCTGCTTTTCAATCAAGCCGTGAACGCTTCCATCGCAACAAGTTGGGAACGCTGTCGTTGTCATCTGCGTAACCCAATAACAATTATGATTGAAACTGAAACTGACACTGTGAAAAAAATAGTGCCCGGTGCCCTATCTTCGCCAGTGCCTGATTCTTTAATCTCACACAGGCTCACATGTCAGTGCCAGATTCTCAAATCAGACCTCAACGCATCTCCTTTTCGAAATTTGGAGGTCATTGAACCGACTTACACGCTACATCGCGTGATGCAACACCAACCGATCAATTTTCCCGGCATCCTAAGTTCGGTCGTCGCATCAAATAGTTCCTGGCGGTGAATCCTGCCGTATGCAGCTTTCAAATCGATAAAGAGATGGTGCTTATCGATGTCTAAGATTTTTTCGAGAGTGAATATTAGATCTGTGGTCGATTTGCGGCGTCGGAACCCGCAGTGCTACGTGCACAAAAGGGCTTAAGGTGTCCACACAGAATGCTGGACGAGATCTTTCAGGCGACATCAATCTAGAGTAGCTTCTTTTGTGGCTGGCGCAGTGTTTATTTGCATCAACAACTCGATTGAAGCTCTATAAATTACCATGATTCACTGGAAGGACATCGAAAGTCAGTACATTAATGACAGGCGACACCGAAGTGTCGTAACACATCTTCGTAGTCCAAAAAGACTGCATGTCTGTAACCACCCTGCTGAACTTGACGGTCAACAAAAAAAAAAACCCTCATCGCTGCATTACAGGAAATCATAAACTCGAACATTTTGTGGATAAATTAATCCCTGACCCTTTCAGACGATCGCCGTAGGTTCTCACTTCTTACCTAAACCTAATTTCCTGCTTAACGTATGCACTCTCTATGAGCACCAATTATTCTAATAAATTCGATTATTCATTGAATAACACAACGAATTGACCCAACCCAACGAACCTGAGCGTCGATTTACATGAAACTCCATTGAAATTCGGTCGCAATTGAATAATTACTCGACATACGCATTCGACTCCACTCCATATCAAATTACTGAACAAAATTCACGTCAGTTTTCAGGGGGGCGACACACAATCGAAATGGCATCTGCGGAAGTTCACAAGCAATCCCTGAGTCCTGAGTCCAGCCCAGCGCCAGCGGATAGCACCACAGAGGCATCGGATACCAGTCGGGTCAAGCGGGAGGCTAGCTGGCCATCGGTTCTGTTCTACATTCATCTCAACATCCTCGGCTTCTATGGCATATTCATCCTCTTCACCAGCACGTCCTTTCTCACGATCTTGTTCAGTGAGTTTGCATTGAAAGCGGTTATGTTTCCGATTTTAGATTGATTCTTTTTGGATTTTCTTTTCAGCAATTTTCTTGAGTTTGTTCGGTGTCCTGGGCGCCACTGCTGGGGCACATCGACTATGGGCGCACAAGACGTACGAGGCGACAACCTCGTTGAAGGTGTTTCTTATGATTTGTCAGACTCTGGCTGGACAGGTAAGACACATGCATTTAATTTGTTTTTAGTCCAAAGGGGTTTGAATTGAATTGAGATGTGGTGCAAGAAGCATTTTATTTGAAGTCTGTAGACGTAAATAGTGACTGACATTGACACCTCAAATATGAAACTGAAACAACGATCGGCGGAATGGTAGTGTCAACATTTTAAGACGCAAACTGTGAATTCCTTCAAGGTGGTGATTTACACCACATTTCAACTTTGATTATAAGAAGATGACAACTACATAAACAGCAACCGTTTGAATTCCAAAGGAAATATCTGTCAAACGCGAGAGCAGATGCAAGTTGTGCTAATCCGTAGTCCGTTGCGACGGATTCCACTTGTGGACCGCTTTTCAGACACTCATCGGATGATACGGGTGGGAGGTTCAAGGCCGTGTGTGTTAATTGCGTTAATGTGCTGTCAACTTGATAATTTTTGACACATATGAGGTGAATATAGAGGTTGAGCATTCAATGTGAGTTAATTTTTTGGCAACTTTCAATAAAGATCGTATACAATAGGCCATAGCATACAATTTATTCATCTCGAGAGCACGTGAAATTTGTATCATCTATATTCACCTCACAGGTGTCAAAATTATAATAGATGCGACGTTCTTTCTATCCTTCGGTTAGTGGTGATTTCGTTTTACCAAGCACGATATTAACGCTTTCAAACATTGATGGTAGATCGTGGTGAATTTATCTTTTTGTGGTAAATTTTATGTGTCAACTTATCGATTCGATGTAAAGGTAAATTTCATTTAAGGAAATGTCACCGGAAATACTTTTGTTTGCTTCTATCCCGCAAGGATTATTCAGTGAAAGTGCTAACATACTTGGCGCTGTGGGTAAATTTGTTTCATGTTCTTCTCTTTTGTGTCCGGAGCGGACAACAAGCTTCTGCAGCTAGTGTGTTCTCTGGCTAACTGCTTACTGTTGCGAACACCGAGATGTTTGTTTGTCCTCTTCACTTGTATGTGACAAGTTGGTTGAGCTCCTTTTTAACTTTTGTGCGCTGCTTTTGACGCGGACGTTCTCTAGTGCGTCGTCCTATAGGCTCGGAATTGAAGACTCTACCGTGTGGTAAATGTCACTTTTAAATGTTCAACATCACACAGACAACTGACATTTGCGGATGGAAGTCATAGACTTATACAATTCTAAGCAATGTTGCACTTACATCTTAATCAAATAGTTACGCGAAGGTTGTATCCGTATTCTGGCTGTGATGCAAACAATAGGTCATCGTCACTCTTATGAGTTGTCTTGTCAACGTGTCCATTGTGTTGCTGTCACTTTTCGGTGAGAAGACTTTGGCTGCACGTATTTCGGAGCCTTTTCTACAACACAAGATGTTAATTACTCGAAAGCGTGTCTTAGAAGTCTAATTTTAACTGATTTTATACCAGTTCATTTTTAGTAGTTATTGAGCTTGTTCTGGCCATTTGCCAACTGTTTCAGGTCGTTGAATGACTAGCTACCTAGCAATCTTATCCTAGTTACTGAGCAAGAGCAGAACAGATCGAGAGGTACTGAAGCATTGTTTCTGCAGGTCCTACAGTCAAGTCATTGTAGGGTGCTCCAAGTTTTCCAGCTTGATTGCAGCCCGTAAGATGGTGTCAGTCCCTGCACTCCATATCCACTTCTAGAAGTGATTTGACTTTGGTTTGATTGAATGCAGTTCGCACCGCTTTTGTGCTCTTGCGAGTGTCTAATTTCGCTGATCTGCGTAGCGTCCCGCGAACGCGGACAATGATTTCACTAATTTCAGTGAGAGTTGGAGTGTCTTCTGATCTTGTCCGAATGGTAAATCCTACTTCCTTTCCTACTAATTCATAAGGTTTCGTTACCGGGTTAAGCCTTGTGCCTGGGGACCCAGCCTAATGTATGATTGCATCTACCCGCTATCTTGTTTACAGACAGTCGTGAGACTTTGATCATCTTGGTGTTAACTGCTTGGAGAAAAAACGAAAAACGAAACGCAAAAGTTGTTTTATTATTAGCAAGAATGACAAATATTCAAATGGAATTTGTTGCTACGACGGTGGGATCAATCTTGTGTTTGAAAAAAAAGCGGAGTCTTCGGCAGAAAGTGTAAGGAATGCCCTGTTGTTCTTGCGATTATGGTTCGAATTCCCTTGGAATTGCTGCATGCTCAAAGCACGTTACATATTAAATGTACAAAACAACAAATTCGCCATTTTTGTGAGCTGTTTACCAAAATACCGAATAATGTTCGCTTCACTGACTTACAGCGACGTTCACACTTCACATTGAACCATGTTTTCTATTAAATTTACTTGACGAGCAAATAATGCCATGATTGAGTGTCTACAGACGTAAACAGCAACGGATGTTCGACTTTTAGTAGATTGCAGGAATCGTCAATTGGTTTCAGTTATGCAATGTTTGTGCATGAATCGCGGCTACACATGTACGTTGTTGTCCAAAGGCACTTAGGGATCTTTGAGTGTCCACACGTGCATTGAGGAAGTGAACGAGATCAGCTTATTTACCGAAAAGCAAATGCCAATGTTTGTGACTTAAAGCAAATAACACGATCCACTTATCCAGGTTTGTTTGAGTCATTTTTATTATAGGACCTTTTATGTCAATTCTGTGCGTCGCAAAATTGCTTTATTCAGATCTCAACCTCTACTGACGCATAATTGATGTGTCAGTGTCAGTTACCGACCGAAAGTAGCACCTTCGACACCAGCTATTCCCACTGACGATGATTGCTGAACACAAAAACTTTGTATAGTCGTTCAGTGAATCATAGAATAGATTAATGACTTGCAGCTCATCGGAAGCTTCGCCCATAATAATATGAATGACGCTACTGGCCGATGTGGGCCTGGGCGTAGCTTCTACAATAACCTCTCGTGTTGTGCGTGCTACAACAAGCTCATCGACAGTTTTATTCGAATTCGAACCAGTACGCCAACAAAGATCCTCCGCATCACCACCCGTAAAACACCTTGCGGTTAGGGTTCCAAGACCTGGGATCGCTTCCAGATGAGACTTCACAAGAGAATCACCGATTCTCCGACACATCCATCAACATCGAACCCGGTGTAGAGGTTGAGGTGACCATTGCTAACTAAGGCGGGCGAGCATTTGTCTTTTGTACTGAAGAATAAAAGTACATAACCTAACAAAATTTCGAACAGCTAAGTTTTGGAAACTTTTTCTAGCCAGCTATACTCTCTGACCACTGTCAGTGATTCCAGAGAGGTGGAGCCGTACATAATGAATGTTTTGTCTAGGATTGAATCCAAATACCCTAGGAGTCGAGTCAACTACCCACTATGCCACAGCGGACCCTGTGGTCCTCTGATAGCTTACGAGGTTCGAGGTCTAGGTCAAATCGGGGTACCAAAGAAGTCCCCAAGAGACACAGTACTTCTTTTAAATCAAACGAACGTTGTGTTTCGTCGCAGAAGGGCTTCATATGACGTATGTTCTGCGCATTTCCACCTCTTTCTTTTCACCTCTCACAATTCTTACCACTGGTTGCAAAGCTGAAACCTGATTCATATAGCTTCGCGCAATGTATTTGAAATTGGGATGAACGCAAAATTGAGTGTTGCACGTACTGCGTAAGTATGTTGCACGTGCATTTAATTCACGATACGATTGATTGATCTTTTTATGGAAATTAAAGTAGTATTTTGGTAGATTTGAAAAAGACTGAATGTGTTATTACTTATAATTTATTGATTGTTTGGAGAGTATGTACGCTAGGGTCCATTGTGGACCTGGGTTTTAAGTAACAAGCCTCTGCAGCTTCTGCGATCTTTGGCTAGCTGCCTTCACAAGTAGTTGGTTAAGGACCTTATCCACTTGTGTAGGCCACATTAGACCCACAGCTTCGGAATTTAAGATTCTTCGGGCCGGAGCCAAGTTGTCCATTTGCTCTACATGACGCAGGTATTGGAAGACGTCTGGCTCAAATCATACAATTCGTGGTTAAATCTTTGGAAGACGAAACAAGTAAAGATGAACTTTGTCTTATGTAATTTGTGTCCGATGTGGGATCAAATTAGAGATGGAGGAGTGTTCGTCCTTCTCTTGGTAAAATTTGTCTTGATGCTGCCTATATTAACAATAATGTAGGTTATGCATGAAAGGTCAAACCATAAACGAATGGGAGTGTTCACCGCTGAGAAGTGCGGTAGCTAATATAAATCAATAACTGTTGGCATGCCCACACAAATGGAAGTTCACAGCGTGCACTGTGCCATTGGATGACGCTACTGTCCGATGTGGCCCTGTGCCTAGCTTCTACAATAACATCTTGTATTGTACATGCTACAGCAAGCTCACCTATAGCTTTATTCGTACTCCGAACAACTAAGTTTGCGAAACTCCAGAGAGGTAGAGCAATCAGAAGTTGCAGAGTCGAAGAAGAATACAACCTATTAGGTACCTGCTCTGCGAGTGTCCAGCTTTTAGGCAGACACTTCTTTGACTAGCTGAAGGATTTAGATAAGGATCATTTGAGAAGCGGAAGTCTAGCGGCGGTAGTTTGCAACCAAGAGCACAAGGGTTCCAACTCGTTGGGCTAAGCAAGTTGCGAATCATCTCGCAAGAGAACTTGTACACCTACCCACTCGATTGGGTTTTACCAGTTCCTTGCGGCTCACTCTCGCTCACTCCCCCCGCAGCTGGCTTTGAACCCGTCTTATTGACGGCACCCTCCTCGTGGTGTTTGGGGTGGCTTTGATATTTTCCTCCAGGTCAGCTCATCGTTAGCTATGACCTCCGTTGTCCATGCTTTGAAGTTCCTGTCCTTCTTCGTGGAAGCGGACTCCCTTCCATCCAAGATGGTTTTAATGTGCCACGCTTTGAGGAATTGCCTTTTCTGGCATAGCCCTTCCGAAAATGTCTGGTTCTCTGGTGGTGAGTAGTCCAAGAACTCTCTTCAGGTTCAGCTAGTAGTTGCTCCTCCAGTTCCATGGAGATCTCATCCTCTGGGTTTTTAGGTGTCAGGGCTTCTTTTGTTGTCTCCGAGTCATGGTCGTCCACCAGCGTGTGTCCATGTTGGTCCTGGTGATGGTGTGGTAGCCGATTTGGCCTCGATCATGACTGCTATCGCTGCTCTGGTAGGAGCTATGCAGCTCGCTGTTAGATGTCGTTGGGTAGTTCTGCTCGCTTAGCAGATTTAGCGCGTTGAGGTAGCGCTGTCTTGTTTCTCAGGTTCCTGATTGCCTCTTTAAGATGGTTGCTGATGTCTTGCAGTTGCTATCTGCTTCGTCGTAAGCACCATAGTGCTTTCGAAGATCCCCGTCGAAGGTGAGACAGGTGCATATTCGCAGTATTTTCCCACCGAAAATTGCAACCTTCTCCATGTTGGTCTTAGAAATGGTGTGACATTTTGGCAAGCCATAAGTTATGAATGCCATTATTAGCCGCCTGTAGAGCAGCAGTTTTCTTCGCATGGAGATCAGAGCTGACATAAGCCATAAGTTGGATGGAGGCGGTTGATCTGCCGTGTAGATGTTGAAGAGCATCGGTCCTAACTTCGACCCTTGCTCCGCTCAGTTGATTGTCTGCCTTCCACTTGAACGTAGGATCTTCTGGTTTGCAGAAAGCTATAGACTATTCCGATGAAGTGGAAGGGGAATACCATCTGATTCAGCTTGTAGATGAGTCCCTCCATCCAGGCCGTGTCGAAGGCCTTTTCCACGTCCAAGGAAGCAGGCCACGGTGACTTCGACTCGCTGCTTGTCTTGTGCCAACATCTTGTTCGTGAACTTCTAAACCCCATCATGATGAAAATGTTGCTGTTTTTACTGAACATTTTGACATAGACATACTGGTCATTGGTTTAAGGGTGCATTCACAGTGAAGGCTGAAAGTTGTCAAGTCGTAATTGGACAACCTTGCACTTCCTACATCCGTTCAATTGCGTACGATCTGCATTCCAGTTGGCTAAAGATCGTGCCAGCTGAGAGATGCTTGTTAGAGACCCAGCCCCGGACTATAGCGCCCGAAGATGAAGAAGATATGCATTCCCCTGCAAGCATGCGTTTTGCCCGAAAATGAGTGAATTTATTCTTTTTCTGTCAAACATTGCATAGTTTCCCAAAATGCCCAGTTCAAGGTCAAACATTTCTAATCGCGAACATCTGGGTACACATCATTTAGGTGCCGAATCCACAGCCAATGGCAGGAATTTCCTGAACTGAACCGAGCACTAATCACAACTAATGCCAAATGTTCACGAGACACATTTGCAACACGGCAGTCGGCACGTCTTGTGGCACAGTTCAATCCCAGTCAATTGTTAAATCAAACAAGTTCCGCAACGAAATTAAATGCGTAAATTAATCATAACTGATGTGTTGTTACATTGCAAGGTGCCATTAAAGCGGTCGTCTCCACAGCGGCAGTGGCTCAACTGCTGCATTGCACAACGCATACTGGCGACCCTGAGAGGGCCTGGTGTGTCTAAACAAATGTTTGATAACCGGAAAATCTGTGTTGTGATGAATCTGTGCGCTCCACACGCGCGCTGTTGCAACAATCTGCTGCCGTTTTCGTCGGGGAATTGGGTGCGGGATTAGGCCCAGATTCATCTCGACTGTTTCGTTTCAGCATCAGAATGCGTAACGTTGTGTGGTTTTACACTTTTTTTTTCCCATTTTCTTTTTTATTTCCTTTAATCGCTGGCCCTTTTCGAGCCCACATGAGGTGCTTAGCCGGTGAGCGGAATTCATTATCGGAGATGACTGGAGAAGTCTAGATGTCTGTAGATTGCAATGGCACTCGTAGGCAGAAGGGGAGTTACGAGATGGGGCGTCGACAAGTCGTAACACTCGGATCATCATCGTAGGTCCCGGAGATCAGCGCAACTTCGAAATTATGATTCATTTTCCGATGGATGATATTTGATGGGCAAGTGGGAAGAAATAGTGCCTTATGCGATGAAACGAGCAACACTGGGTTTGGTTTATTTTGATCTGTGGCTATCTTAAGTTTGGGCTCATTCGATTTTCTGATTAAAAGATACTGCTGCGCCAGTCGATTCTGTGGAGTGGGAATGGTACGTAGGTTTCTCTAGATTGGGTACTGACCACGATACCGTCTCAAGGTGCCCTATCAGCTTCGATTGGTAAAGAAGGCGGAGGGCTTTCCCTACAAGGCAGCCAGCAAGCTTATACAATGAATAACGACCCTCTACAGAACCCACTCGTGTTGTGCGCGCTGTTGTTCTCTCACAAGTGGAGTCTCGCTGCCGACTTCAAACGGCGAAGTTTGAGAGGTTTTCTCAGACAGGCAGACTCTTTGAGCATTGTCAGTGATTCGAGCCATGAATTATTAATGTTGTCTCTGGCATTGTACCCAGAACCCGCAGCGTGGGAGTCTAGGCTACGTCAAGGCGACCAAGTAGCAAGTTTACATCAGTCTAACTTCTGTTGAATTATCTCCGACGCCTTCAGAGCTACGTAAGTTTCTAGCACATCACGTGTTGGAGGAATTTCACAAGTTTCTAGCTGCGAGGGCTGCTGCTTGTTGCGAGTCTACCATCCGTTGCATCGCCCAGCAGTGATGATTCTTCAAGAAAAAGTAGAAGAGAAAGACTATTTCTGCCAAGGATAGTTCCACATAAGCAGCGAATTCAATCTAATCGCCGTGCTTTGCCAAATAAGTCTATCGGCGGAAGATTAAGAAGTATGTTAATGGCTGCGAAGTAGGTTGTTCTTAGATCCCCGCTGATGCAAAGCACCACAGCAACAAGAAGCATTACGACGAAGCAAGCCTCATCCCCTTGCAACAGTACATCGTGACACTGTTCAGAAAGCAGCTTCTAGACATCAGCAACCATCCTAATGAGGCAATCAGGAACCTGAGAAACATCATTCCCGGACAACGCTACCTCATCTGCTAAGTGAGCAGAACTTCCCAAATGACATCTAACAACGAGCCGCTTGGCTTCTACCAGAGCAGCGATAGCAGTCACCATCGTAGCCAAATCGGCCTTTTGCAATTGGTGTCTTTATCTTGTGCGCTCCACCAAATCGCGACACATACAATCTGACTACAGATTTAAATAGCCACTGGATCTCGCCGCTGTAGTGCGCATTTGCACCCTGACATGCTTTTTTACAACAGCTTGTAGCCACCGAGGCCTATTTTACACGTTCCTGGATGTTTGGCGCTAAGTTTCTTTAGATATTTTTTGATCCCCCGCGTTGGCCTTGATGGCTTTGCTGGTCAGTTTACATAAATTTGAACGAATTTGGTTGAAATCGCGCTGAAGTTGTAAATACCTAGAGTGCGTGGGCTTGTTGACATTCGTCTCCAAAAAAGGCCAACGACGAAGTGGTCGGCTTTTTTCGATCTGCAAATATGGAAAAATCCAAGAAATTACACTATTTCCTGTAGGTGTAGTTAAACTGTTTTGTGGGCTGTATGGCGTGTGGCACTGTCTTGCTGAAGTGACATCTCGGTAACATTAATATCTTGCAATGCAGGCAGACGAAATTGGATTTTAATGCCGCGATAGTCAATGAGACACCTTTTCAAAGCGGAATGATGCGATTTCTGCTTTCAATTTCGCTTCCAACAAAGACCCGTTGTCAATCGATGTGCCCAGCAACTATTACTTGTGGTCTTTCTGAACTCAAAGTTTGACAATTCTGACAAAGAAATCGAGGGGAATGTGAACCGATCATGGTCAGTAAGCTCGAAGTCTTGAGTCGATTGCATTTTGCGTGTTTAGTTGAATGGGCTAAGGAATGAAATGTGGGTTAAGAGCATCAATTGCTTCTTGCTTACTAGGCTCTCTATCAAAATTGTTGTTTTATTTAGTCTCGGGTTGGAACTAGCATCGATTAACCTCGTCCTGTTATTAATTTGTGTCACAAAACATTACTTTCACGACGCTAAACCGACAAGGGTGAGTTTTTTCACCTCTACTTTTCATTACATTTTAACGGCCGATGTTGATTTTGAATAAAACAAAAATTATTTAGGAAATTACTGTCATTTCTTTTTATTATGACCAATATTAGGTATGGTTCAATTATGTGTGAAACAAAATATCGGCCAAATGGCAGCCGCGACCTCGGCGGCACACCTCCATCCGATGGTCCAAATTTTCGATGACACCGAAGCATAATTGAGGTTCTATGCCGTTAATGTGCCGAATTATCTCATCCTTTAGCTCTTGAATTGTTGCTGGCTTACCGACGTACACCTTTTCTTTCAAATAACCCAAAAGAAAAAAATCCAACGGTGTCAAATCACATGATCTTGGCGGCCAATTGACATCGCCACCACGTGAGATATCACGGCCATTGAATTTTTCGCGCCAAAGAGCTATTGTTTCGTTAGCTGTGTGGCAAGTGGCACCGTCCTGTTGAAACCAAATATCGTCCACATTCATATCTTCCAATTCGGGCCATAAAAAGTTCGTTATCATATATGCCTGACCGGCCTCATTTTGGAAAAAATACGGCCCGATGATGCCGCCAGCCCATAAACCGCACCAAACAGGCACTCTTTGTGGGTGCATTGGTTTTTCGACAATCACTCTTGGATTATCATTCGCCCAAATGCGGCAATTCTGCTTATTGACGAATCCACTGAGGTGGAAATGTGCCTCATCACTGAAGATGATTTTCTTCGAAAATTGATCATCCACTGTTGCCATTTCTTGCCACCATTCTGACCATTGACGCCGCTTGAAATGGTCAAGAGGCTTCTTGAGCCAATTGCACCTTGTAAGCGTGTAAATGCAAGTCTTTATGCATAATGTTCATCAACGACGAGCGTGAGAGGTGCAATTGTTGGGCACGACGACAAGTTGAGGTGGACGGCTCTTCAGTACGAGCTGTACGAGCATGCACCATTATCCCACAAAATTCACGAATCGGCCGCCATATTGGGGTGAATTGACGAACGTTGTAAAAGTTTGCGTGTAATGCAAGGGAATTCCACCACTATTACATTTTTCTCCGGTGTGGACTAGGGGCAAAAATGGCCGAACTTGAATATCTCTTTACTCATCTATTTCTGCTTCAAGTAGTCTGGGTTGGTTCAATAGGGCGATCTTGCTGGCGATGTCAAACCGCCAAAACGAGAGACCACGACACGCTTCCTTCACAATATCCAATGTGACTCGTGCTGTGTGTGCGGTTGTGCTGTCTTGTTAAAGCCACGTATTCACCAAGCCCCTCTCAACCAATTCCGGCAGCAAGAATTCGTTTATCATGGCCCTGTAGCGTTCGCCAGTAACAGTGACCGTATTACCGATAGCGTCCTCAAAAAAATACGGTCCCATCACACCTCCCGCTTGAACCTCGCACCCCACACTGGCTTTGAGTGGATGTAATGGCTCTGCGTGCACCACGCCGATTTGCAGTGATTATTGACGTAACCGCTTAAGTGTAAATGCGCCTCGTCGCTCATGACGATTCTCTTCACATAATCGTCCTCTTCGTTGTTGAGATGATTGTTGATACTCTCGCCGAGTATGTCTTGTCTGTTTGTATACTGGAGCTGTCTAGTTCACAAATGCCAAATATGATTGACGGACGACGACGACATTTGCAAAAATTATAACATCTTCCGATAGCATGGTTAATTTTGCGCCACCTTGTAGAAAGCAATGTTGCGAATTTGAAATCCATTCGTGTGTGAAAAATAAGACTCAGCCGTCGGATTTAAGGCATTCATGGCACTTTTTCACTGCCATACGCTAGAATGTGTGTCAGACATCGATCTTCTCATGCAGCCGTCCATCAGTTATGACACCTAGGCTAAATAGTCTTCTTTTTCGTATCGTTTTCCTCCCCATACACTAAACACTAATTTCACATTTCTGGTGTTGGTGTAAATTTGTTTGGTCGAAATGCACCACAGACCCACTACCACTCGCCAACCGTTTAATTAAAGTCAAGAACCTTTCCCTTCAAATTTACCTCATGCATGGACAACAACCAGCAGCTTTGCTTCGTTAAGCAGTTGAACCGATTAATCATTGACACAAACCACCACTTTTTTGCCGTTTCAGGGACCCATCTACAATTGGGTGCGCACTCACCGACTCCACCACAAAAAGTGCCGCACAGCAGACGACCCCTTCTACAGCGCGGTTGATTTCTTCTCCGCTCAGGTGCGGGCGCAAATTGAAAGCTTCACGCCCGAGCAGGAGAAGCTTCTGAACGAGATCGACATGTCCGACTTGGAGGACGATAAAGTAGTGATGTTCCAAAAGAGGTAAATTCACCAAACTCACCACAACTCATCTCATCTCATTCATCCCACTCATCCATAGGTTCTACTGGCTGATGTACTTCATCCTGCACGTTCTGCTGCCCATTAACGCCCCCCTGGAGTACTGGGGCGACACAATTCCGGCGGCGATTTTCGTCACCTTCTCCCTGCGGTACCTGATCGTACTGAACACCTGCTGGCTCATCAACTCGTCGCACTTCGTCTGGGGCTTGACCAAGAACTTCAAGCCGTCGGACTCGAACATGATCTTCCTGATAACGAAGAGCTACTGGCCGCAATACCACTACCTGCTGCCGTGCGACTATCAGACTGGAGAGTTCGGCGATTACGGTGAGTTCGACTTCAGTCGTGTGATGACTTGGTCTCATGGTGGTTTCTGCTTTCAGGCAAGGACTGCACAACGGCGTTTATACGAGTGTTTGCGGCCCTGGGACTGGCAACTGATCTGCAGACGATCAGCACAGCAGCTGTTCGGAACGGACTGACAACAGCTGTCGACACGGGCAAGTCCATCGTGGAGTCCATCAAAGAAGCTGCCGCCTTGGAGCAGAACAAGCTGCCCAATGATCATTACTTGGACAAGAGCAAGTTTCTGTGAATGACCGCTGCGACTGGGGGGTCTTCTGCTGTGGAGCCAAAGTACTTCTAGGAATATTAAGTCAAATAAATGTGTTAACTACAAAATTTGGGTGTTCTTTTTGAGAAATGTAGTGGACGAGACGTTGGGAAGACTTGTTGCTGAAGGACTTGACTGATAACCAAGATGTGTCCTAACGCATCAGAGTGAGTTTGTCGCTCGAGGTTTCATGCATTTTCTCTGTCTACGAAGCCGATCACAGCTGCTCGGTGATCTAGGTTAGCTCGTTGCTCTAAGTAACTGAAGTCCTGACGCATTAGCCACTGCCGACGGCAGGTGTCTGCTGCCAACTTAGACAAGAAACGACAAATGAGTTCGTGCTTCAGTCAGTTCGCTTAGACGTGTGAACTAAGGTAACCGGACAAGTCTCAAGATCGCCTTCCATTCTGGCGAGAAGTGCCTATAGACGATTTTATGTCTGTTTCAAAAATGGAATTGATTAACAAACCGGTGTAAACCGTCAGTCATCAGACCGATAAACGTACCACCACCAGATGAACGATTCTAAAGGACGAGAGTGGCTAATGAATTCTATGAGAGTCTGAGACGGGAAGTTGAGAAAAGAGCAAGGGTAGGCGGTGATCACGACAGGAACGTAATTGCAACCGTTTCCACACTTCGATCAAGACAGTTTCATTGTGAAACTCAACGGCGTCTGACCTTTAGACCACTAAAAGGACCAGTTGCTGCTTCAGCGAAACAGGCTCCTAATTGGTACCACGCTGAGGTTGTAGAGTGGGTAAGACAGTGTGTTGACAGAGTGGAGAACAGTTTCTTCCCAGTCTCATCAGCTAAACAAATCAAGCTGAAGTCGTTTGAGAAGAGTCGAAGGCTTTTAACATTTCTGCATGTGATGCAGTGTCGTAGCCGCACGTTAGGGGCCATCTAGCAAACATAGCACCACCTACACCACTGTTAACTGCAGAGCCGATGCAGACAAAGTTCCTGAGTAGCTGGACACTACGGCACTTTGTCCAACTCGTCAACGTGGTGTGTTCTTTCTTGAGGACAACTCGTTTTTTCCCTAGTTCCCGGCCAGATGAATTTTATCCGCTTCCGTCTTAATGCTAACAAACGCCTCCTTTCCTTTCTACCCATCGGTATAAATCTTAATGGCCTACTTATTGTTGGGTTCTCCAGCCGATGTGCATTTGGGATGGAACGATGCGTCGTCGAAAAAGACTGGCAGTCTGCTTGGATCAGTTGGGAATAATCTGGTTTGCCTATATTGTGGCCAACACACACAGTCTGATCTTTTGGCGTCGAATTTTGTCTGGTACGGGACAGTGCGAGATCGTCGGCATGTCGGTCATCAACGTCCAAGACGTTCCAACGAACTGATGGAAGAGGTAAGACATAGCGTAGCCGAGTACTCATACTTGTCGTAATGCAACCGCGTCCAGCATTTTGGCATCAATGGAACCACCTAGAGGAGCATTTTTGTTTCCGTATAAAGCTCAATTGACTCAAAGAATATTGCCGACAGACTGTCCACGTCGCTTGGAATGCGGCCAGCCAGTCGGTCTTCATTGTGACATTGACTAGCCACCCAGATCTCCAGATTTAACCCATGGTTTCAGGCCACAATGGACCAGATTCTCGCACTACGGCAGATCCTGGAAAGAGTCACAGAAGTGGGCAGCGACGTTAACCACCTATTCGTGGAATTCAGGGCCTCATAGGACAGTGTGCATCGCCATGTTTAGTCACTAGTGTAAACACGTCCCTTCTCGTCGATCGTGTGTGCGTGGTGGCCGCACGTTGATGTCCGTGTGCATCCCTTTCATGAGGACCCGATCCTGAAGGAAGTCAGCAGAGATGAAGTAGTAAAGAGATGTCCAACTCGGGTTTGGGTCTGTGCTAAAAAACCCCTCGCCTATCTCTGATTTGCTCTAAAGGCACGCATACTACTTCATTTTCACGCACACTTCTTAAGGCTTTAGAGCAGCCTGCAGTTGCTCTCTGATCAATCGTATTCACAAACACTGTCTGTGAACATTTAAAAAAAAAACGCTGTCAGATGAAATCAAGGGGCAAGAGAGGTAGAAGTTGACTATGTCTTTACTACTTTATCTCTGGCAGTCAGTTACTTGAGAGATGTTGGTCCTACAGGACATGTAATAAAAGAGAATAAATGTTAACGTTGCTGTTTTATTTTTGGCTGAAGTATCCGTAACACTAAAATGGTGCAGGATGACGATGGGGACATTTCGCTGCTTCCTCAATGTCGGAAGTAAATTCACCGAGACCTTGCTTGCATATGCTTTTCGGCAAAGCGACGCGCTGTCATGTGGCTTCTGCAAACATCGTTCCTGAGAAGATCGTCCTAAACCCAGTGATCAACACCAGAGACACGATCTCGAAGAAGTCCGTTTGGCTGTTAGCATACACGGATGACATTGTCGTGATTGTCAGAACGCACCGAGTTGTCAGTGAAGCATTTCTTGGACTTGTGGGCGTCAAAATGGGCAGTTATTATCGTATAGCTAGGATCCGACGACATCGAATTTTTCACCTAAAAAATTGAGGATTTTGGAGCCTTTTTTTGCTCATCTTCCAAATGCCACAGCGGTCCAACTAGGCGTACCTACGACCTTTGTACACCTGTGGTTATGTGTTGAGATGTGTATTATCGAAATCCAAAGACTGGAGTGGATCCTACGACATCGAATTTTGCACCTAAAAAAATTGACAGTGTATAGTGAGGATTTTGGAGCGGTTCCTCAGGGAATAGCACAAACTGCATCAACATACGGAGATCAAACGCAGAAGACGTCTTGATAACCGCTGTTTTGGGGGCCTCTCTTGAAGGATTAGTGCTTATCCCAGTCTTTCCCTACAAAGCATATACATGGCGAATATCAAGAGCGCCAGAAGAAGTCTTTAGTCGTGTCGACCGAAAAGTCTACGTTCGATCCTTGGTCCCATTTTTATTTCTGTCATCTGCAGAAAGGGGATGCAATCACCATGATTGCTACGCGTCCACAAATTGAACGCCAAAAATGTACAAGAACATGGGCAACTTGGTTCCGGCCGCCCGGTCTCCGAGCCTCTGTGACAAAGCAACAGACTACACCCATCTAATTGTTGTGCGGACAGCTAGTCAAACATGGCACTAGCTGGTGAGGCTTATTGCTTGATGCCTCAGTCCATGCCGGATTGTAGCACCACACAAAGTTGGCTGAGGTGGTTGCGAAAACTGCAACACAAGCGTTCCTCGAAAAAGAACAAGAAACTTGCATTGGATGACGAACAACGCGCATTTGTTCATCCAAAGCGGACATCATTCTAAGGCTCTCTCTCTCTCCTGGTAATTAATGAACACAGTCCTTTGCTCGGTTGCCGAAGGTGTGTCCAGAAAAAAGGCAAATTCCGCAAAGTGAACTCAATTAAATGGATATGCTGAGGAAATTAGTAAAAAGGCAACAATTCTTATTCTCCACACTCGTAGAAAGTACCAACAAACAGAATGACAGATGGAAACAGATGACTGCCTCTTTACCATGGTTCAGTCGAAAGCAAGAAACGCCTCCCTGCGATTGAATAATCCATCACCGACACCAAAGGTTAATGGGAAACCTATATCAAACGTTGCATTCAGCACAATTGGCGCATGACTTCTTCCGTCACTTTCGACAGCTCGTCAACAAACACTCCCATCGACCACATCGAAGGCGGCATCCATATCTCGTCTATCAGAGCTTAACCTCAAAACCTCACCTCAAAGAATTTCGGTCACAGCGGTCGCCTTCGGTGGCAAGCCAACCGAGCGATGCCGCCCCCTCTGCCTGCAGAAAATGCATCAGTTTCTATTTCACGAATCTGATGAGATTTCAAAATCTCGCATTCACCTCTGTTGACATTCGCAGTGTTACCTTTCTCGAAAACGACGAGACAAGGCGAAGCGCGGAAATCTGCTGAATCGTGAAAATCCATCCGCACCTTCGTGGTTATTAGTGCGCATGGAGTGAGCGATGGTTTTCAGTAACGAATCGAGTTCAAAAGCGTCAACACGAATTGTTTCCGAGCACTTGGCCCACCACCTGACGGTGTAGACCTAAGACAGTGTTATTCGACAAGCCAACTACTGGGATTACATGTGATTTCGTCTCAAGAAAACATTGGTGTTCGGAGTGGAAGAAGTTGCAGTGAGAAGACTCTCGAAAGACTCTGTGAAAGTGAAAGTTTAACCAGTTGACAGTGATCGTGGGACAGGGCTTTGGAGTGAAACAAAGGTAAAGAGTGTTTAGTTTTGTTGTTTTTTTTTTTTAAAAATAAGTGATTTATCGACGTTTCGGAAAAGATTGTTGTTTTTTTGTGAATCAAACTTTATTTCTACTTGCAAAATGCTGAGGAGGAAAAAAAGGGCTTTCGATATTCGGATATTCGGAACCGATCTCCTGCCTAGACATACAGCATTACAGGAGGTTCTATTCTTGTGTGGTGTTTCGTTTGTCGGGACAACAGAAGATGAACAGACGTGTTGTGAAGTTGAACGATTGGTTTTCTTTCATTCCTGATGTGGAGGTATTGAATTTAGACAATTTCAAATTTACCCACGTTGTAAATTCTCATAAGCGGAAGTCATTGTTTGTTAGATTAGAACAGACAATATGCTTCTTCTCTGCATTCTTAACCGAGATTTGGTTATAAAATTTGTGCTACAAAAATAAGGCAGACGATTGACCCTTTATTGGTCTCCATCTGTTGATGTTGACTCCCCAAATGATAAAGCAATCTCAGGCAACTTGCCGGACAATGTTTTGCTGTAGACTCCCCAGCTCGTGCGAAACTTGATTTTTGGCCTTATTTAAACGTTTCGAGCTTTCTCTTCCTTGCCGGCCGATAATTGAATGGCTTTCTGCTGAAAAAGCATGGAAACATGCATTCACATGATCTGTAGGTCAAATTTTCACATACTCTTGGCAGTGCATTAGGATTTATTTAGGCAATAACGCGTCGGAAGTTGGCTTTCAAGTCCAAGTGTTGTTGCTCCAAAGAGCTTACAATTATGTCTCTGTTCACCGTTGACTGTACAATTTTTCAATACGTTGGATCAATTGATTCCAAGCACACCAAACGGTGCCCATTTCTGGATATAATGGTGTTCCGAAAATCACTTTAGTTTGAGCAACTCGAATTGAAGCAAAATAAATTTGATAAATTTGTAAACGTTACCGTCTTATGCTGGCACTGTTTAGCTCGTGAGGATTGTTGAAATAATAGGCGTAAGTACATGTGACTTACCAGAGCGCTACACGAGCAGAGGAGAGGTGATTTGTGGTTTCTACAATACCTCCTCTTCCTCCATGCAGCTTCTGTAGAAATCATTGTATGGGAGACCTGTTCTGAGTGTCCGGTTATGACTTCATGATGAATCCAAATCAATCTCAAAACAACCGAGAACTATCAAAATAGCGTTGTCAATTTGAAGACATTGTTGAGGGTAAATTGCACCTTCCACTCGTGGTAGAACAATAGCACGCACAACACGAGTGGTTGCTGAGAAGCTAGGCCCTGGCCCTCTACTATTATTATATAAATTGCACCATTAAATCTATTATGCCTCCTATTCATACCTTTGCTTTTTTAAGAGCCCCCCTCTCATGCAGCTCTTTTCCGAGTTGTATTGAGGGTTATTTGCTCCTATTGCACGAGCAAGACTCACACTTTTAACTTTTAACCACTTCTCCTTCTGACACAACATTGGTTCCGAAAATGTGCATCCTTCTTAAAACTAGATAGACACCAAAAAAGGTAACGACGTGTTCTCTCACAAGTTGCACAAATTGGACAACAGGGGCAAGTCATCTTCAGGTGTTCTCCTCGTAATTTGAACAATGTCGGTATTTCTCAGATGAACACGGAAGTAATTGTGTTCATCTAGATCACAAGCACTGTCTAGGGAAATCATTCCATGCGGTGAGCCTGACCGTATCATACTTTCTAACCCCTCCCTAACCCTTTAACGCCCAAGTTTTTTTTATTGGAACAAAAATTATATGTTGTAGAGGAGACAATTCTTTCAAATGCAGTTGGATTCAAGTGGCGTATACTGTTTACCTTGTATAGCAGAACGTAATAAAATTATTCGCTCGCAGTTTGGAATAGTTTTGTTGAACAAACTTTTTGTTCGAAGAGTGCGTGCCCAAAATGGACAGTGGGCATTATAGGGTTAACCGCGCCGCATAGAAGATGACAAATTCCGAATACGTTCATGCGCTTTGGGTTGTGTTTAAGTCTGGAACGGGTCTGAGCCTCACTTAACGAATCCGTCCAACTAGCTTGGTACGAGTATCTTGCTAGAAGTCTATAGTTTCCAACACCAAATCGATTTCGACTTGTCGACTTATCGCTTATCGCGCCCACAAAAAAAGCTGAACTACGATTGTTTTGATGCAGGATTTCAGTTTGTAGTGAAACTCGTTAAAACGACCTACATTTTGTCTTAAGCAGAGAGATCCATTAAGCCAACCATCAGATTTACCTTGAGGCGCTATTAACAATCCAAAAAATAGTCAATGTCATATTATTTCTGGTCATTGGTCGATTTTCTGTGATGTGCAGTGGCTTCTTTTTGGTTATCAGTGTCGTGCTTGGTTATGAGTGTAGTGCTACTTCCAAACCTATAGCGGTGTGCACCCTCAACAATTTGTCAACACGATTTGCTTGACGTAAAGTTAGAAAAATGTCAAAATGCTTTGTCTACCGTACTACAAGTCTGCCAACCAGAGATGAAGTAGTAAAGAGATGTCCAACTCGGGTTTGGGTCTTGACTAAAAAACCCCTTGCCTATTTCTGATTTGCTCTAAAGGCACGCATACTACTTTATTTTCACGCACACTTCTTAAGGCTTTAGAGCAGACTGCAGTTGCTCTCTGATCAAATGTATTCACAAACACTGTCTGTGTTCATTTTATAAAAAAATGCTGTCAGATGAAATCAAGGGGCAAGAGAGGTAGAAGTTGACTATCTCTTTACTACTTCATCTCTGCTGCCAACTAACGAGCGTTCACAAACATTGTTCAGAATTTATATGTCAACAGATATTTAAAGTCGGAAACAAATGAACTTTGGTATAACTTAAAGAGAACAGCCACAACCTTTCACTGCACATTTCGGCTTACAATTAATAAATTAACTAAATCCTTCCCTCCTACTATCAATCTTCAATCGTGTTTTCCATTTTTCACTTTTTTATATACGAAACCGAATTGTGATGTAAGCTTAAGAATCAGATCAGTGTCAAAAACGGTCCCTGAATGAGCTGACAGAATGACAGAAGATGGAACCGTTTGCTCAGACCACGCCTCAGAACTTTCTGTCCTATCGGTCGAACATCGGATATAACTTTTCCATTTTCTCCATCGATAGCCACCTTTATGGCCAAACCAACTTGTTTGCAGACAAATCGAAACAAGCACTGTCCACTTAGCATCAAAGTCAATTAAGCACTATTTTTAAGCACAAAATTAGAGAAAACGCGGAGCTTTGTGTGCTCTGTTGGCTTTAATTCTTGGCGTTAAAACTTCATCCCACAGCTTGTTTAAATTAGTTGGTGTCAGGATCAAAGGACCCTCCCCCACCCTTATCATCTCCTTATTGTGCTTCCTTGAGAGTGTATTCCAAAGGCATTCTTCTACAAATTGTCATGAAAACAGGATTGTTCTCAGCAAAGCAAAGAAATTCGCTCAAATTGATTCGCAAACTCTGTTAAACAACTTCAAAGAAACCTCTAAACTGGAGGCTTACATGATGTTTATCTGCCCACGGCTTTCACTGCCAGCCTAAGAGCGTGGTGTTAGAAGCCAGATTCGTGGTGAAATTCATAGAGGTGGCTGGTCAATGAAGCAACAGTCAAAGTTGTTGTTGAGGATCGAGCTCGTCTTCCACTGGATCTTGAGAATGAGAATTGTTCACCAGTTCAGCACCAGAATGACGACACACCATCTTCGAAACGTTCTTGAAACAATATTCACTCCAACTGAAGTGTCTACAACAGCTGATGGCCTTCAGGTGAAAAAAAGCGTATACATCTCATTTCTCACAGCACCCATTGTCCCCCGTGACTGACCTCGACGTTCCACGCCATGTAACTAGTATGTAACCATTCCGCCCGGGGCCACCATCTAATGGATGCTCAAGTACGGATCATTAGACCCGCACACGATTCAGAATCAATCTCGGCCCTTGACAAGCGAATTTATTACGAATCCCCGCACATCCATTCAGAACACAGCCAGATGTTTGTCTAAGCTTCATGGCTCGTCGCCAGCCGCGTCGCTTCTCTTCTGCGTGATTAATTTGCTTAGGCCGCCATCCGGGCTGTTCGTGTGGTCTAAAGAATCACTGGGACTGTCCGCTGAAGCCTTGGGACTTAATAACTGCGTAAACAACGTGCTAAAAGCAAATGCGTCTTGCGTCGCACTCCTCTGTCGACTCCAAGTGGGCAAACCGCGACTCATTGTCGCTGAGTTCCGCGCTCCTCCAACTGAGTTGGCGAGTGCTTCACGCACTCGAGTGACAAGAAAATAGCTCGCCCTGTGTCTGGGATCGCTCATACGCTCGAAAGTACACCTTCGAGTGGTGGTCAGCAAATAAGTCATTCAAGTTCGGCTAAAGGTCGCCAAAATGGAACGGGTGTCAATTATGTGCAACGTCGTCACGGAAAAGTCTCGGCGTGCACCGGAGTGCGCATCGCGATTGGAATTCCACAAGAGACGGTTGCAACCGAGTGTGACTAGGCAGCGGCTGGGTTGGCGGTGATTATTTTTGAATTGCCGGCGACTTTGCAGTTTTCAAGTGGCCGCTACTCATGCCTGATGGCTCTCAAATATTGACATGATTGTGGGTCTGCGGCTAATGTTCACATCCGAGGTGAGAATTGTGCGCCAAACGAGGTGCTAAATGTGTGTCTGCTTAGAATGGGAGCACTGCCCCAACGAGGCACTGAGTGCGCTAATTGACTTCCAAATAAGTGTTTAGCTTTGTGAAAGTGTTTGCCTTTCAGTGGTGCGAATAGCCCAAGTGTCGTTCAGATTCGGGACAATGCCGGTGTCGAGTGGGTGCATGAATGCCATCGCGAGTGAGGGGTGGTGATAATCGGGATCACTCATTTCCAGCTGACAGTTTGAGACTCAGTTGCTGGCATGCGCACATTTCGCGAGTGTTATGCTTTGCAAATCATTTTTTTCTGTTTTGCAGAGGCAGCAGGCAGTATCTGATTGCTTGGTGTTTCGGGGAAGGTGTTTACACCCCTTTTTCATGGTCAATCTAGTGTTGTTCCCCCGGGTCGTTGTTACCGCATTTGATCCAGATTTCTCTTTCTGCTGTCCCATGCCATTTTGCGAATTGTGCCGACTTGTTGTTGTTGCTGAATAAATGCCACTTTTTGTATTCTTTTCATGGTCAACCATCATTGATGGGGGAAGACAGACGAGTTGCGCTTTTTGTTGCTGAGCCTTTGTTTTCTGGCATTTCACTTGAAAAAGTTGGAAATGATTTCACGGTCGCAGATTGCATTCAGCAAGCTGACGTAGCAATGACGATGGTTTAGTGTTCAAAAGTGGTGCGGAATTTCAAATGGCACCCTCTTGTCGGGTGGGCCCTGCTGCGTAGGGCCAGCTTTCGTTGCTGTGGTCTACGAGTCACTTACTCTCAACCATAGAGCGCTTTCCTTGTTGATCGGTTCAACAGCATCGACACTATGGAGAATGTTGCGGAGATTGGATGGAGAAAGCACCGCCAATGGATGGCACCCAACAGTTGGCCCCCAGTTTCAACAACGTTCAGTCCGTCCCGCCTGAAGCACATGTAATTTACCAACTCGTGCCAACGTACTCATTGCGTAGCAAGCTCTTTGTGGGCCACTTGTTTAGCATTACGGAATTTCATTAGATTCTCCACACAAATCTGTAGAGACCTTGTTCTGACACCCCGAGTGTCCTTAGGGGCTCCCTTTGTCTGCAGTGGCTTGTTAGAAAGCCTGTTAGGATACGCATGCTGTTCTTGATCATTTTGATACAAACCTCTTTCGCTTTTATTGACCTAGAAGTTTTTTGGCCTGTTTCATGCCATGAGCTCCGTTCGAGGTTTCTGTCCCGATCCTTCTTTCTAGTTCCCCGGCTCCTACAGTTCGGAGCCTGTTAAGGGTTCTGATGCCCCTTTCCTAGCTAGGGAGTCGGCCATTTCATTGCCTTCTATCCCCGTGTGGCCAGGTATCCAGCTGAGTTTTACTCTGTTCCTCCTACTCAATTCGTTGAGCTTCTATACACATTCCCAGACAATCTTGAGTTTGATGATGTAGGAGTCTAGTGCCGTGTTAACAACTCGACCGCCCGACAATATGGCTATGTCGCAGTTGGCACAGTTTCTGTCAAGATTGATTTGAACGTCTCTGTCTATAGAATAGATCTCTGTTTGAATGATGAAGGTGCGGTTGCCCATGGGTTCGTAGGATGTTGACAGGCAAAGCGCAACCAAATTCCGAGGAGAATAAAGACCTTTTTCAGCAGTACATGGTACAGAAACAGCTGGAAATGTTTCTGTCCACGGCACCAAGGAACGCTTGTCGAAAGGCAATTAAAAGCTGCTCCAGATGATCCAGATGCTGTTACAGGCATGGTCTGAAGCAACTAAGTCGAATTACGTGAAATTAATCTACACCTTTACAAGGTTTAGGATAACAGAATCCTCGGTCCAGAGAAAAACAATATCTGCGCCAATGTTGTTTAAAAATTTGACTCAATTTCTCCGTCTCTCCAGTCCACTTCTCCAGCTGCTTCAATGGGACTCCACAAACATGTAGGGTACATTGATTAGGCGTTCTGGAAATTACCATAACCTCTGATTTGTCCACGTTAAGGTTCACCCAGTATCAGCACATTCGGCAACAAGCCTTTCGAGCGCTTGCTGGAGTTCCATCTGGGATGATGTAGGGAAAACTAAGTCATTGCTTCGGCTGCGCTACAACATCCAATCTATGTCCATATAAAGAAAAGGAGAGGTGACAAGACGAACTCTTGGCGAAGTCCAATGACCACAGTGCAGAGTGTTGATTCAGCACCTTTAAAGCGGCATCTGCTACAGTTTACGTATAGGAACTGATGTCGATCGTCTGGTCGTTGATCACATTCAAGTGAATCGTGCCCAATGTCTGCGTCGTCGCACATACCGTGCCCATGGTCGTATCAACCCCTACATGTCATCACCCTGCCACGTTGAGGTTATCCTCACCGAGAAGGAAGAGGTCGTCGCCAAGGCACCTGAAGATGAGTCCGCCAAGAAGGAGCTCTCCAAAAAGAAGATGCAAAGGCAGAAGGAGAAAATGACGAGAAGCGAATAAACATTTCGTTTCGTATGCTCTAATGATCAGAAGTTGGTTTCATTTTTCTGCTAAGGGGTTTAATAAAGCTTTCACAGTAAGTCTACAAAACAGCTGTCGGATCGATATGGCATACTCCCAAGCGATGTCGAATACCATTATTAGTTTAAAAAGCTAGCCTGTACCTCTACCAGCACTAAGGCCGCCTAATGAATTCGATCCTAGTTCTAGAACGAGCCTACAACCACAACCTTTTTCGTCCCTTTTTGCCAATCGCCAGGACACTTAACTGCTGGTATTTTATTAGTTATTTTTAAGTTGGTCATGTCAATGTCAGTTTAATCAACCAAGTCCATCTGAGGAAGGCCCAATTGAAGCAGCCAATGCAACAACCGGCTAAATCCACTTTTTGAAATGTTGAGAAAATAAAAAAAAATCTCTTATTGTCTTATTCGTGTCTTATCACCGTTTTGAAAACAGTGATAATTTCAAGAGCGAGTTTCCTTATCCAAGAGTCATCGTACATAGATGTCCTTTTTGTACACCGAACGCATCAGCATTATGAAACCTATTTCGTAAAAAAAGTGGAATTATCTCGTTCTTGCACTGGGTGCTTCAATTCGAATGCGTACCTTCATCGCAGCTGAGAATTGACGGGCGAATCCTTCCCCGTCTAGTTTGCCGTTTTGCTTATGAGCTACTATGTTGCTTTGTCCTGGAAACCATCTCATGGGCTACAGACTACAGGCTTGGGCGATATATAGGGTCTTCGCACCAAATACGTAGATCATCTTGGAGTCCTCTATGAAAGCGCTAATGGACCTTCATTCAGCGGAATATGGCTTTGTTTGGCTAGTTTGTTCCAGAATCCATGCAACGAACCCCTTGGTTATGAATACGTTCAGTTCTTGAGCCAATTGTACATTGATGTTCTTCAGATGGTTGGTTGCATTAAGTGGCTATCCGATTTGTCTCAAATCGGGTACAAATAGCGCAGTTGCGCGACGTTTTGATACCACACCTCGTAGACCGTGGTTGTTATGGTTAGCTAAATCCAGCCTGTGGAGCTTAAGAAATTGATTATTTGGTTAGCGACCTCGGAGATGTCACTAAGGAAGGGCTTGCTGAAAGCCGGCTTTCCGAGTGCCGGACAATCACAGAGAAAGTGAGGCAGACTTTCATCTGAGTGGGTTTCGAGGCAACTGCTATAGTATGCTGCCTATAGGCCAGTGTCCCGTGCTTACAGCCACGACTCTAGGGATTTCGAAGCGATTTCCTTTGAGGAGGTTATCAGACCGTCTTTTAGTGTAGGAGGGCCAGGTTTTCCTAGAGACTTTGTACTTGGATGACCTATTCCATTTCTACTAGCTAAGGAAAGGAAGTGTTGATAGATGGCGTGTTTGAGGCGGTTGATTGGGTATTCTACCAACTCAATGGGGGCGTTGTCGGACGCTCCTTGCTTGGCCAGTTCGTGGGCAGTCTGATTTCCCTCTATGTTGCTGTGGCCTGTTGGAATTCCTCCTTACACTGTTGCACCAATTTGGAGGAAGTGTATGCTGAGGAGATGGCCCTTATGGCTGATTGGCTGTCGATGCAGATGGAGTGCATGAATTTGAAGATCTTTCATATGAACATGTTGTAGGGATCTTCTCGAAATGACCACTTCTTGACGACGTTGCTGAATTGGTGATCTTTGACCGGATGGACTTCCTCTCATTCTCGAACCAGGATGCCCCGATTCAAATACCCTTTTAGGTGAAGCATTGGTGTTCACTCGCTTGAAGTGATCTGAAACAATAGTATGGTTGAAGATCTTTGAATTCTGGACTACACCCTCATATCTGAACAGCTCATAGAGTTCCTGGCTGTGCCTTCTCCTCTATTTACCTTCCATTCCTTGATGCTTACTTAAGGTGGCGCTACAGTCCGGGGTGGACCTGGGCCTCAACCAACAAGCGTTTCCAGTCAGCTCGATCTTTAGCTATCTGCCTACAGTTTAGCACAGTTGTCACATAGTTGGTTGAGGTCACTTTCCACTTGTGTGCGCCACTGAGTCGCGGTCTTCCTCCACTGCGTCGTCCCTTTTGGGTGGATTTGAAAACTTTCCGGGCCGCAGCATTGGTCTCCATCCGCTCTACATGACCTAGCCATCTCAATAGTTGGATCTTCATTCTTCTGGCTAAGTTGATGTCGCTGAACAGCTCGTACAGTTCGTTGTTAAATATTCTCCTCCACTCACCATCTATGCAGACGGGACGGAAACTCATCCGAAGAATTTTCCTCTCAAAGCAACCAAGAGTAACTTCATCCGCTTTTGACAAAGTCCATGCCTCTGCGCCATATAGCAGGACTGGGACGATTAAGGTCTTATAGAGGGTTCCTTTGGTTGTTCGAGAGAGGGTTTAGTTTATCAATTGCTTTCTTAGCCCAAAGAAGCAGCGATAGGCATGAGTTATTCTTCGTTTGATTTCAGCCCTGGTGTCGGTGTCTGAGTTATTAGCGGTTCCGAAGTAGAAAAAGTCTTTGACTACCTGAAATGTATATGTGTCTAATGTGATAATGTAATAATGTGTCCGAGACGTCGATGTTGGGTGTCCTTTCTTGTTGACAGCATATAAAGGGTGGTTAAATTTTAAGGGCCGATGTTGATTTTGAATAAAACACAAATTATTTAGGAAATTACTGTCATTTCTTTTTATTAGGATAATATTGGTATGGTTCAATTATGTATGGAACAAAATATCGGCCAAATGGCCGCCGCGTTCTCGGCGGCACACCTCCATCCGATGGTCCAAATTTTCTATGACGCTGAAGCATAATGGAGGTTCTATGCCTTTAATGTGCCGAATTATCTCATCCTTTAGCTCTGAATTGTTGCTGGCTTATCGACGTACACCTTTTCTTTCAAATAACCCCAAAGAAAAAAATCCAACGGTGTCAAATCACATGATCTTGGCGGCCAATTGACATCGCCCAAATGCGGAAATTCTGCTTATTGACGAATCCACTGAGGTGAAAATGTGCCTCATCACTTGACCGAAAAAATCACGAAGTGCATTTTGATTTGAACGCCCATTTTCATAATAAGCCTGAATGACTTTAACGCGTTGCCCGATTGTGTATCTGTCCATGGTTCAAATTGAATTAGTCCGGCATTGAGAAATGTCAAATGAAATGCAGAAAAAAACCTGACGTTTAGGTGTGGTTCACATTCAACATCGGCCCTTAAAATGTAACCACCCTTTATTTGGTCTTCCCCTCACTTACCGTCGCTATACTCTCAAAAGTTGCCATTCCTTGATGGCAAGACTAAATACCTAATGTAGAACTTAAATAATACCGCTACATTCACTTTTGGCATTCAGTTTCAAAAAAAAGTTGTCTTTTCCAGTTGGACTCAATTTAAGTCCTTTCCTGTCGGCTGTGTTCTAACTTTCGATGAAGAGACTTTGCCGCACATTTTGAGCACCTTTCAAAGATGCTGAATTCAGAAATGTCCTGCATTTCTCGTTCACTCGTGAACTTCAAGTGCTTGTCAGTTTTGACAGCTTGTCAGTGATTGTCAGTTCTTTCGTTGAATCTCTTTAAAGTAAGCCATACCTTAGGCAAATGTTTGAACGGATGTTTTATCCTCACGTTGGCCAATCTTGTCCTATCCGGAGACCAGCAATCAGTCAGATAGAGGTGCCACACGTCTACTTCACTTGCTCCTTAAAATTCTTTGCCAGCGTCTCTCATACCACGCCAAAATATCAGTCAAAAAATTCGTCAAATCTGTCAAATTTGTCGGTGACCCCGAGGCTATTATCAGCAGAGAAGTTGAATACCTCGGTGTAGTTGATTCCTATCCAGTTCAGCGGATTATCCAACAGCTGTGACTTAAAAAAAAAACAGAGATTTATCTTCCTGACATCTCACAATCGCTTACAAGAAGAAAAAAACAACGCTAAATTCCCCGTGAGAAATGTTCACTTTCACTCGAGTGTAATTACAGTCAGCAGTAATGTAACCCCGTTCCAGCTGGGTCGAGGGTCGGGGGAGCACATCACAAAATGCCATTTTTACCGACCAATAGATTACGCATCGCTGCCTTCGTGAACCACACAGACGGAGCGGAGAGAGATGTCAATCCGAAGGCGCAGATAAACTCGCCCATAATTGAGGTTAATGTGCAAATTCACCGAAATACAAGTACTGGGTGGGATACGATGCCTGTCACACTTGATTGCCGAGTAATTCTTCGTCAGACATGACATTGTGCATTCGCAGGCGGAATTGCTCAATTCGAAAGCTGGCCCACGACAGAGACGCGGTTTGGGCACATTTTGAAACGATCGACGAAACTTGACAGCAATTGCGGTCACTCTGAGCTTTGGTAGGATCGCGCGTCCACTCATGTATTTCCAGGACTGTGCAGTCCCTTGTTCGCCAGTGATGCCGTCACAGTGGACTGCAAAAAAAAAAACACTCCAATATTCACAACATCTCACGGATAGAAAAACAAAAAAAAAAAAGAAAGAAATAGACTTTCTCCCGACATCGCGTAACAGACGCACAAGCAAGCTCGGCCCAGATGATGCTGTCTCCCAGCAGCGTTATGCATGCAAGTACTAAGCTTTTTCTTGTCTCAATTAAGATTGCATTTCTGTCGAACTTTCTGTGAATCGCATGTCCAATCTTGTATTGTTTCGTAATCACATCAATCATCCAATTTTTATTTGGAAACGAGACTTAAACACTCGCAGATACCGCGTGCCGCGCGCATCGGTGTGAATATGTGAACGGAGAGTTGGAAAAGAGTGAAACTAACGAAACTATTCAAATTAGTGATACATATCTTATGTACCTGTGCGTGGTGATACTGGTGGCTAACCTTGACGGCGCGGCGGCGGGTCAACAAAATTTTGTTCACCAAATTTGAGAAAAAAACAAGAGTTAAAGAAAACACTTTCAATTTCAATATGTTTTCTTTTTATTCCTCGTCTTTGCTGGAATGTCAATTTGATTAACATTTTTTATCTGGCGGACGTGTGGGCATCGCTGGCTTCAGCACAATCGACGTGCGCTTGGTTGCATCTGGACCGTCGCGATGAGACTGTGATTTGTGAATTTATTGACACACACAACGCCTTGCAGTGGGCATGTTTTATTCATTGATCGTATCCGTCGGGTGGAGCGCATCTATTTGTGCGATATGTCGGGTATTTAAAAAACAAATGAATGATGGAAAAGATTGGCAGTTTGATTTAATTCTTTATCCTTTATCGCACAAACTGATGGAAATTAAATAGGAAAGCAAGTATGTAGATACATTTTTTGTTTCCATGGAAATTTGGATAGTCTGACCAAGGAACTGTTTCTGTTTTTTTTAAGGAACTGATGACCAACATATTTTTTGTCATAAGAGACGGAGAGAACCCCAACTGCTACTGCTCAAGCTGAAACACAATCATGCGTAGCTACAGCCAACTTCAAGTTACGGAGGCAGTTCGACAAGCGCTGAGTTGAAATGATAACTCAAAGTTATCAGCTGAGACCTAGACGATCTAACATCTGCTGTGCCACTGCCCAGTTCTCCAGAACCGACGCCTAGCCTCGCTGGGCCAAAGATTATAAGAATGCAGACATATTGGATCTCTTGAGATTTGTAAAGAGCGCGGGGCTTAAGTCATTTCGCGACAGGATAGGTTAATAGAATATGTACCCCACAAATGAAGGAATTCACAATGGGCCCTAAGGCCTACGAGTGGAAGTGATGTTTAACCATCACACTTCCCTTCCAAAAGCTAACCTAGGCTATGTCTATCACGGACTGTAGAGGAACTAGAAGGAGAATGAGATTCCCCGTTAGTGGCTTCTTTTAGGGCTCCACTGGTAGATCTGATCGTCCTCGAGGTTTAAATAAGTTCTGTGGTCTTGGGTCTAGCTTCAACCAGTTCTTTTGTGCGCGATATCGTTCTCCGCCGACTTCGAACTGAGGTCTTTTGACAAGCTCTTTGACATGTATGCCGTGACACATTGCTTTGCTTGATCTAGTCAAAGTCGGGGGAACTGAGTTCTGAACCGTCTTCGTACAATTTTATTGAACACTTCTACCTGACAGCACACAGCTTGTCTCTGGCTAAATTCAATGAAACTCTTACAAGAAAATACTGACGGTTGTTGAATTCTGAACAAATTCGTTCGACATTCGTTCTTGATGATTCTACCACAATTCGTAGCATTGAAGCACTGTTCCAGAGACAGACGATCAACTAAGCCACACTGATTACAATGCAAATACAAACCCCTTTCAAGTAAGTCCCAATCGCTGTTCTTCACCATCTGGATTATGACTGACTCAACTTCCAAATGACACACACACATCGAATGTGAAATGATTTTCCAATAAGCCGCTTGTCGTTTCCCGAACATGACTTGTTCCATTCACACGTAAATAATAATTTGAATGAAATGTCTTAATATGCCCGACACGCTGTTGCAGCGTTAGATGCTGTATCATAATTTGTTTATTGATTCACGGCACTCGAATGTGAATTGACACACAATCGTCCGAGCATAAAACACGCCCTAAACATTGATTACACAAGAGTCAAACGGCATATTGTAATTTTGTTTACTGAGTTTACAGTCGGTTAAATGTGAACTCACAACTTTCAGGCGATTTATGAGTTATTTGACAGAAAAATGTGTGAGGGCTTTTTTTTTAACTCGGACTGTGACTCGTTGGATTCGCAAGAGATCTTTTGAAATGCAGTCTATTTTTGACTTTGATGTTCAAGTCTTTGGTGTGATTTGTATGACAAAGGCAGGACACTTTATAGCATGGTGTAAGGAAATACAGTTGATGAGGGGACGCCTAACGTCGTCAGGGGAATTTCCATGTCAACTTTCATTTTAAGGTGGAAACAAGCGAACACTTTTTTAAACAATCAAACAAACGCTGTTTTTTATAGCTTTCGTGACATTTCACTTCACATTTTCACATTTTCCAAAACAATAGATGCCATAAATAAATTAATTAAATTCGTTCTTTTTTATTTTTTAGTATTTTATATACGAAATTGAATTGTGATGCAAGCTTAAGAAACACATCTGTTCAATTTCAACACGGACCCTGAATGAGGTCATAAGATAAAAAGATGGCGGTTTCGACAAACTGTTCACCACACCTTGTTTTCCTTACACCATGACCTTATTTCATTCCACACTCACTCCAGCTGAAAATATGGCATCCAAAGTCATTGTTTCATATTTCAACAGCTCAGAACTCCGGTCAAGTAGATTCATGCCACTTCATTTAGAGCAATTATGTCAATATCTCCAAAAAAAATCCCATATTTTGAAATCACGTCTTCTCTGCTTGACAGTGACAACCAGTTTATTGAGTTAATTTGCTTTTTTAGCTTTTGGGCAAAATCAACTTTCCCATTTAATGACAGTCTTAAGGGAAACGTGAAGGTCTTCGGATTTCTACCGCCAAAGTGATTACTTAGTGCGTAATTACATAATTAAGCCCTTGAACTACATTTAGGGGCATGTTATGGCCCATATGTAGGGCTTGTCATTTATTTTCGGCCCACCACACGCAATTGCTATGCTACGCACATTGTTATTTGCGCTGAAGCAGAACAAATTGCATTCAATTTGAGTTTCCCTCTTACTTCGGAATTGTCGTGGAGTCGTGTTGTTAAACAAGTCATTTTTGGCATTCAGATTCATCAGCAGTTGCAGACGAATTTACTTTCATTCGAGTCCTTTTTGTTTTTGGAATCGAATTGACGTTAGGAGACGTCAATCTCTGCGGACTTGCCCTTCAAGGGAATAACATGTTTGCTTTCAAGAATTCAATAAACTGCGCGCAGCATGAGATGACGTAGTCTGTAACTAAATCAGGAATCTGTGCAAAAACAGCTAAGTCTGCGTAGCCGACGACACACGGATGTTTAACTTGCTCTATTTCAAGAGGTTATGAGAATCTTTGGGAAAATAGGAGTGAATTTGAGAGGAGATACCGAGAGCACCGAGGCACGTTGGTCTGAATTCCTGAACATCTTAATGAGAGGGAATGGCATGGCTGAGGAAAGCCCTCCACATCAAATCGTGGCTAATGTAAGAAAGCTTCTACGTTCAACTTTATGTCCTAAAGGTGGAAGTATTGAATGTAACTGACTAATTCAACAGAGGCCTTGCTTCGAGTGTCCGTTATAAGGCAGTCCGTTGTAAAGGGGTTGAAATACACGTCTAGCTCTATCTTCATGCCAGGATCATGATGAATTCTCCCTAAAGAGAGGTGTCCGTAAAGAGAATTTTCACTGATTTTCGTTCGAATTCACCTAGACAAACTGCAGCTTTGTTCCTTCATACGTCATATCAATCTATTCTCAATGTATTAGGGTTTTATGGCGACTGCGAACGGCGAACTTTAAGAAGATATTTCTAGACAGGAACACTCTTTGAGCAGCGTCAGTGTCTCGAAAGAGGTGAATTTTAAAGGTTGTTGAATTTGGGAATTGAAACTGGCACCACCGGAGTCGATACACGTCTTGGGTTGCACTTCGTCACGGCGGCCATAAAGCCAAGCTAAAAAGCGTAACATGCTAAATAATTTGAATACTGCAAATCTTGTCATGTAAATGAGGAAGGATAGAAATGAACGGAATTGGATTCCCTCGCTAGTTCTGTTTATTTTTGTTCATGTTCACGATTCTAACTGCGACCATTTGATAAATTTCCTTCCTAGTGTAAAATGTTCTTCTTCTTCTGGCGCTAACGTTCGAGATGTACATGGGCCTCAGCCAACAAGCCTCTGCAGCATGATATTTAGCCAGCTGCTTTTCTAGTTGTGTTCACCATCAATTTCATGAGCGAAAACAGTTCGGGCTGAAGAAGTGTGCATGGGCTCTACATGGCCAAGGTTTGAATCCGTACACGTCTGGCTAGACTTATGTCGCTGTACAGTCCGTACAGTTCGTGGTAGAATCTTCTTCTCCGAATGACATCAACGCAAACAGGACCAAAGATCCCTCCCTGAACTCATCTCCGCCCCATAAAAGAGGACACAGATGATTAATGTGTTATACATATAATCTGCAGAATATGTATAGTTAAATGTAGCTACATTAAACATGTTAGCCTTTTCTCTAAATCATAAACCATCTGACAACTTCTTTAATATAAGGACAACGCCTAAGAGTTCGCTCAAATGTTGTAGAGATTAGCTCTAGTTAGATGAAGTTCTAGAGGATGGTTTTTTGTATGGATAATTGAGGGAAATTCTTAAATATGCCGAACAAAAACTTCGAGTTAGAAAGAAATTTTACTTAGGAAGAGTTCGACTTAGAGAGAGTCCACGCGGTGATAGATACCGCACTGGGCAATGCTGTCATTATCTGAATGTAATGAGCTTCCGCTTGGGAATGGCAGCTGAATGTCTGCATCCGTATGGGAAAGCCATTCTTGTAATGAGTATAAAAACCGGGACGTCTTCTCGTCTGGAAAAGTGGGGGATTCCATGTTTCACACTGAAAATTGTTGATGAACCCTGGAGACACTAGAATTGTTTTGTAAATCATGTCACCGTCTTGGCGTCGTTGATGTTTCCAAATCTTGTCATATACAGGCATGTTTCAGATCAGCCAAAGAAGGAATACCCAGGCTTCTGACCCACTGCCTCTCCCACATCAGATAAAATAAGCTTTTTCGTTACCTTCACTCCATTACTTGACGCAACTCTAGCGTCGTTGACCGAAATCCTTTGAAAATAGTTGCTCAATGGTGTTTCGTGGACGCGGTGTATTGTCGAACTCCGTCGATTTCTGCTTAAATGTCCGATGATTCGATTCAAGACACTAAAGCTTTCGTTTTCACGGCACCACATCTTTGAAATCAATTAGATGTGCTGCCGTATACAATGGTAGACGACCTACGCCCTCCTACGCTAAAGGTCCATGGCCGGCAACACAAACTTTCGTCTTCATGGCGCCACATCTCTCGTCGCAACGCAACGGCAATGTTCAACTAGCGTAGACCTCCTCCACTAGAGAGAGGACCATGGCACCAGTGGTTCCTACATAAGTTAGACCCAATGTCATACCGAACTTGAACACTGTCAAAAGGAGAGTGCAACTGCTAGTTTTATCCAAAAATTTCGGTGAACTTGAATTCAATTTCTTGCACTTGTTCTCATTGTGAATACATTGCACAGCTGCACTGGCAACTTTCTCTCCACTAGCTGGGTTGAACGTCAGAAACAGACGCGCAGAGACTTGTCATCGATGCCTTCTCTCGGTCTATATTTGCGATGAACATGCATGCAAATGCAAGTCGATTTGAAAGTTTGCGCGACACACTTCGGGTCATTGGTCACATAAGTTGCATGTTTATTTCAGCCAGTGCTGGCAGAAGCACGCTACACTTGCTCGTTTATTTTAAGCAAACCTCAATCGCGGAGAGATTGCATCATAAGTTGTAAGGGACGGGGAAATTTGTAAGTTCAGCGTGACAGAAAATCTCATGAAAACTAGGTAATCTTGGCTGGTGTTCGCAACGAGATTCAATTCTCTGGTCTTTACCAAGACGCGTACATTCAACTCTATGATTCCAAGAAAGGAAACAAAGTTGCATTGCGCTTGCTGCCTTGAGCGTTGCCTTCCATCTATGCGCGTCCGAATGGCCGCCTTGGCCATACGCAGATGCGAGCATGTACACCAATGGCAAGTGAATCATAGAACACAACGCGATCAACACATTCATTAGTTCAACTTCATTTCTCATCTTCCTCCCCTCCACCACGTCTGCACGTGAACCGACGACGACAATCACGTAGTCTCAAGTGAATCTTCGCGAATTCATTCGCAACTGCTCGCATCGTTTGCAGCAACAAAACGACGCCGCACACCGTCACGTGCATCGTTCAGGGCCCAGTGGAAGGGATCCTATAAAGACGGTGACACATTGTCATCCCTTCTTAAACCGCATCAGCTCCTGGTTGTGGATTCTATTCAAAGCACCTCACTATCTCTGAGAAGGTATAGAGCTTCCACCTCCACCGGAGGAGAAAACAAATTAAGAAACAACACATTTCCAACAATCGTCCACGGAGCGCGTGTGAATTTTCATTAACATCGGTTATCTAATTGCCTATTTGGACAGCCACACACAATTTTCGAATAACCGCCCAGCAAAAAACCGAACAAAATTCAAAATTACTACGAACTGTGAACAAAAACTCGTAATTATCGTGCCACCCGTCTCTGGACTGGGCCATCACACCAACACACACACACGCACACGGAGGGTTATGCAAAGTGAAAGCATCTCTTTTGCATCTCCCATCCGAGTCATCCGAAATATACACAAAAACCCACACACACGCTCAGAGACAAACCGAAGACAAAAAGAAGAAAAACGAAAATCCCTGAACAGAAAAGAAAACAGCAACAGCAACAACAACAACGCACAAGTGGCAACAGCAACAGAACCCTCGAACAGACAGACATTGGTCAGTAGCACGATCTCGCAATAGAAACACAGAAACACCACGAAATCCGGCGCGGCAACGGTGTACAGATACACACTGTACACGACCACAATGCGGATACCATTTTCGGTTTTTTGGTGAACCTCATAGATGGTGTATCTCAGCATCTTGAATCATTAGTGGCTGAGCTTTAGACACGTCTGTGCTGTGGCTGTCTCTATAGGCGATAGATACATCACATCTAGGTCCACTTTGTCGGTCGGCCGACACGGCAGTCTTCATTTCCCCGCACACTGAACACGTACTCGAACCGAAAAAAAAAAAAATAATAAAATATTTCGTTTGAACAAAAGTAAAAGTCTTAAAAAAAATAGCAGTGCAACTAACGACAATCTTTTCCGAAGTTCTTTTGAACAGAATTTCATTAAAATTTGTTTTATTTTTCCTCTAATTCCTTCAGCAGAGCGGCAAAAAAAAAAACGAAAAATTTCAGAGAAATCGACGCGTGAACAGACATAAAATGGGTCACCTGTCCACATCGAATCGTGTCAATACGACGATGGTGACGGAAAACGGCTGCGCAGTCCCCGAAAGGGAGACCAATGGTAAATTGCCAACGGTGTGCAACGGTAATGGCGTTTGTGGTGGAAAATTAACAAATGGTGGTGCCTGCACCAGCAACGGTATCAGTGCAAACGGCAATGGATTCATATCGAATGGCAGTGCGAATGGTGGCAGTCAAAATGTGTTTTTAAGTAAAAGTGAAGTGCAAGAGGTCGATTTCGATCAAAGAAACGACAAAGAATTGACAAAGAAACCGAGAGGATACCATCTGCCGAGCGACACCACCGACTTGGAGGAGTACACGAAGAACTTTAAGGGCGACAATGTGCTGGGCATTCAGTTTAAGGCGCCACTCAAGTGGGATAAAATCATACAAATCTCATTGCTGCATTTGTACTTTTTGTATGCGTTTTTGGCCTACGACTTGAGACAGATTGGACTTCGAAGTTTCATTTTCGGTAAGTACACTTTAATCGATATATTTTTTTCTTCCACGAATTGATGAATGGATGGTTGACAGGGCGATCACACACGTATTCTATGACATTTAGCGGTAATTTATGCAGCGTTTGCATGCATTTTGTATTCAAACTTGCATTCGGCGTCCTGCAGCTGTGGTTAGTTGGCAGGAAAGAAATTGTATTCGATCAAAAATCACTTAAAATGATGGTTGTGGTCGCAGTTTTTGAGACTTCGTTGCTAAAGACAATTCCCTAGGCACTATTGTCTGTCGTCTAAAAATGGGGCGGAATTGTTAATAACTTTGAAAGTCATTATTTATTCGTCCAAATCAATTTCATCGACTTAAAGTCTAAAAAACAACGCTACGTTGACGCTAAGGTCGTCTTCCACCACAAAGGCAAGGCCAAAAATACTGCGTCGTGGTACCTTTCTTACGTTTGTCACACGTAATGAGACAATTGGGAGCAAAGTAATACAACGTAAGAGAGTACACTGTACACGACCACAATGCGGATACCGAAAATGGGTTTTTTTTTTTCCATGAACCCCATAGATGGCATCTTGGATCATTAGTGGCTGAGCTTCGAGCACGTCTGCGCCATTGCTGTCTTTCTAGGCAATAGATACATCACAATTAGGACCACTTTGTCGGTCGCTCGACACGACATTCTTCATTTCATCGCACAATGAACACGTACTCGACAAAATAATAACAATAAGTTGTCAGTTCAAAGTATGACTTGACGGACGTGACGCTAAAACGGCAGCAGCAACGCAGTATTCTGTTTTTTTCATCAAAGTAGTCCTCTTCCGATACACTACACTTGTGCCAATGAAATTTTCAAACCTCGCCACAAGCGTTAAAGTCGATTTCTGGAAGGGTCTCCAAAGTGCCTAGTGATTCGGTTGTTGATTCACAGAAGTCACATGATGCTAAATCAGACGAATGCGGTGGTTGTGGATCGATGTGAGTTGTATTTTTGACGAAAACCAACGAAAAGCAACGTTGTTTTGGACCCAAACAAAGATTGACTTGATTCAGGAACAAAACGTCTTTCTGAATTGCCTTAAGCTGAGTCATTTGTCGATCACTCAATCAATTTTTCAGCAGCCACATTTGACTGTGTATCCGTTGAGCGTTCAGGACAATCTTTGTAACCAACGATTTCTCTGCCTTCTTTGATTCGTTCGACTTATAAATGTTTTTTTTCCTGACATTATCCATTCACCGACGGTCTTCTGCAATGTCCTCGTGGTTTCTTCAGCTGACATTCCACAACCCAAGCAACGTTTAGTGCAACTTCTTAGCAAAGCTCACTCTTTGTTGTTCAGAAAACATGTGCGCAGCTATAAAGATCACGAACATTGACGAGGGAGCAACGTTTGGAAATTTATCAGCAATAACCACCAATATTTTGAGTTCCAACTTCAAGAGTTGCGTTCAATGAGCACCAGCAACTGTCCCCCCAGTCTATTTCTTAGCAGCATAAAACTACAAATTCTCAGGATCTTCATCGATTCGAATTGAATATCCGATGAGATGTCATCAGATTACAAGCATTATACCCATTTATCCAAGTACATCAAGCAAATAATGTCTGTCTTCTGAAACAACACAAGTTATGTTCATGTTCAGGCTCCAATGACTGCTGATGTATTAGCATAAACCAGCAACACAATGCAATCTCCAAAGTAGACTATTTTGAAGGTCAACTCACTGAACCATTTCTTGAAGCAGTGTAATTTTGAAATTAATTGCTGAATACCACAGCCTCTTAAGTCATCGTGAGCAACATGAGGAAACAAATAATCATCCATCCAACTGCGCTGGAATTCCAAAGAAGTGAGGATGAGGAATGGATTGGGTTCAAAGTGAATAACGACTTGACTTCGAATAAATTCGAGGACCTGGCATAGTTCACCGTAGCTTGTTTAATTTAGCTTAATTTTAGTGCCAGAGGATGTGTTCAGCAACTCCAAGCACATGTGTTCTCAGTCCAGAGGTACCAAGTCCGATTCTTTGCCAAGATGTTCAAGAAGCCTACTGCCACCAGATCCCATGATCGAGCTTTGGTAGCACAGTTTTGGTTGTCGAACTAAGAAACTGAAAGCAAAAAATCGATTGGAAGCCATAATTATAAAGTAAAGACGTTTGGTTCAGGACAAAGTTAAAATTTGTTTGTGTTCACTTACTGACTGGCCCAATCCGAGACGATCACTCAGCCTGATCAGAATGAGCAGATCGAAACTCAGTACTCTTATGGCGTCAGATTGGCTCGGCCCTACAACAATTTCTGTCCGTCTTGCGCTGGATCTTTGGTTCATTTCTCATCACGAAGAACTTTCAAAGGGCAGAGTGCTAACTTTTTCGGATCACTGAAACTGCGCAGAGAGTATAAATGTCGAAAAAAAACTTCTCCGTTCGCATTCAGCACGAAACACTAGGCTCTCCACTCTGTAGAGAACAATATCATGATCGGTTGCTGCTGAAACAAGACACAGGACCACTAAGGCTGCGTGGTATCACAGCGTGCCTGCACTGGCCTAAGTGTGGCAACTGCTTGCTGGCAGTCACCCACTTTAACCCAACCGAACTGGCTGATTGTGTTTTTGATTCCAAGCGCAACAGGATAGAACTCTCGGACGAAAAAAACTTGTCACACCCGAGAGACGATGTAAATAGTGTTTATCGAATTTATTCGAAATCAGTCATCATTTGTCATTCTTCTTTTTGTGGCGCTTCCTCAGCTTCAATCAACAAGCGCGTTCTTTGGTTAGATGCTTCAAAGAAGGTTGAGGTCCTTCTCCACTTGTTTCCACGGCAAGTTAGACGCGGCCGTCCTTCGCTGCCTTGTCCCACAGGCTGAGTGTTGAACACTGGAGCTCAGCCACGTTGTCTGTGCGCTCTATATAGCTCAGCCTCCTTAGGCGTTGGATCCGTGGAAGTTTGAGCTTGAATCATGTCCATGTACAGCTCTCGAAGAGACCGGGAACTTTTTCATTTGGAATCAAATTTAATGCATATTTTCCTTACTGCCTCACAGTGGTTTTAGCTGGGACGGCGTTTACAGAATTGGTCTATCAGCTGAACCCTTTGCTGTCCCATTGCCCGCGACAGTGGAAAAAGGTGAGAATTCCTTGAATGCCAATCATGATGCCTAGGTCAAGTTTCGTTGAGGAAACAAATATTGCAACAACATCATTTCGTCGCTGGTTTGATTCGAGATTGATTGTTGTGGGAATAAAGGACTGAATTGATTGACTCCCGTATCTTGCAGCGATTTGCTTGCAATGTATAGGAGGCATTTTAAAAAGTTAGCCAGCTGCTAAGAAAGTGTAGACTTCTTTTAAAAAAAGCCAAACAAGCAAATTACCTCTGTTGTTGCTTTCATTTGCTAATTTGTGGACATCAACAGAACTGACAGGTTCTAAAACCAAACCGCATTTAACTCAATTAACCATCTTGCAGTGTAAATTAAAATGATAGTAGATGACATAATTTCGAGTCCTTGATTCAAGCGTGTTGAAGTGAAAGCGCAAATATAGTTTAATTAAATTTGCTTGTAGATAAACAAAAACAAATAATTAAACTCTGTGTCATAAATAAAAATATCCCGACATTTGCTGGAATTTCTGTGTAATTTGGAATTTGGGACTGCATTTGTATTTATTCATTTATTTACTTAAAGCTTGTTTGCTATAACGCAAAATTAATGGAATGGCTCATCTTAATTGCTAAGAAAATATTTATAAAGTGTTATTTTTTCACGCGGGTTTAGGAAGGTTAATGGGTACCAATTGTAAAACAAACCATTCGAAGTCACCTTCAATTGCTCTCCAGCAAAGGCGAAGTTGATCTCAGACTCCTCCTCCATTTGTGGTCCATCAGAAAACTGGACAATGCTCAGATAAGCGCGCGCTTCAAAGATTGAATATATGGGTGTCACCCAATATGCACGAGCCATTGACTCGAAAACGGTCCCATGGTCTCCAATGGATTCCAGATAGCCAGTCATCGGCGCAAGTGAACTTTTAAACGCTATTTGTTAGCCATAGTTTTGTCGCTTTTGACTGATGGGCGTGAGCAGAGTCTTGGGAGGTCCACGATTTAGGTCACTGTCACTGCCAGGGAAATGGTAGACGGGTGCCTATTCCATCAGCAATCTACTTCCCTTCGCCAAGTGCAAGTTTCTTCCTCACTCTAGATGTGGGCAGGTGCAGAGAAGATGATGGGAGCAGCTTATAAATTGAAGAGTCCTTGGAGACGAGTCCAGGTCCTTTTGTTAGCATTCGCATACGCAAAAACAGTGACCGAGCTTTTTGACTTCACCATAAGCGACACGCCACCAAACAATCACTGAGGCTTCGTTGTGTCAATGTTGAACTGTCGGAATGAGCCCATGAGACGCACGCCGTGATGACCGGGCATAGATCCGATCATTTTGTTTGTGGAACCTGTCAATGGTGAATGATTTGCCATCAGTTAAAATGATGATTGCAGACAAATGATGTTTCAACTTGTGATGCGGACACTTTCCACAAATGTGACTTCTGAAATAGCAACCTACTTCGATTAGTTAGGTGCGTTCAATGTTTTTTGAGAATCATTGAGTTTATTTCGTGAATGTTGGAATGCAAGGGATCTCCCAACTAGAGATGTCATGATGAAAAGTGAAAATATTTTCAATGCCGTCTAAGTAACGTACTCGGGGGGCTAGCAATGGCACACAATATCTCTCAAATGGCCGTGACGTTGTATCCTATGTAAATGGCCATACAATATGTCACAACACTTTCGCCTACTTGCTGCTTTTCGTGATCAACTCCGCAGTTTTCTTTTACTCGCGTGAATGAATGGCGTCGGTTCTGTGTTAAATTTCGTCTCCGAGGGAACTATGAAAGGGTACATCAGGATATCGGCGCCTGAAAGAAGCCACAATATCGAAAAGTTCACGAAATTCGGCATGCAGTGGACCCGTTGTTGCATCACCTCCGCGTATGTGGCGCCATCTTCATGTTAAATTACAGACAAAAAATAATCACTCAAAAATTCAAATTCCATATAGATAGTACTGTTATTCCGACAGTCTATACAGTTAATTAAGAACGTTCAACCACCGAAAGATATGGATGACACCTCAATCAGACATCTCCAGCTGTGACGACAGTCAAGCGCGTTAAATGCCTCCGCAGACTGGCTGACTCCCATAACTCGTATCAAATTTCGAGAAACTAATTAATTTCCACCGAAGGGCCTTATCTCCCTTGTCTCACCTTCGATTTGGTTGAAATTCCATTCTCCGCCGCGCCAGCAGAGATGTCTTCATCCGCATCGACCGCTGATGACCACATCGTTTATCGAGCTGCGATTGCATTTAGCTGCAGACGTCAGTGAACGAGTTATAAACTACCAGCAATTCCTCGAAAAATTTACATGATTACATTCGTTTCCATCGCCGACTCCATTTCCATTGTGTTTCGTCAGTCAGCTGACCAGTCCCGTCCGATGTGCATCTGGAGAGCAACACTTGACATCATTCACAATGTGAAGCAGCCACTCGCCCATGCGCACATCTCATTCGTTGCAGTGGAATATTTCCGATCAGCAGTTGAATCCATCAGAAAATGAAAGATGTGAAAGCGCGTGTTGACATTGAATCGAGAATGCATTTAACGGTCGGAACGATGTCGGAATTCCCCCATCGATAGGTAACTCGTGCATCGCGCCGTCTTGCGTAATCGAGTGGATTAATGGCCAGCCCTTGGTGGTCGTGGCTCATCATTGCATTAGGTGCACGATGGGCGTCGTATTTGCCGTGCGAGATTAATTTATTCATTCCTAACAAAAACAAAAATGTCTTATGACACAACACCGCAGTGCTTGGGCTGTGAGTAATCGCCGACGACTTTTGTGGATGCAATCTGCTGAGAAATTACGTATTTGGCATAAATATGCCCGAATTGCTTTAAATTAAATGATGGACTGTGACAAATTTGCGGCTGCACCTTAAGCGAAAGCTGTGACTTCAGGCGGGGAAAACTGGGACGTCGTTATGCAGGTCTTTTGAAGTGTGATCAGTCGATCGGTGATAAGAATTTGGGAAAGTGATGGCTGTTAATTAGTTTTTTTTTTTAATTCAATTTTCTATTAAACTGGCATCGTTGGACATCGTTTGAAAGTCACATGTGGGACAGCAGGCATAGCCCCGCTTTCTTATTTTGACAACTAAAACTACAACAAAGCTGGATCATGGGATCAGGGGGCAGTAGGCTAGGAAACTTCTTGAATAACTTGGTAAAGAATCAGACTTGTTTTTGGCATAACATCCAATCGTCAAGAAGTCTTCCATTCTTTAGAAATTAACTTAGTGCTGCTCTTCATCATCATGAAGCGCTTTCTCGTCAATTTTCATTCAGCTCAGTCGATGAAGTTGAACGTCTCGAACTGGTTTGAATGTGATAAGATTTCAGCACGTGCTTGCTAAATTACCATCACCATTGCAAAGAGTTTGACGAAAAACCAAGGTGTGTCCATTCTGAGACGATCACTAAACTTGCATGTCTATCTGCTTTCACTTTACACCACTTTTTGCATAAAGGTCGGCAGAGATTGAAGCAAGAAATGCACAGCCACGTACTTTCGCAGAAAAGGAATGAACAAGATCATTGTATTAAGGCGAATTTTGTACCCTTTCGCGATGACAAAGCATGTCCTCTCTGATACACCAGATCGTTGGGCACTCTCCTGCTCAAGGGGGTAGTTTCCGTTGCTATTTGAGTCGATTGAGGAAGGGATCATTTTTATACCTCGTGCAATATCGCTCAACAATCGCTTAACGTGCAATCATTCTGAAAGATCCATCAACCAGGTCTGTGTCTCCTCAAATCTAGTTTGGGAAAGGTTCGTTAGCCACACTCGTACGTCATGACTGATCACGGAAATGTTCCCAGTTTCAAGGAGAGCTTTCTACAGTCCTCTTCGATGTCCTTCAATTGAAGTAAATACCAATACCGAAAACCAGTTGTCGAGATCGGAGGCGAATTAAATTGTAAGATGCAGTAAAGCCCAAAACCCCGGAAGGGAAACCGCAATAATTCGATCAGGTTCCCCAAAAGAGGAAGCACGATGAAAATCAATTACCAACCACAAGGCTGCAGAAACATTGAAAAAAAAAAGAAGTAAATGAATTAAGTAAGTCATGAACTAAGCTAATAACGATCAAAGTAAACAAAAACAAATTAAATAACGAACAAATTGGTTTTCAAATGCTCTTCGGCCTTCAGAGTATCGCAAGAGCTTAAGCTAACTCACATGGTCATGGGAGAATAGCTTGGAACAATCATGCGTCCTTATTTGTAGTTAGCAACCATTAGGTGGCAGTTAGATCGCATACGATGTGAGTCAGATCATGTGACCCACTTAAATCTCTGCCGGGTCCATTGATAAACCGGAATTGCGATTGCCATCAGGTCTAATCTCGGAACAATAATGGGGCGTGGCTGCAAACTCGGTGGTTTTCTGAAAGGCGGCAACACATCAACTTCGTTTCATTTAAGTACAAATTAAATGGAGTCGCTGATTTTTATTGGATCTAGATTGGCTATTTTATTCTTAGCATATTTTCCTAGAAGCTTCTTGTCGCCGATTACGAGGGATGGGGATGTTCCCAAGTAGTAAAGGCTAGTTACTTCATCTTCCTCATATCTATAACGTCTACAGAAGTCGTTGAATGAAACTCCCCTCTCCTAAAGACAGAGATCGGTAATGATAGTAGTTTTGCTAACTGATCGTTAGGAGAGCTTTGGTCTTTCTCTGTCGTCTTACATGTTTCCATATCTATCCAACTGCAATAAGCATTTCTGATCATGATTGAAGCGAATGGTAGTGAGTCTCCAGATTGAATGCTGATGACAGGACCGCAATTGATCGCCTTTATCATTGTATGGAGTACCTCTTTGAGGCTGCATATGATCGATAGATCCTGTAGAGATGTTAACGCTCTGGCTGTAGCATCAATAAAGTCCAAGATTGTATTCGATGTGTAACCAGGGTATCTGATTCGTTTAATAGGCGTAGGAAGGCATAACCAAAGGTGTACAGAAGTCGTAGCCACGCCTAGTTGGGCCGCATAAATCGAATCTTTGCACAGAATGATCGATTCAACGTCTTTCGAACCCAGTGACCCAGTAATGTGTGCAGCCCTCTTGAATTGCTTTGTTGTCTGCTTGGAATAGAGTGCTGTGGTTAGGTAGCCCAAGGAAGAGGCAGATTTGTGGTGAATTTTGCAAACCTGTTCCTTCACCCGTCTTGGATGCCTTTTTGTCAGTTTCCTGGGCAGTTCTTTTTCTGACTGCTTCATTCATTCATTCATCACGTTCTGGCTTAGGAATATTGAAGCAATTTTCGAAGTTCTCGAATGGCGTTATGTAACCCTTTTGCTTCGGGATCTTCGTGGCATGGTTTCCGAGTGTCCTCTTATGTACTTGTTGCTCCATCGGTTGCACTCTCTAAGTGTGATTATTGTAGTGGTAGTAATTAGTCTCTCAAGGTGGTCAAGCGGGAACAGATTGAGAATTGTCTATAGAGCGAAGGACAGGAATTGCAGATATACGTCCTTGTAGATCTTTTGGAATTTGCTAATCTTTTCCCAAGATTTTCTTTGATTTTGAATGCCGCCCACAGTGCAAGAGCACCGTAATTTAAGTCATGCAATTACTGAGTGCATCCGGTGAGTCCACCTGAGTTGAATTCCCCACCTTGGTTCGACGGCTTTCTTACAGATTTACAATTTAACGCACGTCTTCTTAATAGGACCCTTTGTAGTCGGTTTCCAGTTTAGTTGACGGTCCATCATGACGCCACGATATTTCAGCAATCATTAGTGAATTTAAAACACTCCATGCTTCACTCACTATTTCACAAAATGATTGAGCAGTGTCTGAGCAAACACAGTCGAGATTATTGCCTAAAAACGGAATTCCTTTCAATGACTCAGTCAGAAATCAACTATTAAGGAGATATCAGACTTCACTGCCTTCGAGGTCGTGTCCCATCGTCCACCGACGAATTTGATGTACTTTTTGACGTTTAAATTACGTAACAACTTTTCTTGACAGCTCGGCTTCAAGCTATGGATGGTGATCGTGTCCGGAAGTGAAATTTGGCGTAGGAGTCGACGCCGCCAACGCCGCGTCTTCCCTGGCATCCATCAAAGAATGGACTACTGAAATTATAAGCAACATTTTACTTAGCAACGCCCTCTTCTTGTTGAATTGGCCGTATTTCTTTGCTCAAGTCCTCGCTCACGATCGTCTCAATTCCTTACGTTCGTCCAATAGATGTGTCCATCTCCCGTCTGGAGTCAATCATACCCAATTCGATGCAATTTCCCTCAACCGCTGTTCATTCAAAGGACGACACCACGACCAAATCTACAAAAAATCACAATTTCAAGTCGAATCCAAGCACAAGACAGCCACCGTGCCCCCCAAATGTAAACCGAGCCGAGTTCATCGAGTGTGTCAGGCAGAGAAAAGTGAAAGAACAACCGTTTCCGCTTCCAATGACATCACAAAAACCAGTGCTCAAGCATCTTTTCACCACGAAATCTCTGATTTGCTTCCGATTGTTCGAATTTGGGAATACTTGATTTCTGCTAGCAGTTTTGTATACCTGACACCTGCACCTAGCAGCAAGTAGTAGAGTGCTGAGTGTTCAGAATTTGAGCCAGATTTAGTCTCCTTTGCGCTGCGACCCAGTTCGGGGTGAATCTTGGGCTCAACAAACAAGTCTTTGACCAGCTTCCTCCAGTTTTTCTGCTTCTTCCTTGTGTAGCGCTACAGTCCTGGATGGACTCCAACTCTCTCCAACTAACTTCATCTCTGGCTTCTAGCCTCGAGTTGCGAACACCAATATGATTGAGGCCTTTCCCCAGGTGTGCTCGAAGCCAAAGACGCGGACGTCATCTGCTGCGTTTTCCCACGAGCTCAATGGCTCTTTGGGCCTCAGACAAGATATTCATGCTCTCTGCATGACCCAGGCGTTGGATTCAAGGGCTCCTGTCTAGCCTCATGTTGTTCTACAGCTCGTTCAGTTTGTGGTCGAATATTCGACGGCATCAACGCAAACAGGACTCAAGGAGGCTGACTAAAGCCAGAGTTTCAGCTTAAATTTGTTCACTTGCTGACGGATCGCCACAAGCGGCTAGAGGTTTGGTCTACAGTCATATCAGCAGAAATGTTGAGGAAGGCAACTTCTGCTTTTGATCGATATTGACAGCCGAAGGACATTAGTACTAAATTATATCTGAAATTATTGGCCTTCCACCTGGTTCTTGGTTGCAATCGTCGTCAGTCTAGATTTGCTTCCTGGCACACTGGCACTACACGAGTTCACTCTAAGTCTGAGTTGAAGAATGAGTTCGAAATGAATTCGAAAATAAGCTACACTAGCTACACCTTACTGCTAATCCATTGCACAAGAGGCCCCTTTAGAGGGGGGCACTCTCCAGCAGCAAAGCAGAAGCAAAGCCTGTGAATTCCCTATCCTCTCTGTCAATGGCAGCAATTCCAATGATTGACGTCGACGAGAATGGAACAAAAAACCTGATCTTGCATTTCATACACCCCCCATGCCGATCAAATAATTTTCACATAATTCCAATAATTGCCCTGAAAAAGTCATCAGCCGCCATCTTCGAACGTGCGCGTCGACGTACGTCGCTTGATCATGCCCCTTATTATCGAAATTGCTGCTCAGCACCAGGGATTGCCGTAACACGTTTCGTAATTCACTGGAATTAAATCGAATACATCGCTGAAAGATGGCACTGGTCAGTGGGCTACACTTCAAACGCTGTAGCGTCTGTTTGCCAACACTCAACAACGTCCCCAACGCGCCTCTGGTTGAAGTTCGTTGACTTGTTGACTGAATTTCCATGCAAATTCACGTTATCAGAACGCGAAATATTCAGATTCATGTCGAAGAAAGCCGCAGGCAACAGCACGCACCGTTAAGGTCCAGAATATTGGTTTAGACTCTGCTGTACCGGTTTTGCATCGGCAATGGTTCCTGCTGAGTCACAGGTGAGAGAGTTTCAATCGAAAATTGTTAATCGTTCCTCATCTCTCTCTCGATGTAAATCAATCATTTTACGAGCTTGAGGGATATCTCTGCCTAGTCCATAGTTTTTGGTTTCGTAATTTGATTTCTTTCTTTCTTTTTTTGGTTTGTTGGTTTTCCGCAACTCATTGTTGGCTAAGAGCCGAAGTTTTGAGATGATCATCGGCAGGTGGTGGCTGGTAAATGGGACTACACCCACGAGGGTATTAATCAGCTGGCAGTCATCAGTCGTGCTGTGTGTGTTGACGTGGTTATGTTCGGAGTTTCTTGGAAGGCTTGCGTGGGGGATTACATCACATATTTGGGGTGGATGCTTGCAGTTGGGACTGCTGAGGGCCGAGACTTCCTCACAAGCTAGTGTTCCTAAAGGTTTCATAGCGAAATCCACAATGCCCGTCTCTCGGACTGTCTGCCGCACGAATAGAGTACGTTTGTGGAACTAAAAGCTGAGAGGGGCTTTTTTATGGATTAACAACAACAAATTCAATTCCGTTTTGAATTGAATTTTGTGCAATAGTGGCAACGTCGCGGGTATTATATGACTGACAAAAAAATGTGTCCACAGGCACAGTCTTCTTATTTTCGAATTCAGTTGATCTTCTTCTATTGGTGCTACAGTCCGGGGTAGCTTGGGCCTCAGCCAACTGACCTCTACAGTTGGCAGGATATTTAGGCAGGTGCCTCCAGTTTCGCGCGCCATGTGGGTTGAGGTCCTTTTTCACTTATGTGCGCCGTGCACGGTGCTCGGTTTCGTGGGCGTCCTCTATTGCGTTGTACATTTTTGGATTGGATCCGTAGACCTTCGGCTAGATTCATGTTGCTGTACAGTCAGCGGTTGAATCTTCTTCTCCAAACGCTTAAGTAGATGGCCCGGGGTTTTGACACTATCCATTCCACGTGTCCTGGGCACATTAAGTATCGTCGAAAGATGACTTACTTTCAGTCTATGCCTGGATAGGGAATGCAACTTGACAGACAGATTATGCCGATGCTGGTTGTTGTCAAGAAGAGGAAAAGTTAGTAAGAAGGTGCTAAGAAAAGTGGCGACTAAAGGTTGATCACAAGAACTCGTGATAAGACAGGGAGTTCGAAGAAATTCAGTGGAATCTTGGAGGAGGGCCGATCTGGGACTCTGTATCATGTACTGCTCTAATTCCGCCTCAAAGCCATATAAATACAGGGCTCTTGCCTGAGAACGTTTGAGGAATACTTTTAAACCACGAGGTCCAAGTAAGAATGTGATCCACTGTCATGGTTAATGTTGGACTCAATGCAAATCTCACGCTAAGCTCACCGCATATCACAACGCATTGTGACCAGTGAGCAGTCCAACTACCATCGCCAGCAACTCTCTGTCGCACTGAACAATTTTGCGGCATTAAGGACTGTTGAACCATAGCAGACATCCGCTCAGGTGTTTAGGGAACTCACTCTTTGGATAATTGCTCGTGGATAATTGCTTAAGATGAGTCAGCATCAGCTCATGGTTGGATAGTGGATCTTTCAAAATCCAGATCACATTCAATCTGATTTTTTGATAGCTTACTTAGAAATATTCAGGATTCTGCCAAGGTACTTCGTATTTAAGGTTAGGGACGTGCACTCTTTAACCTTAACTTCACTTAAAGTCGCCAGAAATTTGCCCCTAGCGATTATCACTGCATCAACAGCGTTGGCGATCGTTCTGTCTGGGCTCTACCTGGCCTTTCTTGATAGTCTCTACCCATTTTAGCGGCGTCTTTTTGAGTGTCCCCCTTTTATGGAACTGACATCAAACGCTGCATTGAAGAGTCTTCCGCTCTTCTCAAAATTGGCCTCTTCAAGAGAATGCTTGCATTTCTCAAAAGTTGCCTCACGCTGCAAGATCATGTTCCTTGACGCACTGGAGTTCTTCTGCTCTACGCATTCATCTTTCAAAGGTTTCGTTTGTTGAGAATTTGGAGACTTCTGATATGTTCATTAATTGGGCCTCAAGCCATGCTTACCAGCTACCTTTCTTCCAAAATAACTCACTTAAAATGGTTTAGTTTGAGGCTAAGCCCTCATTCAGGACGTGAAACATCTGGCAAATCAAAACCAAAATGAAAAATGTAGATCCACATACAAAGAGATGCAGACTTGCCACATTTCAAAGTTCTGTTGCAACAATTGCAATCCACCCAGTACATAAATAACTAAGCTCACTTTTGAGTTCAGCTTAAATCCAAACGTAAGGCTGACTTAGGAAACCGTGAAGTCTGCACTTAATTGTTCGTATCTTATGCTGATGGTCGTATTCTTCGCATCTTGCACACCCCGCTCTCAACAATTCGGCATGGCAGTGAACTGAAGGACTTCCTGTGTACAAATTAATCGCAGCGCGACCTTTGTCGTCGAGTCTTTTCATCGCGCTTCAGGCGCAAAAGACCGTTTGCCGAATGCGGTTGCTGGTTACGACAGCACATCGAGTGAAACCAGTTTTGCCAACGTCCGACAACTCATTGCCCGCACTTCCCGCCTGAACGAAGAAGCTACGTCACGCCTGCTTCACATCACGTCGCACTTGAGTGTTACACTGGGCCAGCAATTATTAGGAAATCATCGACCGTGCTTACAGCAAACCTGATTTCAGAGCGAAGCAGCACAACAAACTCACTGCTCGCTGCTCATGAACTTGTTGTGGTTGGGGGGATTTATTGATTTTCGAAACACTGCTTGGACTTCGCACTGCGCGGGGTAATCGCTTGCGGAGATGATCGATTGTCAGGACTAATGTTGGGAAGGGGTGACACATAGGGCCAGTTGGGGCTTTATTCCATTGTGCTTGTTTTTCGTTTTGGCTTATTCTTCTTTTCACAACCTTGTGAGGGTAGAGTCAATATTGTGGCTGTTCGTTATCGCGAGACTTTTGCTCTTCCGGTTGGCTCGACAATTGTTTACTTTGAAGTCGACTCTGTGGTTCATGAAGTAAAGGTATTCGTGACGAAGACGATTAAATTTGTGGTTAATTATGTTTACTTTAAGTCATTACTTCGTGTTGTCAGCTAAATACGAAGTGATTCTTTGTTACAACATCTTTTTGAGTCATCCAACAAGCACTGAACACTGGATCTTAGACCTAAGCTTCGAATTTGAACACCACAAGCTCTTCAGTTCGACGCAAAGTCTGAGAGATTATTTTTAAAAACGCAATATTGTGTGAACGAGCTTAAAACTGAGCTCTGAAAACGTGGAAAGATACATGTACGCATACGATTCGGTTGCGAAACACTTCTACGCGCACAACGAAAAGTATTTCCCTCTCATCCGCTAATTATTAATTTAGACGTGGTCAGGAATAACAAACCTGTTCAATGTTTTTTTCGAGTCATTGCTGGAGTTTCCCCTTGCTTTTGTGAAGACGAACGCAGACGAATGAGTTGACGATTTGAATCTTTTTATAGAAGACTGTAGACTGCCACTGGTGATAATTAATCCGAGATCGGCTGAAGTATGGTATTTGTTTGCATGCATGGCGATGTGGATAGAGGGAAATTGAATTTAGCTGGGTTATGGAAGTGAAAGTTTTGCGTTGTAAACCGTGCATGTCGATAGGGTCGATTGGGAGACTATTTGGTTAGCCATTCTTTAGACACATTGCAATGTTGTTCAAGTGGAGTTGGCCAGAAGTTCTCATTGTTTTCGAACGGAGAAGCAAAGGACACGAAGCTTGTGGCCGGATTCCACGAGCGTATGATCATGCTTTCCACGAAACGGGGTACATAGTGAAATATTTCATTAAATGAGTAAACTCCTGATTTTGGAAGCAGAACAAGTTCGTGTATAGTGGACAGCAAAATTTCACACTTGCGGAATTGAAGCCAGTGCAACAAGCTTCGTTGACTTCAAAATTTATTGACGAATGGCTACGTTTAACTGGTCTTTACCAATTTTGCTTTGAGGGTGGGTGCGTCTACATCTACGCCGGGGTTTCCTTCCAGTTTCAATCCCAAAATTTAGCAACTTTCATAATTCTCGGCTCCAGCTCTTTCAAGTTACTGACAATGGTCAAAGAGTATTATTGTCTAGAAGGAGCTTCTCAAACCCGCCGCTCAGAGTGAGTATAAAACTGATAGGACAATAGCACGCACGGCAAGAGTGGATGCTGTGGAAACTAGACCAAGGTCCACCTCGGTCCACTTGCTATTAATATTACTATGTGTCCAATAACCCAATAAGTCATAACTCAATATTTTAAGGAAAAAACTAGATTACGTTAGCTCTTGGGTAGCTGGCTGATAGCAGTCACACTTAGCCCAATATAGGCCCATTGTGATACCACCCAGATTGAGTTACTCCTATATCTGGAACCTGTTGGTACTTGTGGCAACCATGTAGTCGCTGACGTTGTTGCACAAATAGGCCTCTGGGTGAGAGTGCCTACTGCTACACAGATCACTAGACGAGCAGTGGATGTGATTTGTACTTTCTAGCTCCTCTACATCCATGGAGCTTCTGCAAAAATATTTATACCACTTATGCAGTGTCCAGCTATGACATCGATTAGAGTCCTCAGTGCAGTCCTGCTTAGTCTCAGCAGACAGAGTGATTGTTTGCGATTAGGTGCTGGCCATATTCCCTTTGTTGGAGCTTCACCGGCAAGTAGGTTGGGTTAGGTAGCTGGGCTGCCAGCGAAATCGCCAGCACACTTAGACCATGTTGGTCCATTGTGATACCCATAGTCAGACTACTACCACTGATCGACAACTCCAGTGATAGTGCCGTTAATTTGATCCCAACGGCAAATGGTGACTGACCCAGATTCGATAACCGAATAAAGCGTATTAACTTTGCTTTCACTGGGATTCGAACCGGAGACCCCTCTGACCAGACTCAACCAACGGCGCTATCCAGCTGTTTACTGGCACGTAATTGAAGTATTCTTCATATAGAAGAATTTAGTAAACACGCATACCATCTATAAACGAACAATTATATTTAATGAGAAGAATTGAGTTAGAAACTCGCGTCTGATTCGACAAGATATTTTTTTCTACAAGTTTTATTTGGAAATTTGGCAGCATTGCTCATGGTGACAGTAAATGTAACAACTGCAAACAGGGTTGCACTGAATTTTGTTAAGCTTGTGTTGCATTTTGACTTTATTTATCGCAAAGAGACTATTGCTCGATATCAAAAAAACGTTTTTTTTTTTCCTCACACTTTTATTTGAGACTTGTTGGGATCTGTTCGTATATATTTTTTCCAACAAAAATATTCGTTTACTCTCTGACTAGAGTCGCTACTGTTGATGTTCAGATATAAAAAAAAAAATACCCATTTGATGTCCATTAGAGCTATATTGTTGACAAGTCGTCTGCTACTAAGCTATGTAGTGGAAATTTGCATTACAGTATACAACAGGATAATATCTGCCTCATAACAGCATTCATTCACAGCCGTGACTTCATTTCCTTTTATTATGATAATATTGGTATGGTTCAATTATGTATGGAACAAAATATCGGCCAAATGGCCGCCGCAACCTCGGCGGCACAACTCCATCTGATGGTCCAAATTTTCAATGACGCTGAAGTATAATGGAGGTTCTATGCCGTTTATGTGGCGAATTGTCTCATCCTTTAGCTCTTGAATTGTTGCTGGCTTATCGACGTACACTTTTTCTTTCAAATAACCCAAAGAAAAAAGTTCCAACGGTGTCAAATCACATGATCTTGGCTGGCAATTGACATTGCCACCACGTGAGATAACACGGCCATTGAATTTGTCGCGGAAAAGAGTCATTGTCTCGTTGGCTGCGTGGCAAGTGGCTGCATCCTGTTGGTAGCACATATCGTCCAGGTCAATATCCTCAATTTGTGGCCACAAGAAGTCCGTTATCATCTCGCGATAGCGAACACCATTCACGGTAAGTGCTTGGCCGACCTCATTTTCGAAGAAGTGGGGTCCGATGACGCCGCCAGCAGATAAACCGCACCAAACAGTCACTCTCGTGTCGTGCAGGTGTTTTCACAATTTCTACAGACCCGGTTTGCTGAAATTTGCGCACAATTCTACCGAATGTGGACACATTTGGTCGATTATGTTGACCAAAAAAATCACGAAATGGATTTTGATTTGAACGCCCATTTTCGTAATAAGCCTGAATAACTTTAACGCGTTGCTGTGTATCTTTCCATGGTTCAAATTGAGTTAGTCTGAAATTGAGAAATGTCGAATGAAATGCAAAAAAAAAAACTTGACGTTTAGGTGTGGTTCACATTCAACATCGGCCCTTAAAGTTTAACCACCATTTACAATTCACTTGATGTTCAAAAGGGTGTACACTGGCTAACGTGTGACTGCACTCAGCATGAAGCCGCTGAATCCTAACCTAACCTGATTGAAATTAATACGAGTGAACTACATCTTTGGCACCAGATTACAAGAGTTTCGTCCTGTGAGGTGTCCACATTCTTACACAAGCTTCCCAAGTACGCACGGCATTGTCTCCATATTTTCCTACGTGTAAATAAATAGTTAAGAACATTTCAAAATGTAACAAGACTACATGGCCTTCATCCTTTACGAACTCTTTTCATTTCGGGGGATTTACTGAAAACCATGATCTGGACACAGATCGAGCCTTCATTGTTACTAAGACTAGATCATTAACGCATTTCTGGACTTAAGTCCACTTGGAACTTTGTTTCATCCCTTTCCGGGGTTGTTTCTTTCAAAATGACTTGTCAACATGGCACGTCTTTTGCGAATTGTTGTCCGAACTCAAGACTAATTGAGAAGATGTAAGATTTGACAATTCCCAATCGCCTTAAGATCAGTGTAAGACCATGACGAGAACATTCTCAATCCCGGTCAAATTTCTACCCCTGATTCGGCCCAAAACGTAGGACTGACATTGACTTCCGGGGTTCAATTAAGAACCAAGTGCTAACGTGATTCAACGAGATAATTAATGAAATCTACGTTTTAAGCTTTGCTTTCAATTCCCATCGAATCCATAAGCCTTTCCAAAAGTTTTCACTTCCCTGACGATGGAATTAAAATGTAACTTATCTCCAAATTATCAAATCACCATTCAATTCACACGTAAAGTCCAACTAACACCGGCCAGTGCTAATTTCCTGACCAAACTACACCCCACTGTGAATTGTTGTCAAACAACAATACAATGGCCACACAAAGGTCTCCCATTTCGGCTCCCATCAGAGTGCGGCGGTAAATTTGGAAATTTAATCTTGATTATGACAACTCTTACAAGACCGAGCCGTCTGTGGAGGGAGTGGGATCCATAATAGATGCAAAGATACGCAGTAACTCTCGGCTTTCGTCACCTGACAATGAAATTTTATTCACAATTATGCTCGGCAAATTAGACTGTGATACACACGAACACACACACGCAGCGCGCAGAAATTCGCTTTCTGAAATGACACATCCACTGGCCCAGGTGATGCAACCGAAAGCCCTGCTAAGAGTCTTGGGTAACACCGGTGGACTAGATAGCTAGTCGAAAGAAGACACCTTTCTTCTTCATTTCTCTTTGATTGATTAATGGTGGCAGGCGGCAAGACGAAGTTGCCAAATTAAAACGTGAGTGAATGCATTCGTCGACCGTAGGTGCCAATCAGTGGTTTGGGTCTTCACTTAAGGGATCTCTATTTCTGATTTCGCATGTGTTTTTGCGGGAAATTAATTAAGTTTCGTTTTCTCTATTTTTTTGCAGCATTCTTCACCGGCGGCCTAGCCGGATTCGGCGTTACTGGTGGAGCGCATCGACTGTGGACACATCGATCGTTTAAGGCCAACGTTCCGTTGAGGATCTTCTTGATGGGATGCTTCTCTCTGGCCGGACAGGTGAGTAATTTGTTGGATAACCTCCAGCTAATTAGTGTTACTTAAGATCGAGGTGTGAAATTCAAATCGAACGAACTTGTTTTTGAGGAAGATAAAAGTTGTTGTTTTTTCTTTTGGTTCGATTCGACGGATGGATTGTGTACTCAGTTTCACTAGGAACTGGAAAGTGTTTGACTTTTGTTAATTGGTGGAATGGGACTTAGTGTAGCAAATGATTACTAGATGTGTTTCATTTTTCGATAAGCATGGAGTGGTTTATGAGCGGTTTCACTTTCAGCAAGTGAAAGGCTCCTAATTTGAGGACACAAACGGTTTCCAAAAATGGAGGAGGAAGTGGGTGGTTCTCTACAACAATGTGCAATTATAAGGGTAGTTTCCAGAACTCGAGTTATTGCTGCTATTATTCTCCCACGAGTGGAGTGAACTTTCAGTTTTATGCCGACATCGGACGGCTAAGTGTGGGGACATCTTTTCCAAATTTGTCACCCCGTTCTGTCTTCATGAGAATTGTAGCTCCTTTTAAGCGTATATAAAATCAACAATCACTACCTTGACTTAAGTAGATATCCGCACGTATTATTTGTCTCTTAATCAATAATATTACGAACACGATAAACAATAAATGACACATAAACTTTCGCACTTCCTTTCTCTTTATTATTTTTCCTCTCGGACCAACATCTCTCAAACGACTGACTGCCTGTCAAGATCGGGGTCGTCCTCAAAGGTACGCATACGCACATCAATGTGCGGATTCCATGCACACACCATTGACGAGAAGAAGAACATGTTTACAATAGTCAGATAGACTCACTCTCTGTGACAAGGCTTGAGCTTCTTCTACATTTATAAATTCAAGACAAGCTGTCTCTAGTCTTGAGGGCCATTTTGTTTCACCTCTGCCATCACTTGATGTTTACGTTGGAGTTTCGGTCATCTTCTCTTCTCTGGACAAGGAATCTCGAATTCGAAGACTCACTCACTCGTACGTAGCTGAAGCGTTGCTTCCCATGTACTCGGTATTGCCCAGCTAGTTTAGACGACGTATCTATGCACTTTTTATGTGCTGAGGTCCAACATTGACAATTGTTACTTCAACTGGACAGTACTCGACAGCTCAACGTCTCGATTGCCAGTGTCAAGTCTTGTAGGCAGGTTCGAACCAACCATAAGTGCATATGCACGGGGCGCAAAGCACTTAGGGGCGCATTGTGAAAACGTATGAATTTCTAAATGCTGTTTGAATGCAATTATTTTGTAATAATACAAATTATGTGCATGCATGATATTACCTGTTCACGCAAAAGACCATTCACACATCAGAATCTAGTTCGAAAATTCCAAAATAAAAAAATCCCACTAAGACGTTGAGAGAAACGTTCAAGCTGTTTTGGAAAACATCACAAAATAATAAACTCGTGGAGAACTTATTTCTTTGAGCTTGAAGGATGTAACACAAAATTTGCTAAAGCTTAGGCTAGAAAATTTAGGTTAATAAATTGAACTACCAAAACTAAAGAATGGGGCGCTCATTTGGCTCGGAAGACTAATGCATGTAAGACTAATGCTCGTTGGACGTCGCTTGTATGTAATATGATGTAGACTATAGTAGCTGTCAAAATAGCAAGTTCAGTGTATTCATTCTGATTTTCGAAGCTATCGTGCGAGGATTCGACTAGCAATTTCTGTTGATTATTTTAAAATTTATGTGGCGCATCGATAGTCAAAAACTGATCTCATCACGATCACTGAAACTTTTTTGACGTCCAGTAGTTCCGGTGGTTGTCTTCTTAAATCTGGCCACTCACGAACACCGAGAAAAGCAACTCCAATTGATATAAAGTGTTTCCGATCGTAACTAATAAAGATTCGTTTTGGAATTTTGGAAGTTGTTATTATTTTTTGTGGCACATTTTCATAAATTTAAAACACCGCTTGACCGGAATCAGGAATAAGAGAGCAAGGATATATCCGACTTCGGCCAGAATTACCACTTGTCTACGACCACAAAAAATGGCAGAGTAGTGGAATTCCCTTGTATTTCACGTACTTGTACAAAGTTCACGGATCCCCTTCCCCGTTCGAAGAAGGGTTTCAGCTGTACACAACAACTCACACAAATTCACAAACGTCGCACAAAAAACGCTGTTATATGAAATCAAGGCGCACGGGAGGTAGAAGTTGGATATCTCCTTGCTCTCCTATTTCTGAGCGCAATCCCTATTTGCAACAAAGTTGATCCCAAATAAGCGGTGTTTTCTCTTAAGCGACCATAACTGAAAAAATGTGCTGTGGGACAAGTTTTGTTTTTTCAGGTAACCAAGTTTTTCAGTTCTGAGTGACCCAGAGTTGACTCAAAATCCACACACTGACTGCATCACATGCTTTCGCATTTTGTTCCTTCGTATTGGTCGCCATTTTGTCTCCTTCATTCGTCGTCCTAGCAGACGGGATCCAATCTCGGACATGGAATTCTTTTTTCGAAAGCATCAAGAATAAGCTCTTCCTCTTCCTTCTATAGTGTAACTTTACCTTTATATAGGTTTTGTACTGATTTTGGTCCTTCGAGCCGAATTTTAACGCAAATTGTTTGGACAGAAATAATAAAGTAAATGTAGCTAGATGCAGTTCTAAGTGGTTTCAGAGGTCACTAGCTGTAGCTGTCCATTGTGACAGTGGTGGTCGCAAGTGGTAAGCTATGATTCGGTCCTAGCTTGACAGCAAATATTTTGTGTTATCTTCATTTGATGGCCCCAATCCCGATTACTGCAACTTCTAAAAGACTATCAAGCTATCGGTCATGACTTGATGAGGTTAAGGAACAGTGCAATATTAACTTGTTCTGGTTGTTGGCGCACTAAGCATTACATATAGCCAGCGTAGCATACCAGTCTCTGCACCCCTTTCATTTAATCATCCCCCCATTTTCCTTAGCCAGTTGCTACAACTCGGTGGCATGCTGCATTGGTAGCATTGAATTCCTACTTCTCAAAATATGTTAGATGTAAATATTGACGTGGACGATGCAAGCAGACTTATGGTTTCCTCGCAAATTTCGAGTTCTCAGTTCGCTCTTTATTTGAGTGATAATTCGTAGCCTTCCATCGAATTGGACAACTCACTAAGGAAGTGTTCGAGTCGCGGAAAGAAGGCAATTCTTTTACACATCGAATGGACTATTAATTGTCCAATACCGTCTTTTGCCATTCCAAAAAGTAACCAAATTTACTGAATTTCACATAAATCGCGACTCATGCGTACAAATCAATTAAAATTGACCACAGATCACTCGAAGCTACTTCCTCATGCTTCGACACAATGTCAACATGTTCCAGTGTCGCCCACTTCAATTCCTTTTTGGGGAAATTGTTTTGCATTCCTTGATGAAATGTGCGCGTTCCCCCCTATTTTCAGTTGCGTCGGCGGGCACAACCAGTTCGACTGGCTTATGTTCTATTACCGCTCACATTATGCTTCCATTAAGATTGGTTTTGTTAAAATCCATGGGTTTTTGAAAGTTACCCGCCAACACAGCAACAGAACGTCGGCAGTTCGTTGCCTTTTTGTGGAAACTGATAACCTTCTGGTGACCATTTAGGTTTGGTTGAGACAAGTTTAGAATCTTTGGAGAACAAAGACTTTAGCTATTTAGATTTAAATGGATATTCCTGAATGAACTGAATATGTTTACATTAAAATGTAGACCATTTAATGTGAAAATCGAGTTCTATAGAGATGTCCAACTTCACAGCTGGTAGGTCCCCAGACTTTTTGACTGTTGATCACCAATTTTGGACAGTTAATCATGTCTTAGATTGGTTTGTAAAGCTTATGAGCAAGACGATGTCGAAACAGCAAGTGAGGGAGAAGTTGTGTATTGTTTAATGTTCTCCAAGAGCTGTTGCTTTGAGATCAAGTGATCCAAGCTTTAAATGCGTATGTTTCCTTCTACCGCCCGTAATTTTGGGGTATTGTTTTCAATATAGATAAGTACGGTATATAAGTGATAAGCAGAAATGATTTGTCGACTCGATAGATGGCGCTGTTGTTGATTTTTTGATTAACATTCGATGGTTTCTCCCATTTTTTGGTGATTTATCTCAAGTTTTCTGCACTTTCACCAGATCACAGATCTAATTTGCCTGGCGAAGCAAGCGGGGTTTAAGCTAGTTTTCTGTAAGTTCAATATGTTCATAGACATACGTATCATGCATAGTCAAGAGATTCATCTCTTGGCTGTTATACATCGTTGCCGATGCAAATTCGCGGACTAAACTACTCCAACATGCAAATTATGTGACTGATGTCCTATTGAGAGTGGAAGTCTGATTCTGTCGTGATAACCCTACTTGATGTGGCGCTACAGTCCGGTGTGGACCTAGGCCTCAATCCACACCTTACAGGACTGGGATTACTCAATTGCTTCTTGAGGCCATAGAAACAGCGGTTGGCAAAAGTTACTCTGCGTATGACCTCGCGACTGATGTTGTTCGTACTGTTTACTACCGAGGCGAGGTAGACGAAGTCCTTGACTATCTCGAATTTATAGCTGACCATTGTAACGCTCTGTCCAAGACGTCGATGTTGTATAAGTCGAATTCTCACGGGATATCAAAATTAGTTCGATTTAGAGGGCTTACGACTTAGGGAGAGGTCGACGTAGGGAGAGTCCACTGTACTTCGTTTTTCCCTCATTCACCGTCAGACATTTAGCCGCTTCCGTCTCAATGCCACCAAATGCCTCATTGACTTCTCGCTAGAAGACGATGATGGGTAGAATGGAATAACTTGGATTACTCTTGAGAAAGGATTGGCGATCAATTAATGAGCTGTTAATGTCAGCCGGGCACCTACAACAAGCTGCAATAGTTCTTCTTCGTCATCGTGACACTACAGCCCGAGGTAGACCTGAGGACCAACTGGCGTGTCTTAGCAGCATCCTCCAGAGCCACTATTCAAGCCGTCCCTCTTCAATTGTGCGCTCCTCCACCGTAGTCATCTCCGGCTGCATTTACTCGGGTTAGACTCGAGAGGGTGACATAATTTGTTCAGGCTTCTTTTAGGTTTGAAAAATTTATTGTACTCCGGAATAAAGAAGACCGATGAACATTCAGTTGTTCCATTGGTGTACCCATTGACGTTTCGTTGTTAAACAGGATTGGGACGCCAGTTCACCAACCGTCTCCTTTCATCTTTAAGGCCAATATGCCAACGTGGCCTATTATTGAATGTCTTTGCCGATTTAGAAAAAAAAAAGCCCACTCACTTTGCGTGTCCGTGTGGAAATTTGTCGCTCCTTCAGCGATGAACTAAGAAACTAAGGCAAACGTCACCGTCTCCCTGTCTCCTAGCTATCCACACAGAGTACTTCATCGTTCATCTCAGTGACGACGTGGAAAGTTCACAATTGCATACAACTTTTGTGCGTCACTCAATAGCTAGTCGTTCCATTTGCTTAACCGCCCGTTCTCATTGTGTAGCGTCATACGTTCACTTTTAGGAGAAGTGTTTCATCTAGGAGCTACATCCTTGACTGCGACTCGAACAGGGCCATTTGCAGTTCCACCAGGTCTCATGCCATGACAGCTCGCAACTGTCATTTCCGCAGCAGCACCGCGCACATCACTCGAACAGTTTTCCCCATCCGCCATCCATTGCGGAATCTTCGCAACGAAACTCTGCGAATTTTTGAGCACCTTTTGATTACCTTCCACAAATTCCACATTTTTTCAACCAACATTCTCGACCGTCCTCAAATGGTTCGTCGCTACTTGTTGTCTAATTCGACGACAAACAAAAAAAAAACACCTAAAAAAAGACCGACAAGTCACGATGATTTTTTTTTTCCGATTTTGCAAACTCTGCATCGATTAAGCGCTCGGACACATTCAGGAACTAAGTCGACCGCTTGAAAACGTACAACCTTCGTCGCTCGGTTTCATGGACACTTCACTTAACACCTCATGTCTAATGGGAAAGAATTTTATTCGCCATCTCGTCGGTTGGGCCTACCCGGTCGACAGGACCAACACAAGCACATGTGTTTGTTATTCTTTTCATTAGCGCCTATTTTCGCAAATCTAATTAAGTATTTGCGAGCATTTCATTCACAGCTATGACATAACAATACGAACCGGTTTTTGAAGGCAAACTATTATTTTTTTTCTATTTTCAGAACACCCTGTACGACTGGGTGCGAGACCATCGCGTGCATCACAAGTACTCGGAGACGGATGCCGATCCGCACAACTCGAACCGGGGATTCTTCTTCGCTCACGTCGGCTGGCTGATGATGCTGAAGCATCCGGAAGTGATGAAGAAGGGCCGCCAGCTGGACATGAGCGACATAGTGAACGATCCCGTGGTGCAGTTCCATCAGAAGCACTTCATTCTGCTGAAGCTCCTGCTCTGCTTCGTCATTCCAACTATCATCCCAGTGTACTGCTGGGGCGAGAAGTTCTACAGCGCCTTCCTGTTCCAGTGCATCTTCCGCTACGTGTTCAGTCTGAACTTCACCTGGTCCGTCAACAGTGCCGCCCACATGTGGGGAGCCAGACCGTACGACAAGTGAGTTCGCCCCCAACGTCGGCACCGTTCGTGAGTAATGAACTTTCGTCTTCTCATTTTCAGGCGCATCAATCCGAGCGAGAACCTCTTCGTGTCCATATGCGCAATGGGCGAGGGATGGCACAACTACCACCACGTCTTCCCCTGGGACTACAAAGCAGCTGAACTCGGCAAGTACTCCGTGAACCTGACCACCCTGTACCTGGACATGTTTGCAAAGATCGGCTGGGCGTGGGACATGAAGCAGCCGTCGAAGGAGCTCGTTCAGCGAGTGGTCGACAAGTACGGCGACGGAACTCATCTGTCCCATGGGCACGCGCACATCGACGAGATCCCCGATCCCTCCGAGGGCGGGACGTTCTACGACGAGAATAAGAACTTCAAGAGCGACTAGCTGATCGAGAGAGAGAGAGATAGAGAGAGAGTAAGCTTAGAGTAGACCGTAAGGCGGGGAGTAGTCGATACAAAGTATGTTAGGTTAGGTTAGATCGGGGGTTTTCATTCAATACGGCATTGACACGTAATGAGAAATATAATAACTGTTATTTAATTCCATTCACACTCTGCCCAGATGCGGTGACGCGCTGGGTTCTGTTTTATTTTATTTTCGTTTCGTTATTTTTTTGTTCTCTTTTCTTCTCGAAATGGTAAGTCGGGCATCGCTGCAAACGCAAATTGTTGCAAGTAAAGGATTGATGCTGCTAATGCCCCACACAAGCGGTGCGGAGTGGAGTTATTTGTTAAACTTTTTTACCTCTAAACTAAGAACATTTTTGTATTAATTGCTTGTATTTCAGAGAAATTGAAAATAAATTCATTTTACAAAAATAAATCGAATAATTGTGTTTGTTTGAATTGCAAATTCTGTGGGTTTTGTGGTTAAATTGTAAGGGCCGATGTTGATTTTGAATAAAACACAAATTATTTGGAAAATTATTGTCATTTCTTTTTATTATGATAATATTGGTATGGTTCAATTATGTATGGAACGAAATATCGGCCAAATGGCTGCCGCGACCACGGTGGCACACCTCCAGCCGATGGTCCAAATTTTCGATGACGCTGAAGCATAATTGAGGTTCTATGCCGGTAATGTGCCGAATTATCTCATCCTTTAGCTCTTGAATTGTTGCTGGCTTATCGACGAACACCTTTTCTTTCAAATAACCCCAAAGAAAAAAATCCAACGATGTCAAATCACATGATCTTGGCTGGCAATTGACATTGCCACCACGTGAGATAACACGGCCATTGAATTTGTCGCGGAAAAGACTCATTGTCTCGTTGGCTGCGTGGCAAGTGGCTGCATCCTGTTGGTAGCACATATCGTCCAGGTCCATATCCTCAATTTATGGCCACAAGAAGTCCGTTATCATCTCGCGATAGCGAACACCATTCACGGTAAATGCTTGGCCGACCTCATTTTCGAAGAAGTGGGGTCCGATGACGCCGCCAGCAGATAAACCGCACCAAACAGTCACTCTCGTGTCGTGCAGGTGTTTTCACAATTTCTACAGACCCGGTTTGCTGAAATTTGCGCACAATTCTACCGAATGTGGACACATTTGGTCGATTATGTTGACCAAAAAAATCACGAAATTGATTTTGATTTGAACGCCCATTCTCATAATAAGCCTGAATAACTTTAACGCGTTGCTGTGTATCTTTCCATGGTTCAAATTGAATTATTCTGAAATTGAGAAATGCCAAATGAAATGTAGAAAAAAACTTGACGTTTAGGTGTGGTTCACATTCAACATCGGCCCTTAAAATTGAACCACCATTTATATGGCAACACTGCACTGCGGTTGCAATCCAGTTGCAGCAACCAGTTAGGGATGTGGTAAGGTATGATGTAAGTGGCTGAGAGATGGCGAAGAGCAGTCACACTTAGTCCAAATGTTGACCTATTGCGATGCGACGCGGGTGGAGGACCGCCATTTGGTGCTAATGTTCCTTAGCTCATTTAAACGATCGAAGATCCTCCCAGTTGCGGGGGATTACACGAGCAGAAGAGGTGTTGGATGGCCTTCTCCTTCTCTGGGAGACCCCTCCTTGTAGCATGCGTACCGACGACATAGTGACCCGTAATGAGGCCGAAGAAGGTCCTGAGCGTTGGTCTTCTTAGTTTAAGCACACTAAGTGGACGTTTTGGGCCAAGTGTCGGCGAAATTTCATTTGTTATGACTGCCTTCTGATTAATCACCATTCGTTACCCTTATTGTAGTCACTTTATGGAGGTGCATTATATGTGGAAGGATACTAGAGGGAAGGAGATTGGAGGCCTAGCTAGTTGCAGTGTCGCGGTACCCACTAGAGGTGAATGTTCAATCATCTGGTTCAGAGACAGTCGCCATTTAAGGGAGATTTTTGAGTTAAAGTAGGCATTGTCGAGAGTCTTTATCGGAGCCTGACTAACTTTTTTGACATGATGTTGCTTTTATGTCAGAAGAGTGCCTCTTAAATCTGCCTGAAAGACGCTACATTGATTTGGGGAGCTTAAGGCTTATATTCAGTTCCTTTGAGTAGGCACTTAGTCCCTCCATTTCTGAGCCATCTCTTCGATCCAGTTCCATCCAATATCTGAGGATCAGACTTCCACTCCGATCTCGAAGAAATGCTGGTGGAGAAGTTTGTCTCGGTGTCGTTGGTGTCACTAGGAAGGATGTCAAACTTGAAGAAGAATTGTCAACTGACCAGTGCCGATGGGGAAACCAATCGAGGATGTCAGCAATTTCTACTAGCTCGGCAGCACTTTGAGCAAAGATTGAGGTGCAGAAACCGACTTCTTGTCTCGTATAGACAAGACTCGCCAATCTTACTACTTGGTTGGCAACGTCCCAAGGTGCGGATATTCAATTCCGACGTAGAACCCGTACTGCTATATGGATCCGAGACTTGAAAGACAAACACCATCATTGTTTGCAAGCTTTAGGTCTTAGTCAGCAAATGCTAGAGACGAATAAAAGTGAAAGTCTCACGAGCTAAGAGCTACTGCGATCCAACGTCGAAAGTGGAACTGGATAGGCCACAGACTGCGTAGTAGTGGGAACGAATATTGCAAGGATGGCCCTTTACTTGGACCCCACAAGGAGTGCGTAGTCGGAAGTCGCTGTCGTCCACGCTTCACTTGGAGGCGGACCGTGAATAAAAATACTTTATTTCTGTATATTTTGAGGATTAAATAAATAATAATAGCACGAAGTTCGGTCCATAGTCGCAGTGTTTTGATTCTGATAGCAGTGCTGGGCGCAATCTGTTTTCCGAATATGTCCAACGGAGGGAGGCAGATAGGTATACATGTTTAGTGCAGCGGATGGAGTAGTTCTTAGCGCACTGTCGACGCAGTCGGTGTAGGGCTATCCAACATGCTGTGACTCCATACATTTGTGTTAGCCTGAGTATTTAAGTAAATAGACAATCCGCGATAAACGATTGCGAACCCCATTTGCAAATTGCAACCAATGCCCTTTACTCAAGATTTTAGCGCCACAAAGACTCTGACACTCTCTTGGACATCGAAACAAATTAAGGACTATTGGCGACTCCCTGGATGAAAATGAATTATGAACCATTTGCTTAGTAAACGCCGAAAGTACTCATATCGTGACATCGGTCTGAAAATGTGTCAGTTAAGGCCCAAACCCATGGAAATCGTTGCCATTGAACCGTTGAAACCGATGTGCTCAATGAATACGTACGCTGCGTCCGAAATCCATCCAACCCAACTACGACGACAGCAGAACAAAATGTTTTAAATGAAACGGAACTTTAACAAAAGTTCCAAGTTGTCCGTCGTGATGCATTCCACTTGTAGGCCGCATATGCTGTCTCTCTCCATCTCTGTATGAGTTGTCAATTTGTTTAAAAAACGCAACGGATGCTGTGGGTTTGGCCCTTTAATGTCATTCAATTTGCTAAGCACCAGCTTAACATCAAGCCTTCTGATTCCGAAGTTCCGAAGGATGTTACAAACTTGATTGTTTTCAGACTTTTAAAACTTTGATCGCTAAACATTAGTGACATGAAATTCCTGGAGTTACAACAAGAAACTCAGCGTCGTATGCATAAAGTCACATTGGCACCTTACGCTCCTGCTCAAGTAGGAAGACCTTAAGCAGAAAATGGACTTACACAACCACATATGACGACAGGATCTACGTTGCTATCTCCATCTTGTCGATTTCATGGCCAGTGGCGCGTACTGTGTAAAGCGTGTCCCAAAATGCACGAAAGACTTGAATTTGCCGTCATTTGTGCAATAAATTGTTGCTGATAGTTTAGGGTTAGTAGAAATGGAGCAATCTACATCAAGGTGTTTTCATTGTTGAACAAAAATAATGAAAGTTTGGCGGCCACAGTTCAAAAACGTCATACAAAATATGTGAATTAACTGTGGATAGCAACTGTGAGGAAAATTCAGGGAGACTGGATGTGTTTGAGACGCTAAACGCCAAAATCAAGCCACTTTTTGGGGTAAATCATTGAACCATCGATTTTATTTTTGAAAATGAGGCTGGTCAAGCTGTAGCTTTTACTGGTGCTCGATACATGATATCACGATTCTTTCTACCGAAATTGGATGATATTGAGGTGGTCAATATGCGGTTTCAACAAGACGGTGCCACATGCCATACGGCCAGTGAAACAATTCAATTACTGCATGAGACATCTACTGGTAGAGGACTCTCTCGTTTGTCATTTCTACATCGTGTGATTTAACACCATTCGAATTCTTTTTACGTGGATATTTGAAGTCAAAAGTTCATGTCAACAAGTCCACAGGAACCCGTGCATTATAATATAATAGTAATATTTGGGGCGCTACAGCCCGTAGAGGGTCAGGGCCTAGCTTCTCAGCAACCACTCGTGTTGTGCGTGCTATTGTTCTATCACAAGTGAAAGGGACGTACAGTTTTATACCGACTTCGAGCGGCCAAGTTTGAGAAGGTTTTTCTAGACAGTTGTACTGTTTGAGCATTGTCAGTGACTCGAAAGAGGTAGGGCCGTGAAAAGCATTTCTTGTCGAACCTGGACAGGTAGGTCCAAGTGAATAGGAGTCAACGCACATAACCACAAAGCCACGTGCATTACATGAGGCAATTAAACGCTGCAGCAACGAAATTCAGCCATAAATGTGGTAGAATGGTCAGCAAAATTTGGACAAGATAGCGCCTATGTGCCAGCAAAGTCCTGGAGGCCATTTGGTCGATGTGTTACTCCATATAAACGGTAATTTTTTAGCTATTATCTTTTTGGCAACACTGGTTTAAACAGCTGGCGCACGTTTCGTGTTTGGTTTCACTGTCAAACATCTTCAGTTTAGTCTATAATTTAACGATGAATCGTCTTACAAACGAACAACGCTTGCAAATTATTGAATTTTATAATCAAAATGCGTGCTCTGTGAAGAAAGTTCATCGCGCGCTTCTTCCATTTTATGGTCAGTTTAGCGACGAAGCTCATTTTTGGCTCAATGGGTACGTAAATAAGCAGAATTGTCGATTTTGGAGTGAATATCAGCCAGAAGCATTGCAAGAGCTACCAATGCATCCAGAAAAAGTCACAGTTTGGTGCGGTTTATGGGCTGGTGGCATCATTGGACCGTACTTCTTCAAAGATGAATGGTGAATGGTGAGCGCTACCGTGAGATGATATCCAACTTTTTTTTGCCCAAAATGCAAGAGCTTGACTTGCATGACATGTGGTTTCAACAAGACGGTGCCACATGGCACACAGCACGCGCAACAATGGACTTATTGAGGGGCGAGTTCGGTGAACATTTTATTTCACGTTCGAGACCGGTCAATTGGCCGCCTAGATCGTGCGATTTAACGCCTTTAGGCCATTTTTTGTGGGGCTATGTTAAAGCTCATGTCTATAGAGACAAGCCCGCATCAATTGACGCATTGGAAGACAACACTGAAGCATTTATTCGTGAGATACCGGCCGAAATGTTGGAAAGAATATGCCAAAATTGGACTAAGCGGATGGACCATTTGAGGCGCAGTCAAGGTCAAGGATACCGGCCGAAATGTTGGAAAGAGTATGCCAAAATAGGACTAAGCGGATGGACCATTTGAGGCGCAGTCAAGGTCAACATTTGCATGAAATAATCTTCGAACATTAAATTATATGGACCGTACTCTCGATTCAAATAAAAATTTTATGCATTTTTTGAAAAACTTTCATATAGCTTTTAAAAAATCACCCTTTATTACTTAACCCCATCCTATATACTTTACGATTCAATACAAAAAATAACAATCTAAATTTCTATATTTCAATTTTATTCAAATATTGCGTTGATTTTAGGACACCCTTTATTAAGAAGAGACTCTTATGTGGCTAGCTCAGGACCACGGAAGGACCCTGTGCTCCTGGTGTTATCTTAAATCTGCCTCCATCTGCTACCATTTCGGCCGATAATTACCCGCTTATACGACCATTTGGCTTCATTCCTCTTCGCAATGGTCCACATTCTAGGCAGACCCTGCAATTGTATCAATTGCTTCTACAGAGTGTGCTTCTAAGCTAGACACATCGAAAATTGTCTTTTCAAAACACTGGCCATCTCATCGCATTTTAATCAGAAGCTATGACGATTCAAGAGGCGCTGTCATGGCGTTGGTGAAATTTTGAATTAGCTTGTGGAATTAATTACATTTTCATAGACTATCAGGTATACTCCGAAGTACCGGGCCACAGCGACATTCCAGTGAACTGTGAAGTGAACGAGCTACAATTTCTATCCTCATCCTCAGCACGAATCGAGAAGCACGCCCCTCGTCAGTTGTAAATTGCTGCGGTATGAGACAACGAACCAATTGATCAACGACTTTACTTCACTTACTTACTGCCTATGTATAGTTTTATTCGAATTTCCCATGACCGTTGGGCGAAAACGTGGTTGAATTTCGTTGCTGCAACGGTCAATTTATCTCGCCAAGTCGTCGGCTTTAATTAACATTAGACTTAGACTGCGGGAATCCCAAAAGAAAACAGTTGAACTATGAACGTTGCTCATCCGGTGGCTTTGTTCTGTGTAGCCAATCTCGAATAAGGAAATGCACGACAACAGGAAATGCCACATGTAGTAGTCGAATTGTTCAGTATGTCACATTGTTCCTTGTTGAAACCACATGTTGTCCACATCCACTCTTGCAGTTTATGGACAGAGTCTTAAGTCAAGTCGCGATTTCTGTCACTGTTTTGATTCCACTCGGTTCAAAATTTCTCCTAATGCTTCGAGGGCCGTTTGAGAAGTCAGTGACTTTTTGAATTTCCCCCGAAACACTGAGCCCTGAACGCACCGATCGCGGACACTTGTGAAGGCGTTAGAAAACCAGTTTCCCTACAGGACCATATGGACGTGGTGATGTCCTCGCATTGTCCTCACAACTAAAGTGATCCTCTTCGGGTGAGCTTAGACTATTGCCAACGCGTGTCAGCTAAAAAATCGCACATTCCAGTCGCATTTCATGTAGACTGCAACTCAGTCCCAACAGAAGATGAGTAAGTGCATGTTTATGCAATCCATTCCGATTCAATGCGCATTGCCGATGCACTCTGCTGATGGCGTTGATGTGTGGCTTACGTGACCACGCAACTCGTCATTAAATCACTCCCGAGACAAATCACTCTCCTTTGTAGCATCTTTAAGTGCCAAGAAACACCGCCACGCAGTGACAAGCTGCACGTAGGCCATCTCCGCATGCATTCACTGTTTCTTTGCGCACGCAGGACGCGATGTCAGTCGTATATAGCAATAATACCCGCTGTTGAATATGCGAACAGAGTTCAAACACCGAACGAATCAGGTTTAGACGAGGTAAGCACTTGATGCTGGGATCATGAATGAGCGCCTCTTTCGCAACACACCATCAGCGTCCCACCTTTTACTAGCCCCCCAATGCCTAATCGTTAAATGGCCGCTTACTTAAGTTGATGCCCGTTCAATTCCCCAGCACACCCAAGGACACACGATGCACCGTGGATAATTACGCGCCATGCACGCTGTGCTTTCCCAGCTTCCTTTCGTTGTACTTTTTTTTTCCGACCACAGCCGTGACATTTTTCCGCTCCAAGTACTCCGTTTGGGAAACCTTTTCAAACTCCATCCAAATTGTAATGGGTTCTGTCGGACGGAAAGGAAACAAAGCGCAGCTGACACTCAAGGCCACCGTTAATGACACTCTGAGCTCGTTCCGGAAGCGTATTCCGCTCGTTATGGACTTCTCGGGTGCTGGCAGAGCACTCTGACGCTGACTCAGTGATAATTAGGCCGCAGCGTCTTCCGCAATTGACCGCCGTGCATTGCATTGCAGGCCTTTGGCGCTTGGCGACCCCGATCAGTGCGCGTCTTGCCGCATGCACTTGTGTAACTGGCCATAAAACCAAAACATTATTAGAGGATTCATTAGGGAATCATTTGGAACGCCTCGGCTCGTCAGTGGGTCTCTGTGTAATAAACAATCGTCACGATTCGATGTGTGAGTTCGGTTTTAATACAAATCGCTTCGCGCAGAGCGACATTGAGCAATCTATGGGCAAAACGAGACCTGTTTTGAGGCAGCGGCCAGCGTGATGGGGAAATTAGGCAAGCGTTTGGTAATAATTAATACTTCGGAGCATGACCATAGCTGCGGCGGCGATGACGATGACCACGGCAACAACGACGATGCTGTCTGAGGTTAAGTCGCCACCAAGAGCATGTGGCTTTTGATCACAACAATCGCTGGCACTCGCTTAATGCGGCCGTAAAGCGAAGGAAACTGTTATACTGCTTAAGTGGGTTGCAGTGATTGTGGGCAATTAGTACTGAGCGACATTAACTCAAGCCTCTGAGTCATGTCGATGGACAAGTGATTGATATGCTTTGGATTCAAATGAAATGTGGTACTTTTGGGTAACTATTGCTCAATCTTTGGGTTTTTGTCAATGGTGGGGCATACGCTGATGGTGTCATCTTCACGCGGGGAATTCGGGAAACCCCGGAGGTTGGTTAGGCAGTGGAGCTTCCTGAGAACAATCTAATTTGCAACGAAACAGTAAACAGAAGAAGTGTTCCTTGATTAAGGTGACAGCGGTGAACTTCCGTAGATGGAATCAACTGTGGCACCGCCACTACAACTCAGTGTTGCCTGAGTTTGTGCGTCACTTCTTGGGCTGTAGGGAAACTAGGCATTTTGCCAAACAAATTTGCCAACCAATACGACTCGAGTGGGCACGTGATGTGACTCGTACATTACCGTCGACGAAGCTTGTATGTAAATCATGAAAGCATCAAATAAGCACTCCCGGCTTTGCCAGCGATCAGATGACCTCCTTCAGTTCAAGGAATCTATCGTTGCCTTAAATAGGTCTGTGTCTAGGGACCCATCATAGAGTAAGATAGCATCTGACCGACATCTCCATTAGAGATAGACAGTCTGGTGTTCATGGACAGTTTGACCAAAGCCTTTATAGCCGCCCGACTGTCAATGTAAAAGTGGATAGCTTTTCCATCCATTGGACGAGCAACCTCTTGAATATCTGTTACTTCTGCTTGGAATACACTGCACTGTTCCTTGATTAAGGTAATCTAAGGGACGTTGAGATTCCTGGTGAGGTTCCAAGGATCGATTGAGAGATTTATTTCTGTTTCCTTTCTGTAATGACCACTGATCCTTATTTTTTAAGGAGACTGCAGACACCACAATTATAGGGGATCATCCAGCAGGAAGTATCATTTTAGATGTCTCACCATCTCATCAGCTGTCAACAACGAACTCTCATTTCGCTCAAGAAAGCACGAAGCTGTATTTTCTACATAGCATATGACATGTTGCTGCTGATGTTGGAAGACAACATCAGCAGCAAAGCCCTATTGTGTTTCAGGCACGAGGGTGACAATATCACGGCAACACATTAAAAACTACTAGCCCTAGTCAACATCCAATGTCTCGTCGCACATCTCAGTCAGCTGCACTGGATTAAATCCATCGATTTGACTGTCTGTGACATTTTTACGATATGGAACCCCCAACTCTGATCTGACGTAGCTAAAAGTGTGACAAAACAGGACGTCCAAATACAGACGACCACTTTGAAGCACATCTTCGCCTATAGAGCCCAGTTGATACAATAATTGAGTTGATGATGTAGTCCTCTGATCAATCAACCGTAAACCAAGTTCGCATTCCGATCGACGTCAGGCACTCCTGTAGTATTTCTGATTGTCCAAGGAGCCAATGTACCCTCTGATAATTTCATTGTTGTGCATCAGCTATACCATAAAACATAATCGGAGGAAATCATGCCCGACGAGTATAATCTCAGTATCATTTTCAGTTGCACTTTATGCTGGATTCTGGAAAAGTTCAGTTTTGGCATCTGTTTGACTACAGGAAAAATTTCTGAAGGAAAGAAAATTCAATGCATACTGGCACAATTTGCTGCGGTATAAAATTTCACTGCAAAAATGTGTTAAGTACCACGAGTATATTGCTTAATGTTGGCACTGCCTCTGACAATCATCAAGGATCCTCTCGGACAGGCAGTGATTTTAATTGATGGCCGCATAGGATGAAGGATTTTAAAAGCCACACCATCAATTACTCAAAGTTAATTAAGTAAACGAGTAAGAAATTTATATGACTGCCGCAGAACAATATAGGACTTCTGGCTCCAGACTGCAACAATGGAGCCCTTCAGAAATATGTTACCTTCATACTAAGAATTAACTAGATTACTAAGAACTAACTCGGCGGTAAATAGAGGCTGCCCTCATGGTGGCGTCGTATCTCCTCTGCTATGGTGCGTGCTGGTTGACTCAATGCTTGACGCTCTTAATAGCTTAATAGCTCTAATGTCTACGCCCAGGCATGTGCGGATGATGTAGCTGTACTGTCTGGATCGTGCCTAGCGGCTGTGTGTTCAAAAGCGCAGGCAACTCAAGACGTGATCGACAACTGGTGTACTAGAAATGGGCTTTCATTTAACCCTTTTAAAACAGAGGTCGTTCTCTTCACGAGGAGAAGAAAGTTGACTAGTCTGACTCAACTAGTACTAAAATGTGTCACCATCCGCTTTTCTGATGAAGCTAAATATCTAGGTGTTATCTTCGAAAACTTCTCTGGAAAAAAACACATTGAATCGAAAACTAAGGGAATTTTCGGCAAATCTTGGGGTCTATCACCAAAAAGATCCCTTTGGGTGTACTCGGCTACGATAAGACCCCTTCTTTCATATCCATCGGTCATTTGGTGGAATAAGCTTTCGCATAAATACGTACTAAGCTTCAAAGAATGGATTGTCCCGGCTGCATAGGGATCTTCCCTAGCACGCCTGGCTCTGCTCTTCATGCACTCTCAAGGCCATCTTCCGTTCAAAAAGAAGTGGTGTATTGCTTAAAGTTGCCACTGGCTCTGATAATCATCAAGTATCCTCTCGGACTGGGATTTAAAAAATGTTGGTACAACTAGCACTGGAGTTTCGATGACCTTGCTCATCGTATTTCCTTTGATCCCAGCCTCATGGATATGCCGTCTGATGGAAGGACACCAGCAATCCAGTTGCGACGCAAATACAAAGTCGACATTCCCTGCACTCAGGACTGGCTCTGACCAGAATCTCAGCCAGGAAATGAATGTAGTCGAATTTTCATGGATGGCTCCAAGACCAAGGAAGGGTCTGGCGCTAGTGCCTTCGTGGAGGGCGACAACATTAGACTGGACACTTCGTTAAGTAAATTTGCGTCGGTCTTCCAAGCGGAAACCTATGCGATCCTAATGGCCACGAACTACTTATATTGTGAAGAACTGGTGGAAGTATTTGTGTCTGTAGCGACAGCTAAGCTGTGCTTAAGGCCCTACTCAACGCTTTAACCACTTCCAGGATAGTCCAGTAATGCAAGTCTTCTCTGAATTGGTCTGAAAAAGTTCCGGGCCACCACGGGAAATTAGATCGCCGATGAACTTGCTAGACAAGGATCAGAGAAGATACTCTTAGGACCCGAACCTGCGTTGGGACTACCCGCGTTTTCGATTAGGGCTTCCATCGATGGCTAGGCTTCTCGAGAGCACAGCCGGAGTTGGCATGACTCTTCAGGATGTAGACAAACCAAGCGCATGCTCCCTAATGTCTGCCAGAAATCTGCGGCATTCTGGTTATCTCTTAACAGAAAAGACTGCAGACGACTTACCGGCGTACTAACGGGCCACTGCCCCTTCGCCAAACACCTAAATGTGCTTTGCCTAAGCGACGAAACACTCTGTGACGCCTGTGGAGAAGACGACGACACTGCAGAGCATTTCCTCTGTCACTGTCCCGCTTTTGTTCGGATCAGGGGGCAGTTATTTGGATCACAGAAGCGCCTTTTTGTATTCCTGCGGACAAAAAAACAAGAGACAAAAAAAAATAACTGGGTCGTAACAAACCTCTAAAAATCAATAATTTTTACTTTCATTTGGACAAGTGTGAGGCTTTTAGCGGCGGACACAGGAAACGCATTCGTCAAAATTTTGTAAACACGGAAAATGATATCCGGGCACGTTTAAACTTTGAAAAGTTATTGCTGGAATCTAAGTCGAGTGGCTGTGATCCGTATGGATGATGTCCGGAAGTCAACGCATGCTGATTTGCGAGGGACCGGACCGAATCACCGGAATAAAGACCGATGCAAGGCAATTTGGTCTTGACGACTGGAAGCAGTGTTTTCCAGACCTTTATAGGTCAAGCTTAGACCTTAAGTAAATACACATATCTAAAAATAAACCTTAAAACCAAGCCTGATGCAGAAGCAGTCAAATTCAAGGCATATTTTATTGCAATGAGTCAAGTACCGAATTCAATACCCCGGTCATTCAAAAATAACTGAAAACTTAAACTAATTCATTTTTCAAATTTTATTGCAGTTCAAAGAGCCGCATAAATCGAGAGAGAACGACCTCAGCCAATGTCCGGCAACAATTTCACTTTCATTCGAATCAAATTGAGTCGGTCTACAGCCGAGAACAAATTTTATTCAGTTCAGATTTGACCAAGTGATGGTATCTCACACATGCCCAGTGGCCGGTGTTATGAGCACCCCGTTGCACATCTGTAACACCCCAGGCAACAACAACTCACCGGTTATCCAAAAATCGTTATAACCATCACCACCAAAGCCCGCAATAAGGTCGATCACTTTCTAAAAAAAAATCAAAAAAAAGATAAATCCAAACCATCCGATAGAGAGTTGAAAAGTTGTCTATCCAGCATGTGGCCATTGGTGGTGGTGGCCCCCCGCAGACACCGAGCCCCCTCCCCTCCCCCAACCACACTCATAAACTTCCTAAAATCTAATTGACCAGTTGAGGTACAATGGTGGTTTTTTGTTGTTTCTTCGTGTGTTTTCAAAGCCAGCGAGTGAATGAACTTCAGCGCGGTATTTGGCCTTACGTCATCACCAAATGTCAAAATATCGCTTGTGTAACGATTCGATTCGATTCCGAGTTATCGAACCGAATTCACTTAAAACGCGCTGATTTAATGGTCCACCTGCAACGACGACAACGGATGCCCAGTTGTCTTGGCTTGTTGTAATCTTCGCCGCGAAAGAGCGCCGAATTACACGGCCCCATCGGAGTTTTCCATCAACGGAACCAACACAATGCCCATTGGAAATACTTCATAAATGCGAGCAAATAGTCTTGCGTAAGGTCGACTTGTCGAATTTGTTTAATGTTTTCATCGTCTCTCATTTCGTTCAACAAAGGCAAACAAGAATTAAGTAAATTACATGACGGCATGGCGGCGCGATGATAAAGGGCCCCATCTGGACGCTTCGGTGATGACGATTTCGTCACGAATTGTGAAAAGAAAAAAAAAACGAAATATTATCATTTATTTGTCAATGTTTGTCTTATGCGACGTTTGTTTGAACTGAGCAGTTGCGTGTGTTCGTCAGACAGTCGAGAGCAGATATGGGCTTTTGGGCCGAATTTGGAAGACGACTTGGCGGAAGAAAGCATGTGGCGACCTTGGCGAGAGTCCCACACGGTGCTCCCAAATCGGCCGTAGAAGCGTATTAATTCAGTGAAGATGATGTTACGAGCAGAGGCGAGGGAATGCGTTAAAGACTGCCCCAAATAGGGACTTGTTCAACGTGCACCCGTTGACATTGTGGAACAGGAAATTTTGACGGATCATCTCATGAATAGTTTATCGATTTAATGCGACGATTGTGCCAAAGAATGACTGGTTGAATGAATTTTGTTGAAAATGAAAGATGCGCGCTGCAAATGTTTTTGGAAAAAGTGATGCACACGATTTATGTGAAATATTCACTTTTCAATAAATATAAATAAAAAGGTTCACTGCTCGGTAAAAGTACGCTTTTATTAGACATTAGGTGTGTTTTTTTGAGAATCTGCACTCAGCTCAGTATTACTTTTACATGCGAAGCAACAACAAAACGAATTGCTGAGCAGAAACCAGTCAGTGATATTTAACAGTCAACACTGACTAGATCGCGTTGAAGAATCTCAATCACAGATTGCGCCAACGAATGGTCAGAGAAACTATTTGTTTCTTAATTGTTGGTATCCTTCGACATCCTATGACAGTTGCAAGTGTTTTTTTTTTAAAATACTTGTCTTTTCTATATACATATATGAATATAAATAATATAGAAGTTATATAAAATAAGAACATTGCAATTTTTGAATCGTGTACAGAGCAACAACAAATCCACTTACAGTATTGTGAAATATACTTACTTATAAAGGGTGATTTTTTAAAAGCTATAGGAAAGTTTTTCAAAAAAAAACACATAAAATTCGGAAAAATGCATGAAATCTTTATTTGAATCGATGGTACGGTCCATATAATTTAATGTTCGAAGATTATTTCATGCAAATTTTGACCTTGACTGCGCCTCAAATGGTCCATCCGCTTAGTCCAATTTTTGCATACTCTTTCCAACATTTCGGCCGGTATCTCACGAATAAATGCTTCAATGTTGTCTTCCAATGCGTCAATTGAAGCGGGCTTGTCTGTATAGACATGAGCTTTAACATAGCCCCACAAAACATAGTCTACAGGCGTTAAATCGCACAATCTAGGCGGCCAATTGACCGGTCCCGAAAGTGAAATAAAATGTTCACCGAACTCGCCCCTCAAAAAGTCCATTGTTGCGCGTGCTGTGTGCCATGTGGCACCGTCTTGTTGAAACCACATGTCATGCAAGTCAAGCTCTTGCATTTTGGGCAAAAAAAAGTTGGATATCATCTCACGGTAGCGCTCACCATTCACCATTCATCTTTGAAGAAGTACGGTCCAATGATGCCACCAGCCCATAAACCGCACCAAACTGTGACTTTTTCTGGATGCATTGGTAGCTCTTGCAATGCTTCTGGCTGATATTCACTCCAAAATCGACAATTCTGCTTATTTACGTACCCATTGAGCCAAAAATGAGCTTCGTCGCTAAACTGACCATAAAATGGAAGAAGCGCGCGATGAACTTTCTTAACAGAGAACGCATTTTGATAAGAAAATTCAATAATTTGCAAGCGTTGTTCGTTTGTAAGACGATTCATCGTTAAATTATAGACTAAACTGAAGATGTTTGACAGTGAAACAAAACACGAAACGTGCGTCAGCTGTTTAAACCGGTGTTGCCAAAAAGATAATAGCTAAAAAATCAACTTTATATATATATGAATATAAATAACATAAAAGTTATATAAAGTAAGAACATTGCAATTTTCGAATCGTGTACAGAGCAACGACAAATCCACTTACAGTATTGTGAAATATACTTACTTATCTGTTACAATAATTATTATTACATTATAGTTTTATTACATTTTACTTTTCGAAAATAAACGTTCACTTCTTGTGCATAACCCGAGTTATTTACACGCTCCCGAAACCCGCTCATAGAATAAAAAAAAATTAAAATAAAGCAATCGAAAAATGGAAACAGTTTTCTTCGTCCGCCGAAGCCTCTAATCATAGAGCATGACAAAGATATGGCAAGGGAATGGAAGCTTTGGAAACAAAAGTACGAGTATTTTGAAGTGGCTTCGAAATCTGAGCAAATCCAGGTGGCGACATTCATGTCCTCAATAGTTCATGCAGCCATACTCATATACAACTCGCTTCCAAAGGATCCTGAAGAAAAAATAGAACAGTTAAAAAACAATTCGATTCATATTTCGCCCCTAGACTGAACGTGACGTCAGCAAGAAGACGAATCAATTGATGAATTAATGTCTCGACTAAGGCTGCAGGCTCAACATTGCGCATTCAAACAACTTACCAACAGCCAACTACGAGATCCGTTGATTCTGGGAATTCGAAATGAAACCTTGCGCACATAACTACTATCGGAAGACGTTTCCTTGGAATGGCATTTGCCAAGCGACAGAAATAGCCAAAAATTCATCAAGCTACAACTGCCGACCTCAATATAGTGCATAAAAGCAAACCGTCAAAATCCTTCTGCTGTCGAAACTACGGCAATAAACATGCTATTCGCAGCTGTCCAGCCTTCCGCTACGTCTGCAAAAACTGCAATGGAAAAAACCACTTCGAAAAACATGTGTCGTAAATCGAACAAAATCAAATCGCACAGAAAAGTGGAAAGTTGTGAAATCCAGAAGAAAGAAGAAAGAAAGCGAATTGTTTATAGGCTGTGTCAAAAGCTACAATAACACCGACTGTGACAAATTTACAGAAGCAATGTACATCAACGACGGAAAGTACGCAATAGAATTGGACACTGGAGCACAACGTAACGTCCTCCCATGGAACATTTTGGAAAAATATGGATTTCTTACATACCCATGCGGCGTAAAGCAACTCGTCTCGTTTTGTAACGAAAAAAATAAAAGTACTTGGCGAATCCATTGTGCGGTGTAGAATAGCAAATACCCCCTGCAGAATTGCATTTAAAATTGTGGAAAAAAACGTCAAACCTATTCTCGGTGCTAAAGCATGCGAGACATTAAACTTAATCAAAAGAATTAATAGCGTTGATATCGACTGCAACATTTATGAAGGACTAGGTTGCTTAAAGGATTTTGAATACGACATAGATTTGATCGACAATCCTTAATTCAGCATATGTCCAGCCCGTATAATACGTTGTAAGATCATGGACACAGTAAAAAATGAAATAGACAAAATGGTGCCATGAAAGTAAGCCCACGTACCGACTTAAAAAAAAAAAAAAAAAATAATGTGAGTAAAGAGATGTTTTATTGAGAATCGACACTGAGCTGAGTACTGAGTTCTCAAAAAAATACGCCTATTGTGTCGTGTTTAATTCCTTGAAAATGTATTTAAAGCTCCAAATTACCAATTTTGCGTTTTTTTTTCGTTTCAAACTATTTGTTGGCGACATTTTGTAGTTTTTATTCACAAAACTCAGCCGCGATCCACAAATTGGCGACAAAAAAATCGCAATATCTTCATAAACAATTTAAATGAGGGTACTTACATGCTTATTTATCAACATGAGTAATAGCTGCCTTGACTGTAAACGGTCCTGGTCACGATGCTTCCAGTCATCAAGTCGTAGAAGTCTTGCGTCTACTAGGCTTCCTAGATCCCAGTTGTTTCGACACAACGAAATTTATCTGAATTTGTGTTGACCAATTAACGATGTTAAGAACTGAGTAAGGAATATTTGCAAGGGCCTTCTGGCAGAACGCTTATAATCAATGATCCTCCTCCTTGCTGTCTACACCAAGATTGAGGTCTCATGTTTTATTTGCGTCGTCGTAGAAAATGTGTGTTTTTTTTAGAAAGCTGACGATCGAATTTTGATTACGTGTTATGCAATCTGCCAGTCGCTTCTTCGTTTTTTGTGGCATTTGAGAAGGCATTCGTTGCGATGTTTTGTGAAGATCCAATGGAATCCGCATTAAAATTGTGCGTTTTTCCTTCCTCACACCTTTTTTTGTTGTTTCCGTTTTTAATAATTATACTTTGTAGGAAACTGCGTACAAAATAAATGAAAAGTCAACTCGGACTGCGAAATGAGTCGAAATGTTTGCGAAACTTGAAAATGAGGGAGGGATTATGTAGCTTCTTAATCCTCGATTAGTTGTTGTCTGACTTAAACGAAGAAGGAACAGAGCTATGAGCAGTGAGAGTGACAGTGATACTTACAGCGTTATCTGCATCAATAGTGATCTGCTGCACGAATGTTTCACAATTCATTTATACCAGTACTCGTCACTATGTAGGGGGTTTGTGCACACAGGAGAAAGTTGTTGATCGCTCTCAACTTGGCGAACAACGATCCTTGTCGATGCTTAGATCAAGTTCACATACAGTCTCCTAGCGGCGCCCCCCTTGATAGCCTTCTCAACATCCGTTGTGAGGTGAACTAATGTACGCAACATCTCCCTTCTGGCTGTGCGGAGACCTCACAACCCATCCACATAAAACAAAAACCGTTACGAGACTGCCTCGGACTTACGGACGGAACCAAAACAACGACGACATGGCGGAAAAAAGGACAACAATTGGCGAGTGTGCTCCTGGAACGTAAGAACACTCTACATTCCAGGAGCCGCTCATAAACTGGAAAAGATCCTCACGCAGTACAAGGCGGATTTTACTGCGATCCAGGAAATACGCTGGATAGGACAAGGGACAATGAAGAAGAAAGAGTGCGACATATATTACAGGTGTCACAAAACGTTGCACATATTTGGATGCGGATTCGTTGTGGGAAAACGGTTAAGAACGAGGGTCATCGACTTCAAACCGATAAGTGATCGCCTGGCTGTGATCCGTATCCAAGGCAGATTCTACAACATCAGCCTATATCAGAAAGCAAGAAGTCGTCACTCTGTACCTCATTACATATGAACAAATTGCATGGCCATTAACAGCTTCGCTCTATATAAATCAACTCCAGGCCTGGAGGGCATACAACCCATTATTCTGCAAGAATTGCAAGACCTAACAATTCCATGGCCTACGCCGATTTATAGAACTGAGTCTTCAACACCCACGTAACCGAATCGGGGCGTCAAGTTCTGGCATCCCTAAGCTGGGTAGACGTAGCCATGAAAGCGCAAAAGACTTCAGAACTCTGACGGTAATGCCACATCATCTACCTTTGGACTTTCATATTGAAAACACTACAGCACATAGCTCCATACCGAGAGATCTCGTATTATCCCCTACAGACTATCAGCAGCCGCTGTCCTTTCTACTGAGTCGCAACCAAGAATATGCATCCAGAGGGAGCTGCAGAAGAATATAACCTTTTCTATGATTGGCCGCTCAAAAATGTCCAGTCAGAGATGAGCCTCTATTTTCATTGAGGTTTTCTCTTGTACCAACGCCATTCACAAAGCATCAGTCGACCGACAAACATACAATTTTTGAACACCCAACATCTTATAATTAAAATAAAACATGTTTTTAAAACGTTAATATGCCAACACGACATTTTTTTCGCGTTTTCAACTGGGCAATCTACACTGACGGCTCTAAGATGGGCAGCGATGTCGGTAGGGGTTTGATCTCGGAATTTCTAAGCATTTCCAAAGTCTACTGACTGCTGGATAACTCCAGTGTGTTCCAGGCGGAACTGTTTGCAATCCGGGAAGGGTGTCGTCAATGCAGAAGGTTGTCATATGCATTGATGGCCTAGCAGCCATTAAAGCTTCTTTTACTTCATATTCATAGCTAGTACAGGAATACCTAGCTGATCTAGCGTCGTTAGATGGTCCAAGAACTATACAGCACTTTCCACAACTTTCGGGAGAACGAGGCGTTTTAGTGGAAAAATGTCGTGCATTTTTTTTGCATTTTCAAACGATTTCCCTTGGAATGCATGTATTGTGCAAATGCTATGCGAAAGCCCGATGATGTTTTATTCCTGTGAATTAGAATACTTTAGGTCATCAAATTGTTATAATAATTATGAAAGTAACTGTTTTTTTTTATTGCGCGGTGTAATAAAATGCATGTCTAGTTCACATGTCGCAAAGAGGCATACATGTGGGAAATTAGAGCGTTATTGCCGAAAAAATGTTTGCCATTTCTATACGATTTCGTGGCACTTGTACTATGTTCCTAATTTCATTAAGATCGGTACACGGTTTCAACAGGTACAGATTTATATAACTCTCATATAAAGCAGAACAACTGAGGGACTTGCACGCACGAGTGTTCTCCTCAAAAATTTTTTAATGTTCTTGTACCTGATTTCTGCCTTACACCATAAACGGTGTTTTCTTTAGAGCTATAGAACTTTAAGTTGGCAACACTATTTTAATTGGCAGCCATTTTTTCAGCTGTTAAAGTGATTTATTTTTAGTTTGGTTTGGTCGTGGTCGGTGAATGAGCCCAAAAAAAGATTGTCGTTGAACACAATTTTCATAAGCGAATTTTGTTTAGCAATGAAGCTCACATTTGGTTGAATGGATATGTCAATAAACAAAACTGCCGTATTTGTGAGTGATGATAGTCGTCAAGTGTATGTTGAGACACCGTTACATCCACAAAAATATGAATAATTGGTCCGTACTTCTTTAAAAACGATGCAGCGACCACAGTCAATGGTAACCGCTATAGAGCCATGATTACTGACTTTTTCGTTCATCAATTGAACAACCATGATATACAGGAGCTGTGGTTTCAACAACACGCAACATGTCACACAGCTCGTGCCACAATTGATTTATTGAAGGAAACGTTTGGTATCCGCATTGTTTCACGTTACGGACCCGTGAATTGGCCTCCAAGATCGTGCGATTTAACGCCGCTTGACTATTTTCTGTGGGGATATGTGAAGTCGCTAGTCTACACCGATAAGCTTGAAACGATTGACCACTTGGAGGACAACATTCGCCACGTTATAGCCGATATACGACCACAAATGTTGGAAAAAGTCATCGAAAATTGGACCTCCAGATTAGGCTACGTCCAAGCCAGCCGTGGCGGTCATATGCCAGCCAGAAATCATATTTAAATTCTAATGCCATAAGATTATCTTTCGAATAAAGTAAATTTCATGTCAATTTAAGAAAATCATCTTTGTTTTATTCCATTTCAAAGTTCTATACCTCTAAGAAAACACACACTTTGCATCTGTACTTACCTAGACTCATAAGAGAGTAACATAAAATCTGAGAATCTGAGGCCCAAATGTCATTTCAGTAAAACGTAATTTCATATTATTTCGACAACTCTTTCGGCACACAGGGCAAAAAAATATCAAAATTTCAAATTCTCTCTTCACATTTCGGTTTGCAAAAAATCTCCCAATGATATCATACATCTTCAGTCAATGGCTTGGTTTTTCGATGAAAATTGTCCTCTATGTCCTCGGGAAGCTGTTTCAATTGTCTCTTCTCGTGTTTCTCGTGCGTGAGCTATTCACGGGAATTCTTCATGTGGTAAGATGTTCTGTCAAAACTCAGTACAGACATTCAATTTTAGTCTATGTATGTGTAACAGTGTTCGTCCCTGGCAAGAGCAACAATTAAGTTGGTGGACAACAATTCGGGGAGCAAAAACATCAAAATACTCTACTCCACTACCAAGTTGGGGCACAAGTTGAAAAAAGGTCGCCACACGCCGGCTTTGATTGGCGCCGACGAAAGCAATGGGAGGACGTATTGAAGACATGGAGGCTGACTTGGTGCCATTTGGCAGAGAACGATGTTGCTGAACTCCGAGATATGCGAGCTAAAACAGGCTGTGCACGCTTCAAAGGGTGCATGCAGGGAGTTGATGCTTTTGAAATCATCGCAGCTACGAAATGTGCCCGTAAGGTCAGAATACTTGACCATGCTTGTAGTATTACGAGTCCAGCTCTGCAGTGGAGCATTTGGGATAAAAATTACTTAATAAACGAACGAATATATATATATCGTCTTTCTTTTAGTTGTAGATTGTCGTCTTTTTTTTTAGGAGCATCGCATTGTTTTTCCGGATGGAGTACAGTGACTGCTTAGGCCGAAGACACATGGAAGGTCTGAGCCTGAACTGTAGCTGCCTTCCATCAATCACGGTCCTGGGCGCGCTGCTTGCAGTCATTAAGACGAAGGTGTCTTGCATCCGCAATTACTTGGTCTTTATACCGGAGATTCGGTCTTCCTCTCCTTCTCGAACCAGGAGGATTGGATTCGAAGAATCTCTTTGCTGGAGCATTGAGCCATACGCTCGGTGTGGCCAAGCCAATGCATTCGACGGATTTTTGCCTTCCAGACAACATCCACATCTTGGTACAGCTCGAAGAGTTCACTGCTGTGTCTTCTCCTCCATTCAGCTCCTCCTCGCAGACGGGCTCATATATCCGAAGTAGAACTTTTCACTCGATGGCACCCAGAACTAGCTCTGCTGTTTGGCTTAACGTCCAACTTTCGGTTCCATATAGCAGGACTGGCAAAATTAGAGTTTTGTAGAGCATGAGTTTGGTCCTTCGAGTTAAAAGGTTTGACTCTAGTTTAAATTTTCCCAGGATGCCGATGTGAGACCGTCGCAATACATACAAGAGAAATCGGAAAGGAACTAGATGTTCAACTTCTTAGCCCACCGACGACATTTTAGCCAAGACTTGATTCCATGCACACTCCCTCGAGTTCATCATTGCAACACGAAAATGGGAGCACACGTGTATTGTCAGACTTGTGAACTTGTGTTTTGTGAAAATGGTATACAAATGTTGCCAAAATTCGAAAGAACAGGAGCAAAGGCAGCTATATCAGCACGCTTGTCCAATCGGGAGTATCCGAGCTAAAGAACGGATATGGGTGGAACACGCGGAACACCCACGTCGAAGTGGATAGTGACACCTTCTGCATGCTTTGCCGTGTTTTAGTTTTTAGTTCATCTTCCAATTGCTGAGATGAAATTTCATGCAAATCGTCCGATTCCGGTATTTTCCGGGACAGAAACACAAACAGAAACAAACCAGTACATTGTACTAGTGTACCAGGCAGCAACTTACATTTGCTGAAATTTCTTTGTTTTCTAGAGGAATCTCAGCAGAAACTTCTGTGATGAGAGGCCTTCATCATCAGCTCTCACCTCATCAACACCGAATAGCTGCCACCCTGATCCGAGCAAAAGTCCGGACAGTGGCAGAGGAAGTGCTCTGCAGTATCGTCATCTTTGCCACAGGAGTCGCAGAGGCTAAGGATATTTAGGTGTTTGGCGAAGACGTGGTGGCCAATTAGTAAGCCGGTGAGTCGTCTGCAGTGTTTTCTGTCAAGCGAGAACAAGAATGCAGCTCGTTTCGTACAGACGTTGCAATTCATAGGTCTACATCCAGAAGATCCCGGTTGTGGTGCTCTCGAGAGGTTAAACCATCGATGGAAGCCTTAACCAAGGACGCAGGCAGTCATAGCGCAGGTTCAAGTCCGAGAGTACCTCCTCTGATCCTTCCCTAGAAAGCTCATCGGCGATCTCATTTCCCGTGATCTCGTGGTGGCCCTGAACGATAAAATTCAGAGAAAACTTGCATTTCTCAACTATCCTGGAACGAGGTAAAGGTCTGAGCAAGGTCTTAAGCACAGCTTGGCTCTCGCTACAGACATAAGTACTTCGCCCCTTCCGCCTGTTATTCACAATATAGTTCGTGGCCATTAGGATCGCATAGGTTTCCGCTTCGAAAAGCGACGCAAATTTTCCTAACGAGGTGTCCAGTCTAAAGTTGCAGCCCTTCACGAAGGCACCAGCCCTAGATCCTTCACTGGTCTTGAATTCGTCCGTGAAGATTCGACTACATTAATTTCCTGGCTCAGATTCTCGCCAGAACTAGTCCTGAGTGCAAGGAAAGTCGACTTTGTATGTGCGTCGCAGTTGGATTGCTGGTGCCCTTGCGTCAGACGGCATATCCCTAAGACTAGGGTTAAAGGAAATGTGGTGAGCAATTTTCGCCGAAGCTTCAGTGTGAGTTGTATCAAAGATCACTTCTTTTTAAGCGGAAGATGTCCTTGAGAGTGCACCCCTTGGTGTGGATATCAAGGGGGGTTCTATGCATTACAAAATGGGATTTCTGAAGATCTCCAAAGTCAAGTCCTTTCTAATGATTCTAAAGTAACGATTGTGAATGCACATCCGTTTCGAGACATTCATGGAAATCACTTGCCAAGTTTTCAATGATCGTTATTACGTGAAACAAAAAAGTTTCCATTGCAATAATACACATGTGATAAGATAAAACCGCAACGCCACGAACAATTCATTAACTTCGTGCGGGAGTAGAAAGCGTTTAACCAGTTTAACCTGTTGCGTTGGGGAGTCAATCAGTCCCTCAGTCTTGCAGTACTGCACCTCAGTAATGTTTTCGCGTGTTGGGATGGAAAATTACCCAGTTTGTTGGGATCAAATGTCATTAACTCTTCAACTTAATAGACCGCTTAGAACAAAATAATAAATCGTGTGAAAAGAACTTTGTTTACCTATTTCCAACTATAACTACGCTCAATTCGATTTGATTAATTGTCATGATCAGTAAGAGAGGAGACAGTTTACGTCATAACGATTGGGGGAATTCCTTGAATATCGATTTACAAAAGTATGTAAGTGTGCAGCTAGAATCGTTAACCACAGATCACTTCAAGATCAGGGTGGGTTAGATTGCTTTATGAGAGTAGTAATGCACAACATTGTACGCCGTGTGGACTTCGACATCAATCCTCTTTCATTGCATCAATCTTCGACTATTTGTTTGTAGTTGGTCACAGAAAAAGTTTGTAGTGCGGGCTTACTCTGTTACATCCTCCCACAGAGGTCGAAATTGAACAGTTTTAGGTAGTTATCGTGGTGGAGCCCAGGATGGAGGGTGAACAGTGGGGCTTTCGTCCCGTCAGAAGTACAACCGACCAGCTTTTCACTCTAAGAATGGTACTTGAGAAGGCTTGGGAGTATGCCAAACCCATCTACAGTTGTTTTGTAGATTTGGAAAAGACATATGACCCAGTCCCTCGAGGTAAACTCTGGAGTGTCCTGCACTAGTATGGGATTGATGGTCCTCTTCTGAGGGTCGTTCAGTCTCTATACACAAACTGTAGCAGCTGTGTTCGGGTAAACGGTGCTAAATCAACACCTTTCACCGTGGGCGTTGGACTTCGCCAAAGGTGTATCTTGTCACCTCTCCTTTTCATTGAGTATATGGACTGGATGTTGCAGCGCGAGGTGACGAATGTTTCACATTGGCAGAGTTGGGGTAAGTCATCTTCTTTTTGCAGATGACTTGGTTATCCTCACATCCTCCCAGACGGAACTGCAACGCGCACTCGATAGGTTTGCGGCCGTATGTGCTGATGCTGGAATGAGGGTTAACGTGGACAAATCGGAGGTTACGGTCATTTCCAGAACGCCTGTTCAATGCACTCTGCATGTTAGTGGAGTCCCATTGAAGCAGGTGGAGAAGTTTAAGTATCTCGGGGTCTTTTTCACGAGTGATGGAAGGAGGAGGAATGCTGAGCTTTCCGGTAGGATTGGTAAGCTGGGTCAGTTTTGACACAGCTTGGTAGTTCTGTAATCAGAAAGGCCGAGCTTGGTGTCAAAGCCAAGTTAGCGGTTTTCAACTCAGTATTTGTTCCAACTCTCACCTATGGTCATGAAATTTGGGTAATGACCGAAAGAATAAGATCGCGAGTACAAGCTGCTGAGATGGGATTTCTTCGTGCTGTTGTGGGAATTACTCGCCGCGATAGGGTGAGAAACACGGCAGTGCGCGAGGAACTCAACATTGAGCAGCTGCTTCTTCGAACGGAAAGGGTTATGCTTCGGTGGTTTGGTCACGTGGCACGAATGTCCCCATCATCGCGACTTCCGAGGCGGGCGTTGAATGGGTCAGGTAGACGACCGCTTGGCAGACCCAGGACGAGGTGGTTGGACCAAGTTCAAAAACTCGCCGGGTTACGCTTGGGCATTGCTCCTGATAAGTAAGAGTCGATGGCGGAGGATCGAGTTGCCTGGAGATCTGTCGTGCGTGGTCTACCCCCGCGACCCCTTTAGTGGATTATGCTGGTCAGAAGATGATGATGATGATGGTGGTGGCCGTAGCGTTGTGGATCTTTCTTCTTCTACGCACTTGAACCTACGGTGTTAAGGTACGATCCCCGGTACCAAGATCTTGAGCGTAGCCACGTTGATCTTTCGAGAAAGGACCCAGTGATTGGCAAGAGCTATTCCGCATTTGGTCTCTGTGCTAAAGTCAATATTGATGTTTAGCAAATCGAGTAATAAATGGAGAAAAAATACCCACGCATTGTGATGTTCTGATCTGGACACCGTTGTTGCGCGTCCTTGTCGACGGATTTATCTACCACCCGATCCCAGCAAGTGTGTTACGGCAAGAAGGAGGTCCGAAAGTTTTACCAAAAGGTACAATAGTTATCTGGAGGGATAGACCTCGGACCGAAGCCTGCAGGGATGAAAATGGACAGCTAGTAGTAGAGTAGCAGTCGATGCTGAGACTTCTGCAGACTGTTAAACGGCTATGACGCCACCAATCCCGCTGTCAGGCAGAATGTTCCACTTAATTTGGACGAGGATGAACAAGAACTCCATCCCCCCGACTTCGAGGAGGTCAAGATAGCGATATCTAGACTGAAGTCGAATAAAGCTGCTGGAGCAGACGGATTGTCCGCCGAACTGTTTAAAGCAGCTGGAAATGATCTGGTTGGGCGCATGCACACCACATCATTAAGATATGGTCGGAGGAAAGCATGCCGATGATGAGTGGAATCTCAGCTTCGTTTGTCCGGCCACAAGAAAGCAATGAGGGTTCAGTCTCCTTAACATAGTGTACAAGATCCTCTCTGCCGTTTTGTGTGAACGCCTGAAACCATTCGTCAATAACCTGATTGGTCCTTTTCAGTGCGGTTTCAGGCCGGGAAAGTCCACCATCGACGTAATTTTCACACTACGGCAGAGCCTGGAAAAGACTCGAGAGAAGCAGATCGACACACACCACCTATTCGTCGATAAAGAGCTCACCGAGACCTTCAATGTCAACAAAGGTTTTAGACAAGGCGACACGCTGTCATGCGATTTCTTCAACATCATACTTGAGAAGATCATGGGAAACTCAAACGTCAACACCAGAGGCACGATCTTCCGTTCCGCGTTCAACTGCTTGCTAACGCGGACGACATTGACGTGACTGGAAGAACACAGCGACCAGTCAATGAGGCGTTTCCTGGCAGTAAATCAGGGCAAAACAAAGTACATGCTATCATCACGGAAGGACGCACAACATCGACGTCTGTTCGAGCGTCATAATGGACAGCAGAAACTTTGAGGTAGTCAAGGACTTCGTCTCGGCTGAGCTCTGCAGTAAACAGGGACAATAACACCAGTACCGAGATCAAGCGCGGAATTACTCTTGCCAATCGCTGTTTCTTTGGGCTCAAGAGGCAATTGAGTAACAGAGCCATTTCTCGAAGCACCAAGCTGACTTCATATAACACTCTAATCATCCATGTCCTGCTCTATGGCGCAGAGCCATGGACACTATTGAAAGCGGATGAAGAAGCTCTTGATCGTTTTGAGAGAAAAGTTCTGCGTGCGATCTTTGGTCCTGATGATGTCTGGAGGAGAAGATTCAACTACGGACTGTAGCGTCTTCGGATCCAACGCTTAAGATGGCTAGGTCATGTAGATCGGATGAACACCACAGTTCCGGCCCGAAGAGATTTCGATTCCGAGCGATTGGGACACCGCAACAGAAGACGTCCTCGAACGAGATGGCGCACACAAGTGGAGAAGAACCTCAACCAACTAGGTGTGCGCAATTAAAGGCAGCTGGCGAAAGATCGTGCTCGAGAGGCTTGTTGGTTGAGGCCCAGGTCCACCCCAGACTGTAGCGCCAAACAAAGAAGAAGAAGAAGATCCCAGCAAAAGTCTCTTCTTGACGGTTCTCTGTAGTTTGAAAGATCTTGCATATAGCCTTGGCCAGTGAGTTTTGCAGGATCTTCTTATGAAATGTGTTGTAGAAATGCGCGTTACTTTGCGTAAAAAACATTTCATGTTGACGACATTTGGAATCTGGATCGCAGTAGAAACATTTTGCATCACCTACCAGACCTAACGACTTTGACTTACTTACTTACTTAAGGTGGCGCTACAGTCCGGGGTGGACCTGGGCCTCAACCAACAAGCGTCTCCAGCCAGCTCGATCTTTAGCTAGCTGTCTCCAGTTTCGCACGCATAGTTAGTTGAGGTCCCTTTCCACTTGCGTGCGCCACCTGAGTCGCTGTCTTCCTCTACTGCGCCGTCCCTCGGGGGTGGATTCGAAGACTTTTCGGGCCGGAGTATTGGTTTCCATCCGCTCTACATGACCTAGCCATCTCAGTCTTTGGATCTTCACTCTTCTGGCTAAGTCGATGTCGCTGAACAGCCCGTATTGTTCGTCATTATATCTCCTCCTCCACTCACCGTCTATGCAGACGGGACCGAAAATCACACGAAGAATTTTCCTCTCGAAGCAACCAAGAGCAGCTTCATCCGCTTTTGACAAAGTCCATGCCTCCGCGCCATATATCAGGACTGGGACGATTAAGGTCTTGTAAAGCGTTACCTTCGTTGTTCGAGAGAGGGCTTTGTTTACCAATTGCTTTCTTAGCCCAAAGAAGCAGCGATTGGCAAGAGTTATTCTTCGTTTGATTTCAGCGCTGGTGTCATTCTCTAAATTGATAGCGGTGCCTAGGTAGACAAAGTTTTTGACTATCTCAAAGTTATATCTGTCTGCTGTGACGTTCTGACCGAGACGTCGGTGTTGGGTGTCCTTTCTCGTTGACAGCATATACTTGGTCTTACCCTCGTTTACCGCTAAACCCATCTTCGCGGCCTCCGTTGCAATACCCACAAAAGCGCCATTGACATCACGCAGCGTTCTTCCAATAATGTCAATATCGTCGGCATATGTGAGTAGTTGGACGGACTTCTGAAAGATTGTTCCTCTGGTGTTGGCGTTCGAGTTTTGAACAATTCTTTCAAGAACGATGTTGAAAAAGTCGCATGACAGCGCGTCGCATGACGAATGGCTTTAGGCGTTCACACAGTATGGCAGATAAGATTTTATATGCGATACTTAGGAGACTGATGCCTCTGTAGTTGGCGCAGTTCAAAGGGTCTCCTTTTTTATGGATCGGGCAAACAATGCTGAGGTTCCATTCATCGGGCATGTTTTCCTCCGACCATATTTTACAGATGAGTTGGTGCATGCTCCTTACCAAATCATCGCCTGCGGCTTTAAAAAGCTCGGCGGGTAGGCCGTCAGCTCCCGCAGCCTTGTTGGATTTCAGTTTAGATATGGCAATCCTCACTTCATCCGGGTCGGGTGGACGGAATTGTTGATCTTCGTCGTCCCTTTCATTGGGGTTGAATGGTTCGACTTTGACAGGAATGAAAAAAATATACATGAAGCAATAATATGATGTCTTGAAATCGTACATGGATCTGTATTGTTTGTCCCGATATGGTCCATAGCAACGCTTTTCAAAAGGTGTCGCTTGTGGTAGATTCAATAATGAGAAAACAAAACTCATTTCATGAAATTGAACTCGAAAACAGTATACAGCACATAAACGCTGTATCAAAAATAAAAGAGAAAATAAATAGCTTGGGATAAAAATAGTGCTTTGCGATGAGAGCACTGACGTAACGAACAATGCTCAGCTTATAGTTTACGTAAGGTATATGATCCAAAGTGAAATTATGAAGGATTATTTATCAATATAAAGGTGCTATTCGGATGGTGCTCGATATATGGACAGGGAAATATGGAGGAGTTGCCATCGAAGTAAAGTCGGTTGTTGAAAATTGTACTTTTACTCATTGCAGTATCCACAGAGATGCATTAGCAGCAAAGCGTATGCTAGAGTAGTTCAAATATGTTCTTCAGGAGGCCGTAAAGGTCGCCGACTGAAATGGGCAGTGGCCTCATAAAGGGTGAGTTTTTAGCTATTATCTTTTTGGCAACACTGGTTTAAACAGCTGACGCACGTTTCGTGTTTTGTTTCACTGTCAAACATCTTCAGTTTGGTCTATAATTTAACCATGAATCGTCTTATAAACGATAAACACTTGCAAATTATTGAATTTTATTATCAAAATGCGTTCTCTGTTAAGAAAGTTCATCGCGCGCTTCTTCCATTTTATGGTCAGCTTAATCGAAGCTCATTTTTGGCTCAATGGGTACGTAAATAAGCAGAATTGTCAATTTTGGAGTGAATATCAGCCAGAAGCATTGCAAGAGCTACCAATGCATCCAGAAAAAGTCACAGTTTGGTGCGGTTTATGGGTTGGTGGCATCATTGGACCGTACTTCTTCAAAGATGAATGGTGAATGGTGAGCGGTACCGTGAGATGATATCCAACTTTTTTTTTCCAACATTTTTTTCCACATGCCACACAGCACGCGCAGCAATGGACGTATTGAGGGGCGAGTTCGGTGAACATGTTATTTCACGTTCGGGACCGGTCAATTGGCCGCCTAGATCGTGCGATTTAACGCCTTTAGACTATTTTTTGTGGGGCTATGTTAAAGCTCATGTCTATACAGACAAGTCCGCTTCAATTGACGCATTGGAAGACAACATTGAAGCATTTATTCGTGAGATACCGGCCGAAATGTTGGAAAGAGTATGCCAAAATAGGACTAAGCGGATGGACCATTTGAGGCGCAGTCAAGGTCAAAATTTGCATGAAATAATCTTCGAACATTAAATTATATGGACCGTACCATCGATTCAAATAAAGATTTCATGCATTTTTCTGAATTTTATGTGTTTTTTTTTGAAAAATTTTCCTATAGCTTTTAAAAAATCACCCTTTACATACTGAAGTGAGATGCGTTAAGCAGTTGTTGGAAGTGCTGCTTAAACACATCCACTATTCCTTGCGGGTCAAGTGGACACGGTTACCGTCACAATTTCGAAGATCCTGGGTGCCTTTGCTAAGGTCTGAAGCCAGGCTTCTGGCTTTTTTTATAAAGGGCCTGTAGCTTTTGACTGTCCCTAGACTCTTCGATGTTCTTGGGAGGTTGCAAGAGACGTACACGTTTGTTCTCCTCCCGTCTAGCCCGGTACTCCTCTTGTGCTGCTCTTGTTTTCAGTTGCAGCGCTTTTTGGTATGCCTCGTCGGTTGCACGTTTCTTCTACTCACACTCGCCATCATACCACTGGTTTTTTGTCGGGGGTGGTAGGTAGCCGAAGGTGGTTTCCGCTACCTCTTTGATGGCCGAGCGGCAATGCATTCATGTGTCGGTGGCGTAGGTGTTCGACTTAGGCATACCGGAGAGTCTCTCGCTTAATTGCTCTTCGTTGGTTCTGGCAGTCTCCGGTGTGCTCAGGCGTCCAATGTCAAAATTCCTCTTTGTTGGCTGGTGCAGCATTCTGACATTGGACAGTCGAGCACTGAATCGTGCTGCCACGAGCAAATGGTCAGAGTCGACGTTTACCCCTCTGAATGTTCGAACCTACATATCTTTGCGAAATTGGGTCTTCTGCTATGGTGACAGCAGAAATCATTCTCAGATTAGAGAGAATACTCTAGAATAAATCTCTTCCACCTTTACCATACAGGAGTCCATAAACCTGCGAGGGCAGCTCGTACGAAGCAAAGGTATAAAAAGAGGTCGTGGTGCAATACAGCTTCAACAACAATAATAATAATAACGATAATGGACGTATGTACGTGGCCTATTTATATTCTATGTTTTTTTTTTTAGAGTGGCAGTAGTATTTTGACCTTAAATGTCATTAACGTAATAACACGCACCAACTCTTTTCAGTATCTCAAAAAAAACACGCCTATTGGCATGTTTTTTAAATTCGCAGACGCAAATGTGGCAACTTTGTAATTTTCAGGTGGCTCCAGTTATTTTTTGTTCGATTTTGACATAAACTAAATTTTACGCACGCCCATTGTGGTTGCCCCTTTACGAAAGACCGAGGTTCATACCAGCCTTTTACCAGCACCGCTACCGCTACGCTTACCGCTTCGAATTGAGAAAATAAAAAAAAAACTCAGTAAATTTTTCACTTGACATGAAATAGAAAACCCCATTTGGCAACACTTCATCTGTCGCACTGTCAGTCCTTAAAGTCCAACAAAATTATTTCCGTCAGTTATTTTTTCAAATTATCCGTGTAGGCACACTTTCGGTCCGGATTTTCTAAATTTTGAATGAAGCTTTATTGGGAAAGGCGTTTCTGGAAGTCGCTAAGAGTCCCTTTCCGGCTCTTCTTCTTCCTGCTCTGGGAATTGGTGAAAATGGCGGCAGTTGCTCTCCTGTGCATTGCCATCGCAAAGGCCATATTCTACTTGGTAAGGAGCTCTCGTCCAAGATGGCGGCAAACTGATGTGTCATTCTTTGCAGATGGAGCAGCCAGATCCTCTCAGTTCCGAAGCCCTGACAAGCGTCGTTTCAAAACTCGAAATGGATCTGGCGAGCAGAACGGGGACGGAGAAGACTAGAGAACAGGAGAATGAGACAGAGACGCGGAGAAGAAGTAATTCAATACCGACACCTGCAGATGTTTCTGAAACCGCTGCAGAGCAGCCGCCAGACATGAACTCTGTATCTTAAGCAAGTCGGAAGACAAAATCGTTAAAAATGGAAGAAAACCTTGTGCCTGGTTGCTGTGGAGATCGAGATCTGCAGCTGCACTTGCCATCAATTCCTCACATACAGACATGTATACAAAACGAAGTAAAAATTGAGTAAATTGCTTTTAATTTTATTGATAAACTGACCCTAGACACGGGTGCGGCCTACGAAGCCGCATTTATTTTCGCCGTGCAGTTGTGCGCCTTATTGGGAATGTTATCGCCTGGTGATTGAATGGAATTCTGGCGCTGGACGGTGTGGGGAATGCCACCATAAACTGATGGAAATGCCCACGGATTCAGGGTTTCAAGTGACAGTGTCAATGATTTCTTATTCAAATGTCATGGAACTGTGGCGTTCGTTTTTAACGTCATCTACAAGTTTTAGAGGTCAACGCGTGTGTTAGGTGTGCTTTAAGAAGGTGGTTTTTAAGGGAATAAATAGTAGCTAGTGCGAGGGCTATTTCTGGAGGTTTGATAAATGGAAGTACTGGTCGACTCTGTTGCCGCCACCGCCGTGCACCGTAAAGATTGACGTTATTAATGGCGCACGTTCATTTGACCAATTGTACGGTTATTGGTATCTTGAACGATAATTAGCTGAGTATGTGGAGGTGGCTGAATAGATGTGATGATGAAGAAGGCAGTGTCCGATAGAGCCATTAATCAAGTAGCTAATGTTCGATCGGCACACTTATAGCAGCCGCCAGTGTGGGCCCCATAATCTTAGATTTTTGGCACATAAGACCAAGCATCTAGCGCTAGTCAATTGGTTTTGGCAATCTTCTAAAGACACTAATAGAGATTCGCAAACCCATGTACTCGATTTTGGGAGTACACCTACGTACTAATCTAAACCCTGCACTTTTCTACCACTCTTAATGCGGAACTGCCGTTAGGTATTACTTCGCAGGGCTGGTTAGTATATCGGCTTCCCTTTCTCGAGCTTTCTTCACGCTCGTTATAAAAGCTCAAGTCTATGGATCTCTCAGGATGAAGTATTTTGAAGCAAATTTCTCCTCAATTCGATGCTAAAAAAAATAAGGAAAACAACAGCAGTCACTGTACAGAATGTCAATTACTGTCAACTGCTGTCAATTCTTATTTGATTGTCATTTCGAACAGACTCGTAAGAAGTCACAAAATTGTAAAGTCATCCCATGTTTAAGTATTTGCTGCAGACATGGCTGGATTGTTTCCTGTTCATCTTCCTAGAGGTGGTCAAATTTTACCTTCTCCTCTTCGTCATCTATGAACTGATCATGATGCTCCTCTTCGTGGTAATACATGGGTGTTCAATTATTTAGAATCAATTATTTTAAATTCCAATCAGTACGACAGAGAGGATCTAACAACGACGGCTGCAAGTGATCTGTTCAAGTACTACGTCAACGGAGCACACAACAACCTCTGCTGGCCGGGTGGTTACCCTTATGTCGTGGAATTACCGTCAGAGGCGCAGTTTGGACGTTTCAGAAAGGACAGACGATTGGGCAGTATCAAAAGTGGAATATTGGTCGTTTGATGGAAACATTTGCAAGTGATGTATTTTCTAGGAGTATCAATAAATGAAATGAAATGAATATAATGCGACAAATCACTCTTTTCATGGCGATGCACTGTCTGCACTTCACGGTATTCACTAAAATCCTGCAAAATACTCGGAACCGAATAGAAGTGGAACAGTGGCGTTACAGATCTTGTGCTGTAGGAGCGAATATTTCAACGTTTTCTTGGAAATGCTGTTGCAGTAGGCCCCGATGTGGAGTAATGCCATAAGGCGTACCTGTGAAGGTAGATCGTCCCAAATGTGCGATGTTAAATTTACGAGCAGACTGTTTCAACGTCATATTACGACTCGATCGACAGAAAGTTCATTTTTCATTTAGAGACTTGGGTTGTTTTCTGTGAATGATTTTGAATAGTAGGATGCATGATCTGTAGCTTAATAGTGCTTCCAGTTCACATCCAAGGAGAATGCGACGCTGGTCCGAGACAAATTATCACATTTTGCAAACAATTCACAGCCGTAGGTTAAGAGAGGTACTATGAGTACTTTGGCAAGTTTTAGTTTGACATTGGTGGGGAGTATGAATTTGATAATGGACAAACCTCTAAGAGACGCATATAAAGGGTGGTTAAGTTTTAATGGCCGATGTTGAATGTGAACCACATCTAAACGTCAAGTTTTTTTCTGCATTTCATTTGACATTTCTCAATTTCAGACTAATTCAATTTGAACCATGGAAAGATACACAATCGAGCAACGCTTTACAGTTATTCAGGCTTATTATGAAAATGGGCGTTCAAATCAAAATGCATATCGTGCACTTCGTGATTCGTGATTCGTGTTGAGGCACATTTTCACTTCAGTGGATTCGTCAATAAGCAGAATTGCCGCATTTGGGCGAAGGATAATCCAAGAGTGATTGTCGAAAAACCAATGCACCCACAAAGAGCGACTGTTTGGTGCGGTTTATTGGCTGGCGGCATCATCGGGCTGTATTTTTTCCAAAATGAAGACGGGCAGGCAGTTACTGTGAATGGTGTTCGCTATCGTGAAATGATAACGAACTTTTTGTAGCCCGAATTGGAAGATATGAATGTGGACGATATGACGGTGCCACTTGCCACACAGCTAACGAAACAATGGCTCTTTTGCGCGACAAATTCAATGGCCGTGTTATCTCACATGGTTGCGATGTCAATTGGCGGCCAAGATCATGTGCGCCGCCGAGGTCGCGGCCGCCCTTTGCCCTATATTTTGTTCCATACATAATTGAACCATACCAATATTATCATAATAAAAAGAAATGACAATAATTTCCTAAACAATTTGTGTTTTATTCAAAATCAACATCGGCCCTTAAAATTTAACCACCCTTTACAACTGTCAGAACCAAACAAATTTATTTTGGTTTCATCACTCTAGAGAATGTTACTTTGGAATGGTTTCTGAAACTTAAAGCGAACACTTTTCTTGCTTTTACATTCCTTTTACTCAGCAATGGCTCCATTTGCTGGCTATCCTTCCTGGTAGTTGATTTTTCAGCAATCTTCGCCAGACCGTTGGGGCACTGACTATGTTGTTTATTTCTGCTGCAATTGCCTTTGATGATATAAAGGGATTATTTTTGGCTAGTAACACTGTACAGGAGTCATCAGTGGAAGTCGTTTTTCTTGGCCTGTGTGTGTTTCTTTTGCTGGCGTTCTGGAAAGTAACCGATCTTCCCAACTCGTCGGCAATAAATTTGAAAGTCTTTTCCTGTTGTCTGTGTTTCTTGATGATACGGCTTTCTTCTTCAGAACAATGCCTGTTACGGTCCATTTTGTAAAAGTTCTTATATACAGAACACACATCAAACACAAACAAATACCTTTTAATTCTTTTTGAATAAACATATAAAAAATTCCCTATTATTTTGAACAAGAAACACACATTTGCCGTACTTTGCACTACTGCACCACTTACATGAATGATTAGCTGACTGCTATGCAAATAACGGTACCGAATAGTGATGCAAAAAAATGTATAAATGAGTAGAAATATCGATTATGCGTGATTATAATTGAACTATTATTTTGAAGAGCTCTGTATATGAAATTTGCAATAAGATAACACTTTAGGAAGATCAGTAATGAACATTGCGAATAATAACGGATCGAAAAGAGAACCTTGTGGTACTCCATTGTGAACATCACGAAAAGAAACTTAGTAAGGTACGAGAAGATTAACTTATTAGTGGGATTACAGAAGTTAAATTATGTGGATTATGACAAAGTATTGACGGATTAACACTGCCGAGTGCTTTCGAAAAGTCAAGCAAAGCTAGTAAGGTTGTTTTATCCTCATCAATAGCTTGTCGTATGTCGTCCGTCGGGCTGTAACACAGCTATGTCCTTTACGGAATCCTGACTGCCTTCGATTTAAAAGATTGTATCCCTCCATGTAATCTTTAATCTCTCGACTGAAGATAGATTCGAATACTTTTGACAACAACGGAAGAATAGCAATCGGCCGATATTGGGTTTTTTCCAAAGTGCAGGATACGCCGAGGTCCTGATTATGGTATTGAAAATTTCGGTGATGTGATAAAGTATAATTGGAAGCAACACTTTTATAAAGTCGGGGTGAATTTTATCCAGTCCAACAGAGGTCCTTATGGAGATTATTGCACAATCGACTTCCTACTTCTCGAGTGTTGTTTCTTAAAGGCAAGGAATCATTGATTGGAGGTAACAGAAGGCACAGAGGTGAATTGAATATGTAAACCTTCGGGGTCTATGCCATCATCGTTTTTTGATTTTGATCGGTCGTTGTTAAACTTTGCTAAGTAATAATTACTCTTAGAGTAAGGTGGTTTCTCCAGCCTTTATATTCATTATGCGTATCCGTGCACCGAAATCGTCTCCATCGTCGGAAAAGAAAGTCTCGCTTTCTGATGGCGAGGAGGATTCTGTGATTTAACCACTTCACTACTGACAACACGAGTACTCCACGATGTTCGAAAAAAACACGAAGAACCCAAAAACAAACGAACAACATACGCCAGAGACAATAAGTTCCACAGGGTAAGAATGGGACGGAGGAGCCTGCTGCCTTGTTAATCTACACTGACGACTGATGACGAAGGTACAGGCAATTCAGATGAAGGTACAATTTCTGGCATATGCACTACTCCTCCGCTGTCTTCCGATGATGCCATTGTCTTCGGCATTTGTCAGAAAATGTTTCGCCACAAAATGTTTGATCTTCTGCCTGCCCAACCACTGAAGTGTAGACGTATCGTAGAAGCTATTCCAGAGGCAGTTTTCTTACTATCAATGATTCCGATAGACGAAAGACATACATTTTTGTACACACGAGGATAGGCCATCTAGTGATCCCAAATTCTGCACAGGTGAGCCATCAGTTTTTAACAAACTGATTTCGAATTCAAATCAATGGGCATGTAATCTACAATTCGCGAACTTCATCGCCAGTACAAAACATCGCACCAAGATCTGAGAAATGCCTTTTCTCAAATTTCATCATCAGCTTTTTTGTTGTCTCTTTTCAGGCGCACGTAACCACAAGCAATGGCCACACATCTGACGTAAATACAGATCGCGCACTTTGCTACGTATGTACATAATTAAAAGACGAATAATTAATTTTTATTGACATCATTTAATTAGAAATAAACATCGCTTTCAATCAAATAATAAGTTATTCAGCACATGATGATTACATCATTTTTGTTTCACAATCGAACAAACCCAAAATTGCATCTGACATTTCGTTGACACTTTCGGCAACTTGGTGGATTTTGTTTTCTTCTTTATCTGGTCCACTGTGATATTTGTTTTATTATTCATTTCATTTTATTATTTAAATGCTAAAGAGAACCATGGGTGACATTGATGTAAAAGCTGGGATTAAACTTATCCTCCGGAAAATGGAAGAGGTCTATGCAACTAGGCCACAGGTTTGTACCAATTGATACACATTTTCGCGATTTGTTTCCACATCGCTGACCTTTCGCTGATAAGAGATATCCTATGTGTATAATTCGTTTGTAGGAAATCAATGCTCCAAAGCCACTGCTGGTAGCTGTGAGTAAAACAAAGCCAATTGAGATGATAATCGATGCTTATTCCGCTGGTCAGCGACACTTCGGTGAAAACTACGTCCAAGAGCTGGTGGATAAGAGTGTCAATCAGGATCTGTTGCAGCATTGTCCAAACATAAATTGGCATTTTATCGGTCATTTGCAGACAAATAAAATAAACAAGGTAATACAGAGTACTTATGCTTTGCTGGGGAAACTGAAATTGTCTTCTTGCAGGTTCTGAATATTCCTAATTTGTACATGGTTGAAACTGTTCACAGTCAGAAGCTTGCCGACTCGCTCAACTCTGCCTGGGAGCGTGTTAAAAAAGAGAACAAAGCACCGCTGAGGGTGCTGGTTCAAGTGAATACCAGTGGTGAAGTGGGTAAGGTAGTCGACTGTGTGAAATGTGAAATGCAACCCCTGAAATCGTATCCCTTGCTCTGAAACGTTGATATTCGGAAAGTCATCTCTCCGCGCACACTTTCATTGCGAAAGGAACTCTGCTGTTGAATGCGTCTAGTTCCAGAGGTTTCGGCTGTGTGTTGTCAGGCATTGCATCTAGCGTTTCTTAAGTGCACTCATAGATGTCGAATTAAAGCATTTTATCCATTCCCTAATCGAGAATGACATTCTTTTACAACTTGTAGAGCACATCACCAATGTTCATCATGCATAGTCTCCCCATAAGCTGGGTAATATAATCAGGAGATGTCTGTTGACAAGGTGTTGATTCTAAAGAATGATTTCCTGTCACAATTGCTTATTCTCTTAGCGCGACGCGTTGTGCTCTTTCTCACCTCCCCGTGCAACAATGCTGTAGGGACATTCCTTGTAATACATGAACTCGCTTTTTCGTTGCGTTGAATGCATTTTAAAATGAGTAGTCAATGAAACAGACCATTTTGTGGATGCCTATTGCTAAACCTTTTTGGGGAAAGCAAATACGGTTGATGCAGATGACTTGGTGGACCTCAATCAACATTGAGTTGAGAATAAGACACGTGATGCACAACAAATTGAACAAACGAACAAAATTTTGAGCAGTCTGATGTTCCCAGATGGAAGACCACCGTGCACTCGATAGGTTTGTCCACCTGTTGGGATGAAAGTTAATGTGGACAAATCAGAGGTCTATTCAATGCACACTACATGACAGTGGCGTCCTCTTGAAGCAGGTGGAGAAGTTTAAGTACCTCGGGTTCTTTTTCACGAGCGATGGGAGGAGTAATGCTGAGCTTTCCTCTGGGATTGGTCATGGTGGCTCAATTTTGAAACAGCTTGGAAGATCTGTAATCAGGAAGGCCGAGCTTGAAGTTTTAGTTCGGTATTTGTTCCAACTCCCACCTTTGGTCATGAAATTTCGGTAATGACCGAAAGAATAAGATCGAAATGTGATTTCTTCGTCCTGTTGTGGGAGTTACTCGGCGGGTTAGGGTGAGAAACACGACAGTACGCGAGGAACTCAATGTTGAGGAGCTGCTTCTTCGAACGGAAAGGATTACGCCTCGATGGTTTGGTCACGTGGCACGAATGGCTTCATCATCACGACTTTCGAGGCGTGCCTTGAATGCGATTCCATCAGGTGGGCGACCTCTTGGCAGGCGCAGGACGATGTGGTTGGAGCAAGTCCTTGGGCTTGGGCATACATCCTGATGAGATAGAGTCGATGGCGGAGGATCGAGTGGCCTGGAGATCTCGTGCGTGCAATACTTTCGCGGCCCGTGTAGTGGATCTTGTGGGTCAGAAGATGATGATCCAGCAAGAAATCCTTTTTTGTCTGCCCATAGTTCAGTCAAATTTTAAACTTGACTTATTTGTGGGAACTACACACAATTGACGTCGTGTCCATTTGGCTGAACGCTTACTGGCGATTCATTTCCCTTAGATTAGGTTAGTTTGAAGTGGCTGACTTCTGTAAGAGGCAGCAGCCACACTTAGGCCAGCATAGGCCCATTGTGCTACCACGCGGATCTGTGAATACCTATTCCGCACCAGTTAGTCCTTTCAATAAAGCGAAGGAGATGGCTGACTCTTATTATGCTTAGTTCCGCCAGGTTATCAAAGTAGTAAATACGGAATAAGAGCACTGCTGTTGCACTGCAGTTGCATAGGATGTTTACAATGGTTTCTTTCTCGTCCTCGTCTCTGCAGCTTCTGCATTGTAAGGGAGGCCAAGTCGTGAGTTCCAATGGCGCAATGCCCTTAGGTCTATCGGCGGTAGATTGAGAAGCGAGTTCAGATCTGCGGAGGGGGTTAACCTTCGTTTCCCTTATTTGGATTCAATTTGAAAAGGTGAGACTACGTTTCCAGTCAAGAATCCTAAGAAATGATCAAATGAGTGCCTTCATGCTTCTATTTTTACTGAGCCCTCTTGAATGTGGAAAGGTCTTGCTCGCTCCGAATTTTCCACTTATCGGGGGTGGATCTGGGCCTCAACCAAAGTACCACCTCAGTATCGGCTTTCAATTCCGCACACCACAGTGGTGGAAATCCTTCTTGACGTGCCTCCTTTGACGAGGGAGTTCGCTGCTGCGATATGACACATGATCGGAATCGAAGACTCTCTAGGAGCACGGACAGCCGTCTAGGACTGCCTTGACGTAGAACTGTCTTGACTTAGGGCTGCTTGGAGTAGGACTGCGTGTCCATTTGGCTGAACGCTTCATTTCCCTTAGATTCGGTTAGAGAAGGCAGCAGCCACACTTAGGCCAGCATAGGCCCATTGTGCTACCACGCGGATCTGTGAATACCTATTCAGCCTTGACTCGCTGTACAACACAAGGCTAAATCTTCTCCTACAGATGTCATTAACGCAAAGAGGGCCAAATCGCAAAACTGTTCTCTCGAAGAGACAAAGGACGTCTTCATTCGCTCTTGAAATTGGAATTGCAATACACGGTCTTTTAAACCAATGTGCACTTGGACTTGAGATGTTTTAAGGGGAGTGCTGATTATTTTCCTTCGTTCATAATTTGTATTTAGCCCGTGACGCATATATTGGCCACGGCTTCTTATTTCACTTACGTACATCGATGGCCCTCACCCACACAATGCCTCATCGGTCGAAGTTCCAAGGTTTCTGACGCCTGGAATGTTTCTTTCATTCCTCATCGATTATGAATTGCATGCAAATGGTTGTGTTTATTGATGTCTGTGCAGTTGCAGGGAGCGAGAATTCTGATAAATCAGTCTGCACCCCAAATGAATGCTCTTCCTTGCCACAAATGTACAAACAACTGCCACATTCCACTCGATGCACATGCACAGTCCAGATATATATAACACACAACTAAATGCCCAACATCAACTGACTCAACAAATTATTACATTTTTTTTTGCATTCAATAGAAAAGAACGGCGTTGCACCATCTGAAGCGGTCGGCCTGTACAAGCATATTCGTGAGAATCTGAAGAACCTCCAAGTTGACGGCGTGATGACAATCGGACAGTTCGGCTATGATTACTCTCTTGGACCGAATCCAGATTTTGTAACACTTATGGAATGCCACCGTAAGATCTGCGAGGAATTCACCCTCAATCCGTTCGCCGTTGAAGTTTCCATGGGAATGTCGGATGATTTCGACAAGGCGGTATGTTCACACGAAACTCTAGCTTTTTTCCGATGTTCTTTTTATAGCTCTCATGCTAGGAAAGAGAATACACACCGATATCGAAATTCTATTCAATCTGCGGTTGTTTTTGTTCTCGTTTTTCTCCTCAGATCGAAATGGGCAGCACCATCGTTCGTGTTGGAAGTTCTATTTTTGGTCACCGAGTGAAGAAGAGCGCCTAAAGCATCGCGGTCGACTGTAGCTAGCAAAGGGAAGGCACAAATTCCACAAATACAAGGCAACCTGGTCTTTCAGCAAGAATACGCTGTTTGTTTTATTTTTTTTTTTAATTTTAAGCAAAAATGCTCATTCCGGCTCTGTGAGAGGGCGGAGAATTGGATTTTCAGTGTATAATCGTTGTTAAGTGTTGTGAAAATTTTCCTATTACTGTAAAAATGTAGAAGTATTGGTGGAAAAATGAAAATACAGAGTTTTTCTTTTTGGTTGCGGATGTATGCTGTGCAGAATGAATGGAAAAGCTAACACTCATACTACGGCCTTGGCAGCTAAATTTAGAAATATGTAGTTCAATGCTTGAATACGGAATGCAGTTCCTTTGTATCTCCATTTACCGGGAGGAATATGAAGTATACGTAACCAAGTGTTACTTAACCAGGTGTGGTGAGGCTTTGTGAATCGGCGATTACGTTGAGCATGTGCTCATTATCGGGATCGAGGAGAATTTTATCTGCATTTCTTGCTTTGAGGAAATGCTCCTAACCTCACATAATCTCTTGGAGATGGTATAACAGTTAAATGCGAGCCCCACTTATGTAGCAGAATATGTTGTTTGCATGGAACTCTCAAGCTAATCGACTCGTAAAAGTTTAAAATACCATTCTTTGGAAGGTCTTCACTGGTTAGGCAGCTGCAAGTCTGTTACTGTAATAATAATAGCCCGTAGAGTGCCAGGGCCTAGTTTCTCAGCAACCACTCGCGTGATAATGTTCTCTCACGAGTGAAAGGGACCTACAGTTTTATGCCGACTCCGAATGGCCAAATTTGAGAAGCTTTTCCTAGACAATTATACTCTTCGAATGTTGTTAGTGACTGGAAGATGGAGGAACTGGAATTCCTGGCGTAAAAGTTGACGCATCAAGCCACAACGCTACACCAACCACTCACTATATTTACTATATTAGCTAGTAACCTTCTAAACCGACCAACCGGGATAAAGACGAAGACATCGCGAACGTAAGACAGCTGTCTCCATCTGACTTGAAGCAGCGTTCCCAGGACCGTCATCGATGGAAGGGAGCAATTGCTCAGGCCCTCCATAGGTCGTCAGCTTGAGAAGTAGGATCAGCAGCTTTGGGTGTTCTGCCCCGATTGCATAGTACATCAGTATTTTTTTTTGAAGTCACTTGCTGTATTCCTTACCAAATAAACAGTTGCAGCAGGCTAAGCTGGTAGCTAGCAGTGCCGTGGAGGAGGACGGTGACACGCTTGTGGTTGGACGGTTCAGCTGGTCGGACGGGGGTGGTCGGTTCTACTTTACTAATCTTCATTTTCCCGATACCTGTTGAGACACTCGGGGTTTGCTTGTAATGCTCGTCAATACCTTTATTTCCTCGCGATAGTGAGTGAGGTTCAGCGTGCACAACACGAGGTGATGATCAGTTGACAGTTCAAGCCATCCGTTTCATACACGATGGTACCACAAAGGGATCTATCAACGATTTCTGGTGAAGACTCTGACGGTACTAAGTGTATTTGAGGATGCCATTGTATGGAAGAAAGGACATGCCATTTGAGCAGCAAAAGTTCAACAACGTCTCTCCGTTCGCGTTCTGATGAGGATCATGGTTCCTCCCAATCGCACTCCTCCATGTCGTTACATCCATACCCACGTCAGCATTGAAGTCACCCATCAGGTCGCTATACCAAGGCAGCATCAGCTTCATTCAGGCAAGCTGCTCGGTCTGCACCTACACTAGAGCCAACGTTGACTTTCCAAGCGTGAGCTTTAAGATCCCTACTCTCCCTCCTAACAGTATCCACTTCAATATTCTGTCTGCCAGCCTAGGACTTGTGAGTACTCCCTCTCCCTATGCACACATTTGATGAGCAACTCCCGACAGGAAGATTTTCCACCCGTCCAAAAGGTCCACAGTTCTAGATCCTCCTTGCTTCGTTGAAGAGATAGCCACGATATCTAAACGATGGCTGCCAGCTTCCCGAACTAGCTCGAGATCCTTGCGATGAGACGTTCCATGCGTTGTACGTTGCCGTTGGATCCCCGCACGCACTGGTTAGTGCATGGCGTGTCTCCCCCACATTCCCATAACGGCTCACCAGGCCATTGACGAGTTGCTTGTATTTGCTTCGGGCTAAGCCCAATTGGATAACGAGCAGGACAGTCCGGTCACCAGAAGCTGGCATACTGTCCCCAATCAGGCCTGGCTCCAAATTGTCACCTGTCACCCCTTCGCCTTCTCATAAAGGCTGCCCTTCGTTAGCCTTTCAGGTTCATAAAGATGTCTGGATGGACCTAACATAACCTCTACTTGATAAGGACTCCTACTAGCCTTCTCACGTCCTTGCAAATGAAGCCGATCAATGATGCTGAGTGCCACAGAAAAGGAAGGTGTTATTAAATGCTTGAAGTGAGAGGGAACTACGTCTTCTTTAAGCAACAGCCATTCGCAAAGTGGGACCTTTGATGCCTTTGATTCTTATCCTGTGAGACAAAGCAACAACCAACTTAGTGAGTGCAACTCGAATTAACTAGCTGGAAAAGCCTCAGTTCCACCCCGGACTATAGCGCCACACATCGAAGAATATTTTCAAAATCAGGTTGAACATGGTGACAATTTTGTTGTAAAAGGTCCCCTTTATCTGGTCAAGTGAGCAATGCTTTATCCTCCTTAATAACAGCAAGGAACTAGGCCAGCTCTTGAATATCACAAGATCTTGATTACGCATTCTCGAATCAATACAGATCAAGAATTTAAGGAAATAGACTTCTTTTTCTCCGAATCATGAAACACGGGCAGGCAGAAACTGGATATCGTGCAGACATAAAGTCTCACCTTCATATTCAGAAGCTTACACCTTTGTTACACCTAGACACTAGATGACAGTGACGACTGTGGCGTTGTAGCCCTGTGCGTCGACTCCTACGCACTTAAACCTCGGCGTCTATGTTCTAGTCCAAGTAAGACAAAGATAATTTTCACGGCCCGACCTCTTTCGAGTCACTGACAATGCTCAAAGAGTATAACTGTATAGAAAAAGCTTCTCAAACTTTGCACGTCCGGAGTCCGCATAAAACTGTAGGTCCCTTCCACTCGTGAGAGAACAATATCATGCAAGCTGGACGCAACTTATATCATTATTGTTATTATTCCCATGTCTACCCCTCATACTATTATTAATGTAGTGAAAACTAACCGACACTAGTCGACGAAGAGCTAAGCAAAAGAAGAGTCTTTTATCAGTTGTGATTATAACTCTTAAACCTTGGCATTGTTTTGAGGAAGTCACACGTGAGTTGTGCCATTATTTGGTTCTCCACCGATGTGAACTGCGCAAGGCTGCCGACTTGTGTAAGCAAGTCATCTAAGATTTCTTGGCATTTGACAAGAACAGAGCCACATTGGGTGTAACAGTCCTCATTTCAAATTCATTAAAGAGTTCATAGCCCAGCAGGTCTTCTTCAAAATGCAGCCACCCTGATATCGGAAACATGTCTCAATTATTTTACAATGTTCATGAAATGAATCATCTGCTCTGGGTACTTCCGTCCTATATTCGGGATCCTGGTACGTACTGCTTTCTAGTGGTAATCACTGGGTGCCGAGTTGTAGATATTCCAGCGACTCTCTCGCATCACAAGCTGAATCAGATCGAATTGGATTCGCACCCAGAACATGTCACACGATTATGTTCCGGTAGAATTGAGAAGTTCATTCTCCGCGATGAGCCTGAAATGTCGATTGTAAGCGTTTATCCACTCACCGCCATTGATGCACAACACCGCCGATGCAGAGATCTCACTGCCTCGTAAACGCCACGCCATCGGACAGGCGAAAATATTAAATTTGACGTAAGCCACTCGATGACCAAAAACTGTCCTATTTACTCGTATATGCAGTGGAAGCAGAAAAACATAGGGTAGTCGACATCGCTAGGTAGGTAGGGTAGGTACTTAGCCAACCTGTCGGGTCCATTGTGTCCAAGTTCAGCTTAAAATATCTTCGGACAAGGGGACAATCAGCTGTGATGTCGGATGCGTCTGATTGTAACGATCGACTATCTCTGCTGTTCTGACAAGTATATTCCATAACTTAATACTTGGATACTCCTCCACTATTGGGTAAACAAGTTGCAAGTTCCTTTTCAACGACACCGATCGCCTGCTACCCAAAGTTACCTTCGAGAAGGAATTCTCCACCAGATTTCTTTCCAGACCGGATTGGATGTCTGACAACCAGATTTTGGCCGATCCTATGCGCATTTTCACAGACTGATCGAAACGGACGGAAGGGGTGAGTATCTATTCTAAAGACCTCAATACTGCCCAGAAGCTCCCTGACCACATTAGCATCATTGCTATAAAAGGGGCACTGCCTTGGCTCAAGAACAACGTAATATACAAGAGGGATATCACAATCTGTTCGGACAGCCAGACCGCAATTAAGTCCCTGCCAAATGTTATGTTTCAATCAACAACATCCATTAAATGCAGAGATCTCACTGTTTCGTAAACATCTGAGGAAATGAAGTTACTTGAAATTCGAAATTTGAAGCACTTAAAAACGCAGATCTGCACAAAGTTCTTGGATCCTCCTTATCCCGATGCTTCAGGTCCTCTTTAGAACAGTCCAGGTAGGGGTTCCTTGGGACCAGCGTGCTCAATCTGTGATATATGTGCTTGCAAGGTCGATGCAGATGTTGTCCATTTAACCACTCAAGTTACTAGGTGTTTTGTGCAGTTCCGTACAAGAACAGCTTTCACATTCTGCGACTCCGACTCTCTTGACTTGGCCCGTAACGCACGCATTGACTCGTCTTGAAAGGAAACAAATGAATCTGGCTGTCACCCAAGCCACCGAAATGACAGGCGCTTGAATCAAATCATCGTAGACCACGTTCGATTTGACCATAAGCACAATTGAAGCAAAGGTCAAACAGCCATTTTTCAAATGAAAAGAAAATTTGCAGCAGTTACGTATTGCTCCACGTCATCGAACGGACAAATCACGCAGAAACAAGATACCCTTCCCATTGGCATAGATTCAACAATTTTTGCGTTTACGCATAACAACAAGAATTGGTCGGCGGTTGTCTGCATCATGCTCAGAAATCTGAAATCCGGATCATCGCTAAATGACCATACTTGCATGTACTGATCACCTTTCAGTTCGGATATTCAGGAAAACCAACAGACCGCTCCGATACAAGATCTATCGCAGGTAATGTGTGCCAAAAACCGATTGTCATTTATTTCGACACATCCTCACCCGAAACCACACACACGCGAGCACATTGTAGGTGCTGTCGGTGTGTTCTGTTCAAAATTAGAAACGGAAAATCTTGAATTCACCAACTGACCGGGACCGAGACCGCCACTGGGGGAGGGACGGGGGGGTGCCACAACGGGGCTGTTTGTGTTCAAAATGAAAATTAAATCTATTTCTGAACACTGCCAGAGTTTGGATATTGTGTTGCAAAAGAGGCTTATGCTTGCTGGTTCCCCCCCTCCCCCCTGAGTAGGAAAACTTTGTCGTTAGACTAGGCCGACGGCGATACATCATAACCATACCGCCTTCCTTGAGTTGTGTCTAATGAACTTGTAGCATTAATCGAAAATGCATTTCATTCGGCGAGTCAACAGACCGTGGACACTATAATCGAACTGACATACGAATTTCAATTAAATTTAGAAATAAAATGGGATTGACGATGCGCGGTGGATGGGAGGGTGGTGTACAGCCTTGGCGGGCCGCCAAGTTGCCAGACGCTCACCGAATATCATCGAATGCCTGAAATTATGTAAATTTTTCATATGAGGCCTGCAGGCAGTCCTCGATAGGAGGAGAATGTGTCACTATGTTGATATGAATACCGACTGATCTGATCGCATTGATTGCATTCAAATCGGTTGGAGTGATGGGACGTATGGCGGACATATTTGGGTCTCTACTTAGGGACCAACGGACATCTCGGGTATCTTTTGAAGAAATATGGGAGCGTAGCCAAAGACGTCGGTCACAATCCATTAGGAACACAATGAACTGTGGGAAGAGGGAGAATATTAAATTTCACGTAAGCCACTCGATGACCAAAAACTGTCCTATTTCTATACAGTCGACATCGCTTGGTGGATAGGTAAAAGGGTACCTTTACGGACTTACGGCCATTGCTCACTTATACCAGTCTGTTGTGTGCATTGTGCTCCAATAGACGTCACTACGTTCTGCTTGAAATATCTTCGAGCAAGGGGACAATCAGCTGTGATGTTGGATTCCGGGACTGTTTCTTTACATGGCCGCTGTTAAAGTCTATCTACTTTGCTGTCTTTATCCTAGACAAAATACTACTTGTGCATCAAGCCTCACTAACAAAAGTGGAACGCAAATAGCGTGCATTAAAGTCTTAATAATTGATTTTACGAAATCTTTTAAACTACAATCTTGTGCTGACCTGAACTTTTTTTTGTCTGTATTGGAATGGCTAATGAGGCAATTTATTTGTTGCTGTTTCTCTTACTTTCGAACAGGACCGTTAATTCCAATAACAGGAGTGATGAACAGTGACAAATACATCGAATTATTGGAAAGACGTCTGGTTCCTGAGCTCTCGAAAATGTGTACATACATGGAGAAATCCCATTTTTCAACAAGACATAGCCTTTGTTCGCGGATGAGGCTATAACTTGTGATTGGACTGGCCAAACTCGCCAGACCTCAATCCTATAGAAGACTTGTGGGCTATAGGCAAAAATAGGCCGACTCTACAACAAAAACGCTGATTAAGCCAGTTATTCAAGTGTGATACCGGGATCCAAAAAATCACTGAAAACTACCAAAAACTTTGGGAATCCATGTCAAAGCGAATCACAATGTTGCGAAAAGCTAAGGGTGGACACATTGAATATTAATTATCAATTCACTGAACATCTATTACTTATTTTCGGGTTTTTAAAAAAAATTATATTAGTTTTTGAATTTTTTTTTTATTTACATAAATTTGCACACGACTGTATATTATTGTGACTGAATATACTCCTTCACCTTTGGCAACAAATAGCACCCAGCACAGCCCTGAGACTCAAAACACTCCGATTGTAGTCCGAACTTACCGTCGATCACTCAACCAGTCTTAGCGAATTCAACTTTTTTGCCAATGACGCCGATCGCCTACTACGCATCTTCGAGAAGTAATCCTCCACCAGCATTCCCTCCAGATCGGATTGGGTGTTTGACTACCAGACGCTGGCCGACGTCCTGCATATCTTCACAGATGGATCGAAAACAGACGAAGGATGGGTGTCTATTTTAATAATAATAATATGGGTGGCGTTACAGCCCTAGAGGGCCAGGGCCTAGCTTCTCAGCAATCACTCGTGTTGTGCGTGCTATTGTTCTATCACGAGTGGCTGTTCTATTTTAAAGACCACTTCAGCGTTTTCCAGGCAGATAGGCTTGCGATAAAAATGGCACTGTCCTGGCTCAAGAACAAGGTGATCTCCAAAATTGATATCGCCATTTGTTCGGACAGCCAGGCCGGAATTAAGTCCTGGAAAATGTCATATTTAATTCAACAACCTTCATTAATTGCAGGTTGTGGCTTTAGGAGATGGTTGAGCATTTCAATATACATCCTCATGTTAGTGCCCGGGACGCTATGGCATACCGTGCAATTGCACAGCCCATGAACTCGCTAAATGTTGTACATCCTCTTCTCTAACGCCAGTGGGAGATCCACCTTCTATGTCGATCGCTAAAACCTGCCAAAATACACGCAGTTAGAACACCAAACAGCAAGTGGCTAGAAGGCACCACTTGCCTTAAGACCAAGCAAAGATGACCACCGCTAAATCTTAAACGATCACTCTGTCTGCTCAGACTAAGCATACTTTCACTCAGGGCGCCCATCGGCGTCATAACTGAACACTGCACAATGGCAAGCTACACGTATGAAGTGGAGGTAGACAGCCGTAGTCTACTTTGTTGGAAAAGATCGATATCATATTGAAGTTCAACAGCTACTCGAAACTGCCCTTAAGAAGGCCAACCTAGGTTTCCATCGCATTTATCCCTTGATGCATAAACAAAATGGATTAAGCAAGAGCTGCTACTCTGCAAGCAGTTTTTACGGCCGTTTTTAACGTACGGCTTCCCAATATGGCACATTTCTTCGACCAGCATGGAGAAGCTCGCAATTTTCGAAAGGAAAATACTGCGACTGTACAGGTCTCACCTTCGTAAGGGACCATCGAAAGCACCACAGCAACAAGAAGCTTTACGGCGAAGCACGCATTATCCCCTTACAACAGTACATGGTGGCACTGTTCAGAAAGCAGCTTCTAAACATCAACAGTCATCCTAACGAGGCAATCAGGAACCTGAGAAACACCATCCTCGGACAACGCTACCTCAACGCGGTAAATCTGCTAAGTGAGCAGAACTTCCCAACGATATCTAACAACCAGCTGCATGGCTTCTACCAGAGCAGCGTTATCAGTCATCATCGAGGCCAAATCGGCTACCACACCATCACCCAATCCCAAAAGGACCAACATGGACACACGGATTTGAACAACTCGATGTAAGCAATGGAAATTGTAGAATAAAAAAAAATAAACACTAAACCGATATTGTTATACCAAATTTTGAATTCAACAATTGTACATCAGTTGTGCCCATATTGTTGAGCCAACACCCTAAAAATTAGTATTAAACACATTGTTATAACAAACTGTAAACAATTTTTTGTTCAGAATGAATGATCAACATTTTTTTAAAAAATCGATTTTTGCGCTCGAGTGTGTACATACGAGTATGACGGATGAGCTTCGAAATCATGTAGTTTTTGGGTTAGTCAATTTACACCGCTTCAATAAGAAATCAGCATTAAAAGAGACTTCCGACTTCGCAGCTGACATCCACTAGTCCACTGATGAGGTATGGTTTGACATTAAGTCGTTCATTCTTGACAGGTAATCACGAGATCATGTAAATAGGATTCTCAGAAAAAATGTTAGAACCATTAAGTGTCCTAATACTGAACTAATTTGGTTTAATGATTTTGTTTGAATTGGAGTCTGAAATTTCATTGTTTTTTTTTTTAATAAAAGACTGATGTTTTCTTAATTTGTTTTTAATAAAACAAAAAAAAAAAATAATAATATCACTGCAATTTGGTCTCTTATTTGATTAGCCTCGTGGGAAGTCACATCATCGTTTTGTGGTTCCATTTCATTTGAATCATTTTCAACAGCAAAACTTACACCAGCTTTGTCCTGTATCTTAAAATGTCTACAAATATTGGCCCTTAGTAATAGAAAATCATAAAGTCGAATTTTGTTAGGTGTAGCTAAGGTACTTTTAAGTTTCCGTAGTAATAAATCAGTTTTAACAAAACTCGAATTTAACGTAATCATTGTGAATAAACCTGTCATATTCGCTATTGTGAGCTAGGACAGCTGATTTTGACACTCATTTTGAAACATTAAACTGTCACTTTTAAATTCGACTTAGATACGATTCGGCCACATCTAAATATTTGTCGATTTTAGAAGTGGGTTGCTCGTTTATTACTACGGATTTCGTGTTAAACTCTAGTTTACGTAAAACTCGAGTTTAAATTCCTTTATTACTAAGGGCCATTATCTTTTTTCTGCCTGAGGTGTTTTTTTAACGCTAGACTGGATCACTCAGCCTCAAACCTGGTCCATTGTACTACCAGCAGCAGCCTCGGTAGGTAGGTAAGTGGGCTGTCAGCGAAATCGCCAGAACACTTGTGATATAGTCCTATAGTCCGACTACTACCACTGATCGACAACGCCAGTGATATTGCCGTTAATTTGATCCCAATGGCAAATGATGACTGAACCAGATTTGAAAATCGGATAAAAGCGTCACTGGGATTCGGACCGGGAGACCCTCTAACCAAGAGCAGGCACTCAACCAACTGCGCCATTCAGTACTTCACAAATACAAATACAATGTAACGCGCTGTAAACATTAATGAGTTGCACTGCCTAAGTAACGGGCCTTGCTCCTGAAACGATTTTTCAAAATGCCGAATGGACATTCTCGATCGACGATCTCGATATTTTCCATTTTTTCGATGGCATATCCTTTTTTTTCCATTTGCAATACTGCAGCAATTGAACAACACACATTTCTTATTTTTGTTGAACTATTTCAAATAACAATCTATGTACACAATTACCTTCAATTGTCACACATGAAAAATGTAAATCGTTTTGAATTTGAAATTCGCTCGATTTGGAAATCGGATTTTGATTCGATTCACTCTCGATACTGCAGCCTAGGTGTATATCTCTATAATAATTGATTTCTGTTTTCAACACTTTAAAAAAAAAAAAATTACAGAGATATTCCGAGTTGAACGCTTCATAGTAGGCTGTCCTAGTCTTTTTCTTAATTCGCTGTAGCTGAACCATTATTTTGATAGTGTGTCACTCAGAGCAGAAATAAGAGAGCAAGGAGATATCCAACTTATACCTCTCTTGCCCCTTGATTTCATCTGACAGCGTTTTTTATACGCTTTTTCTCCCCTGTCTGTGAATACATGTGAGCTCTTACGAACAGCTGGTAAACAGCTGACACCTTTTCCCAACCGTAGTATTGGGGTGAATTAGAGTTCTTATTTAAAAATTCGCTCGTTACTGAACTTTTTTCAAATTTTGGTGTTAAATTTTCAACACAGAAAGGAGGAGTAAGCAAACGAACAAAGCGTATGTTCATGAAGCAGATTTATTAAGCTTCCATTTTTGGGAATTACTATCTGAAGCACTAGGGTGAAATTAATGAATACATTACTTAATGTACATATTTATTTCTGCACATGTATGAATAAAACATAAATGCATTCACGCGAAACTTGTGTAAAAGTACTAATAATAATAATATTGAAAAATTTGCATAAATCATTTAAAAAAATAACTTTTTTGGTCATTTTAGTTTTTTAAAGAAATGTGATGGAAGTTTATTCCAAATTTTGACAACTATTTTCATGAGTTAGTTTTAGTTGCATTATTTAGACATTTTTCTGAACAATTATGAATTTTAAATTCATGAGTTTTCACAATTCATGAATGATATACAACTGCAAACTGATCGCCTATATATTACTTTGAAGAATTAAATTGATTCAACATATTCCTGTAAATAGATTCACATGTATTATTTAAATAGCATTACATTTTTATTCACCCAAGTATTATATGTGCTCTTAAAAAAGGGTGTCACCTTTTGAACACCCTCCGAACAATAGTACATGAGATTGGGCAAATCCATGAATCTGCCGACGATTTCCCACAAAATCCACGAATCTGCCGCCATTATCCCACAAAATCCACGAATCGGCCGCCATATTGTGGTGGAGTATGTGTGATATACAAGGGAGTTCCACTACTCTCACATTTCTCTCCGGTGTGGACTAGGGGAAATTCTCGCCGAAGTTGGATATCTCCTTGCTCTCTTATTTCTGACTCAGAGTCGATAGAAGTAAGCTTTCCATTCATGTTTATCCTCGCAATAGTCAAAAGTAATTATTGAAAAGGCTGTGTTCGGAGTTCACTACCCAACTTTCTGTTTGCGATGATATAGTGAATGCTATGAAAAGCGGGTGAAGGAAGCTACAGGTATTTTGATGATAATCGTTTTCGTGAGCTGGTACACAGCTGACTATAAATAAACTAGAAAACTACTGCAAAACCTGGAATTTCGCGGCCAACATAGAAAAGAGCAAAATAATGATATTTCGTCATGAAGGATATTCCAAAAATTAAGACTGGTCTTACCAGAAGCAAGCGATTGAAGTTGTTCGAGAATACAAATATCTTCTCATTATTGCGAATCTAACTATTGAGAAACGTCTTAAAAGCAGGATATCGGAAGCAAAATGCGGTGCATGTGGTTAGTCAGAAATAATTGCATTTAAATCATTGCATTATTGTTGTCAGTGACTCGAAAGAGGTGGGGCAGTGCAAATTATTTTGGTCGTACTGGGTTTCGAACATATATGCCGAGGTTCAAGTGCGGATACACGATACACGAATGGACAAACACTCAGCGAATTGAGCGTAACGAAGCTAAATCCGTTCATATTAATTTTACGTATAAGGATGACTCTCAATGTAAAACTTAAATGGAAAGCACCCGTCAACCAAAAACTTGTAGTGCTTCAATTAAGATCTAAAGACATGTACTGGCTTATTGGAAAGTATTCCAAGCTAAGCATTGACAACGAATTGCTTATATACAAGCAAGTGCTAAGACCCGTCTGGCCGTATGGTATACAACTATGGGGTTGTTGTATATACTAGAAACATTTCAAAATAAAGTACTAAGAACCATCGTCAACGCACCCTGGTATATACGAAACGACGATATACACAGAGATCTTAAAATTCCATCAATCAAAGATGAAATAAAGAATTTTGCTCATAAGCATAAGTGTCGTCTGGAAGAGCACATAAACTCTGCCGTCCTTCCAATTCTCGACGAAAGTAACGCTTTCCGCGCCGTCTTCAAAAGACTAAACCCCTTAAAAATGAAAAAAATGAATCGACGCACAGACCCACAACGCCACGGCCGCCACTATATAATAATAGGTAAAAGAGGAACGCGAATCAAAAATTCTTCTCAGAAAAATTAGTTGTAATCATAATGATGGAGCTACATTCATAAAGAACGTACATCTTCAGTGAACCACATGCTCCATTAAAGCGGTCGTGTTTGCAAAGCACGCGCGAGAGACCTCCAGACCTCGATCTTATGCTACCTCTGCCAAGCGGTGGAATGTTTTATTAAGTCTGGTATCAAAGTAGAGACGGCTCTGTATTGAGGTAAGGAAGTTAGAAATTTAAACAGCATTTTGGACACATATCGGTCAGTAACTTGGCCAGGAATATTGGATTTTTGTTTTCCCATATCAGAGATTATTGTTCAAAAGTAAGCTGGTCGTTGTCAGCTTTCTTCAACTCTTGAGGAGTGTTGATGCAAATCCAACTGCAAATTACTCCATAATGTGCGGTAAGAAAAGCCCCAAATGGTTGATAGATTTGGCTGTCACTAACGACAGCGGTATTTTCTATAGAGTGTGCATTTTGATAGGGAAAGGGGCGTAACACATCTTTAGCAGAGCCCATCTCCTCTAGAGCTTTGTTGAGTGTACGCTCAGATGGACAATTATGTTGGCCAGAACAGAATCGCTGTATTATTTAGTAAGTTCGCCCAAATTCTCACAATTAAACGTACGTTAAGTGTACCAATGTCAATTTCTCATTGACTAGTGCAATCAAGCACTTTGCTGAGATCTGTTTTTACGGTGGCATCTCTGGTTTGTTTCCAGGGATAAAGCAATCTAAAACAACTGGATTCAACTGTATTTAGTGACAACATTGTGAGTTCTTGTTGTTAGATGAAAAGTGGTGAGAATCCAACAACCCTCTCCAGATAGCACGGCCTCTGCTACCTTCTTCAATTTTGGACGCCAACTGTTGCGTAAACCCACTGTTTTCGAATTTAATTCTTCGTGCAGCCAGGTTTTACAAGTGTTCATAGGTTTGGCTATGTTGTATACGTAGTATCTTATGCAGTTCCCTCAAATGCCATCAATCAGCTTTGTATACGTCCATGCTTCTGCACTATAGATCAGGACTGGAACGCACAATGTATTGTACAAGGTGGCGCATAATTAATCAATAGGAAAATGCTATCATTTGCAAATGGCGTCGTACGTCAATCATATTTGACATTTGTAAACTAGACAGCTGCAGTATACAAGCAGACAAGCAATGGAGCGATATAATCTGCAAGCGCGTGGAATAATTGTGTGATCGATACGACACTATTTGAAAAAATTATCCTTCCTATCCACATTGTATGACTTTGTATTGTTTTCGTCATCCGCATATGATAACAGTTGAAACGAGTTCGGCAAGATAGTGGCTCCATGGTTGGCGTGTGAATTTTGGGCCATCTTTTTCGGACCAGCTAGAGTTCTGTACTGTCATCTTTGACAGCCTGACGAGTTTGTGCAAACTTGGGTCGCTGCTGTGATTGATGAAATATGTGGTGGATGACTAGGTGCACTCCTTTGGCCGTTTTCAGGATCTGCCGTAGTGTGAAAATGTCATCTATTATGGAGATCTCCGACAAGAAACCACACTAACAGGCATCTATCAGGTTATTGAGCAATAGTTTTAGGTGTTAAGAACCGCCAGAGAATTTATTGAACACGATGTTGAGGAGTTGTTAAGCTTGCCTTTCACAATGACTTTGGATTTGGAACGAAGAAATAAGGCAACAATCAAGGTAAGCCAACGGCTGTAGATAATGTATTTGAAAATATGTGGTGTCATCATCTGCCACAGTTTGCTCGTAGGAGCACTTGAATGGTTTGAACAGAAAGGTGATCATTATCATGTATCGTGTATCAGCTTACAGCTCGGTCGGTCTAACCTGCCTTCTATCCTTTGTCTAAGGTTGCTAGGTCTACATGCCAAAATATGCTTAAGGCAGTGTTAGAAGCAATTGAGAACTCTCGCACCTAGGATGGATATGAGAAGGTATACTTGCATGGCAGGGAAGCAGGCTATTCATAAGAAATGTGAAATATGTATGAGGACTTCTTGGTTCAAGCTCATGTTCAGTAACACCTTCTAATCTGAAGGGCTTGCAGGGACTCAATAAGGGCTAACTTTCAGTCGATCCGGTATGGTTGAACCTTTAATATTTTCGCATGAGCTGATACAGAATCAGATAGCAGACGAATGTCTGTTTAAAATGATCGTCAACAAACTTGACGTAATATTTAATCTCATAGAGGCCCTGAATCTGGGTTACTCGACGCATTTATCATCTGTGAATGTTTACAGCAATAATGTCAGATGCTGGATTGATTACCGCATCAAAGGCAAAACTGCTAAAACTGGGAAATATGTACAAAGAACAGAAATTTGAATAAAGCCAACCTTGAAACTAAAAAACCGAATATCATTGAATCACCCTGATCAACGGTGTCCTTAAAAAAAAATTCCAAAACACCTTTGACTGCATGTGTATTGGTTGCCGCTCATCCGACCCAGGACCACAATCATAATTCAGCTGAATGAAGCAAGACAATACTCACGTATCAAGCCTATATTTATAATTTGTTCAACTAACCTGCCCGCCCCCGGGGGCCGACTCATACCACTCCGCTGCGAAAATAATTGTTTTCCTCGCACGTATGCACGGCAGCGGTGGCAGCCTCAAAAAGGTGTGTATGCGTGTGACTCACTTTCAATACGCACCCAACCAAATAATCCGACAACAACACAGCGACGTAAAAGAGTGAAAATGAAAAAAAACGAATGCCCCAGCATTCTTGTGTAAGACCCATCAGTATATTCTTTAAGAATGTTTAATTTTAGATTTAGTCCGTCGAACAGTGAGCCATACTATACGCTAAAGCTACTAAATAAGGAATCAGCATATATATCTAAACAGCTACAGCCTCACTACATCCGCAGCGCTGACCGTCTATTTGGGATACCTCATATCGTGTTTAAGCTCACACACAGCGGCCGCTGTCTCTGTGTGCGTGGAAAATTCGGAAAATCTTCGATCGAAAATTCAACATAAAGAACAGCGTCTCGACGGTAAAATCGACCAGAACAGTCAGTGTGCTCTGACCGCTCGATCCAACCAGACAACTAAGTTTTAGCAAGATGGTAAGGATTTGAGAGTAAAATAAAAAAAAAAACTCAACAATTGTGACTACTAGTGAAAAGTTTTTCTTAAAGTTTCCTTTTTTTTTCAAAGTTTTTTCCTTTAACAAAATTGTTCGACTTCAAGTAAAAAAAAATAAGTGAAAAAAAAGACTCGTGCATTTTTTAACTTGTGGTTTTGAAATAATTACGCAATCTGTGGATTATATAACTGCTCGAAATCTCAAGGATAATGGATATTCCAGTCGAAGAACATTTAATATTTTTTTGTTAAAAAAATATAAAAATAAAAAAAGCGACAAAGTCAAAAGTGAAAATTAAGGAAAAGCAACCAAAAATAGAACACGGCGGCAATGTGTTTTGTGTGTGTGTGTGAAAAAAAAACGCGTTTTGTTCAAATGCGAAACGGTAACATGATACAAACAGGCCAAATGACGTAACAGGCGCACAAGTTTCGAAATCGCTTCTGAAAATAGACTCATGGCGAGTCAATGCGAGTGTGCGTAGACGATCGGAACCGACAATGATGTACATATTTGAAATGAAACGTGATCCGAAATGAGGATTTCTGGAAAATTGCCAAGAATTTTATTGTTTTTTGAATTTTTGATTCTTGATCCTTTTTTGATTTTGGAATAAATTGAAGATTTAGCTTCTTTTTTCTTTCTCAATATCACTATTCTTTTGCGATCAATTGTGAAAGTCAAACAATTTAAAATGGAATGAACTAAATTCTTTTTTCACGCATTCCATGGCACTTTTTCGATCTTTGGAGCCTTTCATGGCCTTTCAGTTGAGACCAGCTCCTCGATACTACTCAAATTGATTCAAAATACGTGGAAAAAACATTTTTCAAAATATCTCCAAGCATGAATCAATTTATAGGTGAACGCGAAAAAGTTGAACTCTTCTTTCATAGAAGCTCTAAATTATGACACAATTTTTCATTTGCCACATTTCTCTGGAAGTCATTTTGAACAGCGGACGGTGGAGTTCACATGACAAAACATGATTCAAAGCACCCGCAAGCATCATTCGCCACATTCATAACAGAACGTCAAAGTTAAACACAAAATGTTGTACTAAATTTGTACTAAAATGTCAAGGAACAATTTTAAACTAAAAAAAATGGCACCCAGATGACATCAGCCTACTTCAGCACAGAATTCCAACAATTTGGAGCAAGTATCAAATTTAGATCCACAATTTCTGACATTACACAGCAAAATGTTGCAACGACAGAAAAGCGTTTCCATTTCGGTACAAAATTTCACATTTTCTGCGAACATTTTTCTACTTATTGTTGCAATTTTGTACACTCTTGAGGAACAGCAAAATATCCTAATCGACCGAGACTATTGCCAAAGATTTGTGAACAGAATCACGAGCGAAACAAATTTGTTAAAGGAATCTTCACAAGTCACAAAAAAAAAAAAACGAAAATACCAAAATGTCGACCCAAATTTAACAAAAACAAAAAAACCCTAAATTAATTCCACAGGCCGATGAGAAGAAGAAGGTTAAGAAGAAGAAGACCAAGGAAGAAGGTGGCACTTCAGAGACCGCATCTGAAGCCGCATCTGAGGCAGCAACCCCTGCACCAGCTGCAACTCCAGCACCAGCTTCGACCACTGGCTCGAAGAGGGCGTCCGGTGGATCCCGTGGATCAAGGAAGTCAAAGCGCGCTGGTTCCAGTGTGTTCTCCGTGTTCTCGCAAAAACAAATTGCTGAGTTCAAGGAAGTGAGTACATTCTCCAATTTGTTTTATGTTTTTCTTCTTTTGAAAACCTCCACCAAATGGAAACGATAGAGAGAGAGAACAAGCAAACAAAAAAAACCAAACCTTTAGAGATCAGAAAAAAAAAAACGGTTTTGTTTTTAAACATTCTAGGCTTTCCAACTAATGGATGCTGACAAGGATGGCATCATTGGTAAGAACGATTTACGTGCAGCTTTCGATTCCGTTGGCAAAATCGCAAACGACAAGGAATTAGATTCCATGTTATCCGAAGCGTCTGGCCCAATTAACTTCACCCAATTGCTATCATTGTTCGCCAATCGTATGGCCCAATCCGGTGCCAACGATGAAGATGAAGTTGTTATTGCCGCCTTCAAAACATTCGATAACGATGGTCTCATCGATGGTGATAAATTCCGTGAAATGCTCATGAGTTTCGGCGACAAGTTCACCGCCAAGGAATGCGACGATGCCTGGGATCAAATGGTCGTTGACGACAAGAACATGATCGACACAGCCGCCCTCATCTCCATGCTCACCGGCAAGGAGGAAGAAGAAGAAGGCGAGGAGGCCGCATAAATCATTTAATTTATCTTTTTATTTTTTAAACAACACAAAGAAAAAAAAAAAACAATTATTTATTATTTAACTAATTTTTGTTTTTAGTTTAATTTAAAAAAAAGAAAAAACAAAAAAAACAATATTTATTTATTTTTTTTTTTGCAAAAAGATGAAATTGAAAAACAAGAACACCAAGTAAATGACCAACCATACTTTACCAAACCAAAAACCGAGATAATTCTTATTATTTCTTTCATAGTAATTTTATTGCCAAGAAAATGAAAAGAAAATATGTTACCCCACCACCGTTTCGGTCGTTTCGATCGGAAATGCTATAGAAATATGTGTAGGGAGAAAAGCTATACTAATTTGCATATAGAATATTTTAATTTAATTTACAACTGAAGAAAATAAGTAAAACTAGACGGAAAAAAAACAACCACCAACAAAAATCAAATTTTCTTATTTTTTTTTTTTTTTGTTCGCATCAAATCTCTCTTATTTCGCTTATTCGCCTGTGGTCCACGTCATGCATCAAACGATCATTCAGTCTACTAAACACAGTCCGAACAACATCAGGGATACACTAAACAAAAGAGTATAACAGTTTTCATGGAGTTTCTACTAATGCACAAAATATTTTATGAAAGGAAAAAAAAAAAAAAACAATGAAAAGAAAAAAATACAAATCACAAGTGTAGACAAAAAAGCAAACAAATTCTAATTGAAGGAATAAACTAAAAAAATATCCATAAATTAACATATACAATATTCATTAGCATAACACTAACGTGAACGAACATGGATTTACCCGTAGTCTATAAATATCAATCAATCTTATTATCGAGTGTGGACATTTTATATATTTATTCAATGATTTAGAATCTTTTTTTTTGTGTGTGTGTGAAAGCAAGCAATTCAAAGAAAAAAAACCAAAAAAAAAAATACAACATAATAATGATATAAAAAATTATTAAAAGTAAAAAAATCAAAATATAATATCTAGTGTTAATGAATTCAGACGGCAATGCGTAGAAACGGGTTAATTTTACACGAAAACTACTATGTCACTATTAAATAACATCTTCTTCGGGCGGATTAACTACGCGCATTGCCGGTGAATTGAATCCTCTAAAAACGCCAGCTAAAACGGACATCGTTATATATAAATGCTCGTATATATGTAAACTCATTCTACACCTATATATTATCTATTTATTCCTATATTATATTATATTATACTCTATTATTCGATGCAAAACAAAGTATACAATTGATCAATGAGAAAGCATCAACATACTTATATTATATATATTTATCTTATACATATAATCGCAATCTATAATATACACATAATATTCAGCAAAAAAAATACTCAAACTAACACTGACAAGCATATATTTACTTATTTTATATTACTAACAATCGCATAAAGCATATATATTCAGCAAAAAAAAAAATAAAAGGTTTAAGTTTCCATACAAGAAAAAAAACTGAAAAAAAATAACTACATGACACCTTTGGCATGACCTCAAGCTAACTCTCAATGACTATGCTTCGATATTTCACATAAATATTACACTTTAAACGATTATTAACTTAACACAAAATCAGAAAAAAAAAAGGATGATAATTATGATATCCATAACCACGTATATAAATACTTTATCATTAGTTTTTAGGAAACCTATATTTACATAAGCGACTATACATATATATTTGACTTAATCACACACCAGAAGGAATACTCAAATATCACAAGGCAGACAACCGAGTCAATTGTGTGTGTCAATTGGTTGTCTCACTGTCGGCAAAAACGCCAAAAAAACAGAAATAAGAACAAAAAGATCACAAGCTACACAGAAAAAAATAAGAAAGAATACACTTTAGTAGGTTTAAACGCACGAAATCATCAGAAGAAAATCTTCGTTGATTTTTCTTCACACTTTAAAAACACTTAATTGACTATGTATGTAGATTATTTATTTGATTTAGATTTTATTTGCTAACACACAAATTTCTAATCAACATTTTTTTTTCTCTATTTTTTTGAAATTACTAAAATGAAAATGACTAATGACTTGATGGCACGATGCGAAAGGCTCTGCCATTGATTTTGTTGTCTTGCCTGTACGCTGTGACTTTGAGCGGAGTGATAATAGAGTTTGATGTTGAAAATCTAAAAAAAAAAACAAAGAAAATCAAAATCGAGAGAAAAAAAAACACATCTAGTTACTTAAATTAAGATATGACTATATGGAAATTATTACCTTTTTTTTATCTTCCTAAACGAAAAAAAATCAATTGCTTATTTCATGAATTAAGAAGAGAGAAATGAAAAAAGAACGAAACGAAAGAAAGAAAACAAAAAGAATAAACATCTACTTTGCAAAAAAAAAGTAAAGACAGAATTTTCGTTTCTTATTTCAAAAACAAAAACATATTCTTTTTTTTTTTTGTTTATCTGCTAACAAGTGCTACTAACACCGAAAAGCTTTTTTTGAATTGATTTTTAACACCCATTCACCCTTTCACCCTGTCATCTCATCGCATCACTTTCAATTTCATCACCATCATTGGCTTTTGAGAGAGACGAGAAGCATTTGAGAGATTGATAAAAATTAGGAATTGGTGTAGTTTTAGTTAACATTTGACGAGTAAATTAGGTTACCATTCGCTGCTACACGCTAAAAAAAAAACGTGTGGTGTTCGAGAAAGTAAAGAGAAAAGTAACTAGAATCGGTCTTTTCCCCACTTTCCTCCATCAGTTCCCCGGTGTTTCCAAGAATTTCGGCTACTTTCAGAATACCCCTGTTGTCAGGGGCCTACGCCCAATCTTCGATGGTTAACGTTCTGTGACTGAACACAGAAAAGGAAGCGAAATATAACACGATTGTCCTTCTTACAAGAAGTGGCTCCCATCAAGCAACCAGCTCTTCTCTAACAGTTTCGATTATCCTTTCCTATCCTCTCCTTCCTTTTATCTTCCCTTATCCAATTGTCGAATTCTATCCAATGGGAACAGTATTCCGGCAGAGTAAGCTTCTACAAATCTTTGGAAGGATCCTCCGAAATGGCTGAAATCGATCTACAAATAAATGCATATCCAAATGATTGGAGATCCCTGCAGAACCAAGGCACATGATGGTACGAGAATGAGTGAAGGTAGTCTAAACAACTTCGTGCTCCACCAAAGAATCAAAAGTAAACGAAGTGTCTACATAAATCTGTTCCCTGCTTGACTAAACATTCTGTCAACAACTTTCAATAGAGTGGTCACTCACGGACTGGCTGACTCAATAGCTAGAGGCGTGATATGCCAAAAGTCGTAAAATTGCTTGGCATACGGTCAGGCAGTGGGAACCGCAAATGAGGATGATTCTGGCGGTCAAAAATATTCTGATGGTAAGAGAAGTCCAAAAGTAGTTTGCTCGCTATACAAGCGAAGGTACTTTTTGAAAAGATGCACGATAATTGGAGACTTAGTGGGGATCTTAGATCACTTTAGACTGGTATATATTTGAGGTAGTCACGGACTTCATCTACCTCGCCTCCGCTGTAAACGGTGATTACGACACGGGACAAATATTAAAAGGATTATGGATTAACTCTCGCTACTCGGTTGAATGTCGTTGGCTGTAGAGGGAATTGACTAGTCAGGACTTCTCTCGACAGATCAGGTTGACCTAATGCCAGTCTTTGATTATCTCAATTCCACTGTTTGGCTAAGATGTGTAGGCAAGCCGACAAACCAACTTTTGATCGTGGCGGGCTCAGCTTCGTGAATGCAATCTTTCGTGTATGTTGCTGCACATATAAAAAAGAAGAATGGACCAGCAGCCCACATTAGCAATTTTGAGTAACTTCTTAAAGCCTATTGGCTGGTATCTCGCTAATAGCACTTGTAAGACAACAGTCTAAAACTGCAACTGACGCTGGCATATCGGCATGGAGGAGGAATTCAACGTAACTTAACAAATAGTCCAAATGCATCAAATTACGCGGCCAATTTGCCGGTCCAAGTCGAGAGATAAATTGCTCATCGAACCCATTTCTCAATTGGTCCATCAATTCGCGTACTGTGTAGCCTGTATCACCGTCTTGCTGAAATCACATGTCGACAAGGATCCGCTCGTGGATTTTGGTCAAAGAGAAGTTCAAAATAATTGAACGATAGTGGGCTTCGGGTATAGAGACACGGGTCAATAATTCCGACGGACCATAAACTGTGCCAGTCCATTGGAAGCCAGTGCCATTGTTCCCAAACCATTGGAAGCTCTTGTATTGCCCGTGCTTGGTTACCGGATTAAGTCTGGTAGTTTTGTGTATTAATTTAGACATTCAATCAGAAATGATCCTCGTCATTTTTCTAAGAGCAAGAATTTTGAGAATAAAATTTAGGAGGAACTAAATGTAGTGCAGCTGCTTTTTCGAACGGAAAGGGAAATGCTTCGGCGGTTTGGTCATGTGGCACGAATGTCCTCATCATCACCGCTTGACAGACCCAGGACGAGAGGTTACACTTGGTCATAGCTCCTGATGAGTTAGAGTCGATGGCCGAGAATCGATTGGCCTGGAGATCCCTCGTGCGTGCATTAACCCCGTGACCCCTGGATCGTGGATCGTGTGTAAGCGTTTTTCGTTAAGTTTTTCTATGAAGAAATGGTAATGCTAACTGAGTAAGTTGAACTTTGAAAAACCAAACAGCAAAAAATCACACAACATATGTTTCAACCGGTTGCCAACTCCGTCTAACCAATTGTGTGGAAGACCAAATCGTAATCACTAAAGGGGATGGAAATAGCCACGACTTACTCAATGGAAATAGACTACATTTTTGTACAGCAAAGGAAACTGTCATCTTATTGAAGGAACAATTTGACTTTCTTTGGTTAAGCGAACAACAATCGATGCATTGGATTATAAAGAGTGGTTAAATTTTAAGGGCCGATGTTGAATGTGAACCACACCTAAACGTCAAGTTTTATTTTGCATTTTATTTGACATTTCTCAATTTCAGACTAATTCAATTTGAACCATGGAATGATACACACGACGCTTTAAAGTTATTCAGGCTTATTATGAAAATGGGCGTTCAAATCAAAATGCATATCGTGCACTTCGTGATTCGTGATTCGTGTTGAGGCACATTTTCACCTCAGTGGATTCGTCAATAAGCAGAATTGCCGCATTTGGGCGAATGACAATCCAAGAGTGATTGTCGAAAAGCCAATGCACCCACAAAGAGTGACTATTTGGTGCGGTTTATGGGCTGGCGGCATCATCGAGCCGTATTTTTTCCAAAATGAGGCCGGTCAGGCAGTTACTGTGAATGGTGTTCGCCATCGTGAAATGATAACGAACTTTTTATGGTCCGAATAGGAATGTGGACGATATGTGGTTTCAACAGGACGATGCCACTTGCCACACAGCTAACTAAACAATGGCTCTTTTGCGCGACAAATTCTATGGCCGTGTTATCTCACGTGGTGGCGATGTCAATTGGCCGCCAAGATCATGTGATTTGACACCGTTGGATTTTTATCTTTGAGGTTATTTGAATGATAATGCGTACGTCGATAAGCCAGCAACAATTCAAGAGCTAAAGGATGAAATAATTCGGCACATTAACGGCATAGAACCTCAATTATGCTTCAGCGTCATCGAAAATTTGGACCATCGGATGGAGGTGTACCGCCGAGGTCGCGGCGGCCATTTTGCCGATATTTTGTTCCATACATAATTGAACCATACCAATATTATCATAATAAAAAGAAATGACAGTAATTTCCTAAATAATTTGTGTTTTATGCAAAATCGACATCGGGCCTTAAAATTTAACCACCCTTTATATATTCGAAGACTTTGTCTCTCAGATGGTATAAGTCATATTCAGCGGTGGTAGCAATATACAACCAATGTACATTTTAAGGACGAACAATTAGCAATTAACAATACAACATTAAAGACGAAAGAAAGATCTAAAGAGACTGCCGGATGGGTGGGAGGTACCAAGGATCAAAATAACACAGTTGATCAAACGAATTCTTTTTTTTATGTTATTTTGTTTATTTATCTACAAGTTGCTTATGAACAGAATTCAAAAAGTGTACAATCTTAAAACTAAATTTTGAAATTTTACTCTATCCAAGTAGATGTCCAAGAGATTACTGGCTTCGTTGAGACACGGTGCGCGTTAGGGATTCGTTCACTCCGTAATTAGTTCTATGAAATTCAACCGATAACAGATGCCGTATTCTCATTGGTCTTACAGGGACAAAAAGTAGTCCAATTTTAGACAGGAGAGTAGGGCATCTTATGGGGATTTCAATAATAACAGAGGAGTACAGTGACAAGAATGAGAACGGATCCAAGAACGCTTTGCAGTTCCTCTTGATGAAATCCATCGCTGAATAAGCTTTAGCCAATGCGCGATTTATGTGAGTTTTGAAACAAAATTTAGTGTCAAGCACAACACCCAGATCGCTGACTTCATTAATCCGGGATAGAGGGGCGGCATCAATAAACTAGAAAAGATTCTCACGCAGTACAAGGCGGATATTACTGCGATCCAGGAAATACGCTGGATAGGACAAGATATGATGAAGAAGAAAGGGCTGTCACAAAAGGTTGCACATATTTTGATGCGGATTCGTTGTGGGAAAACGGTTAAGGTCGAAGGTCATCGACTTTAAACCGATAAGCGATCGCCTGGCTGTGATCCGTATCCAAGGCAGATTCTACAACATCAGCCTTATATGTGCACACGCCCCTACCGATGAGGCTGAAGACTCCGTCAAAGAGGACTACTACGACCTCTTGGACAGTGCCTACGGAGCCTGTCGTGCTCGGAGACTTCAATGCCAAAATCGGTAAGGAAAACATCTTTGGCGGAGTGATCGGAAAGCACAGCCTCCACGACACGACAACAGATAACGGCTTCCGACTCACTGACTTTGCGACAGGACGTAATATGGTCATAAGTAGCACACGATTCCCTCGCAAAGGAATCCACACAACAACCTGGTGATCTCCGGACGGTCGAACCGCAAACCAAATTGACCATGTGCTTATTGACGCAAGACATGCGTCAAATATCCTGGATGTGCGAACATTCAGAGGGGCAAACGTCGACTCTGACCATTTCCTCGTGGCAGCACGATTCAGAGCCCGACTGTCCAATGTCAGAAAGCTGCACCAGCCAACAAAGACGAGTTTTGACATTGGACGCCTGAGCACAACGCAGATTGCCAGAGCCTACGAAGAGCAATTAAGCGAGAGACTCTCCGGTATGCCTACGTCAAACACCAACGCCAACGAGATGTGGTTGCATTGCCGCTCGGCCATCAAAGAGGTAGCGGAAAACACCTTAGGCTACCTACCGCCCCCGACAAGAAACCCGTGGTATGATGGCGAGTGTGAGCAGAAGAAACGTGCAACCAACGAGGCATACCAAAAAGCGCTGCAACGGAAAACTAGAGCAGCGCAAGAGGAGTACCGGGCTAGAAGACGGGAGGAAAAGAAGCTTCTACGCCTGGAGAAAAGGTCTCTCGCAACCTCCCAGCTCAAGGACATCGAAGAGTCTAGGGATAGACAAAAAATACGGGCTTTTTTTTAAAAAAGCCAAAAACCTGGCTTCAGGCTTTAGGAAAGGCACCCAGGCTCTTCGAAATCGTGAGGGTAGCCTTGTTACTGATCCGCAGGGAATAGTGGCACTTCCAACAACTGCTTAATGGGTCTGACCAGGAGAGAGTGATAGGGAATCAGGAAATCCCAACTCCAGTCGATGAAGTAGTCCTCCCACCTAGCTTTGAAGAAGTCGGAACAGCCATTAAAAGGCTGAAGAACAACAAAGCCGCATGCTCCGATGGCCTACCATCAGAGCTCTTCAAGGCCGGTGGCGATGTTCTGGTGGGGAGCATGCACCAGATCATCTGTAAAATTTGGGAGGATGAAAGCATGCCCGACGACTGGAATATCAGCGCCATATGCCCCATGCACAAAAAAGGCGATCTTGCCTCTTGCAACAACTATAGAGGTATATCCCTGCTCAACGTCGCCTACAAGATCCTGTCCAGCGTACTGTGTGAACGTCTAAAGCCGTTTTGCACCGCACTAATCGGCACGTACCAGTGCGGCTTCCGACCCGGCAAATCGACTATAGACCAAATCTTCACACTAAGACAAATACTGGAGAAGACCAGTGAGTTTCAAATCGATACGCACCACCTATTCATTGATTTCAAAGCCGCATACGACAGCATTCATCGCAATGAGCTATTCGATGCGATGGCCGAATTCGGGATCCCGGGAAAACTGATCCGGTTGTGTAGCACCACGCTAACACACACGCGATGCACCGTGCAGTTCGGCTCAAGGATTTCTGAGCCGTTTGAAACTTGCACTGGATTTCGGCAAGGAGATGCGCTGTCGTGTGACTTCTTCAATCTGGTACTAGAGAAGATAGTGCGGAGGGCAACTGTAAACACGGAAGGCACTATCTTCTACAAGTCGGTCCAACTGTTGGGGTACGCAGACGGCATCGACATCGTCGCTCAACGTTCTCAAGTGGAGGCTTTTACGGCGATTGAAGAACAAGGCGAAACGAACTGGTCTCAAGGTCAATGAGGACAAAACAAAATATATGCTGTCGACCAAAAAACGTTCCGTCACACACCACCTTGGACAAAATCTCACGATCGACAGCTACAATTTCGAGGTAGTGAAGGAGAAGAATATGTGTGCTTGTGTGTTGTTTCGTCCTATGGTTGTGCTGCTCTAGTTTATCTTTTGAATAATTTTTGCCCTAGACAATAAATTCTTTTAACAAAAAATGGATAAGTATCTAATAAAAAAGTAAGAAAATGTTCACATATTTCTAAAGCTTGGACTGGGTTATGTTAAAACGTGTACATGGTGTTTTTCTTAGAAAAAAGTTTGCAGCTGTTGACGAGAATATGAACAATGGGATAATTACAACTAATCAAGAAAATTCATTTACATACACAAGCATGATTGTGGATGACGATGAGGAAGAAAATAATAAACTTGTTCAAAAGTATGATCAGAAGTACAAAAATGGGAATCTAGCAGAAAGTGGTTGACAATGGATGACGTTTTTCAAACTGCCTTTTGTAATCTATGTAAAAAAAAACGTTAGCAAACAGTGTGACAAATTTGGAACATCATGCAAAGTCCCTTAGCCACATACAAAAAGAAGTTTGAGTTCAAAAATCAAACCGATATTCCAATTTTTCACGATTGCTTTCAGAAAACTGAAAAAATATATATGAACTACCTTTGGAGTTAATAAAATTTGTACAAGACTACAAGTTCATAGATGGGAAATATATATTAAATACCAACTGAATTCTCTATATACTTACTTACAATTGGTGTTTAATAAACTTTCGTTAAAAAAATTCAAAAATGTTCTTTTTTTGGTTATACCTGTAAATCTACTTCGAAAATTTCTGATATACTTCACTTTCTTTCCTACATCTACTTCGAAACGTTTAAATGGCAGTCCGAACACTTTTTTTTTTTTTTTTTTAATTCATTTTTATTAATAGAAATTTATAACATAACTTAAATACTAGACAAAAATGCTTAAAACTAGTTGAACGAACAGTGTTACTACTTCTAATTTACTGGCCCTAGACGGGCACTCTAAGCTAAACTTAATCTTATACTATGTCTTTCGACTTAACCTAACCTAACAATGCATATGCATGTGCTTAATATTATATGACTTTAACTGAACAATTTAAAATTAAGAAAACTTTCAAAAACTTAATAACAGAACTGATTTTATTTAAAACCTATTGCTAACTTACATACTACCTTAAAATAACTTAAACTACCTTAATCTAAACATACATACATATATACATGTATATATAATAATATACGCACATATATATATATATATGTACTTAAACTATTTACAAAGGTATACACATAAGTACACACATGTACAAATGTGTATACGTAAATTTTTTTTTTTTTTTTATTTCTTGTTTACATATATACAGCTTACAAACTACCCTAAAATACGTAGGTCGGCCATAGGTTGCAGCTGAACTAAGAAATAATCCGCTGCAAGACAGAGACCGACTGCGCCCCATAAGGGGATCTGTACTACCCTTTGCCTAACCAGGGTCTAAAGGGTTCGATGATGGAGTCCCCTCGCTACACAGCCACCAGAATTTTCGGTGTTGCATTGCAACATCCCGAACATCTCGCCTTGATACCGCCGTACTGAACCGGAGGAGACCCTCCTCAGCTCGTTGTGCGACGGAACGGTCGTGGTTGAGTCGCCCATCCACAGTTGAACGGGCGATGTGGAAGAGGAGCGGTACCGCATTTTCAGTTTGTATCAGACCGTGTTTGTCTAAATGGAGGAATGCTCCTGGGGGGACGAAGCCGTTATGACGTACCCTTTCGTGGTATTGAGGATTGGGGTAGTAAGCCCCCGAGATCAGGTTATTGGCCGAGTTCATCGCTCTAGCAGTGTGGCCTCGAATCAATTTCACCAGGAAATTGTCCACTCGTATCAGGTTCGCCCTGTTGTATAAAACCTCATTGGAGTAGAATTTTCTGTACTGGGACTCTGGTGTTCTGTAAAGGCAAAGGCAAGCCCTAAGACAAGCCCTCTCAAACACACGAATCTTTTCCATCAAGCTTGCACTCACGTTGAACCACACGGGACAGCCATAGGTGAGCATTGGCCGGATGAGGGCCATGTAGCAGATTACCTTCACCCTCGCATCGAGTTGGCTGTTGTGAAACAGTCTCTTTGTAAGAGCGAAAGCGCCTCGGGCTCGGGCTAGAGCAGCATCTACATGTTTGTTAAAATATAGATAATGATCTAGCCAGATCCCCAGGTATCTGACTACAGTCCTTTGCGCCAGTGGTTGCCCGTGACGCCCAACAATTGAGAACTTTCGCCAATTCTTTTTTGTATCCGCCGAAGCCTTATACAACGGGGTCCTGAACAGTATGGTTTCCGACTTCTGAAAGTTGATATTCAACTTCCAGTCATCGCAACTTCTCATGAATGAGTCGAAGTCACCCTGCGCGAGAGTAGTGATGTCCTCGATCTTTTTACCTGATCTGTACACGATCAAATCGTCGGCGTACGCAATTGCGTGAGGAAGAGAACTTATTAGATCGCTCAAGAAAATGTTGAACAGGATCGGCGAATTAACGGCACCCTGTTGGAGACCATTTTTTACTTCAAAAATACCTGCAGAGGTCACACTGCCATTCTTGACGACGAACCTTCTACCAGTAAGCATGTTACACAGTAGGTACAGCAGTGGTTTACTAATGCCTAGCCCATTGAGCTTGTAAAAAAGTCCTTCTAACCATACGGTGTCGAAGGCCTTCTCCAGGTCAATCAGGCAGGCATCCGTACATTGTTTCTGGCTCTTGTTCCATTGGATATCCGACACCAGTTTCGACGCGGCATGAATAGTGTCATGCCCCGCTTTGAAACCGAATTGGTTATCCGGAATAATATGTTTGTCCTCTGTCCAGTTGGTCAGAGCTCTATTTATCACCTTCTCGAATACCTTGCTGATGTTCGGAAGGAGACTAATTGACCGGAGGTTCGAAGAATCTTTACCTCGCTTGGATATGGGTTGCACAATCGCAGTTTTCCAATGTTCCGGATAATGTGCATTATTCAGAGCATTGTTAAACAGGATAGTGTACATATTAACCACATCTAGGGGGAGATGTCTTAGCACAATGTTCGAGATCCCGTCGATTCCAACTGACTTTTTCTTCTTAAGTGATTCGAAGACCGCTTGGAGCTCTGTCTTCGATATGAACGGGGGATGAACCCCTTCGTCGGCGATGACATTATCTGCCATGTTATCGTCATTGAACACGACAGCAGTCCGAACCCTGTTGTAGATGTTGTTCAGTCGAGAGTGAGTGAGTAACTCACATGCCATTCTTTTTTTGTATTTATTTACATTCGTATTCAGTACCAAGACGTTATGCGTTCTAAGAAATTAATCTCCGCCAGCGGCAGTGAGGTAATTTCCTACGATGATTAAGAACATTGGCCCTTAGTAATAAAGGAATTTAAACTCGAGTTTTACGTAAACTAGAGTTTAACACGAAATCCGTAGTAATAAACGAGCAACCCACTTCTAAAATCGACAAATATTTAGATGTGGCCGAATCGTATCTAAGTCGAATTTAAAAGTGACAGTTTAATGTTTCAAAATGAGTGTCACTATCAGCTGTGCTAGCTCACAATAGCGAATATGACAGGTTTATTCACAATGATTACGTTAAATTCGAGTTTTGTTAAAACTGATTTATTACTACGGAAATTTAAAATTCGACTTTAGAAGCGACTTTATGATTTTCTTTTACTAAGGGCCATTGAGTTTTATCAACTCACTTCGACAAAGGTCGACTGTAGGAATCTAAAAAGTGACCAGATAGCAACGATAGTTTATCCAATTGTTATGTTGTACATCCAGCTGCCAAAGTATTCAGTAGACATTTGACACAGCGCACCAAACAGTCGATCTTTGTGCATTGTGTTTGGTGTGCCGCTCAGCCAAAAATGTTAATTGTTTGAAAAGATCCGGATCTCCGGCTAAGATTTCCCGGGCCCAATTAGTGAACTCACGCCGTTGTCTATGGTGTTTCGGCTTCATACTCGTAGGTTATTTTGACACTGACAGCTGTATACCGCTCGAAATCTTGACATAAAGTCAGCATTATTAGACTTGAACAATATTGAAAACTTATTTCCAAAGTGAGTGATGTGTAGCCCAAACAGTAGGATTTTTGAAAAGAAGTTTTGGTCGAAATAAAGCACCGATCGCAACTGCTGTACGCAAGTTTGTGCAAAAAGTTCATGAGACCCATGCTAGGGGACAACACTCATGGTACGCACAGATGAAAATCTGGCCGCTGTGGACGAGAGTGTGAGACTCAATTCACGAACATCAACTTGCCATCGATTTCAACATTTCAGCCATTCATTTGTACTTCTAAATTCCCGATGTGAATTGGCCGCCTCGAAGCTACAATTCGACCTCTTTGGACTTTGTTTTGTGGGGAACCGTGAGGGACCGATATTATGCCAACAATCCGGAAACGATTCAAGCATTTAAAGCCAATATCATCCAAGAAATCCGTGAGCTACAGCCCGAAACGATCTGTAAGGTCTTGGAAAATTGGTTAACAGAATGCGCTACAGCGAAGCCAGTCGAGGGAGCTACTGTAACGACGTTTTATTTCATAATTAATGGGAATGTATGTTCTTACTAATAATGCCATAATCCGTGGACACAATTTTGTTTTGTTCATTTTATTGCATTTTTAAAAAGAAACTTGTATTTGGTCCACCCTGACTACTAATGTAGCCGCAACAGCAATAGTTGATTCTCTATCGATGTACAATGCAGCTTATCGGCTCCGAAACGACATTTTTATGTTTTCTTCCTCTTCTCACCAATCTCAGTCTGGTCGGTGGCTTAAGGTTCAAATGAGTGTACCCGCGCTCCACGCTAGCCATGATGAGGACCGATTTCACGACGAAATTCGAGTTGCACAGCGGAGCCGGGATTTAAATGGTAAACATAGGTGACTGGCTAGTAAGACATAACAATTGGAAAAACTTCGTCTTTGCTACCTGGTCACCCTTTATATTTGTTAGCAGCAGTGAGGTAATTCCCGTCGATGATGACCAACGCTGAGCTGATCAACTTACTTCGAAATCGGTCGACTGTGGGATTCTATGATTATCTAGCTTTGCGGCAAACAAGTCGTCTGATTCTTTTGAAAAAACCAGACTTGTCACCACACGGAATAGTAGACTAACATCAACTTTCCAGCAGTAAATGGAAACAGTTGGACACGGATCACTCTCCACCATGACAAGGCTCCGCATTTGTCTTCGACGTCTTCCATACCCACTTTAGCATTAAAACACGAATATCTCTTTGAATCATCTTGGTATCGTAGATGGAGCACAGATTGGATGTCCTTTCTGTGACATCCTAGTCCTCTATTGAAGCTTGACTTCAAATCATAGCTGATGCATCGAATTTAACCTTAATGCGAGCTATTACGAGATGGTCGCTTTTGTATTTACGGCTTCAGACTTTTTGCCTAAGTCCGCCTTCAATTTAATGTTTCGAATATGGACGGTAATCGTCTTCGCCAGCACTTTCAATGACGGTAATGTCTTCTCGATAGTAGCAGAGACCGACGAGATCTCACAGACCACTTGTAGAACCGAAAGTTCGATGTCCCTGTGTCTAGTTGTTTTCGTAGTCACTTATCGCTGAACTGGTCATTTTTTACGTGTTTAACTTTACGTTCGACTCTCAGTTGGGAGGCCAGACCGGTGACTTTAACCCTCGGGCGGAGGTACTAGATGCACCTGATGTCGGTAAACTCCTTGAGGCTGTGTGCCAACGGTGGTGGCTCGAAAGAAATGAGCTCCTCGAACACTGACTCTTTTCTGATGCACGATCTTACCGTGGAGAAGCTCCTTTTACAACAGAGCGCCGAGATATTCCGGAGAAGTTTAAAAAGGAGGCTAAAAAGGAGCTCCTGCTGACTGAAGCTCTGGACACTATCGTTGGTCAGCTGCTCCGTCCAGCAGACCCACTCACTCCCTCTCTCGTTGGCAGCCGTCAACGAAGTCCCACAGGCGGCGTCATCATCGTTGAAATATGCTCTGCTACCAGATTTCACCCATTGCACGTGAGACTAACAGTTCGTTGACAGAAGCTGGCAATCCATTCGATTCCGATGCGAATCATCAATTCCTTCGGAGTTTCTCGCTACAGTCGACGCTACATTCATCGAGGCCGAGGCCCTGGCATCGATTTCGAAGAACTGGTCTCTCAAGATACGCTTTGTCAGCGCAAACTGCACCACTTACAAACTTAAAGTAATAAACCCTCAACAGCAACAGTTAATTCCACTCCGAAACAACTCCGAAGATCCAATCCGATCGACTCCCTCCACCGCCCAAACCAACAGCCGCGTCTTAAGCACACCCTGTGCCAGCAACTCAAAACCAGTTCTTCCACTCGCCACTGAGTGACACACCGAAAGCATCTCAATCCGCGAGCAGCGCCAAGTGAAGGTCTATCGAATCGCATTTCCCCGACCACAGTTCAGTACGCTTCCAGATCTCAACTACGGCCGACTCACTCGTACGAAACGAGTTCCACGGCGGCGCACAAGAAAATGTGAAAGTAAACCCGATCCACAAAAGAAACTAAGTATTGCCACTGCCACAAAGTGCGAGCAAAAAAGAGCTACAACCCACAAGAGGGAAAGAGAAAAAGTGAAATTGAAATTCGTGCGTCGTACACGCCAGCGTATCATGCGCTCCAACGTGCTGGGCTTTGTTTTGGCCACACTCATCTTGTCGTTCAAAGCAGGTACGTAGAACCGCAATCGGTGACTCAATCGCATAATTATTCACATCTTCCGTCCGCGGCTGCAGCTGGTGCTTTGAATTTGATTGCGTACGTATCGCAGCGGGGCCTCCATGGCGAAGTAACGTTTCGGCAGGCCACACCAACCACGGTGGAGATAAGTGCGAAGCTCGAGACAACGCTGCAGTTTCCAGAACAAATCTGGAGCTGGGGAGTGCACGAGTTTCCGGTGGAGTACACCGAGACGGACGGCAACGAGCGGTGCGACCTGCGACGACTGGGCAAGCAGCTGCTGAGCTTCGACGACGACTTGGGCTTTCTGACGCTGCCCGGCAATGAGACATCGTCGTGGACCAAAGAAATGGCGCTCACAGGTGAGTGGGGGTGGGGGGGCGAAGTTCGCGACTGAAGATCGGCTCTTTTAGGCGAGGCGGGTATTTGGGGGAAGTCGCTGGTGCTGACGGATGCCAGCGGCAGCAACAGAGTGTGCGCCAGCATAACCACGCTCGACGCGACAGTGGAGCACATGGCCGAGGCCAGATTCAGGACGCCCATCTCGGGCTCTGTGTACTTCCGGTGGCTGGCGTCGGCCGATTCGGGGCACAGTGACACGCTGATCTACTCCGACCTGTTCCACATCCAGTCGCAGCCGGTGCCCAACAACAACGACCCCGCCACGAAGCACTACTGGAAGATCTACGTGACGGACATCCTCGAGAACGACCACCACCGCACGGAGGAGAACTGCAACTTCCTGCAACTGGTCTTCGATCCGCAGGGCTATGGCGAGGGCAAGGGCATCGGCGACTTGGACACTCGCTTGGGTAAGATCAAAGTGGCGAAGAACGCCCTGCGCGAGAACCAGCGGGCGATCTTCAAGGACGACAAGCTGGTCCTGCTGCCGTCCGACCTCAGCATCCCCCACCGGACGCTGTACTTGGTCCTGTTCGATCACCTGCACTCGAACAACTTCCTAGCGTGCACCAAGATCAGACACGTCAAGCCGCTGCTGTACAAGTAAGTGATGGGCTGGAGTTGCGCAGCTTTTCCCTTAACCACGGTTCGCTTCCCTTGCAGGACCTTCATCAACTCGGGCGGCATCAAGGGCGAGGTGTCCTTCGGGGCCCGATCGAAGTTCGATCCGACCTTCTTGAACTTCACCCTGTCGTCGACGGGGAGCGACACGGACCGGGTGAGCAAGAAGTTCGCCGAGGATGTGTCGGGCTTCCGCATCCACAGCCTGCCACCGGCGCCCGGCAGGCGCGGCCAACCCGACTACTGCCTCACCACCGACGACATCTTCAATCCCCACGGCGTGGACCTGAAGACGGCGCCACCGCCGGGATTCGGCACACAGGAGCAGTACGCCATCGGGGACCTCAGCGGAAAGCTGCAGAGCCGCAACAAGGAATACTACCACAACTACCTGCTGCCGGGCAGCAGCTCCGAGCTGAGCGGCCTCTACTGGGACACGTTCTTGCCCCTGCAGGGCATCAACAGCATCGTCCATCGGGGCATGGTCATCTACACGTACGACCGGACCGACCTCGACAACATCAAGGAGAACCCGTGGGGCTGCTCGACGATCACTCAGTACCAGAAGAACGGCGTCTACCAGAAGCAGATGTTCACCGCGCAGGTCCTGTTCCGGTACCCGATCGTCGGGCGAGTCCTCTTCCGGCAGCCGGACGAGGAACCGTGGCAGGACACCACCGTGATCGTCGAGTACCTAATCCACGCGGACGGTTCGACGCAGAACAACACATTCGACCACCGCTGGGGCGTGCACGCCAGTGCGCCCGGCAAGGACTTCTACGACTGGCAGAACCGATGCCTGAGCGCCGGTGACGTCTTCAATCCGTTCAAAGTGGACTGGGGCCAGAAGACGGTGGATGACTACTGCAAGCCGCACCTGATGTCGATGTGCCGCGTCGGCTCCATAGACGTCCGCCTCGGCAGACTCTCCGTCGCCGGCCGGAAGTCGCAAGCCACCAAGATCAGCCGCAAGATATTCACGGACTCGAACCTCCCTCTCTCGGGCCAGCACAACATCGTGGGCAAATCCCTGGTGATCTACGACGACAACGGCCCCAAGGCGCGCGGAGAGCGCCTCGCGTGTTCAGTGTAAGTCAAGGCGAAGCATGTCCACGGCCATGGGGGACTTATCCTGTTTTCTTTCAGGATCATTGGTCACTTCAGGCGGAAGGCGGTGGCCAAGGAGTGGTACCCCAACGGGTCGGAGCTCACGGTCAAGGGCAAGCTGGAGATCGTCCAGCAGTCGGAGTACGACATCAGCAACGTGGATGTCGAGCTGAAGGGCCTGTTCGCGAACAGTGGCTACCACGTGCACATGGTAAGTGCCGCCAGCCAGCGCTCCCCAGAGCTCCTCTCTCAAAGTCCCCCTCCCCCATTTCAGACGCCTGTTGAGGCCAACTTGGCCTTCCCCTGCGAAGCCACCTCCCTCTACGACCACTGGAATCCATATGGCATCAACCCCAAGCTCTCACCGCCGCCGATGCTCGGCACCACGGACCAGTACGAAATGGGAGACCTGAGCGGAAAGTTCGGCACCCTGGACGGGCTCACTCAGTACGAGGACTCGTACAACGACACGAACCTGCCGCTCTTTGGCTACAACAGCATCCTCGGGCGGTCCATCGTTATCCACAAGAAGCAGAAGAACGCCCGGTGGGCGTGCAGCACCTTGGAGCGCGGCTACAGCCCCGCGGAGGCCAGAGAACTGCGTGCGATCGCCTCGTTCCACCATCCCACGGGGTACGCCTACGGGTACGTGAAGATGACCCAGTTGATCCACTCCGACGGCAGTCAGTCGGACACCGTGCTCGAGGTGAAGCTTCGTCACCCGGGAAAGAACGACCGGAACGTGGTTTGTAGACATGTCTTCTCAAATTTCCCCCAGATTCTCATCGATCTCCTCCCAAGACACACAACCACAAGTGGCAGATATTCGTGAACCCCGTCGGCGTGGACGCCGCCGTGAAGCCCACCGCTACCAGGTGCGTGGCTGGAGGATACGTCTGGAATCCCTTCTACACGCAGCTTGCCGACCCCCTGAATGTGAGTAGTGCGCGCTTGAAATGACCCCTCACTTGCTCACTGCCTCTCTGGCTCACAGATCGACCTGTACGAACAGGAGTGCGGACCGGACAACCCGCTACGGTGCTACGTCGGAGACGTGTCCGCCAGATTGGGACCAATTAGTGAGCTGCCGAGCTGTCGCTTGACGGATGGATGTGACTAATGACTTCTTTTTGCGATTCCAGGCCTCGGCGACAAGCGAATGGTGTTCACGGACACTAACTTCCCGCTGGAGCAGCCGTTCAGTGCCATCGGGCGGTCTCTTGTGATCTTCAGTCCCGACGGATCGAACGAGCGGTACGCGTGTGCCAACATCGAGCCGGACCACAACATCGTGAAGTTCGTCAATCTGCAGAAGCCGCCCAGATTTGTCGTGTAAGTTGTTGTTAAGTTGCTGATTCTGGAATTTCATGGGGTTTTGGGTTTGAATGAGGAGTCACAGATTTTGTGGAGGCTGCCCGAACTGAGAAATGACGAGAGGATGCATACTGCCAAGCGTCACTCAATGAAATCAAACTCAATTCTTGCAGCGATTCAATCCACTGGAAATGGCGTTTCCTTCTTGTTGTGGGACGTCGCAGCAGTCGCGCATAGTTTTGCTGTGTTCCTAAACGCAGTACTGCAACGTCAAGCGTTCTTAATTGGAAACATTTGCCAAGGATGCAATGCATCGCGTTCTAAAACGTCATATAAAAGCAGCCACTGCGCAAACAAAAGCCACCAACGCATCACAGATTATCGTGATGCATCGCAACATCATGAAGCTTACGCGATGCGCATTTTTTTGACGTTTACGAACTCAGCCTTTCTAGCTTAGATCGAGGAGTACTTGATTGCCGTCACAACGTAATGAGAGCATTGAGCGACGATATAGTTCGTCTTCCATCTCGATATGAGTGATGTCTGAAATACAATACTGCCTTGTTACGGGCGACTTCACGTGGCGGAAGTAGTGCTTCGAAACTGCGTTGAAATTATTTTTCTATTTGTTGACACAAGTTGACACAAAATACTCTCAATTTTGAAGGAGACCTCTCTCGATTTATGAGAGAAATGTCAGATGAACGCAGTTCTGTCACAAAAATATCAAATGTGTTCGAAAATGACGTTTCGTTCCTTTTACGATTGACATTTAATTACGTTCCTCTCATTTGTCTCATTTTTTTTTCACAATCCTAGCACGAAGCAGTATTTTGCTCGTTTCCATTGAATTGCTTCTGCTGAAGGTCGATGCGACGGTAGCAGCAACGCAGTCAGTGTCTCAGCCACGAAGGAAAGGAATGACATTCAGGGCCAGTCCGAGCCAGATGAGTGTCCTGTGAATGGCCTCCGTTTAGCGCCCCATTCTTCAGTTTTGGCAGTTCAATTTAGGCTAACTAACTTTTCTGACGTAAGCTTTAGCAAATATCCTCCAACCTGCAGAAACCCTTCTCTGATTGATCGAATCGCTTGATCTAGTATTTTGTAATAAAAGTCCGCCTTAAATCGTTGCTTCGATTCTAAACTAGTTTCACAACGTTCATCAGCATTCACAAAGTCATTGATATTCCAGGACCAGGCACTCCATGAAGTGCATTTAGAATTACTTTGAAATAGGCAGATTTTCCAAACGCCAAAAAAGAGGGGCCATCTAAAGAGAGGTGACTTTTCAAAAAGAACCCAACAAACAGCAAATTTTTGTAAAGTCGCTAGGGTTTATCTTCAGCTTTAGTCCATACTCTGAGGTTAGTCATACAAAGTCAAGCACTTGGTCGGGCTGGACAGGTAGGACATTTCCCTTTAATGCATGAGTTCTTGTGTAACACTGTAAGTTCTGCATCCTGAGTCGTGGATGATCCTGAGCCTGAGCAATAGCTGCCGTCCATCGTTGACGGTCCTGAGTATGCTGCTTCCAGTCACCACGGCCAAGGTGTCTTACGTCTGTCACGACTTCGTCCTTAAACTGCAGGTTCGATCTTCAACTCCTTCTCCAACCAGGAGGGTTGGTTTTAAGACTGGAACAATCGCTGGAACAATAGTATCCATGCGCTCGATGTGGCCTAGACTGTGTACGGATCGGGGAATTTTTTCCTTCTGCATCCACATCTTGAGCGACAGCTCGTCGAGTTGGTGGTTATGTCTTCTCGCCTATTCACTTTCCTCGCCGCCAGGACCATGCATATGCATATCCGATGCAGAATTTTTCTTCCGAAGGCACTAAGAATCAGGTCTGGCGTTGCGCTTATTGTTCAGCTTTTGGTTCCTTATAGGATGGCAAAATACGAACTTTGTAGACCATGATTTTGGTTCTTCGAGTCAGGAGTTGTTTCGACAAACCGATGTAGAACCGGTTGCCTAGGGCGATTCTACGTCGGACCTCGATTACGATGTCATATGTGGAGTGGAGTTACCTTTGTCCCGAATTAGACAAGCTCCATTATATATTAATAAAATATCGGTGACGCTACAGGCCGATATGGACATGGGCCTGGTTTCTAAAGAAAGGAGAAAAGAAAAACCTTGTCTAGACAGACATAGTCCTTCAGCATCGTCTGCGACTCGAAGTGAAGCCGTGAATTATGAGAAGATGCTCAATTCGGGCATTGAATCTGGCACCACCGACGCATGAGTCGAAGCACTAACTGGGAATTAAAGTTTCGAATATTGGGGAATGGTGCTTGTGACTTGGAACCGCACCGTGAAGAATGTAAACAAACTACTTCACCACACATTGACATTTCAACACAAATTCCTTTTTAGTACTTAGTACCAAAATATTATCCGTCAGGATTTGCCTTCGATTGGTCAATTGACAAATTATTTCACAGCCGCCACCACATTTCGAAGATTCTGGTGCACTTCTACTTGACAACGAACTGTCATAATTCCGTGCGAGGCATTTAGTACCATATTTAGTACCAGAGTTTCCCTCCCAGAAGTCAATTGAATTTAAGAAGGTCCTTCGCACACTCCGACCACTTTTTTTTATCGAAAAATTCGAAATTCGGCGACCCAGGTCATGTTTGGTTGTATTGTTGTGTAAATAAACAAAACTGTTATATTTAGTCCGATGGGACACGAATGGCCGCATTTTTTCAGGCATGGCAGTAAGAACTAATTCATTGATTTCAACCTTTTTCCCCAAATCGGACGAGCTGAAGCTGGTAGACATGTGGTTCCAGCAAGACAGCTCTAAAAGCACAAGGGAATCGATGAATCAATTTAGAAGTGAGCTGGTTAAGCAATTTATCTCTCGTCTTGGACCGGCCTTATACAATTTTTTATGGAGATTAGTCAAATCTCTGGATATGGCAGGGTCAATTGCAGCCTCGGCAGACACCATTCCGCGTGGCATGGGGCAGTCCATGTGCTCGAGAAGATTTCTGAAAAATAAACTCTCCGTGTGGACCCCTTACAAAATAGTCGAGTTCAGCTTTTCCATAAAATAATCTCTAAAAAATAAATGGCAAGCATTCATTTATCAGCTCGAATGCAAATTGTGTACACTTTAGCAAAAATTGCTTCATATTTTTTTGACAGTTAAAAACCAAACGCTTAAGAAGTCACGCTCTAAGTAGGATTACAAAACCGGAAAGACTATAATTCGGTGTCGCACTCAAGTCGGCGATTGTGCTCAGTTGAGGAATGACAAGTCAACTATGTCAGTAGTTTCGATGTAGACGCTACTTGACTTCTATTACCGTTCCTTTCCATCCTCTCACTGCAGCCTTGCAGCATTCCTTGAAGAATCGAAGACCCTTAAGAAACAATCGAAAAACATGATATTTTATTTTCAGAGCTCAATTCCTGGAGGAACTTCGTGAAGTGATGGGCATTCCCGAGTGGATGCTCGACGTTGATGCCCGCAAGACGAAGGAGCTGCACGGTGGCTCCTGCATCCAGATGATTATCCACTTCAAGGGTCCCATCGCGCATCGCCTGGAATTGGTAAGTCTCCATCATAGACCAGTCTGCCCACCATGACGCGTCTAATCGCATGCATTTTTAGGACATGTCACGCCTCATATCTGCTGGCCGCCTGGACGCGCCCACCCTCTACGTGCCGGGGTACCACAACCAAAAACGCAAGGCAACCCTGTCGTACCGAACTTGCGGCGTTCGGGATCCGAACGAGAAGAAAAGTAAGCACACCACCCCCGGTTCACCGGTCACCGATGCATAATTCGTCTCTCGTTTCAGAAAAGAAATCATGGATACTGAGCAGCGCCACCACCTCGAGACCAAAGACTATCATCATTTTCTCATTCTTCGCATCTATTTTATACTTTTTGTAAACACCCCATTTCGTGTGCAATAAATTTATTTGTTTGTTTGTTTTTTTTATAAAAAGAAGACTGTTTGATTTGACTGTACACTGCACAGCGCAACAGGTGCCCGGGGTGACAGTTCGCCACCAGCTCTCGCCAAACGACAACACTTGAATCCCCAGCCACAATGTGACAGAAGCGTCGGGCAGTGCGCATGTCCTAGTCGTCGCATAAAAATATCGATCTCCTGGCCTGACATTAGTGTCTCCGGGGTGTTCACAAAAAGAGCTTCAGTCTGCAGTGAAAATGTTGTGGTTAAAGTGTTTCGCGTTTCTGGGCATTCTGGGCTGGTCCACGGCCAGCCTTAGTGGACCCTACCTCATGTGGGGCCACGAGAAGTTGAAGACCATGAAGTACCCAGCCCTGACCGAGGCCGACGAGCAGAGTCTCTCGGCACTCTTCACCGACGCCAAGGCAGTGGTGATTTTCATTCGAAACAACACCAATCGATTGGACGCTGACAACTACCCGAAGTTCCGGACAATGATTACGGAGAGCACCTGGACCTACCTGCCGCAGCACACGCTGATGGTGGAGCCCTTCAACTACAACACAAACGTCGAGGTACAGTAGCAAAATCGATTTGAAGGGTTTGCGACATCCCGTGACGAGTTTGCATCGCTTGCAGGTGATTAACTTGGTGGGGCCAATGTCGCAGCAGGACACAGAGATAACAGCGCTGTTCAAGGACTCGGTGACCATCTACGGGGAGGGCGAGGTGCTGGGCATGCTGGCCAACCGCGAGGAGGAGGTGCACTATATGTACAAGCGAGAGGCGAATGAGGAGCCAACCACAACTGCTCTGACACCAACGGACGAGCCGACCGAAACCAATTTCATCTATCGTGCTCCAGGTGAGATGAGTTATTTTTATCTGTCCCCGATGGCACTAGTGGGAGGGAGGGGTGGCAATTCTTTCTTCGTCCGATTCGGTTGACTCCCCCTTGTCGGGAATAACTAAATTTATCCATTCTGAGAAGTGAATGGAGTGCCGCAGGTTTGTGTGGTGGGTTGCTGTTTTTTTTCTTGTTTTTTTTCCTTAATTGCAGTCATGAAATCGCATTGGTTTTTCAGGGAAGGAAACTTTGTGTTTGTGCAGAGACTAGTGAGAGGAAGGTTTGACTGGATTGGATTGTATTGGACTGGATTGCAGGATCCCTTGCGAAAGTTTGTTGTTCCCTTTTTCTGAAGAATTAAGTTCTGCTGTTTCTCTACGACCCCTTCATGAATCAACACTTTCTCAGTGAGAATGTGGCGATGAATGGCGAACAAATGTGCAATATTTTGCGTTGTTCAGACAATGTTCTTCTTTCTTTCGCCGTGGACAGAGCTGATGCCATTTTTCCACCCTCTTCATTCTGCATATTGATTAGGGAAAATGAAATCATCTCTGGCATTAATGCTTGAGTATTATTTAGGGCATGTTACCATACTCTTGGGCTGCACAACGGGCTGTATTTAGGCAAAAACATGCCGAATATTGTCTTCCAAATTCAAGTGTTAATGACTCTAACGATTTTCGAAGACATACGATATGAAACAATGATTCCAAAAGCCCATCAAGTTATTTTTTTCTTTTCTCAATGGGATGTTATAAGTTTCTCGAATTGAACAATGTTTTTCAAAACAAATTTGAACAATTTTGTAAACATTCCTCCGCCGTGAGCTTCGACCTAGTGAATTGTCAAATCAAACTAGCCTCAAAACAACCGACAACTGTCAAATCAGCCGTCACAGATTTGATAATGTTGTCAATTTAAAGCTGTTCGCTTCTAAAAAAAAAAACACCCTTTACTACGGGTTTCTGTCGTGATGCAATTCGCAGTAACATCCGCAGCGACACTACTGTTCTATTTACAATGAGTTGACAGAACCTTCAGTGTCATGATGTACGACGAAGCAAAATAACCGACTTGAGAGTCGTGGTGAGGCGAAAATGAGAGTTGTGGTTGTCCAGGATTGAACCACTGACCTTCGATGAGCTCCCATTCACATCCACTTGGCTAGCCTTCATGGTACTTATTACTTTTTTATTTTAAAGTCTTCAAATGTGTCATCAGAAAAGAGGTAATGATGTTGTTGCAATGTGATGCAATAATCGATTTCATGTTGATTACACATACACACAGTGGACTCCCCCTAAGTTGAGTTCTCACGGAATATCGAAATTATTTCGAGTTAGAGGGAGTTCGACTTATTGAGACTGCACTGCTTGTTATTGTTCGCCTTTTACTTACTTACCAGGCCTGATCCTAGCCAATTGCTAGCGTCCATCGTTGACGCTGCTTCTAGTCATGAAGTTTAGTTATTAGTTCCCTAATAGCCTTTGTAGAAATCTCATCAAGTGAGTTGTAGATGGGTCTACCAAGCGCTCACTGTCTGGCTCTAGCAAGTGCCGGGCAGTTACAAAGGATAGGTGGTAAGGTCTCCCTCTCATCAGTGTTGTTGCAGCTGAGTTGAGTGCGATACATATTTTTTTGGCATGATTTCGTATCGGCCAACGTCCTGTACAGACCGCCACCAGTCTTGCGGTAGGAGATCATTTGTTCTGGATCGATTATACTCAGGCCAATTTTTTCTTGATGTATCACAGTTTGTTAGTCTGGTCCATCTGTGGTCAGAAAGTTGAAGCAGCGCTTAGAGGTATTTGCTTGTGTGGTGCAAATACTTCCTCTGCAAGTGTGCTTTGAAGGGCAGAACATTGCCTACCCAGCTCATCAGCCTTCGCATTTCCTGGGATGTCACTGTGACGTTGCCTTCCAATGACGCTAGCTCGGCCCAGTATTCCTCTACAAGTTTGGAATGTGTGATGGCAGCCTGACTATCAATACATATAGCCACCTTTTGTCCTGGCAGGATGTATTTTGTATTTTGGCATGTCGACAGGCTTCCCGGATAGCGAAAAGCTCTGGGAAAACGCTGGAATTATCTGCCAGGCTTTGGGAATGTTGAGGAATTCTGAGACCGCACCCGTTCTGAAACCGCTGCTCATTTTGGAGCCGTCTGTGTAGATCACCCAGTTAAAAACGTTGCACACCTGCCTGCCCTGCCATTCCGTTCTTTCGGGGATTTGGGTCTCAAAGCTATTTGATAATTTAAGCATGGTCCGTGGAGTGTTGTACGAGGTCCCTAAGATGTTGCTGTGACCATCGGTTTTAGACATTCGCTGAGGGTACTGGCTGCAATCCCTGATACGAGCAACTTTCTTAATTCACGACTACAACGCCCTAGAATCACTGACTACGCTAAGAGAGTATGAATTGCCTAGAAAAAGCTTGTTAAACTTCGTATGGAGTCTGCATACATCCATTATTTTCCCTTGAAATTGAAGGATTTGGTGGCTTCTGTTTTTGTTACCATTTTAAAGGTATTATGATAGTCATTTTAAAAAGCTTCTTTTGAGGTGAGGTTCACCAGGAAATGTTTGGAGTCTGATCAGAACTTAAAGATGGATGCAAATGAAACTTCCCAACCAAGCTGACAGAGCTTCTGACGAATCACTATCGGCGTGTGTGGTCTGGCGTTAAAGAGTTTCTTTTGTGTTAACTCCTGTGGCATCCATACTTCGAGATTGTTTTTGTTTATCGACAATCGAAACAGTGCTTTGATGATGGTTAGACTGGATGTTTCGAACGTATTCCACTAAACCAAAACAACAACAGACAACTATTACAGTCGTAGGACCATAAATAATATTCACATTTTCAGTGACCTGGCTTGTGCTTTGGCTTTAATCGAAGAACTCCTGAAGAATGTGGCGAATTTTCTCGTTGCTGGTGTCAATCTATCACGACGCTTAAACAAATGAGTAATTGATTTACGTAATCATCTGCCGATTAGGCTTGTAACACGAGTTCTTTTACTGCTAGGATCATGTTTTGACGCTGGACCAGACGCTTTCAGTAGGAATCTCAATCGACTTGTTTTTCCACCTTGGTGAAGTGGTGAGGCCGATCTAAAATCTTCTGCTACTCTTTGAGCGGTAGCACCCGGTTGCAACTCCACACAGATTTGGATCATATTCCTTTCAAGACTCGGAGTCACCTCACATACTAAGGTTGACTCTCAGACATGCAGGCATAATCTCCACCTCTCCCCGCGACTTGGGCGACCAGGCCAACCTCAAACGATCGGGCTGAAACCTAAGCGAGTGCTCAGGGGCTTCCCTGATCTCCCGTGGCACCAGACTATGGCATCTGGTCAAGTTGCCATCCTATTATAACATCCAAGAACCTGTCGCTGGTTCAAAAAGCCGTGTTTGTTTGTACTAATATTTAGTACTGTCCATCTTTTCCTTTATTTTCTTTTCCGAGCTTGTAAGCGTCATATTCAACGAGCACTGGAGTAGGGCCGTTTCCTAAAACCAGTCGCCCTCAGCTCAGGGATTTTAGTCACCTCTTACGACGCCGCTTGAACAGGACCAAGTCAACCAATCCCACACCAGTTACAGAAGTGGGATCTCTCAAGCCTCATTTACTGTAGGGCAATAGGATTAGCAAAACCAAAGCCAGACTGTTGGGAAAATAATGAATAGATGAATGCGTGTCTTTCCCAGATTGAATGAAAAGAGCTCCGATGCCACACGCCACACAAATGTCTCTGATGACCGAAGAATAACAAATTTAATCTGTTTTCAGGAAAAGCTATACTCTACACCACATCCGCGCCGGTCCTCAATATCAACGTCAGCGGCCAGCCATTGTCCTTCGCCTTGATGGAGCACGACAAGGAGATCACGTTCGACGATCGTACCGACTGGAGTCGCCTCAGCATTGGCTTCAAGGTCAACAACACTCGGGTAAGCCCATATCACTGCCCACACTCCTCAACCACACACCACCAATCTGCATGTGCTCTCCTATTTCCATTTCAGCTCCGATTGCGCTTCAACTTCACACTGTCCCCATACAGCTACTGGTCCCTGAACGCGGTCGAGGTGGAATACAAGGACTATCGCAACAGCTTGAACCTGGTCGGCGAGGAACCGATCGCTCCAAAGGGCTTCTCCTACCGCTGCTCCTCGGATTCGCTTGTGTTCGAATCGGGCAAGGACACCCTCGTTTTGACTGACTATCAGGTATGACAGGCCCAGAGTCTCTGCAGACTACAACCAATTTCTGTTGCAGGTCCAACCGTGGCTGAAGGGTGCCGATCGGTTTAGCGATGCTTACAATTGCGTCGGCTTTACCACAGCCCCCATCTGGGCCGGACTGTTCGTGAGCGCCATTCTGATTGGTCTTCTCTTCGTTGGCATCCTTGCGCTGATGGACATAAAGACGCCGAACAAGTTCGAGAGCACACGCAGCAAGCAACTCACCTTCACTGTCCAGGAGTAGACTGGCCGCGCAAATACGGGCGGACCACAGCCACCGGTTGTAAATTTTGTGGCACATTTGTTCGCGATTTCACAAGCTAAGAGTTACACAGCTAGGTTAACAGTTATTATTCCAAGAATTCGAAAGAAGTAAATATAAATAGTTACAGTGGATGTGGGCTTTGGGTTTCATTTTTGGTCTACTCGGGGCTTTTTGACTAAGTTGCTCTTCGTAGACTCTGGCAATCTGTGGTGTGCTCAGGCGTCTAATGTCAAAACTGCTCTTTGTTAGCTGGTGCAGCTTTCTGACATTGCACAGTCGAGCTATGAATCTTGCTGCTGTGCGGAAATGATCAGTCAAGTCGACGCTTGCGGCCTATAATCCGGGCACCATACCTCGCGTCAGTAAGGACCCTTGGTTGGTCTCGACAATCCGGCTGCTTTTGCGAGGTAATCTCATCCTGCTTGTAACTTTTTTAGGTGCTGTCACCAAGTCCGTGAGTCGGGTGTAATGCCAGGAGCGTCGTGCTTTCCCGGCATTGAAGTCCATCAGGCTCCGTTGGCACCGTCAATGTGGTCGTGGTAGTCCTTCTTAATGGGTCTTCAGCCTCGTCGGAAGGGGCATGAGGCTGATGTTAAATAATCTGTCTTCGATGTGGATCAAGGCAGGTGATCATGTTTGATAAGAAGACGCCTTCCCATGTCCAAATAAATGCAATCAGCTGATGTCGCCCTCTTTTTTCCTTATTATTCCCTGTCCTACTCACAGGATCTTCGGCATCGCTGGAATATGCGTCATGTACTGCGTGAGGATCGTTTCCAGCTCATGATCGGCGCCTCGAGTGCAGAGTGTCATAACATTCGAGGACAACACTCCCAAATTGTGGTACTTTTTCGCACCATACCTTCGTTAGGAGTCCGTCCGTTCATAAAGATGAGAGCGGCTTGTTAGGCATCTCCTCAATCTCCAGCCTGACACACTCAGCTGTCGATGCTATCCAGTGGGCGCCCCGAAGAGGCTGTGTCTCAACTTGACCTGGGATCCTTTTGGGCATCCCTCCAGTTTTGAAGAAGTTCTATGCTCAGGCACTGTACTGCCTGAATTTTCATCGTTGGTGACGACATCTGTATTCTGTAGTTTCTTCAATATTCTGTAGATTGTCATGAACTTCAAGCTGTGGCGATAGATAGGAAATCTCTTTGCATCTGGTAGAGATTGTGGCTAAAAACCCAGAAGTGTCAATTTGGAGACGAACACGTCTCTTATCTGCGGACTGTCCCACGATGTACTAAACAATTTCAAATAGGAAAGAGATCACTGATTGTCTTGTTTATCCATTCATTCATCACAACTCGTTTTCTTATCTTTCGTTTTTTTAATTGATCTCGTTTTCCTTGGAATTTTTATCTATTGTGCGTGCTGCTGTTAATATGTTCACTCTCGTTGAGTGAAACCTCGCAGGTTCTTGTATTTCTAGAAGAGGTTTTAAGCAGTTAAGTATATTGACTGAAGTACAAGTGCAATTCCTTGGTACCAGTTCCTCGTGTACTTGCAATTCCTTCATAAGTACTTTTAGCATTATCTAAGTATTTAAGTACCTTTCAATTACTTTCGATTCCTTAAGCACAAGTTGTGAAATCGCTGTTAAGTCCTCCGGAAGCAACATGTAGTATGCACTCATTGCAAATTGACAGTCAGCTTGCAGCTTACAGGAGCGACGACTGTTGAGCATACGTAGGCTTTTTAAAGGGCTATGCTCATAACTTAATCAGCGCCAGTGGAGCGACTTTGCTCATTTGCAGGGCTGTTTGATACTCCAAGAAGGCATACGCCTTCCGGTTATAGTTACCTTCGAATAGCTTGGATGAAGTCCAATCTAAACTGGCTTTAATTTTATGTATACATGTGTACTCACAAAAGTATTTTGTTATTATTATTATTGAGGGCCCCCTATTCATGGCTTTGCTTTCTTAAGAGCTTTCCTCCTATGAAGCTCTTTTCAGAGTCGTTATTTGCTCCTATTGCGCGAAGGTGGAAGATATTTGTCCTAGAGTATTCTCTCTAAGCCAGTTTCCTTTAGGAATCTGAAAATGAGACCACCTGATATCAGATGTTTGCGCAGACAAACGGCTAACGCCGCACAAATTCTCAGTATATGTTCTGGAATTTCATTAGATTGTCCGCAGAATCTGCAGAGACCTCCTTCTGATACTCCTTGTTTTCTTCGGTGCTCCCTGAGTTTACAGTGCCCTGTTAGGAGGTTGTTTTTGCTCATTCTGATAAATGCTTCACACCTCTTGCGACTATGTTGACCCAAGAGCTTCTTGGCCAGATACATGGAACAATGCGCATGGTATGAAGCGGACCATGAGCGTTGTTCCATGTATCTGCCCGGTTCCTTCTCTCTAGTTCCCTGAACGCTTCCTTGAGGACGTGTTCTCCTACAGCGCAGAATGGTTCGGGGCCTATGATCTGGTCCGATGATCCTTTCCTAGAGGGGGAGGCGGCCATTTCATTGCCTTCTATTCCTGTATGGCCAGGTATCCAACAGAGTCTTACTCTGTTACTTCTTAAGCTTCTGTAGACATTCCCACACGGGCCTGGATTTGATGATATAAGAGTCTAGTGCCAGGATAGTGCACGACTGTCCCACATTATTGCTGCCACACAATTGGTAGAGTTCCTGTCAAGATTGATCTGAGCGCATCTGTCTATGGCATAGACTTCTGCTTGGAAGGTACTGGTGCGGGTTCGTAGTAAAGGGTGATTTTTAAAAAAAAAAACACATAAAATTCAGAAAAATGCATGAAATCTTTGTTTGAATCGATAGTACGGTCCATATAATTTAATGTTTGAAGATTATTTCATGCAAATGTTGACCTTGACTGCGCATCAAATGGTCCAGCCGCTTAGTCCAATTTTGGCATACTCTTTCCAACATTTCGGCCGGTATCTCACGAATAAATGCTTCGATGTTGTCTGCCAATGCGTCAATTGAAGCGGGCTTGTCTGTATAGACATGAGCTTTAACATAGCCCCACAAAAAATAGTCTAAAGGCGTTAAATCGCACGATCTAGGCGGCCAATTGACCGGTCCCGAAAGCGTGCTGTGTGGCATGTGGCACCGTCGTGTTGAAACCACATGTCATGCAAGTCAAGCTCTTGCATTTTGGGCAAACAAAAGTTGGATATCATCTCACGGTAGCGCTCACCATTTACCATTCATCTTTGAAGAAGTACGGTCCAATGATGCCACCAGCCCATAAACCGCACCAAACTGTGACTTTTTCTGGATGCATTGGTAGCTCTTGCAATGCTTCTGGCTGATATTCACTCCAAAATCGACAATTCTGGTACGTAAATAAGTACCCATTGAGCCAAAAATGAGCTGACCATAAAATGGAAGAAACTGAAGATGCTTGAAAGTGAAACAAAACATGAAACGTGCGTCAGCTGTTGAAGCCAGTGTTGCCAAAAAGATAATAGCTAAAAAATTACCCTTTACTTTGTCCGGGGTCCAAAAACTCCTGCCCTTGTTCCTTCACCAGTTCTTCATCCACCCGTGCACCATTTTCTGTGGACTATGGATTCATTGCTCCAGAGCTTAATGGAAAAATCCTTTTGGAAATTGAATTTCCTAATCGCGTCATCCTTTGTGACTTTATGACTAGTGCATCAAATTGTCTCGATGTAATGCACCTGTCTTTCCCTTTTCCTTCTTTTGCCTTTCTCATGATTAGTTTGAGTTGCATAAAGGACTACATGCAAAAAAAATGAATGTAGTTCAAATGGCATGTTCATAATGACTTCCTTATTTCCACACAAAGGCATCCATAAATACACGTGGTACCGTCAGAGTTTTCAACCGGAATCGTTGATCGATCTTTCTGTGCCACTATTTAGTATGAAACGGCTGGTTTGTGACATTCGTGTGATGAGAGCGGCTTAACTATCAACTGATCATCAGCTGGTGTTGTGTACGTTGAACCTTGCTGATATATTACCTCTTCTGGCAAGGCGCAAACGAAGAGTGGTTACACGCATACGGTGGGAGAAACTACAGAACAGTGAGATGCCACAAAATCTTGCACGCCGCATATCTAAAAGGTTTGAACGTATTCCAAGCTTCCATAACACCTAGAGGAAGGATGGCCACTGTTTTCAACAGCTGTCATTACCTCTGCACGGGATGTTTGTGGAGTGAAGTGGCGTGTGGTGAAGGCGGCTTACTTAAAGTGGCGCTACAGTCCGAGGTGGACCTGGGCCTCAACCAACAAGCGTCTCCAGCCAGCTCGATCTTTAACTAGCTGTCTCCAGTTTCGCACGCATAGTTGGTTGAGGTCCCTTTCCACTTGCGTGCGGCACCTGAGTCGCTGTCTTCCTCTACTGCGCCGTCCCTCGGGGGTGGATTCGAAGACATTTCGGGCCGGAGCTTTGGTTTCCATCCGCTCTACATGACCTATCGTTGGATCTTCACTCTTCTGGCTAAGTCGATGTCGCTAAACAGACCGTGTAGTTCGTCATTATATCTCCTCCTCCACTCACCATCTATGCAGACGGGACCGAAAATCACACGAAGAATTTTCCTCTCGAAGCAACCAAGAGCAGCTTCATCCGCTTTTGACAAAGTCCATGCCTCCGCGCCATATAGCAGGACTGGGACGATTAAGGTCTTGTAAAGCGTTGCCTTGGTTGTTCGAGAGAGGGCTTTGTTTACCAATTCCTTTCTTAGCCCAAAGAAGCAGCGATTGGTAAGAGTTATTCTTCGTTTGATTTCAGCGCTGCTGTAATTGTCTGAAATGATAGCGGTGCCTAGGTAGAGAAAGTTTTTGACTACCTCAAAGTTATATCTGTCTGCTGCGACGTACGTTGACAGCATATACTTTGTCTTACCCTCGTTTACCGCTAAACCCATCTTCGCGGCCTCCGTTGCAATACCCACAAGGCGGCTGGTGGTGAGAAAAACCATCGCACAGAGAAAGGACCTACAGAGACTGGATTCTCTTGGGAGACTAACCTTCTTGTGACCGGTACACTGAGGCGCGAAGAACTTGCAAATTGGCTACGTGAACAGCTAAGGAGCACTCCTGTAAGAAGTTCTGTGAGAAGTTGGGCAGCGTCCATAGATCTATGAAAAAAGTGCTTTTGGCAAACTATTCGTCAACTAAGAGGAAGAAAATTCATCAACATCATCGAAGGAGTCAGATCCGAAGGTGTTGTGTTACTTTCCAATGAGGTGGACATTTTTAGCACTTTTCGGCGATCACTCGATCGTAGCTCTAGAACTAGAGTAACCATCCAACACCTTAGCGTCGACTTTTCCGGGAAGACTTCAAAGAGATATGCCCCTGCAGTTGAAGCGATCTCTCTGGCCCCCATTTTTGAGGAGAGGAACAATCACCCCAGCGTACCAATCGCCTTGTGTCTCACCGAGTTCCCAGATTTCATTCAACTATCGAATGCTTCAAGAACATCCACTCTAATCGATTTTGTTCAGGGATTGTACAAGGATTGAAATTACAGACAGACAAGTTTCTGCAAACATTTTTCCTGTCAAGCGAATTGAAGCTACTCGAGGGGTCTACAAAACGGAAGTCTGGATTCTGTGGAGAGTAAAGGACACTGCCACAAAATCGGAAATATGGCCAATAACACATCCAACAAATTCCAAATGGCAGCAGAGAAACAATCAACAGGAGGGCGGCACAAATTACAAGCCCAGCTGATCGACTTCACTCCCACCGGCATAAAGTGGAAACGCAAATACTCCATAAAATAATGGAATCATTGACTTCACGAAGCCGAAGCGGATAATCAGCGGTGAAGGTGGAGCATTTCACTAGCACCTTCAGACGACTTCCATCCGAATTGACGTTCGAAGTGAAACTGCCTTCAGAAGATTAAGGAAATTCCTCGCCGACCAGAGAGCACTTGTGAAAGGCTACTGAATTCGAATGCACCCGCTGATTAACTCCTTATCCCGATATCGATCGGAATAAAGTGAAATCGGTGCAAAATGTATGCTATCTGCCAGCCGCGAGATGCGATTATCCATAAACGTCACCCATTAAGCCATAAATTTCGATTCTCCATCCGTCCGCCATCAGCCGTCGGCCGTCAGACATCACCCTACATCCAATGAGCCAACCCAACACCCCATTATTACATCTTGTTTACTTTCGTTACACCAGCCGCTGAAAGTTGCCCCCTGCTGAAAGTGCGGCTGTCAATCGGCTCCTCCGCCCGTGCACGTTTACTTTCTAATTTTGACCATAAAAAGTGAAAAATTCGATTCTAGCCTGGCCAGCTCCGAATTCAAGTGGCACCACTTCTCCGACGAACGACTTTCATCTCGTTCAGAACGCTCAAGCCTCGGCTGGCGATGCACCACTTCTGGATGTGTGTGCGCGCGCGTGTGTACATAGAGGGGAGGCACGGGTACGAGTAATTAAACACTAATCGAACACACAGTCGAGCGCTGCGGCCCGGTAATTGGATCCGAAACGTCTCGGCAGAGACGGCGGCATTTGGGCGTCTTGCCGCCGTCGCTGACCACTCACTGTCTGCGTGTGAGAGCGGGAGAGGCTTAGAGGCTCACAGTGTTGAGACGCCCCGCGGGAGTGGGCCACCCACTTTTCGCACGGCTTGCAGGAAACAAGTTCGCGATGAATAATGCGCCGCGGCACCGGGCCAGTTGTTCGGGAAGCAGCGCTGCAGAGCCAAGCTGACGGCGTGACAGTCGGCCAGCAGAGTACTCAATTGGGCACATCTCCGTGGCCGTGCGTAGGAGAGGCAGCTCGGGATGGCGAGACCGCTTCGATGAAAGTAAATGCCGTTCCCCTGAATACTTCGGCACATTCTCGGCTTCTAATAGCTGGAGCGGGTTCAGGTTTGGTCTGTGTGTGTGTGTGTGTCCATTAGCCCGGCTGCTGGGGCCATTAGAAGGAGCGCGGCGCATAGAACTGCGGCTGTGACCGAATTGTAATGACGCAGTCTTCAAGTGAAAATCGCCGTGAAGACGAGGTCGGTTGTCTCTTGACAACTTTCACAATCGTCTCGGACGTGCAGACTGCAGGAGACGGACGGACGCGGCTAAATGATTGCCAAGCAGACTTGACGTGCACACACGGTGCGGCGCGGCGGTTAGATCAGGTGCAAGATCCAGTTCTGTCTGTCTGTGATTGGAGAAGAAGTGCGGCGGGGCGCTGTCACTGAAATGGACCATGCCTAGGAGTGAAGGGAACGAACGCCTTGTCTGGATGTGATTGGTGGTGGTCGGCATCGGATGCGATTGATGGATGATAATGACGATGGTTTGTGATGTCACATCGGTTTCGTGATGGATTTAGAAGTGCATGGGCTGACATAGGCACGGTGTGCGGGCAGAAGTCATACGCTTGGCAATTAACCTTGAATAAGAAAGCTGTCCTTTCGAAAGAACGAAAGAAGAAGAAGCCAATCGAGGAATGTGGTGAGCTGTGTTGACAGAAAAGAAGAACATCTGCCAAATGTCCACATCGGCATTTGATGGCACTTTTCATCAAGTCGCCGTGTAATTGCACCAGAAATTGGTGTGTTACAGCTTCGATGTATTGTTGCTTCGTAACTATACATTTTTTTCTCCATAAAAAAGGAGACACTTTGAACTGCGCCAACTACAGAGGCTCCTAAGTATAGCATACAAAATCTTATCTGCCGTACTGTGTCAACGCCTAAAGCCATTAGTCAACAACCTGGTCGGTCCATACCAGTGTGGATTTAGGCCAGGAAAATCCACCATCGACCAAATATTCACACTACGGCAGATTTTGGAGAAAACCCAGGAGCAACAAATCGATACCCACCACCTTTTCATCGATTTTAAGGCCGCGTATGATAGCATCTATAGAGACGAGCTATACATAGCAATGTCTAGTTTTGGCATCCCTACCAAACTCGTCCGTTTGTGTAGGATGACGATGGGGAATGCACGCTGCTCCATAAGGTCGGTAAAGACCTAACCAAGACCTTTGATGTCAAAAAAGGATTCAGACAAGGCGACGCGCTGTCATGCGACTTTTTCAACATCGTTCTTGAAAGAATTGTTCAAAACTCGAACGCCAACACCAGAGGAACAATCTTTCAGAAGTCCGCCCAACTACTCGCATATGCCGACGATATTCACACTATCAGAAGAACGCAGCGTGATGTCCATGGCGCTTTTGTGGGTATTGCAACGTAGGCCGCGAAGATGGGTTTAGCGGTAAACGAGAGTAAGACCAAGTATATGCTGTCAACGAGAAAGGACACCCAACACCGACGTCTCGGTCAGAACGTCACAGCAGACAGATATAACTTTGAGGTAGTCAAAAACTTTGTCTACCTTGGTACCGCTATGAATTCAGAGAACAGCAGCGCTGAAATCAAACGAAGAATAACTCTTACCAATCGCTGCTTCTTTGGGCTAAGGAAGCAATTGGTAAACAAAGCCCTCTCTCGCACAACCAAGGTAACGCATTGCAAGACCTTAATCGTCCCAGTCCTGCTATATGGAGCGGCGCGGCATGGACTTTGTCAAAAGCGGATGAAGCTGCTCCTGGTTGCTTCGAGAGGAAAATTCTTCGTGCGATTTTCGGTCCCGTCTGCATAGATGGTGAGTGGAGGAGGAGATATAATGACGAACTACACGGTCTGTTTAGCGACATCGACTTAGCCAGAAGAGTGAAGATCCAACGATTGAGATGGCTAGGTCATGTACTTTGTCACATGCTTCGCTGCGGATGCATTGATGTAGATTTTATACTTAACATGGAATGGTCTCCAATCGAACGAAAGTTGAGATATGCTTTCAACACAATAACAAACATCGTCAGCGGCCAGTGTCCACAAACTATTGCAGCGAAGGAAGTTGTGGACAGCGGCCGGTGTCTCCATTCGTGTGGTTCAAGTAAATGATATTGAGAATGATATTGAATTAAAATGATATTGTCTTAGGCAACGATGCGAGGCGTATGGAAACTCCTTACAATGATTTCTGCAGAACGTGTAGAGATGATTAAGAAGCAGAAACGGTGCCCAGCTCTGTTCAGAACTAGAAAAACCTACTCGGCTAATACTACTTCAACAGTTTGGGAGTACCTTCCTACCTTCCTACCTTCCTAACTTCCTACCTTCCTACCTTCCTACCTTCCTACCCTCCTACCTTCCTACCTTCCTACCTTCCTACCTTCCTACCTTCCTACCTTCCTACCTTCCTACCTTCCTACCTTCCTATCTTCCTACCTTCCTACCCTCCTACTGTCCTACCTTTTTCACCTACTCCTATATCCTTAAGCACTCTTCAGCAAGTCCACACTGGCAGGAAAAGAAGTCTACAAAGATGCCTGATTCCCTGTATGTCTTGTAGTTTTTTGCCTTGCGCCTTAAACCAAAAGCTGATGTTTGAAGAAAGCTGGAACAGGGTCTATGGTCGACGTTGCCCCGTTTGTTCCCCGATGGGCAGTTTCGTTGTTCCACTGATTGTCAAACTTTCGGTTCTTTACAGTGTGACTGGCAGGATCACATTCAAGTCAAGCTGCAAGAAGGAAAGCTGAAGAATCCGTCTCTCCTCCTTTTGCCGCGTCAAGCGTCAAGACGTCCTCGAAAGATTCAAGTGATTGGATTCGAATTCCAGACCCGGAGTCTGCAATGACAGGCGACAAGCTTGCACAGATGTCGCCAGATAACCCCGCCAGCAGTCGGTATGGCATCGAAAATCGATTAACTCGTAGGAACTGCAGTCCGCACTGGTTTCGCCCCCAGAAGCAAACGAAGAAACTCCCAAGACTTATTCACACTCCACCGAAGAGAAAGACGCCAGACAACATCTCGCGGTGTACAGGCCCGTCAGCCCATCAAGCGACCGAAGCAAATACCAGCCAGCGGGTAATTAACGAATTGATTTGCCAATCGCATGAAACTGTCGTCTATCGCTCATCCATCCAGTGCGCTTGTGTGCATTTCATCATCAGAGCACCGCGGGTGAGCCGCAAAAACCAGACAGACCGTCATCCAGATACAAGGTTTCTCTTTCTAGGAAAAAATTTCAAATTCCATCGAGATAACATGTTACCAGTGCGCCGCTGCAGCGCTAGTGCGTGAGCGCACGGCGAAACCCCATTCCGAATGTGAGCAGTGGCAGCGACAGCTTCTGCCAGGATAAGGCGTCTCGAAAGAAGGCCACGCACTTCGCTTTCATTTCGCTTGACGCAGCAAGTCCGATCGCAGGCCGCCCGATGTGGACGTACTTGTAGAAATTCCACTTGCCAATCGGGTAAAAGTGAAAACCTGACGGCATTTGAATATTTGTGTCCCTGTGTAGCACTGTGTATGACCCACTTCGCTTCGCTTCGCCGAACATCAAGCCACTGACCTTCGGCAGAGGGAACACGGTTCTCATTAGCATCCAGCTGGGAAAGAAACGCATCCGCGTCCCCATGTGTACCTGTCAGCGGGCGCATCCATCAAAGCGCCCGTCATTCGTTCGATGATAATTGATTCCGTGGAACACGGCCCGATTCAATTGCGACTTCCGAGCTCCATTAGAGAGTACGGACGCAGCGCAGCGCATCACGACCGACTGCATCTTCGTCCGGGCGCCCATCGCTGAGTTACGACAATGCGACGCGTCGGTCTATGGCTTGTCCGTTTTTCCGGATTCAAATGAAGGGGAAATCGGCCGTGCCAGACTGGAGCGCATTGATTTTGTGTGAAAGTAACACAAATCGATGCGATGGCATCGATTGGCTGCACGCTCATTGCGCTGATGAGACCGACAGATGCAATTTTTCCGCGTGTCGTCTTGATGGCTGTGGAAAGTTGCGGCCGCTCACGAACATTTGCATTTGTAATTCGACACGAGACGAACATGGTTTCGACGAGAGCTGCATGTGATGTAAGGTCGAGCCTCGGAGATGATGGGGGCTTGCTTTTGCAATTCGCGGAAGGTGACAGCGTCTTTTGATGGGATTGCATTTTCACGATTTCAGTCGATCGATCTCGAAAGTGGAGAGAATGTTGCGTCTAAACGGCGCCTCGAAACGCAAAAATTTAGTCCGAGGAAGGTTATCATCAGAAACGGCGAAAGAGCTCAGGCATGACATCCTCTTAAAGACTGTTAACAGAAGGGTAATCCATGAGTAAATCTGAATTCTGGAAGCTGAGCGCTGATCTGGTTTACCAACTGCTTAGCACTGGCATTCGTATATCTTCTATCTCTCAAAGTCTCTCAATCGGAAGCCTGACCAGAAGGTCATCGAACATCAGCTACAAATATGGTTACTGTCAGCCGCAGAATGGTTATCTGTATTGGTCGAATTACTGCCAATCAATTGCTACCTGAGGTAGCCTTATAGATTCAGTCCGAAGAACATCCCAACTCAGGGAGGGAGATCAAAGGGAGGTTAGGTTGATTTGGCCACCGATCCGATCCACCCATTTCACTCTGTGAACGGCGGTCCTCGACTTCGGATCACCGACTGCACAATTTCATGAACTTCGTTATGCTTCCTACAAATTTCCAGAAGCTGACAATCCTTTCTCCATTCGTGTGCAGGAGTTTAAGGTATTCACTGTTCCATGGCCGATTTCTGGAAGCTGTGTCTCTAGATATTCCCCCTGCATATGACCACTTGAACAGATTTCAAGTCAAAATTCGAGTATCTTTCAGGCTGAGGTACTAGCGTTTATGGTAGAGCTGCAGCGATCTGCCCATAAGGGCCATCTCCTCTGTATACACTTCCTTCAAATTGGTGCAACAGTGTAAGGAGGAACTCAAACAGGCCAGTAGCAAGTGTAATATTACTGTCCTCTGGGTTCCAGGCCACAGCAACATAGAGGGTAATGAGATTGCCGACGAACTTGCCAAGCAAGGAGCTTCCGGGAACGCCCCCACTGAGTTGGTAGGCCCCCCAATTAACCACCTCAAACCCGCCATCTACCAAAACTTCCTGTCCTTAACTAGTAGAAGGTGGACTAGGTCATCCAAGTACATAGTCTCTAGGAAAATCTGGCCCTCCTACACTAAAAGAAGGACTGATGACCCCCTCAAAAGAAATCGCTAGAGTCGTGGCTGTAAGTAAGGGACACTGGCCTATAGGCATCCACACTGCTAGACTCGGAATACCGTTCAACCCACACTGTCGCAGTTGTCTGGACACCCACTCAGACGAAAGTCTGCGTCACTTTATCTGTGACTGTCCGGCTAGTGAGCCAGACAAAGATATATCGCGTTCGGCACACCCTTGCTTAGTGACATTTTCGAGATCGCTAACCACAACATCCATAGGCTGGAACCGGCTAACCAAACAACCACGGGCTACGAGTTGTGGTATCAAACCGGCGCGCAACTGCGATTTGAGACAAGTCGTACAGCCACTTAAACCAACCAACTTCCTTCATCCTGATGGCCATCAGAGAAATGCCAGACAACCACCAACGAGTCTAAATAGAATAAGGACACCTCGTCCCGCATAGCTGCGACTCTCCAGGAAGAGACAACCGCTGCAGACAAGTCACACCCCATGGGGAACGCAAACTGCAATACAAACTAATGTCGACTTCGAACGGCGATATGTGAGGAGCTTCATACCACTCTGAGCATTGAACGTTCTTTGGTCTGGATTGTGACTTACGGACGTTCAGCGTAAGCGTCGACGCAGGTTCCCACTAGAAAACGGCGGCCATAATCAACGGCGGTCAAAAGTTGTCATCGAATAAAACCACAAACGCACACTAGGCTAAGGCAGAGCGTTGCTTGCCATTGTTGACAGCCAAACTGTCGAACTCGGCAATACAAATTCTTGAAGCTAGTCACCTACTGTCATGTGCGAGACAGCCCTAATGAGACGATGAACAGGGCAAGCGTTCGGTACTTCTTCAATTGGATCCCAAGGCTATCAAACTTTTTAATGCCCGGGGGTCCTGACCGACTGACAAGAAACCCAGACCAAATTTGTTAAGGTCTGAATGGAGAGATATTTGACTGTCACGGCATCAATATCTCGTTGTTCTCCTTGTTTTCGACAGCCTCATTTAGGTGACGTAGATAATAAGGTGGCCCCGAGGTCTATGTCTGCCCAGATTCCACTGCAAAAACCCGCGTTCAGTGTGCTCCTGAAGAAAGTTCGATACATTGACACTTGAAAAAAGGTGTTACCAGAACGGGAATTAAAGGGGTCCTGGGAAACTGGTTCAAAAGCTACTTGACTGATAGAATTATCAAGGTATTTGACTGATTGAGCAATGAAAACGAAAGCCAGTACGGTGTCCCACAAGGTTCCAAATTAGGTCCTGTCTTATTTATTCTTTCTTTGGGCTAAAGAGGCAATTGAGTAACAGAGCCATCTCTCGAAGCACCAAGCTGGCTTTACATAACACTCTGATCATCCCTGTCCTGCTCTATGGCGCAGAGACGTGGACGCTATTGAAAGCAGATGAAGAGGCTCTTGGTCGTTTTGAGAGATCCTTGGTCCTGTTTGCGTTGATGGTGTCTGGAGGAGGAGATTCAACCAAGTATACTGAGCAGTTAGCAATCCCATTTAGTCTTGGAAAGACTTATATCCGAAGGAGGCTTACCAATGATTGAATTTGACTGTAAAAATTCGTACGTTCCCAACACATCGTAGTGAATGCTTTTACGACAATTTGAGAACAGGCGAAATTTGCTGGTCTTAAGGTTAACTGAGGCCAAAAACATAAGCTCTCTAGCTTGAATGGTTCCATCACCCTTCACTCAACAGCTGGATGGCGCCGTTGGTTGAGTGCCAGCCCCTTGTTAGAGGGGTCGCCGGTTCGAATCCCAGTGAAAGCAAAGTTAAAACGCTTTTATCGGATTTTCAAATCTGGTCCAGTCACCTTTTGCCGTTGGGATCAAATAAACGACGCTATCACTGAAGTTGTCGATCAGTGGTAGTAGTCTGACTATGGGTATCACAATGGACCAACATGGTGTCAGTGTGCCGGCGATTTCGCTGGCAACCCAACTACCTAACCTAACCTATCACCCTTCACTCGCGACAAAACATTACGATCGACAAGCAGGATTTAGAGGTAGTTAAGGAGTCGCTGTTTCTGCGTACATCGGGGCAAACTTGAACACCACAGGCGACATCCTAGTGCATCGCCCTTGGCAATCGGTACTACTTCGGTTTGTCGCAACAACTGTCGTCAAGATTCCTCACTCGAAGGACCAACGCCATGATCTAAGTTCTTGTTTTGTCAGGAGTCAAGAGCTGGACGATGAACAGTACAGCAAAACTGATTCTTGGTGCCTTCGAAAGGAATATTCTACGTCGAATATATGTATGGTCCCGGCTGCGTGAAAGGACGATGGAGGAGGAGCCTGAATCACGAGCCCTACTAGCTGTACCAAGATGTGGATGTTGTCCGTAAGGAAAAAATCCGACAGACTGGCTGGTCCACATCGAGCGCATGGACACCAATGCTCCAGCTAAGACGGTCTTCGAACCCGAGCCTCCTGGTTCGAGAAGGCGAGGAAGACCGAAACTTCGGATGAAGACTAAGTCATCGCAGACGCAAGACACCATGGTCTTGGTGACCGTTACCGATGAACGGCAGCTATTGCTTAAACTCAGATACTGCATGGACCACAATGGAAAATGTTGTTCGCGACTTCAACTATTTTACGGTCGCTTTAATCGACGTACTGAGCAAGCGATGTAGTGACCAACTTTGACACAAATGCTTCATCATTGTGCAGACAGTATTGAAAATAGTCCTGCGAAGTCCTTTGGCTTGTGTGCACGAAAAATGTCACGCTTTTGGGCATACAGCCACGTTCTTGCATGCATACGAACAGTGCGTACAGAGGAAAATATTGTTGCTTCATCCACCAGTGCCAACGGAGATCATGATTTGTGGCCGTTGGCAGCCACTGGGATTGTGTGTCTCGACTACGTGGACAAGCTAACGCAAGGCTCTTGTTCCAAAACCGCACAAAATGCAGCTCGCTCAAGAAGCTGAAGCCCGACCTGCCACAGCGTCTGAAGTTGGTTGACAGATGGTTCCTGCTGCATGCTACACAGCCACAGCACCAATTGATTATGAGCCAGTTAAGAAGTGAGTGCTGTGAGCCGTTTATCTCTAGTTTGGGAATGTGGTGTTTTAGGCGATCTATGCATCCGATTTGACGCTTGTTATGGGGATACGTGGAATTAGTAGTCTATGCCGATAAGCCAGACTTGGGAGACAATATTACACGTGCATTTAGCGCGATATTGGTGACAGCTCGAAAAAGTGACTTATAATTTGACTCTCCGTATGGATCACTGAAATCAAATTTGTGGTCAACATTTATACTAAATGAAAATAAATGGCAAGCACTAATTTATCAACTCACATAACAATTTCACACACTTTTGTCATTTTTCATTAAGTTTTTCTTGCAATCAAAAAACAAACGCTTCAAAAATCACGCTTTACAACCATTCAATTGAAAGAGACAACCCACAGCCGGGCTAGACTGCACTCGTTTATCAGTCTGAGGACTGTACATGCCATCTGGCTGTCAAGTGTCGCTGATGCATCTTCTCCGTAATGCAGAACGTGGGTTGCTTACTGACCGCGTTCTCAGAAATGTAACAAAACATTCTCGAACGTGTCCCTCCCTCTCAATCTCAACACTCGCTTCAGAATGTGTTAATTGTCGAGGCGCTACATTCGATAATCACCAGTGAAACCAAATAGTTCTCCCCCCACCAAGCATCGAAGCCGATTTATGAATGTCTTCTCGTCACTCAGATCACCAAGTCAACACAGAACAACAAATTCCAACAAGAATTCCTCATCACTGTCGAGCACCTTCTCCCGCTTTCACCGAGTGGCTCTCATCGAACGAAGATTCCTAAGATACCTAGTAAACAATTAACGAACGCTATTATCCGACGAGGCAGCCAAGAACAATGAAAACGCAATTATAACCCCGTAAGCTCATCAGTTAGCGCGTGTGAACGAGAGGCAATCTTCACAAATCGCCCATTCCACCGAAATGCCGACAAAATGGAGATGAATGGCGGTGGTTTCCTCGGTGAATAGTCCGACGACTCCCCTGGCGGCTTTCCTTATCTAAGTGTGTTAATAAATGTATCTTTCCCCCAAACAAGCTGCGATTAACGTTGACCCAGAACCCAAACCCGTGGGATCCACCCGAAAATGCAACAGACGATGCCGTCGCTCGACGGGGAGCGGCATATTTGTCATCAATATCGGATTGATTGCATTATGCAACTGAACACAGATTGACATCATCGGTGTAGAGTTTCGGTAATCACAGCCGAGAGGCAGCAGCCACGCACACATCGCGTTGAGTTTCTTGACATCCAACCGCAAGGCATTTACCCGAAACCGCAGCTCCACTTAAAATGCAAACGCTGAGGGGAGTCAATGAATCGACGGCACGACACGTTCGTTCAACGCCATCTGCAGCCGCAGAATGTGAGGCAACCTGACTGCCGTCGCCTGAGCCGGATGTGCTGGGCGAATGTGATTGCTTGTGTTTGTCGGCCCAAGTGCGTGGGAAATGCGTGAATGCGCTTCGAGATGTCAGATGTGGGCTTGGAGATGATCTGAACACGCTGCCCTCGAGCCATCGAGTACCTCAGGTCTGCGCACTCTGACCCAACTGCTTCATAAATTACCAACCAACCGACTTCCGCATGCATGCTTTCGGCGAAACAATTTTCAATTAAGCCAGCCCTCCATTAGTTGCGCAGTCTTCCCCAATCGGGCCGCCACTGACGGACTGTCAATAAATTCCTCTCCTCGACCATTCCTGACACAATTTGCAGCTAATTCTGCAGAAATCTCTGTTATTTTTCACTTCCGCCTGCTCCATTGGCGCTTCGTGTTCGTGTCAGAGGCGCATCATCGTGCCAGCGCGCACACCGCAAGAGGTGGGCTCATTTGCATGCCCACCGAGTGATGCTTCATCGGCATGTCGGACGCGTCGGCGAGTCTGTGAGTCCAGAAGCGTTACCATTTACTCAGGCTCCGGCCGTGAAGCATGTAATTCACTTGACTGTGCATTATGCAACCCATTGCTGCGCGGATGCGTGTGTGTGTTTGCTGAAGAATTTCTCCTCTCTTTCTCCTGAATTGGCGATGGGTAACGTGGAATTACCTGCGGATTCGCCAGCCTAACCACCGGCTGTTAGCTCAGTCCGGCAGCGCGGCGCTGTGTTGCTTCATCGCAATTAGATGCTGAGTTAATTCCCAATTGGGCTGGGACCAGCGAAATGGTGTACAAATTGCTTTGCGGCCATTTGGATGCAGTGGCCTTCGCGCTGTGGCGCCTTGAGCTTTTTTCCCGTGAAACACCTACGATTGGGCGGAAGGAATTACAGCACCTGTCGGAAATAACGCGATTTCGAAACTCGCTGATTTGCGGTGAGCTGGTTAGCTGCTGAGGCTGTGAGGAACAAAGGTTCAATGGCCAGTTGCTGAGTTGTTTGCTTTGTTTATAGGGTTAGCAACATCGCTCGATGGAGCCAGTTGTGATGCCATGCTGATGACAGCGACTGAGAGTGATTGCGTGAATCACGAGAGCTGCTAGAATACGGGGCCTCCAGTGGTGAGTTCCTGTGTCTTGTCCATCTGCACCCCTTTCGACGATTTTTAAGCGATAGACTAGACTGCAAACCATGTTTTTTCGTTATCAAATCAAAGGGTTTCTTATGCCATCTCTGACCGTTCTAGAAAAACGCATTTTGACCCAAACTTCATTTAAATCAAACAAAAATGGATCATGTATCGTTTAAAACCCCAAAAAGATCGCAATTAATTGCCGCCACGAACAGGTGTGAAATACTGATTGGAATCCTTTAGCTAACAGCTAACAACGATGACATAAACGTTCCATGAATATGTATCCACACGCTGAGTAAGCGCGCATTAAAAATTCTTTTACGAGACGCCTCGCCGCCGCAGCGACCACTCACCGAGCTTTTCTCATTCAAATTTGCGTTCATCTCGCGCCGACGACGGGCTATTGCAATTTCACCAGAGACTGGTACATATGCATGATGGAAGTCGATAAAGCCAGAGACCGACGGACAGACGAACAACACCGACTGGGTGCGTTGCGTAAGGGTCTCGCTGTTGGCCTTGATCGGAGGATGTAATTTTTTTCTTCAGAGAATTTCAAAACGAAACGCGACAGCGAGCTGAAACTGGGTGAATCTGCGAGAGATCACACGATGTCGAGCGTCTTGGGTGACGTTGGACGTTGGTTTCATCAGGCGCAGCACGAGATGGATGCAAGCGATACCCCCTCCCCCTCCGTCCGTGGGGTAAGATGTGAGTTTGAAAAACCCGGCATTTGGATTAATGCATTCGATAGAGGTTTTTATGTTCTTTCTTTTGTCACCGACTCTTGACTGGGTTGGGACACATTTTTGGCCATAAAATTCCTTCTTGTGGGCATCTTTTAATGTCTCGGGTGTTTATAAAGTTTATGATTGGATGGTGTTTGGAAAACGATACGCCTTGATGGTTAATGTGGCCTTATTTCGCGGCGGCAGTAAACTCGATTGCAATCCTCGTAACCATTTAAAGTGGATCAAAGCGCACCTTCATGAGGTTGCACAAAACGGAGAAACCAGTGGTGCAAGCGATTGATGATCGATTTGTAGTCCCTCGAGATGTTGGCAATGCTTGAGGGGGTGGGCTGTCTTGTCAGTGTTAGTTCACCGCTGTTGTTGCACCTCCGCCATTGCCATACTTCCCACCTACCTCCGGTGGAAAACCAAGGAACAGACTGCCTCTCGATCAGCCAAAGATCGACTAGTCTTTGTATTATTTACCGCAGAAAGCTTGTCTGTGCCAGTGATCCAAGAGTCCTCAGAATATGAGTCAGTCACCCACAACGCCACTGTGGCCACTGTTGAATTCGAAAAGCAAGCCGATACCAGCAGGCTGCTTAACAGTGCAACATAACATGACCATCTCCACAAAGGTCGACGTGAGGCCTTGCCGAATGAAGGCCTAAAGTCTTTCCAGGTTTCGGTTACCGGGAAAGACAAATTTCAATCGCCTCCCTCTAAAGGCTATTATACGCCTCATTCACGACTCGAGTCAAATCACGTCAATCACTTTAGGATACTTTTTTTCTTCTTTGCCAGGTGCTACAGTCCTGACTTGGTCTGTCCAAGTAGTGTGATATTTGGCGAGCTTCTCCAGCTGCGCACACAAACTTTTCTGAGGTTCTTCTCTAATTGCGTGTGCCCCCTTAAACGTGGACATCACCACTGCCAGCAAAACGCCTCATTGGTGGCTCGCTGCCGTCTGCGAATCACGTCAATTTACAAGATCGTGCCTCTAGTGTTGTTGATCGTGAGTCTTGCACGATGTTCTCCAGAACGACATTGAAGAAGTCACAGGATAGCTAGTCGCTTTGTCCAAATCATTTTTTGACATTTTAGATCTCGGTGAATTGCTAGTCGAGCTTGATGGACCAGCGAGAATTCCCCATCCTCGTCCTGCACTACCTGACGAGTTTGACAGGAATGTCCAAAGTTGACATGGCGGCTCGTCCCTATGCGGCCTTGATTTTGTCGCCGAATAGGTGGTGGTTGTCAGCTGTTTCCCTTCTTGGGTATTTTCCAGGATTTTTATCCGTCACATCCAATAATTGCTTGCGATGACTGCTGTCGTTTCCATTTGCGGTCGTACTCGCTAGCCTTTTCCAGGATTTACCTGAGTCCGACGCCGGAAGCGGCCTGTACGTGTCGATATTTGCAATTCACCATTGCTTTAGACGTTTCCACTGAATGGGATCCCAAAGGGGGCACAGTTACCAGAGTACACTCTTCAGTCCTTACAAGAAGTAGGATAGCCTTTAATGTGGCTGGCACATATGGAGCTGATATGCCAGTCGTCGAGCATGCTTCCGTTCTCTCAAAATCTACAAATGAGCTGGTGCGGGCTCCATAGAAACACACTGCCACTGACGGTTTGCCACCAGAGACTGTTGATCTTCAGTTTTATGGTACCTCCCGGAGGACTTCTTGAATCCTCGGTGGGAGGCCCAATTTATCGGCTGGCGTTGGGATCTCTTCGTTATCTGTAATTTAAGTTAAGCAGCTGATACAATAAGGCAAGACTACCCTCGAAATTGTAAAGAACTCGACGCTTGTGAAACCTGCCTTTCTGCCATTCTTATAGCCGGGCTGCATTTTGTGCTTGTCCCTAGGGCCTCTATATACCTAAACATTGCCATATGAACTTATTATTCTCATTCGGTCTTCTAGCCTGATAATCCTCTTGTGCTGCCCCGGCTTTTCCTTGCAGCGCCTCTTGATGCTAATGTATGACCTGCTAACTCATGCCATCATACCAAGGGTTTCTTACTAGGGGTGACATGCAGCTGATGGTAAGCATACACGATTGTCTGTCACTTAGTTGCTCTTCTTAGACTCTTGCAGTTCACAGTGTCCTCAGGCATCCAATTTTGAGATTCCTCTTCGTTTGTCGCAGTCGACACTCTGTTCTGCTGTAGGAACATTGACAGAGTCCGCCATTGTCATCTACATCCAGTATAGATCACTAATAAATTGCGTCAATTTGTGCGGCTGTTCGATGAGGCAAAAATCGTCAGGTTGCCGCCTAGTTTCTTTGAAATGAAAATGTCGTTCTACGTATTTGTCGCTGTCGGGCTTCCGAAGTCGTTGTCTGTCGTCCTATCGCGCAGACTATGCTTGCCGATAATTCCGCGGAAGATGCTCTCTGTATCGATGTTAGCAAACATTTGTGGCACCCTTCGATGTATTAGCATAAAGCGAAGGAAGGAAAAGCAGACAGAACAGAACAGAAGACGGATCCATTCGATCGTAGAGTGCGAAGTATGCAGATCGTTTTCGCGAAGCAGGGAATAAAAAACAAATTCCCATTAAGTGTTTGATTTTTTATTTAAAAATAGAAAAAAGAAAATCACTAAGCGCATTGTACTTCAGACATGTTCCATAAGCATCGTCCAATAGCTCATAGAAGTCTTAAATGTGTGATGGTATAACCAACATTTTGCTGAATACTACACTATGTCTGAATGGAAAATCTGAACGGTGACTAATGGATAGTAACCTAAAAACGTGCCGTGTTCTACAGGGGTATCATATTATTGGTCCCCTTTTGAGACTCATCCAGTCTCTATGAGCAAACTGTAGCAGCTGTCTTCGTGTTAACGGTGCAAAATCAACATCTTTCACAGTGGGTGTGGGATTTTGTCAAGGTTGCGTCTTGTCACTTCTCTTCTTCATTATATGCCCACTGAATGTTGCAACGCAGCCGAGAATGTTTCAGGGTAAGTTAAGTCAACTTCATTTTGCTTCATATCCTCACATCCTCCTTCTGGACTAGGAATTCCAGAGCGCGCTCGATAGCTTTATAGCCATGTGTGAAGATTTTGAAATTAAGGCTAACGTGGACAAATCAGAGGTCTATTCAATGCACTCTACTTGTCAGTGGAGTCCTATTGAAGCAGGTGGAGAAGTTTCAGTTTTCAGTACCTTGGGGTTTTTTTCATTAGTAACGGGAGGAGTAATGCTGAGCCTTCCTGTAGGACTGCCCAGCTGAGTCAATTTTGAAACAGTTTCGAAGATCTGTAATCAGGAAGGCCAAGCTTGGTATCGAAGTTAAGTTAGCGGTTGGTATTTGTTCCAACTCTTACCTATGGTCATGAAACTTGGGTAATGACCGAAAGATTAAGATCGCGATTACAAGCTGCCGGGATGAGATTTCTTGAGATACGTGCTGTAACTCGTTTAAGACACAGCTGTGCGCGACGATGTCAATGCTGGGTAGCTGTTTCTTCGAACGGAAAGGACTACATGGCACGAATGTACACGACTCCCGAGGCGTAGCGTGAATGCGACTCCATCAGGTAGGCGACCGCTTGGCAGATCCAGAACGAGGGTGGTTGGACTAAGTCTGAAAACTAGCCTAATTGCGCTTAGACATAGCTACCGATGTGTTGGGGGTAATGACCGAGGGTATAGTGGCCTGAAGATCTCTCGTACGTTATTTGCCCCGCGAGTTTTTTCTTGGTTTAAATGTATAGCCGAAGATTGCTAAACCAAAAAGTGACAATGTGTCCAACTGGCTTGGAGCTACTGTTGAAAGCTACCAGCCAAAAGACAGCAGACAACAGACAACAGACAACAGACAACAGACAACAACAGAGAGCAAGTGGAAACTGCAACTTCCACCTTACGCAGTTTCTGTCGGGCCACGGGGTCTATCGAAAGTATCTCCATAGGTTCGGGCACGATAGGTCTTCCCTTTGTCCAGAATGTGAGGACTCTGAAGAAGACGCAGAACACACGACTTTCCACTGCAGACGATTTGAAGGGACAAGAATAAACTTACCAACACCGGAGCTCCTAGTCGGTCATATGACGGAGTCAGCCGAGAAGTGGGAGGAAATCTGTTCCTTCATATCAAACTTGCAGATCGAGCTAAGAAGGCTTGAAAGAGTAAGGCGAGCCGAACAGGCAAACACAGTCGATCCAGCTTGAGTCGCTAACCAGCCCCGCGAAGTAATACCTAACGGCAGTTCCGGGGGGAGAGTGGTAGAAGAGTGCAGGGTGTGGGTTAGTACGTAGGCGTATTCTCGAAATCGAGAACTTGGGTTTGCGAATCGTGCATGCTAATGGCACGGGCTATTAGTATCTTTCGAAGATTGCCACATCCATGGACGTAACCAAAAAAAAAAAAAAAAGGAAAGACAACAGACAACAGACAACAGACAACAGACAACAGACAACAGACAACAGACAACAGACAACAGACAACAGACAACAGACAACAGACAACAGACAACAGACAACAGACAACAGACAACAGACAAAAGACAAAAGACAACAGACAAAAGACAACAGACAACAGACAACAGACAACAGACAACAGACAACAGACAACAGACAACAGACAACAGACAACAGACAACAGACTGTTCCATGCCATGTTGACTGTAGGGAATCTGTCAACGTGGCAGTGAAGCTTTCTTTGACAGTTTTACCTGCCGAGGATTGTCTGCGACTCGTCGTGAATTTGAGAGCTGTTGAGTCCGGAATCGAACCGCAGAGCCTCAGCTGAAGATTCAGAATGCGAGAATCAGGAGAAACGCAAAAGAATCTACTGACTAGTGTCACGGAGTAACCGGTTGAAATGGAGACGGCCACTTAAGTCACCCGTTGGTTTGAGAGATTTCGTCTCTCAGCCTGAAAATCTCGTTATTCGTGTTTTTTTGTTGGAAACCAGATGCACTCAGTAGAAGTTAGTTAGCTTTCTGCATCGAATGGGCTCTCCCACCCTTCAAGTCAAGTCCAGGCTTCGTGTTGACACACTCCTCCACAGCCGTCAGAAAAAAAGATCTATCTGGTCGGTGATTAAAAACGCCGACCCTGCCTTGATCCCATGATCTTCAGCTCGGCACTTCCTAGCTTTTCGATCAGATCACAGCCCACAAATCACAGACAGAGGCAAGGCCTTCCCAGCCTAGCCTCAACTTGACCTCAGCTTCAGCCAGGCATTCTCATGCCCGTCCCCCTTCCAAAAAGAAGGCAGCTAAATTTTCCCAACGGCCAACGGTTTCTGCCATAACTCTTGCATGATAACCTCGCATCAATCCGGCATCTCGGCGCAGAGACAACTTCAGGTTTGACTTTTCAAAGTGCCTCGCTGCCCTCCAACTCTGGTTCCCCATTGAAACCCACGTCGCGGCGCGCCTCACATGCACCGCCTTCGGCTTCATTGCACACCACCACACGGCAGAAGAGAAAAAAAAACTGGAAGATTCTATTTAGCCGCTGCACAGGTGATTTGTGAAACCGTGCCGCCAGCACAACGCACGCTGGGGCCCGGAGCCAGTTCGCGTCCCCCCTCCCCGCACGCCCGATGAGCCGGGACCTGGAGAAATGTGAAAGATTCACTGCGGAAAAGTATCTGTGCGGAGCCAGTTTGCGCCGCGACTGTGGTCATGACATTCAGTCTGCGTTAGGATTTTACCAACAGCGGTTCGGTCGGTGCGCGCACTCGCTCTCTCAAGTAAAGTGAATCCATTCTGTGTGTGTTCAGTGAACTCCTTGCGAGATACTCGTTCGCATCCAACGGATGCTCTGTGCACGAAGATAAACATCTGTGAGCTTGTGCTGCCAGCAAATGCTAATGAAGTGGAATTGATTGCTGGAAATTCTTTCGCTCGAGCGAAGCTACCATGTGCCAAGTGATTAACCTAGATCGAGTGAACCTGTGCGCGTCTGTTTGATTCGTGGATCCGTTGATTCGTTGATTTGGTCACAGCTTCCCTGAAGCTCATTAAGATTTGTTCTGTGCTCGGTTGGCGCTGTGCTGTGCTGCATATCATTGGTGGACCGTTGACCCACAGCTTGGATTACACCGCATAACATCACGTAAGTCACTTGTGCGGGGCACATTCTGAATGAGATTAGCCCAATTCTGGGCAGGGGTAGGATCTGGGCTGCCATGAGATAACTGTCCGTGTTCGGGACATCTTCGCGCCATGTTATGTAAATGCGGTTGACAGAGCCGCCGATCGCAGAGTCAGTCATTGGGTCAGCGTGCCGCGGAGAAGCATGAATAATTGATCGGCCGTGCGGAGGAATTCTGATTCTGATTTTCACTGGACCAAGCGGGTCCCATGATTTAGTACCCGGTTAACCCAGATCGATTGGAGAGAGAATCTCAGTTCGGCAATCATCTCGAAAGCTGTCGATTTGATGGGGAAAAGCTGAGTTGATTGTTTTGCCGCAAAACAATAGCGGCCAGCGGTAACATGTTTAACGGTGATTGTGAAAGAAGTGATGTATGTGATGGGAACAGTTACGGACCTGTCGTCGTTATGTTTTCATTTTGCTTCGACTGGGTTTATGGTAAACTGGTAGGTTTGAAATTTTTGTTTCGTTTCGATTTTATGCTCGTCAGCAACTATGCTCGATGAAGGGCTAAGTAAGACCAGTGGGATAGGCTTTTTGGACCACTTTTCAGACGGGTTATGACATTCGGGGCCGTTCGCGTCGGTCGATTGATTTGCTTTCATTCGGAGTCGATTGTTTCGGTTAGGCAATGAGTCTTTCCGGAATCTGGCAATTTACTCAACTTTCTGATAATTGACACGAAAACGTCTTATTATCCAGTCTGCTGCCTCAGAGGCTTCAAAGGATATTCAACTTTGTATCGACTGGACAGTTCATTTGCTTCTTGCTTCTGAATGTTGGCCACTCAGTCCTATTTCATGCACATTTACTTCGATTTACTGATTATTTGAAGCCTTCGGACTTCAACATCCTTGAACAATAGCTTTCCTTGTGGGCTATGCGTTTCGTGCCGTTGATATGACTTTCATGATGAAACGACTCGGATTTTGGGAAAATCAGCTGGCGTATGTTCACCTCCCGTCGAATATCGCCTCCTGAAACCTAAAACATCCTCCAACACAACCGATGGAGCTCTTGATGGAGTTGAGGAGTTCCTACGCGTTTCAGATTCGACTTGAAACTATGTCCCACCACTTGTGTAAAAACAAAATCACCAGACGAGTGGTTATTGTGACAGCTAGGTCCAGGTCCTCCGTGGACTGCCGCTTTTCAATTTGTAAGGAATTTCTCGGGTCGATGCTGAAGTCCACAAGGAACGTCTTAGTGGAGACCCGACGAAGACACGCTCTTGACAACCGCTGCTTCTTCGGTTTTGCCAAAAAGCTTGGTTCAAAATCCGGCTCGAAGGACCAAAATTATGATCGACTAAAACCTGATCCATTTCTGTCTTCATTTATGTACCCTAACTTCAAAGCAGGTTCCTTGTAGCTTCGAAAGACATATTCTTCGTTGGAGAAGTGGTCTAGTCTGTGAATGAAAGGGAAGACTTATTCCCGAACTTCACGAGTTGAGCAGATGATTACTGCTGACTGGGTCACATGGATCTTAGTTCAGTGCTAAGAGCGTCTTCAAATGCTGCTTCAATGCTGGCGATGCAGAGGGAGACAGAATTTCCAATTCACGGATGCCAGACAATCTGGTTTTGATGACTGCAAGTAGCATGTCCTTGCCTGTCGTTAATGGTCGCTCTGAACTTAGATCAGACCCTTCACGTGACGTGGATCTATAAATCAGCTTTAAATTGGAAAAATCAGCCGACAAACACGAAACATCCCTTTTAACGACAATTTGACACCAAACAAGTCACTTTTAGAGGAAGACAAGTCATTCAAGCAAATCGAACTCATAGGAAATGAGTGAGAATGAGTCCTGCCCATCCAAAAAGAATGGTTTACCACTTGGTTAAATGGGGCCCGCCTTTTCATGGACGGTAGTCTTGCGGGTGCCCTTATGTCCACACTTAGACCAACCAGTTGGGTCCATTGGACTTTTCGTCATCTTCTCCCGAAAGAGATGATTCGACTCACAACTAGAACCTTTTTAATGCCGAAGACGAACTGGTCTGACGTGTTCTCCGAACCATAATCGAACCATACTGGAACTCGATTAATTTCTTCGACCTCATTTTTAAGACATTTCTGAACTAAACGCTCAATCAGGTCATGTTCACCCGTTTTAGTGCTCAGTAGGCGTTGGGCCTTAGATTAAGTATAGGTTCGGTTACAGTGGGTCCATTTCTCTGAAAACTGGATAACCGCCTGGCCATAGATCTAGGTTAAGTGAACATTATGAGGCCCTTTAAACGGTATGAATTCGATGCGTTTGGTGGCAGTTGCTTCAGCTTTTCTAGTCCTCGGAGTAGGTGCTGCTATCATCACTTGTAAGTCAATGGTGCTCGTTTCGTTTTTCAAATTTTATTAAACGTTTTCCGTTGGATACTTACAATGGATCATAGTAGGTTTATGTGTATCCACTATGCCACCGCACCTGTCTTCTGCTGAAGAAGACACGGCAATCTTTATTCATCAATGACTGCAATCTCAGATGGCACTTGTCTCCTTGGACAGGTATTCTGTCGATGCAAAATTTCGATTTGCTGATTGAATTATTTCGTTTCGTAGAAGCTCTTGCCATCGCTGCAGTTTCATCTTTGTAAATTCAATGATGGAGTGTAAGTGATAATGAAGCACTCCACACATCAGTAGAAGTTTTCCGAAGGCATCAAGGTTACTATAATAAGACATGTTAATCCAAGTCAGTAAATGAGAATATGCTTCTGGGATTACAAAGAGGACATCTTCTTACACACCTCCGTACTCACTGCAGCAAAGAAAGCTAGATCTGGCATCGATCCCTGTTGATTTGTCAACTTCGAAAACCACAGACTTATGGAAGAACATACAATTATTTGGTCACTCCCTATCAGTGTCGTACAAGTGCTTACACTCATTGTCTAGTCAGACATTTTTATTTTGCATTGATAATGGATTTTACTAAATTCCAGTCGAATTACAACAGAAGACAATTCAATTTGTAACCTTTTTTCGGATAAATCTTTCCTCTTTGTATGGAGACTGTAACGGGCCAGTCCGACGTGGATCTATGCCTCAACCCACAAGCCGAGGACGATCCCTCGGTAGATGTACATACATGCTTAATTTCGTGTTCCATAGTGGTTGAATGGCTCAGTTTCTTGTCAGGAACAGAGTCCGCAAACCTTGAGACAAATGTCAAAAGTTTCTTCGAAAGCTGCAAGCAATGGCAATGCTTAGGAAGACTAAGTAAGCCACCAGTAACGTTGTGGTACTCTGAAGATTCAGTATTCAATCCCCGGTACATCGAAGGTTTTTCTTAATTCACGGCTTCAACTGACAGTCCAGTAAAAGCTTCTGGAACATTGACGCTTGAAATCGGTTTTTGATTCTCTCCAGTTCCAGGGCACATTGCATACGGTGTAAACGCGTCAACCGTTTCTTCAGACATCGGAAAACATTGATCTCTGTATATATTTTTGATGTACGGCCATTGCCTGCAAATTCGATGAAAGTCACTTGTAAAGGGCCGATGTTGATTTTGAATAAATCACAAATTATTTAGGAAATTATTGTCATTTATTTTTATTATGACAATATTGGTATGGTTCAATTCTGTAAAGAACAAAATATCGGCCAAATGGCAGCCGCGAACTCGGCGGCACACCTCCATCCGATGGTCCAAATTTTCGATGACGCCGAAGCATAATTGAGGTTCTATGCCGTTAATGTGCCGAATTATCTCATCCTTTAGCTCTTGAATTGTTGCTGGCTTATCGACGTACACCTTTTCTTTCAAATAACTCCAAAGAAAAAAATCCAACGGTGTCAAATCAAATGATCTTGGCGGCCAATGACATCGCCACCACGTGAGATAACACGGCCATTGAATTTGTCGCGTAAAAGAGCCATTGTTTCGTTAGCTGTGTGGCAAGTGGCACCGTCCTGTTGAAACCACATATCATCCACATTCATATCTTCCAATTCGGGCTATAATAAGTTCATTATCATTTCACGATGGCGAACACCATTAACAGTATCTGCCTGACCGGCCTCATTTTTGAAAAAAATACGACCCGATGATGCCGCCAGCCCATAAACCGCACCAAACAGTCACTATTTGTAGGTGCATTGGTTTTTCGACAATCACTCTTGGATTATCATTCGCCCATATGCGACAATTCTGCTTATTGACGAATCCACTGAGGTGGAAATGTACCTCATCACTGAAGATGATTTTCTTCGAATATTGATCATCCACTGTTGCCATTACTTGCCACCATTCTGACCATTGACGACGCTTGAAACGGTCAAGAGGCTTTAGTTCTTGAGTCAATTGCACCTTGTAAGCGTGTAAATGCAAGTCTTTATGCATAATGTTCATCAACGACGAGCGTGAGAGGTGCAATTGTTGGGCACGACGACGAGTTGAGGTGGACGGCTCTTCAGCCGCACTATCGCGAACAGCAGCAATATTTTCTGCTGTACGAGCTGTACGAGCATGCACTGGTGTTTTCACATCTCCTACAGACCCGGTTTGCTCAAATTTTTGCACGATTTTTTCCGATTGTACGCACATTTGGACGATTAAATTGACCGAAAAATGACGAAGTGCACGATATGCATTTTGATTTGAACGCTCATTTTCATAATAAGCCTGAATAACTTTAACGCGTTGCTCGATTGTGCATCTTTTCATGGCTCAAATTGAGTTAGTCTGAAATTGAGAAATGTCAAATGAAATGCTGAAAAAAACTTGACGTTTAAGTGTGGTTCACATTCAACATCGGTCCTTAAAGTTTAACCACCCTTTACTATGTATTCTCAAAAACAAACGCCCGCTCTACGTTTGCACGGAGTCCATTTTACATTCCCGAAAAAGCACTCCTCTTACATCTCGCACTGAATTCGAAGATTGATTAGAAGATTGATGTTTCTTGACATATTTGCCACCGTTTGACTTGAATCAGCGTTCATCATTTCTTTGGAGAAACCTTCTTTTTGCGGTTTCCAACACGAAGAATGTTGCCTGTCTGGCATTCATGCAATGTAGCCGAATGCTTTATTGAATGTGGAAATCCAAGAACGTTTATCTCTCGATAGTTACTTTCTATATGATGATGTCGCTGTAAACAAACACCGATTTAGGACGAGCCTCATTCTGAAAGCTATTGACGCCTGAAAACTACCGAACCTTTGCGCATCACCAAAACCCGGGCCGAGGTCATCGGTACACTGTTAAAAACGATAATCACACACAAATAGTCATCATTTTTATTCATTTACTGGACTGGTTGAGCTATGATCTACCTTAATTTTTGACATAGAATCGTCTGTCACGAATAGCATCAATTGTTTGTGGCTTGCCTAGAAAGCGTGTTAGGAATGTCAACAATGTATTTTTGTCAATTTGTATTTCTGGTCTGAGACAAAATCTGTGAACCGTCGAGGCGATCCATCGCTGGAGAGTACTTGTAATACTTGTTCCGAGCAGATTATTAGATCATTTTTATGTTTATTTACTTTTCACAATTTATACTTTTAAGTTAACCTTTCTAGTTCAAATCCTTGCTTTTGACTGTACTTCAGTCTTGTCCTCTGCTGTCCTCAACACCTTGGTTGCTCTTCTTGTCGGGCATCGTGTGATCTGCATGCATTCCATAGAGAGACATTGTTTGCGTCTAATTGGTAGCTCTTCACGGGATCAGCTTGCTTTCCAAAAAAGAGGGATGTTGCACTAGTAGCTCCTCACGGGATCAGTTTTCTTTGCGCCTCCCAAAAACGTGAATATCATATCATACGTGATTGGTCCGATGACTTTTTTGTGTCAATGCAGCACATGGTTGCATTGATCACGAACAATATGCGTGGTGTTTGGCATGAGAAGTATTGTTACCAACCAGAGTGTGTAACTCGCGCCCTCAACGCCACTTGCCTCGTTTAAGGATGTGAGCGAAGACAAGTCAGGCCGTGCAGACATTTTTTTTCCGATTTCTTGTTTGAAAGGGTGCACCTTGCGCATAGAAACCATAAACTCTCCAAAATGTCTTCCATCTCTCAGAAGATTTCACTGCTCAGTCCACTTAAAAGACGGCAGCTCAACCACTCTCTCGGCATTAACGCGATGACCCAAAACTAACCGAGAGGCTCTAGAGGTTCGCAAATGAAAACTCCCGCCAAACTTTCAACCTCGATCTCCAACTGCCTCTGCCTTAATCAGTTGCTTCCGGTGCTCGCTTCCCAGAGTTGTTAACGTGGCTTCCCTGAGATGTCATGACCCCGAGCCCATCATCTTCGCATCCTCACAAAAAAAAAAAAAAAACTCAGCCCCATCCTCTTTTGGGTTATTTCAACACAACAATTATCTTTCCATTAACGAAAGAATCACATTTTTTGTCATGAAACAACAAAAGCACTTGGCACGCAAGTGCCCAACCGTAAAAGACAATAAAACCATCAACTTACGGGCCTTTGCCTTCTCCTAAGCCATCCACCCAACCCAGTTGTGTCGCCCAAAAGAAAGCAACAAGAGAAAAACAAAGTTAAGCCAGAGACACGGTCAAGAACTTCAGAAGTCCAGAGAACTCCCATCTAATCACACTTCGGAGGGCACTCGACACTCGTCACTCGGCAGTGCGGTGGAAATGTGTGCGCCTCCTACAGACTCACTAATTAGATGGCCAAGCGTCTGACGTCTCGTCAGTTCGTCTCACCGTTTCGTCATTTATTAACGATCCAACACGAACCCTCGGCGATTTAATGGGCGCGCAATGCGCTCCCCAGCGCGGCTAACTGCAGTTCGTGCGCGCATGTGCAACACAAACCTAATGACAATTGCCGGATGGATACATGTCAAGGCAGACCGCAGAAGCCCATCACTAATTACCCGAAACGGAGGTGTTCTCGTTGTCGTTGATACGATTAGGGGCGACATTCCTGAACCTGACTGCGGCTATACACACACAAACGTCTAGAAAGAATGTCATTACTCTGGTTGCCCGCCAACGGGAGCGACGTCAATTAGGCGCACTGGGCACTGACGTCGCACTCTGCATCGAAAACCTTTCGGCGGAGGGGTCAACGAACTCCGCTGGATCTTGCTCAATCTCTGCCTCTTCCTCCGTGTCTATGTGTGTGCTCAACGTCGCCCCTTTATCGTATCCGCTCTTATCGTTTTGTTTAACCACTTTGCGGCGGTTCTGGCAAATGACGGTGAAATTATTACAATTATCGCTTAATGGGTGCAAGAACCTCTCTTTTGGTAACCGCGCGGAGCCCGGCCTGCTGCTGTTAATCGGTCGGCTGGTTGGCCTCTTGTGGAGCGGAAATGAGTCCCACGGGGGATCAAGGGTCGCCCTCTGGACCATGGAGCATGCGTCTTGATTACGAAATGGAGTACACGTACGACGATACGATACGTCGCCGGATTGCGTAACGATTGTGTGTGTGTTTACACTTTCTACAAAGGTTGTCATCTCTTGAGTGCGCACTTGCGCCGCGCCGTTCATCTCTCGTCTGGGTGTCGTCGTGGCTGGGTCTCGGCAGATTGATGGATTAACGAACGAAGCCACTCCACATTTGTTTGCATTCGATTTGTGAAGTGACGTCGCATCAGCCAACGCAGTTACGCTGCACTCTTGTGATACAAATCGCCTTTCAGATGCACTCTTGCGGTTGCAACCAATCAAAGCACATCTGCTGATGATGAGGTGAGGAGGCTTACGCAATCAATTCGAAGATTCGAAGATTCGAACCAGTGATTCGAAGCACTTGTGGCGAGAGGAAGTCGTGCAATGTTCGTTGAACTAACGGTATGAAACCTTGCCCGACGTTGTAAATTGTTAACACTCGTCGTTAAAGTGATGTGGCCGATCGGTTGATTTACAGATTCTGTGACGGATACTTACCGTGTTTATCGTCAAATAAACACTTTGAGGGACTTGAGCCGTTAACGCCTGCTTGTGTAGCGTCCAACCAGTATGCAAATGCGGACATTTTTAAAACGGAACATTCTGCTGTTGGCTGGAATGATGACGAGGAAATTTCCCATGTCATCAAAGTTTAGGGATTTCTTATAGATTGAGGAGATTTACAGCCAGTCAGAGCAGTTCAATCCACTTTAAATGGGGAGACCTGGAGGCGGTATACTCAGAAATGGTTCATCAATAACAGGGCAATAATAAAATGGGATACACAAATTACTGTGGCCGGTCTAAAATTACTGTGGCCGGTTTTTATGACGATTTACTATAAAAAATCAGTTATCTGCCGACCTGTGTGACACTTTATGGCAACAGTAACTGCCTCAGAAGACGGGTATTTTGAGATCTTGACTTCATAAGGTTTACTGCCTTTTAGACACAAATGCAGCTACCCAGCCCCGAGTTCTCGTACATATTCTTACGGATTGCTGCGTTGTTTCCAACCGATCTTGCGCTTCTCACGTTTGTTGACGTACGGCTGTTGACTGTTGGCTGACTGTTTACTAAACCGTTTGAACTCGCCATCAAACATTGAGTAATTGTGTGGGAACAACGTTCATGGAGGCGTCATTGTATTGGTAATTGGTGAAAATTCACATCGAATGATCAGATGACGATTTCCTGAATAAAATCAGAGATACAAGATATCCAAAATTAACTTGCAACTATATCTCCAAAATAATGAAAGTTTGTTTGGAGATTAATTGAAAAAAATAGGGAGACTGGATCAGTTGGAGAGGCTAACCACAGTGGTCGTTCAAAAAGAAGCCACTATGACACTGGGGACAAGCAGGATAATTTCTTAGCTGTCTCCAGTTTTTTACACCAAGCTGGTTAAGTGTCTTTACCCGCGTTGTCTCACTGCTCACAGGGTCGGAGTTTAAGACCAAGTCAGGCCAGAGTTGCTACAAAGCAGCAAAGCGTTTTCATTCAATGAACGTTATTTTCTCCCAAGAGCCCGGTCTCGAAAGATGAAGGTGGAAGATTTTTATGGAGTCCTCTCTGGAAGGGGTTTATGGACACCATTAGCAGCAAATGAGGCTTTCTTATTCAATCTGAAGGGTACGATTCAACATCGAACTCTACAGTGATGTGAGTCCGGGTAGTTATCTACAGATGCACAAACTAGGATAGACTAGAGGGCTGTGATCAACCAACGACACCCAGTGTTAATGCTGTGGAGTGTTAGAATTGTATGTACGTTCAAGAGCCTGATTCTGCAGCTTGTGTTACACGGAAACAATATACAGAGGCTCCATGCGAAACTCGCGCTCAGTCCTGTAACCCAAAAAAAGTAGTAAAAAATACGCAATTGGATATATTTATCTAATTTCTACACTTTATTGAATAACACTCATTTTTACACCGTCCTCGTCCACTCCTTATATTCGACTGACTGGTTTGAGAGACGGTTCTTCTTCCAAATTGCCTCTTGGGTCCAAAGAAACAGCAATTGAGTTGTTCTGCGTTTGATCTCGCTATTGACATTTTTTATACTGTTTACTTGGGAGCCGAGGTAGACGAAGTCCTTAATTATCTCGCATCTGTCTTTGGTGATGATCTGCGTCCTTCCTTGAAGACACCATATATGTACATCGTCTTGCGCCCATTCACCACCAGACCCATTTTAGCAGCTTCCGTATCAATGCTTGCAAATGCCGCATTGGCGACTCGCTGCGTTCTGCCAACCACGTCAATTGAGTCCTGCACGATCTTCTCCAGAAAGACGTTGAAGAAGTTTAAATCCTTTTTTAGGTATCGGTGAGTTCGTTACCGATCTTGATGGAACAGCGATAATTCCCCATGGTCGTCTTACACAACCTGACGAAATTGGACGAAAAGGAATGAAATGGGGGAGTATACCTCGTCCCTTTGTGGCCTTAAAATCGACGAATAGGTCGTGGGTGTCGATTTGAACATCTTGGGCCTTTTTCAGAGCCTACCGTAGTGTGGAGATCTGGTCGATGGTGGACTTTCTTTTTGGCCTGAAGCCACACTGATATGGACCCATCCGAATGTTCCTAAACGCCTTCAGGTGTGTACACAAAACGAGACAGAAGATCTTGTACGCGATGTTAAGGAGACTTATTTCTCTATAGTTGGCGCAGTCAAAGGGGTCTCCATTCTTGTGGATAGGGCAAACCTAAGTAATATTCCACTCATCGGGTAGGCTTTCCTTCAATCACATCTTACAGTTGAGATGCCGAACTGCCTTAAAGACTTCAAAGTACAGCCTTGTTAGACTTCCGTCTTGACATTACTATCTTGATCTCGTATCTTGTAGCAGGGGCATAATTCTCGCCTACGTCGTCCAGCTTGACAGCGGTATTTGAGTACTCATTGCCGATTAACAGTCCACAGACGTAATCTTTCCAGATTCGTAGTATCAACTGCGACTCTACTACAATTCGAGATATATAGCTTGACGTAATTAGTAACTAAAAAATTAGAACAACAGCAGTACTTAAAAATCGTCAAGGTCAAAATAGGACATAACGTGTCCTCTAAGGATCCCCTTCGGATAGATACTCGGGCAGTCAGCAAGTGGCGGGTCCATACCCTTCGACGCCTCCTCTAGGAAGTCAAGTCCTTTTTAATGCATCGACATTTGTTACTGCCTAGGTTAGGTTAGGTAATAAGTGCCATTAAATATGGAGCGGGGATGCACTTACTCTGCACTGCCACGTGGGCGTTGGGGCGGCATGATTGTGATAGCCAGCCAGACTTGTCACTGAAGTCCAGTAAGGTAAATCAATTGGTGTTTCGTTAAGGTCACTTAGGTTGCCCAGTAGTCGAGGCGAGTGCAAGGCAGCTGCAGAGAAGGTGTTGCACATTTCATTGCAGATTAGTCCCAGTCTTTTCGCGTGTAGACCTAATAGGCGTGTCCTTGTCCGATGATCATCCCCACTGCGGTGCTGATCTTGGATCTTTTTAGGGGCTACTGCCTAAGTTCTTTATTTCTTCCTGCAGTTGTGGATCCTACTCCGTAGGGAATTGACTGATGATACTGAGCTCGCAACCGGGAAAGAGTCAACATCCACGATGATGAAGTCAGTAAGGCCGATATCCATCCATCTCCGCCACCAGCTGTATAGAAATAGCTAGCTATAGACGGGGATTGCAGGTGGATACATACGAGGGGCGTTCAATATATTCTCGGTATCGGGGTGAAGCTGTGGTTGTATATATAAATTTACTTATTTATCAAGTAATACTGTTATTTTAGTGCATTCATGTAAAATTTCGTTATTAATTCGCGTTTTATCTCTTTCTCTGCAAAATACCCATTTATTGCCGACGTTCGTTCCTACGAGTAAGGAGGAAGTAGAGGTCCCACTGTACTCGGCCCCTACTCGCCCCTTTTTCTCCAGTGAGGAGGACTTGTCTTGAAACCGGATTGCCTCAGATATTCGGAGCTCGCCGCTATAAGACGTACTAAAGCAATGCCATTCGTTTCTAAGCACGCTAGTTCACCTGGAAATGCGGGTTTCACCGAGTTGTTCCTCTCTAGATCCGCCATCTTCAGTAGGAGCAGGGCTACCTCGTCCACGATGTAACTTTGTCATGTAGCATCTCTGATTTCGCCTACACTTACCCCCAAAAATCAAGTATTCCAAGCCCATTAGTACTCTCGGAACGGAGGCAAACAAAACTTTGGACAAACACTTAAAAAAGTGCGTATCACCTCGCAAATTCGAAATGAGTCATTGAATCGATATGACGTTCTGATCACAACTCTATATAAAAATAAGTAAACCAAGATCCTTGCACAAGACACGCCATAAGCACGGTCTGAGCCATGTCCAATTCTTGAGAACGCCGTGGAATTGACTGATTTGGCACGTTTTCTACGGACGCCTGAACGGCAGCGATTTTTTCGACACTTCGACCAACCCGTTGTCTCACTGACACGGCAACATCACACAATGAATACGTAGACCCAAATTTTTGCACTACACTTGTTGTTGCCTGTCAACTAGGACGAGAATTACGACCGGAAATTGGAGTTAACGCTCGTAAAGTTGCGATCATCGACTCCGAATTTCGGTAGACAATTTGTGTAATTTCTAGACGTTGCTCGTTCGTCTACTTTACCGTAATGAAAATCTTGAGCTTACTGGATAAATTGACAGTGACAGTTTGATTATTGGTGAAAGAGCGCGTTCACAAATGAAATTCAAAGTTGTCAAGTCCCTCTTGGAAAACCCTTTATTTCCTTAAATTTCTATCCGGATTCGTTGATATTTTCGCAGTTTCTGGTTACAATTTGATCTATCTTTTGCCTCTCATTTTGCTTCACAATCACTGAAACCTTCAAATCGACCGAACTTGGCCGCACTCCGCCATCCTAGCGTCAATTTTCCCCTCCTACCAGAGAACGCACACCGACAAGCAGCTTAGCTTAACTTTACTTAACCATCCATCGCTTCATCTTCCGATGAAACATTGCTGCAACCATGTGTCTAAAACAACAAAAGCTCCTTCACCCACGTGAGGTTCAGTGTCAAATTTCCCAAAAAGCACTGGCCACGAAAGTAGGCCTTTGAAGAGAACTGCTCACTTTCTCGCCTTGTCTCGGATGATTCATTTCGAAGCTAAGCGCTCATGAATCATTGGCCACGGCACCAGTCCGAGGCTTCAAACTGGCCTGCATCGCTTAGATGCCCGCTTAACCTCAATCGCCATCGAGAGCGATCGAGAGAAATCCCGTGAAGGCTTGTAGCCGAATCTCGAACCTCGGCCAGCCAATAAATCAGCCCCTGTGCTTTGAATTGAAATAGCCGACTTGCGAGCGTGCAAAGTCAACGTCCCCATCGCACTCGGTCGGATCAAATGCACCATTATGCGATTTTCTCACATTAGACCGCGACCGCTCAAGGCAGCTTTCGCTTCCGAGATCGCTTTCGTGCCAATTATGACACCAGACCGAGGCGTCGGAAGCGCTGCGCGCCGCTCACACAATGAACTGCATGCTCACACACTTATCACTTGACGGGCGTTGCCTTCATGTGGTTGACTTCTTGCACTTGCCGCCGGCTAACTGCTTCCTAGTCTCCCACGTTCCACGTTGGTCGTTCCGTCTGCCATCTCGAGCGCCAGTGATTAATTGTTGCATGCTTGGGGTGAAAGTTGCTTCCAGGAACTCACCGACTGACTGTTTCCTTCTCTCTTTCAGATACCGAGTGGCGGCTGCTGCCGACTGAAATGCAACAGGCCCGCAAAGAACTTTGATTTACGGACAATTGAAAATGGCTGACAGTAGGGAGCGGATCAGGGGCCCATCGCGGGATGGGAGAGAGTTTTTGACCAGCCCCCGGCAGGTGCTGCGCCGTTTGATGCTCCTCTCCGAGGGACGACAGTACCGAGAGGCAGCCGGCGTTGTTGGCCGCCTGGGACCGTCCGTTCTGCGTTCGGTCATCACTGAGCTTCCCATCGACTTGCTCCTGGAGGCCCTGCCACACAGCGCCTATCTTCTGGAGTCGTTCTTCTCGAGGTAAGTCTCCCGCGCAAACGGTGGCACCGTCACGTTCACTGACTTGTCGCCGATTTCAGGTTACTCACGCTGAACCCATCGCCGAAGCCAACAGTTCCAGTGGACTCGGTCATCTGGCAGCTGGTGCGACTCTTCTCGAATCCCCACGAGTCGGGACTGCGACAGCGCTGCTCTAAGCTCCTGCAGGCCATCGGCCAGTACGAGCCGTCGATCCGGCAGAACGTCCGCGAACGCCGCAAGTCCTACGACCAGGCCGTGCAGGGTCTGGGAATCCACGGCCTGACGGCAGATCACACCGGCCAGCTGATATCCCTGCACGTAGCCCTCAAGACTGAACTTCAGCGTCACATCGAAACGTACAAGGCCGCCCTGCACAAGCTGGAGGAGCTGAGCATGATCACGGTCAACCAGCACCCGGCGCACTCGTCTCACCAACGCCTGCTCGCCATCAACTACGGCGACATCCAGCAGCGGCTCATCGACAACAAGACGCTGCTCACCGTCCTCGACAAGCCCGCCCTCAAGCAGCTGGCCAGCCTGGTGGAGAACCTGAGCCAACGGGTGCAAAACGACAAGGAGGTGCTGCAGTGCGTCGGCCAGATCAAGCGACTCGACACGCAGTCGAACATCGAGAAGCGTCCCGCCGCAGGCCTGCTCATGAACTTCACCCGCGGCTGTGACGCCGTGCTGAGCCTCATGGGCCCGGAGAGCGTGCCGCCCAGCCCCAGTGCGGGCAGCAGCTTCAGTGACGGCTACCATTCGGACGACTCAACCGCAGACGAGATGAGGTGAGTGTCGGCTCGACGGTCACACCCTGTGCGTTTCACTTCGAAGCAGACCCGCGAAAAGTTCCAGCCTCAAATTGCCTCTTTCTCTTCTCTGTTTTGCAGTGAAATTGTAGCGCGCTATCGGTATCTGTACGAGGAAAATAGGACAGACACTCTGGAAGTCTTGGACAGCCTGCCGCAACTGAAGCACGTGCACAGTCTAAAAGTGAAACTTCTCTTCTCGATTATTGTGGTAAGTACATACCTCGCGCCGCGTTTCAGGGCAGTCAACAACGGATAATGATGGCCATTGTCTCAGCAGCCGGCAGGGGGTCTCTGTTTACGTTTCCGAAAGGTTGACTAAATAGAAAATTGTTTTGTGTTTGAGCGACAAACTGCTGTGCGACGACGGTCTGATACGCTTTCACCGGGCTGTGTGACAATGCGACACAAATGGGGGGAGCTGGAGCTCGAGCTGGATTCTGTGATTTGCATACTGCGAGGTTAGCTGGGCGGATCAGGTATCACGCATGTGCACAGGTAGAGGAGGAAAATGTTGTGCTTGAAGGTGTGGGGATAGACTGTTGTGCCGCGGGCAGGTTTGAGTGACAGACAACAGCGACGGACATCCATTACGTGGTGGCGAAACTAAATTCAAATGAAACGCATTTGTGATACAGATTTTGAGGAAGTTTTGGTGGCAGTTTGTTGCTTGAATTTTGCCATTATCCGAGGAATATAAAATCATTCAGATATCCCCCAGGGGAGTTCTTGCAGCACTCGATTCTGACAGAGACATTTTTGGTGACTTTTCGACACACATTGGCCAATAACTCGGTCACAACTTGCCGAAAATGCTTATTGAAAGCGTCAAGGGTTGACCAATTGTGTAAACAGGACAGCTACGCGACAAATCACACGATCTTGGTGGCAGTTCACATCAATAACAAATGTGAAATAGTTCGTCGAGGACACTGTTCTTGAAATAAAGCCAAAATGGGTGGTGTTGCATGAGATGTGTCTCCGTCTTGTCAGGCCAACAAAAGTCGATTAACACTTGGCTTTACTTATTTGCTTGCTTACCAGGTCAGCGACCCATGGAGGATCTGCGCCAGAGCTAGAGCTGTCCTCGGTCATTGACGGTCCTGGGCATGATGCTTACACTCGTCAAGACCAAGATGTCTTTCGTCCGCAATGACTTTGTCGTTATACCGGAGGTTCGGTCTTCCTCTCCTTCTCGTATCAAGAAACTCTGATTCGAAGACCCTCTGAGTTGGATCTTTGGTGTCCATGCGCTCGATGTGGCAGAGCCATTGCAGTCGACTGATTTTTGCCTTCCGGACTCCATTCACATCTTGGTACAGCTCGCAGAGCTCGCGGTTATGTCTTCTCCTCCATCCTCACAGGCGGGACCATATCCGCTGAAGAATTATTCTTTCGAAGGCATCAAGAACAAGCTCTGATGTGCTGCTCGACGTCCAGCTTTCGACTCCATGTACGAGGCCTGGCGAAATAAGAACTTTGTCCTTCGTGATTTTTGTCCTTCGACTTAGGAGTTTCGAGCCCAGTTGTTTCGACGCACCAAAGTAGCACCAGTTGACAAGGGCGATTCTACGTCGGATCTCCACGATCTCCACTCCAGGATGTCGTCTGTGGAGTTCACATTTGTCCAGAGGTAGACAAACTCCTTTACTACCTCGAAATTGTAGATGTCGACTGTGATGTGGTGGTGGTGTATGACGGAAGGTTTCTTGCTCGACAGCATATATTTCGTCTTATCCTCATTGACCTTGAGACCAGTTCGTTTCTCCTCTTCTTCAATCGCCGTAAGACCGTCCACTACGTCATGGTGGGAACGCGCGATGATGTCGATGTCATCGGCGTACCCCAACAGTTGGACAGACTTGTAGAAAAAATAGTGCCTTCCGTGAAAACAACAACTGCCAGCCGCACTATCTTCTCCCGAACCAAATTGAAGAAGTCACACGGCAGCGCATCTCCTTGCCGAAATCCGGTAACGAACGACTCGGAAGTCCTTAGGCCGAACTTCACGGTACATCGCGTGGTGCAACGCAATCAGATCGGTCATCCCATCGAATAGCTCCTTGCGATGAATGCTGTTGTATGCGACTTTAAAATCGATGAAGAGGTTCTTTAGCATCTTCTTCAGGATTTTGCATTAGTGTACAAATTTGGTCTATAGTCGATTTGCCCGGCCGGAAGGCGCACTGAACGCACGAAAAAAAATGGCTTTAAAATAGACAAGGTACGACAAGGCGACGTTGAGAATGGATATACCTTTATGGTTGACTATAGCGATAACGGCGACGGTAAACCATGATCATCTCGCAAGAAGTATAGCTTCAACAAGATAAATTCCCTGCCATACCGTGACTTTTGGTGCATGACCTTAGGTTAGGCGGGTATTGCAATTGGGTGGAAAGGACTCTATTCTATTCTGTCCAGGAATAAATGAGTAAAGAGATATTCAACTTCGGCCATTTTTACCCCTAGTCCATGGCAGAAATTTTGAAGTGTAGGCCGTGAAGGATGAGTCTGTAGTGGAATTCATACTTTTACAAGATTCCCGGACTGACCACGATAATGGCGGAAAATTCGCGGATTTTTTAGCAACATGGCCGCCGATTCGTGAATTTGCCCACGATCATGTAGTATTTTTCGGAGGGTGTTCAGAAGATGACTCATATTTTTTTAGAGAACATATATTTGTAATAGGGGCTTGCGTGAATAAAAATGTAATGCTACGCTCTATTTACAGGAGTACTTTGCATCAATTTAATTCTTCAGAGTACAATATAGCTGATTTAGATGCCATGACTTTCAAATGAACTAAGTTTTATATCCTTCATTCATGAGTTATGAAAACTTCTGCAATTAAATTACATAATTTGTTAAGAGCATTTGATACAACTATACCTAACTCAACCAAAGTTGCAATTAACTTTCATCAGTATTTCTGTAAAACAATTAAAATGAGCAAATAAGCTATTTATTTTAAGTGCAGTGATTCAATAATATTGGTATTATTAGTATGCAAAAATACATACGGTACTATGCATATGCAACAATACATACACAACTTCATGTGTATTAATTAATAATTAATGTAAATAACGACAAAATTACTTAGCCTTAGTACCTGAGACTGTAACTCTCAGAAAGCTACTTCATGAACATACGCTTTGTTCGTTTGCTTACCCCTCCTTGCTGTGTTGAAAATTTAACACCGGAATTTAAAAAACGTTCAAGTAACGACCGAATTTTCAAATAAGAACTCTAAAGGGCCGTTTGCTGATACTACACCTAAATCTGCATCATAGCCAAGTTACACTTAAATCTTAAGTTCGACTTTACCTATTCTTCGTTGCTCGTAAATTTTTAAGTCGTACTTTACTACGACCCGGTATTTTTTAAATGCAACCAAGGTCACCTCGATTTCAAATGTCATATTTGCTATTTTTAATGAGTGAATGTGAGTTTTAATGTGGGCTTCATAGATGGCGCCAATCGCGAATGGAAACAAAGCTATTCGAGGGAAATTATTTATTGACAATTGCAATTTCGATAGATGTCTTCGGTAATTTTATGTTGGTTTAAAAGGAACGCTTTTTGTCCTTCGAATCTGCAAAACCATCTTGTATGCACTCGAAACGTGAATTGCCCCGAAAACAGCAATGCTCTGAAAATAATTTCCTGTCAGGTAAATCTTAATGTGAGAAGTACATAGTTGAATGATTTGTACATAGGTACAATCGAATTATGTCTTGGAAATATATCTTCAAGTGAATGTTCAAATGAATATGGAAAATCGTACCTATTAAATTTCAAATTTGAAACTGCCGTAATCAAGGACATAACCTTCATTGCTGGTTATGTCCTTGATTTGCCGAAAAATTTTATAAACCGAAGTTCGTCAAAGCTATAAAAACATTAATTTCTGTTGAAGACACGACGAGGCACACCAACTTCTTAAATGTCTATCACAATAAAACAAGTAATTCAAACTCCATACTCAAGTTTCTCCACGATTTTATGTCACTGTCAGTATTAAAGTACAACTTAAAGTCTTATGATCTACTATTTCTTCAACTTAGTTTAAGTTATACTTAGGCGACTTTAGGATCTACTTTTCGAATCGTGCAAACCGCTAAGTTCAACTTAACTTGTTAAGTGGAACTTAAATCCTTAAGTGCAGTATCAGCAAACGGCCCTAATTCACCCCACGACTACGGTTGGGGAAGGGCAACAGCTGTTTACCAGCTGTTCGCAAGAGCTCACACGTATTCACAGGCAGGCAGACAAAAAAGCGTATAAAAGACGCTGTCTGATGAAATCAAGGGGCAAGAGTGGAAGAAGTTGAATATCTCTTTACTCATTTATTTCTGATTCTGTCCATCTCCGCACTGATTAATAATGTGGATTGTTCAACCATCCTACTGCTTTATTGAATCTGCGAGCGTATGTACACTAGAGAAATTTTTGATGAATTCTTAAGGTCTTGAAAGAAATGTTCTCCCATTGGTTTGTGTCTCTACAGAGGTAGTGAAGGACGTCCTTCATCACCAGCAGACTCGAAGAAAAGAGGAGTATACTCGCTTTCGACTTGGTCTATTCTCAAACCATCAAGAATACTGACCATGTCAGTCAAAAATTTCCCTGGATTGGCTGATCCTTATGGTGCTCCTTGCAGCAGTCGTCTGCATGTACATGGCAAGCGGTATTATTAACCACCCTCCGAAAGTCACATATGCATTTTCACTTCCCCAAATGAATCAATTTTTTCTGTTAAAGTGTGGGTGAGTGAAAATGGAACCTACAGAAAATGCTGTGTAAAAATTGGTCAAGTACTAGATGGCGCAGTTGGTTGAGTGCCTGCTCTTGGTTAGAGGGATCCCCAGATCGAATCCCAGTGAAAGCAAAGTTAATACGTGTTCATATCTCGTCCAGTCACCATTTGCAGTTGGGATCAAATTAACCGCACTATCACTAGAGTTGTCGATCGGTGGTTGTAGTCTACCTATGGGTATAACAATTGACCAACATGGTCTAAGTGTGCTGGTGATTGCGCTGGCAGTTCACCTACCTAACTTAACCTGAACATTGGTCATCAGTCACTCAAACGCTGATGGCAAAGCAATCTCATCGGCGTATGTTCTCAGCTTTACCAGGTCAGTTGTCATGTGTAGATGATGTAGACGGATCCAATTACAAACAAATTTCTGAAGAGCGTACATTTTCATCTTTATCAGAGCTAGCCTCGTCGAATTTGTTCCAGTTTCGTCTATAGTTAGCTCAGATGGACGATTATGCCGACCATTTAGTGGTCACACAGCACGAATCGTAAGTACTTGCTTCAGAATCAATATTTTTGTAGTAAGTTTTCACAACTTAGGCAAGTTCGGCGACTGTTAAGTGGTCCATCCAATGAAAAATGGCAAATCTTAAACTAAAGACGCACAGTCTTTGATGACAGTTCGGGCAACAGTTTCGCTTGAAACAGCGATGTCGAACTCAGGCCAGTAATTGGGTGGCCCTTTATTTGTCGATTTGGAGCGACAGTCCGAGGTGGACCTTGGTTCAGCCTCTACAGTAGCTACTAGTGTTGTGCGTCCTATTGGTCCATCACGAGTGGATGGGACCTACGATTATATGCCGACGACCGAACGGTGAAGGTTGAGATGGTTTTCTAGACCAGCAAACTTTTGAGCATTGTTTGTGACTCGAAAGAGGTGGAGCCGTGAATTATGAACAGTTGGTAAATTCGGAGACTGAACCTGCCACCCCACTACGCCACGGCAGGCACCATCCAAATGTGGACTTAAACAAACAATAACACAACACATTTCTTCAAACTGAGCTTGCCCTCTATTTGCTGACGATGCGCCTCGCAAAAGACTTCAAATTCAAGTCGGAAGCAACCCCACGCGACAGCTGAACACGATATCACGAAAGTTCTCTGTAATGCATCCGGCGTACGGTCTTCGTGTGATGTATGCGCCTTGCTACATCTGACTTTGTTTCCATTGGACAACCTTGTTTCGCCGCCACTTCTGAGGATATACGTCCATTGCACCGTGTTCGTTGGGCGACCATTGGGATGCTTGCGTTCCGAAATAAAGTCAAATTACCAAACACTTTGACTTCCGGTTTGCTTCATTTGGCGTCATAGCTTGCCACGGCTTCATTAACTATCGTAGACCCCGATGTCACAATTTCCATTACTTACGAACGCAGGCAATCGGAAATGTCCATGGATCCTGTGACATTAATTCTAGTGTGAACTGGACCTTGTAAGCATCACGACCATCTTTATACAGAATTCAGTGGAAAGTGTTTGGAAATATATCCAAGTTCTGTGACTGACTCGACGTGGGCATACAGGGTGTTTTAAGCCCCAGTCTCAGCTTTGCCGGGAATGTCAGACGGACAAGATTAAGAGTCTTTATCTATAACTATAACTGATCTTCAAGAAGTCATTTAATGACGATAAAGAGCAGGACAAACCTTGTGAAACGCTTCTAATATATTAGCACCGTGTTCCGTATTGGCTTTCCCCTCCTTTTACACGTCGCGACACGTCGTACGGTTGCACATTCATCCATTTTCAATAACCGCATCCTCTTAACTCATCAAAAGCCATAGCAATGATGGTCAAATGATGACAGCCCAAACAATGGCGCAAAATCTAAAATGACACCACATATTCGATGCAATAATTGAGCATCATTTAAAGTCACAAACGATCAAACTTCGAAGTGACAAGACTGACGCTGCGTGGTCGTAATAAACATTAACGATCCACCAAAAGGTTGCTGTTGCTTTTATCGTCACATCTAACTGCTCAGATTAAAATTAAGTTTATTACCCGGGTTGCGGCAACATAAATGTTAGGACACAAGACCTGCAAATCGACTTAATTGTTGAAGGTTAACACATTCAAATTGCAGTTGATGCTAATTAGCCGTTGTTTGAAATTTATGAGAGCGGAAGTTGTCGTCGAGAACGGCGGGAATTTGAGTGTTGATGCAGGTAACGCTGTTCTTGACTATCCCCGGAAGTGTACCCGACATTGCAGATCATTGCCCATATATTCTCGATCTGTACGTCAGTCTAACTGAGTAGGTCATGGTGGCGAAGCAAGATGCCCTTCGACTAGGCGTCTCACTGGATTAATCTGGAACCAATCGAATATCCCCTAGTGGGGAACCATTACTCTCTTGCAACTTAGCGAAGCTAGTCGACCAACCATTGAGTCTGTGCAGCAAATCGGAGAGGATTGGGCATGATTTTGGTCCTTCGAGCCGAATTTTGACCCAAATTGCTCGCAGCGATTGATGAGATCCTTTCTATGTCGTCGTTTGTATTGTTTTTCGTTCACCCCGAAGGCAATAAACTTCAGCAAATATAGGCATTCAACAATTCCAAACGCGTTTAACAGTTTCCGGTGATGAGTCTACGGCCTGGCGCCCAAAACAGGCTGCCATTTGCTTTAGAGAAGTTCAAAAATGCAGATGTAGCCATTGTCCATTGACGCTCGTTATCTTCGACCAACTGTACCACTTATGTGCAACAAGGTGCATTGCCGAGGATTATCTTCAGTCACAGCACTGCCTTTTCCTTCGGCATCTCTTCCAAACCTTAACCCGCACACATTAATTGCCAGCCTCAGCTGGATGATCGAAAAAACATGTTCGCAGCCTCCAGCCGTTCCATCTCCGTCCCACTTGTCCATCCACTGAACTCCACGGTGGCTTACCATTCACCGTTGCAGCTGAACTTGATTAGACGCGGTCTTTGCTTTCACGCATCAGCTCGCCGAGGGCCAAGTACCCGCCACTCGCCATCGCTGTCATCAACTTTCAATTTCCTTCGACTCGCTTGAGTCCAATCAACCAGCAACTAGTCCACTTAGGCCGGCCGAAAAGCCGCAGGCGCTTGTGACCATTCACAACCGTGCGAAGCACGCGTAATTACCAACCCCACAGGCCGGATGGGAAAGTGCCATGCCAAGCGATATTCTCCTCTCCTCGGCTTCACTTTCGAACCGAATTCGTTCCGCCATCGAGATCGAGATTAATTCCGCCTCAAGGGCTCACGGAAGGAAGTCGCTTGCTCACTGGCAGGCGGAAGCTCTCGCGTGGGAAACGCACAAATTTGACTCACAAATTCGGCCGAGGAAAAACCCGGAAAAACCAGCTCAGCTCGCATTCGTGTATGTTAATTAGGACTAGGCGTTAGGCCCTCAGAACCACGCCCCTCTGGCGGCACAAACACGCGCACTTGCCTTCACAGACTTTCTTTTCACCGGATTCCCTCTTGTCTCTGACAGCTTTCGTTCCGAGCATGCCATGGAATGCGCGAACGCAAGGTGACCGAGGTGCGAAGAACGCTGAACTGCCCGGTGGACGGGGCGACGGAGATTGCCCTCGCTCTGGACCGATCCGTACGCTCGCACCTTCACGACACAGCGGAGACATTCCCGATGGGCGACATCGAACGCCAAGTGTCCAATCAGGTGAGTTTTGTTTTCATTTTCTGATCGCCGAGTCTAATATCGGCTCGTAATCCGCAATCAGGTGCTGTCGACGCTGCACGAGTACCCGTGCCTGGAGACGTGTCTGCCGCTTACCAAATTCATCAGCGACTGCGTGCGGCTGGCCTGGAAGATGGTTAACCAAAAGTGCCCCTATTACCTGGATAGTGACTTCAATTTGGGTGAGTACACAACTCGTCAGCCACCAAGAATCCCGCCAAAACTTGGAAACCCCCCTTTACAATTTCAGGTTTCCTTCGTCCGGAGAAGCACGACCGCCATCAGTACTCCGATCGTCGGTCGGACCTCATAAAGGCGTTCCTCTGGCCGGCGCTCATGCAGAACAACCAGTGTGTCTTCAAGGCGATCGTCGAAACCTAAAGAGCGAGCCGATCTTGCGAATAATCCTTGCACCCCCTTCCATTTGTCTGTAATTTTATATTTGAACTCCATTTTGCTCCATTTCCATTTTTTTCCTTGACAATTAACAACAAATTTGTACATAATAACTTTAAGAAACTACGAGTAATAATATACACTAGACGGCGGGGAGGGGGGAGTGGGGACGACTCGACGAGTGGTTGTCCGTCTGTGCGGTGCGGTCCTCACGTGATCGGTACTAGTTGCAGACTTATGCTAATTTTCTTATTTGTACACAACAGTTGGTTAAGTCTATAGTAGTCGATGATATCACTTGGTGCGTTGAAGAGCTTCTCGAAGGGCTTGGCCTGGCCGATGCCATACATTTCGGTGCCGAAGATCTTGCGGATGTACAAGTGAAAGAAGTGCTGTTTCGCGTACACGCTGACCACGTACTTAATTGAAATGTCCTGCAGCAAGGAGAGGAGAATAAATAAAAAAATTGTTTTTGATCAAAATGTGCGTGTGCTTACTTGCTCCTTGTAGGGACGTACCAGGCAGGCGCCGTCTTCACGGCAGGTGAGTATGTCCTCGGCGGACTTGCGGTCCACGGTGCGGTAGTATGACTCGGTCTCGATTTTTTTCGTCACGATTTCATAGTACTCGAGGTCAACATCGTCTGAAAGTTGAAGAGAACAGGTAAGGGAATGTTAATCAATTCGAACGTATTGCATCAACGATCGGAAATAGAACTCAAGAAACCGGAACTGGAATAATCTGGATTGCTTTGCAGGCGTATGCTCTGAAATCATGCCCACTTTGGTCTTGCCAGGATTGAGCATGACGATATCTTTGCTATTCCCCATGTTGTCCTTCACTTCACCGGCCGAAGATTCCATGCCACAACCCTATCAAGAGGCAGATTTGAACATCATCCGCAGGGATATGAAATTTGTCTTAGGACAGGACAGCACCGTCGGAGGAAAATCAATGAAAATCGATAATAATAACGGATAAAAGTCAACACAATAAAAGGATGTCCTCAAGGAGGAGTTTTATCTCCCCTAATGTGGAGTGCAGTTGTAGACGAACTTCTGGAGATACTAACAAATCACCGCATCAAATGTCAATCATATGCTGATGATATAGTAATTATAGCCAGAGGCAGGATGGAGGAGACCCTGTGTGATATCATCGAATGGGGACTAAAAATTACTAAAGAGTGGTGCCTGTCAGCTGGGCTAGATCTAAATTCGGCAAAAACCACCATAGTACCTTTTACAAGAAAACACAGTCATCTTAGACAGCAAAACTCATCTGGAAAAGGCACACAGAAGAGATCACCAGGAAGGCGACGCGAGCTTTAATGATTTGTAGAAGCTTGGCAGGCAAATCCTGGGGCTGCAGTCCAAGCATCCTAAGATGGATGTACACAGCTATCGTTAGACCAACAATCACATACGGTGTAATAGCATGGTCCAAAGAACCTGATCAGCGCAAGAGAGACACTCAACAAAGTTAAAAGGCTGGCATGCCACTGTATCACAGGTGCCATGAGAACCTGCCCAACTGCTGCCGTGGAGGTGCTACTGGAGCTGACTCTATAGCATCTGGTGGTCGCAGATTGCGCAAATAAGACAATCATTTGAAGGGATAGGAAAAGACAAGTGCATTACATCGAGACAATTCGATGCACTAGTCAAAAAACGACCACTCCTGGCCATTCCGAAGGATGACGCGATTAGGAAATTCAATTTTTAAAAGGAGTTTAGCACCAAAAAGGACTGGAGCAATGAATCCATAGATTGAGCAAAATGGCAATATGTTAAAATGGTATACGGATGGATCAAGAACTGACGAAGGAACAAGGACAGGATTGTTTAGATCCCGGACAAAGTACTACGAACCCATGGGCAAACGCACCAGTATCTTTCAAGCAGAAGTCTATGCCATAGACAGATGCGCTCAGATTAATGTTGACAGGAGCTCTACCAACTGTGACATAGAAATAATGTCGGACAGTGGAGCCGCTATCCTGGCACTAGATTCCTATATCATCAAATTCAGGTCCGTGTGGGAAGGTCTACAGAAGCTTAAGAAGATGAGTAGGAGTAGGGGAGCAGGGATAGAGCCAATGAAATGGCCGACTTCCTGGCATGGCAGAAGCTTTGGAACATTTTAGCCCGAACCATTCTGCGCTGCAGAAGATCACCTCCTCGGGGAAGAGTTCGGGGAACTAGAAAGAAGGAACCGCGCAGATACATGGAACAACAAGAAACTCTTGGGTCAACATAACCGCAAGAGGTTTGAAGCATGTATCAGAATGAGCAAAAACAACCTCCGTATCCTAACAGGCTTCCTAACAGGGCACTCTAAACTCAGGGAGCACCTAAGGGAACTAGGAGTATCAGACGAAGGTCTCTGCAGATTCTGCGGAGAATCTAATGAAATTCCAGAACATGTACTGGGATTTTGTGCGGCGCTAGACCACAAAAGACAAAAATGGCTGGGCAAACACCCAATATCAGAGGAAGGTGGTCTCAATCTCAGATTCCTAAAAGAAACTGGCTTAGAGAGAATGATCTAGGATAAATATGTTACATCTTCGCGAGGAGCAAACAACCCTCAATACGACTCTGAAAAGTGCTGCTTTGGAGGGGATCTCTTAAGAAAGTAAAGCCATGAATAGGGGGCACCATAGATCTAGAGGTCGCGGTGCAATTAACCCTCAACAATAATAATAATAACGGATCGAGAATAGAACCTTGAGGTACATCAGTGGGAACATTACCAAAAGAATGCAGTTTTAAATTATAGAAGACATTGCTTGAACTCGATCAGTATGATAAGAGAAGATCAATATTCATTAGTGGGATTACAGAAGTTGAATTGGGAAAAAAAAGAGTTTATGACAAGGCATCGTTGGGTCACAGGGACACAGAACTCAATCGAACGCCTTAGGCTTAGCAATGTTCAGCGATATGCAAGCAGACGGGTTTTCTTTGATACTGCTTGCATTTTCGCGTTCGAATACGTCGACATCATGATAATTGAATTAAGAATGTGCGTGCTGTGATGTAGTATCTAGACACCATGCAAATTCTGTTCTCCGTTTGGTGAATGAAAATGTTGTCATAAAAAAATAAGACTGAACTACGAACCCTCATACGATGCGATTTATGGGAGATTATAGCCGCCTCTGAAAGTTTCCTGTCAACGTTGGAGTTGTGATGTTTTGTCCAGAACATATTATGTCTCGGATCACCGAGCTCAACGGCAACTTCGCAGTTATACGTGCTTATCGTGGACACAATTCCCCCCAAATTTTTTCCCTAATTGGGAAAGGAAAGGAAAGGAAGAACTTTCCGATGGAAAATTTCACTGAATTTCCGCCGAAATTTTCCCCTGTTTTTTTTGTTAGGGAATAGAAAGAAAAGTGTCTCAGAATCTTAAAAATATAAGTATTTTCGTTTGAATTTTGGTGAAAATACTTATGAGCGTGTGTGTCTTTCAGTTTAAAGGTCTATTGCAACAAATAAAAGACAAAATAAAACGCTGGATGAAAAAGTTGTCAGATATTGCTAATGGCGATGAAAGGAGCAAAATTAAATTTGGAAGAAGATGGAAATATGTATGTAGAACTGAATTTATAGTGTTGTCCTGCTTGTCGGCATTTGAATGATGAAATAAATCTGAACTTTCAGTCGGGAATTCAAGACACAATCCTTAATTCCAATAAGGAAACATTTTCGAACATAAATTCGAATTTTGTCCGGGGAAAAACATTCCGCCGGCATTCATGATAGGAGGAATTTTTTCCTGAGAAGAGAAAAGTTCGGGGGAAATGTAATTCAGCCGGAATCCAGGATCAGCATGATAGTATGACTGACAAAAAAATGTGTCCACAGCAACAGCCTTCATATTTTCGAATTCAGTTGATCTTCTTCTACTGGCGCTACAGTCCGGAGTAGCCTGGGCTTCAGCCAACAGACCTCTCCAGCTGGCAGGATCTTTACGCAGCCTTCCATCTCTCATGCCAAGTGGGTTGAAGTCCTTCTCCACTTATGTGCGCCGTGCGCGATGCGGTCGGTTTCGTGGGCGTCCTCTATTGCGTTGTGCATGCAGTCTACATGGGCTAGCCATGTTTATAGGCGTTGGATCCGTAGACCTTTGGCTAGACTCATGTTGCTGTACAGTTTGTGGTTGAATCTTCTTCTCCAAACGGTTAAGTACATGCCCCGGAGTTTTGGCACTATCCACATGTCCTGGGAACATTAAGTATCGTCGAAAGATAACACTTCCTTTACTTTCAGTCTATGCCTGACTGAATAGAGAATGCAAATTCACAGACAGATTATGCCAATGCTGGTTGTTGTCAAGACGAAGAAAAGTGCCGAATGAAGGTTGAACACAAGAACTCGTGATAAGACAGGCAGTTCGAAGTTCAGTGGATATACTTAGTCACAATGCGAAGCGAAGCTCCAAGACGGTGGTTGTGCAAGAGTCCAAGACGTCAATAAGAACCGCGGCTCCGTCTATCCTTAACTTCTGACTATAACATAATATGGGTGGCGCTACAGCCCGTAGAGGGCCAGGGTCTAGCTTCTCAGCAATCACTCGTGGCGTGGCGGGTATTGTTCTAACACGGGCGGAAGAGACCTACAGTTTTATGCCGACTCCGAACGGCCAAGCTTAAGAAGTTTTTTTCTAGACAATTATACTCTTTGAGCATTGTCAGTGACTCGAAAGAGGTGGGGCCATGAAAAGTATTTCTTGTCGTACCAGGAATCGAATCTAGACAGATAGGTCCAAGTGCGTAGGAGTCGACACACATACCCACAACGTTACGGGCCACCACCCACTCCTGATTGCTGTATGTTAGAAACAGATATCCGACACCATCGTGATTTACTTCTTCTTTGTATGGCACTACAGCTCGGGGTGGACCTGCGCCCCAACCAACTACATAGAATAATTGCCGTGATTAGATTGTTGAATCCATTGAAAATCCACAAAACCGATGATTGAAACGTGGTTCACGACTCATGCAATCCCGGTGCTTCACATTTCTTCTAAAAGTCTTCCCATCTGCTACTAAAATGATGAAGAACGATTGAGCTTTCCACAAAACTACACCGCTTTTCCACAGCTCGGGTACTCATCAATCAGGGTACTTCGTGTGCTCTAAACGAAGATCTCCTCATTTGCCCCTTTTAGACAAATTTGTGTGGCAATCTGCCGTTTTGCGTGAAACCATTTGTTAACAGTCAGATCAGTGATCCTGAGCCATGCAGGTACTGATCGACATTCACCACGTACTCGATGATTTCAAGGTCACTTAAGAGAGCGTGCATGGAGGCGAACTATTAGTTAACGAACTCACAGAAGTTCTAATGGTATCTCTCACATTTCGCTTGTGAAGATCGCGAAACTGACTGGTTACTACCAGAGCTCCAAGACCCACGTTCTGGTACACGCTGATGATATCAACGTCGCTTGGTTCGCCGAACACAGCTATTCATCAATGAGGCGGTTTCTGACGGTGAGACGGATTGAATCCAGCGGTAAATGAGGGCGAAACAAAGTACGAGGGGCGTTCAATATATTCTCGGTATCGGGGTGAAGCTGTGGTTGTATATATAAATTGAATTATCAAACGCGAATTAATAATCACATTTATATGAAATTTTACATGAATGCACTAAAATAATAGTATTACTTGATAAATAAGTCAATTTATATTGAACGCCCCTCGTACATGTATGCTGCCTTCAAGGACAGACGCAAACCATCAACGACTTAATGAGGCAATCACAACTGCCATCACACAACTGCGAGGGTTGTTACTCCGCAGAACGCAGGATAACTTCTGCGAATGATTGTTTCATTGAGCTCAAGGGGCAAATACTTCCTAGGAAAAAAACTGAGCTTTCTTTCTAAGAGACCTATTCCTAAACCCTTTCTATTTCAAGAGCAATGTGATCTGCGGCTGATGCTGGCTGAGAAGATTTAACAACGAACAGCACGGACTGCAGAGCGACACGCAACTTGGATTCATCGAATGTGAGATTTCGCTGGCTGAGGAGGGTTAGCTGGCTTAGCTCGGACTGTAGGGCTAAAGGTCCATCTCAGTTTCGACAATAGAATATTGCAAGTGCCTTAGGAGGACGCGCATGAGTCTTAGTCTGTTTAATATGCAATCTGTGCGTATTCCTATCCCACACCTCAACATCCTACAACTCCGGCTCGAAGCGTCTACGACTCCGAATTTGTGATGAGAAGGAGAACCATCAGCAGTTTGTTGTGCGCAACTAGAGACCTGCTCTTGAGCAGTATAAGCAAGCCTAGAGTATTTGGTAGCGATGGTCCACCGACCTAAACATCAGGCCGGATACGCAGTATGGATTCCGGAAATAACATTCGATGCTACATCGTCTAATGATGTTCCACCCCCGATGTTGAAGCCGCCCTGAACAAACACAAAGTCACCGTTGCCTGCTTACTGGACTAGGAAACGGCCTTCGACGCGGTTTGGCTAGAGCGACTCATCTACAAACTGAATCAGATGGGATTCCCCTGATGAGGTTGGCTTTTAGCTTTCCTCACTCCAGAAGATTCTGCGTTCAAGTGGAAGGCAGCCAATCAACTGAGCGTAGCACAAAGGCGGGAGTTGCGCAAGAGTCGAAGCTGGCCCGATGCTCTTCAACATCTACACGGCAGTTCGGCCGCCTCCAACCAACACAGTGCTCTGTTGTCTAATCTCAGATGACTCAATGACATATGCCAGCTCGAAACTGGCCAACCTAGGCTGCCATCGTAAGCAAAAAGGATGACGCCAGAGGACAAGCTGCTGCTCTACAAGCAGTTAATACGGCAGATCTTAACGTACGGCTTCCCAATATGGCACATTTCTTCGACCAGCATGGAGAAGCTCGCCATTTTCGAAAGGAAAATACTGCGAATGTGTACCAGTCTCGCCTTCGACGGGGAACATGCGGCTTCCCGATATGGCACACCATTCCTAAGACCAACATGTCAAATACTGTGAATATGTACCGATGGACAGGGACGGTCGAAAGAACCACAGCAGCACGAAGCCGCATCATGACACTGTTCAGATGGCAGCTTCCAGACATCAACAACCATTCCAACGAGGCAATCAGGAACCTGAGAAACACAATCCTCGGAAAACGCTGCCTCAACGAGCTAAATCTGCGAAGGAAGCAGAACTTCGAAAAGACATCAAACCACGAGCTGCATGGCTTCTACCAAAGGAGCGAAAGCAGTCATCATCGAGCTTGAATCGGCTAGCATCACCCATCCCAAAAGGATCAACATGGACACACGGATCGCGATGTAAGCACATTGTCAGATAAACGCAGGCCATCTTGGTCTTGATGAATGCAAGACGCGCTCTCAAGAACATCAAGAATTTGAAGCAACATTATTTCGGGCCAGTAGAGGAGTAGAAGAGAAATAGAAAATGGCGTCGAACAATCCCCACGTCAACGACGCTTCTTTCGAACATCAAAGAACCGGCTGATGGCACGAATTGGGGGCTTATGTGCATCCCATCCTAACCAACTTATTTCAGTCAACACTACTCATCTGTTGCTGTGCGGTACATCACTTCTTGACTAAACCGATATCGAATTAAACAAAGCGCATCAATTGGGCCGGCCACTATTGTTGAGCCAACAGCCTAGCCCTTATTTTTAAGCCTAGTTGCAATTTTTGTTCACTATAAAAAAAAATTTGCGGGAACTCCTCGCGTCTTTGCCACGATCGCGGCTTAGAGGAAGCTGTGAGTCGTCAGGCAGTGTCCAGTAAAAACACTCATTATTCTACTGAACAGTGAACTTCCTCTGGAATTTCCGAAAGTAGTCCGAAAGTAACGACAATTCCGACGAAATGAACAAAGGTGACACAAAAACCGAATTACGTCCAAAACACTCATAAAACTGCGGCAGAAGCGCCCCGGAAATGGAATGATTAAGGATTCCACGAGCATCTGTTCAGTCTGCTGTCATTCAACATCCAACAGAGGCCTCGTTACGTTCAACATTCCGAGGGGAAATTCAAAATACAACTCTCCCTTCCTCCGCCACCGAACTGGTTTCCCATCGAACGATGGATGGACCCACTCTAGATTATGAATTTGAAAATTCCAGACGCAGCGAGCAACAAATGCCAGCAGCCACGGCTATTTTTAGGCGGTTTTTTCGCGAATCACACGCCGCTACGGACCGCGGCCACATTTGCGATGTTTACAAACAAAATCTCTCTCCAAAGACACAAAAAAACACTTGGCAATCGTCACTGGCCGGCGCGGCATTCCGTTCCCACAGATACTCACTGACAATGATATAATCGTCGAAATTCGGCGACACGTCATCGCCGTCTTTCAGCTCGACGGGTTTCCGACAGCAGAATCCACTGTAGTAGGCATTGGTGATGTTGTTCACGAAGCGGATGAATAAATTCTGTAGAACTGTCCAGTAGACGCGGATACACCAGCACATGATTCGACAACGACCGCGTGGAGTGGGTGGATGGGTGAGAGGATAACTGAATAACCGGATCAAAGAAGTCCCAAAAGATTGACAATAACTAACAAGAACACCAGCGCGACGAGGACCCAGCAGTAGCGACGACGCGACATCTCTCTGAAACCGCTCCGGCTGAACTACGGCCAGATCTCTTGGCCGGCGACGGAGTGTGAAAGCGCGCCGCTGTAGAGTGTAGCTGTGCCTGGCTGGCGGTGTGTGCGTGCGGCACGTTGTGCTGCTCTTCGGATAGCCGATCGCGTAATCCATCTGTGAGCTGGGACACACAGCTTCTGCGGGGCTCGAGAGGGCTCCCATGGTAATACGATGCTTGTTCAACAGATGTTTTACAGTGATACATCATCCCTGCGCGTTTTCACATGTCCACCAGCCATGAGGTCGCTCTCGCTGTGCGAAGAGTGAGCCAAATTTCGATGCACAGTGATGGGGGGAGGATTGAGAGGGATGGTGCGAGCGGGTTCTTGGTGTCTGTTGGGGAGACGCTTTGTTTTAATTAACACCACGAGCTGTCTTGGCATTGAAATGGAGACGCTAATGGGCTTGGGAGCGCTTCTTAATGTGAAATTCAATTAATTGCTCGGCTGTGAGACGATGCAGTTTGAAGCTGAATGAAGGGTTGCGCAGCTGATTCACTTGCCGGATAAACTGAACGATCGAGATGTGCGCAAATTTGCATTCTCGAGTGGGGGCGATCTTGTACGCGCTGTGGGACAATGGAACAGAGGACGTTAAAGTGGCGCACATAAGTGGTTAACAGAGGCTGAGGCTTATTGGATGAGCCTCAGGGCAATTTAAAGGGTTTCCCGTAGAGACGAGTGGACGGTAAGATTGAACAAAACAAAAGAAGGCCTGTTTTGGACCACGGAATAATGAAACTCTTCCCATTTTCAATGTGTGCTTAAAATGGCCTCGAATTTAAAGATTTGTTTGCCGCTCTTCCATACAATAGGCACCATTATGCGGCGTGCAGTCCAGGTCTCTCTGTGGATGCATTGCCACTTAGTTGACCTCGTGTGAATTGGCATTGCAAGTCCGGCCATTTGACTGAAAAGGGCACAAATTTTGCACAAATTGGCGTTTCCAACTGCTCCAGAGCCCAGTTAGCGATCACGCAGTGTGGTATTTTGTTGATTTCCTTCAGCTCCGTTTTGCTCCTTCAATTATATTTTGTGTGACTTTCCGAAGCTTAAGTCCCGACGGTTAACTCGCCAAGTTAATGTCTGCGAATGGTCGAGTTCTAGTGCGTGATGGGAAAGCGACAACCTCACGTTCTCGTGAACGGGTGACAGTATCGTTGAACTAGACGTGTTGACTTACTGTTCTGTGAACCACGCGCCCCTAATTTGGTCAATGCAGGCTGAATAGTTTGGGACGGCGAAGGAAAACCATGTAAGTGGGCGCCAAAAAAAAGAAAGAAGATCAAATTTCATCGTATTCTTCTTCTTTGTGGTGTACTACAGAGTGCAATGGGCCTCAACCAGCTAGACTCGCCAGGTATCTCGCTGTCTCTGCCTAGCTGCTTCCTGTTATTACCAGAAATAAACTCTACTAATTTGCCTAGAGTCCAGCTTTCAGCTTCATACAGCAGGACTGTGGAAAATAAGATCTTTTGGTCCTTATTTTGGTCCTTCGAGCCCGGAGTTTCGTAAGTAACATAGGATGCCAAGAGCGATTCTACATCGGATCTGTGGAATTTACGCTCACCCCGAGGTAGACCAGCTCCTTAACTCCTGTCGCTCGATGGTAACAGATGGACAGAGCCTTCCGTGTTCACAGCTGCCCGTCGCGCACTATCTTCTCCAATACCAGACTGAAGGAATCACACGAGAGTGAATACCCTTGCGGACATCGTGCCGATTAGTGCGGTCCTAAGAGGCTTGATATGTGTTGCAGCAGGCTAAGCAGGTAGCCTGAGTGTCAAGGATGAAGACGGTGGCTAAGTTTTCGGTTGCACGGCTCAGCTTGTCGGATGGGGTTCTTGTCCCCTTCCCCGTACACCCTCCATTTGCAAACCAAAAAATGATAGTGCCTGTAGCAAGCTAAGAGAAGGATATAAAGAGACGAACAAATAGAGGGAGTTAGAATGCTTAACGCCCCAATTCAGACCACGGACGGGCAACTAAGGATAGTAAAGAGGAGAAAAGGAAGGGACAGGAAAGTCGAAGAGGAAAGGTGTATAAAGCCTATGCCTTTACCCACAAAATAGGCCAGAAGAGGCTTGCTCGACAGGATCTTGCAGTCGACTTCTAGTTCTTGCAAGAGCTCAAGAATGTTGAAGATCGAGGCCAGCGCTGCTGAATGTATGCCGTGTACCTCAAACTGAGAGATGGGCGAAAGGATTGAATCTCGTCTTGGAGAAGTCATTTTAAAACTAATCTACAATAACTAACCAGAACACCAGCGCGACGAGGACCCAGTAGGATCGACGACGCGACATCTCTCTGAAATAGCTCGGGCTGAACTACGGTGAGATCTCTTGTCCGGCGACGGAGTGTGAAGTCATTTCAGACTAATCGGCGTTCAAATTCCCTCAGCCATGGCTCCAGTGACGAAGAAAGCGTGCGAGAAGAAGGAGAATGTGGTCACAATCTAAAGCAGTCTTCAGTCACATCACTTGGCTGTTCAACCATTGTTCAATCTTGCTAGGGCAAGGTCACAACACCTTATTTTGTCTGTGAGTCTATGCAATGTGATCAGCAGTCTTAAGTAGAGCTGTGCATTTTAGCCCCCTCTTGGAGGCAACTCGTGTGCAATTGAATCGCTGAATGAGTTCCATTCGCCAGCACATGCTAATGTCACTCGATACAGCTTCCATGTCGGTGGTTATTCAACGTGTTGTCGCATTGTTTGTGCGCGGACACCGGAAAACCGAAAGATATCTGTTACAGAAATGCGACCAAATGCGAAACATATTTCTGGGGTGACAGTGGAAAACAAGTTGTCGGCTAGATGCGTCGCTCCTTTAACGATGGCTGCGACCTCTCTGATTGCACTCGGGTATCTCGCGGGCAACAGCGACAGTGGTTAGAGCGGGAAGCTCAGAGGGAATGGTTTGAGTACGTGATTGAGATTTCATTCACCGTGTACCAAAACCAAAGTAGCCGGAGCATTTGCCAGTGGATAACGGATAAAAGGAGGGTGGCAGTGATGCTTTGAATCCACTCAATTGGACATGTCTTCTTTTTTCTCGTTTTCGATTTACGCAACTGCAACTGACGATCGCAGTTATTTTGCGACGAGATTTTTGCTTCCTTTTTCAGAGACCTAAGAGGCAAAGTCGAAGCGATGATTTTTGCATTAAGAGGGTAAAAAGCTTGGCCGGGAGCATGCGTGGATGAAGTTGGACAACTGAGAGTCGAGGCGGACTCGATAATAATGACGATGCACAAGTCCCTAATAAAGAGAATGAAACAGCGGCGACGACACAAGTACCGCCCTCGAGCAGAATGTTACGCTCATTTCGGTCACAAATACCGCCATGATGGATATGAGACGATCTAGATAAGCTCCAAATGGTAATGAGGCGACTAAAGTCAAACAAAGCTGCCGGCAATAGGACTGTTCACTGAAATATTTAAACCAGTTGGAGATGATTTGCTTGGACGCACGCAACAGCTGATCCGTGAGCAGCTATTGTCGGAGGAAAGCATGTTCCATGATCCCTTCGCCATGAGAAAGGAGATCCTATGGACTCCGATAACTAGCGATGAATAAGACACTCCACAAGTTCGTGTACCAGGTGGCAGGTCGCATACGACAACATAACCGTCGCGCCGCACAGTGGTTCCTCCCATAGGCCAAAAGTCAACATTTTAAAGTTAATCAAATTGTTTTTTTTTTTTAATGCAGTAATTATCTATGATAACGGGACAGTTAAGTGACAGTAAGATTTCTGATTTAAAATTACTTGTTGGTTGTCAGTCGCATAAAAAAGTTGAGTATTTTTAGCAGTTAAAAAAAATCTGAAAACAGGACTTTCTAAAGAAAAACACATCAAGTGCCGATAAATGCCGGTTATAATTTATACATCAAACTTTAGAGCTATTTTTCTTCTTTCAGAATATGTATGGCTTTTTGAGCGCAGATTGGCGCAAACCTTAAAATGTTGACCGGAAGTAAAACACTGATTTTCACTTCACTTTTAGATTGAAGCAATATGATCAAGCGAATCGATATTTTTAACATTTGGCATTCGGTGAAGAAAGGTGGCAGTTATGTAAGATCTAACGAAACATGGACAATTTTTAAACGAATTTATAAAATTGAAGATTTAGAAGCAAAAAAGAAGATAAGTAACCTCTGTAAATCCTTTCAAAGAAGGTGGGAAGCTTGCTCAAAGAAAAAAAAAACATACTTTTATCTAAAAACAGTGTCTGGCTTGATTTCGAAGAAGATTTTAGTTCTGTACAAGACCGAGCAGATGAGAATAATTGACAAACACGTCAAGGCAGACCAAAAAAGCCATTTTTGGAAAGTTCTTCTAGAACGAAGAGGAGACGTATTGCAGAGATCGTTGACGTCATTGATGAAGATATCGCTTGTGCTTTAAAAAAAATGTCAGTTCAAAGAAAATGCTCAAATTAAACTTTTGGTTGAGGCAAAATTGTCAAAACATCAGTAACAAGTCATCAGGAACTTGGTAAAGCAAAAAACTGTAGCCGATGTCTTTCCAAGCTATGTACAAGTTCTTAAAGCGAAAGAAGAATGTTACCCAGCACTTCAAACAATAAAAATATCGGATTCATTAGCTGAAGTCTCGTTTCAAGGACTCGCGAATCATACAGCTGAACGCATTGTAGAATCCCAAAGAGAAAATTTTTGAAAATCAATCAATCGATTATCGAAAGATGTGCTGTTATTTTAAAAACTTATTTAATTTTAGAAACTTTTCAAGAATACGCACAAGAAACAGCCCGAGAAATCGTTACAGAATACCCTTGGTACCCATTGCCAGCATCAGTACACAAGGTTCTAATTCATGGAGGACAAATTGTAAAACATTCCATACTGCCTATAGGCCAATTTAAGGAAGAGGTGAAGCTAAAAATGAAGATGTCAAGATTTTTCATTGAAAAAAGACGAGAAAAATATCAAGGATATCAACAAACACCGATTTGTTAAATAGATTACTACTGCTGACTTCAAATTTTAAGCTTATTGATATAATTCTCTGCGAAATAAAATAATATTTAAAACAAATCACTTTTTTAATTATTTAATTTACTTTCCATCAGTTAAAATTAAATTCAGAGTTTTTACCGCGCTTCCCATACAAATGGTACCACTGTGCGCCGTGGGGTATTAGGTGGTGTGTCGAGGTTGCAACGTGACTTCAAAAGAATTCAGCGATGTTGCGACGACTAGAAGTGGATTGAAACTATCCTTTTCAGGCAGTACACCGCATCGCGGGATACCCGCGCAAACTGGCACAAGTTCCGCATAGTTGATCAACAGAGGCGGGCGTTTGCTGTGAAAACCATATTTCGACAGACAAGTGGCATTTGCTGTGCCAACAGGGCGGCGAACTTGATACCAGGATGAAGGTAATCTGCTGCATGACCGTCATCCGGCCAATTATGGCGTATGGTTGTTCAGTTTGGTTCAACATAAGTCCTTCCCAGATGGAGCTTGAGAGACAGACAGTCTCTAGTTGCATCATGCACCCGAATCTGCGTAGAAGAAGTTCCATTCCAACAAGATAAATTTGAACATGAAGGCATGGGACTGTGCATCCAGGACAAAGTTGTGGATCGCTCTCGACTAGGCGAGATGCCAGAAACGATCCCTGTAAGCACAGGGGTCAAGTTGACACACAGCCTCCTTGTGGTGTCCTCTGGATAGCTTCTACACTACAACCGCCTAGAGCTGAACTGATGCATGCAGCGATCCCCCTGTTCGTGGTCTTAGCGGAGATAACTTCCTCGCCGTGAAAACAAAAAAATAGCTCAGAGACAACCACATGCCTCGAATACAGTTGCTCCTAATGCATACGACTATGGTCAACGGAGTAAGGACAACGATATCCCGTTCTGCACGTGGAATATGTGGTTAAGTGACCAAATGTGGGCCAAATACAAGTTTATTTTTAAAAACGCAATAAAATGAACAAAACTAAATTTTGTCCACGTGTTATGGCTTTATTAGTAAGAACAAACATTCCCATTAATTATGAGATACAACGTCGTTCAAGTTGCTGCCTCGGCTGGGGTCGCAGTAGGGCATTGTGTCACCCCAATTTTCCAAGACCTTGTTGGTGGCTTCGGGTTGTAGCTCATGGATTGCTTGGATTATATTGGCCTTAAGTGCTTGAGTTGTTTCCGGATTGTTGGCATAACATCGGTTCTTCACGATTCCGCACAAAAAGGGGTCAAACCGCAGCTCTGAGGCGGCCAGTTGACATCGCCAAGACGGCTGATAAAACGATTTGGGAATTTGGTGCGCAAAAGAACGATTGTGGCATGGGCTCTGTGGCATGACCCGTCATCCTGCATGAACCAGAGGTCGTCCACATTCGGATCTTTTCATCAAAAAAAAGTCGTTTAACATGGCTCCATAACGCCCACCGTTGACCGAAACGCTGTTCCCAGCCTCATTTTCGAAAGAAAAATGGTCCAATGATGCCACCACTACACAATCTGTGAATGCACAGCACCAAACTGTCACTCGCTGTGGATGCATTGACTCCTCGACAATAACGTGGGGGTTCTCCGAGCCCCCCAAATTGTTTGTTACCGCAGCCGCCGAGATAAAAATGCGCCTTGTCAGAAAAGATGATTTTTCGCCCAAAATCGTTATCCAATTTATGCTGCTCTAAGGCCCAAATTGCGAAGCGATAACGAAGCGGACGTTCGCGCAACTTCAATTGCTGAATCACTTGGACCTTGCAAGCGAATAATCCGAGATCTTTGTGCGGAATTCTCCTCAGGCTGGTGCGTGAAATGTTGAGCTGTTGAGATCGATGGCGAGTTGATGTTAGTGAATTGAATCTCACACTCTCGTCCACGTTATTATCTGTTCGACAACGGGGATCATGAGTGTTGTCCACTAGCATACCAGTATCGTGGACTTATTGCACAAATTTGCGCACAGCTGTCGCGGTGGGTACCTAATTTCGGCCAAAACTTCTTCTTTTCAAAAAAAACGCACGGTTTGGCACTCCCTTTGGAAATAAGTTTTCAATATTTCCCGACGTTGTTCAAACGTAAAGCGACTCATTTCGTTCCGCGGAGGTATGATACTGACTTTCTGTCAAGATTTCGAGCAGGAAACAGCTGTCAGTGTCAAAATAACCTATGATTTAAAAAAAAAAAACTCAAAAAAATGGCCCAGCCTGTAGAAACAATTGCCAAGGATGTCGTGTGACAGATTGTGCCAAAGAAAGGCACTTTTACACGCGTTTACACAAAAATTAGTCTTCCCCGTCGCATCGCCAAAAGTACCCACAACACAAGAAGTTACTGGAGAATCTAGGGTCAAGTCCACCGAGACTTTAGCGCCTTACAAGAGACAAGAAATAGAGCTTATGTATGTGTCCAAGCATTTTGTACGACGAATAAAATAAATATGAAAGTAGTACATTGCGACTCGATTTCGACAACATTCTTGGATTTTTTCGACTCAATGTCTGCACAGTCCTATATTCCCTAGGGAATACAGCAATCTCCTCCATGTGAGGGTTAGAATCAGAGACAGCCACTTCACATATGAAGACTCCCACAAATATAGCTCAATTTTGAACTGTTTCACGCTTTTTTTCTCATAGTTGTTGACATTTTTTCTCGATTCTTCTGCCATCTCCTTCAGTTACTTTGCACACTCTTTCTCTTTTTGTTCGTGCATCACATCGTATGGATTATAGACTTTATCTGCTGACGTCAAGCTTTGCAGGCAAAAAGGAGAACCGACTCGTTGCAGGACGTCTTCAAGCTTCCACCATCAGTTCATAAATATTCCTTACGAGCACTTCCCAAAAATGTGTCAAATTTGACTCTTAATCGAATGCATCCTTAACAAATCATTTCGCGTGTGTGGCCGACGTTCCACACACCTAATCTGAGTCCTCATCCGATTTTGCACCGAAAAATGCACGACAGCCCATCCCAAAATGTCTGAATTATGTCCCATAACACCACCTTCCTTACGCGCTCAGTGACACCGTAAATTGCACCCAACAGCAGACACAACATCAATTAGTGCAGTGCATTAGGTATTCAAAATCGGGGCAACGCCCAGCCACCGGCCACACTTGGAATGGGATTTACACACCCATGGACCGAAATAGACGGCCATCCATTCGGGCTGACTTCACGCAGCTTTGCGGAGTAAATCCCTTTAACTCGGTCGCATCCGAATTCATTTCAATTTAACACATCGCCTGTAAAGTTAAACGACAGCACCAACGGATACATTTCCTTGTTTGCAGAAAACAATTGGATTAGAGATTAGATGGGCGAGGGCTGTTGCTGGAATTTGTTCTGAAATTCGTGTTTATGGCGGGGGTCGGCACGCAATCAATTCAATAAACGAGAGATTAGCGTGGCGAGTGGGGGAAGAAATCCAATTGAATGGGTTACCCGTGAAATGGTTCCGGCCTTCAGCTCTCGGATGGCACTGATGACTTGTTGACAGTTGTATCTGTGACGCCTCGCACGACTCGATTCGGAATTTTCGTGTACACAATAAGTCGAGTTGTACGTTGCCCAGAGGAAGTGAGTTTTCTATGGTTTGGTTGCATAAGTTGTCTTTAGATTAAATTTAAATTCTTTAAAAGCGGAGTAACTATAATTTGATGCTGCCACGATGCTGGCATCTTCCCATTAGGGGGGAGGTGTGCTTGGTGACATCTGACATCGCATTTCGTTGCGCAGTTAAACGTTCCTTTCTTTTTAAGTCGCCCTACAATTTGGGGTGGGGTCGAATCTCAGTCTGATCTTTAGAATCTGCCCCTTCGAAGCTCAAATATCCTTTCGGACTGTCTTCATTGATGGACGACAACTGTCATTTACTAAAATAAATGCAAGCTGCAAGTAAAAAAAGTTTTTTTTGCTGGCGGAGAACTTTAAATTGGCAACATTGTTTCCTGTGACAGTTGATTTGACAGTTCTCGGTTATTTTGCCGGAGAAACATTTACAAACTGTTCAGATTTATTCTGAAAATCATGGTTCAATTCGAGGCTAAAGCCATTGTCGACACACCATTTTAAAGGGTGTTTTTTTAGAGGTATAGAACTTTGAGTTGGCAACACTATTTTAACTGGCGGCCATTTTGTCAGCTGTCAAGTGATTTATTTTTAGTTTGGTTTGCCTTTTCAACATGAATAGACTGACGCCTGAACAACGCTACCAAATTGTGCAAATTTATTTTAAAAATCGTGGTTCTGTCCGAAATACGTATCGCGCACTACGTCCATTTTCACCATGCTCACTTTTGGCTGAATGGATACGTCGATAAGCAAAAATGCCGCATTTGGAGTGATGATAATCCTCAAGTGTACGTTGAGACACCGTTACATCCACAAAGACTGACTCTTTGATGTGCTTTCTGGGTTGGTGGAAAAATTGGTCCGTACTTCTTTAAAAACGATGCTGGCCAGAACGTTGCAGTCAATGCTGGTATGCTGACTTTTTCGTTCATCAATTGAACAACCATGATGTGCAAGAGTTGTGGCTTCAAGAAGACGATGCGACATGTCACACAGCTCGGGCCACAATTGATTAATTGAAGGAAACATTTGGTAACCGCATAGTTTCACGTTACGGACGCGAATTGGTCTTCAAGATAAAAAATAATTCGTCACTTAATGGCACAGGTAGTACCTGCCGAATCTCAAAACAAATGTGGCCCAATCTTGATCCTAAAAGATCGAGCGATCTTATCTCCTTGAAGAGATCCAAAATTAGCACTACAGTGCGTATACTCACCGGACACTGCCTCCTACGCCTGTAAACATTCACCACTTCCTTGGCAACTGTCCTGATCTTGCCTTAATCAGAAAAGCCACCATACGCTCCTACTTCTAAGACAGTCTAAACGACCACAGCAAAACACCAGTCAAAGCGCTAGCCAAATTTGCTGAGAGTACCAAATGGCTGTCATAAATCCCCTTCATGTTTCTTCCTCTCTATATGATCACCCAAGTGGCAGTCTCTGGCCATTAATGCCACCTCCTACCAACCTACTTGGGCACTTAATGGCTTGTCTCGTAGTCAAGAATAGCATCGATACGCTTCAAAATATCACCCCATTTGTCGAAGTTATCATTGCTGAAGACGACACCAGAAGCGTTATTCTTTTCCAAATTCGAAGCTACATCCTTAAGATCAGAGGAGAATTTCGATTAGCAGAAACCATGACAATTTGTTTAAAGTCTTAGAACTGCGCTCATGTGGAAATACTGCGTGGGTTAAAGAAGCCGCTGGGTAGTCTACATTCCAGGAGACCTGCGCAGCAGCCTTGGACAGGATGCGAGTCACAGATGAGACCATACGTGCACTCAGGAGCATTCACCAGACTCTTACACTTACACAGTCTTCTTTAAGGTGACTCCCCAAAATGTACATATTCCAAGTTCGCAGTTCACAGCAAAAGATGGGAGCACTGAGTCGTCCGCAAGCACTTTGAAATCCATGACAAGACACAGAGTTTTCTGTAGAATTACTTGTACAGCTCAGAATTTGACAATGAAACTCTGTATGGTCCAATGGAGATGCGTAAGACTTAGCTAGAAGGTTGTACACAGAATTGGGGTCTCCGTAGTCTGGCTAGTTATCTCACCTCGCCAAAGCTACGTCCAAAGATCGGAATCCTTGAAGATCTGTCTTGGTCAACCTGTTGCACATTGGACTAGCACTGTAAAATGAATGCTGTTCTACACCAAACTGCAGCACCTTTTAATCCCGAATCAAATGGAGTGGCCGAGCGTATGGTAGCGTACGTTTAAAATACCGTTAGCTAAGAATCCTCAAGACTCGTTGTGTGAAGGGGAGGCACTGGCTACATTCTAAGGTCGGTCTACGCCGGGTGAATCGGGGTTGTCCCCAGCAAAAATGTTACATGGCCGAGTGCATCGAACGATTCTTTCTGCTGTGATACCTGAGGCGGGGATCGTTTTAAGTTTTCTCCTCAAGAACTCGTATTCGTCCGGCAGAATCAAGCAAAAAAGAAGTGCACGCCGGGAGTAATTGTACGAGGCAGCGGCAGAAGAATGTACCAGGTAAAGGGTGGTTAAATTTTAAGGGCCGATGTTGATTTCGAATAAAACACAAATTATTTAGAAATTATTGTCATTTCTTTTTATTGTGATAATATTGGTATGGTTCAATTACGTATGCAACAAAATATAGGCCAAAAGGCCGTCGCGAACTCGGCGGCACACCTCCATCCGATGGTCCAAATTTTCGATGACGCCGAAGCATAATTGAGGTTCTATGCCGTTAATGTGCCGAATTATCTCATCCTTTAGCTCATGAATTGTTGCGGGCTTATCGACGTACACCTTTTCTTTCAAATAACCCCAAAGAAAAAAATCCAACGTTGTCAAATCACATGATCTTGGCTGGCAATTGACATCGCCACCACGTGAGATAACACGGCCATGGAATTTGTCGCCCAAAAGAGCCATTGTTTCGTTGGCTGTGTGGCAAGTGGCACCGTCCTGTTGAAACCACATATCGTCTACATTCATATATTCCAATTCGGGCCATAAAAAGTTCGTTATCATTTCACGATAGCGCACACCATTCACAGTAACTCCCTGACCGGGTTCTTTTTGGGCTGGCGGCATGATCGGGCCTAAACCGCACCAAACAGTCACTCTTTGTGGGTGCATGGGTTTTTCGACAATCACTCTTGGATTATCATTCGCCCAAATGCGGCAATTCAGCTTATTGACGAATCCACTGAGGTGAAAATGAGCCTCATCACTGAAGATGATTTTCTTCGAAAATTGATCATCCACTGTTGCCATTACTTGCCACCATTCTGACCATTGACGACGCTTGAAACGGTCAAGAGGCTTTAGTTCTTGAGTCAATTGCACCTTGTAAGCGTGTAAATGCAAGTCTTTATGCATAATGTTCATCAACGACGAGCGTGAGAGGTGCAATTGTTGGGCATGACGACGAGTTGAGGTGGACGTCTCTTCAGCCACACTATCGCGAACAGCAGCAATATTTTCTGCAGTACGAGCTGTACGAGCATGCACTGGTGTTTTCACATCCCCTACAGAGCCGGTTTGCTCAAATTTTTGCACGATTTTTCCGATTGTACGCACATTTGGACGATTAAATTGACCGAAAAAAATCACGAAGTGCACGATATGCATTTTGATTTGAACGCCCATTTTCATAATAAGCCTGAATAACTTTAACGCGTTGCTCGATTGTGTACCTTTCCATGGTTCAAATTGAGTTAATCTGAAATTGAGAAATGTCAAAAAAAACTTGACGTTTAGGTGTGGTTCACATTCAACATCGGCCCTTAAAATCGCGTATAGTATACAACTATGGGGTTGTACCAAAGATGGTAATACAAATGTACTAGACACATTTCAAAATAAAGTACTAAGAACCATCGTCAACACACCCTGGTATATACGAAACGACGATATACACAGAGATCTTAAAATTCTATCAATCCAAGATTTTGCTCATAAGCATAAGAGTCGTCTAGAAGAGCACATAAACACCGCTGTCCTTCCAATTCTCGACGAAAGTAACGCTTTCCGCCGTCTTCGAAGGACTAAACCCCTTGACCTAGCACGGTGAATTCAACTGGAGCAACGACGCGTTTTTGCACCATCGACAGAGAATACTTTCAGCTTTCAGAAAATGTTGGTCTTAGAACTCATTTAAGAACTCTCCCCAAAAGGTGCCCTTAATTAAAAGCCTGGTCCAGAAAATTGGTAAGCAAAATGAAAAAAAAAAATGCTATTGATGCAGTTTGAAGGCCAAGTATATGTCCTTTAAAACAAATATAATTTTAGTTCCCAAAAGGCTTAATTTGAGGAAGTATGCAACATCAGATTTGCTTAAAAAATACATGAATTTTTGTAAATTTCAAAGTCCCAACTTTGAGCTAACGGTACAACGAAACGGATCATCAAAAGTCACGAACATTTTGGCTTTCTAGGTTCCCATATTTTTAGAATCGAAAAACCTAGCCCATTTGGCCGAGAAAAATATGTCACTTTGGGTATTTTTTTTTTCCACTTCGGGACCACTGTGCGCTGAGAGCTCTATGGTCGAAGCTGAGCAAAAAGGGATCAACGCCATTGATCGGGATCACAGTGGTAAACCATGCCCTCAAAAAACAAAAAAGGGCCGAATGGACCAAACTAGTTGGTCTAAATGAACTACGTCCTAAGGCCGACAGGACATCGTATCGCCAGGTCCAACCCTATCTGTAGCAAGAACGAGAACGAAAAAGAAGGGCAATGGTCTCACTTCAGCTGACTGACAGCCACTACTTGCCGCACCGATGTGCTAAATATCAGAAAAAAACAATTGTAACCCCTTTAGCTGCGCTGTTGCCAGCCACGGGAATTACATCAATTCCATTGTTGGCAATGCTGTACCGCGAATCCAATTACAACCTGTAACCGCTCGCGTGTGTGAATCCATTCGGACTGGCTCGGCTGTCAGGCATGTACTTACTGGCGTAATTTAAATCGCTCTTCAAATTGACTGCCGGGCGTACGCTGCACAATTTACTTTCGCCATAAATGTCATCACCCAACTGGCGAGTGTATGCCGCAAAGAGCACTCGTTCAGCGTCAGTAGCGCCGTTTAACACCACTTAATGATTTATTGCAGCCACAGCCACCTCGCTCGCCTGCAGCCTTTTGTCTGTGCAGTCAGCATCGGCTAATAGGTCTCAGCACCTGACTGCCACCAACGATCCCACGGATCAGTGCAGTCATCGTGCGGCGGATTAACTCACAACAGAGCCGTTTACGAGCTCTTTGCAATTGATGGCTCCTATCCCGCAGCGCTGCCACAGATTGCCACATCGGATAGCGTGGCGGCAAGGCACAGCCATCCGCGCTGGAATCCAAACCGATCTTGACTGGTGTGATTACATCTGAATGCCGACATGCTGTAGCCGAGGTATTTACAGCAAATTTGCGCATAGTTTAGGTAAATACCTGCGGGCGCACCACCAGCGCGCTGGTCGGCTAATGGGCGCTGCAGTAATTGCGGGGCGTGTGCATGGCTTTGCATTTTTTTTCAATCTTCGATCGAGTGATTGCAGAGATGCTTAGCGTTTCGGCGGCAGCATCAGAGGCGTGGAGCATGAAGCAGTGCACTGTGTGGACATAATTATTGATCGAGAGATGAGTTGCTTCCGTGGTCTTAAGCATCTACTGATCTATCACTCGTTTAATGACGAGATAGTTAATTTCGCAGCAGATGTTCCTGTTTGTTCGGAGTTCCTGGCGAAAGAACAGTATTTTCTCCAAGTGTCCCTACATGTCTTACGACTTATCCCACGACATCTAGTATATCGAGCGAGGGTAATTTGGAGATCCTTCCTGTCGCCCCAACAAGGAGGCCGAGTTTGTGTTAAATCTTTATTGACAAACCTCAATTTATTTAATAATAATTAATGATATAAGGATTAGGTAGAATTAATAGTAGCACGTGCGGCTATCACCAGGTTCACAGCAAGAGAGGGCAGAGTTGTTTTTTTGACATTTCAAGCAATGTGGCTACTGCTAGACTTTTCCAACTAATGATGGCGACTGCTGAAAAGGACTAGATCCTGTTTCCAAGTCTGCGATGCAACATCTCCCCCGCACTTAATTCTGTTGAAACCTTATTTTCTTCTGACGCTCAGACGCTCAGACCTCCTGGGTGCGCCTACTTCAGATCCTAGTTTGGGCTGACTGAGCATAATTGGATTCTTCAGCAGATGAAACCAAAGGGGTCCTCTTGGAAATCATCTGTTTTTGGACGATATGTGGTTTCTTTGGGATTATTTAAAAGAAAAGGTGTACGTCGATAAGCCAGCAATAATTCAAGAGCTAAAGGATGAGATAATTCGGCACATTAACGGCATAGAACCTCAATTATGCTTCAGCGTCATAGAAAATTTGGACCATCGGATGGAGGTGTGCCGCCGAGTTCGCGGCGGCCATTTGGCCGATATTTTGTTCCATACATAATTGAACCATACCAATGTTATCATAATAAAAAGAAATGACAATAATTTCCTAAATAATTTGTGTTTTATTCAAAATCAACATCGGCCCTTAAAATGTAACCACCCTTTATTTAGCCATCTTTGAGAGATTGACTGCTTACTCCTTAAACACACCGTCCGAACTAAGCAATATTAATGTCCGCCATCTTCATCGCCTTGTCTGGCTTACGGAGTAGGATCGACAAGATGATCTCGGTGGCTGCTTGAAGTTCTCATTTCCGGAAGTCTAGGAAATCTGACACGCAGCTGATGATTCAACAGTCATGCATCATATCATCCTGTGGACGTCAGTGAAAGTAAGAAAGACAGTCACGAACGGTTGAAGTGCAAAAGAAGTATGCTCCGCCATTACCTTCACTCTAAGCATCACTGCACTGTGCACAGCGTCCGTAATTTTGCTTGTCCCCTCAACAGACCTCACTGTTCCCACGAAGAACGCCCAAGTGGAACATATTCCTCCACGTTTCCAAATGACCAGTCCCTTCTCCGAACACGACTCCAACGTCTTGCCTTCCCAAGAACCTCATCTTCGCAATTCGATGCTATCAAAGCAGACATTCAATCACGATCCCGAACAAGACCCATAATAATACCGCACTGACCATGAATTTCATGTTCTCCTCGAACAATACAATTCCACTTCACGACGACGGAGTCGTTAACCCTTCGCGGCAAATTATCGTCGTCCTCGTTGCCGTCTTTCGCACCGGCAAGGTGCACAAAAACGTCCTTGGAATTCCACCAACCACACGTCGATTCCACCGAATGACGCAACTTCTTTCGGCAATTTCATCTCGGCCCAAACGCGACTTATGCTCACCCCGGGTGTCCCTCTAATTTCGACCGCCACTGTATCTCTGGCCTGTGTGTTAGTATCTCGCCATTGTCAAACAGTGTACGCAGCAAAAGACGAGATAATTTCGCGTTCCAGCATCTGCGCTGGAGCAGTTCTGTGACGTCACATACACACACACACAGGGGCAACAGAGAAAGCATTGACATTCCACTCCCCTCCCGCTCTCGCAAGCGAGTACATTCATTTTGAATGAGTTTTGAAGGTGATTGCTCGACTCTGACGCAAAAAGGACTTCGTTTCGCTTCAGAACTTCAAGCAATGAGAGCAAAACTAGGCGCCTGCCTGTGAAATCGGAAATCCTTATCAGCGCAGTTTGCATTTAGTTCGCGGTGAGGGCGTAGGACGTCTTCGACCCGCGGTCCATACGAGTATTCGCGTTATTTTTTCCCGTCTGTCTTCGAGTTCAACGAGTGCAATTATTTCTCAGTTTTTCTCTGTGAATTTTACAAGAGACGACTGTGTGACCAGTGAACTGTCCTTTCTACCCAACGAGTGATTATCTTCGTCCAACCATCCCATCCAGAGGGGAAACCGAATACGCTGACTCCAGGTAAGAGAAAGTCGCCCAACCGTAGTGCTTAAAGGTCATTGGGCCTGTTCGCCTCTCCCTTTCGATGACATTTTGTTCAAGTTTTCAAAGATTTTTCCGCAATCGTTCGTAGTTCTCGAATGGCCGAAATCTGAAACGCGAATCCAAGGCTGACGAACTACGCATTGGAATTCATTCAAAGTAAACGACGACGAAGGAGGGGGTGGGCAACGTATGTATGTGTGCACATCCTCCGCTCTGTCTGCTGTGACAAAGCATGTGCTTCCGAAAATCAAATCCCCTCGTACTCCAGGAGATGACACAAATTCATTCGCGCGTGCTGTGGACGGGGCGAAGAAGTGACGTTTTTTTTAAGGGGTTGGGGGGGGGGAAATTTTATTGAAAATAATTTGAGTGATGTTTGGCTTTGGAGCATCATCCTCTCAGTGGGCTGTGGTCTGTGTGCTGGCCCCAATACTTATGCAGATCGCATTGTGTCAATATTTGTGGGAAGATACGCGTCGTCTCGTTTTTGTGTGTACCTTACGAATTGAATATTTTCCTTTTACGCCTTTTGCCCTTAAACCGTGGCGGCTGGTTACGAAGTTTACGGCTCTCCGCCGATAATGGACTGTTTTTTCTTTTTCGGCGAAACCACTTGGCATCGGATTCAAGTTGGCTGTCGGCTGTTCGGCGGAGAATCTTGTGATTTTGTGTGTCCTTTTAAGTGGTAATCGTGCTTGACGAGTGGCGGCAGAGGCCCCATATGGAAGTGGAACGGTCCCATCGTCTTATTGGTTTCCATTCTGCGATTTGTTCTCAGATTGTCAGGACTCCACTGACTTCGTCTGCTGCAATGACTGCTTGAATCTGGAGTCACTTTGGAGCCGAAATGGTGTCAATACGTGCCACGAGACAAACTTAGACCAAAATGGCACCATTTTCCCGATTTTTAGCAGTCTAGGCTAAAAGACTCCGTTGGGACCTCCACACAGTCTCAGGTTTCAAGTGAGTTCTCGTAATAGTCTGTGGCGGATTTTATACTTCTCACCCGCGATGTCGTATCGAAAATTCAAAGCCGTTCAGGGCATTCTGTGACTTGCTGTGATTGCATGTAGCCGACGACCACATAACAAGTTACCCTGACTGACAATTTCGAGTGAAAAGCCATAAGGACACGTCGTTCGACGACAACAAACTGTTTAATTTTGTAAAAGCCGATGTCTTCGAATTTGTCATGTTTAAACGACGGTGAAGCCAGTGCTGTTCCCGAGAGAAATTGATGGTCTAAGGACTCATTTAAGGAAAATAAGACGACTCAGAAACTCCTTCGCCTGCGGGTAATCCCAACGCAGGTTCGGGTCCTAGGAGTATCTTCTCTGATCATTGTCTAGCAAGTTCAACCGCGATCTCATTTCCCGTGATCCCGTGGTGGCTCGGGACCCAGACAAGTCTTAGCGTATTGAACCTGTCGATCCGATTTAGAGACGACTTGCACTCTTGGACTACCTTGGAAGTGGTTAAAGGGTTGAATAGAGCACAGCTTGGCTGTCGCTACAGACACAAATACTTCGCCCCTTCCAACTGTTCTTCACAATGCAGTTCGTGGCCATTAGGATAGCATAGGTTTCAGCTTGGAAGACCAACGAACGAGGTGTGTGGTTTAAAGTTGTCGCTTTCCACGAAAGCACCAACACCAGACCCTTCATTGGTCTTGGAGTCATCCGTGAAGATTCGAATACATTCTTTCCCTGGCTCATATTCTGGCCAGAGCCAATCCTAAGTGTAGGGAAAGTCGACTTTGTATGAACGTCGCAGATGGATTGCTGGTGTCCATGAGTATGTGGTCAAAGGAGATGCGGTGCGCAAGGTCATCGAAACTCCAGTGCGAGTTGTACCAAAGACCACTTATTTTTAAAGTGAAGATGGCCTTAAGAGTGCACCCCAGAAAAGGGCATCATGAGCAGAGCCAGGCGTGCTAGAGAAGGCCCCTATGTAGCCGTTACAAACCGTTCTTTGAAGCTTAGTGAAAGCAGCAGTTACGTATATACGCGAAAGCTTATTCCGCTAAACGACCGACGCATATGATAGAAGAGGCCGCAGTTGGCTACTTAGTTGTCCTTGATTACAGCATAAGTACATTATTGTCGCACAGTATTCAAAATGCGGTTTAATTATTGAATTACGAGCGGCGTTCAATATATTCTCGGTATCGGGGTGAAGGAAAATGCGAATTCAATTTAAATTGTTTTTATTTTTCAATATAATCTCCCCTAACATCAATGCATTTGTTACATCTTGAGATAAGCTTTTTTAAGCCCTCAAAAAAATAAATTTCCTCTTTCTCTGCAAAATACCGATTTGCTGCCGACTTGAGTTCTTCATCATCCGAAAATCTTTTTCCACGAAGACATTTTTTCAAATCCGGAAACAGGAAATAATCACTAGGGGCAAGGTCTGGACTATAGGGTGGGTGTTGGATTTCTTCGAAACCACAATCTCGCGGAGCACCAGCCTTGGAAACTCGCGTCGTGTGAACAGGAGCGTTGCCATGAAGAAGCAACACACCCGCTGCGAGTTTACCCCGTCTTTTCTTTTTAATTTTCTCCCGCAAATTATGCAAAGTGGAAGCGTAGGATGTGGCGTTGATGGTTTCACCTTTTTTTTTGTACTCAATGAGCAAGATTCCCTTTGAGTCCCAAAAAACTTTGGCCATGAGCTTCCCGGCAGACGGAGTGACTTTGAACTTCTTCGGGGGGTCTGTTCCTTTTTTATGCCACTGCATGGACTCTTGTTTGCTTTCAGGGTCATAGTGGTGGACCCATGTTTCGTCACCAGTAACAATTCGATCCATAACTCCTTCCGCGTTCTCACTACACACCTCCAAAAGCTTTCTACAGGATGCGATTCTCACTTTTTTCTGAAGCGCTGTGAGCATTCGTGGCACCCACCTTGCACTGACCTTTGAAAGGTTAAGATGGTCATGAAGAATGGTGTGAATGGTACCAATTGAAAGCTTGGTGATCTCTGCCATCATTTTCACCTTTATTCGGGCATCCTCAAGAACAAGTTTTTCGACTTCTTTGATGCTTTCTCCCGTACTAGCAGTAGCCGGAGCGGGGATCGTCTTCAGTGCCTTTCTTGAACTCACTTGACCACTTTTGCACAGTTGATAATGAAGGTGCGGAACCCTGGTAAACAGCCACCATCTCTTCATGAATAGTTTTTTGACTTTTTCCTTGCTTAGTGAAAAATTTATTACAGCGCGATGCTCAATTTTCACCATCATCGTCTCAGTTGCCATTATGATTCGTTTAACTAGAGATAAAACGCGAATTAATAATCGCATTCATATGAAAATTTACATAAATGCACTAAAATAATAGTATTACTTGATAAACATGTCAATTTATATATACAACTACAGCTTCACCTCGATACCGAGAATATATTGAACGCCCCTCGTAGATCCTGCATTTTGATGCCTTTAGACTATTTTCTTGTCGCAATACGTCGAATCAATCGTCTATGCCGATAACCTAGCGCAAAGCATTGTAGCCATGAAATACACCATTACACGTGGATACCAGTCAATATGCTTGGAAAAGAAAATCGTTGTATGGGGCACTTGAATTCTTAAAAGAAATAAATGCCAAGCATTGTATACGCCCCTCGTATATATAGATACTGCCGTCTAACATCAATTTTATTTCGAATTCTTCTAAAAAATCCTAACTTCTTGGCTATTTTCTTGCATATATGATCCATGTGTTTTATAAATTTCAAATCATTATCAATAATAACTGCTAGGTATTTGATGTGGTCCACTTTTTCGATATCTTGTCCATTTGTTTTTAAGTTATCGTCAGAAGTTAATTGCCATCCATTTTGTTTTTTGTTCACTTAGTTTGAGCTTGTTCATTTTCAACCAATTATTTGCATTCCCTTGGAAATGCAGAAATACACCTCTTCCCTAGTGTATCATCAGCATATAATATGATTTTGCTGTATTTTGAAACGTTTGGCAAGTCATTTAGCTACAAAAATAAATAGTAACGCGCCCAGTATTGACCCTTGTGGAACGCCCATATTTATATCGTTGATATTAGATACATTATTATTCAGCTTTGTCCGTTGTTTTCTATTTGTCAATCAAGTAAGTTATAAGCCAATTTAATTCATCTCCTTTAATGCCATAAGTTTTTAGCTTTTTTAGCATAATTTCACGGTCAATAGTTTCAAAAGCTCGTTTAAGCTTGTCACAAAATATTCGTTAAACTTTTAAGCAATATCACTATCTTTGTCATATTCTCCATTGTTAAATATAACGCTTTTAATTGTTTTCCTCAGTTGTTCGATTAGTAGATTTCACAAGTCGATCCGACTCAACAGAGATTAACCTCACCCAAAATACTGTGCAGGCCAATGTTAAGGAAACGTGCATTGCCCCTGCGAGACACCGACGTTGACGGATCAAAATTCACAGCTGTTTGACACATTATGTCTGTAACCGACATACAGTCTTATGATTACAGTCCAGATATAGGTGGTCTGCGCTTCTAGTCGAAGAGGCAAAGGTGTTATCTCAGTTGACAGTGTCTAGTCAGCGGTGGCATCTGACAGTGTTTATCTGTGTTCTCCCGACACAACTTGACGTTTTTGACACAAGCGGCTCTTCATTTCAGCTTCGCACTGTCGCTGAGCACTGATATTGGGCATTGGCATTTCCGCAAGTAACACATCTTGATGGAGACGTGTCATTAGAACGCCAGTGGAAAGCTCCCCTCGGCTGGTGATTATTTCGACCAGGTGTCGAATGCGGAAAAGATAAAAGACGGCCGTCAGAACTTCATAATTATTCAATCACCTTCCCGACATCGTAAAAAAGCTGCCGCCGTTTACAGTTCAGATTCGAGTCGTAAAAGTGAAGAATGTGAAAAAGTTCTTCGCCACAAAGTGAGATTTAATGAAGGCGACAGTTCCAGAAGCCGGTTGCATTTCATCATCTCGTCGAACGACCCCAGACGCAACCATCTGAGTGCGTGACAGTGTAACCCAATGCAATTCAACGGCACCAAATGTCACCACAAATCGTGTCACAAGTCGTTCTTTCACTTGTGCGAAGTGTAAACGCCGGCCCAGCCTCCCCCCTTCCACAGAAACGACATCAACTAGATTATATCATCGCCCTCTCCATGGCCGAGATGAAGTGCCTTTAAAATCGTACAATTCTTATCGAATTAAGTGCTATCGCGAGATTATTTCAATTGAGATCCACATACCGGATGACGGAGGACGGAGGACCGTCAGGCGGCCAATGTGCCTCGTTGTGTGCTCTCTCAAGGCAACAACTAGTTTCTGGAGCGCGATGAAAGAATGTGCGTTTTGCCATACAAAAGACTCTGCCGGATGCTGGTGTGCCCGCCTTTCAGTGGGACAAATTCAATTAAGGGTCTCTGTACAATCTGCGGACTCCAGAGAGGTATTCTAATTCAACACACGACGTCGTCGTCGTCGCACGGCATCCAAGTGGAGCGCGGCCTGTGTGTACGACATGCAATTCGGTGAGCCAGTGTCTTGGCCGTCCAGACGAGGGAAACACACAAAAAATTGTTTATCTTGCATTGTTGTCTTGTTTGCAGTGGAACAGGTTTCCCGCAGGAAGACTGACGATTCCTGGAATGAGATTGCATCAGATCGGGTTTCGTCCAGCCTATGCAGCGCCGCAATTATAGGGGGTGGGGCAGACGTAATTTTTTCTGAATTGGAACAAGTGTTCCATCCGGCGCGGCGGCGGTGAGAGAGGGGAGGCTGTGTCGGATGATGTATTTTCCCCACGTACGTACGTGAGTTGTGAGCGTCGTCGTGTTTGGAAGTAGACGGAAGCTACTCCCTTGTCGAGGTGATCTGCTATGCAGTGCGGTGACACAGTCTTGTCAACGCTGGCCTGACGGGCCATCAGCTTTGCATTTTAATTGAGAGCAGCAGGCCTGGGGAAGATGTCAAGATTGGATTGTGCAGGTGAAAACTAGATCGGTGCATGGTCCGCGGTATCAGGAACATGTCTCACGCGGTATCAGTTAGACGCCATTTGGTTTGTGAAGTAGCGCCATTTCGCACAAATGTCCGACTCGTCTGCAATCTGTGTTCAACCGGAAGTGGCAGCTGGAAATAGGATGTCACCGCGTTAGTCGGGACTTTAGTCGAATGAATTGACACTTTCAACACTTTCCGTAACCGTTTATAAGCAAAGGCAAAATGCCGCAGTTTCGCTGAGCTGCACACTCCCAGACCCGATATCGAAGAGATCATATAAACGGTGGTTGAATTTTAAGGGCCGATGTTGAATGTGAACCACACCTAAACGTCAAGTTTTTTTCTGCATTTCATTTGACATTTCTCAATGAACCATGGAAAGACACACAATCGAGCAGCGCGTTAAAGTTATTCAGGCTTATTATGAAAATGGGCGTTCAAATCAAAATGCATATCGTGCACTTCGTGATTTTTTTCGGTCAATTTAATAGTCCAAATGTGCGTACAATCGGAAAAATCGTGCAAAAATTTGAGCAAACCGGCTCTGTAGGGGATGTGAAAACACCAGTGCATGCTCGTACAGCTCGTACTGCAGAAAATATTGCTGCTGTTCGCGATAGTGTGGCTGAAGAGCCGTCCACCTCAACTCGTCGTCGTGCCCAACAATTGCACCTCTCACGCTGGTCGTTGATGAACATTGTGCATAAAGACTTGCATTTACACGCTTACAAGGTGCAATTGACTCAAGAACTAAAGCCTCTTGACCGTTTCAAGCGTCGTCAATGGTCAGAATGGTGGCAAGTAATGGCAACAGTGGATGATCAATATTCGAAGAAAATCATCTTCAGTGATGAGGCACATTTTCACCTCAGTGGATTCGTCAATAAGCAGAATTGTCGCATTTGGGCGAATGATAATCCAAGAGTGATTGTCGAAAAACCCATGCACCCACAAAGAGTGACTGTTTGGTGCGGTTTATGGACTGATATGAATGTGGACGATATGTGGTTTCAACAGGACGGTGCCCCTTGCCACACAGCTAACGAAACAATGGCTCTTTTGGGCGACAAATTCCATGGCCGTGTTATCTCACGTGGTGGCGATGTCAATTGGCCGCCAAGATCATGTGATTTGACACCGTTGGATTTTTTTCTTTGGGGTTATTTGAAAGAAAAGGTGTACGTCGATAAGCCAGCAACAATTCAAGAGCTAAAGGATAATTCGGCACATTAACGGCATAGAACCTCAATTATGCTTCAGCGTCATCGAAAATTTGGACCATCGGATGGAGGTGTTTCGCCGAGGTCGCGGCGGCCATTTGGCCGATATTTTATTCATACATAATTGAACCATACCAACATTATCATAATAAAAAGAAATGTCACTAATTTCCTAAATAATTTGTGATTTATTCAAAATCAACATCGGCCCTTTAAATTTAACCACCCTTTATTTCTTCCTCGTCTCTGCAACTTCAACAAAAGTCACTCCGAATAAAGTCGGGACGCAATGTGTGCCAATGGGCCCGTGTCCAAAACTGATCTCTTCTTGCTCAGCGTCCATCGTTCCGATGTCTACGTTGAGGCTCTGTTCATTGGCTTTGTTGAAGGCTCGGCATGTTTTGTTTTACCTTGTTTTCGCAAGACTCTCCGCTTTTTCGTTTCCTTGGACACCCGTGAGTGCAGCATCGCTGACGTTCTGTCTGCCTAATCTGACCGGTTTCGATGTTCGAATATCCGCTGCCACCGCTCTGAGTTTCAAGTTCGCGGCCAGAATATGCAGCAATCGAGAGGTCAGTTGATTTGGGGTTCTAAACAGTTTGCTGCTTCATTTATTTTGAGGCACTTTATCATGAAAGGTGATACAGTCCTCTCTTGGTGCCAGGGATCTTTCAAAAAGGACGCAGAAGACACCGGCACCTTTGTTGTTTTTGATTCCATAGTCGATATATGCGACCCGCCAGCCTTTTCCAAATATGTCGGTACGGGAATCGTACCGCTACTTCGGCTTTCTTGAATCAAAATTCGGCTCGAAGGACCAAAAAAAACTTACCCAACCTTGGAATATGGAGTACAAAAGTGGCCGATGGAAGAAGAACCGAGCGACTGCGATCTTCTGAACGTTGAAGGCAGAAATTCTTAGCCGGGTGTCTGGTCCAGTCTGTGTGGCAGCCAACATGAGACATTACCGCAAACTTTACGAGCTGTAGCAGTGGAAGTCGACAGGCTCGTGCTTGCCCAGATATCTTTGTCTCTTGTGTGGGCTAGTGCCTCACAGAATCAGCAGACACCGTCTTCTGAAATCAGTAGTTTCCTTAGGTGCTCCCGGAGTCTGCTGTGCATTTTGATACATGCCTCAAACCTTCTCAAACTTAGGAGTTTCTTGGCCTGCTTCATGCCGTGAGCGTTGTTCCACGTTTCTGTCCGGTTTCCTTTTTCTAGTTCCCTGAATTCTTCTCTGTGGACAGTGTCTCCTACATCGCCAAACATTTCGGCGCCAGTGAAGGGTTCCGATGCTCCTCTCCTAGCTAGGCAGTCAGCCATTTCATTGCCTTCTATCCCCGTGTGGCAGAGCTTTAGTCTGCTACTCCGAGTCAACTCTTTAAGCCTCTGTAGGCATTCCCGCACAAGCTTGGATTTGATGATGTAGGATTCTAGCGCCCAGATAGCGGATCGACTGTCCGACATTGTTGATGATGGATGATAGCCTTTGTCTCAGATAACCCAGGCGACGTTGGCTTGCCAAGGTTGACTTGCCATGATCCATTGAAGGAATGGGACAACAAAATGGAGTAAAAGCAGCAAGGTCGACTCACACACAACACAACTCCTCGAACACTTCACTTTTCGACTCATTCCAAGTCTTATCTTCAATCGTCTGCTAAAAAAAGGAGACACACCTGCGGCCACAATCAAAAGCGATTTCCACTCCCACCTAGAGTCATTATTCTGACAAATGACGGAGGATAGAAGAACATTTCTCAGGAGAACATTAATCACTCGCCGCAGTGCCGGTGATTAACGCATTTCGCGAAGGCCATTAAACACACACAACATTCCGGACGATCTAGGAAATCTGCCAAGTGCCTTATCAATAAATTCGCTGACATAAACACGATCGCCACTAGAGCTGACAAGTTTCACTGTCATCGCGGTTATGTCACGCGAATAATCCCCTCGGACTGAGTGCAAATCGAATGCATCGTCACGAGAGTGATGGGACGCGAACACTTCAAGCGGTGCGCTCGGGTTATCTGATGAACCGCTCGCGATCAGCTTGGAGCTGCCGGAATTCCATTGAACTGAGTCCTGAACTGAGCTCACCTCCGTTGCTTGACTTGTGATTCTGATTCGATTCAATTTCTAATTCCAATGCCGTTCAGGTCTAATTAAAGCAGGGAAAAAAGTCGTTAATTGCATTGCCGGCTGGACGGAGACGGAGACGGAGATGGAGACGGAACAAATCCCATTAAATTTCGAGACTTTTTGCGAAGTTCAATCGGCTCTCGGTTGAGTGCTTGTGTCCCTCGACTCCGCGACATCAATCACATTCACCTACCTGTCCACGGAATCTGTAGATGTTCAATAGTCCCTCGCTCTACCCGAGTTCCCTCTACCCTCGAGAAAAACGAGTTCTGCTCTGACGTTCGCATCGCAGAAGCACTCCACCGTGATCACACAAAAGATTTAAATTACGAAATTGAGCTTTGGCCAAGCGAGTGTGAGTGTAAGTGCCGCGGTGACCAAATCCAATCTGACAGCCGGTAATTTCACGCTAAACAGCGGTCAAAGGAGGATACATTCAATTAAACTGATCAAGAGGACGCACGGACACACTCACGCCTGCGGGTGTGTGTTTTATTCAAAAATTAGTTGCACGCGCTTTCATCATTCACTTGGTCGGAGCTGTGCTCCGCTCTCAGTTTCGGTGTCGACGGAATTTCCCCGGCCTACGTTCAATTTGCTTTGACACAACCACTGCCTGGCCAGTAACTAGGTGACTTTTGCCACTACGGCGACCAATCAAGCGCCGGATCTGTGCGTGCTCTCGGCGTAATGATGATATGTTGTCATTGGTTCGAAGTGAGAAAACCAGAGACCATCACGACCGGGGACCACTACCAGGCCGCAAATCACGGTCGCCCCAGAGTGAAGTGCGAAGTGCGAAGTGCGAAGAAGAAGCCATAGAAGGTGCGGCAATGTTCACGGCTTAAGTATCTCAATTGTCTTAAACACCCTTAAGTGGGTACAGATTATGCCTTTGCTTTGGGTATTCGATTTCGTTGGCACACACCAGCAGATTGGGTTTCATTTGTGCTAAGCGCTGTGGGACTTTGAAGCAGCTCTAGACACAAGGTCAGCGCAATTCAACCGCGAAAGAAGACTATTTTACGGGGGATGGGAGCCAGAACTCCGTACACGACAGACAATGGAGTGAGGGGCAGGAGCGAAATGAATGATGACATTGTAAAGTGCGTGCATTCAACGCAAAGTGAAGCTATATCACAAGTGTATAGCTAGCGGTAATCTGCAGAAGGTTTAACACAGGATTCCCGCAAGGTGGTGTACTCTATCTTCTTCTGCGGAACATTGTGTTAAGCGAACTGCTATTAACAATTGGGGAGGGTTTAGCCAAGTGGCGTCGTTTGCTGTATCGGGATCTGGAAAACGTACCTCTCCGTCCATTGATATCAGGCTACAGTGCGAGGTGAACCTGGACCTAGTTGCTTCACCTATCGTCCGGTGTTCTCTCACGAGTGGAACGAGGACACTCATAATTACAGCGTGGGCCAAATACAAGTTTCTTTATTAAAATCCAATAAAATGAACAAAACAAAATTTTGTCCCCGGATTATAACATTATTAGTAAGAACAAACATTCCCATTAATTATGAAATATATCGTCGTTCAAGTGGCTGCCTCGGCTGGCTTCTCAGTAGCGCATTGCGTCACCCCAATTTTCCAGGACCTTGTTGATGGTTTCAGGCTGTAGCTCACGGATTGCTTGGATGATAGTGGCCTTAAGTGCTTGAATCGTTTCCTGATTGTTGGCATAACAACGGTCTTTCACGGTTCCCCACAAAAAAAAGTCCAAGGGATTAAATCGCAACTCCGGCTGATAACACGATTTGGGAATTAGGTGCGCAAAAGATCGATTGTGGCATGAGCTGTGCGGCATGGCGCGCCATTCTACATGAACCAGAGGTAGTCCACATTCGGGTCTTTAATTTCATTAAAAAAAGGTCGGTTAACATGGCTCTGTAACGCTTACCATTGACCGAAACGTGTTCCCAACATCATTTTTGAAATAAAAATGGTTTGACTCCTCGACAATAACGTGAGGGTTTTCCGAGCCTCCCAATATTGTTTGTTACCGTAGCCGCCGAGATGAAAATGTGCCTAGTCAGAAAAGATGATTTTTCGCCCAAAATCGTTGTCCAATTTAAGCTGCTCTAAAGCCCAAATTGCGAAGCGACTTCAATTGCTGAGTCAATTGGACCTTGCAAGCGAATAATCCGAGACCTTTGTGCAGAATTCTCATCAGGCTGGTGCGTGAAATGTTGAGCTGTTGAGATAGATGGCGAGTTGATGGTCGTGAATTGAATCTCACACTCTCGTCCACGTTCTCATCTGTTCGACAACGGGGATCATGAGTGTTGTCCACTCGCAAACCAGTCTCACGAACTTATTGCACAAACTTGTGTACAGCTGTCGCGGTGGGTGCTTCATTGCAGCCAAAGCTTCTTCTTTTCAAAAAAAAAACGCACGGTTTGGAGCTACACAGCACTCACTTTGGAATAAGTTTTCATTAATTCCCGACGTTGTTCAAGCGTAAAGCGACCCATTTCGTTCCGCGGAGGTATGATACTGACTTTCTGTCAAGATTTCGAGCAGGAAACAGCTGTCAGTGTCAACCTATAATTCAAAAAATGTTTTGAAAAACCACTAGATGGCCCGTATATCCACCCTTCGATGCCGCTTTTTCTCACTCTCTTAGCATTGGCGCAAGAGAGTTCAAGCCGTGAACAATGAAAATTGTTCGTTTTTGGGAATCGAACTCGGCGTATGACCCACCGCAGCTAGTCAGAGTGCTTCCTCGTGGTCTGCACTTACGATCCAAAACAAACTAAATAAATATTCTTCACTAGGCAACACAAATACTGTGTACCAAAAGGCTGCATCTGTCTGCTGAGACAACGGCAAAGGTTGCAACTGATCACTGGCTCCTTGAATGATAGACGGCACAGTTGTATCATCTTAGATGTCATTGATGCGATATTTTGTGCCTTAATGTCCACTTGTCTGTCTATGTTTATGACGATAGATATACCGTCAACTGACAGTAGACGATCTGCCTATGGAATAGCTTTTGCTTCTGCCTGGAAGACACTGCAGTGATTTGGCAGACGAGGCCGTGGGAATCTCTCTTGATCATTTGACGGTAAGTCGTCGTCTACAGAAAAGACTGAAGAATGCTCCTTGTCTCGGAAAGTAAAGGCCCTCACAACGCCACATTTTCATGCGATATGAGCTGGATACGGTGGTGGCCCGTGGCGTTGTGGGTATGTGCGTCGACTCCTACGTACTTGGACCTACCTGTCTAGGTTCGATTCCTGGTACGACAAGAAACACTTTTTACGGTCACACCTCTTTCGAGTCACTGACAATGCACAAAGAGTATAACTGTCTAGAAAAACTTCTCAAATTTGCCCGTTCGGAATCGGCATAAAACTGTAGTCCCTTCCACACGTGATAGAACAATAGCACGCACAACACGAGTGGTTGCTGATAAGCTAGGCACTGGCCCTCTACGGGCTGTAGCTGGATACGTACTAGGAATAAAGGCGACCAGGAAAGACTGGCCGCAGAATTAAACTACTAAGGAAAAGGCATGTAACAGCAAGAAAGGAGTTAACCTTAAGTTTTAAGACCCATTCCAATAAGACGCTTTCCAACATTCTCTGGTGTGATGAAACGGAAAGCTATTTGCTTGGTTCTGACAGTGGTAGCAGAGAAAATAGTTCCAGCTCCGGTTCCCAAATAAAAAACCGCAAAAACTTGGCGTTGGGCATGGTGTGAGCTGTTTTTCTTGGCACAGTGTTGGACTAAAGAAATGTATAGTTATATCTTAAAGAATGTTATATTACCAAACTCTGAGGACAACATGCCGTTAGTGTTGTGTTAAAAAAAATAGAAGCGATATCTCAAAAAATGTAAAAAATGACATTTTGACGAATTCTTAAAAGAGATTTTTGAAAAAAATTTAATCGTAGATACCTACTACGAATTAAACAAAATTTAATATATAGAAGTTCTGAAAAGCTTAACTTAAAAAACTAGATGCAAAAAAAAAATAGCGTATTTCAAGCTATTATTATTATCGTTCAAAATAATAGAAGCGTTCATAAAAATCATAAATATTGTACAAAATTAACAAAGTTATTTCAAAATCCATTAGTGATTTAATTGATGCTGTTTAGTCGTTCGTAGAGAAGCCTTTATTTTTCAGAACTGCTTGACACCGGCGTGGTCTTCGAGTCGACAAAACTTTGACAACGAGCAGGAGTAATTTTACTCCAGGCTTTCTCAACAAACTTCCAAAGTTGTTGATTGTTTGTTGGTTCGGCATCAGCAACATGTTTCTTAATGTCGCACCGCAGGTTTTCAATACGACTGAGGTCAGGGGATTGTGGTGACCACTCCATGACCTCAATACCCTTGACCCGAAGCCACACTTTTGCCTTTTTACTTGTACGCTTTGGGTCGTTATCCTGCTGATACACCCATTTGAGTGCTATTTCGTACTCGGCATAGGGGAGCATAACTTCTTCAAGGATTTTTACATAAACCTGTTGATCCATGATACCATTTATCAAATGTATCTACCCCACACCGCAATACGAAAAACATGCCCAAATGATGGGCGAAAGTGCGAAGGTCACCACCGATCTTTACCGTATACTGCGGTAAATATTCTGTGTTGGGCGGACGAGGGACATATTTTCGGGAACCAGTTCCTCCAAATAGGACAATTTTGCTTTCGTCTATCCAAAGAATATTACACCATTTGGTCGCAGGCCAATCGGCACTATTTTTGTAAAGCTTGCAAATGCTTTTTTGTCAAGAGTGGGACCTTGCGTGACCATCGGGCGAAAAGTTTATTTTCTAACAGCAAATTGTTACATCACTTATAGGGAACTGCTATGATCCTTGAAGATGCCGCTGGGTTGTTTTTTGATAGGCGTACCATTAACCTGTCATCAGCTTTGGCCGTTTTGCGTTTTCTTCGCCGAGTTTCTGGCTTTTCGACATAGCGTAAAGCATTATATTAGCAATTGCCGCGACACCACACCCAAGTGATTCCCGATTCCCCTTATAAGATTTTCCCGCTTGACGCCACTTGCAGATGAATTCTCGCTTTGCCGAATTTGTGTGCTTTCCAAGGCGATACATTTTCAATACAAATTTTTTTTACAAAAAATCTAAAATAATGTTTTAATGGCAAAAGCTGTTTGTCTCTCTACTTTTTGACCCATTAAACTAAAATTAAACTGTTTTCTGCAAAATACTCCTATTGGTTTGAAAAACACTTTTCCGTTCGCAGTCACTTCCTTGAATAAAATCCTCGACCACTCAGGCGCAGATGTGCACATTTTTATTGATTTTGCTTGGAAAGTACCGTAGAAATATTTACCATAAAGTTCTACAGTCTACGCGAAGAAGTTTTTGCCAGGAAAGAATCTAAATCTATTTCATCGTCGCGCTCCTGTTATGTATTTTGAACACAACTGTATGTCTAAATATCCTCATCAAGTCCTTCTGCCTGTGATAAGTTTAGAAATTGGGAGAATCCGCGGCCACTAATTTTTTGCTTCATGAATTTCAATTTTCCAAGAAAAGCCGACTTCACACCCTTTGTCTTAATTAAATTTAAGCTGTCTCCTTGCAGCTGCAACTTAATGTCATTGAAAATTTTTTTAACAGATCTGACAAATAATAATAAACGACGTCTGCTTTCAGTTTGATCAGGATTTCTTCTAAATCTGGAACTTTAAATTCTAGAAACTCTAAATCTGAGCCAAATCTTGTTAAACATGCACCTTATGACAACCAACGTACTTTAGTATGTAAAAGCAATCGTTGGAAGACTTCATCATTTTTGTCGCACTGTGTATATCACAGCATCACGACAGCTACCCGTTGGCTACCTTCTGACACTTCTGGGAAGCTGAAGCTGTAGCTTCCTTGCAACCTTCTTCCTTCTTCCTTTTCTCCGATGTCTCTTGACAAGTGCTGTCCAATTGGCACACAAGCCATAAAGGACGAGTGTCTCATACAATGACTTCTGCAGAAGCTGCATGGATGACGAGAAGGTGGACACCAAACATCACCTCCTCTGCTCGTGCAGTTCTCTGGCCAACCGCAGGCGATCACATCTAGGGGCCTACTTTTTCAACAATGACATCGGTAATGAACCGCTTTGTCATCAGCGCCAGTTGATTTCGAGGAAAGGAGTTAGTCAATCCGCGTAGCATCACAATGGGCCTATATTTTGGCTATCTGCACCCAGCCACTTCAACCTAACCTAACAAAGCTAACAGCAGCAACGTTTTTTCCACGACGTTGAATTGAAATTGTCTATTGATCGCGTCGATTGATTCGATTGGTCTCGGACTGAAGTTTGGTTTGTTTTGCATAAACTCCAAACAAAGCAAACAGCCTTCTAGTCCGATGTACATAAATGATAAACCAGCACAGACATGTGCTAATGCAACAAAATGTTGTGCAAAACAGGGTGTAAGTATAATGACCCCAGAACCGACAACTCAAAGTAATACTTTTCACTTTCGATTACTGGACTACTGCAGCGCTTGTAGATGCCCTTCACAATGCCCCCACTTCGCAACGTCACCCGTTCCAGACCTCCGGCCATTCGCCGCTTGACACAATCGATACTAAATACGAGCACGATTCACAAATCGATGAATTGTACATACGGCACCGGTTAAACGCAGTCAAACACACGTCTTTCGATCGCACTCCGACTTCGACATTCGCCTAAACAAAAAATCAATAACGACGCCATCAAGTCAGTCTGCAGAGCCATTAATTAATCGGCACGCATAATCTGAATCCAATTCGAAGTACATATTTCTTATTCCATTAGCGCGACCATTAACCGGTGTGTGTGTACACAGAAAACGAATCTCAGGTGAATAGCAAGTGCCAACGGATTGCCGTTTCAATGAGGAAAGATACGAGATTCCGCGGATTCCATCGCTTCGCGTGGTTCCAGCGACACCTACGGAATGCTTAAGAACCTGCCCGATGGACAGATGAGAGTTCACCACAAGGCCAGCACGTAAACGGCGACAACATCAATCTGCGATTAGGGTTAAGAGAACGGCACTCGCTTGGCCCGGCCGCGTCTGATTGGTCGGATTGGACGCAAACCAAGTCTCGAGTCGACGTTCGTATCGTCGAGGCGACCATTTTTGAATCGCAATAATGAAGTGCGCATGCAAAAATTGATCTCAGATTCGAGTGAGCCCCAAAAAGTGTAGAGCTGAACTGCCAGTGCCAACAAAGAATGAAGATTTTTCTGCGATAGCAACGGCAGCCTGGCAAGGTGATGTGCTGAGTCAACATTCTTGACGATTGCGTGAGCTTCAGCGGAGAAAACGTGGCCAATGCCTCCAGTGGAGTAACAGAAGTTGGTGGGGATCTAAACCACCTTCAGGTGCTGCACTGGGGTTTGCCAACTGCCGAGGCTTGTTGGCGGAGATCCTGTTCCACATTGAAGCGCTGAGTCAGATAAGGAGAATACGTCGCATGACTCACAACTTTGTTCGCGATATAGTGACACTTCGATTCAGGATCTCTAATTAATCAGCAATCGCTCACTCATCAAGTTGCTAGGGAAACCCTTTCGTGACAGTTTGCTCTCACTCTGTCCAGCTGGGACCGGAATCACACTCGTTGTTCACCTTGAACATGGCAGTTAACAGAGTAAAAAAGCTTCCGTCAAATGGGTTTACTCATTCTTGAGCTTGACGAATCGTAGCAAGCTAGTGCGCAGCCAAACTCAAGCTGCCACTGGATGGATCTCCGGAATGGAGGCGACTCATGCTCCAGATTCACCGATGTCGCTGAATACCACGTTTTTACTTCATTTGCAGCCGTTCCTTAATCAGCCATGGACGATCAGAAGTCTTTTTGACTCAATTCTGGGGTGATTAGGATTGGAAGAGATATTCTGACTGGGCAGGGAGTCCCTCTTGAATTGAAATCACACTTGTTCATCCTTTCATTTCGCAGGAACCGTCTTACTTGAAGTCAACAAAATTCCCGTTCGCGAGAATATCAAAACTGCCCACAGCTCCGTAGCTCAGACAATGTTCTCCAAAAACGGTGCAAGGAGATGAGAGTTACATTTTTGAACACATGCCAACAGAGAGTAGGAGGGGGAGACATGTCACATCGAATGGGGATATAAAGAGACTGGTTTCCCACTTACTCATCCACCCGGAAGTCCATTTGTTACATCCCACGATTCTTTCAACAAATGTCTTTCCAGTGACCTATTCTTCAAATGACGCAATCTGAGGATGTTTAATTGTGGTTTCCTATTCCTCTATTTGTTGTGGTTGATGCAGTAGTCTTGAAGGTCCCGACACAGAGAATACGTCGCTTGCGTGCGTGTACTAATTTCCACAAATATGATTTCTGGCATATGACCGCCCACGCCCGGCTCGGTCGTAATCTAATCTGGATGTCCAATTTTCGATGACTTTTTTCTAACATTTGTGGTCGTATATCGGCAATAACGCGGCGAATGTTGTCCTCCAAGTGGTCAATCGTTTCGGGCTTATCGGCGTAGGCTAGCGACTACACATATCCCCACAGATAACAGTCAACCGGCGTTAAATCGCACGATCTTGGAGGCCAATTGGGGGGTCCCGAACATGCGTTTACCAAACGTTTCCTTCCATAAAACAATTGTAGCACGAGCTGTGTGACATGTTGCGCGCTCTTCTTGGAACCACAGCTCCAGCACATCATGGTTGTTCAATTGATGAACGGAAAAGTCAGCATACCAGCATTGACTGCAACCTTCTGGCCAGCATCGTTTTTAAAGACTTACGGACCAATTATTCCCTCAACCCATAAAACACACCAAACAGTCAGTCTTTGTGGATGTAACGGTGTCTCAACATACACTTGAGGATTATCATCACTCCAAATGCGACAGTTTTGCTTATTGACGTATCCATTCAACCAAAAGTGAGCATGGTGAAAGTGGACGTAGTGCGCGATACGTACTTCGAACAGAACCATGATTTTCAAAATAAATTTGCACAATTTGGAAGCGTTGTTCAGGCGTCAGTAAAAATAAATCACTTGACAGCTGACAAAATGGCCGCCAGTTAAAATAGTGATGCCAATTTAAAGATCTATAGCTCTAAAAAAAAACACCCTTTATAATAAGATTATAAGAAATAAGATTCCGACATGACCAACAAGAGCATCGGCGTGAATTTTTAAGAAAACATCTGTCAAATGTTGGGCAACTTCATCTTGTGGCCCGCATTCTGGGACTTGGTCCAATCACCTCGTCCTGGGTTTGTCAAGTGTTCGTCTGCCCAATGGAGTCACATTCTAGGCACTCCTTGGACATGATGTAATGATGGAGACATTATTGGCATTGAAGCATAGCCATTTCTATTCGAAGAACCAGCTGTTCAATGTTGAGTTCCTCGGGCACTGTAATTCCCACAAAACACGAAAAAATCTCATCTCGGCAGCTTGTGGTCGCGATCTTATTCTTTCGGTCGATACCCAAATTTCTTGACCACAGGTGAGAGTTGGAACAAATATCGAGTTAAAAACCACTAACTTGACGTTGACACCATGCTCGGCCTTTCTGAGGACAGTCTTTCCAAGCTGTTTCGAAATTGGCCCAGTTTGGCCAAGAAAAGATCAGCATACCTCCCCCAATCACTCGTGAAAAAGTCAACGAGATACTTAAACATCTCCACCTGCTTTAATGGGAGACAGTGTAGAGCGCATTGAATAGTCTCTAGAAATAGCCATAACCTCAGCTTTTTCCACGTTAACCTTCATTCCAAGCATCACCACATAGGGCCGGAAACCCACGGAGCGCGCTCTGGAGCTTCTCTGGGAGGATGCGAGGATAACTAAGTCATCTGCAAAAAGAAGATGACTTACCCTCAACTCTCCCAATGTGAAACATTCCTCGCCTCGACTGCGCTGCAAAATCCAATCCATGTACATTATGACAAGCAGAGGTGACAAGACGCACCCTTGACGAAGTCCTTACTGAATTTGTGTCTAAAGCACTACGCACATTTGAAGATGCCAAAGAAGTCGATGTAACAGCCACAGACATTAGTAAAGCATTCGATAAAATTTCACACCAAGCCATTATATCTAAACTGACAGCCCTGACAGTCGAATGGATCAAATTCTTTTTGGAAAGCAGAGAAAACGCTGTTACCTTCAGATCGTCTGTCGCCAAGCCCATCAAAGCCACTTCGGGTGTACCACAAGGTAGCCACCTCGGTCCACTAATATTCGTACTTACCATCAACGATGCTGACCGTATGAACTCTCATCTCTCTGTTTACGCCGATGACTTGAAAATCTGTTCGTTCATCTCCTCCCCATCTGACTCCTATTCGCTTAAAGATGACCTAAATAGGTTTTCTATTTGGTGTAAAAAAAAAACGATCTTCAATTTAACGTCAGTAAATGTCAATCCATTACATACTCCCGCAAACGTCCACCGCATCCACATAGAAACTATTTCTTCAGGAACGGACTAGCAGTCCCTTTAGCATCGTCTTTATGCGAATTAAGTGATCGTGCGTAATCTGTGATCGTGAGCTCAACTTTCGTTCCCATATTGACAATATTGTAAGTAGAGCAAGAATTTTCGAATCCCTGTCACAAAATCTCTATACATCACCTTGGTCAGACCCATTCTCGAATAAGCCAGCCAAGTATGGCCACCTCATTTCGCGGTCCACATTCGTCGTATCGAAGCTGTCCAGCGTAGGTTTCTACGTTTCGCTTTTCGTGATCTTGCCTGGATTGACAGAGCCAGCTTGCCTGCTTACTCTGATCGCCTTAAATTGTTGCGACTGAAGGTCCCTCGCTCTTCCTCCACCAACTGATTACTGGTAATACAGACTGCCCCGAACTTCTTAAATCTGTCTTTCTTAGCGCCAACCCCTACAATCTAAGGTATTCAGTCCTCTTTCGCATTAGACCACATCGGACTAATTACGGCTTAAATTCACCGGTATCAAGAATGTTAAGCCTGGCTAAGACTATGGAATACTCTTTCGATTTCAACGTCAGCATAACCTCACTTCGAAAGGTGGTGGCTCCAGTCCTGTTCTTTCCTGCGCTAGTCATGCCTTTCTCTCCCTACCATCTTGGTTGAGCATTTGTTTTTAAGTTTAGATTGTCCCTTAATAAATTGGGGGTGTTGCCCCCAATTTTACTTCAAACGTTCACGGTGATAGGTGTTCATTTTAGCACTCGAACATAGGTGTTACAGTCTGTGTGTAGAGACAGAGTGGCCTTCAAGATAGGATACTGAATCCCATTTTCCTGCAGAATTCACTTCAAGGAGCTGCCTTTTCCAAATCTACAAAAGAGCTGTAGATCGGCTTGGCATACACCTAAGCCTTCTCGAGTACCAATCCTAGAGTGAAAAGTTGGGCGGTTGTACTTCTGCCGGGACGAAAGGCGCACTGTTCATCCTCCATCCTAAATTCGACCATAGCTCTACAACCTGCCTCCAATACCTTAGCGTAGACTTCCCCTGGAAACTTAATAGAGATATGCGCCTGTAGTTGCAGCAATCTTTTTTGTCCCCCTGAGGGACAATCACCCCAGGTTGCCAGTCGCCAGGTGTCTCACCGCGTTCCCAGACCACATTAATGACACGAGAGGGCCATAAAACTCCCTCTTTACCAATGGCCTCAAGCATTTCCGGCCGGACTTCATCCACACCAGCAGATTTGCCAACTTTTAGCGATTCAATCGCCAACTACCTCCAACCCTGTACTATTCTCCGCCACACTCAAGACTACGGGTCTGCCGTTCTCAGTGGCTTAATCAGCTTCGATAAGCACTCGCTTCTTCTGTGCAAAATGTCCACCTCATTGGAAGGCAGCACTCCATCTTTGGACTTGACTGGTGACGATGATGTTGAATTGTTTTCCTCTGAGTCGGCGCATGGTTTGCCAGAAAGGCTTTTTCACAGATCTATGGTCGCTTTCCAACTCCTCGCCAAACTCCTTCCTTGCACCCAATTTAAAAGTTCTTCGCACCTCAGTTCAATGGTCGCGAGAAGCAGAGAGAGCAGAGTCTCCCCAGTCGCAGTAGGCTTTCGTCTTCTTGAACACCGAGTGCTAGGTTTCACAGAGGCGCTACAGCCTGTAGAGGGCCAGGGCCTAGCTTCTCAGCAACCACTCGTGTTGTGCGTGCTTTTGTTCTCTCACGAGTGGAAGGGACCCACAGTTTTATGCCGATGCCAAAGGTCCAAGTTGAGAAACTTTTTATTAGAGCATTGTCAGCGACTCGACAGAGGTAAGGCCGTAAAAATTATGTTTGGTCGTATTGGATATCGAACCCAGACACCGAGGTTCAAGTGCGTAGGCTTCGACGCAAAGACACACAACGCCACGGCCGCCACAGCAGTCACTGGATACCAATAACTACTTTAATACTGAACTGACAACCAATCAAATAAGTCTAATATTTGAAGCGCGGACTAAACTTTTAGTACTTAATTAGACCACGCATAGACAGGATCTCCACTCTAGCCGCACTCTTTGCTTTCTTCACACTTTATCACAAGTCTTAAATGGGATGATGAGATGGAGATACCCTTCCAGTTTCCAGTTTTGTAATCCTGCCTTGAATTACTGAAAACCTGCAATATGGCGTCGATTATATGACGGTACTGTACTAAAACGTTGCCACTAAAGTCTGATGCGTATGGTGTCTTTCACATCAAATACCTTCGAAAGGTACAGCGATCACTGGCTAGTATTCATTATTCAGAGTTTTTGGAAAGATTTGTCATTGATTTGAAGCAGAAATGACCGCATTTGATGAAGAAAAAAGTGCTGTTCCATCAAGACAATGCACGGGTCCACACTTGAGTAGTCACCATGAAAAATAGACTATGAACTGCTACCCTATCCCGCATACTTTTCACCCTTTAATCTCCTACGACATATTCCTGGTTTCAAGTCTGATGAAAAGACTCGTAAGAGACTTGGTTCGAATGAAGAGGTAATCGCTGAAACAAGCTCTATTTTGAGGACCCAGCGGAACAAGCTAAAACGAGACTATGTTTAGAAACAAAACGCCTATATGCCCAAAAAAATATTGTCTATTTAAACAGTCACTGAATCTCGTAATTTTTGGGATCCATAGACGCCTGGTTGGTCTCGTATCAACGTACAATTCGTGACCGAATCTTCTCCTCCAGAATCCAACGCCGCACAGATGACTAAAGACCGCACGCAAAGCTTCTCTCTCTATGTGACCAACACCGTCGTAGATGGTCCCTCTCCACCTCCTCCCATTATCAACGAGACCACTTCTCCAATTAAAATGACTCCCATTCGTTAGGCACCCTGCCAGCAATATTCACTCGGAACCCCTTTGACCTTGGCATCTAAATTAGTGGCAATTCACACGCAGAATCAGTCAAATCCACTAAACTCAACGAAAACTCTTGTCGAACGATCAGATGCTGTACCTCCCTAGGTCAACACATTTCATCACGATTCGAAATCGAATTCTCCCGCCACCAACCAGTCCCAAGAGCTCTTATGCAACACGCTACGAAAACCTGAACTGAACCCAACACGCGAGCTTGATGCATTCAAATTCAATTCCAAGCCAGCTCCATGGTCTTCAGAAATGTATGCTAATCGCCAGCGGTAATTGTATCTACTTACTCGTGGAATGTTAAAGGCCCACACCATCGACGACCGTCGCCACTGGGTCTACGCAGCAACCGAACCCAGCAGCAAGAGGCGGCCGCGGCTGTCGTTACATAACACGTGTGACTCATGACCCACATAGATAGCGCCCATCGCATCATCATGTTTGTCGCCGCGCCGCGAATCCTCCCCAGGAAGCTGCCTTCCCACACACAGCGGCTAATCTTCGGCAGCTTTATCAGCAGCACTCCCACCACGACCGCCATCTGTTGCGGCCAGAGCACACGCCCGCCCAGTTGCTGCTCTGCTATCTAACAGCTCTGGCGGCTGGCCTGCGCAACGCAACATCGAACTCCGACGGCCACTGGGGCCACAGAGTTCAGAGCACGTGTCGGCGTTTCACAGGACATTGCCCCCCCTTGCTGGTGGAACTGGCTAGTGGCGAGTTACGATGCCCCCGGGGAGTATACGCCAAGTTGAAAGGCCAACCAACTATGCTTCGAGCTTCTTCCCTCGAGCACGAACCACGCGACAGACATGTTCGCTGCCGTTGCGTGGCGGTGGAGCTGCTCTCGACTCACAACCGCGTCACTATCAACGTGGTTATGCGAAAGTTACAATCGCTGGAGTGCGGTGTGCCATGCCAGTGGGTTCTTGTTAAGCGATTCCCAGCCGGCGGATTCAGTCTCTCCAGAACAACACCTCGTGGTGGTGGTGCGCAGCTCTCGTTCTCTCTCGCTCTCTGTGTTAATTTCACCGCTCGCGGAAGTACCCGTTTCTAAGCCGCGCTGCCTGAGATTTTATTTTTATTTTCTTCATCTTGTTTCGTGTCGTTCCCTCGTGCGGTTGTCTGTCTCCTTGTGGCTCAGCGAAGAGGGTTGTTCGAGCCGTCAGCCGATTCCGATTGTCCAACACGACCCCTCGGGCTTTACCGAAAGTCTTTGGGAAACTATTTCGTGCGTTGCGTTGTGTGCGCGGAAAAAGAGTTGTGTTTAGCTTCCACTTCGGCAGTGCACTTCACAAATGATCGGTCAAGCGAAGGAACTCAAAGCGCTCTCGTTTACGCGAGACTAACAAGAACAAAACCAACAGCAGCAGCAGCAGCAGCAACAAAAGCGTGTTCAAGAAATAGAAAAGGTGAACAAAAAAAGAAGACAAAAGGCTGAGGTAACTAGTTTTTATGGCCGACGTTCTGTGTGATCTTTTGTTTTCGGCAGTCGGGGGCTATTTTTCTTCTTTTTTTTTTTGCTGCTCGACGGAGTTCTTTGGAACACTCATTACCTTTCTGTTCGGGTTCGTGGCGCGGTACGTGATCGACGGGGATTTTGTTTTTCTCTTGTGGATTGTGTGTGCTCGGTGGCTGGGGCAATTACACCGCGAGTACCTCTCCGCTCGGGCACAGCTGCCGTTAGAAACGGTGAGCACCGGTGTGGGGGGAAGTGATGGCATCGGTGTCCAGTTGTCTAGTTGCGCAGTGGCTTAGTGCTTCGCGGATGATTGACTGTGATTGAGTGTAATAGCGCCGAGAATTACATGAATTTTGAGCAATCAAAGGCGATTGACGAAGTCGTGCCCAGAGGGCGGACGTGCGAGCTGTCCAATTAGAGAGTGACAGTTGCGCGTAATGACAGCCTTCGGCGACCATGTCCTGGTTCGACAACCTTCGAATCCCCGTGGAAGCCTTCGAGCGCGAGAGGATTTGAATGCCTCCCCAGTCGCCAGTGGTGGCAATTACCGACGCAATCTGCTCCGCAGAGCTTCTCGAAAAATTCCCCAAAAAAAAAATATGAAAAAACGTGACAAGCAAGTACTCGCATAAATTATACGAGTGAGGTTTCAATCTCTGTTCCAACGCGACTTTGTCTGCGGCTTAATTGGAGGTCTAGCGACTGCTGCAAGTCTCACACATAACCACAGGAAGTGCATGGTTTTTGTACGCTTTCATATCAGTTGGTGGTCAATTAAAAGTTTCAGGGAACTACGACTCGGACTGGAGATGGGTGGAATTTTCTAGTTCACTTGCGGAAGAGTGAATTGAAGTGATTGTGGTGGTTGCTCCTATCTCTGGGATAAGGGATTTTTACAATTGCGACTTGACGCCTTTTTTCTTTAAATCAAACGCAGGCCATTTGAGATTTTTGGGCTGAAGTGCAATCAAAACATTTATGTGTAGAATTTCGACGTCGTCCACGTTGGCAGCGATCGATGCCGTGAACCGAATGTTCGATGACTCGGCCACACATTTCTACAGAAACTGCGGCAGTCTTTCTAGTTATCTCGTTCCCTGAGGATGATTCTGGGATTTTGACATCTTCTTCCAAGTTCCAAGCCCAACCGAATAACGTCCGTTGCTTCGTATGATCGACTGGTCTAAATTCTTGATTCAACTTCATCTTGGAAGGGTGCCCGCCAAGTTCCTTTCGCAAAATTCGCCATAGTGTGATGTTGCTGTTTTCGATTCCGAGCCATTGGGACAACGCAACAGAGGACGTCCTCGAACGAGATGGCGCACACACGTGGAGAAGGACCTTGGTGTACGCAATTGGAGGCAGCTGGCGAAAGATCGTGCTGGCTGGAGGGGCTTGTTGGTTGAGGCCCAGGTCCACCACGGACTGTAGCCCCAAACAAAGAAAAAGAAGAAGTGATCTTCGCGATGCCCACTTCTTGGGGACGCCTTGCAATCGACTGTTTTTCGTCATTTTTGATGGACGGTTGAACGGCAGCAATATTCTCGGCGCTTCGACCTGTCTACCGACTCACTTTGTTCACCAGACTCTGACTTGCTTTTCTACTGCGACGAGAATTACGAACAAAAATTGTGGTTAACGCTAAGGGTTGTTGCTAAAGGGTGTTTGATTACGAGCTTTCTATCTTTAAATTTAAATAAAACAAAGTGTGTGAGAGATATCCGCTACATTTGTTCATTCGTTTGAAAGGCATATCGATGCCATTATGTATGGAATACAGCTTCGTTCAAATGTCCGCCGCGGCTTCTCTGGGTGGCGCGCATCCCAAATGTCCTATTTTCCAAGACTCTGGCGCATAAATCAGGCTGATGGCATGGTTTATGATGGCTTTTAAGGGGCCACTGTGGCTTGTGGCTTATTCGCATAAACCTGCGACTTCAGAAAACCTCACCAGAGTCTAGTCTAACGAGGTCAAACGATCTCGGGAGCAGTTCACATTGCCTCCACGTGAGATGACCATGCCCCTGAATCGCTCGTTTCTAATGTGGCTTGAGCTATGTGGCACGTAGTCCTGTTGAAACCACATGTCGTTGGTGTACATATCACCAAAATTCAGGCCAAAAGAAGTTGGTAATCATCGACCTCGCCGTTGGCGGTGATGGCCTGGCCAACGTCATTCTCAAAGAAATCTGGACCGATGACGCGGCCAGCCCAAAATCCACACCAAACAGCAACTCTTTCGGGACGCATCCGACACTCTTGATTCTCATGTGGATTAGTATCGTCCCAAATTCGACAATTTTGTTTGTTGACGTACCCATTCGTCCGGAAATTGACCTCATCTTATGGCGACCGTTAAATAAGAAAAGCGCCCGAACATTGATGAATCAATTTTATCATTTTCACGTGTTGTTGAACGCTTTGCCATTCCAAATACTAACAGACTAAGTAAATGCCAGCCAAGACAGCTTCCACAATATGGCCGCCATCAACTGTCAAAGTACGGAAGTCCCTATTGGAAAACCCTTTAGTTGACGTCACCGGCTCGGCAGTTTGCCCATGATTAACATGCTGTTTCTTCTGAATATGTTGACTACAGCAGTTTGCTCATTGGGTTACGGTTGCGTTCACAGTGAAAGTTCACAGTTGAAAGTTGTCAAGTCTCACTTGGAAAACCCTTTATTTTGAAGAATTGACACAATTTGAGGGAAGTGTTATGTCTGAGGGCTTGAATCAAAACGCTGGTAGTTGAAGCGATTTGGAGAACATGTCCGTCCCCATTTTTGTACGTCACCATAGAAGTGATCGTACCTCGAACGTACCTCCCTACCTACCTAGGCGTGATCGTCCTCCACTCGCTTCTCCCATACGTATTGAACAGATCTGTCTAACATTCATTCCCCCCTGTCTGCCTGTCTAAGCCATTTGAACACTCTGACATCACCGTTGAGTCTTCTCAGTTCATTGCTACCAACGCAAACTCAATTTGAAGATCACAAGCAGTTTCTTACAAAACCCGATGGAAAATGGATCTTGTACAGAATCAGCTTGTCTGAATACCAAAAACCTGAAATTCTTCGAATAATTTATGTGTACATTCAGGCATGGAATCGACTGAAGATCCGCTCTAGATAAGGTCATTAAATGAGACTCAGCTAAAGGTAGCCAGCGAATGCATCACTTCCCTGTCAACCGAGTGTTCGTTTGCAAGATTTATGGCTCAGATGTTAGTTAGGCGATCGATGTACTTTTATAACACGAATTGCTCTGTGTATTCTACCAGTCGCTCGGACATGTACGTCGTTCAGTCTGGATTGGTGGTGGTCAGCAAGTTTCAATGTTTTTTTTAAGGAAGTTCCTTGGATAGTTCAGAGGTTTGTGGGGTGATTTTCTTGCTGTTTAGCTTTCGTTTGTGGAGATTTAAGCGTGATTCGTGACATGTGTCAAAGGCAAACGTTTTACCATTTCACACGGAAAGACCGATAATTAGCAGAAAATGCGTGCACTGTGAAAATGTACATTTTTGTCCACTTTTTGTTATCGAAAAACTCCCTTCATTGATGAAGCTCATTTCTGCTAGAATGCGTTGAATAAGAAAACTAGCATATTTGGCCCGATGTAGCCTGGATAGCAGAACAAGAGATTCACCTGGGAAAAATGCACCGTTTAGTGCGCTTTATGGTTCAACCGTAATTTTTTTCAAAGAAATGCGAGAGCTCATGTCCTTCAATGTCCCAGCAAAACGTCGCTACATGCCGCACAGCATGGGAATCGATGGATCAGTTGAGAAATGAGTTCGATGGGCAATTTATGTACGTTTCGTTGTGGACAGGTGGAGTGCCAGGATAGACCTTGCGACGCCTTAAGTGGTTTTTTTTTCATGGGAATACGGGAAATCTCAGCTGGAAGACAGCATTACTAGCGTTATTAGCAAGATATCAACCAACTTGCTCGAAAATATGGCTGTTTGTATGGAACACTGGAAGCGTAGTCTTGCTCAACATTCATATAAAGTACATTACTTCTTTGGCTGGCGCTACAATCCGGGTGGACAAGGGCATCAGCCAACATGACTGTCCATCCACAACGGTCTTGTGCTAGTTGCTTCCAGCTGCGGACGTTCAAGCTGATTGAGGTCCCTTTCCAGCTGTGTATGACACCTGTCTTCTTTTACCACGTGGGAGTAGAAGACTTTGCGGGCCGAATCACTGGTGTCCATTCATTCAACATCACCTAGCCTCACCTGAGACGAGAGATCCCGACTCGTTTCGATGTAAAGCTCATACAGTTCGTCGTTTATCCTCCAGTCACCATCAACACGAAGGCCCGTCCTGTCGAAACGACCAAGAATATCTCGTTAGTGCCAATTCTTCTTTGCCATACAACAGTTCTGGGACTATCAAGGTCTTATATAGGGTCCTTCGAGAGAGGCCATCCACGCCCAAACACACTGCGATTGGGAAGTGTGATCCTTAGTCTTATCTTCGAGGTGGTCACTTCGTAGTCTACGTAGACAAAGTCTTTCACTGCATGAAAATTATAGCTGCCTTGTCATCTGTGGTGTTGTACTTTGTCTTCTCGATCCTGATTCAAGGCAAAACCTATTTCAGCATCCTTCTCGATGCTCAAGAAAGCCCCACTGACGGAGCGCTGTGTTCTTCCCAGGGATGTCAATATCATCGTATTAGTATCCCATTCTGGAAAAAAAAGGTTTGCGCTTGAAAATCATCGGAAGGGGCGCCCGATGGACATCTCGTATATGAGCAGTTGTACAGATTAGACATTTGATAGACATTTGAGTTACACACGATCTTTTCGATCGGATGACAGTGCTCATCTTCTCTAAGTCCTTTCTGGACTTTTTACCGAGCTGAGCAAGAAATTTAAGACACTTTAGACCTTTTTGCTGATTTGTCGAAAACGCTAAAAATCACGGTAATTTTTTATTAATGACATATTCACGTAGAAACTAAAATATAATTGAACATAGCTTCAGAAATCAATCATTGCTGAGTTTCTTAAACATTTTAAATAGCATTTTTTGAACATATTCTTGCGCCAATCAATGAATGCCACATTGCCATGATTCCGGCGCTCAAATTCGTCGGCGGTGAGGACTCTCATCTGGGAAGTCGGATATCATTATGAACGTAGATTACTAGCCAGAACCATATCATTTTATCGGTGCTCCACATCAGTGGAAAATGGCAAAAATCATCCCAATACCCGAAAACTCCACGTGTTAAAAGTTCAGACCCATTTCCCAATTGCCTCTTCTGTCTAAAGTCTGTGAACGCATAATCCAAAAACAACCAAGTCTACACCTTAACTCGAGTAACTTGGTAACTGAATATCAATCCGGCTTTCGGTCCAAACCATGTGGACGTATGCAAGCTGTAGGTGTGAACAACACTTTATCGGAGTTCCTAACTGTGCTTAAAGGCGTACACCAAGGTTCCATATAAGGGCCTCTCCTATTCATCACTCATGCACTCACATATATGCCGATGATATTCAAATATTTCAAAACTGTCCACTTGGACTTATTGAGAACTGTGTCCACAACAGAAATTTTGATCTAGAGGAAATATATGACTGATCACTGAAAAATGGCTCGAAATTGAACCCGGGTGAATGTAAATGTTTGGTTATTTCCAAAAATTCATTTACACTTGACTATTTTCCCCCAGTAATGTTAAATAACTCTCCTCACGAATTCGTTGACACGTCAAAAAACTTAGAAGTCATTTTTATAGAAGATCATAAATTCGGCTTTCGGGAAAATAAAGGGTGGTTAAATTTAAAGGGCCGATGTTGATTTTGAATAAATCACAAATTATTTAGGAAATTAGTGACATTTCTTTTTATTATGATAATATTGGTATGGTTCAATCATGTATGAAACAAAATATCGGCCAAATGGCCGCCGCGACCTCGGCGGCACACCTCCATCCGATGGTCCAAATTTTCGATGACGCTGAAGCATAATTGAGGTTCTATGAAATGCCGAATTATCTCATCCTTTAGCTCTTGAATTGTTACTGGCTTATCGACGTACACATTTTCTTTCAAATAACCCCAAAGAAAAAAATTCAATGGTGTCAAATCACATGATCCCCAGGCCAATTGACATCGCCACCACGTGAGATAATACAGCCATTGAATTTGTCGCGCAAAGGAGCCATTGTTTCGTTAGCTGTGTGGCAAGTGGCACCGTCCTGTTGAAACCACATATCTTCCAATTCGGACCATAAAAAGTTCGTTATCATATATGCCTGACCGGCCTCATTTTTGGCCCGATGATGCCGCCAGCCCATAAACCGCACCAAACAGACACTCTTTGTGGGTGCATTGGTTTTTCGACAATCACTCTTGGATTATCATTCGCCCAAATGCGGCAATTCTGCTTATTGACGAATCCACTGAGTTGACAATGTGCCTCATCACTGAAGATGATTTTCTTCCAAAATTTATCATCCACTGTTGCCATTTCTTGCCACCATTCGTTGCGTTGCTCGTATTTTTCCATGGTTCTTGAGTCTCCATTGAGTTAGTCTGAAATTGAGAAATGTCAAATGAAATTCAAAAAATAGCTTGACGCTTAGGTGTGATTCACATTCAACATCGGCCCTTAAAATTTAACCACCCTTTATATGGCGTTCTTCGAAGTCTCTGGCTAACGCAGCAGCTCAATCCACTTGCTAGAACAATAGCAATTCCGGTACTGCTGTATAACTGCGAAGTATATACCTGCGATGCCCGCAATTTTAGAAAACTTAAAGTTACTTAAAGGTATGATCAGGTATCACAACTGTCAAGAAACCTCCTAAGTATGTCTCTCGAAAACTACCTAAAATTCAGAGCACTATGCTTCGTGTTTGAAATTCTACGACTTGGTGTACCACTCTATCTTTACGACAAACCTCATTTTCCGGTATTGCTTAGTTTTACCTAGCTTTACTTGTGTGACATCTGCAAGGCAATTCTTTATCGCTACGGTGCGCCTATGGCTCTCTCTCCCACTGCATACAAGAGACCGAAGCAGTATTGAAAGTTTTAAAAGAACGGTTGCGAATTTCCCTTTGGAGTTCGTTAAGGATCATCGGAATTGCCACGTTAAAAGTCGGCCATATTCATTCCAGTACCTCGGAACTGCACATACATAGCTGCTGCTGTCGTCTTCTAGTGTTCACCATCTGCTGTGTTGGCCATGATTTCTAAATTGTATACTTGGCAGATGTTGAGCATACGTGTGTAGGGAGCGGTTGGAGGTGGGCGCAAAAAAAAAATAACACACTTGTTCGACAGGCGGTGTTATCTTTATTTCGCAACGAAGAGAAGAGAGCTAAAACTGCATTCTGCTTGTATTTATAGCAAAGCGAGATTCGGGTCAATTACCTGATCGGATGGTCCGAACATTATTAGTTTTGTTAACAGATGTCGTTGACTGAATAGTCAAAAGCCCCCGTTCTGCACAGGGTGCTTTTTAAATTTCTTTTGATTTAATATGCTCTTTTTTTTTATTTCGCCTACACGTGTTGGTTGACTTCCTTGTTGCTGAACTTCTCTGGTACTTCTTGTTTCCACCACAAGCTATTGAAGTCTTCTGTGCACTTTTTGTAGCGATTGCAATTGAGACGCTCTTCCCCTTGGTACCTATATGTGATTCCACCAAGCCCATGTAGCACTGTTTGAGTACTCTTGGTGTACAGAGTTTGCGTAGATGGAAAAGGGCGTTCGCAGATTGGCACAATTTCTTCTTCAATATATCTCTATATGGTAGTTCGATTTAAAGTTGTAGTCAATCGTCAATGATAGGTACACATAATCAATATTTCCGGTGACGTCATCATCATCTTCTGTAATTCCATCATAGCCATCTCTGTGCAAGCAGTCTACGCTGTGTCGCTCAATAGAACGAAATCTTGACTCTCAGCACAAAAACCGTGGGTGCACTTTTTATTTTTATCCAGTTAACTAGGACGCTTGTGCTTTCTCGCCACATAAGTAAGACTTCCGGTTTACATCCACAATAATTTCACTAAAAAACGCCATATATCAGTAACAAAGCATAGAGAATTTTATAAGCCCTCACCACACACTGTATATTTACCACACGAATTATATTTATTTAAAGTATACATATCACCTCTTGAATAATCCATTTTGAATTAATTAATACCAATTTATAGCACAATTTATTGAGAACGCTTTGTTCGCAGAAGGTATCACGAAATGTAGCAGAAAGTGAATTTTTCACGTTCTTTTTCTCACCTTCGCTTTCAAGCAGTCTGCCACTCGTGACTCTCTCTCTAAAATTGTTAATAACCATGGTCCAGTGCATACTTGAGCCTAAGCAATCGCTGCCTTCCATCGCTGACGGTCGTGGGCACGCTGCTTCCAGTTATCAAGACCAACCTCGTCCGTGGAACGATACAGAGAAGATTAGCATGGCCCTCCGCAAGGATGACACGCAAAATTGTGAAGCGTTCCATTTTTTAAAAGACGTACTGGATGGCGTATTTTTTTGAGTGCCCGCCCTTGGTTAGGAAAGTCCCCGGTTCGAATCCCAGTGAAAGCAACGCCTTTATCCGGCTATTTCGCTGACAGCCCACTTACCTATCTACAGAGGTAACTTTTGGTAAATTTTTCGTGTTAAGCGCCCCGATGTGCAGCGGTCGGCTACGTTCTCAGCGGAAACTTCGTAAAATTGTCCATATTCTCAAACTGTTGCGTGCGGTATCGAACCATCGACATTCCGCTTCAATTTACGAAGCGCTTGTTCGCACAATGCGACGGGTTGTTGTATGACCTGGGCCCAAGTCAACAGCTGGCCATAGTGTCACCGAAAAGGAATTGAATGGAGACTGACGTTCTTAAGTGAGAGAGCACGTTACTAATAATGAATCAAACGTCTCGCACTGTTTTCGGATACTCAAGCTGTGTTCCGTGGCTCAGCAAATGTACAATGTCACGTGAAAATCCTTTCAACGTGCACATTTGTAATGTTTTTGAGCCAATGAGCTCTGTAGGAAGCTTACAAATTCCTACCTCCTGACAGGCTGGACTCGCAAAAATAACTGATCATCGCCGTAGCTGATGTCTGCGGATGTTTCGTTTCCCAATGGAATGACTCCAACACAGTTTCAATGTTTGGCTGTGCAGTCAGCCTCCGATGATTGATCAGTTACATTTTCGCACGAGTAACTTCGCTAAACTGGAACTCAAAAACAAGACCATCAAGCGCAACCGTAATATTGTCAATGAACCCGAGTGTACCGCCACAACGCGCCAGCAAATCCCAAACACGAGCGAGATTCAGCTGCGACATAGGAACCGGATTAATCAAATTGAAGGGTCAGTGCCCACGTCACAGTGGCATGCAATCGATTTGTACGATAATTAGATGAACACTGACACACGGCGCTTATCTAGGTGTCTGGTGCTTGTTTGTGACTCAGGCGCACATTTGTTTTGACACCGAGAACCGGTAGCAATGCCAAGGCGCACTGGTCAGGTGGATGGGCGCTGGAATTTGTTTTGATTTGACGCGAACGGCACCTGTTGCAGTGGGAGGCTGCTCTGTGAAGCTTGTTAGCTGAATTGAGACAGTTTTCTTGCCTTCGCTTCGGTCGTTGACTGAACTGCTGGCCAGGTGCTGCTGTCCCAGATGTTGCGTTTGAAGTAAACACGGTCACATGTTCGGCGCCTGTTGGCGTGGGAGCTGTGATAAGATGCAATTGTCGGCTGGATTCTCTCATCAATGAATGGCATGTCATGGCAGAAACAAAGCAACAGACTAGGTGTTTTTACGAGTTCAGTCTAGCAGTGGAGAGGAATGTGTGAGCTTGGTGCAGAGTTCACACCATGGAGAAATAAACAATAAACGTACAATTTTGGTTCGACGTATGACTTTTGAAGAGGCGCGGGACACAGCTTGAATTTCTGAAACTTTGTGAGACCATTAAGTGGACAGTCACACTTTTTTAAAAACAATGAGCTCAGTAACCATGCATAGTTTACCCGTAACTGGAAAATAACGCTTCAAAATGGCGACCTGTGCCCTATACTCACGATCTAGGGTGTTCAGCAAGAGAGGAGGACCAAACTCGGGGATGTACACACACGATTGTCAGACCAATTCTGACGAATGGTGGCCGAGGACGCTGCACACCACTCATTCAAAGGCGTTGACAAGGATTCAGAGACCTGCACGCGTAGGAGTGATGGGGGCAGGCTTAGAAGCAGTACTGCACTCGGTAGCCATCTATGTGCAGGCGTCCGCATATCGTAAGCCAATCTGACGGCTAGCCCTCAAATACCTCAGCTCATGCAAAACTTCAAGCAAACTATCCATAAATCGGGTAGAAAGTGACCACACACTTTCCTCGAGTTTGAAAGACCATATAGCAGCGACTTCCTAACCAGGGACAACTGGCTAACAACAAGTCAATATACGACCAGTCAGGGTTGTGCAGATGGATCGAAGATGACAAGCACTGGCGTCAGCATTAGTCGGTGTCAGTGCTTCACCGAGACCCTAACTTGGATCCGTTTTGCAGTCACTATCCGGCATGATAACCTTGGCTTATCATGAGCCTTTCAAAAAGTTCTCTTGTGAATAAGTTTCGATTTGTCTTGCAACATGTCATATCTTCTAGACCGTCAAAAGTCTGTCTGCCGAACAGCCTCTTCCTAGTAACTGCGAGGACAGGATCTGTGTCGATGTGGAAGTGGAGTTTCTTTTCCTCTTCCTCCTCATCTCCCCAAGTCACACAGAAGTCATTAAAGGGGGCACCGAACCTCCTTGGTTGGTTTCGCAGTGTCCAGTGACTGAGTCTACTAGTTTTTTGTGTAGCTTGTTCCAGATTTAGAAGTGTTTTGGCTTTGCATTGATTTTGTGCTGGTCGCAAGTCCCAACATAATGCATGTCCTTGACGAATCTAGTCCTGGGCATCTTCGATTAGGCTCGTTGTTTATAGGGTGTCTCATGATTTCTTGAATACTGGCCCCTTCCAGCTCCTACATTGCCCAGATCTGTTCACTGCAATGCACTCAATGGGTGCAAAGACTGACCGGCATGTGCATCAGCGAAGCGTTGAGATTTTGCACTCCGTCGGATGTACTTGCCAGACTCCTCAGCCTTACTCCGCTGGACATTTTCGGCAAACAAGCAGCAGCCAGCAGAGCCCTAAGACTCAACACACTTCGACTGTGACCCGAACTCACGATCGATCGCTCAATCATTCAACTTCCTTCCCAACAACACCGATGGCCTTCTATCCGAGAAAAAACGTCTCTATCAGCTTCTCTTCCAGATCGGACTCGATGTCTGACAGTCAGACACTGGATAAGCCTCTGTGTATCTACACAGACGGACGAATGGGTGCGTGTAGGAGTCTACTTTAAAGACTTCTCTCCTTGAAGTTCCCTGACCACTGTAGAGTTTCAGGCAGAAACAATTGCAAGAAAAGAGGCGCTGTCCTGTCCAAAATTGACCTCACTATCTGTTCAGACAGTCAAGCCCAATTAAGGCAATGTCATCCCTCTATTGTCGGCAGTCACTTAACGAGAAGGCTGAGCGTTTCAATATACAGCAGAGGCAAAACCGATGAACTCGATAGGTAGGGCTAGGGACCTCCATCAGCCATGCCGCTTGCTACAGTATCATCATAAGATGCATTCAATTTGAACAACCAACCACAAGTGTCTAGAAGACACGAGAGGCCTTCAAAGGGAGGAAATAGGGCCAGCATTTATTCCATAGGATTCCAAACGAGTCTGCACTCAGGAGCGTGTTACCTGTGTCATAGCTGGACACTGCGCAATTGCCACACACGAGCGCAGGATGGGTGATTTTTGCAGAAGCTGCATGGATGGAGCAAAGGCAGAAACCACAAAATCGACTCCTCTAATCGTGCAGCGCTCTGGCAAGTCATAGGTAGTGGTACTACTAGGCTGTAACGAGCGGCATGGCGGATGCATCCTTCCTCCGTTTTTGGGGAGGAGGTGGAAATGGTTAAAAGCAGTTCCAACTTAACAGAATTACATTGACTTGTGGTAAATCCCCTCACCTTCCAATTCGCCCTGAGGATTTTTATTTGTCTACTTTTGATAACATCCTAGCTTTCACTTTCAAAGGGCATCGCAATGAAAATTAAATCGCTGAGAGCCCAGCCATGACGCACCTTTTAAAATGACACCTCTTGCTGGTTGGTCTCCTAAGCGCTTTCTGCTAGCCGGCGGTGGGGTTCTTCTTCTTTGTGAGAACCTGGACCTTGAGGAACAGCGTTGGAGCGATAAAAATGTCCTGAAAAATGAAGACTTCAGCTCGGTTTGGCGGAATTAACTCAAGCGTCATGTAGGAGCTAAACGAGGTCGTTGAGCTGACCTGGGCTTCAACCAACAAACTCCTTCATCTAGCTGCCTTCTATCAGGCATACCAAGTTGTTTGCAGCCCTTGCGTGCGGCACTTTAAACGCTGGCGTCATCTGTTGCTTCGTCGATGAGTCTTATCTGACGTCCTGACTGCCATCAACCCGCTCTCGTCCATTTAAGTGTTGTTATTCAAATAGAACCTCTCAAGTTGAAGCGTTGCTTGTTGCTGTTCCTTTAAGAGCACACTTATACCAACGCGAACCATATCTGCATAATTATCTGACACGTTCGATTATCCAGACCGCTCTCTGATTGACGCTGCCGATTCAAGACAAGTTTATGCGCAGCGCGGCAAAAACCACGAGTCTGTCCTTCTCTTGGCAATAAAAACAACGGAATATCTTAGCAAATGGAAGCAGTTGCCCAACAAGAGTGTTAGCATTTCAAAAACCACCACAATGGCGTCATAGATCAAGTCAAGCGCATCGAGTCGAGTGCCCCATTCCTCGCTCTGACACAAGCCGAATCCAATTGTCCCGCGTTGGCAGTCATTCATTTTATGGCGCTACAAGTCGGGGCACAACAGAAACCCAGTCGAAGTGTAGACACGTCTCTTCCGACAGTGTGCATGGCTCCGAAGTTCACGCAGCGCCTTTTCCAAAACAAGATAAAAACTTCGTCAATTCCTCTCCATTTCAATGCCAAATTCGGTCCCATTCGACCGGCAGCGAAACGTGAAGCGATGTCAAAGAGCGTTGACATGCACAACCAAAACAACCGTCAGCAAAGCTGACACAATCTTTTTATCGTTCGTCTACCCTCGTGCCTGTGTCTGTTAACTGTTGACACTGACACTGCGCTGGTCTCACTCTGAAACTGGATCAAGCTGAATTTCCACTTAACTCGTAAAATCCCGCGGCCAACTAATGAACTGGTCAATTGTTTGGCAACCGGCGAAGTTAATTAGACTCGACTCATCTTCGGGCGGAGGTCGTGGGCCGTGTACACTCGGCGACTGCTCCCTCAGTCGTCCCCTCTTTCATCTGAACGCCTTATCAGCTCACATTGCCGGAACTGACGCCGATTGCTGGCCACTCGTGAATGTGTTTCAATTCAAAGCACACCACCATCGCCTGAGGTGAGATTTTGAGCAGTCGCTCTGTGAATTTGGGTTAATGAGCTGGTTTGACGTCATTCATGAGCTAACCACCGGCTGATTCATATCACCGAATGTGGCCAAGAGGATTTGTTTTATGACCCGGTCGTTAAGCTGTGCCCGCGACTGTAACGCACTGCAGTTTCCAGGAACCGAAGTGTATGCAAAGTGGCGGAGACATGAAAATAAAGCGCGTTCAAGGCTGATTGTCAAAGATGCCGACCGATAATTAGACTAGGAAACAAGACGCTGCGTGGGGTGGTAGACGTTTTATTGCTCTAGTTGGCGGTTAGTTGGAGCCGCTTGCGTGCTGTCAGGGTCGATGCATGATGTCAGCTGAACAGCAGATGGCTAAGAATTATTCTCTCGAGCTTGACTGATTAGACGTCCCATGGGGTAGGTCTTATGTCAGCGTGGTCTGGGAGAACGGCAGTCAAGCTTGAAGAGATGTTAACTTTGAACACATGGACTGGAATTGCTGGTATGGGCAAGAGCTTTTCCTAACACAGAGACGTCTGTTTCTTGGGATATTCGAGATTTGAGCGAATTGTCTCCAATTGGCGAAGACCGTGTGGTGAACGTTTGATTTACTAGACGCTTACATCAAATGGATTGAGACCCTTCTCCACTTGCGGGGGCAACATCAAACGTGGGCGTCCTTCGTTACGTGCGTCGTATCGGAGGTTTGGAGTCTAAAAATCGCTCCAGGCCTGATAATAAGTCTTTAGAGTTGGATCCGCAAACGCCTTAGACTCATATCGCTATAGACAGGCCACACACCGTTCATAGATGAGCGATTATCCTCAAATCGCCTTCAAGGCAAACACCACAAAAGATGGCACGCAGAATCCTTCCCTCGAAACGAACGACCTCTTCATTCTTTGTTCAATATAAGCCGTTGGCCACACGATTGCGCTGTCTTTGTAGACCAGACTTGACTAACGTGTTCCAACGTACAAAGACTTCCTTTCAGACTCTTGTAGAATTGGCCAAGTTGGGTCAATTTGGAAACAACTTGGAAGATCTGTAATCAGGAAAGGTCGGTATTTATTCCAACTCTCAAGTTTGCTTATGAAATTTGGGTAATGACCGAACAAATCGCGACCAGCTGTCAAGATTCGGGGGATTTGGGATTCCTTCATGCCGTTGTGGGAGTTACTCGTCGTGGGTGGGTAAGAAACACGGCAGAGCGCGAGGAAGTCAATCCTGGGCAGCTGCTTCTTCGAAAGGACTATGCTTCGATGGCAATAATGTCCCCATCATCGTGACTTCCGCTGGCCTGGAAATCTTCCGTGCATTCTTGACCCCCTTCAGTGGACCATGCGAACCACTGAAAACTGTGCTGATTATGCTTACACCAAAATCGGGCAGTAAAGTGACTTTGGAGACAGGTTCGTCGCCAATGCACAAAAAGCAGCGAAGAAGACGGGAGTTGACTGGGTAAACATCAGCGGGACCAAGATGGCTACCTAGGGGGACCCCAGATGTGATGCTTTTAAGACTACGAGCGGAATTTTTGACATCTTTCGTCAGATTTCGTCGAAACGACTGACAGGTGCATATGTAGACAAAGAATAGGAAAGCTATGGAGATCCCATGCCTCAATGCTGCAGATATCAGCTTTAGAGTGAGCTTTTGCTTGTATTTTTATTTTTATTCTCAGCGTTGGATATCGGAAGTATGTAACGAATGTGTCGGAAGAGAGCGCAATAGAACAGATCATCTGCTATCGAAATTTGTTATTAGTATTATAGACCAACTTTTCCAAGCCGTAGGAAGAGACGTGGAAAAGACGTTTTGTGAATTGGAGCATCGGGAAATGTAATTTGCACATTTTTCCGAACTACAGTAGGAAGGCCATCAGGCCCTTTCGGGTTTTAAATATTTTCCAAACAACAGGGTTTCTCAGCTAAGGGTGAGCTCAGCTAAACTTGTCTTTTGAAGTCAAAGAGAAAGCTCGCGATTTCCTGCGGGACCGCAGAGGTTACAGCTGCCCCGTTGGCAGACAAATACTATATGAAAGTTTTTCAAAAAAAAACACATAAAATTCAGAAAAATGCATGAAATCTTTATTTCAATCGATAGTACGGTCCATATAATTTAATGTTTGAAGATTATTTGATGGAAATGTTGACCTTGACTGCGCCTCAAATGGTCCATCCGCTTAGTCCAATTTTGGCACACTCTTGCCAACATTTCGGCCGGCATCTCACGAATAAATGCTTCAATGTTGCCTTCCAATGCGTCAATTGAAGCGGGCTTGTCTGTATAGACATGAGCTTTAACATAGTCCCACAAAAAATAGTCTTACTTACTTATCAGGCCAGCGACCCATGAAGGGTCCGAGCCTGAGCAATTGCTGCCTTCCATCGTTGACGGTCCTGGGCACGCTGCTTCCAGTCATCAAGACCCAGCTGTCTTGCATCCGCGATTACTTGGTCTTTATATCGGAGATTCGGTCTTCCTCTCCTTCTTGAACCAGTCGGCTCGGATTCAAAGAGCCTCTTTGCTGGAGCATTGTTGTCCATGCGCTCGATGTGGCCGAGCCAGTGCAGTCGACGGATTTTTGCCTTTCGGACTACATCCACATCCTGGTACAGTTCGTAGAGTTCGCGGTTATGTCTTCTCCTCCAATCGCCTTCCTCGCACACGCGACCATATATCCGTCGTAGAACTTTTCTTTCGAAGGTACCAAGAATCAACCCTGCAGTTTTGCTTAGTGTCCAGCTTTCGACTCCATAGAGCAGGACTGGCAAAATAAGGGTTTTGTAGAGCTTGATTTTGGTCCATCGAGTCAGGAGTTTTGAGCCCAGTTGTTTTGACAAACCGAAGTAACACCGGTTGCCAAGGGCTATTCCACTACGGATCTCCACTGTGATGTCGTTTGTGGAGTTCACGTTTGCCCCGAAGTAGACAAACTCCTTCACTACCTCAACAAAAAATAGTCTAAAGGCGTTAAATCGCACGATCTAGGCTGCCAATTGACCGGTCGCGAACGTGAAATAAAATGTTCACCGAACTCGCCCCTCAATAAATCCATTGTTGCGCGTGCTGTGTGGCATGTGGCACCCGTCTTGTTGAAACCATATGTCATGCAAGTCAAGCTTTTGCATTTTGGGCAAAAAAAAGTTGGCTATCATCTCACGGTAGCGCTCACCATTCACAGTTACATTAGGATTCGCATCATCTTTGAAGAAGTACGGTCCAATGATGCCACCAGCCCATAAGCCGCACCAAACTGTGACTTTTTCTGTGTGCATTGGTAGCTCTTGCAATGCCTCTGGCTGATATTCACTCCAAATTTAGTCACAATAGCCCGAATAGCCGCTTCAGTGGGTCGATTAAACTGACCATTAAAAGGAAGAAGCGCGCGATGAACTTTCTTAACGGAGCACGCATTTTGATAATAAAATTCAATAATTTGCAAGCGTTGTTCGTTTGTAAGACGATTCATGGTTAAATTATAGACCAAACTGAAGATGTTTGACAGTGAAACAAAACACGAAACGTGCATCAGCTGTTTAAACCAGTGTTGCCAAAAAGATAATAGCTAAAAAATCACCCTTTATCATATAATCCTGTTGCAGCAACGGTGCATCTAAAGGAGGTGGTTAGAAATAGTGAGCATGGACTAACACTTCCGGATGACTAATTCTTCAGATTTTTACATCTTCGTACATCCTTCTAAGCTACACCAATGTATTGAAGGCCCTCAGTGCAGACTTAGAACCAAATACCTGTTTGAGGGACAGTCTGCTGAGATTTGTTACTTATTCGTTGGCGTAGTGGTTCGCATTTCCCATTAGCATGTGTTTCGTGTCGACTCGCCAGTACATCTGCGCTTGTCAGGTCACAGCTCGCCACAAGCACACCAGTTAAGAGCTAAGATGCATGTCATGAGCATTATGAAACATCGAATACCAGCGCGTAGTGTTGCCAATACACTACAATGTGAAAGATAAATTGGTTTAGTCATCCAACCACGAACTAAGCTACAGCCCACGAAACTGTACTTATTTCGCACTTAGCATAATTCCTGCGCACATTTTCATTATCTCAATTTCTCACTTGGGAATTCCCTTAATAGCTGAAATGTTGAATTGCGGTTCCGTGCTATTTTTAGGGAACCTTAATTTAATGCATGTTCTTATCGCAATTTAGTTATATTTTTCGGTCGACGAGGGCTTTAATTTCATTATTTAACTGTCTGCACTCAACTATCGTTGCGATGACTTTTGTTGCGTAGAATACAAGTAAGAGCTGCATCCCCGTTCCGCAGAAGATGTGGGAGGAACCCCATCTGCGACTGCTGTACGCAAGTTTGCGCAAGGAGTTCGTGAGACCTGGTTTCCGTCGTCGTACAGATGAGAATGTGGCTGCTGTGGCCTTCTTCGCAAATGAGGCTGGGAACAGCGTTTCGGTCAACGGTGGTCGTTACAGAGCCATGTTAACCGACTTTATGTCTTACTGAAATTGAAGACATGGATTTGGACGACATCTGGTCCATGCTGGATGCGGCGTCATGCCACACAGCCACAATCGATCTTTTGCGCACCAAATTGTCAAATCGTGTTAGCAGCCGTCTTGGCGTTGTCAATTGGCCGCCTCGGAGATGCGATTTGACCCCTTTTTGTGGCGAATCGTGAAGGACCCATGTTATGCCAACAATCCGGACACGATTTAAGCACTTAAGGCAAATATCATCCAAGCAATCCGAGAGCTTCGGTCCGAAACCATCAAGAAAGTCAATGCACTACTGCGACCCCAGCCAAGGCAGCCACATGAACGACGTTGTATTTCATAATTAATGGGAATGTTTGTTCTTCCTAATAAGGTCATAATACGTGGACAAAATTCAATTTTGTTAATTTTATTGCATTTTCAAAAAGAAACTTGTATTTGGCCAAGCATTTATGTCCATTTTGCAGAACATCTCCCTATTTGCTTATCGATTTAAACTGACACCTCTTGTTGAATGCACACCTCTTGTTAAATTACATCACCTTAGGCTCTTTCTCGCCGGAAAACTGCAATTCCCACTAGGGCTGGACCTTTTTGCAGTCTTGTCAGTGGATCAGCTGAAGCATCCATTTCCAAGCAAAAGCTTCAAACCAAGACGTTGCCAACATTAGGCCCCTCATTCCGGCATACGAATGTTCCCTTGTGGCATGAGCGTCATGCGTGGGCATGAAGCAACTTCTTCCGACTTACATTAACAACTGTTGACCTTCTCGTGCTGATGAGCTCCACAAATAGACAATAATTTGTCATAAGCCAAGACAAAATCATCGAACTTAATCCAACACCTGCGACACGTTGCTCCTCCAAACTGAGGGCACGTTCTCCGAGCCGCACAAACATGTCCCTCGCCGCCCCAATCACCGCAGCACAAGGTGACACCTGTAAAAATCTGCCGAGCCGAATAAGTCATCTGATTCAGAATCTCTCGACCGGTTTCCCCGAGCTGACGGAGAAGCAAACAATCAAAAAAAGCAATCTTATCTGCTCGCAAAGTAGGTGAGCGGCTTAACTCTCGGTTTTATTTTTAGATAGTGCCCACACCGATGACGTCGACCGGCAATAAACGCCGCAGACGAGCGTTTGAATAAAGGTCCTGCCTGCCTGCCCGCCACCATTAGCCGAATGCGCTCAGATAGAGCCGCTTCCGTTCTTGCGGCCGTGCAGAATGTCACTTATCTAGGCACATAAACGATTCGCTTGATTGCTCGCTTCGTCGATTTATCGACAAACAGAGATACACTCTTTCACTCTCGTTGTTTCCGATATCTATTACCGAGTAAGTCAATTAAGATCCACCGCCGCTGCTCGGCTGCCGTTGATGATGCCTGCACAGCGGGGGGCAGTGGGCGGTGTGCGCCGGGAGTTACAATTGTGGAGGTGGCAGATAATTGTCGACGTACGAGTTTGACCTATAAATACGCGTGTGTCACCGTCGGGCAACAGGAAACAATTTCTTAATTGGATGCGAATGAATGGATTCCATTCTTCGGCTGCCGCCGATAGTTGGGCCGCAGTTGGGGCGGCACTGTCATTTGATGTGAGTGAGCGGGAGTCTAATGGATTCACTTACATGTCGATGTCTCAAGCGGGAACACCGCTCGGTTCGGTTGTGTTGTCCCGAAGCCCGTGTGTGACTTTTGTCTGAAAATCAATACACACAGCCACGGGCTGATGAATAATTTGCCGTCATTAGGCACTGTATCGTGGCAGCAATTGACGCACTAATGGATTCCAAAAAAAAACGTGTTTTATGTTTGCCTGAGCAGTCAAATGACGACGACACAGTCGTTTAAACGAGTTCTTGGCGAGAAGCAAGATGCCGCTTCTGCGATCGGGGGGTGTGTCTGGAAACACACGCTGGTGCGACATTTGCGTCCAAATAAATATTTGCTTTGACAGAATGTGGCAAAAAAAAGAAGAAGTGACAAGCATTCCGAACGCCACGTGATTGTCAAAAATTCCAGCGAATTCGTGAAAGGTGACTTATGCAATCCAATGAGACAATGAAATGGCAATCCACGTTTATCAGCTCATCTGATATCTGAAGTTGTATGGAAAGTGTCAACAGAACGCGCTCGCTGACGCAAATCTTTCAACATGTCGAAACATTTGCGTGAGGGAATGCGCTCTCTTTTTTCAATAAACTTAAGAATGGCAGCACGATGCTGTATTTACGGCCGTGTCATTGGAAGGGGGTCGACTGTAGCACCAAAGCAGCATTGTGGTTCAGGCATAATTTTTCTGAGAACCGGATGCGGAAGCTAGCGTGAATGTGCACACGAGACGGCATCGTTTTCATCTGCGTAACAGTTGGACTGATTTGCGGAAGGTAGTGACTTCCGTGCTTACACGTATCCTCCACACCTTCTCCAGTACCAGATTGAGTATCCAGAACGGCAGGGCATCTCCATGCCGAAATCCGATTTGTGTGTGAGTCGAACCAAGTCTTCTCCGAACTGCACGATGCATCGCGTATGAGTTAGCGTGGTGCAACACAACCGGATCCTGAATTCGGCCATCGCATCAAATAGCTGCCTGCGATGAATGCTGCTTTAAAATCGATGAAAAGTATCGATTTGCAGCTCACTAGTCTTGGACAGTGGCAAGAATGTTGCGTCAATTCAGGATAAATGTTGAGGAACATTCAAATTCATCCATACAACGTCGTACAAAACTATTGGTCTCTTGTTCGAAATATTAATGAATGAACTCGTCGTTAGATTCGATTTTGTGTTATCGACAAATTGTGCTCATTTTTGACTCAGTGGGTAGAATTTATTAGTCAGAATCAATTTTTATTGATTCAGCTCTGCGTCGAACGCTCACTTCTGGCGTCTGCTTTCTAGGTTTCGACTCACTCGACTGACTTCTTTTTCCCAAAGATTTGGCTAAGCAGCCTTTTTACGGTACACGGTATTCGCCATAGAGCTGAGTAATGCCCTTTCCATTCCCTCATTAAAGGGCATGGTAAAAGAAAATACATATGGTGCCAAAATCGCAAAGGAAGTCATTGATTTATGAGCGGAGAAGGCGTAATTTCGGATAAAAGACATCCAAGATCTTGCGACTTAACGCTTTTTGATTATTTTCCTTGGGGATACAGAATGTCCTTGCAAAAGACAACTACAATCGACGCACTGAAAGCCGACATTAATCGTGTTATTGCGGACATACGGCCACAAATGCTTGAAAAACGTGGTTTCAATGTGGTTTTTGTTCAACAGCATTCTCCATCGGACGAGGCAAGATCCATGGTATGGCCGAAGTTTATGTTTAAGTCTAACTGAAGGACGCCTTCTCTCGTTTTTGGTAATGTTTGTAACCTGATCATGAAGTAGATTTAAGAGTAGTATCAGCAAATGGCGGTCATGCCAAAATGAATTGCTTGTCAGCCAGAAGAGGACATTCTTCCGAGTGAGCCTATCAAAAACATGGGGGCGGGGCTTTTGTCGCATCATAGCAAGAGCATATGATGCCTCCTAATTGATGGGAGATGGATATGACACGCCACAAACCCGGCGAGAGTTCAAATCGAAGTCGATTGTCGTATGAAGCACGTTGAAGTTCGCAGTGGAATAGACACACTTAAGCGGTGCTTGCAAGATAACCTTGATTATCCATGCCCGACCCCATATTGGACTGAAGCTAGCTGAAAGAAATATAAGAAGGATAATATGATGTGGTGAAAAGCTTGGCTGGAGCAATACATGGCGGCATCGAGGGCACATTGACGTCAACCGCAGTGTTAAGGCGGAAACAAATGATACATGCTCATCCAATTTCACTTCACATTATTGCATTGTCCTACAAAATACCGCAAATAAATGAACAAAACCCTTTCATCTTACGTCAGTTGGCGATTAAATTCGTGTTTTTCATTCTTCACTTTTTTTTATGCGAAATTAACTTGTGGTGTTAGCTTAAGAAGGGGACATGGAAGCAAACAATCAAACACCACGGACTGGAGGATGAGCAATTTGATTAAAAATGTTCATTCGTCGTCATATCTGCCGTTGGCAAAAGGAGCAAAGGAGCACCAAAAATGTACCAAAAATTAAGCCACTCGAATCCATCTTCGCTCTTCATCCTCCTCCGACGTTGAAAGTCATTGTCACAGGTGCCCAAACCAACCATAGACTCTTAAAGTCGTATAATTCAATTGTCGTTCCTGTCGAACCATAAAAACGGCGTCAGAAAGTCCTGCCTATTCATGCTATTCGTCGGGCGTGTGTGCACATACAGCAAGTGGCCTGATGCTAATCACTGCGACCCAAAGAACACTCTCATTTGGCAACAAATCACATCGAATAGCAAGTCACTTTTCATCATTTGTTTACATTTCCATGTCGTTCAACCATGTCTCAGCGTTATCTGCATTTCAGATTCAGAAACGACTGCCTCGGCTTCGTTCTCCGAAATTGCATCAAATTTGTACTCAGTTGCTTCCCGCGATAAGATCACCTCCCCTCCTCCACTCCACCCACTCCGTAGCAACTCATTGTGAAGCTCATGGTCAGGGCCGTACAAGTTCAAAAATTGTCTGAGGGAGGAAACAAAATGAAAAAAAAAAAACAACAACAAGCTGATAAGCTAAACACAATCAAAGCAAAGCATTCGGTGAGGCCTCAATTAGATCATCGCCAGCGCTTCTAACCCCCACAAGACACGAGGTTATCGTCCAGACAATGCCGCCGCGTCCAACGCACAAGCTCGCCCGAATCTTTGTAGCTTTCACCTCAATTTCAAATCAAACAAACAAACCCCAATTAAACTTGCTGACTTAACAGTTTCTGTTTACTCTTGTTTCTTTCAGATTTGACAGACGATTCTTCAACCGCGTAGCAGCAGCAGTTCATCAGAGAACGGAAAGTGTTAATATCTCACGCGCGCACAAACAGAGATAAGATGGAAACGGAGTCGCTCAACAACAAGTCGTCTTCGCGAAAGAATTCGGCCACAAATGGGGCAGAGAGCAAGCCCGCGAGCGCGGGCGGAGGCGATGGCGGCGGCGAGGTCACCCTCAAGGCCAAGATGAGTCTGCTCAACGGTGTGACGGTGATCGTTGGCTCGATTATTGGATCTGGGATCTTTGTGTCGCCAACTGGTGTCCTAATGCACACGGGAAGTGTCAACCTGGCCCTGGTTGTGTGGGTTGCATCCGGGTTGTTCTCAATGGTAAGTGTGTCGCTTTAAGTTAGTAGATGTTTTTTGTTTCAAATGATGTCGCTTATGAAGAAGGGGCAGTCGTGATTCTGCAGCCAGTCCTGTGGTCCCTTGTTTATTCTGGTTGCTGGCGTCAGCACTGTACTGAGGCCTTTCGTGGTGTATGACTCCAACTTGAAACGATCATTGGGATCTTTCCAAATCCGGCGCTTACTCGGGCCTGGATCTCTCTGACTGGAATCTAACATCATTCAACCGGTGTCTTGCCAAGAAGGCGTGTGAAACGATTCAAGCAAGGAATCCCTCGAAATTCTTCTAGATGCCAACCTCCCAGGCATCGGCTTGAACATTTCAAAAACGCCTACGCTTTCTTGTGTGTCCTCAGGCTGCAGGAAGACGTAGTAATCCTCGGACTCGCGAAACAGAGGATTTCATGGGCCGTAAACGGCTTCAAACCGCAGCAATAGAACACCCCTTGCTAACTCCTTACACTTCTGTATAGATGCCTCCAATGCCAAGGCTAGGCACTTATTCCTCTTGACCTGTTCTGCTGAAGCAGTACGATCCCATTGATTCTGTGTTCACAGCAGCAGCTTTTTCAATTGCTAAACCAAATGGGCGTGCGTCTAACACCAAGCTTAGCTCCGGAAAAGACTTTCCATCTACGATTACCGTCTGTCCATCAGGTGGACTTGGACCAAGTCCAAAAACTCGCCTGGTGGCGCTTGGGCATACCGCCTGATGAGTTAGAGTCGATGGCGGAGAATCGAGTGGCCTGGGGATCTCTCGTGCATGCTTTACCCCGACGACCCCTCTATTGGATCATACGAGTCAGAAGATGATGACGATGATGATTAGGGTTAAGGAAGCTAGAGTGTCGTTGGGGGATATACAGGGTGGGCCATCTAGTGGTTTCTTTTTAATCATAGGTTATTTTGACACTGACAGCTGTTTCCCACTCAAAATTTTGACAAAAAGTCTGTATCATACCTCCGCGGAACGAAATGAGTCGCTTTACGCTTGAACAACGTTGGGAAATTGAAAACTTGTTTCCAAAGCCCAAGCAGTGTGTTTTTTGAAAAGAAGTTTTGGCCGGCTGATGTACGCACGTTTGTGAAAAAAGTTGGTGAAACTAGTATGCTAGCGGACAACACTCATGGTCCAAGTCGTCGTACTGTGCGCATAGATGAGAATGTGGCTGTTGTGGCCTACTTCCCTTGAGGCAACAAATGGAAACAACGTTTCGGTCAACAATGGGCGACTGTTTTTTATTTTACTAAAATTGAAGATTTGGACGACCTCTGGTTCATGCAGGATGGCGCGCCATGCCACCCAGGCCATGCCACAATTGATATTGCATAATTAAATATGATTTCTGGCACATGACCGCCCACGCCTGGCTCGGACTTAGTCTAATCTGTCCAATTTTCGATGATTTTTTCCAACATTTGTGGTCGTATGTGGGCAATAACGCTGCGAATGTTGTCCTCCAAGTGGTCAATCTTTTCGGGCTTATCGGCGTAGACTAGCGACTTCACATATCCCCACAGAAAATAGTCAAGCGGCGTTAAATCGCACGATCTTGGAGGCAAATTGACGGGTCCCTAACATGCGTTTACCAAACGTTTCCTTCAACAAATCAATTGTGGAAAGAGCTGTGTTACATGTTGCGCTGTCTTCTTGAAACCACAGCTCCTGCACATCGTGGTTGTTCCATTGATGAACGAAAAAGTCAGCATACCAGCATTGACTGCAACCTTCTGACCAGCATCGTTTTTACAGACTTACGGACCAATTATTCCCTCAACCCATAAAACACACCAAACAGTCAGTCTTTGTGGATGTAACGGTGTCTCAACATACACTTGAGGATTATCATCACTCCAAATGCGACAGTTTTGCTTATTGACGTATCCATTCAACCATAAGTGAGCGTGGTGCAAATGGACGTAGTGCGCGATACTTATTTCGGACAGAACCATGATTTTTAAAATAAATTTGCACAATTTGGAAGCGTTATTCATTCGTCAGTCTATTCATGTTGAAAAGCCAAACCAAACTAAAAATAAATAACTTGGCAGCTAAAATAGTATTACCAACTTAAAGTTCTATGCCTCTAAAAAAAACACCCTTTACATGAACAAAATAAATTTTTGTTCATTTTATCGCATTTGTAAAAAGAAACTTGTATTTGGCCCACCCTGTATACATATTAGTTTGTATAAAACGTATAGTTCAAACCACACGACAAACATTTACCAATAATAACGATTTATCAGGTTTTCCCTCTTGTGCTTGAGACCTCATGTAAAGGGTGTTTGATGATTCTTAACTGTCAAAAAACACACAGACAAATTTACTTAAAATGTTTATTTGAATTGATAAATCAATGCTTGCTTGGCAGTTATTTCTTTTAAGAATGTTGACCATGGCTAAGTTTCAAGTGCTCCATACACAGAGTTCCTTTCCAAGCATATTGGATGGTATCCACTTGTACTGTTGAATTCCAAGGGTACAACGCTGGGCGCTAAGTTATCGGCATAGACGATTGATTTGACGTTTTGCGACAAGAAAAGGGTCTAAAGGCACGATCTAGCTATCCAAAACGGAACACAAATTGCTCATCGAACTCATTTCTCAATTGGCACTTGGTTCAAGTGCTGTGTGGCAGGTAACAACGTCCAGGAAGACCAGGTTTCGCTCGTGCGTTTCGGGAAAACCAATTCGAAATTATTGGCATTCATATCGTCGTTCTGATGGCTATCTTTGAAAAAATACAGACCAAAGATTCCGCCGAACCATAAATCGCACCACGGAGTGCATTTCTGCGAGTCTCTGAGGTTGTTCACCGGATCAAATGCGTCGTAATGGCCAAAGTGCGCAAAAAAAAAGCCCTTTCCACGGCGATCGAATAAAAAACCCAATGATTTCCAAGTATTCGGGTATAAATAAATCCACTTTCCACGATGCTAACTGAGCATGTTTGACTTTAATACGGCTTGTCACGAATCACGCGTGAGCTGTCTCCCTGCATTAGTCGACTTATCGAAATCTGCAACAAGTTTGAACACAATCGCCTGTCAGGCCGCAAATTTGATCACCTCTTAATCGCGTGTTTTATTATCCCACACATGGACTGATGATCCCATTAACAGCACCCGACGACCGCGACGACGCTACGGCAGCGAAGTGGGCGTACACCCAATTCAAGTAATTGATTAAATTTCAATCACTCAGAGCGAATGCCCCGCTTCCGAGCGGAACTTGCACAGTCTGCCGTGCGACAGAGACACGTACGTGCCTCGTTCGTTCGGGGTGGTGCCGAAGGTATTTACTTCATGTTCCTCACTAGGAATTTATGGAAATGCCTGGATTCATTCATGAGTTCCTCAACTCCATCGTTCCCTTTTTTTTTTCTAGTTTTCACTGGGGAATGGCATTCAATTAAGTCTGAAGAGGGGGGGCAGCCGAGATGAGCTCCCCATCGATTCTATCAGAAACAGGCATTCTCCGGAGTCCTTTTAAGGAACGCCGGCACACAGCGGCTCTCCTCAATCAAGTCCATCGCTTGGGACAGCTCGAGGCTCTGGCACTGCGAGAAATGGTGTCGCATATTGAATTCGAATTCGCAAGAATCCAACGAACGCAATGACGCGTACAACATCTTAAGTAGGTGAGACTGACGGTTGTTGACAGGTTGGCCTACGACTGCCGTTGTACGCGCACCGGTCACTGGTATTTCATTAGAAACGAGATCGAGTGGGTTTGGGTAAATCACTCCTCGACTGGGGGAGCATCAGAGACGCATCTGTTGAATCGGCGACGCGAGGGGGAGGAAAGAAAAGCACACGGATCTGCACATGACGCCGGTTAGTGTTGTCATCGGCGGCGATTCGAAGAAAGTTGGCAACCGGTTCCGGATTGACGAGGGGGAAGGCCCGTCAGGATGTGGGGTTTACACTGCGAGGGCAGACATATCTTCGGTCATCAGAATGCAATTACGTTGAAATGATGCGCTGGGGAATCAATTAATTGTGAAGTATGTGCACGTCCACTGAGGGGGGGGGGGTTGGTGTCTGTGGAAGCGAACAATTTGTCATTTTTCTGAATTTTATGTGTTTTGAAAGAAATTCCTATAGCTTTTAAAAAATCACCCTTTAGAAGAAATGTCAAATATGTATACAAAATCAGAACATATGTGCATACAGTATCGGACAAAACTAAAGCACCCCCCATAAGCAAACGGATCACTTTTGGAGTATTTTTCTTGTATCGGGTTCACAAACATGAAATTTTGTTTCCTCATTTTTTTAAAATTATTAAACAAAACAAGAAAGAAAACATAACATAATTTGTTACAAAAAAAAATTCATCAAACAAAAGAATCACCGCGACAGAACTAAAGCACGCCCTAGGTGCCAATACATAATCTCTTCAGAAAACTTTAAAGAAGCATACAAAATAATTAATATTTAGTTGCGAACCCATTCGCCTTAATCACAGCCATGACTCTCAACCTCAGACGAGAACAGCTCCTCCGCCAAATTTTACCAGTGATTGGATCCATCCATCCATTCATCAGGATGCTTTAGTTTTTTTCCGATACTGTATATAGCTAAATTCGTCAGGAAGGCAAACTGGCTATTACCCAGTAATGAAGTGGACAATCTCTGAAGAATCTCTATGTATTTCAGCTGTGACAATCAATCTTACCTAACCTAACCTAATGCGATCGAAAAACAAAAACACGGCAACAATTTCCGTTTGGTACGTGTGCTGGTTACAATTTGTAAGGGCTTTCGATGTATTTCCTATGCTTTCCAGTTTTAAAATGCTTTTGATGCATTTTGGATGCATCTGTTCAATCAACCAAGGAGGGAAAAGGCTGCAGTATGGGAAATGATTTCAATACAATGAATGAATCCCATTACTAAACCAATGTCTCGAGAACAAAATACGAAAGCTTAAAAGGAAAAGCGAAATAAAATGTCTGATGTGCTGAGGTTTAAACGGCAGTATACTCTCGATTAACGACAAATTGAAATCAGTTCAAAGTTTTAGACGAAACTGTGAAGCCGAATAAAAATAACTGAAGTTAAATCCAAAAGCGAAGTTTAAACGTGCACTGTGAAATTGGGCATAAGCGTTCGAAATAAAACACAGCTCTTCAACTGAAGCACCAACCAGATAACCAGAACCAGAAATATGCTTTTTAATGCAGAAAAATACAAAAAAAAACTAAATCCTGTGTCGTTCGGTGTACAAAAGAGACATCCATGTACGTTGACTATTGGATGAGGAAACTCGCTTCTGGAGTTATCAGTATTTTCAAAACGGGGCAAAAAATAAGACATTTCCTTGAGTTGTCTGGTTTCTGCACCGCTTTTCCGGACACACTTATAAAAGAAAACGAGCTTTACAGGTATGAGTTTATAACGAAGTTTTTGCTTTGAAATGTATCAGTTGATTCAATTATTTGAATATGAGTTTTTAACGAAGTTTTTGCTTTGAAATGTATCAGTTGATTCAATTATTTCTTGGCACTCTTGCAAACCAGAAAAATATAAGCCTTATTGACTATCACTTCCGAGAACCGGGACACCGTTTTTTTTTTTGCCCTGCGATCGCTCTTTTGGCGTTATAGAATAGCAACAACGACGAGTTGGACGTCTTTATCTACCAAAAGACTGGCAGAATTTAGTGGTAAAATGTTTGAAAATGTTTCATGTGATATCAGTGATCAATAAGGAGCTTGATTTTAAAACGAACTTGGCTCCGTTTTACAAGAAAACTGTGACCCACAAAGAAGTGGACCATCTCGAAGTATCGAAGATTTTGAAAATATCGCAAACATTTCGGCTTCCATTAGTCACCATGTGCCATTTACGACGAGAAATAAAAGCAAGCCTGCATGGTGACTCCTTTAAGTCAAAACTGTTACGAATAATCTTCCCTCAACCTCAAGAAATCTGAGGATGTCATAAACGTTTCGCAATAGTATGTTCCTCCAGCTATGTCGTAGCACTCTGTTCAAGAAGCTGAAATATCCGACTACAAAGATGTAAAGGATCGGTGCAAAAAAAACAGGACAAGTTAGACAAGAAGACAAACTTTTTTGTTTACCTTAATATAAATTTTCTTTGCTACATATGTCATTGAATTAAATAAAATAATTTTGATGATTTCTTTTCAAAATTAATTAAAATTTCAATTATTTTGATTTCTTGTTTTGGAGATGGTTTTTTTTTTCTAATTTGTTCAACATTTCAAAAAGTGGAGGTGTCTAGTTGTTGCACTTGGTGCTTCCTGTTCACTGTACACAAATTTATTTCCAACTATTAGTTTCTCCCAAAACTTCACTATACTTTTAACCACTCTTACAATAGGTTTACTTATAAGACACTGTTGCCTCTTTGGCATTTTCTACCAATGCTTCTACTGAACTGTTCGAGAGGTTTCACTAAACTGACTTAGGTCGGTTGGGCAGCGGCGCCGATTCATTTCTAGTTCTAGCTAAATCCATTTTTTCATCAATTCACGCCACAATGTGATTTCCGATATGATCGCGCCGTGCGATATGGAGCCAAATTTTTTATTACATTGGCTAGTGCAAAATGATGCCCAGCAAGTGGTCAATATACTACCACTTTAGGCGATTGAAAATACCACACATTCCAAAAAGTTCTGGCGATTTTTTTCGAAGACCTTTCAAGGGTCATCTTTACCAAGTCGTCCCACATTCTGTGGCATGTGGTTGATTTTACCCCCTCTTGTTGAAATCAGTGCTCTTCCACTATGAAGCCATTCAAGCGAGGAACGACCAATTAAGGGATCGCTGGTCTATAACATTTTCTGCCTCTCACTGAGGTTACAATGCTCACAGGTTGAATAACAAATCTGTTAGAAATGGTCGACCTGACTGCGCTGGACATTTTTTTTACCACTTTTACGATTTTAAAGCCATTTGATGGCGATGTCTATAGTGAGTGAGTTGAATCACCAGTCACATTCGGTTCGATACATGCTTTCCAACAAACAACTCCGTCATCGAGAGGGAGCCAGATTAGGGCCGAGTTCATAAACGTCGAACTGCGGCAGCCCTGCAAAATTTGCGTTCATAAATGTAAACACACTGCATTGACTATGCATGACAGTAGTCGACAACTGCGTTCATGAAAGCAAAGCGACAGTCAAACTGCGATCAAGTTGGCAGTGATTTTTGTTTTGTTGCGGGATTGCAGGACTTCTTCATTCGAAAATGGTTCTTAAAAACATTATCCGGAAATTATCTTATTATTTTAAGGACATTTCGGTCCTTTTTGGAAAACGTCTTGACTTCCAATTCTTTTCATTTGAAATCATCGCCCTTTTGCTTCGTGTTTTTTGTTTGGCAATACAATTAAACATCACTCACTTTTGTATCGCCTACTGATGTTGCGTTTATGAATATTTTTTCGACAATGCTGACCTGCTGCCAACTTGCGGCAGTATTTGTAGTCATGAATGCATCGAGAACATATTCTGTGCAGTGCAGGGGCAACAATGTTGCAATTATGAACTCAACCTAGGTTGGCGATTTGGCATGTAGTGCCTGTCTTCCATCTGACATTGACTTTTTGATTAATGAGAATGTAGCTGTAACTTGATGGTGGCTAAGGGGGTGCAAATTTTACAAGAGGTTCCATCATTTGGCGTTTTTGTGGCGATTTTTTTCGAGCTTCGCAGTTTCCCCTAATGTCTCTATGGCTAGGTATCCATCACAGGCGAATGTGAAACTGTTCAGATCTCTCGTCAAGAAATGCACGACATTTAATGACTACTTTAGAAAGCGATGTGAGGGACTTGATTGCTGGCTGGCTTCCCGTAAAGATGCAGATATCGCGAGCGAATATCACCTCAACCAAGACGCTAATCGCCATTATTTCCGCTTGGAAAACACTGATTAGGTAGATGAAGTGATTAATTTGAATTAACATGTTCAGAGAATACACCACTTCCTACTCCATCTTCCGTCTTGGATCCATCTGTGTAGAAGCGTATGGCATGCTGCCGCTGTACCACAGGTCTGTATTCCGAAGGGTTTTCTCTGGGAAGTATCTCGGTGAAGTGTAGTCAAGGTTGGTGGAGGTAAGATGCTGATCTTTTAGAATTGTTGCATGACCAAATCTGCAATCACACCATTAAGAGCATGCCTTCACTAGTGGTTGCTATTAAATCTAGCTAAGTTTTCAACAATTCGCCCGCTGTCGCCTCAGTTGTCAGCCAAAACGATCCAACATTTCTGACAGAGGCGTAGTACACTCTTGAGAATGTTGCCCAGCCCTTCTAACTGAAAAGCAAAACAATTCTACGCCGCTTAGCCAGGTGAACAATCAGTCACTACTCAGCCCGGAGCTGATTACAATATTGCGAGACTTGCCCATCTGGCATACCGTGCAATGCGATTAGGTAACGACGTACCTGCACTGATCCACTTTCACGACTGGGATTTCGAAAGCGAACAATTAGCAATTCGAAGTCGGTTAGACTCATAATGACACCGGGACGGTTGCACGTTTACCTTCACGTGGTCAGCCTGCTCGGCACAATCAATTCCAGTCCAAACTAACTCCCTTTCCCTTTTTTTTTTTTTCTTTCAGGTCGGTGCCTACTGCTATGCCGAGCTGGGAACAATGATCAAGAAGTCCGGAGCGGATTATGCCTACATCATGGAGACGTTCGGCCCATTCATGGCCTTCATAAGACTCTGGATTGAGTGCATGATAGTGCGTCCCTGCTCGCAGGCGATCGTCGCCCTCACCTTCAGCGTGTACGTCCTGAAGCCGTTCTTCCCCGAGTGCCAGCCGCCCGAGGACTCCGCTAGATTGCTAGCCGTCTGCTGTATACGTGAGTATCATTTGTCATCAAACGTCTGCGATTGACAGCTGTCAGTGTTCGTCATTCGAGCGGGAATAGCAGCAAAAAGCAGTCATTGCCACTAGAGTCAATCATTCACATGGCAAACCCCCCAACCAAGCGAAGAGCAGGTCTCAAAGGTCTTGTTTACCAGGCGTCGCTACGCCGGCATATCGACGACGGTGATGAGCGCGGTCAGGCGAACTGCTGATTCAGTGGATCATGTTGCAGTTGCAGCAATAAAACAATGGGAACCACTGCCGACAAAATGAATTACTGATGCAATCCGAAAGATTCGTGGATTGTGTAAAATCGGGAAAAGTTTCATCATTCAATTTCATTTTTCTGTGAGAACGGCGCGGACAACGGACGTTGTTTGTGGAAAAATTATCGGACAAAGGGTAACGATTTACTGATTGCAGCCGAGATACTTTTCAATAATTACTGAGATGACCTCCATTCGAAATCTAAGCAGTGACGCTTGGCCTACGGACTGCACGCTGCTTTCGACTGAGTCATAGCGAGTCAGAGATGGCGCCGCGCCGCCGCTAGCGGGGGCTTCTGTGGAATTCTGGCATTTGACAGAGCTGGAGGAGCAACCATTTTTGTGGTTTTTGTGTTCCGCAATGGCACGTGACAAGTGGCTCAGCGTGTGGCTTTTCCGCGAAGCAATTAATCATGTTGCGACCGATAAAAGCCCCCGACACGGTGTGCTAAACAGTCGAGCCACGGTTGTGAGACGTCACGTATGTAGAGCGCACTGGCTTGAGAAATCAAAATCGTGCACCGGATGATGGAACTGAATTGCAAATGCATTCGTCTAGGGTTATTGCATGACTCGAACCGGGTTCGGTTCAATTCCGAATGCAATTACTTAGATCTACTGAATTTCAATGAGTGCCACGGCTAGACTACTTTCGAAAGCATGAGACGCCCCAAGTCGCCTGACTTGTCGCCGGTCTGAGCTGGTGTGGGGAGAATGATTCACGAGGCTGGCCGGTAAAGATCCTTTTCACTTGTTACTTGTCAGATCTTTGAGGGGAGGCTAAGTCTTTGCTGGCTTTAGCAATCACTTTTTCGTTTGATTGGTGATCAAGTTTGGTTCGTGAAACCTTCACGAATTCGTTCAAGAAACGCTCGTTAGTAGTGCAGTGGTATCCATATGCTTTCCGTGACGAATAAACTGCCGTGGACATTGGGTCCATTGACGCGTAATCCGGTCGATGAATGGTCCGTTGATTGACACACGCAAAGACTAACGATCGGGCTACTAGTCTACGGAAAGAAGTTGAATGCAATTAACTGCCAAACAAGACGTGCACAGGGGCAGTGTTTAGCTGATATTCAGCAGTATTTATCGCCTGGCTCTTGGTAACATTATTTACTGGATTTTTTTTCCTCTTGTACAACCCATGCCGAGAAGGCATCGACACCGCGACCAATATAGATCGATTCTATCGGAGGGTTGGAGTTATAGCAAAAGCAAAGTTATAGAGAAAGAGTTTCTCCTTATGGAAGATACGTTTCCTTAACCATATTAGTGCCGGACATTCGCACAAAATGTGCTAAGAAGTTTCATCCTCTTCGAGGCGCAGCCGACAGACCTTGTCTTGACACAGGTTTAAATTGTTCAGGTGGTAGTTCAGGCCGCAATGGCTGGTAAGAAAGCTTGTTGGCAGTCTTAAGCTCTCTTTGTTCAGACTGAGCATTTCTGTATATGAATAAGGCCTGATTAAACGTTTAGATTGCCTAAGACCATGAGCAAGTGTCCACTGGTCTAGGCGATGTTTGCTTTCCCATTCGTGTCTGCTGTCCAATTGACATTACAGTACGGTTCAGGACCGATATATGCAGATTCCGAGCCAGCCCTCGCGAGCTCATCTGCGGATTCGTTGCCTGCAATCCCCCTGTGTTCAGGAACATAGCCAAGCTTCACTTTGTTGTTGGGCTGGCAAGGGTTTGTAGAGCGTTATAGCGACATTTGACTGTTTTCGAGTCCAAAAGACTGTCTGACTGCTTGACTGTCTGAGAATGTCAGTAAATTAGCGTCCTTAATGCCTTTGCGGAGGTTCTGTCTGACGCAGATCTCGATGGCGTGGATTTCCCGTTTGAAACACTGTAGGATACGACTCCATTGGTACGGAAATCTTTGTGTTGGGTCCAAAAATTCCTGCTCCCACTCCGGATTCCATCTTTGATCCGACTGTGTACCTTATCAGATTTCTAGGGGCTTGTGCAGGTACACCATTAGACCAGCTTGTGCTTCCGAAACAGTGTTGCCTAACCATTATATCCGGCATTGTACAAAACTTGTCTCTATTGGGGATCGAGGTGAGTATGCCGAGCTACCTGTTAAGTTGCCTGGCTTAAAATTACACCCAAGCTGCAGTTTGGGATGATTTTTAAAAGCTAAAGGAAAGTTTTTTCAAAAAAAACACATAAAATTCAGAAAATCGATCGATATTTGAATCGATAATACGGTCCATATAATTTAATATTTGAAGATTATTTCATGCAAATGTTGACCTTGACTGCGCCTCAAATGGTCCATCCGCTTAGTCCAATTTTGGCATACTCTTTCCAACATTTCGGCCGGTATCTCGAGAATAAATGCTTCAATGTTGTCCTCCAATGCGTCAATTGAAGAGGGCTTGTCTGTATAGACATGAGCTTTAACATAGCCCCACAAAAACTAGTCTAAAGGCGTTAAATCGCACGATCTAGGCGGCCAATTGACCGGTCCCGAACGTAAAATAAAATGTTCACCGAACTCGCCCCTCAATAAGTCCATTGTTGCGCGTGCTGTGTGGCATGTGGCACCGTCTTGTTGAAACCACATGTCATGCAAGTCAAGCTCTTGCATTTTGGGCAAAAAAAAGTTGCATATCATCTCACGGTAGCGCTCACCATTCACAGTTACATTAGGATTCGCATCATCTTTGAAGAAGTACGGTCCAATGATGCCACCAGCCCATAAACCGCACCAAACTGTGACTTTTTCTGGATGCATTGGTAGCTCTTGCAATGCTTCTGGCTGATATTCACTCCAAAATCGACAATTCTGCTTATTTACGTACCCATTGAGCCAAAAATGAGCTTCGTCGCTGAACACAATTGAACACAAATTAACTTTCTTAACAGAGCACGCATTTTGATAATAAAATTCAATAATTTGCAAGCGTTGTTCGTTTGTAAGAAGATTCATGGTTAAATTATAGACCAAACTGAAGATGTTTGACAGTGAAACAAAACACGAAACGTGCGTCAGCTGTTCAAACCAGTGTTGCCAAAAAGATAATAGCTAAAAAATCACCCTTTATATCTAGCAGCTGTCTTCCTAATGAAAATTGGTAAGGGAGTTAGCCCGATTATGGCTTCTAGAGCTGTTGTGGGGCAGGTGCGCATGGCACCTGTTATTCCAAGACATGCAATACGTTGTGATTTCTGCAACTCTTATTTGCCGTCGTTAATTGGAGTGTTTTGGGCCACCAAACAATGACTGCATATGTAATAATGGGTCTCGCCATCAATGTGTACAGCCAATGAATGATTTTGGGAGAAAGACCCCAAGTCCTGCCGTATAGACACGTCTACTGGCCCACAGTGCTCCGGTAGCACGCTCTATGGCGGACATAATATATGCGTTCCAGTTAAGTCGTTTATCTAGGATTGCTTTCAGATATTTGACCTTTATTTTAAGATGAAAGTCTTGTCTATTGCCATTGTATTCATTATTCATAAAAGGGTGCCGGGGAGTGGTACACTTGTTCTAAATCTAGTCAGCACTGTTAGGTGCCTTTTTGGTGCTCCTAGACTCGCGTTCGCACTTAGAAAAGTGTGTCAAGAAACAGTGAAAGACAAAAATATAGAGCCCTTAGTCAGTCAGGTCAAGGCGATGAGGCTCTTCTTTGTTGAGTGGATAATTACTATCATATTCATAAATAAGCTCTTAGTACTGTGCTACAGTCCGAGGTGAACCTGAACCTCACCCACAATACCTCTCCAGCCAGCACGATCTCTCGTCAGCCGTCTCCAGTTTCACAAAAGCAATCCGGCTGAGATCCCCCTCGACTTGTGTGCGCCAACTTGTGTGTAGACGTCCTCGAAGATTCTCCTGGCCGGAGCTAAGTTGTCCATACGCTCTACATGGCCTAGCCATCTTAGACGTTGGATCCCTAGACGCCAGGCTAGACTCATGTCGCTGTTCAGTTCGTGGTTGAAACTTCTCTGCGCAGTAAAGCAGGATGGGTATGATCAAAGTCTCTTATACAGAGTCTACTCTGGGCTCTGTTACTTGCTTGCCTTTTAGTCCAGAAAAGCAGCGTAAGGCAAGAGTTATTCTGCATTTGAGCATGGCGCTGATGTTGTTTGTACTACAGATTTATAAACAAGCTAGTCAAAGGGAATAAATGAGATCCTCAGGGGTCCAACATGCGGCGTAAACGGCGTCTAAACAGATGAGAATTTCAATCTCTATCCCTGCAGCTATGACAGAGGTTGAATGTGTACCACAAAATCTAAGGTTGCACACGAAAGTGCTGTACACGTGAGCCGCGTCTTGCGAACTGCGGGCTTCGCAAACTCTGACATTTCATTTTAATTTATTTGATCGCGAATTTTTAGTCGTTAATTTAGCTTACTGCGATCGACTCTTTGTGGATGACGCTTTCAGTTTGACAACTCGCCAAGGAAATTTATGAATTCGTTGTTTTACAAGCTTTCATTCAGCAAATATATACCATGTTGATGCTCTTCACTCTGCACGTCCAACCACCACAGACGACGTTAGCGTTAACAGACACTTGACAGCACGGAAGATCGCTCAGTGATTTAACATCGCCCTGACAACTTTTTCGCAGAGACTGAAAAGGCTTGGAATCTCGAAATAAGTTGATCTTTGGGTTCCTCTTATTACAACGTCAGACCACACACAGATTTAATGGCAAAAAAAAGCTAAACTCATTTCCACCCACTGCGCCCTGCAGACCTTGCTTCTTCTGACTTTTTGTTCCGATCGTTAAAAAAAAGTTTGGACGGAAGACAATTTAATTCAGACCAAAGCATGCCTGAACAACTCTTTTACCCACTTTCTGCTGACTTTTTTAAAACCGCAGAACGTTGGAAGACCGTGATCGGCTCTTATGCCGACAATTTGTGTTTCACTTTAACCGTAAAAACCGCAGAACTTATTGAACAATTCACACAAATATTCAAACAAAAAATTGTTGCGGATTTTTCTCAATGAAATGAATTTTCTATTCTATTTCTATATCTGATTATTGGCGATCGCAGGACGCAAGCACGTGAGTGCAGCACTAAGACCACGCAGTGAACAAAGAGTGGCAGTTGGCAGAGCAGTTTAACGACGCATAGTGGCATCAAATCAGACGAGTCCGAGACGCCAGTTGTTCCGAAAATGACAATATTATGTGCTACTGGTTGTCCTGTTGTGCATAAAACTAGACTTCAGTTTCTTTCCTCTTTTGCATTTATAGCAAATACTGCGTGAGCTTATTTTAATTATGCACTCGCATCTGTTTTATTGTCCGCGAACTTTAAACAGTCGCCGGCACCGAATTTGTTGTTGTTTGTAGCGACGATTATCCCATGGTTTTGGGTATGTGCGTCGACTCTTACGCACTTGATCCTACCGTCTCTAGTTTCGATTGTCAGTAGAACAAAAATAGTTGTCACGGCCCCATCTCTATCTCTTTCGAGTCACTGGCATTGCTACAAGAGCACAACTGTCTATAGAAAACATCTCCATATTGGCCGTTCAAAGTCGGCATAAAACTGTAGTTTCCTTTCACTCGTCACAGATTAGTAGCACGCACAACATGAGTGGTTGCTGTATAAGCCAGGCGCTGACGGATTGTAGCGCCTCCCATGTGATTATAATCCGCAAACAGAAAAATTCATCATCGTCACTCAACGATGAACCAGACATTTGAAAGAAATTTGATTGTAGAACGGCATCACTTCATTGACTCATCACTTGGCCGGAAGCACAAATCAACTACGACGACACCCACAACTTTCCCGGCAGATAACTGCCCTTGATCATCGACGAATGTGTCAGATAATGATGGATTTTTTGACAGCTTTGAATTGAATTCATCACTGCGCCATAAAAATGATTGTAATCAGTGAAATGGTTATAAAAATGCGAAACGATGCATGTGAAGTAAACGTAGATTTATCTATATGAATGCTTTATTGTCACAGCCTTTCACTCTGAACAGTTATCTGTCGCTCAATTGAACGTCGTCGTTCAATCTATCAATTAAGCCACTTAGTTAAGCTTATTACCTCACGACTGCCCAAGCGATATGTGTTCAATATTAATGACACCGTTCACATTCCTTTAGACTTTCCCTCTGATCAGTTAAGTCACTCTTTGTATGAATTCTCATCGCGCTGGTCACTGTCAGCTGCTTCAGAGAACTGCTTCTGATGCCTGTCAACGTGAGTTGCAGACACTTCTCCGTCTCATTTGCAATCCGCTAAGTATTTATTTAATTCGTCTCGAAGTTATCGTGCTGTATTCTACTACGTACGTAGACTTAGGTCAAATTAAGCGAAAACACAGGAATGATGCACTGTGAAGATAATGACGACTTCGCTGACATTCGTTGAGTTTCGTTCAATTTTCAAACGCTCTACACGTACTCGCACAAAACTAAACGCCAGTCGGTACTGGTACTTTGATTAAGTTGGCAGAAGCAGTTATGGGCACTTTGAAAGTTGGCCATGCCTATGGTTGCTTTTCCTTTGATTTTGAAATATGTACATAAGCTTCAATTTATAATGATATGTATGTCCATTATGGTTGGCCCTGTAGTCTATTCAAAGTCCTCTTTTTCAAGTGTAATTATGAATGCGTGTGAGAGGTAGTGGTTCCTAGAGCACCCATTTAGCATTGAGTGCCATTTTGAAACCACAGCACTGAAAGTTGAATGTTAATGTGTTGCATTTAGAACCATCGCGAGGCATTCAGGAACAAAATCAAGTTCATTTTCCACACAAGGAAGCGTTTGCCTAGAGTTCGTTTCCTTGTCCTGACAGGCGCTGGACAAGAGCAAAGGAAGTGAGTCAATGACTGTGGTTCTACCGAGTTATTACAACTACGGCAGTGTATCTTATGAGAGATCTCTAGCCTTTACTGCATGATGATCGGCTCGGTGTCCCGCACTAATCGCTGTAATTTTAACCAAAGCTGGTTAACTATTTAAAAGATCATTACTCCGTGATATGTTGTACTCTAGCCATGTCTGCCTAGATGAGTACACAAACTCCCTGGTTGTGCAGCATAAATTGTGGCCTATTCGAGGTTTGTTGGGAGAACGCGAAAAGACCTCTAGCGATGCTGCATAAAAGATATGTTCTTCCATTCACACCAGATTTGAATTTCTCTTCAGAAGAAATACGATTGTTAAAAGTTCAACAATCAGTGGTCAGACGGTTCCCCGGTTCGAGTCCCACTGAAAGCTAAGTTAATACGCTTTATCCGGTTTTCAAATCTGGTCCTTTAAAAACCTTAAATCTGGTCCATTAACGGCACCATCACTTGAGTTATCGATCAGTGTTAGTGTCCGACTGGCGATTTCGCTGGCCGCCCATTTACCTACCTGCCTAGCATCTACACTTGGAAGAACAGTGCGTTGCAACAGGCTAAGAGAGTAGCTTCAGTGTCGAGGAGGAGGACGGCGGCACGATTGTGGTTGCACGACTCAGCTCAACAGATTCTTGTCCCGTCTTTCGCCTAATACCCCGACTGACCACGGACGGACGGTTAAAAATAGGACAGGGAATACGAGGAGACAGGAAAGATGAACACGAAATGTCCAAAGCCTGTGCCTTTACCACCAAATGGTGCTGAAAGAGGCTCGTGGACCTACGCTTCTTCATGTTCTTTGGCTTGCGCTACAGTCCGGAGTTGACTTGGGCCTCAGCCATCGTACCGCTCCATCTTGTTCGGTCTTGTGCTAGTTGCTTCCAGCTTCGCACGTTCAGCTTAATGAAGTCCCTTTCCACCTGCGTGCGTAACCGGAGGCGTGGTCTTCCTGTACCGTGTTGTCCCTTGGGGTTCGAGTCGAAGACTTTCCGGGCGGGAGCATTGGTGTCCATTCGCTCCACATGACCGTGCCATCTGAGACGAAAGACTCGAACGCGTTTGACCAGATCGATGTCGCTGTACAGCCCCTACTATTCGTCGTTCGGTCTCCTCCTCCAAACACCATCAGTACAGACGGGACCAAAGATGATACGGAGGACTTTCCTCTCGAAGCGACCAAGAATCGTGAAAAATTCGATGTAGTCGGATGCACTCCAGTCTTTGGATTCCTATAATACACATCGAAACACATAACCACAGGTGTACACAGGTCGTAGGTACGCCTAGTTGAGCCGCTGTGGTAGTTGGAAGAGGAGCCATGAAAAGGCTAAAAAAAATCCTTCTCGTCCGCTTTCGTTGGTGTCCATGCTTCTGCGACATACATCAGGACTGGGACTATCAAGGTCTTATATAGGGATATCTTGGTTCTTCGAGAGAAGGCTTTATTCCTCAGTAGCTTTCCAAGCCGATACGCGGACGTAAGCTAACTAACTCAAAATACATTTGAGCTAGCCTAACAAAATCTGCCACAAAAATGTACCAACAAGAGAGTACTTCAAAAATTCTGGGAGACAAGAACTACTTACTTCTCAGTCCGACTATGTCCATTGAGGGTCTGAGCCTGAGCTGCCTTCCATCGATGGCGATCCTGGGCACGCTGCTTCCAGTCGCCAAGACAAAGCCTTGCCCATGCGATAGCTTGGTCATTATACCGGAAGTTCGGTCTTCCTCTCCTTCTCGAACCCAGAAGCTCGACCTCGAAGACCCTCTTTGCTGCAGCGTTGTTGTCCATGCGATCGATGTGGCCGAGCCAGTGCAGCCAACGGATGTTTGCCTTCCGGACTACATCCACATCTTGGAGCACCTTGTAGAGTCTTCTACTACATTCACCTTTCTCGCAGACGGACCATACTATGTACATCCGGCGTAGACTTTTTTTTCGAAGGCACCAAGAATAAGCTTTGCTGTTTTGCTTAACTTTCGGTTGCATATAGCCGGGAAGCAGGAGCAATTAGCAATAAAAAAAACTCCTCTCCCATTCAACGAGTCATTCAACATTTTGAAGCAGTTCGTGAGAGCTTTGCTAGAGGATGGCGGTCTTCCTCTTTGTGAGGCACTACACCCCTGGGTGGACATGGGCTTCAACCAACAAGCCTCTAACGTGATTTCTAGCTAGGTGCTTCCAGCTGGCGCACACCAAGTTATTTCAGCTCCTTCTCGATTTGTGAGGAGACGCGGGCGCCCTCTGATGCGTTGCTCCTCTGCTTCGGAATCAAAGACTCTCCGGGTCGAAGCCAAGTTGTCATTGCGCTCTGCATGGTCCATCCACCTTAGGCGGTAGATCTGTAGACTAGTAGCTAGGGTCAGGGCGTTCATTTCGTGGTGGAATATTCTCTTCTAGATGACATGGAAGCAAATATCACACGCAGAACTTTTCTCTCGAAGAAATCAAGGCTTTCTTGGTCTGCCTTTGAGATTGTCCATAAATCTGTGCCGTAGAGCTGAATTGGGATCAATGACTTGTATAAAGTCAGCTTGATCCTTTCGGACGGGGCTCTATTACTCAATTGCCTCAAGAGCTCAAAGGAACAGCGGTTGGCTGGAGTTATTCTTCGTTTGATCTCGCTGTTGACGCTATTCATTTTGTTCAGGAACATCAATGGGCAGGAATTTAAATGCTTAAGAATTTCGACATGGCACGAAAATCCTAGACATGTCACCCTTTGATGGGGATATTGGGCTGAAATTATTGTTCCAGCTGACCGTATGACATACTTTATTAAACATTAAGTGGATTTACTAAAATTCTGAAGTGAATAACGAAAATGTAAAAAGTGTACAAAGGGTGACCACTTTCGCCTACCATATAATCATGTGTTGCCCGCTATTGCACCAGGCTTGTGTCTCTTAAAGAAATGGATACGCAGGGCATATGCGACGCTGTCACATCTCGAAACTGCTCGACTCATATCCCCGGGACATGTTGTCCCCTTTGGCGATCGCAATTGGCCTCTTTTGAGCCACGTCTGCCACCAGATCCACCAAACGCACTCTAAGTAGATTTTCTGCGTTTGAAGAAAAATCGTAATCAAACCACAATTCATTCAGCAAAAAAACATCCCATTAAACGTCTTATTTTCCTTCCCTTTCAGTGGTTCTAACATTTGTCAATTGCTGGGACGTGAAGTGGGCCACATGGGTGCAGGACATCTTCACCTACGCCAAGCTGCTGGCGCTGTTCATTATAATTGCCACCGGCGTCTATCAATTATACTTGGGTAAGCGACATTCTCATTAATTCCACAAAAAGTATTAACCGTCGACCCCCTCACAGGCAAGACGGAATACTTCACATTCGAAAACACAAATACTCAAGTGACATCGCTGGCGTTGTCGTTCTACTCGGGATTGTTCGCCTACAACGGCTGGTAAGTTCCTCCCGTCCGTGTAATCCTATTAGCCATCTCGAGGGAGGGGGAGTTGCTTTCATGTTTGTTGACACTAATCCCTGCCTCTCCGCAGGAACTATCTGAACTTCATCATCGAGGAGCTCAAGGACCCCGTGAAGAATCTACCAAAGGCCATTGCAATCTCGTGCACCCTGGTGACGGTGGTGTACGTCTTGGCGAACGTTGCCTTCTACACAACCCTCTCGCCGGAGGAGGTGCTCGGCTCCGAGGCGGTCGCCGTCACTTATGCCGACAGGATATTCGGACAATTCGCTTGGACCATTCCCGGTAAGTGGCGCACGAGGCGAAATCCCACTCCCACTCCATTACATTGAGTCGTTTTTTTTTTCGCAGTATTCGTGGCGCTATCAACATTCGGTGCTGTCAACGGAATCCTCTTAACCTCGTCGCGTCTCTTCTACGCCGGTGCCTGCGAAGGACAGATGCCCGAGATCCTCACAATGATTCAGATACAACGATTCACTCCCACCCCGGCTGTCCTCGTGATGGCACTGCTCTCCATGCTGTACCTCACCAGCTCCAACATCTTCGCTCTGATTAATTACGTCGGCTTTGCCACTTGGGTGAGTTATCCTGCGGGAGACCGCCTCTCCAAGGAAATCATTTTAAAATCATGCACTTTCAGCTGAGCATCGGCGTCTCGGTCCTCTGCCTGCCATGGCTGAGGTGGGCTCAGCCCAATCTGCCACGACCAATCCGTGTTCCCCTGGTGTTCCCGGTGGTCTACTTGTTGGCCACACTCTTCGTCACCCTGGTCCCCATGTACGCGAGCCCCGTGGAGACCGGCTACGGCATACTAATGATCCTGTCCAGCATCCCCGTCTATTTGGTATTCATCGCGTGGAAGAACAAGCCAGTATGGTTCCAGAGGTGGATGGGTAAGTTAAAGTTGCTCTAGCGCCAGCTGCGTCTGGCGGTAGGCATTTTTTGTTTGTGTCCGTTTACTATTCAGTCGCTGTGCGTGTCCGTGTTACTCACAATGGTCCCATTGTGTTCTTCTAGGTGGAGTCACTCAAGTACTGCAAAAAATGATGATGGTTGTTCGACCAAAAACTGCTTCAAAGGTTTTTATTTTTCATTTATTTTAATTTTTAATTATATTTATTTTTAAATTATTTTCATATTTTTGTTTTGTTTTTTGTTTTTCTTTTTCGCATGATTTGAGATTTTTCAATGCACTTTTATTAGACTTTTGTACGTCGGTTCGGATTAGTCGTGCATCCTGTGCACACAAGTATTGACTTTTTTTTAAAATCATATTTAAATTTTTTGTTTAGTTTTAATTTAGGATTATTTTATTTCTTTTTTAGCATTAACTTGCGTAGTTCTTTTTTTGTAAGAATATCCTTCTTTGGAATGGAATGTCAATGGCATTTGATTAGATCTCGGGGTCTACGGCGGGAACATGAACCGTGGACAAGCGTGCGTCGTCGTCCCAAAGACTGTCCCCTAAAATTCGATGAGGAACTTGGGCACAGATCAGGTTAAAAGAATAAACAGAAGAAGGCTGTGGAGTTTCTAAGGTCCTTCAGGATTGCCTCTCTGCTGTGGCCGAGTATTTCAAACGTCTGCCGAGGGTCATCCATCTTGTGGTTTCGAACGTAAATTCAAGTAAAGCACATTAATGGCTTTGATTTCGATCTCATTTTTGTCGCCATATTTGGTTTAGATATTGTCATTACGAGTACAACATAACGTCCTACAAATTCCCTCCATGCGGGTTCGTCGACGACTCGATTCCACATACAATGTAGTTTCCGATGACTTGGGTGACCCGGGACAGGAAAAGGACAAACTCTGCTTCACACTCAGCATGTTTCTCAGCAGGGTCCTTGAACACTTTCGTCTGCAAGTGACGTAGAAACCTGTTTCTTTAGCTCCGCGAAATGGAACAGCGACGACTTGGGTGTGTGTCCACTGTTGTCTGACATAAGATGATACCTTACACCAGGGTGACCAGATAAGAACGACAGGAGAAGAAATTTAAATAAAACAGCAACGGTATGAGACATGAAATTGATTCTGACTTTATGTTGAAGCTACATTCATGCCATTATGTATCGAATAGCAAATCATTCAAATAACGCCCTGGTATCGCTGGCAACGCTTCAAGCGGTCGGCCCATTTTTGATGACTCAGTCCAATAAGTGCGGCTTATTTCCAGCAATAGCGTCTCGAATGGTGTCCTCGAGTTCGTACAAGGTGGCAAAAAATTAATCGGAAGATGCTATAATTTCAATCATATTTGACAGAGTAAATAGACAAGCAATATACTTCGCAAGAGAGTGGAATAAACACGTGATTAAAGTACGACGCCAACAGCTGGATGTCGCCGCTGGTTGAGTGCCAGCCCCTGATTAGAGGGGTCCCCGGTTCGAATCCCAGTGAAAGCAAAGTAAATACGCTTTATTCGGTTTTCAAATCTGGTCCAGTCACCATTTGCCGTTGGAATCAAATTAACGGTACTAGCACTGGAGTTTGTCGATCAGTGGTAGTAGTCTGACTATGGGTATCACAATGGACCAACATGTCTAAGTGAGCTGGCGATTTCCCTGCCAGCCCAACTAAATAACCGAACCGAAAGTACGACGCCATTTGAAAAAATGATAGCATCTTCCGATTAGTTTTGCGCCACCTTGTACAAAGTGCCTAACTTGTTAGCGTAGGCTAAGGACTCGACGTGATCCAAGAGAAAGTAATCAAGTGCTATCAAGTCGCATGATCGTGGCGTCCACTTAATGAACCACTCGCAAAATGTTTCCTTCACATCTTCGATCGGTTGTTGACATGAAGCGCCATCTTGTTGGAACCACACCTCGATCGATATCGATAGTATCTAGCTCTAGCCACAGAAAGTCGTTTAAAATCGCCTTATACTTGAGGCTATTGACGCTAATAGTGTCCCCTTCCTCATTTCGAAAGAAATAATGCCCGATGATGCCGCCGCGCCGTGCTCTAATCCCCATCAAACAGTGTGAATGCATGATGTTTTTTCGAACACTTGTGGATTCTTGTAGATCCAATAATAGCTTTTTAACGTAGCCGCTGAGTCAAAAATCGGCCTCGGTCGAGAAGATGATTTTTTGGCCAGAATCCTAGCATTTTCGGAGCCCAATCAGCGAAATCACAACGTTGTCTATGTCCGCCGATCTTCAATTCCTGCGTCAATCTTATACGGATGTAGACACATACCCAAGCCGGGCTGACACTCTAGCAAAGCCCAATTCAGCTGATCGGCGCCGCATCAACATTTCTGTGTCTTCTTCGATATTGGGCACAGCGGCACCTATGTTTCTTCATTCTTCTTCAATCTCTGTCTGGTTGGTGACTTAAAATCCAACAGAGGGTACTTACGCTCAAACTTTTTCCACGATGCAATGAATTACCTGCACACTGAAGCCGACTGACCTCACGACGAAACTCACGTATTTACAACGGAGCCCAAATTTCGATATTTTCTTAACAACTGTGAGGCAACTGTGAGACGACTCGTCATTAACGGCATTCTTCCCAGTACGACGTACGATGAAATGACAAATCTTGCTGACTAGCTTGACAGTCACTGACTGGGTGTCATAGGTGGCTTTGACAGCTGCTAAAAGAATTTAAAAAAAATTGAAAAAAGGGCGTTGCTTCAAACAAGCTTCGAAATGACAACCCAATTTATCGTCAGCAGCGTTCAATTCTCAAGTGTCAGTTGACACAACAAACTCTCAATTTGTAAGGGCAGTGTCAGTTGAAACTTGAAAGCCGCCCTCGGACAGATTTATTTAAACATGTCGGAAAATCCTTGCGAAGAGCTGCTAGAGATCGAGCTCTTATGTCTTATGCCATTCCTGTCAATTATTCAACAAATGTAGGTTATGTAGCACAAAGCAATATTTTGTGAATAGCACATGAATCGCTTGTGTTGAGTGCTGACGATAAAAAAGCAGAAATCAACTAATAGAGATATTCAACTTTCCAGCCAAAAATACCATGGCCTACCGCAAAACACGCATAATTCTTTATTTGGAAGCTATATTTTACGCATACTTTCACAAGTGGTGTCTTTTGATCAGCTGTTTACCCCTCCAAATCATATTTTGTCCGTAGGATTGTCAAATACATTTCCAATGTGTTTAACTTGCCCACGATCTGGAAGAATTCCATGAGTGATGTTCGTCAAGTTTAGCAAATTAAATAATATTATAACATGCGAAAAAGAAGTTTCTTTCACAAGTTGCATTTTAAAATTAAAGCAAATCTTTACAAACTGCGTATAATTGATATGTAGGACAAATTTTCAAATTTTGCTGCACAGTTTATATGTGATATGAGTCCGAAACTTAAATGCTTCAAGTAATGACTGCTGCTGCAACACCATTAAATCGAATTAATTAGCAAAATGAGTGTTTGTAATCGATAGATATACAATGTTAAAGTGACAATACGAAATAATTCAAGGAATTAAGTTGTTCTCTGTAAATTTATGTACTTATAAAACCAACGAACATACATACATACATACATACATGTGTGAATTTGCAGAATTTCTATTTCATGATCATTGCATTATTATGAATTGTGAATGATTATTTACAAATTGAATTCAACCACAAAATCATATTAAAACCCATTTGCTTTACCTATTTTCTAATATTTCAAAGGCAAAATATTTGAATTCAAATTTAACGTGTCAATGATCAGCGCATTCCAATATACTTCCAGGTATATGAATGTACCTTCTGAACACAATCTGTGTTTTAAGCTCCTCCTCCTTCTCCGGGTGAAACATATGAATTTGAAACAACGCTCAGATAATGAGCGCTTTTTTTAAAAAAATGCTCTGCTTCACCTCATTATTTCGAAGGGGAAGACTTTCAACTGTTCGAAACGCCTCTCACGTATTCACAGATGGTACAACTACAACAAGCTGTCAAGCTAATTTCAGGGGCAAGAGACGAGGAAGTTGGATATCTCTATTAGTTGATTTCTGGCTAAAAGCAACGCTCTATTGTGTTCCACGCATAATTGCCATCCGGTCCAGTACTGCCAGTATTTTGAAGTGGAATTTACCTAACTGGAAAAGAAAAATTACCATATCGCTGAAAATTTACCACAGAAACTGTCATGAGCTCATATAAGCTACAATGGGGTATTATGTAGAAAACTGTCAGTTTTATTTCACCCGCTCTTAATGTTCATTTCCACATGCATTGCAGCTCGCTTTTGTGTTGTCATTGCGCACGGCTTTCAGCCATCCCTAAACTATGGGTATTCCATCCATTTGGATTGAAACTTTTTCCTTTAATTTTCTTCTAAGCTGTTTGTCATTATTTTCTAAAGACAATGTTGCGTTAATATTTGTTAATAATACATTTCACTCTGTATTCAATTTCTTGCGTTAATCCAACAAAATTAAGAAACACTTTAATATTATGTGTTCATGCACAATAAACACACTCGAAAACAGGTCGTTATTCTTCCTGTTTTATTTGAATGTGACAGTTCCTGTGTATGATCTGTCATGAAGAAGAAATTTGAAGTTTTCTTTCACGAAATGATAGAAAAATACAACCAAATTGTTCGCTTTTTTGTATGAAAATACCCTTTTACCTAATGACTGGAATGGAAGCGGAAAATTCCCACGAAAAGGTGAATTTGACCACAAACTGGCAGCACTGATCTGGTCACCTCTTACAAGAAAATATCAAAGCGCTCCCTCTATTTGACGACTTTGATGTTTCCATGATTTCTTCTAAGGCCGCTTTTATAATGGGTGGCGCTACAGCCCGTAGAGGGCCAGGGCCTAGCTTCTCAGCAACCACTCGTGCTGTGCGTGCTATTGTTCTATCACGTGTGGAAGGGACCTACAGTTTTATGCCGATTCCGAACGGCCAAGTTTGAGCAGCTTTTTCTAGACAGTTATACTTTTGAGCATTGTCAGTGACTCGAAAGAGGTGGGGCCGTGAAAAGTATTTCTTGTCGTACCAGGAATCGAACCTAGACAGGTAGGTCCAAGTGCGTAGGAGTCGACGCACATACCCACAACGCCACGGGCCACCGCTTTCCACACGAATTATTTTGCTCACCATTTTCTGCAATTCCCTTTTGTGATCGCAAACCACTTTTACACGTACAATTCATCTCAGTTGCAATTCGTGCTAAATTTGTCCGCTTTCTCTTTTTCACATATGTGTAGCATGCTTCTAATACCCAACATTGAGAAGAGAAATAAAAGGGAGTAGAAGAATGAATCGCAATTCTCGAGCACACGCAACTCGGGCTACCCCTTGTGTAAAAGCGGCCTTGCACGTTTCACCTCACTTGCCAACAAGATTGGAGAATTGCAGACGAATTTAGCGTGTGTAAAAGCGGCATAAGACGAACAGAATTTGGTGACTTTGTAGCAATCTGCTGCTTTGATTAGAAACGCGAACAGCTCTTTTTTGACGCCGTTTTTGTTTTACAAGCCATTTCCTGACGAACAATGAATTCTGATAACGAATTCAAGATAACGTCGCTAAGTTCAGTCAATTGGTTCACACATCAATCGTAGCTGAAGTCTCCTCCGCACCCAATTTAATTGAATTTTCAATTCGCCCCTTAATTTCAACATTAATTTTATTTACGCACACAGGAGATATATGTATCTGTTTCATTTCATCATTCCATCATTGTTCATGCATTCCCGAACCGAAATGCGAAATTCAATGACAAGCGCGAAACTTGTCACAACACAAAAACACTCTTTGCACCACTCACACCAGACACAGTAAAATTGTAAATAATTTTATCGTATCACACCGTATGCAAAGCACGTGCACTGTTCATAGAATTTTGAAATTAGAACTTTGACCAAATTTCACCATTGTCCTTATTCCTAACATAATCTTTCATTTCATTATTTTCTTTTCTTTACAGTAAGCATGACAATTTTCCTGCAAAAGATGCTCATGGTTCTCGGAAAGACCAAACCAGCTCAGGTGTAAAACAAATAAATTAAAAATTACAGAAAAAAACAAAAATATACAACAAAAAACTCATATATGTATAATTTAAATTTTATTGTTAAACAAATTTCGCATGTCAGGTGGCAAAATGTCACACACTTCGTCGAACGTTCCATATTTTTGTTTTCTTTTTTTTTATATATAAAACAAAAATGTTTTTTTTTTTAATTTTTATTTTAATTTGTTTTAAATTTTATTTTAATTCTTCGTTCAATTTTAAGTTGGAGTTGTCTAATCAATGCCAAGCATTTATTATTCATTTTAAATGTTTTTTTTTTTTTTTTGTAATAATTTAAGTTTAAATTATGTATACTACTCGAAAAATTTGCTGTTTGAGGATGTGTTTGGTTTCTCGTCTTAAATTGATATTCATTTTAAATGATGATTAACACATTTCCTGTGCACATATACATATGCAAATCCTTTTATTATAATTCGTATGTTTATTTCTTTTTTTAGTTTTTATTTCTTTTTTTGTTTGATTTTGTAATAAACTTTAGTTTTTATCAGATGTTATTGTTTTTTTATTTGTTTATTGAACATTTGGTTTCGGTATGAATTGGCTGAGGAGGTGGAAACTTGATTTCAAGGCTAAAGGCTCAACTATAATGCGCATGAGCGAGCATTAGCTAGTGTCAAACGCGCATGAGTGAGTGAGCGAATACACCCAACCCCATGCGGCAACCTATAATGTCGTCCATGAAAGATTGCGAGCATTTCGTTAAGCATGTGCAAAACTCAAATGTTTCGTTAAGCATGAGCTAGTGCGAAATGAATCGCACCGCGCATATGCGAATGTGACAGATAAAACACAGACAAGAAAACACATTTGAAAAATGAGCAAATGAGCATATATTGTATTGGTATTCGTACATAAATACACATATAATCGAACTGGAAACATGAGGAATTCATGATAAATCAAAATTAAATAAAAAAAATAAAGCAAGCAACGGAAGAATTTCTGACAGGAGGCTATGCGCGCATGTGTTTATTATAGTTGCTCATGTTTTTTTAGCAAACATGACGAAACAGTTCGTCCAAACTTGACACTAGCTCATGCTAGTTCATGCGCATTATAAAGGTTGATTTTTTAAAAGCTATAGGAAAGTTTTTTAAAAAAAAAACATATAATCCATATAGTCCATATAATTTAATGTTTGAAGATTATTTCATGCAAATGTTGACCTTGACTGCGCCTCAAATGGTCCATCCGCTTAGTCCAATTTTGGCACACTCTTGCCAACATTTCGGCCGGTATCTCACGAATAAATGCTTCAATGTTGTCTTCCAATGCGTCAATTGAAGCGGGCTTGTCTGTATAGACATGAGCTTTAACATAGCAACACAAAAACTAGTCTAAAGGCGTTAAATCGCACGATCTAGGCGGCCAATTGACCGGTCCCGAACGTGAAATAAAAAGTTCAACGAACTCGCCCCTCAATAAGTCCATTGCTGCGCGTGCTGTGTGGCATGTGGCACCGTCTTGTTGAAACCACATGTCATGCAAGTCAAGCTATTGCATTTTGGGCAAAAAAAAGTTGTATATCATCTCACGGTAGCGCTCACCATTCACAGTTACGTTACGATTAGCATCATCTTTGAAGAAGTACGGTCCAATGATGCCACCAGCCCATAAACCGCACCAAACTGTGACTTTTTCTGTGTGCATTGGTAGCTCTTGCACTGCTTCTGGCTGATATTCACTCCAAAATCGACAATTCTGCTTATTTACGTACCCATTGAGCCAAAAATGAGCTTCGTCGCTGAACACAAGAAGCGCTCGATGAACTTTCTTAACGGAGCACGCATTTTGATAATAAAATTCAATAATTTGCAAGCGTTGTTCGTTTGTAAGACGATTCATGGTTAAATTATGGACCAAACTGAAAATGTTTGACAGTGAAACAAAACACGAAACGTGCGTCAGCTGTTTAAACCCGTGTTGCCAAAAAGATAATAGCTAAAAAGTCACCCTTTAGTTGAGCTTTAACGCGGACTACCTACAAAAGTACTTTCATGTGGTGCCCGTAATAAAATTGACTGTTTCCGGTTAAAAAAGCACACAATTTGTCAAAATTCCTCCTAGAGATTCGAATAAAATGAAGTAATTAAACTGTTTATAGGATCGATGACTATCTTGTTGAAACCACTTGTGATGTGTGTGGGGCTTTTTCTGAAAGGAAATTCACTGTTAATGACACTTTTCAATTCAGTCCAACTTTGACTTTTGACTGTCCGAGTATACAATCTCGCTGTACCAGTCAAAAAGCTCTTTGATCTAAATTCAATATTTCCGCACACTCCTCAAACTGCTCGATCCATCTTTCAATAGGGTAACTATCGTCCCCGTTAAATGGAATAATGGTATCTTCAATGTCTTTAAAATTGGAGACAACGTTTCACTCTGGTTTGGAACTAATAGCATCGTGCATCTGCGGGTCACGAAGTTGTTGTTTTAATCTTACAATCTCCTTCTTCTTTTCCGCAATTCGTCGACGTTCCTCCTCGTTGCCGACAGGGCCACTGTCTTCGTATGATACAGCCAGATCAGGCGCAATCGATTCGTCTATCCCATTTTCTCGGTTCTTTGTGGTGATTTCATGCACTAACTTCCGAAGGTCTTCATCCAGCGATTCCAGCGATGCTTCGTTTGCTCGTGCCTTTAGCTCCGCTTTAGTGCCCGTAGTTTGCAAACCTAATACCCGCAGAGCCTGTCTCAATTGCCACGTAATCTGACCACTCTTCGGACATTTTTATGTCTTTAAATCGAACAACACGGAAGTTGGAACTCACGCCTCTAGATTAAGTCTTCCCTACAATGACTTTAGCAGAAGCTGCAGAGACGATGAGGAGGAAGAAACCATTGCAAATCGTCGTTACAACTACCTCAACAACCTGTCCGAACTAAATAGCGTGTCAAACAGCGGTAACGCTTTATCAAAGGCATTTTCTGGTTTGCGGAAAAGCATCAATTAGATTCGCGCGGTAACACAACGGGCATGCTGGCCTAAATGTGACTGCTATCTACCAACTGAAAGCACAGCTCTGAACCATCGTACGGCGTTCAGGAACATGATCACTTCATTTTAGCTATCTCGCCGAGAGATTCAAGAAAGGGTTTGTCTAAAGTTCGTTGCCTTGCTGTGGCAAGCGCTAGACGTCCAGGAAGTGAATCAAGGATACTAGTTCTGCCGTTACAGCTACGGCAGTGTGTGTTATAAGGGATTACTAGTCTAACTGCATGATCTATCTACCAGTCGGCTACTTATCGGCCAGTGCCCCGTACTTAGTTGGTGATAGTATGTTGTAATCTGGCCATGTCTTCCTTGATATTACAGAATTATTTAACCGATACCATCTAATCGAGACCATCGTCGGTGACAAGTGGTCTGGAGTTGTTTCCGCGACCTTTGATGACTGACTAGTCTCGCACTTAGCGGGCTCATTGCCAAGACATCTCCATGCTGGCTGGCGTAGCTTTCTGATACTGGGCTGGCGAGCTCGTGAGCAACGAAACTTAGTTTGGACTGCGATAGAAGTGTCAGTAAAGTTAAGTGCACGCGATCCCACTTCTGAAACTGTAGGGCTTTTTCTGAAAGGAAAACACACTGCCATCAGCTCGACTGTAAGCAACAGACATTTATTTTCCATTCTGTTTTATACATGAAGCTATTACAGCAACTGGAGAGTTTTCAGTACCAATCACCTCATCATATGGCACGATGTATAGAAAATCTCACTCATTGGAATTCATTGGAATTTACATTCATACACAGTGGTGCACAAAACTTAGTAAATATTTAAATCAAATAATTTTGTCTACATGTGCAACGACAAATGCTTGCAAATTAGGCTGGAATTGCCTGTGCTCAAGTGCATTGATTCTACCATAAAATAAACGCAATTTCGCACCCCTCCAGTTGCAAGGGATGCTCTTCCTCGCTGCCAAACAGCTTGTTCATCAAGCCTACTCACCAGGCCACTTTTAAAATGGTTTAACAGGGTGCCTGAACCAGGTGTTCTTCCTCGCTGCCAAGACCACTTTTTCATCAACCCAACTCGTCAGGCCAATGTCCGAGTAGATGGAAACAGCATTCATCCAGCCCAGTAAGTCTTCGTCACCCTCCTCCTACGGACCCATAGCACTGCCATTCCTTCTTTCTAAGTTGGAGGAATGGCAGATAAGTCGGGTGCTTATGAAATATCTCCAATCGCGGAACCTTTTTGATGACCGGCCGCAGCACCAGGAACACTAATTGACGGCATATCTCACCGAAAAGTAAAACCAATTCCTTTCTATCGAATAAAGTTCAAGTTGAAATGGTAACGCTGAGGTTCCACAAGGCTCTATTATTCCTCCTATACTCTTTCTCATTGTTCTTTTAGTTGGAAACATCACGTATTTGAAAACGTCAAAAATACTGTGAAATATGGGGCGTATGTAGTAAAATGAAATCCATTATTTTTGCAAGATATTTAAGGCAGTAAAAATGATTAGATTGAGGTCAAATATTCGCCGTTTTGTTGTAATTATTTGTTGCCAATTTGATGGTAATGCCTTTATCCCTCTCTCGTAAAAGCCCTCGTTTCTACTGGCAGAATACCAAGAGAGGCTCATGGACACTACAAATTGAACTCAGTTCAAGGTTTAATTGAAACTGTGAAACCGAACAAATCATTGAACTGAAGTTTAAACGAAAAGTGGAGTTTAGACGTCCACTGTGAAGCTGGGCATTGAGGAGTTTGGTTCACCTAGTCAAGTGTACCCTGTCTACGGTCCAAAGTAAGTTGTCGGTGAACTCTCATCAGCCGGTGCGTTACTTGCCTTTAGAAAGGGTGTTTTTTTTCCACAAAGTTGTCTATCCAGTAAGAGTGCGTCTTCGCCTATTTGCAGAGTGTAGGTCAACAAAGAATGGCATTATGTATTCCCTGAACGTGATAGCCTAAGATAGATGTCAATAAGTCTTCTACCAGCTCTCATGTCTTTTGGGTGGACATGCTCACTTCGACCTGCATGAGGAGTGCTTTAACTTGACTCCAGACTTGTGGTACATAAGCCACATAAGCCAGGTACTCACCTCAAGTAGGAGCTCAGCAGCAAATCCTAATTTTGAGCTTGATTTGATCTAAACTAGGGCAGTAAAGGACGACAATGAAACGAAGTGGGACGGGGTACCAATTGGGAACTTTGTTAAGATCAGTCGGGTGCCACCGTACATACAGTATGTGCAACAAGTGGGCTCCGGAATTCCCTATTAGCCGCTGACTCCTTCCTTTTCTTTTTCTATCAAGTCACTGATTGATATCTCTGCCTAAGCTGTTCTCTTGCATTTAGTGTGATACTCGTACATTTTCGTGAATTTTGTCCCCGAAGTCGAATGTTGTCGCTCTACGAATGAGTACCTTAATTCGAAGGATAGGTGTGAAAGCATGTGGCATTTTTTATTTTATTGAACACTTGTTATTTAATTTCCTTTTCTTCTTTCTTTCTATTTTCATCCCTTGTTTCCTGTTTCAATTGCTTTTAAGCTTTCAGCATATAAATATATACGAGTCTAAAGGACCTTAACCACAATAAGTCTAAATAACTGCCAAAATAACTGTAAATTATAAACTCTAACCATAATCCGCCTCAGAATGTTAATAACCATCAATTTGTAAATTCCCCCAAAATACATTTTTCTCACATCAACACCATATCAGATCTTCAAACAACGATCCCTTCAAAAAAAAAACACAACTTTTGCAGTCGCTCCGTCAGTTTTTCATTTTGACACGTCTTTTCCAAGAAAACAAAAGCAGATTTAAAGAGCAAATAAATTAAGTTAAACGAATAGTTGATTAGCACGAGCTGTATTATTACCGAAAGTATAGAGAAATTATTCAATCTGGACGTGTTAGCATTCGCTCCAGATTGTAATTAGTCGAATGGAAAGACAACAGAAGAATTTATAAAAACAAAAAACACTTTATGGGAATTCGTTGACAATAATTATGTTAGAAACATGTATACACACTTGTATTAAATGTATAAATAAAATGTATTTAAACAAAATAAACAAATATATATATAATGTAATGTATTCTGTATATGTATGTGCGTTGTACTGTACTCAACGTGAATTTGTTAATTCAGGTCTACAATATATTGTTATTGAATATGATTTACTCATGTACGCTAAATACCACAATAAAGAGAAAAAAAAGTAAAACTCCGGCTTTTAATGTTCTCCCCTTTTCAGGCAGGGAAGAATTCTATTCTAATTTATTCATTTAAAAATATATCATCTTCTGACCCGCATTATCCACCCAAAGCACGCACTAGAGATATCCAAGCCACTTGATGGAGGGAGCAGAGTCAAGATCCCTGCACTCAGGACTGGCTCTGGCCAGAATATGAGCCAGGAAAAGAATGTAGTCAAATCTTCACGGATGGCTCCAAGACCAATGAAGGGTCTGGCGCTGGCGCTTTCGTAGAGAGAAACAACACACCTCGTTAGGTAAATTTGCATCGGTCTTCCAAGCGGAAACCTAGAAACCTATGCGATCCAAATGGCCACGAACAGAAGGGTGGTTAAATTTTAAGGGCCGATGTTGATTTTGAATAAAACACAAATTATTTAGGAAATTATTGTCATTTCTGTTTATTATGATAATATTGGTATGGTTCAATTATGTATGGAACGAAATATCGGCCAAATGGCCGCCGCGACCTCGGCGGTACACCTCCTTCCGATGGTCCAAACTTTCGATGACGCTGAAGCATAATTGAGGTTCTATGCCGTTAATGTGCCGAATTATCTCATCCTTTAGCTCTTGAATTGTTGCTGGCTTATCGACGTACACCTTTTCTTTCAAATAACCCCAAAGAAAAAAAACCCAACGGTGTCAAATCACATGATCTTGGCGGCCAATTGACATCGCCACCACGTGAGATAACACGGTCATTGAATTTGCCGTGCAAAAGCGCCATTGTTTCGTTAGCTGTGTGGCAAGTGGCACCGTCCTGTTGAAACCACATATCGTCCACATTCATATCTTCAAATGCCATAAAAAGTTCGTTATCCTTTCACGATAGCGAACACCATTCACACTAACTGCCTGACCGGCCTCATTTTGGAAAAAATACGGCCCGATAAACCGCACCAAACAGTCACTCTTTGAGGGTGCATTGGTTTTTTCGACAATCACTCTTGGATTATCATTCTCCCAAATGCGGCAATTCTGCTTATCGACGAATCCACTGAGGTGAAAATGTGCCTCATCACTGAAGATGATTTTCTTCGAAAATTGATCATCCACTGTTGCCATTTCTTGCCAACATTCTGACCATTGGCGACGCTTGAAATGGTCAAGAGGCTTTAGTTCTTGAGTCAATTGCACCTTGTAAGCATGTAAATGCAAGTCCTTATGCATAATGTTCATCACCGACGAGCGCGAGAGGTGCAATTGTTGGGCACGACGACGAGTTGAGGTGGACGGCTCTTCAGCCACACTATCGCGAACAGCAGCAATATTTTCTGCACTACGAGCTGTACGAGCATGCACTGGTGTTTTCACATCTCCAAAGACCCAGTTTGCTCAAATTCTTGCACGATTTTTCCGATTGTATGCACATTTGGACGATTAAATTGACCGAAAAAATCACGAAGTGCACGAAATGCATTTTGATTTGAACGCCCAGTTTCACAATAAGCCTGAATAACCTTAACGCGTTGCTCGATGGTTCAAATTGAATTAGTCTGAAATTGAGAAATGTTAAATGAAATGCAGAAAAAAGCTATATAAAAATATGAGTCATCGTTTGCACACCCTCCGAAGAATACTACATGATCGTGGGCAAATTCACGAACCGGCGGCCATGTTGCTAAAAACTCTGCAAGAGTTTGTTGACATACAAATACCCCCGATGACGCCACGCAGAGTCTCAATCGAACTGTCCAGCACAGCTTATATTCCTTACACCATGGATACTGATTTCCTGTCAAGATTTCGAACAGAAACAGCTGTCAGTGTCAAAATAACCTATGATTTAAAAAACAAACCACTAGATGGCCCACCCTGTATATTTCAAGTTAAATAGCTTGTTATTTTGCAAAGAAGTCTTACCTCGCCTTCTGTTACCTGTTACTTGTTACTTTCAATTTTCATTCAGAGAAATGATGATTAGTCGGTAGTGGAGTGCGAGTGCGACTGTGGCGCAGAAGCCGGGACAATTTCAAGAGCAGATGAAGAAGAAGAATTCCTTGGTCTTTTCGAGAGAAAAGTTCTGCGCTCCATCTTTGGTCCTGTTTGCGTTGATGGTTATTTGGAGAAGAAGATTCAACCATGAACTATACAGCGATTCAACGCCTAAGGTGGCTAGGTCATGTAGAGCGCATGGACAACGCTGTTCCAGCCCGAAGAGTCTTCGACTCCGAACCAGTGGGTCAACGCAATAGAGGACGCCGACATGGCGCATAAGTGAAGAAGGACCTTAACCAACTTGGCGCGAGAAGTTGGAGGCAGCTGGCTAAAGATCGTGTCACCTGGAGAAACTTGTTCACTGAAGTCCATGTCCACTCCGGACTGTAGCGTCACTAGAAGAAAATGAAGAGTGCGACAGAGGCTCGCTATTTATTCCTAACTTAGGTCACCTTGTTATCCAGAAAGCCTGTATGAGGACACTTTGCTGTTCCTGAACTCCCGGAATATCAGCCGACACAAGTCAAACTTAAATCGACTTGTAGTCATGACTGCCGATCAGACACATCATCAATCACACCAACCCATGTCCACACGTTGGGTCCAATTAAAACAACAAACTCTGTTCTATTTACAATCTGTCTTGTATTTGAGATGTCTTAACAAAAATAATGCAAAAACGCGAGTGAATTGCACACGCCTCCAACTCTTTAGACTTTGTTTTTTTTTTTTCTAAAGAAAAAAAAATGAATACAAGAAGAAAGAATAAACGGAAATAAAAGCAATGAAGTAGAGAAAGATCTCGGGCACATACAAAAAAAAAAAGAAAAGAAAACTAATAAATCTCACAATTACATTGATGAAAGGAAGAGTCTAAAATATAGAAAAATATACATTTGATGTGAACATTCGAATGGTGCACGTTTTGATTTGATCAAATAATGACACGATAATACGAATCCGTAATGCTGTACAAGGCCACAATGGGAGGGTTCTTATCGGACAATACTTCGACGATGTCGTCGTAAATCGTTGATATATAGCGTCTATATTTAGGAAATCTGCAAGAGAACAACCGAAATGAGAGGAGGATGTGATGGGATGGTGATGTGATGGGACAAACCTTTCTATCACAAAATTCAGTTCATGGTCAGTCTCTTTCTTCATGATTACTCGTGGATTGATAACACCAACCAATGCGTTTATAGTTGCCGGCGGTAGTTCCACTACAAGGACGGTCAAATTCTCCTTTTTGCCAAACTTAGTCAGAGTCGCTGTCATCTGCTGTGTTACCTGATAGAGGGAAAGGGTTAAGAACTCAGAATTTGCAATTTAAAGCAAGCAAGATTACCTGATTCTCATAGCGTCGTCGAAAGTTAGCTGTCATCTTGTCATGGGTCATAAATACAACCTGCACCTTTGGCAAATAGCTCAGCAGAGTGCCGCTGTTCTTAATACTGGTACTGGAGGTCGACAAACTCAGTCCGGACGAGCTCTGCGCAGCGTAATCCGACGAATTGGTATCGTTCCGCAGCAGTCTTTGTATGTACTCGACCAGTTCGCTGTGCGTTACGTGGCGCTCTTGGAAACGTTCCCGATCCCACGAGCGGACACGCAGCGAGCCATTCTCTGAGACCAGAATGACATGCACTGCGCCCAGCTCTTTGGCAAGATCTTGTGCTTCGTCGGCACCCGTCGCTTCCACGATGCCACTGCGAATGCCGGCTGACCATAGCACACGCATGATGTAAGTCACGTCCTTGAGCGGAGGCCGCGACCCGGTCACACAAACTCCAACGTCTATGGCTCGGCATTCGTCCTCGGAGTCGATTCCAATGGCAGCGACCAACTTGTCCAGGGAGAACGAAAGACCAGCGCCGCTAATACCTCGGTTGGGTATGTTCACATTGAAGCTCTGCGCTTGCTTTTGGAACTCCATCAGCATTGTGTCGTAACGTTCCCCAACAGCGAGGACCGATGGTCGAGAGGTTCTGTTTGGCTTCAAATCGGCAATCATTTGCCACACAATCCCGCCAGAGCTGGCTCGCTCGAAACTAATCGGCAAGCCGGCGCACACGTGAATTGGACACTAAACGAGAACGCATAAGCACATGGCAAGGGAGAAAAAATCAACTTACAGTGACCCCAAGGCTTTTGGCAAGCATGACAATTGCTTCCAGATCTCGGATAGCGCCCTTAGCCAGAGACGATGCCTCGCCCTTTCCTCGAACTAGCGGCCTTAAGGCCGTCTCATCCGCATTGTTTCTCGAACCTCCGACAAGGAAGTCAGCCAACAACAAGTCAATCACTGTGCTGGCGCTTGTCTTCGACTTCTCCATGATGGCAGTGACGGCTGAATGGAAGTGAAACTTCGACAATCTGCCCTCGATGTAGTCGAGGATGTTGCCAAACAGGTTGCCGTACATCGTCGTCGGGACGTTGCAGAAAATCAGTATGGCCCTCAGCAGACTTGTGTGGTTCATGCGGATGCAGATGTTCTTGTCCCTCAGGCGGGGGATCTCGTTGGTGATCTCGTAGGCCACCGAAAGAATCTCCGCATCGATGAGGTGATTGCCCGGCATCGGTGTGATGATGTCAAAGGCGCACTCGTAGTTCTGCTTCGGGTGGAAGTTGAAGACCTTCTTTTCGCGATAGACACGATCCACCGAGTACCGCCGGATCATGTTCACACCGCTCATGGCGATGTGACGGGCAAAGGGGCCTCGCAGATCGTTTGGCAGCACCACCACTCCGCCCGAATGGGTCATTAGCTTGACGCAGTTCGCCCAGACGTTGTTGTTCTTCGAATACGGCGACAGCAAGGGCGTGTCCACCTCGATGGCTCCGTGCTTCCGAAACAGATTGACGACCTTTGACTGGAAAAAAAAGGGAAAGTGTCCTCAAGCTGAAAAGCGAAACATTGCGGAACCGCATTTGCCTACCTTAACGAACTCTATTGCTGGATTTAGCGACACCAGGCCTAGGTGGTAGGTGTGCTCTAAAACGTCGTCGCTCTCCTGCTGCAGACACCGGGCAACTAAATGCTTGTAGGCTTTACTCTGCGGATTGGCAAGTGCGTGGCGCAGCATCTCCTGCAGTTCATTGGCCTCCAATTGCGTCGGTGGCACGAGGTCGGACAGCAGCAACTCCTCCGCTGTGGGTCGATGCGAAGGGTCGTGATCCAACAACCATCGGATTATCTGTAAGAGAACCACTTGAGATCTCGTTCTGCCCCCAATTTCCTCTCAAATCGCCGCCTACCTGCACAGTCTTGTCGTACTTCGGGTCCTTGAGCATGTCATCGGGCACGTTAATGCCGGGATTGCGAAGCGCTATGATTGTTTTGGCCCGCTCCATGCCAGTCTCAAAGGGTGGCTGGCTCATTTCGAACAGAATTATGCCAAGCGTGTACATGTCGACCTTCTGGCCGTAGGTGGATTTGGAAGCGTTGCCCGTCAGCTCTGGGGCAACGTACAGTGTGGTGCCCACTTTCCCAGTGCCCGTACCCTCATCGGTGGTCGTCACATGAGACTGCGTTACTTGCTCTGCAAAGAGTTCACGCGTGTTCCCATTCCACAAGAGGCAATGAATGATTAAGTGTACAAACCTTGTGCCTGCAGCGCTAAGAAACTAGTCGTTGCCAGTCCAAAGTCGCCGATTTTGATCTGATCGTGGGAATCTAGGAAAATATTAACTGGCTTAAGATCGCGATGGATAATACCCTGCTGATGGATGTGCGACAGGCCTTCTGCGATTTCCCGAAACAAGCGCCACAGTCGATCAGTGTCCTCGTACAGACTGTCATCGATGGCAGTCCTTTTATTTTTTTAACGAAACGCGTTCCAAAAAAGAGGGGGAAACATACTTCGTCCTCAAAACAGCTGAGCTGAATAGTGCATATGTGTGCTTCTCTACTCACCGCAGTGTACACTTCTCACAGAATTCCATTTGAATGTACATCACCTGGACGATGGGGCGCGGTGAGGTGGTCTTGTCGGCAGTCTCATCGGCCGACTCTTCATCGTAGACCGCTACCTCGCCGTTCGAGTGCACGAACTCGATGCCGTCACTATCGGAATCATTGATTGTTGGCCTGTGTTAGACAAGATGCGTTAGCTTTGCTGCAAAATGCGCGCGACGCGTGCTTACATGTATCCTTTCCAAATGCTGGACGAACTGTCTTCGGTCTCGGCAATTGACGGCTGAATGGGCTTGGCACTTTCATGACTCACCGACCAATCGCCGGAGAATTGTTGGTCCTGTCAAAGTGTGGGGGGGGAGGGTGACATTAATTCGCCTCTTCATTCCGACGTTCTAGTTACCATTTCTTCCATTTCAGCATCGGTGGCACTTTCGATCCAGCTGTTGAAGTAGCGCACGACATTCTCGTGATTCAGGCGCGAGAGCAACTCCACCTCGCGCGTCATCTTTTTGTACAGCTGCCTGCTGCGGGCGGGCAATGGAATACGCTTGATCGCGTACTCTCGGTTATCCAAAATATTTCGCACCTAAACAGCTTCAAATGAAAGTGAATGCATAGAACGACGAAAGAGAGTGCACTTGCCTTCAGAACGTCACCAAATGCACCCTTGCCCAAGTACTTCAGCTCTTCAAACTCGGTTTTCAGTCTCGACTGACTCGTGGTTAGTGTTGGTATGGAGAATGGTCGTTCCATGATCACCGGCGTGGGCACCGCTAGGCTGTCTCTTCTGTTCTGGGTCTCATCCGCTAAATGGTTAAGTACTTTCTGCGTGTGATTCGTCGTCCCCCATGCGGCGGCGGTCTCCCTTTCGTCGTGATACAACGCTGTCCTCAAAAACGGATGATCTAGCAGCTCGGAGGCGGAAAGTGTCCGATCCGAATTGCATCTGCAATGGAACGCATTTTCTTGACTCAACTGGACACTGGTGAAGGTGCGAACTTACTTGTCAATGAAGTCTCTCATCTCAAAGGTCAGCGTGGGCATCAGGGATTCCACCAATGCCCCCAGTGCTGGCAAATCCCCCTTCGAGGATTTCTGTCCTCCAACCAAATCCAATAAATTAGGAACTAACGAGAAGTCTGTACACCTGATGGTCCCAGTGTTGTCCATAAACACCGTGGAGTCGAACAAGTGATTGTGCGAGACGCCCTTGTTGTGCAAGTAGATCAGCGCTTCCAGGACGCCTCTGGTCACCATTCGAGCCCCATCAAGACACCAGCCGAGCGATGAGGAAATGCAAAATATGCTGGTTCCGAGCACGAAATCCTGCACAAGGAACACCTGCAGGCCCTCTTTGCGTTTCAAGCACAGAACACATTCGTAGGGTATGAGATTCTTGTGGCTCAACTGTGACAGATTTGCCACCTGCTTCTCGATGGCAGTGCAAATCTCATCGGTCTTGTGGCCACTGCACTTGGCCTCCACACTCCAGAAGCAACTGCCCGCACATCGTTGCTCCAGCTGGGCATACTTTATGGTCCACTCGGTGATGTACAGCAACTGGCCGTTGTCCACATCAATGCCGGTGTACGCGATGCAACCTTTCTGCGAATGGCCAAGGCAGCAGCCACGTTTTATCTGCCGTCCGACGCGATGAAAGTACAGCGTCTCGCAGCTGCGATGGTCTATGCACTTATTCGGATACACCTGTCCGCGAAAGTACGGAGACGAATTCTCTGAACTCTCGGAAGACGATGGATTCCTATTCGATTCACTCATGCTGCGCCTTGGCTCGCCGCGGCGCCGAGCCTCGTTTTTGTAAATTTCCTTGCGGCGTTCAACTTCGTCGAGCCGGGTCTGCCGTTCGAGCGTTTCTTTTTGCATTTTTTGATTCAACTCCTCCTGCTCTCGCTTTTGCTTCTCCTGAACCATTTCGTCGTAGAAACTGCCTCGCGGTGGCTTGTTGTGTTTGAGAAGGAACGCCTGCACCGTTTGTGCCAATTCGAAGATCATAACCTCGCCGCGCAGTTCCATCGATTGGGTCTGCAGCATTATGAGGAGTTCATCGAGCAGACTGTCCGAAATGCCTTTGGTTTCTTCCAGCGATAATTTTGGTGCCCTGCAAAAAAGAGAGGAAGCATTAGTTATGAGGTGGGGTTGGATAAATGCTTTGCAGAGCAGATAGAAAGTCAAAGTTAATAATTGTTAGAGGTTAGAATTCGATTTCGTCTTAAGATTGGGTAGCAATTGGTTGTAAAATCACAGAGATAGACTCCTTTGAAAGTGTTGGCAATGTAAAGCTTCAATAACAGGCACCCTCTGCAACCTAGCAGCGTCATTGCCTGAAGGAGGGAGTCGAGACGGCTTTGATATGACTTAGGGAGGCAAATGAAATATCAAAGACTAAGTAGGTAGGCAGGTGATTGGGTGCACTGAGGCCGTAGCTCACTTAGGCCAAAGTCTTGAGTCCATTGTGCCCTTGGTAGTGAGCGGTTTACTATCGTGAGACCTACTTTAGTCCTAAAACCACACAGATTCACAATGAGTCCAAGGAGATTTTTCAGTTCTACACCTCTTAAGTCTTTAAGACTCCGAACCAGTGGGACAGCGAAATAGAGGACGCCCACAGAACCGATGGCGCACACAAGGGGATAAGGACCTCAACCAACGCGCGAAATTGGAGGCAGGTTCGTGCCAGCTGGAGAAGCTTGGTGACTGAAGCCCAGGTCCACCGCGGACTGTAGCGCCACTAGAAGAAGATGCCGCTTAAGTCATCCAACTCCACGAAGAAGCGCTTCCCAGGATCTCCCTCCTTTTCCTTGCTAGGGCTGGACAATAGCGGAGCAGATTTGGGATAGATTCTGTTTATTCCTCATCATCTTTTGCAGCTTCTGCAAAAGTCGTTATGCGGTAAGTTCAAGGGCATTACATGTGCACCTATGGCACAGGGCCCGGTAAGGACTCCTACTAGCCTTCTCACGTCCATGCGACTAATGCCGATCAATGATGTTGCCGGAACCAGGTTAAAAGCGAAACAGGGAACTACAGGCCGATTGCAATCCTACCCGCTGTTGAAAAATGCCTGGAAGAAGTACTTGTTAATCGTGTCAATTGTTTTCCATCGAAACATAAAGTACTACACCCGAATCAGTACGGCTTCCAAAAAGGCAAGAGCACCCAATCACGGCTTGAGGAGTTTACAAATGTCGTCAATGCAGGCCTTAACACACATGATTTTTTAAAAGCACATAAAATTCAGAAAAATGCATGAAATCTTTATTTGAATCGATAGTACGGTCCATATAATTTAATGTTTGAAGATTATTTTATGCAAATGTTGACTTTGACTGCGCCTCAAATGGTACATCCACTTAGTCCAATTTTGGCATACTCTTTCCAACATTTCGGCCGGTATCTCACGAATAAATGCTTCAATGTTGTCCTCCAATGCGTCAATTGAAGCGGGCTTGTCTGTATAGACATGAGCTCTAACATAGCCCCACAAAAACTAGTCTAAAGGCGTTAAATCGCACGATCTAGGCGGCCAATTGACCGGTCCCGAACGTGAAATAAAATGTTCACCGAACTCGCCCCCCAATAAGTTGCGAGTGCTGTGTGGCATGTGGCACCGTCTTGTTGAAACCACATGTCATGCAAGTCAAGCTCTTACATTTTGGGCAAGAACACGTTGGATATCATCTCACGGTAGCGCTCACCATTCACAGTTACGTTACGATTCGCATCATCTTTGAAGAAGTACGGTCCAATGATGCCACCAGCCCATAAACAGCACCAAACTGTGACTTTTTCTGGATGCATTGGTAGCTCTCTATTTACGTACCCATTGAGCCAAAAATGAGCTTCGTCGCTGAACACAATTGAACACAAATGAACTTTCTTAACAGAGCACGCATTTTGATAATAAAATTCAATAATTTGCAAGCGTTGTTCGTTTGTAAGACGATTCATGGTTAAATTGCAGACCAAACTGAAGATGTTTGACAGTGAAACAATACACGAAACGTGCGTCAGCTGTTTAAACCGTGTTGCCAAAAAGATAATAGCTAAAAAATCACCCTTTATAAGAACTTAGGTTACAGAGGTTACAGTAATCATAAAAATTTGGACTTCTAGTAACGAGTTGACTCTCCTTGCTTTTTCAAAATTTCCGTCATTCGCTGTGGAAGCGATTTAAATAACTTTTTAACATATTTTCTTGGCATTGCTCCTCATTTTTCTCCAATGCTCCTTTTGGGATCCCCAACAAATTTCAATGATGTTAAGGTCAGGGGAACGTGCTGGCCATTCTAGAATTACAAGCCGTCCATCCTGCTGGAAAATCAGGGGACATTTAGTAAATTCTTGCCCCGAATTAGTTACGATATCCCCAATAAATTCCAGGTAGCCTAGGCTGTTCATTCTTGACGGTACGAATTCTATTTCAGTTCTCCCTTAATACCCTATATCGGCCCAAATCATTATGCTTCCGCCGCCGTGGCGACGACGACTGAGAACTTTCGCAAATCATGATAATAATATGACGACCCTTCTGGCCAGCCAAATTTAATTTTTTTTTGTCTGTAACGAGGAGCTGACGCCATCTTTTTGTCCATTTATTGTGTCGTTCAGCAAACTTGAGTCTTTCTCTTTCTCTCTCTGTTTGTTTGTAAGCGGGGGTTTCGCTGTAATTTTTTGCGTTTTTGCGTAATTTCAGAATTTTTTAATATTCTCTGTACATTGCGAACATTAACACTCGCTTTTTCCGCTACTTTTCTTGCAGTAAGCCCGGAATTCGATGGCGCATGTAAAATTGCTCTTTTTTCTCTAGGTGTTGCAGCTTTCGGTCGTCCACTACGGTGAGCTTTGCTATAATTTTCTGGATATTTAAGCAAATTCATGTTAGCTTTTCAGCTTCTGCATAAATGTTTTACAATTTCACCGATTTTCATGTTTTCTTTTTGAAGATTTAGGGCTACTTGAATTTCACTACTGTTAAGCCGCTTTCCTCTACCCATTTTCAACTAAAGAAAACTTTATTAGGTTTTAAAAGGACCAAGAGATAATTTTCTTACAAAAATTCTAAATGCATCCGCTCTTGCAATCGCTCGAAGAAAACTGAATGCAAATTCATCGTTCATCTTGTCGCACCACATGTCGTACGTCGCATCTTTTGTTGCAAATAACGGTAAATGTCTTCAATACGTTTCACCCCTATGCACTCAAAGAAATTCATTGCGTGCACCACTCAAAACTAAACCAAAGAGAAGCGTCCAAATTCATTGCTAACTGTATTTTTGCAAAAATATACGAATATGCTATATTTTTGTAGCGATGTGTAACTACAGAGCTCAACACAAGTGACTGCCGTAGAAGCTAGACCAAGTTCCACCTCTGAATTTGGCGCCACTTATATTATTAAGTCGCCAAATAAAATAACGAGCTTATCTATGCTCGTTGATTAAACGCGTTTTCCGAAGAACATAATGAGGAAACCGAAATACAAAAAAAAAAGAAGCACGAACATAATCACAGAAGTAAACAATGGATAGCATATCAAACTGAATTCCGCCCAGCAAGTGTAGAAATTCTAGGTCACCTCCAGATAGACATCTCCCATTGTAGCAGCGCAACATGCGCCGATAAGAATTAATTTGTGAAGAGGAGCAAACAGCACCACGTCCACGCGGCAGTGGTTTTCGTTTGAAGGAAGACCACAATTACATTCGAATGTCACATCGCAGATGACAACTTCCCTAATTGCGCAAACCGTTGCGATAAGATAAAATACAGTTTTGTTGGTAGATTTAAAATCCAGCCCTCGCCGAGGTGCAGCAAATGTTTGTTGCCCTGTCTGTGGGATCCATGTGCGTCGTCTGGTTGTATTCGCGGCTAATATATATTAATAGATATTGGGGCAGCTAATGTCGTGCCTCTGTTTTGACATCTGTGTGAAAGAACGGAGAAGAAGAATATTCAACAACATTGTATTTGAATGAAAATTTAGTTCAAAAATAGAACTGATATCGAAATGGATTTGAAATCTCGTCGTCGCACGAACTCGAACAAGGTCATACGTCAACGCCATGCGGTGGAAGAACTACGTTGTTTGGTAAATTTCACGATGAATGGAAGCAATTTGCCAAATTGAATAAATTTGTTGACGCTACTTATTGACATTCTGCGCGACAATTCTTGCGATTTTGTAGCTGATTCAAAAGTTTACGATTGATTGAAATCATCTTATCGGTTTGTTGGAATTCTTACAAAATTGTGTGTGTAATTGGAAGAGAACAATTGTATCTCCTAGAATCAAAAACAACGTATTCCTATGGCTTTTTTGAATAGTTGAACCGTCTCGAAAACGGTTTCGAAACACGTTGTTTTTGATTCTAGGAGACACAATTAAATGGAGCTCATTTTAAGTCATTGCCGGCGGAATTCGAGTAAAAAAACAAAGCGTTCACATTTGATCATCAATTGTTGAGCAGAGGCATACCACGGAAATCCCATCGATGGAGGAGATGGAGGCACACATCATCGCGTAATCATCATCTCCTGGACGACCTAACAACGCACTTGCATTTCGCACCCAATTTTCTTTTTTCCGGAGGTTTTTAACCCGTCTCTGGAGCACTCAGACTCAAAATTGGTTCATGGTACTACACATTTATTTTAATTCCTTTGCCTTCCGAGGGAATACCAGCAGGCGCTTTTGTGGTGAGGAGCCCACATCATCAGCTCTCACCCCATCAGTAGCAAATAACTGCCACCTGACCCGAGCATGGGCGGGACAGTGGTAGAGGAACTGCTCTGCAGTGTCGACGACTTTCCCCCAGGCATTGCAGAGGGTTTCATCGCTTGGGCCAAGCACATTTAGGTGTTTGCCGAATGTGTAGAGGCCTGTTAGTACGTCGGTAAGTGGTCTGCAGTCTTTTCTGTTAAGAGCATCGACGGAAGCCCTAACCAAGGCCACAGGTAGTCTCAACGTAGGTTCGTGCCCTAAGGATACCTTATCTAATCATTGTTTAGCAAGTTCCTTGGTGGCCCGCGACCCAAACAAGTCTTGGCGAATTTAGACTGCCGATCAAACCAACAGTCAGTTTGGACACCAAATTGAAACTCTTTCACGGTACTGTCGAATCCGTCTGCTCTAATCATACCTTTCCGGGACATGAGAGGAGAATGTTCATCTCGGAGCCAGGGTTGGTGAAAGATGGTCTGTCTCTTCAAAGTCTGTAGCCCAGCTGAATGGGAAATCTACACTGACGGGTCAAAATCGGAAGAAGGCACGGGATCAGGCATTTACGCCAGCTTACCAGTGATCTCCGATGCAATCCGACTACCGAACCACTGTGGTGTGCTCCAAGCGGAAGTAACAGCTGTTCAAAAGGCAGCCATCCGAATATCAGACAGTCCGGCAGCCATAAAAGCTCTGGACACACCATCAAACTCCAAAATGGTAAAACTCTGGCGTCTGTCTCTAAGGGAGCGGCCTATGATGGGTCCCCTGACATAAGGGTATTCCGGGCAATGAAAGCGCTGATAAAATAACAAGAAAGGGGCGGGTATACCAATGGCAGTAGATAAGGAGACAATAACATCGCGATTTATGACGATTGCGAAAAACGATACAAACTGCAGACGATCTGAACTGGACACTTGCAGGATATCGAAAGCGATCTGGCATTTGTTAAATCAAGGAAGGACTGATTACCTCCTAAAGCTAGACAAGAAGGTTATTAGTAGAGTGATAGTGGTGCTAACTGGCCACTGTCTTATAGGCAGCCATGCCAGAAGACTGGAGGCACCTTATAACGACTTCTGCAGAAGCTGCATGGATGAAGAAGAAGAGGAGACAATATTACACTACCTCGGAACATGTCCTGCACTTGCGGAAACAAGAAGACGACTACTTGGCGAGGATCTGAGTAACTCTGTTCCATAGAACTTACTACAACTTCTTAAAGCCTCTATACAATAATATTGGTGGCGCTACAGCCTGTAGAGGGCCAGGGCCTAGCTTCTCAGCAACCACTCGTGATGTGCGTGCTGTTGTTCTCTCACGAGTGGAAGGGACTTTATGCCGACTCCGAACGGCCAAGTTTGAGAAACTTTTCTAGACAGTTATACTCTTTGAGCATTGTCCGTTACTCGAAAGAGGTGGAGCCGTGAAAAGTATTTCTTGTCGTACCAGGAATCGAACCTAGACAGGTAGTTCCAAGTGCGTAGGAGTCGACGCACATACACACAACGTCACGGGCCACCACTTCTTAAAGCCTCTAAATGGCTATAAAAGCGGTCGGAAGATCACAAATGGCTAACAAATCCCTAGAGGAATACAAAAACCCCAAGAAGGGAATAACTACAAGGTCTGGGTTTTGGATACAAAGCCGAACGCGACAGCGCAATGGACCGGATGGTCTGAGTGAGCATGACTTCCATATCAGTCATGCAGTCACCCTACGCGGTTCTGTGCATCGAAATGGAATGGATGCATGCTCGTAGGGTTTGTCGGACTGAAACTTAAGCCAAACTTAGTGAAATGAGAGAAAAATGGCGGCAAGATGTGGAAAAAATATGAGAAGACAAGAAAAAAAGAGATTCCAAAGGTTGGTCAATTTGCGTGTAGCAGGGGAAGCTACCAGCTACCATCTGATTTCTTCACCATCATACTTGAGAAGATCGTGCGAAACTCAAATGTCAACACCAGAGGCAGGATCTTCCAAAAGTCCGTTCAACTGCTTGCCTACGCGGACGACATTGACGTGATTGGACGAACACAGCGAGCTGTCAATTGAAGCGGAAGCGGCTAAAATGGGGTTGGCAGTGAATCAGGGCAAAACCAAGTACATGCTGTCATCGCGAAAGGACGCACGACATCGACGTCGCGGACAGAGCGTCATAATGGGCAGCAGAAACTTTGAGGTAGTCAAGGACTTCATCTACCTGGGCTCTGCAGTAAACCGGGACAATAACACCAGTACCGAGATCAAGCGTAGAATTACTCTTGCCAATCGCTGTTTCTTTGGGCTCAAGAGGCAGTTGAGTAACAGAGCCATCTCTCGAAACACCAAGTTGACTTTATATAACGCTCTAATCATCCCTGTCCTGCTCTATGGCGCAGAGACATGGACGCTATTGAAACCGGATAAAGAAGCTCTTGGTCGTTTTGAGAGAAAAGTTTTGCGTGCGATCTTTGGTCCTGTTTGTATTGATGGCGTCTGGAGGAGGAGATTCAACCACGAACTGTACGGGCTGTACAGCGGCATGCACCTAGTTAAGCGTCTTCGGATCCAACGCTTAAGATGGCTAGGTCACGTAGAGCGGATTGACACCACAGCTCCGGCCCGAAGAGTCTTCTATTCCGAGCGATTGGGACAACGCAACAGAGGGCGTCCTAGAACGAGATCGCGCACACAAGTGGAGATGGACCTCAACCAACTTGGTGCGCACAACTGGAGGCAGCTGGCGAAAGATCGTGCTGGCTGGAGAGGCGTGATGGTTGAGGCCCAGGTCCACCCCGGACTGTAGCGCCATACAAAGAAGAAGAAGGGGAAGCTACACAAAATCAGTAAAACAATAAACCGTCATCATTCCAGAATCACACGGGATGGAAAGCAAGAGTGTGTGTTTTGTTGTTTTTGATACCATTTCACACGATTCCGAAATCAGCATGACATAACATCTCTTCGCACGTGTCCTTCAAAAGATTCCCCCCAAATGCGGACTTCAAGAATGTGCGTTGAATTTTATAGGACACTTTGATTGGAAATGGAGCCATGGAACAGCAGTCACATCTGGCAAACATGTCACACATATGTATTAGCACATCTGCGATGTGCTAAGTGCGATAAGCAAACAATTCGACTCTGATTAGTTGCCAATTATAGAAGTTAGCGTAGACGCACTAACCACCGGCTACGTCAGACAAGAGATTGATTCTTTCGATTCAAGTCCAATTAAAAGTTGCCACCCAATAACACGCATTTTTCACGTGTTTGCGGCTGATTTGAATAGAAAGCTGAAAACATCTAACTTTCTTATGGATTGTTTAGAAATAAAAGGGATCATCACCATCTTAAGTTTATGCTTAAATACCCTAGATGCTGTGTAACTATATAACTTCTCCCACACTATGGAGCATAGACTAGCGGTGGACCAGTCTGTGTGAGGTTATGACCACCAATCTAACCTAACCTCCAACTAAATAAAGGGTCTTCTAGTAGAGACATTGGTTGGTTGGTTTAAGTGGCTATCCGATTTGTCTCAAAGTAGCGCAGTTGCGCGCCGTTTTGATACCACACCTCGTGGACCGTGGTTGTTTGGTTAGCTAAATCCAGCCTGTAGAGTTTAGAAAATTGATTGTTTGGTTAGCGATCTCGGAGATGTCACCAAGGAAGGGTTTGCCGAACGCGATATATCTTTGCTTGGCTAGTGCCGGACAGTCACCGAAAAAGTGAGGCACCCACTTTCCTCTGAGTAGGTGTCGAGGCGACTGCGACAGTGTGGGTTGAACGGCAGAGTGGATGCCTATGCCCCGTGATTCCAGCCACGACTCTAGCTATTTCGGAGCGGTTTCTATCGAGGAGGTCATCAGTCCTTCTTTTAGTGTAGGAGGTCCACGTTTTCCTAGAGACTATGAACTTGGATAACCTAGTCCACGTTCTACTAGCTAAGGACAGAAAGAGGAAGTGTTGACAGATGGCGTATTTGAGGTGGTTGATTGGGGGGCATACCAACTTAGTGGGAGCGTTGCCGGAAGCTCCTTGCTTGGCCAGTTCGGCGGCAATCTCATTTCCCTCTACGTTGCTGTGGCCTAGAACCCACAGGAGAGTAGTGTTACACCTGCTAATGGCCTGTTTGAGTTCCCCCTTTTTCTTTGTCGGAGATTTTTGAATGCTACACTGGAGCACTCAGACTCAAAAAAAACTAGTACAGGCAGCAACCTACATTTAATGAAATGTCATGGTATGCCTACATCATCAGCTCTCACCTCATCAGCAGCAAAAGATCCGAGCAAAGGCGGGACAGTGGCAGAGGAAGTGCTCTGCAGTGTCGTCGTCTTCTCCACAGGCGTCGCAGAGGGTTTCGTCGCTTAGGGCAAGCATATAGTATAGGTAGTTGGCGAATGTGTAGAGGCCCGTTAGTATGCCGATAAGTCGTCTGCAGCCTTTTCTCTCAAGATACAACAAGAATGCCGCGGATTCTTACAAACGTTAGGGAACAAGTGCTTGGTCATCCTGAAGAGTCATGCCACCCCCAGTGGTGCTCTCGAGAAGCCCAGCCATCGATGGAAGCCCTAACCGAGGACGCGGATAGCCCCAACGCAGGTTCGGGTTCTAAGAGTATCTCCTCTGATCCTTGTCTAGCGACATTTCCCGTGATCCTGTGGTGGCCCGGGACCCAGACAAGTCTTAGCGAATTGAACCTGCCCACCCAACTTAAAGGAGACGTGTTTACAATGGTAAACGCTATAGAGCCATGATTACTGACTTTTTCGTTCATTAATTGAACAAATATGATGCGCAGGAGCTGTGGTTTCAACAAGACGGCGGAACATGCGTAATAATAGACAGCTAATTGAGCTGGAAACCAAATATTCAGGACCGTCTTAGAAAGGCGGCGATAGCTGTTTACACTACCAAGAGGATTCTCGGCCCCAACTGGGGACTGAAACCGAGTATGTCATATTGGATGTATACAGCAGTAGTCACAGTCAAAAACACGGCATCCTTGTGTGGTGGCCAGCATTAAAAAACAAAAAAAAAATCTGAAAGACAGGCCACTTCGCTCCACGCCTTCAGCCGCCATGGAAACAATGCTAAAACTGCTTCCCATGAACATTTACGGAAAGCTGACAGCCACCAAGGCAGCGATCAGGCTGAAAGAATACAACCGCTGGAGCAGGACACACAGCTTAGGTCTTCTTCTTCTTTGTTTGACGCTACAGTCCGGGGTGGACCTGGGCCTCAACCAACAAGCCTCTCCAGCCAGCACTATATTTTGCCAGCTGCCTCCAATTGCGCACACCCAGTTGGTTAATGTCCTTCTCCACTTGTGTGCGCCATCTCGTTCGAGGACGTTCTCTTTTGCTTTGTCCCAATTTCACGTGGAACTATATCGCACCTTCCGTAGACTTCGAATTTGGGTACAAAAGATTGATCCCAGCCGGAGAAGACTGCGGAAAGTAGTCAGAAAACTTGCACATCTGGAAGTGTACACGATCGGCTATAAGACGGATGAAGGCAGAGGACTCGGAGTGTCCGCGATATCGTCAGAGATCTCCTTCTCCCTATCACTACGACTTTCTAACCACTGCAGTTTATTCCAGGCAGAAGTAAAAGCTAACCCTGAGGCTGTCCATGAACGCAATAGACAGTCAGGCGGCCATCAAGTCTGTGGACACAACATCGATTAAGTTGAGGATGATAAAACTTTGTCGTCCATCTCTCAGGGAGATAGCGGTTATATGCAACCTTATTTTCTACTGGGTCCCTGCGCATAGAGGTATTCCAGGCAATGAATGAGCCGACGAGCTAGCTAGAATAGGGGGTGGGCTTACCATAGGCAATTAATTAGGAGACCCCCTACCCTTCACAACAGAAAACAAGACTAGTTATAATCCAGTAATGAAGTCGATTATCTTATGATAGGTAGTATTCCTAGATGTCAGTTAGTTCTCGGGATTCCTCCTTAAACTGCTGTACCAATTTGGAGGAAGTGTATACTGAGGAGATGGTCCTTATAGCTGCTTGGCTGTCAATGAAGATCGCTGCAGCTCTACCATAATGGCAGCTACTTCTGCGGAGTTTACACGCTTCTCTGAATGCTTAGTAGGTCAGCCTGGAAGATACTCGAGTGATAGAGACTTACGAACATTGACATTGGCATAGCGTTCAACAACACTTGCAAATGATAAAATAGTTTTTTTTTTTCTGGATGAATGAAGATACTAATCCACATGAGATCCAAGAGCGTTCAATGCGCAAACGAAGACAATACGCCAGAAATCACGAATCACAGACAAATGGGCAAATTGTCGATACTGATCTCGAGATAAAATCGATAAAATTTTATCTGTAATCGATAATCTACGGCTGATTGTAGAAAAAAAGAGAAAACAACGCCCAGGTTGCATTGTATGACTCAAACATAAGCCGTGTCGAATTTCAATAAGATGCCGCGTCCAGCATTAGTCTGATTAAAGTAGCATCGATATGCCGGCCTGGGCATAGTGGTGTTTCAGGCAATGAAAGAGCCGACGAGGTAACGGGAAGGCCGCCTGCCATTCAAGTAATAAATACCATGTTACTTACAGGTGCCATCAATACGAAGATGGGTGGAATTAGACTGCAAGGCAAATGTGGCCTTCAATAAATCCAGAAAAAAAAAAACAAGTACACTCCTAAAATTAAACAAAAAGGAAATCTGAAAGGTCGTAGGCACTGTCACCGGTCATTGCCTGTTGGACACACACGCAAGAATATTGGGAGCCCTCTACAGCGCAGGATCTGTAGGGATGAGGAGGAGAAACCACGCTACACTACCTCGTCACTTGGCCAGCCCTTGCAAGAACAGGGAAGAGCACGCTAGGGAAAAATATTCATTCAACAGCCTAGAAGAAATGTCAAATATGAAGGTTCTGGACTTGATAAAATTCATTAAGAAATCAAACTGGCTGTAGCCCAGCAAAAAAAAGTGGATCATCTTTAGGTTAACCACTTGGACACTGGCAGATAGCTCGTAGGTGTCAGTTAGTCCTGTGGCTAATGAGGAATCGGTGTATCAATCGCAGAACAGTGATTGCAGAATGGAGCCAAGGAGGATCTACAGTGGGTGCCATTAATATTCGGTTTTCTACTTGAGAATGTTCAAAATTGTATTTAGAGGTTACAAATGAATGGTTTTTATACCATTCCTTTCCAGCTCGGTAACACACTTAATTTTCTTTCAGATTATCAATTTTTTGAACAAAAATCACAAGATATTTAATTTACACCAAAAAAAATACTACTTTCATTCATATTCGGTTTTTTAACCTGCATTTCTTATTCGGTTTAAATCAAAGAACCCTTGATAAAGTGTTCATGGCAGTTTAAAAATGATCATTTCTAAGCCATATTCCGTGGAAGATGGTCCGAAAGTGTTAAAAAATTAAATGGGCCGCAAAGGTTCGTCTATTGAAAAACGGACGTTGGTGTTAAGTCACCATTTAAAAGGCGAAACTTGCAACCAGATTGCCGAAATTTTGATGATGAAACTGTAGGCGATGCGCGAAGGAAACAAACAGAACTCTTGACTTTGACAACTTTATTAATACTCTCTTTGTTACATAATATGTCACTTCTTTTATACTCTGACAGCTAGAGAAATTTTCGGAACAATCACTCAGTCCGGTCAGCGACCTCATACAGCTGATATGCATATTCGGTAATGACAACCGTTCAATATGACAAGTGTTAATTCTACAGTGGTAAGCAAGAGAATTCATACTCGACGACTACAAAACCCAATACAGTCGGTGACATCGTAAGACGGTCGATGGTCGGGACGAAGGACGCATAGAATATAAAAAGCAAAAAGGCCAACCCAAAAAATTGACAAGACGCGAAGAACGGATTGTTTTTCGAAAGCGCTCCAAAAATCGCGAATCAACTATTGGTTGAATGCGGAAAAGTAATTTACAGCCCAGGCCCCGATGGGGTCCCGGCTGGTATTTTAAAAAAAAGTTGAAATTCGCTTTATCGTCCACTTAGAATTATCTTTAATCAATCCCTAAAAATGGTATTCTTTTCTGACGCCTATATACAAAAGCGGTTTAAGGCAAAAAGTAGAAAACTATCGACCAATATCCAAGCTTTCATCGATACCAAAGTTATTTGAAAGTATTGTAAAAGAAAAATTATATTTCATGGTAAAAGAAATTATTTCTAATAACCAGCATGGCTTTATGCAAGGCAGGTCTTGTACAACTAATTTATCATTATTTTCAAATTACATTTATACAAATTTAGAAAATCAATTACAAGTTGATGTACTTTACACCGATTTCTCGAAAGCCTTCGATGAAGTACATCACACTTTGCTTTTAAACAAACTAAAGTCTTTGGGATTCCATTCGTCCAGAAATCAACTAATAGAGATATTCAACTTTCCAGCCAAAAATACCATGACCTACCGCAAAACACGCATACTTCTTTATTTGGAAGCTATATTTTACGCATACTTTCACAAGTGGTGTCCTTTGATCAGCTGTTTACCCCTCCAAATCATATTTTGCCCGTAGGAGTGTCAAATACATTTCCAATGTGTTTAACTTGCCCACGATCTGGAAAAATTCTATGAGTGATGTTCGTCAAGTTTAAATAAAAAGCAAATTAAATAGTATTATAACATGCGAAAAAGAAGTTTCTTTCACAAGTTGCATTTTAAAATTAAAGCAAATATTTACGAACTGCGTATAATGGGTATGTAGGTCAAATTTTCAAATTTTGCTGCACAGTTTATATGTAATATGAGTCCAAAACTTAAATGCTTCAAGTAATGACTGCTGCTGCAACACCATTAAATCGAATTAATTAGCAAAATGAAGTGTTTGTAATCGATAGATATACAATGTTAAAGTGACAATACGAAATAATTCAAGGAATTAAGTTGTTTTCTGTAAATTTATGTATAAAACGAACGATCAGACATACATACATACATGTGTGAATTTGCAAAATTTCTATTTCATGATCATTGCATTATTATGAATTGTGAATGATTATTTACAAATTGAATTCAACCACAAAATCATATTAAAACCCATTTGCTTTACCTATTTTCTAATATTTCAAAGGCAAAATATTTGAATTCAAATTTAACGTGTCAATGATCAGCGCATTCCAATATACTTCCAGGTATACGAATGTACCTTCTGAACACAATCTGTGTTTTAAGCTCCTCCTCCTTTTTGGGGTGAAACATATGAATTTGAAATAACGCTCAGATAACGATCGCTTTTTAAAAAAAATGCTCTGCTTCACCTTATTATTTCGAAGGGGAAGACTTTCAGCTGTTCGAAAAGCCTCTCACGTATTCACAGATGGAACAACTACAACAAGCTGTCAAACTAATTTCAGGGGCAAGAGACGAGGAAGTTGGATATCTCTATTAGTTGATTTCTGCATTCGTCAATGTTAGAGTGGTTTTCCAATTACTTAAAGGACAGGAAGCAATTGGTAATGATCGATAGTTTTAGATCTCGAGTAATAAAAGTCACATCGGGCGTTCCACAAGTTAGCCATATGGGGCCATTACTCTTTCTATTGTTTATAAACGATGTTCACGAAATTTTCAAATATTGTAAAATCCTAACATTCGCAGACGACTTTAAATTGTATTTATCTATAAATAGTTTAACTGATTGTAATAATTTCCAATTGGATATCCATGCACTAGTGGAATGGTGCAAGCACAATGGACTAGAGCTGAATATTCAAAAATGTAATATCTTTACGGCATATCGAATTACATCCCCGATTGTCTATGATTATTTCATAAATGATCATAGACTTAGTCGCCTAGAAGAGGTTAAAGATCTGGGTGTAATTTTTGATACAATACTTAAATTTTGCATCACATTATGATTATACAATTGCGAAGTCTAATGCTATGTTAGGTTTTCTGAAAAGAAATAGTAGAGATTTTCGGGATATAACTAGTCTTAAGTCCATCTATTGTTCGTTAGTCAGACCGTATTTAGAATATTCTTCCATCATTTGGGATTCCCCATATGATACACAAGAACTCAGATTCGAAAGAGTACAAAAAAAATTCACGAGATATGCTGTCCGTAAATTGTATTCCTTCGAAGAACTCCCTAAATATGACGATAGATGTAAAATAATAGGCTTGCAAACCTTAAGTTTCAGGCGTAAGGCAGCGTCAGCCATGTTCATCCGCGATATTATTAATTGCCGTGTAAATTCACCAGACTTACTTTTTCTCATGAATATATATGCTCCCCAAAGATCTCTTCGGATGAGAAATTTACTATATGATAAGAGGCATAGAACCAACTATGGTTGTAATGAACCTATTACAAGGTGTATAAACACTTTTAATGAACTTTGCAACGAAATTGATTTTAGCTTGTCTCGATTGGAGTTTAAAAAATTGATCCATGCACTATGCTATAATTAATACTGTTTATTTGATGTAATCTGTGAGATGCAAAATCGGTAGATGGTCCTTAGTCGCGCAGCAAAATCTGCTGTGTAAAGCGATACTGAGAGTTAACACTTAGAGAACGTAGTGTTTTGTGTACTCTGTGATGGAAAACGTGTCTCTGAATCTACCGTTCGCCGAACAATCAAGGCCGAAGGATTCAACAGCCCTTCATCAACTTGCGCAACCGAAACATTCGTCACAAAAGATGCAACTGCGACAGTCATTCTAACCTAACTTAACATCCGTAGATAGACACTTTGGCGTGTCTATCCGACCTAAAGCCGACCCGCAAGCCTGCTGAAGGAGAAACGTCGGATAGAGGCGCTCCAATCAGAAGAATGGGGTGATTGGCGAAATAAGTCTATCATCCTCCTAATCCAGGGTGTCAAGAGATCCGAGCCTATTGGATGGTTCGCAGCCAGGGGGTAATTTAGGTTGTGTTCTAACGGAGCCTCTCCAATACCAGGCTACCTTGGGAAGTATCATTGGCCTTACTGCGCTAATAAGAGGCTACGGAGCCTTATCCTTTGCTTCTCGTGGGACTAAAATCCGGAACAGAAAGAAAAAGAAAACAGAAGGCGAGCTAAATCGACTGCGGAGGGTAACCGCAGCTGATGCAGTAAGCCGTGTTGAGAATGGGCTCAACAAAAAGGAGTAAGATGCTAAGCTCGAGGCAAACAGCTGGATGGCACAGTTCGTTGAATGCCTGCCTTTGGTTAGAGAGGTCCCCGGTTCTAAACCCAGTGAAAGCAAAGTTAATACGCTTTATCAGGTTTTCAAATCTGGTCCAGTCATCATTTGCCAGTGGGATCAAATTAACGACACTATCACTGGAGTTGTCGATCAGTGGTGGTAGTCTGACTATGGGTATAACAATGGACCTTTGCGCTGACAGCTCACATACCTAACCTAAGACCGAGGGCAGCTGCGGGGATAGCGGGATGCCGATACAGACCCAGAACCACCTGCAAAGTTGCAAAAACCCCTAGACAACCGACGGGCAAATGCACGCAAACTGTTGAAAGGGCAAGTGGGAGCCAAGCTCTAGCTTATCGACTCCTAAATGAGACTGTAGGGGTAAATGGGGAAGCGGAGATGTAAGAAGCTCAGAACACCCCTTCACCCTTCAATCTTCTACGACCAAAGTGACGAGGAAAAGGCGCAATTGTCCACAGATACCCCCTCCGGAACAACTCGGCGGAATGGATGATGCACTCCGAAATGGGGTCAGTGGCGCTGATAGCAGGTGGTCCCTTCGAAATCTGGAAAAAGTTTGAGGAAGCGAGGAAAAAGGCAGAATCAACTGTACTCAATCAACAGATGATTTGGAAGAGCAATCGATTGTTCTAACATTTCATCTAGGGAAATAGTTCCAACAAGGGATAACCTCCAACAAGTTACTCAAAGAGATTCACAGACCCTTGTCCGTGCACACCATCTGACATTGGCAACCAATTGACGGTGGGATTGCAAGGCATAGGTGCCATGAAGCCAGCTACGGGACTACAAGAGAGGAGAAGATGGAAAAGAGTTCAAGCTAAGACATGGCTTGTCAATGAATCAGAAAGGAGGCATTTCCTACAGAATAAATGTTCGTGCATCGTTAAAAGATGAAGTCTCATTCGATCGCATTCCTCTCGATGTAAACAGAATGAGTCACTGGCTCATTCCGCGATGTTTTGTTTCAGAATTTGGAACAACAACTTGCATTTTCATGGTACTGTGTTATTTCCAAGAATTAATGGAACTAAATGCGGTCAGTTAAAGTGGCGATTGAATTGGAAAGGAAATGAATCCCTCGTAAGTAAATCGTATCGCATAAGATGGGATCAGTAATGGCGTTGCGTCAGCTGGGAACCAAGTCTGAACACGTTTCGAGTGGTGGCTAGACACTGATTCCTTTCGCGCTGAAACTGATTTACTGATAGCAGAGATTTGGGAATATATAAACTGAAATCCAACAAGGCTGCGGGAGCTGACAGCCTACCCGCTGAGCTTTTTAAAGCCGCAGTCGATGATTTGGACAGGAGCATGCACCAACTCATCTGTAAAATGTGGTCGGAGGAAAATATGCCCGATGAATGGAACCTCAGCATTGTTTGCCCGATCCATAAACAAGGAGACCCTTTGAACTGCGCCAACTACAGAGGCATCAGTCTCCTAAGTATCGCATACTGTGTGAACGCAAACCCAGGAAAACCCACCATCGATCAAATATTCACGCTGCGGCAGATTTTGGAGAAAACCCAGGAGCAACAAATCGATACTCACCACCTTTTCATCCAGTTTAAGGCCGCGTATGATAGCATCTATAGAGACGAGCTATACAGAGCAATGTCTAGTTTTGGCATGCCTACTTGGAACGCAGCGTGATGTCAATGGCGCTTTTGTGGGTATTGCAACGGAGGCCGCGAGAGTGGGTTTAGCGGTAAACGAGGGTAAGACCAAGTATATGCTGTCAACGAGAAAGGACACCCAACACCAATGTCTCGGTCAGAACGTCACAGCAGAGAGATATAACTTTGCCTACCTAGGCACCGCTATCAATTCGTTGGCCATCAGTTTGAGTGACATTCCCTAGAATGGCCTCGTCGGAGCTGTGAGGTAAATATTGCTGGGCAGTTCGCCAAAGAGACGTCTAACTTGTTTGTCTTCAGACTCGGTATGATTGACGGGGAGATCATCGTGAACCCGACGAGAAGAGAATTGCAGGCATCCTCGCTGGATTTGGTGGTCACGGCGACGAAACAAAATTTAGTCGTGATGCTGGAGGGTAAGGCCAACATAGTCCTCATGCAGGACCTGCTGAAGGCGATCAAACAGGGCACCAGGGAAGCGCAGTTCATAGTCAGTGAAATTGAGAAACTCCAGAGGAGCGTGGGTCGACCCAAACGAGAAGTTGATGCGACCGCCGAGGTGGACCCCGAGATAGCGGACGCAGTGAACAGCATGCGTCTGCGGGAGATCTTCCGCGATTCCACGCACGACAAGATGTCACGTGACAATGCCGTGAATGACCTACGTTCGGACGCAGTTGATCGCGTGTGGTCCAGCTTCCCACATGTGGAACCCGGTGTCATCACGGAGGTCTTCAACAAGAAATGCAAATCTGTCTTCCGCGAACTGATCTTTGAGGAAAATCAGCGCTGCGACGGCCGTACGTACGACTTGAGAAACATCAACTGTCAGGTAGGCCAGACCCAAGTTGCATTCGAAAGCTCGTCTCAATGCTTCCCTCTCTGCAGGTGGACCTCTACAAGCGACTGACGCATGATTCGGCGTCGCTTCTTTGGGCTAAGAAAGCAATTGGTAAACAAAGCTCTCTCTCGAACAAGAAAGGTAACGCTTTACAAGACCTTAATCGTCCCAGTCCTGCTACATATATGGAGCGGAGGCATGGACTTTGCCAAAAGCGGATGAAGCTGCTCTTGGTTGCTTCGAGAGGAAAATTCTTCGTGTGATTTTCCGTCCCGTCTGCTTGGATGGTGAGTGGAGGAGGAGATATAATGACGAACTATTCGGGCTGTTTAGCGACATCAACTTGGCCAGAAGAGTGACGATCCAACGATAGGTCATGTAGAGCGGATGGAAACCAAAGCTCCGGACCGAAATATCTTCGAATCCACCCCCGAGGGACGGCGCAGTAGAGGAAGACAGCGACTCAGGTGCCGCACGCAAGTGGAAAGGGACCTCAACCAACTATGTGTGCGAAACTGGAGACAGCTAGCTAAAGATCGAGTTGGCTGGAGATGCTTGTTGGTCGAGGTCCAGGTCCAACTCGGACTTAAGAAAGTAAGTAAGAGATTTGGGAAACCAAGTTTCGTTCAATTCGTATGCGAGTCGGGACGACTGCATATGTCCTTCCTCTCTGGACTGATGTGGTAGGAGTGGCTTCTTTATCCTCCACGTCGGAGGACCTGTCGAAACATCTCTAAATTCACTGAACTGCTCTAGAAGAACACAGAATTTAACATGATCACATCCTGGTAATTCTCCCGAAAGATCTCGAAGATAAAGTAATTTACGAACACTCCACCGCTTCATACCGGCCGCATATGCGTTGTTGATACGCAGATACGTCAAAATAAGCATGTGCCTTGCACAAAATCAACTTAACTCATCAACAAAATGAGAGAACACATGTATTGAACTTTCCAATCAGTCAATACCAGCACACGAGTATTTGTCAACAAGAAATTCGGTATCGTCAAGGTCAACAGATTTTCTCTTCTTTTTTGCTAACCGAAATCCAAACGAGATGTACAGTAGAACAGAGGTTAAACCGCAAAATGTCCACCACCCACCCCAACTTCAGTTAGGAAACCGCAATTGTTGCTCACTCAGCAGCAACTTAGTTTAATCTTGCGAAAAAAAAAAAAACAAAATAAATTCTTCACGCAACAATCCACATCACACATCACGCATCACGCACATAACTTACACTTTAGGATATTTCGCCGGACAGATAATGTGTAGTTTCGTCCTAACATATGCCTCCCCATTGCCAGAGGAGTCGCGCAACGGTGTCAAGAGAATACGTATATCCAGGGGCTTCCATCCGCCACCGTTAGCACCATTTTTAACGCGCAAATCTTCCACATCGCTGCCGAATATGCTCTGCAAAGTGAAAACAAAATCGTATCAAACACATTTCCAATCGAAATGTGACAAGATCTGATCAGAGATGAGGCAATAAATGCGGCAATTTCGTGCATTTACGTTTGGCCGCGGATCGAAAACCAAAATAATCATCACTCATCACACAACACTACACAATGTACCTTAATCACTTCGAGTTCTCCGTTCTGACGATCACGAAATGATTCTTTCGTCGTGGTTTTTGTTTCCATTATGACGGCTGGGTGGGCGCTACAGAGCGCTTACTACCGTTTGCATAATTAGCACAAATTCTAGTCCCAATTAAATATCAATTAGACTGAATACACTAATTAACTGTGTGCGGTGCGTGGTGGTGTGTATTTTATTTCTTCGAAATTTCTGCCGAAAGATGAAAATGAAAAAGGTTTTTTGTTTTGTTGATTTGATGCGGCTGCGAAGCACAACAGCGCGGTGTATGTTGCAAAATGTCAAAATCGCCGATGGATTACCCCTCTCAACTGACAGCAACAGCAGCATACACGTCAAAGTGATAAGAAAAAAAAATGTACTAGATTGTTATGATGGTCTCCCATTCTAATGGTGGAAATGCAATGGGACACAATTTAAGACGACACTCCACTTAAATCAAAACCAGGATATTTCCTAAAATTGAACAGTATATTTGGTCACCTCAAATCGTTTCATTAAAAAAAATCTAAACGTACAACGCGGTCTATACAAGCTATGAACACATATCTACACATCTACTCTTCGGCTGACGCCTTGTTGTAGGTCTTAACCATGGCTGTGGCCGGTCCTTGAAGCACCTTCCGTGAGAGTCGCATAAATCCTGATACAGGATCACGCCCGAAGTACTTCACTTGAATCTCCTGGCCCACCTCCAGATTCAACGCAGACGGATGAGCTACCTGCAATGAAAAACCGCGTTCAAAACCACACTCAAAATCGGTCTCCCCTCAGGATGCTAACCTTTCTCTGGTCCAGTTGAGAGTTGTGAAGCAGTGCTGGTGGCATGCTTGGGTACAATATGACCATGACTCCGGTGTCACGCAGCTCGGTGATCTTTGCTGTGTAGATGCCGCCGAACTCCAGATCGGGCACCCTCTCCTTTGACAGCAATTCCTGGATCATCTCCCTGGCCTCGTTCAGCGACTCCTGTGACGGTCCGAACATCGAGAACGTCGTCTCACTTTCCGAATTGATCTGGGTGCCGGTCTCCAGGTAGATGCGTTTCAAATTGATGCCACTCGGCCCAACCAGTTTCGCTCGATTTTGCGGTTCAACTGTCAGAGTCTCGGTCACGGGCCAGCAGTCCTTGCGGAACTTTCTGTTCGAGATGAAATAACTCTGAATTCTCTGCAAATGCTAGTTCAACCTTGATTACCTGTGCTCTCGGATGGTCTCACCCATGATGTCGAGGATCTTTGCTTTGGCGTCGGCGGCTTTCTGCAGAGACTCCATCACAACTTTCAACGGAATGCCAGGAACTTTCAGATCGGCTTGGATGGCTGTGAAGCCTCTACGGGTGCCGGCCACTTTCATGTCCATGTCGCCCATGTAGTCCTCAATGCCAAGGATGTCCGTCAGGATCCGGTAGTCTTGCAGGTGTTTGGTGTCGTTGTTCTCGTACTTTGTGACGAGTCCAATGGCGACTCCGGCAGCTGGGGCGATGACCGGTACTCCTGCGTCCATCAACGCCATCGAACCTCCACACACGGTCGCCATGGAACTGGATCCATTCGATTCGAGGACTTCGGACGTGAGCCGCACAGTGAACGGGAAGTCACTTGGCAATGTCGGCAAGAGCCCACGCTCAGCTAGGGCGCCATGGCCTAATTCTCGGCGTCCAGCTGGGCCAATGCGGCCAACTTCTCCGGTGGCATAGGGCGGGAACTCGTAGTGCAGCATGAAGTTCTTCGCTTTCAGTCCGCTGCAATGGAAGAAGAGAGATTCACAAACGTCCCAGTCGCACCTGGACAACAACACTCACGACTCCAGAGCAGATAACGTGTCGAGCTTCATGGCACTCTCTTGCGAGTCCAGTGAGACTGTGCAGAAGACCTGTGTTTGGCCGCGCTGGAACAACGCCGAACCATGCAGTGGCTTGTAGAGGTCCACCTGCAGAGAGGGAAGCATTGAGACGGGCTTTCGAATGCCACTTGGGTCTGGCCTACCTGACAGTTGATGTTTCTCAAGTCGTCGTACGTACGGCCGTCGCAGCGCTGATTTTCCTCAAAGATCAGTTCGCGGAAGACAGATTTGCATTTCTTGTTGAAGACCTCCGTGATGACACCGGGTTCCACATGTGGGAAGCTGGACCAGACGCGATCAACTGCGTCCGAACGTAGGTCATTCACGGCATTGTCACGCGACATCTTGTCGTGCGTGGAATCGCGGAAGATTTCCCGCAGACGCATTTCCGACATGCTGTTCACTGCGTCCGCTATCTCGGGGTCCACCTCGGCGGTCGCATCAACTTGTCGTTTGGGTCGACCCACGCTCCTCTGGAGTTTCTCAATTTCACTGACTATGAACTGCGCTTCCCTGGTGCCCTGTTTGATCGCCTTCAGCAGGTCCTGCATGAGGACTATGTTGGCCTTACCCTCCAGCATCACGACTAAATTTTGTTTCGTCGCCGTGACCACCAAATCCAGCGAGGATGACTGCAATTCTCTTCTCGTCGGGTTCACGATGATCTCCCCGTCAATCATACCGAGTCTGGAGACGAACAAGTTAGACGTCTCTTTGGCGAACTGCCCAGCAATATTTACCTCACAGCTCCGACGGGACCATTCCAGGGAATGTCACTCAAGCTGATGGCCAACGAAGCAGCATTAATTGCCAGGATGTCCGGCGAATTCACAGCGTCCATGGCGAGCATATTGCACACCAATTGTGTTTCAGTCTTGAACTCTGCCGGAAAGAGGGTTCTCACCGACCTGTCGATGAGGCGAGCACTGAGGATCTCCTTCTCGGATGGTCCCAATTCGCGGCGCATGAAATTCATGGGAATCCGTCCGGATGCAGCACTCTTCAGGCGATAGTCAACAACCAGCGGCATAAACGATGCGCCTGGCGTCTGCTTTGGCTTCGCAACTGCAGTGACCATCACCGAAGTGTCACCCATTGTGCAGACCGCTGTGCCATTGGCAAAACGGGCATATTTGCCCGAAGACATATTCATATACCGCCTGGAAGCGAAAGAAACATGAAATTGGTTAGAGTGAAGACGCAGAACAACTTACCCATTGGAGAACTTCACCTCTACACTTGGACACTGATCTGTGGAGGTGTGATAGAACTTGGACGATATTGGGATCACATTTTTGAGACGACTCGAGAATATTTTCAAGTACTTTCGCGGGATGAACAGGGAAGAGTTTGTTAAGTAAATTGGCATGTTGCGGAATTTAGCGAAACCCTGTGCCTGTGCCTGTGCACACTACTCTGACATAACATATGTCACTTCTTGCATTGACAGCCTTAAGGTCTGGGCACATTTTTTTGATTTTTTTTTTGTTTTAAGGTTGGTGTCGGAAATTTATTTGAATGTTTTATGAATTGGTGAAATGGCTGTATGTCAATCGGAGTTAAATTGAGGATAATCTTTGAAAAGATGAGGTTGTTGAATATTGCTCCAGAGCATCTGTAAGTGGGGGTTAAGGCTAGCTTGCATTTGCAGACATTTGGTTCAACTTATTGGAAATGTCAAAAATAATTCTGCGTCAATTTAACTGACGACTCGGAGTAGACGACCGGGTGTAGTGAGTTCCAGGATCTCTGAAGATGCTCCTGCAATGCAATCCATAAATCGAACCAACAACGATGGAAACGATGTCAAAACCAAAGTCAGTTCCAGAATCAGTGGCACGACGCACAGGCTGATCAATAGTGGCGTTCACACTCAACAATTTGTCGATACGATTTGCTGGACAACCGTGCTTGATGGGCCAAATCGTCAATCAGAACGCTCGTTACTTGTAGTACGGTAAACAGAGCATTTTGACTTTTTCCAATTTGACAGCTAGTAAATCGTATCGAAAAATTGTTGAGTGTGAATGCCACTGTTGACAGAGCATTTCGACTTTTTCCAATACGACAGCTAGTAAAACGTATCGACACATTAGGTCTCTTCCAATTGCTGTGAAATTCACCGAAAATCACCGAAAAACTGTCAAATTCCGTTCCAATTGGTGATTTTTTCGTAGTTTTTCACAGAAGAGCGTGCTCCTGAGAGAGTAAAAAATGTCCCACCCTACGAATTTGAAGACTGTCAAATTAAAAATAAAAAAAAAAACGAAATTCAATTTTCATGTATTTTTTTTTGGCGTTTCGTGAATTCTGTGCATTTCTACGAAAAGTCGTTGCACAAGTTTGTGCACAGTTTCTCTCTCAAAGAGAGATTTTTACCCCCACTTCTGACAATTTGCTCAACTAAGAATTTCTGTGCACAAATCTATTGGAACAGAGCTATTGTTGCGTGTGAACGCCGCTAATACAACCCACTGTCTAAGTCAGTGTACTCTGCTCATTTTATTGAAACAGATATTCCTTGCATTTCACGAGTTTCAATTGTGTTTTGATGCAAAAATGCGTCCATGCATAAATTCCTCACCTCCATCCGTTAGTGGCCATCCCTGGTTCGGATCCACACCGCTTGGCACTACCGAACGCTGACAATTTTGACATTTCTCACCACCTACACACCAACACTCCATTCCCTACACACGCACGCACACAATCAACCCCCGAAATACTCGATTCAGCACTTAGCCGTCAAACTTCTCATGTATTAGTTACCCCCTGACCAAAAGGAAGAAGAAAAAAGAAAAAAAAAAGATCTAATTCAGCCATCTCGTAGAGTAGAACCCGACGAGAAGAACAAGACCGCTGCTGCACAATACCCCCCGAAGAATAAAAGTTCCAATCCCAACCATTGAGTCTGAGAAAAATTTTCATTTCGGTTTTCGCTAGCTGACGACGGCATTGCTGCCCAGCACACGTCCCATTTTTTGCGGTAAGCAGTTTTCCCCAAAGAATTTTCCAAGTGAATTCACACACAAATCGAGAAAATAATCAACAACCAACTGAGTGCAGATCCACTTCAGTTCACAACTATCGCAGTTTTCTTTCACTTTGTCGAGAGAAGATTTTTCAGAATTGTTCGTGAATTTTGGTGCGCTTCTTGAAGTTTTTTTTCTTCTTCTCTTCTTCTCTTCTCTTCGTCGGTTCGTTCGTGTTCCCGATTTCGTGATCATCTTTTTTTTGTGTGTACACACGGGCTACACGAGTCGTGATTTGTGATTTCTTGAATCCCGGATTCAAATTCAAATTGTTTAGTGAAAAATAATTCAATTCGCTGTACTTCCACGGGAAACGGATCCGATTTTAAAAAAGGAGGAAAATACTAATATTGGCTACCACCACACCCTGTGCGTGTGTACTGTGCAAAGTGTGTCCCGTCCGTGAACCTTCCGAATACGCAGAGTTTACCAAAAAAAAAAAAAAATTACAAAAAAAAAGCAAGAGGAAAATTTCCTCCTTTCCATCACGGTGGTCGTCTTCGTTCTCGTGGCGGCGCTTCTGTCCTCGCAGTTCTCCCTGCCCGTCGTGTGTTGTGTGTGAGTGCAATAGGAAGATCCAATAAGTTCAGTTCTGTCCACCAGAGCAGAGAAACCACAGCAAAGTGTAATAATTGCTTTGGAGCGCCTCGTCTCTAACACAATTAACTCTTGTTTCATAGATTAATTATTATTGTGCAGTCCTTCCCCGAGTGATACCACCCGCGAGTGCGTCCTGGGAATTGTGTGTGCTGTGTGCGTGCCTGTGTTCCGCAACTTGTCGTGTACTCCCAGTGTGTCTATTGAATACACAAGGCGTGTTAAAAGCATCAATTACTGCCACCCGTACGAAGTGGCACCACCCACAAAGTCTAGTCCAACTAGCAGCAGGCTGTCCTCGCACACCGGTTCCGTGTCGCAAGGTGAAAGGAATCCTCCTCGTTCATCTTCGATCTATCGTTCGTGTTCGTTGTAGTCGTTGTCGAGTTCGGTTTTTGTCCTCCCCTCGACCGCCGCCAGTGATTGATGAACTAAACGCAGTTCTCTATCCTCTGTCGTCCTTTCAATCAAATTGCTGTAGACTTTACTCGCTTAACCGGAACTTTTTCCTCGAACTTTCGTCACTTAATGCAAATTGAAAGACATCGCTGGATAAGCTGTACGAACACGTTTCTCAACGCAAACTAAAAAGTAAGTACTCACCTTCATACAGACATTCTTTGGCCACATGTGTCCTCATTCGGTTCTCGGGTCCATTGGCAAGTTTATCATAAATTTATGTTTGACGCTGACCCAGCCTGCAGAGCGTTCGCTTTCAATTGGGTTTTATGGGGTCCGTGTGTAGAAAAGATGATGGAATGTTTGCAAATCGGCATCAGAAAGAAAAGTTTCTCTTCACGTTTTCCTCGCAGGGGCGTGACAAGGTCGTCCAAATGCTCCTGTTTGAGGAAACGCACAAATGCGAACAACCTATGAAATATTTATCGCTTCAGGGAGGATGGACTGATTTCATTTCTTTCCTTTTTTTTGTGCGTTTTGACATGAAATGCGGTTGGGATGAGTTTTCCCAGGGAAAAGACTGATCTAATTGAGGGGGAAGCAACTGAGTTCTGGGATGTGAGTCTATCTCTTGAAATGAACTTGCAAGTCGTTGCCTCGTAATTGATGGGACGACAGTTGGTGTTTTGCATAATGCCGGATTATGAATGAATCGGGCTTGTTGTTAACTTTGAATTCGCCGTGAGCAGTGATAAATCTTTCGTTTCGGGATGCGGTAGCATTTCGTCTGAAATCTGGTTTCCTTCTCGGGTGACATGAAGCGCAGCCCGCTTTGTTTGTTATCAGAGAACAGGTTTCTTTTTCACTTTAACTGCAGACTTCAGGGAATGATCCGGTCGGATCACCGCAGCTGATGTGGGGATGGTTTGTTGAACTGCTTACTTCACCGCGATTGGGTTTTACTTCCTCCTTCCGTTGTTTTATCACATTTTTGACATCAGGCAACGTGTACTCTAGTCGGCCGCCTGGTTTGGGGCGATGTCTTGTTGCTCTTCTGCGAAACCTTCCGATCAATGGACTGATTTGAGTGTTTGAAAAGGTGGATGGCTGTGTAGTGTAGGAGTAGGAGAAGTATGAACCTAGCCCCCTGAGTCGAATTCTGACGGGATATCACGGGATTAGTGCGAGTTAGAGGGAGTTCGACTTATAAAGGGTGGTTCAATTTTAAAGGCCGATGTTGATTTTGAATAAAACACAAATTATTTAGGAAATTATTGTCATTTCTTTTTATTATGACAATATTGGTATGGTTCAATTATGTATGGAATAAAATATCGGCCAAATGGCCGCCGCGACCTCGGCGGTACACCTCCTTCCGATGGTCCAAACTTTCGATGACGCTGAAGCATAATTGAGGTTCTATGCCGTTAATGTGCCGAATTATCTCATCCTTTAGCTCTTGAATTGTTGCTGGCTTATCGACGTACACCTTTTCTTTCAAATAACCCCAAAGAAAAAAAATCCAACGGTGTCAAATCACATGATCTTGGCGGCCAATTGACATCGCCACCACGTGAGATAACACGGTCATTGAATTTGTCGCGCAAAACCGCCATTGTTTCGTTAGCTGTGTGGCAAGTGGCACCGTCCTGTTGAAACCACATATCGTCCACATTCATATCTTCCAATTCGGGCCATAAAAAGTTCGTTATCCTTTCACGATAGCGAACACCATTCACACTAACTGCCTGACCGGCCTCATTTTGGAAAAAATACGGCCCATAAACCGCACCAAACAGTCACTCTTTGAGGGTGCATTGGTTTTTTCGACAATCACTCTTGGATTATCATTCGCCCAAATGCGGCAATTCTGCTTATTGACGAATCCACTGAGGTGAAAATGTGCCTCATCACTGAAGATGATTTTCTTCGAAAATTGATCATCCACTGTTGCCATTTCTTGCCAACATTCTGACCATTGGCGACGCTTGAAATGGTCAAGAGGCTTTAGTTCTTGAGTCAATTGCACCTTGTAAGCGTGTAAATGCAAGTCTTTGTGCATAATGTCCATCAACGACGAGCGTGAGAGGTGCAATTGTTGGGCACGACGACGAGTTGAGGTGGACGGCTCTTCAGCCACACTATCGCGAACAGCAGCAATATTTTCTGCAGTACGAGCTGTACGCGCATGCACTGGTGTTTTCACATCCCCTACAGAGCCGCTTTGCTCAAATTTTTGCACGATTTTTCCGATTGTACGCACATTTGGACGATTAAATTGACCGAAAAAATCACCAAGTGCACGATATGCATTTTGATTTGAACGCCCATTTTCATAATAAGCCTGAATGACTTTAACGCGTTGCTCGATAGTGTATCTATCCATGGTTCAAATTGAGTTAGTCTGAAATTGAGAAATGTCAAATGAAATGCAGAAAAAAACTTGACCTTTAGGTGTGGTTCACATTCAACATCGGCCCATAAAATTTAACCACCCTTTATTAGAAGGTGGTTCGATAGGCAGACACGGGAAGCAGTCAGACCTAGTGAACCAGTGGAAACCCAGTGATGAAAGACGGGGAACGCTTGCTGTTGGCCTTGTCGTTCATTTAGATCCATTTGCTTCGGAAGCGGCAGAGATTATGGGTGGCGCTACAGCCCGTAGAAGGCCAAGGCCTAGCTTCTCAGCAACCACTCGTGTTGTGCGTTCTATCACGAGTGGAAGGGACTTACAGTTTTTATGCCGACTCCGAACGGGCCAAGTTTGAGAAGCTTTTTCTAGACAGTTATACTCTTTGAGCATTGTCAGTGACTCGAAAGAGGTGGGGTCGTGAAAAGTATGTCTTGTCATACCAGGAATCGAACCTAGACCTAGAGTCGACGCACGTATCCACAACGCTACGGGCCACCACAAGCGGCAGAGAGGCAGCAGGAAAATGACAATTCTCCTTACTTCCGATCAGAAACTAAGATTTGCTAATGATTCGACGTTCTTGTGTGTCTCTGTCTACAGACAGACAACATTGTGATCGCTGTCAGAGAGCTGATCACGAAGACGAAGGCACGGTTGTGCTCTGCTGCAAGAATGGCCCAAATGAGGAGTACCAGCATTCACGGCTCATATGTGGTATTCATCGGATCCGTGTGAACGAATGACTTTACTGTCGAGTGCCAGAGGCTCCGCCAAAGTTGATACCGGGTTCGATTAGGATACAGTGGCTGACTTCCAACGTGGGCCCTTTGTGTTACTCCGGGGATGCAGGCGATCTAGTTGACACTCGTGTAAATATGGGGGGACAACGTGGAATATTCCACATTCTTCAAAGAACATACAGCAATCCCCCGGTTTGCGTCGCTTATTGGGACCGGAAAGTTGCGACGCAAATCGAAACGACGCTAAACCGAAACACGATGCATAACTGTGATTCCATTTTTCCCATTAAAGGACTTCTCATTTTTATAAATTGTGTATGTTGTAATGAAGTGGCTGTTTCAGCAAATTTTTCAATTTTATCAGCGTCTCTGGAACAAATAGATTTTACTGTAGAAGGGGCTATTCCAAGGTATCTTCCAATACGAACAGCCTTTTCACCCGATTTAAACCGCTTCAAAATCTCCGACTTTCGTTCTAAACTTATTTGGTTTCTTTTTTGACTCATTTTTGAAAAAACATTTTCTTTTAACTTGACTAGCAACCTGACCTGAGCAAACGTATCAATGAAACTGAGGAGCAGACATCTGTCGCAACCAATTTGAGGTTTCCCGCAATTTAGGGAATTCCCCAGAAATTGGCAATCCTACAGCAAGACACGCACTTATGCGTTATATTTACGTTAAAAAATCGCGATGGGACAAACATTTTCTTGTTATCGACGCAAATCGAAGCCATCGTGGCAAACCGAAACATAAACTTTGAAGTTACAGAGTATTTTTAAAACAGGAACGACGCAAACCGGGGTATTGGTGTATGCAACACCACAGAAACAGATCTTTGCGAAAAGTCTGGCGCATGGCGATGCGGTGCTCTTCCTCAGGCGGATGGATCAAAAACTGACTCAGAATTGGGGTGTGGTGTGTATTTTGACAAATTTGTTGGTCTTCTTGAATTTGTACAACATCTTTAGTGATTAATGGTGTTGTGCGGGAATGTTCTTTAAGAGGTTAGGTGGTTCCTGCCCCGACATGGTTAGGTTAGGCTGCAGTGGCTGTGCCTCACGCGCGCTTTATACCTGCTCCTAGCTGTCAGCTGGATGGCGCCGTTGGTTGAGTGCCTGCCCCTGGTTAGTGGGGGTCTCCGGTTCGAATCCCAGTAAAAGCAAAGTTATAACGCTTTTATCCGGTTTTCAAATCTGGTCCAGTAACCATTTGCCGTTGGGATCAAATTAACGGCACTATCACTGGAGTTGTCGATCAGTGGTGGTAGTCTGACTATGGGTATCACAATGGACCAACATGGTCTAAGTGTGCTGGCGATTTCGCTGGCAGCCCAACTACCTACCTATCTACTCCTAATCTTGGAGCCAGTTGGTGCTTATAATAAAGCGGCTGAGTTCGCTGAGGTTGTTGAAATAGGAGGCCACTAAATGTGAGTACCTACAAGAGCAGAGGCAGTGTTTTGCCGACACATCAAGAGACCTCTTAACATCTGGCCGCGCTTTCGTTTCTCTTCCTAATTATATCATTGCCAAGCTATTGATGAATCAGTCGTCATTCAGCACTGCTGTCATTTTGAGTTAGGTTAGTTTATCAGTCAGACTTATTGCCGTTTGCAGATACTACACCTAAATCTGCATCATAGCCAAGTTACACTTAAATCTTACGTTCGACTTTACCTATTCTTCGTTGCTCGTAAATATTTAATTCGTACTTCACTACGACCCGGTATTTTTTAAATGCAACCAAGTTCACTTCGATTTCAAATTTCATATTTGCTATTTTTAATGAGTGAATGTGAGTTTTAATGTGGGCTTCATAGATGGCGCCAATCGCGAATGGAAGCAAAGCTATTCGAGGGAAATTATTTATTGACAATTGCAATTTCGATAGATGTCTTCGGTAATTTTATGTTGGCTTAAAAGGAACGCTTTATGTCCTTCGAACCTGTAAAAACCATCCTGTATGCACTCGAAACGTGAATTGGCCCGAAAACAGCAATGCTCTGAAAATAATTAACTGTCAGGTAAAGCTTAATGTGATAAGTACATAGTTGAATGATATGTAGGTGCAATAGAATTATGTCTTGGAAATATATCTTCAAGTGAATCTTCAAATGAATATGGAAATTTCAAATTTGATTCTGCTGTAATCAAGGACATAACCTTCATTGCTGGTTATGTCCTTGATTTGCCGAAAACTTTTATGAACCGAAGTTCGTCAAAGCTATAAAAACATTAATTTCTGTTGAAGGCACGACGAGGCACGCCAACTTCTTAAATGTCTATCACAATAAAACAAGTAATTCAAACTCCATACTCAAATTTCTCCACGACGATATGTCACTGTCAGTATTAAAGTGCAACTTAAAGTCTTATGATCTACTATTTCTTCAACTATTATTTCAACGACTTTAGGATCTACTTTTCGAATCGTCCAAACCGCTAAGTTCAACCTAACTTGTTAAGTGGAACTTAAATCCTTAAGTGCAGTATCAGCAAACGGCCCTTAGACCAATTAGGACTCATTGTGGTACCAAGTGGATCTCAAAGCTTTCACTCTTGGATCCAGTTGGTGCTTAGGTTAGTTTAGGTGGAAGTGGCTGACTGCTAGACCAGCAGTCACACTTAGGCCAGAGTAGGCCCGTTGTGATACCACGCGGATCTTAAAAAAAAACTATTCCGCACACCAGTTAATGCTTTTGATAAAGCAGAGGACGAATCTCTTCTTCTATGGATTAGCAATTACCTTTCGAACCGTTCAATTCAAGTTGTTTTGAATGGATTCAAGTCTGATATCCACCAAATAAATACTGGTGTACCCCAAAGCTCTGTTCTGTCTCCGACACTCTTTCTTATTTTTGTTAATGATCTCTTGTCTGCTACTTCTAATCCAATCCATTCCTTCGCTGATGACAGCACCCTCAGCTTTTCATATCCGTTCCGAGACACGACCCTGCCCTTCGGCCGTAGAATTGGAACGGCAGCGTATGTTAAGCACATTGAATTCCGATCTCCGACAGCATAATTAACTGGGGAAACAACAACAGAGTGGAATTCAAAATTTCAATGCTGTCTGCTGTCACTCAAGCGAACCCTAGCCATTATCCATGAATGGCGCTTGTGTCGATGAAACCGGAAAGCTTTCCATCCTTGGTGCATCAACACAACACTTAGGTGGAACGATCACATATTTGAGGTCGCCAAAAATGCTGCGAAATGTTTAGGTTTCCTTAATCGATGCAAGAAATATTTGACCCCCTCTGATTTGCCTTTCATTTATAAGGCGTATATCCGACCCAAGCTTGAGTACAACGCTCATATCTGGTCTGGTGCCCCAAAGATCACCCTGCACGTGGTACCTACTAGATAGTATCCAAAAGCGAGCGATAAAACTTATAGGAGGCAACAATGTCGCAAAGTTATTAGACTCGCTCGAACATCGACGTACCGTTTCTTCTTTGTCCGTATTTTATCGCTATTTCAACAAACGCTGCTCAAGTGAGCTAGCCAACTGCATTCCTCCTCTTCATGAATTCACCCGCAATACTCGTCTCGCCAGGAATGCTCAGCAGTTTACCCTTAAGCCTACTTTCGGACGCACAGTTAAATTTAGAGACTCGTTCTTCAGCGAATTTGGAATGCTCTTCCCAGCCCTATATTTCCCACAGACTACAACCCGCAGATATTTAAGACCAATGTGCACAGGTACCTTCTCTCCTTTTCTCCCTCTATACCTTCGGCCCGTGCTGTGTCTTGACCCCGGACAGTTTAGGGTGTTAGCAATCCCTTGAGCGCGCGCAAATTAAAAACAACAATAAAGCAGAGGATTTGACTAATTCCAGTTGGTGCTTGCTACAAGGTGATCTATCTGAGTTACGAGGAAGCTCTTCTGCTCTCTAAAATGTTTGTTGAAGCAGGCACTGCACGAGCAGAGGAGGTTGTGCATGGCCTGCTCCTCCTTGTCGTCCGTGTAGCTTCTTCAGAAATGTTTGCATGGCCGACCCTGTCCAACTGGCTTGGCTACCAATTGCGCAGTGTTCTGGTTATTGAGCCGACGTGTGTCCGGAGTGTTGGCCTACTTAGTCTAAGACGGCGAGAGAAGCGAGGATGGCCAAGTCTGTTTTGTTTAAAGGCACCTTGTGCTCTGCAAACGTAGGCGATTGGTTAGCCTGATTGTAAGTTTTTTTTTAAACGATGTTTCACTGTAGCGAGAGGCTTAGGTTTCATCTAGCGACTTTATCGGCACCTCAACTGCGGCGGCATCCAGTTGAGGCAGTTATTTAAACGCTCGGTCATCTCGTCAAAAGGAATTGAACCTAGACAGGTAGTTCCAAGTGCGTAGGAGTCGACGCACATACCCACAACGCCACGGGCCACCACGTCAAAATACAGCCAACTATCCCCGAAGTCTTACGAAGTGACATTGTCCAAGGAATTAGAGTCAGCATGCGATGTCTATTGGATACCACATTATTCCTCAGCCAGGACAGTGATCTTTGACCCTTTGATCCTTATGGTTTCTGGCTGAAACACGTTGCAATCTTTAGAGAGATGTACGGATAACAATATAAAACTAAGTATGCTTCCCTCTACCGCCCTAGTTGTGGACGCGATAGGTGGCGCTGTTGTTGAGATTTTTGGAAATACTCCATTTTGTACCCATTTTTTGGTGATTTATCTCATTGCCTGCACTCTTACCAAACAGGTCTGAATTGCCTGGCGAAGATCACGGGGTTTGGTCTATTAGGCCATACTTTGTACCCACATCTCGCTCTTCGGAGTAGAAACCTACATCAGTCTCCGAAACTTCCCAGACGACCGAGCAGCGTCTCATTGTTAAACCAATCCATTCTAATCAGGAAGGAATGATCGTGGAGGCTGCCGGTGTCGTTGGGATCGAAATTGGATTCGGTAAGAACAGTTGAGTGACCGTTACGAAGTGCGGTCCATGATCGAAGTAGTCTTGAGTGGAACCGTTGCTACCTGCGCTGCCGGAGGAAGGTAGACAAGTATGTAAACTGCTGCAGCGGGGTTAGGGTTCCACGGAGCATAAGTGTGCTGAGATGGAACGAGTCTAACTAACTAACACAGTGAGGTAACTGCCATGCACCAACTCTGGATTCTCCATGACATCTCCTGGCAGCTCGTGACTTGTCCTGGCATCTCCTGACATCGCCTGGCAGCTCCTGACATCTCCTAACATCTCCTAACATCTCCTGGCCTCTCCTGACATCTGGCATCTCCAGGCAGCTCCTGACATCTCCTGGCATCTCCTGGCATCTTCTGACATCTCCTGGCACCTCCTGGCATCTTCCGGAATCTCCTGACATCTCCTGGCAACTTCTGGCATCTCCTGGCATCTCCTGGCACCTCCTGGCATTTTCCGGAATCTCCTGAAATCTCCTCGCATCTCATGACATCTCCTGGTATCTCCTGGCATCTCCTGGCATCTCCTGGCCTAACCTGGCCAGAGTATGATAGACCAAACCAGCGTGATAGCACGATTAAGCTATAAACCACCTGAACCTAACCTAACCTAGACCATACCCGACTAAATAAATGCCGAACCCAGTCTCGGAGCTGGATCAACGTGTCCAGTTGAATGATGGATTACCAAAACATTGGATACACTTACTGGGCAGACCTTCTCTATGCTGTTGAGTTTGAAATGTCAGCTAGTGCGTGGCATGTGCAGCTTGCTGCTGTCCGCGTCCTTGAATCGCCTTAGAAGTCGATCAAGAGGCTCTCATTCTGTCCCGGAGACAGTGTCCGATCCAGTTGTAGACGAAGCGGTCTCTCTATGGCAATTCTCTGCATTTGGTTGGGACTGCGTGGACTTGGGCTCAAGAGCTGATTGGATTAGTAGAACCCTCTCTCGAAGGACCTGGCTAGCATTATATAACACCTTGATCATCCATGTCCTGGTGCGGCAGCATAGTCAGTCTCAAGAGCAGAAGTTGAAGCCCTTGGTCATTTCGCGAGAAAAGTTCTGCGTTCTATCTTTGGTCCTGTGGAGGAGAAGATTTAACCACGAAGTGTACAGCGACATGAGCCTAGCCTAGCCTAGTCTACGGACTCTACGCCTAAGATGGCTGAGCTATGTAGAGCGCATGGGCCACACTGCTTCTTCGAATCCGAACCAGTGGGACAACGCAATAGAGGACGCCGCAATAGAGGACGCAGCAATAGACGACGCGCCGACGTGGAGAAGGATATCAACCAAATTTGCGTGCGAAATTGGAGGCGGCTGGCTAAAGATCGTGCCAGCTGGAGATTCTTGTTGGCTGAGGCCCATGTCCACCTCGGACTGTAGAGCCAGAAGAAGAAGGTGGTCCTGGGCATAGGCTGGGAGTGCAATTGTTCTCTGAACGTACAGACTTATGTCGACTCCAACCTTTAGCTAGACACTTCTACTCTCGAGTCTCGACTCGTTGTCAGTCTCTCGAGAAAGGTGAATCCCTGAAATATTACAGTAGCTCGTCTCTCGAATTGAGTGGTTTTCGTTAGTCGTTGAGATCCATCGCGTGTGTCCTAGAGAAAGCAGGCCCTTCTTTAGATGCCCCTTCTCATTCTCCATTGCCCCAGCTCCAGTCAGCTAATGCCTTCGTTCCTTGCCTGGGATCGCCTGGAGCTGTCGGTGGAAATGAACAACCGTCTTTCTTTTGCTATCACAGTCCCCCACGCACGTAAAGTTGACTACTCCCCCAATCACGCCACGGCAAACACGAATGCTTTGCACGAACGACTCCATTCCCTGGGACAGTCTAACGCCTGCCTGTGTCTGCCCCGCAGCACTTGTTTACCACGTAAAACCTCTTACAAAACAAAAATGTTTCTATGTACCACCCCAGCGAGCGAACGAGCGAGTGAGTGAGTTACTATCTCGCCTGACGGCTGGGTCTTGTGTCAGGTGTCACGCTTGCGGCGATTACGCTTATCATCCTGTGTACAAAAGGTTTTGCGTATCCAGACATACGCAGCTTTTTTATTATTTCGGCTGAGGCCTCCGACTTGCGGTTTAATCATTCCAAAGTGCAGAGCAGCTCTACTGCGCGTCTCCGATGGGTGCTTGGCGCCACTGGAATTGTGGCGGAATTTCTTCTTGGAAAGCAGTGATATTTGCATTGAATGAGTGTCACTCGTCGGGCATGGCGGTCGCAGTTTATGAGGTGTTATTTGGTTTCTTTGGAAACATCGTCGGTGGTGGGGTTTTGACGTCAGCGCGTGTTTCGGGGAAATGGTTTCAATTGAATTTGTGCCACGTGCTGCGTGCAGTTGGGCACGGATGCGGTGACACAACATGCATGACACAATATTCGATGATTTTGTGGATACGTCACAAATGAACTCCGCTTCATCGAGGTGGTTCGACGGGGAGTAGAGCGGACGAGATGGGTTTATGTGCGTCCTCCCCAAACCCCAAGAGCTCTGAATCTGACGCTGCATTGGCAAGAATGAAGCTCTAGTCGCTAAATGCACAACGATTTGGTGTGTTGATTGTGCTCTTGAGATTTGTGCTCAACTATCATATCGCCGTCGGCGGCCCAGTGGCCAGGAGTAGATGGGTCTTCGTGCTGAAACTACATGTCCGTAGTTCCCCTTAAGCGCTGGATAAATTCAAAAAGGGCAACACAACAACACCAGAGCAACTTGCACTCCCTACTGTGACCGTTCTTGTGGATGGACTAATTCTCATTCGCGACGAATTCGTTTCTTAAAGGACAGAGTGAGTGAAAAAGGAGCCCCATCGAAGAAGGGAATGGATAATTACTTACTTACCAGGCCAGCAGGAGCATTAGTTGCCTTCCTTCCCTGACGGTCCTGGGTACGATGCTTCCAGCCATCAAGGCCAAGCTGTCCTGCGTCCGCGATGTCTTGGTCTCGGTGATACGATCTTCCTCTCCTTCTCGAGGAGGCTGGCATTCGAAGATCCTCTTAGATGGAGCATTGATGTGCATGCGCTCGATGTGGCCAAGCCAGTCCAATCGACGCATTTTTGCCTTTCGGACTGTGTCCTCTCCTCCATTTACCTTCCTTGCAGACGGTACCATATGTATATCCGACGTAGCAGCAAGAATCAACTCTGCTGTGCTGCTCATCGTCCAGCTTATGGACGAAGCTTCCCAGCAGCTTTGAGCCCATTTTTTTTGACAAGTCGAAGTAGCAGCGGTTGCCAAGGGCGATTCCTAGTCGGAACTCCACTAGGATGTCGTTTGTGGAGTTCACGTTTGCCCGAGGTAGGCAAACTCCTTCACTACCTCGAAGTTCTTGCTCGTGTTGTCGATCGTGATGTTTTGTCCCAGGTCATGTGTGACGGATTGATTCCTGCTCGACAGCATGTACTTCGTCTTTTTTCCTCCTTATTGAGTGACTTTAAGAGCAGCTCGTTTCCCCTCTTCTTCAATCGCCGTAAAAGCTGTGGTGGACTGCGACACTTTGGGACGATGTCGATGTCGTCTGCGTGGCCCAACAGTTGGACCGACTTGTAGACGATAGTGACTTCCGTGTTTGTAGCTGCCCGCCGCACCGTCTTCTCCAGCACCAGATTGAAGAAATCACACGGCAGCGCATCTGTTTGCAGGTTTCAAACGGCTCGGAAATTCTTAAGCCTAACTGCACGGTTCATCGAGTGTGTGTTAGCGTGGTGCGGGATCCCTGCCATCGCATCGAATAGCTCCTTGCGATAAATGCTGTCGTATGCGGCTTTAAAAACGATGATAAGTTGGTGCGCATCGATTTGGAATTCGCTCGTCAAAATGGGAGTATGTTTCAGTGATGACTTCTCCAAAATCTCTTACCGTCCCGCCATTTGTTCAGGTTTCGAAAAAGTCCCTGGGGACTAAATGTGGAGAGCACAGGGTGGGCCAACTACAAGTTTCTTTTTAAAACTGCAATAAAATGAACAAAATGAAGTTTTGTCCATGAATTATGGTTCTAAAGGGTGATTTTTTAAAAGCTATAGGAAAGTTTTTCACAAAAAAAAAAAACACATAAAATTCAGAAAAATGCATGAAATCTTTATTTGAATCGATAGTACGGTCCATATAATTTAATGTTTGAAGATTATTTCATGCAAATGTTGACCCTGAATGCGCCTCAAATGGTCCATCCGCTTAGTCCAATTTTGGCATACTCTTTCCAACATTTCGGCCGGTATCTCACTAATAAATGCTTCAATGTTGTCCTCCAATGCGTCAATTGAATCGAGCTTGTCTGTATAGACATGAGCTTTAACATAGCCTCGCAAAAAATAGTCTAAAGGCGTTAAATCGCACGATCTAGGCGGCCAATTGATCGGTCCCGAACGTGAAATAAAATGTTCACCGAACTCGCCCCTCAATAAGTCCATTGTTGCGCGTGCTGTGTGGCATGTGGCACCCGTCTTGTTGAAACCACATGTCATGCAAGTCAAGCTTTTGCATTTTGGGCAAAAAAAGTTGGATATCATCTCACGGTAGCACGGTTAAGCTCACCATTCACAGTTACGTTACGATTCGCATCATCTTTGAAGAAGTACGGTCCAATGATGCCACCAGCCCATAAGCCGCACCAAACTGTGACTTTTTCCGGATGCATTGGTAGCTCTTGCAATGCTTCTGGCTGATATTCACTGCAAAATCGACAATTCTGCTTATTTACGTACCCATTGAGCCAAAAATGAGCTTCTGACCATAAAATGGAAGAAGCGCGCGATGAACTTTCTTAACAGAGCACGCATTTTGATAATAAAATTCAATAATTTGCAAGCGTTGTTCGTTTGTAAGACGATTCATGGTTAAATTATAGACCAAACTGAAGATGTTTGACAGTGAAACAATACACGAAACGTGCATCAGCTGTCTAAACCAGTGTTGCCAAAAAGATAATAGCTAAAAAATCACCCTTTATTAGTAAGACCATACATTCCCATTAATTATGAAATGCAACGTCGTTCAAGCTGCCGCGGCTGGCTTCGCAGAAGCGCATTCTGTCACCACAATTTTCCAAGACCTTGTTGATGGTTTCGGACTGTAGCTCACGAATTGCTTGGATGATATTGACCTGAAGTGCTTGAATCGTTGCCGGATGGTTGGCATAATATCGGTCCTTCATGGTTTCCCACAAAAAAAACAGGCCAAAGGGGTCAATCGCAGCGCCGAGGCAGCCAATGGACATCGCCAAGATGGCTGATAACACGATTTTCGAATTTGGTGCGCAAAAGATCGATTGCGGCATGTGCTGTGTGGCATGGAGCACCATCCTGCATGAACCAGAGGTCGTCCAAATCCATGTCTTCAATTTCAGTAAAAAAAAAGTCGGTTAGCATGGCTGTGTAACGCCCACCGTTGACCGACACGTTGTTCCCATTTGTTGCCTCAAGGGAAGAAGGCCTCAGCAGGCGCATTCTCATCTGTGCGCACCCGTACGACGACTGGGACCATGAGTGTTGGCCCATAGTCTGTCGAACTTCTTGCACAAACTTGCGTACAGCGGTTGCGGTGGCTGCCGGCTAAAACATCTTTTCAAAAAACGCACTGCTTGGGCTACAAAGCACCCACTTTGGAAACAAGTTTTCAATAATTCCCAACGTTGTTCAAGCGTAATGCGACTCATTTCGTTCCGCGGAGGTATGATACTGACTTTCTGCCAAGATTTCGAGCGGGAAACAGCTGTCAGTGTCAAAATAACCGATGATTTATAAAAAAACCCACTGGATGACCCACCCTGTAGTTCCTTTACACTATAACTGGCTACGATGAATGTCCATCTCTTATAAGGGTGTGGACGCAAATCTTGAGCAAAAACGCCGTAAGACGAGCTCAAATGCTCGGTTGGATCTTCTTCAACACTTTCACTAAAAGCAGACAAGTTTCCTGTAAAGCCTGCATTTGGTGATGCACAGGTCTTAAGACGTCTGTCACAGAGCCGGTCACTGCGAATTTCTTTCCAGTTTTGCCTTAACTACGCTCAAATGTGCTGTTGGATGGGTGTGTTTCATAATCTTCTCGCAATAGGCGAAACGTTCACCCAACAGAACCCTCATTTTTGCAATAAGTTTTACGTTCATCGGGTGACAGTTCTGTTTGACGTCTCTGACTGAGACAGGGATGTCACATGCCGACCTCCCACTTTCAAAGCTTCACTTCATAACCATCTTCACGCCAGAATCTCCGCCCAGCAATATCAAATTCAAATGAACCCTCATGTGTCGTTTGCAACGACTCCTATGTCAATTAAACGATGCCATTACCATTGATTGACACACTCACTGTGCACAGTATCAGTGTCGAAATGATGTGCTCCTCCTTGACTGTGGGATCAATTGGTTGCCGTAATAGCCTTGTCTAGCAGATTCCCCCTTCAAATCTGCTCATGGCACTCATGCTACGGCCAAAAGTCAGCAAATGTTTACCGACAAAAACATTGCTTCCTTCGCCGGAATAAATTAGTGACCCTGTCAGGGGACCCGGTGGAGGACGACGACGACGTTATTGATCGGCTCTGTTCCCAGTCACTTTGCATATCCGCTGAGCTTGGTTGGTAATTCCTTGAAGAAGACGCCCGCACCAGTGATGTCGCTTAAATTCAAATATGCCCTCCCAAAGCGATTCACACCGAAGTTCGCATTAATTCGGAGAACAGCACACCATCGCACCCACAACACGCACGCGGTGCCGAAGAACACTCACTCTGCGCCTTCCGCCTTCCGCCCCGCGCCCGTTCGTTCGCTCCTCCTTGGCCATTCCGCAGAGACACTTCCCAACAAATATTCGGTCCTTATCAGTTGACATTCTGCCATTAATTACACAGTCGGCATCCGAGTGAATCAAGAAATTCCAATCTCAACGTTCGTTTTCCGTTGCCGACAAGCACCGACATTCGATGTTTTTGAACCCAACCCAGTGAACATCGTTTTTGGGATTCCTCTGCGTTGCATCCGAAATGTGCTCGCCCGACCGAGACGATGTAACAACCCTGCAACGTTGCGAATCAATCGAGTTCTGATCCGAATGAACTCAGCCCCACTGTGCCTGGCAATGGTGGCGCTGGTGCTGCCTAATTAGGGAGCATGAGCCTCCGGACTGACCGCACACGGGCCCCGGATCCTCTGGGCGCGTTCCTCGGTTAAACTTCGCATCGCCACATGTGGTGTGAAGTTCCCAGCACATCGTTTATATCTCGTTAACCCACAAGATGGTTTCTGTGTGTTCTCTTTGTTTTTTGGGGCCAATAAAGTGTCGTCGTTATCGTTATCGGTATCGGTAACGTGGCTGTGCTGTGCCGATGCTCAGTTTTGTTGAACTGCCGTTTGCAAGTTGATTTGCAGGTCATTGGTGCGCGTTTTAATCGGCTTCGGGCGTTTCTCTGCGTTTCTCGTCTTGCCAAACGACTGCTGCTGCGGTGTGGGTTTTCGGTTTTCGGGTGGCGTGTGGTGGAAGTGTCTGGATGAGGCTTATGTGGAGGCGATTAGCTTGAATTTGAGGGGGGAAAGTGTTCCCCGATGACGGCGTGTGGGTCTGGTGCGCGTGTGGGATATAAAATCACTGCTGAATTGCTGGCATCATGGATAAGAGATGAATTGCAAGAGGCGCTTACTTGCAGAAAGTGGATGCAACAGAGCGGCAACACTGTGAAGAAGTCGCGCTCTGTTGGAGAACAATTTTCACGAGGTGCTTACAACAAGCAAGCGCACCAGCAATTGGAGCAGGAACAGTGATTAGAAGATGAAAAGTGGGCGAATTGTGACAGCAGACTTGTCAACAGACTCGTCAAAGAGCATCCGCGACGTCAGGTGATTGGATTATTTCCTTGAAACCGAACCCATGTTCCGAACTCAGCCAGTTTAAACTTAATTCTCGTCTAGGTTCGTCAGAGTCAGTGGGAGCCGGCGATGACAATGCGAAAAATTCGCACAACTCGTTGCGAGACTAATTAGATATTCGTCGCTGTCAGCTGTTGTGACGACGACGACGACGATGACGACTCACTCAAGCGACGACATGAAGACATCCATTTAAGGAGCCAAAAATACTCTGCACACCCGTCCCACGACAAGTCACCATGATTAAGTCCGTGCGGACCAGTGAACTCTCATTGTGCGCTCATCAGCACCAGGTACAAGCAAATTGACTTACCCACCATCACCCCGCCCGCTGCTTGTGTCGCTCGTTATCCTGCAAAGCTCGCTGAAGAGGAGACGGCCCACCACCGTCGCAGCCTGTTGTGAGAAACTCTTTTGCTTTCCTCGTTTCGTCGTTAGATAGATACTTCGGTTCCACCGGAACCGTTGAAATCTTAATTAGAGCGGACTTATTTGAGGTCCCGCGCCAGGACGAGCGCCGGAATGGGTCGTGCCAGCCTAAGGCTGACTGACGACAACAAACCAGAAAAACAAGAAAAAGGAAAACACCCTCACCCACAAAACGATGGCAAAATGAATGGCCGCCAGGGTGCGCGGGGCTCGTATTTCCCGTGTACTCGTGTGTCCTTACAGGCGAGCGGCAGATTGTCTTGCCTCGCAGTCAAGGTGAAGGGTCCTTGGGAGACGAGAGTTGTGAATTTATCTTGCTTTTCACAAGTTATTTTTTTCTTCCTTGCCGAATTTTAATGATCACTCCGCCTCCCTCGTTTTGGGTTGTTTTTTTGGCAGCTTTTTTTTCTTGGATACGAATGGACGGTTGGGGCGCCGTGGAATGGAAACTGTGGATATCACTCCTGGCGACTGTATCCACGTTGCTGCGTGAGAGTCCTGCGTACACACGCAGACACTTAATTAAATTCTTAGGCTCCCCAAACGCTTGCGTTCGCGTGCGTCCGAAGGACACCAGCCCCCAGCCCGGTGTTAGCAATTATTTGTTTCTCTCTTACCTGCGTGGACGGGGGGAGAGCAGGGAGTGCACTGACTGGGGTGTGGTTACGACCAAGTTATAGTCTATTCGTAGGTGGATAAAAAGTTTGTCGCATTCCCACGAGCCTACTTCGCAAAAGTTTCGACGACAGCCGCCGAGATGTCGACGACTTTTTGATCTCTTCCGCAGAAGGAGTGATTGCTATTTACTTGTGGGGCTCAGTGGAACTGGATTGCTGGGGGAACACTCGTCAGAGTTTTCGTGTGTCGCGTGCCACGTTGTAGAGGTGGACTAGACCTCCTTCACAGCTGCATCCCATGCCAGCTCTGACACAAAGTCAAGTCAAGGTTGAACGGCAAATCCTCCCGTCACCTTGGCAACCGTCTTTAACTGTAACACTTCTTCGATGCCCTTGGACATGTAAATAATTCAGCTTGACTCCCGAAGAAGAAGAAAAAAAAGGTAGACAGATCGCATTAAAAACTGCCACACCCATCAAACGGCAGAACCCATTTCATTTTTCTTTAATATCCGCCCTAATCCCTTGAGCATCCCCCCCATTCACCGGAAATGTCAAAGTTTAGGCAAGGAAATCACATTTTGTCACGAAGCCCCAAAAGCAATTTGATGGACAAAAAAAAAAAAAAAAACCACATCAACACGTCATCACAAATCGTGACTCCCCGAGTGAGCGCTTCACCAATCGGTGAACTGTACGCTCTGCACTCACACCAAGGTCATCGCGGTTGGACATGGTGTGACTTTAACAACTGCTTTTGCGTCGTTTTTGTGCGCTCCCCCGCCCTTGTCACGTCGTGGGTCAACTGTGTGAACGCGCACGCTTTACGACTGCCTAGGTGGACGAATAAAGTTTTTAAGTGCTTCGCGGTCCTAAAAGACGCTTCCTCAATTGAAATATAATCCGAGTCATAGCGCGAATCCCAGCACTGTGTGGCGATAATTAAAAATTCTCGACGCTAATTTTGACATTCATTCAGTTGGCAGTTGGCCGAGACCAGTCTGTGGGGAACTCTGTTCGACACAGAAACGATTGCGATTACGACTCAACTGGCGTCCTTAAGTGGCTGCGTATCTAGGAGAGATAGGGATGGCATTAAAAAGGCTAAAAGATTGCAAGCAGACCGCAAACAGTCGACAGAGTGAGTCGCTGTGAGGATAAAAGTCGCAATTGAATCCTGACACAGCAGGGAGTTGGGGAAGTCAGCCAGCATTTCGTTGCAAATGACGAGCACTGGTGACGGTAGATGTGACGCGCAGGATGTCGCAGATTTGACTGGTTTTGACTTGACGTGGACAACTTTCCATTATTTTGAGAATGATGGCATTTTTTGCTGCGAAATTTTAGCACAGATCTGGTTTTGATGGAGCGCGTATTCATGCGACGGACTTGACTTTATTACTTTGGGTGGTATTTACTCAAAAAAAAAAGGTAGTTTGCCGACGTCAATGATTGACGCTTGTCTTCTGAACGACTTCTTACTTATGCACTTCTCAAGGCAACCCATTGCTGGTCTGAAATGCTGCTAATGGACGCCAATAAAACGGATGTTGAAGAGTGGAAGCAGTGTGCTTGTTACCGCCGTGGATGCAAAGAAGCTTCCACTGATTGACATCCGTTTGATTTATGTCCATTAACACAGTCCCAGACCGCAGCTGCCTTGAGTGGATAATCACTTATTCCCGAAGGTTCAGTGTTCCTGCTCAAACCAAGAGGATCGCATTAGAAAAGCCTCTTAATCGGGGCATATCTGCGACGCATCATTGTCTTCAGGACTGGATCCACTTCTTTGAATGACACGGACTGCTTCCTGCACTTCAAGGCCTCTAGAATTTGTTCAACTCATTCAGTTTGAGTCTGAGGTCGAGCACCATTTAGCCGATTAGCAAGAGCAGTCAGCCGTGTACCACATGTTGTCCATTATTTACACTCGAGCAATCCAAAATAAAGGCCTGACCCTGTGTTTAAACGCTCGAGAGTCTGAGCTGGTTTAACACTTGACCAGATCGTGCCTCCATTTTACTGAATTCCCAGTTTCTGCCTCTCATGGCATGGACTTCACCTTGCCCCATTTAGACTCTCCCCTGAGACAATGAGTGAATCTCAACTGCTTAAGCTAAGCGTTTGATTTATTACTTACTTCTGAGCTTGAGCTGGACTGCCTTTCATCCTTGACGGTCGCTGACACAAAGCATCCAGGCATTATGCACAATTTGTCTTGCTCTCCTTCTCCTTCTCGAAAAAAAGAGGCTTTGTTTCGGAGACCCTCTTAACTGAAGCACTCACTCGATGTGGCCGAGCCAGTGAAGTGGATTTGCCTTCCGGACAATCTTTGCGCAGCTCTTAGAGGTCGATTCGTGTCTTCTCTCGCATTCAACTTCCTCCCAGGCATGGCCAAATATCAGTCGAAGGTACCACAAATCCACTCTGCAGTTTAGCTTAGCGTCCAGTTTTCGGCTCCATATGGAAGAACTGCATGAATAAGAGTCCCGTAGAGCATAAAATTGGTCCTTCGAGCCGAATTTGTTTGAACGAACGCAATAAGCAGCCATTGTCAAGGGGATTCTATGACCAGCTAGCTGGTCTTTTGCGGAGTTGTCATGTGCTTTTATGGTGGACAAACTCCTTATTGCTTCCAGGCATTAATATAAGTTGTGCCACAGTCCGGACCTGATCCTATGTTCTACAAGAACCACCCGTGTTGTGGCTTCTATTGTTCTCTCTCGATTAAGGGACAGTCCACAATTTTATGCCGACATCGAACGCAGAAGTTTGAGAAGCTATTTCTAGACTGGTGATAAGAGAAAACTAGCAACTGAATAGAAACCAACAGCGTGAAGAGTTCAATGACTATTTACTACGTACTGATCCCGACTTGATCTATTGCGCGACTGACCCGCATAGTCGCTGCCGCAGGCTTTTATACGCTGCATCTGTAACGTTACAGCTCGGCCATCCTATCACTGATCTCGTCCTCGAGATCGGAATCGTCTTCCTCGCTAGCGTCACCAGCAAACCCTTCTTCTGGGAGTTCACACCACGGCTTAAGCTTGTCTGACGCCATGACGGTGTTGAACTTCCGTTGGTTGCGTTGCATGTGTGGAATGTCCTGCACTGCGTACCTGTCGTTTGGCAGCACCTTGGAAACTATGTACGGCCCACGGTACCGGGGATCCAGCTTCCTTGACTGTCCGGTGGCGGCATTCTCGTTCTCTATGAGAACGAGGTCCTCTGTCTGGTGCGACGTCGGTCGTTGGCGCTTGGAGTCATACCTCGTTTTCTGCAGCCGCTGGACCTCCTCGATGTTGGTTAAGGCTACGCTTCGCCTCTTTGCCAGCTCGTCGGCCTCTACCCGCCGTCCTTTCTCCCAACTCCAAAAGAAACTTGTCCCCCGAAATGCTCCTAGGCTTATATGCGAACAGAAGCTCGTGTTGGCTCCCCTTCGTTGTGCAGTTTCGGACAGCTTTCAGCCCCCATTGGACTGCCCAGAGGTGGGTTGCCCAGTCGTCGCCCGTTTTGCCCAGTGCTGCACACGGTTCTTCTCGCAAAACTGCTCGAACATCGCCGACGTGAAGGCGGTTCCCCGATTTGTTACCACCCTTCTTGGTAGTCCGAAGCAACCGGCCACTTTATTCAGGACGGTGATAACGCCTCTGCTGTTGGTCGTCTTCACTGCTCTCAGGATGCTGTACTTGGTGAAATTGTCCACCAAAGCCAAAACGTATCTGGTCCTCCCCTTCCGTCTAGGGGATTGAACTCATCACTCTTAGTTTAGTAGTCGACGCACCTGCCCAACTATGCCAAGGCGTCAGCGACCACATACTCTTTCACTGCCTCATATGTAGTAACCGACGCACGAATCGATTCTTGCTCGACAGCTTGTTGGAGTCTATCTTAGCATGCTTGAATATAAGCATGTTTGTGATCAGATCTGCCAGTGTTTCTAGAGGTAGTCGAATTTGTCGTATCCTAGAGACCAGTTAAAAGGGAGCTCGCGCAGCAGTTTTGATTTTTTTGGATTCGGACTTAATTTTCCAGCAGAACAATTAATTTTCTTGCATGCATATATTTTGTTCGGCCCTCACTGACCTTAGAACCAGCTCCTTTCTCCTATTCATCAGTCGTCCCTTCTACCATGGCGCGTCGGGAACGAATGGGAAAATCCGCGGTGATTTTTTAAAAGCTATAGGAAAGTTTTTCAAAAAAAAAAACACATAAAATTGAGAAAAATGCATGAAATCTTTACTTGAATCGATAGTACGGTCCATATAATTTAATGTTTGAAGATTATTTCATGCAAATGTTGACCTTGACTGCGCCTCAAATGGTCCATCCGCTTAGTCCAATTTCGGCAAACTCTTTCTTACATTTCGGCCGGTATCTCACGAATAAATGCTTCAACGTTGCCCTCCAATGCGTCAATTGAAGCGGGCTTGTCTGTATAGACATGAGCTTTAACATAGCCCCACAAAAAGAGTCTAAAGGCGTTAAATCGCCCGATCTAGGCGGCCAATTGACAGGTCCCGAACGCGAAATAAAATGTTCACCGAACTCGCCCCTCAATAAGTCCATTGTTGCGCCTGCTGTGTGGCATGTGGCATGCGTCTTGTTGAAACCACATGTCATGCAAGTCAAGCTCTTGCATTTTGGGCAAAAAAAAAGTTGGATATCATCTCACGGTAGCACGGTTAAGCTCACCATTCACAGTTACGTTACGATTCGCATCATCTTTGAAGAAGTACGGTCCAATGATGCCACCAGCCCATAAACAGCACCAAACTGTGACTTTTTCTGGATGCATTGGTAGCTCTTGCAATGCTTCTGGCTGATATTCACTCCAAAATCGACAATTCTGCTTATTTACGTACCCATTGAGCCAAAAATGAGCTTCGTCGCTGAACACAATTGAACACAAATTAACTTTCTTAACAGAGCACGCAATTTGATAATAAAATTCAATAATTTGCAAGCGTTGTTCGTTTGTAAGACGATTCATGGTTAAATTATAGACCAAACTGAAGATGTTTGACAGTGAAACAAAACACGAAACGTGCGTCAGCTGTTTAAACCAGTGTTGCCAAAAAGATAATAGCTAAAAAATCACCCTTTATTACAAATCCACAACTGCCCGCCTCATCATCTTCTCCAGGACCAGACTGAAGAGATCCTATGACAGCGCATCTGCTTGCCTACATCCGGTATAGCTTTGAACAGCTCGAAAGTCATTGAATTCCACCATATGGTGCATCGCGTTTGTTCCAGCATGCTGTGACACATCTGGATACAGTCATCGAAGAGGTCCTTATGATGAATGCTGTCGGCTATTGAAGGAAACGGCTTTGAACAGATGGTGCACATCGATTTGAAACTCGCTAGTTTTCTCCAAGGATGTGCCGCATTTTGTTTATTTTGGTTTACAGTCAAGTCAATTCACCGGTGGTGGTTAGTGCGTCATTTTTCTTCTTCTTCTGTCGCTACATTCCGATGAGGACCTGTGCTTGAGCCAAAAAGCCTCTCCAGTTGGCACTATCTCTAGCCAGCTGCCTCCAATTTTGCACCCCAAGACGGTTGAGGCCCTTCTCCGTTGTCCCACTGGTTCGGAGTCGAAGACTCTCCTGGCTGGAGCACTATTGCACCATGCGCTCTACATGGGCTAACCACATTAGGCCTAACCAAGCCTGAGGCCTATGTTGTTCTTTAGGGTTTTGGTAACTGTTTCGACTTCTTCAATGCAGCGAATTGGTACTCCTTCATCGGCTGGAGTTGAGGTTCCTTCGATCACTTTCACTATCTCTGAGTGTTGGAGCGTGTTAGCGGGTGACTTATCCCTCAACCTTGCATTCTTGGCCACGCTACAGTTTCGTGGATCACATTTGGAGGCCATACAACAGGGGAGACCCTACTTGCAATCCCCTTCCTAACTCATCGGGTCTCATACCGAGCGTGCTCACCACGGCACGCAACATCGAAGAATAAGTAATGCAATATTGCCTGCAGGTCGGCAACAAGATCAAACTCATAGTTTCGTAGAGTAGAGGCTGGGTGCCTCTCCGAAACCCTCGTGGCAAGTCTTCTGGCTCCATTATGAAATGCTCCCTAGACTCTTGGGCATCCCTGATCTGGGAAGTTGCGAGAAACGTCTTCTTCTTTGGGAGTTGAAGCTTCTTTTCGCTAGTTTGATACTGGCCTTGCGTCCTGTCCATGTTATTCGTTGCAGCGTCTTTTGGTTTTGTCTCGTCCATCTAAAGGTTTTACCTGATCAGACGCACTGTGGCTTAAAGCTAACTATTTCTATTCGTCTACTACGCTTCAAATTCGTGTCAGCCCACATTTCAATTTCTTTCTCAGACCCACAGTTTCGAATGAGCGAAGCTCCTTTAAAAGTCGACACTCTTTCAACCTAACCTCATTTCAGTCTTATCTCGTGTGTAATTTATCAAAACAGAGAATGTTTCCAATTAACCTTCATTTCGTGCCAAAATTTGTTAAACAATCCCACGGAGAGACATAAACTCACCTCACCTCACCACAAAAAAAAAAAAAAAAAACTGTCACACAATTTGTTCATGGGAGTGTTCGTAAAGTACTTTTAGTGTCGGTCGCATTATTTCAACATGTGTCACTTCTGATTTGAGCAATATTGCAAACACACATTCCTAATCCAACAAGGAAAGGCCAAACGCTGGCAACAACAATATAATAAAATACTGCACCTGTGTATTATCTGGGTTATGTTGAACTTACTTACAAGTTACATGCCTCAACGGTGCGGCGGCTTGACATTAAAGAGTTGTCATCGCGAGTGATGTCCGACCGAAACCTGTTCTTGGGTAAATTGCAGTCCATTTTCGTATTCTGGTGCGAAACCAGTAACGGATTAAGTGACAGTTTAAGTGACAATGAGAATTAAAGCTACAATTAAAATGATGGAAGCAATTGCAAATTGAAGCTGTCAATTATGACATTCACAAGCTGACAATGGAAAAGTGGCGTTTAATGCACGGGCAAGTGTTAAGTAATTGTTTAATTAAAATTATTCAATTGACTATATGTTGGCGGACGTCAGGCGGAAGGTTTTGCCTGGCAGCGGGTCCCTTGTGACGTTAAATTCAATGCGTGGCTGAATTCGAGAATGGAGTTTAAATGTTTCGGTCACTGTTAAGCGCCTATCCAAGGATAAATCGAAGTTGTTGTACAATGATTTTGTAAAAAAACGATCTGACATAACTGTCAAAATACCACCAGAAGTCAACGTCAAGGAAGAATGGCTGGCAAATCGGACTTGTGGGGGATCCTTTGAGATCTCTGTCATGCTCCTGCAACCATTTTCTCTCACATCGAGGATGTGATTCATCGTTTTGTCAATACAAATCTGACAGCTGTCAAAATTATACCACAAGTTATAGTCATCGAAGAAGAATGTCTAACGATTCGATTTCAAGCAGCCAATATTTTAAAATGTCAGCCAGAAAAGTGATGCCAAACTCGAAGAAATTGTTTGACAGCTCAGGATTTTAGAAATTAACTCGTAAAAAACAACAGTCGCCCACAAATGAGCACCCGTTGCCCACAAATGGCTACAATTGATGAGAGATAAGAGGGCAGTAAGAGTTGTCAAACAATTTCTTGAAATTTGGCATCACTTTATAGCCGAAATGGCGCATAATTTCAATCTGTCTTCAATTTCGGACTCTCGGCGATGATTGAATAATTGACAGGATCTGATTCATCACTTCAAACAGGGTGGCCACTCATAACTCATCGCCGGCATGGCTCACTCGCCGAAGGCAATCCCACGCCTCATCGGGCATTTTTGCAATCCCATTTGCCGGCCGCTCTCACGCGCTTATGCAAATAGCTCCTGTCCACGCATCCACCCATTGTTTCGACAGAATGGAATAGGAGCACGTCCCTTGCATGCATAAAACCTCATCAATGCCAGGCCCACGATTAGCTAATCCCGATCCCCCCTGGTGAGCTACACACAACGGACCACACCTCTTTTCGTGTCCAACTCCAGTTCCACTGCATGGATATTACTAACGAGATTAGTGCGTCCGAGGAGAACAAAATCAAAAGGAGGAACCGAACCGACAAATGATACGAACTTAGGTACCTCCGGGTGGTCCCCGGCAGCTCTCCCGGTCCGGACACGTCTGAACTTTTACGGTCGCAACGTTCGCAGACGTAAAACTCGCATGTATACGCCATTAAGCCTACGGCAGCGTAGCCGTACAAATCCTCTGTTTAGTGAGCCCGGTGGCCCATATTGCGTCTACAAGAGGGGCTGCCTGGAGCCCCGCTCGCCGCAGCTTAATCCCGGCTCGATGCAGCAGGCACTGATTAAGATCGGGAGTGGGACTGTCGGGACGTTGTCACGCCACAAGCCGCAGTGCTGGAAATCCATCAGGTGCCACGCGAGAATAGATTCCTTTGTACGCCTAAGGCGTGTGTAATATATTCGCCGTGCTTAAAAACTCGCACGACTGCTGTCTGTCATAAACCCGGAGCGCTTGTGTGTATTCGTCCTGCTCTCCTTGGAATTAAGTGACACACTCAGTGGCAACATAACGATGATGTGCCGCGTGGGTGGGTGTGTGTACTGTGTGCTCGGCTCGTCTTTAAAGGACGCGGGTGGTATTAAAATTTAATTAAACGAACACAGGGGTGGATTCCGATCCTGATTCCGATTCCGCGTACGAAGCAGGCACAGAACGCCTCTGTTATGTCACATAATATCCATGAAGTTAATCGATCCTTAATGAAATAAACTCGGAGTTTATTGATCGAGTGGGGAAATTTGAATTGCTACGTGACACGCCGCCCGGGGTGAGGCTGTGATTTGCCGCGTGGAAATGGAAATGTCTTTCCCTTGCGTCATTAATGCCGGCAGCGGCAGCGGGCGGTAGATGAGTGGAACTGGGAATGGATTCCTCCATCTCCTTGGGTTCTTTTTTTTTTTTTTGTTTTTGTGTGTTATTTCGCAGAAAAAGGATCACGTTACACTTGGTCGTTTGTTGAGAGTTAAAAGTGTCTTGTGGGCCAACTGTTGGTGTACGTTTCGCCGGCTTGTGCTCGAGGGGCTGTGCTTTTAATTTGATATCTTCACCCACTTGTCGTGCCGTTTGGGACGTTAATTTGACTTGACTTTCAATTTCGAGGAATTTCTCATAAGCACACCGCCCGCCTTGAGTGACCTCTGGCTGTGGAGTTGCTCCCGTTTCCTGGCGGGGCGCGCGCTCTGATCGGATGTCTAGGCGCGCGGACCTCTTGTAAAGCGGATGCTTGCGTTCGAAGTTGTGGCATTCACCCTTCGGCGGCGAGAGACCTCCGAAAGGGAGCAAAAATGTGATACACTCTTCTGGCGGAGTAGGAGTTGTGTTATCTTTTGGGCATTTTTGGAAAAAGGTTCTGCCCGTGGAAAATTATAAATTCTCCTAATTGAACAACCTACCAGCCGGTGGGGGTTTGGATGCAGGTTAGGTCAGTGTCGACGACGGACGTTATTCAGCGGCGCTTATGCAACATCATTGTGGACAATTTCACACCAGAAACCTCATTTAAGGGATTGACCAATGCAAACGGTGCCAAATGAGTGATATGTGCGCCGTAAATTCGGTGATTGGACAAGCTCTAGTTGAAGTCGATCCACTTTTTTAGTTTGTTTAGTAACCAGGCTTATTCTCGCGTCAGTGAGTTTGTCCTTGGATTTGCAGTGAGGAAGGTCATCAGTTAGCGAATCGCGAGTTTCACAGATTAGCAACGTAAAACTTGTTATTGTTGAGAGTAAATTGCACTGCGAGCTTACGATCTATTGTGCGCCCTATTCATACCTTTGCTTTATTAAGAGCTCCCCTCGCATGCAGCTCTTTTCAGAGTCGTATTGAGGGTTACTTGATCCTATTGCGCGAAGGCAGAAGAGATTTATCCTAGAGTATTCTCTCTAAGCCAGTTTCCTTTAGCAATCTGAGAATGAGAGCTGGTTCTTCAATTCTTCCTCTGTTTCTTCTTTTGTGGGCTATAAAATGTTCCGGTGCTACTTTCCTAGCCAGGGAGTCGGCCATTTCATTGCCATCTATCCCTGTATGGCCAGGTATCCAACAGAGTCTTACTCTGTTACTTCTACTCAGCTTCTTGAGCTTCGGTAGACATTCCCACAAAGGCCTGGATTGGAGTATGATGTATGATGATATAGGAGAATAGCGGCACGACTGTCCGACATCATTGCTATGTCACAGTTGGTGTAGTTCCCGTCAAGATTGATCTGAGCGCATCTGTCTATGGCATAGACTTCTGGTTGAAAGATACTGGTGCATTTGCCCATGGCCCATGGCCCATGGGTCCAAATACTCCTGCCCCTGTTCCTTCATCAGTTTTTGATCCATCCGTATACCATTTTACCGCATTGTTGCTCAATCTGTGGACTATGGATTCATTGCTCCAGTCTTTTTTGGTGTTGAGCTTAATGATAAGCTCCTTTTGGAAATTGAATTTCACTAATCGCGTCGGAATGGCCAGGAGTGTTAGCTTTTTGACTAGTGCATCGGATTGTCTGGATGTAATGCACCTTCCTATCCCTTCTTTTGCCATTCTGATGATAGTTTTATTTGCACATTCTGCAGTGGAGTCAGCTCCAGTAGCACCTCCATGGTGGCAGTTGGGCAAGTTCTCATGGCCCCTGTGGTACAATGACATAGGGATTCGAAAATTCTTTTGAAGTTAGCCAAGCGCTGAATTTGCTCCACATATAATATTGTGAATATGGGAACGAAAGTTGACCTCACTAAGTCTCGTAAAGATGTGGCTGAAGGGACTAGTTCGCAGAGTTGCAGAGAAAATAGTTTCTGTGTGGATGTGGGCGTATGTAATGGATTGGCATTTAGTGACTTTAAGTTGACGATCATTTTTTTTTACACCAAACAGAAAATCTATTTAGGTTCATTCCAACGTCCCGTATTTGGGTGAGTAGCCAACACAAATTGTTGTGCTTCACCACTTTTGCTGAACAGCCTCTGACTGTAATGAATCTTTTAAAGCCCTTTCTTTGTCGAAAAATACGAACCCATTCTCAAAGAAATTTGCTTTTTGTCTATAAACCATTCTACTCAGACACGAACAGGGATTCATGGGCTGTTGCTGATGGGTCCAGGTCCAGGTCCAGGTCCAGGTCCACATCGATTAGTAGCGCCACTTATGGTATTTTCAGACGTAAGAATCTTCATATGTGGGGTTTAATAGATATGTAAATTGAAGTCAAGTCGCACCCTGGACGCATGGCTCATCAATTCCACTCCGTTTGCAGAAATCAGGAACCTCTCAGCCGTCATTGTAAATTGACGTACATTGGCGTGCAAAACTGGATACATAAATTCTGTTTTTATGGTTTTTCGTTTCCTTATGACGGATTTGATTGAAATTCAGAGCTGTTCACAATTTCAAAAAGAGAGTCACCAATGAAAGAAATGGGACAATTACAACGGCTGAAATTAAATAAAAGCCAAGTCCATCGTATGTATTCAGTCTTGCACGTTTCCAAAAAGTTCTTCTGTATGACTTTGTTCGTATTTTTCTCATTAGCATTTATTTTTTATGACATCATTCATTCGTTTTGGCATGCTTTCCACCAAATTCTGAATAATTTCGTTTGAAATTTTAGACCTTTCAGCTTGAACTCTAAGCGCCACAATTCATCCAAATTTGTCGGTGCTCTTTCATACTCACCCATCTTCCTCTTCACTATAGCCCAGAAGTTTTCTGTCGGATTTAAATCCGGGCTTTGTGCTGCTCCATTTCATTGCGTGAAAACTTTGGTTTTTCAACCAACTCTTGACAATCTTGGCTGTATGCTTGGGCTCACTGTCCTGTTGAAAAATTATTTCACCCGTGGTTTGCAAAATATCTATTGTATATATAAATAATAACAAATAATTTTCTTTTCGCATTATTAGTGGAATTTTCACTAATGGACCGATGTGCCACCCAAGTAAAGCAGCCTCTAACCATCAAACTATCTTCATGTTTCACAGCGTGCTTAACGTGGTGCCCTTGAAGAGTTTCGTTTGGGCTGTGCAAATAGTACGCCTTTTCATCGGACAGGAACCTGTTGATGTTGGTTCCATCAGACCAAATGACTCGTCTTCTGCAGAAAACATTGTGTTCTTTGAAGAACTTTAGTCGGGCCTTTATATTATTTTCGGAAAACGCTGGTTTTTTCTGTTTTTTTTTATAGCGGGAAACAGTCCTATCCTTCTAGCAGTCCACTCGCTGACATTTTTGGAAATCAGTCTAGCAGCTGCTTTCGGTGTTTTTGCGTCTTTTTTTACCATAAGGTTCTCAATAAGGCGAGCATCCCCATCTGTCAACAGTTTTTGGCGACCACCTTTATTGCCCATCTCAATTTGTTTCCTTTTTTACACCATCAGTGCGGTGCGATGGCATAGACCGAATCTCTGTGCTATGTCCCAAGAGGGATGGTCTTTGTGAGACAGCACAATATCCTCTGATATTTACCTCATTGTCTTAAATTAGAAAATTGTATATTTTATTTTAATTGTATTAATATTTATTAAAAAAAAAACTTGACTTTTTTAACTGGAATGTCTTTGCGACTGCTCAGTATGATGCCAAAATCAGAGTGGCGAAAGATATCACAAAATATGTTGCGCCAAGCTTGAACCTAACGGTAAATGCACAAAAAAATAAAGAAAAATTAAAACGCGCGAAACTGTATGCATGGGATGCGCTTGGTTTTTATTTCATTTCAGCCGTTGCAATTGCCCGACTTTAATATTTTTTTAGAGTTCTTTTAGAAATTAAATAAGCAAACAGCTCTGAAAATTTGAATCAAATCCGTTATAACGAAACAAATTCATTGACGAAAAACCACAAAAACTGAATTTATGTATTCAGTTTTGCTCGCCACTGTATTTGCCTACACCGGTGCATGAATAAATTAAGAGCTGAAGCTTGTTGATTATTTAAAGCACAAAGAAATAGTAAGATGGAAAGGCATACAGTCCCACCAGTAAAAAAATGTGAGATCTGCATCTGATTCATTAATCAAACAAACCTTTTCTGTCAGCGTTTGTGCTGACAGCGTACTGAGCTGACACTTGAAAGCTGTCAAAAAGTGCCAAAAACAGAGTTTTCTTCTCAGTCTTGCAAATTTTTCTCATTTCTGTTTGAATTTATTCATTTGCTCTGATTGAAGGAAAAGGAAAAACATTAGAAGAACTCGTCTCGACAACCTTGGAACCCTCATGACTCAGTCCCGGTTTCTGCCGCAATTCGAATGCAAATTCGTGATTCATTGATGAAGTGCTCGTCACAGTAAGGATCTGTTTAACATTTTATCTCAAACACTAATCAGCCGCACAGACAGTCTAGCCTTTATCTTCCCTCCATTCACCGTGCCCGAGACGCGACTTCCTTTCAATGCCACGTCATTAGTCATCCGTGGCTGGGTAATCTGACCTTTTGGCCGGCAGTCCTGTGCGTCTGCATTTGAAAATCAAACAAAAACACGCACCGACCTGTTATCGGTGTTCAAATAGTTTACGACTCTTCTACCTGCGCTATCGCACTGCCAAAGCACCGCAGCCGTCGCGTCAGCCCCAGAAAAAAAAGGACATTCACCGAACATATGTAAATGAATGCTTATCATCTCATCGAACATTTATGCTCCTTTTTTTGTTTTTTGGGAACATTTCCGTTCCGAATATTGACTCAGGCCATGCCTGGTAGGCACACACAGCCGCACACGGGCGGTCATCGCCGTCGCTGGCTGATGCCGAGCCCCTTGCAAAGGAATGCCACATCGATAACCGCTTAATGACCGCACACTGCTGTTGGACACATGGTCGGAATTGTTTCCCCGAATTCCTTGCACTGTGAATACCCACAGACCCAGGCTGCTGCGCATACACACAGCCATCGGCCGGGGGAATGGTCGCGGTCGTTGTCGGCGTGGCAGTGCACCAATGCGAATGCAAATTCAAGGGCGTTGTCAATTGCACGCGCGCTCTGTCCCCGCGATATGGAATTCAATTTGAAACTCATTCCAATTGTCCCGGGGCGAGGTCCTTGAAAGCGCAAAAAGAAAGTAAGAAGAATGAAATTAATTTTTGCTGACCGCATTTGTCCTCGTGTGCCCCGGTGTCTGTTCGATGATTACTTCAACTGTGCTTAGTGAGGTGGACAGCGGCGCGGCGGTGGCAAAGCCTGCAAGAAGAGTTCGCCGGCATTAAGGAGCGAATAAATGTCAACATTTGTATCCAATCCAACTGTGATCGGGGGACAAAAGAATGCGTGGCCGAGAGAGTGAGGGAGGAAGCGAATCCATTTGCGAGCTTAAAGTCCCTATCGGGGCAACAATAAATTCTCAAATTAATGCGAGCAGATACTGTCTTCTTGCGACCCCCTGAAATTGTTCCATTGATATTGATGATGGGGGCAGCACCAGCAACTAAGACTAATATTGTGAATGGTCGTTCAATAAATTAAATCAGCTTGTCACAGACATGGTTGGGAATCCTCTTAAGACTCTATTAGGAGTGGGCTTTTTGCCTGTCGGTAGGTTGTTGACGTGAAGACAAATTGATTGTGTACGTCGTGCATTTGTCAGGGAAGTACATGCAGTGGCGTACTGCCGGGTCGTGATTCACTGATGTGATCTGTCTCGGCGATGTCTGTGTTTTGGAAAAAGAAGATGCTCGGTGACACGAATTCAGTTTGTTAAGGCCCGACTGAAAGCTTAACAACCATTGACTTAAAATTCGTTAAGAACCGAAATAAAAGTGCACAGGAACATCAAATATCAAAGCCTGCTTCTGAAAACTTTCTACAGTCTGTCATTTGCGTAGGTAGGCCGCTCCTACTGAATTGAACAATATTGAACGAAACTTAACGAAGTGCACTGGTTACAGTGCATCATTTTCGTGTATTCGCTCGGTTGATTAAAGATGTATTCAGCTCCTGTCTGAAGGTTAAACCATCGTTGATTTAAGATTATATCAGAACCGAACGAAAAGTACCCCGAAGCTTCGTACAATTTTAATGTGGTCGTATTTGCTTCTGAGAACTTCTGAAAACGTCTGTAATTTACGTATATGGGTAGACCGCTATTTATTTCGCTTCCCCTTGTGTAAACAATATTGAACGAAACTTAAGGAAACTGAACGAAATGCACTAGGAACAGTGTATCAGTTTCGTGTATTCGCTCGGTTGATTAAAGATGCATTCAGCTTCTGTTCGAGGGCCTAACCATCATTGACTTAAGATTAGATCAGAACCGAACGAAACGTACCGAGAAGCTTCGTTAAATTTCAATGTGGTCGTATTTGCTTCTGAAACCCTCTGTTATTTATGTATGTGTGTAGACCGCTATTTATTTCGCTGCCTCCTGTGTAAACGATATTGCACGAAACTTAACGAAACTGAACGGAATGCACTAGGAACAGAGTATCATTTCCGTGTATTTTTTTTTCCATCACAGAGTACACAAAACACTACGTTCTCTAAGTGTTAACTCTCAGTATCGCTTTACACAGCAGATTTTGCTGCGCGACTAAGGATCGATTGAACGAAATGCACTCGTTCAGTTGGTGACTGAAGGTGCGTTGGCTTTAGTAAACTTAAGCTTATGTCGGAACTTTACGAAAAGTGCCTAGGAGCATCGAAGTGTCTACAGTTGCTTCTGAGAACTTATACAACCTGATGTAGGTATGTAGATAGTGATTCATTTCGCTCCCACTTAAGTAACCAATATTGAACGAAACTTAACGAAACTGAACGAAGGGGTTATTATGGTCGCAGTGTATTAGTTCGTTCGATTGCTTACTGAATTGCTACATTTTAGGAAAATATACTAGTCGACACGGAGTTCAGTTTGTTCAGTTCCTGTTTGAGAATTGAAGAGGTTTTCTCGATTTCGAATGGAAAACTTGACTAAATCCAGGGTTTGGACTGACATAAGTCGTCACAAGCTGCCAATCATCAGCAAACTGGACGAATGATTCCTTAAATTTTTTCACCACCTCCTTGAAGTCACTGGCCTATTTCGTGTCCACACGTCTACTTAGATGCCAGTGGTGTCCTGTACGGCTTATGTGTCCTTCATCTCCTTCACGTTTGGCAACTTTGTTTTCTGCGTCTGTGGTTGAGGGGGAATATGCTTCGTTGACTTCTTACTCACGTGCTACTACTCGTCTCCGGAAGCCCTAGTGACGCACACAGAACACCAACGTCCTGTGGGTCTACCTTAAAGACGTCTGCGGCATTAGAGGCTGAACATCCACCGTGTACTTCCCCAAAAGTGGAAACAAGCTCCAAAAACTGATCCCAGACCACTCTCCAAGTCCTAGAGGAAGTCAAAGCCAGACTAAATCCGACTCCACCACAGAGTCCTTACGCCAATACCCTGCACAGCCCGCAATCTCACGTCACGTAATCAATACCAATCAGGCCTAATTATTGTACACGACCCATCGAGACTCAATCAGAATCGAAATTAGCAAGTTTTATTCGCCTCTCTAGCTGTTGGCTCACCTGCTATGCCAACACGGCCGCCGCAGTCGCATCTGCTGCCGCCGCTGTCGTCGTCACACGATTTCGCATGGCATACGCGTCTAATTAACGACGAACTCTCGTCAAACATTCGTGTGCGCTCCTCCAGTCCCACCCCTCTTCCCAACATCCATCGTGTGTACAACAAAATTCTTGGATTAATCAATTTTTGTGGAGCAATTAATTAAGTATACATTTTCGCTTGGCTGAGTCGCTGATGTTGAATTCGAAATGAACGCTGCACAGATGCCGCAGGAGGTTGTTATGCGAGCATGGACTGATGGCACCGTTGGCACATCGCCGCTCCAGATTGATGTGCGGAGGTGGCTGCTTCTTTGGAAATGGCATGGACGACACGAACTGTGAATGGTAAATAGTTACAAACTAACATGACCTGTCAGCGAACCATGAACGGGCAAGATTGATGAGGAATTCGATCAGATTTCGGTGGAAATTTGATTATGGGTTCATTGGGCGTCGCGCTCTTTGTTCCACTGGGGCTTTGGGGGCATTGGTGCAAGGACGTACGTTTCTTTCGAAGGACTGACAAATCAATGTCGGGTCCATAGATAATTTAGGCCACTCTGCGTTGTGTTCAGTGAAGGAAATCAGTTTGAAAAGTTGGATCAGAAGCTTCCTTTGTTGAAGTAACGCCTTGTTAGTCATGATGGAAGAAGAAGGTGGGATCTTAGAGACCACCGTGGGACCTTGAATGCCAAAAGTGTAGCGATCACAAACAGCTTTATCCAATCCACGACCATCGTGACTGCGGGCGTCATTCTGTTCGTTGAGGAGCCGCCTGTCCACTACACAGCGAACGACACGGAGGACTATAGGAGGTCCGTGCGTGCCGTGGATTGGGCATATCGTTTCCCAGCTGAGGAATGCTTCAAGGGGATCCAATTTACGGTCGTGATAAACAAAACCGTCGTACTTGGTCCGAAGAGGAATTTTAGGCAATGCAAGAGCTGACAAAAACCCACGAGCTGCACCTGGTCGACATACAAGCAAGAAGGAGCTACATTCCACGCAGCACGCTAGTCGATAGACTTGACGAGATGAGTTCGATGAGCGGTGAACGGTGACTACAATCCCTCGTTAGGCGCCACTTCAAAGAAGAACGCTGAAAGGTCTACATTTCAGGACGCTAGTCGATGGACCTGACGCGGAAAGAGTTCTAAGAGCAATCATAGAGCTAGTCCCGTCCGTTGGCCGCCTTTCCGGTGAACGCTGTTAACGATCCCTCGTTGGGCGCCACTTTAAAGAAGAACACGGAAAGGTCTACATTTCAAGACGCTAGTCGATGGACCTGACGAGAAAAGAGTTCGATGAGCAATCCTGGAGCTCGTCCCGTCCGTTGGCCGCCTTTCCGGTGAACGGTGACTACAATCCCTCGTTGGGCGCCACTTTTAGGAAGAACGCGGAAAGGTCTACATTTCAGGACGCTAGCCGATAGACCTGACGAAAAAAGAGTTCTATGAGCAATCCTGGAGCTCGTCCCGTCCGTTGGCCGCCTTTCCGGTGAACGGTGACTACAATCCCTCTTTTGGCGCCACTTTTGAGAAGAGCACGAAAAGGTCTACATTTCAGGACGCTAGTCGATGGTTCTGACGAGAAAAGAGTTCGATAAGCAATCCTTGGATTCGTTCCGCTCGTTGGCTGCCTTTCCGGTGAACGGTGACTACAATCCCTCGTTGGGCGCCACTTTTAAAAAGAAAGTCATAAGTTGTAAATTTGCAGCGAAGCTCTCCTGTAACCTGGCTTATCCAAAAAAAAACACTCTTCGATTGATATATTTCAACAGTAGCAGTTGAGAACGACGACAAGAGGACGGCGTCTTGGGATAATCACAACCAAGCCACATAACCTTCAAATTGGCATTGAACGAACCTGAATTCACTCTGAAGTCGCTTGACCCCCCACACCAACACGCAGACAAGTGAGTCTCCAATCGTCGTCGGACATGCACATGCGGCATAACCTTGGCTAACGCCATCACTGCCCGTCCATTCTCGTCCCGCCTCGTCATGGATCCCATGAAAGAGATAGGAGGTTCAACTTTACGAGGAATCTTCGGTGGATTTATGCAAACGCAGCAGTGCCCCGAAGCAGATGACGAACGTCACAAGTGAAGAGCGAACGAAATCCATCAGCTTATTTGGGCGAACCATCGAGTAGCCTCTCATAAATTCCCCCCATTACGACCTCTTAACCCTCGTGGCCGTTCGAGGGGGTGGGGCGCACAGACCGTGGAAATACTTCACTCAATGGTCATCGTCTCTATAGGGGATGGATATATCTTCTTTTCAATCATCTTCAATGATCTCTGAGTATCCTTTTCGGTCCTTGAATACCTGGAAATTACGGCGGCGCGGGAGGGGCGAAGATTGCGCAAGACGAACATAAATCGTACTCAAGATGGACCTTCAACGGGAATGATTCTCCTGACCAAACCCTCATTCATAACCAAATTGTTCCACACAAGCACTCCATCGACCCCATGGCCCACATTGAAGGGGCAGGAGCCGGACAAAGGCGATCCCATATCGTCTCATCAGGGAGCTCTTTCATGAGATGTATGTACACGTGCCTGCTATCTAGTCAAGCATCAATAAGTGAATAAGTTGATGACGAACCTGGTCCGGCCTTGCTCGAGCCTCTTTAATGCCATCATCCATCCCTCGGAGCTCTGTGTTACCGTGGACACTTCACACAAAAGGATTTCCTCCGTTTCAGCCAACCGCCCCCTCCCAGCGGACTTGTTAAATATTAATTTCTAATTAAAAAAGAAATATCCAAGCCTTCCCCAGTCGCTTTGAGACGAGAATGGGCATCCGGCTGTGCTCGTGACTGTCGTCCCTGGACGGCTGGCTGGGCTGGTGTTTGTGGCAGCTCCTGCGCCTCCTTTCACGTGTATTTTTTTTTCAATTATTTATTCTTGTCACTAATTGGTCTTTTACAAGAGTAAAGCCGCTAACGGGCGTATGACTGAAAGGGTTACTCCAGCCTTCGGGGGTTCACCGCAGAGTTTTCACTTTTTTTTTGTTCTTCTTCCATTCCCGCCCTCACTCACTCACTCGCTCCAGAGTTCCTGTCGTCGTCCTGTGCCTCTCTGAATGCTGTACACCATTTGGATGTACAGCAGTCGTCGTTGTCGTCGGCCATTTTGAATGTTCGAATGTGTGTTTGTGTAGTGAAAAGGAGAGAGAGAAAAAAAAAAAAAAAAGAAATGCGGGGGAGTTTGGCTGTAAATACACGAGCAGCCAAAGGGACTGAAGTGCAGCAGTTAAAGGGATCCGGGGTACTTGAAGCCCCGGCGCACATGTTCCGCGGGTGAGGGACACATCGACGGGCGGATGCCTTTTACCTTCCAAACCAGCCAGAGTTGAAGGATTTTACACACAAAAAAATGGGGGAAAAAAATGCAGAAAAAATAAAAGCTCTGAAAGATTAATGAATTGCAACCGAGGTTGGTCCTGATGCGCAGGCAGGGCATTCACTTTGTTGCCAACCATGGGAGAGGGGTGATCACGTTGCAATGTGTGTATCCGGTGCAGCAGGGAATGAATTTTATATTTTTCGGCGCTTATCCACTCGGCAGACGGAATGGCAATGCAACGGTAGTCGGGTTTAATTAAAGAAAGAGTCTGCTTCTATGGCACAACGCGTGTGCAACTGTTGTGCATAGACTTCAGCTATTGTGTATGATCCTGGGGTTGGAGGGGGGGAGGGGGGGGGCATCACATATCCTGCCTCTGCTCGTTCAGACGGCCGGCAGTGGGGGCTGCTGATGTATTGATGGAAGGCTGCTTAGTTATTTAAACCTACTCCGAGTCTCGCACTTGGCGTACTCAATCAACTGGCAGACTGTCCTTGGAATGGCACGCCAGTTGGTTGGAGGGGCTAATAAAGTGACAATATGTTCACGACATGCGCGGTGCTACATGAGTGAGCAAAATGAAAGAAAGCAGATGCAAATCCTGTGAGACTTACGAGACTAAGACGCTTTCAATTGAGCGCCGACTAGTCTCCGAAATTAATTGTGCGCCCGAAAGTAGGCTTAAGGGTGAGTCGATGATCATTGACGGTGAATTCATCGAGCTGAAAATCGTTTCTTAGAAAAGCCAAAAAAAGGAGTGTCAAATGATGCACATTTCGTCGGTGTTATGCCACGATTCAATTGGCTTCAAGGCTTTGATGTCTTCTGTGAGCCTAACCACCTGCTTTTATGTTCTACAGAGTGGGCCATCTAGCGGTTTTTTTATAAATCACATGTTATTTTGACACTGACAGCTGTCTCCCGCTGGAAATCGTCACAGCAAGTCAGTATTATACCTCCGCGTAACGGAATGAGTCGCTTTACGCTTGCACAACGTGGGGAAGTATTGAAAACTTATTTTCAAAGTGAGTGCTTTGTAGCCCAATAAGCGTGGTTTTTGAAAAGAAGAGGTTTTGGGCGAAATGGAGCGCCCACCGCGACTACTGTACGTGTACAAAAAGTTCGTGAGACTGATCGTCGGAGGCACTCCAGTCTTCAAATCGAAACACATAACCACAGGTGCATCAGGGAATGAAGTACACAGGTCGTAGGTACGCCCAGTTGCGCCTCTATGGCAACAACACTCATGGTCCCCGTCGTCGCACAGATGATGGATGACTCTGGATGGACAACATCCACTATTCCAGACTTGCTCCCCTGCAAATACACAATGCTTCACTGTTTAAAGAGATCGTCTCCCTGTTTTACTAGATAACGCTGACTAGCTATTCAAGGTCTCATTCAACTTGTGAACGCGACGATAGCCATTTAAAGCGCTTAGAGTCCCCAAAAGACTCTCCCCGAGTCCATATCAGCGCCAGAGAGCATTCATTTGTCGTCAACAAAAAAAAAACCCGCATCAGTCATCCACAGACTGCAACATTTGGCGTCATAACCGCAAATGTAATTAGGTTGCATCAGAAACTAATAACACAGCTCTCTCTCTCACCTACTTTCTGCATTCTCCGTCAGATTTTAAGTCAGAACCGCCCCGTGGCGTGCTCCAATGAAGGACTAATTTGAACACAGCATGTGCGCAGATTTTTGGAAAAGGTCCTCTTCCCCCGAACAGGATCCAATTAAAAACAAACAAAATTGCTTCCATGGTGCGGTAAACATCAGAAACACTAGATCATCTCGACACCGGGCTCACACGAAATGAGGAAAACATGTTTTTGTAATTTTTTTTTGATTTTTCCAAGTACGCTCATCAGGGACGAGTGTTAACGAGGGTTTTGTTATTGTTTTGTTCTGGCCCAGCACAGCACAGCACATGTACTTCTCGGGAAATTCAGTGCATGACAAGAGGCGTCTCCGGTTGATGGTCAGCAGGCGAGTGAAATGCCTTTGTGTGTGCCTATGAGTGGATGGTGTTATTTGAGGTGGCCTGGCATGTCAATAATGGCGGCAACTGCTTCAGCAGACCAGCTAACAGACGACAGTGAGCCCATAAATTGCACGAAACAAGAATTAGTTCCACAGACCCAAAGCTATTGATGTCGTCATAAACGTGAGATGAAGGGTCATCGCATTGCTCCATTATATCAAGATATCCCAAGACGTAACGTGAACAGCTTCAGTTTTCTTTCACGTCCACTCGTAAGCCTACTTGGAGGACCGAAATTCACTGGAAAACTCAAGCTTTGCTCAAAGACTCACTCTGGGTTACAGAATGGTCTTTAAGATCTCCAGAACGCATTTATCATATCACTCTCAGAAATTCCACTGATTCAGCGACGTACACTTGTAAGTCAGTTTATCATCGCTTGAGTCACAGTTGCTCTGCAGAGTGACCAGATAAGAATCATAGGAAAAGGAATTCAAATAAAACCACAACGGTGTGAGATACAAAATTGATTCTGGGCTTATTTTGAAGCTCAGTTCATGCCATTATGTGTGGAATAGCAAATCGGTTAGAGGGCCGCATTGGCTTCGCATTGCCAGCATTGCCAGCTTCAAGTGGTTGCTCACAATTTTTGATGACTCGGTCAAACATGTACGGCAATAGCATCGCAAATGTTGGTCTTGAGCTCGTCCAAAGTGCTTAACTTGTTGCCGTAGATTAAAGACTGGCGTTGGCCAAGAGTGGTGTTGAGTCGCATGACAGATTGATGCGCGTTCGTCGTGAGATGAGGCAGTCGCCAAATTTCTTCGTCGCAACTTCAAGTGTTGCGTCGCCTGCATGGCATGTTGCATGGTCTTGCTGGAACGCCAGCTCGGATATATCGAGTTTGTCGAGCTTTGGCCACAGGAAATAGATTAACATATACAACGTGGTCCAAATACAAGTTTCTTTTTAAAAATTCCATAAAATGAACAAAATTAAATTTTTGTCCATGTGTTATGGCTTTGTTACTAAGGACAAACATTCCCATTAATTATGAAATATAACGTCGATCAAGTTGCTGCCCGGGCTGGCTTCGCAGTAGCGCATTCGATCACCCCAATTTTCCAAGACCTTATTGATGGTTTCGAGCTGTAGCTCACGGATTACTTTTCTGATATTGACCTTAAGTGCTTGAATCGTCTCCGGATTGTTGGCACAACATCGGTCCTTCACGGTTCCCCACAAAAAAATGGGCCAAAGGTGTCAAATCGCAGCTCCGAGACAGCCAATTGACATCGCAAAGATGGCTGATAACACGATTTGCGAATTTGGTTCGCAAAAGATCGATTGCGGCATGAGTTGTGCGGTATGGTGCGACGTCCTGCATGGACCATAGGTCGTCCAAATCAATGTCTTCAATTTCAGTAAAAAAAATGTCGATTAACATGGCTCTGTAACACCCACCGTTGACCGAATCGTCGTTCCCAGCCTCATTTTCGAAGAAGGCCACAGTAGCCACATTCTCATCCGTGGCCACTGTACGACGACGGTGACCATGAGTGTTGTCCACTAGCATACCAGTCTCACGAGCTTTTTGCACAAACTTGCGTGCAGCTGCAGCAGTCGCGGAGGGTGCTTAATTTTGGCCAAAATTTCTTTCAAATTTCTTTTCAAAAAACGCACTACTTTGGCTACACAGCACACACTTTGGAAATACGTTTCCAATATTTCCCAACGTTGTTGAAGCCTAAAGCGACTCATTTCATTCCGCGGAGGTATAATACCGACTTTCTGTCAAGCTTTCGATCGAGAAACATCTGTCAGTGTCAACATAACTTATGATTTAAAAAAAACAAATCTCGTTCCATGCTTATTTTCCAACCAGTGGTGCCAAATTTCCAAGTGTGCTGCCACAATTATCGAACGGCTTAAAACCCCCAATTCTTGCAATGAAGTGGTTGTGAACCGCTCTAGATGCTCCAAATTTATTCAAATCACATTCCCCGTTGTGGCACAACACAGCCCATTGCGAGTACATGCAATTGAACGACTATCTCCCTCGAAAGTGCCCCAAATTTCGATAGAGCTCCAATAAAACAAAGAATTATGGAAGCGAACCGCAGCTCAGTTCGTTGTTCACCCCACCCCGCATTCGAATCGGTATCCCGCCTGCTCCCACTCCGACAAAGTGCCCCGAAGCCAGTGAAAGTCAAATGGCGTTGCCCGTCGGACCGATTTAATCCAAAACGCTATCGCACGGATTCATCCACTCAATTCGATTAATGAAACCCGCATCGATATCCACACAGCACCCGTTTTCAGCTAAGCCACCACCGATGCGTCCCGAGAATCGAATTCGCATACATTTCGGTTGCAATCATCAAAGCAGCCAATCTAGATGCGAAGTATCTGTAAATCTCTGCTGGAAATAATACTCTACACTCGCCACGTTTCAACAATCAAACCTCACTCACACCAGACGCTTCGGGACATAACCACAAAATGCCACTGAATGTGGCCATACCCACCGACGTAACCGCACACACAACTACTCAACGAAAATGGGACGGCTCTCCTTGCCACCCTGACACCCTCGAACCCTCGCACCCTCACACCACAGCACACCCGCCTCTCGCTCGCCGCAAGAAAGTTCAAGTTTAACCCGGCGGCATCGTGTGGTGGGTATGGATTTGAATGAAGAGGGGCGCCCCCCTCGACCACCGGACGTCCACGAGTGTCTTGAGATTATGATGCGGCTCTTCGGGCCGATACGACCGAAGGGCGGATCATCCTTGGCGAGCGATTCAGAACAGCGACACATCTTGGGCACTGAGCTTATCGTGATAATGCGACCGGAAGTGCCATCATTAGCACTCCTTTTTGCCAACGCCAGCCGCCGACACAGCCGAACCGAAACTGCAAAGTCCATCCTTCTGAGTACCCATTGTCCTGCTCTCTTCCCCTCACTCTCCCACGAGTGGTTTTATTTATTTTAATGAGGAAACCTGCTGAATAACCTTTCTGGGCAGACCGAGGAGGAGAGGCGGCCGCAGGAAGTCTGAATGAATATTCCGTCCGGCAGTGATGTCCGCTTTTGTGGGACTCAGCGGAAATTCGTCTGGCAGCGCGCACGTTTCCACTCGACGGACGTCGTACGTTGACTCGCAGAGCACCCTTCAGCGTTCGATGTGCATGGCTGAAGTCCATTAATGTGGATCCCTTTGGATAAGGGAGTTCAATTAATTTATGAATGGCCACAGAGAGAGTGGAATACTTTTGCTGTTGAAATGGGGGAAAAAAAATGTCTGCTTGATTCCACTGCACTGCACGTGGGGGAGTGACAATGGTCCATCCGTTGCTGCCAACATGGAGCATCTAGTCGGTCGTGCTCCGCAAACCTCGCTGACGCTGTAGACGCTTGTTTCGGTGGGTTTTTTTTGGAAGAAGGGAAGGAGTAAGCTCGTGGGTGGTGGAGGAGAGGGCGCTGGCCTTGTGGCTCTCCCTCATCTCTGTAGAACTTGACAATCCTGGGCACGCTTCTTTATTCAAGACAGTCTTCGGCCGCGATGACTTGATCTTTTAACAGGAAGTGCTCCTCTCCTCGAATTAGGAGGCTCCCAGTCCACCCTCTTAGCCGAATGATTGGTGTCCATGCGCTAAGCTAGGGCAGACGACGGTTTCTTGCCTTCCGGACTACGTAGCCCATTCACCTTCGTCGCCGGTTCAATGAACACGTCCTCCAAGTTCTCTGTTTGCCCTCGTATCGGTAACAGAATTCCCCATCTCTTGCGAACACACCACTCCCACCTGTTCAGCTATTCAGTTCTGACCCAATTCCAACCACTCTCCCTGTGCCCCCGTCCACCAAGAAAATTCCAAAAAATTCAAAAGATCCTCGTGTCACCAGGGCACTCATAGATTACGTGCAGCTTCACCGCCACATCGCACAAATCCAACAGAATCCGCACAGTTTGCTGTAAACAAACTTCGCCACCGCCCCCGCCCCCCCAGTGGTGATGCGGAACGATTAAAAGCAAACCACGAGAACTTCGCATTGTCCCCTGCCACCGAGGCCAGCACAGCTCACAGATTACGATTTTGGCTCTGACAATGCGGGCATTTAAACCTACATTTGACGTGAATGGCGGAACTTCTGCTTCTGCTTCTGCTTCTGGTGGTGGTGGTGGTGCTTCTGCTGCTGATGGTTCTGGCTCAGCATTGTCCTCGTCATGATCTATGCATAATGCGTTGCTTCGACTGTGCAGTCCTGCATTGTCCTGCCGTGCAGTGTGCATACTTCCGAAAATCCACTTAAATTCACACTAAGACAAGAAAAGCAAAAAAAAAAAAAAAAACACCGTCAACGTCCTGAGGACCTGTCATCTCCTCTCGAGCCCACCCACCAGGCCCACAGACCACATTCCCTCTTGTCTGATTGTGTTTCTATTTAGGACTTGCGCCTCGATTTTGTACTTCCTCGTGCCGCTGGTTTCGTTCACACAAATGTCACGCCCTTAAGCGGATTCAGGAGAAACAATTACTTTCGAGGAACATCGAGTGGTGGGCGGCAGGCAGGCAGGCAGGACGACGATGATATAATGGCGCAATTCATGTCCTTCGGGGCCGAAATTCGGTGTGTGTGTGTGCGAGCGAGTAGTATCTCACTGTGAGCGTGGGGCGATGTGGAATAACACTTGCCAATGTTGATACTTCTGTAGGCTTCCCTTTCATCTCTCCCTCACCACCCCCACCCACCACAAATTTGAAAAGTTTGATGAATTTTAAAGACGGTCCTCATTTTTCGTTTTCTTTTATCTTTTCAGGTGAGTACCACTGCGAAGCCAAAGCGGCGGCCCGGCGGGCGTTTCGTATTGATTTTTGTTCTCCAAAAACAAACGGTTCTCTTGGGCGCACCAACTGATGTCACTGAGTGAGTAAACTTTGTGGTGGATGGCTTCATTGATAGCCGGCGGGTCTCTTTGAGTTGACTTAGTTTTCTATTGGCGACTTGAGGAAACTTCTTACAAACTTGTGGGGGAACGAATATTTTGTTGACGGTGCTGAAGTTTATCGCGAGATTTGCTTGAGACCAATGCGAATTTAAGGAGTGCACATGTCACGTGGACTGTCACGGATTTTGTTATGAGTGAAAGGATGGATGATTCATTAAGAGATGTTTTTCTGAATCTTAAATAAATTCAATAAAATGAGTTCGTTTGGTGGAAACTTTGTTATGGTCTGAAAGAGCAGTGTCTGACATTTAGTTTTCGAGTATAATTTTGTGTAGAAGTTGCCAGCGACTAAGCCGTTGTAGGTACATTCTGAAGGTCCAATTTTGGATCTCTGCTTTCAGCGTTGTTTCCAACTATTAATAGTGACTTCCAAATCCTGGATCGTAGCTGAGTTTTCCGGCTGAATGTGGTCTACACTGAGACTCGCGGACTTGCGTATGATAAAGGCAATAAAGGTGTGGTAGTGGTAGTGGTGGCCCGTGGCGTTGTGGATATGTGCGTCGACTCCTACGCGCTTGGAGCAATCTGTCTAGGTTCGATTCCTGGTACGACAAGAAATACTTTTCACTGCCCCACCTCTTTCGAGCCACTGACAATGCTCAAAGAGTATAACTGGCTAGAAAAAGCTTCTCAAACTTGGCCGTTCGGAGTCGGCATAAAACTGTAGGTGCCTTCCACTCGTGATAGAACGCACAACACGAGTGGTTGCTGAGAAGCTAGGCCCTGGCCCTCTACGGGCTGTAGCGCCACCCATATAATTATATTATTATAAAGGCAATAAAGGACGATCTGCTGCTCGAAGTGCACAAAAAACATTTTTCACAGCACGCTGACTTTCGTGATGCAACTGAATAATGGAGACGTTGAGGTGTAAGTCGTTCCACGATGATTTGTCAAGCAATAGTGGACACGATTAACACCACACCGTGAGGCCAGTTTCCCTTGAACTGACAATTGACAACCTATTGAAAAAATCAAGTCTAAATATGTCACCTGTTATGACCACTAGAGATCGTTCATGTTGGTCTATTGAAAGTCTTTTAGGAACCCCAATAACCGCTTAAGATGCTCGCTCATCCTTCTTCTAACCCCTTTTTAACTCACAAGAACGTGCGACATATACATGTTTCACCAGTTAAGCTGTAGGAGCTGGTCTCCAATCCTCTTCGAACGCTAGCGCCGTTCATATTGTTATTCAGCAGATTTCAAGCTATTCCAAGTACTCGTGAGAAACACTGACTATCTGTGACTTGCACTTGCCAAATATTGGGTATCTCACCTTAAGATGATGGGTTGTAAAGAGATGCCGTAAGTTGTACTGCACTTGTCAGAACAACACGGAAAAGGACCTACTTTTCTGGCACTGAATCGTCGCATGTCTTTGGTTGCCGGGGAAGTGGAACTATTCGTGGTAACGATACGTGCTAAAAACGACCGTTTGGGGGAAGTCTTGCTTTCATTTTTCAATTCGGAAGCTTACGGAGGTCATGGACCGTCCTTTGAAAACATGGGAGTTCTTGGTTTCAACGTCAATTTTGACACCGAAAACATGCAACGGCTTGGTCAATCGAAAATGTTCCAAGACGAAGAAAATTTGGATGCATTTCTCACTGAAGGCTTGAGCCAAACGCAAGAAGATGTTGCTGAATTGTTGCGAGTGGCACACCAGGCAGCAATCTCCACGCGCCTGGAGGCATTAAGGCAGCATTAGACACATGCGCATAGTTTTCCATATCAGGCCTCCGGCCTGAGCCTAAGCTATAGCTGCATTCCATCGTTGAAGGTCGCTTACACGCTGCTGCCTGCCATCAAGACCAAGCCTGTCCGCGATGGCTCTTTTCGGATGTTTTTTAAACATCTCCCTGGAGCACTTAGACTCAAAATCTTGTCCATTGTCCACAGGCGTCGCAGAGGATTTGTAGTGTAGTGACCGGTAAGTCGTCTGCAGTCTTTTTTGTCAAGAGACAAGACAAGAATGCCGGGGATTTCTTACAAACGGTAGAGAACAAGTGCTTCGTCATTCTGAAGAGTCATGCCACCTCCGGTTGTGCTCTCGAGAAGCCCAACAATCGATGGAAGATCTAACCAAGGACGAGGGTAGTCCCAACGCAGGTTCGGGCTAAGAGTACCTCCTCTGGTCGTTGTCTAGCAAGTTTATGGGTTATCTCATTTCTCGTGGTGGCCCGAGATCCAGACAAGTCTTAGCGAATTTAAATTTCCATTGCAGTCATCCCGATCCGCTCTCGTGGGCATTATTGTAGATCTGGACCTTATCCCGACTGCACACGATGGCGAAGTTTTACGAAGATTTTACAGTATCAGTACTCTCTGCGGCGTTGTTAGAATTGAATAAGGGACATTACAAAAAATAACCCAAATTGTTGTACACTGAAACTTCCCTAAAGCGGACATCCGCGGGACCATCATGACGGTCTACTGTGTAGAGGTGTCCATTCAAGGAAGGCAAAATTAAGTTATTTATGGAAATTCACAAATTAAACTGACTTCCATTTTTTGCCTTAAAGAAAGCAATTTTCGCGATCTTTATACCAACCATTTGAATAAAAAGGTGCACTCTCAATTTCATGAATAAACATAATAACGAACACTCAAGTAGTGTCAATTCAGCTCCAAAACACATGCAAGTCTGTACTCACACTCAATGTTGAATCGCAATACGTTTGTATGAACAGAGTACATTCGTCTCAAACAATCTTTGCGTGTTCTAAAATGTGCACATTCTTAGTATACATGCAGAGCAAGGGAAAGCACATTTACAATGTTAATTTTTGCTTCGTGTGTCCGTTGAAAGGGAGTTAAATATACGATAAGTCCGATCTTCATGCCCGGATCATGACGAATTGTCGGTAAAGAGAGGTGTCCCTTTTAAAGGGTTGTCAGTAAAGAAAAGTTCTGATATAAGCTACATTGATATATAGGCACCTTGCAAACTATTTCATTGTTCGTTCCAAGTCCACATAGTTGGCGACCAGAGAAAAGTTGTCATGGTTACGCACGATATTTTGTATTCTTCATTATTTCTAGAAAATCATTCTCTGACAGAATTTGCTCGTAGCTCGTCCCGTGTTTAAATAGTTCAGTTCTTCAAATTTGTAATTGTTAACAAATATTTTCTAATCAAGCCCCCCAATTCTTGTAAAAATGAAAACAACACAAACTTATGCACCTTAGAAGGAACATCGTCGGAGTTGGTAAATTATGTGCTTTATCTAGTGAACGTGTTGTTTGACATTTTTTTGTCTTGTTAATTTCCCTGTCAGAGGTTAGAAAATCCCCTGACCAAATTAATTGGTGAATTTGGATTATCCACTGATTTTTTGAAGAAGCTCCAGTGACGAGAAGGATCAAGTTCGTCCTCTGTTCGTGCAGTGCCCTCGCTACCCGAAAGAAAACCTCACCTCACAGCAACAACAATTGTAGCTAAATGAATGCCACCAACATAAACCAGGTAATTGCCAGACATCGGATTCTTCTCCAATCAGGTGACTTGAATGCGAAGTCTCTCTCAATCCGGGTATTGGTGTTGTTCACCCGCAGTACATAGATGTCATCGCCTCTATTCACATTTCTCACAGGCTGAACTTTTTTTTTTTTTTTTTTTAATTAATTTTTGTTTATTAATTCAGAAAACTTACATACTAGACAAAAATGCTTAAAGCTAGTTGGACGAACAATGTTACTATTTCTAACTTACTTGCCCTAGGCGGGCGCTCTAAGCTAAACTTAACCTTAATTTATGTCTTTCGACCTACCCTAACTATAATTAAATTAGATACTAATATTTAAAAATTACAAACTAACTTACATTCTACCATAAAATAAACTTAAACAACTAAACAAATCTACTTATATATGCATATACATTTATATATACTATATCCTATACACATATGTATACGCATATATCCTTATATACATTAAAATGTATAAATGTATCTACTTGTATACATAAATACATCATTTGTCAATTTTTTTTTTTTTTTTTATTTTTATTTATATACAACTTAAAATACCTTACAACTACCCTAAGATATGGAAGTCGGCCATTGGTCGCAGCTGATGAATTTCCGTAACCCACTGCAAGACAGTGACCGACTGCGTCCAATAAGGGGATACGCACTACCCTTTCTACCCCGGGTCTAAAGGGTTCGACGCTGGAGTTCCCTCGCTCCCCAGCCACCAGAATCTTCGACGTTGCATAGCAACATCCCGCACATCCCGACTCGATACCGCTGTACTGAACCGGAGGAGACCCTCCTCAGCTCGTTGTGCGACGGAACGGTCGTGGTTGAGTCGCCCATCCACAGTTGAACGGGCGATGTGAAAAATGAGCGGTACCGCATTTATGTCTTGTAACAGACCGTACATGTCTAAATGGAGAAAAGCTTCTGGGGAGACGAAGCCAGCCACTGTGACGTACCCTTTCGTGGTACTGAGGATTGGGGTAGTAAGCCCCAGAGATCAAGTTATTGACTGAGTTCATCGCTCTGCCAGTATGGCCTAAAATCAATTTCAACAGGAAATTGTCCACTCGTATCAGGTTCGCCCCGCTGTATAAGACCTCATTGGAGTAGAATTTTTTGTACTGGGACTCTGGTGTTCTGTAAAGGCGAAGGCAAGCCCTAAGACAAGCTCTCTCAAACACCCGAATCTTTTCCATCAAGCTTGCACTCACGTTGAACCACACGGGACAGCCATAGGTGAGCATTGGCCGGGTGAGGGCCAATGCTCACCTATGGTCTGTCCCGGTGGCTGTTGTAAAACAGTCTCTTTGTAAGAGCGAAAGCGCCTCGGGCTGGGGCCAGAGCTGCATCTACATGTTTGTTAAAATATAGATATTGATCTAGCCAGATCCCCAGGTATCTGACCACAGTCCTTTGCGCCAGTGGTTGCCCGCGACGCCCAACAATTGAGAACTTTCGCCAATTCTTTTTTGTATCCGCCGAAGCCTTATACAGCGGGGTCCTGAACAGTATGGTTTCCGACTTCTGAAAGTTGATATTCAACTTCCAGTCATCGCAACTTCTCATGAATGAGTCGAAGTCACCCTGCGCGAGAGCAGTGATGTCCTCGATCTTTTTGCCTGATCTGTACACAATCAAGTCGTCGGCATACGCAATTACGTGAGGAAGAGAACTTATCAGATCGCTCAAGAAAATGTTGAACAGGATCGGCGAATTAACGGCACCCTGTTGGAGACCATTTTTTACTTCAAAAATACCTGCAGAGGTCACATTGCCATTCTTGACGACGAACCTTCTACCAGTAAGCATGTTACACAGTAGGTACAGCAGTGGTTTACTAATGCCTAGCCCATTGAGCTTGTAAAAAAGTCCTTCTAACCATACGGTGTCGAAGGCCTTCTCCAGGTCAATCAGGCAGGCACCCGTACATCACAGGCTGAACTAAATATCCGACGCCGACTTTTTTCCTTTGAATACGCTATAAAACTTGTTTCAACCTGTTTATTGTACAAGTGAGTGTTTCATCATGTCATTATATATATCCTCTTATGCGTCCTAGGGCCTCTACAACGCCTACGCTGCATCGTGTGTGGTTTCTGACAATGTGCTGAAGTTCTCCCCTCACTCTTTCCCAGTTTTTCGTCATGTTTCTGGAACAGAAGGTCGCCGAGCTCGAGAGCGACGCCGAGATGCGCGAGGCACTGCTCACCGAGGCGGTCCTGGCTGCCGGTATGCAGCCGGACAGCATGAACTACATAATCGACAACATTCTGCAGAGGAAGACGAAGAAGATCGACCACCTCAAGTACGAGCTGGCGCGGTTCTGCAAGGCGCACGACGATCTCCCAGCGACGTACGCGGCCAAGTTGGTCCAGTTCGGCATCCCGAAGGAGAAGCTTGGCTTCGAGCCACTACGTACTGCGGAAGCGCTCTAGTTAGGCTTGTTATCAGAAATCGATAGCCACCAGAACGCGGTCCATGGTCCGTTCTTTGATATAGTTCGTCGTTCGAGAAAGGATGTCAGATGGTCAGAAAATCTTCCTCAGCACCATTTAACGAACGTTTGCAGCTTTCTCGTGATAGTGGTGGTCACTCTCCAAGAACACCATCCACCAACGGATAGACATGACTTCCAGCTTTTAAGCCTTATACTTCGAGCTCCATTCACCGAAGGTGGAAGCACCGAACCACCGCCTTCAGTTCGACGCTCAAGTGCCAATTGACTTCATGCTTATGGACAGTACTTCTGCTTCGGGGAAGTGAAAGGCCGATCTAAATTGTCTTACTGTCCTTTGGATGGCAGCACCTGGTTGTGGTGCAACTCTGATTTGAATTATATACCATTCACGCATCATAAACGCATGGCATTATTCCCATTCCTTTCCGCGACTAAGCTCCCACAAGTCAACCAACAACAGACTGTAACCAATTCCGAGTTTCACGGTCTCTTGATCAGCCGAGGTGCCAGTGTATGGCCTCAGTCTCTGGTGAAGACTGAAGCTTTCACAACCGAATGGCTGCTACGATTTAGGCGCCTTTTGATGTTGTTTCCTTTCTGTAATTAGTTTGGACATAGTCAATGGAAATAAATTTGTCCGCGAGCTTCTGGCGCCTTCAAAGGATTAAGCATTGTAAATGGTGACTTTTTAGCTATTATCTTTTTGGCAACACTGGTTTAAACAGCTGGCGCACGTTTCGTGTTTTGTTTCACTGTCAAACATCTTCAGTTTGGTCTATAATTTAACCATGAATCGTCTTACAAACGGACAACGCTTGCAAATTATTGAATTTTATTATCAAAGTGCGTGCTCTGTTAAGAAAGTTCATCGCGCGCTTCTTGTGTTCAGCGACGAAGCTCATTTTTGGCTCAATGGGTACGTAAATATGCCGAATTGTCGATTTTGGAGTGAATATCAGCCAGAAGCATTGCAAGAGCTACCAATGCATCCAGAAAAAGTCACAGTTTGGTGCGGCTTATGGGCTGGTGGCATCATTGGACCGTACTTCTTCAAAGATGATGCGAATCGTAACGTAACTGTGAATGGTGAGCTTAACCGTGCTACCGTGAGATGATATCCAACTTTTTTTTGCCCAAAATGCAAGAGCTTGACTTGCATGACATGTGGTTTCAACAAGACATGTGCCACATGCCACACAGCACGCGCAACAATGGACTTATTGAGGGGCGAGTTTGGTGAACATTTTATTTCACGTTCGGGACCGGTCAATTGGCCGCCTAGATCGTGCGATTTAACGCCTTTAGACCAGTTTTTGTGGGGCTATGTTAAAGCTCATGTCTATACAGACAAGCCCGCTTCAATTGACGCATTGGAGGACAACATTGAAGCATTTATTCTCGAGATACCGGCCGAAATGTTGGAAAGAGTATGCCAAAATTGGACTAAGCGGATGGACCATTTGAGGCGCAGTCAAGGTCAACATTTGCATGAAATAATCTTCAAACATTAAATTATATGGACCGTACTATCGATTCAAATAAAGATTTCATGCATTTTTCTGAATTTTGTGGTTTTTTTTTTTTGAAAAACTTTCCTATAGCTTTTAAAAAATCACCCTTTACTAGGGCCCTCAATCTTTGCTTTTGTATCGCTTGCACGGCTTTCACATCCGTCTCCATATCTCCAGGCAAGCCTGCTAAAGGTTTTGTAGAACATGAACTTGGTCCTTCGAGCCAAATAATAAGCACAATCCGAAGTTGTCTGCGTCTCAATTTGGATATCATTTGTGGACTTACATATGTACGTTTGCGTTGCAATAGTTGTGGTTTGACATTTGAAGCCCCGTGGTTTCGAGATTTCCTGTGTAAAAGAATCGCTCCCGTGCTGCTTGTTGCTCTTTTTCTGCGCGACGCGATCCATTCAGATCACAACCTGAGCTAGGCCGTTGCCTCGAAATGTCCTCTATTGTGATTGCTGTCGTATGCGGCTTCGAAATCGGTAACCCTGATGGAGGAGCTCAAGAATTGTAAATCATCCGCTTCTCCTGAGGGGACTTTGAGAGCTTCATGTGTGCGCGTCCGTGTAGTCACAATTATTGTCTGTTCTCGGACATAAATCAACAAATGGTTGCTCTCATCTGCCATTCATGCCTTCAATAGTTGAATAAAAGTAAGATAGAAGAAAAAAAAAGAAACATGCTTCAAATTTACATCCCTGTGGCATTCCATTAAATATTCTGCACACCTTTTTCGGTCCCATCTGCTTGCGCATTCCTTCACCGGAACACGTTCCTCTGTTGAACATTAATTGCCCATCACTCATGTTTCATCATCTGCCACCCGCTTTGCGCGCAGCCCCCTCCCCCACCCCTAATGTCATATCGATTGAGTTCGTGTCCCTTTGAGAGCACACCTTTTCACCCTTCTTCGTGACCAGCATCACAAGACGCTCCGACTCATAATAATTCATCGAGCTCCTTACCTTAGCAGCATTACGGACACAATTGCAGAGCACACACATCACTTGCTCCGTTCTTTAAATGTGGAACGCAGAGTGCACAGAACTCCCGGCCGGGTGGGGTGGGAGCAGGGGCAGGGGAGCAAAATAAATTCTTGAATAAAACTGAATCACTCGACGATGGATTGCATAAACTGTGCTGCCAAATCGATACGAAAATACCGCTCTAATGCAAAGTAACAGGAGCGGAACAAAAAAAAAGTCCCCATCCCACACAGCCTCCAGTCCGTATCTAATTTGTATTCCATTGAAATTCCTGTCTGTAACTCGATTTCGAAGGGAAGCGCAAGGGGAAAAGAGGTCGAGATTTGTCTTATGTAACGTATGGAGCAGTTTCGAAAATCGCTTCCATGTGTAATCCTTTCCTATGCCACGCCAGTTCGGCCCGCTCGGGTGGCATCCAATGGGACGCGCAGGAATGCGAGGCAGCACATAGCCGAAGGGAAGGACACATTTTTTCTTGGAACCCAGCCAGAGGGCAGCAGTGGGTGTCGTCTTAGACTACCTCAAGTAAACCTGGAGAGATAAAATATTTTCGGTGGACGGAGGGACGGTTTCTTTTTTGGCTTCCCTTATCCTTGAGCACCTTGGGGGAGGGCGACGAATCTTGGCTTAATGTTGTTATTGGTTCCTCTTTCCTTTTTCCCATCGCACATCGTCCTCCCTCTCCCCGGACAGCGCGTCCGACTATTGTTTAGTGATGTTTGACATTTTTATCCATGAAGTCACCCGAATGGAGGCAACGAACGTGTGGAGTGCTCCCTTTGAAATTCGAAAAGTTTGACAGTTGTGCTGGGTGTGGCACATGTGATTTAATCAAATGAGGTTATGTCACTGGGCGGGGGGGGGGGGGGAGGGTGGACAATGCTCTTAAGGGCCAATTTGGGACTGCTCGTTGGCGTGATTGTCTCTGGAAACTGTCGTTGAGAGTTGGCACTTTGAAACTTTTTGAAAGGATAAGGATAAGGATCTGGCACTGGTCGTACGTCGTGCCGTATGGTCACCTTTGCCAATGTCCGTGACCGAGTTTTGTCAGTGCGTCGACTCGTACGCTGAAAGTCTGTTGTTCGGCGAACACAAAATAGGTTTGGCAGTTCGCTCGATGAATTTGATAACATTTGAGCTTCAGACCGCAATTTGTGTGCAATTTAAGGTGGAACTAGTGATTTAAGAGATCCATTCAAAGCGTTTGGGTACAATGGACAAACTAGAGATCCAAGACACTCTGTCTGGCTGTCAACGAACTTGCTCAACACTAAGCATCGGTGTAGTTAAGTCGGAGTGTTGCTGAGAGTTCTGCTGGTCACCGAGGACCATCATTGAATGGTTCGAGAAGCTCTCTACAGCTTGCCCTTAGGAAAGATGGATATTTATGCATTCAAAGTGCATACATTTTTGAAGAAGAAGCGGCTTCTCTGGATGCCGCGCATCCGTAATGTCCAATTTTCTACGACTCTGGCTCATAAATCCGTCTGAATTTGACCGATGGCATGGGTTATGTTGGCGACCTCGGTGGCCACTTCACATCACCTCCACGTTAAATGACCATGTCCTCGAACCGCTCGTGCGGTATTCCCAATGTGCGTGAGCTATTTGGCACGTCCTGTGTTGAAACTGCATGTCGTTGGTGTCCATGTCATGCAATTCAGGCGAAAAGAAGTTGGTAATCATTGACTTATAGAGCTCGCGGTGGTCGATGATGACTTGAGCAACGTCGTTCTCAAAGAAATATGGACCGATTCAACCGCCAGTTGACACCAAACAGTGACTTTTTCGGGATGCATTGAACGCTCTTGGACTTCATGGTGGATTGGTATCGGCAGAAATTCGACAATTTTGTTTGCTGACGTGCCCATTCTCCAAAAATGGGTTTCATCGTTGAATATAATTTTTCGATGAACATTGGTGTCTGTTTCAACTGATCCGGAGACCATTCAGCTGTCTAAGGTTGTTTACCTTCAGCTCCTGGGTCAGTTGAATTTTGTACAAGTGCAGGCCCAAGTTGTGGGCTGCGCCGAATCGACTGCCTCGAATTCTCCTACAAACTCTTACGGACAGCGGCGATGTTTACATCAGATCTTTCGTTTCGTCGACGTACGGGTGTTGGTTTGTCGTTTACACACCACACTGCGAGTCCTTTCGGTAGGACGAACAGAATACCCATTTTTGAAAAACACAATTTATCCGTTAGTGTTCTCGAATACAGTTGATGTCAAAACAGACTGAATGAATGACAGCCAAATTGACACATGTAGCTCCTGCCAAAGTTCGGAGGTCCCTATGGGAACACCCTTTATATTCGCGAATCGCACCCAGACACAGCAGTCACCATAATTATAATTGTTCAGGGTAAATTGCACTGCGACCGTAAGATCTATTGTGCCCCCTATTCATTCCTTTGCTTTCTTAAGAGCTCCCCTCGCATGCAGCTCTTTTCAAGAGATTTGTCCTAGAGCATTCTCTCTAAGCCAGTTTCCTTTAGGAATCTGAAAATGACACCATCTTCCTCTGATATTAGGTGTTTGCCCAGATATCTTTGTCTTTTGTGGGCAAGCGCCGCATAAAATCCCAGCATATGTTCATATGTTCTGGAATCTCACTAGATTCTCGGAAGAGTCTGCAATGACCGTCCGACATTCTTGCTATGTCACAGTTGGTGTAGTCCCTGTCAAGATTGATTTGAGCGCATCTGTCTATGGCATAGACTTCTACTGCATTTGCCCATGGGTTCGTAGTACCTTGTCCGGGGTGCAAACACACCCTGTTCCTTCATCAGTTCTTGATCAATCCGTATACGATTTTACCGTATTGCTGCTCAATCTGTGGATTTGTGGATTCATTGCTGCAGTCTCTTTTGGTCCTTTTGGAAATTGAATTTCCTAATCGCGTCATCCTTCGGAATGGCGAGGAGTGGTAGCTTTTTGACTAGTACATCGAATTGTCTCGATGTAATGCACCTGTCATCTCCTATCCCTTCTTTTGCCATTTTCATGATTGTTTTATTTGCACATTCTGCGATCACCAGGTGCAGTGGAGTCAGCTCCAGTAGCACCTCCATGGCGGCAGTTGGGCAAGTTCTCATGGTCCCTGTAATACAGAGGCATGCCATACTTTGAACTTTGTTGAGTGTCTGTCTTGCGCTCAGGTTTTTCAGACCATGCTATTGCACCGTATGTGATTGTTGGTCTAACATGCTATGTGCTTCTTACTTACTTACTTAAGGTGGCGCTACAGTCCGGGGTGGACCTGGGCCTCAACCAACAAGCGTCTCCAGCCAGCTCGATCTTTAGCTAGCTGTCTCCAGTTTCGCACGCATAGTTGGTTGAGGTCCCTTTCCACTTGCGTGCGCCACCTGAGTCGCGGTCTTCCTCTACTGCGCCGTCCCTCGGGGGTGGATTCGAAGACTTTTCGGGCCGGAGTACTGGTTTCCATCCGCTCTACATGACCTAGCCATCTCAGTCTTTGGATCTTCACTCTTCTGGCTAAGTCGATGTCGCTGAACAGCCCATATGTGTAGTTCGTCATTATATCTCCTCCTCCACTCACCGTCTATGCAGACGGGACCGAAAATCACACGAAGAATTTTCCTCTCGAAGCAACCAAGGGCAGCTTCATCCGCTTTTGACAAAGTCCATGCCTCCGCGCCATATAGCAGGACTGGGACGATTAAGGTCTTGTAGAGCGTTATCTTGGTTGTTCGAGAGAGGGCTTTGTTTACCAGTTGCTTTCTTAGCCCAAAGAAGCAGCGATTGGCAAGGGTTATTCTTCGTTTGATTTCAGCGCTGGTGTCATTGTCTGAATTGATAGCGGTGCCTAGGTAGGCAAAGTTATATCTGTCTGCCGTGACGTTCTGACCGAGACGTCGGTGTTGGGTGTCCTTTCTCGTTGACAGCATATACTTGGTCTTATCTTCGTTTACCGCTAAACCCATCTTCGCGGCCTCCGTTGCAATACCCACAAAAGCGCCATTGACATCACGCTGCGTTCTTCCAATAATGTCAATGTCGTCGGCATATGCGAGTAGTTGGACGGACTTCTGAAAGATTGTTCCTCTGGTGTTGGCGTTCGAGTTTTGAACAATTCTTTCAAGAACGATGTTGAAAAAGTAAGCATGACAGCGCGTCGCCTTGTCTGAATCCTTTTTTGACATCAAAGGTCTCGGTTAGGTCTTTACCGACCTTGATGGAGCAGCGTGCATTCTCCATCGTCATCCTACACAAACGGACGAGTTTGGTAGGGATGCCAAAACTAGACATTGCTCTGTATAGCTCGTCTCTATAGATGCTATTATACGCGGCCTTAAAATCGATGAAAAGGTGGTGGGTATCGATTTGTTGCTCCTGGGTTTTCTCCAAAATCTGCCGTAGTGTGAATATTTGGTCGATGGTGGATTTTCCTGTCCTAAAGCCACACTGGTATGGACCGACCAGGTTGTTGACGAATGGCTTTAGGCGTTCACACAGTATGGCAGATAAGATTTTATATGCGATACTTAGGAGACTGATGCCTCTGTAGTTGGCGCAGTTCAAAGGGTCTCCTTTTTTATGGATCGGGCAAACAATGCTGAGGGCATGTTTTCCTCCGACCATATTTTACAGATGAGTTGGTGCATGCGCCTTACCAAATCATCGCCTGCGGCTTTAAAAAGCTCGGCGGGTAGGCCGTCAGCTCCCGCAGCCTTGTTGGATTTCAGTTTAGATATGGCAATCCTCACTTCATCCGGGTCGGGTGGACGGAATTGTTGATCTTCGTCGTCCCTTTCATTGGGGTTGAATGGTTCGTTCTGCCTGACAGCGGGATTTGGTTCTACGTCGCCGTTATACAGTCTGCAGAAATGGTTTTTCCATATCCTCAGCATCGACTGTGACTCTACTACGATGTTCCCTTGATCATCCTTACAGGCTTCGGTTCGGACTTTATAACCTTGACTGGTTAACTTTACCCTTTGGTAAAACTTCCTCACCTCATTCCTGCAGTAATATCCCTCTATTCTGCCGATCGCGCGCTTCTCATGCTCCTTCTTTTTTCTCCTGAGAAGCCGGTGTTCGTCTCTCCTCTTCTGCTCGTAGAGCTCCCGAGCAGCTCTTGTCCTTCTTTGCAGTGCCGCTTTGTATGCTTCTTGCTTGGCTGCATTCGCCTGCCGACACTCGTTGTCAAACCAGGGGTTTCGTTGTGGTGGCGGATTGAAACCCAGCACATCAGAGGCGGCATCTCTGATGGCTTTTTGGCAATGCTGCCACTGGTCTTCAATACTTGATGTTGGCGGCGTAGGATTTCTTAAGAGGTTAAGGGAGACACGATCGGAAAAGGATTTGGCTATCTCTTGCGATTGTAGCCGGCTGACGTTGAACTTCCTCACAGCATTTCTTTGTCTTGGCGGTGTTCGGCATATCCGCAACCTTACCTTGGCTACAACAAGGTGGTGGTCCGAATCAATGTTGGCGCCTCGGAACGTTCGGACATCTATGATACTGGAGGAGTGCCTTGCGTCTATCGCAATATGGTCAATCTGATTGACGGTTGATTGATCAGGAGATCGCCATGTTCCTTTGTGAATATCGAGATGTGGGAATCTTGTACTAGCTACTACAACATGTCGACCCGCAGCAAAATCGATCAGCCTAAATCCGTTATCGGATGTGGTGTCGTGTAGGCTGTGCTTTCCGACCGTACTACCAAAGATGTTCTCTCTTCCTAGCTTTGCGTTAAAATCGCCAAGGACAATTTTAAAGTCGTAGCTAGGGCATTGCTCATACGTTTTGTTCAGGAGCTCATAGAACCTGTCTTTGGTGTCATCATCTTTCTCCTCTGTGGGGGCATGTGCGCATATAAGGCTTATGTTGGCAAATTTAGCCTGGATGCGAATTGTCGTGAGGCGCTCGTTCACGGACCTGAACGATAGGACTTCTTGCCTAAGTCTGCCTCTAACGACAAATCCACATCCAAATAGGCGCTGTTTTTGTTGTTTGTAGCAATCACCGTAGTATATATCACAGTTTTTCATCCTTCTTTTGCCCGGTCCATCCCATCGCACTTCTTGGATGGCGGTTATATCTGCTTTGCAGCAGTCTAGGGCTTCCGCTAGTTGTTCGGCTGCACGTGGCCTATAAAGGGACCTTACATTCCACGTACAAATCCGAAGATCGTTGTCCGTATATCGTTTGCAGGGGTCGTCATCAGTAAAATCATCCGTTTCCGAGGCTTGTTGTTGCTTCGTAACTAGCAATTTTTTTGTGTGGCCGGGCAGTTACCCCGACGGCACAACCCCCAACCTGGAGGGCCAGTTCCTTTTTTGTAACCCCTAGGACAAGAGGTCGCACTTATAAGTTTGGCAAGTTGAGCTCGGGTGAACTACAACCAGTACCCGATGGCTACCACTTGGAGGTAAAATAAGCACAATTGGTGTGTAGAAAAAGTTACAACACTGGGCATCGCCAGGTTGACGCCAGTCAGTGCCTACCCGATTCCCACAGCACCCAGCCGTGCTATGTGCATACATCTATATTAGGATACTTGGAGCCCCAGGATTTGGCCACTAAGTTTCTAAAAATCATTAAAGCACACGCCGCCTTCCTGGTGATCTCTTCTGCGTGCCTTTTCCAGATGAGTTTGCTGTCTACCATGACTTCTAGATATTTTTTTCTCCTTTACTGGAGCCAGTATTGTGCCTGACAGACTAATTTGTTTTAGTCGCTCCAGTTTGTGTTTTCTTGTAATGAATTTAAATCTAGCCCAGCTGACAGGTACCACTCTTTAGTAATTTTTAGTCCCCATTCGATGATATCACACAGGGTCTCCTCCATCCTGCCTCTGGCTATAATTACTATATCATCAGCATATGCTTGACATTTGTTAGTATCTCCAGAAGTTCATCTACAACTATACTCCACATTGGGGGACATTGTCGAAATTAGAGTTCAAAAAATCCTCGATTGCTGAGAAACAAGTGCATCCATAACGTGTCCACGAATTTATGCGTGGCGATATCATCCAGGTATTCTTCTTTGAATGGTCGTCAGGAAATAAAATAGCTCGCTAACTTAACAAGATAAACAAATTAGTTGCGCCTAAATTTCAAGTTTTTTTTTTTTAATACGACATGCACACAATCCGTTTCAGTTGCCATAAGTGCGAGAACTGCGATCTATTTCCTCTTCGTGTGGGATGACAATGCCTCTGGTTCGTGTTCCAAAAAAGAATGAGAGAAAGAGATCAGCAGTTTATGGACAGGACATGAATGCTATGCCGTCCATGGTGCATCAAATAAAGGAGATTTTCATATGGTCTGACTGCGATCCTCTTCAGCTGATGTTTCGCCAGTCGATCTTAACGACATCTAAAATTAGATTGAACAAATCTACGAGTACTACACTTGACCTGAACACTGTTGTCGACTGTGAATTAAGTGTGTACACGCCTAAAGAGTCGGGCCGGTATGATTCGACCTCAGATCATGCCATGTGATGCGCTTAGACTTTTTTGTTTGCAAACTTTTAGTGAACCTATTGTCATTTATCTTGTGCACCCACTTTTTGCATTTCTTCTTCTAGTGGCTCTACAGTCCGGGGTGGAGTCGGGCTTCAGTTAACAAGCTTCTCTAGCTGGCACGATCTTTCGCCAGCTGGCTCCAATTGCTCACACCAAGATGGTTGAGGTCCTTCTCCACTTGTGCGCGCCATCTCGTTCGAGGACGTCCTCTGTTGCGTTGTCCAAATGGTTTGGAATCAAAAATTCTTCGGGCTGAAGCTGAGGTATCCATCCGCTCTACATAACCTAGCCATCTTAAGCGTTGGATTCGAAGACGTTTAACTAGGTGCATGCCGCTGTACAGCCCGTACAGTTAGTGGTTGAGGATCCTCCTCCAGACACCATCAAAGCTAACAGGACCAAATATCGCACGTAGAACTTTTCTACGTCAAAACTACCTAGAAATTCTTCATCCGCTTTCAATAGCGTAGTAGGACAGGGATGATCAGGCTTGGCGCGTCGAAAGATGGCTCTGTTACTCAATTGCCTCTTGAGTCCACTTGACGATCGTCAAATGCTGCGATCATGTGAGGCTTTTTCTGGAGATGAAGATTCAGCCAACACCAGGAATGCATACTCTTCTTCTTACTGATCTAATCAAACAGCTGGATGGGACTGTTGGTTGAGTGCCTGTCCCTGGTTAGAGGGGTTCCCCGGTTCGACACCCAGTACGCCTCATTTGGTTTTAAAATCAGGACCGGTCACCATATGCCGTTGGGATCAAATTAACTGCACAAGCCCTGGAGTTCTTGATCAGTGGAGGTAGTCTGACTATGGGTATCACAATGGACCGATTTCGCTGGCAGGCCACTCTACCTGCCTACCTACTGACATCGTGGAGAGATTAGAAAACCCCTGTCATTTACACTACTGACCAGCGTTGAAACATCAAATCAGGATCAGAGCTCTTAGTGGCGTGAAACCGAGCACTGCGTCATTGGAGTACACCCTCGCGATTGGGCCTGCCCTACACTACTTCGAAAAAAATCTGCAGAACGGAGGAGGAGCAGGAAGAAACTATTGTACATCTTCAGTGTAATTGCAGCGCCCTCACCTCCCACAGAAGACGTCACTTAGACGCCAAAGCTGACTCTGCACTTAATGCAAATACCACTCGGCACACTTCACATCAATCTCATTGGCAATGCCGTCATGTGCAACTCATACAATTAATTTGTAAAGTGTAAAATTCTATCATGATGCATGACGCTATTGCGCGGCTCCTTAATTCAAAAAGTAGTAAAAGTCAGCTTCAAACGTCAGCACTCAGCGGTTATTTAGCGAATTTAGTCTTTCGGCGACAAAATCGTCCCCAAGTGTGCATATCAATTAGTCAAGCTAGTTAATTGGCTACCGACCGCAATTAATTTTCATTAATTTAATGCATTTTATGCATTTTAAGCACATTTCTAGCTAACTTGTCGGATCTTCTCAAAATCATTGAAAATTTTGGATAGAAACCATCAAAATCACATAAAATAGTGAAACGCTTTCGGTCGCATCAAGGCGACGAAGAGCTCCTTAATTGAAGCTAATGGGCCATATTTTTTCACGGTGAGCATCAAAGACATCTGAAGAAATGATTGGCGTGAATATTTTTGGGATGCCACAGGGATTTGATCTTTGTCCGATTGTGTTTACGTAGAGAGAGATTGATGCATGTTGCTTGAGTTGTATGATGGAATGATGATGGTGGGCACCTTTTCGATTCGAAGACTGTCTTTGCGGGGGGCCTTCAACGTGGTACCTGGATTAATGGAAATTGATAAACTCAGAGACTATGGCGACTTTCTTCAGTTGACAACTCCGTTCAATGGAAAGAAAGCGTCGCGGAATAAGGCCAAATTCGGCGATCATTTCGGTTTCGCTTTCATGATGGCAAATGAAACCAATTCGGCGATGTGGCTGTATAATCATTTGTGTACCTGGGCCTCAAGCAATCCTTTAAATATCTCAAATTTTAGATGGTTGAGGTCCTTCGCCAATTTGTTGCGTCGCATCAGTGGCTTTGAGTCGAAGACTGTTCACCGCCGAACCCAACTGCATATGCGCTCTAAATGGACCTAGACACCTAAATCGTTGCATCCGCAGACACCTAGCTGCTTGAGATGTCAACAAAGTGGGGGAAGATGATTTGAGCGGATGGATGCAGTCCGAGCAGTCCTTCTAGAGCGACCCCTCTTATTGGACGTCTGATTACAGTTTAAGCTTAACTCCGAATGGCTGTCACACTAACTAATGAGACGTGTCAATTCAGTGCACCAATGGTTTTGATGAAACGCCCCTAAATTCCCAACCATAATTGACTTAGGTAAACTTAAGCTCTTATCAACTCCGAATGGTGGTCACACTGGTTAATCAGACGTGTCAGTTCAGTGCGTCAATGGTTTTTGATGAAGCGCCCCTAAATGTCTAACCATAATTGACTTAGGTAAACTTAAGCTCTTGTCAACTCCGAATGGTGGTGGTCACACTAGTTAATCAGACGTGTCAGTTCAGTGCGTCTATGGTTTTTGATGAAACGCCCCTAAATGTCTAACCATAATTGACTTAGGTAAACTTAAGCTCTTATCAACTCCGAATGGTGGTCACACTAGTTAATCAGACGTGCCAATTCAGCGCGTCAATGGCTTTTGATGAAACGCCCATAAACGCCCAACCATAATTGACTTAGTTAAACTTAAGCTCTTCTCAAAATCAAACGAAAAGGAGCCAGAAGCATCGTCAAATTTCCAAGTGCCTATAATTGTAGATGGAGAGCAATTGATTTCGCAAATATAAAAAAATTAACGAAACTTAACGAAACTGACTGAAGGTTGCCATCAGGTATAATTATTTGTGCATAATTTCCGTGCATTCGCTCGAATGCCGAAGTTGACTTCAGACTACGCACGTCCATGCGATGGGTCTTAGGCCTGAACAGGTCTCCCTTCCCAAAAGATATCCCTTGTCGCTGCGACATGGTTGCATCGTGTAAAAAACAGTGTCTATACAACGTTTTGTTGCTATTTTCAGCCCGAAACTTTGGTTTGGAAACACATGAGCGATTGCACTGCTGGCAAGACCAACCTAGGGTCCAGTTGATCTAGACGAAGGTGTGATTTGATCATGGACGCACTACAGTTTCTGGTATATCCTTTGACGCAAACTCCTGACAATTGTTGCTGCTTACTAAAGAAAGTCTGCCTATTTTCAAAAAGTAAAGAATCTTGATCCCTTGATTGAAGGTCTTTAACATGCAGTATTTCGGGCAAAAACGTGTCTCGCCATTCGGAAGGACCCCGCCTGCTTGATGTGTCGCACATTTTCATCTTCTTCGGTCCCCCATCGCCTCTAAGAGCAACGCCCTCATATCATCCACGGCACCAAGTTCAGTTCGACAGAAATTGCTTCTCCCTACGCGAAGAACAAGAAAAAAAAGAACGGTTTCTATGAAAAATTCAGCTTCATATATTTCACCTTTTTTTTTTTTTTTTCTCGCTTGCTTCACTCGCTGACGTAAGGTCGTGCGGTGGAGCGGTGGAGCGGTGTCAAGACGAAGCAGATCTACATTATATTTAGGGATTATGTCGAAAAGTAGTTTCCTTAATCCTCTATGGTCTGACATAATCCTCCGCCCCACCCTGAGCAGCGCTCATTTTCGCCGAGCATTCATTCCTTGTGCTGCTTAAGCGCGTAAACCCCCCGACATGACCAAGTGATGCCATCAATAGTTGATGCTTTTGCATCTTTTCCTTGCTCCTTTGCCACTTCAATCGGTTTTTTTTTTCTTTCTGTTTGTGTCCTTTGTCATCTGTCCTTCCATTCGAGGGTGCCACGTACCGCGTACCAATGCAGCGATGATCCCTGTTGACGCCCACCCGCCCCCCACTCTTAAGCACTTGAGAAGCGAGTTATTTATTCAAAACAAACGATGAGTAGAGAGGAGAATAAGGTTTTTTCTCTCATTTTCCTTTTCTTTTACTTTCTTCTTTGCGAATTTATAGCGATTTCTTGGATTCACTTCAGGTAAGGACGACGCTCTCCGTGCAAGTGGCTGCGTAAAGTTTTGACTTCTGAGACTTCTTGGGATTTTCTTTAGTTTTTTGATGTTTGTTATGCTCGCTGCTTGGTTGTGTTGTTTTCAATTGTTCAGCTGCCGATGGTTGGCAGCGTTTCTCGGTCGTTCCCTAGGCAATTTCACGTTCATGAATTTTCCAACTAATACGACGAACCGTTTGACAGATGTCAGGTTTTAAGGGGATTTTGCAGAAAACTTACGAGATGATGTGGATTTTTCTACAGCGACAGCTTCTTTTGTTTTGCATCGTTTGCCTCTGGCGCTGAAGATGTTGTTAATTAGGAGAATGAATTTAATCCAGGATCAAATGAGATCAGCTCGGAATCTGTGTCATTTTTGGAGTCAGTGGTTGCCGGCTTAGGGTTTAATTAAGTGGAGTCTAAATGTTTTTCATTCACCTTTTTATGGGTTTGATTTTGACAACTTGGCAGCATTGTTCACACTGGCGGCGGATTTGACAGTAGATATTTGACTTGTTGTCAGTGTGCTTAGCCATTTCATCGTGATTTGGGTGACACCAGAGGAACTACTGCAAATTGTTCGAATTTACTTCAAAAATCATGGTTTACACATCGAAGCGGATTTTTTCGAAGTTCAACTTTATCCCACTTTCCAATGAAACGCGTATAACAGAGAAGAAGACATAAATCTGTTCTGCGATGAACTTAGCTCCGAGCACCAAGCAAATGAGTCTTAATTTCTTCGACCACTCTCTTTGGCTGCAAGGACGAACGGCGGTTGAGACACAGTTGTCGAGCTCTGACTTGTCACAGAAATTGAGTGAATGTAAGCATCGTTCATCTGACTGTAAGCTTTTTGTTCAAAAGTCTTTCATTACCCGTGTTCTCTTGGATTCAATGTTAGGGATAAAGTCCAACAGCGACTCATGCTCCAAAAGAAAACTGTCCAAATCATGTCTCAAGTATGCGATGGTGTAAGGGAAAATTGGTGTGTAGATAGCTAGAAGTGGTGGTTCGTTGAGAACCTAATTAGGACAATGTGCCGTCTCTAAATCCAGCCTTAGGCATTTAAGAAAGACTTCAGTTCCATACTATTCGCAGGTCGTTCCCAGAGATCTAGTGAAGTGAGTTGAAGAAGTGACTAGTTCTATCAAGTCCCGGGCAAGCACAAATGAAATGTGTTAATGTCTTCTTGGAACAATTGAAAAATCCCTCGAATACAAGGATTTCACCGTCGCGTCAATTCTTGACATTGAAGCAAAGGCAATCTCTCACTTGCAATTAAGAACCTCGGAATGGTGGCTTTCATTCATCAGCATCCTTCGTAGCATCTCCCAAATAAGAGTCTCCTTCTCAGCTATGTTGTTGCAGCTGCGACAATGTGTGTTGTGTGGGATGATGGGTGTCCTAGTTGTCCTATTCAGACCGCCACCAATCTGGCTGCACTGAATCTGGTACTCAGGCCAGATTTTTCTTGATGTTGCACAGCTTGTCAGTCTGGTCCATCTAAGGTTTGCTATTTCGACTAAGTGCTTAGAGATATTAGCCTGGAGCAATGAAGGTGGATCCCTGTTTAGCCATTTCATCGGCCTTCTCATTTCTAGGGATGTCACTGTGACCTGGATCCCAGATGAAGGACATTTTTAGCTCACTTAACGACGCTCGCACCGACTCCGCCGCCCATCTTAGAGCCGTCATTATAGATTGCCCGGTTTAAATATGGTGGATGAAGCGGTGAAGGAAAGTAATCTTAGATGAAAGATGTCGAGATTGCCCACGTCTGGTTAAGACACCCGCCAAACTTTGATCTACAGCAAAGATTACTTTCTTCCACCACTTCATGCACCTTAAATGATTTTTTTGGAAAATCTCCAACTGGCTTCTCGATGAAGTTGTGTTAGAGCATCCGCTCAAGATATTCTGCTTGGGCTTACAAACGCTGACAAGACGTCAGTTTTCTATCAAATTCTGATGACTCCATTTCCATTGTCACTCTCTCTCATCATCTGAATTCTCTGAATGCACTCTGATGCAGCTCTAGGGACGGATCGCTGTTCTCTTGGAGTTAGGCTAATCTTTTTCATTCATTAATTTCTAACCGCACTCCGATTTCGACTTAAAAGTTTTGCGATTTTGTCCACTGACAACCCATCGTGACGCATTTTTTTTGTTTAAGTCTTTGACACCTCAGTTGAGTTCAAACGATAATAATTATTAACGTTTCGTTAGCATTAACATCTGTAGCAGTGTTGAACAAAATTATTGAGAAACCTCAAAATTGATATGGTGTCTCAACGTTGTCGCGGAGTGTAGGAAGGTCTTCATGACAATAAGCCAGACAATGGGAGAGATTACGCAACGAATTGTGTATATCGTATATTACTTATGTTTCCTTGCAGCTGCTAGACATACTAACAATCCATTGCCTTAGAAAGAACCGTCAGGAATCATTGAAGGCGCCAGGTCCAGGCCAGTCCAAATAGGTACCTAGTGTGTAGTCTTTTGTTGTTTGCACTACTTCATGGAGAGCCATTTCTGTGGATTATCATTCACAAATGTCATTAAAAATGGAATTTGTATTGCGAACATTGTATTCCACTTCAAACGTCTTTACTTTCGCTTAAAGCGAGAATATCACATTTTTCTCTTGACCAAAAATGACACCTCTTGTTGGATGACTCTAAATTATCAAGAAAATCACCCTTGGTCGCTGTGGACAACATCAAGGAACTGATTGACGTAACGTTAGATTTGATCGCTTCAATCCTACGTCTTGTCACTCCATAATGCGTTCTGCCTTCGATGAGGTCGTTGGCGCAGACATCGACGTGAATGCACCCCTTTTTGTGCGTGGCTTACGAGAAGTTTTTTATTCGCTTTTTAGAGGACCCCCGCTGAATGATTGAACCAGAGCCTTCAGCAACCCCACTTTCAACTGCCTCTTGACTCCTAAACAAGAGCAGTTGGCTCCGTATCCGGAACACTCACGTCGCACGTGGCTCTCCTTGAAACGCATTCGAGCCTTCATCCACCCTCTATCGTCGTCCTTAACAATTTGCCATGACGCGCACATCACTCGTGCCCAACCGAAATCCGTCATCAGCGACGACTAAACAGCGTGCATTGATGCGGGAATTTGTCTGATGTTCGCCTTCGAGAATCGTCAGCTTTTAATGAAGTCTTCTGTGGTTTCGATTTTCAATGGACTCGGATTTTCCACATCAGTCCACTCCCCCCTGGCACTCAGCTGGTATCCTTCGACACTCCGCCGCACCGACAATCTCCACTCATTCTCGGAATGTCAACGGTCTGCAGACCACACAAGTGCCACTTAACTGCCAGCCGTCGTGCCGGCAAACGTCCCACGACCTGGAAAACGTAATCGCGTGACGAAAAAAATTGCGTGCAATTGACGCAGGTCGTCGCTGTTTGCTGCGTGTGCAGTGTTTTGTTTGGGCTTGAGTTCGTTGACCACCTCTGCCCCAAGCCGGATGTATCTAAGCTGTTCCTCTTGTTTTTGTTTTTCACCGCCTACCGTTTGTGTCTGTCTGTGGTCCGGGCGCCCGGTAATTGCAAGCCATCATGGCACTCGCGCCGTGGTAATAAGTTACCGTGAAACTGTAAACCGATGGCGCGAATTACCGCCTCCATGGCGCGGGGTCGGTCTGGTGCGACTGGGCGCAGGCTCTGCGTGCAGCGTGCTGCAATCGTCGCTGAGGAGGCGGGAATAAATTTGCCTTGCAAATTACGTGGACGATGACTCAGAATCAACGACAGATAGTCGCGCGGCGCTTGTGCTGCCACTGATGGCGGTGGCCTCTGGACTGTGGCAAATATTCACTTCCGGTGTTTATGTGTTAATGGTTAGTACATAATTTGCCAAGTTGCGGGGTGTCAACGCATCGACGGTGGCGATGATGGATGAAATGCGAGAAAAATACCACTTTCGTGAACAATTCCTTTAAAATGGTTGAAGAGGCGCAGTAGGGAAGACGATTCACTCTTAAATCGCAAAATAACAGTGGTTCAGCGTTAAAATGTGGACCATTGCTGAAAATTATAGCTATTCAGCAAAATGGCGCCCGACCGCGGACCCAAGTTGAATAACCGGAAGGCGTTCTAGGCTCGTTGAAATGAATGAAAATTAGTCAATTTAGGAAGTCAACGTATAAAATAAAAGATCAGCATGCTTTTCATTCTCTGTTGCGACGAGGCATTTTATGGGGAGATGTGGAATCACTTCATTAATCCCTAGATAGGCCATCTTCCTCCGTGGAAACCCTACATATAGCGTCCGGGACAATAAACACGAACTACTAAACGAGAGCCCGCGCCCAGCTAAACCCACAACGCGCTACACAAAGATTCAAGCTGATGAAAGCCCTCCACCCTCACGCTGGTAATCCATTTCCGTTGGAACACTATCTCAAAGTGGCTCAACGGATGCCCGAGCTGACTTACAGCTTCAATCCATCATCCGCATCTGTCGATGAGCGAATAATTCAATCGCTCGGAATGAGGAACAAGAATGAGAATCTGAAACACTAGCGCAATTGACTTTCGACCTCCTGTCCGTCCATCCGGAGGAAGCAAAAGCAACTGCTGAAAATGCAAATCCACCACCACCGTCGAAGTGATAAATCAGCAAGAAAATCACACACACAACAAGAACGACGATGCAGACATCAAATGCACACATCGGCAGGAACGGCAGATATGACATCTAATGGTGACCCCAATCGCAAGGAAAAGAGCGGATTTTCCCAAAGACCGAGTCCAGATCGAGCACTTCATCCTCCATTGAGTGTGATTACGCAAACTTGACTGCACTCGGGGCGACCCTCGCAGCTCGTCCGAAACATCAAATGCAGGCAAAAGCAAAAGAAAAAAAAATCGAAACTCGGTGATGCAACAGAACCGAATCGTCAGAGTTCACTTGTATCCGGCGGCAGTGGGGGCGCTGCGCCGCCACTCGTTCGATGGCGTGCTACGAAACGAACTCGGCGCAGAAAGGCAGACGAAGTCCCGTCAATCAGTCAAAACTTTGTGAATCTCTCGCGCTGATACGCGCTAGTACGCCTCCCCCACGCCGATGTCAGAGGAGGCGAACTGCCTTCGATTTAGACAGACACGAACGGCGGCGAACTGGATTCGAATGGAAATTGATTTTCATTTGTGTACCTTGTACTGATTGGAGAGCTGGGCGATGTCGACGTCGATGTCGATGTCCCTCCATCTCCCCAGCTCCCACTGATGGCTTGATTTGTGTTTTCGCTTTGTTTTGATCGATGAGGGATTTAATTAATCGCCAGCAAAGGCTGGAGTGCGTCTCTCCTGCACAAACACGCGCGCGCCCTCTCGCACCACTCCGACGATCCCGACGATGTCCCCGAATGTGTGCCTCCACCGGCCGGGGACGGGGTCGGGGTGGGCCTTTGTGTGTCTAACGCCAGTGTGTGTGCGCGCCCCGAATGAGGTTAATTCGAAACAGATGTGCAGAGACTGGCACGCCGATCGGGGTGCGAATTGATGGGAATTCTTAGTTTCGACGGAAAAATGGAAAAATAATTACCGCCGGTATTAGGGACACTCAATGGCACGTTTCTAGTCCCCTGGAATTACCTCGTGGTGGCGACGTTTATCTGGGGACGGGCTGATAATGATGACTTGATGGGGCGGGGGGTTCTTTTTCAATTCGGAGCTCCTCTCTGCAGCTGGAGGAACGGAGTGATGGCCTCTCTATGTGTCTCGCCACATGGCCGCCCACCACCACCGTCCGCATTCACATCGAATCCAGGCCATCCCCTGTTACACAACGGCAACGGATAGCAGCCCCAGAACTCATTTATTTATGACTTCGTGTCGTTTGCAGTGGCTCTGCGCCCCGACAGCCGGTCGTCAGTCAAACAATGGGCCTCCCTTCGCCGTCGGTCAAACCATGGAACGGATAGCTGATGATTAACCCACCCGCGTCCCAACCAAATGAAGATGCGGCCTGGTCACTGGAGCCTCACATTGATTTTGCCCCTCCGCCGGCCATAAATAATGCAAACCAGGATATCATGGGACACTGGGGGATACATGCGATGCCAAGTGGGGGGGGAGGCGAAATAAATAAATTGCAAATCCAGCCCTCCATCACTCACACTCGCCCTAATCGCTTTTAATTAACATCGGTAATTGGCATTTTGTGTCCGTTTTTTGGGGTGGAGCAACCTCCCCCTCTCCCCAACCCCCCCCCCCCCCCCCCCACACGCTCGATGGACTGCAGCGAATGAGGAGATTAAGGCCGAACGTAAATTAGCAGACGATTTGCATTCGCATGATGGATGGAGTTTTGATGATAAAATGTTAACGAGTGTGCCGGCGCATCTGGGACCGAGTTTATGGCGGCTCTTTGTGGCTGGGCACTGATTTTGGCATCCGAATGATTGCCGATTGATGGCGGATTACAGGGCACTTAAGCAGGCCCGTTCGGGGGCGGGCACAATTTGATTGTGGCATCTGTCGTTGAGATAGTTGGAAATTTGTTCAGATCGGGATTTCAGGGTGTGGTGGGAATGGTTGAAGGATGTTTTGTCCAAGAGAAGTACCAGACAGGGGGACAGAAAATCAATTGGAGGCAAAGGAATGGAAAAAAAACAACGCGGAACATCGTTGAATGGCGTACGAAATTCAGATCATCTGGGCATCTGGACGCTATACATCACCACAAGGAGGTCGGTCTTTCGAAATGCGAAAGGAGACAGCTTTAGCGTCAATGGTCTCACGTTTAGAGCGGCGTTGACCGATTTTCTGTGGCCAGTGTTCGACAACATCGATCGCGTTAGCTGAAGAAGCTTGTCGGTTGGGGCCCATTTCAAATTAAAGTGTTTCGATATACAGTCAATCTCAAAAGTAAGTAAGCAGCAGTATGTGTGTGTTCTCAACAAAAACCAAAATTCATACGGGACTCCAAAGAAAAAAAAACCCCCAATGCAAATTTTATGTAAAGGGTGGTTAAATTTAAAGGGCCGATGTTGATTTAGAAAAAAACACTAATTATTTAGGAAATTTTTGTCATTTCTTTTTATTATGATAATATTGGTATGGTTCAATTATGATATCGGCCAAATGGCCGCCGCGATCTCCTCGGCACACCTCCATCCGATGGTCCAAATTTTCGATAACGCTGAAGCATAATTGAGGTTCTATGCCGTTAATGTGCCGAATTATCTCATGCTTTAGCTCTTCAATTGTTGCTAGCTTATCGACGTACACCTTTTGTGGCTTTAGGCCAGGAAAATCCACCATCGACCAAATATCCACACTGTGGCAGATTTTGGAGAAAACCCAGGAGCCACAAATCGATAGCGACCACCTTTTCATCGATTTTAAGGCCGCGTATGATAGCATCTATAGAGACGAGCTATACAGAGCAATGTCTAGTTTTGGCATCCCTACCAAACTCCGTTCGTTTGTGTAGGATGACGATGGGGAATGCACGCTGCTCCATCAAGGTCGGTAAAGACCTAACCGAGACCTTTGATGTCAAAAAAGGATTCAGACAAGGCGACGAGCTGTTATGCGACTTTTTCAACATCGTTCTTGAAAGAATTGTTCAAAACTCTTCAAAAACGCCAACACCAGCGGAACAATCTTTCAGAAGTCCGTCCAACTACTCGCATATGCCGACGACATTGACATTATCGGAAGAACGCCGCGCGCTTTTGTGGGTATTGCAACGGAGGCCGCGAAGATGGGTTTAGCGGTAAACGAGGGTAAGACCAAGTATACGCTGTCAACGAGAAAGGACACCCAACACCGACGTCTCGGTCAGAACGTCACGGCAGACAGATATAACTTTGCCTACCTAGGCACCGCTATCAATTCAGACAATGACACCAGCGCTGAAATAAAACGAAGAATAACTCTTGCCAATCGCTGCTTCTTTGGGCTAAGAAAGCAATTGGTAAACAAAGCCCTCTCTCGAACAACCAAGGTAATGCTTTACAAGACCTTAATCGTCCCAGTCCTGTTATGTGGCGCGGAGGCATGGCCTTTGTCTAAAGCGGATGAATCTGCTCTTGGTTGCTTCAAGAGGAGAATTCTTCGTGTGATTTTCGGTCCCGTCTGCTTGGATGGTGAGTGGAGGAGGAGATATAATGACGAACTACACATATGGGCTGTTTAGCGACATCGACTTAGCCAGAAGAGTGAAGATCCAACGATTGAGATAGCTTGGTCATGTAGAGCGGGTGGTAACCAATGCTCCGGCCCGAAAAGTCTGCGAATCCACCCCCGAGGGACGGCGCAGTAGAGGAAGACCGCGACTCAGGTGGCGCACGCAAGTGGAAAGGGACCTCAACCAACTATGCGTGCGAAACTGGAGACAGCTAGCTAAAGATCGAGCTGGCTGGAGACGCTTGTTGGTTGAGGCCCAGATCCACCGTCCACCTCGGACTGTAGCGCCACCTTAAGTAAGTAAGTAAGTTGCTTAATCGAGAACGATAATTATATTCAAAAATAGAAAAAAATGGTTTTAAATATGAACCAAGTAACTCTAGAGGGAAGACGGGCTAATTTAGTGCACATCACATCTTCCCCTGGATTGTGTGTCTGTGCAGCAAAACACCACAAGATGGCTTGAAGCACGTTCAATTTCCTTTCAAGTCTTCAAGAACACCATGCCCTTATTTTGAATGGCAACTAATACTGTTTATATATTTTTTTTATATTTTACGTTCGTCGTTTCATATATAATTGTGTGTCAAATATGGGCCATAATAGGAACACCTATGATGGACCGTATTACCAACACCGGCCAATTTCAATTTTTTTTTAATGTCTCACTCTTCATAGGCTGTTAAATAATGATTTCCCGTGTGCGCTCTACGGTTGTTATAACACGAAATTAAATTATGTTCACACAAGTCTATCCAAAAACTTACCAAAAAAAATTGTAATTAAATAATTCAAAATCCGCCACGTGCTGAGCTTACAGTTCAAACATTAATCTGTAGCGGCAGATGCTGGGGTGGGCCGTTGAAATGGCAGAGAACTTCAAATACACTACTGATTGATTGTGCTACATTCTCAAAGCCCTCTCGAATCTTGAAATCTAGGACTGCCATGCCACATGTGCCGTGCACCCTCTCCTCGTAAGTTGAGCCGTTTGAATCGACAGCAGGTTCCTCATTCAAATGCCTGCCAATTCAATTTGAGCTCCCATTCGATCAATCCCCTCCACGACACCATGAAATGCCAGCATTTCTTAGCAGCCTAATGTCCCGTACAAAGTCCTTTCGGCGTTAAGTAGAGTCATCCCCTTCCGATTGCCCCCCATTCAATCAGTTTGAACGACCAAGGACAACGAGTTAAAACAAAGATGACACAATCACCAGTCGATCCTCTGGCACCAGCCTCTGCCATCACTCTCTCCTGCCGTTACGGGTGATAAAAGGACCTCATAATTCTCACAATTTCCCCACACTTTAACCGAGACACCGGAGCCCATGGCCTGGACAAAGTTCTATCCTCGGTAATGGCTGTCGCCCCTCGCCGCTGCCGGTGTGCGGAGGAAATGCGTAACACGTGGCAAGCATCAGGTCCGCCAGCGTCGAGCAACCGACCGGAAAAGAAAGCTCGATGGGGACCTGCTCAGGGACAGGTGGTTGTAGTGGTTGGTGTTCACCTCTTAACCATCACCATCCGCCCCTCCCTCTCTCAGCCCACAGGCATCACAGTAAAAGCAAGCCCATCCTTGGGGTGTTTTTTTTTATTATTATTTTCCGAGCGATGCTTTGAGTGGATGGGTGCCAGAATTCTTATCGCAACGAAAGTGGTTTTCAGGTGAAAACCATTAATGGCTCAGTTTATTTGCGAAACCATCGGTGATCAACCGACAGCCTTCATGGACTGTGCCGCTGCTCTATGCTCGGCGGTGCACACAGTCGCCACGCAACGCACGAATGGATACGCCGTGAAAATGGCATCACTTCGGCGAAATGGCAGGCGTTCCACAGACGGAATCGATTTTAAATGAAAATTCTTTATTGTATCTCACAAATCACATTAATGTGCCCGTACAATGGAACGAATGCACGACGGTGCCGGAGAGAGATGGAGAGAGGGAGCGAAAGGAAACGTGATGGGTTCGATTGGGCGGGATACGTGGAGGATTTCCTAACATTAAACGCACTTATCTGGATGTACTCTGCTTGATGGTGTCTCGTAAAATAAATTCTCATCTTGTCCATAATCTCGGGCGGATGGCGTGGTTGCATGCGACACTCAGATTTCGCGAATCGAATCGAGCTCTGATCCGCGTGGGAGTGAATAAAATTGAGATCCAGGGTAAGTGAAAGAAAAACCCCACACACACACTTTTCGGTGTCCCTAGGCTCTCGGCGAGTCCTTATGCGAAGGGGGGGCGATGTGTACTTAGCAAAAGTAAAAGGTACAAACTCTTATCTTATCACGTGCCAATGGGGTGGGGGTGGGTGTGTGTTTCCGGGACAGTGGGGCTGAAAAGATACACACTTTGGATGGTGAATAAATCGATCAAGCCATTTTAGGCGTGGCGGACGGAAGCATGTGATCGTTTCCTTTGATATGACACGCCGAAGGAATGATTGCTTAAGGCACAGGTCCATCAGGGCCAGTAGAGCCACATTGAGAGCCCGCGACCCCCCTTGTTCCATATGACATGCCGAAGGGTTCTACCTTGATGCCATTACCTTTTTGAAACCATTAGTTGAAACTCTTTGAATGAAAATTATTCGTTAAGAGGAAGCTCCAGACCGAGAGCGCGATGTCTATTTCTTCCATATGACATACCAAAGGGTTTTTTCACTTCTTTTTAATGTTTCACAAATGATTGACTAGTTGATGTGTCCTTGTTCACATCGGCTTTATTTTGTCCTTGTTACTACGTTCAGTCTATGTTTGTTGGCCACCATGGTCAACTACCGCGTCAGTTTTTAAAAGCCAGCGGCGGTGGAGACTTGTTTTGGGGTAACCATCAGTGAAATTGCCGTTCTTTAGCAGACTCTCTCCTGTCTCGAGTAGAGATCGCCCTACTAAACCGGAGGAGTTCCTAGTGTTTGCGAGCGGCATCCCGTTCGTATTGGAGTCGCCTGTCCACTGTTCGACGTACGAGACATGGAAGATGACGGGATGTCCTTGTGGATTCCGTATTAAGCCAAGTGTGTCAAGGTAAAGGAATCCTTCAGGAGGAAAGGCGCATCCTTTCATGGTACATAATGAGATCAGACGTTTGGAAGAAGTCATAGCTCGTGCCATCTGCCTTTTGAACAGATTAGTAGTGGAATGATCTATCCTGTTCAAGTTTGCCTCGTTGTACAGGACCTCGTTAGGATAGAACTACAATACCACCGAAGGCAGGTTCAAAGACGCTATTTCTCGAACAACCTCATCGTTTCCATCTGCGGACTGACTCACGTTGAACCACAGTGGAAAACCGTACGCCATTATTGGCCGGTTAGGGGCCATTTAGCGGATTACCTTCACTCTGGCATCAAGTTAGCTGCTGTAAAACAATCCTCTTCCCATAGCAAGGCCTTTTTGGCTTCGGTCAGAGCAATATACAGAATGGGACAAAACTAAAGCACCCTCCATAAACAAACTGAGTACTTTTGGAGTATTTTTCTTGTATCGGTTGACAGAGAGAAGTGACGAACATGAACATTTTTTTCTCATTTTTAAAAGCTTATTGTACAAAACAAGCACGCAAGCGTAACATAGTTTGTAACAAAAAAATTCATTAAACGAATAAATCAGGTACCCTACAAAATCTCTTCAAAAAAGTTAAAAAAAGCGAACCCTTCCGCCTTAATCATCTTTTCAGCATGCATCTTTTCAGCATAGACATAATTAGATAGTTAGGTGTTCATAGGCTCACCTTTCCATGTATCTTCCACATCCTCGTAGAGCTGATCCAAATTGTTGCATTGGTTCCGGTTTATTCGTCTGTCCACTGTTACCTCCAACTTCTCTTTTGGGATTTATGTCTGGAGACTGCGTAGGCCAATCTAGAACCTCGATTTTGTTGGTGTCAATCCAGGTTTTAACCACCTTCCTTCTGTGTGTTTAGAGCATTCTCCTGTCGAAACCTCCATATCAATGGCATCTCCTCTTCAGCCTACCGGAATTTAGTATCTCTAAATACTTAAACCGATCCATAATACCAATAATTCTAAGGACTGCCCTTATTCCCCATCCAGAGAAGCAACCTCAGACGAGTACAGCTCCTCCACCAAATTTGACGAGTATTTGGATCCATTCATCCATCAGGGTCCATTCAGTCAGATGCCATCTGAATAGCGCTTGCACATGAACACCTGAACTGGACAGTTGAAAAATGAATACATGTATATGTAAATCTATCTAAGCTATCGTGAAATGATAACGAACTTTTTATGGCCCGAATTGGAAGATATGAATGTGGACGATATGTGGTTTGAACAGGACGGTGCCACTTGCCACACAGCTAACGAAACAATGGCTCTTTTGCCCGACAAATTCAATGGCCGTGTTATCTCACGTGGTGGCGATGTCAATTGGCCACCAAGATCATGTGATTTGACACCGTTGGATTTTTTTCTTTGGGGTTATTTTAAAGAAAAGGTGTACGTCGATAAGCCAGCAACAATTCAAGAGCTAAAGGATGAGACAATTCGGCACATTAACGGCACATAACCTCAATTATGCTTCAGCGTCATTGAAAAATTGGACCATCGGATGGAGGTGTGCCTCCGACGTCGAGGCATAATTATACCATACCGATATTAATAAGAATATAATATTGGTGGCGCTATAGCCCGTAGAGGGCCAGGGTCTAGCTTCTCAGCAACTACTCGTGTTGTGCGTGCTATTGTTCTAACACAAGTGGAGGGGACCTACAGTTTTACGCCGACTCCGAACGGCCAATTTTGAGAAGCTTTTTCTAGACAGTTATACTCTTTGAGCATTTTCAGTGACTCGAAAGAGGTGGGGCCGTGAAAAGTATTTCTTGTCGTACCATGAATCGAACCTAGACAGGTAGGTCCAAGTGCGTAGGAGTCGACACACATACCCACAACGCCACGGGCCACCACCGATATTATCATAATGAAAAGAAATGACAATAATTTCCTAAATAATTTGTGTTTTATTCAAAATCAACATGGGCCCTTAAAATGTAACCACCCTTTATATATATATCCACCAAATGCCAAGATACCTCACTACGCTTTTCACATCAAACGATCGTCCCTGCGGTTCAACTATGCCGAACTAACGCCAGTTTGTGCGCGTATCCTATGATACCGTGCAAAGCGGGAACCAGAAAATGATAGTTTCACACTTTGGGAACTTGATGACTAACTTCCTGTCGTGAATTCTTTGGAAACTACGTTGCAACAAGGTATTTATTACTTCGACCTTATCTGTACGCTACTAAAGGGTGATTTTTTTTTACAAGCTATAGGAAATTTTTTCAAAAAAGGGCACATAAAATTCAGAAAAGTGCATGAAATCCTTATTTGAATCGATAGTACGGTCCATATAATTTAATGTTTGAAGATTATTTCATGCAAATGTTGACCTTGACTGCGCCTCAAATGGTCCATCCGCTTAGTCCAATTTTGGCATACTCTTTCCAACATTTCGGCCGGTATCTCGAGAATAAAAGCTTCAATGTTGTCCTCCAATGCGTCAATTGAAGAGGGCTTGTCTGTATAGACATGAGCTTTAACATAGCCCCACAAAAACTAGTCTAAAGGCGTTAAATCGCATGATCTAGGCGGCCAATTGACCGGTTCCGAACGTGAAATTAAATGTTCACCGAACTCGCCCCTCAATAAGTTCATTGTTGCGCGTGCTGTGTGGCATGTGGCACCGTCTTGTTGAAAACACATGTCATGCAAGTCAAGCTCTTGCATTTTGGGCAAACGAAAGTTGGATATCATCTCATGGTAGCGCTCACCATTCACAGTTACGTTACGATTCGCATCATCTTTGAAGAAGTACGGTCCAATGATGCCACCAGCCCATAAGCCGCACCAAACTGTGACTTTTTCCGGATGCATTGGTAGCTCTTGCAATGCTTCTGGCTGATATTCACTCCAAAATCGACAATTCTGCTTATTTACGTACCCATTGAGCAAAAAATTAGCTGAACATAAAATGGAAGAAGCGCGCGATGAACTTTCTTAACAGAGCACGCATTTTGATAATAAAATTCAATAATTTGCAAGCGTTGTTCGTTTGCAAGACGATTCATGGTTAAATTATAGACCAAACTGAAGATGTTTGACAGTGAAACAAAACACGAAACGTGCGTCAGCTGCTCAAACCAGTGTTGCCAAAAAGATAATAGCTAAAAAATCACCCTTTAGATCGTCGGCGTACGCAATTAAGTGTGTCGTGGAACATAGAAGATCTGCAGCGTTACCGCTTGTCATTGGGTTAGCATTTTGAACGTTAACGAAACTACTTCTTATAAACCGGTCCTCCCGTCAAGTCAGTTGAGCCTCTTTGAACAGACAAAGGGGGTCTGAAGGGGTTTGCAAATGTGTCTGATGAATCTTCTACAAACTCATTTTATCATGGAAATACCTGCACTGAACGACCTTCGATGAGTTGATTGGAAGTTCAAGTTGAAAGAAGATCCGTATTTTTATCGAAAAATTTAGCTCAGCGTCATTCTAGTTGAATCTATGTTTCGTTTAGTAAATCTTGAAAAAATTATTAAATTTAGTATGTAAGTTAGCTACCCTTATTCAACGTTCGTTTACGTTCTAGTATTTTTCATATTTACTTATTCGCATAATAAACTTTCGTGTTGTCGTGGTACACATTTTTGTCAGGTTATGGTCCCAGCCATACTAAATCTGCAACATGGCTTCGTTTTACATAATAGACAAGCTAGATGAATCGAACTATGGTCAGTACACATGCAAAGTATTTTGGTGCATGGAGGTCTTTGGAAAGTGGTGATAAAAAGTGAGGAAGTATAGCCGGAAGAGGTCGTAGAAAGACGAAAAGTCTTCGGGCACTATTGTGCCCAACGTTAAACACAGCTCAACTATGAACATCAAGAACTGCAAAGCATCAGCAGCAGCATCGCAGAATTTAGTGGAGGTATACATGCTTCAAAATGTAACTTAGTAAAGGGTGTTTTTTTTTAGAGGTATGGAACTTTAAGTTGGCAACACTATTTTAACTGACGGCCATTTTGTCAGCTGTCAAGTGATTTATTTTTAGTTGGGCTTGACAATTGTTGGTTAGCATAGATTAGGTCGCATAGCAAGGCGTAGATTCTGAATGGGCCCCAAACAAGATTGCCGTTGATCTCAATTTTTATAAGGGATGAAGCTCACTTTTGGTTGAATGGATACGTCAATAAACAAAACTGCCGTATTTGGAGTGATGATAATCCTTAAGTGTATGTTGAGATACCGTTACATCCACAAAAACTGACTGGTTGTTGGTGTGCCTTATGGGCTGGTGGAATAATTGGTCCGTACTTCTTTCAAAACTATGCTGTCCAGAACGTTACAGTCAATGGTAACCGCTTTAGAGCCATGATTACTCACTTTTTCGTTCATCAATTGAACAACCATGATGTGCAGGAGCTGTGGTTTCAAGAAGACAGCGAAACATGTCACACAGCTCGTGCCACAATTGATTTATCGAAGGAAACGTTTGGTAAACGCATGTGAAGAACCCGTCAATTGGTCTCCAAGATCTTGCGATTTAGCGCCGCTTGTCTACTTTCTGTGGGGATATGTGAAGTCGCTAGTCTACGTCGATAAGCCCGAAACGATCGACCACTTGGAGGACAACATTCGCCCCGTTGTTGCCGATTCACGACCACAAGTGTTGAGAAAATTGGACCTCCAGATTAGACTACGTCCGACCCAGCCGTGGGCGGTCATATGCCAGAAATGATATTTATTTTTATAATGCCAGAAGATTATCTTTCAAAGAAAGCAAATTTCATGTCAATTTAAGCAAATCATCTTTGTTTCATTCCATTTTAAAGGTCTATGCCTCTAAAAAAACACCCTTTACAAACAGCTTTTTAAATATGCGGATGCAAGAGCACGACAATATTATAGTGAATGGCGCAGCGTGGCGATGCGACAGATGTGGGTTCTCGGCAACAGTCTCTCTTACCTCTTTCAGTTGCCAGTTCATTTGAACGTATGTCGACGACCTCTCACTGTTCCGTGCTCAACTCAATCCGACAACAAACGATAGATCTTGCTTGTTGGCTACGATATTTTCGGCGATAAGAACACAACTGAACGACTATTTTGGTGCGTTCTTTCCGTGTAAAGCGATTCGTGGTTATAATTTACGTTTCAAAAACGTGTCAAGACAATGGGTTGATAAATGTCATTCAATGTTTCCATACCCACATAATAGATGGCGCCCCCTGCACATCCCTTTTAACGACCATGATCAACCCTGATCTGCCAGCTGTCACACTGTCAACGTCTGTTGCCAACACTAAAGTCTAATTTGCCACGACTTCAGCGACACCCTTCACGGCCATCAAACGCTTGTGTCCCTGCCAGACTTCCGCAGCGTCTTCTGCCTGTTTCCCTGGAACCTTGTTACAGTGTCCCCTCCCCCCGGCGAATGCATTTGCAAATCTGATCTGAATATCTGAGCACTTGTTCCTCGACAGCAGCAGATTAATGTATTCGAAAGCAAAACGCCACCAGCTATTCGTAAACTTTATGATGTTTCGAATGAAATTATCCTCCAATCGGGTATTCGGAAAACTTTTGCTCCTGATTCCCAGAAAAACTTGTTCGCCAGTTATTTAGAATTTGAAGCGTGTATCTCATATTCATTGCCCCGGGACTGGGCAAATGCTTAAATAAAGGAATTCTCTCAAAGTTTGAAAAATGTTACACCCCTCCCACACCCGCCAGACCTAGAGAGAGGACAAATTTATTCTCAAATTCTACCTCGCCGATGGAATTTGCACACAAATTGTACTTGTTGTTGAATTTTGTTGCAAGTGTCATCGTGTCCTGTGGCTCGGGGTGGATTCCACCGACCCTCGTAACAAAGAACAGACATCAATTTCACTTGTACATCCGTTGGGGTAATAAAATGGAACCCAGCACACTGTATGCACATCTGTAGCTGGTCCCAGCAGTTCACCACCTCACGACCTATATATACCCCCGAACCGGTCGGTCGTCGGTCCCGGGCTTCGGCCTGCTCCCCGCACCGGCCGTCAAATACAATTTTCCCAATTTTCCTCTTCCATTAAACGATTACGACTCAGGAGCACACAGCAAAAAAAAAAAAAGGAAATTTTTACGATAGCCATGAAACGGCTGAAGCGAAGATGAAACATCTAATCCCCCACTCTTAGCGCACCGAATGCCGAACGCAATCCATCTCCGGTTGGGAAAGACCGACCACCCACTCTCCCCCTCCCCCTCCCCCGTAGGCCTTAAAAAAATTGAGTATTTTCCGTTTGTCCAAAGAGAATTGAATTTTATTTAGAGGCGCTTTTCAACGACTTCACTTAGCCGCGGACACCGAGACAGATGCAGACGCACACGTATTTGCGTTTCGATTTAAGGCCGACCATACGCGTGGTGGATTGTGGGGGGAGGCGGGGGGTATTCGAGCTTGCCTGTGAATGGGAGTGGATATAATTAAAGTGCGCTGAAAATAAATCCTAGCGCAACAGAAAAAAGTTAACCCGCACACACCGCACACGCTTAATTTAATCCATTACACACACGAGGTGGTTGCTCGAGTGGGTGAGCGAACGGCTGAATGCGTGGGGGGGGGGGGGACTCCATCTAGTGAGTAGTGACCAAAGGGGCGATTCTTCTCTTTCATTGAACAATGGATATCGATCGCCTACCACCACCACGGTGGGTGTGCATGCGTGCGTCCGTACGTCTGGCGATGGGGGATGGAGTTTCTTTTTAGTACGTGTGATGTTATAGTTCCACAATTGTTTATTGTTTGTGCCCGCTGGGGCGTGCGAGAGGATGGGGTGGTGTTCGGAAGTGGAAAACGACTTGCCACGGTACGATGAGCAACGACTGACGAAAGACCGACGACGGTTATATGGGCAAGGGTGGGTGGCGGCGGTGGCGGCGGCGGCGGTGGCTCATGAAGGATACGACCCTACTGACGGAATGATTTGCTCTTTGGTTTGTTTATGAACCATCGGGTGGAGGTGGTGGGCGGATGCTTGCATCATAAATCCATGTGACGACAGATGGGCCACTGTGTCTCGATTTCGTGATATGATCTGGTTTAGAAGGCATTTTTTCTGTTTTGTTGCTTGCTTTTGTCGGCGTTTTGTGGTGGGAGATTTTATCTCCATGAATTGACTCTAAAACAGAAGATAAACCGTGGAGAAGGGAGGATGATTCAAGCGATGGGCATTGGTCGGGAAAACTGACTCGCTTTTGTTCACATTTGCTGATAAATGAAGTTACGACCGAGAATCGCGTTTGATCGTTGATAGGCGACACAGTGGTGACTGATTGAAGTTCACGGTGGAACCAGTCGCATTTAGGTGAGGTTTTGCTAACCGGTCTTGAATGTCGCGCAAGTTGATTGAAATCCCTTTCGATTCGTGCATCTGCCTGCGAGTTTGCCTCCCTGATCTGTATTCGGAGACTTTCCGGGTTGGAGCTGTGATGTCTATTCGAAGATGCGGGAAATCGTGGTTCCATAGGAGCTTAATCTGATTCAACCATGCCCATGGAATGACGAGACTCCCTCGTTGAAGACTTAGGTTCGCTTGCAAATACAAACCTCGATCTTAATGTGAAAGCTTAGGCATTTAACGTATGTCATTCCTCGGAGACGTTCGCTTTTACAAACAAAGCTTGGGACTTTTTGCCTTTTTTCGGCTGCCTCTTAGGTTAGGTTAGTTTAGGTTAGGTTGCAGTGGCTGACTGCTGTAGGGGAAGACAGCAGCCACACTTAGGTCAGCGTAGGCCCATTTGTGCTACCACGCGGATCTATGAATGCCTATTCCGCAAACCCGGTAGTGTCATTTTGATGAACTGACTCTTAGGTTACTTAGTTCAGCCAGGTTATCAAAGTAGTAGGCTTCCAGAAGTCTATATCTACGCAAGTGTACAATGGGGACGAGATTTCTTTTCTGTTATATAGTCGTACTACAATCGAAGTCTTTCGCAGAGAAATATGGTAGATGGACTAGAAGAGCATGACATTTTCTGTTGTGTCTTTATGGCGGAGTTACGCAAACTACTCAACAGGCCGTACCGATCATCATCCTCGTCTCTGCCGCTTCTGCAGAAGTCGTTGCAGGCTAGGACTAGTCTAGAGGCGTGAGTTCCAATGGCGCAATGCCGTGTTTTAACGCAACTGAGAGTTCTATGATTCGGTCAGCACAAATTGATCAAGGTAAGCAATCGTTTACGGTCGAGCCTAGGCCAGAGTTGTTTGATAAATGAGTCGACTATTTACTTGAACAGTTGCACCTAGCTACAGTAGCGATATGCATGGATGTTGGATCTCCACCCGGAAAGAGTACAGAGCTTGTATCCTTTCTAGCGAGTTCGTTCGCTAATGTCACAGTGTCCCGCCACCCGAATAAGTTGGATGTTGAAATATTTGGCCATCGCGTTGAGAGATAGACGGCAATAAAGGGAAGTCTTGGAGTTGACGGTGACTGAATTCAGAGATTTGATCGCTGCCTGACTGCCGGGACCCTTAATCACTGTCCATAATCGCCTGAAAGGCACTGCAGTGGTTCGGTAATCGATAATCGGTTCGGAATAGACGCCAGCACCCACACCTGTGTCCCTCTTCGATCCATCTGTCAAGGTATACAATGGACCATCCAGCATCAGTAAGATCTGGGAGGGATGGTGGTTGAGAAGTTCTTCTCGATGAGGAGTTTAGGTATCGTGAGGTCAGTGTCTCTAGCTACAGAGCTATACCAGCTGAGGATCGTTGAGTGTCCAGAAATGCAGTGATTTCAATCTGATCACCGTATTAGCTGCTGTCTGTCTAGTACCGACTAGGTCTATCGGCGATAGTTTGGGGAGTATGTTCAGAGCTGCGGAGGAGGTTGTCCGTAGTGCTCCGCTGATAAATGCGCATGCCATCTTCTGCACTCGGTCGAGCAGTTGAGGTTGAGCGGATCCTTATCGAGCGCAGTCCACCAAATCGCGACATCATACAGCAGTATAGGACCTGAATACTGATACAAATAGCCAATGGGCCATGGGGGGCTGTAGTCCCCATTTGCACCCTATGGCCTTTTTACAGCAGTAGACAGCCATGGAGACCTTCCTGACAAGTTCGTAGATATTTGAGATTTCAGCTCAGATTCGTGTCTAATAAGGGGTGGTTAGATTTTAAGGGCCGATGTTGAATGTGAACCCCACCTAAACGTCAAGTTTTTTTCTGCATTTCATTTGACATTTCTCAATTTCAGACTAACTCAATTTGAACCATGGAAAGATACACAATCGAGCAACTCGTTAAAGTTATTCAGGTTTATTATGAAAATGGGCGTTCAAATCAAAATGCATATCGTGCACTTCGTGATTTTTTCGGTCAAATTAATCGTCCAAATGTGCGTACAATCGGAAAAATCGTGCAAAAATTTGAGCAAATCGTGTCTGTGGGAGATGTGAAAACACCAGGCTGAAGAGCCGTCCACCTCAACTCGTCGTCGTGCCCAACAATCGCACCTCTCACGCTCGTCGTTGATGAACATTATGCATAAAGACTTGCATTTACACGCTTACAAGGTGCAATTGACTCAAGAACTAAAGCCTCTTGACCATTTGTAGACCCTTGGACCATCGGATGGAGGTGTGCCGCCGAGGAATATTGTGCGAACATTCAGCTTTAATGCCGTAAAAGCAAAGTTTGTTTCCATTCTACGGATTTGATTAAAAATCAACAGGTTTCAGTTCGTTGGGAACGGAATTTGTTCAATCAAATCCGTCGTAAGGAACAAATTTTATTTTTCTTATTAAGAACCTCCAAACCGGAAGTCATGTGTCCAGTTTTGCTGTGGTCGCTGAATCGCTGAATTCGAGGCGAGAGGGTGAACTGCACTCACAGCCTTCAACTGTGAGGCTAAGACCACATTCTTTGATCCTCCAGTTGGTCTTGCTGCGTTTATCGTCGGCGGCAACATCGCTGAGGCTATTTATTTCCTTATTACAAGCATGAACTTGAAGCTTAGTCAAAAGCTAACTGATATAAATGCTAAACTAATGCGTGAAGGGGGGCTGTGGAGTTGTGAGGACGTGTGTAAAGGTCGATTGAAGCTTGTGAAAGATTAACTTTGGATTGGAGTTGAGTGGGATCATTACCAGAAGGCCAAGGGGATCGATTGTTCCAGTTAAGGGTTGCTACTTCGTGGCGTTTTTTTTATGATTTGCAGCCGGATCAGCAGTACTCGAGTGGTAAATCAAGGCTTGCCAGGCCGTGGAAGACGTAGGAATCTACGCTGAACAGCTTAAATGGTATGGATACTCAACTTGACTGAAATATTCGAGGAGAGGTCTGAGGTCTGTAAGTGATGTAGAGGAATTTAGTAACGTAAGAGTTCGAGCATTCTTTGGACCAGAGTCTTATGAAGCCAACTTAAGATTTGGATCATTGAATCATTTGGTGAATGTGGGGTTCGGAAGGTTAGCTCCCTATCACAAGTGATACCTAAGTCTTCTGAAGATCGTATGTTCTGGGAGGTGGGGGGAAGCCATTTGTGAGGGAAAGTAATGGACAGACATTTACTGACGTTTAGTTCTAGGAAGTTGTTGTCGCACCAAATGCCGAATGCATCGAGGTCGTGTTGGAGTGCACGTGAGTCGGTTGAGTTAGATAGTGTCCGGCTTATTTTCATATCGTCTGCGTAGAGGGGCTATGAGCGCCTTAGAGGATTGCCGCCGACTCTGTTTCAAAATATCGGTCTTTTCTAGGAAGAATACTGCGATATATGTCGGAGTGGCTCTGAAAGATAGCTCATTGTAGGCACCTCGCCATGCACTAGAAGGAGAGAAAACGCCATTACAAAGATGCGCGTCATGTTCTCTTTGAATTCTTCGACTAATTGTCGAAAGGTTGCAGCCGCTTGCGATGTTTTTTTTTCCTTGTAGAAGTTTATAAATTGAAACGGGTGTCATTGATGACTCCCCATTGTTGAGGGTTTGGAATCTGATGCACTTTATCCCACCAGTGTGCAGGCAAACACCAACCACTCTCCATTCCCATTTTCCTGCTTCACTTTCCCTCGAAATTTCGCATACTCGTGCCTTGACCTGCCTCACTGGCTGTGCTCCCCTCCCAGAAGCTTGTTCATTTCACACAGTCCTCTATTTTACACAGAAACTAATCTCATTCTCTTCTTCTCAATTTCAGATCCACCTCAGTCCACGCACAGATCTTGCCATCGTGTTAAGAACTTCGCCAGAAACAAAGTAAAAATCGTCTAAAAACCCGCCGCGTCTCGCGTGTGCTCGTAAAAGTGTGTGAAGCCAATCCATTGCACTTATCTGCGCTCACAGTCCTCCATGTCGGTGGTGCTAGAAAATTCGTTCTTGTTTACTTAATGAAGTCAAAGATACAAAAATAAATTCATTAATCCGCGCATAAAGCGAATTATTGCATTTCGCCGCCGGAGTCGCGTCGTATGCACACGTTGTCGTTAGTTTCGCCGGTGTGAAGAAGCTCCCTAAAGACGCTCGCTCCGTCGTTGCGGTGTTTCGTGTCGCGTTCCAAAGAAGTGCCGCTCACCCCATCCCCCCCCCCCCACCCCCACCCCCGCCAGCGAGGCGGGTTGTGTTGTAAGCAGGGGGGTCGCTAGTCTAATTGGCATCGCCCATTGTGCTGTGTTTTGTTAATGGAAACTCCCAGCGTTACAAATCTCGTGAATTATAACGAAAATGAAAAATTTCTAATTACTCTGTCTGTCGCTGAGTACTGCTTCTGTTGTCGCTGTTGCTGTACAACGGTCGGTGAAACACGGTCAACGTATCCATTTCGAGGACATCTCCTTAGTGACGGCCATCGCAAGCTGTCAAGGAGTATCGCTGAAGCGCGTCTTATTGGTGTGTGGCACCGCGTAGCCAGTGTCCATTAAATTGGGCCAGCAACTCTATCGAACGACAGTCGCTCGCACCGCTCACTCGGTCAAACACACACTAATCCCCCCCCTCCCCCCACCACTCATCGGCGGGCGCAATATTATTTTTCGTGGAGTCCAGGAGATTTATTAAAAAACCGCCAACCTGGAACTAATGGAATTAGAGAACATTGTGGCCAATACGGTCTACTTGAAAGCTAGAGAAGGTGAGTTCTGTTCTGTTTTTTGTGTCTTTGTTTTTACTGTTTAACTAGACTTTTGGGCGGGGTGTTTCTACACTAACACATAAGCGATGCACCGTGCAGTTCGGTTCAACGACGTTTGAACCCTACGCCAACGTCGTTGCTCGTTAGCCACGTCGCCTGGTGAAAGAAAAGAGAGAAAAGAGCTACAGGTCCAGTGGTGATTTGATAGCTTATCTCATCGAAAAGTGGAGCCAAACAATGCAGGCGAAAGCAATATACAGGGTGGGCCATCTTGTGGTTTTTTTCTTTTTTTTAAAATCGAAGGTCATTTTGACACTGACAGATGTTTTCCACTCGAAATCTTGACAGAAAGTCAGTATCATACCTCCACGGAACGAAATGAATCGCTTTACGTTTGAACAACTTTGGGAAACATTGAAAACTTATTCTACTGTAGCCTAACAGTGGAATTTTTTTAAAAGAAGAAATTTTGGCAGAAATGAGGCTCCCACCGCGACTGCTGTATGCAAGTTTGTGCCCAAAGTTCGTGAGACTGTTATGCTGCTGGACAGCACTCATGTTCCCCGCCGTCGTCGTACACTGCGCACTGATTAAGATGTGGCTGCAGTGGCTCTCTTCGAAAATGAGGCTGGGAACAACGTTTCGGTCAACAGTGGGTGTCGCAGAGCCATCTTAAGCCACTTCCTTTTTTTTTTTTTTAGAAATTGAAGACATAGATTTGGCCGACCTCTGAAATTGAAGACATAGATTTGGACGACCTCTGGTTCATTCAGAATGACGCGCCATACCACACGGCCCATGCAACAATCGAACTTTTGCGCACCAAATTCGCAAATCGTGTTATCAGCCGTCTTGGCGATGTCAATTGGCTGCCTCGGAGCTGCGATTTGATCCATTTTTGTAGGGAACCGTGAAGGACCGATGTTATACCAGCAATCCGGAAACGATTCAAGCACTTAATGCCAATATCATCCAAGCCATCCGTGAGCTACAGCCCGAAACCATCAACAGGGCCTTGGAAAATTGGGGTGACAGAATGCACTATTGCGAAGTCAGTCGAGGCAGCCACTTGAACGACGTATTTCATAATTAATGGGAATGTTTGTTCTAACTAATAAAGCCATAATGCATGGACAACAATTTAATTTTGTTCATTTCATTGCATTTTTAAAAAGAAACTTGTATTTGGCCCACCCTGTAGTTACGCCTGATATATCTTAGGCATTTGACAGAGTTTGGCTTCAAGCTCGATGAATCTCTTCTTCCATGAATTAGAAACTACGAGGGGCGTTCAATATATTCTCGGTATCGGGGTGAAGCTGTGGTTGTTTATGTAAATTGACTTATTTATCAAGTAATACTATTATTTTAGTGTAATCAAGTAAAATTTAATATAAATCTGATTATTAATTCGCGTTTTATCTCTAGTTAAACAGAATACCCATTTATTGTCGACTTGAGTTCTTCATCATCCGAAAATCCTTTTCCACGAAGACATTTTTTCAAATCCGAAAACAGGAAATAATCACTAGGGGCAAGGTCTGGACTATAGGGTGGATGCTGGATTTCTTCGAAACCACAATCTCGCGCAGCAGCCTTGGAAACTCGCGCCGTGTGAACAGGAGCGTTGTCATGAAGAAGCAACACACCCGCTGCGAGTTTACCCCGTCTTTTCTTTTTAATTTCCTCCCGCAAATTATGCAAAGTGGAAGCGTTGGATGTGGCGTTGATGGTTTCACCTTTTTTTTTGTACTCAATGATCAAGATTCCCTTTGAGTCCCAAAAAACTGTGGCCATGAGCTTCCCGGCAGACGGAGTGACTTTGAACTTCTTCGGGGGGTCTGTTCCTTTTTTATGCCACTGCATGGACTCTTGTTTGCTTTCGGGGTCATAGTGGTGGACCCATGTTTCGTCAGCAGTAACAATTCGATCCATAACACTGTCCGCGTTCTCACTACACATCTCCAAAAGCTCTCTACAGCATGCGATTCTTACTTTTTTCTGAGACGCTGTGAGCATTCGTGGGACCCACCTTGCACTGATCTTTGAAAGGTTAAGATGGTCATGAAGAATGGTGTGAATGGTACCAATTGACAGCTTGGTGATCTCTGCCAGCATCCTCAAGAACAAGTTTTTCGACTTCTTTGATGCTTTCTCCCGTACAAGCAGTAGCCGGGGCGCCGGAGCGGGGGTCGTCTTCAATGCTCTCTCTGCCTCTCTTGAACTCACTTGACCACTTTTGCACAGTGGATAATGAAGGTGTGGAACCCTGGTAAACAGCCACCATCTCGTCATGAATAGTTTTTTTGACTTTTTCCTTGCTTAGTGAGAAATTTAATTACAGCGCGATGCTCAATTTTCACCATCATCGTCTCAGTTGCCATTATGATTCTGTTTAACTAGAGATAAAACGCGAATTAATAATCACGTTTATATGAAATTTTACATGAATGCACTAAAATAATAGTATTACTTGATAAATAAGTCAATTTATATATACAACCTCAGCTTCAGCCCGATACCGAGAATATATTGAACGCCCCTCATATCTTTCGAATCGTTCAATTCCAGTGGTTTTGGATGTAGTAAGTAAATGCTGGTGTCCCACAAGGCTCAGTTTTGTCTCCCACAGTCTTTCTCATTTTTTTTGTAAATGATCTCCTGTCTGCTGCTTCTATTTCTCCAATTCAATGCTTCGGTGATGACAGCACTTTCAGCTTCTCATATTCGTTCCAAGACTCACGATCCCGCCCTTCGGCCGTAAAATTGGAACGGCAGCATATGTGAAGGGCATTGAATTCCAATCTTGACTGTATAATTAACTCGGGCAAAAACAATTGAGTGGAATTCAATGCTGTCTGCTGCCACCTAAGCGAACCCCCTGATAATCAGTCATTATCCACGAATGGCGCTTGTGTCGATGAAACCGGAAAAGTGTCCATCCTTGGTTGGAACGATCACATATTCGTGGTTGCCAAAAATACTGCAAAACGTCTAGGTTTCCTTAATCGATGCAAGAAATATTTCACCCCCTCTGAGATGACTTTAATTTGTGCGGCTTATATCCGCCCTAAGTTTGAGTACAACGCTCATATTTGGTCTGGTGCTCCAAAGACCACCCTCCACCTAGTACCTACTGGATGGAATCCAAAAGCGAGCGATTAAACTTAGACAACAATATCGCAGAGTCATTCGTACCGTACCGTGTCTTCTTTGCCTCGGTTTTATCGCTATTTTAACAAACGATGTTCAAGTCAGCTAGCCAATTGCATTTCTCCTCTCCATGAATTCACACGCAATACACGTCTCGCCAGGAATGCCCATCAGGTTACCCTTAAGTCTGCTTTCGGACGCGCCATTTAAAGTTAGAAACTGAACTCCGGCGCCCAATATTTCCCACAGACTACAATCCGCAGATAGTCAATACCAATGTACACAGGTACCTCCTCTCCATCTATACCTTCGGCCTGTGCTGTGTCTTGACCCAAATTATAAAAAAAAGGATGACTAGGTTATGTAAAGCGAGGGAGGGATAAACGCGGTATAGACAGACCTCGCTTCCGGTGGCGTGTCCATCTCGAAAGGGACTGCTGTCAGCTAAACAAACTGGAGGTGGCAAACATAGGACCGTGCTAGTTGCAGAGGAATGTTTGACTGTACAGCCAGCCTCTCTGCGACTGCGACTTCATCTGTAAAAGGCTGCTTGTTGACGAAACTCAAACGAATCACAGCGCAAACATGGAATTACGTACAAGTCTGGTGATGTGCTTCTACAAGCGAGAAATGAGGCCTGACTCGAGTACAATTGGACAGAATGAGGAGCCCTCATCTGTCTTCAACAATCGCGATAAACAACTGAGTTCGTTGTCAGTCCATCTCCCATTTGACCGACCCTGTGATCCTTGCAATCTGTCATCTTCAATCCCGGGCGCACCCATTTTGTCCCAAAAATTTGCATAAAATCCTCGCCAACTCTCGCAGGAAAACCAAAATATTCACCCTCAATCGAGGTGAGTTTTGCCCTTTTATGCAAAATTAATTTTGTGCATATCTCGTCAAGGAGCTCCTTGAACCTTGTCCGAATCGGAGTTCCTTCCAGGAACTGCTGTGCCAGTGTTTAGAAAATTGCAGCACTTAATCATATTCGTTATCCGACACCAGGTAATGAGTGAGGGTCCTTAACTCATTTCGCTTGTCTGCAGGAATCTCACATGTTGTACGAAGGGAGCGGGGGAGACAAAGGCTACAGATGCAGAAAATGTAATGAGAATTCCTTCGTCCGGAGGTGCAGACAATTGATTCAGGTCACGATGCACACTTGGCACGGTTGCTTAGGTTTTGAATGAATTTCGAGAAGGCCAGTCAGTGGTTGAAAGCCACCAACCAATGGGGCGTGTGCTATTGAATGCCGTTGCAGGGGAAATAAAACGAAATGGATTTTACGTGTGTGTGCGTCGTCGGGGTCCAATGCCATTCAGTTGAGTGCCATTCAGTTGAGTGCTCACTCGAATAGAATTCGAAAATGGCTGTTTAACGTACCGACGGACGAGAGGAAGGGGGTCTCTTTTAAACTGCGTCACAGAACTGATGAAAGCGAATGGTGCTTCCATCAGATTTGATTGAAATGTCGCAGGGAACTGCTTGGCTGTCACAAGCTAGGTGGCGTACACTGGAGAAGCACCTTGACCAGATGGACTGCCTGTAGACTGCTGCTGAACTTTAGCGCCACAAGGTTTCTTTAGCGGTCACAAGATTGAGACTGGTCGCCACTTTGGCATAGTTTGTCGTTGAGTCGACTTCTTTGCTGGAGTGTCTGGGCTCATTTCACGACATGAACGTCTTCCATACTTCAGAAGTAGACCTCCGTCTAGTCACTGACAATGATCATGGAGTACACTGTTCACTTGTCTGAAACTTCTTCTCTTGAAAGAGCAATAGTACGAGCATTTCGGAATAAAGCTCGGGCTAAATGCACTCCGGTCTCTGGCGCCAACCACATTATTCCTATTATACGAGTGGAAAACTTCGACTAACTTGATGGCAGCAATGTAGCGCCACACAAAGCTGAAGCCATACGAAATGAAATCTTTCAACGGCTTGTCGATGTCCGATGTCTGGATGGTCTTGCTATAGCCACTCAGCGTCGCTTGTCAATGACAGACTGTGTCCGTGAAAGGAGAAGAAATGCGCGTGGTCTTGTCGAGTCTTATATCTTGAAGGCCGTCACCAACCCTACGTGTGCATTTATGAGGATCATCCAACTAGAGGTGTCATTATCAACGTCGCGTCCTTGTTAAACTGTCAACATTCATTTGACAGCTGTGATGAGTTTTGATAAGTGGAAACTAGGAGGCTACTTAATATGGATGAATATACACTCCCACTCCACCACAAACATATCGCGGCAATGATTCGTAAAGTTTGTATTACTTTTAGTGGTCTTCAACCGACTTTCTTGGCGTAACTATAGTAAATTGAATCGTTCATTTGGAAGACATTCCACCTCGTGATCGCCCGTCGAAGACACATGAGAATATCAGCGAGATTGTGGACTGAACACTCAGTTGTGTCAATTTCGAGGTGATCATCAGCGATTCATCCCATTCGCATCCACTTCGCACAAGCTTTTCCAGCAAAACCTTGGCCCACATGTTCACAAGGTCCAGTTGACACAACAATTAAAGCCAGCAAATAGAACACCGCACATTACTTGTAAAGGCATAGGTGGCAAAGATCACAACAAAAAGCCATCCAGCTTGATGGAACCGATGTACTCATGATTCGATACGTGAACGACCAATTCAGTCAGAGAAGGACCTCGGACAACCGAAGTGAGCGTACCGAAGTCTAACGCCAATCAAACCGTGGCTTCTAAGCGAAACCGCTCCCAAGAGGAAGTCCAGTAGGAGCAAGATTGCCTGGACGCCCACCGCAAGCTCCGCTTGATAGGAGCACAATGATGCGCTCCAGATGGCTCTAAGAGAGGACCCCTCTAACAGGGGGGGATCTGATCGGAGAAGGTAACCAGGGTGGACCGCTCTCCTGCTTCGATGCCGCGGATATCGTCAGAGGTTATCGGGTGATTAAATACGAAGTCAGCTCGATGTGGCCGAGCCAGCGACGTGAGCCTTGCCTTCGGGACTACATCCGAGTCTGTGTGTCTTCTCCTCAATTCACCTTCTTCGTATATCCATTGCAACTGGTTTCTTGTCTCTGCTAGTGCTGGGCATTCGCAGACCAAATGTTGGACTCATCTCTGTAGCTTCTGCAGAAGTCGCTGTGCGGTATGTTCAATCGCGATGTAAGCGTGCCCAAGACACAGTACCCAGTAAGGACTTATGCACACTTCCTTGCGGCTAAAGCTGATCAGCTATGTTGATCTCTTTTTGCCACACACTACACAGGGCCCTTATTGTTGCTCCATACCAAGCCATCGAGTTCGGGCTCTGTCCAGGGCTTCGTCATCCTGTTGCTTCCTTATGGAGCTAATCGGCGTGTATGGATAAGAGATTGCTGAGATTCTCCAAGCTCAGATCCATTTTTCGCTAGACTGTCCGCCTTTTTTGTTTCCTTGGCTTCCGGTTTATCTCGGTCAACGAGTTCCGGTTGGCTGGTTAGGTTTCATCTACACACTTAAGCGCGGCGTTCCCTACTCGGTTGTCCCACAGAGTCGGAGATGAACACTCTTCGCGACGGAGCCGATTTGTTCATGGCTTCGACATGGCCTAGCCAAGCTAATTATTCATGACTTCTGCATCCTAGGCATTGGATTCGTGGACGATTGGGTAGACTTATGTAGCTGCACACCCTTGCAGGTTGTTGTGAGGATTGCTCCTCCATATGCCACCAAAACAGGATCAAAGATTGCACGCAGAACGTTTCTCTGGAGACGATCGCTTCTTCATCTGCTTTCGATGCTGCCCATGTTTCTGCGTAGTGGACCGAAATTATAGAGCCCTTGCGTCGTGGACAAAAATTATCAAGCCCTTGAACGACGTTAGCTTTTCGCCATGAAACTGAACTGTTTAATCTTAATGCGAATCCGAAGTAAACGTCAAGTCCCTCACTTGTCCCGACGCTGTGTGTCCCTTCTGCAAGGCAGTCATTTCGCCCTCCATTTACCACCAGACGCAGTCCGTGTCAGTACACCTCATAGACAGCTCGCTTCGCTCAACCAATCATGTCAATGTCTTGCTCAGTCAAACGAACTTCAGGAAAGATCGTGCCTCCGGTGTTGGCGAGTGACTTTGCAACGGGGCAACGCGTCGCCTTGACTGAACAATTTTTTGACGTGAACTGTGAGCTTTTTACCGACTTTTACGAGGAAGTTAGTGTTCTTTGTCGTCATCTCGCAAAACCTGCATATTTCATCTAAATGCACGTAATCAACAACTTCGAAGTGGCACAACTTGGCCACGAAAAGTGCTGCGAAACTGCGTCTCCGTCTGAGATTCTCTCGAATTGAACCACCAACGAAGGCGATGATTTCGTGGGAGTTTCCCTCGCAAACGTCTTCACATAGTCTGTCATCCAGACTCGTAAGCCTGTTAGCAGCTTCCAGCCGACGCCATCAGCTCCCAAATGAGGCAGAAGTTCACCAAAGTTTTCCCCTCTATCTGAAGTCGCAATGAGATGGCGATGAAAACAATTGCAAAACAATGCTCGTATCTCTCGCAGACAGTGGCCTCTGCGCTGTGTCCACCTCCAATCCCGGCGGCTATCGCCACAAACTCGCCCCTCGTTCAATCGTCCGAAGACAATGCAAATGAAATCAAATTCAACACACTGCAACGCTATCTATTGCCCTTCTGTGCGCCGGCTTCTGTTGGGCCTATTTATAGACCTTGCACAATCTTTGCTTCCCGTTCGCGAGTCCCTTGCGCTCTCGCGCCCGCCGCCACTCAAGAGGTTATAATTAAACCTTTTGATCCCCTTATCTTTCACAATTTACTACTTCCATCCAATTAGACTTTAGAACGTGCTCGTCGTCGTCGTGGTCGTCCTCGCCCCAAAGCCAGCCACCCAGCGCTGGCTCTAGTGTGTTATCTATCGCCGTCGATGTCGCCCCCCTTCCTCTACCCGCCGCCAACAAGACGACAACGACCGTCATCATCATGGCCAGAGAAAGGAAACATTTATTACAATTGGACATGATCTCGTTTTCTCAGCGTAAATCTTGGTCCTCGTAAATCATCAGCGAATCATGTGTGCGCGGCGGTCGGTCTTATCTGGTGGCATGCACTGCTGGCGGCGTGGAATTTCTTGAAAGCATTTGCCGGGATTTACAGCACCGCAGCAGCGTGCAGCAGAGTCTAAGATGTTCTGCACCGCTTCGGGCGATGTGCATGTGATCGCCGAGAGAGTACCTCTGCTGCTCTGCGGGACCATCTATCGGTTGGTGCGATGCATTCCGAGTCCGGGTTGAACTTTGAATGCATTTGCATAATGTGTGCGCCGTTGTCACCGTGTCTGGGTGTTGATTGAGGAGGGCGCACACTGCACACTGTGCCGCCCCCGGGGGGCCAAGGATTAGGATTAGGACGTGCGTGGGTTTACAGTGAGTTCGCTGCTAAGACCGACCAAGTGATGGTGGCTTATGCAAATGTCGAAGCCATCCGAGTGTTGCTGCGATTGTCCTTCAAAGTTGTTTATCCTGTTGGCTGCTGGTTGTGTGGATGGTTATTCTAAGAAGTTAATGTCACATGTCGTCATCCGACGGGGAATTGTTGGTCCCTCGTGCACACCGCGGCTCCGCGAAGGGATTGTGGTGCTCCTCTGCGGCGCTCTTGTCAAGAACTTGCATGTTTTTGCATAAAAAGGTACTTCTTTTATAAAATGTCACACCTTCAGCAACAATCTGAGTGGAAAATGTTGTCCATTTGGCAGGAAGGGAAAAAAAGTGCTGATGTCACATCTGCTGCTACATCTGATAACGTCCCAGCCCATGCAGAGCTGTCGACGCACGGCACAAGGGATCCAACAAGCTGTGTGCTAAATGCGCCACGGCCTAAAGAGTCGACAGGGCGGCACCCTATCACCTACGTAGCCATCGACGCCGCCGATTCTCTGTGTAATACTGTCGATCCTCGTGACACCATCTTGAGTCTCGTAGACTTTAAGCTTTCCTCCTCTTCAGTGGGCTCTATCGATCGATCAAACCCATTGTGTTGCAAATGATCCTAGAAGAGGATGTTAATAATATAATAAAATTCCCTTTATCGGTTCAATGGTGCTACTAAGAAGCAACTGGATCTTCTTTTCTCGTCAAGTACATAGTTTCCGTCCCCAGTTTCATCGTAGCGCCCATATGTTGCGAACGTTACGGATAACCACTGAAGCCAACAACAGAAGCACTCCTAGAAATGTTTTTTCAAAGTTGACCACTATTTCAGACTTAACGAAACTTAACGAAACTTAACGAATGTTGGAAATCCCTCTGGGCCCGCTCGAGAAGCACCACAGCTCCAGTGCCTACGATGATCGTCCATAAAATGTCACACCTTCAGCTACAATCTGATTAGAAAATGGTGTCCAATTGAAATTTTAACCTTCTATTAAACCACTGATTTGGCGACTCAACATTTAAGCCTGTGTCCATCAGATGAGGAGACCCCCATCCTTCTCAGTCGTTGCCTATCATTCAACTCCACGATAAATCGACTTGAATCCGTCGCTCTTCCACGCAATGCCCCATTTGCCACAGAAATCCGCTCCAATTCGGGTCACTCGGCATCATTTTGATGCGATTCACTTCATTTGAGAATGTCAACCGAAAGTCAAACTCGCTCCCTGTGAACCCCATTTCCTGGACACACCACTTCGGCGTCGCACAATCAAAGGCAATCAGCCGCATCTCGTCAGCATTCCCCCCTAGAGACACGATCTTACCAAATTAAGCTCAATTACAAGTGCTCTTAGATACCATCGGACCCTGCCACCGAATCGTCGTCAATCGGACGATGACTCTGGCAACCGCCACCACCGACCACCACGCACCACGCACCACTACTCGCCCCACGATACCGAAAAAACAATTCAATTTAATTTTTGATTAAAGCGAATTCGTTTCCATTACGAGCGCACAAGCAGGCCCCAAAACGGTCATGGTCCGACGTTCCGAGAGCCGACCGGCTATCTTCGCAGATCTTCGGTCTATGCCCAGACACACATGCACACACACACACTCAGGCTAATGGGCAGAGATTAAGTTTAATCATAAACATCCATTTCAGGCGATTGAGCCTCTTGGAAGTGGCAAAAGTGGTCTGGAAGCAGCGGGCACCACTTGTGCTCGGTCGTTGCGGGTCATCTGCCGGACATAGCTGCGACTCTGTCCGCAGCCAAGGTGCCACAAATCGCCGAGTGCTTGGCGGCGAACAATGACTGGGTGTGGCTGCTGGCGAAGGATACTCGTGGACACCCACGAGTCATGCAAAATCCACTCTCGTGGTGCAACGGCACACAGGCAAAGTCCACCAAGTCATCGGCAGACACTTCGGAAGGGGGGAAGGGGCGATAGCGATGACGCATACTCGTGTTCCGCATCCGCGACCACCACCGTCTGGGCAAACCTACACCATTCGACGCGCCAATCATCGAGTGGGTTCGCTCGGTTCCGCCGGTTCCAGCTGCAGGGTGCCACTTTGCCGCTCGTGTGATTCGTGGCCGGCCGGTCTCCTCGTGAGCAATTAAACTGCACGCGGGGCGACGCAAATGAAAAACAAATAAACCGTCGCCTGGTCGATGATGAAATGTCTGGAGATGGCGGTGGCGGTGGCGGTGGTGGGTGCGCGTCCGCGGAACATGGTGGTCGTGGCTATTTCAGTGCACGTGGAATTCGTCGAAGTCTGCCGAATGAACGGTAAACGGTGGGGAAGATTTGCTGGCAGCGTGGCTTGCGACTACAGTCGGTTTCCGGACGGTGAATGGCGTCCATAAATTATGGCAAATTAATGACCACAAATTGGACGAATAACATGAGTTTTATGCGCTCGAACGTGGACCGATTTAGATTGAAGATCAATGACGTGTGTGTAGCCGTGGCGGGGGTGTGGGGGGATGGTCTTGATTGACGCACCAGCGATGTGACCTTGAGGTAAGGCGATCGTGTTTCTAAAGAGACACTGTCCCTCTGGCGTCAGTGCATACTTATGTTTTAGATTTTTCGTCGTATTCGATGGTGGTTGAGTGATCTTCGACTTCGAGCAGGTGGGAGACAGTGGAACAGAGGACGGCCGCGATTAAAACCGCAACCAACTGGTGCGAGCAGGTCAGAGGGTCCCCCGGTTCGAATCCCAGTGAATGCTAAGTTATTACGCTTTCATCCGGTTGTCAAATCTGGTCCAGTCCCCATTTGCCGTTTGTTGTTGTCGATCAGTGGTATTAGTCTGACTATGGACCAACATTGTCAGTCCAACTACCTAACCTAACCTAACTTGTGCGGGCAACAGATGGCAGCTAACCACAGATCGGCGCAGATTAAGGCGCAGATTCGTCACGGACCGTAGCGCCACATAAAGAAGAGGAAGAAGAGTCTTCCGGTTTCGAGTCACAGGAGACTGGAGCTGAATCCATCCTCGTCGTCACTTTGGTCATTCAGACTAATGACGCTTTGATCATCTTCGACCAAATTCTCATTCCAATCTTCCTCAGTTTGATCGGTATTGTCACAAGTGGTGGCACACTCTAAATAATCCACTTGATCGCAACCAGCTTTTTCTGACGAGCGAGGATCAGTTTTTTGATTTATTTGAACAGATCGCTGTCATATCGTCCGCTGGGCTGGTCTGGGTGGTCCTCTGTTGGGCTTGATTAAATGCGTAGAAATGCGGATGTTTTGAAGCAATTTTCTTATTGTTTCCGGAGACACTTTGTTCCAAGCTGCAGTTGCTCAATTAATCGCATCGAGACGTTCACATATAAAATTTCTGATGATCACCTGGTCGAAGAGTTTTGAAATGGATGTCATCGTGTTTGGTGCGACAAATAAGATGTGCGGATGCGAAGTTGCGTTGTCCACAAACCAACTACCGACGCACAACAAAAGGATACCCCTTTGACTTCTCCAAAAAAATCTTCGCTGCCGGTGGTAGCTACAGTTCGGAGGGAGTCTTCCGTCGAGTCCATTTAGGTTCAACACGAGTGCGTCGTTGTCCCAACAAAGCGTTTCAGAAGAACCATATTCAAAAGAGTAAACCGTGCGATTAATTGGGGGACATTATTTAATTCAATTGACTGCAACTCGTGGGCCACGGTGGGTCAGATAAATTCTACAATTTAGCCTTAGCCGCGCAATGTTCTCGCTGGATCTCTGCGCAGCCTGACCCTCATTTCTCCGCAACTCGCGGGATCATAACAAAATCAATCCCATCCAAAAGAACCAATGAGACCTCTGTTGGCTAATGGTGGTCCAAGGGCTCTAAGAAGCTTCTGTAGTGCCGGCGGCTAGGATAGCAACCAGCTGCGCGCGAAGCACCTCAAACTGCCAAGTGAAACGCTCGCTACATACAGTGGTGGAAAAAAGAAACAATCAGTTCTATAATTCTATTATTCTTTGAAATATCAGTAATATAAACAAAATATCAGCAATAGCCCTTTTGTAGGTAAATGACGTACTTAAAGGGTGATTATTTAGCTATTATCTTTTTGGCAACACTGGTTTAAACAGCTGGCGCACGTTTCGTGTTTTGTTTCACTGTCAAACATCTTCAGTTTGGACTATAATTTAACCATGAATCGTCTTACAAACGAACAACGCTTGCAAATTATTGAATTTTGTTATCAAAATGCGTCAAAATAGTCCTCTTCTGAGGGCCATTCAGTCTCTATACACAAACTGTAGCAGCTGTTTCGGGTAAACGGTGCTAAATCAACACCTTTCACCGTGGGCGTTGGACTTCGCCAAGGGTGTGTCTTGTCACCTCTCCTTTTCATTGTATACATGGACTGGTTGTTGCAGCGCAGCCGAGGTGAGGAATGTTTCACGTTGGAAGAGTTGAGAGTAAGTCATCTTCTTTTTGCAGATGACTTAGTTATCCTCACATCCTCCCAGACGGAACTCCATCGTGCACTCGATAGGTTTGTGGCCGTATGTGCTGATGCTGGAATGAGGGTTAACGTGGAAAAATCGGAGGCTATGGTCATTTCCAGAACGCCCGTTCAATGCACTCTGCATGTTAGTGGAGTCCCATTGAAGCAGGTGGAGAAGTTTAAGTATCTCGGGGTCTTTTTCACGAGTGATGGAAGGAATAATGCTGAGCTTTCCGGTAGGATTGGTCAAGCTGGGTCAGTTTTGACACAGCTTGGTAGTTCTGTAATCAGAAAGGCCGAGCTTGGTGTCAAAGCCAAGTTAGCGGTTTTCAACTCAGTATTTGTGCCAACTCTCACCTATGGTCATGAAATTTGGGTAATGACCGAAAGAATAAGATCGCGAGTACAAGCTGCTGAGATGAGATTTCTTCGTGCTGTTGTGGGAATTACGCGCCGGGATAGGGTGAGAAACACGGCAGTGCGCGAGGAACTCAACATTGAGCAGCTGCTTCTTCGAACGGAAAGGGCTATGCTTCGGTGGTTTGGTCACGTGGCACGAAGGTCCCCATCATCACGACTTCCGAGGCGGGCGTTGAATGCGATTCCATCAGGTAGGCGGCCGCTTGGCAGACCCAGGACGAGGTGGTTGGACCAAGTCCAAAAACGCGCCTGGTTACGCTTGGGCCATGCTCCTGATGAATTAGAGTCGATGGCGGAGGATCGAGTTGCCTAGAGATCTCTCGTGCGTGGCTTACCCCCGCGACCCCTTTAGTGGATCATGCGGGTCAGAAGATGATGGTGATGAAATGCGTGCTCTGTTAAGAAAGTTCATCGCGCGCTTCTACCATTTTATGGTCAGAATTGTCGTTTTTGGAGTGAATATCAGCCAGAAGCATTGCAAGAGCTACCAATGCATCCAGAAAAAGTCACAGTTTGGTGCGGCTTATGGGCTGGTGGCATCATTGGACCGTACTTCTTCAAAGATGATGCGAATCGTAACGTAACTGTGAATGGTGAGCGCTACCTTGAGATGATATCCAACTTTTTTTTGCCCAAAATGCAAAAGCTTGACTTGCATGACATGTGGTTTCAACAAGACGGTGCCACATGCCACACAGCACGCGCAACAATGGACTTATTGAGGGGCGAGTTCGGTGAACATTTTATTTCACGTTCGGGACCGGTCAATTGGCCGCCTAGATCGTGCGATTTAACGCCTTTAGACCAGTTTTTGTGGGGCTATGTTAAAGCTCATGTCTATACAGACAAGCCCGCTTCAATTGACGCATTGGAAGACAACATTGAAGCATTTATTCGTCAGATACCGGCCGAAATGTTGGAAAGAGTATGCCAAAATTGGACTAAGCGGATGGACGATTTGAGGCGCAGTCAAGGTCAACATTTGCATGAAATAATCTTCAAACATTAAATTATATGGACCGTACTATCGATTCAAATAAAGATTTCATGCATTTTTCTCAATTTTATGTGTTTTTTTTTTGAAAAACTTTCCTATAGCTTTAAAAAAATCACCCCTGCTGCACTTTTGGACTATGCAGCAGTTTGGTCTTATCAGGTTTTAATTATCTCGAATGACAAAACCGGCAATATAGTGCACATTTTGCGAAAATGGGTCGTGGACTTTATTGCACCAATATTGACGGAAGTTGCTTAAAATCATGCGAAAAGACGGGTAAACAATCGATGAAATATCCCAAATTATGAAGTGTTCGAAAACAAAAAGTGTTCACAGCTCTTCATTTTAGCTTCAAACCGGAACCGGAAACTAGGGGAAGAAAGCGGAGAATAACACCACGTATGTACTAGTGCGACACTGCAACGACAAAATCCATTTGCTTCCAATGAGATTAAGAGGGAACTTGACGCGCCATAAGAAACCGGTTGAAAGAAGCAAAGCTCTTTGGCAGATCGCCTAGAAACGTTATTCATATATTTGAACGAGCAAAATATTCAAAAAAATATTGAATTTCGAGCACACATAACATCCTCTGGTCAGATCAATAAAGAATGAATTTGTTTGTTTCTGAACGGAAAATGTACGTGAGATGTACAAAGAACGACGAATTCGACCCCAAATACACAAAAAACAAGCCGTCTGCATTCGGCTTCTGGGGTTGGTCCAATTTTTGGATAAGAAACAAAATGCGTGCAGTCAATTATGTTGAAATAATAGACACAGTAATGCTGCCATTCGCCGAAGAGGACATGCCACTGAAGTGAGAGTTCATTCATGACTATGAACCTAAGCATTCTTCGAAACTAACGAATGAGTGGTTTACGCGCCATAAAATAGCAGTTATTGAGTGGCCATCGCATGGAACACTTCTGGCGGATTCTCAAACGCAATAGTGGGGACTGTAGAGCCCCCCAGCAAGGAACAACTGTGATCAGAAATCCCAACTGCATCGTACTCCATTACTGTAGTTTTTTTTTACGTAAAATCTATAAAAAGCGTGTTATTTACAACAGTACACACTACATGCTTAACAATAACAATAACCAGCAGTACGTCTTCCGTCGAAAAATCTTGTTTCTACTATTCTTTTCACGACTGTAGATTCCCCATGAAGTGCCACTCCAACCGCGAATTCTAGATCATCTGAGGAGCATTCATCTGGGGAACATCAGCCACTAAAGTCGTAAGCCCATACAATCTACGTCCAAACGTGCCAGATTGACATCGTTCCCCAACCAGCCGAAAATGCACGAGCCCACCTTTAGCTCTGTGAGCATAATGTTCCAGAATTGTAGGAATATGGACGAATAACCCGGTCGGAGCGGTGGTTTCAAAGCGGCACATAGCAGCAATCGGCTTCTCAAGTAACCACCACCCTGTATGCGGACGTACAAATCGTACGTTCTGAGCTCCAGGAAGCTGCGGGAAGAGATGTTCGACCTTAGCCGGTATACTTGAACAAAATCCTTCCAAAAATGACGGAAAATCGTTCACCGACTTGTCCTCCCGCAGCACTACACTTGTTCGAATAAATTTCGCCAGAAGTTCAGACATCCACGGCAATTGAAAGGCAGCGGCCTTGACCGCTGTTCCACCTCGGGCATTGTTAAGGCCAAGGATTCACGCACGAACAGAAGTCAGAACCCACGTCCATTCCGCTGTCACACATCCTGACTGACGACGGACTGCGGACCGTCTCTCATTTGCATTCGCCTCTGCCAGATGAGAGAGACTGGAAATCAATCGAAATTTCTTCTGGAGTCCCGAAAGTTGTGCTGCTGTGGGTTAGTTTTGACACGCATCAACTCATCACTCCATGTCGCGCGCTCTGAAATGTGTTCCATCAAGTGGCTGGCAACCAGCGCGTATCACCTGTTGGCCGAGCGATGAAAGTCCAAGCAAAACCCACTGACCCCCCACTTGAAATTCCATCGAAATCGCAACAAAAACAATCACAGTCGCAAGTCCAATTAAGATCCAGCGACGTGAACGGCACATAAACAGACACAGAGCAGACCGCAAGAGCGACCTCAAAGCAATTGCGTTAATTCATCCGACAGATCCGACTGTGGTTTGATGGTGAAAACAAACCGCATATCATTTGATCAATTAATCACACACAAAGTCCAACGCGAAAGCACTAGCGGACGGCATAATTTTCAGCGTCATTAATTAGAATACGCCAGCGTCGTCGTCAGTTGACACAGCGTGTCACCGCTTCCACTCGAAGAGGCACACGGCCGACGAGCACACAGCCAGATACAGCGTTTATGGGTCAGCCGCAGCTCGTGAGTAAGCGCTGGCTGAGCACAGCACACCAGCGTGCATATGCAACGGAATTCGAATCCACTCATCGCCGGGGTTAAGCTAGAGGCCGCTGCTGCGGAGGGTGACGTAGAAGAAAAAAAAAAAAAAAAACAAAAACCACCAGACAGCCAGAGCTGCGAGCTGCGAGCACCAGCGAGCGACTAAGTCCACAACTACGACAGCATAAGCTTTATTAAGAGTAATTACTGTTTGCATTTGCATTTAACTGGATTTATTGTACTACAGTCCGCGCGCTCGTTATCGTAAGGGCGGCCGGGGCATGGCACGGCAAGGCGGCGTGCGTAACTCCGCATCGTACTACACACTCGTACACCGTGATTAGACACTAAACAATTGTGTATACATGTGGGATGGCGGTGGCTCTCTCTGTTCCCCTCTTCCACAGCGCTGGACGCGCGATTGGAGATTCGGAAGAAGACGCTGACGACAACGACAACGGCGATGGCGATGGATGGCGACGATGGACGACGGCAGTTGATTAGTGGTTGCTGTGCCAACCAATTCACCCTTGGGGGGTCTGTTTAATGAAAATTGAATCTTTCCTCTGCCTGCTTCGGCCTCCCTGGGCTGCTGTTCCCTTTGTATCCGGTATCCTCTTCGCCTTTGTGCTCGAAGATACTGTTTGTGTGAGAGGGAAATGTTAACAAAAGCACGTGAACCTGTTGTTGTTTGTTTTTATGGGATTATCGGTTGAATGCCTTTCGGCTGGCTTCGGTGCTGTGAAATGAGATGATGTACCAAGCCGGTGGGTGGGGTGGAGGAGGGAGGCGGGTGGACGTGGCGATTGTTGAGACGAGCATGAGGCCCCTGACGGATTGTAAAAATATTTTGATTGTTATCACCGGGAATCTGAGAGGAGGGGGGTTTTTTTTTGGGGGGGGGGGGGTCGGTGCATTCGGTGAGTGTGCAACGAGGTGTGTAAGTGGCTGTGGAATGGACAAGAAATTGCCCGTCTCAGTGCTGTCAGCTCTGGCAAAGCAACGAACTCTGGCGTCGTGCTCGGGGGATTGATGGGGACTTTGATGAGGAAATCTCCATTTTTTTTGGGGCGGAGGCTTGTCACACTGGTGCGAGTAGGGGATACGAGCTAGCATCAAAAAGCTTTGAGTACAGTTGCGTTGGTCTTCTTCATCCTTCGATCATGTTTCTGAAGAACTCCGAGGATGGCAAGTTAGCCATAAAAGTGGGCCCTTCCACAAGGCCCCTTGCCTCGGACATGTCAGGTGTAGGGACGTTGACTGTTCTAAGGACGATCCAACAAAAGAGAGACCCAACGCGAGACCGTGTCATGCTCATCAACACCTTCAATTGAAGGCTACAGAAGACGCTCTCCGCCGTTTTCATTTTTGTGTAACGCTGTAGTCCAAGGTGCACCTTGTCCTCAAACCAAACCAAGAGGCCTCTCTAGCTGGCTTAGAAGGCAGTTGCCTTCATTTTCGAGTGCCACGATGGCTGTGATCTTGTCTCCACGCTGCTTTTCTCTAGTCTTGTGCGAGGCGTCTTTTGCTGCATTGTCCAAGAGGGTAGCACTAAGTCCCGAGCTTAGTTGCCCATATTCGCGGTACCCGTGGCTGATAACAGGTGGCGTTGCTGAGGGAAGTTTGCATTACCGTCGTGTGCTGCCATCTGTCAAACATACAAAATGTTAAATTGATTCATATTTAAGTCCACTCCCTATTTAGGAGCGTCCTCTCTTCGATTTCCCAAAACAACGCCACCTGTTTTCCAAACGCTGGTACTTATTGATTCACCCTCGAACGCTAGATGGCCACCCCATAAAAGTCGTTAGCTGCACAAGTGCTTGTCTAGACTCCCTGTCCCAGAGCCACCACACAAAACAAACCTTCCCGTCCAGGCCCCTTCACTGCAAGAAGGACGAACAATCATACGTGGACCATTGTGTTCGAAGCGGCCAGGCCCCTTTCGTCCGCATTCAGACTGCATCGAATGTCGGCGCGGTAGGACTGTACTGGGATGACCATGATTTGCCCAGAAGCTGACTTCGTCTTTTGAGAAAGGGACCTACCTTCTGATTCGATAAGACAGCGATTGTCAGGATTTTTTCACCGTTTCACACTGGGGCCAAACTAAGGCAAACATGCCCAAAACTATTAAAATATTGTCTTATGTATTAAAATGAAAGGAAAACGTGTGCTCAACTTCACTATCAAACATTTTTTTGTCGGTTACTGGGAATTTTCGTATAAGGCTGATGAATGGGTCCGACGCAATCAATAGCCGATGCATTACGTCAATGATGTTGTCCGTCCTCCTCGTTGGTTTTCTGGCGAACAATTCCCTGTACGATTTGAAATCCTTATTGCGGGCTTCTTCACGATAGGTAGTAAAGTTCCTCTAGCAAATTTTCTCCATTTGTTAGACGCAAATATAGTTATCATCTGCGACTTCAGAAAAGAATTTTTGCCTATATTGGGTATGACTTGAACTACCATCAAGAATATAAGACCATCTTATTATAACTCTCAACCAGTTTTGAATGAATCACTGTTTTTTGGCTTTGCAATAAGCTCGTAGCTGTGTGGTCCAAAAGTGATTGCAGATGTATCTCGGCTTTAGATTCTATGGCATCAAGATCTTTGGGATACGAGTTCGGTTTTTCTTCTTGGATAAACTTGTAAGACTACTCAGCTTAGCTTCAATTATTATTGAAAGTGCCTCACGGGATGAAATTTTCGCTATTTTGAGCCTAAATCCATGCAGTCTTTAGCATATATTGGCACATTTATGGCCTTTTTTACAAGGTTTGCTGCAGCAGTTTTACCTTCAGTCCTTAAATTCATTTGCATAAGCCAAAACATCGGCACTGAGCTCGAAACGAATATCCGCAGTTTTTCTGCGTTTTGAATTTTCGCTACTGTCATTAAACGAAGGCCTACCACCTTTCTTCACTCGGTAAAATTCGCGCAACAGGCTTTTACTTTGGACTTCTGTTTAGTATACTGGACATATTTGTGCATCAATTTGCATAAACAGTTTCAAAAGCCTGTTGCGCAATTTTAAAATAAACTGTTATTTATTAAAACATGCTACTGTTTACTTCAACCTTCAATATCTCCCGTTATATGTCCAATAGAATTATGAAATCTGTGTGAAAAAATTCCTCTTACCTCGGTCCATTGCCAATCAACTTTGGCAAAAATGCATTCGATAAAATGAGTACAATAGATTTAGAAGCACACCACTTTTCTTAGCCGTGTCCACATTGCATAGCCCCACCTCTTTGGAGTCTCTGACAATTCTCAGAGAACTCAGAAAGCTGTACATAATATAAATGTACAAGAATATGGGTGGCGCTACAGCCCATAGCTAGCCAGGGCCTAGCTTCTCAGCAACCACTCGTGTTGTGCGTGCTATTGTTCTATCACAAGTGGAAGGGACCTTCAGTTTTATTCCGACTCTTTGAGCATTGTCAGTGACTCGAAAGGGGTGGGACCATGAAAAGCTTTTCTTGTAGTGCAAGGATTCGAATCTAGACATGTTGGTCCAAGTGCGTGGGAGTCGACGCAAATACCCACAACGCCACAGGCCACCACGAAAGCTGTACATGCTCTGGTCCAGATGTGGCTTCCAGTTGAATCTGTATGGCTGTTGGCTGGCTGTTAGAGAAACTACTTGAGTTTCTTGTGATTTTTTGTTCAACTTCTCAGTCACCCAAGGGTACTTTTAGGACGCTGCTTCCAATCACTAAGACCAAGTTGTATCATCCACGATCATAACCCTGGTTGTTCGGCTTTCCTCTCAAACCAGAATACTCGAATTCACAGACGTTCTTAGTCAGAACACTGGTGTTCAGTCGTTCGATCTGACGTGGCCAATTCCATTTCAGACCATTCAGGTCCTTGTACAACTTGTCTTCTTCAATCGCCTTCCTCGCAAGCAAAATCGATGGTAGCTCAGCTTTGTTTTCGGCTCACATCACAAGACTGGCTGAATTAGTGTAGGATTTCTTATAAAATGCCTGTCCATAGACTCCTCGATACATTTCAGCTGGAAGGCGTAGAGGATCTTGTCTTCATCTCCCTTTTCGTACGTAGCTCGATCATCGTCTTGTGGAACTGGCTTGGGTTTTAGTGCTGCGACGTATACAGAAATTTCGCGTATCCGGAAATCCGAATAGTCTCATTACACGATTGAGTGCCAGAGCACAGACAATCAGTCCTTTTAGAGTCAATCTTTGCTCCGGAAGCCTTCTACTGAGAGGCGGCATCTCTTAAAGAAAGCCCTGTATCCGTACCTCTCGTTTGTAGAATCCACCGCGCCGACAAGGACATCATAAATTGCAAGACAACTCACTTATCCATCATTCAGCGACACCTGCCCACTTGTTTAGCAAAAGCAAATAAAAGCCACGGACCAACGACGCCACCCTGTGGCACGTCACCTGCGATCAGCATCAAAAGCACCCGTAAATCATTGATCGCTTGCAATGCAATGCTTGTGCTCCCATGAACCAGAGATGAACATTCTTGTTTTTGGATATTTATTTTCAAAATTTCAAACCTGTCCGCCACAAGACAAGACACAAGACAGGTTGGCCGCTCTCGCTCTCTCTCTCGCGCTCGCGCTCGCACACCGGAGATAAGCAGTCGTCCCACTGAGTTTGTTTGCACCTTCGGCCGTTCTGCGATGTTTTTTCTCGTAAATCTAAGCGTATCTGCGCACATATTTAGATAACAGCTATCATATCTCGGCACGTCGGTGAGTCAACAGTCAACAGTGCGGCAGAGGCAGCCTGCTGAGATAGCATCCGATCCCTTTATCTAATCTGGGCGCGCGGGCCATCGGTCCGTATCCCGCATTCTGCGGCAGAGAATTTCTGTCATAATGCTATCTCAGAATCGCGTGACCTTCTTTCTGGCTCATCTTCATCTCGTTTCGGTTGGATCTGCGCTTTTTATTCAGATACCGGTATTTAAAACGTTCGCACGTCGCTGCAGTGTTTCATTGGATCTCTTAGTAGCGAGTCTGGTTTTGCGGAGTACGGCGGCGTTGCGATCATGAAGATACACTGTTTCATAGGACTGTCCTTGCTGGCTGTGCTGAGTCACGGTCAGAGGGTGGAGCTGTTGGTGGCGAACTACGACAACGTCGAGCATCGGATCAAGGGGTTTACGATACGGGAACCGCTCGTGTTGCACTGCAACGTCACCAAGGACATCGACGAGGACCTGATCTGGGAGAAGGACGGCAAGGAGGTGAGCGACGTCGATGATCTGCACAATCGGTACAACATCATCGACGACGAGGACAAGTTCATCATTCGACGCACCGCAGCGGACGATGCGGGCCACTACAGCTGCCGAGTGCAGAACGAGCGGAAGGACTTTGTCGTGGTGGCCAACCTGGCGGTGCGTACACCTGCCAACGTCGATGTGACCGAGACCGAGACGCTGGTGATCAAGTGCGATGTGGTCGGCACCAGCCCCCAGTTGTACTGGCAGGCGCTCAACCGGACGATCTACAACTCCACCGACAGGTACATTCTGAAGGAGGACGAGGGCGTTGAGAACGCCATCCTGAAGGTGCTCAACATGTCGCTCGAGGACAGGGGCGAGTACAAGTGCATGGCCAGCAATGTTCTGACGGAATTGAACATCACCCCGGTGGTCACTGACGTGACTATGGTGCGCGTGAAGGACAGCCTGGCGCCGCTGTGGCCTGCCCTGGGCATCTGTGTGGAGCTCTTGATTATCTGCTTCACCACCATCCTGCTGGAGAGGTACGGCAAGAAGGGCGACTGGGAGGAGGGCGACGAGTGAGCGTGCAGAAGATTGTCTTAGTGTGTAGGTTTTTTTTGGTTAAATTTAAGGGTCGTCTGGGCGATTTTGTCATTTTTTTTTTTGAAATAAAATGAATTGGGTGTCGACTCTGCTTTCGGTCGTTTTTTTTTTTCTTCTGTGAATGGTTTCACTTTTAGTGCGTGTCACGTGTGGGGTTGGTGTTTTTTGGTTGGCCAACCTGTTTCAGATTTTCCTGCGGTTTGAGATCGTTTAACCGGCTGTGCCTTGATCCTGTCCCAGATCTCGACGGAGACTTGTTTTTGATGGGAACCGGTTGTGCTTTAAGCGGAGATCGTTGCTCGTGTCAAGTCAACGTTGTGCTTGAGGTCAAAGGGAACTGGCATTGATCAGAGGAAGCTTGATGAAAATGATGTCACGTAATGGATGGTTCAATTGACTGTCTTTGGACTCGTCTTGCGGGCGTCAGGGCATTGTGTCGTTTTGTTTCACGTTTCAGTTTGGAGAAGGGCATCACAATGTGGAATACATTCTGTGAATCGCTATTTTAGTGTGGTCCTTCCGCAGTTGAGTAATAGTTGCCTCTCTTGAAAGACCAAGCTGACTTCGCACAAGACCCTGACCATCGGAGTCGTGCATTATGGTGCCGAGGGAGAGAGGAACAGTGGCGAAATTGCGTCTAATCGCATTTCCGCTTCTGCTAAATAAAGGGGAAGACTAAAGATTCAGCCATCAGGAATAGAAAGTAAGCCTGTCGTCGTCAGATTAAGGGCCGAAGACGACTAAGTCATGTTTTGCAGAACTTCCAGTTCGCTCCCGTGCTCAGAATCATTGACACCAAGCCTGTGAGACAAAGCAACAGAGGAGGACGGCCTGAAGTACAGTGTCGCACACTCAAGTTGAACGTGCTTCCAGCCAATTTAGCGGCCAAAACTGATGACACCCCAAGCCTAGATCCACCATGGAATGTAGACGGTTGTCGTCGCTGCTGTATTCGGTGTTGTTTGTTCATTCCACGCAACTCTCAATCGCCGTCTTCTTGCTTATTTCTTGACTTTTTTTTAACCGAGTCTGATGTATGGCAAGCGCGTGCTTGGTAGGCGGCAAAATCAAAAATTTTACTCTTCTTCTTCTTCACCTGGCACGATCTTTAGCCAGCTGTCTCCAATTTCGCGCACCAATTTGGTTGAGGTCCTTCTCCACTTGTTGGTGACATCGGTTTCGTGGGCGTCTTCTATTGCGTTGTCCCACTGGTTCGGACACGAAGACTCTTCGGGCTGGAGCAGTGTTGTCAATGCGCTCTACATGGCCTAGCCATCTTATGCACTGAATCCGAAGACGCCTGACTAGGCTGATGTCGCTGTACAGCCCGTACAGTTCATGGATGTATCTTCTTCTCCAGAAACCATCAACGCAAACATGACCAAAGATGGAACGCAGAACTTTTCTCTCGAAATGACCAAGGACTTCTTCATCTGCTCTTGAGACTGTCCAGGCTTCTGTTCCATAGAGTAGGACAGGGTCTTATATAGTGTTAGCTTGGTCCTTCGAGATATACCTCTACTACTCAATTGCCTCTTGAACCCAAAGAAACAGCGGTTGGCAAGAGTTATTCTGCTTTTAATCTCGGTACTGATGTTTTTTGTACTGTTTACCTGGGAGCCGAGGTAGACGAAGTCCTCAACTACATCGAAGTTAAAGCTGCATCAATGGTTACTACATCGAAGTGTCCCGAGTAGCAGTACAAGGGACCTGAAAGGTCTAAGTGCATTTTCAGACGCTTCAACCTACCTTACGGAGAGGCTTATCTTAGCCACCGCTGCCGTTTTAAAATGCCGAAACTCCTAAGTGATAGAGGCAAACAATCTAGTGAACCAGAGAACAGTCAAAGAAAACGTCAACTGACCGTAACAATATTTGTAACAAAAGTGTCTCCTCTTCTTTTTTACTTAGCTCACAGCAGTCATGCCATTGTAAAGGGTGGTTAAATTTTAAGGGCCGATGTTGATTTTCAATAAAGCACAAATTATTTAGGAAATTATTGTCATTTCTTTTTATTATGATAATATTGATATGGTTCAATTATGTATGGAACAAAATATGGCCGCCGCGTCCTCGTCGGCACACCTCCATCCGATGGTCCACATTTTCGATGACGCTGAAGCATAATTGAGGTTCTATGCCGTTAATGTGCCGAATTATCTCATCATTTAGCTCTTGAATTGTTGCTGGCTTATCGACGTACACCTTTTCTTTCAAATAACCCCAAAGAAAAAAATCCAACGGTGTCAAATCACTAGATCTTGGCGGCCAATTGACATCGCCACCACGTGAGATAGCACAGCCATTGAATTTGTCGCGCAAAAGAGCTATTGTTTCGTTAGCTGTGTGGCAAGTGGCACCGTCCTGTTGAAACCACATATCGTCCACATTCATATCTTCCAATTCGGGCCATAAAAAGTTCGTTATCCTTTCACGATAGCGAACACCATTCACAGTAACTGCCTGACCGGCCTCATTTTGGAAAAAATACGGCCCGATAAACCGTTTTTCGACAAGCACTCTTGGATTATCATTCGCCCAAATGTGGCAATTCTGCTTTTTGACGAATCCACTGAGGTGAAAATGTGCCTCATCACTGAAGATGATTTTCTTCGAAAATTGATCACCCACTGTTGCCATTTCTTGCCACCATTCTGACCATTGACGACGCTTGAAATGGTCAAGAGGCTTTAGTTCTTGAGTCAATTGCACCTTGTAAGCGTGTAAATGCAAGTCTTTATGCATAATCTTCGTCAACGACGAGCGTGAGAGGTGCGATTGTTGGGCACGACGACGAGTTGAGGTGGACGGCTCTTCAGCCACACTATCGCGAACAGCAGCAATATTTTCTGCAGTACGAGCTGTACGAGCATGCACTGGTCTTTTCACATCTCCTACAGACCCGGTTTGCTCAAATTTTTGCACGATTTTTCCGATTGTACGCACACTTGGACGATTAAATTGACCGAAAAAATCACGAAGTGCACGATATGCATTTTGATTTGAACGCCTATTTTCATAATAAGCCTGAATAACTTTAACGCGTTGCTCGATTGTGTATGTTTCCATGGTTCAAATTGAGTTAGTCTGAAATTGAGAAAAGTCAAATGAAATGCAGAAAAAAACTTGACGTTTAGGTGTGGTTCACATTCAACATCGGCCCTTAAAATTTAACCGCCCTTCATATTCGGTTTTCCAATTCTATTGGAAACCTATTTTCTGATAGTAAGTAGACGCGAAGAATATAAAGGAAACTTGAAGCTTCTTGATTGGTTGGAGTATTATTCAAAAGGTTCATCGTTTCCGCCCATAACGTCAATAATCTGGTACGATTTATTTATGTTAACGACATCTTCATCAGTAGACAGACCAAAACCAGTTAAATCGTTGTCACAGCAAACATATTCGTTAAATTCCTCTTCATTTCGTAGAAGATTATCAAAAGCATCATAATTCAATGTACCCTCAAAATTTAACATTCACTTTCGACCGGCTTTTTTGTTTTTTTGCGCACAAACGAAATTTTTTCTTGCGAAAGTCTCTTCTCAAAAGTGCCAAAACGGTTTCAATCACATACAGCCTAACTAGTGTCAAAGCTTCGTGTCGGGTCTTAACCCCAAATGTTTTCGTTTTTTCAGCTTCTTCAGTGCGATAGTCCCAAAGTACGCTCTAAGCCTCATCAAGCTCTTAAGATTTACCGACAATTCAAAGACTAGCCAGGGTTTCATGAACGACCACCCTGGCTACGTGCGTCGACCCCCCACGATGGGCTCCTCTGTTCAATCCACCGCACGAGTGGCTTTCATATTTCAAGTTCGGAGTGCTGTCTGGATTTTTGAATATAAACAAAATCTAATGAAAACGTCAGCTCATTCGTCAGAGACCTGTCAGCAAAAACACGGTAAAACCTCCAAGCTGCCCTCAAACTTCTCCCACTCATGCGATTTCTCAAAAAAGTGGCCACTTTCTCCTTAAAAAACCAGGTCTCTCACCTCCGAAGCAACGTTGCCTGTCCCAGCTGAACTTACCGCCAACTCCCACTCAGTATGAGTCACAGCAACACCACCCACTCCACTCAGAGCACCGCGAACCACTTCATATTCACACAGCATATGACGTCTTGGCCAAATACAATGCCCTGCTTCTCTCCCTTACATCATTTCTATTCGTGGAACACTCATCGGCGAGCGCCCTTCCACTGGCTAGTGGCGCGACCCACATCCGCGGTCCCCATTGATTGAGATACTTGCCCTCTCCCTTTTGCTGTCAGCGCGCACATGTGTCAGTCGTCCCGTGGAGAAATGTCAGCAGGCTCAGCCTCATAATTCGGCAGCAACAAAAATTGTTTACACACGCCTGGCGACATTATTTGCTCTTCTCCGGTACACTCGCTGAATAACAATGCCCGAGTTCGCTGGTGCACCGCACCTCTTTGTCACGTCTCACCGCTGCGCCGTGGCCGGTCGCCCGCGCTCACGTATCGGCAGTAACCGCCCCAAATTATAACCGTTCACCGGCCTTTATTTGATGTTTACTGATTTATTTGAGCAAATATTCATCGGAATGGCTTTTGGCGCTGAATGAAATCCGAGTGCGGCCACGATGCGAGCGAACTTTCCGACTCGCCACTGTTGACAGTGACACACATGCTGTGATGCTGGGCCTCTTTGCCCCTGCGGCCCATCGTCAGCAATGGAAAAAGAGACCATGTGGGTGTCTCTGCTGAAGATGGGACTGTATCCAGGGGGGGGGGCAGCTCGCACTCGTATCTATGTCGTCATTCTTACCACAACAGCGTATCTGTTCGGCATTAATTGAACCGTTTGCTGGTGGGAGTGAGGCGCTTCGCCGCGCCGCTCCGATTGACATTCAAGAAGGCAAACAGACGCATTTGTCGAATTAAGTCATCACTCCTGGAGCATCAATAAGACACACTCGCATTTGTGACGCACACGACGGAATACGTGCGACGGTTTGGTTTGGTTTATTGAGGGGGAGGCACGACACAGACACACAGGCACTCACTGCCGACGCAACGCAGAGATTTTGACAATTTACCTTGGAGACGCAGTGTGTCTTTGTATAATTTACACACCGCCGTCGCTGTCCTCAAGCCACTAGCAAATAGACACCTGCTTCCCGGTTGCCAATGCGTGATGAGAGTGCGAGGCGGGGGAGAGTGAGAGAGCGAGCGCCAGAGTGCGCTGCAATAAATTAGACCGATCACGGGGTTCGTCTAGATTGTGGGTGGATGTGAGAATATCTCTTCCCTCTAAACTTCGGGGCAAATATTTGCTTTTTTTTTTCTTTGCCCTCGTCACAATCTGGAGCATCCGCTGGCAATGAGAGAAGTGGCTCTGGCGCGGTGGCGGTCGGGTGAAAATTAACTTCCGTGTGGATTCTACCAGTTAGTGGCGACTGTCGACTGATGGCGAAGTCGCAAGTCATCGCTGGAGGAGTGTGGTTGATTTTTCAGACGGGTTTTATATGGTGGCAGATATTCCTGTTATTGAACCTCTTAACGTGGATTCGAATTGCAGTGGTTTCTCAAATTTGTCTAGAGTCGGGTGACACTGCAAAATCATTGAAATACCTCTTCAAATCCAAAAAACGAGATCCAATCTTTGGAATGCAACAAAATGCTCACAGTTCATGGTAGTTGGATAGGTTAACTGACTCTCCGTGCTTATCTTGTGTACTGACACTTGACCAGATGTCTAAACTTCCAGATTCACATCCATATCGGATATGGACGTCAGTTCCAGTTTAGGTTTTAGTATTTTGAGTTTGTTCGGTTCTTACTTACTTAGCAGGCCTTCGGCCCATCCGGCATCAGGACCATCCGAGTCTGAGGTATGGTTGCCTTCCTGGCCACGCAGCTTATAGTCATCAATTGCAAGCTGACTTGGTCTTTACATTAGTGATTCAGTCTTCCTCTCCTTCTGTCGATGTCATCTGCGGACCTAACTTGTAGACTAACCGTGTTTACAGCAGCCCGCCCTGCCAGACTGAAGACATCACACGACAGCGCGTCTCCTTGCCCAAATCCGGTGCAGGTTTCAAACTGCTCGGAGGTTCTGCTCGTCGGACTCTTCGTTCCATCGCGTATGTGTTAGCGTGGTGCGACACAACCGGATCAATTTTCCCGGGAACCCAAATTGAGCCATCGCATCGAACAGTCCCTTGCGATGAATGCCGTCGGATGCTGCCTTAAAATGGATGAAAAGTTGGTGCGTATCGATGTGGAACTCGCTGGCGTTCTCCAGCATTCGCTTTAGTATGAAAACATGGCAGTGCGCCGCAAAACAGCTTTAAACGATCACACAGTTCGCTGGATCGGATCTTGTTGGCGAGGTTGAGGAGGCTGTTGCAAGGGGTAGGATCGCCTTTTCTGTGGACGGCCGTATGCCCCATGGCCGTATGCTGATATTCTTGTCGTCGTGCATGCTTTCGTCTTCCCAAGTTCTGCAGATGATCTGGTGCATGCTGCCTCCCAGCTAGTAAAAGGACTAAATATGGAGAATACAGGTTGGGCCAAGTACAAGTTTCTTTCCAAAAATGCAATATAATTAACACAATTAAATTTGTTTCTATTTATTATAGCTTTATGAGTAAGAGCAAACATTCCCATTAATTATGGAATACGACGCGCATTCTGTCACCCCAAAAAACCTTGTTGATGGTTTCGGGCTGTAGCTCACGAAATGCTTGAATCGTTTCCGGATTGTTGGCATACCATTGGTCCTTCACGGTTCTCCACAAAAAAAAAAAAACAGGCCAAAGGGGTCAAATCGCAGCTCCGAGGCGGCCAATGGACATCGCCAAGACGACTGATAACACCATATAGGAATTTGGTGCGCAAAAGATCGATTGTTGAATAGGCCGTGGGGCAAGGCGTGCCATCACGCTTGAACCAGAGGTCGTCCAAATCCATGTCGTCAGTTTCAGTATAAAAAAAAATGTGGGTTAACATGGCTCTGCAACGCCCAACGCACCGTACGACGACAAGGACCATGAGTGGTGTTCACTAGCATACCAGTCACATGAACTTTTAGCACTAACTTGCGCATAGCAGTCGCGGTAGGTGCTCCATTTTGGCCCAAAACGCATTGCTTGGGCTAAATGAGTGCTGACTTCGGAAATAAGTTTTCAATGTTTCCCAACGTTGTTCAACCGTAAGGCGACTCATTTCGTAGCGCGGAGGTATGATACTGACTTTCTGTAAAGATTTCGATCGAGAAACAGCTGTCAGCGTCAAAATAACCTATGACTTAAAAAAAAAAAACACTAGATGGTCCACCCTGTATATACCCTGCTGGCTGGAGATTCATGTTTGTTTGATATCCATCACAGATTGTAGCTCCATAAGGAAAAAGAAGTCGTGAGTGATTTCACTCAGAACCTGTAACTTATGCCTTTTATAAAGTGGGTTAGGCACGGTAGGTGAACTGGCAGCGAAATGGCCAGCACACTTAGACCATATTGGTTTATTGTGATACCCATAGTCAGACTACTACCACTGATCGGCAATTTCAGTGATACTGTCGTTAGTTTGATCCCAACGGCAAATGGTGACTGGACCAGATTTGTAAACCGGATAAAGCGTATTAACAACTTTGCTTTGACTGCGATTCGAACCGGGGACCCTTCTAACAAAGGGCAGGCAATCAATCAACTGCGCCATCCAGCTGTTATTTATAAGCTAAGTCAAAGAACAACACGACCACCACGTGAGAGGACTTGCTGTCGGAGCTGTTACGTTACAGTTTTGTGCCGACTCCGAATGACGAGCGTTACCAGTGACTCGAGAGAGGTGGCGCCGCGCCTTTATTGTGAAAGTTTGTCTCTCCGGATGGCAATGGATTCATATTGCATGGAACTGCGACTCTATGAGAGCCTTAAATAATGAACTTTACTTGCGGAGTAAGCTTAAGTCCTCCTCTCTGCTGATCAGCGTATCATAACACTGTTTCCTGCCCCTAATCACGAGAGAAGAAGCAAACAATGTCCTCCACAAGGCACGAAAAAGGTCTTGAATCATAGTATTTATTCAGCTCTTGATCAGGAAAACATCTCACTTCCCAAAAAAAAAAAAATCATTGATACCCTAACGCCACCAGAGAGCGCAAGAGCCATGGTAACATGTCACCATGGTTCCGCACAGCCTTGGGAACGATTTGCTTCGAATCCGAACACCAATCTAATCCGTCAATCAAATTTGCATTGAGTTTTAATCCCACGCGAACTGTTTCCAATCAACGCGCGCCCACCTGCCTGCCGCCCGCCCCAGCCACGTACGATAATCCTTCGTATCCATCACGTTTGCGATTCAAAAACTCGATTCCGGCCTCGACATTTGGTTTTCAATTTCAAATTGTTTCACGTTGTTTTTTGAGGATGCTGGTGTGTGTGTGTGTTGGTGGTGTGCAGGTGTTTCTTCGTTTGTTGATGTTTTACAACAGCTTAGCACTTGGGTTACGGCACGAAGGATAATTGAATCAATTCTGTCGAGCATGCATCGTGCATCGTGGTGAGCAACTAATCCAAAGTCGGGACGTAACATTTAATTGAATCACAATTTGTGACACGAAAGTTGAAAGTTTGGTTTTGTGGATTGTTTGGGGGCGCAAACGATAATTGAATCAGCCGGATGGATGGGATGTGATTTGGATTGAGAGTGAGAGAGAGGGAGAGAGCCACCATGAATCGTCCTTGATCCTATTTTGTCGTCGGCCTCCTGAGGTTCGGGTGGTAAGAGGGATGTGCTTTTGAAATGGACGGAGATCTTCTTCGTTGCAAGGCACTGTAGTTTGATGTACCAGAACGCCTCTAAAGGTGGTACAATTTGTCCTAAGCCGTGTTCTGTAGCCTCACTGTCGGCGGTGAGGCACGAACTTCACGAGCTGAGACCTCATTGATGTTCGAAGTTCCATCAAATGCTATTTTGTGTCATCGATTTATAGAGAAATTCCTTTTCTATTTTAGATTTTAGACGTCCTTAGCTTACCTCTCGTGTTTAATTACTTGCCAATGACTGTCTAAACTAATGCATTTGTTTCTGTTTTCTTTCATTCCAGGTATGTAGACGCCATCCTCGTGTTTTTGATCATACGACGTAAGTAACAATGTGTCAAATTGAAACTAAGTAGACTTCATGTAGTCCCGTCGAATTCCAATGAAAACATCGAAACTTAACTGCGAAGACGTTGCAAAACTTGACGGACGCAGCCAGCGCACTTGAGTGGCCGCATAGTTGGTGCGCTTGTCAAGACATCAGACTTGCTGCGTCGCTAGTGGCGATTGGATTTGAGTTATGTGCTCCGATTAGCTTTAATCGAGACATTTGGAACCTTCGATAATTACTGAGTTATTGCGATCGGTTGCGAGTCCGAAAGTAGATCCATTTCGAGAGCAAAAGATAAACAAATTTTTGCAAAACATATCGGATTACTCGGCGTCGTAAGTCGAGTCAATTCGGGAACAGGACTGGCTGGGTGAAACCACGAAGATGTATGTATTTTGCGAGTCACCAGTTATTTGGCTAAGACAAGATGCCCACCACTGATCCAAGACATCGTGCTTGGAAAGCTATGTTATTGAAGTCCTTAAATTCAACGACGTTTCAGTCGCTGTCAGTCTTTGCGTTTTTTTTTGGTTTAGGTGGCCGGCATCATACTGAGACGCGACGTGTTAAAGCACAGTTCTACTCGATCATACTCTGCACACAAATTGGTACACTATACATGGCGATGAGGATGGATAATGACTTGAGAGGTGGCTCCAAGAGCAGAGAAGGTGCACGACTGTTTCTTCCCCCTTTTCCATCTCTGCAGCTTCCGCAGAAGTCATTGTAGAAACAGAACTATTCTCAAAGCGGGTCTTCCAATGGCGCAATGTTCGATAAAATTTCAGAGAGCAGGACTTTAGAATTCATAGTGTTCTATAAATGCCTCAGACTATCTTCGATTAGATGTAACGAACCAATTAATTCCTCAGAAAATTCAAAACTAGTGTTTTATTCCATTTTAAGTCAATGTCGCTCGACGGTAACAGATCGTAAACTGTTTTTTTGCATTCGATATCGCATTACTCGGCGTAGTAACTCACGTCAATTCGGGGGCAGGAACAGTCTGATAATTAGCAAGTGAATTTTTTTTTCGGGTCAAAACACGATCTAAAGCGTGTTTTTTTTTTGAGATACAGAACTGCCACTTGGCGCGTTTTTGGCGTGATGGCATTTGCTTTTCCAGATCGTGGATAGCATTTCAAGTCCAGATTACCATTGATCCGAATTTTTATAAGCGATGAAGCTCACTTTTGGCTGACTGCATACGTCAATAAACAAAACTGCCGTGTTCTGAGTAAAACAACTGACTATTTGGGGTGGTTTCTGGGTTGGTGGAATAATTGGTCCGTACCTCTTTGGTCAATAGTAATTGCTGTAGAGCCATGATTACTCACTTTTTCGTTCATCAATTGAACAAGAATGATGCACAGGAGCTGTGGTTTCAACAAGACGGCGCAGCATGCCGCACAGCTCGTGCCACAATTGATTTATTGAAGGAAACGTTTGATAAACGCATGTTAAGGACCCGTCAATTGGTCTCCAAAATCGTGCGATTTAATGCAGCTCGACTATTTTCTCTGGGGATATGTGAAGCCGCTAGTCTGCGCCGATAAGCCCGAAGCGATTGACCACTTGGAGGACAACATTCGCCGCAATATTGCCGATATACGAGCACAAAACCACAAAGTCGTTGAAAATTGGACCTCTATATGCCCGAAATCATATTTAAATTATAATGCCAGAAGGTTATCTTTCGAAGAAAGTAAATTTCAGGTTAATGTTAAAAAATCATCTTTGTTTCATTCCATTTCAAAGTTCTGTACCTCTAAAAAAAAACACCCTTTATAACTATGGTCAATAAAATCACACATTTTTCTGTTGCATGAGGTTTGTCGACTCTTTTTTACTAATTTAAGGGAGGTGGCTTATTTCAAATGTACCTCAACACCTCTAATTTTTGAGATGCAGCCATTGGCCATTGATTGCCTCGTTGGTACACTTAACTTTCATAAAACTTTAAAGAGTCTCTCTCTTCAACTTTTAAGTGATACCGTTATTTGCATAGCTCCATTACCTTTCATATGCCCGCATATAATGTCAGGTAATCCATTCACGTAACTGATGCAGTAGTGCAGTGTACGAAAAAAGTGATTTCTGGAGTGTTCAAAATAATAGGGAATTTTGAATTTTTCTTTTGTTCGGTATGTAAAAACTGCACGAAATTTAACGAATACTTACTTAAGGTGGCGCTACAGTCCGAGGTGGACGGTGGACCTGGGCCTCAACCAACAAGCGTCTCCAGCCAGCTCGATCTTTAGCTAGCTGTCTCCAGTTTCGCACGCATAGTTGGTTGAGGTCCCTTTCCACTTGCGTGCGCCACCTGAGTCGCGGTCTTCTCCCTCTACTGCGCCGTCCCTCGGGGGTGGATTCGAAGACATTTCGGGCCGGAGCTTTGGTTTCCATCCGCTCTACATGACCTATCTTCCTGGCTAAGTCGATGTCGCTAAACAGCCCGTATAGTTCGTCGTTATAACTCCTCCTCCACTCACCATCCAAGCAGACGGGACGGAAAATCACACGAAGAATTTTCCTCTCGAAGCAACCAAGAGCAGCCTCATCCGCTTTTGGCAAAGTCCATGCCTCCGCTCCATATAGGTAGCAGGACTGAGACGATTAAGGTCTTGTAAAGCGTTACCTTTCTTGTTCGAGAGAGAGCTTTGATTACCAATTGCTTTCTTAGCCCAAAGAAGCAACGCCGAACCATGCGTCAGTCGCTTGTAGAGGTCCACCTGCAGAGAGGGAAGCATTGAGACGAGCTTTCGAATGCAACTTGGATCTGGCCTACCTGACAGTTGATGTTTCTCAAGTCGTCGCACGTACGGCCGTCGCAGCGCTGATTTTCCTCAAAGATCAGTTCGCGGAAGGCAGATTTGCATTTCTTGCTGAAGACCTCCGTGATGTCACCGGGTTGAACATGTGGGAAGCTGGACCACACGCGATCAACTGCGTTGGAACGCAGGTCATTCACGGCATTATCACGTGACATCTTGTCGTGCGTGGAATCGCGGAAGATCTCCCGCAGACGCATGCTGTTCACTGCGTCCGATATCTCGGGGTCCACCTCGGCGGTCGCATCAACTTCTCGTTCGGGTCGACCCACGCTCCTCTGGAGTTTCTCAATTTCACTGACTATAAACTGCGCCTCCCTGGTGCTCTGTTTGATCGCCTTCAGCAGGTCCTGCATGAGGACTATGTTGGCCTTACCCTCCAGCATCACGACTAAATTTTGTTTCGTCGCCGTGACCACCAAATTCAGCGAGGATGCCTGCAATTCTCTTCTCGTCGGGTTCACGATGATCTCCCCGTCAATCATACCGAGTCTGGAGACGAACAAGTTAGACGTCTCTTTGGCGAACTGCCCAGCAATATTTACCTCACAGCTCCGACGGTCCCATTCTAGGGAATGTCACTCAAACTGAAGGCCAACGAATTGATAGCGGTGCCTAGGTAGGCAAAGTTATATCTGTCTGCTGTGACGTTCTGACCGAGACGTCGGTGTTGGGTGTCCTTTCTCGTTGACAGCATATACTTGGTCTTACCCTTGTTTACCGCTAGGCCCATCTTCGCGGCCTCCGTTGCAATACCCACAAAAGCGCCATTGACATCACGCTGCGTTCTTCCGATAATGTCAATGTCGTCGGCATATGCGAGTAGTTGGACGGACTTCTCAAAGATTGTTCCGCAGGTGTTGGCGTTCGACTTTTGAACAATTCTTTCAAGAACGATGTTGAAAAAGTCGCATGACAGCTCGTCGCCTTGTCTGAATCCTTTTTTGACATCAAAGGTCTCGGTTAGGTCTTTACCGACCTTGATGGAGCAGCGTGCATTCTCCATCGTCATCCTATACAAACGAACGGAGTTTGGGAGGAATGCCAAAACTAGACATTGCTCTGTATAGCTCGTCTCTATAGATGCTATCATACGCGACCCTAAAATCGATGAAAAGGTGGTCGGTATCGATTTGTTGCTCCTGGGTTTTCTCCAAAATCTGCCGCAGTGTGGATATTTGGTCGATGGTGGGTTTTCCTGGCCTAAAGCCACACTGGTATGGACCGACCAGGTTGTTGACGAATGGCTTTAGGATTTGTATGCGAGGAGACTGATGCCTCTGTAGTTGGCGCAATTCAAAGGGTCTCCTTGTTTTTTTACGAATACCTTTGTAAATTTGTTAGAAATGAACAGCAACATGCATTGCTCTGAAGGAGAAATCCATATCATCAAACAACACAGGAAACAGTGAAAGACTCCAAAATGAGAGCGTTGCCAAGATTGCTGGAATTCAAATATGATGACTGATCCTTGCTGTGGGACACAGCGTAGTCCTCCTGGGTCGACTCATGCAAGGAAGTCGTATAAAAGAAAGTTTCATTCAAATTAATTTTGTGTAATAAGAGATTTTAGCAGGAAAAGTTGTATATGTTTTTATAAAACTTCCCTCCTTCATGTCTGAATAATTAGAGCTGCTAATGGAAAGTAGACTTTTTTTTGATTGCTTTGCATAGTCAGCTAGCTAGGACGAGTGAGGGGACAAGAACCGCCCGACCTACGATCTGAGCCGTGTAACCGCAAGCGTTGTCTCCTCCTCCTCCGCGACACTGAAGCTACCGTCAATATGCCACAATTGCTTGGACAGCTGTATGGTATGACACCATATTTCTTGGACATCAGGCTGTCGATTTGAATTTCATCCAGTTCCGCACAAAATAATTCCTCGAAGAATGCCAATGCTTTGCCCCGCCGACATAAAACTTAAACAACCATTTGTGTGCAATGGAGTCTCTTGAAGAACAATTTCTGCACAGCTGTCGATAACACAAATTGACCAAGTGATTAGTCCAAAAATGAGCCCTATCGCTCCATCCACGATTCATCGATGAACTTCAGGAGTTTCGTCATATCATTTCGTAGCCCAATCGAAAATGTTTCATCGCTTAGAATGATCAAGATGAGGCTTCTGTTCTTGAGCTAATTTGGTCTTGTAAGGGTGCAGGGCTAAATCTTTGTGCAAAATTAGCCACAGTGTGCACTGAGGGATTGACAATTTCTGCGAACGGCCTGGAATTAGCTAATTTGCCTCATTTTAAACTGAGTCGGACCGTCTTTTATTGCCAAGGGAACACTGTCTTGACTCGCATTTCAACATTGGCAGATCATAAGAAAATTCAAGGGCGACGATGAATTGAAATGTTAAATGCTTCAAAATAGGAGAATGACTGCCACCTTCTATGTACCCGTTTGGGTCCTGTGTTGCTCCGTCGCTCATATTGCTGAGAAAGCACAAGAAGGCCAGCAGCTGGTCAAAAGCCGAATTGTTATGAAAAGGGAGCGCCTTTGCGCCATGGCAAGCAGCGGCAATCATACGCAGAGTGGACCATCTTACTTACTTCTCAGGTCGACGACCCTTGGAGGGTATAGTCCCCACCATCAACCCAATGTCGCAATGGACCTTAATCGTTTGGCTAACATTTAGCGTGAGACTCGTGTAAATGATTTCGACTGATGAAAGTCGGCAGACGATATGTTAAATACGTTTAAGAATAGGAACAAGATCAAGAAGGATTATATCCTGATCTTGTAGTTGTACAGTGTCTCCTTGTCCAACTCTTACGCAGCGACATCTAACGGGCGGCAGCAACTCATGGTGTCCAAGACAAGTTGAAGTGAATGCCAACTAGTTTACCGCACGATGATGGATCTCGTTAACTGGAATAGTCCTAGACTTAAACCTGAATTACGAGGTGAACCAGCACGTAGCTTCTACAACTTCCAATTGTATTGTGCGTGATTTTGTTCCTTCATGAAGGGACCAACAGTCTTATGCCGGCTCCGAACGGCAATGATTTGAGAAGGCTTTTCTAGACCAATGATACTCTCTGGACATTGTCAGTGGCTCGAGAGAGGTTGAGCCATGAATTATAAGATTTACTTGTGTCGGGATGAAACCAGACACCCAGCGTAGAAGTCGACCCTTACTGAATGTTTAAGAAACCAAAACACAAAGAGGGGTATTCCTCATTCAATTTTGAATCATTTGTACAGTTACTAGAAGATTTCAGCCAAACATGAGTTTTACGCACATCTTGTAACGCGGAATTAATTCAAGGAGTAAGCTCGACTTTAGCAATAAATGACATAAAACTGAAGAAGCAAAGTACAATTCATTTTCACTACAGTTTACTTCATAAGAGGCAGCCGCCCCGCCCCCTAAATGTCTTAAGTATCTCTCTGATTTATGACATCACAGAACGGAGTGGAAATGTAGATCCAACTAGAAAAATTTATCAGTACCCAACTAGTCACTGAACCCTTCATGCCTTTGGTAAGGAATAGATTTTCATTTCCTTTCCTTGACTCGCTCGCAACTACTCTAAATCAAAATGCAGAAAGCAAAAACTTAAGCCGTTTCCAGTCATGGAGGCGAAGCTGTCTTGCGTCCACGATGTCTTCCACGATCTTCCTCTCCTTCTCGACCCAGTAGGCTGGAGTTCGAAGACCCTCTTAACTGGAGCACTGGTGTCCAGTTTTGCCTTCCGGACTACATCCACATCTTGGTGCAACTAGTCTTCTCATTCATTCACTGACAGGATCTGTAGTTGGTGCAAGAGGTTGGATCGCCTTTTTTTATGTACGGAGCTGGTATTCCCGTCGTCCAGCCTGCTTTCGTCTTCTCAAATTCTGCAGATGATCTGGTAAACCATCTCTGAAGGTAAACCATCTCGGCCTTCAGCTTTTTAATGGCTGTACTGACTTGTTCAAAGCTAGGTGGGAGGACTACTTCATTGACTGACTTTGGGATTTGAGTGGTCCATCTGCTGGTTTCTTTTAAAAAAGACTCTAAAACAAAGAATGTTAGATGCTTTCCAGCGATAGTTGCTTTATTGAAAACCGAAAGACGTGCGATTAGTCAAGGTTCTTTTTTTTTTTCATTTAAATAACAGCATCCCCTTGCTAGAGAGTAGCTGGGATCAAATTATGCCGTCCTCAAAACGCAGTTTCGTGACTGTCGACCAACAACGACTGATTTCGCGGATGTTGAACTGTGTAATAAATGGTTTGGTGGACGCTTTGTGTAGACCATAGCCCTATCTCACTGGAACCATGGCTCGCCCAAGTCCAAGTTATCAGTTTCTGGCCACAGAATAAATCGGTTATTGCGCTTCGGTTGCGCTCCCTCCACTGACTTCGAAGAAAAATGAAAAATGGCACAAAGACGCTTGTTTTGTGCCCCATATCATGCCGATACGGCCAGAAAGTAGGGAAAAATGTCGGAGAAGGTGACCTGAAGTGGTTTAGTTTTTTAGACGGTTCGCTCGAATGCTTCTGGTCTCGTTGGATTCAGCATAGAATGACGCTTCTTTAGAGCCATCAGCCATGTTGCTGCGACCAGTAGAAAGTAGGGAAAAAAATGTTGCGAAAGTGACCTGAAATGCTGAAAAAATGCTCGAAAACTATGCGTTTTTCGGGGTTGCAAATGATCACTTTCGCCATTTTACGGATATAAGCGCGTTGCAAAGACGCTTCTTTAGAGCCATTTCAAGCATGCCGCTACGATCAATAGGTCAGAAGTAAGTAAAAAATAGTGTTGGAAAAACCGTCCGAAGAGAGACTTGAAGTAGTTTTAACTGGTAGATTGGCCATATCTCGGAAATGATTCGGTTGTTTTAGGTGCGTTTGGTTGCGTTCGATTCAGCACACAAAGACGCTTCTTTTGTGCGCCAATTCATGCCGATACTGCCAGCAGAAATTAGGGAAAAATGTCGGAGAAAGTGACCCGAAGTGGTTTATTTTACAAAATTGGCCATATCTCGGAGACGGTTAGCTCGATTTGAATGCTTCTGGTCTCGTTGGATTCAGCATGGAAAGACGCTTCTTTAGAGCCATCAACGCGGTAATGTTCCGAGCGTTGATCAAACCAACGAGATGGATGTGCGCCTCATCGAAAGTTTTTTTTTCAAGTGAAAGCCAGTGCAACTCGCAGCTCTTTAATTTCTCTTTTCACGCAGATCCCTTTCGAGGTGCACAATCCTTCCTGATGAACTCTCACAAAACAGAGCTTTCACCCGCCTCTAACAAAATCTCTCCCTAGACAGTGGAACAGGCTTTACAGCGACTTCAGACCCCACGCTGCCCCAGGTTGCAGGTGAATACTTGCCACGATGTGCCATTCAGTCTCTCATGCCTGAGGTCCTTAAGTACTCTTCCCGCGGATATCTCACAGAAGCCAGAGACGGGGAACTCACTTAACTCACAGACTATTCCCGCCCAGGAATGAGGGTTCCCTCAAAATTGTGTACATCCGCGCTTGTCGAATCGCATCAAGCATTTGTGTAGACAGCGGCTTCACTCACGCGGAATCGGATCCCCGCAGATTCTGCGAAATCCCCTACAGAAGAGTCTTCCACTTCGCTTAGTAACCTTTCAAGCGCCGTGCTGCTCGACTCATTTGAATACCCGATGCTCTATACGCCTCGCGCCACGATGTGACTGGGTAACCTTCGGTTTTCAGAAACAAACATTTATTCACCGTTCGAGCTGACTAATTTACATTTGCGTCATGTGTCCTTAGGATATGTGAAAGCCCGCCAAACGCACGCACATTAATCGTTCCCCCGCCCCACGACGACGACGACGACGACGACGACTTCCACAGACAACCAAATTGAATTTTTCCCCATCAGTCAGGGTCGCTCGAGCTGGAGTTCGGTCTTCTGACAGGTCCGCCCTGATTAATGATGCCCGAAATGGCTTGTTAGTTGGTCATTAGACGACATACCATGTGGGCGATCCGGTTTGAACCCCTTTTGTTTTGTTCGTCTTCTCCTGGGGTCCCCTCACCACCGCGTTGGTGGCGACATCTATTCTGCCGCCGGTAGCCTCGCGTGGCATGAGTCGAGTGGTGAATGCTGTTTGATGTCCGGCGTCCGATTCGAAATTCAAAACAAATTCGCTGTCGGCCCAAAGTTTGCTGTGCTACCGTGTGGATTTGTGACGCTGCGTGACGTATGCACTGTATTTGAAGTGCTGCCAAATGTGGAATATTTTAATATGGATTACAGTCTGATGGGGCGGAGGGGGGGAGCGGACTGCCGCTGGGCCGTGTAAACAAAGCGAAGCTGGAAAATGTATGCAAAAATTGATTGATGGAACCGAGGTTGGCATGGATTCAATGTGGAGCATGATTAGCATGCAGGAATTTGTTGCATGAATTTTGAGAGGGGCTGCAGAGTGACTTCTTTGCGCGTCACGCTTTGGGGGCATTTGCATATGTCGTCGGAGTGTGATTTGAGGATATTGTGTTTTGTTCCGATTGTCATTCTGTGAAGACGGAGCCTGGTGCAAGCGTATACTTATTTAATTACACGTGACACGTGCATGCACCATAAAAGTCACGTGTCTTGGGATAGAGTGGCCGCTATAAACTCAGATGGCCCAGCGGTGTCGTGTGGATCCTAAAAATATGTAAATTCACGTGTAATTAGGTTCACCTTAAATTGAGTCACGGGATACGTGCCACGAACTTCTTATTCTTATTCTTCTGATGGCGCTACAGGCCGGAATTCACTTGGAACGCATCCATCAAGCCTCTCCAACTGGCATGATCTTTAGCCAACTACCTCCAAGTTGGTTGATGTCCTTCCCCACATGTGCGCACCTTCGTCTCGTTCCATTGCCCCACTGGCTTGGAGTCGATGACGTGCCACGTACTATTTCACGCATTTTTTCAAACAACCTAATTCGAACTCCCTGTCCTGTCGTTGTCCCAGAGTCCACTGCAGTTCATTGGTAAGAAGAATAAATAACATTGGACCTAGCTGTGAATCATGTGGTATTCCGCATGTACTTTCTTCGTCTGAGTCGGCGAATAATTTGCCAGATCATTGTTTTTCGTAAATATATGGCCGCTTTCCAACTTCTCGCCGAATTCCTTCCATTACTGTCCTTTGCTGCTTGCACAGCAAATTTGCGAGTTATTCGCGAGTCAGTATACCGGCCACGAGAAGCTTCAAAGAGAAGTCAGTCTCTGTTGGCTTGTTGTTGACTGTTGGCTACTCTCTGATGGCTTCTTGAACTCCGTGCGTTACGAGTGGATGGAGAAACCTACAGTTTTATGCCGACTCCGAATAGCGAAGCTTGACAAGCCTGTCAACGACTTGAAAGACTGTGACACTGTGAATTAAGAAAGGTGCGAAATGTGATTGAACCTAGAAACCCCAGTTTCGTGGTCGACGCACCAACCCAAAACGACACCGCAGCCAGATAGACAGATTGAATAGATTGAGTCTAAAAGAGGGTGACTATAAGGGGCAACAAGTCACACACTCGACGTACTGTGTGATGTGTCTCACCTGTCTCTAGTAATACTAGTAAACTCTACGACAAACTAGGCACGAGCTGACCACTGATCGTAACCTTTCGCGATGCAAAGACGATTACCGTGGCATGTCCTCTCTGATTCACCCGATCGTTGGCCACTCTCTCTTTTACTCGAGAGGGTAGCTTCGATATATGAGTCGATTCAGGAAAGGGATCATTTTTATTCCTCGTGCATTCCATTTGCCTTTCCTAGACAGTTATACTTTTTGAGCATTGTCAGTGACTCGAAAGCACACACAACACGAGTGGCTGCTGGGAAGCTAGGCCCTAACCCTCTACGGGCTGTAGCGCCACCCATATTATTACTATTATTCTCTCCTCCTTGAATACACCTGCAAGACTCGTCTCACAAGAAATGCAGACAAGCTCACCCTCCAGCCTGCTTTCGGACACAGAGTTTCGTTCTTCAGACGGGCCACAGGAACATGTAATGTTCTATCTACTTCCCACCCGCTACAATCCACAGACACAGGCGAGAGGAGATGCGGCTATACCTTCGTCCAGTGCTGGCTTTCGGCTTCGGACACACAAAGGTATTCGTAACCTCTTAAGGACGCAGCTGAAATCGAAATAAAACGCTTGCTGAAGTGCCTTAATGAAACCAAATGGCTCTAGAGCTTGCATCAGATAACCTTGCCTGCTTGCTCTTGGTAAGCGGGTGCATCACGATCCCGGTTTAACTGACAGCACCATGAACCTTCTATTAGTCTAAGTGGGCCACGGTAGTTATCGCGACAGTCAACCTTGAAGACGGTACAAAAACTGTGTCCCCTGAGGAGGGTTTAAAAGTCGATTTGGTCCACGTTGCTCAGACACAACTGCTTCGGATGATGTAAAGGGAAATGGATTCAGTTTCGTTATGGCATCGCGTCGATGTCTTATCATCGTCTCTCTGAACAGCTTATGCGAGTTCGGACCGCGTCTAGGCACTTCAACGAGTCTCCGAAGCAAAGGCTGGTCTGTCTGCAGCAGCAGCTTCTAGGCGCTAAGGGCGACTTGTTGACTTGCAGAGAGAGTAAGGAAATACCTATAAAATCGACCACAGCTTAATTCCAGGGACTAGAGGGTGAACTTGTCAAACGTCCACTGCTTGCTGAGCACCTTCCTTTCACTGAAGAGCTTCAAACTGTCGCCCATCTGCTCCCAAGCTTGGTCAAAACCCTCCTCGAACATCTCGCAAATGTTTCGAAATTCAGCGAATGCCCGAAACAAACGCTCGCTGTCGAGCGTTGACACATGTATTTCGATGCCGTAGGCTGTCATGCTGAGCAAGCTTTGATGTATTCCTTCGATTTTTGATAAGAACAGACGTCAGTACTGTATGCTCATCGCCGTCTCACCCCAGTCTTGTCACAGTCTCACCCATCCTCGCCGCGAAATCAATCACCGTCATGAGAGGCCACGTTTAATGTCATCGCATTAAATCATCGCACGGCACACAGTGCGGTGGAATAGGTACTCGAACCGGCCCAACTCGATTGTCTTGTCAAAGGTCTCTGCTTACGTCGGCCGACGCGACGTACATCAGTCACGGCAACCGGTTCGATGACATATATATTCTGTGTGGAAATCGTGTTCCTCCTTCGCTCTCCTTGAGCGCGGTGAGATCTAATTTTAGAAACTGGCTTCCACCAAGGAGTACCACCTTCCGCGTGGCTTTCTAGTGACTCGACTTCGGGTATTGCGTCAAGACGAGTCACTAGTTTGAACCTCCCGCGCCGCCCAGCCGAGAGAGGAGGTGTTAGATTGTTTTTCTTCAGTCACACCAGCTGCTGCCGTGTCGTGGGCAAGCCGAAATGTTTTGTCAATGAACGCGGCGGTGGTGGTGGTGGTGGTGGCGGCGGCAAGGCCATTCGGGTGCGCTGGCGACCGAATACAGCGCCGATCACAATGAATAGAGCGGCACCGTGGCCGGTGGCGCTGGCACTGGTCAATGACCGGTTCTGTCGTGTACATTTCCTAGTGTTCGGTTTCAGGGTGACGACGAGAGGTGATAAATGTATCTCTTGTGGCAGATAATCGAAAGCATAAATTTCGACACTGTCGCCGGTGACAAAGTTCGTGGCTATTAATCATCTGCGTCGAGACGGTGATTTATGCTTGAGGTGTGTCTCTTTCCGTCCCCGGATGGGCTGGTTTGCTTGTAGCCATGGCAACAGCATGCCGATGAAAGGAGGTCTCCGTCCCCACTCCAGGTCCTCCAAAATGGCCCCTCACCCCGCAGCAGACTGCTCAAATCAAAAGACTTGTTTGAAATTCCTCTCAATTGAGTGTGTCCTCATTTCCTTCCACGTCTGTCTAATCCTGCTCAGCACTCTTGCCGGAATGTAAACACTTCTGCTGCTCGCCCTCGTTGGCGGAATGTTGTTCGAGGACATTCTTCAAGGAAGCAGTCCTCGTCGGCAAAGGATTTTAAATGAAATTCCTTTGTCAGGACAATTGCTGGAATTAATTTGCATTCGTAGCATGTCCTCCACAAAGGATGGGGGCGGGGGCGCTTAATTTGGCCGGGGCACCTTTGCTTGAGGTCCTTTCGGTTCTTTCGGTCCTTCCCAGTCAGTTCAGTGGGGGCTCTCGCTTGTGGCAATAAAATCGTCAGTTTTTTCGACGCCTCGTCGTCTGGGCTGTCCCCTGACGTGTGCTTTTTTTTCGAGAAGATTTCATTTGAATGCAAATTGGAACAAGTGTTTCCATTATTACTCCGGAAGGGTAGCGAGTGAATTACACAAGAAGAGACAATGCCACCGGGACTAGGTAGCGCTTAGTGGAAGCCACTTTGGCAGGACCCTTTGATGGTGGCCGTGTAGACACAGCGGCGAAGTTTCTTACTGTTTCCCGTTCTTGTGACGACAGTTCAATTAAACCAGTGGACGGTCACAAAGGACCGGAAGACGATCACGGAGTCGCCGTTTAATTAATGTTCAGTAATGACGGGAGGAATATAATCTGGCTTCTCTGGCTAGTGCGTCCTTTTCTGTGTGCCGGCTCAGTAGCGATTGTGGGATGGAATGGGTCACCACTTGGCTGGGGGGTGGCTTTAGAGTGCAGTTTGAATGCAAGCGACGCACATGATGGATGGACTGAGCCAACGTAGACCGTAGAACCACTACTTTAAATACTATAAGGTGATTTTTTAAGCGTTTGGTTTTTAATTGCCAAACAAAATCATAGGAAAATTGCAAAAGTGCATACAACGTTTATTTGGGTTGTTAAACCATTGCTTGCCATTTACTTTTCAATGATTATTTCATGTAAAAGTTGGCCGCGACTGGGTTTTTCGTGGTAATTCGGTGAGTCTAGTTTTATGTAATTTGTTCGACCATTTTGGGTGGCATTTCGTGTAGTGTCGTCATCCAAGGCTGAAATTGAGGCTGGAGTATCGGCATAGAGGAGTGATTTGACGTATCTCCATAAAAACAACTCAAATCTCACCATCTCGCTGCTAAATGCAGGCGTTCATAAACTGCTCCCGAACTCATTTATCACTTGGTCTTTCGACTCGCGTGCTGGGTGGTATGTGGCGACGTCTTCCTGGCTAGGGTCGAAAGCATTGAACGATGGCGGGTGCTTTGAAGAAATACTGGGCAATGATTCCACCGGAAGAGTGCATTTTTCCGGCTGCATAAACTTTTAGCTCTTATTGCCTGAGGTTGCTCATCTCGGCCCAACCAGTAATGAGCTTCGTCGCTATAGACATTTTTTTTTGACAAAAGGGCTCATTTTCCTCCACCCAACTTACCAACTAGCTTACTCGCTGTGGCAGGTCTTGGCACGTCCTCTTGCGAGAGCTGTATTTAGTAAGGTAGTATGCAAAACCCTTGCATAAAATCCTCCAAATGATCGAGAACCAAGGGACGAGTGACCAATAGACAAATCACGGTCTGCATTAAAAAACGCGAATGCAGCCGCCATATTTCCTGTGTTCGCACTCGCATACGCACACTGTGGCGTGATTTCGTAAAGAATTTTGCAATTATGACTCTAATTGCCTGCTCCGTAGGTCCAAAGAGTCTTCGACTCCGCATCAGTGGGACAACGCAAAGGCAACCCACGAAACTAGAGTTGAGCAGAAACGCACTAACTGCGTTTTTTTCACAGTGATGAAATAATCACAATCGCAGTCTGTGATCGACTGTGACTTAACCTGCTACTTTTTCACAATCGCTGTTTAAAGTGACACTTTAATCTAAGTTGCTACTTTCTCACAAGCACAATCGCTAGACTCCGTCCAATGTGTCCAGCGTTGTTCCTCGTAGTGTCTCGAAAGTTGGCCTCTGTCTCGTCCAATGTGGTTGGCTTGTCGTAGACTAAGGGCGTGACGTATCCCCAGATAGAATAATCGAGTGGTGTCAAGTCGCATGATCGTGGCGGCCAATTGATGAACGCTTGCCGTGAGATGACCCAGTCGCCAATTTTTCATTCATAACTTCGAGTGTTGCGTTGCTTATAAGACACGTACTGTGGCGCTGTCTTGTTGGAACCACAGCTCCGATATATCAATATTGGAGACAGCCGGTTGCAACGCTCTGTACCGTAGACCAGTAACGGTGACTCCTCGCTCATTATGAAAGAAACGAGGTCCGATGATGCCGCCATGCCATGAAGCACACTAAACTCTCAGCCTTTGTGGATGCATTGATGTTTGGTCGAACACTAGTGGATTGTGCTTGCTTCAATAATGGCAATTTTGCTTATTGACAGCTGCTGAGTCAATAATGGGCCTCGTCGCTAAAGATGATTTGTTGGCCAATCTCGCACACATTTAGCGACCTGATGACGTTGTCTAGGGTTGTTCGGCTTCAATTCGTATTATCTTTTGCGTCAGGACAATCTTATATGGATGCAGGTTCATACCCAAGCCAGCTTGACTCTCTGGCGATGTCCAATTCACCTGATCGACTCCGAATTGACATTTCTGCGTCTTCTTGGATACTGGCCGCTTCGTCGGCTATGTTTTCTTCATTTCGCAACAATCTCTGTCTGGCTGGTGGTTTAACGTTCAAAAGAATGTACTCACGCTCAAAATTGTTCATGATCTGATGAATCGCCTGCACACTGAAGCCATGGTGACGATCGACCTGACGACGAAATTAACGTTTGCTTGTTTACAACTGAGTCGGAATTTCGAAAATATTTTTTTAATAACTTCCGCACGTTCGACAACAGTGAAACTATGCACGATAAAATGGGAAACCTCACTGGATATTTTGCCAGCTAGACGTCATTAGTAACTTGGACAGTTGCTGAAGTATAACAATTGAAAAAGCTATCAGTGCTATCTGGTCATCCGATAGCCTGCGTTTATCCTTGTGTCTAAAACTGTCCATGAGTTGTGCTGAACTCCTCTTGTTCAGCCCAGACCAACAGGTATTGTGATATGATACTCCCAACTAGACTTGTGCATTTTAGTTCAGTCCAGAGAGGGCTCAGTTTAGTTCAAATTTGTTTATTGAACTAGTTCCTTCTTCTAGTTCAGTTAGTTCAATGTAGTTCACTGCTCCGGATATTGAGTCGTGTGTGGTCACATACAACATGCTCGATGTGCTTCTGCTGCGGTAGTTAAACAAAAAGAACCCTGATGTGCACAATGCGCATACAAACGCAAAGCAAAGCACTTCATTTAGTTCAATTTAGTTCCATTTACTTCAGATATTCTTACTGAATTACATGTGTGCAGAGTAAGACATGAGTTTTGCTGAACTAAATGAACTAACACAAATTGACATTGTGAAGTAGTTCACTTGGTTCACTTGTTAGAGGTCTTGTTTGATCTAGTTCGTTCGTGAACTACACAAGTCTACTCTCCGTCGCGAGGGAATACATATATGCGTGCTCATACGTTCTGTCGTGCCAAATCTGTAGTTTTCTGCGTTTTAGAAACAGTTGCTCTGACGCCCGTGCGTCTAATTTCGCCTAACTTAAGCTGACTGTCATCGCCTTCAGAGATTGCGTGATTTGGGCGATATTTAACGATTTTTCCTTAATCCACAAGTACTTTCCTCTCGTGATCACATCGCGGTCTCCTGCTGGTGTGCACCGCTGCCCCTCCAGTTCAGCTTCATGTTCAGAGGCCATCCAAAGTCAATCCCTCGCCATGAAAATAGCTTCTCTCTTCCCACAACTATCGAATCTTATCGCATCCCCGATAAGAGTTTTGTTTTCAATATCGTCGCCAGACTAGCGACTCGCAATCATTTAGCACGAAATAATGTATCTAATCTGGCCGCTGGTTGTTTGGTTTCGTGCCTACTGCCCTCGCCTTCTGATTGCGCACATCCGGCGAGTTAATGACAGAACAAAATATTTCTTAAATTAGTTTCACTTATCGACCCCCGCCCGCTTATCTCGAATTGATCCGATTTCCACATGTACCCCCGAACGCAACCAACGCCCTTAGAAGACTCGACGAAAAGGAACTGAAAACGGGGTTCACCTTTGCCTGTCATTGAAGGATGCAAGAGGACACTGCCGCACAGATATCATCTTGATCCGCATTCAAATTTGTCGCTTAAGGGCAAATTGAAATTGGATTTGAAATCGAGACGACGACGACGGTGGATGGGGGAAGAGGTCGGATCGGATTTCCACTCCGACGGTCGGCAATTTATGAACTGAAGATTATGTAAACGCTCTCCTAGCGCGCGGGAATGCTCTCACTGCCTGCCTGCCAAACGAGGACACCATGTGTAAGTTGATTAAACGCGAATAAACGCTGCTGCATTAGTATAATTTAATTTCTAGTGCTTTTTGTGTGCGCGCACTCAAAGCGACTTGTCTCAGATGCGAGTACGTACGCTACGCGTCTGAAGTGAGGAATGGGAGTGCAGCGTCCCTCCTCCTCGCCCGTGGTGGCAGTTGGTAAATCACATTAAGCGACACGTTTCGAGTCGAGACGCTGGCTGTCGAGACTATGTGTGTGCACCAGCAGACGGCTTAAAATTGCAAATTTTATTTGCAATTAATGTCGAACGCTGAGCGGCAAATTGATTTCATCTCGGATCAAGACTCTGCTAGGGTCTTGGGGCGGTAATTGAATTTTTTGTATGATTTCTTGCCCGCGTGTGTGTCTGCTTGGCTTTTGATCTGCTCGAGCTGAATTGGTGGCAATCAGTGACGGGCAGAGACTGATTTGTCGATGGGTCGATATGGTTGAGTGGGGGCGAGAGGGGGAACTTAGAGTGCTTTTGGGATTGTGACAACGACAGTTAATTAATTTCGCTTTTCGAGTGGGCTCCTAATTGACGCCCTTGTTGGACGAAATTTCCGATTTCAAAGCGATCGCCTTTATTCGATTGGATTTGTGTTGTTCCTCTGGCCTTGTCGCACACAGTACTTGGCAACGTGCTAAGACCCTTCGAACGTGATTGGCCGGGGCGAGGGTCGAGGGCGAATTTGTATACCATTGCATCCCACGGGCCGCATCTTAGGAGGATGTCGCCACTGAGTTCGCCAGGAAAAGCCTTGAAATTCCGGCACATAACAGAGCTCTGATCTGATCCAAAGCTGCACACAACGATTTCAAGAGGCGACCATCTCCACTCCCCATCTGCCAACCAAGAGTTATCGGATCGCACCTCCTTATCGTGCGTCGTCCTCTCCCCGCATCCACTCGAATTTTACAGTCCAGCACCACCCTCACTGCTTAATTATGCTCAACTTTACGACACAACAGAAAAACCATCTCGAAACTGAAAGTCGTTAACCGCACCGAACGGCCAGACTCAATCAATCCCCGAAGTATGGCTGCCAACGAGAGCGAAATACAGGCCCGAAGTCAATACCGACCGACTGACGTCTGTCGCGCGTATGCGTCCATCTGGTGCGGTTCAGTGTCTGACGCACAATTAATCGAGAACACAGCGATAGCAGGCGGCCGCAAAAATGTGCTTTTATTGTTCCCCAGGCGATTTTATTGTTTCAACAAATGCTTTTACATTTTATACCCGAAGGCATCTGGATGCCAAAAAAAAAATGGAAAAAATACTCGAAAATGCGTTTCAATTGTTCAAACTCCGGCTGGCGGTGGGGGAGTGCCTTCCAGTAGACTTCATTGCGTCTGTGGAGTGTGCTGTGCCATCATTGCCGCCAAAGATGCATCACAGCCGCGTCCCTCCCGTGGGATGTGTGCAGTCATGAGAAATGCGACGCGCATCAATCGCATTCAAATGGAACACAAATTTGTGTCCATTCGAGTGAAATGAACGTCTGAGCGAACGTCAATCGAATGGAGGATGTCACCTCCTGTCTGCGCCCACATTGCGGGGGACATTGAGAACGACAGCCTTGGAAAGTTGTGTTGTGTAACGCGCCCTCTTGTACGGTGGTTGGCTGGGGCGGGGGAGGGACGATGTCTTTGGCCATTAAAATGTTTATAAGTGCAGCTTATGACGGTTTATTGCTGTTTAACCACAAATAGGATTGTGTCTTGTCGTTTTACGAGTATTGTGAAAGTATACATTTTACACCGCAGATACGTGGTTTATGAGTGGCTGGTGACACTCGCAACCAAGGTCAAAAGTGGGTGTAGCGTGGGCTTGAATTGGAAGATGGGACTGGCTGTGGCTTCTAGAAAGACAAAGGTGTGGAAAGCGTTCTTCATGATGTCGTAAGTGAGTCTGAAAAAGCATCAAGCGCCAAAGATGACAGTTTTAACGCGTTTCTTGCAATTGAACGTGTTATAGAAAAGGGCAGCGTTAAATGCTGCCAACTTGCTGAGCAGGAGACGAATCAATGCAACATTTAGTGGTACATCTAAAAAAGTCGTCGCTTCAAGTGGCACTCCGCAAAGTGGAGTAATTTGGCCCGTACTCTGAGTTCTAGAGATGAGCTTGGGGCAGCTCAAAGACTATCTTCTCAGCAACCACTCGTGTTGTGCGTGCTCTTGTTCTCTCACGAGTGGAAGGGACCTTCAGGCTTATGCCGACTCCGAGCGGCCAAGTTGTAAAGCAGGAATACTCTTTGAGCATTGTCAGTTAAAAGCTGGACACCGAAGCTCAAGTGAGTAGGAGTCGACGCACAGACACACAACGCCACGGCTGCCACGCAAGTTAACTACATTCTATTCTTGGAACCTGGATTTAAATGGCATCAGCATGTCATTCATTTCGGTCCGTAAATGTGAGTTCCTTAAGGTGATTTGGGGTCTCCGCCAGTTCATCTATGCAGCTTCTTCAGAAATCATTGTGTTGGGCATTGGCAGACAGATTCGCTCAAATCAACCTTGACAGGAACTAAAGGGTGATTTTTTAAAAGCTATAGGAAAGTTTTTCAAAAAAAAAAAAACCACATAAAATTCAGAAAAATGCATGAAATCCTTATTTGAATCGATAGTACGGTCCATATAATTTAATGTTTGAAGATTATTTCATGCCAATGTTGACCTTGACTGCGCCTCAAATGGTCCATCCGCTTAGTCCAATTTCGGCATACTCTTTCCAACATTTCGGCCGGTATCTCACGAATAAATGCTTCAATGTTGTCTTCCAATGTGTCAATTGAAGCGGGCTTGTCTGTATAGACATGAGCTTTAACATAGCCCCACAAAAACTAGTCTAAAGGCGTTAAATCACACGATCTAGGCGGCCAATTGACCGGTCCCGAACGTGAAATAAAATGTTCACCGAACTCGCCCCTCAATAAGTCCATTGCTGCGCGTGCTGTGTGGCATGTGGCACCGTCTTGTTGAAACCACATGTCATGCAAGTCACGCTCTTGCATTTTGGGCAAAAAAAGTTGGATATCATCTCACGGTAGCGCTCACCATTCACAGTTACGTTACGATTCGCATCATCTTTGAAGAAGTACGGTCCAATGATGCCACCAGCCCATAAACAGCACCAAACTGTGACTTTTTCTGGATGCATTGGTAGCTCTTGCAATGCTTCTAGCTGATATTCACTCCAAAATCGACAATTCTGCTTATTTACGTACCCATTGAGCCAAAAATGAGCTTCGTCGCTAAACTGACCATAAAATGGAAGAAGCGCGCGATGAACTTTCCTAACAGAGCACGCATTTCATCACCATCATCTTCTGACCCGCATGATCCACTAAAGGGGTCGCGGGGGTAAACCACGCACGAGAGATCTCTAGGCAACTCGATCCTCCGCCATCGACTCTAATTCATCAGGAGCATGGCCCAAGCGTAACCCGGCGAGTTTTTGGACTTGGTCCAACCACCTCGTCCTGGGTCTGCCAAGCGGTCGCCTACCTGAGGAATCACATTCAACGCCCGCCTCGGAAGTCGTGATGATGGGGACATTCGTGCCACGTGACCAAACCACCGAAGCATAGCCCTTTCCGTTCGAAGAAGCAGCTGCTCAATGTTGAGTTCCTCGCGCACTGTCGTGTGTCTCACCCTATCCCGGCGCGTAATTCCCACAACAGCACGAAGAAATCTCATCTCAGCAGCTTGCACTCGCGATCTTATTCTTTCGGTTATTACCCAAATTTCATGACCATAGGTGAGAGTTGGCACAAATACTGAGTTGAAAACCGCTAACTTGGCTTTGACACCAAGCTCGGCCTTTCTGATTACAGAACTACCAACCTGTGTCAAAACTGACCCAGCTTGACCAATCCTACCGGAAAGCTCAGCATTACTCCTTCCATCACTCGTGAAAAAGACCCCGAGATACTTAAACTTCTCCACCTGCTTCAATGGGACTCCACTAACATGCAGAGTGCATTGAACGGGCGTTCTGGAAATGACCATAACCTCCGATTTTTCCACGTTAACCCTCATTCCAGCATCAGCGCGCTGGAGTTCCGTCTGGGAGGATGTGAGGATAACCAAGTCATCTGCAAATAGAAGATGACTTACCCTCAACTCTCCCAATGTGAAACATTCCTCACCTCGGCTGCGCTGCAACAACCAGTCCATGTATACAATGAAAAGGAGAGGTGACAAGACACACCCTTGACGAAGTCCAACGCCCACGGTGAAAGGTGTTGATTTAGCACCGTTTACCCGAAACAGCTGCTACAGTTTGTGTATAGAGACTGAATGGCCCTCAGAAGAGGACTATTTTGACGCATTTTGAAAACAAAATTCAATAATTTGCAAGCGTTGTTCGTTTGTAAGACGATTCATGGTTAAATTATAGTCCAAACTGAAGATGTTTGACAGTGAAACAAAACACGAAACGTGCGCCAGCTGTTTAAACCAGTGTTGCCAAAAAGATAATAGCTAAAAAATCACCCTTTATTACCTTGTGCCCTCTTCCGTAGGTTTTGTCCCAACTGCCTTCTCTTAGTCTTATGGCTGCTTATGTGACCACAAATTTGCCATAGGTGTCCATGGGAAGGAGATGCAGTATTATTTCTAGGACAGCTGCGGGCGTGGTTCTTAGTGCGCCTGTTATACAGATGCATGCTGATCTCTGTACACTGTTTATGTTGGTGAAATTCACTTGTAGTGCCGTCCACCAGACTAGGACGCCATACATCAATATGCGCCTTACTATGGAAGTGTATAGCCAATGTGGTCGACGATTTTTTTTTTGCATGTGTAGAGTGCAATCGATGCTTTTCTGATGCGGTCCAGTATGTTGCGTTTCCAGCTGAATTTGATGTCAACTATAACACCTAGGTATTTGGCATGATCAGTGAAAGCCAGTGGGGCTATGCTAGGGAATTTATATCTTCTCGTGAACAGCACGAATTCCGTCTTTGAGATGGGCTCACATCCAGTCCGACTTCGTCTGTTTATTTCCTCATGACTTTGAGGCATGCCTCCATCAGGGCCCTGATAGAGTTCGGGAATTTTCCTGTGACGGCTAGTGCGATGTCATCCAATGGGCTTCCACCCGAAAGTCTCCCTAAGTGAAGTTTGACTGTTGACACCATCATCAATGGTGCGAGGATTCAAATGACCCCTCCTACTAGACCACTGTTTACTCCCAAAAAAACCCCAATTCTTTAAAAATGTACACCGCTCCTTGAATGATGTCAAAGAACTGCTGCCAACTCCCAAACTATTTCCCCACGCTCTGACGATCCCTTCCTACGTGCATGTACCACCTTCCTCTGCCCACACACACACACACACACACACAAACATCAGCATCATCCCAATCGCAGTGTTTATTGTGGATGACATCTTACATAACGTCATTAGCAAACATACAGCATCCCCTTTGTGCTCTGACGACGGTTGCGTATGCCTTTATCCGATTAGCACTTTAAACTCGAGTTCCGTTTGCTGGCTGCTGATTGTTACACAACATCCCCGCCTCCGCCCACCTCCCGCCGCGCCAGTTCATTGTGGTCAATTACAGCCATCAGTCAGCGTTAGTCTGTGCTGCACCCCAAAACACAACCGCCGCCCCCTCCCCCCCTCCATTCGGGAAATTGTACATACTACGCTTCGCAGCGCTATTAACATTCGTCCGGGCTCCCAGCGGCGCGGCAAATTCAATTAATTACAAATCAGACATTTTTCTGACTTCGCACTTGCACTTGTGTGCTGCTCTCAGAGGGTGGGAAAAAAGGGGTGCGCTTCTGTTGTTTTTCTCCGGGTTGGGCTTCATCGCACAGCTGGGATGTCGTTTAAGCGTCTAAATTGTCAGCTAATTTGGTCAAATCCTTGAATGGGGCTTGAAGGCCACTGTCAACGACGCCGACTGTGCGTTGTTTGAGGTCCAGGTCCACTTCGAACAAGGCGGGGACGGCTGATTTTAGCTTCAGACTCTAAATTGCACCTTTTCCCAGACAAATGACGGCACTAACTCCATCTCGTGCTGTGTCGACACGTGTTGCGCACTCACCGAACGCTTTCCATTCATCCAACCAGAAGCTTCAAGTCAAGGTTGTCTCTTCTGTAAGCAACGGGCGGGCTCGCAACCCCGGTTCCTAGACACAGACATGCAATTTGACGCCACACCTCTCTCACTGCCGCTCGTCGTGACGCGTCCGTAAGATCTATTGATTCTCCCAGCCATCGTCGTCGTCGTCGTCGTCGTCGTCGAGATGTCTGCCTTCACCTTTCCACAGTGCACACGTCACAACTCAATTCGGTGCAGAAAAAGGAGAGGACCAAGTGAAAGACTTCCACGCTGTTGCCTCTGCCGGGCCGGGGATTCACTTCACAGAAATTGATTCTCCCCGCTGGAGAAAATTAAATTTCGCTCATAAATACTGAATACAATGCCAGCCCCCCCACTCACTCGGAGAAACCTTTTCATTTCTGTGCACGGCTCGGTCCCTGTGCACAGGCTGGCGCGGCCGCACACTCGTCAATCCGAAATTTTATTGTCAAGCTGTGGCGCTTCCCTGCAAATACCCCAGATGGTTACACACGAGAGGGATGGGAATGAGGAGGAGCCCCACAAGACGAATGGCAGGCACGACGAAGGTCAAACACCGCTTTGCTTTTATCACATCCCTCCCACGGGGGCGGGCTGAATGGGTGGGTGAGCCGATGTGTCAAACTAAATGACAGAGGGAATTGTCCTTAATGCGTCTGTCGGCCGTCGGCGTGAGGCCTGGATACACTGCTGACAGACGAACGACGAAACTAACGGCAGTTTTATGTTTGCCCTTGATTGACGTCCCTTTACGGTGGGACTCCTTTACCTTGGAGCCTGACATTCGCCGGTGAGCAGTTCGTTAGTCGATGGGTTGACCTTGGCAGAGTGCTTCTCTCTCGGATGACACTTTGACGTCTCCGCGTGTGGGGGAGTGGGAAGGTTCTGTCAAAATGGATGAGGATGAGATTTCCTCGTTGAATGCAACCAGTGTTGATTCTGTTTCCGTTCCCACCATCCGAGCCAAGCCGAGCCTCGCCTCACCTCAACTCACCTCAACTCACCTGTCAGAGAATGACAGCAGCGCGGTCGGAAAAAAAAATTGATTAATCACACTCCATCGCGCATCGGTAATGTATTCGGCACAGCCTACGCTCAATTAATGTCCAAATCCATAGAAGTCGTCGTATCTAAACGCATACGTAATGAGCGATTTGATGTCGGCTACCGTCGCGAGAGGTTGGAGGCTGACTGGCTGACTGGCTGACTGGCTGACTGTAGATCTAGATGCGAATTGGCGCACACCAAGATTGAAGCAATTATGATATCGTTCGCTCTCGCGTTGTTGTCGCTGGCCGGCTCGTATGTCATCGATTGATTAGTGTAATTGAAGTTGACGTAGATTGAGGGACTTCGCCGCAACTCAGATGCCATACGAAGTTCATTTGACACATGAAGAGTTTCATTTAATTAAATACACACCAGATACAGATGATTAACTTGTGATTTTTTTTTGTTTTCTTTTCTTTTCAGGTAAGAGTGATTTTTGAGTGCTTTGTGTTGCGTTCGTCTTGCGGAATTAGCTCGTGACGACGCCGGAGATGAAGACTTGTTTTCGCAGATTCGTGGCGTGTACCGAACGTGGACGTAATTGAGTCTAAGTGAGGCACGTTCGGATGGCTGAGAGTGCTTATGGATGTGAAGGTCAATGATGATAATCAGCGAGATGGATGGAGAGGTGACAGAGTTCGGGTGATGGGTTTTCTGGGTGAAATGTTAATCTATGCCTTCATCACTGTTGACTCGAGATGGATTAATCAATGATGTGGCTGTATCTAATGAGTCTGTTGGTAGACATTTTTCTGCGGCCCCTGCTCCCTTTTGACGTGTGGTCCTTAGGTTACGACAAATTCGACTGACTCTAGAAACACTCGCAAATCTAATGGAAGCCAATTTAGACTCAAATATGCTTATACTTAAGCATGCGTAGAAACATTCTAACACTCTAACACGGCTCCAGACGAAGACTCATGACTAGACCCTCATTCGCAGGGCGTTCGCAGGCCATTCGCAGGCCATTCGCATGCCTAAAAAATAACTTTTTGAGGATCTTTCAAGCTTTTCAAATGTCTAGCGTTCAAGATTGAATGCAATTCATGACATTGACGCGCCCAAGTAACGCCGTCCGTCGTGATATCCACCCAAAGAGCGATATTCGATGTTCTCCTGTTAGCTTGTGTAAATTATGTGCTCACATGCGCGAAGTGTATTAGGCGACTGAGCGTACAGGTGTCGCTATTTGATCTTCCTTGGCTGTCTCCCTCGTAGAAACGTTTTAATTGTTAACACGTTTGGTCTCCGTTCACATCCTGGCAGCGGCACACATCAATTCGAAATTTTATTGTCAAGACGCAGGGTTTTCGTGCAAATACACCAGAGGCTTACTCGGTTTTCTTCTGCTCTCCCAGCGTATGGATGGGGCCCACTTTATATTCCTGTAAATGCCGAAAATTGATCGAAGAACACTAATTCACCGTCATTCGCAGGGCGTTCGCATGCCTAAATCTTAACTTTTTGAAGATTTTTCAACGTCTTCAAATGCCTTTGACGGCTAGGCTGAATGAAGTCCACAAGATTGGCGTGTCCAAATAGAGGTGCTCATCTCGACCTCGACCAAAAGAGCGAGCGATGTTCGATAAGGCAAACAAGCACACAACTGTCTGCAACATCTGCAGTAGTCGCTACAGTGGAGGCCTAGCTTGGTCTCCATAAGCATCTGAGCGAACTATTGATCAGTAGTCTTATTTTTTTTTTTGGTTTTTTTGATAGACGCACTTTGCTCCTGCTTTTATTGCTGCCGCTGCTGTTACCCTAATCACATAGAGTATACCTTGCCGGCAAAATGGGGGCAAATCAGCTGCCGTTCAGGTGCTGTATATTTATCTCTTCCTCATCTGAGATCGGAGAACCCGAGAAGACCATATTCTCTGCCTGATTACTCATTTGTACACACATTCAGCACACACGCCTCGAACGAACGGCGGATCTGAGCGAGCTATTGACAAGATAGGAAGATTGCCGCAAGGAGGGAGAAAGCGTTTACAAGACGCCCTCTGTTTCGTATGGCTCCATGCTAACAAATGTTAAAAATGTTGCCTAATTGTCTCTACCAGAATCACAGAAATGACCAATGAGGTTCACCAATTGCTCCAAGTTTGCCTCCAAATCATTCACCAAATCTTCGGATCTTAGCTACTTTGTAGCATTTGCTGGAAGAATCAGGAACCTGACCATCACCGCATGGTCGAACCGCCATCGACTCCGACCATTTTCTCTTAACAGCACGATTCAGAGTTCGTCTGTTCAATGTCAGAATGCTACGTCAGCCAGCATTACCTGAGCACGCTAAGTGAGAGACTGGTCAGCCATCAAAGGTTGCGGAAACAACCATAGACGACCTATCACCGACGATGGTCTCGATTAAATGGTATCGGTTAAATAACTCTGTAATAAATATCTAGGAAGACATGGCCAGATTGCAAGAGAGAATCACTAACTAAGTACGAGGCACTGGCCGATAGGATGTCATGCAGTTAGACTAGGAATTCCTCATAACACACACTGCCGTAGCTGTAATATTACGGCAGAACCAGTATCCTTGATTCACTTCCTGTACGTCCAGCGCTTGCCACAGCAAGGCAACGAACTTTAGACAAACCCTTTTTTGAATCTCTCGGCGAGATATCCAAAATTCAACATCAAAGAAGTGATAATGTTCCTGAACGCCGCACGACGGTTCAGAGCTGTGGTTTCAGCTGGATAGATAGTCACATTTAGTCCAGTCCAAGTAGGCCCGTTGTGTTACGGCGCGGATCTAATTGATGCTTTGCCGCGAACCAGTAAGTGCCTTTGATAAAGCTTTACAGATGACTGACACCTGACACTAATGCTATTTAGTTCGGACAGGTTGTTGAATTAGTAGGTCTTTAAGCGACTTCTTCTTCAGAAGGAAAGAGAGCTGCAGTTGTAATGAAGATTTGCAATCGTTTCTTCCTCATCGTCTCTGCAGCTTCTGCTAAAGTCATTGTAGGGAAGGCTTAATCTAGAGTCGTGAGTTCCAATGGCGTAGTGCCCGGTTCCACGCCAGGAAGAGCTCTGAGATTTGGCGTATTCATTCTGATTAGGCTGAGTGACCGTTTTGGATCGAGAGGAGTAGGTCACTATTGTTTTCTGATGAGGCATTCTCTACCAGCGTAGATGTCTTGTGGTGGCGATTGCATGGCATGGCAGATCTCTATTCGGAAAGTGTACACAACTGGTGCCCTCTACTAGTGAGATCGTCCGCTTCACATTTTCTTGGAACATCACTGTCCTGGCACCCCCATAAGTCGGATGCTAATATATTTGGCCATCTCGTTGATAGGCTGCAATTCACGGCAGTCTTTGAGTTGAATGCGTCGCCATCCAGAGATTTAATCACCTGGCCTGGCTGTCAGAACAGAGAACGAGGTCTGTGCTTGATATTACATCGTCTTTTGTAGCCAGAATAGAGCTTCCTTTATCGATATAGTTTCGACCGATTAGAGGCTACAGTGACGTGGTAGTCGGAATGACGATTCAATTTTTAGGTCCTTTAGAGCAGACGTGGTGGCCCGTGTTTTTTATTTTTTTTGGTTGCGTCCAAGGATGTGGCAATCTTCAAAAGATACTAATAGCCCGTGCCATTAGCATGCACGATTCGCAAACCCAAGTTCTCGATTTCGGGAATACGCCTACACCCTGCACTCTTCTACCACTCTCCCCGCGGAACTGCCGTTAGGTATTACTTCGCGGGGCTGGTTAGCGACTCAAGCTGGATCGACTGTGTTTGCCTGTTCGGCTCGCCTTACTCTTTCAAGCCTTCTTAGCTCGATCTGCAAGTTTGATATGAAGGAACAGATTTCCTCCCACTTCTCGGCTGACTCCGTCATATGACCGACTATGAGCTCCGGTGTTGGTAGGTTTATTCTTGTCCCTTCAAATCGTCTGCAGTGGAAAGTCGTGTGTTCTGCGTCTTCTTCAGAGTCCTCACATTCTGGACAAGGGGGAGAGCTATTGTGCCCGAACCTATGGAGATACTTTCGATAGACCCCGTGGCCCGACAGAAACTGCGTAAGGTCTTTGTCCACGTTTCGATTGTTGGAATCAGTCTGTGAGTCCATCTACCTTTGTTTGAGGTGTCCCATCTGGCTTGCCACATTGTCATTGAGGCTGCTCTTTCTTCCTTCCTTATCCTGTTTACGCCAGTCTCTGGCCGGTTCGTCGATCGCCTTAGGTAGACCCTATGCATCTCATTTGCGAGAATGTCGATGGGGGCCATACCCGCAATCACACAGGCTGCTTCTTCCGAAATTGTCCGGAAGCCGCTGATTGTTCTTATGGCGCAGAGCCTGTATGGTGACGAGAGCTTCTTATCTGTCTCCTTTATAGACAGAGCACTCGACCAGACTGGCACAGCATATAGAAGAATTGAACTTACCACTCTGGAAAGCAGAATCCTCCTATGTTCGGCAGCATACCAGAAAGTACTGCCTGCATCTTTGAGGCTTTCCTGCTGCAGTATTCGACATGCTTTTTGAAATTAATTCGGTTGTCGAGCATCACTCCTAGGTATTTCAGTGCTTCCTTGGATCTAATGGCTGGGAGCCAACCCGGAAGTTTGCATATTCCACAGTCTTTCGGCTGGTTATTAAAACAGCCTCTGTCTTGTGGTCAGCCAGTTCAAGGTCGGAAGATTCCAGCCAATTTTTGATCCTGGCGATTGCTTCGTTTGCGGCGGTTTCCACCTCGTGGATGTGCTTGGACGTGGTGGCCCGTGGCATTGTGGGTATGTGCTGCCTAGGTTCGATTTCTGGTACGACAAGAAAGACTTTTCACGGCCCCACTTTTCACGAGTCACTGACAATACTCAAAGAGAGAGAGTGGTTGCTGAGAAGCTAGGCCCTGGCCCTGGCTCTGGCTCTCTACGGGCTGTAGCACCTTATTATTAGAGCAGACACCGGCGCCCCAATTATGCTCCTCTGACAGAAAAGTTCTGCCGTCGGAAATATGGTCCTGTCTCCGGGGAATGTGGAGCTGTATACGTCGACTTCCGTCAAATCCGCCTACTCCACACCTACTTCCAGTGTGATCATAGGGGAATGCTTCAAATCTTACAGTCTGTCGAGTTTCAATAACTGCTGCAGCAGCAATCACCGTCAGAGTCATTGACCTAGTTCATTGCCCAGCTGGTTTGTAGGTTATTCTCTTCCTCGCTGATCTCTTGCCTTTTCAGAGAGGTAGGCAATTGTTCTCCTACTTATTTGCTCCTTTCTTCTCTGTGATCTGTGAAAAGCGTGATGAACGTGGACCACAGATGAAGTATAAAAGTACATGACTTCTGACGTGGACCTTCTTTTGTCTCTCTTTTGGCGATGATGATCAGTGAGCCGAGCTACAGATTATAGGAAACATTTTTTGCGTAAGACATCATTTTCTACTTCACACATCTACTTTGCTGCCGCCGCATCACAGATCATTCATATACGTTCCTGCGTTCATGTTGCATTTAGAACAATGGTTGAGAAATACTTTCGAAGAGGAGCTAGATGAAATGAGATCCGTGTATTCGGGTTTCTGTTGCACACAAAAAAATCAATTCTGCGGCGCACGGTCTTTCTAACGTCTGGTCTCTAGGTTACGACAAATTCGACTGACTCTAGAAACACTCGCAGATCGGATGACAGTCAGCTTGAGTCAAACATGCTTATATTCAAGCATGCGTAGATGGACTCTAACATGGAGGAACGACACAACCGCGAACTTCACGAGGTAAGTTGTGCACGCATTCCGGAAGCTAAAAAGCCGGCGTCTGCTTTGGTTCTTCCACATCGTGCAACTCGAGCCTTACGGTTCGAGAAGGAGAGACAGATGTTATAAGAACAAAGTCGTTAACTGGAAACGTTGGGAGGCTGTCTTTGCTCAGACCTTGACAATCAATGCGTCGCCCGGTTAGTGGGTGACTCCACCAACTCCATCTAGACCTACGATGGCTGTCTATGTTTAATTTCCGACACTCTCCAGCCTTCTCCAATCATTGACAATCCTCAGAGACAGTGCCTGTCATGAAAAAGCCTGTCCAATAACGATCCTGACACTTCAGAGCCTGAACAAAAGCGTATGTCCTTTCCTAATGCCTCTTGTGTCATCACGATTGGTTGGGACTAGGACCAGGTCTACCTGGAAGTGCAACTTGATACGAAGAAGATGAATCCCATGGAGCAAGCTAAGTATACATCCATGCGTGGGAGGCTTCAAATTACCAAACGGCACTCATCTCAGTCCGATTTCCCAACTAGTTTAGCAGCTGTCAAGGAAAGTGTGACGTTTAAAGCCTTGTCTTGGCTTAAGTAGAATCTGGCATTCGGAAGAAACAACCATCAGTTGCATTCACATCCTTGGACCTCGTTTTAGTCCGCATAAAATGTCTAGTTTCTCTTTCCAAAGAACAACTGCAATATTCAGCTCAGGTGGAGGGTGTCAACCAAATCTGAGAGAGCTGAACTCAGCACCCGCCCTGACTTGGCTTAGCCTCCTCTCCAACTCACTTTCATTGCTCTAAAGTGTAAACTCAATTGAAGACCTCAAAAAAGATGCCGCGTAAAATGACACATTCTCTCCAGCAGTTGGCCACTTCGGAGCTCTAATGACCCACATCTCTGCTGGCATTGGCTCTCGTGACCCAGTCATTAGCACTTTCTCCACTCTAATTGTTTTTTCCCACATTTCAGGCATACGGCACGTTCTCGGTACAGCATGAGTCACGACCAGAAACTGGTTGTGTTGGGGAGAGTGAGAGAGGGAAGAGAAAAAAGGTATCCGGAACTAGCCTGTGACATCGCGCATCACTTGTGTGCTTTTGTGATTATCGATCGGGCTTGTGTCACAACCCCCTTCACACATCAAACCGGTGCTCAAACTGTCAATTATGTCGTAGTCCTGATGAATGACAGATATACCTGAATCAGGACTTTGAGGAGAAACCCACCAGCCTTTTGTGCCGTCAATTAGGATCCTTTCACATCAAGAGCACAGCTCACAGCCGTAATCGTTTGAACTTTTACAGCGTCATTACAGTCATACTCGGCTGTGTACATGCGACGAGCATCCATCAACGTTCACCATCGAGATGGAGATAGCTCCCACCGCTCGCTCGCTGAATTGAAGCACTGCTCGTGACGTGCGTATGTGTGAGGACGGGAGGAGAACACATTCGATGACGTGAGACTTGGTGTCAAGGTTCAGGTGAGTGGGAGCGGATTCCTCCCGTTTTTGTCAACCCGCAAAGGATGCTGTGCCGCACAGACAAGGAGCTCATTCAGGCGCAGACATCAAAGCCTCATCGTGCGGGGCAATGGTGGGGTGGGTGAGTGAGGCCAAAGAGATTACCTGCGTCAGATACTCGATGTTCACGTCCTGATGGGGATGTGCACGTTAAAAGCTCAGCCACACGTCAGGGGCAGTTCTGTGGCTTCGTTTGGAATTCAAAAATTCCCCCGACCTCCGCACAGTCTGCCTTTGTTTGCACCTCCTGACCGTCGTGTCCTGCGCTCGTTCGTTTTCCTTTTTTGTGCGGGATCTGTGGAGCACACTGCTCGCTTTGCTTTCCTGACATTTTGATGAGCATTTCTAGTCAGTCCATGAGCGGCTCAGCTAATTGGAAAGCCGGCAACAGCAATTTTCAGACGCTACGCATCACGACTTGACGTTATGTCAGCCGCTGGCAAACATCAATTTCACACGCGACACGTTACATAGATCCAATTACTTAAGGACCAACGATTGCTTGCCATTAATTAACGCGTCCATCATCGCATGCGATGCCTGTCATTAGCGCATTAGAAAGTTTGTAACTCTTTAGCGTTGCGCCGCTAAACCTCACACATTACGTCCCAATCGATTGTGTGTGTCACCCCCCATGACCGGTGAGCGGTAATAGCTTTCTGTCCGTCACCTACACAAACGCAAATTGATCGATTAGCGACGATGTTTAGCAACAATGCCGAGTCCTAATTTCATTTTCAACCGTGATGGGATGTGTTGCGTCGGTTGTTGGCCCGATGTGAGAAGTCGCAGTTTCCCGGCCGAGTTACGTGGGTGATCGGGCATCGTTGTTGACACTGACGACGCTCACTGAATGGGCTATCACATGGACAATGACATCCAATTGACATGTGATTGTGAAATTAGTCTCGTCATATGCGATGCTGTGGACGTTGTGCGGTGGTTAACTTCAGAAATGGATCGACGGCTGCTCTGACGATGATTGGAAGAGGTACAAGAGAAAACTTAAGTGCGTAGAGTTAAGTCAGTTTAAGCCAACAAGCAAATACTCAAAAATGCTACAGCACTTTTTTTCAGTTTCGTTAAGTTTCGTTAAGTTTCGTTAAGTTTCGTTAATTTTTTCCTTATATATCTGGGCGCGAAATGTGTCGCTCTAGGGGTTCCTAACTGTCAGTTGGCAAGTTTTCCGCAGCAATTGTGGGCACTTTGTCTTATTTCATCGATTAGGCTTCGTTTTTCTAAGAGTAAATAGCAATTCTCGACTTGTTGACCATCAGCGTCCGTGGTGGACGGTGGACTTAGTGTCCTGCGCCATCAGCGCACAAGCAAGTAAACTAAATCAGTTTGATCTTATCCGCGAACTCTACCTTGTTCACATCTCGAAGCTCACGTCAGGTTATCGACGTCCCGTCTGCCAAAGACCGATCCAAATGCGGCCCCGATTCAGTGTAATAGAAACCGCATCCCTACCCCGCTCCGCAAAACTAATTTCAGACAAACGACGGCGAAAAAAAAAGAACGTGATTACACAGGGGATCAAAGTCATTTTGAAACAAAAAAAACCCCGTCCAGTTGCAAAGTTACAACGTAGCGTCCGTCGTCAGAAATCGAAATGGCAGTCACATCGAAACAAAAAGTTACAAGTTCGCCAATTGTACACGGGCAAACGTAGACAAACAGATGTTTACCCTTTTACGGTGACTGCGAGTGTCGAAATCAATTAAACACGTCTGCTAGAGCTCGAGCTGGAGCGCGTTCACTTTTCGCTCCTTTTTGCCACAGTCTCTGTGGCAATTGTCTTGCTTCGTGTTTTTTTTTCGTTCGTCTTCTGCTTTCCTTCTGCAGAAAGACATAAATGGAGAAACAACTGCCCAGAGGCGCGGGGGGTAGAGAGGCGGAATGCTGCTACCACCACCGGCACCAGCTGACGTGAAGTTGTTTGTTCTAATTTTTCTCTCTTTTTGTTTTGTTTTGTTGGCTTTGCTAAGAGAATGGTGGTGTTGCCAGTTTGAGGGCGCTGTTGTGTAGTTCTTTGTGTGGAACATCTGCCGGTTGTGAGCTTGAGGCGCTTGTGCTTGGTGCCCCTTTCGTGAGTTGTTGACTTGCAAGACTTCGTGGCTCCTCCTTGACATTTGATGCGCCTTGTTGACTTGCGGACTAGAGCGATGGAAGTATTTTGAACTGAGCTGAACTTGCTCCTGATATAAGGCACTGTGTACTCCCAGTTGTCTCAAGGTTATTGAAACATTCCGTATGTTGTCTGTCTTGGGGCTGCCATCGGGCTTTGAGTACTGAAGTGTCTCGATGAGTTCCGCTGTGGTTGTCACAGCGCAAGTGGCGCCGAACTTTTAGATCGCCGAAAAGAGCTCGCCACGCCATAAATAGTCGATCACATATAACAGATGACATTGGACGAGCGGACAGTTAAAGTGCGTGAGGTACGAGGGGCGTTCAATATATTCTCGGTATCGGGGTGAAGCTGTGGTTGTATGCATAATTTGCTGAGTGTGTTGCTTCTTCATGACAACGCTCCTGTTCACACGGCACGAGTTTCCAAGGCTGCTGCGCGAGATTGTGGTTTCGAAGAAATCCAATACCCACCCTATAGTCCAGACCTTGCCCCTAGTGATAATTTCCTGTTGAAGACTGAAGAATAAACATGGTTGAAAAAACTAGACAAATCAATTGATGAATTGAACAAATCAACTGTGACTCGCATATAAAGTGTGATTTTTTAGCTATTATCTTTTTGGCAACACTGGTTTAAACAGCTGACGCACGTTTCGTGTTTTGTTTCACTGTCAAACATCTTCAGTTTGGTCTATAATTTAACCATGAATCGGCTTACAAACGAACAACGCTTGCAAATTATTGAATTTTATTATCAAAGTGCGTGCTCTGTTAAGAAAGTTCATCGCGCGCTTCTTCCATTCTATGGTCAGAAGCTCATTTTTGGCTCAATGGGTACGTAAATAAGCAGAATTGTTGATTTTGGAGTGAATATCAGCCGGAAGCATTGCAAGAGCTACCAATGCATCCAGAAAAAGTCACAGTTTGGTGCGGTTGGACCGTACTTCTTCAAAGATGATGCGAATCGTAACGTAACTGTGAATGGTGAGCACTACCGTGAGATGATATCCAACTTTTTTTTGCCCAAAATGGAAGAGCCCGACATGCATGACATGTGGTTTCAACAAGACGGGTGCCACATGCCACACAGCACGCGCAACAATGGACTTATTGAGGGGCGAGTTCGGTGAACATTTTATTTCACGTTCGGGACCGGTCAATTGGCCGCCTAGATCGTGCGATTTAACGCCTTTGGACTAGTTTTTGTGGGGCTATGTTAAAGCTCATGTCTATACAGACAAGTCCGCTTCAATTGACGCATTGGAGGACAACATTGAAGCATTTATTCGTGAGATACCGGCCGAAATGTTGGAAAGAGTATGCCAAAATTGGACTAAGCGGATGGACCATTTGAGGCGCAGTCAAGGTCAACATTTGCATGAAATAATCTTCAAACATTAAATTATATGGACCGTACTATCGATTCAAATAAAGATTTCATGCATTTTTCTGAATTTTATGTTTTCTATTGCAATTTCGCCTGAAAGGCCCGTTGGCTTCTAAAGTACATCCTTAACCATTGTTTCCTATCTCAAAGAATTGTTCTTGTTGCACAAATTATGGGGTATACAACAATCGTCGCAATGTATGCAAAGGTGCAACCTTTCGTTTGCATATAATATAAAAAGTAGTAGACCTAAGATCGAGACTTGTGGCACTCCATTTCGGACACTTTTTGTTATACCTGTCCTTAACTATCTCCGGCAAACATCCTCTTGATTTCCACTCGTCCCACAGCTTCCCACAGTTTATTGCGGGCCAGTGTATCAAAGACAGTCTTGGAGGCAGCAAGCTAAAGAGCATGCCAGCTGGATAGGCTTGTTGGTTAAAGCCAACGTCCATTCCGGACTGTAGTGCTGTTCAGAGGAATACGAAGGGTATCAGAGGCTTGTTGTTGTCCCCTTACGAGGACATGATGCGATTATTATTGGGACGCTGAGACTGAAGCAAGGCTGAGTGTCTGTTTTCTCAGATTCAGACAAGGTCGCAGCAACGATTCTTGTTAGCGCTCTGGTCATGTGCTGTTGAAATGTCACTGAAGCAGCCGTGATGCACTTAGATCCTGCTTGGAGCCGTTGTGCTATCACTATCAGGTGATTGATACACCGATTCCTTATCAGCCCGAGAACTAACTGACACCTATGAATACCTGCTTATATCCAAGTGGAGTATCATAAGATACTCCACTTCATTACTGGGTTATAACTAGTGTTGGTTTCTGTTGTGAGGGGTTCAGGGTCGACTGATTAATTGACTATGGCAAGCCCACCCCTATTCTAGCTAGCTCGCCGACTCTTTCATTGCCTGGAATACGTCTATACACATGGATCCAGCATCTCACTGAGCGATAGACGGCAAAGTTCTACCATCTTCGACTTAAACGATGTCTTGATGTCCTTGATGTCCGCCTGACTGTCTATTGGGTTCATGGACAACCTCTTGAGTAGCTTTTACTTCTGCCTGGAATACACTGCAGTGGTTAGAATGTCGAAGTGCAGGAAGAAGGAGATCTCCGACGGGATCGCGGATACCCCGAGTCCTGTACCTTCGTCCGTTTTAGAGCCGACCGTGTACACTTCCCGATTTGCAAGCCTTCTGACTACTATTCCCAGTCTTCTCCGGTTGGGATCAGTGTTTTGTACCCAAATTCGAAGTCTATGAAGTTCCACGTGACCTAAGCTGTCTTTTCGATTCCCAGCCATTGGGACAACGCAACAGAGGACGTCCTCGAACGACATGCCGCACACAAGTGGAGAATGACCTTAACCAACTTGGTGTGCGCAATTGGAGGCAGCTGGCGAAATATCGTGCTGGCTGGAGACGCTTGTTGGTTGAGGCCCAGGTCCACCCCAGACTGTGGCGCCAAACAAAGAAGAAGAAGACCATGCATTCTTTCAGCCTGATTGCTGCCTTGGTGGCTGTCATCTTTCCGTAAATCGCCATGGGAAGCAGTTTAAGCATTGTTTCCATGGCGGCTGAAGGCGTGGAGCGAACTGGCCTGGATTCTACTAATCTTTTTCTGATTTTCCTTGGTTTTTAATGCTGGCCACGACACAAGGATGCCGTGTGTTAGCATTTGACTCTGACTACTGCTGTATACATCCAATGCGACATTCTCGATTTCAGTCCCCATTTGGGGCCAAGGATCCTCTTGCGAGTATAAACAGCTATCGCCGCCTTCCTAAGACGGTCCTGAAGATTTGGTTTCCAGCTTAATTTGCTGTCTATTATTACGCACATGTTGCGCAGTCTTGTTGAAACCACAGCTCCTGCACATCATGATTGTTCAATTTATTGACTGTGACGTTGTGGCCAGCATTGTTTTTAAAGAAGTACGGACCAATAATTCCCTCAAATTCATAAGGCACAACAGTCAGATTTTGTGGATGTAACGGTGTCTCAACATACAATTGAGGATTATCATCACTCCAATTGCTGCAGTTTTGTTAATTAACGTATCCATTTAACCAAAAGTCAGCTTCACCGCTAAACAAAATTCGCTTATGAAAATTGGGATCAACGGCAATCTTGTTTTGGGCCCATTCACCGAATCTACGCCTTGCTATGCCAACTAGAAAAAAATGCCAAACCAAACTGAGAATAAATCACTTGACAGCTGACAAAATGGTCGCCAGTAAAAAAAAAACACCCTTTACCTCGTTAACTACTATCATCCCGCGTGTTCACATTTGTTCTTTGTGACATAAATTCTGGAATCGGGTTAATTTTTAACAGCGCTACATGTTGCATAACCACATCCAACATCAGAATACTTTTTTACCAAAATAACTCCATAGTCCACGTTCCACCTGGCAACGCTGTCACCCCATTTTTTTCCCAGCACAATGGGATACGAAATAATTAAAAAATGTTTTTTTTCTTTTTTTTTTCGTGTTTCTCTCTCTCTGCTGTGTCGGTAGTTATTCTGTGCCACTGGACACTTTTGTCGATTTTTAATTGCTGCCGTAATTATTCCACTCCCAGTGAGACCAGTAACACGACCACGGCAAGCAGCCAAACTCATTTTGTGGTCAGTTGTTCAGATGCTTTGACACACACACACACACACAAAGAAGGGCGCTCGCGCATGTATGGCTTTTCAATTTTGATCAGCACACAGTGGTGGTAATCCTGCACAGCGCACAGGATGCGAAAGGAATTTAAACGACCGCGAGATCTCGTGTTGCGAATGAATGCTCTTCGAGTTAATTAATTCATCAGTCGCATTTGTGGCTTCTCACAATTGTGCATCACTGCGGCATCCAGCGGCAATTGATTCGCTGATACGCATCGGTTAGTGGATACATTTCAATTACATCCCACGGACGGTTGAAATGAAGTGACAGTCATTGAAATGGGCATCGCTAGCCGCTGCCGCCGCCACAGCCTCAAGTGAAGCCAACCCTCGCTCTCACCCTCTCCTGGTGAGGGAGAGCGGATAAATCAATTTGAATGTCCGCTCGGATACTGTTGTTGGGTGACAAGTTGACAACTTGAAGGTGGAGCATTATCTAACCGGACGTTGGGCGGTGGGTGGTGGCTGCTTTCGCTCGGTACGTCTCCGGAGGAGCGAGCACAGTTTTTCCTCGTTTTCCTGGGCGAACAGGATATTTATGCTAATTGAGGATGTAAATAGGCGAATCATTCATGCTCTGCACGGGGCCATGGCACCAGCAGATTATTGATGATTCGTTCAATTTATATGCTAATGGCCTTTTGCGGGTGGAATTCACAACGATGTTGGTTGTTAGTTGCTTTTGCTTTTGTCACTTGTCAGGGTGCACCTCATTCCGTGCGCGACAGTGGGTGAGCGAGCTTTAAGGAGCAGCTTCAAAGGGGTGCTTGTGTCTGGAATGCAATCGAATCTCTGTGAGTAGTCAATTTTAAACGACGGACAATTTTGTGTAAAAAAATGCACGACATTGCTTCATTTAAACGCCTCGTTCAGGGGATTTGAGTCCAACCCGGTTATAGTTTTTGCACCGTCGATAGAGAATACTTCTAGCTTTCAGAAAAAGTTGGTTCTCCGCCATAGAATCTTAAATCTCTTTTGTTACTGCCAATCAATCATTGAAAAACCCCCGCTCAAAAGGTGGCCTTAATTAAAACCCTGGTCTAGAAAATGGGAAGCAAAATTAAAAAAAAAAACGATTGATGCAGTTTGAAGGCCAAATGTATGACCTTCAAAACAAATGTATCATCTGGTTCCAAAGATCCTAATTGTAAGATTTATGGAACATCGAATTTGCTTGAAAAATACGTCAATTTTTGTAAATTTCAAAGTCCAACTTTGAGCTAACTGTACAACGAAACGGATCATCAAAAGTCACCCAAATTTTAGCTTTCTAGGTTCTCATTTGTAGAATCGAAAAACCTAAACCATTTGGCCGCGAAAAATATGTACTATTGATCCAAAACGCTCACGTAGCCTGGTCAGAATGAGTTATGAGAATCTCATAACCATTATTTGCGTCATAACCGGGCATAGTGCCATTGCGACACACGACACGTCAGATTACGCATTCCCTATAATCACTTCTGCATAAGTTGCAGAAACGAGTAGGCGGAAGAGACGTTTATGCTCATCTTTTGTGCAACTGCAGTTCTCTCTCCTCCCGTAGAAAAAGTCACTTAGCCGACTACTACTTCAAGAATCTGACGGAACTAAGAAGCATTGGTATCGGTCATCTGCACCGCTTTAAATGGCAACTGGTATGCGTGTCCCTTTGGGTGCTTTTTTCCACTTCGGAAGCACTGTGCGCCGGTCCATCAAGTCGCTGCAGTCTGCTACCCAAACGAAGAGTACCATCCGCTGGACTGAATTTTATCAGACTCGGAAGAACTTGTTAAGACTCGATCGAATTCAGGACTAGTCGGCTGTTTATCTTCGAGAGAATGCTTGTAAATGCAACCTCCAATCGAATACGCTTCCTTTTCGTAATCTGGTTGCTCTATGGCCGGTTTTTGTGCATCAGACTCGTTTGTCTGCCTTGAGAATGGACTGAAGAGAGTCGTTTGTCATCAACGATATCAGTCAAGCTTGAACTTTACGCAACTAAACGCAGTATTCAGTTAAATCACAGTAACTGCCACCTCGGTCTCCAGTCACGCCCCGTCTTCAATCAATTGCCGAAAAAATGCCCGCCTGTGCAACCTCCCGCCGAACGAGTGCATTTCATCGCAAATCCTCACCTTAGACGATGCATTTGAGTTCCTTTGTGGGCGTCCAATTCACCGAAGCCCGAGTCAACCGTGCAATCTGCACCCTAAACCGCCGGCTAATAAATTCAAAAAAGACAGCGGGTGTGGTTGTCCCCGCAGATGCAAAAGCGCATATTGCGCATCTCCACCGAAGGACGACATTCGTGAAAATTTATGTCACGACAGCGTGTGTGTGTGGGAGGTGCACTGTCATGGTCGACTGTGTCGCCCGGGAAATTCTGACGTGGACACGAAAATGCATGTGAGTGCCGCTTATGCACGGAGATACATCTTCTGACCAAGATGGAGTTGATAGAGGAAATATGTGACAAGCAACACTGTGTTGCGGCGGGAGGGTTGTAAAGTATTCACATGCTTTTTTTCTCTTTTTTTGCAAGACTTTCCCGAAAAGTTGCCAAAAGTTCTCAGAGAATATAGTTCAACGCACAAATTTACTGCATAAAGTTCGCATTCATCAACACTGTTCGAAATAAACTTCGGCGCTTGTTGTTTGAATTCCAATCAAAGCAGACTTCGTTCTCGGGACGTCTTTAATTGCAACTCCGCTTTGGTTGTTTTGAAGAAAGTACGTTCATCTGCAGGCGGGGACTCTTAAGAACTGAACTGAATGCAACGTCTTGGCGGCGTGAGGAGGAGCAACCTTGTTTGTATTTTAAGCAAACATTGTTGGAGTCTGAAAATTAATTCAAATTCGAGAACGAGTTGTAATTAAAAAGGGCGGTCTGATGTGGAGTGAGCGGTTACCTTCCCTCCTCGCAGTAAAGAGCTTTGTCAGTTGTTGTCATCTCTGGTAAGGCGGCAAGTAGGGTTCTTTATCTCATGAAGCCACAAACCTGCCCTTTCGTCAGATGGGCCAACGGTGTGTCTTTAAAGCAAAGAATAGGGAGATCCAACAAGAGGTGTCATTTTGAGTTAATGGAAAAGTGCAGCATTGCTATGGAAAGTGGTGATATTCTTATGTTTTCCTGGACGACAAGCTTTGCCTACAATTATGTACTCTTTCTTCTCTGTGTGTCGATAAAAACCCGAGTGCAATTGTGTTCCAATGGGCGCATGTGCCTGGCAGCCAGGTTATGCCACGACGCTGATTAGGTGCCTTGTTCTTGCTCTTAAAACCATTTTGCAATGATGACGGTGCTAAGTTGACCCGCTATTGCTTAGCTCGTCCAACTTATCTCAGAAATGGGTTCCTAAGCAGTTTTTCGAGTGAAGGGGGAGCCCCACGTTGGAACAGAGGAGATGTGTAATAGTGTCCACCTCTACCTCGTCTCTGCAAAAATCTACAGAAGTCTTTGTTGCCCTACAAGATGTCCTAAGTGCTGGCCTAGTCAGCCTACGTAGGCAATACGAGTGCTTAGAGCATAGAGTAGCCACTATTGTGGCTTCAGGCCACCTAAGATTAGCATTAGAGGATGTTCAGCTGGAGCGAGAGGCATAGGTGATGAGTGATAAGTCTCCATTTGAAGACAAGAGGAACGGCCTGGTATCAAGTCTAGCGAATTTTCCTTCAATGTCACAGTGTTCCAGTACCCCAATGAGGGGAATGCTAAAATTCTAGCCCGGCAGAATATGGGCGGCAGTTCAGGGAATCCAACGCTAACTGCCTCGAGTTGCGCGCAAATATTTTCCACTCATGATCGCCACTAGAACAGACTCTGCTGCGTAGTCCAACAGGGTTGGAGTCGCTCATGGACCAGCATTGAATCCGTAAGCCCCTGTCTAGACTCATCTCGCCGTACATGCCATAAAGTTCGTGGTCCATCCTGCAGGTGCCAGAGAAGAGACCAAGAACTTCCTCATCCGCCGTTGAAGCCATTCCTCTAAGCCGTGCCGCAGGACTGGGATGATCAATGTCTTATAGAGGGTGTTTTTTTTAGATGTATCGAAGCGCGTCATCTCGTTCGTTTGAGCTCTGTCCAACTCATTCCTAAAGACCTCGATTCCTCTTCGACTGTTCTGCATCTGCCTAGGACTTTCAGCTGTTCTGCCTGCCTGGCTTAGTGGATTACGCAGCATGGCGTACTTCGGAATGGAGTTGCTTTCGCGCCGTAGGGTGCGCCACTTGGCGCGTTCCTCCCGTGATGGCTTTTCCAGATCGTGGATAGCACTCCATGCCCAGCTTAAGTGTTTCCAATTCTGCTGCTGCACACTTCCAGTTCGGCGCCACGGGGTTAGCCGAGACCACACTTCATAAATATTGCTTTACTTGAATAACTAATAACTTGCTCGAATTGGAGATGATTTGTGCTTTAGTTTTTGTTGTAAAGGGTGTTTTTTTTTTAGAGGTACAGAACAAGTTTCCGGCAATTTTGAAATTCGTGCTAAAAAGTGCTACATTTAAAGGACATTTTGTCAACTTTTGAGGCTCAAGCATAATCAGTGATTCGGAATTTGTTTCCTCTGAATGAGGGAGTTTTGAAGAAAGTAAAGAATGCTTTTTGAAGCCTTTACAATTCAACACCATATACAGGGTGTTTTTTTTTTTTTTGGAGGTATAGCACTTTAAGTTGGCAACACTATTTTAACTGGCGCCCATTTTGTCAGCTGTCAATTGATTTATTCTTAGTTTGGTTTGGCATTTGTTGGTTAACATAGACTAGTTGGCATAGCAAGGCATAGCTTCGGTGAATGGGAATGGAAACAAGATTGCCGTTGATTCCGATTTTCATAAGTGAATTTTTTGCAGCGAGTTTTGCTTGAATGTATACGTCAATAAACAAACCTGCCTCATTTGGAGTAATGACAATCCTCAAGTGCATGTTGAGACACCGTTACATCTACAAAAACTGACTGTTTGGTGTGCCTTATGGGTTCATAAGAATAATTGGTCGGTACTTCCTTAAAAAATATGCTGGCTAGAACGTTACAGTCAATGGTAACCGCTTTAGACCCATGAGTACTGACTTTTTCGTTCATCAATTGAACAACCATGATGTGCAGGAGCTGTGGTTTCAACAAGACGGCGCAACATGTCACACAGCTCGTGCCACAATTGATATATTGAAGGAAACGTTGGTAACCGTATAGTTTCACGTTTTACGGACCCGTCAATTGGCCTCCAAGATCGAGCGATTCAACGCCACTTGATTATATGTGAAGTCGATACGCCGATAAGCCGAAACGATCGGCCACACAGCATTCGCCGCGTTATTGCCGATATACGACCACAATTGTTCGAAAAAGTCATCGAAAATTAGGACCTCCAAATTAGACTACGTCCGAGCCAGCCGTGGCGGTCATATGCCAGAAGATTATCGAATAAAGTGAATTTCATGTCAAAAAGCAATCACTTTTGTTTTATTCAATTTCAAAGTTCTATACCTCGAAAAAAAACACCCTTTATAAAGTCAACTTGATCTCTGACTGCCTCAAAGTTACAACTGTCCATTGTAATCATATGTCCTAGGCGACCATCATTTCCTGAGTTGTATGTCGGTTGATCCATTTAGACTTGTTTTCTTTAATCGGTTGTTTTTGACAAATCACGCCCGACTGACCGCATGGCGTTGTGTTATTCTTATTCAGCATTGTTTGTCAAATCATCATGGACAGACTCAGAGAGAGAGACACTCACTCATTGGTTGTTCATGGAACATTACAAAAATCATGGTTCGGTGGGAAAAGTTGACGACTCGACCTACCTAGTCCACTCCTGTCTTTATCACCCGCAAATTCGAGTCTCAGTGTAAGCTATTGTTTAATACGCGACCAAATAAAGCACATCCAGCCCTTAGTGAGAAAATATTGCCGCTGCAACGTGAGTGATTGGGCAAAGACCGGTCGCAACATTGCCGAGCAGTGATGCAAAATTGGACCTTTTCCGGCGTAGTCGCGGGCAACATTTACACGAAATTATACTCAAAAAGTAAAGTTCAGACACGTTTCCACCCTCCACCATTTTATTTTGTGTTTTATCTAAATTCAAAAAAACAGGTCTTAATGAATGACCCATTACTTCGTTTTCCACTCGTTTACCGCGAAACCTATTTTAGCCGCCTCCGTCTAATTGCCACCAACTGACTCATTGACGGCTAGCGGTCCTTCTGACAATTATTATGGAGTTCTAGAAGAACGTCCCTCTATTGGTAGCATGGGAGTTTTTTGCGATCAAAGGTCAAAAATGTATGGTCTCGGTGTCATGACTCTCCATCGTTATCCTCCACAGACCACAGAATTTGGCAGTGGTCTCGTATAGTTTGCCTGTTTGTAGACCCAATTCAATTGAGTCCGAATCAAGTCCCACTTGTGGACAGAATATCACCGAGACCACTACAATCTCCATGCGATGCGATTGTCAGCTGACGTGGCCTCGAGAATAGTCAATCGGAAGTAGGTGGGCGCCCTAAACCAACTCGTTGGGGTGCCCATGGAAACATGAAAATCTAATTCACTTGGGTGTGCAGTGTGGCACTACAAGGAGCTTGAATCATCAGTCCAGTCACCTCATCTTGACAACTGTCTGCAACCGCGAGCTTCCCTCATTTCAGCGACATTAGCGGGATTGTCGACTGAATCGGATCCATGACCATTGATTGGACCATGTTCGTTGGCGAGTCGTCCCTGTAGGCGGCAAGCGCATCGACTGTAAAGAAATGGCAGATGTTTCATAGACGACATCACAACGATAGACGATCTCTTTGATCTAAGCGCACTTTTGAGCCACCTAAGCCAGGTCTACAGCGTAGCCTGCTGAGCTGTCACTTTAGAACGCTACTCCCACGTGAGACATCCAGTCAGAGGACCGACAAAAGTTTGACTGGATTGTCACACGGAACTCGCCGAGGATGGAATTCTCGTCCAGATCGAATGAAGAATTCGTCTCTGCACTGATCTCTGAAATCTGTACAATCCGTGGGACGCCTCTATCAGTAGTAGCGGACTTTCCCCGACTCCTGAAGACACTGTCCAATACTGGAAACACACGCATGTCGCTTAACCTTTTCCAATATCGACAACAGCTGAGAGAGCTTTCGAGAACGAACGTGAAACCCCCCGAAAGCAAATTTGCCAGCACATCATTCGATTTGCCTGCACCCCACTCTGAACTGCCAGTGTGGTGCTCAGAAATTCGAATCGATTGCATCGATTTGAACTCGCTGCCTGTGAGCAACACGAGAAGACATCCTCGCACACCAATGACAAGCGCTGTCCTTGCGTGTGCCTCCATCCGAGTGTGAATGTTCGCCCTCTTCGCCTCGTCCTCGGTCGACTGAGCCCCCAGTCGCCAGCTGGCTTAAGGATGAATGCTCAACCACAACACACATCTCTCGCTTCGTGGGCATAAAACTCGGATCCTGTGTGAACGACATGCCCGTTCGCTTCCGCAGGCCCACAACAGGCCGCCCGCCCGTCACGCACTTCACTCGTCCTGTGAGCTAGGCGTGGGGAGGGAGGAGAGAAGGAAGCGGTGCAGTTCGCTCTCCGAAAGGCTCTAATTAGCGTAAAATGAAATAATTCAGTTGTATCCTTGAAATCAGCGGCACGTTAAGCCCAGCACCCACGTACAGCTGCCGAGGAATGCTTAGCATCCATTTTGATTAATTAAGTAAATACATGGCAGCTGGCTGTAGTGGGCGCACTGGTTTTCCTTGAAAAGGGGAGGGGGGGGGGGGCTGTTCGCACACTCTCCACAATCCTTGATCATTCCGAATGAGAAAACGATGTCCTTATTTCAGTTTCCAGACGTGCCTGTGCTTCCGCGTGTGCATCGGTGCATCTGTGTCGACATTCGACGTGGGGGCAGGACAGCACTTGTCTGTGGTGGGGAAAGGGGGCGCCGCCATTCTCGCATAATGCTGTGTCGAGTGCATCAAAGCGGATGAGTGGATTGTGTGTGTTGCCGGAATGCAATCTGTGTGCGTCATCGAAGCACTTTCCTTCCAAGGACTTCGATGTTGTTCTCGAATTTTCCTCCTCTGACGCAACTTCGGTTGGCAACTGGTATTCGGATGCGCAGCATAGCTGGCATGCCTTCAAGAAGTTTAACGTGTCATACATTAAGGCATTTCCGGCGATTCTGTGGCACGGCTCTGCTGTGGAACATGACTCGAGGGCGGAAGAATTGCGTTGTTCTCAAGTTCACTTGTTGTCACCACTTCCAAGAGTGAGTGTGCGGATATAATTATTAAGAGTTTAATGCTTTAACGACCGGCGGCAGTGAGTCGTTCACTCTGACTTTGATTCACAGAAAATTTGATTTCATAGCTTTGTTGCTTAAAAGCGATCGCATTCAGAGTTGACGCGGAGTTAAACCCAATTCCAAATCAATCCTCCTTTTGCCCGGCCCATTCCACCGCACATCCTTGATAGCGGTTATGTCTGCTTTTTAGCAGTCTAGGGCGTCAGCAAGTTCATCAACTGCACGTGGTCTGTTAAGGGACGTCACATTATGCGTGCAAAACTGCAAGTCACTGTTCTTTTTCTGTTTGCTGGGGTCGGCAACAGTAGTCCTCCCTAAAAGGCTGAAGAACGACAAAGCCGCAAGCTCAGATGGTTTGCCATCACATCTTCAAGGCGGGTGGGCATGTTCTGGTAGGAAGCATGCACCAGATCATCTGCAGGCAAATTTACGATAGCATGCCCGACGATTGGAATATCAGCTCCATATGCCCCATCCACAAAAAGGCGATCCTACCTCTTGCAACAACTACAGAGGTATATCCATGCTCAACGTCGCCTACAAGATCGTGTCTAACGTACTGTGTGAACGTCTAAAGCACTTATCTTCACGTGCCAGCCCCGCAAATCCACTATTGGCCACCACTTTTCACACTGAGCCAAATCCCGCAGAAGACCAGTATTAATTCGAAACTCTACCACGTGTTAACCAACGACCGTACCATTTCGCGAACCAAAGACGATTCTCATGGCATGTTCTCTCTGATGCACCTGATCGTTGACCACTGTCTCTTTTACGCAAGGCGGTGATATTTGAGTCGATTGAGGAAGGGGTGTATTTTTATTCCTCCAGTATCGCTCAACACCGGCGAGTTTGAAATCAATGCGCATCATCTTTTTATCGATTTTAAAGCGGCATACGACAGCAGTCATCGCAAGGAGCTACTCGATGCGTTGGCCGAAACTCGGGATCCTGGGAACGCAACAACGCGCGCGACATTTCTCTCGAATGACTTCTACATCCGCTTTTGCGATTGTCCATGTCTCTGCGACGTACAGCAGGAATGGGATGGTCAATACCTCACCTAAGGTCAGTTTGACTCTTCGAGAAATGAGAATGAGTTACTCAACAGCCTCATGAGCCCAACCACAGAACAGCGGCTGGCAAGAATTCGTCCGCGTTTAAGCTCGATACCTTATGTTAATCGTACTAAAGGGCGATTTTTTAGCTATTATCTTTTTGGCAACACTGGTTTAAACAGCTGACGCACGTTTCGTGTTTTGTTTCACTGTCAAACATCTTCAGTTTGGTCTATAATTTAACCATGAATCGTCTTACAAACGAACAACGCTTGCAAATTATTGAATTTTATTATCAAAGTGCGTGCTCTGTTAAGAAAGTTCATCGCGCGCTTCTTCCATTCTATGGTCAGAAGCTCATTTTTGGCTCAATGGGTACGTAAATAAGCAGAAGCATTGCAAGAGCTACCAATGCATCCAGAAAAAGTCACAGTTTGGTGCGGTTGGACCGTACTTCTTCAAAGATGATGCGAATCGTAACGTAACTGTGAATGGTGAGCGCTACCTTGAGATGATATCCAACGTTTTTTTGCACAAAATGCAAGAGCCTGACTTACATGACATGTGGTTTCAACAAGACGGTGCCACATGCCACACAGCACGCGCAACAATGGACTTATTGAGGGGCGAGTTCGGTGAACATTTTATTTCACGTTCGGGACCGGTCAATTGGCCGCCTAGATCGTGCGATTTAATGCCTTTAGACTAGTTTTTGTGGGGCTATGTTAAAGCTCATGTCTATACAGACAAGCCCGCTTCAATTGACGCATTGGAGGACAACATTGCAGCATTTATTCGTCAGATACCGGCCGAAATGTTGGAAAGAGTATGCCAAAATTGGACTAAGCGGATGGACCATTTGAGGCGCATTCAAGGTCAACATTTGCATGAAATAATCTTCAAACATTAAATTATATGGACCGTACTATCGATTCAAATAAGGATTTCATGCATTTTTCTGAATTTTATGTGTTTTTTTTTTGAAAAACTTTCCTATAGCTTTTAAAAAATCACCCTTTATTTACCGCGAGGCGAGGTAGACGAAGTCCGTAACCACCTCGAAGTTATAGCTGTCCATTGTGGACAGAGCGTCGAAGACGTCTATGTTGCCTGTCTCCTCTTGAGGACAGTTTCGTTTCCCGGTCACCGACAGACCCACTTGAACAGCTTCACTCTCAACGCCAGCAATTAACTTGGCGGCTCGCTGTGTTCTGCCAAACACGTCAGCTACGTCTTCTAAGTGTGCTAACAGCTTAACCGACGTCTGAAAGATCGCGTCTCTAGCGTGTGGGCTTTGCTTCCTCAGTCGGACGTTGAAGAAGTGACTTGACAGTGCGTCGCCTTGTCTAAATCCTTTTTTTTTTTTGACATTCAACGTCTCGGTGAGTTTGTTACCGCCCCTGGTGGAGCAGCGAGAATTCTCCATCGTCCGCCTGCACGAACTGACTTGTTTGGCAGGAATGTCAAAACCAGACAAGGCGCTTTATAGCTCTTCCCTATCCACCCTGTCAAAGGCCGCCTTGAAATCAATGAATCGATGGTGGGTGTCAAGTGGCAAGTGCAAACTCAGGCAAGACAAGAGCTGCCAAAGCGCCCGGAAAAGTGAATTGTTTGGTGGTCCGGCAGCGACCTTGAGAACAGCATTAACGTCAATGGCTCGCGCTATTGTTCAAGAATGCATACATTTTTGCGCAACATACACGAGTTGAACGTTGAAAGTTGGCATGTGGGCGCTACATCGTGAATCGATGGACAAATTGAGATGAGTTCACTGAATAATCTGTCTCTCGCTGTGGACCGGTGAATTCATTCGTCTATTGCAGTCTTGGAAGCGTGTTATTAGTGAGATACCAGTCAATAACCTCGAAAGTGTGCCTCAAAATTGGATTCTCCGTAGGGACCCCTCAAAGCGTACATTTCAATGAAATAATCTTTCAAAAATAAATGGCAAGCATTGATTTATGTAACTTCCATACAAATTCTATACACTTTTGCAACTTTTCTGTACTTTGTTCTGACGATTAAAAACCAAACGCTTACAAAATCAACCCGATTCGCTTAGAAAATCACCCCGATTCGAGACCTTGTCCAACGGCATCCAACTGGGGAGTGGCTGGGACTTGAAAAAGTCAATTCATAAGAGTAGTTTTTTTCCCTCTTCTGAAAGGGATCACATTTTGCACCACAATCGACTAGATCCTGCCACAACCGATAGCCCAAAAGCCGACCAGCACTTGACGCATTTTTATCGTTCACCCCGGCAATTTAGGTCGCCAATGTTTTACGGTCCTTCTCGCGCGTGGTCGTAAAAAGAGGAACAACAAACAAGAAAAATTTAGATGCAACCCCCAGCCGTTATTAGACGTATCCTTTATGTGTTAATTTCTTTCAAAGGATAATGGTGCGACAGGGGGGAGGGGTGGAGTCTGCTTGAGGTCCCGTCAAGGGCTGAAAATAAAATAAAATCCGCAAGAGATCCTTGATGGCACATAAACCGCTCAAGATGCTCGCATATGTAGCGAAGCGCGATGGGAGGCCGAGCCTCACCAATACAGATGGCCGGCTGCCATAAGGTATTTATTGTCCCATCAAAAGTTGCACACACCCACACGTGCACACAACACAGTGCCGATCGTTAAACACTCTGCACATGGCGTACTAATGTTCACCGGGCAAAGGACGATGCCTAGAAGGGGGCGGCATCAGCGAAACGAGCAAAAAAAAATTAAGAGGAACACATTTTATTATCTGGTGCTTGGTGGATTATTAAACCATAACCTAGAATTTGTTTCAAGGATAAATATTTACTTCGCCTGTTTTTTTTTTGGCGGGGGAAGTGGATACACACTTGGTGTGGTGGGCGGAGATACAGCGCCAATCGTGCGAAAATGTGATGAAAAATTCCATCGAAAGGGTGACTATTTGTGGACAAAGGTGATGGGGTCATTTGGCGCATGTTGTAGGTACTCTGTTGCCAAGTGTGATGTTTGTTGTTTCGGCTGAAATTTTGCCTTCCCATTGACTCTAAATGCCACCTCTTCCTGGATGGTCCAATATCTCGGTACTCGCGTCTGGTGAGTGTTCCGCACGACCAGTTGGGGGAAGGATGTTTAGAAGGATGTTTTCACAGCATCCTAGTCCTCCACTGCAAGGAACAGCCGACAATGGATGAAAAAGGAGTTTCGTGTGCCATCTTTGACATTGTTGATGAAGCTGTGCAGGCTGTACAGTCAATGGGCTCAACCCATTTGGCTGAGGCCAGTGTCACTTTGAGCGGCTGATCGATTGAACACCGACTGATTGGGTGGTTGAAAGTGGTTATTTGCCGACTGACGGTGGTGGCGACGCTGTTTTAATCGCTCAGTGGCGTGTCGCTGGTTGGAAACATAAGATCCAAGAGAGTGTTAGAAGGAACCTCCGCGGCCTTGCATTCGTAAAAGTAGTCAATAAGATGCCAGTGGGGACTGTAGCCTCCCATGGTGTATTGACTTTTCGTATAAATAGACAGACGAAGTTGCAGAGCTTGAAAACGAAATCAATTGTAGTCCCCTTGACCGGAGTCCAACACGTTACTCTAAGTGAACCACGAGCATAAGGCAGGCAGGGCACTCAATTACATACCCACCTACCTGCCACCTTAACCGTTTGCAACAGATGATCTTCGTGTGTATGAGTAGATAATCAAGGACAACCTCGTCCGCCGCTTTAAACACACTCCTTTGAATCTTCGTCTAATAGATGTTATCGGTGACAGATCGACGACCAGCACAGAGCTCCGTTTGAAGCCACTGTAAATGTGAAAGTAACAAAAGGACTTTCTGGACACTCTATTGTCCTTGATGGAGACACCGATTTCCAACAACATAAGCTACCAAGGAAGAGCTTCGCATACCAGCAGCCGTTACCAGAAGCTTGAAACCAAAAAGGTGATTCTTCAAATTTAACCCCAAGTTGAAGCGCTGCCTTAGTTTTAGGCGGCTCATCCTTGGAGAGCGTGCAGAGAACTTAACTAATTCTTGCCAAATTAACCTTCACTCCGACCACAGTTCCCCGTCAAGGCAACGATTCCTTGCGCCCTTTCAAAGACTGTAAGCAAACACCTACCCTCCACGGGCTCGCCCCAACAACAAACGATAATCTCCCATCATTCGTTGAGTGACAATGAACTGCCACAGAACCACCCCCATTACGCCTAGACTCAAAGCAAACTTCGAAACCACATGCCATCCGTGTTGCCGCCCCTCAGCGCCTTCGACATCGCATCCGCGCTTCAAGTTTAGTAATTACACTCCGCCACATCCTCACATCTCTCTGACAAGTACACGCCTATTGTCTGACTCCTGTCAGTATGCGGTGGCCCCTCTCACCCCACAGCTGAGCGCGCGTGTATGTTCATCGACGCACAGATGTACTCCCTTTCGGATCGCACCGCGCCACCCGCCCCCACGCTGATTTTATCGATTTTCCCAGCAATTCCCAGCGCCGGCGAATGCGCGTCAGCTGCCGCGTCGATGATAAATTGCCGATCTCTGCATCTGATTGCGTGCGGCCATTTTTATTCACTTTTATTGGATCGTATAAAATCTAATAAAAATCCCGTTAATCATGGTCTTAATTATTCGCGCAAAATGTTCGTCTCGCACTGCAGCCAGCCGTCCCGAAAATAGTCGGAGACTCCCCGCTCGCACACTGCACTATCGCCAGGACAGGCAGGACCAAGAGACGAGAGCCACCATTCCTTTGAAGTGACCGCGCCGCGCCGCCTTCGCTTCTGCCGGAAAATCACCGAAAATTCGCCGCCGATATGGACTCCAATAAACCACACCGTCCATTTGGCAGTTTTGAACTTAATGGCTTCCATTAATTACTGGAACATGGAGCGCACTGTTTGCGGACACCCAGTGGATGTGGTCGGCTGAGTGGGTTTAGGGGGGGGGGGGGGGGGGGGTGTTGGATTGTGAGATCATTCGCGGCAGCAGATTAATGACTTTATTACTGTTTCGGCGATGCTTCAATGATTTTTAATGGATATCGTGTTGTAATGGTTTTTGCGTAAGTAGTCCTGCACCGCGGACGGTTGAGTGCTCGTATTGATAGTTCAGACTGGATGGACGCAGTCGGCGAATTTTTATGGACTCCGTTCGAGTGTGAATTGAGCTGTCGAGTGGATGTTGAATGAATTAAGCATTGTCGTCATCGATACGCAAAGGCCTTGAGTTGTCAGAAAATTGGAGCTCCTTATGGGAGCGCCTGTGTAGGAAAACCGCCTCAACTGACTTTAAAATGCGGTCGTTTGGTCGTCGTTGTCCGGATGATCGTGCCCTAGCTGGGGACTGGGATGTCCATTCGGATGGCACAGGATGACCAAATAAGAACGATAGGAAAAGAAACTGAAACAAAACAACAACGGTGTAAAAAAAAAAATTGATTTTGCCTTTATTTTGAAGCTACATTCATGCCATTAAATATGGGGTTTGCACATCATTCAAATGTCCGCCTCGGCTTCGTTGGCAGTGCTTCAAGCGGTCGGTCCATCTTTATAAGACTCGGTCCACTGTGTGAGGTGTTATTTCAGCAAAAGCGTCTCCAATGTTGGCTCTCTCAAAGTAGGCTCGTCTAAAGTAGGCCAAGGACTTGACGTAGGCCCAGAGAAAATAATCGAGTGCTGTCAAGTCGCGTTGGACAATTGACGAACACTCGCCGTGTTATGAGCCCACATTTCTTCTTCACGACGTCGAGCGTTGCGTCGCTTATAACTTTTAAGGCGGCCTGTACGGCCATCTTATTGGAACCACAGCTCGGACATATGGAAGCTGTCGAGCTGTTGCCACAGAACGTCGGTTAACATCTCTCTATACCTGAGACCATTGTCGGTGACGGTGCCTCATTCCGTGTTTCGAAAGGAATGAGGTCCGATAATGCCGCCATGCCATGAAGCGCACCAAAAAGTCAATCTTTGTGGATGACCTGATGCTTGATCGAACTTCAGTAGATTGTGTTCGCGGCAATTGTGCTTGTTGACATAGCCGCTGAGTCAAAAATGTGCCCCGTCCTGGAAGATGATTTTTTTTTTGCCAAACTTGTGATCTCTGGGTGGAGCCCAATTGGCGACCTGACGGCGTTGTCTGTCTTTGTCTGGCTTCAATTCTTGCGCCAGCGAATGTAGACCCATACCCAACACGGGTTGACTCTTTGGCGATGCCCAATTCACTGAATCGACATTTCTGGGTCTTCTTCGATACTGGCCGCTATGGCGGCTACGTTTTCTTCATTTCGCATCAATCTCTGTCTGGTTGGTGGCTTAAGGGCCAAAATTGTGTACTACCGCTCAAAATTGATCCACGAGGCATTTTGAGCGAGAGTACACTATTTTGGTTCAAAATTGATGCGAGGAATTGCCTGCACACTGAAGCCATGATGACGACCGACAATATCCTCGCGGCTTGAATTTCGTTACTTTATTTTTTTAATAATTTGCGCACGTTCGTCAAGCATAAAATGATGTACGATGAAATGGCAAGGTTTGCTGAATACATTGACAGCTCGGTGTCATTGGTAACCGTGACAGTTGCTGCAACATAACAGTTGGAAAAACTATCATTGTTGTCTGGTCACCCTTTACTTTTCATTTTTGACACTCAATACAGAGTGTATCAGCCCAGATTCAGTAACCTCCAGGTTTTCACTCACCAACCATTCCCGCAAAACCAATTCAATATTGATAGCCCAACAATGGCACCCCTTGTGGAATGGTCGCAAGAAAGGTAGTTAAGGTGGCCCACCACCCGCAATTATAATTCAAAGTAGTTGATGCAAATGATACCAGAGCGCCCATTGTGTAGCCAATGTCGAGACTCCGAGAAATATTTTGTTTTGTGGGTAAACCGGCAGTTAGTCTCAATGTCCTTCTGAGAGAGCTCCTTAAGGATGATGTGCTTGCTTGCCACAATGCTGGGCAAACAAAGATGGGCAGTGTGGGATTTTCCATAAAACGACCACATAATTGATTAAATGGTCAGCCCATGCTTCTGGAGCTTCTAGAGCATAATGGCCCGTAAGTGCACCGATAAAGTTTCCCATTTTATTGATTCTTTTCTACGATGACCATGCTCTGACCAAATCAGTTTCGAATGGTTGCATGTTTCTCAAATTCCGACAACTCTCCCGTTTGTCCGTAGGCGGACCTGCTTTGGGATTTCAGTCTTTAGAGGTTCTATTGGCACCAAGGTTGTTGCATTTGTGTGCTTAATAGTTAGCCGGATCATGCTCTGGTAGTGGCAAGAACCCAGCACAACTCGTGACGAAAGTCGCACAGTTCGCCCCCCATCCTCGACTCGACGGAAGACTTAACAAGCATACCACTGTACAGGGTGGACCAAATACAAGTTTTTTTTTGCAAATGCAAAATTAAATTCTTTCCATGTAAAGAGTGGTTAAATTTTAAGGGCCGATGTTGATTTTCAATAAAGCACAAATTATTTAGGAAATTATTGCCATTTATTTTTATTATGATAATATTTGTATGGTTCAATTATGTGTGGAACAAAATATCGGCCAAATGGCCGCCGCGACCTAGGCGGCACACCTCCATCCGATGGTCCAAATTTTCGATGGCGCTGAAGCATAATTGAGGTTCTATGCCGTTAATGTGCCGAATTATCTCATCATTTAGCTCTTGAATTGTTGCTGGCTTATCGACGTACACCTTTTCTTTCAAATAACCCCAAAGAAAAAAATCCAACGGTGTCAAATCACATGATCTTGGCCGCCGCCAAGATGATTTTCTTCGAAAATTGATCATCCACTGTTGCCATTTCTTGCCACCATTCTGACCATTGACCGCGCTTGAAATGGTCAAGAGGCTTCAGTTCTTGAGTCAATTGCACCTTGTTAGCGTGTAAATGCAAGTCTTTATGCATAATGTTCATCAACAAAGAACGTGAGAGGTGCAATTGTTGGGCACGACGACGAGTTGAGGTGGACGGCTCTTCAGCCACACTATCGCGAACAGCAGCAATATTTTCTGCAGTACGAGCTGTACGCGCATGCACTGGTGTTTTCACATCTCCTACAGACCCGGTTTGCTCAAATTTTTGCACGATTTTTCCGATTGTACGCACATTTGGACGATTAAATTGACCGAAAAAATCACGAAGTGCGCGAATAAACCGAAATAAACCTGAATAACTTTAACGCGCTGCTCAATTGTGTATCTTTCCATGGTTCAAATTGAGTTAGTCTGAAATTGAGAAATGTCAAATGAAATGCAGAAAAAAACTTGACATCTAGGTGTGGTTCACATTCAACATCGGCCCTTAAAATTTAACCACCCTTTATTACGGCTTTATAAGCAAGAACAAACATTCCCATTAATTATGAAATACAACGTCGATCAAGTTGCTGCCTCGGCTGGCTTCGCAGTAGCGCATTCTGTCACCCCAATTTTCCAAGACCTTTTTGATGGTTTCGGGTGGTAGCTGAGGGATGGCTTGGCCGATATTGGCCTTAAGTGCTTGAATCGTTTCCAGATTGTTAGCATAACATCGGTCCTTCACGGTTCTCCACAAAAAAGGGTTAAATCGCAGGTCCGAGGCGTCCAATTGACATCGCCAAGACGGCTGATAACACGATTTGGGAATTTGGTGCGAAAAATATCGATTTTGGGATGGGCTGTGTGGCACGGAGCGCCGTCCTGCATGAACCAGAGGTCGTGCAAGTCCATGAATAGAATTTCAGTACAAAAAAAAGTCGGTTGGCATGGCTCTGTAACTCCCAGCGTTGACCGAAACGTTTTTCCCAGCCTAACTTCCGAAGAAGGCCACATTCTCATCTGCTGCGCCCACCGTACGACGACGGGGACCATGAGTGTTGTCTACTAGCGTACTAGGTTCACAAATTTGTTTCACAAACTTGCCTACAGCGGTCGGATGGGTGGTCTTCATTTCGACCGAAACTTCTTCTTTTCAAAAAACGCACTGTTTGGCCAACACAGCCCTCATTTTGAAAATAAGTTTCCAATATTGCCCAGCCTTGTTCATAGGTAAAGCGATTCATTTCGTTCCGCGGAGGTACTACACTGACTTTCTGTCAAGATTTCGAGCGGTAAATAGCTGTCTGTGTCAAAATTACATATGTTTTTAAAAAAAAACCACTAGATGGCCCACTCTAGTAATGTCCTTTTTTGAGAAGAAGGACAATCCCCCAGTGTACCAATCGCCAGGCCCATCGCCGCGTTCCCAGGCGATACGAGAGGACCCTAAAACTCCTCCGAATTCCATTGGTTGTACACCAACTCCTAAAGGACTTGCGTTTTGTTGTCACGTCCTTATTGGAACCCCCGGCACATGGCGTATCAAGTGATCAATAGTCCCACATTCTTTCCATCCTTTTCTTCATTATCTTTGTTACGTCAAAGCACTTAAAGGTATCCTCTGACCATCGTCTGCATAAACAAGAACTAAACCCAATAAACGTGCAAATCGCCTGAATTATCACTTTCGTAGCGGCACATGCCCGCCAGCCACCCTCGTGTGCTGAATTCCTAATACCCTTGTGCACTACACCACTTGCACTTCATAATTAATTAAGTGCTCCAGGAAGCTTAGTCCCTTAGTCCTCCCGCACCCACCCACACACCCCATTCCCAACTAACCAAATGGATCCCTTTCATTCGTTCTCATTTCGAACTTAAAAGGGATTAATGGCCATCCTTCGGTCCATAAATACTTGCCTTTGAACCGTACCCCATTCATTGTTTCGTTATCCCCTGCGTTCGAACGCATTTGAAAGCAAAACCAATTTCGTGTGTGGTCAGTTGGCTACAATGGCACAGACACACTCACTCACCGAGTGGTGGTGGGGGGCTTCATTTCGTGAGATAATCAACTAACGTGTAATGGCTGCAGGTACGATTTATTGAAACCCCGCTTGCAGGCGAGTGTGTTTCGGGCTTTTCACGTGAGTGTGTGGGTTCGAGTGCTGTCGGTTTAATCCCCTAGTGCGGAAGGGGTGTGAAGCCGGGGGGTGGCTGTGGTTTGTTGATTTTTGGGGAAACGTCACGCAGTTCTCTCTGTCCTCTGAATTGAACGTCACCGCCGCCGAGAAGAACACATCGCGACTTGTTTCGGTTTCTTTCATTTGTGCATCCACGTGTCTCTGTTGCCTTTTGCCCCCCCTTTCCTTGTTTACACAACTCTGGAGATGAGTTGACTCCTAAGCTGCATCCCCATCCATCCATCCTTTCAGCATCAGCAACCTTGTTAATCCGGCCTTTGTCTCCAGCTAAGCCCCTCGGAACAAAAACAATCCCACCCTCTGTTCCTTTTCTCAGAATCATCATCTCCCAACCTTCCCGCTGACAGTCGATGCACCACTTTTGCGGTCAAGTGCACCACCGCCGCCCGTCTCCGCCTAATTGCACTCATTCATCATATTCTTCTGCCTCTTCTCGTGCTCGCACTTAGCACTCGTCTTTAGCGACTCTTGTTCAATGCCAGAGACACAAGAATGACCCGACCATCTGCGGTGCAGAATCGTCCATTATTTGCTCGTTCATTTTCATAACGCGTGCGGATGTTGCACAGGCCAGATGAGCTCTTCTGTAAACTAATCAATTATGTAACTTATTTAATTTGCTGATGTCGCTGGCCTCGAAGGATCGCCATGAAATAATAGGGAGGACTTCGTGTCGTGGGTGGGTGGTTCAGTTCACGCGCGGTCCGAGATGGCTTTTAATCAATTTAAGTGTTCAACACTTGTTCGTAATTCCCTGCAATTGCTCATGAGTCGCAGCTTTCTCTTTATCACCATCTGCGAGAGGGCTGACCAAGGCGTAGGGTCAGCATGATGTGCATCTACAGAAGTAGTGCTGCAGATCACACTTTATAATGTGGCAGGTGATTCAATTGGAGGTTACATTTTAAACTTGCGAAAAAAACGCTTGAATCTCTCAGAATGTGCCCATGTTTTGGTTCAGTGTGAAGCTAAAATGACGACATTTTCATATCCGCGCATTCACTTCAATCATTCTCTTAAGTCAGGTGCATTTTTGAAACCCCTTATTGAGAACACAGCTTGAAATCGATTTCGATGTAACGTCCGCTTTCGGATGTTGAGGGTGGTGGTGAGGGACTTTTCCCTCACCACCACCCTCAACATCCGAAAGCGCACTACAATCAAATTTGAATGCCGTCCACCTCGCAGCCAGCTTCTCGTTCGTTTGATGTTCGGCCGGGCCAACAAAAGCTGTCATCTCCATGCGACAATGAATAAAGGAAATCGACTGTCAAATGAACTCCACGCAATCTAATCATTTTCGTGTCTTGATTGATTTCGGGTCCTTCCGCTGGCATTGGAAATTCACACGCACACATCCATTTCACTGTTTTGCCGTTTTCTGCACTTGACAAGTGCCAATCAGTTTGGTCGCAGCGATTGTTGTTATGCCGGGGCAGCTGAATTCAGGAAATAGGACCGAAACTGAAATTTGCTGTTGTCGCCTGGAAAAGAAGTCACTGCGGATGGTTTAGTTTAGAATTGATGCCATTGTCTTCTCGAACGAAAGTTGGAAACGTAAAATGGATGGCAAAATACCGATTCCATCGAAGACGACTTTAGATCCTGTTCATCATTTCCTGCAAAAGGCAACACATGCACGCGAGCATTGGGCACTTCCCGGAAAGCTGTTTGACCACCTCCGGCGTCAACCATATCGAATGAGGTCAACAACGATGGCAACCACTTTTCGATTCGATAAAACGTTTTGACTGCCTTTTTCCTTTGTTGGACAACATGTTTAGTTCTACAGCAGGGCAGTCCTTTCTTTGATACAATGTCGCAACGCTTTGGTTACGTCAACGACTGCCTAATTAGAGTTAATTTCCAGTGGCACCTCATTTCGCTAAAGCCAGCCACTGGAACCGAGCGGCTAATGCCATCGACTCGTGCGCTTACGGTCCGCGTTCTATTTCTGCTGTAGCAAAGCATCAAACAAACTGAAGCACATTTCTTTGAAAACAATTGCATGCCCATGACAAAAAGCGTGTTACTGCAGTTGTTTTGCTTATGTCAACGGGCCGAACGTAATGAACGTACGTAGAAATAAATCAATTTAAGCCATCGATCGAAGCCACAGATGAACAGTGACCATAATAACCACTTTGGTCAGTTTCGTTGAGTTTCGTTAATTTTAGTTTTTCAAAATAAATCACTCTACGTACGTAAATGACATCTAGTGACCATAAAAACCACTTTGCTCAGTTTCGTTAAGTTTCGTTCACTTTTGTTTTTTTTCGAAATAAATCACGTTCTACGTACGTAAGTGACAGTTGGTATTGAAATTGTGTGTAAGAACTCAGAAACACTTGGCAATTTGAAATAAAACGCCTCACGTCGTTCAGATTCGTCGCCTAAGCGGTTGTCGTCATCGCGTGTCGTGAATACGCTTTTTTCCTTTGAGTACACTGCATTAAGAAGTCGTTTTAAAATGGGTTCTCATTGCCGTTTTACTTGTTCATGGTGCGATCCACACAGAATGCTCCCTTCTACAAGACATCACCTTAACAAGGTCAGAAATTACATGCTTTATGGAACAAATTCTGGTTTTGAGAGGCTGCCTTGGGGATGGTCTCTGATTGTAGCGCCTGCCCCGTTCTACACAATCAATCGCAACAAAATCGGAATTTCCTTACAGTGGTAATTCTAAGGCACACAGCAAGGTGGCTCACTGCACGGTGGCGGGTTGAAAGTAGCTGCAAACGTCCCCGATGAGTCTAGAAGTATTTCAATCAGTCGCATCAAGTTCACATGCACGTTTGTGTTTGTGTCGCACCATCTTTTCCGTCCAATCAACTATCCAAAGGCGTTGGATTCCATTTCGCAGTGTCAATCAATTTGTCGAGAGCTTCGCAAAAACAGCGCAAACATGCCCTTGAAATTGATTTCAACCATCCACAAGGTGGTGACCAGCATTCCGAAGAGAAAACCCTTCACAGCCTCCAAGTACGCCCCCCGCTCCTTGGCCAGGACAATTTATCCGATAAAAGTAATTTTCCTTTATTAGCATTCGAGACCTTTATCAGGGCCCGTCTGCTTGCGACCTATCAGCACAACCCTATCTCTCTCCGCAGACACGAATATTCATTCACAACAAGGTACTTAAGTCTAACCAACTGGGTCGGATGAATGGCAGTAGACAGGCAAAGGGTTATGTGCTGATCGCATCCGTCTCGACAACAGCCTATTAGTGGCCATCCCTCATCGTTGAATATGTTCCGCATCATCGTTGCGCGTCTGTCTGGCCGGCCTGGGGGCGTCATCGTTTTCTAAATCGCACATTTGAATACTCCCCGTCTCAAGGTTACCACGAACCGGGGTATAAATCAAAAAGGATTCGCTTTATGTGGGCTCTCGGGTTGCCCCCAACCGCCCCCAACCCTCGAAAGGCAAATTTTCTGTTGTGTCTTGGTTTTAGGCGAGCCCGCTTTGATGATATCCGTGGGATAAACGTATTAATTTTGTTTATTTTTCACTTTGCTGCTCCTCGGTTATCCTTTTTTGAATTGAAAACCAAATGAATATACGCGCCTACGACGCGCATATCAATTGCAGGATCTGAATGAATTACAATCCTTTGTGCGGCAAATTAAATTACATTTTATCTCAATCAACTCATACGTTTTCCATTTATCTTTAATATTCTCTGAACTAAGTGTGTGCTTTTTTGTTCTCTTTGCAGGTATGTGTGACTCAGTGTATTTGCGAGCAAATGTGGTAAGACAGCAATTTCCCTCAAAATCAATGACTTCCTCACGCCGAGCTAAGCGCGTAGACTAATTCCCCCATTCAGCTGGAGCCTGCTGAATGCAGAAATGTTTTAGATTACTTCCCACCCACATACAGGCAGTAACAGAATCACTCGCGCAGACTTTTACGATTTGTTGTTCTTCACTTTTCCGGTTCCGGGAAAAAAGTTTTTAAGGATTTCTTTCAAACTTCCTCTGCAGTGAGTGTGTGTACCGACCTCAAGTTGAATTCCCATTTCCCCGTGGAGTCGGTCGGTGGGAAGGTAGCCGAGGGCGGTTATGGATGATATACTTAAAGACTACTTCTTTTCTTTTTTTTTGTTCAAATTTTCTTTGTTCATAAATTCTTTCGTCTCTCATTTATTGTCATTGTTGCGGGATGGAAAATTTGTGAGCAGAATTTATATTTGGATTTATCAAAGAGAATAAAGGAACCGGGGGGGGGTATGGCGAGGCACAAGGCTCTTGTGAATTGAATGCTAACTGCGGGGTTTGTTACTTCAAATAAGAGCTTCAACTGAACGCGTTCCCCCCCTCACGGATGCAGTGGTGGAGGAGGGGAGGGGAGGGGAGAAGAGAACACAAAGAATCTTTTGGATTTATTTGCTCCTTGGATATTTATTTAAATAAAATCTACAATTGGCGCAGATGAGATGGGCGGAGGATGACGATGTCCTTAGCAACTCATAACACCACTTATAAATCCACTTAGTGGGGAGCTATGTTAAATGGAATCAACGAAGGAGAACTCATGAAATCTCGTTGAGAATCCATTAGGGCGTGCTTTATTCTTTGCTTTGTATCGTCGTGACGGTTGTTTGAAGAAAGAATATCAGTTGACCCAAGAAAATGATTGAAAAGAATGTTATGACATGATGATCCCAAGATTTGGGTCCCTTACATCAGGCTTAGGGACACAAGAAGACATTTTTCTAGTGCATTCGTTAACAATTGTGGTCCACCTGGTTCACAACTCATTGCCTTCATTAAATGACTCCACCTGCAAGGAGTTTAGGAAGAGCACGTTTCTGAGTCATCCAATAAGAGGTGCCAATTCAAATCATTCAAAAATTGAATTTATTTCAATCTCATCAACAAACCCTGAAGTTAGCATCCGTATACTTACTTACTTATCAGGCTGGCGACCCATGGAGGGTCCGAGCCTGAGCAATTGCTGCCTCCCATTGTTGACGGTCCTGGGCACGCTGCTTCCAGTCATCAAGACCAAGCTGTCTTGTATCCCCGGTCTTTATACCAGAGAATCGGTCTTCCTCTCCTTCTTGAACCAAGAGGCTCGGATTAGAAGACTCTCTTTGCTGGGCCATTGTTGTCCATGCGCTCGATGTGGCCGAGCCAGTGCAGTCGACGATTTTTTGCCTTCCGGACTACCTCCACATCCTGGTACAGCTCGTACAGTTCTTCTCCTCCAATCGCCTTCCTTGCAGACGGGACCATATATCCGACGTAGAATTTTTCTTTCGACGGTACCAAGAATCAGCTCTGCAGTTTTACATAGCGTCCAGCTTTCGGCTCCATCGTAGCAGGACTGACAAAATAATAGTCCTTCGAGTCAGAAGTTTTGAGCCCAGTTCTTATGACAAACCGAAGCAGCACCGGTTGTCAAGGGCGATTCTCGACCGATCTCCACTAGGATGTCGTTTGTGGAGTTCACGTTTGCCCCGAGATAGACAAACTCCTTCACTACCTCGTAGCAGTCCTTGTAGCTGTCGATCGTGAAGTTTTGTGCCACGGAACATTTTCTGGTCGACAGTATATATTTTGTTTTGTCCTCATTGACATTGAGACCAGCTGGTTTCGCCTGTTCTTCAATCGCCTAAAATGCCTCCACTACGGCACGTTGTCGATGTCATCGCCGTACCCCAACAGTTGGACCGACTTGTAGAATACAGTGCCTTCCGTGTTTACAGCCGCCTTCCGCACTATCTTCTCCAGTACTAGATTGAAGAAATCACACGACAGCGTGGTGTGCAGATTTCAAACAGCGGAATCAGTTTTCCCGCGATTCCGAATTCGGCCATCGCATCGAATAGATCCGTGCGATATATGCTGTCGTATTTAAAATCAACTGACTACTCGGTTTGTCGGGCAGGAAGATTTATGCGGTGCAAAACGGCTTTAGACATTCACACAGTGCACATCGGTATGCAATATCTGTCAAAACTCCACTACGGTTCTCTACACCCACATTTTATTACATTTTTTGCCAGAATTCGCCGAGTTACATTTTTGTTTGGGTACATCCAACAGGGCAATCGAATACTTCGTCATCTTTCGTTAGTCATCCATGCTATAGATGCACTCTGCTATATTCTCAATCCTCAGCTTTTGTAACAGAACCTTCATCTTTTCGAGGTGATCAACGTGTTTGTTCAGCTTTTGGGCTCTTTTTGGATTCTGAGAGATTTCTGCGTGTTTCTGCAAAAACACACGTAGCCACTGCCTAACCGTTACGAAGTTAGTATTATTGAAGTCCCTGGTAATATTGTTGACGCTAGAAAATACGGAAGCTTGGAGCTCCAACATTTTTGGGTAGTCTGATGATCCTTCTGAACAGATCTGTGAGTCCTTCTTGTTCGGGTGTGAACGTTATGGACCTGCATAGTTTCCTTGTAGCACAGCCACTCCTAATATGGTTTCAGAAAGTTCTTCTTGGAATTTTGTCTCAACTTTGTCCTTGACGCCTCACGTTGTGATAAAAATCCACGTTGGATAGACATCAAGGCCCTTTCCATAATAACTGACAACCATTCTGCTCGCTTTCTATTCCCAAATATGCCCGCCTTTGACATATTGTCAAATTTAATTTTTCATATTCCTAAGTCCCGATTATCCTTTTAGGAACATGAAAAACTTTTCTTTGCATTCACTTACTTGTATCCAGTGTAAGAAAAAAAAAAAGCGTCGGAAGAAGGGACCTGGAGTAGTTTTAATTGGTAAATTGGCCATATCTCGGAGACGGCTCGGTTGCTTTAGATGCGGCTTGTTGCGTTGGATGCAGCAGACAAAGACGCTTCTTTGGTGCCCTCAATCATGCCGCAACGGCCAGTAAAATGTATTGAAAAATGACGGAGCGGTTTATCTGGCTAATGTTGACGCTATTTAATTCGCTGTGATTTGTGAAATAGTAGGCTCCCACAGTGCTACAAGAGCAGTGAAGGCGATGTGTGGTCCCTACATCCTCTTCAGCGTATATGCCAATTGCCCAGTGTCCGATTATGACGCCGATGAGGGTCCTGAGTGTGTTTAGCATGAGACAGATTGATCGTTTTATTGTCAGCCACTTTTTCAAGCGACTTGTTTCGGTATGCTTAGCGTCTCCAGCTCGTCCAGTTTCCTGACTTGTGGAAGTTGACACTATTTCGACGATATTTTGTATGAATTACATGATGTGGGGTACAATCTTGGATGGATTTTGTCCCAGCTTCCCCAACTACCGGTCGTATTGCACGGTTTTTTTTATCATCACTCAAGAGACTCTTGGCCACGCGATCCCTTCAGTCGTCGTCGGTCAGAAGTTCGCCATTTGCACGAGAAACTCGAATAATGGGAGATTATCTTGCTGTTTGGTATTTTTTTTCGTTTCATTTCACTCGATCGACAGAAGGTGAACTTTTCATAAAGATAATTTGGTTGTTTCTTGTGAATAATTTTGAAAACTTATATGCAGGATCGGTAGCTTAAAGATTAGCCACAATTCGCATCCTAGAAGAGTGCGACGTTGTTCCGAGACATTTTCAAATCTGCGTAGGTTAAGAACATACCGTGCGGCCGCGTTGCGTTGCGTTGCTCTTGTCAATTTTTGATGAAGAAGAATAATCGCAGGACATATGGATCAGCGAACAACTCAGATCCATATGTCCAGATTGGCACTATAAATGCCATCACGTTGACAGGGAGAATGTATTTGCTTATTGACAAGCCTCTTAGGGAAGCATATACCTTGGACACTACGCTATCAATGCGGTCAGTCCACGTCAGTTCGATATTTCACATAATGACAAGTGACACATTCAATTGCGGTTGAGTTAAGTTCTATTGGCGGGAAATTGGATAAGGAAGGTGGGGTTGTTTTGAATTGATTTTGTCAGGATTGAACATTAGACAATTTTCGGTAGCCCAATTGGCAATAGAGTACAAATCCTCGTTTATTTTAGCAACTAAGCCCTCAACCATGCCAAGAGGAAAGCTTAAGTAGATTTGAACATCGTCTACATAAATAAGATATTTACGATAGGACAACACAATTGGAAGGTCATTTATAAACATTGAAAATAGTAACCTTCCGAGAATGGAACCTTGAGGCACACCGCAGGGTACATAACAAAAAGATGACAGTTTTGAATTATAGAAAACAGCTTGAACTCGATTAGTAAGATGCGAGAGAATTAATTTATTAATGGGATTGGGCTTGACTTAGTTTCTGCAGTCTTTATATGTGTTGTGCATTTCCGGGCAACGACATCTTCTCCGGAAGTGTGAAGAGAAAGTCCCTCTTTCTCATCGCGACAAGAATTCTAGAGATGTTTCACGTGTTGGTGTTTTTCAAATAGATATACACTATTGGCGTTAAATAACGCAATTTGTTCATCAACGTCAGACGACATATACAGCGTACTCCATTCGACATTACAACAATCCGAAGGTTGTCAACATTGAACGGACTGTGGACAACTTCTTTCTAATCGAATGTCAAATGTAGCAAAAATAAGGTCGTGGTACAGAAATACAGGAACAGAGAGTTGACTATAAGATTTCACCAAGCTCTTATCATTGGTCAACATGACATCGCTCAAGGACGGCGAGCTGTTTGGCTTAAAATGAGTGGGGTCGCCGGTATTTAAGAAAGTGAGTGAACTTGGAGAATTTCTGAGTTATATTTTCGTTGACGCACTTGTAATTCGTGAAATGTGTCATCGTCAAGCGTGGTTAGTTAGCACCATGGGTAAACTTACACTGAACGACCAATCACGGCGTCTAACTTTCGGTGAGTGGACCGCCACATGTCGCACATTCGGCAAAGAAGCAATAATTTACAAAAGTTTATGGAATTAGCTCCATTTTAAGTCTGCTGGACTTTAAGAAAATGATTGGGAAATTTGTCTCTACCCGAAGGACACCGTTTATTTTGTTCGTTGGTCCTCCGATTGTTGCCAGAGGCATGACAACTCTCGACCCGTAAATGTGCCCATCACAATCATCCATTATCAAATCCAAAAGAATAAATTGACAATCGACAACAGCACTCTTGAACACTGTGGATGTCTTGAAGGCGTTTACAGTGAATTTGAACAATGAGCCTGCTTGAGTACAAAACCTCATCTTTCTGCTTATATAATGTCACGACCTGAGGTGAATATTTGGCCACAAAGAGATCTTCCTTGCGACAAGAGATGAATAAGTATCGTCCAGACCGACCGGTCACCTAATAGTTATCCAAGGAGAAAGCAAACAAACTACACTTTCGTCTCTTAATGCTTTAATGTTCAGCCATCCAGAGCGGGGAAGTCTTGTTGCCCAGCTTAGTGTATTCATCTGGTCCGGAACCCTCCCCTTCCTGCAGCTACGATGAAATCAAGAGGACCTCACCTGCAAAATCCTTGAGCTAAAATGATTCCCTCTTCCCCATCAATGTTCAAGCATATTGCGAACTAATTCCCAGAAGAAGCTCCTCCCCAGATCCGTCCATCGACAGCAAACTCAATTTGAGATTCGTATTCCACTTGAATTCCCCTCGTCGACTCGAAGCCATGGACATGGCATCCTTGACCTTTGAATTGCCAGTTTCAGTGAAATTCTGTGAATTTTCCAATCAATTTCAAATGGAAAACCAATCCCCCTCCCCTCGGCACACGACGTCAGTGCAAATTTTCCCAAAAAGCTCATATTGCACCCGCCCGTGTATAGAGCGAATTAAGTTATGCAACCCTGACACGTCAAGCCGCAGCAAGGCTCCCCGCCCCCCCCCCCCCCCCCCTCCCTCATGTCAGCCATCGCCAACGCACAGCGAGTGCCACTGCGTCTCGCCCCCCCCTAAATGTGAACTCAATTTCCATTCCATGCCCATACGGCGGACGCGATGTGACAGCCCCATCAATGGCAAACAATAACAATAAAAATAATAAACAAACAATAAATAATTAATTGCCCGACGATAGTTAATGTATTTATGAACATCGGCAGCGCAGCACCCGCCGCCCGCCGGACCGTCTTGTGTGTGCGCCAGCGATGCGGTAGGTAAATGAAGCCATTTACACTCGCAATAAAAACATGCGCACCACCACCACCACTTTTTATTGATGTGGTGGAATTTTATTTAATATTTATTTTATTTTTTTCGCTGATTACGGCGCCGGTGGCGAGGGCGTCACTGCTGTTTTTGGCTTGTCAACAGAACCTTGGCGAGGCGGGGGGAGGACTCATGAATGTTTGACGAGAGTGTCGTCGTGTTTTCTGGGTCAATGCACTACAGAGGAGTAATTTGCTGCTACTGTTAAAGTTGGTCAATTCAATTGAAAATCCATTCAGTTGTAATGAAATTATAAAAAAAAAACAGGGTGCATCTGAAAAAATATTGTGCATTTTTTTTGTATTCACTAGCTGAATCATGATTTATAAAGCGGCGCCAAGGCTCGTAGTGGAGCTTCTAAAAATAATTTCCTAAATAATTTGTGTTTTATTCAAAATCAGCATTGGCCCTTAAAATTTAACCACCCTTTACAACAAACCGTCTTTTTGCCGCTTAGGCCGTCCGGCCGTTTTAGACGTCTTCTCTGTCTTCGCGGTTATACTCTCAAAGCATTGTCAGTGACTGGGGGGAGGTGGAGTCGTGGTGTGTCTATTTCATTGAGCCAAGATATTCAACGCCACGCCGGTCAATAGGTCTTGACGAATAGTTGCTGGATATTTATTTGTGGGACATTCCTCAATGCCGTGAAGTAGGCCGATAGTTGAGACAATGTGTACGCGTTATGTGCTTGGTGGTAAAATTCGGCAGATGCCGCGGTTTGGTGCCCATTATCGAACATGTTTCTACACCCAGGCCTTCAATCCATTCAATCCTAATTAAGTCTTCCAGCCCTGCGACCGGGATCTAGCGATTCTGTGCCACAGCTAGCTGCAGTGGGTTTCAAGACACCTTCGTTTCTCTGCAGCGCAGTGAAGCATTGACTTTAATGCTGGCCAACCTAATGATTTGGCCATTTGCGCCCATTCGAGACGTCCTGAACGGACCTTGTCTATTACATCCTTCCTGCTTTGCAACGTCCCAGCTTTGTGGTTCATCTCACCCGAAAGCTGCTCAATTGGAAGTCGTCTGTCGCTTGGTGAAGCTGCACTTCGTGATTCTGCCGGTTGGACCTTCCTGGCGGCATAATTTGTCATTCCCAACCCGTATTGCCGATTTTGAACCGATCTTGCTGACCGACGACTTCCTTCCAAGGTCTTTGGCTCTGATAACGATTGTCTCAGTTGCTCATGCTAGGCAGTTTGTTGCCTTCTCAGTGAAGGACTAGTAAAGTCGGGATGCCACGCTTTGAAGAATTCCCCTTACCGGCGTTCTTCTTGTGATGGCTCGAGTGTGTTTCAGGAGGAATTTCAAGTGATACAGCCTACATATACCTGAGCCATCTAGTGGTTTTTTTCTTTAAATCATAGCTTATTTTGACACTGACAGCCGTTTCCGCTCGAAATCTTGACAGGAAGTCAGTATCATACCTCAGCGGTACGAAATGGGTCCCTTTACGCTCGAACAACGTTGGGAAATATTGAAAACCTTCTTTCCAAAGTGACCTCATAGAGGCGTGATTCCAACTATCATTGGGCCTACTTAAGCTCTCCTTAGGGAATGACTTTTTTGTGCCCAAGCTCTTCTGCTTCTGATTTTATTTAATTTGCCTCCGTCAACGGAGCATCTCTCTCATCCTTGACTGGCTGTGTAAATATTTGCCTTGTCATAATTGCAACACATTCTGTCGAAGCAAATGTTGTTGACTACTCTAATCATTGTAGCCGTGGTTGACACGTCATGTTGGTAAAATTGTTGGAAGCACCACGTTCCGAGAATGCTTTCGAATGGCGTCCAGCTGTGGGCTTCAGCTTCAAGTTGGCAACCGTGTGAATCAGAATTGCGGTTGAATCATCGGGCCGGAGCTAAATTGTCATTCAATGAATATGCCTCTAATTCGAGTCAACGTAGGTAAATGAACAAGTTTTGTTCAATTTAACTAAAAAATTATTAGAATCGAGTTTTGAAGCCATTTGGAGACCGATTAAATATACATTTAGGGCGCTCCTCAAACACTTGAAACGTGTTCTGGATGTGGTAAGATCCTTTACTTTCTATGATTCGAAGGCCGTTTGATAAGTCAGTGATTTTTTGAGTTTCCAGCGCAGTAACTGTAAATGCAACACTGCTCCTGTCAGCTGTCATCTACTCTGTCTAGTTTCGAGCATTCTGCGTAATTTATCTTGGGTATGACATCCATTTAAAGCTGTCAATATCGTGTCGTTCAAAAAGTCACGGACTTATCAAGCGACTTTCTTAGAAATGATTGCCAAATTGGAGAAGCCTTAGAAAATTCGGTGCTCATAAATTCACATAATTAATGCAAGTCTCATGGGAAAGGGATTTTTTAACTATGCACAGAGATTCAGTTCAATGGAGCATATTGCCTGATATCTCGATAACAAACAACTCGTGTAATGTTGTCTTTCAAGGGCAATTGGCGCTGACTTATCTGCAGTCTGAGAAGGCGAGCGATATGTCAAACCTCAATAAGAAATTTCGCACGAAAAAGTCCTCCAATTCCAGTTGCACATCGAACTCATTTCCCAATTGGTTCATCGATTCGCGTGATGGCGTCTTACTGGAACCACATCTCGTTCATGTCCAGCTTGTCCATTTTAGACTAACTAATAAGCTCGAAGTCATGAGACATAAGTCGTCAGTGTATAGGGAAAACTGGAAGGTTTCCGCTGGGGCTGGTAAGTACTCTATTTGCAGCTAGTCTGTTTGAAGATGATGAACACCAGTGAAATCCGGCAGGCTAAAAGTGCTAAAGCCATAGGCCACGCAGTGAAATGTAGGCTCTCAGAATGTGAATGCCCTGCTCTAGTCAAGAAGTGAAGTACCGCACAGCAACACATTTCTCCAGCTCGAGCTGACTGAGTAGGGATTTCTGAAGTAAGTTGGTTATAATAAGATGAACATGAGCGCCCAACTCGTGCCATCAGCCGGTTCTTTGAAACAAGCGTCGTTGACACTGGAATTGTTCGAAGCCATTTTCTACCACTCTCCGAGTTCGAATTTTATGAGTATTTTATGGTTAGCAGACTTCCTGAGGGTCTGAAACAATGTTGATGTTCCTGAGAAGGCGTCTTGCAGCAGTGGGCATGCTGGGCTATGAGCTGTACTCATCAGCGCTGGCTGATGTCTTGAGTGAGCCCACACTTACCACTCCCATCACAGTTGGACTCTACGCAAAGTGGGGAAGCGGCAAGAGCTTCCTTCTGAACAAGCTGCGAGAGGAAATGAACAACTTCGCCCACCAGTGGACAGAGCCTCCGATAAGCACCACCGGCCTTCTCTTCCTAGTTTGTCTCCACTTGGCTCTAATCCTAGGTACCGTTGTGGGCTTGATCACATGGTCAGCGATCTGGGGAGGATCGGCGGGACTGCTCTTCCTGGTGGTCGTGTATTTGATTGTCATCGGCATAAGGTATGCAAACTACAGAATGGACATGTACTGGGCGTATTCCATACACCATGGAATAGTGAAGCGCATCGGGCGGCTAAGACTGATCCTACAGGTGGCATTCTGTCATCCACCCGGGGCCCAGAGTGATCCACAAGCAAAGCCGGTTCGGTTTCACTTTGCCGAAGCCAGCGGTGCATCGCCTACTGGGGAGGGAGCTGTGGGGCAAAAGCTGTCGAATCTTTTCGACGCCATTGAGAACCACTACGGTTGGCTAGCGACGCGACTCTGTCGTGCCTTCCGTCCGAAGCCTCTGAAAGCCTCTTCCGGCTGGCGGTGGCGACGAATGTGCTGCGTTCCAATTGTAATCATCTTCGAGCTTGGTTTGCTGACGTTCATAGCTGGGATATCTCTGCTCGTGGCATTCTTCTCATACTACGCAGACGTCGACCGTCAAAGCGTCCTGATGGCCATCTATGTGATAACGGCAATTCTAATCACTGCAAGATGGCCATCACTTGTTTTCCGTTTAGGTTTCAATCTCTCCTTGAATACTCTTAGGATTGGATTATAAGACGGATCCTTCGAATCTTGTTCAATATTTCTACATTCCGTGAGACACAAGCCGATCAATTGTTCCCGGGATTTCAAATACGACCACCGCATCGAATTCGATGTATACTGCGTTGAAATGACTAGAAAATGAAGCGAATCGAGTTGAAACTCTAGCCTTTCCTAGGATTTATTGAAGTGTGCGTATTTGGCCAGCAGACAGTTGGCCAGGTCAGAGCTCGTTTATTCAGAGACAGTACGCTTCTTGAGCGGGGAACGGAAATTAGCCGATCCTGCTAGTCTTAAGAAAACAAAAGCATGGGCCCGCAGTGTATCTTGGAGTAACGTCTTCGGATCACATTCATCTTTGAAAGAAATACTGCTCAGTGATGCCGCCGGACTATAGATCGCCCCAGGAACAGTGCTTTGTGCCGGGTGCATTGATATCTCTGGTATTGCCTGACATTGTTCATGGGACCAAGAACCAACCAAAAAACAAGATTCGTCGCTTAAGACCAACTTTTCGAAAGTTTTATCGGATCTCCTCCAGCTTCTACACTCACCATAAATTGAACGCTGTGGCGGGTATTTCGACTCCAGGTCCTGCGCGACCGGTATTTTGTAGTGTTTTAGACCAAGGTCCTTGCATTAAATCTTCCAAGTAGTCGATCCCAATTGCTGCGAATGGCGACGAACGGCCGTCATTGACACCGGCGGATGTGCAGCAGCAATACAGTGGACTCCCCCTTAGCCGAATTCTCACGAGATATCAAAAGTTACATTCTCTTCGAGCTTGATGGAGTTCGGCGTAGAGAATGGTTTTTTGTATGGAAAATTGAGGGAAATGCCAAAATATGGCGAACACGAGTTAGGAGGAAATTCGACTTAGGAAGACTGTATTTTACTCTGAGGGCACTCTGCCCTTGGCTTGATGTCCAAGAGCCTATTGGTGTGGTGCTACGAGGGGGCGTTCAATATATTCTCGGTATCGGGGTGAAGCTGTGGTTGTATATATAAATTGACTTATTTATCAAGTAATACTATTATTTTAGTGCATTCATGTAAAATTTCATATAAATGTGATTATTAATTCGCGTTTTATCTCTAGTTAAACAGAATCATAATGATCAACTGAGACGATGATGGTGAAAATTGAGCATCGCGCTGTAATTAAATTTCTCACTAAGCAAGGAAAAAGTCAAAAAACTATTCATGAAGAGATGGTCTCTGTTTACCAGGGTTCCGCACCTTCATTATCAACTGTGCAAAAGTGGTCAAGTGAGTTCAAGAGAGGCATAGAGAGCATTGAAGACGACCCCCGCTCCGGCTTTTTTTTTTCTTTTTAATGGTTTGCGCCAATGGACGTCGAATCTTCTTCAAGATACTGGGAACCCGTGCTACCAGCATGAACGATTCACGAGATATTATTCTCCTTTGTCCTCGCGCCTACGTCCTAAACCACACCTCTGCACACTTCAACCACTCTCCCCGCGGTAGGTGTTACTTCGCGGGGCTGGTTTGCAATTATGCTCTATTCTTTAAGGCCGCCTCTTGGGCTCTTCTTAGAGCTTCAGCTCTTCGTAGTGCGATCTGCACGTTAGCTATGAAAGAGCAGACCTCTGTCCAGTCGCTCTCAGATCTCGTCATGTAGCTGCAGCGTACGAGTTCCTCCGGGGTTGGCAAGTTCTCTCTGTCTTCGGCGAAGCGTGTGCAGTAGAACACTGCATGCTCCGCGTCTTCATTCACGTCTGGACATTCAGAGCTTATAGGTGAGGTATCGTGTCCAAACCTGTGGAGGTATTTCCGATAGCCACCATGCCCTGAACAGGAACCGTGTTAGATGGAAATTACAGTTCCCTATTTTCGCTATGGCTTGAATTGGTGGCGAGGTAAACGCAAACGATAACGACCGTAAAATGGTAGAAATGCGGGAAAAAACATTTTGACAACCCAATGATGTCGAGGCTACAGGCAAAGTTGACCAATATCATCCATTGTGATGTACTCCACTTGTGGGACGCATTTACAGTCTTTCTCCCTCTCTTTAGGGCGATTAAATTGTCAATTTTTTGACAGAACGCAATGGATTCTGTGGGTCGTAGCCTTACGTCTTTCCGTGACGAAATGGCACTGCCAACGGAGCATAGTGATGGAGCAAGTTGGTCATTATCATCTATCGTGATGCATTCCACTTGTGGGCCGCATTTTTTTTTTACGTTTTTTGCAACAGGTTGTATGGACCGGAGCCCTAGGTCTCTCCATGACAAATAGGCACTGTCAACGGACCGTGTTTGCCCTTGACACATGTCACTAACACTAATCACCCGTGAACTGTCAAAAGTGTAACACCAAACAATCACCCATTAATTCCGCAACCTCTCAAAGCATTAACAGCAGCCATCAAAAATCGAATTCAGCGCCCAGTGATATCACTGCAAATCTAATCAACTTCTAATCATTCGCAGAAATCCGAAAGGAGGTGAGACTAGGTCAAGTTCTGACTGTAATCAACAGAAACTAATTGCCAACGTCGCGTCGTCTTATCAGATTCTCCGCCGCCGCCCGCGTGTCAATGTCAGTGCTTCACTGATTCTCTGAAAACCTACTTCGTCGTTCCCTGATAATCAATCACAAGCACAAACAAAAAAAATAGCACAATTCCCACGAAGGTTGCTTCGGAAATCGGTTGAAATTTGCGTGCCACTGTATCTTAGATATCCGGGTAATTGACATGCATCGCACAGAACAATCGCTGGCTGTTAGCCTGCCATAAACGGTCGTCAAACGATGGTCCGATAATTTTGGGCGAAATGATCGTTTTATAGCGTTAAACACCCGACAATTAATTACGTGTCGGCAGACTTGAAAAAAAAAAAAAAACACACCCATCCATTTCAAACGGTGCTATTGGAACGTGAATCGTCGATAACACGTGCCCAAAAGTCGAATATCGAACCGATAAACAAATAACAAACACGGATCAGGGGCTGGGCTCATTTGCCAACCGCTGAGTCACCCTGTACATGCAGTTTGCACTGCATCGGTCGGCTTTGGATAGACGATAAATTCCGACCGAGTGCCGGGGGATGGGGTTTGATTGATTGTCTATAGATTAGATTCCATTGTAAGGAGCATTCAGCTAATGAATTAGTTCAATGGATGCAGACGAGAGCAGTCCACCGACCGGGGGGAGGACCGGAGTGAGGCGAGTGAGCCAAGTGTGGAGTGAGGGAATCAATATTCGACTGACAATTGGAATTATTAAATGTGAGCTCGCATGAAAGGCGAGGCCGATGGAGAGGTGGTCTGATTTGGAAATCTAATTGATCACGATAAATGCTGTGGCACAGACATCCACCGCCAGCCGGTGGCCCCGTAATGGGGTGGTTACTTTGCGTGACAGAGTTTCGTTTCGTATGAATGGGACGTGCGGTGGGTATTCTGATTGATGTCTATCAACTGATTAATCGATAATTGTGCTCGTTGCTGATGTTCTGAATGTGAACTGGAGGAGACGTTTAATTATCTTGTTTTCTCTGTGAGAGTCTCTGCCTTTGTGGGGGAATGATTTCATTGGATTGCAGTTATATACATGTTTGCAGCATATAACCGTTAAACCATCCTTTTCATCCTCTCCTCGTCAGGCGCAATGGGTAAGGCCGCCTTAAGACAACTCCAATCTGAACTGCTTCAAAAAAACGACGTCGGACTATGTTTGGACAATCTTATGAGTTATTGTCTACAATCCTCACTTAAAGTGAAACAATTCTGAAGACGTTCACGGCAAAGAATACCAAGAGATATTGTTTGATGTGTCAGGTTCGATGTGAGAGTCATTTAGAGAAGAAGCAATCCAAACAGGAGATGCTTGCGTGCGATCTTAGCTCATGTTTGCTTCGACGATGCCATCTGGAGGAGATTCAACGACGAACTGTATGGGATGCATGGCGACGTGAGCCTCGTCAGGCGCCTAAGGATATAACGCTGGTAGAGCGCATGGACAACTTTGTTCCGTGCCGTATAAATGAGAGCTTTTGTTGAACTCTTTCAAGATAAATTTGCTGAACTGCAGTGGTACCCTGTTTTGGGCACCAAGGCGGGGTTTTTACTGTTTTTCTTCAATAAAGTCGAAAACACAAGGCAGGCGGCTGAAAATTTATTTATGGTCCTGATGCTGTAACAGGCAATCATGCGCAGATTTGGTCGCGTCGACTCCGTTTCGGTAATTTCGATGTCAAAGATGCACCACGCTCTGGCAGGCCAATTGTCGAAAATGCCGATAAAATCATGGAAATCGTCGAGTCTGATCGCATTTAAGCACTGTTTCGATTGCTAAAGGAGCTAAAAATTGCACAAAAAATCGCTTGGAACCATTTGAACAGGACTGTATGGGTACCACACGAGTCAACGCCAAAGAACCTCATGGACTGAATTTGTATCAGCGAATCATGGTGACTGGTGAAGAAAAGTGGATCACTTACAACAACGTCAAGCGAAAACGGTCGTGGTCGAACCGCGGTGAGTCCGCGCAATCGGTGGCCAAGGCGGGAAGGTCTTGCTGTGTGCTTGGTTGAATTGGTGATCTCCTACGGCAAACCTCTAACAATTGAACCGTCTGAAGGAGGCAGTCACTCAGAAGCGGTACATAGTAGAGGAATTTTGTTCGATCAGGACAACGGCAGGCCAAACACATCGATAGCGACTTTGGGAGCTTGGTTCGGTCCTCATGCATCCACCTAATACAGGACCGCAGGATCTAATAGAGCACCAAGTGATTACCACCTGTTCCTGCCCTTGGCGAACGAATTTGCTTATGAAACAAGAGTCTCTCTCAGTTTTTCGCGAGTAGGAACACGAAGGCTTTTACTAGGGCTCACTATGACCATCCGGTCCGTTGTCCTGTCACGTTCGGCTTTGTGTCCAAAACCCAGTAAGGCACTTGCCTGCAAAAGACAAAGATATCTATCCAAGCACCTACTATCAGAGGAAGAAATTAAGTCACTAGAATCTCTCATCTCTCATCTCTCATTCTCAGATTCCTAGAGGAAACTGGATTAGAGAGTATACTCTAGAACAAATCTCGTCCACCTTTGCACAAAAGGAGTGCATAGCTCTCAATATAACTCTGAAAATAACTATATGCGTAGAAAAACCGAAAGAGAGCAAGGTATGAAAAGGGGCCACAATAGATCTAAATTTCGCGGTCCAATACACCCTCAACAACGATGCCTTAAATTGGGCATATAGCACGTAGTCATTTGTCAACCAGTACTGTTCAAATCAAAGTTGTCTTTTTGAACACCCTTTACCTTATATTTTCACTTCAACGGGTGCCTCCCACGTTAATGTTTATAAAAAAAAAAACCCAAAGGGAATGACCTTGCGCATCTAACCGCGGTCAAGCCATGAACATACACGTGGACACAGCAATAAAAACCAACTAAACTGTCCGGCAGTTAAGCACGCTGACTGCCCACCATTATCTGGAGCAAATGTTCTCCCCATTTACGTTTAACCACATATTCATAAAATCTGACTTAATTTTTGTTCATACGCTGCTTCGCGAAAAACAAACATATTCCCACTGTCGCAAAACACCAGCACAACAGATCCGCGGGGGAGGAGTGGGAGGAGGGGATAACATCAATCATATCCTTGTTTTAATGACCCCACAAAAGTGAATCCGGCTGGGTGGTTACAGCGTAATTTCCATTCAAAATGAATTCCATGAATTCCATTTGAAGGATCGCGGCGAATTTCCAAGCGAATAACTTCGAAAGGTTAGTTAAACTTTTTCGCTCACTAATTTCCTGTTTGTTGTGCTTGTGCCCCGCAAGTTTTCCTCCTTCTGTGTCTGTTTTTGCGCCGCTTTCCGGTTTGTTTCCGTTCGCCTCCCTCCATCTGTCAAAGACGTTGTAACCAGCAATTCTCATGTCGGCTCTTGGCAAATGTCCTGCCACTAACTCGCCCATTTCCTTGATTAAATTGGCAGGAATCTGTCTGTCTGACCTCCTCCCTAAGCAGAGTGGCATCGGCGAGAGCACAAAAAATAAACGCAAGTCATGCGGACAAGTATGGAAGGAGGGGGGAGGGGGGGAGATAAAGGAAACCCTCTCAGATCCACGTATATCCTGTCGATAAAATTAATTCGCCTCTTTGCGTTGCCTTAACTTTGACTGTGCCCGAGGTAGTAGCTCATTTAAGGTCGTCGTAAGGATTTATGTGTGTCCCCGGGGGGCGAGCGTTGGCTGGGACAGGAATGCACAGCACTTCTTCGCTGTCAGTCTTGATGGCGGGTTCTGCGTCCTGGTGAGCAGTAGTTCCGTTCCGTTGGCGCACTCAGGCAAAAGCATTTGATCAATTGGCGTCTTGACAGTTTTTAATTGAGTCGCGCCAAAGTTCAACGGCTCTCTCTCTCTCTCTCTCCTAATGAGTCGTAACAATTCGAGGAGGGTGCTTGCTTGCTAATGATTACCTCTCAAGCACGCCTCGCGCATCGTCCTTCCCTGCCATTCATTCGGCGGTCCATTCGTTATCCATCGATTAATTGAGAAAGTTTGTTGCCGCTGTTTCCACAACTCATTAACTTTGCTCGTTAGAGCCACTGGGCTTTGGATAGTTGTGCGGCGTGGTGTGGTGTGACGGCGACTCTGTGAGCCAGTGTCACACAATTCATCAGCTCGGCGACACCTCTCCTGCGGGGTTGATCTTGGAACTGAACTTGGAGTGACAGATGAACGGCCAAGGACGGCGAGTGCTGCCTTGCGCTTGATGGCCACTCTCCTGCTGACGATTTCACGGGCGAGTGCACACCTTCTGATGCGACAGGATATCGATTGAAATGTGAAAAGTGGTGGGTGGTCGCTATCAACTCGACGGAAATTACTTGACTCATCAGAGCAACTCGACACTTATTACTCTGTCACCTTTCGTCGCCACGATATTGAGCGGGAGGGATGCACTAAATCATGTGTCCTTCGTTAGAGGGGGGGGCGGTCGCCCGGCAGTTCGTCGTTGTTCGCGTCAAATATGAAACTTTTTAATTGCATCTGATGACGGTCCCATTAGGGATGGAGTCTGGGGTACTTACCAGTGCCAGTGCCAGTGGGTGGAGTGCCGCAGGCGGGCATTTGTTTTATGTCAGTCGCAGCGGCGATGGCGGAGCACGGGGACGTGTTGTGCACTCAAAGTTGCGTCGGGTGGTTATGTGCAATGAATTCTCAAGTAAGTTTCCGGGAATTTTGGAATTCGTGCTAAAAAGTTTTGTGCGCGCTTTGAAGTGAGTACATGTGAGGAACATTCCCTCGAAAAGTTCGGGCTTTTTGTGTCAACTTTTGAGGCTCAAGCATAATCAGTGATTCGGAAGACATGGCTGATGTCGTGTCAGTCGGTCGGAAGCGAAAACCATTCGGAATTTGTTTCCTCTGAATGAGAGAGTTTTGGAGAAAGAATGCTTTTTTAAGCCTTTACAACTCAACACCATATAAAGGGTGTTTTTTTTTTTTTTTTAGAGATATAGAACTTAAAGTTGGCAACACCATTTTAACTGGCGACCATTTTTGTCAGCTGTCCAGTTATTTATTCTTAGTTTGACTTGGCACTTCTTGGTTAGCATAGCATAGTTGGCATAGCAAGGCGTAGATTCGGTGAATGGGCCCAAAACAAGATTGCCGTTGATTCCAATTTTCATAAACGAAAAAGGAAAAATCGTGCACCTCCTCTGCTCTTGGAGCCACCTCTTAAGTAAGCCTTACTAGCGTCATTATCCATGCTCATCGCCATATAAAGTGTACCAATTGGTGTACAGAGTAACAGGTCACCTTAGCATACACAATTCAATATCCAACGGAGACACGTTTTGTAAAGGGTGATTTTTTAGCTATTATCTTTTTGGCAACACTGGTTTAAACAGCTGACGCACGTTTCGTGTTTTGTTTCACTGTTAAACATCTTCACTTTGGTCTATAATTTAACCATGAATCGTCTTACAAACGAACAACGCTTGCAAATTATTGAATTTTATTATCAAAGTGCGTGCTCTGTTAAGAAAGTTCATCGCGCGCTTCTTCCATTTTATGGTCAGCTCATTTTTGGCTCAATAGGTACGTAAATAAGCAGAATTGTCGATTTTGGAGTGAATATCAGCCGGAAGCATTGCAAGAGCTACCAATGCATCCAGAAAAAGTCACAGTTTGGTGCGTCTTATGGGCTGGTGGCATCATTGGACCGTACTTCTTCAAAGATGATGTGAATCCTAATGTAACTGTGAATGGTGAGCGCTACCGTGAGATGATATCCAACTTTTTTTTGTCCAAAATGCAAGAGCTTGACTTGCATGACATGTGGTTTCAACAAGACGGTGCCACATGCCACACAGCACGCACAACAATGGATTTATTGAGGGGCGAGTTCAGTGAACATTTTATTTCACGTTCGGGACCGGTCAATTGGCCGCCTAGATCGTGCGATTTAACGCCTTTAGACTAGATTTTGTGGGGCTATGTTAAAGCTCATGTCTATACAGACAAGCCCGCTTCAATTGACGCATTGGAGGACAACATTGAAGCATTTATTAGTGAGATACCGGCCGAAATGTTGGCAAGAGTGTGCCAAAATTGGACTAAGCGGATGGACCATTTGAGGCGCAGTCAAGGTCACCATTTGCATGAAATAATCTTCAAACATTAAATTATATGGACCGTACTATCGATTCAAATAAAGATTTCATGCATTTTTCTGAATTTTATTTGTGCTTTTTTGAAAAACTTTCTTATAGCTTTTAAAAAATCAGCCTTTACAATGCCGAATATTATGGTCAGGCAACACTGTTTCGGTGAGCGTTTCGAAATTGAAGTATTGGACCGCGAAAGCTGGTCTAATGGTGTCCCAACACAAGAGCCTAGAAGTCTGATGGCATCTAAGACGGAATCTAGAGTGGGGCCAGGAGTCTTTGGACCCAACACAAGGATCTCCGTACCAATGGGGTCGAATCCTAGAGCGTTCCAAGTCGAAATCCACACCATCGAAGTCTGCGCCAGACAAAACCTCCACAAAACCATTAAGGGCGCTAGTATACTGATATTTTCAGACAGTCAAGCAGCACTAAAGGCACTCTCGTCTAACCTAATGGACTCCAAAAGTAGAAACAGTAGAAAACAACCTACAATCGCTTGCCAGACACAACAAAGTGAAGCTTGGCTGGGTCCCTGCACACAGTGGGATTTTAGGCAACGAGTTCGCAGATGAGCTCGCGAGGGCTGGCTCGGAATCTGCCTTTATCGGTCCTGAACCGTACTATAATGTCAATTGGACAGCAGTCACAACTCTGATTAACGAATGGGAAAACAAATTTCGCCTAGACCTGTGGACACATGGTCATGGTCTTAGGCAATTCAAACGAATAATCAGGCCTTATTCATATAAGGAAATACTCAATCTTAACAAAACAAACATAAGATTGGTAATAAGCTTTCTTACCAGCCATTGTGGCCTGAACTACCACCTTAACAGTTTAAACCTGTGTCAAGACAAGGTCTGTCGGCTTTGCCTCGAAGGTGATGAAACTTCTGAGCACATGTTGTGCGGATGTCCGGCAATAATACGGTTAATGAAACGTATCTTTCATAGGGAGATACTCACTTCAGGGGTTTTAAAAAACTCCACTACGAAAGACTCACTATCTTTCATGAAGGAATTCCAATCCTCCGATACAATAGATCTACATTGGTCTCGGTGTAGTTGCCTTCACGGCATGGGTTGTACGATCGACTAGAACCGTGCTTTAACACGTCGCGTCTCAGAAAGCTGTCGGCTACCTGACCGTAATCTGAGCGAGAGCGTACATTTCTTATAAAAACGCAAAAACTGACAGCGACTGAAAGGTCGTTGAATATAAGGACGCCCAGCGTGATGTCCTTAATCAGTGGTGGGCATCTTGTCTTAGCTAAACAACTGTCAACTCGCAAAATACGTACATCTTCGTGGCTAGACCCGGAAAAAAGGACCACTTGCAGACACTCAGACAGTTCCTGCTCCCGAATTGACGTTGAGTTACGACGCCGAGTAATCCGATATGTTTTGCAAAACTTTGCTTATCTTTGCTCTCAAATGGATCTACTTTCGGTCTGGCAACAGATCGCAATAACTCAGTAATTATCGAAAGATCCAAATGTCTCGATTAAAGCTAATCGGAGCACATAACTCAAATCCAATCGCCACTAGCGACGCAGCAAGTCTGATGTCTTGACAAGCGCACCAACTATGCGGCCACTCAAGTGCACTGGCTGCGTCCGACAAGTTTCGCAACTTCTTCGCAGTTAAGCTTGATGTTTCCATTGGAATTCGAAATAAACTACTAGTCCAATAAATTTGCAAAAAGCAAAAAACAAACAAAAAAAAAAACCAGCCAACCCGTCAAGAGAGAAACGAGACAAAAAAGCCGATGGACGAGTGCTTGCCGTTGCCCCAAAAGCAAGAGATGCATTCGTAGGCACTCGCAGTCGGCTGGCTGGGGCGCCCCTGCAGTCTGTGGCAACTTGTCATTTTCGCTTTAAACTGTGATATCTATTTGAGGTGGCCACGTGACTGGAATTCGCAAATGGACAGGCGACCATTTGTTTATTGACTTCGCGCGACCGCCGCTGTGTTGCAAGAAATTATTGCCGTCGCCACATGGTCCCGTCCCGTTTTGGTCCCCCTCTCCTCCCCCCCCCCCCCCCCCCCCCCCCCCCCTTGGCGAGGATTTTGCAGGATGAGCCAACGAGGTGAGAGTGTCCCAAGCGGTGAACCCTCCCAGATGCACAACGTGGGATGTCGCAGACGGTCGACGGCGTAAATCTACTGGGATTCGGTGCGGTTTGTGTGTCAGAATAATGATGAATGTGCCGGGGGCTGCACACGAGGTATTTACACATTTCAGTGTTGTAACAGCACGAGATACAATGCCACTCCATGCAAGACTAACGATGGATCCGTGAGATGTTGATGATGATAAGCGAGCCGGTGGCGGCACCAGCAATGACATACGGCAACATTAGTCGCATTGCGATACATCATGTGGGGGGCACATCTGCGCCGATCCACTGATGGGCATCGGGACCGTCAGTAGCTTCAGTGGCGCATCGGTAGCACCAGGCCAACAGTAACGAATGGCTCAACTGGCACGACCAGAGGAAGGGATTGAGGAGAGTTCGGCAGAGCCGCCGGAAGCACTGCTCTCCAACTGGGACAGAATAATGTGCTGCATAATGACGGATGGCTAAATGAATGAGCGCTTTGAATTTTCACTTCTGGTGATTATCTTGTTTGACGGGAATGTACTCGTCCCGTTTCGTCTCGTGTGTCCATCTGCTTGTGTTGCGCGGCATTAACTTGGATCCGCGGTGTAATTTGTTTTCGAGGGAACTGCAAATGTGGTGTCACTCTGAAATAAATGCCTCCTCCGTGGACTGATGTTTGTTTCTCTTGCTTTCTGTTTGTCGTTTGTCCAAGCGGGGCGGCGGCGCGGTCATTCATCTTGAAATTTTTGTTTGTACAAGCTTCTCAGTGATTACAGTTGTCTTTGGGCGCTGAGCAATTTGTCGACTTGTAAATGACAACCGCCGTGGGCTCTTGTTTGGTTTGCTACAGATTAATTGCGAAAAAACAAATGTCACCGAAGTCGGTCGGGGAAATTATTTGTTCACCCATTTCATTTCGGGCTTGACAACCGGTCGATTACCTGAGGGTATGACATTTGAAATTGGTTTTCGGCGACGCAATGTGGCCATCGTACCGACCTGGGAATAACCAAAATTACAGTCTTGGGAGTAACCTTGATTTCAGCATCAGCACACACACACACATCGAACATTCGTGGAGGTGGACAGTTTTTGTAAAGAAGGCTGGAGTAACACACCTCGCGTGAGACGAATGACGATAAATCACATCTTGTCCAACAGACTACAGTCCGACGTGAACGTGGGCCTTGTTCCTACAGCAACTACTCGAGATGTGCTTCTTACTGTGCTCACATGAGTACAGGTGACCTGCAGTTTTGATGCCGACTCAAACGATGACGAACTTTGAGAGACTACTTCTAGACAGGAGCAGCGTTGCTGGACAAATATTTTTCAAAGTGGCAACACTCCCACCAAAAATGAGTGCCACAACCGGAAATATACCAAAATATACATTTTTAAACAACTTTATGAATAAAAAGAAAATGTTATAGAAACATTAAATAATTAAGTTAATAAATAAATAAAGCACCATTTACACATATTCACCGAAACTTAACGATCGTTCAACTCTTTCGGAAGGCAGATGCATGCAATGCATGTCTTATACACGTGCTATTTCAATCAAAAAGTGTCTGAAACGCTGAACAGGAGTACTTTTTGAGTACTGACAGAGACTCGAGGTGGAGCCGTGAGTTACCTAGTACTAGCCAAAATTGTAAACAAATTGTTCGAAATTTAATCCATTCCTTAACAGCAACGACGAAGTCGATCTGGCCACTGATCAACTGAAGTACGTAGCGCATCCATTCATCGACCGCTTTAAAGATTGAATATGTGATTGTCGCCACAGAATAAGCCATTGTCTCTGATACGGAACATAATTTGGTGCTCAAAGGATTTAGCCCTGGGCTGCCAGATGGGCAGTCATCATTTTTGCGTGTCTTTCCTGCCTTATGAGAGGGAGCGAAGACTTGTTGAAAGCTGCACGGTTTATTTTCGAATAGTATTGTGTATGAAGAGGTTTCTCTAAAACCTCCGTTTGGTAAACTTTTACAGAAGCCATCTGTTGTACGAGTTGAACTCTCGGAATGCGTTCACACGCATGTCGAGCATTACTCCTTCTTCTTGTTGAAAGGCCTTAAACTAGACATACACAGTCTAGCACGATAGTTCGGTTCAACGTTCTTATATGATTGAATCAGAAAGGACAGCACAAATTGGATGACCTTCCCCTAACAAAAAACATCCCCTAAATATACCGTAAATAAGTTTCTGCATTTTTACGAATGATTGGTAAGAATTAAGTTAATCCGTTTCCCCTGATCTTGCTTGCTCAGCGTTATGGAAATTCCTTATTTTTCGACGAAATTTAAGGCTGTTACAACTGTCTGCCCTCCCTGAGCAGCAAAAGTGGTTCGATTTAAGTCAAATATGCGCCGTTATGGTGGATTATTCGTTGTCATTTTGATGGTAATGCCGTTATCACTCACAAAAGCCCTCGTTCCTACTCGCGAAAAACTGAGAGTCTTGTTTCGTAAGCAAACAGGAACAGGTGGTAATCACTTGGTGCTATTGGTCCGGACTATTAGGTGGATGCACGAGGACCAAACCAAGCTCCCGAAGTTTTTGGCGAGTCGCTACTGATGTGTGTGGCCTGACGTTGTCCTGATCGAACACAATTACTCTCCTGTGGGCCGCTTCTGAGTGACTGCCTCCTTCAGACGGTCCAATTGTTGTTAATACAGGTCCGAGGTTAGAGGTTTGCCGTAGGAGATCAGCAATTCAACCAAGCACACAGCCTTGGCCACCGATTACGCGGTTCGACCACGACCGTTTTCGCTTGACGTTGTCGTAAGTGATCCACTTTTCTTCACCAGTCACCATGATTCGCTGATACAAATTCAGTCCATGAGGTTCTTTGGCGTTGACTCGTGTGGTGTCCATACAGACTTGTTGAAATGGTTCCAAGCGATTTTTTGTGCAATTTTTAGCTCCTTTAGCAATCGAAACAGTGCTTAAATGCGATCAGACTCGACGATTTCCATGATTTTATCGGCATTTTCGACAATTGGCCTTCCAGAGCGTGGTGCATCTTTGACATAGAATTTACCGAAACGGGCGACCAAAACTGCGCATGATTTCCTATTACAGCATCAGGACTATAAACATAAAACACACTTTCAACTGCCTTCGGATTTCGATTTTTCGAAGTAAATCTTCGGAATATGGCGTATTTTCTCTTTGCTGGTGTCCATCTTTGACTCGCACTCATACAAAACTGAGTCAATCACCCACAAAACTTTCCGTGAAGTGTTTTTAGTACGAAATCTTATCTTTCTAACATCATTTAGTATGGTCCGATGGGACGTATACATCGCGAGATGTAAATTACTGAAGCCATCTGGATTTCCTTGCAGCGACAGAGTGAGACGCCCCTTCTGTATAATTCTCACACACACAACGGTCATCGCTTCACTCTTTAAACATAGTTCAATGCCACTAACTGGAGTCGTCAATCAAAGAAGAATTTTCGAAGCTCTTAGTTGTCTCAGAACGCTTGTGCCTGCCTAAAATCAGGAATTCCATTCCGCCAACATTAATTCGCTCTTTGTCTCTTCCAAAAATACTCTTCCGCCACTCCCTGAATTTACAAAAATGCATCACTTGGTCTCACACACCAAAGCTCTTATAATATTGATCATCACACTAACGAGCTCGCATTTGTTTCTCCTTCAATTCCAGGCGGATCCGATAGCAACAAAGGGAAAAGCAAAAAATGGCGCAAAATCTTGCAATTTCCGCACATATCGCAATGTATACACCTCAAAGACAAATTAGGTAAGAGTCCCCCCTCCCCCAGTCACACGTTTTCCCCCCACATCACACGTCACTCTCTTCTTTCAGATATAAGCTATGGTTACGTCATAGATCAACAGCCAATCGGACGGATACTCTTCCGGCAGTTCTGTGAGAACAAACGTCCGATCTACTTTAGATATATATCGTTCCTTGACCAGGTGCAAAGGTGAGTCCGTAAACGTCAAGCCAACGTTGCGAAATCAAATACCTCTTGCGAATCCTCCTAGTTCATTAGTGATGATTGAGTGAAGAAATCATATATTTTCCAGATACGAAGTCGAATACGATGAGCATCGTATTGCCATTGCCAAAGAGATCGGTCGGCGATTTCTAGTGATCGATGTTGGCTCCACAGACACCGTCGATGGGAAGACAACCACAACAACCGCATCGCCCACATCCCAAGATGAATCACACCAAACAGAGACTGACAGCAATCATGATAAACATCAAAAGCATCACATCGATGCATCAGACACTCGCAATCACAACGGAGAGGAGCACAATGGCGTGGCCACCGATGACAGTGGTGGTGGCGGCGGTGGCGGTGGCGGTGGCGGCGGCGGTGTATGTGACACTGGCGGCGGGGATACCGGCAAAAACATCTCATATTGGGAGAGTAACAAGGAGAACTGCCACAATTCCACAATGATGGTGTCAAATGCCAAAATTGGTTTCCGCTATGGCAACGACGATCATGTCCTCGATGTGCTGAATGACGATCTCATCGCTAGGGTCCGCGACAAGATAACAAGTAATTGACACGTGAATTAGTCGCAATATGTCCCTGTCCGTCTAATGTTTGTTTTGCTTTACGTTTCAGGTGGCAGCAAGGAACTCTTCGAGCCGTGCGTCAATGCTGTGAAGTCTTTTCTAGCTGGCGAACCATTCCGGGAATTCGAGACTTCCATGTATTTTCACCGGTAAGGCATATACATATATCAGCCGCACTCGCGGACGTCGAATCAGATTAACGCCTGGCTGGCCATCCTCTCCATAGGGGAGAGCTCACTCACTGCTGGCCCTTATTATGCTTGACAATAATGGGGGAAAGCACATGTAATTACTATTGACAATGTGTCGCACGACTATCTGAATAATTATCTTAAAAAGTGCGCACACCTGAATGCTTTTGGTGTGGTAAACAACACAGCGTTACGCAAAATTGAACCATCGAAAGGAAAACAACTTGTTTACCCGATGTTTGCAGTTTGTTGTGTGTTCAACATGTTCTGCTGTGCGTTACGACGAAAATGATGGCTTCGATTTGGCTGCTTTTTGTGTGCGCCCCAAAATGGAATTAAGCTGCAAAAGCAATTTAAATATTACATTCGGGCATTTATTATTTTTTCCCATGAATCTCATTTGCATCGTTGGAAAACGAATTAATGACTACGATGATGACTGCTTTTTCTCCTCACAAGAGGATATGTTGTTTTCCAACTGAAAGGTTTGCAATCAGTGCGGGCGCAAATTGCAGGCGCTCATCTGACATCATCTGAAAGCATATTTAAACGCCTCTTCACCTCCTCCTTGAAATGTTTATATGAACCCCCTTTTGTCCTCGCGGGGCAAACACTTCTTTCTCCCATACACACCCTGTCTTCTTTTTCTTGCCCAAATTTCCAGTTGCTCGTGTGATGCCTGCAGATGTTGTTGTTCCGCAAAATGTACAAAACCCATTAAACTGAGTTTGAGCCTCCATGTGACTGCCGAAAGTCGCATGATTGATGTGTGCGAGAGAAGTGCGAATTCGTCTTCTGTATTTGCAATCACATTTTACAGGCTGTCAGATGACTTTGATCCATTAGAAGAGTGTAATCAGTAATCACTTTCAATCGGCAAACTGCCGTTTCATGGAATTTTAAGGCAGCTTGAACAGCCGCATGCATAGATGATGACAATGTAGAATTTTTATTTCCATTATCATGTCTGCTGGCAGTCGTGTCATGCTCATCCTTGACGCAGAAGTCCTTAGGAATAGAATAGATTTCTTTAATCAACCGTCTTTCAAAGATTTCGTCCAACCGTGTGGAGCATGAATGATGAACTGCCTACGCAGTAAGGTAAGAGTGACTGAGCATGTTTTCTTAACCATGCTCTCACATTGGATCCATTGGATCCAGGCGCCGGGGGGAATAAAGCTGGAAAGTCACAAGCTTTATTCCCCCCGGCGCCTCGTTGAATATCTGCAGCGCATCCTGCCTCTGAAGGTGTTGTAAGCGCTTTGTTTGTATTATTCGTCTAATTTGTTAGTACTCTTGCTCCTCATTCCTGCAGCTTCTACAGAAGTGATTGTAGGGCGCTTCTGGCTTGATTGCCTACGAGGCAGTGTCCAGTTATTACCAACTATGAACATAGAATCCAATCTCAAATAGAACGACATGGCATAGCAAGACCTAGCCTCCGATGTCGTACACAGCTGGAAAGGGACCTCAATCAGTTAACGTACGTAACTAGAAGCAACTAGCATTACACCGTGCTGGACGGAGAGGAATGATGGCTGAGGTCCCACCCCAGCACGGTCTATAGCGCCAAAGAAAGAAGAAGGTTCGGATGTGCACTTCGAGTTCTTGGTCCTGTCTAGCGTTTCTGGGAGTATGCATGTCCTGATTGACAAACCTCTAAGGGACGCATATATGTATGTATCTTAGACGCTCCACTGTCAGTTCTGTTCGGATGTGCACTACGAGTTCTTCGGTCAGTCCAGAGCGTCTGAGAGTATGCTTGTCCTGATTGACAAACCTCTAAGGGATGCATATATGTACTTTAGACGCTCCACTGTCAGTTTTGTTCACATTAGTTCCAAGATTTTAAACACAGATGACATATGGAATGACAGGAGAGTTAAGGAAAGGGTGTTTTTTTTTAGCGAGAGAAAAATGATTTCAATGTCCATGAAATTGAATTTAGTTGACAGATCATTGCATGGCATTTATCATTCATCAAGTCCTGTATCCCCTTTTGGGTCCTAGGACCTCTGCAACGTCATTTGCCATCGTGTTCGGTTTCTGGCAATGTGCCTCAGTTCGCCCCGAAATCTCTCCCAGTTGCCGTGCTTCCTTCTCGACTGATCTCCGCCATTGACCGCGCGCGTGATCTTCCATCCTGCGTTAGTAGGCTCCATTGCATCGCCTGGTTTGCAATTGCGGAAAGCCGTTGGTCCAGTATTCACGTACTCTTCGCAGTACATTATGCCGCACTTCGGCAGTGACAAAAGTAAGTAATCATGTCTTTCTACCGAGCTCACCGTTGACTGAAACCTTGTGACTCGACAATGGCTTCAGTTTGAGTTTCTCGAATTGAAGCATGTTTTTCAACGTACGTTGCTCTGGCGTGAGTCTATTCGTGATAAATTGCCAAACCAAACCGACCTCAAAACAACCAAGGACTTTCAAATCCGGAAAATGTCAGTCCTCCACATCTAAACAAAACACCCTTTACTATTAACGCAGAATTTAAAGAGCAAGGCTTCGTTTTTCGAAAATTTGGTCTTGTCAAAATGAACCACTTAGTAATAGAGCGCTGGAACGTGCCAACCCTCTCAGAGACACCCAGACTGAACCAAGTCTGCTCCGAGTTGCGACGCTACCACCCTGAATTCCTTCGTCTCCCCGAAATGACAGGTCAAGGCGACTTCCAAACGCAGACAAGCGGTCCGAGTTGCCACGCTACCACCCTGAATTCCTTCATCTCCCCGAAATGACAGGTCAAGGCGACTTCCAAACGCAGACAAGCGGTCCGAGTTGCCACGCTACCACCCTGAAATCCTCCGTCTCCCCGAAATGACAGGTCAAGGCGACTTCCAAACGCGGACAAGCGAGTTCCTCGTCTATAGCGTCAACGACACGGAGTTGGCATCTTGTCATCTCCGGCCGCAAAGAAGTCACTTCTGGAGTTCAAACCAATCTCGATATCGGCTCAATGGTGTTCACCCATCTGCTTAGATCGAAAACACACAGTAAGACAACAGACAACACCGACGAAATGAAATTAATCATTCGTTGCCTATTGTCGGTGCGCTGAACAAACTGAACAAACAGAGCTAATAGTGAAAACAAATCGCTGTAGTCTCCTCCTAGTGCAGTGCTTCTCGAAAGCTGTTTAGTTAACGTCAACAATTCGAGGGAAGACGAGTTGTTTTTGTTTGTCACTTAAGTCGCCCTCCATTAGTCGATCTCACACCGAGTGTCTAACAATTGAAATGTTACCGAGCCGGATGAGCGTTGTGGTATGCAAAACTGTGTCACATCACATGCATAGAATATCGTCCGATGGGCATCACAGTGGGTCCAACAGGACGTACTTAACCCCGTCTTTCCACGCACTTAACCTAACTTATCGTTCGATGTGACGACTTTTTACCTACTAAACACTGAATTGTCTTCGTGACGTATTTGGTTAGTGCGTCGACGAGAAGTGCGCCAGGTCACATTTTTAACGAACACCGATTCCACGGCTCTTCCTCTCACGACTGACAGATCAACTTTTTTTTTGTCGGCGATTTTTGAACTCTGCACTGGAGCACTGACTCAAAAAAATGGTACATTGTACTTCGAGGCAGCAATCTGCATTTAATGAAATTTCATGGTATTCCGATGTCATCAGCACCAAATAACTGCCACCTGATCCGAGCAAAGGCGGGACAGTGGCAGAGGAAGTGCTCTGCAGTGTCGTCGTCTTCTCCTCAAGCGTCGCAGAGGGTTTCGTCGCTTAGGCCGAGCACATTTAGGCGTTTGGCGAACGTGTAGTGGCCTGTTAGTACGCCGGTAAGTCGTCTGCAGTATTTTCTGTTAAGAGTTAACAAGAATGCCGCGGATTTCTTACGGACATTAAGGAGCATGCACTTGCTTTGTCTACATCCTGGAGAGTCATGCCAACTCCGGTTGTGTTCTCGAGAAGTTCAGCCATCGCTAACCGAGGACGCGGGTAGTCCCAGTCGCAGGTTCGGGTCCTAAGAGTATCTCCTCTGATCCTTGTCTAGCAAGTTCATCGGCGATCTCATTTCCCGTGGTGGCCCGGGACCCAGTCAAGTCTTAGCGTATTGATCCTGTCGATCCAATTTAGAGAAGACTTGCATTCCTGGACTATCTTGGAAGTGGTTAAAGGGTTGAGTAGGGCCTTCAGCACAACTTCGCTGTCGCTACAGACACAAATACTTCGCATATCAACTTAATCGAGGTCGTTAGATAGTAGGTACTCATCTGGAGGAGAAGACTCAACTACGAACCGGATGTACATTCTAGACGTTTGCGGATTCAAAGCTTCTGCCGACTGTGACCGTGTAGAGCGTATAGACAACTTAAGCGCCAGCCCACAAATTTTTCGACTTCGAGCATGTGGAAAAGAGCGCATCAGAAGATCTCCGAGTCTAATGTGGTCCACACAAGTGAAGAACCGTCTCACACTGAACCAACTTAATAAGCACAATATGAAGCCTCTAGCTGATGCTTGTCAGTCCAAGCCCCGACCCACACTGAACTCTAGCTTCACCCAAAGAGTTAATGGTCTTACTTCAATTTACTTAGACTACACCTCACCACGACATTTCCCAGTAAACAACTTCGAAACCCTGATTCCTGGCAGATACCTGTGGTATGGCGATACTATTCTGTTTAGTAAAGCCATTCACTTTTCCCCAGATGGATCCAAAACGGATGACGGAGTAGGAAGCGGCGTTTTCTCGAAATGTGTCTACACCTGAACAAATCAGTTCGTCTACCCAATCACTGCAGCGTCTTCCAATCGGAAGTAATGGTGATTAGCGACGCCCTGTCCTGGCTAAGATGGAACGTGATATCCGCCCGCGATATCTGCATTTTCACTGACTGCCAAGCAGCAATCAAATCCCTGGCATCGTTTTCTATACACTCTAACTCGTAATCGACTGCCGTCTCTAAACGAGATATCCCAACAGTTCAACATACGTGTGTGCTGGGTGCCAGGCCATAGAGACATACTGGGAAACTGCAAAGCCGATGAACTCGCAAAACGCGTCACTAGACTGCCTATATTGCCTACAGCTCAATAATCTCTAAGAAAAGAAAGTCAACACCAGATGGTCAACAGGTAGTACCCGTCGAATTTCAAAACAAATCTGGCCCAATCTTGATCCTAAAAGATCAAGTGATTTTATTTCCCTAAAAAGATCCAAAATTAGCACTGCAGTGGCACCGGACACTGCCTCCAAGGCCTTCGCACAAAACGACTAGGTCTTTTTCCAACGACTTCTGTAGAAGCTGCCTAGACGAAGAGGAGGAGGAAAACATCCACCACCTCCTTTGCAACTGTCCTGCTCTCGCTTTAATCAGGAAAGCCACCATAGGCTCCTACTTCTTTGACAGTCTAAACGACCTCAGCAAAACATTAATCAAAGCGCTAGTCAAATTTGCTGAGAGTACCAAATGGATGTTATAAGCCCCTTCATCTTTTTACCTCTCTATCTGAACACCCACGTGGCGGTACAATGGGCCTAGCCTGGCCTAAGTGCATTAATGCCACTTCCTCCCAACCTATCTACCATGTGTCGACTTCAACTCTAAAGAACTATGTCTAATTGCGGTCACCACAGCGTTTTAAATTCGAAGCGCCGCACAGTGAATTATTTTCGCCATCTAGCGGAACTTTATTCCTGTTGCGCTTGGTATAGCTAAACTATGGATTTTCCTATTCGGTGAAGGAAAAAAAGTAATTCTATCAAGTTTTTAAAACAAATAGCTGTATGTGGTCACCGATAGGGGGCGCCATCCATCCTCCACCAACCTCATGGATACAAACGTCTCTAACTAAAAGACCACTGAACCGATTTTGTTCAAATTTTCACCAGTGTGTTCAGAAAAGACGGTAGAAAAATCAAAATGCTTTTACTCTAAACCATTATTTCAAATAAGTCCCAAGATATTTTGATGATTGAAGTTGGTCGCTCTCATCATCGTCTTCATCGGAACTGCTACTAGGTGGAACCTTTAACAGGGCAACACATCCTTGAGGTAGTGTGTTCCTTTTTCTGTGGGGCGCTGTACTACGACTCGAAAGATTTGGGTCTGATGATATTAAGAACCTGTTTAATACACCTGTATTCGTATTTTTTCTGGAAGATTTCCGGCTAAAATGCCCTCGAAATCGTTTGTATTCCTTATTGCTCGCTTCTTGGGCTTCCTCGGACAATTCACCAAGTAGCAGTATACAGGTTTGAATTATCTCTTTTGAATGTATCAGAAGTTTATGTATGCTTGCAGGCATGTGGTACCATGCGTAGTGCTCTAGATATATGTTTTTTGTTTCATTGACATAGTTTGCAAACTTGTCTGCATAAATTTCATATTCACTCGATATTACTTCGAGTAAAATTCGGAAATGGTAGATCAAATCAATGCTGATGCCTGTTATACGCGCACTCATCTCAACGTTTCTAAAAAAATTTCGCGCTGAGTTGCATCATTCGTATTGCCTGCTACTTGCTTTGGCATGTCAACGGGCAGTCCTATTTCATCCCGAAATCGTTCTTGAATGTGGCTTTTCTTGGGCGCAACAAACTGATAGTGTGTAGTCTTCTTTAGAGCATCAGAGTTGTATTGGTACATAGATAAATAATCGTTATTTATATGAGCGATGTTAACTCAGAAAAAAAACAAAAAAAAAATTGTATGAAGTGCGCAGTTAAGCGCAAAATGTCTCAAAGGATTCTGGAAGTATATAGTCCGTAGAAGGTAATAAATAAAATCTCGAGGCGGCTACACGCGGTTACATTTTGAAAACTCTGCACAAAGTTAGAATATAAAAAACGGATAATTCTAAGGCCTTCAAGCAAATCGGTAATTACTACCATTTGCTGAGGTCGTACAAGGTTCAAACTTACCAAAAAGATTCCTTAGATAACAGGCAAGAAATTAGAAAACAATTAGAAAGATAGCGTTGCTACTTGCTTCACACGAACACGATGAATTTGAGTCACATAATGCAACTAATGTTTTACATTTCTCTTGCTCAAAAATGATTGCTGTTTGCAATGTCATACCACGGTAAATACCGTTTCCACGGAACGTTTATACCTTGGCTTGTACCTGTTGTTTGATACCAAACGTTTGTTATTCGGACGACTTTGATTTTTGAATTAGGTTCCGTTAGATTCGCAAAATAAAACAGAGTGCGCCGCCACTTTTGAGTCACTGTCTTTCGGAGTCGAGATAAGACAGTAAGCCCTTCCGCTGGCGATTCTCATGAGAAAAGAGTGTCCACCGAAGAAGGACGGCCCAGTTGAACTGCTGTCTTCAACTGCTAGTAAGAATCACAAGGGTGGCACTAAAGTTCGAGGTGGACCTGCGCCTAGCATCTACAGCAACCTTTACTAATGTGCTCGCTATTGTTCCCTCACGAGTGGAAGGGAATTATTGTTTTATGCCGACTCTTAACGCCGAAGATTTAGAAGCACAAAAGAAAAACCGTCGAGGCTTGGGTTTTAAAAAGTGTTGGTCGTCTCAGGAATTGAGACTGGAGACATCCAGCGTAGTAGTCGACGCAATCATCCACTAATCCACTCAACCTTGAAAAAAATTCTTAGAATTAGCAGTCAATCCCATTCCCATCGTAAATACGTCTCAGCTTCATCACTTGCGATGTATGGAACGAACTCGTTTCAGTGAAGTACCTATGTACGTCATATTAATGCCAATGGTCCTTGACAGTCATCGCACCGATTGTCAGCCATGAAAGTAATTATAGTCGAGGCTCAAACACGCACTTGTTCTAATTCCACTAATAACGAATCAAGCACCACTTGCAGCCAAGTACATGGGATCTCATAAGATGGCTCCCTGGCCTGGCCCACCTTCCACGGGCCAAATATCGATTGTCTATAAAAGGGAGTCTTATTTGTGTGACATAAGCATCCTTCAAATACTCCGTGTATTTATAAAGAGTTGACGGAATTCAGGAGAAGATACATCGGCTCTTGAAGCGTCAGTGCTTACAGACATAATCGTATGTTTGCGCGTTCCTTTATAGCCAGGAAGTGCTGCTGGTTGGAAAAGCCCCCTGTTGGGCGGCAAGTGCTGTGAGAAATTTAAGAACTCAAATAAGCGACAACTGCAAAGTTTATTTATCCAAGAGAACTTGTGTGGCAAGTGCTGTTTTGTTAGAATTTTGTTTATGCAACAGAGGACTTTGTGAATTCCCTCAAGTCGTGTGGACAAAGTTTCTCTGATTTTTATTTCATTTCGAGGAGTTTGAATGAGGACATGACTTCATCTTAAACAACACGCGGAGGCACTAGACGTGTTCGTATTTGCTTAGGAACTAGGTCACAACATCTACCAGCACCACTGTCGATTCGTCCAATTTCATCCATGCCTTCCTTTTCACTTAGCCATGAAGTGAGTGATTCATCAATTGAAGTTTATGCAGAATTATGTTACGTGAAGAGCTCTGCACTGGGTCTTCACTAGAAGGCACAGGATCATTTGAGTGCTACAGAACGGGGTGGACTTGGGTCTGAACCAACAAGCTGCTAGCTGCTTTCTAAAGGGTGATTTTTTAAAAGCTATAGGAAAGTTTTTCAAAAGAAAACACATAAAATTCAGAAAAATGCATGAAATCTTTATTTGAATCGATAGTACGGTCCATATAATTTAATGTTTGAAGATTATTTCATGCAAATGTTGACCTTGACTGCGCCTCAAATGGTCCATCCGCTTAGTCCAGTTTTGGCATACTCTTTCCAACATTTCGGCAGGTATCTCACGAATAAATGCTTCAATGTTATCTTCCAATGCGTCAATTGAAGCGGGCTTGTCTGTATAGACATGAGCTTTAACATAGCCCCACAAAAACTAGTCTAAAGGCGTTAAATCGCACGATCTAGGCGGCCAATTGACCGGTCCCGAACGTGAAATAAAATGTTCACCGAACTCGCCCCTCAATAAGTCCATTGTTGCGCGTGCTGTGTGGCATGTGGCACCGTCTTGTTGAAACCACATGTCATGCAAGTCAAGCTTTTGCATTTTGGGCAAAAAAAAGTTGGATATCATCTCACGGTAGCACGGTTAAGCTCACCATTCACAGTTACGTTACGATTCGCATCATCTTTGAAGAAGTACGGTCCAATGATGCCACCAGCCCATAAACCGCACCAAACTGTGACTTTTTCTGGATGCATTGGTAGCTCTTGCAATGCTTCTGGCTGGTATTCACTCCAAAATCGACAATTCTGCTTATGAGCCAGAAATGAGCTTGGTCGCTGAACACAATTTTTCGGTAAAAAAGTCGATCTTCGCCCAACTTTCCAGGGGCCCATTCACCAACAATTTTACGTTGCGGTAGGTAGCGTTGTTCGTTTGTAAGACGATTCATGGTTAAATTATAGACCAAACTGAAGATGTTTGACAGTGAAACAAAACACGAAACGCGCGTCAGCTGTTTAAACCAGTGTTGCCAAAAAGATAATAGCTAAAAAATCACCCATTATTAGACACACTAAGTTGAATCTAAATGCGCCACCTTAAGTGCAGTCGTCTTCTGCTGCTTTGTCAAATGTTCGCCGTTGAAGACTCTTCGGGCAGGAGCCTTGTTGTCCATACACATTATCCGGCATTGCCACTCCAGGCGTTGGATCCGAAAGTGACTAGCTAGAACCAGTCGCTGTACAGTTCGAGGATCTACGTTGAATCTTTTGCTTGAGAAGACAACGCGATCAAAGAACACACGCAGAAGTTATCTCTCGAAAAGATTAACGGCTTCTTCATCAGCTTTCGACATTGTCCAAGTCTTGGTGGCGTAAAGCAGGACTGAGGTGATCAGTGCCTAGTAGCTTGGACTTACTAGATCGGGATCTTTTACTCAATTGCCTCTTGAAACAGCGGTTGGCCAGAGTTAATCCGCATTTGATCCCGCTTCAGATGTACTCCGAGGTCGGAGTAGACGAAGTCCCTGACTGTCTCAAATTTACAACTGGTCATTGTGACGCTTTGTCCATGACGTCCATGTTGAGTTGTAATTTCTTGTAGAATCCTCATTCAGCTGTATTATTGGCCTCGTTGACGGCTCGCTGAGTTCACCATCGTGCTTGCAGCTGACTGCAGTTTTGGAAGATTGTGCCATTTGCCAGGTATTTGCAAGATCTCCTTAAGAACGATGTTAAGTAAGTTGCATGACAGCGCGTCCTCCGGATTGAAACCTTTCTTGACACTGTTGACATTGAAGGTCTCTGTCGATTCGTTATCGTCCTTGAAAATTCTCCATCGTCATCCTGCTCAACCCATTCGGAAGGAATGTCAAATGTAGACATAGCGACGTTCGGTTCTTTCTTCTTCTTTAGTTCCTGTATCCCCTTGTGGGGCATAGGGCCTCAACTACCCCTATGCGCCATCGCGTTCTATTTCTGGCAATGTGCCTCAAAGGGTATGGCTCATCCCACGCTGTCATTTGTAACCTTGAAATCGACGAATAGGTGGTGAGTGTCGAGCTGCAGTTCTTGGGTCGATAAGGGTCTACTAGATTCAAGATTCTTGACAAACGACTCCAGGCGATTCGAGACCTATCTCTCGATAGTTGGTGCAGTCAGAGCGATGTTCTTCCTTGTGAATCGGGAAAACAACACTGAAATGCAAGCCACAGCGTTCCTCTACTCTTTATTGCCCCATCTTGTGGGGGATATGTGTTCCTTCTCGTGTAATCTTGGCCAAACTCCCTGGCATCAACCCCTGCGTCTGTGAATACTGCAAATTAAACTCAGCCCTAACTCTTACCACTCTAAATGAATAAACAAATGACATATTTCTTCACAGGTACTTACAGTGGAAATGGTTGGAAGCACAGCCGGTTACCTATAAAACATTTCGCATGTATCGTGTCCTAGGCAAGGGAGGATTCGGGGAAGTTTGTGCATGTCAGGTAAGCGTCCACACTCCCGTGTCCAAACGCACAAAAAAATCTAAATGTCTATCTCTCGCGCAGGTACGTGCAACAGGCAAAATGTACGCTTGCAAGAAATTGGAAAAGAAACGCATTAAAAAACGAAAAGGCGAATCCATGGTGCTGATAGAGAAGCAAATCTTACAGAAAATCAATTCGCGATTTGTTGTCAATCTGGCGTATGCATACGAAACGAAGGATGCTCTCTGCTTGGTTCTAACGATAATGAATGGTACGTATATTTTAGCCCATTGATTATGATTGAAGAAAGTGATGAATGAATATATATATATATATCTCTGATGTTAGCAGTGCAAATTGTGGAAATATAGACAAGTGTTGGATTTGTTTTGAAAACATCGTGTGGGAGTGGCCTTTTTTAAATGAAATTCCACGGCTCACACAATCAACGTACATAGACTTAACCTCAAGTCAAAATTGAACGAAAAGTAATAAGTTTCTAGGATCTCACGCAAACTTCCAACATTATCGTTCATTTCCGTACATAGAGATCCAATCATTTCGCTCCTCTTTAAGAAAGAATGAAAATGAACGAAACTCAACGAAACTGAGCAAAGTGGTTTGTATGGCCACAGTGTGTCATGTTGACTTAAGTCTACGTAGATTCATATCGGTTGAGTACTTACTTATAACGACGCGTCTTTAAATCTGAAATAAATGTGACGGTAACCTGATAGAGAAGCAACGTTCAGTTCAGTTCAACGTTCAGTTCAACGTTCAACGAAAATAAGGCACGAACTAGGTAGTATCACGTGGAGGCAAACACTCAAATGACGACGTGGGTCTTATCTTGTAGACAAAATAAAGATCATAGACAAAGAAATGATCCGATTTCTGTGATAGCTCGACTCAGCGATGTCTCCCCGTTTCCATGCGACGGTCTGGTTGTTGCTCACGGACGCCTTGGCGCAACGCATATATTCGTCTGCCAATCATGTATACACATCCATTTGTGTTTTTTTTTTTCTTTTTTCGCATGTCTACCGAATTGCTAGCCCTTGGGTTATGACTGGGATCGTGAATAAATGTACAAGTATACATATGTGTACAATGACTGCTTACGAAGGAATATTCGTACACATGAATCTATGACACCACGTCACGAAATCGGATCATTTTCGTTGTATTTTCATCTTTATTTTGTTGTCATAGTCTTATGTTATATTTTAGTAAATTTTTCCATCTAATAATTCTTACATTGTTAGTCAAGGGTTTTCCAATAAGGACTTGACAACTTTTTTGTTCAATAAAACGCAAACCATTTGAGATATTTCAAAAACTTTATTATCGGTTTGTAGTACAATCAAAACATTTATGAATGGAACTCGACTTCGTTCATATGGCCACCGCGGGCACGTTTGCTGCGGTCGATTGGTTGGATCCAATTTTCAACGACTCGGCCACACATTTCGGCTGAAACTGCCGCTATTTCGCGTTCAATGTTGGCTCTGAGCTCTTCCAACGTCGTCGGCTTGTTGGCATAAACCAATGACTTAACGTAGCCCCACAGAAAATAGTCAAGCGGCGTTAAATTGCACAAACGAAGCGGCCAATCGACTGGCAATCGATTGTAACGTGGACTGTGTGGCTTGTGGCACCTTACTTACTTACTTATCAGGCCGGCGACCCATGGAGGGTCCGAGCCTGAGCAATTGCCGCCTTCCATCGTTGACGGTCCTGGGCACGCTGATTCCAGTCATCAAGACCAAGCTGTCTTGCATCCGCGATTACTTGGACTTTATACCGGAGATTCGGTCTCCTCTCATTTTCGAACCTCACCAGGATGCTCGGATTCGAAGACCCTCTTTGCTGGAGCATTGTTGTCCATGCACTCGATGTGGCCGAGCCAGTGTAGTCGACGGATTTTTGCCTTCTGGACTACATCCACATCCTGGTACAGCTCGTAGAGTTCTTCTCCGTCATTCGCCTTCCTCGCAGACGAGACCATATATCCGACGTAGAATTTTTCATTCAAAGGTACCAAGAATCAGCTCTGCAGTTTTACTTAGCGTCCAGCTTTCGGCTCCATAGAGCTGGACTGGTAAAATAAGAGTTTTGCAGAGCACGATTTTGGACCTTCGAGTCAGTAGTTTTGAGCCCAGTTCTTTCGGCAAATCGAAGTAGTTCAGTTCAGTTCAGGTTATTGAAAATGTAAGCCCCTAGTTCTGAGTTCGTACGACTGACCAGAGCATGTCTTCAACCATCTAGCTACTGCTGAAATTATTGTACATGACTCCCATTCTGCGGGCTTGTGTGCCAGTTGCGCTGTTACTTGTTATGACGCTGTTACCCCGATGAGAGTCCTGAGTGCAGGTTTGCCTAGTCTGAGCAGGCAGTGTGTGTGACTGTTTGAGATTGATTGCTGATTGCCTAAGACAAGTGGCGCCTAGTAGCCATTTGTGGTTGATTGTTTTAATTGTATAAATATGTATGAGGTGGTGGACTGTGGGAGCGCCTGGTGGATCTCTTTCCAGTGTGAGAGAGGGGGCCTTTGCAGTTGCCCGGTACGTCGTAGTGTCCTGGCAGCCACATGAGTTGTATGTTGCAAAGCTTTTAAGTGGAAAATCACATTGTCTAGGAAATTGAATGCGGTCTGAGTATACGAACAGATACTGATGTCCCTTTTGAAGATCACATTTTTCTTGAGCTAGAACTGTGTCTCTTTAGAAAACGCTACAGTGGTTGGGGATATGCAAGGCAAGGGGACTGTTGACGTATTGGGGGGTAGACAGTAGACACCTACATCCACCCTTCTTCGGCCCTTCTGTGTAGATTCTCATTTGATCGTCCAGCGTCTGATAGTCAGCCTTCGAGTCCTTTTTTTTTTTCCTGAGCTTGCGAAGTAGAACATGATGATAAGACAGGCGAATACGATGATTGTGGACCGATACGAGTTGAATTTTTGGCGAAAAGCCAATGGAGTGTTAAGACGTGCTGACAAAAAAAAAAAAAAAGAGTTGTCTACGCTGTCTGTCTGACGTGTTCTTCGAAAGTTAATGAATGATGGTCGTCCAAAGGGACGTTTGTCTTTAAAGCTTTCTCTACCTCTTTTGTATTGTTTGTAGATGGTGTTTTTTAGAGGTATAGAACTTTGAAATGGAATAAAACGCAGATTTTTTTTTTCCGAGGGTGGGTGGAAATCATCTTCAACAAGACTATGGCGAACGTTCGACCATAGAAGTGTGAGATTTTTACTCACTAAAACCACCTCGCTTTAAATGTTGTGTTCGACTACAACTAAGTGAAGCACTTATCCAGTAGTTTGTATTTCTTGATTTATATACGTTTGACAGGTAACTCTCCAATGAATGTTCCTGCTAACACCGCAACCATGTGCGGGTGTAGGCTATCGCACGAGATCAAGGGGTTTAGTCCTTTGAAGTCGGCGCAAGACGTTAGTTTCCTCAAGGATCGAATAAACTGCAGAGTTTTTATGCTCTTACAGGCGGCGCTTATGTTTGTAAGCGATATTCTTGATTTCATCTTGGACTGTACAAATTTGAAGACCTCTGTGGATATCGTCGTTTCTCATATACCATGGTGCATTTACAATAGTTCTAAGCACCTTGTTTTGAAAAGTCTGTATAATATTCATATTGCTTGCTTTGGTACAACGCCAAAGCTGTATGCCATACAGTTTTAGGATTTGCTTGTATGCAAGCCATTTGTTGTCAATACTTAGCTTGGAGTACTTACAAATAAGCCAGTACATATCTTTGTATTTTATGTCAAGTTCTGCACGTTTCTTTTTAACGTGTTCTTTCCACTTGAGTTTTACGTCAAGACTCATCCCGAGGTATTTCACTTCATTACTGAATGGTATTTCGACACGATTCAATATAAATATAATTGATATGAACGGATTTGCCTTCGTTAGGGACAATTCGCCATAAGCTCATCCATTCGTGTATCTGATCCAGTGCACGTTTTAGGTTTGATGTCCATTTTGGCGGTGCCGTCAGCAAATGTGCCTAGAACAGTGTGTTCTTCTTGTGGTAAATCACTCGTATACATCAGGCATTGCAGAGGGCCACGAACACTCCCTTGCGGTACACCAGCATTTACGTTTTTAAAGGCAGAGTATTCACTTCCGTGTTTTACAGAGAGATAGTTCGCTAGAATACTAAAAAGTTTCCCGGTTGACATGAAACTTACTTTATTTGAAAGATAATCTTTTATATGACCGCCACGGCTGGCTTGGACGTAGTCTAATCTGGAGGTTCAATTTTCGATGACTTTTTCCAACATTTGTGGTCGTATATCGGCAATAACTCGGCGAATTTTGTCCTCCAAGTGGTCAATCGTTTCGAGCATATCGGCGTAGACTTGCGACTTCACCTAACCCCACAGAAAATAGTCAAGCGGCTTTAAATCGCACGACCTTGGTGGCGGGTCCGTAACGTGAAACAATGCGGTTACGAAACGTTTCTTTCAATAAGTCAATTGTGGCACGAGCTGTGTGACATGTTGCGCCACCTTGTTGAAACCACAGATCCTGCGCATCATGGTTGTTCAATTGGTGAACGAAAAGTCAGTAATCATGGCTCTATAGCGGTTACCATTGACAGTAAGTTTCTGAACAGCATCGCTTTTGAAGAAGTACGGACCAATTATTCTACCAACCCAGAAAGCAACCAAACAGTCAGTTTTTGTGTATGTAACGGTGTTTCAACATACATTTGAGGATTATCATCACTCCAATTGCGGCAGTTTTGTTTATTGACGTATCCATTCAACTAAAAGTGAGCATGGTGAAAATGGACGTAGTGCACGATATGTACGTATTTCGAACAGAACCATGATTTTCAAAATAGGCGTCAGTCGTCAGTCTACTCGTGTTGAAATGCCAAACCAAACTAGAAATAAATCACTTGACAGCTGACAAAATGGCCGCCAGTTAAAATAGTGTCGCCAACTTAAAGTTCATACCTCTGAAAAAAAAAAACACCCTTTACAAGTTGTAAACTATGTTTGGGGCATAACGTGGTCACTTTTTTGTCAAATTCACTTATTTGTTCACAAAACACGTGCGGAATTACTGAATAAATGCAACACAGACGGCAGTGACAGTCAGAATCTTCTAGAATCGAATACCTCACGTGTTCTTAAACCCCAACATCCCCTTTTGTTTATCACAGTGTCTGAAGTTTAACAAATTTGTCAGAGGAGATTTATTTTCTCGAACGCCTGACGATGGAGACAATTTGCTTCACCATTGTCTTCCCCAATTAATCCCATTTAGGACATTGTCTGTCTGATCACCTCCTCCTTCAACTGCCTGCCTCCTCCTCACAAAGCGATACCATCTCGGCCTTTTTGAATGCTCCTCCATCAAAATCGATTACGTTGGCCGTCCGATAATCCGTTTTAAATACAATAGTCCAAACGGTTTTCTATTGAAAAATCCAACATAATCTTCACTTTAATGAAATCCTTGTTCACTCTCGCTTCAATTCACATCATGTCATGACGAAAGAAGGAACAAAAAAAAAAAAAAGAAGCAAAACCGATGAAACCACCCTTCATCGATATCGGTTTATGGGTGTGCATTAAAATCCAATCAATTGGGGTTTTTTTTTTCGCCCAGCAAACAGGAAGGGATCCAAACCGATAAACTAATTAATCCCTTGAAGTGGACACCTGTTCGGGTTCCATCGATTCACATCAGAAATGCAGCCCTCACAGTGTGATCTGCATAAAACGCTATTACCTACTCATCCGCATTGACATACAATTGCATTTGTAAATACAAACGGTTTTTGTCAGCAAGTTAACCAAATAAATTCAATTTTGTCGGCACCAGTGCGCCAGCGGCGCTCTTCCAATCAGAGGACGTACATAGTTTAATTGATCAATTTTTGCAATCAGCTACACAGGTCTGCAAGTGTGCACGGTGTAGTTGTTCATTGGATAGGCTTCCCGTCATAATGTGAGTTTAAATTAGCAATTCCGAATGTCAATATGGGGTTGGTTGGATCCGGCACAGCTGGACGGGAATGGGATTGCGGGCGCGCACATATTTCCAATTAAATGCGAACAATGCTCGTGGAGTTCACTGAATGTGATATCTAAAATGGGATTCATTATTTGAAAGGTTCTATTTCTGAGCCTGCCACTCTGGTTGTGATAGTCATTTTGTTGCGACGTTTTTCGTGTGTTTGTGTGTGGTTTTATCGGGAGAAATAATTATTATTATTCTGGTAGTCGTCGTGGCGAAGTGGGGTGGGTTGGTGCGTCGATTCCTGCGCCAGGGGTGGCGGGTTTAATTGGCTCCACCTCTTTTGAGTCACTGACAATACTTGCTTTGGATTTCCTGTTAGCCACTCAAACTTTGCCGTTCGGAGTTGGCAGAAATCTGTAGATTTCATCCACTCGTGATAGAATGATAGCTCGCACCGCACGAGTGCTTGGTCTAGAAGTAAGTCGTGGTCCACCTCGTTTCCTTTTTACAAGCTATTTGAAAAATAGTCTGAGAAAGAGTTGAAGGCAAAGTTTGCCTTTGACGGCCACCCAATTTTTCAACTGATGGCGAACAACAGCAACCAGAAAATCAAAGAGTTGGTGTTCAAAAATCGTCTATTGACATTTACAGATCTCAGTGTTGCTGTTGCATTTCATTTAGATCAGTCGAGAACATTGTGACAGACAGACAGAGTAGACAACATGTGGTTTCACGATAGAGTACCATTTCACACAGCATTTGGCCCTTCGAGTCCATTTCATCTCCTGACACAGCTCAATGGGACTTCTGACTATTCCCTACGTTGAAAAGACTCCTCCGGCTACACGGTTTCGACTCGATTGAGTAGAAGAAGACATAATGTCTGCGCGCCTTAAAAGCCATTCCGGAAAGCGGCTATAACCATTGTCTCAAGAATTATGTGTAGATTTGAAACTCCCTGCCCACTTTGACTCTGATCCAAGGCACGAGACTGAAGATTGTAACATTTTGTGACACCGGGTGTGCCATTAACCTATAATACATCAAGATATAAATGTGCTTCGAAACGGGACCCTAACTCAGATGTCGTATGGGTGGGCCAAATACAAGTTTCTTTTTAAAAATTCAATAAAATTGACAAAGTTAACTTTTTTTCTATTTATTATGTCTTTATTAGTAGGAATGTGGGTAGACGTGCGGAAGCACGTCTCACTTAGGTCCGTGTGGACCCATTGTGTTGCCCAGAGGGGGAAATGTTCCTCCTTGCACCCTTATCGCACTCATCAAAACGTTGTATTCATTTTTGACCTCTCTTCGTCTAGCCAGCCCGACATCCTAATGTACCTGAAAAAGTTAGATAGTCAGATGTTATGGCGTTCTTGCTGGTCAAGGAAGAAGAATTCTCCCATGGTCCTGTATCGCAGTTGGCTGAGGCTTGGGCAGTAGCAGAGATAGTGAGGAGTGTCCTCTCTTTCTTCCACCTCGCCGCATCCTCTGCATATGTTAAATATTATATGGTACTTCAGATGATTATGTCCCATTAAAGCTCCACCCACCATCATCAGTAGGCTTTTGCCACACTGCAGGAGTTTGTCGGTTTTAGATCTATTTACATCGGGCCATATCCTTTTTCTTGCTAATTCTAGAATATTATGTCCCTCTGTGCTGGGACCCAGCATAGAGTTATCGAGTGTTGCACGCTTAAAGTTTTGAGCTCCTTGGGGCAGCTCGCGACCAGCTTGGACTTGATTTCTTTCGTAGAAATTGCTTTAATGGCCGCTTGACTGTCAATTAGAATGGTAATATCAGCCGGTGGTATTTCCAACATTGTTATCATTCTGGCCGCTTCTTTGACTGCCAGGACCTCGGCTTGAAAAACACTGCCATATTCAGGAATCCTGATGGAGCAGTGTATGTTTAACAATTCGGAGAAAATGCCCGCACCTGTGCCTGTTTCCATCTTCGATCCATCAGTGTATACTTGGATGCTCGAATTTTTGATGGGTTCTTTTGTGGTCCACTCTTCCCTTGTCGGGAAATAGCATCTGAAGGGTATTTCAAAGTCGAGGAAAGGGAGTGTGTAGTCACTTTCGGACTGTTCTATTTGTAGTCTATTCAGTATACAAGGGACTTGACAGCCAGCATTTAGATTGAATGCTTCTAATGGCACTTATAGCAGCGTTAGCTTGCATGTAAAGGTCAAATGGGAGAAGGTTTAGTAGTACGTCTAGGCCCGCGGTCGGGGTAGTGGAGATAGCTCCTGTAACTCCAAGACAAGCTGGTCTCTGTATTCTAGTTAGCAGCATGAGGTTGGTGGATTTCAGGGCGGCCTGCCACCATACCACGCTGCCGAATGTCAGGATTGGCCTTACAATCGCTGTGTACATCCACAGAATTGTCTTGGGGTTCGGACCCCAATTTCTGCCGAATATCCTGTTGCTCAGGAATAGGGCACAACCTGCCTTCTTGACTCTTTCCATTAAGTTGAGTTTCCAGTTTAGTTTCCTGTCTAGGATGATCCCTAGGTATTTCGCGCTATCCGCTAGTTTGAGGTTCGTGCCATCAATTGTTGGGGGGTTAAAGCATGGAATGACCCTTTTTTTGGTGAATAGTACCAACTCAGTTTTTTGAGGGTTGATTCCTAGACCGCAGGATTTCGCCCACAGGAGGGCTCTCATTGCGTTCTCAATTAGCTCGCTAAGAGTCGGGAGAAATTTACCACGAGCTATAATCACCACGTCGTCAGCGTATGCAGTTGCTCTGGGTCCTGTTAGTCTGAGCTCTTCTAGTACTTCATAGTAAGAACAAATATTCCCATTAATTATGAAATAAAATGTCGTTCAAGTGGCTGCCTCGGCTGGCTTCGCAGTAGCGCATTCTGTCACTCCAATTTTCCAAGACCTTGTTGATGGTTTCGGGCTGTAGCTCACGGATGGCTTGGATGATATTGGCCTTAAGTGCTTGAATCGTTTGTGGATTGTTGGCATAAGATCGGTTTTTCAACGTTTCCCACAACAAAACAGGCCAAAGGGGTCAAATCGCAGCTTTGAGGCGGCCAATTGACGTCGCCAAGACGGCTGATAACACGATTTGGGAATTTAGTGCGCAAAAGATCGATTGTGGCATGGGCTGTGTGGCATGGCGCGCCATCCTGAGTGAACCAGAGGTCGTCCAAATCCATGTCTTTAATTTTAGTAAAAAAAAGTCGGTTGACATGGCTCTGCAACGTCCACAATTGACCGACCGTTGTTCCCGGCCACATTTTCGAAGAAGGCCACAGCAGCCACATTCTCATCTGTGCTCACCGTACGACGACGGCAACCATGAGTGTTGTCCACTAGCCTACCAGTCTCACGAACTTTTTGCACAAACTTGCTTAATGGAGTCAGTCACCGCGACTGGATGCTTCATTTCGGCCGTAACTTCTTCTTTCCAAAAAAACGTACTGTTTGGGCACTGTACACAGAACTCACTTTGGAAATAAGTTTCCAATATTTCCCAGCCTTGTTCAAGCGTAAAGCGAGACATTTCGTCCCCCGGAGGTATGATACTGAATTTCTGTCAAGATTTCGAGCGGGAAGCAGCTGTCAGTGACAAAATGAGCTATGATTTAAAAAAAATCCACTAGATGGCCCACCCTGTGCTGCGCCTCAAAGATTTCTTAGAAGTACAAACTAGGCGATTGAATTTCCATGTTTGGACGGTTAGAGGTTCAAGACGAACACCGTCGCAAATTTTCTAAATTGTTACGTTTCCATTCGACCTGGTTACTCGAGCGAGGAACAGCAATACAAGCTGCATCTGGATGGAATGCGTCCGCTGCCCTAGGTTGTTTTTTAATGAATGCGCGTTTCAATTTTTTGCCACGAGGGCAGTCCGCTTCCAAAGTCATTTCCGCTTTACAAAGAACGAATAAGAACTAAAAATGGACATCAACAGCTTTGAGTCTGCCTCAAATTCATACCAAAACAACACGATATATCCACCATCCTCTTGACAATTTCCAAATAACCCGCAATGAGTCCTGAAGAGTTCTCCGCGTACACAATTTCACTTAAACCCTGCTGCGCTGAAATACATTCAACTGGCGGTTCTGTCTGGCGGTTGGGCGCCTCCATTAAGTGCCACAGAGAGAGGCACAAGGAACAACGAACACATCCATTATTACTTCACTCGGAGTTCTTCGCTAATTTATTGATATCCCTTGTGGCTTGCGGGAAATGCGGGTATGGTTCCTGCATTCGAAAATTCCATGAGTAATAGAAACCCATTCGCCTTCCGCACGTGTGTGTATCCTTGGCACTGCTAAAGTATTTATGCATTCCTTTCGTTCTAGGCGGTGATTTGAAATTTCACATTTACAACATGGGCGGTGATCCGGGATTCGAGCTGCAACGAGCCAGATTCTACGCCGCCGAAGTGGTGTGCGGCCTGGAACACCTCCATCAGCAGGGCATAGTCTACAGGGATTGCAAGCCGGAGAATATACTCCTCGACGACCATGGACACGTAAGAATATCCGATCTGGGACTGGCGGTTGAGATTCCTGAAGGGGAAATTGTCCGAGGACGTGTTGGAACTGTAGGTAAGTGTTCGCTTCTCATTCGAATCCATATTAAGTGGAAATGGTTGAGATTATTGATTTCTGAAGAGCGGCGCGGGGAGGCATTATTTTATTTTCTTTCATTTTTTCATTTTCTGAGCGTCTCCGGGGAGAGCCGTATTTGCTTTGGCTCTCGCTTATTATTTGGTCATTGTTTGATTTTGTTGATTGTTCTTTCTTAAAGGATACATGGCGCCTGAGGTCATCGATAATGATAAATACTCGTTCTCGCCGGACTGGTTCAGCTTTGGATGTTTGCTGTTCGAAATGATTGAGGGACAGGCTCCGTTTCGGATGCGAAAGGAGAAGGTCAAGCGGGAGGAAGTCGACCGACGAGTTAAGGTAATGTTTTTTTTTTTTAAATTTATATTTGACAGATTTCATTGATTCTTATTTGCACTGCGAGGCAGTAGCTGGCAGCGAGGATAGAAATGATTGCGTGGCACTAGGAAGTTGTGTGTTAAGTCTGGCAACCTCGGGGTTATTAAGGAAAACCTGTCTCTTCATTGTGTGGCCGGGGATAGACGTGGATGCCAACAACCAAGACTCTCCAGTGAGCATGCTCTGCTGCAACTGCGCACACAAATTTTGTTGGTATTTGCAGTATTGTCGAGAATATGCTACTCATCGTTTCTGATTGCTGAACTGCGTTTCTAATGGACGATGTTGAAACCTCAATAAAACACATAAACTTCGTTCGTTTGGTATCAGATTTCACTCTATTTATATCAGCAACAGAACACCGCTACTGGCTGTGTGGACAGTGCCATCCATCCTTGCTACTGGTGGTCGTTTGCGAAAGGAACACCGCCGAAGTTGTCACCTTTCCATTTCGCTATGATTGTTATTTGTAGACTCAACAGACTGTAAACTGCTGTACTAACTGTACTCAGTCCGCCGCAAGTACTTTCCCTTCAGTGTCATCGTGGAAATTGTTTGATTGCAATTCCAAGTGGGAGGAAGTCAAGTGGTGTCCATGGCTTTGAACTGACTACTCAACTAGTTGCGAGCAGATGAAGGGGTTCTTCCGATGTCGATCAGCATGTTGACGGCAGTTATCTCTGATGAATATCCTTTCGCAGGCAACTACTGCTTTTGTGTTCAATAGATGAGCCTCCTTGTTGTCGTCTGGAAGGATATCCTTGCGCTGCTAGTGTGCCGTTGTGACGGGTCGCTTGTTTGATCAGCTGCACTAGTTTCATGCGCATTGATTTTAACTGTGATGTGGTAGTCCACCAGAGATTTTACATGAGCTGTACCCTGTGTTGCATTGTTGAAAAGCTCAGAATCCACTATTCTTCAGATTGACGTCGGTTGACGATGCTTTTGACTACTTTTCGTTCGATTTCGACATAAACTGTCCGTTTATTATCTTTGGCCCTTACGACTTTCAGTCACCGAACAGACCTTCTTCCTCTTCTTAAGGCGCTACAGTCTGAGGTGGACATGGGCCTCACTCAACATGCCTCTCCAGCCAACACGATCTTTCACGATCCGATACCAAGCCAGTTAAGGTCCCCCTCGACCCGTGTGCGCCACCTTGTGCGTGGACGTCCTCCGTTGCGTTGTCTCACAGGCTCAGAGTGGGCCGGAGCTAAGTTGGATTAGCAGACGTCTGGCTAGACTCGTGTCGCTGTACAGCCCATACAGTCAACGCGACCAGGACCACAGATCAAACAGATCTGGATTTCTTTTTGACAAACGCACACATCATTTCTTGTGATTTGGGCGGAGGATACTCTCTCGTTCTTCCCTCCGTCCACCTATTTCAGATGAGATGATGCATGCCGCCAAGAATGTTCCGCATTAGCTGTGCTTCTACAAATAACACTTCGACTTCTTGTTTGTTTGGAGCTACAGTCCGGGGTGGACAACCAACAAGCCTATTCAACCAGCACGATCTTTCACCAGCTGCCTCCAATTGCGCACACCAAGTTGTTTGAGGTCCTCCTAGGACGCCCTCTGTTGCGTTGTCCCAATAGCTCGGAATCGAAGATTTTCGGGCCGGATCTGTGGTGTCCATCCGCTACATGACTTAGCCATCTTAAGCGTTGGATCCGAAGACGAAATATTTGACTACCTTCAAGGTTCTGCTGCCCATTATGACGCTCTGTTCGAGACGTCGATGTTGCGCGTACTTTCGTGATGACAGCATGTGCTTTGTTTTGTCTTGATTTACTTCCAGACCCATTTTAGCAGCCTGCACGTCGATTCCAGCAAAACGCCTGATTGACGGTTCGCTGTGTAAGCAAGCAGTTCAACGGACTTTTGGAGGATCGTGCCTCTGGTGTTGACGTTTGAATTTCGCACAATCTTCTCAAGTATGATGTTGAAGAAATCACACGACAGCGTGTCGCCTTGTCTAAAACCTTTGTAAACATTGAAGGTCTCGGTGAGTTCATTTCCGACTTTGATGAAGCAGCGATAGTTCTCCACCGTCATCCTGCACAACCTGACGAGTTTGGCAGGAATATCGAAACTAGACATGGCGTTGAGTCAGGTTATTGACGAATGGTTTCAGCCTTTCATACAAAACGGCAGAGAGGATCTTGTACGCTATGTTATTGATACTGATTCTCCGATAGTTGGCGCAGTCAAATGGGTCTCCTTTTTTGTGCAGACTGCACACAGGCAAAGTAATCCCTCATATTTAGGAAACTTTAATTCTCTAGTGTTACCACAAAACCATAAAAAAAAACACCCTTTGAATAGATAAAACAAACCCTGTTATTCTTTTTAAACTAATTTCCATTTCTATTCTATCTGCTGTTCTTGCAGGAGGATCCTGAAAAATATTCCGTAAAATTCAACGATGAAGCCAAATCTTTGTGCCAACAGCTACTTGCAAAGTCAATCAAACTTCGACTTGGCTGCCGAAACGGTCGCCATGGTGCCCGCGAAGTGAAACTGCATCCATTCTTCAATTGTATAAATTGGAAACGACTCGAAGCCGGAATGGTTGAACCGCCCTTTGTGCCCGATGTAAGGACTGTCACATTTATTCACGCAGGCACTTTGCCTAACGACTTTTGTTTTGTTCTTGCAGCCCCATGCAGTGTATGCCAAAGATGTCCTAGACATTGAACAATTCTCCACCGTGAAAGGTGTCAACATAGACGAATCGGATTCAAATTTCTACACGAAGTTCAACACGGGCTCAGTGTCGATATCGTGGCAAACTGAAATGATTGAAACCGAATGTTTCCGTGAACTGAACGTCTTCGGTTCGGATGAGTGTCCGACACCGGATCTGCTAATAAATGCCACGCCTGTGAATGAGAAACCAGGATGTTTTCCATTTAGGAGAAAGGTTTGTATAAACACTCAACGCGTAGATTGAGGTATTTAATCGATTCGTTTTTCCCAGAAGAAGCAACCGGCTAGAACGCAACCAATACCAATTCCTGAACATTTACTTACCACTAGCCACAGTGTGTCGTCAGCAACGGTGGAAAGTTGATAGAAATTAGCCAAACTCTCTTCCATCAAGTATTTGCCAGCAAATATATGCCCAAAGCATGCAAATACAAAGGAATCGAGAGCAACACAACAAGAGAATAATCGACATCCAAATGAGAAGCCCAAAAAGGAAAGAAAAAAGAAAATGAGAACAGAAGACAAAAGACCTTTGCCACGAAGACGACGAAGACGACGACGAATACGATTTAGAAATACATACCTGGCAAGAGACAATTTGTTCCACCTGCGTATATATGCGTATTAAGTATATACACGCATACATATATATATATAAATTTATATAAAAAAAAAAATGAACAACACACATGTTGAAAGCACTTTCTATTGTAAAAGTAACGAAACAAAAGAGGGAAGAAACAAAACAAATAAGTAAAAAATAAAATATTTTCATTCATTATCTCGTCAATCAAGCATATATTAAATATTTTATCAATCATATATACACATCCGAACACACACACACACACACACGCACACGCAAACTATATGTATGTTAAGTGAATTCAAAGAGCGCGCAATTTTATTTTTTACGGACTTATTTTCTTCGATAGCCTTAGTTGATGCGATACGAGAATAGTTTTAACTGTACAAACAAACAAACAAACAAGAAAAAACAAAGGACATTACCTGCTCTACACAATGAACTGTTCTGCAATTCTGAACTAAAGAGAGGACTTACATTGCTTTTTTTTTTTGTGAATTGTGAAATATTTTTTGCAACTATTTAGTGAATTATATATTTTTTAAGATTTAGTATGTTTATTTCGTTTTTCCTCATTTATGTTGGTTGTTTAGTGTTTCATTGTTTGTATTTATGCGGAGAGATTGTATTTAAAAAAGCATTTCATTAATTCCTGTTTTGTTTTTCTACATCGAAGCTTAAAGTTATTTTATTTTATTTTTATACGTATTTAAGTATAATTTGATGGAAGGAGAAACTGTCTTATGTAATTTATTGTATTTTACTCGTTTTTTTTTCGGGGGGGATGACAACGGAATATGCATACGTTTGTAATTTGTTAGTCTGTAAGGAACTGAAGTGAACTAAAGCTATTGTATACTCGTTTAAGAATGATAAAAAAAAACACACACACACACAAAATGTATGAGAGGTCGAGTGATGATGAAGAAGAAGTTTATGAAGCAAACCTTTTAGTAAATAGACAATTGGAAATATTATTTTTGTTGTTGTTTTTTTTTTTTTTTTTTTTACTTTATTTCAGTTTACACTTTTGATTTATTGTCTGTATTATTTCCTTGTGACAAGCAGATATAAATTGCATGCAAACAACGATTTTTCAAATAACGATCCATTCCACATCATTAGTTTAAAGGTGAAGGCAGCTCACAGTTATTCACAGACTTCTGCAAGTAAAAATATTATATAAAAATACTGTTAAATGAAGTCAATAGCCAGAGAGAAAGTTGGTCGATTTCTGAATTGTTTAAGAAAATCATTGGATCATTTAACGAAGTCTCCTAAGGAAGTTTCCTTTATTCACAATGTGCCCTTAATCACTGGCCCTTCCAGCCAAAAATACCATGACCTACCGCAAGACACGCAAACGTCTTATTATATATAGCATCCTTTCACAAGAGATGTCTTTTCAGGTGCTGTTTACCCCTCCAAATCATATTTTGCCCGTAGGAGTGTCACATACATTTCCAACGTGTTTAACTTGCCCACGATCTGGAAACATTCCATGAGTTATGTTCGTCAAGTTTAGGAAAGTAATTAGTATTATAACATGCGAAAAAGAAGTTTCTTTTCACTAGCTGCATTTGAAAATTAAAGCAAAGTTTTACGAACTGCATAATATGACAAAATTTACAAATCTTGCTGCACAATTTATGTGTATTACGAAAACTAAATTGATTCAAGTAATGACTTCTGTAGCGACACCATTAATTCGAGTTAATTAGCAGAACGAAAAGTGTTGTTAATCGATAAATATCCAATGTAAAAGTGACAATACGAATTAATTCAGGGGAATTACGTTGTTTTCTGTAAAAAGAACAGACATACCAATATGTGCGGATTTACAGAACTTGTATTTCATCGTCATTACATTATTATGAATTGTGAATGATTATTTACAAATTGAATTCAACCACAAAATCATATTAAACCCCCTGTGCTTCACTAATCACAACAAAATATTTGAATTCAAATGTAACGTATCAATGATCAGTGCATTCCAATATACTTCCAGTTGTATGAATATACCTTCTGAACAGAATCGGTTCTTTAAGCTCCTCCTCCTTTTTGGATATGGATTTGAAATAAAGCTCAAATAACGAGCGCTTTTTTAAAAAAAAAATGCTCTAGTCACCTCGTTATTTCGAAGGGGATGTTCGAAACGCCTCTCAAGTATTCGCAGACGCTACAAAAGCAACAAGCTGTCAAAGAAATTACAAGAGCAAGAGACGAGGAAGTTATATATCTCTATTAGTTGATTTCTGCACAAAACAAAAAGTGAAATAAGTAAATTAACAAACATCTCACAAAAACTAACTATTTTTGTTTGCGCTTGATGGAGAGTGACAGTAGTATTTTCACACTAAATGTCATTAACGTAATCACACGCACACACTCTTAAAACAAAAGAAAAACCTGAGTAAAGGGCGTTTTGTTTCAGATCTCACTTACTGTTCTTTTTCAGTATCTCAAAAGAACATGCCTAATGTCTGTATTATTTCCTTGTGACAAGCAGAAATCAGTTGCATACAAACAACGAACGATTTTTCAAATAACAATCCATTTCACTTCATTAGTTTAAATGTGAATGCAGCTCACAAGTATTCACATTCACTTCTGCAAGTAAAACTGTTACATAAAACGTCAAATGAAATCAAGGGCCAGAGAGAATCAGTCGATTTCTGATATGTTTTAAAAAATCAGGATCTTTTCACCAAGTTTCCTAAGGCCGCTTCTATACACGCAACTTTGTACTCATGATTTTCTGCAATTCCTTTTTGTGATCGCAAGCCACTTTCACACGTAGAAATAACCCAGTCGCAATTCCTGCTCAATTTTTCCGCTTCCCACCCTTTCATAAAAGGTTTATCTGTTTCTTACATATTCATAGCATGCTTCCAAAACCCAACACTGAGAAGGCAAGAATAAAGCAATTCGAAAAACCGCAAAGAGATAAAAGGGAATACGAAGGATCAATTGCAATTCTCGAGCACACGCAACTCGGGCTACCCCTTGCCTACAAGATTCGAAAGTTGCAGACGAATTTATAAGTAAAAGTGCCCTAAGGTAACCTTTATTCACAATTAGAAATAAGAATTACCCCTAATCCACAGTAGAGAAAAATGTGACAGTAGTGGAATTCCCTTGTATATTACACATACTCTTACAAAATCCGTGGATCCACCACAATATGGCGGCCGATTCGTGGATTTTTAGGAGATTCAGCAGATTGCTGAATTTACTCACGACCATGTAGTATTCACTATTCAGAAATAAACGAGTAAAGAGATATTAAACTTTTGGCCATTTTTACTCCTAGTCCACGGCGGAAATTTGGATGTGTAGGCCGTGAAGGATTAGTGTGTAGTGGGATTCCCTTGTGTTTCACACATACTTTTACAAAACTCCCCGATTGCCACCGAACATTGCCACCGATTCGTGAATTTGCCCACGATCTGTAGATCTGTTTATTTTAAGCAAATGATTCAATAATATTATTATTATATAGTACAAATGTTTCGTGTGAATGTTTTTTTTCGGTATTATTCATATGCAAAAATACAAACACTATTTCATGTGTAATTATTGATAATTAATGCATAAATAATTAATGGAAGTCATGACAAAAATTATTTAGTCCTAGTACCTCAGATTGTAACTCGTAGAAAGCTACTTCATGAATATGAGCTTTGTTTTTACGTTTGCTTACTCCTCCCTACTGTGTTGCAATTTGATAAAAGTTCAAGTAACGAACGAAAAATAAGAACTCTAATTCACCCCAATACTATGGTTGGGGAAGGGTATCAGCTGTTCGCAAGAGTTCACGCGTATTCACAGACAGCGAGACGAAAACGCGTATAAAAAACGCTGTCAGATGAAATCAAGGGGCAAAGTAGGTAGAAGATGGATACTTCCTTGCTCTCTTATTTCTGTTCACAATGGCTGAGTTCGTTCAAAAAAATGCACATCGCATGTACATGCAATGAAATCACTTTTTTGATGTTGCGATGCATCACGAGAACGCTTGACGTTGCAGTGATGCGCTAATACTGCGTTTACGTATTCAGCCACTAGCAACTCCAAGGAGAAACGTGATATAATTTTCCAAGTGTGGTTTCTCGTAATTTCTTCCATACAAATTCAGAATTGTGGACGCCGCGGCCTTAATGTTTAAGTTACCTGCATAATCTTTTGACCATAAGACAAACTTCTCCCATTTGTAATATATTCCAAATGTCATTGGACACTACACTGGTCTCGATTTAACAGACTTTTGTCCGCTCTCCCATACAAACCATCCCACTGTGCGCCGTGGCATAATGGATATGTCCGTCGACAAGTATAACGCGAGATCTCTGAAGTCAAATCCTGACACGAGCAACTCTGATAATTCATGGCTTCTTACTTACTTATTAGGCCTACGACCCGTGAAGGGTCTGAGTCGAAGCAATCGCTTCACCAAAGATTCGGTCTTTCTCGAACCAGGAGACTCCGATTCGAAGACCCTCTTTGCTGGAGAATTGGTGTTCATCCGCTCAATGGCCACATTGTTAGTGTAGCCTACGGCTTTTTGTCTTCCGAACTACATCCACATCCTGTTACGGTTGTCTTCTCCTCCATTCACCTTCCTTGTAGACAGGACCATGTATTCGACGTAGAATTTTTCTTTCGAAGTCACCAAGAATAAGCTCTGCTGCTTTCTTATCGTTCAACTAGTGGCTCCATAATACACGGCTTCATCTCTCAAATCACTGACAATGCTCAGGTAGTATTATTGTCCTAGAAAGAGGTTCTCAAACTTGGCCGTTGGAGGCATAAATTTGTAGGTCCCTTCGATCTATGAGAGAACAATAGCACGCACAACACGAGTGGTTGCTGTAGAAGCGAGGCCTTAGCCCTCTACGGGCTGTAGCGCCACCCATCTGCGTGTGTGTGAACCTGAGCTATAGAGATGTAGCTGCAAAGATATAGTGCGTCCAAGATGAGTTAGTCATTGTACCGGAGATTCGGTCTTCTTCCTCGACCCAGGTGGCTTGCATGCCGCAACCCTGGAGCATTGACGTTCAAGCCTTTCCGGACTGTATCCACAACGCATGCATGCATCCTATATGTAGCACTATGACAATTAAAAATGCTAAGCAGCTGATTTCGAAACTCTAACAACTCGATTTCCTATTTTCGAAGTGAATAATATTTCCCCGGGAATATTCAGAATTGGACTGATAGTTCGCTGTTCGCTTATGGTCCAGCTTTCGACTTCCGTGTGGCAGGACTGGCAAAACAAGAGTTTCGTAGAGGATGGTTTTGGTCCTTTGAATGAGAAGCCTCGATTAGTTTCGACAATCCGAAGCTGCGGCAAAGTTCGATTCTACGTCAGACGTCAACTAAATTGTAATTTGTGGAGTTCACGTTTGCGTCGTGGTAGACAAACTCCTTTACTACCTCCAAACTCTTTCTACTAATATCAACATGTGCCACTGGGTATATGATGTCACAGTCCCATGTTGCAGACTCTTCTTGTGTTGGACGCAAAAATGGAATTTTTGATTTACTAGCCTCGAATCACTGAATATTTTACAATCGACATTAATCTAAATTTTTGCTGGCTACAAAATCACTTGGTTTCTTCTTTAATGGTCGTCAGAGATTGAATACGTTTCCCTATCAATTCATGTCCAACAATGTTAACTTGGTTTTCAAGCCATTTGCATTGTTGTGCCAATTATTGAACCGCACCACAGACGCTGATATTGCTCTGTTGATTTTCTTGTCAGTTAATGCAGCTGCAAATTTGATAATTTTTTGCACTTTTGTACAAATGATGATTCTTGCGAGAAGGCTGGTTTGTTACAGTCTGACGTGTACCTGGCTTCTAGCTTCTACAGCACTTCATGAACAACGCAAAAGTGACATGCAAAGTAGACTTTTGCATTTAAGTTCTGGCGAGTCCATTTCAGTTTAGTTCAAATCTGTTTATTGAACTAGTTCGTTTTTTAGTTCATTTAGTTCAACATAGTTCTTTATTAATTAAGTCTTGTGCGATTTCCGCCATACATCGCATATGTACACACAATCGTGTATTTTTAAAATTCAATTCACATGCACCACCAACAACGCAACGCTGCTCTTTGTGCTTGTGCTACGTTAGTTAAACAAAAATAACCCTGATGTGCCCAGTGTCCATAAACACACAAAGCACTCAATTTAGTTCAGTTATTCTTACTGAATTACATGTATTCTGAGTAAGGCATACCTGAGTTTGTTGAACTAAATGAACTAAAATAAAATGACATTGTGAACTAGTTCTCTTAGTTCACTTGTAAGCGCTCCTTTTTGAAATAGTTGGTTCGTTAATAGTTCGTGAGCTAGGCTGAGTTCGTAAACCCAGTATTAGCGCAGTACTGCAACGTGTGCAAGTGTTCTTAATTGTAACATTTGACAGTGATGCAATGCATCGCGTTCTAAAACGTCATATGAAAGCCGCTGCTGCGCAAACAAAAGCAACGAGCGCATCACAGATTATCGTGATGCATCGCAACATCAAAAAAATCATTGCATATTATCACAAAGGCAGTGATGATTTTACACACCTACACAAGTCTGATGTACAGCTTATCAAAGAAAATTTACATCTGCTACAGCTTTAAATATATCTCCTTTAATGCTAAGGGGTGTTTTCATCAACGTCAGGATCCATGTTCATCAATGCAGATATACGATCGTACTAACGTAGGTGAACTGCAGTCCCTACTGTTCATAAACGTCAATAACTCATCGATGTCGGACAGATTGTGTAGTCATTATTTTCATATGACTGGATCGATTGGAAGATAAATATTTTGTACTAAACCAAGCCTGCAGACATTCTGCAGCATGTGTGTGTTCAAAAACGCATGAGAAAAGAAATGCGATTGTACTAGCGCAGATTTCCGACGTTTATGAAAACACCAAAGGTCTCGATTGCGAGTGTCGATTGTCGATCATCAGTGGACTGCTGTTAACAGTCGATTGAGTTTCGTATTATGTCAGATTTCCCGCATGTGGGAATTTACGCTGTCATTGATCAACTGATCAGGCGGAACCGAGAATGATTTTCAGAAGTCTCTACTGAGCTTTATGCTTGTCCCAAGATTCCCCCAACAGGTTGGACATGGTTTTGTTGGTAAAAAATATCCATGTGATCACATCTTTGACAAAGCAAGCGCCATTGACGTGCATATGTAGTTGTCAGTCAGAATAAAACGACAAAGATGTAGGGCGTTTTCCAAAACGTAACATTGCTCCAATACTGCAATGGCAACCACTCCAAAACGCAAACAAAAAAAGGTAATGCCAATGCATACTATTTCAAAACGCATTGTGAACAGATCTACTGCGCAATCAGAGCATCGGCAAATATCATGATGCAAAGTCATTTGACAAAAACATCGCTTACTTCGCATCATTACCTTTGCATCACTACGTTTGCTGTGTGATGCGCAATTATTTGACGTTTTGAAAAAAGCCCGTGGTTAAGGACATGCATCAGAAAAACTTGTGTCCTAAAATTAAGTATAGTCCTTTTATAATAGAACGTAGGCTCCGCTTCTACCTTCACACTTGCTCGCCATTGACATCTAATTCGCTTAAGCATTAATCAACGCTTGGAAGATCGCACATTGTTACAGAATTTCTAATCCAACATTCTCTTGTTCCACTTGTCGAGGGAACAAGCTATTCGAGATTCCATTTTGTGTCGAAGTCTGTTGAACCCTCCCATTGGATGACATTGTTAACAGAAGGTGGATTGAGCAAACATTTTTCGTGTTGTTTTCCTACAATGAATGAAAATGCAAAGAAAATTAATAAGTGCGGTGCCTCAATTGAAGTCGCTTCTTCGGCTTTAATTCGTAAAGAGATTTGACTGAGCCTACGCTAGTTTGGCTGACAAAACAGATTGGCACTTGCAGTACTAGGAAATGTCTGGACAACAATTTCATTTTAACCACTTGATTGGAGTGCTCGATTGACGTCAGAAATAAGGGAGCAAGGGGGTCGATTGACATTTAGAAAACCTCATTTCTGTGCAAAAGTGTACACGTTCGGTGTTCGGAATGCAATCGAATAACTGAAGGTATCGACGTGAGGTGATTGAATGCTGTGAGCTATGTTTGTCTGCGCATTTATACCAGGATATAAGCCTCCTTTCCTCATAATTGTTCTTATTTGAATTGGAAGCTGCCCAAGGACTGCCAAAATAGACTGTTTTTCTCTTATTTTTAGTTGCATATTTGCTTTACTCATTAAGTTTCAATTGATTGTGATTTATTTTCATTTCGCCCATGGTGACAAATTGCACAAATATACACTTTTTCCTTGAAAGTAAAAACATTTTAAATATCCATCGGTACATATATAGCATTTAAGTGCATGAAAACAAGTAAAAAAAAAAAAATCATAATAAAATATTTTATAAACACAATGAAGTGCGTATTCAAACGATGAACGCTCATAATTTGTCTCCAAGCCTGACTTAGCAGACGCTTGCCAATAACCAATAGGATGGTAGAGGATTTTTGAACAAAACAAAACCAAAAGAAACAGAAAAGATTTTGATACATATACTTTAAGTAATCATTTTGGAGAGAATATTTTTTAAGAAACTAAAAATAAACACTGTTAATGATAACTAAACAAAAAAAACAAAACAAAACAAAATGAAAAATTAAGACAAACTTAAATTCTTAAAAGCTACTCAACTTACATTAAATATAAATGGTAAATAGTATAAACGTTTAGTGGTGCAATATTTAAAGTGAACGATGATTTCGAAAAAAAAAAACAAAAAAAAACCAATTCAATGTGAAACTCATCGTTTCGGTTACGTAGTGTTTGTGTGAACAAATTAACGGATATAAATATAAATATAACTTATACATACCTTAGTCATTGTAAGTAAAATGCATTGAATTTTAACAAACACACACACACACACACATATACCACTTGTGGACAAGTCACAGAATGAGAGGGAATACTGCAAGGAGGCTTTTAAACAATTCCAGTAAGGGGGGCAGAGTAAAAGTGATGAGGAAAATATTTGAAAAAAACAAAAATAAATTATTAATTTTATAACATAGGGAAGATCGCTGTAAACAAAATTCTGAGAACAAAAGATACTTATGATAATTATGTAAAACATAAAGAAAACTTGAAAATAAAACACAACTGAATTTATGATCCTACATTATGAGTGAATTTGTTTTAATTAAATTGTTGATGTCCTACTTACAACCACGTATAGCGACAATCGTTTGACGTTATCGTTGGGTCGATAGTTTCACTTAAACTGAAAAAAACGTTAGAATGGTGCTTGTCGTCTGGGCTAAGCCTTCATCATCATCATCATCTTCTGATCCGCATGATCCACTAAAGGGGTCGCGGGGGTAAACCACCCACGAGAGATCTCCAGGCAACTCGATACCAACGCGTAACCAGGCGAGTTTTTGGACTTGGTCCAACCACCTCGTCCTGGGTCTGCCAAGCGGTCGCCTACCTGATGGAATCGCATTCAACGCCCGCCTCGGAAGTCGTGATGATGGGGACATTCGTGCCACGTGACCAAACCACCGAAGCACAGCCCTTTCCGTTCGAAGAAGCAGCTGCTCAATGTTGAGTTCCTCGCGCACGGCCGTGTTTCTCACCCTATCCCGGCGCGTAATTCCCACAACAGCACGAAGAAATCTCATCTCAGCAGCTTGCACTCGAGATCTTATTTTTTCGGTCCTTATCCAAATTTCATGACCATAGGTGAGAGTTGGAATAAATACTGAGTTGAAAACCGCTAACTTGGCTCTGACACCAAGCTCGGCCTTCCTGATTACAAATCTTCCAAACTGTTTCAAAACTGACCCAGCTTGACCAATCCTACAGGAAAGTTCAGCATTACTCCTTCCATCACTCGTGAAAAAGACCCCGAGACACTTAAACTTCTCGACCTGCTTCAAAGGGACTCCACTAACTTGTAGAGTGCATTGAACAAGCGTTCTGGAAATGACCATAACCTCCGATTTGTCCACGTTAACCCTCATTCCAGCATCAGCGCGCTGGAGTTCCGTCTGGGAGGATGTGAGGATAACCGAGTCATCTGCAAAAAGAAGATGACATACCCTCAACTCTCCCAATGTGAAACATTCCTCACCTCGGCTGCGCTGCAACATCCAGTCCATATATACAATGAAAAGGAGAGGTGACAAGACACACCCTTGGCGAAGTCCAACGCCCACGGTGAAAGGTGTTGATTTAGCACCGTTTACCCGAACACAGCTGCTACAGTTTGTGTATAGAAACTGAATGGTCCTCAGAAGAGGACCATCAATCACACTCCAGAGTTTACCACGAGGGACTCGGTCATATGCCTTCTCCAAGTCTACAAAACCACTGTAGATGGGTTTGGCATACTCCCAAGCCTTCTCAAGTACCATTCTTAGAGTGAAAAACTGGTCGGTTGTACTTCTGCCGGGACGAAAGCCTTAATCCGGCAAAAACCAGAAGTGTACCATGTAGGAGAAAACGAAAACAGATATCAATAAGTCTGTCGCACAACACTGGGTCCAGTAAAGTAAGTAGCAGCAAACTCATCTACAAAAGGCACACAGAACACATAACCAGGAAAGCGATGCATGCAGTCCAAGCAGACTAAGGTGGATGTACAGATATTTGGCACGCACCACACGAGTGCTTGGTCTAGAAGTAAGTCGTGGTCCACCTAGTTTCCTTTTTACAAGCTATTTGAAAAATAGTCTGAGAAAGAGTTGAAGGCAAAGTTTGCCTTTGACGGCCACCCAATTTTTCAACTGATGGCGAACAACAGCAACCAGAAAATCAAAGAGTTGGTGTTCAAAAATCGTCTATTGACATTTACAGATCTCAGTGTTGCTGTTGCATTTCATTTAGATCAGTCGAGAACATTGTGACAGACAGCCAGAGTAGACAACATGTGGTTTCACGATAGAGTACCATTTCACACAGCATTTGGCCCTTCGAGTCCATTTCATCCCCTCATACAGCTCAATGGGACTTCTGACTATTCCCTACGTTGAAAAGACTCCTCCGGCTACACGGTTTCGACTCGATTGAGTAGAAGAAGACATAATGTCTGCGCGCCTTAAAAGCCATTCCGGAAAGCAGCTATAACCATTGTCTCAAGAATTATGTGTAGATTTGGAACTCCCTGCCCACTTTGACTCTGATGCAAGGCACGAGACTGAAGATTGTAACATTTTGTGACACCGGATGTGTCATTCCCCGATGAGACATCACTATATAAATGTGCTTCGAAACGGGACCGTAACTCAGATGTCGTATGGGTGGGCCAAATAGAAGTTTCTTTTTAAAAATGCAATAAAATGCACAAAATTAAATTTTTTCCACGTATTATGACCTTATTAGTAAGAATTGCCATTCCCATTAATAATGAAATACAATGTCGTTCAAGTGGCTGTCTGCCTGAGCTGGCTTCGCAGTAGCACATTCTGTCACCCCAATTTTCCAAGACCTTGTTGATGGTTTCGGGCTGTAGCTCACGGATGGCTTCGATGTTAATGGCCTTAAGTTCTTGAATCGCTTGTGGATTGTCTGCATAGCATCGGTCCTTGAAGATTCCCAACAAATAAATTCCCAATGGGTCAAATCACAGCTCCGAAGACGGCCAATTGACATCGCCAAGACGGCTGATAACACGATTTGGGAATTTAGTGCGCAAAAGACCGATTGTGGCATGGGCTGTGTGGCATGGCGCGCCATTCTGAATGAACCAGAGGTCGTCCAAATCCATGTCTTCAATTTCAGTATAAAAAAAGTCGGTTAACATGGCCCACCGTTGATCGAAACTTTGTTCCCAGCCTCGTTTTCGAAGAAGGCCACATCAGCCACATTCTCATCTGTGCGCACCGTACGACGACAGGGACCATGAGTGTTGTCCACAAGCCTACCAGTGTCACGAACTTTGTTCACAAGCTTGCGTACTGTGGGTGCTTCATTTCGGACAAACCCTTTAAAAAAAAAACGCACTGTTTTGGGCTACACAGCATTCATTTTGGCAGACCCAGGACGAGATGGTTGAACCAAGTCCAAAAACTCGCCTGGTTGCGATTGGGCATAACGCCTAATGAGTTAGAGTCGATGACAGAGGATCTGTCGGCCTGGAGATCTCTCGTGCGTGCATTATCCCCGCGACCCCTGTAGTGGATCATGCGGGTGAGAAGATGATGAGCGGGAAACATCTGTCTGTGACAAAATAACATATGATTAAAAAAAAAACTACTAGATGGCGCACCCTGTATATGTATAGCTATTGTTATATACCCGCAATTACCTACGGAGCAATAAGATAACCAATCTGATCAGCGCGAGAAAGACACTCAACTAAATTCAAAGATTGGTATGCCACTGTATTACTGGGGCCATGAGAACATGAGCCCAACTGCTGCCATGGCGGTGCTATTGGAGCTGTGGAGGTTGCAGAATGTGCAAACAAAGCAATCATGTGAATGGCAAAAGAAGGGATAGTTGCATTATATCGAGACAATTCAATGCACTAGTCAAAAAAACGACCCACTCCTGATCATTCCGAAGGATGACGTGATCAGGAAATTCAATTTTCAAAAGAAGTTCACCGTTAATGTCAGCACCAGAAAGGAATGGAGCAGTGAATCCATAGTTCACAGACTGAGCAGCAATACGGTAAAATGGCATACAGACGTATTAAGAACCGATGAAGGAACTGGAGCAGGAGTATTCGAACCCTGGACAAAATACTACGAATCGATGGACAAACGCACCAGCATTTTTCAAGCGGATATCTATGCCATAGACAGATGCGTTCAAATCAATCTTGACAGAAACTACTTATACTAATTGCGACATAGAAATAATGTTGGCCAGTCGAGCTGTCGAGTCTAGACTCCTATATCATTAAATCCAAGCTTGTACGGGAATGCCTACAGAAGCTCTTAGAAGTAGTGGGAGAAACAAAGTAAAACACTGCTGCATACCTGGGCACACGCGCATAGAAGATCCGATGCTCCTCCCTAGATAGGAAAGCAGCTGGGAACCCTTCACTGGCCCAGAACCATTCTGCGCTTTAGGAGATCATGTCTCCAGAGAAGAATTCAGGGATCTAGAAAGAACGAAACGAATAGAAATTAAAAAAAAAACAAAGCTCATGGCATGATGCAGACCAAGAAACTCTTGCTCTAACATGTTTCCAAACAGGATACTGCAGACTCAGGGAGCACTTAGTTAGGTAGGTAGGTAGGGTGCCTGCATGACTAAGTTGGAAATCATGCTCACTTTGACCACCCGGTCCATTGTGATGTCACGTTCGGCTTTGTGTCCAAAACCCAGACCTTGTGGTTATTCCTCTTGGGATTTCTTGGCCATGTGTGATTTCTTCTGACCTCTTTTATAGCCATTTAGAGGCTTTAAGAAATTGTAGTATATCCTTTGGATCAATGTTACTCAGATCCTAAAGGTTGTTGGAGTAGAGTAGTCTTCTTCTTGTTTCCGCAAGTGCAGGACATGTTCCGAGGTAGTGTAAAATTTGTTCCTCTTCTTCTTGCAGCTTCTGCTGAAGTCATTATAATGTGCCCCAAGTCTTCAGGCATGGTTGCCTATAAGACAGTGGCCAGTTAGCACCCCTGTCTAGCTTCAGGAGGTAATCAGTCCTTCCTTGATTTAGATCAGGGAGCACTTAAGGACTCGGGGTATCAGGAGAAGGTCTCTGCTGATTCTATGGAGAATCTAATGGACTTCCAGAAAAGGTACTTGGATTTTGAGTGATACTTGCCCACAGACAAAGATACCTGGGCAAGCACCTACTATCAAATGTAGACAATTTGGCCTCGTGAATAGTCTAATCTCATATGGACTCGCCCCTTAGTCTACAAAGAATGTCTTCAAAAGCTAATGAAAATAAAATTAAAGAACAGAAAAAACTGACTGAATTTTAATGTTATCACGGTTTAATGTTATCACACAACAAGCATGTTCCCTAACTATAGACAGGATTCATACTGTTGGAGTTCAAAGAGAATAAATTTAAACAAGCTTCTATGACGTGGGAACAGCCAACTAAGAGGTGTTTTGACATTCGACGCCTGAGCACACCGGGGATTGCCAGAGCCTACGAAGGGACGCTCCGGCATGCCTAGGTGGAACACCAACGCCAACGAGAAGTGATTGCATTGCCGCTTGGCCATCAAAGAGGTAGCGGAAGCCACCTTAGACTACCTACCAACGGTGTGATGGCGAGTGTGAGCAGAAGAAAAGTGCAACCGACGAGGCAACGGAGCAAGAGGAGTACTAGGCTAGAAGACGGTAGGAGAAGATGCTTCTACGCCTGAAGAACAGGTCTATCGCAACCTCCCAACTCAAGGCCACCGAAGAGTCTAGGGGCGACAAAAAATACGGGCCTTTTAGAAAAAAGCCAAAAGCAGGCTTTACAAAAGGCTCTTCGAAATTGTGAGGGTAACCTTGTAACTGACGTGCAGGGAATAGTGGATGTGTTTAAGCAGTACTTCCATCAGCTGCCTGACCAGGAGAGAGTGATAGGGAATCAAGAAATCGCTACTCCAGTCGATGAAGTTGTACTAACACTTACTCGTAGCTTTGAAGAAGTCCGAACAGCTATTAAACGCCTGAAGAACAACAAAGCCGCAGGCTCCCATGGCCTACCATCAGAGCTCTTCAAGGCCGGTGGCGATTTTCTGGTAGCATGCACCAGATCATCTGTAGAATTTGGGAAGACGAAAGCATGCCCGATGACTGGAATATCAGCTGCATATGCCCGATCAACAAAAAAAAGTGATCTCACCTCTTGTAACAACTACAGAGGTATATCCCTGCTCAACGCCACCTACAAGATCCTGTCCAGCGTGCTGTGTGAACGTCTAAAGCCGTTTTGCGGCGCACTGCCACATTTTCATACTACAGCTCCTGGAAAGGCCAGCGAGTTCCAAATCGATACGCACCACCTTTTCATCGATTTTGAGGCAGCACCCGACAGCATTCATCGCAGGGAGGTATTCGATGCGATAGCCGAATGCGGGGTAACAGGAAAACTGATTCAGTTATGTCGCACCACGCTAACACACACGCGATGCACCGTGCAGTTCGACTCAAAGACTTCAGTCAAATCAGCACTGGTCACGTCTGCGAGGAAGGGCAATGGAGAAGATATAACCGTCAACTCTACAAGCTTTACCAGGATGTGAATTTAGTCCGAAAGGCAAAAATCCGTCCACTGTACTGGCTCGGCCACATCGAGCGCATGGACAACAACACTCCAGCAAAGAGGGTCTTCGAATCTGAGCCTCCTGGCTCAAGAAGAATAGGAAGACAGAATCTCTGGTGTAAAGACCAAGTCACCGTAGACACAAGACAGCTTGGTCTTGATGACTGGAAGTACCGTGCCCAGGACCGTCAACGATAGAAGGCAGCAATTGCTCAGGCTCGAACCCTCCATGGGTCGCCGGCCTGATAAACAACCAAACTATGACGTGATACATTTTTACGAAGACTGTCAGATCTGTCTCCAAAAAGAGTTTCCAAATACAAATGTGCTACGCATTCAGCCCCTACACACGCAAAATAAATCTGGCCTACATCCACCTACATTTCACCCGCAACATTGAGCATCTCTACTCCTTGGTTGCTTCAACAAAATTCGTAATCTCTTGTAAATCGTTCAAAGTGTTCTTGCAGATTCATCTCCCAATGAAAAGTCTGCGCATCTCCAAAGTGCTCTCTCTCTCTCTCTCTCTCTTACTGGTAGTCGCTCTCTGTATACTTCAACAGCAAGTAGGGACATGCATCTGCACCCAGTTGGGTGCTCAATAACAAACTTCAACTCCTAATGTATCCACATTCTATGAATGTGCTTCAATTACCATGTAAATATGTTGTTTCAGTTTTTCGCCGTTGGCACGGTTGGAGGGAAAAGATGAGAACGACAAGGACTCCTATCGTTAACCGATGTTTCCTTTATTCATCATCTCTCGCTGGCTATTGGGGGCAGATGGGATATAAAGCCACCCCGTGGCTTAGCAAGCGCTCGCATATTGCATGTATTCTGCAATGATTCCGAGCACAGATAGCGGAGTTTCCATTAGATTCACTCACACTCTTTAGTTCGATGCACAGTGGTGGCGAAAAATCACAAAATGTGAACACCACTAAAATGATTTAATGTTCACAAACTTTTTAAGTACAGGGTGACCAGATAAGATTAATGGGAAGAGAAGTGTGCGATATAAAACTGATTCCGAATTTATTTTGATGCTACACTCATGCCATTGCGTATTGAATGATTCCCTGGCAGATTTCAAGCGGTCGCGTAGGTTCAATTTTTGGCGTTATTCCGGAATTTGCTGCGTTATTCCGGGAAAAGCCTGTTGAATGTTGGCCTCGTGCTCGTCGAAAGTGGTTGGCTTGTTAGCGTAGACGTAGCCTAAGGGAAAGTAACCAAGTGGTGTCAAGTCAGGCAAGCAAATTGAGCCGTGAGATGATCCAGTCGCCAAATTTCTTGTCCACAACTTTGAGCGTTGCTTATATGGCACGTAGCACCGCCTTGTTTAAACCACAGCTCGGATATATTGATGACAGAAAGTCGATTAACATTGGTATATACCTGAGACTGTATCCTTCGTCATTTCGAAAGAAAAAAGGTCCGATGATGCCGCTCACCAAATAGGTCAATCTTTGTGGATGCAAAGATGCTTGGGCGAACACTTATGGATTATGTCGCCAAAAATTGCGATCCATGTCCTTTCCAGTGCTTAATTAGCTAACTCACGGAACACAGTGTGGCGTGTCAACAGAAATTTGGGGAAAAAATAATCAAACCACTGCATATTAGCAATGTTAGCTTTTATAAGTAATTAAATGTGTTTTATGAAAAAAGGATACAGAAGATAAAAGCGCGATACGGGCTAGAATGCTTCGGTCTCAGCAGAGAGTTGAAAAGTAAGAAACATAAACAAAATCTTTCACTTTGATTCCAGGCATAGCACAAAGATAAAAATATCTCCTTATTCACGTTTATCTTCACAAAATATTGGCAACAAACTTCCTTCACTTGCGTAATAAATTTCAACATAAACGTAATGTAGGTCGAGAAAGAAAATCAAGATCATCAATCAAGAAAATGATCCAAGGATGCAGACGATTTTTACATATGCGGCATTGTCTATGCTCACCCGGTTTCAATTCTTGCGTCGTCATATATTCTTAAACAAATTCAACAGCAAAATAAGCCGGGTTGACACTATTCTTCTTCTTCTTAAAGCGCTACAGTCCGAGGTGGACATGGGCCTCTTTCGTGCACACCCAGCCGGCTGAAGTCCCCCTCGACTTGTGTGCGCCACTTTGTGCGTGGACGTCCTCTGTTGCGTTGTCCCACAGGCTGCGAGTGGAAGATTCTTTGGGTCGGATCTAGGTTGTCCATACGCTCTAAATGGCCTTGCCATCTTAGGCGTTGGATCCGTAGACTCCTGGCTAGGCTCATGTCGATGTATAGCCCATGCAGTTCGTGGTTGAACCTTCTTCTCCAAATGCCAAAGATCGCGCGATGAATGAACTTTGTTGTGCTGATGCAGCAACAAAGGCAATTAACGTATCGAGCTGACTAATTCGAGAGATTGCATTTTGAGGTGAGTGTACTAACGTAAAACGCGCAGAACTTTTCCCTCGCAAATAGCAAGAACCTCTTCATCCGCCTTGGATATAGTCCCTGCCTCTGCGCCGTAAAGCAAAACGGGGATGATCAAGGTATCATACAGAGTCAACTTGATCTTCCGAGAGAGGGCTCTATTCCTCAATTGCCTCTTGAGCCCAAAGAGACAGCGGTTGGCATGAGTTATTTTGCGGTTGACACTCTGGCGGTGTCCAATTCAGCAAATCGGCGCCGAATCGAAATTTGGATACTGGCCGCTACGGTGGCTATGGTTTTCCAATTTCTGTCTAGTTGGTGGCTTAAAGTCGACAAAATCGTATTCACGCCCAAAATCATGACGAAATTGGTTTTATTCGAGTAATTAAAACTGAATCTGAGTTCCGATAATAATTTTAAATAATTTTATGTGGGAGACAGTGAATGATGAAATGGCAGACCTTACTGAATAATTTGACAGCGGAATGGTTCTTTGACAGTTTCTGAGACGTGATAACTGGAAAATTATCATTACTACCTGGTCACCCTATAAAAACCGTTGAAATTCGTTGCAAACGTCAAGAATGTGCCACAACAATGCAGCTGTCTGAATTCTTAAGGGCACCTTGTATGTTTGGTATTTTTTTCTTGTTCAGTTTCGAAGTGCTTCCGAGTTCATACGAATTTGTAAGGACCCTCTCATAAATAAGGCAAAGTAACCGCTTTTAGCCTCGTTGTCGGATAACAACCACTTCTCTGTTGGATTTTACTCAAAACTACAATCGAACCAAGTCGCTTTCTCTTCGAACTCTGTGGAAGAGTCTTAAGACTTCAGGATGTTTTTAAAACCAAAATTGAAAAATGCATCATTTAGCATTTAAGCATTAGAGCATTGTCGGCGCAATTCAGATGAAAACGAACATTTCGTCTGCTATTCCCACGATTAGAAACGCAAAAGAATTCAAGTAGTGTGATGTTCTTTTTCTCGTCCCCACTGTATGTACATCTGCACATCTGCGTATTCAAAGGAGACAGTGTGTACTGGTGCTCCGTGCCACAATTGAGTTGCGACTCCGTTCTCTTCAGTTGGCTAGAGTGGTATACAGACACAAAAGATAAAAGCGCGATACGGGCCAGAACGCTTCGGTTTCAGTAGAGAGTTGTAAGATTTTTTTGCAAAAAAAAAAAATATAAAAACGGTTAAATATACATTTTTCGTATCGGTGAGTCAAAAAATAGGAAAAAGAATATATTTGGGAAAAAAATATTTTTTTTAATTGATTAGAAAATTTTGATTTGTTTCTGAAGGATGGGGGAAAAAAGTGATTAGGGGTTGATATACAGAATTCCCACCCTCCGTAAGTGCTTTTTATGAAAAAAAAAACCACATCACCATCGCAAGTGAATGACCTCTAGGTACAAGAAAATTCGTTAAAAATACATTTTTTTTTGCATAAGTTCAGGTGGAAAAAAAAAAACATCTCAGTGTCTCATAAATCACTCGGGGGAAAAAAATTATTAAATGGCATCTAAATGGCATCCCAAGTGAAGAAGTCGAAGAGGAAAGAGAAATGCTTGTATCTCGATTTGTATCGATTTGAGTATCTCTCGTGTGGAAACTGTACCCCGAATGCAAATATTTTTCGCATAAACAACCACTGCCTTCCATTCCGTTCGTCCGTCAGTCCCACAGCATCCTCGACCTCGTTCATAGTTCACACAGTCCCCCCCAAAAACCAGCTCAAGTACAAATGTGTACCTACATTTAATTAAATTTAATGGAATTCCATTCACTTGATGAGCGAAGAGCGCCCAATGAGCCGTCATCCTTATTCAAACCGAACCATACAACAGCGAAGACAAAGAGGCAAAACAATGATCTCCACCTTGTGTCTGCAGATTGCAGTGAAAAAGAAGAACAAGTTTAATTCATAAAAATTAAATCGCCAATAGTGCGCACATGTCGTAAAAAGACATTCTTGTATACTTGTTGTAGATACATCGAAATGTAACTGGATGCGCGCAAAAGAATGCGCGCTCGATGCTCTGGATGTACAGTCCTTTGACGATGGCTGAGAGTAAATAAGATGGCAATCTTCTTGTTCATTCACAAATCAATACACAAGACGAGGCGGGGGATGGCACAGAATTATTTGTGGGTGAACATCTCGCAGGAGGATGCTGCGAGGAAGTGCTCTCATATTCACGATGAGCAACACCTCACCGCAGAGTGCGAGAGTTAGTTTTGCCAACATTACAGGGTGCCTGGGGAAATACGATGCGATGCTGGTGTAGACACACATTGTATGCACTTGTTTGTTGTTAAATAGAAAATGCATATCCAATTTATTTGCAGCAATCGGATAGACACATTTTTGTACTCATTTGGGTGGCTTTTATTTGCCAATTGATATACATAATCAACGTGTGTTTGTTGTGAATACCAAACAAATTAAACTTTAGCAAGCAGTGGAGGCTGTGTGCGCTAAAATTGTTCTCAAAAATAAGACACATCGCTCTATGCGGTCAGTCGATATTTCTGAAATCTATCACAATTTTACATACAGTATCTGCCAAAAATAAAGCACTTTCCATGAGCATACCGAGCATTTTCTGAGTATTTATCTTGCATTGACTGACGAAGAAGTGACTCAGTCTTTATTAAACAAAACCAACCGGAAAACATGGCGTAAATTGTTACAAAAAAAAAAAAAAAAAAATACAAAATTTCAACAAAAAAAGCACCTCTTTCACCCGATACAAGAAAAATACACAGTTTGCTTTAGAGGGTTTCCAATACTGTATGTGGGAGTCACCCACCACCACCAATATCGCCATTTCCATGCACACAGATTATTATCCTCGCCTGCAACATCCGCCAACAGCATTAAAACTATGGAATCTATCTAGGGCTCATAATTTTCACATTCATCCCCCTGTGGCTGTGTTTGCATTGTAAAATTATGAAGGAGACGTTTTTGTTGAATGGACCTTCAAAAGTTAAAACAAATTAAAAACATTCGATAGGGAAAATGTTGTTGTGTCTTCCTTTCAAACAAATGAAATTAAAAAAAACCCCTAAAACTTGTTGTATTATGTCGATTTGTCCTTGTTTCTTGTAAATATTTATTTTTCTACAAACAGTAAAAGCTCTTTAATTTGGAAAGCTCGTTTATTCGGAAAAAATATTTTTGCGGTACCGCATTTTCATTTTTCAATCAGACCGTGATTGTCCAAATTGAGGAATGCTTCTGGGGGGACGAAGCCGTTATAACGTACAATTTCGTGGTATTGAGGATTGCGGTAGTAAGCCCCAGATATCAAGTTATTGGCCGAGTTCATCGCTCTGGCAGTATGGCCTCGAATCAATTTCAAAAGGAAATTGTCCACTCGTATCAGATTTGCCCTGTTGTATAACATCTCATTGGAGCAGAATTGTTTGTACTGGGACTATGGTGTTCTGTAAAGGCGAAGGCAAGTCCTAAGACACGCCCTGTCAAACACCCGAATCTTTTCCATCAAGCTTGCACTCACGTTAAACCACACGGGTGGAATTTCCGCTATTAGCAGAGAGCTACGGGTAGAATATGCGTGCTTTTCAGGGCCATTCATATGAGCCGCGAACTGCGAACGCGAATTTTCAGAAACAACCAATTCCCAGCAAATACGGACCAAAAGTTATATTTCTTGAAATGCAAACAGATGAGCGTTGAATTATCGAGTATTTTTATCGACAAAACTAAAGGCTCAACTATAATGCGCATGAGTGAGCATTAGCAAGTGTCAAACGCGCATGAGTGAGTGAGCGAATACATCCACCCCTATGAGGCAACCTATAATGTCGTCCATGAAAGATTGCGAACATTTCGTTAAGCATGTGCAAAACACAAATGTTTCGTTAAGCATGAGCTAGTGCGAAATGAATCTCACCGCGCATATGCGAATGTTGCAGATAAAACACAGACAAGAAATCAAATTTGAAAAATGAGCAAATCGGCTGATATTGTGTTGGTATTCGTACACAGATAATCAAAGTGGAAACATGAGGAATTCATAATAAAAGCAAAATTAAATAAAAAAATAAAGCAAGCAACGGAATAATTTCTGACAGGCGGCTATGCGCGCATGTGTTTATTATAGTTACTCATGTTTTTTTAGCAAACATGGCGAAACAGTTCGTCCAAACTTGACACTAGCTCATGTTCGCTCATGCGCATTATAGTTGAGCCTTAAAGATAGTTGAACTATCCTTATGATCGATTTTAAATTGTTTGTCCGCGAATCAATCCTTCTATTTGCGAACTGGCAAGCTGGGAACGCAATAATCAAAGAGACAAACGCAATCCACAAATTCACGACCAAACAATGAAGTGTCAGTTTTCATATATGTATTCTTCTCTGCGAATGAAAAAACTACATATGAATGAAGTGTCAGTGTTTGCAAAGTTCGCAATTAGTAGCGACCTCATATGAGGCCCTTTAGTAGTGACTTTGTGGAACGCGTCTGTAAATCTTGCGTTCTGAGTTCTGACAATTCAGAAGACAATAGATTGCCTGATAAGGCCGCTTTTACACATGCAACTTTTTACTCACGATTTTCTGCAATTCGCTTTTGTGATCGCAAGCCAATTTTACACGTAGAAATCAAACCAGTTGCAATTCCTGCTCAATTTTTCCGCTTGCCACACGCACACACATGTCATCTCTTTCTTATATATGCATAGCATGCTTCCAATACCCAACACTGAGAATAAAGCAATTCGAAAAAAAACGAAAAGAGATAAAAGGAAATACGACGCAATTCTCGAGCACACGCAACTTGGGCTACCCCTTGCACGTTTCACCTCCCTTGCCAACAAGATTGGAGAGTTGCGGACGAATTTAGCGTGTGTAAAAGCGGCCCGTGGCGTTGTGGGTATGTGCGTCGACTCCTACGCACTTGGACCTACCTGTCTGGGTTCGATTCCTTGTACGACAAGAAATACTTTTCACGGCCCCACCTCTTTCGAGTCACTGACAATGCTCAAAGAGTATAACTGTCTAGAAAAAGGCCTCTCAAACTTGGCCGTTCGGAGTCGGCATAAAACTGTAGGGACCTACACTCGTGATAGAACAGTAGCACGCACAACACGAGTGGTTGCTGAGAAGCTAGGCCCTGGCCCTCTTACGGGCTGTAGCGCCACCCATGTTAAAAGCGGCCTAAGCTAACTTTTGTTTAGATTTTTCTTGAAAAAAAACTCGACTTGGCTTTGTTTCTATTTGGTGGAAAATGGTTGTTTCTATAAGTTCGCGTTCGCAGTTCTCGACTCATGTGTACAAAGCTTCTTTAAAAATTGGTTATTGGTAAAGTTCAGCTAAAAAATTAAAGCATTAAGAAAATGTATGTACAGTAAAAGCTCTTTAATTCGGAATGGTCGGGGGGAAAGTCATTCTTATACGGAAAATTCGGACTGTTCCCCTGCATATTCGTATAAGTGAGACTCCATTGTATTACATGTAGAAAGGTGGCGCTACACCCCGTAGATTGTCTGGGCCTAGGTTTTACAGCTACCACTTGCGTTGTGCGCCTATTTTCAATGACTCGAAAGAGGTGGGACCGTGAAAACAATTTGTGTCGTTCCGGGAAGCTCTAACCTTGGTTCAAATGTGTAGGAGTCGATGCACATATGCACAACCCATGCGCAAATTCAAACTAAAACAGTGCACTCTGTACTGCATTATTTTAGTGTACACTTTGTTGAAAAATGGCAACGAATAGTCTGCACTGAAATACGTACTGAAGCTTAGAAAGAGCAAATGAATGCATTCATGTATCTCTTTAGTACGTTGTAGTATATTATGAAGTAACTAAAAATGATTTATTCATCAATGATCAACAAATTTATTTTCTCTTCTACTAGGCCTTTTGATTCAAGTCTCTTATCATGTCAGATTCGGAAAACGTTGATGTAAAAAAGCGAGGACGTACAGCTGCCGCAGAAAAGGTAAGACATGCTGTTTGAATTCATTTGAGACAGAGAGCTTAAAAGGATTTTAAAAAAATGCGTGCAAAAGATCTTGATTTTGCATATAAGCTACAACAACCTTGATATTTTGATACAAGCTTGTCAGCCGCGACATCGAGGAGGAATGCCCGTTTCATAGTTTTTCACACCACACAATACAATGGTTCCATACTGTTCACTGCTTCGTGGCTACTTTTTGATTTTTGTCAGAAGACATGCTGAAACATTTATGTAGGTGCTATTTGACATTTCCCTGCGTTTACTCCACATTTTCATTGGACGCGAAAGAAAAGACAGCTGATGTTGACACACTCATCCCTCAAAGCAAATGTCGTAACCAGCACGTAGTCGAGGGACCAACGCAGCGTTTGTGAAACGGGCATAACTGTCAGAAGTCAAGTGTTATGGAGATTTCCAACTTCAACATCTCTTGACCAGCTTTTTTGAAAACATTTCTTACAACATCTTTTCGGGCCAATATACGAAACATAATTTCGTAACAATATTCGTCGATAGACAAGGGGGCAATTAGATGTGAAGTCGGATATCTGTATAAGAGTTGATTTGTGATGAATATGAGCATCGACTCCTAAGATCTTCGCTGGGACCCCATTTTCGGTAAGATTCTATGTTTGGTGGAGGTGGACCTGGGCCTAGCTTCAAGAGCAATCACTCGTATTGTGCTTGCTATGATTCTATCACGAGTGGATGGCAGCTACAATTGTATGCCAACTCCGAGAGGCGATGCTTGAAAAGCTTTTTCATGGCAGAAATGCATTATCAGTGACTCGAAGAAGGAGGAGCCATGAATTATGAAAGCTGCTCAATTAGGGGATTGAAGACGACACCCCAGCGTAGGAGTCGACTCACCTACCCACTTTGCCACGGCTTGACATTCTCGACAAGAACAACCTCGAAATTTGCAGTTTCAACTCGGGAGAGTCCATGGAAGGACTAATAAGTCTATAAATGCCAATTTCACATTTGCCTGTGTACCAGTGCTCGAAAATCTCAAGACAATAGAGACATATCTAGATGTATAGCCTCTCCCCCTATAACGAGTCATAGTCTGCGGTGGTTTTTGGATGGCAAAACTGTTCAGTGCAGTGTTAAGCAATGAACGTGAATTACGTTTATTTTCGTGATTTCTTTAAATTAAGACTAAAGAAATATCATCATTCACCATTAAACCGTTTCCGTTGGTACTAGGTTAATAATAAAAGTTGACGACAATTTTCAGTCAACGATTCCTGCCCAGAAAGAAAGCATCAGAGCTATTAAGGGCCAACCATGAACTTAAGTAGAGTCAAGCTACTGTCAAATTCAAACGAAAAGTAGGCAGAAGCATTGCCATCTTTCGATGTGCCTACAATTCAGGGAACGTAACTAAGTATAGAGCGACTTATTTCGCTCAGACTTAAGTAAGCGAAATTGAACGAAACTGAACGACGAAGTGGGCATCGTGGTTATCTAGTGTTTCATTTCTGCGTATACTCTCGATTGCTTAGAGGTGAATTGTTGTCTCCTCACGCCCATTATGCTTGGGCCTTACCATTTACTTCAATCCAAATTGCATGGTGGAGATCCGGTGCTCTGGAAGTGTATTAATAAGTAGCAGTTCACGAGGCAATACTTGGCACACTTCTGTTGCTCTTCACTAAACACCCATTTCATTGGTTTCTCCTCTTCACCGTTCAACAAAAGGACCTCCAAAGAACGACGAAATAATACATTTTTGAAATAAAAACCTAATTTTTCTTTTTTTTTTCCATTTAGCGAACCCATGTATCATCTAATTCGAAGAAAGATGAAAAATCATCAACCGATGGTGAGACACCAGCGAAACGCGGACGTGGCCGCCCCAAGGGCACAACCAAGAAGAACGGCAACAGGGCCCCATCGAAAAAATCGCACAGCAGCGCCAAGGGCCGTGGTCGACCATCGAAAAAGAAGGAAGACTCCACCGATGACGAGACCGAAGAGAACGAAGAGGACGAAGACAATGAAGACGAAGATAACGATTCCAACTCTGATGAATAGAGCCACATTCACCAATGATTCCGATTAATTTCGACATTTACATAAGTAAACCTAACCACAACACAACAAAAAAAGCAAAAAAAAAAAGGAAAAATAACACAAAAGCAGTTCTTTAAGTAAAAGTCTACATAAATTAATTAATGATAATGTAAAACAATGTATTGATTTGTCGGAAAGAAAAAAAAAAACACACTCAGTCCCTCGCGTCCAAAGTGCAGCTTACTTTTTCATCAACAATTATCTGATGCACTGGACACGGACGCGATTGGGTGGTCAGATCGCTTGCACACTCGGTTCGCGAAGTGTATTCAATAAAAAAAAAAACATAAAATACTTGAGTACATTGCGAATCATTGAGTAAGCGTATGAGATTCCTTAATAAAATTGTAAATTGAAAAAAAATATACAATTTTCGTTTGCACTCCTTTCAGAGGCTTCATCGAAAATGGTCATCGATGCGCAGGCTCGTAAGCAGTGGTTGTGACCGAAGTGGATCCTGTGAATTCAGCGTGATGCCCTTCAGGTCGTATGGGGTGTCCCTTCATTCATCTTTAACGTGGAAGCTACTTTTCTGCTTCTTCTTGTCGTACTGGGAGAATTTGTTAGTGTTCGAGTGACTCATTTCGCTGATGGTCAATGAGCACCATTCGCTCCTTGCAACTTGTAATACACTGTCCTCCAAAAGTATCGTTGTTTCATCGAAAACGTGGTCTGCACTGAATCAAAAGCGGACAAACTAGTCCATTGTACTACCATATTCAGAAATTTCATGGTCTTTCGGAGGAATATCAGCTCTCACCTCATCAGCACCAAATATCTGCAACCTGATCCGAGCAAAGACGGGACGGTGGCAGAGGACGTGCTCTGCAGTGTTACCGTCTTTGCAGATTAAGTCGTGTGCATTCTTTTCCGTCAAGAGATAAAATCAATGCCGCGGATTTCTTGTGCTCTCGAGGAGTCCAACCACCCATAGAAGCTCTAATCAAGGATGTAGTCAGTCCCAGCGCAGGTTCAAGTCTTGAGTGTGTCTAGCAAGCTCATCGGCGATCTCATTTTTCGTGATCCCGTGGTGGCCGGTACCCATTCCTTTGCTGGACTATTTTGGAAGTGGTTAAAGAGTTGAGTAAGGCTTTAAGCATAGCTTGGCTGTCGCAACAGGCACAAATTCTGCGCCTCTTGTTCTTCCTTTGCCTTCCTCCCTTCCTTGGTCATTGGGCCATCCGTGAAGATTAGACTCCATTCTCCTTCGATTCTGGCTACAGCCAGTCCCGAGTGCAGGGAAAGTCAATATTGAATGTACGACGCAGTTGGCACTTTGGCAGCGGTGGTGGTGCGTCAGACGGCAAGGTCATCGAAACTGCAGCGCAGAGACTTCCACTTCTTTTTAAGCTGAAGAGAGTGCACCCCATGATGTGGGGAAGGGGTAAGGGGATGGGATCCAGAAGTGCATCAGAAGCAGAGCTGGCGTGCTAGCGAAGGTTCATATACAGCCGAGACAGTCCGTTCTTTGAAGCTTGGCGAAAGCTTATTCCACCAAACGACTGATGCATATTGTATAGGAGGGACGAGGACTAATCATATCCGTGTGTATCCAAAGGGATATTTTTGGTGATGGTCTTGGGACATAAGACTTGCCGAAAATTTCCTCACACTTCCAGAAAACTGACAGCGCCTTGGTAGTTTTCGATTCAATGTGTTTTTTTTTTCAGAGAAGTTTTCTGTCCAAGACAGCGCCCAGATATTTAGCTTCATCAGAAACGCGGATGGTGACACTTTTTAGTACTACATAGCGACCGCTGACGGGAGACATATTTGTCGCCGTTATAAGCGATTGTCGCTTTATCCGAACGATTTGTTGCTATTCCCAAAACTTTACTTTTTCACTTCGTCGTTGGAACCGAAATGTCGTTATTACCGAGTTTGGTATTCGCGAATTCTACTGTAGTTGATTCAGGCCAGTCAGCTTCCTTCCCCTTGTGAAGAGAACAACCTCGAACAACACCCCCCATTCCTAGCACACCAGTCGTCGATCACATCTAGAGCTGCCTCCGCTTTTCGCTAGGCACGATCCGACAGACAGTACAGCTACATCATCCGTATAGGCCAGGGCGTAGATGTTAGAGCTATTTAGGGCGTCAAGCTGAGAGTCAACCAGCATGCACCATAGCAGAGGAGATAAGACTGCGACTTGCGGGCAGCATTTATTTACCCCCGACATTACATACTTGCCACAATCCGTATCTGCAATTAAGCCACTTGATTGATGGTATACTCAAAAACTGGACATTAGAGACATTAAAGGTGGCGCACCCTGAATTTTCGACACCAGCAAAAAGTCGTTGTTGAAAACACCGTTGAATCAAGCGTGAATTGATGGTTAGTCGTATGGGATGCGCCTTCACCATTAGACTTCTTCCATTTTGTTCCTACTTGCATCTTTGATCTTATTCAATTTGACGAAATGACGACGGTTTCTAGACTTTCGGTAGATCACCCTTTCGACAAATCATTGCCGGCCTTAAAATCTAAATCTTTAAAGACCTTTGATCAGGTACAAGTGAAGAGCATTTTTGCATTTTATTGAAAAAGAAAGTTGACAACTGACAACATCCGTCTCATCCGTCAAACATCTGTCATTTACTCTATCGACTGAATTAGAGTGATGTATGACATTGCTGCTTTGATTATCTGAAAATGAAACATTTATCAAATCACTCCAGTCACTCATTAGATGCTCATACTGTCATGAAACTGGCCAGTGAAGCGTCATAGAATCCCGCCCTGATGACGACTTCCTTCTGCGACCTTTGCAGCATAAAGGAGAGCATCCGTCGGTGTCTCGGCGAGAGGCGATACCAATTCGAAAGTTGAATGGATGTACCCACTGTAAGGCTCTGAGTTCAATTTAGAATCAGTTCACTGCGCATGCGCCCATACCTTACCTCGATCTTCAAAATCTCACCGCCGTAGCAATAAATCAGCAACTGAATCAGTATCGAAATCAGGAAGGCGATGTATATAATGAAAGTAATGTAGTTGCCTGTATTCTAGGGGGGAAAAATAGCCTTGAGTCAGGCACGACATCAAGCTCAGCTCACTTACCGAGACGAGCTGATAGACGATGACACATACTTGCAGGGATGTGATCAAGAACTGCGCAAATATGATTGGCCTAAACGTTTGACAGACGGTATCTGACAGCGCCAAGATCTTGTTGTGGTACTTGATGTACGACCGAATGTCAGCGTGGATGGATTCGGGGTGTTTCCTAAATGAATTCGCTTGGATTCGATGCTGTAGTATGCGAAAATGCGAGTGCAGATGTATGGCGAACGATATGAAGAACCCATCGATAGCCGATGCGTGGAACACAACCGTGGTCGTACTCAATGCTGTGTAAATGTACACGAACTCATAGCCAGGCGTCTCCTCGGCGCTGAAGAAAAATCTGAAAAAGAGTGACCGTTGGTTGGATGCGATTGTCCTTTATTTCCACACTCACCTCATCGGCATTGGTAATTCCTTAACGACTTCACCGTCCGTTAGCGAGGCCCATGCGATTTTCACCAGAGGCCCGACCATGAAGTACAGTCCCGTGCAGGATACCGACATAAAGTACGTGTTCACCATTCGTTGGGCCTTCACATTTGATGCTTTTATGATCCTTGAAGCGAAGCGATCACCTGTCGGTAAAGAACTGATTATTCAAATGTATCGCATTCTATCGGCCACTCACCGTCTCTCCACATGTCCGTGAGATCTGCCATGATTTGTATGAAGAATGCCTTATTCGCCAGGAACGTAAGAATCTTCACTCCAGTCAAGAGGTTAGTGAAATCGACACTCATGCTAGCAGTGGCCAGAATCAGATCGTCTCTGTGGTAAAAGACGTAATTCAAGATTGGATACTGCCCCGACAAGACCGTCAGAATGGCGAAGTATTTGAAAAGTTGCTGTCCCAAGGATTCCTTAGCGCCCGGCACTAAGGAGTGCCCAAACGCGGACAGACATCGCTTTTGCCGGTGAAAGAATGCTGGCTCTTCAAGCTCCATGGTGTTTCAAAAGGATACACACTCTGCGCTGGGTAATTAGGAGCTGGTCTTTTATATAGAGTATGACTGATGAGGAGGTAGTGCGAAGAGGCCTATAAATGCCTGTCATCGACTTTAATAGACAAGCAGATTGAATTTAATTGCCACTTGTCCAGCTCTGTCTGTAATTACCACTTTGACAAGTCTGTCATGTCGTTGGAAATGTTGTGACCGGAGCAGGAGGACACAAGCAAAAGGAAGACAATTATGGGCGGACGGTGGATACGATGATGGGTAATTAAATGATTATACCGATCGCAGTCGAAGTGACGTGTAAATTATTGTTTAGATTTTTAATCAAGTGGTAATTGGTGTCACTTTAATTTGGCTTTATTTGTGTTGGCCAGTGCAAGGTGCAAGGCGTGGTTTTTAAGGGTTTCTCTTAGTTGGTATTCATCCACTTTTAAGTGCGCATATATGACGGTTGGTCATATGAACTGTTCCCGCTTTTGATTTTGAACATTGATACAATATAACACATGTGCTGAAACCCTTCAGTCAGTGGATGTGTTAAAGCCTTTCCATCAATGGAATAAGTCTTGCTGGACCTTCGTACATTTTGTATGTAAATTGATGGAACTCAATGAAATAATTGCAGTTTTTTGTTTTTTTTTTTGGATAAGTTATTAATATGTAAATTCTTTCGATTTACATATTAATTGCATTTATAGAAGTATGGACTCTTCGAAGCTAATTCTACACGACATTTTCTGGCCGGTTGATGTCTGACTTCCGCTGCGCAGTCGAATCCTATTTTGCAGTGATGCTCCGAAGTAAGATTCGATGCCATTTCGAACATTGCTATTATCGCTGGATCGTTCATCCTTCCTTCAATCTGAGGGATCACTAACTGCTCTTTCAAAGAATGCAAAAATTGTCGACGTGCATTGGTTTTGTTCGTTGCACGTATGTATATCATTCGTGCACTTCAAAAGAAAATCATCTTCAGTGATGAGGCACATTTTCACCTCAGTGGATTCGTCAATAAGCAAAATTACCGCATTTGGGCGAATGATAATCCAAGAGTGATTGTCGAAAAGCCAATGCACCCACAAAGAGTGACTGTTTGGTGCGGTTTATGGGCTGGCGGCATCACCGGGCCGTATTTTTTCCAAAATGAGGCCGGTCAGGCAGATACTGTGAATGGTGTTCGCTATCGTGAAATGATTATCACAGTCGATTTTAGAGCAGAGGGAAGTTGTTTTTTGCCTACCTTCTTCCACCGTTGCCTTGCATAGTTGCTTGGAATGTCACCACGTGCTAGCACCAAGAACAGGTGATTATTAAACTGCTCAACTCCCTCCGCCGCGCCGGTTTGGTAGAAGTTTTGAGTTAAGGAAGACTGTTTCGAGTGCTTTCACGGCCGCCGGTCTACCATGTCCATCATCAGAAAATATAGCTGCCGTTAGGAAAAATGTTAAAGGAGATCCCTGTCAATCGAGCGAGCTTGCTTAAGACTGAAATGCAAGCTTTCTCAAGGAATGACTCTGCCTGGCAACGTCGAGTAGAGGTGCTCATTGGATGGTTCGCAGCCAGGCGGCAATACCGGCTGTGAACTAATGCATGCTCTCCAATATCAGGCCGCCTTGTGTAGTATAAGCCCGAGGCAAGCCACGGGGATAGCTGGATGCCGGTGGAACCCAGAACCAGATGCAAAGCTACGAAAACCCCAAGGCAGTCCAAAACTGTTAAAAGGGCAAGTGGTTGCCTCCCGACCTCTAACTGAAGGAGTAGGGGGAAAAAAGAGAAGCGGAGGTGAACCAAGTTCAAAACTCTGTGATTCCCCAATCCACTACATCCAAGCCGACTAGGAAAAGGTGCAATTATCCACAGATGTTCCCTCCGGGACAATCTGGCGGAATGGCTGACTCACCTGCAGCAGGTTGTACCTTCGCTATAACAGCAGGTGCTGGCAGAAAGCTCACGGGGTTAGCAGTAGCCGAGAGGCTAGCAGTTCTTCCTTGTCAATATTCAAGGGAGATGCTGTGTGTCGAAGACAGGAAAAAACCCTAGAGGACGCCTCAAATTTTAGAGCATTTATTTCAAGTCTGGGATGTTACAGATAGACTGCAATCGGCGGAGTGGTTAAAGCTGGTGCCACCCAAACTTGGTAATTGGAAGGAACTGGCCCTGACCAAAAAATGTGAGAAGGAGATATCACGAGCGCTGCGCAGGAGCACTAAACCTCAGTGACTACTCGCTCCACTCCTCGAGGCGCAAAATTGTGGAAGGTGCTGTATGTTCGAGACGAAGGAACCGGGCAACTGCTTGGCCTCGGAATAGACCAACCGTCCTTCGACGTAATAAAGCGTCAAAACAATTCCCCGAGTTGCAGGTTCGGCAGGGTTGCAAGTCGGAGCAGAAGATGAGTCGGTCGACCACTCCAAATCCAGGCTCGGAGAGAACAGAGCCTGTACAGGATAAATTAGATCATCCACGGGCTGAAACACTTATTTCCCCCGCAACTGTGGCGAGAAAGAGGTGAGAGGAAAGATGAGTCGTCCACCACTATTAGACAATCGCCTTTCAGTGGTTTGATCTTGTCGACGAGAGGATGCAGATGTGTACCAAGTCCTACTGTTCACTTTTCTAGTGCAGAATTTGTAGTCGATGGATGACTTGATCAGGCATCAACTCGATCCATTCGCAGAGCGCCGCATTGAATGCTGGTTTGTATAGCCTAGTTTGAACTGAATAATTGGATACTCAATTGAGCGTTTCTTCCATATCGAGGAAAGCGCATAAGGTGCGTTCTTTTTTGATGCAGTGGAGACTACTTTGCCCAATGCACTGTTTTCACTGACACACTATATATATACGCAAGTTGCCTATCTGTTCCCTCATATAAATGTCCTATTATTCCTTTGTTACATTTAGCCATTCTTTAACTGCAATATAAACCGTAATTTAAAAATGTTTCCCAACAAAATGGTCACAATTTCAACCCCACAGTGGTGAAGTACACAAATGTCACTTGCCGAACGCATCCCCATGAAAACAGCTGTCAGGCCAATTGACAGTTCTCTTGTTTTCCTTATTATGCAAACAAATTTTTAGCCGAATTCCTTTACCTCACAAATGCATTATATTGCACAGAATTTCACAAAAATATAAAAGGTAATTATCATTGAAATTAAACGTATCATAATTCCCGTGAGTGTGAGCAGAAGTTTTCCAAATGGTGAGTTGAAAGTGGCATAAAACCAGTGCCCTCAGGCATTTGAACTAATCTTGTGCAATTCTCTTAGATTTCGGCAGTTAAATTACTTCCAATGGGACTGAGGCAGTTACTGCGGTCGGCGTGTACACAAGCCGCTCGGCCACAAGCAACTCTTCTAGCGGAGCCCCTATCCCAACGTGCACTCATTCGAGTTCAGGGAAAAGAAGTTGTTCCCTTCCTTCAGGGTCTAATCACGAACGACATGAGCCAGTTGAGCGAGGATGGCAAGCAGTCAATATTCACAATGTTTCTGAACAACAGCGGTCGAGTGCTATACGACTCAATAATCTACAAAACATCAAACCCCGAGACATATCTTGTAGAGTGCGATCGAGAGATTAGCACGGCACTGCAACGACACCTGCGGGTGTATCGAGTTAAGAAGAAAATCAATATCGATTGTGTAAATTCGGAGTTCACACCTTGGGTTGTGTACAACCCGCAAGATGGTGGAGAGCAACCACGTCCGAGTGGTGAGAGCTTAGACTTCAAGCCCGATGAGGTGCTTTACACCGCTGACCCACGGATAGCAGAGCTCGGCGTGCGGGTAATCCAACCGAGTAATTGCCAAATAAACGACATTGCAAAGTTGTTTCCACACCAATCGGTGGACACGTCGATGCCAACGGTGTACAACTTGCATCGCTGTACCCATGGAGTTGGCGAGGGCATTGTAGATCATCCACCGGGTAAATGTTTTCCCCTGGAAGCGAACTGTGATTTCTTGAATGGCATCAGCTTTCACAAAGGCTGCTATGTGGGCCAGGAGCTAACTGCTCGCGTCCATCACACTGGTGTTGTGCGAAAACGACTGATGCCGTTGGAATTGACCGCAAATCTTGAAGACGACGCTGCCCAGGTTCAAACTGACGCCGGTGCTGTGGTCGGTACCATTCGAAGTGTGACGCAGAAGCGTGCCTTGGCCTTGCTTAGAGTGGAGCAAGTGTTTAGTGCCGCAAGCTTGACGGTAGCTGGTGCGGTGTGTAAGGTTATCAGACCACGTTGGTGGCCAGAAGATGTTCCAAGCAGACCAGCCTCACGAACGCGTTGAGCCTAGACAAACGTGTGATATTTTAGAGAAATAAAATCATTCAAAATGTAGACTTTCTTGTGTATCCCAGATTGACTTGCATTCATTCCGTTCCCACGTTCTCTTCTTGCAGCCATGACGGAGGACTCCCCGGTCCCGGGCACATCGTCGTCGCTCCCCTGTGTGCCCCAGCTGGCCGAGGAGCTCGATATAAAATCAGAAAATGAAGAAATCGCTCAACTCAAACTACCGCCAGAGGAGACAGTGGCCGAAGCAGCGCCTCCAGTTGAGGAGGACGATCGCATTCCGAGAATAGCCTTTCGCTGTGAATCGTGCGAAATGAACGAAATGGTGCACTACCTGGGGACCGAGCCCCCATTCGTCCTAGGCATTAAGCTGCAGGAAGAGAGCTACGTTATGCGAGATCCATTTCAGCCGCATCCGCCACGGTATCGAAGGAAACCGGAATTCTTTATTGTCCTCGGCGCGCAGTGTTGCATCTGCGAGAAGGTCGTGTGTCGCGATGCGGAGTGTAGCTTTTTCTACGTGACAACTTTCTGCCTCAGCTGCGCCGAGAGGGCAGTGAAGAGCTTCCCACTGGAAGTGCAGACGAAGCTACGCAAACAACTGGCCAGTGCACAAAGATGAGACTGAAAATCTGAATAAATTTTTATACAACTACATCAATTGGCGTTTCTTGTGGTGGTTATTGCTGTGAGAGGTTGTCCTAGGCTTGGAGTTGAAAGAAGTGAGTGCAGTTAGGAGCTATTGTGAGGGATGTGTATTAGAGTCGCTGGTGCTTCAATCCACTTCATGCAGTGAGTCTCACAGCTTCAGCTTTGGTCGGTAGACCACACGGTCTGTGGTTGTCTTCATTTGGTGTCGGTGATTTTTTTCCGAATTACTTTATTCCACATGAGTGTCGCAAAGGTAATCAATGACTATCAGTAGACCATTCAAACACCTACCGATCTTGAGGGTCAATGACGGAGGAGATGACGTTTGGAAGACGGACGAAGAAGACTACGAGGGACTTACGGCTGCCTCAACACGTTCCTTAGCTCCACTCTTCGCTTCGTTTTGAAGCAACACGCCCCGAGGAAGTTATCTACGCCCCTTAATGACATTCAGTTTGAATGTGGTTGATGCCATCGTTGCGTTTTTAGTTACGTCCTACGAACAGTACACGCTGTCTGCAAAGAGCACAGGCGTATGCCTTTTATGGTACCATGGTCGCTTCTACTTTGAAAGTCAATTGATACGTCGGCTAAGAGGACTGACGAGAGCGCTGTTTAACTGGCTTAGGTTGTCGAAGAAGTAGGCTACTAAGTGACTTTTTCTTCGAGCGCTTCAGGAGTAGAGAATGTGCGTAATAGTTATCTCCTCCTCATCGTCTCTGTGACTTATGAAAAAGTTGTTGTAGGGGAGAGCGCCGTCGTGGTGCGAGTGCCAATAGCGCAATCCATGCCTACCGCCTTCTTAAGATATGCACAATTCAAGCGTCCGACCACAATTGGGACCACAGAAGGCACGCCTGCATTAAAACATGGGCAATATGGCCAGCATTACATCTCAAACGATCACTCTTTCTGCACAGACTAAGCAAGGCACTCAGCAGCGTTATAACCGGACACTGCACAATTGTCCCACATGGCTGCATGGATGAAGAGGAGGCAGAGACCACAAACCAACTCTTCTGCTCGTCTAGCGCTCTGGCAAGTCGTAGGTACACACATCTAGGGGCTTACTACATATGTAGCCAGCTAAACCGCTTGCTCAAGCACTGACTCGTTCCAATCCTTCCCGGACGTTTTTCCTTGTCGTTCCATGTCCGTAAGTGCCCAAGCCAGACCAACTTCTTCCTCGTCTGTTGTCACAGTCCATGCCGGATATGGGCTTCACCCAGCAAGCCTTTACAGCTAGCTGTCAATGGTTTCGAGCACTTAGTTGGTCGAGGTCCTTCTTCCCTTGTCTACATACTATGCGCGGTTGTTCTCTGTTGCGGTGACCCACAGACTCAGAGTCGTAAACTTCAGGATGGAGCCAAGTTATCGACGCGTTCTATTGGCCCAGCTGGCGGACGTTGTGACAGCAAAACTCCCAAGTGTGCGGGTCTGCTCAGCCTGATTTGTCTATGCTGACGTTTAGAGTGCATTTCTTTCACAATGATGCACGAGGAGCCTTCAGCCTAGAATTAGTCGAGTCAAGCACTAAAAGATGATTTAGTGTAGAGAGAGGCACGGATAGTAGATCTTCGCTTGGAAGAAGTTCATCATCATCATCCTCTGACCCACATGATCCACAACAGGAGTCGCGGGGTAATGCACGCATGAGAGATCTCCAGGCCACTCGATCATCCTCCATCGACTCTAATTCATCAGGAGTTATGCCCAAGCGCAACCAGGCTAGTTTTTGGACTTAGTCTAACCACCTCGTCTTGGGTCTGCCAAGCGGTCGCCTACCTGATGGACTCGCACTCAAGGCACGGAAGTCGTGATGATGAGGACATTCGTGCCACGTGACCAAACCATCGAAGCATAGTCCTTTCCGTTCGAAGAAGCAGTTGCTCAACGTACTGCCGTGTTTCTCACCCTATCCCGCCGAGTAACTGAAAAGGAGAGGTGACACGACGCACCCTCTGCAAGACAGGTGTACATCGGTTTGGTATACTCCCAAGTCTTCGTGAGTACCATTCTTAGAGTGAAAAGCTGCTCGGTTGTACTTCTGCCGGGACGAAAGCCGCTCTAGCGAAATCATCGCATATTTAAAATATAAAGCACCCACTTTAGGTAAATACTAAATACTTGGCCGTCTCGTCAGGCAATTATTTGAATGGAAAGTGACTGCAATCAGGAATTCCACCGCAGCGCCGACTGCCAAAGGACGATATTCCCTTTGGATGTCATGTTGCTCTTCAGCCAAGACAGAGCTATACGTTCTTCCTGATTCAGTAGTCGAAAGGACCTGTGGGCTGTGTGTGACTAGAACCTTTGATTAAACGCTTTTTTCCCAATCCTTCGACTGCCTTCGATTCATCTGAGAAAATGTGCAAAGAACCATCAATCGTCTGGCGATCAGAATCCCACTGTAATCTAGAAGGAATGAGAAGTAATAGGAGGCGGCCGTCCCAAGAATTGAATCTGAATTTATCGAAAATGGTGGAGTGTCTGCGCGGAATTCTGACAACATCTGAAGTGTCTTCTGGGTTCCGAATATAGCCGGCGGGTGAAGATTAAGAAGTGTGTAGATCAGGACCGCTTGTCTAGGTTAGGTCAGGTGGAAGTGGCTGACTACTGGAAGAGAAGACAGCAGCCACACTTATAGCAGTCAGCAGAGGTCCATTGTGCTACCACGCGGATCGGTGAATATTCCGCAAACCAGTTAGTGCTCAGTTCAGCCAGGTTATCAAAGCTGTAAGCTTCCAGAAGTCTACATCTACGGAATGAGAGATCACTGCCCTTGCATAGGAAGTGTACAATGGTTTCTTCCTGGTCCCCGTCTCTGCAGCCTCTGCAGACGTAATTGTAGGGGAGGCATAGTCCAGCGACGTGAGTTCCAATGACGCAATGCCCTGTTACAACGCCGATAAGATTCGGCCTGCTCAGATTGATCAGACTCAGAACTGTACCTGCTGCTGATCGTTGAGTGTCCAGACTGGAGTTCTTTTGCAGAAATGCCTGATCGCCGTGCTATCTGCTGTCTGTCTATCGGTGGAAGGTTTGCGAGTGTGTTCCAAGCTGCGGTGAGGGTTGTCCTTAGTGCTTCGCTGATACACTCTATCGAGCGGTTTGAGGTTGTTGTTTGACTGCTTGACTAACTCACTTGAGAGCTGTGCACTAGAGGAGCCGCTTTCCTGCTTTCTCTTCATGCATGTATGGCGGATCCTGTGTCCCGTCATGACATCCGAGAACCCTTTTTGCTAATGCTCTCCATTCTGAAACAAGTTCAGTGAGGTTTTGTGGTTCCGTAAAGGCCATAATGGTTTTGCAATAAAGATCGTAGTGCCTTTCACCCAACTGAGTTGGTGGTATTTGCAGCGCGGGCCTTTGTTAGAACATAGTTGCATTTCATCGAGTGACATTCAAGGTTTCCCTGACTGCTTCTAGGAACGTGACTGCAGTCTGGCATTCAGTCCAAAGGATGTTTACTACGTCTCATCGCGCGTCGTGTTTTAGGCATTACCAGGGAGGTACTTGAAAATGCGTATTTTGGGAACACTCCTAGTTCAACAGCCGACTTCGTTTGTAAAGCGTCGTAGAAAACCTCGATGAACAGCAAACTTGAGCACACATCAACTACCGACACCGTTTTCTTTCCCATGTCCGTCAATTTTTTGCATTCAATCGGTGAGTGATCCATAAAAAAGGAGACCCTTTGAACTGCGCCAACTACAGAGGCATCAGTCTCCTAAGTATCGCATACCAAATCTTATCGGCCGTACTGTGTGAACGCCTAAAGCCATTCGTCAACAACCTGGTCGGTCCATACCAGGGCAAGGAAAATCCACCATCGACCAAATATTCACACTGCGGCAGATTTTGGAGAAAACCCAGGAGCAACAAATCGATACCCACCACCTTTTCATCGATTTTAAGGCCGCGTATGATAGCATCTATAGAGACGAGCTATACAGAGCAATGTCTAGTTTTGGCATCCCAACCAAACTCGTCCGTTGGTGTAGGATGATGATGGAGAATGCACGCTGCTCCATCAAGGTCGGTAAAGACTTAACCGAGATCTTTGATGTCAAAAAAGGATTCAGACAAGGCGACGCGCTGTCATGCTACTTTTTCAACATCGTTCTTGAAAGAATTGTTCAAAACTCGAACGCCAACACCAGAGGAACAATCCGTCGAACTACTCGCATATGCCGACGATATTGACATTGTCGGAAGAACGCAGCGTGATGTCAATGCCGCTTTTGTGGGTATTGCAACGGAGGCCGCGAAGATGGCTTTAGCGGTAAACGAGGGTAAGACCAAGTATATGCTGTCAACGAGAAAGGACACCCAACACCGACGTCTCGGTCAGAACGTCACAAACTTTGTCTACCTAGGCACCGCTATCAATTCAGACAATGTCACCAGCGCCGAAATCAAACGAAGAATAACTCTTGCCAATCGCTGCTTCTGTGGGCTAAGGAAGCAATTGGTAAACAAAGTCCTCTCTCGAACAACCAAGGTAACGCTTTACAAGACCTTAATCGTTCCAGTCCTGTTATGTGGCGCGGATGCATGGACTTTGTCAAATGGCGGATGAAGCTGCTCTTGGTTGCTTCGAGAGGAAAATTCTTCGTGTGATTTTCGGTCCCGTCTGCTTGGATGGTGAGTGGAGGAGGAGATATAATGACGGACTATACGGGCTGTTTAGCGACATCAACTTAGCCAGAAGAGTGAAGATCAAACGATTGAGATGGCTAGGTCATGTAGAGCGGATGGAAACCAATGCTCCGGCCCGAAAAGTCTTCGAATCCACCCCTGAGGGACCGCGACTCAGGTGGCGCACGCAAGTGGAAAGGGACCTCAACCGACTATGCGTGCGAAACTGGACACAGCTAGCTAAAGATCGAGCTGGCTGGAGACGTTTGTTGGTTGAGGCCCAGGTTCACCTCGGCCTGTAGCGCCACCTTGAGTAAGTAAGTAAATCGGTGAGTGAAAACCCCCTTCCCTTTGAAAGGCCCGTGGACAGCGAAATAAGACAAAGCCGTCAAGCAAATACCCCGGACAACAAATTCCAATGTCCGGGACGATCAATAAAACACGAGTTGCATTTATGGAAATAAAATGTTTATAGAATGCTCTACAAACTGTTTTGTAAATCAATTCTGTGTCTGTTCTATCTAATCCTACGACTTATCTAAAGGAAATCAAAGCGGGCACTGTCGGGTTTCTGCAGAGACCCTCCTTTCGTTCAGTCATCTCCTTTGGGGGCGATCTTCTTCGCCAGCTTCTTCATCGCACTTGGAATCTTCTTACCCTTCCCCTGCGAACGAAACGTGGTTAGTATTTGCGTGATCAGTCAATTGTTTGCTGCTGCCTTACCTTCTTCACTATCGTTGACTTAACGCCGCGGAATTCCGACTTGTTTTTCTTCGAGTCTGCGCCGCCTTTTTTAGCAACGTCACCGGCATCGGACGCCTTTCGGTTCTTAGCACCACCACCGAACTTCTTGCCAGGCTTACCGCCATCCCTCTTCTTCGGGTCACCCCCTGCTCCAGCAGGCTTGTTGCCACCTTTGCCGAAATTCTTCTTGTTTTTACCTGGACCAGGCGGTTTATTGCCGGCAGCCTTCTTCGGGAATTTATTTGATCCTGGTCCCTTTTTGGGCCCCTCCTCCTTATCGCGCTTAGCCATCGCACCCGATTTATGAACCGTATACCGTTCCACGTTGATTGGTCGCTCATCGAGCACGGTGCCCTTCAGTTCCATCGCTAGGCCGACTGCGTCCGGATTCTTGAAGCAAACAAAGCCGACGCCGTTGCAGCCCTTCTCGCCGTTCTGTATGCACCGCACGTACTCAATCTCACCGCAGCTCGAGAATATCTGACGCAGTTTATCGTCGGTAGCAGCTAAGGAGAGTCAATCGGTCGATAAGACGAGCACTGATGATACGAAGCATTCTACTTACTGTACTTGAGATTTCCGACAACGATCGTCCGTTTTGGATCCTTCGCTATATCCTCTTCGCTGGTCGCAGTCACCCGAATGTGGTTGCCTTTGAACTCGAAGTTATTCATCTCCAGTGCCTTGACGGCGCTCTCCTCGCTATCGAACGCGATGTTTGCATTCAGCGAGTTGGATTCCTTGCGCGCTTTGTGCTTGAAAATAACCTTTCCACTCGCCGTGCGGAATCGTATGCACACAATCGTGCCAAACTTGCTGAACAGCTTGGTCAGCTGAACGCGCTTCGTATTTGTAGGAAGATTTCCAACGAATACTGTTTGCTTGGGTTTTATTGGGGCGCCTAGTTGAAAATTTGAGGTTACTTCGAGTTGTTCGACTTTACTGCTGCTTGCACTTACGTTTTGATTCATTTCCAGTTTCCTCTCCGTTCTCTGAGGCCTTGCCTTTAGACTTCTTCTTTGGTTTGCCTTTACCAGCCGACTCTGCATCGCCTTCCTCGCCATCCTCATTTGCATTCTTACTTTTTTCTTCTTTGATCCAACTCTTTACGGCTCGTTTCTTCAGCTTGTTCTCAAGTTTTTTGTCCTTCTTCTTCTGCCTTAAAGCGGCCAGCTTCTCCTCGTCCATGACTTTCGCAACTTTGGGTGAACCAATATCTGGTGACCCGGCTGGGGGTGCCTCAACGAGGCCGTCTTTAACCACTTTCTTCACTTTCGCGTCGATTTTCTCCTTGATTTGCTTTGCCTGTGTTGGCTTTTTTGCCACTTTCTTCACCTTGCCGGCATTAGCTTTGTCGGCTTTTGCGGGTGAAGCATTTTTCTTGTCAGTTTTATTTACTTTCAACATTATTTTTGAAACTGAAACTCAATTAAATGAAACTTTCGAAATGAGTTACTTTTGAATGACACGCGGTAAATGAATTTCTGCAAATGTCAATGCTCAAAACAAAACATACGCACGTGCAACAAAGAATGACAGTAAAACGGGGAATGACATCCAGATGGCAGAGCAGTCGGAAGGGAGAATGTTGTCTGCTGTGTTCGTAAGATTATCGAACGTGAGTTGGGACTTGGGGTGAATATTTAAAAACAAAAGATTTCGTTTTGGAATGATTTACTCCATGATTGAGTCAATAATTTGTCCTTTCATCAGCAAAATCACGTAGTACATTGTTTGGAGCAAACATTTATTTTCAGAGTTCAACTGAACTGAATTCAGAAGGTCTTGAGTGACCAATCGAGTGTGCTGCTACTAATTCCTTCTGCTTTAGATTCGTTGTGTCTGTAGTCCCAACATCACCGTTGTCTTTATACTGAATTTGAGAATACTGATGAATTACGGTTTCCATCCCTAAACTGCATTTCAGCTTAAGCTTGGTCTAAAAATCGCTTTCTGGATATACGTAAGTCTGTAGTTCGATTCAAGTATTAGCTTCAATCATAGATTTCGACTCAAGTCCAGCCCGATCTTGACTCAGGTTCAACTCGAGCTTCAAGTATGTTGATTCCTGGGATCTAGATGCCAGTGGATCTCAAGGAAAAAGCATGCGAAGGTCAATGAAAGTCGAATAACATTGATACAAACTTGTTCGGTCGAATTCCTTGATGAATGATAAAGTCGGTTAATGGAAGCCGCTCAACTTAGCGAAATGAGCGAATTACCAGCACAAGATTACGTTTCTGAAGATTAATGACCTTGATGAATTCTGTTTTCTGCTCAGATTCTTCTTAATCCTTCCCGGTGTGGTCCAATGCCGAGAGAAGGCGATATAAACTGGCCATTCGCAGGGACCAGTCTAGGGAAAAGGCACTAACTTTAGCCAAAACACACACTGCAAGAGAAATTAAAAGGGTAAGATCAGAGGATCATCCTTCCATTGTACCAGCAGCCAAGAAAGCCAGGGCAGCACCCACACCGAATGCGCCCACTTTTAGTCACGTGACCAGCGCTGTTAAATATATTAATAATGTTAATAAAAATTACTCTGTTCCAAGAGCCTGTTATAGACGTCTCCATTGACCTGAAGAACAGAGGCGTGTGGCCACATTTTTCAGGTTCGATTCACAAGACGTTCAGACAGTGCTACTGCTGAATGGATGAGAAACAACTTTGAGGCAATCAAAGCAAAAAGTGGACTGAACGTGAAACTAGTGGAAGAAAGATCTTTCCCGAAATCCCACATTGTCCGAGGGTTCTTTCCACAGAGCCTCGAACTCCCCAACACAAAAATGTTGGCTTCTATTGAAGGCCTGAAGGGAACTTTATGAAAGGTGATACAGAGGGTTAACGAAGGTGCACTCCTCCACTTTGTGCTCGTCCTAGATGACGCCTCCATGAAGGTACTCGCTTCGGTCAGGTCAAACTGATCATTGCGACCAAAAAAAGCGAACTCGGTTAATTCACCAACTCCTGCGATTATCCCACCACCTTCTACCCAAACCTGCACCGCCACTGGGCATGCTAGTGGTAGCAGCAACACGAAAGTGGTCACGACCACCAAAAAACCCAGCAGGAGTCTTTGGGCCCAACACAAGGATTTCCGTACCAATGGGGTCGAATCCTACAGTGTTTCAAGCGGAAATTCATGCCATCGAGATCTGCGCCAGACAAAACTGATACACTGATATTTGCAGACAGTCAAGCAGCACTAAAGGCACCCTCGTCTAACCTAATGGACTCCAAAACAGTCAAATATTGCTATGACGCTCTACAATCCATTGCCCGACACAACAAAGTGAAACTTGGGAGGGTCCCTGGACACAGGGGGATTTCAGGCAACTAATCCGCAGATGAGCTCGATAGGGCTGGCTCTGAATCTGCATTCATCGGTCCTGAACCGTACTGTGATGTCAATTGGACAGCAGTCACAACTCTGATTAACGAATGGAAAAACAAACTTCGCCTAGACCAGTGGACACCTGGTCATGGTCTTAGGCAATCCAAACGATTAATCAGGCCTTATTCATATAAGGAAATATTCAGTCTTAACACGTCAGACCCGTTCTCGAATATGACAGCCAAGTATGGTCACCTCATTACGCGGTCCACATTCGTCGTATCTAGGCTGTCCATAGTAGGTTTCTACGTTTCGCTCTTCGCGTTCTTGCCTGGACTGACAGAACCAACATACCTCCTTACTCTGATCGCCTTAAACTTATTCGCCTTGAGTCAACCGAAAACCGTCGCAAAACTGCCGATCTGCTCTTCCTCCATCAACTAATTACTGGTAATACAGACTGCCCCGCACTTCTTGAATTTGTGCTCTTAGCGTCAATTCCTACAATCTAAGGTCTGCAGCCCTCTTCCGCATTAGACCACATCGGATTAATTACGGCTTAAACTCACCGGTATCAGGAATGTTAAGCCTGGCTAATACCATGGAATACTCTTTCGATTTCCACCTTAGCAATACCTCACTTCGAAACCACGTCCAGTCCCATTCTTTCCTGCGCTAGCCTTGCCTTTCTCTCTCTCTAGCATCTAGGTTAAGCTTTAGTTTTTAAGTTTAGATTGTTTAAGTTGTTCGCTTGTATTAATTACTACTCACGTCAGTGGTTTTAAAAAAAAACTCTACTACTAAAGACTTGCTAGCTTTCATGAGGGAAGCAGTACGTTTTCTGAGATAACTCCAACCCACCGATACTATAGATCTATCCTGGTAGTGGTGATTTCACATGGGTAGTACAAGGGCGACCAAAATCACAAATATTCGCCTCCAAATGCATCGTAGACACTATCTTATCATATCTTCTCCACGTGCAGACTCAACAGGCAGACATTTTTCTTCGTCTCTTATATCACCCATGATCAACTTAACTTTGACTTAATTGTGTTACTCACTACTGAAACTGTGGTGTCTGATGTAAGCTTCGTATATTCATTGAGCTAATTGCTTTCAAGTTCAGTTGCCAGCTGAAATTAAGTACATCACAACCAAAACATGTCCGCCAGCCAGATCACTATAATAATTGATTTCTGATACGAATACCGATCAATCTCGATCATGCATGAAATTCATATGAAAATTAAATCCGAATTAGAAGATAGATGACGTAGATAGTAAACGTAAACGTAAACGTAAACGTCATATAGCCGTATAGGTACCGACTTTGATAAGTCAAACTTGCAATCATATTAATTAGAAGCTCGTGATATTTGCTACATATATATTTTCCAGAGCAAACTGGTACGAACAGTGAAATTTCTCCATAGCGGACACCCGCTGGACCATCATGATTGTCCATTATTTAGAGATGTCCGCCTTCTCCCGCTCTTTGTTTTAACTCTTTGTATCACCGTGCGACATGTCTGTAACAAAGCAATCATTTCTTCACAAAGTTCCAAGCCAACAAAAAATATAAAAATTAGGTAAACTACGAAGCTGGGTATAATTCGGGATAAAATCATTGATTCGCGTTATAACGCCCCTTTAGCGCAGTACTATCGCGGAGCACATCTGACCCAAGCCGTGCTTATAAATGTACATAAAGGCAGGGGCGATTCCTCTCAGTTATCTATTGCAGTTTAGCGGCGGTAAACCAAGAATTTAAATGAATAAATTCTGTGAAATACATTCTACACGCAAATGCAACGAATGGCGAATATAAATTGCAATAATCAATGACATAAATACCATCATTCGCAACACAAAACTCCCATACGAAATTTCTCCCTTCAAACATTGGTTAGCGCAACAATTTGCGCTACGAAAATAACTACAATTTATGGCCCGCCCCAATTGCGAGAGTATGGCAAGGCCTAGCGCGTTCGAATGACAAAGTGCAATGTCAACATTGTAATATAGAAGTCATACACACATGACTTCATTGTCTTTGGTATGTTTCAAGGAAATCGGAGTAGGGATGCCACACAATTAAAAAATTTACTTTTGGAAATATATGATATACAGGCGACTGCTACAACATCAAAAGGGACCTCTAAAACCTGCTGAAACTCACCTTAGCTGATGTGTATAGTACCAGCTTCAACGGCGTCTGTAGAGCGCTCCTTTTCTGCATTGAAAAGGATAAGGAAGTACATCCGCAGTACGCAATCAGGAAAAATTGTGCTATTCGCCTCTTACTTTAACTGACAATAAACCTTTGAAAGAACTGGAGGAAAGTAACGGTTTTTAAAACCGTGTCATGGTCAATTTTGTGAAAAACAGATTCGCATTGAATTATCGGATTTTTTTTTTATCGACAAAAATCGCAACAAAATATGGTTTAACTATCCCAATTAACGTTTCTAAATTGTTTCTCTGCGAATCAATAATTTTCTTTGAGAACGCAATACACAAAGAGGCAAATGCGATCCACAAATTCACGAGCAAGAAATTCGCAATGAAGAGTAAATTTTCATAAATTCTACTAGTAGTTCTCTGAGACTGAATATGAGCGAAGTGTCTGCTTTGCAAAGTTCGTTCGTGGCCCTTTAAGCGACAATAGTCATTATTGTTCTGTGGAACGTAATTTTTCTCCTACCCATGTCATGATTCGGCATTACGGTTGTCGATTAAGTGTCACAAAACGACTACTAAAACGACAAAATCAGGCGTTTAGGCTTTTGTAAACGAGTCCAGTCGCAAATAAACTTTTTTTTTTTTTTACTTTTTTGGTGTAATTATACTATTTAGCTATTTTTCTTGGATAGAAGTATCTAGTCAAACACAAATTAAGGGTTTTGTGGAGCTAATGTAGCAAAATTCGTACAAACTTCTTTCACTACATGGCAATATACCCCTCAGGAAAAATGTTCGGCTACAATACCGGCCATGATTGTAGTCGAACACTTTTCCTGAGGGGTACCATTCCATCGATATGCAGGAAAACTTGAGTGAAGGACTCATTAAAAAGCATAGAAAATCATTTAAAATTATAAACCAATTAATAAATAAATAAAACTAACGTAAATATGGACAATTACAAGTTTATTTCACTGAATACGTTCCAGATTCATGGAAAGTCGCAGAAGTGATAATGGTCCCTAATCCGAGTCAACCGCCAAATGACAAAAAATCACTTTTACCTATAACATCAAAACTATTCTAGAAATTGTTACTGAAACGGATCCAACCTTTGAGACGCCTTATCCCTGATCATCAATTCGGATTCAGAAGGAATCATTCCACAATTGACCAAGTATTTCGAATAACCAACGAAATTGAAAAGGCACTGGAGGAACAAAAGGTTTGCTCCACCGTTTTAATTGAGTTGGCTTAATATACAGACTTAGTAGGATCTTTCCGAAAAATCTATAAAGCATTTTATAGATATTTAGAGTCAAGCACGGAACGGAATATTCGGAGTTTGAGGACATTGCCGCTGGGGTCCCCCAAGGGAGTGTCCTCGGTCCTACTCTGTTTCTGTTATACACCCGGGATATATTACAAAACTGAGGGTACAATAGTAGTTTTTCTGCCTACGGAAAGCACAACCGTGTAAGCTACTGAAAGACTGCAACACGCTTTAAATAAAATTTGTGATTGGACAAAACTTTGGCGCATTGCTCTCAATGAAACCAAATCCACGCATATTAATTTTCCATTTTCATTACCTCGGTACAGATACCGTACGCAAACGAAGCCAAATATCTCGGGATGACGCAGATGCTAAGCTCAATTGGAAGGCGGACGTAAAGAAAAAACGTGACGAACTTGAGAATCGATATAGAGAAATGTACTGGTTACTAGGACAACATTCCAAGTTAAGCACTTACAACAAACTGCTTATAAAGGGTGGTTAGATTTTAAGGGCCGATGTTGAATGTGAACCACACCTAAACGTCAAGCTTTTTTTCTGCATTTCATTTGACATTTCTCAATTTTAGACTAATTCAATTTGAACCATGGATACACAATCGAGCAACGCGTTAAAGTTATTCAGGCTTATTATGAAAATGGGCGTTCAAATCAAAATGCATATCGTGCACTTCGTGATTTTTTCGGTCAATTTAATCGTCCAAACGTACGTACAATCGGAAAAATCGTGCAAAAATTTGAGCAAACCGGGACTATAGGAGATGTGAAAACACCAGTGCATGCTCGTACAGCTCGTACTGCAGAAAATATTGCTGCTGTTCGCGATAGTGTGGCTGAAGAACCGTCCACCTCAACTCGTCGTCGTGCCCAACAATTGCACCTCTCACGCTTGTCGTTGATGAACATTATGCATAAAGACTTGCATTTACACGCTTACAAGGTGCAATGGACTCAAGAACTAAACCCTCTTGACCATTTCAAGCGTCCCCAATGGTCAGAATGGTGGCAAGAAATGGAAACAGTGGATGATAAATTTTCGAAGAAAATCATCTTCAGTGATGAGGCACATTTTCACCTCAGTGGATTCGTCAAAAAGCAGAATTGACACATTTGGGCGAATGATAATCCAAGAGTGATTGTCGAAAAACCAATGCACCCACAAAGAGTGACTGTTTGGTGCGGTTTATGGGCTGGCGGCATCATCAGGCCGTATTTTGCCAAAACGAGGCCGGTGGTCAGGCAGCTACTGTAAATGGTGTTCGCTCTCGTGAAATGATAACAAAGTTTTTTTGGCCCGAATTGGAAGATAAGAATGTGGACGATATGTGGTTTCAACAGAACGGTGCCACTTGCCACACAGCTAACGAAACAATGGCTCTTTTGCGCGACAAATTCAATGGCCGTGTTATCTCACGTGGTGGCGATGTCAATTGGCGTTGGATTTATTTCTTTTGGATTATTTGAAAGAAAAGGTGTACGTCGATAAGCCAGCAACAATTCAAGAGCTAAACGATGAGATAATTCGGCACATTAACGGCATAGAACCTCAATTCTGCTTCAGCGTCATCGAAAATTTGTACCATCGGATGGAGGTGTGCCGCTGAGGTCGCGGCGGCCATTTGGCCGATATTTTGTTCCATACATAATTGAATCATACCAATCTTATCATAATAAAAAGAAATGACAATAATTTCCTAAATAATTTGTAGTTTATTCAAAATCAACATCGGCCCTTAAAATTTAACCACCCGTTATATTGAGTAATAAATTAATTCGTGTAGTTTATTTTTTCTTTCAATATTTGAACGATTATTGAAGAAAAACATGTACAATAGTATTATTCAAAGTATTGCCCATCTGAAGCTATGACTTTTTGCCCACATTTCTGGCAATTTGTGGATCCCATCCGAAAAGAACTGCGCCGGCTTGGCAGCCAAGAATGAATCAAGCCAATTTTTGATATTCTTCTCTAATGTGAACCGTATTTCAGTGAGGCAAATGATAGTCAGAAGGGGCAAGGTCTGGGCTATAAGGTGGGTGGGGTAAAACGTCACATCCACTGTTTTCCAAATAGCTCTCAAACGGAATAGCAACGTGGGGCCGAGCGTCGTTATTATGGAAAATTATTGCCTCGCGTCTGGTCGCATATTCCGGGCGTGTTTCGGCTACTGCTCTCTTCAAACGGCTTAATTGTGTTCGGTAGCGTTGTCCATTGATGGTTTCACCCGGTTTTAGCAGCTCATAATACAGCACACCCTTCTGATCCCACCAAATACATTACCTTCGCGACATGGATATTCAGCTTTGCAGTTGATTTGGCTGGTTAACCGGGTTTCACATATGATTTTTTGCGCTTGGGTTTGTCGTAATGGATCCATTTTTAATCACCAGTAACAATACGATGACTTCTTGTGTCGATCCAGCAGCAGTTTTCTTCATATTAAAGTAATGAAGAAGAACTTCCCGCAAAAGCACTTTTTCAGAGACATTTAGTGGTCACAACCGTGGACCGAAAGAAATAAGAAACTGAAACTACCTGATTAGAAAACTTAGTTGTAGCAAAGAACAAAAAAATCCAACACACCCTGTTTAGTCAGCAAAATCTCCCACTACTATGAGTACACGGGTATCATAGTGTCTTATTGAAGATTCACACCAACCTACGTAAAAAAAAACTGAATACAGCACAAAAAAAACAACACTGACTCTTCCACTTGAAGACCAGCTCCGATTTTGATCTCTCTTGCAACAAACGACTCCACATTCTCAGCATCGGATGTTCAACCTTCATTTCCCATTGTTGCTTTACCCAAGGATACCGCCCTCAGCTTACTAACTACAGAACTATTTCATAACCTACTCAAATGTCCGTAAATGTGCACAAACAATTATTCTCGACTCTTCTGTTGGAAATTGCTCGCAACTGACTTCGTCTACACAGCTGTTCGACTTTTTGCCGTTGCTTACGTGACCACAAAATAAATGAAAAAAAAGTTGTAGCGGGAATATAATCTGTACACCATGCTTCAAAACTACCTCGTAACACCACGCCACCCGTCAGAGGAAAATCGCGACCCGAAGTCTCTCGAAAGCAGCTTAAAACTCCAAGAGACCAAGGTGACGTCAACGCCCTTAAGGCTATTTAACTGAACTTTCGCAACAAAATTTGCAACTTCCACACTTTCAGAGGTGGACACAAATGCGTGGAACACGGACCACGTCATTGCAACCCCATTGCAACTTCAACTGAATCCGAAATGTGGTTCACACTTCAAAGTTGACCCACAAAATGGGAACAAAGTTTCAATAAATGATCAGGATCCTGAAAACCCTTGCCGTTAGTTGTGTTTGTTCCGCCCACTAATTGCTTGTACATGAACTCCTCTCCGCCTCCAGACACTCGGTGGTCACACAGGAGGGCCAATGAGACTACTTAAAGCATCCACCGTCACCATCGCATCCACACGGCCCACCAGTCCACCAGTCCACCAGCCCACAAGCATTAGTTCCACTTACAGAGTCCCCAGGACTCAGACCAACCTTCGTCTCGTGTTTCTCTTTCTTTTTTGGTCTTTGAACGCTTGGCGGAATGCTTAAGTACGAGTGCAGGAAGTCACCGTCTTTTTGAGCATTCTGCACGAGCAGATTTTAAGCTCCGGAAATAAGTTGATGTTCTCTCAATTGGCAGTCGGACCGAAATCACTAAATGGAACTTCTGCCCGAGGCTGCGACGGAGATTACGGATGAGGCAGAGGACAAGGGCAAGGACGCTGTTCGGTATGACGACGAGGACACGGACGATGACGACGACGGCGAAGTGCAGAGCAACAATTGAAGAGCCACCAGCCGGAGAGATTCAGTCCTCCACACTGTTGATGTTGCGGTTGATTCTGGGTACCGTCAGGATTCTGGAATCAGGCCAAAGTTTGTCATGTTGTTAACTCATTAAAATTTCATTGCAAAGTATGCACTCCGTAGGAGTGGGCGGTATTGGATGGTGAACTTTGTTCAGTTCACTTTGAGGCGGGAACGAGACCATGGACGTGGAGCGTCAGAAATTAAATGCAGATGGAGATTAAACATGTCCGGCTGGATTTTAAAAGGGCTCCCTTCATTCTGAAATGCATGTGTGCCGGAATGGAGGCGTGGCGAGGGCATGTGTGTGTTGCTGCGAATATCAAATGAGAAGGAATGAGCAAATTACTTTGTTTTTGTTTAGTTTTCGTTGATGAATTACTTATTTGGGACGGAGTCCTTTTTGTGCGGTCCACAGAATTGCAGATGCAGTGCTCTTTGTGACCGCTGTGGGGCACTGCCCTGTCCGCAAGTGCAAACTTACATCAATTGGGTGATTATTTAGTCTATGAATGCTTCCCCTGTCAAGTGTACTGTCGTGGATTAGGAACTTAGTAACGTCTCGTCTGGCAGTTAAAAACTGTGGCGACCATGTCTCCGTCTCGGCATATCATTAGAAGCATCATTTCGCAAGGATTGTCGTTCGGTTCAGTTAAGTGAAGAAGACTAATCACTTATAGCAGCAGTCGTTTGCCAAAGATGAGGCATCAAAAACAGTCTAATTTCCATTTTATAGAATTTCACGCCACAGATGGGATACACTATGAATCAAACATTCCTTGGACAGCTCCTGACTGATCTGGTGGATTGTACCTCGGACGATGCCACTCATTCTACTGACAGACCTCGGCGCGGTCATTTGGCACGACAATTTGACATCTTTTGAATTATTGAACGAGTCACCTTGCTAAACGAGCATAGACTTATAAAAGCGATCACTGAATCAGAAACGCAGAAATAGTTCTAGCGCACTTTAGCTGAACACCACTAGAATGGTTTAGATTCACCAGGACGGTCGTTGATCTCTTGCAGGTAGTCAAGGGAAAATATGGGATTGGCCAAATACAGGTTTATTTTCTTTGTATTTTTCCATGTAAACGGGCCAGAAATGCCTGCAATGCAATTATCAGACGTGTGAAATTCTCTTATGAGCAAAAGTTGAGGCATAAAGTGCTACAATGGCCCAAGGATAGCATCCGCCTCGTCTTCAATTCCCACGCATCATTAGACAAAGCCAACCTGATTGCGGCTCATTTTGCAGCCAGTTCAACACTGCCAGATTCGAATATGTCTCCACCTGCACTTGAGATCGTTGATTTCATCATGGGACAAATCCACTTCCGTGCTCGTACAGTTGCATGAGTACTTAAAGAGCTCGACGTGCACAAATCCGCTGGCGCGGATGGTACTTCTGAAGAGGTATTCCTCTGCACTGGCAAAACCATTGCGTAAGCTTTTTCGTGTATCCTTCTCTTTAGGTCTCTTTCTGAGCTGATGGAAAACAGCGTTTGTCCAGCTCGTCCCTTCGTCAATCACCTCATACCGACCCATAGCACTTACGTCCGTTTTTTCTAAGGTCGTGGCAATGCTGATAAATCGTCAGCTTATGAAATATCTTGAATCGCGGAAGCTTCTCAATGACCGGCAGCACGGTTTCCGCAGCAACAGCAGCATTGGTGATCTGATAGCTTCTTCTTTTTCCAGTGGCACTACAGTACGGGGTGGACCTGGGCCTCAGTCAACAAGCTTCTTCAGCTGGCACGATCTTTAGGCAGCAGTCTCCAATTTCGCGCACCAATTTGGTTGAGGACCTTCTCCACTTGTTGGCGCCATCGGATTCGTGGTCGTCCTCCATTGCCTTGTCCAACTGGTTCGGAGTTGAAGATCTGATAGCTTATCTCACCGAAAAGTGGAACCAATCTTTGCACAATGCAGGCGAAAACACGATCGTTGCGCTTTTACAGAGTTTGGCATCAAGCTCTTTTGTGCGTGCATATGGTATCGACGAAACTCTTCGATTAGAAATTACCTTTCGAACCATTCAATTCATATTGTTTTGGATGGTTTAAAGTCTAAAATCCGCCAAATAAATGCTGGTATACCCCAAGGCTCTGTTCTGTCTCCGACACTTTTTCTCATTTTTATTAATGATCGCTTGTCTGCTATTTCTAATCCAATCCATGCTTAGCTTTTCATATTCGTTCCAAGACCCCGCCCTTCGGCCGTAGATTTCGAATGGCAGCACATTGAATTCCGATCTTGACAGCATAATTAACTGGGGGGAATTCAATGCTGTCTGCTGTCACTCAAGCAAACCGTTGAGAATCATCCATTATCCATGAATGGCGCCTGTGGCGATGAAACCGGAAAGCTTGCCATCCTTGGCATGTGCATCAACACAACACTTAGTTGGAACGATCACATATTTGAGTTCTCCAAAAATGCTACGAAATGTTTAGGTTTCCTTAGTCGATGAAAGAAATATTTCACCCTCTCTGATTTCGCTTTCATTTATAAGGCGTATATCCGCCCCAAGCTTGAGTTCAACGCTTATATCTGGTCTGGTGCCCCCAAGATTACCCGGCACCTACAAGATATAATCCAAAAGCGAGCGATAAAACTTATAGAAGACAACAATATCGCGAGTCATTAGACTCGCTCAAACATCGACGTACCGTCTCTTTTTTGTCCGTATTTTATCGCTATTTTAACAAACGATGTTCAAGTGAGCTAGCCAATTGCATTCCTCCTCTTCATGAATTCACTCGTCTCGCCAGGAATGCTCATCGGTTTACCCTTAAGCCTACTTTCAGGCGCACAGTAATATTTAGAGACTCGTTCTTCAGCCGCACATGGAATGTTTTCCCACCCCAATATTTCTTATTGTATTATTGTAGTTCACGGATTGCTTGGACGACATTGGTCTTAATTGGCATGTGCTGTGTGGCATGGCGCGCCATCCTGCATGAACCAGAGGTTGTCCAAATCCATGTCTTCAATTTCAGTAAAAAAAATGGTATCGATGGTGTAGAAAAATGGTCTCATGATGCCACCATTTTTCCATTCTCATATGTGCGCATCGTACGACGACGGGGACCATGAGTGTTGTCCACTAGCATAGCAGTCTCACGAACTTTATGAACAAACTTGGGGACAGCAGTCGCGGTGGGTGTTTCATCATCATAATCATCACCATCATCTTCTGACCCGCATGATCCACTCAGGCGTCCCGGGAGTAATGCACGCACGTGATATGTGCAGGCCTCTCGACTCTAACTCAGCAGGCGCTATGCCCAAGCGCAATTAGGCGAGTTTTTGGTCTTGGTCCAACCATCTCGTCCTGGATTTGCCAAGCGGTCGCTTTCCTGTTGCAATCGCATTCAAAGCACGCATCGGAAGTCGTGATTATGAGGATATTCGTGCCACATGACCAAACCATCGAAGCATAGCTCTTTCCGTTCGAAGAAGCAGCTGCTCTGCATTGAGTTCCTGTTTCAAATTTTGTTTCAAAATTGAGCCAGCTTGGCCAATCCTACAGGAAAGTTGAGCATTACTCTTCCCATCACTCTTGGAAAAGGCCCTGAGATATTTGAGCTTCTCAAAACTACTGTTTGGGCTATACAGCACTCACTTTGGAAATAAGATTCCAATATTTCCCGACGTTGCTTAAAAGTAAAGCGACTCATTTCGTTCCGCAGTTATTCTGTAAGGATTTCGAGCAGGAAACAGATGTTCGTGTCAAGCCTATGACTTAAAATAAGAAGCCACTGGTCATCTAGTGTATGTGGAGCACTTACTGGCCACTTTTCCTGCATCTATCATTTGCCCAAAATGGGGATGTAGACACTGTGGATAATCACAGAAAACCATGTAACGCCTACTTGTCGCATGAATCACCTTAATAGGAACAGACTATCAGGACATTCAATCTAGATTATCAAATGTCCCAAAGTAGCTCTAAATTCCTAGATCAGGAACGGAGGCCACAATTGCTCTATCGTGGTTGCAGTGCTATGCGACTGCCTTTAGTTTCATTTTCTTCAATTCAATGTCTTCAATTCAATGTCTTCAAATGTCGGACGAAGGCTTTGGGGCTTACAATGTACCATGAGAGAGCGCGCCTTAGCGACTAACGTTTGTTGATGTTGCCAGTGACCACGATTTGTACATTTTTGTTAGAAAATTGTGGTTATTGTGTGGTTAGTCCATCAAATTCCATAACTTGTCTAGTTTACGTTGATGGCGATTGGAGAAGAAGATCCAACCACGAAGTGTACGGTGAGCTGAGCTTATGCAAGCGCCTACGACGCCAACTATGGCCTGTGGAGCCTATACTGACTCCGAGCCAGCAACGCAACTTTGGATGTCCTCATTTAAAATGGCGCACGCGAGTGGAGAAGCACCCCAAACCGACTTTTTGTGCGAAATTGGTGCAAAATGTAGCGGAGCTGATGAGGCTTGTTGGTTGAGGCCCAATTACGCTCTGGCCGTAGCGCCAGAAAAACTGGAGAAGATAAATTCGTTCCTCTCGTGTTCAGTGGACGATGCGAGCCACCTAAGTTATCGAACTTCACCACAAACTGTGGAACTTGATTCGCATTCTGCGTTGTAAACCAAATGTATACTTCTCTCTTTCGTAACCACTAATGCATTCCTTTTCTATTTGACACACAATCCACAGCCACGGCGAATTGTAAAATTAATTCCTACTATTTGTCTCGCAATTACTCGTGACTAGACCAAATAAAATGGGTGAATTATCCTGCCGCCGCAACACCATCAGAGCTTCATTAAGTTCAGAACTCAAACAAATAAATGCCTCTAAGTGAGTTCATATTTAACTTTCATCCGCATCTTTCGAAATTCGCCGTGTAATCTGTAACCATTGCCAAGCCCCCGCCCGCCAGTGAATCATCCATCACTTGATATACTTCGATTTGCTTCTGTTTCCGAAAGGCAAGCGTATACCTGCTTAAACGCACCCGTATAACCGCACACGAAGCGCCCCACCCCCATTCCACCCGTCCACCGACGACGGGCCCAAAGCAAAGGAAATTCAAAAATCTTTTGTAATCCATCCATAGACACTTTGATCCCGTGCCCGACCTATGTGTCATCCCTCCTGAGGAGAGCTCGTTCAACAAAAAGAAACTGATTACCGGCTTCGAAGTTCTAATCTCCCCGAAAGTCAGCAGAGACTTCACAAAACTGCCATCATTCACCGCAAGGACCACAACAATCGAAGTGGCGCCCGCCCAAAAGCGTCTTACCACCACCCACCGCCATTGATGATGATAATCAGGGTTATCCCAGCCCTGGAACATGACCGAACACCCACCCCCCGACTGTAAACTTATTACATTCCTTTAATCCCATCACATTTACGTCTTCAATTTTTTTTTTCTTCTCTCCAGTCTCTGCAGCCGCCGCGCCTCGTCCGCACTTTGTGAGCTCTCGTCCTCAGCACAAACTTACCAGCAGATTATTAGGCATTATTTAATTTTTGACAGAAACCCCTGCCGTCGGGGGAGTCGAGCCCGTCGCCGAAGAGAACAGCCTGGAAGGGTTGCAAATTGAATGGGAGTACCTGTGGGAAGCGATGAGAACTGAGAAAGATACGGGCCGGGCCCGGCAAACAATGCCGACTGTGCTGGGAGTGACTTTCCTTCGGAGAGGATGAATGCGATGAGTTGAAAGTTTAAGTGAAAGCCTTTGTAAGCCGCTTACACGATCTGTGGATGGATGAAGTTTTCTATTTCACAACAATCTTCGCTTTTTTCCGTTTCTGATGAGATCCATGAAAGTACAGGTACGGCCGGATTATTGAGTCTGTGCGATGTGGGCAGAGGGATAAGGACGAGTTCAAGGAAAAAGTGATTAGATGTGTTAACACATGGGGCTGATCGGAATCTATCATCGTTTTCGTTCAGTTTCGTTTGTAGGTCGCGGGGGCGCTCTTGAAATTAACTATGGGTTGAAAACTTTTCAATGGCTGGGGGAGGGCGGGCGGCGTTTGTGCTGGGAAATGCCGTACGCGCTCATCGAAATACCCCGCATGTGTGGTTGGCACTTGGCACAGAAGTTTAAACTCCGATTTATGTGTCGTTAATTGGATGCAGGTCTCAAATTAACTAACACGTGACAGTAGAGAGCTAATTAGAAACGAGCACGTTCGTCAAGGGAGGGCCAGAGAGATGACCGCATCTTTCGGGGGCTTCAAATAGATAAAGAAGCAGGACGATCGTGTTTAACTAGCGCACTAGGAAATTGAAACGTAATGGAAATGCCAAACCGCTGCAGAGGCTTCTCCGTTAAAGCCCAGGTCCATCCCTGTTTTTAGCGCCAGGCATCCACTTATTTGTCAGTCCAGTGTCCTGCGCTTTGTCTTATGTTACCACTCAGCGCTAGCTCTGTCCTTTTCGATCAAAAATCGTTTGGCTGTCATCTCCTTTTCAGAGCAAGACGCAAGACGGAATCATCGGACGGACAATTCAGCAGAGGCACTCTTAGAGCCGCTAATGTCCTTGCATTTTATTCGCTCAAGCCAGAGTGGTTAGCCCATCCATTCGGCTTCTTTGCTGATGAACGTGGCATCTTTCTCTTCTTCTTTGTGTACCGTGCGCAGAAAGCACGCTAACTGCTTCCAATACCGCACACCAAATTGTGCGAAGTCCTTCTACACTTGTGGGCGCCATCTTATACGCTGGCATCCTCTTCTGCGTTGTCCAACAGACGTCACACAATCCGTACAGTTCGTGGATGAAGCTTCTGTTCTAGATGCCATCAACGCAAGCAACATTCGTCCATAGGCCAACAAATAACTTTCCTAACTTCATTTCCTGCATGGATCTGAAAGCCCAGACCCCAATATTTTAGAGCACAAATTATGATCCGTCTTAGAGACAATGTCGTCTGAAATATATTCCAAGAAATGGAGAACATGAACTAGAAACCACTCTTGTCTAGTTTGTGGTCTCCATACCAAACTGCCGTCACTTCATTGGCCATTCCATTCTCTTCCTTCATTCATTTCAAACCCTTTGCAGCCCATCCTTACTGCTCAAAACCACTTCAATCCCCCGAAAGTCAATTCATTAATTTAATGAGAAACTCTTTCACCCGTTAATAGCATTAAATACATTCGACACAGTACCACCAACCGACCGTGTCGCCTGGACTGTAAAGTCAACTGAGGCAGACCCGTTCAAACAACTAAATCACTATTGACTTCCCAAAGAACTTCCATTTCGCTTGAGATAACATCGATTTCCCTCACCTCAATGGATCGAATCAAATCTCAAAATCTCCGGGGTGGTCGAAAGAAGCTTACCTGCAGTTGCAGTTCGCCCGAGAAAGGTGGGGAGGGGGGCACACAAATCGCATGCCATTTCCGTATGCTTTGCATAGGAACCGGAAGTGACAATTATTGTCTCATCACTTATTTAAATGCAAATTGACTGCACTCGGGGATACTAATTTGTGATTCGGTTGACAGTGTTCTGGACGCATTCAATCATAGACCAACGCCACAAAACCCCAGCCGCCTCCCAGCAAACGGATTGGTCGCTTTGGGTGGTTTGCCATTTATGACCGGATCTGCGGAAGTCCTTTTTCAAATATTTACATTTCGGTTTGGTGGCCAATTCATCATGGTGCGTTGAGTTTACAGATGTGATTCAGTCATTCAACTGTAACTAGAGTAATCACTGGAAGTGTGTGTTTTTTTGTTAATTAAGGGAAGACTGAAGGGAAGGCCCTCTGACAACAAGTTTGATGGGTTTTTGAAAGTGAGGATGGAAGGATGGTGGCAAGTTTATTTAATACTTTTGGCAAGGTAAACGGAGCTTGGGTAGAACGAAATCACTGAATTCAGATCTTTTGGAAACGCAGACAATCGCTCTAAGTTTTTGGAAACCTGAGTTCAAGTCCATTGCACTGAGTTAAGCTGGCCTTTCTTTGTTTCTTCAAAAGACTTCTTGACTATCGTGCTTCGGCTACTTTCCTGGCTTAGAAACTAGAACCATAGACAACATTAAATCTAGAACACTCGTTCTCGTATTTTTGGACGTGTTTTTTGACAATGACACTTGACAAATTACACCTTTGATCCAAAAAAAAACTACACAAAACTCTGCTGATTGCGTGGTGTAATGTATTCATCGAGGATGATGGGATCGGATAGTTCCTTGAGGACACTTGTCGGTGATGTGTAGTATCGGTCAGTCAATATTTTCCTCAAAGGGAGGAGAGTGTTGTCATGGTTTTGGAGGGCAGATATCCTCATTTTACCTAGGCTAATCAGATAGTTCAACAAATGCTTGATCCTTGAGCCTTGGTATATAGTTTTATGGCTGAACTATTTGGCACCTGGATTCTGATTATTTTGCGTTCGAATCTTTGAAGCTCTAGCGCCCCATTTGTGGCGATTTGGAACCATAGAGGGAAACCGTATGCTAATAGGGGATGCAGTTTAATTATATTTTCTACACAATTTGAGTTGAGTACGGTTTTTGTTTTGCATGGCAGTAGGCGCGCTAACCAGTCACAATTATTTGAGATACCACGAAGATACCCAGAATACCTCATGAAGAGGCTGCGGGGACGAAGAATAACTAGAGGACACCACTCACTTCCTTTGTCAGGCTCTGCGTATTGAGACACAGAACATTGTGAGAATTTTCCTTCCAAGATCTTCAAGTACTTATGGAAATCTTGCAGGTTCGTCAAGATTTCTGGATGGTTCAGATAATAAACGCATCAGCACCTGAGGTCAAATCGTCGTTTTGACACCCGGAGCACGAAACACCCCCCTGGGCATCACAATGGGTCGAAATGGATCTATGTGAGGCGTGGCTCCACCACGTCTACCCACGTACCTAACCTAATCTAGTCTGCCCGCTGCCGCCTTGGAGGTGATTATAGCTTTGCAGGCGTGAGGGTTCATGAAAAGTATTACTTCTGAGACTTTCCCAGAATACCTAATGCTTCAGTACATATTTAATTCTGTTCAGTTTCAGGAGGTTTTCTCTATCCTCCAGCGTACACAAAAACAGCTCTAGGTTGATTATAGATTTTTTTTGACAACGCTGTCTCAAATGGTTTGGCTGTCAATTTCACCGTCACAACAATTCCTGTTGGACTTCCAGAGCTCCGTAGCTAGAGATACCTCTAAGAACTACATTACGTTTCGTGAGAATGTCTCATTTTTTGTGCTTTTAGAATATATAATAATATGGGTGGTGCCACAGCCCGTAGAGGGCCAGGGCCCAGCTTCTCAGCAACCACTCGTGTTGTGCGTGCTATTGTTGTGTTACAAGTGGAAGAGACCTACAGTTTTATGCCGACTCCGAACCGCCAAGTTTGAGAAGCTTTTTCTAGACAGACAGTTATGTTTGTTATGTTTGAGCATTTTCAGTGACTCGAAAGAGGTGGGGCGTGATAATAATTTTTTTGTCGTACCAGGAATCGAACCTAGACACAGTAGGTCAATTGCGTAGAAGTCGACGCACATACCTACAACGCCACTTGCCACCAAAAAGTTCATCAAAACGGAGGGAAGTTCAACATCCCTTACAAAAGTGTTTGGTTTAGTTTCAAGGCCTCTGAGCAAAAGTTACACATGCTTAAGTGCTCCAACAAAGTTTTGACTGAGAAACCTTTCATAAAGATCGGCGGGCACCATGGAGACGGCTTCGATGTCGGAGCTGAAGGAAGGTTGTTGCTGCTCCTAGGTCCAACGTTGATGTTGCTGCCATTGTCCTTATTTTGCTGACGTTGTTTGTGCAGTTTCCTCTGTTTGGTGTTCGCGCCAGAATGTGAAGGCCCGTCGTCCGCCTCATCATCGATGTCGAACTTCAGGTCGGAGGGGACATTTTTGTTCCTGATTGCTTGGCTGTCCTGTTTTTTGCTACACTTGCAGTAGATGCTAGAAAGTCGTGCACGTGTGCCATAGCAAGCTTGTCAAAACCGTCATCTTTTTGTTTTCTGACGTTTTGACACTGCACACATGTACTTACTTACTTATCAGGCCGGCAACCCATGGAGGGTCCAAGCCTGAGCAATTGCTGCCTTCCATCGTTGACGCTCCTGGGCACGCTGCTTCCAGTCATCAAGACCAAGCTGTCTTGCATCCGCGATTACTTGGTGATTCGGTCTTCCTCTCCTTCTCGAACCAGGAGGCTCGGATTCAAAGACCCTCTTTGCTGGAGCATTGTTGTCCATGCCCTCGTTGTGGCCGAGCCAGTGCAGTCGACGGATTTTTGCCTTCCGGACTACAACCACGTCCTGGTACAACTCGTAGAACACGCCGTTATGTTTTCTCCTCCATTCGCCTTCCTCGGAGACGGGACCATATATCTGACGTAGAATTTTTGGTCCCTCGAGTCAGGAGTCTTGAGCTCAGTTGTTTTGACAAACCGAAGAAGCACCGGTTGCCAAGGGCGATTCTACGACGGATCTGAAGTAGAGTTCACGTTTGCCCCGAGGTAGGCCGACTCCTTTACTTCCTCGAAATTGTTGCTGTCGATCGTGAAGTTTGGAACCAACTTGTGTGCGACGGGACGTTTTTTGGTCGACAGCACATATTTCGATTTGTCCTCATTGACCTTGAGACCAGTTCGTTTCGCCTGTTCTTCAATCGCCGTAAAAGCCTCCAGCCTGTCATCTGCGTACCCCAACAGTTGGACCGACTTGTAGAAGATAGTGCCTTCCGTGTTTACAGCTGCCCTCCGCACTATCTTCTCCAGTACCAGATTGAAGAAATCACACGACAGCGCATCTCCTTGCCGAAATCCATGATGAAACTGTAGCCGAACTGCACGGTGCATCGCGTATGTGTTCGAGTGTTGGGACATAACTGAATCTGTCTTCCCGGGATCCCGAATTAGTCTATCGCATCGAATAGCTCCTTGCGATGAATGCTGTCGTATGTGGCTTGAAAATGTGGTGCGTATCGATTTGAAACTCGCTGGTCTTCTCCAGGATTTGCCTTAGTGTGAAGATTTGGTCTATAGTCGATTCGCCGGGCTGGAATCCGCAAAACGGCATTATACGTTCACACAGTACGCTGGACATGATCTTGTAGACGACTATGAGCAGCGATACACACTGGACACATTTATTCCTTAAAAAAGTGAAGAATGAAGTAGAGGAATTGGATTGCAAATTGATGTAAGATGAAAGGATTTAATTCATTTATAATTGGTATTATAGAGGAAAATGCAACAATGTGCAGTAAAAGGTTACAGAAACGATAATGAGTGGGAAAATGTTGGGAAGAAATCCGATTTTTGCATTTAAGTGTGTGAAAAATGTTTATTTGTTTCCGCTGATGTACACGTTTCTGTTGACGTACGATGGCATGAAGCACGGCTTCCATAGAATTGTTCAGCACGCCTTATTTTCCTGACACCATGGTATGAAGTTGTCTGTCAACCAAAAGTAAATTCAAACGGACCTTCAGAGACGGTTTTTTGTTATGAGGATATGTCAAATGCAGGCACAGTTGTATCAACTCAAATAAGCATCTCTATTTATTCGTTGACAATTAAAAACCAGTCAACATTGAGTTTTACAAATAAAATATGTCTAGCTACCAGAAGTCGCTGATTATTTGCAAGCACACCCTATCATTCAGTTGACAACACACTGGATGTCTATGATATGGTCTGATACAGTCAACTAAGCCAGCCTGGAGCTCCCATAATGTCAGAGTACAGGCAATGATTGATATGATTTTGCAGTCGGCCACAGCTGGCAATTTCCATTTCGATTGTGGTGAACCAGGTCCGTGGAAATGTACCTCCAGTCGAAACTGATAACTCCTCTGACGGATGGCTCGCGTTAGCTTATCGCAAAGATACGCGCGAAGAGCTTCCTATAAAAGGCCGTTCAAAAGCTCACTCTGCAAACAAACCGAACATGACAACATTGGCAGTGGTCTTGGTCGTGGCCCTGGGCGTTGCTGCCATCGATGGAGCTCCGCAAAGTAAGTTTTACCGATTTTCGGGCACGCATGTGACTCACGTTTGTGACCTTTCCAGCGGCGGGTACGTCTAAGATGTCGATGGGAGGCATGGGAGCAGGCACATCGAACTCATCCAGTTCCATGCCAGGCATGGGATCAGGCACATCGAACTCATCCAGTTCCATGCCAGGCATGGGAGGAGACATGTCAGGCATGCCAGGAATGGCGCAATCTATGCTGGACTACTTCAACGCGTTCCAGCACATTATGCCATGCGGTGATCCCTCCATGGACATCCCGATCATGGATCCCTTCAGGAAATCCATCGTCTCCCTGGACATCAACCACGAGCTCCTGGTGTAAGTCGTCCCGTGCAGTCAGAAAGCAGAAGCCTGTAATCCCCATGCTCATCCTCTTTCAGTCTCAACGGCAGCATCGAAAACATGGTCATCAAAGGGCTGAGTGACTTCATCATTATCGACCTTGTCACGAACACCTCCAACCACCGCACGTCCTGGGACATCATCTTCGACAACATCCAGCTGTTGGGCAACTACAATCTGTACATCAACGCCGACCTGGCCGGCTACAAGTTTGTCGTGAATCTGAACGGACTGATGGACATTCATGTCGTGGACTTCCGCATGACCACAGGCACCACCGTGGGTAAGAACGCAGTTGGCGGCATGGAAGTGTCCGACGTTGACTACTACGTGCAGGTGGGAAACATCGAATCGTACATCTTGGACACACAGTGGAGTGTCGCCTTCAATGACTACTTCAACAGTTACGTGCGGAAGACAACGCTGCTGTGGATCGAGTTGAATCGCGAGTACATTCACGATGTCCTCTCGGCGTACGTCACAAGCTACAGGAACACACAGTTGTACAACACAACCATGATGGCGCACTTGGAGTCGATGGTGGCCACCAGCAAGGTATGGAATGCCTTACCATGTCCAGCAACGTCTTAGGCTGGTGTTGAATAAAAGTTTAGATTGAGAGCATTACTTGACGGTCTTTTTTTAGCTTGAACTGGAGGAGAGGTTGAATAATTGAACACTGAATTCAAGATAAGAGGGCTAATGCTCTTGTTCAAGCTGCGCCGTGAGCACTTCTTCTTCTTCTAGTGGCGCTACAGTCCCGGGTGGACCTGGGCTTCAGTCAACAAGTTTCTCCAGCTGGCACGGTCTTTAGCCAGCTGCCTCCAATTTCGCGCACCAAGTTGGTTGAGGTCCTTCTCCACTTGTGTGCGAAATCGGTTCCGTGGGCGTCCTTTATTGCGTTGTCCCACTGGTTCGGAGTCGAAGACTCTTCGCACCACCACTCAATCACAAACGGTTGGAGATTCGTGAAAATTAGTGGCTAGTTGATTCGAAGCGGCGAGCTCAAGAAGGTCTAGTCAGCAACCTAAACTCCAATTTCAATCAAGTAAAGCTATTGTGCGGTTCCCCATTCGCAAATATTTTGTGGATACTTGTTCACTGCCCACAAAGCCACTGCGGTTCCAAGCTCCTTGTTGGACACTTGTGCCCTGTCCACGAAGTCATTGCGGTTCCCAATCCTTTCTGGACATGGTTCTGACGCTGACCTCGCATGGACCTGATTGCCTTTTCGACGCAAGATAGCTACCTTGGGCATATCAAAGCTATCGAGATTGTCGTTCTACTGACTCGTTGGAACTGAGTATGGAAGCAAATAAAGTCAAATGTCGCTGGAAGTTGGTTAAGATCCTCCTTTTTGCCCGGTTTTTTTTCGTGCGAGGTTTTTGACGCTACACTGGATAACTTAGACTCAAAAAAATGGTCCAATGTACTACCAGGCAGCGACCTACATTTGCTGAAATTTCATGGTCTTTTGGGGGAATACTAGCAGACGCTTCTGTGATGAGGAGCCTACATCATCAGCTCTCACCTCATCAGCACCAAATAACTGTCACCTGATCCGAGTAAAGGCGACACAGTGGCAGAAGAAGTGCTCTACAATGTCGTCGTCTTCTCCACAGCTTAGGCCAAGCACATTTATCTGTTTGGCGAAGTTGTAGTGGGCTGTTAATACGCCGAAAGTCGTCTGCAGTCTTTTCTGTCAAGAGATAACAAGAACGCCGCGGATTTCTTACACACTTTAGGGAGCTTGCGCTTGGTTTGTCTACATCCTGGAGAGTCATGCCACCTCCGCTTGTGCTCTCGAAAAGCTCAACCATCGATAGAAGCCCTAAACAAGGACGCGGGTGGTAGTCCCAACGCAAGTTCGGGTCATAAGAGTACCTCCACTGATCCTTCTCTAGCAAGTTCAGTCCCGTGGGATCCAGAAAAGGCGAATTTACATTGCCTAGCAAATTCAGAACAGAATTACATTCCTGGACCATACTGGAACGTGCGGGTACGTTCGTACCCCAAAAATGAAAAATAGCGCAGAATCTTCAATTGTTCAAAAATGTCACAAAAATAAAATAAAATATAATTATTTTGCTCAAGTTGGAGATATATTCTTATGGTTCTGCTATTGATTGTCAAGAATTGGAAAAAAAAGGAGGCTGGGCTGGTATAATGGCTTTCCAGGGTTAAGCTCAGCTTCGCTGTCGCTAGAGCCGCACATACACCGCCCCTTCCACCTGGTCTTCACAATGACGGACATTTACCTAACGAGATGTGCTGTCTAATGTTGTCGCGCTACACGAAGGCTTCCCTTCCTTAGTCTCGGAGCCATCCGTGAAGATTCGAGTACAGTCCTTTCCTAGCTCAGATTCTGGGCAGAGACTGCCCTGAGTGGAGGCAAAGTCGACTTTGTACGACTAGCTTACCGGTGTCCGTGCGTCAGACGGCATATCGATGAGACTAGGGACAGAGGAAATGCGGTGCGCAAGGTCATCGAATCTCCAGTCCAGTATCAAAGACCACTTATTTTAAAGCGGAATATGTCTGCCCGTATTGCTTGCACACTTATTTCGAAGGAAGCGCCATAATGGCTGGGGCGTAACGTGGGTCACCTGAATTATTTTCCTCTCATTCCCTACCTGGTTTAGCTGCCGTCCTCCGTACAGAACCCCGCGATTAAGGCGGCCCCACCCGTGCTCTCTAGGCACTCGTAAAAACCAAGTGAGCCTGTTATGCTATCGCAAAACCAAACTCGTTACCAACAATTAGATTGCGAGAATGTATTGCATTTCGTTTTGATTTTTATTGCCACTTAAACTCGGCCGGGGATAATTGGCCGATTAGAGGCGCTCATAAATTCCAATTTTCCAGGCTTTCCCCGGGTGAGTGCCGCCCCGTTGCAGCCAACCCAAATGAAAGTCAATTTATATGAAAATAAACAAAATTTCCATTCGCACCAATTCAATTTACCGCAGAGGGTGCCTCCCCCTCCACACATGCGTGTGCGTGCAGCAACAACACAAGAGAATACAAAAAAAAAAAAAAGAAAAACAGTAAAGTGAGAAAAAATGTATTTTAACAAAACAACGACCGAAATTGAAAACCAATTTTAACCCACTTTAGCCGGCGCTAACCCGAGTCCTTGGCTCCGCAAGCGAAAATGAAAACCGATTGCCTCCGAAAAGTGCCAAGGCGGCGATGGGGTTGAAAATTCTGTTTATTCGTTAGGCGGAGCCTAACTCTCGGGCGGGGCCGGGGGGAGCGAAATAAAATCACCAGAAATTGGTTATAAAAACATTTTTGTTCCCTCTCTCTCCATCCAGCTGCAGCACCTTCGGTACGCGTTCGAAGGCCGAATCAGGTAAAGCCGCAAATCCCCAACTGTGGCGGTGAATCCCTTTGGGTTTCCGTGCGTCGTCAGGCTTGTCATCGCATGGGTTTGCTGTTGTTTTAGGGCGGGTTTCTAGCTCGAAATCTATTTCAGATATGATCTCAGCAGCGCCCCTTCGAGTATGATTATGGGTGGTGTGTGTGGTCGTGGGTGGTGTGCACCCTTAACGCTTCCGGCGAGTGTGAGTACGTGCGTGGGGACGGGGCGGTGTGTATGCAAAAGCGATCCAACAATTTTGAGTTTTCAACTCCTTGGGGCTCAGCGACGGCACAAAAGGCAATCCTGTCTGGTCCTGGTCCTTCGTCACGGATGATGTTCAACAAAACAACAACACACACACACATACACACACACGAACACTTACACAAAAGTAAAAGAATGAATCAGTTTCTCCCCCTGTCCGGCGGTGGTACGTAGGAAATCCTGAAGCTGACACCAGGAAATGTCCAGGATCAGATACATGTTAGCAGCTCCTTAATTGGGATTTTTCTTCGTATTTTTTTTTTAATGACCATTTATCCGTGGGGGCGGTGCACGAGTATCTATGAAGGTTGTAATTTCATTTCAGCTGCTGTCTGAGGCAGTCCTAGGTGGCGAAGGGGATGTTTAATTGGAGTCAATTGCGCGTTGGGGGGTAAACAGAGGCCAGAGGACGCATAACTTGTGTCAATTGTTGTATGGCCGTATCCATCCAGAAGGCGATATCGATGTCATCATTAAGGGCGGCTTCTGCTTCTGCTTCTGGTTCTTCTTCGACCGATGTCTGTGTGGGAGTGGGTGTCGCCGGTTGCGTAAGCGGAATAAAGCTCATGCTGTCCTTTGTGCCATAAGATGACACGTCAAGCTGAGTTGGGGCTTAGAATGGGAGACGTGGTGGGTTTTTGGTTTTTCCTCTGAAAAGAATCATTTCAGATTGGAGATGGAGACTTCGCATGGACATTTAAAGAATTTAAGGCCCAACATGGGGAATTTTAAAGGAACATCTTTTGAAGACTGAAGTTGGGTGAAGTTCGAGACCCCGGCTGGCTTGGATTCGCTGAAGTCACTCTGATGTCACTGATGCATGCCCCGTCAGTCGGGCAGTCCATTAGTCCGTCAGTCCATCAGTCCGTCAGTCCGTCAGTCCGTCAGTCCGTCAGTTCGTCAGTCCGTCAGTCCGGCAGTCCGTCAGTCCGGCAGTCCGTCAGTCCGTCAGTCCGTCAGTCCGTCAGTCCGTCAGTCCGTCAGTCCGTCAGTCCGTCAGTCCGTCAGTCCGTCAGTCCGTCAGTCCGTCAGTCCGTCAGTCCCTCAGTCCGTCAGTCCGTCAGTCCGTCAGTCCGGCAGTCCGTCAGTCCGTCAGTCCGTCAGTCCGTCAGTCCGTCAGTCGGTCAGTTCCCAGCTTCATGATTTCACACTTTCGCCTAGATTTATGCAGCGATTTACATGACATGTTTGTAATAACAAACGGAAAATCCCAACTTGTATGCACTAATATGTTGGCGCTTTGAGGAACGGTGTTCAGTTGCCAATTTTTTGCTTACTTACTTCTCCTGCCAACTACCCATGCAAGGTCAGAGCCTGAGCCATTGTTGTCTGTTCCGAGTGTTCTGCATCCAGTTGAGAACAGAGCAACAAAATCGTCCGTTTCCTAAATCAAATCCCATCACTTGTCTCTGAATCTGTCGCCACTTGTAGCAGCACCAATAAATGCTCGTCGTCTCCCACCATTGAATTGAATGCAACAAAACTGCATTAGAATGGTCCACTCCAGTCGTCATGAATGCAAACGTCAAACAGGGGAAACATCTTCAAAGGCAGGGCGAGGATAATGATTTCCGCATTACAGCAGACCACGGCTGAGGGATCTCAGAGGGAGAACATGCATGCACCATGTCAGCCATCGATGTCGCCCCACAGACTACAAAATTTCAACTTTCCCAGCCCGCCAGCCACGGCCATCGCTACTGCCACCTAAACTCCATCCGCTGCCATCTCCCCGGCTCATAATAAACCTTGTCCGAGTAATCCGAACAATGTGTCAGTTGCCACCGAATACCATTTGTGCACTTAATTATAATTGAGTTTGCCGAACAATGGATTAACAGGTGGACAATGGTCGTGTGTGTGTGCGTGGACGGTGAGGTCCTTGGAAGCCAAGTCCACAGTGTAGCCAACAATTAGCAGCTGAAGGGACAACGTCATGCCCGGCAATGGCATCGTCTTTGTTGCCACTTCCGCAGCTGAATTCACCGAGTTCATGCCGTTTGATTTGTTGTCATTCGAAAGATCGCTCCGAGGCGGGATAATTCAACGTCATGTCCATGCTTGGCAATTGGACAAGCTTTGCATTTAAATTCGGGCACTCGGGCGGTCGTTGTCGTTGCCGTTTGAGTTGAGCGTGTCCGTGATTTGCATCCGTTCGAGCTGCATATTTACTGTGCCTCTGGAGGTTTCTCTTTCTCATCACGGTCAGTGGTCGGTGGTCGTTGGCGAAACGTCCATCAAGAGCATGCTGCCGCCGTGACTGTGAAGTCATGATACTCGCTGCGCTTCGTCAGTCACGGTGGGCGCGTATCCGTTTGTGAGCACCCGAAATGGCCGGCCTGCAGTGGTTTGTCGTCAGAAACGGTGGGCATATCTCGGAATAATTTTCTGTTTCGAATGTGTTCATTAATGAACGGTTGATCCGATGATATGATGTGAAATGGAGATTTGTTTGCGGCAGCTGGGTGAATAGGAGAAATAGGAGAATCATCGTTTTTTGGTGACTTTTTGTTTCGAAACCCCTCGCGGGTGGTTTCAGCGATGATTAGTTTGCGAGTTTCTCTAAATAATTGATCGATCGTTGTTCTCGCTCAAATTCTGGAATATTCTAAACAGAACTCTAAGGCCAGCGACTTATGTTAGGTCGAAGCTGTGGGTTCGTTCTTCTTTTTTTTTTAATGCCACGACGCATTTGAAGGCCTTTCTGAACGGAGCGCTAGCGTGCATATGCTCGCCATGCCAGATACCACTTAGTCGATGAACGCTTTGAAAGTAGTTACCAATCCCCTTAAGCGTGTCGAGTCAAGACACCGCAAGGGCCGAAGGTTTATAGAGAGAACGGTTAAGAAGGCACATGTGCACATTGGTCCCAAATGGTGGTACGGCTTACAAGCTTCTGTCTGAACATAACTGTGCGTCCAAAAGTTCGCTTAAGGGTAAACGGAGGAGCATTCGTGGTAAGATGAGTATTATCTGTGAAATGCTGGTCAACTACTTCAGCGTTCTTTGTTGAAATAAGGCTCAATCAGAGACAACGAAGGCACATTACGGTGGTGTTCAAGCGAGTCGATAGCCTTCTCTAAATTGCTGTCTCCTATGACTTTAATAACTCGCTTTGGGATTCTATGTGACAGGTGCACGGAGGCCTTGTCGCAGACCAGGGGTGAGCGTTATACACACGGGGCGGCTACAAACTTTCCGAATTGAATCCAAATTAGATGGAATTCGATCAACTAAGTTCGATTTTGGTCCACATACCAACCTATGAAAGGCTCCGACACAGGCGTCATTCGTGGATACTTACTTACTTATCAGGCGGGCGACCCATGGTGGGTCTGAGCCTGCGCAACTGCTGCCTTCCATCGTTGACGGTCCTGGGCACGCTGCTTCCAGTCATCAAGACCAAGTTGTCTTGCATCCGCGATTACTTGGTATTTATACCGGAGATTCGGTCTTCCTCTCCTTCTCAAACCAGTAGGCACGGATTCAAAGACCCTCATTGGTGGGGCATTGTTGTCCATTGTTGTCATTCGTTGATAATGGCTGATTATTAAGGATTCGCTGTCATCAGAAATATTAAATCCCTGCCCAGTCTTGTTTTTCTGTTATTGCCAAACAACTTCTTGACTATCTGTCTCGCATTAAACTACTCTATGTAGGACAGTCCGGATTGAGAGCTTACCACAGTACCTCTACAACTATGGTGAACATATTTGAGGACATCCGACTACACTCTGATAAAGGATATGTTACTTTTCTATGTCTTCTTGATTTCTCTAAGGCATTTTTCATTTGCTGACAGTGCCTTGAGTGTAATAAGTAGTTTTCTGTCGAATAGATTTCAAAGAGTAGTCCACTGAGATTCCTTTTCAGCACTTCTACAAGTTAAACAGGGCGTTCCGCAAGAATCTATTCGTGGACCCATTCCTCTTCCTTGTTTATAAATGATTTGCCGTCAGTGTGTGAACACTCAACAGTTATGATGTACAAATGTATACGACTAAGTACAATAATAACGCTGTTGATCTAGTCAATGCTAGCAATTACGATTTGGATGTAATCTATAGTTGGTCTGTCTAGAATGGCTTACACTTCCGAAAAAATCGCCGGTGATTCCTATTCCCAGAACAATGTCCATCTCGGGAGATAAACTTGACATGGCTCAATCAGCTACTAGTCTTGGTTTTGTTATTAACTCCAAAGTGACTGGTTACGACCATGCAAACAGTGTAATAAGACGGATAAATGGATGTCTCCGCAAGCTCTGGCTGAGTCATAGCTTTCTCCCTACTGATACCAGAAGAAAACTTGTTTCTCTTATTTTACCACTTACTACCACTTACCTAAAAAAATGACTGTGTAGTAAGGATTTTGGAGCCTTTTCATGGCTCATCTTGCAACTGCCACAGCGGCCCAACTAGGCGTACCTACGACTTGTATACACCTGTGGTTATGTGTTTAGATGTGTATTATCGAAATCCAAAGACTGGAGTGGATCCGACGACATCGAATTTTTCACCTAAAAAAATTGACAGTGGCTCATCTTCCAAGTTGTTTACAGTAAACTCGATTCGTTTTCCCGACGAAAACTAGAGGTAGCTCTTAACGATGCCGTCAGATACATCGACGGGTTGCGCCGTCATGGTCATATATCAAACTTGACTAGAGATTTTTTTGAACTTCTCTTAGACACCACCTAGACGCCAGAAATTGCATTTTCCTTCATAGAATTGCAATGAATAAGACACCAAGGTACCTGTATGATATACTCAACTTGGCTCATTCTCTCAGAATACGAAATGTGCTATAATTCCTTCACGCTATCATAATTCGCAATATCGCGCCTTCATAATTCATCACCCTTTTTCTACATTTATGCCGTACAACTGTGAAGCTCTTTACTTGCATTTTGTTTCACTTTTTTTTTCTTTCTCAAGGCATATTGTCTTTTAACACTATACAGGGTGGGCCAACTAGTGCTTTTTCCTTAAATCATAAGTTACTTTGACACTGGCAGCTGTTACTCGATCGAAATCTTGACAGAAAGTCAGTATCATACCTCCGCGGAACGAAATAAATCACTTTAAGCTTGAACAACTTTGGGAAATATTGGAAACTTATGTCCAAAGTGAGTGCTGTGCAGCCCAAACAGTGCGTTTTTTGAAAAGAAGAAATTTTGGCCGAAGTGAACCGCGACTGTAGTACGCTAGCTTGTGCAAAAAGTTAGTGAGACTGGTTATGGGTTGCGACTCTTGAAAGGTTTTCGCCTAGAAATAGGCTACCGATTCGACATGGTAGGTGGGCGTATGGGGCATTGATGATGACGTCGCTGAAATTCCAGGAAGTCGTATATAACGTCGGTAGCCCAGGATGCTAGTGGACAACGCTCATGGTCCCCGTCGTCGTACGGTGCGCACAGATGAGAATGTGGTTGCTGTGGCCTTCTTTGAAAAAGAGGCGGGGAACAACGTTTCGGTCAACGGTGGGCCATGTTAACCAAGTTTTTTTTTTACGGAAATTGAAGACATGTATTTGGACGACCACTGGTTCATGCAGGATGGCGCACCGTGACATATAGCTCATGACACAATCGACCATTTGAGCACCAAATTCCCAAATCGTGTTATCAGCCGTCTTGGTGATGTCAATTGGCCGCCTCAGAGCTGCGATTTGACCCATTTGGCCTGTTTTTTTGTGGGGAACCGTGAAGGGCCGATGTATGCCAACAATCCGAAAAAGATTCAAGCACTTAAGGCCAATATCATCCAAGCAATCCATGAGCCACAGCCATCAATAAGGTCCTTGGCAAATTGGGGTGACAGAATGCGCTACTGTGAGCCCACCCGAGGCAGCTCCTTGAACGAAGTTTTAAGTCATCATTATTGGGAATGTTTCTTTTTACTAATAAAACCTTAATACATGGAAAAAAATATTAATTTTGTTCATTTTATTGCAATTTTAAAAGGAAATTTATGTATGACCCAACAACAAGTCTCTCCACCGAAGTTAAATCCCGATTGCGGGCTGATGTCATCCAGTTTGGCATCCCTAGGCTGCGTACGTCCTGGTCTACGCCATCCTTCCAGCGCAATCAGGGTCTAGGCCGCTGAATACCTCCATAAAATCTGCCACGAAGGGTTCTCCTAACAGGCTCCTCTTCACTCATGCGAGCTAGGTGCCCAGCCCACTGGAGTCTACCGAGTTGTATCTTCTTTATCACATCTGCTTCTAGGTAGATAGCCTACAACTCATGGATGTAGCATCTCCGGAATCGCTCTTCCTCGCGCATGGAGCCAACAATTCTCTGCAAGACTTTCCTCTCGAACGCGGCTAAGAGTTGAGAGTGCCGTTTGCTGAGCACCCATACATGAGTACTGGCAGGTCTTGTACAGCAATAGCTTTGATGTTATGGATATGTTTCTGGATTTAAATAGCCCTGAAAGACCCACCCTGTAGATCGCAACAATATGCTTTGTGCACATTATTTAAGAAAAATTAGTTTTCAGTGAGATCTGTTAGATGTGAGATGTAAGATAGGCAAGTCCAGCTTGAAACCACGGAGCCAAGACTTTTCGACCAGAATATGTAGTATGCTTCATCATTTGGAAAGCCTTAACTGCTGAAGACATGAGCAGCGTCTTGTTAACTGCGACCTGCACTTGTGATATCTACAAATAATCCAGCATTGAACAGCATGACCAGAGAGTGGAAAGGGTCCCTGCAATGCCTGGACATTCATTGCAACCTCTGTGCTTGCACGAATTAAACTTAAAAACAAAGTAGCCCATGTCTAAATACTGAACACAAACAATGAAGCTGCCACGTTTCGCCTGAATCCCTGAACTGTTTCCCACGAATGCTGCCACAAACATCCAAACATGCACATCCGCGCAACAAAAAAATTAAAAACACATGGCAGCGGTGGGATTCGAACCCACGCCTCCGAGGAGACTGGTGCCTTAAACCAGCGCCTTAGACCGCTCGGCCACGCTACCTCTTGAATGCCAATTTGCATTTGGACAGTTTCGTCGGCTGGTTCTCAAAAGACACCTCCCGCCCCAAAGATGATGGACCCCATTTATGAATCCATTCGGTTGTATAAGAATCTGCAGAGATATGCAGTCAGGTCTTTTATTACCCGTTGAAACTTTCCAGTTACACGGCACACGTCCAACTTTTGTTGTGCACCTCCTCGGCAAACGCATAAAACAAGCACCCAAACAAAACGTTCCCCCGGATAACTTTTCAACATTGCATCGCACAGCACCTACGCACACAGGACCGTCGGGGGGTGGGAAATGGGGAGGAAAAAAACAAAGGACTGCATTCTGTTCCTTTTGCAGCACTTCATATCCGTAATTTGGTTAAGCAACAGCAAGTCCACGCGTTCTGGCAGATAATCCGAAGCGGGAGTGAAGATAAAACTTTGTGGAGGGGTTTTTCCGCAGAACGGTCGCATGGAAAACTTTCGTCTCGCATCCAACGGGCGACGACGGAGCCGTGGAGCAGTACAACTCAGCAACATATGATTGTATGACTTAATAATCCTTTTAAGGCACACAAAGGGACCTGCCTGCACATGCGAGGGACTTAGACGTTTCAGTTGCATTCCTTGACTCACACACACTCACACACAGGTCTGTGACATTTGCCTCGAACAAGTGAAAGGTCCTTCTCTGTGTGGACCACTTCTGGTTCGTCCCCGAAGGAAGCCGTTTGTTAGGAGAAGGACTGAAAGGGACCAGTGTCCCTAGCAGTGTCACTGGGTTGAATTTGAGGCTTATTTACTCACTATTAGGAGCATGTGGCTGCGGTGGAGTGAGGATCCTCGACAACAGACATACCGAAGAGAGCGACAATGGCACAGAGGAACAGAGGAACAGAGGTTTGGGAGCGTGACGTCTTTGTAAAGGTAAATTTAATCAAGAAATGACTCCGCAGGGGACATAATTCCGAGCACATCCTTTCCTGGTTGCCTTGTTGCCTGTGCTGGGCTGACTGACGGTGGGTGGGATGTGTTCTTGGAAGGGCCTGCGACCAAACAACCGAGACAGGAAACCGGAAAACAACAAACGAATGATGACAACGAAATTGGGCGGAACGAAGCAATTAAATTGCAAAATGATAAGTAACTCAGTTTCGTATCCCAGTCTGCGCCACGCCATGCAGACAGATGTCGGAGAGCGTGTGCGGACTGAGTCTGTGGCTGGGGCTGAGTGGGTGCCAGTTGTCGCATGTGGTTACTTGAGGCGAAAACTGATTGAAAAACTTTTGACTTTTGCTTGCTTAACGGCTGTGTTGGTGCACTAAGCCGTGGGTTATTCCTTTGACCTGTTGCCCAACTTGGCATTTGGCTATTCGGCTAATGCGACGATGGGCGAACGTTCTGATAGTGGCCAGGCAAAGTTTTGACTCTTAAGAGAATTGTGGCAAATATTGCCGTGTCTGCACGAAGACCATGTAATCTGATTGATATTGACTTTGTTTTTGAGAAAGACAGTGGCCTGAGATGACTACAATAATCGTCCAGAAAACAAGCCAAAGAGGATCGTTTTGCTTAAGATGTCCCATCGTCTGTTGAAACCAGATGTCTTTCACACCCATATTCGAATTGAGGCTATTGATGAGAGGGATGAAGGGCAAAACCTCTTCATTTTCGAATGAGTAAATAGAAGGATATCTGTTTCCAGAGGTTTTCAGGATTCTACACTACCCGTAGCAAATAACCCTCTTTTTCCCGAAACTCTTAACCTTTATTCTGTTCAGGAGCTTCTGCCTGATTCATACCGATAATCACAGCAATTATATTAATACCTTCACAGATGGCTCAAAACACGATGGACGGCGTTGGTGCTGGAGTATAGAAAACTATTTGAAACCACATGCAGTGCTTAATGATGCCCAATGGATCCAGTATCGTTTAAGCCGAAATCATCGCCATCGATAAAAAGCAGCTGAAAGCCTCATGGGCAATACAGGCAGCTCGCATAGAAATGTTCTTTCGGCAGTTGGGTGTGGGTTCTCATTTCCCCCCAATTTATTGTGTTGACGTATGCATTGAGTGAGGAAGGAGCCTCATAGATGAGGCAAAATGTTGTGTGAGAATTGATCTTCCAAGCGCTGATGTTCAAGCATCCAATCGTCGTATGTTGTACGCATTCCGTGGTCAGTTCTTCTGTGATTTGAACTGTATGAGGGTGTAAATGTAAATGATGATATGCTCAAATGCTGTGCTCGAAATCGAATAGGATCATCTTGAACAAGTTCCTTAACGGCATTAATGGCATGAACGATCAATCAACCAACAAGCCTGTTCAGCTGGCACTATCCATAACCAGCTGGCTTTAATTACCCACGCCAAATTGGCCGAAGTCCCTGGCCACTTTTATGCGTATTTGCTTTAGTGTCCCATAGTCGCGAAGTCGACAAAAACTAATCAAAACTAGACCATCGAGGAACAAGGTTCAGTGCTCAAGATGGAATGAAGTAACAATGGTTCGTTGAAGTAACGCTTCCTAGTGGGCTCCAGTGGCGGCACAATTGACCTTCGGGTCTAAGTGGTACCATCTGCATTGTAAGATAAGACGTTGAATCACATTACCTATCTGCCTACATTACGATAGTCTGGTTGAGCCTTTTTCGAAGCCAGGGAAATGGTCGACGTAGCAGCTGGGTGCCTATTCCATCAGCAATCTACTTCGCTTCGCCAAGTGCAAGTTGCTTCCCCACTCCAGATGAGGGCAGGTGAAGAGAAGATGAAGTGAACAGCTTCTAAATTGAAGGTTCCTTGGAGACGAGTCCAGGTCCTTTTGTTAGCATTCTTATACGGCAAAGACAGTGGCATCAGATGACTACAACAATAGTTCTGACTTTTGACCTCTTAAAAGAATTTAAGGTCTGACAGCGATTACCAGCCAGTGTAAACCAGATTTCCGGTAATCCGGTTGTGAGCAACAGCTTGCAGCTAGCTACGCGCATGCCTTCGTAAGCAAAAGCTTCAGTCGAGTGCATGGCAGTTGCATCTCTGGCATGATCATCAGCTTTACAACTTACGGGGATGTTCCTATGGCCTGGTAAACAATAAAGACTTTGGATTTGCCAACCGGAACACCTCAGAAGTTAGTTGGAGTGTATAATGACGAGTTCGAGGGATCTGAAGACTACCCCGCCTTCTGTGATCATTTAGATATCATGAACGGGTGTTATGAATCACAACATCAACTATAATCCACAATTTCGTCACGTGAAGTGCAAAAACGATGCACAAACGGCAGCACAGCGGAGCCCAACCACAAATGGGACCTATCCTCAAGTTCTGAATCATGTGACATTCAAGAGGGATTAGGTTGTGTTAAAGAGGCTACTACGCGGATTGAGTAACTTCCAGGTACATTGAACCAAATGGCGCTTGCAACAATGCGGTCAGATGTCATATCCGGTCGTCGAAAGATGGTCGCACATCATAACCCACTTGGTCAGATGGTCACAGAAGTCGCCTACCAGGACGTCGAATACGATGATCAGCACGGTCCTACTGGCCCGATTCCAGTAGTACAGTACATTGGCCAGTTCCAACTGCAGAAGGGCAGGAATGAGTCTCCATATTTGAGGCATTTTTGATTCTAAGTTACGTGTATACCCAAACTTGATCCTAAAAGATCAAGCGATCTTTTTTCCAACGAGTGCTGCAGAAGCTGCTTAGACGAAGAGGAGGAGGAAAACACTTCTCACATCCTTTGCAACTGTCCTGATCTTGCCTCAATCAGGAATAGCCTCAAACTTCTTCGGCAGTCTAAACTTACTTAATTATCAGGCCGTCGACCCATGGAGGGTCCGAGCCTGAGCAATTGTTGCCTTCCATCGTTGACGGTCTTGGGCACGCTGCTTCCAGTCATCAAGACCGCAGATTCGGTCTTCCTCTCCTTCTCGAACCAGTAGGCTCGGATTCGAAGACTCTTTGCTGCAGTATTGTTGTCCATGCGCTCGATGTGGCCGAGCCAATGCAGTCTTCTGGACTACATCCACATCCTGGTACAGCTCGTAGAGTTCCCGGTTATGTCTTCTCCTCCATTCGCCTTCCTCGCAGACGGGACCATATGACCGACGTAGAAGTTTTCTTTGGAAGGTACCAAAAATAAGCTCTGAAGTTTTGCTTAGCGTCCAGCTATCGGCTCCATAGAGCAGGACTGGCAAAATAAGAGTTTTGTAGAGAATGATTTTGGTCGTTCGAGTCAGGAGTTTTGAGCCCAGTTGTATTGACAAATCGAAGTAGCACCCGTTGCCAAGGGCCATTCTACGACGGATCTCCATTGTGATGTCGTTTGTGGAGTTCACGTTTGCCCCGAGATAGACAAACTCCTTCACTACCTCCAAATAGTTGCTGTCGATCGTGAAGTTTTGTGCAACAGAACGTTTTTTGGTCTACAGAATATATTTCATTTTGTCCTCATTGACCTTGAGACCAGTTCGTTTCGCCTGTTCTTCAATCGCCATAAAAGCCTCTACTACAGCACGTTGAGAACGCACGACGATGTCGATGTCATCTGCGTACCCCAACAGTTGGACCGACTTGTAGAAGATAGTGCCTTCTGTGTTTACAGCTGCCCTCTGCAATATCTTCTCCAGTACCAGATTGAAGAAATCACACGACAGCACATCTCCTTGCCGAAATCCATGATGAAACTGTAGCCGAACTGCACGGTGCATCGCGTATGTGTTCGAGTGGTGGGACATAACTGAATCTGTCTTCCCGGGATGCCGAATTAGGCGAATAGCTCCTTGCCATATGCGGCTTTGAAATCGATTTGAAACTCGCTGGTCTTCTGCAAGATTTGTCTTAGTGTGAAGATTTGGAAGCCGCACTGGTAGGTGCCAATTAGTGCGGTGCAAAGCGGCTTTAGACGTTCACACAGTACGCTGGACAGGATCTTGTAGGCGACGTTGACCAGGAATATATCTCTATAGTTTTTGCAAGAGGTAAGATCGCCTTTTTTGTGGATGGAGCATATTGAGTTGATATTCCCGTCGTCGACAATATAAATGACCTCAGCAAAATACCAGTCAAAGCGCTAGTCAAATTTGTCGAGAGTACCAAATGGCTGTCATGAACCCACTTCATCTCTCCTCCTCTCTGTCTGAACACCCACGTGGCGGTACAATGGGCCAACTCTGGCCTAAGTGCATTAATGCCACTTCCTACCTATCTACCTATCTACGTGTATACCTGCAATAAAACAAAACCCTTCCAATTCTCAGCTTTGGCTTTATCCACAAACGGGCAGCTCTGTTGTTTTCTTTTAGTGAATGGTTCGTTCGATGAACGATGTGTAGACGTTACCCCTAAAGCATCTCTGATAGGAGAAGTCATTTCGCTCTAAGAATGGTATACTCGAGAAGGCTTGTCAAAGCGATGATTCGAGGAATTTTTCACATTGCCAGAGCTCAGAGTAAGTCATGTTCTTTTTGCAGATGACTGAGTTATCCTGATGACCTCTGTAGTGTTGGTTTAGGTCGACGACTCTTTGCGTCGGAGATAAGTGATAAATCCACTCTACATGGCCTACAAGACATGCTTTGAATCCGTAGGCGCCTGACTATGCTTAGGTCGCTGTACATTCCGAACTCTTCATGAATGAATCCTCTCCTCTTATCGTTTTCAACGTAAATAAGAACAATATCTTCGTCATTTCATTTGTCCATGCTTATCTGGCCTCATCTAGCAGACCTGGAGCCATCTATATAGCGTATAAAGGCAGCTTGCTCTTCGGGAGAGGGTTTTATTTGCACTCAATTGCCTCTTGAAGACAAAAAAACAGCGGTTGGTATGAGTTATTATTTGATAGACGAATTACCGGCCAAGTTGTAACTGGCCATTGTGACGCTCTGTTTAATACGCCGCACAGTGTGTTATTTTCGACATCTAGCTGAACTTTATTCCCGTTGCGCTTGGTATAGCTAAACTACGGATTTTCCTATTCGTTATAGGAAAAAAAAATTCTATCTAGTTTTTAAAACAAATAGGTATATGTGGTCACCGATAGGAGGCGCATAGCCCACGCCATCCATCCTCCATAAGCCTCATGGACACAAACGTCTCTAACTAAAAGACCAGTGAACCGATTTTGTTCAAATTTTCACCAATATTTTGTTCAGAAAAGACACTTCTTTTACTCTAACCCATTATCTCAAATAAGTCACAAGATACTTTGATGAAACTAACACATTATAATCCATTTTTAGTCGCTCTCATCATCGTCTTCATCGGAACTGCTACTAGGTGGTGCTACTCGTACTTCGGGAGCCTGTAACAGGGCAATACATCCCTGAGGTAGTGGGTTCCTTTTTCTATGGGGCGCTGTACTACGACATGATAGATATGGATCTGATGATATTAAGAACCTGTTTAATACACCTGTATTCGTATTTTTCCTGGAAGCTTTCCGGCTAAAATGCCCTCGAAATCGTTTGTATTCCTTATTGCTCGCTTCTTGGGCTTCCTCGGACAATTCACCAAGTAGCAGTATGCAGGCTTGAATTATCTCTTTTGAATGTATCAGAAGTTTATGTATGTTTGCAGGCATGTGGTACCATGCGTAGTGCGCTAGATATATGTTTTTTTGTTTCATTGACATAGTTTGCAAACTTGTCTGCATCAATTTCATATTCACTCGATATTACTCCGAATAAAATTCGGAAATGGTAGATCAGATCAATGCCGATGCCTGTTACATGCGCACTCATCTCAACGTTTCTAAAAAATGTTCGCGCTGTGTTACCACCATTCGTATTGCCTGCTACTTGCTTTGGCATGTCAACTAGCAGTCCCATTTCATCCCGAAATCGTTTTTGAATATGGCTGTTCTTGTTCGCAACTAAACTTTTTTCTTCCTGTGATCTTGCTTGCCATTTCTTAATGTCTAACTTGAAAGACATTCAAATGATCGAATTCAAGAGTGCAAGGGAGATTCCAGACTCCTTGAATGTGATTAAAACACTGATAGTGTGTAGTCTTCTTTAGAGCAGCAGAGTTATGTTGGTACATATTATTATCTTTTTGGCAACACTGGTTTAAACAGCTGACGCACGCTTCGTGTTTTGTTTCACTGTCAAACATCTTCAGTTTGGTCTATAACTTAACCATGAATCGTCTTACAAACGAACAACGCTTGCAAATTATTGAATTTTATTATCAAAATGCGTGCTGTGTTAAGAAAGTTCATCGCGCGCTTCTTCCATTTTATGGTCAGCTCATTTTTGGCTCAATGGGTACGTAAATAAGCAGAATTGTCGATTTTGGATTCAATATCAGCCAGAAGCATTGTAAGAGCTACCAATGCATCCAGAAAAGTCACAGTTTGGTGCGGTTTATGGGCTGGTGGCATCATTGGTCCGTACTTCTTCAAAGATGATGCGAATCGTAACGTAACTGTGAATGGTTAGCGCTACCGTGAGATGATATCCAACTTTTTTTTTTGCCCAAAATGCAAGAGCTTGACTTGCATGACATGTGGTTTCAACAAGACCGTGCCACATACCACACAGCACGCGCAACAATGGACTTATTGAGGGGCGAGTTCGGTGAACATTTTATTTCACGTTCGGGACCGGTCAATTGGCCGCCTAGATCGTGCGATTTAACGCCTTTAGACTATTTTTTGTGGGGCTATGTTAAAGCTCATGTCTATACAGACAAGCCCGCTTCAATTGACGCATTGGAAGACAACATTGAAGCATTTATGAGTGAGATACCGGCCGAAATGTTGGAAAGAGTATGCCAAAACTGGACTAAGCGGATGGACCATTTGAGGCGCAGTCAAGGTCAACATTTGCATGAAATAATCTTCAAACATTAAATTATATGGACCGTACTATCGATTCAAATAAAGATTTCATGCATTTTTCTGAATTTGATGTGTTTTTTTTTTGAAAAAACTTTCCTATAGCTTTTAAAAAATCACCCTTTAGATAAATAATCGTTAATTATATGAGCGATGTTAACAATGAAAAAAAAAAAATGTATGGGGTGCGCAGCTGAGCGCAAAATGTCTCAACGGATTCTGGAAGTATAAAGTCCGGAAGGTAATATAATAATAACATCTCGAGACGGCTACACGCGCGTACATTTTGAAAACTCTGCCCAAAGTTAGAATATAAAACAAAACGGATAATTCTAAGGTCTTCAAGCAAATCGATAATTACTACCATTTCCTGAGGTCGCACAAGGTTCAAACTTACCAAAAAGATTCCTTAGATAACAGGCAAGAAATTAAAAAAAAACAATTAGAAAGATAGCGTTGCTACTTGCTTCACACGAACACGATGAATTTGAGTCACAGTAGTTGCATTAAACTAATGTTTTACATTTCTCTTGCTCAAAAATTATTGCTGTTTGGTGTGACACACACAAAGGTAAATACCGTTTCCATGAAATTTTTTTTTGCGGAACATTAATACCTTGGTTTGTACCTGTCGTTTGATAGCAAACTTTTGTCATTCGGACAACTTTGATTTTTGAATTAATTTCCTCTAGATTCGCAAAATAACACACTGTGCGCCGATGGTGTGTGTTAATTTTTTAATGACAACATCGTTCGCCGCACTTGGCAGCAAAGCGTCTCCTTGTCGTGTGACTGAGTCCTGCCAATCACATCAATGTCATCCGCATGTGCTAACAACTGAACGGACTTCTGGAAGATCGTGCCTCTTTGCACGATCCTTTGAAGAACGGTGTTTAAGAAATCGCGTAACAGCGCGTCGCCTTGCTAAAACTTTATTAGCAATAGAAGTATCGCTGAGTTCGTCACCGACCTTGGGGAAACTGTAATTGTTCCCCATTGACATCTTGCGAGTTTTGCAGCATTATCGAAACTAAGCGTGGCGGCGTATGTCTGTGGCTTGGAAGTCGTCGATTATGTGATGGCCTGGTTAGCTCTTATTCCAAAATCCAGACCTAGCCCTTGACAGCTCCTTTGGACCTCGCCTCTAAAATGTTGTCCAGTCAGTAGGCAATCCCCTTGTTACTCCTCTCTCTGTTGTTTACCACCCTTTTTCGACGACTTTGGTCGAAGAAGCTCCGCTCCTACGGTGGCCGTAGGAGTTTGGAGACAGAGACTGATGACAGACACTTGTCTGTGCATACATCGCTTGCCACTTGTCCAAAGTCACTGCAATTTTGAGGACAACCCTCTTCATATGCTGTCTAGATTGGGTTGTTCTAGTGATGATGGTGGTTATGAACGACCCGGGTGTAGCGCCATAGTTGCAGCGAAGCGTCTACGAACTGAGTTCAATAACTCGACTCGTTTTTTCAAAACAAAGGCGGACAGGACCTCAGAATCGATCAAAAAATTAATTAATCTCTTGATGTTGATTTTCGAAGCGGAAAACTAAGCCTCTTCTCAAAGTGCCTCGAGAACAACGTTCTGCCGATTCGCCGTTCGCGCTTCAATGAGTTCCTCCGCCGAGCAGCGCTTGTGTGTGTTGGCCTTAAGACATGGTATTCATTCCCCCGAACGCCAGTCCAGCCCGGCAATCTGGACGGTCTGTTTGAAGTCGACCGCGGTGATAGCTGCAAGCCATAACATGACACATCGCAACATATTACAATCGCCACGAGAGCTAATTTCATCATGTTTGGTCATAAATCACGTTCATTGCGACAGCGTCTATCTGTGTGTCCCCGCAGCAGCACAGCTCTCAAAACAAATAGCCGCGCATCTTATCACTCTAATTGCTTGCCACCCTCCGACGGAGTAAATATCTCACGGATTTAATTTCAGAAAAACAAAATTCAGTCCAGTCCTCCTCCCCCGGCCCGATGTACTTATGCATGTATACACACGCCGTTGATTACTTCATCATTCGCCCCACCCGTCGTGTAAGCGCTTTTGAATACATGGACCGCACTCCGAACAGATTCATCCACCACCGCCCCTGAATATGGGCGGACGACCTTTGGGAGGTGCACGTCCTTCCTGGAAAATGGATACGAACGCTGAGTGAATGGGGGACCGAGTGGGTCGAAAAGGAAGCAAAAAACGACGAATACTGCTTAATTCCAAATTCCAAAATGAAAATTGTATTCAATTCAACCTCGAATGACCGGCGGCTTTCAGCGGCTGCTCCTGACAGGATGTACCAAAGAGGAACGTGCATAGGTTAGGTATCTCTGAAGCTAAGTCCGGCGGGCGCCGTGTGCCGTGTGCCGTTTCCCATTTCAAATGAGGAAGCCAGCGACAGAGAGAGATAGAGTGAGAGTCACAACTGAACGTTTCAAGTGTCACAAACATCCAGAGCAGGTTATAACTGCTAACCTGGTCTTGGGGCGGGGCAACAGGGCCTGATGATGACGATGATGTCAAGATAAACGTTTCGGAATGGCCATTCCTTTGGATTTAATGGTACGCAAATTCATGTTTTGTGACCTCAGGCATTCCATATGTAAATGATCCCTGTGCAGGAGCAGGACATGTCACTGAGAACAAGTGCAGTGGTGATGACGATGACGACGATGGCGTGGTTGCGGTGGTAGTGGTGGTGGCGACGCAGGGTCGGTTGGGCGATTCTAGGCAGAACAATTCATTCGTTGGCCATTCGAGTGTAAATGGAATATTTATGAGATGCGAACCGCCCCGAGGCCCCGTTTTTTGTGCGGACTGTTGAATATGCTTCTGTGGAGTTCACGGGGACTGGCACATTGTCGGCGCAAAAAAAGAAACAGGGTTCTCTCTGGAAGGGAACAAGTATTCGTTCAGCATAAAGGAGACGGTGGTTGTGGACAATGATTAACCCTCGAGGCAGACAAGCGTGTCCGTCAAACTGGAGATGTTCAGCGACTTTTTAATGAGTGATGTGCTTCCCCGCTAGATGCCGTCTCTCCATGTCGTGACTGGCATTTGTTCGAAGTGGAAGGAGCGTTTAACAATGCCAACCAAACGCAATGAGAATGAAATGTAATAACACAAGAAGCACAGGATGGCAGAGACTACAGAAAAACATCAGGCGGTGCGTTGTCCCACTTCTATGGTCAATGACTTCACAGCGATCGGTTATGAGGACGATTGCAGTGAAAGGTAAAGAGGACATTTTTGTTGGTTGCGCCTAAGGGTGCTGTAGTCTTCCAAAAATACTAATAGCCCGGAGCATAAGCATGCAAGATTCGAAGAGCCGAATGTACGATGCCGGGAATTCGCCTACATCCTGGACGCATCTATCACACTCCCCGCGGTGCCGCCGTTGCTCGCGGGGCTCGTTAGCAGACCATTCTATGTGCTCCATATTTGCTGCTTCGACTCGCCTTACTCTTTTGAACTCTTTCTTACTCATTCTGCACGCTCGTTGTCAAGGAACAGATGACTAGGATGACTATCAGCACGGGGGTTGGTAAATTCATTCTTGTTCCCACGAAGCGCCTGCAATGAAGTATTGTTTGCTCTGCGTCCTCTTCTTCGTCGGCGCATTCTGGACAGAAAGGTGAGCTATCGTGTCCAAGTGCATAGTGGTATTTTCGATAACCGCCGTAAACAGACAGAAACTGCGTCCAGACGTCAATCGCAGTTAGTGAATCCATCTACTTTTGGTTGTGGTGTCCCACCTGGTTTGCCACTGTGTCACAGTTGCGGCCCTTTCTTCCTCTTTGATCCATTGCATCTCGTTGGCGAGAATTTCGTTAGGGACCATACCCGCAATGAAACAGACTGCTTCGTCGAAAATGTTTCAGTAACCGCTGATTGTCCTTATTGCGCAGAGCCTGTGTGTAGACGAAAGCTTCTTTGCTGTCTCCTTGGCAGCTAGAGCTCCCGCCCAGAGTAGTGCCACTTGCATTTGATTGAACTTTTCACTCTAGAAAGCAGCAAAGCAGGACCCTTCGCATCCAGATCGTTCAGCAGCCTCCCGGAAAGCACTCCTTTATTTTGCAGCACTCGACGTGTGTCTCGAAGTTTAAGCGGTTGTCGAGATTACCCCTAGGCACTTTAGGGCCTTTTTAGATATAATTACATCGGAACCCACCCGGAAATTAGTGTATTCCACACTGTTTCGTCATGTTATGAAGACAGCTTTGGGATACCTGACCACTCTTGAACACCAAGAAGTGATTGACGGGGATAATTCTAGTTCCACACTAGATTCAGTTCCGAATTCAACCCATTTCTTGTGGAATCTATGTCGATCATGTTTGTGACCATGTTTGTCTGGTCTTCTTCTTCTCAGGTTAATTTCAATCACTTCCGTTTCAATAGCCGCCGACGCCTCAATGAGAACTAGTTCGACCATTCCCATGTATGTGTTATACGAGTCTGATGAATAGATGTTCTCACAAGATCGTGTCTCGATTGCTAACTACTTAGTTTAACTAGATTGCTACCACTTTACGAGTAACTTTTCCAGAAACTTCGATTGCTTATAAGGACCCAATATGGTCTGAGTCTGAGTAGAAGCTGGCTCCCATCGTTAACGGACCTGGGTACGCTGTTTCCAGACAGCGATGACTTGATCTTTAAGCCCGAGGTTCAGTCTTCCCATTCTTCTGGAACCCAGACCATTCGAAGATCCTCTTAACTAGAGCATGTCCATGTGCTGGATGTAGCCAAGCCAGTCTGATCGACGGATTTCTACCTTTCCGGACTGCATTCACAACTTGGTACAGCTCGTAGCGTTAGCGATTATCTTCTCAGACATCAGAGAGGACCACATGTCCGAAGTTGGATTTTTCTTTCGGAGGTACCAAGAATCAGCTCTGCTGTTTCGTTTACCGTCCAACTTTCGACTCCATATAGCAACATTTCTAAAAATAGCTCTCAAGTCCAAGGTCGCAGAATGGTGCACAAACTCCCAATATCTTCAAATCAATTTTATTTGTTTAGACCCGAATTCGCCGCACAAGATTGCTGACAAAGGTTTCGCAGCCAAAACTGTTACGAAATTATTTGATCTGATTGTAGAATACTCTTAGGCGTAGGCTACCTAATTCTTTACTAGTTTCATTTGTAATCAATTGGGTGGTGGAACTGGTTCAGTGATAACATGTTCGCAAGAACTGAGTCAAATTAACGAGCCATGTCATGAGAAATTCAAAATACAACAAAGAAATTAAAAGAAAAGAAAAACGTGATAGTTTGGCGTACACTCAGGCGGTTAATATTTACATTCAGGGAAGAATCAGAAATTTCCCCAAGTTGCCTAAAAATTTCCCGAATGGCGCTGCAGTCCGAGGTGGACCCGGGGCTAGCTGCAATCATAATCATTCGTGTTGTGCGTGATGTTGTTCTCTTATCAGCAGAAGGGGCCTACAGTTTTGTACCGACGCAAAAGCGACTTTGGAACACCATAGAATAAGGATCGTAGAGGCTGATCGTAGATCGTAGAGCTATTTTGCTCCCCCGGACGTACAACCCAGCATCTTAAGCTGTCATTGCACAATAATCACCGATTAAAGGCGGTAACGCTAACCCTCCCAAGCGGGCGCAATGATAGAAGCAATTTTATCGTGGGTTTATGGGGTTTCTATAGGCTTCGGTATTTTAAAACAACCAGTGGTTGCCAGAGATAAGTCGTCCATAGCCCAAGGCTGGCCGATGAAACCGTAGACCGTAATTTCCTCCAGGTGTCATCAACTTTCTCTAGAAACTAAAGACTGCTTCATCTGCTTTTGAAGCTGCCTATGCATCTGTGGCTGTTGCAGTCTCAGCACTGCTCTTCAGATCCACTAAAGTGAGCGTCATCTTCACAGTGTAAAGTCACACACATGAAATAAAAAACAAACCTTTTTAAGTGACGTTTATTTATTTTTCTGCGCTTTCCCTTGTCCATGAGATGTGATCGCTTCGGTTGTTCAGCGGTGATTCCTGGACTCTATCTCCTCGTCATCAGCGTACGGCGCTCTCATTACCTTACATTCGGCCATCCTTAAGCGATCGTCCCGTCACGATCAGGTCCACTCGGTCAGCTCTACCCCCGGCAACATCAGTGTCTTTTCCAACAGCAGGGTCATCGTCATCAGCTTCAGCGGCAGTGTCCGATATCGATGCACCGACATTGACACCAGGGTCTAAGCTTGTCAGAGTTCATTACGGTGCCGAATTTGCGAAAAACCTGGCCTGTTTTCGACTATCTAAGGTTCGTTCGGCAGCACCCGGCCTATGATGAATGGCACCGAAAGAGCGGCTCCAACTTACCGGATTCCCCTGTTGCGGCTGCTTCATACGAGATCACCCACCTTGAACTTGGAAGAGATTGCGGTGTCGCAGATCGTAACGTCGTTTCTGATTCCCCTGGCTACTCTCGATGTTCTGCAACGCTGATGCTCTTCCTCATCCCATCTCTTCTCGTTTAACAGCTTCTGACCTACCTAGCTCCAACAGCAGCTTATTGCCTTGGATGTCCCTCGGCGTATACACAAACAACAACTCATTTGGCCACGCTCTTGTAGTTCAGTGGTGTTCCTTGCGGTGTTATTCACAGCAGTCTTAGCGTGCTGCACCGCATTGTCCTCGCAGGACTGCTCAAAGGCCTTTGAGGTGAACAGTGCAAATGAAATTGGCGTCCATCTGGCTCTACATGAAGACAATGAACTGTCTCCCTGGGAAACTCATCAAGAACAGTTCCCTCAAAAAAGGCACCCCGTTCAATCTCTGATATCCACTATCAATGACGGCCAACGCTTATGATGTGTCCACAATCGAAACAACCCGTGCACAGTGCCTTCCGGCAGTGATTCAACACTTGTTTCATTAGCATCACGTTGACAATTTGTCTCGCCGACTACCTTCTGTTGGCCACGCTCACTGATAGCTGGGGCTGTGCCTTATCACTTGCACACTCAGCTAAGTAATGCCATGATCGATGGGGGCTTCTTCAATGGAAATTGACTTTGCCAGAGACCCACTAAGCCGGATGGGGGTATACGCTATCAGGCCAACAAGTGGCCTTATCTTTTCTGCTTCTTCAAATCCAGGCTGAAGATGGGCGCTTGCCAATTAACCGAGTAGAAATTTTAAGTGGACAGCTGCCACTATCCAGAAATTCTTGCGGGCGAAGCTATTTATGGACAGCTGCCGGTGTCCAGAAAATACTTCGGCGAAGCAATTTGTGGACAGCAGCTGGTGTCCGGAGTCCAGAAAATATTGCGAGCGGAGCAATTTGTGGACAGCGGCCAGTGTCCAGAAACTACTTCGGCGAAGCAATTTGTGGACAGTTTCCGGAGTCCAGAAACTACTTCGGCGAAGCAATTTGTGGAACCAAACTTGAACACTGTACCTTCCGCGTAATTGACGGCACATATTTGCACAACAACCATCATTTGCTGCCACAAAGAAGAATTTGCTATCATTTCCGATCGCTGAAACTGATTTCCTACAAAAATGACACAAAACGAAGCACTTCCCCTTTCGTTGTGTATCTCCAAATGGGGTCAATGTGATCGAGCAGTGCGAACTAAGTGCAACACATCAAGCAACTCGGCCCCCGGTGACAACAGATGTGTCTCAAGGACTTCGCCCAATGTCATCACGGTTTTTTCTCATTCCAGGTCGCACCACACTTGCATTAGATAGCAACGAAGATAGTGCGTCACCTTACTCAGGCAGAATGTACAACACACAGACGCGCCACCCGCAACCCGGCGGCCAACGAGCGCAGAGCGATTCTTCGCCTGTTAACATTTCACATCGATCGCGAAATGATGTCCCCTCTAATAACATAAAGATCGATCGTGTTCTTTTGCCTCGAAAACAATGTTTCCATCGGAATTCCCTCCGATAAGGGGCGCGACGATAAGTTCAGTTTTATCACTCCGATACGAGGCGGGACGACCGGCGCGTTGTTATAAAAGTTCACGCCACCGACGGAGAGCCACACTCTGAATCGAAGTGAAAATGAATACGCTTTTGGTTTCGTTCCTTGTCGCGACAGTGGCCTTGTCCGCCGTCAGTGCAGTGCCAGCAGGTAGTAAGTGCTTCGCCGACTTCTCTCATCGAGTTCACATAATTTTCGTTCGTTTTTTTTTGTGTTTTTTGCAGAAAAATCCCAGTCCAATGCGACGACCATAGAACAGCCAAGCTCGAATGAGACCGCCACACTCGACGTGGCCGAGGCGATGGTTGACCTCCTGACGGCCTTCAAGAAAGTGATGCCATGCGGAGACCCCAGTCTGGAGATCCCCATCCTCGCCCCATTCAGGGTCAAGAACATCCCCGTCACCATTGAGGAGGAGCTTTTGACGTAAGTACTCCGCCTTGTCCAGGCGAGGGTCTGGAAATCTCTCACTGACGTCTCTCGTTTCAGCGTGATTGGCAAAATCAGGAACTTGGTCATGACTGGCATAAACGACTTCATCATCATCGACATGGCCACGAACTCGTCGACCAACCGCACCACGTTCGACATCCTCTACAAGGGCTTCCAGATGCTGGGCGATTTCGATGTCGCCGTGAACGCCGACTTGGCCGGCTACAGGTTCATTCAGACGCTGAAGGGCCGCCTGGACCTCCAAGTCCTGAACGTCCGCATTAACGGTGGCATGACCATTGGCGTGAACAAAGCCGGCGGCATGCTGTTCTCCGACGTTGACTACTTCGTGCAAGTGGGCGACATCGTCTCCGAGACCCTGGACACCGAGTGGAGTGTCGCCGTCAACAACTTCGTCAACCGCTACTTGAGCGAGTCGTCGCTGCTCTTCCTGCAGACCAACCGCGATTTCGTCAACGAAATGCTGTCCGGCTATGTCACACCCATCATGAACAACGCCATGTATAACATCTCGTCCAGTGTGTTCATCGAGGCCATGGTGGAGGCCACCGAGCTGTACAACTCCATCGAATGCACCGCTTAAGCGACCTCTGTGTAACATATGAATTAATAAATTGCTGCTCTTAAAGTAAGTCGGACGTTATTAGATTTTCCACCCTTCTCGGCGTGGGTGCACGTTCGAATCCTCGACGATACGAGAGGACGGAGTCTCTGACGCACAATAACTTCGAGCTCTGAGACTCTGACGTATGACTTCTCTTCGCCCGGGCGCCATGGGGGGGGCATGAGTGCCTGTGCGCCCCTCCCAGAGATCGGAGTCATGCATTATTAATATTCTTTCCCTGTTTGGAAATTCCCTTCTATCATCGCTTGTTGAGTCGCTCAAAGTGCACCAGAGGTCGGGGCACTTACATATCTTGAAACGGAATCGGGATTATTCCGTTTTGCCAAAGGGATTTGCCCCGAGCATCATTAGCTTAGGTGCTGACGGAATGTTGTGCTTGGCTTCGAATTGAAAAGAACGAACTCACAACCGCTGGCTCGCCGGGAATGCTGCCCTTTGTGCGCGATGCTTTCACTGTTCAATCAGATTTATATGTTTTATGGAATGTTCGTCCTTTGGACAGCTGGAGTTCTTAGTCCTTTGTTGGCACTGTGCTGCAGTTCACGCTGATGATGTTAGAAATGAGTATTGCCACGGGTGTTGGTCCTGTCTTTTTCAACGGAGACTGCAGTGAGTAGACGCAGAAAGGATGACTGGCGCCACCCACTAAGACCGCTTAGGGGGTCCATTGCCGTGTCACCGAGTGGGAAATCCGATTTAAAAGCTCCTCGATTGCAAAGTAGAACCGTAATCTGTCAAATATTGAAGTGTTGGGCCACAGGGATTCCCCTTCTTTTGCGTATTTCAGTCGGCAATGGACTCGTAGCTCTGCTGGAATGTGAAAGTGCCTAGAAGCCTCTTTTTAGTCAGACACCAAGCTAGTTGAGGACAGTTTCCTCCTCCAGTTGCTCCACTACAGCAGTCGTTGCAAGGGAGTCCCATTCTCGTCGCTTTCAAACAGCGGCGGACTGATTAAAGACTTCCCATCATTGGCTTAAGGCTGTGATGACATCGATAAGCAGTAGCATTTGATTGCTAGAAGTACGGGATGAGTGGACTCCTGATTCAATACAAATGTCATCATCGCCGCAGTCTCGCTAATTCGCCGTTTCTATCGTTGCCTGGGATAACACTGGGATGTCGACGGTGGCGTCTGGGTCTGTGCATTGACTCCTATGCACTCATTTTCACCACACCACCTCTTTCGAGTCACTGTCTGACAATAGCATCCACAACATGAGTGGTTGCTATAGAAGAGAGGCCCTTGCTTTATACGGGTTGTAGCGGTTTTTGTGTGGTGCTACAGTCCGGGCTGTACCAAAAGCGAGCGATAAAGCTTATGGGAGACAACAATGTCGCCAAGTCATTAGACTCGCTCGAACATCGACGTACCGTTTCTTCTTTGTCCGTATTTCAACAAACGATGCTCAAGTGAGCTAGCCAACTGCATTCCTCCTCTCCATGAATTCACCCGCAATACTCGTCTCGCCAGGAATGCTCATCAGTTTACCCTTAAGCCTATAACCCTATAACCTAGGCCTCAACCAACAAGACTCTCAAGCTGACCCGATATCTGGCTAGCTGCCGCACTCCAAGTTGGTTGAGTTCTTTTTCCACTTGGGTGCGCCATCCTAGACACCGGTGTCATCCGTTGCGTTGTGCCACAGGTTCGGGGTGGAAGATTCTACTCTTCTCAGTCACCAGGCTCATGTCGATGTACAGCCAGTAAAGTTCGTGGTTAAATCTTCTCCCCTAGATACTTTCAACCCAAACTGGACGAAATATCGCTCACAGAACTTAAGAGACCAAGAATTTCTTCATCCGCCTTTGATGGTAAAGTTGAAGACTGAAAGCTGATTTTGAAGCCAGAACCTGAGTGTCTATGCACAGAATGACAGATTTTCCCTCAATTGCATTGAATTCTGGCCCGAAATACATTGCAGTGGTTATGTAGTCAAAAGGACGGACGGTTCTTAAGTAAATCAGGGTTTGCTGTCTGCTATCTTCAACCAAGCGAATGCAGTAAGAATTGTGTGCTCTGCATTTCCTATCTTTGGCCATTCAGAACAGAAGCCCAGGACAGAAGGGCGAACTGTCGAGTCTACGTTTGTGTAGATTCTACCGGAGACAAACTACGTCAGATGGTTCGAATCACATTCTCAAGAAGGAGCTTGTGTCCATCTTAATTTTGTGGGCTTGTCACGCCTAACCTGCCATGTGGCTGTTGACGTTGACCTCTCTTCTTCTTGCGGTTGTTTGACTAGCTGCCGGTTCGGGGTTCGCCTACGGAACACTCCTCTGTCGATGGGCAGCATTGCGTCTACAACACACGTCGCATCGTGTGACCATTGATGTGGCATCCTTTTCTTTTCTTTTACTACAAATGCTCCCGTTCATATCGGGGCAGTGAAGGGGTGCATACAAAGACCAAATTGACTATTCGTTTAAGCAGAAAGTAAAGGGTGGTTAAATTTCAAGGGCTGATGTTGATTTTGAATAAAACACAAATTATTTAGGAAATTATTGTCATTTCTTTTTATTATGATAATATTGGTATGGTTCAACTATGTATGGAAGAAAATATCGGCCAAATGGCCGCTGCGACCTCGGCGGCACACCTCCATCCGATGGTCCAAATTTTCGATGACTCTGAAGCATAATTGATGTTCTATGCCGTTAATGTGCGGAATTATCTCATCCTTTGGCTATTGAATTGTTGCTGGCTTATCGACGTACACCTTTTCTTTCAAATAAACCCAAAGAAAAAAATCCTGCCAGTCACTTGTGAAAGATCAATAACACAAACAACATCAGGGGCTGTTGTACAAGCTAGTTCCAGGCTTACCTCGGACTGTAACGGCCTCCATTCCTATTTTTTCCACACAGAAGCAATGTCGACCCCATCCACGAAAAAAACGAAGCTACCTCCTGCTAAAACTAAGTACATACATCATACATACATCTCCGTGTTGACTAAGAAACAGTCCGTCACACACCACTTGGAACAAAACATCACGATCGACAGCTACAACTTTGAGGTGGTGAAGGTGTTTGTCTTCCGCGGGCCAAACGTTGATTCCACGAATGACATCCTAGCTGAGTGGGTTCATACTATCTAGGATGCAGAGGCAAAAATCCGTCGACGCCACTAGCTTGTCCACATCGAGCGCATGGCCAACAACGCTCCAGCAAAGACGGTCTTCGAATCCCAGCCCTGGTTAGAGAAGGAGAGGAAGACGGTGCAAGGACCAAGTCATCGCGGACGTAAGACAGCTTGGTCTGGATGACTGCAAGCAGCGTACCCAGGACCGCCTGCTTTTGCTAAGGCTCAGACCCCCCACTGGTCGTTGGCCTGATAAGTACGTACGTAAGTAAAGGATCTCTGTACCGAACGATGAAGTTGGATGACACTAGTGTTGCTTAGCTTGGCCAGGTTGTTGAAGGAGTTAGTCCCTAAGTGACTTTTCCTTGGAAAGGAGAGGGCGGTGTGAGTTAAAAATCCTTCCCTCATCTTTGTCAGCCACCCCTGTACAACTCATTGTAGGGCAGACCCAGTCTAAAGGCGTGCGTTCCAGTGCTAACGTCGATAAGAGTACTGACAGTCGGCCTGCTCAGTCTGATTAGACTGTGTGATCGTCTCTGATTAAAAGTGATGATGCATCAGAAGACATTTTGCAGTTACGATGAGCATGGATGGCAAAGGTCCACCCGGAAAGTGTTATGTGTGATATGTCAAATCAATTTTTTTTTTTTTTAATTCAATTCATTTTTATTTTCAGAGAATATCTTACAATGGATATTCCGTTTCTGCAGAAGATTGAGTTTCAAAATTTTATAATTAACTTTATGTAATTGAGAACAATTTAAGGAAAAATTAATTAATATTTACGAAGAAAAAAATAATGAATAGACTGAGATTTAGCTGAGATTAAATTAGCTACATATTTGAATTCTTGTTTAGAAAAAAGTGTTTTATTTGTTTTTTTCCTAGTTTTTAAGTTTGTGATGTTTTTTAACTCTTGTGGAAGTGTATTGAGGACTTCTGGTACACGACATTTCAGCTGTCCTCTTCCGTAGTTGTTGTAGAATTGAATCGAGGTTCTTAAAGCATACCTTGTGCCCGTCTTCTTGTGTTGATCCCATGTTGAATTGGTGTGATAAATCTAGTATCTTTAAAATATCATCTAAGAATAACTTTGGCCCCTTCTTGTTCAACAACATTTCGCCGATAGTCTACACTTATCTTGTTTAATGCTATGTTTTGTAGTTTCTTAAGTTTGCTTGTGTGTTGCAGATGCGTTTCCCCATGCAAGTATTCCATACCTCAATTTCGATTCTACTAAGGCATAGTATACTTGGGTTAGCACAGACGTCGTGGCATGGAACTTTAGATGGGTAAGGGCGTATAATCCTTTTTTAAGGCTCATGCGCAGCTCATCGATATGCGTGTCTCACAGAAAATTGCTGTCAATGATAAAAAGATATTTGTATCTCTCCACTACGAAGAGCGTTCAATATATTCTCGGTATCGGGGTGAAGCTGTGGTTGTATATATAAATTGACTTATTTATCGAATAATACTATTATTTTAGTGCATTCATGTAAAATTTCATATAAATGTGATTATTAATTCTCGTTTTATCTCTAGTTAAACAGAATCATAATGGCAACTGAGACGATGATGGTGAAAATTGAGAATCGCGCTGTAATTAAATTTCTCACAAAGCAAGGAAAAAGTCAAAAAACTATTCATGAAGAGATGGCGGCTGTTGACCATTATCAACTGTGCAAAAGTGGTCAAGTGAGTTCAAGAGAGGCAGAGAGAGCATTGGAGACGACCCCGCTCCGGCGCCCCGGCTACTGCTTGTACGGGAGAAAGCATCAAAGAAGTCGAAAAACTTGTTCTTGAGGATGCCCGAATAAAGGTGAAAATGATGGCAAAGATCACCAAGCTTTCAATTGGTACCATTCACACCATTCTTCACGACCATCTTAACCGTTCAAAGGTCAGTGCAAGGTGGGTGCCACGAATGCTCACAGCGCCTCAGAAAAAAGTAAGAATCGCATGCTGTAGAGAGCTTTTGGAGATGTGTAGTGAGGACGCGGACGGTGTTATGGATCGAATTGTTACTGGTGACGAAACATGGGTCCACCACTATGACCCTGAAAGCAAACAAGAGTCCATGCAGTGGCATAAAAAAGGAACAGACCCCCCGAAGAAGTTCAAACTCACTCCGTCTGCAGTTTTTTGGGACTCAAAGGGAATCTTGCTCATTGAGTACAAAAAAAAAAAGGTGAAACCATCAACGCCACATCCTACGCTTCCACTTTGCATAATTTGCGGGAGGAAATTAAAAAGAAAAGACGGGGTAAACTCGCAGCGGGTGTGTTGCTTCTTCATGACAACGCTCCTGTTCACACGGCGCGAGTTTCTAAGGCTTCTGCGCGAGATTGTGGTTTCGAAGAAATCCAACACCCAGCCTATAGTCCAGACATTGCCCTAGTGATTATTTTCTGTTTCCGGATTTGAAAAAATGTCTTCGTGAAAAAAGATTTTCGGATGATGAAGAACTCAAGTCGGCAATAAATGGGTATTCTGTTTACACACTCACATTTATATGAAATTTTACATGAATGCACTAAAATAATTGTATTACTTGATAAATAAGTCAATTTATATATACAACCACAGCTTCACCCCGATACCGAGAATATATTGAACACCCCTCGTATATCAATCGGGCATCTAACTGAGCTACTGCAGGAATCATTTCAAAAAAGAATTTGTTGATGAGAAGCCTTGAACTGCGGATTTCGTATATGCATCATCTTCGTTTTTAAAGCGTTGATCGTTAGACCGTGATCACCATCACCATTTCACTGCATCATCAAACATCTCCTCCTGCATAATTGATGTTGCCGTATGCAAAGATCTGTGTCGCACTACTATCGCCGTGTCGTCTGCATACGCGAATGGGATGGCCTATTTGAATACTTTTAACAACTCGTTGGTGCATAAAATGAAGAGGAGCGGACCCAATTTTGAACCTTGAGGGACTCCATATTGCACGCGTTCCTTTTGGCTATATGTCTGGTTGATTCTGACACAGAATTGTCTATTGTTTAAGTATTCTCTTAGCCAGTCTGCCACCAGACCTCTTATTCCAATGTTTTCAAGTGCTTCTATTAGTTTATCATGGTTCAGTGTGTCTAAAGCCTTGCTGAAATCCGCGAACAGCACAAGTATAAGGTAGCTTTTGTTTAGGCCTTCGTTAACACAATTGGCAAATTCCCCTAAAAGTTTACCAGTGCTTTAATTTTTCTAAAAGCCGTACTGGCTTGTATGTATGATCGAATTTTTATCTATGATATCTTGAAGCCTCTTTGTTACGACCTCTTCAAGGCACTTTTCAATTATCGGCAATATTGATATAGGCCTGTAATTGCTGAGCTCGCTTTTGATACCTCCTTTATATATTGGCCTGACTACAGCTGTTTTCAAAGTTGCAGGAATTTGTGCTTTATTTAAGCTAAGGTTAACGAATTTGCACAGCATTGGGGCAAATATGCCCGAGTGTCTTTTTATATCAACGGCTCTTATTCCGTCGAAACCTGGCGATTTTCTACGATATCGATTTCGTGTTCAATATGGCTTTATCCAGAGAATTGAGAATAGAACATTTGGCGATGTCTGCCTTTGATGGGACAGAGCTTCCTTGATCTCTCTAGTTTCTGTCTGAATGATCCTTAGAGCAGACGTCTGCAGCCCCGTCTTCGCCTATCTTCCATCCGTTATGATTCATTTGATGGATTTTGTGATTCGCAGAGGACCACCGAGCATCTGGTAGTCAGACTCCAAGTAGGACCTCGAGGTGCTGTGTGAGAAGTTCTTCTCGGAGAGGACCTCTCAATCTGTCAAAGATGATAGAGTGCCCAGAACAGAGTTCCTTCTACATTCAGACCTTCGGACTGACTGCAGTGCTGGCCACTATCTGTCAGTCGCGTAAGTCTATTTGAGCAACATTAAGGAGTCTGTTCAAAGCTCAGAATGGGCTGGTTCTTAACCCTCCGCAGGCCAACACGCGGTTGGGTAGATTGCCAGTTTTTGCCAGTTGGCAGTCCACCATAACACAGCTCAATAGAGTAGACGGAGTCTGACTACTGACACGAAAAACCAAGTGGACCATGCGAGGCTGTGGTTCCACATGGAATCTTGCAGAAATACAAAGCAGTGGACGTTTTGTTGAAACGCTCTTGAAAGTTGGGTTTCCAGCTGGCATTCTGCCTGACCGCAGTCCTGCACAGGGAGGGATGATCAAAGGCAGGGAACTTGTATTTCCTAGTGAGGAGTACCCGCTGTGCTTTGTGCGGGCTTAATGGATATAGATTCCGGTCGAAAAAGTATCAGTCGTTCCAAGTCAGATTTTCTGATGTGGAGCCAATGAGTATGGCCTGCCTCCTCTGGCTCCGTACAGAAAATACACGATCACGATTACCATCAACGTCAACGTTCTGATCTGGAGGACAAAGAATGAGTCAATGCAGACGAAACTGCTAAAATGTGCTTCCAAAAGTGACTCTTCTCAGCTCTTCTCAGTTCTGGATCCTGTTTGCAAGAAGGCGACGCTCCATACAAGGACGTGAGCGTGTCGCCCTGGCGAAGTGTTTACATCGGCCCGCCCGCATCCCTAAGGCGGACGATTCATCATTGAAGAGCAGAAGTCTGCATTGACAGTTAATGCATCCACCAGCCAAGTCTTAAGGCCAGTCTCCCTCCTGACACAACTGCAAAAACACTGCAACTACATCACATGAGGATTTATTTCCAATCAAACAACTTCACTTGTGGTCGCACTCGATGTTATCGTAGAACTCGGCGACTTCCAGGAGTTCCTCGATCAGTTCGCTCTCGGGAAGGGTAAGCGCGGCAGCATTCAGTATGGTCGTCAGGTACGTGGAAATCGCATCATTGATGACTTGGCGATTCTCCTCGAACACAAGGAGCGTAGTCTCGCGCACGTACTTGTTGAAGAACCTGTTCACAGCCGTGCTCCACTGGGACTCGATCACCTCCGAGATGACATCGCCAACGTCGATGTAGTACTCAATGTCCTGGATGTTCATTCCGCCGAAGATGTTCTCAGTGATGGTCACGCCTCCGTTCACGCGCACATCGTTGAAGTGAATATTCAGCAGGCCCTTCGGACTGACGTTGTACTCGAATCCGGCGAGGTTCTCATACAAATGCGTGTCGAACTCTCCGAGGACATCGATTCCCTCGTACAGCGCATCGAAGGTGGTGCGGTTGCCGTTGGTGGACAAGTCGATTATTATGAACTTGTCCAGGCCGGTCACCACGAGGTTGGTGATCTCGCCTGTGAATCTGAAATAGATCTGGATTAGGGTCGGGAATTTGGACGCACTTCACTGACTCACGATAGCATTGGTTCGTTGATGTTCAGCGTGATCTTGTCGTCTCTGTACGGAGCCATTGGAGGCAGGCCGTACTCAGGGGCTCCACAGGGCAGTATTCTCCTGACCGAGTCCTCAATCTTTCGGATGGCATCTGCTAGAGAAGTAGTCGCAGCTGTAGCTGAAATGGCAAGAAATGTTGGTAAGTCTTTGGATGGTGTTGGGACTCTGCGTCCTACATACAGCTCGGGGCGGCTGTAGCGCCCAAGACAGCGACAACCAAGAGAACTGCGATGATCTTCATTGTGGCTGTGTTTTGACTTGGAACGCCTGTCGTGTCGCTGCTTTTATAGGTCTCGCACACTACGTAGGACATTTATCGCGAAAAAGTCACCAACGGACGAGCATATCTCCGAAGCCGAAATGATCGATGCGTTTGCGATTGGCGAGTTGAGCGATTCCGAATGTTATCGAAACAGATAAAAGCGATGAGCAGAGCGGTTGGTAACTCCCGAGCTATCTCCGGGGAGCCCGCGCGGGGCCGCTATCTATTCACGATAAATACTCTAGGCTTACTCTAGACCGCGCTCCGTGACAAGTTGTTAACAAACCGATAGCCTCCTGTTATCGAACCACGAATGACTAGTCTCGCAAGTTCAGTGTTTTTCTGTCCAAATGCCACGGTCATTGAGGTGCGATATATTCAAGGTCTATCAGCCATCAGGGGGGGATTTATTCAGGGCTTAACGATGAAAAAACATTTAAAGCGCTATTACTGGCCATCTGTTCGCTTGTAGCCGCGTTTTATTCATTGGTCTATATCCAGCACAGTTTTAGAAGCTAGGCCAAGGTCTCCCACAAATCAATCTCTCAAAGACAGCTAAATATATAGGCCATGTAGTTGACTCCAAACTCATTCGGAAGGAAATTTCGGTGAATGCTGTCCTATGCGGCTTTGAAATCGATGAAAAGATGGTGTCGCGTCGGAAGCAGCACTGGTACGTGCCGATTAGTGCTGTGCAAAACAGCTTTGGAAGTTCACACAGTACGCTGGACAGGATCTTGTAGGCAACGTTGAGCAGGGGTATACCTCTATAGTTGTTGCAAGAGGTAAGATCGCCTTTTTTGTGGATGGGGCATATGGAGCTGATATTCCAATCGTCGGGCATGCTTTCGTCATCCCAAATTTTACAGATGATCTGGTGCATGCTCCCCACCAGAACATTGCCACCGGCCTTGAAGACCTCTGACGGTAGGCCATCTGAGCATGCGGCTTTGCTGTTGTGGCCTATGAGACAGTGTCTAATTACTAGTTCGCTAATTTGGTTCCAGTCCAACTGAAGGAGTGATTTAGTTCTGTTTAGATTCAGGTGTTTGTCAATAGCAATGATTTTAATGCTTTCAGTGAAGCATGGGGCGTTTCCTGATTCGGTGCCAGTGGCAAACCTGCTCACTGTCTTGCTAATCCAGCGTCTCTTTTGTTTCCCAGAATACCCTTACGCCCAAAGTGTTGGCCTGCGTCTGAGACTGAAGTTGACTATTTACAGGCTTCGACTATCATTCGGTGTCCGAAACAAATATTAGTAAAGATGCGATATGTCTGTTAATAGTCAAAATGCTCTCAAAACTCTAAAAGACAATCAGGCTCCTTTCACCCAGCAACACTTTGTTTGTACTGTCATCCAAGACGCCAACCCATCTCTCAAATAGAGCAAGCTGCTTAGTCAGCCTTTAGGTTCAGCGCGTACTCCTAGCTCCCTCCAGAATCAAGACTGGTCAAATAGTCTAATAATGACTATGGAACCTCTCCCCCGCCCGAATAGACATGCAATTTTTCTAGTGAGTAAGTGACACCCTAGTCCCCACTCTAGCCTATGCAAGCTTCCATTTGTCTGCCCTAAGCATTGATATGTGAGAAATAGACACAAAAAACGGACAAATATGGGTCAGTCCATTGGGATTACTTTGATGACGATTAGTAGCAGATCCCTGTATTCATCCGAAACACGCCACGTATCTGTGACATAATCTCCACTTGTCAACAGGGCTCATTCGCCGGAAAAGGCACAACCAATTCTTGTCCCATTTTCCACTCTTAACGTGGCCTTCTTCCGTTTCAGGACACCCCCGCCCCCAAACCCCCTCCAACAGACACTTCCCTTTCACACACCATCACCCCAGAGGACGAGCAGAAAAAAAAGAAAGAAAAGAAAAACTTCAAAAGGACTCAATGACCGCCACCTATGGGAGGTGCAAGGAAAGGAAAGAAAATCCTTAAATTAACTCACCCTTCGGCGGGCAGGATGTCGCGCTGAAAAGGCCCGGACACGATCTAGGGTGAATCTGTTTTTCACACTCATTCGGTGAGCATGAAAGAAAACTAATTTTCGAGCACGACAGAGGAATCAGTTCAAATCTATTCATTGTCGCCGCCCATCACCACCTCTGCGGATTGAAACTGACCCACAAGCACACACACACACACATTTCGTCCTGGGAGCGCATTGAAATGCTCTGCTATCACGTCATTAGGTCAGTTTTGAACTTCGATCTGATGTTCACGCATGAGTTGCAAACCTCCGCCCGGCTATCCGATTGAAAACAATCTCCACACACAACCTGCAAAGCTGCCAGATTGCTCCTTGGAGGTGCTTCATCCGCTCTCCGCACCCAGCAGATGGTTCACTTCAAAGGCATAACACACGCGTGCTGGCATAATGCCAGGCTCTGCATTATTCATGTGACAGCAGGAGTAAAACCCTAAAAAGTTTCACCTTTTTTTTTTCGTCGTTTGTGTGCGGGTATTTTTCACAATTGATTTAACGGTAAATATTTTATTACTTTATAGCTGAATTCACTTCGCCAGGCTCTGGGTTTAATTTTATGCGCGTAATGTGATCAGAAACGTTTTAATTTATTCCCGCCGCAGTGTTGTCGCCGCCGCTTGCACACTTGGTCGGGGGAGGGGGGAACACGCGTGACTAATTGCACGTCGAGGGTGGTCGGTGGATGGCGAAAGTTTTGCATTTAAAACTGCAATCCACACCTGAACTTAGGCTAATATTTATTGGCTGAAAGTTGCTGGAAGAACTTCTGCAAAGAAAAGCTGTGTGGTTAATGCTTCGCATTTATCTCGAACACCGGTGGTGACCGAGAGAAGTGACAGAAATACGGATCTTTTTGTGTGTGTCAGCCGGTTGGAGAGTGGGTGGTGGACAATCCTGAAATCTGTACCTATGCGTTATAGTATGGTGAGAGTCTTTTCCCACTTCCCGTCCGTATACTGGCCAAGGATGACTTTGCAATTAGTTAAAGCCTCTGCATTGTCATCAAGTATTCAATTCTCTGTTAGGAATTCTAAGTACCTTGACAAGAGTGGTATTAAACGTTTCCTTTCCTGCTACACATCAAGGAGCCTCTGACCCCAAGGTGACCATAGACCTCATCGACACACTGTGCCAACCAATCAGTAAGATCTTATGGAACTGGGATTGGATCATCATAATGGATCCATCCTCTTCGGGGCTAATCAGTTATCGGACCAATTTCATTTACTTTTGTAGGAAGTGTGGTGCTCAGCAAGTGTGTGGCAATTTGCAACATTGCCCACTTGGTCTGTCCACTGCCGTGCATATCCAGTCTATCCAGAGCTGTCTTCGGCTGAAGTCCCCATCTCAGCCTTGTGTCTCCACATTGAAACGAACAAGACTTTGATGCAGAATTTCCAAGCATAGATCCGAAACGACATCGCAGAATATGTGCGGAAAGAGAACGATCCGCTCTCGCTTTTGGTATTTCTCGCATGGGCACATCCTCAAGCCATGAAAAAGAAAGAAAAAACCATTCCAGACGAGTGCAAATAGTATTTATTCAGAGACTCGCCCACACCCGCGCCGCCTTCAAGACCGACAAGCCGAAACAGTAAAATATTGTTCAAGTCAACAAATAAATGTTTACCTTTTGCGAAATGGCACAACAACGAGTGCGGCTTTCACGTAAACGCGAAGCACTTTATTAAGTTTCCATGGTCCTGCCGACTGCCGACTTGCCGACTTGCCGACTTGCCGACTTGCCGACTGCCGAGTGCCGCTACAATGCCATCAATTTGAAGGTGTGCGCCTGAGGAGCATCCCATTATAATGGAAAGCCAACTTTCGCCAAGGTGCACAAATCGTCTTCCCCGGCTTCTGCATGCGGTTTTGCGAAATTCCATTAAAGTTACCGAAAACAGCTGGGGGCCTTCGTTTAATTTGTTTCGTAAACAAAACTTTTTCACTGTGAATTTTTGCTGGCTTTTGTTTGCAACTTGCCTGCCCACCTTGCCCCCATTTGCCCCCAAATCTTTTTCCGCCTCGACTTGTAGAGCTTCAAACTCAATCTATTGTATCATCCAGACCATTTGCGGATACATTGACTGGGTTACGATGTTCCTGTGCGTTACTGGCTCGGTTCTTGCTTTGTTCCCCTGCAACATCGAATGTTAAAGTTTTGTTAGATATTTTTTTGATTTTCATAGTTAAGGGCAGTTTCGCTGTTGCAACAGGGATACAATTAAAAATTTCAAATTGATTCACAGAAAGTTTGTGGGATGAACTTTGCTGTTTCTACTCTCTTGACGTGATGTGGTTACTCTGTAAACAATATTGATAGCTGGGTTTTTTTTTCTTTTAATTTTTGATTGCATTCATGCCGGAGTACTGAGCTCTCTAAGGCACGCCTTTGTGGCTCTGGCACAGAGTGTCGTGTCAAAGAAGTTTGCTGTAGCCGAAGAGACACATGATTTGTTCTCGATTGGGATTGGCTTGGTCGGACCAGGCGATTTGTCGACAATGGGAGACTGCCTATTTGGAAGGAAAATACTTCTGAAAATGTCTCGAAATGGGCTGTGTTCTGATGCTACTGAGTTCTATAAGGTTATTGCTGCGGTCGGATGGTGTCTTTCCTGCATTTTTAATACACTCCGCCAACAAGTTAAAGGTGACCTTGGGAAAAGATTATCTGTACCAATCGTATTCCACTGAAATGGAGAGACGTTAGGGTAATATTCATACACAAAGCAGGCAACAAACCACCTGGAAACCCCAAATCCTTTCGACCGATTAGTCTATCCTCTTTTCCACCAAAAATTTCGGAGAACCTGATAGAACTGGTTATAAGATGGTCACACTGCAGAAAGTTGCACCCTTCATAAAGTCACGGATTTTGTGGAGAAATCCCTGGAAGCAAAACAGGTTGCGATTGATGCCTTCGTGGGTATAGAAGGTACATTCGATAATGCGAGACACCTATCATTAACAAAGGCACTTGGCAAAGTTTACCCTGTAATAATAAAATGGACAAACGTCATAACAGCCAAATTAGGCACATCAGAGATTGGAATCAAAACTATTAGAGGTTCTCCTCACGGAGGTGTCTTATCCCTGACTTCGTTGGTCAACTCCGGTATATGAACATCTGCATCTACTTAATAGAAATAGCTTCACAACTATTTGATATGCTGACGATATTATTATTAAACCAAAGCACGAAGACATTATAGAGAGTCTGCACGCTTCCAGCTTTCAGAAAACCTTGTTCTCCCGTTCGAGCCTCTTGGAACTTTTTTTCTACAATCCAGCAAAAATTGAATCCTTGCAAAGGCGTAATTAATTCAGAGCCTAGTTAACGAGATCGGTAACAAAAATGAGAAACAACAAAACAAGCTCATATATATGCTTAAATAAAAACTAAATATTACTCCATTCATCAGAGTAGCAAAAGTTGAACAAAATTTAACTTAAAAATTGCCAAAAAACACATATTTTTGTTTGGATTTCAAATCTGATTCAGCGAACACAATTTATCCGCGGGTGGATTAGGGCGGTACCATTTATGAGGCTGGATACTGTAGTTTTCTAAAAATAGTAACCATAAGACGTAGCTTGATGTAGGTGATATTATAGCTCAAAGGACAAAATATTAAAGTAACTATTTATAAACGCGTGCTGCCGATTTTTGTGGTACGCTTATACGCCTTTCTACTCGACTGAATTTTGTGATACTTACACCATTGGACAGGTAATTTCGTGTAGATGTGCACAATGTGTTTTTGTACATAGCTATGTTATATTATTACGACGGGCGAGCCTAGTTTATTATAATGCATTTAATTATAATGTTTCTTATTAAAGAAATAAAGTTGTAAACAACATTTATAAAGAAGCTACTTTTCATAACAAAAATTTAGTGCAAGAAAATACATGAATTTCAAAACTAAAAGAAAGCTTAACAAATAAATTCCTTATATTCTTGGTTAGGATATTGGTTACCTTGAAAATATAAAGTTTGAATTCAACTCCGATTAACGAACACGATACCTAGGGATACAAGAATTTGCAACACCATTTTGAATCGACCAGAGCCATCCGGGCTGAGATTGAGATTGAGATTTGGGCTCACAGGACAGGTGCTCCGATATGGGCTGGAGCACTGGCAACAACTGAGTGCAGAAGGAGACAGTCGGCGCCGTATGGGCCCTGCGCAATCAGAGCCATCCGCGGATTCCGAACCATCTCTGACGACGCAGCATGCGTTCTAGTTGGTATGCTCCCTATTCACATACTCGGGAAAGAGAGCCAGAGGGTGCACCTTAGGTGTCCCCTGAATCGTCAGGATGCAAGAAGAGTAAAGATGGAGCAAAGAGCGGATATGGTAAACCAGATGAAATTACTCCGCAAAGGGCAGATGGATCCACAGGCTCATTCCCACCACTGAACTATGGACGGCAAGGAAAATAGGGAACTGCTATTTTTACCTTACACAGTTCCTATCGGGGCACGGTGGCTATCGGAAATACATCCACAAGTCTGGACACGATAGCTCACCTATGTGCCCCGAATGTTCAGACGTAAATGAGGACGCGGAGCATGCAGATTTGAAGACAGAGTGAGCTTGTCAAGCCCGGAGAATCTCGTATGCTACATGACGATATCATTTTGAATTTCCTGAAAACGTACGTAATGATTTCTATCAAAAAACTAACACAAGACGTTAGTTTCACCCATTTCGCGAATGGTTACCATGCCATTAATGACAGGACCTCCAAGTGCTTACGTGCACTCGTAGGCAATGATCCGCCTTGCATTCATTTGCATCAATCGCAGCTTGAAGCCGAAATCTCATCAGTCAACCACAAAATCGCATCAAACTATCGCAAGGGTTCTTGTGGTGCCACGTTTGCCTTTGATCCCACATTCCTTCGTCTAAACTCAATTCATTTCACGACTGGTATCTGGTATGGGTTTTCAATCAACAAAGACAACAATGACGTCCATTGTTCGGGTGCACTGCATGGCAGGCCGAAAGAATGTCCGTACATCTCTGTCATTAATTAGTTCTGTTGCAACTCATTTTACAGCAGTTTGAATACGAAATTCACCGGAACCAGGAAGACAATCGCCCATTTCGAGAAGAACACACATCGCAAAGACCGCATTCGTTGGATGCGCTGCGGTTTGCCTTTGCATCCGATTGCCTTTGAGCGGACAATTTTCGGGACAAAACAATAATTCATCTCATTGTTTCGCACCGCAGGCCCCACTGTAAGGATTTGACTTTGGATTTCATTGTCTGTCTCAGCACACCCTCACCCGTGCGCACGCAAAATAGCGAAGCTCCCCGAGGAGTTATTTCTTGATTAAATTTGGCAGGACAAAGCATTCCACAGGCGAGGCGGTATGGATTGGTGTGAAGCCGAAGTCCATTCACAATGCTGACTTTGACCACCTCTGACAAGCGACCAGTGAACACACAGGTCTGCTGCTGTTTCTGGTCCGGAGGCCATTCAACAGTGCATGTGTACGTACATCTACGGACGGGGGCAGCAGCAGTGATTGATGCCCGTGAACGTGTGTCATGTGCACGGTCGTATCAACACAAATTGCATGTCTTCCCTGTGGGGATACCAAATTGATTAAATAATCCATGAAGGGGGGTAGAAATTATCCCCTGATCTCCTCCTACTCCTATTCCGGTTCGTAGTCGTCACCTGACGAGTTACCGCAGATCGGAAAGTACCAGAAAATCGGCAAAAAAGGACAAAAGTTTCAGTTCAGGTGGCCAATTGAATTGAACATCGATTCATGTCCCAATGGCCCGGGACGAGAGATAGTCGCCATCAGGGCCAATTAGAAACTCCTATGAACGACTATCAACGCGAGTTGAAAGTGCCAAGGCTCATCTTCCAACTGCCACAGCGGCCCAACTAGGCGTACCTACGACCTGTGCGCACCTGTGGTTATGTGTTGAGATGTGTATTAACGAAATCCAAAGACTGGAGTGGATCCGACGACATCGAATTTTTCACCTAAAAAAATGTTGGATTTTGGAGCCTTTCCAAGGCTCATCTTCCAACTGCGTCCCACTAATAAGACTGCACGGGCCAGTGTTCCAAAACCCAAACATGACTTAATTCTGTGCCAATGGTACGGTGTGAGCTTATAAACCGAAAAAAGAACCATCGGATGTGTAGTGCTATTGTCGGCCTTGTGGAATGGGCTTGTGTTGCACACTTTTTTCTCGTGTGCACACCAATTCACACTTCATTCATCCGGCCACAGAGGGAATGTACATAAATGAAGCACAGGCATTCACTGTTGAGCAATGCTTTAGCTTGATAAACGGCAGCCATGATGTCGTTGTTAACACTTAAAACCGAGGAGTTTGGATTTCGGAAAGTTGACGAGTGGTTGGTTGGTAAGAATCAAACGCGTCATCGACGGCTTCGTCTGAGCAACATGATAACCTTTTTTTTTTGTCTTATATTGCTACATAAATGGATGTGAACGACGGTGAAATGGTAGTAAATGGTGTCCGATAATTCCACGACAACCAACGCCTTGAAAGAGGAACTTGGGAGGTGTATTAATGCAATTCAACCACATTTATGCGAAACAGTCAGATAATGGGGTTTATTAACGACCCTAAGTTTCTTACCTCCAAGCCATAACCTCAGGTTTGGAAATATACTAAATCTGTAGAATGTGCTGGATGGGGTAGCAGTTCGTAACCCATGGACGCTTATGAAACAGTTGGAGCAATCAAATGTTCATGTCCAAATTTTAATTTACAACGTGATGTATTGAGGCTCTCAAGTATTGCGGTGAGTTACTTTATTGACAGGACAGGAGTGAAGGAATTTGTTTACTTCGAGGAAAACGTGAACTCCACGAACGACATCCTGGAAACCGCTGCTACTTCGTTTTGCCTAAAATATGTATTCAACGTATTCAAAAATTTGACTCAAGACTCCTGTACCGATGGACCAAAATCATGCTCTACAAAACTCTTACTTTGCCAATCCTGCTATATGGAGCTGAAAGCTTGACGATAAGCAAAGCTGATTCCTTGTTCCTTCGGGAGAAAAATCCTGCTTCGGATATTTGGTCTTGTTCTGCTGAGGAAGGTGAATGGAGGAGAAGACATAATCGCGAATTCTACTAGCTGTACCGGTATGTGGACGGAAAGTAAAAACATCGACCGCATAGACAACGACTCTCCAGCAAAGAGAGTCTTCGAGTAGGAGCCTCCTGCTTCGAGACGGAGAGGAAGACCGAACCTTTGGTTTAAAGACCAACTCATCGTCTAGATGACTGGAAGCTGCGTGCCCAGGACCGTCAACGATGGAAGGCAGCAATTGACAGGCAGCTCGGACACTTCATGGGTCGCCGGCCTGATAAGTAAGTAAGTAAGTATCAGCGGCAAGCTCCGTGCTGGGTGCAGCGTCGAAAACACAGAAGTTTGTCTACATTCCGGATAGTGGACCTTCACTTGATGGCTCACAGTCTAGAAGCTGAGGCAAAGAAAGTGGGCACAAAATAAATACAAAAAAAACTAAAGCAGAAAGCATCTGTAAGTCGAGCCAGCTATTAGTTATTAAAGTAAAGCTGTATTTACGAAGTTTGGTCTTGGCTAAACACATGCCTCCGACCTGCGGCAGAATTAGGAATGCTGAAGCTGGGCTTGGAGTGCTATCCACGACCTGGAAAAGCAATGCTATCAGCTTGAGATCCACTGTTGTGACTATGATGCATGAGAACGCGCCAAGTGGCATTGGATTGGACACATCCTACGTCGAGAAAACAACTCCACTGCGAAGTATACCATGCTGTGGAATCCGTTAACCCAGGCAGGCAGAACAGCGGCAGGACAGTCGAAGAGCAATCGAGCTCTTTAGGAGCTCTGAGCTCTTTCTGAGTTCGACAGAGATCAAACGAACGAGATGAATGACGCTCAGACGTGGCTGACGACCTTTGCTCCCCGAAGCGTTAAAGGATATTAGAAAGTAATTAAGTGTAATATTGGACCACAAACTGAGGTGGAAGGACCACACATCCATAATATGTCTGTCGTTTGCTGAAGCTACAGTTCATCCGATCGATGGGATCCTGAAGATCTAAAGTTCCTGAGACCCACATTTTTTGTGGTCACTAAAAAATGTTGACCAACTCATAAAGGATTCGTCGCGTATAGATAACGGCGACAAGTCTCTAGACTCGACCTAATAAATGCGCCAAGCGAATCCCTTTCGACATTCGTCAGAAAATTTGACTGGCGTGACATAAATCCGAGGAATGAATACAAAGCAAAGAAGAAAAAGAACAGGCATCTTTTAAAATTTTGCTAATGCATTATATTTCGGTTTGGGTTCTGTTTGTCGGCAACTGGCGATGGCACTGGTTTTTGTTTGCTGCTTATCGGGCTTGAATCAGGGATACAGAGATAAAATTAACACAAATTAGTGCTGAGAGCTTTCGGACACCAGCGTGAGACAGTAGGGTTCCCTTTCATCATCTCACTTCGCCCAGCCAACCGTTGCCTTCGATCCCTTCGACCTGCGCCTGTCAGTAAGGACAACAAAACACTTAAGTAATATCAAAGGTGGGGTGCGAAGGCCATTTGCATACGTAACTCACACGTACTCTAAAATGCAAATAACGAAAGCAGAGCTGTTTACGACCCCCCGGCATGGCACCCCTCATGCATGCATCCCGAAAAAATATTTATTCATTTGCTTTTTATTTCGCCCGAATTAGACGACGAGGTCCTGTTGATTATTATTTTTATTTTATTCCCCGCCCCGGCGAGTGAATCACTCTCAATTTGATTGCCAGGGATGATTACGGTTGTCTTCTTTCATTTGAAGACCACCGAGGCAATCGAGGGCAATGGCCGGTGCTCTTATGAGCGTCAGCCCACCCGGATATGTGGCCTAATGGAATGCAAATAAGGTTCAAAGGAGAGCAGGTGCCACCCGTCGTGTACACATGTAAATGAGTTCCGTGTCCACTTTCCCTCGAAATAGAATTAATTTCGTGAAAATGTTTGCAATTAGCCATAATGGAGTTTTACTTAGTCTTAGTGCCAAGGACTCTCCAATTAATTTAACCTTATTTCGTGAGAAGCAGTGGGTGACTCCGGGCGGAACAAAGAGACGACCTAGTGTGTGAATGTTGTCCGATGTTATCGTCGCCATCTGAGACATTCAAATGGACTTTTGAAGCTTATCCTGACCTGGATGGAGTGTGGGGGCGAGAGGTGCTAAGCATGTTCGTCGTTCGTTGCTTCGAAGCGGAAAAGAAGTGAAGTCCTTCAAGTCGACTTAACACTTGGTCGGACGACCGAATACATAACGCTTGGGGATTTCTGTTAACCTCACGCTTGAGAGCATATTTTCGATTCGTATATTTGCTTCGTTTCATTCGACAGTCAACTCGCCTGTCCTTCGGGACACTGTCGTTCATCGTCGTTTGAATTCTCCACTGCTTGTCTTCGTCGAAATTATCCCTCGTGTCCTTTCACATCATCCGATGTGACGAACTCTGCCATTGTGACTCCCTGCGTGGCCTTGGTTTAAAAATGCAAAATGGAGTGCGGGGATGTGTGCGCGCGCTTTATCCAGGCTCTCATGTGGGAATAAGGGATTTTTTCGCATGATTTTGTTACTTTTTGATGAGATTCGAGGAGGGCACAGGACGAAAGAGAAAGAGAACAAAAAATTGAAATTAAACAGTGTGGAAGGATAGGTGAGTTCCGCTCGTGGCCCCTTTGGGCTAATCTCCGGATGAGAGGATACTCCGCACTGACGGGCGGAGAAGTCAAAACGTTTTGATGTGTTCTGCCAAGCGAACGCAGCCCGGTGAAGTGTAACGAGGGTAAGATGGCTGTTCTTTGGATATTTCATTCTGTTTTTCTTTCTTTTTTCATTTTTACAATATTTGTTAACGGTGACCTGGGCGAATATAATTAAAGACAAAAAGGTTTTTCGGATTATTTCCGGACGGGTTGGATGATTCGTGGAAGTCATTAAAAATGTGGATATTTTTTGTTAATCCGTGTTGTTTCTTTTCGGCTTATCATCGGGTTTAGAATGTTTGCTGTGGCGAGGAATGCTGCTTTTGTCAAGGGTTCATGTTTGGAAAAGTGCGCTGAACTTGTTGAACTGTCATCGGTTTTGGTTATTGGCAATTGGATCATCCTGTAGTTTATATACCACGACGGGGAGTGTCGGATTATTGGTTGTGAATACTCATTCTTCAACTAAGCCCGCCATGGGGACTTCTTCTTCTTCTTCTAGTGGCACTACAGTCCGGGGTGGACCTGGGCCTCAGTCAACAAGCTTCTCCAGCTGGCACGATCTTTAGCCAGCTGCCTAGAATTTCGCGCACCAATTTGGTTGTGGACCTTCTGCACTTGTTGACGCCATCGGTTTCGTGGGCGTCGTCTATTGCCTTGTCCCACTGGTTCGAAGTCGAAGACTCTTCGGGCTGGAGCAGTGTTGTCCATGCGCTCTACATGGCCTAGCCATCCGCAAGACGCCTGACTAGGCTCATGTCGCTGTACAGCCCGTACAGTTCATGGTTGTATCTTCTTCTCCAAAAACCATCAACGCAAACAGGACCAAAGATGGAACGCAGAACTTTTCTCTCGAAAAGACCAAGGACTTCTTCATCTGCTCTTGAGACTGTCGCGGCATCTACGCCATAGAGCAGGACAGGGATGATGAGAGTCTTATATAGTAAGTTATATAGTTAGCTTGGTCCTTCGAGAGACAGCTCTACTACTCAATTGCCTCTTGAGTCCAAAGAAACAGCGGTTGGCAAGCGTTATTCTGCGTTTAATCTCGGTACTGATGTTATTTGTACTGTTTACCTGGGAGCCGAGGTAGACGAAGTCCTTAACTACCTCGAAGTTAAAGCTGCCTACGGTGACGTTCTGGCCGAGACGTCGATGTTGTGTGTCCTTTCTCGATGACAGCATGTACTTCGTCTTGCCCTCATTCACTGTTGAACCCATTTTTGCAGCCTCCGTTTCAATACTAGAAAAACGCTTCATTGTCACATGCTGTTAAAGAAGTCATATAACAGCGCGTTGCCTTGTCTAGAACCTTTTTTAACATTGAAGGTCTCGGTGAGTTCGTTCCCGATCTTGATGGAGCAGCGAGAGTTCTCCATCGTCATCCTGCACAACCTGACGAGTTTGGCAGGAATGTCAAAACTAGACATGGCGTTGTATAGCTCGTCTCTATGCACGCTGTCATATGCGGCCTTGAAATCGACGAATAGGTGGTGGGTGTCGATTTGCATCTCTTGGGTGTTTTCCAGGATCTGCCGTAGTGTGAAAATTTGGTCGGTGGTGGACTCCCACGGCCTGAAACCGCACTGATAAGGAACTATCAGGTCATTCACGAATGGTTTCAGGCGCTCGCACAAAACGGCAGAGAAGATCTTGTAGGCGATGTTTAGGAGACTTATCCCTCGGTAGTTGGCGCAGTTGAAAGGGTCTCCCGCCATGATGAGATGGGCTTCATTTTAAGTTTCTGGCTTAAATGGTAGTCGTGTACAGGATTGGCCATGTAGTGGATTTCTTTTAAGTCATGTGTTAGTTTGACACTGACTGAAATGAGTCGCTTTACGCTTGAACAACGTTGGTATCGCTCGAAACCATCAACAAGGTCTTGGCAAAATGGGGGTGACAGAATGCGCTGCTGCAAGGCCAGCCGAGCCAGCCACCTGAAAGCTGTTGTATTTCACAATTAATGGGAATGTTTGTTCTTACTAATTAAACTATAATACGTGGACAAAATTTAATTTTGTTCATTTTATTGCAGTTTTAAAAAGAAACTTGTATTTGGCCTACCCTGCAGTTGTCTTAGGCGAAATTCTATTTTTCGGTAAATACGATCCTGGCTGATGTTCCTGGTGCCAGGCGGACATCAGGACTTTGGAAATAGTCTCATTAACGTCAAAATTTCTTTCTCGCTGCCACCTATCTCCAGAGGAGATGGTTAAATGGAAGCCTGTGCTGGGTACCATGTCACAGAGTCTTCACAGGAAACTAACTAACAAAGCCGACCCCTTCAGCCGCGGTTGAGCACTGAACTGGTTACTAGGAGAGCGTGCATCAAGACTCGGTGCCTTTGCCAATGACAATTTAGAGGTTATATTGATGAGGAAAAAATTCTGTGTCCTTCCTAGCTCGGGAGACTGTCAGACGTCAGTTCCTACGGACCTACATCCTTCGTGATCTGAATGAGTTAAGTGATACTTCTGCTGGTAGTCTACAGCTTCATAGAAAGCTCAAATTAGTAATAGGGATAGCCGTGAAGTAGCATCTCGGTATACTCTGCCGGATCCACAAGGATAGGATAGGATAGGAATGTGGGTAGACGTGCCGAAGCACGTCTCACTTAGGTCCGTGTGGACCCATTGTGTTGCCCAGAGGGAGAAATGTTCCTCCTTGTACCCTTATCGCACTCATCGAGACGTTGTATATGTTGACCTCTCTCCGTCCAGCCAGCCCGACATCGTAATGAATCTAAAAAAAGTTAGAAAGTCGGATGTTATGGATTTCTTGCAGGTCCTGGACGAAGAATTCTCCCATAGTCCTGTGTCGCAGTTGGCTGCGGCTTGGGCAGTAGCAGAGGTAGTGAGGAATGTCCTCTATTTCTTCCACATGGGTCGACTACGGCCCCATTTCTGGCAAGTTCATCTGCTGTCTCATTGCCGGCTAGAGTTATCGAGTGGTGCTCGCTTAGAGTTTGAGCTCCTCGCGGCAGCTCGCGACCAGCTTGGACTTGATTTCTATCGCCGAAATTGCTTTTATGGCCGCTTGACTGTCAATTAGAATGGTCATATTAGCTGGTGGTATTTCCAACATTGTTATCATTATCATTGATTGCCAGGACCTCCGCTTGAAAAACACTGCCATATTCAGGGATCCTGATAGAGCAGCGCAAGTTTAACAATTCGGAGAAAATGCCCGCACCTGTGTCTGTTTGCATCTTCGATCCATCTGTGTATACTTGGATGCTGGAATTATTGATGGGTTATTTTGTGATCCATTCCTCCCTCGTCGAGAAGGGTATTTCAAAGTCGAGGAAAGGGAGTGTGTACTCACTTATGGACTGTTCCATTTGTAGTCCATTTAGTAGACTAGCATGTCCAATAGGACTTGAGAGCCAGCATTTTGATTGAATGCTTCTAATGGCACTCTTAGCAGCGTTAGCTTGCATGTAGATGCCAAGTGGGAGAATGTTTAGTAGTACCTCTAGGCCTGCTGTCGGGGTAGTAGAAATAGCACCTGTAACTCCAAGACATACTAGTCTCTGCGTCCTAGTAAGCAGCCTGAGGTTGGGGGATTTCAGGGCGGCCTGCCGCCATACCAACCTGCCGTATGTCAAGATTGGCCTTACAATCGCTGTGTACATCCACAGAATTGTCTTGGGGTTTGGGCCCCACTTTTTGCCAAATATTCTGTTGCTCAGGTATAGGGCACAAGCTCCCTTCTTGACTCATTCCATTAAGTTGAGTTTCCAGTTTAGTTTTCTGTCTAGGATAATCCCTAGGTATTTCGCGCTATCCGCCAATCTGAGGGCCTTCAATTGTTGGAGGGTTAATGCGTGGAATGACCCTTTTGTTGGTGAATAGTAACTAACTCAGTTTTTTTAGGGTTGATACCTCGACCGCAGGATTTCCTCCATGTTAGGAAAGCTCCCATTGCGTTTTCAGTTAGCTCTCTAAGAGTCGGGAGAAATTTACCGCGTCGTCAGCGTAGGCAATCGCTCTGGTTCCCATTAGTCTGAGCTCTTTTAATACTTCATTCAAGAAGGGTATTAGCCGCATCAACAAAAAGGGATACTCTTTTAACGGCCAATTTGAACAATAGATGAATAAGCCTCTCCCCGCATCGCGAACAAGATCTTATCGCCTGAAGCCGTTTATAAACAGTACAAGAAGACCATGCTAAAGTTGCTGGTGAAGCTTAGACCTTCCAAAATTCAGTATAATTTCCAGTGACATGATTGATCGAGTACAGTGAGTCATTAAAAAGGTATTTCCCAATGAAATGGAAGCGGTCTGGTGGTAGATCGGGGCAAGGCAAAAGAGCTGTCTTCGCGAAAGGACGCATGGTGTCCATGTCTTGACCAGAATGCTACAGTAGGCGGCAGTTTGTTGACAGAGGTATGATATTGGACATCGGTGCCTGTCTGGTAGATGTTCCTTAGCCCGTGCCGTGTCTTAAATTTGGTCACTCAAGGGCATTCGTAATCCGAAATAAAAGCAACAAAGAAGATGTCCTCAGAAGAGAGACTCAACCTCTGCAGGAAGTGGCATTGGTAAAGGAAGCGCACCAAGTGCTCCAGATAGGTTCCAGACTTGGGGCGATTTAGGCCCCGGATGGGATGTCTTCCTAATTCCTAAAATCAGTTGATGGTTGGTATGAAACGATTTCGGTAGCTTATGCGGACGTTGATCAGCTTACACGTAGTCCCCAGTTCAGTTCTGCACGAGTAGCGAGGGGCGCTGTACAAACGGAGAAAAAGATGTAGGGTCTCCTCCTCTTAGTTGTCTTGGCAGCTTTTACAAAGTCATTGTGTTAGCGACGCAAGGGAAGCTTGCCTCACTCAGTTACGACGCCGATAAGTGTCCTAAATGCCGACCAGCTCAATCTGAAGACACAGAACAAGCACTTGCGGTTGAATGTCGGCCAAATTTGCCATGCAATGAGAGAAGCTAACAAATTGCCTTTCCATGGACTTGCATTGATTAACTGATAACCACAGATTAGTCGAATTTGTAACGCCAACCAAGAGTTGGAGTCCCGCTTGTGTTAACTTCCCCATCCACCCCACAACCGCAGCCAGACACAAACACAAACAAAACTCGAAAATTATGGAAAACTTCCCGCGGGGTATCGTCAGCTGAAGAACCCTTGAGCTGAAGCAGAAACGCGGCACAACAACCCTTCCGCCTCAATTGAGTCGCATTCAATACAACAACACGGCCGCTAATCGAATCCGATTCACAACTCGTTGACAACGCCTCCCCCCTCCGCACGCCAACTGCGACACTCTCGAAGACGACGATGACATAACCTATTCCACCCAAGACCGAGATCCCCTCGAATGGTGTTTCCCAGGGCGAACAAGCCCCGAACGTGCACAATAACGCCGTAAGTGCGGAGGGTGGGGTGGGGTAGGATAAGATGCCAAAATCGCGACCCATGTCAAATTTAAGGCATTCACCGGTTATACCCAGAAAACTTTTACACGTCATTAATTCCGATTCCGAGGGTGCACACGGTACCTAATCCAGTCCCGAAAAACTTCAGACACCCGCCCACCCATTCACCAATCTCAGGCACCGTCTAAGTTTCCTTAGACACCGCAGGCACTCTACTAGTCACACATGTACCATGAAAGTTAATGTATTATGGCGGATAAATTATAATCACCATGTAATCACGGCACTTTACATTGTCTGCGAACTACACGACGGGGCGCGGCTGTACCCGACCCGGACAAGGACTCCGCATCTCCGGGACCGCACTCAGCAGCCCGGGTTTGATTTAATGCTTAATTATGCATTAATTATATCTGCCGTTAAATTAGTTCACCGGATCTGCTTCAAATAATCGAATGTGGCGATTCTACTCGTGGGAGTGGGTACGGATGGTGGTACATTCGCTCCTCTCCCCAGTCCCACAGACACGTGCGTACGTTCTCCCTGACGGGCTGGTGTCAAATGTTCGCCGGATTCGCTTTCAAATTCAGTTTATTAATTACAACATGTGTGACTTTTGTTTTATTTTCGAAATTCAAACTTCCGGGCCAACTTCGCTGGCCACTCATGTCGGGATGTAACCACCACCGTCGCCACCACCACCAGCACCAGCATGGGGGCTGTTACCCCGACCGCCCCTCTACAACAACAACAGAGCCAGTCCCGGCCTGGCATTGTCGTTTGTTTAATTAGCCAAAGGATCGTCGGGGAAAACATTCTACGGAATTGTATTCGCTGAATGGCAGGAGCAGTTAATCAACTAAATGCGCTCCGGGGTGAATCTGTGATTCGGTGAGTTTGTGCTCATTCGGTTATGTGGAGAATTTTTGTGTTTCCGAATGTGTACACGATGGAAATTGTGAAGTTTTCGCAACTGATTCAGACGAGGAAGCATGTCGAACATGTGGATCCAGTTGGGTTGTTGTTATTCCGACAAGTGTATGAGTAAACAGAAAATTTTTAACAATCCATCAAATTGTTTCAATTTAATTTGTGGTTGGGGGATATGCGGACGCAACAATTCAATTTTCGGTATTCCAACCGAAATCAAAATTCTGCTGAACAATGGCTCCGTTGTGCGATTGCTGTGAGAAGGTGGGTGACATTTTGGGAGTGCATCTGTGCTGCCCGCGGCTTGGTCGAGTTTGAACTCATGTTCATCGACTGACATGAGCAGTCTTCAATTGTGTTGATTGAGTTCTTGGAAAAATCAAATGTTCATCAGAACGAAGAGAGAGAGGGACAGAGGTGAGTAGATCGATAAAAGCCGACTGATGCCACGGGATGTTGCAATGGAGAGACTTTTCCGCCCCATATCATGGCTTAAGGGGTTAGGCTACTCTAGAATATTCGAAAAATGGAGCTTTTTTTTTTAATTGTCCCCTATGTCCTCAGAAATAATGTCCCAAGAGATTACGATCGGGAGAAAATGTCTAAGTACTCGATTTTCGAATTGTAGCAAAGGGTGTGTTTTTGGGGGATAGGGTCTGTGCACACAGGGCAAAGTTGCTGATCGCTCCCAACTTGGCGGGATGCCAGCAACGATCCTTGTCGATGCATAGATCAAGTTGACATACGGCCTCCCAGCGGCGCTCCCTGGCTAGCATCCACAACACCCGTTGTGAGGTGAACTAATGTGTGCAACGGCTCCCTTGTGGTTGTGCGGAAGGCTAACAACCTGCCCACATAAAACAACAACCGTTACGGGAGAGCAAACTGCCTCGGATCAAAGGACGGAATCACAACAACGACGAAAAAAGACAACGATTTGCGAGTGTGCTCCTGAAACATAAGAACACTCTACACTCCAGGGGCAGCTCCGAAAACTGGAAAAGATCCTCACGCAGTACAAGGCGGATATTACTACGATCCAGGAAATACACTGGATAGGACAAGGAATAATGCAGAAGAAAGAGTGCGACATATATTATAACTGTAACAAAAGGTTGCATGTATTTGGATGCGGATTCGTTGTGGGAAAACGGTTAAGGTCGAAGGTCATCGACTTTAAACCGATAAGCGATCGCCTGGCTATGATCCGTATCCAAGGCGAATTCTACAACATCAGCCTTATATGTGCACACGCCCCTACCGATGAGGCTGAAGACTCCTTCAAAGAGGACTATAACGACCTCTTGGACGGTGCCTACGGAGCCTGTCCGGAGTACAATGTCAAAATCGTGCTCGGAGACTACAATGCCAAAATCGGTAAGGAAAGCTTCTTTTGCGGAGTGATCGGAAAGCACAGCCTCCACGACACGACAACAGATAACGGCTTCCGACTCACTGACTTTGCGACAGGACGTAATATGGTCATAAGTAGCATAAGATTCCCTCGCAAAAGAATTCACACAGGAACGTGGCGATCTCCGGACGGTCGAACCGCGAACCAAATTGACGCAAGACATGCGTCAAATATCCTGGATGTGCGAACATTCAGAGGGGCAAACGTCGACTCTGACCATTTCCTCGTGGCAGCACGATTCAGAGCCCGACTGTCCAATGTCAGAAAGCTGCACCAGCCAACAAAGAGGACTTTTGACATTGGACGCCTGAGCACACCGCAGATTGCCAGAGCCCACGAAAAGCAACTATCTGAGACAGTCTCCGGTATGCCTACGTCGAACATAAAAGGGAAACCACTTTAAGCTGCGAGTGTGAGCAAAAGAAAAGTTCAACTGACTAGGCATACCAAAATACGCTGCAATGAAAAACAAGAGCAGCGCAAGAAGACTATTAGGCTGGAAGACGGGAGGAGAAGAAGCTCCTACGCCTGAAGAAAATGACCTCTTAACTCAGGGATATTGCGGGACAAACAAAAAATTACGGGTCTGTTATAAAAAAGCCAAAAGGCCTCAGGATTTAGGAAAGGCACCCATGCTCTTCGAAATTGTGAGGGCGTTCTTGTTGCCGAACCGCAGAGATGTGTTCAAGCTACACTTCCAACAACTGCTTAACGGGCCTGACCAGGAGGGAGTGATAGGGAATCAGGAAATCCCAACTTCAGTCGATGAAGTAGTCCTCGCCACTATAAGACTGAAGAACAACAAAGACGCAGGCTCAGATGGTTTGCCATCACAGCTCCCCAAGGCCGATGGGGATGTTCTGGTAGGAAGCATGCACCAGATCATCTGTAGAAAAATTGTCGGGATGAAGAAAGCATGCCCGACGATTGGAATATCAGCTCCATATGCCGCATCCACAAAAACGGCGATCCTATCTCTCTTATACAACTACGGAGGTATATCCCTGCGTCGCCTACAAGATCCTGTCCAGCGTACTGTGTGATTGCACTGCACTAATCGACACGTACTGGCTCTGCAAATCCACTATTGGCCACCACTTTTCACACTAAGACAAATCCTGTAGAAGAGCAGTATTAAGTCGAAAGTCTACCACGAGCTAACCAACGAACGTACCATTTCGCGAACCAAAGACGATTCCCATCGCTCAACACCGGCGAGTTTCAAATCAATGCACACCACCTTTTCACCGATTCTAAAGCGGCATACGACAGTAGTCATCGCAAGGAGCTATTCGATGCGATGACCGAATTCGAGATCCTAGGAAAATTGATCCGGTTGTGGCGCACCACGCTAACACATACGCTAGGGACTTCCAAGCCGTTTGAAACCTGTACCGGATGTCGGCAAAGAGATGCGCTGCCGTGTGGTTTCTTCTGCGTAGTCTTCCATGGTCTGACAGCTTTGCACCCTATAAAGATCGACTGCAGTTGATCGGCTTGCAAACCCTTAAAAAACGTCGTCAATTAGCTGACATCCTCTTCGTGTGCCAACTGTTGTCAGGAACAATCGATTCAACCACGAAGTCCTTCCAATAGTTCAGTATTCTTACTGCTCAGTATGAACCTGAACCAGAGTAGATGCGGCCAGAAAGCTCTAAAATTGGACGATTTGCTGAGTGTCAAGTACCGCCTAACTGAAGCACACGAATGAACGCCTTTGAAGTCCTCAAAAACCGTCCACAGAGCCTTGAGAACTGAGAACACGTTCAGTTTGTTGCTCGTAATGAAAATCTAATTGACGTCATCGGCATCCTTGGAAAAGCCACCACCACAAGTGAGCATCACCAATGTGAGAGTGCGATAGAGGACTCCACCCGCAGCTAAATCCCTTCGAAGGATGTGTGCAATTTAATTATTCACGGTGTTAATTTTTCGTGAAAACCAAATAACACTCCACTCAACCATGCATCCACTCGAACGCCCCACCTCCCCCCCCGCCCCATGATACATCTTGTCTCTGCGTGCGGTGTGCGGGTGATGCGGGTGTGCGCTCTCAATTTTGGTTTATCCTTTGCGTATCGGATGTGGAGTGATTAATATTTCATCATAACACCGTTATTTAATCATAATTATCCCCAAACTGACTTCTGTTACTGGATTCTCAGAACGAGGACACACAGAAACCCGAACGCCTGTCGGTAGATGTGAGTAGTGAGTACATGTGTGCGTTTGCTTACGTTCGCGATAATCTTTAATTAATGCGAAGATAGAGGTTAGTCCTGCTCATGTGGACCTTTATCATCCGATGGATGCCGCATTCATCGGAAAAGGTAAGCCGACCGGCAACGGATGTCGACGTATGGATGGTTTGACCTTGCCCCGAACATACCCATTTCTCTACTTCCTCCACAGAAAGTTGGTGCGGTCTTATGAGGTGGATGTGAGGATGGCGAGGCATCCGGAGCAGGTTGGGGGTGGGTGGGGGGGAAGGGAGAGAGAGCAGCTCTGTTTGAGCATGGCAGTGAGTTTGGCTCACTGGCTTGCTAAGGAAAGGCATATGAAAGTAAGCAAAAAAGGCTCAATGTTGATAGGAACCACAAGCAGGCCAATTGGTGGCATGAAAAAATAGGAGTCATCTTTGCACTTAAATGAGCAGGCGCCCATATTGACATTGAGGTCAGGAGTCTACCAAAACCTCTTAAAAAGGATTGACAAGGTTCAGAGCAACCGCACTTTAGTCACGCATTGTGCCACTAGAAAAGCAACGAGAGACATGTTAGAAGGAGGAGTGCTGATAACCAGGCTTCCAATAAGATGGTGGCTGAGAAGATCCTTTCGAAGAGGACCTAACATAGGCAGCAGGACTTTGTTGAATATGTCAGGAAGTGCGAGAGTGTTGTGAACGGAGTTACGTTGCATCCACATATCACGGCCGTTTGCATGAGCCGTCACCTGATGTCTTGAAGCTGGCGCAACGTCCAATTTGCCCATACTCTACGCCGATTGAATTAAGTGGACATGTTCGCTTCACACCGAAACAACGCGACGAAATAGTGATGCTCTGCACAGAAAAATAGTCGTTAGGTTGTGTTAGCTTAACGTGCATATCGTTGAAAATATCATGGCCAACAGGCACGGTCCGACGACACTATTCGGCGTTTGGTGTCGATTGCTGTTGACCACGGGACAGTGGGAGATCGTGGATGTACCTTTCATCAACGTCCAAGACATTCCAATGAACTAGTTAAACTGCACGGTTAAAGGGCCGTGTTCTTGGCAACCGGCCCTTTAACCGTGTAGTGTCTCTCATCTTCCATCCGAGTCGTATTCTGACAAAATTTGTAGCCACTTGGCTATGAAAGTATTGTCGCACGCTTTTCCTATCAGTAATTGATGTCGGCGTCGTCATTTAGTTCGCTTGAGGAAGACGCAGCCATATCTTCACACGATAGTGTCTGATAGACCAACAAAGACACTTGTGGCACGTGTAGTGTCGGCTCGCCAAAACATCCGCTGTTGTCTGTTGTCAGATCACAACTTTCCTGGTACAAGTACATGTACACAGGACAGCACAGATACGAGCTAAGATGCATTTTATGAGTATTACGACATATTGAAGAGCACATCCCATGCTCCCTTGTTGCCATCCTATAATGCCCTTTAAAATATGTCTAACAGGGACTAAGTGATACGCGACTTATGCCCGTCTACCCGCTAACCTAAGGTAGGACAAATTTGATGTCAATCAAAAGCGCATCAATGCTGAACTGACTTCTTTCACCCTTCATCAGTTTAATGAACTTATGATCCAGACGCCTTAAATCTCCCCCGCTCAAGGCATGCCACCATACAGAGCTAAAACAGGAAGTCCTGAACAGAAACTCCTGACAAGGCAAAACGATTTATGAACTAGTTAAATTCACTAACGACCACATTTTGCTAAGCAACCACTTAAAATTGATCGCTCCCAGCTGGCGGCGGATAACCCCTTTGGACCATCATTCTAAGTGGGTACTTCCCATCGGCCGCCATTCGATTTGACATCTGTCAAAACCTGCTCCATCAAGGCACCACCTCCGGCCGAGGTTACGACCAATCAAACGGCAATGAATGTTACTCACGCATCAATAGACTGCATAAATATGCGAGCCACTGGCTGGGGCGAGGGTAGTCTCTCGAATTCATATCCGCATCCAAATGGGCGCATAAAATCACATCCCTAAGCCAAATGGTATCACAAAATCGGCACTCTTCCGCGCGGCTAAGCGAAAAACTCGCACTCGACGATCTAATTAAATCGAGCGGCATTTCGTGCGCCGGATATTGCATTGCCAAACCAAAAGGAACCCCACCCTGATGCGAGTGCACTCGTGGAAGCCGTAAAAACAACACAGATGACCGCCATCAAATCGTTTCCGGGCCCCAATTGTCCGCCGGCAATCTGTTTCTGTGCTGCCTGCATGTGCCCCGACCAATACATCCGCCTTCGCATCCATTCGCAGCCGTCTAATGACGCAGGACAATGATGTGGCAACCGCAGCGAGCGACATTCACTTGGCAACCGACATGTCGGCCGGATAATAACGTAAGGTTTCAGTGTGCGTGGGCGGCGCGGCGGGATGAACAGACGGCATGCACTCGGACAAAGTAGATTCTAAATATAATTAATATTTGATTCGCATGCACAGCACCGGGCGGGGGGCTGAACGGCAAAATCACTCAGCCCCTAATACTTTCGCCCGATGTAATCGGAGGGATTTTCCGCTGCCACGACTTATCGCAGAGCTAGTGCTTTACGGTCGAGGCCATTCCCGGTCTATTGTGCATTTCGAATGAGGTATTTACTGTTTTAATTAACCGTAACTAAATATTCACATAATAAGGATTAGCCATCCTGGCGCACTGTTCGGCTGGCTAATAACTGGCAAACTTCGCTCTGAATAATTTAATCTCATTAGGATGCAGTACTACTGCCTTGCAACATCCGGAAGGACGTCCTTACACAAAAAAAAAAAAGAAGCCTTTCCGAGGAGGGGGTGGGCGGTGATTGGCACCTTCGCCATGTTTGTCCTCTTGTCGATTTGATAAGCGCAAACAGCACGAACGTTTGCTTTCTTTTTAAGCAGCCGTCACGCTGGTCGGCGAGCAAATATTTAACGATTTGCATTTGCCGATGGAGGATAAGGAACGTTCAGGGGTTGGTGCATATTTGTTGACCGAATCGTATTTGGTGACTGGGGTGGAATGTCTAAGGAGCAAACCATGCTTCAGTCGATTGACTCTTGGCAGGTACGCACTTTGACATTTCAGATTCAACTTGGAATGATGTCGCGTGAAGTTATGACTGTTGATGGAGCAGACTAAAGCACGACGCCGATTTCGGGGGGAAAATGCGTGCGACAATCGATTGGTCTTGCTCAGAGGTGAGGAATGCTTAAAAAGTGGATTAAGAAGTCTTTAGTTACTACAAGTCAGGTGTCTAGGGTTGGTGGTCAATTTTTAGCGAATGGACAACTGGGATTCGGTCTGAAGACTCTTTGAATCTGAACCTATGGAACAATACAACAGAGGAAGCCTGTTTTTAAGTGGAGAAGGATCTGACTGAACTTGGTGTGCGCAATTATAAAAGCAGCTAACAATGCATCGGGCTGGCTCGTTTGGCTTGTTGTCCGGGGCGGATAGTAGCGCCACACAAAGAGGATGACACTACCGAACATAGAACACTGAAAACGCCAGGCACAGTGTCGTTGCCAACTCACATGTACCAACAACGTGTTTCAACAAGCTGTGAAGAACTTGTCAAATCAGTTACAGATGCTTTCAAGGCAATCGGGCTGATTACTTAGAAGGCAAGCAAGGTGTCATTGGTCAGGAAGACGGAAGCCTCACAACGTACGATGGTAATCTGTCCGATTTCACCGCGAACTTCCAAGGGAGCTTCAAGAACCAGCCACCAGTTCATCTTATTGAATTTAAATGCAGTCAAATCACGGTTGTCTGCGGTGTCAGCATCACCACATCTGTTGGCCCAAGAAGTAGGGAAATATTCACGAATGCCGAGGAAGTCAGAAACATTATCCACTCTGAGAAGGCAAATCAACTAGTCTCCAGCTACTTGGAAGGTGGGTTCCGGTCCTACAGAAGCAAGAAGCATATTATCGACATACTGCCTTGCTGTGTTGCATAACTAGAGTTCTAGAGGAGAAAATGATCACACAAGTGCTGGTTCAGACCAAAGCACAGTACGAGTATAGTGCTTCCACCACCAAACCTGTTGAATCGCGATTTGACGACGCACCGTGGGGTGTCTGTTGGTAATCGAGAAGGCCATTGACAGCATGTGTGCCAGATAGCGCTGTCAAGCAGAATGCCTGGGCAATCACTAGGTTTCCCTCTCAGCCGTGTTGGAAGTTGTTACAATGTGTACGATGCAGGATGCCTAATTTGACGGCATGATCTCCTATCGCCAGTGTACCATTCAGACGGCCACCAATATGACGATGTCATGACGAGTTTGCCAAAGCAGATCGCTTGTACTCAGGGCATATTTTCATTGATGTTGCACAGCTCACAGGCCAGACTGACATCTAAGGTTTGCCACTTCAAGGAAGTGCTTAGAGATTTAGCCTTGACTGTGTTCTCTACAAGCGACCACTGAAATGCAGATGCCTGCCTAGTCAGGTCATCGGTCTTCTTATTTCCTGGGATTTGACTGACCTGGAACACAGATAAAGGACCTTCAAACGCTGCTTGGCTTTCAATGCATATGACAACCTTCTGCCTTGGAAAGATATTTGGGTTAATTTTGACTTGACGACGCGCTTCCAGAATTACAAATATTACCGCCTGGAACACACTGGAATTGCCCGGCAGTGTGTAGGCTTTGGAAATATTTATGAATTCCGCGAACACACTCGCAATATCGAGACTCCTTCTCCAGACTCCAGTGTCCAGACTGAAGCCCAAAAAAGCTGCTGATGCAAGTTCCTGCTATCAGCAGGAATTCTTAAATCAGGCGGGATGTTCAGGTTGAGCACATACTTCAGCTCATGGTAAGAAGTGGTCGTAGGAAAGCATGCCCCATGAGTGGAATCTCGATCTTGACACAGCAAACTATCGAAGGACAGATCTCTTAAACATCGCCTATCTGTACGTTTTGTGTGCTCGCCGTAAGCCATGTCAGTGCGGCTCTAGGCCAAGGAAGTCCACAGTAAACCAGATATCCAGACTTCGGTCGATCCTGGCAGAGACCCAAAAAGTGGGAATCGACACCTGCCACCTATTCATGGATCACAAGGTCGAATATGAGAGACTAGCTATGTACCATCATGTCCACAGCCTTGAAATTCCTGCCAAACTCGTTGGGTTGTGGGTGATGACGATTTTCCGCTGCCGACCAACAAGGTAGGTAAACAATCAGCGGCAAGGGTTCTGGGCAGGTCTACGAGCTGTTATATGATTTGTGCAATAGTCACTAGCCAACACTAGAGGCATGATTTTCCAGAAGTCCTGCCAGTTGTTAGCAAACGCGGATGACATTGACGTAACATGACATGAGAAGAAGGCAGTTAAAATGGCTTTGGGAAGGCTTTGGAATGACCGACAAATGCTGTATCAGCAATTCAGTCTGGATACTGGAGTCTGGCGAAGGAGTCTAGATATAGGACACAAAACATCGACGTGTTGGCCAGATCCTCATAAGGGACAGCTATAACTTCGAAGTAGTCAGCAAGCAAGCGCTTTCGATTCGGAGCCATTGGGACAACGCAACAGAGGACGTACTCGAACGAGGTGGCGCACACAAGTAGAGAAGGACCTTGGTCTGCGCAACTGGAGGCAGCTGGCGAAAGATCGTGCTGGCTGGAGAGGCTTGTTAATTGAGGCCCAGGTCCACCCCGTTTTGTAGCATATAGGATGTAGAATAGATGAACAATAGGAACAGATCAGAACCGAAATCGAATGCTAAAGAAAACTCGTGGCTCCTGCTGTTTCCTTGAGTTCAAGAGGCAACTGAGTAACAGAGCCATCTGTCGAATGACAAAGCTGACTTTGTATAAGCCACTTATCACCCCAGTCCTGCTGTAAGGCGCATTGACAATTGTGTTGATGGCATCTGGAGGATGCCAATCGATTGGCAGTACAAACTGTGCATCCACAAGAGTCTAGCCGGGCGTCTTTTTGAATTCAACACAGTGGCTGGGAACAGGGACCACATGGCAATCTTCACTCCGGCCTTAAGCGTTTTCGACAAAATAGTGAAACAACGCAACAGAGTGCGTCCACATTTAAAGTGGAGTGAAATTCGAAAAGTTGCTCAACCAACTTAGTGCGGAACACTAAAGACAGATAGACTTTGATCGGTCTAGAGTCTAGACGGTTGATTGAAGCCCAGGTTCTTTCCCGACTGCAACGCAAACCTGCACCGACGCATTCCTCCTGCTTTGAGTCAACTGAGTACTTCACCTACATTCCGAGGTGGACCTGGGCCTCAGCCAACATGCCTCTCCAGCCAGCACATCTGAGTACAGTAATTTGCAAGCCATTTTCGTTATCGATTGGACACAAAAGAAAAATGAATTCCAACGAGGACTCACAAAAGTTTAAATTATTTCTAAGCGGATTCCAGGCTGTCCAAAATGTAATCCGCCGCACAAAACCACACCTCTTCACTGCTTTCGAACATTCCCCACTAACTCCAAGCGAAAGTCGCAAATTCCATCACGATAAGAGCAACCACAATTAAATGCCATCCACAAGGCATCCAGGGCTTATGAATAAGTCGCCCCACCTCCGGAAACATTGACCACCACTCCGATGCCGCAGCAGATTCCTTTCAGAAACTCGCAACAATCGTCTCTCGTTATCGGTGCAAGTCCAAGACCACATTTTTGAGTGTTCATATCTAACCTTCGAATCTCAACAAGTTGAAACAGTTAATTACCTGAGACTCACCGGCAACCGCACCGCCAGAAGATAATCACCTTAAGAATTCGTGGAGCGTCAACTCGAGAGGAGGACAATTTAAATTGAAAGCCGAAAGCCCATTCAAGATCCTTGAAACGGAGTGGATTACCCCACAGTCGACCGCAAATGCCACACCGACAACGACGACGACGGCAGATCCATTGTTGCATCCCCAAGAAGCAGCATTATTTCACTAAAATGCCCCATCCTCCTTCACCGGCGCGCTGTGCCAATGAATATTATAATTCAGAGTGGGAGGGAGCTGCTCCTTTAGACAGGCAATGCGACGAGCCAACGACGAGGACAATGAAACTGTGATCATAGAGAGCGTCCCATATTCAAGGAGCGGCCCAGTTTTCCTCAATCGAACACACAATGCACGTCGCCGGCAACAATGAGTCCCCAGCCTCAGCCTCAGCCACAGTTCCAGCCCCAGCCTCAGCCCCAGCACCATCCGTCCACATAATTAGACGATACTGCCGGGCAGAAAGTTTTGGGCTCTCCATTAAAGAAGTGTAACTCCTGCCGCCGCGTCGCGCCACCCCCCTCCTTATAGACTTCGTTGTCGTCGTCCTACAGGGACGACAGACAGGGAAATGCCTGAAACACTTGTTGGATGAATGCTCAGGAAGAGCCACTTGTTGTTAATGCCAGGGCGATGCTCTTCCTATCCACGTATCCTGCACTCAAGTGCGGTTCTCTGATCCTCCCCGGGTGTGGATGGGTGCGAGGTTGTGTGTTCGCTCAAGAGGGCCTATTCGATGGTATTAACAGCTCAAAAGGTGAACAATGGCAGAGTAGCACGGCTGAGGGCCCTTGCCAAGGGTGTGGACGGTGGACCACTCTGCCAAGGGAAGATGAATGCCCTGCGCTGCTCTCTATGGTGCTCTAGCATAATAAATGGAGGCATTATGGTTACAATTTAAATGATAAGCATCATTACGTTGCTCAGTTCTGCCTCGGTCGCATCCTCAATTCCCATCCCCATCCCCATCCCAGTTCCCATTGTCAACCTGCCTGACATGTGGACCCTTCTGTCTTGTCATAATCAAAAGTGGGTCCTTACTGCCGAGGGGTGCATGACCATAATGGCTAGAGAGAAATTGACCGTCGCAGGTCGAGTTGATTGGGAATGCACTTGAGCTGACTCCCGAGCAATCGTCAATCGTACGTCTGGTTGACATTCCCCGCATCGCCTAATGATTCCAGGAATCCCTCTGTCGGGGGCTTGAAGAGTCTTGCAACATCAGCCAGACATGCTATGCGTCTGAAGGCCGAAAATAGAAGTTCCTAATTGATTGAAAACGGATACATGAGCAGAGGCAGGTGATTGCCTGCAAATTTTACAAGACTTACTTGCAGAACGACTTGAGAGCCTCAAGCCCGCCAGTAATTTGTGTAGAGGCATTGAATGTCTTTTGAAATTCCGAGGAAGTTGACTCTCCACTCACGGCAAAGATCATCTCACGTAACTGAGCGTAATTACTGCCCGAGGGTGCTGCTGTTCGTTCAATCGGATTCAGTTACATGTCATTAAGCAATAACCGGATGAGCAAGTGCCGCTTTGTAGTCGAAAGCACTTTTCGGGGATTTAATGAATGAAAGTGGATTATGTGAACGTACATAGTTTAAAGAGGCTGCAACGATATGTGGTGTGGGTTTCAGGGGTGGGCTTGAATCACTGCTGTGTTGCTAAAGCTACGGTGGAAATGGGTGGACGGGACAAGAGTCGCTGCACACAATTTGAGAATGGTGTCTCCTGCTTGAATCTGAATGACGGACAAGAACTGCAATCCTGCATGATCTTGGACATCGAGCAGGACGCATCTGTAACAATTCGGCTTCCTGATTGGAGACATCTAAGTTACGCGCATGAAGATTTTTGAGGCTTGTCTCCACATGCGTGCCCCACCTCAAATGCGACCGTCCTCTGTCGTTGTCCCACAAGCTCGGAGTCGAAGACTCTTCAGGTAGAAGTCGAATGGTTCATGTGCTGTGCATGGCCCTGCCACATGATGCTTTGGATCTGTAGCCGCCTGGCAAAGAACTTTGCTTCCGAAGAGGCCAAGGCCGTGGGTTAGGCTTAAGAAGCGCCCATAGCGTCACAAAAACCGCCTGCATTTTTGGCAAGTTTTGAAATAGATTGATAGATAGATTGATTTATTGATTCTGTTGGAAGTTCTTCCAATTATCTTTATCACAGCATTTTTTCCTTTTGGGAATCTTTCATCATGCATTTCCAAAACTTTGATGAGCTAGTCTACATGCAGCTTTAGAGTTTCGATGAACAAAGGTGGTAGTCCCGTTTCAATACATATTACGTAGATAGGCGTAATGCTAGGTAGACGAAAGCATCTTTTTGTGTAATAACTTACCAGCTTTTCTACGGTTTCGAACTGGACGTATCGCCAGGCCTGTACGGTGCCATCATGATCGATTCTACAATTGCTACGAACACTTTGTATTTTACGCCGTGGGTAAAATACAAGCATCTGTTCCATGTGGCACACTTTTTGCCTTCGACAGTTTTTCCTTCATGTGAGCTGCCACGCTGAGATTACTTGCAATTTGTAGGTCTTGCCTATCTCAATTGTTATATTATTAAAGTGCCATTTTTAGTTCCCCGCTGGTCTGCCATGACCTCTCTTAAATGTCATTACTTTTGTCTTATTTAGACTTATCGGTAGATTCGATGCTTGTCGATGGCTAACCGGTTGATCATACGCGGTAGTGTCTCAGGTGAAAAAGCGAAAATGACATCATCACATCATCAGGAAAAAGGAGGGCTTTAATTAGTACTCCATCAATTTCTAATTCACCGGGCAAGTAATCTAGCAGGTCACCAATATACATCTAATAGGTGTGGGCTAAGCGTGCACAATTGTCGAACGACCATTTTCGACTCTCAGCACTCCAAAGTGCACCCTTAATGCCGTCGTAGATATTCTCTAGAACTTTTCCAAACTTGCTAGTTATTCTTCTACTATATAATTTATACTTTAAGGCTTTACAGTCAATGGTGTCAGAAGCGGCTTGGAAATCATCATTAAGGGCATACAAATTGTGTCCCTGTTCTATGCACAAACTTGCAAATGTTTTGTAGTATTTTGTAGCTTTTTGTCGTTAATCCAACGAGACTATCTGTCATTTATGATTGCTTCCTTAAACCGACCCGGTATCTTCCCAGTCCCCAGTATCTTGCTATTGGATAGGATAGGATAGGATAGGATTAATCGAATCCGCATCCGCAATTCCTGCCTATTATAGAAACCGACGGATGAACCACATTATTGGTTTAGTTTCATTTGTTCAAAAATAAGTTTTTTTAATTGTAGTTTTTCTGCTGCCAGTTGTTCAGTTTTTGTCGTTCAGTTTCTGCTAACAGTCGCTCCTCGGGTTTGTCCTCTGTTTTTGGTGTTCTATTAACAGATCCAAAGATTGGTAAATTTTTTTAAGCTTACATTTTTGTCTTCGGACTGTTCACCACCTCTCTTTAAAGCTTCAGAGACAGTAGTACACAGTTGCTCCAGTACATGTATTTGCCTCTGGAGCATTTGTTGGAGCTTTGGCGCTTTCCTTGGACTTATGTCGATACTGTCTGATGATGTGACAACATTATTATTGTCGTCCTTTAGCGCCTTTAGCGACGTCTCCTTCCTTCAACATATTCCGGATATTTGGGTCATTCTCTGAAGTGATCGATAAATTACTCCTATTGCATGTATATATGTTTTAAAATGTTCTACCTTCATTATGAGAGTGCGCACTACATCCATTAAAGCCGTCGAGCAACTTGGCAATTTTGTGTTTAATGGAGTCCCAAAACTTTTTGTTCCAGGAACACCAACAGTACAGTCCTTTAGGCATACGAGGTTAATTATTTCGTCCTCCAAGGGGGTAAAGAAAATTTCTTTCTTTTCACCGCCACCAGTAGCTCGTTTTTTTCCCGATTGTTGTGTGTCAGTTTTTTTCTCAATGGCGATTTGTGATCTGACCAAACCTAAATTATGATAGTCCAAATAAATACTGCTAGTTTAAAAATTTATTTAATTTTCAGAATGTAAGCACCTTTTTCCACTCGGTTATTTCCTTAATTGGAGGCCCCAAGCTATTAAGCTGTGACTTTAATTCATCACAAAACTTTTCAACGAATTCAGGGTCATTTTTGGTGAAGTTTTTGGCAATGTCCGGATTTCTTTTCATTGCACTACACATTGCCTCTGCAATCTGCAATCTTGCTGTTTGTTTTCTAAAAATAAAAGTTGATTATTTTTGTGCATTTCAAATCTAGAACAGAAAGTACTGTTGCACCAACTCATCTTTTTTCTTTGAAATCCGCAATCAATTTGAATCGGATTGAAAACGTCACAAAATATTTGAATTGCAGATGAGTTGCGTTTGGTATAATAGGAATTTTCGTTCACTACTTTACCGGCATCCGCTCACTTTTTCGATTGCGTTTTCAATAATAGGAAAACAAACGGATGCGAAAATATTCCCTCCGCAGGCAATCCGCCGATTTCTATAATCGGCATGAATAATATAATATGGGTGGGGCTACAGCCCATAGAAGGCCAGGGCCTAGCTTCTCAGCAACCACTAGTGTTGTGCGTGCTATTGTTCTATCACGAGTGGAAGGGACCTACAGTTTTATGTCGACTCCGAACGGCCAAGTTTGAGAAGATTTTTCTAAACAGTTATACTCTTTGAGCATCGTCAGTGACTCGAAAGAGGTGGGGCCGTGAAAAGTATTTCTTGTCGTACCAGGAATCGAAGCTAGACAGTTAGGTCCAAGTGCATAGGAGTCCCACTTCTCTACCGGCCACCACCACACCACAGTATCTTGTTGAACGCTATTGCTAATTTGTTAATCAAACCTGTGGTTGCATATTTCAAAAACTCTGCCGTAGTCCTGACTGTTCCTGGGGCCATTCGTTCTTTTAGCTTTTTCATGATCAATTACACTTCTTGTGGCTGGTAGTAGCAACTAGGATTTCATCACAGTATGACGGTACTGCATACTGTATTGGAATAATATTGCAATCAGGATTCGACAGTATTTTAAAATGTTGTAGCAATTCGCTAGCCCTTAGTTTCGTATTTATTTGAGGATTCTTTCCATTGAACCAATTTATAGCTGCATAGAATTGTTTAGAATCGTTGCAATATGCGAGATTCAGCGCTTCTTTTTCGTAGAAACATTTTCTTTTTTCTCTGGTAAATGGTCTGAATATTCTTGTGTTAGAACTTCAAAGCCGTTTATTAGAGAAATTCATTCACATTTGAGTTGAACATGACATTTCCCATGGACTTAATTGCGCCCTGACTGTCCGAACAGATATCCCTTTTGGATATTACGTTGGTCTTGAGCCAGAACAGTGACCTTTTTATCGCAATCGTTTCCGTTTGAAAAGCTTGAATAGAAGTCTACGGAGTAGACACCTACACCCACTCTTTCTTCCGTCTTCGAGCTGCCTGTGGGGCAGAGGATCATCCAGGTTCTGACTATCGTCGTGTCTATCGGCATTCCTGTCAGTCGATCAGGAAGGAATGCCGGTGGAGAATTTCTTCTCGAAGGCAGTGTATGAAAGTGGATGAGTATGTTAGGTGCATTAGACGGAGTGTTTCTCAACGCTCTGCTGATCCACATGCAAGGCCGGTCTATGCAAGCGATTGAGTGCCTTGCAATTGACAGCGTTACATTAAGGCGGGGGCAAGTGCGTTCTGAAAAATCGGCGCATTTACTGAGGAGACACAGAGGATGTCAAAGCCTCACAGCGTGCCAGCCGCTTCTTCTACCGGAGATCCAAGGACCGACCAGCGCCGTATCAGCCGCTTACTTACTTGCTCGATGTCTAGGGCCCTTCTCCACTGAGTTAAAAGGGCTATACTTCTTAGCCCCCGGCGCCTCTTAGAATCAACATTTTCACCCCAATGGAGCTCTGCGAATGCGTTCAATCCAATGGCCATCCAGTGCACCGCCATTGCTGCCGCCGTACTGAGACTTAACTTTTAATTAACCCGCCTAATGCGGTGCGCCGACTTACAGTAGCTCGGTGAAAAATGCACCGCCCACCTGCGCACAGAGCCCACAATAAACTTCGATAAGAGGAAATCCTTTAAGCTCGTGAAATCGAAAACAGGAAACACTGTCCAATTAGTTGGCCTGCAACGGTAATCCATTTTACGGAAACCCAATTCGGTGTGCTCTGCGGTCAGCAGACCGTGCCGCCAAAGGGCAAGCAAAAAAAAAAAAACACAAAAAAGGACAAAATACAGTCGGAAAATGGAAATGGAAAAATATGAAGAAAAATACTTAAATCCTCTTCCAACAGGGCGGTGCGGCCGCAGCGGCCAGAACAAAAAGCTTTTCGCCACTTTAGCTGTTTATTTGAGGTATGATAAGCCTGCAGCATAATTAATTAAATTAACCCATGAGTGCGCTGTGCGTCTCGACTCGAACCGGGTCAGGAGCAGTGCACACAAGTCACCAGTACGCACTCGTTGACAACGCGTGCAGCGGCTGGTGTCAGCGCACGGCCCAGTGCAATCACAGGCCACGCATCGGCACAAGCACTCAGCGTTATGATGATGATGGCGATATGGCTGGACTCTACAAATGCAAATGCCGTGTTCCAGTGCGGCCAAGGACTTGTTGAGTCCTGTTGAATGGCACAGTACCGGGGAAAATAAATGTTGACTCGTTGACCTCATCAGTGCTTGGTAATTGGTTGGAGCTGTGCAATGTTTACTTATTTGCATACCTTTGTGTCGGACACTGGCGGCGGACGTCCACGGCGACGTCGACGTGCTGCCGCCATAAAATATTGCGTATTGCGGGCCCGATGCTGGTCGCAAAAATACAAAAACGGATTTCCGCTGACGCAAAGGGCTCGGTTGAAGTGGCCATCATCGAGTGGGATGTTTGATGCCATTCATAAGGCCACTCCAAAATTCAATTAGGCCACGTAACTGGTATCAGATTTGAGTGCTGCTACAAAGGATACCGTAACATGCATGATGCAACGATGGATGATGGGGGAGGGGCTACGGCTCTGGAGGCTACGGGCGCTCGGGGCACCCATTGAAACAAACTTTGTTTTGCCTTTATTGCGGTTTTGATCCCTGATGCGTTATGCGAATGTGTGATAAATTCCGAAATGTAAGTCTATTAGCTGGCACTGCCGGGATATAGGCCAGAGGCATCACGTGCTGTTCGCTTCTCTCAATCGGGAGGCTGTTTGCTCTGCGGTTGGATTAAACATGTGTGGGCTTCGGCAAACCGCCTCGATTGTTAGTGCTGAATGGGTTTTGTGTTCCAGATCGAGGCTTTATGAATGTTCAATTTAACACCGCAACAGTTGTAAAAGTTCATCAATCTCTGTTGTCCTGTAAGACAGGGATGTCTTCTGAACGCCTTAAAATGCCCGCTGTTCTTGGATGACATCAGGGAATGCCTCCACGCCGGAATTTTTGTCGAATGAGCTGTTTGCGGTTCATATCGAATCCTTTGCTGAAGCATCAAGTTCTATACCGCTTATGATCAACAAGGTGAGAAGCTGCTGCAAATATAGTTGTCTTCACATCAAAATCGAAAGTGCTTGGCTTAAACAAAGGAACATGTCGCCTAGCCTACATGTTCGCCAATAGTACATATGTACATCCAGGAGTCCATTCCAGTGAGTTGGCGACGTAATGCATTTGTATTATTGTATTTTTTTTTATTTCCCAGAAGGGGATTTGATAAAACTCATTGTCGAAGCAGAAGGTTATAATATTTACCACCACAGCCGCATTCGCTCACACTTTAGCTGCACCAAAGCACCTTTGAGCTCCGAATAGAGAATCCTCCTTTTCCTTGGCGGACCTACTATTGGTGAATAGAATCAGCGCCTCGAAATGTCACTCTCAGGTGGGCCGCATTGGAGGATAATGAAGCGTCGGCGAACACGTCGTATACTCATCTCCGAATGTCAAGACCCATCTTCGGAGCTTGATGTTGTAGTGTCGGCTCGTCAATACCCCGCTTGTCGGTGGTCAGATCATCACTGCCTCGGTATAAGATTGAAAATGTACACAAGACACATAGAATAGACCATCTTATATGCTGACGGCTCAAAAGCGAGCGCTGGTACAGGTGCGGGGAAAATCCCTGCCGCTAAGAGACGACTGCAGCGGCATTCAAGCGGAAATGGCTGCTTGAGGCAGTACTGGCAGTGAAACTTCACGACGTATATATTTTTTGACTGCCAAGGGCGGCAATAAAAGCCACAACATCAGACATCCTGACGTCGAAGCTGGAAGAAACACTGTGCAGCAGTGAGATATCCTTGATGAATTCGGTGACCCTCGGTTGGGTACCGGGACATACTGGTATCCAATGTAAGGACAAGGCAGACAACCTCGCAAAAAAAAAAAGTTCAGAGTTGGAAGAATCTCTAGCCATGTCGTACGAGCATACGCCACTAAGCTCCATGCAAGAGAAAGTAGAGGACGAAGCCCTACATGGAGCCGCAGTTCAATCGCTTAGCATGAGTACGCGAGCAACAGAGAGGGCTCAATGGCCAACGCTGAACAAAAAGAGATAAACACTATCGATCGGTCTATTTCGCAAGGAGGTACGAATGCTAATAGGAGTCCTTACCGTTCACTGTGCCATAGGCTATGCGTCTGAGCCTACCGCACAACGACTTTTGTAGAAGCTGCAGAGATGGCGATGAAACAGAATCTATCCAACATCTACAAAGAAATGGAGGGAGTTCCTGGGTAAATACTTCTTCGTAGAGCTAGAGGACCTAAGTGGTGTTGAATTGAAAAACCTTCTAAGACTCATTTGTGAAACCGGGTGGTTTTAGAACTAAACTCCCGATGGTAAACCAACCAAAAACAAGGACACAATGGACCCAACAAGTTGGTTTATGTGAGTCACGACCTAAAGGGCCGACAGGACCTATCCCCTACCTACCTAGTACCTACCTACGAGGGGCGTTCAATATATTCTCGGTATCGGTGTGAAGCTGTGGTTGTATATATAAATTGACTTATTTTTCAAGTAATACTATTATTTTAGTGGATTCATGTAAAATGTCATATAAATTTGATTATTAATTCGCGTTTTATCTCTAGTTAAACAGAATACCCATTTATTGCCGACTTGAGTTCTTCATCATCCGAAAATCTTTTTCCACGAAGACATTTTTTTTTAAATCCGGAAACAGAAAATAATCACTAGGGGCAAGGTCTGGACTATAGGCTGGGTGTTGGATTTCTTCGAAACCACAATCTCGCGCAGAAGCCTTGGAAACTCGCGCCGTGTGAACAGGAGCGTTGTCATGAAGAAGCAACACACCCGCTGCGAGTTTACCCCGTCTTTTCTTTTTAATTTCCTCCCGCAAATTATGCAAAGTGGAAGCGTAGGATGTGGCGTTGATGGTTTCACCTTTTTTTTTTTTGTACTCAATGAGCAAGATTTTGAGTCCCAAAAAACTGTGGCCATGGGCTTCCCGGCAGACGGAGTGAGTTTGAACTTCTTCGGGGGGTCTGTTCCTTTTTTATGCCACTGCATGGACTCTTGTTTGCTTTCAGGGTCATAGTGGTTGACCCATGTTTCGTCACCAGTAACAATTCGATCCATAACACCGTCCGCGTCCTCACTACACATCTCCAAAAGCTCTCTACAGCATGCGATTCTTACTTTTTCTGAGGCGCTGTGAGCATTCGTGGCACCCAGCTTGCACTGACCTTTGAAAGGTTAACATGGTCATCAAGAATGGTGTGAACGGTACCAATTGAAAGCTTGGTGATCTCTGCTATCATTTTCACCTTTATTCGGGCATCCTCAAGAACAACACTCTCGTACAAGCAGTAGCCGGAGCGGGGGTCGTCTTCAATGCTCTCTCTGCCTCTCTTGAACTCACTTGACCACTTTTGCACGGTTGATAATGAAGGTGCGGAACCCTGGTCAACAGCCACCATCTCTTCATGAATAGTTTTTTGACTTTTTCCTTGCTTTGTGAGAAATTGAATTACAACGGGATGCTCAATTTTCACCATCATCGTCTCAGTTGCCATTATGATTCTGTTTAACTAGAGATAAAACGCGAATTAATAATCACATTTATATGAAATTTTACATGAATGCACTAAAATAATAGTATTATTCGATAAATAAGTCAATTTATATATACAATCACAGCTTCATCCCGATACCGAGAATATATTGAACGCCTCTCGTATGTTATGAGTAATATGATATATCGAAGAGCACCTCCCGCGCTCTGTTGGCAATACACTACAGATGTCAATAATCGAAAGCCATTCTTTTTGAAATGTTTCATCAGAAAACATGACCTGCACTTCTACTATTTATTTCCAATTTGTAGTTACACGCAAAACATTACTTCACTTCTTATTCACCACTTTTGCTGTTTACTCTTCTTAGCTTTCTTCACAAAACACACTGTTGTCTTTTAGGCAGCCTTTGTCAACGCTTTTACTGAATTGCCTGAACGCCTTTACTAAACTGTGTTGCTTCGAACGCCGCGTTTATTTACGCATACTTTCACAATTGGGTTCTAGAACATGTTGGTGAGTACATAACTTATCGCATTTTGTTTGGATATAGGTATTCTGATTAGATCGATTGCCGATAGATGGCGACACTGTTTGATTAGTTTTCTGATCTGTTCAGGCCAAGAGAATGATGTGTGCCGTTTCATGCTGACAGCTTTTACTTCGATTTGACAATTCTAGCCTCTTCCGTCTCAATTCCAGCAAACCACTTCAACCATAACTCTTATATGGACTTCTGGAAGACACTGTCTGTAGGGCTTATCTGTGAGTTTTGCAATCTTCTCGAGAATGATAAGGCAGACGTCATAGTACTACTCGTCGCTTTGCACAGTCTGGAGCGTTTGTCAGGAGTGTCAGATCATCGCTTATATGTACTCTGTGTGGCATTGAAATCGACAAATAGGTGGTGGAAGTTGATATACACTTCTTGAATATTTTTAAGGGGCAGTGTGAATATCTGGTCATTTACCACAAGACAATTGTCTTAATGATACACGCAGAATGTGCAAGGCCCTTGTTGCTATATTTTTTTCCCAGAAAACACTGACGAACCAGCCAAGCCAGGTTTTGACAATCTCGACTGAAACAACAAAATATAGAAGTCGGAAATAGAAGAGACATGATGAGAGTAGTCAGCAATACATCAAGTATGGGTGTTTCTACCCGATTGACTAAGATCTTCTGGCCAGACACCAGCATGCACACAGTCAAACTGGCAATCTCGTTGGTCAGAGCGCACAGCAGCACCGCCGTATAGGCTGTCATTTACTTGAATTGGCGCTAACAAGACGAGCACAAGGAGTAACAAAGCACTCCTTTTGCCATCTAAGCTGTCTCAACAGAGATCTCATACCAAAAACATGCCACATTCTCACTATTCTCTGTAATTCTACGACCGATTGTTCGTTTTCGTCGAGCTATTGCTATGAAATTATCGTTATTGTCATGTCAGAAGTACACTGCCCATGGTTGGTCTATTATATCTTCAGCTACCTGTTTCCAATGCCACACACCACGCTGGGTGGGATCCTCCCCCACTTTTGTGCTCCACGTTAGACGCGTGCGGCGTGATCCCAAAACTTGTGATGGCCAGTAGCGAGATATGCCTTTTAATGGGACCCGAACCGGGACATGTCCTCGGCGGAGCTAACGCGAGGTCTCTCTGATAACAAATAAGAGGCAGTTTTCCGGGAGGAAGTGTTTCGACGACCGTGCGTCGACTCTTCCAACCAACTCCAGCAGCAGATGTCAGTGCGTTCAGTGATTTGTAAGCCACAACACCCGCAATCCTTGAGATGGCAAAAGTGGCAAATGAGGTCTCATCTATTATTCCCTTTCCGCATTTCCGTCGCGCAGCAAATGAAGACACGCGCTAATTTCAGCTCGACACATTTTATTTGAATTTCAACACTTTGGGTGTAATCATGTGTGTCCCGAAGACAAAGTGAACGGCGCCAAGCCAAACCGGAACCGAAAACCGAACCACCAGTAGTGCACTCGTTGCGGGGCAAAGGAGGTGAGTCATTTAGAAATTCACAAAAGGAAAAACTAATAACTTGCAAGCGGTACGAGTCGCAGTCTTTTCTCGGCACCGAGACCGCCCTTGCTTTGACATCACCAAAAGGACGTGTGCCAGCTCACTCTTTCGTTTTTTTGCTTCCGTCATGGGTTTTGGGGATTTTGTGGTTTTAAGCACGAAACTACCATTTCGATGGTGGAAAAATAAACCCAATTACTTTGAAAGCTTCCGATACCAGGACGAATCGCAAAAAAAAAACAACAAGACAAAAAAAGGATCAATCCCCAGAAGGAGTGTGTATACAACATCTCTCCGAAAAGCGCCCCTGTCCGGGGGAAGGGGAGGAGCGAGTTGAGTTTTTGATTAGCCAAAGGGTTGCCATGTGTGAAATTTTAAACCCAAAGACTGCTCGCGTCCCGTTGGCTGGCAGCGTTTCTTGTTTTACTCTCTGATGGAAGCAACATCGTCACTGTTATTATCCTGGCACACATACACTACAACAAGTCCCGATGCCGGATGGAAACAAAAAAAAAACAAAACCAAACAACGAGGAACAAAAAACAGAAAAAAGCACAGAGTGGAAAAGAATCGTGTGCATGTAAACGAATCCTTTTGTAAATTGAAACATCTGGTATCCAGGTGAGTGATTACAATGAAATTGAGTTGATCCTGTTTCTGTTTTCTCTCTCTGTCACTCTCCTCCTTTGGTGCGCTTCCTCCAGTGGGGGCAGAGAGAGAGAGAGAGAGAGCGTCAAAACGAGAATTTCATTAAGCAATCTATTTGAGGAGCGAAACTTGGGCTTAGGTGGCTGTGAAGTGAGCACAACTGGGGCTGGAGGATTAGCGCAAGGTTTGGTAATTAATTATTTTAATATTTATTTGATTTTATTTCTCCCGCGAAGGGTTAGACGGGCGGGCTGGAGACCGAGAGAATCCGATTGTGCGCCGCACGTTTGAGGACTTGTTGATTAATCGGGGTTGCGTTAAAAATTCAGGAGTTCATTAGGTTTCGTCTCGGCATGGGCTCGGTTTTTATGCATGACAGCTGTCAGTTGGATAAGTGACGGGCGCACTTGATGGCTGTTTGAACTCAATTTAGGGATGTTGAGGCGGTGGTTGCTTCGGATGGAGACGTGTGCGCTGGAAGTTCTAACTTTATCATGTGCTGGAGCTTAAACCTTGGGACTGGCAGACCAGATTTTGCGATAGATCCTGTGAAAGACTCAAGGAATTGCACAGCTTCCACAGACCCACCAATTCGTCGATTTTGCAGCCGCATAGAGCGAAATATAAATACATTGCTTAGCGATTCCTATGAAGTTCTTCAGGCTGTGGGCTCCACTTGCAGCTCCAGCTGTCAATAACGAGCTCATCGAGATGTTACAAAACTTTAAGCAACACATAGAGCTGTTGTGTGTCTTTCTTAACATCATTCTAGGGACAATCGTGCAAAACTTAAAGACCAACACTAAAGGTATGGTCTTCCAGACGTTCATTCAGCTGTAAGCATACGCGTGTGACATTGACGCGATTGACAGAACGTCTGCTGCCATTGAGAAGGAAGCGAAATGGGTCTGTCACTATACAAGAACAAAGCGGATGTTCCTTAAGAAAGGAGACACAAAATCAAGGTCATCGACAAAGCGTAACAATGGGTGGCTACAACATGGAGGTGACGAGGCATCAATCTCTTTCGAAAGAGCAAAGCACTGTCCATCCCTGTCCTGCCGTTCGCTGCAGAATTATAGTGAATTTGAAAAGCCTCTAACGAAGTCCTTGACTGAACCTTAAGACCCTTCATCTTAGTTCTTATTCTTCTCTACAAAAGATTAGCCGTGACAACACAGTCTGCTTACACTGAGAGCCCCGGACACCAAGAGAGAAATCTCAAAGGCAACCGGGCTAGTTGACCGCGATGCCAATGACGAGAGGTTTGCGTCGCTTGTATGTTACGTAGCACGCCGTCTTGTTGTTGTTATCGAGCTCTGGCTATAGCCCATACCAGCGACCATTGGCGATACCGTTGTCTCCTTCCTCAATTCGAGAGAAATAGGGTCCAATGATGCCGCCATGCCGAAAAGCACAACAAATCGTCAATCTTTGAGGATGCATCGATGGTTGGTCGAACACTTATGGATTGCGTTCGCTCCAGTAAGGCCAAAATTGCTTTTTGGCGCAACCGCAGAGCCAAAAACCAGCCTCCTCCAAAAATGAGCCTCCTCCAAAAACTTGGCCAAATTCAAGATGCCGATATCGCCAACATTTCCACCGACCAATTAGCGAACACACGGCGTTGTCTATGGTCGTCCTTGTTTAATTCTTTCGTCAGCATAATCTTATGCGGATGCAGACCCAAATCCAAACTCCCTGGCAATGCCCATCTCAGCTGATCGGCACCGAATCGACTTTTCTGTGTCTACCTAGACACTGGCCGCTACGGTGACTGTGATTTCTTCATTTCGCACCAATCTCTGCCTGGCTGGTGACTTAAGGTCCAAATGAGTGTACTTACGGTCAAACTTATCCACGGTCTGACGAATTGCCTGCACACTGAAGCCATGATGACGACCGACCTCACGATGAAACTTCTTCTTCTTCTAGGGGCACTACAGTCCGGGGTGGACCTGGGCCTCAGTTAACAAGCTTCTTCAGCTGGCACAATCTTTAGCCAGCTGTCTCCAATTTGGTTGAGGTCCTTCTCTACTTGTTGGCGCCATCAGTTTCGTGCGTTCTATTGCGTTGTTGCACTGGTTCGGAATCGAAGACTCTTCGGGCTGGAGCAGTGTTGTCCATGCGCTCTACATGGCCTAGCCATCTTAGGCGCGGACTTTAAATGATGCATGTTGGAGGTATAGCCCGGTTTTTAGTAATCTTCGAGTAGCCCTACTGTCCAGTGTAGAAATGGCAAGCCCTACTGAATATTTTGACAGCGCGATGTTGATGTTAACTTTGACAGGTGCTGAAACTCAACATCTGGAAAAACTATCATTGTTATCTGGTCACCCTTTTTGTGTGGACTTTAAATGATGCATGTTGGAGGTATACCCCGGTTTTTAGTAATCTTCGAGTAGCTCCACTGTCCAGTGTAGAAATGGCAAGCCCTACTGAATATTTTGACAGCGGGATGTTATTGTTAACCTTGACAGGTGCTGAAACTGAACAATTGAAAAAACTATCAATGTTATCTGGTCACCCCTTTTCTGTGGACCTAAAATTACAATTCTTGACGTATACCTCGGTATTTAGTAATCTTCGAGTGACCATAAAGTCCAGACCTGGTCATTAACCAACCGTGCTCTCTATTTAGCTCGATCCGTGACTAGCTGCCTCCAGTTTCGTTCGTCAAGTTGGTTGACTTTCCACTTGGATGCGTTTTCCCGCAGGTCCGCAATCGAAGTCATACATACATTAGACAGTGAAAATTGCTTCATCATCATGTCCATACCATGTATCCCCAGAAAAAAATCCCACAGAACAGAACCGATCCACCTACAATCGTACGCAGCCCACGGCGCCGAAAGCTTTTCCGCTTACATTGATTGCGTCAATAATCACAAAACAGCTCGTACCAATGCACTTCAAATTAAAATGTTTTTTATCAGCCCCCCCCCCCCCCCCCGCATCCCATCGCCGCATGCACACGTCCCCGCGGGGCACAGCATCCGCGAGTGCACACATCAAATGCCTTAATTAATGGATTCCTGTCAAGTACAAAGAAGCAGCACAAAGTCATGAAATGAATAATTTAATGACAGCTAATCCAGCAGCAACAGACTCACCGTTAATTCAATTTTCAATATTTGCATTTTGGTCGAGATGAGCGTTCGCTGCACACACCTCTCAGCCCCCAGCTCCCACTGAGGCCCGAGTGGATTGGATGGATGGATGGATGGATGGAAAAATGAAAAAAAAAACGAATAGCCTCCAGCGCAAGGCAAACTGTTTTCAATCAGAGCCAAAAAGAAAAATAAATGAAAACAAAAAAAAATAACACAGCCCGCCTTTGTGTTTTCTTTCGGTTCGTTTTTTTTTTTGTTTTTAATTTAAATGAGATCCGCGGCGAAAAAAATAAAAGACGAAAGAAAAACATCAGCCAAGCGAAAGAAAACAATCAAATCACGGCCGTGTTGAGCACTCTCTCCTTATGGCAGCCCGAAACCCAGTCCCGGCGGGATGACATTCTTAAAAATTAATGAACTTGCACTCGGCCCCGTACCCGGCCGAGGCACATGGGTCCCAATTAGACTTAAGTAATTTGCCGGAGCTTCCTTTGACTGCTGTGCGTCGCTCTCGTCGTCGCATTCGCCCTCGGGGCTCAGTGGGGCGCCCCGTTGCTTAGGTTAATTAAATTTTAAACTATTTGACAAGCATTTCGTCGCTCCTAATGGACAGGACAGGGCACAATGGATCCATTGTCGTTACTGCGCGCGTCCTAATCACCGGCGATCCGTATCGCTGTTTAATGGCTCTGAGCTGCGTAAGAGTTTCGCATTTGTTGCGTCCTCTCCTCACCTGTTTTTCTTTTTTCGGCCAAATGTGCACTCGTGTGCGGTGGCAGCGACCACTAAAGGCTAAGCTGACCAAACATTAGCGCGTGACCACAGTCGCGATTCGAGAGCGTAATACCAAATGGACGGCAATTAGAGCGGCAAATCCACTTCATGTGCCGAGCCGTTGCGATGGCAGCATTCCGCGAGAGGACATTTGATCCCGAGGTTATGCTGCAGCCATAGCCGCTGTAAGCTGAACGTAATAGTTATGGTTATTGGGGGACGGCTGCAGGGATGCTGGATGCACATTAGGTGCCGTCGCAATTAACTGCCGCAATTAGGAGTGGTGGGTGGTTGCAGTTTTTCCTCCTGTCAGTAGTTAGGGGCGCTTTTGAATGGGTCACGTCTCTATGGGTCACAGGGATTTATGGTCTGCAGTCGGAGTAAGCCTCGGTTTAGTGATGTCAGTGGGCAGGCTTGCTGCGACCAAAGTGCTTTACTTTGTGTGCGCTCTGCTGATACGCCATACGAGATGTGGCGTTGGATGCACGTTGATTTTGTTTTTTTGTGTAATTCCGAGATTTAGTTTATGGCAAACTATTGGAGTCGAATTTACTGTGCTGTGGTGGGAGCAGCTTTTGTAGTGGTCACCGTGGCTGAGTTGCGAAGGACGAAAGAAGAAACAACCAATTTCGCGGTATCATCTCATCACTGAGAGTGACGAGTGGAATGCGAAAGAGATTTATTCCAAACATGGTAAAAATGGTGCTCAGAAGGAAGACTAGAATTTGACAGATGAAGTTGAAGAATGCTGTGAGTGGTGATTATGTACAAACACTCCCACTTTGTCCACTCACCGACCTCTGCAATCGTAGTTGCCCGTGCAGCGTTGTGTAGGAGGTAGTGTCAGTTTCCACTCAGTTTGCACTCAGACGCTGTCAATGAAATTCTCCTCTGAAAACTGGGACCCGAGCGTTTTCGACCAAAGATGAACTATCCAATCCTATGGAAACTTGTTGGTGTTAGCGGCCACCACCAGAGTCTATACTAGTGCTAATCAACTGATTTGACAAGGGCATCCTGCAGATCTCAAGTCAGCTGGAGATGGAGATGGAATTGAAGCCCGTGGTGTCAGTTCTTCCACGCTAGTGTGCGGCTCCCACTCCTTCAAACCTATAAGAAGACCTGGCGGTTCAATTAACACAATTAACTGTCGACTAGATTGTTCCCAGATCAAGACAGAGGCTGTCCTGATAACCAGTTGCAAAAGTGTAAAATATGCTAACTTCGAGGTTGGAAATAGGACGATCAAGACCAACGATTCGCTCAAGTACCTCGGAGTAATGCTAGACAACAGGTTGTCCTTGAAAGCACATACAAGATATGTCAGCGAGAAGGCATCACGTACGCAAGGAGCAATCGCCCTAATGCTCCCGAACTTGGGTAGTCCCTGCGCTATCCGAGCGCAGAATCCTACGAGAATAGTCCGTTCAGTCCTAGTAAAGGGTGGTTCAATTTTAAGGGCCGATGTTGATTTTGAATAAAACACAAATTATTTAGAAAGTTATTCTCATTTCTTTTTATTATGATAATATTGGTATGGTTCAATTATGCACGGAACAAAATATTGGCCAAATGGCCGCCGCGACCTCGGCGGCGCACCTCCATCCGATGGTCCAAATTTTCGATGACACTGAAGCATAATTGATGTTCTATGCCGTTAATGTGCGGAATTATCTCATCCTTTAGCTCTTGAATTGTTGCTGGCTTATCGACGTACACCTTTTCTTTCAAATAACCCCAAAGAAAAAAATCCAACGGTGTCAAATCACATGATCTTGGCCGCCAATTGACATCGCCGCCACGTGAGATAACACGGCCATTGAATTTGTCGCGCAAAAGAGCCATTGTTTCGTTTGCTGTGTGGCAAGTGGCACCGTCCTTTTGAAACCACATATCGTCCACATTCATATCTTCCAATTCGGGCCATAAAAACTACGTTATCATTTCACGATAGCGAACACCATTCACAGTAACTGCCTGAACAGCCTCATTTTGGAAAAAATACGGCACTATGATGCCGCCAGCCCATAAACCGCACCAAACAGTCACTCTTTGTGGGTGCATTGGTTTTTCGACAATCACTCTTGGATTATCATTCGCCCAAATGCGGCAATTCTGCTTATTGACGAATCCACGAATCCACTGAGGTGAAAATGTGCCTCATCACTGAAGACGATTTTCTTCGAAAATTGATCATCCACTGTTGCCATTTCTTGCCACCATTCTAATCATTGACGACGCTTGAAATGGTCAAGAGGCTTTAGTTCTTGAGTCAATTGCACCTTGTAAGCGTGTAAATGCAAGTCTTTATGCATAATGTTCATCAACGACGAGCGTGAGATATGCAATTGTTGGGCACGACGACGAGTTGAGGTGGACGGCTCTTCAGCCACACTATCGCGAACAGCAGCAATATTTTCTGCAGTACGAGCTGTACGAGCATGCACTGGTGTTTTCACATCTCCAACAGACCCGGTTTGCTATTTTGCGAATTTTTGCACGATTTTTCCGATTGTACGCACATTTGGACGATTAAATTGACCGAAAAAATCACGAAGTGCACGATATGCATTTTGATTTGAACGCCCAATATCATAATAAGCCTGAATAACTTTATCGCATTGCTCCATTGTGTATCTTTCCATGGTTCAAATTGAGTTAGTCAGTTAGAAATTGAGAAATGTCAAATGAAATGCAGAAAAAAACTTGACGTTTAGGTGTGGATCATATTCAACATCGGCACTTAAAATTTAACCCTGCAGTCTTCTTTTGGTAATAAATTTCAGTTTTTGTCTCAACGGGAAAGCCCTTTATTTAAAGATAGTTTTGTAGCATCGTCAGTGTACCTTGTCGCCCAGCATTATTTTCAATTTGGCGACCAGACATTTGAAGGAGTATGTTTCGATTTAAGTCATGACACATTCCAGCATGGGTGCTTTCCTGCTTCATGCGCGTTCGTGAAATTCAGCCTCAATTCCGTAAGCAAACAAAGAACCAAGCACAGTTTCGAACCAAAGAAATCTTAGTCACTCCCAATCACAGCATTCTGTCGATGATCCTTTCGAAGATTAAGAAAATCTCTTCGAAGTCAACCGTGTCGCCAAAGATGGCAATTCAATCAGCAAACACCTGACGGTGAATTACGAATCCAAGGACCGAGAGCCAACAGCACCGTTGATTGCCATTACAAATCTGTTGTATTCAACGGCAGCTAATTGAGTTAATTCGATTAGATGGAGTTTTCTCATTAAAAACGTTGAAAGTGGAAATAATCTCTGCCGCCTGGGTGCGCAAACAGAATGACCAAGCTCACCGTGATCCTTTCCGTTTTTCAGTTCCTTCTTATTCGCCTTTTTTTTTTCCTGTAGTCTCGTTCTCACGACACTTCTTGGCTTCATTCAGTCGCATCGAAGGCACTTGCCGAAGTACCAAAAGTGAGGACTTTCTAAATTGTTTATTCGTTAAATTAACGTTCCTGAGTTTTGAAATTAGCACGTGCGAGGAGGATACGCGGGGATTACATTCGTCCGTGCCTGCAATCTCATGACACTTCGGCGGTTTCGTTTGTGCACTTCAGGCTGATGGGGTCGATTGAAGGAACTTGATTTTGATGACGTTTCTCCTGGTTATCAGGGAAAAAGTAGATTTGCTTGCATTGTGGAGTGTGGTCGAAGAGGCTGCACCTTGTGCGATGAATGGAAAGCGATGTACAAAGTAAACCGGGCAGGTGGCTGGTATGAAGGATGTCTCAGAAACCAAACGAAATAATCTTAGTTGAAGACCGATGCTGTAGAGGAATTTTTAACACTAGTGGCCTTCAATTCGGATGCGGCTAGTGATCAGAAACTAAATGCGGATTGGGTCTGCGAAAGCGCATGAGGTTTCTAGACAGCGGCTAGTGTCCAAAAATTAGATGCGGATTGGGTTTCTAAACAGCGGCCAGTGTCCAGAAACTGGATGCTGATTGGGTCTCCGAAACCGCATGGGGTTTCTGGACAACGGCTTATGTTGTGTGTTCATTCCTTGAAAACATGTCACTCTTCGTTTTCCCTGTTCATCGCCAGACCCATTTTATCCGCTTTCTCAGTGACAGCGCGCTGTTTGCCATAAACGATACCGTCCGAGGTGGACTTGAACCACTCTTGTAGCCCGTGCAGTTCTTGTGTCACGAATCGAGAGCCTGGTTTATGCAGCTTTTACTCTGAGCTATTGTCCTGCAGCTGACCGTGGCAACGATGCACGAATCCACTCTGACCGCATAGAATGCGCCTGGCAGTCATGCGAATCTTGACTCTGTCGATGTACTCCGTCTAACGACATCCATTACCATGTCTGCAGCCACATCAGACACACGCCCTTTGAATACCGAACAGACGAGCCCGTGCCACACTCCAGCCACCCGCGCCTGTTCACATCCCTTTCAAAAGCCGCAGCAACTTACAAGTCTATTCAAGTGTAATCAAATGTCTCTCCTCAGATCCACAGCAACCGACTGACATTCTAAAGCTCTCGCATTTCCACTGAACCCCAAGAGCGACTGAGTTCGTGTCCCACAAAAGGGAGGGGATTTTATTAACTGAAAATTGATAAAATAAAATTTAATGTTATTACCAGGGCACATTATAGACGGGTGGCGGATGGGATCTCGAATGAATTTTTATGCGGCCTCAGACCGACCATGACCCAGCGCGGGGGTTGAACGATGTGCTTCAACTGTCGGGCGGGTACTCATCATTCAGAAGCGTTCAATCAATCGCTGAAAGTGTTAAGGACGAGTGACGCCGAAGAATAGGATGCTTCCGACTGCCATTAACCTCAAGAGCTGAACTCGCACCCTTCCTCCGGGGCTTAGCGACAACACCACAACACCTTCCACCCACTGCAACGGAGCACACACACACTCTACACGCGTGCTGCACCCGTTCACGAGGACATTCCGAAATAAATTTAATCGAATTCCACACATGATGGTCCTTTTGTCAAACAGACTCATTCAGGGGATACGCTGGGTAAGCGGGAGGAGAAAAAAAAAAACCAGCAGAAATACATTATATTAAAGGACCTCTTGCGGAAAATATTGAATTGACAATGTTTCGCAGGAGAAAACGGATAAAAAGGAATTTCTCGACGAAGAAAGCTTGAAAGGAAAACCCCTGGTGGTGGAGATGGCGGCCAGCTGGAGAGGGTAAAGTGCGCCAGGGGCAAAATTACTGTAAGTGCCTTCGTTATTATGGCAGCTGCGGTCGGTGGTAGCAATGACGGTGTGGCAGCAGCGGGAACATCATGCGGCAACGGCTTTGTGTTGTGGCTAATTCGACTCATATGGGCGATGCCATTTAACTTTGTTGTACGTCCCCTACCAGCCCTTCCCCCCACAGCCGTTGAGCCTTTTGTTCGATGGCCCAGGACAGGTGCCGAGCGGAGCTGTGGACGGATCCAATTTAATGCTGCTGCCTATGGCTGTAGGCCTCTTGCGAGTCCCACATGTACCTTCGTTTTGTCATTCACTTTCTCTGTGGCAGCGTAATTGTTTTCAATCTATTGTGTGACGGCAACCCGAATGAGGGTACGGCTATCGGCTGCGGATAAACGATGAAAATTTGCTCAAACGAATATTATTCAATTACTTGCGATCGGGGGCGGCTTTACAGCAGCCATTCGGAAATGATGGCTTGTGAGGGCGCAATCGATGGGTAAACAGTTGCAACTGGCTCTGTGCCTTTCCCACAGGCGATTTCCGATGTCTGCGGGCAGATGAAGGCAAATCGACGGGGTACTCATTAAATAGCTTGCGATGCCACCGGCAGTGATTTGTGAGGTCATTTCGAATATTTTCGACGGGTTCTTTCATTTTTGCCAATGTCCGTGAATTTCTTGCCGCTTGTAGCACCACCTCGTCGTTAATTTGTCGCCTATTTGCGGCGATCCATCCCCATGAACTGCCAAAAGTTAAACAGACGAAACATCTTCAAAGGAAGGGCAACGATAATGATGTCCGCATCAGCTCATGGTTGGGTTGTCCACACACAACATCGATTTTTAAACTTGAGACAAAAGCCACTTCCCTGGTGGTTCACAACCCATGAATTGATGTATGCAAAAGTGGTCAGAAATCGCGTTTCATTATTGCACTGTGCTGACGTGGACAAGTGTCAGTACAATTGGAGTTGACGTGGGCATTTGAATAATGCATGCACTTGCACATTTCACTGACGTGTTAGGTAGATAGAAGTGGTGGTTCGGTGATAACCCTAAATAGCACTGTTGTGACGTTTCAATGCCACAGCTCTGTTGTGCTCATTTATGAAGTGAATTCAGATATCTCTAAATCCAACGTGAGGCATTTAAGAAAAATAATATCCTTCGTCGTCAAGTGCGTTGAAGAAGGATCCATCAAGGGCTCTCTGTCTGGTGCTATCAAGCGAAGATCAGACAGAAATGAAATGTGTTAAGGTCTCCCTCTCAACTGTGTTGCGACAATGTGTGTTGGTATGATCCCTTTTCAGCCAATGTCCACTAAAGACCGCCACCAATCTAGCGGTCATACTCGAGCCATATTTTTTTTGATGTTGCACAGCTTGTTAGCTTGGCTCATCCAAGGTTTGCTACTTCAGGAAAGTGCATAGAGATATTAGCCTTGATTGCCTCCTCTGCAAACGAGCAGTGAAGTCCACATCCTTCTAGCCATTTAACCGGCCTTCCCATTTCCTGCGTTTCCTGTCATTGTGACCTGGAAGTTGGAACCCAGATTAAGGCCATTTCGAGCTGGCTACAACAGACCGGCAATCCTGCACTGAATATGAAGTAAAGGAGGCAATAACTTTGAGGACTGCTTGACTGGCCTTGGAAAGACATTTGGGTGTATTTTGACTTGACGACACTCTTCCCGAGTTGCAAATAGTTCCGCCTGGAACACACTGCAATTGTCCGGCAGTCTGTTTGTTGTGGAAATGTTCAGGAATTCCGAGAACACATCCGCACTGAATTTGCCGACTCTCTAAGAGCAGGCCGTGTTGATTGCCCAGTTAAAGTGTCGGCACATCCGCCCGATACGCCATTCCGTTCTTCCGGGGGATTAGAGTGCCAAACCCGTTTGATAGGTTAAATTAGAGACCTCTGGGTGGTCCTGCTTCTCCTCGTGCCAATGGTGAGCGCCATCACATCGCTGACCTTTGCCTAGTATCTGCTGCAACCATTTCGACAACTGCTGGCCGCTGTCATAACTTGTGTCCGTATACCGATTAATTGCTACAAAGTCAAGTGAGTGACTCGAGTGACAGGCATATTCACAGGAAGCAAGATTCTTGCACTCCTGGTGATTGTCGCAACTGGTGTGTGGTATTTGGTTGGCGGAAACACGGATAACTGGTCTGAGCCCATGCGAGGATCGTTCCATTCACCCGTGACTGATTGCCTTGGCCTTCTAAAATGGATTTCTTTCCTACTCAGGATGGAATTACTTGAATTTCGTCACCGAAGAGCTGAAGGAATCTTGCCACTAATCACGATCATCTATGTCGTGACCAACATTGCCTACTTTTTGGTGCTGTCAACCGAGGAGATCCTCTCATCCGAAGCCGTTGCAGTCAACTTCGGCTACAAAATGCTTGATTTCGTGGCCTGGATCATGATGTTCTTCGTTGCCTGCTCTGTTCTCGGCCCACTGATCAGCGAAATTTTCGCCTCCCCAAAAATTTGTCGACACTCGCAATGGTCACCTGCCTGACGCCATATCTCTGATCAACTCTCAATCGCCTCACTGCGGTGCCTTCACTCATCTTCCTGTCCATTCTGTCGCTGGTGCTGCTGTTCATCAAGGATGTCTATGCCCTGATAAACTACGCCAGTTTCGTCGAAGCCGTGTTCACATTCATGGCAATCTCTGGACTGTTGTGGTTGCGATACAAACAACCAAACACTGAGCGATTCAACCTAATCCTCCCCGTAACACACACGCAGTTTCCCTCTGATATCGCTCATTGTCCAATCTCAAAGTAGTTGTCTGTTCGTCATCAAGCGACATCAACGCAAGCAGGACCAAAGTCGCAAGCACGGCTTTTCTCTCGACACAACCAAGTCCTTATTCACCCTGTTTCGCCCCATCAATGGATGATTCGAGGGAGAGAGCTCCAGAAAGCGTACTCAGCATTCTATTGCTTGGCAAGAATTATTCTGCGTTTAGTACTGACATTGTTGAGTAAGACGAAGACGAACCTCGAATGGTGACATTCTGGCCAATTCGACGACGTTGCGCGACTTTTCTCGAAGAGAACATGTACGAGAGCTGTACTCCCTGATCCGAAATGTGAACGCCATCATTGAACACGACGGAGGGACGGATTTATCGAGTAGTTTTGTTTTGCCAGCTGTCCTAGTCAAGAGCATTCTACTTCACGATAGATTAACAAAATGCAGGACACTGAGTTAGCAGATCACCGGATGAAGATGAAACAGCTGACATTGTAGACATCTCAATAAGTTTCAATCTTCTCAAGTTCGATGGAGAATCGCATGGCCGTCTGTCGTCACTTATCCATCGGCAATTGGGACAGGCAAATGGTTGTAATTGCGCATACCTATAAACATCCAATCTATGCCAGCAGCAGGCGTCACAAATCGATCTCCCCTTCGGGCGCGTTCAGAATGTACGGACAGAGTTTTACCTCCAGTTCTGTCAGTGAATAGAGTCAAACAACTACACACTCCTCTCATGTGTCATCTTTCAGTGCCACTAATCCGTCTCTTATGACATTTCAGATCAAACACATACCCTACTTATGCTCGTCATCGAAATGACACAATGAATCGAAATTCCAGCACTCACGCAACATTGTTCATTCCCGGATGCGGCCGAAATCAATTAATATCAACGTTATGTGACGATCCAGTGGGTCAGTGGCTGTACTCCCCAAACGCATTGCGCAAACTTTACAGCCTCCCTCCCCCCGCCCCTGTCGAATGCATAATTAAGCCACTGCCACAACGTTCCTAATTCTTGTCAATAGCAGTTTGCAGTCAGGTTCGCAGAAAATGACGCCCACAACCCCCCCTCCCCCCAGCAGGCGTTACAGCATCTTCTGAGCTAACCCAGACAGGCTTTCGGCACTGCTAATTCAATCACGTTAATCGAATTAGCCGAATTCGATTTGCCAATTGAGGTCGTTCACAGCAATTAGGTCTGCAGAGCGGCGACGGATGGATTTTAACGTAATTTGATTAGGTTTAGAAGATAATGCGAGGATTGTGTGATTATGCAGGACCATGCTGATTAAGGACTGAAGAGCCATTCAACACAGATGGGGCTTCACCACGAGACTACTTCAAACTGGGAAATTAACTCGTCAGACGCAGGCTGGCTGCCTGTGTTTGGCTTCCGAACAAGGACGGCCGTTGTCAAAATTAAGTGAATGTGCATGGTGTCCGGGAAGTGCTTCTGATCGGCTGACTTTGACTCTTCGGTGGGGCAGTTGTGTGCAATGTTCTATAAAACTCACATGAAAATCATGTGATGTGGTCGAGGAGCCTTTTTTCGACGTCAACTCTGATCGATTGGTTTCTTCTTCTCGATCCAATCGGCGGCATTGAGAAATTCCTTTGCAATTTGCCTTCTTTTCGCAGTTGCTTCCATGGAAGAAGATTGACACGACGTGGCAGAGTGATAATGGTCATCTGAAGAGCTTTGAGGCACGTCGAAGGCGGAGATGTTAAAAAATTTCCCGCCTGTGCCGGTGTCGCACGGGGATGCAGTAGTAAGGGTCTACCGACAGGAGGTGGAATTTTGAATCAACAGAAAAAATCCATAAAGGGCAGCACAAATCGTAACGGAATGACTGGGATACTTCCCCAGCGAGAAACTCTCTCTTGATTCGTAGCCGGCTGCACACACAATCGAAGAAGACTGGAGACGTTGCCAGGAAGCCATCAAAGACGCGGCCACTGGCTCTTACGACACCATCCAGAAAAGTCCAATGTTTTGACAACGAGTGCACGCAGGCACATGCATCGAAGCTGCAGCCTACAAAGCAAGGCTGCAACGAACTAGTGAGCTATTCGTGAGCTCTACAAACAGAGACAAAGTGCAGAGACCCATCTTCTCGGGAGGTGGAAGAAAGAGCATGGGAAGTGCGCGAGCGATGAGAACGGACAACTCGTAGTAGAATCGAAAAAAACGCTTCTGTAGACTGCGCGATGATAGGCAAAAATTCCGCCACCTCGACCTAGTCTTGGTCAAGATAGTAATATCAAAACTGAAGTCGACCAAGGCTGCTGGCAGCTGCTGATGACAGCTGGAGACGATCTGGTTCGGAGCAGGCATCTTGCCCGAAGAGTTGAATCTCAGTATCATTTGCCCGATTCATAAGAAATGAGGAGAAAGGAGCTCTGTGCCTGTTTTTTTTTAGAGGTATAGAACTAGTTGGCAACACTATTTTAACTGGCGGCCATCTTGTCAGCTGTCAAGTGATTTGTTTTTAGTTGGGCTTGGCATTTGTTGGTTAGCATAGCATAAACAAGACTACCGTCGATCCCCATTTCCATAAGCGAATTTTGTTTATCGATGAAGTACACTTTTGGAGTGATGATAATGTATGCTAAGGCACCGTTACAGCCACAATAACTGACTGTTTGGTGTGCTTTATGGGTTGGTGGATTATTTGGTCCGTACTTCTTTAAAAATGATGCTGACCAGAACGTTACAGTCAATAGTAACCGCTATAGAGCCATGATTACTGACTTTTTCGTTCATCAATTGAACAACCATGATGTACAGCAGCTGTGGTTTCAACAAGACGGCGCAACATGTCACACAGCTCGTGCCACAATTGATTTATTGAAGGAAACATTTGGTAACCGCATAGTTTCACGTTACGGGCCCGTGAATTGGCCTCCACGTGCGATTTAACGCCGCTTGACTATTTTCTGTGGGGATATGTGAAATCGGTAGTCTACGCCGATAAGCCCGAAACGATTGACCACTTGGAGTTCAATATTTGCCGCGTTATTGCCGATATACGACCACATCGTCATCGAAAATTGGACCTTCAGATTAGACTACGTCCCAGCCAACCATGAAATCATATTTAAATTATAATGCCAGAAGATTATCTGTTGAATGAAGTAAATTTCATGTCAATTTAAAAAAATCATCTTTGTTTTATTCCATTTCAAAGTTCTATACCTCTAAAAAAAACATCCATTATAAGGGGATAAGTCTGCTTAACATCGTGTTCAAATTCGTCTCTGCTCTTTTGTGACATCAGGGAAGCCGACATTAGGCCTGATCTTCACACTACGGACAGGTCTTGAAAACGACCCAAGAAATGCAAATCGACACCCACCAGGTGTTCATCGATTTCAAGGCAGCGTGCATAGAAGCTCTTCGCTATGCACCGCCACAATATCTCTGCCAAAAGCCCCAGCTTGTGCAAGGTGCTGATGTAGAATTCTCGCTGCTCGATCAAGGTTGGTAACGAACTAATCGAGACCTTCAATGCCAAACGAGGATTAAGACAAGGCGACGAGCTGTCATGCGACTTCATCAACACTATGCCAAAGTGTGTCACATCCACCCGTTCTGGAAGGAGATGTTGTTTCACTCTTTGCCTTGTGTTTTCGGAGACCACGGTGAAGTAAGATCATGTCGAATATTTTCTGTATCGTGTGCTGAAGGTTCATGATTGGCGCTGTTTGGAGTATGGCACGATTAGAGTGACCGTGCAGTCGAATTCGTATCTTACGAGGGATATTTGTTTCTTCTTCGTCCATGATATATCAGTGGCCAAACAATTCACACAATTCCTGTGCTTCATTGTGTGGCGCTACAGTGCTGGGTGGACCTGAGCCTCTAATAACCCCGGCTATCTACCTCCAGAGTTGGTCGAGGTGCTTCTCCACTTGTGTGCGCCCACTTTAAATGTGGGCGTCCGTTGCTACGTTGTTCCACAACTTCGAAATCGGGGACTAGGAAATTTGCATGCGCTCGTACATGGCTCTTAGACATTGCATCCGCAAATGCCTGGCCAGGCTCATGTTTCTGCACAGTTCGTGGTTGAATCTCCTCTAGATCACATGAACCCAAACGGGACCAAATATCGCCGGCAGAAGTTTTCTCTCGAAGACTTTTTCAACCGCTTTTGAGATTGTTCACAATGTCTGCGAGGCAGGTTAATGGAGGACAAGACACATCCGCGAACTCTACGAGCTGTAACATGATGTGGATGTAGCCGTCGACTGCACTGGCTTGGCCTCATCGAGCGCATGAACACCAATGGGTCTTCGAATCCCAGTCTCCTGGTTGGAGAAGGAGGGGAAGACCGAACCACCGGTATAAAAATCAAGCTATTGCCGAGCTTGGCCCTGATGACTGGAAGTAGCATGGCCACGACCGTCGGCGATGGAAAGCAGTTATTGCTCAGGCTCAGACCCTGCAAGGGTTGTTGGCCCGATAAGTAAGTAAGTTGAGACTGTTAAAGCTTCTGCAATCTACACCGGAACTGGAATAGTCAATGTCTTATAAAGGGTGGTTAAATTTTAAAGGCCGATGTTGAATGTGATGCGCACCTAAACGTCAAGTCTTTTTCTGCATTTCATTTGACATTTTTCAATTTCAGACTTATTCAATTTGAACCATGGAAAGATACACAATCGAGCAACGCGTTGAAGTTATTCCGGCTTATTATGAATATGGGCGTTCAAATCAAAATGCATTTCATGAACTTCGTGATTTTTTTGGTCAGCATAATCGACCAAATGTAGCCACATTTTATTCGTTAACAAGCAGAATTGCCGCATTTGGGAGAATGATAATCCAAGAGTGATTGTCGAAAAACCAATGCACCCACAAAAAGTAACTGTTTGGTGCGGTTTATGGGCTGGCGGCATCATCGGGTCGTATTTTTTTCCAAAATGAGGCCGGTCAGGCAGTTACTGTGAATGGTGTTCGCTATCGTGAAATGATAACTAACTTTTTATGGCCCGAATTGGAAGATATGAATGTGAACGATATGTGGTTTCAACAGGACGGTGTCATTTGCCACACAGCTAACGAAACAATGGCTCTTTTGCGCGACAAATTCAATGGCCGTGTTATCTCACGTGGTGGCGATGTCAATTGGCGGCCAAGATCATGTGATTTGACACCGTTGGATTTTTTTCTTTGGGGCTATTTGAAAGAAAAGGTGTACGTCGATAGGCCAGCAACAATTCAAGAGCTAAAGGATGAGATAATTCGGCACATTAACGGCATAGAACCTCAATTATGCTTCAGCGTCATCGAAAATTTGGACCATCGGATGGAGGTGTGCCGCCGAGGTTGCGGCGCCCATTTGGCCGATATTTTATTCCGTACATAATTGAACCATACCAATATTATCATAATAAAAAGAAATGACAGTAATTTTCTAAATAATTTCTGTTTTATTCAAAGTCAAAATCGGCCCTTAAAATTTAACCGCCCTTTACAAAGTCAGCTTGGTCCTTCGAGAGACGGCTCTATTAATCAATTGCCTCTTGTGCCCGAAGAAACAGCAGCTGCCAAGAGATAATCGGCGTCTGATCTCCTTTTGGATGTTGTTTGTACTGTTTGCTTCCTTGACTATCTCGAAGTTACAGCTGCCCCTTTGTGACGCTCTGTCCAAGACGTCTATGTTGTATGTCCCTTCTAGAGAACAGCCTATACTTCGTTTTACCCGCATTACCCACCAGACTAATTTTTTCTGCTTCCGTCTGAATGGCAGTCAAGGCTTCCTTGACGGTTCGCTGTGTTCTGCCAATGATGCTAATGTCATCCGCGTGAGCTAATAGTTGCACGGACTTTTGGAAGATGTTGTCTTTAGTGTTGGCGTGTGAGTCTTGCACGATCTTCTCAAGAATGATATAGTAGAAGTCACACTACGGATCGTAGCCGTGCATTAAAAGGAGTTCGTTGCACTCCTTGATGGAGCAGCGTCAACCTGCACAAGGTGACGATTTTAAAAGGGATTTGATGGCTTTGTAAAGCTCGTCGCTATGCACGGTCTCATAGCAACCTTGAAATCTACAAATAAGTGGAGGGTATTAAATTGATCGGTGGTGGCCCGTGGCGTTGTGGGTATGTACGTCGACTCCTATGCACTTGCACCTACCTGTCTAGGTTCGATTCCTGGTACGTCAAGAAATACTTTTCACGGCGCCACCTCTTTCGAGTCACCGACAATGCTCAAAGAGTATAACTGTCTAGAAAAGGCTTCTCAAACTTGGCCGTTCGGAGTCGACATAAAACTGTAGGTCCCTTCCACTCGTGATAGAACAATAGCACGCACAACACTAGTGGTTGCTGAGAAGCTAGGCCCTGGCCCTCTACGGGCTGTAGCACCACCCAAGACCAGACAAGAGCCAAATGATGGCCGATAGTCAAATAAATTCAAAAAAAATCGCACTGAACCACCACGCCTCAAACGGAAGAAACAACTTTACCTGCAGAGCTCCAGGTTCTTCTCGGAGATATTTTTAAATACAAACGACCAAGCATTCAGTCCGGTTCTGCTGTAGCTACGAGAAAAGGTGTGCAATCTGACCGGAAGAAGGAACTCAACTCACTCCCTTTTGCGGCCAATACAGCCGATCTTTGCGCCGGTCTGTCACATCTCTTCTCTGGCACCATGGTCGATGCGTCAGGGTTTTTACGACATTAGTTGGCTCTCACAGTTTTGAATTAAATCAACTCCTCAAACAGTCTCCTACGATTGTCATACACACGCATGTACACGTGTATAAACCAATATCAAGATTATCGCCTGAAGAGGTACACATTTCATAATTCAACTTCCCTCGGCAGTGTGTCACAGTGAACAGCCTTGCAGAACACGACACGTCGTCGTCGGACGACAACTGCAAGGGGCACATGCCACAAAAGAAAACCTCGTTATACGACGTATTTACATGTGATTTGCCCCGAGGCATGCATTTCCATTAAAGCAAACTGAACTGATTGAGAGATACAATTTGCGAAATAATGTGTATATTTCTTTTTTTCATTTTTTTTCTCCCCGGCCACCACCACAATGCGAGGACTTGCCATGCCATCCGAGATGAGATGTGATTTCCGAAGAAGAACAGGAAAAAACTCAATTATATCATATACCCACTCGTACACAATCGAAATTTGAATACGACGTACCTGCTTGGCTACAGAGATACGGATTCAAGTAGCAACCAAGCCCCGCCCACACTCTACTCCGCCTTAACGCAATTACAAGTGAAATAACTCCGAGGACCGAGGAGGAAAATTTCAATTTTCATATTTTTAAAGGGTGCGCATCGCTCTTCTTCGGTGCGTCCGTCTCCTTCTCCTTCCCCGCGCTCATGTTTTTCCACCCCCCGAGGGATTAAGGGAGATTGCGCTTGTACAGTGCACCCCGTCCCCGTCGAATCTAAACAGGTAGCCCAGCCGGGAGTTTGTGTGTTATTTTGCCACGTTTCGTCGCCTGTTTTGCAAACAAACGTCCCCGGGCGGCACAGGGGTCGACTGCTGGCTACAGGTTCACAGCAACTATCGATGCGAATCTCTGCACATGTCGTTAATTTAATTTTCTTTCGCTTTTCGCGACCGGGCCTTGCAGGAGGTGCACGAATGCCGATCGCTTGACTCGAGATGCCGACTGTGCGGTGCTTTCTTACGGCATTCCTTTTAACCGGGAGCATCATTCGAATTCACAGAAATGAAGGATTCCACTCGAGTGCATCGGCATTATTGAATGCCACCATTGTCCTTGTGTCCTTGCACCGGTGACAATTGAATTTTTAATGAAATTTCCAATCAAAAACAGTGCATTGGCTGGGACGCCGCATTGCCTGCATTGACGCATATTTTGTTCCCTTTTTTTTTTTTCAAAGGACAATGGTTGATTTCGCTCAGCATCTAAATCAGTTTTTGGAAACTCCCATATCTCCGATTCGTGCCGTTCGGATATGATTGTGAAGACATTTTATTTTATCTAGAGTTGTTTTGTTTTTCTATAGGTTTATTTAGACAGATCTCGCGTAACTGGCCTTAGGATGGCGTCTTATTCTTGTTGATCATGGTTCTGATTCATCGTAGCTGGTCAGTTGAGTGAGTCGAGCCGTCTTAAAAGACAAGGAAAGTGAAGGATCTCAGAAAGTTTAAATTATGCAAGAAGAATAATAAAATTAAGGGGAAACGAACCTGATTTTGAATGAGGAAGTAATTGAGGAAGTGTATTTTTCAACGGTACGGAAACTCAACCATAAACGTGGTTCGAGGTTTTAGTTTGTGTGGCTACTCTACTGCCAGTGCTGTACGTCCAGCGAAGGTGAACAAAGACAGGAAACACTCATCTAGAAGAAGCATCCCACGTCCTGTTGTCTCGCAGATGCTGACGTCCTGCCACGGAGTGTAGGTGAACAGGTGAACAGGCGTTAGGTTAAGTTAGGTAAGACTGATTGTCACAGCTGTAACAATTGCAATCAAATCCCTGACATCGCTCGCTATAAACTCTGAAGTAGTCATTAACTGTCGTGAATCTCTTGGCGAGAGATCAGAAACTGTTTCGCCTCTACTAGGTGCCAGGCCCTAGAGACATTAGTGGAAACTGCGAAGCTGACAAACTCGCAAAAATCGCCACAAAACTGCACTCCCTTATTCACCTCAAAGTTACAGCAAAATATTCTCAATAAACAAAAAGTCAATGTCAGAAGGAGAACAGGCAATACATGCCAAATCTGCAAGCAAATCTGGCCCTTTCTCGATCCAAAAAGATCACATAGCCTGATCTCCTTAGAGCGATCCAAAATTAGAACTGCAGTGAGAATAATCACCGGACACTGCCTCCTAGGTCTACATGCAAAATGACTAGGACTATTCTCAAATGGCTTCTGTAGTAGCTGCCGAGATGAAGAAGAGGGGGAAAGTGTACACCTTCTCTGCAACAGACCTGCACTCGCCTCGATCAAGAAAGCCACATTGGGGTCTTACTTCTTCGATAATCTAGGCGACCTCAGCGAAACAGCAGTCATATTAATATTAGAACTCTGGCTGGCTGTCATAGGAAGCCAGCCCAATCCCTCGTTTTTGTTAACCCACGTGGCAGTACAATGGGCCTACCTGGCATCAGTGCATATATGAAGCCGCTTTCAACCTAACCTAACACAACCGACTTAGATCCCATTTGGATATCATTAACCGGTGATTGATACACCGATTGCTCGTTAGCCAGGGGAACTAACTGACACCTGAGAAGTACCGGCTGGTACCCAAGTGGTCTCTTCAGGGACTGTCCCCATCATAACTGGGTCATAACCAGTTTGTTTTCTTGGTGAATTTTGCTATTTTTTTCGTTATTTTAACGTTTGTTATTTTATGTGTTTGGCATTTCGTCTAGGCTGCTGAATGAGTAGTCGCCTAGAGTGCTTTTCCTTGTTCTTGCAAAGGCTGGACCGGTGTCGAGGAAGTCTAGCGAGATTTGGACTTCTCCCTCATCTATGCAGCTCCTGCAGAAGTCGTTGTAAGGGGATTCCATTCTTCTTGCATGTGAGCCCAGGCTACAGGGCCCTGTGATGATCCCTACGATCTTACTGATTATAATTCTATTGAGGCTTAGGAGCGCACTTGTTAATTAAAGGTCATGATTTGCCTCGAAGTCCTGCAAGTATCCAGTTCCATCCATCTCCGAATGGTGATATTGACGGCACCTGCAAGTAAGATGGAAAGGTACAAAAAGTTTTACAAATTACAATTAGTTACGATCTATACAGGGTGGGCCAAATACAGGTTTCTTTTTAAAAATGCTATAAAATGAACAGAATTAAATTCCTATGCAAAGGGTGTTTTTTTTTTAGAGGTGTAGAACTTAAAGTTGGCAACACTATTTTGTCAGCTGTCAAGTGATTTATTCTTAGTTTGGCTTGGCATTTGTTGGTCAGCATAGCATAGTTGGCATAGCAAGGCGTACATAGATTCGGTGAATGGGCCCAAAACAATATTGCCGTTGATCCCAATTTTCATAAGCGAATTTTGTTTAGCGATGAAGCTCACTTTTGTTTGAATGGATACGTCAATAAACAAAATTGCCATATTTGGAGTGATGATAAACCTCAAGTGAATGTTGAGACACCGTAACATCCACAAAAACTGACTGATTGGCGTGCTTTATGGGTTGGTGGAATACTTTGGTCTGTACTTCTTTAACAACGATGCAGGCCAGAACGTCGCAGTCAATGGTAACCGCTATAGAGCCATGATTACTGACTTTTTCGTTCATCAATTGAACAACCATGATGTGCAGGAGCTGTGGTTTCAACAAGACGGCTCAACATGTCACACAGCTCGTGCCACAATTGATTTATTGCAGGAAACGTTTGGTAATCGCATAGTTTCACGTTACGGACGGAATTGGCCTCCAAGTTCGTGCCATTTAACGCAGCTTGATTAATTTCTGGTTATCCTCACATCTTCCCAGACGGAACTCCAGCGCGCACTCGATAGGTTTGTGGCCGTATGTGCTGATGCTGGAATGAGGGTTAACGTGGACAAATCGGAGGTTATGGTCATTTCCAGAACGCCTATTCAATGCACTCTGCATGTTAGTGGAGTCCCATTGAAGCAGGTGGAGAAGTTTAAGTATCTCGGGGTCTTTTTCACGAGTGATGGAAGGAGTAATGCTGAGCTTTCCTGTAGGATTGGTCAAGCTGGGTCAGTTTTGACACAGCTTGGTAGTTCTGTAATCAGAAAGGCCGAGCTTGGTGTCAAAGCGATTTTCAACTCAGTATTTGTTCCAACTCTCACCTATGGTCATGAAATTTGGGTAATGACCGAAAGAATAAGATCGCGAGTGCAAGCTGCTGAGATGAGATTTCTTAGTGCTGTTGTCGGAATTACTCGCCGGGATAGGGTGAGAAAGACGGCAGAGCGCGAGGAACTCAACATTGAGCAGCTGCTTCTTCGAACGGAAAGGGCTATGCTTCGGTGGTTTGGTCACGTGGCACGAATGTCCCCATCATCACGACTTCCGAGGCGGGCGTTCCATCAGGTAGGCGACCGCTTGGCAGACCCAGGACGAGGTGGTTGGACCAAGTTCAAAAACTCGCCGGGTTACGCTTGGGCATTGCTCCTGATGAATTGGAGTCAGAAGATGATGATGATGATGATGACTATTTTCTGTGGGAATATGTGGAGTCGCTAGTCTACGCCGATAAGCACGAAATGATTGGCCACTTGGAGGACCACATTCGCCGCGTTATTGCCGATATATGACCACAAATGTTGGAAAAGGCCATCGAAAAATGAACCTCCAGATAAGACTACGTCCGAGCCAGCCGTGGCGGTCATACGGCAGAAATCATATGATAGTTATAATGGCAAAGTATTATCTTTCGCATAAAGTAAATTTCATGTCAATTAAAAAAAAAAACATCTTTGTTTTATTCAATTTCATTTCTAAAAAATGCATTCTCTAAAAAAAACACCCTTATTATGGCTTTATTAGTAACAACAAACATTTCCATTACATATACACCGATTACAAATACAACGTCGTTCAAGTGGCTTCCTCGGCTGGCTTCGCATTCTGTCACCCCAATTTCCTAAGACCTTGTTGATGGTTTCGGGCTGTAGCTCACGAATTGCCTTAGGTGCTTGAATCGTTTCCGAATTGTTGGCAATAGTCCAAAAGGTTAAAATCGCAGCTCAGAGTCGGCGAATTGACATCGCCAAGACGGTTTCGTTTGATCTATTGTGCCATATGCTACTATCTGATCTACAAGTCATCCAAATTCGTGACTTCAATCTCAGTAAAAAAGGTCGGTTAACATGGCTCTGTAACGCCACCGATGACCGAAACGTTGTTCCCAGCCTCATTTTGGAAGAAGTCCAATGATGCCACCGCTCCAAACGTGTCACAATCCCATCTATACGACGACGGGGACCATAAGTGTTGTCCACTGTCATGAACTGTTTGCACAAACTTGCGTACAGCAGTCGTGCTTCATTTCGGCCAAAACTTTTTCAACTACTTCTTCTTTAACAAACGCACTGTTTGGGCTACACAGCACTCACTTAGGAAATACATTTTCAATATTTTCCATAGTTGTTCGAGCGTAAAGCGACTCATATCGGTCCGCGGAGGTATGATACTGACGTCCTGTCAAGATTTAGAGCGGAAAACAGCTGCCAGTGTCAAAATAACCTATGAATTAAAAAAGAACCACTAGATGGCCCACGCTCTACAAACAATAATCGCCTACAACACAGCCATCAAATATTTGGTGTTAGTTGCTTTGGGCAGAGAACTTAAAGCACTGCCACTGAACTGTTCAACCATCTCCCGAAGTTCAGACAAAGTGAGCTCATAATTAACAAATCACCAATCCGCCGGCAAAGTCGCTGTCCTTGTCGTTCGACACATCTAGCTGCCGACCACCTCAGAGATGTCCTGAGAACCTCATCATATCGTCCAATGCCGTGGGACATGCAAAACAATCGTCCCCAGTCCACCCCGTCACCGCCGCCGCACCACATCTAATTCAAACCAAAAGAGAGAACAAAAAAACAGACAAAGCGAAATTGAAACCGAAAACGAAAACATTCGCTCCTTTCACCAATCATCCGAAATATTTTGATTAACTTTAAACGAAAACTCTTCAATTTCAATTAGAAACTTTCCACAGATATGGAAACCTTCCACCGAATCACCTGAGGCCGTTGAGTTAATTTGCACACCTAAATAAATTTCAACTACTTCCTTCCGTCTGGCCGCCGCTCCACACCGCTTCACACAGCGCCACACATTCCGGGCAAAGAGGTACACCGGCAACGAGTACCAAGTGCGCTCTCAAAGGATATTTTCCCACCGAAAAATCATTCGCAAAGATGGTCGACTTACAGCCGTGCGGCGCGCGGCGTGCGGGCTGGCGACGCCACTGTGCAGGTTCAGATTATTAATTGCGTGGCCCGGGCTGGGGGTGGCGACAGCAGCCCTTGACGCAAATGAATTGAGTGATAACATCAGTCTTTGGGAAAACCCCGCCTGAGACAGGGGCATAAATGATTTTTCGAAATTAAACCTCTTTTGAAGGACCAAAGGCTTTGCAAGGAAAAACAAAAAAGAAAAAAAAAAACGAAAAGAGTGAGACAGACGACAGAGAAATCGAGAAGATGACGAACGGAGTAGCGACTCCGCTTTATTGGTACTTGGCAGTCGCAGGTTGGTCGGCGCCCCTGGCTAGAAACTTCATTTAGTTTCGCACAAAGGCGGGGATGTGTTTTTAGCTTCAGTCTTTGTGTGTCTACCCACTCCACTGGCGGCAGTGGGCGAGTGCCGAAACTTCGGCCGCCCCAAAAAAGCGGAATGGAAACGTAAATGGTTCTCGGTTTTTCGCATGGGGTTCCTGTGGTTGATTTAGTGGAAAAGTTCTCCGTTCCGTGCCCGTCTGCATCTGCATTTGTGGCTGCGTCGAAAGGTTGCTTCTGCCTCAGGTGTGTGTGTGTTGTGCGCTGCTGCCACTGCTAACCTTCAGCAAACCAACGTGAACATTTTTCCTTCAAATTAAAAACCCACTGAGGTCTACCAGCTTCATGCTGGCACTGTGTCCGGCGGTGGTGCGGGAGGAAAGGCTGCTGTTCCTCTTTCTGTCTCTGAGGGAGAAGGGGAGCTTCGAGGGGCTATTTATCATCGGGCTTGTGTGGATGCTGTCTAGGTGGGCAATTTGTCCATCCTGCCATACGCTGTCCCATAATTGAGGTGAAAATGCCTTACTTAGGCAGTCGACAGGTCGTACATGCCCGCCGCCCTGAAAGGGTTGATTAAATAGAATCGAAGGGAAAAAGGGGGAATAAATAAATAAATAAATAAACCAGCACCACCACCCACCGAGGTGGACATCATCCGCCGGTGATCCTTTTCATCTTCCAGCCGAACCCATCAAAGGTGGTCTATTGGTGGGGCCGAGGAGGAGAGGAGGGCAAAAGGTCGCTCATGGGCTATACAAATTTCACTGGGAAGTGATGCGAAAAAGTTACTCATTTCCGTTTTTATTTCTTCCGAGCGGAGGAAACGGAAATGAGAAGCTTATTCAACTCGAACAATAGACCAACGCAAGTGACATGAGTGACTGGGGATTAATCTGAACTGAAAGAAACACAAATAACAGAAGGAAAAAAAAAAACAACAGCAGATAAAAGGAAACTGATGTCAGGAGATAGCCATCGAAGCAAAAGGATTGTCCCTTCGATTGCGGATTGTGACTCTTAATTGCTGGCTGATGGAAAATTGATGCGAACGGATGGGATTCACGATTGATTTCAGCCATTCTGTAAGTGGTTTCATCCACGTGCTCTAAATAATTAACTCGGACATGTGCGCACAAGGATTGGAGAAAGAAGAATGTTGGCTTGCATCTTTTGATGTTGAAATGCTCCCAAATGGTTGACGCTACAGTCCGCGGTCAAGGCCAGAGCCTGGCTTGTATGGACGCCATTCGTGTTCCTTCACGAGATCAGTGGTCCTACAGGTAAATACCGATTCGGGGGGTGAGAAAGCGAGGTAATTCTTGTCAATTGCGGGTACTTGAACCACAAAATTGCGGGTACTCCGCCACAGTATTTCGTGGACGTACCTCCATCTCCACAAAGAAGGCAGGCAAGTGCTCACATCCAACTCCCTCTATTAAGGCTTAAGCCACGATTGACAGAATTGTTTCAACTAACAAAGCTGGCCACACCACTGCGAGCGCCTTTTAGACGATCAGCCTCACATCATTTGTCCTCGATGATCTTGATAAACAACGCGGCTTCATGAAAAGCAAAGGTGTAGACACCTCGCATCAAAAAGGACGCTTTGATTGCCTGGCTATACACTAAGGGCGGCAGATGAAACGGAGCAATTAAGCATCGTCCCAACATGGACTACAACGACTGTCATTGCGCCACAGATGAGTAATCAAGGCGAAAGTAGGTGACTGCAGCCCAAGAACAACAGTCACTCAAGGTGCAGACCATAGGGTAGAGTTATGACACCACTGCAGTGGGTGCTAGTTTTCAAGGAATCCCTAGAAAAATGCTCGAACTTGAACGGGAGATGATACTGTTCCATCAATAAGGACCTCGAGACCTCGAGAGCAAATGTCTGTGGCAACTACTTGGTCCTGTACAGGTGAGTCCTCCTTGCATTACAAGAAGTTAGTAGAAGCCCTTGCTCGACATTGAGTGTGCATTTAACAAGAGCCACGAGGACGCCAAACGCAGTGGACTATTCAGAGTGGGGATCAATTACCGAACGACCTAAGTCTCTGGGTATCAGTTTTGACAGAGCTTGCCTGAGCTTGCCTAGAGACTTTTAACGTGGATGAGCACACCATGAAGTCAAAAGCAGTTTGGTGCTGGATTCCTCAAGTTTCCGGATCTACACTTCTATAGCAAGACACATGGAAAGCTGTTGTTGAAGATAAGACAACCGCATTAGCTTTATGTGCCGTCTAATATTCGACAGTGTCAACCCGTCAATGCTCTCTCACAAGCTGTCTTCTCAATTCAACTTCTTCTGTGATCCCACAAAACAATCTAATTTACTATCCGTGTTAAAGACGTTTCATATGATTCAAAACTGTCCTCATGTTGTGATGTTCGCAATGGTGCACCCTAAGGTTCCATTATCGGTCCTTTATTATTCTCAATGTTCATCAAAAATATTCCAAATGTGTTGTCGTATCGCGAGGGTGCTGGAGTACAGAACATGATCTTTCAGGTCACTAACAAACTTACAGAAAACTTCAGAGGTAACACAAGGAAGGGGAAATAGCTGAGGCATCACTTCTAGTACCGCAATGGCCGCCTGACTGTCTATGAAAATGGATATGTCACGAGTTTTGAGAATCAACATTAAATCCGACACACTGCAATGGTCGGGAAGTTTTTGCAGAACGAAAGTCTGAATCCATTTAGTCCTTTGAGAAGGGACCGCTCCCCACACTCTTACTTCTCAGGGTAAGGACTCACCATACTGGACTGCGAGTCATTGGTCATAGCTGATGAACTTGCAAGATCTGCGACCAATGTATCAATCCTAAGCAATCCTCTGATAAAAGAAAGGAAGTGAATGGATGAAATGGCAATCAAGAGTCTTTAGCGCTTCGCACAAAACTGGTTGACACAGACAAAGGACAAAATGTCGATCTCTCAGCATGCCTACAACGGGGGTAAGGCTTTGGAGACAGCCCTCTCGTAAATAAGGAAGGATAGGGAGCTTTCAACAACATCGACAACCCAACGCAAAGCCAGTTGTGGGTTTTTATTCACCAGCTTCTTAACTGGGCGATAAGATCGCAGCGATGGTGAGACCAAGATCAACAAAGCAGTTAACAGAGATACACCATAGGATAGAGACGATGTTGCCATTGCGGCCTCTGCGAAATATATATCCACGATAAGAGATATTATGCAGACACTGGAGAAATGAGGCTAGGAGTCAATGCACAGAAAGCGGATCTAGTCATCTTCACCAGGACTGTTTAGGAGGTGATCCTCCAAACTGAATGACTGCGGAAAATTTTTAGGTTCTAGACCCGATGTTAAGCTGGAAACCCAATACCCAAGAACATGTCAAAACTGGCTCCACGGATCTAAAAAGGTCTTTAGGGTGAGAATGGGGACTACAACCCCGCAGGGTCCACTAGCTATTTACATCACTCATCCGACCAATATTGCTGTATGAAGTCGCGATTTGGTGAATTGTGCGCGACAAAAAACCCTCCCTGAATTGCCTCCTCCATCTCTCAAAGGGATGGCCAAGTATTTTAGCATCCAACTTAGGTGGCACTGTGACACTCCAGAGAATTGCGAAGCGGACGAACTCACTAGTAAGGGTACAGTCTCTGTGAAAGTATCAATGGATGAACTCCTCCTCATTCGTCTGCTTATAACCTTGCTCTTCACACTCTGTACTCTTTCTGGAAGAAGATCTGCCATCCATGCCAATCGCCACTGCAACACATCTCGTCTTTCAGGATACATCATCACTAAGCGATTAAGGCCTACTCTCGATCCTAAATGCTCACTCAGCCTGACCAGAATGGGTAGGACAAAACTTTCATCGGCCATCAACATTCATTAGCGGGTGATGGTGTTCCTCACAATGCCTTTTGCATAAGCTGCAGAGACGAAGAGGAAGAAGCAACTATTGTACATCTACTCTGTAACTGCAACGCTCTCTGCTCCCGCAGAAAAAGTCACCCAGAAGCCGACTACTTCAACAAGCTGGTTGAACGAAGTAGCATCACCAATAAGTCATAACTCGATTGCAGAATGGGCTCAAATGGATCCGCGTGGTACAACAAGTGTGACTGCCGCCATCAGTTAGCCAGTTCATCCTAATCTATGCCAAGAGACGATTGTGGCCTTTTTTAAAACCAAATGGCCGTGATACAAAAGGGCAGCACTTGCGTTATGAGACACACAAAGTAAGCTACAACTCCATCACCATGTTTTTCATCAGCCAAGCGGCCTGTATTCCATCGAACATTCTGACAACGAAACTGGCAGATTATGCACACAGCGTCAGCAGCTGGGTATCGGGGCATCCAAGGAAGCGAAAAAGCGAACAGTCTCATGAAAAAGGAGTCTACGTTGAGAGAATCTCTGGCAATCTCGTATGCAAACAGACCGCTTAGCTCCATTAGGAAAACAACAGGAAGACGAAGCTCGGGATAGTCAGAACTAGATGGCATGGTATGGGTATCGGAGCAACAGTAAGGGGTTAGCAAGAAGAGATCATCTTCGTTGATCAGTTTTGGTCGCAAGGAAGTGTTCATGCTAATGGGAGTCCTTACCGGGCACAGTGCAGGTAAGGAACACATGTACTGCGTCTGAACATGCCGCATAATGACTTTGCTAGAAGCTGCAGCGACAACGAGGACGCCCAGCCTTAGGAAACAAATGAGTTGAACGGTGTTTAACTGCCTCCGATGACTCATATACGAATGTGGATGGATTTAGGAATAAAAAAGTCTGTCAGTAGAAAGGGCACAATGGCCCCAACGCGTTGCTCTAAGTGAAGCACTGCGGTAAAGTCGCCAGGACACCCATATACCTACCCAGCTAACTAAACTTATTTGTCCCCATTTGCTGTGCACAGCTTGGAATCGACTGTGCGACGACTGGAGGCGATGCATTGTTTCACAATCAGAGGAACATAGTGACGAATGCCGAGTCGAATGTCTCCTCTTTAGCGTGCGTCCTCACTGCGTCACCAAGGCCGTCAGACGGTGCACTTGTAACAGAATAGAAAGTGTAATACGACATCACCTAGTCCCCATGAGGCATACACCCGCTCACATATCCTAGCTCAAAGTAAGCTGCAGCCCGTGATGGACCTGAATCCCATTCGTTGAAGTTCCCCATCATATTCTTCATGTCGTCCCTTATGCAATCCTGCTTATCCGCCAGTTTTTTTTCCCCTCCCCCCCAACACAACATCTGATTTTGCACAAGTGAAACCTTGTGAAGCTAGTTTCTCAGTACAGCCTGCAGCCACTTACCATCAACCACTCATGGGTAATTAAGTTTCCTGCTGGCAACGGAATAATCACCGTCCTTCAAGGATCAATTCCGAATTTCACTTGAGCTCCCACTGCCACTCCATCCACTGGTGCGGGTTCAGTAAATTTCCATTGGACATCGTCTGCTGGCGATTTACGAGCGCTCATGTCGTTCAGTGAGATCATAAATAGAGAGCCGTGTCGGCAGAGTGCAACAGATGCTCAAATCCACTGGGATGCCTTTCTGCACAGTGCTCCTTCGGATTGGCAATGCTCTAGCTCCAACTCCGGCTCCGGCTCCGGCTTCAATTGATGGGAGTACACAGTTGCATCCTGGAGGATATTCAATATTTTTTTTGTCCATCGTTTTTCGTTAATCCTTCCGCACATCGGTGCATGAGTGTGACAAAGAGTGATTCGCCCGGGGACACACAATACAAATGAGAATTACACGTGGAAATCCTCTTTGCGAGTCCACCTGGCCGGAGACGTGAGGCGATGTTAGGAACTGGACGCTCAAAGGGTAGCACATTTCATCGGTTTACCAAGGCTTGGTGTGCTTTCGACTGGCACACGGGCCGGAGCGGGACAGTCGGAGCACATCAGGAACGGTGGCGGATATTGAGGATCAGTGCAGGCAATCGTCGGAGGCGTCGTCAAATCAAAAATCTGAAGGAAATTCCATTCCACAGACCGCAGCACATTCCGCTCCGAATTGTGCAGTCCCAGTCGGCAGGTGACTGCCACCCACACACCGCCACCGCCCCATGAGAGTTTTATTACAATTGATCACCTGTTACGTTTGTATGCATGCATGCATGGCTCCACCTCGTCATCCTCCAATCGACTGTAGCACCGGCAGACCCATCAACCAGGACCATCCCCAGCAGCCGGGGCCACATCGTCGTCCCTACGTTCGTGTGTTGTTTTGTGTGTGTTTTTATTGTTCGCATGACATCGTCGTCGGTCGGTTGCTGCTGTTTTTATATTCGTCCTGCCATTGTCCCGTTCGCAATTCAAATTTATTTAGCTATCCCGATCGGTAAATTCAGATGTCGAACATTCAGCCACCAACATCAGGAGCAGTCACAGGCGCAGGCTGCCGACAACGAGCCCCGGGATGGCCGGCCACCCCCTCGTTGGCATTCACTGCGGATGAGTACGGTCGTTACATTGAACGGAGAAATGTTTTAATAATTATGCCCAGGACATCAATGCAAATTAGTATATGTAAAGGCTTTGTTTTAACAGCTTTTTCTTTTTTTGCCCCATTGTGCGGCCGAGCTATTGTTAATCTGTTCGATTGAATGACTCATTAGATTTGCACGGTGCACGGCGAATGGTGCCCATTGAGCGCAAACCTCCATCAGGACATCGGTTGTGTTCGTTGTTTTTTTTTCTCCTGTTTTTGCGGCATAATTAAATTCAATAAATTATAAGCCGATTACCCGCAAAACCCACAAAAAAAAAAATAAAAAAAAAACAACAAAACGCGAACAAATGGCGTAGGGACAACCGGATCCTTTGAATTGCGAATCACTAGTGAGCCGCCGGCGCTTTGTCATGGTTTTAATTTAATTAAATAAATTCTGTGCATTTCATCAATCACACAAAAATTCTTTTTTTTTTCCTCGAATTCACGTTGATGTACGTACATGTGTCGATGGTAGGGTAAGGTAGAGAGGCAATTTCCTAGAACGTGCGTATCCATGAGAAGACTGCGGGTTCCTTTTGTGGTCTTTGGGAAAACCAGGTTCAAATGATAATAGGTACGACAGCACATTCCTGAGCCTAGGGGTGGCTTTCCAAATTTTTCCGCAGAAGGGACTCCACGACGCCCGCCGAGTTATCATCAGTTCTGTATTGAAACATTGAAACTATATTTAGACTTGTTTTTTAAGAGTTTTTTTTGGACGAATCCTGGGTACCTAGCGTCATGGTGTCGTGTAATTCATATTCAGTATAATTTGTCAAATCACCGTCGAGAGCCTCACACCTCACGAAAACCAGCGTCCTGTGAAAAATGTCTTTCGGGCAACATATCTCATCATGGACTCTCCAACTTGCCTTTACCATTTACCAATTCTAGTCTCAGTGTACTCTACCGTATTCAGTTCAATAAGCCAGTTAGGTTCCAGGATGTGGAAGCCAACATTTTTTCGCTTAATTTTTCAAATACCGGTTGCAACGCTGGAAGCAGTTATCCAAAATTTGACCTTCAGAATGGGCCTAGTACGACGTAGTCGCCGGCAACATTTACACAAAATTATACTCAAAAAGTAGACGCTAGACACCGTTTTCAGGCCATAATATAGTTTTTTTGAAGGCCTTAAATTGAAAATTAAGTAAATACGAGTCTTAATAAATCTTCCTCTGTTCCTGACTATCTTTAAGAATATCTAGTTTCGCCTGCTTTTTAATGACTCTTCAAATAGCTTTTCCACGGCACACTGGGAATGCCCGACGATGTCAGCGCAACTTGCGTAACCCAACAGTTTAGACCAATGGCCCTTGTGATGGTCTTAGGCAATCGAGACGAATAATCAGCCTCAATCCTATAAGGAAATACTCTGCCTCAACAAGGCAAAGTATAAGATTGCTAACGAGCTTTCTCACAGGTCACTGGGGCCTGATCTGGAAAACGAACATGTGCCACGGCAAGATATGGCGGCTTTGCCTGGCAGCGCATATTTCATGCGAATGTTCGGCAGTACTCTGGTTAAGGAACCTTATCTTCCATAGGGAGATACTCACCTCAGTGCAATTAAAGAATTCCACTACAAAGGCCATACTATAAAATAAAAGAAACTAAACAGTTGGACATATTTGTAAAAACAGCGCCTTCCGTGCTAACAGATGCGCTCTATCTACTCGAGTATCAGAGAGAAGAAATCTCACGGCAGCGTATCTCTTTGCCGACGGTCTATTGGTGCTCGGGTTTCGAACGCTTTCGAAATATTTGAACCGTTGCGACACAACCGAATCAATTTTTTCCTGGATCTCGAATTCCAATGAACCCAAAGAACGCAATAAAAAGTAAGAAGGAAAGTATTAATTGGGCCCATAACTGGCTTAAACTGATATGAATCGATTAATGATTCTCCTAGAAATACTATAGAAATTATCCAAGCCGAATTTATGCTTTAATACAGTAAATTAATATATAGATGTCTCTATCTACGCGCCTGTTGACAGTGAAGACAATACACATTTTTAAGTATACCTTCTAAAATTTGCCTAAAAAACTATTAAATTTCAATTTAAATAAAAAAACAAGTTCTGTGCCTAAACGATAAATAAATTATTTATTTTAAACAAGAATTCTGAAACAAACAAATTTATTAAATATGTTGAAATGTTGAAATTTTTCAAATTCATCTTCATCCGATTACTCGGACATTAGCCATCCTCTATTCGAAGTGAATAATATAAATGAAGAAGCTTCTTAGATCGCTCGAATGTTAGACGATTTCTTGGAGCGGAATGAACATGCGACCGACTTGAAAAAAATCTCTTGCAATTACTTTCTAGAATGAATTTATTTGCAGTTAACACAACTATTGTTGACATTGTTTACCTAAATGTCCACGGTAAAAGTTAGACAATTAAAGTCGACACGTAGATGAACAAAACTGGTTTGAACTTAACCAAAGCTGGTTGAAAAATGATGTTGAAATTTTCTGAAGCTCCTCGAAAGAACAACTTTTTTGGTAGTGATGGGCATAATCACATGATTTTAAAAATCGAGACTTTAGTAATCGAGATATTTAAATAATCGAATTATCACTCGAGATATAACTAATAAAATGCAGATAGGGACGCGTACGAATTATGAGTCGAGTGATATTCGATTAGTAAAGCATCTCGATTCTCAAAATCATTCGAATGACTACTGACTATTAACTACTAACACAAGACAACTCGACAAATATCTTATTTGAGTGAGAGAACAAGTAACAAAACGTAGTAGAAACCAGAAATAAGAGAGCAAGGAGATATTCAACTTCGGCGAGAATTTCCCCTAGTCAACGCCGGAGAGAAATGTGAGAGTAGTGGAACTCCCTTGTATATCACACATACTCTTACAAAAACCATGGATCCACCACAATATGGCGGCCGATTCGTGGATTTTGTGGGATAATGGCGGCAGATTCGTGGATTTTGTGGGAAATCGTCGGCAGATTCATGGATTTGCCCAATCTCATGTACTACTGTTCGGAGGGTGTTCAAAAGGTGACACCCTTTTTTTAAGAGCACATATAATACTTGGGTGAATAAAAATGTAATGCTATTTAAATAATACATGTGAATCTATTTACAGGAATATTTTGAATCAATTTAATTCTTCAAAGTAATATATAGGCGATCAGTTTGCAGTTGTATATCATTCATGAATTGTGAAAACTCATGAATTTAAATTTCATAATTGTTCAGAAAAATGTCTAAATAATGCAACTAAAACTAACTCATGAAAATGGTTGTCAAAATTTGGAATAAACTTCCATCACATTTCTTTAAAAAAATTACTAAAATGACTAAAAAAGTTATTTTTTTAAATGATTCATGCAAATTTTTCAATATTATTATTATTAGTAATTTTACACAAGTTTCGCGTGAATGCATTTATGTTTTATTCATACATGTGCAGAAATAAATATGTACATTAAGTAAAGTATTCATTAATTTCACCCTAGTGCTTCAGATAGTAATTCCCAAAAATGGAAGTTTAATAAATCTGCTTCATGAACATACGCTTTGTTCGTTTGCTTACCCCTCATTTCTGTGTTGAAAATTTAACACCAAAATTTGAAAAAAGTTCAGTAACGAGCGAATTTTTAAATAAGAACTCTAATTCACCCCAATACTACGGTTGGGGAAGGTTGTCAGCTGTTTACCAGCTGTTCGTAAGAGCTCACATGTATTCACAGACAGGGGAGAAAAAGCGTATAAAAAACGCTGTCAGATGAAATCAAGAGAGGTAGAAGTTGGATATCTCCTTGCTCTCTTATTTCTGGTAGAAACATACTAATCAGGTCCTAACCTGAATGAAAGAATAACGCAAAGGAATAGAACTCAAATATTACCCCACGTCTGGGTTCATTAATAAAAAAAAGAAAGAAAAAACATAGCCCATCACTAATCTTGGGGGTGGAAACACTTTTTTGAGGGGAATAACTATCAGGGGTTGCACCTTTTTGGGGTAACCAATTTTGTGAGGACTGCAACTATTTAGTGTAGGCAAATGTCAGGGGAGAGCATATCCGACACTTACCGAGTCGGCATAAAAGTATGAAAGTGAACATCGCAAGCTAGTCTTCAAGATGGACTTGTAACAGCGAGTCGATTCAAGAATACAGCGAATTCATTGAAAACGAAAAGCAGGCTTATTCAAAAAGTTATGGTACCAAATCTGTTCCTATTTTCTCGTCTGACGAGGGCTACTCGCAAAATGTCTTGAACGCATTTTTGCAATCAGATTTTTGGCTGAGTCTGATGTCCACTCCGGACTGTAGCACCTGCCATTGAACCTGTCAACTCTTGTCTGTCATGTTCGTCCAGCTTTAGAGGGTTCACAATTGCTTCTGAAAACTTAAGCAAAATTCAAATAGAAACTGTAATTTATATCTGTATATATAGAGAGATTCACTTCGCTTTCACTTGAGTAAGCAAAAGTGAACGAAACTCAACGAAACTGAGCAAATTGGTGTTTCTCACACATTTGTCGCCATCATTCGCTCTTTTAACTTCAGGTCAAATATACTTTATTAATGATGTATAGCAGCATCCACTCCTTGCCTGGCATAATTTACATGTTCACAGAAACTTAGCAAACCCTGTGGCTTTTCTTCAAATCTCAAGCTCCAGAATATTAAAAGAGTATAGCAATTTTAATGTACAGCGATCCTACCTAAACAATAAATGAAATGAAATGAAATGAACAACAGCGAGTCTATGTTTTCAAGACGAAGTCATTTGGGGCTCAAGTAACTTCATCTAGACTTTATAGTCAACGTCGGATACTCCAGTTATAATTGGCAAAGCAAAGAAGAAGACTATGACTTCACCACTTTGTTGCGCAATGGGCCAAGTCGGTCTCTAATCAAAATCGTTGGTCCTCTCTCCGAGGAAGGTGAATGGAAGAGGAAACTAATCACCGACTTTTATGATCGGGAAACTGGAAAAATGTGAATATAGTTCACAGATTCATCCACTATACCAGCTCAGATACATAGAGCGACTGTCTTCACTCACTTCTGGTTCGAGAAAGGGAGGAAGGTCCTGTAATCGCGGATACAAGACAACTTGGCTTGAAGTAGCGCGCTCGTTACAGTGGAGAGTGAACTGCAGCCTTACTACAGCTCAGCCTGAGACTACCTTCTCAACTTCTGTCATGTATTGGCAAATGGAAGACCTCTCCTTGCCAGTGTTCAAAACGTCACAAGTGCACACGTCTAAAGATAAGTGATGAATAATTCCACTTGAACTGCCATCAGTACTTTGGCAACCGTTTTCCTCTCATTGATCTCATCAACCACAACGATGGGGTGACATGTGGCCAAAGCATCTTTCGCAATCGCCCTTGATAGCCACGACAAATTGAAGCATCCCCGTGATTAGATCAGAACGCCACTCACGCTCTCACATCATTTGTCACACAAGCACCTGCAGAAACAGTTGCACAGATTGCGGACTATTATCAAACCCTAACGGCCGTCGGCCGCCAATCATTTTTCACAGCGCTTCGAACCCCCGGAGCGAGGCCAATGAATAATCACTAACACGTTCTCCTCGAATTACACGGCGTAACGATGACCACCTGACCACTGCAATCGGCCGCCCCATTTGAGCGAGTCTAATTTAATATTCATCAGGCATTAATTCTCGAAGCCAAGACCGTCGCGCCGCACGGGGCGCGCCCCTCCCAGCATATGCACACGGCTGTTGAGTGGCGCCCAGCGAAAGGCATTAAAAATGAAATGAAATGCAATGAACCACAGATTACGTCCATGAATGGCTAAAATGACCATTAACTGTCCGACCACTGTTCGGAGCGTTTTTTTCCCAACCCCGACACTGGTCCACAGGTCAAATAATTGCCGCAATTATATGCCACCTCCACCGCCACGTATGTATGCCCGTCCCCCGACGACGTGGCCATAGAAGGCTTCAGTCGACAGGGCGCTTGTACCGAATGCAAACTACCCAGAACCGAAAAATGGGGGACCGGCCACGGAGTAACAGATTTCTCATTTTTTTTTCCGACCCCCGTGGCCGATGGGGCGTCAGGAGCATCCTTCACGTTTATTCGCGTAATTAACTCGTGAATGGCGCTCTATGAAACTGAATACAGTGTGGTCCTAAATTATTCCCCGAGATACAAGTTTATCTCTTTTTCCTGGTTCCGGCATCACCCGGTCGCTCATACACCATCCAGCCATTGTCTGGCTGTTTCGCGGGAAGGAGTACGGCGTCGACGACGCGACGTCCTGGCGAAAGGATTGCTTTCTGATAAATAAATTCCAGGTCGATTCTTCGGGCTGTGTCGACGCGACGGGAACACATTCTGTTTAGTGGTGAGTGTCGGGCTTTACGGGCGAGTGTGCAGAGATTTCATTCGGTTTCACTTGGAACTGTGCCAGGACGACTATTGCGGCGGGGGGTGCGACGACGATGAAGAATGAAAAGCGCTCGAAAGCGGTCATGTGTGCAAAATGTTCCGGCCACCGAGATTTGTGGGGCTTATTTCTTTTTCGCCCCCTCCCCACGATTCCACTGCCGCTGGTCGGTATGCAAATTCTCCCATGAAAGGGTTAAATGGTGGCCAATTCGGTCTGGGGGGGGGGGAATGGGAATTGCTCTATGAAAAGGCGCTCAGAGGTTAATTTTATGGACACGAAGCAGTTCGGTTTTGCCGGGTGGATGTGCGCCCGAGCTTTTAATTTGTCTTGAAGGGCAATAAACTGGTTTATTGTTTGCGGGCGCTGGCTTATCCGAGCGGCAGGGGAACTCAAGCTGAATGGAGATGTGATTTGCGTGTGTCCGCTGTGTAGAGGTGTCTTTCCCAAGGGATCATGGTAACAAGCTCGACAAGTGATTCGATCGTGTTGGAAGGGGCACAGCAGTGGCTGGCTCTAACAATGTGGCTTGCAATCACGACAAGTTGTTGACGCATGCTGTGTCCAGCTTAGTCTTTCTAAGTAAGTGGAGAAGGCTACTTGCAAACTAAGCTTCAATTGCTTCGTAACATCGAAGGTTTTGTGAGCTACCCAAATAAGGATGACGACAGACAGACACTGAGACGATTCTGGTCGTGACAAGTTTGGCAACAACATGTAAGAAGACTTCGTCTCTAAGACGATTAAAGTGAATGATGTCTGTGAAAAGATGTCATCCGTCAACTACCGGCATACCCCTTAAAGGGTGGCTTCACTTTATTCCAAATACCCTCAAACTCTACGAACTGTATAAAGATGTGATTCTAGTCACTCGCTCGGCCATATCGTGCGTATGGACAGCAGTGCCCAAGCTAAGAGGATCTTCGAAATGTCGCAACGTCCATTGAACCCATTGGATGGATGCTACAGACTGCGGCGAGCTCTACAATGAATTGCACCGTGTGCTTACAATATTGCAATGTAGGCAAAATCAAACCGTGCTACCGACTACACTGGTGTCAAGTTTGGTTTGCCGTGCAAACACGAGAAGCGTGAATTCCTACTGCGATTTCTGGTCGCACGGTTCGTTACAAAAATTATTGTTACCTGTGCTCGACTTATGTTACAAATTTATTTACTTACTGCTAGAAAATACAATTTTAGATGAAAGTGTTTTGTATATTATTTTAAATTGAACAGAGTTTTTTTTCTCGCATTTTTCATTCGCAGAGAAGAATAAATGAAAACTAAAAAAAAGAAACTGATTTGGCGAATTTTTTGGTCGTGAATTTGGGGATTGTGTCCTCAGCTTGAAAGAGAATGATTGATTTGCCGAGAAACAATATAAAATCGATAATTAGGATAGTTAAACTATCTTTTGTTGAGACTTTTGTCGATAAAAAAACTCGCTAATTCAATGCTCATCTGTTTGAATACCAAGAAGTATTGTATTTGCTGGGAATTGGTTGTTTCCGAAAGTTCGCGGCTCATATGAATGCAACCTTTATTCGAAGAGAGTTGTTTTTACTGGGTAATAATTCCCTTCGCTATGTGGGAACGGTCCCAATGCCATTGTGTCTTTTGAAAATGTTCACCTATCCTCGCAAAAAAAAAGGAAAAGATCCTAATTTCCAAGAGCTATAAGTTGCTATAAGTCAAGACGCTCTCAAAGTTAAAAAGTGTACCAACAGCCACCGGCTAGCTCGACGTTTTAAGCCGGGCATACCAGGTACAACGATTGAATCCGACACCAGCAAGGGACCATCCACCGTGGAACCGAACAATATTAAGGCCATCGCTCTATAAGTCGGGCTGAGTAACATCAGCATTTCAATTTAAATAAAGTCCTTCATAGAGGGAAATAAAAAGATAAAGTTTCAACGAAAAACTTTGCATTCACCCTATTTGAGGCTTAAATTCTTGGGAAAATACCGATAAAATGATATTTTATCCATCAAGAGATATATCTAATGTCTGCAATAACACTTCATGAGGCTAAGTGCAGAATATTTGCTGAAGATGCGAGCGTATTGATTGTGTATCCATCATTTGAGAGAAGTCCTTTGAAGCAGGCGACCTGCGACTGCCGCTTCAAAGCCAACGCCTTAGGAACACCTTAGTCTCGCATCAAATTGAGGCGTCCTAAAGTAATGGGGTGCATCTTCAAGTTACCGAGTCTCAATTATTCCCCGTCAGCATTCAAACTAAACGAACACCCTCTGGGGGACGCCTTCGCTTTTATCTCGCGTCGACATCAATCTGACAGTTCTCTCAAAAAATTTGCATACATTTGCGCGATATTTTTTTCACTCTCTCATTCGTCCCGCGTCACTGTCCAGGGGGAGGTGGCGCAAGAAGGATCGCAAAGAGAATGGAAAATGTGACACTGATAATCCGATTAATCTTGCATGAAATTCAAAAAATCTAAGGCAATCCCTAAGGACACCGTTCCATCGGAAGCAGAAGCAGAAGCCGGAGCAACCTGAATCATATTTGTTCGCTCTGCGCCGCGCCGTCACAGCACGCGGGTCGGTGTTCGGTAAATCGTTTGATTCTTATCGTCAGCAACAGATACGCATTAGGGCTGCGTCAGCGTGGGAGTGTTTCTCTTTATCGGGCTCCCCGGTGGTGTAGTCCTTAATCCGCCGCCAATTGAAAAAGGAATTGATACATGACTTTGGATTTAATTGTTGAACTGACAAGGCGGCAAACGGTGCCCATCAATCTGCATGAGCAGCTCCCAAAATTGGCTCAATTGTCTTCGGGGGCTGGCGGTCGCCTTTGAGCGCGTATGACGTGCAAAATGGGGCTCACGAGGCGGCGGGTGTCCCATTTGACAACTCACATCCAGATGGATGGGAATAATTAGAACGCCAACGTCTGGTTAAGGGATATGCAAATTAATCTGGTAAACTCGCTGCCGGTGTAAGGGTATCGCAGCGTGTGCAGCGACCTGGGGAAGGCGATACAGCCCTTAATTAATGGGAAACTGATATACATATGTAAGTGGGCTGTGTGCGCTTTGTGTGTGTAGAAAGGCGGGATGGGGGGTAGGGGGCGAAGGTTCAGAGTTTTGTCTTAGTTTGGGGCAACGGAGGTGGAATGTATTGAATTACGAAATTGGTCTTCCGCCGCGTGTGCGACTCGGCACGACGCGGAAGGAAGTGATGGATCACTGATTCGTCGTAAGGTGCGGTTGCTTCATTTAGCAATGCTAATGGATGTTTGAAAACCGCCGGTTTTTAGTGTCATTTTAAGGCAAACAAATGAATGCGACGGTTCTGAAATCAGGCGTAAATAAATTCACTCAAGCGGACATGGAGAATCGTTTTGACTGAGACATGGATATGTGCACAGGGATTTGGATTTGATCCAATATTGATGACGTTCGATTCAAGGAATCCACGAACAGCTGATTGCGACGAATAATGTCGGGAAATGGTAGGACCTGGGTCCACCTAAGTCAGCTTTCGATGCCGTAAATGTGGTGAGGGATATGTCACTCGAAGGAAGACAAGGCAGGCGTGCAATTGACAATGCCGCTCATACATGCATTGTCTTAAGAAACCGTCGTTACATTATTGAGATGAAGAGGAGGGTCTCTCTGTCAAATCTGTCTTCTGTCAAATCCCTATGGAGCCACATTCACAGCTGCAGACAGTCAAAATCAGAGCTTCGGGAACAGGAAAAGTCGAGGCTTCAAAGAGCCTGCTTTATAGGGCAGACATTCAAGGGGCCTCGACCAGCCACTTGCTGACTGCCCTAGGATCAGTGCGATGAAAAAACACGCCGGAAATGTCCAGCGGACTGCCGAAAGACAGCTCAGCAGAAAATCAGTTGGGATGAAGTATTGATGGAACCTTCCCTCTGACTGCATCTGTTCTGCCCAACTATGGAGCAGTAGATAGGTCGTCGAAGGATTTTTTTGTTTACGTTTTGCGCCAGTGGACGTGGAATCTTCTTCAGGATACTCATAACCCTTGCTACCAGCATGAACGATACGTATCGGGCATACGTCCTAAACCACACTTCTGCCGCTCTCCCAGCGAAACTTTCGTTGGGTATTACTTCTCGGGGTTGGTTAGCGAATCAAGCTCAATCGACTGTGGTTGCCTGATCGGCTTGCCTTACTATTTCAAAGCCAGACTTCCTCCCACATCTCGGCTGACTAATTCATAACACCCTTCAAACCGCCGGCAGTAGAAAGTCGCGTGTTGTGCGTCTTCGTCGATGTCTTCACATTCTGGACAAAGGGGATCAACCTATGTATGAAGTGGATATTGCAATTTCGGCGTCGCTATAGCTGGAATCAGTCTGTGAGACCATCTACCTGTGCTTAAGGTGTCTCAACTGGCTTGCCACATTGTCACTGAGGTTGCTCTTTCTTCCTTTCGAATCCTATTTACGCCAGTCTCTGGGTGGTTTGTCGATCATCTCAGGTAGACCCTATGCACCTCGAGGGCGAGAATGTAGATGGGGACCATATCCGCAACCACACAGGCTACTTCGTCCGAAATTGTTCGGAAGCCATTGATTGTTCTTAGAGCGCAGAGCCTGAATGCTTTTTTGCTGTCTTCTTTATTGATAGAGCACCCGCTCTGGCTCGCGCAGCACATAGGGGAATTGAGCTTACCACTCTGGTCCTCCGATGGTCGGCAGCATACCGGAAAGTGCTGCCTACTTCTTTGACGCTTTACTCCTGCAGTATTCGACGCGCTTTTTGAAATTAAGTAGGTTGACGGGCATCACTCCTAGGTATTTCAGAGCTTCCTAAATAGCTGGGAACCACCCCGGAAGCTTGTGTATTCCAGAGTCCTTCGGCTGGTTATAAAAAAGGCCTCTGTCTTGTGGTCAGCTAGTTCAAGGTCGGAAGATTCCAGCCAATTGTTGATCCTGGCGATTGCTCCGTTTGTGGCGGTTTCCACCTCGTGGACGATGGTGTCCTGGACGGCCAAGCTTTCACTCCATGTGGCAGCGTCAGTCTCAGTACTCCGTCGAACATTAAGTTCCACAGGAGGAGTCCTGTGGACCGCCCGCCGTCAAGCTGGCGCCTGAGTTTCATGTTGGTAAACTAGTTGACGATTATCCTCTTCAAGTACATTGCGGTGAGCTCATTATATTCAAGGCTCTCATAGTGCAAGACCAGTTCGCCGAGTTTTTAATGTCCAGCGTAACTACGGCACAATATTTTTTTGTGCCGCCCCTCCATCCTGGACTCGTTATAGCTTCGCTTGCCGTATCGTCGAAGGGTGAGGTTGTAGTTTTGTACATAATTTTTTTGATCTATTCTTGAAAAAAAATCTTTAAAGAAGCTTTCGATAAGTAGCCTCAAACATAAAACAAGGGCTATAGCTCTAAAACTGGAAGTCGGCTCTGGCTCGGCCACGGCTGAACCTGAACCGACTTCGTGATGGTACGGACTGCCACTGCAAAGACTAGATTGAGGGACAACAAAAGTGTGACCGCCTCTAATAAGGAACCAGCTGCTCGTTTGGAGAGGAAGAGCGAACATTATCCTCTCGCCTCATCCGAAGCGACAACGCTTTATCCAAGCTCAGGCAAGGACGACTCAAGGGCAGGCAAGGACAAGCCCCATCCTGAAGCGGGCATGACTAGGTTTCACAGAAGCAATTTCTACTACTCCAACTGCGGGCTCAGAGATTTTGCAGACGACTACTGCAGAGAACGCCATTAGGACCATCCAATCCAAGGGCTGGCTCTCAAGCTCTACTGGGCATGCAAATAGACTGGAAAGACTACAAATTGAACAGGTTGGAAGTGACAGGAAATGAAAGGGGCCGAAATTGACCCATCCTATGTATTCAACCACCTCTGGAAGATGTTAAGAAAAATGTGAAACAGCTAATAAAAGGTGGACCTCTCTAACCACTTGTGAGACCACTCAGATCTTATGGCCCAAGATCAATAGTGCAAAAACCGACAAACTCCTACAATGCGACAGGAAGTTGCTACAGATGGTAGTTGGAGCGCATCTGAACTCCGAAGTACCATGAAAATGCAGAAGGGCTGTGGTGATGAAGAGTAAAGAGAGGATACTCCTTACTATCACTGTCACCGTCAGTTGAGGCACAGAACACTCCCAGACCGCCAGGATCTAACAAAAATCTCTACAACCTCTATTTTCAGGATGGCTGTGCAACACGATGGCAGATATGACGGGTGCGAGAAAAAAACCACCTACGGGCATCACAATGGGTCCGACCGGCTTGCACGTCTACCAGTTTACCTAACCTAACACGCCCACCATAGCTCCCCTGAAGATTGTAATTGCCTTCAAATTTCACGATTTCTTGGTAACCTTCACCAGTCAGCAGTAATCCCTCACATTTACCAATACTTCTCAGAGCATACACCAATCCGGATGGCGGATGACACTCCAAGAAGACGACTGTTGCATTGTTGAGTACTAAAGGTCGTCCATCTCAAATGGAAACTGTCGCATGAATTGCCTGCAACACTCCTTCCATTCGTCCACCTCAACTCTACGCGATAGTCCGGTGAATTAACAATGAATCATGTGCCCTCTGGAATAACGAGAGAAGCAACGTGAACCAACGCAACCAACAGCATCCACTCAAACAACAGCGGTTATGAAATGAAAAGATAATTGAAATGGGGAATGCCAAGAAGTACCTGGCGCCCGACGCACAGACAAATCGAAATTATTATTTTATCATTTAAAGAAGCACACACACACACACACACCAGACACTGTGGCATCGCTGGCGCAGTGTAACCTCCGTTGCATCCACGTTCTAGTGTATCCATGGCCAAGGCAGAAGCGGGAAAAGAAAAAATCTCCCAGATAACAAAGGAGAAAGTTAATTATCTAACCAGTTGCGTTCACTTAAACAACGAAAATTTATATCCCCCGAGAGCGGGAAAACGAGAACGACGTCTTCCGAGGAGCCGGCAGAAGGCGGCGAAGGAAGGACGGCCACAAGCCAGAGGATGTATGTACAGCCACAGTTGGTCGGTAGCCAGCAAACGCAGCTAACGTCGCAGTTATCCTTTTTACTTAACTAAACTGTTTATCTAAGAAGAAGATGAAAGATTCATTCAATGTCGAGATGATGCTCTCGGCTCTTGTAACGCTCCGACCATCGGCCACCCACCGAGCACCGAGCACCGAGCACCGAGCGACCGACCGTCGGACAACCATTGCAGCGCTAAAGTGGTTACCAGCAAATGTCCTTTTCTTATTATTTTATTATTAGTGTCTCCCCTTGTGGACTTCGTCTTCGTTTTCGTTTTCGTTTTCATCTTATCCTATTTTTTTTTTTTTCGCTGTGCCCTGTTGGATGTGAGATTGCAGCGCCCAACGCGATGAGACGGAGACTCCCGGCGGTTAGTTTGCCTTTTCATTGAGAAGGGAACCCATTCAATTTCTCACTCACTGTCAGCGAGTGTAGAAGGATATTTAATTATTGCAGTCTGGCAAGGAGCACGGCGGCGCACAGGTAGGATTCGTTACGAAGATGAAAAGTAAACCTGTAAACTGTTGCAACTCGGGCCTAGCTCGGTGCTGCACTGATGCTGGCTTCATTGGGTGCGCCGCCGACGACGACGGTGCTCATTTCTCTGGCGTATCACTGGGTTAAACTTTTAATTAAAAACGAATGACAAATCTCTGTTCCGGAGGAGTTTCTTGAAGCACCAAACACGCGGCCCGGCTGTTCGCTGGGGCGTGAGGTGTGCTTTTGAACGATTTTTTCTTCTTCTCATTTATCATCGGGAAGGTTTGGATGTTCTTTTTTTGTTCTTTGCTGCAATTCATTAAGTTTCTGTTGAGGGGGAGGACTGCGTCAGACGGGGGTGGAGATGGGGTGTTGTTTTCAGAGCGAATTGGAGGCGGACAACCTCCCGATTTGTGTGATTTGTTCGCGGAGTGTCTCATCTGTTGCATCCTGCTCGATGGCAGCCATTGCATCAAGGCTGTTGGCATCTGCTTGAAAGCCTTGATATCTACAGGCCTCACTTACAAGACAGTGCTCCCTGTTTACTACACATAAATATCTTTAACAGCCGTATGAAGACGTAAAAGCTTTCCTGAACCTTCCCTTAGATGTTTAATTTCAAGTTTAGATTGCCATCGATCTTGTCCTACTCTTCTTCTTTGTTTTGTACCACAGTCGGGCTTTGAGCAGTACCTCATCCAATGAGCTAGCAAAACACAACAAGTCTGACACTTTCTTGTCCGAGGGCACTTTGTTGCATTATGCCAGCCGAGACCAGAGAAGACGAATGAAAGCTGTTCACTGTCTCGACGCAGTGTCCGGCAATTTGCAGTTGGGCTCGGGTGTCATGAGACATGCTTAGTGCTTTAGTCTTTGTTGTATTTATTTTGAGTCCTACTTGGTATGCCTCAGCTTCTAGATAGTAAGCCATCAAGAAGGTCCATTATCCTATGTGAAATATGTCATAGTCCATCGAATTCCACAACTTTCTTCCGTCAACGCTGCACGGAGTATATTGCTGATAACCACCAAAAACAATAGTGGCGACAGTAAGCATCCTTGACGAACTCCAGTTTGGACCTCCTCTGACAACTTGCCGGTGTCCAAGACACGCCACTTACAACCGTCGTATATAGCCTTCAGTGGTTCATGCTAGATGATCCAACGCGAAAACAAGCCTGGTTTTGGTACAATTGAGCCGCCTTGTCAGCGGAAGCGGAGTCGTGCTGGAGGATCCACGGTTTATTTTCGAGGTTTTTTTTTTTGTTGGCTCCATCACTCGCTTAGCCCACCACACCATCACAGTGGCTGATGTCCCAGACGCTGGTGCCCACGTTAAACCCGTGGAATGAGATCCGACGCTGACCGATAAAAAAATTCTAGCACTCCGATAGTTGAACGACACTTCAATGGTGAATGCTTTCGGATTTGTAAAAGGGATCTTCAAGTGACCATTTTTCGGGTACTGTCGAAGCATTCCCCATTCAAGGATTCCAGACAAATGAGGTTAAAACGTAATTGCCACAAATCAATGAGTTTACTTCGTGTTCCAAAGCACTTGGTAGTACTTGTTTCAGCAGACTAAGCGGGTAGCTTCAGTGCCGAGCAGGAGAATAGCGGCACGCTTGCGGTTGCACGACTCTGCTCGTCATACGGGGCGGGCGGTTGTTACTTACTTAAGGTGGCGTGTACAGTCCGAGGTGGACCTGGGCCTCAACCAACAAGCGTCTCCAGCCAGCTCGATCTTTAGCTAGCTGTCTCCAGTTTCGCACGCATAATTGGTTGAGGTCCCTTTCGACTTGCGTGCGCCACCTGAGTCGCGGTCTTCCTCTACTGCGCCGTCCCTCGGGGGTGGATTCGAAGACTTTTCGGGCCGGAGTATTGGTTTCCATCCGCTCTACATGACCTAGCCATCTCAATCGTTGGATCTTCACTCTTCTGGCTAAGTCGATGTCGATAAACAGCCCGTCTAGTCCGTCATTATATCTCCTTCTCCACTTAGCATCTATGCAGACGGGACCGAAAATCCCACGAAGAATTTTCCTCTCGAAGCAAGTAAGAACAGCTTCATCCGCTTTTGACAAAGTCCATGCCTCCGCGCCATATAGCACGACTGGGACGATTAAGGTCTTGTAAAGCGTTACCTTGGTTGTTCGAGAGAGGGCTTTGTTTACCAATTGCTTTCTTAGCCCAAAGAAGCAGCGATTGGCAAGAGTTAATCTTCGTTTGATTTCAGCGCTGGTGTCATTGTCTGAATTGATAGCGGTGCCTAGGTAGACAAAGTTTTTGACTACCTCACGTCTGCTGTGATGTTCTGACCGAGACGTCGGTGTTGGGTGTCCTTTCTCGTTGACAGCATATACTTGGTCTTACCCTCGTTTACCGCTAAACCCATCTTCGCGGCCTCCGTTGCAGTACCCACAAAAGCGCCATTGACATCACGCTGCGTTCTTCCGATAATGTGAATATCGTCGCCATATGCGAGTAGTTGGACGGACTTCTGAAAGATTGTTCGAGTTTTGAACAATTCTTTCAAGAACGATGTTGAAAAAGTAGCATGACAGCTCGTCGCCTTGTCTGAATCCTTTTTTGACATAAAAGGTCTCGGTTAGGTCTTTACCGACCTTGATGGAGCAGCGTGCATTCTCCATCGTCATCCTACATAAACGGACGAGTTTGGTATTGATGCCAAAACTAGACATTGCTTTGTAAAGCTCGTCTCTATAGATGCGGCCTTAAAATCGATGAAAAGGTGGTGGGTATCGATTTGTTGCTCCTGGGTTTTCTCCAAAATCTGCCGCAGTGTGAATATTTGGTAGATGGTGGATTTTCCTGGCCTAATGCCACACTGGTATGAACCGACCAGGTTGTTGACGAATGGCTTTAGGCGTTCACACAGTATGGCAGATACGATTTTGTATGCGATACTTCGGAGACTGATGCCTCTGTAGTTGGCGCAGTTCAAAGGGTCTCCTTTTTTATGGTGTCTGGGTGTTGTGGGAATCGGCGATGACCAGTGTTGTAACTTTTCCCACACACCAATTGTGCTTATTTTACCTCCAAGTGGTAGCCATCGGGTACTGGTTGTAGTTCACCCGAGCTCAACTTGCCAAACTTATAAGTGCGACCTATTGTCCTAGGGCTGGCCCTCCAGGTTGGGGGTTGTGCCGTCAGGGTAACTGCCCGGCCACACAAAAAAAATGTAAAGTTCCGAAGCAGCAACAAGCCTCGGAAACGGATGATTTTACTGATGACACCACCTATTTGCAAACAAATAAATCTCGTGCCTATAGCCAGCTGAGGACGGTAGAAGAGAAAAAAAGAGAAAGGGCCTAATACTTTAATACAGACTGCGGTTTAACAGCTTCTTCTTCTTAAGGCGCTGCAGTCGAAGGTAAACCTGGGTGTCACCCAACCATGGGCGATTCTACTAAATTAAAAAAATGAATGTCTTTTATGAAAATATACGCTATACAGGCGACTGCTACAACATCAAAAGGAATTTAAAAAGCAGCACCACTTAACAAGTTATGTTGGACCTACCTTGATATGTACAGTACCAGCTTCAACGACGTCTGTAGAGCCCTCCTTTCCAGCATTGAAAAGGATAAGGACGTACCTGCGAAGTACGCAATCGGGAAAGGTAGAGCTATTCGGCCCTATGTCAACTGAAAAAAAAAACATCTGAAAGAGCTGAAGTAAAACAACGTTTTTCACCATCTAGTCATCGACAATTTTGTGACCATTGATTGACGTTATTAATCAAAATCAAAAAATAAGATTTGTTTTTTTTATGTTATACTTCCTCAGACCTCGTAGCTAACCCAATGCTTGAGGCCAGGAATTGCCCAACATGCCTCTCCAGCCAGCACGACCTCTCCCCAGCTGTCTAGAGTTTCGCACACCAATCCGGCTGAGGTCCCATTCGACGTCTGTGTGCCACCTTGTGCGTGGACGTCCTCTGTTGCGTTGTCGCACAGGCTCAGAGTCGAAGATTCTTCCGGCTGGTGCTAAGTTATCCATTCGGTCTACATGACCTTGCCATCTTCGGCGTTGTATCCGTAGACGCGTGACTAGACTCATGTCGCTGTAAGTCCATGTAGTAAGTAACACCTGCCCTTGGTTTGAGGGGTCCCCCGGTTGGAATCCCAATTAAAGCAAAGTTAACAAGTTTTTTTCCAGTTTGCAAATCTAGTCCAGTCACCATTTGCCGTTGGGACCCAATTAACGGCACTATCACTGGAGTTGTCGATCAGTGGTAGTAGTCTGACCAACATGGTCTAAGTTTGCTGGCTATTTCGCTGTCAACCCACCTCCCTAACCTAACACTGACTCGGCCACAACGAGCTCATGAACACCAACCCTGCTCCAGCAATGAGGGTCTTCCAATCCGAGCCTCCTGGTTCGAGAAGGAGAGGAATGCGAAAATTTCGACTTAGAGACCATGTCATCGCGGACGCAAGACACCGTCTGCGATAGAAGGGTACGCTGATAAATAAGTAAGCAGTCGAGACTCATTACCATAACGCGACGGCGACCACTGATGGCAAGGACATTAAAAAGAAAATTAGCACGACAGTCTAAAGAGACCGTTGCTCATTTCTAGACTGAAGCTCCTTGGCAAGGGGTCTATAATGTGCCGCATAGAGCTCGTAAATGTCTAATTAAACATTCGGGCGCAGCATTCACCTATTTACCATCCGACAGAACGGAGTGCCTCTTCTTCTTTACAGTCTGGGATGGACCTGGGCATCAACAAGCCTCTACAGTTGGCACGATCTTTAGTCATCTGTCTCCAATTTCGCAGACCAAGTTGGTTGAGGTCCTTCACCACTTGTCTGCGCCATCAGTTGCGTTCTTCTAGTGCGTTGTCCCACTGGTTTGGAGTCGAAGAATCTTCGGGCTGGAGCAGTGTTGTCCATGCGCTCCACACAGCCTAGCCATCTACTGCCTCTGCTAATTAATCTTCCAAACTAGTGGCAGAATGATGGTGACGTCCCTGAAAATGAGAAGGCCGATGAACTTGCTAGGCAGGCATCTGCCCTTCAGTGTTTGTTTACCGGAGAGGTGCACATCCCACTAGAGGCAGTCAAGGCTAAAATCTCTACGCTCCTCCTTGAAAAAGCAAACTTCTGATGGTCCAGACTGACAAGCTGTGCGACATCAAGGAAAATATGGCAACCGATCCATAACATGATCTGAACTCGTCATGATATCGCCCGATTGGTGGTGGTCTGTGCGGGACACTGCCCGATAGGAGAGCATGTCATCAAACAAAGTATGCCACACAACACGTCGCAGTTGCAACAACACAGCTGAGAGGGAAGCCTCAGCACATTTTATTTGTGTCCACCCGGCACTTGCTAGAACCGGACAGAGAGCCCCTTCATCAACTCAATAAACGAGATCTAGGGGTCTCACCGAAACACCAATTCCACGTACCAACGCCCACCTAAGCTCGAAGAACCTTCAGTTTAATATTTTCCAAAAACTCGAAGCACTTCTGACGATAGATGACGTCCCTCATCTACTCCCAATTTCCATCGTCCACGTAACCGCAAAAGCATCGACCTCTCGGGTCCTCCCTAATGATCCGTCCAAGGAATTAATCTCCCAAGTTGCGAATTCCAAGCGAGTCCTTATTTTAAGCCACAAACGACCATTAAAAGCAGGACCTATCGGTGGGCACCTCCCGCAGTTCAAACGACTCAAACCACATAATCAGTCGACACCATCGACGGCGAGACACTGAAGGACGCAACCTTTCCTCCAAATTATCATCGATTTAGCATGAACCCATTAAGCAATAAATTCTGATGGGATCTCACTTTCCGATATCACGAGCGCTCCGTGTAACGGAAGCAACAGCTCCTGGCCTGTTGGACGTCTCCGCGTTAAGTGTGCTCGTCGTCGTCGTCGAGGGCGGTGTCTATGCAAATTATTCAGACACTCCGCCGCGCCGGGGCGAGCGCCCGCAGTCGAAAGAAGGCGAAGGATAATAAAGAAGGATTACCCATCACATAAATAAAATTTATTGTCATTTTATTTGGGGGGCGCTTCTCGTATTGGTGGCAGCTCACGAACATTGTGCATTTGCTTGCACTGCGAGCTTCGATATCTCGGATAATCACATCGAATGTCGTCCCCATGCATTATTCACCGCGCCAGCGGCAGCGGAGGGGCTGGGTGGACTCATTGGAATGCCATCCGGGGGAGTGGAAGCGGTAAGTGCACTGTAAGCCCTTGTGATGGTAAACAAGCGATTTTGCTCCTTAGTCGTGTGCATTATTAACACGCTACACTTACTCCAAGATGCCACTGAAGGATTCCTTATGACAAGGGCTCCAGATAGCACAAGAGTGGTGCCCCGAGCGACTGCTGCACCGTCCTTGGCTTGGGTTGGCCTTTGATGAGGGCGAAAAAGGATTTCCCTTGTTTTCTCCTGCACTCTGCCATTCGAGTGCTTTACTGGATTTCTTTTTTCTCGTTCACGTGCAAATTCAATTTAATAAATCATTTGCAAGATTGAGTGAATGTTAGGCACCCTCACAGCTCTGCTCGGCTGTCGCCAACGAGCCAGCGTCATTTGTGCTCATTCAACAGTGCAGTGAGCGTCCTTAAGGATGCCGGCATGTGGCAGCTTCGTGTTACCTCAGTGGCATCAGTCTTCTCCATGCAGACGCACACATCATTCAAAATTCACGTGCAACCAAGTGAAATACAAGGCAGTCCATTGAGGTAAAGGTGCACAGGATACCATGATGGAATCCTGGATGAAATGCGCCCTCGAGTCAAGTAAGCAATAAACTACAAAATGAAAACAAACACACATGTGTGCCGCCTTCCCAACTTCTCCACCACCTCCACCACGACAGTGGTGTGGATCTTGAATTCAAGGAACTTGGAGTCGGAACTCATCCTGTGGCACTCGTATGCATCCTTGTTCGTTATTCGATGAATATCAAGTAGACCACATCAATGATTAGGCCCTGACCCAAGGAGTCGAAATCAGAGTCACCCCCCTCCCCATCCTCCTCCCCCCGCAGTGTGAGGCCTCACGTGTGAGTGCCTTCGATTCGTTGCTGGTCGTCTTTCTGGGCGCTGGGTGGGGGTGGGGCTCCTCAAGTGCAGAAGCAGTAAAATTCAGTTATCGGAAATGACCCGCAGCAGGAAATGGATCATTTTTGTGGATTACAGGTTGAATAAATTCGAACGAAACCGTCGGTCGGTTGCATTTCGGAAAATTCAATTTGTCTGCATATCAGGTATTTCTTTCTTCGGCACTAAGGGCCTTTGTTCGTTAATTGAATTCCGGAAACAAAGGTCGAGTCTTGTGACGAGCCATTACAACGATGGCAGGTCCAGGGCACTCGGTAGTAATTAGATCTCATTGTGGAGACTGTGCGGCTATGGGAGTGGTAACATATCCAAATGTCAGTTGGGCACTGAACAACCATACCCTAGTTCATACGGAGGAATACAACATTGAGTCCGTTCTTCTCAAGCCCAGGGAGAGGGAGTGCAGAGGCTTAGATCCTATACCGCTTTTCTAGCCGAGAACCTCTTGAGGCAGTGGTTTTCGGATTTCGGTTTGGACAACTCGCGCTGTTGTGGGAGGTACTCGCCGTGATTGGATGAGAAATACGGAAGTGTGCGAGCAGCTGCTTCTTCGAATGGAAAGAGCTCTGCATCGGTGGTTTGCTCACGTGGCACGATTATCCTCATCATCACTACTGCCGAGATGGGTCTTAAATGCGGTTTGAGACGGCTTGGCAGACCCAGGACCAGGTCCAAAAACTCGCCTGGTTAAACTTGGACATGACTCCTGATGAGTTAGAGCTGATGACAGAGGATCGAGTGTCCTGAAGATCTTGTGTGCGTGCTTTGTCCTAGCGACCCCTTCAGTGGACCACGCGGGCCACTTTTCTTCCAAGACCTTGTTGATGGCTTCGGGCTGTAGCTCACGGCTGCTTGGATGATTTTGGCCTTGAGTGCTTGAATCGTTTCCGGACTGTTGGCAAGTGGCATAACATAGGCCCTTCACGGTTCCCACAAAAAAGTTAAATGCCAGTGACCAGGGTATTAACTTAGCTTTCACTGGGATTCGAACCGGGGACCCCTCTAATCAGGGACACGCACTCAACCAACTGCGCCTTCCAGCTGTTACTTACTATATGGGCTTATAGCTACATGAGTCTAGCTACGCGTCTACGGATCCAAAGCCTAAGATGGCTAGGTCATGTAGAGCGCGTGGATAACTTAGCACCAGCCCGAAGAATCTTCGACTCTGAGCTGTGGGACAACGAAACAGATAACGAACGATAGGGCTGCCAGGAGAGGCATGTTTGGTGAGGACCAGATTCACCTCGGACTGCAGCGCCCACGGAGCCAGTGTAGTCGACGAATTTTTGGCTTCCGAACTACATAAAGAAACAACTCGCAGAGTTCGCGAATGTCTTTCCGCCTGCATTCATCCTTCCTCGCAGATGGGACCATATATACTTACTTAATTATCAGGCCGGTGACCCATGGAGTTTCCGAGCCTGAGTAATTGCTGCCTTCCATCGTTGACGGTCCTGAGCACGCTGCTTCCAGTCATGAAGACCAAGCTGTCTCGCATCCGTGATTACTTGGTCTTTATACCGGAGATTCGGTCTTCCTCTCCTTCTCGAACCAGTAGGCTCGGATTCAAAGACCCTCTTTGCTGGAGCATTGTTGTCCATGCGCTCGATGTGGCCGAGCCAGTGCAGTCGACGGATTTTTGCCTTCCGGACTACATCCACATCCTGGTACAGCTCGTAGAGTTCGCGGTTATGTCTGCTCCTCCATTCGCCTTCCTCGCAGACGGGACCATATATCCGACGTAGAATCTTTCTTTCGAAGACACCAAGAATCCGCTCCGATGTCCAACAACGCTAAACGTCCAACTTTTGGCTCCCAATAGCAGGTCTGGCAAATAAGGAGTTTTGTAGAGCATGATCTTAGTCCTTCAAGTCAGGAGTTGTTTCGACAAACCGAAGTAGCGCCCGTTACCAAAAGTGACTCCACATCGGATCTCCAATAAGATATCATTTTTGTAGACTTCACGTTTGCCTCGAAGTAGACAAACTCCTTCAATACCTCAAAATTGTTGCTGTGGGTCGTCATGTTTTGTCCCAGGTGGTGTGTTTCTTTTTAGACAGCAGTTTTGTCCTCATTGACCCTAACATCTCCTCGTTTCGCCCTTTATTCAGTCGCCGCAAAAGCTTCCACTACGGAAGACTCGACGATGTCGATGTTATCTGCGTAATCCAACAGTTAAACTGGCTTGTAGAAGATGGTGCCTTCCGTGTTTACAGCTGAAGGCCGCACAATATTCTCCAGTATCGAATTGAAGAAGTCCGGCTTGGAAGTCGTTGAGCCGAACGGTACATCGCGTATATATGGGTTAAAGTGGTGCGACACAACCGGATCAATTTTTCCGCCATTTCGACTCCTTTGCGCTTGAGCCTATGGTGCCCTGTCCGATTCTAGCAAAATTTGGGTATTTTTAAGGGATACATGGAAACCCGTGATTTTGATGATTTGGGCATTACCCGAGTAAAATGAAGAGCCCGGCACCGCCATGCCGTGCAACGCTTATGTCTAGCCTGGTCACTGGTGCCCCCAACGCCATTGTGCTGCTACTAGATGGAGTCGGAAAGCAAGTGATTGAACTCAGAGGAGACAATGTGAATAGACTCGCTTGAACACTGACGTCGTCGTTGCGACGTCTGCGTCTGTTTTCTAGCTATTTGCATTAGAGTTGGGCAGAAAATCACTTACTGCGATTTTTTCACAGTGATTGAAAAATCACAATCTCAGTATACCTGCGACCCGTACTGTATCTTGACTCCGGACCCTGGAGTCCGTAGAGCCCCTAGAGCACGCGAAACTGGCAACGAATGCCCCCCATTTGAATCGCTCTCTAAGCACCTTCCAGAAGCTATTTCTAGCGCTTTGACAGTCGATGATGCTTCTGGCCAATTTTCGTTCGATTCTGACATAAGTTTCAATTTTCGTACGTTCATTACGTTGGCCTCCAAGCGTTGCGTCTTGAGTAGGATACTGTACCGAGAATTAGGGCTAAAGTGTAAGGCTTCGACATAAGCCTGGAGTCTGATATTTGAACAAATTATCAGGCTCTGGTGATCTAATGTAGGTCTTGTGTTCGGAAGCAAGCTTCGTGGTTTAAATTCTGAGCTAGATTCGGAGATTCAAGGGCTAGATCGTTGTAGAATCTCTGCCAGTGATAAGTTTGACTCAAAGGCTTGGTAGTTCAATTCTGTCGTTGGTGCAATAAGGCATCTTAACCCATTCTTTGAACTCTGGCAATTCATTCGCGCCGCTGCTTCCGTGTTATAGTTGATAAATGCGCCGACTCCCGCGCTGAATGCTCATGAATCGATCTCGAAGACACCAAATTGGATGTACACCTCTTTCGAGTCAGTCACTGTTCGCCACTTTACTGTCACTAAGTCTTGCAGAACCCATCGTCATCTTACGACAAAGCGTTGTGCATGGCCTCTTTCACCTCTGTCACCAGTTGCAATGCGGCGCGTGTATGCCAACATAAACCTTCCACGGACACAGTGTCCCACTAACCCACATCTCGGCACAAAGCCTGGCACGGCAAAGTTTAAAGCGTCAATAAAACTTTCAATCCGCTTGTGCAGCAGAAGTTCCAACACGCCGCAGCCGGGCAATTGTTCTTGAAACTGCTGTCGTATTTGATTTCACGCTCATCACTGTCTGCGCCACCCCCGCCAATGTTCAAACTGCCTCACAGACGCCACTCAGCTCGGGTGAGAAATGCTAAATTCTGACACGACTTCGTACGTGACCTCCTTCGGAGTGACGCACCGCTTTTCAAGGCTTCTGGATTTTTCAAATCTCCCCCGTAGGGCTGTCGCCTTGTAAGTGCCGTTGTTTCGTGCTCCTTCTCTTCCTACCGGTCACTAGATGGCGGTCTGTTCGACTGCGAAAAATGACTGAAATGACTCTCTCTCTCTCTCAGAAAGGAGCAACTCTCTCAGCAGGAGTTTATTCATGCAACAGTTTTCACTAAACCATGAGCCCCCATGGCCCCCCATGCCACCCCACAAACACACCCATGGCGCGGCGAACCGTCAGATCTCCCGCAACGAGAGAGCCGAGAGAGCGACTGCTACCTTTGACGTTTGACTGAGATGGCTTTTTTTCCGCAAAACGCAAGCAATTGCGCGGATTTCCGGAATGCATCGTCGAAATAAATTGCGTATACGACTTGGTGTCCCCCGGGGACGACCGACGTCAGGTGATGGGCTTCCAGGTGAAACTTCGCAGTCCGTGGTGCAGAACCTTCTTGCATGTCTTCTTGACTCGGCGAAACAGCAACTCTCGCATCTGCGCGCCGCAGCACGGAGCGCACGGCAAAGTGAGCGAGCGAATTCAAGAATCGCCACCCCCCGCCCTGGCTGCCTTCTTAACTTACTTACACACATGTGGGCATACCTTCGCTTTGAACTTGTGCCCACGGATAGCCACTGCACACAGGCACACCCACCCTATCCGGGGCGTCTGTGTGCGTGCGGACCTAACTGCTGCCTGACTCTGTGGTTGTTGTTTTTTTCGCCGTTTCGCTCCATGTTCTCGAGTTCTTGTATGTGCGACCCCGTGGACTGTCAAAATTCTCGGCTTTGTTTTTGCCTGACACCGTGTTAACTTCGTGCGCGTGTTTTGTGATGGAATTTCCACAGAGTTTCGTTTGATATCGTCGTGAAAAAATCCCCAAAAAGCAGGGATTGACAGTCGCTAAGGTAAATCGGTGAAAAAATCCCATATTTTCAAGTGAAAGTTGTGCAATTATCCTCGTGATTATCCTTGTGGTGCACCCGCAAATGGTTCGCAGTTCCGCTCTTGGTTGTCTTTCTTTTCGGTGGGTTTTTTTTTTTCATTTTCTTCCTTTGCTCTGGATGATACCTGCTTGCTGCCAGTGTTGATGAGTGCTGTGTGTAGGCGCGCGTGTGTGTGTGGGGGGAGGGGGGTGTAAGGACAACATCCTGCAGATTGTCAGGTGGTGTGAGCGGGCAATCTTCTTTTGCTGTTGCTGCTTGCCACAATCAAGGCGAAAGAGACGCGCAAGAAGTGGCAAAAAATGACACAGGATATCCTTAAATATTTGAAATTGGTCATCGCCATATTGTTCCAAGGATGTCGCGGTGCGGCATGGAGCACAAGCTTGCATGTTGTACGCCGCAGTTAAACTCTCGCTCCCCTTTGCCCGCAGAGGAACATGAAATGGTTTCGTGTTGTTTTATCCAATTTTCCACTCTTCACGAACTCGCCGTCCACCACCCACCCGCTGGCCAGTCCACCTCGTCATTCCATTGTCGGTCGTTACTTCATCCTGAAATTGTGTGGAGGTTAGTGTGTGAGTATGAGTGCGATACCGATACCTCTGCCATAGCAGATGGCAGAGAGAGAGATTCAATGTGTGTACCTAGACGGTGCCGAGCTTAAAAGGCGACCACTTGTTAGAGAAAAACAACCAATACATGCGCACCGACAACGGCTCGACCACTACTACGACCGCCATTTCGACTACAACTACCACAACAATAAGGCGCAGTGACAATGGCACGGGCAACAACAAAAACAAAGCAAGAGGCAACGTCAAATGAATGTAATTCAATCCTCGTGGTGTTCCTTTTCTGCTGTAATTGCGCGCTGTGGTCGTGTGATGATAATCGACACGATATGGGGGGGGGGAGGCACCCCAAAGGGTGGTGGGTGGCAATTGATGAAGAATGGTAAATATTCTCACGTTCAACGGCAGCAGTTTTTTCTTTCGTTTTTCTTCCCATCCATCCTTTATGCCACGAATTCATTCATCCTCCATCCCCCTTCCGGCGGGGCGGGCGTTGGAATCCCTTTCGCCGATGCACATTCTATTCGCATTGACACTTTCAATATCCTGCCAAACCCAGTTGGGTATCGTTCCTTTGTACGAATGCTTGGCTGAACTTCTCCTCTGTCTCTGCTTGCCGTTTGCCGTTGCCGCAGTTCACTATCTATTGTCAAATTTTGACACCAGGCCGGGTGGTGTGGGGGGAGGACAGCACTATGGATTGATTGAAAATATTTCCATGACGGAGTGGGTGGCGGTTAAGAATCGAAACGGAAGTCTAGATCCCCTGTTGCATGTCACACAATTCTATTTCGAACCAGGGGAGCAACAAGCACACTCATCCACTACTTCGTCAAGCAAAACTTGGCCGCACACTCAGCTCTTCCTCGTTGTCGTCGATTGTTCGTTGCGCCGCGCCGCCTTCCACTTTGGGATGGATTTAGCCCGGGTTGTCGTCGCCATCGCCTGTCATCCACAATCTTCTTGTGCATCTGGCCTGACTAATAACATAAAAATGGATCGCCGCTGTGGGTTGGAGTTGGAGGAAATGCTTAACTGGTTCAAATATTGTACATATCGCATGTCAGTGGCGGAGGCATCCATCTTAGCTATCAGCCTCGTCTCTCTCTCTCTCTCTGTGATTCTGGGTCATATTTTACGTTGCTTTTTCATTCGTCCTGTTGTGTGTAGTCATCGCCTCCCGCCTGCCCTGACCACGGAATGAACATCATGACTGTGCCTTACTTTAGTTGGCCGGACTCTCAATGAAGTCCCTCCACGATTTCAATCTCGTCCCTTCACAAATATGGGCAACTAGCCAAAAACCCCTTCATATGGCACAGATTAAACGAGTATCTTTGTCCCTCTTCTTTTTTTCTTTTTTTTTTGCTTACAGATACAGTATCTGCGGTTGCATCTGCTGGGAATCTCTGCTCTTTTTTCACATCTTTTTTTTGTGTATTTTTTAGGTCACTCATTTGAATCCTGAAATAATGATTCGTTCAAAAATTCATTTCAGTTACACAATTGCAGTCGACGGCTGACTATACGGCGGTGGTGGTGTGCGTCTTCACTAGGAACGGTTTCAAATACACACACACCCTCGCACCGGTGGAGGAGGCAGGACGTACAAACGTATACATATCAGTTCAGCAGGGAACCGACCCGTATCCCTATCGCAGTCACATGGTGTGCCGTGTAAATTGGGGGCGCAGGAGGTGATCATTCGATTTGTTTTGTGTGTCGCTTTACGGTTTATTTCGCGTGTTTAGTTTCAACTGTCCCACCGAAGGCGAAAACGAACACACAACCGAGTGTACACAGAACAGAAACACGAACAAAAAAAGAAAAAGAAGAGTATCTTTTGACAATTTGTGTCTATCTGTATACGGGCACTTACAACAAGTTGTTTACGGCGGGTGTTTACTTTGATTGTTGTCATTGGCGTTGTCGTCGTTGTTGTTGTTTTTTTTTTTATTCATCGTAATTCTCTCTTTTTTTTTGGTTTTCTCTCTTGTTGTTGTTGTCGTCGCTGTATATCCGTCGTGTAGTAGTTTTTTTTATCGTTATTTGCTCGTCGCAGGACAGTCATTGCGAAAACGTGTTGCGCCACCGATAGACGCCGGATGTTTTGTGTAGCATGATTGTGAACGCTGGTGGCGGGGACACTAGAAACTTAACCTTAAGTGGAATTCGGTCGGGAATAAATTGCTGAATCAGTCGCCGGGGAATCGTATTATGATTGGGTAAGTATTTACTCTTAAATGTTGAATCGATATACATTTTTCAAGGGACTCGAGAATAGTTATCTATCGTGGACTAAATGGGGGGAGGATGCCTGTGATAAAGTGTCCTCTTCTGCTGCCGGAAAAGGAAACACCTAAGTCTAGAACCAACATGCTTTGTAGGTGTTGTGCTTTGCTAAGTGATCTTTCTCCTTTGAATCAATTGCCTACTCTTAGGCGCAGATTGATTTAATTACGGCAGAACAACAATTTTGTAATGTCATGGCAGTAGAGCCTGAATGACGTTGAGATGGGCTTCCCGGCTATCAACGAACCTAAAGTGATGCGAATATGGGTGGGTATCGATCGCGTAGTCTTTAGTCGTGAATTTGTGGAGTGCGATCGGCACCTTGTGGATCGCGTTTTCATTCTGACAAGTAGAAGAATTGTAAAATCAAGAGGGGGGAGGGGACATTTCAAGAGATTTTGATCGTTGACTTATGCATCTCTTGCCTTACCAAGATTTATACATTTTTCTTTGTAATGGTTGAATGTTGTTTATTTTTTTATAATTCGCGACTGCTTAAATCATATTTCTTCAACGACCCTAGTTGTTTCAGGTCCATTGCAACTCCTACGCGTCGTCTTAGGACCCAACTATAAGTAACGTAGGATTATTTGAGTAATTTTATTAGTTTTACTTGCTCAGATTCTGTCGATCAGAGACTCAAAGTCGCTTGAATTTTTAGCTTTCTTTGCCTATATGTACATCTCCGTGACTTGTCGACAAAGTCGTTCCATTCAAAATTGCTCTAAAATACCGAAGAAATATACTGTGACCATAATTATGATGGTTTCGTTCAGTTTCGTTAAGTTTTGTTAATTATTATCACGATATGAACTGCTTTTTACGTACTCAATGACACTCGGTATTGGAATTTTGGCTAAGCTCACAGAAGCAATTATGGGCACTTTAAAATTTAACGATGCTTCTAAGTTCTTTTCAATCTGACATGAGTTTAAGTTTACTCAAGTTATTTGTGGTTGGTATTTTAGTATCAATTGGGCTCCGTTGAGTTGTCCCAGAGGCACGAAGTTTAAATCTCCTCCAAGCGAAGTCCTGTTTTTTCCAGCAACTACTTGGTATACGCATCTTAGGCGACAGACTAGTGCCATCTCCTTAATATCCTTCTTGTTAGCATGATACTACAGTCTGCAATGAACCTGGTCCTTAGCCAGCCTGCCTTTATATCTAGCACGCTAACTGCCTCCAGTTTCGCACGTCAAGTTAATGAGGTTATTGTTAATTTTGTGTGTCCCACCTTTAATGTGGTTGTTGTCTGTTTCCTCTTATCTCAATAGCTCGCACGTGAAAATTCTTCCAGCTGTCTTTAAGGGCTAGACGGCTAGACTATGTAGAGTTAGACCACGCATGGACGTTATATTTAAAGTCTCGCACACGAGTGGACAAGGATATTGTGCACAACGGGATGTGTTCCATGCATTATCTAGATCTGCATGGAGCAGCTTTTTAAGGCGCAAGGCCCGTAAATGCCCTACTAGACCCCAATCACTGTATAGCCCTATAGTTGAAGCTTGAATCTTCTTCTGCCACTACAGTCCGAGGTGAATTCGTCCCTCAACCACCAAGCTTCTCCAGCTACCGCGCGTCTTTTCTGTCCGAAAACAAGTTGGCAATACATGACATAGATAGTCACACCCGGCGTTGGATACGTACAGGTCTGGCTAAATTCGTGTCGCTGTCCAGCCCTCAATCCAATCAGGACCAAAGATCTGTGATCAATGGGACCCAGATGATCACTGTCTTGTATAATTTTAGCTTGTTTCTTCTAGAGAGTGCCCTATTGCAAAGACGTAGGCATTTGTAGACTCTTCAAATCGGGCCTGAAATTGACGAATGGGTGGGGAGTGTCAATCTGAACTTTCTGAGCCTTTTCCATTATCTGATGCAGTTTAGAAAATTGTTCTATTACCGATTTCCAGGGATCACTTCTGGTGAGGACCTGACTTAAACGGTTCACACACAACGACAGAGGAGATCTTGTGCGCAATTCAATTTTCAAGCAGGCTGCTGAAGGAACTTTGTTTTTTGTTTGGTTCTTCGGTAGTTATTCCGCATTTGGACTGGGAATTCATGCTGAGAATTTACAGAATAATGCTCCAAAAAGTATAGCGAAGACGAAAGAAGGCAAATGACTTGAATTAGGGTATAAGACTTAGGCCAAATATAGGTCCGTTGTGACAAGGCGCTGATTAGACTACGAGCGAACCAACATCACAGTGGCCCGGTACAACAACGATAAGTGTCCTTATTGTTGGCCTACTAGAGTAAGTAGGCTCAGACTTGTTTTAGAGCAAGTGTCGACCAACATTGTTTCATGGCAGCACTCACCCTAAAAGTATATTATAAAATTCCATAGTCCCGAAGGCAGCAGTAGATGTACTGACGATCGATGGCGCCAGGTTAGTACAAGCGTTCTGACCGTTCCGTAAAAGCCTTGATAGAGTCGGCTTACAAGGCACATTGTATATTTTTTTATATTTGCAAACTAAGGTTATTCGAAGAGTAAGAAGTGTAAGTGGTGAAGAAAGGGTGTAATGAAGTGGGGTAGGTCAGGAGGGAGCAACTGTAGGTAGAAGCAATAGATCAACAATGGTCTAAAAGAACAACAATACCACTTGGAACTAAAACTTGTTGAAGTGAGTAATGAAGTGAAAATATCGGACGTGAAAGTTCATCGTCTCGACAAGAAAGAGCTGAGCCTAGAGGCATCTGTTAACGACCTAAATACAGCGAGATCAGTTGCATGCAAGCGAAGGGATAGCTTCAGGGATTACCTGCAAAGGTTGAGCGATTGGCGCATATGGCGGATATACGTTGGAAGGGTTTTTTGAGATTTTGTACTCATTTGACGGAATTCGTTCAGTTTGTCGACAATCTGTCGATTTACCAATTTTATTGTGATCCAAAATTCTTTTTTTTACTATTGAGGGTTTGAGGGTTAGGATGTTGGCTGAACAAAAGGGGCCCAAATGATGTACATTGTTTAATTTAACATTTGGTGTTGCAATATCGGTTTAGTGTTTATTTTGTATATCCAACAACGTCCACTGCTTACATCGGTTTGGTCAAATCCGTGTGTCCATGTTGGTCCTTTCGGGATGGGGTGGTGGTATGATAGCCTATTTAGGCTGAGTGCTATCGCTGCTTTGGTAGAAGCCATGCAGCTCGTTGTTAAGTGTCGTTGGTAACTTCTACTCGCTTAGCAGATTTAGGGCGTTGAGGTAGTGTTATCCGGGTATTGTGTGTCTCAGGTTCCTAATTGCCTCGTTAAGATGGTTGTTGATGTATAGAAGCTGCCTTCTGAAGAGTGCTACCATGTACTGTGGCAAAGGGATGATGCGTGCTTCGTGCTTTCGACGGTCCCTGTCCATCGGTAAATATTCACAGTATTTTCCTTGCTGGTCTTAGAAATGGTGTGCCATATTGGGAAGCCGTACGTTAAGATCGGCCGTGTTAGCTGCTTGTAGAATAGCAGCTTTGTCCTCTGGCTTAATCCATTTTGTTTACTCATCAAAGGATAGATGCGATGGAAACCTAGGTTGGCCTTCTTGAAAGTCAGTTTCGTGTGGCTGTTGAACTTCAATCTTTACGTGAAGTTAACCCCGAGATACTTGGCCTCTTTTTCTGTTGTTATTTTCGATCCGTAAGGAAGCACGGAAGTTTATGCCTCGACATTTCACTACTGATCTGCACCCACCTCGGAATGGTCTCCTTAGACAGATAAGTAGCGAAGTTCCGGCATTGATGTGAATACCCCATTTGATGTAGTAGCCAAATTTGTTAGCTGTCTGGATCTCCACCCTTCGCTTGGCGATCAATGGTTGCTTCGAGGTGGCATAAATCAGCGAGTCATCTGCGAGTAGACAAAAGTTAACTGTTAACTTGGTTGAAGACGGTTGATCTGCCGTGTAGATGTTGAAGAACATCGGTCCCAGCTTCGACCCTTGCGCAACTCCCGTCTTGGTGCTCCGCTCAGTTGAGCTTTTGTTCGGCTTCAGCTTTTGTTGGTTGCGTGCCCAAACTCCGAAATCAAGATCCTGTCAGAATGAGGGTGACGTGAAATCACGTATTTTTCCACTTGCACATAGAATCTTCTGGAGTTCAGAAAGCTATAGACTATTTCGATGAGGTTGTAGGGGAATCCCATCTGATTCAGGTTGTAGATGAGTCCCTCCATCCAGACCGTGTTAAAGGCCTTTTTCACGTTTCCACATCCAGACTTCTTATTTGTTCAGGGCAGCTACAACATCGTGATGGAACTTCGTTAGAAGATGTAGCGTCGAATATTTTTCCCGGAATCCATACTCTGTCAGACAATTTTCACATCAACTCGTCGCACGGTTTGTACGTCAAAGAGTAACACAGACTGATGGTCATTGCAAACTTTTGTGCTGCAGCAGAGTAATCGCAATTGACAGACTGTCGCACAGTTAATTTGCCCCATAACATATTTGAATTGGTCTTGTTGGGGGCCACAATGTGTCCATTTGGTGCTGTATTGTAAGACGTTTTCAAACACCTCCTTGTCATCGTGAGACGTAGCTTGTGTTGGTTGTATGCCCAAATTCCGAAATCAAGATCCTGCCGCACTAAGGGTGACGGCAAATCACGTATTTTTGCTCAGTTGGCGGAGACTGCACATTCTTGTGGTTTCCGGGCTGTATGGCGGGACTATAGCAGTTCAATGGACACCGCTGCTAAACACCATCTTTCATTGAGTCTCATGATTCCAGCCAATGTCGCTGGAATTCTCGCTCCGATTAAGAAGTCAAAATATTGTGAGGTCCTTTTCAAAAGATCTCACCAACGCACGATGATTCACATATCTACGTATGAAATGTTGTGTCTATTCTATACCATCGTGGTGGCCATTAGTTAGCCCACTCTAGGAAAACCGAAAAGTTACAAAAGATTAAGAAAATCAGCAGATTCCGAAGAGAACAACCACTTCCACGTGAACTTGATTGCTGACGGTACTAGCCCAAGCCATACACTCCCCAATCAGTAGTTCCCCGATCAGACCAGAACATGGCGGAGGCATTTATCCCGCGTGGCCGCCCGCCTATCTCCTCCATTATGAGACCGTGCATCCTTCGACAAATCTCAAATGGTGTCAGTTGCTTAGCGAGTTCCTTCCAAGCAATTCCAAGCAACACTTACAACAACCGCTACACAGTATCACGCACTCTTCTCATTTGCAAGACGTCTCATAAATGTCATATTCGTTCAAATATTTGCTTTGGAAAAGTGAACCTTGAGCAAAAGTCTTGAGAACTTTCTCAAGATTCCCGCTTTCTCTCTGCTTGCCGAAACTGCTGTGCACAAGGTTAACCTCTCTATTGTACGAACTTCAAGTCCTTCTCGTCCGCATCCCATGCACACAGCAGCCATGTGTGTGGGTGAAATCCAAAGGAACCAACTTTCCCAAGAAATTCGACCTCTGACGACGTGCCAACCAACAAAGCTGCACTGCAAGGACACTGGTGTATTTTTTTCTTCTGCTCTCCCCTCGTCATTCCCCCAACCCGTCACAGCCCACCGACTGGTTGCTGTTGCATTGTGCCACTTCTTACGGCACACCGCACTCACATCTTGATAAAACCCCGAAAACACTCGCTAACACACACACACGCAGACGTCACTGAATCCGCATCCTTGTCGCTATTCAATGAATAATAGAAGAGTTTGTTTGTCCTGACTTTTGCGAGAGTGCGACACGGAGCCACTTGCACATCGACCACAGCCATGGCACACATGCTGGTGCGCTGCTGCTTTAGGACATAATTCGACACCGGCTCGAAGTGTGAGGAGGCACCGCGTGCAAAAGCGCCACGTACACTGCTCGCCTCTGACCTTTGGGTTATCGAACTGTCAACGGCATGGCAAAATCAACTCGGTTGTACTCCAGCACCCGGCAGCACTTAATTGCCTCCTTTCGTGCAGGCGACGAAACTCATCAGCATCTCAAGCCACCGCCTGCCGAGGGGTCCCGTCCTCCTGCCCACAATGCATGCTATGCACCGTTCACCGGGGAAAAGTTAATTTTCGATCAATTTTCTCTTTACGGTGTGGCACCCTGTAGATTGGCTTTAATTATGATTAGAGGAGCAAACAGGGAAAAAAGTTAAATGTCTGTCTCTCGTGACGTGGAAGGTTGTCACAGCTGCTGCTGCTGCCTGGATGGGTCAGATGCCACTCAATTTACTTTGGAGCGTCGCCGGCAGCTCTCTGGTGGTGTTGCAACTCGGACGGGGGCGTATTAAAAATTCATGTAGGACACCGGAGTGACAGGTCAAAGGGTTGAACTTTATCGTCGTTAAGTTGGAAAAAGTTTCACAGGTCAATGTGTTGTTGATAAATTCGTCTTTTGACACACAACGCCAGCAAAAGTGACTGACGTAGGCCTGTGCTGGTTGAACGATTGAACGACTTCTGCCTTGTCGTGGCCACCCTCCCCGTCCGGCATTAAATCAATGTCATTAGTCAGAGTTTTGCCAGAGCTCCCGGACACGTGCGGCGGATCACAAAGGAATTGACATCATTTCATTTATTTCGCGCAATTCTAAGGACATTCAAACCACTTTGGCAGGAGAGTGCCTGCCTGGAACAACAGTCTTTACATTTCGACTTCGTCTTCAGTTGTGCGAACATTTTCGGAGAAAACGTTGAATGCCATGTCAACTGTGCTAAGTCCATTCACAAGTTGGAGCATGAAATCGTTTCACAATTTCCCATCCTTGTTGAAATCGCGAAAAAATGAGGAATCGCATGGAAGAGCAGATCTCATTTGCTTATGAGTAGTGAGGCGACCAACCAAAGTTCTCAGTGACGGCATAAAGTTAGGTGAGCGATTTGAGCAGGAAGCGGAGTCAGTCACACGTAGGCAAGTACATCCGGCTCTAATAGGAGCAAGCGGTTTTTGGTAGGACTTCGTGTAAGCCAAAGGAGTGAATTGTCGCCTAAGTTCTATCCGAGGCTCGTTGGTTCGACGTCGTCCACGATCAGACGTTCCGTCGCTCGTCTTTCTTAACAATTGGGAACATGCTAAAAGCTGACAGAGTTTGGAATTATTTCCAGAAGCGCAGACGTTGATACACGAAGAGGATGACATCTACATCACGACGTTTTTTTCAGGATTTACAAACCGATCAGCTGTAGTCGATCGAACATCCTACGAGCGTGTATGCCAATTGCGCATTGTGCGGTTATGACTACGATGGTCGCCCTGAGTGAACGTCTGCTTAGTCTGAGCAGAGAGAGTTATCGTTTAAGACTAAGTGCTGGTCATATTTCGGGATTGTCGGCGTGTAGGGTGTAGTGATCAGCATAGAAGGAGGATCTCCTCCTGGTGTTAGGAAAGAGGTTGTATCACACGTAGCGTGTTCATCGGCTCTGCGACGGTATAGTATGTCACAATGTCGCACCACCCACATGAGGCGTATATTGAAATGATCAGCCATCTCGTTAAGAGACAGCCTGCAATTAAGGGTTGTTTTTGAATTGATCATGACATTATCTAAGTAGATTCCATTGCCCTTGAGCCAGGACAGTGCTTCTTTTATCGGAATGATAATCACTGCAGTGATCAGTGAGCTTCAAGGAGAGAGCAATACTGAGGTCTTTGGAATAGACACCTACACCCCTTCGTCCTTCTTCGATCCGTTTGTTTAGAGACGCAGGGCATCAACTGATGGAAAATTTCTTCTCGAAAATAGCTTGGAGTAGAAGGTGATCAGTGTTGTTGGGAAGGAAGTTGAATTCATTGAGAATGCCGATAGTGACTTCGGACTACCGTCGCAGTGTTTTGAGTCTCGGTCTGTGTAGGTTGCTACTTGTTTACCAAATAGTTCCAGAGAAGGATTATCGACGGTGTGCACCTCAACGCTCCGCTCATACACATGCAGGTCAGTCTTTGCATTCGATTGAGTGCCTTAAAGGTGACAGCTTTACTTAATGCCCGTTCATTAGCGTCGGTCTGACGATCGAGATACAAATCCAGTAAGCGATGCGATAATCGCCATTTGCCGTGTAGGGCAAAAGAACCCTTCTTCTTCTAATGGCGCCACTGTCCGGGGTGGACCTGGCCCTCAGCCAACAAGCCTCTCCAGCTGGCACGATCTTTAGCCAGCTGCCTCCAATTTCGCTCCACAAAGTTGGTTGAAGTAATTCTCCACATGTCTGCGTTATCGGTTTCGTGGGCGTCCTCTATTGCATTGTCCCACTGGACCGGAATCGAAGGCTCTTCGGGCTGAAGTAGTGTTGTCCATGCGCTCTACACGGCCTAGCCATCGTAGCTATTGAACCCGTAGACGCCTGGCTAGACTCGTGTCGTGTTTGAATTTTCTTCTCCAAACACCGTCAACGCAAACAGGGCCAAAGATTGAACGCAGAACATTTCTCTCGAAAAGACCAAGAGCTTCTTGGTCTGCTCTGGAGATTGTTCAGGCCTTCGCGCCATAGAGCAATACAGGGATGATCAAGGTCGTATATAATGCTTGGTCCTTCGAGAAAGGGCTCTACTAGTCAATTGCCTCTTGAGTCCAAGGATTGGCAAGAGTTTTTCTGCGTTTAGTCGCGGTACTGGTGTTGATCGTACTGTTTACTTGTGATCCGAGTTAGACGAAGTACTTAACTACATCGAAGTTATAGCTGGTTCTGGTCGAGTCATCGGTGCTTTGCGTCCTTTCTCGATGACTTCGTTTTGCCCTCATTCCCTGCTAAGCCCAATTCGCCGTTTTAATACCAGCAAACGCTTCATTGACGGCTCGACAAATCACGTCAATGTCGCCCTCGTATGCTAGCAATTGTACGGCCTTTTGCAAGATCTTTGCCGCTTGTGTTGGCGAGTGAGTTTTGCACGACCTTCTCAAGTATGATGTTAAAAAAATCACATGACAGCAGGTCGCCTTGTCTAAAACCTTCTTGCCATTGAAGCCTGAACGTCTCGGTGAGTTTTTTCAACCTTTTCCAACCTCGAAGGAGCAGCGAGAATTCTGACGAGTTTGGCAGGATATGGCGTTCCTATAGCTCGTCTCTATGCACCCAGTAATATGCTGCCCTGAAATCGACGAATAGCTGGTGGGTGTCAATCAGCATCTCCTGGGTTTTGCCAGGATCTGCCGTAATGTGAAGATTCGGTCGATTGTGGCCTTCCCCGGCCTGAATCCGCACCGATGAGGACCGATGAGTCTAATGACGAATGGTTTCATGCACTCACACAATACGGCGGAGAAGATCTTATAAGCGCTGTTTAGAAGTTCGTTAGTTGGCGCAGTTGAAGGGGTCTCCTTTTTTGTAGATCATGTGGAACCCTATCCTGGAGAATACCTAGTTCCTTATTTTGCCATGAAGGAAAGGAGAAGCAATATTTTAGGGGAATGAATGGAACGGACTGGATTACACAGTCAGCAGTGGAAACAAATTCCAAAGTGATGTAAATCGGAGAGCCTTTTTTTTGTCGGATGTTTTTTAACACTACACTGGATCACTCAGACTCAAAAACTGAACTGGTCCATTGTACTAACAGGCAGTAACCTACATTCAATGATATTTCATGGTCTGCCGGAGGAATACCAGCGGGCGCTTCTGTAATGAGGAGCCTACATCATCAGCTCTCACCTCATCAGCACCAAGTGATCCGAGCAAGGGCGGGACAGTGTCAGGGGCAGTGCTCTGCAGTGTCATTGTCTTCTCCACAGGCGTTGCAAAGGGTTCCATCGTATAGGCCAAACCCATTTAGGGATTTGGTGATGGTGTACTGGCCCGTTAGTAAGTCGTCTGCAGATTTTTTTGACAAGAGAAAACAAGAATGTCGCGTATTTCTTACAGACGCTTGCATGCGCTTGGTTTGTCTACATCCTGGAGAGCCAGAAGCCCAACCATCGATGCCGGCCCTACCCGAGGACGCGGGTAGTCCCAACGCGGGTTCGGGTCCTACGAGAACCTCCTCTGATCCATGTCTAGCAAGTTCATCGGCGATCTCATTTCCCGTGGTGATCCGGGACAAGTCTTAGCCAATTGATCCTGCCGACTCAATTCAGAGAAGACTCGCATTCCTGGACTATCCTGGAAATGGTTAAGGGGTTGCGTAGGGCCTTAAGCACAGCTTGACTGTCGCTACAGACTCAAATACTCCGCCGATTCCAACTGTTCTTCACAATATAGTGCGTGGCCTTTAGGATCGCATAAGTCTCCGCTTGGAAGATCGACGCAAATATACCTAACGAGGTGGGCAGTCTCATGTTGTCGCTCTGTCCACAAAGGCGCCAGCGCCAGACCCTTCCTTGGTGTTGGAGACATCCGTGAAGATTCGACGATATTCTTTTTCTGGCTCAGACTAGGGGAGGAGGTAGGAGCTTTTTTTGTTTTCAAAAGGCACTGGAATAGGGATTAAACCAGTGGCTCCAGCTCGAGCAGTACATGCGGTTAGATTTGGAAGACTCTTGCTAGTGAGCCGGGCAGAAGAATACCGTGGAAGTTGCTAGACTTTTTGGGTGTCCTCCACATCAAGACAGCTTTTCCAGAAGTCATTGGAAAAGATGTTGCCACCAACCAATGTTCATCAAACAGCGATCCGGGTGGAATTGGCGTAGTCACTCAGCTCCCACCCAACTTTCTGCAGATCTCACTACTCTTCTTACTACAAACGCTCCTCCGTCGTATCCTTGACCCTACCTCATACCCGATGGTACTTCCTCTGCACACCACTCCCAACCGCCCCTCTGAGCGTCCATTAATTAACTAGCAAGTGGCCGTAAATGTGTTGTCCATCTCATGACATTGTCTGTGACGCACATCGCATCCACTCGCACAATGAATAAAAAATGCATTGCCACGTCCACGTACAGTAATTCATTATCACTCGCCCACCCACTCACTCACTCATCTGGAGCAACATTTGGCAATTATTTGGCATTGATTCAGGAAGCATGTACCACATCCATCAGCCACGAGTGCGAGAACACACAAATAATGACTTCAGTTCACCTCAGTCCGGCACTGGTCCAAGTCCGTCGAGATACAGAGCTCGGTGCGTACGTGTCGCAGCGCACAAACAGCGTGCAGCGTTCATCTGTAACGAATTGACTGACTGGACCGACACCACATTGTCCCACTTAATGTCGCCGGTCGCATCGATTCGATAAATAATTCAAACAACTCCCTGGGGCGACCTAAATCACAAATCAGCCAAGCATTTCGTTTTGTATCCTTCCACAGCATCTCTTCCTCTCGCTCTCTCTCTCTCTCTCTCTGTCGCCCGCTCAGCCGCACCCACCCAACGCAGGAGCAACCAATCAGTGGAGCATGAAACTGGAAATAGGAAATCAATCGCACTTCTGTTGCGGATATCCTGTTCTGCCAGCCACCATCCTTCGGCCTTCGGCGTTCGTCCCTCGTCTGCCAACCGATTCACTATCATCAGCAGCCTAGAGACGTTGTCGTCTCGGCACGATTTGTCGAGATGGTCCTTGAGGATTAAAGTGAAACACCCGCTGCCCGGCTGCCACGGTGCGGTGCCACTGAAGGAGGCACAATTTTCTGCGCTCGGCAGTCGGCAGCGCCAGCACCAGCACGGCTGGGACGACGGCAAATCACGGACAATCGATGGGAGCTGTCAAGAGCAGACTTCTTAATTTAATTATTTCCGGGCCATTAAGTCGCTACCAAAGCCCTAGTGGGCCGGACCCCGGCCACGAAGGGTGACCAGAGTAAGGCGACTGCAGTCTACGAGCTCTCTCCCAGACGCCGCGCGCCACCCCGTCCAGCATCAATAATTCCCCGTGTGATTTGAGGTGTTATCGAGTTAATCGATGAATTTCACGGATCACTTGCCGCCCCCGTGATGACCACCACGTGTGGCGATGCCGTGACGTCCCGTCGCTGAGTCACCCTCGAGTGTGGCGTTCTAACACGGCACCGCTCCAGCGACAAGTCTCTGATGTTTAGCACCAGCACGGTGGCGGCGTCCAAATTAGCGATGGTCACCGACGACGGTAAAGGGTGGTGCGGTGAATAGTAATTTCGCAACAATCGCCGCCATTGTACTCGGACCCGAAGTGCACTACACGCTTAATTACCCCGCCTCATCGTTGCTGGCCGTTGTTTGGCAGAAATGAGTTGTGCGTGGGGGCGGCGGCGGCCGCGACGGCAAGCGAGATCCCTCGATCAAGGAAGTGTGGTTGCAAATGGTAAATAGTAATCGACGATTACAATGGACGGCCGGCAATTAGGCGGTGACACTGAGCAGAGGGTTGGCGGCGCGGCGCGGCGTGGTGGTGGATCACGTTCTTGCTGTTCACTGGAATTGAATCCGATAGTTGGTGTGGAATTGCAACTTCAATTGTTGTGCCATTGAGTCTTGCATTTGGGCAGTGATTGCAAGTGTTTTGTGCGAGGGACGCACCGCACCGTGTGTGGGTCGTGGGGTGGCGGTGTCATTGAATGCGTTAATCACTGTCGTGTGAAGTCCGTTTCTGGAATGTCTAGTTGGGGGAGTTGATTGTGAAGTCATTTGAATACAAACGTGACTGTGGGCTGCTTTTGCTCGATGTAGAAGGGGAGGACAACTTGAGGCCAAGGGGTCATCAATGATCGCTGAAATACACCGTATGCTATGGCAACGCATTAAGCGACAAAGGACGGAGCTGCTGAGCGACGAGACTGTGTGACGAACGAATTTTAACGACGAGACTAGATGACTGGTCTAAGGAACGAGTCTGAGTAAAGAGACGGATGGACGACAGAGCGACTATACTGAGTGTCGAAACTGAGGGACGAGTCTGGGTGACGCGACTGAGCGATGAGACTGAGCGACGATACTGGGCGACGACTTTAAGCAACGGGTCTGAACGAGGACTTTAAGCGACGAGTCGGAGTGACGTGGTTCAAGGATGAGACTATGAACGACGACATTGAATAACGACCCTAAACCAAGAGTTTGAGCGACGAGACGGAGCGGAAATACTAAGCGGCGCAATTCAGCGATGAGACTGAGCGTCGAAATTGAGGGACGAGTCTGAGTGACGCGATTGAGCGATGAGACCAAGCGACGACATTAAGCAACGAGTCTTTGACGAGGACTTTGAGCTACGAGTTTGTGTGACACGATTGAGCGACGAGATTGAACAACGACTCGAAACGCCGATTTTGAGCGACAATACTGAGCGACGCGATTCAGCGATGACGATGAACGACGGCTTTAAGCAACGGGTCTAAAGAAGGACTTTGAGCGACGAGATCAACGAGTCTGAACGAAGACATTGAGCGGCGATTCTGAGTAACTCGATTGAACGATGAGGCTATGAGCGACGATACTAAGCGACGTGTTTGAATGAAGACTTTTGAGCGACAAGACTAAGCGATTAAGATACAAGTCCAAGTACCGAGCATGAGCGACGAGTAAAATTACAAGTCTGAATGACGAGACTGACCGTGGAGATCAATCGCCGAAACTGAGCGATAAGTCTCAGCGTCTGAGCGATAAGTGTGAGCGGAAAGTCAGAAGAATCGACGAAACTTGAATCGAAAGAACAACGGATAAGAAGAATTGGTGACCATTTATTAAGCGTCATCGCTTGAGCGACATTTATTCCGTCGCTCAGCGATAAAAGATGAAATTGATTGCGGAAATTTGTCGCCAAGCATCGCTCAATGACTACCTAGCCACAACCATTCCATTTCACATGTTTTATTTTCTGGCGTCGCTCAGCCGTGGTTCAACCTCCCTGAGAGATGGTCGTTCATTTGCGTGGCGTTAGCTTCAGCTAAAAATAAGTGTAATTTCGTCGGTAACAGAAAATCTTGGCTCTTTTGATGGCCCTTGTAGTCATTGAATGTCTGTCTTGTCGATCAATGAGTCTTTCTTTTCGCCAATGGGTCTGGTCTTCGATCGACCTGGACCGCAACTAACAAATCTCTCAACAAGACAGCAGCATGTACCACAAGTTCCTCGTCCCCTCCAGACACCCGTCGAAGGCACAAGCGATTTGTGAAACTTTCGAATCCGAGCAGAGGTTTACAGCATTCCTGGGACCACAGTGTCATCAATATTTTACAGCATTTAAGTTGAAAATTCCCCTCACATCTAGGACCGGGCGTGGGTGGTCCTCAAAGCAAAGCAGAAGTTAATGAATTTCGTAGATTTATTTGCGGCCAAACTACACCCCAGTGACAATTCAGCTGCTATTTCTAAACATGCATCCCCAGTTGATACAGCGCTTTATGACACCTACTCATCATAACAGCCGGCGCAGCGCGTTGCCCTGCTACAATATGAAAGGACTCGTGCACCATCATAAAGCAGCCTTCCCTATGGTTATTTGCTCTCACCCGAACCCACCTAGAGATTTGTTTTTATTTGCCTGCCACGTCATTATGAGTTTCCCTTCTTCGTTGGGGGGGGCACTCTGGGTGGTCGAGTGTATGGATGGAAGAGATTAAAAATTAATTTCCTCACTCCTGCCTAGCTAACCCAACGTTCCGGCTGATGGGCATGTGAGTGTGTGTGTGTGTGTCTGTTATGAGAAATTAATTGGGATTTGAAATTCCATGCGCGTATTATGATGTGGTGAATGCGATGGCCTGCCATTCGAGGGGGTTGTAAAATGGGGGGCGAACAAAAAAAAATGTTACCGGTCACTCTCGGGGGGTGGGGCTGCCATCGCATGAAAGAAAAATCAACAGTTAATTGCGGATGGGGATGGTGGAGGAGGACGAACACGTGTCCTTGCAATTAAATCGAAGACATTACGTGCTTGAGTGTGTGGGAAATTTAAATTCAAGTGGGCACGGGTTCACCGGACGAATTATGGCGTTGGAATGGTACGCAGGTAATGGGGGCGGTGTACTAAAGCATGATATAATAATGACCGGGGGGTGGGGGGTAATGGTGGTCAGCCGCAAATATGTCCACTTCTAGATGCATTCCACTTGCTTTCGCCGGCGGACAGGACACGTTTGAGCACTTGCATGAGAGTGTATGCGGATGTAGGGCCCTTCGCTAGGCAAAAAGGGGTGGTTGCACTGTCATCAGAGGAGGATGACGATTGCGCAAGAACGGGAACGTTAGCAAAACAATCTTGGAGAGACTTTGAAGGGAGACTGGCGAAAAATTGGCTTGGCTAATCCTGAGATCTAAGAAAGAATAATGGGCTCTGTGCGTCTGATCTTTCGGCAATTGGGCAGACGTTATGGCAAACGTACGTACAGTCGTGGGCACGTAAATAGCACACTTATCTCACAAGCAGGCAATTATCTGTCAGGTTTTCGACACTGCAGCCTACGTCGGCAAGGACTTACTCCTTATTGAATCTTCTCCAAAAGGTCACTCTATTCGTACCAGCATGAAAATATAGAGGGTGGGCCAAATACAAGTTTCCTTTTAAAAATGAAATAAAATTAACAAAATTAAATTTGTTCCATGTAAAGGGTGGTTCAATTTTAAGGGCCGATGTTGATTTTGAATAAAACACAAATTATTTAGGAAATTATTGTCATTTCTTTTTATTATGATAATATTGGTATGGTTCAATTATGTGTGGAACAAAATATCGGCCAAATGGCCGCCGCGACCTCGGCGGCACACCTCCATCCGATGGTCCAAATTTTCGATGACACTGAAGCATAATTGAGGTTCTATGCCGTTAATGTGCCGAATTACCTTATCCTTTAGCTCTTGAATTGTTGCTGGCTTATCCACGTACACCTTTTCTTTCAAATAACCCCAAAGAAAAAAATCCAACGGTGTCAAATCACATGATCTTGGCGGCCAATTGACATCGCCACCACGTGAGATGACACGGCCATTGAATTTGTCGCGCAAAAGAGCCATTGTTTCGTTAGCTGTGTGGCAAGTGGCACCGTCCTTTTGAAACCACATATCGTCCACATTCATATCTTCCAATTCGGTCCATAAAAAGTTCGTCATCATTTCACGATAGCGAACACCATTCACAGTAACTGCCTGACCGGCCTCATTTTGGAAAAAATACGGCCCGATGATGCCGCCAGCCCATAAGCCGCACCAAACAGTCACTCTTTGTGGGTGCATTGGTTTTTCGACAATCACTCTTGGATTATCATTCGCCCAAATGCGACAATTCTGCTTATTGACGAATCCACTGAGTTGAAAATGTGCCTCATCACTGAAGACGATTTTCTTCGAAAATTGATCATCCACTGTTGCCATTTCTTGCCACCATTCTAATCATTGACGACGCTTGAAATGGTCAAGAGGCTTTAGTTCTTGAGTCAATTGCACCTTGTAAGCGTGTAAATGCAAGTCTTTATGCATAATGTTCATCAACGACGAGCGTGAGATATGCAATTGTTGGGCACGACGACGAGTTGAGGTGGACGGCTCTTCAGCCACACTATCGCGAACAGCATCAACATTTTCTGCAATACGAGCTGTACGAGCATGCACTGGTGTTTTCACATCTCCTACAGTCCCGGTTTGCTCAAATTGCACGATTTTGCCGATTGTACGCACAATTGGACGATTAAATTGACCGAAAAAATCACGAAGTGCACGATATGCATTTTGATTTGAACGCCCATTTTTATAATAAGCCTGAATAACTTTAAAGCATTGCTCGATTATGTATCTTTTCATGGTTCAAATTGAGTTAGTCTGAAATTGAGAAATGTCAAATGAAATGTAGAAAAAACCCTGACGTTTAGGTGTGGTTCACATTCAATATCCGCCGTTAAAATTTAACCACCCTTTATTATGGCCACTTGAACATCCATTAATTATGAAATACATCGACGTTCAAGTGGCTGCCTCGGCTGGCTTCGTAGTAGCGCATGCTGTCACCAAAATTGTCCAAGAGCTTGTCGATGGTTTCGGGCAGTAGCTCACGGATTGCTTGGATGATAGTGGGTTTAATTGCTTAAATCGTTTCCGAATGGCTGGAATAACATCGGTCCTTTACGATTCAACACAAAAAAAGTCCAAAGAGGCTCAAATTGCAGCTCCGTGGCGGCCAACTGGCATCGCCAAGACGGCTGATAACACGATTTGGCAATTTGATGCGCAAAAGATCGATTGTGCCATGGGCTGTGCGGAATGGCGCGCCATCCTGCATGAACCAAAGGTCGTCCAAATCCGTGTCTTCAATTTCAGTTTAAAAAAAGGCGGGTAATATGGCTCTGTAACGCCCACCGTTGACCGAAACGTTGTTCCCAGCCTCATTTTCGAAGAAGGCCAATTCTCATCATCATGAGTGTTGTCCACTAGCATACCAGTCTCACGAACAAACTTGTCACGGTGGGTGCTTCATTTCGGAGAAAACTTCTTCGTTTCAAAAAACGCACTGTTTGGGCTACGCAGCACTCACTTTGGAAATACGTTTTCAATATTTCTGAACGTTTTTCAAGCGTAAAGAAACTCTCTTCTCACCGTGGAAGTATGATACTGACTTTCTGTCAAGACTTCGAGCGGGAAACGGCAGCCTGTGTCTAAATAACGTATGATTTAAAAAAAAACCACTTGATGGCCCACCCTGTATTTTCGGCTTAATTTCATCCACGACCTTGAACGTGCACTGCTAACTCGAAAGAAGTCAGGTGAGGAAGAAGATATTGACTTAAAATAGCTTCAAGACGATCTATATCCATCGATAAGTTGGTCCTCGAACATCTGAGCACTTGCTGCGATTGTCACCCGGCTCAAGTGACTCCATCTCCGCCCAGTTTCCTACTAGTATTATATTCACTCAGAAGTGCCGCAAAAATAATCGCTGTCTGCAACCGAATTCCAATTAAATGACGCCACTGACTTCTGCCCAACCTGACTGATGACTGACAAGAGGGTACCTGACTTAAAGGGTCTTAAAAGCCCAATACTCGCCAACCGGCAGAGGATGTGGATGGCGACCAGCAACACCGTACAATTTTTCTTCAATACGAATTTTTAATTAGAATTTCTTACCACTTGTCCGGGCGGGGGCGGGGGGTCCTCCATCCCATTGACGAGCCAATACGAATCGCTTAAGACGCCAGCTCAAGTGGGGTAACGGCCAGTCATTGTTTGCTCTTCAATCAACCTTTTGTGGAATTTATTTCGATTTCTTTTGCATTCGTTCGTTCGTTCGTTGCCTTCGTCGTTGACTCGGTTGTTTGCCTAAGCCTTCTGTCAGAAACATTGCGTTCGACAATTTTGTGGGACGAAATTATTAGCTCAGCATTGTTTGGTGTTGATTGGAAGTGGACTGGGGTTTGGAGGCGGGCGCCTTCATCAAATCGCCTCGAGACGGTGACGGTGCCGGAGACGGTGAGAAAAGGGTTAAAATCACAATTATCCTCGAGGGTTTAGTGGGTGCGGAGGTGGGCAGTCATTGGAAATTCCGTAAAAATTGTTGCGCGCTCAATCAACACGCGGACCTAGCGTTGATTCTAAGTAAATACGAGATGTAAACGAAATAGAAAAACTGCCGGAGGTGGAGGCTGGAGACTTCTGCTTGAGTTGAAGAGAGAACCCTTTAAAGTGCCGTCGTTGATGAAGTGTTGAGTGTGGGGAGGGGGTGAAGGTGGTTTCAGTTTGAATTCTGTGGATGCGACTGTATTTTGCAATACGAGTGCGATCCGCTATGACCACTTTGAAAGACTTCCCACACTAAGTGGTAACTTCAGTGCATTCCAGGCGGGCATAGAAGGAGGCAGACGATTTCATTAAAGGCTTGGATTTGATCGGCAAATCAGCGTAATCCGAAAAGCTTTAGCGTCGACATCGACAAATAGTCAGTCGCCAACTTGAAGTCTATGAGAACTGCAGGAGGTCGTAGGAAAGTAGTCAATGTAAGGAAAATTCCCCAGCTCTACCCTATGCAAGTACGCCGCAAAGATTTCTAAGAGATTGGATAGAAGTCGAATGGCTTTAGCGGTGAATGACTGCAAAACTAAGTACATGCTGTTTTTGAGGAAGGAGACACCATGGACGACTTAGCCACAACGCCACCACAAGCAGATATGCGGTTGAGGTGGTCAAGGACTTCGTCTACATTAACAGGGGAAGTCAAAGATTGAGGTTGAGAAAGTTGAGCTCTTAGGGTGATAGAGTGCGCTACTGCGAGGCCAGCCGAGGCTGCCACGTGAACGACGTTGTATTTCATAATTAATGGGAATGTTTGTTCTTACTATAAAGCTATAATACATACATGAAAGATTGATTTTGTTCATTTTATTGCATTGTTAAAAAGGAACTTGTATTTGGCCCACCCTGCAGTCACTTCCCATCCTCTTCACTTCAATAGTTGGAGCCTTTATCATTGGAAGGTGATTTGTCGTTCCGGCGATCTCTACCTTCAGATACGACCACATTTTTGGTGCGACGCGACGCACGGCCTATACGTCTTAAGTGGATTGATGAAAAGGACAATGTCCACCCTATTTTCAGCCGATATTCCAAACAGGTTTTGTCCAACATCTGCAAGGGCGCTTAAAATACGCCACTGCCTTAGATTTATTGACGCAAACTAAGTGTCGGCCGCTTTTTATTTTCCAAGTCGACTTTGGATGGGCGCCATTTCAAACTGAATCACACATCATTTGTCAATTAGCCTTTGACAATCGTAGACAGTCACCGATAGCATATGGACTGGCCCACGTTCTAGCGACATATTCAAATCTGTTCACCACCATATTGAAATAAATGTTCAAATATGAATACGGGGACAAAACTGCGTGACTTTTTGAATGTTTCTGGATTTAGTCAGCCATCCATCGGGTAATGAATAATTTTGTGAATTTGCATATATTATGAAACAGCCTTCATGCAGCAGATAAGATTGGTGCAGGGTGGCTGTGTTTTGATGATTGTCCGCGTGACTCTGTTGAAGGGTGAAGAAAATCTCCCTCTCTCAACTGAGGGGTGATTTTCGAGTCGACGCTGGGAGATGAAAAAGCCCACAAAATTCCACTGAATCGTCTTATCTGCCCAATAGGTACTTCTGAGTTAAGGCGATTTTCGCTGAAAAGCTCTAAATGATGAAACAATTTCTATTGAAAACAGACCATTACACTGGTTGGTGGAAGCATAATGAACCACACCACTACATATGTAATTCGACAACCTTCGCTATGTTAGGTGCACTGTTGCAAATTAATTTCCTTAAAATAAGATATCGTTTACAGCGTGAATAGTGAGCGAGGACTGGCAAAGACGTTGAACATCATATGAAATAGTACGTAGACTTTAAGGCCTATAATAATAGGCAAGAACGAACATACGCTAATGTCAAAAAACGCATGGCTGAATAAACGAATGCACCTAATCCTGAAAGAGCGCCCATAATAATGATCTCTCGAGCGATTCGTTAAGTTTCGTTAAATATGAGCTAATGCGATCTAAATAGCACCCCGTGCATTCGAATTTGGCAGATGACACATAAATTGGAATTCTGAAAGTGACATAAGCGAAATGCCAACGAATTAGAAAGAAATTCTGACAGATGGCTATGCATGCAAACATCCATAATGGCTGTTCGTGTGTTTTTTTGTAAACTTGACGATACATTACGTTCCATGTTCGATCATGTCCATGATTATTAGCCCTTTAAGCTTATGTCAAACCCGAACGGTAAGTGATCAGATGCATCATCGACTTTCACTTCGCAGGGAGCGATGCATTTCAAGCGCGCTTACGTCATTTCAAAAAATTAACGAAACTTGACGAAACTGGACAAATTGTTTATTATGGTTAGAAGGGATAATTTCTTTGTATTCGCTCGATTAAGTATACGTAGCTTCTTAAACAGTATGAAACCACTTGGTGACCGAGTTGCACGCTGATGCTGATGCTCAATAGAAGGCACTCTTCTCGCCAACCTAGCCCCTCAATCACTCGTCATTCATTCGCTCCGCCCCTTGTCGCACATTGCGTATCCCTCAGACCTTCTGTTCGTCGTTGAAACGAACCCAGAGAGCGCAAATAACTTCCGAACGACCCTATTGACTCGATACTTCGGAAGTTTACCAGCGACCTAGAAGTACACCCAAACATGCCGTCAGTTCCTACCCCGTCAAGTCAATCCATTTCCCGTCTCCTGCCGGAGCCTCAGAAAAGCCATACAATTGCTTGTGAGATCACCATTCCCCCCCCCCACACACTGCTGTTGATCCGGATCTTAGGACGTGTCATCCCTTGTAGCCAAAGTTAGGCTCAGACTCCACTTAAGCCCCTCAACGGTCTTACCTCAGCGCCCATTCGACATGCTGTCAACATTTTGACGAGGATTTGTCCAAAAGTAATTAACAAATTTTCGACTGAAATCTCCGTTAATTACAGCCAACACCGTTTGAACACCCACCACGGCCAGATGATTAGCCACGAACAACGCTCATCTGAATCCATGCTCAATGGCGTGAATGTAATTAGCATCCCATGCAACAGGATCCATCATCCACTGTAGCAGCACACACTCGCAGATGGATGGCGTCGGCTGTTCCACTGGCTGTGTGAAAATGAATAATGATATCGCCCGCCTGTTCCGTAGGCAATTCTGGTCTACTAACCCCCGAAATGATTCCATTTATTGCTTCAGTGAAATTCTTGCTCCGCCAGTTGCCGCTCCCATCCGCAGCGACGCTAAATAGACAGCTTGGCATGTTGCCTATTTTATGGGCTCTTCTGCAGTCTTCATTCACTCACTCGCCGGGTTGCTCATCCAATTCCAACCCGCAGTCATTTCGAGGCAACAGGTTGTAAGCGACCCACAGAGGGTCCTCCCGAATTGGCTTTACCAAGAATGTGCCAGCTTAACGCCTCTCCCTCTCACCAGTCTCAGTCCTGTTGCCGCTGCCTGGTGTCTATCGCTTCTGCTAAGGACTGTGTTTGTATGCATAGACTTTCGTTTGTTTTTCGGGCGATAAATCTCTGAGCAATCTCCTCTCGTCTACCCCCCCCCCCCCCCCCCCCCCCTGGCCACTCAGACGTGCCATCATTCCATTCGGTTCTAAAGTGAAGGGCTTTCTGTTCTGTATCATGTGTGCGTGTGTTTGTGTGTCTAGTGCTGCAATCTTTTTTTTCTTTGTTTTTTTTGTATTTTATCCTTAACCACTTTAGTGCGCTCGTATATCTGACAGGACGTGCATGTGTTTTGCGCGTCACTCGTTTTAACGTCTTGCTTCAGTCATCCTCCTCCGATGGGGGATGGGGCGCTGCTGCCGCCGCCGTCGCTCCACTTTATTTTCCAGGAACACTGCTGCTCGGCTGCGGGGGTGGCAGGTAAATGCACTCGTGTAGCGCGCCTCGAGAAGAGGGATTTTAGAGCATTTAGCTAGGCATTTGCCTGAAACGTTATACCGACTACACAAAAGCCGATTTTATTGAAGCATCATAAATAAAGCATGTGCTTCAATTTGAGGGAGCTGCTTAAGCGGCTGTAAAATGGGGGAGCGAGGTTAGCCGGGTTAAGTATTGATGCGAGTACCACGAGGTGCACGAGGGTGGCCGGAGCCGGAGATAAACGAGAGTGTTCTCGGTAAATGGATGAGGATTTGCTGGAATATCTTTAGTAGGCGATTACGATTGGCCCGGTGAACTGGGTGAACTTGGAAACAAATGAGACAAGTCCAAAGTGAACTGGTGGGACTTCAGCCCCACTGGTGTGAGGCTTGAGCGATGGACGGTGTCTGAGAGTGCACCTGGGATGGATGTCTGCTGGGTTATGCGTTATTTTCGTGTTCCTGCTTAGACTGCAGATGCACATCATTTGAATTCAGTCCGATTTGCCCGATTCAGTTGTGTGATTAGGCAGAAAGAACGATCGGGGGGAGTGCTGGGGTACAACTGCAAGGAGTTCCTCTGGTTTCAGCCGTGAACTCGGGTTGATTTTCATTTGGTTTTACTGTTGGATTAACTAACTGCAAACAGAAACACATTTCTGGCCTTTTGTCGCCGTTCAGAGATGGTTGGCGTTTACCAGTAACTATGGAAACTTTCACACAAATGTGTCAAGCCACCGTCGAGACAAGACCAGAACGCCTTATAGCAACCATGCCAAGGTGCGTCGAAGAGCGGATCTTCCCTGAATCATGGAATCTGCAACAACTGGCACCAAACCACTTGGAGAATCGTCGGCTATCGGCCGATATGCCTGATTGACAGGATTGACAGGAAAGACCCTGAAATGTATCATTTACTGTACTGTGCCGTAGTAACGATGGACGTGGAAAAACGCTTTCAACTACGCCAACTGGTCCCGCAAAATGGGAGCCGTGAGCAGAACGAGTGCGCCATACTACCTGAGGAGCATAATCGTGAGTTATTTCGCCAACAGGAAACAGAGATACAAGAATGGATGATGACCTGAAGTATGTACTACGAAGTTTAAGCGGGTGTCCTCTAGGGATGAGTCCGTGGACCTATCATCTGGAACGTAATATACGACGGAGTGCTGCGATTGACGCTACCAGGATGACCGATGACATTTTCGCTTTGCCTACGATATTGTCGTTGTCATCGCAGCCAAACACAGCCACGAAGTGGAAACCGCCGCAAATGAAGCTATCAACTGCACTAAAGATTGCCGCGAATCTAGCGACCTTGAAGTAGTTGCCAGGAACACGTAGACTTCCGGGTTAGTTCCGAGTTAGAATTAGATGTAAAGAGGCCCCAAAATACGCCGGTTGAATTTTAAAAGCCACGCCGAGTACTGCAGCAATAGTCATCACGGATGCATGCAGCACTTTCCGGGATTTGGTCGATCGGAGGAGCCAGATACGCGGGAATGATCCTACATTCGAGAGTGGTAAGCCCAGTCTTTCTATACACTGCACCAGTCTGGGTGCTCTCGTTACCAAGAAGGCAGCAAGGAAGTTGTCGTAAACTCACAGGCTCTGCGCAATGCGGACAGTAAGCGGTTTCCAAACGAATTCGGACGAAGCAAGGTGTGTCATTGCGGCTATGATTCCTATCGACATTCTCGCCAACGAGATGCTAAGGCGAACGGCAAACCGCTTAGAGATTAGCGTAAGCAACGCCTGTGGCACTGCTGCAAGGCAGATAGGACCCCACAACGAAAGGCAAATGGACCCACAAACTGATTCTCACCGTTGAAGTGTGGACATCGAGAGCACACGGGAACTGCAACTACCAACTACCTCACGCAGTTCCTGTCAGGTCGCGGCGGTACCTTCTGTTCAGAACGCGCGGACGATGAGGAAGATTGAGAGCACAAATGCTTCGGCTAGGCACATTCACCAATCCCTGAGCTTCTAGTCATACTAGGCTCCTTTATAACGAGCACGCAGAATGAGCTAGGAAGGTACGAAGTAGTAATGAATTGAATTGAAGATAATGGGGAGTGACTATAGTAATCCCATGCACTGTGTCCTCTTCTGACCATTTGTTTAAGCGTTGGACCATATTCACGTTGGTGAATCCAAATAGAGGATAAGGCCCCAGCTTGTATGTCGGCCTTTTCATACCCCCCCCCCCCCCCATGATTTTCATGCACTGGCAGCCATTTTAGATTTAAGTTGTTTAAGTTGCCAGCGTGTTCAGAAGCTTGTGGCATTTCCAGGCAGCCTTGGAGTTAAATGTGCAATTTTTTTAAAGCGGTTTAGTACTAACTGGCTGTCAGAGCACAGCCTACAGGACACCACATCCGATAACGGATTTAGGCTGATCGATTTTGCTGCGGGGCGAAATGTTGTAGTAGCTAGTACAAGATTCCCACATCTCGATATTCACAAAGGAACATGGCGATCTCCTGATCAATCAACCGTCAATCAGATTGACCATATTGCGATAGACGCAAGGCACTCCTCCAGTATCATAGATGTCCGAACGTTCCGAGGCGCCAACATTGATTCGGACCACCACCTTGTTGTAGCCAAGGTAAGGTTGCGGATATGCCGAACACCGCCAAGATAAAGAAATGCTGTGAGGAAGTTCAACGTCAGCCGGCTACAATCGCAAGAGATAGCCAAATCCTACGCCGCCAACATCAAGTATTGAAGACCAGTGGCAGCATTGCCAAAAAGCCATCAGAGGTGCCGCCTCTGATGTGCTGGGTTTCAATCCGCCACCACAACGAAACCCCTGGTTTGACAACGAGTGTCGGCAGGCGAATGCAGCCAAGCAAGAAGCATACAAGGCGGCACTGCAAAGAAGGACAAGAGCTGCTCGGGAGCTCTACGAGCAGAAGAGGAGAGACGAACACCGGCTTCTCAGGAGAAAAAAGAAGGAGCATGAGAAGCGCGCGATCGGCAGAATAGAGGGATATTACTGCAGGAATGAGGTGAGGAAGTTTTACCAAAGGGTAAAGTTAACCAGTCAAGGTTATAAAGTCCGAACCGAAGCCTGTAAGGATGATCAAGGGAACATCGTAGTAGAGTCACAGTCGATGCTGAGGATATGGAAAAACCATTTCTGCAGCTGTATAACGGCGACGAAGAACCAAATCCCGCTGTCAGGCAGAACGAACCATTCAACCCCAATGAAAGGGACGACGAAGATCAACAATTCCGTCCACCCGACACGGATGAAGTGAGGATTGCCATATCTAAACTGAAATCCAACAAGGCTGCGGGAGCTGACGGCCTACCCGCCGAGCTTTTTAAAGCCGCAGGCGATGATTTGGTAAGGAGCATGCACCAACTCATCTGTAAAATATGGTCGGAGGAAAACATGCCCGATGAATGGAACCTCAGCATTGTTTGCCCGATCCATAAAAAAGGAGACCCTTTGAACTGCGCCAACTACAGAGGCATCAGTCTCCTAAGTATCGCATATAAAATCTTATCTGCCATACTGTGTGAACGCCTAAAGCCATTCGTCAACAACCTGGTCGGTCCATACCAGTGTGGCTTTAGGACAGGAAAATCCACCATCGACCAAATATTCACACTACGGCAGATTTTGGAGAAAACCCAGGAGCAACAAATCGATACCCACCACCTTTTCATTGATTTTAAGGCCGCGTATGATAGCATCTATAGAGACGAGCTATGCAAAGCAATGTCTAGTTTTGGCATCCCTACCAAACTCGTCCGATGGAGAATGCACGCTGCTCCATCAAGGCCGGTAAAGACCTAACCGAGACCTTTGATGTCAAAAAAGGATTCAGACAAGGCGACGCGCTGTCATGCTACTTTTTCAACATCGTTCTTGAAAGAATTGTTCAAAACTCGAACAATCTTTCAGAAGTCCGTCCAACTACTCGCATATGGCGACGATATTCACATTATCGGAAGAACGCAGCGTGATGTCAATGGCGCTTTTGTGGGTACTGCAACGGAGGCCGCGAAGATGGGTTTAGCGGTAAACGAGGGTAAGACCAAGTATATGCTGTCAACGAGAAATGACACCCAACACCGACGTCTCGGTCAGAACGTCACAAACTTTGTCTACCTAGGCACCGCTATCAATTCAGACAATGACACCAGCGCTGAAATCAAACGAAGATTAACTCTTGCCAATCGCTGCTTCTTTGGGCTAAGAAAGCAATTGGTAAACAAAGCCCTCTCTCGAACAACCAAGGTAACGCTTTACAAGACCTTAATCGTCCCAGTCCTGCTATATGGCGCGGAGGCATGGACTTTGTCAAAAGCGGATGAAGCTGTTCTTACTTGCTTCGAGAGGAAAATTCTTCGTGTGATTTTCGGTCCCGTCTGCATAGATGCTAAGTGGAGAAGGAGATATAATGACGGACTAGACGGGCTGTTTAGCGACACCGACTTAGCCAGAAGAGTGAAGATCCAACGATTGAGATGGCTAGGTCATGTAGAGCGGATGGAAACCAATGTTCCGGCCCGAAAAGTCTTCGAATCCACCCCCGAGGGACGGCGCAGTAGAGGAAGACCGCGACTCAGGTGGCGCACGCAAGTGGAAAGGGACCTCAACCAACTATGCGTGCGAAACTGGAGACAGCTAGCTAAAGATCGAGCTGGCTGGAGACGCTTGTTGGTTGAGGCCCAGGTCCACCCCGGACTGTAGCGCCACCTTAAGAAGGCTGTCAGAGCATATCGACATTTTTATATCGAACAGTTTTTTGTTACTGATCTGTAGCATACTGAAGCAGCAGTTTCATTTCAAGCGAAGAGTTCAGCCTGGAAAATTGTGAACTCTCTAGGGAGAGGAATATGTCCTGGGTCCTACAACTCCTGCTCCTACTCCACTTTCTGACTTCGACCCAACCGTATACCATTTTTGGGCGTCGTCATTCACCCATGGAGGGTTGTTAGCCCATTCTTCTCTTTTAGGGATTTTGTTCTTGTATGATTTGTTGAAGTCTACGATTTAGGTCAAGAGATCACTGACTGAGTTGATTGGCGAATGTGATAAACTTTTTTTCAGAATCTCCAGAGGCCCCTTCAGGTTTCCTTCTTTAAAGTTGTAGGCTCTGTGCAGAACTGCAGCTTATCTAGCTGCTTCAACATGTACAGCAATGTGTAGCTGAGGTAGGCTTAGCAGTGATTCCATACCGGCTGCAGTTGTTCTCACTGCTCCTGTGGTAGAGAACCACGCTTGCCTTTGCAGTTTCTCGAGTTTTTGGATGGTTTGTGTTTGTCCACATTTTGTCCACCAAATAACAGCGCCATAGAATATGGTTGGTATAATCATAAGGTTGTATATCAACAAGATCATTTTATGGTCCAGTCCTCAGGTTTTATCAACGAGCTGTTTTAAGGACCAAAGAGCCTTAGTGGTCTTCCATGATGGTTTTTGGTCTAAAGTTACGCTCAAGAATTTTACCTCTTCTTTTAGCGTGATCGTTATTATCGTTATTACTGTTCTTTAACTCAACGAGCTTTGTTTGAAACCAAAGCTGATGTTCCTGTGATTTGAGAAGGATGCTTCTTTTATTACCTTCCAATTGGGGATAAAGTGTACAATTCTGTTAGTTGCTAACGCGAGGATAGTCAGTTCATTACCTCTATTAACTACTTCATGTGAGTCTTAATTAGATATTCTTCTCAGGGGGACACCTCTGACATTGCTGTCAGTAGTGAGAGATGGGTCAAATCGATTTGCCAACCGTGTCGGTTGCGAAATGTGAACCACTTTGGACGAGCTCAAGGCCAACGTTTGAGACGCCTTTGCCGGAATAATGCCGCACATATTGGACCGAGTCAACAAGAATTGCACCGACGGCTTGAAGCACTACCAACGAAACCGAGGCGGTCATTTATTTGATGCGCTTTTGCATACACAATGGCATGAACGTAGCTTCAAAATAAAGCCTGAATCGATCTTTATTTTCTTTAAAAATTATTTTCCTCGCGTAACGTTGTATAGCCACCTTTAGATCGTCGTTAATTCTGATTAACAGGACACCTTGAAGAGCCACCCCTACTCTCCTGTGCTCGCAGACATGTGACGTCCCTAAACCCAAACGTTGAGAACTTGCTAGCAAAAGACTCACCATTAGAACCGCGCCATAGATCCAATTAAACAGACACCGAAATGCTCCCCTTGACATCGACTGAATCCACTGAGGACCGCCCCATTCACAATCCATCAAGTGACATGGCCACACGAACTCTCACATAACTTTCAAATGACGCATCGATCCCGCAGGCAACCGAGGCGACGATCAAAATGCAAGAATGTTGCACGACAGCCGTTGCCATGCCATGCGACTATCTCCCCAAAGTCCAGCGCAGAAACTCGGCCATCCGAGCCCGAACGCATTCGGATCGGCTGTGTGTCTGGCAAGCGACTACCTCCCCGGTTACATGCCTGGGAATTCAAATGCGCTTGAGAAAAAAAAGAACACGGCAACAGCAAGAGGAAGCTGCAAGGAAACCATCACGAACGATGAAATTTATTTTAAAGTTTTCCATCACCGGATATCATGCCATTCACACACCTCGCACACAGGTCGTGTTCTCATCTTCAGTGTCCATCTGAGTTGGCTCGTCCTTCTCCATGCTGGCCATGGTGGCCAGTCCATTCCTTCCTCTGTTGTGTTGAGGCGTTCCCCGAAGATTCGAACAAATAAACCACCACCCGACATGCTGGACCAGTGAAAGGACGGTACTCAAGCGTACACAATGGATCAGAGACTGCATGTCAGGGGGTGAGGCCACTGTCCAGGGCGGACGTTGGCATGGGCGTGGGGATATTAGAACCATCGACTAAGGATTTCATGCAATTACCAGTTAGTTATCGGAGCACAGGTGGATGCGAGGAAGGGTCCGTGTGTGTGCATCGATTGCAACAAACTTTCTGCGTCCCCGGCTGTCGGGGGGAGGGGGGGAGGCTGCTCCGAGTTGTGAACGAAGATGGACGGCCAACGTCGACGAGTGAACTAGCAGCGTTCACTCCAAGGACTGCCGGAATTATACCCGTCCTCGTACGAGAGAAGGTTTTGATGCATCGCTTGTTGTTTCCTTTTTTTTTTTTTTTCAGTTATCCTGTTTCGGTGTATGGTGGCAACCGCTTCAGGTCGCCAGCGCCAGTGCAGAGTTCAGTGCACATTTAAAGACACTCTTTGTCCGCGGCGTTTTATTCGTTTTCTTCTTTTTTTTCACTTTGGCGCACACTAAACGTTAAATGCCAACAGTTGTTGTTCGTATTCGCATTGTTGCATCGGTCGAGTGCAACAATGGCTGCAGCGGGAGCTAAACGAACTCAAAGGCATCGCAGAAGGAGCCAAGAGCAGCTAAAAGCTGCCAGAGGGAACCGAATTACCTAAAGTTTATGATCCTTGAATTTGATTTTCCTCCTTTGTTGTTCCGCATTCGAGTTTTTCTTCCGTTCACTTATGTAGACGAAACATGGTTGAGTGTGCTCCTTGAATGGATCTTTGCGTTTTGTTTCGAGACGAGACGCAGCCGGAGGATTTCTGTGCACTGAAAGACTGTGTTTTTTTTTTTTTTGTTCCATCCTTCGCCCAGGGTTTTGGCGGAGAATGAGAAAGTAATTAAGATTCTTTGCGAGGGGAGGTAATTCAGCTTGACGCTTAATTGGCACAATTCAGTTGAATAGCCATCGAAATGTGACTACTTTAGTGAGCAGCGAATTAAGGCGAGTTCATGCTGAGTGCTGGGCTTTTGACCGACTTAGCTTTTCGTCTGAATTCTAGTCTGGACGTGTGCTGGGGTTCTTAGTGCCAATTCAATGTATTTTGAGCAGCAGTCCTTGTGCAGTTACCATACCAAATGGTCGTGGCATCATGGCACGTATGGTGTCGTACGATCATCTTGTGTCACAGCTTCAAACAAACGCACGGCATATGTGGGATGTTTTGAAGATGAGCTTCATTGTGTGTGGGATAGTAAACGTGAGAAAGTGACCAAAAGCTGGCAACACAACTTCGAGCAGCCCTAAAAGACGAACATGCTCGCCGAACTTGTGCATCGAAGGCCAACGAACTGTTCGGCGAGCTTGTTCGTCGTTTAGAGCTCTAGGAGAAATTCCGATCATCCTAGAGTTACACATGCATGCTCTTCTGAATGTCAAGAGACGAACACAAATGATTTCAGGTGAATTTACTAAATTTGCTACCTAGCCCCTACTCAACAATTTTTTGTTGACAGTTTGAGTGACTCGGTTGTGGAAATGACTGAAACATGCCTATCCAACCCTATATTACGTTTTCCAGATTGAAATAATGAGATATAGACGGTTAATTTCGCTCGCACTTAGATTATCAAAAGTGAGAGACCCTTAACCAAACTTAACGAAACTCGACGAAGCTTAACGAAACTTAACGAAACTGATGGAATTGATTGTCAAGATCACTGTGCTCCATCTCTCTGTAGTCACTCAATTGCTGAAGCCAAGGTTGGGCCTTATTGACTGAATTTATGGACTAGTAAAACTTATGTTTATTGTTTATTTTTATGTGGAAGTTGGCTAAAGACGGAAGTCGCGATCGAGAGCTTCACTCTTGACTGAAACAAAAATACATCATCCATTAACAACTTGAAAAGTCTTAACTTGCTTGTCACAAGGGACTGAAGAGGGCAAGCTCTGCGGCTTCAATTATATTTGAAAGCTCTGAGTACTGTTAGCACTGATCGACGTCTTGACTTAGACTCATTTCCCAGCAATCGACATCACTTTCCAGCTTCAGTTCCTGTCTGGCCTTTCTTTTAGTGAATTTCTGGTTACGATTAGTAAATGGCAAGTCGCAGCTGTTAGCCTTCCTACTTGTTAGCTCTGGAAGCATTAGCAGAAAACTCACACAACTTACTCAACTTACCAGGACTCAGGCGGGTTCTGTGGGCGGAGATAATTAAACACTTCTGAACAAGGTCAAATTCGGAATTCATTAAATCTTCTCGAAACAATTTTCCCGAATCATCGTCGAAACGAGGTAAAACTCTCCGCTGTCCTGCACACCCGGCAGAACGGAGAGCGATCGATTGCATGAGCAACTGGCAGAACTTGGCAGAACTTCTGCTGCTTCCCACCCCGAAATGGGGGCTCCTTAGTGCATCCTTTGACTGTCTTATCTCATCCCTCGCCACTTGCATTGTGCTCATCTTATCGAGATTAAAAACTTTTCCATGAAACTATTCTGTAACTTCGTTCGTCATTATATTCTCATTTCGAGTTAAAACACTCCACCCCCCTCCCAACCCTTCTTAGCATATTTCGAACGAGCGATACAGAGTACGGACAAAATTGAATGCAAAATAATAATTCGGTCTGTGGCAGTTATTAAATCGGCACGCTCAATCGGGGCCTCATCCGCCGTCGAGTTAATCCTCTTTGGGGCTGTGACTGTCGTTAATGCGATTACGGCAATCGACTCAATTAAGCGAACGAATCACCGAACAATTAGAAACATTCAATCCAGGTAATTAGATGAAATTTTCGAAATAGAAAATTCAGTTGTAGTTTCTGCCGCCCCTTTCGCGGTGTGTAATAAAGCCTATCTGTGAGAGAGAAAGAGAGCCTTTTTTTCCGGGCGACGGGCGGGCGCGCATAGGCAAATTGACGACAGTGTAGCAGATTGTGGCGCGCTAATTTAAATCAATTTAATTAATTATACTCAAATGATTTGCAGTTCTCTTTAAGGTAACCATCGCAACCGTGGCGACCGTGATAAGGGCGGAGTGAGGCAAGGATCCCCACGGTGTGCTGGCACACCTTGTTGCGGCCGGCGCACAGTCTTCGTGGAGACGAGACCGTTGAATTGGTCATAATTATCCCTGGAGATCTTATTTCAGAATAATGACGCTAAATGGTTTCCGGGTGGAGGCAGGGAATACCGAGAAATGATTTATAATCACACCCTCACCACTGCCGCGTCGGTGACAGTAGTTGTGGGCACGGCAAAGCGCATGGATTGTGTGCGACTGTGTCCGGGATGCGACGTAAAATGTCTCAAGGGGTACTCCAGCAGCGAAGTTGTCTATGATTCGATGCGTTGGGAGGCTCGTTGCTGATTGAAATTTCCAGCAACATTTCTTGGATCAGACCTATGGCAAGAAGGCAGTTGATGACGTACTATCGCTTCATGATCTCCTTTCAATGCCAGGTCATGGTTGTTGATGAAGTCTTGAAGGGATTTTCACAGGACAAGAATGTCTTTTGTGCGAAATTTTAACCAGTCAGTACCTGGCGTGGATCGTATAATGAGTCTTCAATCGTCAGGCACACATTAAACGAACTCCATTTGGCAGGCGTGGACGGCTTACCTCAGGAAGGAGGACTGTCAGCACACTTATTATTACTCGCTGTGTACTACGTCTCTCATTTGAAAATGGCCGATGCAAAGTGATAGCCCATGCAGATGACATGAAAATGGCAACTAGCGCGAAAGGTTATCCAAATCTTGGAGAATTGGGACAATGGAAGCAGTCTTCATCTCTGTTGGACAGAAAATGTGGCCATTACTGAGGGCACCTCACCAAGATTAACCTCGCTTGCTTTTAGGTGATTTGACTGAAATTAAAAATATTCAGAGTGACGACAGTTTTCAACAACTGTCATTGCCTCTAAGACGCAATGTTTATGGAGTGAAGCGGCTTGGAGGTGGTTGGAAAGGAACTGCTTGGTTTAAGACGCCCGTGATTGAGGAAGCCGTCAGAAGAAGAAGACCTACAGAGACTGGATTCTCTACTTCTGGTGACCGGTACACTGAAGCGAGAACTTGCTGGCTTGACTGTGCGAGTAGCTGCAAGCAGTCCTGGAAGGTGTTCCGCGAGAAGTTGGAAAGCGACCCTAGATCTACGAAAGAGTTATTCTGGCAGTCCACTCGCCTCGAAGAAAGTTCAACATCATCGAACGAGTCAAATCTAAGGATGCCGTGCTGCTTTCCAATGAGATGGACATTTTGCGCGCTTTTCGCAGCTGCTCAACTCTGAACATGTCACTGAGGATGACATACCCGCAGTCTTGAGTGGGGCCGCGTATATTCCTACGGTGGAGGAAGTCATTTTAGCGATTAAATCACTAAAAGTTGGCAAATGCGCCCGGCGTGTATCAAATCCGGCCAAAAATGCTTAAGGCACTGAATAATGCAAGAGTTTTATGGCTCTCTCGTGTCATTAAGGTGGCCTGGCAATTAGGCCTGGCGATTGGCAAATTGGGGTGATTGTCCCTCTTTTCAAAAAGGAGACACATCTCTTTCAAGTCTCCCCGGGAAAGTCAACGCTAAGGTGTTGGAGAGCTCTGGTCGAGTTCAGGATGATCAGTGTAGCTTTAATCCCGGTAAAAGTACAACCGAGTTAACCCAGTCTGGTGGCAAGATATAAACGCTAGAACTGACAATTGACACTCGTTTCAACTAAATTGACAAAATTCTCAATGGAACAGGCATGAAATGCTGCACGGTGAGTTTCAATGGAACCAGAGTTGGGGGGTAGGTTGCGAGGCCCTTTGAAAAATCAAACCTGAAGTTGTCTCTGCGGGATGCCCAATTGATGCAAGATGCAAGAGTTATGACAGAAACCGTAGCTTGGGAAAATAAGCTGCCTTTTTGTTTGGGGCGACGGAAAGGTGAATGCAGCTGAATATGTCGCGCAATGGCTAAAGCTAAGGTCAAGTTGATGCTGGGAAGGCCTTGCCTCTGTCTGTGATTAGTGGGATTGATCTGATCGAATAGCTAGGAGGCGGCGAGCTGAAGATCATGGGATCAAGTCAGGACCTACGTTTTTCGATCACCGGTACCAGGTAGGTTTTTGAGTCTGGTAGCTAAGGACGCGTATGTCAGCGCAAACCCTTGGGTTAACTTGAAGGACGACTGAGATTGTGTGTATCATTGTCCATTGGATACAGAAAGTAGATTCAAAGCAACTGAATGCTATGAAAACCAGACGTGCAGAGAGAAAGATGAAATTTTCCGAAATTTCAAGTGACTTAAGTCTCTCTCTTAAGGCTCCACTTCAACCGAGTATTCGGTAAAACAAGTCAGCATTTTCTTTTGCATTTCTCCTGATTCTCGCATTCTGGAAATGTGACACAAATGCACTCTCATGCAGTGCTGTTGTCCGGGCCACCGAGCTCTATTCGAGGCAACGCGACTCTATCACTAATCTCTAACTTTGGTAACAAACTGTCTCATATCAAGATGAGAAGAGTTAGCTACCGGGTCATATATGAGATGGGATGGGAGTGGGACCGTCTCAGGCAACTGCGGATGAGCTTGCTACGAATGCTAAGCACAAACGGATGATTTTAGTAGAAGCTGTGTTGTCATAGACGACATAGAGAGAATCCTACGCTTGATTAGGACTTGCTCGATTCTGTCTTTTTTTTTTGATAACGATTCGTAGTAGCTTACTAGTTCAACGATCTCAACGACCGAAGCGAAATTCCCACCGAGAATATGCGCTAATTCATTGTAACATCCAGCTGGGTCCCCACCAGTGGCTAGTGGATACTGCCTACCGATGTATCTTAAGGTTGAAGCTGTTGTGGAAAGTGAAGTGAAGAATGTCCTGCATTCCAATCACTCGAACCCAGTCCAGTGGTAGCACATGTGGAACTTTTAAGTGAAGGTAACATTAACAGGGAAACCTCCCTGCCATCCCAACAGTCGGTCTCTCCCCACGCGGAAAATTCACGTTAAAACTACCATTTTCTTGGCAGAATCGCACTGATATCGTGATCGGATATTCATGAGGAAGTAAATTGTATCCTGATGGAAGCCTGTCAGCCATTAGTAATACGAGGAGGACTACTTCGGTCTGAAACAATGCAACCTCATGTATGCCGTAACATGAGCACAGTACCGCACTGAGCTCTAGAATGTTAACGTCTTTCAGTTTTTTCGCAAAACATCCCTTCAGGCCGCGCTGTCTACAGCTAACAAGCAGGCAACCACCACGAGTAGGTACCATTCAACGAAAAGAAAAAAAACTACCACATTCTAGGTAGGGGGAGAGGGGAGAAATTTCAATTCAATACGTTCAACGTTTACAATTTCACGTCATCATCAACAACATCATTATCCGCGTGGCTCTGACATTCTGTACATCGTCTAAATTAATTTTACACACCGCTGCTGCCTGTGCCCCACAGGGAGAGGAAGATACATTTCACCCCAAGACCGGGCGCACAAAAGATTCCTATTTTAGGAGTTCATTAAAATCCACCAAAATGCACGTGAACACACGATTTTTGCTGTTTTTTTCTCTTTTTTTTGTGCGCCCACCTGCTGGTGATTTAATGACCAGTCGTCAGTGTAACGTTACAAAATCCGCCGAGCACCGCAGACAAGGATGGAGCGAGGCGCAGAGGTTAAATTGTGTATATTCGACCGACAAGACCCAATCAGCCGGATTACAACCAGAATTGACCATTACCAAGCCAGCTAATGGGTTCATTATACAAATGCTATACAATGCCGCCACCCGACAGCCAGGCAGGGGCCGGCCGCAAGGTGGTCGATCGACAAAAAGGGGTAGCAACCCTTGGCTTATGCTGTACACCCATCACCTAGGATTATTAGGCAAAATTGCACCTTCACCACTTTTCGGGGGGGGGGATTTCCGGAACAGAAATTGAATGCTTTGCACTCCCACAGACGCGCGCGCCCGTTTATACCTCGGGCAAACATCAGAACCGAAGGCATATAGCCACCAGCCATCCCCCAGGATCCGCCAGCGACCGACCAAATCGAATAAATCAATTTCGTTAATAAATTAACAGACACATTGGCAGTAATTTCATAATTAATTATTTTCATCCCTTGGCGTACCCACACCGGCAAGTACACTCCTCCATCCCCTCCGGTCCGCAGCCGCAAGCTGGAACTGCTGAATGGGTTAAGGCCAAATCGGAACCACTCATCACTTAGAGAGTGCGGCGCATTGGGGTGTGACAGAGACGAATTGGTGGCTGAGGTGGAAGAGGGGGGAAAAAAAACCCACCCATTTAAATCGGAAATCAACCCCATTCCTCCGGGCGCGGGTTTCCAGCCAGGGGGACGGTAAATATCTGCTTTTTTGTTCGACCGACGCGACGTTGACTTTTAATTGGGTCTCGCGTGTGAGCTGGGCACAAAGGCATTTCGTTGACAACACTTTAAGAGTCCTGTTGAATCAGTGGGCGGGTTGGGGATTGCCTTTATTTCGTCGGAAAAACTCAACAGGCTAATATCCACAGTATTTCCGAACGACTAACTGTCACGAATCATCGCTCGTGGGTGTGTGTGTTGGTGGTGGATGGGGGAGGGTGCACCTATATTTTACTGTCAATGCGGTTGTCCTTTTTTCGGTCCCTTATTTGATTTTATGCTCGATTTTTGTGTCACTATTTGGTATTTTTATGGGTGCTCCATAAAAGGGGTTTGATGGCCATTCGACGGATGGGGCGTGTAAATAAGGGAGCTCAACATGTTGGCTGGAATCTCCAAATATTACAGAGTTATTGAATTGAATGAGGGATCTTGAGCGATGAGGGGACAGACATCTGCGTTTCTACACATGTAGTGTATGTTGGGATTTGCTTGTCATGTGTGATTTGGTGGCATTTCTTTTCAATCGAGGTCTTCTTCTAGAAGAGCTGTTTGCTCGGTCATTTAATTGCCAGGGAGGTAACGCTTGTTTGAGAGAATAGTTGTGAAAGAACTAGTTTCCGACTTTATGACCGGATCTCTATGACAAAAGTACAAAGTTGAGGAGTGGCGCTGGCTAAGATGCAGACTTCCCGTATCCCGAAGAGGCGCGATGCTAATACCGCAGTCTGCAATGCTGTCTTGGTCTCTACACCGCCACTTCTCCGTCTTTATCACCGTCGGACACTAAATAGTGAAGCACCAAAGATTGGGTTCGATCATCCCACTTGCGGGGATACACTAAACACACCATAAGTGCATCATAAACCAAAGTGTCCCTGTACATACAGGGTGGGCCAAAAACGAGTTTATTTTTGAGAATGCAATAAAATTAACAAAATTAACTTTTGTCCATGTATTATAGCATTATTAATAAGACCAAACATTCCCATTAATTATGAAAAACAACGTCGTTCAAGTGGCCGCTCCGGCTGGCTTCGCAGTAGCGTATTCTGTCACCCAAATTTTCCAAGTCCTTGTTGATGGTTTCAGGCTGTAGCTCACGGATTGCTTGGACGATAGTGGCCTTAAGTGCTTGAATCATTTCCGGATTGTTAGAATACAATCGATCCTTCTCGGTTCACTACAAAAACAAGTCCAAAGGGGTCAAATCGCAGCTCCGAGGCGGCCAATTGACATCGCCAAGACGGCTGATGACACCATTTGGGAATTTGGTGTGCAAGAGATCGATTGTCTCGTGGCGCACCATCCTGCATGAACCAGATGTCGTCCAAACCCATGTATTCTATTTCAGTAAAAAAAAAGTCGATTAACATGGCTCTGTAACGCCCACCGTTGACTGAAACGTTGTCCCCAGCCTCTTTTTCGAAGTAAAATGGTCCAATGATGCCACCACTCCACAATCCGTATTAAACGGTCACTCTCTGTGGATGGCTTTCTCGACAATAACGTGCGGGTTTTCCGAGCCGCCGCACAGTGGTCGATTTATGGTTGCTAGCTGGACTTTAATATGAAAGGAAAGTTCTTTTTAATTTTCTATGCTTCTAACAGCATATCTAATGCTTCAGGAGGAAAAGATTTTTTTTTTTTTGGAAGATGCCTTACGATAGTATCGGACGAAATACACAAATTGTGGAGAACGTTGGTTGTTATCCGTGACATCTGTCTTGAAAAGCTTTCACGGTACAGCTTATAATCTTTTTGGCCGGCTTCTAAAACGTCTTCCGACAGTTGGCCAATTGGAACAGCGAAGTTCTCAATAACGTCAGCACCATAAAGAAGTATTTTGTGGGCGCTCACAGGCATTTTATACCAATTATATTTGCTCGCAATGCTTTCGAAATTTTTGTGTGTCAATTTTCAATCCTGATGAAAGAGTAATCAGCACTATGCCAAAACGCTGAATGAACACATGGTCAATTCCTATGACAGCGGCTGTTTTTGCGTACGAGCAGTGTTTCCATCACTCGTGTTACCTTCTCCTTGTTTCGGAAAATCTACCAGTATTCCCAACTCATTCCTGAGCAGGTTTTGAAGATAAACTTTTTTGTCTTGAACCAGTTTTTTGACCTCTCCCCTTGCCAGCCAACATTTGGTATCAATGGTAACAATGATTCCATGAATCGTATGTGTGCGTGAAGAGTTAGTAAGCCATGTTCGAATGCGTTACTATCGCAGGGTTTATTTAAACACTTCTTCAAGTCATTCATACTTTTTCTTATTTTTTATTTACTGAAAAGAGACACCACTTTCAAGCCTTTTTATAACTGCTTGACAAAATTTATTTTTTTTGAAAGTACTTACAATGGGGATCTTGCAACATATTAGCTTTTTTGGATATTCCTTTTTAGTCGGTAAGATCTTGTTACAGTGACAAAGCAAATTCTCAACAAAAGCACTAATGACAAAGTGATCTTAAGCTGCATCACTGCGATATTAGTACAGTCGCAAATTTGAGTGCTGGCCTCTTTTGTTGTTCTGAACTAGTTCTTTGGATATTTCGTTGTCAATTTCAAGCTGCTCTAAGGTTCAGACTGCGAAGCGATAACAAGGCAGATGATTGCGCGCCTTCCATTGCTGAGTCAATTGGACCTTGTAAGCGAAAAATCCGCGATCTTTGTGCAGAATTCTCCTCAGGCTAGTGAACTGTTGTGTGAAATGTTGTGCAGTTGTGATCTATGGCGAGTTGATGTTCGTGAATTGAGTCTCACACTCTCGGCCACAGCAGTCACATCGTCATCTGCGCACACCGTACGATGACGGGGACCATGTGTGTTGTCCACTAACATACCAGTCTCACGACCATTTGGCAAATAAACTTGTCGCAGTGGGTGCGTCATTTCAGCCGAAACTTCTCCTTTTCAAAAAACGTACTATTTGGGCTACACAGCGCTCACTTTCTAAATACGTTGTCAATATTTTGCAACGTTGCTCAAGAGTAAAGTGACTCATTCGTTCCGCGGAGGTATGATACGGACTTTCTGTCAAGATTTCGAGAGGAAAACCACTAGATGGTCCACTCTGTATTGTGACCAGCTTGATCGTACGTTTTGATGACTTTAGACTATTTGTTCACTCTTAGCAGACGACAAGTCATCGTTATTCTGAGCCATGGAGAGACGTTTAGTGAGATACCAACCAATGTTCGCCAGGAAGTGACTTAAAATTAGACTCTCCGTATGGGTCTCATAAAACCCATTAGTGGTCATTGTTCACATGAAATAATCCCTAGAAAGTAAATGGCAAGCATCAGTTTACCAACTCAAATACATTTATTGCACATTTGTACAATTTTCCTGTGGTTATTTTGTCAATCAAAAACCAAGCGGTTGGAAAATCACGAATTCTAAGATGTAAGGTGTAGGCAATCACATCACTTCTCAAAATGCTATGCAGTCCGGCGTTCCTCTGAGCCGCGAGTTGCGTCCTATTTCGTCCACGAAGTTGCTTTGAAGTCCCTCTCCATCTGTTGACTTGTCACCCGAACTCTGTGCGTGTCCTAATAGGTTCGTCTGCAGCACCAGGAGCTAATAATGTACCCATCGAACGGGTGGCAACCGTCAACAAAGTACCGAGAACGACCACTTCCCAGCGTCATGGTCTGTATTTCGACAAAAATAGAAACATTTGCAAACAAAATTTAATGTCCTTCAGGCCCCATAAAGCCACCAGCACGTAGTGAGTGCGTTCCGAATAGAACTGCGGATCAAAGAAAAGTCTGCACCCGAAGTCAACAACGCAACCACTCACTTGGGTCACCGGTCGGAAAAAAATCTATTCCACTAATTGCACTCCCTCGCAGAACCTTCGCAGGGGACAAGTCCTCGAGAATGCCTACCGCTAATAAGCTCGGCTATATTCATCCCCTCCAGACCTTGTGCAAACAAACACCACTCCGTCAGCACGGAGGTCACCCAGTGCTGGTCGACGAAGCAATTATCCTGTCGGCACAATGGCCCACTCCAGCGGTCTGGGGCGGCCAGAGGTGGGCGCCGGCAAAAGAAACGTATTCATCTATCAAAGTTGCTCCAAATTACCACACACACGCTGCATGTTTAATGCAGCCGCACGTTCATGCGCCGCACATTCGACATCGTAAACATTTACAATGGGTAATACAGTGCTAATAGTGACATTACCGCAGGTATCATGACAATCGACAGCAATTTATTCGGCTATCGAGGAGAAAAATTGCCCACTTCTACGGGGGAAGGGGAGGGGGGCCGGACTAGACCACGGGGCATCAGGAGGCACGCAACATTTGTTTACGGTTTCAATCCACCATCGCCGCAAGATAGAAACACATTGCAGCACGAAAACATCGGACCGGACCCACCCACCTCCTCGCATCGGCGTCATTAGTCCGGACATGTGCGGATAGTTTAGTGTCATGCCAGCGCTTCACGGACATGCGGAACTGCCAAGTGGCACGCACACAGTCCACCCGCGACAATGCGCCGCATAACCGACCCGCCGCACCGCTCGAGTGGGCGGCACCCGAACTCTGAAGCTCATGTTTGCCGCCATAACTAGGCAATGTCATGACACTAAACTCCGGCAATAAATATTAAATCCACACGAAGGGCACTATCTATGGCATCGATGACGAAAGTGGAAGTGTGCTCAGTCGTTTCCGGATCTGAAGGGGAGGCCTCGCCTCCGATGGCGAGTGTTGTGCGAGGCCGCCTCGCTCCTTTCGCGTTTCCGGGGCTGCGCGTTCCACTTGTCGTTTCACTTGTTGACTCGTTCGCTTTGCACGGCCCTTATTCGGCTTGTGATTGAGTCGATTGAGCAAATACGAGCGCTTAATTGACGCCCGACGTCTGACAGGCGATTTATGACCCCGCGCGGTGGCAGACGCTAAACAATAGTCGGCGGCAGACGCACGCTATGGACTACTGTCGTGTCTTCGAATCCTCAGGTATGCCTCAGTTATGATTCGTCATCGTCAGATGACAGTTGTGACAGGAGAAGGGTGCTGCCGGGGTTTGTCGGGGGAAGACTTGTTGAACTGCCACTTTCTGGCTGTCAGTCGGCGATGGTGGATGGCATCGGGGGTCAATTCTGTCAAAGTTAATAGCCAGGTGGCTGAGGTCTCGGATTGATGGGCTCGGGAGATTGATTGGGGTTCGTGAGGTGTTGCAACTGGTCACCTGAGGTCGTGAGATAGTGGAGTGGGTGTTCACGCCGTAACTTTGAAGTTGATTCTGATGAGGACCACACTTTTCTGGTTGCAGGATTCATTGGGATGAGGGAGTTGAAAAGGATTTTAGAAAATATCCAGGATATCGTACATAACCTCATCGACTGCTTTGCAAACGTTGCCAATATTCAACTTACGACGGCGTAGCAAGCACCAAGATTAATGTCACAGCATAATTGGGCACATAGCTTGTCGCAATGGTTGCATTCGGAGTCGCTCCAAATGTGCTGATTCCTCAATTCTTGCGAAAAACTCTACCTAGTTACCTTCAATGTTCAGGCACTGTGCCGTAGGATGGGTGTCCGTACGATGATTTCTCTTGCATGGGTAAAAAGGAGGACGACGACACGTCCTCACCTCTGCTCCTGCGGTTCTTTGGCTGAGTTCCTGCGGTCTCACGTCTAGGCGCTTATTTTTTCTATAACTTGGGCGAAATGAACGACATCAGGATATGACATCTGACCGCATTGTTGGAAGCGCCATTTAGTTCAATGTACCTGGAAGTTACATCATCAATCCGCGTAGTAGCGTGCTGCAGCCAGCCTCTTTAACACGCCCTAATCCCTCTTGAATGTCACATGCTTCAGAGCTTGAGGATAAGGCATATTTGTGGTTGCTCTCTGCTGTGCTAGCGTTTGTGGATCGTTTTTGCATTTCACGTGACGAAGTTCTGTATTCGTAGATACTGTCTAGCTGATGTTTTGATTCATAGCATCCGTTCATGATATTTGAATGTTCACAGAAGGCAGGGTAGTCTTCCGATCCCTCGAACTCGTCATTATACACTCCAACTAACTTATGAGGTGTTCCGCTGATTTGCCAAAGTCTTTATTGCTTATCAGGCCATAGGGACATCCCCGTAAGTTGTAAAGCTGATGCTCATGCCAGAGATGCAACTGCAATGCACTCAGCTGAAGCTTCTGGTTACGAAGACATGCGCGTAGCTAGCTGCAAGCTGTTGCTCACAACCGGATTACCGGAAATCTGGTTTTCACCGGATGGTAGTTGCTGTGAGGTCTTAAATTCATTTAAGAGCTCAAAAGTCAGAACCATTGTTGTAGTCATCTGAGGTCACTGTTTTTGCGTATGCGAATGCTAACAAAAGGACCTGGACTCGTCTCCAAGGACTCTTCAATTTATAAGCTGCTCCCATCATCTTCTCTGCACCTGCCCACATCTAGAGTGAGGAAGAAACTTGCACTTGGCGAAGGGAAGTAGATTGCTGATGGAATAGGCACCCGTCTAGCATTTCCCTGGCTTTGAAATGAAGTGCTCAACCAGACTACCGTAATTAAGGCAGATAGGTAATGTGATTCACCGTCCCATCTTACAATGCAGTACCACTTAGATCCGAAGGTCAATTGTGCACCCACTGGAGCTCACTATGAAGCGTTACTTCAATGAACCATTGTTACTTCATTCTATCCTGAACACTGCCGCTTCAGCAAACCATCGAGGTTTAGTTTTGTTTAGTTTCATCGACTCGGCGACAGTGGGACAACCCAGTACAGGATGTCCACTAAAGCAGAGTCACAAAAAAGGGGCCAAGGACTTCGGCTTGGCCAATTGAAGCCAGCTGTTTATGGATAGTGCCAGCTGAACAGACTTGTTGGTCGTTAATAAACTTTTTGATGGCGATCCTATCGATTTCAGGACGAGCGTGTCTCAGGGCACGCTTTGGCGTATTTTGCATTCGAACTTACATCTACACCCTCGTACAGTTCCAATCACAAAGGAACTGACCACGGAATGCGTACAACATACGACAATTGGATGCTTGAACATCAGGGCTTGAAAGATAAATTTTAATACATTTTGCTTTAGCTATGAGTCTCCCTCCTCACTCAATGCCTACGTCAACACACTAAATTGCGGGGAGAAGTGAGAACCGACACCCAACTTATCGATGGCGCAGATTTCGGCTTAAACTGGATCCATTGGTTACCCTTAAGCACTGGATGTGGTTTCGAATAATCTTCTATACTCCAGCACCAACGCCGTTCGCCTTGTTTTGATCCATCTGTGAAGATATTAATATATATATGCTGTGATTTTCGGTATGAATTGGGCAGAAGCTAATGAACAGGATAAAGGTTAGGAGTTTCCGGAAAAAGAGGGTTATTTGCTATGGGATGCATCGGGTAGTGTAGAATCATTGAAAAAACCTCTGGAAACAGATATCCTTCTATTTACACAGAAAGTTACTGGTCTGGTGGTCTCATTCGAAAATGAAGAGGTTTTGCCCTTCATCCCTCTCATCACTAGCCTGAATTCGAATATGGGTGTGAAAGACATCTGGTTTCAACAGACGATGGGACATCTTAAGCAAAACGATCCTCTTTGGCTTGTTTTCTGGACGAGTGCTTTGCATTTCGGTAATGCACACTGTCTGTGGTAAGGTTTGTAACCTTTTATGGGGCTTTGGAGAATATCGTATAAGTCCACCCAATCCACAAACTTTTGTCGCTTTGAAAACGTTTTCTTATTTGCTGGACGAAATCAAAAATAATGTTACGGACATAAAACATTCGTCTTCAGTGCCGATAGTTGTACGACTTGCAGCTTTTTTAAGATTTTGTGCTGAAGGGAGTTACCAAACCGGTGTTGGGAACGACTTTGGATTGGGCTTAGCACAGCAAAACCATTAAAGAAATGCTCGTCATAGTGGAGATGTTTATTTGTCCTATATGGATTCAATTTGGAAATAGTGCGGAAGAACAGGATCAAACAAATATGCAACTTCCTTCCATCCAGTTTTGTTTGCATCCGTTTGAGGAAAACCTCTTTTGAAATTTGTTGCTAAATTTCTGTTTTCCTCCATCAGTTCAACCAACCACTTTATTTGTTTTTGGCTGAAAATTTTCATCCTTAAGATATAAATAATTAACAATAAATACATTATACACCATTCCAGTTAAAACACAATGAAAACTCACGTTTTTACTTGTTTTTTCATTAGAGTCGTTCACAAAATTCAAACCGCCTTCTTTTGTCGTGTTACTCGTCGGTTTGGTGTAGTAAATCGACTTTCGGAACACCGATACACGACAAGTGTCACACAAAATATACGTTCCACATAAGCTTATCTCCAGAAGTCGTTTTATGGCGTAAAACGACTACTTTATCGACAATCGTAATACCGACATCACAGAGGCATTTCGACACAAGTCGTTAAACGACTTTCGTAATCGGGTTGATTGTCTGAATTTCGTCAAAAAGTTACACAATCGATTCAAATACTCATTAGGTAGATAAGTAGGAGACAGGGTGCCCTGTCGGCCCTTTAGGACGTGACTCACGCAGACCAAACTTGCTGCGTCCATGTTTTGGGGTGGTTTTCCACCTTGAGACCTACTTAAGTTCCAAAACCACTCGAATTCACAAATGAATCTGAGGAGGTTTTTCAGTTCAACACCGCTTAGGTCCTCTATTTCCACAAAGATGTGTTTATCCAGAGACACCTTCGTTTTCTTTTCTAGGGCGATTGTCCAGCCCAGATTCTATTTATTCTTCATCTCGGTAGCTTCAACAAAAGTCGTTATGCACTAGGTTCAGACACAGCATATTTGTCTATGCCACGGTGTCCGGTAAGGGCAAGTGTACATCCTTGCGAATTAGACTTTTTGCTCAGCGTCGGCCACAGAACCTTCCTGTTGCTCGCGTACTCAGACTAAGCCATCGAGCTCTGGCTCCATCTAGGGCTTCGTTCTCTAGTTTCTTCCTTATGAAGCTTAGTGGTGTATGCGCGTACGGGATGGCTGGAAATAGCTTCCAACTCCGATCATTTTTTCGCGAGGCTGTCTGCTTTTTCGTTACCTTGGATACCAGTATGCCTCGGTACCCAACAGAGGATGACCGAGTTCACAAAGGATATCTCATTGATGCTCTGTCTGCACAATCTAACCAGCGTCAAATCGGCGTCATGATGTCAGAAGCTATGGCTTTTATTGCTATTTGGCTGTCAGAAGAAATGGTGACCGAACGTACAGCGCCAGTGCTGTCTCATGTATTGCAGCCACTTGCGCTTGAAAGATGCTGCAGTCGCCTCCTAGCGCTTTTTTTAGAAGATATCACAGAACACCTCCGCACCTGTGCCAGAGCTCGTCTTTGAGCTCAATATATAAGGCGATACCCTCTACTTCTATTCGAAATTGATCCTGCCAATGTATCCGGTCCGAAAAGCGGTGATTAAAACTCCTCGCCGGGGCTAGGGTTAGATTGTCTCTTTGACCCACATTTTGTGCTGCTGTCCACTTCGTCAGCGTGACCGTATGGCCTCTCCCTCCAGAAACCCGCTTCTCTCAGCCTTGGGACCGATGATGCTGCACTGTTGCGAGTTCGAGAGGAGGGAGGAAGAGAATAGCCTCGTCGGTGTTATTCTGAGGCAACCTACAATAGCTATGCAGGTTGACACATTGCTGGCCTATTTTTGTCGCGGCTATACACTTTATTAAAGCACTTCTCGTTAAGAACGCAATGAAGCAACATGAACCGACACATGTGCCTTCTACGTCATGGCAACCACCCGCAAAAAGAGTCCTAAAAATGGAAGTCACTCTCTGTCCATTGGCCATCCCATATTTCTCACACAAAACTGAAGCCAGCGCATGCCTTGTCGCCCACGTGTCACTCCACAAGCAGAGCATGAACTTTAAATGAAATGACATATAGCAAATTTACACCGCTCCTCCAGCCACATCTGTCGCCGAAGTTAAATAGTTGCAAGGACCCTTGCCTCAAGTGAGGAAAACTTTAATTTTCTGCATTTACCACCTGTTGGCGTCGCTCTCCCACTGATCTCGAACAGCAGGAGTCACCCGACCACCTGCCGGGCGGAGCAGACGCTGAACACTCGAACGCCTCCCTCTCACTCTCCTCATTGATTCCTCGTCCTTTGTCATCAGCCGTCTGTGCGCCTCACAAATCGATTTTGTTGTGCTGTGCGGTGCCTCGAAGGCGGCCGCTCTAACGAGCTTAAAGTCGGCATCCTTAAATCAATTCACTTATCAGTAGCCGCCCATCGTGCCGATTGTGTGCTGGGAGAACCGAGGGGGACCGAGATTTAATAAAGAATCCATTGCACAGGATCAACGAAGTAAAATCCCATTTCATCCTGAAAATCCCCTCCTCATCCTCTCACGAGGCGCACGACAACAAAAAAAAGAGAATCACAAATAAGTAGGCTTACAGGGGCGCGTTGGGAAATGCAATAAATCAAGCCGCGGGAAATTTGAAAAGTTCGCCTAAATCAAAGGATTCCCCAGATCAGATTTTACATCCCCGACAGCATACAATGCGCCCCAACTCCACACGTCCCCATCCGACGGCTGCACACTAATTTAACACTGCCTTAAGTCTATCTTTGCGAAAATCTAATATTACTAAAAGGAAATGTGTCATCACACCCGAAGGATAATTATCTTTTCTGCTTCTTTTCTTGCGCTCACCCACACTCGCCGAATGTCGGCCGCATTACCGAAATTAAAAACATCCCGCCGCAGCGCACATACACCGGTCCTTACTCCTTAGACCTCGTCCTTGCCCTCCTCTGCCTCTCCTCACCACTCCACGAATGTGCGATGGGCGAAGGCGCCGCGACGCGACAAGGGAGATGACTTTAAAGCGTGTGTATGCTTGATGTGGCTGGTGGATGAGTGACTTTGGTTTTTGGTAGCTGCCTCAGGGTGAAATTATTAATGCGTCATGTTGTATACGCCTAGGATGGGGTGGGTGTGAGAGCTTAAGTCCCCTCGACTGCCAGTCAAAATGGAGCTCATCATTAAAAATGTTGCTCTAGTTGACTCTGAGGACCGGTGTGACGCTGTGTGGGTGGCCGTAATTCACTCTGCACATCTAGACGAATCTAGAGGAAGTCCTCACTTGCCTTGAGAGGAATTCAATCGCTGTCTGGCGTGTGGAACTTCTCTGTGAATCGGATTCCGTAAGTCTGCGGGAAATGACTGGGAACTTCGTCCAGCGGGCACTTCTGATAATCATTCAAAGACGAAGAAAGTCTCAATCTTGCTTTTGATTAGAACGTCAAAGTTGATCCTGGACAGTTCCGGTGAAGGCGAAAATCAAGTAATATCAGCAAATAGCAAAGTAATATGCGTTTATATCCGATTGAAGGATTGCCTGTGTGACATTTGATAGGGGAGCGCTTGATTGGCCACCACCTTGCACAGTTCTTGATGTCCTTGAGACTGCTCTGACTTCACTTTGTCACAGGTTGTGACATCGGAGCGTTACACTCAACGAACGAAAAATGCCATAATCATCGTCAACTTCTGACCCGCAGGATCCTCTAAAGAAGTCGGTGGTGCAATGCACACACGATAGATCTCCAGGCCACCCCATCTTCCGCCCTCCGCCATCGACTTAAACTCATTAGGAGCAATGCTGCAAGCCATGCCAAGAGAGTTGTCGGACTTGGTCCAACCACCTTGCCGTCGGTTTGTCAAGCGTACCTGATGGAATCGCATTTAAGCCACGCCTCGTAGGTCGTGATGATGGGGACATTCCTGCCAAATGACCAGACCATCGAAGCATAGCCGTTTCCATACGAAGAGTCAATGAGTTCCACGAATGCTGCCCTGTGCCTCACCCAATCACGGCGAGTAACTCCAACAACGGCACGCTGCTTTTATTCGCGATCTTATTCTTTCTGAATGCTGAGTAAAAATTGCTAACTTGGCTTTGACACCATTCCTGATTACAGATCTTCCAAGCTGTTTCAAAATCAACCCATCTTGGCCAATCCTAAAGGAAAGCTCAGCACTACTCATCCCAAAAAAAAAACACGAGATATTTAAACTTCTTCAATGGGACTCCACTAACATGTAGAGCGCATTTAGGAGGCGGTCTGGACATGAGAATAACGTCTGATTTGTCCACGTTCACTTTCATCACAGTTGGAGCTCCGTCTGAAAGGATGTGCGAAAAAAATGGTACACTCTATAATTATGTAAACTTTCAAATTGCCTGACATTTCCTCCGATGACCCTCAAATCATTGCCAACTTGCTTCATTTTTTAGCCAATTTTTGTATAACCAGTGCCAAAACCCGGACCCTGTTACTGTCGTTACTGCAGACATCAGCAAGGACTATACTCGACTCCAAGCAAAACGCTTTTGGTTGCTCGCCCCATATCATCGTATGGCTCAAATCGTGTCTTTGGAACCGCCACTACAGAGAATTCTTCTTCAGACACTCAACATTCGACCTGTCTCATCGAGCGTTCCGCAGTCACCTTGATCCTCTGATCTTTGTCTTAACAATCAACGATGTCGACTACTTCATAAAAGAGTCCATTCTATATATCTGCGCAGATGATGAGCGATACTCCACCTCGAAAGGCTCGCTTGCATTCAAAACGACTTGAAATCATTCACCACCTGGAGCGACTACAACTTTCTCGAACTTAATGTCGTCTGGCCATCTCCCAACTCCCAGAATCTACTGTCTTCATAACTAGCCTGTACCCGTAGTCTCTTTTATCGTGACTTAGGATTCACATGCGATAGGGAACTGAATTTCCAATCCCACATTGGCCACAACATTCACAACGCTATCTCGTCGCTTGGCTGCATAAAACGCTGGTAACAACATGACAGGCCCAGGTCCACCCCGGACTGTAGTGCCACTAGAAGAAGAACATGAACTCTCGATCCCCTACATTACTAAGTCTGATTACTTAACCCACACCTCTTCTGGAATATGCCAATCAAGTTTGGTCTCCACATCACGTCAACCATTCAATTCGCTTTGAAGCTGTCCAACGTATGTGGATGGCTACGTTTTACATTACGAGGTCTCTCATGGCCCGATAGCCCTGCCATACCACCTCATAAAGGTCGACTACAGTTGATCGGCTTGCAAACGCTTAAAAAACGCCGCGTGGTAGCCGATATCCTCTTTCTGTACCAAGTGCTAACAGGAAGCGTATCGTTCTGGAAATGATTCCCTCAACTCCAACTCCTGCCGTGTTAGGTCTGGAGCTCTTCTCCGACTCCAACACACCAACTAGTGCCAGTTCGAGCTTATCTGCAGAATGTTGTGCATGGCACCATGATCTGTTACCCACCACCTAGGCCCCTCTTTACGTTTTACAATTGTTAAGTTAGTTTGTAGTTAGTATGAAGTTAGCACTAAGTGCAGCCTTGTATTAAGGGGTTTAATTTGTCACGGGTGTCCTTGTGGCATGAGACCGCGGCTAAGACAAACGAGTGCGTCAACTTGCTTGGCCCCCATTCTTAGAAATCAACGACTGATGCTGACTCTACCAACAAAAATCGCATCAAAAAGTGTTTTTTACTGAACACAAGTTCATTGCTTCACCACTTTGTGTGGTAACAACGAACATCGGGAAAAGTTGGGTTGGTATTCGCAAGGAACTCCATCCATTTTTATAAAAGTTCTAATTTTCCTTCACGGTTTCTCACAAAAAAATACCAATGGGGTCAAATCGCAGCTCCGAGGCGGCTAACTAACAACGCCAAGACGGCTGATAACAGGATTTGGGAATTTGGTGCGCAAAATATCGATTGTGTGGTGGCGCACCATCCTGCATGTACCAGAGGTCGTGCAAGTCCTTGTCTTCAAGTAAAAACAAAAGTCGGTGTCAACTGGCTCTTAACGCCCACCGCTGACTGAAACGTTGTTCCCAGCCTCATTTCCGAAGTAACATGGTCCAATGATACCACCACTCCGCCCACAATCCGCTCTAAACTGTCATTCTCTCTGGATGTGGGTTTTTTCCGAGCCGCCGAGATGAAAATGCGCCTCTTCAGAAAAGGTGATTTTCGCCCAAAATCGTTGTCCATTTCAAGGTGCTTCAAGGCCCAAACTGCGAAGCGATAACCAAGCGGATGGTCGCGCGCCTTCCATTGCTGCGTCAATTGGACCTTGTAAGCGAAAAATCCCAGATCTTTATGCAGAATTCTCGTCAGACTAGTGTGTGAACTGTTCAGCTGTTGAGATCGATGGCGAGTTGATGTTCGTAAATTGAGTCTCACACTCTCGACCACAGCAGCCACATTCTCCTCTGCGCGCACCGTGCGACGACGGGGACCATGAGTGTTGTCCACTAGCATGCCAGTCCCACGAACATTTTCCACAAACTTGCGTTCAGCTGTCGCATGTGTGCTGTGTAGCACTCTTCGGGCTACACAGCACTCACCTTAGAAATACGTTTTCAATATTTCCCAACGTTGGTCAAGCGTCAAGCGACTCATTTCGTTCAGCGGAAGTATGATACTGACTTTCTGTCAAGATTTAGAGTGGGAAACAGCTACCTCTGTCAAAATAACTTATGATTTAAAAAAAAACCACTAGATGGCCCACCCTGTAAAGTCATAAAATCAATCATCATTTTTGGCCATTCTGCACTGTGCATCGGTGATTTGCTAGACCTTTCTTGAACTCGAGCTTTTGGTCCTCCAACGATTACTGCATGTTGTTTATATGCTCCTCCGATGACTCACTCATACTTCCCAGGCATTTTTAGGTGGTTGTTGCCTTTCTGGCGGACTCTATCAACGCGATTGCTGAACTGTCTGAACGGTTTTACTAAACTGATCGCTTCGAACAACCTATCGAAAGAAAGATGGTTTTGGGTAAGTGGATTTTCTGATAGCTTCCCGCAGTCGAACGACGACGCCGAAGGGCTAAGTTTGAGGAGCTTTTTCTTGACAATTATACTCTCGGAGCTTTGTCAGAGACTCGAAAGTGTTATGTATACAAATTGTTCATGGGACACCATTGGTTCAAGTAGGGCTTGACGCACATATCCACTGCGACACTGCGACACTGCGGCGGCCAAGTTCCTATTTTTTGGTGTGAATCAATAATTTCGAGCAATTGACCGATGATCCTTTGACTTGACTCAACTAATAATAATAATAATAGGGTTGGCGCTACAGCCCGCAGAGGGTCAGGGCCTAGCTTCTCAGCAACCACTCTTGTTGTGCATGCTATTGTTCTATCACAAGTGGAAGGATCCTACAGCCTTGAAAAGTATTTCTTGTCGTACCAGGAATCGAACCTAGACAGGTAGGTCCAAGTGCGTAGGAGTCGACGCACATACTCACAACGCCACGGACCACGGACTTGACTCAACTACCTCCTTCTTCTGTGTCGTTGCAACTGCTCTCAATCCTGATACTCCATCGTCTTCTTTTTTACATTGACCTTCTGATTCTCTTGTTGTTTCAGTGGCTTGTAGCAATATCATACGTTCAACGTATTAATGGTGTCGTACCCTAAGATGGCGCTCTGTTGTTGAGTAAAGAATCGGCTGAACGACTGCTATGTTCTTTCCAGATCGCGGTAAGGTGAAGTCTCTTGCATAGAAAGGAAAGGCTGTTGATTTTTTCACAATTCACACGCAGCATGGTGGCAAGTCCGCCCATCTTCTCGTGTACTAATCTAATCATAATCCAGAACAAACAATCTACGAAGTCTCCCCCAAATCCGAACAGGCGTCTAGAAGCTGCAGCTCCGCAAACGTCCTTCACGTTTTATAAAAATAAGATGTTCAAAGGAAAACACTGGCCAATTAGTCAAATTCTGAATAAAACCGGACCTCTCTGCAGTTCTGTGTGCCTTCGCCGACATGGACATTGATTTGTCAAGTATGCCCACAAGTGATATGTATATCACGGGAACATCTAACTCGTCCTAATGAGGACCAGCTTTCACTAGCGTCCCAATTTATCCCTTGGGCCGCATCCTTGCTCTGTCACGAGTGAAGAGTGAACACCCCCCACCCCCACACCGCGTAGTCGACGTTGTTGTTGAAATGAAAAGAAATCCAAGCGAAGCCACAACTACCGGCGAAGGGGATGTCAAGATTTGCACAGCGGCAGCAACTGTTTCTGATACAAAACATAAATACGACCTTCGACGGGAGACGGGAGACGGGAGACGGCAGACACGGCAAAGGCAGCATCCATCCGCAATCGGAAAATGGAAAATACACACACCCACACAGAAGATAAATGTGTGGAATGGAATCCCATTAGTATTGTGCGCCATGTTTGAATAGGATTAAGTACTTTCTGCGTACGTACGATTTGCCTTGAGTTCTGAAAATGATAAACGGCCCTTTTGCACCGCCGCCATCCGCCCCCCCCGCTGTGTGCCAGACAAAAACCGAATCCGAAAACGTATCCAAAGGTATCCCCGAGGATCAACAGGAGGGGTGTGGGCGAACCGAGCCAAGCTGATGCCGGCAACAACGATTTATGTCAATTTACCACCTCCCGAGTGGATGCTTGGGAGATTTCCGCCCGCCGTGAAACTGTTTCCTGCTCCTAATAAGTGCCACTATAGCCGAGTGCTTGAATCGGTGAATGGGTGACGGGGTTGAGTGTGGGAGTGCGGTGTGTGCACAGGATAACGTGTCTTTGTCTGTCTGTCTGCGGCCTGGCTCTCATTACTGTGGCAGCACTATGCGATCGGAAGGTCCTTTGTGGATGCTAGATGATGGGTAAATATTTGAATTTCACTTTGAATCGGAGGCGGAGGGGTGTGTGCTTGTGCTCTCGTCTTTGCGGCATCTTCTTCAACTCAATTCCGGACGTAATCGTGAGGGATATAGCCCAAGTCGACCGGTCGATGCCATGCGATGCCGTCGTCCCGTCCGGATGGGGAAATGCCCAATTTTTCAGTATTTGACCTTTTTGTCAAAAATGTTTAGAGTCAGTCGTCGTACGGGAAATTAAATGGCAATTAGACGAGAGTGTGGAATGTATCTTTAGAATGTCACACCCACAGCTCGATTTAAATTGGCATGTGTTGCTTCCCCGGAGAGTTGGACTTTGTGTGTGCCTGGGGCGATGACTAGGGCGAGTGTCGAGGGCGAGGGATTTTGGCCAAACCAAATTGGTTATGTGGGAGATTTTCTAGTCTCCTGTTTGCCCTAGTGATGTGTGTCTTCTCTGCGGCGTGTGCTGCTTAGGGTGATTAAATTGGATTTCGGATCTCCGAATGGGGACAGCGCCCCGTCTCGATAGAGCTTCAAACTAAACCAGGAGATGGATGAACTGATGGGAATGTGTCGCATTTAAATTGTTTGACTAATGAATGTATTGGCTGCGAACGTGATGTGGTTTTGTAACGACATGAAATGCCGGGCATTTCTTCGGACGGACGGAATATTTCGAAGTCTCCGTCTCTGGGGGGGTTATGAGTGTCTGCGTGGCCGGGTGACTTTGTTGTGTTGAGGAATTCATTGGCTACGAATGAGATTCCCAGTGAGATGGGAAATCTTTGAAATGTTCTACCAATGCATCGGTTGATCCGGCAGAGATTTCCTGAGCAGATCTTTGAATAGCTGCCAGCAGCTGGGTCTAGATCTAGACACTATGCGGAGGACGTATCTGCCTCGTCATTCGGATCAGATCTGCTCGATCGGTTGTGAGTTTCGCGAAGGCAACACTGCGCTGGGTTGGTTGGGAATTTATGCTGTCGTCGCTGCTGTTGTGCTGATTCACATTAGGTTTCCATATGTGGGCTCATACATACTTCCTTCTTCTTGGCGCTACAGTCCGGGGTGGACCTGGGCTTCAACCAACAAGCCTCTCCAGCCAGCAGGATCTTTCGCCAGCTGCCTCTAGCTGTGCACACCAAGTTGGTTGAGGTCCTTCTCCACTTGTGTGCGCCATCTCGTTCTAGGACGCCCTCTGTTGCGTTGTCCCAATGGCTCGGAATCGAAGACTCTCCATACATACTTCCTTCTGCTCTACGGCGATTGGAGAACAGGCGAAACGAGCCGGTCTTCATGTAAATAGTCAACGTCCAATCCGGAGCTGTTCGCCCTGTTTTGAGGGACGGTTCCGTGATGACGAATTTTCCCGTGCTGGCTAGTGCGACATCATCCGTGTAGGCTATGGTCGATCTTGCTTAATCTCCTAAGAATCCCATTAACTACTTCAAACAAAACCACACATTTTCCTTGATTTCCCACCATTCTGTCATCGAACAAATCAATTGATCATCCCCCAAATGGCGCACCCCATCCCCCGACAGACGGCAGTCCCGCCGTAATCTCTCGCAATATTTGAACATGCAAATTACTGGGCGACCACAAGCAAATACCATCGCCTCGACCACTGGGGGAAGGTGTGTCCGTCCACAACAAAGTCGAGTCCACATCACAGGGCGGACACCCAAAGGAATTCCTCACATCTCGTGGCTGGAATTCTGACCCAAACACACAGCCCCATTCGACAAAGCACATGAAAATATGTTGACACCATCACCCCAAATCTGCAGCTCGCTTGTCGGGCACATTCCATTGCACACTGTGCACACAACGCACACACAAAGTAAGAATTTTCATCTCAGAAATGCAACAGCAAGCAAATAAAAAGAGAAATCCTACCCAAGACACATGTCTCTAGACGGCGTTGGAGCAGTAATGAACACAAAAGTGCCTCATTTCCCAGTCGAATGCCGGCGGTAACGGCATTCCTGGGACATTCTTGCAATGCCTGTGTCGTTTCGTCAGAAGATTGCAAAATTCGTCACATGCCTGCAACCACTGTGCGCCACAAATACACAAATACTGACCTCATCCCTCATTGCGCTGGGAATAGACGACAACGACGACGACGACGACCGGAGCCGGATCTCTCAGATGCGGCCCTGTTGATTTGTTCATTTGTTGATTTGCTGATTTGTTGCTCATCACTGATGCAGGACTCTCTCTCTCTTCTCTTTTCTTTTCAGCCTGACGTCCCTCTATCGTTCCAAGGTAAGTGGAGAAGCCAACAACCACACGACCACCAGAGCATCAGGGCACAACCCAGCACAACTCAGCACAACTCAGCACAACTCAGCACCCAGTCTTCCGCTTCCGCACTGCATGCTGTCATCACTCCCCCGCCATCCCCACCCAGCATATTCCATTATCTGCCTGTCGATGGGCTATCTTATACTCCATTAGCAAATGAATAATTTTTAGTTATCATATCCAGTCCGGAATTCATTCACAAACAACAGAACAACTTTCGGCCTCCCGCCTCACATTCGGGGACTCGTGCCCGTCCACAGTCGTACAGTGTGCAGCTTAGCCATGTTCCAGGCAGAAGATGTAAATCCTAAATCCACTGGACACACACTCACACACCCGCACACACAGCAGCAGGCACTGGGGGATGTTTCCTGATTAAAATTTGCCCAAGAACAACAAAGGTAAACAACACACAGCCGCAGATACATCGCATGCAGATATGAGCCTCGGGCGAAGGTGTCTAATTTTCAATGGGCCCGGCCCGGCCACCATCTGGGCCCTCCCCACCCATTCGAAGGAGATGAATTGGGGTATTGACTGAAGGGGTGTCTTGTAAGCCCTTAAATTGTTTTTCCTTGTGTTTCCTCTTGGGGAGGGACAGGGGGCTATAGCGGACGGTCTGAGCGTGACTTTGCTCTTATGGTTTTGTAGTTACTCTTGGGCATTCAATGGACGGACTTGCATCCGCTCGCCTGAAAGCCGAGAGCAAAATCTGTTAAGTAATTCTTGATCTTTTGTTCGGATTTCGCATAATGGTATTTTTGATTACTTAAGACTTTCAGCAGAACATGAGGCGCTTGTCATGCGAAATGCCAGAATCCAATTGATCCGATGAGTTTTGACCGATTATCCAAGGAATCCATCTTCGAATTGCCAATGCACAGGCATTCTAGGGGCACCCTGATGGATCCAAACTCTCGCAGTGAATGGAAGTCAATCGTGTCGGATTCGTTGGCCTCCTTGCTTGAGATGATGTTGGGTTTTTCTTCTTTTAAACCAGAAGTACATCGCTAGGAAGCAGCTGTCACGTGGTCGTCTTTTCTCATTCATCTCTTGATCGTGTTGTCACTCAACTGAACTGGTAGACTTCAGGGAAGGGGAGCTCTTAATTTCCAGGCACCCAGGGACGACAGGGTCTCCAAATGACTTCGGAAGTATTCAGATGCGAGGTATGATCCCTTTGCATGTGGGGCGACCTCACTTTGATTTTCTACCTACGGCCTAGGTATCAACTCAAGCAAACCGGAACTGAGGCTCTTCACCAACAAAAACCAAGGCAACCAACTTCCCACTCAACCGTCTGAACGATCATTGATGTCAAAGACTGTGGCAGAAGTTACATCGCCACATTTCACAACGAACGTTCGTTTCTACTTGTTATCATGCTAAATCAGCTGTCTGTGAATACGTTTTTCGTGCACTTCGAGCTACAAATTGTGGCCATCATCGACCTTGCCTTTACCATCCGCCTATTCGAGACTCGGTGTACGTTATTGGATGATACTCGACCGAGTAGGCGCCAGTTGTGAGGAGAATATTGCGGGTGTAGCTGTAGCAATACTCGGAACCAGTGATCCAAAATTGGATCCTTTACAGCGTACTCGCGGCCAGCATTTACACGAAATGATATTCAAAAAGTAAATTTCAGACAATGTCCTTTCAAGCCATAATCAAAATTCACTTTATTCATTTTATTTACAATTAAAAAAAAAGGTCTGAATGAATCACCCATTACTCGGTATATTCACTTATCGGCGAGATTGGGTATCGTAACGCTGCTATTAAGCTGACATCCGTAAAATGTTAAATCCCAAACGACGCGATGACATGACAAAATAGTGACTCTTCACCGAAATACCCTCCGATCGCATTCACTCCAAAACGTCCTGCTCGTCCTATGAAGTGACCAGTCGAAGACAACATCAAACGGGCAACCGAAGTAATGCTCCACAATCGCCTGCACTGCATCGAGGTCTGCTACCATGAATCCCCATCAATCTCGACCCCAAATTGATACCACAGCGAACCGAGAAGAAACAAAAATGCGGAAAGTAAGCTTGAATATTTTCTATTCATTCAGTTGCCAGCCAATTACTGTGATTTTTCCCGATTCGCAAAATCCCTTCAAGGGACGCCAAGGGCCGCAGCTTAGCACCCGATTCCAATTCCGAATCAGAATCGAATTCCCACTGTGATCTTGAAAGTCCCCGCACCCGAGTTGCTAATTAATTAGTCTCCCTGAAGTGCGCCCGGCTGCCAGTTGCCACCCCACGACCAGGACCACCCGGCGCCGCGCCGTCCATGGCGAAAGTCGATTTCAATTGAAATTCCAAATCAAAAGCCTACATCGCCATCAGAGATGGCTTTCGGTTGTAAGGATCATTAAAATTTTCCATTTGCCCACCAGAAGCGCCAACCCACTCTACACCGGTTTCAGTTTGTAGTCCTGTTAATTTTAACTGCTTGATTAGTCCCAGAACGTGCCACTGGGTGGGACGGGGGTTGAGGTCAGACAGGAAGGACCACAGTAACACATCCATTTCACGTTGTCAAGGACGACACTCTTCTTCGAACGCAAAATGATCCGCCATCCGGGGGACATCTCTCTCTGTGGCTCCACAGAACACGCATTAATAGGATTCAATTTGAGGCGATTAGAGTCTCGGGCACAGGGCACCTCAACCGCCCCCACCGCCCCCACCGCCCGTCCGTTCGAAATGAGATTTTAATCTCAGGACATAACTCGCTTTGCATCGAAATTTGTGTGGCCACCAACCGGTGTTCGGGGGGGTCTACCTTACCACCCCGTGTCCGAGATGTGCTCATTCAAGCCGGGGCGAGGCAACTCGTCCTCTCGTTGTCCTTAATCGGATAACAGATGTAAATGATTGCCATTGCTGTTGTGTGGCGTGTACTCGTACGGGGGCGCCGTTGAACCGCAGCCACCATCAGGTGGGATGGCTTCCGTCAAACTTGCGTCGAAGACGACAACGGCGGCTCCAAGAAAAACCCAACACCCTTCTCGGGGTGTCCTTGCTGAATGTCTGTGAGAGTGTTGGGTGCAATAATTTTGCCATTATTCCCCCAAGATGAGGGGCGGTGGACGGGCGAAATGACGAATTACCTCGTCGGGTTGAAATGAAATAATGTCTCCTTTTATTATCCTTAATAGCGCGTCCATTCGTACGACTGGCGAATGGCGGGGGTAGCATGATTGCAAAAGTACTTAATAATACGAGTACTGCTCTTCCAACCACCTCCCACCACCACCACCGCGTAGACTTGACGTGGTGGCCGTTAAAAAATGTTTACCCGCTTTTATTTTTATTCGCATCGATGATGCGATGTTTAGTGGATCCCCGATGGAGGGGGCAGGGACCGGCTGAGCGGACCGAGGTCACAATGGCCCTTGCCGGGTGGTGGCGAAAATTCAATTATCCTTAGCAGTTGAGATTAATTGAGCGCTGCGGCATGCGGACCATAATGGATGGATTGGATTTCGGTATCTTGTGTGTTGGAACACGATTTTTTTTCCTCCAAAAAGGACTCCGCGCCGAATTGCCTGTGTGAGGGCGAGTGCAGTGAATTATGAGGGGGTAATTTGTGAGAGGCATGTACAATGACCCGTGTCGGCGATTTTGTGTGGAGCTTGGCACCCGGTGGCGCGGCGCGGCGGTGGGTATCCTTTGCATGGACTTAGTGGATTGATGCGATGTAAAATTAATTGGGCAGTTTCATTTTAAGTAGGCCCCGCTAATGGGATCAAAATGAGGAGGAGATTTTTTTCTCCCCCCCGTTTCGGGGTGGAAATGATGTTGGCAATGTTGTTCGGCGAGGGCGAGAACTTTTTTATTTTTTTTTTTTTCGTTTTTGTGTGGCTGGCCGTTTATCCTTTATCACTGTAACAGGCTTTGTCTCTGTTTTATTGGTGGTGGTAGGGGTGTCTTTTTTTGTTTTTTTTTGTCGACGGGGAAGCCGCTGTGAGGTCGGTGTTCATTCAGACAATGAAAGGGGATTAGGGACATAATTAATTTAAGTGAGACTTAATCACACGATTCGGCGGAGAGATGGGAGACGTCTTCGTGGCTACGCTTTGTTGAGTTTGGAATTTATTCGGAATCAATCGCTTAGCAGAAGTCAATTGGCGAAGATGAACTGGGGTGTCCTGGTGGTTTGACAAGTCGAATGTTGAGAGGGTGATGGCCGTTAGTGTTGTTTCTGGAGTTCTAAAGAAGAAAATTCTTATTCTCTATGAATGGAGCTACGAATCGCACGATCATTTAAATTGATTGTTTCACAATTTGTGCATTTTGTGCTCCCATTCCTTCGTCTTGAACATAAATGGTCTTCCAAAATGGACTACCGAACTCTGACAGTTGATAGCGGCCATTTTGTTGAAAACACATCTGTCAAATTGGCTGTCATCTATTCAGACTGCTTTGCCAAATCATTTGCCACGGACGGACATAGCGTTCAACAACACGAGCAAATGATAAAATTGTTTTATCAAAATGAGTGTTCCGCTTCGCGCGCTTCTCCCTAATTTTCAAGCAAACACCATCTTTAGTGATAAGGTCCATTTCTGGATGAATGAGTACGTCAACACGCAAAATTGTCAAGTTTGGGACGATAGCATGCAAATGACATCGAAGGGCGTTCCATGCATCCCGAAGAAGTCACTGTTTGGTGTGGATTTTGGTCTAGCGGCGTCATCGGTCAATATTTCTTTGAGAACGACGTTGCACCGTCAACAGCGAGCCCTAGAAGTCGATGATTACCAAGTTTTTTTGGCTTGAATCGGGTGATATGGACACCAACGACATGTGGTACCTGTGCACGGAAATTCTCCACGAGCGATTCGATGTTATGGTCATCTCACGTAGAGGTGATGTTCACTGGCCACTACGTCGTGCGATTTGACCCCGTTAGACTTTTTCTTGTGGGGTTTTCTGAAGTCGCAAGTCTGTGCGAGTAAGCCACAAGCCACAGCTACCCTCAAAGCCAACATAACTCATGCCAGCGGTCAAATTCAGCCTGATTTATGCACCGGAGTCATGGAAAATTGGACATTTCAGATGCGTGCCATCTAGAGAAGCCGCGCCGGACATTTGAACGATGTTATATTCCGTACATAATGGCATCGATAGGCCTATCAAACGAATAAAAAATGTCGTCGATATATCACATACAGTTTGTTTTATTTAAATTTAAGTATATGAATACTTAGGTAGGTAGGGTGACTGCATGACTGATTGGGAAGTTATGCCCACTTAGACCATCCGGTCCATTGAGCTTTCACGTTCGGCTTTGTGTTCAAAACACATTTACCCGTTGACCTTGTAGGTATTCCCTCTTGGGATTTTTGTTGGCCATGTGTGATTTCTTCTGACCTCTTTCATAGCCATTTAAAGGCCTTATGAAATTGTAATATATCCTTTGGATCAATGTTACTCAGATCATTGAATCAAGGTCTAGTCTTCTTCTTGTTTCCACAAGTGCAGGACTTGTTCCGAGGAAGTGTCATATTGTTACCTCTTCTTCTTCATCCATGCAGCTTCCGCAGAAGTCGTTATAAGGTGTCCCAAGTCTTCTGGCATGGTTGCCCATAAGACAGTGGCCAGTTAGCACCCATATTACTCGCCTGATAACCTTCCTGTATAACTTTAGGAGGTAATCAGTCCTTCCTTGATTCAGCATAAGCCAGATCGCTTTCGATATCCTACAAGTGTCAAGTTCCGACCATTTGCGGTTTCTATCGTTTTTCGCAATCGTCATCAATCGTGATTTTATTGTTTTCAGTGGGGGTGGGGTGTCTCCTGATCTATTGCCATTGGGATACCCGCCCCCTTTCTTTCTAGTTCATCAGCTTCATCCCGGAATACCCTTGTGCCCAGGGATCCAGCATAGGGTAAGATTGCATCTGGCCGCTATCTGCCTTAGAGTTAGACGGCATCTTGGAGTTTATGGATGGTGGTTCAGAGCTTTTATGACTATCTATGTAAAAAACAATAGATCTCCCGTCTACTGGGCTCATTGATAGTCGGATGGCTGCCGTTTGAACAGCTGTTACTTCCGCTTGGAATACACTGCAGTGGTTCTGTAGTCGGATTGCATCGGAGATCTCTGGCAAACTGGCGTAAATGCCTGATCCCGTGTCTGCTTCCGATTTTGACGATTCTTCTATTGTGTGGACTTTGTTTAGACTTTAGTCTTGTGTTTTATTTCGAAGTCCATGAAGGGCGTCAGATAATCTGTATCCTTAGGGACATTCGTATTCAATAATATTACCTTGTGCGCTCTAGGAAGCGCTTAATGAAATGCCTTTTAAGTAGGACTCCTCACCCATCCTTGAGGAACTCATCTTGCGCGTTCGTTCATATGCTTGGCATTTCTGTCTCTGTATGCTGGCACCCATTTTAGGTGACTGCTAAGCCATCAGGTTATTTAAGAGAGATTTTTGAGTTAAAAGTAGCCTTGTCCAGAAATTAAATTGCGGCCTGAGTGCCCGACTATCTGAACGTATGTCGATATCTATTTTGGATGTCACATTGTGCCTGGGCCAGGAGTAGAGCAGGCCTATGTTCATTTCCAGGTCAATATGTGCAGCCTCAGAAAAGGCTTTTGCCAAGTTTGACATCATTCAATTTAACTGGCTGCAAGCCTGTTGTTCCTTGCTTTGATTTAGGTTACAGCAAGATGACTGCCACTAAGAACATACGTTCAACGATGTCTGAACTGATGATATGCCTGACGTTGGAAACCTGTAAAGCAACATAATAGAAGTGGAACTGGTGCTAACTACTGCAGTAACCATGTTATACACGCTAAACATGCTAAAATTATCTCACGACTTCCGAGGATCTACAGACACTTGTGGTCTCTATGCCTTGTCAATGACTCGCAAGCGGTGGTGCGGTGAAATATGAATGCTGTTCGTGTTGTGAATTGAACTTAGACACCTAGAGCAGGCGTCGACTCACATGCTACTCCATGCAACTGCCGTCGCTGTAAGACAGAACTCCAAGCAAACAAATCCATCGACATTCCACTAAATTTCCACTGGCACCGTGAGTGCTTCAGATAGCCACTATTGTCGCAAGTCAATCAAGGACATTTTGACAAACATTCGATCTGCCGTCTAACAAAGTCATTGATTCCCTATTGATCTAGCCGGAGCACACGATACCCCTGCCAGCAGTCATATTCAGGACACGTGCCCGAGGTCGGTTAACTACACGAATTCATGCGTTCCATCTACATTCCCCATCCTCACACATATTCAATTGTCCACGTCTCATGGCTGATTCACTTATCTATGCGTTGCCGCCCATAATGAAGCGCAATATCAACAACCCGGTCAAGGAATCGAAAGTCGAACACGAGCTCCTGTCACCGGACTGATGGAATGATTCATGCTTGGACGGCGCGGCGCCAACGGAATGCGTGCGAGAGTGAAATGCTGCTCCTGCCTGCAGCTGACGGCGACAGGAGCAGTGACAATTATTATATGCATTTGCATCGCTGAGAACGGGACACCTGCAGAAAATTGCGCCCGCAGACGTTTAAATGCTAATTCCTAGTTCAATGCATTCGTTCCGTTCACATGAATAATTCCAATAAAGACATTTACCTGTTGTGTCGTGTTCCATCAATTTCCACTCATTGGATCCACTCCCATGCCCCACCGCCCGCCCGCCGAAGCCTACTGAATACAAATGTATCTCGCACACCCGGCCGCTGTCGATATGAGTTCATATCTCTCTCGATTTATGTAACTGCCTTTTGATACCGGCGGATCCGCAATTGTCGCCATCGGATTTCCATCGCAGCAGCATATCGGCCGCAAAAGGCGACAGGATGCTGCTCCCAGTGTGACAGAGGGGATGGGGGGGGGGGGGGGGAGGCTGAATCTATTTTTGAATTGATTCAATTTGCGTGCGAGGATTGTGATGCTGTGGTTTGTTCGCTTCGGTTGTCAAATTGTTTTCGTATTACATGCCTAGACATGAGGTTACCCGCGACGGAGGAACCTGGAATCGACGAGGTTTTAATCAATTCAAGAGAACTAGTCTTTATCGGGTTCAATATGCTTCCGTTGGCATTCGGATGCCACTCGACGTGAGATGTGGAGCGCTTGGAATGGGGACGAAGATTTGCATATCACGTCACTCTGCTGACGTACGCCCCGTCGGAAGAGTGATGAAATTTCAATTCAAGAACAGTGGGGTGTGCGGAGCGGCGACAGAGAAGGTCGTTCGTGAGACACAATTCGATGACAGCTTGTGCATTTTGAATACACTTTCGCTCGCAAAACCTATCACAAATAGATCGTTTAACGAATGCGACTTCCTGAACTGGGGGGAATTAATGTGCATATCAAAGGACAGCTTGCTGTGACCGGGTAAGATGCTCTCACCTGAAGGGAGGTGATCTGCTAGGCTAGGTTCGTTGTCTGTCCGACTTTTTGTTGACACTCTTAATGCACATAACCTCTCAGATCTGTCGTGGTCGCAGTGCTATGTGGTGGCTATAGGCACTATCAATTTTTTTCAATTCAACTCAATTCTATGACCCAACTGAGACATTGGGCGATGGTGAGAAAGACGATCTGTGGTTTGAACTACACTGTAGTTGTACTCCACTGCCTTGCAATTTTGAGGCAGGCATGAGTGGTGGTAGGAAAAATCGTACAATTATTCTTGTTCAACATTAAAAGATACAGTCACATAGTAGACATTGTCCCCTCCTACCGCAAATCAGGCAAGCCAATCATTGTGGCTTGAGAACAGCCCTGCCAAAAACACGCGTTGCTTTCAATTACCTAAACCAAGACTGCTCCCATGTAAAGGGTGCTTCATTAAGCGCTTGCTATCTTTAAATTTAAACAAACAATGTCCGTGTTCTATCATCAACATTTGTTATTCGTTTGGTAGGCCTATCGATGGCAGTTCGTCTAAAGACATGTTCTGAATGGTACGACATTTCTACACGACCAAAATATTACTTCAATCCACTTAGACTACACCTGACCACGACACTTCCCAGAAAACAACTTCGAACCCCTTATTCCGGAAAGAGACCTGTGGTATGGTGGCAACATTTGCTTTGGTAAAGCCATTCACTCTTACACAGATGGATCCAAGACGGATGATGGAGTAGGAAGCTGCGTTTTCTCGGAGGGTTTACACCTGAACAAATCAGTTCGTGTACCCAACCACTGCAGCGTCTTCCAAGCGGAAGTAATGCCTATTAACGAATCCCTGTTCTGGCTAATATGGATCGTGATATCCGCCCACGATATCTGCAGTTTCACTGATAGCCAAGCAGCAGTTAAATCTCTGGCATCGTTCTCTATAAACTCTAAATTAGTAATTGATTGCTGCGTACGTCTTAACGAGATATTCGAACCTGTGCTGGGTGCCGGGCCATAGAGACATCCAGGGAAACTGTAAAGCTGATGAACTCGCAAAACGTGCCACTAGACTGTCAGTTGATAGTATCTCTTGTAACATACTACCGTCAAGCTACAGCTCAAAAATCTCTACGCAAAGAAAGTCAACGTCAGATGGTCGACAAGTAGTACCCGTCGAATCTCAAAACAAATCTGGCCCAATCTTGATCTTAAAGGATCAAGCGATCTTATCTCCCTGAAGAGCACTGCTGTGGGTATTATCAGCGGACACTGCCTCCTAGCAGTGTTTCCTTTCCAACGACTTCTGCAGGAGCTGCCTAAATGAAGAGGAGGAGGAGAAAATTTAGCACCTCCTTTGAACTATCCTCGATCAGGAAGGAGCCTATGGTGGCTTTCCTTCTTCGACAGTCTCGACGACCTCAGCAAAATACCAGTCAAAGCGCTAGCCAAATTTGCTGAGAGTACCAAATGGCTGTCATAAACCCCCTCCATATTTCTTCCTCTCTATCTGAACACCTACGTGGCGGTACAATGGGTCTACATTGGCCCAAGTGCATTAATACCACTTTCTAACTACCTATCTACCTACCTAGGCCAATCGATGCCATTATTTGTATATGGAGTATAGCATCGTTCAAATGTCCGCCGCGGCTTCTCTGGTTGGCCCAAATATACAATGCCCCTTGAGGGCCGCTGCGGTTTGTGACTTATTCGCACAGACTTGCAACTTTAGAAAAACCCACAAGAAACATGCGCTCGAATTGCAGAATTTCCAATGTGGCGTGAGGTGTGTGGCACGTAGCGCCGTCCAGTTGGTACCACATGTCGTTGGTGTCCATTTCACCGGATTCAGACCAAAAGAAGTTGGTAATCATCGACCTATAGCGCTCGCTGTTAACGGTGATGCTCTGGCCAACGTCGTTCTCAAAGAATTATGGATCGATGCCAGGCCAAAATCCACACCAAACAGCGACTTTTTCGGGATGGATTTGGCGCTCTTGGATGTCATGTGAATTGGCATCGTCTCATTCATCCAGAAATTGACCTCATCTCTAAAAATGGTTTTTCGTTGAAAATTAGGCCGAAATGCGCGAATGTTTGCCCGAAAGTTTGTCATTTGCTAACAAACGCTGATTTGACAAAACAAAATAAATAACAGCCAATTTGACAGATGTGTCTTCAACAATGTGGACGCTATCAACTGCCAAAGTCCCTATTACAGGACCCTTTATATGCAGATTCAATCTTCCTTTCCTTCTCGAACCAGAAGCGAGATTATGACAAACTTACCTCGAGCATAAGTTGAATTTATTTGGTCTGCATTTGTCTTTTAACAACTCGACTGCACGGCTCCTTTCTGCCACTTGCTTGCATGCAATTTACCTGTCAAACGCTGCAGTCCTGAATGCCTTGTCTGTCTTCAAGTGATGATTGGCTACTGCCGTCAACAGTCCATCTTTGCTGGGTTGTTTTTCAAGTAAGCGTCTACTGTCCATTCACCCATTTGGACATAATTGAAATACCGTCGACTCAGCATTCGTAAAAGGATTCTATGTGGAAGTACAGCTCTTGGCCAAAAACATTTCAACAGCTTATCTGCCCCTCGTTCGTCTCTTAAGTTCAACATTGTTCGAAATTCAACGCAGAACTAGACAAACTAACTCGCTGACAAGCATTTTAGAGCACCCTTCCCCAGATTTCCTCCCTCCACTTCATGTGACTGCAATAAAAGCGACAATGGCGCGGAGCATTTAAATAAGGACCTTCCTCTGTAATTAATTATGCGTTCGTTGTCGTCGCTTTTAGTCAAACTATGAGCGCGTGTGTGAGTGCGGAGATAATTGCCCGAAAGCGATTGCACAAGACTCCACGTCTGAAACGGCTCTTAAGTCTGCCACCCGTTTGCGAGACGAAACGGGTGACATATGCGCGAACGCATTCCGTGCGCCGGAGTGAGTTGGAAACAATTTAAGACCCACCCCCACATCGTGAGTGATTAACTCAGCACCCTTCACCACCAGCGACTGCATAATTCGTTTTCGGCTGTTGATTGTCTAAATGAGCATGCAGCGAGCGAAGTACTCACATATGTACTTGTTGCGCACGGCTGAACCGCATACATTGCTCACGTCTCGCAGCCCCAACTGCAGGCCACCGGTTAAAGGGGGGAGGATGTGTAATTTCAGAAAGACATGGTTGCAGTGTTTTGAGAGTTTTGTGTAATTTAACGAGTGCCATGTCAATACGGCGAACTCAACGTAATGAAACAAGAAGACGCAAAAAAAGAAAACTTTTCGACATTTCGATGCGAAATGCACGGAACTCCGACAAGGACTTTCCTTGGGGAATGGGGGGGATGGGGGATCTCCTCGATGGATGTAAACAAAATCTGCTTATAAAACAGCCGAGAGAGATACAAGCGCCGCAGCAGAGGAGACGACCATCACCACATGCCACGCCCGAGCGGCCCTCGAAGTGAGGTGTGAAATTCCTTACGTGTCCAAAGTTTATTTATCATTAGGCGGAGTTCCATTCTTCGACCAGGGCCGTGTTGGCACACATATTCAGAGCCATTGTGCGGGCGACATGGTTTCATGGGTCAGGGAGCACGAGTCATCCGCTTCAGTAAGTTTGTCAGCCTTTTTTTTCTCTCTCTTCTTTCTTGTTAGCCATCCATCCCCGAGATGTTTCCTGTCACAAGTGGCCTTCCTGCCGGCACATCCTGGAAACGGTAGCACCGGGAAACACTAACGCAAGCGAACAGTCACATCTGCATGCAGTATCTCGGATTTTATTGATATGTGGATGCGTTGTGTGCAAAACTTAGTATTTCCTCGAATCAATAAACAATCAGAGATGTAAATATTTGCATTTCAGTTGGATGCTGTTTACGGCTCCTACTTACACGAGGGCAGCACACACGGTGTGTGCGGCCGATGGGAGGGGGGGAGAATTATTAATACTATTTAACTGTGATTGATGGGACCGGTGCACTTGTGGGATTTACCGACGGCTTAAGGGATCCCGGGGCTCATGACAAATCGATGCTGATTGGAATGTTTTGCGGAGAAATTCAAAATTTAAATTGACAACAGTGCATGGATTTTCCAAGCGGCATCAAGATGGCTTCGGCCTGCACCGGATGGATTTATTCAGATTGACCATCTCTGCAAGGGATATGATCTGCATTTGTGATGATGCTGTCTGTTGGCTGGCCATCTGCTAAGCACTGCCGATTGAATGGTCAAGCTGATTGGCATAATTTCTAATTCCCGCCCCATTAGGGTGGCTCATTGGTGTCCTTCCGATCCTTCTGGTGGGAGAATTACGTTTTATATGCGTGGGTGACGGAAGGGTCTATCAACTGTCGAGCTGTTGGCGGAGGTTTGCGGCTTGTTTAGATTATGAGCGTTGGAGATAAGCCAAACTGTTTAAGTAAATTTTATTTGATGAGTTACAGCACTACGATGTCCTATGCATGGGCACGGAGGTGTTGGCGTAGTGTTGGCAATTGCTGAGCCATTATTAAGCCGAGGATTCAAACTACCACTCCGACCAATGAGATGTAAGTTGCTGTTGACCATTTAATGTTTGAAATTGATGTGGGCGCGTTAACTGAGACGGTACTTCAGTCCGAGATAATACTGCCTGCATTGCATTGTTGTCCTTAGCGAGCATGCTGCTTCTAGTTATCGATAGGAGCCTGTCTTCATTCCGCGATCATTTGGTCTCTACACCGGAGATTCGCTCTTTCGTTCCTTGTCGAACCAGGATAGTCCTCTCGTCGTTTGACAAGTCAGTGACTTTTTGGATTTTTTCTTCGGCAAATAATTTTTCAACAGTTTCTTTTTAGCTTTTTCCAATTGTTTTTATTCCCCTCAAATAAAAGACCTCAAAATAGGCGTTTGTATCTGTGATGACTTCTTCATTCGACCCAAGTCCGTTAACGGCTAGCCATTTCTTTAGGTTTGAACATGATGAATGAAATAGTCGTAGGGTTGGTCCAGCCTGGAGAATGTGCTGGTTGACGTAGCAGTTCCTCGCGCGTGCACCCGTGCATTGTCTTGATGGAACAACACTTGTTTCTTCGCCAAATTCGATCGTTTCTCCTTCACATTAATATCGACTCCGTCCAAAAGCACAATAGAATATTCGCCAGTGATCGCGTTTAACTTTTCAAGGTATTCGATGCGAAAGACACTACGTGCATCCCGAAAAAAATACCTTCTTGGCCGACAGACCCACCTTCGCCCCCTCTTTGGTGCACGTTCATCCACAGAAACCCAATGTTTTCATTAATCCTGCTCTAATCTGTGCTGGATCAATGTAACGAAACGGCATGGAACGAACGTCGTTCGTATTGCGGCTGAACATCGCCAAGCACTGCTTTGAAATTGTCCTATGGTTGCGATTATGGTCGAGTATGAGCATTCACGTAAAATCGTTTGAGATGTTTATAGCCTCAGCCAACTTACTCTCTTCAATTCTCCGATCGTCCAATATAGTTTCATGGGTTTTATCGACGTTTTTTTTCGAGTATCGACCACTGCGTGCGATCTGAATGTTCGCCGTCACTTCACCTAGTCCAACCACGTCGGAACTAACCACAGAAATGTATATTTCAGAGTCTCCTTAATATTTGTCATGCTTTTCCATGGTTTCAGCGTTAGTTTTTGTTTCCTTGCAAAAAATAATGCTTGATCAGAACACAAACTACAGATCTTGCATTTTCGTTAAAATTCACGAGGTTGTGTCTTCAATGACGGCCATAAATTAGACAACCACACACGAGAGATCTCCAAACAACTCGATCCTCCGCCATCGACTATAACTCATCAGGAGCAATGCCCAAGCGTAACCCGGCGAGCCCGCCTCGGAAGTCGTGATGATGGGGACATTCGTGCCACGTGACCAAACCACCGAAGCATAGCCCTTTCCGTTCGAAGAAGCAGCTGCTCAATGTTGTCGCGCATTGCCGTGTTTCTCACCCTATCCCGGCGAGTAATTCCGACAACAGCACGAAGAAATCTCATCTCAGCTACTTGCACTCGCGATCTTATTCTTTCGGTCATTACCCAAATTTCATGACCATAGGTGAGAGTTGGAACAAATATTGAGTTGAAAACCGCTTTGACACCATGCTCGGCCTTTCTGATTACAGAACTACCAAGCTGTGTCAAAACTGACCCAGCTTGACCAATCCTACAGGAAAGCTCAGCATTACTCCTTCCATCACTCGTGAAAAAGACCCCGAGATACTTAAACTTCTCCACCTGCTTCAATGGGACTCCACTAACATGCAGAGTGCATTGAACAGGCGTTCTGGAAATGACCATAACCTCCGATTTGTCCACGTTAACCCTCATTCCAGCATCAGCACATACGGCCACAAACCTATCGAGTGCACGTTGGAGTTCCGTCTGGGAGGATGTGAGGATAACCGAGTCATCTGAAAAAAGAAGATGACTTACTCTCAACTCTCCCAATGTGAAACATTCCTCACCTCGGCTGCGCTGCAACATCCAATCCATACATACAATGAAAAGGAGAGGTGACAAGACACACCCTTGGCGAAGTCCAACGCCCACGGTGAAAGGTGTTCATTTAGCAGCGTTTACCAGAACACAGCTGCTACAGTTTGTGTATAGAGACTGAATGGCCCTCAGAAGAGGACCATCAATCGCATACTCCTGCAGGACACTCCAGAGATTACCTCGACGGACTCGGTCATATGCCTTTTCCAAATCTACAAAACCACTGTAGATGGGTTTGGCATACTCCCAAGCCTTCTCAAGTACCATTCTTAGAGTGAAAAGCTGGTCGGTTGAACTTCTGCCGGGACGAAAGCCGCACCGTTCATCTCCCATCCTGGACTCGACCATAGCTCTAGAACGCGCTTCCAACACCTTAGCATAGACTTTCCCGGGGATACTTAAGAGAGATATGCCTCTGTAGTTGGAGTAATCTCTTTTGTCCCCCTTCTTGAAAATTGGAACAATCACCCCAGTTTGCCAATCGCCAGGTGTCCCACCGCGTTCCCAGGCTACTTTAATGACACGAGAGAGCCATAAAACTCCCTCTTTACCTTTCTGGCCGGATTTCATCCACACCGGCGGATTTGCCAATTTTTAGCGATTCAATCGCCAAAATGACTTCCTCCACCGTAGGACTATTCTCCGCCCCACTCAAGACTACAGGTCTGTCATCCTCAGTGTCCTGTTCGGGATTGAGCAAGATGTCCGCCTCATTGGAAAGCAACATCTTTGGATTTGACTCCTTCGATGATGTTGAATTTTCTTCCTCTGAGTCGGCGAATGATTTGCCAGAGCACCTTTTTCGCAGATCTATGGTCGCTTTCCAGCTTCTCGCCGAACTCCTTCCAAGACTGCACTTTAGCTGCTCGCACAGCAAGTTCTTCGCGCCTCAGTGCAGCGGTCACGAGAAGCAGAGTCCCCCAAGAGAATCCTCTTAATATAATAATATGGGTGGCGGGCCTGGGCCTCAACCAACAAGCCTCTCCAACCAGCCTGTACGATCTTTCGCCGACTGCCTCCAATTGCGCTCACCAAGTTGGTTGAGGTCCTTCTCCACTTGTGTGCGCCATCTCGTTCGAGAACGTCCTCTGTTGCATTGTCCCAATGGCTCGGAATCGAAGACTCTTCGGGCCGGAGCTGTGCTCTACATGAAATAGCCATTTTAAGCGTTGGATCCGACTACGCTTAACTAGGTGCATCCCGCTGTACAGCCCGTACAGTTCGTGGTTGAATCTCCTCCTCCATCGTCGCACGTAGAACTTTTCTCTCAAAACAACCAAGAGCTTCTTCATCCATGCCTCTGCGCAATAGAGCAGGACAGGGATGTTATATAAAGTCAGCTTGGTGCTTCGAGAGATGGCTTTGTTACTCAATTGGATCTTGAGCCCAAAGAAACAGCGTTTGGCAAGAGTAATTCTGCGCTTGATTTCGGTACTGGTTTTATTGTCCCTGTTTACTGCAGAGCCGAGGTAGACGAAGTCCTTGACTACATCAAAGTTTCTGCTGCCCATTATAACGCTCTGTCCGAGACGTCGACGTAGTGCGTCCTCCGTGATGACAGCAGGTACTTTGTTTTGCCCTGATTTACTTCCAGACTCCTTTTAGCCGCTTCCACTTCAATGCCAGCAAACGCCTCATAGACGGCTCGCTGTGTTCGTCCAATCGCGTCAATGTCGCCCGCGTAAGCAAACAGTTGAACGTTACCGTCCTTGATGGAGCAGCGACAGTTCTCCATTGTCATTATGCACAACCTGACGAGTCTGGCAGGCATGTCAAAATACAGGCATGGCGTTGCTATAGCTCGTCTCTATGCACGCTGTCATATGCGGCCTTGAAATCGACGAATAGGTGGTGGGTGTCGACCTGCATCTCTTGAGTCTTTTCCAGGATCTGCCGTAGTGTGAAGATTTGGTCGATGGTGGACTTTCCCGGCCCGAAACCGCACTTGTAAGGACCTATCAGGTTGTTGACGAATGGTTTCAGGTGCTCACACAAAACGGCAGAGAGGATCTTGTGCGCTATGTGAAGGAGACTGATCCATCGATAGTTGGCGCAGTCAAATGGGTCTCCTTTCTTGTGGGCTTATGTATATAGCACTTATATAGCGTTTCCATATTTCATCACTATAGGCGACGATAACGAATAATAATAATTAATCCCAATATCCGGCATGTAGGATACGACGGCGTTATATCCGACTGTGCATAAATGTATAATATTGTAGCAGCCCTTATAACGAATTCAGGCACTCTTCTAAGAAAAAGAGATACACATGTAAAAGGGACTACCGGTGTGAGAGCAGTGAACATGAATAAAGATTCACTCTTGTGTAGTTTGCGAAGCGATACGGACGCACCTTCAATAAAGTGGAAAATATATATTCAAGTCTTTTATTATTGCTATATCTAGGGGTTACAATATGCAAGAAAACAACTAAATAAGGGAAAAGTGGTCATTATAACCAACGAGACGGTACTTCTCCTTGGCGGGTATTTTTAAGTATAATATATTTTTTTACATTTTATACATAACAATGGCGGCCATGTCGTTGCGTCGGGACCTACACGCTTAAACTTACGGTGTTTAGGTTCGATTCCCGGTGCGACAAAAATAATTTTCACGGCTACACCTCTGTGGAGTCACTGAAAGAGAGAAGATACCCAAAACCCTTGTCAAACTTTCCAGTTCCGAGTCGGCATAAAACTGTAGCTGCCTTCCACTCCTGTGGAAAAGGACAATAGCCCGCACATCACGACTGGTTGCTGAGAAGCTAGGCCCTGGCCCTCTACGGGCTATAGCGCCACCCATATTTTTATTATAAGTAGGTCGGCCAGCCGGAACGCTTTCTTCCATTGACATTGAAAAACAAAACCCGCTACAGTTTGTCTAAATGTTCATGAGTAAAACACGGCAGTTAGCGTTTAATGCTCGCAGACGAAAAACAATCCAGTCCTTAGGATCATCAGCATCATCACTTAGCTTTTTTATGATTTTCACACAAGTTGACCACAATGCGGCAGTCCCTATTTTGCATAAATGATTCCACTCGATTATAATTCATAATTCAGCGGATGTTTTCGGCAATTGTCAAACCGGTACTGACACACGACGCTGTTGACATTTCGAAAAAAAAAAAAAAACAATTTGACAAGTCGGAAGCACTTCAGTCAGTGTCCTCAATCGGAACTATACTTGATCGTTTTAGGAAACTGCAAACTGTCAACGCAACAAAGACACATTGTGATTGATGATTCATATTGGGAACCCGTACGTTAAGATCGGCCGTATTAGCTGCTTGTTTTTGTTTTTTTTTTGGTTACGTCCATGGATGTGGCAATCTTCGAAAGATACTAATAGCCCGTGCCATTAGCATGCACGATTCGCAAACCCAAGTTCTCGATTTCGGGAATACGCCTACGTACTAAGCCACACCCTGCACTCTTCTACCATTCTCCCCGCGGAACTGCCGTTAGGTATTACTTCGCGGGGCTGGTTAGCGACTCAAGCTGGATCGACTGTGTTTGCCTGTTCGGCTCGCCTTACTCTTTCAAGCCTTCTTAGCTCGATCTGCAAGTTTGATATGAAGGAACAGATTTCCTCCCACTTCTCGGCTGACTCCGTCATATGACCGACTAGGAGCTCCGGTGTTGGTAGGTTTATTCTTGTCTTTTCAAATCGTCTGCAGTGGAAAGTCGTGTGTTCTGCGTCTTCTTCAGAGTCCTCACATTCTGGACAAAGGGAAGAGCTATCGTGCCCGAGCCTATGGAGATACTTTCGATAGACCCCGTGGCCCGACAGAAACTGCGTAAGGTGGAAGTTGCAGTTTCCGCTTGCTCTCTTTGTCCACGTTTCGATTGTTGGAATCAGTCTGTGAGTCCATCTACCTTTGTTTGAGGTGTCCCATCTGGCTTGCCACATTGTCATTGAGGCTGCTCTTTCTTCCTTCCTTATCCTGTTTACGCCAGTCTCTGGCCGGTTCGTCGATCGCCTTAGGTAGACCCTATGCATCTCATTTGCGAGAATGTCGATGGGGACCATACCCGCAATCACACAGGCTGCTTCGTCCGAAATTGTCCGGAAGCCGCTGATTGTTCTTATGGCGCAGAGCCTGTATGGTGACGAGAGCTTCTTAGCTGTCTCCTTTATAGAGAGAGCACTCGACCAGACTGGCGCAGCATATAGGAGAATTGAACTTACCACTCTGGAAAGCAGAATCCTTCTTGGGTATCCGGGTCCTCCTATGTTTGGCAGCATACCAGAAAGTGCTGCCTGCATCTTTGAAGCTTTCCTGCTGCAGTATTCGACATGCTTTTTGAAATTAAGTCGGTTGTCGAGCATCACTCCTAGGTATTTCAGTGATTCCTTGGATCTAATTAGCTGGGAGCCAACCCGGAAGTTTGCATATTCCACAGTCTTTCGGCTGGTTATTAAAACAGCCTCTGTCTTGTGGTCAGCCAATTTAAGGTCGGAAGATTCCAGCCAATTTTTTATCCTGGCGATTGCTTCGTTTGCGGCGGTTTCCACCTCGTGGATGTGCTTGGCCACCGTCACGACCGCGATGTCGTCAGCAAAGCCGATGACCTTGACTCCATTAGCTGCTTGTAGACCAGCAGCTTTGTCATGGCTTAATCCATTTTGCTTGCACATCAAGGGATAGATGCGAAGGAAGCCTTGCTTGGCCTTCTTAGGGGTCGTCAGTTTTGACTGGCCGTTGAACGTCAACCTTTCCGTGAAGTTGACGCCAAGATACTTGACCTCTTTGTCTCTCTGATATTTCCGTACCGTTAGGGAGCACTATGATTATGCTCTGACATTTGGCTGCTGATCAGCATTCACCTCGGGATGGTCTCCTGAAACACATAAGTGCCGATTTTCCAGCATCGATATGAATACCCTATTTGGTGAACTTGTCCAAGCTGTACGCTGTCTCGATTTCGACACTTCGCTTGGCGATCAGTGGTGACTTCGAGCTGGCATAAGTCAGTTAATCATCTGCGAATAGACAACAGCTCACTGTGTTGGTTGGAGGCCTGTTGATCTACAGTGTAGGTGTTGAAGAGCATCGGTCCCAGCTTCGACCCTTGTGCAACATCCGCCTTGTACTGGATGGCGCAGTTGGTTGAGTGCCTGCCCTTGTTGTTAGAGGGGTCCCCGGTTCGAATCACACTGAAAGCAACGCATTTATATGGTTTTCAAATCTGGTCCAGTCACCATTTGACGTTGGGATCAGATTAACGGCACTATCAGTGGATTAGTGGTAGTAGTCCGACTAGAGGCGTTTTCGACAGCCCAATTACCTACATACTTACCGAGGTTGCTGCCGGTAGTACAATGGACCAGTTTCGAGTCTGAGTGCTCCAGTCTAGCGTCAAAAACACCTCAACCAAAAAAAAAACAAAAACATCCACCTTGGTGCTGCACCCAGTTGATTGGCTTCCATTTGAACGTAGAATCTTCTGGAAGGCTTTTTTTGTGGTTAGAGGGAATACCATCTGATTCAGCTTGTAGTCCGTCTATCCTGACCGTGTCAAGGACATATTCCTGTACTGAAACAGTAGTGTGTTAGGAGACGGCAGAAGCGAGACAGTTTAGTAAAAGCGTTCGGACAATTCAGCAAAGGCGTTAATAGAGATCGCCTTAAAGGCAGCACCCTTACACATTTTGTTACAATCCACTGATCGAACCCTTAAGTGGCAAAGGTTATCAAGATGAGGTACGTACACAAATTCTTGTGAATATCGGATCAACATGATGGAAATCAGCCACATTCTTTCGCTATCCAGGGTCGAATGTAATCAACTATTGGGCATCACAACTGTACGTTGTCTTGTAGGGTACCGTGCGAATAGACTAGGGCTGATCTCAGGAACTGTAGACCTTGGGAGAAGATCGAAGCCATGGAGCATCTGCTTTGCAACTGCCCAGCACTGGCCAACACAAATACTTCTTCGCTTCTCTCCAGAATGGGATGTGTTGGATTGTCTGCTTTCTGGTGGAGAAGATCCAACCACGACTTGAGTCGAGTTAGACGTCTGGAGATCCGATGCTTAAGATGTCCGGCTTGTAGAGCTCATAGACAACTTGACACCACACATAAGGGTCCTGGACTCAGCACGCCTTTAAGGTGGTACTCAACTGTAGAGGGACATCAACCGAAAAGGTGCGCGAAAGTGAACGAAAGCCGAAAGCCGAAAGTGATCGTTCTCGCCGCTGTAGCTTGTTGGCTGAACCCTCGTCTGCCACTGATCGTAGCGTCGTACAAAAAGGGGAAGGAGATCAAGTTGTTTAGCGCTTCAGTGTCGAATTTTTCTTCTTGACCTCCTCTTCAAAACACTTGGATTGGCAATGCTGAGGGGTTCGAAACTCCTATTGTTGACTTCGGAGAGAGTCTCGTCGCAGATAATTCAAAGAAAGTTCAGCAGATGACTTCATCATTCGGTGTGAAGTCAATTACTGCGAAAGTCTCTAACTCATCCAAAAAAAAAATGCCTGCAGTCGCTGACGTATCCGCCCACCAGCAGGCAGTAGGAAGAATCAATCACACGGCGCAGTGCATCTGCACACTGTATGCACCGAACTTAAAGATGCGCGTTCATCAACAAATGCGAAACGGTATTAACCCAAATGGAGCACCAGACGCGCAGAGTGCATCCCGACTGACCCTCACGACTGGAGGAGAGGCGTGAGATGAAATATCTTTGTTTTGATAGTGCAATCTGCTGAAACACGATAAACACCCCCCACACACGCACGCATACATCGGCAGGCCCCGACTTGTGCACTGGCATCAACTAATTGCATAAACAAAGTCAAGTTAGTCTGTCAAAACGCCACGCTGGATGCATATCCTCGCGCGCAGCGGAACAGAGCACTCCCCCGTGGCACCGGTCGTCGAGTCTACGCGAGTGCATCATCTCATTCCCTTGAGAAAGATTGTGAGAACTCATTTTGTTTAGAGCTTCGCCGTCGATTTGCCCGTGCCGGCATTACAAAGTCTGTCTAGTTAATAAATTTTGCCTTTCAAGACAGGCGGCGATGCAGTGAGATGTCTAGGCGATCGGAAGATTGTCTATCGATGGCACTGTGCGCAGTGTGTACCGCCGTGCCGCCGGCGGAATGAGGGTTAAGAGCACGCTGTATTGGACGTTTATTGATGCTTTTATGGCAGTGGAACAAGGTGAACAAGACGTGTCTGTTTGTTGTCTTTGCGCGATGAATTGTGGTTATTTCTTGCCCCTTTTTCGCACATTCTGCTCATTGTCAACGATATTCTGAGAGACTGCTGTGCTCGCTTGTTGTCACTGGAATTCCCCGTGTGTCCCGCGGTGTGGTGAAAGTGGCACATGAGGCCTATTTTAACCCGATCATTCAAGGTGGATTAAGAGTTTATTCTGGCAATTTGAAGTGAGAGCTGCTGGCCGTCAGTGATTGGCGCGGAAAGTTGAAGTAGCACGGTTGTCACTAGCCTGGCAAGTTCATCTTAGCACTGAATAACGTGCATAGGTTTCTGGAATAACTCGATTACTGAGTACCCAGAGGCTAGAGCTGTTCGATCATCTCATCTACAGATGAGCCAGGCCTCTCTTCTCTGAGCTGATTAGGTGCATGTATCAAAACGTCTCTTCTGACCACAATTCGTGGTTCACCTTCTAAGCACAATAATGGTCATAAAGACACACAACTTAAGCATTATACAGAAATGATACGCTGATCGTAATAACTACATCGTGCCGTTTCGTTGAGTTTCGTTCAATTTTGCTTTCTTTAGGGGGAGCGAAATGAATTTTTCTCCAATTCACGGAAAAGAAAATTGCTGATGGAATCTTGCGTAGGTTCCCAGATGTAATCAAGGGAAATGTGGAATTTGATGATGCTGATGAAGAGACTCACTCACTCACGCCATGGAATTGGAACGGCAGCGTATGTTATGGTCAATGGATCTGGTTCTGTGGTAAGAACAATAGAGTGGAATTCAAAGCGTCTAAAAATAACGTCTACAACTCAGTTGACTGTCATTTAAGCGGGCCCTGAATCCATAAATGGCGGTTGCAAGTTATACCGCAAGACTTTCCATCCTTTCCAACACTTGGGATGAAGTAACATATCGTGGTCCCCAAAAGTGTTGCAAAAAGAATGCTCATCTGAACCTAATATTTGTCACTGAATACAATCCACGGACACTGAATACAATCCAAAGATGATGGCATCTCCTCTCTGATTCCCCCGATTGTTGGCCACTCTTTTACCCAAGACGGTAGCTTATGTTGCTATTAGAGTCGATTGAGGAAAGAGATCATTTTAAAACTTTAAGGGCCGATGTTGAATGTGAACCACACCTAAACGTCAAGTTTTTTTCTGCATTTCATTTGACATTTCTCAATTTCAGACTAACTCAATTTGAACCATGGAAAGATACACAATCGAGCAATGCGTTAAAGTTATTCAGGCTTATTATGAAAATGGGCGTTCAAATCAAAATGCAAATCAAAGAAAATCATCTTCAGTGGATTCGTCAATAAGCAGAATTGCCGCATTTGGGCGAATGATTATCCAAGAGTGAGAGACCAATGCACCTACAAAGAGTGACTGTTTGATGCAGTTCATGGGCTGGCGGCATCATCGGGCCGTATTTTTTTCCAAAATGAGGCCGGTCAGGCAGTTACTGTGAATGGTGTTCGCTATCGTGAAATGATAACGAACTTTTTATGGCCCGAATTGGAAGATATGAATGTGGACGATATGTGGTTTCAAAAGGACGGTGCCACTTGCCACACAGCTAACGAAACAATGGCTCTTTTGCGCTACAAATTCAATGGCCGTGTTATCTCACGTGGTGGCGATGTCAATTGGCCGCCAAGATCATGTGATTTGACACCATTGGATTTTTTTCTTTGGAGTTATTTGAAAGAAAAGGTGTACGTCGATAAGCCAGCAACAATTCAAGAGCTAAAGGATGAGATAATTCGGCTCATTAACGGCATAGAACCTCAATTTTGCTTCAGCGTCATCGAAAATTTGGACCATCGGATGGAGGTGTGCCGCCGAGGTCGCGGCTGATATTTTGGCCGATATTTTGCTCCGTACATAATTAAACTATACCAATATTATCAAAATAAAAAAAAATGACAATCATTTCCTAATTAATTTGTGTTTTATTCAAAATCAACATCGGCCCTTAAAATTTAACCACCCGTTAATTCCTCGTGCAATATCGCTAACACTCTGTGGGTGCCTTCAGTGTGTGCTATCTTAACTCCATATAGCGGAAGTAAGCTTAACAGCCATTGAATAAACAGGATCAAACGGTTGTGATCCTGTCCTTACTTCACTCTGCACTGTGCTTATCAATAAAGTTCGTGCCTATGGACTGGAGGTTGCACAGGTTGAACATAAAGTCGTTTGTTGACACTTCCCCCCACCAACTTAATGACCTCTCATGGATGCGAAGACAGGAGAAAATATGATTCTGCTCGACATACCTCGAATTTTGAAAATTCGCTGAAGATGTGTCACATTCTGGTGCTCGAACAACACAGCCTTCAATTCACTGAATGCAAGAAATGTCCAACACAGATGCCTATTAACTTGCTTCTCTAAAAGTGACGCATCGTTTCAACTCAGATCGGACTGAGCTGAAGTGGAATTTGAAACCTGGCAAGGAACACAGACTTCCTTTGAATCGAAATGGATTCAAACCCAGATTGTGCCCCACCCCTCCCCCTGCTCAGACCATTGGTCAGCTCACAAATGAGGCAACTGCGCACGTTTACAAGCCCAACATCAATTACTGAACTTGAGCGTCAACAAAAAATTGCGCAATGTGGCAGCTCTATCAAATGTCAATCGCGTATGTGTGCACCGATATCAAAAGCGATGACGTTGCTGTGTCACCGAATACCCCATTGCCTCTCACGAATGCCCAGAAACCTCTTTTTCAACAAAAAAAAAAAAAGCCTCTAACCATCTCACCAATACACATCAAATGCGACGCGAGAAGGAGAACAAGAAACAAAAAGTAGCCGGCTGCAAACTGAAACCGCAATAAATACGATGCGACAATAAGAGGCAACAAATGTAATTGAAAAGAGGATCTAAGAAAACCGGTTCTATTGTTTGAGAGCGTCCAACTTGAATCACTCAGCGAATAAGAAGAAGAAAGACTGAGAGGGAGTGTGGAACAGACAGAGAGAGAGAGAGAGCGAGAGAGAGGCAACGAATGAGAGGCAAACCTGCTCGGCAACAACGCCGCCACAAGTGTTGCCGTGAATGATCGCTAATGGTGATGCTTACCCCTGAGCAGCAACACACGAACGACTATCTCAAACTGGAAGTAGCGTCGCAAACAAGTTTCGATTGCTCTCTCAGGTCGGTTTTTTTTTTCTTCTTTTCTGTTTCTTTTTGTATGACTTTTCCTTTTCAATTTTCTTCTCACTTCTCACTTCTCAATGGCTTTGATTTGTTGTGACGCTTTTCGCTTTTATTGCTGACGTCGGTGATTACATCATTTTACAGATTCCGATCGGAGTTTACATTGATCTGCGCGGAATTTTAAACCGTTAAGTGTTGCCGTGTGTCGATGCGGGTCTCTTAATTATTTTGAGAGATCCGATGAGCTGAACCAGAAATCAGGTGCATTAGGAGATCCCTTGTCCATCGACTTTTTGACAGTTGTGTGGTCGCAAGGAAAAACCACTAAGGCCTGTTTTACTCATTTTTTTAGGAAATGAGATTGAAGTTTTTGTAAAAGTGACTTCAGCTGTTATGTTCGTTTGAAATTGTGGCCACATTTTTAAAGACAGAAAGCTGGAAAAATCTTTACAAAACAGATTTGAGTACGCTGAATCTAATGACATCAAAATCTCAATTTGTGGCCACAGAGTTATTCACGATTTTTTTAACGGTCATTCACGAAAAATGGCATTCTCTGCTTGGTTAGTTGGGTTTGAGAAAACGACATAAAAATGTTGTCAAAAAAGGGTCAAGAGAGGTCGACTGTCTCTATACTACTCTATTTCTGGAGCTGAACTTTGTTTTTGTTGATCTTTTCTCTTGTCAGGAAACAGGTGAACACCATAGACTCAGACCCTTGTTACGGTGGCGGAATCATGCAAAGGCCGTCGTCAAGTTACAGTCCTTAGTCTACGCCAACTACTTTGGACGAGTTCGAGACGATAGGTATTTCCGGAATAACGCCGCACACATTGGACCGAGTCATCAAAAATTGAGCCGCTGTGGCAGTTAGAAGATGACCGTCAGAAGCAGTGCCAGAAAAGCCATTTGAAGCAGACCATTTGAATGTTGAATGAAGTGCTATTCCATACAATGTTTACGTCGCTATTTCATACTCGTACATAATCTGGCTCGTGTCGTGGACTGAATACGGGCAACCAGCGTGGAAATCGATGCTCCCGCTACGCCATGTTGGGAATGTCCCTTTGATTTACACGGTTTTGTTACTCAAGGGCTTGGTGAAGATGAGTTTGTATTAAAATAAATTGTGTTTGTTTTTCGAAACCTAGCGCTTTAAATTGAAATAGAACACAGAAAATTCATGAAGTTGAAAGTGACAGATGATTTTAAGGCATTATTGTTTGAATATAATTCCAGTCATCTGACTGTAGGGAACGTGGCGTAATCTGTAGGTCCTGTGTTTACATACTCTTCGCACCACAACAGGCTGTATTTTGGCAAAAAAAAACTGGCCAAACATTGTCTTCCAGGAGTGAAGCACGAAAGAGTTAGTAAACATGTCCCCATACCACTCACGATTTGAGCATATTCAGCAGCTCCAAAGGCTGACGGCTCCTGAATGACTTTATATCATCGTCCGACCGAACCGAAATCGCGTGATTTGGATAAGAATTCATCCTGAAACTTCAATAAGCCGTTCCCAATGAGTTGAAGTGTTTTCAAATGTCATTAGCCATCAATTTTGGAGTGCTCTGGAGCTAATGCTGACAAATATTTTTATGTATTGCGATTGAGGTCTAAAAATTAATGCCAAAATTAACTGAAATTCGCCATGTAGGCTTGTTCACTTTGACAGCCACTCACGGACGGATGAACTCAAGGGGTTTCAACTAGATTTCAACGAAATCGCGGGGTTTCGAAACTCCGATAATGTAGAGCAAGGAAACTTAAGCCTAAAACCTATGAGATTTGGAGAATTTCGATGAAATCGCGCGATATCGTTCGATGGGTGCTTATCTCGAATTGAACCCTGGTTTTCAAAATAAATGTAGACAATATGTAAACGATTCACGATGAATTGCCAACCCAAACTAACCTCAAAACAACCGAGAAGTGTCAAATCAGCTGTCACAGAAATGAGTGTTGTCAAGTTCACAGTCTATAAAAAAAACACCCTTTACATAACTGTTGTTCCGATTAAAGAAGTCCATTTTTCCCGGTTGAAAAAGAAGTGCAATCCAATGGACAACGGGTCTTCAATGCTAGCTTAGAGGTCGTAGTGGAAATTTCATTGAAAACCTGTTTAATGACCGTGCCATACTGAAGTCCTATGAGAAGCTCTAAATTTGTCCTAAATTTTACAGGAATTTATACGGACTCTGAACATGGTTATTGCTGTATGATAAAACATCCCTGCAGGCGATATAAGCTGATCATCGACGCGCATAGGACAGTTGACTGTCACTACTCTCATAGCTCTTCTCCGTGTCTGTCCTTTGTCGAAGAACTAATGTACACTAGTTCGTATGCCTTATGGGATGAAAACCAACGCCAATGTACACACCAAAGTGTCCGCAGCCACCAGTTGAAATATCCTAACTGAAGATGTGGCCTCTTGTCAGACCTAAATGTCTAACCACAAAGCTCCGGAAGCACTTAAGTATTCCGAGATTAAAAACATCGCCATCTCTCTCTCCCCATGAATGTACACTACATGCTACACTACTACACTACTGAGAAATTGCGGCTAAATGCGATCACCGAATATGTCAAAATTTGCGATTTCCACAGGTAGCAGATGTAGGAGCTCATGTGCGCATCACTTTGGTAGACCATTGCTGATGTCTTATCTTAACTGCAGCCTACTCATTTTCAAGCACTGTTCATATTTAAGGTACACACCCTCCAATGATCGGTTTCCAGTCAATTAAACTTTTCCCACTCCGTTTATGGTACGACCGATTCGACAACAACAGCAACACGTGGCACATCCGCAACATAACCCTTCACGGCATTCCACTGCACGAGAGCACACATATCCAATCCCAAAGGCCGAGACTTACCTGTGCGCAAGTCTAATGAGCGACACATCACGTTCCACTTTCCACGTCATTCCGACCACCAACACAGTCAGCACTCAGAGCAGAGAGCACTGCCGATTGCCGACTCCCTTGTCCATTGTTATCCCGGCTAATATCGTATGTGCGACGAGATTTGATCCGGCGAGAGATCACACACGCACACATCCACTCACCGCCGATCGTTAGCACGCTCATTCTCTCTTTTTCTCCCGTTCTCGCCACTCGCCAGCCTCTGACAGTTCGTCATCGAGTGGTATAAACAAAACGTGCAACCCTCCTCAGCGAACAAGATCTTCGCTGTTTTCGTGTGTTCAGTGTTTTTTTCGTCTCCGCTTTCGTTGCCTCTTCCGCTCGCACTCTCACTCGCTCTCGCTCGCTCTCACGTTTCACTGCGAGTTGCGACTGTGTGTGCAACGGTGCGCGCGTGTGTGTTTGTGCATTTATCGTTTACGATCAAATTTTCGGCGAACAAAACAACAAACGCGCCTCGCTCACTCGCCCCTATCCGACCGAGCGACCACCAAAGCAACGCTCCGCTGGCTCTCTGCCGCCTCTGTGGGTTAGTGTGTGTGCGTGGGTACGATCTGAGATGCCTGTACGTACATGTGTGAACGACTGCTGATGATATCCAAAAACACTTTTTACAGTTTCTCGGTTTTCAGTCTTAGCACCGAAGTCACAAAGGTTTTTTGCCGTCACACAATATAAAATTTTCGTCGAATTGAGATCTTGTTTCGCCCTGCTTTTGAGTCTCTTCTGTTTCGTTTGTTTTTATTTTTTCCCAAATTTTGTTTTTCCGCACAAATATACGGAATACAACTGGCTTCAGTCGGTGTTGTGGAAAATCGCAAAAGTACTACATTTCGAGAGTGAATTTTATTTTTTTATTTTCTTTTTTTTTTAATATTTTTTCTCTCCTTTTGTTTCGCCGTGTGTTGTATCGGCGGGAATCACCTTCACCTCCGTGTGCTTGATTGTCGTGTGTGTCCGGTAGCCGAGCATCCGTAAAAAATTCGTACATTCGCGGGCACGTCAGTCATCGCCCCAGCACGTGAGCGTATCGTCGTCGTCGTCGTAGTCAGCTACGAAAAAGTCTGTGTGAAAAGCTTGCAGTCGTGCATAACCGCCCACAGTCGCAGTTTTCAGCCGACCCAACAAAAACCCGGTTCTGTTCTGTGCAAAACAACTCCGACGACAGTCTCTCTTGCTCCCCGTCGTGTGTGAAAAGTTTGTGTATCCGCGTCAAGCCTGTGACACAGAGCTCACCGCGTTGTTGTGTCTTTTTTTTTTCTTTCTTGCGCTTCTAGTTCTCGTTGTTGTTGCTTGTGCAAAGGTATAGCCACCCCTTCCGCCTTGTCACCCAGCCAACCACTCCCCCCACCTCGTGCAGTCAAGATAAGAGGTCGTGTGTGCCCGTGCCCCGCCAAACATCTGATTTCGAAAGGGAAAACGCGCGCAAATTCGTGTTGATGTGTGGAAAATTCATCGTTAAGTGATCAAAATTGATTAAGTGCACCCCAGCACCCACCCACCAAAGGGGATACAACAAAATTCAAAATTGTGCGTGTGCGCGCGTGTTCAATCAAATCCAAAGCCGCCCGCCGCTCGACGCCTAACAATTCCTATTTATTTTTATTTTCTTATCATTTTTCTGTGGATTATAACCGTCCAACTTACCTGTAAGTATCTCACCTATTACTTCAAAATAGAAAAAAAAAAGAAAAACAACCTCAGTCATTGCATTCGAATGTGAAAAAAAAAAAACGTAGTCTCGTAGATGTGCATCCAGTAGATAGTCGTGTGTACATACATTTGCAAGCGCTGCACTCTGTAATCATCATCTGTATCTGCAAATCTTGCTCGTACTTATTACTCTCTTTTCCCCTCTCTCTCTCTCTCTCTCTCTCACACTCTCTCACTCTCGCCTACTCTGTCTGTCAATCTTGAGCTGCTTGATTGTAAATTTTGTTTAATTTTACTTTATTTTTATTTAATTTTTGATTTTTTTTACCCTTTTTTGTTTATTTGACACGGACATCGAGATGCAAAAAAATTGTGTCTTCTTTCGTGTTTTTATTTTATTTCGCCGAAAGGATTACGTAAGACTTGTGCTTTTTTTTTCTGTCTCGAGGCAATTGGATTCGGATTTGAGTCGCTTTGTCTCTAGCCGCGGTTGATTCTCCATTTGAATCAATTTTCAGGGTTAGTGGTCTGCTATCCCCTTTCCAGCTAATACCTGGTTCTGGGCGTCCACTTTTTTTTTTTTTTTTTTTGTTGTTTTGTGTGTTTTCTCTGTTGGCTGGCGCAATGCACAAACAATAGAGATTTCACTTTGGTCTACCTACCTACCTACCTGTGCGCTATTCTTCGACTTCCCGGTGAACTGGTATTTTCTCTTGGAAAACGGGCAAGAATGTGTGGAGTATTTCCAAATTTTCTAGGTACCGAACAATCGTAAAAGAATCAACAACACACAACGGCAGCGGCGGCGTGGGGTAGACAACAGACGATTGCTTCCCTTGAACATGGCACCTGTTTGTTTTTAAGCGATTCCATGCAGGTACCAGCACACTGTGCTGTACGTGAGCGTACGATCTAATAGACACATTAGTGAATCTACACCCCTGGAGTGTTTAAATGAGATCGTTGATTGCCGTGTTGTGCTGTCAAAGTTTCGCTGTTTTATGTTATTTTCACATCGCTTAGAGGCTATGGAGTTGTTGTGTTTTTTTTGGGCAGGGGAGCTAACGCAAATCTATTTGTGCTTTTCGTGCAGCATTGAGGATCGTTGATGGCATTCTCGATATCGGCTGTCCTTGGACTTCCGCATACATTATGAAATTGAAAGTGTCAACTGAGTCACCCAACAGGATTTGCATTCCAAATTTGGGTGACCTTGCGTTGGTTTGTGATGAATGATGATCGTCGGGCCATGCTGAACATGTCTCAATTCTTGATGCCTTCGAATAGCCGAGAGACTGTGCCTAAATGTTTCCAGTTCTCGATTCGACGTCCATTGTCAGCAACAAACCGGATCTCGAACCATCTGCGAGATATGCTGAAGTGCCTCCCATTCCTTTGAAAGTTTCAGTTCAGATGATTGACGCCCAGTAACTTGAGCCAAACTGCCATCTGTGCGACTTTTTCGGAGAGGATGATGGCACTGCGATGCATTTTTTTCAGCCAACTGGTGTATGGTTTGTTCAAGTCGGTGCCTTGCTTCGTAATGGATTCCTTGATCAGAATTTTAGAAGACAAGAAATCTTGACGTTCTTCGGCCATACTACATACGAGACGAATCAGGAAAAGTTGCCAAAAGCGGCTTCATCATTTTCCATTAATTCACCTTGAATGCAGAGCTAAAGCGACCAAGTTTTGAAGTAAGATCCTACTGCGAATAACAGACTTATCGGCTGCCAGCTTCAACACGTTTTTCGGAGAGGAGGAGGATAGAAATTCCCAGTCGGTGGTCGCAATTATAGAGCGCTTGTCCCATTACACAACTTGTTAGTCGTATAGTGGATCGATTCGAGCCGACATCTTCAGCAATGAGTTCCTTTGCCAGTGGGGCAATGCTCGGATTGAAGCTCTGACTATATCGCTTCTAGGGTGTCTAGTTTATAGTTTCTAGTTTATTTCTGGTCACGGCCGACGATCGCTTTTGATTGAGGTGACGAAGCTGAGTGAGAGATTATCACCAACTTTGACAAACCTTGCCCTTCAGAGCAGCGTTGCTGATGTGGCATGATCGTGCCATTATAGCCGTTTCTAAAATGACACTGGTGACACATTAAATGTGAATTTGAAAAATTAACATATTTACATCAACGTTTATAAAACAATCGCTGCATCGCTTACATCTGCCTTCTGAAAGAGTTGAACGCTCGTTAAGTTTCGATGAATAATTGCATGTGGTGCTTTATTTATTTAATGTATTTATATTTATTCTATAACATTTTCTAATTGAGTGCAATTCATAAAGTTGATTAAAATACACAAAAACGTTTATTTTGGTATATTTCCGTTTGTGGCAGGCATGGCGTTAAAATGTCACTTTTTGGTTACACAAATATTTTTCCGTCAACGCTGCTTCAGAGTCGTCATAAAACTGTAGATCTCATCAATGTGTGAGAGAACAATAGCACTCACAACACAAGTGGTTGCGATGGAGTCGAAGTCCGGTCCACAACGGACTGTAACGACATCCAAAAGTGCTTCGACAAAAAATTAGTCGGTACCACTTCTAATTGGTCTCAAAAAGTCAGTTCTCTACTCCTACATCGGTACGCGATCAAAACTGAACCCTGTTCATCGTTAGAAGTGCCTAAACTTCTCCTAATAGGCTCTGCAAAAGTCTTACGCCAATCCTGAATTTTTTCATCATAAAACTTTCGTCAGCGATAAAGCTTACATAAGGTTGGGCCATTTAGTGGTTTTTTTCTTAAATCATGGTTATTTTGACAATGACAGCTGTTTTCCGCTGGAAATCTTGACAGATAGTCGGTATCATACCTCCGCGAAACGAAATGAGTCGCTTTACGCTTGAAAACCTTTGGGAAATATCCAAAACTTATTTCCAAAGTGAGTGCTGTGTAGTCCAAACAGTGCGTTTTTTGAAAAAGAAGAAGTTTTGGCCGAAATGAGGTACACATCGCGACTGCTGCGCGCAAGTTTGGGCAAAATGTTCGTAAGACTGGTATGCTATTGAACAACACTTATGGTCACAACGTGAATAAATGAGTCTGGGAACAACGTTTCGGTCAACGGTGGGCGAAGGCATGGATTTGGACGATTTGGACGTTCATGGAGTAAGGCGCGCCATGCCGCACAGCCCATGCCACAATCGATATTTAGCGCAGCAAATTCCCACATCGTGTTATCAGTCGTCTTGGCGATGTCTTTTTTTTTACTTTTTTTTTGTGAGGAACCGTTCGGAAACAATTCAGCAGCAACATTGCATTTTTAAAAAGAAACATGCGTTTGGACCACCTTGTATTTTTGGCTGAATTGATTTGTCCCTTAGCACTTAATCCATTTTATTTATATCCTCTTCTTGTCCTTACCATCTTCTTATTCAGCAATTAAACGCTGGTGTTCCTCATGGCTCTGTTTAGGGTCCGATACTTTTTCTATATCCCCTGTGTCTCCAGTCTGATACTTCTAATACAACGCACTGACAATGTGCTTCTGTCGGCTTTTAATGTTCATTCCCAACCACACTCTTCCGTAGAGTTAATGACTTGCCAGCAAAATCAGTTGGGATGACGACGCTAGAGTGAAATAAATTCTTTTCCACAACTTATAGTGTCTGCTGTCCAGTGTTGGATCACAGACATTTCAAACTGTGGTAGATCCAGAAGAAAAAGGGCGATCAATTGGAAACAAAACGTGGTGGATCTTGTATACCTTTTTCAATTTCTAAGAAATCTCACTTTCTACGTCATAGACGAAATGAAACAACTCCATACTCTCCGTTGTGTTCACATTTTTGTAACGCACTCGTCAGTTATAGCACTCCTGTGTCACTTTACTTAAATGCTATTCTTTGAAATTGTCTTGTGAGCTGGGGTAAAGAAACAAGAAACAACAATAAATGACGTAAAGGGCGAGAAGTGGAAGAAGTGTGTGGTCGATTTTACACATTGGCTAGGAGATGTGGCCGATTTAAAATCTCCGCGAAATAGGAGTAGATCTTCCACAATCGTGCTGAAGGTAGTCAGTCACATAATGATCAGAGGTTCACATGAATGGTGCTTATGGCGATGAAACGGACATGGATTGGTGGTAGCTTGAAAACGCTGCCAAATATTAAGAGCTTCCTCAAGCAATGCCCTAATTCGCCAATTAGCTTCAAGATAAGCTCCCAAAATAATGCGCCGATCTTCTCCGGTGATCAGAGACCTCAACGACTTCAAATGTGGACGATAGGTTAGTTTAGGTGCGTGGGTAGACGGAAGTAAACCACAACTCACTTAGACCCTGTTCTGTACCCATTGTGGTCCCTATGGGGGAATATAACCTTTTAGCTCCTACTTGCATCCAGATATGCTTATAGACTCTGAAAGAGATTTTAGAAACTGTGGACGATAAGCTAAGATGAAAGGGCAATATCGGGAAGTCTATTGATTCACTTGAACAGAGACGTTCTGGGTCATCATTGCCACTGTTTTATCGACATTTCGGCTAGCGATGATCGATTGCAGGCCCCTTCTTCATGAACTCAGTGTCTACAATCGCCTCCCTCAGCAGTTTACCCTAAATCCTGTTTTCGGGTGATTGGTTGAGGTCGGAGGAAGCCTAACCTAACCTACGTACCTTGAAACAACGCATATTTTAAGCGAAAACTGTACAGCTCAGTGTTACTGTGACGCAAAGTTCTGCCAGGCTCGTTTAGCGATCAAGACTTGTAAAGAATCCGAGGAGGCCTTAAATTGTTGTCGCATATCGGCCAGTCCATGACCAAACATGACCTCTGTTATCCATCTCGTCGAACTTTTTTTTTGTCCATCGCTGAACGTTGGTCTGTGGCTAAAATACCGATGATCATATTCTTCATGAATCTGGAAACCTGTTCCCTGCTGCCCCAAATATGTCCCACTCACTACAGTCAACAAAGATTAACGACAGGTGTCCACTCCCAGTACTTTCTTTCACTTTCTGCTTTTATATCTACGGCGTGGACTGCGTCTTGTTTCAGGACCCTTTGCAAATTCTCCGAAACTACACCCATTGGCCCTCGTTGAACCGAGTCTGTTACCCATTATACTTTAACACTCTGTACTTACCGTCAACGTTTCAATCAAAACGCAATAGCTTCCGATCTGCGACGCTAGACAAACAGAATCAAAGTGTTTGTGTGCAATTAGCTACAAAATCTTGCGTCATCTCTAGACTGACTACGTTCTCTGTTCCACGTCATTGCCTCAACACTATGGGACAGCTCCCCTAAAGAGCAAATGTCACTAGACGTCTAGGTTGTTAACGAAATGACGATCCAATGTAGTCGCACAGTTCACGCCAATTGTTCCGATCGATGGATCAAGCACACCGCTTGGCACGCATTATTCATTCAGTCGTTGAATTTTCCTCGCACGCGTGTTTCCCACTGCCTGTCACAGCTGTTCCTCGAATCATAACACAGGCCATCCATTCACGAGCCGACCAAAAATGACGTCACGCACATTCCCCTCGCCTCCTCTGAAAGATCAACCCCAACTCCAATCCAATTCCAAGGCATTTTCAATTTCACACGCCACCAAAGGGGTCATGTCACGCTTCCAAGTAAACGGGACAATAGAATAGAAACGCCTCTAGCCGCCGCCTCTAGCTGCGTACATTTTCCTCATTCATCTGCGAAAACCCGCGTCCAGGGGCATTCCTTGGACGCGAGGGCACACCACTTCTCGCTCTTTGTCCACTCAGTGCATGCATGGCTTTTGGATAATTTTATGACTGCGCTTCCGACCGCCAGGCGAACGTAAGAACTTCACATCGAAATTGTTTACAAGTCTAGTGCTTCTTACATGACGATGTGTTTCAGTGCGCAGCCATGACGCACACAGCAAACACACGACGCGACGGATCCCTGAACTCCCCAAGCCGCTGCGAGATGAAATGGAAACGCAACTAGTGTAGCGCCACGCCGCGCTGTAGGCTGCCGCTGATCCCCAAGGTCAAACAGACAATACACTCGGCTACGAACTTGTTTACATAGATACGGACAAATCGTTAACTGCGGCTCGGTGTGTCATTGCGAACGCAGATAAATGAATTTGTTTGCGTCTTCTCGGTTTTGTAGCAAATATTTGAACACCTCACGGCAGGCAGATACGGTGCCCGCCGTGCCGTGCCGTCCCGTTCGAGGGGAGCGGTTAGTTTCCAACTCGATGGTAGTTGTGCACGATGGGTGGGGGTGGTGAGCGGGCATGCTTGGTGTTGTTCAGCTTGTCACGGGGGTGTTGATGGGTGTAGGTGATTTGAATGCCTGAACGACGATAAGAATTTTTAAACAAGTTGATTATGGTTTGGATTTCGCTGGAGCTGGAATTTTCTGATTTTCTATGTTTGTCCCTCAGATTGTGAGGCACTACAAGACCCTTACAATGTCCCGCGGTCATGGAGCCGGTTGGGTAACAACACACGTGACAACAAGTCTATCAAATATTTGAACGCGATGACGTTTGCTATGCAATCAGACAGATCAGTGAGTCGGAGCTCACGTCGATGACAAGTGGTTTACGAGACTCGGGGAATAAATTGAGGAAAAAATCACTTCAAGTCACAGACGCAATTAAGAGTTCAAGCTGAATGTGAGTTCTAACGGATGAAGGGGGATAAGGGTCCGGGAAGTGAGCTTCAGACGACTTTTGATTTCTGATGCATCATCCTCCACGGCGTCCAAATATTCAACTCGTTTCGTTCCAGCACCACCGTCTTCTGGTGACTTCGGATTGAGTTCAAGAGACAGCTCGCAGGACCCTCTGTGAGATGACTAGCGAATCGCTTTGGAGGATTATTCCGAAGTAGACTAACTACTGCTTCGAGGGCCTGGAAGAGTATGAGTGTATCGCACCGGAAGGGGACTACTTTAAAGGTGATGAAATCTTAAAATAGAAGAATTGATGGAAAATATGGATCAGGCCACCATACTGGACCCGTCTATCGTCCCCTTTGCATGTTGACTCCTTGCTGGGATGACTCTCGGGACTATTCTGCTGGACTTTCCTGATCTGGCTTCGTCGCGGTAGTGTCACCAAGCTGCTCTGATCCATCAACTGTACCCAGAGCATCTTTTGCGGGTCCCTTCTGATCCTTTTGAGCCTCGTGTTTGAAAAGTTTTAAGTTGTCTTTTATCAGAAATCACCTATCTGGCATCAATTCCGATCGTCGGAGACTGAGCTCCCCATCATTGTTGTCTCGCCATTGATGGGGGGAACCATTTTTTGCCAGCGGTTGACCACCAAAATGACATCAGTCACACATTTGATCATGACTGAATTTCAATGACGGAGCATGATGAGATTCTTTTATAAAGAAATCGAAAGCTCTTCGAAGACGGCAGCAATTCATCAAACGAGCTGCAATTATCGCGTATATTCAGCGCATGTTGTTCACAACAGCAGTCTGGCATTCATGCTTTGCGCCTTGTTGCTGTCTTGCTGAACGTTGTCTTCATCTAACGCGATGCTGTTCGCGGTGTTTGGATTGTTGTGTCCAGCAAAATATGGACGGAGGTATCGACGTTGTTAGTATCTCTTGTTGGTTTGGATATAGCCCAGTCGGGGGGGTGTATGTTGTTCCTTCTCGAAGAATTCAAGTTGATGTCGATGGTGTCATTTAGGTGCCCCCCCCCCCAAGATATACAAATCTGTGTTGATTGAAGAGATGTTTAAATAATCGTGCGAAGGACGAAGACCCCAGGTTGCACTTATTCAAATTGGTGCAAGAATTTTTTAACAAGTTGTCAACCATGTTGACCATGAACATGCGGTTTATGTAGCCGTGGCTTCGCTAAGTTGACAAATGTGACCGTCCACCGCTTTGACATTCGTTTCTGCATTCGAATGAATGTTCGTACATGGGCGGAGTGCAGGGCCGGTCCTATCCAAATGGGCGCCCTGTGCAAAGCCCTACGTTCAGCGCCCCATTCTTCAGTTGTGGCAGTTAAGTTTTGGAAGCCAACTTTTCTGGCCAAGGCCCTAGCAAATTTTGTGTTATATCCTTCAAGCTGATCAATACCTTTCTGTAATTGATTCAATCACATGATCTGGTATTTTAAAATAAAACACTACCCCAAATCGTTGTTTCGATTCTAAAATGGTTTCGGAACATTCATCAGCATAAAGTCTTTTAGGGAGAAGCGTTCAGACAGCGTTTAGAAATACATCTCACTCATCTTCACAAAGCGCCCCTAAGCGCATTGCGCCCCGTGCATTTGCAGGTCCTGCACATATGGCGGGGCCGGCCGTGGCTGAGTGGCATGGAATGCCTGATTATGGGGCAAAGTAGACCTACCTCGTTGATCTAAGTGAGACGATGCCGAAAAAGACCTAACGAGAGCTTGAAAGCATTGAGCAACCGTTCATTCAACATGTGGTCCAGCTGCTTAGAAGTCGCGGGGATTGACTGCCATTGCAATTCTGTGATTTGGACGATGATGCGGATTATTCTGCCCTGACTCAAAATTGTCACAAATTCCTGAAGACGTGGAGTAATCTTCAAAGTCGATGATTGATGCAATGCAACTTTTTCATTTGATGTCCATTTGCACAACTTTTTCGGCCTCGTTGCGTGGCTTTAGATAGTCTTTTGACCGCCGGTCATGGTATTTAATCATTATTCAATCGGTACATGGGTTTGTTGTTTTGGTCTTGTTTGACAGACAATTGCAGAGCCTCAGCGATTTCGTAAGCAACTAAAGTTTTTGACCGCAATGCGTTGATTGCTTGACTTGAACTTACGCGGATCAACTCAAGACAAGCACACCAATTTCCATCGCCTCTCTGGAGTCACCGACAAGCATCGGAGACTGCAACTGCGCGTGTAAGGTTTTTCAAACTTAGAACTCCAGCTCCAACTCATGAGGAAGGTCTTTTTTACTCAATAGCACGTATTTGCCTAGAACTGTTAGATGCTATGCCGAAGTGCACCTCACACTGTAGTGCGAATCAAGCATTATTTGTGTAAAACACCACCTCACCGTTCTAACCAACATTTATGACTCTTGTGGGGTTCTAAAAGATGAGAGCTTAATTGTACAGTGTCGGACACAGAATTAGACACAGTCGAAAAAATAAAAAAAAATGTCTTAGGTTTTTTTTAAATGAAATAATGATATAAAGAAAAAAACTACTCCATCACGAAAAAATGTTGTATGACAGAATAAAATATTAATTTTTTAAAGAATAAGATTCTTTTATTCTTGGTCTTTAATTGGGGTTTCTCTTCCGGCCTATAACTGCCTGCAATCGACGCGACGTGGAGTACTTTTCATCCAACGCTTAGTAGGATGCCTTGTGAACTACCAAAGCTCCTTCTTCCTCAAGCCAATATAATATTCCACGTCATTCTTAAGATTCTCGACTGGATTTAGGTCAGGACTTAGCGCAGGTCAAGGTAAAACATCAATTTTGTGGCTAATAATCCAACTCTTTGCAAGCCTAGGATAGCATAGTGTACTGGTGATCATTCTAGTGCAGGTGCTGATCCATTCTCGTTTCATTTTAACAATCCATCCATCCACCCGCCACCATATTTGACCGTTTTTTTTTTTATAGTTTAGCGTGGACTACTCCCCTGCTTTGGTGGACGCCACACATGACGCCTCCCATCAGATCTGAATCGATGAAATTTCATCTCGTCAACTAGATACATTTGTAACGGTACTTTTCTAGGATAATTAGACTAATGCACTACAACCTAATATGAATAAATCATAGTGAGCTAACTTTCTGTGACAACCACTGTACATGGGAATCTTAACCTTAAAGTCCAGGCCACCCACCGACTCCACAAGTTCAGCCACACTTGCGGCACCCCCCTGAAATCCAGCTTAAATTCCCCTCCAAAAGCAATTTCGGAGGCACTTTGTAGATTAGGTTCAATGTGCCTTTTTCAGTCAAACAGGAGTTCGCACGAAAACCAGTTTCGGTCGGAATTTCGTTTATGAACACCCCGCGGCAATGCCCCGGGCTGGCAACAAGTTTATCGCTCCCAGCCTCAGGCAACCCACCCTACCTTCAGTCGAGTGTGTCTGGGCACCGAACACGAATGTATCAATTGTCTTCCAATTCATGGCAAGCCAACAAGCCACGCATGCGTCGCGGTCTCGTCGTCCGCAAGCCCCTATGTACAGCAATTACCTCATAGCAACAATTTCTCATCGATTCCACATGTGGGCTGTGTACGGCGCGGCGTTCTTTTGGGGGTATCTCAATTAATTCCTCTTCTATTTCAGTCTGACATCAATCATATACTTCGCTGGTAATTAACCCAAACACACGCAGCACCGCACACAGCACACAGCAGACCGTGCATGGGAAGCATGTGTTAAGAGCCAATCTTCCAGATCGTTCTGGTTCTCGGCCTCAGTGCTGCCGCGCCGTGCCGGTCACCCCGGTGGGACGGGCTACCCTTCCTCACTATGTCATGGTTTATAACTAAGCCGAGCTCATTTCCGCTCGAAGAAGGCCTTTCAAATCGAGTTGCTCGTTTTTCTTTTTCGGCTCCGTCTCTCAGATAACCATTAATTCATGACCAAAAAAAAAATGGGAAAAAAAACAAATTACATTAAATCCAAGACAAAGCCCAAACCGATGAGTTGATGTTGTGTTGTTGTTGATGATGTGACGACGACGACGACAACGACGACGATGAAGTCACCAGTGGAGGCGAACTGAAATGAAGCCCCAATCCGGCAGCGAGGTCCCACGGATAGAGGCTCAAAAGGGAACACAGCGTGTCGTGGAGATCAGAACGAACCGAGCACTGGCTTGCCTATAAGATTTCGCGCATTCGAAAAATTTCAAATTCAAGGTCAGCAGTGTTGAGTTTAAAAAAGACGGCCATTCAACTCGATAATTTAATAACCACGACTCAATTCGTGTCGCTTATTAGCAGTTTACACATGCAACCATTGGAGAAGGGAGAAACAACGAAAATCGCTTGTCTTTTTCGAGAAAACGAATTTCGCTCGCTCGATGTGCCCGTCTGACAGTTGGATGAATGGACAAGAGGCTGCCTGTGTGTGTCTGGATATTGCTGCCTTTTTTTTCCTTCACTGTTTCTGCTAGTTTTGGATACAGTCGGTCAACTGGGGAACAATTTTAGAGACGCAGTCGTGCATAACTTTGCTTCGGAGGGAGAGAGCGACAGAGCCACTCTCTGGGTTAACGAGGCGCACAGGAGGACGGCGGACTGCGTGCACGACATGTGCTTTTGCTTTCGAGGGATATGGTGGATTTTTTTTTTTTTTTGTGGCGAGCAGGTTCATGGACGCGTCGGATGATTGGCAAGCCGTTTTAATGACGCTCTCTTGTCTTTGAGGCGATGAACGGATTGAACGAGGGAATTGTGTGGAAGGACGGTGCTTTCACTTGAGTCCATTGCCGGGCAGACTGTGAATGACATTTGAAAGCTCCCTTACTTCGAGTTGACGACGGGCGACTTTCTTACTTGGACATCGAAGAGGGGAAGATTTTTATTTTACAGGGTGAGCCAAAGTAGAACTACCAATGTTAAACACGCATAACTCTTGAAATAGTCGTTCGCTTTAACACATTTTATGGACTTTTTTGTGCACTATGAATGAAACATGATATCAGACAAGTGTCCACAATTTTTCTCGATGCAGACATTGGCTCTTTTTACTGCGTTTTCCATTACACCACACCAGCAATAAGGGCCGATAGCCTTCCTGGCCATAAAACAGCACAAAACAGTGCACCTTATTGGAAGTAGCTGATGCGGCAATGCTGACCAAGCAAGACCAAAGTCACGTCAACTTTTCCTAAATGTCACTTGCCAAATTGCAGCTAAGATCAATTGGGCACGTTCAGTGCTTTTTGAGAATCAATGAGTTTATTTCGTGTTCCAAAGCATTGCTATTTCTAGGTATGCTGGTAGACAGCAGTCACATTTAGGCTAGTGTAAGGTCGTTGTAAAGCGAGATTTTTTAGCTATTATCTTTTTGGCAACACTGGTTTAAACAGCTGACGCACGTTAAGTGTTTTGTTTCACTGTCAGACAGCTTCAGTTTGGTCTATAATTTAACCATGAATCGTCTTACAAACGAACAACGCTTGCAAATTATTGAATTTTATTATCAAAATGCCTGCTCTGTTAAGAAAGTTCATCGCGCGCTTCATCGCATTCAGCGACGAAGCTCATTTTTGGCTCAATGGGTACGTAAATAAGCAGAATTGTCGATTTTGGAGTGAATATCAGCCAGAAGCATTGCAAGAGCTACCAATGCATCACAGTTTGGTGCGGTTTATGGGCTGGTGGCATCATTGGACCGTACTTCTTCAAAGATGATGCGAATCGTAACGTAACTGTGAATGGTGAGCGCTACCGTGAGATGATATCCAACTTTTTCTTGCCCAAAATGCAAGAGCTTGACTTGCATGACATGTGGTTTCAACAAGACGGTGCCACATGCCACACAGCACGCGCAACAATGGACTTATTGAGGGGCGAGTTTGGTGAACATTTTATTTCACGTTCGGGACCGGTCAATTGTCCGCCTAGATCGTGCGATTTAACGCCTTTAGACTAATTTTTGTGGGGCTATGTTAAAGCTCATGTCTATACCGACAAGCCCGCTTCAATTGACGCATTGGAAGACACCATTGAAGCATTTATTCGTGAGATATCGGCCGAAATGTTGGAAAGAGTATGCCAAAATTGGACTAAGCGGATGGCCCATTTGAGGCGCAGTCAAGGTCAACATTTGCATGAAATAATCTTCAAACATTAAATTATATGGACCGTACTATCGATTCAAATAAAGATTTTATGCATTTGTCTGAATTTTATGTGTTTTTTTTTGAAAAACTTTCCTATAGCTTTTAAAGAATCACCCTTCAATACCACGCGGTTCCATTTGAACACATCCACAGAGTAGTTAATGTCACACTGATGCTTATTAGTTCAGCCAGGTTGGTGAAGAAGTAGGCTTTTATGTGACTCCTGCTTCGGAAGGAGCGAGCATTGAGTTGATGTACAATAGCTTCTTCCTCATCCTCGTCTCTGGAGCTTCTACAAAAGTTATTATAGGCGCAGTGCCCGGTTATAACGCCGATGAAATTTATGAAATTCGGTCTAGATCTGATCAGACTGAGTGGGCGATTAGGGTCGAGATCAAAATTGTTCGTGATGAGGTATCTTGTGCCAGTAGACCATCTACGCTTTGCCTCTGGATGTGAGAATAAGTTGAATGCTAAAATAATTGGTCATTTCATTGAGAGAATGGCCGGAATTTAGTGAGGTTTTTGAGTCTGAAATGTAATCGCTTCCTGGCTGATGACGAACAGATATCTGTACTCGATAATACATTGTCTTTCAGCCAGGTCAGGGCTCCCTTCATCGTTCTATTTTCTGCGTAAAGACGCTTCAGTTACGAGGTATACATGATATATTGTGTGGCAAAAATAAATCCATTATTTTTGCACGAAATTTAAGGCGATTTAGGTCAACAAGCACCATTTTGTTAGATTATTTTGATGGTTATCACTTCCTCGTCGAAGCCCTCGTCACTACTGGGGAAAATCTGAGAGAGTCTTGTTCCACAAGTCTTGAGGGGAAACTTTTCATCAGCAGAATCGTTCGACATGCACAGAAACAGGTGGTTATCAAAAGGACCTCCCAACCAAGCCACCAGTGCTTCTGGCGAGTCGCTATCGATGTATGTGGCCTGGCGTTGTCCTGTTGGAACACAATTCCTCTCCTATGGGTCAAAGCTGGCTGCTTCTGAGCGATTATTTGATGCTTCCTTCAGAATTAGGGGCTTTGCTTTATGAGATCAAACAGCAATCCCACCCCAGGATCTTCCTGGCCGCCAATCTTGGCTTGACCACAGTTTGTGCCGACTCACCGCGATGCGACCACGACCGTAAGTGATCCACTTTTCGTCACCAGTCACCACTCGCCTCAAAAATGGGTCGATGTTGTTGCGATTCAGCAGTGATTCGTTGATGGAAATTCGTTCCATGAGGTTATTTGACGGTAACTCGTGTTGTAACCATACATCGAGCTTCTTCTCGTTGTATCCAGCCTTGTTCAAATGGTTCCAAACGATTTTTTGTGCAATGTTTAGCTCGATGGCAAACGAAACAGTGCTTCCATGACGGTCAGACTCGACGATTTCCGTGATGTTGTCGACATTTTATTTTTGCCTAAAATCAACAACTCCACAGTCCACACAAGTCTCGCTGGTTTCGCGCTCATTCACTTTATTCTTTATCCAGCAACACACATAGAAACAACGCACACACAGATGGTGTGAGAGTAGTGTTTGGGTTTGATGAAAAGGGTGTGAATTGTGAAATACTTGTATTATGTACATAGATTGTTAGCACGTTGGTTTGGACTGAAGTTCGTTGTAAATTCAGTAAAATGGACTGACATCAAAGAAACTGTGTACTTCACGGAGCCTTCGGAATGCGAGTACTACTCGCGCTTGACCAGAACTATTAGTATTTTTCGTTTATTTTCTTATTTTAAATATTTTCATGTAAATCAAAACAAGAAGTTCAAGATCTAAGTTGGTTCAAGAGTGTCAATGCTTTTCTCATTTTTTCTCATTGCATTTCTTTGAATCTTCATTTTCGCTACAAGTCGATGATTTTTGCGGCGTTCCTTTTCGTCTTAGGCTTTGGTTTACATTTTTCTATACTTATTTACCCTAGTTTTGGGCGGCCGTGTCTCTCCTACTCAACTGCTCCGGAGTTTGATCTTCTTTATTTGGCGCTACAGTCTAGGATAGAACTGGGCCTCAACCAATGAGCCTCTCCAACTAGCGCGATCTCTGGCTTTGTCAGTTTCGCACGTCAAGTTGGTTGACTTGTCCTTCTCTTGTCTGGGTGCGCCGCCATAGACGTGGGCGTCCTCTGTTGCATTGTCCCACAGGTTCGGAGTTGAAGTCGAAGTCTTATCGGATCGGAGCTTGTGCATAAGCATTACATTAGGAGTTGTCCATATGCTCTACATGGCCCAGCTACCTCACCTTGGCTAGCTTGGATCCGTTGACGCCTGGCTAGGCTCATGGCGCTGTACAGCTCGTGCAGTTTGTGGTTGAATCTTCTACAAATGCTGTGAATGCAAACAGTGCCAAAGGTCGCACATAGAACTTCTTTCTCGAAGAGATCGAGGATTGTCCATACCTCCGCGCCGTACAACAGGGCTGGGATGATCAGTGCCTTATACAAGATGGTTAAATTTTAAGGGCCGATGTTGATTTTGAATAAAACACAAATTATTTAGGAAATTATTGTCATTTCTTTTTATTATGATAATATTGGTATGGCTCAATTATGTATGGAGCAAAATATCGGCCAAATGGCAGCCGCGACCTCGGCGGCACACCTCCATCCGATGGTCCAAATTTTCGATGATTCTGAAGCATAATTGAGGTTCTATGCCGTTAATGTGCCGAATTATCTCATCCTTTAGCTCTTGAATTGTTGCTGGCTTATCGACGTACACCTTTTCTTTCAAATAACTCCAAAGAAAAAAATCCAACGGTGTCAAATCACATCATCTTGACGGCCAATTGACATCGCCACCACGTGAGATAACACGGCCATTGAATTTGTCGCGCAAAAGAGCCATTGTTTCGTTAGCTGTGTGGCAAGTGGCACCGTCCTGTTGAAACCACATATCGTCCACATTCATATCTTCCAATTCGGGCCATAAAAAGTTCGTTATCATTTCACTATAGCGAACACCATTCACAGTAACTGCCTGATCGGCCTCATTTTGGAAAAAATTATGGCCCGAGGATGCCGCCAGCCCATAAACCGCACCAAACAGTCACTCTTTGTGGGTGCATTGGTTTTTCGACAATCACTCTTGGATTGACATCGCGTTGCTCGATTGTGTATCTTGCCATGGTTCAAATTGAGTTAGTCTGAAATTGAGAAATGTCAAATGAAATGCACATTCAACATCGGCCCTTAACATTTAATCACCCTTTATAAAGTCAACTTGGTCCTTTATTCAATTGCGTCTTGAACCCAAAGACACAACGGTTGGAAAGAGTCATTCTGTTGATCTCGGTACTGATGTTACTCGTACTGTTTACTGTGGAGTCGAGGTAGACGAAGTCCTTAACTACGTCGAAGTTATAATTGCTCACACTGGGTAGCGCTCTGTCCAAGACGGCTCCGAAGTTGACACATTTTTTTTCCCTCAAATAAAGCATGACATCAACATCGTATCTTTGGAGGTCTCGGAATGAGCTCTTGTTAGAATGCTTCCTCAATAATGTGCCCACATTTTGAAGACGAGGAAAAACAGTAATTTTCAAGTCAAACCCGAGCCCAAGTGTTGCGACAGTAGACTACGACCTTGATAGTCAGTTGTTTGATTTTTTTTATTTTTTTTTTGTTTCGTTTTTTAATGCCCTTTTTTATTAGCCCATCTACTATGTTGTCAGGTACGCGTTTCGACTATGGGAACACAAAACACGATGCCACGGTTACTTTCAATTTCCAGGTAAATGAATGTTGACTTGACAACAAAGTGGTCCATTTTGACAAGTCGACACATTTGTTCCCAGGGCGCGATGCGATGGAGAGGGGTTGTCAATGCAGTCGTTTATTTTTCTTTCACGCGATCAAGATCAGCAATTCTTTGAGAAGCTGCTTCGGCAGTGATTGCTTTTCACACCCGTCAGAGTGTAAGTATGTGCGTTTAAACTGGTGTGTCCATCAGAGTGCTCGTCTATGGCAGCTCTTAGTGGATAGTCCTAGTTTCCAATCAGCAAGCATTTTTAGCCAACATGATCGCTTCGTGGGGTTAGGACGAAGTGGCAGACTGCGGAAGGGTCGCACTTTGCCAATAAAGCCTCAGGATACACAATCAATCAAGCCCAGGATCAGGTTAAGGGTCGTTAGCCGCCAGATGCAATCTTGCTGGGTCCCTGGGTACAAATGTGTCCAGCTCGTTGAAAGATGCTTCGAACTAAAGGGGGCGTCTGAGAGAGAGACCGTCTGCCTTTTCGTTTCCCTTGTGATACCACGTGAATTGTCCCAAAACCAGTTAGTCGTTGCGATTTAGCTAGCTTTCGCAGAAACCATCTAAATTCCTCTGATTCGCCTGACCGCTGGTTACCATCACCACATCCTAAACACGGGCCGTCCGCCATTGCATTCCACGCACTTCTCGGAGTCGATAGCCATCCGAAGATGTATTCCCGCAGATGTCCTACATACCTCATCTTAGACGTTTTCAATTCGTTTACGTTGACATCATAGCATCGTCGCTGACATTTACTTTTGCCAGTTGCTTGCATGAATACCCTCCCATCGCCAGAGCTCGGCTCAAGTTTCGTTTCGTATTTTTCTTTCCCACCAAATTCCTAATTGTTGTTCTCGCCAACGCGCAAAAGGTGCTCTCGTCATCGTTCCTAGAAAACATCAAGTGTATCCGAGTCTCTGACTCTGAGTCAACCGCGCCTCTAGATCTGGCCAGCAGTCTGTCGTTGGTTTCGATTGAGCGCTGTTGCCGACGGCTCCAGCGAACCACAAAAAGCTTACACGGTTCAAGGTCTTTCACACACAGCCACACTCACTCTCTCTCTTTCTCGTGTATTGCCATCGATCTGTCAAGTGAAGAGGGTGTGCGATTAAAATATTTATTATTTCTGCCTTCCAACCTGAGCTGTGTGTAACTCGTTCTGCCAGTGGCACCCGTCCAGCAGAGGCTCGTCGTAAATATTCTCCAAACATCGACGATCGCCGCGAATGACCTCTGGAGACAATCAAGCAAAGCAGTCACCGTCCCAGAAACCCATTCTGTGTGTTATTGCCCAGTTAGCGATCCTATCCTCGGCTCGAATCAACAAATTTATTTTATTGCCGCTGCATGTCGACCCCGCCGCCGCGCTGCGCCGCCTCGCACTGCCAAGTCAAGGCTCTTCAAATAAAATGTCATCACATTCGACTGGTTTCGTTTCGCGAAATTGTTCAATTTTTATTTGTCTGCAAGTACCGAGAGTCAATAACTTTTTGTGCACCTTGCTCAGCAGAGTGAAATGCCCGATGACGAGGATCCCCAAAGCAAGTGCTGGCTGGCGGGGCGAGTTTGTTGACCAAAATGGGCCGTGGGTCAGCGTTTGTTCCCGGAAATTTCGTTAGGAGACTAGCGCGCAGCGCACACATAGATGCCTTTCAGTTTTGGGAAGTTGATGGCTCATAAAGCGACGTGTGAGCGCACGCAAATGTGCTCAGAGGCAAACCGCGCACAAAATAGAGGAGACGTTGTTTTTGGGGGGAAACAAAAAACCCCACTCACTAGAGACGTGATTGAATTGATGAATTAAGTGCTCTCGGCTGTCGGCTGTCGGCTGCCGTCGGCTCTCGGGTGTGTTCGGACCGCAAACTCAAATGAAAGATTGTTTTGTGCTCGAAAGGGGTTCTAGCAGCAGTGGCCACCTTATCTAACGCTGCCGTGGAATGTCGCGAATAATCGTAAAGTAAGTCATGTGAATGCGGAAGCACTTACGTAAGATTGATGTCGTCGCATGTTTCTCCGGGCTGAGCTGAGTTGAGTAGGAGTGCGTTGCTTTGCCGACACCTGGATTTGGGATGCGATCGAGGTGGCGGGTAGGTTGAAGAATGCATGTAAACCGGACGGAGCCACAATTAATCCACTTCACCACTTGGATAGGAGGTCAAGTAGTAGACTGAATGTAGCTCTCTCCACGCAGCTGGTGGCCAAGAAGAAGTGACACACTCCAAGTTCAAGCTTCATTGCATCTTGTGACTTATCCTTTACAAGGATAGCATGTTAACCAAATAAAATACATTGCCTCCAATGAGGCTCATCACAAGTAGACTGACGGAGTGTGTTGACTGCTTAAAGACAGAAAAACTTCGCTTGCCTGTCCACTCCACGTTTTGGGTCATTTTAAACACTATCTTGACGCATCCTTGTGTTGTGTCAGAGTCTGTGGAGATCACTGCAAGTGGGTTGCTGGTATCCTACCAACGAAGGCCGAAGTAACTTGTTTTCATTTTGGCAGCAAAACTCTTGTTTCATCCACAAATTGATGTTCGAAAAGGGGTTCAATGAATCCGCGAATGGCGGAAGCTTTACTCCGTTTTCTCTTCTTATATTTTTGTGAACTTCAATGCCCTCTATCTTGATGGAGATAAAATTAAATAAAAACAGCCCCTGCGCCGACTTGAAGAGGATTTTCCATTTCTTATTCGAGCGAAGACTGATCTTCTTCTTCTAGTCTCACTACAGTCGGGGGTGGACCTGGGCCTCAGTTAACAACCTTCTCCAGCTGACACGATCTGTAGCCAGCTGTCTCCAATTTCGCGCACCAATTTGGTTGAGGTCCTTCTGCACTTGTTGGCGCCATCGGTTTCGTGGGCGTCCTCTATTGCGTTGTCCCACTGGTTCGGAGTCGAAGACTCTTCGGGCTGGAGCAGTGTTGTCCATGCGCTCTGCATGGCCTAGCCATCTTAGGCGTTGAATCCGTAGACGCCTGACTAGGCTCATGTCGCTGTACAGCCCATGGTTGTATCTTCTTCTCCAAAAACCATCAACGCAGATACCAGAGATGGAACGCAGAGCTTTTCTCTCGAGAAGTCCAAGGACTTCTTCATCTGCTCTTGAGACTGTCCAGGCTTCTGCGCCGTAGAGCAAGACAGGGATGATGAGGGTCTTATATAGTGTTCGCTTGGTCCTTCGAGAGAGAGCTCTACTACTCAATTGTCCTTTGAGCCCAAAGAAACAGCGGTTGGCAAGAGTTATTCTGCGTTTTATCTCGGTACTGATGTTGTTTGTACTGTTTACCTGAAAGCCGAGGTAGACGAAGTCCTTAACTACCTCGAAGTTAAAGCTGCCTACGGTGACGTTCTTGCCGAGACGTCGATGTTGTGCGTCCTTTCTCGATGACAGCATGTACTTCGTTTTGCCCTCATTCACTGTTAAACCCATTTTTGCAGCCTCCGCTTCAATACCAGCAAACGCTTCATTGACGGCTCGCTGTGTTTGACAAATCACGTCAATGTCGCCCGCGTATGATAGCAATTGTACGGACTTCTGGAAGATCGTGCCTCTAGTGTTGGCGTTTGAGTTTCGCACGATTTTCTCCAGAATGATGTTAAAGAAGTCACATGACAGCGCGTCGCCTTGTCTAAAACCTTTTTTGACATTGAATGTCTCGGTGAGTTCGTTACCGACCTTGATGGAGCAGCGAGAAGAAGACTGATCTGGGGAAACTATATTTCCTGTTCCCATCATCAACGCCAATGCCAGAGATGCCTCTCGAAGTGAAGTACCTGTTTTTTTCATTCAGTCTTCTTCTTCTGGAACGAAGCACACATCCCAATGTGCTCCTTGTCAGATGTTTGGGCATGCCACGGCGAACTGCTCCATGGAGTCTCGATCCTTAGGGATGGAAGAGGTCGAATGCAGAAGCAAGCTCAAATGAGACCAGTGGACACCCTGCAAACTATCGGGGAAAAAATCAGAAATCAGGAAGATTATAGACGCCAAAGCTAAGTCCAAGCGGTCAACGCGTGGCCAGTGCCCTGTGTTCTAGCTACCACTGTTACGCCAGTTGTATTGTATGCCCAAATGACATCAGGAATGCGGCCGGTACAATGGACAGTGCCGATGGTGGCTTTGGTCCCATTGACGATACCGAATAGGGACTGGTGGCGTGTGGTGAATTTTGACATCTCGCCAGGAGGGCTTGATCCCGCTGAATTTCGTCGCCGAGGAACGAAGTCGCCGAGACTGGTTCTTTGAGAATGTCTTGCGGAAGGAAGCCGACAAACTGCTGCTGGCCAAGCAGAATCCACGTGGAACGTTCTTAGTTAGACCATCTGAACACAATCCAAATGGCTACTCGCTCTCAGTGAAAGACTGGGAGGACGGCCGAGGGTATCATGTGAAGCACTATCGAATTATACCGCTCGACAATGGCGGCTATTACACTGCCACAAATCAGATTTTCCCCTCATTTGCAAGCTCTAGTGGTGGCGTATAGTAAAAACGCCCTTGGCCTGTGTCACATGTTATCGCGGCCACAACCACAAATGTGGGACTTGGGACCGGAATTACGTGATAAATACGAAATACCACGATCTGAAATTCAATTGATCCACACATTGGGTGGTGGCAATATCGGTGAGGTGTTCTATGGTAAATGGCGAAACAGCATCGATGTGACTGTGAAGGCACTTCGAAAGGGAACCATGCCAACGCAGGCATTCCTGCAAGAGGCTGCCATTGTGAACAAATTCCGTCACAATAGATTTGTAGCATTATACGCCGCATGCTCTCAGGAAGAACCAATTTACATCGTCCAAGAGCACATGTCTAAGGGTAGTCTATTAGATTTTCCACGCGAAAGTGATGGTCGCTACTTACATTTCGAAGATCTTATCTACATTGCCACCCAAGTCGCCTCAGGTATGGAATATCTGGAATCCAAGCAGCTGATACATCGTGACTTAGCCGCACGCAATGTGAGAAATAACAAAGTGAGAATAACGTTGCGAAAGTCTGTGACTTCAGCTTGGCCCGTATCATTGCCGACGATGAATACTGTCCGAAGCAAGGATCACTTTTCCCTGTCAAATGGACAGCAACCGAGGCAATAATCTATGGAAAATTCTCAATTAAATCTGATGTATGGTCATATGGATCTGAAGACGGTCCTGCTCCCTATCCAGGGGCAGATCGTTCAGCTCCGAAAACAATTTCATTAGCAAGCAGCGCGAGTAGACCTCATCTACTCGACTGTCTGTCCACGCAGCTAGTGAATTCGCTGATTAGGACGGAATGAAAATTAACACTCGGTAACCCTTGCGCAAACCCTCAATCCAAACTAAGCTGAACCAGAACCGTGAACTTTGGTGCAAGAATAACAACGTAATTCGAAGAGCCTTGCAAGGGAGCGGGGTCGCTCTCTGTCATAGCAGCGATTACATTTGCTAGAAGCGTGTATCACACGCATCCCTCTCCAGGGTGGAAAGCGGTTGTATGTGATCGCTATCTACGCACCAGACAAGGAAGGAACACAATCGCAAATTTATTTCAGAGTTCGATGCTGTAGTGACTAGCCTTCGACTGAGTTTTGAGGAAAACTCGCACATCATAGCCGGGGATTTGAACTCCAAGCACAGAGAGTGGGGCAATAGAGTGCATGGAGACAGGGGAAGACCTCTGTATACCTGGTTGTTATTCAGTTCAAGCGAGATTTGCTTGCAATCGGTAGGCCATCGTATCCCAGATGCGAGTGAAGCAAGAAATCTAACATTGTTTCCACTAGGAGCTAGGTGAGACGTGCCTTCTGTCTGTCCACTAACTAACCTGCCAACTGATGCGATGTACGCTGTAACCCGCTTCTAGAATAAATCACAAACCGTTGCTCCTTTTCCATCTTACGTCGCCCTAGCCTCATATTCAAGTTAAAGCCGTCTTGTCTGACTTATCTTGTTGAAACCTCCCCGCGCCTTTCAACACACACGCATCCCCTGAAACCAAACAAAACTACAATTTTATTAATTACCACCTCTGGCCGTAAACTTGCGACCGCAGCTGAGCCTGCACGTGTGTTAATCAGATCCATCCACCACGCTGGGTGACCGCAGAAAAAAAAACCCCCAATTTTCGGTTTTATTTCGTTCGCGTTCCGCAGCAATCACCACGTGCCACTTTTAATGGGGCAAACTTTTCTAGCCAACCGAACTGTCGGACCGAACTTAAATGACTTCCCTCGCCGGCTCACCGGTGTCAGTCGTTAGAGTTCGCCACTAATGCACTCGTAGAACTTCAGAGCTCTCACTCCCCCCGAGTACAGTGAGGCTTGGGAAATCTGTCCATCATTCAACGAAACTGTAAATATTCATAGAACCTTACTCGGCGCGACGACGGTGTTTAGGTCGTCCTCCGCGTTTGTTCGTCTTTAAGGATAGACCCCCACGCCAGGACGCTTCCTGCCATCCATTCATCTTGAGCTGACTGGGCTGTTAAAAGGATGTTTCTCCGTAGCAAATCGTTGCGTTCAATGATTCATGGCGAATGTTCAAGCAGCCAGCGCGGCGCACTACTGTTCCAGTCGAATGCCAGCCAGCCTTTAGGGGCGCGAGGGGAGGCTGTGTGTTCGGCTTTCATGCGAACGCACATATTGTGAGCGAGGTCGGTGGTGGGGGAGGGGGCGACAAGAAATATGCCAAAAAGGATATGACATTGAATGAAAAATGAGACCGCGCGTCGTACATTCATCTAAACTGAATCGAACGGTTGACAAGCTTTTACTCAGAAAAGAAATAGTCCATAAGAACGAGAAGATCGATGGTGAGGCGCGTCGGCGGTGAAGCGAAGGCATGGGCAACAAAATATTAAAAGAAGAAAGATGGCGGTGGTCTCGTTGCAAATGAATAGACGGCATAGGAAAGACGACTCGAAGCGAGGCGCGTTACGACGTTAACCGCCGAGAGTCGAGTGTGCCGAACACATGTCTATCTCCCTATCCATTCATCTACATAACCTCAATTCAATTGAGTGAGTGCGAGTGTGCGTGTGTTCTTTTCATGGCCCTCTGCAAAAGGATATTGGTACTTTTTTTCTTCTTGAAAAGGGATAAGAAGAGCAAATGATAGTATTAAGGAAACCATATTCTCGATCTGATTAAAATTGAGAAAAGAATCCAGCACTTGGTGGTGGTGGTGAGAGAGGAGGCCATGATGAAGGTTTTCTTTTTATTTTGATTCAGGACAGGATGGCATTTTACGGTGGTGGTCTATGCACGAACAAAGGAATCGGGTTTTTGCCAGTCACCGGTGCGCCGCGCCGGTTATGAAGACTGAAGTAGGTTTTGGCTCTGGACGGGGGGGGTTGTGTGAAAGTGGAAAGCTCTATTCTTTGCTAGGATGGGAACACACGGGACGTAGGTATCCCAGGAAACCCTTCTGAATTTTAATTACGGCATTTGGGAAAAAAGGGAGTTGGCAGATGTTCGGCTGTGGCGCATCTTGACGGTCGGGCACAAATGCGACGTTCGTTTGACATAGGATATGACTGTGTCTCTAGGGGATTTCGCGTTTGGTGATCCTGATTTGAGTGCTAGTGAGATGTGAGAAGAATCCCAGATCGGAGGTCACTGCAAATGGACATTCCCTCATTAATCTGTTCTGATGCTAAAGTGAATGCTAAAAACCAATGTTTTGCCGAAGCCTTTATGACTAAACTCGGCTATCAATAGCAGCGCCCACCTGTGCCACTTTCAGTAACTGCCAACGTCTCAATGTTCGCAAAGAATCGACATAGAAATTCCAAAACAAAGGAACTGATCCCAGAAACTTCACCCCACATCTCAATTCACCACTGCACTCGCAAACAACAACGTCGTCGCCGGGACTGACGCACACAAACATGACACAAATGAGACTGATTGACGGGCAGTAAATATTTTATGCATCCCAATTCTTGCAATCTCACTGAATGTCGAATATCTTTTTGCTGTTTACCCCTCTCTCTCTCTCTCTCTCTCTGTCTCTCTAGAAACCACTTGTTCTTTGCTCATGCTTTTTATAGAAATTCGAAAACAAAATCTTAATCTAATTTATTTTAATTTATTTATGGCATGCACTTTATTTTTCATCAAAAAATATCCGGCGAATCATTAATCAACAAAAGCACACATCAGCAGAATTTCAAAACTCTCACAATGAACAAAAAAAAAAAAATAAATAAATATATATTTATCTAAGTGTACAGACAAAATTATAGAATCACAAGCGACTAAATTAATTGGCAAAGATAAGCGAAACCAAAATGAAATCAAAGTCTGTCTTGTATTATTATTATTCTTATTATTTGTTTTTCTTTTTGTGTATGCAACAAATAAATTTTAGAACAAAAAAAAAAAGTATTTGCGAGACTTAATCGCTTTTTTTCGAAACACCTCTCGTTTTGTCTTCTTTTTGTTTGACGTTTGTGTCTCTCTCTCACTCTCTCTCAATCTCTCCCTGTCTATTCACTCACGTGTTGTTTTATTTATTTTTTCTTTCTGTGTATCTTAAATAAAAAATCAAGAATAAACCAATTAATTTGCATTTTATCTTCTCCCTCTCCAAATGAGTCTCGTTTTGTCATTTCATAGCATTTTGTAAAAAATAAAAGAGATTTTTATACACATCATATAAAAAAAAAAAAAAAAAATAAATGATGTTAATTACATTTGTTGTTAAGTCTTGCCTCTTTTGTTGTTTATCCTACACACTATCTCAGTTGTTCTCTTTGATTCAGTTGCTGATGCAATTGGGTCTTCATCACCTTTTTTTTCTATTTATTTTTTTTATCTAAATTTAAATTCAAGAATGTACATACAAATAAATCAAAATCTGACGAAATTCTTTACAAAAAAAAATATATATATACATTTTCCATGCGCTTTTCTCTGTGTGAGTGTTTTTTTGTTCTTCAATTAATTTATTATTTTATGGGTTATCAAACAGGAAATATATTTGCTATTTAATTAAATTTAATATTAATCTGAGAAGATGTCTGCTGTGAAGTAGAATATGTGAACAGTGTTAGTCGCATAAATCAACTAGTGTGTCAGAAATCAAGACGTGAAGTATCTCAGTTTATAATTTATTAGTTGGAATGGAAGTCTCTGAAATGGGTCAGTCGAGAAAACGAAACTAGCTCACAAGACGGAACTAGAGATTTCCCCTTCGACCCTCCCTTTCTGTGGTATTGAACGAAACTGACAGAATGGGAGCTCAGCGTCCAGGAACTGGTTGGAAAGACTATAAGACTCTATAATGGTCCAGAAATACAGCCTCGCCTTTACTTACTTACTTATCGAGCCTGCGCCCCATGGAGGGTCCGAGCCTGAGCAATTGCTGCCTTCCATCGTTGACGGTCCAGGGCAAGCTGCTTCCAGTCATCAAGACCGAATTGTCTTGCGTCCGCGATGACTTACCGGAGATTCGGTCTTCCTCTCCTTCTCGAACCAGTAGGCTCGGATTCAAAGACCCTCTTTGCTGGAGCATTGTTGTCCCTGCGCTCGATGTGGCCAAACCAATGCAGTCGACGGATTTTTTGGCTTCCGCACTACATCCACATCCTGATACAGCTCGTAGAGTTCGCGGTTATGTCTTCTCCATTCGCCTTCCTCGCAGACGGAGAATTTTTCTCTCGAAGGTACCAAGAATCAGCTCTGCAGTTTTGCTTAGCGGCCAGCTTTCGACTCCATTTCGTAGAGCATGATTTAGGTCAGAAGTCTTCTTTTGACAAACCGAAGTAGCACCGGTTGCCAAGGGCAATTCTACGTCGGATCTCCACTGTGATGTCGTTTGTAGAGTTCGCGTTTGCCCCGAGGTAGACAAACTCCTTTACTAACTCCTTTAGTAGCTGTCGGTCGTGAAATTTTGTCCAAGGTGGTGTGTGACGGAACGTTTTTTGGTCGACAGCATATATTTCGTTTTGTCCTCATTGACCTTTTCGTTCCGCTTGTTCTCCAATCGCCGTAAAAGCCTCCACTACGGCACGCGACAATGCGATGTCATCTGCGTACCCCAACAGTTGGGACCGACTTGTAGAAGATAGTGCCTTCCGTGTTTACAGCAGCCCTCCGCACTATCTTCTCCAGTACCAGATTGAAGAAGTCACACGACAGCGCATCTCCTTGCCGAAATCCAGTGCAAGTTTCAGAAATCCGAACTGCACGGTGCATCGCGTGGTGCGACACAACCGGATCAGTTTTTTCCAGGGATCCCGAATTCGGCCATCGCATCGAATAGCTCCTTGCGATGAATGCTGCCGTATGCGGTGCGTATCGATTTGAAACTCACTGGTCTTCTCCAGGATTTGTCTTAGTGTTTGGTCTATAGCCGATTTACCGGGCCGGAAGCCGCACTGGTACGTGCCAATTAGTGCGGTGCAAAACGGCTTTAGACGTTCACACAGTACGCTGGACAGGATCTTGTAGGCGACGTTGATCAGGGATATACCTCTATAGTTGTTGCAAGAGGTAAGATCGCCTTTTTTGTGGATGGGGCATATGGAGATGATATTCCAGTCGTCGGGCATGATTTCGTCTTCCTCGCATTTGACTATTCATATAAAAAAATCAGACAATCACTCGTGTACGGAGGTGCAACATGGTGGATGACACCCAAAAAAAGCAGTCAAATTCGATGTTTTTAAACGGATGCAGTGATTGGCTTGTTTGTGGGTCAAGAAGTACTCGATCCATGTAGCAGAAGGACCACGCGTTCCGATCCACAAAACATACTTCTTCACTTTCCGTCACCAGATAAGTATTTTCGGAAGACACCCAGCCTGCCCAGCGGCTAGACTAAGGACAGTCCAGGATGGAATCTCGTCCGCGACACTCCACAATTCTCGATCAATTAAGAGTCGGGGACACCTCAGGACTTTAATTTGGCTTCATCTGCTTCCTGCGACAAGCGGTCCTGTACCTTGTGTGGCGCTACACTCATTTCTGGTTGGACCTGAGCCTGTTTTTTGCCCGTTCCATTATTCTTTCAAGAATTGAGTGCACTCACAATAGAACGTCGACTCCGAAAGAGGAAGATCGGCATGTACTTGCCCTGCTCCCCCTGCTCATTTTATGCGCGGAATCAAACCATGGACCTTTAGACCCAAACTGAAGCAGGGACTCTCCAATCCTTACGATTCTCCAGTACCATCTCAGTTGTCGGACACCTAACTTACCCAACGAACTTCAGCTCCACTAAGCTCAACCTCTGCTCCGTGTGCTATGTGCTGTGCGCTGTGTGTCAGTCAGTCCATTCCTTAGAAGAATCAATAGCATTCTCTGGTTTTCCGCATTTCCAGTTTTCCAAAAGCTAACCTTCTACTTCACATCTTCAGCTGCTTGATTCTTCTTTTTGTGGCGTTAGTATTCGAGGTCGATCTGAACAAGTCAAGTAACACCCAAGAAGCCTTTCCAGCTAGCAGTCTCCAATAACGCACACTAAGTCGGTTGACGTGCGCCACGGCCGATTAGCTGCAGCCGTCAGCAACTTAATACGATACACGAGCCTCGCGCCTGGAATTTCCTCGAATCCCAATTTTCACGCTTGATGTTGAGACGGCGGTTTTCACTGTCCTCCGTTTTTTATGGCGCTCTGGTTCGGAATTCAAATTTCGTCTCCAGTTCGTATATCAAAAATAAGAAACCTTGTGAGATACGTTTCTTTTTTCTTTCTTTCCGTCCTCAATCCCAACAAAAGTCGCAAGTCAAGCAGTTTTTGAATGCAGAAGACAGTTGTTTATGTTTTAAAACCAAGGAGTTTTGATGGTACCACGTAGTAGTTCCATTTGCGCCGTGGCGTGGTGGGTGTATTAGTCGACTCCTGCACTGGATGTCCAGGTTCAGTTTCCGACTTTCATAATTTACGACTGCACCCATCTCGAGTCACTGACAATCTGATAGTCGGCTTTCAGGACATTGGATGGAAACTGAACACCCCGACGGGAGACTCAATCTTCACACGTTTCTGTCATTTTAGGTTCGCTTTCGTTCGATGAATTATTTGAATTTGAGTCGACCAAAACAAAACATTTTTCAACGTTTGTGGAAATGGCCAGACAGTAGATAGATCGAATTTTACAGCACTTTTCTCACATTTAAGGTTAATGACCAGCGACATAGGGTAGGTTAGAGTGGCTAACTGCCAGCAAGCAGCAGTCGCACGACGCACAGGCCAGTGACGGTTAGTTGATCCTAATCTGCAAACCAGTGGGTGCTTTGGATAAGTGATGAAAATGAGTGACACTAATGCTGCTTAGTTCGGTCAGGTTCCTGAAGAAGTAAGCCACTAAGCGACTTCTTCTTCGTACTGGATGGCGCAGTTGGTTGAGTGCCCGCGCTTGGTTAGAGGGATCCCCGGTTCGAATTCCAGTGAAAGCAACGCTTTTGTCCGGTTTTCAAATCTGGTCCAGCCACCATTTGACGTTGGGATCCAAATTAACGGCACTGGAGTTGTCGATCAGTGGTTGTAGTCTCACTATAGGTATCACAAGTGTGCTGGCGATTTCGCTGACAGCCAAGGTTGCTTCTGGTAGTACATTTTTGAGCCAGCGTGCTCCAGTGTAGAGTTAAAAACACTTCAGTGAAAAAAAAAACGATTCCTCCTTCGTGACGGGAGGACGCTGCTATTACCGAGAAGGTGCTCCTCCGTGTCATCTCTGCAGACTCTGCAGGAGTCCTTGTAGAGTAGTTCTACTCTTGAGGCGTGATTTCCATCAGCGCAGTGCCCGGTTATGACGCCGATAAGAGTTCTCACATTTGGCTACTCAGCTACTCAATCTGATCAGACTGTGTGATCGTTTCGGATCGAGAGTAGGCGATATTTACTTCGTAATGAGGCAGCCTGTGCCATCTACAATTTCTGTAGGCAAGCAATTCAAGCTTCAGTAGATGTTTTGCGGTGACGGATGAGAATGGGTGACAGTGTAGTAATAAACGGTGACTGTTGTGTATTAACTACAGCAGCTCTCCACCAGGAACGTGTGATGAACCAAGTGCCCTTTCAAACGAGTTTGTCCGTTTCGCAATTTTCTGGAATGCCACAGTGTCTCGACACCCAAATAAGTTGGACGCTAAAATACTAGCCCATCTCGTTAAGAGACAGCATTTCAGGATATAGCGACATCGTACATGACACTGGTCTTCTTAGCCATGAAACTTCGGAAGCGGATCAAGACCGTCTTGGTTCTGTATGCGTTATCGACAATTTGAGGTATAGCCTCATCAACGAGCTACACAGGTTGTACATTGAAAGGCGTCTATGTGCACATCCGGCGCTTAGGTAGCTAGACCATGTAAAGCCGGTCATCTTTGTTTCCGGAGAGTCCGAAAAGCCGAAAAGTTTGGCACGACTGGCGCCCCCCAAAGCTGGGGGATGTGTGTGTATCTATGGCACAGTGCCCGATAAGGACTTCTCAAGGGTTTCCCAATAAGAAGTTGACAACTTTTTTTTTTAAACCATTTGAGATATTTGAAAAACTTTATTATCGGCTAGAAGTACAATCAAAACATTTATGAATGGAACTCGACTTAGTTCATATGGCCACCGCGGGCATGCTTGCAGCGGTCGATTCGTTGGACCCAATTTTCAACGACAATGTTGGCTTTGAGCTCTTCCAACGTCGTCCGCTTGTTGGCATAAACCAATGACTTAACGTAGCTCCACAGAAAATGGTCAAGCGGCGTTAAATCGCACGAGGCGGCCAATCGACTGGTCCATTTCTTGAGATACTACACACTTACTCTTCAATAAATCAGTTGTAACGTGTGCTGTGTGGCTTGTGGCACCATCCTGTTGAAACCGCATGTCGTCCAAGTCCATATCTGCCAATTCAAATCGGTAATCATGACGCGATAACGCTGACCATTCACAGCAATGTGACGATCGTTATCGTCGATGATAGAATATGGCCCAATAACGCCGCCGGCATGCAAGCCGCACCAAACACTTATTTTTTCGTGGATGAAGTGTTGATTCATGAAGCACATGTGGATTTTCACCCGACCAATAACGCATATTTTGCTTATTAACGAAAACATTGAGCCAAATATTGGAGTTAACGCTCTGACTCCGAATTTCGATAGAAATTTTTTATAATTTGTAGAAGTTGCTAGTTCGTGTCCTTTACCATGCCGAAAATGTTGAGTTTACTGAATAAATTGACAGTGACTTGCTGATGATTAGTGAAAGACTGCGTTCACAAATTAAATTCAAAGTCCCTATTGGAAAACCCTTTATTGGCGTGAGCACATCCTTGCCGATCAATGATGTTGATGCAGCATCAGCCATAGAGCTCTACTCAGACGAAAGAAAGTTAACCAGCATCTGATCAGCCATCTCTTAATTTTCTATACAAAAACCAATATTTTTCTATGCGTTGTTTCCAGGAGGAAAATATTGCAATATCCAAATAAACGTAAAAAGCCAGTCAAATGTATGCTTTAAAATCTGAAAAATACTGACACACCACTAGTTGAGTTTGTACTAAACCAGCATTTTATATTTCCGAATTGATAACCCTAGAATATTAATAGTAAACCTTAAGATTAATCGTTGTTTTAACATTCAACCAAATATTTGTGTAATTTGTCTGGCCTGCGTGTATTTTGTTTGTTCTCTTCATCTGCCTTATATATTTTGTTTGTTTTTTTTTTCCACCCCGTCCCCACCAAAATACAGCATAAAATAATAACAACACAAATCCTCCCTATTCATTTTGTATATGTCTTCTTTTTTTACCGTCTTAATAATAAAAAATTAAAATATTTGAAAAAAGAAAATAAAAAATATATACAATTTGCATACACAGACCGCTCTTCTGTCTCTTCTCTTTCTCTTTCTTGTTCTCTATCGCTACTTCGAATAATTTTCAAATAATTCCAATTCACACACACTTCACAAATATATATGTAAATTCAAAAAAAAAAAAAAAAAAATTTGTATCTATGATATTAATTCAAAAACTCACTCACTTCATCGAAATATTCGATTTTCAGGTTACGCTCGCACTATATCCCTTTGCGGTCAGGATTTGCGGCGAAGTGTTGAAAAGCGCATTCTATCTCCCACACACAAAAATATAAAACAAAACAAAATCCTCCACTTTGAGATATGTATTGTATATCAGCAGCAAAATAGTGCAAAATACAACCACTGACTGAAGTCTGATGTTTGCGGATTGAAATCCAAACAGATGAGAAAAAACAATGGAAAATGTGTTTGTACTAGATGTTTTCCAATGTAACGGTGAATAGATAGAATTTTGAAGAAAAAAAAAAAAAGAGAAAATATACACATCCCTTCATAGAGAGAGCGAAACAAAAGAGGACAAAACCAAGTGAAAGTGATTAAGTTTTCTGTTTGTTTCAGTTGTTTTTTGTCGAAGTAAAAAGGAAAAAAAACTATTCAGTTCCTCGAAAGAAATTCGTCGATATTATTTTTCTGTTATTTTGTTTTTTTTTTTTTTGTTGGTCTTTTCTATTTGGTATTTTCGTTTTGTTGCCAATGGTTTAAAATACGAGGAAAAAGTGATAAAAATAATTGATAAAATTCCCTATAAAATTTTAACCAAAGGGAGTTAGATAGATGTTAAATAGTTATATTATTTTTTTTATTTGTTGCTGAAATAATATTAAAAAAATTAAAAAAATAATCAATAAATAAAGTAAATAAAACCCTGTTAAGCTGAAGAACACACATGTGCTGTTCTTTTTAAATTCGGGTGAGTAGATATTTATTCATTTAAATGTTTTGCTTATTTTTTTAAAATTGATATGACAGAGTACGTATCGATGACTTGGGAGTGAGATGTGGCTTCGTGTTAACTTGGTTTCATGCTTAACTTACTTGTCTGAGTTGAAAGGGGGTTTTTCCGTCGTTGTTCTTGTATGTTCGTCTTTTTGAAATGGAACTAGAGATAGTGAGTGATGAAATGTGCGATTCGAAGGGTATTTGAAGTATTTTAAGTCAATAACATGCGTCGCGTTTACTAGTAACAAAAAAGGAGAAATTTCTTTGAAGAGTTCCTTCTGTCAACTAATGTCTCTCATGATTGTTCCTGAAGAATAATAACATAATAATAGTGGCGCAACAGCCCGTAGAGGGCCAATGCCTAGCTTCTCAGCAACTGCTCGTGTTGTGCTTGCTATTGTTCTATCACACGTGGTAGTTACCTACAGTTACCTACGACTCCGAACGGCCTAATTTGAGAAGCTTTTTCTAGGCAGTTATACTCTTTGAGCAATGTCAGTGACTCGAAAGGGGTGGGGCAGTGAAAAATGTTTTTTGTCGTGCCAGGAATCGAACCTAGACAAGTTGGTCCAAGTGCGTAGGCACATACCCACAACGCCACGGGCCACCACTGTTCCAGAATAAGCTAGTTTATTAACATCGTTGTCCGACATAGTCGTAAGTAAAAGAGTGGAAGTAAATGATGAAAATATTCAGTGCTGTCAACGACGGCTGCAAATTGAGAAGGAAACAGAAGCAAGAACGCCTGATCTAGATGAACAAGTTCAAAGAAAGCGCGTGTCCTTGTTGCCCCGCATGGCAAATTTAGTAGCTGTTCGGGACGTACCCTTTTGTCCATTGGTGTTGGTAATCCAGTAGAACAAATTTCGCCGAGGGTTGAATAGCCTATAACCGCCCTGATCGATGCTAACTAAATGACAGCATTTAAGTCCACAAGAGTAGGTAAACTGTAATCAGGGGATCGACCTTGCCATGGTCAAGCGGTTTGTGTAGTCTGAAAATCTTCAAGAACAACCAACTGTGTCAACTTTGAATTGATCTCGCAAATTTAGTCGACGATTTATAGCGTCACTCAGTAAAGCACATTTATCAGCTCACGAAATTCACCATTTCCCATAAAATTCTCGACGTTGTATGCTTTCAACGGCAAAAGTTGACAGTAGTCTGTTAATAGTTGGCAGTTGATCGGAAGCAGTCTTGTATTTAAAGTTGCTGCGAGTCTAATTCAAAAAGTCACTGACTTATCAAGCGTTGTAGATGCCTTAATTGTCAGATATTGGACCTGAATAGATCTGTTTTTAACTAAAATGACGTGTTCCACTGAATGATAGTGAACCAGTGACTATATTTGAAAATTTATGCAGTTTATATACAAATGGTTGGTGATGAAAATGTGGGAAAATTTGTTGTGGTTCCATAGCCGCCGTATTTACTTTCCTCGTCAAAATTCTCCGCCGAAATACGAGTCAAATGCTTTCAGCTGGATGAATTGATACGGCGGCGGAACGTCTTGTGCAAACGGTGATGAATGTGAAGAATGGATTGTGGGAAATAAATGATAAACTATGAAAGTGGTAATGTATTGGGACAGGTGGGAATATGGTTCCATATATAGCTTTATTGTTCTTCTGTTATACATATACAGAATATTTTCCTTATTCTAAACATCCTCCCCAACCTTGAGCTCATGAAGCTCAAACTCTTGTTCGGTGGATGGCTGAGGTTTGGGCTGTTTACATCTCCGGATGATTATAACTAGTGCAAGTATCACTAGCGTTGATAGCCTATTGAATATTGGTGTATATCATGATGTGTAAGTTGTCCGGGAAGCGTTTGTTGAGCCTTTAAGTCCAGGATTCCCTAATCCCTCTAATGATTGTTAGATCTGCATAGCCTCTAATGATAAAGTTTTAGGTAATGGCTTCGAAACTGCTGCGATTGGTTGCGCAAGTAGGAACCGACTTAAGTTATGTGGTCGCACGAGGGACATTTTGGATTCCGTGATATAGAAATTGTGTGCGCTGATTGTCATGGTCGATTGTCTGATAATGCAGTTGGGAGCTAAGGTCAGCAGTCCTACTCCTTCTGTCGATGACATCGAGAATGAGAATATTTCCTCATGTTTAAATGCAAATATCCAATGATTTGGCTTACGTATCTGAATGCAGATGTTTCCTAGCTTTGATTTTTTTTTAGTTCGCAGTAGGTGGATAATGGCTTCTGATGGTTAAGTGAATAAACCTCGCACTGATGTGCCGTGGAGTGGGTATTAAAAATAGGATGATGTTGCTTGCACAGGAACTCTTGGTCAGCGTGTTCTATTCATCTCTGAAATTCTTCTAATGATATAGCAAAATATTGGTCCCGAAAAGGTGTGATTGCTATGAATGTTGTTGAGGGCTGGATGAACACAAAATAAAAATAAAAATACAATGTGGATAATGTTGAGTTCCTTCAGCAATTGTTTTGGTGAAAGAAGTAATGGTCGAGTCTTTTGACAGATAGCAACGAATATGACGCGTTCGTTTGATGGAACTTGTTCACCACGTACATTTCCACACTTAAATCATCCGTCCGACGCACACTAATGGTGCGTGCCTCGAGGAATCATCAGACAATCATTGTTCTTTTGCTGACACGACATGACAACCCGTCCCCAACCTGCCCAGTAGCGATTTCAATAAATCGTCACCACATGTCAGACAGCACAACAAACAAGTCATTTCCTGGTCATGCAACTTTCCGTTTCAGTGATCAGTGTATTGGCCACACAGATTATTCATGCGATTCAAAACTTGCTGCTGGGGCTCATAGGCAGCAAAACGTCTGGTGTGTCATTCACGGTGCCCCCTCTAGCATCAAGCCGTCAAGGCCACAAAAATGATTCCCACTCTATTAGTCCGACGACAAGACATCAAGGTCCAGAAAGCAAATCAAAGAGCTCACCTCATCGATGAAGCGATTGGGGTTAATGTCCGTCGGCCGCTTCTATATTTGGAAGAACTCTTAATGCTCTCAGCCGCATTTATACGAGAAACTAATCCAAAACATATGGATGACGCAGAAAGCACGCAGCAAAGCCAACTTAGACAAGAGACCCACCCACACACCACAAATGTGACATCTATCTGTTGAATTGGCTTCAAACAAAAAAGAAACAAAAAGGAAAGAAAACGTTATCGAATTCTCTCGTCGACATCGCTTCGCCGTCAGATGCATTAGACGACATGACACAGAACAGCAAAAGATAAATCCATGGGTGTTCGAGCAGACTTTGAATTTATCAAAAAGTTTTGTCTGAAAATATTCAGACTCTCCTATTTATAGTTCAAACAATGAGTAGCGAGGCGCAAAGCCAGATGACAGCTGTTGCTTTGATATGTGACTCGAAAGGGATGACTTTTGGAGGAGAGATCTCTGCCAAGTGATGGCTTGAGATTTTTCCGTGGGAATTGCTTATAGTTACTTGTCAGTCGGACAGATTGGGGGACTCAATGGGAACTGGGTAGCGGGTGGTTAAAAGGGATGGAGATTTGGAAAATTAAAATTAATTCAATCACTTCGAAATAATACCGATTTTGAGGCAAAAGGCAGAGGATAAGCCCCATTGGTGGCACAAATCTGATCAATGGGAGACTCGTCTTCAAGTCAAGCATGAATGGGTAAAGGGAAGAGCTCTAAGAGCTTTCTTTATGTCAACCGCGCTTTCCGGTGTTGTTTACCGGCTCAGGCGACTTGTAATTGTGAAATGGAAAGGACGTCCATGGTGGGCTTGGGCATAGCTTGACCTACAGTTTTATGCAGACAGCGATTGGTGAAGTTCAAGAAGCTGCCAGGAGACAGTTGTAGGCTCTAAGTACTATCAGTGACCGAAAGGGTTGAAGTAAGGGAATTATGATAGTTGCTCGTGTCGGGGGTGAAACCAGAACCAGATATGCTGCAGCAAGTTGCATTCTACCCCCTACGGCATGGCAGCCATTCAGGTTCAGGCGACTACGCTAATCAACTAAGGGCACCTTAACAACGCTCGTCAAGGCGCTTGATGCATTTGGGACTTGCTTCAGCTTTATTCAGTGGGTCCCCTTAGTCACGCCTCCATCAGCGTTTGCTTCGACTTCAGTCTGACGACAGCATGAGGAGTCGGGCCTGGGGATGTGTTCATAACAGTTCCAATTCTATAACGGCCCGTCGAAGAAACTTAGCGGCCACCTGCACCATTTATATATTCCGTGTTTCTAAATGAAATAGGAGTAGGCTAATGCAGGGGTGGGCCAAATACAAGTTTCTTTTTAAAAATGCAATAAAATGAACAAAATTAGATTCTTTCCATGTATTTTGGCTTTATTAGTAAGAACAGATATTCCCATTAATTATGAAATACAATGCCGTTCAAGAGGCTGCCTCGACTGGCTTCCTAGTAGCGCATTCTGTCACCCCAATTTTTCACGACCTTGTTGATGGTTTCAGGCTGTAGCTCACGGATTGCTTGGATGATGTTGGCCTTAAGTGCTTGAATCGGTTCTGGATTGCTGGCATAACATCAGTCCTTCGCGGTACCCCAGAAAAAAAAAAGCCAAAACGGTCAAATCGCAGCACCGAAGCGGCCAAATGACATCCAAGACGGCTGAAAACACGATTTAGGAATTTGATTCACAAAAGATCGATTGTGGCATGGACTGTGTACCGTGGCGCGTCATCCTGCATGAACCAGAGGTCGTCCAAATCCATGTCTTCAATTTCTTGAAGAAAAAAAAAGTATGACTGTACGCCCACCGTTGACCGAACCGTTATTCCCAGCTTCATTTTCGAAGAAGGCCACAGTAGCCATGAGAGGACCATGAGTGTTGTCCACTGGACAAACATGCGTACAGCAGTCACGGTGGGTGCTTCTTCTTTTCAAAAAACGCACAGTTTGGGCTACACACCACTCACTTTGGCAATAAGTTTTCAATATTTCCCAACTTTGTTCAAGCGTAAAGCGAATCATTACGTTCCGCGGAGGTGGGATACTGACTTTCTATGGAGATTTCGATCAGTAAACAGCTGTCAGTGTCAAAATAAGCAACGATTTAAAAAAAAAAACCACTAGATGGTCCACCCAGTAGAAGCTCTGCAGCTGATCTCAATTCAATCTTGCTGATCTGCTGAAAATTCCTTTGATTTTCACCAACCCCACCTGCCACCCAATAAATAATCTCGGTGCTTCTCCCCCGTCCTTTGAAGCCACCTCAAGTGGAACACATTTCTCTTCTCCACAAAGTTCAACCAATGTGTGTCCTTCCACCACCTCTCCCCTCCTCCCACCATCCTTGCCAAATCAAGTAATGAAAATCCCGAAAACCTAAAGGGCAACACATCGTCTAATCCGTGTCAGTTGTTTTTCCTTAGATCTTCTCAACCCCACCGGGGGGGGAGCGTGCAACAGACAAAAGCATGACTGCGTAAACTTTTCGATTAAAAAATTATTTCAATTTCTACGGCACATTCCTCTGCGATTGCTGCTTGCTCATACATGCATGCAACAACGCCGTTTCGTCCTTTCTTGTGGACCGGCACAGTTTAGCCGGTTGACGGAGAAGAGCCTGCTCGTTCAGCATGCCGTGTTGTCCTTAATCTTTTCATTTTAATAATTCAACCCTCTTTGCCATGTGAAATTGCGCAAATTTCACCCTCATCAGTTTTTTCTTATTTTTGGGGTAGAAGGACCATCCACCGCCACGAGGAGCGAATTGAGTAATAAATAATAAGCAGCGTATTCATGCGTAACAAGTGAAAGTTTTTTTTTTTTTTTTTTCTTCTGGCCGTCCTTCCGTTGCATCCTCTTGTGTCCTGTCGGTGCCGCTGTCACATGAAACACGGCGCGCTTTATCCGTGTGCGATGTAAGCCGTCACATTTTCGTTTCCTTTTTGTTCTTGGTCCAAAGTCAATTGTTATTAAAAACCAACCTGAACCGAAATAAAAAGGGGATAGATGGAGACGACTGCAGCATCTGCTGCTGCTTCCTCCACTTTCTTCTGTCTGCACGAAAAAACGTACTGATTAAGATGAACACAGGACGCACAGAAGAACTTCGGCGAAGGAAGCGAGCAAAAAAACTGTATCCCCCAACCGACAGGTGACTCGGTTCTGTGTCCACTTTGGGGCCGTCTGCTTATCAAATTGGAACTATCTCCCAAGCGGCCTGAGACAATTGAGCGATGTGCACACAGAAAAGAAAAAAAAATCCCGGAAATTCGTCTGAAATTCACACGGAATGAGCACGATAATGTTGCCCTTTCCCAAGGAACGGCTGTCGGGATGCATAAATAACAAGAGTTGTTCTGCTTTCCAATTGCCGCCACCGCTGCTGGGGCTGGGAACATTGTGCGCCGCGTCCTCCTTTTTTTTTGGTCGGTTCTGCGCGTTCGTATCGGTGTTTCCTGCGAAAGTTTCGTTTTAAAGGACCGCTCGACAGACGCGGTGCACATAAGTAGGACTCTCTGGGCAGCTGTGTGCAGAGGCGTTTAGCTCGTGCCAATCATTAAATGTCGCCGGTGCTTCTTTAATTATACGTGTATCTTTCGGATGGATCCGGCGATGATGGGCTTTTATGTGCGAAGGGGTTATTAAATTAACATTTTCGAAATGATTACTGTCGCCGCTCTTAAGCGGCAAGGTGTGGGCTGACAGAGAGGGAGATATATTATGCAAGTGGCGCGTGCCACTGAGGAAGATGTCGGCTCGAGGTGCGTGTCATGTAAATTTACTTGAGTCACCTTTAAATATGTGTTAACTGATGATTGGGCGAATTCTCGTGACGGAGAAAATGAAGAGCTAGTGCGGTTGACAGGAGAAATTTAATGGAAGGAAATAAACGATCGTTCAGCTTTGTTAATCGTTTTTCGTTTTTGCTGCATGATGTGGATTCATTTAGTGGTGCAGGACTTAACTTTCTACTTCAACCCAAAGATAGTAGTGTGCAAGTAGTGACTAAGTTCTAGGCTTTTAGGGCCCGGCCATCGTGTTGTCCTAGATCTCTCCCAGGAGACGTGCGACAACTCACGGTTGGAAGGCAATTTTTGAGACACAGGTTGAGACTCAAGACTATAGTCTAACATAAAGAAGAAATTAATTTCCGTAAAGAGTACGAACCTGGTAAAGCACAAGCATCATCCGGTTGGTCGGACAGCTATCAACAGTCTAATTCGAGACTCATGCTCCAGCTCGTCTGTTGTACTCGCTTGGCTCGGCCTGCAATAGGAGTCAAGATGTGACAGAATGCTCTAAGCTCTAGAAATTGAGAAGACTTTTGGGCGTATGCCATAGGGGTCCGTATCTTTGGAAGATTTATTGTCATTACTTAAGCATTCGAATAAGTTTGACGAGGGAAACGTGTTCAGAAACTTCGATGACTCCACTGATCTTCGTCAGTGTCGCCAAACTTCTAGACCTTAGTATACCTAGAAGCTTAACGTCACCCAAAGAAAAAGGAGTTCAATATGATTTATTGGGGTTTTCGTACGAGATGCAGCGACAAATTGGCACTAATTCGGACAAATAACGATGAAGTGCCTCAAGGCAGCAGACTTGGACCCATTCTTTATTTACTTTACTAACTGTAGCCCCGGGGAATACTGTCCATCAACGTTTTCCGGGGCAAATGAGCGAAACAATCGTAGGAACAAATGGTGCTATGTAGTAGAAGGGGGGATCTCGCAGTATACTGAAGGCTCAAAAACCAGCGCTGGTATAGGCGCAGGGGTCTTCTGTGACCACTTCGTGAAATCCTTGGCACTAAGAGATGACTGCAGCGTTTTTTAAGCCGAATGAAAGGGCTGCGATACACGAGGCAGCACTCGCGTTTAGGCTTCTGTAGTTCACGAACGAACTAGTTCTAAAAATAGTTCTATCAAGTGAACTAGTCCACAGTGTAATTTTATTTTGGTTAATTTAGTTCAGTAATTCAACAAACGCAGGTACACCTCACTCTGCGTACATGTAATTTAGTAAGGGGAGGGATGACTGAACTAAATCGAACTAAACTGAACTTAGTCGGTTGAGAGACCACAATATAGCCGACAAAACGATCGCAATTTTTTTCTGATAGTCAGGCGGCAATCACGGTCTGACATCGAAACTGGTCAGGTTATGCATACAAAGCGTTAGCTGGATATCAGCGCTTATTGGTATCATCCCAAGGAAGTCTGCTGCTAAGAGGAGTCCAAACCCAGACACTGTGCCACGTGAACCTATGCAACCGCACTGAATAACTTTCGCAGAATCTGCAGAGACGAGAGAGAAAAAGAATCAATCCAACATGCAGCCCTAGGAAGGAAAATTAAGCAGTTTCCAGGAAGCACAGCTTCATAAAGCTGGAGGATTTGACCGGCTTAGAATTGAAAAATCACCGAATCTTGATGGTCTTAGGATTAAAGGACAACAAACTACAAATGGCTAGATAACACCACTTGCCTTAAAACAAAAGGAAATGTGATCAGCACTAAATCTTAAACGATCACTCTGTCAGCTTAGACTGAGCAGACCTACACTCAGGACACGCTCGGCGCCATAACCGGACACTGCGCAATTGGCACAAACGCCCGTAGGATGGGTGTCCCATAATGTGCATGGATGAAAAGGTAGAGACCACAATTCACCTCCTCTGCTCGTGCAGCGCTTTGCCAAGTCGTAGGTACTCACATCTAGAGGTCTACTATTTCAATAATCTCAGTGAACTAAATAGCGTCAGCATTAGCCAGCTAAACCACTTTGTTATAAGCACCAACTGGTTCCGAGTTAAGGAGTAGTCAATCCGCGTGGTGCCTACATTGATCTAAGTGTAACCAGACTTAACTTACTTACTTACTTAGCTGGACCTATGAAGTGTCTGAGCCTGAGCAATCACTGACGGTCCAGGGCACGCTGCTTCCAGTCATCAAGTTCCTCTCCTTCTCGAACCAGGAGGCTCAGATTCGAAGACCCTCTTTGATGAAGCGTTGTTGTCCATGCGCTCGATGTGGCCGAGCCAGTGCAGTCGACGGATTTTTGCTTTTCGGACTACATCCACATCCTGGTACAGCCCGTAGAGCTCGCGGTTGTGTCTTCTCCTCCATCCGCCTTTCTCGCGGACGAGTCCATATATCCCTGGCAGAATCTTTCTTTCGAAGGCATCAAGAATAAGCTCTGATTTGCTGCACATCGTCCAGCTTTCGACTACATGTACGAGGACTGGCAACGTAAGAGATTTGTAGAACATGGCGTTCGTGCAGTCGCCTATGAGGAATAAACCTAACCTAGGAATAAAAGATTGTCTCAGGGGAGTAAGGTCACTACCATAAGGCCGTAAGGGGAGTCCATTTCATACCTACCCACCTGCTATTTGCCTTCGCTTTTCGGATGCCCTTCTGTGAGTGTTTTGTTCGTTTTCGTACTGAAGCATCTGCTGACTTCAATTGTTGTGTCAACTGGACCTTATAAGAGTGTAGGCCAGTTGGAGTTGATGGACATGTTTGTGCGGAGTGGATGCAAATAGGCTGAATCACTGTGATCGCCTCGAAATGGCCACAAGTGGGTTTTAAGTTCACACTCTTCGAGGAGGTGGGGATATTTCCATGTGTCGTTGTCGAGCGAACACGAGGTATAATGTGGACCAAATGAACGATTCAATTTACTGTAGTTACATCAAGAAAGGCGCTTGATGATGATAGTATGGACTTTTAGACTGTATCTGCTTGGCAACTTCACGAAGGTCATTCGATAAGTTTTCAACTTTTTTAATTTTCCAAACAGTTGCTTCAAAAGCAGGTCTGCTCACGTCAACTGCCATCTATTTATAGACCATCTCTCGTGTTTTGCCTCAGCTGCGGCATTTAGTTTATGTTTGACGGCCATTGGAAGCCGATAACCTCGTGAATTTTGAACGAAAATGTGAAAAAGGTAAAAGTTAAGAAATTTCAAAAAAAAATATCTTAACTGTCAGCACACCTCTTTAGTCGCAAGCTTGTCTAGTTATAAGGCCCAAACTCACAGAATTCGTTGCGTTGCTCAGAAGCCCTAATGATGGAGAGGGAAATTGCAAATGCGGCCCACAAAGTGGAATGCATCGCGACGAATGAAGCTGGTCAACTTTTAACTTTTTCATACTTTGACAGTTCCTTTCCCACCCAAATAATCTTTTTTCCCGATGTCGTCGTTGTGGGGTCGGATGGATTTCGGACGTATTCATTGCAATTCGGCAAACTACCATTTTTGTGGATTCTAATGACTGAGCCCTATAATGTCTGATGAGTGGTTGCAGAAAATGCAACAAGTACAACTTTGGCTGCATTTAGCCCGGATGCATTGTCTTAAACCATTGATCCGCCAAGAAGAAGCTTCAAACAGTCTGGCAGATGTCCCGATTGGGACAGCGACGGTTTTACGGCATCGGCAGCTTTCAGCTTTATTCTCCGTTTCCATACGAGCACCAAATTATAGTCCTCTCCAGTCGTGTGATCGATTGGAATGCAATGAAATCAACATTCTCCTTGATGAATCCGGCAGCATTCAGTGGTATTTCCCTCGATATTCAAATCTCATTTTGCCGATAGACGCCATTCAAACTTCCACAGTCCAGATGTTCCTCCACCGATATGCAAGCCAGTACGTCCAATTCAACCTCCTCAGTGTCTGCAATGTAAAACATCTGTGTTCGCAGCCAATTGGCCAACGGCACAAATCGTGGGAACCTGCCCACCATCCTCCTCATAACGAGGATCTCTCGCCGAAGCAATGAACAGCCAGCCACATCAGCAAACAGTCATAAACTTCTAGTGAAATGACTTCGAAATCTCCTCGCATGTCAATCAAACGTCTGCACGCGTCCTTGCACGAGAAAATCGGGCCTATCACCGTGTCCACATCGTTCGTTGCCCGTCACGAACTTAAGCCGGTCCGTGTCTCATCTGAAACAGATACAGGCATGTCGGTGACGCTGACGACGTGCATAATGGACGCTGCTTGGCAGCAATCGATCCGTTTTCTGCAAATGACTTCCCTCGCAGATACTTAGCATACTCACCACTGGCTGGCCGGCGCAAATTGACTAAGTATTTATGTCACATGCAAACTGATTGACTTCGAATGCTGCAGAGTGCAGATACTTACTGTGCAGACAGTGAGTGACACTACGTTTCACTTCTGTTGACCACACGGTGACACATAAGTTCGCCGTCGTACGCTCCAGAGAGGACGCGCTGCGGACTGTGGAGAGAAGATCTATTTTTGTGCTTGAAAAAAACTACCGTCAGCTGTGACAATTATTACAAATTGCCGGCAGTTTATTTCCATTAAAGTCAATTGGTATAAATTCACTCGCGACGGCGACGATTCTCCACCCCGGACGGCGCGGCGCGGCCGAGCAGGGTCGTGAGTGTGTGGCAATGGATACACGACCGACCCGCCAAGCCATCGCGCGCTCACTAGCGCATCATTATTTTTGTGTTTTTTCTCTTTCCTCCGTTTTTTTTTTTTTTCTTTTTGTTTGCCTCCCGAAGCCGAGTTGGACGAGGTGGCGGTTAAAGAATGACGCGATGTATCGGATGGCAGAATGTGGCGAGTGTGCGACGCGGCGCGGCGCGGCGGAGCTTTCCTTAACAAACGCCACACATATGACACGAAACCCCGGCATAAATGACGCGGCCTGGAAGTGCCGCGCATAGATAGGGGCGTGCTCGGGAGGGCGAAAGGCTAAATTTATGGGATCACTCGTCAGATAGTGACTAGGTTGGTTTTTGTGTTCTCTGTGTATCTTAACTCGTCGCATTTGCAGTGGCACACACAGAGATAGAGGATAGGCACCGGCAAAGGCACACAGATACACTTGGCATCAGTTTTGGAATTAATTAAAAGGATGTGACAGCCCGGGGAGGGGGGGCAGAGGGAGGTAGGGTAGGAGAACCTTTGTTTGATAGCGCTGGCATATGATGGCGTTCTGAGTTCTCAAGTGTGACATGTGACTTAAGTTGGTTTTAATGGCTTCCACTCCATTAGGCAGAGAGTGACATTGCAATGTGAGGACGACGCGCGAGACCGAACGAGCGACTGCTTGGATACGAGGATGTGTGTTGTGTGCATGTGGCAGAGTGGGAGGAGAAAGTTGATGAGATAATTTCGACAGAGGATGATATGTATCTGTGAATAGACGCCGGTTTCAAGGTCTCGCCGGATTGAATAGACTTGCGAATTATTACGAGTATTTTTTTCTTTTTTTTTTTTTTTGTCTGCTTTGTTGCTCTCTTCATAAGAAGGAAACTGCAAATGATGTGGAACATGAATGAACGCAAACCGGTGATTGTTGGTTTCGCATTAGCCTAGTCGTATGCGGATGTGGGTGGGAGTTGCATATTGTTGGCAAGTGGATCGGTTAGCTGATGGAAAATGTGGGGGACTTGCAATGCTTTATTCTGCTTCTGTGGTTTCCAATCAATGAGGAACAGAGAGGGTACGGGAAAGTGACTTGATATCAATCATTTCGATCAGAACTGTGAAGCTTTGTTTTGTGTATGTTGCGCAAGTACGAGGGGGTGGTCTGAAATGCTATAGGGAATGATACCTATCAGGCCTGCGGCCCATGGGCGGTCTGTTCTTGAGCACAGTCTCCTTGTAAGTAATCAAATGACGCCGAAACTCTGATTTATTGCGCCACCACACCGCTGGAACTGTCCATTCCAACAGATTTTTGGTCCAATTCGAATGGCGCCCAACGCCCGGTCGTCCTCCTCGTACCACCATATATTGATTAAATGTGTGACAAACATGTTTTTTCCACATAATCTATTTTCGTCAATTTAATTACCGTGTCTACGGCTGTGTGGGGAATTGGAGCGATGTTTTCGTCCGGAGTCGTAATTTTAGGACGTCCCAAGCGTTCATCGTCCTTGTACAAATGTCACGGCGGAGAATGATGATACAGGGCCCTCAACATAAACATGGGCGCTTCTAAAAATACACATTTAATGGCAACTCGATTGTCCATTCGATGGCCCATTTTCACGAGACAAACAAGTGCATCTTCGCTTTCAAAATAGTTGAAATTTCAAAATTAAATTGAAAATTGAACATTGACGCGTATTCGTCACTGCGCTAAAGATACCGGAAGAATTGTTTGGCAGGCGCCTCTATGCAACGTGAGTGTGATTTGAAAGTTTTTGAGTCGGCTTAATTGGAGCACATGTGCAGGGTGACCAGATAGCAATGATAGTGTTTTCAATTGCCATTTGTCAGCAGCTGTCAAAGTGACCAATGACATTAAGCTGTCAAAAATATTTAGCAAGGCTTGACATCTGATCGTGCGTGGGTTCATGCTTGCCTAAGGTGCGAAAATTACTAAAATCTGTTTATCGAAATTTCAGCTTAGTTGTAAATAAGCGTCGTGAATTTCTTTGTGAGGTCGGTTGTCATCATACCTTAAGTGTGCAGGCAATTTGTCGCAGAGTGGAATATGTTGAGCTTGAATACACTCTTGTGAACCTTAAGACAGCTGCAACATGAAGAACCGCCGAAGAATGCCCATGAATATCGATTCGGCGGCTTTCATCTGAATTGACAATCGCCACAGAGTCAACCCCGCTTTAATTTGGACCTACATTGGTATATGATTGTGCTGACGCAAGCATTGAAGACGGGCGACTACGCTAATTGGACGCTGGAAAGTTGGCCGAAGATCCGAATGTTGGCTAAAAAATCATATTCTCGAACGAGGTCCTTTTTTGGCTCAGCGACGCTATGTACACGCAAAAATGCCATCATTTAAGCGAACGCAATCCACATGTGTTGGGCCAAGCATCATTGCTTCCACAAAGATTGCGTCTTTGCTGCGGTTTATGACGGTATTTTCTTTTGAAATGAGAAAGGAGACTCCCTTACCGTCAATGGTCTCAGGTATGCTGTACCCAAAGCTCAACAAAGTCGATGTATCCGAACTGTGGTTCAAGCACGACCATAAAGGCCATACAACGCTTGTTGTGAAGGAGAAATTTGGCGACTGCGTCATCTCCCTGCGAGCGTTCATCAATAAGCTGCAGTGGTCATGCGACAGTCAATCATATAACAAGCCATGGACAAGTTCGAGGCCACCATTCGAGACGCTATTGAAGGAATAACGCCCCACATATTGGACCGAGTCATCAAAGATTTTTGCGACCGCTTGAAGCACTGCCAAGGAAGCCAGGGCGACCATTCACAAGAGGTGCTATAAAATGGCATGAATTAAGCTTCAAATGAAAGCCAGAATTAATCGTATTTCTCACCTCGTTTTTGACGTGTTTGAATTAATTTTCCTATCGTTCATATCCGGTCACCCTGTCCTTTAACTAAGTATTGTTTAAATAAACGGTGTTGACTGCTTTTGGTTAGTCACTTTGGTGAATGCATTTCAAAAGATGCGTAAAAACATTCCCTGGCTGCCGTTATTGGTAAACTGGGGTTTTGTTCTTGGTCCGAATTGAGCCCCAAATGTACACATAAAGATTTCAAACCAAATTCCATTTAGTCTGTCCATTTAGTTATGAAGATAATGTTTCCGACACTCTAAACAGATTTATTTTGCAGCAGCATTCTTTTTTTCTGCTTGCGTGGCAACTTATTTTGGATGTTGCTAGCTCAGTTATGAAGAATCGTTCACTAATACAGGTTTGTTGCCGATGCTCCACAATTATCGTCCCATGGAGGGCCTTCAATTTCGGAAGCTTCCATCCATCAAGCCCTTAGTCTGAGCTACTGCTAGCTTCTATCCTTGACGCTTTAATTTCGGAAGATTCCAACCATCAAGCCCAAGCTATCTTGCGTCCATGATCATCGGAGTTCAGTCTCCCATTACTTCACCAACCAAGAAACTCGCATTCGAAGGCCTTCTTCGGTGGACCAATGGTGTCCTTGCACTCGACGTGACCAAATATAGTCGACGGATCTTTGTCTGCCGGCCTGGATCCACACTGCATAGAGATCGTGGTTGAGCCTGCTTCTACCTCATGGACAGGACGAATGCCGGGGATGAGCAGATTCTGCCGATCTGCTCATCGCCCGGCATTCGGCTGCTCATGATTAAATCATGATTTTGGTCCTTCGAGGTATGAGGGATGACACAAGTTGCTTGAACAAATCGAAGTGGCAACTGTTGCAAAGTGCGTTTTTGCGCCGGAACTGCCATTCGTGGAGTTTCACCTGACTTTAGATAAACTCGTTAAATACAGTGGACTCTCCCTAAGTCGAATTTCTCTCTAACTCCAACTGATTTTGATATCCCGTGAGAATTCGACGTAGGGGGAGTTCACTGTATATCCAAAATATTGTCCCCGGTGTTGACGTTGTGCCCCGGTTGGTCCAGTGCTTGTTAACAGCTGCCACTGGCAACATCGTCGCCACGACTTGATTTAAGAAATTCTACGACAGCGCTGAAAATGATAAAATCGCCGAATTGCGCTGTGCAACATGCTATAGCGTGGCGCAACGCAAATGTGCCCATTTTCGCAGGATTCTGGATTCGGTCATAGCATCAAATAGTTCCTCATGATGAACGCTGACGTATAAGGATTGTATTTGCTTAGTCCTCTGTAGGGATTTAGCATAGAATGATGAACGGCGAACTGAAGTCGGCCATGCTATGGGTGTGAACGTCGCAGCCTCTAGTTCAGATGCCTTTGAATTTGCAATGCAGCGGAGGACAACTGGCGTTTCACAGGATTCGGTGGTCCGCGGTGGTCTGCGAACACGCAGAAAATACTAGTCGCTATAGCAAACCTGCCCCACAGACGATACACGCTTTGCTTTGTAAATCTCATGCAAAATTTCGCTTTTTACACATTTTTTTTTTGGAATTAGTTTCCCTTTGTTGCAGCTTCGAGTTGAGTTCATTCCTGACCAACAGATTCAAGCTTGTCTTCATTCCATGCAGCCAACCACGGTTATCCTTTAAAAGGCTGTCATTGGCTTCAAAAGAGCAGAAGGACAAGGAAACAACACTCAGCGCACTCAAACTCTGAAGCAGCATCCTTGAATGAGCTGCTTTCCTTCCAAATCCATTAGCAATCCACTCCACCCACCCGCTGACCACGTCTGTATGCTCAGCGTTTCCCGTCCATCCATCTCGCCGCACCACGCGTCCAAATGCATGCAGAAACATAAGAGTCTTCCAAACGACATCCAAAGTAAACGCAGCCGAGGCAAACGAAGAAAACAGATGAAAATAAGTATTTTGACATTTTGGGGCATTCGACGGAAGGGAATGCGTTGTCGCCTGCATCTCTGAAGTTGATCAATTGAACGCTGCGCCTGTCTGGTGGTCGCATGGTAGATGAGATGGCAGTGTGCCCATTTGCGCGCGAGAGCAAAACAGAAGTCAGTGCGCGGACAGGAAGATTAAGCGACCCACTGAATGCCGTAATCTGTTGTACATGACTTCGTATGCATGTACGTCGGCGCCAAGCGCCCCGCGATGCCATGAAGGTGGTTGCGATTAATCAAAACACAATTTATATCTATTGGCTGAGCTGTTGCTGCTGCTGGTGGTGGTGGTGATGAGTTTTCTCGTTTCAAGTGGGCGGCGTGTGATGGAGAGACATTGACAAATCCATTTATTTTCTATAGTTGATCGCTGGCCAGAGAGGCTTGGTGACATTTCCCCTGCCTAGCAGCTGATCGATGAGTGGATGGCCAAAAAGGGGAAATGAGACCTTTTACTCATGTGGCCGAAGGCCTACATCAAACATTCGAGCTGCTCTTGGAAGACTGACTTGGAAGCGAATGAGTTGAGGCGATAAGACAGCCTTCGTGATGATTTGTTGAAGTTCGCTGACCCCAACGAGTAATGTGTCCACTCGGGCAGCTGATCACAAAGTGTCACCCGTTTACTTTAATTTTAAACGCAAAATCATATCTCGTCGTGACGTTGGCCGACGGGGGCTTGGCTACAAAATGTATAAACTCTTCGTGTCACCACTCTTGACTCCCACCAGCGGCTACGCGCGCACACACGTCAACCTTGCTCCTCTTATCGTGATTTCCTAGATTGGTCATTCAATTCTTATCGCGCCTAGTGCGGTGGCACTTGTTCGTTCGGTAGTTGGACTCACTTCAGATTCTTATCGAAATCAACTCTTTTATTAGCCGCCGCTCGCCGCCACTCGCCAGTAGCGCTTTGAGTTAATTTGTTTTTAATGTTTATTGGCTCTTGGCGGAGCCCTGAAGTGGCTGCGAAGGGTGCTGCTTTGATTTTTATTTGGATTGGATTGCGATTGGCGATTGGCGATGTATCCCTCGAAGTGGTATTGATTTTTACTTTTCGTTTTTATATTCCAATAAAAATATGGTTTCTCTTTTTTTTTGTGTCCTATTGGACGGCGTTTGAGATAATTCATAGCTTCGTTGGCGGTGGGAGAGGTTTAATGGGATATTTTGGGGGGACTGTCTGTCGATTCAGTTCTTGTGGGGAGAATGTGCGAAACCACGAAGTGTTTTAGTGTCGCTCAACTATAAAAAAATGGCATCAAATCAAAACTGTGCTGAGTGGCGTTTTGACCAAATGATCTAGCTTTGTGACCTTAACGATGGTCTTCGTCTACGTGAGGCAGTCGACTGGTATAATCGGAGGTCTCATTGTGTGCACAAGTACGTTTTGAGGGATTTTCGTTTTCAAGTTTGACGCTTTGTTGTGGAAAAACTGTTACAAATTCATTTTTTAAAATATTGTCCATCGCTTGCCACTACTTTTTCCCATCTTTCTGACAATTTTCGGATACCATCTTCAAAAATCATCTTTTGATGCGATCCACGAAACCATGCAATCCTGGACCTCTTTAGAAAACCGGAAGTGCTGATCCTCTAGGCCATGCGTCGTAAACTCAAACAAATGGTAGTCGGAAGAAGCGATGTCTGGGACTCTCAAATCAGCGATCCAGTGTATGGTCTCACCAGGTGCGCAAAAGCTTGTTGCCATGTTGCCATATCACTTAATCGTGTCTTTGCTCGTATTGTGGCCGTTTTTTTTCCGGCAGTCCTCAGCTCGAGTGCATCAATTGGGTTAGAGTTGTCCTGCGACGGTTTCTCCCGGTTTTAGCAGCCAATTGGTTACCACTTTCCCACAAATTGCGTTTCGTTCGCGCCAAAAGTTGACATATTTGGAGAACTCAAAAGCTGTGTTGTTTACGAGATGGACTGCTTTAAAATGAAGCTGGCTACAACATTGTCCGATTATATTTTTAACACTGCAACGCTATCTCGCGGAAATGCTTTAAAACTTATTTGTTTTCCTGATAATTTGCCACGTCCAGCATCCTGCCTGGGTTAAAGGTAAGGACCGCTCTGTTCTGGTAGAGCTGATTTCGAACAAAACACGTGCAATTTGATTTAATGGTGGAAAATGTGACGATAGTGCAGACCGGGGTGATCGTGTAGATCGCAACGATCGAGACCGATGACATTATGAGTCAGATGATCGCAGAAATGACGCACCGATCTGGCCATGCAAGAAACCTCTTAAGCCTGAGCTCCGAATATGTCAGAGTAGCTCTAAAAGGGACCAGGTAGCCTCTGCAGACGGCTCCGAAAAGTCCCCGTTGGCCAATCTGTTGATCAGCTCCTCCGCCGCCATCCTTAAAGAGAGGTGAGCCCCGGTGCATAATAACTTTTCCCCGTTTCTCGTTATCAGCCGCCAACAGCGGTTATTGGGTACTTCATCTTCATTCGAAGGTGCTCGGCTCCCGGATTTCGCCACATGGAGGTGAGAGTAGGAAGTCGTTGACTGAGGCCAGGTGCAGACAACGCTTTGAAATCCGAACCTGTGGGACAACGCAACAGAGGACGCCCGCTTCTATGGTGGCGCACCCAGGTGGAGACGAACCTCATCCAAATTGGCGTGCGAAACTGGAGACAGCTAGCCAGAAATCGCACTAGTTCGAGAGGCTTGTTGGTTGAGGCACAGGTTAGACCCGGACTGTAAAAAAGGACCTCCAGCCAGCGTAGCAATGAACGCAGCTACCTATTACGACACGTCGACCAAGTGTATTCTTGAGAAAAAGGCTAAGCATGCTGACAACAAATTGTGAACTTAGCTGGCATTGTGCACAGTGTTGCCAAGTTGAAAAGCAAACCTCTAAATAGTCGATACCGCATGTTGGCCATTCCTTTTCTTCCAGGAAGGCGCTTCCAATTGTGCTCGAATGGTTTGTGGGAATTGTTAGTTCAATGTCCTCTTTCAAATTGTAGCTCTTTTCGACGTCTTTGCAGTGATGGCCGAGTATCGAGTATCTTTGTACAGTCTGCACGGGCTTGTGTTCGATGATTTTCAAAACTCAGTAAAGCGGGAAAAGTCAGAGTTAAGTAGTGACTGTAGCCACGTCGTCGTTCTTCTTGAAGACTGTAAGTAGAATTTTCTCAAGAGTTTGCCTGGCTGATGGGGGATCCCGCAGTTAGACTAGGGAGCCCTCACAACACACACTGCCGCAGTTTTAATAACTCGGCAGAACCAGAATCGTTGACTCACTTCCTTTGCTCTGGTCCAGCGCTTGACAGGACAACGAAACGGACTCGGAGTGATATCCAGAATGAACATCAAAGAACTGATTATGTTGCTGGACGTCAACATTCAACTTTCAGAGATGAAGCTTCAAAACGGCACTTAGTGCTAATTTGGTTCTCTGGCAACCACCAGGGCGTATGCAACTGCCTTCTAGTTTCTCATTTCCTTGTGGCAGTGTGACTTCCATGAAATGCAGACTCTGCTTTGAGTTTGTTTAGTTTCTTAAATCATTTGGTTTCTCCTCTTCATCTCCTGCATTTTATAAGCAGCGCCCTAGAAGCTGCACCAACTCAAAACATCAACATTTACCGTGTCCATTAGTAGCACAAGTCCTCTGAGCGAAACCTTTAACAACAGCTGCAGTGTGCTTCTTACAGGAACGTGTCTCAGTTCGCCAAGTACGCAGAATTCAGAAGATGCCTTGGGAGTCCGTGGAAATCAAGGGAAACTCGTTGAAATCTCTCAGCAATCTTCCTCTGTTGACACCTCTTGAACGGCGATCAGCTTCAAATATACGCTGAAACAACCCGCTTCCTCTGATAAAAGTATGTATCTACCCATCTTCAGTTCATCCTCGCTTCCAAAGGAACAGCTCTTATTTCAATCATCTCATCTCGTCGGGTTCATGTGAAAACTTTTAGTTTCCGGCATTTAATTTCAGTCTTAAGACACCGTTCCGTCAAGAGCACTCAACGTTTAAAAATGGAAATCCAATGCCGTCTTAGCATATTTCACAAGGAATCCTTTTGCCGTTGTGCTGTATCTCATTATACCTGACGGTGGGTGGGAGGCAACATACCACCTCGTTGCTCATCATTAGCCCATTAGTACTTTCAGTCCCCTCCTCCGTCGTAAACATCAAATTCAGCCATTTGATAGCTCACCCGGCCATCGATGATTGCCGTTAAAATGCGCCTTAATCTGATTCCTCGAAGGTGGCCTTATTAAATTTCCTAATTCCTAACCGAATGGCGCTTTAAAAATAACACCATCAACGACGAAGGACGGCGTCCTTTTGCAATTGCGAACCAGCTTTAGTATCGGCTGTAAAGTGGTTTATGCCTTTACTAGTTTTCATTTAAGCCACCATGGCTGTCGCCGCTTAGTATGTGCGGTTCGATGTTGATGCGTATCTCGGAAATCTGTGAACGCTTCGCTCGCCATGCGGCTACTTGAAACATTCAAATTGAAAGCCACGACAACGGGGGTGTGAGGAGCAGTGCGTGAGTATGTACCTCCCACCGGCCAAAGGAGTGCAATCGTAAAAGCAAGGATAATGCCTCTATAATGCAAGAATAAAGGACCGTTCCGTAATTAAAAAGAGACTATGCTCCGGCACACCGGCTGCCTGTGTAATGAAAAGCGACGATAGGGGTATAAACATACACACACGTCTGCGTCCGAAACTGGGGGCAAAGGTAATTTTGAAAGAAGCACGCATGCAGGACACGGGATTGTCCTTCCGTCTCTTAGTTCATAATCATAAAACTTTTCATTTGCTATCAAGTGCCAGAAAGTTATCCTGCGAGTGCGGTATGCACGTCCCACATGTGAACATCTCTCTCTCTCTCTGTGAAAAGTTCTCGTGTGGGGCCGGGGGTGGCGAGAAGCATTTATATCCTTTTAAGCGTGTGTTCCCCCAGCAAGACGTGGGGTGGCGAAGAAAGTGACCTCCTTCACTGAATCAATTTGTCGGGAGCACAGAAGTGTCTTCTCTTCTTTTTTTTGTGCCTTACAGGGGAGAACAACGTTCTCTGGGGACCTGTTGCGCGCGTAGCTGTGAAATCGCGAAGTCTGCGGAAATAGCCTCGAAACTGTGTTTAAATATCATTTTCTGATTTTCTTTTTTGTACGTCTTCCTCTTTTTCTGCTGCTTAATTCTGCTGTCTGCAATTATTTTTATTCTCTGGCCGCGTGTACCCGGTACTGCGAACGTACCGACGTCGTCGTCGTCAGCGCAGCAACAAGGGGAATTTGAAATATTCTCCGGGCTGTTGAGTTTAAGCAACGGGTGCAGCAGTGTCTGCATTCAGCGTGACACCGCACTAGGGCAGAGTGGCAGCGTGTACTAGCTTCCAGCCGGCAACAGTGCACCGTCCGCTCAAATACATAATTACGAACAAGAGGAAGAAAATCTTGCAAAAAAGAAAGAAAGGAAGAAGGTATGAAGGACCTCGAATGCAAACAATTTCACGAAGGGTTAAGCTCCCGCGTGTTGTAGACTTGATTTTTCATCTGCACTGACTGCAGACATGCTCCGGTCGTCCCCGCATCACCGCATCACCGCCGAGTGTGTTTTCACTTCACATCAAGTAGAATTAACAAGTAGCCATGCCATAGTTCACTTCTCGCAGACAAGATGTGGGCTAGTGAGATAGACCGTGAAACCAACGACGAGTGTAAGCACACGTTATTCGGAAAATGTGCAGCCACATTATCGGATGGTGCTGCTGCGAGAGAAATGCCTTTGAAACTATTTAAGAAAGATGATTACGTTTTTTTTTTTTTACCTTGAACATGAATTAATTCGATTTTTTTTCTCCTCCTTTTGCAGGTAAGTTTCCAAAATAAACCATGGCTGAAATTGTAAGTTTATTTACCTTTTTTTTGTATTTTTTTTTTTAATTTTTCTTCTGAAGCAATCCCGAGATAGGCTTTTCCTGTAATTTTTTTGACTTTGACTTCCAACGTTGAGGTGAACCGCGTTCGAATTGTTATCTCACAATTGTTCACATTCTTAGAACACGCTTTAAAATCATGGAAAAATCCCTCGAGCATAAGGAATTCAACCTATCTGCTTTCGTTGACATCGAGGGAGCTTTTGAGAACATCGAACCTAATGCAATAACAGGCTCGGGACCAAAAAGTTTTTTTTATTCACCAACCAGCTCCGAACGCACAATGTGGCGCACTTCAGTCGAAAGAGACCTCAGCCGGCTTGGTGTGCGAAACTGGAGACAGCTGGCGAGAGATCGTGCTAGCTGGAGAGGCATATTAAGTGAGGCCCAGATCCACCCCGGACTGTAGCGCCCAAAGAAGAAGAACTAGCTCCAAACTAGGTGATACCAAGATCTGCAGACTGCGACTAACAGAGGCACAGCACAGGGCGGTGTGCTCTCCCCTCTTTTACGACCATTTTTCTATTATGTGCGAGCTATTTGCTATGTAGGTATTGTTGCTACATCCTGCCACTCAATATTTTGAACCCCTCTAAAGTATTCACATGATTACATCATGTTCGCTACCGCAAAACATCTAAAGGGGTGGTTAACTTTTAAGGGCCGATGTTGATTTTGAATAAAACACAAATTATTTAGGAAATTATTGTCATTTCTTTTTATTATGATAATATTGGTATGGCTCAATTATGTATGGAACAAAATATCGGCCAAATGCCCGCCGCGACCTCGGCGGCACACCTCCATCCGGTGGTCCAAATTTTCGATGACGCTGAAGCATAATTGAGGTTCTATGCCGTTAATGTGCCGAATTATCTCATCCTTTAGCTCTTGAATTGTTGCTGGCTTATCGACGTACACCTTTTCTTTCAAATAAGTCCAAAGAAAAAAATCCAATGGTGTCAAATCACATGATCTTGGCGGCCAATTGACATCGTCACCACGTGAGATAACACGGCCATTGAATTTGTCGCGCAAAAGAGCCATTGTTTCGTTAGCTGTGTGGCAAGTGGCACCGTCCTTTTGAAACCACATATCGTCCACATTCATATCTTTCAATTTGGGTCATAAAAAGTTCGTTATCATTTCACGATAGCGAACACCATTCACAGTAACTGCCTGACCGGCCTCATTTTGGAAAAAAAATACGGCCCGATCATCGGCGTCACTCTTTGTGGACGCATTGTTTTTTCGACATTCACTCTTGGATTATCATTCGCCCAAATGCGGCAATTCTGCTTATTGACGAGTCCACTGAGGTGAAAATGTGCCTCATCACTGAAGATGATTTTCTTCGCAAATTGATCATCCACTGTTGCCATTTCTTGCCACCATTCTGACCATTGAGGACGCCTGAAATGGTTAAGAGGCTTTAGTTCTTGAGTCAATTGCACCTTGTAAGCGTGTAAATGCAAGTCTTTATGCATAATGTTCATCAACGACGAGCGTGAGAGGTGCAATTGTTGGGCACGACGACGAGTTGAGGTGGACGGCTCTTCAGCCACACTATCGCGAACAGCAGCAATATTTTCTGCAGTACCAGCTGAACGAGCATGCACTGGTGTTTTCACATCTCCTACAGACCCGGTTTGCTCAAATTTTTGCACTATTTTTCCGATTGTTCGCACATTTGGAGGATTAAGTTAACCGAAAAAATCACGCATTTTGATTTGAGCGCCCATTTTCATAATAAAGCTGAATAACTTTAAGGCGTTGCTCGATTGTGTATCTTTCCATGGTTCAAATTGAGTTAGTCTGAAATTGAGAAATGTCGAATGAAATGCAGAAAAAAACTTGACGTTTAGTTGTGGTTCACATTCAACATCGGCCCTTAAAATTTAACCACCCCACAAAAGCTTGAAACGCTTAGTCATACAAATCGTAGATGGTCCATCGGCACAGGATGTATCATCATGACACAATTGTGCTAGACTCTCGCTCAGACAGGGCAGACAGCGGCAGCTACAGCGACAGACCGACTGTCTAGTGAAATATACAATTATGGAATCATCTTAACATGATTGAAACCAATGTACGAATAGTCACAACAACTTCAGTCTCTTTTTTTTGTGTGTTAGTGGAGAGGTCATTAATGCTTTGAGCACTGTTGGGGTGTACGCAAATGTCGATTTTGGTGGGGTATAATTTTGAAGGCATTTGCGTCCTGTTTCTGTGTTGAAGTAAACTGTGTCATGATCCATGTCATAAGCGATAGGAGTTTCAAATTTAATTTAAATGTTAATAGCTGCTTAGCAGGTAGAGTTCCGCAAACATCAAAATACCTAAACTGTACCATGTGTCAGCACTTTTTCAGAAAACAGTCTCCAAGACCATCGTCATCCTCATCGATCTCCATGCCACAGGAGTTATTCCCAAGCGCCCATGCATTGGTCCAACCACCTCGCCCTAGGTTTGCTAAGCATTCAGTCGCATTCAAGGCACACCTTGGAGGTGGTGATGATGGGTACATTTGTGGCACGTGATCAATCCATCGAAGTAGAGCCCTTTCCGTTGGGAGAAGTAGCAGCTCAACGCGCACTTCCCTTTTTCTCGCCCAATGAAGGTGACTAACTTCCACAACAGCACAAGGAAGTCTCATCTCGGCACCTTGCATTCTCGACGGTGTTCTTTCGGCCATTACCCACATTTCATGATCATAAGTGATAGTTGGACCAAATAGTGAGTTAATGACCACTAACCTGCCTTTGGCACCATGGCCTAGGCCTTCCTGCGTTCCTTCCTTTTCAAAATTGACTTAGTTTGGCCAATCATACAGGGAAGCTACTCCTCCCATCACTCGTGAAAAATATCCAAATGAAACTTAAACTACTCCACCGGCTTTTGTAGTGCATTTGAACATGCGTCCTGGAAATGACCGTAACCTCTGATTTGTCCACGTTAACCTTCATCGTGTCGAGCGCCCGCTGGAGTGCCTTCGCATCTGGGAGAATGTGAGGACAGCTAAGTCATCTGCACGAAGAAGATGGACCCGGACTTGATGTCTCCCTCAACTGTAGTATTGGTGTTCATGCTTCATGACTGAGTTGGCGTGACAGAATTTGGGTCTCATTAGGTGACCCTTTTTCAAAGGCGGTGTATAGCTTTCGTGCCGTGTGACATGACCACATATTCGACTGTGACTTTCTTGCGCGACTTCCATTCGACAGTCTTTCTCGCAAATAGGACCATATATCCGGCGCAGACCCTCTTAGCTGGATCATTGGTGTCCATGCACTCGACGTGGCCTGCCAGTAAGACGACTTCCGGCTTACATCCACAGCTCTGTGAAACTCAGAGATGACGATTGTGTCTACTCCATCAATTCTCCTCGCTACCACGCAGACGGAATTTAATATCCGACGTAGTTTTGACTTTGGAACACGTCATGAATCAAACCAAACAAACCTTTAACAGAACTAGAAGCATCAGACCATGTCTTCGGTCATTCATGTGTGTCGCTATGTTCAATAGTCTCATGAGTTTAGTGAAGTCCTGCTAATTGTCCTCCTTTGCGCCAGAGGTGTTCAAATGACTGCGCAGCGTCGTTCAGCGTCAATTTGTGGTCGCAATTTATTACACACCAAAATTCAAACATGTCTCGATCTGATAACTGCTTGATATCGAATCACACATTTGGTCTCTAGAACAACGAGAACCCAACATGAAGCCTCTCGCAGTCGCTGTCAGCGTTCGTTGCTACCATCAAAAGATCATCTTTACTGATTCGCGTGTCCTACGAACCTTAGAGAGAAACTTCTCTTTGCGCTGTACTTCATCGCGAAACACCTTCGACACGCGAAGTCTCCGTTGAAATGCCCATCATGCTCCCCTGCACGCCTGTTCTCCTTCACGAACTGCGGTAACGTGTCGCAAGCGTTTCGCTCCAATGTACGCACATGAGCACGAATCTCATGCGAAATTAAATATAAAAAACTACTCAAACACCGTTTCGCTATCCAGAATGGGAGCAAGGAGAAAAATCAATTTCCTACCGCGCGACGTAACCAAAAACCCAAACAAACCATTTATTCCAGATAAGCCCTCCTACACTCCACTCGCTAGGTAACGCAGATAAGAAGCAATCTTTTCCCTCTGCATTTTTTTTTTTTTATTTTTCGACCATGTACACACACATGTGTGGCTGGATTTAATTTTCGCTGTGTTCGTCATGCGCAGCTGCGCGTAATGTCTACGCTTTCAGCAGTAATCACCGACAACTGTGCTAATATCGAAAAGGAACGCGGCGCGGCAGCTGCTGAAACTAGAATCGATACAGAACGCGCCTAAAGTAACACAAAAGCCCAGCCGAACATACACACAAGCGATTATCGCCACAAAGTTCCCGATTGTGATTTAATTGTCTCCTCCTCGCCGCTGTCCTCTCATGCTCATGCTACCACCAGCCACCCCACCGTCGTCCCACAACTGTGCACAGCCTCAGGCAATGTCAACAAGTTTAACCCAACGCAGGAGGTGCGAGAGGTGGTGAATAGCAGCCGTGCTGTTGGCGAGGGGGAGGGGTCGGTGTCAGCGTGATGATGGCATTTGTTGGTTTCAGCGATAATTTTTTTTTTTTTGATTTTTTTTCGGTGTTGTGTGGTGGATCCTCCACACTCAACAAGTGGTGGCGATGGCGGCGGCAACTGCATGTGGTGTGGGCGGTAGATATATTTTATCTATAGACACAATAAATTTAGGTGGGCAACAGTGAGGAACAAAAAAATAAAGCAAATCTTGCCGCGCTCACCAGCAGGGGGTGAAATTCAACCGGAAAATAAATAAATAGATACAAGTTCCTCTGGCTGCGCTCTTAATGAAACGAATCTGTGGTCGGCAATTCAGTTCAGTTGTTCTTTCGCGTTTTTTATGTGATTTTTCATTCTCTTTTTTCCCACTTCCATTGTGTGTGTGTGTGTATTTTGGATAAATTTTCACTTGTGCCTTGCCTATCACGCTGGCGATAAATTAAAGTGAAAATTTGATGCCGCCGTCGGAAAATTTTTGCCTGTCAAAGGTCTAAGCGGGTGGGTAGTTAACGGTGCTGGTCGGTTATGACACTCATTAGAAATGAGATACACTAATTAAGACAAAGAAGAGTGGAGGCTGAGTAGCTGACAGTGTCTGATTCGCGCGCTGTGATTTGTTTTAGACGACGACGACGGGAGCACTTTGGTGGGATACACATTATGCACACACTATGTCTACGAAGGGAGATCGATTGAATGGAAATTTAATGTAAGTGCACTGGGTTATAAGTGTTGTGATTCATTGTACAGGGTGGGCCAAATACATTTCTTTTTAAAAATGTAATAAAATTAACAAAATTAAATTTTGTCCATGTATTATGGCTTCATTAGTAAGAACAGATATTCCCATTAATTATGAAATACAACGTCATTCAAGTGGCTGCCTCGGCTGGCTTTGCAGTAGCACTTTCTGTCACCCCAATTTTCCAAAAACCTTGTTGATGGTTTCGGGCTGTAGCTCACGAATTGCTCGGATGATATTGGCCTTAAGTGCTTGAATCGGTTCTGGATTGTTGGCATAACATCGATCCTTCACCGTTCCCCTCATAAAATGGTTCAAATCGCAGCTACGAGGCGACCAATTGAAATCACTAAAACGGTTAGATAACACAACAACAACTAACACTATTGTGGCATGGGCAGAGTGGCATGGCGCGCCATCCTGCATGAACCAGAGGTCGTCCAAATCCATGTCTTCAATTTCAGTAAAAAAAAGTCGGTTAGCATGACTCTGTAACGCTCACCGTTGACCAAAACGTTGTTCCGAAGCTCATTTTCGAAGAAGGGTACAGCACCCACATTCGCATCTGTGCGATCGACGGGGACCATGAGTGTTGTCCACCAGTCTCACGAACTTTTTACACAAACTTGCTTAGGTACAGCAGTCGCGGTGGGTGCGTCATCCCGCCCAAAACTTCTTCTTTTTTTCAAAAAAAAAAAAAACGCACTGTTTGGGCTACACAACACTTACTTTGGGATTAAGTTTTAAATATTTCCCAACGTTTTTCAAGCGAAAAGTGACTCATTTCATTCCGCGGAGGTGTGATGCTGACTTTCTGTCAAAATTTCAAGCGGCAAACAGCTGTCAGTGTCAAAATACCCAATGACTTAAAAAAAAACCCAATAGACGGCCCACCCTGTTCATTGAAAATAAAGTGGTGGACAAAAGCTAGTCGGTGATACTAACATGCTTACACTTCTGAAGTTCTGATATGCGATCGAGTCCGTAGTGCCCGAACTTGGGTTGTAATTATGACTTCATTTATGAGCTTTTCATTTCTCAAAGACAGTTGACACAAAATACCCTCAATTTAGAAGAAAATCTCTCAATTTGTAAGAGAAGCGAGAAATAAATGAAGCTCTCTCTCAAAAATTTCGTTCCTCTCATCTCACTAACATACTTAACCTGGCGTAGTATTTTGCCAATTGCGATGCTTGACGACAGTAGCAGCAACCCAGTATTGTGTTTCAGTCATAAGACCATCTGTCCAACCATCTGTAAGTTTGTTTTCCAAAGCGAGTCATATCGTAGTTTTTCCTGTACCCTTTTTTTGGTTTGGCAATTCCAATTGAAAATCATCAATACCCAATGCTTTGGAGGGAACGGACGAATCTATTTCAGATGTCTTCAGGAATTTAGCAAGTCCAACTAATGGGTGATTTATTTGCTGTTTCGTTTTTCAGTGTTGGTTTTTTGACAGCTGACGGATGATTTATGACGTTTGTCAAAGTCGAACATGATCAGTTTGCATTGCCATTTGATTATGGACATACAACATTTCTATATCAAAATCAGTACTCTTTGAAAAATGGAGTAGCAATGCACTAGGAAATCGTGCACTGTTTGGTCTATGCACTATGGTCCGATGGCATTATGGGTCCGTATTTTTTTTTTTCAAGAATGATCGTAAGAACAACGTTGCCATCAATGACGCCCGCCATCTTTGCCCAAAATGCACGAGCTAGACCTGGTGGACATGTGCTTTCAGGAAGCGCTAAACGCGCCACAGCACCAATTGAGAAATCAGTTTTGCCAACATGTTGTCTTTCGTGTTGGAACCTTGAATTGGTGAGCAAGATCGCACGCCTTTAGACTATTTTTTAATGAAATGTGTAATGAAACATCCTTCGTTCATGCCGATAATCCAGCGCCATCTGCCTTAGAAGACAACATTACACATATTGGAAGCCCGATACCAGCTTAAGTGCTGGAAGAAGTGACTCAAAATTTAACTGTCCACCTAGGCCACTTAAAACTTGGTCGTAGTTAACTTTTTCCTTTAAATGTAAGCAGCAACCATTGGTTTATCAATTCAATTAAAAATGGTACCCACTTCTGCAATTTTCCTGTTTTCTTGACAACCATCTCTGCTCACCATCATCCGCAGAGGTGATCACCCCCACGTCTATTTGTTCGCACAACACGTCCTACCATTTGGCCGTCTAATGGTCTGTTTGACATCATTTTGATTTGCATGCAGCGATCGGCGAATTAAACGCACATGTTCCTGAGTAAGTACGTGATGTACAATCGTTGGAATGCTGGTGACTTATTTATTCTTACAGTTACCTGGAATAAGAGACGATCAACAGTTAAGAATGCTCGCAGTCGCTTGAGCCGTCAGCCAGAATTCCCGTCTAGAAAAGAAACCTCATGCTTGATTTAGAGTGGAACGAGGAATGCGTATTTGGTGACATACGAAAAATATGACTGTTTACTGCCTTCTGGGGTACACTGAACACATTCCCCTCCCATGGCTGGGAAATGTAATTAATTATTGCTCGCCCAAGCGACCTTGAATAAGTCCTTTATGCTTTATGTCTGTCCACGGTGTCCTTCACCCATTTCATCTGAAGACCCTTTATGGGCATTCTGCGATTGTTGAAGCGTAAAAGTTCTCGGAAACCTCTGGGGGTTGTTTTTATTTTCTGCTCCTGGGTGTCACTGTGAACTTTGATGTGATTCTTAAAGTGAGCTGATTTCTTAAGATGTTCTTTTGCTTGAAAAACACGTATGGTCTGCGTATGTTCACGAGGGCTGTTTGATAAGTCAGTCAGTTTGGTGCAAGATGGAGCCCGGATTGCGTAGAGGAATCAAAGAGATTTATCAAGAACTTAACTCATGTTTCTGCGATTTGGCCAAAATGAAAACAAAAAAATTTAGAACTCTGCCCCCTTGCTTGGAATGGTCCGCGAGTTGGTCACTGAATATAGTTGCGGCGGTCAGAGCACAAAGGATGTTAAGCGGTCTGGACGTCCAAATGATGTAAGAAAGGAACGAATGCACAACCAACCCGTCGCCGGGTCAAGCTTCGTGAGAAGGCTTGGGTTTTAGCAGTTTCAAATGATCCCGTCATTCGAATCATGCATGGACAATTGGGCATAAAGAAATGATCGGCACGATGCGTGACGGTGTTTGCCATGACCACATTAATCGAATCCTGGATAGAATCCACTACACACGTATGTCGGCGAACATGTTCCAGAAAAGGCAAAAACGGTGCATATTCGCCAGAGTTTGACAAATTATATTTTTTAGAAATGGGTCTCGCCAAATGCAGTGAAACTTCTCTTTACCGTCACTCCTCTATAGTAGTCCATCTCTCTTCACGGACAGTTCGTTATAGACCCGCAGATAGGGAAGTTCGTGTATTTCAACGCCTTTACAACGGACCTCCTCCTTTATACCGGACACGAACATGTACTTCAGCACCGATTCAGCAGTTTCTTTTCCCCAACACGTAAGCCTTTTGTCATTGATTGCAAACATTGTTATCAATTTTGTTCCACTTTTCCACAATAGCAGCTGTACTAAATATAACCATACTTGCGCATATTGGCGATTGTGGTGGAGACTGCAGTTTGTACTGCATTTCGCTAGTTGTGCAAAAGTAAGATGCATACATTATGGGTCTTTCACTTGGGACCGTTGCACTGATACAGTCTATCTCCAATTTGAGCACGCATTGTCAAAAGTTATATGAAGTGATGTAAGCGTACAATACCATTAAATAAGAAAGTCATACAATTTTTGGAAACAATTCAGCGTTTTACTGATGAAATTACTTAGGGGATCCTTTTTACCCAAGTTTGATTTTGAAATGTGAATTTTTAGTACTGTTTTAGTACTGGTTAGTACTGATTTAGTACAGTTTTAGTACTATTTGTTTTAGTTACAAATTGCATCGAGCTATTCACTCTGTTATCAGTGACATTTTATATTCACTTCAGGGTGTACGGGGTTCACTTGGTTCAATTTCAATCCTCTTCGCAGGTTTAAAAAGTGTTACACTCAGCTGCGTGGGCTGGTTTGAATATGGCTGAGAAAGCATGCTGTGGACAAACGCGCTTTCACACTCCCTTTGCTTTGAGTTTCTGTTGCTCATGTACACGATCATAAACACCTCTAGCATTTAGTACCTCGTCTTCGTTATAGTAAGTGATGTTTTCAAGCTTCGTTTCAGTAGACACACATCTACAGCCAGTTGTGAGCCTCGTACTTCTGCAAGTAATCATATCGTCAAGCACCACAACTACACTCACCTTTCAGTTCTCCAACTATAACTAACCATCAGCATCATTCCCCTGGATACTTTCTTGCAAGCCACACTTTGTCACGGTGCAGCGGCGACGGCCCCGTGCTCTATCCAGTGACAGTTGTAAGCTTTTGTCATCGTAAATTAAACGTTTTATTTCTTTGTATGCCGCTGCTGAAGTAGCCCCCCAGATTGTTGCACTCTGTTCTCATTCTAGAGAATAGTTCCATCTCCGAGCTGCATGCAGATGTATAAATGCTTTCGGATGCAGTTTTGCGAATCAATTTATTTTTACTGCTTTGCTTTGAATACGAGTACAATTATTGTGCCACCTCGTAGCCTCACGGTCCGGCATCTAGATCGTCACCCCGTATCATTCAAATCACCATGATGAAGTGTGATGACTCCGTGTGTCGCACCGAAGGGGACGACAGCGCTTGGTTAATGATGCGTAGGATTTAATTGTGCGCCGGTTGAATATTTTATAAATTCTTCTCGATTTTCCGCTTAAAAATTTTATTTATATTTTAGCCCGCAGCCAGTTTCATTGTATTTTTTTTTTGTGTGCCTTTCGCTGGAGAAGAATATCGCGAAAGGAATTCCTTGGGCACACAACTGTGCATGGGAAAAGTTTTCTGGTTTTTTTATAAATAAAATAAATATTTTTAGCGACAGTGGGCGGATTTAATGGCACAATTTTTAGATCGGACTCACATATCAAAGGCGAGTCTTAATCGCATAGACGCACACACACACGGTGGGGGGAGAGAATTATTGCATTTTCATTTGGTCCCATGTTCTTTATGCGATTGCTTCGGGGGCCTGATACAATTAATACCGTTTGGAATTTATTTTTATTCGAATTCAAACATAAAACACTTAGAGCTTTGATCTGTAAATTTAGTGCTGAAGTGCTTGGATGTTTATCGTGTTTCGTAACGGTTTTCAATAAATAATGCGATTTCACAGAAAGAAATCACAGGCGCCCAACTTGTGTCGCTGTCAGTCTGCGTGGGGTAGTCCTTGAATGAAATACTCTGACGGGCTTTGAAGGATGAAAGCAATCTTTAGATGCTACGTCGCGCCGTCGGCGTTTGCGTTGCAACACTAGTGGTTCGGGGTTCAATCAAGGCTCCATTGCTTACGGGTCTCTGACAATGTACAAGAAGTGTGCCTATCTATCTTGTAGAAAAAGCCTCTCAAATGTCGTTTTTCGGAGTCGGCATAAAATTGCAGGTCCCCCGAGGTGAAGTTACTTCTCAACCATAAAGCAAGTCCTCATCCATCATCTCTGCTTTATAACGCTGCTGCCGTAGCTGGGAGTGACAACAGCAGTTGAGTCTGCCCGCAAACACTGCTCACCACGAGTTTCGTAAAATTCTCAATACCCGTGCCTATAGGGTCTTCTTGGTAGATGATCAGCAGGGCGCTGCCACGTTCTAGTTCGAAACGAGTGAACCAAATAGTGATTTCGTACACAAGACTTGTCAGCGTGATCGTGCTTAATTCCATTCCACATTTGACGCTTCGAAATTCCAAGACCCATTGTGGAACAACCAATGACTCTTTGCAGTGGGTTTTAAGCTTGTCATGACATTGGCCTTTTTAGGTAAGTAGTTTTATTAATGATCGACTTGGTTGGCTATTTTCGTTAACATTAATGTATACTTCAAGGGCATAAACCATACAAGAAGTAGCCAGTACAATGCTTCTGGGAACTTAATCAAACTTCAAATGTCACCTACTGACTTACAGAGTGATTCATTTCACTCTGGCTTAAATTATTAAAATTTAACGAAACTTAACGAAACTTAACGAAACTTAACGAAGCTGAACGATGTCGTTATTATGGTCGCAGAATATTATACTTTTGACTTTAGTCGTGAATGACTTGTCTTTTCAGCAGAGCGATGCTACATGAAGGCTTAAATTGATGCAAATTAGTGTGAATTAGCAGCATTCTCAGCATAACTCGTTCCCTTGAAGACTCGGCTGACGATGAAGTAATAATTTACTAACCACTCAAGGAGTTTTTATTCGCAAACGTCCGTCGAAGTTGTAATAAATCGTGATCCAAAATGTCAGTCACTGTCGGATGATGACGTGGAAACTGTATTGAGACAACTCTCAGATCTTTGTGTACTGTCTAACGTGCTACATACAGTCACTGTCAAAAGTGAGTAAACAGATTTTGTTTCCTTTGTCTTCCTATTGCACTGGCTGGCACCAGGCAGCTACATAGCATGATCTCAAGCTAGTTGCCCACGAAGTTGGTGGTGATCCTTCTTCACTTGTGTGTTCCAGCTTAGACTGAGGCGTACTCTTCTACGTTGACCCACAGACTCGGACTGGAACTGGTCTGGTGGGTCTGGTCACACTGGCTGGCACCAGGCAGCTACATAGCATGATCTCAAGCTAGTTGCCCACGAAGTTGGTGGTGATCCTTCTTCACTTGTGTGTTCCAGCTTAGACTGAGGCGTACTCTTCTACGTTGACCCACAGACTCGGACTGGAACTGGTCTGGTGGGTCTGGTCACACTGGCTGGCACCAGGCAGCTACATAGCATGATCTCAAGCTAGTTGCCCACGAAGTTGGTGGTGATCCTTCTTCACTTGTGTGTTCCAGCTTAGACTGAGGCGTACTCTTCTACGTTGACCCACAGACTCGGACTGGAACTGGTCTGGTGGGTGGTGGGTCTGGTGGGTTCATGCACTCTTCATCGTCCAGTTATTTTAAGCACTAGATCCTCAATTGGGCGCGCCACCTTAGATTCAGGCGTACTTTGCTGCGTTGTTCCACATTCGAAGACAATTCTGGTCGCCGCTATGGTCTTCATGCATCATCCAGCCATTTTATGCACTGGATCTGTAGACGCCTGACTGGGCTCGTGTCTAGTTCTTGAGCCAGTCCAGTTCGTGGTTGAATATCCTCCTCCAGATGTCATCAAACGCCTCACATTCAACACAATTGCAGTACAACACAGACTTAACCATTTCAACAAGTTTGACCTTTAGGAAGTTCCACGATGGTTGTCTGGATACACGTGGGAATTGCAATGCTGATGATGCTCCGTCCCGCTCAACTTTATCTTAAAGCACAGAGTTAAATAAAATCAAACAAATTCCCATCGTCCCGTAGTAAGTTCCTTTCCTGATGAGAGTTTCCTGGTGTCCCCTCTGTGGCAGTGTGTGGCCTTAAAGCCCACGCCACGAGCTGGGGGAATCCAGCCCCTGGCTTTTCCTCGAACTTCTAATCTTTCCTAGAGAGCGTGCAATTCAAGGAATATCCAACCATCATCTCTGGCGTTCTCCTGCTACTCCTTCATCCGAAAGCGATTATCGGGTTGTGTCACAAGAGCAAAGGAAAATGAGTGCAATTTCGTGGAATTCGAGCCACGGTAGGATTTCAAGAAAAAAAAAAAGAAGGTAAATACTTGGAACCTCAACAAAGACTCGCTGATTTCAGAGAATCCCTGTATTTGCCCGTCTCAAGTGCAAACACCGGATGGACGGGGCCCGCATCGCCGAAAAAGTTCAAGGCCGCATTTCCAATCCATCCGAATTCATTGCAGCACCCATCACGTGTTGACACACACCGAAAAACCGCTTGCATCCAAATATTTGAAAACATCAATTCCTCAACAAACTCAAATGTGTCTGCAAATATCTGGCCGGTCGCTGCGATCATTTACACGCCGCCCAGTCTGCCGCGCGCAGCCCCCCCTGCTGTCAGTGCTTCCGCGTCAAAACTAATAAGTTTCGCCTCGCATTCCGCGTGTCTAGAGCGGTCGAGCGGCCAACCACCACGAATCACATTCGCGGGCTGACGGTGAACTCGGCAATCGGCGTGAAATTGAAATCCACTGTCGGAAAGCCGTCTGCGAGTTTTGTTGATGTTTACACACACACGCCGCTGTCGCCCTCGCGTTGCCCAATCATTTCGTCAATATCAACAAATAAAATTATCGCCTTCCTGTCGGGCCATGCATTGGTGTCGCCGCTGCTTGTGTGGCGAGGTGGAGGTGGTATTGGTGGCGGCGACGGCTGCAGCTCGTGAAGGCCCTGTTTCTAAAAGTGATAGCTTCACTCAGGGGGAATAGGATTTTCATTATTTGGTCAGCGGGCTTGGCAGGCACATTGTCGGATTCCTTCGACTTTCGGCTTTCGTGAATTTCTCAATTAGCTTCGATATTTTGACAGCCATGTCCCGGGCGTCCTCGTCGTGTTGTACTCGCCAAAGTTGCAATTCACAGTGATGGGGCTGGGGAAAGGGTGGCGGGGTTGGCGGTAGACAAGAATTTTTAGAAACGATTTGTATGCAGCGTGCAAAAAGTAATTCGATTCGACTCGTCCCCGGATGACTGTCGTCGGCTACCTTATGGCCAACTGTCCTGTCCTGTCCTGTCCCGTCCTGGTCGTGGGTAATAGAATGAACATCGCCCTATTGTCGGCGACCGCAGAGTCATCCTGTGCTCGTGTGCGAATGACAAATTGATGGGATAAACGACGACGCCGACGAGGTGCAGGGTGGGGTGAATGTGTGAACAAAACAGCGACAACGATAAATGGATATGCGCCCATGGAATGGAGGGCGTAATGTGTGGACACATGTGGTAAATGTGTGCTTTGTCCTGTTTGAGGATCATGTCACGTAGTAGTTGTCGGTGTGTTGACGTTATCGCATAGCGACGCGGTTAACACCTTCGTTCGTTTTTTTTTTTTTTTTTTTTTTTTTTTAGTTTTCAAACGTATGCCTCTCGCAGACGCCCCGAAGACAGTTTTACGAAGCGCTTCAAGTTTACTGCCTTTGATGGGGTTAGAGAGTGGAATTATAAAGCGACTATTCCGTGAGTTCAATGGATGATGATGTCATCGCGTATGCATGACATGAGATCATTTGGCATGGTTGGCTGGAAGTGTCCCTGGAGTCCTGGGATCAATCAGCAGCTTCTTGTGGTGGAGGCCCTTGTGGATCTGATTTCCCTCTGATTACAGCTGCATCATTTATCGAAGAAAGAGGCATTTACTGTCGCATCTTTGAACAGATTGTGAGCTCGGAGCTGTCGTAGGCAGGCTTAAAATGCGCCTTCAATTCCTCCGATTCCTCCAATGCAACGACCAATTGCCAGCTTGTCTCCGGAGACCAACGGCTTGCTCCTTACCTGCGCCAAGAACCTGTTGACGATCCCTCGATGGCTACTCGGATACAGTGCACCATTTGCTGTCCCATCGATCACAACCGCTGCACGACTAATTAACCACTTGTTGGCATTCCACAGCTCCGTAGTCACAGTCCACTCCACTGTCAACAGTCGATCGCAACTCCACCAGTGCCAAGATCAAACATTACCCAGTCCGACCCAGAGGTCTTGCTAGCAGTCACCTTCTTCGACCCAATCAACGAACGCGACGACGACGACGCACCAGGCAACACACATTCTGTCCCCAATTCTTCAGCTGTGGCCTGTTGAGCAGTCGTGGCGCTCGCTACCGCCCCCTTTTGAACACCGCCAGTCGAGACGAGACAGCATCGCTTGGCCAAGAATTTACTCCGCCGGTCATGTGGCGTGCCAAGAAACCAGCTGCAGCATGGCGTGCTTCTAATCGGGCACCGGCACTGCCCTTGGACTGCAGTTGCAGTTGGATCGATGGCACCCATGTATCAATTGAACTCACTTCTGGCATTGATTCGGTTAATTTCTACAGCTAAGGGTGTTGAGGACACTCGATGCCATTGACTTTGTTCTTGTTTCGATTCTCTGGCGATGGTGTAGGGCGGACAAGTGAATGCACATTCGGTCACAAATTTTAATTTTTTTTTTTTTTTTTATTTCAATTGCACTTGTAGTCTGCGGCCCGTTGGGCGGGCGGTTGTGACCGGGGGTCAGTTCCATTCAAAGCACATGCGACTGAACCTTAATCAGCTGCCGTGGAACCGGAAGGAAGGAACTATCTAGTGAAATCATGGGAACCCTCCACACCGCATGACCGACGCAGACGGAATAAAAAATCAAATGACGCGCCGCATGCTTGTACACGCACGTACGTATGCTTACCACGAAGTCATAATGGTGGCGTGGTAGTGGTGCCACTGCAAATTACTTTCAGTACGGAATTCTAGTTGTCCGGCGACAGTGTGTGATGCAAGTTACAACGTGATGTGGAGACGAAACATGTTAAAATATGGAATTTGCTCAGAAACTCTGTATAAAGTCCGATCTAAATGGCTGCGAGTCGAGAGTAGTCATGGATGAGAGATGGAGCTGTCACTAATGGGGTTACAAAATTTTAAAAAAAGGAACTAAAATTGTTGCACGATCGGTGATTAATAATATCAAGGGAGCTGTGAGGAGCTATGAGTTGTCCATACGTTCTACATGATCCAGCCACCATAGCCGATGGATTCGGGACCCCTGGATGGAATCATGAATCATGTCGCTGTCTGAACAATTCGTTGTTGAATCCTCTCCTTCAAATGCGGTCCACGCAAACAGGACCAAAGATCGCACGCAGAACTTTTCTCTCGAAAAGAACAATGACTTCTTCATCCGCTTTGGAGATTGTCCATGCCTGCAGCAGGACTGGGATGATCAGTGTCTCACATAAAGTCGTCTTTTCCTTTGAGAGATGCCTCCATTACTGAATTGATTTTGTAGCTTGAATGAACACCGATTGGCAATAGTTATTCTGCGCCTCAGCTCGCACTGATGTTGTCCCTGATTCCTTTGAAGTTACATACGCTAATCGTGACACTGTGTCCAAGACGTCCTAACCTTGCATCGTTTTTCCCTCGTTTTAATCGGCAGACCAATTTTAGCCTCTTCTGTCTGAGTGCCAGTAAATACCTCATTGACGGCTTTCTGTGTTCTGCCGATCACGTCAATGTCATCCGCTTATGCCAACAGCTGCCTTGGACTTCTGGAAGATCTTGCGTCTAGTGTTGACGTGTGAGTTTTGAACGATCTTCTTCATCATGACTTTAAAGAGTCCCTTTTTTGGCATTGAGGGCCTCGGTGGTGCAGCGACAGTCCTCCATTGTCACCCCACACAACCTGATGAGTTTGACAGGAATGTCAACACTAGACATGGCATTGTACAGCTCGTCTGTATACACGCTTTCATATGCGGTCTTGAAATCACCGAATAGATGGTAGTTGTAGGTTTGCACTTCCCCGGTCGTTTCCAGGATCTGCCGTAGTGTGAAGGTCTGATCGATGGTGAACTTCACTGGCCTGAAGCCACTCTGTACGCGATGTTAAGTTTCTGGCAAGTTTAAATGCTGGCAAAATGTACTGAGATTCCACTTGACGGACATGCTTTCGCCCGACCATCTCTTACCGATGAGCTGGTGCAAGCAAGCCTAACCAGATCATCTCCAGCTGTCTTAAAGAGTTCAGCGGACAGCCCATCCACCGGCAGCCTAGCTGTGTTAGACTTCAATCTTGTTATAACCATCTTGACCTCGTCTAGATCGGGGGGACGGAATTGTCCTCTATCACCGTCCAGATTGATTGAAACATTCTGCCTGACGGCGGTGTCTGGGTCCTCGTCGTAATTTAACAGTCTACAGATGTGGTCTTTCCAGATTCACAGTATCGACTGCGACTCTATTACAAGTTGGGCGTTTTCTTTAATTTAAGCAAATACCTTTTTCTTTTGGCTTCTTCTCTGACAGATTTGGAATGCAGTTGTACACTAAGGAGGTGCATTAATTCATTTTGGGATAAAGAGTCGCAGTTTTAGATTTTCATAGGCTCCGCATTTCGGACATCCTCCGTGGATTGTCTTCTTGTCTTCAGGCTGACTGTTTTCTTATTGAGCTGTCCATATTATCGATCATTCATTTAAAGGGTTGTTTTGATGCTTCAACTGCTGCTGTTCGAACATTCATCTGAAGACCAGTTCATAACATCAATGGATGGAGCGTCAACGCCGATAACAATAATTAAGTGGGTGGTGGTACAGATCGTAGAAGATCAGGTCCTGGCTTCAACTGCAACCACTCGTGTTGTGTGTGCTATTGTTCTCTCAAGAATGGAAGGGAACCTACTGTTTTATGCCGACGCCGAATGGTCAAGTTTGAGAAGCTTTTTCTAGACAGTTCTCCTCTTTGAGCATTGTTAGTGACTCGAAAGAGGTGGAGCCGTGAAAATTATTTTTGTCGTACTAGGAATCGAACCTGCACTACACCACGGCCAACGCGCGTTAGCGCAGATACCCGCAATTATAATCAGTCATTTATGCTCTTAAATGGAGTTTTTTTTTCCATAGTTTTTCCTCCAAGATTCAACTTACCGAACTGCATATCTTACTTGTAAAACAATTGTATTTTCAGCAGTAAGGTTTCTATAAAACCATATCTTTGTGCAAGCTAGAGATAACTTTGTTAAAATATTGTTACACTATGCAGCCAATAAATATCTATCTATCTATCAGTCATTTATCGTGGAACCATTAGCATAGATTGTTGGAATTGTTTTCGCAATATCTTCGCAGCAAAATGCAACTATAGACGCAATGCATGCATTCCGTTAATATTCCAGTTCCTTTTTGAAAAGAATAGACTCCAATTTATAACCTTTCTGCACACGGCCTATTTTCTTTCCCACGATATCAGACGGCTTCTGCCAGCCACTCTGTCATTGGCATTTCCTGTCTGTCTGGCGAAGGCTTTATTGAAGTCGATAAACGCTCGCTATCCCCAAACCGGACCTTGAGCGCTGGACAAGCAAGCTCACAAGTATCGGCATGATTCTATCAATCAACACTTTTTGTTCGGCGATAGTTGAACTAATTTTGGTTGCGAATAAACATTCAGAAGTCAGATGGGAATACAAACTTTTCCTGGTGTTCTTCCCCCACATCTGTCACAGTCTCAGGTTTAGCACTCAAACAGCGCGTGTAGCAATCATGCACAAGCAAAATGAATCCATTCAACCCATCAAGAGTAATCTTGTTTCACACTTCTCCTACGAAAGTGTCACAAAACGTCCACCTCCCTCGAGGCTGCCGCGCCGTCACTCGACAATAGATCATTAAACCGAATTTAATTGTTCCCCAAAAGAAGAGTTCACCTTCGGCAGAAGATTCCAACCACATCATCAGCACTGCGAATCGAACCACAGAAGCGGAACCCTCACACGAAACGTAACGTCTCCACGCTTTATTCACTGACAGTGATGGTTAATGTAGCGGAGTAGATGAGACCATAAGATCGGACACAAAGTTTCCTGCCTCAGACACTGTAGCTGGTAGCCCGTCTACAAATGACCATCACCGCATACGTTGCACGTTGCGTCATCATCATCATCATGGGAGAACCACCGATGTGAACTGCTGTTCCAGGGGGGTGACACGGAGGGAGAGTGAAAGCGCATTTGCTCCTCGCCCAGGTGCTTTAAGTGGTTTTACATAATACTGCATTTGTTATGCTTCGCCTGGGTGCCCTGCTCCCCTGCCATCCTCCCTCCGAGCGGGCCAGCGCATAGGTCATTCCAATTCGATATCCGAGAGCGCGCGAAATAGGAATAAGAATTAATTATTCACGATGATGGTACACCATCTTTCACCAGTCTGTAACTACTCGACGGCCGTGATGCCGGAGCGACTGGAGGATGTGCGCTCCCCAATTTTTAGTAATTATTTATTAAAGCTTTCCATTACGTCGATATTGACCATAGAATACCCCGTCGCCGCCGGCAGAGAGCAGCCCACCACGCAACGAGTGATGATGATAATCCCGTGTTTACTTTTGTTCTTAAGGCTTATCCGCACCGTACTCGATGATGGTGGTCTCTAGGGCGTAAACCTGTCAGTGTGTTGCCCTTTTTTTTCCCCTCCCTCCACCGTACTCACTTAAAAATGCATGAAGCAAAACTTTCGCCAAGGACGCTTGCAAAGGTACCGAAGATAGATAGATTCCTGCGAAGATACACCGCAGCGCACCGCACCCGTCCACGTCCACGGACATCAATTGAGACTTTCCGGGGGGTACATGTCGATTTGGGAATGGAATATTCAACTCTTGAAGGATCCAGCCGGCCGCCGCGGCGACGGACGGCGGCGCAGATGTCCAAATGTATCTGCTGAGCGTGTTATAAATATCCGTGAGCTATGGCGGTATGAAAGGGAATTTTCTGTTCCCGGCCATAAATATAAACGAGAATTTACGACTTACCGCGGTGACAGACGGAAGAGATTAATAATATTTTAGCAAAAAAAAAAAAAAAAATTTATACAAAAATGTATCTCGAATGACAGCGAATTTCTGATTCTGTGAATGGGACAATGGTCTGTGATTTAAGTCACTGAATCTGTTCAAATTTTTAGACGATTAATATTTTTTTTTTTCATATTTTATTATTCTTTTTTATTTTTTTCTTACATTTTTCATGAAAATTTAATTTTATGTGACTTTTTTTTTTGTTTCTGCATGATGATGAACTAATGAAATGATTTTCTTTCCGTTTCAGGTACGTGATCAAATTTATCAATGCGTAAGTTTTAGATGATAAGCTATAGGCATCCCAGGGGGATCACTGGATTGTGGATCTCTGGCAGTCACTGCCGCTACTCTCGCTTTTTAACGTCTTGTAGATTTAGTTAGGACTTGTGTCTTACCTGTGGTGACCCTTAAAATGACAATAGATCTGCTAAAAAAAAATGCTAATGCTTGGATCCCCATTTCCCATCTCTTATGCGTTGTTTGCTCTTACAGTGGCGTCTTCCATCGTGCGGTTTAGAATGCGAAACAACGCATCATGACGTTACGACTCCGCTTGAATTCACATTTCACAGCTGAGCTGGCATAGACCTACCCACCAGCTAGTGTATGTGTCCACATTCATTGCTTTCCCCTTCAAACTTCCGCTCCCAAATAGAACTAACTCTCCTCTCACTCCTGTGGATTGAGACGGAACAAAGTGGTGAAGATCATTTGCGGGCACGCCGGACATCTGTCTAAATCTGCTGTTCCGCCCAACGGCTATATGTAGCTCTCCAGCGTGGTAGGAGCGTAAATAAACTCGCTGTTGATGCGATTAGGTGCGCCTCCACATCGACTGAGATGATCGAAATTAAACTCACTTCTTAATGATCCCCTCGCTGGGTGGTGATGTATTCGATCTCCGGACGCCATTGGGGGGTGTTCGCTGATTTGCTTATTTTCATTGAATAAGTGCAGCCATTTGGTTTATCACTTGATCAGCACACGCACTTCAGGTCTTTCTTTGATGGGAACACATTTGTCATTAGTCACAGGCAAGGGATCGCACTGAATAAGAAGGAGTAAACAGAGTCTAGATGTTCACTTGGGATCACAGGCTTTATGCTAGGTTCGGTCCCAGTGGCTGACTGCGCAGAGCAGGCACACTCAGGCCAGCATAGGCCCACTGTGCTACCCCACTGCGCTTGACGGGTGACTGTCCTACTCGGTTAAGATAGAAGTGCAAGAAGGCATGCGAAAAGTGGATTGTGCCGTAGGGCAATCGATTTAGAACGAAAGTGACACGCTGACAGTCCGGAAGCCGATCTTCGCTGGCTTATGGGTGCTGTTCGGTGATCAATTGTGGGTGGCACGAGCTGCGGAAAAGTTTCTCAAGTGAGCGGAACGGAATGGCTTATTGATTCAGTCAACATGCCTGAGAGTGATCGTGCCAATGTGAACTCAAATTGTAAAGTTGTGCTTCCGAGGGTTCCACCAAGAGTGGAGCTAAGCTCGCCTAGGTCAGTGGCTGACTGCTGGCTGGTAGTAGTCAAACTGAAGCCAGAGTAGGTCTGTTGCTTTACCTCGTGGATCTGGATGACACTATGCCGCAAACCAGTTGCATTTAAAGTGGTGTAGATGATCGATACTAATGCTACTTAGTTTCGTCCGGTTTTGAAGTAGTAGTGGTCTAAGTGCCTTCTACGGGAGTAGATAGAACTGCAGTTGCACAGAAGATGCGCACAAAAGTCTCTTCCGCTGTTTCTGCAGCTTATGTAGAAGTGATTGTAGGGAATGCATAATCTGGAGGCGCAATGGCACTCTACCCGGTTATGACGCCGATAATGGTTCTGAGATTCGGTCTACTCATTCTGATCAGGCTACGTGAGTGTTTTGGATCAATAGTACAGGGTGGGCGTCTTTTTCGATGAATCAGTGGCCTGTACAAGGATCCACAAGCAGAGTGAGCATATTGAGCAATATTTAGAAAAAGGCCACATACAAGGTGGGCCACGTACAAGTTTCTTTTTAAAAATGCAATGAAATGAACAAAATTAAATTTGTTTCATGTATTATGACTTTATTAGTAAGAACAAATATTCCCATTAATTATGAAATAAAACGTCGTCCAAGTAGCTGCCTCGACTGGCTTCACAGTAGCACATTCTGTCACCCTAATTTTCCAGGACCTTGTTGATGGTTTCGGGCTGTAGCTCACGGATTGCTTGGATGATTATGGCCTTAAGTGCTTGAATCGTTTCCGGATTGTTATAATAACATAGGTCATTCACGATTCCCCAACAAAAACGGTTCAAATCGCAGCTCCGAGGCGACCAATTGACATCGCCAAGACGCCTGATAACACGATTTGGGAATTTGGTGCGCAAAAGATCGATTGTGACACGGTCTGTGTGGCATGGCGCGCCATCTTACATGAACTAGATAACGTCCGAATCCATCTCTTCCATTTCAGTAACAAAAACGTCGGTTAACATGGCTCTGTAACGCCCACCGTTGACCGAAACGTTGTTCCCAGCATCATTTTCGAAGAAGGCCACAGCAGCCACATTCTCATCTGTGCGCACCGTACGACGATGGTGACCATGATTGTTGCCGTCTAGCATACCAATCTCACGATATTTTTGCTTAAACTTGCGTACAGCAGTCGCGGTGGGTACTCCACTTCGTTGGCCAAAAAATCTTTTGAAAGCACACACTGTTTAGGCTAGACAGCACTCACTTGGGAAGTAAGTTTCAATATTTCCCAAAGTTTTTCAAGCGTAAAGCAATTCATTTCGTCCCGCGGAGGTGTGAGACTGACTTTCTGTCAAGATTTCGAGCGGGAAACAGCTGTCAGTGTCAAAATATCCTATGATTTAAAAAGGAACCACGAGATGGCGCACCCTGCAGATCATATCTGTTTTGTAGTGAGGCACCCAGTGGCGGTAGACAATCGAAGAACTAAGCTCCTCTGCTCAGTCTGATCAGGCTAGGGTGAGCGTTTGGCGATCGCAATGCTGTTAAATGCGTCTGGGAAATAGAAGCTTTAGTCTTGAGCGACTCGAGGCACACAACTGAATTCGGTTCTCACTGAGAATGAATCTAGCAACTTCCGCGGAGACTATGAAATTCGCAAGAAAAAGTATCACCAAACCTCCAAATGGCACCTTTCGCAATTTGACTCAATGAAGGAGCAAACATTACACGGATTCATGTGTACTCGGAACCTACACGTACTGAAAGCATTTTCTTCTATTTGCCCAAGCAAGCGACATGAGCTCCTCACAAGCCAATGAATGTACACACAAACACAGGGAGAAGGAAAACCAAACAAACCCTAATCGCCTAGCATCATCCTCCCTAGATGCGAGGCATTCAATTTAATATAAAGCAATCCCTTAGCCGACATTTAACCGAAGGAAAAAAAAAAATGACAACGCCGCCTGCCAAGAATTAATTCTCCTTATTTTTCACTCCCCGCAAGTATGCCTCAGCACAAATAGGCAAATACAATGCACAACACATTTTTTAAATTAAATAAAATTGTGCGTGAAAAAAAGACAAGGCAAAAAAACAAACGAAAACAACCACAGGCTGGCTGGCCGAGAATGCTGTGTGCTCAGTGCTGTCTGTGATATGAGAAATTCTATTCTCAGAACGGCACATCTCTCGCAAGCCCCGCCAGCAGCCATCTCGGCAGGATGGATGAATCGTGTGGCTGGCGTGTACACTCGGCTCGGTACACGTATTTACAATGTAAATTTACAAAGTCATGACATGACACCCAGTTTTGCGTGTCTATTGTGCCGGCTGAAATTTATCATGCCACCCACTCTGTGTGAATAGAAGAAAAGAACAGAACAGAGTCCCCACCCAGAACACGACGATAAGAGTACACACACAAAGCAAACACTGAACTCCTTATTGCGTGCGAATTAAGGGATCGGGTCGGTTGCGGCCTTGGTTGCGGTTCGGGCTCTCGCATCCCCCTCCCGTGTATGACACGCACATCTAGCATGGCTTGTCGCATCCCCCATTCGGCGTCCCCGTCCACTTAATGACTAGGCAGGCGGAAACTGCCCAATTCATCATCCAGATATTTATTGCGGCTAATTATAATTTTTTCCCATCTATCTGATGCAGGGATTACCATCGTTGCGTCCACTTGAGAGACGTCTCACTCAAATCGCGCGCCCATTAGTCCCGCGCAATCATTTCATCTCCTCTCGCTTGATGCGCTCTGTGTGTCGCAGCGGCCCGAGATCGTGTGACGCAAGGGGACGGGACGAATGGCGCGATCATCATCCATCAAGGAGCGGCGCAAATAATTACCACCGCCAAACAAGAATAAGAGGTGAAATAAATAAACATTAAGGGGCGTCGTGCCGATGTGGAGCACAAGACACAACAGGTACCACATTTGGAATCCTTCCAATTGCATGTATTTACGGTGTAATTTGTCTGCTGAAAATGCTTAAACTGCAGCGCTGCACGAAGGATAATTGGGTCTGGGCTGGCCGCAGCGTTTGGGTTGCACTTTGTGGCGGCGGCGCGGCGGAGTGCTCTTGACGGAGACGAAAAAGTGTGTCTCGCAAGAAATCGCTGAAAAGATGAGACGACTTGTTGATTGTTGAGGAACATCTTGATGAACTTGATCTCTTAGTCGGGCTGGTAGTTTGGCGGTGCTTAATTACGTGCTGTCGTTAGATCATGTATTCTTGTAAGAGACGAGACAATGTTGAGCGAGTTGCGCAAGAGCGTCAACGAGTTTTTCGGAAAGGCTACGTGCAAAGAAATCCCTCAAAAAGTGCCGACGGCAGAGGGTGAGGGCTGGTGATTCGTGACTGAGTCTTAAAATATCGATGGTATAACGAGGGATAGTAGAAATTGAATTGCTGCGTCTCAGTTGTCGAGTTGGCGCCCAAAAGGTTGTGGTTACTTTTTACGTTTCAATCGATTTGTTTGCATTCATCGTCTCATGTCGTTCGCTGAAGAGCCAGCCATGCATTCTGCTTTCGGAAAGCGATGCCATCGATGTAAGTGCAAGTTGACGACGACAGCCGTTCTAAATTTGGTTCTCTGCCGGTACTTCGGGCAGGCGAGTTAAGCTTCGATCAAATACTGGACTGCCTCTAACCAGAGCTTATTGAGATGTCTTTATTCAGCCTAGCCGAGTCCCCAGTAGCATCCTGTTTGGAAGAACCCTTTTACAAGAACTTCGTCATCGCCTCGCTTTTACGAGACTTAGTTGAAGTCCGAGAAGGCGACCGGGCGAAGTTTTGATCAAACATTCCATCCATTCCCTGGTAGCACAATGAAAAGCGGTTGAATGTGCATGTTTCTATATCGGACGCGCCACCATTCATTTTCACGATACCACACCTCTAGAGTCCTTGAAAATGTTCCAAGGACATGACAAGAAATGAAAACATGAAAAGAAAAGTCCTTCTGTGTCGGCATATAAACATAGGCTCCTCCACTCCTCCCCTAGACGATTTAGGCCCACATCCACCTCGGACTGTTGCGCTCCTCGATGAAGAAGAACCTCCGATAGCAGAGGTCTGACATTACTTACAAGTACAACTACGTGCCCAAGGCCACAGTGGCGCTCTACACCAGTAGAAAAGCCATATACAAAAAATTAAGGTCTGCGGTAGGCATTGTAGGCGTAAGCATTGTCCCGCCCTTTTTGCTATATGGTGCAGTGGCTTATACTAGGCAAGAGGCTTCCATCACACTGTCCGGAAAAGAGTCCAGGGACAGGCCACGGTCGGTATCGGAAGCTCGCTCAGATCTACCCATGATCTCTTCGGCCAGGAAATGGACTCTTCTCAATAGCCCACATCCGGTCACAGTACCACAATTCTGCAAAAAACTGGACTTCCGACATGGAAACATCGACAGCTTGTCATCAAGAAACTTTCTTCTTAAGATCGCCGAATCTCTGATACTGGACAGGGAGAATATCAACCACTCAGGAACTAGTCACTCGTCTTCGGCTGGTTCCACAATGCAGGAGGTGGACAGCTTTGTCTTCTGTGAAGATTTAGACGTCTCTCCAAGGGCTCCTGACAATGAAAGATGCAATGTCATGGCTTACGTAGAATTTAATATCAGCTCGTAAGATTTCCATGGACAGTCAGACCGTCATAAGTGAGTTCCACTGAAATTCAAAATCGCTTATCTCTGACGACTGATCAAGTTCCAAATACGCCTGTGTTGACGAAACTCAAGAATTTGTTAGGGAAGCTACATCTCTGGCCATTTCCCTGAACACGAGTCTGTTGGAATTCCCCTTTCAACTTGTAAACAGCAACCCTTTTGACCACAACGAAATGGAGATGAACTGGCCTAACCTGAACCGAAACTGAGTCAAAGTATATGCTCAAGGAACATGTATATAATTGAGGTGCCTTGGTGACTCGATCTCTTTCAAATGACGAGGAAGAGCAAGTAAGAGTGTGTCCGTGAATTTGCATACTTGTCCGAGTCAGACATCTCTTAGAGAGTCAGACTTCTAGACTTCTTCAACGATCTCAGCGATCAATGTGAAATTACAATCGAAAATCCCTTCTGTGGGTAATGTATTAATTCGAGATTAATCCATTTGTTGACAGTGGGCGATGGACTATATCGGATCTAAGTGCATCTCGCTAAGCTGCCGCAACCTACTCACTTGTACAACGTCAGCAGTAGAGGCGACATGCTAGAAAAAGCTCTTGAGTCTGTCCGAGTTAAATATACTTCAAGCAGACAATAGTTAAGCCGATGGAAAATTAACACGTTGCAGTTAAGGACGCGTCTCAAAAAACTCGTACACATTTGCTCTGTTTCGGTGCTTCGACCAGAGAAGGAATAAATTTCGACAGTCTGCCAAATTACCTCCATCACCATGCTTAGAGAGTAAGACACTAACCAAGAAACTGAGCAAATTGTTCAGCATTACAGATCTCTAAACTTTACTTTTTCTACGCTAACAGAAAGGCAATCGTTGTAAAAAGGGGTCTCCAACCACACATGACCCACTGGTTGTACACCACAGTTGTCCGACGCGTACGGCATAATTGTCTGTTGGCTCGAACTAGACAAAGTCTCATGAAAGTACACCGGCAAGCGTCTCTCGATAGTTCCCTCAGAATTGGCATGTATGCATGCAATGCGTTTGGCATCATCTCAATCCACTTGACTTGCTTGGACGACAAATGCTGGCAAAGCTCCTCGCCTGGATTCCTCCTTGAATTGAAGAAATTGGGGTCTGTCACAAAAGATACTAGCACTGCGACCATAAAGTTCTATTAAACCAACTCGTTTGGTTGGATCTATGTGCTGTCTTCAAAATCAGCTTGAAAGTCTTTTCCGGTTACGGATGTTCCGTTCATTGTTATGAATCTCTGTCTGGCAAGTTTGGTTCTTAGAGAGAATACATTAGGACAAATCTCTTCCACCTTCGCGCAATAGGAGCAAATAACCCTCAAAATGACTCTGAAAAGAGCTGCATGGGAGGGTAGCACTTAGAAAGTAAAGGTATGAATAGGGGGCACAATAGATATTAAGGTAGCGGTGCAATTTTAAGGGCCGATGTTGATTTTGAATAAAACACAAATTATTTAGGAAATTATTGTCATTTCTTTTTATTATGATAATATTGGTATGGCTCAATTATGTATGGAACAAAATATCGGCCAAATGGCCGCCGCGACCTCGGCGGCACACCTCCATCCGGTGGTCCAAATTTTCGATGACGCTGAAGCATAATTGAAGTTCTATGCCGTTAATGTGCCGAATTATCTCATCCTTTAGCTCTTGAATTGTTGCTGGCTTATGGACGTACACCTTTTCTTTCAAATAACTCCAAAGAAAAGAATCCAATGGTGTCAAATCTTGGCGGCCAATTGACATCGTCACCACGTGAGATAACACGGCCATTGAATTTGGCGCGCAAAAGAGCCATTGTTTCGTTAGCTGTGTGGCAAGTGGCACCGTCCTTTTGAAACCACATATCGTCCACATTCATATCTTTCAATTTGGGTCATAAAAAGTTCGTTATCATTCGTATCACGATAGCGAACACCATTCACATTTTGGAAAAAATACGGCCCGATGATGCCGCCAGTCCATAAACCGCACCAAACAGTCACTCTTTGTGGGTGCATTGTTTTTTCGACATTCACTCTTGGATTATCATTCGCCCAAATGCGGCAATTCTGCTTATTGACGAATCCACTGAGTTGAAAATGTGCCTCATCACTGAAGATGATTTTCTTCGAAAATTTGATCATCCACTGTTGCCATTTCTTGCCACCATTCTGACCATTGACGGAGCTTGAAATGGCCAAGAGGCTTTAGTTCTTGAGTCAATTGCACCTTGTAAGCGTGTAAATGCAAGTCTTTATGCATAATGTTCATCAACGACGAGCGTGAGAGGTGCAATTGTTGGGCACGACGACGAGTTGAGGTGGACGGCTCTTCAGCCACACTATCGCGAACAGCAGCAATATTTTCTGCAGTACCAGCTGTACGAGCATGCACTGGTGTTTTCACATCTCCTACAGACCCGGTTTTGCTCAAATTTTTGCACGATTTTTCCGATTGTACGCACATTTGGACGGCCTCATTTTGGAAAAAATACGACCCGGTGATGCCGCCAGCCCATAAACCGCACCAAACAGTCGCTCTTTGTGGGTGCATTGGTTTTTCGACAATCACTCGTGGATTGTCATCGCGTTGCTCGATTGTGTATCTTTCCATGGTTCAAATTGAGTTAGTCTGAAATTGAGAAATGTCAAATGAAATGCAGAAAAAAACTTGACGTTTCGGTGTGGTTCACATTCAACATCGGCCCTTAAAATAAACCTTTAGTACCATTAGTGAACGAATCAGGGTCTCTGCAGAACCTTGCACATCAGCTTTTGGGTACACTAAACGACGTACAGCCGCAGAACGTCGTGTATGATAGGTGAACTCATTCATTAACTTCGTCTTGAGTACTCATCTGGTCTTCTGCTTCTGCTTCTGCTTCTAGCCGTCTTCCTTCTTCTACATACCCCGTATACAGAACAGATTTCGAGGAGTGTGTCAAAGATTGTGATCTATTTCCGTCTTATTCGACTCCCACAAGCCCTTCAAATTAGCTTGACCCCACTTGTAGGCCGACGTTGATGAAGTCTAATTGATTCATTTCCATCATCTTCTTTCATTAACTAGCCAGGCACTGCCCCCAATCCAATTGCCAAGTTCCTGACTTCTATTTAAAAGAAACCAATAAATTCAGCGGCATCCGCATTTACTCGTAACCTATCGATAGTTTATTCGAAAGAAGAAAAAAACGAAACTTTCTCGTGTGTGTTTACTGACACTAAACAACGAGTTCCTCGAGGCCCACTCGACTGTCTTCACTAGCTTTTGTTTGGTTTTCGCTTGTGCAACGCCAGTCAAGGTGGGGTGCTGTGCCGACAGCAAATAGAAAATGTTCCACTATTTGAATAGACACGAAAAAAGAAGAGATCAAATTGCCCAACAGCAGACTCGGTAGGAAATTTGGTGTTTGCGAGATAGCGAAGGTTTGGTAAATTTAGTCAAGTCGACAGGGATTACCTTGGCAGAGGAGCAAACAAACGCCCTTATCTGCTTATCCACGAATAGCCATAAGTAGTCATCGTAGACGGTATCGGGGTGGCTCGTCATCGCAACATCTGCCTGGCTTAACAGAGAGTTCCACTATTTGTATTCGAAAAACTTGTTGGAATGCAGCCTTTGGTTAGGTTAGTGGATAGACATGTAAGCCACGTCGCACTGTGGACCCACTGTGATGTTCGTGGGGGCCATTGATCCTCCGTCTGTTGCCCAGCCATCCTAGAATTCAAATAAAGCTCAAAAGAAGAGGTTACAGGGATTTTTGGCTGGAACATCGAGGTCTTGGAAGAAGTGTTCTACCATTGTTTTGTATCTCAATTGGCAAAAACTGAGGCCGTGGCAAATGTAGAGACGAGTGTCCTCTTTGAGAAATAAAGTCATTGGCTCATGGTCCCATTTTCATTTCGTGGTACTTCAGATGATTATTGTCTGTTAATGCTCTATCTACCATCCCGCGCAACTTTTGCAGCCTTAGGAGAACGTGAACGATTCACGAATGCACTCCCAACTGAAGCCAGCGAATTGGCTGGGATAGAGGCCAAAGCCAAGTGGAAGTTTTGCTGTTTAACAAGGCGCAGCAAGTAAGACACAAACCAAGAGGCTGAACAAGTTGTTCAGACATGCAGCTGGAAGTCTAGCGAAGTCTAGTCTACGTCAGTTGAAAAGCAATCGATGTAAAATGAGTTCTCCAAATGATCACACTGACCCACTGGTTGTATACCAAAGTCGTCCGACGTGTACGGCATAATTGATTGTCTGGTGGCCCGTACTCGACAATGTCTCATGATAGTTCACCGGCAAGCATCTCTCGATAGCTCACTCAGAACTGCCCTTGCAGATGCGTTTGGCATCAACTGATTCCACTGGACTTGCTTCGACGACAAACGCTAGCAAACCCGCCTGGACTCATCCTCTTTGAATTGAAGAAATCGGGGTGTATCACAAAAGACACTAGTACTGCGACCATAAAGATCTGTTGTAGTCCCTTCGTTTAGTCTAGGATTTAAGTGCTGTCTTCAAAAATGTTACAAGTCTTCTAGATGGGATTTCTTGAAAGTCTTACCCTGAATCTCATCATCATCATCATCTTCTGAAAGGGGTCGCGGGGGTAAACCACGCACGAGAGATCTCCAGGCAACTCGATCCTCCGCCATCGACTCTAACTCATCAGGAGCAATGCCCAAGCGTAACCCGGCGAGTTTTTTGACTTGGTCCAACCACCTCGTCCTGGGTCTGCCAAGCGGTCGCCTACCTGATGGAATCGCATTCAACGCCCGCCTCGGCAGTCGTGATGATGGGGACATTCGTGCCGCGTGACCAAACCACCGAAGCAAAGCCCTTTCCGTTCGAAGAAGCAGCTGCTCAATGTTGAGTTCCTCGCGCACTGCCGTGTTTCTCACCCTATCCCGGCGAGTAATTCCCACAACAGCACGAAGAAATCTCATCTCAGCAGCTTGCACTAGCGATCTAATTCCTTCGGTCATTACCCAAATTTCAAGACCATAGGTGAATCTCTGTCTGGCAAATTATGGGCAGTCGATTAGTATGTGATTCATAGTTTCCTTAGCCTGGCCACAGTCAGATTTCTGTATTGGCGATATCGATTTTATGGAGGTGATAGTTAGTTACACGCTCCGTGTCCTGTTAGTGCTCCAGATAGCATTCTTAGGTTCTAGAGCCTCTACAGCTCGTTTGGGATTGTAGTTTTGTTCCATGAAAATGAGTCTACTGGTTAGTCCAAAACTGGTTCCTTTATTGGGTGTGGGTTTGTGTCCGTGTTGTTGAATTCAAAAAGAGGGGGCTTGTATGTCAGCTTTTTTATTGCCTTCATGGTCTTCATGTCCTGGCAACCAAGTCAGCTTTAGTATGTTGTCTGGGATTCCTCCTTGCAGTGACACATTTTCAACGAGCACACATCGGGAATTTGAATTTGACAACTTACCCAAACTTACCCGATCTCACAAAACGACGCCACAGTTCGTTACCAATAACCTTATACCATGAGTCTCCTTCTGTAGAGAATACTTCCAGAGCACTGTAGCGGCGATCACGGGAAGCACTGCATTGGATAAAATGAGGCAGGCATTAAAGCACTGTAATCAGTCGCCTTTAACTCAAAACTGACATCAAACTCTCGTCTATTTCTGGATGATGGTGTCTGAGTAGTTCAATATTCGTCTTCACTGAGTGGCAGAACAGAATACAGATTCCGGACAAATATGGCGCGGATGAGTGCCTCAATAAGGATGCGCTGCAAACTTTGATTACGAAGGAATGTAGCTTAACTAAAAAACACGAGATTAGATGGTCAAACACCTTCGCTGTAATCAATAGCTCTTGGTGTCATTACGGGACACATCCTCTTGCGAGATCACGCCAGGAGTCTGTCAGTGCCGTGTGGCATCGCAAACGACTTCTGCAGATGCAGCTTAGGACGGGGAGGAGATAGGAAGTGGGCTTTGATGTCTAGCAGTCGATAATGCACGAAATGCAAACAGACTTCCAGAGCACTGTATCAGCGATCACTGGCTCAAATCTTAACAGACAGGCATTAAAGCACTGGAATCAGTGTCCTTTAACTCAACACTGACTGAGTAGTTCAATATGCACCTACGCTGAGTGGCAGAACAGAAGACAAATTCTGGACAATTATGCCGCGGATAAGTGCGTAAATAAGGATGCTCTGCAAGCTTAACTAAACAACACGAGATGGGTGGCATGGAGTACATGAAAACCTGCGCTCTAACCAATTGCTCAGATCCAAGTTCCTGGTGACTCACTTTTTCGACGACAATAAGTGATCCGCTAAATCCACATCTCCGAATGGTCCTCACTCCAGTGATTACTGAATCATAACAAAATGTGCCGATTGGCAGTAAAATGCATCACTTCTGCGGTGACATTATCGCTTTTGTTTAGGATCAGTCGATAATGCACGATCGTCATCCTTGTCATCAATCCACGGTCTGATCCAAGCCTGTGCCAATGCCGCCTTGCCACCTTGAAGCTCTCTGAGACGCTCCTTACAGTCATCCGGACCAAATTGTCCGTCGGTAGATAAACTAAAGCTTCGACGTATCCTACTTTCTTAACCAAGGAGGCTTTAAAGACCTTCTTCGCTGCTTCCCATAGTCAGCAGCTCTCCAAGGTGGTCGGGTCCGATGTCGCTCTTGGCTGATGATTCCCCTCATCAAGACCAAGTCCAAATTCGTTTTTACGCCGGAGGCTCGGGTTTGCCTCGTCTTTTTTTTTTGAACCAAGAGGGTCCTAGCCTTCCGTACATCTTGAGAAATCGTACAGATGGCGCTTATTTTTTGTCGGCCACAACTTGTTGTCGTCCATTCGCCGTTTACTCAAACAGGACGAAATGTTCATTGCCTGCCTTTGTGGTCGGAAACATCTTTCACCCCCAAGTCGCCAGGTACCTCTGTTAATTGCTTCAATTCCACAAAGGTCGTCCTTAACCTCAGCCGTCAGTGATTTGATTCCGTTTCTAGAAGTTCCTAGAAGACGACCTCAACGTCACTATGTCACCCCATCTCGGGGCGAAGACACTCCCATCAAGGTTGCATTCAAAACTTGTTCTTTTTCATTTGCTCCAATATCCGTTGGGAATGGCAGAAATGACCTGTCCCACAGACACTTCCGCTGCAGGTACGATCCATTCTCGTTTCATTTTGCCCATCCACCTGCGCGTCGGTGTGTCCACCTCGCAGACATACTGTACAACGAGCGTCTCCCACTTAAGTGGCGGTCATTTCTCCTCCACTTGCCTTCGAGGTGAGAATTCACGATGACTTTCTGCATCGTTCGTCTTGCCGCATCCCGCACGTCGCTCCCGATGCTGCTGCTGCATGAATGAAGAATTCCCAGCTCTGACTGAATGCCCAATGCGACCGGCAACGCTGATGGTGGTGATGATGATGATGATGATGATGATGGGAGGTGTAGGAGGACGTGGACGATTTCAGTGGAGCATTATGCTGTGGAACCGTGAACGGCATGCACCATTTGCATTTAATTCTGCGATTGATAAATGCATTTTAGACAAACGACTGGCCATCAATAGCCGCAGTTGGGAATCCCCAGCGCGAGCTGAAGACGCGCTCCGCCGCGCCGCTCAAAGACCGACTGTGTCTTGGCCTCGATTCATGAAGTTTTTGTTTGTTCGTCTCTGATATGTCACTCTAGTCAACTCATTAATTATGAATGCAAGGGCTGAGCTAGCGCATGAAGATAAATCAATTTTTGGGGCCTCCTCACTATAAATAGAATTTTCAGCTTGAAAGTGCTCGCCATGGAACCGCATCGGCCGCAGCCACCCTAATCCACCGGTGCTCGGGGGGCGATAATTTATGATGACGTGTCCTAGAGGCGGTGGCGATTTTTCTTGTTTTTCCCTATTTCTCATGAAATTTGACACATGACTGTACGGATTATTATTTATTTTTAATTGCAACTCTGGCGGGCGGGGCGTATCGATCATCTTCAGCGGGCGGGCGGGCGGTCGTGTGTACCGGTTCCCCGACACTCCGACCCGATACGCATCATTTGGGTGCTAATTAATGGTGAGGTGCTTGAATTTGGCATCGAATTGATGTTGGTATGCGGGGAAGTTGTCAAAATGAGGAGATCTGAGTATCCACTGAGAGAGCGAGAGATTGCCTGTGAAATTTATTTGATGTTTTTGGCTTCAGTCTGGTGTTTTGTTTTGTGTTGGGAATGGTTGTATATTTGATCGATTTTTGGAGCAATGTTGACGATGATGATGAGATGCACGGAGGTGGAGCACAGATCGTTGGCCGTTGATGTGAATTCTTGGGTAATTTGCTTTATGATTAAAGGCTACCTCAGTTTGGAAGCATTCAAAGCTAAGGAGGGTCTTGTTTCAAATCGTCGCCAGGAGAGCCCAACATTTTGAGTATACATCTAATTATTCGTGATAACATGGCACGTACGTACTCGTCACAATATGATCGTTTAAGAAAAATTTGAAATCTAGATAATAATAATAAGATAAAATAAGATTCACGTGAAATTAAGTTACTGAGTATGTGTCACGTACAATTTCACGCACTTGCTAATTTCACGTAAATAATATGATCCACGTACAAACATGTCACACAACACCAAAGTCACTACTGTGGCCTAAATATATGTACGGGAAATCAATTTGAGGTATATCGTGTGCCTTCTAGGAGCACGTCGACAGGTACGTGATCACATGTGTCTGCGCATTGTACTGGAAAATGAGCGAGTCCGATTGCAATGAAATTGGTTTTTGCGTGTGTAAACTAGAGTTCAGAAGTTGCCTATGAATATTATGAAGTTTTCAGAAGAATTTGAAATTCACGTGAAATTAAGTCACGGAGTAAGTGGTGCAATCTTTGGTGCATGTGAAATGTACCGCGATCTTCAGATTCAGAGGCTGTTTGTAATTAGATTCACATTCACATTCACATTCACTTCGCGTACTATTTCACGCACTTGGTAATTTCACGTGAACAGTCACGTGATCACATACGTTTCTGCGCATTATACAATGAACGGCTTTGATTGCAATGGTTTAGGGCAACTTTTTAGAAGAAATCAAGTTTCATTAGATTCACGTGGAATTAAGTCACGGAGTACGGGGTACGACTGTGATCCATTTAAATTCTACATCGACCTTAAAGCGAAATTCGGATTTTGACTCTGTTTGTAATTCGATTCACATGAAATTAAATCATGGAGTACGTGCCACGTATTATTTCACGCACTTGTTAATTTCACGTACATAATATGTTCACGTTCGCACGTGAAATTGATGGGTATAATTCCCAAGTCGGTATTTTTCGCACAACGAGAGAAAATGTTAGCTGGACACCCAATTGAGTTTATTACACGCGATAACATGAACAAAATACGGTGTTGGTGGAATTTTGGGGCGTAATAACCTTATTGGACGTTCCTGCTCCGTCGTGTAATTTGTTTGATTTTTGCGTGACATTTTTGACATCGTCGAAGACGTCGCTAGTCTCTGATGCTTTAAGAGGTTTCTGTCAACCAGGAGAAGCCAGTCATCACTTTTAAGGGCACATGCACAAGTCGAGCGATGTGCTTGCTTAAGTTACAATCTTTGGTTTGGGGACCCTATGAACTCTCAAACCTCGACCAAATCAAGAAACCAATGCGCCCACAGAGAGATCACAGATGTCTTTATCAGCAAAGTCTGCTTTTTATGTTCTAGTTCGATTTTGTTTAGCCGCCATTTGGTGTCAATAACAATTGGCTACGAAGCTTCTAAGCGACAACATGTTTCTCATACAAAAACGCTTTAAATGGGAAAGAAGGGATTACAAATGCAGAGGCTGGACAAACAGGATATTATTATTATTTATTCCACTAGATAAGAACTCAAACTCTTTTGATTTGTATTCGAGAAGGAACTTAGTACAATATCTCCAAATCTGTATGTTCTCCTTGATCAGTCAGTATTCCTTCCAAATCACCATGTTTTCCTTGAGCTTGATAGTTCTCAGCATCCTTTCAAGACGAAGTGATGTCGAATGTCAAAAATTATCATCGGCTTCATTTGAACTTCTGCCAGTTTCGGTGAAATTCAGTGGAATTCTTGCACAGCTCTCCTCTGTCATCAGACACGAATGGTCCCACAAACAAGGTTTCTTCAACTACGGCCTTGAGTTGGCAATCGGTTGCGAGTCTTCACACACCACGGACCATCACGATCGACAGCTGCTCAAATGCGCCACAACAACAGCTTACAAGTCGAATAACCCCACTATTGGTGGGGGATAAATAAAAATCCAAAGAAGATCTTTTGCACGTTTTTGCTGCGCGAAAGCTCACATAATCCCCTCCGTTCACAACATGTGCGTAACTTGAACACCGCATTCAAGGGCAATTCCGTTCCGGGGATTCATTACGCAAAATTGATGCCAAAAGCGAATCACGGATAATTGTGAAGTCTTGCGCCCGCGCTCGGATTGCTGTGCTCCTCAACGCATACACTTCCTTCCGTCCGAGTGCCGAGCACCCATCATCGGAATTAAATTGCCAATAAAGTCGCTATTAATAGCAAAACGTTCGTTTTGACTGACGACGCATGTATGTGTACTTCTACTCGTCATTAGAAGAAAATACAAGCAGACGAGTGAGAGAAAAAAAGAAATCTAAAAATATTTCCTTGGAAATTCCTTCAATTTTTTATATCTTTTTCATCGGAAAGCCATCGTGCTCCCCGACGTGGTCGTCGTCGGCGCAGCATATCACAATGCATTTGGGCGAGATCACCGCCCAGTGCGTCGGCTGTGTGCTCATTTTACTTTATTTCCCATCGACCTAGTTACAGCGCTAGTTTAAGCATGAAATTAAAGATATTTTCACGTTTCCCCAAGACGACGACGACTGCGAAGAGGAAGAGAAATCCCCTCACGTCCGTTTTCGAGCGGACACCATTTGTCTGTCACGACAAAGCCCGACAGCGGCTTTAATTTGATCAAATAATTTATGTAACGAATCTATGAGCGAGTGGAAAGGGGGAAGTGGGCGTATGGATGTGCATTCAGACAAAGGGCCAAATTCACTAATTAAAGTGCGTGCCGGAATAGTTTTCACAAATCCCCTGTGAACCTCGCAAAGCGTCTCCAATTTGCTCTAAGTGCGAGTGTCCACCTGACATCATCGCATTCGAAGCGATTTTATTCCTTTATTATGTTATGGCTGGCGGGGTGAATCCGGCGGATTAAATGCTTTTCACAGCCAGCCACGGATGGACACTGGGTTGGCGTGGAGTCGTCGCCTCTCTTGCTTCCGCCAGTGTTTTGAAAGCGATTTTGTGTACACTTCGCTCGCTGTTGGATCTCGTGAAATTATAAACAACTTATTGAAGAAAAAAAATATCTGTTTTTTTTTTTTAGTGAAGGGGAAGCTATTAACACGAATTGTGGCGCGTTTCAGGAACGCTCTCATAAAAGCTGTGCCCCGGAACAGATGATAATCGGAGGAAGTTAGTCTGTAGCGAATGCGGAATGGGATTTTGCTTTTCTTTTGATCTTTAAATTGAGTCTGTTGCTCCTCTTTGATTTCGCCTCATCGACGAGGGCTGCTATTTGGTTTTTATGAACTGCGGGTAAACATCGACGAGGGCGGTGGTGACGGAGGCAGCGATTCGAGAATTGACCAAGTGTCTCGCTATAGAGCGTCGGACGAATTTGCGCGAGTGAATGCATTTGAGCATGCGGTGCGACGATGTGGGTTTCGGTTCTTAACTTTCATAATTCACATCTCCACCTCTCTGACGATGCTCAGAGAGCCAAGAATGGCGTTGAATCACGTTGCCGTGAGATGATCTCAGGTGAACATGATGACTCGATGTTGGGTACCAGGGCATACTAGCATCCAATGCAACGAAAACAAGGATCGAAGCTGAGGGAAACTGTAGCAATACCGAATGCATACACGCCGCTTAGCTGAATATACGGGAAAAAATGGTTCTGGATAGACCCAGAATTAGAAGGCTTGGTCTGAGTATTTTAGCAATAGCAAGGGAGTTGAGTATCCTTTTTGGTAGACGTTGATCCAGCAGAGATGCCTGGGATGTCTCGGTTTCAGCCCCTTTTCTGGCATGTTCACCCGCTGCCTTATTGTGGGTCACTGTGACCTGATGCCAAGCAAAAAGTTATCGAGTGCTGCTCGCTGAGAAACCTTCAAATCTTCGCGGCAGTCTGGTACCAGCTTGGACTTAATTTCTGTTGCTTTAATGGCTTAAATGGCTTGACTCTCATTTAGAATAGTAAATTCAGCCGGAGGCATTTCCAACATTTGTATCATTTGGCCGCTTGACTGCTAGGACCTACGCTTAAAAAAACACTGCCATAGACAGGGATTTTTTGTCTGCAGTTTGTAAACGCTTCACTGGAGCACTCAGACTCAAAAACCGGTCCATTGTACTATCAGGTGGCAAGCTACAGTTTCTGAAATTGTATCTCGGAGGAATACTACCAGCGCTTCTATGATGATAAGCCACCGTCATCAGCTCTCACCTCATCAGCACCAAGTAACTGCCACCTGATCCGAGGAAAGGCGGGACAGTGGCAGAGGAGGTTCAGTGCAGTGTCGCCGTCTTCTCCACAGGCATCGCTGAATGTTATGGCGTAGGTGCAGTGACCCGTTCGTAATTCGTCTGCAGTTTTTTCTGTCAAGAGATTATAAGAATGTCACGGATTTTTTACTGACGTCAGCTTCGTTTGTCTAGATCCTGGAGAGTCGTGCCATCTCCGGTTGTGTTCTCGAGAAGCCCAACCATCGATGGACGCCGATTTTCCCAAAGCAGGTTCGGGTCATCGGCGATCTCATTTTCCGTGATTATAATGGCGATCAAATTCAGAGAAGACTTGCATTCATTAACTATCCTGAAAGTGGTTAAAGGGTTGAGTAAGGCCTTAAGCACAGCTTGGCTGTCGCTACAGACACAAATACCCCGGCCCTTCCACCTTTACTATACTATATAGATCGGGACAATTAGGATCGCATAGGTTTCCGCTTGTAAAACCTAAGCAGTCCTTTCCTGGCTGAGATTCTGGCCACAGCCAGTCCTGACTGCGCACCGAAAGTCGACTTTGTGCGTCAGATTGCATATCCACGAGACTAGGGTCAAAGGAAATACGGTGCACAGGTCATCGAAACTGCAGTGCGAGTTGTACCAAAGACCACTTATTTTTAAACGGAAGAAGGCATTCAGAGTGCACCCCATGATGTGACTATCAAGAGGAGGGGGCGAGAGATTCAGAAGTGCGAAGACCGGAATACGGATGGAGTGCAGTGCATGTTTAACCATTCGGAGAAATACCCGCGCCTGTGAATTTTAACATCTTCGATCCATCTGTATAGACCGGAAGTGTATTTCGAAGTCAAGGAACGGAGGAATATACATACTGGCTTTGGACTTGGTGACTAATTTGTAGCCTATCTAGTCTAAACGGCATGTCCAGTGGAATTTGGGGGACCAACCGCTGCCTTGGCTGATTCGTATGGCGGTCTTTGTAGCAGTCATCTGCATAAAGAGACCAAAAGGTAGTAGATATTGCAACCAAGCCCTCCGAACGACTGCTCCTGTCACACCAACTCTCTGGATTCTTGTAATTTAGTGGTTTTCAAAGAGCCCTGCCACCAGACTAAGCTGTCATAAGTGAAAATAGGTCCGGCAATCGCTGTGTACAGCCACAGCAATTGCATTGGGGCTTGGACCCCATTTTTAAACCAAATATTCTGATGGTCTGTTACAGAGCACGGGAGGATGCTTTCGTGACTCTTTCATGGACATAGACAGAAACAAGAACCCACTCGGTTTTATGCGGATTCACTGGCAATGTTCAGAGAGTCATGACTGCCAAGCGTTGCCGTTTAGTTGTTGATGTCACCTTTCGTCGTATGAGTCAATCAAAGCCAAAGAGGTAGCTGGAGCAGTCAAAACTAAGTCCACCCAGACTGTCGTGCCGACCGACAAAGAAGAAGTTCTACCAGACTTCAATCAAACTGCGGGAAAAAGAAGGTAATCCGCACAGACTTTCCAGGGCTCTCAGTGAAATGTACTAGATCTGGTCAGTCATTGAAGTCTGAGGGAATCTTCGACTGTGCAAACGGTGTACGAAGCGGGCCCTCTAATTCAGTTTGTCAGTCAAAGACGATGCAGGGAGATTTATACCAGATTCAGTCGCACTAACAAGCCTCTTTGCAAGAACATTGAGTGCGACACCAACTGCAGTCAGTATAGACGAAAAAAGCGAAAAATGCAAGAAAAATCCGACCGTCAATCTGCGAGAATTAAATAAATTAAAACATCTCACGGAGAATGATGAATATGACGCAAATGGCATCTACCGCATCACTTGCAATTAATTGCACTTCAACTCAATTCGCTTAATTGCTGCACCTCAACATCAACTTGACGCATATTCACACTCCCGCCTGAGCGGATAAACCCTGAATGCATTCATCGCATCTGTCAAAGGCTCGCAATGGCCGACAAAATCAAACAGAAAAACCCACAACCAACACAAGTCAAGTAGTCAAAGGGCGGTGTTCCCCCCGTGTAGGTACCAGAACTATGCATTGCACGTATCCGAAATGAATTCATACTCTGCGTACGTATTAATTCGCTCAAATGATTCAGATTTGGCTATATATAGACTGTGGAATTTCAATTACGCGGACCAAGAAAACCGCCAGAGCCCATTCTGCACGAGAATGCACGCAAGACGGCGGCGGCGGAGGCGGCTCTATTCGATTCCCAGTTTCATTGTTTGCCAGCACAAAACATGAGTCTCTGTGAGAGAGACTTCTTAAATAATCATCTCAGTCGCAGTCGTCAGTGCTGCCGCGTCGAGAGCCAAGAAGGGGTGGGAACTTATTTAAATTAATTTATATCTTTTTTTTTTTTCTCGTTTTTGACTTGGCCTTTTTGTTTCTCGTTTCATTCGAAAATCAATCATGGTCGGGTGGAAGTGGCTGTTTGTCGGATTGGCTACATTTTAAAGAAAACAGACGGTACATCTGGTCTGCCCGTGTATATGCCGATCGGTTCTTTTCAGTTATTTTCGGATAAGATCCGCTGAACAGGTTGCGGTCGGGATCAAGAGATATGTTTGGCGATTAATTTCGTGATGAATTTCACTCGAAGCGGCAGACGCGTTCGCGTTTAATTTATTATTAATGTGTGAGACCGAGCATCTCGTAATTAAGGTGATATCTGGTTTTGATTAGCAGGTGAGTGGCAAGACTATGATTATGTCATCAACATGAGAATCGGCTGAGACAGTGGGTCTCCATGCGAACTGCGTGTGAGTCACTGGTCGTCTGAAAGCTTGTATCAGAGATGGTCATTTGTTTATTTCACTGACATGGCGTACGTTTTCTAGCGACAGCTAATACCTCAGCCGTTTGAACTTCACGCTTGTGACAACAAAAACCAATTTTTAAATAAAATTAGAAGAGGAATTCTGTCGGCAGCAGGTACCAGAATTGCTGTCTTGGCAGTCAAAGTGACAAGAATGTTTGTCAATTTCTAGAATGAATGGACATTCCCTATTATAAGAAAATTTCTTTCAAATTATTTTCAAGCATAGTACGACCGCACGAGTAGTGAGGGCACAAACCGTGAGGAATTGACGAAAGAGCAAGTGTGACAAGCCTTGACAATCATGCACTGTATGCATTATGATTCATGGTTCCATGCTGTATTAAGCTGGAAACGCATTATCAAAGATGACATGTCAACAAAGCCTCCATGTCTGCAAGTAGGGACTACATCCTTCCATGGTGTGCTGGCCCTTCGTATCAGTCCTTTGGTCTGTACAACTCACTGGAGTAGCAGTATGATGAACGGCGTCAAACAAATGTAACCTCCTTTAACCGTGTGCAACGGATAGTTGGCGTGTGTATCAGCGGAGTGCTGAAGTCAATGCATTGCACAGGTCGTCACACACTCCCCCTTTGGTAGAAAAGTAGCAGTCAATGAAAATGCGGACGGGTATCCCTTCTGAGCACTTTACCATCCTTGACCGATTTGGATTCCTCCCTCAATTTTCAAAAAAGCACACTCTCAAGATCGTCTTGAGATTTTGACAACCAGACACTGGTTGGTCCTCTGCGCATCTTCAGACACGTGTTAAACATTGACGAAGGCGTTGGGATAGTTTCATTCCAATTATCGTTTCGATTACCGAACCACTGTACCGTGTATGAAGCTTTGTCCCGACTCAAGAACAACGTGATATATTCTATCAGTCAGGTGGTAAGTTTTCACGAAACGAATAAAAAAAAATGTGGGTATTGAATCAATATTATTGACTACAGTGTGGGCCAAATACAAGTTTCTTTTTAAAAATGCAATAAAATGAACAAAATTAAATGTTTTCTTTGTATCATGGCTTTATTGGTAAGAACAAGTATTCCCATTAATTAGGCAATACAACGTCATTCAAGTGACTGCCTCGGCTGGCTTCGCAGTAGCGCATTCTGTCACCTCAATTCTCCAAGACCTTGCGGATGGTTTCGTGCGGTAGCTCACGAATTGCTCGAATCGTTACCAGATTATTGGTATGACATTGGTTTCTTTACAGTTCCCCACAAAATAGTCAAAACGCAGCTCCGAGACGGCCAATTGACATCGCCGAAAGTTTCAACGGGTAACAAAAGACCTGACTGCATTTGCAGCGGATTCTTATAAAAGGTGATTTTTTGAAAGCTATAGGAAAGTTTTTCAAAAAAAAAAACACATGAAATTCAGAAATGTATCAAATCTTTATTTGAATCGATAGTACGGTCCATATAATTTAATGTTTGAAGATTATTTCATGCAAATGTTGACCTTGACTGCGCCTCAAATGGTCCATCCGCTTAGTCCAATTTTGGCATACTCTTTCCAACATTTCGGCCGGTATCTCACGAATAAATGCTTCAATGTTGTCTTCCAATGCGTCAATTGAAACGGGCTTGTCTGTATAGACATGAGCCTTAACATAGCCCCACAAAAAATAGTCTAAAGGCGTTAAATCGCACGATCTAGGCGGCCAATTGACCGGTCCCGAACGTGAAATAAAATGTTCACCGAACTCGCCCCTCAATAGGTCCATTGTTGCGCGTGCTGTGTGGCATGTGGCACCGTCTTGTTGAAACCACATGTCATGCAAGTCAAGCTCTTGCATTTTGGGCAAAAAAAAGTTGGATATCTTCTCACGGTAGCGCTCACCATTCACAGTTACGTTACGATTCGCATCATCTTTGAAGAAGTACGGTCCAATGATGCCAACACCAGGACGCACGCAGCCTAGGGATGCCAAACTGGATGACATCGGCCCGCAATCGGGATCGGTGGAGAGACTTGTTGAAAGAGGCCAGGACCGATTCCCGGTTGTATTGCCGATGATGATGATGACAGGGTGGGTCATGTATAAATTTCTTTGCAACTGCAATAAAATGGTTTTATTAGTAAAAAGAAAGATTTTCATTAATTATGGAATACAACGTGGCTGCCCCGGCTGGCCTCGCAGTAGCGCATTCTGTCACCCGAAGACCTTGCTGATGGTTTCAGGCTGTAGCTCACGCATTGCTTGGATGATATTGGCCTTAAGTGCTTGAATCGTTTTCGGATTCTTGGTCCTTCACGGTTCCCCCCAACGAAGTCTAAAGTGGTCAAATCGCAGCTCTGAGGCGACCAATTGACATCTCCAAGACGACTGATAACACGATTTGGGAATTTGGTGCGCAAAAGATCGTTTGTGGCATGGGCTGTGTGGGGTGGCGCGCCACCTGCTTGAACCAGAAGTTGGCAAAATCCATGTCTCTGTCGGTCAAGAGTCGGTTAACATGGCTCTGTAATGCCCACCGTTGACCGAAACATTGTTCCCAGCCTCATTTTCGAAGAAGGCCACAGCAGCAAAATTCTCATCTGTGCACACCACCCTACGACGATGGGGACCATGAGCCATCCATCCACTAGCATACCAGTCTCATGAACATTTTGTGTACAGCAGTCGCGGGGGTGCTTCATTTTGTCGGCCAAAACTTTTCAAAAATACGCACTGTTTGGGCTGCCAGCACTCACTTTGGCAATAAGTTTTGAATATTTCCCAACGTTGTGGAAGCGTAAAGCGACTCATTTCATTCCGCGGAAGTATGATACTAACTTTCTTTCAAGATTTCGAGTGGGAAACAGCTGTCAGTGTCAAAATATACAAAAATTAAAAAAAAACCACTTGATGGCCCACGCTGTATATTTGAAAAATATCTCCGCGCCATTGTGTCATGAGTACCATTTGTGGCATATGCTCAGCGCGGATGATGCAAATTGTGCCTTAATGCATATACGTCACGTGTGATATCACATGATCAGGGAGGATAGTGCGCAGCATGTCATATGCCACCGTCCAATTTTAAAGCCATTCATTGATGGAATCTCTCTCGGCCTTAAATTCGAGGAAATAGGGTTTAATGTCAACAATTTGTGGGCGTAAGACTGCCGTCAATTGAAAACTCAGCCATTCAACCAGACGTCAGCCTCGTTGACGAACAAGTGACGCTTTGCTGCGTGAAACATGATTTTCCAATCAGATCAAGGCAACTTCGTCAGAATGACTGTCACTACAGTGCTGCCATCTAGTGGTTTCATGGAGGACGGTCTCCAAAATGCGATCAAAACGATCGCGAACCCTTGGTCGCGGGGTCTTCAAAACCTGTGATAACGTGTTGTCCTTAATTTGACTGCCAGTGAAGATTGAACTGTCTTTGTGTTGCGGAAATTGCACACTGCCTGCAGGGAAATGCATATTGATCCCAAAATGTGCGTCATCCTGGTTAAATTGAGGGGCAGTTCCATAAAAAATTTTGCTACTAAACTGCTACGAAACTAACTTGGGAGTGAAATCGGAAGGCGATACACCCTCTTGAGCTGGACACCTCCAAATGGAGGTTTCGCAGGGTATGCGCACCCACCTACCCACCAAGCCAATCACAATCATTCCGCAAAGCAAAACTGTACCCCAACATGTCTTCACTTTGCCGACCACACCTTTGTCGCACAATTTTCTTTTCAATTGTTGTTCTAATGAAAAATTCAACCGATTCCCAACGGAATTAAATTCCACTGACACTTGTGTGCCTCGAAGAAATGATGACCATGTGCAGAAACGTCCACCATTAGCCGCGGCGCACCGCACGTCCTGTGACCACAAAAGCTCCACGAAGTGACTATAATTTACACAATTATAGTAATAAGTGCCATGAAAAATGCAAGCTACCTCCCCCTTCACACGAAAAGCAAAAGGCAGCCTCGCCATGGTGTGACACGTACCTGGCGCGCATTTCGTCGCCTCCGTAAATAATATCCTGCCCACCAAGTTGAACGTTTAAACGGGGAGCAAAGTGCTCAAAGCACGGCAACTGCACAGAAAACAAAAAGAGAATCTCTCCCTTCCCCCGCCCACTCGTCCGTGCGTCGTCCACAAGTAGACATTTGACTTGGCTGACACCCTAAACTATCTGCCGTTCACGTGCGCTCCCCCGTGTCCTCTCAGCCGCACACAGTGCTGACTGGTGCGCCAGTTAAAGTGCAAGGAAATGCAAACACTAATACATCACACTCAGCAGGAAATGAACAAAGGTGAACGCAGCAGGACCGACATCTGAAGAAAAATCTGCTGTCAGCATGCTACATCCGGCGCATTTACCAAAGCATAAGCACACATTGTTTATAATACCATCATCGCCATCGTCTTAGCATCCATCGCCGCCGACGCCGCACACCACGGCGGGCAAGCAGGTCCTTGCGACATCACCCGACGAGCATGCATGCAACCCCATCACTTCAGCTCGGGCAGATGAAGCTTCAATGAAAATCACACACACTACGGTGTGGGGGGCACCTTCACCGCTCATCCTTAAGTGTCCCACACACAGGCAGAGAGAATGTGTAGTACTCGAGGATAGATGAGGGATTTGCACTTCGAATGAAAGCGCATTTCATAAAAAATAATAAAAATAATGGCAAACACGATGGGATTCGCGTCACAAGTGCCCCGAAGGATAACCACTCGCGCGCCACTGCTGCCAGGTATCCGTGCGCGGGCACACACACAGACACACACTGCAGCGCTCCTCTCACATCCATCGCCACAAGTGGTTAATATTAAGCGCTGTCATCTCCTGTTTATCCAAGAGGAAAATTGTTTTTAAATAAAAAATTAGATTGATTCGCTTTGTAGTGTGGAGACTGGAGAGGACCCGCACAACCGACACAACCGAGCTACCGAGACACTGTTCAGCACACACCGGGTCAGGTGCGGAGGCGTCCTGTGATGGCAACCGAACAACAACAGGTGAATCAACAGCCAGCCAGAGGAGATTTTCGTCTTTAATCTCGTCCCAACATCTCATGGGGCAAAACACACATACACACTCGAGCGGGGATAATGCGACTCATAAAGGAATTCATGGATGGAAGTAATATCTAATGCCTCTGAGGCTGTGCACGAGGCCGTGACAGGTGGTTGTTGACGGCTGAAATTGCACCAAAACAACGACGTTCGCAGGTGATAGTGACGCTGCCGTTGTTACCACTTTAAAGTGCACACACAACGTACGTGTGCATACGTGCGAGCACGATTACTTTCCCGTGTCCTGTGGTGATGGGTGCATGTGGCGCATAACCAACCAGAGCTTCAGTTCATTTCCCCCCCATCCCCCTCCCCCCCAGAGACTGTTGGGTGAAAAGTTTAATTAATTTAATTTTTCAAAATTTTCCCCGAGATAATGGCTGGCTGTTGCACGACCGACCACCCACCACCCAGCGCCCGCCCTTCAGTTCGAAACCTTTTTGAAGGATCAGCTCACTAAATCCGTGCGGCTTATTGTGTCTTCACGGTAATAAACGGAACGAAATCACGCCAAGATATTGTCAGACGAAAGATGAAAGCGAACAGTTCCGAGAGATTGTGCCTCCCCGCCTGCGTGTGTGTAGTGGCAGCTGTAATTGAAGTGGGATTAGCTACGTACGTTCATTTTCAAGGAGTCGCTGGCAGACGTACTAGTACATACTCGGAAGGCGTCGATGTCTGGTGTGTCTAATAAATAATTGACATCGAGCCATGGTGCCGGTGTCAGGTTCGGTGCTGATTAGTCGAGAGAAACAGGAAAAGGATTCGCACACGTAACTGACAGGCCCACTCGAAGATGAAACACATCCAGGAACAGCAAACAACTGTTTTGAGAAAAACTAATTGTCTGAATTATTTAGGAGGCTGGCTGAGCGGCGAAAAGCCCTCCCATTCGTCGGCTCCTTTGATGATGTCGTTGCAGGCGTCTTCACTTGTGTGAAGCATCTGCTGTGCTGACGACGTATACAGATCTGGAGGTGATTTTTGCAAGATGCGAGGCAGGGTAGAGAACAAACAAACCATCATGGGGTGTTAGCCTCGTTTAGCTAGGGTGCATGCCGCTACAGTCCTGGTTCGGTTGCACAGGTGACCTAGTCTGTGAGCAAGGTCTTCCTTGATGGCTTCACAATGCAGCATCCAATTAGTCTTCTCTTGTCCAGTGGCACCCAGTTGAGGTCATTTTAGTTAAGGCTCAACTGGATCTTCTGATGATGTCAACGTCGTCTGTGTGGGCAAGTGTCTGGCTAAAGCTAGTGACGAGTGCACGTCTAGTGGGTGCACCAGATTCACGGTCATCCGCAACTGAACTCTCGGTTGAGGAAACATTGGTAGAGACCACTGATGGGACGTGCGAGGGCCTCCGAGGACATGATGCAGCAGGGCATCTCCAACAACGATTGCACGGAAAATCCAGATGTATTGTACTATTGTCATTCTCAGGTAGCCACAATGTTTGATTGGGCCAACTGGACTGGACTGGAAAGAGGACGCTAGGGCATGAGTCGCCTTATCAGAGGACGAACTGTTGGTCTCTAGGCAGGAGACTGTTGGTCAATTACGGGAAGCGCGGTAGTGAACACGATTGCGTTCCCTAAACTTTCCACATCCTCTCATATCGCGATGTTGGGCTCTCGTCTTAATGCCCAAAAGGGCGAATGTGCGTATCAGGGAGCCATCTTCATACTGGGCTAAGAATAAAGAGGCCGGTACGCATTCCTTGCGGGTACGAGGCCGAAAAGGGACCGAAGGGTGGTTGACGAGTACATCAAGTCGCGGAGCGTACGGAGGTCTAACTCTAAACAACCCGCGGTTTCTAGGCGAAACCGCTCTCGAGAAAACGGCCTGCCGATCGCCAAAGGAGCCAGATACCTTCGACGTCCACCTCGGCGAACACTGCAGCCCCGCTTGATACGCGCACTGTTACCGAGGTGGTCTCGAAACGGCCTCCTGGTGGCTCCAATAGACAAGCGAATAGAAAGCCTTGAAAGCTTTGAAAGCTAGAGGGCCGTAGAGCCCACACTATCGGAGCTGGCAACGGACCATCTCCTTAACAAGCAAAGGTGGTCGTCGCCCTGTTTCGGTTCCTCGTCAGAAGTTATCGGATGATCAAATAGGCAGCCTGCCGTTGTGGTGCAGGCTTTGCCTTCGGGACCACATCCACGTCTCTGTTCACAGTCTTCTCTTGGCCCGTATATCCATGTGCAGATTCCAAACGACTGTTCTGGCGTTCCACCCAATTTTCGGCTTCATTTAGCAGAGCGGGTGGCGTTCCATCCATCTTTCCGCTCAGAGTGGGTTTTTTTGGTCCTTCAAACCGGATTTCGACCAAAGTTGTTCGCCGGATGCCGGGGGCTATCCTTTTGCGAACTTCCCGTTTACTCGGAAAAAGGCACTCCGCAACTGCCTACAAATTTTAGCTGTCGTCATGACATGAGGTTTTTTCAGGCCGTCAGCGGCGGATGATTCGTTTTGTCCTCATTTCACTTAAGACCAGCTCGTTTCGCCTGTTCTTCCTTCGCTAAGACCACGCAGTCACTGAAAAAGTGGAAAAGAAACCTGCTTTTGATGCATAATCGACAGTTTTTCGTGAACAAAAACAGTCGCACCACAAACGGGCGACTTGTTCAAAAATTCACCGAACCCCAGCACAATCGAAGTCTGAACTGAAGGGTCACCGTGCATAGACCAGCACATACCACTTAACCCTCCCATTCGGGCCGTCTCCCCCAGCAAACGTTGATTTCACTCGAAGTACGACCGTACTTAGCCTCACCCCCACGAAGAGGGGGAAAAAAAAACAAATCAATTTTCTCTGAAATCATCACTTATCCACGCTCACATTCAATCACTCGCCCAACCTGCACACCTAAATCAATACAAAACCGCCACCGCACCCCACGTGGCCATCCAACTACAGCGCGTAACCCCCCAAGGGATCGCACAAAGTTAATCCGCAGAACGCAGGCCTAATAATGCATGCATAAGGCGCCGCGTTGATACATTAATTTGAATCCCCAAAAGCCCCACACGTGTACACACCCGGCCCCAAGATAATTTATGCCGTGCGAACAAATCGAATGTGTGGCAAGTCCCTGACCATGTTCACTGTCAGGTGTTTTGTCGATTTTTTATGCCGCTCAACTTCTCAGATTCTGTTTTCGCTTTTTTTTTCATTTTGTGTTGTGTGCTGATGAAGTGCCTTGTCCACAAACCAACGGGCACTGTAATGACTGAAATCTAATCCACGACCATGAGGTAAGCGGTTACGAGCTTCCACCAGAGTCAAGGTGGCCGATGTGAAAATGTACATATTCGTGGAAAAAAAAAGAGCGTAATTCGAACACTTGCTCTACCCATGATTACCTCATTTTTTTTTCTATTGACCGCACACAGATGGAGTTACTCAACCATCTAGCCGGCAAAGTGGTCACGTCTCGGCGTGTTTTCTCCCATTTCCAGTTGCACCCGCCGTTCGGTCTGCGCCGGTACCGTAGATGGACAAAACAAGTTTTTCCCAAGTTCGTTGCTGCTGCTGCTGGTGCTAATGGCTCGATCGGTTAAGATCATTCCCTGGGTAAGTCATGCATCGGGTGGGAGTGGTGGTGATGGTGGTGATTCAACGGGCCGAATGTGAATATCTTGTTCATTGATCTTTAAACGGGTTGACGGATCCCGTGATGATCGTAAAGTGATCTTCGCGAAATTAACAAGCCTTTATTTTTTATTTTTTTTTTGTTCATGACTCTCAAGCTGGCTCGGTGGACGACGATCGTACATGATCGACACGGCATGATCTCACAGTCGCCACTGATTGAGAATCGTAATGAATAACTTGGTGTGTGGCTGTGAAATTGTTGTCAATTGGTTGGAATCGGTTTTAGCTGCTTTTTTGCTGTTGGCAGTACTTCGTCGCTGGTACAAGACTCTCGTGTTCATGTCCATCGTCAGTCTTTGGGGAGGGGGAGCTGTCAGTTTTGATGTATGTACGTCCCACGAGCCACCTTTGATCAGCTGCTTGGTCTTATCTGTTCTTCATCGATCGCCCCACGAGCCGGTGCTTAAACTGTTGAGTAGCTTTTCAAGCTTTTCTTGGTTTTCCAAGCGTGTTTCTATTTAAACAGGTTTTTTTTTTTAGTTCGTTAATCCCCCGATGGTTGAAACATCTGAGAGCAGTCAAGGCTCGCTATCGACCTTGGAGTGTTCCAACATCGTTTTGTGCGGTTAACAGTCTTACTCTTGAGGTGGTCCCGCTCCCCTAAGGGCATTCGAAAGAACCTCAGTGATTGATTTGCCATTCACGCATGATTGATTATAGACATCTGCCACGATTCTCGGCTTTACGCGGCAATTTATTCAGTTTTAAGGTCAATCGAATCGATTGAGTCGTCTAAACAAGTCAGGTAGTCTTTGTAACGTTTGGCCGCAAGCACGTTCACTTGATCTTTGCACTGGAGTCTTGGTCTTCCTCTTTTTTTGGAGCTAATCGGCTCGGTTTCGAAGGCCTTCTAACATGCATTGTTGTTGTTCATGCGATGGAGTATACTCGAAGGATCTTTGCCGTCTTATGTGAATGTATGGAGCCTTCTTATCCCACTGGGTACACAGGATCAGATCATTTACTCATATTTCTGACACTTTCTCAGGCAATGGGGGAAATACAAGCAACTTGACGTGCACGTCCACAAGATGATGACAGAACTGATTATTTTTGACTTCGAAAATCAGTTTGTGTAGGACATTTGATCCCCTTTCTAAGGAGAGAGGAGAACACGTTCTGTCACGGAGGAGTGACAGCTTTAGATCAAGACCAAGCCATCCATGGGTAGACATCTGCCGAAGTCTCTAATTTAAATCAAAAAGAGTCGCATCACTCATATATTCTGTTCATTAACTAGAACCCCACAATGACGCGACGATTACTGCGCAGAAGTGGACAAGAATATAATTTGCATCGATGAGTCTATTGAGTGCTATATCTACGACTGTGTACATAAGTATATGAACCGTCATGCTGAACACGTAATCATTCAACAGCAAGAAAGACTGGTGTGCTTCTCGTGCTCAAAGTGATGCCCAAATAAAGCAAAATGAGGTCACATGTACGCTGGCTAAACTCTGAAACTGACTGACTGTCGAAAGACTGCGACCTCTTTTTGCACAATCTGTGAACAATGTTTCATTCAAATCCCAGTCTTTGGTGGCATAGATCAGCGACGTTACCGATGGAGCGGTGGTGTTGCATTGCTTTGATCTTCGTTACTAATTAATTGATTCATTTGATGACGCATTGATGCCGTTGAATTCCTCGCCCAATAGCTTCACCGTGCGATCGACAATCTGGCAAATTACGCAAATCAATTGAAATCGAATTTGCACTGATCGTGGTAAGTGTACAGCTTTTATTTGACCGGGGATTATGACCCAAGAAACGCATGAAAAGCGTGTCAAACAAGACCTTTTTTGGAACATACACTTGCTATCCATGCAACAATGCATTCAAGTATTACATTTCCAAAGCCGTCCCAAGATGGAGACGTTTTGAAAGCTCCTCTGATGTGGCCCACTTATAACACAGTGGAACAGACGTTCCAGGCTAGTATGCATTTGCACAATTACGACTGAAGTCTTCAACGGAAACTGTCGCATGTTTTATGTGCCTGTGGACACCAATGACGTAAGGTATTTGTTCAGAGCAGAGTCGCTTTGTTGTTCTTACTTACCAATCCTCTTAGCCATCAGTTCCATAAGGAAAAAAACTAGACGACGAAGCCGTAGATAGAACTAGAGCTCGATGGCTTGTATTGGAGCAACGGCGAGGACTCTATCGCCGACGCAGAGCAAAATGAGACCAACATCACTGATCGATCGTATAATAGAAGTCCTTACGGGGAACTGTGCCATGGGTACACTTGCTATGCGTCTAAACCTACCGCATAACGACTTTTGCAGAAGCTGCAGAGATGAAGAATAAATAGAATCTATCAAACATCTGCTCTATGATTGTCGTCTAGCCCTTGCAAAGGAAAGGAGGGAGTTCCTAGGTAAACACCTCTCCGGAGAGTTGGAGGACTTAGGCGGTGTTGAACTGAACTGGCTAGAATTTGAAGCCCTTTTTTCTGGGACATCGTTGTCCTTGCGCTCGATGTTAGCGAGCCAGTCGACTTCTACTTGATGACTTAGTGGACTTGAGAGACATTCAGATTCATTACGTGGCTCAAGATCTCACATATGGCCAAGCCAGTCCAGTCGATGGATTTTTGGCTTCCGGACTATCATCCACATCTTGGTACAACTCGTAGAGTTCGCCGTTGTGGCTTCTCCTCCACTAACCTTCCTCACGACGTAAAATTTTTCTTTCGAAAGCACCAAGGATCAGCTCGGCGATCTTGCTTATCGTCCAGACTACGGGTGCTTATAGCAGGACTGGCAGAATAAGATGTTTGTTGAGTATGAATTTGGTCCTACGAGTCAGGATTTTTGAGCCCAGTTGTTTCGACAAACTGAAGTGGCACCGGTTGCCACGGGCGATTCTACGTTGGATCTGTACTAGGATGTCGTTTGTCGAGTTCACATTTGCCCCCGAGATAGACGAACTACTTTACCAGCACTCCAACTGGTAGCTGTCGATCACTTCGTTAGTCAAGCTACAAAATCTGCTACAAACTTGTGATAGCTCGCTTCTTTAGGCCGACTATGTCGTTCGTCGACTAGCTTCTAAAGCAGCTACTTGAACATACACTTTTAAGCTGGCTTCGAATGGAGAAGTTTGAGCAACTGTTAAAAGTTAGATTTGTCCGTGTGTCACCAGTTCTCTCCATTAAAGCTCACTACGACACGTTAACCTTGCAGAAGTCGCCAAGTGTGGAAATCAATGGTGTCGCTCTTTAGTTTCCACTGCGCCGAAGTTGGTGCATCCGGAATCGAACCACGGAACGTCCGCCTAGAATTTGAATACGATGCGACGAGTACTGGCACAGAAGTGGCCAAGTATGAAAATCAGTGGTGTCACACGAGCGTGGTTTGATTCCGGACGCACCAACTTCAATCCAGTGAAAACTGAAGTTCGTGTGCTCGGAGTCGAACCCCGGAATTTGTGCCTAGAATCTCACTATGATGCGATGGGTCCTGTGCAGAAATCGCCACGTATAAAAATCGGTGGTGTCACATGAGAAGTGCGGTGACGTGAAAATGAATGTTGGTGTGTCCGAGATTGAATCGAAGGACCTTCTGCATGATTCACTACCATGCTCGGAATTCAGGGACCCTCAGTCTGTGTGCAGATTGTGAAGTCCCTCTGCTCACGAATAGTGGTACAAAACGGACCGAACGTGCTAATTTGCTTCCGACTAGAGACCATGGCCGGACCTCTGGTCATGGTCTTATAACCCATGAGTGACTCATGTGGTTGCTGAGAAGCTAGGCCCTGGCCCTCTACGGGCTGTAGCGCCACCCATATTATGACTCATGTCAGTTTTCGATTCCGAGCCATTCCGCAACAGAGGACGTCCTCGAACGATATGGCGCATACAGGTGGAGAAGGTCTTCAACTTGGTGTGCGCAATTGGTGGCAGCTGGCGAAAGATCGTGCTGGCTGGAGAGGCTTGTTGGTTGAGGCTCAGGTCCACCCCGGACTGTAGCGCCACACAAAGAAGAAGAAGACTCATGTCATATCCAAATACCATCCGAAATTTGATTTTGAAAGTCACATGCGCTGGCAGAAAATCAATCTGCCACAAGTTGTGCACTTTGCACGTTTAACGTACGACCCTAATGGCGGCTTAAAACTCCGAGCAAAGTGAGCGAGCGTCCAGCGAATCATTTTGGACATGGAGGTCGGGCACAGACACTCGTCGTTGAATTTTGATGATTCCCCCCTTTTTCCATGTGAAGGTCATCAACCAGCAACCAGTCAAGGCCAGAAATTGGCTACAATTTCTGTCATTATTCACACTTTCTGACACTCCTCCCAATTCAATTGATCTCACATTTGAGCCCATTCTATTAAAAACGAAAAAAAAAAACAGCCACCATCACTTAGACGTGTCACCCCGACATGGGCCGCCAAATCGTTGAACTTAAACTCTACTGTGCGGCTTTGTGGTACAAATTGGTCGAGTAATTAACATAAATTATTACACCCATTGTTAGGCCTCACAAGTAAACCTCTGCCAACGATAACAATTTTTTCCTCACTCGTATTTTTTTCTCTCTTCTAATTATTATATCCCAACAATTCCATGGAACCGATGAATGAGTGGAGGGGGGAGCAGGAGGAAAAAAAAAAAAACCCGCCCGCATATACACATGCACACAATCGTGCACCGCCATCTGTTGTTGAGTCACAGTCGGATTGTGTAATGCTCACAATTTGACTTTGACCTTGAGAGTACCCTCCAAACGAGTGCCTTCGTTTCTCGGATATTTGGTAACCCTAAAGCGGCCGGCTTTGGGGGAACTCGTGTGCACATGAGCACGAGTGTGTGTGTGTGTGATTCCAAGAAAAATATCAATCCCCCCTCCCGGGGGGTGGAGGCGGATAGTGAGAACACGAAAAACGAAGTTCGTCTTTCTTTCGGTTTTTTTTTTGTTTTTCATTCTTCCTCTGTACACTCTCGGAAGGCACATGTAGGCAGGTACCCAGTACCCACACAAGTTGTAGCTTTGTTCGCAAATTCGAGAACCGAGCCGAGCCGAGCCGAGTCGAGACCAACCGCATAGGCGCACAGGCAACACAAAACCGGTTTCAATTTGATGCTTCTTCGTTTCGTTTCGTTTTCATTTTCGTTTTCGGCCTCTTGTCCGAGTGAGTCTCGCGTGTGACCCCAGCGAGGCATTTGAAGCGCGACTTTGTTGCTCGCTCTTGTCTATCATGCCTCCGGGCTTGGACGCGCCAACACAGGCACGATCGCACGTACACAGACGGGGGGTATCTTGATTTCATTTCGTTGCCTTCTTTTTGCGTTTCGCTTTTTGGACTCCACTTATTAACCATGAATTTTTCCTGCCACCGTCGTTGTTCTCCTTCTTGTTTTATTTTCTCGGCTTCTCTCGGCACTCTCTGGCGTCTTTGGGTATGGTTGAGCGACCAGAAAACGAAGATGGCAACGACAACGTTTTCGTTTTCGAAGACTTCGACCACATTCAAGGTCAAGCGTGACTTAAGCGCTTCGTTTGCGCGATCCGCGGTCGGTGTGTTAAACATTTTTTTTTTCTCTCTGCTGTGCCTGGCCGCTTTCCGCTTTATCGAATACTCTTTCGCTTGGAACACGAGGTGTAGGTAGAAGAAGATCAGACGAATATGTACGTGTTATCTTTAGTTTTCGAGCGATAACTTGGACAGGCGACAAACTGTATATCCCCACGCCAAGACAAAGTGCTGCGCTGTCTACTCTGGGGACTTATACTTAAGTTTAATGAGGAGGCTTTTACATTCCTGCCGGGGTTTTCAAAGATCTGGGGGAGGCTAAAAGTTTAGTGTAGTATAAGCACGCGATGTTTGCATTTACATACCGCCAGCAAGATGTCTGTTAAGTCTAACTTGGCACTTAGCTGTCATCGAGCATGTGGATTTATTTAGTTCAAAATACTCCACTCACGAGGAGTGCATACTAATTCCCTCGTCACCCACAACTTTTAGGCATTTACTGCATGACCACCACAAATCAGAACTCAAGTCCAAGACCTCCAAACAGCTACTAGAACCAAACCGGGTCAATACATGTAAGTATCGATGTGTTTTTCACTGTCAGCTGGCAGAGTATGCTAGGTTAGGACCGATTACGAATGACTTCTGCATAAGTGTATGGATTAGGCAGAAGTTAAGGGTATCACACAGCTTCTATGATACAGCTTCGTTGGCATACAAATACATATCACTAGGAGCCTAATTCAATTACCTCTCTGTCTTAAGCGACATTCCATCGTCATCACGAGGTGGTTTCCCATCAGCACCTAACTGGGTAATGTCACTCATCCTGGTTGGCAGCACGTTACGTCTAAGTGCATTCCTAAGCATACAACGCAATTTACCTTGTACCTATGCCATGTGTATCCTGACCAGGCGAAACTTTTACATGTGTACAGTCAAGAGGAACGCCATATTGATCGTCAAAATTTGTGAGGTTTTGACTGCGGTGGCGTTGGCTTGTGGTCATGCTTGGAGGGTAGATATATGGACTGCCCTTAACTAGTCGATACCATTTCCAAATGACCGGACATCCAAACTAGAGTTAAACAGTGATCCAAAAAGTGCAATCGCAATCTGCGATCGATTGAATTAAACTCCGATTGCGATTTCAACTGCTATTGTGATTTAAACTGCGATTGTGATTTAAACTGCGATTGCGATTTAAACAACGATTGCGATTTAAGCTGCGATTGCGATTTAAGCTGCGATTACGATTTAAACTGCGATTTCGATTTAAACTGCGATTTCGATTTAAACTGCGATTGCGATTTAAACTGCGACCCAGGCTGGACCAGTTTCAAAAACTTACCTGGTACCGCTTGGCCATAGCCAAGATGAGTTAGAGCGGATGGAGAAGGATCGATTGGCCTGAGATGAGCCGTCACTGAAGATGATGATGACGAGACCTTTTTTAACAAAAAAAGCTACCCAATACGTACAAGTCTTAGCGCGATTTTAATTCAATCATATTTATGTTTTATGTGCTCTACAAAGAAGTGCTTTTTTTCCAGAACCTACATCCTCCGAATCGGAATCGGCCTAAAACTAGAGGTCCCTTTCCTTCTATGCACATCACGAGTGGTTGTTGTATTCGCTAGGCCAGTGGATGATTCCTTTTTACTCAGCGTCGTGGCCCACAGGATCGTCGCGGTTGACCCAAACCTTGGTTATCGGTTTCTGCTTTCATCCAAAATGTACCGCGAATCAGTCATTTAGTCGTCTACCGATCCAATTTGACTTGATCCCGAAGAGTTTTCGATTTGAGCCTGTGAGTCAACGCAATACAGTGCATAAGCTGCCGCACACTAGTGGAGAAGGACCACGACCGACTTGGTGTCCAACTAGTTAGGGATCATGTCAGCTATCTGGCGCTAGTGCCGCTTCATTTATCGCTGCCAACTCTACCTGAGATACGCTAACGGCTGTTGTCCACAGGTTATGTATGGATAACCACCGTGAATGTATCTGCTTTGAAATTTCTGTCACTATTGGGTTACTCAATTTGGAAGAGGTTGCGTGCTAGTGACTGATTCCGGAGGGTGGTTAAATTTGGACTAAAGGTTGGTATACTCCTGGTTCTGTTTTTGTTTTTTTCGAGTCACTGACAATGCTCAAAGAGTATAGAAAGTAGTAGTCTAGTAGTCTAGAAAAAGCTTCTCAAACTTGGCCGTTCGGAGTCGGCATAAAAACCGTAGGTCCCTTCCACTCCTGAGAGAACAATAGCACGCACAACACAAGTGGTTGCTGAGAAGCTAGGCCCTGGCCCTCTACGGGTTGTAGCGCCACGCATATTATATTATTATACTCCTGGTTCTGTAGCCAGTTAGTGCTTGCTATGATGCGACTTAGTTGAGTAATGCTGCTCGATCAGAATAAGAAAAAAGTAGCTCTGCACGAGTAGATTATGGTCCTCCTCCTCGTCGTCCATGCATCTTCCTCAGAAGACTTTTCGCTGGAGACCCTCCAGCCATGTGTAGCTGGTCTGTGTGGACTGAGTGAACGTTTGAGTGCAAGTGTCGGCTAGGTTTGATTAATGCGCGTAGTGCCTTGTTGCCAGTCTTGATTGGATGGTAGGGACTACAAAGTGGCACGCATGGAAGGTTGCCACTGGGAAAGTGATGTGAGATAGCTCTACCTGGGATATAATAGCGTTCGGGGATCCACTTTTACGGTGAATGATGACTCCTTAAGCAAGTTGCTTCTCCGCAATATGACTTAAGAGACTTAGGAGTTCAATTTCAGTTGAAAGGTGGAAAGCATTAAAAGGCAACTTCTTTCAACGCCCGTCTGTGACAAAGCGAAGAGGAGAAAATCTGCGACTCACAGTGGGGCAGAGTGGCCAAAAAGCGGAAAAAAATCTATATCTCCAGAACGGTGAATCCGAATTGGGAATATTCCATTTGATTTAAGGTGAAAAAATTTACCAAAATCGGAACAAAATGTTATGATGTTAACAATTTTTAAAGATAAAGCAGACTCAATGTATAACTGACATAGAAATAAGCACACACTCATTGAAGCTCATGCAATTAGGCTGCACAATCAATTAAGAAGTGCCTCACATATCATTTCGACTTCTGACATCCATATTGTTCATGACTTGTGTTCTAAGGTTGCGCTTTAGACTCTCTATTTTTGTCATTATTATCCTTCAGCAAAAAATATGAAAACAATGCGGCATCAAACATAGTCATTTTTTCCGGGCTTGTGCCCCACTGTTCAACGCAGAATTACAAAATAATACAAAACAAATCAAAGTCTGTTTAGACTTCGCATGAATTTCACTATCCAGCAACAAGCTTCAAAGGTGAATAAATCCAACAAAAACGCGAAAAAAAAAAACAATCTCGACCACATTCTTTTCTTCCGTCACCGAATCCCACTCATAAGCTCTATTGAATAACAATTTTGAATATAATACCCTCCCGATGGGATTGTTGCTCCTTTCCGAATGTGACGACTTTAAATTGAACCCTGGCACACAATCGAATACGTTGACGTTCGTCCGCCACCAGGGGGAGGAGGATGATTGTATTCGAGTGCATGGAAATGAAAGGCACATTCAGCCGGACACACTCAGTCAGGGCGGAATTGAAATTTCGCCCCGTTTACCTTTATTCAACGGACGCCCCGATGCAATTCATTTCTCGTGAAATGAAAAACAATCTACAAAGGACTAATGCTAAGCAAGGTGGAATGGAGGAAAGGCCAGTAGTGTACCCCGGCAAGGGGAATGATGGACAGTCCTGTGGACGTACACACGGTGTTATGGTCTGCTGCCGTTTCGTATATTGGATTGATTGTGTTTTCTTGTGAAAGCGCTCCGATGGAGATTTCTCAGGATCTTTGAAGATATTTCTCAAAATTCATTTCATAAATGTGTTTGACTTTACGTTTCCGAAAAAAATGGTGTGTGTGTGCACATCTTGTTCTTAGTTAGAACGGAACTGTTGTTCGCTTAGTTGGAAAATGTACCATAAGTTGAATGATGAAACGTGCACACTGCTTTTCGGGGAACATTCAAGCTGTTCTTTTTCATCTTGTACAGGGTGCGTCGTAAGTGAACATTGAATTACTTTAAAAAAAAGCAGAATTTCTCCTTTTTGCTGCGATTTGGATCACTTTTTCGAGCATCTAAGGCGGATATCGCACGATTTTCGGCACGAATGTTTGCCTTGAGCTCATCAATGGCGTAGGGCTTGCTGGTTTACACATTGTCTTTTCAAAGAACCCCACAAAAAGAAGTCCGGTGGGGGTCTGGAGGTCTACATAGATGGCCAGTCAATTGACAGATCTCCAGTTTGGAAGGACACGTTCGGCGAATTACTTGATCTGCAGTGGAACATGGCGCACCGTCGTCAAATGCCAGGGCAGACATAATCAGAGTCAACTTGGCAACATCCATCGACAACGCTTCCCATTGAATGTGCGGCCTTCTCTGAAGAGAAATGGAAAGTTGATGGTTTTGGCGCATGCACGGGCCGAAACAGTCAATGTTTGGTCATGCAATGCATTTTCATGAATCCCGTGTGACTTCTCCGTTTCCCAAATGCGACAATCTGGTAAAGGCGCTGTCGCGTCGAGTCGTTTGTCATCAAAAATCTGGTTCAGTGTCAATCGAGCGATAGTTTGGCCGTATTCCGTGGACTATCATCGGCTATCGGCGGAAACAAATGCAAATCATCCTTCGAAATGTGCCGCAAGATGGTTCCACTGACGCCAAGATGCTGAGTGCAGTGATGATGAGACACATGTGGATCCTCGGCAACACTTTCTCTTACCAGTTCATTGGACCGTCTTGAGCGTTGGTGAAAGGGATGTCGACGATTTTCCGCTGTCCTCTAATAATAATGATATAGGTGGCGCTACAGTGCCGTAGAGGGTCAGGGCCTAGCTTCTTAGCAACCACTCGTGTTGTGCGTGCTATTGTTCTATCACGAGTGGAAGGGACCTACAGTTTTATGCCGACTCCGAACGGCCAAGTTTGAGAAGCCATTTCTGGACAGTTATACTCTTTGAGCATTGTCAGTGACTCGAAAGCGGTAAGGCCGTGAAAAGTATTTCTTGTCGTACCAGGAATCGAACCTAGACAGGTAGATCGAAGTGCGTAGGAGTCGACGCACATACCCACAACGCCACGGGCCACCTCCGCTGTCCTCTGATCAACAAAATTCGAAACCGATCGGCGAAAAGTGTTGTCAGACGGTCAGCTTGGTGGGCACGGCATTTTGGGCGATAGGCAGGTTGAATTAACGCAACGTACAGCTTCACTATTTCGGCGCAATGATTCGATGTTAAGCGATTCGTGGTTAAAATTGTACTTACTTGGACGTTGCAAAAATATATCTTCTCAAGGCAATCACACTCAATCAATGTCTACATGCTACATGATAAAATATTGCACACCCTGTACTTTTCCGACAACTTTTTGATGACTTTTCATTACAGAAGGTGTGTGGCTGTGGCTCTGTTTACGTACTTGGACTTGGGGTGGCCGCGATGGTTTAACTGAGATGTAATCTGGTCTTCACGACTTCTTAGGAACCACTTAGAGCTTACGACGAAGTGGGGCATATTTTGAAGGAAAACTCCCTTTAGCTAGGATTCGAATCATTCGAACGAATCATTCGCGCGGGAGAATTTGTATGTCTTCCAATTTGATGACACTTTTGACGACTGTCACGTTTTGATCAAAAATCCCTCGGATGGATGAAAAAGTCTTACGGTGACCAGGGGCTGTCGAATGCACTAGTTTTCCGCTGGTTTTCTACATGTAGTGATGGTTCGCGGCCTCGATGAGCGGTCACCGTCTCTCGAGAAATAGAGAAAACATCGAGAAAATCAGAAACATTCTGGATTCTGACCGATGTGTGCTCGCCATACTTACTGAGGAGACGACTGGCATCCTTTAGATTGTGGTCCATTGCATCCTCACAGAGAATTTGTGGAAAAGGAAGACCTGTGCAGGACTTGCTCCACATTATCTGCAAGTCCCGCACAGATGAATAAGGGGACGTGCAAAGGAGTCATTGCACTGACAAGAAATCTGCAAAAATAAAAGTCCCTGAATTGACGTCATCTCTCATAACTCGCGATGAAAGGTGGTCCTTCCAAAATGACTCATTCTCAATGTAAACCACCAGATGACACGAAACAGACGTAAGTCCGGATGTTGGAAGAGTCGGATCAAGACGATGCTTTTTCGACGGTTTTCTTCGATTCCAAGGGCATTGTAAGGAATTCATTAAACAAGCTCCGACTGGCAGGGCTTAATATAGGGAGGTTACAGGACGGAGGTCAGTTCAGTCGGAGTTCAAGGGCACCTTTTAGCCAAAACAGCATCAGAATACCTGACCACTTGCCGTACGCAGATCATCGCCTGCTGTGCCTGAACCATACGCCCTTTGGTCATAATCTCAAATAAGCTTTGAAGTGCACACAACAACAGAATGATCGCCGTCCAGATGGCCTCGACCTCAAAGCTAGCGTAGCTCTCGAGTGCCTGCCATACTGCGACAAGATTTATAGTCCCTTGCATAGATGTGTTAACTCGAGGTGGTATTTTATATTATTATTTCAAATACAATAAGTAAATAGAGATCCCCTTCATGACTGCAGTGTGTACGTTGTCCTCCGGGAACAACTAGCTCTCCAGCTAGCGCATCAGCGCACCAAGTTGGTTGAAGACGTTCCTTACTTGTGGGCGACACGTTGAACACTCTCGACCTCTGTTGCTTAATCTCACAGGTAGGGTGTCGATAATTTCTCGGGCAGCACCCAAGTTGTCCATGAGCTCTACAGTGGTAGGCACCCAGCCCTTCTCATGTCGCTGCACAGCCCATATTCTCCTCAGATCACCATCAACCCAAATCCGACGGACGGAGAAAATATCGTCCTAAAAAATCAAACCGATCCTCCTCCATCCTCCTCCGTCTCCCATATTTTCAGATTTGTCATTAATTTCTGCCAGAGTCTGTTCAAATTGTTCTAGTTTCCCTTATTTTGAAGAACGCAACGTCCAGCCCTGAGTAACATCTAATTTAGAACACAGCATTCCTTTCCGCCCCCTCACCCGTTCCCACCATCAACTTGCATCTCCTACCCATGTCACCATGTCGCATCATTCAGTGATCCCTGATGCAACATCGCCACCATCATCGCCCCCGTCATCGGTTGGCTTTACGACTCGTTACTGAGTTTCGTTCTTGTTAATTTCGTAATTCGATCTGGAACACATGTCTTTCCAATTAAACACAGAATCGGGTTGCCAGACAATTTCCACTGCACACTCGATAATTGCCTTAATCAAAGCTATGATTTCATGTGAATGTCGCGGGCGCGAGGACGCACAGTCATCGCCGGCTGATGATGAGCTCAAGTTAAGTGCTCGTCCGCTGGCGACAACTGAATCAATTAGACATCCAATAGATTAAAGCGTATTAAGCGTATTTGAATGACACGAGTCTGTTGTCACACATTCGACGTTTTGACTGTAAAAACAATCGTTGAATATAAAGGAACACGCAATAGCGCAGTGACTCAGATGACGTAATGGTATCATCTTCTCCGCGCTTTAGTGATCAAGTTGAACAGAATCGTGAAAGTGAAAAGTCTATCAGAGGAGATTTTGGAGTTTACAAAAAAAACTGCATCGCTGCCACGCGTGGGTGCTGGTGAAACGTTCACATTCGGCATTTTGCTCAGCGAAACAAGTGACATCTTCGGATAGCCGTGAGACCAAAAGGGGATCATGCTTGTTGACCAATAACACTGGTGACTCAGATCAAAATCACACTTTTCGGTTGCGTTAGGATTTTGCAACTAATTCGAGGTCGCTGATTTCATCTAAATTTCGGTTATTCTCCAAAGATTGGCCTTTGAGGCTTTGGTCCCGCGGAGGCTGAATGTGATAAATGCTCCATTAGTCTCAAAAGACCATATAACATTGCCCCCTTTTGCATATTAAACTAGAATTAACGAAACAGTATAAGTATGATCGCGAGTGCAAGCTGCTGAGATGAGATTTCTTCGTGCTGTTGTGGGAATTACTCGCCGGGATAGGGTGAGAAACACGGCAGTGCGCGAGGAACTCAACATTGAGCAGCTGCTTCTTCGAACGGAAAGGGCTTTGCTTCGGTGGTTTGGTCACGCGGCACGAATGTCCCCATCATTACGACTGCCGAGGCGGGCGTTGAATGCGATTCCATCAGGTAGGCGACCGCTTGGTAGACCCAGGACGAGGTGGTTGGACCAAGTCCAAAAACTCGCCGGGTTACGCTTGGGCATAGCTCCTGATGAGTTAGAGTCGATGGCGGAGGATCGAGTTGACTAGAGATCTCTCGTGCGTGGTTTACCCCCGCGACCCATTTAGTGGATCATGCCGGTCAGAAGATGATGATGATGGCAACAGTGTGCGGAAGCTGGTATCTTTGATGGCCTTCAGAGCAGAGTTTTAGTAAATGATTTAAATTTGCCCAAAGGCATGATAACTTTTGAAAAATCTGAGTGATTTGATTTCGTTGGGGTAGTGAATATTATTTTGGAAAATAAAAATCGGCCACTTTCAGCAACTTGCATGCAGAATGAGCTAAATCTGGGTGATTTAAATGAAGAGCAAGAAATTCGCAGCATGGAAGAGCGATACCAAGGTTTCTGGAATTCAAATATGATGGCTGACTATTGCTGGAGCATTCTGCTGAGTTCTTCTGGGTCGACTCATCTAAGGAAGTCATATAAAAGAAATTTAAAATTTTAAAAGATTTTAGCTTGAAAACTGGTAACTGAATATATTTTGTAAAAATTAGAGTTCCTATTCAAAAATTGACTTCAAGTTTGAAATCTGCGAGGCAAATCCGTTTAGAATTGAGTATGAAACTTCATGCAACAAATCCACTGTTGACCAGTGCAATGAATTGTTACTGACCAGTCTACGAGGCTGTCAAACGCCAACTGACACGTGTCATCGAAATCAGAATGCCGGTCAAACAAAAATGACTTGGAACATAAAAAGCACCTTGTATGTCTGGATGTCGGTCATGGTGCCTCCTCCTGGTTAGAGGGCTCCCCGGTTCTAATCCCAGTGAAAGCAAAGTTGAAACGATTCGGTTTCAAATCTGGTCCAGTCAGCATTTGCCGTTGGGATTAAATTAGCCCCACTATCCGTGCAGTTGTCGATCAGTGGTTAGTAGTCTGACTATGGGTAATTACAATGGACCAACATGGTTTAAGTGTGCTGGCGATTTCGCTGGCAGTCCAACACTAACTGCCAACTCCTAACCTAACCTATGACTGAAAAGTTGATCACTTGACATTATTTGATAGACTTGCCGCGAGTGTGCATGTTAAGTGGCGGCGTCCAATTATCAATATCTGCCATTTTGACACAGCCTTTGATATGTAGGCGAAGGTTACATTGTTTTTCAGACACTTCAACATAAATAGAAGAGGACCTAGTCCTGATCCTTGTGGGACTCCGTGATTCAATTTGTTTCCTTGACTATGACATTCTCTTAGTTGTACGTAAACACTTTTATCGCCCAGATTGCCAAGTCCTGTTGCATGATCTCGCATCGGTCTATGCCTCGTAGTGATCGTTGTCCGAACGAGTTCCCTGTAAAATATAACTTTTTCTTGATGCTTTCGAGTCTGATCAGTTTGTTAGCTGAGTCATAGTCTGGTTGTTCCAAGAGGAATAGAGGGCCAGGGCCTAACTTCTCAGCATCCACTAGTGTTGTGCGTGCTATTGTTCTATCATGAGTAGAAGGGACGTGCAGTTTTATGCCGACTCCGAAAGGCCAAGTTTGAGAAGCTTTTTCTGCACAGTTATACTCTTTGAGCATTGTCATTGATTCGAAAGAGGTGGGGCCGTGAAAAGTATTGCTTGTCGTACCAGGAATCGAACCTAGACAGGTAGGTCCAATTGCGTAGGAATCTACGCACATACCCACAACGCCACGGGCCACCACCAAGAACTGATGCTTAACTCAATTTTATGCCCTCATCCCCCATCTGTGACCAAAGACGATAAGTAAGTCAACCTGGGTAAGATCCAATCTGAAGGCAAGTTGCCCTTACCCCAGAGATTTGGATCTGATCATTGTATGGCCAATACAGCGGCTCTGTCGCTACGAAGCCCCTAATTAGTGGCTAAATGGAACCCCAGCTCATTGCGACATAGCTTGACTACCTGAAGGCTGAGGAGGTCGAGGCTATGGCCTTGATGGCAGTAGGGAATCATCTCTGCCAGCGTTTTGTGTAAGTAAGTTGAAGACGTTGAATGACCATTGCCTAATGGAGTTCAGTCATTAGGTCATAAGTCTAGTTTCTTTACTTACTTACTTACTTATCAGGCCGGCGACCCATGAAGGGTCCGAGCCTCAGCAATTGCTGCCTTCCATCGTTGACGGTCCTGGGCACGCTGCTTCCAGTCATCAAGACCAAGCTGTCTTGCATCCGCGATTACTTGGTCTTTATACCGGAGATTCGGTCTTCCTCTCCTTCTCGAACCAGTCGGCTCGGATTGCCCCGAGGTAGACAAACTCCTTCACTACCTCGAAATTGTAGCTGTCGATCGTGAGATTTTGTCCAAGGTGGTGTGTGACTAGTTGTGAGTCTAGTTTCTTTACATTTTTTTAAGCTAATGATCGACATCCATTTGTGAGAATGGTCCGTAGTCTTTACACACTGTTCTAGTCGCATGATCTGTCAAGAACAATTCTAAGAACGTTCGCACTCGCCACGAGGTCCTTTCCCGTCGCTCGGAAGTTACTGGATCGGATCAGCCCGATAATGGACATCGAATTTGCCATAATGTGTGTTTTTTTAGTCTCCATTGTGAAGCACGTCATTCCGATCGCCCACAAGAAGGTCACCGACCTTCCATCACAACTGTCATTCATAACAACTGCCGTGAAGCATCAACCATATGCCATTGACCGTCGTTGTCGTCGTCGCATTAAATGAATACAAATTTAATTCACACAGCTTACGTCCAGAACGTGTGAATGAATCTTCTGATCTGTCTAATATTTGTGCGTTTAATTAGCACCAGCAACGTTTGCAATTCCTAGAACCATCGTTTATTCAAAAAAAACCACACGCAGCTACCTCCTCGGCGGCACATGAACAAACTCTCAGAGGCCTTATAATTTAACTTTGACAAATAACACACCTCCACGGAAAGACAGTGTTTTGGATAACCACTTGACGGATTCGCATTTTGCGGGGGCAACACAAAAGGAAAATGAATACACAGCACATCAAGGAAGTTCACATTGTTGAGTGGCAGGATATGCGGTGGGGTGGTCGGTCTTACTCTCTCTCTCTCTCTCTATCTATTGTTTGAGTTCAATTCAGAGCAATAAATTTTCCCAGAAACGAAGCAACACATGTTCCGAACCGTCCAACTAAGTACACAGACAAGACACAGAAATATATGTCATTCGCAAGGATAATCACATAAGTTCTATGATATATGTTTTTTGCCTCGGGATGTCGTCCCCGGGGGTGGGGGACGGGAGCAGGGGAGTAATCCGAAGTGCTGCCGCAGTGTGGGGAGTGTTAACATGGTTTATTTCTTGTTTGGCTTTTTTTTTTGCCTTCTTTCTTTTCTTGTGTGGCTCCTACTGGCGCTGGAGGGTTGGCTAATTATAAGTATTATACAAGACGGGAGCAACAATGGGCTCGGCGAATGATATATGGGGCATCCTTAAAAAGCTAAATTGTATTTTTTTCCTTCATTTAGTCGCCTGGTCAGAGGGGTTCGCGTGCGGGAGACTTGCGTTTGCAGCTGAGTGGGTGTCGTCCTTTGTTGAGCGCAAGTAAATTAATGGCGACTTCGGAAAAATTATTTTTCGGATAATGGCACGAACAAATGTTGGACTTTAAGCCGATTTTATCAAAACCTTTTTGGAAGCAGTCGCTGCTTGTTATGTTCCAGGTACCGAGTTTGTTTGTCCGGCATTTCGGATTCGCGTGACATTTGTCAGTTTGACAAGTGCAGCATTTTTGTACATGATCCTTTCCTAGTGGTTTGTGGATAAAATTGCGAGACGTTTTTTGGAGTACATTCTGCTTCGAATTGGGTATTGACTGTTCTTGCGTCACAAACAGTCGACTGACACACCAAAGATCACAATATCATCGTGGACGAACTGCGTCGGGTGCCAGTTGGGCCAACAGCATCATTGGACCTAATTTCTTTGCGGTGACTGCTGTGACCTGACCAATTTTGAATGCTTCCTTGTCTCTGAGTCGGATCAAGTCGTCCTAGAACGCTATCAACAATGCGGTGCTACAATGGTGCCCACCAATGTCTCGGCCAAATGGTGTCAAAGTGTGGTGATTTGGACTGGTCACCATGCCTCATTCTCTATTTGTTCCCATTCTTCAAAATGTCCGGAGAAAAGATGTATACCAGCACTCCAAGACGAAATTGCTGAAGCGACAACTGAAGTCGGGGAAATTGTGATGAAGAATGTGGTTAGCTCGACTAGAGACTGAAAAATTTACCGATTTCATACTCAATTTGTAATGCGAAAGACAAACCATATGTTCGCTTGAGCTCAGCACCGACGTCGTCCCTGGCTCCCTCGATGTTATCTACGCTCGTTGTGACACTCTGTCCAAGGCGTTTGTTTTGCATATCGTTTCATCGTTTTTTCCCTCGTTCACCAACAGACCCAGTCTAGGCGCATCCGTCTTAATGCTATCACACGTCTCCTTGACTAATCGCTGCATTCCGCCAATCACTTCAATGATATCCTCGTAGAAGCACCTCGTAAGAAGCACCTGCAGATGGACCTTTCTTCGACTTTGAGCCTGTGGGACAACGCAGGACGGCCACGCACAAGGTGGATCTTAGCCGACTTTGTGTGCAAAAGTGGCGACATCTGGCGAGAGATCATGCTGGCTGGAGAGGCATGCTGGCCCAGGTGCACCTCGGACTGTAGCGCCAAAAGAAGAAGATGGGCCACTTTGCTAATTCAGATTAGAGATGCGGGCTCGTGGCTATTGACCCAGTTCAAGTGCGATCCACGAAACTTGGGAAATGAGAGAACCTGACTCTCGTCTTATTCCTCTTCATGTGGCTGTACAGGATGTCATTGGCTTGGGCTTCAACCAAAATGCCCTCTCTCAAGCCTCAGTTTGCACGATCCCCTGATGATCAATACACCAAGTTGGTCGAGATACTCATTTACTCTGTTGCGTTGTCCCACGGCACAGACTGGCCTCGTTTCACTTGTGGATGGTATACGACTCTAGCAGTTTACCACGTGGAGCTGAGAGATTGAGCCTGCCGACGCTTGCGTCCTTCTGGAGACACGAAGCCGTATCAACACTCTTTCTTGATCAACATTTCATCAAGTAAGTCGTCTTGTTCATCTTTGGATCTTTGTGTGGCGCTAGAGATCGGGTTGCATATGAGCCTCAATCAACAAGGCTCTTCAGCTGGCATGATCGCTGGCTAGTTGCTTTCAATTCCGCACCGAAAGTTGGTTGAGGGCCTTCTCCACTTGTGTGCGCCACAAGAGACGGAGACAGCTTCTGACGTGTTGTCGGTGTTGATGTTCGTTAAAAAAAGCTATAGGAAAGTTTTTTTCAAAAAAAAAAACACATAAACTTCAGAAAAATGCATGAAATCTTTATTTGAATCGATAGTACGGTCCATATAATTTAATGTTTGAAGATTATTTCATGCAAATGTTGATCTTGACTGCGCCTCAAATGGTCCATCCGCTTAGTCCAATTTTGGCACACTCTTTCCAACATTTCAGCCGGTATCTCACGAATAAATGCTTCAATGTTGTCTTCCAATGCGTCAATTGAAGCGGGCTTGTCTGTATAGACATGAGCTTTAACATAGCCCCACAAAAAATAGTCTAAAGGCGTTAAATCGCACGATCTAGGCGGACAATTGAACGGGCCCGAACGTGAAATAAAATGTTCACCGAACTCGCCCCTCAATAGGTCCATTGTTGCGCGTGCTGTGTGGCATGTGGCACCGTCTTGTTGAAACCACATATCATGCAAGTCAAGCTCTTGCATTTTGGGCAAAAAAAAGTTGGAGATCATCTCACGGTAGCGCTCACCATTCACAGTTACGTTACGATTCGCATCATCTTTGAAGAAGTACGGTCCAATGATGCCAACAGCCCATAAACCGCACCAAACTGTGACTTTTTCTGGATGCATTGGTAGCTCTTGCAATGCTTCTGGCTGATATTCACTCCAAAATCGACAATTCTGCTTATTTACGTACCCATTGAGCTAAAAATGAGCTGACCATAAAATGGAAGAAGCGCGCGATGAACTTTCTTAACAGAGCACGCTTTTTGATAATAAAATTCAATAATTTGCAAGCGTTGTTCGTTTGTAAGACGATTCATGGTTAAATTATAGACCAAACTGAAGATGTTTGACAGTGAAACAAAACACGAAACGTGCGTCAGCTGTTTAAACCAGTGTTGCCAAAAAGATAATAGCTAAAAAATCACCCTTTGAAGGCCAAGTTGTACCTGCTTTCTGCAAGGCCCAGCCACCTAAGGCGTTACATCCGCAGACGCCTGACTAGATTCATGAATCTTATTCTGCAGACGTCATTAACACAAACTGGACCAAAGATAACCAGCAGAACACTTCTCTCGAAGATACTAAGGACTTCTTCAATCGCTTTTGAGAGCCGTACAATAGGACTATCATGCCCAGTATCTTACACAATGCCCATTCGTTACTTCGAGAGCGGCTTCAATTACTCAGTTACCTCTGTAGCTCGAATAAACAGCGATTGGCGATTGGCAAGAGCTGCTCTGCGCCTGAGCTGAGTACTGTTCCCCGTGCAGCTGATGTATACAGAGTTCCAGTCCCACTCTGACGTTTGCACGTTCGCCCAAGACGGCGCTGTTCTTCCCTCGATCACGACAGACCCATTTTAGTACCTTCCTCCTCAGTGCCAGTCAACGTTGTATTGACTGCTCGCTGTGTTCTGAAAATCACGTGAATGTCCGTTAAATAGACTTCTGGAAGGTCGTACCTCTAATTACAGTAAAGTCACAGGCAATGGGTTGCCGTATTGCCTTGTTGAAATCATCATTTGGCAGTGTTCGTTACCGACTTTGAAGAAGACGCGCTAAATTCGCAATCGTCATTCTGCACAAGCCAACGAGTTCGGTAGGGATGTGAAAACTAGACGTGATGGGTCGCCTCTATGTACGCTGTCATATGCGATCCTTCAAATTGACGAATAAATAGTGGTTGTCAATCTCACACATCTTGGGTTCTTTTCAGGATCTGCTGCAGTGTCCCATAGTCATTGTGAACCTCAGACCTATAATAAACGGCTTCAGGTTAGCTCCCAAAACACCAAAGAGTTGTAAAGAGGTTGACGTCGCGTCGTCAAAAGTTTCACTTTCGTGTGGATCAAAATATGCTGAGCCTCCATTCGTCATGAATGCTTTTCTCCGATCATGCGCTCACCCAGATCATACCGACCCGCCTCAGAGGTTGATCGCCTTGAAATCGACTCCTCGTGGGCTTTACTCGTGCTTCTCTTTGCCCTGAAAACCCGAACCGTGACCACTCTAGACGGGGAAGTGGCTCTGCCCTGCCAAGTCTTTCCGGCTGCTCGAAACATACATCAGGCCGCAAAGTGGTCTTTTAAGATAACAAACTTGACGTAACCACAACAATGTTGCAACCGGCACGCCAGTCGAGATGCTGCTGCAGGTCTTCAAAGTCAACAACTGCAACAGCCAACACACTGGCTGATGATGATGAGTTGCATGTCTTCGTCATCATTCGCTGCACGAGATCGGACTCGAAGAGACCCCTTTTGCACGTCAACTCACTCCATCGCGGCGTGTCTGGTGTTTGCGCTATTAGATTGCACAAATCACTCACGCCTATCGCTCCATCCATCACCGTTTCGCCGGCTCTGTCAAATTGAAATGCATGATGTCCAATTAGTACCAGGCAGCCATTGAGACAAGACACAGTCCGTCAATGCATGCAAAGTGCACCGGCTTGCGTGCGCGCCGTACACTACACGAGTGGCCCGTAAATCAAATAGCTTCGCGCGCTGTTTGCGCATGCAAGCGAATAGTAAAAGCGGAACTCGGAGCCAAGAACAAGCGGTTGACGGGCGCAGAACCATGACTAAGCTAAAAAAAAAAATACAAAAAAATAACTTGACGGCGGGTTCAATAGCCGCCGCTCCTCAGTCTCCTGGCTGCACTTCTCTGTGTGTTCTGCGTTCGTTCGACCGATTTGGATAAGCAATCGAATTGCCAATAAGGTGTGCGATTAGAGTTGCAACTCTCTTCGGGGAAATTCAATTAAATCAACCGGTGGCTGTGGCGGCGGCTGGAATTTGCATCCTGGACTCTAGCTGGGATTCCAGGAGAAACAGCAGCACCAGCAGCTGCCCCCCGGGTCATGGTGCATTATTCAAATGCGCTATTATACCGTGATTTGCATCGCATATGCCGGCATTCAAAGCTGGATTTTCTGGGAGCCAGTGCGCGCCACAGGAAATCGGAGTCCTTCGTCGAAGGCAGCGTCAGATCGGCCTTGCAGGTGCAGATTGGGTTGGGTTGGGTTGGGCGGTAAAATCGAATCCCTCCTGGAAGCTGACGGGCTCGTATGTAAATTTTAATGGAGGTATCCCATTTAATGGTGCATTTTTATGGCGTTCGGAAAATGTGCGTTTTTTATTTCATTCCATTCTTTCCCCGGTTCTTCGTTCGTGCGTCTTGCCCCGGCGAAGCTCCTTCGGAAATGAATCCTCAGGACTTTGCGGAGATCGTATTTCTCGGTGAGCTCCTGTTGTATCCTCTTTCGCTCTGGCATGTTGTTTGGCATGTCTTGTCGTATGTACGTAGTGTAGTGAATTTGCAACTCACTTCACTTCACTGCATGCAAAACTTTGATACACCACCGAGCCTTTTTTCCGACGTGGGCGGCATGGTTGTGTGCTTCTTTTTGGTGGTAGTTGCATAAAATGGCTGATCCTGTTTGGCTCTTATCTTCTTCGCAGATAATTTTGAGGGATTTTCGTCGGAAACATGACATGAGCTCAAACAGAATTTTACATAAACCTTCAACCGCAACAAGAAGCATGACATTCCGCCCGTGCACGGGCTGACAGGGGGTGGTGGGAGCTGTGCAAACGTCGGCAGTAGGTTTCGCAGAATAGTAGGTACGTCAAAAAGGCTGCGAATTGAAACCATGAACACGAGCTTCCCAGAATCTCCCCCCCCCCCCCCCCCATTCAGTGTGCGGCAAAAGGGAACCATCAAAGGACCCATGATGTCGTCGGCAAGCGTGCAGCACAGTAAGTGAGTGAGGCTTAAGTAGCTGATGCCAGTCTCTCTCAGTGGGTGATTGTTGGGGCGTCTGTGGGTTTCATGAGATAATTGTACAGCCACTCACTGTACTGCTTTCGAGTGCAGCTTGAAGTTTCGGTGAATTTTGCTGCAGCTACATGACAATGCTTGAAATTCTTCGTTGCTGTCGATGGGGGGAGATGTGTGGTTCGAATTTTTGAAATTCGCTATTTCATACTGCACACGCTTTGAGTGAATTGAGGTAATTGCATGTGTGACTAGTGGAGACGCTTAATTGGGTGTGGTTGGGAACTTTATCTTCACCTTCGATTGAACACCGGCAGACGGGATGGAAAGCATGTTCGATTAGCTCAGGCAGATGGGAGACATTGTATAGGCCTCGCATCTCCCACACGACCCATTTAGTGGGCCTGTGAAACTGATAGTTTCATAGGTTCTTAGAGTTATCCATCGGGCCGATGTTGATTTTGAATAAAACATAAATTATTTAGGAAATTATTGTCATTTCTTTTTATTGTGATAATATTGGTATGGTTCAATTATGAATGAAACAAAATTTCGGGCAAATGGCAGCCGCGACCTCAGTGGCACACCTCCATCCGATGGTCCAAATTTTCGATGACGCTGAAGCATAATTGAGGTTCTATGCAGTTAATGTGCCGAATTATCTCAACCTTTAGCTCTTGAATTGTTGCTGGCTTATGGACGTACACCTTTTCTTTCAAATAACTTCAAAGAAAAAAATCCAATGGTGTCAAATCACATGATCTTTGCGGCCAATTGACATCGCCACCACGTGAGATAACACGGCCATTGAATTTGTCGCGCAAAAGAGTCATTGTTTCGTTAGCTGTGTGGCAAGTGGCACACGATATGTGGTTCCTGTTGAAACCACACATCGTCCACATTCATATCTTCCAATTCGGGCCATAAAAAGTTCGTTATCATTTCACGATAGCGAACACCACTCACAGTAACTGCCTGACCGGCCTCATTTTGGAAAAAAATACGGCCCGATGATGCTGCCAGCCCATAAACCGCACCAAACAGTCACTCTTTGTGGGTGCATTGTTTTTTCGACATTCACTCTTGGATTATCATTCGCCCAAATGCGGCAATTCAGCTTATTGACGAATCCACTGAGGTGAAAATGTGCCTCATCACTGAAGATGATTTTCTTCGCAAATTGATCATCCACTGTTGCCATTTCTTGCCACCATTCTGACCATTGAGGACGCTTGAAATGGTCAAGAGGCTTTAGTTCTTGAGTCAATTGCACCTTGTAAGCGTGTAAATGCAAGTCTTTATGCATAATGTTCATCAACGACGAGCGTGAGTGGTGCAATTGTTGGGCACGACGACGAGTTGAAGTGGACGGCTCTTCAGCCACACTATCGCGAACAGCAGCACTATTTTCTGCAGTACGAGCTGTACGAGCATGCACTGGTGTTTTCACATCTCCAACAGACCCGGTTTGCTCAAATTTTTGTACTATTTTTCCGATTGTACGCACATTTGGACGATTAAATTGACCGAAAAAATCATGAAGTGCACTATATGCATTTTGATTTGAACGCCCATTTTCATAATAAGCCTGAATAACTTTAACGCGTTGCTCGATTGTGTATCTTTCCATGGTTCAAATTGAGCTAGTCAGTTAGAAATTGAGAAATGTCAAATGAAATGCAGAAAAAAACTTGACGTTTAGGTGTGGTTCACATTCAACATCGGCCCTTAAAATTTAACCACCCTGAACACAAGTCTCTCGCAATGCATCAATACCAAGCTCCCACCGATTGGTTTGATTGAAGCCCCAGATTGGTGAACAGGCCTAAATAAAGCTGTCAACCGTTACACTCTCGACCGAGTGCCGCAGTGGCACGTTAAGAAGCACTCCATCGGCTGCACCCATAGTCATCCACATTTCAGCCAACCAATTCCTCGGGAATGTCGCCCCAGTCTTTTGAACTGCTCGTGAACTTCAACTCGTTCCCGACCAACCTTCATTTCACAGTGAACCTACTTCAGCCGCACCACAAGAGCGTCTTCCCAAGCAACACCAGCACTCCTTCAGTGTGACATGGCGAAAGCATTTCATCTGTCAACTGTCACGGCTGTGTGCATGCACGAGATGCAAGAAATCTGTAACCACGGCTCCGGATTCATTAAACTATTTCTTAATTCTTCATGTCGGCGCGATTACTCATCCTCTTGCCGTGGCATTGCTGGTGTCATGCGGTATGAATCTCAAAAATTTATGACACCGCATAAGGAACTGTGTTCTATTAGTTTGTCACTTGTTCCACAATCATCAGTCATCGTTTGCGCGCTCATGCTGTATTGTCGACCGAGATTTACTGCAAAATATTCATCATCATCTTCTTGTGGGCTCTCCTCCTCCGCTGTTTTTTTTGTCTCTCCTTCCGCAACAGGCGCTGCAACTATTCGCTGCTCGTACATCGTCGTCGTCGCGTTATGCGCCGGAGATTTCCGAACAAATCACAGAACTTTAAGTACCAATTGGCAAGTCGTCAACATGGGCCGAATCCGGTTGGGTGGCAGTTGAAGTTGAAAAATTGCACAGCGTGCACTGGATCCCAAGGCTGATGTGTTGTGTGTATCAAAATGTGTTTACGTTCTCTAACCCGTTCACGGCCCATGCTCCCACCCACCATCCCATCATCACCATCCGACTATCACATGGCTGCATAAACAAGAAACTCGGGTTTATTGCTGAAAATTGCCACTATGTCATGTTTACATTGTGCCAGATCCTGTGCCTGGCCCTGTATGCCGTTCGACACACAATATGTCAGGAGCGATGTTGAGGGTGCAATAAATAAGAAGCCGGCACTGACGTAGGAAATGAATTGCATGCGCGCGAGCGCTTACACACAGTAGCTCTCTAGCGAGCTCCCTTCGTTCACTTGTCGTCATCGTTGTTGTCCTTGGCTTTCGATGGACGGAGACGCGATGACGCGATGGGAGGGGTGGTGGTTATTTCGCGAGCACATGAGACCATGACCATCCATTATATTTAGTCATAAATGTGTTCCGGCCAAGAGATTGGGTAATGCTGCTGCTGCTGCTGCTGCTGCTGCTGCTGCTGCACAGGACTGACGAATCCAGTGGCGAGTGGCTGGATATTTGGCGGGGAAGTCGTCTGTTTCCGGTGTATCTTTCAGTTTTTCGAAGGCAGATTCTCATTCCCTATCCGGATTCAGTCCATCGAGAGACGGACGGAGCGCGCCCCGAGGGATTACCGAAGGTGAAGGGGCGAAGGGGCGAAGGGGGGCAATGACAACAATATGGGCATTGAAAGCAAACAAATGTGGCAATGTTTCTGTGGACAGGATGCCGGAGGTTTTTTTTTTTTTTGCCTCGGCGGAGCGGAGTGGTAAATTCGGGTGGATCAACATGGTCTATGTTTGGATCTAATAACTAATTGGAAAAGTTGTCCCGTTCGTTGTTTGTTTTCGTATTTTGGCGGCAGTTTGCTGTGAGAGGTGGTTAGCAGTTGGTGGCCACAAACTTGTTCTTTTTTCTTCTCTTCTTCTGATTAAATTTGTTTCAATTTACGGTAATTTATTTCTGGCTTGAGAAAAGTGTGCGATGACAAGGAAGTTGAAGAGATTGAGCCTGAGATTCAGGACTACGGGCGGAATTATGCAAGTCGGCTTTGAGTCTGCCTGGGGGTGTTGTGCTAGAGGAGACTGCTATTCGAGGCAACTGTGTGGGAAAGTTCTGAAGAATGAATGAAGAGGTCACCGCAGATGAGATGATGCAGTCAATCAGGTTGGTTGGAGAGTACGAGTTAAAAGTGCCCGGTCGGGGGTCACAGAAAGACAAAATTTTTCCTTGGACGATAGTGTAATAAACCTGGACGATTGGGAGAACTAATCTTATCAGCGGTTCTCAAGAGCTTCACAATGTGCACTGATCATCTGGTTATGCTTGCTTGAATTTTGCCAGATTGTCACATTTGGTCCATCTTCATGAAACTGGGAGAAGTTATAGTGAGCCTGTCTGCTTCGATCCACAGCTGTCGAAAATTATTACTAAAGTGCTTAAAAGTACCGTGAAACTTCTCTTTAGCGGACACCCTCATTATTGTCCGTTAAGTAGAGGTGTCCGTTCTTGAGGGGTAAATGGAAATTAAGTAATTTATGGCAATCAAAAAAATGCACTTCTCCATATGTAGGGCAAGGGAATGCATGCAGACAATATGTTTCGTGTGTCCGTTATTAGGGGTATAACTGCTCAATGCCGTTGTAAATCGGTTAGAATATAGGAACCACCCTATCTTCATGCCGTGATCAAGACGAATTGTCCGTAAAGAGAAGTGTCCGTTCTGGAGGGGTATCCCGCACTGTAATTGTTATTTGTCCGTCTCTCGTCTAAAGGAGTTAGAATACACGAATGACCCTATATTTATTCTGGGATCATCACGAATTGACCGTAAAGAGATGTGTCCGTTCTGGAGGGGTATCCGCACAGAGATGGTATACTGTAATTTGTCCGTCTCTCGTCGAAACGGGTTAGAATACACGAATGAGCCCATATTTATTCTGGGACCATGACGAATTGTCCGTAATGAGGGGTTCTAGAGGGGTAAACGCAAGTTAAGTAATTTATGGCAAACAAAAAATGAAATTCTCCATACATAGGGCAAGGGAATGCATACAGACAATATGCTTCGTGTGTCCGTTATTGGGGGTATAATTGCTCTATAGACGCCGACATTCATGTCCGTGACAGGTATAGAGGATAAGGGGCTTAGAATACAGGAACTGCCTTTTTTCATGCCGTGAATAAGAGAAATTGTCCGTAAAGAGAAGTGTCCGTTCTAGAGGAGGATCCGCAGTAAGATGTTTCACTGTAATTATAATTTGTCCTTCTCTTGTCTACATGGTTTAAAAAACACGAATGGCCCTATCTTCAGGCCGGGACCGTAACGAAGAGGTGTCCGTTCTAGAGGGGTTTCCGCACAGAGATGTTTCGCTATAGTTATAATTTGTTTTTCCGACTCTCCGTCTGTGAAATGCCTTCATTTATGGCGGGATCGACATGAAATTCTGAGAAAATCCTTTCATTACCTTGCATGTGAATTTATGCTGAATTTTGAAATTTGTTTGAACTCCTTCAAAGGATGCCAACGGGTCACAGCGGTTATTTCAGAGATATTTCGCTCTAATATCTTAACTAATGTGCCTTAGAAAGCTGGAAAATCACAAATAATCAGCTTCGGTGTGTAGGTGCACAAAAGTGTCGGGCATTCTGGACTTGGTCGTTCTTGAGCTATTAGCCGCAGTTTTGCAGATCTCTGAGTAGTAACCGAGATGCAGAAGATTTAGATTTCTCGACAACACCATACGACTGTGAGTAGTGTCGCGGGCACAGTTTTTACATCACCACCAAAATTACAATACCGCTCACACACTGTGGACATGAGTAGTGATTGCGTGCGGTACAAAGGAGATATGGATATGCGTCGTAGTAGGGGCTCGCTGTCGTAGGAAATTCATTATCCTGCCCTAAAGGAGTTTGAGGTTGCTGCTCAATGTTCAGAGTTCCCAATCTTTCGGAAATAAGTCTAAAACACGGAACCATCGGCATGTTCGCACTGCAGTTTTACAACTCAAGTTAATTGCGCATCCTTGCAAAACGCCTCATTGCCAACAGCTTCTGTCAAAAGTACTCCAAATGTCATGCTTCATGGCCATTGTTGCCCACAGTTGTATGGGTTGCTATTAGGCCAGGAGATGCGTGGCACCAGAAGATGCGTAGGCAATATTTGATACCAACTAGGAGATGCTTAGGGCTAACACATCCCGATACGAATACTCAAGTGTGAGCACTAAAGACGCGAAGGTGCTTCAATTCAAACAACAGAGCACATGTCTGTCAGTTCTTGTGAAGATATCAACGACACCCAAAAAAAACAAAAATGTGCACCCCATCCCAACATATCCACACTTGAAGGATGTACCTTTTTTCCGATCGCAATGAAACAATATGCATATGAAGCAATTAACAAAAGTACACTGTGATGTCCCAAGAGTTAACCATTTGAATGGTGGTTGACATCGTTTCCTTCAACTGTCACACGTCTGCGCTCGTATGCATGCGGCATCCTGCCACTTTCACAAAAATTCGCAAAAAGTCAAACACACGACGAAAATCACTCTCTCATTTGCAAAATTAAAATTATGACAGGTGTAAATGAGAAGATCGACTTTGCATACACCTCTATACGAACGAAGGAGAAGTCCTTCGAAATCCACCGCACCACCGAGACGAACAGGCCTCAAGACAAATAGATAAAAACGATAAAATGCTTATTAATACCAATCTGCTGGGAATAGACTGTCAGTCAAGCACAATAAACTTGCGATTCCCCAAGGTGGATTCACTGTTGCTGCTGCCAGTCGCCGCCTCCAACCCTGAGGAGAGTTACCAAAAAAAAAAAAAAAAAATACGAAGGAAAGCTGAACAAAATGAAACACCAACTCACACACAGCCACACAAACAGAGAGCACACATTTCAGACATTTCCATTAGTCAAAATTAAAATTTCATAATTTTTTCCCGCCTCACTTTGAATGACTGCCACACACCACCACCATCACCAGGACCACCCTCTGGTCCATCATCCAGTTTGATGCCAACACCCCATCATGGATCGGCTGAGTGCTTGTCGGTGGTATCCTAGTCATTCTTCTTTTGTGCTTCACATGCAAGGACGACCAACTTTATGCAGAGCTCTGTCTTTCGTCTTGCTCGCCTCTCGCCTCTCGTCGTCCTTCGGTTTCTCGATGCCGTTGTTCTGTGACTCGTTTTTTTTTTTTCTGTTTTTGTTTTCTGACAGGCTCTACGCTTCCAGTTAATTGAAATATACTGACCGACAGAATCGTATGCAAAAGTTTTGTGTAAACAGCTTGTGATAAGGGCAAGGAGGTGCCCCCCGTTCCTCCGGCTGGGTTAGTGACCAAATGAATTGGAAAAGTCAGCAGATTCATTTCTCAAGGTTTGCTCTGTGTGTTTGTTTTTGTTTGCGGTCGTTTTTTTTTTTCTCTCTCTAGTGTGCTATCGCTTGCGAAACTTTTCTGACCATTTTTGGCGTGGCAGTTGACTTGATGGGCTGGGCCTTGATGGTCACTTGCTTGCCGAGTGATGTATGGATTAAGAGTTGAACGAATTGTCGTGGGATTTGTCCTAAGTTGATGAGACATTTCAGGCCGTGACACGGGGACTGTGAAGAGGGGTTTGATGTTTAAGGTGAGTGAGACTGTTACAGTGAGACCCCTTATGTGACCCTTCCCTTTGAATGTGGATCCTTGGGCGTCACATTACAGGTCACTGAGGCATCGAAAAAGATTGAGTCTTTCTGCCATCAACGTCTGGACGAAACCATCCCTCATCTGGTCTGTTCTACTTAGTTTCAAAATGCGGACTTTAGAGCAGTGCGGTCCCATTTCCAGTTCTTGGGAAGTTCTGATTAAGAAGTACTTGTTTTCTTATGTTTTGCCAGTTCTGACGCACTTTCAAGTGAGTTCCTTGAATTACCACTCTTCAGTGCACGCTTCCATTCATTCAATTGGTTATTAGGACAAAGTTTCCTTCTTCGTCTTTGGGTGGCGCTGCGGACTCAGGTTGACTGTGGACTAGGGCCTCAACCAGCAAGACTGTCCAGGTTGCGCGTTCTCTGGCAAGCTGCTTCTAGTTGCGCCCACCTAGTTGTTGAGGTTCTTCTTCACTCGTGCCACGTCCACTGTTGAATTTCGTGTGCGACAGACTTGGAGTCGGCTTGCTCTACCAACCGTGCTGCTTTCGCAGAATTTGCTCGGATGACTGCTCATTTGCCTCTCCCGCCGCGATCTCATAAACAGCTTTGAATTTGAAATACGCCAAAAGCTTATGCCTTTCCCTGTGAATTATTGATCCCTGCGGAAGCAACTTTTCCCATTGTGTGAAGAAGACTCCGGTCCTGTATTCGAATCGAACCACAACTTCATTCATTGTGTTATCGCCACCCCTTCTTCTCTGTGTCTCAGTTGTTTTGTTGACCTCCTAAATACCCCCGTTTTCTTCATTCCCACTGCATCCCCTTTGATTGTCATCCCATCACACTCTAAGCCTACCACGCCTACATCACCACACCAACACATGTCACATCTATCTATCTATATACTCCATTCTGTCTATATTCATGTATCTTTTTTCACTTAATCAAAACTAATACTACTTACTTTATTTTCACTGATTTTTATTTTTAATTTTTTTTTTTTTTTGTATTCATTTCGGTTTGTTTCTGTTTATTTTCAGGTAGCGACCATGATGTCCTGCCCCCTTCCTTTGCCATTGCCAATTCTTCCTTCGACATTACCCGGCGATTTTGCTCCGATTCATATCGGTGTTAAGGTATGCAAAGATCCCTAAATACAAAAAAAAAATATTCTGTTTAGCAAAAAAATTGTAGTTTGACGGTAGATTGCTTTGTTTTTAGTTTGAACTTAAAAGTAGATGATCTTGTAGTGATTCGAGCGGCGTTTCTGTACATAATTGTTGCTTTCAAGGAGTGGGATATACTCGATCTTTGATGAAAAAGAGGGACTATACTCTACTCATTTCTCATTCTGACTCGTTCATATACAGGGTGGGCCAAATACAAGTTTCTTTTAAAAAATACAATAAAATGAACAAAATTAAATTGTTTCCATGTATTGTGGCTTTATTAGAAAGAACAAACATTCCCATTTACTGTGAAATACAACGTCGTTCAAGTGGCTGGCTTGGCTTCGCAGTAGCACATTCTGTCACCCCAATTTTCCAATATCTTGTTAATGGTTTCGGGCTGTAGCTCACGGATGATATTGGCCTTAAATGCTTGAATCGCTTGAGAATTGTTGGCATAAGGTCGGTCATTCACGGTTCCCCCCAAAAAAATAGCAGCGCCGAGGCGTCCAATTGACATCGCCAAGACTACTGGTACCACGATTTGGGAATTTGGTGCGCAAAAGATCGATTGTGGCATGGTCTGTGTGGCGTGTGCATTAACCAGAGGTCGTCCAAATTCATGTTTTGAATTTCAATAAAAAAATAGTCGGTTAACATAACTCTGTAACGCCCACCGTTGACCGAAACGTTGTTCCCAGCCTCATTTGGGAAGAAGACCACAGCAGCCACATTCTCATCTTTGTACGACGACGGGGACTTTGCATAAACTCGAGTACAGCAGTCGCGGTGGCTGCTTCATTTCGGCCAAAACTTCTTCTTTGCAAAAAACGCCCCGCTTGGGCTGCACGGTACTCACTTTGGAAATAAGTTATCAGTATTTCCAAACGTTGTTCAATCGTAAAGCGACTTAATTCGCTCCGCAGAGGTATGATACTGACTTTCTGTCAAGATTTCGAGAGGGGATCAGCTAAAATAACCTAGATAGCCAACCCTGTACACAACATGAATTCATCCTCATGGACCTTAGATTATCGCACGGTTTTTCAGTAACTTTTGATCACTTAATACATGAGACTTGCTCCTTTTCTTTTCTACTAAATCAGAGTCAGTTGCCTACTTCAGACTCTGCGCACCCAACACGACTGAATACTTGAATCAGAACGACAGAGATACTGGTATCAGTCAGTCAGTCAGTTTCAGTTTCAGTTTCTTATTCTAGTTACTAGCGTTCGAATTGTAAATGTTCCATTGCCTTTTTTGCCTGTTATGCCTGCATACGCAGTACTCAGGCCTGATTCGTATAGATGGTAGTTGCATGAGTGATCACTGCGTATACCTATAGAAGCCTTAGTTCGGTTCCGTTTAGCTAAAATGCTCTGTCGGCCATTTGAAACTTAATCTTACAATGTTCGCGGGCGCGCCTTAGTGTCGACTCCTACAAACAGGAAACTCCCGTCGTAATTCACGGTTCTACCCTTTCCGAGTATAAATACACTTTCGACATTAACCTGTATGTTGCCTCCACTAAGGAAGAGAACAGCACGAGCAATACTAGTGGTTGTAGTAAAAGCTAGGCCTAGGTTCATTACGAGATCTAGCTCCACCTATGTTATTATTGTTATCTTACGAACTTTAAGTGTTTAAGACTCTCTTCATGGTCCCTCTATTCACTGGAGCAATTGGTGAGATGTTATACTAATTTACTTATATCCTGCAAAGGCAGTTCTGCACCTTGTTTGTCTCTTTATCGTCCTCGTGGTTCGCATGTCCTCAAACCCAGAACAATTTCAGTCAGCTACTTAGTGTGTTATGACAGACACCCAGACAGTGGGAAGGTCATATCATATCATATCGATTTTTGTGGAGTGTATAATAAATAAAATTTCTTATGCAATTGCGTCCTGTTTTTGGGTTGAAGTAGCCCATGTCCTCATGGATATAACTACCAATGTACGTCCGAAGTTTACTTTAAATCTAAACAGCCGTTTAACAGCTAGAGCTCCGCAAACATCAAATATGTAAACTATACCATGTTAGCACTTTCAAAAACATATTTCTCGAACATTTTTGCATCGTAGCACGACCTGACCACATGTCCATCGGATCCAGTTTGGATTCCAGAAAGATTTTTCGTACGTGCTGATAGCAGTAATCAGTACCTCTAGCAACATTGAGTCTAGATTGCTGAAGGAAATACAACCCACTGACGGATTCGACCCAAAATAAGTACTGGTGGTCATTGTCATAGCAACTACTATGTCAGTCTGTTGAAATAAGATCTGCACGTAACTTAAGAAGACAACTTAATTGTAACTTATTCAATAAACACGCTGATCGCTCCATAAAAAAATGGCTATCCAGCCAGTCTCTATAACCGTTAAATGCCACCCGATAAGTGTCATCCAAATCGAAATGACGGTCAAATAAAAAGCATGTCTGGATGTGACTGAACAGGCGAGCACTTGACAGCATTTGAATGACTTTTCGAGAGGAGAGTGTTTTTTATGTCATTCACTGGGGTCCACACTTGATATCTGTAAATTTGATATGTAGCTGCAGTTGTATCCAAAATTCCAAGCAGACTCACACCGGCAACAGAAGATTGAAAAAAATGCTAGTCCACATCATGATCCTGATATGTACAGAGCGTGGTTCTGAAATATCTCTAGGGCCAGGTCTCTGAATTCGTAGCTGTATGTGATCGCATGATGTTCTACGAACTATTTTAAAAACGTCCCGCAATGTGTTCCGCGGCTCTTGTAGGTTTACGACGTTATGTCTTCGGATAAGCTACATTTCATATTTTTCTTCCTCGTGTGGAGCATTAAATTCCGGTCGCTTAAAAGTGATCACAGATCTTCAATCAACACGATCCTTCATAACATTGTGTCTTAAGTGTCGTTAAGTTTCGTCAATTTTACTCGAAATCCGACGAAAAGAAGTAAGAAATGAGCCTTGGGTCAGTTTAGCGGACGCTCATCGTTGCTCTTCCAATCGCTGTGATTAATAAATAAGTCCTTAATAGTTTTTTTTTTGAAGATTACCCAAACAAATTACACGGACCGACGCCATCTAATTAAGGTGAAGGAAAGGTTCTTTTTAGGACATGGCAGCGATATATTGTATGACCAGAGCTAACGTCCTTCAAGCCGTAGTAACAGTGATAAAAACACAGCAGGCCCCTCTGGCTTAAGTGTGACTGCTGTCAACCAGTAATCTGCCACTCTAACCAACTGTGATAAACGAAGCAGCACTTGTATTGAAATACCATACCACCACCGAGCAGTTGACAACTTGGCCCTTCAGTCGTAGGGCTGTATTGCTTTCAACTGGCGATGGCTACAGCTTAAATAAAGGAGACAAGCAAGCATAGCAAGCATATCATTTTTTTTTTTTTTCGTTTCAAGCCTTCTTTATGACCTCGTCTCCAGTTGAGCTTCCTTTCAAAAAATAATCGACGGCTTACTTGCCTCGTATGATGGCACTCTGATGCTCACGATCCAGTGTTAGAGTCCACGTCCGGGGCAAAATAGCTCTGCCTTGTGGTACACCACTTGTTGCGGTTCTTGTGGGAGACTTGCTTGCCACTATCACCATAAAGATACTTCGGACGTATTTAGTCTTCACAATTTAATCGGTTTCCAAATCACGATATCTGATTGATCGATAACATGAGCTAGTGCCAGGGCGTATCTGAGAATTGTACGCGATCACAGAGGCAAATTCTGCTCCTTTACTTGCCGGTTATGAGCCGTCAACCTGGTAGGCAACACTCAGCCGCAGTCAATCACTTTACCTCGCTAATTTGAGAGCCAATAGGTTGTCTGTCTTTATGTGTGATTGGGGCTTGCCATCCCTGGACCCTATTTCTCTGAGTCTCAGGGGCGTTAAAGCAGGAAATGACAGTTTTGTTTCCCATCCTCCATGACTATTGGCGTCACTGTCCAACCCATCTTGTGTCATCAAATCGTTTACCAACGGATCAACAAGTAATACCATTGTGCAAAGCTTAGAATTAGTAGGCTTTCTGGCCAAAGAACAGTGTTTCAATCACCCAAATATGATACTTTTCTCAGTTCACACCTTTCAAACATGTACAGGCGTCTAATGTCCAACGATCTGTGGGTTACAGCTGCCATGTCGCTCAATGAAACCTTCATTTGATGGGCGAATTACGAGCCACAGATGATCTGCGTTCAAAGGGTCAAAAGTTCAAGAAGAGAACTGCTCCATAGCACAGCATAGTCCCCACAGATCAGCTAAGAAACCCATTTTAATCAACTCACCACCGCGCCCCCATCACTCAATCAATTGAAATGTAAATTGCCCTTTGAGCGATCACTGGGATTAGAATGTTGTTGCACATCCCCTCCCCCACATCACTCCATCACATTCCACATGTACATGCATGGGAATATGTGTACGTCTGAATAGAGAATAAACCATCGCAACCTTTCACTCAATCACTCACCTTTCACACAGCAGCACTAAGCCAAGAGAAAAGGAAACAATTCTATTTCGGAATTTCACAAGGGCGCAAGTGAGCAAAAGAAAACAAACGCGCACACATTCCTCACATCACACAGATGTCCTGGCATGAGAAATCCCTTCGCGTAACATCATCCATCCAATTCCTCATAAGGAATACGAAATCAACATCTCAGCCGCATGAGTGTCAGTCCCAGCAACCGGAGAGAGACAAATATCAACTTTCAGCCGAATGAAAGCAGCTACCCACGCCACACCATCAGCACCCATCCCCATTCATGATAACAATCGTCCTTATTTGTATGGCATTAGTCCAAACAGCTCTCCCCTTTTTTTTTTTGCTTTTTACTGCGCGAAGGCATCCACGAATCAGAAGTATTGAATTATTCAGAAGCTTCAGCAGCGAAACATTATGACAACACGGCTGCCACACACTGGCTGGCGGGCGGGAGAGGCCCTACCTGTGCTTGGCCCTCAGCAGCAGCAGTCCTAGTTACCGCCGAATGCGCACATAAACAGCGTGCAAATTGAAAAATCACAAAGTTAGTTTTCCAAAGCTAAGATTGCCAGTGCGCCCCCCGCTACCGCAGTCGATTGGAAAGTTTGAAATTTAATCGGACGGGATCCCGCATCCCCCGCCAGAAAGGGTGACAAAAGTGCCGACAGAAAAAAGAAGAAGAAAAGAAAACATAACACTTATTGCCAAACACAGAGACGCCCCATTGTTGCGGTTAAATCGTCGCGCCAACGCCGCGCACCGAGAGCCACCGAAAACGAAAGAATCCTTCGAAAGGGATCATTACGGAATGAATGGCGGGGTATGGAAATGAAAAGTAAACACACAAGTGGAGTGGGACAACACCTCGACACACTGCGACTGCGACAGCCGAAGCAGCGCTAGATGAGGATGAAAAAAGGGGAACAAAAAAAAAAAAACTTTTGCATGTCCTCGAGATTTTATGATTTCACTTTTCGAGCGTTCTCCTTTCAAGTGAATGCGGTGTATCCTGAAGAAGCTAATGCGATGGCATCTCACAACAACCGTGCGTCGGGTTGTGAATATATTACTCGACTCGCGGTGATTGTGTGACGTGTGACTTCGGGGAAGCGAGTGCGATTTGAATCACACTAGAGAGCCACTCAGGACAGGATGTGTGCGTGTGTGTGTGTGTGGCAAGACATATGCGTGCGAGTGCCACTCTCCTTCTGTTTGCACTTAACTCGTCGAGAGAAAGAAAAGCAAAACAAAACAGCGGAGATGTGGCGATGAGAATTAAGTTACGAAATCCGATATACAATTTTCTCTGCTACTTAGTCATAATTTTCTTTCGAGCTTCTCTCTCTCTCTCGAACCGGGGTAACGACGTGGTGGTACTTGGAATGGAGGGGGGGGAGAGGGCTTAACGCTCGATTTAAGCGAGAAGAGTTTAGTTGAAGTTGCCTCTTGAGTGGCACTTTTCACTGCAGTGCACTGAGCTGCTGCTGTGGGGGGATGGTGATTCTGTGAAGATTCTGAAGAAAAGGTGTGTATCTTGGGTCACAAAGACCGTAACTGGATTGATTTTCAAGATTCGAGACAAAGGAGGATTGTTTCAAGAAAGCTCACACATAAGCTACTCGTCAAGGGGGGGGTGGCTTTGGTCATATGATCCCGAGAACGATGCCCGTCAAGTCGGAGGAGGGAAGACGGACGGATGAAGCATGCACTCACACCTTGAGTGAATCAAGTTTACCTGCTAAACTGCATCTTTACTCTTGGATTGTGGGTCATGTCTGATGAGTCTATGGGGAGTCAAATCCAAATCAGTGGGATGACCAGAGGGTGACCTGTCTTGCGGACCACTCGAAGAAGGGCTTTTGTTTGTCGAGAAGGCGATAGGCTGCACGATCCTTACGTGAAATGCCTGGGAGTCTATTTAAATACAATATGTAGCTGCACTCGTAACCGAAATGTCAAGTAGACTTACACCGCCAAGAGATGCTTAAAAAATGCAAGTCCACATCATGACTCTGGTTTGTACAGAGTGTGGTTCTAAGATGTCTCTAGGGCCCGGTCTCTGAATCCGCAGCTGTCTGTGATCGCATGATGTTCTACGAACTATTTTAAAAACGTCCCGCAATGTGTTCCGCTGCTCTTTTGGGTTTACGACGTTATGTCTTCGGATAAGCTACATTTCATATTTTCCTTCGTCGTGTAGAGGATTAAATTCCGGTCGCTTAAAAGTGACCACAGATCTTCAATCAAAACCATCCATCATAACATTCTGTCTTAAGTGTCGTTGAGTTTCGTCAATTTTATTCGAAATCCGACGAAAAAAAGTAATAAATGAGCTTTGGTTGATGTCGTTGCTCTTCCAATCTATGTGACGGATAAAGAAGTCTTTTCGCATTTTTCTGAAGATTTGCCACTAAAAATGACAAGGACCGACGCCATCTAGTTGAAGTGTGAACGTTTTCCTTTAGAACAGCAGCGATATGTTCGACCAAAGGAAACCTCTTTCAAGCAGGACTGACAGCGATAGACGAAGCAGCACTTAAGCTGAAAGACCATAGCACCACCGAACAGTCGATAACTTGGCCCTTCACAAAGACATTTATATGCGAGCTTTCAGTCGTAAGGTAGTGTTGCCTTCAGCTGCTTTGTGGATGCTGAAAAATTCAATATTTTTGTTTGCAAGCATAGCGTTTTGTTTGCATTTCAAACCTGTTTTATCAGCTTGTCTAAGCTCGTTAGGTCTCCAGCTGAGCTTCCTTTCAAGAAAGGCGTAGAACAACATCATGCGCTTAATCGACGACTGACGCCCCACTTGATGGCACTGTGATGCGTTGGATCCAGCGTTCGAATCCACATAAGGGGTGAAGTAACTCCGCCTTGTGCTATACCACTTCTTGCTGTTATTGTGGCACAGTATTGTACAAGAGCATCTTGTGACTGTTTGCCACATAAGGATACTTCGGGCAATTTTAGTCGCCACATATCGTCGCAATGCCCGTGGGTCTGATGACAGTCGGAAGATGAACTTTTCTTGTCATCCCACTCATCCGTGATTGGCAGCAGCGAAAACTGTTCTACTGATAGCGTAGATGTGTCTATGATTCGAGAGTGAGGTGGAGCCGTAAATTTCAAAAAATTAGTGGTGTCGGGGATCGAACCCTGAACCCCTCGCTAATGAGTTGACGAACCAGAACCCGTAGCTAATGAGTTGACGAACCGCGAACTACTAAAAATGATTTCAAGCGACAGATTGCTGCTCCGTGATGGAACGAAGAACTGCAGGGCTGCCAGGGCCTGTGCTGTGCAACAGACTGAATGATGTCCAGTTCGCAGCGTCTATTTTATGTTCCGTGGATGAGATTGAAAGCCGCATTATAAGTGACTTGCAACAGCAATATGTCGCAATAAGGGAGATGGGCGTACCGACCAATAAAACGGAATCACGGTGAAGTAAGCTTTTATCCCATGCAGCTATCGACGGAGCATGGCAGAGCCTGGCTGGCTAGAGGGATGTTAATCTAAACGAATATTCAGTCTAAGACACAGTAACACGAGTGCATCAAACATCCAGCGACGAAAGATCAAGATCAAATACCAATCGCTGCTTCACCGAGACGTTTCATTTAGCGTTTCATTAAGCGCTTCCTATCTTTAAATTTAAATAAAACGTAGTGTGTCGGAGATATCGACATTTTTTATTCGATTGAAATGCCTATAGATGCCACCATGTACGGAATACAACATCGTTCAAATGGTGACCGCGACTTCTCTGAGTAGCGCGCATCCGAAGTGTCCAATTTTCTACGACTCCGGCGCATGAATCAGGCTGAATTTGACTGATAGCATGGGTTGTGTTGGCTTTTAGGGCCGCTGTGGTTTTTGGAGTATTCGCATAGACCTGCGACTTCAGAAAACCACACAAGAAAAAGTCTAAGCGGTGGCCAGTTGACATCACCTCTACGTGAGATGACCATGCCCTCGAATCGCTCGTGCACAATGTACAATGTGGCGTGAACTGTGTGGCATTTAGCACCGGCCCTGTTGTCAGGCCAAATGAAGTTGGTGTTGTCGTTGGCGTCCATATTATCCAATGCAGGCCAAAATAAGTTGGTAATCATCGGTCTACAGCGCTCGTCGTTGACGATGATGGCCTGGTCAACTTCGTTCTCAAAGAAATATGGACCGTTGATGCCGACAGTTCAAAATCCACTCCAAACACCGACTTTTTGAAGATGCATTGGACGCTCATGGAACTCATGGGGATTGGTATCGTCCCCAATTCGACATTCATGTTTGTTTGACGTACCGTACCGACGCACCGAAGACCGTGGAGCGTTGCTCGAAAAGAACACCCATTTTGATAAAAAAAAAAAAAAAAACAAATTTGCATCATTCGCACTCGTTGTCCGCCCATGGCGATTTGGCAAAACAGACTAAACAAACGACAGCCAATTTGACAGATGTACCTCCAACATTATGGCCACTATCAACAGTCAAAGTTCGCAAGTCCCTATTGGAGGACCCTCCTACTAAGCCGAGGAAAATGCCAAAGCTTCAGCTACCTCCCACCACCCACATTCAATGTGACTACAGCCGCCTCGTTACGGGCTCATCATCATTAAGCCGTACAATCGACTGTGCACAAGGTTTTGACAGAGCCACCGTCTTCAGGCGAAACCCCAACCTTCCGCATAACCGATTGATTAAAACTGTGGAAACTTCTCATTTCCAGAATCCATGACACATTTCATCCCTCAATCTGACACCAACTCTCAGCGCCGCAACTATCCTAACGCAATCATCTCATGCTCGGTAACTATAAATAAATTAAACTCTGATTAACACAATTACAAGTTGGTGCCATCAGGACCAAGACCACTCCTCGTCGCCGCCGACGACCGGGTCGATGATGGGGACAAGCAGAAATCACCCAGCAAATTGTCCTCTGTAAAGCCTCAGCAGCTTTGTGGGTTTGTGGCTTCAAGTTTCGTTCTCGTTCTCGTTTTTCCTTTTCTTCTTGTGACTGTTTTTTTGTTGTTGTTGTTGTTGTCATTGCCTTTCATTTGGCAAGATCTCACATCTCGACACAGTGTTGCTGCGACAAATTAAAAACCCATTCGTTTTGGTTAAAGGATATTCTCTGAGGTGATATTAAGGACACCCTTACCCTCGGGGGTCTGGCGGCACCAGCACACAAACACAGACCCTATCGAGGCGGAAAAGAGTGCAAAACATTTGCCTAACTCTGTGTGGGTGTGTGCTTGCGTTTGTCATCCTTTTGACTATTAACTGCAAACGGATGGACGCTGGGCCATCATGGCTCGGGGTATCATAAGAAAGGATATAGCCACAACAGCGGTGGCGAAATAATGATAAATGTTTTATGTTTCAATGTGAGGCGTCTGTTCTTTTTCGTTTTTTTTTTCTTTGTGACATCCTTTCGGAGCGTCCTTCATCTGTGTGTTTGGGGTTTTTTTTTTTTTTTTCGTTCCTTCTTTTTTTGGTCTTGTCTGCAGTTCGTTCTGCGTGGCAGTCGGTGGGGTATTTTTTTTTTCGTTATTTTTCCACACTCACTTTAAACAGAACAGATTTGGTTTATTGTGTTGGGCTGTAAATGAAAAGCCAGCCACTAACCGAGGACGAAGGACCATAAAGCATCCATTGTCCTCTACGGCGTGGCGCGGAGTGGTGCGGGGCGGTGTCGCTGATGGGTATACGCTCCGTAGTGGCGGTTGCGCTAGTGTTCATTGTGACTACGAGCACAAACTGATGATGATGATGGCGACGACGATGATGGGGTATGATGGTGGGTGGTGGTGGTTTTTTTTTTGCCGCGCAACACATTCATCCTTCCTGCGGAGGAGAGAACCGTGAAGCTGCAATCTTTTATAGGTTTATTCCCGCATTTGCTTATTTAAAATAGATTTATGCGATAAAGGACTACGGAAGAAACACACTGTATGTGTGTGTGCGCCCGCTCTCCCTCTCCCCCCACACAGACGCGTGGGCACAAAGATGAAAAATCTAAGAATAAGGATTCTCAAGGAGCAGCCACCTCACGGGGTGCGATCCGCCTTAGAAAACTGAACAATATAATAAATTTCAGTCATTTATCATGAGAAGGACTCGTTCGCTTGCTTGCTTGCCTGCTCACTGGTGGTTGGTGGTTGTGCGGTGTGGCAACTGGCAACACGTTCCTGCCTCAAATCGTCTGTTTGTCATTTGCCTTTCACACAGATTCGTCGTCGTCACTCTCTGCTGTTGTTCTCTGCACTGACTAACATCCTTCTGTGACATCATCATTTTGTTATTCAAATACAAGTCTCCGCACCAGATGGGCGGGACGGGCAGGGGTATGCCGTTTGGGCTACATCCCGACACAGAAATATATGTGATTCCTGTTGACACAAGCTTTGGGGAAGTGCACATCAGAGCGCGTTCCTCCTCGGCCGCGTCCTCTTTCCCAGAAAAAAAAAAAACGTTTAGCGTCATTAAAAAGAAATTTCTGGTAATATGATTTCCGCAACGATATCGTTTCGCAGGCGATTTCATTTCGTATTGTGTCTGTGGCGTGGAATGATGTCAGCGGAAATGTGTCGTTGGGTCGGCTGCTAATAATGTATCATAAGCGTGCGACATTTGATGGTTGGTTCGGTGACACTTGAAAGGCGTTGTTTGTCAAACAGACGCAAGGTGTTGCCTATCGTTGGCAGTTAATGAATTTCAGTTTGCTCTTCTACGTGGGCTTGGCAGATGGTGGCGATGGTGGTTGCGGTTTGCCGTGCTCTTCAGAAGAAGGGTCATTCGTTGAAGTCACAGCAAGCCGGTCACATGATCTGTGCTTTCAGGAACTCAGCCGGCTGGGTGGACCCTACAGTTTATGGGCAGGTGTCCTGTTCCAATATCTAGACTCACAGGCAGCTGCGTATGCAGAGAAGGCCACGCGCTGTCAATTGGTTTCTTCAACATCGTTCTTGAGAAGATCGTGCATAACTGATAGCCCCCAATGGAGGCACGATCTTCCAGGAGTCCGTACAACTGTTAGCCTACGCGGATGACATTGACGTGACTGACAGAGTATAGCGATCCGTCAATAAGACGTTGACTGGCATTGAGACGGAAGCTGCTAAAATGCGCCTGGCACTGATCTAGGGAAGTAAATCGATGTTTTCGGACAGACCCAGTCAGTCACTGTATGAGTCAAGGACTCTGTATACATCGGTTGCACAGTGATTAGCCCTGGAAAGTACCGATATCAAAAGCAGATCTCCGCTGTTCTTTTGAACTCAAGAGGCAGGCAATACAGGGTGGGCCAAATACAAGTTTCTTTTTAAAAATAGAATAAAATTAACAAAATTAAATGTTTTCCATGTATTGTGGCTTTATTAGTAAGAACAAACATTCCCATTTACCATGGAATGCAACGCCATTCAAGTGGCTGCCTTGGGTCGCTTCGCAGTAGCACATTCTGTCGCCCCAATTTTCCAAAAATCTTGTTGATGGTTTCGAGCTGCAGCTCACGGGCTGCTTGGATGATTATGGCCTTAAGTGCTTGAATCGTTTCCGGGTTGTTGGCATAACATCGGTCATTCACGGTTCCCTACCAAAAAAAGTCCATAGCCACTCCGAGGCACCCATTGACATCTCCAAGACGGCTGATTTGCTAATTTGGTGCTCAAAAGATCGATTGTGGCATGGGCTGTGCGACATGGAGCTCCATCCTGATTCAACCAGAGGCCGTCCAAATCTACGTATGTCTTCAACTTCAGTAAAAAAGTCGTCGGTTAACATCACTCTGTAACGCCCACCGTTGACCGAAAGGTTGTTCCCAGCGTCATTTTTGAAGAAGGCCACAGCAGCCACATTGTCATCTGTAAGCACCGTACGACGACGGAGACCATTAGTGCTGTCCACTAGCATACCAGTCTCACGAACTTTTTGCACAAACTTGCAGTCACAGCAGTCGCGGTGGGTGCTTCATTTCGGACAAAACTTCTTCTTTTCAAAAAACGCACTGTTAGAGCTACACAGCACTCACTTTTCAAGCGTAAACGCCTCATTTCGTCTCACGGATGTGTGATACTGACTTTCTGTCAAAATTTCGAGCGGAAAAAAACTGTCAATGTCCAAATAATCCATGTTTTAAAAAAAAAGTACTAGATGGCCCACTTTTGTACAGCCGTCCGGACGAGGAATCAAACGGCGCAAAAGAACATAAAGAATCTCAATAGCAGATGAAGAAATCCTTGGTCACGTCGAGAGATATGACCACCACCTTCGTGATGGCAGCTGAAGAAGAAGATTCAACCACGAACTTTATGAGCTCTACGGCGTCTAGGGTGTCTAGCCAGGTGTCTCTGAATTCAACGCCTAAGGTGATCATGTAGAGAGCATGGACAACTTGATTCCGACCCGAAGAGTCTTCGACTTCGAACCTGTGGGACAATGCAACAAAGTGTGACCGCAGGTGGAGAAGAACTTGGTACACCAACTCGGTGTGCACAACTGGGACTGCTAGCCACAGATTGCGCTTGCTAAAGAGGCTGATTGATTGAGCCTCAGGTCCACCCCGTGTTGTAGCGCCGCACAAAGAGGAAGAAGAACCATCGTCAACAATTTGTTTGCCTACGACCTCTAGCACAGCTGCCTGATTTCTTGAAAGCACTCGATGGAGCACCTTCTATTTGATCTGAGTTGAAAAGAATGCTTAACAAAAGGACAGAAGTGTGTCTATACGTCAAATCAGACGGAGTCGTCATCACAAAACTTGAGGGGTCATCACAAAGCGAGCGACATGTTGTCCTTTCTTCGTGATCGTGGCGCCCAGGCTTTGCTCGACCTTTTCACACTTCCCTTCGACAAGAGAGAGAACAAATGGGTCACCTTTCAGTCAAAAAAAATCGAAATCTAATTGTTATCTAATTTCGCACTGGTTGGGATCCAAATGCCATCAAAAACGTGTTTTATTTGACAGCTCTTGCCTCTGTGCTCGCCTGCTTTTGCAACAAAATAGCGACCCACATGGGGCCCGATCTACAGGACTGAGTAGTAGAATGCCATGAACACAAAATATTCCCCCGCCATCCCTGTCCGCATCCAATCTGTAGTCAATGCCACACCACCCACCATCGCCTCGTCAGCTCCAAAAATCAATTCAATTTCCCTTAAGTGCGTCCAGAAATAAAACCGAAAACCACACAACACATCAGCATAAACCGTGGGAGTTGTGTAATTAAACATATCCTTTTCGTCACCTTTCACGTCGTTAATGCTCTCGGATTTATTTGTGTCCACACACGGAATAACATGCGATTAGCTTGTCGCAAAGTTCACCCAAAGAAACAATCGAAAATCCTTTAGGTTTGATTGATTGAAATACATCGGCCGGCTGACAAGTCCTTGGCATGCATGCCCCAAAAGGTGTTGACAATGGATAAACATGGCCTCCCTTCGCCACCGAAATACTCACCTATGTATACACCTGCATGCACACACACAGACACACACTTCCATTGTCCTCGTCTACGGATTTGGTCAATTCAAAATCACCAAAGTGTAAAGGTAAGTAGATCTGGGGATGGTACACGCTGACCTTGGCATGTGTGTTGGCCGGTGTGCGGCGAGGGTGAGCAAGCGACATAACATGACGTTAGTTGAGATGAATGCGTTGACATCGGACAGCGGACGCGAATGTTTGGCCTTAGTTGGGTGGACTAACTTTTCACGAGGAATTAGCATGTGTGTGTGAGAGATGGATTGAGCCGAAATTGAATTGTGGCGGCGGACGCAACGAAAGATGGGGGGTTTTTGAGAGCCACTGAATGGCTGAATGCTAAGGTAAATAGATAGAATGCTCTGTGGCGTCGGAATTTGTGGTATTTTGAAGATACGGCGAACAGCAGCGTCCGACCACAATGCACTTTGTTTTGGACAAATTTCCGCTTCCTTCATAAAGTCCATTTCCAGCTAGATGGGGTAGGATTCCCGGATACACCTTTTTACGTCGACAAGCTTCAATTAATTCTCGAGAGATTTCCAGTTAAACAGAAACACTCGCACACAAATAGCAAATGTCAAGTGCGTACACCGCCATGCGAATATTGCCACTCCAAGATGCAACCGCGCATCCAGGTCCTTGATCAAGTTCCACATTTCAATAACCCTAAAAATAGACACAGAACGGCAAAGCCAAATCCCATAAGCTCCATGTTACCACCGGCAGAGTGTGCAGCTGAAAGGCAAAAAGCCCCGCACTGGCGCGTAGATAATAATGAGGCGTGTTTCCAGCCTCCCGGATCTTAACTCATTTCCTGTCCCAGTACGTCTGAATTCATAATGACTCGCCGTGCACCGCAGCAGCGCAAAAGCCCACGCCACGCCAATCCCCCTCCTCCGTCGGCAAAGCCATTTCATAGCTTAGTAACAACCTTGAATATTTTATAACCGCTCTCTCCGGCGTCGTCCTTGTTGTTTGCTTTTCTAATCCTTATTTCGCTTAATGCTCCTGCGAATGACCGTGTACGTCCGCCCGCCCTGGCTGAGGGGAGAGGTAACCCAAGTCGGTGGCCTAAAGTGGTCGGCAAATTATTTCCCAACAATAAAAAATTGCAAATAAACCCTTTTCGGTTTTTTTTTTTTTTTTCGTGGTAAAGTGGGAGGGACACAGCGCTGGGCGCCTGCTCGGACAACCAGGTGACTGCCTGACGTGGCAAGGCTTACTGCGTGGCGAATAGGAAAAGGGATGTTTGGCGTATTAAGGCTTATTTTTTCGCGTCTCTTTGCGGGCGCACATTGTGTCTTAGCGCTAGCCAGTCCACGCTGAGATGGATAGAATTGAAAAATGACTGGGTTTACTCGCCTGATCCTGAATAAATAAACAGACGCGATGGAGGTGTTCCACGCTCCACGTTGGCTCTTTCGGTTGCTCGCTTACACGTTCAAATAGACAAGTGCTCTCGCCCACTCCATCAGGACACTGATGATCTGAAAAATGTCTTCATAATTTTGCTGTGTTTCTGTTCAAAGTTGCGCCGCGTATTTTACAAAGAAATTACAAATTCAAAGGACGACGTAAAAATAGATTAAGAATTTGAAAGGGACGAAAAAACGCGACGCATAAAAGGAGTACTTCCGCGCAGCATGTCCTTAATCGGCCTTCATCCCTTTTCGCGATATACCCCCCACGGTTTGTGTGTTTTCTTTGTGAAATTTGTCCCTCGGTTTCTCTGCGAAAAGAGGAGAAGATAAATATTTTCCTAATTAGTCTATGCTTAGGGTGGGACTAATTAAAGGTTATTAAATAGGAACACACAGCTTCTATGTATCCGCATCACCTTCATAGCGTCGGTCAGCGGGTGGACAGCCTTTTTGAGAAGAAATTTGCTTTGACAGGGCCGCTGAATAAGTGAACGATGTTTTTGCAAAGAATTTTGTTTTACCATCAGGGCGCGGAAGTATTTTACAAGGATATCCCGAGTCTGGCCATGGTGACGGGAGATGGACGTCCTTAGGCGGTGATTGTGTGAAGCAATTTTCAAAGCGGAAGATGACTTCATTATCGAGGGTCGGTGTGGTAATTGTCGTGTAACAAGTCTAGATTTAAGGTTGCCGAGAACATTTGCTTAAGCCTTTGAAGAGAAAAGGACATGGTGTCTAATCAGAGTTTCGCGAATAAGGACACTGGTGGATTGCATTTTTTCAGTCTGAGGTACTGATTTTAGTCTTGACTTCCAAATAGCCTCTCATTGATGTGGCGCACAGTGGTCTGATAGCCGAAAAAAAGGTATTTGGAGAAAGTCATATGTTGAAAGCCTTTTTAGGCGTCTTTTTAGAAGGTCCACGGTTGATTGTGTTAAGAGGCTTGACAACGTTCTCTTAAGCATAGGTTTGGTTAACTTTCGTTTACCTTCTTCGCAGAAATAGAGTACTTCTGCGCACCGTGTCCTGAAACGGCCTCCATTCCTTCCTCGATACCATCCACGGGGCGGGTATGCGAGTCCGAATTGCGTTTTTCCTTGTGAAATTTGAAACTTCGACCAAACCCTCACAGAGGCTGGGTGGTGCCCAGTTTTAACGCATGTCGTCGTGACCAAGCATAAATCCTATCAATCACTTTGTTGAACAACTCTCCAGAGGTGAATATTTTCGCGTGAGTAAATTGGACCATACTGACGATGCTTGCACCGGTCCATGATTTCAGACAAAGTCCTCAACTGTCACTTGTCAAATAACAGTCAAGTTCAATTGACACTAATTCGAGCTCTACACGAACAGAGCAGGTGATGTGCAGTTTCTACATCCTCATCATCCAGCTTCCTACTGCCTATCTACCGACATGTGAACTTATGAGGGTCCTGAGCGTAGTTCTGCTGATTTTGCGCAGACAGTGGTCTTTTAAAATTAAGTTCGGACCATATTTCGCTTGTTTTTTTTTTAGGCAAGTGATGCCTTCTAGTCATATGTGCTTGGTTGTTTTGCTTCATAGAACTTGGACTTGGTTTTCTTCTGTGTTCAAAGGTTGAATATGAAAACAGACGAACCACTGCACTGTGCACCTTCAAGCACAGCAAAGTGTGCTGGACAACTGTCAAAACGGGCATATTTTTATTTTGTGATCTCATTGATCGTCCATTTTTGACACTCGACAGATGTGTTTCTTAAGCTTACACCACAAGTCAATTTCGTATAAAAAAAAGGAAAACACGAAAAACACGAATTTAATTGAAAATTGATGTAAGGTGAAAGGACTTAATTCATTTGTATGAACCAAGCTGACAAGCATTCAAATCGTAGACCAAAGGAAGAGGGTACAATAGATCGCAATAGATCGCAGTACTAGTGCCTTTGTGACACATCTAAGCTGTCTTGCGTCCGCAATAACTTGGTATTTATACCGGAGATTCGGTCTTTCTCTCCTCTTAGCTGGAGCGTTGTTGTCCATGCACTCGACGTGGCCGAGCCAGTGCAGTCGACGGATTTTTGCCTTCCGGACAACCTCCACATTCTGGTACAGCTCGCGATTGTTCGATTGTTACTTCTTCTCTATTCATCTCCCTCGCAGACTGAATCATATATCCGACGTAGAATTTTTCTTTCGAAGGCACCAGGGATGAGCTCTGCTGTTTTGCTTATCGTCCAAATTTCGGCTATAGCAAGACTGGCTAAATAAGGGTTTTGTAGAGCATGATCTTGGTCCTTTGAGTAAGGAGCTTTGAACCCACTCAATTGTTTCGACAAACCGAAGTAGTATCGGTTGACAAGGGCGATTCTACGTCGGATCCTGCACTAGAATGCCGTTTGTCGAGTTGACGTTTCCAATACAAGTAGACAAAACCTTTCCCTGTTATGTTTTGTTGGTTGGTTTCTTACTCGATGGCGTATATCTCGTTTTATCCTCATTGACTTGAATACCAGCTTGTTTCGACTCTTCTTCAATCGCCGTGAAAGCTTGCATTACTGCACGTTGGTAACGCGCTACGATGTCGATGTCATCTGCGTAACCCAACGGCTGGACTGACTTGTGAAAGATATTGCCTTCCGTGTCTACAGCAGCCCGCCGCACTATCTTCTCCAGTGCCAGGTTGTAAATTAACACACGACAGCGCCTCTTCTTGTCGAAATCCGGTGTAAGTTTTGAACGGCTCGTATGTCCTTGATTAGAACTGCACGGTGCATCGCGTATTTGTTAGAGCGGTGCGACAAAACGGACTCGTTTTTCTCCTTGCGATGAATGCTGTCGAATCCGACTTTAAAATCGATAAAAAGGAGGTGTGGAAGAATTTAAACTCGCTGGTCTCCTCAAGGATTTGCCTCAGTGTGATCATTTTAACTACAGTCGATTTGTGGAAGCTAAAGAACCGAAATTTCGAGGAAAAAAATCTTTGAAGTGAAGCTTGTGTGCTGCTCCATAGCTCCATTCACTTGTAGATGGGACCTACAGTTTTATGCCGACTCCAAATGGCGAAGTTTGCTAAGCTTTCTCTAGGAAGTGAGCATTGTGAGTGACTCTTGAGAGAGGTCGAGGCGTGAACTATGAAATATTTTGTTAAATTTGGCGAGTGCCAACGCGCCATCCCATTACGCCACGCCTCCGTACTGAGCTCGTAGAAATAAGATCCCAGAGAAGTTTTTTCCTAAGATTTGCCACGGCACTGAACACGCATAGAGAAGCTGATGCATGGTCTAATGAACAAGTCCGATGCCGCTTGGCTGCCTCATGCAACAAATCAATGAAATCTCAACGAATCACACCACACCACGTGTTGACGAAACCGTCAGCCACAATTTGGGCCAGACCACAGGTCCCCCTCGAAAATGCTTGACTCTTAGTACCTCATTATTCCATTAAGAGTTTTTCCCACCATTAGAGCAATTATCCTCAAAATAAAGTATCTCCACACACACACACACACAGAGATATCGGCTGCAAAACAAGTGCAAAACTTTGCCCACAATTCATGGCGGAAAATCAAAAACGGGAAAACGCCAAACCAAAAGCTCTAATAAATCATTTTTGTCGAAAAGAAAACCAAAAGAAAGCAAAAAAAAAAAAAAAATACGAGGATTGTATGAAAAATCTAAGGAATCTGTGAAAGAGGAAAGAAAATAAATTTTAATTTCGCTCCCATTGTGTCATCAATTATTATTAGAAAATCTGCCTATCGAAGCACATAACGATTCAAATTCCCAACCGTGCCATTTGACTACTAGATGACAGCGGCGGGCGCTCCGCGCAACCCCACGGCCCACAGTCCACACCCGAACGATGTGCGCGGCAGTCAGTCGTTTGTGTGTCACAAGAGAATTGAACCTCAAGCAGCCCTGTCTTCCCCGGCCTCCCCGACGGACTTGCAGTAAACAGGAAGCGGTCTTGTATATCCCTGATTTTTTTTCCCCATAACTCGTTGACGGTGGGAATACATATGTGCTCCTCGTGAGGGTTTATTAAAGTCCTTCCGTGTGCGCACGAGGACGACGACGAGTACGGGGCGAGAGGATATCCCCGGCCGGTCTCTGAGAACACGACGAACACGCGGAGATGTCACATATTGATGCCGTGCCGGATGAATACCTCTGGGGTTTTCGGTACTCCCAGCGAAAGCCTGGGTGTCTCTGTCTCTCTCAGCCACCCACCAGCAGGAGCACCACCACCACACGACTGCTACCTGTCGAGCTGTTCACGTGGAACGGCACAAAGTTATTGCTTTGTACACTCGACAAGATTTATGCAAGGCTATAAAACTCTAATAAAAATAAAAAATGTAAGATGAAACTTTATTTACGCAGGATATAAAACAGAATATTCTGCATTATGGGTCGTGTCCTAGGCATCCCCCCTCCTGTGTGTGTCATCATCGCGGGGCACTCTAGCTGCAGCAGCCGCAGAGTAGGCCTAGGATACGAGGCCACACCGCACCACCGTGTACGCGAATATTGACTGAATTCCTGATCAGGCCCACGTTCAACTGGCTGCGGACGGGAGGCTTGTCTGTATGCCGGTGCGGCTCTGTCTTAGCGTTATCCTTTTTTATAGGCTCTGAGGTGGAACATAAATAAATAGTCGTCAGCGTTCCAGTTTTCTGCTTCTGCTGTAAAGAGCCCGGGATCAGAACACGCTCGAGAGTGTGCGTTCGCGCACACGACGGTTTAAGGGGGGTATCTGACTCCGCGACGACTGTTGCTATCGCTGCATGTCCTGGTGCGTCCTAATACCCGTCTGTGTGACATCGTATTGCAAAAACGAAAAAAAAAAAAAAAAATCGTTCAATATTATTCCTGATTTATTGCCAGGATTATTCGTAGTTGGAATTTTAAGCATTTGTTATTTGATTTTATGATATTTTTTCTCCTCTCGCGCTCGCACACATGCCACGTTCTAAAGCTCATTCCTTCTTGCCGGCACGACGGCTCTAGGCCTCCATGTTGTCGGTGCGGTGCTGGGGGGCTGTGCGGTGCTGGGGGGCGGTGCGGTGCTCTTTGAAGACTGTTGCTCTTTTGGTCCGCATGTTTTATTATTCTTCAACATGGCAAAAACCGAACCATAGGGGGGCCGCACAGGAGAACAATAATAAAAAAAAGAAAAGAAGAAACACTCACCCAGTCCTCCGGAAAGGATTCGTTCTATTATACTGTTGCACAAGGGATTAGAAATGGTTATTTGCCATTATTCTTAAGCGATTGTATCTGCTCGCTCTCAGCAGCAGGAGGGCACACCGGCTCTAAATCAAAATGTCTCCTTGTGATGGCGTACATTCAATGGGATTTGGATTAAGAGCGTTTGCTGCCTGTGTGCGTTGGGGCCTCGGCCTCTATTTTGCTATGCTTGTGCGTTTTATTTTTGAAAATGATACGTAATTGGTTTTGGCCGGCTGATGGCATGATTTAAGGCTGGTTATCCGAATGGTGGGGGCTTTTTGAAAGGATTGCTTTCAGAGGTGGACATATCGAACGATTTTCCTTTCTTTGCCTTACATGGGATCCCCGATGCGTGTCAGTCAACGTTGGGGGCTTGGAAATTGATCTATGGAACTTAAAAGTCGCAGGATGAATATTAATGGGATTAGGTAAAGCTACTTACGGCAACCGGGCGGGTTTATGCGGGTTGGCATCTAAAGAAATTGAATACCTGCCGGGGTTGTATTTTATCGGGACGTCAACGCTTCTTTTCTTCAAATGCGCGTATCAGTTTGAAGTGAAAACCTTTTTGACCTGTTTCTGAGTTGAATTTCTCCAACAAAAGTTCGGGTTGTTGCAGTAGTCGTTTGCTATTCTAGGGAAGTTCGACTTTGAGGTCACATTGTCTGTCTTTTTTCAGAGGTGATTTGCAAACTAACGACAAGTTAGTGTCTCAGAGTCCCGTCTTAGCTGAAAGATTCAGTTCAGAGCCGAAACAAACCACGTGCTTGGGTACTCACAACTAAATTTTGTTGTCACTTGCCCAAGGAAGACTCGTGTGGAGCAGCCCCAAAGAGTGTCTTAAAATGCACGCAATAACTACGTTATTTTCCTGGAAATACACGGCCCCACCTCTTTCGAGTCACTGACAATGCTCAAAGAGTATAACTGTCTAGAAAAAGCTTCTCAAACTTGGCCGTTCGGAGTCGGCATAAAACTGTAGGTCCCTTCCACTCGTGATAGAACAATAGCATGCACAACACGAGTGGTTGCTGAGAAGCTAGGCCCTGGCCCTTTACGGGTTGTAGCGCCACTCATATTATTATTATTATTATAACCACGTTATTTTGATCGGCTCTAACACAAGTATCTCAATTTGAAAATTGCACGAATTTGTCCATTGGTCCATGTGCGACGGGAATACAACAGCCCGATGCTACGCAGAGGAGTGAAATCGTTCCGCAGTAAGCTTGTTCAATAAACTTCTCCAATAGGAACGGACAGATGTTAGAATTAAAAAACAAGTAATAAGAGTACATTACTGTAAGACTAGCATCTGAGAAATCCAATTTTCGCACACAAATCAAGCTGAACTCGAGCGATAACAAGGGGTTATGTTTACTTTGATGGCACTGGTCGTTCATTGGCAACGATCGAACCACAATTGATTTAAGTAAACTTAAAATTGTTTTTTGAGAACCGAACGAAAGGAGCCAGGTGCGTCGTCAAAGTTCAAGTTTTGTTCTTCTGAGAACAAAATTCCAACACCAGCTGTCGTTTACGTACGTAGAGAGTGATTGATTTCGTTCCCATATAAGTAAGTAAAACTGAACGAAACTTAACGAACCTGAACAAAGTGGTTATTATAGTCTGCCAGTTCAGTCTATATGCGTTTCACGTCGCCTCATAAGTGTGATGTGTCTCTTATTGTCTAGCATTTATCTAGCATCTTCCATTTGGAAACCCGCATGTTGTTCCTTTCAATTTGTGTAGCGTTATCTGTCACTGAAAGTCGTTCTCACATAAGTAAATAAAATTGAACGAAACTTAACGAAACTGAACGAAGTGATTTTTATGGTCACAGTGTATTCGATCGAATGCCTAAGTTGATTTAAGTGTCCTGACGTCCGACGGTGAATCTCTCCTGAAGCATTATCACTTGGTGGACCTCGTACGAACTGCCATCTGTTCAGCAGAAATTTAACCTAGTCTCTTAAGATGATTTTTTGCTAACGTCAGCTCATCGAAACCAGTCGACAACCACTCGGCGTTGTTTATTCCTTCAGCTCCTTGGTCGGTTGTACTTGGTGCGGCTGTATGTCTAAGTCGTGTCGTAACATTTTTGAAGTCGTTGTCTGCTGGAGGCCGTTTATGTGTGCATAGCGCCTTGTGTTCTCGTGGAGTCTCTCACAGACGGTGGCGTAGCATTGCGTTGCGTACGACTGTTGGCGGATAGTTCACTGAACTGGTCGATATTGCGATCAAACACTGATTGCGGGAAGTAAACGCCATCGGAGGAAAGTGCAGCCCTAGAGCATCGTCTAAGCATCTGCCCAGGATTGGCCAGTACAAGAAGTAAGACACTCCGAAGATACTTCTTCGACTCCCTCAAAGATGTCATCAACGTCACCTTTTTTTATCAAGTGTCCACCTGTTTTGAAGTCATTTTGCACAAAGGACAGAATAGCCAGGCATCCTAATCATTTTAGACAAGTTTCCGTCATTCAGACACTGAATTAGTGGCCCTACTTTGGTCTGTCTGGGGATACGGCCACCGGTCGGATCTAATCTATCACAACCGACGAATGCGGGCCTCCCACAAATCACGCAGCATTGGGTCACTTCATTGTACAGAAGGAAATGCGGTTAAACACAGAGTTCTAGTCACAACCATCATCCACACACAAACATTCGCATTCATCGAGTTTACAGAACCAAACTAAAAGCCACAAAAGATCCGTCACTGAATCCACGTCAATCTAGCGAAGTCTAATCACTCCCCTGTGCCAGCAGACTGCACGACTTCTTTTTTGTCACCTATCTCATGGCCCCAAAACAAAACATGTCAAAATGTCAAAACACCGGGAAAACAAACCAAATGCATACTCAATTACCACGTCGAACGGCGGCTAACCGCTGACAAGTGACAAATGAAAACTCAACACATGTGCTATGTGAGAAACGCGTGCACAGACAAACGCCGAGGTGGTGACGGCGTAAGCCTTCAATGACGGACAGGGAGGCGGCCTGTAATTAATCGCTGCTTCTGACCGTCAATCCGTCAACACATGGTCTACGCAGCGATTGGACATTTGATCCCCTTAAGATTGCCAATGGATGTGTCTTAAGCGTGATCCACCGTCAAACGGTGGTCCCCCCTCAATTTTGGCTGATTGCTCAGCTCCAGTTTCCTTTGCGTTTTGTCACCGTCCACACCCTTTTCTGGTAGAAAGGAAATTTTCGCTTTTCACCGGAAATGTGTTCTAATTTTGTACGAACCCCGAGAGCGGATGGGTGCGGGGTGGCCGGCCGGAATGTGTGCGTTTGTCGATCGTTACCCTGTCGGCAGTCTGGCGCCTGTGGCTTATGGCAAAAAGGAGAAAAATGCGAACCGCCTTCATCAGCATTTTAATTGGTCAAAGAGCGCGCGAGGACGGACGACCAGCCACCAACTGCCGCACACTTGCATGTCGTAGGGTCACGTCCAATTAAAAAGTTCAAGTCCCACAAGAATGTCTCCACTCCGTGCCTCTCTACAGGGCTCTGCTGCAGTTCACAGTGGTGCAGTATGTCGTTATTTTTATCGACCACCCTGGGCAAGGTTCGGTAAGCTCTTTTGCAAGGACGAGGCACCGACATCTGTTCTGCATTCGTTTAGCTTTTTATTTTTACCCTAAGTGCGGTGTGGGAGGCCAAAGTTAGAATTGTTGCTTGCGTGACACTTGTCGTGTGTGCGAGGGCGGCCGATGATGTTGTAGGAACCCGAGAAACTTTGTCTCGCATTTCTGTTTGCCTTCTTTTTGTGTCTTCGCGATTGGATTGGGCGGGCGTTCGTTCACCAACTTTCCGTGTGCAAAAAGCTTATGAGTTTATTTTGGCGGTAAGGCGGGTGAAATTGATGTTAGAATTTCATTCACTTGGTAAAACGACAACATATTGAAAGTTTGCCGGAAACTTTTCCGCACAATTTGTTGATATTTTATCCCTCATGAATTTTTGTTTTGCTCTCTCAAGTGCAAGGATTTGAAAGAAAGACTCCTGAATGTGGTTCACACAGAGCACGAGAGGTGGGGAGGGGGGGAAAGGAATAAAGAAGTACGGCGAAGAGATAAAGTTGTTCTTTGGCAGAAGTTTCAAGTCTTTTAGGCTAATTTAAACTATTTGCGAAATGACTAGAGAGTTTGTTGCCGTGAAGTGAGACCGACTTGCGCAAAGTTAAATGGTTGATTTGGGGATGTACATTTTCAAGTGAGTCAGTTGAACTGGAAGGGCTTGGCAGCGACTAATGAGCGATGGCGACTTGTTGATCGACGAGTCTGTGGTCGAATTTTATTTTTGAACATTGGAAAAGTTTCGGTATGTTGGTTGAATGAGAGGCTGTACTGCAAAGGGTCGCCTGGTTCGATGGAAGCTTGGTGTTATGAATATGATATGCCTATTAGTTGTTTGAGTCTGAGTGGCACAACTGACTTCACAGCTGATTGCCCCCTTGTCCAGCGACCAATTTGAGGGACTTTTTGAGAGTTAATCGCGAAATCTTGTAAATGACATTCGATTTCCCCGACAAGTGGGACCCACACCCATTTTCTAAGTCGCTTTGCACAGATGATCTTCTAGAGGTGATGCTTTTTGATGTCCACAGCGAAGGAAGGGAGATGACTCCGCTGTTGCTTCTGACTACAGAGCTAGGTTTGTTGTGCATCACATGCGGGTCTGGTTCGAATTTGTGTCCTAGTTGCAGCATCAAATGTCACTCGATTGTCTTCTCCTTTGGTGGCGCTACGGTCTGAGATAAACCACAGTCTCTGGTAGCCATCTCCGGTTTCTCACGGCAGGTTGGCTGATGTCACCTGCTGCGATGTATCCCAGTGCAATGCTTCTTTCTTTCAAAGTTGGAGTGTCCATATGAGCGTTGCACTTGCGGTTTAGCCATCACCTCTTTGAATGTAGTCCAAAGTCAGTCATGCAGCTGAAAGGCTTCTTCATCCCATTTCCATCTCTCTCTCATCGTTTACCTAGTGATTTGTCGCTTCATTACCTCGCCACCATTCGTCTCTATTCCACATGTTGGCTCCGTCCACTCATGTCAATTGAATCTCGCGAGCATTCTTCACAATGAAACTCCCCCTCGTCGTTTTCTTGTCGTCCCTGGGGGGCTTCGTTGTCGCCGGTTTTTCGATAAAGCATCTGCACGTCGCTTGGTCGTTTAGTATTTCTGCTACGTGTCTAGCCTTCCTTAATCTATGGGATTTTATGATTTTTTCTTTGGGTTGGTGGGTTCGACAGGAGCTTCTAGTCTGCACTCTTATCGATTCACTCGTCCTTTCGTGTTGTGTCCTTGAGTGTGTCAAGGAGCACGAAGACGAGAAAGAAGTCTGGGATGTAAGATGCTTACAACAAGTGGTGTCATTTGAAATATCGCGCTACGTTGCGACTACTATTGGGACGTGAATCTGGGTCTAGTGTCCACAGCAACACTCGTGTTGCGCGTGCTTTTGTTCTCGGACGTTTGGAGGGTTGTATGCTTTCTCTAGGCTGTGAGCATTGTCAGTGACTTGAGAGAGTTGGAGATAGCACTGGACATCGATATAGACTGTACCACAACGGCTGCAATTCAAACGTTGAATGGCATCAATTTGAAATATTTGAACGTACTTGTTTTATTGCCAAAGAAGACCACCAAATCCAGAATAGGATACGCACTGGGGTCAACAGGACAACAAATGGACCAAACCGGTCTATGTGGAGCTTGCTTTTTAGTTTTAGGCGAGCAGTCACTACGCCTACCTTCCTACTTGTTTGCGACGTTGGTTAGCCCACGACAAATTGTTATCGAACACTCCTTACGACTGTCAAGGGGCTGCTGGTAAATCTCACCCCAACTCAAAATGGCGCCCAATCAAAACCGACCCGAAACTTTAAAAGCACCATATATCACTGACCATCAGCCAGCAGGAGCATCCCTCTTCGATCACATCGGTTTTAGGCTCCTCACTGTCTTCCGGTCGGCCATCTGCCATGTTGGAGCTGCAAAAAAGAACCCTTTTCATTGCCTGCGCAGGTTTGACTCCAGCACGGCAGTACCCAGTACACGGAAGTAGATGACTCCTGGGCATGCAAATATTTAGATTCCTGTTAAAAAATACGTCCCCCATATCCCTACCGTGTGCAAGAAACTCAAAAGCCACTCGATTCCAGGCCAGACTTGAATGCTGCACATACACTGCATCCGTCTGCCAGCAGGAGCATTCAGTTGCTTCACTTCCGTTGGATTCCACAATTTCCCAAATGAATATTGCAGTTAGACGTAGTGTCAGCTATAAATGCGCCAGTACTCAGCCAACTGCCGGTGAACTTCGATCCGATAAAACAACTACGAGCCACACATTCCCAGTGCCTAATTTCGTTTTATTATTGCATACAAATGCCGTCGTAGATGGCATCTCAATCCATAAAGTGATGTTTCGGGATCCGTTGCAGAGAGAAAGCATAAAACTCCCAACGGTATCCGTCGCCTCCCCCTCGCCAAGTTCTCTCCAAATACCTCGAATTTCAGGTCGAGATCAAATGGAAATCGACCTGACAGTAAGTGTCCTTATTCTTAATGCGATGTCATGCCACGCATATTGAAATTTTGCCCATCTCCGAGCGTGCGTGTGTGCGATTCCGAGGGGGGCCGGGATGTGTAGTCCCCCGTACCAGGGACAGGGGAAGAAAATCGATCGACGATGTCCGAACTAATTAGCACAGATTCATATCTCCATCACACAATTCCGCATGGCGTATCGGAAAAACAATCCACTTCCTCGAAATGCTGTTAGTTTTCGATACCATTTGCGAGTGTGTATGTGTATGCGTGTATCGCCCACCTCGCCACGATGCCTTGAAGCAATCATAAGTGCCTTGTTCGGCAGTCCGGCTGTGCTCCTCCGCACCCACAGCCGCCGGTCCGGTTCGTCCGGCGTCGTGTTTTGGTTGTGTTCAGTGCCCGATTCCTTTCGCCTGGCTTCGTCTGAGTCATGTAATAACAATCGTTCTAATTTGATTCAAAGGCCGATTCCCCACTGGCACACTTCCGACGGCAGTCATAAAACCGAAAAGCGTAAATCCCTTAACTAGATTTCCCAACTGGCGTATAATCCTTGGAAAAATTTCATCACACGTTCGCCTTACATTACTATCAATATGGATGCCACTTGCCGCTGCCGTTGTGTGTGGCTGGAAGATGTGCCATTACACCACACCGGGCGTCCGCCCCGAAAACGAAAACAAAAGGAGAGAGACCATGTTTTTCGTGTAAAGATGCCGATTGTGTGGATGTGTGGATGTGTGTGTGTGTGCCTGTTTCAGTGGCAAAAAAAGAAACATAATCATTCACACATCATGGGACGTGTGGGATGAGGATGTTTTCATTCATCCATGCTACACACCCACACAGCCACACGCCGCACAGCAGCCTTCACCAGGTCGAAGGGGGTGGGGGGAAGTATTTTTTGATTGCCAAGCGCTGTTCTCAGCGGAAGGACATGTACAAAAACAATGAAAGAACAATTGAAGGAATCCACAAGAAGTGAAATCACTAACTCATCGGTCTAACCCGTCCACCCGTCCCGCCCATGTGGCTCCTGCCAAACTCAGCCTCATCCTGTTGCCGTCTGCGCCACCATCACTTCATGTACATATACACTTTCCTCGGTTTTAATCCTTTTGCGGGCAGATACTCCTCTACGTGCACTGGTCCCAGTGCCTTTGCTCATCGAGAAGCAGCAACAAAGCAGAGACGAAAAGAAATTGCTTCCCATACTCCTCATTTTTTTTTTTTTTTTGCTGAAAAACTGTTGATCATATCCTTTTTGGTATCCGAATTTGCGGATGCCCAGAGATGGGCGGGTGTGTGTGTGTTGTTAAGTGCAGCGGTAGCAACAGCTTTCGGTTGTATCTATGGACACACAATCAGTGCTTGTGGTGGCTTTAATGTGCCTTACGTCCTTTATAGAGATGACCATGTTTTTGGGGGATTCTTTGGATACATTATTATGGTTACAGTGTGTGCGACAAAATGGGGTGCACCTCAACTTGTTGTCCCGATGAATTGTCAGCAACGCCATCTCTGATGCATCTGTTGAGCTTTGTGGAGAGTATTTAGCGTGCTTATTAGGGGAGCAGTAAACCAAGGCAGATGATCTGTGTGGACCAATTCTAAGCTGCACCCCTATATCCTTTCTGCGGCTCGACCAAACACCCCAAAGACAACATCGTTGATTATATATGATAATGAAGCTCAGTTCGGAGAAACGAAGCTGGAGAGATTAAAGTTGTCTTGTGATTTTGAGGTCGGTAATTCAGGGTGTTTCCGGTTGGGATGACGTTTCTTTGCAGGCATTTGATGATTTTGCCCGATGACAATTTATCACGGGCTGACTAACGAAAAGCAAATCTTTACTTTCAACCTTTTTCTTCGATTTGATTAGGATTGCCACCTAAATAATGGTGCTGATGGATTTATTCTGAAGCCTAGTTTAGAGCGACCAAGAGCAACTTCATCCGCTATTGACAAAGTCCGTGCCTCGACGCCATGGACTGAGACGATTAACGTCTTATAAAGGGTTACTTTGGTTGTCCGAGAGAGGGCTTTGTTTATCAATTGCTTTCTTAGCCCAAAGGAGCAGCGATAGGGAAGAGTTATTCTTCGTTAGATTTGAGCGCCGGTGTCGTTGTCTGAGTTAATAGCGATGCCTAGGTAGACAAAGTCCTTGACAACCTCAAAGTTATGTCTGTCTACTGCGGAGTTCTATCCGAGACGTCGGTGTTGGGTGTCCTTTATCGTTGACGGCATATATTTGCTCTTGCCCCGTTAAACCCATCTTCGCGGCCTCCGTCGCAATACACATAAAAGTGACATTAACATCACGCTGCGTTCTTCTGATAATGTCAATGTCGTCGGCATATGGAAGTAGTTGGACGGACTTCTGGAAGATGTGCGAGTTTTGAACAATTCTTTCAAGAATGATGTTGAAGAAGTCGCATGACGGCGCGTCGCCTTGTCTGAATCCAAGGCGACGCGCCGTCATGCGACATGCGACGGTTAGGTCTTTACCGACCTTGATGGGACAGCGAGCATGCTCCATCGTCATCCTACACAAACGAAAGAATTTGGTAAGGGTGCCAAAACTAGACTAGATACAACACCGGGCGTTGAATACACGAGGTAGCGACTATCAAGCAGTTCCCAGTTAGTTGAACTGCAAGAACATCATGTTTCGGAACGCGGTACAAACGCATACATCTAAAGATCAAGCTGCGCAAAATACAGCCAGGACCCGACCCGCTCCGACAAATCCACCAGATCATCTGTAAGAGGAAGAAGCTGCCACAAACACTGACAACAAGCGAAGAAGACACAAACACACCAGCGGAGAATGCAGAAGCGTTTTCATCCTACTTCGAAGGCAACTTCCAACCATCACCGCCTGATGATCCAGATTTTGCCACGGAAGTCAACACTTACGTCAATGCACTTGAGAATCCATCTGCACCAGACGTGATCTTCAATGAAACGAATCCAGCTGACGATCCGGTAGAAAACGGGAATTATTCAACACAGCAAAGAAAGCAGCCGGTGCCGACAAAATCTCGAATTTCGGCTCGAAGCGAATGCCACAAATGGTGACGATACTGTTTACCATCATTATGAACAATTGTATCAATAATTGCTACTTTGCTAACAAGTGGAAAGTAGCTAAAATTGTTGCAATATCAAAAAAGGGGAGCGCTGCTAGTGTTTCAGGGTACCGGCCTATATCGCTCTTGAGCAATATAAGCAAGATCCTGGACTACCTGGTAGGGCAGAAACTAAATCGATGGTCCTATTGCTTTCTACTTTCCAGCAGCTGGAACCGATGCTCTTCAACATCCACACAGCAGATCAAGCGCCTCCAACCATCACAGTGAGCTGTTGTCTATTCGCAGATGATTCACTGACTTATGACAGCTTGAAGTCATCACTGATCGCCAGGCGAAGAGTCGAAATGCAGACTCTTAAGGAGACCATCCCGAGGTGGATGTAGATCAGCAGCCAAATGTCAAAGCATAAAGATAGTACACTAGTATCTTGGCGTTAACTTCACTGAAAGGCTGCAGTTCAACAGGCACTCTAAACTAAGCTAAGAATGCCAACTTAGGCTTCCATCGCATCTATCCTTTGATGCGTAAACAAAATGGATTAAGCCAGGGGACAAATCTGCTACTCTACAAGCGGCTAATACGGCCGATCTTAACATACAGCTTCCCAATATGGCACTCCATATCTAAGACCAGCATGGAGAATATCGCAGTTTTCGAAAGAAAGCCTGCATCATCCCCTTGCCACAGTACATGTTGAAATTGTTCCAAAGGCAGCTTCTTAGACATCAATAACCATCTAAAGGAGGCAATTAGGAAACTGAGAAACACCATCTCCGGAAATGGGCTACCACACCACCCCTTCCCAAAAGGACCAACATGGACACACGGATTTGAACCACTCGATGTAAGCACTGGACATTGTAGGATACAAAATAGCTCGTGTCTATATACATATGCTGTCATACGCGGCCTTAAAATCGATAAAAAGGTGGTGGATATCAATCTGTTGCTCCTGGGTTTTTTCCAAAATTTGGGTTATTGTGAATATTTGCTGAATGGTGGCTTTTCCTGGCCTAAAGCCTCACTGGTATGGACCGACCAGGTTGTTGACAAGGCGGATAAGATCTTGTACTTGCACGATGTTCAGAAGACTGATGCCTCTATAGTTGGCGCAATTCAGAGGCAATTCTCCATTTTTGTGGATCAGATTCAGATCAAAAACTAAATTAAGTGCTTTGCTTTGTGCGTGTATGGCCATTGTGCACATCAGAGTTGTTTTTATTTAACTACCGCATCGTTGCGTTGCCGTTGGTGTATGTGATTTAAAAAATGAATGTGATAATATGATCACCAGACCAGAATCAATTTCCTGAGCAGTAAACTACATTGAACCAAAAGAACGAGAATAATGAACTAGTTCAATAAACAAATTTCAAGTTGGCTCTTGCGCCGCAGTCAAAATTCACCTCACGACAATCTTCCATAAATAACGTTAAATACCACACTTTCGTTCAATAAAATCCAAACCACAGAATTCTATTCCGTTTAAAAGATATTTACGAAAAACATCGACCTGGAACATAAAAAGCAGTCCCACTTCTTTGCAAACCCACTGTACACAGCTTAATGTGAGCGCTATTTTTTTTTTCTTTTTTTTAACATTTCCTTTGTTGCTCCCGCCTTGAGTGTTGCCAGAATGGTGGCCGTTGGAGATTCAATGAAATGAATGAGTACGAATTTTTGTGCCTTAACAAAAATAAATATTTAATGATGACTTTGCACTAATGCTAAAGGACGAAGGCGATACACGACACAACGACCAGCGCACACAGCGTGGCTGTGGTCGACACCATTAACATAGAGTGGGAGCGTTAAAGCACACCCGCCCAGGACGAGGATCGAGGTGGGAGAGGCTCCAAAAAGGAACCAAAAAATAATTCCTACTCCGTTTGACCGGTTTGGTGTCATTCTCAGTTTTTATTTCTGCTTCGTTTTTTTCTTCATTCGAAAATCCTTTTGGCAGTGTCCTGCACGATGCCGTTGTGCTTATGTGTGAGAAAATTGTGTGCATTCAGTCCAGTTATTTTGCAGCACCCGACTCCTTCTTTATAACGCTTACGCTTGTGGAAAACTGTTGCTTTTTATTTTCGGTGCATTTTTAATACTGACTTCTGTTCCCCCTCCCCCCCACTCCCGGAATGGACTAAATGTACTGTCGTCGGGCGGTCGGGTGGTGCATCCTTTTTCGTCTTAATTTCGTTCACAATTACACTACAAAGGCTGGCGATGTGAAGCGTTGTTAATCCTTGGCTTTATGTTTTATTCATGACTCGATTGAATATTTTATGGAACACGTTGTGTACGTTCTTTTGCATGTTTTGTTCGGTTGTTCAGTTGTTCATTGTTGTTCCCGTGTCTTCGTGTGTTCATGTGTTTCTCTGTGTATCGTTCGGTTTGTTTATGGGGTGAGTGTGATGAAGGGGGTGTCGGCTGAATTAAAGTGCAATTTTTTCGGGTGCGATGTGGGCGGTGGATATATTTTCGTGCCTCACATGTGTGCATTTGAATGTGGATAGTATTTCCTTCCTTATTGCCTTCATTTCTCAATGAGATCGGTTAATTATTGATGACGAGTGAAGAGGGGGCACAGCGCGTCTTGTTGGGGGGGAGGGGGGGAGGGTGTATATTTGCATCTGTTATTGTAGACAGAGTAATCAAGGAAACGTAATGAAATCTTTATTGTAGTCTGCTTGCGTTTGATTTTTAGGAAATGAAATTGCTTTTCGTGCTTTTTTTTAACTTCTTTTATTCATTTTAGTATTTTTCTCTATTTACAGGTGAGTCAAGAACTTCTCAATCTTTTGTGGGTGGCTGTGAGTATGCGTAGATAAATAGCTTTAAGTGATCCATGGCAACTACAATCGTATTGGGATTGTTGTGGCTTTTAGAATTATAATAATAAATAATATTGGTGGCGCTACAGCCCGCCGCAACCTCTCGTGTTGTGCGTGCTATTGTTCTGTGTCCCAGTGGAAGGGACCTACAGTTTTATGCCGACACCGAACGGCCAAGTTTGAGAAGCTATTTCTGGACAGTTATACTCTTTGAGCATTGTCAGTGACTCGAAAGAGGTGGGGCCGTGAAAAGTATTTCTTGTCGTACCAGGAATCGAACCTAGACACGTGCGTAGGAGTCGACGCACATATCCACAACGCCACGGACCACGGCTTTTAGAATTACGACATATTTTTTGGATGGTTTCCTACAAGCAGTGGCGATGTCAGCTGAAGAGACAAAAAATGAAGAAAGCTAGTTCGTGTCGTAATCAAGAATCAATGTGGACATCAGCTCATGTCCTCGAAGTAAATTGTTGTTCTTGTTCTTAGTGTTCTTAGTAAACTGCGAGAGCTTTCTTTATTTCCTGTGGAATATGTGTCAAACATTCGGTACACAGACGGACGAAGAAGTGGTGTCTACTTCAATGACCTCAATATTGCTCTCTCATTGAAGCTCCCTGACCACTGTAGTGGCTTTCAGGCAGAGACCATTCCAATAAAGGAGGCATCGTCCTGGCTGAAGAACATTGGAATATCCAAAAGAAATATCACCGTCTGTTCGGATAGCCAGGCAGGAATTAAGTCCTTGGTCAATGTCATGTTCAATTCAAAACCAGTTAATTGCAGGAGTCTCTTAAAGAGATGGCTGAGCATTTCAAAACCCACCTCAAGTGAGTCCCGGGACATTGTGACATACCGGGCTATGCCAAGCCGATAAACTTGCAAGGTGTGCTTCAACCTCTTCCCCAGCACCAGGAGGAGATGCACTTCCTATGCCGACCGATACAGCCTGCCGTCTTCTAAAGATAGACGCCTTAAATCGAAGGAAATATGGCCCGCACTAGATCTTAAAGGATCGCTCTGTCTGCTCAGACTAATCAAACCTTCAATCAGGAGGCTCATCGGCGTCACAACTCGACACTGCGCAATTGGTATACACGCCCGCAAGATGGGTTCTGCAACGATTTCTGCAGAAGCTGCATATATAAAGAGGAAGTAGAAACCACAAATCACCTCCTCTGCTCTTGTAGCGCTCTGGCAAGTCGTAGGTACTCCGATCTAGGGGCCTACTATTTCAACAACCTCAGGGAACTACATAGCGTAAGCATTAGCCGACTAAACTTCTTTATTGTGAACATCAACTGGTTCCAGGTTTTAGGCGTTTCTCTACAACGTGAGCAAATGAACCTTTTTAGAGTGAATCTGACTCTGGAAATAGGTGGACGCTGAAAGCGTCCGAACTACCTGAGATGGAAAATGCGTTTTGTAAATGGTTCATAGAACAGCGGAAGAACGAAGCGAATTGCCATTGTCATAAACAAAGGGTGTTTTTTTGGAGGTATAGAAATTTGAAATGGAATAAAATACAGATGATTTTTTAAATTGACTTCTTCTTTTCTTGGCGCTGCAGTCCCGGGTGGACCTGGGCTTCAACCAACAAGGCTCTCCAGCCAGCACGATATTTCGCCAGCTGCCTGCAATTGTGCACACTAAGTTGGTTGAGGTCCTTCTCCACTTGTGTGCGCCATCTCGTTCGAGGACGTCCTCTGTTGCGTTGTCCCAATGGCTCGGAATCGAAAACACAAATTGACATGAAACTTATTTTGATCGAAAGATAATCTTCTGGCGTTGTAATTTAAATATGATTTCTAGCATATGACCGCCACGGCTGGCTCGGACGAAATCTAATCTGGAGGCCAATTTTCGATGACTTTTTTCCAACATTTGTGGTCGTATATCGGCCATAACGCGGCGAATGTTGTCCTCCAAGTGATCAATCGTTTCGAGCTTATCGGTGTAGTCTAGCGACTTCACGTATCACCACAGAAAAAAGTCAAGCGGCGTTAAATCGCACGATCTTGGAGGCCAATTCACGGGTCTGTAACGTGAAACGTGAAAACGGTTACCAAACGTTTGCTTTAATAAATCAATTTTGGCACGAGCTGTGTGACATGTTGCGCCGTCTTGTTGAAAAAACAGCTCTTGCAAATCATGGTTGTTCAATTGATGAACGAAAAAGTCAGTAATCATGGCTCTATAGCGGTCACCATTGACTGTGACGTTCTGGCCAGCATCGTTTTTTAAAGAAATACAGACCAAAGTATTCCACCAACCCATAAAACACACCAAGTAGTCAGTTTTTGTGGATGTAACGGTGTCTCAGCATACTTACTTACTTACTTAAGGTGGCGCTACAGTTCGGGGTGGACCTGGGCCTCAACCAACAAGTGTCTCCAGCCAGCTCGATCTTTAGCTAGCTGTCTCCAGTTTCGCACGCATAGTTGGTTGAGGTCCCTTTCCACTTGCGTGCGCCACCTGAGTCGCGGTCTTCCTCTACTGCGCCGTCCCTCGGGGGTAGATTCGAAGACTTTTCGGGCCGGAGTATTGGTTTCCATCCGCTCTACATGACCTAGCCGTCTCAGTCTTTGGATCTTCACTATTCTGGCTAGGTCGATGTCGCTGAACAGCCCGTATAGTTCGTCATTATATCTCCTCCTCCACTGACCGTCTATGCAGACGGGACCGAAAATCACACGAAGAATTTTCCTCTCGAAGCAACCAAGGGCAGCTTCATCCGCTTTTGACAAACTCCATGCCTCCGCGCCATATAGCAGGACTGGGACGATTAAGGTCTTGTAGAGCGTTATCTTGGTTGTTCGAGAGAGGGCTTTGTTTACCAGTTGCTTTCTTAGCCCAAAGAAGTAGCGATTGGCAAGGGTTATTCTTCTTTTGATTTCAGCGCTGGTGTCATTGTCTGAGTTGATAGCGGTGCCTAGGTAGACAAAGTTTTTGACTACCTCAAAGTTATATCTGTCTGCTGTGACGTTCTGCCCGAGACGTCGGTGTTGAGTGTCCTTTCTCGTTGACAGCATATAGATGGTCTTACCCTCGTTTACCGCTAAACCCATCTTCGCGGCCTCCGTTGCAATACCCACAAAAGCGCCATTGACATCACGCTGCGTTCTTCCAATAATGTCAATATCGTCGGCATATGCGAGTAGTTGGACGGACTTCTGAAAGATTGTTCCTCTGGTGTTGGCGTTCGAGTTTTGAACAATTCGTTCAAGAACAATGTTGAAAAAGTCGCATGACAGCGCGTCGCCTTGTCTGAATCCTTTTTTGACATCAAAGGTCTCGGTTAGGTCTTTACCGACCTTGATGGCGCAGCGTGCATTCTCCATCGTCATCCTACACAAACGGACGAGTTTGGTAGGGATGCCAAAACTAGACATTGCTCTGTATAGCTCGTCTCTATAGATGCTATCATACGCGGCCTTAAAATCGATGAAAAGGTGGTGGGTATCGATTTGTTGCTCCTGGGTTTTCTCCAAAATCTGCCGTAGTGTGAATATTTGGTCGATGGTGGATTTTCCTGTCCTAAAGCCACACTGGTATGGACCGACCAGGTTGTTGACGAATGGCTTTAGGCGTTCACACAGTATCACAGTATACTGTGTGATACTGTGTCTCAGCATACACTTGAGAATTATCATCACTCCAAATAGGGCAGTTTTGTTTATTGATCCATTCAACCAAAAGTGGGCATTTTGAAAATGGACGTAGAACCATAATTTTCAAAACAAATTTGCACAATTTGGAAGCGTTTTCAGGCATCAGTCTATTCATGTTGAAATGTCAAACCAAACTAAAAATAAATCACTTGACAGCTGACAAAATGGCCGCCAGTTTAAATAGTGTTGCCAACTTAAAGTTCTATACCTCTAAAATAAACACTCTTTACAATCCTGCTCGGCAACGTGTACGCCTCTATGTGTAGCAAGTGATGGTTGGGTGTAAACGTTAAGAAGGAGGTTTGGTGTTCAGTGTCTCGAAATATATACGGAAAACAGGAACTTCCATTTAAGAGAAAATTAAGAGAAACATTCAACATCTGGATCAAATTTATAACGCTGACGAGTCGAGGCTATATTTGAAGCTTCTATCATGGGAAACGTACGCGGCATCACCTCAGAAAACTGCTTCTGGGCTTCTGGGCAACTGAAATAATAAACAAACATTTCACAGTATACACATGCGGACCTAGTTACACTCTAGAATGCCTTAGAATTTGCTGCACGCCCGGTAGTGTAAACTGTGAACAATGTCGCTCCTATGAGCAAGACAACTTTCATTTGGCTGTACCTTGGTTTAGATTCGTGGTTTCTTATGCCCATGGCAAGGACCAGTTCCAAATTTGACTTCGAAAATCTCTATATGCTCCTACTTGTGTAGTTACTAGTAGCACTTGACATTGCTGACAACTGAATGACATCAGTGCTTTCAAATGAGGGCATGTCTAAAAATGACGCCACTTTTACTTGGTTAATGGTGACGTGGGTGACGAAGACATAACACGGATTCCCAGGAAAGCAGGGATGAACCTCGGAACTAACTGGCCGGGAATCATATGCTTGAAGAGGATATATTCAACCAAACCTGATCAATAAACCGAACCAAACCAAATTGACGCAACAACAAAGAAGTTGGTCAACCAAGGAGTATTGAACACATCCAGAATGTTGACAGTCGTCTACATGTTGACTTGCAGACACCTGTTGCACATGATGCTCCGATTTAAAGAAATACCGCAAGATTAAATCGAATAGACTCAAATCCATCTCGGTGGTCAGTTCTTGTTGCCCTAAGGGAGATGTCCATGTCCTCATGCCTATCGTGCAAAAGGTTCATTGCGGCATCATCTTGGTGGCACGCATATTGGTAGCGCCCTATGCTCATGGGGATGGTCATGCCATTTTCGAGTACGTACTAACCAGGGCTTCTGCCGGGCCACAAACGGCGAATACATTGTAGCTTGCCAATTGACATCTTCCGTCACCAAAAGTTGTAAATCGTCCAAAGTCTCACTCGAACCACAACCACCGCCGAATCCGCACCACCTTCCGAGCACAAGCTGAGCAAATTCATCTTTGTGACTTCCCTACTAGGCTCGGTTGGTGGATCCTATAATTCACAACCAGACGAGCAGAGCTACAAAAAAAAAAAAAAAAAACCGCAATAAAACAGATCCCTGCCCTTTGTCTTTTGCGGCGATCTTCATAAAAAAGCCGCACGCCTTATCAAAACAACATGAGCGACAGACGAACAGTAAGCGCTCCCCGAAGCCAATCTACCAGTGGCCAACAGGCCAAGTTAAGATGCCCGAAACGTAAACAATTTAAACTTAATATCCCATCCCTTGAAGTCCGCCCCCGCGCCGTCCGGCCCGCTTAATAGATACTCGCATATACCAGCCGAAGCCCAGTAAATAATTCATGTATTTAAATCACCTCCCGTCGTTTCGAAAATCCCCTAAGAATCTACGATTGCAGCAGTATATCTCACCCAGGCAGCGTAAGAACGGGGGAAGGCGAAAAAAACACCGAAAAGTCTATGTTTTCAAATGTCCCTCTTAAATCGCCATAAATTGAGAACGCTTTCCAACCTAACAAGGCGAATTAGAATTCAAGACGCATCTGTAAAGTCGAAAACTTTCATCTCAGGACGCACAGAAAAGAAACGGGAGGGACGAAAAAAAATATGGAAAACAACGAACATTTGTAAATCATACGCAAAAAGGATACTGCGCCGGGTACGCTGTGTAAGGCGGCTTCCCATGGTAGCCATCCACGAAATCATATTCGCCGTGCTCGTCGCCCCGCCACCAGCATCCATTGTATCGCTGTCCATAAAGGCGGACGGACCAGGATCCATCTGTAAACAGAGCGGACGACGTGAACGAACAAAGCATTCAGAAAGCCCAAGGATGCGAGGAGCGAAAAAATTACTTTCCTCAACTTCTTGACGCAAAAGTAAAAGGCAATAATCTAATTCCAAAGTTTACCTATCAATTGGGAAAATTGAAGATTTATTGCAAACACACCGGCTGCCGGGCTGCTCTCCTGGCCGAGTCGGGCTGCTGCCTGGTCTGAAGGAAGAATATGATGACCGAACGGTAGCAGTTGGGGTTTGGGCGGGGAGGGGGGAGAAGTAATGATTGAGTGTGGAAAGGCAATCCAAATGTCGGACACCGGCGATAGTCGTGGCGGAGGTTTCTTCATATTTCTAATTTAGATTGGACACTTTGATGTGTGTGGAGGATTGTGGGCGGTGGGCGGCGGCGGCGGTGGATGGTGGACGACGGCGGTCGAGTTGAGGATGCTTCAACTTGTGGATTGCTTGCTTTCTGGACTGGAGGAGTGCGTGATGTATTTGCTTTTATGTGGAAAGACTGAAGGTTTTCGATTTTGAAAATCTCATCGGGAGTGCATCTTCGGTGTCTGAGTCTCCTTTGAGATGTCGTCTCGAGTGTGTGGCGGTGTACGGGCGCTGGGTCAATGTCCTTTCGTAAATTAGACTCGTCAAAGCTCTTCGAGACTCCGCACGGAGCGATACAGAAATCAATTTTCATTTTTCGAATGCGTTTCACTTGTGTGACTGCGAAGTAGTCGTCGGAGCACTTTCAGGAAGCAGGATAAGGACTTGAAACCTTTTGGTAGAACCTTGGAGGGATAGGAAGAAAATTGCTTTGCTGCCAAGGTCTGGATGGTGGTGGATGGTTGCCCTAGGGTATACTAATGAATTAGGCTCTAAGGGGGCTCGACCATGCAGAAGGCCAGTTCGGATTTCGGAAGCATAATCAATTCTCTCCAAATTCGTCAAGGGTTTGCAGAACCTTCTCCATCGTTCACCTGTGCGGTTGGTCCGAGCAGGAATCCGCATGCGGGAGTCTCCCACGATCTCATTCCGATACCACAAGTGCGTGAGTGAGTATGGCATTTGATCGCTCTGTTCTCTTGAGAAAAACATATTCTCGGCGAAAAACTCGAACTTAAGAAAACTGACCGTCCTCTCGCTTAGATAAGTCATGACGAAGTTCAGAGTCCAGTTGACCCTGCAGACAATATTTGTTACATGAATCGGCGTATGAACAAGTTTCGTATGTGATTTCGTTGCTTGCTTTCTTACTTATCAGGTATTCGACCCATGGAGCGTCTAAGGTTGAGCAATCGATGGCGATCTTCGGCACGCTGCTTCCAGTCATCAAGACGAAGCTGTTTTTCGTCCCCGATCACTTGGTCTTTGTACCGGATATTCGGTCTTTCTCTCCTCTAAGCTGGAGCGCTGTTGTCCATGCGCTCGATGTGGCCGAGCCAGTACAGTCGACGGATTTTTGCCTCCCGACCAATATCTCCTTAGTGCAGCTGGTAGAGTTCCCGGTTGTGGCTTCACCCTCCTCATAGACTGGACCATATATCCGACGTAGAATTTTTCTTTCGAACGTACCGATGATCAGCTCTGCGATTCTGTTTATCGTCCAACTTTCGGCTCCATATAGCAGCAGGACTGGCTAAATAAGAGTTCTGCAGAACATGATCTTCGACCTTCGAGTCAGGAGTTTTGAGCCCAGTTGTTGCGACGAACCGACGTATCACCGGTTGCCAAGGGCGATTCGTCGGACGTCGCATTTCGTTTGTGGAGATCACGTTTGCCCCGAGATAGACAAACTCCTTCACTGGCTCTAGCTGTCGATTGTTATGTGTTGCCAGGTGTGGGGCGGAAGGTTGCTTGTTCGACCACGAATATGTCGTCTTATCCTCAGTGATCTTAAGACCATAGCTCGTTTCGTCGTGAAAGCTTTCACTGCGGCACGACGTTGTCTATGTCGTCTGTGTAGCCCAACAGCTGGATTGACTTGTGCCTTCCGTGTTTACAGCAGCCCGCTGTACTATCTTCTCCAGCACCAAATAGCAGAAATCACTCGACAGCGCATCTCCTTGCCGAAATTCGGTGCAGTTTTCGAAGGTATTGGAGGTCCTTCAACTGAATTGCACGGTGCACCGCGTATATGTCAGAGTGGTGCGACACTACCGGACCAGTTTTTCCCGGGATCCCGAAATCAGCCATCGCTTCAAGTAGTTCCTTGAGATGAATGCTGTCGTATGCGGCTTTTAAATCGAATAAGAGACGGTGTATCGATCGGAATGTCCCTAGTCCTCTCAAGGACTTGCCTTTAGATAGATTTGCCGCACTGGTATCTACAGATTTAGACGTTCACACAGTACGCTGGACATCTGCTTTTGAGATTGTTCATGCCTCCTCATCGCTTAATTCCTCGTGAGTCAGGCTCTATACTCAATTGCTCCCTCTTGATTCAATAAAAACAGCGGAAATCTGCGTTTGTTCTCGCTACTGATGCTGTTTGTGCTGTTCACTGTGCAACCGAGGTGGACGGAGTCCTTGGCTCGCATTGATGTTCTTCCCTCGATCACCGTCAGGCCCATTTAAGTAGCTTCCGCCTCAATGCCAGCAAACGCCACATTGAAGGCTCGCTATGTTCTGCCAATCACTTCACTGTCATCCGCGTATGCTAACAGTTGTACGAACTTCTGAAAGATCGTGCCTGTAGTGGGGGCATGAGTGAGTTTTGCACAATTTTCTGAAGATTGGTGGTGAAGAAAGATTGCAACAGCGCGTCGCCTTGTCAAATCGTTTGTTGACATTGCCGCAGAACAAGATTTCTTCTAGGTGACCAATCACTTTTGTGTGCCAGTGTAAGTCATCTTCAACGCTTTATCAAAAGCACTAACGGGTTGGCGGAATAGTCTCAGGGATGGAAATATAGGCTGGAATAGGCTCAGAGATCGAAATAGGCTCAGAAATCGAAATAGGCTAGAAATGGATACCCATGGTAATACAACGGGTCTACTCTGTCCTAAGTACGGCTGTTGTCTGTGAGCCACTTCAATTGAAGACATTTTTATCCAATTAGATAGTTTGCCAATCTTCATTGAAAATAGTAGAGTAGAGGAAAGAGAAGAGGTCCCAATGTGTAACCCTGAGGAACTTCGTTGAAACTTCGGTCTCTATTGAGACTGCTTGTTTTCTTTGAAGATCAGTGTGAAGCAACCGCCTAACCTTCTGTTGAGAACAAATTTTTTGTCCAAAGTCTTTGAGGAGATGAAGCAAACGACGATTAATGTGGCCAAAGTTCTCTAATGGCTATCGGCATTGGCTCCTACGCTGGCTGTCTGGATTCAATCCTCGAATCGACGAACAATTTCCATGCTTCACAGCTCCACCTGTCCAAGCAAAACCACCTTGAACTTGTTATGAGCCTGAATCAGTTTTTTATTTGTCTCGTGCCAAGCAAAGCCGTTTGGGTTCAAACTGGGCCTCAACTAATGAGTGTCAGCTTCAGTCTCCAGTTTTGCGCAGCAAGGCAGTTGAGATCCTTCTCCAAGTGTTTGTGCGGCCTTCCTCGCAAATGTTCCTTCTTTTACTAGGCAAAGGCAAGTTGTCCATGCGCTGTACACGGCCTTGACCCTTTTTCGGTGGTTTATCGAGAGGTCCAGCGCAAACCAAAGATCGGGCAGAAGAGGGCCATGGATTCATTCGTCCGCGTTCGATATACATACATATGTAGTTCATGTCCTTGGAGAGCAGGTACAGCAGGACTACAATGATCAAGATCTTGTTTGAATTCAGGTTAGTCATTCGATATACGGACTATCACCCAATTGCCCTTTGAGACCAACAAACACAAGTTGTTACCCCGTTTGAAAGTAGTCACTTGACCCTTTTAGCTCTTAGGAGGAGCCATCTACGTAGCAGTAACCTATGACGAGAAACAGAAGCAAACAACCTTCAGCTCCCATGTTCCGTCGACTACAAGCTGCAGTGCGTTTAGGGGAATACAACATGTCCTCTAAACGACCCAAAAATCGACATCTTCCTTGAGCCATTGTTCCCCAGGCAGTGAGTCATTGATTTCTGCCAGACCTTACCTCTACTCGTGCCGACTAGACTCAAAGACGTCTTGCACAATATGTAAGTGAAGCGACAAGTTCCCAGACTGACGCTTGTGCCTCCGCGTACCCCCCTTCAAAAGCACTCCGCTGCCACCGTGATCGTGTTAAACTCCTCACTCGATTTGAATCTCAGTCGAGTGTTTAAAAACCCAATTAAAACGCTATCAGTTCCATCAGAACCCCCTCCCCCCCTCCGCCGCGTCTGATTATCAGCACGAGCACGAGACAAAGCCGGAACGCGAATGACTGAAACGAAACCAAGCTCAGAGTGAAATCGTCCAGATACTGCTCCACCACCGAAACCAGATAGAATTCAGTTAGAAGTCCCGCAAAATGTACAACTCCGTCAAAGCGCAGCACTCGCGAAGCGGCGGCAACACAGAGAGAAGGCTAAACACCGCATCAGGCCGCATTCCGACGCTAACGTCATCTCGCAATTAATTAGACTAAGACATCTCGCCACTGGTGTCTGTTAGACGGGTCTGCCTCACTGCATGCAACGCCGGATCGGACTGAATCGGCCCGTTGGCTGTGGTGGCGGTGGTGGAGCCGCCGCCGCCGTCGCCGCACCGTAGGCGGGCTCTGCCTCGCACAGTCTGCATCACACGACTGATTAAAAGGAGACATGCAATTTCATTCATTATTCTCGCCACCGTGCTACCGCCGCATCTAGACCGTGGAAGGCTGGTGGGTGTGTGTGTGTGTGTCTGGAGCCGCTGGGGAATAGCGCGCACACTAGCCTGCCGCAATGCCACATTCGTGCAAGGTAAAGAGTTCATTTCCAGAGTTCGAGGCAGTTCCGCCGCAACATCGCAATGCAGCGAAACTGGTTTGGTCAGCATCATCGGTCAGGAACGGGCTGCGGCATGACCCTATAGCTACATCTGCATGCCAATAGTGTAAACTGGTTGCATACCGGAGAGCTTGACGGGGAGCCTAGGCGCGGGCAACCGTCACGACGGTTACGTGTTCGGTTCGCAAAATTTTGTGACGTCGTCGGTGGGAGGGGGTGGTGCACGGGGGCCTTGTCTATTCAGTATCCACTATCCACTATCCACCCAATCCAGTTTTGGGGGGGCATCTCTTTGCCGACCGAAGAGCAGCACACTGCGCCGGGAAGAGAGAGAGAGAGTATAAGAGCGCTGAATCTCTTATACCGCACTGGAGAGCACTGAACACAGGGGAAGCGCTCTGTGCGTAGAACAGTTTCTCCTCGGCACCCTCGTCCACACTAGTTGCGCCACGTATCTGAAGAGTGGCCACGTATCTCGCTCTTAACTGCCTCGTAACGTAACTTGTGAGTTGTGTTATCTAACAGCGATTGGTGTGCTCTTTCGTCGGGCGGCGCTCTTCACTCTCTACGCGGGGCAAGGTATTATTCAACTCGACGCGACGATGAAAACGAAAATGCCTTCGGCTGTGTACGCGATGTGATGCGATGGCGTGCCGCACTACAACCTGTTACGTCGTGAAAACAAACTCTTAGCCATTCGTTCGTGACACGATGTATACGTAAAGTCGTCCAAGGGGGAGTTGCTGGGTGGAAGCGCTGGCGAACGCCGCCACCGGTGTCAAGGGAGCAGGACGAAGGTGGTGGACCACGACAACAACGATAACGATGACGGCAACGACTACAAAAGGCGAATCTGAAGAATAAGACGAACAAAAAAAAAAACAAAAAAAAAAGATTATGGCAACGACAATGGTGATACCCAATGTTGGCGGTGCTTCCACCACTGTTGCTGCTGCTGCTGCTGCGGCTGGTGTTGGCTCCGCTCATGATGATGATGATGATGACGACGACGACGACGACGACGACGACGCCAACAGTGGTGGTACCGAAGTACAAGCGTAGCTGGTGTGGTGGCAATGAAGATAATGGTGCCTCGTGAGTATGAGGTTTTTGCCCTTGGCTCTACTTCTTTTGCGTATTCTGCGCGATTTGTCTGCCCGTGTGCTTGGGCTTGGTTTTGCTCTTGCTCTTGCTCTTGGTCTTGGTCTTGGTCTTGGTCGTGGTCGCTATTATTTCACTTCTCCGCCGCGGTTCAAGTGACTGGATAACTATTGCTCCATTCCCTCTCTCTCTCTCTCTCTCTTGATCTTGTTGTTTGTTTGTTTGTTTGTTGCTGGTGCTGTGCACATTCCTCCTCATTTCGTTCTGGTTCGCGTTTTGTGTCATGTGGCCGTGGCAACAGGCGCTCAAAGGAACAAGTTTTAACTCTCGCCTTGGCTAGGCTGTTGCAAGTCGTTCTGCTTCTTCCCTACATCCGACATTTTTGCTTTCAGCGCTCCATGCTCTCTGCCTGTCGCCTTCGAGAGGCAAAATGTTGCCCTTTTTACGATCGCAACGGATGTACACTGGTGTGACGACACACACACACGAGCACACAGTCACCTCTCGCATGCGGAGCGACGCCAAAGGTTCCTCACCGCTGAGCATCCTTTATATCGCGAGAAGGTGCCGTCGCGTCGTTGTCTCTGTCCCTTCCTCGTGCGCCGCGACGCGCCTGTGTGCCGACGAAAGTGTTCAGTGGCAGCAATGAATGCGCTATGCACGCTTGACGCGCTTGACTTCTTAAAGTTAAGTCTGACTTGTGCGCGCCGTTCGCGGTCGCGTTCGCTTGCTGTTTTGTTTTGTTTGGCTTTGGTTTTGTTGTCTTTTTATTGGCCTTGGAGCCCTTTGTTGTTCAGTCTACCATGGCGATGGTGAGTGTTGGTTTGGTTGGCTGTTGTGTTGGTTCAAGTCCGACGACGACCGATGTGTATGCGCTGAAAGAAGACTCAACGAAGGTCAGGTATTGGATTTTGTTTCTTGTTTTGGTGGGATACTCGATTCGCGATAACTGGAGCTGGGGAGATCTTGTTTTGGGAACTTGCTGCAGAACAAGAGTTACTTTGTTCAGCTGAAAGAAAGAAAAAAATCAAGTCGCGCATTGCACAGATTTACCATTTCAGCTCAAACGGACGAATTCATCGCGAGGAAGTTGCGGTCTAAACGGTCGAGTTATTTCACGAAATAAGACCAAATGTCGCATCATTTCGTATTCAACGAGGAATTCTGCTTTATTTCGCGTTACGTGGTTGAATGGCAAAGTTGACCGACGATCGCGCGAAGTATCTTCGACTTTTGTCTGCCTCTGCGGGCTGAGATGCTACATCTCCTTCGACTTCTTCTCTCGTGTTGCTGCAATCCGAGAAAGAGATGGGTCTCAACCAACAAGTCGCTTCATCTACCACGAGCCCGGGCTAATCGCCTCTAGTTTCTTCGCAACTTAAGCCCGGGCGTACTCTGCCATGTTGTTCCACTTCTCTTCATAGCCCAGCGCCCTTAGACGTTGTATCGGTAGACGCTCCTCAGCCTGGACAGAATCGTGTCCTCCAAACTCCAAATGTCATCGACGAAAACAGTAATACCGCTCGCATACAGAACTATTCTTTTAAAAGGAACATGTGTTCCTTCATCTCTGCGGGCTGAGATAATTATGAATTTCTAGAACACAAAGTTGGTCTTGGTGGATCCGTCAACCACTTGCCATCTGAGGAATATTCCTGATCAGTCGAGCGGAATAGGCTACCGTGAGATCCGGCTGAAAGGGTTCACGCTGAAATTATCTGTCAAGGGTGACAGTTTTGGACAGGGGAAGGCCGATCGTCCATCGGAGCTTGAAAGTAAGAAGGTCGACGATTTTTCTGACAACTTTGTTCGTTTTTTTTTCGTCGAGCTTTAACTATTTACAATCGAGACGTCTTGGGGGTCGACGATATGTAAGGAACCACACGCTTTGAAGGCATGCCTTGCGAAGTCGTCGGCTTTGGCTTAGCGACCTCCATATGATGTGGCAGGAAGTGACAGATTAGTGTGGTATTTGAGCCAGGAGACTGATTTGGGGTCTTTCCATAGCGAAGACGTTGCAAATGTTCAGTCAGACGAGTATGTTTTGAATGCACTTCTAGTCGAACTTCTGAATCCTCTCTTTGAATCATCTTATCCCGTCAGTTGAACCGCGGCGGAGAAGTGAAATAATACCGACCACGATCAAGAGCAAGACCAACAGCAAGGTCAAGTCCAAGCACACGGTCAGACAAATCGTCCGACGACCTGTCATCCACCCTTTGCTGGAATGAATGCCGATGAAGAAAATGGAAGTCGAAGCCGATGTGAAGCTGAACGAAAGTAGAATTATGGTCGACTTTAGGGGCATCAGGCTTTAAGGCAACAGTTGAGTGATTCCATAAGTTTTCCTGTGATCCATGTGCAGGGCGCCGTCTGTCTCCTGTGTGTGCTTACTAGAGGAAGCGGAGTCTAATTAAGCAGACATCGTGGTTATCAAAGCTTTTGGCACTGATATAGGTTGAACTTTGAGCGTGAAATATCTTAATCATTAGAGGGCTGCGGGCCTAGCTTCTACAAGAACCGCTCGTGCTGTGTACGGATGGACAGTTCTATGCCGAGTCCGAGCGGCCAAGTTTGAGAAGCTTTATCTGAGCAGGAGCACTCTTTGAGCATTGACAGTGACTCCAAAAGGTTGGGCCTAGAAAACTATTTATGTCGTACCAGTCGTACCTTCTTCATCCTTGGGTGGCTTCATCACTCTGAGGTGGACCTGAACCTAACGTCTTCAGCAAAAAAGTGGACAGAAGAAGATTGTAGTCAACAGATGGTAACGCCTTACAAAGGGCGACCATATAGCAATGTTCTGCTTCAGCAGCAGTCATAGTTACCACTGACATCGAGCTGTGAAAGTTTTCAGTAAGGTTTGCCATTTCATCAAGCTTGCCGATGATGCGGAAATTAATGCAAAATGGTATCGAAATTCTGACTTAGTTGTAAACACGCACAAATTGATCGGAAGTCATTTCGTTGCACCGTGGACGACTTTGAGCGTGAGCAGCTGGATGGCGCCATTGGTCGAATGCACGCCCCTGGTCAAAGGGGTCCGCGGTTCGAATCCCAGTGAAGGCAATAGGCTTTATCCCATTTTCAAAACTGGTCCAGTTACCATTTGCCGTTGGGATCAAATTAACGTCACTATCACTGCAATTGTCGATCAGTGGTAGTAGTCTGACTATGTGTACCACAATGGACCAACATATGGTCTAAGTGTGCTGGCGATTTCGTTGGCAGTCCACTAGAACAAAACAAGACTCTCTTGGAGCCACCCACCAGGCAGCCGTACAACCGACAAACCTCCTTAACTTCTCGAAGTTGTGAAGGAGAAATTTGGCGATTGGGTCGTCTCACGGTGAGCGTTCATCAATTAGCGACTTGACGTGACAAGTCAAATCCTAAGTCTACGATAAAAATCCTTTGCACATTGGACGAGCTCGAGGCCAAGATTCGAGACGATGTTGCCGGAATAAGCTGCAGATATTTGACTTAAAAATTCAACTCAAAACCGACCGCTTAAAGGAGTGCCAGCGAAGCCGAGTCGACCATTTTAATGACGTGTTATTTCATAAATAATTGCATGAGTGAAGCTTCAAAATGAAGCCAGAATTAGTTCCATATCGCACACCTTTGCTATTTAGTTTGAATTTATCTTCCTATCGCTCTTATCTGGTCACCCTTTTTTTTGTATCTGTCGTTAGGAATGATTTGAGAACATGATCCTTGAACACCACACTAATCTCTGTACACTCCATAAAAAGCTTATACAAGTCGATAGGCAGCATGTGCTGCTCGGTCCATCAAATCAGTATGATTCTGGGTCGTTTTCTTTTGAATTTGATCGAATATTCGCATGAACACGATCTGCTCGTTTCTAACCTCCAACCAGGTGTAAAGTGAAAACTATTTGAATTTGTGATTGGTCCTCAGGGCGAAGGTCTTCAACCATTGCTGTGTCTGCTCCATGATCCCTTGGGCTTCAATTTATGATGCAAGTCAATAAATGTGCATCAGGAGCACTGACTGCAGCTGTGTATGGCGCCTTTCGCCAACTCAGCAGCTCCTCTTCCGTCGTCATTCAGTTCACAATCGTCCCCTCTCATCCATTGGCAGCCACACTGTTCCGGGTGCGGATGGTAAGTGTCCCAAGTTTGGATGGTACGTGGCTTCTGCAGACACTCGTGGCCACCTCCTGACGGATAAATTCACGGCAACTTAATTTTGCTCCACAATAGTCATATAATCTGCCTCTACGTTCGTCATGCGAGTTCAAGAACGATGTTCGAACAAAATGTCATTGGTCAGCCGACAAAATCACCGTGGACCAGGCGAACAGTCACATCTCGCATATACCCACGATCTAGGCCTTTTCTGGCCCCCTCATTGCTCCTTGTCCGGTTCCCACAGCGGAGATCTTACGCAACAATGACCACTCTCGTCAGCATCAACAGCAACAGCGGCTCCTCTCCGTCTCCATTGGAACGGCAACATTTGCCGGCAAGAAACCCGATTAAGCAAGCCTTCTAAGCGATCGTCGATATAATTATTGGTTTCTGCTGGCCGCTAAGATAAAGCAATCTTTGCCAGAACGATGCGATTTAAGTGGCCCCCGGGTCCGGGCGCCGTTTGCACTCTGCAGTGACTGTACTCAACGATTGGAATGCCAACTAAAACTCCATCACCAAGGGAGGAGGAGGAGGAGGAGGATCGCCAAGATGCTGCTCACTCATTCTCACACCACCTCAAAATAGTGGCTGACTTAATTTAATTCCCCCGCAGTCAACCGGTGCTGTTTAAAGTCGAAAACTGTTTTTGTGAACTCTCCGGCATCCCTGGGTAGGTACAGTCCTGTCAACGGTAACAAAAACTGAATGCAGACTCACATTAACTTGCTTTTGTTTCAATTTGTTTCGGCTTTCGGCGGTGGCTCATGGAGTCCCGGTCAAGAAGTAGCTTCGCTCTTGATCCCATTTGACAGAGGGGCGGAGGGGTAGGTCCACCACTAATGCAACTCCCGGGGACGTACGACGAGGAGTCCTAGCAAAAAGTAACAATAATGCCATCCAGTCCAGGGAACTTTCATTCTCGCTCCGAAAAACGAGCACGAACACCCAGCCACTGGTGCACCGCCGAGCTGCGCCAAGCCGCGCGTCCCTCCCCCCCGCGTGTGCTGTATGCAGTCGGTTCACCCTCCCAGAAGACCATCAATTATAGTCTCTGCACAGCGATGACGATGGGTTGTTTGCAACAATGGAATTTTCTAGTTTATTATTGGCATACCTGGCCGGTCATTCGTTTCGACTCAGTGTTGTGTCCCTTTTGCTGCTGCTGCTGGCGCTGTGTTTCGTTGCTCGTCGCTCGTCGCTCGTCGCTCGTTGGATGTGTGCTGGTTCCTCTGCTTCATTTCTGCTCCATCCATTCGCTGGCTGGCTGGCTCGTTTTATGTGCTGTTGCTTGCTAATTCTAGTGTGTTGTGCTGGCTTCAGTTTTTCTTCCAGTTCTCTTCTCGCACATACCTGTTCGGGAAGGGGCCACAGAGCCCCAGAGCCCACACTAGCACACAAGCGCACACCGAATCCAAAGAATGAAGAGTAGCAAACGAAAAGATTCCTTCGTTGCTGCTGCTGCTGTTGGACGGATCTCGGTGGTGGTGGTGATGAAGTTGATGGCATGATGGTATTAAACGAGCACAATTCGCCTTCAAGTTGCATGCCAATGAGCCGCTGCTACTTGTTGGCCAAGAAGTAAATACTATGGCCGAATGATTCTAGCAGTTATTTGCAATTATGGCTCCCTCTCTCATAACACTGGCGGGCAAATATTTTGTGTGTGCATTCTGCTGTGGAATTCCAATAAAAAAAAAAAAAAAGCAACAAAAAAACAAAGCAAAAAAGAAAGAAAAACACGAGAGCTGTGCTGTGCTGTGCTTCTCTGACTGGGTAGCCTGTTGTGATCCGATTTGAGTGTGTAGCCCGCTTGTCCTTCTTCGATCCTTCAGCCGTGGCCGTGGTCGGGAGCGGTGAGGCGCGGCGGTAGGATTCAGCCAACCAACCGCCCGTCCTCCGATGGCTGCGGTCGTAAATTCTATGTTTGACTTTTCCATCTGTTGTCGTTGCTTTTATTTTTATATTCCTCCAAATTTCCATCTTGTGCCTTTGATTTCGGTCTCTCCGTTGGTCAATTGGAGGTGGGGTGGTTGAGAATGGCTGATGTGATTTTCCACAGATGCTACTTTGATTTCCTCCAGTGCGCTGTGAGATTCCTACGATTGACTTGGTCGCTGGCCTGGCTCCCGGCTGCTTCGTAGATACTTCTGTGTTTATTTACTCCCAGATTGTACCTTTGTCCCTTTCGGGTCGAAGCGATAAATGTGCGAAATCGAAGAGTGGAACCCAAGCAATTGCAACCGGTTTGCGAGAGGGTGGCGACCGACTAGAAAGAATATTATTTCTCTCAGATTTTTTTTTTGTGTACGCTTTTTTTTATTGATTGAAGGGAAGAAAATCGCAATCGCAGTCGTTTGTCGTTTCATTGCCTTGTTACGGGCTGCTGTCGGCACGGGTGGGGGAGGCAATCATTTGCATCCTGCTTATTAAGGATAACGAGTGAGAGATGATCGAATGGCAAATATTTGCAATTACTTCAATTATCCGAACGGCATTGTCAACTGCTTGACGCTCCATGTGGATGATACTTGAGGAGTGTGACAATTTATTGGTAGATTACATGCCGCCTCAGTGCTGTTGGATAGGCTCCGGGTTGGCTATGGGTGGTGGGGGCTGGGCCGATGATGGAGGGCGTAGGCAACAGATGGATGGAAATGTTGACTTGTTGCGGGTTATTTGGGTCAATTGGTTATTTATGGGCGGGAGGTTGTTAATGCTTGTTAAATCTTTTGTGGTGTAAACCTCGTTTGAAAGGGTAGCATTTTAACCCATTGCCATCGAACTGAAGAGGTGATGCGAAGTGAGGTTCGGTTTTGGTCCTAGAAATCGATTGGACTTTCACAATGGGGTACGGCTGCTAGATGGGATTGGTACGAAGAACATGTCCTTTTAACTGGACGGGGTTGAGTTCTGATTATTCATAGAAAAGTTTTGGAGAATGGAGAGCCGTAGATGGCAGCAATTATTTGGAGGGGCGGTGCATTAGCTCCGTCAATTGTGAAATTCTAAAATGAGGACATATCAAAATAATTGAAATACAAGTTGTTGCGCTTTTAAATCCCCAGCCTTGGGGGTCTAGAATCTTAAACAATTCCTCAATAGAATTCTTCGCCTTTTGCTTATTTTTAAGGTTTAAAAGCTGGCAGGGTTCCCACTTACATGACCATAGCTTGTATGTGCACACATTTGTACATGGCCCTATATCTCGTCCGCCAGTCGAGCCTTCTTCCTCAAGGACAGGTCCAAACATTCGACTTAGATTTTCTTTCGCGTCATCTCGCTGATCGTCCAGTTTTCGAGCGAGGCCGGCAAAAGAAGGCGTTTGAGGAACATGATCTTAGTCGATCGAGTCGAGAGTTGTTTCGACACATTGAAGAAATATTGGTTAACCAAGGTCCTTATGTATACAGGGTGGGCCATCTAGTAGTATTTTGACACTGACAGGTGTTTACCGCTCGAAATCCTGACAGAAAGTCAGTATCATATCCCCGCGGAAAGAAATGAGTCGCTTTACGTACATATATACGGTGCGCGCAGATGAGAATGTGGATGGTCAACGGTGGGCGTTACGGAACCATGTTAACCGACTTTTTTTATAACTGAAATTGAGGACGTGTATTTGGAGGACCTCTGGTTTATGCAGGATGGAGCGCCATGCCACACAGCCCATGCCACAATCGATCTTTTGCGCACCTAGTTTCCAAATCGTGTTTTCAGCCGTCTTGGCGATGTCAGTTGGCCGCCTCGGATCTGCAATTTGACCCCTTTCGACTTTTTTCTTTTGGGGAACCGTGAGGAACCGATGTTATGCCAACAATTCGCAAGCGATGCAAGCACTTAATGCCGATATCATCCAAGCGATCCGTGAGCTACAGCCCGAAACCACCAAAAATGTCTTGGAAAATTTTAATGACAAAATAAGCTACTGTGAAGCCAGCCATGGCAGCCACTCGAATGACGTTGCATGTCATAATTAATGGGAATGTTTGATCTTACTAATAAAGTCATAATACGTGGAAAGAATTTAATTTTGTTCATTTTATCATCATCATCATCTTCTGACCCGCATGATCCACTAAAGGGGTCGCGGTGGTAAACCACGCACGAGAGATCTCCAGGCAACTCGATCCTCCGCCATCGACTCTAACTCATCAGGAGCTATGCCCAAGCGTAACCCGGCGAGTTTTTGGACTTGGGCCAACTACCTAGTCCTGGGTCTGCCAAGCGGTCGCCTACCTGATGGAATCGTATTCAACGCCCGCGTAGGAAGTCGTGATGATGGGGACATTCGTGCCACGTGACCAAACCACCGAAGCATAGCCCTTTCCGTTCGAAGAAGCAGCTGCTTAATGTTGAGTTCCTCGCTCACTGACGTGTTTCTCACCCTATCCCGGCGAGTAATTCATGTCCGAATTCATGAATTCATGAAGAAATCTCATCTCAGCAGCTTGCACTCGCGATCTTATTCTTTCGGTCATTACCCAAATTTCATGACCATAGGTGAGAGTTGGAACAAATACTGAGTTGAAAACCGCTTTGACACCAAGCTCGGCCTTTCTGATTACAGAACTACCAATCCTACAGGAAAGCTCAGCATTACTCCTTCCATCACTCGTGAAAAAGACCCCGAGATACTTAAACTTCTCCACCTGCTTCAATGGGACTCCACTAACATGCAGAGTGTATTGAACAGGCGTTCTGGAAATGAATATAACCTCCGATTTGTCCACGTTAACCCTCATTCCAGCATCAGTACATACGGCCACGAACCTATCGAGTGCGCGTTGGAGTTCCGTCTGGGAGGATGTGAGGATAACCGAGTCGTCTGCAATAAGAAGATGACTTACTCTCAACTCTCCCAATGTGAAACATTCGTCACCTCGGCTGCGCTGCAACATCCAGTCCATATATACAATGAAAAGGAGAGGTGACAAGACACACCCTTGGCGAAGTCCAACGCCCACGGTGAAAGGCGTTGCTTTAGCAGCGTTTACCCGAATACAGCTGCTACAGTTTGTGTATAGAGACTGAATGGCCCTCAGAAGAGGACCATCAATCCCATACTCCCGCAGGACACTCCAGAGTTTACCTCGAGTGACTCGGCCTTGTCCAAATCTACAAAACAACTGTAGATGGGTTTGGCATACGCCCAAGCCTTCTCAAGTACCATTCTTAGAGTGAAAAGCTGGTCGGTTGTATTTCTGCCGAGACGAAAGCATCTCCCATCCTAATTTGAATTTTGTTCATTTTATTGCATTTTTAAAAAGATGTATTTGGCCCGCTCTGTGTATATCGGTATCTGGCAAGGTGTCGTTTACGGAGTACACATGGAAAATACTCTCTTCTCCATCAAGGTCAATAACGAACTTACAGCGACATTCACTTTCTGACAGATTTAGAGAAGCTACACGCTGTCTTGCTACTTCTTCAACACCATTCTTGAGGAGACCGTCCAAAACGCAGACGCCATCGAGCCACGATCTCCCTTTTCATTCAGCTGCTAGCACGCATGGATGACATTGACATGATTGATAGAACACAGCTAGTCGACAAGGAGGGGCATGTTCAGATTGAGATCGAAGTGTCTAAAATGGGAGCTAGAGGTGCCCTCAAGAAACCGCATTCAACATCGACGTATTGGACAGAGCGTCACAATGGGCAGCTACAATTTCTAGGAAGCCGCATTCTAGTCTAGCTCGACTCCGTAGTAAACAGTGTGAATAACATCAGTACCATAACCAACCGGTAGATGCTTCGTTGGGCCCCTGAGGCAGGCTATTAAGTTCCGTCCTCACAAGAAGTCAATTTGACTTTATACAAGACAGTGATCACCACAGTGCTTCTGTGCAGCGCCGAGCTTCGGACATTTTCAAAAATAGATGAAGAACTCCTTGTTCATCTTGAGGGAAATGTAGACGTGTCTAGAGGAGCAGATTCAACCACGAACTGTATGTGACAACTAAGCGTCTACGGATCCATCGATGAAGTCCACGTAGGCCACTTGGGCGCCTTGGCTGCGGTCAAAAGAGTTTTCCTTTCCAATTCAGTGATACAATGTCACAGAGGACGCAACCGCCCGTTTAAGGTGGCCCACATAAGTGGAGAAGGACCTCAGAAAATATGTTGTGCCAAATTGGTGGCAGATAGCAGACGGGAGTGTTAGCTGGAGAGACTTGTTGGCTGAGGCCCAGATCGAGCTCGGACCTCCTTGATGTGAAAAAAACAACTCCTGTACTTCTATACTTCATTGCATGGAGCTTAATCCGAGATTAAAAATAGGAGACTTTCGACGAAGCCCTGCGGCACCCCTACGGTTAATGAATACACTTCTCTTTCACTTTGTATTTCACATATTTTCAGGTGCCCTCTAACTGTAGTTTAATCTGGTCTCAGCATCATTGTCTTTTCCATTTTTTGGTGGACGATTGCTAATGTGGGCCCGCATTAAATGTGAACTCACTTAGCTGCCCCTTATGACGGAGATTCCCTCCTCTCACGAGAGATTACAGTTTGCCACATACCAACGCGTTAAATTTTTGTTTGCTTTCCTTCTTAGTTTAGCTATAAATCCCATGCAAACTATTTAATTACTAAAAAAGAAACGTTTTGTTCTCTATTTTCAGGTGAGTTACCTAGTTGCAGATGACGTACAGTAAGTTTCGTAAATGCCCTCGAGAGGACCTTCGAATCGGAGGCTCCACACTAAGCATGTCATTAAGTCTTGTGTTTGCTTGCTTGCTTGGCAATTGAAACTCTCCACCCGCGTTGCCAAATGCACTTGAGTACTAATCCTTTTGCAGATGCACAGAATAAGGACGCTTGTCTTGGATTTGCCACCCACGAGCTCTCAAGCACACACCTCCTGACCTGATCTCCCCGGTGAGAGGTAGCTTCTCGTCATTGCCAGTCAACCAAGTGGAAAGTATCTCTAGAACCTGGCCTCCAAAGGTCCAAATGGATTTCAACTCTGTTACACCGAAAAACACAAACACACACACAACCACACCACTTCACCCCAAATGTCCTTGCCGAAGCTACGGGGGCACACACACAAGCTTACAAGGCCGGGTAGGGGGATAGGGTACCAGGAGAAGATTCGAAATTATTTTTATAAATATTTTATTAGAGTTTTCTGTTTTTCGATTCCAACTTGTGCCGCCTGAGCTGTTGCCTTTTGAGCTTTTCCAGTCGAAACTCTGTGTGTGTGTGTTTAAGCGCACATACGAGACGAGCGATATTGTGTTGTAGTCCTGTAGAGCCGGTGCGGTACGGCCATGGTCTGGGGGATGAGGACGATGAGGTGGAAGGCCTATAAGGACACCAGAAGGCATTGCCGCCGAGCGAAGCAAAAGGTGGATATGGAACTTTTGTGTTGGTTGTGTGTGTGTGTGTGTGTTTTGTTTTCTGCCGAAAACATGGCTGAAAGAGCACCCCTTTTGTTTAGTCAGGATTAGAATTACCATGAATTTTATTTGTAGAATTTTTAATGAACAGATTTTTAGCGTCAGTGCATGACGGTGTGGCGGTGCGGTGTGCTTAGTTGGGTGGCTTGTTGGTTGGGTGGTTGGGTGGTAGGTCACTCTGAATGAAAGCGGAAAGAATAAAGCAACCCTTTTATGTGTTTTTGGTTGGTTTTTTTTCTGGGGAATAGAGCACGACTCAAATTTGCCGTCCGGAATTAACGTATTCTGTTAGAGACAGAAATGGAATCTATTTGAATATTAGTCTGTGGACATGGACCGAAGGGACGATGGTTTTTAACCGGGGGGGAGAGATGGACATTTCACATTTACAAAGGATGACATGTGATGTGAATTAAATACGTGCAATATTTAACCAACGCACAGACCTGTAAGTGGGGAAGGGCTGCAAAATGTAATCACATGCAATCCTAGTGATTTATGAATGAGCTAAGCTTCTGGGAATATTGTCCAGAATAATATGGCTTAAAAGTGTGCATTCGAACCGTCCGCAGGGGGGTTTCAACAAATTGCAGATTAAAAGATTCGAGTCAAAAATGAGTTGAAATCGAAAAGGGGGCTGAATTTTGAAATTGCATCGATGCATAGATTGAAAATTGAGGTAGTTAAGGGGTTGGATGGACAGTTAAATCTTCCGTTCGTGCCACCGAGACATTCATGGAAACTGTGGCGGCGGACGAACTTTCTTTTGAATCTAAACTATTCGACAAAGTGGTTGCTACATGCACATTACGAATTAAAGAGGTTGCGACCAAACGTGCAATACTTCAAGAATGACGCTGCCGAAAATGGATCCCAATTTCGACAATATTGGGCATTTTATCTGGACAGTACCTAATTGGCGAACAAATGTGCAAACTTGAAAGACTTTTGTAGAAGCAGTCGTGACGAGGAGGGAACTGAAAAAGGCTGAACACCGCATGCGACCAGCATTGCAAACCAAAGACACTTCGAAGGGATCTGAAGGACACGCCATGTTGTTTGATTTTGTTCTCCACAACGACGGGCCCAGGGTCTTTCCTGACAACTCGCACAAATAATTGGATTGACTTCGAAATTAACCCGTGTGGCTGGACAGTGGCACTTTTCTGGTCTAATTGCAGTCTCAAGCCACCTTCTTACCTACCTTTCGAGTCCACTTTGAAGTCAACCCGTGTGGCTGGATAGTGACTCCTTTCTGGTCCAATTGCAGTCTCAAGCCACCTTCCTACCTACCTTTCGAGTCCACAACAGTCTAGTTCAACCGACGATCCGTTCCCACTTCGGTGCGTCTCAAGAGCTCTTTACTCGAGGGTCCACAAGCATACTCTCCAAAGAACTTCCGTTGCCAATCTTGATGTATGGAGCCGAACGGCAGAGCTAATGCCTTCGAAAGAAGAATTGTGGTAAGAGTGCCTTTGAATCCGAGTGTCCTGGTTCAAGAAGGAGGTGAATAGCGAACCCCCGGTAGAATAACTAGAACGCGATCGCACGACATTTGATATCCGTCAATGATGAAGATCCTTTCAGCTCAGACCCTTCACAGGTCGCTGCCGAGGTGTTAAAAAGTTAAAAAATATGCGAGCGAATGAGAAGAAATTAAGGCGCTCCTTTTTAGTTCTCAATTGCCTTTTTTTTCCCTCATCCACAGCATACTCAAAGAAGAGTTGGAGGTTACATGTCCTAACATGGCTCACAACTGCCAATCTAGGAGGATCACCCAGAAATTCTCAAGTGGACCCAGTAATCAAATAAATTGATATCGATTATGTTCACGTTAATGGCCGAATCGCCTGGAAAAGCGAAGAGTCTTATACGAAGCCACACTTGGGCTCAGACTTGACACCGCCTGAGTTGGCATTGTTAGTTCTAGCAATTGCTCCATCCTGCCAGCCCAAATCGACGTCAGAGAGGTCAGTGCAGGAGAGTCATTCGTACTTGCATCTAAATCCAATACAAGACTGCGGTCTAGGTTTGGGTGAGACTGTGTCATTTGGACGATTAAATTGACCGAAAAAATCACGAAATGCACGATATGCATTTTGATTTGAACTCCCATTTTCATAATAAGCCTGAATAACTTTAACGCGTTGCTCGATTGTGTATCTCTCCATGGTTTAAATTGAGTTAGTCTGATTGAGAAATGTCAAATGAAATGCAGAAAAAAACTTGACGTTTAGGTGTGGTTCACATTACAACTAGGTGATGGGCGCAGAACTTGCTGTCTTCCTGTTGAACCCGAACTCATCCTCAACACCTCTCTCTGCCATCAATATGAGCTATCCAGGAACAGGGCGCATGAAGAGGGAGTCAGAATGTCCAGAGGCAGTGAAGAGGCAGTGACTAACATTTCGGGCAGTTCTACAAGCCTTTGAATAGGTAGTAAGAACCTCTCAAACTTTACCAGTCTTCATCGTGTCACTGAGTTTTGAGAAGATTATTTCTGCTGCCACAACTGAGCTGAGACCAAAACCTCGTCCAGGTTTGAAAAAGATTTCTCCACTTCGGCACCGTGGTGCCCAAATCTGAAATTGGGCTAACTGAAGGTCTTGCATTCTCCATTTTGTACTGTCCCCTTGCGAGTGAAGCCACCAACAGTTTTATACCGAAGACTCAGACGCCTTCTTTGACAGTTCTTCAAACACCTCTGACCATTGTGCGTAAATGTTGGAAGTAAAATCAGGATAATGTCCTAGGAAATGTTCTATTTTCTCACATTTCGCAAGGTTTATTCAGTGCATGTGGTAACAAATTACTGGCAGCACAGACTTGACAGAGATTGTTGCGTGAATGTCAGAGATGATGTGTCCTAGCTAAGTTGCGTCGAACATATTTACACCATTGTACTCTTATTTTCTTTGCTGTTGACTACAGGTTAGGCCAAGTACAACTTTCTTTCAAAAAATGCAATAAAATGAACAAAATTAAATTTTTTCCATGTATTGTGGCTCTATTAGTAAGAACAAACATTCCCGTTAATTATGAAATACAGCGGCATTGGACACGGGCAACGGCTGTCAGTGTCAAAATAACATATCATTTAAAAAAAAAAACTAGATGGACCACCCTTGCAGCTTAAGCAGTCGTGGAAGCTAGACTCACCAATAACAGCATTCGCACGCGTTCTTCAGAAAACGATTGTCGCGACCTTAAATTAAACAAAACCAAAAACCACATTAATCCACTTTAACAATATTTATTAACGTCTTCATTGACTTCGTCTTCATGAGTTAATCACTGAAAGTTAAATTTAATTAATTTTTTACACTGCGTCAAGTTTATTTTTGATCGCTTGAGGATTAAGTTTTGGGGGCAAGAAATGATGCAGGCTTCATTGCCTTCGCAGGCGCGTCACTTAATTATCTTCAACTTTCGCATCTCTGCCGGGAAATGTGTCCCGTGGATATTGAATTAAATAAGTTTGGAAATCTTATAAAACCGCGCATTAACGCATGAATGCGTTGTCAATGCAGTCACATTGAGGTATTGGAGGATATGGCGTTTAAATCATCAAGGGGGCGCACTAAGGCGGTTCCTTGTGAGAGACTGCAGGATACTTAATTAGATTTTGTGGCTTAATTTTGAGTTGATTGCGTGTAGGTATTAGAATAACGATGTGGGGACTTACATTTTTGAGAAAAAACCAGCCCAGAAGGTGCTCTCCCAAGCTTGTAACTCCAACCTTTAAGACCAGTTGTTCAGTCATCCATTCTGTGCTTTTTTTGTTTCACAAAATTCAAGAACATTTGCTTGATTACCTCTGCTCTCTCTATCTACCAACGCTAAGTGCCTATCCATGACCTCAGTTCCGTAGGCTCAGCTGGAAGCTAAACGTAGACCAGCGAATAAAGAAAGTATGCATAACTTTCAACGGCAAGAAGTGGGGTCCCCAAACCAAAGTTGGTCGGTGGACGTTCCGGATGACTAGTAGGGTAGCCGGCCGTTAGGAAAAAAATACCACATATCACAAAATCCAACAAGGTGCAAAGAACAGCATGCAGTGGCACTACAGGCGTTGTACGGTCGACACCGTCTGTTGCTCTGACTACACCACATTGCGCCATCAGGCTTAGAGAGTCTGGGAGGTGGTCAGCAAAATCCTGTGCTATCATCGTATACCGAGATACCTCGCAACAAACTCAACGATCCCAAGACTTAATCTATCAAACGGCTTTGATACTCCAAAGAGATTAGAATGGCATAGGCAGGCTGATGTACAAGGATTTTAAGTGAGTACCTCACTGGGCGAGTGTATTCCCGGAATTTCTGAACATTTTTCAAAGCCTGCAGATTGTCGGTCAATTCTAGTGTGCCCCATGCGGAGCTATTTGCAATTCGGACAGCGTGTCGTCAAGTCAAAGTACGCCCAAATATCTTGCTAAGACAGAAGGCAAGGCAAATATGCTTTGATAGTCAAGGAGCCATTAACGCTATTGCTTCCTTTGTTTCATATTCAAAACCAGTGCTGAGATAGCGTGGTTTTTAACTGGGCGTCTAGGCCAGCTCAAAAATTCCCTTGTCAGGTTCCGGGTCACAGTGACATCCCAGGAAATGATGTTGCCGATGAACTGGGCAGGGGTCACTGTTTGCTTGGAGAAGAAGTGCTCATCCCACTAGAAGTAGTCAAGCCTGACATATGTAGCAAACCTCAGTTGGGCGAGACTGACAGCTGGTTTGAGTACAATCGATCCAAATCAAGCTGTCTTCTTTTACTGGACTCCACATGATATCGCTAGATTGGTGGCCGATACGATATCGTGATCATCCACCAAACTAGGTATCCCATACAACACACATCCTCCCTGTTTGAACAACACAGCCGGAAGGAAGACCTGCACACTTTTCATGTTTCCAGCTCGGCACTTGCTAGAGCCAGAAGGCGAACGCTTGGTAGACTCTTAGTGGCGACATTTCTGCGGAGGATATTGTGTAAGAAACTGATGTCTTACTCTTAAATACCTCAGGTCGGGCTTAGAGATTTCTCAAAAATACACTTTAAATAATGCAACAGAGCTGTGGCAGAAGAATGGCACAGACTGCTAATTGGATTCTCATCGAACCACCACCACTTCTGCCTATCTACCCACATACCTACATCCTTAGATGGATGGCAGATGTTTGCAAACATATCGAGTGCGTGCCGGAGTTCCCTCTGGTGTTCCCTTCAAGAAAAAGCTGCAATCCCAGCCGCATAATCCTGGCTGAAATGAATGAAATACGTGCGTCGACCCCTACGCTGGGATGATCGAGTTCAGTTGCTGCCATAAGCAACTCTCCTCTCATATAATTCACGACTCCACTTCTTTCGAGTCCCTGACAATGCTTAAGGAGTACCTTCTGCTTCTCATACTTCGACATTCGGATTGTAGCTCGGACATAACGAGTGTGTGTTGTATATGCCCAGTGTTAAACTTCGTAGCTTAAGAGGATTTCTGCCAACCACGAGACCGATGGAAACGAACATGATTTGGTTAGTCTGTGGTCTCTGTAGGTGTCAACAGATTTCTTGTAATCTTTTCCACCATCCTGCTCCTCTATTGCGTTGAACCTGGCTGTGCCCCAGTCCCATCCATCCATAAATGACCAGTAATAGGGTTGCTGAGAGAGCAAGGATGGGGACTTGGTGCTTTCGTGAATGATTTCTCCCGAAGTTGTATCGACGAGGTCTGGCACGTCATAGAATCGTACATAGGAGACTATTTATTCAACGATCTAAGCAAAATCTTCATCGGGAATTAGCACAGTTGGTTGCCCACTAGTCGATAGTGGCTTAACTCCCCATTAATCCAGCTTGGCAGTACAGTAGACCACATCAGTTCTTTGTACATACGCTAAACCAGCGCATGCTCACTGCCGTCACATTCGCCTCAGACGCTTTCCTTGAAGAACAAAGACGTGGACAGTTTTTGATAAAATAACAAGGCAATCCAAAATTCAAATAAGACCAGTTTTTTTTTATAGAAAGGACTGTGCTCATTAGACAACTTTTTTTCCGAAGGATACCTTGACTTTTTGCCAGTCCTTGATCATTTCAGTCGTACTCTATCGTGCAGAGACATGGTCGATACTGAAGAAAGCCATTTCCGTTCGAAAAGAAATGCTCAATGTGCTCTTCCTCACCCTGCTTGGACGTTTTTCGGTTGGAAGAGAAATGCGTGGATTGTTGATCGACAAAAGTTTAACTAGGTGTCCATGGGTTCATTGTCTACGGTGGCTTTGTAGGTCATGCGAACCGTAACTGGCGCCCGAAAAGGGGCTTCCCAGGCCTCAACGCGTTCATCGACTAAGGAGGGGAACTTATCTGCCGCGTGATTAAATTTTGACGCAGTGGGACAACGCAACGTAGATCGGCCAAGCTTGGAGAAGAATCCCAACCATGTTGGTGTCCACAATGTCAAACAGCAGTCGATGTGCGAAATGCGGACTGGATGGCTGCTTTCAGTTCTATGTCCACTCATGCCTGCAGTGGGGATTAAAACGGTCACAGTTAAAAGTGTCAATAGAAAGAAAAAAAGTAAGTCCATCTTTAAACGGAATCAGCGGTGTGACCAGTGTTAGATCCAGTGTTGGGCGCCATAAATTCCATACGATTCTGCGGCATTGCGCGAACAAATGCAATGATTGCTCCATGTCGTGTTGATCATCAACGACATTGATTTCTTAAGCCAACGAGCTCCGATATTCATTTCACGGCACATCAACTTTCTTTCCATTCATCTCAGACAATTGAGTGTTTAAGGCTCCTCCATGGATCAGGCCTTGCTACTCAGTCCAGATATACCCCGACCTTGTTGCGCAACAATACTTCAGAAATCACTACTTTCGACACTTGTACGCACTCGCAAACCATGCTGCTCGTCCAACCATCAACCTGTCCTTGCCGTTGCACGTCGCAAACGCTTCTGTTCCAATCGGACGAAATTCGAACCCAATTGGGTCTTGGCACGAAATTAAAAATCTCCTCCAACTCGACTACATCCGCGCACGAAGGCTGACGAAGAGCCCAGCACGGTTGCGAAGAGAAAAGCACAGTCCTAGTGCCTGCCGCCTAGTGATATGAAAGAGAGACCTAACTGTAATTTGCATCATTGAAACTGTTGCTTTTATCGTTCATCTAGTAGTCGGAAGCTACTCCACCACTCACTCACACACACAGAGGCAGACAGTCAGAGACGTTCCCTCAGTAATTCGCCCAGAATGGAAACAGACTCTGCGCACCACTGCACTGCAAGGATGAAATGGGAAATATAACGAATAACTACAACAACACCAACAACAACAACGAAAAGGCAACATCATCGTCCACAGATTATCACCTTCAAAAGTATAACACAAATACATTCAGGTGTAAAGCGTATGCTCGCATCGTTCTGGTTTTCAAAAAAGCAAACCGATTCCACATTCTAACCACCCCCGTGGTGTCTCTCGCCTCCCCCCCTCCGCAGAGCGGATGGAAGAGTATCCATCAGCATGCACCACGTACCTGTCGCACAATGTGGATGAAATCGTGGAATACAAAAAAATATTCGATTCGACGCAGTGTACGCTTTGCCTATTACACCGGCTCTATGCCTAGACTCGAGCACCATTGCGGGCGATTCGTGATGGGGGGTGGAAAGTGCTGTAGAGGGGAACCAGAGGGTGGTTGAAGGGTGCTGAATGGCGATGCTACAAGGCACATGATTTACTTGTAGCTTGTTGAATTACATCGCATCGTAACAACAACTGTTGCAGCTGTGCCTGTGTGAGTGAGTTTCCTTTTTTGCAAAAATTTACTCCGAATTATTCGGAGAACGAGCAAGGTGAACGATGTGGTAGAGAGAGAGACTGAATGAGATCAAAATTTGATAACTGTTATACAGGACGAACGCACGTCTGCAGGAGAAACAGCACCCTTTTCATTCAGACACTTGTCCATTGGCCTGTGTTTTACCTGCTGCTGCTGCTGTCTGTTCCCATAGCGAGAGAGAGCGTGTGTACTTCTTACACATGTTCCCCGCTTGGCTGGGCCCTCCTGCTGCCGCCACCCCTGTTGCTCGTTCACCTGTATGTTGAACTCTACAGTCAGCGTTGAGAGAGGAACCTGTTTTTGTTTGAAAAGGAGGAGAGAATTATTTTCCAAACCGCGTGTTGTATCTCAACGAACCCCGTCATTAATGCCACCATCATCGTCGTGCTATCCAACCGAATAAATACAAGAACAACAAATACAACAACAATGAAATGAAATGAAATGATACCATCTCAGTAAGGTATTACAGAATCGTGGTAACAAAGTCAATCGACTCTCTGCGCCTGTGTTTACGGCAAAAGAGCAATGTTTTTCCCTATAAACTGAACTCACACACACATGCACACGCTCACGCGCGATTCACCAAAAAAACACCCATACCAAGAGTGAATTTCTCGCTCTCTCCGTGTGGATATAGGCGCGCCTGTGTGCATGTGTTAGTGTCAAGTCGGAAAAACAAAATACCAACCACCGACAGGCTACCAACAACGGAGAACGGCTCATAAAAAGAGGAAGAAGAAAGGTATGTTGCCGCTGTTGCTGCTTGCTCCGGAGAGTCAAAGAAGAAGAACTCCGAAAAAATAGGTATATTACCTTAGAATGCCAGTCGTTCTTACTTCAGTCTTCGTACAGTCTTTGCTTTAACCCGTTCCAATTCTGTCCGCCGCTCTATTACATATTATATTATCAAACATTCAACACATATAGTAAAAAAAAAGTAAAACAAAAAATTAATATTTACAAGTTTCCTTAAAAAAAAAATAAATAAAATATATCTTCTTTTTTTTTTTTGTCAATTCGTTTGAGATTGTTAAATAATTTTCTGTGTGTGTTCCATATCGTTAAGACACTCCACTAAACCAGTTACATCTCTGACTTTGTTCACTAAACATCAATCGAAAGAAATAAAGAATAATTTTATATCAAAATTGAATTTCAAACGCCACACAATCATTCGCATCGGCATTAGGTATCCGCATACTTAAGCAGTCAATAACAAGACATCGTGTGTTTTAATTTTAATATATTACATCTTTCACAAGTCAAATTCCGAAAAAGAATATACGATTTATTGTTATTCCAACTGCGTGAAGTACAAAAGAATGAAGTTCTAATAATCAACCAACCAACGAACCAACGAATCAACCGACCGACCGAGCCAACCCAGCCGAGTAACAAACAAAACCAACACAGGAAAACCCCAGCGATTTAATACAGAGTATCTATGGGATACTTCATTTTGTATTCGTATCTCAAATAGCAAAAGAATCATTGACATACGATATTATATACACTTTTTTTTGTCTCTTTTATTCTTTTTGATTGTTGTTCGATTGTTGTGTTGATTCATTCTCTGCTCATTCGTCTCTTCTAATACTTGTTATTTAACTTACACCACACATCGGGCCTCTTGGCAGTCTTAAGTCCGCATCATCGTCATCATCATCATCAGCTTTGTCGTTCGTCGTGGCCGTCGTCATCATTATCACCATCGTCAAACTATAGCCGACCGGTGTTTGTGGTTCGTCATATACATAAGTTCGTGTCGTACTCACTTCATTGACATTTGTTTTGATTACAAATTATTCACGAAACGCGTGAGCAAAAAGCGCAATTCTATTGAGCGAACAACACAACACACAAGCACAACATCAAAAAGAACACAAAAAAAAAAATCGCAGAAAAAAAAGAAGTTTAAAGTTTTTCACTTCTTTTGCTGAAGCTCTTTTTTCACATTCTTCTCCTTCATTCTCACTTCTCTCTTCCTCGCTCAATCGTATCCAAAACCAGCCAACACATTCACGAAAAAAACCGAATTTAATTTCATACAAAAAATAAACAAATTAAGCGAACGAATTGTGATAGAAAAGAATCAAAAAAGAAGAACCACCGCGCACCTATAGTCTCGCGAAGTTTTTGTTTCAATCTTCGTTCCTAACGACAAGCCAGAATAACACACACACAATAAAGCAAACAAAAAAAAAGAAATAAGAAATAAAACAACACAAGAACACGAAGAAAGTATAAGCGGCAAAAGAAGACGAAGTGCTGCGAGAGATTGAAGAAGTTTTGTTGTCTCCTATTTTGTTGTTTTTTGGCTAGGGGAAAAAGTTCGTTGGTCTTGGCTTGATTACGTTCGTTTGCCGAATCGGCCAAAGTTTAAGTGCACAGAAAAAAAAAAATAATACAAAAGAAACAAGTATCTATTTAATAAATAATAGTAATAATTGAAAGAAAGAAAAAGTGTTAAAAGAAGTTTCGACAGAAAAAAAAAAAAAGTTTTAACAAAAGAGATAATCATTTTTTTTTTCTTCTTCTTGTTGTATCTTTTCCTATTTCTCGTTTGTTGTGCGATTTTGAATTGTTTTGTAATTTTGTTTGTCTCTCTCTCATTTATGTTTTTGTTGTGCGTGCGTTTAGTAAGAAGAAAAAAATAATATACGAAAAAAAGAAATAAAATAAAAGACTCTTGAGCAAAAAGTTAATTGCCAAAACGTGGTTTGAACATCATCAGTTACATACATACGAAGAAGAAGTTCCGCCGCCGTCTTCGACATTCAACCACCATTCTTCTTCTTCTTCTAATCACTCAGCAACGAGAAGCAGCAGTCACCAGCAGCAAATCAGCCAACAGGGAACAGTTGATGTCTTCATAAACGTCGTCAATTGTCAAAAAAAAAAAAAAAAAAAATCAACAACGCTACGATACAATCAGTATTAACCAAAACACAAACTTCTATTTGTCGCTCTTCACACCTTATCTGACACGGACGAAGAATTCCACACAAATTGGTAAAAATTTTACAATTTCCAAAACAAACACAAAAAAAAAATTAAATAAATAAATAAAACAAATCACTACGAAAGTAAAAGAAATAACAAGCAAAAAATTCTATCTCATAAATATATGGTGGTATATATCCTTTATCCCTTTTCAAAGTAAAAAAAAAAATAAACAAACAACAACAACAGACAAACAACAAATACACAGAAAATAACATATCCTCTATCAATATTATAAACTAGACCTAGACAAGAAACAATTTGCCGAAAAGGGGGAACCTATAAATTAGTTACAGTTAGTTACGAACTTTCTGCGGAAACAAATTTCAAAACTGCTCTTGGCTATACACAAATTCAAAAGTTGAAGATCTAAGACAATCAAAGTATCTCTAACCAATTTCCTGTTTCGAATATCGTTTCACTCTCTCTCTCTCATACACACACACACACTCTTACGAATATCTCTCTTATCGAACTTGTAAAATTTTTGGTTTTTAAGGAACGGACCTTAATCATAAACTTCAAGAAAACACGACCAACTTCAGTGTTCAAAAACTCTTAACTAACTAAAAAAAATTAATGTAATCAGTATTATTTAAACAAAAAAAAAACACAAACAAAAAAAAGAAACAAATAACAGGACTAATAAAAAAAATATTTACAAAAAAAAAAAGAAAGAAAACAAAAAACCAGAGATACTAAGAGAGAAAGATACAAATTATTGTTGTTGCAATATATTTATATATTTATATAGATATACGTATATTTATTTTTGTTTATTTTACGTAAGCGAGATTAGATATTTTTTCTAGAATATAATTTTCAAAAAAAAAACAAGAAAATCACATTGAACGTCATCAACACGTATTCAAATTGTTTTGTTTGACATTGTTTTCGTGTTTCGATCTCGATATTGAGACAGCAGAAAAGCAAAAAGAAAAAAATCACTTATATCTGAGCTTATAGATTAGAGAAGAATTAAGAAAAAAAAGCAGAAAAAGAACAGGACAAACGGAAATTGTGCAATAGGGAGCGTATAGAGAAACGATTCATTTTTCTTGAAGTCGAACAAAAAAAATTAACAGAATACAAGAAACCGAGTATCCGAGAACAAGCTTTAAACAAGAGATATATACATACAAATATTTTCATTTGAAACAAATATTCCTAATAAAAAGAAGAAGAAAATAATGAAATAGATACAAACAAGCAAGTATAATCCGTCGCCACCAAAGAGTTTGTAAAACTTAAAGCAAAATATATATACATATATGTTATAAAAGAAAACAAAAACAAACAAACACACATGGTTGTTATAAAATAAAAGATAAACAATTTTACATGTTAATTTAAAAAATAATAATAATAATTCTTAAAAAAATTAAATATAACAATAAAACAAGCAATCAAAATTTGGAATTAAATTCGAGATTCAATTGTGTTTCTCTTCGTTTTTCGCATTTCGACACTTTGCGTGGAAATGAATTCAATTATTCCCTACATATCATATTAAATGAAAATGAAGATATAAATAATTTCGCGTGCAATCAGTATAACAAAACATATTTTTATAACAGAGAATATACAAAGAGGAAAATAATACATATATATATACATAGATATACATAAATGTGTATTAGGTTGTTTATTTTATGGTCAATTTGATGAAGCAAAAAAAAGGAAAAACAAAACAAATCCAAATATACATATATACAAAAAGTCAATATTAGGATTAGAGTATAGAACTCAGAAAACACACAACTAGACCATTCTGAATGTGTTTCGATTTGTTTTATTTCATAAACAAATTTTTTCAATCTAAATACAATTGTTTATAGTTGTTTCGTATTTGTTTATTAGGGAATTTCGATAGCGTATCGTAATAAATTAATCATCATAGAAATTTAAGCGTGTTAAGGTTATGTGAATAGGAAACATAAAACAAACAAAATAAAATAAAAATTATATATATATAAATTAAATGACGACAAATCATTTTTGAAAGAGAATCTAAACTTTAAGAAAAGAATTCGCGTTTTGACAATCAAAGATCATTAGCGTACTTATTCGTGTTCTTTTTACATTCTGAATTGAGGCAATTATTCAATCATACATGCTCTCGTGTACATTAATTCGTACTCAATTTAGGGGGAAAAACACTCTGAAACTTCGATAATCATCTACTCTTTTTTCTAAAAGCAAATATATACACTTATATATATAAAAAAAAATATTTATAAATATAAAATTTCCACCTTAAACTCGACAATCTATAATCTTATCACTTAGCAAGGTAGGCCTCTTTTAAGGGCGGTCTATTTAATTTTGATACGTGATATATTCACAAGGAAAAATCAAAACAATTTTCATATCTCTTCGACAATCTTCTTAAACTAAAAAGAAAACTAATTATATATATATACATAAATCAAAACAAATTAGCGCGCCTATATACATGTGCATGTCATATTAAATATTAATCAGATCAATTTTTAAATGTGTATCAATAAGCAAGAGTAGTTTTTGTTTTTATAAAAAAAAAAAAAATAAGAAAATAATTAAATACAACTTAAATTGAATTTTTAATTCAATTTTTATAAGAGAAACTAATCATTTCAAAGAATTGAAGGAAACAAAATTTGATTATTCAAAATTGTTGCCACAACGTATTTCCCACCGGGCCTCGCTATTTGTCCCCCCTTTTTGGCTCCACAGCAACAACAACAACAGTTACAACAATCGACAAACACTCAATTGACTGCTGCAGCAGCAACATCAGCTATTGTCAGTGCATTAGCTAATTCTAACAATCCTCTGCATCATCTTCATCATCATCAACAACCACCACTACCACAACAACAACAACAACAACCACAATCCCTTGTAAATCCTTTAAGTCTCCATCATCATCATCATTTATCCACAATTCATGTTCCTATAATACCGCCATCTATTGGCCAACTACATCAGACACAGCATCAGAATCTTCATAGCGAGAGTTGTGCATTTTTACCAAATTGTAACGGTATTACAACACTTCAACAACATCAGACAAATAGTAGTCTTCACATAAATCAATATCCAAATCCATCCGGATTACCATTGTGCTACTGTGGCCATTGTTGCCCATCTGATCCTGTTATTCAATCAGCTGTACACCCAACGACCGCATTACCGTCGGCAATTGTTGGTGCTGTTGCGCCCACATTAATTCTAAGTCGTTATACCGAAATCAATTTGTGCGACTCAATTCAATTGCAACATCAGCAACAGCATTCGCATCATCAGCAACAGCAGCGTCAGCTACAGCATCACCACCAACAACAGCAACAGCAACAGCAACAACAGCAGCAGCAACACCCAATATATCAGCAACAAGCAATATTTGGGAATCACCACCCAACGACAGGGTTTAGTCAGGCAAACAAAACTAGTAACAATAAAAAAACAGTAGCTACAGCCGCAGCAGCAGCAGCCGCCGCAGTCGCAACAGTCGCAGCCGCAGCAGCAGCTGTATCTAATCAAATCCCCTACAAAGATATAATGGTAAGATTTGCATAAGAAAACAAATTTTATCTTTTTCACCCAAAAACAAAAACAAAAAAAGAAAATCTTAATTTTTTATGCGATCAAACAATTTTTTTTTTCCGAAAAAAAAAAATATGTCATTATAGTCTAGACCTTGCCATATATATTTATATCTAACTACCACTGCTACACGAAGGCAAATATTTTTTTCCTCAATAACTGCATATATACATATATCTTCACATGTATGTATGAGTTTGTTTTTTTTTTTCAAATTTAATTTTATTTAAAGCAAAAAAAAATTAAAAACAAAAAATAGAGACAAAATCGTATCGTCCACTGAGTTAGTTGCTCATTCAAAATTGTGTAGGCTTCAAGTTAGCTCAACCTGATGATATGTGCATTAACTGATGTTGGTTGTGGTGGTGGTGGTGGTGTTTTATTATAAACAAAAGTTAGTTAATGACAATTAGACACACAACTACTGACAAAACGAATACATGTATTTTACCGAGAAAGGAACACTGTATATGAGAGTAGATGAGATTTCTTTTAATTTCACTTTTGAGTATCCTTTTTGGTTTGGTTTTATTTCAATCAAATTTCCCTAGAGTTAGTTTTTATTTTTTTTTTATTTATTTTTTTTTTGTTGTAGTAGATGATAATTTAAAGTTCGAACAAAAAAAAAAGAAACAACATAAAACAAAATATATCAACAGCAAATGCAATTAATTCAAACGTTACCGCATCCACATCATCAACTGCATCATCATCCGTTGCAACAAAATCCGCAACAGCATCAGCAGCAACAGTTGCAATTGCAGCAGTATCAGCAACAGCAACATCATATTCAGTTGCAGCATCAGCAGCAAATTCAATATCAACAACACCAGCATCAGCATCAGCAACAGCAGCAGCAACAGCAACAGCAACAACAGCAATTACAAATGTTGCAAACATATATGCAAATGCAAGTGACTAGTCCGCTAATGACTGCATCAGCGGCTGCTGCAGCAGCAGCAGCAGCAACTACACATCAGCAATTTGGTGGGTCACCGCCACCAGCTACAATGCCGCAGCAGCAGCATCAGCAAACAACACCGACCGGAACGGCAACAGCAACAGCAGCAATGGCAGCACATCATTTTGCAACATTGGCCACATTTAACCCAGCTATTACACTAATACCATTCGCAACGTCACCAACAAACAATAACAATGTAAATAGCAATCCCAATCATACTAATACTAATACTAAATGTTTTATCAGTAATTCTAACAATAATCCTAATATGAATGGCGGCCTAAATGGTGCCGTCGCTGCATTTGGCAATTGTGCTAGTAGTGGTGCTCTATTGTCGATTGATAACAATCGTAATCATCTCAGTCGCAATCTGAAGAATCTAAATCGATATGACAATGCCAGTTGCAATCACAATCATTCAAATGGTAGTGGTGGCGGTAGTTGTGCTCGTCCTGGTAGTGGTGACATAACGGTTAATCTAACTACTAGCACTACGCCTGGTAGATATAGTTCTGCGTCTTCTGATTGTTCTATGCCATCGCCATCTTCACACTATTCTTCTCCTAATAAGGTTTGTTTCTGTTTGTTTTTCTATTTTCCTGTCTCTATCTCTCCCTCTCTGTCTGTCTGTCTCTCTCTCTCTCTCTGGTTTCTTTTTCTGTTTCGCTCCGAGTTCTATTTTGTTTGATTTTGTGTTTCGTTTCGTTTTGCTGGCCAATCTGTTTTCACATATGATTTGCGACAAAGTTTTCGTTTGCATTTTTCTTAGTTCTCCAAAATGAGTGTTGCTTTGTGTGTGTGTGTGAATTTTGTTTGGCTAACAGTTTGTGTGGAGTGGTTAGAGCCTAGTTGAATTTTTTTTTTACCAATTTTTGTTGAGTTTCTCTGTTATTGTTTTTTGTTTAAATTAAATCGAGTGATAAATGTGGCATTTCGAAGGCGATTGCGATATATTTTACTGTCTGTGGTTGGGAGGAGTTGCAAGGAGGCCATCGTCCTTTTCGTATTCCTCTGTGACTAGTCCTTGTTAATCTTGACCTGAATATGAATTGAAGATTCTGCTGTGCCTCAAAGACCAGACACCTTCTTTCATCTAGGCCCTGAGTGATATTTTTTAGAAATCTTATATCTTCTCTAGATAAGCTGCTTCTTAACTGCCAAGGTCTTGGGCTCCAATCCACCGTCTTGGCAGCCATGGCGTCGTAGGTCACTTATGTGGAATTTTCTGGTACACGTCTCAAGTCTTAAGACGATGCCCACAGAGTATACACGTCGGGAGTATACTTCGTCGTCCATAGTCGGCAAAAAAGCTTGAGTCCCTTCTATTCGTTAAGGACACAACGCACAACAGGAGTGGAAACCAAGCCTGGCCCTTGGTTCAGACTGTATGATGGACTTTCTAAAATCCATTAAATTGACGTATTTCTGGCGTCATCCACTCCCATGTTGTCTCAATCCCATTGACATTACTGAGGCCAAAAATGTGTAAAGACACTCTTATTAATTTGTGGTCCAAAGGCTAATGAGCCTGAGCATCTCTAGATGTCTAACACCGGGCACCAGCAACGTTGCATTTCCTTCCAAACAAATAGTCGAGCACCTGAAGTGGCTCATTTGTTCCAATTATTGTCGAATAATATTGAACCGTCGTGAAGTAGTCAGTAAAGTGATTCGACTCCTGTTCATGTTCGACACATCATTCCAGCCCTCGAATCTCGAACATTGGCCTGACAGTGCAACTTCCAAATTTTATTCATTCGGAGTTGGTTTCGCGTTGCTTGGTACTTTCATAGCAATTCCACAAATATAATGCTTTATTAAACCTTCGTACTTAGTACTCCCTCAAAATTGCTTAACGTCACCAATCGCACAACGTCCGTATCCTCGATGTCAACAGTGTTATTCAGTGACTTTGTATATCCATGCTTCAGAATCATTAGCTAAATATTATTTCAGACCATATTTTGTGGTTCCATCACACTGTGATACCAAAATAGAATTCGACGACTTAATCGTTTAACGGTGTATTTCCATTTTTAGCACCACTTTAAGTTTGCTAACTTCTAACTGATGCTGCTAATACGCAATCAACCTCGTTTTCTAAGTTCCCACCGTTGCCTAGCGTCGCTTACTTGAAGTCTGCGTCAATTCTGTCAGAAATTATAGTTCATTCCACTTTCGGGTTCTGGTTGATTGATGATCAACTTAATTGAGTGTTGTGCTTAAAATTGTGAAATAAACGATTTCATACCTCCAAGTGAGTGTGGCCGGAAATCAAATGAAATCTTGTCAATTTTTCGTGGTGTCTTGGATGTCTGCCGTGCAAATTGATCCTAAAATTATGCATCATATTTTTGGGTTTCCTCTGTTTGTAGTTCAGTGCGAAAGTGGAAAGACAAAATGTTTGGTCTGAGAGCCAAAAATGTTCTCTTTATGTTTTCGAAATAAACACTAGTTATGTCAAGATTTCAGAAGTCTCCTCTGAATTCGGTTAACTTGAATTTTTAGCTAATGAAGACATGACATGAGTAGCGACCTTGGCGTTGGGGGTTTGTAAGTCGACTCCTACGCACGAACCTTGGTGGCTGCGTTCGATTTCTAATAAGACAAGATAATTTTCACCTCTTTCAAGTCACTAACGAGTAACTGTCTAGAAAAATCTTCTCAAACTTGGCCGTCCGGAGTCGGAATAAGACTGTGGGCCACCTCTACTCGTGAGAGTGTTGGTTTAGAAGCTACGCCCCGGTTCCCCTCGATCTGTGGCACTGTGACCAATGTCGTCATTTCTCTGGATGGAGTTTTCAAGTCATTAAGACGTAATTTCCGACTCGTCGTTTACTCATCCTTCTGAGATAAGATAGCATTTGAAAAAGCATGTCCGTCGTATTCATCCACCTTCCATTCCACCGAACATTCACGTCACGTCACTCCATTCTGTTTGTCTATATCACTCATTTAGTAGGCCTACGTACCATTGACGGTCAGTGCCTGAGCTAAAGCTGTCCTTGACGGTTCCGACCACGCTGCTTCCAGTGGTGGAGACCAATTTGCAACCCCCTGGAGAGTCTGTGTCTGTGGCTTAAGTTGTCTTCATCCTTGAAGGTTCCGGCAACCCTGCTTCTAATAATGATGACCTGTCCTTCGTCCTTGACCACTTTGTTTTTCTTGCTCTCTTGTTTTTCTTGAGGCTCGGATCTAGTGTGCATTTGCTCGACATGGCCGAAGCAGTGCAGTCGACTGATTTTTGCTTACCAAACTTTATCCACATCTTCGTACATTTTAGAGAACTCGCAATTGTGCCTGCATCTCCTTTCACTTTCCTCACAGATTGGACCATGTATCCGATGCAGAATTTGTCTTTCAAACGCACACAGAGTCAACGACTTCTTCCTTTTTTTTGGAACTTGCACATAAGCCAAGAAAAGTCATTATTGCATGACTACGAGAAGCCCTTCATTATCAGACTGCCTCATATCATCTCGTAAAATGCAAACGGAAGCGGAAATGAGCACCCAGCTACCTTGAACTCTTCTACAATTTGAACTGCAACTCATACTCACGCACAAAGCGAATATATTTCGGCTTTCCAAAAATGCCTTTCACGGTAAACGTGTCGTCGCTCCGTTTTGAAAAGCCGTCGTCCAGTCACAGTCCGTAAATAGTCCTGGTTCATTTCTGGCACTAAATAGCTCCCCTCTCCCATTGTTCCTGAGACCCAGTTGAGATCGCCCATGCAGCCGTACATCAGCGCAACTCTCGGCACTCCCTGACGAAGCTTGAAAATCGTTCATTTCATGCCACAGACCACATTTTTAAGGAAGTCCCGTCTTATAACTCGCACAAGGACTCGCTTCGCCTCAAATTTAATTTGTTTTTTTTTGTTAATTTCCATTTCTCTTCTTTTAATTTAAGTTTAACCAAGAATATAAGAGAAAAAAAAGTAGTTGTTTGTCGATAACCTAATCCCATCTGCAGTGCGAATTAGATGAGTGTTGTGTAATTGTTAGCGGAATGCACTATATTAGCAAACTATTTCATCTTTAAGTAGCTCTCATTCAAACATGTCGCATCTATCACCAAAGTGAACACGACTCACGAAAAAAAAATACCTTTTATTTGCATATCATATGAAATTGAATTCACAAGGGTTTTTGATTTAATTTCTCATTTCATTTGATCTTTGGAAAGCTATTCTATTTTACAGTTATCTATGCATAAAATCACCCGTACTTATGGCAAGGTCTAATTAAACACGCAATTCTATTAGAATTTTTGAACAATTTCAAGTGAAACTGTATATTTTTCTCGTTCTAATTTTTGACTTAACTCACATTTTGGGCGGGATCTTTGGAAAGCTGTTTTTTTTTTAGAATCCCCTTTTGAACGATATTAAAACTTCAGCTAGGTTAGCGTTTGATCGTCTTCAGTTCTGTCAGTCGTCAGTTGGAGCAAACTCTCGGAAGTCTTGAGAAAGGTTGTTCGTGCTTGGTTGACTTGGAAGTCTGGTTACGTTTTTGTGCTAACGAAGGAAGGTCATGACTTAATATTTGACTGCCATGATGCTTAGACGTGTCGTTGATGACGGTTTTAAGCGCTTTGATTTGAAATCCTTGTAGTCTGGGTTTGTTGCTTGCATTCGAACGACCACAGAGTTGTATGCAATACGTCCAGAGAGGCTGGACCGTTTGCAGTCTGCTTGGACTATTTCCCCATTAGTCACTCAAGTCTCAAGTCCGTCATGCTTCTTATTACCGTCTTTGGCCTCCACTTGAGTTTCACGTCGTTAGTCATACCTAGGTATTTCCCTTGCGTTTTTACAAGTGAAGTGGGTGTGAGAGAGGATTTGGTCTCATTACGTTGGGTGCAGTCCTTGACAAAGCCGTTGACTGTAAAATTCTAAACCGAGCGATTGGACTACACGAGCGGCAAGCCGTTTTGCTTTAGCTTCTTTCAGTGAATACAGTCGGAAGATGGGTCGCGACCAGGACTGCTCTTAGAGGCAGGACACTATACAAATGCTACGAACCGAGCTTCTTACTGGTCATTGCACGATACTCAACACGTTCGGCATTTACTGCCTCTACCTGTTTTCGACCACCATTCCCTTTAGATTGGAATCGTTCACTCAGTCTAACCGAACTGAGGACACTAATCGACATCGTAACCAGTTCGGAAGAGTCACCCGGACTAAGAAACAGAGACCAAGATGAGGTGGAGAGCGTACACTACCTTCTCTGCCTTCATTAGGAAACCTATTTCTTGTATAATCCGAGCGACGATTGAATCCTTTTGTAACAAGCACTCATTGGCAACAGAGGTGGGAGTTCCAATCCGCGTGGTATCACATTGTGCCTACTTTTGGCCTAAGAGCGACTGCCCTCTGCAGGCAGCGACTTGTACCTAACCCAACTCCACTCGGGTTCCCGATCTAACGCACCTTTGTAGCTTTTACCAAAATGGTCGTATCGGTCTGCGAATAGTCCGACTTTCGGTATCTCGCTGGTAAAGTGCAGGTAAAGGAGAGGACAAACAGCACTTCCTTGCGGTACTCCAACGTAAATAGAACTGAATCCAAAATACAAAATGGCGCAAAACGAGAAACTGCATGCAGCACAATGCAACGCACAGTCAATTCGTTAAGGACTTCCAAGAGCGCATTATCTCGTGACAAAGTTTCGCGGATTGGCCTTCAAGATCTTATGCTAAGGCTGTAGTCATTGGACAATTGGTAGCAGCCTCTGCCTATGGATAATCCTGGTTCCACGCTCTATGTTCACATGTCCAAAACATCGCACCATCAATCATAATGGACAGCAGGAGCACACATCAATTCCAAGTTCATGACGACTTCGATAACTCCGAGAAAACTTTTAGTCCACGCACAGCCTTCCCGGCTCGAAGACAAAAAAAAAAAAACGACGAAACACAATCCGTAAAGTTTACCCCACATGCGCTCGTTCGTTTCGGTCCCAGTCAATCTGCCTGAGAACATTCTCGTGTCGCACTCGAGTAGATCATGACAAAGTTGGACGTCTGTGTCCTTGTTTTGACGCAAATAGCTTCTACCCATCATTCAAACTAATTGCTCCTTGGATGTAAACACTTTCTTCCAACTTTACAACTGTCGCATCACATGCTCTGGCACCGTTTCTCCCCCCTCGAATGAAAAATTACACTCGGATGTCCTTGTTGAGCATAAAAGTTTAAAAGGTGGAAAGCACTACGATTGCCATCGATCATTCCTAATCCCTGCTGCTTGGAACTTAACAAACTCCTCTCCCAGCACAGGGGGCAACAACATTGAACCTCAGTTTGCTTTGATATTTGCATTCGAATGCCTTCGAATCCATTGTGTGGGGCAAAAAGGACACGGCACGACACGAAACACAACACCACCCCAACAACATGCACAATCTCCATTCACATTCTCATTAATATTCTGCTTGCACAGTGGATTAAATAAGTAATTTATGGCTTGACCTATATCAACTTTTTAGCCTTTTTCAACTCACCACTACCGAGAGGACCTCCAGTCAGATCCGGCGTGGCGCGGCTCCGAATGCGCTTCTGTTTGTGTGTGCAGAAGTATACGTGTACTATTCATCAACAACTCGAAAACGAAACCAAAAAAATGTGTGTACCCGTAATTTTTTGATTTTAAGTTCGTGTTTAGTTTTGATTTCAGTTCAGTCAGCACCCACACCGCGTATCACCGGCGCGCCTGTAAACATGCAACACAAACACATTTTCCGAAGTCCCTCCTTATCCTTGTGCGCGCTCAACACTTGGCCCCTGCTTCGGGAAACTCGCCTTATGCTTGTGTGTGCTTAGGCGGGAGAGTGGAGACTTGTTTTTGTTGGTTTTATGAAAAATTCCTTTTTTTTTTCCGTGCCACCCCCTAAAAGTTGGCGCGCTTACTCACCCACATGGGGGCTGTGTGTGTGGCTATGTGTGCGTGTTGTCCTTTTTTCCTGATCAGGATAAAATTGAAATGAAAATATTTACACAAGAACACTGAGGGGGTGTGTGGTATGCTGCTACATCGTATGCGGTTGATATTTCCAATTTTTTTTTTTGTTTGACCCTTTAACTCCATTCCGGTACACCACCCCCTGGGCTAACGCAACCAACGACCGACCGACCCACTTTGGCCTACAAGCGCAACCGTAAAAGGGGGCATTTTTTTGTCAGTTCGCCTCTGAAGGGTTAGGGGGGCGCAAAAAGGGGGAAAAAAAGAGCGGAAAGCGCTTGAAGCGCTCTTCCAATGCACCTTCATCACTTTCATTGATATTTTTATCCTGATTATCCTGCTGCCGCCCACACATTTTTTTTTCTGCCTGCCGCACTTGTCCTGTGGTGGTCGGTGGATAGATAAACTTTTACCGGAATTAGACGTCAATTGGTTATGTGTTTGATATGCGTGGCAGGACGATTGTGCAATTATAGCTGGCATGTGTGTTGTGCGGTCTCGGGGCCGAGGGGGGGGCTCTCTATTGAAATGAAATTGTTAAGGACCCATCTGCATTTAGCCTTTCAGTCTTAGCCCTTCTACGCTTGGTATTGAACAAATTGAATGCGAATGGGAAAAAAACCTACGTCGAGTGTGTGTGAGGGCGGATGAGGGTGGGGTGTGCTTAGGACTTGGAATTTGAATTTATAAAATAGAGCTTCGGAGTGTGTGCGCCGGGATCGAGGCCGTTTGCGAGAGACTGTGAATTGATAGAGCACTTGACCATTTTATTTATTTATGTGGTCATCGTTTTCGAAAGGAGACTGCTTTATTGAAAGCCGGTTGAATGCATTTACTGGCGCAGAGGCAGAGGCAGAGGCAGAGCCTGAAGCAGAAGCCAACTGAATGCGAAATTTTGATATGTTAATTAACGAGAAACTGATGAATTGATTCTCAGTCGATGGGTATTTTTCTTGGTATCCTCACTCGAGTGAATGTGCGTTTTCTCTGTGTAAATAACTTGCTTTGATTTAACTGAAACTCTTCAGCTTTTATGCGCGTTGATGTTGGACTGAGGTAATGAGTGCGCATTGACGATGGTCTTCCATCGAGAATGATCACATTCAAGGCTGGATGCATTTTGTGTTGAATGTCTCAGTCTGAGACGTTTTGAAGGTGAATTTTATTTTCCATTCCTTTTTTTTTGCATGAGACCGGCTTCGTTTCCTCGGTCTCCAACTAGACTACTGGCCGGTTCTGATTTTTCCTTGCCTCGACATCGATCTTTCTTAACTATCACGCCTTTTTAATGAGCAAATCCCTACCCAGTCGATTGTAGTTCACTCAGTAAGCAGGACGTCCCGACTAGACTCGTCTATCGAGATATGATGCTCATCATTCATCGACTTATTGACACCCCCACAAGGTTTCTTTCCAGTGGATTAACTAATGTTGTAAACCATGTGTCCACCGTGGCATACTAGGTCCAATTTCCGACCGAAAAAGTGCTGATAATTCACGGCACGGCTCGACAAAGCTCAAAGAGCACTCCTGTCTAGAAAAAGTTTCTCCTAACTTGCCTACATTTGGGCGCCACATTGTAGTTCCATGTGCCTACACACGAGTCGCTGATTGTGTGGTACAAAAAGGGAGGAGTGCTCAAAAAATGTTTTTAATCTTCAAGTCAGCTGGATTCATGAAGTCCGTTTTACTCCACACCCTGGAGCCATACTTCGAAAACGACAGTTTTTCTATGTCACAATGAAACCAGGCATTTTTCTGATATGATGGGTTCACCAGGCGTGTCCTCAAAAGCAAACAGTTTCTGTCTCAAGTACAGTCTTCCTCAGAAAGATCACTGATCTTTATGGTGCAACGCTCTGAGTGACCTCGTGACTGAAGAAATGTGGACCAATAGTTCCTCTTGGTCAGGAAGTAGTATGCAATAAACAGTGATTTCTGGTGAGTGTCAGGCCATTGCGATATGATTAAGGTACATGGATCCGATCATACAGGGGACACGAGTAACACTTACTGTCCTGATTCCCAACGGCCAAAAAAGTGGCCCGGCACGTCCCTGCTTGCAATCGTATATCGTTTAGCGTCCATCTCCGTCCTCCGTCTCTTCCCAGTGAACACTCCACCACCACAGTCAATCGTCTGACAGGACTGCTTGACCACCCTCCATCGCCAACCGTTTCACCTTTCCGGCAAAGAAATTAAATTCCTTAATTCTTAAATCATATTTCTGGACACTCTCTGGCTGGCTCATCTCCGGTGGGAAATGTTTCTAGCATTTCTCCTTCATTTTTTTTTTTTTTTGTCTGCTCGCATAAATCTGCTGCATCCAGCGCCTGCTGCATATGCACATCCTTCACATCAATCCAACCATGCACAGAACCATTTTAGCATATTAAATCCCGAAAGTAAATATAAATCGGATTTTTTTTTTATTTTTAATAAAATTTGCGTTCATCTTCCGTCGTGATGGGGGATATAAAAACCGTGAAAAGCTTCATATCCTTCATGTGTGTTATTGTCCATCAACAGGGTGCCGGCGCGCTCTCTGCCAACTACAATGAAAAGTGTTTATCCAACTCTTTGTGTGTGCATACTTCCTCCGTGGAGGCTGTGGATGGATTTAATAAAAATAAAAACGAGATGATGGCTGAGTGTTGAGACGGGAGTGGCGCAAGCAAATGCGAATTCAATTCTTGTTTGATGTTTGCTTTTATTTGGCAATTTAGACTTCCGCAAGTCTGCTCGTGGTTGTTGCTTATGATTTATGGACCCACTTTGACTGCAATTCTTTGGATTTGATTCTCCCAGGCGGCTTCGAAATCAATTTGCCTCTTTCGCATCCTCCGTGTGTGTTGTGGTCAATCAAGTGAGTGTCTATCCAACTTAGGCAATCGAGCGATCAGACAAAGAAATGACTTCGCTCAGTTTCGTTAAGTTTCGTTAAGTTTCGTTCACTTTTGCTATTTTCAGTGAGAAGTGAATTCTCCTTAATGGAATGGACATGACTTCCTAATTTGACCGCTTGATCTATCGAAGGTCGACACAGACCGATTAGTAAATGATGATTACAACTTTAGACTTGCCCAGCCGTTGCTTCATTGTCACCAGACACTCGTAATCGCGTCATTCGACCACGTCGCTAGTTGATCTTTGATTAGAAGCTGTGTTCAGATGGACACGCTTTCATTGAGTTTCTTTGATAAAGACTATCAGTCAGTTAGTGCTACTTCTGTGGAGTCTTCTCGTCAGATTTGGCGTTCATGTGCATTCTGATTGTTGGCGTATGTCGAGTAATGCATACTCTGTCTTCACATGAATGCAGTGCAGTTTGCCCTTGTCTTGATGAAAACTGGCTTAGGCTACCCATTTTATATACTTCTTGTTAAATAAAGGATGCGAAAATAAGATGAGCTCAGTTCCATCGCGGAATGTGCTCCCATGGGTCCCACTTTGGCCCGGCCCTGATGAATAAGTCACTTAATCCTTAGTCTACAGTCTAGGATGGACATGTGCTTCAATAAATAAGACCTCTTCATCTAGAGCAGATGCACCTGGTAGATCTTTAGATTCCGATCGTACCTCTAATTACACGTGATGTCGTGACACGTACGTACTATTCCAACACATGCGCGTCCTAAATACACGTGATCACGTTAATATACGTCATTAGGTACATGGAACTAAGTTGGTTGTGGTCGCTTTCCACTTGTGTGCGCCACCTTAGATTCGGACTTCGTCAGCTGTGATGTTCAACAGGGGCCGAGTGGAAATTTATTTCAAGTCACTTCTTAGAAAACCGTCAAAATGTCCTGAAATCAGCGTGAATTTGAATAGATTATCAGACAGGCTGATAGTCAACATTCCAAACCATATTGCATTTCTACCTTAAACCATAAATCGTTTTCGAGAAATCATTGACAATATATTCACAAAAAATCACACGATAGGATCGATTCAAAAAGGATCATTACCATTCACATGGCAAAAAAACACTCAAAGTAGAACAGAGGCGCGCTGTACTGAGATGTCATGAGATAAGTACATTCAAAACGATTTTCACACGAAATATTCCGCTTTCAGTGCAACACACACACACAAAGTAAATAAAACAAAAAAAAAAAAAAAAGAGCAGGAAATCCTTGAGGGCGCATAAAGAACACCGTTTTCATTTCAAAGAGGACAAGGATTAATAGCTTCTCTAGACATATGTACGTACATGACTTTCGTAGCTTCCTAGATACACAGTAGACACGGCCCACCGCCCATTGCCATGCACGAGTAGCACTCGTACTACGGCCAAAACGGTGATTCACATCGCCGCAAATGTGTTTGTTACACCACCGCAATGGTGTTGGCTGTGCATGTGTGTATATCTGAGGCTGTGGAGGGGTGTGAAAAATTAAAATATGCCTCTGTCGCTGCCTCACCCCTCCCTCTAACGACCATCGTGTGGTCACACACACACACACGCCAGTCCCGATGTTCTGTTTTTAGCAGAGATTAAAAGCCAGTTATTGTGTATGATCAACCATTGCCACTGCAAGGGGGAGACCTTCGCTCGGTCGATCGATGGAAAAAGTTCATGCAACAGGTGCGTGTGTGCAACACTCCCCCTTTTCCCCGACTGGGACATGCAAAGCAACCCTTTTTGCACATCTTACATCAGGTTTCACCTCCCCTTGCACCCCAGGCACATGTATGTGTACACTTGTTGGCGGAGTATTTTTGAAACTGTCATCCTCCCCCGCCGGCATCCGCCAGCCGCCATCCGCCATCCGCCATCACCAATCCAAGTCAATTCATTCTGGCAAGTCAACTGAACGAAAGTTTTTCTGTTCATTCATTTAACACTGCGAAAGTAAATAGCGCGAGTTTTTAATTAAATGAAAACTGTAACATGTAGCCTTTCAGTCAGCGCTGCAGCCTTCGTCATCCTTGTCGTTGTCGTTGTCGCTGTCGTTGTCGCCGAAGCCGACGACACTGCAAAAGCGTTCTACATGCACAGAATAGTGGTGTCCTTTCGTCCTCCCGCGCAACATTGCACTCCGCCCAGTGTCGGCACCGGTACGACGGTCTCTCCCCTCCTTTGTGCAGCTAAACACATCCCCACGTACACACACGTGTTGAGATACCACCCCATCCCATATGTATCCTCCCCACATGTGTGCATGTCTGACTGTGGCGAGTGTTGTGTGCGCCGAGATTGTTGGCAAACGATACCGTTGATGGTGTTGGTAAAAATGGAACAGGCTGGATTTGAATCTGTTGGCTGAATGATTGTGTGCAGATAGCGCCGGTTAAATTGTTGCTGCCGTCAACTCTATCTAACTCTTATCGAGGGTAGGGCGGCTGTTTGATATTCAAATCGATTAGTGCGGCTTCCCGGTAGTGACTGGGCGGAGGGACGCACACTTGCAATGAGTCGGCTTTCAAATTTGGTTAATTTTTCTTTTTTTGCCCACTAAACAGATTCGTTTGTTTTGCTTCGATAATGGAATCTTAGTTCCGAAGGAGCTTGGATTTTATTCGTGTCATCTATTTTGAGGTTCTAGTGAACAGCACCAACTTAGCACAACCCCCCAAACCAAGGGCGGCCACAGAAACTGATAGAAACAGACATCAACGGAGCACTTTGTTCGAAAATTTGTCCTTCAGTGAGTAAGTGCTACTTCTCTAGAGTCTAATTTAACGCTGCAGTGGACTCGACCATCTACAGCAACCACTCGTGTTGAACATGTCATCCACAAGTGTAGAGCTTTAAGGCCGAAGAAAAATGTCCTCACGGCTGTGCTCCCTCTCTCTCGTTGCCGTCCGTAAAAAACAGAGTTTGTGTTTGCCGAATCGAACCTTGAACCAACATCGTAGGAATCTCGAGGCATCGCAGCTTCCTATAGTTCCTACATCACCTTCATGCCTCACAAGCGCTTGCAGGTGGTGGTTAAGTGAATGTGAAAGTTGGTGTTTCCGAAGTCGAACCATGATCTTTCAACGATTGGCTTGGCATTGGTAATAATCGGTTGTGATTGGAAGTTTGTTCGCGTCACTTTTCTGGAGCTGTCAAATTTGACGTGCATGTGTAGTCTTACACTCGCTGTTTGCTGATATATATCGAGCAATGAGAGGTGATTTAACATTCAGTTGATCTTGCTTTACCGTTACATCTGCAGAAAATCATCTCCTTCTTCACCGTGTGATGCTCGAGTCCGACGTGAACCTAGGACTCAACCAACAAGGCATTTCCAGCTTGCTTCGAGTTGCGGACGCCAGAAGTTGGTTGAAGTCCTGCTGCACTCGTGTACGCCATCTTAATCGTTTGAGTCCTCTCTTAGGCTGTTCCAAATATTCTGAGTCGGACATGAGTGAAGCCAAGTTGTTTAAGAGCTCTTGGGAGCATGTCCACCTTAGATTGGCCTTAGATCGATGTTGCTTTACACTTTTTGTAACTGCATGCCTGATGGAAATTGTCTTGTGATGACCATGTTGCAGATTATCTGTAGATTAGAGAAGGGCATGCCTCTGATGAATAGGTTCTTAAAACCTGATTGCGAGTCTCATCACGATTTTGTGGAGAAACCATACAATTTCTTGCTACACGATCATACATCATTCCTAATCGAAGTTCAGTGACAACTTCTTAGTGAGGCGACGGCATAAAGGAAACCCTTCAACACACTTACTGATCCCACTTGAGGTCCATGCACCACGTGGTGAAAGGATATTTGAGGTTAATCTTATTCCGGAAGCTTTGAAGTGTCTCCTTTGCTCCTGACCGTCCTAATCCGAACTCGGCGTAGCACACATCACTTATTCACGTCATTTAATGATGCTTCACTGTTTCTGGCACTTTTTGCATCTTCAAATCGGCAGGCTTTGTGTAGTGGTATGGACCTTAAATGGTTTAAGCCTAACTCTCGCTGTCCAAGGATCAAGATCAGTCATTCATTGCGAAACGAAGCGCCATTGGCAGTCATCTCGTCTGTCTTACAGTTCTATGCCTATCCACGTGACCTAGACCATATCTTAATCTCTTCGTTTCCTCGAAGGAACAGACACGATTTCGGTTTAGTTTGGTTCTACAAGTTCCCCCGCACATTAACCGAGTTTTTTGTTTCGAATTTCCTAAACACATGTCCAAACTGGTTCCTGTGAATGGATTCATTCAGTTCGTGACATGAGCCGCAGATCGGTCTATGATGAACTAGTTTTACTCGATTAGATCTCAAATGACTCAGATTTATGGGCATCTTGTCTCGGAAATACACTGAAATGTACGCCATGCGATGAGCATGTGATGGGTTCTTGTTCTTGTTCTCGTGCATCTTTCTTCCATGTCACACTGTGCTGAAGACGAATACCCAAACCAGTTGGCGGTTAACATTCATTTGTTGCCCCCATTCTCAGATTCACGGCACACACACCACAAACGCGAGCGCCTGGACAAGAATTAGAAACAACACTTTATCCCTCTACTCCTCGGCACTGTGCACACACACACACGGACACAGAATCAGGTGCACGTTTTATAGCCGAGGATGCAGTAATACTCGTGCTCGAACACTACTCACAGTCAGGGAATGAGCATAAGTCCTCGGCGTACTCTGCATATGCCAACAGGATTAGCTTACCACATGACCACGTTCCTATGAAGCTGATGTCGGGTAATTATTAGGGTGGGCGAAGCTCTTCGGTTCATGTTTCAATTTTCGTAATTGTGTTCAGGTGATTCTGAGTGGACGACCGCCCCTCACTCGCCTTCATTTACATTAGATTTTAATTAGAAAGTAATGTGCAACACTTGTAATAATTTGTTGCTTCGAAGCAGTTTTTCTTCGTTTCATTTTTTTTCCTTTTTTTGCGCTTAAAGTGGTGAACATTGTTAGTCTGCAACTGTTCTGCTCCTGCCTTACTTTGGGTAATGAATATTATGGCCTTAATTAACTTAAATGGGCTCGACTCATTAGGGTCTGGCTGCTGAAGTGCTGACAATGTGTGTGTCTCTTATGAGTCATCAAAGCGGGGATGGGGGCGAAGTAGGCGAAGAGGCTACGTGGTTTCTGAATTGAATCTGTTAAAAGATATTAGAGGATGTTCACATATTTGTCTCTTATTCAACTAAGACTAGTGCGGGCGTGTAAGCGGAAGCCCTAAGCGGATTTCAATCTGATTTGACAGGGCCTTGTCCCTTCTACCTTTACTTTAGACGAACCAAACCCATGACGTCGGGCAGAGCAGTGTTGCAATGCATTAAACCCTTGTGTGGGCCAATGAAGGATCTGGCGCTGGCGCTGGCGCTTCCGTAGAGAGCGACAACATTAGACTCCACACCTCATTAGGTAAATTTGCGTCGGTCTTCCAAGCGGCAACCTATGTGATCCTAATGGCCACGAACTATATTGTGAAGAACATGTGGAAAGTGCGAAGTGATTGAATCTGTAGCGACAGCCAAGCTGTGCTTAAGGCCCTACTCAACCCTTTAACCACTTCCAAGATAGTCCAAGAATGCAAGTCTTCTTTAAATTCCTGGCCACCGTGGGAAATGAGATCGCCCATGAGCTTGCTAGGCAAGGATCAGAGGAGATACTCTTAGGACCCAAACCTCGGTTAGGGCTTCCATTGGTGGCTGGGCTTCTCGAGAGCACAACCGGAGGTGGCATGACTCTCCAGGATGTAGACAAACCTAGTGCATGCTCCCTAATGTCTGTAAGAAATCCGCGGCATTCTTGTTATCTCTTAACAGAAAAGACTGCAGACGACTTACCGGCGTACTAATGGGCCACTACACCTTCGCCAAACACCTAAATGTGCTCGGCCTATGCGACGAAACTCTCTGCGACGCTTGTGGAGAAGACGACGACACTGCAGAGCACTTCCTCTGCCACTGTCCCGCCTTTGCTCGGATCGGGTGGCAGTTATTTGGTGGCGATGAGGTGAGAGCTGATGATGTAGGCTCCTCATCACAGAGGCTTCTGCTCCTCCGGAATACCATGAAATTTCATTAAATGTAGGTTGCTGCCTCGCAGTACAATGGACCAGTTTTTTGAGTCTGAGTGGTAAAAGAAAACCCTTTTGTGGGACAGTCTTCTTCGTTTTTGATTGGCACTCCAGCTCGTTCTGTTCTCACGATTGACCATTCTACTAGATGCTCTTCGTGACCGAATTCGAAGTGGCTCGAGAGAAGTTATGCGACTGGAGCTGCCGGTCCCAAGTTTAGAAGAAGAACAACAGCCGATTCTGACCCTCCGGCCATGCCCCCATTCGTCAGCACTTAATCGGTCTAGACACATTTTCGTGAGTGCAGCTTTTATGTCGTTACTCGTCAGGCCATAAACTTGCGAGTGTCCATAATCGCAGCTTGTTATGCGTATCACTTGTCCGCTCGCGCTAAGAGACCCCAAATCCACTCCTAGCACCTATTCCATCAAATTTATCCATTACCTGCCATTATGTGCCAAGTAATTTCAAACTTTCACCAGGCGTCTTATAGTCCTCTTGTGTGTGTGTTCGTTCATCAAACCGAGTCTTATCTCCCCCATCCGCCGCCCTCGAATATTGTATCAACTGCAACCGGCTGTGCTTCTGTGCTGAGGCATGGTGAAGACGAGAACAACGAAAAGTCGTCGTCCTGCCTTCAGGAATCACACTTAAATGAGTAAAATAATAATAAAAGTTCACTTGATGCTTCAAACTTTGTCTCTCAAAAAATTTATTATTAATTCTTAAAAATTATCACAAAATGAATTTCCCGCTGTCTCCTCCATTTTTTTTTCTTCGTATTTTTACGCACAAGAACACAAAAATGTTGTAATATTCTGACGCGAGGATGTCTCTGTCACAATTGGTGTCCTCACATAATCCTTGGACCGACGAACATCACAGCCTTTTTTGTTTTTTTTGTATTTTGCTTGCTTAGTGTAATATATTGAAGTGTAAGAACATTTTGTAACTCAATAAGGACAACGATTTGGAGGAGGTGGCGGCCTGGCACGTCATTTAGGGAACAGATGTTTCCTCGGTTTTTTTTTCTGTATTTTTTTTTTTTTTGTTACGAATTTTGTCGTACGTATGCTATTAAAATTCCCCGATGGGATTTTGTTTTTGTTTTCTGTGTCGCCCCCAACGCGAAAGTTAAACGGAATGAAGATGTTAGATGGTGGTGGGGCGTTGGGGCGTTGGGGTTGACGATGGAAATCCTTGGTGGCGATGAATGTGTGTGTGAGTGCGACAAGCGAGACGCAGTCGTGTATGCGAAATGAAAAATTTTATCGCTCGCCATGAATCCATCTTCTTATGGACAAACATCAGTCACACGTTGGGTGACACGTGCTAAAAGGCTCAAAGGGAAATCAAATTCATCGGAGAAGATGACAGGCGTTGCGTTCTGTTGGATGTTGCTCTGTTTTAGGATTTATATCCTTTTTCTTTTTCTTTTTACTTCTCTGACCCAAGGTGCGAAAGTTGTTCTACGCACCTGCGTTTTGGTCTAGCATTGGCTAAGCATCCTGCCTGCCTTCCTTTTCTCTGTGTGTGTGACAAGGAGAAGCAGTTAAAATGTGGCACTATCCGGGGAATGGAAGATTGTAATAGAATGTACTGAGACGGTGAAAAGTTCAGCAGCAAAGGAGCACCCGAGTGGGTTGGTCGAGAGGAAAATTTAAATTGCTTCGCACAAGAAAATTTCACTCCAATGAGATTTTATTTTTCTATTCGATTAAAATAGAAACGGCTGGCGGGAGGGAGAGTCCTTGTGAAATCCGATTTCTACGCCCATTGTGGCGGAAAGATGATGAAAAGGACAAAAGTTTAGTTGGACTTGTAATTATTGCTTCTATGCAGAAATGTAGGTCTGGCGGGGAGGAAGGTATTCTAAGCTACTTGCTCGTGGCGGCGACAGACTCTGGTGATAAATGTGTTGTCAACTTGTGTCTTCTTTGTTTTCTATTTTTTTTTGCAAAAGAAAACTCTGTGTTCGTTGTGTGCGATTTGTCAGGGTAAAGTTTTGCTCGAGACAAAGTGATGAGGACGAGCAAGGGGAACGCATTAACTTTGAGTAAATGTGAGTCATCGTCACTGGGTGCGGATAATTGCGTCCCTGGGTGGACAAATTCGTGTCACATACTTTTTCATTTCGTCAATGAATGGCCAAATGTGGGGGTCTGATAAATTGAATTGGTTTGTTGATCGAAATAGTTAGGAAATGTTGGGTCTTTTGTCTCTAGACCGACTGGTGATGCGTCGTTGTTGTATGCATCAGTGATCATCCATTAGAGTGGATGGCCTATATGCCTCCTATGCCTACACAATTTCCTGTGATCACTTTCGCACGTGAATTCCTATATGTATTCTATAGAAAATTTCACGTTCATCGTGTGTCCACGTGAGCACTTGGAGTCCTTTATGCATCTTATATATAATTTCACGTTCATCACGTGATCACGCACCCACATGGAATCCTATATGCCTCATATACATATCCATAAAATTTCACGTGATGTGTTTTATACAAAATTTCACGTTCATCACGTGTTTACATAAGCACGTGGAGTCCTTTATGCATCCTGTATATAATTTCACGTTCATCGCGTGATCACGTACCCATGTAGAATCCTATATGCCTCATATATCTGTACAAATTCACGTGATGTGTTTTATACAAAATTTCACGTTCATCACGTGTTTACATAAGCACGCGGAGTCCTTTATGCATCCTGTATATAATTTCACGTTCATCGCGTGATCACGTACCCATGTAGAATCCTATATGCCTCATATATCTATAAAATTTCACGTGATCACGTATCCCATATATATTATATACAAATTTCCATGTTCATAACGTGTTCACGTAAGCACTTGGAGTCCTTTATGCATCCTGTATATAATTTCACATACCCACGCCTCATATACATATCTATACAATTTCACGTGCTCAACTATTCTTTTTTTTTATACAAAATTTCACGTTCATCACGTGCTCACGTATGCGCGAGAAACATTATATACATTCTATAAACAATTACAAGTTCACCACGTGTTCACGTACGCACGTAGAATCCAGTATGCATCCTATTACAATTTCACGTCCATCACCCGATCACGTACGCACGTGAATTCGGATATCCATTCAATATTTCACCTCGTCGCTCTGATGTTGAATCAATAAGTGTGTCATTCCGCCAAAAATGTCTGTGGCTGGCTGCATGTCATCCCCCTCAACATGGATCGGTCGCAACTTTACTTCGCACTCACGGACAACTGCTCTTTGTCTCTGAAAAACTGACATTCCTGGAACTGGGACGACACTGCTTTTAAAAACAGCGTTTTTATTTTGTGGTCTGGCATTGACCATCAATCACTTATCGATCATCAGCCATCCAGTTTAGTGTTCTCCGTCGTCGCACAGACGATTTTCCACGAAGCCCAAGTTCATATGTTGGTGCTTTGTGGCCATGCTCAACTCTCGCCTGACTGAAAACCACTCAACCACCACGCTCCCCAATCAACTGCCACAAGCACGATGTTCGCTCAATTTGCCCAGATCGAAATTGACACAGACACTCACTCATTTGACATTTTAGTAAATTCCACATGACACGTATAAGGTTTACAGCCTCTCCTGCCGCCCGACGCGACCTCTCAAATGAGCCTACGAACGACAAAGCAGATATCTGGATGATTCATGATCTGTCCAGATGTCCGGACTCATTACTCTCAATTTGGGTGGGCTCCTTTGTTTTGGTGTCCACTTCAATTAGGTCCCCAAATCAAAGCAATTATCCGAGACTTTGCTCAAAACAAATTACGATATGAGTCTCTATTTCCACATAATCCCCTTCCAATGGTGGAGGAGGAGTATCGGGCTAATCAAAGCACACTCGGCTTTGATCAGATAGCTCCTCCCCTTGAGTCGGGCTAATGACATGTTGCCTGTGTAGATTAAATCAATTGAGAGGCTTAACCGTCTGCCTTTGAACTCCCTAAGTCCTTCGTAATCCCCGCTTGAAAGTTTCATTCACAAAAAAGTCCGAGGAAAACCGAAGAAAACACATCAAAAATCATTTACACAAGGAGGATAAATCAAAAGGATCCTTCAGGTGAATGTGGGTTACCATGTGACTGCGGGTCCTTCTGCTTTCATTCATCTGCCGTAGCTACACATATGTTTGCCCTCTGTGCCTTCAACTATTTATCTTTTTCAATGTTTTCTTATTTTTTTTTGTTGATCATGGCACCCACTGTCACCTCTCGCACTGAAAGGACACACACGCAGCACCCACCCACCAGCGTCCGTGCGAGACGATGAGTTATGATGACGAAGATGTGTCCTTTTGTTCTCATTCTTTCAGCGTGAGTGTGTGTGTGTGTTACCTTGTTTGTTTAGTCCTATGCTTGCTTTTTCTTCTTCTTTCTCTAAATTCTGGCTCAGCTGGAGAGTTTGCTTTTAGTGCTTTCTGGGACTGCAATGGTCCGTGCAACTAATTACTATCCTCTAGATGGGGACACGCTCTTAAATCCTCAAAGGACCTCATTCTCTGCCTCTGTCCTTGCACCTTTTTTTTCACATCTTATTCTTCTTCTTCTTCTCCTCCTATTTCTTTGCATCACCTTTGGAATAGTGTGTCGCATTGTATTGTGTCCCCTTGCGTGTGGGATGGCGAGGGTGGGGATGTCATTAACCCCATGCACGTAAGCGTCGTCGAGATTGGGGGGAAGCGACACAAGAAAATACTTGTCACTCAGGACTCCCAGCAGTGCTGTGACGAAAAACGACGTAAACTCTGCAGAAGCTCGCTCCCCTTCGGTTGGATGTGGGAATTATGTTACACTCGCTCACAGTGCCGCCATTACGCGAGTGACTGTCCAAGTGTGCTGGTGTTTGAGTTGGTTCTTGGGCGGGGGCGTGCATATGTGACCGAGTTCTTTTTTTTTTTTCTCGTCCCTCCCTAGCACGTGAGGGAATCCTGAGTCCTCATACACACATACACTGGGCTGATTGCGATGCTCTAACGACGCTGACGACGACGACGACGATGATGATGATGTTGTTGTTGTTGATGATGATAATGTTGGCGATGGTGATGAGGATAATGAGATGGTTGCAAAGGATGATGATGATGAAGATATCCACACATTGACATGCGTTTTTTTTTTTTTTTCCTTTTTGGTTCCGTATCACTCCGTGTACCACGGGGTGACCCCCTCGATGGTGTGAATCTGTTTTTAGCCATGAATCGTGTACACAGTCCTGGTTGTGTGTCAAGTGAAATGTAAGTCTGCCATCAACGCAAACTGCACTACTAACCAACTTCTTCTCGTAAATGCTTTCACTTGGCTGAGTTTTGTTTTCATTACGCAGTGACGTCGAGGAACTTGGCGAGAAGTAGTCCTTGTCGCATTCTTTGACTTGTCATAGCGAGGGGGGGGGGGGGGGGGGGGAGTTTTATTTCCACGCAAAGAAAAAGTGGATGGCAATCGGCTAATGAGGATTTTTACCTTTGCGGGGGTTTTGGACTGTTGGACTAGAGTGTCGATTTTTAAACTATGTCAGTTTTGAGCTTGCGAGCGAGGGTTGGGCGGAGTTGGATTTTGAATGACGATTCAAGGCTGATTGTCTGGGGTGTTCCGTGTAAACTTGTAGTTGCCTCAAAAATGAAGGTCATGCGTTTATATTTTTTGAACGTTTTGAGATGTAGGATTGGCCAAACTGGTTCAATTTTGAAACAGCTTGGAGGATCTGTAATCAGCTGTCTAAGCCAAGTTTAACTCAGAATTTGTTCCAACTCACGGCTATTGGAAGCCATTTGAAAGAATAAGATGGCGAATAGAAGCTGAAATGACATCTCTTCGTGCTGTTGTGGGAGTTCCTCGTCGTGAGAGGATATGAATCACGGTAGTTGCTGACCAACTCAATGATGAGCAGTTGCTTCTTCGAACAGAAAGGGCTACGCTTCGATAGTTTCGTCATTTGGCAGGAATGTCTCCATCATTAAGACTTCCGGGGCGGATCTTGAATGTCTGACTCGCCTGGTTGCGCTTGGGCATAATTCCCGATGAGTTAGAGTTGATGGCTCGATGGATCGAGTGACCTGCAGTCTTTTGTGCGTGCTTTGCCTCTGCGACTCCTTTAGTGGATCACGGTGTGCCCTATATAGAGACGCTCAGAGGATACAGCACCCAAGATCGGCACACGAAGCAAATGTTGCATCAAAAGCTGAGCCATTATCCTCTGTTGCCAGTAGTCTTCCTGCTACTCGGTCTCTTCGGAGCACCTAAATGTGCTTGAAACCTGTGGAGAAGACGACGACGCTGCACAGCACTTTCCCTGTCACTGTCCCGCCTTTGCTCGGATCAGGTGGCAATTATTCGGTTGCTGCCTGGCCTGCCAATGAACCAGTTTGGAGCCTGAGTGCTCCAGTGTAGTGTCAATTGGACAAGAAAAAACTGATGTGTAAAAGTTGCCTTCTGGGGTTAACTACAGTTCATCTCCAGGTTTTGAGCGAATATCATGTTCAGGTGCAGACTAACTTCAAACTCATTCCGCTTCTGTGTCACTATGGCTACGATATGGAGCAGGGCTCTTGAGTTTACCCGGGTAATATCCAATTTTGCAGTTTACTGGGTACCCGGGTACCCAAGCATTGCGGGTAATGACCAGGTTCGTGGGTATCCGTGAATATCAGCTACAAGAGCTCTAATAAACAGATCTCTGCAATTGGAAACGATGACTTCTTGCTGATGTAATAGTCACAAATTAACTTTCTCCAGTCAAGGCGCACACACCATTGTTCCATGAAATGAATGCATGCCCTCCTGTCTTAGGTATCACTTGCTAATTCTTCGAGGGATAATTTATCCCTTGTACTCACAAGATCATTCTGTCAAAAAAATCTCTAAGAGTGGTTGTCACAATCCAAAAGATATCTTCTAAGTTTGGATTGCTACCTTGCTTTGTCTGTTGATCACAGTCTTGTTGAAATGCGCTTTTAGGTAATTTCTTAACTTGTGCATGGACTGTGGCACTATATCAAGAATATGGTGCTACTGTTCAGGGTGGAACAACAAACATTCCATCTAGTCTCCGTCAAACTTCTCCACACTCTAGCACAATCCATCGCTAGCTGTTTCCACTTTTGCTTGGCAGTTTTTTCTAGATTGTTCTCCACTTGTGTCCACCAAAGCACTCGTGGACAGTCTCAATTGCGAAGAGGGTCATGCAGGTTGTATGCAAATCATTGCATCTGCAGAGCTCACTCGTGTACATCCTCCGTTGCTTGTTGTCACATCCTCCAAAGTCGTCTATCCTCTCAAGGTAGGACCTACGACTTGTACTTGATAACTCGGTGGACAAGACGCAAAAGCCATAAAACAAATAAAAAAGCTGGCCAAGAGCGTGTTTTGGGCAATTTACACAAGTTGGAGCTTCCTATCTCTGGTACAGGCTTCTGTATCAAATATTTTGAAAAAGGAACTTCCGCTTGGGAACTAACGCTTGGGAAAACTAACTAATTTTCCATGGAACCCTGTCCCTTAGAACGCCAATGCAAATTAATTGATGTATATGCCTATAGGGTCCAATTAGGCCGAAGTCTCATGTCGATTGCTTCGCTAATGTGGAAGGTGTGGGACAAGGGACAATGAAAGACAGAGCGGATAAATGCTCTGTTTTTCACGATGGAACCTCGATAAATAACAACTCTTGATGATTGTTGTTTATTTCTCGTTGGCCTCGTACCCTCTTGTTTGGCGAGACGTGTATTCTTCTTCGAAGACATCTTCTTCCGTCGCAAGCGTCGGGTTTCTTGCAAGCCGCTCCGCAATATTTCCACACACAAACGCATATCCCACACGATCCCAAAACAATCTCATTCGTAGAAGTTGCAGTTCCTTAGTTTCCCGCCCCCACTCGCCATCCACAACACAATCAAGTTCTCAGACGCGACGCCGCGTAACGTGCTGTTGATCCATGATTATGCGGGGTTTATGGATTAGCTATTACTCGGCATTCAATTAAATGAATGCACGTACCTAGCGCTCGTCTGCTTGACGGCAAGCCAGAAGCCAATGCAATCTCAGATCAGATTTAATTTCAGCCAACCTCAACCTCAGCCCTGCCGTCTCCAATTCTCCGGCAGATTCTAAGAACGACTCTGATCTTTTGTAGTTCTTCCCGATGTGTGTCCTCCGCCTGTCGTCCCTTTTTTTTCTGATTATTTTTTTTTTTTTTTTAATAATTTTCCCCCATCTGACACTCCAGATAATCCCCAGTGCGTTTGCCACAGCCCTTTGTGTAAGCCATCAGTTTCATAAGCGAACCGAAGGATATTTCCGTTTGCGTTTCACATTCAATTCCCTTTTGAATTTATTCAACTTGTGGGCCAGTGTAACATGCAGAGCACTGATACGAACGGATGAAGAAGATGAAGACACCCTCGGGATGTGCTGGCGTACTTGGGCTTTTCATTCGCCTTCTCGCATGGCATAGCCAAGCTCTGCGGCGGGTGCTGTATGGAAAGTGTGTGGTTTTAATTGAAAATAATGTGTCCTTTATGCGCACGCCACAAGGAGAGAGAGTGGATCAGAGTTGTGTGTGTTTGTGTGCAGTTTTTGTGCCATGCAGTCATGCAGCGTCTCACGACGGACTGATGGCCTTTCAAAGGGTCCGGTGAGCTCAACGAAGGTTTGGCAGTGCTTTGTTGTGCGCTCCGTATGGATTAAAATCAATGCGCAACAAGTACGTGTGTGCACACACGCACACAATGCATGCTCGGCGGCGGCCAGGGTTTGTTGGCCGTTTTGATGAGGTTTCCACAGTCTGAGACCACACCTTCGATCCGTCTGAGGAGTCTGGGCAGGAGAGTCTTGTGCCTGGGCGCATTGAATGCAATCAATGGCGAGGATAATAGAGCTGATCAATCTATGCACTTAAGTGGTTTTCATGTGGAATCGTGTCCTTTGGTGTGGTTGCCGCCGCCATATGTGAATTGTGAAGGCATCCTTGTGAGTGTTTACATTTGGATCACAGCAGATCAAGATAGATATCCTCGATTATTTAAATGGATTTCGGTTTATCGTCCGGTAATTACCGTAATTGTCTTCAAATTGGAAAATTGTATTCACCATTGAATCACTGACCTACCATTCTTTCCGCAGTCCTTGTCCCCCTTGTCTCTTGAAAGGTTTGCATTAATCATTGCCAAGATGAGGCACATCCGCTCTGCTGTCCCCCCTCCTCTCGTTCAGCCACTAATCCATTGTGTGCGGCTACTTTTGCAAATAGCCCCAGGTAAACTAAATCGATTATACATTGTACAGTCGGCGCTGTTGGGGGCACGGTGACGGGTGACATTATCTCGAACTTCCTTGGGTGTGCCATACAAAAGGAACCACACACCGGTAATGGAAACATCCGACGGCACACAATAGACCTCATCTGTGTCAGCTCAATTTGAACAAATAGATCACAGGATGAGGACGGGAACGGCTGGGAAGTGAGTTCCCGAAAGAAGCCCACAAACAGGATGTCTCTGTGGCTGTATATTCTGTTTTTTTTTTTGTGTATTCCTTGAGTGAGGGTGTAGAATTAAATCACTATCCCTCGGGAGTTTCCATCACCATCATCGTCGTCGTCATCATCATCATCATCATCACCGCCGTGGCTGTCATTTGAGGTTGTTACGTTCTTTTTTTCCTTTGTGAAGGTGAGCTGTGTACACAAGCATGCATGATAAGCCGAAGAGGAAGGTCGAGAAGGCGAGCAAATCATAAATTTGCTGCTTGTCCGCTTGTGTCGTAGCTGACGTCAGTAATCGCAAATGGAACGTCCTGTGACATCTTTTCAAATGCAATCTTTTCGAGTGCCAGTCCATTTGGTGCGGTGTCATCGTCTGGGCTATCAACCGCTTGACGTTTTGCTGGATGATTCAATGAATGAGCTCAATGCTTTGTTGGGCTCGTCAGGAATTTGACTTGTAAAGCCGATGGCCAATCTCATGATTTTCTTGTACGCACCATACCGGCGGTGTTGCGGTTTTGATCTTAATTAGTGCTACCGTCTTTGGTTGGCTACTATCGAGGGACACGTACAGAGATTGTTCAATTGAGTTCAGGTCAAGACCGATTGAAGTTGTTGGTGGTGGGTAATGACGTTGGGCAACATTCGTAAAGAAGCATCGTTAAAGCACTTGTGTCTTAACTAGCAGGACTCTCCAGCTCGTGTCACCTAAATCACACAAGTATTTTAAGGCTTCTAAGAAGCTGCTGAAAGTCGCAAAGCGTCTGATCAGGCGGGAACGGCAGTTGTGATGCTTTTTGCTACCGCAGCATGCAACAATCTCTGTAGAAACATTCAAATAAAGGGTGCCCCCATAATTGACACATTATTTTAATCAAATAGAAAACGCGGTTTTCAGCCTTTCGACTGTTTTTTTACAAGTACAGGGTGTGCCAAATACAAGTTTATTTTTAAAAATACAATAAAATGAATAAAAGTAAACTTTTTTCCATGTTTTATGGCCAAGAAAAAACGTTCCCATTAAATATGAAATACAACGCCGTACAAGTGGCTGCTTCGGCTGGAAACCGCATCTTGGCTATGTCCATCCAATTCAATCCAATCATCATCAAATTTCGGCAGAAAGAACTGTTATCCTCATGCCGTGATATCGAGCACCAGTAACATTTGCCGCTTGACCAGCCGCATTTTCAAAAAAAAGTATGACCCAAAACGTTGTGGTTGCATTTTTGCTCCATTTTCAAAATCTGTCAGCAATCATCGTTGCTTTTTCAGTGTTGTAAACCATTTTTCTGCACAAATGGACCAATTCAAATGTTGTCGTGTTTTTTGGGACACCCTTAAATATTGAACATTCACATACTGACGTTGTGGAGCAAAATCATTCCTCTCCATCAGCTCATCTTGTGACTTCCATGTCATGTCCTGTCTTTTTGATGGTTGGCGTCTGTAGGAACCCCCTCGATTCATCACAAGTTGCGATAGATGACATGAATGCGTTTTGCCGCTTGGTAGATGTCATTTCAATAGATCTCATGTCTCTTTGCACCTCCGAACTGCTTCCAAGTTTGGGAGAAGTCAATCCGTGGGGCATCACAATGGGCCTACTTTGGCCAAGATGCGACTGCCTTCATCTCCAACCAAACCTAATCAAGTTGAAAGACGCGTCCACAAAGTTGAGCAGATGAATCAGCGATGCAGTTAGTCTTTGTCTCTTTTCCCGACTTAGCTGCTTTTTAACGCATTGGCCTTGTTCCATTCAACTTTCGTGTTCGAGGCCTCAACCAACAGAAGTCCGCTTTCCTAGAACTTCAGCTTATCTGTAGGCGCCTTCCACCTTTCTCCGTCATGTGGTCCAGAGTACTTTTCGTTAATGGAAGGTGGGATACAGTATTTTTTTCATTCGCCGCCCATTAAACATGGTAGTCTCAACTTCACAAATCCATCAGGATAATAAAACAAAGGCAAAATAAATCCACCCCAACCCAAAACCACTCTGCTGATGACGTATATTGTTTTGGCCCCGCATAAATCATAGAAATGATTCGTGGTCGCGCGTTAAGAAACCCATAAAACAATTTGTCTTGTCGCTCTTATTTATAGCCTTCGCGGGAACTTTAATTTCATTTAGCTGTCCGGTCGCCGGTCAGCAGTGTCAGCTCTGTGCGACACTCTGTAACACACAGTAAGTGCAATTTTATTGACCACATTTTCACTTTGCCAGCGCTACGATGTCAGGAGTGGTGTCGAATCAAAGGCAGTAAATAAACCTAAACACGTCCTTTTGTGGCGGAGCTGGAGGAGGGAATTGGATTTGAACATTTTTTCCACTTGTATGATTTCGAAAGAAATTAATTTCGAGTATCAATTTTAATGAACTAGCTGCACTCTCACCCCGGTTGGCATTCAATTTAAAGCTTCACTCCCTTCGCCGTAGTCGTGGATGGTGGGTGGGGTGGGTGTGGGCTGAATACCTATCTACTTCACGGCAGGCTATTAAAAATGAATGGAACGTAATGTATCTATAATTCTTCGCTCACATTTCATCTCTTCCTTCGTAGGACTGTTTTTTTGCGAAGGATTTTTCTTTTCGTTTTTTCTTACGCCAGGCAGAAAGTATCTATGTATCTTTCGGTTTTTTTTTTTCATTGGTTTCACATCCCTCGGTTAAAAGTCATGGATTGGTGTAGAGACGTACATTTTTTTTCTTTATTTTCTTGGAGGATATCATATTTTTTCCCCCCCGCCTTGTGCGTGTGTGTGTGGTTTTGGGTTTTCTATGGCCCATTAATTTATTCGTCAGAATGTACTAGGCCGGTGTAGCCTATAGAATTCGAATCCATGTTGTTGTTGTATTTTTTTTTTTCCATAAACATTTTTTTTTGTGGTAACTTATGAAGAAGGTCGTGTATTTTTCTTCGTTTTTTTGTCGGGTTTTCCTCTTGGCTGGATTGTCTATTGCAAATTGGGACGAACATTATCATCGGCATCGTCATTAATGAATTCCTGTTTTGATTAGGTTTGTTATGGATGCCAACATATCGATACATCTCATTTTTTTTGTTTGTTCCTTCGTCCTGATCCTTATTTTACCTTATTTCCTCGTCAAGTGGGTGTGGGTATTTTTTGTCGGATTTATTCAAGCCGAGAAGGAGAAAAGTTTCCACCGAGATTTACTTAATTATCATTTCCTTCGGTTGTTTGTGAAGGATTTCGGATTTTGTATCGCTTTTGAAGCAGGGTCAGCCGGTCGGCGCGGAGGTGAACAGTTTACACTCTGTTAGATCATGAACTGGCTGCTAACCTTTTTTGCTTGTGCTTGGTGTAGAGATTTGCTGGGTTGGCCGTCAAATGCAGGATAGTCGATAGGTTTTTTTTTGAAAAGTGGATGGAGATTAATTCAGTCTGTGATGACGTTTAATTAAAGATGTTACCGATGTCAAATTATCCTTTTTTCAAAGTTCTTGTCGGCAACGAGGTGATTGAGGGGGAGACTTCCTTAAAGCTGTGTTTTCAAATTGTAGGCCGAATGTGATAAATCAACTCTACTTCGGAGTTGATTCAGTTCAAAGCTTGCTTGAAAAATAGTCCATTTCCGCAAGATGGACCCCACATTCGACTGCGACTAAGACGTCCGCAACTTAATTGCTCCTCCTTTTCGGTGACGCCACCTGTCACCTCTAACGACTGGAAAAGGTCTACAATTTTACCCGACTTCAACTGTGGACGAGAAGTTTTCAGTCATTGTCAAGCGCTTTGGGCACTGGTGGTGCTATAAATACGAAAGTCTTGTGTCCGGAATCGAACCTAGGCCTTCATTGTAGGATTCGACGTGATGAACGCCAGGAAGGTCAATTGCGACCAAAGATAAGTCTTCTAAGCATTGTCAGTGCCGCGACAGATGTAAATCGAACCTAGACCTTCATCCCAACAGCCGCCGCATGAACTTACTACACCACGGAGGTGAATAGTGACCAAAAAAAGGATTCTCAGTGGCTCGAAATAAGTAGTGCTGTAGATTGAGTCGGGGATCGAACCCAGTCCTTAAAGTACTGACACCGCTTAATGATGACAAAATGTCAGCTCCCTTAACATTGCCTGTGACTCGAGTGAGTTGTTGAGGGTGGAATCGAACCAAGACCTTCACCGTAGGCGTCTCCGCATAGACTCACTGCGGCACGGAGGTCAAAGATGACCAAAATTCAGCACTCTAAGCATTGTCAGTGACTCGAGCGAGATCCTGCTCTAAATATAAAGGTTGTTGAGTCTGAGATCGAACCTGCACTTTCATCGAAGGAGTCGCTGTACAAACTCACTGTGAAATGGATGTCAATGATGAACAAAGTTGTGTCCCCTGAGAACTGTCAGTAACTAATGTACGACAGTTGTGCCCAAAGTCGAACCTCTAAACCTTCAAGCTCGCTTCAGGTTGACAAAATCCTCTTCATCGCCTGTCCCCAATGGCACTGGTCGAAGGGGTTCTATCAGTTCTATGCCGATGTCAGGTTTTGTTTCGCCATCGTCCTTCTGTAGACATCACACGTCCTTTTTCTTCATGTCGTGTGCAAAGACTCATCTCTGCTCCGTTCCTAGTTCCTTAGTTGTGCAATCAAATGTTGCTGACTTGAAGTCTAACGACGAATGGTTTGAGATGATGTTCACTTCCGTGGTCTAGTAAACGTCCTCATGGATGAGCTTCACACAAAAGCGAGAAGGGAAGTTCCCAACTTTGTGACGATCATAAAATGTAAGCGAAAGTCGTCGATTTTCAGAACAAAAAAAAAGCCATATACCAAGGCAAACAGTCTGTAACAGATGTTCACGACTCCAGGTTCAATTATGTTGCTTGCCAAACACATTTAGATGATATTTCAAAATAGAATACCCAGCCAGCCCATCGTCGCCCGCTCCTCATCACCGGCAGCATTTGAACTCTCATTTAACTCATTTCACTTGCAGAAGCACCGGCATGCTATCATCGCATTGCCTATTTACCAGCATTTCTAAAATTTTAAGCAAATATTCCAATTAGTGTGACCTTAATTTGTTTTAATTTTTCCCATCATCTTCTGCTTCCGACACAAATGAAATTTTCACAACAACCCGCCCTCGCTTACACCCGCCCGTGAGCGTGTGCATACCTGTGTGGGTGTGTGGGTGTGTGTGTGTGCCTTCCACATGCCCGCGTTTCCCTACTGAGACTGAGTGTCAAGGCACACACATCTGCTTTAAATAAATTCACAAAAAATGTACTCAGGAAATTGCTGCATAAAACATAAAAAAACACACACAAAGTGTACAGAAAACCGAAGAAGAAGTTGAAAATATTGTGCGACTCATTTTTGAATAACAAACCGCTCTCGGTGCGGAAATTCAAATGATAAGTGCAATTATTAAAATCGTTAAAATCGAATCCGCATCTAAATTGATTGAATAATTATAAAATGGAAATTCTCTCTGTACAGAGCAGCCATTCGGCACGCGATGTGCTGCATCATTCAGTATCGTCCGTCCGACACACAATTAAGGACATCGGACCATCGCCATGCCATGGTGCGCCTCTCCTATCGGCACTCGCTTGGCCCCCGCTTGGCGGGTGGATGAACACATAGCATGCAAATAAAACCACAAATGTGTTTTGTTTTTTTTTTATTATCGCCGATAAACAGATAGTTTTTGTTTTATTCTTTCCTTGTCGCTATCAACTGAAATAAACAAGACCAGACCACAGCCGGGGTTGATGGCGGCGCGGCGTGGCGTGGGCGCTCGGAGGGTTGCGATAAAATTAAGCGAACACGTGTAATCTACGGTTAATTAACGACTTTTGATTCGAAACGATTATTTTTCGAATGAGATGATGATTGCCGAGCGAAAATCTGTAACCGATTAATTTAATGATTTTTCAAAGACCTAGTTTTTTTTTTCTGTTTTAGTTTCACTTTGCTTGTGTATCTGGCTCATCACAAAACACGTATCATATGCGTCCGCGTGTAGTGAAATGTTTTTTTTTTCTCTGTTGAATCTATAAACGTAATTGAGTACTTCCAGTTTAGTTGATCGAACATTTTTTGTTTCCATTTTTTTTTTTTGCTGGCATATGTTTGCACAAACTTTAGTTTTAGTTTAAATTAAGCAAGAAAATGAGTTGATTTTTTGTTTTGTTTTGTTTTAGAGCCTCGTGCTGTGTCGTCTTGACGTATTTGTATTTTGTGTTGTATCGTATCGGTGTGTGCCTACGCTTGATTAAATTCTTGTGTTGCAATATATTTGTTTTTTTTTTTTTTGTTACCTCTTCGATGTGTATCTTACGTTGTTTCTATGAAAATAAAATCGTTATTTTTTTTCTCTTTTTGTTCTTTATGTGATTTGTTGTTGTTGTGTGTGTACAAATTTTCAGTGAGACATGCAGTGGTCGATATTAATGAATGTATTTTTCTTTCTCTTTTTGTTCCAGGTAAGGATCAACGAAAAATTGATATATATTTTGAACGATATGGTAAGCGATTTTGTGAAGGTTTTTTGTGAATTTTTTATATTTAACACTTTATTTTATTGAATTCTGTTTCATCACAAACAATTGGGGGAAACCGTGGCTACAGAATGGAAGCACGACTGTGGTTTCAAAAGTCTTTCCTTGATTTAGTGTTGATCCTCCAAACAGGGATGACCGATCAATTTAGTGCCCATTTTGTTGCCATTTTACTCATCTAGAATCGTCGTTACTAGCACGGCGTCGTTGGTCGTCTATTAACATCGTTACTAGCTCGGTCTAATTGGTCGCCTCTTGTTCTAATATGTTTCTGTTAGTGAGTTACGAGTAGAAAGGGTGATTTTTAGCTATTATCTTTTTGGCAACACTGGTGTAAACAGCTGACGCACGTTTCGTGCTCTGTTTCACTGTCAAACATCTTCAGTTTGGTCTATAATTTAACCATGAATCGTCTTACAAACGAACAACGCTTGCAAATTATTGAATTTTACCATCAAAATGTGTGCTCTGTTAAGAAAGTTCATCGCACGCTTCTTCCATTTTATGGTCAGTTTAATCGACCCACTGAAGCGGCTATTCGGGCTATTGTGACTAAATTTCGCACCAAATTTACATTGTTCGACATTAAACCACCAACACGCTTACGTAGAGTGCGAACTGAAGAAAATATCGCAGTTGTATCCGCCTGTGTTAATGATGACCATCAATTATCAATTCGTCGCCGTTCGCAGCAATTGGGCCTCTGTTACTCAATTGGCCGCCTAGATCGTGCGATTTAACGCCTTTAGACTATTTTTTGTAAGGCTATGTTAAAGCTCATGTCTAAACAGACAACATTGAAGCATTTATTCGCGAGATACCGGCCGAAATGTTGGGAAGAGTATGCCAAAATTGGAATAAGCGGATCGACCATTTGAGGCGCAGTCGAGGTCAACATTTGCATGAAATAATCTTCAAACATTAAATTATGTGGACCGTACTACTACGATTCAAATAAGGATTTCATGCATTCACGCATCAAAACTTTCCTATAGCTTTTAAAAAATCACCATTTACTAGCACGGCGTCGTTGGTCGTCTATAAACATCGTTACTAGCTCGATCTAGTTGGTCGCTTATAATGATGCCCCCCTCCGTTAGTGAGTAACGAGTATTCTATTATGTTGCGACCTGTAACGAAACGTTACTCCTCTATCAACATCGTTGCTAGGTCAGTCTCGTTGGTCGGTTATAATGATGTCCTTGTCGCAATATGTCTTCGTTTCTGACCCTCCAAACAGTCATAGACCGATCAAATTTGTTGCCATTTTTTCTATGTAATCTGCCATGTTCAAGGAATCTTGGGTTAGCTTAGATTGAGATATCGGGTAGACTGGTATCAAGAATAAAGTTGCGAATATAGAAAGAAAACAAACCAATTTTTAAGCAAAAAACTTCATTTGTTCGTTACTACTCGAGTGACTGTAACAATAAGATCTGATTCAGCTTTAGTTACTTGTACCGTGTATTGGATTTTGGGGGACCTTCGAGGCCTGAAGCCATATTTCGACGGAAGGTGTGCTCTGGTTGCTGTCAATGGAAGACAGACCCACTGGCTGCACTTTGGTTAGAACTCTTATTATAGCTGTGGTGCTTGCAAATTGTATTTTGTGCTTCTCGTTATGGTCTACATCATTTAGCCACTGCTCACTTAAGTCCTGATGGAGCTACTTTGAACAAATTTCAAATGTAGCCGTGTCTAGTTCGGTTGTTCAGCCACCTAGATCAGTAATTGTTTATCGTCAACACCTTCAAAGCTACTTACTTCACTTTCAGCCAGCGAATCATGGGTGTCTGCACCTAAAGCTCAACTGTAAGCGTTGAATGTCGCGGGGACGCTGTTTTCAGTAGTTGTTGTCTTGACATGACTTCCTATCAACTGCCAATTGTGACGTTGTGGCAAATTCGTCGATCCCTTGAAGACAGTGCATACATCGTTTTGCACTTATTCACGTCACCATTTTGGTTGCCTCCGATGCCAGCACTCGCTTCACTGGCAGTAGATCCTTTAAATGAGTTCGTGAGATGGTACAATGAGATGCAGTAACTTTGAGAAGTCACTGATGCATCCGATGATTGGTTTTCGATTTACCACGCTAAATGGTATTCATTGAAATTATTATTTGTCAATTAATCCGTCTGTTTTGAATTTATACACGAAAAGGTAATCAAATTGAGAGCAATAATTGATTAAGTTTATTGCCGTTCACACGAATATGCCATTATACTCAATTAAGCGATGAAAGTCATTATTTTATTATTAATACGATTCATATCGTAATCAGTGATTTTTCAGTTAATTACGTCAAATTCAACGCGGAAAAGTGCATTTTAGTGTTCGGGTCAGGCAAACATTGCAGATTTTCAATTTAAAGTTGATTCAATTCACTCGCCGACATCTGATCCTTAAATTTGTGGGTAATTTTGGGCATGTGAATAGTCCCTTCGTATATTTTCATGCTCATGGTGATGCCAGCTGAGGCATTATCGTTTGTATTTGACGAAGGCCAAGAAGATGGTCAGACTTTCGAACTTTTGAAAACGTTTTATCATCATCTTCTGACCCGCATGATCCACTACAGGCATGGCACGGGTAATGCACGCACGAAAGATCTGCAGGCCACTCGTTCCTCCGCCATCGACTCGAACTCATCGGGAGCTATGTCCAAGCGCAACCAGAAAAAAAAAATATGTTGCGACGAATACTTGGTATGAACTTAGCAACAGCAGTACGCACGATCCTGACCTGAAGTTGTGGACAATCTTCAGTGCGTCCAGTGTTCAATTAGGAGTCACAGCGATTTGCTAGAATCACGTGTCTTTCTTATTTTCGCTGATTACTGGTGTTGTAAGAAAGCGCCTGTATTCCTTACTCGGATTTAAACATTGTTACTGACTCGGCTTCGGAACTTGCCTACAATCGTGCTCCTTTCTGTCCAGTGTGTACTCGTTACTATGTAATGAGTAACGAAACGTTACTCGCCTATGAACATCGTTACTAGCTCGGTCTTGCTGTATGATGCTTGATATAATGATGCGCCTGGATATCCGTTATTGAGTAACGATTATATTGTAACCTGTTACGTTACTCGGCTATCACCGTCGTTACTAGCACGGTTTTGGAACTCGCCTACAGTCGTTCTCCTTGCTGCAGTGTGGACTCGTTACTGAGTTACGAGTATTCCATTATGCTGCGACCTGTAACGAAACGTTACTCCGCTATAAACATCGTTACTAGCTAAGTCTCGTTGGTCGTTTATAATGATGTTCCTTACCTCCTTCGTTACCGAGTAACTTGTATTCTCTTATGTTGAGTAACAAATGAGTACTTTTGTTACTCAACGTTACTTCTCTAGGTCCTCCCCGGGCTGTAGCGCCACACAAAGAGGGGACAAAAAAGCCTCCATAGGTTGTCGTGACATCAGTAGCTCTCAGATGATCTAAGCGCAGTTCGAATAGTTGCGCTGCAACACCCACGCACAGTCATAATGAAATAAAACTTTTCCATTCTCTTCGAATTCAATTAGACACGCAGTAAGAGCATAGTTTGCGGGGGCGTCCACATGCCGTTGTGCCCCACACATCACACACACGTAGCAAAGGTTTATTGTACCTGTAAACTACAAAGCACCCATAAAACCCACATCTACGTGATGTTTTCGCTCAACAGCAGCCAAAAGAAACACCAACTTTGGTCTAAATAACCACATCGCAGCGGAACACACATAAACGCAATTGACAGATTGTTTCACTGTCCAGGCGTCTGGAGGACATAAAGTGGCAGAACATCGATTTATCGTTAAAGTTTTGGGTTCATCAACGAGACCCCCCAATTCGTTTCTATGCATTTCGGATAGCTCTTGATCCTCTGTCCAGGACTGTCCCGGAGAGCTGCACCGTGAGCAGGTTTTGATAAAATTTCATCTCATTTTGTTTTTTTTTTTTGTTTTCTGTTCACTTTGGAAGTTATGACCTCCTGCTGGTGGCTTCAGTGAATCCGCTTTCATTGTAGACTCTGGCTGTTCTGGTTTTCTTACATCAACGGTCACCAGAGTACCAGCATCCCGTCCGATTAATGGGTACACGCCAGCAACGAACGGTTCAGTTGTGCGAAAAGTGTAAAGGGGTTATGCCATATAAATTCCGACCTAAAACTCGAGCGATAATATCCCCAGGTGATGTGCTCATTCAAGAGCAACCCCAACATCGCCATCATTTCATACACGACAACAACAACGACCCCACCATCGACCGGGGGCAAGTGCTATTCAGCGGCAGCACCACAAGCACCATGTTGCCACCCATTTGCCGCCTATTTGAAATAACTCCCCCCACCAGCACGTCGCGAACGGCAGAGTTGCAGCCGCCCAGAGTTGCTGTGTAACACTCTCTCACCTTGCGGTGGTGCGGGGCTGAGACACATTTTGCCCAGTTTGCTCGTAATTGAATTTTAAATAAACTATAACGTCTGTCCACACAAAATACACAATTTTACGAGAGTTGTCGTATAAAATATTTAAGTTTACATTTGAAGCACACCGAGCGAGGTGAGTGGAACATGAAAGAGTGACTACGCTGAATGGGTTGGTGGGGGGTGTGGGCTGTGTTGGTTGATGGTTTGCGCGCGGTGGCAGACCTCAAGTCGTCCATGTCCGCACAATGCGATGGAGCAGCAGAGCAACCAATAAGCAGTTATCATCCCTCAGATGTACGACTATGTATCTGTGTGGATGTTTCACCTTTCGCCGGTTGCGCGGGCGGAGGTGGACCATCCCCTCGTAAGTAGTTGCGGTTATTTTTCTCATTTCGAACTGAAAAGACGCTGAACATGAGGAAAATATTAAGAAAGTGATTTTTCCTCGCCCTAATGCAGCAGCGCTCTCTGCTGCGGCAGAGATCCTCTCCAATTGCTGAGCTAACGTATATTTTTATTACATTCCTAGATTTCGGTTCGCTGTGTCTGCTACGGCTTGCGTCTGTTTCGTCGAAATGAAATTTTAATATTGCATGTGCATGTGCATAGGTATCATTGCGATGTGAAAGGGTATTACTTGTATGATTCGGCTTTTCTTCTCGTGGTCTGCGGTGTAATTATGTCGCTGCCATTAGTGTTGCAGGAAGCTCTTTCTTTGGCTGTACTTGGATCGGGCTTGTCGCTTGAAATGAAAGATGATTCTGCAGAGGATCCACAGCTGGATAATGTCACTTCCGATGTCGTTAAATCGACGCAAAAGAGATGAGGGAAGGGACATGTTTCTAATCTGTTTGGATGCCTCTGAACAGGCCGTGGCTCATCCACGTCCATATTCCTACATGAGGCTTCTGAAGTCAAGATAAATTTAATTTAACAGTCGATACGACCAGTTCTTGACATTGTTCCACCGGAAACCGCGTCTGACAAAAGGTGAACCTTAGCTAACTCTAGGTGTGATATGGCTACTTCTTCTTTGATCCACATGTTCCGCTTTGGACACAGGAAACCTTTCCAACACGTCACCATAGCTGTGGAACGTCACACCATTGGAAGCTCAACCAAATGCGGCCCAATCATGTCGCCAAATGGTACACCATGCTTTTATGTACTCCACGAGGATGACGTGGTATTTGGTGCGTCAATTAAGGGGTATCGGTGGCAGTAACTACTATTGTGGGTACTAAAACATTCAGCATAACCATTATATTTTATTATTCATTAAAATTAAAATTAAGTCAAGTTATATAGTTTTTTTTTATATAAAACTAAGTGGCTAGCAGTTTTCAACCAATTTAGTTGGTTTTTCTCTGAAATGTATATAATTACGGTAAAATGATAATAGGCGGAAACAAGCAATTAGTTGTGGACCCGATAGATGGCGCTGTTGAGTTTTTGTTTTTATTAATATTCGATTTTTCTCTCATTTTTTGACGATTAATCTGCCTGCACTCTCCCCAGACAGATCTAAATTGCCTGTTGAAGAGAGCGGGGCTTAAGCTAGCTTTTAAACTTAGTATCAAATGTCCATTGTGTGTAATCCGAACCGAAATTGTTTGATGTCCTTCTCCGTTTCTCCACCTGAAACACAAGCATCCTCCATTAAGTCTTACCACAGGACAGACGTACAGTTCTAGGCGTCTGTAAGTTCGGTTCTGCTTCTTGCGTAACACAGAAACCAGTTGCGTTGCATTGTACTGTGAACTGCCTGAGCCTTCAGCTATCGTCCGAACACAGACTGCCCGTCGATAATTCACACGGCGCCGTTCCTTTTTTGTTTCTATTTTCCCACCAGAACAAACAAAAAGAACATCCTTTTTTCCCAAGTATACACCGCTCTCACACACCATCGACTGCGTAAACTTTATCATTCCTTAACTGGAAAGTAGCTTAACCTATTAACCAACCGACGGCGGATCAGAAAACCCTCTAAATCGCGTTAATTATTTTATTCCTTCCCCGTTAATAGTCACCGCAAAATGTTTCAGAACGCGCCAACAGATTCCCCGGCCCAGGCAACAACTCGGAACTCGGGTAGGAAAGAAGGGCGCAGAGTCGACAGCGCCAACGTCGAAGAACTTGTTGCTCTCTCCTGCTTGTCGCGCCCCATTTATCCACCTCTCAAAGGAGTTTGTCTCGGCGTTCCATCGCTTTACTTCCAATTTTGTTAATTAATTTCCTTTATGCCGCTTTGTGTGTTGTGCGTTTGTTCGGCGTCCTTGTCATTGTCATCGTTGTTCGTTCGCTTCACGTTGGCGTCGTCGCCGTCGTCGTCGTTGTTGTTGTCGTTGGTGCTTGCTGTGAAGGTGGGTGAAGGGGAAGCAGGCAGTACGTCCTGTAGGCGTAAATTCCATCCACCCCGCCGTCGTCGTTTGTGCTTTCTTAGGTTTTTTTTTGCACACACCGGAGAGCTCTAGAATGTGTGTGCGTTCTTGTGCCCCCCGGATGAACCTCTCATCGCTTAAGCATTTCTAGGATTCATTTATCTATTCCCTTAATCTGATGATATTTACTTAGAAAAATGAGACTAGGTATTCTTCAGATGCTTCCTCTTGTGTATTTTATTTTTATTTTATGTTTTCGCTTTTGCTGTTTTCCTTCGGTTTTGCCAACCTCTCTGGCCTCGCGCCGAGCCGCTCAGCGCGTTGCCCCAGTTATGAGGGTTGCTTCAGTTGTAAAGCACGCGACTTTTGATTTCTTTTTTTTGTTGCCGCTTTGGCGGAGATGGTGCGCGCTCTGCTCTGTCTTCGTGTGTGGTTGTGTCCCATTCATTCGAGCTGCTGTTGCGTTGTTGTGCTCAGCGCTAGGCAAGCCAACAAGGACTATCTTTCATCTCTTGCAAATAGGCATTTAATTTGAATAAGGACTAATTAATTAGATGAGTGTATATGCGCCGCCCGCGCGTGTGTGTGTGTGCACGTTTATGAGGATGGGTGGGATATTTGGAGACGCGCGGTGCCCTATCCTGCAACGCAGAGATGAGTAATTTTGTGTTTGTTTTGCTGGATAAATGGATTTTTTTTTTCTGTCACCTGAAATTAGAAAAATAAAGCAACAACAAAAGGCAGAAAAAATTGAAAAAAGAAAAATGATTTTAGCTATCCAAACGAAACGGAAGGAAGTATATGTTTGTTGGCTCATAATAAAGTAATTAGATAGGACAAATAGAATGCGGATTTCTAGTGCGGAGATGTGATTTTTCATTTGAAGACAGGAGATTAGGGGCGGCGTACGCAACTAATCAGATTTCCGGGAATCCAATTAGGGATGGCACGGACGACGACGACGGTGTACTAAGGGCGGAGGATAGGTATCGTTTCACTCACTGGATGTGCTGATGTGATGAACGAGATAGGCGGATCTGGTTTGGAGATTTCCTTCGTCTACCTCTCGACGTTGCCGTGATTATCTGCTTTGGATAATATCAATTTTAGATGTCGTTTGCAAATTAACTTTTAATTAAGAGGTTCGATGATTTAGTTTGTTTTGCCGGCGGGGGGGAGGGGCAGAATGTTTTCAAGTTTTTCAGTTAGACCTCCTCACCCCCTCGTGGTGACAAGCTGAGTGGGAGATTGCCAGGACGCGTCCCTTTAATGTGGACATTTTTGGAAAATTAAATTATCGACTTGACGGTGGGGGAGTGACTTCTGTCTTGTTGCTTGTTAGGCAACATTTTAATGAAATCAAAAGGGAAAGGGAAGCGCCTTGACATTTTGCTTTTTTTTTCTTCCTTTCAAGTAAAGCTCTCACATTCTTCGGATTGGAACACCCTGTATTTCACAATACATACTGTGACAAATTGTTCACCCTTTATTTCAATTCGCTGAGATTAAGGTGAGCATGTCTGAAGTAAGTTTAGACTTCAATCCGGAACTTTCTTCTTTGGACAACAGTTCGTATTCTTTGTGCTTACGAGGAAAAAGTTTGGACTGACTTGCTCTGTTTGATCTGATCGAGCGGCATAAGCCTTCTATTGTAAGTGAGTAGGGAATCTGCGGCAATTCATAGTTGCCTCTAAGACACTGATCAATTGAAACTGTGACTGCAGGATGCTTGATACAATGGGCAAGTGGTTTTACGAAAGAGTTTCCAAGTATGTAAATACTTTTGCTGAGTGTCCACAAAACAGTCGTAAACTTGAATCAGTACCTGTGTTTGAGTACAGGTGGCGTTACTGAGGCATGTTGGCATTGCCATCGTGTATTACCATCTGTCTAGCGATGTCATGCAATCGTTGGACTGATTCATGGGTTAGTTTTTATTTTGGCAGCAGATCTATCCTCCTTCGTTTAGTCTCGTCATTTTCGACTCGCAAATGTAGCCGCTGATGGCCGTGTTGTTGATTTATTCGCTGTTCACTTGACCGTCGTGGGAGAGCAACAAGTAAAAGATGTCTGTGCAGCCCCCACCAACAACTGTCTGCTTTAGGTGCCACAGAGATTTGGCGGATCATGAAGGCATTGTTGGCAGTCGATGCGTACATGGAGAGAATTTAAGAAACTGGTTTCCAGAAAACTGTTGCGAGTAGTTCCAATATAGTCTCTGCCCGATATTAAGAAGCGTCTACGTCTAATGGAAAAGTAGGCAGAAGTATCGTCAAAGTTGCCCAGCGATGGGTACGGACCCATCGCTGGGCAACTTTCGAGGAATTTAATAACCACCTCACGGTTACAGAGAGTTATTCATTTCAGTCCAATTTTGACGTAAACAAAATTGAACGAAACTTAACGAAACTGAGTTAAGTGTTTATTTTGGTCACATTCTATCATTTGATAGCCATTTTGTTCATTATGCACTTTGTCGATTGCCGGTGCGGTCGGAAACCACAGTTGTACGTCTCGGCAAGGATCTCATCGACGACAATAAGGAGGACTTCTCTATGATTGTGTAGGAGGTTGGATCGTCTTTTTGTGGATGAGAAATTGCAGTCGTCGGGATAGCTGTCTGGATTCTTCTCAAATTCTGCTGTTTTCCGATACATGGTCTCGAAGAGAACACCACCACTAGCCTTGAAGCTGTCACGGAAAATAATCTGAACCTGCAGCCTGATTCCATTACCTGGGATTTCTTTGATCCCTGTCACTCTCTCTTGGTCATGATCGTTAAGTGGCACTTGTACGTAAATGCATCTACTCATTGGTCGGTGCAAACAGATTGCTCTTGCCTTTCCTGCCTATAGTCAGGCTCCAGTCTCGTACATATTTTCTGTAAGCAGGTCACGAGAAACCCTCTCTTGATGCTTCTTTTTGTTCAGTGTTCTTGCTCAATACGCCTTTTCATAGCAGCGCCTTGCGGTACGCCTCGTCGATTGGATGCCCACGCTCGCCAGATTTTTTCAGTTGCCAACAATGCCTCCGTCGCACGCTGAATCACATTTACTTTGATCCAGATCAAGAATGCCCTTGATGCCTCTTTCGGATTCCCCTGGTTGGGGACGCGGCGCCACACTTGATTGTAACCGTTCTCCAATCAGAGGTGACTACGTACTCATTTGCACGCCATTAAAAGGGGTTAACATGTCCTACGAGCGACCCACATTGGTGTCACACTCCCACACAGTTAATTCATCCCGGCCGCCCCCCCCAGTCCAGTGCAACTTTAAATATCGATTTTGCTTATGCATTGAACTCCCCCAAACGCCCCCGTCCACTTCTGCGTGATATTAACACCTGAACACCTTGCGGGTTTTTCCCACTGCCCTGACCCAAGGACATAATCGTTCCACCAATGGCAACAACATTTTCGTCTTCATTCGCGTTTTTACTGCGACTGGAAAGAAAAACCAGCTAATCTGATAATTAAAATGTTCCCCCGTCGCCAGGACTCGGCAGCCTGATTCCTTGAAAGGCACACAAGAAAAAAACAAAAAAAAGGATCCAGCCAAACTGTGCGTGTAAATTAATGCGTGTCATTAGGCTTTGAGGGATCTCATTAGTCACAGCCACCGTGGGTTAACCCACTAAGTGTGCTGAATTCGTTTTGCCATCCTCTTCCGGTCGCGTTCATCCCGAAATCGCGTCAAACCTCCCCTCCCCCGAACACATGCTCTTTCAGTCATTGTACTCCTTGTGACCTGCTTACATTTTTTTGTTGTTGTTTTTGTTTGGTTTCTTCTCATTTTTTTTTTTTTTTGCTCGTTGCCATCCACCCCCTCCACAGCCGTTGGAAGATACAAATTTTCACCGGTAACTCTTTACACCCCAGTCCCTGGCCACCTCAGTCATTGCTTGTGTACACATCCATATCCCTCATCTACGAAGGATTAGATGCGTCCTTGTCGTCGTCGTCGTCGTAGTCGACGTACCGTGCAAAGAGAACCAGTGGCAGCAACGCGCGTAAAAGAGCCCGCTTCACTCTCCGCTGACGCCTTTGTAAAATGATGGGGTACGATGGAATAATAAATATTTGAAGGTTCATAAATCTTTTAAGGCGTCCTGAGCAAGGGATTTCGTGGGGGGTCGTCCAGCAGTGGAGTTTTGCTTGGTCGGTAGGGACGGGGGAACGCGACCTGTAAAGGTGTGTATGCGTGTGTAAATGAGAGAAAAATCGATTTTGTCCTCGAATGCGTTTCGTTACATTTTACTTAACTCCTCGTCCGTCGTTTGTATACATTTGCGAGGTTGTATGGGTCTGTGTTTGAGTGCGAATGTTATCCCTTTTGAATAATGAAGTACACAGTACTAGGGCATGAATAACCGGGCAGAGTGTGACTTTACTTTTTGGACCCACATAACGCCACCTGGGAGAACCTTTAGTTGAACCTTAAAATTGAAAAGGAAATCAGAATAAGAAATCGACTGAATCAGGATAATAATTCGCGGGGATTTTTCTGTTTGCTGTTGCTGTTGCTGTTGCTAACATCCACCCGCTCACCCAGCCGCCCATCCCGGACAGGAAATCTGTTTAATAAAATATAATAAGAGACCGTCGGTCGGTCTGAAGGAGAGTCGTCCTGTTGCTGTGCATTATGAACACACCCCTTGCTTGCTTGCGTTTCATAAATCTTTTTGAAGTTCTTCTTCTTGTTTCAGTTGTGTTTTTTGCAAAGCAACAAAGATATTTCATCTCTTTCCGAGCAGCAAGTGGAGATTGGGTGTTTTTTTTTTCTCTCGTTGTTTCCAATGAAACCTTGTAGCGGGACACCAAAGGCAACAGCATTTATCCGTCCCTCTGGTCATTTCAAGGTGGTTGAATTTATTTAATTTTCTGTGGCTGTGGCGGATGATTAAATGAAATAAATAAACAAGCGCTGCAAAAACCAGTCGCGCGAGGCTAGTTGAGTCAGGTTTCGCTCTTCGTTCTGGCAGAGACGCGCGCTCGTCGAGTCCCGAGTTCAAGATCGTTAAGTGCGGGGACCGTTGAACCGGACCTTGAGACAGTAATTTTTGCGCATGATGCATGGGAAGATATCTCTGGTATGCGCGATGCGGAGCAAGTTGAATGTGCAATCGATGAACCCAAACGTGATGTGTCTGTGCGCAGTGACTTGTTTTCGAGCGAGTTTAAGTGGTTTGAATGATGAACGGCCAGTGGGGTGACTTTGTGTGACAAGAACAACACACATTTCGTTTCGATGACTTGCGATGATGACGATGTGCTAAAGTGCATGCCCAATGTACGTTCCCGCCGCCAGCTTGAACTTGTCATCGACCAACCAACCACAAGGATGCATCCTTAGATTGTTGCTCACCGGCCAACAAGGATGCGACAGGAAAACATCCCGCCACTAAATCTCCACAAAGCTTCTGCAGGCAGGGGATATCCTACGAAATCCCAATGTTCATTGCATTTGAGGCGAACAGCACTCTCTGAGTTGCTTCAGCAGCACCACCACCACCACCGCCCACCCCAGAAGGGACTAGCTATCGCCTCGGTGCAAGTGTGCAGTGTGGGTGGCAAATGATAGTGTCACATTGTAGACAAAAGGTTCCTTTTACAAGCGAATTATACGAAAATCTTTTTAATAAACAAAAACCGACTGTGGGTGTGTGTCGTGTCTTACTCAATTGTGTCATCCTGCTCGTCTTAAGGATGTGTTGCATTCTGCACGAGTGCTGGTGGATGTGGAATTTTAGTCTCAAAGAAAGCGACAAACATGAAGTTGTTATCCTTTAATTCCGTTCGGTATCAATGTGTTTTTGTGTTAAGCTCTGCTCTGTCCTGTGCGCACAGAGAATGCACTGCCAGTACACACACACTTGGGTGGTTGTGTGTCTCCTAAAGCAGCGACTTGATGTTAGGAGACACCGTTTTTTTGACGCGAGGATTTTGCTAGTTTTCCTTTTCCTTCCCTGTTTGCTTTGTCTTCTTTTTCTTCTTCTTCTTCTTCATTTCTGATGGGGATTCGGGCTGAGTGTCGTGTGTTAACATGTGGAGTAGACAGACCGAACGTCACAGGACCGACTTCCATGCGCTTTCACTGACTCGGAGTGGATGTGAATTGTGTTGAGAATAGAGACATTTTTTTCTGCTCGTGTTCATTAGGGTAATTAAACTTGGTAAAGGTTGCTGCAGACTCCATCTACGGATGGATGTCCCATCAGAGTGGAGTGCGCTTAGTTCGAATGGGACGAGTGATGAATGGCTTCAAAAGGACACGAGTCTGAATCACACATGACCTTTCAATAACGACTATAGAAGCTGTGCAGAGTCTTCTCAGCATCTTATGTGTACTCTGTCGTACAAGAGCATCCATGTCTATAGGACCGGTAGAGTGTTTTGTGTACATAATCCGCCTTTAGAACGTCGTGGAGAATACTAAGAATAGGCCCACTCAGTCTGCGCAGACCATGTGATCGTGGAGTGGAGCCACAAAGAAAAAACCACCCATTTTACAGGTATTTCATAACTGGCTTGACTGACAAATTGCACTCCTATTGGAAAAAAGTCCTTGGAAGACCACCACTTCCAATTGAAATTCCAGTACAAAATAAACGACTCCTAAAACTATGCATCGATATAATCAGAAGTCAACACATAAAACTGCATGGAATCGCTTATAAAATTCACAAGAGCGTAAGTGGTGTCATCGCAAACTGATTGTTATCTGGGAATATTGACACATTTACAACAGGACCACCTGTCCGTTCGTGTCCCGCCTTTCACGCACACCTTGCTACGAAGCGATGACATGCTGGCGACCATGTCGTCCGCCTAGACCAAGTGCATGCCCATGTTTTCCTAATATTCGCTGAACGTTCAAACACCATATCGATAATTCATATCCCACCCCCCCATTAGCCAAGATGGTCCTTTGCCACATAGAACACATTTAAAATTAACCGCACACCCTCCGTACACCATGTCGTTAGACGGTTGTTAACTTGCTAAGTGGCACTAGGTAATGACCTCCGTTGAGGTTCATTTTTCGCGGAGAGCGCCTGAGCTCCTGCGACATTTTTCCATCCTCAAGCAGATTTAGTTAATAGCTATTTCCTTGTGGCCCTCTCACCACGATTCAATCCCATTAGACTGGCTGGGCACCTCGTTTTCCCCACACGACCGACCGAGTGATGAGTGCGCTCGGCCGTGTGTGTGCAGCGCAACTCTGCGGTGTTTTATCCCCGGCTTACGGCTTATAAACTAAAACAAACGAAATAATCCTCTGAATTTGTTTGTGTTCCTTTTTTCCCAAGACGAGGACGAACTAAACGGGAGTAAAAAAAAAATGAGGAAACAAATGGCTGCTGTTGCAAAAAATTTGCATATTAAAACCCGCGGGTGGCTGTGGCTCGTCGGCGTATGGCCTAATCCCTGGATGGAGTGCAAAAGGGACTCTGTCCACGTTGGGCGGTGGCTTGAAACGCATTCACACTGCGATGTGTGCGTATGCTTTTGGGTGGCAGCGATCACGATGCGCGAGTCAGTCGAGGTTCGCTTTGCAAATCGCTTCCACTCTCTAAATTAATCAAATGGGATTTCGCTTTTTTTTTTCTGTCGTTTCTTTTATTTTCGGATGAAATTCGATCCGTTGTTGTGTTTCCGTTGCCGCGGCGATACTGAACACACTCGGAATTTCGATATGTTTTCGAATGTTCGGTTTATGGTTGTCACTGCAGATGAAGTGGTTGGGGATTTGTGAGGGTGTGCCGTTCTGAAGTAATCAGTGGCTTTAGATAAAACTCTGGGACGCCGAACACAGGCAGATACGCACTTGTAGCGTCGTCCCTAGAATCTGTCGTGGACTCCTTCTTCGTGGGGGCTCAACCAACAAGCATCTCTAGAGAGCGCTCTATCTGGATCTAAACATGCCGTCGTTCCATCTATGATGTCCGACACTCCAGCTGCCGTCATCTTCAAAGTTCCACTCATCCCATCATGCACTCGTTGCAACTCCAACAGACAAATTGCACTTGATTTCAACATCTTCCCACAAAACACGACCATTCCTCGTTAATCCCTTAAAAAATTAAACACAAAAGAAAGCCAAACCAACTGATCTCTGGCAATCCAGCATGCACACATGTGTGTGCACATCGCTCGATCCCCATCCATCCCCTACACAGCCAGCGCACTCAATTCTCAGTCGCACACAATTTTGGGGTTTCATCATGACGATTGCATCATCCCTCCCCACCCCCCTCCTTTGCGCTGTTCCATTTCTATTAGCCGACCATATCTGTCGGTTGAACCCTTGTCACCCTTGCTTTTTTGGTGGTTATGCAAATTGCAAAGTTATGATTGTTCCCAACTGCTCGTGTTGTGTGTGTGGTAATGCCCAGTAACTGGTGGAGTGAGAGTGGGAGTGGGAGTGAGACTGCACACAGGGGACGACCCTCTGGGATGGCAGTGCACAAACAAATGTCTAACCGCAGTCAGAGTCAGTCAATTTGACTTTGAGAATGGTGTGCAAACTGAGGCTTTTCAAAGTCACCCCCTAACTAGACACCCACTCCCACCCCATCCCCTTGGACCACCACAAAAGCAAGCTAGGCATCTCTGTCTGCACCACCGCATCAGCCATGGCCAGTTAATGTTGCATTTTAATGCAAATCCTTTCCTGGTGTATGTTTACGGGATTAAACAATATGGCCGACCAACCGGGCCGAGGATAGAGTGGCGTTGAGTACTCAAATTCGAAACTTACATCCAGGCTGCCCCCCCCCCCCCCCCCCCCTCCCCCTTAACGGCACATTGTGTTGTAACAGGTGAGGCATTGTCCGGTCTGCTGTGGATTGACGAGGTTTGAAATCGAGAAAAGCTTTTTCCGTCAACTTTAAATTGAATTCTGTACTGTACGGATTTGTTTGAGCTCGCTCCGGGTACAATCGGACAATGCGTTGAATGTGTATCACTTTTTGCAATTTATTCCCATCCCCCCCAACACTCCCAACACCCCTACCCCCATCCACAGCTGACTGCAGCGAATTTCGGGCGCGTTTCAAGGGGATTCGGTGTGTTTTATTCAAATGAGCCGAGAGGAGGGCAAAGTGCATTCCGTAAACCGGAAAATAACCTCAGAACCTAAACTATCTTCATTTGTCAGAGGACAACATCAACGGTGGGGGCATTAAAATGTTAATGTACTCACGTGACGATGAAGACGTTGATGGTGATGTTACTGTCCTGGTCCTCCCTGACAGGGATACGTACAAATAGGCTTAGGCAGTCGTCCGCAGGGGAGACATCGTCAACGGTGTGCCGAAGGATGGTCACCGAATGTACATATTCAGGACTTGGGGGGGAGATTTAGCTTATGGCGAAACTTTTGCCCGTTTACCAGAATGATGGCATAAGTTTTCATGTTATGTCCCCTCTCATTTTACCGAATGTGAGGTGCCACACACACACACACATCGAAACAGAGTTATCCGAGTTGACAATGTGATTATCACAAATCAATCACTCACAACATCACAGTTGAAGTTGTCTCTCGTACTACGTTCGTAACCATTGGTGTCCCTTTGGAATGTGAAACCACCTCTCCAGCTGCCAGCCTCCAGCCTACAGTCTCCACCTACTGTACATAAATAGAAACACACATCTTCATTCATATACAGTTATCCGCCCCTAATGCATATTCAATTTGTCCATGCATTACCGTAATTTAATCCCCATTGTCCGGGATTCAGTTGCCATGAATGCTGTTTGTTTTTAAGGTCCACGCTTGTATCGTTGTTGTTGTTGTTGTCGTCGTCTCATCCTCATATTGTGCTCCCGTGGTCCTCAGTCCACACCACCCACCACACAGGTTTGCACACAGTCCTGTCGATCGTATGGCACGGTTGGCAACTGGTACGTTCTGTGCGTTGTTTATCACTAATTGATTGTATTTGCCTGTGGAGTGGGGGGAGGGGACGTCCATTTTTTTCTGTTTGCATCTCCAACTGGGTGGAGATTAGATTTCACAGTCCAACTGGAGTGTGTGTTCAGTTTTGGAGATTGTAGAGGATGTTTGGGGGATTTTTTGTTGTTTTTCTTTTTTTTCATCACGTCGCACAGGAAGACGAGACTACTTTAGTTGGAGTTCGCATTGAATTCATTTCACTAGTTTGACTGATGGTGAATAAATTGAAAGGGAATTAGACGAGTTTTGTAGTCCGTCCATGTGCGGGTGTAGTCCAAGCAGACGTGACATTGGCGTTCGGCAAATTATGTAAAATGAATGTTGACGTTTTGTCTGGCATGTGGGTGGTGGTTGGTGCTTAATGCCCTGCATGCACCGACGGGAATGTATTTAGTTTCACATTCAATGATTGTTGACACTTCATTGCATTGCCGGAGTTAAAGTTTCGGAGACAAATGCGGAAGCCTTCAAATAACTATGATTTAAAGAAAAAAACCAGTAGGTGGCCCATTCTGTACATTTGGTGAACATTGTTAGCAGGTTTTTAGACAACGAGGGTGGGAATTGTCTTGATTTGTGGGTCACTTAAGGATACCAACTTGGGCACCTTCGAGTTCCTAGCGATAGCTTAGAAGTACAGCCATCTAGGTTAGGATAGGCTCGGTTGACAGACGAGCGAAAAGCAGTCAGAGCCATACTGTAGACGCATAGGAATACCACTAGTTCTCAAACCAGTTGGGACCAAATTCCGACTTGTACGACCGCCTCAACCAAAGCCCTCCCCTCGCTGAGAGGATCGGCTGGGATTATCACAACTTTTTAGACTAAACAGAAGTAGTTTCCAAATGTGTTGGCTCACAGGTGGGCTCTGCACGGATGTATAGTCGCCGCCTCTTTCTCGTCTCTGCTGTCATTGTGAAGGAGTCTCATTCTAAAGACAATTCCGAGTGCATCCGTCAGACAATGAAAGCCGGACACGTACACCGGACATCGAAGGCACTACTTTTTATTTAGAAATCAGTCGCAGGAGTCATTTGAGAAGAATTTTGATCTTCTCGGGTTAACACGCATCATAGTGGCTTGAGAGAGTGGCAAACTTTTCATCCAACCAGGATTTACGTGATTTCCTGTCGTAACACTTATATGTACATATATCACGAGATGCAACGGTCAATGTCTCGAATTTGTCAAATTGTTACAAATTGTGATGTGAGGTGCCAAACGGTTACATCTTGGTGCTCTTAACGCAACAGCACCCGGCTGGCGGCTGCTATAAGACCCCGCAGTGAGCTGGATCATGATACCATTCACATCTGAAATGGTGGTACGCGGCTATGGGTTTAATCGTCAAAATGAACTTCATGACGTGCTGAAAACGGCATCAAATTTCAGAAGTTTCTCACATCCGGGACTTGTGGCCATGGAGAGAACAATATCACGATTTAGTTGCTAGACAACGAAGTCCACTCGAGTTTAGAAAATCCCACTCAACAGTGGCTCAACTTAGACAGCTGATCAACGGCCAGAGGAGTTGAGAAGGAAGTGTCGCAAGGATGCCCGTGCTAGTAGAAGTTCTTACCGGACGCTGTGTTATTGGTGTTGCCACTCCCAGGACGACTGTTTTAAAGTTAACTGAACAATTGCAATAAATTCGAAATCATTCGTACCAAAGGGTCACCTCGATGAAACACTCCTCTCAGCATGAGTCCCCATCAATGTTCGTTAAGCCTTAAAAAGTCGTGAACCAGTACTGGGACGTGGCATTTACTGACAACTCCAGCACAAAACGAACGCCTCCATCATTTAATTAACAATAAAACCACCGAATTGCAAGAGGCTACCTACTTTATGTCCTCGCCGACGACAAAGTCGTTGACGAACGGTACTGCTTGCGTTAATTAGAAATACATCTCTCAGCTGCAGCTGGTTTGTTTTATAACCTCGTTTCATGGACTAGGAAATTCGATCACAAATGGGACAAGTTGTCGTGTCGCTCCATCAAAAGCAGCAAAGCATTTGTCAATAGTTTCGCCATCTCTGAGGCTATTAACAAAATTTAATGCTATCCGCCTCATTGATATTCACTTCTGCTCCTCGCAGACGTCTTACTCTTCCGCGCTCTCCCCCCCCCCACCCACGGCACATCAGCCAGCATTTGAGCCGACTTAATTACTCGTATAACAGTCAGAGAATACGGAAAGGGATGAAAACGGCACGGAAGACCCGGGAGCCCAACAACCCAACCGAGCGGCGGCGCATTGAACTAAACCCAAATACCCTTAACGGTAATATTGGGTTAATATTGATTAAATGTCAATATTAATTCAAACTCAAATCATACACACACGTCATGTTGCCTGACTGCGGAACAGGCAACGTCGCGTCGGTCGTCGTCCCAAGGATTCCAATGATTCGGGTCCATGTGTGTGCATTTGCATTATGCAATGCTTGCACTCGCATTTGCCAAACCTTAATGAGGACGAGACAAAGGTGATGACGTTAAGCTGTATCTAATGTGGTAAGACATCAACAGCGACAACATTGAGCTAAACCACTGATGTCAGAATGGGATTTACTGATGCTGTGGACGTTCACTAATCTCTCAGACGACTTTATGTGCGGGATCAACGTCAATTTACAAACGGCGCGGCGCCACCGTCGCCCTACATTCGGCGCGGGAGGTTTTCAAGAGGAGCGCACACGACATCTGACGTCTGTCTGCTTGATTTGAATGCATGTCCTTTAAGGTTCGTCATTGAATTGAAAGGACGGAATTTTCGGCAAGGAGGGGTGGCTGAGAATCCGCCCCTGCTGCAATTTTTGGGTAACCTCTGTCCTCTATCGTCGTCGTTCGTCGTAACGAGTTAATCTCTCGAGGAAACGTTCGTCATTAGCATTTAATATTGCATTAGCATATTGATTAGAAGTGAGTTTGCTTGGAGCGCACCCTACCGCCGCACCGTCTAGCCTGCAACGATGTGGGGGTCGAATAATTAAATATTTTTGCAAACTTGGCGGTGGGATGCATCTGGAGCGCACCTTGCATATGCATTAACTGAGTTATCTACGAGACAATAGATGCATATCTTTTATGTTTGATTTGTGAGCTTAACCACACACACACACATTGGCAGCTGGGGACGGATCGGACTATTAATAGAATAATTAAATTGTATCGGTTGTGGGAACGATGAGTACACGAATGATTTGTCATCATTGCATGGTCGATGAAGGGGATGCGTTGGGGGTGGCTATGCATAACCATATGCCCTTAATTGGAAATCATAAGTTATGAGATTTTAATCGGATTTTGTAAATTGGTTTATGTGTGGCTGGATTTTATGTTTGCCCTTGTTTTCTTATGCGGGGCGCTGGCCTTGTGTGGGAAGGAGATTTAGAAGACTGACAACGAAACATGCTGAAGTTCTGTTTTGTTCAATTTTTTTGGGACAGGTTGGGCCTAAATTGGGTGGCAAAATGTGTGTCTTCGAAAAGGACAGGCAACAGTGACGATTTGGCTAAAAATTCACAATATTTCAAATTCGCGATACTGACAATACGAACTGTGATGCTATCCGAGGTGACCATAACTGCTTCTATTAACTTACGCAAAAATTCCAACATCTACTTTTAAAGAGCGAGATTTATTTCGCTTTCATTGAAGTAATCAAAATTGAACGAAACTTAACGAAACTGAATGAAGTAGAAATTCTGGTCACATTGTTTCATTTGTGTAACTTGATTGTCGAAGTTGGCTAAAGTCTCCTCATGGTTGGGCATTAAGACTAGGACCCCACAGGGAGCAAGCAGGTCTGCTACGAGTCAACGAAGAACTCTCACCATTACCACTTCGACTGTTAAGCCATCCACCAGTTGTAATGATTGTGAAACTAGGTGTCAGACGACGTGTGGAGTGGAGCTTTTGAATAAAAGGCTGTCAGGTCGAAAACTGACGACGTGCCAGTAATAGTGTTATGGCGTCGAGCTCAAGTGTCGAGGACTGGCATCCAATTGGAAGCAGCCAGGACAGGATCCTGCTGGTTGGAGTGGAAAGTTTTTGAAAGTCTGACCAGTCAGCTTATAGTTCGCGTTGTATTTGGAATTCAAGCAATAGGCCCGTTTAGCTATCAAATTGGTTTACGTCCTTCGCCACTCGAGTACGCCGTCTGGGCGTCCTCTGCGCTCTCACACAGGGTAGGCATTGAATGTAGCTTTGAGCTCTACAGGACCTAGCCTCCGGTCCGTGGGCTTTGGATGTCAATGTTGTGTGTTCTTTCTTTAGAACCGCATACATAACTTCGACTGATGCATGAAACATGCCTTAACTGCCTTTAATTTTTCTTGTACACTTTATTCACATTCATTAATTGTGTCTTTCTTTTCTCTCTTCTAGGTAAGTTGACGTCACTTTCCCTCCAAGGATGAGTAAGATTTGTGTTCAAATTTAATTGACAAACGAGTGTAATAACCCACCATTGACATCACATCTCAAGTGCCTTGTGAACACAAACACACACACTCCCAGCAATTAACTCCTTTTCACATGTCGTTCACATCCAGCACAAGGGAAACTTAAACATCAACAGATGACTTGTTGAAAGTTAAAACTATTCAAGCGCATAAACCCCACCCACGTTGAAGGGAGAGCCCTCTTAGGCATACAGCCGCCATCACCGCACCGCACCGCACCGTGTAGTGGTGGAAAACCGAGGAATGTATCAGTTTTTGAAGACTGTTTAATTAAATACTTCAATCTCGGAGCCGCCCTTCCATCGCCCTTCACTTTGATGATAATGCAAACTCCCTCAGAGCGAATCCACTTCCACATCCACTTCCACTCTCATTCCACAATCTGACTGGTGGCTGTCTATCTGTCTGCTTACATAACATTTGCCCCACGGAAATGGTTTCCTATTTAGCTACAAAGACTCGAGGTTGACGAGAGGATTTTGTCAGGCGCGCGTGTACCGCGCACTCAGATACAAACTACGCTGCCTGCCTGACAGTATCCAGTGTGCGACCAACTTAATTAGCTGAAATAACGTTTAGACCTGGCCTTTCAATTGTGTGGAGGAGCGCTTTTTTTCCGCATCGAAAATGATTCCCAAATCAATCTGTTACCTAATTAAAATTTCCTTTTATTGTTCGACGAGGACTTTAGTTAACGAGAGCCCTCTCCGCTGCGGAATGTTGCTGGTGCGGCCGCGGTCGAGGGTGGGATTTTCTAGGGATTCTAGGGTTGATGGTTTATTCGGAACCATTTTTCCGTTAATGAGTAAACAATGACGGAAGTGGTGGGTGGGGGTGGCGACGGAGGCAAAACCGGATCTCGCACGATAGTCAAAGCATCTCAGGCGGGGCGGGAGATGATAGAGAAATCCTGGAATCGCCGAGGATGTTGCTCGGGCAACCCTTTCATTCTGACCCGCAACTCTGGCAGTGGATAAGATTAAGGGGACGCGTTCGCTGGATACGACCACCCCCCCGCTCCAAATGTTCGCCGTCGTAAACACAGAGAGGAGGAGAACGCGTCAAGAGATGCTTATTTTCTCCCGAGGTGGATGTGTGCGTTGATTTTACAACATTCCCCCGTTGACTGAAGTAACAGTTGGTCCCCGGTCCGAGTGGAGGAGGAAAACGAGTGGTACGTACCTCGTCGATGACGACAAAATAGGAAACTTGTATTCCGGGGTTCGCTGCCTTCAGTGAAATCACGCCGTGCTTCCCTTTCGGGACACAGCTGAGTGCTGGTGCTCCACCGGAGGCAGGGGGAGTGGCTCCTCTATAAAACAACCTGTCAGAGTTGCTTCACGGATTTGCGTTGTTTTTATTTCGCCATACATACTCGCTCACGCACACGCACACGCACACATTTGTGTGAGTCCTCCATCTCTAGGGGTGGCTTGATCTGAGGAAATTTTCTAGAGCTCCCGGTAGCCGGTGGCTGGAGGGAAAAGTTTGTTTTTTTTTTGGTGTTGCTCCTCGTGTTGCGTTGTAAAACTGGAAAATATAATTAAATTTCGAAAATTTAAATCGAAAATTGAAATGATTTGCGGGGTTTGGGCAGCAGCAGCAGCAGTAAAATAGCTGTATAAAGGCGCCGTGTTCTATTTTATTGCCAAAAGGAAAAGGTAACACGAGAGCGGGTAAGTGGATGGGGGTGGGCTGAATTTCGGGTGTGTTAGTGTGTTGTGTTTTTTTTTTTATGTGAATTAAAGCAGAAAGCTGTTAAAAGAAATATTCAAGGAACACCCACTGAAAGGGGATATTATTTGTAGAAATGTCAATTTAAATGCAATTTTAACTTTTTCTGCGGACTTTTTTCTTTTCAATTTAACGAGGAGACCGACAAATCTAGATTAAAGGTGGCTGCTCTGGGAGTATGACGTTTTAAATTAATTTCCTGTGATGTGGGGTGATTATGATCTGAACTCGTCGAGGGGGGGGGGGGGGGGGGGAAGGTACTCTTCACAATTGTGGGTGGTCCTTCTTTAGATGTTGGTGGTGGGTTTCACGACATTGTCGTTTGTCGACCGCAATGACATGCCGTCCGAGTTACTTGTTTGCGTCTGCTAATATCAGAGTGTTGGTCTATTTAGATGGGCATTCATTCAACTTGTGAAAGTCGTCTTCTGTGGGCTGGTTTTACACTCCGGAGTGGACTTAAGTCCAGCTTCTGCTACAAACACTTCTGTTTTTGCTAATGTTCCAGCAAAAGTGGAAAGAAACACCTTTGAACGACATAGTTTCTGAAGATGTAACTGAGTCCGCGATCTAATCACGACTTGCAACTGAACTTAATTTGTTCTGCTCCTTGCGAGATAGGATACGCGGTCTATGCTACATGTAAGAGTGTATCTCTATGTATCTCGACTGCCATCAGATCTGCGAGTTTTTAAAGTGAATCGAATGAGTCGAAACCTAGGAACCAGACGTCAGAAGTAAGGGCGCGCCACAAAAAGGATTTTTTTATCTGTGCCAACGATTCATTTTTATCGTCCATACCACAAAATAATAGAAGAAAGGTCTACCTATCACCAACTCTGGCTTTGGAAAGGTCTTTCTGTATACGCTCCCTGGTCCGTAATGATTGGCAGAGCAAGATAATGGTCGGCGATGCCGATAGCTCAGAGTCTAGGGCTTTTTCGTGACCACCTTAAATGATCCCTGGCACTAAGGGATGATTGTCCACCTACACTGACTTCTGTAGAAGCTGCAGGGATGAGAATGAAGATAAAACAATACCACACTACCTCGTAACTTACCCTGCCCTTGCAGAAACAAGAAGAAGACCGCTAGGCAGCTATTACTTAACCTGCTTCGTAGATCTGTCTAACTCAAGTATGAGAGATATCCTACAACATCTAAAAGCCACTGACTGGCTATGAAATGGTCGAACAAGTAAGGTCAATGGGAAAACTAGGGTTGCTAAAGCAGATAGTGAGAGCACAATGGACCACAATGGTCTAAGCGGAGCTTAACTTATACGCAATAAGCAAGCAGTCACCGTATCTACCCAAGGGACGACCGTGACGATAAATGAAGCAGCACAAGAGTCAAAAGACTGCAACGTAACCGAGCAATGGATCACTGTATACGCCGATAGGCATGCGGCAGTCAAAGTTGTAGCGTCCGTCTCAAAACTTTTCAAATTAGAGACATACTGGACTGCACAGAAATGTACTAGTGGATATTCTTGTGAAAGGGGAGCTTGAGAACTGGTGGTTTCTCTGCCCATCCCTTATGCAAACCAACCGCTTAGCTAAATAGGAAAGAAATGAGAAGACGAAGACTATAAACAATGGGACGGCGAAGGTCTCTGTCTGGCGCTGAACGGAAGGAAATCATTACCAATGGCTTGTGAATTTGTGCCCCACACGCCTTGTGTCTTAGTCCATTAGTCCACAGTGACTTCTGTAAAAGTTCCAGAGACAAAGAAGGCATCTCTTGAATATCTTCGAGATCTGCTCTATAAGTGCCCACTGTCCAGCTGTATCAGTTTTTTGCGTGGGTTTTGGTTAAATATAAGTCTGACGGTGGAAATGGATACCTTGGACTTCACACGTTCGTTTGAGTGTGCCGCAGCTGTATGATGCTAGGGCATCGTTAAACCCACCAGCTACCGAACTTACACCTTCGCGAGGGCCACCATAGGTGTTAAACATTTCCAAAATCGCACATAAATTTGAAAGATTTTCATTGGAAGTCTCTTTTCTAATAGCTCCAGTGCCCGATCATTTTCATAGGAAGTCCCTTTTTCAGTCTCACAGCCAAAGTCACGGCACCGGACTGTCTGAACACCAGCTTTTATCCCTCGTAGAACTACTTTTGCATGTTAACCGGGGCAACAAGTTCTTAACAACATTTGCACGCAAAGTTAATTGATGTCACTATCAACTTTGAGTTGCACCTTAATCGAAGTTGTCGCCTGTTTGTATCCAAAGAAGCCTGAGCTCATCTAGCGGACCCGAGGGCCACAGACTGTATCTGCCAGTGGTCTCTTCCTATTGTACAAAATAACATGGAGGGCTTCTCCCTGAAATCAATCAATTCATCAACAGTGGTCGCTTTTGCCTTGATTTCTGATGTTTTCTCGGCAAAATAGGCATTTGTTGCACCTTTTGCTGCCTTTTTTGTTGAGTACGTATGTACGCCTGCAGAAGTCCTTTGTTTTATTTGTTGTGATGAGGATTCGTCAAGAGAAACGAAACGCGGTTTGAAACTTCACTCGAAACCGTTGTGAATCCGAACGCGGCCCATATGATAATCGAAAGACCGTCTCATTTAACATCGAGAACATTTTTAACCACATTTTGTACGAAACTTGACACCTGCTCGTTCGCCATTTTGAAAAAAACCTTATTCGATACTGGACACGCATTGTTCTTTCGTGTAGCGTGGCATTGTGAATGACCGAGAACTGTCAGCTGTCCGACTCAGTGACTGACGGTGCAATGGAACAGCGGGACAGCCTGCGTTCAATGAAATGTAAATCAATTACATGATGTCCAGAACGCGTAAGAATGCTGATTTCCTCACAGTCCCTGCATTCGTCTAAGATGTGACTTTGTGCTCAACAAAGAACATCCGCCATTAGACAGACTTCTAGAAGGAAGCAAACAAAAAATAAATAAATTCATACGACTTTCCGGAACTGGCGTTTATGAATGTCACTCCCCGCTGTGTTCCATTATCGCACCCCTTGTATGCTCCTTCCCCCGCCCCCACCACCACCTCTCCCGTCATAACCATTTATTTAATGAAAATCAAAATCAAATTCAAATCCACAAAACTCTATGAATAAACAGAAATTTTTGCCAACATTAAGCTTACAAAAAAAAACAAAAAAAAAAGTCAGCAAACACAAATGTGACTGTCATTTAAATTTACCCACCCACGAGGGCCCACCACCGTCTCGGGGAGAATATAAAATGAACGAAAAACATTTGCCGCGTAAGCCTCTCCAACTCTTTGAAGCCCTTCACCCGTCGGCGTCGTCGTCAAATCTACATCCCTTAAGCGTGTGCTCCCTTCACAAAGTGTACGCCACTGTAGCGGCGCGAAAGTCAGTCGCAGAGTCATAAACAAAAATTAATAAATTTACACTTTTAAATCTTTTTCCAACAAACAAGCTGAACGCACTCCCGGCCCCCTCCATTCATCCACGCGCCGTCCAAAACAAAAACATTTTCATTGTGAATGAAGCTGGCGACGAGAAGATGAAGATGACGGGAAAGATGATTGTACACACTTCTGTATGTACACATGCGTGTGCTTGTTTGGTCACCCCCCCGAAGAATATTTTAATGATGCTGCCGGCGTAGCAGTGTTGTCGCCACCGGATCTCAAAGAGTATGTCACCTGGGGGGGATGCTGAAATCGATGCCGTGACGCCCCCGCCGTAAACCACCATTAGGCGTGTGTTTGCCCGGCGTAAAGTGATTATTACCAGACACCAGCCTTCGGGCGGCGGTTGTCTAACAATGCGTTATGCCTACGATGGCATAAAAATCAGGACCAACCATCGAAAGAATACCAAAAACTCAATTTATGCATGCGGCAAATAGTTAAAGCCAACACCAGTAATAGGTATCGCAAATAAAACCCTTTTAGCGCACGTCAGTGTCTCATGTGTGCACCTCATCCGAAAATACACTCCCCTGCTGGCTGGCGCACACAGCGACACGGGAGTGTATCATTTAAATTGCAAAATGTCGCCGCGTCAGCTTCAGCAACACCCCACCGCCCAATTTTGGTTAAGCTCACACAACATTTAAATGTTTACAAAATTTCTAATTTACTGTGTCACTTTAATGGGATGACGGCAAGCGGGGTGCTCTGCTGAGTTGGTTGGCGGTTTTCCATACGACCACTGTTCAAACAAACCGCCACCTCCTTCTTCACAGCAACCCCTCACAGATAACGCAGAACCCGCGCCAGTGTTGTCGTGTCGGCACGCCCGTCGCGCTACAGTCTAAAACAATGACTCACCGAAACTAAGTAGCAATGTGTGTCAGCAGGGAAAGTAACTGCGAGCGGTGCACATGAGACGACCGACGACAATCTCTTGGATCCACTCTCCCACACACACACACACCGAGTTAAAAGGGAGTACACAACTCAGGGTGTACTTAGAAAGATACACACCGAGAGTGGTGAGACACACGGCACATCGGTGGTAGTGGTGGCGTTTCGAAGGTGATAAGGTAGCTTAGAGTTTCGGGATGTAAGTAAGAGGTTCCTCTGCTGATAGGGCAAATCTCCCCACCCCCACAACGTTCCCATCTGTTGCAGTGCAGATAGTGGGTGGTCGTTTTTTGGTGATTGGTATTTCGAAAATGGTTTCTCGAAATGCATGCAAACAAATGTGAAACAAGAACAAAATTGCCTTCATGTGCACACCCACTGACTGACTGTCTGTGGCGCTGTGTCATCTTGGAGTGGATGGTGGGGGGATGCAGCCCACAGCCAGAGTGGTACACTTGGTGAATCCAGTTCAGTTGAGATGGCTGGAATAAAGTTAAGAAGATATGCAGTAGTACACTCCTCAAGGATTTCGAGAAAATCTTTTCAATTACGACTACAGTCGAAGGATTTTCCAATTGATGCATGGAGACTGCAGCACAACGAGCAGGATGTGACGCCGGGCGTGGGGAGAGCCTTGCAGAATGTTGCCTTTAAGTAAGCAAAATTAGGTCAAAAGAGTAATTTTGCACAAACATGTGTTTTTGTGCAACAGAAGGATAGTGCATTGAGGTAGAGAGGTCCCTTTGACATGGCACGGGTAATTGTGGGTGTAAATGCATGCAAATGCATACATGCATGTCAGTGTTGTGAAAGTGCTATTCAGGAGCTACGGCTGGATGATCAAGTATATTTCTTGATATTCTTCAGTCGGAAATGAGGAATAGATTGGTCGGAGAGGGAGCCTTCGGTTTTGATTTCACATGAACATGCTCACTTACGGGGGCTGACTTCAAAGAACTTCGTCTCTTAATCGGTTTTTAATTCAATTTCAAAGCAGATCCTCGCCAGAGTCCATTCGGAATTTGATACATGAACAGTGTCACTCTGTGCTCACCTTTGTCGTTTGGGTGGTTTTTATGTTCCAGCTCGATTATGGTTGGGTGCCATTTCGGGATGGATGACATTTGGTTGCTTTGCGTCGGACTGGTGTGGATAGTGGTCGATAGCAAGTTGTTAGGGACAAGTCCATTTAGCAGGGAAGTGCTTAAAATTTAATTCTTAAAGCGCAATTGGAGCAAACAGTTATTGTGACTTACGAAGCAAATTTAACAGTATAATGGGGCCGCTGTGGGTCTGGGCCATGTGTCTTTTGAGTGGAGGCGAGCTTTTTATGCCGATTCCGAACGGCCACGTTTGAGCATAGTCTCAGTGACTCAGAAGAAGTGGAGCTGTGGATATCATTTGTCGTAACTGCAATCGAACCTCGACAGCAGGGGCAAAAATTCTTAGAAGTCGACGCACATACCCACTGCACCACGGCGATCACTGAAAAGCTGTTTTGTTTTGTCAAAAAATCGAGAGCTTGTTCTTAAAACGTTCGTTAAATACTCGGAAGGACTCTGCATCCTCGTTGAGTAACAAGTTGGGTGTTGGGTTGATTCGCCAAAGGTGACGTCTAGGGATCTTTCTTGCGTCTGAGTTGAACATGCCACATCACATTCAGCTCGTCAAACGATACCATTGTTACACAAAATGGCCAGAGATCGAATTCAGTTAGTTAACTAATTTAAAGACAAATTAATCAACTCGAAAAAATCCCTTTTGGTAGTCACATGAACTAATGCCAATTGCGAAACTGTCGTGCACAAATTCATGTGGCCACCAGTCTCCAAGAAAAACAAAACTAAACTTCCTACCCCTTCCCTCACCTCCCCACTTGCACACATTCCCACCCCCACCCCCATAGCCCAACGACAAATGTTGAAAATGCGAAAGTTCCTGAATTTTGAGATGTTTAACGAGGCGTGAGAACTTGGTACCCACTGCAAATATACATAAGTCTTCGATTTGTAAACAATACCTGCGCCGCTCTCTTTCAAGTCTTTGTTGGCTGTTGTTGGAGGGATAGTTGTTGGATAACTTTTGCACCCAAAGGGGGAAGCAGTGTACACATTATACCTGATTTTTGCATGAGCGCCATACATTCAGGTGAACTCTGGCCACGAGTGGAATCGAGAGCAACATTCCGCTTCACAAAGTGTAGAGAACTGCATTCTACGAGAATGAGTGTCCTAGCGGAGGTATTAATTGAAGTCTTTGAGAGGTCCGATTTGACTTGTCCTTGAAGCCACAAGATCTGAGTTCCGCTTGATAGCAACTCCCCAGTCGCTCACGGTCCAAAACTACGGAAGCCATCCCGCCATTAACTCATGCTTATGTCATTTCCAAACTGCTGCATGGGCACTTAAAATCATTGACTGTGCGGGCGCGTGTACAACAAGCTGTGTCATCACAGATCGAATTCCGAATGCAGTCAAAACTAACATCGACGACATAACTGCAAAGCTCATTAAACGCATTTAAATGCGAATAAAATTTGAACTGAAAACCAATTACCACTTGTTTAGATGACATTATACCGGCCGTTGCGCCCTCCACTCGCCGGCGCTGTTAACGACAGAATGTTAGGCAAACATTTTTCTTTTTTTTTTTCCAATTTTTAGTTACGCGTAATAAAAACAAATATGCCCACGTGTTACGTTCGGTCATAAATATTTTATTCCCCCGTCGGAATGACTAATAAAAATTATGCCAATTCACAAGTCGCGAGATATAATTAAAATTTATATTCGCCTGGACGCGAGTGATAGAGATACCGCGTGCTGGACGTGACACGACCACATTTGGCCCAGCCAACCGGTGTAATCTACCATCTTTTTTCGGGGCGAAACTGAAAAATTGTTACACGTTATCCTAGAAACTAAAGAAATGTATAAGTATCCGTCCATTAACACGGTCGTTTGACGGAATACAGGAGCACAACAGCCGGTGTGAAGACGGGACGCGAAAAAAATTGTCATAAACCTTAGAAAACCCGCCACCGGAACGGCCCACAACCCCCAACCTCAAGCTGGAGTCGATGAGCGAAGTTGCGAAGAGCAAAATACGCTCACTGAACGCAACAGCACGCTATACAGATACAGTATCTGTGTTTATTCATTTCTGAAAGAAGAATAAAATGAAAAAAAGCCGTGGAGAGGAGGCGGCAGGGGGGAGGGAATAGAGACAACAATCGGACAGGTGTCTCAGCCAATTAACACGCTGGCAACCCACATACAAACCCAGCGACCGCGATAAGACAGAGCGACCCACACAGCCAGCAGCCATCAGCCAGTCTGTGACGGTGGGCCAGCAAGAAGTAAAAATGTCGTCGTTAGCACCAAGTCTAGAAAAAAAAAAAGTTGCAAATTAATTTCCACCCATTTGCATTAGAGAGACGGGCGCCATCACCATAACGCCGCCGTTGTGTTTGCCGGCCGGGTCGGGCAGGGCCACGCTGCGCCGCCGGCAGTTAGTGCGATGCTGATGGCATACCAACGCCAGCCAAGCACCGCGCCGGGGGAAGAATGATTGGAAGAAGAACGACAGGAAAGACCATCCGAAAACACATTTAATGGGTAATTCTGAGGCCAAGACTGAAAATTATTTATTTTAACGAAAGGTGGTGTCATATTTTACGACTGAGGGGCTGGGGAGTTCTGTCGATTTTTGCTGCTTCTTCCTACTTTGTGCTGCGACCAGCCTGCCATGCCGAAGGGAATATTTTCGTCAACCTGTGGCGGTGACGGGAGGGAGGAGTAATCAAAAAGGAGCGTTTCGCCGGACTAGACAGGACACGAACGACGGACGAGGTGGGGCAGAATGTGAACGCTTGAGTTTTTTGACTTTTATAGTTTCGTCGGCATGGATGGCGTTTTATTGAATTGACAGTTTGTCACAGGCATGCCTCGGTCGGGGTTGGACAGATAATCGAATCTGGAATTGCTGTAATTTCGGACACGTGAGGTGCGTTTTGTGTTTTTTTTTTCCTGCCGGAAGTCGTGGAAGCGTAACGGCCTTGCGAATTTGATGTGCGCTTTCACACAATAGCACGCGCATGAAAAGGGTGTAATTTATTGCGGTGTGGACGGACAGGCAAGACCTCCATTTGTCCTTAAGCGGGTCTCTCGAGATATGAGTAGGATAGGTCCGTGAAATATGAGATTCCACAAGGTTGAGGTGTGCCGCCGCTGCTTTTAAGACTAGACTAAATGAATGGCGTTTTGCTGTTCAGCAACTTTGGATTTTTGTGAAATGGATGGACGTCCAAATGAATGACGTACGCCAGATCTCTTCTTGGATTTTTTGAGATTGACAAAAGTGACAACTCCGACAGAAGCACTTTCAGACATTTGCATGCGAAATTTTGCAAAATCTGGTGTTTTTTTCCCTTCTTTCTAGGGATTAAATGCGTGGCGTTGAGTGCCTCCATCAGTAAAACAGAACATGTGCACGGTGGCACAAGTTGTGGAATTAAGCAGAACCTCTTAACACCTCTTAGGTCGTGATCGGTTTTTACTTTTGTTGGCCTGAAGCGACGGAAATAGAAAAAGGCTTTACCGGTGAGGCAACTATTCGACGACCTCATTTATTCACTTCCAAAGTCAGCGGCGCATGGATAGTCGTAGCCGTAGCTAAAGCTTCGAGCACGCTGCTTCTTCGAATAGCGGCCACTTGGTCCCAGCAGCAGAGCCCAAAAAAAGACCGAAGTCCCTCTTGAAAGACCAAGTGGTCGCGTATGCAAGATAACGTGGTTTTTCTGCCGGGTGCTCTGTCTGCCTCTCCAGCTTGAACCACGAAGCTAGTATTCAGAGAAGCTCTTACGCCGAGCATGGATGTTTATGCGCTTGATGTGGCATGCCGACCGATCATTGCCTTTCACAAAACGATTCATGCTCCCAACCGTGCTAGATGGCAGCAGCGAAACCCTCGACAGCCTAGGTTCCATGGTAAGTAGCAGACAAACGACTGACAACAGCGGGACAGCCCGAACTCGGCAGTAGTCAGTCGTTCGTCTGCGACTTACTCTGGAAGCTAGGCTCAGCTCCACTACTGGTGAACGACGGATTTCTCCGCATTTGGCTTAAGTTCAAAAGATATTGCATGTTCTTCCATTGCAGCGGAAGCCTTTTTCCCTGGGACCTGATCAATGTTCACACTGGGAGTCGCAAGGTCTTGAACATTGTTTTCTATGCAACCAGAAGTGAGCCTGATCGCTAAAGAAGTGACAAACGACATATTCCACAAAGTGAGACATGATTTTCGAAATAAATTCATCCAATTCCTGGTGAAATGTCAAGGCACACTAAAAACAATTCGACTCTCGGTTGTGTAATTCACTGTCGCTGCGAAGAGTACCGACTCTCGATTGTGAAATTGTTGTCACTGCGAACAGTACCGACACTCGATTGTGAAATTCGCTGTCACTGCGAACAGTGCTGCCAAATTTGATTTCAAACTTCTTAATAAAACGAAATGCATCATTATTCTGAAGTAAAAATGTGTCAAATGCTAAAAGTACATGTAATCAACTACAATGCATCTGTTTAGGAAGATGGATAAAAAAAACCGCATTAATTCATGAGGCAAGCAAAATCATGATAACTGTCTTAAGCGTCACTGGTGTGGTACACAGTCGGGTATTCACTCCACCAGGAGGACTTTGTGCAATAAGGGTGGGCGCACGCAAAATGGCTGATATAACAAACCAAAGTTCACCCACGTCCGTGCGAACAGGGGCAGATGTTGTCCATAAACTTATACGCACATAACCTTGTTAGCGTTTATCTCTGATATAATCGACCGGAGTGAACACATGTGTACAACTATGAAATCAGTGCTTATCAAGCGACTATCTTAACAAGACTTAGCTAATGACGTGGCAAGTTTTTCTAGTGCCACGCCGGGGAATTGCATAAATGAAACTATCTAGACTTCCCACTTTGACCCCCACCCCCTTCCTCTAATTGAGATAATCCATTCAAAATCATGATAAACTTCCGCTTAGCAATGATCATCCATCTCACTGCAAATTTGGCGTCCACCCACCATCCACCAGAAATCGCGGCCCAAACCCAAGCCCAAGGCAACCCCCAGTGGGCCAATTCATCTCAATTTCTTAATCGGTCTATTGATGCTATCCATTTATCTACCGACAGTTCTACGTTCTATTTATTAAAAAGTATTAGAAAATAAATAAATCTTCTCTTTCGAGTAAACAGTCAGTCAACCCACAAAGTAGTCCTACGAGAGCGCACAGCCCAGCACATCTGTTTCCGTCCTTTTGACACCCTCAAAGCAAATAGACTCATCCACTCACTCCAGAATCCCGGTCGGAGTCCTAGTTTTGGGTTCCACCGCCTGAACCCTTGAATGTGTAACTTTTCCCGTTGTGCGTATCGTCCTCTCGATGTCGATGTGCAAAGGTGAGTTCGGAAATATTTTTGATAATTTATTTCCTCTAGAGGAAAAGGACGACAGCAGCAAATCCCTACAAAATTACTGATCTATTTGCTGGTCTATTTCCCAGCGATGCGTATCGAGCCCAAGTGTGTATCTTCTTCCACTTTTTTGCTTTGTTGGGGAGGGGGGAGCCAAGTCTGGCTGGCTTTTCGCATATCTGTTACGGGTGGGTGAGGCAGTGAGGCGGAGTTCAATTTCACTTTTATTTAGAGTCGAAACCAATCGATTTGGAGTACCCTCCTCTTCGAGAGCGATCTCGAACTCATCCACCGTCCCTTTGGCGCTCCACGTTCTTCCATCCAAGAAAATACCAAAAAAAAAAAAAAAAAGAACAGAAAAAAAAATCAAAGAGAATGTGGGCATGGGGGAGGGATGCCAGTGGTAGGCCTCAGAGTGTGAGCGAAGACGACCTCTCAAGTATTTATCTTTTGTCGAGGGTTTCGCCCCCTCTCCAGCCGTGTGTCTGCGCGCCATGCCCATCCTGCCACACATCGCCACGTCTCCACGGGATGGAACGGGCGAGGAACGAAGAGATTTACTTGTTTCGTTCCCTTCTTGGACTCTCGCGCATCGTTAGGCATTTCTCACCTTTGTAAATGAAACCCTATTAGGGCCTTTACTATCCAGACATCCTGCCGAAATGCCGAAAAGGGTGCGAGGGTGCGGGCCCACCCCGGCGGCTGGGTGGGAAATAAATAAAACGGATGTGCGAATAAAACACTGGCGTAATTTTGCATTCAAGTGAGAAACATCATTTTGGATAAATTATTCGGTTCGTGTCGTCAGCGGCGCACGCTTTTCGCTTCTAGTGGTGTGTTCTGTGTGCTTCACTTCTCACTTTAACTGCACACCAAAAGTACTCCACTCGGAAATCGAAAGAAATAAACTTACCACACACCGAATGTATCTTTCATTTGATGAGTGTGCCAAGTGGGCGGTTCGGTGGCTGGTTGAGTGGTGCTGTGTGCTGCTGCGTTCTGTGTATCGTTAGGCACGACCGTTGGTCTCCTTTACGTTTTCACTTTCTCTCTCTCTTGTTCAGTGGTGTTTTATTTATTTTTGTGTGTGTTTTTTTTTCATTTCTTGCTTGTCTTTCGTACCCTCTTAGAGAGGACTTTGTCTACACGAGATTCTCTTTCGTCCTGATGGTTAATTCAAAAGTTTGTCGCTTCCAGAGTTTTTTTTCTTTTTCTGCTTCGACTACGCTCCCACCCACAGCCACACTTCACTTTGACACACATACAAACGGATCCCCATTTGGGGATGGTATGTTGGCGGGACTTTAAGGACACGCCACCCAACTACCAGTGCCCTCGGGTTGAAGACTAAAGTAGTCCTACATCTCTCGTCTCATATTTTCTAGGATTCTTGGCGAGAGTCACAAACAAAAACGAAGACGACTGAGGGCCACTGAAACACAGTCCGTCGTCCGTGGTGGGGGTGAGGGCTTGGGACGAGACGGGAGCGAACCGTACAACACGAGTGAATGATTTTAAATATTTGATGTAATTTTCGCGATTACTCCTACACACACTTTGCTCGCAGCTAGTCTCTCCTGAACGGCCGTCAGGGTATCTCGGGCGAGAGTGAATTTGTATGCAGAGCGCGTTTATAGCGAAAGTGGGTTGGTTGGTTGCTTGTGCCTGCATGCTCATAGATTTTCATCCTTCGTCTCCTATATACGTGTTCTTTTTCTCCTTCCTTTTACATCGTCGACCACGACAGACGGTTTCAGATTCAAAAGGAATGAGGGAAATTATTGCTGACCTAATTACTGCATAGAGCTTACGGGGGAGAGGGGGTTGGTTAACGTACTCGTACACTCCAATTTCATGGGGAAATCAACTCGAGACAGGAGTGGTGTTGAACAGCAGTTTGCCTATCTTTGGATCGCCTAGCAATTAGATTTCAACAGCTTTTCGGGTCATGTTGTAATTTTGTCCCTCTCTCGGTGATTTAGGGGAAAATCAATCTTGGGTAAATATTTATTTGCTCTTGGTTTGGTCGGTGTTTGCGCTCCCTGTTCTGTTCTGTTGCGTGCTTACGTTTAGCGGCAGTGCAGGGGGAGGCATGATTGAATCGAGGAGGTTGGGCTTCTGTCGAATTGTGCATGACATGCCGGGCGAATGCATCGGGGACTGAAATAATCGATGGGGTGGACAAAATAACAGCTGTCTACACAGAGTGACGCTTGAAAAAAAGACAAAGTAAGGACAGTGGCCAGTTATCGGCGGGCAAACAAATTAGTTATCCAACTTTGACTAGAATTGTCTGTTTACTCGGTCTGCTTAGTCACCAGTTGTGTCTGAGATAAAAGCAACGTAAAATGAGGTGAAGGACTGACAATGCACCTTGTGGCTTTTCGAAGCAATAGTAGCATGCACCAGTGACTGGGTATATAGGTTCAATTACCGACGCGACGCTAAAAATGTTCACAAAATCACTGCTCCACCTTTCTCGAGTCACATAGAATGTGTCAAAGACTGTGCCTGTCTAGAAAAAAGGCTATAAAACTCTGGGTCTCTCCATTCGTGAGAGAAGAACACGAGTTGTTGTGGAAACTTGGCACTACGAGCTGCAGTTCCACTCACATTGTGATTCATTATTAGTACATGACAAGCAGGCGCACATTTTTAAGTGTTCTCGACTCTAATCAGACGTAGCTTAGTGCGCCTGATACCCTGTATACAGAGTGCTATTTACGTTCCACGTTGACTATGGTTGGGCGCCATTTTGGTTTCATCGACATTGTCAGCTTTCCCTTTGACAGTCGTAGAGTGTGGTCGATAACAATTTATTGTGAACTTGCATATGTCGCTAGAATGTGTTTAAACATTTAATTTGTGCTTTTTTTGTAAAAATGTGCCAAACGCAGTGAGTTTTGAGTTAGTTCCTAGAATGTGCTCCATTGAGGCTCTCGAACCCATCAATCGGAACACTGTACCCTTGTAGAGTAACACCTGGGCAATGGTCATAATTGTGGCACATTTCTTTGAGACTTGTGACCGTTATCGTGATATATTGAAGGACTTTCTGATGCTGAAATTCAAGGCGGTATCACTAGACTAGACATCCCTAGGGTTTCCTCGAGCTCCTCTTCTCAACCAGCATCCGCTCCAGATCCAACTGGAAATCTGACTACCAAACTCTCGATGACCTTCTGTGCATCACAGGTGGTTTGAAGATGGGCGAAGGCTAACTCTAACGATCTAAAATTTTCACGAACGATCTAAAAATTCCAATTATCGCCAAACTTAGCTCAACATTAGCGGAAATTGTAGCAATTAAGGAGGCTGTGTGAACTTGTCTTGGAAAGGCAACCAGCTCAACTCTGTTTCCGAGTGCAGAACTGCCAACCATGTGTACTGCACAGCATCTCTATGTCAAGAGCTGCCACAATTTAACTGGTCCTCATCCAGCTCATCCCTCAGATTCAATTATCCCTAATCCCAAATGACTGAGAAAACAGAAACAGTCCAAACCCAGGTATTCATCTTGTAATGAGTTGAAACTTTTCCAGCAAAATATTTTCCCCATAAAATGATGCCGCAAAATTTTCCCAGAATCCCCAGCACCCATCCAGTACATCTTCATCAGCTCAACAATGGCCTTAATTTTCCACCGAAAATGAAAATGAATTCGAATCATTTACCATCGAGTGGATTTCGCAAAACTCCCCATCGCCGCTGTTCCACTTGGAAACTAGTCTCCTCCGCTTGGATACAGTCATCCGATGGGATTATAAAACTAAATTAAGAACTCAAGTGTTTATCTAACCTGTTGCGTGCAATTAATTGATGCTCCCTCGGCATCGCCGGGCGGCACACCCCCCCTTTGAAAAGGAAAACTTTTCACCGCTTTTGAGGGCGGTGCGACGTTAGGGAGATACTTGCGCCCGGTTATAGTGTTCGTCAATCCAACGAACTGATTCGCATCTAAACTAAAGTTCCAAAAAGTTTACCTTTGCCCACATTGTATCCATTGTTGGAGGCGGCAAATATTCCGACTTCATTAAGTGGAGCATGGAACCGGTGCATCCAAGTCGCGCTATCACCTGGAAGTTGAACGTGAGCAGGGGGGTGATGGTGTGTGTGCACCTCCAGTGCCAAACAATAGGACTGAACGGAGAAACAAAAAAAAAATCAACCCTTTCAACATTTCGTACCTCACACCCCGCAACGGCAAACAATGCTAACGGGTTACATAAGTTGCACACACACACACACACGTTCGCACAGATGTCGAGCAGGCGACTGCCAGAGCCTTGCCAGATGGTAAACAACAAGGATTTTCCGCTTTGATTGGCTCAGAGCGTGGGTGGCGGCGTGTGGAGCGGAGTGCCGTGGAATGGGCGAGTGCGAATGCGAGAAGCATTTAACCACTTTGCCAGCCACCGCCGTCGTATCCCAACCCTCTCCCCCTCCCCGCACACCACCCTGAGCGCGTTAGCTGGAGTAAACAATTTTTCGGGTTGTAAAACGCCTAAGTGTTGACACACAGCGTTCTAATTTATATTTAGAACTTTCATTCTCTTTGGGGACCAACGAACGTGTGCTCTAGATTGTGCGCACAAAACAACTATGGCGACGACGACGACGATGAGGACGATGACAACACCGATTGAGGCTTCCAGCGTCAGACCGGTGGGTTGCCGCCATTGCACTCAAACAGTCACCACATCTCACTCTCTTTCGTTTAACTAACGCGCACCTCGTGCAATAAGCAATGCAAACATTGACATTGTGACTAGAGAACCGGAACGGTGGAGGTACCAGAGTCGCGACAACGAAGCAACCAGCAACCATTCAGAGGACCACCAGCTCTCACCATGGATGACAAAAACCATTGCTTCTTCCTCACTTTCGTGGTATCTCACTTCCTTGTGGGTTGTCTCTCTCTCTCTCCCTCTCTCTGGATATGTTTGGCTGTGTGGATTTGCATCCCTTTTGCATCATTTTCCTTCGACACCGCAGGATGGCGCGTAATCAAGGATGTTCAGAGTTTGACTCAGTTTTGTTTTCCGTCCACCTCCCGGCACGGTACACTCTGAACGGAATTGAAAAGGAAACGCAACCAAAATGTTACCAAAAACTACAAGCATTCCAGTCCACTCAGCCTGAAGGTGAAGAGAGCAGCAGCAGTGGCAAGACTCGGTGTGCGTGTGTCCTTTTGTGTGCATTTTCTAATCGATTAATGATGATCCCTTGATTTGATTGAGCAAACAAGTCCACTGGAAAAGTTGAAGTTCAGGTCACAGTGCTTCGGATGGCTCAGCCAATTCAATTGCATGGGCAGCGGAATGTGAAAGGTGACAGCAGGAACTTCCCCTGTTTTTTCTTTGCGTTCTTTTATGTTTCCATTCCAACCCTAAGGATGTGAAAAGTCACGGGGAGGAAAGTTTACAGTGGTTTTTTTTTTGTTTTGTTCGGGTTTTGTTTTGAAGTTATCAGCGCACTCCCAATCAGTTCGATGGAGAGAAATCCGCTTCGCTTGAGGGTGGATTTTTCAAAGGATGTCGGACGGATTTTTTTTGGCTTGTCTTGCCTGGGGTGTGGGGAGGATTTCCTTGGTGACGAAAAGTAACCGTCATAGATGAAGGATTTTCCTCCGCCGCGTGACTCTCTCATTTGGAATTAGCAAATCTACACAGGCTCAGACGTCTGTTCCGCTTTTAGAGTGACACGCTGCGACACTGATGTTCCCTAATGAATTATTTCAGGGTAAAGAGGTTCAATTAGGTCACTTCCGTCAGTTGTTGCAGTCTCTGGCAACGTTTTCGACTGCCAATCTGTGTCGAAATGCAACAGTGGTGTCTTGTCCAGAGTGACCAGATAAGAATGAAGGGAAATATAATTTAAATAAAAAAAAGAAAGGTGTGAGATATAAAATTGATTCTGTCTTTATTTTGAAGCTACTGTCATGCCATTCAGTGTGGAATAGCACATCATTCAAATGGCCTTCTGATCATTCAAGAGAGGTGTCAAAGAGGTAGCTTATCGGGCCCAAAGAAACAATACAAGTGTTATTCAGCGTTTGCTCACTGTCCACTCTTCACTGCGGAGCCACTAACCAAAACACTGACAACCTTGATCTTACATTGACCCTTGTAACTCGTTGTCGAAGACCTCAATGTTGTGTGTCCTTTTTTTGAGACAGAGTCATATGGCTGCGCCTCGCTTTGCCTAAAAACCAATTTTGAAGGCTTGGGTGACTTTGTTGGGCTTCAAGCATTCACACAAGCCAACAGAGAATATCTCGTACTCGACGTTAAGCTGACTTGTCCCTTGATAGTTGGCGCAGTCTCTTATGGATCGGGCCAGCGATATTCAGATTCCACTCGTCGGTCATGGCACGGATTGCATGTCTATCATCGTCCAGATTGGGGGCAGCATTCCGGCGGTATTTGGGATTCTCATCGCCGTTAAAAAACAAAAGCAAAACCCTTTCCGAATCTCAAAGACTGTCCACGCGATGTCCTTTCATCGATATCGCGCACAGCCATTCATTGCGTGGACACTCTCATTCGATTGTCATGCCTTGTCGTTCCCACTAATGAGACGACAATCCCCTCTGAGTTATTTACTCTGAAAGCCGTCATCACAAAGTCAACTCTGAACGATTTCACAGCAGTCGCATCCTTGAAACCGAACCGAAATCCAGAGTAACGCAGGAAACCATTTCATTATCATGATTTTCCATATGATCGAAGCCTAAGCGCCTCGCGTTGTTTACGCTTTCCGGCCATCCGCCTGAAACAAACATATCGACGCTAAGACAAACAGCTCGAGTATAATACCCCACAGTGGATGCGCGTGGGGTTGGTGGCAACCAGCGTCAGCGTCACATGCAAGCGGGGACCGTCACTAATAATTTGATTAAGGACGAGTTTTAATTATTTTCGGCGTCTGTAAACAGAGGGGCATCCCATCATTAGCAACTAAACATCGAATTGAACGGGCACCGAGGGTTGAATAATTAACAAGCCCGCCTTCCTTTTGCACAGACACATTATTCCGATGCCTTGTTCGTCCTGATGGCGGCTCAATGCGTACCGCGCAAAACGCGTCACCCCGGAGTCGACGCGCTCGCACGCAAAAGACTTATGACGACATTATCCTCTTTGACGTCTATTTTCGAATGGGCCGCACCCACCTATAATTGAATGAAAGTCCGCAAGCCGCAGAGATGGACGTGGCCACCATCTCTCTGCAAAGGTGGAGTGAGCCAAATGAAACGCTACTGCTCAGCTCTACACCTGTCACACAGTGCCTGTTGTGAAGGACCAATGATGGGTGCATGGTCCACCAACAAAGCTGACAGACATTCAAATCCTGACAAAGGTTTTACGCGCGTATGTCGTGTGTACTGTGTAGCACACGGAGGACGCTTTCATAATTAGGAGATGTTGGGGCGGGTGGCGGATGCTGGATGGTTTACGCACTCGTAAATGACGAGGGATGTGTCTTTTAATTCTCGGTTGGACGGAGCTGAAAACCAAAATTGCTATTCCGCAGCAGGTTGGGTTTGGCGGTCCTTCGCTCCCCCTTCGCAAAAATGTCTCCCGCTGCTGGGACGCGTCAAAGTCTGTGCCTGTGTCGGTGTCAGTGCCGGTGTCCCTCACTGCATGCCGTGTTATGGCCGTTATAATACCAATGATTTGATATATGGCAACACATGGGGATGATGTTTTCGAGACCGCCGCACAAAACCGAACAACAACTGTTTCCTGCGGTCTGTGCGGAGAGTTTTGAAAGAACACCAAACAACAACAAAAAAAAAAGAGGAAAAACGAAACTTAAGCCCCACTACCACGGGCGGTTTCAGCTTCAGTTCATGTTCGTCGTTGACGTTGTGAGCTGTTAGCTGTTAGCTGTGAGCCACGACCACACCACCGATCCCTGTGTGGTAATAAGGGAACACACACATAAATTTAGTTACACAAGGGACATTCATCAGAATGGAAGGGTTGTGACCGTAAGATGGCGAGGCGAATGGCCATCGTTTGGGGACAACCAACGCAGTGTGGCTTGAATGGTGGTTCATCCGGGGAAGGATGTGGGGCGGCGTTTTGTATTTTATTTTGTTTTGTTTTGTTTTTTTTTGCTGAATTACAGGCAATGTGCCGAGAAATTGTTGATTGAACCGGAATCTAGTTCAGTGACTTCATAATGAAATTTCGAAGAGCCGTCGCTTAGACGATGTCCCTCCGTGATGATGCCAACTGGAGTGAGAGGATGGGTGAATGATACATTTTTGATAACTTGACATCGCCAATGGCTGCCATCTTTTTGGTGGTTCGGATTCGGAGCGGATTGAAAATCTGACGGCAAAATTGAACTCAATTTGAAAAGGGTTTGACCTTAGATTTGTGGTGTACCTGCGGGTTGTGACTTTCTCTGAATAATGTTAGGCTCTAGGCTCTTAATGCTTCATAGCCTATGTCCTACTACAGAACGTTAGCAATCAAGTCACCAAGTTTCATCGAAATCCGATTAACCCTCCAGAAGCTGGACATCCGCAAACACAGGAAAACGAATTTTCTAATTTAGGGATCGGCAAAATTGAATGAGGTCTGGTCATAAATGAACAGGTTTGCAGACGGAAAAAAATGCCGATCACCGATCTATGGCAGTCGATAATAACGCTCTGGTCGCTTTCGACTCCATCTTTGAAAATACACGAGGCAGTGATTCCTCATGTCCATGTAGCATGCCTGTCGGTTCAAAGGATTTTGATTTTACTGCAGTTCTTAATTTTGACGCATTTTTTCAACCAGATGTGAGTCAGTCTGTGGAACAAAGCGTTCTGTCAAAAAACTGACAGATCACGGATCTAATACGATTCTGGTAGAGTCCCAACACTGAGTGGGAGATAGGGGTAGTAAATATGGTCCAAAAGTGGAACCCACCGCAACGAATGGAATAAAGTGACTGAATGGGAGTCTTAAGTTTGACTGTATCACAGAAAAATCATTTTAAATCGGCAATAAGTATATTAATACTCGGTTTTGGACAAAGTTTTCCTCGATAATCAGAGACAACAAATCAGTGATCAATGATTACATTGCCTGTCACCACTAACAGTGCTGCCAAGTTGCAAAAAAGTGGACCTTCAAAAGTTTTGACATTTTCGCGATGTTTCCAAGTACACGCAACTGTTTCAGAAGAAGAACAACAACAGTCTTCGTTCAAATTAAACATTTTCGGATTTGTGGTGACTTTGGATGAACCTCGACTGATAAACACGGTCCCCTTGAATGAAATGCACTTCTCCTGATACCCAAAAGAGATCAAAATCAATCTCGAAACGTCCGAAACTGACTGCATCCCATTCCAGCAGCGGACATCAACCCGTCCACTACACCGAAAAGCCAATGAAAATAACTCCACGTGTCTGAATATCTTATTTGCACTTCTTCATCGCTTTAATTTGGCCCGCCCGCTCGTTCACTTTTAGTGTGTCTCCATGCCGAGGAGAACCGTTAATGGTCCAAATCTCCCTCCCCCGTCTAGCTCGTACAATAAATAAGAAAGCATAAGCTGCCGGAGAGCAGCAGCAGCACATTTGTTAAGGGCGAGCAATATTCTGTTGTCCCTTCGAATCTCGAATGGAGACTATCCAATTTTACTTCACCTAAAGCCCCCCCGCTAGAGTGGGGCTTACTCTCCCGTGTGTTTGATGCAATGGCAAAAGCACGCGCACGCACACAGCTTGAGTGGTGGAGGGGGGGGGGGGGGGGGGGGGGGTTGAAAGGGGGCCGGCTGGCACACAAAGTTATGAATGACTCTAATGAAGATGTATAGTTCGAGTGTAAGAAAAATAATTACTTAGTAGCTGTGCCCCCGTGTCGGTGCGATATGCCTCAAATACCTTCATTTCACCTCGTCGTCCTTTGAAGGAGCATTTGTTTTGTTGTTGTCTTCTTCGTTTTTTTTCTCGTTTTCGGTGAAGTTTTCGAAAGAAATTCATATAAAGTTATTTTGCCGTGTCCTTGCTCAGTCCATGCCTCCGCCTCGCCGAGACTCATTCAAACCCCAAGAAACAGTGGAAGAAAAACATAAGAAAATCCTCATTAAGGAAATGTTCTCATTCCGAAAATTGTTGTGTAGTCGTCGTCGTCGTCGTCGTCGTCGTCGTCGTCGTCGTCGTCGTCGTCGTCTCTCAGATACAACTCAAGTCCTTGGGCCATGTGCTCCGCTCTAGTTGTGTATCATCCATGTGCCCTGACAAGCAAAATGTGTACATCCCTCTCGCTCGTCACACCGCAACCGAGTCGTAGTTCGGTGGACTTAGTCTGCACCAGTGTACCCGTACACACCGTCGTCATCGTCATCATCATCATCATCATCATCATCATCATCATGTGGGACCATTAAGTTGATCTACGTACAGGTTATTAAAGGTTGAAACATAAAAATTGTACCGCCGCTGGAGGAGTTCTGTTCGGTTGATAAAGATGATGACGACGATGATGCTGCTCCCGCTGCGGCTGCTGCCTCTGCTCTATTGTCCTTTGTTCCATGGTTCAGGTGTACAACTTTAGGCTGCAAACACACTCGATGTGGGTGGCGGGAGGGGGGGGTTGAGTGAAACTTTGAAAGGGAACGGGAAAAAGGCGGGGAATATAAATAAACAAATAAAATCCCCAGCAAGAGTGTTTCATCCTGTTGTACTTACTTTCGTCTTAGTTTATGTTTTCGAGATTTCATATTTGTTTTTGAAGTGCGCGTCAGTGGCGAGCACACGACAACGACAACGACAACACGACGATGTCGAACGCGAGGCGCGCTGCTGAAAGAAGGGTGCCGTCGAAGAACAGCGGCGGTGTTGGGGCGTGAGTGATGCAGTTGGGCGGTGGAGGCCATTTCGAAATAAATGGAATACGAAGGCATTATTTTTTGTTCCACAACAACTGGGTCATTATGCGGATGGAAATGTTGCAATTTGAGATTAAGTCCACCACCACAGGCAGCCGGGCCGGCTCGCCACCCGCTCGGTGAGGAATGCTCGGCTCGGCATCGAGTGGAGACAGAGAAGACGAAACAAAATGCTCTGAGTGTGCGCTACATGCAGCGACTACTTTCGTACATTTCACTTGTTCCTTGCAGTGGATGAGTGTCCTCACGCTCACTCGCTCCAACCGTGCTCCTTTTTCGGTCCAACCCCGAAGGCAATGACTTGCAAAATGCTTTCGCTTTCTCTCCAAGGACGTTGCTGGCATGCATTCACCCCACCAAACGTGTGCTGGAATGGCGCCTCTGGTTCTCAGTTTATCAGATCTGCAGCACTATCAGTTTTTTTTGTAATGTGTCGCCCTAGATTTCAGTTTTGGGGCGGAATTGGAGTCAGCAGGCGAATATTTGAACCCACAAATCACATTTTGCACATGGCGCCACAAGTGCCGACATGCACTGACCACCACAGTGGCGGAAGCTTGAAACTGAAGATGTAATTAACGTCTTTTGATGACGTCGCCGCTGCGGAAGGACGATGACATAGTATCTTGGGAAGAAATTTCCGGCAAGAAATTGAGCAAATTCACCAGGATACGCATGCAATCAATTAATTATCTTGAATGGACTCTCTTCAGTCTCTCGAGTTGTGTTCAGTTTTATTGAATAATTAATTTTAAGTGGAAATTTGTGCAGCTGCTGCAGGTAGTGCACGTACTTACTTCCCAGGACGATGACCCATGGAGAGTCTCAGCCTCAGCAATAGCTGCCTGCCATGCAGTTGAGCTTCATTATTTCCAGAAATGAGCCCACTTTACAGGCTCAGTAATCCCCAAACAATGCGGGTGTCCACTACATTCTACTTCGGTACAACAGCTCTTCGTTGTTACACTGACGAGGATATATCCTTCGGATTGCACATATTATATTGCGAGTACTTTTATATGGTACACCGGTGGTTAGTCTTTCTTTAGATGAAACTTGCTAGTACCTTGGCCTTGTTCTTCTTTGAGTCTAGAGTGGACTGCGATCTAGTTCCAATGACTGGATTGGCTGCGAACATGCCACTTCATGCGGATATGTCGCCCATTCACTTTCCGTTCATATCAATCTCTCTGTGACTGTCTGTGAAGCTGTCAAGAGTGTCCTCTTCGTGCCTTCTGCCACCTGCAAAATCGGAATCAAGGTGGAACTAATATGAGCATCAAGACTCGTCTGCTTTTACTTTCATGCAACTCAAGACTGCCGGCCTCTCTGGTAGGCGGTTAACTGAGTTACAATTTTCTCCTTAATGCATGCCATTGTTGGGACCGAGGTTGTTTCACAAACTTGAAGTCAACTCGGACCCGTAGATGGACATCCATCCATCCTTATGTTCGTTCAAAGAATCGCCGTCTCGGAAAGATCATTAATGTGCTTAATCTTAAGGTTTACATACGTAAACACGGCACGCTTCAACTGACGACAAATTCAATGATTATCACCTCTTCTATGATTGGTTTGATGTGGGCCGCTGTTCGACCGTGTCAATGCAACGAACTGCTTTTCCTGTTGGATCCTCATCTCGCCCACATTCAAATTATCAAATTCTGTTCAAAAGGAATTGGTTATCATTGATCTGTCCAATCTTTTCTTCATCAACGGAGAGCTGATGGTGAATGCAATTTCATCGTCATTTTCGAAAAAAAATAGGGACCACTGATTGGATCCACGATTCATACCAAAAATATTCGATTGAACTGCCGCTTGGTGAGCCTCCTTCGAGCTGGCCTGACGTCGACTCAAATCTCACAATTTTTCCTCATCATCCAGAACTGAGACTCGTCGCTGAAATTTATTTTTATTTTTTCTGCATTCGGGATACACTTGCAATTGCTCCACACAACAGTTGGCGGACACGCGGTTATCCATAAGCTCCTGTGTCGAGGTTTGGACGAGGTTCGGACGGATTTATGGCCAAGTCCCTTCTCCAAGTTGATGTCTGCAAAGGATCGAGATTGTGAGTCCGGCCTAGACTGTCTCTGGTTGGCTGACTCGCACGGACAGTGTTTGACGTTTTCCTCTGTCGACAGAGTAGCTCATTGAAAAAGACGATTGCTGCATCGTTGCCTCAAGGGAATGCCCACGCGTTGACTGCCGGTGGTGGCTATGTTTCAGAAAAGCATTTTCAAAATGTTTCTGATGTATGAAGCCCGAATGATTCTTCTTCGGCTGGCGCTACAGTCCGCGGTGGATGTGCGCCTCAGCCTACATGCTTCTCCATATAGTACGGTCTTGTGCTAGTTGCTTCCAGCTACGCACGTTCAGCTGATTGAGGTCACTTTCCAACTGCGTACGCCACCGGAGGCGTGGTCTTCCAGTACCGCGTTGTCCCTCGGGGTTGAAATCGCAGACTTTCCGAGCCGAAGCATTGGTGTCCATTCGCTCTTAATGACCTAACCATCTGAGACGAGAGACTCGCCCTCGTTTGACCGATGTCGCTGGACGCCCAAATGATTGCACTCAAGAAATGTTAAGTTCGTCGTGACGTCTTCTTGCGCCTTCCCGCCCAATCTTAAGTGCGTCTCTTTGGGGCTTTCTACCCAATCTTTAATACTTCCCTACACAACACGTGCACCACTTGGAGGCAGACATCATAAAATCATTGTGCCTGTCCTCGTGGCAGAGATTATATTTCAGTTTTGCAATTAACCTACTCCCTTGTTGCAATCATCCCCCATCACACTGGCTGGACACTTGTCGTTCATAACTCTCCCATCACCGGACCGACCGACCGACTCTCCATTCTACTGCAACCAATTGCATTCCCAATGGAATCTTGACAAAATTCAAAATCACCATCGGGAGTTAAACTCCACCATTCCACCTGAACGAAGCCGGCAAACAAGCACCCGCCTCATCCAGTTTATGCCGACAAACAATTTGCTTCGATTCCTCCACACACCACCCACCAGCCGCTCACATTCCTTCTTTTCCTCTTCCGTGCGCTCGAATTTGCATACGAATAACTCTAAATGCAAATTCCGTTCTCCTCTGGAGCACTCCCCGGCAACCCCACGCTCCCGGTGGCGTAGTTGTCGATCTAAAGCAGCAAAAAATCACAAAAAAAAAAACATAGAAAGAATGGATAAAAACTCCTTCAATCCTATGAAATGGGAAACAAAATCTATTTTCGTATCCAATCAGTTTGGTGTTAACTCGTTTCGAGCATGCAAATAATTTAAATCTATTACCAAGTCATCCGCACGAGTACGTACCGCTCGACGGGCAACTGACGACGGCCGACCGGCCGGCCGGAGGTGGATGGACTTTTCTGGGGATCATCGTCAAACATATTTTCCAAATAATTGCTTTAAAAGGATAAACCAGAATGCATCAGTTCTCACACCCTCGTCTGTTCGTTCGGAGTGTGTCGGAAGGCCCGTAGCCAAACTCAGAGTCTCGGCCACCTTTGCTATGTGTACGGCTATTAATTCGCAATGTCCAGTCGGCAGAGGCCCGGCATGCTCGATAATCGCCCCCAGTCCTCAAATGTCCGCACAGTGAGTCATCAGCATACAAAGCTGCTCGGGGGACAGAGAGGACACACATGACAAAGGACGTTCGCACATTTTCCAAAATATTTTCGAATATCAAATGGAATTTGTCCGAGGCTATTGCTGTTGTTATTGGATCCCGGTCGATGGCTCGTGATTTTTTTTGCAAAATCAACACATCCTTGCTATAGACACAAGTGCTTGGCTACGCTCACCTATGCTGCATCTCGCAGTTCTTTTTTTTTTTCCCCCCGTTGTGACGTCGACTCTTGCTGACAAACCCTGTGAGAGCTTAAAGCATCTCGTTGCAAATGAAAAGATAAGTTATTCATATGCGATACTTATAATCAATGATGCACGTTCACTGCAGATGCCGGTTGCTCTGTGGAACTCACTTTTGTTCACAAAAAGGCTGTCGGAAGGGGATGGGGCTGTAAACATGCATGTGTACGATGATGTGCCAAGTGGCAGTGGGTGGGAGAGGGAGAGGGATGTTTGACTGCATTTTTGACGAGGATCTGATCTGTCCCGTGGGGGTAGCTTTCACTTTACAACGTTCCATGCAATCCATTCCTCTCGTCCTCATCCAGTCTCGTCTCGTGTGATAATGCTGGGGGGATTCACTGTTATGTCAGAGCAATGAGTTTGCTATCCTGACACAGATGATGACGTGTCAAGGGACCTTTGTGCATCAAAGTGGAATAAATATGAAAAAGAGAATAAGTTAACGCGTCATGTTTGATGCGCCATTGAGAAGCGTCCAGAGTGTCTGGGTTCTTCTGTTGGACAGGGTTGCTTTTTGAAGGGAACGCACCTTAATTTTGCACCACGATGGAGTCGAGTGTTGTTTTGATCAACCCCCCCCCCCCCCCTGACAGCTGCTAGTGGCGAAGTAGGGCAACATCAGGGGACTTTGGAGGAGAGCACTGAAACTCGCCTGAAGCTTCTTCACATTTTTCTGAGCGATGCGACGGCGTGGTGCACAAAAAGTTCTCCCTTGTAAGTGCAAGGATATGTCCACAGGGACCATGGTCTGTCCGGAAACGAACCACTGACCTTAATCGTACTATGCCCAGTCGATCACCGAAATGTCCTACACCCGGTTCAAATCCGACAAACACTCGAGGACGGTGGTGGAATCAAGGTCTGGAATCGATCCACAGGTCGATCGTCGCACTTATTCAATATGCCCCGGCGACCACGGACACGTCCTACATCTGCTTCTAGTCTGAGGAAAGGTGGAAGAAGGCGGTGCCGTGTATTTGAAAGTTGGGGTGTCGGGATTCGAACCATGGCTCTTCAAGATATGGGTCGACGCACTTAGCCGCTCGTGCCAACGATACGACTACGTCTTCTTCAAACCTCGCAGCTGCTAGAGAAAGTTGATGTCATGTTTTGAGAGTTGGTGTGTCGGGATTTGAACCCTGTACATTAGAGAAACGGGTCGACGCACTTAGCCGCTCGTGCCAACGATACGACTACGTCTTCTTCAAACCTCGCAGCTGCTAGAGAAAAGTGGTGTCATATTTTGAGAGTTGGTGTGCCCGGATTCGAACCATGGACCTACAACTTTTTCACAGCAACCATCGATACGTCCAACAACTGCTTCACGTTTTACAAAAACTCGAAACAGATTGTGACGTAACTATGAAAGTTGTTGTGACCGGAATCGAACATCATCATAGTCATAGCCCGACTTCTGAGAAAAAGCATGCGTCTTCTATTATCTTCAAATCCCTTTCAGTAACCTCTTCAAACGCCTAATTGCAAGGGCGCGTGAATGAAATCTCCCATCGGCAGGTTCAGGGTCCTCATTTCGGGATTTGCGATCTCCCCAAAATAACGCCACAATTTAAAGGTCTTCACGCGCCCGTCATCAAAGAAATTCACCGCATTGAATAATTGAAATAACTTGCTCCCCATACCAACGCACGTCACAAAAGGACCCTCACAATATTCAACGCTTTGAGCAGACATCTTTGACATCGTCTAGGAACAATGAAGCATCTCCACACAATCCCATAAGTACATCTATTATGCGATTATAACGATTTCCGCTTCCGTTTGATGACATCGTTAGAAACATTAGAATCCACTCATTAGTTTTTTTTCCTCTCCCCCTCCTCCCCTCCCCTCTTTCCACGATTTCCACGCAACAACCTCATCTTGTCAATTCACATGTTAGAAAGGCAATCTATTGATGCCAGGGAGATACATTTCATCGGCTTTCATGTCAGAGCATGTGCCAGTGTGTCATTGGCGAGGGAGGCGAAGCCGCTTCGACTTCTAGGATTTCAATGAATTACCCAGTTGCTCTGCCACCCATCCAAAGTAGGCTTCTGATTTAAATTTCCTCTCCCCGCATCGGCCTCCGTCGCCGACTGAAAGCAGAACCCTCAAGTCAATTAGGCCAACCACTTCTCTATTTGCTTTGTGTCCTGATTTACCACTCATTAACTAGGAGTTGTTTTTCTTTTTTTTTTTTGCCCTATTCTCTCATTCTCCTCCTTCTCGGGCCGAAATCTCGTTTAAGGGGAATCATCCTTTAATTGGGTGGCGCGGCGGTGAATGGGGCGGCTGTATCAAGGGTATTCAACCGTTTTGTGTGCAGCAGTGGTTTTGCAGAGGGAACAACAAAAAAACAACAACCAAACAAAATTCACCCTGCCCCCGTTTAATTGTTGAAAACTTTTCTACATAATTGCGCTCGTAAAAGACCTTCCCATTATACATTAACCAGCAAGCAGACAGCGTCTATGAAAATCCGTTCTCATATTTACACTGTTAATGAGGTGAAATCCTTTCCATCGTTGGTCCCTCCACGCATGTGGCGGTTGATTATCGGTGAAGGCAACATGCACCGCTTTGATGATTTGCATGTAAATACAAAGACGGTCGGTAGTCCTGGTGGGTGTCCTTTTCACCAGTCCGCTTCCAACAAGTTGCATGCACAAAAAGAGGAGCGATGGTTGGGATGAATGCGAAGAGTGTCGATTGCAGGAATCGGGCTTTGATAACGTGTATTTCGGTCTTGACTGGAGCAGTACAGTGGTCGACGCAGTAGCAGGCGACAGATTTGCAGAAGATTTCGAAAAGAGTCGAAATGATCATTATTTGGATGGGTTTCGTATCGTAGCGTGAAAGAAGTCGTCCAACAAGAGGTGGCATTTTGAATCAATTGAAGGCAACATGCACCGCTTTGGTGATTTGCATGTAAATACAAAGACTGTAGGTAGTCCTTGTGGGTGTTAGAAATCATCCAACAAGAGGTGGCATTTTGAATCAATTAAAAACCGCATGATTTTCATGAAAAGTGGTGACTAACTTATTTTAAACTGAATATTTATGTCTGAGCTTAGTGAATGAGCGCAGCATCTACCAAATGTTTGTCTCGACTTGGCCGACACATATGCAGTCTTTGCGTGAGTCTTTTCTTCATATCCTCGCAAAGTTGTGATATATTTCGTGAATGCTTTGTCTCTTGATCGCTTTTAATGAGCGACTCCTTGGTGGACCATTAGCGTGGAGTTCGATATGTGCACAATCACACTCTTCTTCTCTATTTAGCGCTGCAGTCCGGGGTGGACCTAGGCATCAATCAACAAGGCTCTGCAGACCCGCTATCTGTAGCTCCAATTTAGAACGCCAAGTTTGTTCGGATCGTTCTCCACTTGGGTGTGCCACTTTAGACGCGGATGTCCTCTGTTAGGTTGTCCAACAGTTTCGGAGTTGAAGACTCTTCAGGCCGTGGCTGAATTGTACATACGCTCTACATGGCCCAGCCACCTTAGCTGTTGGATCCGTAGACGCTGATGTCCCTGTACAGCCCGTGGTTGAATCTTCTCCTCCGAATATCGTCAACACGCAAATAGGACCAAAGTTCGCAGTCGCTCAGTGGTGGTAAATTAAATGATCCTGGCGCTCGAATGACGTCTCCATTTTGAGAAACGTCTCGAAGGTCTGTCAAGAAGTAGATAAATTGTTTCCTTAACTCGTAGCGCTGGCGTTGCTGAAAACAATCGTCGTCGACGTCTTTAGAACCAGTTCTTGAAAGCCTATCAGAGTCGGACAACATCGTCCATTTAATGAAACGGTCGCTAAAATCTTGTTTTGTTTCTATTAAATGTCATCGCCATCACCTTCACCAAACTGTCAGACGTTGTAAATGGAAGAGGTAGATACACTTGGGTAGATGTCTGGGATTATCGAAACGCAGATGCAGTTTCGTCTCTTTACGTATCCAGTCGAGTAGAAATGAGCCTCATCAATTGACGTATTTTCTGTGTTTACATTCATTTTCCATGGAATGTACTCTACGTACATGTAGTTCAACACTAGTCTGATTGCTCAGTCAGACTTCTTGACAAGACTTTGAGAAAGTTTGACACATAAACTCGAAACTCTACAGCACTTCAGATAACTAGACATCATCTTCAGTGTTGAACATGGAAACGAATACCATGCGTTCAGATCCATTGAACCTAGAGTACCATAAGGAAGTGATCTTGGACCTCTTCTTTACCTGCTCTCGACTAGTGATGTACAAGACGTTGAGCTCCAATTCGTATGTCAACTGGATCTTTAAGGAACTGATTCAATGCCTTAACTCGGTCTGGAAGCCAAGCTTTTTCTGTGTGGTTCAAGGTTGAACCGATTTATGTTCTTGTCCTGAATTTTCAGACATATCTTCATCAAAGGTGGCCATATTTTCGGATGAACTTGGAACGCGACAAGACCGAAAACGATCAAATTGAATGCTTTGATCAGCCTTAGCTCTGTCAGACGTTTCTTGATAACCATTAAGAGCGAGTTTTCCAATAAGGACTCGGCAACTTATTTGCTTTAACAAACGCAAACCATTTGAGATGTCTCGAATATTTTATTATGGGCTTTCGAAGCACAATCAGAACATTTATGTATGAAATTCGACACCGTCCATGTGTCTTCAAAGGGCACGTTTGCAGCTGTCGAACCCAATTGTCTCTCGTTCAATTTTGGCTCTGAGCTCCTCTAACGACGCTTGCTTGTTGTCAAAGACCAATGGGAGGTGTTCAATCACACGATATAACACGTTCAGTTTACAATAAGTCGATTGTGATACTCGTTGAGTGGCTTGTGGCACTGTCTTGTTGGATCCACATATCATGAATGTCCTTTCCATGCAATTGAACAAAGAAATAACCTTGCAACATGAAGCACTCTCCATTGACTGCAACGTGGCCGTAATTTTCATCGAGACATAAAAAGTTCCAATTGGAGCATACTTACCAAACCTACCAAAAGTCATCAGAATGACAATCCACGGAGGATCATTTTAACGCTCCTCAAATATATTACAGAACCACAAATCCCATTTTTTAAGTGATTTGAAGTAGAATGTAAACAAGAAGCAGCGCATACCAAAAGAGTCAGTGAAGCAGTGTTTTCCAGGAAATCCCAATTTAATCTGAAACTATTCTCCCCCCACCCCCCACTTATTTGAATTTTCCGCAACCACCCGAGTGTGTATAGAGTTGCAAAAATAAAAGAAACAAACCTCAACTGCTGAGGGTATCCGCTCGCGCGTCCTCCACCGTTCATTGCCATCGGCGCGGTGTTTGTTTAGTTTTTGTGCTAAACTTCAGCATTATCTGTTGTGATTATCTCGAGACTTGTTGTGCATCAAATTCCATGCGCTTCAGATGCTCTGGCGGGCTTGTGGGAGCGGTGGTTGGGTTTTTTTTCCCCCTCGTTCACCTGGAAAATCGGAGTGAATTCCGACCACAGGTGGTGGGGGAGCATGTACAAGTTTCCGGTTTTTAATTTGAAACCGGAAATGGTGTATTTAACGAGTATATCTTCAAATTTAGTTGTTTCCAACGTCGAATGGAGGAGATTCAAAGGTTTTACTCGCTTTTTTTTTTTTTTTTGTTCATCTTGTAACCTGAGCTGCTTTGTGCGATGCGGGATATTAGGGGGAAGTATTACTTTTGTTATACGAGAGCCTGGGGCATTGGCGGATGGAAGGATGTTAATGAATGTACAGTTAGTTAGTCTAATGGTGGGTAACCCGAGCAAGCTTTTTCTATGACGTTGAAGGTTGAAGCCACCCATAGGGGGTGCATGCTCCAGCTTCCATTGGTTTCAAAATCTATTCAGAGTTCACCTTTTGATTTTGATAAATGAACGCTAGGGATGTGGGTGTGAGTGTGGTTCTTCGTTATATTTTTGTGTTTTTTTCACTTGTATTTCTTGAAGTTTTTTTTTGTTTTTCTGGAAAGGGATGTGTTCAGAGAGTGGATTGCGGGAAAACAAATCACTTCGGTTTGAGTGGGTAGCATTAATTTTTCAACTCAGGGGTGGTGGCAATGTGTGGGAGAGCTACCGCTTGGTTACGGGGTTAATATGCCTCAAAAGCCCACTACGGGTAATTAAACGCTGCTAATGACTGTTCGAGGAGATACGCATTTGTTGCTGGGTGATGGCTGATGTCTTGGGGGTGCGATGGTTTGATTTATCACGTGTGATAATTGATGGATTTGGGTTCGAATGTGTAGATAATTTTCGATTTTTCTAAATACGTCTCTAATTTTGGTTTTATTTTTTTTATTTTTTCTTTGCAGAGAGGAAGTGACGAACTTTTAAGTCAAGCAGCAGTTATGGCTCCAGCGTCAGACAATAACAACCAAGATCTAGCAACAAAGAAGGCTAAGCTAGATTCTGGTACTGTCTTAGGAGGTGTTTGTAAGTATCTCTTACATTTGTTTACTTATAGAATATATTCTGTTTCTGTTGGAAGAGGAAAGTGACTTTTTGAAGTAACGCCAGTAACGACACACGACCATTCTGGTCTCATAGTATGTTATGCTCATGACAACATTTTGATTGAAAATAATGTACCTTCGCAAATATTCTTGCCCCAAAAAGCGAGAAATGGACAATATGTCTTCCTTATTCCTTGCACAAGGTGGGCTCAATACAGACATCGGATCTTTTGAGCGCTTTTTCCATTACATCACGTTACAGGCGCGGTTATCATTGATATAAATAGAGATTAAGCGTGAGAACGTATTCTTCCAAAGTCCTACTGGATACCAATTGAAATTGGAAGTTTGACTTGGTCGCAAGATATTCGGAATTCATCATCATCTTCCGACAGGCATGATCCACACAAGGGGTCGCAGGGCCAAAGCACACACGAGAGAACACCAGGCCACTCGATCCTCCGCCATCGACTCTAACTCATCAGGAGTTATGCCTAAGCGCAACCAGGCAAGTTTTTTTGACTTAGACCAACCTGGGTCTGCCAAGCGGTTGCCTACTTGATGGATTTGCATTCTAGCCACATCTTGGAAGCCATGATCGAGCGGACATTCGTGCTACGTGACCCAACCATCGCAGCATAGCCCGAAGATATTCAGAATTTTACTTTCAAAAATTATTTAAAGCACGGAACCTTCGGAATGTTTGTAAAGCAATTGTCCAGCTACATTTTTCCTTCAATTTGCATCACTCGCCAGCTATTTTCAGAACCGACATTTGTCTGATATTCGTTTCACTTCTGCCTTAAATTACACTGGCCTCCGTTGGGCCGTCTTTTCAGTCTTAATCGTTGTTCCCGCAGTTGGTTCATCTCGCCAGGACACTTCTACTCAATGATCCCTTGGATCACTTGATGAGAATGAAATTCACTAAAGTAGTTCCATTGAATTCTTCGGAGTTCTACCCAAGCTGTCACAGGTATTAATCAACCTTCATTTGAACTGACATGACGTCTCCGGTTTTGTCTTATGATGTCAATCTCAAAAGTCGTAGTATGCCAACAAGTGTACAGATTTCATGCTTTAGCTTGGTCCAGTGATGGGATCGACTCAAGACTGTTGCCATCCATCAATTCGTTGTCAAGTTGACGAAATGAAGTCACACTGTGACACATGAAGACCCGATGTCCAATGACATTGTGCTAGAGAAATGGAAATAAATTAAAAAAAAGACAGTTAAACTAAGCAGTTTTGCTCAATTTCACTGTAAACTTGCTTCAGTATCCATCTGGAGGGTATGTGAATTAGACCAACTCGTTGGATGCATTGCTCCCTTCATGGAGGCGTTTTACCACCGTGAGGCCTTCCTAAAACCACGCAGATCCATATCTGAATGTCAAGAAATTTTTGAGTTCGACTCTATTTAAGTCCACCAGCTCCAAAAAGAAGTGTTTTCATCCAAGAACTGCTTTGCTAGGGCTGGACATTCGCAAGAAAAATTCCATTTCTTCCTCGCATCGCTAGGGTATTTCTATTATTTGTGATTGGCGCTTAAATAATTGATTGCTTGTACATCGCTCTAAAGATCGGGCGAACTTCCTTAACGGTTCCTAGCCTGTTTGCCGAGTTTGTCACGAATTTGCACTACCCGCCGTAATTGCAATCGACGAGGAGCTTCATTTCTTAACATTTCCCATCCAAATTTACGTATGATTCGCCATATCGTAAAGGTGGTGCACTCAAAATCTCTCTCAATTTTCCATCCAGTCACTCTATCACTTTTCGAAACATCCACCACGGCAACAAAGGGCAACTGGAACTGACTAACCAACAGCCACGCCAGCCGCAAACAGTTTCATCTGATATGTACTGTGTAATTATCCCGGCGCACCACCAAAGGCGTCAATTCTCCCGAAAAATTGCACCACCATTCCGGAGCTGCGAAATTGAACAATGTTTTAGGTTATTGCAATTCTGCAAACACTCATTACGGTCGCGCCACGGGTCGGAAAATTGAGCGAAGTCGGCCGATGCGCAAATTGCCATTTCCTGCGGTGACCCCTGAAATGAGTGGGTGCCGGTGTGAAATCATTTTCTGGCATTTAATTAATAGCCAGCACTTGTTAAATAAATAATAAATATTTTCCTAAAGCACGCACAAACATACGCACGCACGCAGGCCGGCCGCAGTTGCAGACCGTCGATGGCCCGATAATCGGGCCCACATGTGCGTATTGGATCCAATTAATAAAAATGCTTATTATGTTGATGGCTTTGTTGTCGGGTACGCGTTCATTTTTCCACGGTGCGGCGCTTGCTCTTTCACCCTTGCCATGCAAATTGAGAATATTAATTGTTACTAATTAAGTTAGGAGCACGGTGGAGCTGGTGCTGCTGATGGGATGAGGAGTTGGGGAAGGGATCAATATACGCATTCAATCTATCGACTTGTGAGTTATATCGGTATGGCAAACTCTTCTTGTTTTTTTTGTTTTTTTTTTTTTTTTTTGTGTACGTCCAGGTGAGTACCCCCGGCCAAAAGGGCTAACATTCAAAATAATGAGGGTCGAGGTAAACATTTTGCGTGCCAACGAGTGAAATCATCATTTATTCATTACAAGGGTTACTTGCGTGCACGTGTGTGTGTGTGTGAGCCGCCGTAGGGCGGTAGAATTTGAGTTCTTCCCAAACACTCCGCCGCGCCGTATATCATTCGATCTCACTCATTAAACTCACGCCGTGTTCATCCCTTCATACTCAGGTCCGCACCGCATGCCACCGTCAGCAGGGCTGGCAGTACCGCGCTGTCATGGCATCCATGCACGGTATCAGCAAATCGCAAGGATAGGCTTTTGCTGATACAGCAACGGATGTTGAGTGCTGAGTTTTGATGAGCGATTGGGCTCGGGGGCGGTAAAGCACCCCCGATCAATTGCCACCAAATTGAACTCACTCCCCGGCGCTCGGTAAGAAAATACGGAAACCTAATTAACTGATAATTATTGCTGATATGATGCATTTTTAATTTGCGCAATAAACACATCACCATCCTCGTGCTGTGCTCGCTCTCGCTCGGTTTGATCCTGGCCCCGGCTTCGTGCAATGAATTTAAATTTAAAATTATTGTTTGATTTGGCTGCTCACCTCGTGGCTCGTGGCTGCTCGCATCCGCAAATTGGTCTTGGCATTGTCTCCAACCGCTGCTGGTGGTTGAGAGGGGGCGCTCCGCGCCGTGGACGATAATGGATTCCCTGAGGCGATGAAAATTGCCAGCTCTGAGGGGATGTGGCAATTAAATTTTATTTAGGACACAATAATGATTAAAAATAAACTGTTTGTCGTTTGCCATGGCAGGTGGGGCGGCGGATTGGAGCGGGGATGCCCCAAAGGGTGCCTGCGATAATGATAGTTTCGACAGTTAAATGGAAAATAAATATGTACAGATGTTTGGCAGGGTTTGATGATTGTAATTAATTCGTGCTCTGCACGAGTGTTTTCTTTTAGGGACGAGATGAATTTGACAACAGGGTGGGGGTGGGGGGAGAGTTGGTTTAATTATTTTCACAACACTAGGGCTGTTGAGTGGGGATTCAATTTTCTATGTTGGCTAGTTATGATGTTTGTGCTTGAAACAGCAGGAAGCTTGTGTGTTTTATGTCGACGTGTTGTCAGCGGGCGTTTATTTCTGCGAAATTGAATGGTTTCTGTTCAAATTCAGTTACAGTTGATGACTGTTTCTTTGTGAAAATGAGGCAGAACCGTCAAGCGATTGTGTTCGCACTTTTGTGACCAATTGAGGATGCAGCTTCTCTTCGGCTGAAATTGTATTCTTTGGTATTCAAACGACTTTCGCCGTAGCTGAGCCGTTGTCATTATATCTGCATTTCTGACTGACGACAATTTTAATTCCAAACGACCAAATCGAGGCTTGTAATAAAATCGGCAACTTCTTTCTGAGAAACACCTGCTTCTTATATTCCAAGTCGATTTTGTTTGTCCGCCATTCTGGTTTGAGTGTCGCTTGTTAGTTGCCACTTTACAGTCGTAGAGAGCGATGGATAACAAATTGTTTCTGAACACCTCCCGTCACCACAACGTGTTGAAATTATTAACACATTTTGGCTTTTAACTTCCCATTCGAGAAACAGCTACTTTTTCTTTTTCTGTTATAAGTTGTTTGGCCGCCATTTTGATTTAAATGTCAGTTAGCGTTTGACAGAGGCAGATTGTGGTCTGCTCGTCTCGGAGGAGGTGGTGTCGTTGATATTAGCAAAACTGCTAGAAACTCCTTTTTGTGACCAAAGCATCGGGTGCCCTTTATGTTCCAGGTCGATTTTGTTTGGCCGCCATTTTGATTGAAATGTCATTTGTCAGTCAGCGTTTGACAGTGAGGTCGATAACATTTTTTGCCGGAGCAGCTGGTGTCGTTGAAATTACTAAAACTGTTAGTATTTCCATTTTGAGAGACACTACCATCGGGTACTTGTTTTGCCGCCATGTTGTTTTAAATAGCACTTGTCAGTTGCACTTTTGACAGTCGTTCGAAGTGGAAGATGGCAATTGACTAGCTAAAGTAGATAACAAATTTACTAAACCTTTAATGCAGTGCTTATTGTTCTCAATCGTTGGTCAGGAGCACCTGAAAGGCCCTCCATTTAAACTCAAAGCTCCTTGCGTGAGTAGCACCCTTTAGTTCTGAAGAACAAGACGTTCACAATTCATGGTGTATTCAAGGTCGTTCCCCTCAAAACTATTTTCCTATTCAGTTGCAGTGCAATGCAAAGACATCAAACCCAGAGCCGACCTCAGATGATGATGGTTGCACCCCTCCACAGCCCCGCAAAGATTATCCTCCCCCCAGCGTCGAACATAAATCATACAGAAGCACTTTAGCCGAATGTTCGAATCGGAACAAATCTGTCAAAACCCTTCCGTTCGAAGACGTTCGCCCGGTGAGCGCACAATCAATCAAATTCCCACGCTCCACGCGGCTTTCTGTCCCCCCCCCCCCCCCCCCATTCTATTTCCATCCGTAAATGGTTTATTTTTCGATTTTTCAAAGATGTACAACCATCTCCCCACTAGTTGTCTACATTTTCCGTGAAAGCAACAGAAAAATACTCGTAATTCCCATTCACATTTTTCATCCGTGTCCTAACGTGTCCCAGATGAGAAGTGGAAAAAGCGAACAAAAAAAGAATATTCAAAAGGTTACAACTGTAAAACGGGGTCTACTGTTCGGAAATTACACTTTCTGATTAGTTCAAAACGGATATGAAGTTTAAACGAAATTATACACAAACATGATGACGGACACCAGCTGGACGAGGACGACACTTTCGTTCTGGGAATCGGAGGCAACAAGAAAAAAAGGGAAGGAAAATGAAAAACTAGTCGAAACAAATCCATAGATGGGACAATGAGGGGAATGAATGTAACACTAACTGCAATCGGATTGAAACTAGTGCTGGACGATCTTTTTTCTATTTTTTTTTTCCCTTCCACATGTCCTTGTCCGGTAGTCTTTGGCTCCGACAAGAGACACAATTCGTTCGCTTCGTCCGTTCTTGTGCTCATTGTGCGACGCGCTGAATGGGTGTGTTGAAGGGACAAAAGATAATTGAAATGTTACTTCAACTCACACGTTCTCCAGGGATATCGATTCCCTTCGCATTTAAGAGGATTTTAAGTTCGCCAGAGGGACATTCAATCGAAAAATGAAATAATTTTTATTTTTTTTTTCTGTTTTTGTTGTCCTGCGATTGTAATGAAGTGCATTTGGTAGATGAAGATGTTGGCTCATAGAGGTGCACCTGTGCGTCTGCACACAAAAGCCCTTCATATCGAATTGTGATTGTTCTCTGTGCCATTCAATCCTATTGTCATTGAATGTGAACATCAGGACGGAGGATAGAAAATTAAGTGCATCGAGGGGGGGAAGGGGGGGATTGTAAATCCAATGCAATCGACACTAGTTCTCATCATGGCAAATGGACATGTCTGTAATTGCTGTCGCTGGACAGTTGCACAGTTGGGGCTGGCTTGGCATTAAGTTTAAAGAGAGCCTCAAGTAAACACTTCGCAAGTCATTAGCAATTCTCTCAGTTACTGCGGTATGCCCGGAAGGGTGTTCGTGTACCCTCCGCGTGCAAGGTGACAATGTGGTTCGTTTGATAAAATTTTAATTGACCTCCCCCTCCCCCGTGGCCGAAGTGGAATGTAGACTTCCATTATGAATATTTGATACTCTAATTTCAAGAAATGGAATTTCGCTAATTTGCTTGCGAAAGTTCATCCTGGTGTAGATACTTACGATTTAATGGATGCCACACAAAGGATTTAATTGCAGCGTACACAACCACACCAGTTGTGGTCTTCGCCCTGCGAAGTGGAAATTATTCTGGAGCGCATTTCATGGGCTTTTGAATGCCATGTGCCGTGTGAAAGGGGCGCTACTACTGCTTGTCGTCTGTGGTTCGTTTTTAGCAAGAATTCTCGTTCTATGCAGAACTACAGGACTGCAGGTACTCGAGCAGCTTATTAAAAGAAGGTGAGGTGAGGTATTTCAAGGCAATCGCCGAACTTTGGTCTTCCGTGGGGCACGGCTATGGTGGATCTCGTCTCCACTTGGGTACGCAGACGAAGATTTCTCGAATTTCGCACAGAACGTGTGGTCGATTTCGACTTCCACCACTTGTGGCTGCCTTACATCTTAAAAGACACTTCAACCGATGTTCTCCTTCTTTTGAAGATCGAGTCGTCGCTTGGCAATGGCTTTGAAAATTCTTGTTTTTCTTTGTTTCGCTCTTTTAGTGCCGCAAAAATCTAACAATTCAAGTCCAGCTTTAGATTAGCAACATCTACTAATTAATCCTAATGCACTCTCTGCCGTGCAGATGTTATGAAACGACCTCACTCACAGACAAGAACACATCAACGGCTGCCTGCAAGATAATCCCATAAAACCTCAAGCAGTTGGCTCCCTACTCCCACCACCTGTTCGCAAAACCAGAATCAAAAAATTACTCACTTAAAGAAACAAACAAACCAAAACCGAAAAAAAAATCACGAAAAAAAACTCTTAATTAATAAACTCACATGACTGCATTTATTTGTTTTTATTAAATGGGATTAAAAAATGCAAGGTTGATCCCTTCCTCCATCCGCCACCATCAATGTGATCCACTCGGCGCTGTGCGCTCCATCCAGCGATGGGCTCTGTCGAAGACAGACACGCTGGGCATCGTTGCACTCCGCTGAACCGGCCAGCAAAAAAAACAACAAGTTCCACAACAAAACTGAGTTCGTATACAAAATAAATATGTGCATCATAAGGGCCCCTCGCCGTGCGGGGAAAAGCAAAACCCGAGCACTGTCTGTAGGACTTTTCCTGTGGGGAAAGCACTCGGGTTCATAAATAAAATCACCCATTCCAGTGAATAGGGTTTTTTTTTTACTCTCCGCCTCGCACACAGCCGCCCACTGTACCACTGCACTCGCGTACGCTCTGACTTATGTGTCCTTATTCGTTGGTTGGAGCCTTAAATTTTCATAGCCAGCCAACAATAAAGACGCTAACAGCCAGCAATAACCTACAAAGGAAGCCAGGCGTGGGGTTTATCTATTTTCATATTTCTATCCCAGTAACAACTGGTGTGTGTCCCTAGTTTATTTTTCTACTTTGTTTACAAACCGAACTGTTGTGAGTAAGTTGTTGCAACAAAAGTTGGTAATCTCCTTAAATTGGAACGTTTTGTTGTGGGTTTTTCGTGCTTTTGTTACCTTTGTCGAAGCAAACCATAATTTGCACACATTTTCGAAGGCATATTCACCTCTTCGGTTGGGGTCCTCATCATTTCTTCTTGTTACGGCTTTGGTGTACAGTTGTCTCTGTTGGGTTTGTGCACCTTTGCTAAGGGACACTTTGTTGGCAATTGTTTCGGATGTCAGAACTCACCGTGTAGCTTTTATTCAGTGTGCTGACGGCAAGTGGGCTGAAGGGATTAGTGACAATGTTGGGGTTACATGCGTATGTGATTATCGGATTACAGTAATTTTATCTTTATGTGCTCATATTCAAAAAAGCAACTGTCATACGTACTTGGCAGTCATTTTACAGCATTCATTTCATTTCCATTCAAATAAGCAATCGTGAAAGGAACTTAACGAAACTGAACGAAGCTTCACGAAACTTAACGAAACTTAACGAAGTATGGAGAATAGCTAAGCTTCCTTGAACAGGGTTAGCCAACGAATCCTGACCAGGCAGTAAGTGCGCCATGGCCATGACCGTGGCAGTCACTCCAACCAAACCAAGAAGAATTATCCCTCGATAGATAGGAGAGTCAACATGTTGAGTTGAGCGATTGATTGAGTCAACCAAAACTACCCGACAACGTTCTCGCAAGTTTTGACGAGTCATCAAATAAATGAAGTGAAGCAATTCACCGTCCCCTGGCCCCTCTTTTTCAAAGTCAATGACATTGTTTTACAGGACATTCTTTAAATATTCATTATAGTGGCTGGTGAGTTGAGATCTAACATACAACTTCGACTGCCGACAGTTTGGACAAGTTTACTCTGCCTTGTTGGATGTCCTAGTCAATAATTAAATTCTGAATGAGTTGCTAAATAGTTTCTACTTTTTGCTTGTGCTTACGTTTACGTTGTTGTAGTTCTTCTGAGTCTGCAGCCGATTTGTAACCACTTCCCTTTGCCTTCGTGCCAAACTGTTTCTTCCACAACCATGCGGCTTCCACAAAGTTTCAGCTTTTATTTCCCAATTTCTATTTTATGTCAGAAAACTAAACATTATTTTTTTTTTGTATTTCATTGCAGGTAAACCATCAAAAGTAATTCACCTTAGAAACATTCCAAATGAATCCAGCGAACCAGACGTCATATCATTAGGCGTGCCATTTGGTCGCGTCACAAACGTCCTTGTGCTCAAAGGTAAAAATCAAGCATTTCTCGAAATGGCCGATGAGATCTCAGCCACATCAATGGTCACCTGTTACACACACAATCCACCACAAATGCGAGGCCGCATGGTTTACGTTCAGTTCTCGAACCATCGTGAATTGAAAACCGACCAGAGTCATGCCGTTGGGGTAAGTTTCACTTCGATATCATTTTCACAACCTTATGACGTTCCATTTAAAGCAAAATTAACTTTGTCCCCCTCCGCACTGCAGCTGCGTTAGGCAGCGGCCCTACCCACGTCTGGGTGGAGAATTTACCGGCGCTAGACAATTTAATTAATTTCCAAATTTCGCCGATGCCCCCAACTCTCACTCTTTCGGTCTCTGCCCCTGTCTCACTCTCAGGCGCGTCCTGTCGAAAACATTTTTCCAGAAACATTCAGATTGTATCAACAGCCCTGCAGATAAATGCGAGCTCAGTTGGGTTTTCCCCATTTCACGATTCTCGCCGGTTGTTGCTGAAGTTCTGTGCAACTCAGGGCGCGTGGGTTTTGCCTAGCTGCTGCCCCCGTTCGTCTCACGGTTGATGAAAAACCAACAGCAGCAGCAACTCACAGGGAAAACGAAAAGCAAGCGGGAAAAAAGGCAACACAGACACAGAAACAATTTAAGCAGTTCATGCAGTTCATGGACTGTACACGTGAAAAGCTCCAGGATCTGGGAGATCTGCGAGGGTAACAAACATTTCTGACCAAACGAAGACCACTCATTGTAAGCGCCGTGACACACCACGAGCACCACCGCCAAGGCAACCCATGAACAGCAGTGCCCTTACAATAACCGGGATCCAGAAACAATCAATTTTCGAATTGGCCTTAGGTGGAATTCCTGCTGCAGATGGATTCCTGTCGTTTGCTGGGGTCCTTCGCTCGCCGCTCCATCCTCGGGGCTTATCAATAATTGGCCCTATGTACCCGTAATGAATTTTATTAATTTGAACACACTGTCGGTAAGGATTTTCGAAGAAACTCCACGATTTTATTCGAACTGCTGCGCGCGTACCTATTGTTTATTATTTTATGTTATTTTTTTCCCTTTTTCACGGTTTCATTCTGATCGTTATTCTTTTGCCGCCCAGGAGGAGCCGTCGTCGCATTAACAATGGCCATGGACAATTTTCAATTGTATTGTGTCCGTTCTGTGAAACACTGGCTGCTTGGGTTCAGTGTTGAGGCGAAACGAGGCGGACTACTGTGCTGTGCTGTGCTGTCCGCAGGGGCATAGGTGTATTTGACTTGCATTTTCTCTTTCTTTGTTTTTCGTTTTCTTTTATTTTTTGTGGCCAGTCCGTTTTTTTGAGAGAATTGAGGTATACATCTCCTGCAAGAATGCCGAAAGGAAATTACCATAAACATCTCCTCATGTAAACGAACCGGGAGGAGAACGGAAGTCAGAATGTAGCCATTTTTGAATTGAATTCTTACAATGACTTCAATGGGGAGGCTTTAATTTAGCCGTTAGCACAGGAAATTTCAATAGTCGCGAATGGTGAAAAATGAACGTAGAATAGTGTACATCGAGAAACAAAGATAGTGAAGAAATTAAGCCCGCTGGACTCCGATTGTCCGCAGCTGCCGACAGCTACCCAGTCGCCATCCGGGTGGACTGGATACCTTGTTCAAGGTGGGACCAGCCGGGAATGCTCTCTCTGCGGATGGATATGTGACACATGCAGACTGAATGCAACTCAAAATTAATTGACTGGAATTGTTAGTTCGGAACTGAGACTTATTAAGCATTTAAAGGGTGACCTGATAAGAACGTTAGGAAAATAAAATCAAATCAAACAACGACGATGTGAAGTTTAAAACTGATTCTGGATTTATTTTGAAGCTCCATTCATGCCATTACTCATGAATTAACAAATCTTTCAAATAGCCACCTCGCTCGCCAAGCGTCTGACAGTGCTTCAAGTGGGCGATCCAATTTTTGATGACCCGGTCCAATATGTGCGGGTTTATTCCGAATATTGGCCTGGCGTTAGTCAAAAGTGGTTGGCTTGTTAGCGTAGACAAAGAACTTGATGTGAGATGGTCCAGTCGCCAAATGTTTCTTTCACAACTTCCAGTGTTGTTGTGCTTATATGACATTTAGTGTCGTCTTGTTGCAACCACAGCCCGAATGTATCGATGTTGTTGAGTTCTTGCCACAGAAAGTCGGTTAACACCGGTTAACACCTGGGACAATATCGGTGTCTCTTTCCTCATTTCGAAAGAGAGGTCCGGAAATAAGACGCCCTCATGCCACAAACCGCAAGAAACTGTCAAACATTGTCGATGCATTGATGCTTCGTCAAACACTTGTGGATTGTGTTCGCTCCAATAACGACAATTTTGAATGTTGAGCCAAAACTTTGGTCAAAATCCGGATTTCTGGCTTCAATTCTTGAAGCAGCACGATCTTATACTGATGCAGTCCCCATTCGAACCGCAAAATTGATTCTCTGGCAATGCTGGAGATGATCGGCGCCCGAATCAACATTTCCAGGTCATCCTCGATGTTGGCCACTACAGCGGCTATGTTTTCTTCATTTCGCACCAATGTCTGTCTGGTTGGTGGCTTAATGTCTAATAGATTGTACTCACGCTCAAACTTTTCCATGGTGCATGCTACGAATTACCTGTAGTTAATGATGAAACCCGACCTCACGAAGTCAAGTTGCGTATTTACAACTGAGCCGGAATTTCATATTTTATAATAATTTCCGTACCTTTGGCAATCTAAAGCGATGCATGATGAAATGGCAAACCTTACTGAATATTTTTACAGCCAGATGTCATTGATAGCTTTGACAACTGCTGAAACATAATAATTGCAAAAACTATCACCGCTATCTGGTCACCCTTTATTTCTTCGATTCCTCTAAACAGTGATTCGCGAATCGCTACGATGTCTGCCTAAAACATGCTACAGCGGTCGGCATCTGCCACGTAGAACATCGTTCACTTCATCCAGACCGCATAAATCATTTCGAAAAGTCGATGTACATCCCACTTCATCGGATTTCGCTTCTAACACACAGTCCCTTCGAGTGCATATTTCCCTTCTAACACACAGTCCCTTCGAAGACTAACACAAACAAAAAAGAATTATGAACTTCCGCAGCAACTTAAGCGCTTTGAACGCAATTCAATTGACGGGGTCCCGTGTGTGCGAGCATTGAATCGTTAGAGCATCTTTGGATATAAATCACCCGTAAATCCTGAAGCTAAACAACAATCATAATTAAGTTGCTTTCCTTTTGTAATTCATATCTATCGGATCCACCTGAATAGCGGCAATGAATGAGGCCAAGAGATGGGTCTTATCTTTTGCGTGACAGAGTCGCGAAGTCGAAATGTTTTGATGGGCTCTTTTGAGGGGGCGTACACATGTAACGTACGGATGTGGTGTTTGTAAGAAGGGGAGCAGATGTTGAAGGGTCAGTTTTGCTCTGAACAGTGTACGATCTTGTTCCAATTCCACAAGTGTGAAGAGTACCTAGTTCACTCATTGCTCTGCGGAAGCCGGCCTGAGATGGTCTTAGATTACGCTGATAATCATGGCATCTGAGATCATGAAATCAATGTTTTCTGTCAAATTTAGAAAACGAAACCCTTATTCGTCTTAAAATGACTGCGTTTGACTTTTTCTTGAACCATAAGTGAATGGTGATTGATTTGCCGGACAACATGAAACAAGATCGACAGGTGCACGTTCAATCCCTACGACGGGAGTGCACTGTAATGGCAGTGGACACAATAGTTTTCAGTCAACAAATGTTCGACTATCCGAAGTAGACAAAGAATAATGAACATCTGGTCATTACATCAAAAATCCCTTGAGGAAGTGCTGTTTCAAGCTAGAATGAGGTTGAAGCGTCTCAAGTCAGCAGGACTGCGCCAAACACTAAACCGGTTGTGAAACAATGGTTCGATTATAAGACATTTTATATTTTATTTTTCTTCTGCTTCAAAATGACACCTCTTGTCGAATGTTGGATGGCATCCTAATCAAAATACTGACATTTGCTTGAATTGATTTCCTCAAAGGATCAAAGCTGCTGTTCCAGAAGATCTGAAGCACGGACACGTCGTCCCACATTTGTTCTGAGAGTCTTAGTTTTCGCATCTGTGAACTTCACGTGAATCCCGCCTTACCTTCAAGCTTCAGCAGTACACTTAAGGACCTCTTACAATCTAGCCTAAATCCTCATGAAATCCATGTCGTAGGCTGTTGGAAATTGTTGTCCTCTTCTAAGCTGCCTTCACAGTTCCCTGTTCGCCACTACAATCAGCGGGATTATCTCTGAAAATGCTTGCGTTATTTCGCGCGAAATTCCACATACACGCCATCCTGCTTATATAAAAAAATGAACATATTTATGTACAAAAATATAATACGAAAAAATAAATATAACCCATGGGGAATGATGAATGACAAATGACTCTAGGCAGACGTCATGGCCAACCCTTAATGACAAACCTGTCCTATCCGTCACACAAGTAAATGCTTTTTCGTACAAAAATTCATACGCATCATGTGCAGACATTCAGAGTCCCTTCTTTTTTATTTTACAAAAAAATAGACAAATTTCTAGGAAAATTCCAACTCTCACACCACCACGGGTGGCTGAACATTCGGCACAAACTACAACCCCAAGCAACAATCGAAACAACTCGCAATGGGTTCATTTTTTCAGTATTTTTTTTTTTCTCAAAAAAACATGTATGCCGCCTTAATGATTTCAGATGTCCTGAGAAAACCCAAAGTGCACACACAACAAGAGGCTTGTTTGAAGCAAAATGCGGAGAAAAAAAACCAGTGAATTCTACACGAGACATATTATATATTCCAAGTCGAAGTTGGGACGTAGAAGATAAGCGAGGCAAAAGGGTTAAGTCCCCCGAGGTGTACACACTGTACACTCCTGGAAATGTGCAACATTCTGGCAGCATGTTTCTGAAGAGAAAAGAAACGACGTCCTCAGACTTGTTGAAAGGAAAACAAAATTGAAATGAATTACCGAACCGGCGGGTGGGGAGGAGGAATATGAGTGAAATAGTCAAGACATCACACAAATGCACTCGACTGAGTTGTTCAACTGCTCCGCAGGCGAATGTGTACACGAAAGATTTACTTATTAGTCGAATTCCGGGGAATAACATCAGCTAGCAGCTGCCTAATTCGATGAATAAACATTTCTCATCCCTTGTGCTATCAAAAGGGATACACTGTGTCCCTGAGGAAGCCAAACGAATGGGAATGACAAAGCGTTTCGTTCGCTTTTGAACTGACACCAGCATCGACGTGACCAGGTGACTTTGGTTCCTTAATCTCTTTGCAAGAGGATAAGGATAAAACTTTCGCTTACCCGTTTTTTTTGTTCCGTGTACAGACATTCGATTGGTTGAGCTCTGTCCTGTCGTCTTTGACTGCGACAACGACGACGACCTGGCTCTTGTTCGTCCTTGGACCTTGACTTCAATCCGTTTTGCGAACAGTACAACGGGGCATAATCTGCAACCCTTTCTCCTGATCCAGAAAAAGTCGTCTTAGCGTGAGGCTAAGGAGTTAGAGACGAGGTTTCTCCTCCCCATTCGACGCGCACAGTACCCGGTGTCCGGGGGAGTGAGAGTGCCTTTTCCAATTTCTGAGAAGCAAACACACTTGACTGAAGGTGGTGCTTTTATTTCACCTACACATGTCGTTGCCACTTAACCGCCTTGAACTGGCCCCAGAGCAGTACTCACACTGGGTGCGCCACGGCCACCCTTAGTGTGTGCCCTGATGGATGGGATGCGATTAGCAAAGGATTATTGTCTGATCCGGTTATGTGATTGTGCTTTATTTTTGCTCGAGATTACGCCGCACTGTAGGGGAGTGTTGCGGGGACACACACACGATATATTCCATAAGGAGATAAGGAGCAGAGAAAAGAACGGAAAATTAAGACACAAACGAGGGACTGAAATCCTTTGATGAATCGATTTGCTATATTTGTGATGTCCTTTTCTGCTCCGCACTCCGCTTCGCCGACATTTCGCTGTTTATCAAGCACTCCTTTTTGCGAACGGGGGACCCGAGGAAGATTGGTAGTGCGTCACTCAAAAACCAAAGGCAAATCCTGTTGATTGTTTTCTTTTCATTTCACCATCAGCATCAAGTGAAAGGTCGTCCTGTCTTACACATGAATGTGTGACAGAAAATAAGGACATCGCCCGTGGTGGCTGGTGAATGAGAGTGGATCTTAATCGAATTGAAGAAATGGAACTGCCAATGGGACAAAGACGATGCGTAGCGTCTGTCGGATGTGGTGTTGACTTCAAGTGGTGGCACAATGCAGACAATTATGTTGATCGGCTGGAATTTCCAAGGAATTGCCCATCATTATGCGAGAGAGAAAATTAATTCCAATTCACCGAGGAGTGTGTACAAGTCGAAATTATCATGGCAACACGCACGTAATTAGAATATTTGCCATTTTGCGGTTACGTGAGTGGTGGCGGCAGCAGCGCTCACCCGGGCACGGCGGAGGTTAAGGGCTCTTGTAAAAATTTATTTATGTATTGTAGATATTAAATTCCAATTGTGAAACCACAAGCCAGAGCCAGCCAGCCAGCCAGCCAGCCGAGACAGGCGGGCAGCGGCAATGGAGATGTTTATCGTTTTGATGCGGATTGCGTTGCTAACTGTTTGTGAAAATTGATTGAGGGGGCGTCTTAATTTACTCCAGGACGGAATTCAAGGTATTTCAGCGGGCCGATGGTTAATTTTGATTTCATCTTCAACTCGGGTTATTTCGAGCAGACCGCAGTTGCTTAATGAGGGTGTGGTGGTGGTGGCGGTCGGTGGAGTGGGCTTGTTTTCTATTCGAAAGTGCTGCTTTCAAGTGCGGACCGGCTCCTTGATGGAGTGCTGACAAACTATGCCACTTAACACTTTCAAAACTCAATTGCCACTCAAACTTTATTCCCTTCTCACTACATGGCCGGCAATATACATATAAAGTGACCAAAAAATGGCCATGGGAACGTCAACAAAAGTTGGTCTTTTTTTTTTCTTGTTTCCAACTCCTTGGGTTTATCTTTCCGCATTTTTGTTCAAGACTATATGTTTTTTTGGGAGAGTGAGTGAGTACCTTACGAAATCCTCTTATATCCGAACCGTAAGAGGAGGGACACAACTTTATTTCCAGTCAACCTTCGTTCCTCATTTTTGTCTGTTGTCCTTTCTCTTGTCCCACTTCGGCGAGTAACCAAAACAAAACACAAGAATGAGAAAAGGAAGAAGGATTAAGCACTTAAGTAAACATTCATCACTTAAGAGCTTTTCGGTTCGTTTTTTTTTTTCTTCTTGTCCTTGTTTCAATCTAGTCCCACCGCTCCTAGTTATTCTTCAGTCACTAAGTATATTCTTCAAAAATTCACATAAAAAGTTCCCTTCATTCAGGAAGGACAGGAAAAAGAAAGAAAAGAACCAGTTGCACTAACGAATTGCAGTCTACTGGCTCTTGTAGGAAAAAAAAAAGGACTCCTTCCAACCCTCTGCAATCCATTTCACTCTTCTCCCGGCCAACTTCAGCCCGCTTAGTGGCGCGGTAATAAGCTGTGTTTAAATTTTAAAGAATTCAGCTATAAACCACCCCACCAACTTCGTCCTTTCCGTTATATTTTCCAAAAAAAAAACGCACTCCTGCAATTTATCCAGCATAAAAGGATGTCGTATAGCTGTGCGAGTGCGGGGATAGGTAGGGACCAGCTCTATTGACAATTGTGACCGAACATGGCCAAATTGACTAGCAGAAAAATCAACCAGAAAGCATCCAGTCTCCTTCGATATCCTTTCTTTCGCACGAGGAGATAGAGAGAGGAAGAAAATATGATCTTCCTTCTAATACATCCCAGCGACGCGAGTGTGCACGCAAATCACCCGTGGAAGTGATTCAGATTCACTGACTGCAACAGTAAACTGTCATCATCGTCCTTCGCTGGTCGTAGTCGTGGTCGGAGTTGTGTCCTGCAATACCTCCCCTCACTCCTGATCCCTCTCGCACATTTTGAACATTTTACATGCCATTATAATAAATTGTATGCGCTTACAGTGTGTACGGAAGGACGTCGTTGACAAAGATGACATACGTCCTGGCAAAGAAAGGGGTGGTGGTGGAGTGGTGGATTTGTGGCCCTTGCGCTGCATGTGTATCTCCCATTTCGTCCTTGACTTGAGAATGCTTTTTCTTCTCTCCGTTCTCCTTGCAGTTCATCGTATCGGTGAATTGAAAATACAAGGATCTCCTCCTTTTCAACTGCCGCTGTGGTTGTAGAGTAAATAAATATATTTGTGTGCGGCTGTGGGCATGTTTTATTTTTATCCCACAGGATGCTGCCTTAATGCACTCGTCTGGTATTTATGCAGACAAATATATCCGTACCTTGAAGAGGAGTAATCGCTCGAATTGAGTGTGCCACTGAATATTTGATATGAGCTGCTGGGGAATTAATTCGAAATAAATTTGGTTTTCATTTCAAGTTTTTGACGAAGGCAAAAGAATGAATCTGGTAACTGGAATTGAAATTTCAAAAGAATTTCATTTTCAATTCAGACACAAGTGAAAACATTGCTATTCAGATGTTGTGTGTGTGTGGACACACATGCTGTTGGCCTTTCCGCTTTGTTGTTGATGTTTCAATTATCATTGTTACACCGCCGGATGGCCATCCGGGTATGCCTTTCATACGCATTTATTCACTGTAATTTCAAGCAATCTGCACAAGTGCACTAGCCTCAACCAAAAGTATGTGTTCGAGAGTAGCGAATAGGAAACAAGAAGAACAACTGTATGCACTTTTGTGTACACTTGCTGTTTTTTTCTCTTCACTCCTGGCCAGAAAAAATGTCCAAGACTCCTTCGAAAGGAGTCGAAAAGGTTTCTAATTCGAAGTCATGGCCACTGCCAGCACTTGTCGTGGCGCGCGACGCTAGTTTCTCCGGATACTGAACTCCTTCTTTCCAATAAATGTTGTCCTACTTGGCTTTGATGTGAAGATGTGAATTAATGCTCGTTAATCTTCTCCGGGCTGTGCTGAAAGGGCAGCAAAAAGGCTTGAGACATTACGCTGGGCAGGATGGCAGGATGTACAACAAAATAAATCGTCGAATAATTTCCACAAGTGAACAGAATCCTTCAGCCAACGCCTTCTTCTTCTCCTTCGAGTCCATTCACACAACCTCGTCCACTAAAATGCAACCAGCTCTCAGACGTACGTCATCCGTCATTAATTGAAAATAAAAGCCCTCTATTCCCCTTTTCAGGCGACTTCATTGACTTCCAATTACGAAATTCAATAAACGTTTAGCCACAAATCATCATCATTCCCTCACCTGCCGGCCGCCCCCCCACCCCAAACATCATCAGTTCGTCTAGCTTAGCAGCTTAACACCCACCACCCGTCCATATTCAACATTCAGTTCGACATAGTTACACATACGAGAAAGCACTTAATAAAACATTAAACAGCGTTCCGAAAATAGAAATCCGAATTCCGTCAAATGCAGACTGTCGCAGAGAAACGATTCTCTGCACCACTCCAGGGCTCTGTTGGAAGCACTCGCACTCACCCTCTAGTCAGCCGACCCCCTTCCGCAGTCGTCTTGTGATCACACAAATCAAAAACAGCAGCAGCACACAACCAATAACCGGCGGAACACCAATAATGTCCGCAACAAGAGAGCAGTCCTCCCGAACAGCACACGCCGATGGCGCGTCGTTGGTCGCCAGAGCTCAATGGGACGTTCGCAACCGACACCCCTTGCTTTCACCGTTCCGTTCGTGCTGAATTTTGATTTCGTGGAATATCGTAAATATTGTGCCACACGACCTCAGGGTGGACGTAGCGCCGTAGTCGACCACAAAAAATTTCGCCCGACTAATAAAAATTGATTAGATTAAGGTCGAAGTTCTATTCCCTTTCTTTTTCGCCTAGTCATGTGCCCCAACACTCGAACTGTGTCTCAGAGGCACTGAGTCGCCGGACATGGAAGGAATTTGAAGAAGGAAGTCATAGAAAATAGAAAAAGAATCCAGAGAGAGAGAGAGAGTCACGTCACTTACCAATTAATAGGCCCGCCCTCCTGCAGGATTTCCCTTATAAAACTCATAAAACACTCGATTGAATTTTGACTATGAATTCGCGTCATTCCCCGAATCGATATCTAATTTTTGTGATTTTTTTTTTTCTTTTCAATTTTCAGCAAAACGCTTTGGTCGCCATTCAGAATACAGACTATAAAATTCAATCACCAGGATCTGGATCACCGTTGCCGTTGTGCGGTTCCACCGCCACCGAGGGCTCACAGACTGTTATGCAAAATAATACCAATTCAACAACAATACAAGGTGGTCCAAACACTGTACTCAGGGTTATTGTAGAATCGCTATTGTATCCAGTGTCATTGGATATACTACATCAGATTTTCCAGCGTTTCGGAAAAGTTTTAAAAATCGTGACTTTCACTAAAAACAATTCATTCCAGGTAAGTCAGCGAGAGTGAGATTACTTTTATATATATATATATATTTTTTTCTTGTTAAATTGAATTTGTTTCTTTAATTCGTTTCGCTTGAGGTGGCGTTGCAAAATTGATTTTGTTTGAGATGTAGTTGATGGTGGCCAGGTGTGTGGATTACTTGTCCGCTCAAGCCCGAAAAGGGTATTTGAAGTGGAATCTTAGGCTAGAATGGTAAAACTTGTTAAAGACATGTTTCCAACCGAAACCTACTAGAAAACCAGACAACTAGCCGATTTGTGAGTAGCAGCACCCTCACTCTTCTCCTTCTGTTAATAATAATAATAATCATGTGCTTTGCACTGCTGTCCGCGGCGGATTTGGACCAAGCTTCTAAAACAAGCACTCGTATCATGCATGCTAATGATAAGTGGAGGGGACATTCAGTCTCATGCCGACTCCGAACGACACGAAGTTTGAGAAGCTTTTCTAGTCGAGAGGGGTGGAGCCGTGCAATTAGGGAAAGTTGCTCGTGTCGAGAATTGAACACCTCGATTGACATTCCAGCGTATACGTCGAGGCACCTACCAACTACGATAAGGCAATCCTCTATACACTCATAATTAGCCTTCCAGCGGTCGATGATGGCAGAGTTTGCCTACTCTCTCAATTTGCCAATTTTGGTAGACCCCATTGACAGCTTACTATTCTTTGCTGTCTCTGTTGACCCGCACGCGTTCTTCACAACAATCAATCAGTTTCCCGAAAGGTTTCTGTTTCTTTTCCGGATTGGCTATTTGTTTAAGTCGGTTTTGTTAATGTTTCATTTGACAGTTGCAACCTGCTCCTTGGTCCTCTCATTCACCATATAATTCTGCTCGCAAATCGATGGCGTTTTTGTTTAAATGCCTTTGTCAATAAAGCCCCCCCATTCGGCATTCCCCCAAATGTCACCCTTTGAGCTCTTTGAGTTCCATCAGCTCAATGGATTCATGACTACTAACCCGATTGTCAAAGGAGCTGCTGTTTCGGACATTTGAACATGCCCCACGTAGGAAGTGTCACATTTTTGTGGATATATACATTTACAAAAGCCAACGACAAAGTCAAAGGATTCAAAGTTCAAAAAAATAACCTCTCACACTTCCTGTTAAGTTTACAAGTCATCAAACATAATACGCAAACCGGCTGTGTTCAGTAGGTACACCCTCTCGCTCATGCTGAAGAGACTCAATAATTTCACTGGACAAAACAGCCACCCATCCTCACTGGCTTATTCGAAATCGAAAAAACATACAATATTGTACAACACTTCCCAAGACTTCGCAGCGGTTCAACTCACTAAATGATTCGTTGCGTTCTTATTTGTTGTCGTCTGTGCCTTCACACAGAACAATGACGACGAAGCCAAAGGGAAATTCATCTATTGAAGTTAATTAAAACCCCCCCGCATTGTCCGTGAGAAGCTGCGAAAGTTTCGAGAAGAAAAGGATGTCCTTCTTTGGAATTATTCATTCCATTCATCGTCTATTGGCGTTGCTTATTTATAGAGGACAAATGGACGCTGTGCATTGCCGCACCTGATTGTGAACAGCCGTCAAAGAACAAATGTCCTTCAAAATTTTAATCAAATAAATATCTCTTCCTCTCTTACAGGCTCTCATCCAATATCCCGATGCACAGTCAGCCCAACACGCAAAGAACATTCTCGATGGCCAGAACATCTACAATGGATGTTGTACCCTACGTATTGATAATAGCAAATTGACAGCGCTCAATGTCAAGTACAATAATGACAAGTCAAGGGACTTCACAAATCCATCATTGCCACCAGGCGAGCCGGGGGCCGATATCATACCTGCAGCTGGAGGGCTGGTCAACGCGAACGATCTGCTACTGATTGCGGCCAGACAGAGGCCAGCATTAACAGGTGATAAATTAGGTAACTTTTTATTTTTTTACAATATTATCATTTTCATTAAAGTTTTCATTTTTGAAATTATCTTCGGTTCTTTTTGCAAAAAAAACAAAAACAATTTGAGACACAAGGATCATCGCATAATTTTTTTTTGTCGTGTTTAGTGAATGGACTTGGTGCTCCGGGTGTATTGCCACCGTTTGCATTGGGTATCGGTGCTCCATTGACTGGTGGCTATAGCAGTGGCATACCGAGCTTAGGAGCTTTTGCATTGGCAAACAGTGGTGCGCTCACATCTGCCACACCAGCAATCAGAGGTTTCTCGAATGTCCTGCTGGTATCCAACTTGAATGAAGAGGTAAATATTTATATTTCTTTGTTTTGAATTTTTGTGCTTATTACTTATATTTATGCCGTTGAGAGTAGAGTGATCGGTACAGTGTACATTGAGAATAGGAATAAGTAAACCCGAGATGGGGTGTGGTGCATTGCGACCGACTTGTGGACATTATTTATTTTGATGAGAAGTTTTGTGGTTGGAATGAGGCCGATTGGTTTGCTTAAACGCTTTTGAAGTCGGCTTGAAGTCTGGACAGTGATAGACGAAGACTTGCCCGACTTTCAGGGTCCCGCACTAAAATGGTGCCAGTTGTCAGGCGGTTTAACAGCACTGCTTTACTTTGGAAAATATTTAAGTTTAGAACGCGAACTAAGGACACGTTGATCATTTTTAACAATAAATCGACTTAAAAAATGTTTTCTACCACAAATTTGTGTGGTTTTACGTAATTTGATCTACAGGATGATACTGCTCATCTCACAGAACTGAAAGAACGCCTTTCCAGACATCCTGTTCATAAATTTGCCCTAAAAATTATTCAATCAAATTTAAATAATGTCTACAAGTGCGTTGACGCTGCACCCTTTAGAATTAATTAATAAATGGAAAAAACATAACTTCTTAATAATAATTTCTGTTAATTATTGTTTTTGTTTTAGTTCTTGTTTTGTTTTTGTTTTTATTTCGTATGATTTTTTAACCTCATCTACTTTTCGTGATCATTTTCATATTCCTCTCATTCGCATTCTTCCCCGTCTTCCTATTTCATCTACGAATTATTTATCCAAACTTCGCAAGAAAGACATACCCAACATCCAACAAAATGAAGAGTATTGATTAACACACAATTCTGGTATACATCTAATTGTTTTATTTTCGTTATTCTTGATTCTATCTGACAGTGAAGTTTATTTCAAAATAAAACCCCGTTCTTTTTCCGTTTTCAATTAATTTTATGTGTCCTTAATGTTTTTTTTTCTTTTTGGTTTGTTTATGTTGTTATTCATTAATTGTGCTGTTTTATTTTATTTTTTTTTTCGTTTCTTCTAATGTTTCAAACATACATACTACACAACTTAATTTGCTGAAGATATTTCCTACTAATTAAATTCTTAATTTTTTTCATATTTTGCAATTAAACTCACGCAAATTGTTCACAAAATTTATTTCCGACGGTAAGGTAGTTTATTAGAATAGATAATGTGTAGAGAATAGTCGTATTATTCGTTCCTCAATGAGAAGGGGAAATGCTTAGCGCAAAGAAAATTGTAATGTGTTCCAGAAGACACGTGCAATTAGTTGCCCAACAGTCAGTTTTCAACATTAAAACCCAATGTCACTGCAAACTTATTTCAGTAAATGGCAGTATCGAGATATAAAACAAGCCAGAAGTCAATGAACACTTTCAATGGGTTACATTTTGTTGAAGATACTATGTGAAATTTGCTGTATCTAAATAAGCCTACAGCTAACTGAGACCGCAACTAGACAGCAGACTCACATGGCTTCGTTCCCAACATCCACTATTCATTTCCAATGACATTTATACAAAATCAAAGCCCTCAGTGAGAGAAAAACTTTTATTCAACAGAATGTATTACAAAACTATGCCAGAAGTTAGTCAAACAACAACTAGGTCGACTTTGTTTGGCTGTCAGTTCTGTTCCACTGACATTTGTCAGTTGGCCTTTTGACAGTCGTGCAAAAGTTATCAATAACAATTTACTGTATCAAATCTATTGTACAACAGCTTGTTAAAATTGTTGAAGGATTTTCTGTAAACAAATGCCATTATGGGCGACGATGAACTCATTTCAAAATATAGTCTAACGAATACGACAAATGACACGCCATAATAGTTCCCTATTGCGGTGCCAAAACCCTCATGCGGTACACAAAATGTACATCTGCACCCTCGTAGCGTACTCGCATGGGCCAACCGCATAAATGGGTCACCAGTTTTCAATAATTCTAAAGACAATGGTGTATCACAGTGCTGCCAGTTTATGGTAAATGGTGTATCTTTTCGAGGTAAATTTGTAGACTAAATTAAACGATTAGGCCAACTTGCAAAGACGCATTTCTTTTATCAAAATATCCATCAAAACCATTTGATATACATACATTTCTCAAGGATTACGCATTGAGATGAAACATTGTACATTTTTGGTCAAGAGACTGGCAGCACTGGTTGCTGATTACTGGTAATCGCTATTGAGATCTGTGCGAAAACCTTCTTGGGAAGATTTAGTTTAAATAAGACTGTGCTACGTCCCACAGCTTTGGTCATTTTCGCGAGAAAACTTTCCTCGCCGAATATGAAATGTGAAAAAGGGGATTCCATGTCTACGTTCACGAGTTAACAATCTTCATTTAGCAACTGCATTTTTTTTTCTCGGCATATGCATTTTCATTTTCTTCAAATGTATATCTCAACATTTTATTGCACTGAGTTTGATGATTCATTTCGCAACCACTCAAGTAAGCAACATTTAACGAAACTTAACGAAGAATTCCACAAAGTCAAGCTCTCAAATTTAGTCCATCCACTTACATTGAAATGATGGCCCATTTCGCTGCCACTCAAATAAGCAACATTTGACGAAACTTAACGAAGAATTCTACAAAGCAAAGTTCTCAAATTTAGTCCGTCCTCTTACATTCAAATGACTTTCATTCTTCTAACTTCAAGCCCCACATAGCAGCAACAACTTTAAAAGACACACTTTTTCATAATATTTTTTAATTTCGTTTCTCTCATAACCCCTTCAATCCTCTTCATTTTTATTCTACATTTGTTTAATATTCTCCAAACAACAACCAAAAAAAATTAACTACGAATAGGATTTGTTTTGTTTCTTCTGTATGAAAAAGAAAACAAAAACTTGATTCTAGACACATCCATCCGTCCAGATCAAAAAAAACTCTTGCTAACTGAATCTCTATTTTCTCTTTTTTTCTGTAGATGGTCACGCCTGATGCTCTATTTACCCTCTTTGGTACGTCTGCACATTTTTAAAAATCTATTTTTTATAATTAAAGAATGTATTTTATTTTATTTTACTATTTTTTAATTTTTTTTTATTTTATTTATCTCATTTAACTATTTTATCCTTGAATTAATATGTAATGTATGTGTTTTTGTTTTTTGTTTTGTTTTGTTCTGCATATCTACATATTTGTTGATTCCTTCTTCGTCATGAGTTTCGTTCTTTCTGCGAATCCTCTTTTTTGACTAATTTTATTCTGTTTGTGTTGTACGTGTGCGTGTGTGTGTTTACTTTCTTTTTTTTTTTTCTTGTCAAATGAATTGTTATAAGCTTATTCTGTGATACACAAGAAAGAAGGTCATATTTTTACGAGAATGAATTTATTTAATAAAATAATATGCATTCAAAAATAGTTAAAATATATTTAGAAATGGATTCAAGAATAGTCTGACTGTAAACTGTATACCTGAGTATACGCCAGCCTTGAGGGGATTTGTGGTTACATTGATTTCGCTGCCACTCAAGTAAGAACAATTTAACGAAACTTAACGAATCTAAGCAAAGTGGTTAAAATGTGAGTTGTGTCTGCATTGAGTTCGACTATCGATTCCGCTGCCATTCAAGTATGAACAATTTAACGAAACTTAACGAATCTAAGCATAGTGGTTAATATAGTCACAGCCTGCTGTTACATTGACAGAAAACATTTCAGAGAATCTTCAAACCTGACAACAATTGATAACGAACACCTGAATAGAAAAAAAAATCACCTCATTTCCAATCCTTAAACCTAACCCCCCCTCCCCACCCACATTCCTTTTGTTCCATGCAACTCAAACACACACAAAATCCCCAAACCATAAATCCCCTGCTTAATGTAATTAAAAGACAAACTCAACAAATTCCACGACAAAATGTAACTGAAAATTACTCCGAGACTAGTAGCCACCTCTGAGGAGCAAAAAAAAAGGACACACTGGGTGTTGAACAAGAAAAAAAAAGTCAATTCTACGGCCAAAGGTCCAGGTCCCTGGTTAGGGACATTAAATTGAAACCAAAACAGACAAATGAAAATGACAAAAAAAAAACGAAATCAGCATGAAAAGAACACTAAGGTCATCAAGTAGAAGAAAAAGAAGAAGGCCAACCATTAAAGCTCGAGCACGAACGAGCGCGAGAACTTTTGAAAATGTTGTATTCGAAAACAATTTAAATTCAAGTTGAGCACATTTTATCTACCAGAACGAGTGATTTTATTGCACAGAACTTCGGCTTTTTGTTTTACCGGTAGAATGTTTGTTTTTCGTTTATCCTCGGTTTTTGTTCTCATCCTGGGATCGTTCTCCCATCGTATTAGTGTCGCTGAACCGAAAGTAGAGACACACATTTCCTAATCCCTTAAAATGGAATACATGATGAGTACGAAGTTCGGACGTGTCCAAGGGATGCTGGGCGAACAAAAAAAAAAATGCAAAATGCATAGATAAACGATGAGAAACTTCAAACTGTGTTTTGTATGCTTTGCAAAATATGAACAAGAGACGGATGATGGCACAGAAATGCATGTATCAGTGCATCCTGAGAAATTTAATGATCTCTTTCGAACTGGAAGGGTTTATGTGTGCTGAATGTTTTCTTTTTTCTCCAATATTCATGAATACTAATGGTTGTTGCAGTGTACCATCTGTTTGATATTAAATTGAAATCGAATAAGACGATAAGGTAAGCTGTACTCACACACACATTTCATGGATGGCATTTTTCAGTGCAGAGATGGGAAAACCCATTCAGACACAGTAGACAAGGCTGATTGCACTTTGAATCACTTTTCATTTATTTCATAAAATGCTTGTACAAGCATGATGAATATTCGAATTTGTTTGCATTTGTTTGTCCATTTAAAGGTACGCAGTTGGATTGCTTGTTTAATTAACTCACCTTCGGAATGTGTATCGAAGCCGGGTGAATTTGTGTATTTTGAAATTCGAATTGAATGAGTGAGGAGATGTGTTTTTAATTAGAGGAAAGTTTCAACTCAAAAATTCATATAATTTTTGTGTACTGTAGCTGGGAGAGAAATTCTGAAAAGGGATAATCTGATTTCGATATTAAACAAACGCAGATGGACATAAAATATGGGTGCATTTTGTTTTCTCAATTATTTGATAGGCTGGAATGGAAAGGTTTCAATCTGATGAATTAACAGAAAATAAATACTGTGAAGTTAGGAGGTGGTCGGGTGTCAGTTGTACTCGCATTCCAAGGGTTCCGTACCGTAAATTGTTTGTGAATGTGATACATTCTGAATATTAGACAACAACTTCAAACTATTTTAGTTCACTTTACGAACGAACACACGGATGATCATCCATTTTTCAATTCATTCGGTTTGCATTTAAATACGAAATCAGAATTCATTTTCACTCTGAGTAAAATTCGGCGTCTATATTTAATTCCCGGCAATTCCCGAACAACTTTCTAAATTCACGCTTCAACTCTCTCGAGTCACTGAAAAAGTTCAGACAGACCCACTGTCGAGGAAAAAGGTTCCCAAGATCGTCGTTCGATGTCGGCATAAATCTATAAATGTTGCCTCCATTCGTGAACAATAGCACACACAACACGAGTTCAGCAGGAGTTCTATTGCAATGGCTCCAAAAGCTATCCGAAGCATTAAGTACGGCAAAATGTCAACATTTTGTTGATGGAACCTTAAGATGAGAACGTATTCTTCTTGATTGCGTGGCGCTACCTAACGTCTGTTGCAAAAAAAGGAGCTTGAGGTCCTTGTGCAATAGTAGGCGCCACTTTGTTCGCCCACGTTCTCGGGGTTTTGCTCCACAGCTTCGGAGTTGAAGAACTCCATACAGTTTGTGCGGAATCTTCTCTTTCAAATGCCATCAATGACAACAGCTACCAAAGACTCCAGGCAGAAGAGATCAAGGACTTGCTCATCTGTGGTCAGAATACACGAGCTAGATTTTGTGCTCAGTGCTCTATATTCCTCCTATTTCACAGCCTACTCGTGCATGAGATGTTCGCTCAGAATCTGAGCCCTTAGAGCGTGACCATTTGATGGAATTGTTTTTGCAATGCATTCTCGGCTGTGTGTTAGGAATGTGTGCAGATCATTCCTTCGATATAAGCCACGGCTGTGCATAGTAGACTTTCGAGAAAAGACGCTATCACTCAATGGCCTTCTGAGTCCAAGGAACCAAGACTTATTCTTCGTTTGAACTGTGGACAGATGATGCGTGCTGTTTACCAGGAAGCAGAAGTATGCGATGTCCATGACAAACTCGAGGTTATTAAAACTGCCTCAAGTCACATCATGGCTCCGTCCGTCGTGACGTAGTGCATTGTTGCGTGAACTCTTACGCTGTAGGTCCTGTTCACTCGCACGCAGGTCTACCACGATCTGTAGCGCCATCGATATTATTCTTACTAAATTGTCGATGTTGAGCACATCTTTCCCGCTCACAGCATTATCCTTGTCTTGTCACACGGAACCTCCTAATCTGTGTCAATCCCAGCAAAATGCCTGAAAGCATACACCGTTTGTAATTTGTTGACAACTATTCTGTCAAGGAATTTGAACCTTGACTTTGATTGTGAATTACTCAAAAGTAAACTCCTTGACTCGAGCCTCTTCTTAAAACTCCTCCACAGAAAAAAGTCCATAACTATGACAACTACAAATCAATTCAAATCGGTCAAGTTTCCTCTTCAACCCTCAACCAATCCTTATCCAAGAGATAACAAAGAAAGAGAAAAGCAATTGTCTGGCACACATGGGACTCTCACTCACTCCCTCTGCTCGTCTCATTTAATCCAACGCACAACCCTTCTGCAAATGAAGCCCATTACACAATCACCCACCCACCCAGCCGTGCCTCCCTCCGTGTGTAATCGTACACTAAAAATAAATCTATTTTCAGTAAAATTTGCCCCAAAATGCACCATCTGGCCCCCTTCATCCAATTGACATTCCACATCCATACGAAGACGATTGAGAGTTTTCCAATCTCGTTTCAATGCAGCATAAAATAGCAAATCATCGCATAAAAATCATAATTCAACGCACCTTTATCCCCAGATCAAATTAACTTGCGATTTCACAAGGCGCCCTCCTCGGCAAAAATGAGCGGAAACATTTTTCCAATCGACAAGCAAAAGAATACAGCCACCACCGCCACCACTTCCGCTTGCGCCTAATAATATGCCTCTCGAAATGCGCGTATGCAAAGTAACTACCCAAGTACAAACGACACAGACGTGATGTATCAAACGCAATCCCAGATATCAAGTCCCCACCGTCGCGTCGTCACCGTCCCTGACAAGCAGGGAGGGATGGAAGGGAAAAAAATAACGAAACGAGGATGATAATATTCTATTAAAATCAGCAGGATAATATCTTTAAAGCGCTCGCGTTTATTATTATAATAATAATAGTACTAAAACTCACCGCCCCGATTGCTTTGCAGGGCGTCGCAGACGACCCAGTCGACCGAGGACCACCTCACATGCACACACTTCGCACCGACTCATCATCTCCTCGTCGTCCTCGCAGCCTAAACATTCAATTTTGCAAAAATCGTCGAAGCCATTGAAAATATTAAATTATTCGTCTTCATTTCTCTCCTTTCATTCCCATGCCCCAAACCACCCCTCTACCCCCAATGTCATCCATAAATATTTATTAGTTTGGAAAAAAATCATAAACGAAGGCGAACAGAGGAAAAAAACGCAACGCAACACCAACAACAACAAGCGTTTCAAATAACGAAAGTGTTTTCAATTTTCCTCACCCAGTCATCCAGTCGAGGACGACGACGCCGCACGGGGTGAGCATGCCAAAGGAAGGCAAAAGGTGCCGCGCATTACCTGAGATCCCTCACACATCCATACATGTGTATACAATCCATAACATCTCCATTTTCCCCCGAATGAACAAACAAAAGTCGACACATTCCTTCGCCACCACCACCGTCGCCGTGCCGTGCCGTTGCGGAGCTTGGGATGATTATGGTTGAGAAGGACTGCGAAAGAAATGTTCCATCCTTCCTTGATCCTTGACAAAGTTTCGCCATCACCACCTCCGTTTATAGGGCTGTCGAGAGGAGAGAGAGAAAGAAAAAAACGAGAACCCATTTCCGCATATGATTTTCATTGATAATGTTAGTTTGAGGGTGATGTGGAGGGCGGGAGGGCTGTGTGGTACGTGGAGTACGTGGATGATACGGATACCCATCCGGCCGTTCTCACCGGGTGCGTACACTTTTCGGTTGGATGTGTGGAAATCTAATGCGCCCCAAAATGGATCGAAGGAAGTGATATCTGTTCGAGAGGGATGCAGGTTAGAGGTGACGTCAATGTAGACAAATCCTGTATCCGTTCTCTGCTGCGGAAGTAGCGAAAAATGCCGAAACGAAAAAAAATGGCTTTGTTCTCGCTGCTGGCTCTGTGTGTGCGGTACGTGTGTTGTCGCCACTGTACGTGGCGAACATTCTTATAAATGTGAATTTTATTCATATGCATATTAGAGTATTCTTTCGTCGCGGCGACGGCGACTACGTTGAGTTCTTGATACGAAGACGTCGTCATCGTCGGCCGTGTGTTCTACAGACGTTAGCAGTCAATTTGCTGCTTACACAGTTAGGACATGCTAAAGGATTCACTTCGCACTCGCACACAAGCGCCGCCCATGCATATGTTCGTTCGCTGAGACTGAGATAATGGCTCCCGATGGAGCACTTTTGAATCGATAATAATTCATCTAAAAGATACTTTCCATGCTAACTTTCGTTCGTTACACTCGTACGCTTTCTATTTTTCCCTACGAATAATCACGACGTGAATTCACCCATCTACACCCGCCGCCGTGCCGTGCCAGTCAGTCTGTCAGAGTTCCTCGACTCAGGCCCTCCTTCAATTTGTGTTTTTTTCCTCTTCTCTTTTTTTGGCATTTCTCTCAAGTGGAGAAGATGTTTTGGATGTTTGCGAAGTCTTCTTCAGTGAATTGAGAACGAGAACGTAGCAGATTTTGTTCCAGTAGATTAGCATTACCATTTCCTGGGATATCCTACTCGATTTGCACGTTGAACGAGTCTATACCCACCTCCCTGCCTCAGCGCGAGTCATTCACCACAGTCCTTACAGCCGCGCCAGAAAAAAAGTGAAGAATTTAATATTCCACAGCGAATTGGGGGTGGGCCTGGTGGGGTTTGGCTGTGCGGAGGTGCGCAAGTAAACTTGTTCGAAGTTTAAATGAATTATTGATCATAAAAGTGAATTCAATGGCTAAGTGATTTTGTTATACCATGATGCGCTCCGTTGCATCCTCTACCCCCCCCCCCCCCTCCCCCCCCCTTCCACTTGCATGAAAGGCTCTGCTGGAGCATACGATATTCGATAAACGATCAAACATTCTCAGTCTGTTGGCCAGACAGGTAAAGTCAGTTGAGGAAAAAGTGCAGTTTTCGGTTTTCCACCAGCAGAGTGGATGGACCCTAGGACCGTGTTGCTGCACTCCTGAAAGCAGATTTAGGTTTCCTTAATAGTCGAGAGCGTAAGCAAAAAGCAGCCAGCAGGCCATGACTGTTCTCTAGAGATAATTGATGGGCCACCGCAGGACTATGGTGGGCCGGAGAGAGTTAGCTTAGTTTCTACGTTAAGTTTTTTTCTGTTGCCTTCTTCTGCATACAGAGAAGTGTAATAAATTAGCACTCAGACATTTCCATATTTCCGAGGGAAACGGGGAGAATCCTTCTTGGTAGCTGCGGGAGGATTCCTTGGGATAACTTGGGTGTAGAACGGATCCAAGAACAGGACAGATTTATAGGCGTTTGGAATCAAAAATATTGCAAGAAGATGAAGATTGAAGAAACGGATTAAGCTGTGTGAGCGCACTTGCAAGGCGGCACGGTAAGGACTCTTGAGCATCTTCCCTTGATCGATGCAAGTCTTTGAGCGGACGTCTCTTCAATCATGTATGCGCTGAGCAACACTGTCTGTGTGTGAATTTATGTGTCGGTGGATTGATGGGAAGAATCATGGTTTCATTTCAACAACAGTCAGCTACGGTCCTCTCATAAAAGTGAAGGGCCGGAAATGATTGAAAAAGTTGCCTGTCATTGCGTTAAGTTAAGCTATAGCGAATGCTGCATTCAGGGACATGACCCACTTAGACCCTAACCCGGGTCCACTGTGCGAGTTCATGTAAGGCGATGACTCGGTCGAAATAACGAACATATCGCAGCCGTTAGTTCTGTTCGTTCGTTCAATGCCGCTCAAAGACATTGGGAATATGTCAGTCCATAGATCAGTCTCAGATGTGCATCCTCTCAAGATCAATTTAACGCAAAACCTGAAGTCTTTGATCATTTTAAGCGCTGAATCTTCTGCTTCTTATGTGTGAAATGCTATTTTCCGTCAAGATTTTGTTCCAGACCAAGGCATGGGTTATGTTGTGACAGTCAATTTGGCGGATGCAGCTTCAACAACACATGTAGCTGCTATCAACAGCTACAGTTCGGAGCGGTCCTGGGCCTCAACGAATGCATTGAAGTTAGTTGCATTCCATTGCTTGACATTAAATCGTTCTAAAATTGCTATAGGTGCGGAAACTTTTCTTAAATGTGATTAATTAAGTTCAACAAAGAGTTGTTATGTATTTACACAGACTTTGTCTGAATATTGGAGCTACGTCAAGGTCTCTATGGCCGATGCTGAGCAAGAGGAGATCAACCTTATTGATCGGCTTCAGTCGCAAGAATATACGCACGCTAATAAGAGTCCACACCGGGGACTGTGCTTTAGGTGCACATGTAATGCGTCTGTACCTACTTTTGCAGAGATGAGGAAGAAACAGAATATATCCAACATCTGTTCTGCGAATGCCCAGCCCTAGCAGCTAAAAGGCGACACCTTTAAGGAAAAGGACTACTTCATAGAACACTTAAGCAGTGTTGAACTGAAAAAACTCCTTCGATTCATGTTCGAATCCGACTGGATTTAAGATCACGGTAGTTTAAGACACCCCCTAACACGAGCACGGCCCCAAGTCCCACCTATATATTTACACCCAAAATAATCTTACATACAAATGCAGCCAACAGCGAACCTGTGAAAACAAGCACTGATCCCCTTCAGCTGTCATCAACTCTCGTTAGTTTAGCAAACAATTCAACAATCTATTTTTGAATGCATATTAATCTGTTTAATTTATACTTAAGTGGCTTTTGTAAATTTTATTAATTAAATCAGTACGCAATTACAAGGATAATTTTTACTCTTAAATGTTCTCCAGTTTAGATGTGAAAAAAAAACAAACCACAAATTATTTAACAATTAACGATGAAAAATCTAATTAATTAAACTATTATCAATTTAGGTGTATATGGTGATGTGCAGCGTGTAAAAATTTTGTACAACAAAAAGGATTCAGCTCTCATACAGATGGCCGAGCCTCAACAGGCATACTTAGGTAAGTTAATGTCACGTTTTTCTTTCCAGTGAATGAGGTCTTAAAAAAAATATAAACTAAATAATTTAACTGCTAGGGTATCTATGTCTGTCCCTTCGACCGATACTAACCTATTTAAATGCATTGATTTCGCCATCTATGGCACTGATCTGTGTACACTAGTATTCGTAATGATTTGGAGGATATTTATTGACTCAGTCGTATCCTGATAACTTTTACAGTCCATGGAAATAGAGCACAGTTACTTAATTTGAAATACAGTTTACTTCTGTAAAGTTTTCTGTTTTTCTGGCGTGTGTCAATTGCGAAATGAATGTGTCGCGTGCAGTGTGGTATTAAGCTTGTTGGCACCAGTAGAAGATGCGATTAGTTGCTCCATGTTAAGACTGTTCAGCCGGTGAACGACCATTGATGTATAGCGCTCTATAACTTTCTAGTCTGTTCATCTGTTGTCAATTATAACATCAGTGCATTGGGCTCACCATACTTTTCACTTCCATTAGAAGTGAATCAGTTATACAGAAAGTTTAAGATAAAGCTTCCGTCACTTCAAACTTCAAAACTTCGACTCCAACTGTCATAAGAGTGAATTAATTCGCTTTCACTTAAATGAGCAAAAGTGAAGGAAACTTAACGAAACTCAGGGAAGTCGTTATTTGCTCGATTGCTTAAGTTGACTAATGGATCCATACATCCATGGAGCCAACTGTCATTTAGTTACGTATAGAACGATTTATTTCGCTTAAACTCAATTAAGCAAAAGTCAACGAAACTTAACGTAACTGAAAGAAGTTGTTATTTGCTCGATTGCTTAAGTTGACATACATCCATGGAAACAACTGTCATTTAGTTACGTTTAGAACGATTTATGCCACTTCCACTCGAAAAGTGAACGAAACTTAACGAAACTGATGGAAGTCGTTATTTGCTCGATTGATTAAGTTACTAATGACTCCTTACATCCATGGGGCCTTTAGTTGTCAATTTGGCTGTTGCGAATAGCAGTGCTGCCAAGTTTACATGACCTCTAACGAATCGCTCGTGCTGTAGGTCGGTTATACCAGATTTCCAGGGTTGAAAACAATTCTCTGGCAAATGTCGATTCCCCCGATCTAACAGCAGTCCTTAAGCAATCTTAAAAATTACTGAATTAATAGAACATGCCACACATCTGTAGCTGCAGTAGTTCCACAGGGACTGTAGTCGTGTTGATGAAGTGTAATCCACTTGCACCAAAAATAACAAAGTGAATTAACTGAAAAATATTTCATCAGCATTAATCATTACAAGCAGTGGAAAATAATTCTCTTTTTGTGTGGGTGATATTTCGTTTATTCCTCTGCCGGCTGACATACGCTTCATTTTGAATCTACATTCTTTTCCCGTTGCGTTCCCGTTGATTTTTTTGTTGTTGCTGTTGCTGTAAGGAACATATTAAATATTTAACAAATAATTAATTAAATGCCTGTGGAATGTGGAATGGGAGTACACATGAAACAAAAGAGAGAAAAGAATAAATACAACAATTGAACAACGACCACCCAATGCGTACAAAGAGGATAAATGCAAGCAACTCATACCCACCTGAATTCCATCTGAATGAAGTAATTTGCCATTGGGACTCTGTACTGGGAATTACCATCGTTCCACACCAGGGCCACGGTGTCCTGATGCAACTGATGGGAGCAGCGGCATTGCTGCTGGTGAATGCTGAATGTGAATGCCGACGCTGAAGGAATTCATATTTAATAATATGTTTACGGGAGTTGGTTGGCGGGCTGCGTGGGGTGTGGTGCTCCTCCAACATTTGGTCCAATATGTATTTTTTAAGTCCCGTCATGGATAGATCCGCAAACGTGAAACATATCCTTTCTCCCGCCCTTACACACACACCCACGCACGCCCACACAGACCCATGGAGCCTTTGTGTTGTGCGCATTTAGTGGGAGTTAAGAATTTTTTAATAAAGGATAATTTATTTTTGCTGAATTTTTCCTATAAATAATTATTGTCACCAGGTGGCAATGGTGTTGCTGGAATGCTTTGTCGAAACCGCTTTTGTGTCGTATGCATGCACCCGGAGTAGACTGTGGCGAGGATTTACCGGCGCGGTAATACCGAACAAAAAGGGCCGTGACAAAGGATGGATGGAATGTCATGCATTTTGTTTTTCAAAATCTCTCCATGATTGGGAAAATATTTATTCGGAAAATGTTAAATTGCACCGACTGTTCGGAATTTTGCCAACATATTCGTCAAAAGCCCGAAATTCAAAAGTTCGCGGAGTCGAGGGTTGGGACTGGTATGCAACGGATTCTGTTCGTTCTGGGATGAATTCAATAACTTTTATTTTACGATGGTTTTGAATCGTTTTGTGACCTCCTAAGAAACTTCTCCAAAAAGGGAGACCAAAACACCGTAATGCTTAGATGTACGATAAAATTCCGATTGGTTTGCCAAAGAGTTGCTGTCTGGTGCGTCATAGCAGGCCTTTTCTTCTTATGCAGGATCATCCATTTTGTGGTTCCAAAAGTGAATTAAACGTCTATGATTGACTGTGTTTTTATTTCAGCATATTTCCTTGGATCTGGCCACTCGATTCTGACTTCTGAATTTCCGATCACTTTTCGCCACATATCAGGCAATAACTCGGCTAAAACAAGACGAATATTCGCTTTCAAAGCGTGAAGATTTTGTCCAGAAACAAAGTCCTTTGTACAGCGCCACAAACTTTTATCCAAGGTCGCTGTCCAAGTAAACAACACACATTCCCTGGTCAGATGGTTTGAATTATGAAGTGAATCCAACTCTTTAAGGGTTTACATGTGCTTCTAAATGCAAAATACGACATTTTGTGCCGTCACACAAGTCCACTAAGACTCTAAGACATCTGCAGGGGATACATTCCCTTCCAATTTGTATACAGTTGTGCTTATAGCACGCTCAGAGCGAAGCGTGATTAAAACAGGGATGCCGAATCCAATTTGTTGCCTGTTTGTGCACACTAAACCTCTAATTGACTTAACCTTTTGGACTTCAAAATAGTCAAATGTTGCTACGACACTCTACAATCCCTTGCCAGGCACAACAAAGTGAAGCTTGGCTGGGTCCCTGGACACAGAGGGATTGCTGGCAACGAATCCGCAGATGAGCTCGGAATCTGTATTTATCTGTCCTGAACGTAACAGCAGTCACAACTCTAATGGGAAAACAAACTTCGCCTAGACCAGTGGACACATGGTCATGGTCTTAGGCAAACGAAACGTTTAAACCGGCCTTATTCATATAAGGAAATACTCAATCTGAACTCAATCAAGCGGGTTTTACAAGAGGGGACAAAAAGAAGCTATTTGACAATTTTTCCATTACGTTTAGATCGATCGATTCGTCTAAAAACATTGATTCAGTTGCTATTTCCGAAACACGACTCTGAGTCGGAGAGAACTGCCAAGGGAGTCATTTTACTGCAGCTAGTCAGTCAAAGTGCATTTTCTGCAGCGAACCTCACCCTCTATACTAATGTCGAACATTTTTAAACACGAAGAGGAAAACATTATTGCGAGATGGGCATACATCAAAAGAGTGAAGTTAGACTCACAATCACGTAACTCCCTACTGCCTATCACTGGTGATGGGGAAACAGGAGGAACGTCAAAAAACCGAAGCGAAGAGTCGCTACAAAATGTCAAAGCAATAAGATGGTATCACTAGCAACCGCACATGGTGAACATATCCGAAACTAAGAATTTTGTGTTAATTCAATCGCAAAATGCAAGCTAAATGAATACAAAATTAATAAAATTAATGCTAACCTAAAAAAGAAGGCGCCAAAAATACAAATTTGCAAATCGCATAGTTTCACGATACATACACAAACAAATTTTCGCTGATTTGTTCAATACAGCCATCAAATCATCCGCCCAGATTAGATCCACTGCAACATTCGAGGCATGCAATAAACTCTAGTAAAAAATGCAAAACGCACAGATTCAGGGTCTCTGAAGATTGATGAGAAAACTCGGCAAGCGAACAAAATTCTACTTCCGCAATAATGAATCGAACACCAGTCGACTTAAGGAAGGATGCCTGCACAAGTAAAAAGTAACCACTTCAACAGTCGAGAGGGCCCACTTAAACTGTATGCCGCCTGTGATGTCATAAAATTTCAAATATTCCCCTGATTCGACAGTCTTCCATCTGCACGGCTTCGTTAGGTCTTTTGAACTTTCTGAAGTACACACATTCCTCTAATCCCACGTACTTAACTCTCTCAAAACTACTCTCACTTTTGCTATCCCCAGGGAATGTTATCTGTGCCCCTGGCTCCTGTCTCCCTTTGCAGATGAAATCAATTCCCCATTAGAAATTCATTCAAAAATTGTTCGAACTCCACGCGCATACTGATGAATTTCCAAAAGGGAACAACAATCGCAGTCGAAAAAAAAAATGAAGAAGAAAATCCTTCGTGTTAGTGCTCTGCACACTCCCCCCCCCCCGAGTGCTGTTGAATGAGGCAGAAGTCAACCATATTGCCCGTGCACCTCGAGAGCAAGAACAGTTTATGGAAATTTCAAATCAGTACGTAAACTAGGTACAAAACTACTCCGCTTCAAACAACTTAAAGCTAACACCCCATCGAACGAGCGAGGGTAAACTAAACATCCGCCGCACACATCCTTCCCTGACACACTGGCATGCGGCCGTGTGTCTATTTGCAGGATACGACCCCGAGGGTATAGGTGCGATCCAATAACGCCAGATATGATGTTTGCTTTCACTCTGCCAGGATCCAAACTCACAATCACTGCATCCACTGATTGCATGCCATCAGACGTGTAGTGCAATCTTAAGAGGGGGGCGACCCACTCACACCGTCATCTTCCCCCCTCTCACACACACACACACATGGAAGGAAAGGCGATGATGAAGAAAAAAGGAATTCAATAATGCAATCCTATTAATTTTAATTAAATTAAATGTCCTGAGTGTGCCTGGCAAGTTATCCTGGCATTCATTCGGATGATGAATTCCGCGCTCAAGCGAGCTCCGAGCACCGAACGAACACCCATCACATACTCCGCAACGCCCAGAGTGGGTGGTGCGGAAATTTGCATGCAAATATCCCTTTTAATCGGATTGCATTGGGTGGTGAACAGCCAACCCAGTGCACAGCAACTGTGCTGCAGCAAAACTCAAATCGAACGCGCGTAGCACGAGGATATCAAAACATTCACCCAGGAGCAGATCCAGCAGCAAGGTACAAGGAGTTCAAAATTCGAGTTCATGGCATCTACGAGTATTGCGTGCTTGGCTATCTACGCAATCCCATGTCATGAGGTCTGCATTTGTGTTCCTTCGCAATATTAGGGGCGCAGTAAATTATGCAAAATCTCAATCCTTGCGAACCGAACCACCGACCGAGGTGTGATCGGATGAATCGATGGAAATGTCTCCGCAGCACAAAGCGGGCATAAGCGCGAGCATACCTGGTCTTCGCAAAAATTGTTTTAGTATCCACCCATCCGATGGCCAACGACGCACCGACCTCTGTCGATATCTAAAGTTATGCAAAACCGGCGCTCACCACCACATGGTGCCGCATGCATTCCTCTTTTTGCCGATCTCCCCTCGAACCACTGTTCCATTTGCCAGTTGCACAGCAACGAAGCCTCGAATCCCTTCTCTGGAGTCCATTAAAGTAATAACTTAATATTTATCCCCAAATGGCAAGGGTGTTGGGGTGTACTTTGCCAAACAGCAAATGCGGTCCTTTGGAGAATTCGTTATCATCACAATTAGAGCGTCGGCATTTGTCTCGCATCTCGACTCATTACCCGGTATGGTAGCACTGCCGATACACATGCAAGAGGGAAGTACATTACTTCAAGGATTATCGCAAACGCCAGGATCTCTGTGTTGCTTGCTGCTGCTGCGGTTGCTTTGCATTTGTGTCTTGTCACTGGACCTGTGTAAGCATGTTGCAAAATACACACAAAACACACGACTCCTCTTGGGTCAATGTGGACACAGCGCGCCACACACAGGGATGGCCAAGTCATGATTTTATATTAAAATTGTATTACTTTGATTCTTTTCCCTTTTTTTTTTGTTTGGTCTTGCTGTTTACGAGCGGGTGGGTGTGGGTTTTTACGGAGTCACCGAATCTCTTCTACGAGGAGATTCCATCTAATGAGAAAAGGATTATATGAGAAGATGGAATGGTCTACCTTTGCCATCACCATCACCGCACAGCGCCACAGTACCACAGCACACCATCGGCCGGCCATTAAAATAAGGTAAAGGGGAATAAAAACGAGAGTCAGGATGAGGACGACGACACGTACTAGAGAAAGGTCCTCTCATAGCTGACTGTTGCGAATCGGTTGGCTTGTTGTTTTATGATGATAATGGATTATTATTATTTCTATGCTTGATTTACGATGATGAGACGTGTATGTTTGTCAAGGATCAACATGAAATGTGTAAACCCCTTTTTCGGCTTTGGGGTGGCAGCATGGTGATGGCAAAGCAAGATGTTGGCATTTTATTTGAGTTTTTTTTACCGCCGCATACCCTGCTGGCAATGTTAATGTAATTTTGAGATATAAGTACACACGTTTACTATTAAATAGATACGTGAATGAGTCTTAAATGAATTATAAAACGTCTCCTACACGAGACGGCATGTTATCGTGACAAACAAGTCATTAACTAGATTTAATTTCAATTTAATGGTGAGTTTACTTTTAATGTGTACATATGTTGGTGCGGATAAACCAGTGTCATTTTATACGTCATTTTGTTCGCATTAAATTTGAAGTATTCTCCCGAGAGGACGCGTCGTGCCATGCATGCGTTGGCATCACCGCCGCACCGGTGCGTGTTGAGGGACAGAGGAAATGAAAATGCCTTGCTATGGCCAAATCGAATCGGTGGGCTGGGGCGGGCAAACACGACTAGCAGATTTGTTTTATTGAGTTGACATTACTTTTTGAGGACTTCCATTAACGAATTCCCGTGTGAGTCTTAAAATTAAGTAAGTGTACCCCTTTTTGCGCACGTGGCGTGGGGAGTGTAGGCTTTTTTAACATTTCTCACCTCAATGTGACGGTTTATTTGCTTATATCTTCTTCTATCTCAGAAGAGTGGATGTAAGCTGGCCTATCTTTTTAATTCAACGACTTAGACTAAGGTCACACAGTGGTCGACAGTGCTGCCAGAATTTTGATTCTTTAATTCACGACTTTCGCTGAATGATTCTTGAGAAATATAAAACATTTTCAAAGGACATCTCGTGAGAAGAAACTTTTCTTACATCCTCTGACCAAGTCAACAAAATTGGGCTTCAAATTTACCTCGGAAGAGTAAATTGGCAGCACTGGTGTGTGATTGAATGAAGGATTGATGCAATAAACGCAACACTGTTGGTCAGAGTTTGTCATGGAATACTTTGAAACGATTATCCAAAATTTATCAGCGGTTTTCATTTCACAAATGTCAGTTGACACTCAATTTGTAGGAGAAGTGTCAAAAATGCCTGATTAACTGTCAAATATGCATGATTAACTGTCAAAAATGCTTGATTAACTGTCGAAAATGCCTGCTCAACTGTCAAAAATGCCAGATAAACCGTCAAAAATGCTTGATTAACTGTCGATAATGCCCTCTCAACTGTCGAAAATGCCTGATAAACTGTCAAATATGCATGATTAACTGTCAAAAATGCCTGATTAACTGTCAAAAATGCCTGCTAAACTGTCAAAAATTCCAACAAGGTCATCGATGGGTAAGGAGACAATCATCTGAGAAGTCGCATATCTCGAAAATACTTTGGATTGCGACGTAGTCATTGTTCGTCAAGACTCGTAGCTCATTGGCCACATAGCCACAGTCATCATCTTCTATGTATTTCTATTGTACCGTCATCATCGTAATCCGACATCCTTAGAGATCCTAGACGGGCTAACCATAAACTTAATCAAAGAGGCTATTTTTTATTTTTCCACTTTTTCACCCTGTTTTCATCGGCATTCTTTCCCCAAAATCTTGCACGGCTGAAAAACGTTATTGCGTCTCTATCCAGCCATTGGCACAAGAGAGTTTAGGCTTCTTTATAATTCTGAGCCTCGCTTCAACAAATACCGAGGTGCAAAAGTTAGTAATTACCATGCAACTGCCGGGTGGACACATGTAACCAGTTCGTTAAAGATCACGAGTAAGCATCGTTTGCTTCCAAAAAAGAGTGCTCTCCTCCAGCGCAAGGGTCTGTATTATCCCGGCAAAGGATGGAAGTCACATAGCATTAATTTCGTCTGAAGAAATAATATTCATTCCACTCACCGCCCACTCATAAAGTTGAGAGACTTTGGTAAAAGTAAAGACACAGATTGAGAGAGAACGGATTTGATGAGGGAACTCCATCATAGATTCAGCCACCTCTTCCTTCGGCAGCTTATCGAATCCAGTCGCAGATGGCACAAGCATTCTCCCTATAAAACCAGACTAAAAGAAAACGAAACCTAAATTTAATCACTTCAAAACGACTCGTCAGTAAAACAAGAGACAGAAAAAAAAACGTGTATTTTATGAACAAAACTACCCGATTGCCTTGTATAGAATGGCAAATGAAAATTCCATTTCTCGTAAAGCAACTTTTTACTGCTGCTGCTGCTGCAAACATTTCTTTCACTCACTGCTTGCTGCTCCCTGGTCTCCTGTTGGTCGTCCCGTCACTGCCCTATCCATGCGTTCAATCGTCCAATTAGCAGAGGAGAAAAGGACTTTTAGTGCTTGTGCCTCACAATGTCAGGACATTGTAGAATCCCATAAATTGTGGTAGCAATTCGAATAAAATAATGTTTCAATCTCGACCAAACCTGCAACAGCCGGCGCTTGTGAAATCATAAAATCCATACAGAATCACAATCCGCCCGTCTTTGCCTAGGTGGGAAGCATATATTTTTTTTTTTTATTAATTTTAAAATGTCCTTTTTTTCTTTTCTATTTTGAATGATTTATTTACGACGTCAATTAATGTCATTCACCACCCTACGCGCCGCGCCGAAAGTATCATAATTCCCACTGACACTTAGGCTGGCTAGGAGAAATCGCCTTTCGAATGGAATAGAAAAGTTGCTCAAGATCTGCGCAAAACAAGGAAAGTCAGTCAAAAAAGGACGTTTTTTGCCCCAAAATGTATACCATCCATTATCGTTGGTTGTGTGGTGGACGGGGGGGCGTAGGAAATAACACAAGAAACCATTACGAATCCAAGGATTATGTGCATGTATAGCTTAGTATATACACGTGTACAGTCTGCATCGTCTTTGAGCTCAATTTGAGCAGAGATGGGGAGTGTAAATATTTTAGTAGGTAAGGACATATAAAAATTATAGTCCTTCGCTACGATGGGAGGATAGGGGAAAGAGAATAACAAAAAAAAAATAAAACACAAACAACAAGTTAAAGTTAAATTACTGAACAGCAGCTTACAGGTAGACAGCGCTCCTCCGGTCAGACAAATCAAACGGTGGATGGGAGGATAGTCCTGTGGCCTTTGGTCGAGTCTACTGCCACGGCAAGGGGACAAACTGAATAATATGCACACAATCATTGGAAAAGAGGTTGAGTGTATTTGCTGCTAGTAGGATGCATATTTTCGCTTTGCCTAACCAGAAGACTCTTCAATTGACTTTGCAGTAGATTCTGTTGTTGTTTTCTTCGTTTTTTTTTTCATCCACGTTTTCCAGTCATTCCATCGTTCGTTTGGGAAATCGGAATCCTTATTTATTTATGGCGTGGGAGGGGGCGACCATGTCCTATTACAAAAGTGTCAATAGGAAGGATGGAGACATATTTATTGTTTTGCACGTTTCTCTTCTTACCTTAAGGAGGAAGAGTGGGCAGCCAGCAGCTAACGAGCATTCTCCTCTCAAGGAGAGTACAATCGATTGCACATTTGTACGTATGTACATCGGAAATGCATTTCTCTGTATTTGAGTATGAGCATATTTATTGATAGGGAGCACAAATGCCCGCGGGAGTTGAAGAGCCTTTGTTGATATTCCGGTTAAAGGATCAACAGCAATACTTTAATTACCCAAATATGAAAACAATGTCTCAGGGAATCGTGCGGAGATGTGGACACACCCACGTCCTCCCTCCCCGATGACAGAGTGTAATTTCAATTATCCTATCTACGGGTTAATGATAATTTTCCGCCGATTTTCCGCTTCTTTCCTCTGCCTCTGCTGAGGCTCGTTCGTGCGAGTTGAAATGAAAAATAAAGAAGATAAATATTTCATTTTGTCCTTTTCGTATGTTTATCTACGAATGAGAAACAATCACCTGGCATGGTATGAAATTGCGGGTCGAAGCACTCCTGAAAGCCATTTAAGTAGATATAAAGGCCTGTGGGTGAACTGAAGTATACCTCGGCCTCGGCCACATTGTGGTGGCCTGAACTCATTTATAGGTAATCTTTAGTCGGTTCTGCGGATGCAACCAGATGAGAGAAAACCGACAAAAAAAAGGGAGGGCGAATAAAAGGAAACGGTATGAAAATATCATTATCCTTTCGTTTTTGTTGTGTTTTTGTATTCCCTCGCTCTCCCAGTGATTATCGACAATCGAGGCGATGTGACAAAAGGGTGAAAATAATTTAAGGCTACATGTTGGTGGCGTATGCTCATCCGATTAATAGGTACATTTAAAATGAAAAAAAAAACCTTTGTTTTCGCGGAGTTACTCAATGCTTGCGGCAACCACGAAGGATATGTACAGCGGGCTTAAATAATATTTTTTAACTTCAATTTGAATAAAGGCTCTTTGTGCAATAATTACTCTCACGTCGTCGAGGAAAGACATTTTTGACAAGGATATTGAATTTCCTGCGCTTTTATCGCCGATGTGTAATTTGCGACGTGCTCAGATGACATGTCGTCAGAGTCTTTTATTGAGAGTGGATGTTCTTTTTTTCGCTTATTTTTTGAATGCTCGTGGCGTTGTGGTCGACATCTAGGTTCGATGCCTGGTACGACTCCACCTCTTCCGAGTCACTGACAACAGAATCAAAGAGTCTGTCTAGAAAAAGCTTCTCAAACTTGGTCGCTCGGAGTCGGCATAAAACTGTTGGTTCAATGTTCGGACTGCAGTTCAAAAAGAAGGAGATTCGCTTCGCTTTTATGAAGAAAATGCTTTGTTAATTGAAACTGATAATCTTCTTAGAAAATATTGGTTTTTCTTCGCATTTTTGTACACCTCCATATTTCGAAACGCGATTTCTGAAGTCGCTGTTTGGTGTGGATTTTGGGCTGGCGTCGTCATCGGCCCATATTTCTTTGAAAACGCCGTTGGCCTGGTTATCACCGTTAACGGCGAGTGCTATAGGTCGATAATGACCAACTTCTTTTGGCCTGAAATGGATAATTTGCACATGTGGTCTCAACAGGACGGCGCTGCGTGCCACACAGCTTACGCCACATTGGAAATTCTGCACGAGCGATTGGAAGAGCATGGTCGTCTCACGTGGAGCTGATGTGAACTGGCCACCGAGACCTTTTCTTGTGGGGTTTTCTGAATTAGCAGGTCTATGCGAATGAGCCACAAACCACAGCGGCCAAAAGAAACCATGACATCGGTCAAATTAAGCCTGATTTATGCGTCAGAGTGAACATTTCGGATGCGCGCCACCCAGAGAAGCCGCGGCGGACATTTGAACGACGTTATATTCTGCACACAATGGCATCGATAGACCTTTCCAACGAATAATCAGATGTCGATGATAACTGGCACACACTTTGTTTTATTTAAATTTAAAGATAGGAAGCGCTTAATGAAATGCACTTTATAATGCAGTGACCTCAATACAAGTGCTTTTCTTGGAGGTGGTGAGCTTTAAATTGAAATAAAACATAAATAAATGATTTTACTTGGCAGATCATCTTACGGCGCTAATGTTTACATATGATTTCGAGCATGTGACCACCTCCCGACTAGCGCATACATGGTGTTCAATTTTTACATCCTCTTCCCAGCAACGCGTCGAATGTCGGCTACCAAGGTCAAGTGTACTATACCGCTCACTGTTGACAGTAACATGGACCAATGATTCCACCAGCAAAACGGTGTTTGTATCTACAATGGCTCTAGTTTGAGTTTCTCGAATTGAGCCACGTTCTTCAAAATGCATTTTTAAACGTTGCTCCGGCGTGAGTGTCTGCATTGTGTACTGTCAAAACAGCTGTCAAAGTAAACGAATGAATTTAAACCAAAAACCCTCTATGCATAAATAAAAATCCACTAACATTATGTTTCCTTAAATTTAAAATTATTACAAATCAACGTCCATAATTAATTTTATTTTTCCTTTCAATTCCAGCAATGACTCATCTTGACAAATTGCGTCTATGGGGTAAATCTATACGTGTTATGGCTAGTAAGCATCAAGCTGTGCAATTACCAAAAGAAGGACAACCTGATGCTGGATTAACCCGTGATTACTCACAGAATCCATTGCATAGATTCAAGAAGCCCGGCAGTAAAAATTATCAAAATATCTACCCACCATCGGCCACATTGCATTTAAGTAACATTCCGTAAGTATCCCCTCATTCCCTTGCAAAACATTCAAAATGCACGAATGTTCTGCTTAAAATTCAAGCACACATTTCATTTATTTTCTTCAAATCAACATCGAAACCACACGAATAGTGTTCTTCCTGCTTGCGTTGCTCTAGGAGAGGTTTTGTCTTAAGTCCCCCCCCCCCCCCCCCCCGAATAGTCACACAAAAGCGAGTCCCTAATAGGATGAGCACTGATGAGAGAGAGTCTTGTTTAAGTATTGAAAGTCGTCCCCTTAACGAAACCAAGCGCCGCCTGCCCGCCCACCCATCACCGCTCATTATTATTCCGTTTATTGATTGTAATACACCTGAATGAAAGGGTCATATCGTGAATTCGCAGATGGTCACCCTCTATAGATTTGCTTATGATTTTGTTTCTGTTTTTTTTTCTTTGCACCCCTCCCTGCGTATTTTCCACCCATCGGGCTAACCCCTTGTTATTTGTCCAGCGAACCTGCTCACGATGGTCCAGCACAAGAAAGGAACGAACAAAACAAAAAATATAGAAAAAAGAAACGTCCCTAATATAATGTCTCAGGTAAGTCCTTTCGTCCTTTTGAATATAAATGGATCTGTTATTCTCTCCCTTCTCATCTTTATCTTTGCCACTGAACAAAAGACACAAAGACAAAAAAGGATTAAAGGAAGCCCCCAGCTGCAGGGCGTAGAAGACGATGAGAAACAAAATCAAAAAAAGCTAGCAAAAAAAAAAACGAACGAACTCTTACATCTTGTTACCGGAATAGGGCTTAGAACAAAAGCCCACCTACAGTAGGGATCCCTTTTCTTTTCATCAATTCATCAATCAGAATCACAGTTGTAAGCAGAAATTTTGACAGAAAATCTCTGCGAGACTTTAAAGCGAGCGAAAAGGTAACCCGAGCCGCCAACTCAATGAAGGGTATGGACTTTGGAAAGTTTTTGTTTTTTTTTTTTTTGGGCAAAAGTTTTGCTTTCTTTCACTTCCACCCTTTGCTCGGAGAATTTTGCTTTTGTTTTCGACCAAATTTGTGAAGGCTACAGAAACTTTGATTCTATTTCGGTTTTCGGTTTGCTGCGTTCATAGATAGATAAGACTCAGCTGTGTGATTTGTTTATTCTTCTTTTGGTGCGAAAAAGTTTTGACCTAGTTCGAAGAGAAACAACTTCGTGTTGACTTCTTTCATCGCCAAAGTGATCGGCACCAGAGTGAAGGGTTGTGCTTGTGCGTTATTTATGCCAAAGACTTAAGAAAAGAAGAATCCTTTCGCGTGACAACGTTGGACATCCCTGCTTCATATCATATTCACAATCGATTGTCATGATATTGTTGCAAAGATATTCACTCTGTTTGTTTCGTTGACAATTTACTTGAACAAGTGCTTCTTTGATTCATATTTTAACAGTGGATTGCACTAACTTACAAAAATGAGACCGACGAACGTGAACAGTGCTGTATTTTTGTAATTTTTTGCATATTTGTCTATACTTTTCTGTCTGTGAACTTTATTGAATGTATGCCCTGCCCTTAGGCGTCAGCTTAAAGTAAGTAACCTCATCCTTCGTGTCCTTCCTCGAACCAAAACTTTGCCGTTTCTTCTCAAGACATCTTGTTCTTCAATTGTTGCACGACTTATCCCTCCTCTGGAGCAAATTCTCGCGTCGGAATTCTGGAAAACACCTTTCGTCCATTGCCTCGCACTTGTACAAGTCATCTTTCAATTTGATCAACAATTCTTTGCAGTCAGTTGATGGTCAATCGTACTATTGTTCAATTTTTGTGTGACGCCTTCAGAAAGTTACTCGTATCTCTGTACTAGGATGTAGACTTTTCTATGAATCCAACTTGGAATCGTTGAAATCTGAAGCAACATTCAACAGAATCTACGTTTAAGGAAACTTTTATCCTCTGGCAAAGTTTTCAGTGGATCCCTTTGATCTCCCTTCAAACCAAGCTCACACCTTGCACCCTTTACGTTGTTGGCATAGATCACGAATGCATTTTTTTAGAATTAATTTTAGTCTCCACTTGTCTGCTGAGTAACAACGCAAAGCACGGCGCGGCGGTGAAAATTTCTGTCGGTAGCAAAATGGAATGGGGTTTTGCATGTACCTGCATGTTGTAGTTGTTAAATTCACACCTATGCCAGGATATTAGCAATCTTAATCTTAAGTCCCCTCAGCCGTTTTGAAGCTATAGCCCCACAAACATTCAAACGCATTATTTGTACGATTTCTGGCGAGTTGTACAAAATATTCCTGTTACAGCATCGTTTACAATATTTGACACGAAACTTTATCATCCGGACAGCCCGTGAATCACTTTTCTCTTCTGTGAACTCTATCGAATGTATGCCCTTCCGCGAGGCGTCTGCTTAAAGTAAGTAGCCTCATCCTTCGTGTCCTTCCTCGAACCAAAACTTTTCCGTTTCTCTTCAAGACACCTTGTTCTTCAATTGTTGCACGACTTATCCCTCCTCTGGAGCAAATTCTCGCTTCAACTGTAATGACATTGGAAAACCCTACAGACTATCATGAACTTCATGACTTCTGTTAAGTGCTTTTCGAATCATCAAACTTTTTTTTACACTTGCCCACTGTAACGTGTGTTAATTAATGAAACAGCAGCAACAACAAAACTAATGAGCTTTCAAAAGTCCTTAAGGGGAAAACCTTTTAACTGACACACAGTAGCCCGGCACACCATCAGCAGAAGCCAAAAGAAAAGAAAACAAACGAATCCTTTCAAAATACAAAAAACCCAGCGAAACGAAACATAAAATAATCTCCTTCTCTCAGTAGTACGATAAGTATCACAAAGTAGACTGAGTAAAAATTAACAATTAAGTTTACCTATCACCTTGGATCACAGCAGGGACCGCCACGAAAGCGACATAAATGATGGTGATGACGTTATACGTGTTTTTTTTTCTTTCTTTCGTGTATGCTCTCCTACTTCGTGGGTTGTGTGTGTGTGTGCGGAGTAAGTGCTAGAAATATTAAATTTATTACTTCCTGTAGCCATTGCTATGAAGTGAAGTGTGTGTGTGCTATGGCAACGATGTTCCAGAATCCAGACCACCCGCTAATCCGTCCATTCAATGCTGCTGTATCTATGGCCGTGCCTACATAACTCATAGTTGAGGCATACTGTGAAGAGACGCAACATGCTGCTACCTTTGCTGTTTCACATGTTTTAGGGGTTTATTTCTCCGCACCCCCCTTTTTTGGCAGGAAAATATGAATACGACCAAAGGCGGCACACACACACCACAAAAAGAAACCGAGTCTTAGCATCTTAATATTCGTTTGATTTGTTTCTTTATTGCCACGTTCTCTCTCTCACAGTTGACTTTCGCCGAAATCGCGCCGGCAAAGGGAAAGATTATAAAATAATTAGGTTCACTTCGGTAAGGAATTGAGTGTGCTTTTTTTTCTGTTTGGGTTGTTAGGTCTAATTACATTTTCTAGCCGGCTCAGATTAAAATTAGAATAATTTCGTTGTACCGCAGCAATTTTTCACGAATTTCTTTCTTTATTTTCATTTAATTGCAGATCATCTTGTACAGAGGAAGACATCAAAGAAGCCTTTACAACAAACAATTTCGAAGTTAAAGCTTTCAAATTCTTTCCGTAAGTATTTATGTCTACACGTGTACATACATTTTTTGTTTAGTCCTTAATTGGTGTTTGTGTCGAAGGAACATTGAAAGAGGAAACATCTGTGAACCCAATTTCAAAGAAAAATCAATGAGAAACTATTGTAAGTGTGACAATTCACTTGGCAACTCGCACAAAATAAATGGAAACACGGCACTTGTTTTCTGTTATCAATTGTTGCCGTGGTTGCCACTTATTTCGAAAACAATTTATGTCGTTAATCAAAGCTTAGCCATTTTTTGGCGAATATAAGCCTCCAATCGGTCAACGCCATTCTTATGCTCCTTTCATACGAACAATCACATGGAACTACCTCACAAGAGTCCTCGAATATTTGCCTGTTTGAACTGACACCCGCGTTTAAGGTGGAGATGAACTCAATTGAAAGCAGCTAACCAGAGACCGCGTTAGCTAGAGAGGAGACTAGTCGGTTTGAGACAAGGATTGTAACGCCACTCAAAGAACAATACTGTCTGCCTTTCTTGTCCAAATCCGTTCAGCAGTCTTTCTCGGACATAATTTAATCCACTATAGAATAACAAACCAAACGCGGTGTTCGAGAAAATTGGTGCAACTGTCTACCGAGCTCAAAGAAACACCGACCGAGAATAGTTATTTTTCGATTGATCGCCGCACTGGTGGTGTTAGTGTAGCTTACTGCAGATCGTAACTCTAGACGAAGTCTACATATTAGGACATTTCGTTGTTGTCATTTCTCGAAGATTTCATTTGTCCCTAGTTTAATGTCGTAACAGCTCCCACTTCAATTTCTACACACGTCTTGTGTAATGCGTGTAATAGCAATTGTACGGATGACTAAAGAGTTGGAAAATCTAAAATCAATGAGGAGACGCATTGTTCGAGCATAGTTCATCCGAATTCATTACAAACCATGATAAAAAGGCGAGAGCTTTCAATAGTTGTGCTAAAAGAAAAACTCTGACGACTTTGACAGGAATGCGCTGCATAGCTTCGCCACGAGTAGCTGTTGGATGTCGATCACCATTTCTTGGGACATGGAAATGCATTCTTGCACGAGGAGTGTCCAATGATTCAATGCTTTCTTATTGATTGGGAAGCTACATTCTGATTCAATTAATCAGACATGCTTTACAACGATCAAACCTTTCTTCCGAGCAAAGAGCAATGTTTGTAGATTGTACACAAAAGTCACAAACGGGCAATTGTACATATCTTTGCGTGTTACTTCTTTAATTATGAATCATCTCCAAGCATGATATGGTCACATACACCAACAGTGTTGCTGTGTCATTGCTTTTGAGGTCATTTTGGTTTATGTCTGATGCTTTGGATATGTTCATCAATTCTTTAAGGAAATTGGCCAATTTGAATCTTATCCATTTATGACTGATGACTGCATAAATATGCAAAAAACAAATGTTAAGACATAACATTTATAACTACTTAGTGACTTCTCGGAGAGCTTTTGTCGCTTATATTATTTTAAAATTCGAGCTTCTGTTTTAAGAAGTCAATAGTCTTCAAAATTTCTCTTCTAAATTATGATTCTAGTCTGACTTACCTTCAGACAATTATTGTAGTCACTCAAAACGCCGTGGAGCATATTAAAATACACTTGACTTGAAGACTTTGAACTTTTACGGTGAACACACCCTTAAACAAAGTCACTCGATCATATGAAGCGATGTACCTTCCCGGATTGAGTTCTAGAAATGATGGAAGATTATTTTCTAAGTGAAATCCTACACCGATGAAGCGCTTCTGTCACACCATCTCATCTGGACTCATCTGAAACTATACCCTGTTTATGAAGATGATAACAACATGTCGGGGAATTTCGATTTACGACAAGACGCTCTGTTCAAAAGTTGGGCATTATGGAGTGTAAAGAACGACTTATTGAAAACGGAATTTGATGAAAGTTTACATCCAGAAATTGTTCTGTCCTTTGCCGTCTAGATCGAGTGATTTAATACCTCTTTTCTTAATGGGGTCGCATTAAATCATTGGTTTATGCCAGGCGACGTCGTTAGAGGCTCGTTAGAGCTCAGAGCCAGTATTGAACGAGAGACCGTTTCCGTGGAAATTTTCGAGATTATCTCAAATGGATTGTCAACTTAAGGAATTTCTTAATTGTTTAATTTCATTTTTTTTCTTTTAAAAAGATGTGTACATTAGAGCTGTTGACCAGTTCACTCAAAAGTATTGGTGATTGCAATCATTCAACTACAAACCAATCAATCACATATTCAATACTGTTGAAGATTCGTTCGTCTCGGTCATTTCGTTCGGATCGATATGAACGAGCGAAACAGTTCAATACTTTTGTTTCATTAGTTCTATTCTTTCGTTCGGTCATTTGATTCGTTCGTTGATATGAACATATTCGCATTGAATTGATTTGTTCGTTCATATCGTTCCGAGCAAAATTGCAGAAATGATTTCCTTTCGTCGCATCGTTCCTTCAATGACTTGTTCCGCAATTCCATTCCCTCTTTATTCGTTTGTTCAAGAAAGGACAGATGGGCAAACTAAAGTGTACACGTCAATACAAACCATCTTCCAGCATATTAGTGTTTCCTGATCGTATTGCAATGCAATGAATGTGTATCTGTCGTTCAAACAACGATTGATCGGTTGGCAAAATTTGCGGTTGGTGTTTGTAGTATTGAACGAATGGAACATATCGGTCTCTATCTTTGAATGGCCGATGACTGAAATGATCGAATCTTTTTTAAAATCAATACTTAAATTATTCGATCGTTGTATTTGAACGACTGACCCAGCTCTAGTGTACATACACACATTTTTGAATAAATATATTTCCAAAAATGTAATAATAACCATTTGTTTTCCATCTATTTACAGCAAAGACCGCAAAATGGCCCTGCTACAGCTTTCATCCGTGGAAGAAGCCGTACTAGCCCTTATAAAAATGCACAATCACCAACTATCAGAATCAAATCACTTACGTGTCAGCTTCTCGAAATCAAATATTTAAGTGATTCATTTTTTACTATCAATCAACTATTATTAATTAAATTAGTCGACAATGTTACCGCTGTAATAAACAAATCTAATAGCAACGCCCCCACATATGCAACACATGAAAATAACTCTCACCAATGGGTTGTCATCAATTTGCGCCAACCCCACCCGATAAATGCAATAAAACAATTCAATTCCAACAATACCAACTGAAACGCAACTCATCAAAAGATCAGTATCAAATAAAAGCAAGAAAAAAAAGTCTTAAATCCAATTTTAGAAATCAAAATTAAAGGTGTATTTTTTTAGTTGTAAGAGGAAAACAAAATAAATAAAAAACAAAAAAAAATATATCGCACAGACATTCAACAAAAGAAACTTCTATATATATATATATAAATCTATACATACTATATATTTAAATATACAACTTGAAATTAATAATAACAAAAGAGTTTCGTTTTTAATGTATAATTATATGTAAAAGAAAAAAAAAACACATACACACTTATATATATATACATCTATATATATATTTGAAAAATTTACGTAGATATGTTTCAATGAAGGAGCATTATAATGTACATTTACAATTTATAATTGAGGCGGTAAACAATTTAGATATATCAATAAGAAATTAAGGTCACAAAAAAGAAACACACACACACACATAAAAAAATAGAAAGACATACAGAATGGAAAATGGAATAAAAAAAAACTGATTTTTTGATAATTTTTACAACAAAAAAAAGATGATGTGTAACAAAAATACATATTTTATGCATGTGTTTTGACGACGAGAAAATGTTTAAACAAAATGTAAATTTTATGAATGTAAAGATGGCAGCAAAACAACAAAAACAAAAATAAGAAAGCAGTAAATGCAGCAATGCAGTGACAAAAATCTCAAATAAAATAGTAGATATTTATCCCAACGATAAATTTTGAATTGTTAAAAGTGCATAACAAAACAAAAACACAACAAAAAACAACAACCACACACTAAGTACATAAAGTAAACGGTTAAAATACAATCAAGTCACTAACGTTATATATATATATATATATAAATATATATGTATATGTATTAAAAGCAAAAAAGTAAAATAAAGAAAAAAAAACAAACAAAAAAATCCCAAGACTTTTAAAGTTATATTTATACGTGAACATACATATTAACAAAAAGGAAAACAAAAACCTGAATGTGCATATTGTATTTTTATTCAATGCAACAGTTCACATTCGACAAAAGTACGTGTATATTTTCTAATTCAAAACCTAATTTCTTATTAAATTAAAAATATTAAACAAAAAAAAACGCTTAATTTTGTTAAAAATTTAGAATTAAATCTAGAAGGAAATGAAAATTCAATGAAAACAAAAACAAAAATAAGAATAAAATAAATTTAACAACAAATCCTAAACTAATATATCAATCATTAAACAATAATCTCAAAACAGAATAAGAAATATAAAAACACACACAAAACAAGCATGTAAAGTGAGTTCTAACTTAAGGAATTAAACGTTAGGTAAATTTAAATAAAATGTGGAATTTTAAGAAGAAAAGAAAAACAAAAATGAAAAGAAAAACATATGCAAAAGCAAAATACATCTAATTCGTAAGCAGTAAAAACTTAGGTATAACAAAATATTTTATTGCTGTAGTTTTATGATGATCAAAACCAATTAAATGACGATACGAAAAAATACACACAAGCAAGAGGACACAAATATAAATTTAAACAGAAAAATGTTTAGCAATTTATTTCAATTGTTTTCAAGTTTGCAAGACGACACAGTCTCAAGTTTTCATTTTTCATTTTGTTATTTGTAAATCAATCTATCGTAGGACGACGAAAGGAAAGAGATTTTGTTAAACAAAAACAAAAGGTTTTCATTTAGATAAACGTATGTATTAAATTTTTTGCGTCACTATATGGTTAATAGGCGTACATATTTGTTGACATTAACTGAACGTGTTAAATTAGAAGTATTATTAAGTGTAAACATTTTTTTTCTTTTTTGTCAGTCTTATTTTGATTATCAAGCAAAACACGTATATGAAATATTCATATATAAATCCAGTATAGAGATGTCACATCAATCTAAAACGTTTACATATATCGAAAATCGATTCAATGTGGCAAAAGAAAGAATATAAGGAAAACAAAAAAAAAAAAAAACACAAATTACTGTAGATAAAGTATTTTCATTGTTTTAAGCAACAGAATTTAACCAACACTGAGAAGATGAATAGAAAGATGGAGTGTATACAAAAATGGGCCTAAAGACATAATCAAATCAAAAAACAAATCGTTTTCAGCATTAAAAAAAAATATCCATATATTTTTGGACATTTTGTAAAGTAGAGCAACATTTTTTTGTCCAAAACAGTTCAAAAAGAGGAAAAGGAAACCCAATAGATAAAAGAAAAATCACTTAGTTCCCATTTTCACATTTAATTTCTAAATAATTTCCGGTATTTGAATCAAAAAAAAAAAAAATAAAAATAAACATGCAAAGTTCCTACTTTTTTAAAATGCTATCAAAAATAAAATACAACAGTTTTTATTTCTCTTCACTTCCTGCATCTTCGTTTTTCTTCAAGCGCTTTAAGTCATTTCAAAAGTGAAGTATGTTACATTAATTGTTCTTTTTTTTTAGAAAAAAAAAAATGGATATATATCATTAAAACTAAATAGGGTCCAAGTTTTAATAAAGAACTAAAAAAAAAATGTCAATATCATTGCGTAGGACAAAAAAAGTATAAATAAATATATTAAAGTGAATAAAATAAAAAGTAAATAATACACAAGAAAATGGTGATATTTATAAATGAAGAAAAACTTTAGAAGATTTAAAAAAAAAAAGTAAACAAATGCAACAAAAAAATGAAAATATTAAAAACGTTTGAGAAAGAGAAAGAAAAAGACAAACAAGAGCAAATTTCCTTTTTCTCTTTTAAATTTTCGCGAAGAGGAAAATTTTCAAATGCAATCAAATATACAAAATTATAAAAATAAACCAATACATATGTAATAAAAGTACTATTTGATATAAAAATCGATTTTGTTTGTGTTTATTGTTACTTTTAACGTGCGTCTATCACTATATCCTACTATATAAATATGAACATAAGAAGAAAATTCTTTTTATTTTATTTTTTTTGAATAATGAAAATAATTTAATGCAGCTTATTTATTTTTTAATAAATCTCTTAAAAATAAAGTATTAATTAAGAATATGTGAAACAAAAGAATTAAATTAAAGAACTTGTTATGTTACAAAATAATTATTAATAAAATGCGAAAAGTAATGAAAACAAAGCGATTGAGAAAAAGAAGAAACAAAAAACAAATTGTTTGTCATTAATTATTATACAGAACCAGTATATATTTATATACATATATTTGTTAGTTTACGATATATCTTATGTTTATTTTTATTTTTTTTTTGTATTGCTATTATATTATTTAAGTTTGAAAAATGCAGAGAACGATGGTCATGAGACAAGAATGAAGATTAACTTTATATGCCCAGTTAAGATTTTTTTTAAATTTTTATTAAAAGAAGTTAATTAGTTTTAATGTGACTATGGACGACAAACAAACGTATTTGTTGGATTCAGTTTTAGTTGTATGCCTTTCTTGTGAATCCCTTGATCATTTTATGTTTTTTTTTTCTTCAATTCCTTATTTTATTATGTATTTTTTTTTTCTTGTCTAAATGTCAATTTTTGTTTCCCCCAAATTACTCGTAAATTAATGGCAGCTTACTGTAAGCACCTCGAATTTTAAAGTATTTTGTTTTAATCTTTAATTATGCTTTTTTTTCACTATGAGTATATAATTTTTACTATAATTACTTTTTTTTATAAATATGTTTAAGTTTTTTCGTTTAATTAATGATTTAATAAACTTTTATGTTGGTTTTAAAATATAATTATTGTTTTGTTATTATATTTTTTCTTCAGTTTGCTATTTCCGAGGATAGACTTCGTCGGAAACTCACAACTGGATTGCGGTTGTGATGGAAATCATATTTGATCGCTTTTCTGAGACTTGCAAAGCCTAACGTAAAGCTTAGACTGAAAACCAAACCACATGTTCTACTGCATCTTGTTCATAGCAAATATTGCCGTCCTACATATGTATTAGGGCACAAAAAAGGGAAGCAAAAATCAACCACGGAACCGTGCGACGAAATTTATTGAAATTCTTTTGAAGCCACCACATCAAACATAATCCCTGATTGAAATGAGAATTGTTCGGCAATTACTCTCCTCATAACTACTACTGCTTCCAATTAATGCGGAAGTACAATCGTCTTTTGTTCAACCAAAGAATGACGAATTCAATTACAAATAATGCCAGTTCCACGAACACAACACCATTCACGAGGAACAAACATCATTTGTACAGTAATTAATTATGAAAAATGTTTGTGTTTTTTTTTCTGCGCATCATTAATTATGTTCAATCGAAAATGTTATTTCAACAAAAATTGTAAAATTAATCATTCAATGAATAAACTACACATGGGAATGCAAAAACAAAAAAAACACGATGCATCGGCAAAGTACATCAATTGAATTTCACCCACTCATCGTGGCGGCAAAAGTACAACCGTTTGCGTGCGCATACCTTTACCAAGAACACACACACCTGTGAATAGGAACAAACATTGTTTAAACAAAACATGAAATTAATTATGTGATCAACGTTTAACAAATGTTGACTGCAGCTACTGCTCGACAGTTTTGCACATAGCAACTGTGTTACTGAAAATCATATTCCTCGCCCAATGCTTTATTCATTTTCTGTGGCTAATTAATAATTCACTAATAGTAAATTCGTTAAAAATTCGCAATTCGCTGAAAACACTCCCCGCGGGAGCTGCTGTCCGCTTAGCTAGTTTGCACTGTTTTTCGTGCTGCCTTTGAAGTCACCACATTGTTTTGTTCGACACAAACTGCTGTAGATATGGTTAATTGATGGATATTGATATTTGTTTGTATCGCAAAAAGGCATTACATATGACGGCAACCGTTTGTGCTGTCGAAACAAAGGGGTAAACCCTCGTAGCCTCCTTGCCCGTGTGGAATGCTCTCGCCGACCAATCCAACTGAGGTGAGTGCTTTTGGAGCGGATGTTATCGCTAATCCTTTTTTTTTTGGGAGGCTTATTGCTGTTTGCTGTCCCTCTATCATCCGCACGTACATATGTCAGGTCTAATAAATAATTGATAAACTTGATCAATGGGGAAAAATACAAAACAAAAAATGAGAGTGGAATATGAACAGCATTTGCATTGGTGTACCTGTGAATCGAATTGAAATGGAAGTGAAATCAGAAGCGGAAGTCATTCGACAGGAACTTTGAATTCGGAATTTAAATTATTTGTTTTCGTTATTTTTTTTGTTTTCAATGATAGTTTATTTATTAGACTCTAACTGCATTTAAAATGAATTTTGCATACTCTGTGTTCCCTAAATATGTTCCTTTAATTGTTTTAATTCGCCATCCACAGTCCTTGTCGCAAGAACTGCAGCTTTAACTAAAAAGACAAAAAAAACGCATCTAGCCATAGATAAAATTAGAGATACTTTCTTTTCAATTGTTTACGATACTTCCACTTAGTTAAATGAATAATTTACATTAGCATACAAGCAAAAACCAAAAAAAAAAACAAAAACAAAAACAAAGAAAATATTAGTGTAGCTCAATTTGTAAAAAGAGGTTAATTCGGTAAAGCAAAATAAGTAAATGCATGTTTGTTAATTTACAAAACAAAAAAAAAAACAAAAACACAAATAGTAACGAGAATAAAACCTACTTAAAATATGATAAAAAATAACGTGCTAAATGGATGTTTTTGAATACATTTTAGTTATGAAAAATTAGATAAAACTAAAGTATGAATTTCGAATGAAAATTTAAAGAAAAAAAAATAATAATCGAATTTGTTTTGTTTTTTCATAAGAGAAGGAGAAAACTGAAAAAAAAAAATAGAAAAATGAATAAAAACATAGACAAAATTATATACAAAAGATTATATATATATATATTTAATATTAAGAAATAAAAAAAAAATTATATTTGAGCAAATTAAAAAAAAACAAAAACTGTATACATTTGAAGAAGAAAAAAACAAAAGAAAACAATTTGTTAATAATATTTTAAATATTATTGATATTATTTAAGTAACAGAATTCTATAACATAATCGTAATATTGAACGTCAAAGGAAATGCAAGAAAACCAAAATCAAGTGAATGTAATGTATTAATATGAAAACAAGAGGAAATCATTAAAACATGAATTTTTTTCAGACAATCCGTACTATATACATAAATCAAATAATTATTAACAAGAAAAAAAAAAACAGAAATTAATAAAATAATGAACAAATCAAAAAAAAAAACAAATAAAAAAGCAATTATCTGCTGTATATGTATATTTAACGTATAAGTGGAAAATTAAATTGAATAACAACTGGAAAATGCATAAATGATATGAAGAAGAAAAAAAACTAAAATACAATTAAATGATAGTTTAATTAAATATAATGCCATAATTATTATTATGCTATTATGTAAATGCTATAGAGAAAATAAAATCATGGAAAACAGTTAAACATACGTGGGGTTTTTATTTCGAAAGCAATGGAGCATTCAGAGTATAGTATCCTGCCGCAGACATGTTTCGAAATTATTTTATAAAGGAACGGTGAGCAGATATCGCGTCAATAAGAAGGTTTATGGATACCAATCGATCATGTTACCACTGCCTGTTGGTTGTAGGGCAATGACCACAGAAATGACAAATGCATGTAGCCTTCACACACATAACATATTATGTTTTTACTTCAACGCCGAGGAACTCCAAGACCGGCAAGACTTACTGGAGGCAATTACCGAAATGGTATCCAGCGATCAAGCGAATTAAGAGAAATTATGCGGTCAGTTGTGTATTATCAACACTTAATTTTCGAAATGAAGGCATCTTTCAGTGTACAAATTAATTGTTATTAAATTCATAACGATTTATGTATAACCTGATTCATGTTTTTCCGCAAAATTGATCCTAAAGACGTATTTACTTACTTATGAGGCCTGCGATCCAAGTAGAGTTTGATCCTGAGCCATAGCTGTCGTCCGTCGTTGACAATTCTGAGTAAGCTGATCTCAGCCGTCAAGACCAGGCTGTCTTGGTCGCAATGACTTGGACTTTATTCCGAACATTCGGTTTTCCCTTCCTTCTTGAACCAAGAAGCTCGGATTCGAAAATCCTGTTAGTTGGAGCATTTGCCCATACGCTAGATGTCTTCTCCTCCATTCACCTTCCTCGCGACCATACTTATGTATGTATGTACATATATCCGACGCAGAATTTGTCCTTTGAAGGCACCAAGCTGTGCTTATTTCCAGCTGGCAAAATGACAATTTTGTATGTCATGTCCTTTTCCTTTTGGTCCGTCGATTGAGGAGTTTTGAGCCCAGATGTTTCGACAAACTCCAGTAGTATCGGTTTGCCGATTCTACGTCGGATATCAACGACGACGACACAACGCCACTACCGCCACAAATTCCTTTACTACCTCGAAATTGTAGCTGTTCTCGGACTGACTTATAGAAGTTTGAGTTTACAGCTGTATTCCTATACCAGATTGATGAAAGAAGGCTTCCAATAAATTTTTTCTCTATCTCTATTGACAAAACGAGTGCGTTCGCAGAGAACGATTTACGGAATAAGAAAATTTCGAGTAATAAACAGGAGTTACTGAACACATTCTTGTTCAGCTTTCGTACTAAACATGACGTAGGCTAACACGTTCATAAATCTTAAGCTATGAGGGCAGTTTCCTAAGTCAATTATTTTGTGAATCATTGCCGTGTACATTTGTCCACAATCCCAGCCGTAACTCATGAACGAGCAGTTCGGTAGAGACGCGCGAAAAGAGGGAAATAGCCACAAATGGATGTGTTCACGCACTAGCCTGAGGTCCAATTGACTCAGCTTACGCTTCGTTATCGCCTCGCAGTTTGAGCAGCTTGAATTGGCCAACGATTTTGGGCGATAAATCATCTTTTCTGACATTTCATCACGTCTCGGAAAACCGGCATGTTATTGTAGAGAAGCCAATGCATCTACAGAGAGTGACAGATTGGTGCGAATTGTGGAGTGGTAGCATCATTGGACCAGTTTTTTCGAAAACAACGTTTCGGTCAACGGTGGGCGTTACAGAGCTATGTCAACCGACTTATTTTTTCACTGAAATTGAAAACATGGATTTGGACAACCTCTGGTTCATGGGATTCAGGATAGCGTCGCCACACAGCCCGCGCAACAGTCGACATTTTGCGCACCAAATTCCCAAATCGTGTTATGTCAATGTCGATTGGCCGCTGCCGAGGCAGCCACTTGAACGACGTTGTATTTCATAATTAATGACAATGTTTCTTCTTACTAATAAAGCCATGGAAAATATTTAATTTAGTCCATTTTATTGCATTTTAAAAATGAAACAAATGGATGCACACACATCGGTGGCAGAAGAATATGTGCGTTGCGCCAACGCGCCTTTGAACAACAACTAGACCATCGCATGAAAAGTCCATCACAGGGTGGAGACATTGCTGAGGACAGGTAACACAGAAATCGGGACATTTTCATTGTATGAAGTGGAATGTCTTCATCTTGATTTTGTCTATGATATTAGGTTAATAGCACCGTCTAGCTGTATGAATTGCCTTACCAAACGAACGCGAATGGCATTCGTTTTCAGCTGGACGTTGCCCGATGCCATACACAAACAATTTACAGAAGCCAAACATTGGGAACCTGAACGGCCATTAAAATTAACTGATAGAAATCGATGATCGCTGATGCTGTTAACAACTTAATTTGGATCAATCTAGATCATTGTTAATTTACAGATGGCCGAGGGCAGAGGATCTTTTTCCATTTTGACAGAAATATGTGAAGTTTAGATAGAAGAGAATGCCCAGTAATCAAAGAAACAAACAGATTAATTCTGCACTGAAATAAATGAGTAACGAAATATTCAAATTCGGCCATTTTTACCCCTAGTCCATGGCGGCAATTTTGGAAGTCCCTTGTCTTTTACGCACACTTTTACAAGATTCGCGGATTGAACACGAAAATGGCGGAAAATTCGCAATTTTTTAGCAACATGGCCGCCGATTCGTGAATTTATCCACGATCATGTCGTATTATTCGAAGGGTGTTCAAAATATGGCCATATATTTGTAATAGGGGCTTCCGTGAATAAAAACGTAATGCTACGCTCTATTTACAGGAATACTTTGCGTCAATTTAATTCTACACAGTAATATATAGCCGATTTATGTATATGCTGTGACTGGGAAATAAGCTTAATTTTATGGCCTTCATTCATAAATTGTGAAAACTTATGAATTGAAATTACATAATTTCTTAAAAACAATGGCTACATATTGCAACAAATTTGAAATTAACTTTCATCCGTATTTCTGTAATTCTGTAAATTATTTAAAGTAATTCTAGCAAATGTTACCGGTACACATGTTTCGTGCGAAGGCATTTTTTCGGTATTGTATATATGCAATTCATTAATAATAAATGCATACATAATTAATGTAAATAATGGACAATTTTCCCTAGTACCTTAGACTGTAACTCACAGAAAGCTACTTCATGAACATGCGCTTTGTTCGTTTTTCAAATAAGATCTCTAATTCACCCCACGACCATGATTGGGGAAGCGTATCAGCTGTTCGAAGAGCTCACACGTATTCGAAATCAAGGGGCAAGAGAGGAAGAAGTTGAGTATCTCTTCACTCATTTATTTCTGGTAGATATGTTACCTCGGCGACGCCGACGGTCACAATACGACTGACTATAATGTACCATCGGCCATTGCACTGGTTCAACTCATATTCAGAGATAAAGTAGCAACTTTACTTTACAACTTCATCTCTCCTCATAGCTTTCCACAAGCATCGCCTGAGTTGGTGTAGGTTGACTCCTTAAACTCAAGAGACAACTCTTTGGACACCGTCTCCACACGATCAAGGAGTGCAACAATTGTTCCGAGAACTGGAAAAATTTTTAGCTAGTCGAGACGAGTGTACTTTGAAGGCTTCGAAAGGGAAACCGAAAAAGAGTCCTCAACTTGTTACTCTACAAGACTTTACAAGACCAAGACTTTACAAGGCCTTTAAAGTACCATATTCAGAACCTTAAAAATTCCAAGAATCAACATGAACAGAATTGGATTTCGTCGTGTGTAGGCAACCGCTCGACGATCACTTTTACTTTCACAAATTTCTCGGCAGACACCGCAATGATGGCAACTGAAAAAAAATTGTGGTAAGGTCAAATATTATATTTACGTCTTCCAGCCAACATTTTACACAAGTAAATAAATAGATAAATAATAAATAACCAAATAGCTCTGAAATCAAATCGACTATTGGTCAAACCAATCTAATGGCCTTCGTCCTCCAGGCTGCCTTAAATGTTTGGATTTAGTCTTCTTAACCGCTGGCGGAGAGAATCTCGCAAGAATGTACTGCGCCGAGTCGTTCGCACCTTCCGTGTTGGACTCCTCCGCAGACGCCTCGTCTGAGTCCGTTTCGATTGTCACCTGATCGTTCTGTTCACCGCTCAGATTTATAACGATTTCGTCATCGTCCTTGAACGTCGTGGCGTAGTAGTTGTTCTCCGGGCTGTAATCCTGTGGAGCACCCTCCACCACCTCGTAGTACTGTTGTGTCACCGGATCGTAGAAGTAATGAGGGTTATCCTGTCCGCCTTCATTTGGAACATCGTTCACATACACATAGTCCTGCTGCGGTTTCTTCTTTTTGTTTGGACCCTGCGCTGAGCCCAGATTAGGATCGGTCCCTGGCGGGAAATCCACCTTGATCACGTACGGAGTGAACAGCTTTGTGAATGGGTTTGTGATATTCAAACTGGGAAGACGGGTTTTCCGCAAGAGGTTTCCCCAATAGGAAGCCGTCCATGGACGCAGTCTGGTGTCAGTGTTGGTATCCTTGCGATAGCCAGAGTACTCATATTCGGGGTAGTAATCATCAACGCGCTCCACCATTGGCTGAATCCTCTGCTTGTGCCTGTTATCGATGGGAACTCACATTAGACCTGTGCACTGTTGCTCACATCTGATGACTCACCTTCTTTCGGGCCTCGCTGTCCTGTACGCATGCCCGAGAGCAGCACTTAGTACTATCAGCAGTATCTGAAGAGGGACAAATTGAATTAAATTTCCAGCAAAAGGCGGAAGATCTCGCGAACACTTACAATATAGCGAATCATGGTGCGAGAGACAACGTGCTGATCCTAACGTCTGAACCGAACCAACCGAACTAAATCGATCGTCAGCAGATCTCTACGGAACCTCGAACTTGACAACGTTTACCCAGAATCCGCACCCAGTGTGATTTTTCTCGAACACAACCTAGATTTCATAAGATGCTTGCGGTGAAATTAATGTGTTTTTTTTCCTCTCTATTTCGCTGTGTGATTTATGCCTGCGTTTTGTAGTAAAAATAAAAGCAAAGTCCTCATGTCGAAAACTCAACATTGGCGCTCAGTCGTGTGTGGGTTGAAGGCGTGGTTTCTGAAGAAGGGAAAGTAGATGAAAAAGAAAGTCCGATAAGAGGGCGATTGGGTCGTTAAATAATTTGCATATTTTTTAACATAATATGCTCCCTCCCGTGTGACGCCAGGTAATTATTCTTAATGTATTCAGTTGAGTTTAGCAAATGGATCAATGTGACGTAGGTGGACACTAAACGAAGAGCTGATGATTATTCACACATCATTTTGGACAGTCGGCTCGGGAAGTCAACGAACTCATCAGCTGCGTAACGGTAGAAGGAAAAGTGACAGTAGAGAACCCCGTAATAACGTACATCCGCCGAAACAACGTCGTCGTGGCTTAACGAGTGAGTTGATAATCATGAGGCATCACCATCGACTTTTGCTGCAGGACTTGAATCGGATTCATTTATCACTAGCAAGAGAAAGGAGTGCAGAATGGCGCTTCTTTTAGGGCGGCATTTGTTTGTCGATGTAAACCGACCGTCCTTGTGTGGAACTACAGGCCGTGGTGAACACGGGCCTCAACCAACAAATCCCTCCAACTAGTGCGATCTCTGGCTAGCTGCCTCCAATTACACGCAATGAGGTGGAGTCCTTCTCCATTTGTGTGCGTGCTCTGTTGCTCCCGTCTCGGAAATGAAGACTCTTCGAACGGGAACTCAATGAACTTAGGAGTTGAGTGCGTAGACTGAAACTAGACTCATGTCGGTGTACAACATGTGGAGCAGTTGAATCTTCTCCTCTAGATCCCATCAATGCTGGAGAGCAGGGCCAAATATCGCATGCAGAGCTTTTCTCTCGAAGAGGCTTCCTCATCCAATTTTAAAATTGCCTATGGCTCTGCGCCGTACAGCAGGACTGGGATGATCAACGTCTTATATAAAGTAAGCTTGCTTCTTCGAAAGACGGCGCTATTGCTCAACTGCCTCTTGAGCCCGAACAAACAGCGCTTAGTAAGAGTTATACTGCGTTTGAGCTTGGTGCGGATGTTGTTTGTACTGTTTACTGCGGAGCCGAAGTAGACGAAGTCCCTAACCACCTCAAAGTTCTAGCTGCCCATTGTGTCGCTCTGTCCAAGACGTCGATGTTGTGTGTCCTTTCTCGAGGACAGCATATACTTCGCTTCATTCAGACCCATTTTAGCCTCATTGACGGCTCGCTGTGTTCTGCCAATCACGCCAATGTCGTCGGCGTATGCTAGTTATAGGGACTTATGGAAGATCGTGCCTCTAATGTTGTCGTGTGAGTTCTGCATCATATTCCCCAAAACGGTGTTGACGAAGTAACATGCCGCGTCGCCTTGTTTAATTTTTGTGACCGTGATGTTTGTTAGTGATCTTGATGGACCAGCGAGAATTCTCCATCGTCAGCTTGGTTCGATAGTTGGCGCAGCCAAATTACTGAAATGATACACATCTTCGAAATGTGTTGGCTCATGGGCCCTATCAGATAATCTTCATCTGTTTTAATGATTTCAGCGGACACCACAGATCGGCAGTTTTATTAGCCTTTAGTCTCCATGTTTCACACCATCTTGACCGCTTCTAAATCTGGAGGACGTCATTCGCGTCTATCATTATCCAGATGTAGTGAAAGAGTCTGCCGTAGGTTAGGTTAGGTAGATGGGTTGACGAGCCGAAGCCCGTCACACTTAGGTCATTGTAGACCCATTTGAGGGAATGTGATCCTCTTTACCACTATCTCGTGCTCGTTACGTCGTTTCCCGTCCTGACTGTTCGATGTTTAGCCAGGAAACAGATTTCAAGAGCTTGTCTGTAGAGTTCGTATAGCAGTCCTGGAAGAAGTGCTCTCTCAGTGTTATATTTCTTAATCCGCAGAGACTGGGACAGTGACGAAGATTATGAGGAGTATCCTCTATCTCTTCCTCGTCGCCACAGCCCTTACACATGTAGTCATGGGTAAGTCCCATTTTGTTTTCATGGTATTTCAGATGATAATAACCATTTGCATTCCAGAAGTCTGTCAGTTTTTGCACTATTGTACCTGGGCCATAACTACGAGTGTACTCACAGGTGGTTCGATTTTTCCACCGTTCGTTTGCTATTTCTATGATCCTATCGTTCACCTTCTTCTTGAAGTCTGCCAGAGGAGGGTGTATTTCTAGGATTGTCCTGTTTGTATCGGTTTCAGCGCCTTTCCTGGCAAGTTCATCTGCTGCTTCGTTGCCGGTTCTGCATGTCCTGTGTCCCGGTACCTAGCAAAGAGCAATCGAGTGCTGTGCAAAGAGCCTTAAGCTCAGTCTGCCATAGATCGGTATTTTAATAGAACCTCCAAGTTGTCGGCATCGTATGCGATTCTACTTATCGTCCGGCAAGCTTCCTTCTAAGAAATGAATGAGTAAAGAGATATTCAACTTCGGCCATTTTTGCCCCTAGTCCACACCGGAGAAAAATGTGATAGTAGTGGAATTCCCTTGCATTACACTCATACTTTTACAACGCTCGTCAATTCACCCCAATATGGCGGCCGATTCGTGAATTTTGTGGGATAATGGCGGCAGATTCATGAATTTTGTGGGATATTCGTGAATTTGCCCACGAACATGTACTTATTGTTCGGAGGGTGTTCAGAAGGTGACTTATATTTTTTAGAGAACATATATTTGTAAAAGGTGCTTGCGTGAAGAAAAATGTAATGCTATGCTCTCTTTACAGGAATAGTTTGCATCAATTTAATTCTTCAGAGTAAAATATAGCTGATTTATATGCGATGACTGGCAAATGAACTTAGTTTTATATCTTTCATTCATGAATTGTGAAAACTTCTGCAATTAAATTACAAAATTTGTTAAGAACAATGGCTTTAACTGTACCTAACTGAAACAAATTTGCAATTAACTTTCATCCCTCTTTCTGTTAAATAAGTAAAATAAGCACATAAACTGTTTATTGTAAGTTATTCAAGAAAATATTTCAATAATATTGCTATTATAAGTTGACGGTACACATGTTTCGTGTGAATGTTTTTTTTTTCGATATTATGCATATGCAAAAATACATACATGAAGTCGTATATTCATTAATAATTCATGCATAAATAATTAATGTAAACAATGGCAAAATTATTTTTTCCTATTACCTCGGACTGTAACTCGCAGAAAGCTACTTCATGAACATACGCTTTGTGCGTTTGCTTACCCCTCCTTACTGTGTTGAAAATTTGACACCGAAATTTGAAAAAAGTTCAAGTAACGAGCGAATTTTCAAATAAGAACTCTAATTCACCCCAATACTATGGTTGGGGAAGGGTATCAGCTGTTCGCCAGCTGTTGACAAGAGCTCACACGTATTCACAGACAGGGGAGAAAAAGCGTATAAAAAACGCTGTCAGATGAAATCAAGAGGCAAGAGAAGAAGAAGTTGAATATCTCTTTACTCATTCATTTCTGTTCCTTCTGAACTTTCTATTCATTGGAAATTACATCATACTCTGGAAGAAAAGTCAAACATACCGACGATTTCGTTGCAGTAACACTGATTTTAAAATATTCAACATGTTACGACAGATTTAGCAGCACCGATTACTACTTACACATCAGTGGTGGAAATTGCCAGCCCTGTAGAAGGAGAAAAGAATTAAAGGGACAACGTGGTGAAGAATCGGCGAAGAAAAGCTAATTTTTAAACTTCTCTGAATAAAGTTATAATAATTGAAAAGTATCTTATAACTTGTTGTTTTTTTTTACACCACACTTTTCAGCCATTGTCTTAAAAGACATTTTCTTGTGCCTGGCATTGCTCTCAAATCTACTCCATTTTACATTTCACCAACCATCTGATTGTGACGTCTGACAGTTTGTTTTTATTTCAGCCGCATCAGCAAATGCAAGCGAAAGTTTTCAAGGAAATATTTAACAAAACAATTCGAGAATACAGTGCAGCGATCTGGTTACGATGGGGGACAAAGAGAACGAGGACATTGAACAACTTCGAAAGTACATATTGAATCCGGCAATATCCATACATGATCCACTGCCGGATATCATTCCGCGAAAGTACGATGAAACCCGGCTTTTCTATCTTCCTCCATGTCCGGCCAGCACTAAATTAACACGGAAAAGGGATTTTGTCACGGGCAAGGTGGTTGACTTCGTTGAAACCGAAGTCGACCATGTCGGAGCGGATGCAAAAAATTCCATGTCAATGCGACGCGAGCCCGGTCTCTTGGAGCAAACAACACGCGGCTCCGCAATGAATTATCCCTTTTGGCCCGGTGGCCTGGACGAACCCCAAAAAGAAATCAAACAAATGAAATGCGCTGACTTTGATCTTGATACGGAGCTGTTTACCACGCCGCCTGGCTTTGCTCGTGGTTATGAATTCAAGACCGATGTTCGGAAACCCACCGAATCGAGTAACACTGTGAACTTGTTGAAAAACTTGGAAGAAGTCTTGGATGTTCAGGAGTGGCTTAAACTGACCAACGATGAGGATAAGCCCGATGAGGGGGAAAAATCTGCAGCCGATCTGTGTTCGGGAGAGTTCAAGGACGTGGAGGAGCATATTCTCCAAGCCGATTTCAGACCAGTTTTGTCGATTTCAACGACGAGTACAAGCGCCAATTTCAAGAGCGAGTGGGCAGAGATGGTCGACATCTCACAGCCGATCACAAATTTCAATGAGAAGATACCAGTGCCTGCGATGCAGTATCCATTCGATCTGGACGTCTTCCAAAAGCAGGCTATCCTCAAGCTCGAGGAGAGGCAGTATGTCTTTGTGGCCGCGCACACGTCTGCTGGTAAGACTAGATCAGCGGGATCATTTTTCTGACTCACTGACGTCTCCTCCTTCTTGCAGGTAAAACGGTGGTGGCTGAGTATGCAATTGCGTTGTCGCAGCGTGACATGACCAGGACCATTTACACGTCACCCATTAAGGCTCTTTCCAATCAAAAGTATCGCGACTTTAAGAAAACCTTCAACGATGTCGGATTGATAACCGGTGACCTGCAAATCGATCCAACCGCCACATGTCTCATAATGACCACGGAGATCCTTCGCTCGATGCTTTACTGTGGCAGCGACATCACTCGCGACCTGGAGTACGTAATCTTCGATGAGGTGCACTACATCAACAATCCGGAGCGCGGGCATGTCTGGGAAGAGGTCATAATTCTGCTGCCCGATCACGTGAACATAATTATGCTCAGCGCAACGGTGCCGAATACAATGGAGCTGGCCGACTGGGTGGGTAGCACCAAGAAACGCAAGGTCTACGTGATCAGCACACTCAAGAGACCCGTTCCGCTGATGCATTACCTGTACACTGGCTGTGGCGGGAAGAGCAAGAACGACATCTTCCTGATGGTCGATGCGAATGGCGCATTCCTGAAGAGTGGCTACGACCAGGCAGTGGCTAAGAAAAAGGAGATGACAAGTGCCAAAACAAAAGGTGGGTTCAAGCAAGTTGGCGCGAAACAAGATCAAAATCTGTGGATAGGTTTGATAGACTTCCTGAAGCGAAACAACAAAATGCCCGTCGTTGCCTTCACCTTGTCGCGCAAGCGTTGTGACGTGAACGCATTCGCCCTGCAATCGTGTGATCTAAACACCGCCCGCGAAAAGGGCGCTGTGCAGAAATTCTTCCAGCAATGCCTGTTGAAGCTGAAGCCACCAGATCGTATGCTTCCCCAGGTGTTGACAATGAAAGATTCCCTGGAGCGTGGCATCGGCGTTCATCATAGTGGAATTCTACCGATTCTGAAGGAGATCGTAGAGCTCCTCTTCCAGTCGGGGCTGGTGAAGATTCTCTTTGCCACCGAGACGTTCGCAATGGGTGTGAATATGCCGGCGCGGACTGTTATTTTTGATTCCCACCGCAAGTACGACGGCATGGAGGTGCGCAACCTCAAGCCTGGTGAATATATTCAAATGGCAGGACGCGCCGGTCGTCGTGGACATGACGAGAATGGTACAGTGATCTTGTTGTGCAAGCAAGACGTTCCACCGGCCATGGATTTGCGGTCAATGATCTTGGGCCTGCCTGAGAAGTTGCAGTCTCAGTTTCTACTGCGCTACTCGGTGATATTAACCTGTCTTCGCATTGAGAGCATAAAAGTCGAGGACATCATGAAGTTCAGCTTCAAGGAGTTCAATATGAAACTGCAAATTCCCGCTCAGGAGAAACAATTAAAGCTGGCCGAAGACAAGTTCGCCTTGATGCCCGAACTGGGTGAGCACCTCACGCCGTTGTGCAAATTCTATGTCATAGCGACAGAGTTTATATCTGAAAAGCAGCGCTTGATGGTGAGTAGATGTGGAACTCATTTATTGGGCTATCTTCGACTGCTACGTGTGCTCCTTTGCAGAAAGCTCTTATAGCGCAACCGAAAATAATGAAGGAACTGAAAGTGGGGCGAGTTCTGCTGATCACCCATGAACGCCATTACAACAAGCTTGGCGTTTTGCTGACAATTAAGTCAGTAATAGGCAAGGAGAATATCTATAGAGTGCTCGTCCTGGATCATCAGTATCAAACCAGTGAATCTAGAGTAAGTATTTGCCAGGCAGGAAGTTACTGAACATTGCAAGATCAAAGCCCCTTACCCCTTTTCAAGGAAACTCTCAATCGCGGTGAGCTATTCCACAAGCTGATCTCACTCACGCCCCAGCATAGGTTCTTCCAACCGGAGGGCATTGGCGGGCACACTGTGTTAGACGTCAAAGCATCGGCGATTGTTGAAATAACCAAGTCCAATATGAAAATCGATCCGGATGTGATCATCCGCAACTGGGAGCAGCGACAAATTGAACGCTTCCGAGATACGCCCCCCGGAAGCTCCGTCGTGAAGGCTGTCTCCGAATTGCAGACACTGAACAGCAACTATATCGCCCAGCCGGACACGGTGAAATTTATCAATCTCACGTCAGAGATAAGTTTCACTGCCGGTGATGAAATGGCCGCCGTTCGATACGTTGAGCATTTGCAAAAGCAACTAAACGAAGTTCTTCCGCACACGAACATAGCCGGCTTTGAGCAGGAATTCGGCATCGTATTCGATCGGAAAATCCTCGAGCGTCGTATTGAGGAGTTGAAGTTCAAGAACTCGAACAAAAATCTCTCACTCTACCCGGATTATTGCAACAAGTTGGAAGTACTGCGAGCTCTGAAATACATCGACGACTTGGATGAAGGTGGAACTGTGCATTTACATAACTTGTACCCAATTTCACGCAAACCTTTTCAGTGACCCTTAAGGGAAAAGTTGCCTGCGAGATGGGCCAGAATGAACTGCTCATAACCGAACTGATACTCTGCAATATGTTCAATGATTTGGAGCCTGCTGAAATTGCGGCACTCCTCTCGGCTTTGGTGTTCCAGGCGAAGATTCAAGGGGAACCAGTCATTCCGGAGAAGCTCAAAAAGGTCGAGATACTTATTCTTGACTGAACTTTATCATAAGCCTTTTTTATCATCCCCTTTTCAGTGCGTTAAAGAGTTTGAGGAGATCAACGACATCATACTAGCTGAAGAACTGCGACATCAGGCCGTCATAGAATCGGAGAATCGCCTAAACTTCGGACTGATTGAGGTTGTCTACGAGTGGGCGCGAAACAAGGTATTGATGCATTCGTGGGGTCTCTGTACGCATTAGACACATAACATCTCTTTACAGCCATTCGCCGAGATTATGAAGCTAACCGAGGTGCAGGAAGGCATTATCGTGCGATGCATTCAGCAGCTTGACGAGACATTGCGCGATGTAAAGACTGCCGCCATTCGAATTGGTAATCCGCCGTTGCAAAGCAAAATGGAGGAAGCATCGAATGCCATCAAGAGGGATATTGTCTTCACTGCCAGTTTGTACACCGCATTGTAATTGCAGAATGGAATGAATATATGGTTCTTTGATAAATAGTTCGTTTTTTTTTAATGCAAGCTTCCGAGTTTCCCGAGAAGATGTCACGTCGGGAAAGGTGTTCTTTATGAAGAACTCTTTATGCAAGGCAAAGCACATCCCTGGTGGGAAGGGAGATCTTCGTTCATTGTTTGTAAAGTGCTACCGCCCCTTATAGGACCTGGTCCTTAACAAACGAGTCTGCTAGTGAATCCAGCTAGCGCGTCCTCATTCACGGGCACACTCCGTCCTTCTCCATTTAACTACGTCTCATTAGACGTCCTCCGCTGAATTTAGTGATGCGCACACAGGCTCCGAGTGTTAATTGTGCCGTCAAATGTGTTGTTATCCTGTTCTCAGGACAAACTATCTCCCGTTTCCGGGTTCTCATAAAACTCCAACACAACATGAGCTATGTATGCTCGTAGGATGAACGACACCTCAAAGAAAGGCTGCTAAAAGACATAGCAAGTCTCTGCCAAGTCAAGTCTCCTCCCAATTTTGACAGTTGCAAGTCTCAGTCTCTGTCACGACACATAGAAAAGCTGCTAAAAGACAGCCAGTCCCTGTCAAGTCAAGTCTGCTCCTAATTTTGGCAGTTGCATGTCTCTGTCAGACAGACAAGTGTCTCACAACACTCCAAACACAGACAATCTCGGTTTATACTTAAGTCAATACGTTTATATTTATAGAAAAATCAGAATTGCCTTTTACGAATTAATAGAACATAGATTATTGGGAGTTTTGTTGAATGATTTCGTGGTAGGTATTGTAGAAAAAGAATCTCCAGTTTTAACGGCGGCGGTATGGCCGCCAGTCCAAATCCAGACAGCTTGTAAATAAAACAAAAACAAAAAGAAAAAAAAAAAACCTTGAGCATATGTAAATGTATGTATGTTTTGCTGAGCTGGTAGTGTGATATGGGTCTGGTTTTTTTTTTTCGAGATGATGCGCTGATTTTGATTTTATCGTGTTTCTGGCTTCAGTTTCGGTGGTTCAAACATTCCGTGCATTTTCTTCTGCTTTTTACTCTTCTTCTTTGATGTGCCCGCCTGGAAGTCGTGCCAACTGTTCACTCGACTCTGGCGGGATTCCTCGAAATTCTGCTGCCATTCCTTGTCTGTTTTCCGTTTCTCCTCCTCTTCGATTTCGGCTTCGCGTTTTCTTTTGCGCTCCTCCATGTCGCGTTGCTCTAGTTGTTGCTTTCGACGCTCCATATCGGCAAATAATTTCATAACCATCACGTAAACGGCATGTTTGTACTTTTCGGGATCATCCTCTGGTATGGGCTCATGTGATTTGCCATCCTTTTTAAGTTTCTTTTTCTTTTCCAAAATCTAGAAGCGATCATATTGGATGAAGTGAATTGAAAAAGTTTAATATTTGTGTTGTCCATACCATATGATCTGTTCTCTCCTTAGCCTCATCATATACGTCCAAGCATTTCTTTCGGGTTTTCTCATTCTCCAGTGTCTTCCATGCACGATTGATGATATCAAAGGCCGCCTGAGCACGATCCTTATTGTCCTGATTCTTGTCCGGATGCACTAAAATCGAAAGAGAACGGTATTTTTTCTTAATTTCTTCGATGGTCGATTCTGGCTCGAGTTGTAGAACTTCAAATGGATTTAAATTGAAATATGTGGAGCCAGGACGTAGAATTCTATCAATTTGCTGTTTCGAGGTTAGTACAGAATCTCTTTTTTCGATTTGTTTTACCTTTATTGGATTGAATTCAGACAGATACATGGTGAGAAAAACAATGATAATATTTCGCATTAATTGTAAACAGCACAAAGCTTGGCAGTTTATATGTATATAAGCTTTGATTGAAATGTAAATATAGCTTCACTTACTTCTGTATAGAAACAATCAAACATTTCCTCCTTGGACGTACTCGGATTCTCTTTGCACGACATTTCTGCCTACAATTTATCGTTATACCGCGTAAGTTAATTAATTTGCTATATTGTTTGTGCGTTCCTTTATTGGTTATTGGAGAAGCAAAGACGTTTTTTCTCCCGAAATTGTTGGCGAAATATTTATTATTCTTTTTTTCTTTCAGACAAGTTCACCTTTGCGATGCTAGTGTCAAAACATAACACTTGTGTTAAGTGATGCCAAGTTGCAAGTCGATGTGGGTGTGTTTAGAACTTGTTTTAAGTTAATTTTTTTTCAAGAATGTTTTCTTTGTGGAAATTAATGTCACTCGTTTTTATGACGAGCAAAAATAATGGATTTATCTTATAAATTGTGCCATCAATTTTAAAAATGAATTCCCAATCTTTAGGAGTTTTTCTTATAACACCTCAAAAATAAGAATACATACTCAAATACAAATTTGAGTGAAATTCTCAAAGCCTCTGCATATATTAATTTAAGATGTACAATTTGCTTTATATTTTGCAGGTACGAGAGCATAAAATGTGATGTAAAATTTATGAGCAACAAACTGTCATGAAGTAAGGCACAATGTACATTCCGCCACAGTCCATGAAACGTCAAAACAAGTGTCAAAGTTAAGTCATATTCATAACATCTTAAATTTATTTAAACATTTCACAATACTCAGAGGCTGATCAAATAAGAAAAAAAATATACGATGTCGCCTGGAGATCCTAAGGCGAATTTGCCAAAACCATCGTTTGTGTCACGAAATTTGGTGGCAATTGTTATGATTCCAGCCATTATTGGAATGCATTACGGCTGGGTGGTGCTTCAAGACAATAAAAGTCTCGTATCGGAAAAGGAGAAAATTGATCTACCCGTGATCACGGTAAGTTCTGATCATCCCACTCAAACCAATTACCTCATCACCGTTTGTCCCTTTAAGGCTGCAAAATATCTCTGGCACAAGATTTCACCGGCGGCAAACGATACAACAACCAAGTGAACCCGCGATAGGGAAATTCAGTCTTGTAAATTTCTGTACTAAAATAAAAAAAAGTGATTTAGAACAAACGAAGAGTTCATTTGGAAAAATATTTTTATTTCAAGAAGGATTTTACTCATTTACATAGAATATCAGAAGTAACAGCTCCAAAATGACTGTTGTATCTACAAATAAAAAAATAAAACACAGATGAATGTACTTAATTAGCAACCACCAGCCACCCCTAGGGAGGGTAAGTGATTCTCTATAAATTTATAAAACTAAATAATACTTAAGTCCTCTTAACTAACTATTGCGCCAAACTGGATGCCATATTCAAATTATCCAGCTGACCGTTAAAGAGTACATCGCTGATTAGTTTCTCAGCGATAATTCGCTGTGTGTGATTCATCCCTCGCAGTTTACTGGCCACATTTATGCCTACCGCATCGAATTCGTCACTGTGTCGCGGTGCATCATATGTCGAGTTAAAGAGCGTCGGTAGGTGTTCTCTCGAAATTTGTATTGTGGGAACTTGCTGATGGATTTGCGTCAACTGAGGTTGCTGTCCCTGGTGTGCATTCTGCATTTGCTGCTGCATCTGCTGATGATGTTCCAGTGAATTTACTGCCTATGAAATGAGAAAAAGAAAAAAACGTGTATTGGAGCATGTTTCACTGATTAGCACATTCATATTTCACAACATGACTTTGCATTTGTATCATCGCTAATCTATGATCTTGCCTCAATGGTTACGCAAATGAAATTGGCTTAAATCATATCACTTACGTCAGTATGCAGTAAATTCTTTCAAAAAAGACGCTGAAACTCGCTGTAATCAAACAGAACTTCCCACCAAACTCACGAGGCTTCGCGAAGGAGGCACTGTCGAAGTTAAAAAGTGGACATTTAAGTGTTCCACGTGATAAAACATAAATGGGACATACATACATTTGAAAGGAGGTAATGAGAAAAATAAAAATCCGCTTCGTCTGCACCAATTATGTGTTTTGCGGTTCAACAGCGTTTAGCTAGATAACTAGAAGACGTCTTAAAGGCAGGAGTTATCGAGAAATCGAACAGTCCTTGGGCTTGGGATGGTTCGTTCACGTCCTGTGTGGATTACCCGAAGTTGAATAGAATCTTGAAAACTCTGCGGCTGTCGACAACGCAACAGAGGACAAGCTGGCACACACAAGTCGGGGGCTGATCTCAGCCGACTTGGTGTGCGAAACTGGAGACAGTTGGCAAGAGAGTCATGTTGGGTGGTGCCCTGGTCCACATCGGACTGTAGCGTTCTAAGAAGTTGAAGTAGAACTTCGGAAAGACATGCGAGCCTCCTGCGAGGTTATTAGATTGCTTATTAGCAAATTCCGGTGGATCACAACCTTCAATGCCGCTAATGGAACTGTCTTCCAATTTAGGAGGATGCCACTTGGGCGCCGGCAAGATGGCAGGGGTCACTCTTTTCCTGGCAATTAACAGGAGACGTGGACACGTCGTCGGTGTTGTAGTAATTAGAGAAGTTGTATGCAGATGCAAGGGAAGAGCGAAGTATATGTTGTCCTTCAGAAAGGAATGACAACATCGACGACTTGGACTAAGCGTCGTAATAAACAGCTTCAACTTGGAGTCAGTCAGGGGTAACATCAGTAGGCAGATCAAACGCAGAATAAATCTTGCTCCCGGATGACTCGGCTTTGGACTGGCAAGGCAATTCTGTAATGAAGCCCTCTCTAGAAGTGAAAATCAAACGTTATGGAAGACATTGATCAACCCACTCTTGCTCTACGGCGTGGAGATGGGGAAACATTTCAGAAGCGGGTGACGGAGTCCTTGCGGTGGTCGAGAGAACATTTCTGGTGCGATCTTTGGTCTTGTTTGTCCCCTAATGACATCTGGAGGAGAAGACTCAAGCCCCAATCAAACTGCTAAGGTGGCTGGTCCATGCAGAGTGCACACAATTTGAGACCGACTCCAAGGATCATTGTCTCCGAGACAACGCAGCAGATGACGTTCACATTTAAAACAGGGCGCGCAAGTGGAGAAGGACCTAATCCCAATCGGTGTGCTCATTTTGAAGTAGCTAACCAAATGATCGGGCCAGCTGGAGTGGTTTGTTGGTTGAGGCTCAGGGCCACTCCAGACGCTAGCGCGACTCAAAGAATAATAGGCAAATGCCATGTTACATTAGATCGTGGATATGTTGAAGAATTAAGAAAAAATCGACAGCAGTCTGTGCAGACATCCAACATTTACGTTCCCCCAGAGGTAACATGAACCAAGTAACACGTACATATGTGTCAAGGGCTCTGGGGCACAGGACAAAGAAAACCAGGGCGAATCTAGTCTTCATCTGCCAATGAAATACGGAAGTGAGTCATCATCCAGACAAAACCGTGCAAAACCAAAGCGGGGACCACCCAAATCTTCTACGCAACAATAACATAGAAACATAGAGCATACATGAAATCTATTCCAGCTATTTCCGCACAAGGTTATTTGATATTTTCAATCATGTGCAGACAAGCACAGACCGACAAATATGCCAGATATGCAAATATTTTATATCCGACGAGCTGCAGCAACTGTTGTGCTGATAATTAATTCTCCTTGTGTGTTCAATTTTGACATCAAAGCGTGTCAGATGATGGCGGTGGAACTCAAAATAGGGGGGCAGAGAGGGATAAAGGAATGTTATAGCAACATTTTGTCAACCGGGATCAAAGTAGAATGTGTAGTGACAGATATGGAATAACTGAAAGAGAAAAGTCACCAGACAACCGAATCGAAGTTCGTAGAAACCTGGATGGTTGCTTAAAACTAAGGTTTTACTCATCCACGGCAGCCTGCAAGACCCGCAAATCGTAAATGGTCTAACGGCACTGGGTGCCTCATTTGAAAACAAAACAGCTATGGCCTACTATCGATCTACAACGCTCACGTAGCCTGATCAGAATGAGTAGACATAACCTCAGAGCCATTATCGGCGTCATAACATTGCGCCATTGGAACACATGCTTCCAGATTAGGTCTCCCCTATAATGACTTCTTCACAAGCTGCAGAGACGAAGAGGAGGAAGAAACTTGCACATTTTCTATGTAACCGCTCCTCCCGTGGAAAACGTCATCTAGACGCCGATTATTTCAACAACCTGACTGGCATAAGTAGCAGTCATCTCCTTTGCTTTATCAAAAGGGGAAAAGAAATAATCAGATCCGCGTGATTCGCTGGACTAAGTGTATCTGCTACCAATGAGCAGCCATCCACTCTAACCAAACCTAACCGAAGGTGATGCGGAGATTCTCTCGGAATCCCAGGTTTGCTCGTTTGTTCGTGTTGGATGTCCGTCACTTTGATTCCAAATAAACAGACGTTCATAGTAGATCGCGATGTTCTCAAAAACATTTACCGCCCACCAAGCTAATCTGGCCAGCAATTGATTTGATTCAAAGATTTAAAAGCAGCCAAAACAATATCAATGTCCGATTATAGATCTAACCGCATATGCAGGAAACAAGAGTGCAAGTTAAATGAGCAAAGGAATATAAACTCCGCAGCAAGAATGCCTAACCTCCTCGCCCAGGTCGTTGTAGCCTGTTCACTCAACTTGAGACGTTTCATACAGATTTGAAGGCAGCAAGTCATGAGAGATCTTCCAGCGGTAGCTTAACACCGAACCACGCTAAGGTAGACTATATAAGCACCGAAAATGTTGCAAGCAATGTACACTGTACAATCGCGCCAATTGAAGAGGCTTGTTTGTTGCGGCCCAGGTCTACCCCGGACTGCAGCACCACACAAAGAAGAAGTACACTTCAATTCATTTATTCAATACAATGGCAACAGAACTAGACTGCTTCCCGCTTTGATATCGCAACTCGAAACATGTAAGATACACAAGACATAAGACTCAGAGACACTAATATTCAATAAGTAATTCACCTGTTGTATTTCACGTTGTGAATTTGTGTCAAGCGTTGTGATCTCCAGAACCTTAACTGCTGTCGTCTGCTGCTGTGGCTGTTGCTGATGCTGCTGGTGCTGTTGCTGTTGCTGTTGCTGAATTTGTTGCTGGGTTTGTGCGGCATTACTGCCTGTGTTTTCAGTTTTTATCTGGCCATCCGACACATCTGGTATTAATTCAGCACCATCGGTTATAATCTGTTCAACCTTTCCACTTTCCTCCTCATGCTCGTACTCCATGCTGTCATCCTCGAAATTCAGCTTCAATTGGCGTTTCGGTGCTCCGCACATTCTCTTCGGATTCTGATCGGCAATAAACATTAACTTATCAAAGTACCACAATCTCGTCTCATAGTTTGTCTTCGTTGAGGTTTTACGGAATTCCCGCCTGAAGGCTGATCGCAACGAGTTAATTTTCCGTACAACCATTGCTCGATCTGGATTTGGTTCGACCTCTTTCAATTTTTCAACTAGTTTATCGTAGGCTTTATTTCGTACAGCATGATTGCTGTAGTCGGGATGTTTGGACTGCCACAGGCACTCTTCATTGCGATAGGTGTCGATGAATTCGGTCAGCCAGTGACGAGAATAGCTTCGTAAATCGTTTAAAACACTGATTGATGACATCCCACTGCACTGTGTAAAATTATTTTTATTATCGTATTTATTGTCGAAAGATTGTTTATCAAACGTTTTATTTTTTGTTGTTTTTTTTTTCTCTCTAATTTGAGGTTTTGTTTGCGGGTTCGATTGTCACAGAATTCAACGTTGAATGGTGAAAACTTTTTTGAACAAATCTGTTAGCTCGGCATCAACTCGAACGTCAGACACGACCGACCATTTTGATTCCAACTTTTGTTGAACCGAAATTATTGGGTGGCTTCGTCTCGTCCGACGGCATACATCCCACACACAAATACACTCATGTTCTCTTGTTATCATTGCTGGCTAGTACATTCGGATATTGTAGTAGAATATGCAGTCGTTCATACACTCTCTGGCATGAGAGAAATGTGTCATCTCACTTGGATTGTCATCAATATACTGTAAGTCCAGTTATCTGAAGTTGTTTCGTGGGTAACGGGGGCACCAAACCTAACCTAACCTAACCTCCAAAATGTTAGCAACAGCAAATCTTCATCATTTGCCCTGAATTTGAATGCAGAAAGTCCATAAGTAAATCCAGTTTAAGCGACAACACGTTTACGCTCAACGCCACAGCGAGGAACGCCTTCATTTTACCACACTTATGTGCAGTTGTGGTAAAATGAAGGCATTCCTCGCTGTGGCGTTCAGCGTAAGCGTATCGGTAATGACTTCGAAATACCCCAGACGTAAGATTCGAAGTTCCCACATTTTTGTGCCACCTGAATGCAATTTAATACGTAAAAATTAGTTTGCTGTCTCTCATGGCATCATTCCCCTCCATCGTTCCACACAAATCTATTACAATTCGGCAATATGTTGCACATCCCAACCAAAATTCAACTTGTCATTCTACATGTCACTGTCAGGAGCGCAACCAGAAATAAAGTCGAACCGATGACAATTTTCCACCCCGCCGCAAACGATCAAATTCGACGGCATCCAATCCAACTTATGAAAAGTTACCAACGAACTTCGTGTTCTAGGCAGCGCTTGTCAGTTTTCTATCGTCACCTTTGCCAGGCCATTCGTGTTGTACAACTTTTATTTTTTCTTAGCTAGTTGCTCCGCGTTAACCGACGACAAACGAGGGAATCGACTTTTGTGGACTATCCCCCCCCCCCCCCCCCGGCCAGTGTGTGTGTGTGTAAATGTTCGACAAAGAAGTGAACATTGACAGAGTGCTCCAATCTGCCGTCATCGTACCATTACCTGCTAATAAGTGGAAAACAACACAAAAATATGCGCAAGAAGTTCTCGGAAATATCAATTCAATTGTGAAAAAATAACCCTCTCTCACAACGAACGGGTGCTTCTTCAAACTGCATCATATAGTGATCGGTGGCGACGATACCATCGCCACAAGGGCTTCCACTGGCTGTGCCATTGCCCTCTCCTTGTAAGTTGCATTTTGTTTCACAATAATTGCTACCTTTCTTTGCTGTGTCATTTGTGAGGTTTTACTCGGTCGTAGTTAAAAGGAAATCATAACACCAAACCAACTGTGGTCCGAATCAAGTCCGTCCATGTGAAAGTGTTCTTATTCGATTGTGGTGGGTGGCTCTTTGCCATTATATAATCAATTCAATTCGGACAGTAACCGAGTAGAGCCAGGTCCAGCAGTTAGATAATTGGGTCGCGAAAATAGAACTACTCTGCATATACACGCGCATGCCGGGCGCACAAGTGAAAATTACTTCTGACAATTGCGTAATCAGCATGAAAAGAGGAGAATTTATAAGTCACCAGGAGTGCTCACAGCTCAATCAGCCGTACCAACAATTCGCCACTGATAACGTTTTTTTCCCCGTCTCGTAGAGATCTTGATTGACACTTGTGCGCACTACACACCGGGTTGTGCTGTGAAATCCATTACGCAGCTAAAAATAAACACATCAGCTAGATGAATAAAATATTATTGATACCTTGAACAGAATACGTATGTATGTGAATTCGAGCTGTTTATAGTCAAGCCGTGTGCGTGTGTGTGCGGTCGTCTGTAGTGCGAAAAGGGGGCACGGCTTTGTGGGTCTTGATAATTACCTTGATTGTAAATTATGTCTTGTTTACGGAAATTTAAAATCGTTTGATTGCGAACACCTTCGAGAGGACGCATCACACCGTGTCCAGGTATTCTATGTTCCCTGTGCAACAGCAACACATATCCATCCATACATTTGGTGTGGCAAGTGTTCTGTCGGTATTTATTTACAATTTTGGTTCGATTGCCAGGAGTTGGCGAACATTGTGTATGAGGATGTGGTTCGATGTTGATAGTTGTAGGCTGTAGCTACATTGCGATAACATTCAATTCACACTTCATGCGTTCAGGAGAGCATGTGCGCAAACAACAGCAGCACCTGAGTCAACTCGTTTCTTGTTAGGTTTCCCAGCTATCCAATGCATGTAGTGGAAGTGCGCTGATGTGCAGAAATTGCGCGGTTTTATGTTTCAGAAGCTGCTGTTTATTTTAATGAGCTTCACGATTCTGATATTTCATTAATTCATTTTCTTTATTAATGTGTCAATTAAGAATTTGATTTGAATCATTCGTCATGCGAAGAGCACGGTTGAGTTCACTGTTCAACGTGATTCCGATTGTTCGAAGCCCACGTGTGTGGGTGTGTGGAATTGAATAAGTGAGGCAAGTGCTCATGTCTCACCTTGAAATCAATCAGAAAACAGAAGTGATGGATTTCTGGTTTCAGTTTAGTTTTTGTCTATTGCCACTCACATCGACATCCGCTTAACACGAGCCAAGCTCTTTCATTAACTTCGCGATTTTCAAATGCTACTTGTCAAGCTGAAATGAGGATGCAATAAGAAATCTGCTAATTTGTTCGTCACAGGTCTCACAGGCGCCTCAGGTGTACGTGCACACGTGAGATGCTTGGTGAACGGGTTGTTTGTGGTGAAGGCTAATTGAGTTGTCTGGTGGAATGCAAATTCTGATGGCTGAAGGTCACACTCAAGTTGAAGAAACATTGAACTCGTGTAAAAATTAACCTACATTTGTATGCTCAGACAGCCCATTAAAATGTGTCTCAAATTCACGCAAAAATGGATTTGTTGAAAAAGAAAACAACTTAGCAATTGCATCTCCTGATTTCTTCGCAAAGAGTTATGGCTGGGATGTAGGTAGTGTACATGGCATTCGCTACTTAAAAATGTCCATTCATTACATGTATCCTTATTTTGTAATAAATATAATAATATGGGCTGTAGAGGACCAGGGCGCCTACCTTCTCAGCAACGACTCGTGTTGTGTGTGCTATTGTTCTATCACGATTGGAAGGGACCTACAGTTTTATGTCGACTCCGAACGGCCAAGTTTATTATTTTGCAATGTTCCCAGAAAATTGATGTACATAAAGGGTGGTTAGATTTTAAGGGCCGATGTTGAATGTGAACCACACCTAAACGTCAAGTTTTTTTCTGCATTTCATTTGACATTTCTCAATTTCAGACTAACTCAATTTGAACCATGGAACGATACACAATCGAGCAACGCGTTAAAGTTATTCAGGCTTATTATGAAAATGGGAGTTAAAATCAAAATGCATATCGTGCATTTAATCGTCAATTTAATCATTTTACAAAGATTAACTTTCTTTCCATCAATGGGTGTGCAAAAGGGTACTATTGAACTGAGTTCAGACTTCAGAGAAATACTCCTAGGAACTGCTTCGTTTTCTGAGTCGTACAATCATTTTTGATTGATTTGATTTTGATGACAGAGAGATTGCTTTGTGTCACCATTTGGTCCAGTCACCTCGTATTTTTGAATTAATCGATATTGGCATTGACCACTGGAGGATGTGTCTAATACTAATACATAATAATATGGCCCTACAGCTCGTAGTTGAGGTCGGCCTAGCTTTTACAACAACCCTGGCGTGGGTACTGATAAGAGAACGAGTCGAGGCCGGCTACGAACGGAGAAGTTTAAGAAGCGTTTTGTAGGACACTTATAATCTGTGATGATTGTGAGTGTCTCGAGAGAGGTAGAGCCGGGTATTTTGAAACGTTTGTTTGTCGTACCCGAATATGTTCCTAGGCACTGCAGATTCTTGCGGTTACAAATCAAAGCACAGTCCTACCCACTACGCCACGGGGACCTATCCGTTGAAGCTACCCGCTTTAGCCTGCTGCAACTGACCCCTTGAGCAATAGGAACAGTGTCTCGTGTCTGGATTTGTTCGAATTCTTTCCAATCTCTGTGTGTTTGCAAACAATTTGCACGAGGTACGTCCCGGGACAAAGTGACAACAAATTAAAAAAAAAAACAGAAAAAGGGTGGGCCCTCTAGTGGTTATTTTTAAAATCAAAGGTTAATTTGACAATAGTAGTTGTTTCTCGCTCGAAATCTTGACAGAAAGTCAGTATCATACCTCCGCGGAACGAAATGAGTCGCCTTACGCTTGAACAACGTTGGGAAATATTGAATACTTATTTCCAAATTGAGTGCTGTGTGGCCCAAAAGTGCGTTTTTTGAAGAGAAGCAGTTTCGGCCGAAATTAAGCAACCAACGCGACTGCTGTACGCAAGTTTGTGCAAAAGTCCATGGGACTGGTATGTTAGTTGACAACACTCATGGTCCCCGTCGTCGTACGGTGAGCGCAGATGAGAAAGTGGCTCCTGTGGCCTAGAGTGAGACCCAATTCACGAACATAAAATCGTCATCGATCACAACGTTTCGGTGAGTGGTAGGCATTACAGAGCCAAAGACTTGGGACAGTCGTGCCGCTATCCTACTATATCATCAAATCCAGGTTCGTGTGGGAATGTCTGCAGAAGCTTAAGAAGTTGAGTAGGAGTAACAGAGTAAAACTCTGTTGGATACCTTGCCATACGGGGACAGAGGGCAATGAAATGGCCGACTTCCTGGATAGAAAAGGAGCATCGGAACATGTTATAGGCCCCGAACCATTCGGCGCTGTAGGAGATCACGTCCTCAAGGAAGAGTTCAGGGAACTAGAAGGAAGGAACCGGGCAGATGCATGGATCAACGCCCATGGTATGAAGCAGGCCAAAAAACTCCTGGGTGAACATAACCGCAAGAGGTGTGAAGCATGTATCAAAATGAGCAAAAACAACCTCCGTATCCTAACAGGCTTCCTAACAGGGCACTGTAAACTCAGGGAGCACCTAAGGAAACTAGGAGTATGAGGAGAAGGTCTCTGCAGATTCTGCGCAGAATCTAATGAAATGCCAGAATATGTACTGGCGACGCTAGCCCACAAAAGACAAAGATATCTGGGCAAACACCTAATATCAGAGGAAGAATTGAAGTCACTAGAACCAGCTCTCATTCTCAGATTCCTAAAGGAAACTGGCTTAGAGAGAATACGCTAGAATAAATCTGTTCCATCTTTGCGCAACAAGAGCAAATAACCTTCAATACAACTCTGAAAATTGATGCATGGGAGGGAAGCTGTTAAGAAAGTAAAGTAATGAATAGGTGCACAATAGATCTAAAGGTCGCGGTGCAATATACCCTCAACAATAATAATAAGACTTGGGTTTGGACTACTTCTGTTTCACGCAGGATGGCGCTGGCTGCTTCGAAGCTGCGATTTGACTAATTTGTCCTTTTTTTGTGGGGAACCGGAAACGATTCATGCACTTAAGGCAATCCGCGAGCCCGAAACCATCAACAAGTTCTCTGAAAATTGGGGTTACAGAATGCGCTACTGCGATGCCAGCCGAGGCAGCCACTTGAACGACGTTGTATTTATAATACATGGAAACCATTTCATTTTGATCATTTTATTGCATTTTTAAAAAGAAACTTGTATGTGGCCCACTCTGTATTATATATACCCATATTCCTTTTTTCTAATTAAAACAAATAAACAATGACGACGCATTTATAAAATGGGTCCCACGCCAATCCATGATTATCGGTCCGTCACATAACAACTGTCATACTTTCCTACAGCCAACTGCAGAGCATCCATTGCACAGTTATTACGCCGATCACAAGATGTAAACAAATAGTGACACAAAAGAAAAGAGAAGAAGACGCTATCATGTACGTAAGCAAGAAAAGGAGGAAAGAAGTTAGGAAATGACGGTACTGATGCCAGACTCAGACAAATTCAACATGTAACCAATTATGCGTTGCTAGATGTGTTGTTGAGGTATGGGAAGTGTTCCGGCACGTAACTCACGCAGCACGGGCGGTGGTGGAAATTTGTGCGACTTGTGTCCTGCGTGTTGTAGTTTTTTCCAAGTAGTCAACCATCACAAGTAGCCTCTGTCCAAATCCGGAAGAGAGGCAATCTATCACCAAATCCAGATCCAAACTAAAAGAACAAAAATATGCAATTCATTGGCACAAGCACAACCGACACATTTGTTGTTCTCCAATTTTATCACTAAAGCTGTTGTCGGTTGTTTCGATGTAGCTTATCTTTTACATGTCTCTCGTATGCATATCAAAAAGAGGTCATAAAACGAAATGAATAAGGAAATATAATTTGCGGCAGCCAAAAGTTCTTCAGTTGATTTGCCTAGTCACTCAGAAACCAATTAAATATCACGTGTTCCTTTTATCGCGATTCTTAGGTCTCAATCGTGAATGTTTGTGTGCCTTTGTTCATTGGCATCCACAAACAGTTACTTTTCACATTTCAAAGCCGAGATCTAAGAGCACTTATAAGAGAGCCAATCAAATGCGCATCTACATGTATACATTTACGCCCGCATGTATGCGCGGCATCAATGTTATTTGGAAAATCTTGACTACTAGCTTGAATGTGATGATATTTTATCACGAAGTAGGTAGACAGGTGTAAAGACCGAAGCGCAATTTACGTGAAGCTGTCGAGTACAGTTTAGCCATAAAGAACAACAAAATACGATGATGCGATTGTCTTAAAGTAAGTAAAAGTGTCATACTTACTTACACTGGTTAGGCGACGTAGAACACACGGACAATACTGCTTCAGCCCGAAGAGTATTCGACTCCGCACTAATGGGACAGCGCATTAAATAACGTCCATGAAACCTATGGCGCATGCAATTGGAGAATTACCTCAGCCAACTTCGCGTGCAGCTTGGTGAAGGGTCAGGTCCACTCTGGACTGTAGAGTCAGCGAAAGATGAAGAAGTGACAGTATCTGTCTTAAAGCCCTAAACAGCTTTATACCATGTTCCCACCGACCCAAATTGCGAGATTTCATCAAATTTCTCTAAATCTACTAGGTTTCGCCGTACATTATCGGGGTTTCGAAACTTCCCGATTTGGTTGAAGTCTGTTCGAAACCCCCTCGAGTTCATCTGTCCGTGAACAAGCCTACAGCGTGAATTTCATTTCATTTTGGTGTTCATTCTTGTCAATGCCAAACAATTGTGGCAATCGGACAAAGGTAATATTTTCAATACATAGAAATATTTCTAATGATTAGTTCCTGTCAACAAACAGCGGTTTTGTCCGCCATTTTAAAATTGAGAGCTAATGACATTTGAAAACACTTCAACGCGATGGTAACGGCCTATTGAGGTTTCAGTAAGAATTCATCCAAATCAAGCGATTTTGGTACGGTGAGAACATGGTATTACAGTCAACTTCAGGACTGATTGAGAATGTCACATGCAACAAACACGATGGCAAAGCAAAAGCAGATTTAAATTGATATGACTGCCAGGACATGCGCCCAATGAAAAGCCTAACACTGAAGCCCCAAAACCGAACAAGACTGATCTGAACACCTACTCGTCGAGTGTCCAAATTTGACATTAATAATAATAATTAAATGGGTTGCGCTACCGTCCGTAGAGGGCCTGGGCCTAGCTTCTCAGCAACCACTCGTATTGTGCGTGCTATTGTTCTATCACGACTGGAAAATTTGACATTAAACAGATATAATTGCATAACGAACATAACCACTTTAATATGAACCGACTATCACGATAGCTCCAAAGTCCTAGATCAAGAAAGGGGGCACATTGAATCTATCGTGATCACAGTGCAATCACTGCCATTTTTCTTCAATCCAATTAAATTCGGCGAATGAAGTTACCAACTTTCCTCTCGTTCGTAGAGTCACACTTGACATTATCTGCGTTCGATACCTAGATGCTAATTGATCTTTGTTAATTTAAATGTATAATTATAGCTTGGGAATTAAACAAAATTGTATTGATCTTGTCTCTTCGGGTAGACATCAAATACATCAAGATATTCCACTTCCCAGCTAATAATCCTCTAGAGCACAAATTAATTTGACAGATAATGACTAATTCTTGACATTCTCATTTCTTTCAGTTTTTAACAAAAGCATTATTGCGTTTCAGGCATTAATGATTTCACAATTTCAGCTCATATATCAGAAATAAAGTAGTACCCGACTATTTTAAGAGGCAAGAGAGGTAAATCTTGCCCCTTAAAATAGTTTGACAGCGTTTTTTTTATATCGTTTTCTCAAATCCAACAACGGACCAATTAGAGGATGCCATTGACATTATTCCGAGAATAACTGTCAAAATTCGTGAATAACTGTCAAAAAGTAGCAGATATTCGTCGACGGACAAGGGGTCAATCAACTGTGAAGTCGGCTATCTCTATAGTACCTGATTTATGTTGTTGAAGCTGCGTCTGTCAAATTATTCAATCTTTTTTGTCAAATCATCACGAGCATGGCGTTCAACAGCACGTGAAAATGATAAAATTATTTATCAAAATGGGGAATTTGTGCTGTCACTATTCGGTCACTTCGTTCACCTATTAGATTCGTTTGAACTTTCCGTATGTTGATACCTATAACAGTTGGCGGTTTTTATGAAATTGAGGATGCCTTTTATGTTGATCTTAGCTAAATCGTCAAGACTATCGAGGAAAGAGCTGCCCATAAGTTTTCTTCTTGTCTCTGCAATGGACGGGCAGGTTCCGAGGTAATGTAGCACAGTTTTCTCTTACTCCTCATCCATGCAGGTCAACAAACAAAATTGTCGAATTTGAGATGATTCCAATCCGCATGAGATCCAAGGGCGTCCAGGGCATACAGAAAAAGGCCACCGTTTGTTGTGGATTTTATGCTGGCTGCTTCATCGGTCCATATTTCTTTCAGATCGACGTTGGCCAGGCCATCTGTCAACAGTGAGCGCTATATTTCGATTCTTGAATTGGATGATATGGACACCGAGGACTATTCATGCCTTTTTAACAGTTGTTCACGAAATAATGTAGATGGCATTCTCTGATTAATCAGGGTTTGAGAAAACGATATAAAAACTGTCACACATTTTCCAGAGGCAAGAGAAGTATAAGTCGGCCTTTTGTTCAATAATACGGCCGCTATCAACAGTCAAAGGAAGTCTCTATTTGAAGACCCTTTAGAACCAGTCTATTCGAAATTTGCTACAGTTTTGGCTACAGTGCGCTTAGATGGCGGATTATGCCGACTATAATCTGCTCGAAATGCGCGAAGCGTACCTAATGCAAAGTAGGTTAGGTTAGGTAGGTGGGCTGCCACCGAAATCATGCTGATCCATTGTGACCATGCTGATCCATTGTGATACTTATAAGCGGACTATTACCACTGATCGACGGATAGTGCCTATAATTTAATCCCAACAGCAAATAGTGACGACCAGATTTGAAAACCGGATAAAAGCGTATTAACATTGCTTTCTCTGGGATTCGAACCGGGGGCCTCTCTAACCAAGTGCAGCAATCAAAAAACATCTCATCCACAATTTGAACAGCCATCCGTGCTCTGTTTTTTCGTGGGCAAATTATGCCATGTCATTTCATTTTGACATTTGCTGCTAAAGAGTCAACAGCAAGAGACGGCTCGCCCAATCTGGACAACAATGTGTTTCAGGTGGCCTAATTGCGACCACATTCTGCGCCTATTCTCAAGCATAAATATTGCAAAAAGTACAACACATTTTTTTGTTATCTTCACACCTCATTACTAATACGCATCAGTACAATAATGAGAATAATGTTTGCTTATCCCAAAAGCTTGAATTTCTTTTATTTACTCGTCGAATTTAGACTCCATGCCCACAATTCATAAGTTATCTGTACCGGTCGTACTGGGTTCGATGTTTCTCGAGAGAATTTTTTATGAAAACACCATGGAACAGGTTTTATAACTCAAGTCAATACAAAGTTCATATGTTCTACACTCGAGAGGTGGGATTATCCCGAGATTTATGCAAATTTATAATTGTGTTCTTCTTGATCTGCTTTCAGAGTAAGCGTGTGCTGAGGCATTCCCATTTGATAGTTTAAGTTACAGAAGCGACAGTGTTATACAATTTTTCAATCAATTAAATTGTAGTGGCGCTACAGCCCGTGATGGCTTCTACAACAACGTGCCTTCTATTGTTCTACCGCGAGTGGAGGGGATAGACCGACCTGGGCCGGTGTTTTCTAAATATTTATACTCGCAATGTGCATTGTCAGTGACTCGAAAGCGACGCAGCCGTGAATAATGCATTTTTTTTGTCGTGTCGGGAATTGAACCTAGACACCCAGCGTTGGAGTCGTTGCCATTACGGCACCGTGGCCATCAATCAATTAGGTACTCTAATCAACGCATCTTATTAAGACTTACCTTCTTCTTCTTTAAGTGGCGCTGTAGTTCGAGTTGATCTTAGACCCAGCTTCTGCAGCAAACATGTGGACAGTTCCAAATTGATAAACGATCGATCGTTAGTTATAACATTTAGTTTGATTAGCGCTCTGCGGTAATGGTGCATACATACTTTCTGTAAAACTCTTCACGGCGAAGAAGTTAACTAAGTATATCATTATTGAATGTGGCCCGTGTTAATGCAAACGTAACACACTACGCTGAGTGTGCTCATTATCACGCATTTGTGAATGAATGGTTGTTAATTTGAATAAATCACATTACACTTCGTATGAACGTCTAAGATTCACGGTGTTCTCAAACCCTTTTGTTTCCCTGATGGAACTAGCATCAAAAGCAAACAGCAATCCATGAACTTATGCTGCCGGCCAGCTAATCTGATAAAGGTGCCAATTAGAACACCCCGGAAGGGCGTTGCGAACCTGTTGCAAACAGTGCTACGTTTCAGACAACAAGACGCTTTGGAACATTATTGATTACACATCAGAATATTCCGTAACAGGTCAAAGAACGGACAGACAAATGCTACCTATGTACAACATCAATCATAGTTGCCACACAGTAATCTCTGTTTAAACCCCATGTGGTTGACAAATACGTAAGTGCAAAAAAAAACTCAGTGTTCTTATCGCAAGAAACCCCTATGAGGTAATGTGTGACAAAATAATTGAAACATGGATTTCTTGTCGTTATCGGTTGATACGAATTTACTTGTTTAATTGTTGCTCTTCTGGGTGATCTTTGTATGTATGACACGTTCCAACTTCCAATCTTCATCCTTCGAGTTGTGCAAAAGTCAGCATACTCTGAACTACTTCACCTTTGTCACATACTCATGATGCAGAAGCTTTGCTTATCGTAAGACTTCGGTCTAAATATACTCGCCTTCACGATAGTACTTATCAGTCAAATTTTATGATTGTAAGACTACCTTGAAGCGATCTGCGAAAGGATGGAAAGGAAAACATTTTCCATTCCGCACGGGGAATCTTATCTGCTTAAGAGTGTTTTATCTTCGTTTTATTTAAATTTCTGATGTGATTAGATAATGATTTGGCCACTGCGTGGTTTCAAAGGTTGCTCTTTAATCTGAAATTTAAGATTTAATTTATTTGGTTAGGTTTGAAGTGCTAATTGTGTTAATTCCCGCATTTTTTTTTTGTTTATGCGGGAGATACGCTTTTTTTTTTGGTATTTATTTTTAGAAGATTCAAGTTAAAAAATTAAAAAAGTCTGAAATTGAACTCAGTTTTAGAAACGTCTTTATGATGAAAGCAGTTGGTTGCAGTAAATCAGGATGCACAGTGGCGGCCATGGCGTTGTGGGTCTGTGCATCGATCCCTACGCTCTTAAAACTTGGTATCTGGATTCGATTTCCAGTACGACAGAAACAATGTTCACAGCGCCACCTCTTTCGGTTCACTGACAATGCTCAAAGAGTAAACTAGCAAAAAACTGTAGGTATCTTCCACTCGTGATAGAACCATAGGACACACGACACGGACAACACGATTGGTTGCTGTAGAAGCTAGGCCCTCCCGTGACCTCCTTCTCCCTCCCGTGACTATACTTAGGGTGTTGGCTCAACAATAGGGGCCCAACTGATGTACATTGTTTAATTCAACATTTGGTATTACAATATCGGTTTAGTGTTTATTTTTTATAAACTACAAATACTACAAATTTGTATATCCGTTCAAATCCGTGTGTCTTTTTGGGATGGGGTGGTGGTGTGGTGGCCGATTTAGCCTCGATGATGACTGTCATCGCTGCTCTGGTAGAAGCCATGCAGCTCGTTGTTAGATGTCGTTGGGAAGTTCTGCTCGCTTAGCAGATTTTGCGCGTTGAGGTAGCTTTGTCCGGGGATGGTGTTTCTCAGGTTCCTGATTGCCTCGTTGGAATGATGGTTCATGTTTAGAATCTGATCGGTTTTAGATATGGTGCGCCATGTTGGGAAGCCGTACGTTAAAATCGGCCGTATTAGCTGCTTGTAGAGTAGCCTCTGGCTTAATCCATTTTGTTTACGCATCAAAGGTTAGATGCGATGGAAGCCTAGATTGGACTTCTTAAGGGTCAGTTTCGAGTGGCTGCTGAACTTCAGCCTTTCCGTGAAGTTAACGCCAAGATACTTGACCCCCTTGTCTGTTGTTGTTTCCGTACCGTTAGGGAGCACTATCTCAATGCTCCGACATTTAGCTGCTGATCTGCATCCACATCGGGATGGTCTCCTTAAGGACATAAGTATCGATTTTCCAACATTGATACGAGTACCCCATTTGGTGTAGTAGTCCAATTTTTTCGCTGTCTGGATTTCGACCCTTCGCCTGGCGATCAGTGGTGACTTCAAGCTGGCACAAGTCAGTGAGTCATATGCGAATAGACAACAGCTCACTGTTGTGTGTGCGGTGTAGATGTTGAAGAGCATCTGTCCCAGCTTCGACCATTGCGCAACTCCTGCCTTGGTGCTCCGCTCAGTTGATTGGCTGCCTTCCACTTGAACGTAGAATCTTCTGGAATCTAGAAAGCTATAGACTATTTTGATGAGGAAGGTCCCCCCGTAGCGCCGCCCATATTATATTAGTATGCAGAAGATGACTTGTGACTCAAGCATCATCTTCTGGTGCCAACAAATCTCCCAGCCTTATTGGCACCCCCATACCGTTGATGGGTGCAATTTAATCCCACGATTTTTTGGCTGAAACATGATGCATGTGGGATGCAAACCCGTAATTACTGAGTTCAATGTGAGTTGTTGAACCTTAGAGTGAACTGACACTGCGTTAAAATATTTAAGCGTGTTTCCTTTGAATTCGAATTGTTGGTGAGAGTAGAAGCGAGTTTGCGAAAGGCAGTTACTCTGAGGTTGTTCAGCAGAGTTGATAGGGTGACTGCATGACTGATTTGGAAGTCATGCTCAGTTAGACCATCGGGTCCACTGTGCTGTCACGTTCGGCTTTGTGTCCAAAACCCATTTACCCATTGACCTTGTAGTTCTTCCCTTTTGGGATTTTTGTATTCCTCTTGGGATTTGTTGGCCATGTGTGATTTCTTCCGACCTCTATTCTAGCCATTTAGAGGCTTTAAGAAATTGTAATAAGTCCTTTGGATCAATGTTACTCAGATCCTCAAGGTGGTTGAAGTAGTACTCGCCTAGTAGTCTTCTTCTTCTTTCCGCAAGTGCAGGGCATATTGTTGCTTCTTCTTCATCCATGCAGCTTCTGCAGAAGTCGTTATAAGGTGCCCCAAGTCTTCTGACATGATTGCCTATACGACAGTGGCCAGTTAGCACTCCTATCACTCAACTGACAATCTTCCTGTCTAACTTTAGGAGTTAATCAGTCTTTCCTTCATTTATCATAGGCCAGATCGCTTTCGATATTCTACGAGTTCCAAGTTCCGACCATTTGCCGTTTGTATCGTTTTTCTCCTCATCTATTGTCATTGGCATACCATCAGCGGAGTAGATCTTTGTTCGTTCCTTTAATACAAAATACCCGAATATCCTAGATGAATGCCATGTAGAGTTAATAACACTGACGTTGTCGGTGATGAGGCCTTTAGTTATTTGCACGAATGTGCACGTAACTCGTGCTCGTACTTTGGCAGGGATTAATACGCGTTGCATCGAGTTTCGCTCCAAAACAATAAATACACCACAAGGCAGGCAGCGCGGTCCATTAATTTTTGTATTTACTACCAACGATGTGTGTCGAATCTCTCTGTGTGCGATGACATGCAAATGATATCAATTTATGTCCCATCCCTCCAACACATGCTCTCTGCAAGACGATCTAAATAGATTTTCCGTTTAGTGTTATAAAATAGATCTCCAATTTATCGTCAGTAAATACCAACGCGTTACATACTCCCAACGCCTTCGCCTCATATTTGTGCGATTTAGGTGTAATTGTTGATCGTGAGCTGATTAAACATTCGATTTCAAATTTATATGGTTGCTCTTAATAATAAATGGACTGTTGCTTGGGTCCAGAACAATTTTGTCTTTAAACTAAACATTTCTGTGTTTTTTTTTCCACTCGTTCGCAGATTTATACGAGCAATATGTCACACATACTAATGCACACAAAAATCATACGAAATTGCAACAGTATACGTGACCTTCGTTCCATTTGTTAAACAATTTAGCAGCTTGTGGATGGCAGGAAAGCAATATTTTCCCTCTTAATTGTCTGCTCTTGCGTTTAGACTTAGACTTGGTGGAGAGGAGGGCTTTCTCATTGTCATTTTTTGTTGTCGTTCTAAATTGATAATATAAACAAAATAGGAGCAAAGATGATTTTCAGATCTGCTACAGATTCAAAAGTTGCAAACACGAACATTCAAAGCACCAGAAATAATTATTAAAAAGCTCCTTCTGCAAATGTGTGCATCGAAATGTGCGTATGAGGCGGATATTCTTCTGTATTTATAGAAGAGATTGATCATTTGCCCGCATCTACGTCCACGTCTTTGTTTAGCAATTTAATGCACATGCACTTACTCATAAGTATCTCATATGCAAGTTCATCTTTCGCTTTGATTCAATATTATTCAAGTGGCGTCGCCATACTTGAGCTTTGTTCACTGTGTGCGGCTGGTTTAATTGTTATTAAAATATCGTCGCTATAATTAAATTGCATAAGTTGCGTCAACGTGGTGGTGTATTGCGTTGGTGGCGGCGACTCCTACGCGGTGCCGGGGGTGCAAGGTTCAATCGCCGAATTCAGCGATTTTCATAATTCACGGCTCTTGCGACTCACTGAGAATATTCAAAGAGTATTGCAAAAACTGTAGGCCCATTCTCTAGTGATAGAAAAATAGCACGCACATCTCGGTGCTGTGGAAGCCTGTTCCAAGACCACCTCGGACTTTCGCGATACCCATATTTTGTGTATGTATAGGGTGTGAGCCATCTGGTGGTTTTTTTTGACACTGACAGCTGTCTCCTGCTCGAAGTCTTGACAGAAAGTCAGTATCATACCTCCGCGGAACAAGATGAGTCGCTTTGCGGTTGAACAACGTTAGGAAACATTAAAAACCTATTTCTGAAATAGGTGCTGCGTAGCCCAAACAAAGCGTTTTTTGAAAAGAAGAAGTTTTGGCCGAAATGAGGCAAGCTTGTGCAAAAATTTTATGAGACTGGTGTGCAAGTGGACGACACTCATGGTCCCCTTCGTCATACGGTGCGTAACGATAAAAATGTGGCTGCCGAGAGTGTAAGACTCAATTCACGATCATCAACTCGCCATCGATCTCAACGTTTCGGTGAGCGGTGGGCGTTACAGAGCCATGTTAACCTTACTTTTTTTTTACTGAAATTGAAGAGCCATCCGAGGCATTTCATAATAATTAATGGGGATGTTTGTTCTTACTAATAAAGCCACAATAAATGGAAAACATTTCATTTTGTTCATTTTATTGCATTTTTGAAAAGAAACCTATATTTGGTCCACCCTGTAGTATTATTATAAGTTCATCAACGTGGGCTGTGCGCTTCTGAAAATGTATTTTTTTTCGCCAACCATGACCATGAACTTGTGAAATATCGACTACATGAGTATACCAATTACCACCCACGAATTCAAAAAACAAAAATCTTTTCATTTGCAGTCATTTGAAATCAGTTCAAGTTCAGAAAACAGCTGCTCAACAGCCATCAGTGCCGTCATCTCGTCGCATACTTGTTATATTTTCGTTGCTTGTTCCTCATTGCTTGTGGATTAAATTAGTGCATGTAGTCATAACGCCGCATGCAAGCTTCACAAGTTGCCCTTGTGCCTCGTTGCATTCGCATCATGCATTAGTTCATATTGTGCGGCGAATAGAAGCATTGCACAACTTGAACTTTACCTATCTATAATACATTGCGCAAAAAACCACTGAAAACCCGACACCTCTTCCGACGGGGAACCTATTATATTTGTTTTCGATTGAATGCATTGTGATTTTACACGTTTTTGCAGTTGCGGCTTGGGTGTGCATACAAACAAATGGAAAAATCACATGTCAGCTATTTTGTATTTTTAGTATTATTATCAGATTCTGTTGACAGTGAACCGCAAGTGGAAGCTGAACTGATTAGCTTTTTTAAGCCGACCGGATTAAGTGCGTCGTGACTTGCACAAATAATTGATGCGCGTTATTGTGTCAGTTTATTAGTCTCAGTTGTAAACTAGAAGTGAGATAAGTAATTGCGGTTGTTCTGATAATGCTGACAGTGTTTGCTTTGCGAATAAATCTGATAATGTTTGTAGTATACATTCAAGAGGAAGGCAAGTGTTTTGCATAAGCGCGTCTTACGAGGTATATTCTGAGGCAATTTTCAGAAAGTGTGTTGAATTAATTTCATTCTTTCCGAGCTCAAACTGAAAAGTGATTTATTAATCCCTTTGACGTGTAAGAATAATATGGGTGGCGCGACAATTCAAGGTGGATCTGAATCTAGCTTCTACAGCACCATGTTGTGTGTGTTATTGCTATCACGAGTGCGTGGGACCTAGACTTTTGTGTCGACTCCGAATGCCGAAGTTTAAGAAGCCTTTTTTAGGCAGGCAAACTACTTTTGAGCATTGTTCGCGGAGCCGTGAATTATGATAGTTGCTAAATTCGATGAGTCGTATAAGTAGACGCAACAACCCAATATTCCACGACCGCCACTTTTTTTGTCATTTGGGAAAGGAAAGGATACGTTTCGAGTTCACACTCTCAAAGCCATGTAAGCGAACATTGTGCCAGTCGAAAACTTCGTTCCTTAGTACCTTCTCTTGGATGCGGGTGTGATTGTCGATGTAAACTGGGTTTTATTCAGAAATCATGCAATCTACTTCTCTTGCACTTTAAAACATTTTGACAGGGTGTTTTACAACATTTTCACGGACTGATGTATTCACACAAGTTCCCTTAAATGTTCGTTGGTTCGTAATTGTCAAACAATTCGTGAATAATCGTGAACAAATTGTGATTATCCGGCAAATTCGTCGGCAGGCACGGAGGCAATCAGTTGTGAAGTCCGCAATGCAACTACAGTCACGTTGAATTTTATTTGGTACAATTTTAATGATTCCTTTTATTTTTGTTCCACCCATTGAATATTTAAATTATCGTCGTTGGCATCACACCAGGGCTCTAATCGGGTAAGGCGACAAACGTCTCTCGCTGGCGTGTCGACGATAGTTTCGCTTTATGTAAGCTTAAAAAAACGATAGCGCCTGAAAGATATCGTTTTGCCTGCTTAAACTGAAAACTGTCAGTTACTATCGTCTCGGCAACTGATTTTTTTGCGATAGTTATCTCAGTATACGTTTTTTTGTTCATACAAAATGAGAATAATTATGTAAAGTCAATCAATCTCATATTCGTACAGTGGATAAAAAGTACCTTTTTTTAGATTTATTCAAGAACCGCAAAAACTTTTAGTGTTATTTGGTTGTGAAATCAAAGATCTAATGAACATCTACTGTCAAACACAAAAAAGCACCATCCTTCAACAAAAACATAACATTTCTATTGTATCAATATGAATTTGATTGACTGTATGCATATCTTGTTCTTCACTTTTGTGACGATTTTAGAGTGGACGCATCTGTATTAGGTTCTTCCTCTGTAGCGAAAATCAGGCAATTTTTACAAACACAAAGCAATATTTTGTGAGTATCATAGGAATGGCTTGTGTTGGAAGACGACTCTAGAAGCATTACAAGCAAAGCATAAGACTTTTTTCCTAAGTGAGCTTCGAACAACAAATCACTCTGTTCTAATCACCATAGCTGATGCTGTAGTTGCTCATCCAGCATCTGTATTATTTTGGCTTATTCTTCGCTATGTGTGAAAAGTGGTTGTGAGAGGTAGAGTTCTGCACCGACTGTAGAAATACAGCACACAGTACATATATACGCAAAGAAAACAGCGTCAGTTAACACATTTTTACGGTCTAATACATCCACTTTTCTTTGTTGGAGAAGCTTACACTCTTTTAGTGTTGTTTTCAAGCTTCTAGCTTCTAGGGGCCTGTCATGACACTAGCCAAATTAGCTTTGTCATGATCGTCACAGTCGAGCAGCCATATCTAATAGTAGTCATCTTTTTTGGTTCCCCAAATGCTTAAGATTTTGGTAAGCACAAGGCATTTATTGTGTATACCCATGTCCATCGGCTGAACTATTGAGGTCCTGCTGGGAGAGCAATACTCAAGCTTTATGAACATTAATTTATCCTTTACTTGCTTTGGGTGAACTCGGCAGTTATCGATGATGAATAATACTTTGCACTTTGATCTTCCAAATGAAGCAAGAGAACTTCTCAGATACCTTCAAATTAAAAGCTGATTGTTTGGATGGAACCCCACCAACAACACAAGGAATAAGCAACGCACGTGTACATACACAGATGCACGGGTGGTGTACGCGATGCGACTGAGAGATCGTCAGAGTGTGTACTTGATGTTTATTAATACGAGTTGGAAAAGAGTGATTTCTTCTGTTTTTTTCCAAAAGACTTAGATTGATTGAAATATTGTATTCGAGTTAGAGAGATTTTCGACTTAGAGGGACTTCAACATAGAGAGGTATACGACGACACTACTGTCATTAATTTCGCCTGTAGAATTGAGTATGTTTGTGCTTGTTTTGTTCGTCAAGTGTTTGTCCATATCCGCGCGTGTACTTGTCTCTGAAGCAGACTTTTAAGTTAACCTGAGTCAACAACCTCCAATTGGGGAAAAGGGCTAGGCCCCTTTCATTATTCCCCGAGCGGGGGGATGCAGCAGTTGCCTGCAAATTTGATAGGCCTGTGTGCGCCGGCTTTGACCCTCAAGGAATAGGAAACGTCCGCCCCCGTCCCTGGAAGAAATACAAAAAGCGATGCCTCTGCCCCTTTTTGTTCGGTTTGGAATAAGCTCCGGTCTACTTCCGTCCCTTATGGTTGGCCCTTAGACATAATTTCTGGTCACACAGCCGCACATTACCCTTCCTCCCTTTTCAGGGCAACATCTGTTTATAGACTGAACCTGTCATTGTTTGTTATGCATTCATCACGTCGCCCCAGTTAAAAAATGTTCCAAACACCCATCTTTGTTTGCACATTCACGCCTCTTTAATAAACAGAAACCCGGTCAATGGCTTGAATTAACACTTTCAACAACAATACGCCGCTCCCCTAAGAGGCCATAAACAACTCAAACATGTGTAATCCACTTGCAATATTCAAGTAATTATTTATTTGCAGTCTGGCAATATATCATCTGTCATTCAGTTCTGAGTCACTTTGGACATTTGACCCCTACGTAGATGGATTTTCAAACCGTGAAACCCACACGACAGAGGTAGTATAAGAAATTCTGAAAACAATGTCATTATCTTGCCAACCTGAACTGTTAACGTTTATCAAGAACTTCCTCGTGGGATTTGTGAACAGTCATTGTGAGCTAACATTCTATGGAAAACCATACTGGTTTGCTGATATTCGTATTCATTTATCGCCGTCGCGTCGTGTCGTCGTTATTTATCGTATGATTCCGTCAGTAATGAACGAGTGCACGCGAAAGCGGACTTCGAAATGAGTTCACCAGCGTTTCTACACATATTATGCACAATTGCTTTAGCTAAGAAAATGAGAAACGAACAAACGTTAACATGCGATACCAATGTACATACATATTCAATTTAATTTGGTTTGAAATTGAATTGAATCCTTAGAACTGAAAGCATTTTCTTCTCTCCTTATTCTTACCCATTCCTTTCCCATCGTTACAGATTGCAATGAGCCGTTTAATAGAGAAACCAAATCTAGCAATGTCAATTAAGTCTGGTAGTTCAGCAAATCTCGCAGCAACAATGGGCACGGATTATCATCAGTCTTCGGGCCAACATAAGAATCAACTACAGCCTTCAAGTGTCACTGCTGAATCCGCTGATGAAGCCCAACTTCGAAAAGGTAAGCGATCCTTCTTGAATTCTGTCAACACACAACAAATCTATTCATATTTGTTCGTGTTTTTTTGCAAAGCGAATAGATTAGAAGCTGTGCTCACAAGCTTGACAGCTGGAGCGGTAGCTGGGGCGTTGGCAAAGACTACTATAGCACCTTTAGATAGAGCGAAAATAAATTTTCAAATTCGGTAAATACCACTAAAAAGTCTATCACACACTTTCACTGCAAATAGATTGGGACATTTCTTTTTTATTTGATAATGCCCCAATCTATGGCATTCGAAGATAAGTCCGTCCTATAATGTATTCTTCTCTGAAGCAAAGATACCCCATACACATTTCGAGCTGCTGTGCTTTTCCTTAAGGACATTTACGTGAAAGAAGGCACCCTTGCGTTATGGCGTGGAAACTCGGCGACAATGGCAAGGATTGTGCCGTATGCTGCGATACAGTTTACAGCGCACGAACAGTGGCGAAAAATACTGCGCGTCGATGAAGATGGTACAAAGTGAGTGTGTTCGGTTTCTCTCGTGATCTTGTCGGAAGCTAAGCAAAAAACATTTGAATTGCAGTACAAAGTTGCTACGATTTGGAGCGGGCTCATTGGCTGGCATCACGTCACAATCGTTAACGTATCCCCTGGATCTGGCTAGAGCGCGAATGGCTGTGACTGACCGATATTCTGGTTATAGGTGAGTTTGAATTTTTTCCTGGTGTCTAAAAAGAGAGTGAAAATGATTGTGCGTGCATTTTGTAGGACTCTTCGTCAAGTTTTTGTTAAAATATGGGTGGAAGAAGGTCCACGAACATTGTACAGGGGCTACTGGGCGACTATATTAGGGGTTATTCCATATGCTGGCACATCATTTTTCACCTATGAAACACTGAAGAAGGAATATCACGGTATGTAGTACTTGCTTGAATAATTTGTTATGCATTCTATTTGATTGAATTGTTTTGCTTTGCAGAAATGACAGGAAACAAGACGCCAAATACTCTAGTCACACTGGCGTTTGGTGCGGTTGCTGGTGCAGCTGGTCAAACGTCCAGTTATCCGCTGGATATCGTGAGGAGACGTATGCAAACAATGGGCATACATCGACAAGGTGGTGCTTCATATACTTCGATATACTCTACTTTAAAGAAGATCTATAGGTGAGTAATATAGCCTGTGACTCTGCATACACTCATTTCTGCTGTGGAGCGTTGAACTTGCAATAAATACCTATTTGACGTCTGTTTTGGAAGCCATATTGTGGGTGCTGTGCAGAGTTCAGACAACTGGGCAGACTCTGCTGCCGTTGTTCAGATTTGAAGACAATTGTAGGCTCGTGCAGCCCAATAACGCCCAATCCACTCATAGATTGCTGTTCATTGGGTGGAAATCTTATATTGTCTTAAGAAGGATTCAAAATTGTGACACTCAACTTTAACATAGATTATATTCTGCCCCATGGAGGTTAGAGCCCCTGAAACTTTCAGTCGGTTTCGGCCTGACTAACCGATTGACGGCCTTGAGGTGGCTGCGGTTTAAACCCAAATCGCGAGGAGAGTTGGAGATTGATACTGTCATGGAGTTTATCACGACTACACCTACATAGTCGTGTGCGGATCTGAGTTGTTAAGGGTATTAATATCCAGCTCCGGGTGGACTTACATAACAACAATCGCACTCTACCAATGTGGAGGGATTCTCTTATAAGACGAACTCAATTGGTACCTACTAAAAGACTTGGTTCGACGTCGCTGATCCGCATGGGTGAATGGACAACTTGGTATCAGTCTGATATCTCGTATGTACCAAGTAATCACTAGTAGCCTGTTGAAAAGAAATCAACTACAGCTACAGGCAGAAGTGGAATATCTCTAAAGGTGTTATTTGTGCTGCTACAGCTACGGTTCTCCGAGTTGTGCCCAGTTTCACAGTGCAAGTTTAACCGCCACTTTTTGTTTAAACTTCAATTCAACGTTTTATTCAGTTTCACAGTTTTGTTTAAACCTTGTTGAACTGAGTTCAATTTGTAGTCAAGCGAGAGTATACTGTCGTTTAAATACCCCTTCTGCACCTCAGCCCTTTTTTTCAAGCTTTCTTATTTTGATCTCTCTGACATCAGATCTTCGGTAAGTGGATCCATTCCCTGAATAGAAATCATTTGCAATGGATACCCATACCGCAGGTTTTTCCTTTCTTTTTTAATTATCAAAATACTTTTTTGCCGGTAACAGCAAGACGTGCTGCATTTGGAATGCACCAAAAGCGTTTTGAAAACTTCAAAGCATAGAAAATACATCGGCAGTTTGCACCGGACACTGGCTGTTAGGAGATCATGCCGAGAAACTGGTATAGGATACCAACACACGTTGTCGCAGTTGCAACAACATTGCTGAGAGGGAGACCTTACCACATTTCATTTGCAGCTGCTTGGCCCTTGCCAGAGCCAGACAGCGAAGCTTGGTAGACTCTTCTTCAACTCACTTTATGATGAGATTTCTGCAAAGAATATTAAGGAACTAATGTCCGTCCTAAAATACTGAGGTTGGAGTTAGAGATACGTCAGATACGTCAGTTTCAGTATCAGAGCTGTGACATTAAAATGGTAGGTTCTCATTAAACCACCACTTCTTGCCTACATCGAATGCCCTTACAAATTGTAGCCAATACTCGCACCAAATGGAAGGTGTTGCCATATTTTTTTTCGATCGCATTACACAAACGAAATTCCACTAAACTGGTGTTTAGATTTCACTGTGGAACCATCAATTTCATCAAACCTCGGTTTAAGGTTCAGCTGAACTTAGATTTAAACCATCACTGTGAAGCTGGGCCTAAGCTCCTACCTCGGGAAACAAAGATAATGCTCTGCAATAACATTCATCCTCATATATGGAACCAAAAGCTGATCAAAGAACAGCACGATTGCGCTGAGATGAGCAGACACAATCGCAGTTTCAGTGAGCTGTAAGAGAAGAAAAGGATGTAGTCCGGAAAGTACGGCTCCGTCAACTGATTTGTGATGGATGCCCCAAGCTGCTCATTTTCTGAAGATTTATTTCCATCTGGACAATCAACATTCGTACGCATATGAATGGATTGTTTTTTGGAACTTGACATTCGGTACAATTTCTGACGTACATATACATTTTAAATCGAATCGTTTAGGCTAAGGGACGTCTTGACGAAAAAAAAACATCCGTATGAGGCGGAGCTATTGTATTTTAGTACATTTTTTGTACCAGAACTTCAGTGCATTTTGATTACGTGATTTGAGTGAATAGGTGGACAAAGCTCAAGATCAGCTCCCGATCCTTATCTTTACGTTTAGTGCATCCTACTGTTAAAATATTCAGGAGTATCACACATTTTTTAGAGGCGCACTTTATAGCTCCCTGTACACAATTCCTAGGCACTTCCAGTCTTACAATTTTCCATCTGAAAACTGAACCGAAAATTGTAGTAATATTCGTTCAACCATCAGAAAACTGATTCTCAATGAGTAATCTCATTACGAGATTCGTAACTGTGGTTTTAGTTGTTAAACAAGACAATTCGCTAAAGGGGCTACGAGTATACAAAATGTTGTGATTAATCAAAGTAACAGAGTAAATCCGAATAGAAGATGAGACAAACAAGCCTACAAACAATGGCAGAAGAACAGTAGCAAACTTGAGAGGCCCTTTCAAGTTCAACTCCACATTCTTCACAGTTTATATTGTTTTCTATTAAATATCTTTAAATAAATCCTTTAATGGTTAATCTTATAATTGCACTTACAGAGAAGAGGGAGTGAAGAATGGCTTCTTTAAAGGACTAAGCATGAACTGGATAAAAGGGCCAATAGCAGTGGGTATTAGCTTTTCAACGTATGATCTAATAAAGGAATTTTTGAGGGAACTAGCGCATATCAAACGGGGCAGGAATTACGACTAGTTGAATATTAAACTACGTGTTATTGCATAGTTATAAAGAAACACTGTACTGTTGAAAGCCAACACTATGTAAATGCCGCAGAAAATAATGTTTGTATGCCATTGCTAAATCCAACAAATGCTTCAGTTCTTGATGCAAAGCAAAAAAAAAAACAACAACAAAAAAAAACTCAACGTAAGGATAAAGTTTAAAAAACTTTATCTCAACAACAATACTTTAACGTGAAGCTGATAACTATGATATTGGTAGCACAATGAAAGCTCTAAGCTGTAAAGTCAAATTTACTTTTTTGTTTGATAATGTTATGTAATATTTGATAAAATCATGTAATCTTCTAGATATAATTTTAAAAAAAAAAAAAACAAAAAATCAAAGCTTGAATTATAATCGTTTTAAAATTTTATTGTAACGCTTTAAGAGTTTGACTCAGATGAAATTTAGAGTCAACTATGTGTATGGTCTAGTGGTAAGTTGCACAACGAGACAATAATTCGATTCCTAACTGATTATATACTTACTAGTTATACTATCTTATACAAGCTGTTAATGTTTTTGTTTTTTTCATCAAACAACTTGTGTTTTTTACAATCTAAATGTAACTGATAAGTAAACTAATTTTGTTAACTTGAATATACATGAAAATACAAGAGAAACATAAAGCAAACGATCTACAATATTTTATTAATAAATACCTATCTTTGAGTGTTGGTTTAGTTGTTTTAGCTTGGTTGAAGGTGCTATGTGACCGACTTTCGATTCACAAATTTGAGGAAGTGTTACTCTATGATATCTAGCGGTCGGTAAATGAATCCATCTACACAGCCTCAACCAACGACCTAGTTAGCTGTTAAGGCGGCCGTTCTCCGCTGTATTGGCTCATAGACTAGGCGTAGAATATGGGTGTTTTCATAAACGTCGGAAATCTGCGCTAGTACAAGCGCATTTCTTTTCTCATGCGTTTTTGAACACACACACGGTGCAGAATGTCTGCAGGCTTGCTTTAGTAGAAAATATTTTCATCTACCCTGTTTGCAGTCAAAAAATAATGACTGTACAATCTGCCCGACATCGATGAGCTATTGACGTTTATGAACAGTAGGCACTGAAGTTCACCTAAGTTAGTGTGATCGTATATCTGCATTAAAGAACATGGATAACGCAATCCTTTCTTAGTCTGACGTTTATGATTGTTGGAACGACTCCAGTTTGACACCAGTTTTCTTGCTTTCGATGTTAGGCTTTAACGACATCAAAATAAGCAGATTTCGGTTTTTGACCCATTCTAACCGTTTCTGCTGATTTTTATGTCATAAAAGCGGGTAGCGGACAGCAACTTTGCCATATAATGAAGCATCTCCTAATCGTCGTTTTCAAGTATAGCAAGTTTGTCCTCAATTTAATTATTTCGGCGCGTATTTCTACTGCTTTTTTGCCTATTTCGTTTACTTATAGTTACTAATAGCCAATCCTCATGCATTTTTGAAACTCTGGGGCGTCCTGAACTTGGTTTGCCGTGAGACTTTCGGTTTGAGAGTGTGGTTGCCAGGTACGTTGGACACCACCTTTTAAAATGTCAGATTTGCTGATGGGATTTTCACTTGGAATGAAGAGTTACTATCGCAGAACGTTTGTCAATTGATATTCCAGTAACTTTTCCCATTTTTAAAGAGTTTTGAGTAAACAACTCTTTAGAAATGGGAAAGACTAGAAATCACTCTTTATTTCTTGGTTCAAAATATGGGAGCAAACAAACATCTGCAGTTGGAAGGCATAAAATTGTATAACGGCGGAAAATGCAAACACTCCTAAACAAACCAAAAATATGATTTTTTACGGTTTTCAAACAAATTTTTTTGACATACATAACTTAATTTTGTTTTATCGACGAATGAATATTCCCTGAGGCAATAAATTCAGGCGGACTTAAGGATTCATTCATAAAAAATATATATACAAATATTCAATTTTCTAAGTAGGACTCAAACTTTTGGCCTGCAGTGTATGTACATATTTCCGGGTACATCTGTGCTTGCAATAAATCATATTTCTCAAATCGTTGCATATTTCCCGTCAATTACAAAATAACACAAAAATTCGAATGAATTTGGTGTATATTTTTGGGAGCATACGATTGTATCATCACATCCTCCACCACTTCTGTAGTTGTTACAGAAATTGCCGTATTGCCATTAAATGTGTGTAGTGCGGTTCCTTCGTCTTGCGGTATTTCGTTAGTACGAATCAGGTAAAGTAGAGGGCCAAGAACACTTCATTGATGTACTCCAGTTTGAATGGATTACCAAAACGTTTTTCCAACATTTATGTTCTGCGATGAAATTATCAATTATCAGGTCGCAACGAGCCATACTTTTGGTTGTCAAAGAAATAAATTGGTCGGATAACGACGTCCGCAAATAGGTCACTGCCTGCGGAGCTTGATTTGTTGTGGATCAGAGACACATCACGAAACAAAAGGAAATGGCGAAAAGGCATTAACATTCATAAATAAGCACACAAACATGATCCCAAATAAGCGCATTGAACGCTGAGACTAAACAACTTTGAGTTAAATTTTCAAAACAAGGACACGTTAGCCCGGTATTTTATTTCCTAAAAATTAAATAATATATTTTGTAGCATTCGCGACTTGGACGTTTTGCAGATCGCCCTCTTTTGCGGGCACACAAACTGCCGAAGACATCGCGACAGCATTAGGTCGCAATTACAAAGTCTTGCCGCACACGAACTGGGTCCACCCCATTCGCCGTGATCGATTGCACAAAGAGGCTTACCGCGATAGCATTTCCACAGGTACGGTACGAAGTACTCCAAATACGAGATGCAGTTGGTGTTCTCATAGCACTTATCGTGTAGTTTGCAACACCGATCAATCCCATCGACCGCCTGGCCGTTCCCCAGAAAACCGCAATAGCAGCCGTAGCCCTTGAAGACGATCGGATCGCATCCGCTGGAGCATTTAATCATCGAATACAGCTCAACTACAGCGCGTTTCTTGCGTTCGTCCCCTTGCGGAGTGTATGATGCATTTCTGAAATGTTAACGATTAAATTATGTCATGTTTAAAAATGCACATGTGCATACTTCATGATCCACTTTGTGGAGTGCCCAAAAGGATCGTTCGTTCTGCTTATGTAAACGTCTGCATCTGAATGATTCGCGTGCATATTTGTTATTGAGTGTTTGACTTGGTTGAAGTCTTGTTCTACATTTGAAGCAGCCATAAGTTGCATAACAGTGCGTCCAAGAGTGTCGTCTAGCATCTGGCCAGGAAGGTCCCACTTCAGTGTGCTCTTCTCGGTGGAGTTGTTTGTCTCGTGTTTTGCAGTCCTGTAGGGAATAGTAAAATGTGAGGGTATGAGTTGAAGTAATTAAAGGACGGGTCTAAAATCTCCTTGAAGTTTGCAAACAAAGGCAATGCAAGGCACGCATCAAAATCAAACATTTTAGACACTTTTTGGCGACACACTGGCACAGGACAACATCTTTGCCTAGAGCTAAAGTCCGGGGTAGATCTGGGGCTCAGCCAACAAAGCTTTCACAGTCTTGTGCTAGTTGCTACGCACGTTCAGCTGATTGAAGTCCCTTTCCAGCTGTGTACGCTACCGAATGCGTTGTGTTCCTTTAACGCGTTGTCCCCAGAGTTTGGAGTAGACGACTTTCCTTGTCAGAGCATTGGCGTCAATTCCATCAGAGGTCACTGCTGTTCGTATAAAATCTGAGCGTTGGCAGTCACCCGAGAGAGGTAATTATGCTGTCCGTGTAGGAAATTGAACCTAGACACCCTGCGTTGGAGTCATTGTACCTACCCACTATTCCACGCCCGCAATGGGTGTTTGCACAACTTTCTGAAAAATGGTGGTTGTTTGTTGCCAACTGCCATCTTTGATAGATTGTGTAGATTGACAAATATCAAGTCATTGAGAGCCCCGGACCGGGCGCGGTTTGGGAGATAGCATTTGGATCTATTGATGGTGCTTTTTGCAGCTTTCATCTGTAGGTAGATATCGAGAGGGAGAAGGTTCAGGAAGACCTCTAATCCTGCTGTTGAAGTGGTGGAGAGTGGAATGTTCCTTTGTTGGTAAATAAAAGCAACTCTAGACCGTAAGATTCTGCCCATTTGAGGAGGGATTTTATTGCGTTTTCAACAAGCTCACTGAGAGTCGGGAGGTATATGCCATTGGCAATAAGCAAGTCGTCGTCTGCGTACGCAATAGCCTTGGCTTCCGAGTATCTGAGCTTGTCTAGTATTTCATTAATCACTAGCACCCACAGCAGGGGGCATATTACACCACCTTATGCGGAGCCCTTTGATGCTATCACCTTGATGGTTGAATCGCCTAGGGATCCGTTAATGATTCTTTTACTGAGCAAGCTAATTATTGCAGTAATGAGTCGGTGCTCGACTTTGGTTCTTTCAAGAGCAAGTTTGTTGCCTTGGTTTCAACATTGTTAGGCCCCTTCAATGTCTAGGAATGCAGCAAGTGCATATTCCTTTACACTCAGTGACCTTTCAATCACATTCACTACACAATGCAGAGCAGTTTCAATGCCTCTGCACTTTCTACCGCATGTTGTGCACTTGAGATGCTTTTGTGCTTGAATTTTGCCGCAAATATGAACGTCTTTAGAACGAACGAGATAAGGCTTATTGGTCTAAAGGGTTTTGCCGTATAGTGGCTGGCCTTGGTCTAACTATGGAAGCCAGTTGGCGCCTTCGCCCTGCTTTTAATTCTTGTTTCAAGTTCATGTCGCCCTTCATCGCCATCAGTCTCTTCCCCCCTTTCAGTCATGCTCGTTGAACAACTACTAAAACCACACTGATACAAATTTGATTTCCAAATAAAAGTGAGTTATCTGCAGAGTTGTTGTAAGTTTCCATCTAACGCCACAGTAAACCAAAAACAAAAATGCAATAAACCTCGCTCACCCACTCAAAATCGTTCGATCAGCGTTGTGCGGCTTCGAGAGACCGCCCGTCCAGCCATGCAGTCCCAACAAGCTCCATTCATCGTCGTTGGCTGGGTTCTTGATGGTCATGCCTTCGTCTTGCCGATTCAATTCCTCGACGTATTCAATAAAACTTCGTTCTGTTTGCAGATTCAACAGCAAAGCGGTGCTGGCTTCGCCCTCAAAGTCCTCCTCCTCCCATTGCTGGCCACTCGATTCATCTTGATCGGAATTGTCTTTTGCGATGACTTCTTTGGCCTGCATCAGTTGAATATAGGATCTAGTTAGATTTGGGAAAATCGGTTGCATGAAATCGCTTCTCTTCATCACCAAGACAGTCTGGTTGGCGCCCTCATCTTGGGGCAATCGAAAGACGTAGGTCGGATCTGTGAGGCTGAGGTTGAACATGTTTGTGATCAGGTAATCGATTTTCTCGGTGTCATTGGTTACGGTGGTGAAGGCATTCGTTATGTCCCTCAAAGTTGCTGCGGACACCGTGCCTGAAGATGCCAGCGGCTCAACAAATTCGTCTGATGACGACAGTGGCAGACATCCCGCAACTGAAACAAGTTTACAAAACCACGGTAACTCAAACTAATTGGAAATAAAATAAGAATGGCCATACTTTTGATGTAAGTCAGCGTGGGAAATATTAGCAATCCAACAAATACACAACCCAACGGAGGCATTTTTCACAGCACTTTAACACTCACTCCAGCAGCTCAGCTACCGATCGATTCATTGGCCGTCCATTGACTAACTTGACCGCAGCTTGGACTGTTGGTGGCAGCTCTTCTCTTCGAGTGTGATTTCGATGACGTAAAATGCAGCTTTGCGAAAGAGATGACGATGCAACGTCATATTGAAAACGCGAGTGGACCAACCGACCCAGTTTGAATACTTCAAGATCGGCGAGTAGTTCCATACCTGCTCGTGTATCGACCGGAGGCGATTTTTGAGATTGCAGAAAATGTAAACAACAATCACGGAGCACGGTGGTAAACTTGACTCTGGCGCGTTGTGCCGCACATTACGTCAGGAGGAAGCATAATTATTGATAGACATTACGTTGTGAAGTTGTTATTAATGTTGCGCACTCATGTAAATTTCCTTATAGCCGGTGGTGAATTTAGAGATCGGCCGCGCATTGAAACTCCTGGAAAGTAAGATGAACTAGTTGGACTAATTCCGGAGTTTCATCCAACTCTTCCTGATGGAGTTAAATGGAATTAAAGCTGCGTGCGTGTGTATATTAAGAGCGTGGGGGTTTTCTTTTAAATAAGATAAATGAGGTAGCTGTTCAGCACAACGACACAACTACAACGAATATCCATCGTTGGTAGATTTGAGTGGATGCCAAAACCTCACACAGACCAGCCTCACCTCTTACCACAAATCTCTCGGAAATCTACTTTAATAAATCACTAGACAAGACATTAGTAAGTATTTAGGGGAGGGCAGACGGGCCACAGCCCCGAGCGTCCACAAAGTAGGGGGCCCCACAATCGGAATCGAAGAATATTTCAAATTCCGACGAGTACGAAAACAACACACAAAACAATTCAAATAAAGGGTGGTTAAATTTTAAGGGCCGATGTTGAATGTGAACCACGCCTAAACGTCAAGTTTTTTTCTGCATTTCATTTGACATTTCTCAATTTCAGACTAACTCAATTTTAACTATGGCAAGATACACAATCGAGCAACGCGATAAAGTTATTCAGGCTTATTATGAAAATGGGCGTTCAAATCAAAATGGATATCGTGCACTTCGTGATTTTCATCATCTTCAGTGATGAGGAACATTTTCACCTTAGTGGATTCGTCAATAAGCAGAATTGCCGCATTTGGGCGAATGATAATCCAAGAGTGATTGTCGAAAAACCAATGCACCCACAAAGAGTGACTGTTTGGTGCGGTTTATGGGCTGGCGGCATCATTGGGCCATATTTTTTCCAAAATCAGGCCGGTCAGGCAGTTACTGTGAATGGTGTTCGTTCTCATGAAATGATAACGAACTTTTTATGGCCCGAATTAGAAGATATGAATGTGGACGATATGTGGTTTCAACAGGACGGTGCCACTTGCCACACAGCTAACGAAACAATGGCTCTTTTGCGCGACAAATTCAATGGCCGTGTTATCTCACGTGGTGGCGATGTCAATTGGCCGCCAAGATCATGTGATTTGACACCGTTGGATTCTTTTCTTTGGGGTTATTTGAAAGAAAAGCTGTACGGCGATAAGCCAGCAACAGTTCAAGAGCTAAAGGATGAGATAATTCGGCACATTAACGGCATAGAACCTTAATTATGCTTCAGCGTCATCGAAAATTTGGACCATTGGATGGATGTGTGCCGACGAGGTCGCGGCGGCCATTTGGCCGATATTTTGTTCCATACATAATTGAACCATATTACCAATATTATCATAATAAAAAGAAATGGCAATAATTTCCTAAATAATTTGTGTTTTATTCAAAATCAACATCGGCCCTTAAAATTTAACCATCCTTTATTATTCAATGTAGTAGATTTGTAGTAGATTCTACTCCCGACGAATCTCATATTCATCAACTAACTGTAGTTGTTCGATATATTGAAGGATCGATGCCAAAAGAAAGATTTCTCACATTTTCACCAAACTGCGGCCATACCAGCTAGGCCAAAGCAAAGGCTTAACTAAATGTCAAGAATGCTGTATTACAGATTACGCATTGTGCATGTCCGCCATGTTTGTTTACTTTTCTGACATTTTGCCTACAACACAGGTGACAAGAGCATATTATTTCCTTGTGAAAGAACTAGACTTTGGTATATAATTTCTACTATTCTAGAATCTAGAATTCGAAACGGGTGCCTACGGCACTATATTTAAGTCCTTACTTATGTTTGTGTATGACGGTTATTCATGGATAAGTACAGGATTATGCTATTATATTACTGTTCCAACCGTTAAACAGTCCACAGTGGCGCATTCACCCATTGATATTAGGATGTGTCCCAGGATGTGTGGAAATAAAAACCAATTTAATGTTTTACAATTGTTTAATTTTATTGATCACAACCGATAATCTCAACGATATCGTTTCGACTGACTCGACTGTTCTGGTGGACCGGGAATATTTCTTGTTTCTCTTACATTTCTCTCTTTACAAATTTTTACTCAAGGAGCTAATGTAACCAGTCCGCCTAGTTTTCTTTTTGGTGTCCTCTGATTCTTGAGCAACAAAGCACTGAAATGCGGTAAACAGCTTGGACGGATATGCGGATTCCTTAATTACCAAACAAATATGGCAGAATTCAGTTGAATTACAAAATAAAACAGAAGATATAAGTTCATGCTTTTTTTTATACAAGTACAATAACAATTGCAACCATTTTGTAGTGGAAGCTTAAAGCGGGTGCAATTTACAATCTAAGTTTACTTGGGTAAACCTTAAAATTAATTAATGAGGATTATCAAAGCCAACAGCGGTACTAATGGATCAAGTGCAACACTTTGAAGATATTTTTGAAAGACGCAGTGGGGACAATTTGCTCGTCTCCAACGATTTTTTTAAAAAAATCAATGAATAACTTATCTTTTATTCATTGCATAGTGATAAATAATACATTACACATTTAATAACACTTTAGAAAATACAAATGGAATATTCAAATATTATTTCATTTTAAAGTAACCCACTTGTGTTGATCTGTATGAATGCTTCTCACTACTTGTTCAAAATAATTTAAATAACATCCCCAATCAGGCAAACACATTGTTATAACATTTTAATAACTCAATTAAGAATATCTTAAAACAACTTTTTCTTTCTGACACAATTTTAAAACACTATCATTCTTAACAAAAAGACAAACATTTGTTTAATTTCTTGCAAATCGTATGGAGCAGCCAAATCGGGTGTCGCCTGTGACGTAGGCTGCGCTGAACGAACGAAAATTGAACTCCTTATTGCGTAATCTTCTATGTCTCATTCCCGCTAAAGTGTTTATTTGATCATCAAATAGGTATTTTTGAAAGACAACGCTGCAAACATGAGTGGTAAATACAGAGGAATGCAGGCTCTTATTTTTGAAAAAAAATCATTGATCGGAGTTTGTACCATGTTGTGGTCATTCTTTCAATTCAGATGGAAAGGCAGCTAACTCTTGTCCAGCGTCTGTTCAATTCTCTTTTTTCATTCAAAAGCAAGAACAGAACCATACAGTATTCTGACTCAACATTTATCGCAGAAAAAATGCAGACAATTTTACGTTTTAAAAAAGTCTAGCGATAGTCGTTGATCTTGTCGAGCTGAAGCTACGAAAATCATTGTCGAAGGTTATTCTGAAATTGAAGGAGCTCTAACTAGCATATCTTCTGATAAGGAGCAAACAAAAACCATCGTGAAGAATGAAGCACCGCACCGTTTACAAAAGATGAGTTATCTCGAAACCTTTGAAACATTTTGGAACGGTTCGATTCGATTCTTGAATCTGCAAACCGTACATTAGAATCATTGAAATCATTTGTTGAATCTAAAAGAGACGATTTTGATAAATACGAGGAAGCAGCTAAAGAAATATGTCATACTCACCAATATGTACAATCACGCACCGGAACAAGAAATGTGAGGTTGAACCCACGCGAAAGCACAAGACGCAAATCTGTCACCACAAGAGAAATTCAAAGTACCCGGTTTTATGCCAGTGATCGTAGATCAGCTGTGTTTACTAGCGCATTGACCGGTACTTTGCTGAGGTCGTTTAGACTGTCGAAGAAGTAGGAGCCTGTGGTGGCTTTCCTAATTGAGACAACAACAAGACAGATGAGGTGTTGGGTGGTTTCCTTCTCCTCTTCGTTTAGGCAGCTTCTACAGATGGTTGGGCTTCTCGTGAGCACAACTGGAGGTGACAGGACTCTCTAGGATGTAGCCATGTAAGCGCATGCCCACTAACGTCTAATAAATTTGCGGCATTCTTAATACCTCTTCAGACGACTTACCGGCATACTAACGAGCCACTACCCCTTTGCTAAGCACCTAAATGTGATTTGGTTAATCGATGAAGCCTTCTGCGAAACCTGTGGAGAAGACGATGACACTGCAGAGCATTTCCTTTGGAAAACTCATCACAGTCTCTTCTATGGAGCCTACATCATCAGCTCTCACCTCATCAGCACCGAATAACTGCCACCTGATCCGAGTAAAGGCTGGACAGTGGCAGAGGAAATTCATCAAATGTAGGTTGTTGCTGGTATGGACCAGGTTTCGAGTCTGAGTGTAGTGTTAAAAATCACTGACAAAAACAATATCCTCCGCCTCGATCACACAATACCACGCTCCGCTCCCAACCAACTGTTTAGACTCTAATGATAGGCAGGGCTTCTGAGGCAACAACCAAGTGTCTCACATTCCGCCCGCGATAGTAGCATCTTCACAGACAGTAAAGGCACTAGAATCAGTCTCACCAAATCCGAAACGTGTATCAAAAGGAGCTGAGAAGTTCCATTTCCTGTGCTTATAGGGCACTGAGACATGTCGCGGATAAGCTACCCAAGCATACAAAAACTCTGCTTTTATGAAGTAGGTACATTGAAGTAGTTTAACTAGTTTAACTGATTCAGTGTACTGCCACTCGGATCACTCGGTGTGGTCCATTAACCAATGGAGAATAACACTCTAGGGCTGAGGATGAAGCGAAGTGTGTTTGCGATTGGTATCCCATTTAAATCATTTCAAAATCGGAACCAACTATTTCCTGACGACGACGTAAATACGAAACCACTTGTCCGGTTACATTTCCTAGATGTCATTCCAGGCGTTTATTTTTTGATAACATGTTTATTGACTTATATCAATTGCATTCAACGAGAGGGTGACCGGACTAACCGACGTGATAGAGCGAAGGTGGCACATCGACATCGGCGCTGCCTCAATGATCGACCTTCGGTAGTTCCCTTCACTACAGATTCAAAGAAGCTATTTGCAGGCGGCACGCACGAAGGAACATCGATTATAATACGGTTTTTTCTTTGATATTGAATAAGAATCATTTATTGTTTGTGAGCTACGAAGTAAACCTCCACAATTAATCCTATTTCGCAGGAGTTGAACATGCAACAGAGTGTGCCTTTTTATTCTCTATTGCAATTTTATGTTTGTCCAATTGCAGAGTGGTAGGTATTTATTTATACTCAAACAGAGACTCTTTGCACGTTCCAGCAAACTAAGCTGAAGCTGAATGTAATAGATGTGTTCAAATTCATGTACACACCATAACTAAACTTACAAAGTTTGTTAATAAACGAACTCAAGCATGTCGATCTAGACGTTAGCTGACCCTGTAGCAGCTCTTAAACGTTCCATCAAAGAAGTGCGTGTATCCACTGGATTGCATAAGCAAATGCGTGTACATATGAGTTAAAAATGAGTAAATCAATAACCTTTCATACCACAAACTTTCACAGGAAGTACGCGAGCTTCAGCAAAAATATGAAGGCACAACCAATGTGATACACACATCCGACCGAATGCGTTTCCACTTCCGTATAGAACAGAATACAATCACTTACCCACACTTCCAGCATATATGCCGACAAGTTCAATTGAAGTCCAACTATCAACGATCACGGCTGCAATCCGTATTGTGTATTGTGAACTGGTTTCAAACCTATTTTGGCTCTTTCCAGTGTAATGCAATAAAAAAATAGTTCATTTCAGTGTGAATTGCAGTTGAGTTTGTCTCTCGGTTGTGTAGTGTGTATCGTTTTGGATTGATTTGTGGTATTTTTACGCAGCGAAATGAAATGGACATTTATTCTCGTGACCTGTGTAGTGCTTTCAACGGCGAATGGTAAATAAATATTAGTTTGGAGTTCAAACTAAGGTACACATTAAATTCGCGTCAGTGGGTGTAAGGTTTTAAATATCGGCTTAGTTTGAAGCAGAGTGATTACATTTTTAGACACGCACTTATTTAGATGCTATCCTTTCTATTGCCACTTAAGGATCATCACGCATTTTGTTAAGAAGTGAACGAATGCTCTTTTGTTGGTGTCGTGTTGAGTGGTAATCGTATTAAACTTCTGAACACGACTGTAGTCCCCAATGGGAGCTCAGTGAACACTACTTGTTTATCTGCCTTCCATCACTAACGGTCATGTGCACGCTGCTTCCAGGCATCAGAGCACGCACGAGATTTCTGCTGGCCAATCGATCGTCCGCCATCGACTTAAACTCATCCGAAGTTATGCCCAAGCGGATCCAGAAGAGTCCAAAAGGACTTGGACTGGGTGTTATTCGATGTAACGATTCATCGTCTCCTTCTCGAATCAGGAGGCTGGGATTCGAAGATCCTCTTAGTGGGAGCATTGTTGTCGATGCGTTCGATGAATTTTTGGCTTCCAAACTCCATCCGCGAGACCCAGGTCCACACCGGACTGTAGCTCAAGCCAAAGAAAGAAACTGTATTCACATCTTAGTACAGCTCGTACAGCCGCGGTTATACCCTCTCCTCCATTCGCCTTTCTTCCAGACAGAAGCACATATCCGACGTGTAATTTTTCTTTCGAATGCACCAAGCATTAGATCTGCTGTTTAGCTTAATGTTCAGCTTTCGGGTCCAACGAGAAAGACTGACAAAATAAGAGTTTCTATAGCAAGATTTTGGTCCTTCGAGTCAGCAGTTTTGAGCCAAGTTGTTTCGGTAAACCGAAGTAGCAGCGGCTGCCAAGAGCGATTCTACATCGCACCTTCTCCTTCCTATATTTAGTTGTCCGTCTGTGGTTTGCGTAAGGTTTTTTGGCTTTTATCTCTCTATATTTTCTTCTCTTTCTCTCTCTCTTTTTCTTCTATTTTTTTGTTTCCAAAGGTGTACGAGGGAGGGGACAAGAACCACCCCGTCCGACGAGCTGAGCCGTGCAACCACAAGCATGTCGCCGTCCTCCTCATCGACACTGAAGCCTTCTGCAACAAAATGGCAGAGATGTCGTTTTTTGGAATTCACGTTTGCTCCAAGCTAGACAAACAAAATTAGGCAATCATTCCGAAGAACTGTACCATCTCTCAACTGAACAACTCTTAAAGTGACTACCAATCGCCACCTCGCTGCTACTCCATCAAATCCTCCAAATTCAAAGGAATTTTGAAAAACTTAACGAGGTCTTTAATGCAATTTTAATTAGTATGGCTTTACATTCCACATATGCGTGCACTCTCCTGGTGAAGTACCTTCGCTTTCACCCATGTAATCCAAAATGTGCACGTACGTACATAGGAACAAAGTAATATGCCATGCAACAGATTACATTCCATTCCCCTGCAAGCGTGCAACTCGAACTGAACTAATTGCTTAGCTATCAATTAAATGTGCTCTCAAAGTTAACAAGGTGTCCAATTCTGTTTCAGTAGTACAGTTGACTGTACGTAAATGACAAACCAGATTATAAGCTCAGTTGATCTGAAAAGAAAGAAAAAAAAAAACACAGAATTATTTGGATTAGATACGCTTTCTGTTGCATCTTGCAAGCAGCTTGTTTCGATTTGAAATGACCTTGCCGTTGAGTTGCCACTCAGGCGTTTCTCCCCTTTTGTATGGCTGTAAACAACAACCGAATAAGGATGGCGTTTTTCTCAATTGATGTATTCAATGTTTCGGAATGAAATTGGAAATTGGGCGGCGGATTCATTGTCGCATCTCAGTCCATATTTGCATTCAATGCACAGAAGGGACTTCTAAACTTTTCTTTGGCGACTAGAATAGGCCTAGGCGGCAGCATGCTACCAGCTTCGACTTGATTTCCATTGCGGAAATTGCTTTAATGGCCACTTGGCTGTCAATTAGAATGGTAGTATCAGCCGGTGGTATTTCCAACACTGGTGGACATTCCGCCCGCTTTCTTGACTGATAGGACCGCTTGAAAAACTCTCCCGTAGTCAGGGGTGGAATCGGCCAAGCCAATAGTTGACTATCGTATTTTTAATAGTCACATTCGACTATCAACTATAGCCCGCTCTGAGTAATGCTATCGCAAAAAATATGCCTCAAAATGGCATCACTTCGACTTGGTGGATTTAATTGATATATTTTATATCCAAGTTTTCATTTTTTTGCAAGGATTTGCGGCTTTTTTGAGTAGCATTTAGCACGCCTTCTCAATATTGAATTTTTATTGATTCGTATTCGATGAAAAGTGTGAATAAATTTATAAATAAATAAGCGTTGTTGCATACCATTGTTTACAATAGTTTTGTATGTACAGGGAGGTTAAATTCTAAGGGCCGATGTTGATTTTGAATAAAACACAAATTATTGTCATTTCTTTTTATTATGATAATATTGGTATGGTTCAATTATGTATGGAACAAAATATCGGCCGCCGCAAATGGCCGCCGCGACCTCGTCGGCACACCTCCATCCAATGGTCCAAATTTTCGATGACGCTGAAGCATAATTAAGGTTCTATGCCGTTAATGTGCCGAATTATCTCATCCTTTAGCTCTTCAATTATTGCTGGCTTATCGACGTACACCTTTTCTTTCAAATAACCCCAAAGAAAAGAATCCAACGGTGTCAAATCACATGATCTTGGCGGCCAATTGTCATCGCTACCACGTGAGGTACCACGTGAGGCCATTGAATTTGTCGCGCAAAAGAGCCATTGTTTCGTTAGCTGTGTGGCAAGTGGCACCGTCCTGTTGAAACCACATATCGTCCATATTCATATCTTCCAATTCGGGCCATAAAAAGTTCGTTATCATTTCACGATAGCGAACACCATTCACAGTAATTGCCTGACCGGCCTCATTTTGGCCGATGATGCCGCCAGCCCATAAACCGCACCAAACAGTCATTCTTTGGTTTTTTGACAATCACTCTTGGATAATCATTCGTCCAAATGCGGCAATTCTGCTTATTGACGAATCCACTGAGGTGAAAATGTTCCTCATCACTGAAGATGATGAAAATCACGAAGTGCACGATATCCATTTTGATTTGAACGCCCATTTTCATAATAAGCCTGAATAACTTTATCGCGTTGCTCGATTGTGTATCTTGCCATAGTTCAAATTGAGTTAGTCTAAAATTGAGAAATGTCAAATGAAATGCAGAAAAAAACTTGACGTTTAGGTGTGGTTCACATTCAACATCGGCCCTTAAAATTTAACCACCCTTTATTAATAAATGCATTGCATTTGTCCCAAAGACTAATATTGAGCAAAAATACGTGAGAACGACACCTATTTAGCTGTCCCATGAAATCGGTCGCAAGTGTACGACTCTTAAATTGACAATCACAATACGCAGAGCAAAAAGCACGATTGCGATAATCAACTATCGCCTATCGACTTAGCCGATTCCACCCCAGGGATTTTGATGGAGCGGCGAGGTTTAACAATTCGGAGAAAATGCCCGAGTTACGTTCTGGGACAAAGCGAACACAAATTAAAAGACGCTTAATCAATTTTTCATTTTTATTTCAATTGCAACAATTAAGCACACATTATAAATAAATAATAATTTGGGTTCTACCTATCTTGATCTGTCCGTTGACAAGTCACAACTGTCCACTTTCCTATACCCAATGCCAGAGCATAATTTTTTTTTTAAACAAATAGTAACACAAGTGGCAATAGAAGAAGACGCTGTCCCGTAAACAAATAGAGAGGAAAGAAATTAACAAAGGCCGCCACTGACAGACTCGGACAAATTCAACACGTTGCTAGGTGTGTTGCAGAGGTATGGACGGTGTTGCGACACGTACATAACTCCCTCGCCTGTGCCTTTTAGCATCTTCGATCCATCTGTAAACAAGTGGATGCTCGAATTGTTGAGGCGTTCCTTTGTGTCCCACTCCTCCCTTGTCGGAAAATAGCACCGGAAAAGTACTTCGAAGTCGCTCTCAAAATGATAAATTTTATGTCCATCCAGTATACTTGCATGGCCAGTGCAGCTTCAGAGCCAGCAGTCGCCTGCATTTAGAGGTCGAGTGGAAGAAGTAAGACCTCTAAGCCTTCAGTTGGAGTAGTAGAAATTGCTCCTGTGACACCGAGGCATGCAAGTCTTTGCATTTTCTGGTAAAATGCTTTAAGTTGGTGGATTTCAGGGAAGCCTGCCACCATACTAGATTGGCCCAACAATCGCTGTGTCCATCAATAGGATTGTTTTGAGGTTTGGACACCATTTTTTGCCGAACATACTATTACTCAGGTATAGGGCGCAGGCCGCTTTATTGACTCTTTCCTGTACATTGAGTTTCCTGACTAGGACTACACCGGGTGCCCTCAATTGTTGGTAGTTTAAAGTGCGGCATAACCCCTTGTTGTAACCCCAACTCGGTATGTTTGGGGGTTAATCCCTAAACCGCAAGATTTTGTGTTTTCAAAAACTAACTCATATTAGTGATTAACTAATGCGAGCGGGGGCAGTTGAGTTATGAGGACGTGTGTAAAGAATGTTCAAGGGAAAGTATGGGTGAGTTAAAGTCGAGGGAATTTTGTGATACATTAGCAACATTCTGCTGATGGACTCAAACTGGCCATAGTTGCTACGATGGAGCGGGGGTTCGGAAAAGAGGAACAGATCTAAGACGACCGGGACTGGAGTTGAGTGGGATCATTGCCAGGAGGGCAGGGGAATCGATTGTTTTAGTTAGGCCGCTTTTACACACGCTAAGTTTGTCTGCAACTTTCCAATCTTGTAGGCAAGGGAGGAGAAACGTGCAAGGGGTAGCCCGAGTTGCGTGTGCTCGAGAATTGCGATTGATCCTTCGTATTCTCTTTTATCTCTTTTCGTTTTTTTCGAATTGCTTTATTCTTACCTTCTCAGTGTTGGGTATTGGAAGCATGCTATGCATATGTAAGGAAGAGATGACACATGTGTGAAAGGGTGTGAACAGGAAAAATTGAGCAGGAATTGCAACTGGGTTATTTCTACGTGTAAAAGTAGCTTGCGATCACAAAAGGGAATTGCAGAAAATCGTCAATAAAAAGTTGCGTGTGTAAAAGCGGAGTTGGTAAACGAAGATGATGTCTGCTACTTCGCCGCGTTTTTTAAGGATTTGCAGGCCGATCAGCTGTAGTCGGTCTTCATAGGGCGGCAAAGCAATGCTGTCAGACCATGGGAGACCCCGTAATGCAAATAGTAGGAATCTACGCTGAACAGCTTCAATACGAATGAGTGGCTGATGTAGTATGGAGACCAAACTTGACTGGTATACTCGGGGAGAGATCTGACGTAAGTGATGTAGAGGGATTTAGTAACGTAAGGGTTTGAGAATTCTTTGGAGCAGCATTTTATGAAGCCAAGGGAATAATTGGCTCCATATTACAGGGTGATTTCTAAGTCACATGTAAACTAGACTATTGGGCACGTCATTGTGAATGTGATACTTTCTAGGAGGTGAGGGAAGGCTCTTGCTAGAGATAGTAATGGACCGGCATAACATTTAGTTTTAGGAGGTTGTTGACGCACCAAATTCCGAAGGCATAAAGGTCGTTTTGGAGTGCACGTGAGTCAGTTGGGTTGGATATTCTCCTGCTTATTTTCATCACCTGCATGGACGGATAAACTGGAGTCTCTTGTGATGTAGTCGACAATTGATTGTTAAGACAAAGGTTAGGGGACCAAGGTGAGTGCCTTGCGGAACTCCCAATGAGGCAAAAATGGGGTCGAATGTTGAGTGTTTGAAGAATGCTCTCTGGGTACGATTTCAACCAAGCGATGACGTGCAGCGGGAAACCAAGGACTTGAAGTAGATCATTGGGTGGATTATCTTGTCCAATGATTTTACTTTGCTAAAGCCTGTTGTTACAACATCCACTTCTTTACATTGTTCGAATGTTGGCAGGGTTTTGGACATGAATTCTGTATGGTTGGTCTGCCCTTAAGGAAACCATGCTGGTTTGGTAAAAAGATGGGTTTTGCAATAGAAGTAAAATGACTCTAGACTCTAAGAGTTTGGTGATATATGATGGTCAATAGTCTGAAATATCATTCTTTGCACCTTTTTTATGTGTGGGGAAGATGAAGGGCATTTTTCCAAGATGAGAGGAACGTTGCTTGATGGAGTGAGAGGCTAAAGCGCACAGAGAGGGGTTTTGAAAGGGAATTAGTGCATTTTGTAAGGAAATTCGCTGCTAGAGCTATGTTAATGAGCGTAGTTTCTTTGATGAAGTGGCTGAAGTCCATATCGTTTGCCGAGTTATTGAGTGTAACAAAGTCAGCCTTTCGAGAATTCAAAGAGAATGGGTTTTCAAAGGCTGTGTGTGTATAAGAAACATTTGTGAGAGAGTGAGGGCAGGTAATTGTCGAGGGTGGATAGGAGATGGTCGCTCGCGGTCACACCGGAGTTGAGGGCATCAAACGATAATATAAGGTCTAGTTGCCGATTTAGGTTATTGGCGATGCCACTAATCTGGAACAGGCCAGACTCCAAACAACGGGCATTTAAGGGAACGAATGATAACTCGTCTTCTGATGAAATCCATTGCAAGGAGGGGAGGATAAAATCATTATTAATGTTACGATATATAAATTAGTACAACTTACTTCCTTCTATAATTTGTTTTCCTTCTTAGGCTACCATTTTAACTACAGTGTACCCAATGGCTGGAAATCGGAGTATCCAGAGTGCGGTGGTAAAAGACAATCACCCATTGCCTTGAATTATAGTATGGTCAGTTGAGCATGATCCATTTCCATGTTTTGAAGTTCTCATGACTGTTTGTTTGCCAAACTGCTTCCCTAGGTTATACACAAGGATATTCCCAAATTACATTTCCTCAACTACGACGTTCCTGTTTCCGGCCACGTCAATGCAATAAACAATGGACACACAAGTAAAATTAAAAACAACGCAGAAAGAAGCTGTTACATTAAGTCAAACATATGCTCATTTATTTCTAGTCCAAATCGACATTCCTAAGGTTGACGACGAACATTTTCCATGTGTTTACGGAGCAGGCCTTAATTCGGTTTACAAAGTCAAGGGTTTTCACTTTCATTGGGGATCCCTTGGACTACCGGGATCGGAACATTCAATCAATGGCATGAAATTCGATTTGGAATTGCATATCGTGCATAAAAAGATTCCATACCACACGCTCGAGGAGGCGCGTGTGGATCCATTCGGAATCTTAGTCCTAACTGTGCTATTCCAGGGAGTCAAGGTATGCCATAAGGTTGAAGCACTCAGAACTAAGACTCACTTGTTTTCTTAAGGATGGCACTATCGGTGCCACCGATCTGGATGAGTTTTATGAGGCATTGCCACACTTGACGGAATACAATTCGCATGTGGAGCTGGAACTTATGAGAATGGGTCAATTTTTGGGAGTATTGGACACGGAGGAGTTTTACATGTACAGGGGTAATTATTTATTTGTCTTTCTTTCTTTCTGAACGTAATTTCAAAGCGATCGTTTCCACATTTGTATCAGGTTCACTAACCACTCCACCGTGTCCGGAGGCTGCGGTTTGGTTTGTCTTTCCGCAAGTTCTTCCGATACAATATAAGCATGTAAGTAACGACCATGACTTAATTTATGCGCATTTTAAATTCGTTTATCTACAGCTTGAGCGGTTTTGGAACTTACACGATTCGCATAGCGACTTGCTTCTCCACAACCAGAGGCCCATACAGCCAACAAATTCCAGAACTGTTTACTATCGTAAAAGAAGAAATAAATTGTGAAGTCTAAGAAACGATCGAACGACGCATTGTATGCGTGTTTTAATTTCAGCCGACGCACAGTCTGGGGACTAAGATTGATTTGAGCACTTTTCCTATTTTAGAGATCCTCTGCTCCATCATAAGTGATGATCAAACTTCCCTGCAGCGAGCACTTGATGTGTGGGTGGATGTTCTGGAGGGGAATGGGTACCGCATTAGCCAGAAAAAGATCGAGTACCTGTGCTGCCCTTTCTCCGATCCACTTAGGCCTATTGCTGATATTTATTTAAATGGAAAAGTGCTTCCCAAGTGCGAAAAGTTCAAATATTTGGGATCAATGATCAATAGCGTAGGGTGGATGAAGTAGCGGGAAAACTCAGCCATCTTCGGTGACCGAAAAATGCCCCTAAGCTGAAAGGACGACTCTACACCACAGTTGTAAGTCCGGCGCTCACATACGGTTCACAATGTTGGACAGCGTACAAAAAGTATGAGAGCAAATAAACGGCAACTGAGATGAAGATGCTGCGCATGACAGCGGGAGTAACAAAGCTCGCTAGAATAAGAAGTTCAAGGATCCGAGGAAGTCTTCACGTCAAAGAACCCATCGCTAAGAAAGTAGAGCACGACCGGCTCAGTTGGTATTGCCATGTTCAAAGGAGAGATCCCTCGAACCCCGTTAAAAGGCAATATCAATAAACCTTCCAACGCAAGCGCGAAAGAGAGGCAGGCCTAAAAACTCCTGGATCACATAAATGCAAAAACACCAGCATTTGATCGACCTCAGTGATGAAGTGATCCTAGAAAGGGAGGCCTGCCGATATTTCTTGAGGTCGTATCGGCGAACTCCACAGGCGGACCAGTAGGGATGCAGTAAAGTGGGAGGGTTATGATCCCCAAAATTCGGATCATAACTCCGTCGTTTAAAAGAAATATTCTGCTCCGCAAAATACGATCATTTTCAGAATTCATCTTCGACAACTTAATCGAACTCAACGTGATCACTGCATGCATCCTGATTCAGGTAGTATCGCAATTGTCCTTCTTTGGTACAGGCAAGAGAACAACAGTAAGACTTGCCGCAGTATGGCTGCGTGATGTCCACCATCTCTATGGAAAGCATTTCATATCACTTTGTGGTGTATTTGATACTCGAGTGCGGGTAAGTACGTAGGTAATATGGTGCCCTGTCGACCCTAAGTCCGTGGCTCACTTAGAACAACGTGTTGGATCCCCTGTGCCCTTGTTTGGGATGTTTTACGACCGTGAGACCTACTTTAGTCCTAAAACGACCCAGATCCACATATGATCAGTTCGACACATCTTAAGTCCTCCAGCTCGACGAAGGAGAGCTTTCCTAGGAGCTGCCTTTGCTAGGGCTGGGCAGGCACAGAGTAGATGTTGAATAGATTCTGTTTCTTGCTCATCTCTGCAGCTTCTGCAAAAGTTGGTATGCGGTAAGTTCAGACAGTAAGGACTCCTACCAGCTTTTTCACGTCCTTGTGACTATAGCCGATGAATGATGTTGGCCCCTTTTTACTCAGCGTCGGCCATACGACCCTCGCCGTTGCTCCTAATACTCAGACCAAGCCATCTAGCTCCGGCTCTGTCCAGGGGTGGTTGTTTTTCTTATGAAACTAAGCGGCGTGTGTCCATACGAGATTGCCAGCTGTGAACCCTTTTTCGCGATGCTGTCCAACTTTTCGTATGTCCCGGCACCCAGAGTAACATTTGACTATAATGCGCACGAAATAAAAAACCACAAAAATTCACAATTTGTATCTAAGTCTTTTATTTTAAGCTTAAGCTATGAGCATACAATCGAAACATAAAAAAGATTACCCAAAACATACAAAAGAGAACATTATTTAATGAAAAACGATTTCCTGAGTCCGCATTGAAACTTGATAATTTGCTCAGTTTACTTATCCTGCTCCTTCACACTACCATCCTTCATTCCAAAGTACACCTTCTTTGCCATATTAACGAATAGTCCGGTTTCCACCACACCGGGAATCTGCAGAAGCTCCTCATTCACTGTTCTCCACTTGTATTTCCGTTCACAGTCAAATTGCCAGTCTAAAACGAAGTTACCATTGTCCGTGATGCATGGCCCAGCCTTAGCCACCGCCATCCGCAAGTTCAACTTTCCACCGTAAACTTTCTCGATTTTCTGCTTAATCGGCACATATGCCATTGGGACGACCTCAATAGGAATACCCTTCTTATACTGCTCTCCCAGGCTTTTCGAATTCTTTGTGTAGTCGGCTATTATTACTAGATTATCTGCACAAGATGCAACGATTTTCTCTTGAAGCATACAGCCGCCTCCGCCCTTGATGAGCACCATATCCGCATCAACTTCATCCGCTCCATCGATGGCACAATCTAAATGAGGATTTCGGTCCAGATCACCAAGTTCGAGGCCGTTGTCCACGATCAACTGTCGTGCTTGGAAACTTGTTGGAACACAAATGATTTTAATGTTTTCTTCTTTGACTCTTTGGGCCAAACGCTCAACGGCGAAGACCACGGTGCTGCCACTTCCCACTCCAATGGCAGTGTTTGGTTTAACCCACTGGTCAACTGCCTTGAAGGCTGCGATTTTCTTTGCTTCATTGAGTGACATTTTCCTCTGGGGAATATTCGAGACTTTGTGGGCTAAACGTGCAGCAAACTGAAGTAGAAATATTCATTTAGTTTCAAAAACATAAAATGCTAAACAAAAAAAGTGAGAACATTTACTCACAATTTGAATTCGCGAAAACATGAAAATCAGCTACAGGCTTGTCGGTGAACTGACAGTTGAATGACATTACTTGCGCGTGCTAAGGAACTCCAGTGGTGCCAAGTCTGGTATCAAATAATGGTATGGAATATATTTTTATTTTATTTAAAACTCTTACACCCGTATAAGATAAAAAATATGACAATTCTTCTGTTGAAGTTCGATAACCAAAGAAAGCCCGGGCCTAGCGTCTACAGCAACCACTTGTGTAGTGCGAGCTACTCTAAGGCTACTAAGGCGTTAAGTCGGACTGAGAGAGTCGCCCGTTGACGTTTCACAGACCGTAAATCGTTGTACCGTACGCCCGAGCACAAAGTTCTAGGTAGAGGCACTCTCTACTCACTTGGGCGTTTTGACAGTTCTGAAGCAATTTATTTTTGTTTACTGAGGCGGCTATTTGCGACTGTTTTTGTAAAGATTTCATTGAAAGTATCTAATTGCATATTTATTCTTGTTAAAAGCTGTTGCACAAAATGGAAGACTTTGAGGAAAAGCTTATTGCTGCAGTTAAAGCGCGTGACTACCTTTATAACGCAAAATCTCGCTCAAACAAAACCATTCACAAGCGGAATGGGGAGTGGGCAACAATCGCTAAGGAACTCAATAGATCAGGTAAAATACAAATTCAATGATTTATTTGCATTGCCAAGATCTTCATTCATTTTAGTCGAGGAGTGCAAGCAGAGATGGAGAAGTCTCCGCGATCGGTTCGTGCGCGAAAGAAAGAAGCGGGAGCAACCTTACTGGAGGAGTGCCTCACCGACTGACGAGTGGGATTTATATCCCTCACTCACATTCCTCAACGATTCTTTGCAGTCCAAAATGTATGCGTTTAAAGTTAAACATATAAAGACGTGCTTGAAGTTAACCAACTACTTTTTTTTTATAGGAAACTGGTCGTGGTTGGTTGCGAAAGTCCCAGTCCAGAGCCGAAGCGGGAAAATTCCCCCCCGGAAGACGCCACTATGACTGAGTTTTTCGATAACATGCAGCAGATTTTCAGTCCTCAAACGGACCCAGACGATGATGACCAGTTCGCCAGCTTATTGAGTTCTAAACTAAGACAACTGCCAAGATCAGCAAGATTGAAGTTGGAAGGCAGACTTCTGGATCTTGTAAACGAAGAGCTCCTGCAACATGAGTAAATACAAAAAAAACTATATTTATCTATATTTGTAGTAATTAAGAATAATACTTGTATAGAGACAAGAATTGGTTCCATGAGCTGAATTTTGAAGAAATCGAAATTGAAGATCCTGAGCGTTTCTTTACAATCACTCGGATGAAGCCGGAGGCGTTTAAGCTTTTACTGGCACTAGTAGAGCCCGCATTGGAAAAGACAGCACAAGGGAAACCAATGTCACCAAGTTGCAGATTGTGTCTTGTTTTATTGTAAGTAGCACTTGAAGAAAATTTATAAAATTGCCTCACAAATATGTCTATCATTTCAGTTATCTTTCGCAAGGCATTTCAAGGCAAATAATTGCCTGGATGTTCCGAATCGGATACACCACAGTGGGTGAGATTATTTACGACACATGTAACGTGTTGTGGGATGTTCTTATGCCCTTGTTCATGGCCCCACCTTGCAAGGACAACTGGCAACAGACTGCGGCTGATTTTCAGAGATTGTGGGGTCTGCCCAATTGTGTCTCAGCCATAGATGCAAAGCTCATCAATGTACGATGTCCGCCAAGAGGAAGTTCCGAACACTCCGAATATAAAGGCGATTATTATCCCATTGTTCTCTTTGCCGCTTGTGACGCGAACTATGTGTTCACCGTGGTAGATGTCGGCGCCTATGGAAACCGAAGCGATGGTGGTATTTTCGCGGAATCTACTTTCGGCAAGCAGTTGTCAGATGGATCACTCAATCTTCCTCCACCGACGGTTCTTCCGAATTCCAACATCGTCTGCAGTCACTACCTAGTTGGAGATTCGGCTTTTCCTCTGAAAACATTTCTGATGCGGCCGTATCCAGGGAAACTGCTCGAGGAAAAAAAGATTAACTACAATAAAAGTCTATCGCGTGCTAGCGGGGTAATTGAAAACGCATTTGGCGTTCTGGTAGCCAGATGGCGCATTCTGCAGACAACATTGAACATGTCGCCCACCAACGCAGACAAGGTAGTGAAAGCTTGCATTGTTTTGCACAATTTTGCAAAACTAAACGATGACGCATACTGCACTCCAGAATATATTGATCGTTACAATGATAACGATGTGCTACTTACCAAAGGTATTTGGAGAAAAGAAGCCCACCCCCTAAACAGGGTCAAATCGTTGGGTTCCAATTTTTCGTCGCAAAAAGCATTCGCGACGAGAGAAGCCATTACAGAATATCTCTTTCAAAATAAAAAATAACAAACTTTTATTCAATAAAATATAGTTGTACATAAATAAATGTGTTTTCTTTTTTAATTGCTCATATTGCAGGAGCTCGTCGTCAAGGACCTTCAAGAATTTTCCCTTTCAACCTAAGTCACATTGATTTTGGCAGCTGTGTGAGTTTAGACCTAAGAACCTTGGCGAGGAGATCAGCATCGTCTCAATGATTAAGGGATTAAGGGTCTGCTGTAAGTTCACGAACTCAGTTCAGACTTTCGCACGCCGAGTTTGCTATAAAATCTTGCTTATGAATGAACCTGTTCTCTGTTCCACGTCGGTACCTCCCCTAAATGTCAGAATTGATAATAGTGGAGGTACCGACGTGGAACAGAGAACAACCGACGTGAAACGAAAGTCCCAGCCCAGACCCGATGCGAAATGATCCAATGAAGTTCACGCCACATCAATGTAGCACCAATTTTCGTAGGGACTGAATTCCCCACGTCCGGTGATGAAGGTCGGTGCCAGATAATTTTCTAGTCCCACAAAGTAAATCAACTACTAGGTCGAATGCGAAGAACACCTCAGTATTCTTCTTCTTCTTTGTTTGGAGCTACAGTCCGGGGTGGACCGGGGCCTCAACCAATAAGCCTCTCCAACCAGCACGATCTTTCGCCAGCTGCCTCCAGTTGCGCACAACAAGTTGGTTGAGGTTCTTCCTCACTTGTGTGCCCCATCTCCTTCGAGGACATCCTCTGTTGCGTTGTCCCAATGACTCGGAATCGACTCGGTGTCCATCAGCTTAACTAGGTGCATGCCGCTGTACAGCCCGTACAGTTCGTGCTTGAATCTCCTCCTCCAGACGCCATGAACGCAAACGCGAACCAAAGATCGCACGTAGAACTTTTCTCTCAAAACGAGCTTCTTCATCCGCTTTCAGCAGCGCCCATATCTCTGCGCCATAGAGCAGGACGGGGATGATCAGAGTGTTATATAAAGTCAGCTTCGAGAGATGGCTCTGTTACATAAGAGATGCCTCTGCAGCCCAAAGAAACAGCGATTGTCTCTGTCTACTGCAGAGCCTAGGTGGACGAAGTCCGTGACTACCTCAAAGTTTCTGCTACCCATTATGACGCTCTGTCCGCGACGTTGATGCTGTGCTTTCGTGATGGCAGCATGTACTTTGTTTTAACCTGATTTACTGCCAGGACCATTTTATCCGCTTCCAGCAAGCGCCTCATTGATGGCTCGCTGTATTCGTTCAATCACGTCAATGTCGTCCGCGAAAGCAAGCAGAACTTTTGGAAGATTGTGCCTCTGGTGTTAACGTTTGAGTTTCGCACGATCGTCTCAAGTATGATGTCAACATCAAACAACAAAATCACATGATCACGTGCCGCCTTGTATAAAAGCTTTGTTGACATTGAAGGTCTCGGTGAGTTCGTTGCGCAGCTCGATGGAGCAGCTAGAGTTCTTCATCGTCATCCTGCAAAACTGACGTGTTTGGCAGGAATGTCAAAACTAGACATGGCGCTGTATAGCTCGTCTCTATGCACGCTGTTATTTGCGGCCTTGATTTGGTCGATGGTGGACCCGGCTTGAAACCGCACTGATAAGGACCTATCAGGTTATTGACGAATAGTTTCAGGCGTTCACACAAAACGGCAGAGAGAAGTTTGTACGCTATGTTAAGGAGACTGATTCCTCGATAGTTGGCGCAGTCGAATGGGTCTCTCTATCTTGACCTCTGCCATGTCGGGTTCATCCTCGTCCAGTGGAACATTCTGCCCGACAGCAGAGTTTCGTTAAACGCCGTTTAACAGTCTGCAGAAGTGATTTTTCCAAATTCTCAGCTCACTCATATGTGAAAAAAATAATAACATTTGTATGGGCTTTCCTGTGCTTTTTAGTTTTAAAACGCTTTTGTGCATCCCTTTTGAACTTTTGTAGCGCTAAAGAAGGAAAAAGCTGCAGTATGGGTATCCATTGCAATTGATTTCAATACAATAAATCGATCGCACTACCAAACATCAGATTTCAGAGATATTAAAATGCGAAAGCTGGAAAAATAAGCGAGAGAAGCTAAATGGCGTAGAACCATTTGGCAGTGTTCTCTCGTTTAACTTAAACTAGAAATTGAAAAAACAAGCTTCAGTCGAAACTGTGAAACCGAACAAATCATTGAACTGAAGTTTAAACCAAAAGCGGAGTTTAAACGTCCACTGTGAAACTGGGCATACTGGTACTGGCTACCCATTTAAATCCCATCAACAATTATCACTCTTGGACAGCGACGTGATTGACCAGGTCTCGTGGTTATTTTCTTTTCGTATCCACTCATTCAATATCTACGTACCTACGTATGTTTATCTTTATTATCTTTTAGTTAAAATTAAATTCTATTTTTAGAAAAAGATTTTCTGAGCGATTGACCGATCTGCCAGTGTGATCTAGCTTCCAAATGCCTACTGTATCTTCTTCATTATCGCTTATTTCAAATTAAATTCTAATTTTCGATCTCTAAATGCGATCTAATTTGTAAATGCTTTTGCCAAAAATAATGAGTCGAGCGTAGTAAGTGCGTCAAGACCTACATCGACTGTGGGTGGATTAAATCGGAGAAATCGCATATGATGTGGATGTGGATGTAGTCCGGAAGGCACAAATCCGTCGACTGCACTGGCTCGTCCACATCGAGCGCATGGACAACAATGCTCCAGCAAAGAGGGTTTTTGAATCCGAGCCTACTGATTCGAGAAGGAGAGGCAGATCGAATCGCCGGTATAAAGACCAAGTAATCGCGGATGCAAGACAGCTTGGTCTTGATGACTGGAAGCAGCGTGCCCAGGACCGTCAACGATGGAAGGCAGCAATTGCTCACGCTAGGACCCTCCATGTGTTGGTGGCCTGATAAGAAAGTAAGTAAGTAGCTCCTCTTGCAAAGTGTCCATCGTTGTTATTCTTTTTCGTCCATGATAAATATCGTTCTCGCCTCTCCGTAACGCCCGGTAAGTAACTTAGCTTCACAAGTTCCACTTCCAACAACCAGTCAATTAATTAATTGAAATCTCAAACCATAATTCCATACGAATGTTCTACCATACAGATATATGTTTAGAAATGGAAGTTGTTTCCGTATCCTTAGACTATCTCCGGCTTCATTGCTATTATAAAGGACGCGTCATAGCTATTGTTCTATCCTTTCCACTCGTGATAGAACAATAGCACGCACAACACGAGTGGTTGCTGAGAAGCTAGGCCCTGGCCCTCTACGGGCTGTAGCGCCACCCATATTATTATTATTATTGTCATGGCAACAAGAAAATAATCTAGTCATAGGACCATCATCTAGACAATTTAGTTGGAATGGAAATTGGTCACTCATTTAGAGCCAACACATCAAAGCTTGTATGAGACTTTCCGGAAATGAGTTTAGACATTGCAGTACTGAACCGTCATTTACGTGATAGAACGTATTGCATAAGTGACAAATCTTTGAAATAAGACGAACAGCTATTATCCTCGAATGTTGACCTCTCACTGGTCCAAAGTGGTCCAAAAACTTGTGAGTGTAGGCTAGGGACTTGGTGTATTCTCTGTCGCCTGTCCCGGTCGCCAATTTGTTCCTTCACAACTTCGAGCGTTGCGTCTCTTTTGTGGCATGTAACGCCGTCTTGTTGGAACCACAGCGATGAACCGCCATAGAAAAGCAGTTCACATCACTCTACACCTGAGACCATTGAAGGTAACGGTGTCTCCTTCCTCATTTCGAAAGTATGATGATGCCGCAACACTTGTGGGTTGTGTTCGCTTCAATAACGGCAGTTTTTCTTTACTGGAGCCAAAAATGTGCCCTGTCCGAGATGATATTTTGTTCAAAAATTCTTAACTGCGAGCAACATTTCCATTTCCAGTGCTAAAACATAATAATTGGCAAATCTATAATTACTATCTGGTCACGCTTTGCGTATGTATCTACGTCTGCATTAATACGGCCCCTATTTCAAATGAATGAATGCTTAGGCTCCGGCCCTACATGCGTCGGAGGCCTGATAAGAATATTCTCAATGAATTACGATAAATGAATTGTAATAATCGTCAAACATACCCAGTGTGACATATATCCGATAAATGTATATTCCCACAAAGTTACTCCAAGATGCAGATAAGATAGGTTACATTTAACTTATGTAATACATATGTGTACATCTTTAGTTTGTATGCAACCCTTATCTAATTTAGTTATACAACTGAAAAGTACGCAAATTGCTGAAACGATTATAATACGATTCCACCCACACGCGTTCGCGACTCAAATGAATTATGGAAGGTGGCTTATGCACGAGTGTGACGCTCTTGCTATAAATAATAAATAAATAATTATTATTTATGATGTGTTATAATAATAGAGAGCCATTGAACCAATGCCGAAGCACGACATGTTTGATAAAATGAATAAAGTACGAGTATTAGAATTTGCGTGAGTCACTATGTAGCCTGGACTGTAGTACAGTGTGCATTTTTAATATATCTGCTACGTACACATATGCGTATCAACTGAAGTTCTATCTAAAGACTTTTATTTATGAAATGATCATGGTCGAGCATCAAACTAAAGACATGTCGCCTGGGCGAAGATTAAGTTATCCAAAATCGAATCCGTGGCTGTATGCATTCAATTGCGTATAATTGTTTACTTATTGATGGACTTACCTGTAGTAAGGATGTAATCGAAATCAGAAAATGCATAGCCAAATGCATACTTACTTCTCAGGTCTGCGATCCATGGCGGTCCTGATCGTGGGCTATAGCTGCCTTCCATCGATGACGGTCCTGGACGCGCTGCCTCCAGTCCTCAAGAACAGTTGCGTCAGAGATGAGTTGATCTTCATCATCATCTCATGGTCTCCCACAAGATATTCATAGCGCGCACCAAGAGGTTGAAGACATGAGGAGCATCACCCAATGAAGATGTCTCTTTGTTGGACTGACAGTCTAGTCTGTTTTGGAAATGTCTAACACGAGTATATAGATGAACTTAGCTAAGCTAATAAAATCAACCAAAAAGGCTTAGAAAGCAAAGGATGGGAAAAGTACTTCCCGCTCTCTTGTTACCCTATCGTCCCTTCTTAGTGCCTGTCTATACCACTTTAACGAAGAACTGAGAAACAAGAAGAAATACTCCTCCAGCCTGTAAGGAGTCCAAATTCTTTTTTCAACCGTCTAAAAAGCTAGGATTAGGTACCACTAGGGGTTATATTTTATCGCAGAAATTAGGCATCTCTGAAGATGATTCTGACTGGCTGCGAGAGAAAGAAATGATCTGAACACGAGTGCCGGTACTGACCTGCCGGAAACAGGTATCTCAACCACTTCATTTAGAAGTTGAAGCAATTAACCGGGCAATAAACCCAATCATTGTGTGCTTCTTTAAAAACTATGACCAATGGAAAATGTATAGACTTCTGGAAGATTATGGGTCCGGTTATCATACGTGAGATGATAGCTGAACACTGCAGGCCCTCAATGGGGTGGCTGGCTTCCGCCTAAAAGGGCGGTGAACGACAGCAAACGAAATTATTCTTTGTCTTGAAGAAGAGACACACAACTTCGATATCATAGCTTGGCGGCAAGCAATATAAACAACATCAGTACTCATCCCAACCGCTGTTTTTTTTGTTTGGTCCAAGATGCTAATTTTGAGTAGAGACTTTCGCGACGGTTCAAGCTGACTTTACATTATGTGTATCATGGACAATTTTGAAAAGCGGAAAACGGAAAAGTCATTTGTCTCTTCAAGAGAAAAGTTCTGCGTCCGATCTTTGATACCGTTAGCGACGAGGGCATCAAACAAAATGGTTCAGCGTACTTAACGAGTTCTACAGCGACATGATTCCAACTTGAGCGTACCGATCCATCAAGCCTACTTTCGGACGCACAGTTAAATTTAGAGACTCGTTCTTCAGCCGTACTACGCGAATTTGGAATGCTCTTCCCAGCCCTATATTTCCCACAGACTACAACCCGCAGATATTTAAGACCAATGTGCACAGGTACCTCCTCTCCCTTTCTCCCTCTATACCTTCGGCCCGTGCTGTGTCTTGACCCCGGACACTTAAGGGTATTAGCAATCCCTTGAGGGCGCGCAAATTAAAAAAAAAAAAAAAAAGTTGAAGCCCACGTCTGCCCCGGGTTCCATACAAAGGAGAATCTACGCGAAATGTCTTGGTTCCCTGTTCCTGATCCTTCCTGATTCCTGATCCGTTGTGTGGACATAAAACTGGTGTGTTTGGATCTAACCTCTGCTCTAAGCTCTAGGTCTAAGGCTCCCGTGTCCATCTTGTGTTTTTTCCTACAAGTAGATGAGACTTTTAAATCTTTGCCGACTGCAAATGGCTTGAGACGGCTGTTGCCATACAAATTAAAGCTAAAATAGAATCAGGGACTTTCTGAGTAAGAGTCGTGCACTACGACACTGTGCTCTGGGCAGTTGCTATTCTTGACAGTGATCAAATTTAGTTATATGATGTTTGCTTCGTTATAGTTTTCCTTAAATTTCATTAATATCTTCCCTTCTGCAATAGGAACCGGCAAGGGTTTTTCTTTCTTAAAAGTAATATTTCGGTTTTTGGAATAGCTTTCTTATCTCTCTTAACTTGCGTTCGGTTACTAGTTATGTACTTGTAAATAGCAATCCTCTAAAACTGAAAAATGCTGCCACAGTTCACAGACGACCAGACTAATCTTCCTCTGCTGGTGTCTTACTCTTACAAAACGTCTTCAGACAATTAATTTAAAATTTAGCAACATCAATCGCGTGTCAGTACATACAATAGCAACTTGTCAAAACGGTTCAAACTTGAATCTCTTACGTACGCTCTAACGTACTCAGTACATGCCCCTTTTAAGCCAATAAGCGCGGGTGATAAGATTTTCTTTTAAACGTTGAATGTCTGCTTTGGCTTCCTCAGCGTTTGTGGTCAAATGTGTCTGCATGAAATGATCTTATCTTACTATTTATCAGACCTGTCAAGTTTAGCAAACTTAAGTTGACATCTTTGACAGTATCGACACCAGACCAGTGGACGCAGTTTTTCCATATAAACGAACGGTTTGCTCCAAATGGCAATCACTCTTAGTTTGACTTCAATATTGGGACAAGATTAAAGACCATCAGTGTTGTGTGACAATGGGTTCTCCAAAATTGTACTTACTCAGTGTTTTACTTATTTTCTCTTCTGTCAAAGGTAATGCAACTTGTTGCACCTGCAAATGTTGTACCGTAAGATATGGTGAATTGTTTTGTTCAGATTTTTTAGACGTGTAGCGGTAATTTTCATTTGAAGTCTGTTTATTTTGCGCTTTCGCTGGAGATATTTGTTTAATTTAATGATACTTGTTTTATTTTCTTATTTAAGTGCAACATTACTTGATTCACTGCCGAATTAAACGTCCCTGGGAAAGGACGAATTCATACCATAAATTTGAGCTGTTCGCAAGTGTTTTTGCAAATTTCCGGGGCCTTCTTTCAATTGTTGAAGAATGCATTGTGGATGCACCGTTGATTGACGGAGAATCCTTCTCAAAGAGGAGTCATCCCAGATCTCCAGAACAAAGGTGTCATTCAATAGCAAACACTCCTCGTTTGAGTATTCTCGAACTCAAAATAAACATCCAATCCTATACGGAAGAACTGTGGCTCGATTCTGTACACTCTAAATTACATTTTCACGGCACTAGTTCTCATTTGATTCTCTGACAACGGTCAGAGTGTATAATACTCAAGAAAACATCATAAACTTCGCCGTTCGAAGTCGGCATTACACGACTGAACGAAAGAAAAACAGTTTTCCTCACCAAAAAAGTTCTAAAGACCTATTCCACAAAATCGGCCTAAAAACGTACAATATTCCTTCAAGACCCTCGAGTTTTGCTTGTTCGATGCAAAGCTGTAGCCCTTGTCACGGGCTTGCAAAGAACCGTTAGCATAACAATCATAGCCCTAACTTCATCATGTCTTCGCATCAAAAATCGCATGTGTTCATCTCCTTTCTGTTATTGCTCCAGGTTCGGAATTCGATTACGGCAAACAAGCCCTGTGGTTGGATGAATTCTCTGATTGCAGCCTGACCAGACAATCACCAATTGAGATCATTTCGGATGAGGTAAGTGTGTGGCACTATCCAAACTATCATCTGGGAATGTGGAAAAGTCCCCGACGAGAACAATGATAGATATCATAATTAGAATCTTCCAAGCGGCACTTAAAAAGCACGCCAGATTGATTACTAACTGCCCCAAGTGATCCAACAGTATCACACTCATTCAAGGGCCTATGCTTCTCAGACAAATTCTCCCAACACTAAAACTACCATCACAAATGTTTACTCCATTTAGACCGAAATCAATTACTCTCTGGCTGCGATTACATTCTCCAACTACGAAACCGTCTTCAAGTCGGCAGTAATTCAAAATAACGGACACACTGCCAACATTGCCCTGCCGAAGCCAACCGATTACTCTACAACCTGGCAGACCTATGACGCCACTGCACCACAAATCACCAATGGACCATATGGAAGTGCAGTATACGTTGCAGAAAGTATTCACTTCCATTGGGGTTCCTTGAGCACTCATGGATCCGAGCACGTAATCGACAGCAAACGCTTCTCGATTGAAATGCACGTCGTGCACAGGAACGGCAAGTACCAGAGCGTAGAAGATGCCCGCGTGAACGACGATGGTCTGGCAGTTTTGTCTGTGATGTTCGAAGTCGAGGTAAGCATTCATTTTAGGTCTGATACATGTATGCCCTGACTGTGCTCCTCTCAGTCTAACAGAGCTGACTTTGCCGGACTTGAAGATGTGGTTGCCAGCCTTCCATCCATCACCGGATACGACGAGGAGACAGAAATTGAAGACTTCTCTTTGGCCGAACTTCTTCAGAGCTTGAACACAAACGAGTACTACACTTACCAAGGTGAGATAACAGCGCAAACCGATAGGTCAGAATGATAACGCACTCTATCCGCAGGATCCCTCACCACACCACCATGCTCGCAGGCCGTCACTTGGGTTGTCTTCTCCAACCATATTGGCATTACTCAAACCCAGTTTGCCAAGTTCCATCTGCTTATTGATCCCCATGGTGCAACAATGGAGAACAACTACAGAGAATTGCAGTCCAAGGGCGAGAGGAAGGTGACTTTCCGCAAGAGCGCAGTCAAGAGCGTCTGGGACACATTCAACAGCGTTTAGACGGCGACGACGTCCCCGACACCAACCAGTGTTAATTACAACATTTGTGAAATAAAATATTTCAGTATGAGCATGCAACACGCTTTGATTATTTCTTGAATTCTTGAAAGTACTTTTCCATTTCTCTGTAATAAGGCATCGATGTTCATATGAGCTGCACTACCAGCTGCGAACTTCGCAAGTTTTGTCGATGAAAAAACACGATGATTCAATGCGCATCTTTTTGCTTACCAAGAGGTATAACATATTGCTTATGGACAGACAGCTGTTTCCGGTTCGAAATCCTCTGCGGAACGAAATGAGTCGCTTTGCACTGGGAAATATTGAAGACTTACATATTTGCAAAGTGAGTGCTGTGTAGCCCAAACAGTGCGTTTTTTTGAAAAGAAGAAGTTTTGTCAGAGATGAATCACCCGCCTCGACTGCTGTACGCAAGTTTGTGCAAAAAGTTCGTGAGACTGGCTGTGCAGCACTCATGGTCCCCGTCGTAGTACGGTGCGCTCAGATGAAGATGTGGCTGCTGTGGCCTTCTTCGAAAATGGGGCTGGGAACAACGTTTCCGTCAACGGTGAGCGTTACCAGCCATGTTCGTCGATTTTTTTTACTGAAATTGAACGCATGGACTTGGATTCTTGGATCTTGTTCATGCAGGATTGCGCGCCATGCCACACAGCCCATGCCACAATCGATCTTTTGCGCACCAAATTCCCAAATCGGATCGAAGCTGCGATTTGACGGCTTTGAACGTTTTTTTTTATGAGGAATCGTGAAGAACGGATATTATGCCAACAATCCGGAAATGATTCCAGCACTTTAAGCCAATATCTTCAATCCGTGAGCAATAGCCCTAAACCATCAACAAGGTCTTGGGAAATTGGGGTGATAGAAATGCGCTACTGCGAAGCCAGCCGGGGCAGCTACTTCAACGACGTTGTATTTCATAATTAATGGGAATGTTTGTTCTTAGAAATAAAGCTATAATATATGGAACAAATTTTATTTTGTTCATTTTATGGCGTTTTTAAAAATAAACTTCTATTTGGCCCACCCTGCACTTGAGCTAACTTTTGTTGAGATTTTTCTCGATCAAAATAGTAACGATTCAATGCGCTTTTTTTTGCATACCAAGGGGTATAGGTAGGTTTTGGCATTAATGCACATACTCCAAAGTATGCCCATCGTATCGCCACGTGGTTGCTTAAAAAATTGATTGGTTTGCAGTGGTTTTTGACAGCCAACCAGTTCTCTTAACAAATTTTATTAGTCCGGTCCGTTGGTCGGTATTTTGCCACCGATCTGTTGGCTTCCACCCGGCCAAAGCTTACCGATCCTCGGGATCGTCATTTGCGAAGAAGATCGAGCGACCACTGATCGGCGCAGGCTAGAATTTTGACATGTCCATGGTGCCAGCTAAGGTCCTCGCTGTTTGGCGGTTTATCTGGATATTCCTCCAGAAGACTTGCAAGCCATTTTTCTAATGGAATGCTTCCGTCCGGATCGCCTTTGTCCACAACTGTGCCAATGACCTGGTTCCTTAGCACGTCACAATACTGCCTCGCTTGAGTGGAGGTGGAAGCTTAGTTCGAAGTGCTGAACCGCTTGCACTTTTTTAGGAGCAGGGATAGACGTTTTATCCAAGGACCTGGTACGTTTGGTCGACTTGGGTGTCAATGCAGGGATGTTCGGGTCTTGAGTGATTTTTCGGGAAGATGTGATATTAGTCTCTGCAGGACTTTCTCTGCTGCACGTTGGTGCTCATGCAGAAAGGTGAGATTCTGCTCCGTGCAGGATCAATTGGGAAGGTCTTGTTGTTGCACAGTCGACTAACGCAGGTCCTTTGACAGAGTCCGTAACACTACTTGTCGGTACAGCAATTTCATTGAGACCTACCCGACGTTGGTCCGGGCTTTGCTGCGGCCCAGCTGGATTTTTGTAGGTTGGTTCCGGGCTTGGTTGCCGCGGAGTGTACCGCTGCGATAGTGGGGGTGAGCAGGATGGGCCTTGCTCTGTCCGAACTGGACGGTTTTCTGGAAACTGATTCCTCTGTACAAGATTCTGGTTTGCTGGTGGAGGGTTTGGGTACCCTGACCAACTTACTGGGGTTCGGTGGCGGTTTTGGCGTATTGGTGCCCTTTCTTGCTGAGTTGTCAGTTTACTTGGCTGGTTTTTGTTCTTTTTTGTTTTGTTTTTGTTTTGAGTTTAGAGAGTTCATTTTGGATCCCACGGGTAACTGTGCAGAGCTCCGTAATGCACGGGTAAGGTAGACTAACCCGGAAGTTAGTACTGCTCACAGCGGAGCCCAGCCTGCCTCAAAGTTATAGCTTCCCATTGTGACGGTCTGACCAAGACGTCTATGATTTGTGTCCTGCGGACATCGTATGTATATACCTGTTTAACTTTAGCCCAAATTAGTATCAGTATTCGTTTAATTTATCCAGCGTAAACGAACGGGCGACTATCTCCTGCAAATTAAGATCTATTTTTACATTTATCGCGTGTCAAATTCAATATTCTAATTTGCTACAATGTATCTTCCACGAGACCCCTCACCTATTTAGACTAAATGATAAAGACTGTTTTGTTAAACTATGAATCTTTCTACGAACTTATGAAAGATTTTATCTTTTTAACCAAAACTGGCTCGGCTTTCCCAGAGTGTGTTCGTACGATCTTATCGGTCTATTTATCGGACCTGGCGAGTTTAGCAAACTGACGTTGTCATTTGTCTCTCAGTATCGACACCAGACCAGTGGTCGCAATCTTTCCATATAAACGAGCAGCTTGTTCGTAACGGCAATCACTCTTAGTTAGACGTCAATATTGGCACCAGATTAAAGGCCATCAGTGTTGTGTGTTGTTGACAATGGGTTCTCCAAAGTTGTATTTACTCAGTGTTTTACTTGTTTTTTGCTCCTCTGTCAAAGGTAAATCAAATTGTTGCGTCTGCAAGTGTCCTATCGTTAGATATGGTGAAGTGGTGAATTTTTGTTAGACGTGTAGCGGTGATTTTCATTTAAAGTGTGTTTATTAAAAAAAAAAGTTACGACAAGTTTTTTGGTCATAATTTAATAGTAAAGTGTATGTATGCTATCAAAAGTGAACGCTCCTCGTCGACTCGTGGTACAATGCACCATCAAGTCCTCCGTATTCAGAGGAAATTTAGAACTCGATGAGTTGGGTTGATGCTGGGGTTACATCCCACATGTATTTTCTGGCATTATTTTCAAAGCCTTTTTTTTGTCCATAGTTCTTCTAGGACCTTGATTGATGTACTATTTTAGACCTTTTTGAACATCAAATCATTCAATTTTAAAATTTGTTCTAAGGTCCTTAGGACAGGATCGAGGGCAGTCGCGAGGGTGCACGTCTCACTTAGGTCCATATGGACCCATTGTTATGCCCAGAGGGGGAAGTGTTCATTCTTATACCATTATCGTACACATTGAGGCGTTGACCGACAACCTAATGAACCTGAAAAAGTGAAATAATTGCTTGTGATTGAGTTCATGTATGATCCCATGGTCCTGTATCTCAGTTGGCAGAGGCTAGGGCAGTAGCAGACATAGTGAAGAGTGTCCTTTCTATCTTCCACATCGCCGCATCCTCTGCGTATGTAGTCATGGGATAGTCCCATTTTTGTTTCATGATACTTCAGATGGTTGTGTCCAACTACAATCCTTAGTAGCCTTTTGTCACATTGAAGGAGTTTGTCGGTTTTAGTTCTATTGATATTTGGTCATAACATCCTAGAAGTCTTGCAGGTGTTTAAAGTGTTCAAAATCTTTATCATCCACCTGCGGATGCGTCGAGTTCGGCCCCTTTTCTGGCAATGTACATCAAGTTTGACTCCGAGTAGAATATTTATAAAATACATTCATTAAAACAAAAAAACTCCTTCTTAGGCTACAGTGAACTGTCCCTAAGTCGAACTCCCTCTAACTCAAACTGATTTTGATATCCCGTGAGAATTCTACTTAGTCCACTGTATTTTTATGTTTTTTGTTATGCATGTAGTTACTTAAGCGACGCCACTCGACCTTAACAAACAAAACTCTCCAGCTTGCACGATATTTGCTGCTGTCTTCAATAAAAAACATTTTAAAACAAAAACAGCATAGAAAGCCAAGCGGCAGAAATAAAACTTCATGACGGTTAAATTTCTAGAGGTGTTATGATGTCTGTTTTTTACGTACTCTAGCTTAGGAAAAGTAGCATAGGACCACCTTAAATTGAAGGTTGCTTTTTTTACGACGCAGTAAAAATTTGGTATGTCCATATTGCCCTCATTCTTCCTCATCCAAAGTAATATGTTTGACCGCTTCACTACTACGTCGTTGAGATCCGCTTTGTGAGCCCAAGACTTTGACATATAGAAAATCCTCTCCGTGAAGTAACGAAATCTAGGAAGAGTCTATCTATTGTCATTAATCGGTTTAAACTGAGTGTCTGTAGCTCCTCTTGCAAAGCGACCATCGATTCTGTTGTTTTTCGTCCTTGATAAGTATAGTACTCGCCACCCCGTAACGCCTGCAAGTAACTTAGCTTCAAGAGTTCCACTTCCAACAACCAGTCAATTAATTAATTTAAATTTCAAACCATAATTCGGGAAGATGTGATATTAGTCTCTGCAGGACTTTCTCTGCTGCACGTTGGTGCTCATGCAGAAAGGTGAGATTCTGCTCCGTGCAGGATCAATTGGGAAGGTCTTGTTGTTGCACAGTCGACTAACGCAGGTCCTTTGACAGAGTCCGTAACACTACTTGTCGGTACAGCAATTTCATTGAGACCTACCCGACGTTGGTCCGGGCTTTGCTGCGGCCCAGCTGGATTTTTGTAGGTTGGTTCCGGGCTTGGTTGCCGCGGAGTGTACCGCTGCGATAGTGGGGGTGAGCAGGATGGGCCTTGCTCTGTCCGAACTGGACGGTTTTCTGGAAACTGATTCCTCTGTACAAGATTCTGGTTTGCTGGTGGAGGGTTTGGGTACCCTGACCAACTTACTGGGGTTCGGTGGCGGTTTTGGCGTATTGGTGCCCTTTCTTGCTGAGTTGTCAGTTTACTTGGCTGGTTTTTGTTCTTTTTTGTTTTGTTTTTGTTTTGAGTTTAGAGAGTTCATTTTGGATCCCACGGGTAACTGTGCAGAGCTCCGTAATGCACGGGTAAGGTAGACTAACCCGGAAGTTAGTACTGCTCACAGCGGAGCCCAGCCTGCCTCAAAGTTATAGCTTCCCATTGTGACGGTCTGACCAAGACGTCTATGATTTGTGTCCTGCGGACATCGTATGTATATACCTGTTTAACTTTAGCCCAAATTAGTATCAGTATTCGTTTAATTTATCCAGCGTAAACGAACGGGCGACTATCTCCTGCAAATTAAGATCTATTTTTACATTTATCGCGTGTCAAATTCAATATTCTAATTTGCTACAATGTATCTTCCACGAGACCCCTCACCTATTTAGACTAAATGATAAAGACTGTTTTGTTAAACTATGAATCTTTCTACGAACTTATGAAAGATTTTATCTTTTTAACCAAAACTGGCTCGGCTTTCCCAGAGTGTGTTCGTACGATCTTATCGGTCTATTTATCGGACCTGGCGAGTTTAGCAAACTGACGTTGTCATTTGTCTCTCAGTATCGACACCAGACCAGTGGTCGCAATCTTTCCATATAAACGAGCAGCTTGTTCGTAACGGCAATCACTCTTAGTTAGACGTCAATATTGGCACCAGATTAAAGGCCATCAGTGTTGTGTGTTGTTGACAATGGGTTCTCCAAAGTTGTATTTACTCAGTGTTTTACTTGTTTTTTGCTCCTCTGTCAAAGGTAAATCAAATTGTTGCGTCTGCAAGTGTCCTATCGTTAGATATGGTGAAGTGGTGAATTTTTGTTAGACGTGTAGCGGTGATTTTCATTTAAAGTGTGTTTATTAAAAAAAAAAGTTACGACAAGTTTTTTGGTCATAATTTAATAGTAAAGTGTATGTATGCTATCAAAAGTGAACGCTCCTCGTCGACTCGTGGTACAATGCACCATCAAGTCCTCCGTATTCAGAGGAAATTTAGAACTCGATGAGTTGGGTTGATGCTGGGGTTACATCCCACATGTATTTTCTGGCATTATTTTCAAAGCCTTTTTTTTGTCCATAGTTCTTCTAGGACCTTGATTGATGTACTATTTTAGACCTTTTTGAACATCAAATCATTCAATTTTAAAATTTGTTCTAAGGTCCTTAGGACAGGATCGAGGGCAGTCGCGAGGGTGCACGTCTCACTTAGGTCCATATGGACCCATTGTTATGCCCAGAGGGGGAAGTGTTCATTCTTATACCATTATCGTACACATTGAGGCGTTGACCGACAACCTAATGAACCTGAAAAAGTGAAATAATTGCTTGTGATTGAGTTCATGTATGATCCCATGGTCCTGTATCTCAGTTGGCAGAGGCTAGGGCAGTAGCAGACATAGTGAAGAGTGTCCTTTCTATCTTCCACATCGCCGCATCCTCTGCGTATGTAGTCATGGGATAGTCCCATTTTTGTTTCATGATACTTCAGATGGTTGTGTCCAACTACAATCCTTAGTAGCCTTTTGTCACATTGAAGGAGTTTGTCGGTTTTAGTTCTATTGATATTTGGTCATAACATCCTAGAAGTCTTGCAGGTGTTTAAAGTGTTCAAAATCTTTATCATCCACCTGCGGATGCGTCGAGTTCGGCCCCTTTTCTGGCAATGTACATCAAGTTTGACTCCGAGTAGAATATTTATAAAATACATTCATTAAAACAAAAAAACTCCTTCTTAGGCTACAGTGAACTGTCCCTAAGTCGAACTCCCTCTAACTCAAACTGATTTTGATATCCCGTGAGAATTCTACTTAGTCCACTGTATTTTTATGTTTTTTGTTATGCATGTAGTTACTTAAGCGACGCCACTCGACCTTAACAAACAAAACTCTCCAGCTTGCACGATATTTGCTGCTGTCTTCAATAAAAAACATTTTAAAACAAAAACAGCATAGAAAGCCAAGCGGCAGAAATAAAACTTCATGACGGTTAAATTTCTAGAGGTGTTATGATGTCTGTTTTTTACGTACTCTAGCTTAGGAAAAGTAGCATAGGACCACCTTAAATTGAAGGTTGCTTTTTTTACGACGCAGTAAAAATTTGGTATGTCCATATTGCCCTCATTCTTCCTCATCCAAAGTAATATGTTTGACCGCTTCACTACTACGTCGTTGAGATCCGCTTTGTGAGCCCAAGACTTTGACATATAGAAAATCCTCTCCGTGAAGTAACGAAATCTAGGAAGAGTCTATCTATTGTCATTAATCGGTTTAAACTGAGTGTCTGTAGCTCCTCTTGCAAAGCGACCATCGATTCTGTTGTTTTTCGTCCTTGATAAGTATAGTACTCGCCACCCCGTAACGCCTGCAAGTAACTTAGCTTCAAGAGTTCCACTTCCAACAACCAGTCAATTAATTAATTTAAATTTCAAACCATAATTCCAAACGAATGTTCTGCCTACTAAGAGCATGCAACGAACATCTTCTAAAAACAAAGGAAAATAAAATAGTGTCGATTTTCGTAACATATGAATTCTCGCGTATTCGATTTACCCGCAGTCGCGGGGACTCGACGCGCGTATCGACGTTTCACTTCAAAATATAAACATAACGAGTAAATATTTGCACAGTCCGTCCATTAATCTGTTATTTGCTGACTTAGGTTGCGTTCAGATGAAGCATTTAATGATTATGTTCAATTCACTGAGCGCATAGCTAGTAATTTTGAAATTCCAGCTACAATTCTAGAAACTCATTATCCCGGAATATTCCGAAACTACTTTAGAATCGAAACAAGGATTCGCGGTAGAGTTTCATTTCAAAATACTAGATCAAGTGATTCAATCAATTGCAGAAAGAGCAGATTGAAGGATGTAACAGAAAATTTGCTAAGACTTAGGCTAGGCTGTCTTCTGCCTTGTCCCATAGACTTGAAGTCCCCGCCTTACCTTAGGCATTGGATCCGTAAAATTCGGCCTGAACAGTAACAGGACAACAGCCGTCACTGTTCAGGTATAGTTCGTGGTTGATTCTCCACATGCCATAAACGCAGACGGGATCAAGCATTTTAGGTTAGGTTAGGTAGGATCTTAGTTAGGTTAAGTCGCCGACACACTTAAGCCATGTTGGTCCATTGTGATACCCAAAGTCAGACTACCACCACTGATCGACAACACTGGTGATAGTGCCGTTAATATGATCATAACCGCAAATGGAGACTGGACCAGATTTGAAAACCGCATAAAAGCGCATAAACATTGCTTTCACTTAGATTCGAACCGGGGACCCCTCTAACCAGGGACAGGCACTCAACCAACGGCGTCATCCAGCATTTTTTTATCAAGGATCTTACGCGAATCTTTCTTAGTTCGTTGTGTCAAAACGTTGATTTCTTTTCTTTCAAATTCCAGGTTCGGAATTTGACTACCGCCACCAAGCCAAATGGTTGGATGACTTTCCTCAATGCGGCTTGACCAGACAATCACCAATTGAGATCATCTCAGACGAGGTAAGTGTACCATAAAATATGAGATTTCAGATTTCTTTTAAAACATACTCAAATTGTAAGCTAGATAGACTCTTTTTTGTCAATCATTTTGAAGCTTATTTATTGGATTTGATAACTTGCTCATTTCATAGTTATCGTTAAAAATACTTAATCCGTCCGGAGGCTGTTATACGACTAAAACAGGTATCCTCAATTTTGTTTCTCAATTCAGACTGACGTCAATTACGATCTGCCTGAGATCACATTCTCCAACTACGATACAGTCTTCCAATCGGTTAAAATTCAAAACAACGGACACACTGCCAACATCGCCCTTCCGAAGAGCGACGAAGCGAGTGCACCACAAATCAGCAACGGACCTTATGCGGATGCAGTTTACATTGCAGACAGTGTCCATTTCCACTGGGGTTCCATGAGCACTCATGGATCTGAGCACGTAATCGACAGCACCCGTTTCTCAATGGAAATGCACATCGTGCACAGGAACAACAAGTACGAAACCTTAGAAGACGCCCGGGAGAACGAAGACGGTTTGGCAGTTTTGTCTGTGATGTTCAACGTAGAGGTAAGCATTCCTCTTAGGTCCGATACATGTATGTCCCTGACTGTGCTCTCTTCAGTCCAACAAAGTAGACTTTGCCGGACTTGAAGATGTGGTTTCTAGCCTTCCATCCATCACCGCGTACGACGAGGAGACAGAAATCAGTGAGTTCTCTTTGGCGGAACTGATTCAAAACGTGAACACGGATGAGTATTACACTTACCAAGGTGAGTTAAAATGTTCCAATTGTTCATCATTGAATGATGATTGACTCTTTCCCCAGGATCTCTGACCACACCGCCGTGCTCGCAGGCCGTCACTTGGGTTGTGTTCGCCAGCAAGGTGGCAATAACTCCAAATCAATTCGATAAGTTCCATCTGCTTATTGATTCCCATGGCGAAACATTGGAGAACAACTACAGGGAATTGCAATCCAAGGGGAGTAGGAGGGTGACCTTCCGCCAGAGTGCGTTCAAAACCGTTTGGCGTACATTCAACACCGCTTAGAAATCGTCCCCGACACCAATCACTGTTGGATTACATTTTGTGAAATAAACTATTTATTGGCTTAAATACTTGGGTTATTTTTTTGAAGGAAGTGTTTTTAGTAGAGGAAGTCCATCGACGTACGCAAACTTGTATTCACAATATCAGTTATAGAAACTACGTCGAAAGGGGCCAGGAGAGGTAGAAGTCGGCTATCTCTCTAGGACTTGATTTCTGGTTTCTAGCAAGAAGGTCTAATTGTGGCTGATGTTGACGGAATTAGCTTTGAGGCAATACCTCTTACATTTTACCCAAAATCTGTCTCGAATGACAGATCTCTAAGCACTATCTTCATTAAACCTCAGTAATGCCAAATAGAAAGGAGCCAATGCTTCTTCAAGACTCGTGAACTACACATACGGCAGTCTGTTCCACAATCGTAAGGTTCTGCATGTAGTTTCGAAATTCGGTTCAAGGTTGAACGACATTCATTCGAGTGCAGGTTGAATTGCTTGCAGGTTGAAATGGAATGCAGCTGGGTGATATACCCTGCAACTGGAACACGACAAAACAATCAAAGACAAGACATTGCGACGACAGTGCTTATGTCACCGTTCAGATTAAATGTTCGTTTTTGAGTCATATCGAGTAGATAAAAGGAAGGTGGTCATCGCTGCGTTAACTGATGAAAGTTAAGGGCTAAACCCATAGAATCCGTGTTGCGTAGAGAGAGAGAAAGAGAGAGAAAGAGAGAGAGAGAGAGAGAGAGAGAGATGCGGCCCTCAAGTGGAATGCATCACGATGGATGAAGTTGGACAACTTTTAACTTTTGTCAAACTTTGACCATTCCTTGCCACCTAAATCATTTTATTCCAATGTCATCGCATAGGGTTGTATGGATGTCGGTCGCAAAGTACCTACATTCCTTCCTCTTTGCAACCCAGCAATTACGACTTATGTGGGTTCTAAATGCAACGCACGCAGCGGATTCTATGGGTTTGGGCATTTATATTCCACATTCGGACGTATATTCGCAAGTAAATATGCAACTAATGTCAGAATCTTCCGCTTTAACATACGTAGTTTAGTTGGTTGAGTGCCTGCCCTTGGTTAGAGGGGTCTCCGGCACGAATCCCAGTGAAAGCAACGCTTTCATCCGGTTTTCAAATCTGGTCCAGTTACCATTTGCCGTTGGGATCATATTAACGGCACTATGACCGGAGTTGTCGATCAGTGGCAATATTCCGAATATAGGTATCGCAAGTGTGCTGGCGATTTTCGCTGACAGCCCACTTACCTACCTACCGAGGTTGCTGCTGGTAGTACAGCGTCTGGAGTCTGAGTGCTCCAGTCTAGCGTCAAAAACACCACAAAAAAAAAAAAACATACGTAACCGTCCCATTTCGATATCCAAGTGACTAAGACGTTTTCCTAGAAGTCGTTGTAGGGTGCTTCCATTATTCTTGCGTGCGAGCCAAACATGCAGTGACCGGAGATAATGCCTACGACCTACCTGATTACTATCCTGTTAAGACTTAGGAGTGTACTTGTCTTTTTTTGGATTGATTAAAGGCCATATTTGCCTCAAAGTCCTGCAAGTGTCCAGTTCCAACCATCTCCAATTGGTGTTATTGATGACATCTGTAAGTAACAGGGTATTTATTACTTGAAGTAAGGGGTAGGAGGTCTCCTTATTTATTGCCACTGACAAGCCCACCCTTGTTCTAGCTAGCTAGCCGGCTCTTTCATTGTCTGGAATACCACATTCTACTTCAAAGCTGACATGAGCGGCGATTTGTAGGCAAATGTGAACGCCGGGAGTAAGTAAACAGAGTCCCTCCTAGCCTCTCTTCGAATGGCTTTATTCCTTTCCTCAATCTCATTGTTGGGTTTTGGATTATTGGAATTTCGAAGCAGTTGGGGATAGCAGCTCATGTGTACACATTTGAGCTAACCCGTTAACTTGATCCCAACGGCAAATAGTGACTGGATCAGATTTGAAAACCGAATAAAGCATAAAGCGTATTAATTTTGCTTTCACTGGGACTCGAACCGGGGACCTCTCTAACCAAGGGCAGACATTCAACCAACTGCGCCATGCGGCTGTTTTTCATTGAGGTAAGACATCAAATCACCAGTGGAACTTTTGCTGCAAAAGCCGCATTGACCGTCCTTGGAGAGCTTCCGTGATTCAAGATATTTCATGAATTGACGACTTACTGACCATACTCTGCAGCTGGAAGGTGAACAAGAATTTCATTCGCACTTCAAGTCAGCCGTAGACGTGACTCAATAGAGGTGTTTAAGGCGGTAAGATATCTGGAGACCACGATCGACGACTACTTCTTAGGGCAAGACTATATTATCAGGATCAGGTGACATCAACAGACGTTCAAAAGCGATCTTCCAATAATAACAATAATACTTTGAAGGTATTAGATGTCAGCAGTAATTTTAGAATGACAGCGATTTTGGAATAACAACGGCTCTCGTTTCCAGCAACCAATGGTCCACATCTAAGCACTCGAAGACGAGCACGAGGGTTTCTTGAGATTCCTGAAAGCTTTAGCGCTTCAATTCAATATCACCGATCTTCAATAGTTTACCAGTTAACCTGCAAAAATATTATAAACTGTACTAAAACAAGTACTAAAACTTATAAACAATGTATCTACAATCAAGAATTTCAACCACAGATTATCAATATACTTCGCAGCTAACTTATGTAAATTTCTGAATTCTGTATTCTTGCCTTTCTTTATCAAATTCCTGAATTCGTTGAAATTGAATCTGGACATAGTCTGTCGCCTGAAGGCCTTTCATTCAGCCACTTGACACCGTCTTGAAGCTGCAGCAGCTGGATTTGCGTAGTGTCCAGAAAATATGTCGTCAAGGAAGTGACGGAAGTCCAGCATCCCCTTAAAATTTCCATGAGTTCACACAGCCTAACCTACGCCTTGACACGCGATATTGTAAGTTGTACTAAAACGGAACAAATGCTGTTTTCTATCTACTCAGAAAGAGATCAGAAGAATAAGTAAAGAAGCTTGCGCCTTGATTAGTGCAGCGTGTAACTTAGAACCCATCTGGTAAGCCATCTGTACGAGTGCGAAAGTGAACTTGTCCCATTGAAAGTCCGACGTGTTCAGGTATTCAATCAAGAAGCTCAAGAGGAAAGTGAGCTGCAAGCGATTCTCCTTAGTGTGAGTAGTTCAGATCAAGTTTTCTATGGATTGCTTCCCGAACTAGCCCCATTACCCATCTTCGACCATTTAGAACATAGCTCCCACAGATGAAGAACGCAGAAATAAGATATCAAGGAGGTATCCAACTTCGGCCAGAATTACCCCTTGTCCGCGACGACGAAAGATGAGAGAGTAGTGGAGTGCGCTTGTATTTGACATACATACTTTTACAAAATCCACGGATCCACTTTCTCCGCCGGAGCAGGGTCTCACACGACACATGAAATCAAGGGGCAAGGGAGGTAGATGTTTTGTCTCTGTCCTTGCTCTCTTATTTCTGCGCAAAAGTTGAAGCAGTTTCTCTGGATGAATGAAAACAATGGGAAAGTCCTCCAATCAGTCGACCAATGTCACAAGAAAGAAGAGACACTTGTCCAAACAAAACAAATCAAATTGAAAGACGCCACAAAGACCTTTATTCGTGTGATTCTCGTTCAAATACAACCGGATGCTTATGGTAACCTCTGACTCTTCCTTGCACTGCCACGGACCTTGACGCCAGGCGTGTACGAGGAGGATGACGATGAAAAGGCCTTCTCCATCTTCGTGTCGATGATCTGATCCTTCAGTTGGACGAACTCGTGCATGAGGTCCCTTGCCATGTTGGTGTACGATGAGTTCTTTTTGAACGTCATGATCGTGTTCTGGCACATCAAGAACACGTCGCGCTGTAAATCGGTTATATTCCGTATTGTTCCGGTTTCGATGTTGCGCTTTATGATCTGCAGGTCCATGGGCCGCTGGCACACCTGTCTGTACTGCGGATGCTGGTCTTCGGTGAAGGGGCGCAAGAATATCGCGGCGTTCTTGTTCGTCAGCAAATTGTTGTAGACTGTCATGAGTGATTTCTTCCAGACCTTGATTTCGCGATCATCGCTGGACGCTGGGGAATTGGGAATGCTGTCCATGACGGGGGTGGAGGAGTATCGGCGGCGTGAGCGGACTGTGACCGAGTGATCACTGGCGTCGTCCTCAACGAGTGGACTCTCAGAACGATCTCGATCTCGGAGCTTTCGTAAGGTGAGTGTTTGTTTTGTCTCCTCCTCCGCTCGGGTTTCGCTGTCGGATTTCTTGCCTTGTGTTGGCTGCTTTTGGGCCGTCGACTTGTCCTCCTTGGTGGTGGCGGATGGTGCTTCGAAAGTGGATGAATCATCATCTGTGTCGGGCAGGCAGATTGAGGTTAGGTTCTGGTGGAAGGGACTTTCCCGCGAAGCCGACTCTGGGTTGTTGGCAGTTTGCATGCCGTCCATCGATTTTGCTTCTTCGTCTGAAAAGAGCGCGGGTGGATGAGGGAGGGTGCAGGAGTGCGTTGCAAGATGCTTACCTTTGCTGCGCCCTTCTGCCGATGACTCATTGGCTTCGTGGCCGTGCTTTGCTTCCTGCCCAGTTCTTGCGTCGTTGGACTCGTCGTCGGTGGGAATGATTATCACATCGGAACTGTCACTGAGCGAACCTTTTCTAAGGCTCTCCATGTTCTGATCCACCTTGCGGCTTCCGATGTCGTCGTCGAGTGCAGAAGCTTGTTCCTCGTCTTCTTTCGGGTGCTCAGCTTGAGAGGCTTCCCCTGAGTCTCCCTGTTGCGCTGCCTCACCCAGCGCAGGGTCAATCTGTGATTGCCTCGCGGGAAGGGGTGTGGCAGGTTTCGCTTTGGCGTCGTCGTTTTCAGCTGCCCCCGCCGTCGACGCCTTTGCGTCTTTTGTTGTGTGCGAAGAAAGGGGCATATTGTCACTTGAATCGTCGCTGGATATGGTTTCGATTTTCTCCTCAGTCGTATGCTCCATCTTGGCACCAACCGCTTCCATCCTCGGTTCGGCGTTCATATTCCCTTTGGCCTCAGCTTCGTGGCTCGATGCGCCCGGCTGATGTGAGAACTGCATGTCGACTGAGTTGCTTTCTGTGGCCTGCTTAGTTTTTATTTTCGCTCCAGAGGCCTCCTCCATAGGAAGCTGGTTTTTTGAGTCCTCGGTGGATGTACTTTCTCCCACTTTGGCGTCTAATTGATCGTCCACCTCTTGGGCTTCGTCCATCAGCGATTCCACTCCCTCAAGTATGGATTCCTCTTCGAGCATTCCCTGGTTTAAGATCCCGCTGTTGTTCGTCAGGATGTCGGCCAATTCGTCGATGCTCTCGGGCATAAAGTTCTTCAAAACCTCCATCAGTTGCTGCTCCTCTTCCTTTGTTGGCGTGAGGGACTCTTCCTCCATTGGCTCGTCTTCCATGACAGTGTCTTGTTCCTCTTTGATATGTGACATCATCTCGACATGTGGCTCATTGCTTGGTTCAGTTTTGACTTCAGCCTCCAATGGCAGGGACGCTGCCGACGTCTGTGGCTGTTGTTGAGACGATTCCTTTGCTGGCTTGTTCTTCTCCAGGAGCATTGACAGGGTTGGCGCCGACTGCGACGGACTGAGCACAGTTTGCGATGTGGACTGTCCGCTTTCGTGTGGCACAGGCCCAGTAAGAGGCTTTGATAGTGGCATACTTGGCATCAGCAAAGTGCCCGCATGAGCTGGGGACGATGCTGTCGAGGAGGAGGAGGCCGAGGGAGAGCTCACGGTCCCGCCTGTGAGTAAATTTGTGATCGTGGGCGCACTTACTCTTACAGTGCTCGTTGTGGGCGTTTGAACTCCTTGTGGCGACGGAGAGCTGGACTTGAGCAACGACGACAGCAGTGGTGAGGTTCCTTGAGGCTTGCAGGTCTCGTCGATGTCCATGTCCTGCTCCTGCTTAATCGCCGCTTGCGGAATCTGCTGCTTTTGCTGTTGCATCTGCGCCAGGCGCACGTTTCTTGCGATCTCAATTTGCTTGCGTGCTTTCTGCTGACGGTCCTGCTCTTGTTCCCTTTCAATCTCCATCCACATTGCGCGAATTTGCTCCTCATTGTAATTGCCCGTCTGCAAGTGTACAACGTCTGTGTACAACTTGGCGTAGGTCTCTTGTTGATCACGAATTTCCGACTTTAGCTCTTGAATGCGTTCCTCAGTGAGGCGACGTAAAATCAAGTCTGTCGGTGTTTCCGCGACATTGGACGCATTGTCCGATGTTGTTCGTTTCTTTCGCTTTGGCGTTTCCACGTTTTCCAGCAGCTCGCCGTACTTCACAGCGCAGAGTTTTTGCGAAAACCAATCGGGTGGATGCTGGGCACCGCATAGACCTTTCAGCGATCTACTGACCGTCATCCAATTCTGATCTCCACTGCATGACACGGCCGATGCGAGGCAAAGCTGTTCGCGTTTTGTCCACTTGTCGAGTGCTACACGACTTATATTACCACGATCTTGGACAGTAGCCATTTTTTTGTGGCAATAAACTGAATATTTAGTTTTTTTGTAAACAGTATTCTAAATGCAAAAAAATATCCGCGCTTGTCTGACAGGAAAAAAATGCAGTCTTTGCGAGAAGCAAACATTTGTGATGTCACTTTGACAGCCGTGGTAGAAGCCACTGTACAGCGGCTGCATGAGTGTTGCCAGGAGGCAAAAGTACTCAACGACTACAAATGATTACTAAGTTTTATGAACAAAAAATCTAATTGGCTTCCTTGAGATCTTCCTTCTGAAGTTTCTTCGTCACGTTATTTATTTATTGCGCGCTATTCACTTTCAGCTCCCATGAAGTATGCATATGACTACGGAGCTAGTAAGGTTATGCATATTTATGTATATTTTTAATTGCAAATAGTTACCCTCCTGTTTACAGCTCCAAACGCGAACAGAAACACGAACCTGTCACAGTGAATCCTGACCTTCAAATTTCACAACACTTATTTCGTTACGTTACGAAAATCATTGCGCAAGCCAATGGCAACACGCCGCTGTCATAAATGACATCTTTGTTGCAAGCGAAAAAAAGATTCTAAATTCAGATATTTTGTCCCAGTGATGGTTTCATTATAAAATTTTGCATTAAATAAGCTTCTTTAATTTCCATATAAACATTCAGTAGATTGCTTTAAACGAGTAGAACCGAATTAGATCGCAATGCTCCCCTCAACCGGCCTCTTTAAGTCAATTATTTGCCCGTTCTTTTACAGTGAAACACATTCATGTTTACGGCCCTACTGTCATTTTAAACATGTTCGCAAAGGTAAATCATCTTCGGTTCATAATTTCCTAATCTTTCAATACATGCACGGTTCTTGCAGATGAATCAAATGCAGACCAATCCAAACCGCCGGAATACACGGCATCCTCCAAGCAACCGAAGCTACTTACACTGGCCGAACCGGCGGTAAAGAAGAAGAAACTCGAGTACACTCCCATCGACCCGGGGATAAATGTGAAGAAGAAAGCATCATCAACGCTGCACGAATCGAACGCGCCAGTATATGTTCCGTCGGAATCTCTTCAAACAACGGCAGCCAACATTGCGAACATCGACTTGAACGATTGCGATGAGGAACTGGAAGAGCTATCCGGCATCATTGGCGAACAGTTGGATCAAAATGCTCGTTCAAAAGAAACTGATGATAAGGTGAAGGAAGAGGCGCCTCTTGCGGTAGTCGAAATTAAAAAAGAACCACCAGAAGTGCCTATTAAAAAGGAACCGGATGAAATTAAACCACCTCTGGATGTGGCGGAAATCAAAAAGGAAAAGGACACTGTGAAGAAGGAGCCGACGGACAAAGACAACCCAAAGGCATCTGCAACTCGGTCACACAGTGAAAATGGGAAAAGCTCTTCTTCCCATCGGAAGCACAAGAAGAGCTCGCGAGAGAGGGGCTCCGAAAAATCTCGTTCCAATTCCTCGTCCGAGAGACGATCAAGCAAAGACAAATCAGCGGACAATGATAGAAAGGAGCACACAAAGAAATCATCGTCATCATCATCCAGTGACCGCCGTCATTCGCAGTCACAGCATAAACATAAGTCCTCGTCCTCGGACAAGGATCGCAACAAAACCAGCGGCAACTCGGATAAAAACACTCATAAACACACCTCCAGCAGCAGCAGTAGCAGTACAAAAGCCAGGGAAAAGCCTGTGGATCTTAACAGCTCGTCAAAGAAATCGTCCCCGCAGCCAGCGAAAACAACCGCAGAGATTGAAGCGTCCCTCGATAACATGGAGGATCTTTTTCCAACCTCCGAGGAGGACATACGCAGGGAGTGCGAGATGATCTATGACCAAGTGGAGCAGCAATTTGCGTCAATGCACAAAGCAGGCTCACCTGAGGCGACGAAAAGAAAGATCTCCACAGACGAAGTCGAAGAGGAGAAATACCCGGGAAAACTATCAAAGAAGCGGGTGGCCCATGAGAACTGCGTCAATACCAAGCCATCGGCACCGATTCAGCCGAAGAAAGCCAGCTATATGCAGAACGCCGTGAGGGTAAGTCCAGCAAGGTGTCTGCTGTCTCTTCGAATTTCTCTCATTTCACACATTTGCAGGCAGTCTACGAGCGTCAGGAGGCTGTTCGGAAAAAACAGGACGACGAAGCAGCCGCAGCCGCTGCCGCTCTTAAAGAAGCCGAAGAAAAGGTGCGTGAAGCCAACGAGGCGTTGCGTAAAGTTCAAGAAAAAAGCCTCACTCCACTCATACCAAAGAGCTATCTGCAGCCGCCGAAGCCATCTGTGCGGTCAATAGCTCCGGTGGCTAATATGCTGGCCCTGGAGCGCGCCAAGAAAAAGGTGGAGGAACTAAGAGCCGAGCGGATGCGCTCGTTCACCCCAAGTCAGACGGCACCAAAAACTACCGGCCGCGTCGCTCACTGCTCCACAAATGCTGCAAAGGTACGCCCTCGATTCAAACATTTTTTTCCGCTTAATTTACTGCAACTATTTTGCGATTAGGTAACCGCACCAAAGCCACCAGTTCTGGAGCCGACCTCGACGAAGATTTCATTCAATCTTCGAATGCAGTACTACGAGCTCATGGTGAAGCACTGCTCTGCGATTTATCCAAATGAAGTCGACGCTTGGGAGCGGGTAAGTGCCCCCCGAAGCATGGCTGAGAGTGTGTAGCTGTAGCTAATTGTTTCTCTCACACAGGCACAAACCGAAGAACTGACCGTATTCAAGAAATGCAACACGCCGGTCATATACAAGAGCAGCGCAATGCTCACAATCAATAAACTGCGGAAGGAGTCAGTAGGTAAATTCATGGTTGAAATGCTGATGATGCGCACTGGGCCTGGAATGGAAGGGTTTTTTTTTTTTTTTGTTTTCGTCTTATTCGCTCTGTCTTAACTAGTCGGACGCAGCGCACTGGTGTGTGGAGCTGCAGTGTGTGTGGGCGCTCGGCTGTCGGTGAGCCGCACTGTGTGACCAAAATGTGAATGTTTTCAGTTTTTGTGTCGGTGTTTAGTACGCACACCACTCTTAGCGCTGTTTCTTCTTCTGACGAACTAATGAGCATGCATTTTAGGGACGCGTGTGTGTCGTAAAGCGACCGGATGTGCATACCAAAGTGTGGCCGCTTTAGGTTTTTTTTTTTTTAAACTTCTTCATCTTTCCCAGATTTTTGTTGAAGGATGGACGACGATGGGTATGGATAAATATTAGGCGTAGTAAAAGGAAATCCATTATTTTTTAACGAAATGGTAAAAATGGTCGGATTTAAGTCAAATATGCGCCGTTTTGTTGGATTATTTATTGCCGATTTGATGGTAACGCCGTTATCAATCTCATGTAATAGCCCTCGTCCTTGCGAGTGTCTTGTTTCAGAAGCCTAATGAGACATTTTCACCACCAAAATTGTTCGGAATAGGCAGTAGATGATTCCCTGGCAATCCCACCAAATACACAGAAAGACCTTCCTGGTCGTCAATCATGGCTTGGCCACTGTTTTCGCCAATTCACTGCGATTCGACCACCATCATTGTCGTTTGACGTTGTCGTTAGTGATCCCCAGTTTTCGTCATCAGTCAGCATCTGTTGCCAAAAATGAGCGATTCAGCAGTGATTCGCGGTTATTTGGCGTTAAGTCGTGTGATACCCATGCATCGAGCTTCGTTTTCAATCCAGCCTTGTTCAAATGGCTTCAAACGGATTGTTGTGCAATGTTTACCTTTTGCGCAATCCAAACAGTGCTAATACAACGGTCATGCTCGACGATTTCCATGATTTTATCGACAATTGACCTTCCAGAGCGTGGTGCATCTTTGACATCAAAATTACCAGAACAGCATCGACGGACTTAGAACTGCGCATGATTCTCTGTTACAGTATGAAGACCATAAACATTGTTCACTCTTTCAGTCGTCTGATGTGTGTACTCGCCTTTATCGAAGAAAAACTGTAAAATATCGCGTATTTCTTCTTTCTTGGTTTCAATCCTTAAGGGCAGCGTTGTCGAAAGTATTCCTATAGGACTTGCGACACCTCCGGACTCCCGTACTCCTGCTTTCACGACCGTACTACTATTTTTTTAAAGATTTTGTAGGGTTTACACATGACACAAGGTGCAATGTCATCCCTTAAAAATCAATTTCACATCAAATTTAATGTAAATTTGGCAGTACGTACTTATCTCTGAAACTATCGTCAAAAGTGGGAAACCCCTTCTTTCTTGATCGTCGTTGGCTTTATGTCATTCTTTTGGCAGTTCGATATTTATTTATGCCGGAAACACAATAGGGCTTTGCTGCTGGCGTTTTTCACGTTACGAGTCTAGAGTTTCAAACGCGCTTTGAAATGACAACTCAATTAATCAGTTGTTTTCAATTCACAAATCCCACATGAAAAATATTGTGTTCCACTAATTTCAGCTGTTGCCATTTCTCAAATGTCATTTGACTCTCAACAGAGCATCACCAAGGCATACTTGATCCGTTTAAGCAAAAACCAAAAATAAATGCAGCAACTTCTGAATCATCGAAAGAATAATTTAAGGCTTAAGGCATCCGTACTACTATTATTTTTCAAAATAGTCCACTTTTTTACTGCTGTACTACGGCAACGCTGCTTAAGGCGCACTCGAGCAACCAGAAATAACAGTGCATGGAGATATTCGACTTTGGCCAGAATTACCAATTGTCCACATTGACATGAACAAATGAGAGAGAAGTGGAATTCTCTTATATTTCACATATGTATGTATGTATGTACTTTTGCAAAATCCATCTCATCATCCATTCACATCTCCAGTCGAAGCAGGGGCATTTAATTTCGTCCGATGGGTCGAAGATTACTAAAGCCATCTGTTGGGAAAATAATGGATTTATTTTTACTACACCTAATATACGTGCATTATGCACACCGCACCCTAATTAGGCGACTCACCGTCTTCGTTAATTCAACATCCAAGAAAACAAACACTTTTCGGTATCGAATTACATTTCTTTGAAATCTAACCGATTGCGTCCATATGGAACAGTAGCGCCTGTAAATTGAGTTTGAGCGTGGAAAAAAATACAAAGCCTTTGAAATGAACGTTGAATGAATAGAATATTGACCACAAAAGGGTGTCGCGTACTAAAACCATCGAGCACAATTTAGAAAAGTAACTAAGCACTAGTTGCTTCTTCCACTGAATCGTTTCAGCAGTGTCCTATGCCTGTACTTACTTTAGCGTTAGTTTTATGAAGCTTGGAACGTTTACCCACACAACTCGGTGGATGGTCTACCGGGACTGGGTGCGTCATTGCAAAACAGGAATGGCCTACTATCGATCCAAAACGTTCACATGATCAGAGTGAGTAGACGTAATCTCAGAATCATTGGAACACATGGCTTCAGATTAGGCCTCCCCTGTAACGACGAAGAGGAGGCAAAGAGGAGCACATTATCTATGTAACGGCAGTGCTCTCTCCTCCCGTTGAAAACGTCACCTAGACACCCACTGTTTCAACAACGTGACGGAACAAACTATCAAAGTATCAAAAGAGCGAATAGGAATAATCAGAACCGCGTGGTAACACAACGAGCCTACTTTGGTCCAAGTGTGACTGTTTCCAAACCAGTTGCCAAACACAGTCTAACCTAACCTAACCTAGTCCTACGACCTTTTCTTCCCCTTTGTGTGGTGGTAAAGTCGGGTGTGTGGACCTGTGCCTCAACCAACTAGCTGCATCCAATTGGAGACAAGTTGGGAAGGTCCTTCACCACTTATTTGTGCAACCTTGAGACGGGCGTCCACTGGTGCCACGAGCTCAGAGTCGAACGTTTTTCCGGTGCATTGACCCACGGGCTCAGAGTCGAACGTTTTTCCTGGCTGTAGACAGAGCTTTTCTGTGGAGGATTCTTAGGTCCTTCCACTCGTGAATGAACGCACAACACGAGTGATTGTTGAGAAGCTAGGCTCTGGCCCTCTAATGGCTGTAGCGCTACCCATATTGATTAAGTCCTTGTATAAAATCAACATAATCCTCTGAGAGAGATTGCTTATCTAACCTAAGGGAATTCCACTACTCTCTCGTGGTCGTGGACAAAGGGAAACTCTGGCCGAAGTTGGATATCACCTTGCTCTCTTATTTCCGACCTTAGCCTACTCTGCAGCTTCTGCAGCGGAAATCCATATTTCTACTTCTAATATTCATCCTTGACCGCACTAGCTACTGATCAAAGCAAAATCGCTGTTCAGAAAGGTTTCATACATCCCCCAGACATTGGTTCATTATTTAAGTGCCTGACTGTACATGTGAAATCCGTCCATTCTAGGAAATCCCCAAATTCTTGTCACCATTCTCAATCGCCTCTATTCTCTGTAGGATCTAGCATTTCGTTTTCAACGGCCAGCAAGTTCGTATCGATTACCAACTGAACGGATTTTTATTTTTTCTTTATTTTAGAAGCTGGGAATAAAGCGCCTAATAACAACAAACTTGAATCGCACGAGGTTGTACTTGCTGGGAAACTCGCTAACAGCACATCTTGGAGTGTTTGCAAGAAAATGTAAGTGATTTTCAAAGTTTTTATGTGTTGTCTTGCCGTTTAATAGGTGCCTGATAAAACTGGAAAGTATTACCGTGTTTCAGACCGCCTCTTGCTTTCGATTACGACGAATCATTCGTCAAATTTATGCAGCATTTGTCACTGAAGGGGTTCTCTGTGATGTATTTAACTGTGTTTCAGATTTATTAAGCATGTGGTTCGTGAGTCATTCACTTGCCGCCGTCTGCTTCCCTCGGTGTGTGCCACTTAACTGCCGTTTTCTTCTATAACGGTGCTGCCGCAGATTATACGATGTTCTTGAGCTGTGCCGGCGTCCGTTCCGATTACTCATTATGTTGCGGTGACTCATTTCGAAAATGTAGAGGTGCTCATGCGCACATGTCGGTGAGGTCAGACAATTGAAACGCCAGTCAATCAGCCACTTGTGTGATGTGCCTACTGACATTCATTGCCATTATTCCCTTCTATAATCTATACAACAAAACAATATGAAGTTAAATTAAATTTCTTCTTCGAATTTCAGGCGCAAGGAATCATCACTCAGCGGGAATCCGTTCGATAAGCTGCCAGGTAAGACAAACTAAATGCATTCCATCGCATCGAATAATTTTTATAACAACTGTCAATAGGTGACAAAGCGTATGATCTCGTCTATGACCTGCGGATGACTGAAGAGCAGCTGATATCGAATGGCTATCCAAGACCTGGCGCTCGCCCGGGGACAGCGGTTATTTCGAATCCCAGGAAAAATCACAAATGTCAGAACGAGAATGAACGATACTGCCGCCGCTGTTCGAAGCTTTACAGTCTGTCAATGTACGATACCGTGGCCGTTGATCAATGCAATTACCACCCGAAGAGTACCGGCTACAGGAGAGGTGAGTCGCCTCCCCTCCCCACCCTACCCATGAGAGAGTTATAATCATTGTGATGTTCGCTTAGGTTTTGCTGATCATCTGCATAGATGCTGCCAGCAGCCAGCCGGTACCCCGGGCTGTTCTTATGCCAACTATCATGTGACAGAGCAATTAAATGCGGACACTCTGAAGGGATACGTTACGACAATTGACAAGGCCGATGATTATGTCTCAACAAAGAAGGACATCTACGCCTTGGATTGCGAGATGTGTTACACAACGCACGGCATCGAATTAACTCGGGTGACCGTTGTCGATATCAATTCTCGGACGGTGTACGATGCCCTGGTGAAACCCGATAATAAAATCGTTGACTACAATACAATGTAAGTGGTGTTCCCTCAAATAGTCTCTGTTCACTCATGTTTCTACTTTCAGCTATTCGGGAATAACTGAGCAAATGTTGGAGCATGAAACACGAACTTTGCGCGACGTACAAGGTATTCTTCTGTCGATGTTCCATTCGAAAACCGTCTTGGTTGGTCACAGCTTGGAGAGTGACTTGAAGGCGCTCAAGATCATCCACGATGTTGTTGTGGACACCTCCATTTTATATCCACACAAAATGGGTCCACCACAAAAGCGCGCACTTAAAACGCTGTGCAATGAGAACTTGAAACGAATTATTCAAGAAAATGGTATGATGTTGTACGGGAAAATGAAATCAACTGTTATTCACATTGAATGTCTTTGCAGAAGCTGGACACGACAGTGCAGAAGACGCCGAAGTTTGCATTCAACTAGTAAAGTTCTACTTACAGAATCGCATCAGCTGAGCAATATGAACAAAAGTATATGTCTAAGAGTATTGAATGAACATTAAATGAACAAAATTTAATAACTTATTTGCTTAACTTTGATTTATTTGTAACACACTAAGGGTACATACTTTAATTTGTTCTTTTTTCGTTTTATACCAGATGAATATATGAAAATACACGTATATGCAAAATTATACATAAACAGAGGAGAAGAAAATGCTTGATTATATTTCTTTGAGGTCGTTGCTTCCTTATCCATCGCCATCAGTTTGAAATATACTGCCGTTGACTGGTTGACGTTGTTGCATTCTTTTTACTTAGGTGGCGCTACAGTTCGGGGTGAACCGGGCCTCAATTAACAAACCTCTTCAGCTGGCACGGTCCTTAGCTAGCTGCCGCCAGTTGTGCGCTCCACTTAAGGCGATGTCTTCCTCTATTGCGTTTTCCCTCTGGATTAGATTCGAAGTCTCTGCGGCGTTGTTGTCCATTCGCTCTACATCTTAAGAGACTGATGTGCAGTTTTTTACTTCTATCTCGTGCAGTTCTTTGTTGAATCTCCTCCTCAAAAGTACGTCAACGAACACGGGACCGTATATTTTAGGAAGAATTTTTGTCTGGAACCGACCGAGGATATCCTCATCCGCCTTTGACAAAGTCCATGCTTCAGCGCCGAGCAAAGCAGAGAATCTCCTTAGGCTGCTTTTGCACACGCTAAATTCGTCTGCAACTTTCCAATCTTGTTGGCAAGGGAGGTGAAACGTGCAAGGGGTAGCCAGAGTTACGTGTGCTCGAGAATTGCGGTTGATCCGTCGTATTCCCTTTTATCTCTTTTCGTTTTTTCAAATTGCTTTATTCTTGCTTTCTCAGTGTTGGGTATTGGAAGCATTCTATGCATATGTAAGAAAGAGATGACACATGTGTGATAGGGTGAGTAACGGAAAAGTATAGCAGGAATTGCAAGCGGGTTATTTCTACGTGCAAAAGATGCTTGCTTGTGGTGGCCCGTGGCGTTGTGGGTATGTGCGTCGACTCCTACGCACTTGGACCTACCTGTCTGGGTTCGATTCCTGGTACGATAAGAAATACTTTTCACGGCCCCACCTCTTTCGAGTCACTGACAATGGTCAAAGAGTATAGAAAAAGCTTCTCAAATTGGCCGTTCGGAGTCGGCATAAAACTGTAGGTCCCCCTCCCCCTCGTGATAGAACAATAGCACGCACAACACGAGTGGTTGCTGAGAAGCTAGGCCCTGGCCCTCTACGGGCTGTAGCGCCACCCACATTATATTATTAAAAGAGGCTTGCGATCACAAAAGGGAATTGCAGAAAATAGTGACTAATAAGTTGCGTGTGTAAAAGCGGCCTTAGTTGTACGGGATGGGGCCTTACTACTCAATAGCCATCTCAGCCCAAAGAAACAGCGATTGGCAAGAGTTATTCTTCTTTTTATTTCCGCCGAGGTGTTATTGGACTTCAATATAGGCGCTATTATGGGTGTGTGTGTATTCGCTTAAGCAGACATGCACGTTTGACACTAGCTCATGCGTGTATAGTAGGGCCTTAAGTGTTTATAGCAGAATATGTAGACAGTCTCCCTTACCAGGAATGAAAGATAGAAGAGTTAAATTTTCGTTCGTTCTGCGCAGCCTACGTCACAGGCGACACCCGACTTGACAGCGATTTACGATTTGCAAGAAATAAAATTAACTAAAGACTTTTTGTTACGAATGACAGTGTTTTACAATAGTATCAGGAAGAAAAAGTTGTTTTAATATATTCTTAATTGAAATATTAAAATGTTATAACAATTATTTGTCTGATTTGAAATTTTTATTTAAATTATTTTGAAAAAGTAGTGAGAAGCATTCATACAGATCAACGCAACTGGGTTACTTTAAAGTGAAATAATATTTTTAATATTCCATTTGTATTTTCTAAAGTGTTATCAAAAAAACGTCACACACCACCTTGGACAAAATCTCACGATCGACAGCTACAATTTCGAGGTAGTGAAGGAGTTTGTCTAGCTCGGGGCAAACGTGAACTCCACAAACGACATCACAGTGCAGATCCGTCGTAGAATCGCCCTTGGCAACCGGTGTTACTTCGGTTTGTCAAAACAACTGGGCTCAAAACTCCTGACTCGAAGGACCAAAATCAAGCTCTACAAAACCCTTATTTTGCCAGTCCTGCTCTATGAAGCCGAAAGCTGGACACTAAGCAAAACTGCAGAGTTGATTCTTGGTACCTTCGAAAGAAAAGTTCTACGACGGATATATGGTCCCGTCTGCGAGGAAGGCGATTGGAGGAGAAGACATAACCGCGAAATCTACGAGCTGTACCAGGATGTGGATGTAGTCCGGAAGGCAAAAATCCGTCGACTGCACTTGCTCGGCCACATCGAGCGCATGGACAACAATGCTCCAGCAAAGAGGGTCTTTGAATCCGAGCCTACTGGTTCGAGAAGGAGAGGAAGACCGAATCGCCGGTATAAAGACCAAGTAATCGCGGATGCAAGACAGCTTGGTCTTGATGACTGGAAGCAGCGTGCCCAGGACCGTCAACGATGGAAGGCAGCAATTGCTCAGGCTCGGACACTTCATGGGTCGCCGGCCTGATAAGTAAGTAAGTAAGTTATCAAATGTGTAATGTGTTATTTATCACAATGCATTGAATAAAAGTGATGAATAAAGGATAAGTTTTTCATTGATTTTTTTTAAAAAAATACGTTGGAGACGAGCAAATTGTCCCCATTGCCTCTTTCAAATATATCTCCAAGGTGTTGCACTTGAGCCATTAGTACCGATGTTGGCTTTGATAATCCTCGTTAATTAATTTGATGGTTCACCCAAGTAAACTTAGATTGTAAATTGCACCCGCTTTAAGCTTCCACTACAGAATGGTTGCAATTGTTATTGTACTTATAAAAATAAGCATGAACTTACATCTTCTGTTTTAATTCTTCAATTTGATCTTTCAACTGAATTCTGTCATATTTGTTAAGGAGTTTTGTTTGGTAATTGAGGAATATATCGATGAAACCGTGCTTTCAACGCTCGCAGAAGCATATCCGTTCTTAGTTGTTTATCGCATTTCGGTGCTTTGTTGCTCAACAATCAGAGGACACCAAAAAGAAATCTCAGCGGACTGGTTACATTAGCTCTGTTGCGGATTAAACAAAATATTTGGATGAGATGCAATTTAAACACACTTTTCACAGTAATTCTTTATTGACACTAGTTAATGTAAAACAAAACAATGAAACAAAACCAAGATGTGTATGTATATGAAAATACTTTAAAAAAATAGTTGATTTCTGCTCTTCGATCGACTGTTTGCATCTGAGAACCTTTTCGTTGGTTCGCTGTGATGTGCGACATAGAACCTCATTTCGCAGCATATTCGCGGCATTGCCAGAGTCGCTAACAAGCCCCTTGAGTAACTAATTCCCTACAACGATCCAAAACAATACTCTACGACTTCGATGAGTTCTTCATCAACACCACCACCCTTTGTAACCTTATCGGCATCAGTTACTTCACAACAACATTTTCATTAAGGCACCAACACCTGATCTAAAACGAACAAATCGAGTCGAGCGACTCAGGATCTATGAGAGGGGCTGCAGTTCTTTTCTTGCCATCATATCCTCATGTCCTGCTTTAATTTATATTGCATGCTAATATCAATGCATGAATGTACCACTGTGGACTGTTTAACGGTTGGAACAGTAATATAATACGTTCTGTCCAATTTGTCAATGTTGTGTATCCCTTCTTGCTGACAGCATATATGTATGTACTTGGTTTTACCTCATTGACAGCTTCCGTTTCGATACTAGCGAAGGCACCAAGGACACCTGACAGCCCGCTGTGTTCTGCCAATTATGTCAATATCATCGGCATACGCTAGTAGTTGTCTCCGGTGTTAGCGTTTGAGTTTCGCACAATTCGTTCAAGTATGATGTTGAAGTCCTCTTTTGTTCTCCTTCGTCATCCACAGACGGACAAGTTTGGTAGAAATGCCAAAACTAGACATTGGCTCTTTATAGCTCGTCTCTATAAATGTTTTCATATGAGGCTATAAAATCGATTTGGATCTCTTGGCTCATGAGCAGCACTCGTCCTTTGCAGCGTCGCTTTATATGCATTTTGTTTAGCTGCGTGTGCTTGTCCGCATTCTTCGTCAAATTAGAGGTTTCTTGGTGTTGGTCGAGTGAAACCCAGCACCTGATTGCAGGTTTGCAACATTGCCACTTGATGCTGGCGGCAGAGGAGTCGTAGAGAGGTTTCGAAATACGCATTCGGCGAAGGTTCTGGCGGTCTCTTGCGATTGACATCTAACAGTGATTATCATTTCTTGTGCCACTAGGGATATCCGCATCCGTACCGTAGCTTCAACAAGGTAGTGATCCGAGTCGGTGTTGGCTGCCCGGAAGTACTGGAGGCGATGTACGAAGTGGGAGTTGTTGTTTGAGGAATCAGTTGCCGGTTGAAGTAATGAAGCAAGACTGAGATGGGTTCAAATCTGAAGTGCCAAGCCAAGCAGCAAGGCATATTTGGGGCGCTAAAGTCCTTGCTGGACCTAAGCTTGAACCAACAAGCCTCTCCAACCAGTGCGATCTTTGTGTGGCCGTCTCCATTTGGGCAAACCAAATTTGTTGAGATTCTTCTCCTCTTATGTGCACCACTTAAGACGTGGGCGTACTCTGCTGCGTTGTTTCACAAGCTCGAACTCAAAGACTCTACACCTTATAAGTTGGAGCCATAGACGCCTGACTAGACTCATGTCGCTATACAGCCCATAGTGTTTGGGGTGAAATCTCCTCCAGATGCCATCAACGCACGCAGAACTTTTCTCCCGAAGCCACTAGGAACTTGTTTAACCGGGCTTTAAATTCGTTCATCTTCTTCTATTACATTTACGGCGTTTGTGAAAATTATTGAACCTCCTTCCGTAAAAATATGTCACTAAGAAAGATTTAATCTGTTCTGGAAAAAAAAAAGCAAAAGACTCCGTCGTACCCAAGCAGGTACATATAACTTCAAAGTATCTTACCCCGGGACTTCAAGATGGAATAGAAGGGTCGAAAATAGCGTATCGGTGAGTATATTCATTGGCACATGTGGCGCCCTCGAGCTCAGCGATGGAGCACACTGAAAAAAAAAGCAAAAACTGATGCGTTTGTAGACGGCATATGGGATCTGAAGATGACCACAAGTGTTTCTGGTAACTTAGCAGTACCAACTGACATTTACGAACGCAGACAGCAATTCATTTAGCACCCATTTCAAGAAAGAAAAACTCAACGAAACTTAACGAAACTGAACGAAGTGGTTATTATGGCCACAGTGTATCGCCCAGTATGGTTGGACTTGTAGACACCGATCTTTTATTCCGCCCTGTTGGTGTAATCAAAAATTATGTTCTCTCTGCTCTGCCAGAGTTCAACAGATGTCAATACAGAACATCGACTAATGCGAACTTACGCGCTTCATTGCGGCTGTGATCTAAAGGAATTGCAGAACTCCTTCCCTCCCTCCCATCACTCAGCAAAAGTTCATCAAAGAAACTTTTATGCCAGCACAGAAAACAAAATTAAGTGGCACATGTGTTTGCATGCGAAATGGATGTGGTGTGCGTGTGTGCTTCAATGCGCACCGCACCTACTCTATTTCTAGTGCCGCAGCATCCATGCCATCAAACAAACATTTGTTGTGGTTACTTAAATAATTAAATGGCACCCCTGCCAGACATCATGGCTATTGAGCTGCTCCCACTAGGCAGACTACATCTGTCTTCATGCTCAAAAACTACAAAACTCCTTGGCCGGATACACTTTTGCGCTTTGCATATCAAATTCGCCATCTGCAGGTCATGTCCTGATGTGTACACGTGATACAGGAAACACACACAGAGATTCCGGCCTAAAGGTGAGACACGTTCAGATGTTGTCCGCAACGAGGGGAAAATCACTTTAAAATAAATTTGCGTAGACTTCAAGGATACACGGACTCGCGTTTTGCAGGAAGTCGAAGTACTGCCTGCCAGTGTGACGTCGACTCGGGTGTGCGGTGTCCTGTTTGTTTGTTGGTATAATTAAATGTGTGTCGCTCTCTCCCGCCGCGTGCTAGTGTTTCACCGCCGCGCTGCGCCGGTAACTTCCCTCTAGGTGAGTGTGTACGCGGACCGTGTGCAGTTGTTCATTTTTTATGTAACCACGCTTGTTCCGATGGCAATAACACTTCTGAATTTTTAATAAATGCCACTTCAGTAATATTTGAACAAAAAGTAATTTAATTTTAATTTTTGAATAATTACACGTTCGCCCTGTGTGGGGGGAGGATTCTTTGCCCGCTCTCTCACATCTTCCCTCCGTCGACAGTCGACCGTCGTGCGTGGTAGGAGTGGTATGCGGCTTGGTTTTGGTTGAAGCCGCAGTCGGGTGTATGTGGGATATTGACGCACTACCTAATAACATGCAAATTCAGCAGTGCTGGAGTTAGAGCCTGAACGAGAGATCTGGTTGCTCGCAAGCAACAGGTGAAGTATTCTTGAGAGCTGCTACGTAGTGGAATTCAGGATTATGCCAGCCACCACCGCTGGGGGTGGCCGTTTGGGTCGATTCCAGGTGGGGTAGGTAGGTAATATGACGGAATTTCCATATATTAAATCCCCAGTCAGCACATTGCTGCAGCGTTATTTAATCACTTCCCCATCTATGGTGAGGCTTTATGACATTGGATTGATTTACTTTTATCCCTGCTGCTGGTAAGAGTGGGTGTGGGTTTTAAAACGATTTGCGTTTGCTTTAAAAATAACTTTAATGAGCCAATTTATGAGTTGCTAAAGTTGATATGGTTACCTTGGTGACTTCGTAACCTTTTCGGACAAATTATGTCTTTTCTGTCGACACCATTGACAGTTGCATTCGATTCACGACTTACACAGTTGCGTCGTTGTGATCCAGCAGGAGCATCACTTAAGTCTCATTCTACATGTTGTATGCAGATTTGAGGCGTTTAAGACTGTTGAAGCAGTGCCAGAGCTTGTTTAAAGTCCAATGGTACGCCGAGATGGCTGTTCAAATCAATACATGGGTCTTGTAGGAAGTTTCCGTATCTGTCGATTCGGTGTGTGCATGTCACCCCTTCCTTAACATCGAAATACCCTTCCGGTGTTATTTCCCAACAAGGGAGGAGTAGAACACGAAATAACCCATCAACTATTCGACATTTTTTCTTACTGAAACTGAAGACATGGATTTGGACGACCTCTGGTTCATGTAGGATGCGCACCAAATTCCCAAATCGTGTTATCAGCCGCCATGGCGATGCCAATTGGCCGCATCCGAGCTGCGATTCGACCCCTTTTTTTGTGGGGAACCGTAAAGGACCGATGTTATGCCAATAATAAGGAAACGACTCAAGCACTCAAGGCCAATATCATCCGTGAGCTAAAGCCCGAAACCACCAACAAGGTCTTGGACAATGGGGGTGACAGAATGCGTTACAGCGAAGCCAGCCGAGGTAGCCACTTGAACGCCATTGAATTTCATAATTAGTGGGAATGTTTGTTTTTACTACTAAAGCCACAATACATGGACAAAATTTAATTATTTTGTCATTTTTAAACAGAAACTTGTATTTGGGCCACCCTGTACATCACTTTGCCCTCATTCACCGTTAAACACATTTTGGCCGCTTCCGTCTCAATGCCAGCAAACGCCGCATAGACGGTCTGCCAATCACTTCAATGTCATCCGCTTGCTAACAGTTGTACGGACTTCTGGAAGGTGGCGTCTTTAGTGTTGGCGTGTGAGTCATGTCAATCACATGACAGCGCGTCGCCTTGTGTAAATCTTTTTTTTGACATAGAATATCTCGGTGTATTCATTACCGACCTTGATACAGCAGCGAGAATTCGTCGTCATCCTGCACAACCTGACAAGTTTGGCAGGAATGTCAAAACTTTATAGCTCGCTGTCATCTGCCTTGATATCGACGAATAGGTGGTGAGGATCGGTCTGCATTTCATGAGTATAATCCAGGATCTGCCGTAGTGTGAAGATTTGATCAATGGTTGACTTTCCCAGCCTGAAGCCGCACTGATAAGGATCTATCAGGTTATTCACAAATGGTTTCAGGCGATCACACAATACGACAGAGAAGATCTACTAAGCGCTGTTTGGGAGAATTATCCCTTGGGGAAGTTGGCGCAGTTAAAAGTGTCCCCACTTTTTGTGGACCGGGCAAATGCGTGGAAACAAGTCACAACAAAAGCAGTTGTAAATGTTTTTAAAAATGTTGTTTGACAAAGTTTAAGTTTGGAAAAAGATGAATTCGATCCTGACAGACCGTCTGCACTGGCCATGGTGATGTCCAACATCCCACCCACAATCTGCACAGCCATCCATAGTCTCTTTTTTTCGTGGGCAAATTATGATATGTCGTTTCATTTGAACGTTGGGTGCCAGAGAGTCAGCATCAACCAACCAACAAAAATATGGTGTCAAAAATGAAATTCACTTACACATCTACTTTCATTATTTTCGCCTACCACCACATTTAAAAAACCGCATACATATAGTTAAACGTCAAATCTCATGTCAAACTTTTGAGCAGCGCTTATGGCTTGTCGTAAATCGAAATTATCCGCCATGATGTTGGTTTGGACATGGATGTTTGTGTCTCCACTAGATTTTTTCATGTCATGGTCATGAACATGGCATGGTTCATGGCCAGTGGAGACGGTATGTGAAGATGAATTGCCTCTCTCGAAGGCATATTTCCAAGCCACATTTTGTCTTGATGGATGAAACCGTAAATGTGGAAGATGACTTCGAGATGGTACCAGAAGATGCTGCAGTTCCTGTTGAAATTGTCGAACTGAAAGTGATGCAGAGAATGATGACCAGGGCCAGGTTGAGTCTTCAATTAATTCTTACCAAGAAGCTAACATTTCTATTGAAAGACTAAAAATGTTTTCGGCGAAGAAAAATTGTGATGACGCTGTTCAACTTCTGTTTGATCTACAGACAAATTTTTAAAACAAAGCCGCCTTTTCTAAAACCGAGCAAGCAAACATTGATGTATTTTTTTTTTTAAATTCTTGAGTACATATCCTAATTTTCGTGTGATGTAGCATATAGACTGATAATTTACCAATTGATTAATTATTCCATTTGAAGAAAGTTATGTAAGGTTTGTTTGTTTTTTGAATTTTTTATTTTCTTTTAATAAATACCTACTATATTAGTTTCTAAAAATAATGTTTTTTTATTTGACTTCCCTTAAACGGACAACTCCCTTCGGCGGCCAAAAAAATTGTGCATCATTGCTGTCCGTTCAAAGGAGATTTCACGGTATTGACGTTACTATAAAGTTGGTAACACTATTTTAACTGGCGGCCATTTTGTCATGTGATTGTCAAGTGATTTATTTTTAGTTTGGTTTGGCATTTGAATAGAATTGACTGAATAGACTGACGTCTGAACAACGCCTCCAAATTGTACAAATTTATTTTTAAAATCATGGTTCTGTTCGATATACGTATCGCACAGTTGTTTGCGAATTTTGATTAGCGATGAAGCTCACTTTTGGTTGAATGAATACGTCAATAAACAAAACTCTCCTATTTGGAATGATGATAATCCTCAAGTGCATGTTGAAACGCCGTTGCATCCACAAAAACTGAATGTTTGGTGTGCTTTATGGGTTGGTAGAATAATTGGTCAGTACTTCTTTAAAAACGATGCTGGCCAGAACGTTACAGTCAATGCTAACCGCTGTAGAGCCATGATTGCTGACTCTTTCACTCATCAATTGGACAACCATGATGTGCAGGAGCTGTGGTTTCAGCAGGACGGCGTAACGTGTCACACAACTCGTGCCCCAATTGATTTGTTGAAGGAAATGTTTGTTAACCGCATACGGACCCGTGAATTGTCCTCCAAGATCGTACGACTTAACGCCGCTTGACTATTTTCTGTGGGCATATGTGAAGTCGCTAGTCTACGCCGATAAGCCCGAAACGATTGAACACTTGCAGGACAAAATTCGCAGCGTTATTGCCGATATACGACCACAAATGTTGGAAAGTCATCGAGAATTAGACCTCAAGATTAGACTACGTCCGAGCCAGCCGTGGCGGTCATATGCCAGAAATCATATTTAAGTAATAATGCCAGAAGATTATCTTTCGAATAAAGTAAATTTCACGTCAATCTAAAGAAATCATCTTCGTTTTATTCCATATACCTCTAAAACAATCACCCTTTACATATATGTACATAGGGCGTAGTCTCGTCGAAGCACCTCTTTACTTTGCACTGTTTTTTCCTATTTTTAAACTTACCATTCTTTCTTAGGGCAGCTCCGAGAAAAATGAAATGGACTTCATCTTTTTGCACAATCAAGACAGTAGATAACCTGAGAAATGAGTTAAGGAGCAACGTGAAGAAAACAAACTCGTTACCGCGCCGGGATGGAAGTAGAAGAACACTGCGAGAGGATAATCAATAAAACGTCATTAACATCGCACGACAAAGCTCAAAACAAAGCTGCCGACACTTTATCCCCTTTAGTCTCACTCATCTTTGGCAGACGCCGCGTGGATCGTTTTGCCTTTATCATCATCCCTTCCTCAGGCTTTCTTTCTCTGGTGTTTTTCATGCACCCTTTAAAACTTAATCGTTCGTGAAGATGAACGTTTCTTTGGCAAGCACCAGACAATTGATGGTAAGGTGCTGGTGCAATTAACGCAAAGATAGAACACTGACGTCGACTGTACATGTAGATAGTGTATAGATGTATCGTGGATGGGTTTGGGCTGCTTAGATGGTTTGTAATCGAATTGTGGAGCGATATGAGATGTATTTTCGGCGAAATGGCCTTCATGTGCGTAAGATGGTGGATTGTACAGTATGTGGGGCAAGTAAACAAATGTTTTCCGATATGGTGTGGACAGATGCAAATGAAATGTTAACAGCGTCAGCGAGGTCCCTAGATGTCAATCGACAATTTTTTGATCAGAAAACGTGTTTTCATTGTTTATCATTGTTTTCAACGCTTTTTCTGTTTTCTACGAAATGTGTGTCCCACTCTTATACATTTGTTGTGACGTTTGTAGCATAGTTTAGCCCTCTGCAACTTTCGCAACGTTTCTGCAGCAGAAATTTAATTTGGCGATTTAAACAAGAACATCGTAGAAAGATACTCTAGAGATGTTATGACGTCTAAATATATTACGTTCTATAGATTAGGAAAGAATAGGATTATTATTATTTTTGAGGGTAAATTGCACAGCGACCTTAAGATCTATTATGCCCCCAAATCATACATTTGCTTTCCTAAGAGCTCTGTTAGAAAAAAACGAGTTGCACAGATCAGGTTTTGAAGAAAAGGGGAAGGCGAACTTTTTTTTTTGACATTTAAGCAAAATGACAGTCAAGTAAGATGATGTTTGTTATAGTATTTCGTAGGTTGCATTCAGATAGCTAGTTTATAATTTTTTTTCTCAACAAGCTCCTCTCCCAAGCACCTCTTTTCAGAGTCGTATTGAGGGTTACTTCCTCCTATTGTGCGAAGGTGGAAGAGATTTGTCCTGGAGTATTCTTTCTTAGCCAGTTTCCTTTATGAATCTGAGAATGAGAGCTGGTTCTAGTGACCTCATTTCTTCCTCTGATATTAGCTGTTTCCTCAGATATCTTTGTCTTTTGTGGGCTAGCGCCGCCAGCACATGCTCTGGCATTTCATTAGATTCTCCGCAGAATCTGCAGAGACCTTCTTCTGATACTCCTAGTTTCCTTAGGTGCTTTCTGAGTTCACAGTGTTCTGTTAGGAAGCCTGTTAGGATACGGAGGTTGTTTTTGCTCATTCTGATACATGCTTCAAAACTCTTGCGGTTATGTTGACCCAAGGTTTGGTTACGTGGCACGAATGTCGTCATCATCACGACTTTCGAGGTTTGCAGACCGTGTCGAAGGTATTTCCACATCCAGGAAGCAGGCAACGTTGACTTTGTGTTTGTTTAGGGCGGCTACAGCATAGTCGTGGAACTTCATTAGAAGATGTAGGTCGAATGTTGTTTTTCCCGGAATCCATAACAAACCCGGCATTTCATTTGGCACAGAAAATTGAATATAATTTGCAATTGCGATACGAATGCGACTGCCACTTCGGGCATGGCGTTTTCTGTTCAACAAATCGCCAACAAAATGATTAATTCTCGGAAAAAATACATGATCGTTAATTAGGATAATTGAACCAGCGCTGTGTTGAGACTTTTTCCCGTTAATTAAATGCACATCTGGTGGCATACCAAGAAATATACATTTTTCAGTAATTTTACGGTCGTTGAAGTAAAGTGGAATGTTGGTTATTTTTGAATATTCCTGGGCGCATGTTTACAGAACGCTAGAGAAAGTGTGGATCACTTTCGGATTATACGTACTTCAGTTCGACGATTTCTTCGGTTTCACTGATTGAACTGAATTCAGTTTGTAGCTTAAGTTAGATGAGACTATAGGGCGGGCCAAATAAAAGTTTTTTTCTTAACAATGCAATAAAATGAACACAATTAAATTGTTTCCATGTATTATGCCTTTATTATTGGGTATAGAACTTAATGCGGTTTGTGCGTGCGGTTTGCTAAGAGATGGCGCAACTTGTATTATTCCATTGGAACGTGCGTTGAAAAGCTACTGTCATTGTACGTCATTTCAGTACATGTCATTCAACAATAATTCTTTTTACTCAAATATGTCGAACTTTGTTCCTGAAAAAGTGTTTTTGCGGGGAGTTCTTCTTGGATCCATTACAACCCCGAGCGCAAAAAATCATATGTGAAACCCGGCCAACCAGCCAAATCAACGGCAAAGCCGAATATCCATGGCATGATAATGCTCTGTATTTGGTGGGATCAGAAGGGTGTGCGGTATTATGAGCTACTAAAACTGGGTGAAACCATCAATGGACAACGCTACCGAACACAATCCGTTTGAAGGGAGCAGTAGCCGAAAAACGCGAATATGCGACCAGACAGGAGACATTAATTTTCGATCATTACAACACTCGGCCCACGTTGCTTTTCCGGTTAAGAACTATTTGGAAAACAGTGGATGGGAAGTTTTACCCCACCCGCCTTATAGCCCAGACCTTGCCCCTTCTGACTACCGCTCGATGCAGAACGCCCTCACTGAAATACGTTTCACATCAGAGCAGAATATCAAAAATTGACTTGATTCATTCTTGGCTGCCAAGACGGCGCAGTTCTTTTGGGATGGGATCTACAAATAACCAGAAAGATGGGAAAAAAGTCATAGTTTTAGATGGGCAATACTTTGAATAATACTATTGTACATATTTTTCTTAAATAATCGTTCAAATTTTGAAGAAAAAAAAACCGCACGAATTAAAGCCAATAGTAAGAACAAACATTCGAATTAATTATGCAATACAATGGCGTTCAATTGGCTGCCTCGGATGGCTTCGCAGTAGCGCATTCAATCAACCCGATTTTCCAAGACCTTGTTGTTGGATTCGGCCTGTAGCACACGGATTTCTTGGATGATTTTCGCCTTAAGTGCTTGAATCGTTTACGTAGTGTGGTCATAACATTCACGGTTCCACACAAAAAAAAAGTCCAAAGGGGTTAAAGACTTCTTTTTTTCAAAAAAAACGCACTGTTAGCACAGCAATCACTTTGCAAATATGTAAGTCTTCAATATTTCCCAAAGTTGTTCATTTCGTTCCGTGGAGGTATGATACTGACTTTCTGTCAAGATTTCGACCGGGAAACAGCTGTCAGTGTCAAAAATAACCTATAATTTAAAAAAAAAAGAACCACTAGATGGCCCACAGACATTGCAAAATCAGACAAATTTCCACGATAATCGTCGTAAGAGGTAAAAAACACCTAAAAATGTCAACGATCCAACTAAGTTACGATATGCTACAAAAATAGCCCCATTCATTCAGACATTCCACCCGAGTTCCATCTTTAATGGAGACATTTCCGTGTGCCCCTCTTTAACATTGACAACGCAGGCGAAACTAATCAGAATGATTTTCTTTTGTTCTCATCGTTTGCCAGTGATTAATGTCATCATTTTCTTCAATTAATTTTTCTGTCCCTTTTCCTTCGCCGTCTGTATGGAAATTGTTCTCTCTTTTCAAAGGATGCTTGAAGGACGGCGATATATATAGCGTCCGCATACTGATGTTTCGCAGAAACGAATTTCCAAGTGAGATTCCAAGTTTCTGTCGTTGTCTTTGTGATCCTGACCCATCACCATCCATCCATTGATGGCGAGCGCACAATGGACGAATCGAAAGGATGCCGCGAGGGTGTAGTAAATTAATTTCACTCTTGTTGATAATGTAAACGCCATTAACATTTCAGCAATAAAAATGTCTTGTTAGACACACGCACGTGTAATGGTCGCGGTAGAATATACGAATATGCTTGGATCTGCATTGGTGGACAAGGATACATGTGGTATCCTTGAGCTGTACGCGTTCGTATTGAAAGTCGCCCCATTCTCGACCGAGTTGAAGGAGCATGCAAGTTTATGGGGCAAGATGCTATTACTTTCAGATGTACAATGGCGGACGGCAGGGAGATTGATGAAACGATTAAATTAAGGATGTGGAGGATACTTTATGCAGGACATATAGGACTGTTGCTGCTAGCTGGAGACGGTGCGGGGGTTTGCAGTCGCATTGCGTTCATAGCCGAGTGATTAGGGGAACATGCCGGTAATTATTTAGTTCCTAAAGAGGGGACCAGGAGAAGTTGAGCATCCGCCGCTTAGCAGCATTAAGAAGAAGAAAATACACAAACATTGTACATATTTTATGGGTTCATACTTACTCATGCCGGTGACTTCACAGGGGTAGCAAACATGGTCTGGGCTGCACTCTTCTTTCCAGCTGTGGTCCTTGTACAAGTAATTCCCTCTTCGGAAGGCAAACAATGTCTGGCTAATAGAGCCTATTTTTCTGATCCACCCAACCTATTGCGGTGGTATTTTCTTATTCCGGAATGTGTGCACATCTGTCGTGTGTCGGGAGTTACGTTTATTCAGTTGCTTTTCGTCTTGACACTGGGAACTTTGTCCGACGATATCTTATTGCAAACAATTTAGTAATCGGAGTCAGTTTGAGGCACAGAAACACTTGGATTTGTTGTATGTCCACAATTCCTTAGTCAGATCCATAGCGCTGTATGGAGGGAGTCTCGATTTGGTGGACTGCGTTCGAAAAATACATCAACTGCTGGATGGGGTGCAACGGATGGCGGAGGGCTAAGAACCACGCCCTTCCGGTGGTTTGAACATTCTTCTTTCTCTTCCGCCGATAGACTTAATCAGCAGACGAACATCGGCTGGGATGGCGACCAGATTGAAATCATTTCATAAGGGATATGATCTCTGTTCTGGACACACTAATATCCTTGGCAGATATAGATCCATACCCGAAGACATCGACTTCAAGACACGTAAGCTCCTCTTCGAGAAGGATCACCCAGAGCGTACTGGAGGTCCAGACGCTGGATGGTCGTCTGCCAATTTTCACATATGGATCGTAGATGTGTGAAGGCGTGGGCTCGGGTGTCTACTCTAAGGTTCAATTGTCATTCCGACTACCAAATCCCTGTAGCGTCTTTCAGGCAGAAACTAAAACGATAAAGGAAGCTCTGACTTTGACTAAAAACCAATGTGATATCAAGTATGATTATCGTCATCTGTTCAGGACTCTGGCGCCAGTTACATTCAACCCAAACACTTCCCTGAATTGCCACATATCTCTTAACGAGAGGACCAAGTAGTTTAGTATTCAACTTCACACTGACATTCTAGAGAACTGTGAAGCGGATGAACTTGCTGGAAATAGCACCAGTTTCGTACTTTCTCTGGAAGATCTACTAACCATTCCTGCCGACTGAAAAACATCTAGTGAAGCTTGAAATGCTTACTGACACCAAATCGTAGACACAGGGCATAGGTCAACCATCAGTCAGCCACTACAACCTACTGGTGGTTCTAAAGGTTTGTTGGGATACAAATTTCTGTTTAGATTCCATTTCCACCGCCTTACGTTATTTTTATTGCAGTGGTCCCATTGTATGGAAGAGGTGGATATAAATCTGTAACTTTTGACAACTGGGGCATAGTACAGATTTTATAGTGATCCAAAAATGATGGACGAAGCTATAGGATTAAAGGAGTAATCTTAAGTTTAAAAAATTAAAAAAAATCACTTTTTTGGTTTAAATGCGTAAAATAATTAACTTATTACCGTCAATGATTCAAAATTGGGCTTAAGCCAAAGTTGTAATCAGTACTTATAAAACTAAACAATTCAGTATACTAAGGCTTGCGCTTCATTGTGAAGTGGTTTGTTTTCGATTTAGGCCTTAAATACGTAATGCAGGGCTCAGATGATACCAACATTTGATTAAAAACATCTTAATTTGTTGCTGAACTTCTACTATAATTCATAATAGTACCAATAATCTTCATACCGACTTTCCCAAGCCTTGCCGTTGCTTAAAATGTTACAAAAACCTGTTTATCACTTCAAAAACTATTGGGTTGATGGTATTGGATTCAAAATGCATATCGTGCACTTCGTAACTTTTTAGGTCAATTTAATCGTCCAAATGTGCGTACAATCGGAAAAATCGTGCAAAAATTTGAGCAAAGCGGGTCTATAGGAGATGTGAAAACACCAGTGCATGCTCGTACAGCCGGTACTGCAGAAAATATTGCTGCTGTTCGCGATAGTGTGGCTGAACAGCCGTCCACCTCAACTCGTCGTCGTGCCCAACAATTGCACCTCTCACGCTCGTCGTTGATGAACATTATGCATAAAGACTTGCATTTACACGCTTACAAGGTGCAATTGACTCAAGAACTAAAGCCTTTTAACCATTTCAAGCGCGATCAATGGTCAGAATGGTGGCAAGAAACGGCAACAGTGGATGATCAATTTTCGAAGAAAATCATTTTCAGTGATGAGGCACATTTTCACCTCAGTGGATTCGTCAATAAGCAGAATTCCCGCATTTGGGCGAATGATAATCCAAGAGTGATTGTCGAAAAACCAATGCACCCACAAAGAGTGACTGTTTGGTGCGGTTTATGGGCTGGCGGCATCATTGGGCCATATTTTTTCCAAAATCAGGCCGGTCAGGCAGTTACTGTGAATGGTGTTCGTTCTCATGAAATGATAACGAACTTTTTATGGCCCGAATTGTAAGATATGAATGTGGACGATATGTGGTTTCAACAGGACGGTGCCACTTGTCACACAGCTAACGAAACAATGGCTCTTTTGCGCGACAAATTCAATGGCCGTGTTATCTCACGTGGTGGCGATGTCAATTGGTCGCCAAGATCATGTGACACCGTTGGATTTTTTTCTTTGGGGTTATTTGAAAGAAAAGGTGTACGTCGATAGCCAGCAACAATTCAAGAGCTAAAGGATGAGATAATTCGGGACATTACCGGCATAGAACCTCAATTATGCTTCAGCGTCACCGATTTGAACCATCGGATGGAGGTGTGCCGCCGACGTCGCGGCGGCCATTTGGCCGATATTTTGTTCCATACATAATTGAACCATACCAATATTATCATATTAAAAAAAAATGACAATAATTTCCTAAATAATTTGTGTTTTATTCAAAATCAACAACATAACAATTTTATGACCTAAAGTATTCTAATTTACAATAACAAAGCATTTCTCGGCCTCTCACATTGCATTTGGACAACACATGCATTGCAAGAGAAATCGTTTCAAAATGCAGAAAAATGCACGACATTGTTCCACTTAAACGCCTCGTTCTGGAGATTTGGGCCCAACCCGGTTATAGTTTTTGCACTGTCGATAGAGGATACTGATAGCTTTCAGAAAAATTCGGTCTCCTGTTGGAGCCTTTTGGTGCATTTTAGTTACATCCCTTCAAATATTGCAATGCCCCCTCAAAAGATTGCCATAATTAAAAGTCTGGTCTAGAAAATTGGGAAGCAAAATGAAAAAAAAACTATTGATGCAGTTTGAAGGCCAACTTTATGTCCTTAACACAAATATGTCATTTGGTTCCAAAGTACCTAATTTTAAGAATTATGCGACATCAAATTTACTTCAAAAATACGTAAATTTTTGTAAATTTCAAAGTCTTAACTTTGAGCTAACGGTACAACGAAACGTATCATCAAAAGTCACCAAAATGTTGGCTCTCTAGGTTCTCATATTTGTAGAATAAACCATTTGGCCTAGAAAAATATTTCACTTTGGGTACTTTTTTCCTCTTCGGGACCATTGTGCGGCGTTGTCAAGAAATCAATCTAATCACTGGATACCATTTACTCGAGCTCTCTTAATTACTTTATTTCAAAACGCAGAAAGTAGATATCATTTGCAGCAAGTTTAGAATGTCCCCAACCACAAAAGAAGCATAAAAACCTTAAGACTCACGCAAGCAGCACCTTCTGGAGTGAGACATTCGAATGACATCTCAAATCATCTTTAAGTGACACTCGCCATTTCATAAAACCCAGCAAAGTCAGGACACATTCGCTCTTAAAAACTTTGACAAACGGCAATGTGTTCAGTGAAATCTTGTGAATCGTTAAATAAAATCCCCCAGGCATCATACTAGAAGATAATCAACTCTCAACTCTCCCACACCGCGCGGCGTTCAATGTTCACCGACATCAGTTGCAGTTCTCTAGCAAAAATTAACGACTATAATCGTGAAACAACCGCCATCCCAGCTCAGAGATGCTGTCTTCCTCGCATAAAAGCACCACAAAACCGAGCATAACCTGGTCGGGAAGAATGCAGTCGGAATAAAAATCGCCACTGCACTGAATGTTGCCCACGTGAGATGGTCATTTTACGACGGTAATCTGACCCTTGTGCTCATGGAATTTTAAGATTTCGCTCCCTTCCTTCGCTGCCGGCCATCGAATGAGTTGCAACAAAGTGGTTACGTGCTTTGTGTTTCGAAATGAACTCACGGACAGTTATCATTCAATCAATTTCGTTGCAATGACCTTGTGAATTTTATGGACCTGCTTGTGTGATACAACATTTTGTATTCTAATTAACTCTTAGCATTGCAAGTTGACTTGTAAATGATCCGCAGGTACGTGTTGTAAGATGTCAGACAATTACGATGAACAGGCCATTGTTGGGATGGTGGATAAAGGGTGTTTTTTTTTTGTAGAGCGGGAGAATTTTAAATTGGCAACATTGTTTGCTGTGACATCTGATTTGACAGTTGTCGGTTGATTTGAGGTTAATTCGGCTTGACATTTCATCATGAAAAGACTCATGCGACATGTCGCTGATGTCGGAAAGCTGATATTGAATTGTAATATTGGTATAACTATGGTGACCAGATGAGAACGATACGAAAAGAATATCAAATATAACAACAACGGTGTTAGAACGGTGATAGAATTGATGGCTTTGTTTTGTAGTTACAATAACGCCATTTTATCTGAAATAGCACAATTCAAATGTAGACGCTAAAAAGAAGTAAATATATCCAAGGAACTAGACAAAGACGACAAGTGCATATAACAGAACAACTGACTCCAACTGGGGAAGGACTGGACTGGATCCATGGAATTGTAAAAGTATATGTGAAATTTTAAGGGCCGATGTTGCTGACGCTGAAGCATAATTGAGGTTCTATGCCGAATTATCTCATCCTTTAGCTCTTGAACTGTTGCTGGCTTATCGCCGTACACCTTTTCTTTCAAATAACCCCAAAGAAAAAAATCCAACGGTGTCATATCACATGATCTTGGCGGCCAATTGACATCGCCACCACGTGAGATAACACGGCCATTGAATTTGTAGCGCAAAAGAGCCATTGTTTCGTTAGCTGTGTGGCAAGTGGCACCGTCCTGTTAAAACCACATATCGTCCACATTCATATCTTCCAATTCGGGCCATAAAAAGTTCGTTATCATTTCACGAGAGCGAACACCATTCACAGTTACTGCCTGACCGGCCTCATTTTGGAAAAAATACGGCCCGATGATGCCGCCAGCCCATAAACCGCACCAAACAGTCACTCTTTGTGGGTGAATTAGTTTTTCGACAATCGCTCTTGGATTATCATTCGCCCAAATGCGGCAATTCTGCTTATTGACGGGGTGAAAATGTGCCTCATCACTGAAGATGATTTTCTTCGAAAATTGATCATCCACAGTTGCCATTTCTTGCCACCATTCTGACCATCGACGACGCTTGAAATGGTCAAGAGGCTTTAGTTCTTGAGTCAATTGCACCTTGTAAGCGTGTAAATGCAAGTCTTTATGCATAATGTTCATCAACGACGAGCGTGAGAGGTGCAATTGTTGGGCACGACAACGAGTTGAGGTGGACGGCTGTTCAGCCACACTATCGCGAACAGCAGCAATATTTTCTGCAGTACCGGCTGTACGAGCATGCACTGGTGTTTTCACATCTCCTATAGACCCGCTTTGCTCAAATTTTTGCACGATTTTTCCGATTGTACGCACATTTGGACGATTAAATTGACCTAAAAAGTTACGAAGTGCACGATATGCATTTTGATTTGAACGCCCATTTTCAGAATAAGCCTGAATAACTTTAACGCGTTGTTCGATTGTGTATCTTTCCATGGTTCAAATTGAGTTAGTCTGAAATTGAGAAATGTTAAATGAAATGCAGAAAAAAACTTGACGTTTAGGTGTGGTTCACATTCAACATCGGCCCTTTACAAGGGAATTACGCAACTCTCTCATTTTGGTCATGGTCAAGGAATGGATTTTATTGATCGAAAAAATTAAAAAAAGACACTTAAAAAGGCATTTATCAAAAAATAAGAAAAGGAACCTAAATGTACATTTAGTTATAGTAGCATTGAACTACCAAGATATTTTGGAAATTTTCTGACAACAATCTTCTCCGGTTGTCTCTTAGAAGAGCCTTTAAGGAGCTAAATGACTGAAACGAGTGGAGCCCATTTAATGCTTTCAACTTTCTGAACATCAACATTTTCTGGATGTTTGGAATCCAACAGTCGTCGTTTGTTGCAGAATTTATCTGGAGTAAAATTCTTCAGGACTTCCTTTGCAATCGGCAGAGAACACTCAGACTCAAAACTCGTCCATTGTACCAGGCAGCAACCTACAGGTGCTGTAAGTTCTTGGTCTTCCGGTGGAATACCAGTACTTCAACTTACTGTGGACATAGGTTACGTTGGAGTGGCTGACTACTGGTTGACAGCAGACCACGAGGATCTAGTCGATCCTATTCCACAAACCAGTTGGTGATTTTTCGAAAGTGCCGAAGATGACTGACACTAATGCTATTTACTTCGTCCAGGTTGTTAAAGCAGAGACTTCTTCTTCAGGGGGAGAGAGCACAGCAGGTGCAAAGAAGTTGTGCAATGATTTCTTCCTACTCCTCGTCTCTGCAGCTTCTGCAAATGTTAGGGACCGCCTAATCTAAGGGTGTGAGAGTATCAAATCCAGGATCGTGTGGGAATGTCTACAGAAGCTTAAGAAGCTGAGTAGGAGTAGAAGAGTAAAACTCTGTTGGATACCTGGCCATACAGGGATAGAAGGCAATGAATTGGCCGACTCCCTGCCTAGGAAAGGAGCATCGGCACATTTTACAGGCCCCGAACGTGATCTGGAGATCACGTCCTCAGGGAAGAGTTCAGGGAACTAGAAAGAAGAAACCGGGCAGATACATGTAACAGCGCTCATGGTATGAAGCAGTCCAAGAAACTCTTGGGTCAACATAACCGCAAGAGGTTGGAAGCATGTATCAGAATGAGCAAAAACAACCTCCGTATCCTAACAGGCTTCCTAACAGGACACTGTGAACTCAGGGAGCACCTAAGGAAACTAGGAGTATCAGAAGAAGGTCGCTGCAGATTCTGCGGAGAATCTAATGAAATTCCAGAACATATACTGGGATCTTGTGCGGCGCTAGCCCACAAAAGACAAAGTTATCTGGTCAAACACCAAATATCTGAAGAAGAATTGAAGTCACTAGAACCAGCTCTTATTTTCAGATTCCTAAAAGAAACTGGCTTAGAGAGAATACTCTAGGACAAATCTCTTCCACCTTCGCGCAATAGGAGCAAATACACTTCAATACGACTCTGAAAATAGCTGAATGGGAGAGGAGCTCTTAAGAAAGCAAAGATATGAAAAGGGAGCACAATAGATCTTAAGAATAATAATAATAAAGGGCATGCGTTCCAATGGCGTAATGTCTGAGATTTTTGGATCGAGTGTAGGCCATCATTTTTTCAGAAAGGTACTATTTCTAGTCATTCACTCGCTTCACAATTCTCAGTCATAGTGTGTCAGCAGAGGAGGTGTTGCACACTTTCTGTCTCTCCCTTATCCATGCAGCTTCCGCAAAATTCGTTTTGGATGATGCCTAGTCTTTTTGTGTTCTGCCAATAGGCAGTGTCAAGCAAGACAAGTTGGTGCTTTCTGACAAATTCGTCTGCTTTATCATTTCACGGAATGTCTCCATGTCCTGGTACCCGGCATAGGCGAGTATTGTACTGCTCATCTGCATACCAGTTTGGAGTTTGGGGAGATTGATTGCCTTTATGGCAGCCTGACTGTCTTTGGAGATACTAGCATCGTGCGCGGATATTTGCTGCCATTTTAGCCAATACTTAGCAATCTCCGTCTTTAGGCTGGACAACGATTAAGTTGTTTAGACCAAAAGGCACAACCCGCTCTAGAATCCCCTTTTGAACCATCAGAGTAGAGATGTATGCAGTTCTTAAATGTAATGTTATTGTTGTGCCCGAGAGCCGTGCCTAGTATCCGGGGGTCAATGTCGAGCCAGCATTTGTGTCGAGCATCTTCATCGCTTTGTAGAAAGCACTGCTGCGTTCGTGGGGTAGAATTGACTATATCCACGTGGCAATACAATGGGCCTATGTTGGCCTTAGTGCGCAAACAACCAATTGAACCAGACCTCTGACAATGCTCTGAGGACATACTTGTCTACAGAACTTACTCAAACATCGTCATTTTGAGTCGGTAGGCAACTGCAGATGCCTCCCTTCACTCGTAAGTGATTATTAGGAAGCGTCCAGGTCCACTTGGTATTGGGGTCTCACCGATATTACTATTTTTTATTGCCTATGGGCCTTCCCCAAAGGAGGCAGCTTCTCAAATAAAGAGGCAATAATTTGCCGAAATCAATTTAGGGTCAGCATATGTATTCCTAGAGCCACACAAGTCCAATTTCCGTCCAGATTTACAACCCAAGTCAGGCGTTTAAATAAATTCTCCACTGGCAGGGGAGAGCCAACTTAATTGGCGCCTCTCGCCCTGAAAGCTTTGACATTACCAAGGCCATCGCAAACATTCGACCCACAAATTACGTTAAAAGTCGTCACTGAAATAATGCCTCTCGTGCACACACCTGAGCAAATAGATTTACCCAAGGATTCCCCTCAAGCAGCCACATCACCACCACACGCATAAAGAGGACTTACGTCCATGAACATCTTACTTTCTTTTTTTTTTATGTCTTCATAACACACCCTGTTAGATTTCACAAATATCCTTCTGCTTGCTCGCTCCATATCCTGGCCGCAGTCGTTCATCGCTGTGTCTGTGTGTGTTGTCTGCGCTGCAAATTGAAGGAAAGACACCGCACAACAGAAAACTCTCCGTCGGAAAGCTTATTTATGAAGCGGATTATATATTAAAAGGAGAACTGTCGTAGAAAACAACAAAAAGAAAAGAAAAAAAAATACAACAGGCTAAGTATAGACCGTTATGTGTCCACATTCTCACACAATTGAGAAGTCGATCCGATACGAGAGCGCGGTGGCAGACGGGCGCATAGGATGAGTGAGCAAAATACGAGCAAAGGACGTGCTACAGCCATTAAGAGGATTGGAAGGATTTTGTTTTCTTCTTCCACAAGAGTGAACGAGGATTCGAGGATCTTCCCACTTGGACGCATCGGCCATTTGCCACTACTCGGCTCTTGATCAGCTCCCATTCCCCATTTGCTCTTGGTGATGAGTGCTTTTCTCAGGTTTTTGTCATATTTTTTTTTCTTCTTATTTTTTTTGTAGTTTTTATGCGCATATGGACATGCGAGAGGTGGGTGAGATTTATTCAATTAAGGTAACGACAGGGACAATAGGTGGGCAGAATCCATTAGGCAGGCAGTCAGCCTATTGTACTTACTTCCGAATGCGAAAGGTAAGTCTAATGACGGGCCTTTACTTACTACGCCAGCAAAACCACAAATATCTATTTTCTTCCTCACTTCCACGAGCATCTATGGTAAACATCCATTGATGGTGGACATCGTCAAAGCAGAAGTCAAGTAAAGGGTGACTAGTTGGCAATGATACAGTGGTTCTAAATAAAAAGGACCACTGTGAATATGTGAACTGAAAAAAGAAACAAGTTGTATAAAAAGTTGGGATAAAAGTCAATTTCTGGCAATGTTCTTACTCACTAACAAAAGAGAATTGGTAACTAAACAAATTAATACAAGACTAAAAATAGTACTAAAAAGTCACCTCAAATTAAAACTCGAACAAAAAAGGTCCCCTAAGTATTTTTTTTCGGTATAACACGGAATTATTTCTAAAAATTGTATGATTTGTATATTATTGAAATAGTTCCTTCCTAGATGTGAGTAACAACGACTTGCTTGATCGCTACAAGAGCTGAGGAGGTGATTTGTTCTTCCTGCCTCCTCTTCATCCATGTAACTTCTGCAGAAATCATTGTATAGGACACCCATCCTGCGGGCATTAATGCCAATTGGTCAGTATCCGGTTATGACGTCGATGAGCGTCCTGAGTGCAGGTCTGCTTAGTCTGAGCAGACAGAATGATCCTTTAGAACAGGTGGTACCTTCTAGCCGCTTGTAGTTGGTTTCTCTAATTGTGTGTATATTCAAAAGATGGTAGGCACACTCGCTAGGTGTGGCACAACCTCTTCTGTAACACCAGGAGTAGATCCACATTTTATGCCGATCCCTACAGCCTACCATCTTTTGAAGATACACTCGCTAGGTTCACCGGGCTTGCAATTTCAATGTCGGTGCATATGACATCGCCGTAATTCATGAATGGTTTGCAACTTGAACTGAAGTGTTGATATTAATAGTGTAAAAACAATTCAACCAAACAACAATTCAACTAAAATCAGAATCACGCGACATACAGTAGCGCGACAAGGAACACGTGATACTGTCGTATGTCGAAGAGGTAATCCATCACGCGCATACGATCGTTCGATGCCCATCCGATGCGAAGGACGGTATAGAAGAACGCGACACCAAGTAGAAGGGTGTCAGTCGTTTCAGTCACCAGGCGTGTAGTACGCGTGTAGTATAATCGTTGATTTAAAATAAACGGATAGTGAAATTGAACAGCGACCGTTTTTGTTTGTTTCCATAATTCGCTTACAATAGTGTGACAAACTGTGGTTTGAACGACGATGTCATCTATGTACTCCAACCGTTGGACTGACTTGTAGAAGATAATACTTCCCGTGTTTAAAGTGGCCTGCCTCGCTATCTTCTCTCTAGCATCAAATTGAAGAAATCACACGACAGCGCATCTGCTTGCCAAAATCCGGTGCAGGTTTCGAACGGCTCGGAATTCCTTGAGTCGAAGTGTGTGGTGCATGTGTAAGCGTGGTGGGACACAGCCGTTTCAGTTTCCCCGGGATCACGAATTCGCATCGAATACCTCCTTGCGATGAATGCTATCTTACGCAGCTTGGAAATGGATGGAAAGGTGGTGCGTATCCATCTGAAACTCGCTGATATTCTTCAAGATTAGCTTTAGTGTGAATTTGTTGTCAGGCCAGAAGCCACACTGGTACGTGCCGATTAGTGCCGTGCACACAGTACGCTGGACAGGATCTTAAAAGCCATATTGAGCAGGGATATACCTCTACAGTTGTTGCAAGAGGTAGGACCGCCTTTTTTGTGGATGGCGCTGATTTTCCGTCGTCGGACATGCTTCCGTTTTCCCAAATTCTGCAGAGGATCTCGTGCATGCTCGCTACCGGAACATCGACACCGGTCTTGAAGAGCTCAGATCCTTAAACGTGGAGGTTGCGAGACCTTTTCTTCAGGTGTAGTACGTTCTTCTCCTCCCGCGCGGTACTCCTCTTGCGCTGCTCTAGTTTTCGATTCTATATAATATTGGTCAGGGTGAGGAAAGAACGTATGAAAGAGAACTTGCACGCACTGAAGTGATTTCGTCCCATCTGCACATCGGTTTACAGTAAAAGAGAAGAAAAGAAAACATATCCGCAGACCATGACATTTCTGAATTGCTCAAGACGGCTATTTTTGCGATTGGATTTGGGCCTAAATCTGGATGCGATAGTTCGGAAGCAAGAATTGCCAGCAGAAATCATTTTCAATGCCAATTGGCTAAGCGGCCTGTTAACAAGCAACAAGCAGTAAACTCAAGTTCGAACAAGAATCAATGCATCTACAAAGATTGACTTTTTGGTGCGGTTTATGGAATGGCGGCATGATCGGATTTCAATTCTTTCGAAACCAGGAAGGTGACAACGTTACCGTCAATGGTCGAGCGATGTCATCCAACTTTTTGTGGCCAGGTCCCAACAAGACGGACTATATTCCGTAGAAGCGACGACATTCCGTAGAAGTGACGTAACACTCGAAGTTGTGATGGAACAATTTGGCGACTGGGTCATCTCATGTCGAGCGATTTTCTATTTCAGACCTCAACGCCGCACGAGGCTATCGTACGAATCATGTGCTGTTCCATACATTCCTTACTTGTCGTTCTTATCTGGTCACCCTGTATCTTTTCTGATTTCTTTTAGCAATTCCGAACCTACTGGAAATTACCAAGGACCTCTGGTGGACCAACTGAGTCATGGATAGTATTCATGAAAGCGAGTGCTAAATGTCCACCGTTTTGAAATTAACAGAAATGGTTCCTCCGCATCTGCCATGTTCCTGCTACTTGAATATAAGCCGAGGTATGAGAATTAATTCATCGGCTTTATTGCTTGGAAAGGAACATTTCACCATTTATTGATGATCTCCCTTGGATTCCCAGAAATGTTCCCAATTGCGTGTGCCCCTGACAAAAGTCCTTAATGTGGCGGCCAAATGGAACCTCAGAAGTTCAATACGACTCCGCAGCCTCTCCTACCCAAATTCGACGACAGTCTGTGAAAGCCACATTCAAACGGAACACATGTCCAGAACGTAACCTTTTCTCATTGTGAAATATTTAAGGAATTTAATGCTCCGCACCGCACTGAAAGAATAGAAGGGTTCTCTCCTCCTCAAACCAGAGACACGATATACCGGCGACTTTCAAACAGAAAAAAAAAATAGGAGGCTTTCACCCAACAGCGCCTCATGTCAAAGAACCCCAACAGAAGCGAGTAGATTTTCACATGGCATCCCTCCAATGTGACTTTCATTACTCACTTAATCCCTGCGCTCACCTTTTTGCCTTGCAAAAAATTTAATACCCGCAAAGTAGGTTTATAGGCGCACACAAATAAAAAGTTCTTCGCATCGCCTCAAATCCCGTCTAAATCCGCCCCGCAAAACATACGACGAAAACTTTCTTAATAACACCCCCCCCAAGGGCATTTGCAGGCGCTCCGCCACCCCCATCGGATAACATTCTGTTCACCTTTCGTCGCCACTCAAGATAAATCTAAAATCCAAATGGGCAATGGCATGACGCCCATACGCCCCCGTGTGCTGGAAACCTGTTGAAACTCGTCCAGGTGTCCAAACTGTCCATTTACCCGTCCGCTGCCGTCGAGAGTATCTATTTAAATCTATCAGAGCTCTCTTAATTTTCCAACAAAAAAAAAGGGCGAAACGAAAAAACAAGGTCTTCTCGACAACAGAAAGCAAATACCATTCGTTCCAGGAAAACAAGAGACCGAGAGGAAGAGAGAGAAAGGAAAAACGTGAAGGAGCAGAGAAAGCAAAGAAAATAACGAAACCATTACAGCATAAATTCACCCAAAAGTTTACGACCCTCTGGCGTGCCCCTCGCCCGGCTGGTGGTGGTGAGGGTGAGGGTGAGGGTGCGGGTGCGGGAGTGTGTGTGTGTGCGCGCGCTGCACACGTATTCGGACACGATGGCCGGGAACACAAGAAAAATCCATTAAAACTTTACCAAATAACCTTAAGATAACTTTTGTTCCTTGTGAAGTTGGCCGAAGAGGTTATTTCGCCTGGGCATCCTGTCGTCGGTGCTCGCTCCTTGTGCTTGTGCTCTTATCCTCAAATTGTTTCTTCCTTTTTGCTTTTTTTTTTTTTTTTTGTTTTTTTGGTATTCACATTTTGCTCATCGTCCTTTTGACAACATTGTCACTGCGTCTCCACTACGGGCTATCAACAGGGGCCGGTGTCCTTGTTGCAAACAATGGTCGTGCCGGAGCACGAGACGTTCATTGAGTGATGTCCGGCATAAATGCATAAACCAAGAAATGTATCCATCCAACGGTGGTTTAGCTTCTCCCTGGTCAAGTGCTCGCAGAGCATGACAAGGTAAGTCGGAGAGAGTGGACGACTTCACGCTGTGGTCATAAATGAAGTGATGTCCCTGCGAACGTCGTTAACATATTCGCACACACGCACCGCTGGCCGAGGGGCTTTCTTGACATTAAAATGCTTTTTACTGACGGAACATTTGGCCATTTGTGCGTAAGTCGACATTTAAGGAGCAACTTTAGGCGCAATTAACCTCGTAACGCATGGAAATGATGAAACTGCGATCGCCGTAGGTTTTACTGTCCAGAGCGATGCTCCGTTGTAAGGAAGCCAACTTACTCTGTCAGTTGGTTTATGGCCTTGAAGGGCCACCCAATGGATGTGGGCATTTTGTGGCTTAGTTGCACATATTAACCTATTTTTTTTACTGACATACGCTTCAGATTGACGTCAAGAGAGTGAATAGCAAATGCCGCTTAATTGAACTGAAAGGACAAGCCAAACTGCTAGAAGACTGACGACAGACTGATGCGATCGCGGTAAGGCCAACGCTCGACTTTAAGACGAATTGACTGCTCCCAAGTGGAACGGGTGTTAGCAGCTGTTCCTGCGTAGGTCAAGTTGGCACACAGCATCCCCGGTGCGCACTTTGGTTAGCCTCTACAACCACCATTGAGAGGTAAACTAACGTATACAGCGAACGCCCCAGGCATGAGGGTACAATGGTACCTCGTCCAGACTCGAGTTGGTGCCGAAGCGGCCACAATTACAGTACGGACGGACTTTCAATGACGACACAGAGCGAAAAAAGGATCACCATCTTCAAGTGTTATAGTGGAATGTTATGCTCAACAGGAAACCAACAGGACGATGCTCACGCAATACAAGGTACAGCGTATCTGACACTATTATCATAAGTGACATTCTGTTTTCGACTGGTATTATAGTCTACATTACAAAATATTTCGCATTCGTAGAGTAGAATAGGAATTAGCACAGCTTTTGTGAGAAGTAGCTTAGTTTTGGTTGCAATGAAACGCTGTGAAGTGACCACGTCTGACCTACGTGACGAGTGGTGAGGGGTTTTTCTGAAGATTAAGCGTGTTTTGATTTTTCAGGGTTAGGCTGCAGATTATACTGTCCGTGATTCAATATTTCTCAGACCTTCATTTGTAGCACTGACAGTATTGTCTTAATTAGAAGGCTGAAATAAGTTTGGATGTTGTCGGCGTACATGTGGCAGAAGCAGTGCTTGAGGATTTGATAGAACTCGTTTACATACGAGGGGCGTTCAATATATTCTCGGTATCGGAGTGAAGCTGTGGTTGTATACATAAATTGACTTACTTATCAAGTAATACTATTATTTTAGTGCATTCATGTAAAATTTCATATAAATGTGATTATTAATTGGCGTTTTATCTCTAATTTATATATACAACCACAGCTTCACCCCGATACCGAGAATATATTGAACGGCCCTCGCAGATCGGAAAAATAACGGGATCGGGAATGGATTCGTGTGGTGCTCCAATTACAACATTTGACGCTCGACTGGCCAACTTGATGCGTCCTTATCCAGGACAAAATTCAGGATCATCGGAAAGGTGGTGTTTCGTAAATACATTCTCTATACCCTGGGGGTCGGTGAGATGACTATCCTACCACTTTTGAAGAGAGCCTTGGTCAGTGGACAGTGGCGCCACGTGGGTGAAGAAAAGGTAGAAGGTGAGCCTCCCCTGCTGTTGCCTAAGTTAACACAAACGCACCATAGCCATCCAACGATCGAGCAAAGGATAATTTTTCAGCTATTCACCGACCTTGTAATACGATCAGCACCTTTTAGCCGTTCATCCATCCATCCATCCATCACTCAGCACTTTCCAGTCGTTCACTCCATGCACCGACTTTTGTATTATTTTTTAAGTTAGAAGTAAGAGAATTGAAAATAAAGAAATCAGCCGTAGACTGAAAAGACTAGTTCATTTCTAATAATCCGTCGTAGACTGAAAAATCGAACTCAAGTAACTTCTATAATTTGGTGAGCTATCCATCGGTTCCCAAAGCATTGTCGATCGAAGATGAAGAGCGCTCCATGACTTTTAGATCGGCTTGAGGTCGCTTGGCTGAAATTCGCCAAGAGTAACATGGGCACGGATTGAACTTCGGAGTAAATTGACAAGTGGTGAATAATCCCAGTGGCAGTACTAATGTCTAAATGCGTATCCACAGACACTCCATTCTACGCTAGAATAGATCTAAAACGACGAATATGCTAACATCTCAACGTCGCACGTCGCGCAAAATGTCTCAACGAATTCTGGAAGTATATAGTACGGAGAAGGTAATAAATAACAGCTCGAGGTGGCTACATGCGGACAGTTTACACTTTGAAAACTCTGAACAAATTTACAATATAAAACAAAACGGATAATTCTAAGGCCTTCAAGCAAATCGGTAATTACTACAATTGCGGAGGTCGTACAAGGTTCTAACGTACCAAAAAGATTCTTTAAATAACAGGCAATAAAGTAAAAAATTAGAAGGATAGCGTTGCTACTTACTGCACACGAACACAACAATTTGAGTCACATAATGCAACAAATGTTTTACATTTCTCTTCCTCAAAAATGTTTGCTGTTTGCGATGTCATACAACGGTAAATATCGTTTCCATGACATTTTTTTGCGGAACGGTAATACCTGGGGTTATACCTGTCGTTTGATACCAAACTTTTGTCATTCGGACGACTTTGATTTTTGAACTAAGTTCCGCTAGATTCGCAAAATAACACACTGCGCGTCGGTAACTATCGTCGCTTTTTCACAGTCAATCTTCCTCTTAAATTCCTAAATTCAAGACTATTGTACCAACGAGATACATCAGATCTCCTAGCTCAGATCAGAAGATCATGCACGAAGCGGGTGTCATCAAAGAAAATTGGCAACCTTGACAGAGGCTGTCAACGCCTAATCATTTTTGTGGCAAGCTTTTCTCCGTCCACGAACATTCGCGATGAACACAAAGAATATTAATTCCATTAGAAGCCTTAAATATTGCCACCCTAATACGGGATAAATCCTTTTTGATTCAGAAAAAAAAAAACGAGAACAAACAGACACACGCTGCCGCAGTGAAACAGAAGGGAGAAATACAGCCAAAGGACGATAACGAGCAACGAAATAACAAAAATCAAAAATCCAAAAAAAAAAAGCTGAAGAATAGCGAAGAGGAAGGATTTCAAAGGAGCACAATCGAAAGAAAAGGCAGATGGCAGCGCAGAAATAATAATGATAATAATAATAATCCCCCAACGCCTCCACCAGCCGCTCCCCAACCCACCACTGTGGGCGGGCATTGTATTGTGTTTAAAATGTCTCCACAAATGGCACCATACATCAAAAGACACATAGCGACCACCACAGCCGTTCTATTGCCATCCTCAGTCACCATTATCGTCGTCATCATAGTCGTTGTCGTTGTCGTTGTCGTTGCCGCCGCCGCCAAATGAATTCAGCGCCACCGTCAATTCATACGATATCCTTTCTATTGCTTCATATCTCTAGCTTCAGCTCGAACTCCAGTCCCACCTCTGTGCCGCGCCGCGCGCCTTCCCCATTTCCATCTCTCGCTCTCTGCCGCAATATGAAATCCTTTCTCGCCCAATGCCATTATGATTGTTATTATTTTTCTCTTATTACACAAAGAGGAAGGATTGCCACAGCACGGCAAGGAGCAGAAGAAGCCACAGAAGCAGTAGATAGACGACAATACAGCTCTGGGCGGGAGAGAGGCAACAAAAAAAAAAGAACAAAAATATTGTCGATAAATTGTCGGTGGAAATATTTCAAGAGGGCAACTCTTGTGAGGCCTTCTGCGAATAGATGAAATTGTTGTGGAATCATCCAACCGCGGCAACCCCGTCTAAATTCAGCCGACGGCTCCAAGTTTTGTGTTTGATGCCGCACTGCCTCCAGGGCCTGCCTCGTGGCACCGCACCCACGGCAAGTGTGGGAGCGCCGCGGCGTGGGAACTCCACGCGATTGTGCGGTTGAAAGGAAGGTTAAATAATTTACAGCGATTAATATTTGAAAATCGCAACGAAAAAATTAAACGATGTGAGAGGCCAGACGGGGGATTTACTGGGGAATTCCTTCAGATTGCGGCGCGGTGGTGTGGGTAAGTGCACAGGAACGGGGTTATGATGGGAAATTTATTTTAGAAAAGCTGAAATGGCCATCCTTCCTGTCCCCAAGAAGACCTAGAGCGAACGCAAGAAGATGAATCGCAATCCATTAAGCGTGTTTATCTCGTGGCTCCGCCTCGGAGTGTCGCCGCAGAAGGCCTTTCAGACCGATTTGTCCTAGACTCACGCGTAATGGCTAACTAATGCTGGCACAGTTTTTTGTTGAACATTAGATTCATTACTGCACTCGCTGGGACTGACTGGACTTTGTGTTAGTCAACTTAAGCGAAATGAGTCAGGGTCCGTGATTTGGATGAGAAATAGTACACCATTGTGGCTACTCTGACAAAGTTGTCAGGACATCAAGTTTCTCTCTTTAGAGATACATGCGGTCACTAAAGAGGAAAGCCAATAATAGGTAACCCTTTTGAGAGAATTCCATGAATCAGAAATCACCCCAGGGCTGAGCTTGAGCAAGGCAATGTTGTTTTCTTGTAGAAATGCCAGCAACGATCCTTGTAAATATTCAGATCAAGTTTGACACATAGTTTCTAAGCGACGACGCCTTCTGGATAATCTCTACAACAACCGGTGTGAACTAAAGGACAGGGCGAGCCAAACACAATTTTTTTATTTTAAAAATGCAATAAAATAAACAAAATTAATATTGTTTCCATGTATTTTCCATCCTTGTTGGTGGTTCCGGGCTATAGCTCGCGGATTACTTGCATGATATTGGCCGTAAGTGCTTGAATCGTTTCCGGATTATTGGCATAACATTGGTTCTTCACTGTTCCTTAGCCAGCCACATTTTAGAAGAACGCCACAGCAGCCACATTCTCATCTGCGCGCAGCGTACGACGACGGGGACCATGAGTGTTGTGCACTAGCATACCAGTGTCACGAACTTTTTGCACAAACACGCGTACAGCAGTCGCGGTGGGTGCTTCATTTCGAGGTAGACTTCTACTTTTCAGAAAGCGCACTCTTTTGGCTACACAGCACTCACTTTAGAAATAAGATTTCAATATTTCCCAAAGTTGTTCAAGCGTAAAAAAGACTCATTTCGTTTCGCGGAGGTATGATACTGACTTTTTGTCAAGATTTCGAGCGGGAAACAGCTGACAGTTTCAAAATAACCTATGATTTAAAAAAAAACCACTAGATGGCCATCCTGTAAATGTAAAAAAAACGTTGTCACCGCCTTATTGGAAAACATGATATTACAGCTGTCACAAAGGGATGTACATACGGAATGCGGATTTGTTGTTGATAAGCGGATAGGATTGAAAGGCGTGTTCTTCAACCCACTACCTTATCATCTCGCTGTGACCCGCATCCAGGACAAACTCTACAATATCAGCCACATACGTGCACATGCTTCTAACGACGCGACGAGGCTGAAGACCTCACCAAAGTGGACTTCTAAAACCTCTTGGACAGCGGCAATGCAGACGGTTTACATCGTATTCGGTGATCTTAAAAAGAGGACATCTTCCACAGAGTGATCGGACAATACTGTCTCCGCGACACGGCAACAGACAATGGCTTCCAACTCACAGACTTTGGGACATCCCTTAAAACGATAATAAGCAGAACGAGATTCCCCCGCAAGAGTATCCACAGGGCAACTTGACGTTCATTTTAATGACGTTCGACGCGCTCGAACTATTTACTGGATTTCGGCGGTGCTTGGCTAGTCGGTGGGATAAGATAAATTCGACCTGAACGAACATGGTATGCGCATTTGCATTGCAGCTGGACAGAAGATTGAGTGAAGCCCGCCTCTCTTTGTAAGGCCACATAGAGACGCAGAAGTTATACACGACATCGTGGGGACCTTCTCGCAAGGAACTTTTTCTGTAGTCACAGTGAATGGAACAATGTCTCATCCGCACAGCTCCCACAGGAGAAATATAGGGAACGGCAATTTGTTGGCTTCTTTTTGAACACAGTATTGGCTGTTATACTTCTTGCAGAAAACAGGAACCGATAGCCGAATATATAGCTGATTGACCCCTTGCCCAAAATGATGTAAATTGCGTCCTCTGGTTGGACAGTTGGTTTTGAAAATTTTAAGGCACAAGAGGGATAGCAGTCGGCTGTCATCATACTTCTTTTTTTTTTTTTTGACTTAATGGTTCATCGAATTTGTGATTCCGAAAGTAAGTGCAAAGGGAGACTTGTATCTTATCCTCTTATTATTATTACTGTTGAGGATAAATTGCACCGCGACCTTAAAATCTATGGTGCCCCCTATTCATACCTTTGCTTTCTTAAGAGCTCCCCTCCCATGCAGCGCTTTTCAGAGTCGTATTGAGGGTTACTTGCTCCTATTGCACGAAGGTGGAAGAGATTAGAGTAGTCTCTCTAAGACAGTTTCCTTTAGGAATCTGAAAATAAGAGCTGGTTCTAGTGACTTCAATTCTTCTTCAGATATTAGGTGTTTAACCAGATAACTTTGTCTTTTGTGGGCTAGCGCCGCACAAGATCCCAGTATATGTTCTGGAATTTCATTAGATTCTCCGCAGAATCTGCAGAGACCTTCTTCTGATACTCCTTGTTTCCTTAGGTGCTTTCTGAGTTCACAGTGTCCTGTTAGGAAGCCTGTTAGGATACGGAGGTTGTTTTTGCTCATTCTGATACATGCTTCCAACCTCTTGCGGTTATGTTGACCCAAGAGTTTCTTGGCCTGCTTCAAACCATGAGCGTTGTTTCACGCATCTGCCCGGTTCCTTCTTTCTAGTTCCCTGAACTCTTCCCCGAGGACGTGATCTCCTACAGCGCAGAATGGTTCGGGGCCTATAAAATGTTCCGATACTTCTTTCCTAGCCAGGGAGTCGGCCATTTCATTGCCTTCTATCCCTGTATGGCCAGGTATCCAACAAAGTTTTACTCTGCTACTCCTACTCAGCTTCTTAAGCTTTTGTAAACATTCCCACACGAGCCTGGATTTGATGATATAGGAGTCTAGTGCCAGGATAGCGGCATGACTGTTCGACATTATTGCTGTCAAGATTGATCTGAGCGCATCTGTCTATGGCATAGACTTCTGCTTGAAAGATACTGGTGCATTTGCCCATGGGTTCGTAGTACTTTGTCCGTGCTCCAAATACTCCTGCCCCTGTTTCAGTTTTTAATCCATTCGTATACCATTTTACTCTGTCGCTCCAGTCTTTTTTGGTGCTGAGCTTAATGGTAATCTCCTTTTGGAAATTGAATTTCCTATTCGCGTCATCCTTTGGAATGGCTAGGAGTGGTAGCTTTTTGACTAATGCATTGAATTGTGTCGATGTAATGCACCTGTCCTTTCCTATCTCTTCTTTTGTCATTTTCATGACTGTTTTATTCACACATTCTGCGGCCACCAGATGCAGTGGAGTTAGCTCCAGTAGTACCCCCATGGCGGCAGTTGGGCCAGCTTTCATAGCCCCTGTAATACAGAGACATGCCAACCTTTGAACTTTGTTGAGTGTCTTTCTTGCGCGGATTAGGTTGGTTCGTTTGGACCATGCTATTGCGCCATATGTGAATGTGTGTCTAACAATAGCTCCATCTTAGGATGCTTGGACTGGAGCCCCAGGATTTGCCCGCTAAGGTTCTACAAATCAATAGCTTCTACAAAATATAAGTACGCGTCGCCTTGCTGGTGATATCTTTTGAGAATTCGGCTATAAGTGCTGGCACTTGTCAAGGTTGAAAGGGTTTGGAATGGAAAGGAAGGAAGGACGCTGTTTTCCATCGAAACAAGAGCTGAATTCATTTAACATGGAAGTTAACTGACTATCATCTGCTCCACACCTTCTAAAACCAGTTGGACCGAAGGCAATTCAAATCCGAAGATGACATCACAATGGACCTGGAACACTGTTTTACCCATAAGTCTGCTGACTCTTGCAAAACAGGCACTATGTCTCTTCCAAAATGTTAGAAGGGAGTATTAGAGAATAATGGACAATATCTGATTGATTAAATAGAAGCTTCTGTACGGAAAGTGTGTGTTTAACCTTTAGCAATATCTCCGCCATAACGTGATGAATATTCACTTTCAAGGACTCAAGAGTTTGCAGATTTTGTGCGTCTAGCAGAGCCATACAGCTGGACGAACATTTGCTCATAATGCGGAGACGGAAGCACTATTTTTGCAGTACGTTCAGCGATTGTCAAACGATGCATATTGCGAGATGGCAGACATTTACAGCTGAACTCTTACAGTCTCCGATGACGATTCGGTTTGACGTGATTGATTGAAGCTGGAGTGTCAAATCCGGACGTCAAATGATGGGCGGCACTGCAGACTGAAGTAGTCCCGGGGGAAACTCCTGCTGGAACCACTCGTGCTGTACGGGCTATTGTTCTCGCACGAGTGGACAGATTCATGCCGTCAGTCATTTTCTAGACAGTCCTACTCACTGAGCATAGCTCGAGAGAGGGGGCGACTTGAATTATGGAAGTTGTTAGAGTCGCGAATTGATCCTAGACAGAGATGACGCACCTACCAACCACAATCGTCTGAGTAAATACACGGAGAAGTCTTCTGAAAAGACGACAAATTTTGATGGGATCATCCCACCATGGATTGTTCAAGACCAGAGTCGAGCCGAGTATTTAAATCACATCAAATGCGCCTCAGTTTTCGGTCTCAGAGATGAAATATCAATTTTATCGCTGCGAAAACTTCACCAGACGCCGTCAGTCAACAACTCAAACGCACGCACGCATCCCACTGCGAGACAACAGCCGCGCCGCGCCCTCAGCCGTCAGCCGTCAGGTGAATTTGTAACATTATCGCCGTCGTTTCAGTACTTTGAAAGTGCATTAGGCAAGTCCATAACGAATGCACTTTCTGCCACTAAGCCACGACCGACTCCTGCGGAGAACTTCTCTCCTCTCTCTCGCCAGCGAGCGCGAAAATTTATTACCTACTTAAAGCATTTTTTCTTTCACCAAAGCTCCAAGTGGAGAGTTCTCCGCCCAGTTCCCAGGCGTCTTAATTTTCTTTCTTGACTTATGCAAAATAAAGGCAAACAAAGGCTTCGTCCGCGAACGGAAAAAGACGCTCTCTGGCAGGGCGATGCGGTGGAATGAAGAGGAAAAAGCGATCGTAATGCCATCTCCCGTTTGGCAGTTTTTTCCCTGCACTGCTGCTCTGGTTGCTGTTGGGGTTTTGTTGTTCCCTCACCGCAGTCAGCGGCGCGATAAGAAAAATGGGCGAAAAACCTTCAGCCACCTGCCTCGGGCGGGCACTTTGCGTCCAGCGCGCCATGCAAGTTGTTGAGTATTTTTATTTATTCGTTCCTTCCGCCCCCGCCTTGGTCAACCCGCTGCGGATGGTGGGACAAAGTTGTCCTTTGGGCGCAGTTTGCCGTTGTCAATGCTTCTCACAAAATGTGCAGCCGCACAATTGTTGCAGGCGACACAAGAAAAGAGCACACACACACACAGAGAGAGAGAGAGAGAGAGAGAAAAAAAAAGCATCGGCCTGAGTGGGAATGGGGGTGGAAACTTTAAATATCTGACGCGCGCGTTTATTTAAATTTATCCCCGGCACGGGCCGTGCGAAATGCGAAATGCATTTAAGTTTCGCTCGAGCAGCGAAAGGAGAAAACTTTTTCCAATTCCCGGCGCCTTTTTTTCCTTTTACTCAGCCGTCCCTTCTTGGAATTCTCGTTTTCGCCCTTCGTCCGTCTTTGTGGCTTGAATCTGAAGGAAATTAAAATTCAGCAGTTGGCTCTGAGAGGAGATCACACAACCAACAGGGTGAAGTAATCGCTGTCGTTGTCTCCTTCACCGGAGGCGCGGTGGCGGACCTTTGCAATCACAATGGTGCGAGTGGAGCGGATCGGCGCGGCGGGTGGCAGCTGGTTTTGAGCCGTCAAGCAATGGCAGACGGGATGTACAATAGTTAAATCTGTTACTGGAATGAGCCGCGATGGGGGGCAAGCTGCATGGGTTGTTTAATTGCAGCTGGGGCGCCTTGCTGTGTGTCACTGGGATCTGCTGACGGAAGCCGATGGAGGAAATTGGAAGGAAATAAGTGCATTTGCTTGGTTTGCTGTGAAACTTTTCAGCTTTGTCAAAGTTGAGGAGACGAAGTTTTATTCTCGTTTTCCATTCATCTTTCCGTTTTCGTTTAAGTTGCCCCGCCCTCCGACCACCATCCACGACACGATCGGAGGGTCCTGTGCGAAATGGAAAAGTTAGCTGATGACCAAAAGTTCGACAATTGATTTTCCTTCTCAGTAGCCCTCTGCTTGAAGGTAAAAACATCAATTAGCTGGGAGCGGTTGATGAAGATGCAGAGCCAAAGTAGTTTTAAGTTAATCATTCCTGAGGAAGTCATCCGCTATGCTGTTCAATCTGGGAAATGTAAATCGCAGTATTCTTGGCAACTGGCCTACGAAGCGATGTCAGGGGTGAGTCTTGAATTAATAGGCATGCTTGCTTTATTAGAAGATAATCCTCTTCTCGCGCAGAGCTGGAATAGACCACTCTCCAACGGTGTACGGCAGATCCTGAAAAAGACCAAAGATCATTTATTCGTTGACAGATGAATTATTGGTCGGTTTACCAAGAGTTTTTGCTGTCAAAAAAGGATCTAGACGCGGAGACGCGCTGTCATGGGATATTTTTGGCATCATTCTCGAGAAGATCCTGCGTAGGTAGATAGGTGATGGGGTGCCCTGTAGCCCTTAGACCGTGGCTCGCTTAGACCAACGTGTTGAGTGCACTGTCCCCTTCTTTGGAATGGTTTACCACCGTGAGAACTGATTTTTCAGTCCAATGCCGCTCAAGTCCTCTAGCTCTACGGAGAAGTGCTTTCTCAGGAACTTTGCTAGATCAGGACAGTCGCTTAACTCAGACGTCTACACTTAGAGGCATGATCTTCCACAAATATGTTCAACTGCTCGCATATGCCGAACCGATGACATTGACATCATCGGAGGGACACAGCGCGCTATCAGTGGGGCTTATTTGAGCATCGAGAAGAAAGCGGTATACGGTGGCTACGAAAAAAGGTGCCCCAACACCGACGTCTTGGACAAAGCGTCACTATAGCCAGCTTTAACATTGATGTAGTGAAAGACTTTGTGAACCTAGGCTCCGAAGTGAGTTCAATCAATGACTCTACAGCGGAGAAATCGAACAAAGGACCAGTCTTGACAATCGCTGTGCGTTTGGGTTCGGAAGGGAATTGAGGAATAGTCTTCGAATATATACAAGACCTTGATACTCCCAGTCGTGCTGCATGGCGCAGGAGAATGCACACAAACCAAAGCGGGAGAAGAGATCATCGTCATCATCTTCTGACGGACATGATCCACTAAAGGGATAGCGGGGGCTAAGCACGCACGAAAGATTTCCAGGCCACTTGATACTCCGCCATCGACTCTAACTCATCAGGCGTTATGCCCAAGCAGAACCTGGCGTGTTTCTCGACTTGATCTAACCATCTCGTCCTCAGTCTGCCTAGCAGTCGAGATGATGGCGACATTCGTCCCACATGACCAAACCATCGCCTTTTCCGTTCGTAGAAGCAACTGGTCAACGTTGAGTCCCTCGCGCGGACGAAGAGATTCGAGACGAACATTTTGTTCAGTCCTTGGTCCAGTATGTCGTGATGGTTTTTTGAGGAGAATATTGAACTGAACGACGGCAGTACAGCGATGAGTTCGAGTCTTTCGTTTAAGGTGGCTAAGACATGTGAGAGGTAATGGACCGCAATGTTCCGGCCCGGAAAATCTTCGACTTCAACCTCGAGGTTGAATACGGTAAAGGAAGACCACGACTTCGGTGGCATAGACACGTCGAAAGGGACAGCAATTAGCTAAACGTGCGTAGCTGGAAGCAACTAGCACAATACCGCGCTGGATGAAGTAGCATGTTGGCTGAGGCTAGATCTGAGCCAAGATCCACTCTTGACTGTAGCGCCCGCACGTGAATAAATATGAGTTTAGTTCTGTGGTGCACAATGACGGTTGAAAATTCTCGCTGCTCCGAGCCATGATATTTTAGTTGTCTGTACAATTGCTAGCTTACGCGGACGTCATTGGCGTGATTGGCAGCCAGGAGTCTATGCATAGGCTGGCTGGGACATGTAGAGTGCAAAGAGAACTTGGCTCCGGCATCTAGTTGTCTTCGACTTCGAGTCAGTTCGACAACGCAACAGAGCGCGACCTCGTCTAAGGTGTAGCACACAAGTGAAGAACGAACATTGGCGCGACTGTCTGCAGCTGGATCGCGCCAACTGGGGTGCCATCATACCACGGGTTTGTTGTCGGAGGTGGTAGGTAGCCTAAAGTGGTTTCCGCTACCTCATTGATGGCCGAGTGGCAGTGCAACCACATCTCGTTGGCGTTGGTGCTCGTCGTAGGCATACCGGAGAGTCTTTCACTTAATTGCACTTCATAGGCTCTGGCAATCTCGGGTGTGCTCAGGTGTTCTAAGTCACAACTCCTCTTTGTTGGCTGGTGCAGTTTTCTGACATTGGACAGTCGAGCTTTGAATCGTGCTGGTCAGAGTTGACGTTTGCCCCTCTGAATGTTCGCACATTCAGGATATTTGACGCATGTCATGCATGGTTGATTTGGTTAAAGGTTCGACCATCCGGGGATCGCCAGGTTGCTGTGAGGATTCTTTTGCGACGGAACCTTGTGCTGCTCATGACCATATTTCGTCCTGTCGCAAAGTCAGTGAGTCGGAAGCGGTTATCTGCTGTCGTGTCGTGGAGGCTGTGCTTTCCGATCATCCCGCCATAGATGTTCTCCTAACCGGTTTTGGCAATGTACTCCGGACAGGCTCCGTAGGCACCGCCCAAGAGGTCGAAATAGTTCTCTTTGACAGAGTCCTCAGCCTCATGGGTAGATACGTGTGCACATATAAGGCTGATGTTGTAGAATTTGTCTTGGATACGGATCACAGAGGCGATCACATATCGGTTTAATGTTGACGACCTTAACCGTTTTCCCACAACGAATCCGCATCCAAATATGTGCAACATTTTGTGCCAGCTGTAATATATGTTGCACTGTTGCTTTTTAATTGTTCCTTGTCCTATCCGTATTCCTTGGATCGCATTAATATCCGCCTTGTAATGCGTCAGCATCTTTTCCAGTTTATGAGCAGCCCCTGGAGTGTATAGTGTTCTTTCATTCCAGGAGCACACTCGCAAATCATTGTTCTGTCCGTAGATCGAAGCTGGTTGTAATGTGGGCGGGTTGTAAGCCCTCCGCACAACCACAAGGTAATCGTTGCATAAATGAGATCACCTCACAATGGGTGTTTCAAAGGCTATCCAGGGGACGCCGCTAGAAGGCTGTATGTCAACTTGATGTATGCATCGACAAGGATCGTTGCTGGCATCCCGCCAAGTTGGGAGTGATCAGTAACTCTGGCATGTGCGCACAGACTCTGCCCCCATTTTAGTGTCAAAATTTCATCTTCGATCATAACAAGTTATAGCAAGAAGTCCAGAGCTTGCGTAGACTGTGAAGTCTCGAGGATTACAATCTGCATTGTTGTAAAAGATTTTAACAGAAAAAACCAGAATCAGAGAAGCCGGACGTAGTCTAATCCGAAGGTCCAATTGATGACTGAATCGATGACATTTGCCAAAATGTTTGGTTGTGTATCGGCAATAACGCGGCGAATGTTGTCCTCCCAGTGGTCAATCGCTTCGGGCTTATGCGCGTACACTAGCGACTTCACATATCCCCACAGAAAATAGTCAAGCGGCGTTAAATCGCACGATATTGGAGGCTGCCAATTCCGTAACGTGAAACTATGCGTTTACCAAACGTTTCCTTCAATAGATAAATTGTGGCACGAGCTGTTTCATGTTTCATGTTTATGTTTTATTTGTACCATTGACAGTAACGTTCTGGCCAGTATCGTTTCCAGAGAAGTACTGACCAATTTTTCCACCAACCCATAAAGCACACCAAGCAGTCAGTTTTTGTGGATGTAACGGTGTCTCAACCTGCACTTGAGGATTAACATCACTCCAAATACGGAAGTTTTTTTTTATTGACGTATCCATTCAACCAAAAGTGAGCTTCATCGCTTTTAATCCAGTTCATTCAAACTTCTCATATTCATCCATCCAATGTCCATTAAAAACCAGCTCACTAAACAGCCAGACCGACGCCTCGATAGGTTTCCACCGTTTCACAAGACCCTCCAAACTGAAAGTAATTGTTCTTGAAACTTTCTGCAACACATCCTACCTCACCAGCAGCTGCCTCTGTTGATACGGATACTCGACTGGTGCAGAGTGCCCCCTTAAAGCTTTCTCCATTTGTAGATCTTGTAGTGTCAGTCAGTGGTGAACAGAGTGTTGCCACTATCACGAGCAAGGGCGGCCAACAACACATGATACTCTCGTCCAACATCCTTCGGACCAGTTGGGCTTCATTTCACTGATCCGGCTGAAGTGGTAGATGAACGAAAGTTTCTTAAATCAGTTAAATGGATACCCGACAAGCAGCCGACACTCACTCAATCATAGTTCCCACCGTCTGCATGCCACATTCCGGAACGTTAATCACAACTCATTGGAAAAGTTTCTCACACGCGGACTGCTTTGATTAAGAAATCCACCGGCACACACAATTCAGCCCGACATCGCCTCTTTCTCGCAGTTGCCTCGTTTACTGCTCCTGAATTAGGAACAAATTACTTCCACTCTATGCTCGTCCCGTATCCAAGTTTACAACCGTAGCCAAATGGAGCACGTACAGCGAAACATGCGAGTCCACGTGCTTCGCAGTGGTGCAATATTTATTCGTCGCGATTCGACACTGCCTCGTCGGGGGAGGCGTGCCACCACGTGGACCATCAAGGATATCATGGCGCACAGCCTCCTCCCCAGTTGCACCGCCCATCTTAACGACTGGAAACTTTTTTCCCGTCTTTTTTTTTTTCTTCTCCAGACGCCACATCCCTGGGTGATTCCGGCTAGATTCGCTCTCACCGCCGACGTCGTCGCCGCCACCGCAGCGCAATAAAGTTTCTCGCGCTTAAGTGTCCCACAAAAAAAAAAAGGCACAGAAACCAAAAATAAATACCACAAGTCCTGGATTCTCCAATACACACTGAAATTCACGCACACTGTCACAGCAGAAGTAACTAATTATTTACCTACTTAAACCGAAAGTTTACTCAAAAGTTTTCCCTAATTGAACCAACTAAACACAACTCGAGCGCTCGACGGCACACACGACGGCTGCGATGCCTGCCTGCCTGCCGATTGTACGTAGTACGTAGACACACTACGAGGACGAGCCGTTTTCGATTCATCGTTTTGTACACTATTTGTCGAGCAAGCCACCCCATCGCCCATCGCCCATCGCCCACTGCCACCCTCGCACTGTAATGACATAGGCTTGAGAAAACCAGATGATGATGAGCAAATTTACGAATCCGTCGGGATCACTAAAATTAGATATTAAAAGTTCCACTTCGAAGTGAGGCTGCCTGAAATTATAATTCCGAAAAGATGATGTCGAGGGAGTAATGAACACAATTCCGGTGTGGATGCGGTGGCATAAGAAGACGCAGGCCTGCTTGTGTGTACTCTGAGCAAGTGGCAGGCTGGTTAGTAAATTGTGACCAAGTCGTGTACATGAGCCGGCAACGTAGAATATAGTGCTCACGCGGGGGTGGAACTCGGGGACAGCAGCGGCACATAATGAGGTCGCCAAAGACCTAGACTACGTGATTTGGATAGTAAATTCGACTTTTCGCATAGACATCGGTTAGATGGGGGGGGCGGCTGAGAGGGGGGCTGCGAAATGTGTCATAGTTCGAGTTTGTGTTGAGTTAACAGAAAATCGCAAGAAACTTGCGTCGCCTTCGGGCGGTGGGGGGAAGGCTGGTGGACGTTGCTTGCGATGCGTTATAGGGCGGGTCACTTAAGCTGTGAATTGTGGCACCAATTTGAGTCAGTCACTGCGGCTTATTTGTCGACTGCCTGTCGGTGAATATGGCGCCACCTTCCCCCCCCCCTTTTTCCAACTCAGCAAACTTACAAGGCACGGAAACGTGTGTCATTTCGTGGAACAGTCGACCATTTAAGTCAATGTCACCAGAAGTGACAGAAGAGGATCTGAATCTGACTGCAACTCAGTTAGCGCATGTGACCTAGAAATCGTGGTGTAGAGTGACGCTCCCATACAGCTTCGCAGCATCATTCATTCACGTCGTCATCAATCACTCTCTAATTCCCAGAAATCATCCCTGAAAGGCACACTCCCACGCGTGGTCAAGGCTGCCGAAGCACGCCTCGTTTTTTGTCGCAAAAATGTTCAAATTTTTTCCACCCCGACATCCGCATCAAAAGTTGTCCTTCATCCTGTTGCTGGTGTCGTCCATGGAGAGGAAAGAAGAACTTTCTTTTTTTCCGGTAAAAGGTCCCACCCACTTGAAGCCAACGCAAAAGATAAACGAATCGACAGCGCCAACAGTGAGAATGTCGTCGCCTGCTTCCGGTGTGATGATGGACTCTAACTCACCCTCCTCCGCCTAGTGAAATCATGAAATTTATGAGCAATTTGTTTGCGATTACGTAAACGTGTTACCGTCATAACCAATTTACCAATGCAAATGTGCACCTCATGGATTTGAGACGTTGGCCGTGCCAATCTGTAAGTGGGAGCCAGTGGCTGCCCGAAATGTTGGGAGTTTACTCTCCGTCCTGCTTCCAGTCCGCCCGTAGATCCCAAACAATAGATGCACACACTGCCAACCATTCAAACATAAGTCCCCCACAGTCGTTACTGGCGGCGGCAGCCAAGGAACTGGGAAAACCCAGGCACCATGTGAGGATGCTTTTGCGGAAATGAGGTGTTCGCCTGCAGCGAGTGGAGCAAAAAACCAAGAAAAAAAAAAAACTCTCTCTCTAATGCACACTTGCCATGTCTAACTAAAACAATTTCCATAAAATTTGCATCGAGAGGGCGGATGGCTTCGGTGGTTGCACACACACACACACACCCACACTAAGCCTCTGGCAGCATTGTAATTTCCAAAGCAGCAGAGTGCTCCTGCAAAGTCGACGAACGTAGTTCGCAACTGGACTGCACCTTGGAGCACACCCAACCATACCCTCAACCTTTCACATTTGTATTTTCAACATAATCGCATCATTGTTTGTTTCGAGGGGTTTTCCGGTTCCTCTTTCGTCAGTGTCTTCGCCTTTCGGTAGAAAACAGTGAACAAATCGACAACAACTGCAGATCCTGCAGACGAGGTTCGATATGCAGAATGGTCAGTAGGTGGAGCTTTCAAGGATCCTTGTCCTCCTTGCGGTTGCAGGAATAAATGTTCAATGGTCGGGTGGCTGGCCAAGCGATGATGGTGTTTTTCAGTGTGCGGCTATGGTACACCTTGCCTGCGGCGGCATTTTGTTACAGTGAGGCTGGCGAGGCTGCTCCCTCCATGATTGCTGTGTGCTTGTTGCGGTATTTGTAGTTCATTGGAGCTTCAGGGGAAATTTTGTAAATCACGTTTACCGGGTAATTGTTTCCATGACGCTTACTTTTCTCCCGCACTACACTGCGTCGACTAAGATTGTTCGCAGATTTGACTCGGTCTCTGCTACTTGCTGGGAAAGCATAGACGGCGTGGAAGTTGGAACACGTGCACCTCTCTGGCTTATGCTTCGAAGATTAATCGCGTGATGCGAGAGAGATGCTTGAAGGGGAATAGAATCATGGCGGGGATTCGGCGGAATGGCCAAGGGGGGCATGGGATAAAAGCAAATGGTTCTTCTTGTTGTTAAAGGGATGTAGTTCGAGGACGCGTGGCTAACGCGTTTTTCTCAGAATTAGGAGACGGTGATGTCACCTATCATCTGACACGTCACCAAATCAGCAAATTAGGAGCTTTTAATGCCGATACAGAAGCAGTGTACATTTTAGACTTCTGCATCAGACACGTCCGAACTGTCATCCGAGACTGACGTCAAGATGAGTTGTCTAAGAATCGCCGAACGTGGTCAAATTGTCAAAACTTACCTGTTGCCTGTGATTCAATTCGGCAGATACGGTGCGTGCATTACGAGCAGATTTTGATCGACATAATCGTCCAAGTGAACGTACTCTAGGCAAAGCTGTGAGCAAATTCGAAAAGAATGGCCCTGTTGCCGGTGACTCAGGATCTAAATGCACGTTCTAGAGAAAATACGGCTGCCATTAGTGAAGTTTCACGGCGAGCACAGAATTTGGACTTGTCTTGCGGTACATTCTGGCGTGGTTTGCATTTGGACTTGAATTTCTTCATGTGACACTATACGGTGGACCTTGGCTTCAACGAACAGGCGTCTCCATTGTTGCGCAATCTCCAACTTGCTGTATCCAGTTGCGCAGGAACTTGTTTAAGGTACTTCGTCACTTGTGTGCGCCACCTTAGACGGTGTCGTGCTCTGTCACGTTGTCCCACAAGTCGAAGACAACGAGGTGCCGGATCTAAGTTGTCTTTGCGCTCTACATGTCCCAACCAACTTATGCGTTGGATCTATAGACGCGTGGCTGGGCTCAAGTCGACGTTCAGCCCTTACTGTTCGTAGTTGAAACTTCTCTTCCACTTGCAATCAACGCAAACATGCGCATTTTCTGGAAGAGACGAAGGACTGCGGCATAGATAGAGGATTCAATTGGGTTTTTAGCCCAAAGAATCAGCGATTCGCTAGAGCTTTTTTGCGTTTGTTCTCGGAACTGATGTTGGTAGTAGGGGTCACTGCAAAGTCGAGGTAGAAGAAGTCCTTAAGCAGATAGAAGTTATAACTGCCCATTGTGACGCTCTGTCCAAGACGTTTATGTTGTGAGATCTCGCCTAGCTAATTAAAGTGGAAGGGCTTGAAGCGCCCTGCTACTACTGCTTCGTCCGAAATTGTTCGGAAGACGCTGATTATTCTTACGGCGCAGACCTTGTATACTGACGAAAGCTTTTTTGCTGTCTCCTTTACAGAGAGAGCAGCCGCCCTGACTGGAGCAGCATAAAGGAGAATTGAGTTTCCCACTCCGGACAGCAGGATCCTTCTTGGGTATCCGGGTCGTACGATGTTCGGCAGCATACCGGAAAGTGCTGCCTAAGTCTTTGGCGCTGTTTCGCTGCAGTATTCGGTGTGCTTTTTGAAATTAAGTCGGTTGTGGAGAATCATTCCTAGGTATTTCAGAGCTTCCTTGGACCTTGGACCTAAAAAAGTCTCCCAGTTTGGAGTCAATATTAAAGTTGGGGATGAAAGGAGATCATTCAGCTGGATTGTCTTGCGTCTTTAGTTGACGTTCCTGCTCTTCATGGTTTGTTTCTTTAAGTGTTCCATGGTCCTTGAGTCGGTCAGTCCATGTGGCTACAATCCAGGCTGGCACTCCATTCTTCCTTCGGTTTCCCTTAACCAGGTTGGAAACTGAATCGAATCTGGTACCTTGTTCGAGGGATGTTCACTCGTTCCATTTAATATATTACAGTCCGCAGATGGCCAGGGACTAGCTTCTCAGTAACCACTCGTGTTGTCCGTCCTATTGTTCTCTCACGAGTGGAAGTCTTATCACTCGCTCCAATTGTTGACTGAGAAAATGAGACTTGGAGTCTGGAAAACCAACTCCCTGTTTCGGCTCGTTCGACTGGTTCGTTCTCAGCTTCTGGTTGGTTGTTGATAATCGGCACACTAAACAACAAAGGAGATGCTAACTGCACTTATCCTTTGTCAGTTAAAAGTGTCTCCTTTGAGATTCCACTTCTCGGCCGTGCTTCCCCCGACCAAATCTTACTGACGAACTGGTTCATGTGCCCAATTAGACCATCTCCCTGCTTTAAAGACTTCAGATGACAGCCCATTCTCGCCAGCAGCTTTGCTAGACTTCTGCCTCGATATGCTTGACCGCGTCCTGGTCGTGGGGACGGAATTTTCCTCAATAATCATGCGGCTTGAGTGGAACATTCAGCTTGACAGGCGATTCCACCCGATTCGAGGGCAACTCCACTTAAAGTTGCCAATTTACGTCCTGCAGAATTTCCTTCTGCAATCACGGCTGTGAACCACACTGACTGACTCGACATCTCACGGAAGCCCACCGTGTTTCTAATTAAAATTAAGCTGGGAGGCATTAACTTCCTTCACAATCAGCCTCCCACTTCCGGTCTAGTCACCGAAGGTCGACTCTCCCATAATGATCGATGCTTGTGCTGTGCCCGTCGTCGACCAGACACGTAATCACCCTCGAAGGACAGTCAATGCAAATGAGGTGTGGAAGCGCCTTAAGTGATATCTGTTTCCAAATACCAAACTAATCACAATCCCGTCTGTCCCTCTCGCCCGCTCGCTCTCTATCTGTCATCCTTCGCATCCATCCCGTTAATCTACATCGCATTGTTACGTAAATTCATATCAATTTCATCCGGGGATGATGATGATGACGTTGATGGCCCTCTGTCAGGGCACTCGGGAGGAGGCTGCTAACGTAACCCGTGGTGCTCCGAATAAATTCAAAGTGATGTTTATGCGGCCATTACAGTAAAATATAACGGCTATTAATTTTAACACAACATTAAATTCGATCCGAGGCGATTGCGTGCGTCGCAGAGGGTCTCTGCGGGGTGTGAGTGTGCGGCCGGGCTAAGTGCTGCCACCTGTCGAACGCTCATTATAGGTCAAAACAACAACTCTGTTCGGGGTATGGCTCGGTTGGCTCTCGGTCGTGGTCGTGTGTTGCGTCGGAATGTGTGCCAAATGGCTCGGGTTGATTGGGTGATTGGTAGCTTCATCTCGACGGCATCGGGAACGGAATATATACGAGGCCCCGGAGTATGGTGCATATCATGTGTTTCATAAATCACGTGTTCAATGCTCAATTAATTGAAAACGTGTCCATGATGTTCGAAGGGTTTTTCATTGAGCCATGTTTTTCCGCTCATTTTGAGGATTTCTTTTTTTTTTTGGCTTGCTTTTGTAAGCACACCCAAGTGGGTCGTTTTGTGCGGTTGGTGGCGGTGCGGAACAATAGGTCAGCTCAGGTGGCATAAAATAATGAGCAGATTGGGAGGCGATTCATTGGCCTAGTAGGGAATTAGGGATGCTCGATGGGGAGGGAGGCAATCCGTGTGTTTTTGGCGTTGGATTACTTTGGGAATGCATTTAAATTAACCAGCGAGTAATGAATGGTCACCAAAGCGGCTGTAAGACTAAGAGAGTGCAAGAGGGGCTGTAGCTGCAGCAAGGGACAGTTACTGCGAAGCTAGCAGACTTCTTCCACAGACTTCGCATTAAGTAACAAGGAGTTCTCCCCAATAGAGAAGAATGTGAGTATCATCTAGACCAGAGGTTCGCAAACTAGTAGACCACGCCCAAAATTCGTCAAAAACTGTGAAAAGATCCAACGAACTCTAAATTCGGAGTGACTTCATCAAACCATCAAAAAAGTCATAATTTTAATTGGGAGGAGTCATAATTTACTTGATGGATTGACAGCAAATGATCAATATTTGGCTTCAGTTTTGCAAGGTATAACAGCAAATGTCACCGTTCTTTGATGTTCATCCGGTTCCTTTTTTTTTGTTTATAAGTTTGTAACGACACTAAACTCCATTTTTTCGACAAGGTATGGCGAGCGAAACGCTTTCAAATAATTTCTCGCAACTTCTCACAGCCCAGAATATTTTTCAGGTATTTTCGCCAGCAGCCAACAGCATGTCTAGTATCTTGGCGTTAACTTAACATGAAGGTTGAAGTTCAACAGCCACTCGAAACTGACCCTTAAGAAGGCCAACCTGGGCTTCCAGCGCATCTATGCATTGATGAGTAAACAAAGTGGATAAAGCCAGAGGACAAAGCTGCTACTCTACAATCAGCTTATACGGCCGATCTTAACGTACGGCTTCCCAATATGGCACACAATATCTAAGACCAGCATGGAGAAGCTCGAAATTTTTGAAAGGAAAATACTGCGAATATGTACAGGTCTCACATTCGACAGGGACCGACGAAAGCACCACATCAACAAGAAGCTTTACGACGAAGTATACATCATCCCCTTTCAACACTGCATGGTGACACTGTTCAGAAAGCAGCTTCTAGACATCAGCAATTATCCTAACGAGGCAATCAGGAACCTGAGAAACACCATCCTCGGACAGCGCTACCTCAACACGCTAAATCTGCTAAGCGAGCAGAACTTCCCAACTTCAGCAGCCAACATGTTTGATAGCCTTTTTCAAATTTCACCTTTAGCTCCCATCAAGCTCGAGTAGTTCCTCTTGTAATACCACATTCGACACATCCGTTTCATCAAATGGATTTATGATCCATGGTGGTATTTGGAATCTTAAACGAAAAGCCGAAAGTACACCCTCGGTTTTAATTATGTTTAAACTGTACCCTTGTACCTGCAATATAATGTCATTGACTTTTGTTTAACAATTCTGTCAAATAAGCGATGTCTGCTTTCAATTTGATCAGCATTTCCTTTAAATCTGGATCTTTACTTCCCAGAAACTCTAAAGCTGATTTAAAAAACTTTCGAGAACCAGCGTACTTCAGTGTGTAAGCGCAATCGTTGGAACACTTCATTATTTTCGACGCAAATAACCGGGTATTCAACGCATTGAGTCTGATTTTGTTAACTGCTTTAATCACAAATCGAAGCGATTGGTGCAATCTATCATTCAAATGTTTCGCTAACAGATGCTGTCGGTGGATGACACGGTGAATTTCAGGTCTGAGGTGTTTTTAACGCTAAACGGGAGCACTCAGACTCAAAACTGGTCCATTGTAGGCAGGTAGGTGGGCTGTCAGCGAAATCGTCAGCACACTCGTGATACCTATAGTAGTGCCACTGATCGACAACTCCAGTGATAGTGCCGTTAATTTGAAAACCGGATAAAAGCGTTACTTTCACTGGGATTCGGCCCGGGGACCCCTCTAATCAAGGGCAGGCGCTCAAACAACTGCGCCATCCAATACGTCGAATTTCAGTTACTTCTGGTATAATTATTTTAAGATGATACCCACGATGACCCATGTATAAACCCACTATATCGCCCGAACATGGCAGGAGCTCCATCTGCTGCCACCAAAATGAAGCTTCTTAAATGGATTGGTCCTTAAAAAAATCACCCCCGACAATAAATATTGATTCGTCCTTAGTGTCCGTCTCGAGACTTCGAGAATAGCAACACTTCATGGATTTCTTCGTCCATGACAAATCGAACATATGCCAACATTAATGCTTCATTAACGGGCAAAGTAGACTCGTCCAGTTGAATAGAAAAATGAGTTGTTTGTACATAATTACGCAAGAAGCTTTCAATATCAGAGCTCATTTCGTTAATGCGTCGGTATAAAGTGTTGTTACTCAAAGGAATTATTTTAAGTGCGTCAAATGGAGGTTTGTACAGAACAGCTCTTAAGTCCTCTTTAATAGCGAAGACTCTTCTCTGGACACACCGTCAATTATGATAATTCTAAGATCGTAATTCTTTGCGTCAATATCTGAGGGAGTTTTTCAGTCAAGAGCAATCTTACCTTTTTCTGAGTTCTTCGGCAGAACTATATTCGGGCACCGAAAGAACTGGAAGCTAGGAGGACAGGCATGCTTCGGCATCACATCTAGAGACACCCTAAAAGTAATCACATCACGGTAACTAGAAGATGCCAATCTTGCCACAAATCGTAGATGAATAGAGCTCCTTCGGTATACGACAACCGCGACCTCTACAAGTTGTGCAAAAAATTCTTCGACTGCACTGGCTCGGGCACATCGAGGGAATGGACAACAGCGAGCAACGCTCGAGTAAAGAGTGTCTTCCAATCCGAGCCTCCTGGTTCGAGAAGGAGAACTCCAGTATAAAGACCAAATCATCGCGGATGTAAGACAACTGGAAGCAGCGTGCCCAGGAAAGGCTTAGATAAGGCTTAGACCCTTTTATATCCAGTCCATTGCGCTTGATTACCGTCCTTGGTTTCACAAACTATTTGCACAAGTTTGCCCGTTCAGTTTCGCACACCAGATGAGCATTGATTATTCTCCATTCGTATGCGTCATCATTGAGCATGTCTCCTCTTCCGTGATGCCATATTTTCAATGTCAGGCCGGAGGAAAGTTGTCCCGGGACTCTACATGGGCTCACATTAGGCATAGACTCATGTCGCCTCTAGATGCCATAAACGTAAAAAAGACCGAAGATCGCTCGCAGAACTTTTCTCGAAAAATTACCAAGGACTTCTGCATCCGCCTTTTAAATGTGTCCAAGCTTCTGCTTCATAGATCAGGACTACGGCTTGTTATCTGGTGTAACATCTCGCGTAAAGTCAACTTGATCCTTCGGAGAATCACTCCTGCCAGCAGCTGTTCCAATTGCACAGAAACCAGAGTTTGGCAAGAGTAGTTCTCCGTTTTTAACTCGATGCTGATGTTGAGCCGAGGTACGTCTCTGACAACCTCGAACTCGTAACCGTCCATTGTGATGTTCAGCCCAGGACGTCAATATTGTACACACTTCGACATTCTTCCGTCTGCGTTCAAGCACTCATCGAAGCACCACACCTGGCAAGCCCACAAAAAGTGCTTCACTGTCGTTCACAACTCCCAAGCGCATCACATTAATTGCACACACGACTAACGTTCCAATCATTAGTCAAGAACTTGACTATGCATGAGCCAGCTTCGACTGCAAGGCATGGCCAACCCCCCAGAGAACTGCCTTCAGACACATTCAACACAGCAGCACTCCCTAATTGCAGTGCCACCAGTCCCCACCGGCGACGCCACCACACTGTGCAAGTAAGCAACAAGCCAATAAATTTCGAAAATTGATCAGGATAAAGATATGTAATTCCTTAAATGATTACTCCTACTGGAACAATTTCATCCTCCTCCGCGCTCATGAACTCGCATTGGCTGCAATCAATGAACTACCAAGGGCATTGTTTCCTGCCACTGCCACATCACACGCCACCAGTCCTCGGTTGAAGGGTGAAAATCTCGATGCTGCGAGGGGACATCGTGTAGACTCTCTCTGCCTCTCTCTCCACGCTCCATGGCAAACGAGAAAATGAAGAATCGACAGATAGAAAACGACTTAAGAGGACGAGATTGTGCGGCACTGCACGGACGATGCGATGGGGTGGTGACGGGTGAAGGAACTGTGTGCAGTTCACAATTGAAAATCTACACTCGTGTGAAGACGGCAGGATTCACGGCATGTAGTCAGGAGGAGCTTCGAAGAGAAAAAAAAAAGCAAAATGGAATGGAAAAGAGCAAAGAACGGGGACACACCAAAGTCGAAGGTGCACCATAGCCGGAGCAAGAAACTGTAGTCAGACTGGAATCGAATTGCGAAGAAGTTGGTGCGCCAGAGCCACAGGGCGAGCAAGTGCAACGAGAATTTATGAGAATGGAAAATGGTAAATTCAATTTACTTGATAGGATCAATTTTTCTTAAATTTCCCACCCCCCCTGTTCCCTCTGCGCTGAGTACAGCACTCGTACATAAGTAATCTGTTTTTTTTTCTCGTTTGCTTGTCGGTGGGTGAAGGTCCTCGAGAAATTCATCTCATGGTTGGATTTGCCCTTTTTTGCCTTCTCTCAATCGTTCTGTAAGCGATTTGGCCAGGACGGCTCGACTCTGCTTACGGAGTGCGACGAATTTCGGAGTCCATCGATGGAGGCTATGTGTGTGGTTTTGAACCCGAAACGAGGGTCCTTGGCTTGTCGGCCGGGCGCGGGTGGTTGAGGCTTGAAGGAAAACTTTTCTCGGGAGGTAAATGAAAAATGAAAAATTGGTTATACATGCATGTAGGCTGGTTGGAGAGACCGAGGGAAATTGAAGAAAAACTTTTTGGCAAAGGCAGAAGTGGACCCTGGGTGCCTCATTTCAGATCGGGACGTAGAATTTGAATTCGAGTATGATTAATCCACTCTGGGTGCCGTCGAGGCGCGGCTGATGGAATATGGATTTGCGGTCTCGAAGGCATGCGCTAACAAATTTAATACGTTGATGAGGGTACGGAGTGCATTCTAGTTCATTAAATTACTCCAGGATTGAGATCTTAGATGGGATTGGCCATTCTGAGAGGCTGAGCCGAGGAAGCCTACGCTGTATAAGGGATAAGGGAAGTTCAAGTAATTTGAAAATTCTGAAAGATTGCCTACGAATTGAGGGAGATTTACTACTGATGCGCGGGTGTGGAGCTAGGCTTAGATACGATGCGGGCCATGCTTCATGCTCATCCCTCTCTCGCGTCACGAATTGCTGCTCAAATGTCGCCGAGAGGTGTCGCCATTCCATAAACCGTCTTTTTAGATGCACTGATTCTTGGTCAATCACTTGTGGTTTGTGTAAGGCCATTTGCTTGTGAAAAATGTGCCCCATGCCTCCGAGAAGATGATTTTTTGGCCAAAATCTGGATCAGCGCCCAATTAGCGAATGGTCGGCTTAAATGATTGCCCAATTCCAACGTAGGCCAAATTCCAACCGAAAAATAAGTCGGGTTGTCTCTCTGGTGATGCTCAGTTCACAGAATCGAGTCCGAATCTACATTTCTTCTTGGATTTCGAACGCTTAGGCGCAATCTCTGTCCGGTCGGAGCGTCGGTACAGACGCAGCAGACACAGTTTCGAAAAAGCGTTCAAACGAATCAGTAAAAGCTTTCAGGGGTTGGGCCACTGTAGAGGCCGAAAAAATAGGCTTTTTTAGATTTTGTTTCAGAAATACTACAAAATAAATCGACGATACATATCTGTAAAACATTTTTGTAATCGACTAATTTCAAAATGGCGGCTGTACAGCGTTTTTCTGTTGAAGTCTCCGTTTTTCCAGGGAGCTCCTGTAATTTTTTGAACTAAAGGGTGATTGTTTAGCTATTATCTTTTTGGCAACACTGGTTTAAACAGCTGACGCACGTTTCGTGTTTTGTTTCACTGTCAAACATCTTCAGTTTGGTCTATAATTTAACCATGAATCGTCTTACAAACGAACAACGCTTGCAAATTATTGAATTTTTTTATCAAAATGCCTGGTCTATTAAGAAAGTTCATCGCGCGCTTCATCGCATTCAGCGACGAAGCTCATTTTTGGCTCAATGGGTACGTAAATAAGCAGAATTGTCGATTTTGGAGTGAATATCAGCCAGAAGCATTGCAAGACCTACCAATGCATCCAGAAAAAGTCACAGTTTGGTGCGGTTTATGGGCTGGTGGCATCATTGGATGGATTGGATGGAAAGATGATGCGAATCGTAACGTAACTGTGAATGGTGAGCGCTACCGTGAGATGATATCCAACTTTTTTTTGCTCAAAATGCAAGAGCTTGACTTGCATGACATGTGATTTCAACAAGACAGCACGCGCAACAATGGACTTATTGAGTTCGGTGAACATTTTATTTCACGTTCGGGATCGGTCAATTGGCCGCCTAGATCGTGCGATTAACCGCCTTTAGACTATTTTTTGTTGGGCTATGTTAAAGCTCATGTCTATACAGACAAGCCCGCTTCTATTGACGCATCGGAAGACAACATTGAAGCATTTATTCGTCAGATACCGGCCGACATGTTGGAAAGAGTATGCCAAAATTGGACTAAGCGGATGGACCATTTGAGGCGCAGTCAAGGTCAACATTTGCATGAAATAATCTTCAAACATTAAAATATATGGACCGTACTATCGATTCAAATAAAGATTTCATGAATTTTTCTGAATTTTATGTGTTTTTTTTTGAAAAACTTTCCTATAGCTTTTAAAAAAATCACCTTTTACATATCTTACATATCCGTATGCAGTGACTGTATAAAAACATTTTTGTAAGCGACTAATTTCAAAATGGCGGCTGTACAGCGTTTTTCTGTTGAAGTCTCCGTTTTTTCAGGGAGCTCCTGTAATTTTTTGGACTATAATAAGCCATTTTTTTGTCCGTATATCTGTGTAAAACAACGTCACATTCTTGTGTCACAAGTGTTCTCGAAAACGGTTAATTCTTTCGGCGAAATTCTTTTTGTATGGGATAGTAGATGTCAATACTATGGTATATAGGTATATATGTAACATGTTTGTGATGTGTAAGTTCCAATTTTGGAGCGCGTCGAAAAGAAATAACATGAAAATGGTGATCGAAATGCACATTCTGCACTGAAACTGTCGTTGACTTTGAAAATCAACATCTGCAATGGCCAAAGTTTCGCATCGTGCTGCTTTAGAAACAACACTGAAAGACTTACGATGTAATTCCGATTTGTTTGGTGGTGCTTCAATTTTGTTGTCAGGAGATTTTCGATGAACTTTGCTTGTTATACCAATTAATCAACTCACGCAGACGAAATTAATGCTTGCATGTTTGCTTGAAGTCATCGTATTTGTAGATAGAGTATTTGTGGAGTCATGTGACGATATTTTCTCTTACAACAAATATTCGTGTTCAATTTGCAAAATTATGTACCAGCGGTTGTTGACGAAAGGAAATGGTGCAATGCCAGTTGATGCATTGATTACGTTGCCACAAAATGTTTGTCGCATTACACCATCGAAAGGCGAATTGATTGACAGTGTATTCCTTAGTACAGCACAGGGACGCAAGAGTCAGGAAGTGTTGAGCGAAAGAACAATTTTGGCAGCCAAGAATGAAGATGTTAATGAATTGAATTTTACTATGCATTCCAAAATTCCTGGTAAATTGGTCTGTTGATACTGTTACCAATAACGAATGAGGTTGTCAATTATCCCACAGAATTTCTGAATTCATTGAATATACCTGGATTGCCGCCCCTTTTCTTGAAAGTTGGTGTAACTATTATTATGCTTCGTAATATCAATCAGTCAAAACTTTGCAAATGGTGAGAGGCTTGCTGCAAAAAAGTGAATAGGCAATGTTATTGTAGCCACTGTTTTGATTGGAAAATTCAAAGGTTTTAATGCCACGCGTTCCAATAATACTATCTATACTATTGTTGTCTGAATTCTAACGTGTACAATTTCTAGTGCGTATTGCCTTTCCAATTGCCATTAATAAGGCGGAAGGCCAGTTTTAAGCAATTTTTGGAATAAACTTAGAATTTTCAGTATTCTCTCACGGACAATTGTACGTTTCCTGTTAACGTGTGGGAAAACCATCAGTTTATTATTCATTTCCTGTAAAGAAATGAAACAAATATTGTTTTTTATAGAGTATAACAATAAAAATACACATAATGTGAACTCAAACTGTTATGTTTTATTTTCTCATATTGCCCTGTGAAACGTTCAGGGACTTTATATAATAAATGCTATAGAAATACATGGATTTTTTTTTTAATATGTTAATTGTTTGCCAAATGGCGCACTTCGAAAGTGGAAAATACTTCCATAGACAATGTATTTTTCAAGATATATTCAATATTTCAAGTAAATCGGTTGAAAACTGTCTGAGTTCAGTTTCCAACTTAAAAATATGTAGTTTTGAGATACACGCGTTTGAAGTTTTGAGCGCTGACAAAAGGAGACCAGGGGCCTTGCATTAAAATTCGAGAATCGAGTACGTAGAGATTTTTCCCGACCATAATTTTTTGAAACATCATTCTTAAGGTCTTAAGGGACACTTTAAAAAACAAACGGAAAAATTCTAGAGTGCCCTCTAACTCCTTAACCCTTTAATGCCCACTGGTAGCGGACTCTTTGAACAAACAGTTTGTCCAACAAAAATATTCCAAACTGCGTGCGGATCATTTTATTACGTTCAGCTAAACAAGGTAAATAGTATGCACCGGGTGCCGCTTGAATCCAACTGCATTTAATCGCTTGAAATACAGTTGAGTCTGCGCCAGACGACGCTACGCATTTTTTGTAAATTTGCGATTTTCGCACATGAATATTTCCGGGAAATCGGTCGAATCCCACTCTGAAAAAAATGTTTCCGTATTCATTATTGTGTCTAGAAAGTGAAATGATCAAAATAAAAAAAGTAAGCAAAATTTCATATTTTTTTTAGATTTTTAGTTCATGCCCAAAATGGCCATCGGGCAGTTACGCCATAAAATATGCTATCTGTGAGATAACATAAGTACAGCGTAACTATGGTCAGATCATCAATGATCAATAAAACGTGGACGTTTGGAATCGGAACCAGAAGCATTGTGCAATAAACAAACGCATCGTCGTTATTTGCAACGCTGCACTTTTCACAAAGATAGGTTATCTGTAAGATACAATAGAAAAGAGTTAAGAGTTGTCCGTCGCCGATGATAAATCGCAAACTCCTCAAAAGTTTGACAATCGTGGTGACAGCATTGAATATGTGGCTCCGTACTACGGCATCGATGTTTCCACAGTCGCATGGAACGACAACAACGAATATGTCTTCCACTATGGCTGGAAGCAAACCATATTTACCGGCCGATGAAACGGCAGCGGCAATAGCTCCAGCTGTTCAGGGTTTCAACAAAAAGACTAAATCGGTGGAAGTGGACCAACGTCTTACACGAATACAACAAATACATGGGCGGCGTCGATCTAATGGACATCAAATCACGCAAATGTACAAAACGCCTTTTGTACCATATGTGCGATATAGCCATCATCAACGCTTGGATGTTATATCGACGCCACTTAGATTGTAGAGTACAAACTACGAAGCCACTAAAATTGTACGAATTTATCATGTTGGCCATCGATTTGGGAATTGGTCAGCCATCGAATTGGGAATTGGAGATCGAAGCCAAGCGGGATCGAGTGAATGTTGCTCATTTGCCACCGAAGGATGACAATCGGCCACTTGCCGGATCACGATACAACTCGACATCGATGCAAAAAACTTGGATGCGACTCACGAACTCGATTTGTTTGCCGGAAATGTAAAGTTCATCTGTGCCTCACCTCACCAGGGCAGACTCATGCTACTCACTGTATCTTCCTTGGGAGATTTTTTAGGTCAGCAAGAGTGAGATTTGGGTAATCTAAGTCCTTCTGCGAGTTATGATCTACCAGCTGTAGCGTAGATGAGACTGGTCCGCTGAGTGTATCTGTGTCAAAGACAATGCACAAATTCTCTTACAGGTGCCAGTGCAAATGCCTTGATATTCTTACAAGGGAACTTTGTGGTTCTTTGCGATGTTGTTCCACCAAATTTTACACTCACTCGTAGTGGTGGCGTTGAGAAATTGTAGATCGAAGTCAAAGCTGACAAACGAGTTCATTTCGTACTTCACAGTGCGCAGTATCTGTGCGACACTGCACTATTTTTTCAATTTGCAGACATTCTCCTCTGTGGTGCTCATACTCTTCCTGCCAACCGGGTTCACGACAGCACCCAAGTCCACAACAGTCTCCCATCCTTGGTCGAAATGCATGCCATTCAATTAATCCATTTCCGTGAGTTGAATGTTATCCAGACTTCGTGCACGTTTCCTTGAGATGAGCTCCCAGTCTGACGCTTCCTCTCAGTTACGCGGGAATTTCGAGAGAATTTCGTCGTCTCAGTGACCTCAAGAATGTGTGAAACAACATTCCGAGTGAGTCTCCGACTCGACCCATGCCACAATGTGCCGACATGTACGGCTGTTGTCCCTGTGCTAAGACACTTGCCGTCGTCCGTCGAACTCCCACCGGAACAGGAACCCCAATTCGACAGGCTAAAGTGAGTGCCTGCGCCTGGGGACCAGGAAGTGAGTTGGCTCAATAATTCGTCGTTAGGAATTTATCTTCCCAGAAAACTGTTCAAGGATATAGATATTAATTTCATTATTCCATCACTCCTCCCAGTGCAGCTTAGTCCTGGCATGCCCGCCCCATCGGTCGCCATTCCTCTGCATTCGCCATTCTAATGATGTATACGGCAAAAACTTACCCACACTGGTGCGCCCACTGCCGCCCCACACGGCCTCCAGGTCTGATGAAGCTTATAATTCGAATTTTTCTCTTCCGTGGTATTTGGCCTGGAATGTGATCCGGAGTAAGAAAAGCGGAATTATTTTACCAATTTCACCATCCACTGGACCACACCCGGTTCTCGTTCATCGCACTCTCTCCAGCTCACTCCCCACACCCAAACCCACCCGCACACACTTCATTCAGCATCTTAACATTCGTCTTCACTTTTGCTCGGCGCGCCACGCCGCCGTTCCATTCATTCCATCCGTCCGCCGAATGACCAAAAGGTGAAAATATTTGAGAATTGAAATCGAAGTGGTTAATGGACTGGGTCTGATGATGATGATGGTGTCCCTTGGGTGGGCTGTGATTGGGCGACGACGACGACGACGACTACGATGGCACCCCCAAAGACCCAGTGACATCTCCGTGAGCATTAAATTCATTATTAAAGATACCTATATCAACGTTGAGCACACTCGTTGCTCGGATATCTGTGTCTGAGAAGGATGCTGCTGGATGTGGTATCCGTTTGCCGATTTAAGAAGCACATAAATCAAAAATTCAAGACTGCTTGCTTGAGATGTACATACGTACGTACGTACGTACGTACCTTCGTGTGTGAGTGGAGGTATGGAGCTATTTCTCGTTTAAGATTGTCTGAAGGCGAGTCAAGTGGAAAGGAAGGAAACGTCTTAAGATTGATTACAGTGGAGGCTCGAATTATTGTGACTTCTCGTTTGAACAGAGCTACGTTGGGTGGCCTTCTCTGCAAAATGTGCTCGTAATTGAGGATCCGTGGTAATTTTGATCGGTTTAACATACACAGCGATTGCAGATCTCGTTCACAATATTCAGCAGCGATCTTATGCTGCATTTAATAGCGTACGCCCATGACTTGTATGCAGAACAGTTCCGAAAAGCGAAGGAAGAGCTGAAGCATGAGCATATTGATTGTTCTCTTCGCTGCATTGATAGGTCCAGATGATCTCATGGCAGCTATATTAAATGTGTCTGTGTTTAGCAGATGAAACTACTGACATTTCACGAAAGGAGCTGATGTTCGTATGCGTTCGCTACGCTGATTATAAAGACGTAATTTTTATTTTACGACAATAATTTTCCGAGGCATTCTTAGGTAACAAAATTCTCTCTGCATTACAAAATTTGAAAAAAAATTGCAGCAACTTAATTGGACAAGGGTACGATGGTGCTTTCGCTATAAAGGGTAGCTTTAAAGGCGCCCAAGCAGTTGTGCGGTAGTTTTACCAAGAAGCATTATACGTTTATTCCAGTGCACATTCGTTAAACTTCGCATTAGGATATTCGTGTTAAATTGAGACTAAACGTAATACGATCGGCTTTGCAAAATCGGTTGGAGTTTTTGTCTATACTAAAACATGGAAAAAAAATGATCCGGAAACTTAATGGAAGAATTTAACGGCTATGTGTGAAACTCGATGGTTGAAAATTATGACGGATGATTAAGGTTCAAAGAAATTTTTAAATGCATAGTTGGATGTGTTGCGTGTTGATAAGGACTCTGAGGCAAAATCTTAAGCTTCTTGTTTTTCAAATTCAGTTTTGGCCAGTGATGTGATAAGCTTGTGTTGCTTAAACATTTTGTTTTCGTACACACTACAATTGTGAAGCATTTTTCAATTCGCTTCTCGTGACCTAGTGTCAGCTGTAGACAACGTACCGCTAGTTTTAAATACGTTTCGAAAATTTCGAGAAAATGATAGTTTAGAATTTAATGATATTTTTGAGAGTGTGCAAGGGCTCTTAAGTATTGTGAATGAAACTGAAAACCTGAATGTAAACGCGTCTGATCCTGAAAACTTTTATATGATACTTGTTATGATCCCCCTTTTGGGCGTCTTCATTCATAATATATTCTGATCGCAAAAGCAAAACAAAATTTAACGAAGAAAATTTAAAATTGTATGCACTGAAGGCTGAGTTTCTACTGTGGAAGACAAAATGTTATGAACAACTAGAGGCACAGCGTTCAAAGCACGCCATAACAACTTTGGGAGACTGCAGTAAAGAAACGATTTCCCAACATACATCGACTTTTAAAAATGTTGGCAACGTTACCAGTATCGACATGTTTACCAGAAATAACGTTTTCGATGATGAAACGCTTAGAAACTTTTTTTAAGAAATTACGAAGGAGTACGACTTAAGGCTCAACTATAATGCGCATGAGCGAGCATGAGCTAGTGTCAAATTTCAACGAAATGTTTCGTCATGTTTGCAAAAAAATCATGTCTACCCATAATTCGCATCTGCGCGCATGTCCATATGTCAGAAAATTTTTTGTTTCATTCAGCCGAAAAATGTCGTGTTCAATTATATGTCCAACAGAATATCAGCTGATTTGCTCATTTTTCAAATTTTTTTTCTTGTCTGTGTTTTATCTGTCACATTCGCATATGCGCGGTGCGATTCATTTCGCACTAGCTCATGCTTAACGAAACATTTGTGTTTTGCACATGCTTAACGAAATGCTCGCAATCTTTCATGGACGACATTATAGGTTGCCGCATGGGGTTGGGTGTATTTGCTCACTCACTCATGCGCGTTTGACACTAGCTCATGCTCGCTCATGCGCATTATAGTTGAGCCTTTACTGGTTTAGCCTAAACGTCAATTCGTCGGGAAATAGAAATAAACATTGAAGAATTAATTTATGTATTGTACTTGCAGCAATGAAGGCCAGGCGATTCAATATTAGTTTTATAAAATAATTCTTTATTTTGCTATATATGCTGAAAATAGTTACTTTTTTAACCTACTACTTTTAACCTTTCCTACTTACTTTCCTTGTTATAACAAATGATTACTCAATAAAATAAATTAGACTTAACATTAAACATTATTTTCTTTTCCTCAATAGCTCCCAATCCTAAAAATTAAAACATATTTTTCAAAGATCCACGCTCAGGTGAATATGAGCTGCCTAAAGATGTAGTGATTGAACGCTTTCCTCCATATTTTCGACGAGGACATCAAAACATCTCTAAACTACACTGGCAAGCCAGCAAACAGCGACGCATTGCAAGCCGACATTATTTGTGTTATTTAAGACATATTTACGGGCACAAATGCTTGGAAAAGTAGTCGAAATCTTTGTTCCTCGGCTGACAATAATCGAATCCCGCCGCCAAGGGCATCAACTCAAAAGTGCTGCGTGAAGTTCCCGAATTTCAGGCTGGCTTCAATGTCACACGCACAGCGGCTTATATGTACGTGGTTAATCCAGTCTGATGGCCTCTCTTTCATTCTCTCCCCATTACTGCTTAGCATAGCAACCACTTGAGTTTGACCATTCTTCGACAACAGACGAGGAGAAATCCTGCATCACACGGTAAATATTTGTACCGCATCGATGCGTCAATAACCATGCACTCTCACCCTCACTCCCACCCACACGTGGATGTTTACCAAAAAACGGTGCCCGAGGTTGAAGCGCCTCAGGAAGCGCCAAAAGTCACGGGGAACCGTTTTGTCGCAACGAAATTTGGTGACATTAGTTTCCATTTATTCCACGACACCATGGATATGCGACACAGGTCGGTTTATTTTCGCAATAGAAACACCTGCGGGCGAAGTAGAAATCACTCGCGGCCACAAGTCGCCCATGTCGATTTATGAGAAATAATATTTCGCCGCAGCGACACACACATGTCCTCTTTGGACGGCCTCCACTGTAACCACAGCCAGTGCACGGATAGATGAGGATGATTTGTTTCCTCCTGTTCGTCCTTTCCTGGCTCGCAACCAAAAAGGAAATCGAGGAAAAGAATGACAAAGGACTGGTGAATCGTTGACTGCCTGCTGGCTGGCTGGCTGTGTTCGAGTGGGCGGCCAGGTCTCGGCCACCATCGGCGGATGAGAAGGGATACTCTCGGTGCTGCAGGAATTTTGTTCGGTAATATAATATTCGAAACCAGACAGGTGTGTAATTTATTGATTACTTTAGCTACCAAGTTGCCATTCAGTCGGTCGCTTCTCTACTTGTTGACTTACACTATCTTTTGCCCCCACCCGGCCGCCACACACGAGGTGGTGGGGACAATCCCATCCGCAAATGTGAAAATGATGAGTTGATGGCATTTTATCATCTTTCCTCGTCTGCTTCCACATTAAATTAAAAGGATTAAGTACGAAGCGATATCAATGTGTCTGAACGAGTACAGATATCGGAACAAAAAGCAATTTACTTATGCCATTCGGGTTCGGGTTCGGGTTCAGTTGTGAGGTCTCCATCCGGCAGAGCGGTGTCCTTGTTGGGTTCTTAAGATTTCTTACTTCACGTTCGTTGTGCCGTCTTGAGTCGATGTGATTCTAGTTTCCGTCGTTTCTTCCTGTGTGTGCGGCTGGTGGCTGTTCTCCGACTTGCCACGAGTATTGTCGTCTGACTGAGGGCGGGTAGATAAAGTGATTCGTCGAAATATTATTGGGATTATTTTATATATTAAAGTAAATCCTTGAAAGGAGCGCGCTCTGCCATTCAACAGGATAACGATGACAATGGATGGCTGGGCGAATGAATTGAATTATTTGCGTGGGTATTCATTTCTTTTTCGGCTTCGTTGTTCGAGGCGGCCTCGCCTCTCGTGTGTACGCCCGATAGTTGGGTGGACGAGGTCTGTCTGGGAAGGATTGAAGGACTGATGGGATTGCCAGCTTCTGTCCAATGAATGTATCTTTAAATCAAAATTCAGACACAATGCCCGCTGAAAGATTGCTGCTTTGATTCATTTAAAAAATAATTCAACTCTGCATCGGGACGACGGTTGAAGGAGGCGGCGCTTGGAATTGCAATTTTGCGAGGAAACGAAACCACATTCAACGACCGACATGGAGATGGTTGACCAAGGGTAGAGTAGAAGACGAGTGCAATCAGGCGATAAAGCTACCGAAACATGCGGACACTAGGCGACACATGCTCCTTCAATTAAATGCAAATTTAGTTCGCCGAGCTGAAGTCAGACAAAGCTGCTGTTGCTGACGGGTTCTCCGCTGAAATCTGCAAAAGGATTTGCTGTCGATCTAGTGGCGAGCATGTACCCGATCATCTGTAAAATATATTCGGAGGACGGGAACTTGTCGTTTGCCGGCTTTTCGTTGTATGCATAGATTGACGCACGATGCGATTGTTAAAGCTCTGGACAAGAAGAAAGTAAACTGAACAGTATCGAAATGGATGCATGAGCTTCTGAGCACAAGAACAGCTGAGACGCATACATCAGAAGGTAAAGGTTAAATTTTAAGGGCCTATGTTGAATGTGAACCACACCTAAACGTCAAGTTTTTTTCTGCATTTCATTTGACATTTCTCAATTTCAGACTAACTCAATGTAAACCATTGAAAGATACACAATCGAACAACGCGTTAAAGTTATTCAGGCTTATTCTGAAAATGGGCGTTCAAATCAGAATGCACATCGTGCACTTCGTGATTTTTCCGGTCAATTTAATCGTCCAAATGTGCGTACAATCGGAAAAATCGTGCAAAAATTTGAGCAAAACGGGTCTGTAGGAGATGTGGAAACACCAGTGCATGCTCGTACAGCCGGTACTGCAGAAAATATTGCTGCTGTTCGCGATAGTGTGGCTGAACAGCCGTCCACCTCAACTCGTCGTCGTGCCCAACAATTGCACCTCTCACGCTCGTCGTTGATGAACATTATGCATAAAGACTTGTATTTACACGCTTACAAGGTGCAATTGACTCAAGAACTAAAGCCTCTTGACCATTTCAAGCGTCGTCAATGGTCAGAATGGTGGCAAGAAATGGCAACTGTGGATGATCAATTTTCGAAGAAAATCATCTTCAGTGATGAGTCACATTTTTACCCCGTCAATAAGCAGAATTGCCGCATTTGGGCGAATGATAATCCACGAGTGATTGTCGAAAAACCAATGCAGCCACAAAGAGTGACTGTTTGGTGCGGTTTATGGGCTGGCGGCATCATCGGGCCGTATTTTTTCCAAAATGAGGCCGGTCAGGCAGTTACTGTGAATGGTGTTCGCTATCGTGAAATGATAACTAACTTTTTATGGCCCGAATTGGAAGATATGAATGTGGACGATATGTGGTTTCAACAGCACCGTCCTGTTCACTTGCCACACAGCTAACGAAACAATGGCTCTTTTACCAGGCCACTTGATACTCCGCCATCGACTCTCACTCTCTAGGCGTTATGCCCAAGCAGAACCTGGCGTGTTTTTCGACTTGATCTAACCATCTCGTCCTCAGTCTGCCTAGCAGTCGAGATGATGGAGACATTCGTCCCACATGACCAAACCATCGCCTTTTCCGTTCGTAGAAGCAACTGGTGAACGTGGGCTTCCTCGCGCGAACGAAGAGATTCGAGACGAACATTTTGTTCAGTCCTTGGTCCAGTATGTCTTGATGGTTTGAGGGGAAGGCTGAACTGAACGACGGCAGTACAGCGATGAGTTCGAGTCTCTCGTCTCAGGTGGCAAAGACAAGTGAGAGGCAATGGACCCCAATGCTCCGGCTCGAAAATACTCCGACACCAACACGAGAGACAACGCAGTAAAGGAAAACCGTTGGCGGTCATTGCTGTAAAGGGACATTAGCTGAAAGTGCGTAGCTAGAAGCAATGTGCACAAAACCGTGCTCGATGGCATGTTGATGAGAGGCATGTTGGCTCATGCCCATGTCTAGTTTTGAGCCTAAGTCGACAAGTTGTGCACGATGACGATTGAAAATGCTCGCTCCTCCATCAAGGCCAGCTCTTGCTCTTCTCAATCGCTGATTCTTTGGTCTCAAATTTCAATTGAATCCTCTCTCGAGAAATCAAAGCAGTCCTTCGTCTCTTCGAGTGAAAAGTTCTGCGTGCAATATTTGCACATGTTTGTGTTCATGGCATCATGGACAGTACAGGCAATCATATGATTTCTGGCATATGACCGCCACCGCTGGCTCGGACGTGGTCTAATCTGGTGGTCCAATTTTCGATTACTTTTTTCAACATTTGTGGTCGTTTATCGGCAATAACGCTGCGAATTTTGTCCTGTGTTCAATCGTTTCGGGCTTATCGGCGTGGACTAGCGACTGCACATATCCCCACAGAAAATAGTCAAGCGGCGTTAAATCGCACGATCTTGGAGGCCAATCCACGGGTCCGTAACGTGAAACTATGAGGTTACCAAACGTTTCCTTCAATAAATCAATTGTGGCACGAGCTGTGTGACATGTTGCGCCGGTTCTTGAAACCACAGCTCATGCACATCATGGTTGTTCAATTGATGAATGAAAAAGTCTGTAATCATGGCTCTATAGCGGTTACCATTGACTGTAACGATCTGGTCATCATCGTTTTTTAAAGAAGTACGGACCAATTACTCCACCATAAAGCACACCAAACAGTCACTTCTTGTGAATGGAACGGTGTCTCAACATAAATATAAGGTTCAAACTTTGCTGAAAGAATCGATTTTTGCTTGGAAAACGTTGAGGCCTGATGTTTTAGCTGTCATTTGATACCAAACTTTTGTCATTTGAACGATTTTGATTTTTGAGATTGGGAAAATTGCACACTGCGCGTCGGCTGTGCCGTCAGAAAATGCATTTCAGATATTTCGACCGCCAGCGTTGGTTAACATGCACTGGTCTTACCTTCCGCCATCATTCCCGATGATACCGCTGTACGCGTACGATCTCGCGTCCTGAGACTTCTAGCTGTTTCCGAAATTGAAATTAGCGTTGAAGGACAACAGGCTTCGACCGACTTCCTCAAAACTATTCCGGATACTACGTCATAACTATTGACAGAACAATGGAAACACTATTCGGTGCGAAGATAGGTGAAGTGTGTGTCTAAAAAAATGGACATTGAACCCGAATGGCATAAGATCCGATCAGAAATCGGACGGACTGAGTACAAGCAAGTGTCAGAATTTATAGCGTTTGGACCTACGACACTTCAGGCGGAGTGGATGGAGTGTCATTCCTGCTAGTCCGACCTACAGCGACGCTGTGGCATTCCACCTGACTGCGAGAAGTAGAAGGAAACCAACGCCCTGCCCACGCGATGAAAATCCCCCCCCCTCCCCCCTACAGCCGCCTTCAGTCTTTCACCTGAGATCTGGGAAAAAACCACTTGAATACAACACGCTCCACAACCTGCGAGATTCGCTTTTGATTCCATCGCCTGCAGTCTTGGAAGTAGAAAACATAAATCTCGCCACCTGTGTGTCCCGATTGAGTGAACGCAGTCATTAAAACGTTACTACTACCTTAAGACACATAAGTGGCTCGAGGGCCACTACAAAATGTTGCTCGAGTAGTGCTGAATAACTTTTTTAATTCAGCGAATGTAAGCCTCTTTTAATTTGCCGTTACTTGGCAACATTCTCAGTGCGCTATCCAAGATTCAATTCCCTATCATTGTAACTTTGTTTCCATAGAATCCGGCCCACTTCCGGGTTGGGATACAATTAAGTCACGTAGTCGGCATTCATTCCACTTGGTAATATTTCCGTACAGTGCGACTCGAATAACTCGAGCACATCGTATTGTGCGCTGCAGTTTTCCCTTCAAAATCGCAGCCGAGGGGTGCCGGCATCGTAAACACTCCGAACTATGGGTAGACCGGGGTTCGTAAAACCAGAAACCCGCCGTACTTGGGAGTAATAAACTGAATCTTATTGCGCCAACAGCCCAGCCACGGCAAACATAAACCAAAATAATTGATAAAACACATTTCGCAACTGGAATCACGGACGCATAAGGGATGTAAATTAAGTTGTGTGTGAGCTCGCTAATGTTATGTCCTTGCGCGCCGCATACACACTGAACTGGCTTGCGGGCGGCTGAAGATGGGGGGGAGGGCAGTGGTTCCATCAGGCTTAAGAGTGTGGTGGTTGCTTGCAGCTCTGACTGCTGCGGGACCCAGTGGACTTGGACATTTAAGTTAACGATCTGCGGAGTGGATGTGTATGCATTGTAAATGCAAATTTTACGCCCCACGAAACGTGACACTAGTTTATGCGGTCAATGAAACTAAAATACGACGCGGCAAAGGGCGTTGCAGAGGGCGCCGCGCCGCCGCCGCTCCGTCGAGAGCGGGTGTGAATATGGAAAAGAGTCTGAATTGAATTACAAACTTAAAATTGTAACATCACGCGGGCAGATGCTGGGTGATGTGAATGGAAATTGTTTTCCTTTGTTGAGTGTAATGGATCCTAGTTGGTGGAGAACGGAAGGCCGACTTGATGACCCAGTGCCGGACCCGTGTGTGAAAAAAGAAATGCGAGGGATGAGAAAAGTGAGTAAAAAGGATGCCTGTTTATCTGTGCGGCGCTGCCCATTCCTGGCATAATAAGCAAACGATGACACATCCATGGGATTAGTGTACATCACATCGTTTCTGCGAACTTTAAGACAGAAACCTTATTTTGAAGAGACGTTGGCCTTGGGCATTGTGTTTTTTAGGTCCTTCGAGTCAGGAGTTTTGAGCCCAGTTGTTTTGAGCACAGTTGTTTTTGTGGAGTTCACGTTTGCCCCGAGGTAGATAAACTCCTTCACTAACTCGAGATTATATCTGTCGATCGTGAAATTTTGTCCAAGGTGTTGTGTGACGGAACGTTTTTTGGTTGACAGCATATATTTCGTTTTGTCCTCATTGACCTTGAGGCCAGTTCGATTCGCCTGTTCTTCAATCGCCGTAAAAGCCTTCACAACGGCACGTTGAGAACGCGCGACGATGTCGATGTCATCTGCGTATGCCCAACAGTTGGACCGACTTGTAGAATATATGTAGAAATAGTGCCTTCCGTGCTTACAGCTTCCCTCCGCACTATCTTCTCCAGTACCAGATTGAGGAAATCACACGACAGCGCATCTCCTTGCCGAAATCCAGTGCAAGTTTCAAACGGCTCAGAAATCCTTGAGCCGAACTGCACGGTGCAACGCGTATGTGTTAGCGTGGTGCGACACAACCGGATCAGTTTGCCCGGGAACCCGAATTCGGCCATCGCATCGAATAGCTTCTTGCGATGAATGCTGTCGTATGCGGCTTTGAAATCGATGAAAAGGTGGTGCGTATCGATTTGAAACTCACTGGCCTTCTCCAGGATTTGTCTTAGAGTGAGGATTTGAAATGATGCAATTATAAACACCTTGAAATTTGACGATACCTCTTTGGTTCGTCTTGAGTTTAATCAAATCAATTATAGTTGGCCTTAAGACTGCAGTCACTTTGCTTCACGTACACGTACATTTTGTTTGATATTTTAGTGACAATTGCATTTTTATCTCCTCTAGGCTGCTGAATGTATAATCGCCGATATTTTTTCTTGTAGGCACCAGTTTCCGCGCCGTCATGTGACTTCTTCAACATAACTCTTGAGAAGGTCGTGCAGAACTCACTCGCAAACTCAAGAGGAACTGTATTACAAAAGCCCATACAATTGCTAGCGGACGACATTGAAGTGAAATTGGAGACAGCTGGCTAAAAATCCTGTTAGCTGGAGGAGCTTGTTAGCCAAGTTCCAGATCCACCCCGGACCATAGCGTCAAAAGAAGAAGCAGAAGAAGAGTAGTCATCGGTCCATATGTGAGCGGTACAGAGATATGATTACTAACTCTTCTGTTCACTCTTAGATTTCTGTTCTGTTCACACTTAGATTTCGAAGGCAACATGCCACGAACTGGCCATTTTTTGCTTTCTAATCGATACCAAATGGCGTATTAAAACATGATACCCAATAATGAAGCCAACATGATACAGGGGAAATGGCGCATGATGTCGTTCATAGTTCGGCAAGAATACAATGATTATTCATGCTCTTGCAAACGCTATTTGCTGAAGACTTTTATCAATTTGTTGTCTCATTGTGGCAGAAAATGCAAAATGTCCCTCTATTGTAGACAAGCTCTACGACAAGTCCTTCTCAGAAATTTAACCATTTCCAGGCTATGGCTCACATTGACAGAAGCAAGCCCGTGACAACTACAAGCAAGCATCGGCCGAATAAGAGCGAAATCACCTCCATCTGAATGTTTGTGAATATATAGAACACTTTCTTTGTGTCAGTGGATGCCCATGCTGTCCAGCGACTGACAAACTTCCTTATTTTGTTTCTTATCCGCTGAGGTCCTATATTTCTGAACAAGATTGGTTTCAACTATTCGAGGTTCCGGTTGTGCCCATTGCGGTCCAGACATATTAGCTGCATAAACATTGGAAAATATCGATGAATTAACCTCTCCTGTTGTAGACCATTTTTCATTTCTGGACGTCCCAGCTGAAGTCACTTTGCCATCGAAATTTCTATTTGATATGTACTGGTTTATCTCATATGTCCTGTTTGCACAAGTATCAAAAGGTCCTCTCCAATGTTTCTTGCAAGTCGATCAGTATTACAGCCGTGTACTGTTTCCATTTCATGGCAATCGGCGCAAATATTCCGTCGATTTCCACTGACGTGATTCGGGGATCGCTTACAGTTCTACCTTTGAAAGGTACAGATGAGTAATCGATTAACGTTATCACCTGACATTAAGCCTTATATCACGAGGTCTCTTACTCCTAAGGACCATTTAAGGACGCTAGACCAGACGCCTTCAGTATGAAACTCAAGTTCCAAATTTAGAAATAAGCTTATGGACTTATTTCTTCACCTTGGTAAGGTGGTGAGGCCCACCCAAACCTCTGCTACTCTTTGGGTCGTAGCACCCGGTTGTACTTTGCAACTCCACACAGATTTGAATCATATACCTTTCACGTCTCGGAGTCTGCTCCTGGCACTTAGGTGACTCTCAGACAAGCAGGTATAATCTCCAATTCTCCCCGCGACTTTAGGTTTTAAACCACAGCCACCACGATGCTCCCACTAGGGGGTCAACCTCAATTGATCAGGCTGAAACCTATGCAGATCGCAGGGCTTCCCGGATCTCCCGCGGCACCAGACTATAGCCTCTGGTCAGGTTACCAGTAGGATGGCATAACATCCCAAGACTGGCCGCTATTGTTCGAAGGCCGAGGACTGTTCTTGCATCAATCTATAATTGAGATTGTCCTTAATTATAAATATATTAATTTATCCTTAAAATAAACATAAATAACATTAATCTCTTCATGAGCTTGCAACATCATACGGCGAGCACTGGAATATAGGCGTATCATAAACCAGTTGCTCTTAGCTCATGGATTTTAGTCGCCTTTTACGACAGGCATGCCTTACCCCGGGTATATTCTGACCCCTACCCGGAGGGGGATTTTGAAAGGTACATGTGAGGAGTCCCTTAATTGGCGACAACATACCGGTCCATGCAAGAAACAATAGACTTTGCACGGAGCATCGATTCCATAAGTAGCCACTGCCCTGGCTTCTCCCAAGAGAAAGGCAAAAAATTCGTATGCCGACCCCGTGTGCACCACCGTCTGTCAAAAGAAATATATTCCTTGCCGACACAATCAGCCAAAGGCACTGATTACAAGTCACTGAACTCATGCTACTCAGAGGCTACCCAAAGAGCAGAGTCAAAGCAGCAACCATCAAATGAAACCAATTGCCACACAGCCCACACTTATTGACGACCTAAGGTACTGCAAACGTCAGAGCAGCATTTTTTCTGTATCTTCACAAGCCCTTAATGATCAGCATTCCATTCCAGTTTTCAGCAGTCCCCGCTCAGGCTCCCCGACTCCTCCTTGGTCGCATTGTGCTGCACTAAAATTGTTTCGAATTTCATTACTGCCGTGACAATGACAGCGCACGATTGATCCGACGTTACCTGGCCCTGATTCGGTACCGAAATCAGGAACCCAATTCAATTGACGATGGCTCGTTGTTTATCTATTTATCCAGAGCTTTGTATCTCTCATTTAATTCCATACACATTTTAAGTTATTCGCTCTTCAGCTTCGATAGTCGGTCTCCTCTCCATGTATGCCTTGTCGTGTATTGTGCTCGCTGTGCACTTTCAATTGGAATTCCTATTTACAATTGCCTTTGACTGACTGAAAAGAAAATCAAAAAAAAAAAAAACAACGACGAAGGAACAGGATAAGGGAATCAGCTTGGAGCCGTGCAAGCAAATGCTTCATCTACGTATCGAGGAGCAGTGTATCCTTCGACTGTACACATACCATGTTCTTGTGAGTGGATTTTTGTAAGAAAATTTCCATCCGTTTCGTCAATTCCTGTTGACTGTCGTTCGTCGAGGGTACATGTGCTCGGTACTTTGGCAGAAGGAGGAACGTGTATGCCGGCTCGGGGACATGAATGACGTCGTCAACCATGATGCCTAAGGCCACGCGACCTGTCTCCACTCCCAGTTTCTTCTATTTGTTCCAACACTGCCGGAGCGAGAGAGACAGAGGGAGATATGTGGGCCCAGCCCATGCTCACCCCTCCCCAGGGAGGATCTACAAAGATTTGTAAAGCTCATTTGAGGAAATTCAATTGGAAGGAATTCCCCATGCATGAATACGTAGTGGAGTCGAAATTTTCTCTCTGTAGCATGAATGAGTTTCTCTGCAGTTATCCTTGTTTTTTCTGCATTCATTCTGTGTGGATGTGTATGCGAGTGTTGTCATCGTTTTTCTCTCCATCGAATTGAATTCGTTTTTGTAGTTGGCAGGAAATGTGCACACATTTACGAATTCCCGCTGATTAAATGCTGAAGGCAAAGGAGGTATGCCGTGTGTCCCGAGAAGCCGACTTCAAAGAATTATAATTTGATTTGCGGTAAAATGGGGGTTTCGATGATGTCCTTCAGAGAATAGCCGAGTCAGTAGACGGACAAGTAATTCCACAAACAGTGTGCTGAAATATACCACAAGATGAATTCCCAGAAGTGTGCGTTTGTTTTAGTTCATTGAACTACAAAGGCGGTCGCCCTCTCTATGAGTTCCAGTCTGAATTTCTACATCCACAACAAAAGTGTAGTACTACTCAGTTTTTTTTTCCCGTGAATTCCAATCAGGTGAAAGCCTTTCAGCAACAATTGAATTGATCTGCGTTTCAGCCCACGGCCTGGGAGTGGGTACTGAGGCACAATGTGCACTCTGACCCCCTGCCATTGTATTAAATTTGGGCTCATTATATGCTTATTTGAGGCTACCGGAGGGAATGATAGACACTGCTCCTGATGGTCGTCTTCCTGGAATGTAGCACTGTACCAAAAGTCACGACGGGAGGCAGTGCAATTTTCAATGGAAGCCATTTCATCGAGACGATATTTATTAGCTTTGTTTGAGTGGAATGTCAACGGCCATGACAGAGCTGTAAGTCGGCAAGTCACTGCAAGGTGTAATGTTGCACTAGGCCATAATTGCTGCATGTTGAGGCACGAGGTGGTGGCCCGTGGCGTTGTTGTATGCCTAGGTTCGATTCCTGGTACGGCAGGGAATACTTTTCACGGCCCCACCTCTTTCGACTCACTGACACTGCTCAAAGAGTATAACTGTCCAGAAAAAGCTTCTCAACTTGGGCAGTTCGGAGTCGGCATAAAACTGTAGGTCCCTTCCCCTCGTGATAGAACAATTGCACGCACAACACGAGTGGTTGCTGAGAAGCTAGGCCCTGCCACGAGGTTGCCTCGGACGATTAGAGGAATCCATCGTTTCAAGCACCACTCAGAGATGCTTTGCAATACCTGGACATACGATTGGCAGTTCTCCACCCGGGAAAAGCGATAAGCTAATGGCCTTTCAAAGTCAATTTCACAGCCTCTTTAATCGCTGCTACACTGGGTAGGCAATCAAATGACATTTAGATCATTAGAGTAGATGCCACGCCCTCGCCCATCTTCGATCCATTTCTGAATGAATTCTAGATTCTAGAGAGTAGTCAGATTCCCAGTAGGATCTGGAGGGAATGTTGGTTGAGAAGTTCTCCACGAAGATGAGCTGGAGGAAAGCCCGGACAATTTTGAAAGGTTTTAATCATATCTGCATTTCGAGTGACATTTTGTTGTCTATCTGGGTCTCAGTCAACCACTATCACGGTCTTGGGCTAGGCGCCTCCAGTTTCGTGCACCCAGCTGATTGAGGTCCCTTTCCAGTTGGTTTTCACTTGTGACCAGAGAATTTAGATCCTTCGAATTGACGTTCCTTTTTTTATGGGGATACGTCCAATCACTCGTCTATGCGGATTAGCTAGTTGCCTTAGAAGGCAACATTACACGTGTTGTATGCGAAATACCAACAAAAAAAAAAAGTGACTCAAAATTAGACTCGTCGTATGGTTCGTTTCTTGATCGGAAGTTCATCCGAGGATGCGTATCCGCGTATGCTGTTGCTGTAGAGTCAGGAACCATGTATGCTTATGCGCTGTATGTGGAACGATAGGACCTAGTTCCAACAGTGGACATAGTTCGAGAAACTATACATGTCCGGAATGACGCAACTCTACTTTGTACCTCCATCAATGTGTGGAGCATAAATAACTCTGACTATGAGTGAAAAATTGTGGGGTCTAATCATCGATGGCTAGACAGCAAACCCATCTGGAAAGGTGTGCGGGCTTTGACATTTTAAGTAGGATACATGTAAAATCATTTGTTGAGTCGGAATGGGGCGGACGCACGATGTACATATGCTGGTTGATTTTGTAATCAAACACAGCTCTTGTAACTTCTTCTTCTAGTGGCGCTACAGACCGAGGTGGACCTGGGCTTCAGTCAACAAGCTTCTCCATCTGGCACGATCTTTCGCCAGCTGCCTCCAATTTCGCGGTTGAGGTCCTTCTCCAGGTGTGCGCCATCGGTTCCGTGGGCGTCCTCTATTGCGTTGTCCCACTGGTTCAGAGTCGAAGACTATTCGTCGAAGACAAACGTAAAAGAAAACGATCATATCGTAGTTTAAAGCAATTAATTTATTGAAATGGATTTTGCCAGTCGTGCTTCATATCGTGGGCAGGTAACTTACAACCGATTATTTGAAATCGGACGACTCCAAGTTAATGGAAAACGTGAGTAGTCTGGACGATATAAAGGAGGAGTAAATTGTCATGTTGGATCGGCTCACAGCCGCTCATGAGAGCTTACGAAAAGCGAATGTTGAAGTGGTTTCCTCAATCGAGGCAGAGGAATCTGTAAAAGAAACTAGGCGGAGTAGAAGATAAGGCGATATCGACAATAGTGCGCACACCCAAACTGACTTGAGCAATGAATGCATAGGCTGAGCAGCAATACGGTAATATGGTATACAGACGAATCAAGAACTGATGAAGGAACTGGGACAGGGGTATTCGGACCCAACAAAGTGAAGCTTAGCTGGACACAGAGCGATTACAGGCAACGAATCCGCAGATGAGCTCGCGAGGGCTGGCTCGGAATCCGCATTTATCGGTTCTGAACCGTACTGTAATGTCAATTGGACAGCAGTCACAACTCTGATTAAAGAATGGGAAAACAAACTTCGTCTAGAGCAGTGGACAAATGGTCATGGTCTTAGGCTATCCAAATGTTTCATCAGGACTTATTCATATAAGGAAATACTCAATCTGAACAAAGATTGCTAACAAGCTTTCTCACAGGCCATTGGGACCTGAACTACCACCTCAACAATTTAAACCTGTGTCAAGACAAGGTCTGTCGGCTTTGCCTCGAAGAGGAGGAAACTGCTGAGCACATCTTGGGCGAATGTCCGTCACTAATATGTCCTTACCTTCCATAAGGAGATACTCACTTCAGTGCTTTTAAAAAAAACTGCACTACTAAAGACTTGCTAGCTTTCATGAGGGAAGTCGTACGTCTTTTGGGATAACTCCAACCCGCCGATACGCGGTGTCTATCCTGGTCGCGGTGTCGTTACCTTCAAGGCATGGGTTGTTCAAGAGGAAAATGAATTCGGACCCAGGTCAAAAATGAGCAAACGCAGCTGAAATCTATGCCATAGTTCGATGCGTTCAAATCAATCTCGACAGGAACTATATCAACTGCGACATAATGTTGGACATTCAAGGCGTTCTCATGGCACTAGACTCCTACATCATCAAATCCGAGCTCGTTTGGGAATGCTTGAAGAAGCTTAAAGTAGCTTAAAGAACTGCATGGGAGAAACAGTGTAAAACTCTGCTCGATACGTGGCCATACGGAGATAAAAGGCAAGGAAAAGGCCGACTCTCTGGCAAGGAAAGGAACACCAGAACCCTTTACAGGCCCCGAACCATTCTACGCAGCAGGAGACCATGTCCTCAGACAAGAATTCAGGGAACTAGAACACTAGTGTTCACGTGCTGTTCGTGGTCAAGCCAGTGTTGAAGTCGACGTATTTTCGCTCTCTTGGCAATATTCATACATTTCTTTTGCAGTTCATGGCGTTGCCCTCTTCCACTGGTCTTTCTGGCAGACACGAACAAATATTCGACAAAAAAAGCACCAAAAATCAAGCTCCGCTGATGTGGAGTTCTAGCGTTGCATTTGCTCATACCCGTCAATCCCAACTCTTTTTACTATCGCTTCACTGAGATGTGTGCTTTGTTCGATGGTCCTTCTCTCTCACCTCGACGTTACGGCGTCAAATTCCTCCCACGTTCAAAGTGACCGTCATTGGTGCTGGCTTCTCACAACGTTTCCGTTCGATGGACGATTGAATGACAACGTTAAAGTGTTCTCAACTGACGCTCTGTGCCAGTTTCCTGAAACCTTGTCTCGGTGGAATTATAGTACACGTCGTCCTGTCGTCCTCCAAGGATGTCACTGTCAGCAGCAGCCCCACTCCGCCTTGCTCCAGGTGAACCGGTCATGAACATGTGGGTTGTCCAGCAAGTGCTGACTGACTTTTGAAGGATTTAATGCTTTGATCTCTGACGATGGATGAAATAAAAAAGAAGTCCTTCCATCACCCATCGAACAGAAATCGGTCCAAGTGTTGTCACCAGAATCCAGCAATTTCGAAATGAGACTACAATCGATCCACGAAATGCCAACGTGCCTCCTGCCGCGGGGACGACATTAGCAGCTCGCAGTGCGAACAGAAATTCTTCATACTTCAAGTAGGCAAGGCAAGGCAAGGCAACCCTTCTCTGCTTGCTGTTGGCTTTATTCAAATATTTGCATTCGTCTCAGGCAGGCCAAGTAATAATGTTCCACAGCTGCTGCAGACGTGCCATGAATCCAATCAGCCGCCAAGCCAGAAGGAATCAACAGAGCCATCCACAAATGTGTTTTACATAATTTTTCGCAGTCGGGTGTCGGTGCCATGTCCCGAAGTTCAGGGGTTCCCATACTAATTAAGCTTTCGCCGAGTTTTTTGAACCAGCGCGTTGTCCCATAATGCACACACACACACATACACACGAGCACAGTGAAACTTCTTCTAATGATGGCAACGTTCCATCCTCTACCCCACCCCCCGTGCGAAGTCACACCCGTGAGGACGAATTCGAAAATCAACTTCAACTGCGCATAGTTTTGCGAAGCGAACCTCTCGCAGCGTTGCTGTCGACCTCCGATCCAAGGTGCAATGTCCCCTCGCCTTTGCAAGGACCTTCATCGTCTTCGTTTGCAGCAGTGAACTATTGCCTCAGTGGCTGGGCGGTGTTGTCTTCTCTGCAAACCCACCACCCACTAGGCATCGTATCGGGCGTTGTCGTCCTCGTTATCCCCCGTTCGTCGCTCCCTGGAAGACCCTGCGAAAACAATCTCCAATTCTTAATTCTATATCAACAGACCCGGTCGGCGTCGATGGCGGAGAAGGCGACGGCGGGCGGCGGGCGGGGGCGACTGAGGAGTGAGGGTCGGTGCACTGGTTTGCCAGTGTGTACTTTGCCTTGGTGGAAGTTTAATTGACTGTGCAGAGGTAAAATCTTTGAATCATGAAAGGAAAACTTTTCCATCCTTCGGAGGGATGACAACGATGGCGAAGGCAATGACGGGGACAATGCAAGGACGAAAAGGACACTCTCCGACGGAAGATGAGGGATGCCGTTGAAGGAGCATCGCACGACACTTGCAATTGCTGACGGTTCATGGACGGCGCAAACATGCATGTTTCGGTGCACATTCGCATCGTCTTCGCTTTTCGTCGTCGTTGCCGTCGTCGTCGCTCGAAGTCATCCTTTGAGTGGCGTTGGGGGGGGGGGTGTACGTTGCCCCGTGATTCCAAGAAGTTGCGAAGCATAACGAATGTGTCTGTCCTGAGTTAGGGCACCAGATCTGGTTCATAACAAAGCGTGATGTAACGATACAGTCACAGATGAATGGATTCGAATCTTTCCTCCGAAGGATCCCCATGAAGCGAAGTGGTTACTATCACCAGGTCCCGGTGGCGGCGGCGGCAGCAGGAGTGGGTGTGAACTGGTCTCTGTTCAATACCGAAACCCCAGACGTGGGGTTAATGTCTCGTGGCATTTAATGCCGAAACCTGGTGCCTTCATTAAGCCCTCCACCCTCCACTCGTGGACTGGGTGGCAGAAGCAGTGCCGCTACATTATTGATGGCATGTTTATGAGCAGTGAGCTTGTACACTTAAAGTTCGGTGGGGGCTGGCAGCCGGTACTGGGTGGAGGGCGGTAGGACTTATGTTCGGTTGCCTTTTGATTACATGTTGTTGGTGGCGGAGCCGGCGAAGGGACACGGAACATCAGGAGACTTTAAGGCTCAGTGGTTCGTCGTGGCACAAGGGTTAAGACATTTAGTGTTGGGGTGGCGGCGCAATACGGTGACCCAATTCGGAGGGGGAAGTGGCATTAAGTGCTTTTCAATATTTTGGTATTTTTTTTTTTTTTTTGATAGCATTTGTCGGCTCATTTTGAGACACACGAAAATAAGCCGGTCGATAATTTATTATTCATTTGTGGCTGACAACTTGAAGTTGATGGTATGAGTTCGCCTTGAATTATGTAATATGTGACATTTATGAATTTATCTCAGTCCACGTCCTTGTCGAGTGTATAATTTTTGCGGCAATGAATGACGACACCCGGAGTGAGCTGTAGGTGAATGAGGGCAAAACGAAGTATATGCTGTCGTCTAGAAAAAGCATACATCAGTGACATCTTGGACAGTCAATGGGACTTCGTCTACCTCGGCTCCGCAGTAAACTTTAAACTAAAAACGTGAAGACCGAGATCAAACGCTGAATAACTCTTGTCAAATGCTATTTCTCCCGGGCTCTGGAGGCAATTGAGTAATAGACCCGTTTCTGGAAGGACCAAGTTAACTTTGTATATCCCAATCCTGCTGTACGGCGCAGATGCATGGGAAATCTCAAAAGCGGACGAGGAAGTCCTTGGTATCTTCGAGAGAAAAGTTCTGGGTGCGATATTTGGTCCTGTTTGGGTTGATGGGATCTGGAGGAGAACATTCAAGCACCAACTGTATAGGCTGTACAGTGACAGTGGAAAAGGACCTCAATCGCCTTGGTGTGCGAAACTGGAGGCGGCTACCAACAGATGGATCTAGATCTAGGGTGGTTTGTTGGTTAAGGGGCAACCTTGACCAAAGAAGACAAAATCGCCTAAAAACGCATTGTTTCCGAGATAAGGGCCATTTTGTAAAATTCAGCAATTCAGGTCACTTTCTCGAACATTTTTTCCCTACTCTCTACTGGCCGTAACAGCATGGTTGGGAGCACGGCGTCTTTGTGTGCCGAACCAGGTGACCTGCAACCAGGTCCGTGGAGGATCTGTGCCTCAACCGGCACGTTACACCAGCAAACGCAATCTTTGCCTCGCCGCCTTCAGTTGTGCACATCAAACATGTCTTTCTCCACTTGTGGCCACAAGAACAGGCAAGAACCCAGGAATGGAAGTTCAATCTTCACAGAAGACAGTTGAAGGAGTGGGTGGGGTTGCAGCTCGTTGCAGGCTAGTATTTTGAGCCGCCCCTGGTACCAGCCAGCGTCTTCGCAGTTGTGTGGTTTGTCCGGGTAGTCATCGGTTTCCTCCACTCCCCCTCCGGATGTTGCCATCCGGGTCCGCCCTGTCCACGATTGCGGCGATGATCTGGTCCTTGAGGGCGTCATTGGCGCCTCGCTTGTCTAGAGGTGGAGGCCGAAGCAGAGGCCGAAGTGTTGTTCGCCTTTCTTGGAGCAGGGGTGGACGTTTCTTCCAGTCATCTGTTACGTTTCGCAGATTTGGACGGCACTGTGCTGGATGTTGTGCCTTGAGGAATGACCCTAGTGGCCCACTAGAAAGAGGTTTTTTGTTTTTGAGACCAGTTCTCCGAGGGAGTTTGGCTCAGTTCTTGTAGCACTTTTTGTGCCACCCGACGGTGTCTGTGGACAAAAATGGTACCTTGTTCCGTGGTGGACAGTTGGGGAGGTTTTGCTGTTGGAGATTGGTTGGTCGGTTTAGTGGCTATCCGTGCTTAAAGCCACGACTCTAGCGATTTCGGAGCGAATTCTTTTGAGGAGATCATCAATCCCTTTTTAGTGTAGGAGGGTCAGGTTTTCCTTAAGTACCTGAAAGACCTAGTCCACGTTCTACTAGCTAAGGACATGAAGTGATAGATGGCGTGTTTGAGCTGGTTGATCGGGGGCGTTGCCGGATGCTTGGCTAGTTCGTCGGCAATCTCATTTCCCTCTATGTTACTGTGGTTTGAGTTCCTCCTTACACAGTTGCACCAATTTGGAGGAAGTGTCTACTGAGAAGATGGCCCTTATGGCTGCTTGGCTGTCGATGCAGATCGCTGCAGCTCTACCATAAGGGCAGCTACTACTGAGGAATTTACACGCTTCTCTGATCGCTAGTACTTCATACTCGAGTGATCTGGGAGGCGGTAGGAGTTCGAGACATTGAAGTCTGCCGAGAAGACCGCTGAGTCTACACCGTGCTCTAGCTTAGATCCGTCTGGGTATATCAGAGACGAGTGATTGCGTTTTCCTGTCCTCTCTGTGCCGCACTGTCAAAGTCTATGTGGATGTGATGTAGTCCGTAGGAGTTGGGGCTAGGTGCTCTGGCAGGAGTTGCAGATCTCTGCTATGGCCATAGGGTCTCGCTGACCAACCTCTCGCTTCTCTAAGTCTGATGGCGCTACACATGGCTACATACTCGATGGAAAGGTCCAGTGGGAGGAGGAGTAGGAACACGTTCAGTGCTTCGGTGGGGCATGATCTCATCGCCCCAAAAGTTCCGACACCTGCCGATCTTTGGTCTGGACTGTTGAGTTTGTGTAAATTGTATGTTTTGTTTAGGGCGGACTACCATACTAGTGAGCCGTAGTACAGCCACGTACATTCAAAGGCTCAATTTGGGTTTAAGACCCCACCTTCTGCCGAAAGTCTGCTGCAGGCGTAGAAGGCTGCACTTGCCGTTTTTTATATTCGACCTTCAGTTGAACTTGGAGTCCAGGATGACGCCTAGGTACTTAGCATTGGAGGAAAGGGAGAAGGTAGTATTGTTGAGCCTAGGAAGCCTAAAGGTAGTCCTTTGTGGTAAACAGCATCAGTTTAGTTTTCGTAGGATTGACGTCTAGGCCACAGTTTGTAGACCAGGAGTTAATTCTAGATAGAGCCCCCTGCGTGATTTCTCTTATCACTGAGGGGAACATACCCGATACTAAGATTGCCACGTCATCCGCATGCGCAACTGCTTTGATTCCCTTGCTTGCTGCTGATTTTGGCAGGACTTTGGACTGTGTCGCTGACACTACTTATTGAAGCAGGTCTTTAGACTATGTATGTCCTCATCTAGTAGACGCAGCAGTGACAGCAGCGCCTTCCCGACATTTGTCCGTGTGGGACTTTTCTGCACCTTCCCTAGGCATCTGCAGTTTAGTTCCGGGCTGATTTGAGCTGCTACACTTATTGGGGTGAGCATGAGGGACCTAAACTTGTCCGATTTTGTTTCTCCTGATTGAGACCCCGGTATGATGGTTAAGGGTTTAGGGGGCCTGACTATCTTACTAGGGTGCGGGGAGGGTGATACGAATTTTGTCGTTCTTGTATCTTGTTCTTCGGTTTCCTCTTTTCGTTGTTTTGTTCTTTTGTTGGTTTGTTTGACAGATTTAGATTTCTGTTTTCTTAAGGCCCTCAAAATAGGCGTACATGTCACTCATGACTCCTTTATTGGAACCCTATTTCTTTCCTCAGGTTTGGGAACAGGAAATAGTCGTAGGGTGGCACGTCTGGAGACTATGGTGGATAGGGTAGAAGTTCGTGGCCTAATTTGTGGATAGTTGCCACTCCATTGATGTGGTCACACTGCTGCGTTTATGATCACGCCACTTCATGTCCGAATATTCATAGAAAATGCGATGGCACAAGCACCTCTCGCACTTTATTTCTCCGATCACCTAATATTATCCATAATATCCATGGAATTTATAGACGATTTCTGCGCTACGTGGCCAACTGGTTTAGGCAAGCTGAGCGTTCGGCGTCACTTGTGCTAGTACGACAACAACGGAGCGCAGTAATCAGTTCGTAACCTGTTTGGTTTTCTTTGGTTTCGGCGAAGGTTTTTCACGCAGAAAGTAATGCTTAATGATATCATTTTTTTCCATATCCGTGTGTGTGCACTCTAACCGCCAAGCGTCCAGCGTCGATTCTCTTTTTCGAATAAGTTTAAAACACTCAAAAACTTGACCGTTGTCGCTTGCAAGATATTGCAGTTGACTGGAACTGTGTTTCATTTAAAGTTACTGCTCGGGAAATTCAAGTTTCAGGCATCAACGTTCAGTCATCTCGTCAAGTGGCCGACGGCAATTAAGGGAAGTCTTTGATTGCAAACTGACGTCGATAATAATCGATAGAAATGGTGCGTCTCGATCTGAAATTCGCTAGTCTTCTATAGGCTTTGCCTCAGTTTGAATATTTGGTACATGGTCGATTTGCCGGACTGTATGCCGCGTTAGTACTAATGGATTGAGGCGCTGGGCACGATCTTAAAGAAGACGTTGACGAACAGTCCTGTATTTGATGAAAACGTCAAGGATTGGATTGAAGCTGCTATAGCACTATTGTCACTCTTGTAAGCATCCATTTTTGTTGGAATGCATCTTTTCAATATCCCACATCAGGCCGCAAAAATCAAATTTGAATCTCCGCCAGACTCACCCAGGACTGATTAATTCGATCCGACAATCACTTCTTTCCAGAATGCATTTGGCCCACAACTGAAGACGTTTTGCAAAAAAACCCATTTAATCACTTAAACACCGCTACCAAAACCGAACAAGTTCCTGACGAGAACCATTCCCAGCGCCATCACAAGACCGATCACGGCGGCTGCGTCCACTGAGTAGAATTCAATCCAGCTAGGGAAGGAGTGTGATAAGAGCAAGTCAGCGTCACCAGTCAACTCACCTCATATGGCGACTGGGCGACTTTAGATGCCCCGCTCCGCCGGTGTACCGAAGTACGTATTCCGTCCAAAACACAGCCACAACCAGGGGCGCTGCCATTCGATCCAGCAATACCTGCTGCTTTTGTCTTGAGAAGCTGATAAGCAAAGCCACCGAATGCTCGACGATCACTCACCTTACAGCATCTCTGTATGAGGCGCCCCCTGCAACGTCTACAATCGCCTTGAGTAGTTCCTCGGCTGTCACTTGCTCCAGCAAAACGCGAACAGCGATGCCATCTATCACCGCCTTGGCGGTGTTCAGATCGTGGTCGCAGAAAACTGGCATCATGACCATTGGGACGCCGTGGTGCACAGCTTCGAAGAGACTCAGCAAGCCTCCGTGGCTGACGAAAGCCTTGATGTTCCTGTGTCCCAGGATGTCCTGCTGCGGCACCCATTGGCTCAGTCTGACATTCTTGGGCAGACACCCCAAGTCCGCCAGGGGCCCGTCGTACTTCCAGAGAACTTGATACGGCACCCGAGAGAAGACGTCCAGGAGGATGTGGAGGAACTTCTTGGGAATGCTTGCGGATTTGACCGATGATCCCATCGAGAAGTATATAAACCCCCCGGAGTTATTGCGGCTGACAAACTCCTCGAGGGCTGCCGGGAGGGGCCTAGGAGCGTGGCAGTGGATGCAGGCGATTTCTATGATATTCGGGTTCAGCGGTCGGGGGTACGTTAGCGACGGGTGGCCATTGTGTAGGACTACGCTTGCTTCGCGGGACAATACGAGTGGGTGCGGCATGTCGGCGTCAAGGTGACGCTTGAGCACGAAGTGCACTCTCGCGGAGCTGTACTGAAGTGGATCGATCACAGAAGGGTTAGACTTACAGAATCTGTCCACTTACCCGGTAGAATCCCTCCATTGCCAGATGCACGAGGGCATTCTGGATGCGCTCTTGCAGGGACAGCGAATCCGTGTACGACGAAAGAAGGTTGGGCCATATGGAGTAAGGAACTGGATTTCCTGAAGCCGAGAGACTGAGCGGGTAAAAGGCCACAGTGTTGATGTGCATGTAGGGCACTTGAAGACGATGAACGACGCCCACAGCGCATGTGAGAAAGGCCCCATCCAGAATGGCCAGGTCGAATTTTTGCCTGAGAATGCTCTGCATTCCGACATCAGTTAGCATAGCTTCGCAGGCCTGAAAGTGATGGCGGCATATTTGGTCTTACCGAGAAATCACAGACTTACCTCGTGAGGATATCGCATTATTTTGAGAAAGGGCACAGGGAAGCGCCCCGACATTCTGTTGCCCACCAGGTCCCAGTTTGTGTAGGCGCGAATGTAGTCCACCAGCTTCCTGGGTGTCACCTCTGTCAATCCAGGCAATGTTGAGTCTCCAGGGAAGCCACTAACCAATGTCACAGTGTGGCCTCTGGATGGGAGTTTTTTCAGTAAATTGTTCTTTTATGCGGATTCTGATTCACAAACCTGGGAATTAGTCCTTTGGCCAAGGCCATAAATGGAACCTTGTGCGACTGCGTGCCGCCCATTGTCAGCATGAGTATGTTAGATGATTCGACGTATTTTATGACGACGAGCCACGTCAATACGCTGACCAAATGCATTCTGGAAAGAAGTGATTTTCGGATCGAATTAATCAGTCTTGGGTGAGTCTGGAGGAGATTCAAATTTGGTTTTTGCGGCCTGATGTGGGATATTGAAAAGATGCATTCAATTGAGAAAGAACGGCAGAAGGATCAAGGTCACGTTTTCCGTAGGCACGCAGAAAAACCCTCCACGTATAAGTGAAAACGAGTTTTGGGTTTCTTAAAGCAAATAAATAAAATACACGTGTGCTTGGAAGTGACTGCAGAGCCACCATTTCGAGAAGATTAGCATTACTTACTTATCAGGCCGGCTACCCATAAGGAGTCCGAGCCTTCCATCGTCGACGGTCCTGGGCACGCTGCTTCCAGTCTTCAAGACCAAGCTGTCTTGCATCCGCGATTACTTAGCCTTTATACCGGAGATTCGGTCTTCATCTCCTTTTCGAACCAGGAGGCTCGGATTCGAAGATCCTCTTTGCTAGAGCATTGTTGTCCTTGTGCTCGATGTGGCCGAGCCAGTGCAGTCGACGGCTTTTTGCTCTCTGGACTCCATCCACATCCTGGTACAGCTCGTAGAGTTCACAGTTATGTCTTCTCATTCGACGTAGAATTTTTCTTTTGAAGGTACCAAGAATCTGCTTTACTTAGCATCCAGCTTTCGCCTCCATAAAGCAGGATTGGCAAAATAAGAGTTTTGTAGAGCATGATTTTGGACCTTCGAGTCAGGAGTTTTGAGCCCATTTGTTTCGACAAACGTTCACGTTTGCCTCGGGGTAGACAATGCATTACTACCTCGTAATTGTAGCAGTCGATCGTGAGGTTTTTGTGGTACTGTGCGATGGAACGTTTTTTGGTCGACAGCATATATTTTGTTTTGTCCTCATTGACCTTGAGACCAGTTCGTTTCGCATGTTCTTCAATCTCCGTAAAAGCCTCCATAATAATATATAATATAAATCCATAATAATAAATAAAAAAATATTTCTACTGTAGATAAAGCACGTTGCTGACGGCGTGATGGTTTAGAGAGCTCTCGCTGCTTCAGGCGCAAGACATATAATTTTTAATTGAGGGTAATATAGAACGTTATCAGACTTGTGCATTTTAGTTCAGTTCACAGAGCGCTCAGTTTAGTTCAAATCTGGGCTCTCATCGCGTAATTTTTGAGACGATCGTCGTTCAATCGATTGTCTTCAACGACGTCGTCAAAAAGTTTGCTTCGTGTAACAATAAAATCGTTCAAATAGTACGCATGTACAATAGTACGTCATTAAATGTCACATAGAAATAAAAGTGATAGCTTAACACTTTTCCTTTTCATTTCTTATCTCAACTAGAATTAGCCAAACAAATGCACAATAATGATAATTATCTCTAATTTAATAACTAATTTAAACTAATTTTTTATTGAATTTCGAGCACATTCTGCAAACTCCTTCATACGATTATTGGAAATACCTCTACTTGCTGTCTCATTTTCCATCGAGTGGTCATAGTTGGATTCAGTATCTGTCCATATTGTGGAAGATACATACATATGTTGTGAAATGCGGCGCAAACATTAGTAAAAACAGCCACATTACGAGGATGTTACCTGCTCTTCCTTTCTCCCATTCAGATACTTCACCTACCTATACTACGAACAGTCAAAAATACATTCAGGATGCCAATACACCTTTACAATTAAGGTCCTTGCCTTAGAACGAATTTGATTGAAGTATATCTTAGCTGGGTCATTAGATGCTCTATAAGGTGTGACCAACCAAGGCTCAAGGGGGTATCCACTGCCACCTACAATGCTATATTTGTGTAATTGTGTATCTACTGAAAAGCCAATAGCTATAGTTGCGTTCGGTGAATCGTCTAAAGAAAAATGCCCTTTCGTTCGAATATGGATACTTAATTATTTCCTGTCATTGCATTTTTCTGATAGAAGCACTGCCTTGTCTCTCCCTTTTATATTTGCTTTAGTTCTAACGCTTTTATGGTCTCGCAAACTATCTCTGAAAAGGGTACTTCCACTTTCTTCGTCATCGAAAAATAACACATTGTATGCCGACGCATGTTTTTCGACTTTTATTAAAAATTTCAAAAACAAAAGTAAACAAAATCAACCACAAACTATGAAATGATAGTAAAATAGCTATCGTTCATTACAATCGTTCAATCGTCGACATTTGACAGTTCAATGAGTTACACGAAGCGTTAGTGAATCGTCAAAAACGACGTCGTCAGACGATCGTCGTCTTACGCGATGTGAGCCCCTGTTTAGCCCTAGTTCTAGCCCCTAGCCCATAGCTCCTAATTCGTTCATCTAATTCATTTACACAGATAAGAATGAAAATGCTGTGGTCTTATTCGAAAATGAGGCTGGGACCAACATTTCGGTCAACAGAGCCACATTTTTTTTACTAAAATTGAAAACATTGAGGATCGAGTTGCCTGGAGATCTCTCGTGCGTGGTTTACCCCCGCGACCCGCTACTTTAGTGGATCATGCGGGTCAGAAGATGATGATGATGATGATTGAAAACATGGATTTGACCTCTGGTTCATGCAGGGTGGCGCGCCTTGCCACACAGCCCAAGCCGCAATGAATTTTTTGGCCACCAAATTCCCAAATCGTGTTATCAGCCATCTTAACGATGTCAATTGGTCGCCTCGGAGCTGCGATTGAGCCCTTTGGACTTCTTTTTTAGGCTGAACCGTGAAGGACCGATGTTATGCAAACAATCCGGCAACGATTCAAGCACTTAAGGCCAATACCATCCAAAAGCCCGTAACCACCAACAAGGTCTTTAAAAATTGGGGTGACAGAATGTGCCACTGCGAAGCCAGCCGAGGTAGCCACTTGAACGACGTTGTATTTCATAATTAATGTGAATATTTGTTTTTACTAATAAAGCCATAATACATGGAAAAAATCGAATTTTGTTCATTCTACTGCATTTTTAAAAATTGCAAATATTTGTACATTTGCATTCAAAATTTAAAAAATTATTAAGAATATGTATGTACATGTGTCAGTGGCTTGGCGTCATATAAGCCAATTCCTACCGGGTTACCTTTTAAAATTCTACTTTTCAACAAGGTATCAATATAGCAAGAAACATGAATCTTAATAAGTGCATATTAACACAATATTTGTGTGTTTCCTACACCTGACACGCAAGCAACAAATTCTACCAGCATACAAGTCCACAACGTACTAGTCGATAGTCAACCGCTTCCATGTAGTTCTACACTGCTCCACGCATATGCATACACTACACACATCGTTGCATGCTTATTCTGCAACATCACATACTCCATAGGCCACAGGCGCAGAGCATCATTCTTGGGCGCAGAGTAACCCGAACAATGTCGGGTTATGAAATATGTGGCTGGTTAGAACAAATTGGGGGGAGCACACGAGAGATCTCCAGCGCGCTCGATTCTAACTCATCAGGAGTTATGCTCAAGCGCAACCAGGCGAGTTTTTGAACTTGGTGTAAACACCTCGTCCTGGGTCTGCAAGCGGTCGCCTACCTGATGGAATCGCATTCAAGGCGCGCTTCGAAGGTCGTGATGCAGAGGACATTCGTGCCACGAGATCAAACCATCGAAGCATAGCTATTTCCGTTCGAAGAAGTAAAAAAATTGAGTTCAATCACTTGTCTTGTCCAATCCTACAGCAGCATTACTCCTCCCATCACTCGTTAAAAAAGACCCCGAGATACGTGAACTTCTCCACTTGCTTCACTGGGACTCCACTAACATGAATAGTGCATTGAACAGGCCTTCTGGAAATGACTATTATCTCTGATTTGCCCACGTTAACCTTCATCCCAGCATCTGCACATACGGCAACAAATCTATCGAGTGCGCGCTGGTGTTTCCTCTGGGAGGATGTGAGGATAACTAAGTCATCTTCCAAAAAAAAGATGACTTATCCTCAAATCTCCCGATGTGAAACATTCCTCGCCTCGACTGCGCTGCAACATCCAGTCCATATATATAATGAAAAGTAGAGGCGACAAGACGCAACCTTGGCAAGATACGACTTCTGCCGACTTACCTTTTAAAATTTTCCACGCTACGCCACTGATATGTGTGTACTACTTTTCAACTGTACGACTTTCCATCGCACTTCACACAAAAAGACTTATTTTCAACATGTGCTTCACATTTTGCAAATCTACTTCGATTGTTTTTTGTTTTCGTACTTTGCTTCACTTTCTGTGCTCAGTATTCAAATCCTTAGTCGAATCGAGTGTTACCGACGATTAGGCCTACCGGGGATACCTGAATGAAAAGGCCTACCTCTTGTGTAATGTGGAAACTGCCAATACAGCAGAATGGGGACCCAAGTCTTGCATATGGCGCTCAATTGGAACGGGCCACCGCCGGCTGAGGCCCAGGTCCACCCGAACTGTAGCGTCAGCAGAAGAATAATAATAACTTCAAACATTGTAAGGTTTGAGCATGTGACATGAGAAGTCTTTAGTCTCCCCTTTCCATTTGTCCATCATACAGTTGAAAGAAATCTGATTAAGGAGGTAGTTTGGAACACAATCACAATCATGTACAAGTCACGTGCACGTTTATAAAAACACCAAGAATTAAGACCAATGGTTGCTAGGTCTAATTCTACCGCTCACTGTAGCGTTAGCCAACAAATAACCGACACAGTCCCTGGAATATCATTCATTTGGATATGCGTGATATTAGCATCTGCGTGAAACGCGTACTACGTGTACATTCACTCAAAGCTACTGTGTGGTGCGGCGATCACGCGGGACGAGTGTTTGGGTCGCACTTTTTTTTAAAGACTCCACAGGAACGCTACAGGACCATCATGAACGTCTTCATACTGCCTGAATTGGATGAGCGGGGCTTAGTGAACATGTAGTTTCAACAATACGCACACACAGCACGAGCCAGAATGGATACTGTGAAGCTGGCAGCGTAACCTCCCGATTTGGCATCGCGAGCAAGATCGCCCTATTTAACCATCCCAGACTTCTTCCTTTGGGTCTACTCAAAGTCGCGGGTTTATGCCAACGAGCCTCAGACAATGGCAGCCCTTAAGGACATTCGACAGGAATGCGAAAAGTTATCACCGGAAATCTAGCGGAAAGTCATGGAAAATGCTATAAAGCGCGCACAAGTGTGTATCAAAACTGGCGGCAGCCACTAGGTGGATATCAGCTGATCCACTTGACAGAACACATGAGTTAAGTTCACGTATATTCAGGACGCCCAGTTGATCACGTGAATTTAATTTTGTGCGTCACGCTCAGAATCTGAGGCTCTACCAGTCATCAAATACAAAAGTCAAGTATTATTTGTGAAACAGAACAGCAACAATTCGTGTGTATGCCACAAATGAGAGCGAAATCGTTTAATGAGCCCTACAACAAGCGGTTTACGTAGATGCAGAATTATTTATGTACCATGCCCATCGTAGATTCTGGCGAGTCCTTGAGAAACCCCTCTAATACGGAGAGAAGTCTCCGGCACTCAGTACAATGATTCAACAAACAACTCCCGAAAAACCACTTTCAACTCTAAATCGCGCAGATCATGTGATATGGGACCACTTTTTAAATTAAAAATACTCCTCTCACCGATGTTCAACGACGTGCCAGTCGAGCCACTTTAACATCGACTACCGTGATACTCACCTCGCGCTGCTGCTGTGTGCTCCTTTGCAGCCGTTAAAAAAACGAACAACAAAAAGCTAAAAACAAGAAACAAAACAATTACACACTCGCTCCCAGAATGCCCCGCCGGAATTGAATATCAAAACTCACTTCTGAAACACAAACAAAACGCGAAAACCCCGTTCAGACGTCCTCGTGTGCTCCCAGCGACACCGGAAAAGCAAATAAACACATCAATCATCCATCCTTCTGTGGATTGTAGTTCACGAACCATGAACCGTGACTTCTCTGGCACTCAGCCAGTGTGTGTGCGGCGGGTTTTGGGTGGGGGCGCATATGAGCCCCTGTGTGTGTGTGTGCTATATTAGGTATCCGTATCCCAGTTGCAGGTTGACGTAAGCGAATTAAAAATTAATAAAACAAGAAAAAATAAACGACCAACGAAGCTTGTGATGCCCCGAAATACGATTTCATTTATTTTTATCAGTAAGCCATGAATCCTTAAGAGGTGTGTGTGCATTTTTATCCAACAGCCACGCATACGTGGCGAACGAAGAGCCTTGAATTGGGGTTTAATTTAAGTTCACCACCTCCTCGGCGCGTTTCAATGCCTTGGTGGCTTCCCGCTTCCACTCGCAGGGGCTGATGGAACCGACTTTCAAGTGCTGAACTTCATAAATAACCGGCCTCGTGTGGCATTTAATGTGGGCGTGGTGAACAATTTGTCCAGGCCTCAAACGAAAACAATCAATCCGAACTTGAACCGAACGAAGTCATTGATTAGACAAATGCAAGCGTTCCTCGGACACTGGAACAGCACTGATGCTGGTTCATATCCATAAATAGACAGGCGATGAAAGCAATAATCAATCACAGCGTGCCATATCGGCTTCAGTAATGAAAAGAAAAGGACGAAAAAAAAACCCTGCCAATCCATATCTCAATTCGATTTCCGAAAAATCTACTCTCAGCACTCAGCCTGAAAGATGAGAGCAAATGGAAATATCCAATCGTCACAGAAGGAGGAGTGACGTCTGCGAGACGGATCATAGGAGGACGGCAGAAAGGAATGCATCCCTGGGCCATGCACACGAATGTCGCAGATAGAGGCGGATGTGTCCGAGAGCCGATGTCATAGCAATTGGATTTGCTATGCATTCATATCACAGCACAGTCTTCGGCCGAGTGTGCGACAATTTCACAAAACCCACTAAGACTGAGCACTTCGTCGATGGCACGACGATACGTTTGACTATCGCACACTCGTCGCAACTGCAAGTTGTCACATATCGATAACGTCGAACGGTCTAAACAAACCTACATCTGTAGCCACAAGGGTATGAGATATGTGTGTCCTCGGCTGACTGGAAGGAGCATAGATTTCTGGATAAGGACAAAAAAAAACACTTTCTACTGCGTGCAATGGTGCACCGTACAACTGTCTGGGATTATGCAGATTATCCGTCCTCTGGCCGGCGGACAAAAAGGACGTCGGTCCATGGGAAGGGGTGCATGCGGTCCCATCTGCACGCAGTTAACCCTTGCGGTGATCGATCATCGAATATTCAACAAATTTTCGACCTAACCTTTAAACACTGCATATGACTCCGGGGCGAATTACTCGTGTCTATGCCGTCAGTTTTAGCAGACGGGAATCGAGGACGAATTTGGGAAACAATCATGCATACGGGCGGGTGGAAATTGCTGAGGTCAACACCCAATCACTGATGGCATCGATTAGTGGCAACACAACTCATTTGTTTGATTTGAAATTAAATAGAAAGCCACTTTCATCCAACAAGAGATGTCGTTTTAACTGGCTTAGGCTTTGTTTGGCACCAGTTCTTCAAGCACTCACCAGATGACAGACGTCGGGTGGCACGACGAGTGGAATATCTCGTTCATAGGATTGGAAGATTGTTATGGCGGTCGTTGCAGCGGTCGTCTTCATATAGAGGTCAAGTGGAAGAAGGCTTAGCAATCAAAGACCGCCCGTTTTGGTCTGACAATCGCTATGTACATCTACAGCATTGTTTCGGGGTTTGGTCCCCATTTTTTTACCAAGTATCCTCGTGCTGCAACGATAAGGCTCTTCGAATCCAGGCGTCCTGGTTCGAGGGGGAGTGGAAGACTTCGAAGAGTGGAAGTCATCGTGGATGCAAGACTGGACTTGATCATGAATGGATCGCTCTAACAGTGCACGCCTCACAAGTAAGTAAGCTTTCCACGAACAGTGGCGATAATATTGTTTTTGTATAAAATACACTCCTTTTTTTATGGTTTTCTGCAATGGATGGGGAATATTTGAAGGTTGCTACCAACTCAGGGTACTATCATGTTTCTCGAGTTCATCGCAACACATCTCTACACCCATCAACCAACCCCCTGCAGAACTGACTTTAGCTATAACTTTGGCTGGTGAACAATTAGACATGCATTACTCAGGAAGGCAGCCTTTTGTTTCGTGCTCGGCATCATTCCGGTTGGAACACACTAAAGATCTTCGCTAACGCCTTGATGGCACTTAGCCTGTTCACTGGCTTGAGCATCGTTCAGCTTTCACTAGCCGCATGTGCTGCCCTGCTCTAGTCGAAGTAGAGCGTAGGAGGATCAAGGTTCAGGAAGTTACGATTCTGTGCTCATCTGTAGCCCTGGCACTCGAAACAGAGGTTCTTGCATCAGCGATGAATTCCCAACTTGGACTTTCAGTGAAATTCCAGAGGCTTCAGTGACTTCTTGCACTCGAACAGATAACATTCAAAACTCTATAGAAATTCGATGGGACCGTTTTACAGAACATTTTGCTCGGAAGCACATTACAGACAAACTCGTCGCACATGGCGAAGTGAAAGACGTTCGAATCTGTGTGTGCGGAAAATTTGCTCCGGTGTCAGCCATTGGTTCGTACTTTTTCGGAAATGAAAATGGTCATCGTTCTCGATGTTTTTCGTTGGGCTCAAATCGAAGATGTGTGTGTGGAAGACAAGTGGCTTCAATAAGACTGTGCCACATCTCATAAAATACCCATTTTGTTTTTTAATTCCAATAATGAAGGGTGTTTTTCTAGAGTTATAGAACCTTAGGTTGGCAGCACTATTTTAACTGGCGGCCATTTTGTCAGCTGTCAAGTGATTTCTTCTTAGTTTGGTTTGGCATTTCAACATGAATCAGAAATCAGCTAATAGAGATATCCAACCTCCTCGTCACTTGCCCCTGAAATTTGTTTGACAGATTGTTGTATTTGTACCATATGTGAATACGTGGGAGGCGTTTCGAACAGCTGAAAGTTTTCCCCTTCGAAATAATGAGGTGAAGCAGTGCATTTTGCTTAAAAAGCGCTCGTTATTTGAGCGTTATTTCAAATTCATACGTTACACCCCAAAAAGCTTAAAACACAGATTGTGTTCAGAAGGTACATTCATATACCTGGAAGTATATTGGAATGCGCTGATCATTGACATGTTACAGTTGAATTCAAATATTTTGCCTTTGAAATATTAGAAAATAGGTAAAGCAAAAGGGTTTTAATATGATTTTGTGGTTGAATTCAATTTGTAAATACTCATTCACAATTCATAATAATGTCACTTTAACATTGTATATCTATCGATTACTCAAACACTTAATTCCGCTAATTAATTCGAATTAATGGTGTTGCAGCAGAAGTCATTACTTGAAGCATTTTAGTTTTGGACTGATATTTGAAAATGTGTCCTACATGTCCATTTTACGCAGTTCGTAAAGCTTTGCTTTAATATTAAAATGCAATTTGTGAAAGAAACTTCTTTATCGCATGTTACAATACTATTTAATTTGCTAAACTTGACGAACATCACTCATGGAAGGTTTTCAGATCGTGGGCAAGTTAAACATATTGGAAATGCATTTGACACTGTTACGGGCAAAATATGATTTGGAGTGGTAAACAACTGAAAATATAAAAAGACACCACTTGTGAAAGTATGCGTAAAATATAGCTTCCGAATAAAGAAGTATGCGTGTTTTGCGGTAGGTACACGGGTTCAAAAGTTACAGATTTATATCCACCTCTCCCATACAAAGGGACCACTGTGCGCCGGTATCCAATGCAGCACACCCAAGTAAAGAAGGACTTTAACCAACTCGTTGTACACACCAAAGACTGTTGGTTGAGGTACAAATTCACTACGGACTGAAGCGCCATACACAGAAGGAAATTAGATGGCCCCTATGTGATGCGTGTTTTGCGGTAGGTCATGGTATTTTTGGCTGGAAAGTTGAATATCTCTATTAGTTGATTTCTGACATGAATAGATTGACGCCTGAACAACGCTTCCAAATTCTGCAAATTTATGTTGAACATCATGGTTCTGTTCGAAATACGTATCGCGCATTTGTAAGCGAATTTTGTTTAACGATGAAACTCACTTCTGGTTGAATGGATACGTCAATAAACAAAACTTCCGTATTTGGAGTGGTGATAATCCTCAAGTGTATGTTGAGACACCGTTCCATGCACAAAAAACTGACTGTTTGGTGTTGGTGGAATAATTGGTCCGTAATTCTTTAAAAACGATGCTGGCCAGACCATGATGTGCAGGAGCTGTGGTTTAAAAAAGACGGCGCAGCATGTTGCACAGCTCGTGCCACAGTTGATCTATTGAAGGAACCGTTTGGTAACCGCTTAGTTTCAGATTACGGACCCATGAATTGGCCTCCAAGATTGTGCGATTTAACGCCGCTCGACTATTTTCTGTGGGGATATATGAAGTCGCTAGTCTACGCCGATAAACCCGATACAATTGACCACTTGGAGGACAACATTCGCTGCGTTATTGTCGATATACGACCACAAGCCACAATGCCTGCTCCTCCGCCAATGCCTGCTTCTGCAGACGACATTTGTATTCCATTCATAATTTGAAGATCCAGACAATCGGTTTTTAATTTGAATTTACTTTCTGAACCACAATGTGGATAACTTTGAATTAACCTGCCTAGTGCGCTGTCCACAAGTGAATAGGATGATGGCATGTAAGGTCAGCTACCGACAGTAGTCAGCCGCTTCGTTGTAAGAGCCAGGCAAATAGTAAATCCCCAAGTTTATTTTTTCTAAAGTCCAACTGCTCTTCTTTCTGGATGCAAGATTCTGTGTCGATGGAGCTGCTGGTTATGTTGTTTAAAGTGTCAGTCTGGTTCAAGTATTCGTAAGTATCGCTTGTGTGACTTTTCAGTTAAAAATCTAATATCAGCCGTTCATGGAGCTTAAAAATGGCACACAGCATACAAAAAACTAAGATACAATGCCACAAGTAATCGGGAGATGCATTGTTGGAGGCTTTAAAAAGAATACGCTAAGAAAAATTGGCCATAAGAATGGCAAGCCGGGAATTCGGGATTCCTAGGGGCACGTTGCAGGTTCGAATTTATTGTAGATTCATTTATTGTAGAGAAACCCAGAAGAATTTGACCCTAAACAATTCTCAATGCCGCGGAGGAACAGGCTCTTGTAAACTGGCTTACAAATCTGGGATAATGTGGTTTTCCGCAGAAACCCACAGACCTTTTAAACACTGTACATAATTCGAGACTAATGGTACTACGGATTTGTAAAACGTAAATGGTTTAGTGTTCTGAGACCGGAGGATATTTGGAGAAAATCGATGCGGCAGACTGGACGTTGCTACAAGGGTGTTTAATGGCGACTAAACTTCCTTCTGCCTATCTCCAAAAACACGGAATGTTTTGGTCCCTAAAAGTTGGAAGAACCTATACAAGGTTTCATCTGGGTATGGGAAGGAGACATGATAAAGGCCGTTTATCCATACATAGCTATCATTAAAATGAATCATGTAAAATATTGATTTTAGATTTTAAGAAGTTAAGAATATTGGGCTAAGAATAATGATTTTTTTAAATTTTTATTTAAACGAATACTTAATTCGAATTCGTTAATTATTTAAGCCCGCCTTTATTAGTTCCCTGGTGCATTGCAATGATAGCTTTAACTGGCCTCTAATGGAGGCTGACTACGGGATCTGAAGGGGCTGACTACTGAAAAGGCGACTGAAAGGCGTTTGTTCCAACTCTCTGCACAATTTTGAGATTTGTTTCTATTTGTTTCACATCTCGTAAAACCCTTTTCATCGTACTGTGAGAGCATTGATATTTTTCACGCAATTCAGATTTTACTCTTTTGTTTGGAAGCGTCTATTATTTTGAATTTCTGTTTGATGGGCAAACTTTTTGTTGCCACTCATCTTCGATTTTGTCCAGAAGCATCTACAACGAGATGTTCAAATCGTGTTTGGGTTGTGGCTATAAAAAACCCTTAGCCTATCTCAGAGTTTGCTTTAAAGTCAAGCATACTGCTTTATTTTCACGCATACTTCTTAAGGCTATAGAGCACCTCCAAGTTGCTCTTAGATCGCTGAATCGCTGAATCGCTGAAATCAAGGGGCCAGGGAGGTAGAAGTTGAATATCGCGTTACTGAATTATTTCTGGTTTTGCCAAAAAGACCGCGCTATTCGAAAAACGCTGATCTATTAACCGAAAACTTTGGATGTATTCAGCTTCAATTAAGCCGGTGGTAAATCAATTATGCGGTTTTCAATTAACCGTGCAAATACGTGTATAGCTTATATAGGAAATATTCGAGCTCCCTTTTTTCGTTCAATTAAATGGGAAAATCAATTAAGCGAGCTTCAATTAAGCGGCGATCACTGTATATCAAAATCATTAAATGAAGCGTCTATTGCTGTCAAATACAATTTTATTGACTCTACGCCCTTAGATTGGTCCAATACTGTATATGAGTTAAAGTCTAACCATATTGAGGGAACATAACGTGAAGTAACTTAACGATTCAAGCGAATGCACGGAAATTATGCACTGTGACAATACGGACGCCTCGTAAGGTTCCTTCGCTCTTGCCTTCTAAAGTGCGAGTGAAATGAATTCCTCTATACATACGTACTGAAAGGCCCAAACTCATAGAATCCGTTGCGTTTAGTGCGTGCGTTGCAAGGAGTTCCTAGAAAGAATGAGTACGTTGCGTCCGAAATCCATGCAACCCACTACGAGCCTTCTGAATAAAATGATTTAGGTGAAGAGAACCGTCAAAGTATGAAAAAGTTAAAAGTTGACCAACTTCATCTGTCATGGGCCACATTTGCTGTCTCTTTCCCTGCCATTAGGGCTTATGAGATGTACAACCTTCGACATTATGCATCGCACGCATTAGGTTCTATGGGTTTGATCCATTAACGTCGTTTGCTATTCGAATTTTGGCTACTTTACAAGAAGCAATTACGCACACTTTGAAATGTGACGATGCTTCTGGTCCTTACGCTTTCTTTCCTTACGCCATTATTGTTTGTCGCCAAGTCTCTCTATATAGAAGATCGCTTAGAACGGCTACCTTGTGAAGATATGGCCACCGTTTCACTCCTGTTGGGATGTCTCCATATGCGCCCTCCATGTCTTTCCCGTGCGAGAGTGATTGGAAGTTCGATTAGCGTCCATTTCACATCAATTCTATCAAAACCTAGTCCAGTCTGTGTGAACACATATCGTTTGCATCTCTAGCATAATACGCGTCCATCCCCATGTCAGAGATAGAGACAGATTTCCGAAATCGCATCAAAACTCAAGTGATACACGTCCCAGCTTCATTTGAGTGTTCAAAATGCAACCCACTCCTTCTGTGTTGAATCAATAAACTTCAGTGCTTCCGCCATCTCCGACTCAACTCCTCCCAGTGATATGCGTCGCGTAGGTGTCAACAGAACGTTGGAACCAGTCGGCATTATGCACAGCCACATATGGGGCAAATAGACTAGCCGCCCATCTTCCAAGAAGACCGTCACTTCGGCCCTGGATCTGCGACTTCCTCGGCAAGGTAATGCGTTGCAGCGTGTCTGACTGCAAAATGATCTCGGGCTTGTGGAATTTATGTCTCCTCAAGTCTTCTCCATCTCATGCCACGTGCACACCATGGGAAAAAGCATTTCTCGCAGTCGTCGCAGTTTCACCGCATCTGCATATCCCCGGTCTGGAATTGCTTATGGGATGAAAACAAACCGCTTTACTCACCTCAAAGCAAGCGTCCTTTGTTGTCTGAGAGGGATCGCTTTCCTCATACGTATGTATGAACGAGTTTAGAGTTCGCTTTGTGCGGAGTAACCAATTTGAATGCGAAAGGAGATGGCGGTGAATCTTTTGATTGATTTTGCATTCACTTTTTCCTTGTTTGCCGAGGCAAGACGATTGCACCTTTGTGCTGCTTGTGTTTTTTGTCTTCGGTTTCAGTGCCCTTTTTTTGTGGTTAAACAAAAGCAGTTTGTCGAAGTAAGTAATGATGATCCTCAAAGGACTCTGTACTACGATTACTCGGAAGAGGTAATCCTGGACGGGGAAAGGGTAGAGCAACCGCAGTCGCTTGGAACTGACGGGTGTTTTTGAAATTTGTGACACGGTACGTCTATACGTGGAGCTAAGCAGATTTGTATCAAAATGGTTTCATATCGGTCCAGTACTCTTTGAACACAATAGACTGAACTTTGTGGAATGGGCATGGTTTGAGGGGAAGTAATTGATAAAGGAAATGCTCATGTCGGGCACAAATGGTCGGGAATGTAAAGGTAATCCACGGGAACAACACTCAACTAGCTATATCAACCTCACGCTCTGACTAAAACTGTAATATTTAACTGCTATCACCTGATATAGTCTATATCGTTATGAGACAATGCTAGGATAGATAATCATAGGGTAGTTGGATATGGCGCCCAACACACGAATGCCTAGTTATGGGATGAAGTGAAGACTTAAAGTGAATTACTTCACGTATCATATATCCAACGCGATCATCCCTGAATCAGAGGTTGTTACAAAATTGAACTTGCGTTGGATCCGGTGGTCCAAGTTTAAAAGCTGACTTGAAGCAAAATCTACTTGCAGACAGTAAGCCACGTCATAATAGGTCCCAAATAGGAATCGGAGGAGCAACTTAATTGAAGAAATCGAAACTGATCTGATATTGTGGTCGTTACACTGATTTCCTGCATCAAGAAAGCTCTCCATCTACTGGAGCAGTCCAATTTATCCAACGTCTTGGAGGTAGTAACTCTTATAAACGATGGACTATGAGGGCAAATAAGCAAATAAATATATGTATATATATTGTCATACAGCTGAACTAAAGTCAACGGATCGGTTTGCTTTGGAATATGAGGTTGTCTTAGAAGAACACAAACGGAGCAATCGACCATATCCTCTTCCACTCTCCCTTCGATATATTCTGCAGCAACAGTACAGCCTCATCGGTTTTGAGGCTTAGGTTGGGTTAGACTGAAACAGACTTAGATCCTGTCTGGATCCATTGTGATATCACAACCTTCTGATATCCAAGTGGTCTCTTCAGAGATTTTCCACTTTATTATTGGGTTACAACACGTTTGTTAGAAATGTTAGACATTTCTTCTAGGCTGCTCAATGATTAGTCAACTAGCGTGCTTTTCATTGTTCTTGCTAGGGTTGGACAGGTGCCGAGGTAGTGTAGTGTGGTTTCTACTTCTTCCTCATTTCTGAAGCTCCTACAAAAGAAGTTGTAGGAGGTTCCAATCTTCTTGCATGTGACTTGTGAGACCAAGATAGAATGACCTGTGATCATGTCTACGACGTTAGGCAGTCGAAGGGCACAGATCGCAGATATTCCGAGTCCGGCACCGATCAGGAATCTTCGCCAGCTTGCCAGATACCTCCGATACAATCCGACTACCGAACCACTGCACTGTATTTTAAGCGAAAGTAACAGCTGTTCAAAAGGCAGCCACCCGACCATCAACGAGCCCAATAGACGGGATATCTATGGATTTATACATAGACAGTCAGGCGGCCATAAAAGCTCTGGACACACCGTCAATAAACTCCAAGATGGTAAAACTCTGACGTCTATCTTTAAGGAAGATAGCGGCCAGATGTAATCTTACCCTATGCTGGGTCCCCGGGCACAAGGGTATGCCGGGAAATGAAAGAGCTGATAAACTAGCCAAGAAAGGAGGGTATGCCAATGGCCAGCAGATCAGGAGAACAATAAAATCGCGATTGATGACGATTGCGAAAAACGATACAAACCGCAAATGGTCGAGTGGAACTGGACACTTGCAGGACATCGAAGGCGATCTGGCCTATTCTAAATCAAGGAAGGACTGATTACCTCCTAAAGCTAGACAGGAAGGTTGTCAGTAGACTGATAGGGGTGCTAATTGGCCACTATCTTATAGGCAGCTATGCCACAAGACTTGGGCCACCTTATAACGACTTCTGCAGAAGCTGCATGGATGAAGAATAAGAGTAAACATTTCTAAACTACCTCGCAACTTTTCCTGCACTTGCGGAAACAAGAAGAAGACTACTAGGCGAGAACTACTTCAACAACCTTGAGGATCTGAGTAACATTGATCCAAAGGACTTCCTACAATTTCTTAAAGCATCTAAATGGCTATAAAAGAGGTCAGAAGAAATCACACATGGCCAACAAATCCCAAGACGAATACAAAAATCCCAAGAGGGAATAACTACAAGGTCAAAGCGTAAATGGGTTTTGGACACAAAGCCGAACGTGACAGCACAATGAACCGGATAGTCTATGTGAGCATGACTTCGAAATCAGTCATTCAGTCACCCTACCTCCAAATGAGAGCTCCTAATGCAGCAAAAAAAAAATGAGAAGAAAACAAGCAAATATGTATATTACAGTAATAACATCTGATAGGTCCATAACCAGGCTAGCGTGGGAATGTCTACAGAAGCTTAAGAAGCTGAGTAGGAGTAACAGAGTAAGACTCTGTTGGATACCTGGCCATACAGGGATAGAAGGCAATGGAATTGCCGACTTCCTGGCCAGTAAAGGACCATCGGAACATTTTATAGGCACCGAACGATTTTGCGCTATAGGAAATCACGGCCTCAGGGAAGAGTTCAGTAAACTAGAAAGAAGAAACCGGGCAGATACATGGAACAGCTCATGATATGAAGCCGGCCAAGAAACTCTTGGATCAACATAACCGCAAGAGGTTTGAAGCATGTATCAGAATGAGCAAAAACAACCTCCGTCTCCTAACAGGCATCCTAACAAGGCACTGTAAACTCAGCGAGCACCTAACGAAACTAGGGGTATCAGAAGAAGGTCTCTCTCGCAGATTCTGCGTTTAATCTAATGAAATTCCAGAACATATACTGCGATTTTGTGCGGCGTTAGGCCACAAAAGACAAATATATCTGTACAGTCACCTAATATCGGATTAAGAATTGAAGACAGTAGAACCAACTCACATTCTCAGATTCCTAAAGGAATGTGTCTTAGAGAATCTCTTCCACCTTCGCGCAATAGGAGCAAGTAACCCTCAATATGACTCTGAAAAGAGCTGCATGGAAGGGGAGCTCTTAAGAAAGCAATGGTATGAATAGGGGGCACAATAGATCTAAAGGTGGCGGTGCAATTTACCCTTATCAACAATAATAATAATAAGAGGTAACCGGATCTTCACACTTCGGCTGATCCTGGTATTGACCCAGGAAATGCAGGTCGACACCCACCGCCTATGTCTGGTTCTGACTTGCCTGCCAAACTCGTCCTGCGAATTCTCGTTGCTCTATGTCGGTAACGAACTCACCAATTAATATCAAAAATGGAGTTGATTTAGACAACATCGACGTCTTGGACAGACCATCACAATGGGCAGCTATATTTTCGAGATGGTGGAAGACTTCGTCTACCTCGGTTCCGCAGTAAACTGTATAAACAATATCAGTACCGTGATCTGACGCTTGCCAACTATTGTTTCTTCGGGTTCAAGAGGCAATTGAATAATAGAGTTGTCTCATGAAAGGACCAAGCTGACATTATGTACGGCACTGATCATCCCAGTCCTGTTGTACGGCGCAGAAGCATGGACAATCTGAAAAGCGGATGAGGAAGTCTGTGGTCTCTTCGAGAGAAAAGCTTATTTTGGTCCTGTTTGCGTTGATGGAATCTGAAGGGGAAGGTGTAACCACAAGTACACGGGCTGTACAGCGACATGTGTCTAGCCATGCATCTACGGATGCAATGTTAAATGTGGTTAAGCCATGTAGAACGCATGGACAACATAACTCCAACACGAAGAGTCTTCCACTCCGAACCTGTGGGACAACGACGTTAAACGACGAGTAGAAGGGCCTTCTCCGAATGCCGAGATTTGAAAAGCATTTTTTGCAAGTCGTACTCTCTGAACATTGTTACTGCCTCGAGAGAGGTAGCGCCAGTTATTGTGAAAGTTGTTTGTGCCGGAAATCGAGTACAGACATCAGACACCCAGCTTCGAACGCTTGTCTATGAATCTAGCAAATAGGGGCCAAGATTAGGCTACTCTTCTTCGCTATTACCTGCAACAAAATGAAGCTGGACAACATGTCGTGCCTTTCTCCTTAAACTCTGCGGGCATTTCAAACAGCCAACGAGTGGTAATTTATCTATTGCTTCATTTCGAGGGGAACTGTGTTGTTATTCTATCAACAGCAACAGCATTCCTTCTCAAATCTGTTTTGTTTTGTGCTGCCTGATGGCTGATTAAGTCTACCTCTGGGCGCCAGGCTTGGCATGTATTGCGGCTTTAAAAACCGCTAATATTCGCCAACGTCTTGTGTATTTCTTGCCACTAATGAAGGTACGCCTCTGTTATAGCAATCCCACTCGTTAATTACGCGAAAACATAATGAAAACGTCGAAAGGTCGATCCAATCGATAATTATAAAGAATCCTAACTGCGTACATGCAATCTCACCTGAGTGATAATTAACATCAATTATCAAGATGTGGGGGTGGACTCGCATGTGTGTGTGTTTGTGTGTGTGTGAGGAGGTTTGGGGCATGGTCTGTGATTAAATTTCAATTAACCATCGGGCCCCGTAGTCTTAAAGAATACAACAACTTCGCGGCGAGCTACCAAGAGGCAACAGCACAAAGCCAGCGGAAAATGAGAATCGATCGACTGCCAACGTGGTGGTGCCCGCGGCCGCGGCAGGGGGAATTCTCGCTGAGTCTTGGGGTTATGTCCTAATTAATTATAATAATATAGCATCGCACGGCGCAGCGTGGCGGTCCTTCGGCGGCGGATGCGGTGGGTGGTTGGTGGACAAATATCTCAACTTTGGATATAATTCTCGGATCCTTCCCTTTGGCAATGTCATCATTGAGGGAAACCTCGCGCAGCTAGTGTGTGTGTGTGTGCGGATGGAGAGGTACGTATAAAGGGAACATTTGCCAAGAAAATTGGTGTGCTCCATCGTTGTCGCCGTCATTTGCTCGGGTCCACTCAGATGCACATGCACTCGTCCTCGTCCTCGTCCTCGCCTTTGTCGCTGTCGTAGTCCATAGTCCGTAGTCGTAATGGTTGTCGTTGGCGTCGTTGTCCTTTTCGTCCTTTTGGTGTCATTTTGGCTTTTGCAGATTTTCGGTTTTAAATTTCTTCTTCCGTTTTCCTTTCTGCTATGACATCTCATAAATATTATGCGACTCGCTCATCCGTAAGGAGGTTCGGATGGATATTCCGAGTTCGTTTTCCTTCCCCCCATCTTCAAGCGTTTTTTTTTTTTTTTGTTCACCTTACTCCTCCTCTGCACGCTATCCATCCCTCTTCATTTTTATTCGGAATTCCTGTGTCTTTGGCGCTTGATGGCCGGGCGGATGGTGAGACGCGAAATTTTTAACTTTCTGGAATAAATTGTGTGTGCATTTGCTGCAGAACGGGAGGGAGGACGAACAAGTTTAACGGACTGCATGCTGCACATAACAAAGGGAAATCTTATTTTGAGGGAATTTTCCAATTAGGAGTTATGCATTCCCCCATCGTTGGTCTTCGAGAGGGAGGGGGTGTGAAATGATGGAATTTTGAAATTAAATTTTGCGAAAGAATGATGACACGAAAATGGAGTCGGAGTCGGGGAACCCAGTGAAAGTGACATCAAAAGAGACATCGTTTGCGACTGGAAGGGCTATCTTGTCAACAGAAGGGGGTTTCTTTGCGAGTGCATTTTCAGAATTCGACTGTCGGATCGGACTGAATTTATTCGAATCGCTCTTTGCGGATTTTCGCATTTTTTAGTACAAACAGAGATGTTAACCTGAATGGAGACAATTTTAAGGAAGTTTACTCGACTACTTAGACATTTAAGAAAGTGAGAGCTGCAGACTGCATTTGGTGGGATAAAGCTGTTCAAATCTGTGAGGCCCTCCTTACAAGTAGATGCTCAAAAGCACATATTCTACGAAAAACTTTCGCAGATTTAATCCGGACACTAGCCGGTGTCCAGAAACCCATTTCGGTTTCGCAGACTCACATCAGACATACAATAGTTTTCTGACTCTTCCAAGTTCGTTTTTTTTAGAGCACCTATTCCCCCACAGACCAACTACTAGCGTTCCCATCATGAGGGAGACAACCATGCAGAACATGCCGGCAATAACACCAGCTGAGCTGTTCGAAGCAAGTAAGAAGATCGGTGATAGCAAAACACCTAGTTCGCATGGTATCCCGAATAGGGCAGTTAGTGAAGTCGAGACAAGACGTTTTCATAACGGCAATGCAAAGATGTCTGGAGGCGAGGGTGTTCCCGACACCATGGAAACTGCAACACCTGGTGCTGCTCCCAAAGGGAAATAAGCCACCTGCAGAACCATCATCATATCGCCCAATATGCCTGCTCGACACGATAGGAAAGATTCTAGAGCGCATCATATACGGTAGGCTACGTGCGGTAGCTGAACAAAACGGAGCCCTGTCAGAACACCAATAGGGCTTCAGAAAATCGCTTTCTACCGTCGATGCCATAAAGGCGGTAGTAGATACAGCAGCTGATGCCATACAGGGGGAAAGATGGTGATGGGGGACGAAGAAATATTGCGCAGTGGTGACGCTTGATGTCAAAAACGCATTCAACTCGGCGAACTGGTCATCTATTAGGAGAGCCCTGGCCAGAATGGAAACACCGTACTACATGCGGAGGAGTCTCTGAATACCTCAGGAACAGGAATGTAAGGTACCACTCTGATGAGGGCGCTAACTACTACAACGTTTCCGCAGGAGTCTCTCAAGGATCGGTCCTTGGACCCCTCCTATTAAATATTATGTATGACGGGATTCTACGTCTGTCGCTACCAGATGGTGTGAAAGTAATAGGCTTCGCTGATGACATCGCAGTGGTCACAGTTGCCAAGCACGTCCACGAGTTGGAGTCTGAAAATAAAGAACTGGATGGAGTCTGCCGGTCTGGAACTAGCTGCCCACAAGACTGAGGCTGCCTTAATAACCATCCGCAAGAAGGAAACTTCCGGATCGGAATCAGAAATCAGATCAAAGGAATCATTGAAGTATCTCGGTGTCATGATCGACAATAGACTTCGCTTCAAACCCCACATCGAGTACGCAAGCAAGAAGGCATCGACGATGCAAGCGACACTCTCCCGAATGCTCCCAAATATCGGCGGTCCTGGATACGCTCGTAGGATCCTGTTGTCCAGAGTGGTCAGCTCAGTCCTGCTATACGCCGTCCCGATATGTGCTAGTGCACTGGCAATTACTGAGTGCAGGAGGAAGTTGTCGGCGCAGTACAGGCTCTGCGCAATCAGGGCCATCAGCGGCTTCCGAACCATCTCTGACGATGGAGAATGTGTTCTAGCCGGAATGATCCCCATTGACATACTCGCAAACGAGAGCCAGAGGGTTACCTTCGGCGGCCCCTGAATCGTCAGGAGGCAAAAAGGGTGAAGACGGAGGAAAGAGCGGCATCGATGACGCTGTGGCAAACCAGTTGGGATGACTCCGCAAAGGGCAGGTGTACCCATAGGCTCATTCCCAACATTGAATCATGGACGCAAAGAAAAATAGGGAACTGTAATTTCCATCTTTCAGTGTTCCTGTCGGGGCATGATGGCTATCGGAAATGCCTCCACAGGTTTGGCCTCCACAGGTTTTGCCCCGAATGTCCAGACGTGGATGAAGACCCGGAGCATGCAGTGTTCTACTGCACACGCTTCGCCGAAGACAGAGCGAATTTGCCAACCCCGGAGGAACTCGTACGCTACATGACGAGATCTGAGAGTAACTGGACAGAGGTCTGCTCTTTCATAGCTAACGTGCAGATTGCACTACGAAGAGCTGAAGCTCTAAGACGATCCCAAGAGGCGGCCTTGCAGAATACAAAAAATACAGCATAATTGCTAACCAGCCCCGTGAAGTAATACATACCGTCAAGTCCCGCGGGGAGAGTGGTTGAATTGTGCAGAGGTGTGGTTTAGGACGTAGGCGCGAGGACAAAGGAGAATAATATCCCGTGAATCGTTCATGCTGGTAACACGGGTTACCAGTATCTTGAAGAAGATTCCACATCCATCGGCGCAAACCATAAAAAAAAATGACGGGACTACAATTTGTCCATAAAGAGAGGTGTCCCTTATAAAGGGGTGTCCGTTAAGAGGAGTTTCAATGTACAAGTCAGTTCTTCAGCAGATTGTAGGCAGTTTCGCACTGAAGGAGTTGTTGCTAGCAATAAGCCAAGGCGTCCGTGTGATCTCACTGGTGGTTACAGAACACTGCCTCCGTTGATCTGTCTCCAGGATCATGTTGGACACCATTTTCTTGCCATCTGCATCGGGCTTGGTCGAAATCAGCCTCTTTCGTGGTAAGTTCTGGCACAGGCATGCATTCTTTCTCAATGTCTGTTCTTCATTTCGGCTGACAGGTGAGGAACTAATGTGAATCAGAGTTGACGCTAAGCTAAGTTGCAAGGTTGAGTTCATTCGGGCTTTTTTTAAAGCTGAAAAGCATCAGTCACCGAGAACTACATTGCACTCCTCGTCGCATCATGAAGATCTCAGACCCTTCGTTCAACCATCCCGAGTACATTGAAAAATGTTCGCAACAATTTGTATCTTCTGCAAGATTTTATCCGCAATCAGATATGCGTCATCGCAAACTCCCCTAGAAAGTTCGCCGAAACTCGGTCTGGCACTCGCCCCCCACCTCACACACTGACTGCGGCGCACCGCGCACCCCTGCAAGGCAGAATAAATCATTCAATACAATGTATCTACCTCCCACGAAACACCGGACTCCTCATTCGATTATCCCGCAATATTTTCCGATCCGCAGTGGATAATTATATTAAAAACTTTTCCGAAAAAAAAAGAAAAAAACTTTCCGCACTCGTAAAAGCCAACAGTTTGCCTCCACTTCGGCTGCCGTGTCCTTCTGCCCATCATTTCGTCTTGAGCTCTTCATCCTCAATTCAAAAACAAAAAAAAAATCCAATTAAATATAATGAAGAGGGTCGGACGTAACCGAAGCCGTATCATAGTTGCGGGGCGCTGCGCGTATAGCCATAACCATAAATCCATTTTAATCATGTAAGAAGCTGGGGAAGTCCGCCTCCACGGTGGATGGTGTGTCTTGAGCGACGGCGGCGGTGCAAAGACCGGCTCAAGAACCTTTTTCACTTTCATTTCCTTAATTAAATCAACGCGCCAGCTAACTTGATACCCAAACATCAAAACTGAAACAATCTCTCTTTGGTTTATAAAAAATTCAACTTTCGACCACTGCCAGGACATGAGCGCCCGAGAAGGTGGCATAGCGTGGGCGGCGCGGCTTTCGGTGTGGGCTTCGGATCGTTTTCCACTTCGATATTAATGTCTGAAGTGGTTTAGGGTCTGGACGGTGTGCTGCTGTGTGCGTCAGTGCGGCTGCAAAACTGTTCAATAAGATTGAAAATTAATTCGAAGTTTGCCTTTGCCTCCAAATAGACCCGCCGCGCCGCACTGCTGCAGAGTGCAGACCTCTCCGCCTGTCACATTGTGTCATGTTGTAGTTCTTATGTTTAAGGTTTCGCCGAGCAGTGTGGGCTGTTGTAAAGTTTTACAGTTGAGGTTGGACGGCATCCATTAGATGTTCAGTTGTCCGGGCAAGGCACTGCTTGGGAATATCTTATGTGGCAATGAAATGTAATTGAGAGCTGCTGCGTTAGTTAAAATAAGGGATTTACTTGCTCGAGAAACATCTTTCAGTTCATGAGATTTCTTACCGCGACGAGACAGCGTGGACGAAGTTATTCGTCTGTGCAGTGCGGTGCTCGTTCAGGACAGCCGATGCTGTCCGTCTTCGTGAGCGAAACATTGTTTCTTGTTAAGAGATAGCTGTGAGTGATGCAGTCCGGGGTGGACTTGGCGCAAGCTTCTGGAGTTGTGCCTGTGAGGAGGTCCTTCCAGGAATGGAGGGAATTCTTCTTCGAAGTTACACCCTCGTTGAAAGTTAGGTATCGTAGAAACGAGAGTCTGGGACCGAACCAGTTTAAGCTTATCCAAAACTGACGTACACTGACAGTTGACCACATTGATCAACTTGTTTGATCATTTTTTTTGGAGAAGCTAGCAAGAGCAGCGCACCAGCGCTTTGTTTGGATATGCCAAAACGGGAAGATTATCATTCGACATTCGCCAGCCCACTGTACCTTCATGCAGAGGGTATGAAAGTTTACAGAATACCCTTGCGAATCAGACCTATCGTGTCCAAGGACAACAAAGCTTTAGGAGGAATCGAGCCGTTAAGACCAATACCATAGTTGCCATAGCCCGTATCTATCTCGTTGTACAAGACCTCGATTGGATAGAACTTCTTTCCAGCCAGATGCATGCGTCAAGACACTGCCTCTCGTTCACCTTCAGCTCTTCTCCACCTGGGAAGGAAAATAATCATTCGTGTGTGCCAATCCTCGTCACCAATGAATGACAAAATGTATGCGTTGAATGACAGACCAGAAACACTTCCAGATGCGGCTGCAGATACGACCGCGGGCGTATCCATTCTTAAAGAGATCCAAGGTAAGTCGTTATTCTCCAACGCCCTACCACCGTCTACGACGTTGGCAAAGCACTACATTTCATTGAATTCGAACCAAGCACGCGGAAGAAATGCTTTAGTCTCACGCAAGGCTATCATCTCATTGCAAGACCGCGACCATCTCAATGGAAGGGAATTCATTTACCGCTTTGCGGGAATTCAACCCTTAAACTTTTGCCTTCATCCAAATGGCAAAGAGATACATTTTTATTCACAAAGAAAAAAACAACAACAACAACAAGGAAAAATACAGAAAAACAACGGAAGGTATCTCACGATGTTGCATACGCTGCAGTAATGGCAAAGAGAAGAAGCATTATGCACTTCCTCTTTACTGGGAGTGACACAAAGGGCACCAGCCAACGCGCTACACAATAGAGTGCATCTTTTAGCTTTAGCGTAAAAGGCGTTGTGGGGGTGGGTGGGGGTGGCAAACAAAAGATATAAATTCCGACGACACCCCAGAAAGGATATACAACACCAGGACCGACGATGTCGACAGGGGCGGAAAAAAATAATTGCACGCGAAATGGAGAGTGGAGGAATCTGTTAAAAGGACTTGCATCGTCCTTGTGCATTCGTTTTGCGGCGAAATCGAAATATCCGGTTTTTATTCTTGTTTTTTTTTGTATTTATTTATTTATGTAACCCAAGCACGCTTTGCGCTTTGACGATGTCTGGAGGTGCGAAATGGAGAAGAGGTTCACTCAAACGAACTTTGAGCACACTGTAATGGCACCGTAATTTGAATTGTTCTTGTGGAACTGTGCCTTTGAGTTTGAGATCTCTTTCGTAGTCAATTTTTGCGTGTACTCGATGGGAGTCGTTTAAAGTGTGTGCACTTCGTCATTGGAATACCTTCGACCGCAGCGAGGCATTTTACTCACAACTCGTTTGGGTATTGAAAAGTCGATGGGCAGATGATTAGATTGCAGCTCGCGTGAGGCAGATACCCGGGTTCAGGTGGCTGTTGGGATGCTTGAGTGTGATCCATTAGCCACTTGGGGAGGGGAGCATTAGGAGCTGAGGATGAAGTGCATTAAGTTAGCGATGATCTTACGACGCTCATGTTGTCGAAAAGTGAGTACCCAGGAATTTAAATACGTGTGACATGCTGCACGCTTTCTATATCTTCTCCATCCATGTGGCTTCTGCGAAAGTAGTTTGCCAAGAGGCAGTGTCCCTTGAGATGGGCATACTTAGCTGCTTTTGGATAATGCGTTCACAGACTTCAGACAAAATAGGCAATATGGTGGGTCTAATGAGCCTAACGGGTCTATTTTCTTCACTTGTTGAACTTTTGGGAATTGGGACAATGTTTGACAATGATTTCCCACTAATTAGGGAAGATCGCGCTGGTCAAAATTGTGTTAATTACACGCAAGGGTGTACGGCAATATAAATGGACTCTAAACCATCTAGGATCTAGCTCATTTAAGTTACCGAGCTCAAAAGGTACCACATTCGCCGACTGATGACATATGTCAACTCTTACATTTATTTACCCACAGTTTTATACCGACTCCGAATGGCGAAGTCGCAGACATTTTTTCTATGCAGTTAAAGTACTCTTTGGACCTTGTCAGTGACTCAACAGAGATAGAGACGTAAATTTTGAAAACTGAAAACCTCCAGCGCACCCATCGACGCACTTAACCACAACGTCGACGAGTACTTCCTTAGTGACGTCTTCGAGATCGCTGATCATCAGTATCTCGTGGTATCGCTATCAACTGTCATACTCGACCATAAAATCAATGAATTCGTGGTGGCCATTGGTTCATTGTGTTGAAACTCCGGCATTCTAGTCTTCTCTGTTCGACATATCTGGTGGAGTTTGCTGGCCGCACTGATAAATCAGCCTTTTGACAAAGATGTCATTGTACGCAACATTAAGACTGTTGCCTCTGTAGTTGAAGCATTTCGTTTCATAAAAGATACCAAAATACCACTCGCCCACTACACATTTACTCATTTTAGTTACGTCCTCCTTAAACCCAACACACATTCGTGTGACCTCCGCTGTAGTTTGTGACATTTGTCTTATTCGGAGATTGAACTTTCCCCAAGACGTCGTCAAAAGAGTGCCACCATGAACGCCAACCTGTGCCACAACTAGCAGCTTGAAATTAGAAAAGGAAACGCTTCCAAGTCTATCGTGCATTCATCCCATAATGTTTATCGCAAACTTTACACTCGCTGCTAACAAGGAACAGAAAAACGCCACACACACTTTCCTACGAGCCCTCAATTCAAAACCGTACAATGTCTTCCCATTAACAGCGCCTAAAGGCAACAACTGCCGCCCGGCGCGTTATTCCCGCACACAGAGTCTAATGAGCTCGGCAAATAATAATTAAGAACTCCTTGCGCAACATTAACCCCAAGTTAATGCATCCACTCATAAATGTTGCATGAGGAAACAACTTGTTCGCAAGCGTTTTTCATCACAACAACAACAACAAAAATAACACACATCTCCCACCACGCACCTCACACCTCAGGTCGCGAGCAGCTCTCACAGCACTTTAAGACTGCCTCGAAGCCGCCCCAAGGGTGTGAGCCTTGATAAAATCAAAAATAATTGCACCACGCGATAATGGAAATTAAATACACCATAATGCGCTAAAGCACCCGCCTTCTGCTGCGCCAGCACTTCCCCCCAGCTACCCGTAATTTCACACGCTCGCTCGCGGACTCATTAAAATGAATTTCTCGCGCGCGTTTACAAGTGCGCCCGGCCGACGACTCTATGCAGAACGGGGACGCGCTCCTCGTCCTGCGGCCGCTTAAGCGATTTTCGCGCGAGATTTTTTAGCACCTCCCACATCCACCAGCATCAACACCGTTTCGATGCTATTTTGGGGGCACATCCTGAGGAAGACCGCGTCACACCGACAATCAAGGGTTATGATTGCCATCCATAAAATTATTAAATAAATTTCATTAAACAAAAGCAATAACGCTTAACAGCGAGCACGCATATTATCCAAGTGAAAAAAACTGGGCAAAACAAAGGCACGACGGCGAATCAGAAAAAAGGACTCAGTTTGGCGCCAGAGCGTGAACGCGTCCCTCCTCATGTGATGCCAACGACTCGGGGAATCGTTAAATCCTTTTGTTGCCTTTCTGAATTGCCGCCGTTTTCACGAGAAGTATTTTCTTCTCTGTTTTTTGTGCGTTTTTTTTTTGCTCGTGCCCCTTTTGCCTGTTCGGCGGATAAGCGTAACCTTCGCGTGGAGTGCCGCATTAAAAGGTGTGACATTTACTTACCCCCAACGCCAGAGCGGAGTGAAGCACAGGCGAAGTGCGGTGCGGTGCTGCTTGCCATTCCATTCTTCCTCCATCAACCAGTTTAAAGCGCACTCTTTTATGACAAATCGTCGTCAATGGAATAATCGTTTTGAGGGCCTCCTCCATGCCGGTGTGCGACGGATGATGGTGGCCATGGTGCGGTGGTGCGGCGGTGAGGGTCTTCCTCCGACGCCCGAAGTGTGTTTTCAAAATTAGCGCAATGATTTTATTGTGCATTAAAATTTTATTATTTAAATGGTGCCACGATGGTGCGACGAGGTTCGCAGCAGAGGGGGGGAAACCCTCTTCGGATGACAGTATCTAGGCGTGTAGCAATAAACCTGATTGTTATGATTTTAACTTTATTAGCCTCGCGGATGGGTAAAGTAGTGGTGGCGATGGCGATGGAGTTGGGGGCGAAGAGTCGCTGTGTGCAAAGCGTTGCCATATAAAATCAGGATAGATGCTGAATTTATTGCACGGCGATGGGGGGCAGGGGCGCAGTGAAAAGGGGTTGATGAGTTTCAAGGACTACGTTTATGGGCGAGTAAAGAAAAAGAGTGCAACTCGCGAGGTGAAGATGAACCGGATGTGACGGCAGAGGTGAATTGATTTGATTGTCGGAATTAAGGGTGGAATTATGGGTGGAATAGCTGATTTGTAAATTATTGCACGGGCCCAACCGCACGTCAAGCGGTCGATTATGATCGTACGCCGTACTATCGCTAAAAAGAGCCACAATATTGCACATATAATGTGCGGACGACAACGTAGCAGAAAGCTATGATCTTTCAGATATGCCAGCCGGCAGCAGCGGCTCTTTTTTCAACAGAGTCAGCCGGAGTTGTAATTAAAGCGGACCAGGTTGGAATTCGAGTTGAATAACCCGGTTTTAAACAGTCTTTTTTAATTTATTGATTTGTGCTCTGCTCGGGTTAGCTTAGTAGTACAAGGTGGGCCAAAAACAAGTTTGTTTTTAAAAATGTTATAAAATGAACACAATTGATTTGTTTCCATGGATTATAGCTTTATTAATAAGAAAAAACATTCCCATTAATTTTGAAGTACAATGTCGTTCAAGTGACTGCCTCGGCTAGCTTCGCATTAGCGCATTCTGTCACCCCAATTTTCCAGGACCTTGTTGATGGTATCGGGCTGTAGCTCACGGATTGCTTGGATGATATTGCCTTTAAGTGCTTGAAACGTTTCTGGATTGTTTGCATAACATCGGTCCTTTATGGTTCCGCACAAAAAAGTCCAAAGGGTTCAAATCGCAGCTCCCAGGCGGCCAATTGACATCGCCAAGACGGATCTGTTGGTGCGTAACAGATCGATTGTGGCATAGGCTGTGTGGAATGGCGCCTAATCCCCTACGATGTAAATCACATCTTGATTTCGCAAGAAGATCTCCAGGGTATCCTTAACTCACTAAAGAAGAAAAAATCAGTCGGAATGGATGGTATACCGAATATTGTGCTTAGCCATCTTCCCCCCGAAGCGGTGCAAATTTACACGACCTTGTTTAACAACGCTCTGAGTAGTGCACATTACCCGGCGCACTGGAAAACAGCTGTCGTGCAACCGATCCCCAAACGGGACAAGGACAAGTCAATCCCGACAAACCGACAAATCTTCGGTCGATCAGTCTTCTGCCTTGCATAAGCAAGGTTTTTGAAAAGATAGTCATTCGAGTTCTGAAGCAGTGGGCTGAGGATAAGGAAATCATACCGGACAACCAGTTCGGATTCAGGGCGGGACATGATACCATACATGCCGCATCGAAGCTTGTTTCCGACATTCAGTGGAACAAAAATAAGAATCAGTGTACTGATGCTTGTCTGATTGACTTGGAGAAGGCGTTCGACACCGTCTCTTCCTCAAGCTGGTCAGACGCGGCATAAGTAAACCATTGCTATACGTGATCTATGACATGATAACAGGTAGGAAGTTCGTTGTGAAAAGTGGCGACGTAACGTCTACCACGGTCTTTGACATCAAAAATGGTCTGCAACAGGGAGCGGTTGCTTCGCCAATCTTGTTTTCGATATTCACTGCCGATCTCTTAGCTTCTATGCCGCACTTAATAGCGTACGCCGACGATCTGGTAGCGTACAGAACAGGTCCGAAAGTCGAGGTAATTAATATCTTGTTGCAGCGTGACTTTGATAAGATTCTGCTATTTTGCGACGACTGGAAGTTGATTATCAACTACCTGAAGTGTGAAACTGTCTTTTTCAGGACCCCGTTGTACATGGCATCGCGGGATACGCGCACAAACTGGCGAAAGTTCGGCATAGTTGACCCGCAGGGACGGCCGTTAGCTGTGAAAAGTGTAGTTAGATATCTTGGCATTTGGCTGGATCAATATCTGTATTTTGACAAACATATAGATATTGCTCTGACGAAAGCCAGAAAAGCCTTTGCTGCAGCAAGGAGGTTGTTTTTCAGCAGCCAACTTGATACCAGGGTGAAGGTAATCTGCTACATGGCCCTAGTACGGCCAATTATGGCGTACGGTTGTCCCCTGTGGTTCAGCGTGAGTCCTTCCCAGATGGAAAAGCTGAGGTTGTTCGAGAGACAGTGTCTCCGTTTGTATCGCACACCCGAGTCTGAGTACAAGAAGTACTATCCTAACGAGGTCCTGTACAACGAGGCAAACTTGAACAGGATAGATAATCTTATTATTAAGCTGATCAGAAGACACGTTGCACGAGCTATGACTTCTTCTAACAGTCTGATCTTTGGGGCTTACTACCCCAATACAATGTATCATGAAAGAGTGCGCCTCAACGGCTTTATTCCTCCTGAAGCATTCCTCTATCTCGACACGATTGGCCTGATACAGGATGAGGAAGGATGTCCTATTATCTTCCATGTCGTACGCCGAACAGTGGACAGGCGACTGCTATACGAACGGGATGTAGCTCGCAGCCACGAGGATCTCCTCCGGTTCAGTGGAGCGATCTCTGTTCGCGACAGGAGAGAGTGTGCCAAGGAACGGCACTTTTACTGGTGGTTGCACCAGAACAGGTCTCAGCTGCCGCTAGCTAACGATGAGATAGTGGACCTTGGTGGCCAACTTACTTAGTTTTAAGGTTAATTTAAAAAAAAAAAAAAACGGGTGCATCACGGCGTATAGACTATATATGTTATGCATATACATGACATATACGCCCTGGTGCACGCGTCTGTCTGTTACGGACATAATTAAGTTAGTTTAAGGTTCATGTTAGGTTAAGTTAGTTTAGTGTAGGTAAAGTTAGTTATAATATAATTTTTTTAGTTAGGTTAAACCAAGTTTTTCATAGTTTTCTTGGTACTTCAAAATTTAAAATAAACATTGTCTGAAAAGACTAAAAAAAACGAAGTGTAAGCCGTAAGGCACAAAAAGGTTAGATTAGCTTAGAGTACCCGAAGGCGGTCAGTAGGTTAGGATTAATTACAATAAGCTAGTTAGTCAGTTAGTTAAGCTAGTTTTAAGTATTTTTGTCTAGCAAGTAAGAAAATTTAATATAAATAAAACAAAAGTACAATTAAAAAAAAAAAATGGCGCCTAATCCTGCATGAACCGGAGGTCGTCCAATTCCGTGTATTCAATTTCAGTTAACATGGCTCTGTAACGGCCACTGTTATCCGAAATGTTTATCCCAGCCTCATTTTCGAAGAAGGCCACAACAGCCACTTTTTCATCTGTGCGTCGACGGTGACCACTACTGTTTTCCACTAGCATACCATTCTTTCATGAAATTTTTGCACAAGCTTGCGAACACCAGTCGCGGTGGCTCCAACAGGGTGCCGTTAATTCGCCGATCCTGTTCAACATTTTCTTGAGCGATCTGATAAGTTCTCTTCCTCACGTAATTGCGTACGCCGACGACTTGATCGTGTACAGATCAGGAAAAAAGATCGAAGACATCACTACTCTTGTGCAGGGTGACTTCGACTCATTCATGAGAAGTTGCGATGACTGGAAGTTGAATATCAACTTTCAGAAGACGGAAACCATACTGTTCAGGACCCCGTTGTATAAGGTTTAGGCAGATGTAAAAAAGAATTGGCGAATGTTCTCAATTGTTGGGCGACACGGGCAACCACTGGCGCAAAGGACTGTAGTCAGATACCTGGGGATCTGGCTAGATCAATATCTATATTTCAACAAACATGTAGATGCTGCTCTGGCCCGAGCCCGAGGCGCTTTCGCTCTTACAAAGAGAGTGTTTTACAACAGCCAACTCGATGCGAGGGTACATGACTCTCATCCGACCAATGCTCACATATGGTTGTCCCGTGTGGCTCTACGTGAGTGTAAGCTTGATGGAAAAGATCCGGTTATTTGAGTGGGCTTGTCTTAGGGCTTGCCTTCGCCTTTACAGAACACCAGAGTCCCAGTACAACAAATGAGGTATTATACAACAGGGCGAACCTGATACGAGTGGACAATTTTCTGTTGAAATTGATTCGACGCCATACTGCCAGAGCGATGAACTCGGTTAATAACTTGATCTCTGGGGCTAACTACCCCAATCCACAATACCACGAAATGGTACGTTACAGTGGGTTTGTCCACCCAGGAGCTTTTCTCCATTTATACAAGTACGGTTAGACTGTGGATGGGCTACTCAACCACGACATTTCCGTCGCACAACGAGCTGAGGCGGGTCTCCGTTTCAGTACGGCGGTATCAAGGCGGGATGTTCGGGATGTTGCAATGCAACGCCGAAATTTCTGGTGGCTGGGTAGCGAGGGAATTCCATAAAAAAGAAACCAGTCGTTAGTGGACACAATTGTCCGCTCTTACTTTTGATTTAAGATGTGAATGGTCGATGTCCAAAAATAGAGATCGCTACACTGGACGACAAAATTACAAACTTCGCTCGTAGTCTCTTAATTCGTATCGATGGTCATTGTACCCATGCCATATTCCAAACGTTGGACATGAGATACCTGTGGGCTGACAACTAAAATGAGACCGCTCGATTTAGCTGTGTAAGAATTAAGCTCATTCGAGCATGGTTCCGTATGCTCCTAGAAGCGTCAGCCACTGGAAAGTGAACTTCTGGTGAAAAATGGTCAGTCGAACTCTATGAGTAGATGTTGTCTCACAGAGACCTCATGACTGTACACATACTCAAGTGATTGTGACTACCCAACAGGCGAGCTCTTAGCAAATACAGGGGTGCTCGGTGTGTCGAAACAGCCCAACAGCCCTTCAAAATGGAAGTCAGCGAACAAGTTTATCCAGACGAGATTGCAATGAAAATCAATTTGAAGTAAACCACAGAGATTTGTTCCCCGCCCTCCTCCAGCTCATAGAACATGTTGCGCGAAAAGTTTCCACCCATCGGCCCACCACCCAAGACGCTGCGAATAATCTGATGATATTGAGAAACTTTCCCAAAGCCGATTGCAATTATGCATCAATATTTCAAATGCAATCAGTTCAGCGACGACGTACTCCTCCAACGAGGATATTAGACAATGAAGGATCCATACACATAGACACACACGCTCACACACAGCTCCTCAAATCCCCGATGCAATTTCCTTCTCAGAGGAGCATTAAGATAATGTTTCTAAATTTTGCTGCAACTTTCCAAGTAAGCGATGTGCCAGAGAAGGGTAGACGATAATCTCCTTGAGAGCTCCAACCCATCGTCATTAATGCATGACATCAGACATGTCCCTCTTGCCCCCTCCGTCGCGTTGACAGGCACGATGCATGTGTTGGATAATTGAAACGTCATCCATTTCGGCGCCAATTAGTCGACAAGTCAGAGTGACAGATGACAGCTGAAGCTCTTATTTTGTGCGCCCAGTGCGCTTCAGTTAATTCTCGTCAAAACTCTCCAAATTCCACTCGGAATTTTTCAACGCTTCCAATTATAAAAGTGCCATTCGACACCAAACTAAAAAGCAATAAAAACCGTTCAAAAAAAAAATGTCGAATCAAAATAATAACAATTTGTTACGGCTGTCAAATCGTCAAGCACAACCCCACGAAGTGTGACGGCACCGCTAGCAGCGCCGCGCCGTTGTCGCATCACCAACCGGCTACCGAGTGATTTTGCTCCATTTTCCAGGGTTGTTTAAACTTTTAATGACTTTCGTTTCCGCTTACGGAAAGTTCCTCGTCCACCGACGCCGAGACTTCACTTCGCTCTGACAGTCGTCGTCACTCCGGCCGCGTTTGTTGCCGTAGTCCGCGCTCTGAAGTCCGCGTGGTTATGTCTTTAGCGCACCACTTAAGTCGTTTTCTTTTATTGTGCCATTCTTTCGTTGGATGCTCATCAAAGTTCCCGTTTCGTGCTTTATTTTTTTTTTTTGTTCGAAAAATTGTTCAACTTGGCCAACTGTTTAGGTCGGCGAAATACAACCAGAACACGGCGCGGCGCTGGTACGCGGCGTCACCGAGCGAATTGGGCAGCATGTATTGGCCTGAGGGTTTTACGATCTGACGAAATGGTGGATCGTAAAAATTAATAATTTTATAGAGTCCTTTACACGCTTTGCGCGAACTGTGCAGGGAGCAGGAGGACGGCGAAAAACTTTACCCTTCACATGGTATGACTTAATTGATGATGTGATTCCTCTAGTGATGGACGAAATTGCTTCTTGTCTATGTTCGAATTTTGTTGGACTCCGAATCGATGTAATAAACGACTACTGGGGATCTTGAAGGACGTCTGCTGTTCATAACGTGGCACCAGTGAAATTGGCCATGAACTGGTTGCGAGGAGCAACATTGAGGAAGCACTATAAACATGATTTTAATGCTGGCAATAATGTCGCTTGCGACTGCGAAGAGAAACAATCGCAGACAGTCTGGGTGTGAAGGGTTAGGGAATGCCAGACAGCATTATTTTCGCGATGATTTTATGCGAAAGTTTAAGCTAAAAATCATGACCACTGTTGGAAGATGAACTGTAGATTTTTTTTATGTGGAAATTTCGTTGTAGTCTTATGCAGTCCAGTGTATCGTCTTAGGTACGTCTAGTTGGGCCGCTGTGGAAGATGAACTAGGCTAGATGAACAATGCTTTTAGGACACCACCGGTCTCTGTCCACAAGTTGCTTCGCCCTCAATAGTTTCTGGACACTGGCCGCTGTCCACCCGATGCATTGAAATGTAACCTAATGAGTAATAGAGTCCTCTCTCGGAACACCAAGTTGACTCGGTATAAAACCTTGATCATCCCCGTCTTGCTCTACGACGCTGAGGGATGGACTATATAAAGGGTGGTTACATTTTAAGGGCCGATGTTGATTTTGAATAAACCACAAATTATTTAGGAAATTATTGTCATTTCTGTTTATTATGATAATATTGGTATAGTTCAAGTATGAATGGAACAAAATATCGGCCAAATGGCCGACGCGACCTCGGCGACACACCTCCATCCGATGGTCCAAATTTTCGATGACGCTGAAGCATAATTGAGGTTCTATGCCGTTAATGTGCCGAATTATCTCATCCTTTAGCTCTTGAATTGTTGCTGGCTTATCGACGTTCGACCTTTTCTTTCAAATAACCCCAAAGAAAAAAATCCAACAGTGTCAAATCACATGATCTTGGCGGCCAATTGACATCGCCACCACGTGAGATAACACGGCCATTAAATATGTTGCGCAAAAGAGCCATTGTTTCGTTAGCTGTGTGGCAAGTGGCACCGTCCTGTGGTTTCATCAGGATATCGTCCACATTCATATCTTCCAATTCGGGCCATAAAAAGTTCGTTATCATTTCACGATAGCGAACACCATTCACAGTAACTGCCTGACCGGCCTCATTTTGGAAAAAAATACGGCCCGATGATGCCGCCAGCCCATAAACCATAAACCGCACCAAACAGTCACTCTTTGTGGGTGCATTGGTTTTTCGACAATCACTCTTATTATTATCCAAATGTGCAATTCTGCTTATTGCCGAATCCACTGAGGTGAAAATGTGCCTCATCACTGAAGATGATTTTCTTCGAAAATTGATCATCCACTGTTGCCATTTCTTGCCACCATTCTGACCATCGACGACGCTTGAAATGGTCAAGAGGCTTTAGTTCTTGAGTCAATTGCACCTTGTAAGCGTGTAAATGCAAGTCTTTATGCATAAGTTCATCAACGACGAGCGTGAGAGGTGCAATTGTTGGACACGACGACGAGTTGAGGTGGACGGCTCTTCAGACACACTATAGCGAACAGCAGCAATATTTTCTGCAGTACTAGCTGTACGAGCATGCACTGGTGTTTTCACACCTCCTACAGACCCGGTTTGCTTAAATTTTTGCACGATCTTTCCGAGTGTACGCACATTTGGACGATTAAATTGACCGAAAAAATCACGAGGTGCACGATATGCATTTTGATTTGAACGCCCATTTTCACAATAAGCCTGAATAACTTTAACGCGTTGCTCGATTGTGTATCTTTCCATTGTCAAATGAAATGCAGAAAAAAACTTGAAGTTTAGGTGTGGTTCACATTCAACATGGGCCACCCTTTACTAAGCGGTTAAAGAGGTTCCCGGTATTTTCGAGAGAAAAGCTCGTCGCGCGATCTTTGGTCGTGTCTGCGTTGACGGTATTCGGAGAAGAAGGTTCAACCGCCAACTGTATGGACTGCACACGACATGGGTCTAGCCATTCGTCTACGGATCCACCGCCTGAGATGACTACGCCAGGTTGGAGAGATGGACAGGTTAGCTCCGGCCCGAAGAATCTTCGACTCTAAGCCTGTGAGGTGAGGCAACTCAACAGAGGACGTCCACGTACAATGTGGCGCACATAGAGATAGTGCTGGCTAGAGAGGCATGTTGAGTGAGGCCCACGTCCACCTCGCACTATAGCGCCCTAAGAAGAAGTGCGTCGCAGTTGTGGAAATTGTACCAATAAATGTTGTTATGTGCGTGGCCAGTGGGAAGGGAAAAAACGAACTCTCTTGTCGTCTACAAGACAATGAATGGATTCCCAAGTGTGGAGCTGCGTTTTTAAGAGCACGTCGTCGCTGAACTGATTGCATTTGAAATATTGATGCATAATTGCAATCGGCTTTGAGAAAGTTTCTCAATATCATCAGATTATTCGCAGCGTCTTGGGTGGTGGTCCGATAGAAAAACTTAAATAACTGCCGAGGGGCCACATCGGAATAGGTGCATGATGAGCACTAGTGTGTTTTGTCCTCACATTGCCGTCGCAACCAACGCGCTCCCCGATTCACTTCCTCACGAGCAATTCGCTTGATCAACGTAACGCGAAGGCATCGCTAAACACCTTCAAATGATTATTTTCTTGGTGAACAGACGACCTATTCTGTAGTTTGGAAGCCACGCCCCACGCAGGGACTATCGCGGAATGCTTTGACAGTCAAGGCCAAAACGAAAGGCAATGATTTGGCGAAAATAATAAACTGCCATGTGGCTCAAAGGTCGCAGGATTGAAAAACAAGTGCGCTGGAAAGACCAATGGACGGCGGTTTTGTTACCCTTTTTGTGAAATTAATATGAATTTATGCTGCTTTTCCATCAACTCCCCCCCGCATCTCTGTGTAGCCGCAGGAGGCAATGATGTTGACATATGCAAGCGCAGACCTTGAAGCTTTCATCTCGAAACTTCGTTCGTCGCCCATCGTGGGTGACAGACATCGTAGGGGCTGCTCCTGCAAGATATGCAAAGCGATCAGCATCCCCCAAGAGAGTCGGTGTTAATCACCCGCCATTGTTGGCGGCATTCCAGACATCATTACCGAGCAGCTGCTGTTAAAGCACTAAAGCACCAAAGCACATCATCAATATCAACTCCTTGGTGGCGCAGCAACAGTCTCAGCCATTACCACTGTCTGTCCAATCAAACAGCCTCCTCCGGCTGATGGCATTGTAAATTTAGAGATGCTCTTAAAGTAATTTCCGTTCGCTTAATGCATCAATAAATGTCCTAATCACTTCATAATTCAAAATTGCAAACTCTCCAGTCTCCCGGTGCAGCTTAATGTTCGCAAGATTGTGCGATATTATCGTCCACGTTGTCGTCCCTCACTATTTCGCCGTCAGGACGAGGGTGGGGGTTATCCTTTAGCCCGATTATCATTTCCAAACTCCGAAGTAATGAAATAATTTTCTCCTTTTCAAATCTCCTTTTCACTTGACACAATGGCTCGTCGTCGACAAGGACACGGACGACAAGGGCGACGAAGGCGAATGCGACACCGACACCGACACCGATAACACCAAGGCGTTCACAAATTGCTTAAACATGTCCAACCAGCTCGGCATGGTGCTAATGAAGTATATCACAGCCGGCAAGGACACCCAACAACTACTCAACAATTGTTTCAGGATGGTGGGGCTGCCGTCACCGCCGCCCCGATGGGCCGGAGGGCGGAAAGTTGGTCACCCACAAGCAGCCTCATCTTATCAATGCCGGCATATCCTAAGGGTCATAAAATCAGAATATAAAGGAAACAATAGAAGCAGCAGGATGCTGCTCTTTACTAGGATGCTCTCCATCAATAACTAACGATTGTCTCAATAAAAACGTATACGACGACGACGAGAACAGCAATAGCAGCACCACCAGCAGCAGGAGCAGCAGCGACAGCGACAAGAGGGAACGATTTTCGCTTGCGGATTTTCCCCAGGAGTGGGGTGTGGCGAAGGACGAAAGGACAAATGAGAAGGAAGATAGCAAAAAAAGAAAAAAAAAAAATGACTCCATCATAGTGGCTCCATATACCTCCTAACTGCCGTCAATTGCAGCTGAAATTGTGGATCGCGTAGCCATTGTTCCACTTTATGTGCTTCTGCCAGCGTCAAGGGCCAGAGGATGGGCGCTAAGCAGAGACTTAAAGCCCCGTGTATTGACCTGAATAAAGGATAAAAATGTTTTAGCATAAAATAAGCTCAAAAGAAAAAAAAAACGAGAGAAAAACCGAACGAAGGACACATTTGTGGAAGGAGGCAATTCGTCCTTTCTTTACGTCTTGCAGGGACTCTCTGTCGCGCTGCGCCTCTCCGCGCCGTCTGCGTCCTTCCTGTTCCTGTTCTCTGTGTGTATTTAAGGATCCAGCTAGCAGGACCATCAACGTGAATTAATCCTCGCAGTGGCAGGGGAGCACCATCATTGACAGCGCCGAGATGATAGCCCCTGGAGTAGGTGGAACAATGGGGACAAATCCCCGAATAGGGTGGCCGTCGTTGTGTGTTGTGCAGCAATAAGGACTCGTTGTCATGTTGGGACAACGGTACGCGCGACCGTGTGCACATCCACAGCGATGGCGGCGCAGGAAAAGACCATTGTCGGGTCATGTTGACCATTTCTGAGGGCATGTATGGGTCGAGCTGGACCAGCTTATTCCGGAATCCGGGTCTATCTGCTGACATTCAATTCCTTTTGTTTTTTGGTTTTATGTGCAGCAGCAGCAGGGCTTTGGCTATGGCGGAGCACAAAAGCAAAAGCACGAGTATACATCGTGGGAAATTTATTATTTTCCCAGGAGCACAAGTCAAGTGCTTTTCCGGTTCCTCTTCTCAGATGTGTATTAAGCGGGCGGCCTGCCTCACAGTGGATGCAGCTCCTGTTTTATGCTTAAACCCCCCCTCCCCCACCGCCTCTCCGTCTCATACGTGAGAGAAGACTTTTCCTCCTGAATGGCGGTGGTGGTGGAGTACACAATCCAACGTCTGCCGCCATATTTTTCGCCCACTTTGCAACATTGTGTAGCTAATTCGTCTTCGCTTTCAACCAGTGCAGGCGCACTCAGGACGGCGCAGCGCTACTGGAGAGATTTGCCGACACTTTGCACACTGTTCTCGAGTGTGAAATATCCCCTCGCCGGAGAGTGGGACCCCAGGTGTGAAGGAACACATTTGTAGCACGAATTGAGATCTCCCACGATTCATTGGATGGGTTTTGTCTGACTCAAGGCAGGTGCCGGGAGGCGAAGCAGGACGTACTCGTGTGCCGGGCCTGCTCCATCAACCGTGAGCTGTAGCGATGTGAAAGATCTGGGCTTCGCCCGCGGAGGAATCCATTTGGTAACGAGTGCCTGTCTAAAGAGAAAGCGGATCTGGGTCAGTGGGATGAACGGGTTTTACATTAGCCACGTACAGCCAATCCGAGGAGCAAGAGATTCTCGCAGGATGTGCTCCAGTAATCAGCTCTACTCAACAAAGGGGAGATTCTTCCTCTGTCGTCTGACGGTTTCTTTTGACGACATTCGCCGACTGCGCGGAGTTAGTACGTTAAGCCGGGGAAAAGACCATAAATGTGGTTTTATTCGAAGTTTGATGTCCTGTCGGCTGTGCTGGGTGTGTGTTCTTTTTATAGTTCCCCGTAATCCATTTTCTATTGAGTTGTGGCCGAATCAACCACTTAACCGACGAAGCGCTGGTGTTTGTCTGTAGCTTACTATAATCCCGGGTCAGGGATGCAGATGCCGAAGGTTCTTGGATACAACTCCAGCACGCACATCTCTCGAGTCACTGACAATGGGCAGAGAGCATAACCATCAAGAGAAGCTCGAGTCGGTCCTCTTCAGTCGTTAAAGCACAATTGCATGCACAACGTGGTGGGTTGCTGTAGAAACTAGGCCCACGCTTTTCTCGGACTATCTCGGTCTCCCGGACAGGCATGGTTGAGCGAGAATCTATGAGTGCTCGCATGGATGGCGTGGAATGAAATTGACGGCCAAAGCAAGTAAGTCTGGTAGGTTAGCACAGGCATTTGTAGCTGGTCTCACAGTTGGACTTGCATCCTCGACCTCAAGAAGAACACGAAAAAAGAAGGAAATGACAAGCATATTTTGTTGTTCTTCTTCGATACAGTTCGGGGAGGTCCTTAGCCTCAACCAGCTATCGTTTTCAGCTAGTGCCAGCTAGTTGCGCACACACAATTTGTTCAGATCCTTTTCCTCTTGTGTGCACCAACTTAGCCACGGACATCCACTCTTGCATTGTCCCACAGGCTCGGCGTTGAAGACGAATGCGTGTTCAGTTGCAATAAAAATGGATGAACATACCTAGACTGGGAATTTTTGTAAGGTTACCTAATCGTTCCCATCGTTTGCTTGTCTGCCTGAGGCCAGAGAATATCGGAAACAACGTTTAAGTGGGCCTAGGAAAGTGGTTGGACTCCGTCTTGGTTGTGCCTCTCAAGGCAAATTTTTGGAAGACGCGATGGAAACAAGCGTGCTGTATGCTTAAGCCACTGAATTCCAGCTCAATCAGCGGCTAAAAGTAGGTACTACACGCCGAGTACTGCCAGAGTAACTGAAATAAATGCACGAGGGAACCTCATATCAGCAGCTTACACTCGCAATACAACAAAGTTATCCCCTACTCGAAGAAGAAATAAATAGTTGTTGCTGCAAGGCGTAACTGACTCAGTGCCAATTTGCATGGCGTAACTTGTTCTCAGTTCCGAGATTGCAGAAGCTAGAAGGACATCGATTCATTGAATTATTGTAATTGCTGTCATCAGGAAAGCAAAAGGACAAGGCAAGGAAGCTGGAGACTAAAGAAAATTTTGAGGAACATCAGCATATATTACATAAACCAGCAATCTTCGCCTTCGGGATTGTTAAGGAATATATATAATATGGGTGGCGCTACAGCCCGTGGAGGGCCAGGGCCTAGCTTCTCAGCAACCACTCGTGTTGTGCGTGCTATTGTTCTATCATGAGTGGAAGGGACCTACAGTTTTATGCCGACTCCGAACGGCCAAGTTTGAGAAGCTTTTTCTAGACAGTTATACTCTTTGAGCATTGTCAGTGACTCGAAAGAGGTGGAGCCGTGAAAAGTATTTCTTGTCGTACCAGGAATCGAACCTAGACAGATTGGTCCAAGAGCGTAGGAGTCGACGCACATACCCACAACGCCACGGGCCTGTATACCCACAACGCCACGGGATTGTTAAGGGTCATTCAAAAATCGAATAATAAGCGATCAGGAGCATCGTTCAAAGCATTTCTTTTCGTTCCCATTTAAGTAAGCAAAATTGAACGAAACTCAACGAAACTCAAAGATCAAATGAGTTAGTACATATGTTTTGATTAAATTAATTTTAAACCAAGTTTAGGCTTGTGAACAGCTGGATGGCGCCGTTGGTTGAGTGCCTGCTCCTGGTTAAAGGGATCCCCGGTTCGAATCCCAGTGAAAGCAAAGTTAAAACGCTTTTATCGGGTTTTCAAATCTGGTCCGGTCACCATTTGCCGTTGGGATCGGTGGTAGTCTGACTATGGGTATCACAATGGACGACCAATATGGTCTAAGTGTGCTGGCGATTTCGCTGGCAGCCCAAATACCTAACCTAACACAGGCTTGTAGGTTTGTGACGATTTTTACACAGCGATTTACGAGATACAGCGCAACAAAATTTGAATTTTGAACTTTATTATATCTAACATATGTAAGATATGCAGGAGCTGCTTGGATGAAAACACTCATGACCTACTCTGCTCGTGCAGCGTTCTGGCTAGTCGTAGGTTCCTGCACCTAGGGGCCTACTATTTCAATAATCTCAATTAGCTAAACAGCGCCAGCATAGGCCAGCTAAGTCGCTTCACTACAAGCACGAACTGGTTCCGATGTTAGGAGTCAATCCGCGTGGTATGGGCCACAATGGGCCTACTCTGGCCTAAGTGTGACTGCCCTTAGCAGTCAGCCACTATAACCTAACCTAAGCTAAGGTATAGTTCGGTGACTTGGACCAATTCATCTAAGAAAAGAGGTTGGTACCATAAGCATGTGAAGATGAAGCGCCTCACCTCACTTAATCCCGATTTGAGTAAGACACTCAAGAGCCTGTCTTGGTCAATCTTTTGCAAATCGCCAGGCTGTTGTATGAGTCAATCGAAGAGAAGGTTGCGACGAAATTGGGAGATCCCCTTGTATGCTTGGCGGTGTGTCACAACTCCCTACGGATGGTGTTCAGATTATCTTGGAGGCGGAAGCCCTTTACGGGCAATACAGGCTCGCCGTTGCTGGTGGACTTGCGAGTGGGGCCTTGGCAGGAGTGGGACCGAGTGCCGATCATAAGACATTCTTAGGGGAACACATTCGAGCAAAATAGCAGCAGAGAGTCGGGACACACACGGTTACGACTGAGAAAGCTGAAGATTCCGGTTCGTAAGGTGTGTATCTACGTGTATTAAGCTGTTTCTTAACTACTTCCATACGGAGCATGGGTCCTTCATATCCTTGCTGTACAATAGATCTCTCAAACGAACATACTCTGACTGTGGCATTAGCTTGGAGGACTGGGAGCACGTATTGTGTGTCCTATGACATATGGGACCATCATCGGAAGGGTAAATGAGAGTCGTCATGGCTGTCGTTTGGGCCTAAAATACCACTTGTGGCGTATTTGTGGTGAGGGTTTCAAGGATGTAAATGGTAGTACGATTAACCTTACTGTGGAGTTGAATTGGAAACGGGTGCTGCGACCAATAGAATAGCAAAGTTAGGGCCTCGGCATAAACCGAAGAAAGTCCGTCACCTGCCGCAAACTCAGAGACACATGTTAGCGTTTCTGAGCTTTATGTGAACTGAAACTGACCTCTAGTGGGTTCAGCTTCGTCCCTCCCAAAAGGTATCTCAAGGTCTTACAAGGCCCTACATTAAATCCTTAAAGAGGTGCATTCTTAACCAAATATTTAGCGAAACCGTAGTTGTGCCACGTACGAAAACGTAATCGATTACGGCTTTAGAACTTCTTGAAATTTCGAAACTGGCTGCTGGCTAGTGAGCTTCTTGAATCAAAGGCTGTTCCAGCGGGGGGCAGAGTTTGTCGTGAATAGGCTCAACTTCTCCACTACGCTGATGCCATTTACGAATAATGGATGTGATGACAGAACTCATGTGTGTCTGTGATGGGTCTCATTTTTCCAACATATTCGCACAAGAACGCCATAAATTCGCGCCCACGCACAAAATTTCCTTAAAAACTGAATGACTGCTCGAAAAATTAAAACCCACCTTCGGCCTCTTTGCAGGGATTTCCTCGACAGGCTGACAGTCATAAACAAAGCGATGACTGTGAGTATCTGCGCTTTCAATCCTTTCACGCTTCTTCTCAGCTCGTTACCAGCGAATAACATCCATTCGTCCTTTCTGCTTAAAATGCGAGATTCTTTTATGCGGTTAGTCGAAAGATAATAAATCATCCCTCTACCACGCATCCACCCCCCTTGCTGTTGCATAGTCAATCGAAATGGAATATCGGTAACAGCCGATTGGTACGTATCACAGCTATAAACGTGAACATCATCCCATCCACAGTGTGGGTGCCCTTATCCCAGCACAAAGCCGAAATCCGGTGGAATGTGTGTAGCGGTAATGAAATTACAATTTTACGGCGGCCGCATGAAAAATGGATGAGAGTTTAAAAGACTCACTCGCTCCAAATGCATTAGATGTAAGTCGGCCTAAAAGCCTCTGCCGCCTCGGTGGGCCATCAAAAAATGTATTCACTGCCTCAGTGCCACCTGAGCTTTTCCTTCTTGCGTGAATAAACCGCCTTCTCCCCCTCCCCTCCTCCCTCGCCCGGTCTTGGGTTGGTTTGGTTTTTTATTGGATTTCCAGCCGGCAGTCCCATGACATCCGCACCATCCTCTGGCCAACCGATTTTGTCGTAAATTGTCGATTTTATTTATACGATTGTTGGGGAAGCCACCAGCATAAGGTGCTCCTCGTTCTCCGCAAAAACGAACAAAAAGTGAAAACAGAGGACGGTGGACTGTGGACAGTGGGCGGTGGAGAGGGTGAACAGAAATGAAAAAGTGAACAGAAATGAGCTCCGAAAATGGACAAAAGTGGGCCATTTGTACGTGCATTCAACTATTTCGTTTATTAACAGTGTTGAAACGGCCTGTACAGTCGGTGACGCAAATGTTGTGACACTGGAAGAGAAACCGTGTGAATTTATGTGTGTAACTGCCGCAGCTGGGTTGGTGTGTGGGCAGATTGGGGATTTAAGGCGATGAAGGTTTTCAACTCCGGAGGGTGCTCGGGAATTCTGTTCCCAGTGAGATGACCTGTTACTAGTTCACAACATAAGTTATTTAGAAGACCAGCATGGCTTTTAATTCCTTGTCTGTTCACAGCGTTCACCGGGTTCTGCTTTCGATCTTTGTGTTGAGGGCAACTGGAGGAGAAAATGCACCCATGTACAGTGGCGACAAGATTGTAGTCAGTCATCTATGGATCCAGACAATAGGAGGCTGGGCCATATAGAGCACATCTGCAACATGACTCCGGCCGGAAGAGCATTCGATTCAGAGCCTTTTGGAAAATGCAACACACGACGTTCACTTTAAAGGCTTAGGTGGAAGGAGCCAGCTGGAGACAGCACTGGCTGAAGGCTCTTGTTGTTCCTGATTGAAGCGGCACAAAAAAAGGAAAGAAACATGTTTGCAGGTAGGTATGTAAAAGTGGTGATTCGGTGAGAACCTAATTAGCACTATGTGCCGATTTAATACCACAGCCTTGCCACCTTATTGAAAAAGTGTATATATTTCTAAATCCACCATATGAGAAAGACATTAGTTCCGATTGATATCTTGAGTTGAAGAAGGGCCCACCAAGTGCTCGCAAGTGCCGGGCAGTCATAATTGAAATGTGTGCAGGACTTCCTCTCAGCTTTGCTGTTGCAACAGCGACAATGTGTGTTGTGTGGGATACCTAGCTTGGTGGCATGATCGAGTATCGCTTCTTTTGGATCGGTTGCACTAAGGCCATATTTTCCTTAATGTTGCACAGTTTGTCACTCTGGCCCGCATGAGAGAGAAACCGTTTGATATTTCAATGGGAGTGCGTAATCAGGTGAAGTGATCCGACTCTTTATTAAAGAGCTCCATTGCACAGTGTAGTATGCATGGGATCATCCGAACTTTGATAGCGGCTTTGAGTGGTGACCACACAGTCCTGAATGCAACGAATTCCATAAAAGAACGAAGATGCGAATGGAGAAAATCCATTCAAGGGGCGTAGCAGGTTCCACAGGTCGCCAGTCGGACCCCAAAACATAATAGGAACACCGACCACAATCAACCAACCATCTGCTTGAAGTTGATGAACAAATCAAAGTTCTGGTGGAAATGCTGGAGGATAGTAGATGGCGGCACATTCACCAACATATGCGGAATGCTATAAAGAGCCTCAAGGCAGTGTATTAGTTGTCAGCAATTGAACTGCATGATGACCAAGCAAATAGAACGCCCCAGACCGCACAGTGGCTCAAAACAAGAACGGACTCAGACAGGAAACCGGAATCAAAGAACTATACTCCAGGCTGAAGATGTCGCCTGAAGAATCTGCCCACGAGAGGACGACCCAGGAGAGAATGTCCTACAGAATCCAAAAAAACATCAAGGAAGCAGAAATAGCTGAAGTGCCAACAAAAAAACCACACAAATCACTGTGAAGCAAAAGCAGCGACAGAAGTAAGCGCCTTGTCAAAAGCCATCAAAAACAAGCAAGCAAGCCGTGAAAGAGTAGCCTGGACCGCTAAAGAAAGAAAGGCCTACCTTGATGTTGCGCAACTTTTTCGAGGAAATCCGTAGAGATAGCACCTCCTCTGCAAGAGAGCATTGAGAGAGACAGATCCCTGCCTAGCCAGTTCATCGGTCTCCTCACGTCCTGGGATGCCACTGTCACCTAGAACCCATACCAGGGAAATGTTGAGCTGGCCTTGTAACTACTGGCATTCCTGTTCTATCTTGGCTGGCTATGAAAGCATTTGGCCGCCTTCGGCCTTGGCAAGATTTTGGTGTTTCGACTTGATAACATGTCTAGAACACAATAGAATTGTAAAGCAGTCGGCAGGCGTTGGAGATGTTCAGGAATTCCGAGAACACACCGCCTGCCTTAGAGCCGTCTGTAGATATAAAAATCGGTCGATCGATTTCGTTCTTTCGGAGAGTAGAGTGCCGCTTGATATATCAAGTCTGGGGACCGTATAGTCGGTTGAGGATGATACCCGATTTCTCGGTACACGCTCTAGGCAGGTGCTATGATCGACGGGTTTTGCTATCCAGCACACTCACTCTCTAAGTCTGATGGCACTCCGTGCAGTAAGACCATAGACAGAAGATGTAGTATTACCCTCAGATCGCCTAACGTTGTCAACCGTAGAGTGCTTGTGGTGCCTATGCATGCTGTACATTGTACCCGAACCACCGCAATATACATCCACAGGATCAACTTTTGTTGGAGACTCCACTTTTTGCGAACGGTTCTAATGCAGGCGTAGAAAGCTTTGATTGCTTCCTAAACTCGCTAAAAACAGGATGGATGGAGCAGTTGGCTGGGTGCCTGCCACTGGTTAGAGGAGTCTCCGGTTCGAATCGCAGTGAAAGCAAAGTTAAAACGCTTTTATCGGGTTTTCAAATCTGGTCCAGTCACCATTTGCCGTTAGAAACAAATTAACGGCACTATCACTGGAGTTGTCGATTAGTGGTAAATAGTAGTCTGTCTCGCGCAATGTAACGTGTGAAGTATGGTGATAAACAAGAGAGCAAACGAAAATAAAATAAAAAAAGAATATTGCGCTGTATTAGATCCTGGAACCTTGTACGCCACTTTTGCAATGAAGACGTCGCCTCAACGATCATAACCCCCTGCGTCGGGATTCTAATTGTGTTTACATTCCACCCACTGCACCATATCTTAATTTGGGATACTACTGACCAATCGTCGTGGAGTGGAGTTGTCTTTCCGACGATTTTTAAATATAAACCTTTTTCCCAGAATTGAACCCTACTACATATGTGCCATTGATGCAGCAATGGAGGAGACAGTAAAAGCCAGATACGTCATGCTGAAGGAAAAAATGCTCAATGCCGGCCATCAGGAGTTCGATAAGCAAGCTCGATAAGGTCACATCTGTTTTGCAACAAGACTGGACTGTCGGTCATAAGAAACTTGGGTTTTGATACATCATCGTGCGGCCCTGTTAATGTCCATCTTGTTACAAAGGCACTTGACCAAGAAAGTTGAAACATTTACAAGGAATAGAAGGATTAGAAGGGCCAAGTAAGACGTCCTGCCTTCAAGGGTTCTAGCCTTGGAAGTACTACGATCGTTTAAACTGTGAAGGGATATTGGATTATTTTGGTTCTTGCGGTGAAGAGCATCATGCGTACTAGTGAAGAGCGTAGTCATCAGTTTGTCCAAATTAATAATTAAACGTCGCTTTAGTTGTGCCTAGTGTCTGCCTGCAGTCAGATGCAAGAATAATGTTCAATACATGCTTCGGCGAGCATTCCTCGAAATGAGTGAATACCCAAAACCTAACGTACAAACAGACACCAGTCGATGAGGCGCACCGCACCGCAGACAAGGTGTGATGGGCAGTTGAATTCCACAAACCAGCAGCAGGTTGGTGAAATTGTTTTTTTCTCCTCTGCTGGGTAAATACCCTGACCTCTGTGGAACGTGAGGAATTTTAATTTTTCGGAAATCCAGTGCCACTCAGTAAGTGGTCATTAAACTTTCATACACCTAACGGTCCGTACAAGCACCCTCTACCCAGGGCAACGTCTGCGTCATTACCTGCTGCTCTTAAGTACGAGAGGCGAAAGAAAAGTGTGTGGCCCAAGAACTGTTTGTTACTCACTTTTAATCGCATTAAACTTCAAAATGAATATTGAAAATGAAAAGCTGTTGGCTGCGGAGCCGTGGGGGTAGATACCGGATCTGCCGAGTGCCAATTATAAGGACTAAAGCTGGATTAACATCTCCAGAGAAATTCACCGCCCCCACCCCTACCCCTCAATCAGACCATTGTGTTTGGCTAATTCTTTGAATCCCACTCGCTCACGTCGGTCCGCCTTCAGCCGCCCTCTCTATCCACTCGCTCTCTTAGTTAGCAATTTGTTCCGTTTTTCGAGTTACAACCCTCGGACCGTAAAGTTTTCCAAGAAATGATAAATTCCAAACAATTGTTATGGCATAACGGGGTGTCAAGTCCGCTTTCATCTTTATCTACGAATATATATTCAAATTAGTTGTGAATTTGAATTTTACGACAAACTAGACAAGGTGCCAAGTCAAGCTGTGCCCAGTCCGTCCCTCTAGGTTCCCATCCCATTGGCTTGCCATCTCTGTGCCGAACAATGGCGGAGCGACACGTCCTGATTAAGATGAAGAAGTTTTGCGAAATGGTTAAGCTGCCTTGGGACGAATTGAGCACTTCTTCGTTGAACCTCGCCACCGGCCATCGTCGTCCTCCCATCGGAGTAATCATCATAAATTTACAAAACATAGATTGCCATCGTCGTGGATGAGGTCGAAAGGGGATGCGCAGAGAGTGTCAGGAGCTGATGTTTAATTAAATTACAAAAACTAAACACCACCAATCAATATGTTTTGTCCTCGGTCGCAGCCGTGTCCCACACTGGACCAACATGGGCATACATACGTACGTTTGGCGTGGTGGCCGGCCGGTGTGGGCGTTGCGTACAATCAACTGTTTAATGTTCATATTTATGTTCAGTCGTTCGGTTGGATTGTTATGCAAATTGCCGGTCACAAAATTTACAGCCAAGGGACAGTGTTAATGAATTTATTTCGAGGAACGAAGCGGAAGGACGTGGGCGCTTCTCAGTGAGACTTGATTTACCTGAGAGCAAAAGATGTGCGCTGTTGTGTTCAATTCGTTACGTTTCCTGGGAATTCAGCCCGAGTGAAGGACACTCATGAGGGGGCGTTTTTAAAGACAGCGTCAATGTGACGTATATGAGCTGAAATACTTTCGGATGGTAGGGCCGACCTAGGGACGTTATTTCTAGGCTCCGATTAAGACTGGGATGAATGAACTTGAAAACAAAGGTGCTTACAAATAAGATCGCTTCGATTCCGGACGCACTATCTGTGGTATTCAGAATATCACCTACCTCGTGTCAGTCGTCAATTGTCGGTGAATATAATTGTCCTTCTCAGAAAACCTTCTAAAACTGCACCTTTCGGAGTCGACAAGCCAAATGAAGATTGTTACGAAGAGTACCATCAACTACAGCGAAGAAAGCTCCACATTTAATGACATTGAGATGGAAGCGGCTCCGGTCTGGCGGTGAACGAGAAGAAAACAAAGTAAGCGACGGCTTGTGCAGAGCATCACAATGAGCTGCTTCAGCTTCGAGGTAGTCAGTGCGACGTCATCGACCTCCGCTTCGCGGGATCGAACGCAAGCTATACATTATCACATGCCTATGCTGATCTGCTCCTCTTCACCTGATTTAACGCCTGAGCCTGTGCCATGTAGAGCGTATGGACAACTGAGTTCCGGCGGACTCCCGCGCCTTGGGAGGCACAGATAAATGAAGAAGGACGGAAGTAGAGGCAGCTATCAGAAAATGTTTTTTTTTTTATAATTTGCGCGCGCTCAAGGGATTGCTAATACCCTTAAGTGTCCGGGGTCAAGACGCAGCTCGGGTCGAAGGTATAGAGGGAGAAAGGGAGAGGAGGTACCTGTGCACATTGGTCTTAAATATCTGCGGGTTGTAGTCTGTGGGAAATATTGGGCTGGAAAGAGCATTCCATATACGAGTAGTGCGGCTGAAGAACGAGGGTAAACTGATGAGCATTCCTGGCGAGACGAGTATTGCGGGTGAATTCATGGAGAGGAGGAATGCAGTTGGCTAGCTCACTTGAGCATCGTTTGCTGAAATAGCTATAAAATACGGACAAATAAGAAACGGTACGTCGATATTCGAGCGAGTCTAATGACTTTGCGACATTGTTGTCTCCTATAAGTTTTATCGCTCGCTTTTGGATTCTATCTAGGTAGGTGCGGGGTGGTCTTTGGGGTACCAGACCAGATATGAGCGTTGTACTCAAGCTTGGGGCGGGTATACGCCTTATAAATGAAAGCCAAATCAGAGGGGGTGAAATATTTCATGCATCGATTAAGGAAACCTAAACATTTCGCAGCATTTTTGGCGACCTCAATGATCGTTCCAACTAAATGTTGTGTTGATACACACCCCAAGGATCGAAAGCTTTCCGGTTTCATCGACACAGGCGTCATTCATGGATAATGACTGATTATTAAGGGTTCGTTGAGGTTGAGTGACAACGGACAGATTGAGTTTTTGAATAATTAAATTCCACTCTTACAGTGGGAGTACCATACTCAGTCACAGTGGGAGTACCATTTTCCCCAGCCAATTATGCTGTCAAGATGGGCATTCAATGTGTTTAACATACGCTGCCGTTCCAATTCTACGGCCGAAGGGCAGGGTCGTGAGTCTCGGAGCGAATATGAAAAGCTGAGGGTGCTGTCATCAGCGAAGGAATGAATTGGATTAGAAGTAGCAGACATGAGAACATTAATAAAAATGAGAAAGAGTGTCGGAGACCGAACAGAGCCTTGGGGTACACCAGTAATTATTAGGTGAATATCAGACTTGGACCCATCCAAAACAACTTGAATTGAACGGTTCGAAAGGTAATTTCTAATCCATAGAAGAAGAGATTCATCGATACCATATGCACGCATTTTCTACAAAAGAGCTTGATGCCAAACTCTGTCAAATGCCTTAGAAATATCAAGTGTAACGATCTTGTTTTCGCCTGCATTATGCAAAGATGTGTTCCACTTTTCGGTGAGATAAGCTATCAGATCACCAGTGGACCTGTTGCTACAGAAACCGTACTGCCGGTCATTAAGAAGCTTCCGCGATTCAAGATATTTGATAAGCTGACGATTTACCAGCGTTTCCATGACCTTAAAAAGAAGGGACGTAAGTGCTATGGGTCGGTAAGAGGTGGGTGACGAAGATTCGCCCTTTTAAGGGACGGGCTGGACAAATGCTGTTTTCCATCTGCTCGGAAAGAGACCTAAAGAGTAGGATAGATGAAAAAGCTTACGCAATGGTTTTGCCAGCGCAGAAGAACACCTCTTCAGAAGTATTGGGGGAATACCATCCCGGCCAGCGGATTTGTGCACGTCGAGATCTTTAAGTACTCTTGCAACTGTACGAGTGCGAAAGTGGATTTGTCCCATGGTGAAATCAACGCTCTCAAGTACAGGTGGAGACATATTGGAATCTGGCAGTGTTGAGCTGGCCGCAAAATGCGCCGCAAGCAGATTGGCTTTGTCTAAAGAGCTGACAGCTGGAATGTCATTGTAAATGAGCGTGGGTTGGTGGAGGCACATTGCACAAGTCCTCCCGGACTAAGAGACTAGTTCAGTGTATTTTCCAGCCAAGGTGATTGCTATACACTAGGAAACACTGACGTTGAGAGACCACAAATTGATTATCATTTTTTCTGATAGCCAAAGGGCAATAAAGGCCGTAGCGTCGGACATTCTGACATCGGCAATGGTCAAGTTATGCAGGCAAAGCGTGAGATTTCCTTAGTCAACACGGTGAAAGGGAAGGAAAAAAGGTCCGAGCTGAAAGAATATCGGGCAATCCCTTATGCGTATACCCCGCTTAGCTCCACAAGGATCAACAAGTGGAAGACGCAGTTCTGGATGGAGCCAGGAGTCGATGACTTGGTCTGGGTATTGGAACAGTAAGAGCCCTACGGCGGAAAAGTATATGAGTCCTTCCCTGGCTCTCTGCCACAGGTATACATCCATACCGCACAGCGAAATTCGCAGTAGCTGCAGGGACTACGAAGAAATAGAATCAGTCTGCTTTGCAAATGCTCGGCCCTAGCAAAGAAAAGGAGCTATTTTTCAGGAAACTCAGAAGCACTTTTTCGTAGAGCTGGAGGACTTAACTAAAAATGCTCTTAAGATTCTTTCTGAATCTGGGTGGTTTTAGGAATAAATGAAGGTCTCACGGAAGAAAAACAAACACTTCCCTAATGGACTCAACACGTTGGTCTAAGTGAGCCACGGCCATAAGGTCATCAGGGCACCCTTATACCTACCTACCTTGGACTGTAGCGCCACACAATAAAGAAGAGTTGATACAAAAAACACATGGTTGCAAGAAATAGTGCAAAAATCGAAACACCACGAGTGCAGAACCACAAGTATTTGCTGCGTATTCAACGTATCCTAAGTCTACAACTCTAAACTGGACGCCAGCTCATCATACTCACCGTTGGAACATTAATTTACGGTGAACAAGCGCCTCCACGAATAACTCAGTCGCCTTGAGGACTAAGCGATCAAGGTTCAAACAAACAAAAAATCGTCCTTAAAGAACACAATCTAATTATCTTCGAAACGTTGATTTATTCAGAGCGTCACTAAATAAGCAGATAATCAACAGAAGCAAAAATTAAACCCCACATCCACGTTTCAGTCAACTTTTGCACGTGTACAGCACCCACGCAGTGTATCTTATCCACCACGAGGCCTACACGTGCGCCACCGACACAGACATGTTGAAGGAGAAAATAAAAATGAATTAATAAACAAGTCATAGAAGAGAGCCTTAAATCTTTTGCCCCTGTCCCCACTCCGCTCACACCCGGGCCGCAGTCAATTCGTCTGACATGAAGCACACCTGTGCCGTGTGCGCCAAGTAGTAGGCGACCCACTCCGCCCGAGCAACCCTCGTTCATTCGGCAGACACATGAACAAAGCGCAGGCAACCATAGTCTGAGCCTCATTCGGCAGCGGTTAGCGGGGGAAGTTTCAATTTTTTGGGAATATCTTTTTTTTCGTGGACTTTTCCCATCAGTCTCTCACTCATAAGTCAGCCAACACAGCCCGCCAGCCCACCGGTTGCGCCAATTTATCGGTTTGCAAAAAGGCAGCCAGTTAACCGTTGTGGTTGAGGCTGAATTTTGTATCTCTCCCAGTTAAGTGATTGTACTTCAAATAGAATCCGAGAGTGGTAAATATTAAGCACTTCGGATTCAGAGAGGATTAACATGTGGTGGCTGCATATTTCATGAAGCTGTACTCGCTTAAGCGTATGAGGCCTAACAAATTGTGAAGCAGTTGAGGTTGTGTGCTGCGGCTGGTTGTAAGTGCCGGCGGGGTGCTATGAACACTTTGAATATGCCGAAAGCAAAATTGAGCGATTGAATAGTGCAGCACTTGAAGAACTATTAAAAATCTATTAATTGTGCACAAATACACTCGGTCAAGGTCACGAGTTCACTTAATGCCATTTGACTTTGGCTCAGACGTCTTAATCCTGCTAATTCTAAAAGGTAGAATGTTTACGGAGGTCCTGCAACCTAAACGGTTGCACGGCTGTGAGTGGAACTTGGCAGAGAGTTTGCTTAGATTCTGGATTAGGGCATATGCTATGCAGTATTGAGTGAGGACACAGATGCCGAGGGAGTCGCCCATCTTTGCAGTTGAGTTCTTGAATTAGCTGGGATTTGGGAGTACTACTTAAAGTGGACTCTACTTTCCACCTATCCGATCTTTAACAAGTGCTTTGAATTTAAAATATAAAATTTAAGAAAACTCAAACTGTGGATGGGCTTTGATGTTTTGTGACTTGCTCAATTTGTAGCAGAACTTGGTGACCATAAATGAAGAAACTATGGATGAGGAGCACCCCCTGATCACGGTAGCAATGTCTCAGTAGATGGGCCCTAGATGTGTCTGAGTGGAGCTGAACCCCTTCTACTTTACTTAGTTAAGGTGGCGTTTAAGTTTTAGTCGTCAGCTAGCTTCCTCCAGTTTCGCACGCGTAGTTGGTTGAGGTCCCTATTCACTTGCGTGCGCCAAATAAGTGGCGGTTTTCCTCTACTGCACCGTCCCAAGATTCCATTCGTTCTACATGACCTAGCCACCTGAATCGTTGGACCTTTACTCTTCTGGCTAAGTCGATGAACAGTTCATTGTTAGATCTTCTACTACATTCAAAGTTTATGCGGACGGGACTGAAAATCACCCGAAGAATTTCATAATAGTTGTGATGCTTTCGACAGAGTCCAGGCCTTTGGTTGTCAGGTCACTTTGGTTGTTCGAGTGAAGGCTTTGTTTATCAGTTGCATTCTTAGCCCAAAGACGCAACGATTGGCAAGAGTTATTCATTGTTTGAAGTCAGCGCTGGTGACGTTGTGTAAGTTGATAGCGGTTCCTAGGTAGATAAAGTCTTTCATTACCTCAAAGCTACATCTGACTACAGTCGGTGTTGGTGTCCTGTTGGCCTCTTTAACTAAACCCATCCTCGCAGCCGTCGCAATACTCACAAAGGCCCATTGACATCACGATGCGTTCAAACGATAGTGTCAATATCGTCGGCATATGGGAGTAGTTGGACATACTTCTCAAAAGATTGTGCCTCTTGTATTGGCATGCGAGCTTTGAACAATTATTTCAAGGATTATGTTGAAGAAGTCGCATGACAGCGCGTCGCCTTTTCTGAAGCCTTTTTTTGGCATCTCAAGTTAGGTATTTACCGATCGTTTTTTTATAATTTGAGCGCGCTCAAAGGATTGCTAATACCCTCAGGTATCCGGAGCCAAGACCCAGCACGGGCCGAAGGTATAGAGGGAGAAAGGGAGAGGAGGTATCTGTGCACATTGGCCTTAAATATCTGCGGGTTGTAGTCTGTGGGAAATATAGGGCTGAGAAGAGCATTTCAAATTCGCGTAGTACGGCTGAAGAACGAGTCTCCAATGAAGCGTCCGAAAGTTGGCTTATGGGTAAGCTGATAAGCATTCCTGGCGAGACGAGTATTACAGTGAATTCATGGAGAGCAGGAATGCAGTTGGCTAGCTCACTTGAGCATCGTTTTTTTTAAAATAACGATAAAATGCGGACAAAGAAGAACCGCTACGTCGATGTTCGAGCGAGTCTAATTTATCGTTCGCTTTTGGGTTCTATCTAGTAGGTGCAGGGTGGTCTTGGAGCACCAGACCAGATATGAGCGTTGTCCTCAAGCGTGGGCGGATGTACACCTTATAAATGAAAGCCAAATCAGAAGGGGTGAAATATTTCTTGCATCGATTAAGGAAACCTAATCATTTCGCAGCATTTTTGGCGACCTCAAATATGTGATCGTTCCAACTAAGTGTTGTGTTGATACACGTACCAAGGATGGAAAGCTTTCCGGTTTCATCGACACAGGCGTCATTCATGGATAATGACTGATTATTAAGGGTTCGTTTAGGTTGAGTGACAACGGACAGATTGAGTTTTTGAATCATTAAATTCCACTCTTACAGTGGGAGTACCATACTCAGTCACAGTGGGAGTACCATTTTCATCAGCCAATTATGCTGTCAAGATGGGCATTCAATGTGTTTAACATACGCTGCCGTTCCAATTCTACGGCCGAAGGGCAGGGTCGTGAGTCTCGGAAGGAATATGAAAAGCTGAGGGTGCTGTCATCAGCGAAGGAACGGAAATAATGTAGGAGACAGAACAGAGCCTTGGGGTACACCAGCACGTCGTGCACGTCGAGATCTTCGAGTACTCTTGCAATTGTACGAGTGTGGAAGTGCATTCTTGGACCGTGCATTCTCCATCGTCAATCTACACCAAAAAATGAATTTGGGAGGGATGCCAAAACAAGACACAGCTCTGTATAGCTCGTCTCTATAGATGCTATAATATGCCGCCTTAAAACCGATGAAAAGTTGGTGGGTATGGATCTGTTGATCCTGGTATTTTTTTTCCAATATCTGCCGCCAGTGAGTATACTCGGTCGATGGTCGACCACGTTGTTGACTAACGGCTTACGGCCTTCACACAGCACAGCAGATAAGACCTTGAGCACGATGTTCAGAAGAATGATGCCTCTATAGTTGGCGCAATTCAGAGGGTCTACTTTATTGTGGATCGGACAAGCATTGCTGAAGTTCCATTCATCGGGTAAGCTTGCTGCCGACCATGTTTCACTGATAAGTTGGTGCATGCTCCTTACCAAGTCATCGAGTGCCACTTTAGAAATCGACTGCGATTCTACTACTTCTATGACGATGTTCCCTTGATCGTCCTTGCAGGCTTCGGTTCGGACTTTATAACCCTGACTGGTTAACGTTACCCTTTAGTGAAAGTTCCGTTCCGCATTCCTGCAGTAGTATCTCTCTATTTTACAGATTGCGCACTGATGCTCCTCCTTTTTTACTCCTGAGCAGCCACTGTTCATCCCTCTTTTGCTCGTCGAGCTCGCGAGCAGCTCTTGTCCCTCTTTGCAGTGGTGCAGCTTTGTGGGCCCCTTTAAGTGTCTTAAATATAGAAGCTCCTTATATTTGGGGACAACGTGGATTCTGAGTGAGAAAGGAAAACTAAGAAAAGTAATAAATATACCTTTTAACATTTTTCAGTCCATGGACGGTCCTACCCTCCTCAATCGCCACGTGAATTTTAAATATCTTTTCATCCCATATTTTAAGCACTTTTCTTTGTACTCTGACATTGTAAACGAGATGACGCTCGACGACTAGTGTATCGGCAGTATTTCTCTAGGTTAGTGATTATCGAAATTTGTTCGAAAATAAAGTTGATTGAGAGCGGACGTGATCCGTTCGTTTTAACCCAGAAAAAAACTGAACGCGACTTTAATTTGCATAGCTCGCGATAAATTCAGTCGTCAGCACGCACGGGGATTGGTTGGACGTTACTTAGTGGTAACAGGACAGTATCATAGAATAACTTCAAGAGAAATTGGGTCACAGTGCAACATTCGGATTTAGTCTCTATCGTTGAGTCTGCCTACTAGCGCTTTGAATATACACTCGTTTGGATATAGGCGACTGCGTGCGGGTCATTAAGGTGACCACAGCGAAGTAGTCTAGTGAGCGACTTCAAAAAGCGTGTTTGAAGTAAACAAAGTGCCCATCCGGCCAATGTTTGAGTGGATCTATCCCATCACAGGTTTATGCTTTCAACCAACCCTGGGCCCCAACAAGAAGTGATCGATGATGGTTCTGGAATTCTGATCAGTCCTTGCCAACCGTAAGGGTTCAAAGCCCAAGTATGCCCTTTATTTATTGCATCTCAGATCTCCCATCTAAAAACAAAAAAAACATCCCACAACACAGTGAAAACCGCCATGCGATAGTTGCATTGATTTGCGTCCTCTCGGACAGACCGCCATCGAAATCAATTATTTTCTGATGATTTATTAACATGCGTCCCAATCTGAACCCCGGACACGTCTGCCTAACCCTACCCATGCCATAATAAGTGGATGCTGGTGGGGATGGCCGTTGTCGGTGTCAATTAAATTGGTCAGTCAAAATGCAATGGAATCCTTTCGGAACCATCCGACGATGCATTATCGATTTTATGGACGTTGTGTGTGTTTTTCCTGCTTTGCCTGTTCAGTACCCGGCCGTCATGGCACTTAAGTGCATGTGTTGAATGACCTTTTCGCGTGGCATGACATTGGACAGTCTTTCGAATGTTCGGCCAGTCACAGATGTCACCTGTATTTGTGGCGACCAGCGCGGTGTGGACCCGTTTGCAGGTGTCAGTGTAAAGCAAACACAGCCAGACCCATATCCGGGGGGCGCATTAGCGAAGAAAGAGCCATCAAGTTGCCACATGCAAGCCTGCCGGAGGATTATTGTCATTGGCAGTGATGAAATGCACTCGACCTCTTTGTCACTAGCCTCTGGCCAGTCGTGCCACAACGAGTGCTCACATCCCGATGTCGGTCAGTGAGCGAGACCACTGCAGTGACGTCTGCAGGAGGATCAGAATTTATTCAATTAATGACTTGAATAGGAATAGGCTTTTGACGAGTGTCGTCGCCGAGTCCCCCACTGGATGCGAGGACAGCATCCGGACGGACAGATGCCGGAAATGCAGTCGTCGTGTATCGGTGGACTGCACGGCGGACGGGGACGATGGAAAATAAATCCGCGGATAATAGCGGTGAAATAATTATCGTCCCCTCTTATGTGCAGCGAAATCCTTTGAACGAGGATGTGAGGCGGCCTGTCAATGGCCATTACGCCAGCGGGGACTGGCTCTGACTCTGACTCTGACTCTGACTCTGACTCATACGCGAGTGGGCACATGAACAATTTGCGGTCGTTCCACTGCATGATGGCGCTGCACGGACGGGTGTGCGTGTGCGGATTTATCTGCATAAATAATAATTCAGTTGTGCAGTACGAGCGATGGGTGGCGGCAGACCGACTGGAGATATCACAATTTAACCAACCGAGGTTAATGTCGCCTCTGGGGGCGGAGCGGCTACGGAAGCGGCGCCGCAACCGCACATATGCATTGCATTTGGGGTCAGAAATGGCATTTATTACATTTGTTAATGATTTATGAATATGTCCGGTTAAATAATTACAAATCTGTCACCACGGACGGCGCGGCGTGGAAGAACTGGAAGTTGATCCGTTTTTTTTTTTTGTTCCCCATTGTTTTATTGACGCGTAAACAGATTGTGGGCTGGAGATGATTGATAAATGATGATTGTCAATAATGCGCATTCCGCTCTTTCGTTCGAAAAAAATGTGGCGCATTTGAATTCATAGGAGATCGTGATTTAAGAACTCATTCGGCAGTGGAAGCCCGTCTGTTCGCATCCCCTGGTGGGTGCTTCGAACCACTGTGCGAGTGTAGAGCCTGCGCAGCTGTTTGAGTTCTTGTAAGCGCTGAAATAATGATTACGCTTGAGTTCGTTGAAATGGTAAATTGGACGTCGATTATAAGGGAATTGGAAGCTGCAGAGAGGATTAGTTCGGAAGGATTGGCGGGCATAGTGTCTAGTGAGACTTACATACTGATCGCACTCCTTCCAGTCATCAAGACCAGGCTGTCTTGCATCCGCGATGGCTTGGTCTTTAAACAGGTGATTTAGTCTTGCTCTCATTCTCGAACTAGTAGGCTCGGGTTGGAGGACCCCTCTTAGCTGGAAGCGGTGGTTTCTATGTCAGGCCTGTGCAGTTGCCGCATTTTTTTTCCCGGACTACATCCCCATCTAATATAGCACTCACCTTGGATTAAATTCGGGTATGATAAAGATCCGTCTGTTGTTCTAGGATCTCTAGGACTCACCTTCCTCGCTGACAACACCATTTTACGGACGCACAATTTTTCTTTGGAATGCACTAAGAATCATCTCCTTATCGTTTAGCTTACCGGCTTAACAAACTGGCAAAATGAGGGTTTTGTAGAACATGATATTGGATCTTCGACTAGGGGAATCAAACCTCAGTTATTCCGAAAAACCGATAAAGGATCGACAGCAAGGACCGACAGTTCCACTCCGAAGGTGTAGGACGTCCAGTCCTTTTGCTTTTTTCGTAGCCTCCATCCCTCACAGTCAACAGATTTACTTACCCGGTAGTCATCCTGACTTCTGTGTGGAGGCAGTTCGCCGTTGAAAAGTGCGTGGAGCGGGAGTGCACTCTTGGACCATAAGCCATCAGCCAGAGAGAGATTGCAGTCGTAGCAGTCAGTATCAAAGAAGACGTTGATTCGGTGCCGATCAGCTGAATTGGGCATATTTTATTTTTTTATGGTTGAGAATGAGCCTACTTCCGGATAATACTGTGCTTACGCAAGAATTGAAGCGTTGACAATGTCGCTAATTGGACGCTAAACAAATGTTGGCCGGAGAAGGAGGTCCATTTTTGGCCAAACGACTACGTTTGGCTGTGAATGAAGCGGCCACATCAGTCCACAAAGATTGACTGTTTAGTAGGCCTTATGGCAAGGCGGCATCATCGGACCTTATTTCTTTCGACATGGCAATGATGACCACTCTGTGTAGCTAGAGCTCGACGACATCGATGTTTCCGAGCTGTGTTTCCAGCAACACGGCGCCACATGTCGTACTAGCGACGCAACGCTCGAAGTTGTGAAGGAGACATTTTGGCGACTGTGTTGGCTGACGCGATCATGCGACTTGATACAGCTCATATGCAGCTGCGACAAAAGTCCATAGTCTACGCTAGCAGAATAACCACTTTGGACGAGCTCGAGGCCAACATACAAGACGCTATTGTCGTACTAACATCAAATAAAGGATATTTCATTAAGCGCTTTCTATCTTGAAATTTAAATAAAACAAACTGTGTGTGAGATATCATCCAAATTTTCTATTCGCTTGCAAGGACTACTGATGCCATTGTGTGTGGTCTATTAAATATAAGATCGTTCAAATGTTCGGTCGCGACTTCTCTAGCTCTCCGAAATGTCCAATTTTCCATGACTCTGGCGCATTAAATAGGCTGAATTAGACTGATGGCTTGGATTATGTTGCCTTTGAGGGCCGCTGTGGCCTATTCGCATACACTTGCGACTTCAGAAAACTCTACAAGAAAAAGCCTCATCATCATCGTCATCATCTTCTGATCCACATGATCCACTAAAGCGGCCGCGGGGTAAACCACGCACGAGAGATCTCCAGGCAACTCGATCCTCCGCCATCGACTCTAACTCATCAGGAGCTATGCCCAAGCGTAACCCGACGAGTTTTTGGACTTGGTCCAACCACCTCGTCCTGGGTCTGCCAAGCGGTCGCCTACCTATTGGAATCGCATTGAACGGAAGTCGTGATGATGGGGACATTCGTGCCACGTGACCAAACCACCGAAGCATAGCCCTTTCCGTTCGAAGAAGCAGCTGCTCAATGTTGAGCTCCTCGCGTACTGCCGTGTTTCTCACCCTATCATGGCGAGTAATTCCCACAACAGAAGGAAGAAATCTCATCTCAGCAGCTTGCACTCGCGATCTTATTCTTTCGGTCATTACAAGAAAAAGCCTAACCGGGTAAAATCGCGCGATCTCACATCACCTTCACGTGCGATGAGCATGCCCTCAAATAGCTAGTGCAGAGTTTCCAACGTGGCGTGAGCTGTGTCGCACGTAGCGCCGCCCTATTGGAATCACATGTCGTTGGTGTCCACATCATCCAATTTAGGCCAAACTAATTTCGTAATCGTCGACATATAGCGCTCAATGTTGACGATTCTCAAAGAAATATGGACCGATGACGCCACCAGCCTAGAATCCGCCCTAACCACTAAACAGTGACATTTGCGGGATGCGTTTCTTGGATCTTATGTGGATTGGTGTCGTCTAAAATTCAATAATTTTGATTGTTGACGTACCCACTCATTTTAGGGCGTAGGACGATTATGTCGACCGTAAAATGAGAATAGCGCACGGAACGCAATTTGAGCAGTTGCACGTGATGTTGAAAGCTTATTCCGTTTATGGTGATTTGGCAAATCAGACTGAATAAATGACAGTCAATTTGACAGATGGAGCTTCAATAATATGGCCGGTATCAACTGACAAATTTCGGAAGTCCCTATTGGAAGATCCTTTACATATTGGACCGAGTCATCAAAACGAAGACCGATCGAACGCTTGCCAGCGAAGCCGAGGCGTCCATTTGCATGAGTCATATGCCATTTTCTATATAATGGCGTCAACGTGGCTCCGAAACAAAGCCACGATTGATTTTATATCTCACACCACTGTTGTTTTATTTAAATTTCTTTTCATATCGTTCTTATCCGGTGACACAGTAGGATCATTTCGAACCCAGTTCCACTTCGCCTCTGCATCGTAAATTCATGTGCTAATGTACGTTGCAAGTCATGGATAACCCGGAAATGTGTTCATTTTCAAATTGCAGTCCCATGATGGCCAATTCGAGAAGTTCACAACCTCGCATGATTTCAATGAAACCAAAGAAATGCTTCAGACACTGCCTCTTTATAGAACTCAATTTAAGAAGCTTCCGGATGTTACTATGTTCACTGCTACCTGGTCAGTGGAACATAAAAGACGCCGCCTGCACTCTGCTTGGGACATCCTAACTCCTCCTAATCCCCCGAACTTTGCATCGCCCCCCCCCCAGCATGATATATGCCCACGGTTAATGCCACAGCAGGACTCTCTTCTGGTCTACAGTCCGTATGATTTACATCGCTCGATATAAAAATAATCTACAAGTAAGCGACCAAATCTATCATTACGTTCTCATATCCGCCGTGCCCGGGCGTTGCGGCAAGTTCAACATGACCCACTGCCGCTGTCAGGGCAATTTGTCAGTTTTGTTTATGCGGATATGACGGCGGGTGCGGGCGGCGGAGAGCTTCCGGTCTCGGCTAGATCCACAAGGAGTTTCCCATTCAAAGGACATAAATTTCTCATTTAAGAAGCAATCAGATTGTGTGCGCGGACCATGTACGTCGCATCGTCCCAGTGAATAGTTTGTGACGGCGGGAGCGAGATTCATCGATGCTCCCCGTCCGCTTTTTTTTTCTTCTTCTTTTTCCTGCTTTTATCTCTAGCTTTTTCATTTCAGCCCCACGATGGCGTGACACATTTTTGAAGGGACTTCCTTAACGACGTGGCATGCATTATCCGTGAGGGTGGCATTTACATCCTGCCTGTCGAGATGGAGCGCTGGGTTTTATGACGAATGAATGCGGAAGATCTCAATTATTTTTCCCGCAATAAATCAGTTAATTTGGGTTTCAAATCAAAGGACTCGACTGACTCGGGGGACCGCATCCGCTGCCATATTGGAATAATTCCGGACTTAATTTATTGATGTATGCTACGAATCTATCGATAACCAGTTGGCGGCCGCCATGGCGGTGGTGCTGGCTTGCTTTAATTTATGATCGCGTCAGACGCTTATGAATAACAATTGGCGGCATGTGCATGCGTTCGCCCACATACACGGGTTAATGGGTCGTAAAGGTTTCAAGTGATGGCCTGAAATGGATTCGATTTTGTCAATACATCTCGTTTATGATGCATCGCGATCGAAATAAGAAATTAAAATATGCAATAATAAAAAATTTCATGTTTAATATTGTTTTTCCTCAGATTTCCATAGAAATGGCGAACATACGGTTGCCGCAGAAGTGCACAGGCTTTTTTCTCAGAATCACATGGTGTCCCTTAAAGCCTTCCAACCACAATGGCGGTCCGGTGGTGGATCAATAAGGACCCATGCTCGAAAACAGATGGTGTTGCTGTTGGTACTGGCGTTGTGAACTATCATCTTTTGCTGGGTTGTCGATGCCATGCAAACCATCTGTCGACGATTCGGGCTTGTGACCAACTGACCAAATGATGTACTGAATGAATAAGGCCCATTCACAGATGAGTGTTAAGTAAACTTAAGTTTGTGCCAGAATAGAAATACTTTCCATTTCCAAGCAAGAAGCATCGTCAAATTCGTAGAAGAAGAATTTCACTGTCATTTACGGCTGTAGATACCGAGTCAATTCGCTCCCACTTATACAAGCAGAAATGAACGAAACTTAACGAAGAGGTTAATAATGTCAGAATGTGGTATACAATTTCTGTTTATTTTAGCGATTGCTTAAGACGTGCTTAAGTTCTGTTTGTATGGTTGAACCTTAAGACTCGTTAAAAAATGTTGGTTGGTCCTTAAAAAAATAACAGATGACACACCCTTTACTATTGCTGTGTCTAGAGGGATACCACAACACTCCCTAGAAACGACAAAACAAAAGGTTCCACGAGGCAAATTGTTAAGACAACCAAGTTTGTTGTGAACAACCAAGAACTTTCAAAAGCCTGGAAGCGATGGGGATAGAGGTTGGCTGGTATAAAGAAGTGCGTTTCTGCTTAGTGCGATGCACACGCCTCTTGGTTTGTTTAAGACAACTCCTTGCAGAGACTTTTTGGGTCAGAGTTCTGGAGAAACAAGTCGGTCTTCGTCCACGCTGCTCACAGATCGATCATATCAACACTCTGAGGATAATTGTAGAGCAGTCTGCCGAGTGGCGGTCACCAATCCACCTTTGCTTCATCGATTTCGAGAAAGCGTTCGACACTCGTAGACAGGACGCAATATGGAGCACTTTAGCATGCAAAATAGTACATATACAAATTATAAGTCTTATAAAAGAATTGTATGCCGGTGCTAAGTGCCGTGTGAGACACGAAAATATATTCTCATGAATGGTATCCAAGTGCAAACTGGACTGGTCAGGCAGGGCTGCGTTATTTCGCCACTCTTATTCAACAGAGGAATGTCCTGGGGCTTCGGTGGCAGCCTCGAAGATCTGGACTATGCGGGCAACATCAACATCTGCCTACTGTCACTTTGCTCCACAAGAGGCCCTAAGCATCAACATCACGAAAACAAAGATGATGTGCATAAATACCAACGTTTCTCAAAACGTTTAAATTTACGACTCTAACGTCGAAGCAGTGGACGAATTTTGTTACCTTTGCAGCATCATCACTAAATGGCGGCTCAGCAGCTGATATACGGAACCGAATATGAAGGGGTCGCCTTGCCTTCGGTAATGATGGACAAAGTGTGGAGATCATCTCGCATATCCAAATGCTCGAAGATGAACATTTTTGAATCGAACGTGAAATCAGTTCTTCTGTACGGTTGCGAAACATGGAACGCGATTCCGCAAGAAACACAAGCGCTACAGGTATTCATCAATCTGGCCCTACACCATAACAAACGCCGACCTATGGGAGTCTACGGTGAGGGTACCCATCCACCTGGGAATCCGCCGCCGCAAAAGAAACTGGATTGTCCAGCGGGCTTACGGAGTAGCCCCTTGCCGACATCATCAGAGGAGCTCTAGATTGGTAATCGCAGACGCGCATCCAACACGTGGAAGCGACTAGTTCAAACAGAAAAGCTTTAAGGCCTATGTTTCATTTAGGAACCACAGGAAAATATACAGGGTGGGCCATTTAGTCGGTTTTTTTTTAAATCGTAGTTTATTTTGCCACTGACAACTGTTTCCCGCTTGAAACCTTGGCAGAAAGTCAGTATCATGGTGGAAGGAGGATAACGTGTGCTGGGCAGTTCTATTGAGACCCTGCGTGACGTCATCGCGGGAATTTGTATGTCAATAGAAACTTAAAGGTGGAAACAGATACACATTTTTCACACGCATAAAAACAAAAAAACTGATTTCTTTTCAATATTTTCTCACTCGTTATAGTTTACTGCACATTGTTGCATTTTCCTATATAATTCCAATTATAAATGAAGTAAATCCGTTCATCTTACATCAATTTGCAATTCCATTCATGTTTTTCCTTCTTCATTTTTTAATATACGAAATTGAATTGTGATGTAAGCTGAAGCAATACATGTATCCAGTGTCAAAATCTGACCCTGAGTGACGTCACAAAGCAAGCTGTGACAAGCTGTCCAGCACACCTTATATTCCTTCCACCATGGTCAGTATCATACCTCTGTGCAACGGAATGATTCGTTTTACTCTTGAACAACGTTGGAAATATTGAGAACTTATTTCCAAAGTGAGTGCTGTTTAGCCCAAACAGTGCGTTTTTTAAAAAAGAAGAAATTAAGCATTCACCGCGATTGCTGTACGCAGGCTTGTGCAAAAAGTTCGTGAGACTGGTAGTGGCTAGTGAACAACACTTATGGTCCCCGCCGTCACAGATGAGAATGTGGTTACTGTGGCCTTCTTTGACAAAGAGTGGGAGTTGCAGAGCCATGTTAACCGACTTTTTTGTTAACTGAAATTGAAGACATATATTTGGACGACATCTGGTTTATGCAGGATGGCGCGCTATACTCCACAACCGATGCCACAATCGATCTTTTGTGCATCAAATTCCCATATCGTGTTATCAGCCGTCTTGGCGATGTCAGCTGGCCGCCTTGGAGCTGCGACTTAACCTTTTTGGACTTTTTTGTGGGGAGCCGTAATTCGGTAATGATTCAACCACTTAAGGCCAATATCATCTAGGCACTCCGTAAGCTACAGCCCGAAACAATCAACAAGGTCTTCGAAAATTGGGATGACAGAATGCTCTACTGCGAAGCTAGCCGAGGCAGCCACTTGAATGACATTGTATTTCATAATTATTGGGAATGTTTGTTCTTATAAATAAATCTATAATTCATGGAAAGAACTAAATTTTGTTAATTTTATTGCATTTTTAAAAATAAACTTATATTTGGCCCACCATTTATATGCATGCGTACATTCATGTGTAGACATCACGCAAATATGATCGACGAGATGTTGTGGATTAAAATATGTATAAGCAAGGTTTTTGAAAAGATGTGGGTTGAGGAAAATAAAAACAATACCGCCCAAATACCTCAGGGCGGGGCATGAGACTATAAATGCCACGTCCAAACTGCTATCAGACATTCAGTGGAACAATGATAACAAACAATGAAAGACGGGCGCTTGTCTGATTGACTGTGGTTCAACGAGAGGCCTTTCCAGATGGAAGAGACGATGTTGCTCGAGAGACAGTGTCTTCGTACATTACCTGAAGGCAAATGTCCTGACTTCTTCCAACAGTCTGTTCTTTGGGACATACTACCCAAATATGATGTACCATGAAAGGGTGCGCTTTAATGGCCTTTATTCCTCCTCAAGCATTCCTCTATCTCGACGCAATTGGTATAATACAGGATCCACAAGGATGCCCTGTCATCTTCCACATCGTACTCCGAACAGTGGGCAGGCGACTCCAGATCGAACAGGATGCCGCCCGCAGTCACGAGGAACTCCTCAGGTTCAGAAGAATAGTCAACAGGAAGAGGCTAGGCAGAGATCATTGAGAGACTTGTTGGTAGGTTCCTACTGTCCATACGCTCAAAAGAGAAGAGTGCGCCATCCGATTAATTTGCCACGATGGTGTAGTTTCGCCAATGGTCACAACCTTGGGAGAGTCCGAGCCTTCGTCCTTCTTTGACCCAAAGTTGAGCTGTCACATTGCAGATGCTACAGAGCCATTTCCCGATGTTCTGCAATTCGAATGACGCCCAGTTACACAGTGTCTTGTGCGAATTACACCCTATTCTTTATAACGCGATGAATGATGTTTAAAATTCCAATAATTTAGACTGGAAACTGGCATACAGGCCTAGCAATGCAATTTTCCAAGTCGGTGCATTCGCAAAAGGACACACAAAACGCAACCCCATTTCGTTCTTTGACACGTCGAATGCCCAACTCAAATGCCTAACGAACCCCTCACTCTTCAGCGCCACCACCTCGAGATTTGCCGCGTCGTTGCGGAACAAAAGCAAATTTTCATTTGCCAACCAAGTGTCGTCAGGAAACCAATCCGACCCGAATCACATAGTCACACATTTGCAGCATCCGCGTTCTCCGTTGGCCCGGCCTGAGCCGAAAACTCAACATCGCCGGACATCCTTCCCCCGAATGGCAAGATATCTTCCGTTGCTCTGCGTCTGTTCGTTAATCAAAACAATTAGTGGCTTGACGTTTCACAAGACACTCGAGGAAGCGGCGAACCGAAACAAACCCAGCGAATAAATCGCCCGTCAGCCCCGACGTTCATCAGGCGAACTCTCCGTGCAGAGCCACAGCCACAGCCGTGTACACGCTGATCCTTGCGGTGTTGCCGAAGGAGCCCGATGTTGCATGGTGCCAACAATTTGGCACCCCGTTTGTGTGTGCGCAGCGCGAAGTAAGTTTCCAATTAAAACACAAAATGTTCTGTTGCCTAGTGCGGCTTAGTTGTGTACGTACTAGTATAGTTGCCGCCTCAGTATTAACGAGTTAAAGTGTGAATCCCCCGGCCGGCCGCCCACCCGTCCTTCGATCCGGCTGTTACGTCATTTATCCTGAGATACCTTCCAAGTGAAATCCGGTGCCTGTGTGTTTGTTTGTGTGTGTGTGTGGCGTGTCGTCCTTAATCATGCCGCTTGAACATGCCCGTAATTTATATACACACATATATCCAAACGCCGCACCGCGCCACCCACCGCTCGCAAACCGCCATTAACTGTGCGTCTACCTCAAACAGGGCGCTTGTTTCCAACTGCTATCCGGTAAACATTTGATAATTGCTTCGCACGGATAATTAATTTTGAATTTTTTCCCCCTGCCCGCCTTCCGTTCTCAATAATATTTTGTTTGATGGCGAAGCGGTGGCTCGGCGGCGGCGGCCGGTACGGGTGCTGCAACATCGGCCTGGCCTCGGTCCTGGAGCACACAGGCACAGGCCAGATCTTTTGTGTGTACATTTCTCATTTTAATAGGCATCGGCCGACGAGGATATAAATAAGTAATGGCTCTGTGGGGGCGAAGTACAAACTCTCAAGGTGGCAGCCGAGCGGTTTCCTAGCTGCCGGGTGTGTTAGGGGGCGTGTGTATGGATGCCGCCATTGAAGGACCACCAGCCCAGAACAGACACTCTGCACAAGGAAGAATTTAATTTTGAGATGCTAATGGCAGTTTAGGTGAGAACGGGGTGGGAATTTAATTTCGCCACAATTAGACGCAATTTAGCGAGTACATTTGGCGGCTGCCGAAGCTGTGAATTGGAATCTCCAAAGTGCATAGTTCTTGGTGTGTACGATGGTGGGAGGGATGGCGATGGGCTGACACCAGAAGGCAATTCTCAAGATCCATGGATTAATTTAAATTTTAATGAAACATCTCGAGGATGCTTATGCCTGCTTTCCTGTGCAATTGATGCCGCAAATTTCGCTCAGTAAGTGTACATGATTCGTTGCTGGGTGGCACGGCGCTGCTGGGCTGAGTTCAAGAGTGAATCTCTTTTGCCGGAAGTGTCTGACCGGCTGATTGAGGAACAGTGGGCCGTGCTTTGGATCCTCTCACGGTTTTGCACAAACTCGGGATGTTACGTAACTGGTTGCCAAGTGAAAGGATAATTTGAATTTTCTGCTTCTAAATCATGCGGAGCTCTATACGCCCCAATGACTAGCAAATAGAGAGGACACGGGGATGCCCATGTCTCGGCTATTATGTAGGTCTGGGAAAAGCAGGGTCTTGTAAAAAGTGAACGTGGTCATTCGAGGACTGTAAGCATTGGTTAGGTTAGGTTTTGGAAGGGGAGTGTGATGGTTAAACATCACTTCCACTCGGAGGCCTAAGGGTCCATTGTGAATCCCTTCATTTGTGGGGTACATATTCTGTTAACCTATCCTGTCGCGTGATAGCTTCAACCACCCCGTGCTCTTTACGAATCTTTGGAGATCCCATATGTCTGCATTTGCTAAGTCCGCAGTCTCTCTGAAGAATCTTTGGCCCAGCGCGGCTAGGCCGCGATTGGAGAGCTGGGCAGTGGCATAGCAGATGTCGGAACGTCTCGATGTCTTCTTCGTCGCCACAGCTCCGGCAGAGATTGCTGGATTCCGCTTTCCATTTCCGGAGCATTGCTCTGTGATCACTCTGACGAGCTCACGAATCGAGTTGCGGTCTAGCGCCAGAAGCTTCTTTGTCTTGCCATTGTTAAGCTCTGGCCACGTTGATCGTGTCGTGTGACAGTCATTTCTAGTGATCCAGGACGAATTGGCTTCTTAAGCATTGATTCTGCTGTTAACACTTCGAACAGCGCGGCGAAATTGACGAAAATCATTCACATACATCAGCCGATGTATGGCCTTTTTAGAAAAGAATATATATTTCATTGCTAGGACCATTTTTGCCGACTTCAAATCCACAACACAGAATACCCAAAACAATCAACTTACTTACTTTCCCTGCCGACGACCCTTGGAGGGACTGGGCCTGAGCAATAGCTGCCTTCCATCGATGACGGTCCGACGTACGTCAAGATCAAGCTATCTTGTGTCCGCGGTGACTTGGTCTTTACACCGGAGGCTCGGTCTTCCTCCCCTTCTCGAACAAGGGGGCTTGGATTCGAAGACCATCTTTGCTAGAGCATGCGATCGATGTGGCCGAGCCAGTGGAGTGGACGGATTTTTGCCTTCCGGACAACATCCCCGTCTCATAGATTTAAGGCTTGTGTCTTTTCCCGCATTCGCCTTTCTCGCAGATGGGACCATATATTCGACGTAGAATTTTTCTTTCAAAGGCACCAAGAATCAGCTCTCCGGTCTTGCTTATCGTCCAACTTTAGCCCCCTATAGCAGGACTGACAAAATCAGGCGTAGTTTTAAGGGAGCCCAGTTGGTTTAACTAACCGAGGTAGCAGCGGTTTCTACGTCGGATCTCCACTATGTCGTTTGTAGAGTTCACGTTTTGAGGTAGAGAAACTCCGTCACTGCCTTAAAATTGTAGTTGTCGACCGTGATGTTTTGTATGAGGTGGTGTGTGACGGAACGTTTCTCTGTCCGCAGCATATATTTCGTTTTGTCCTCATTGACCTTAAGACAATGCTCGTTTCGCCACTTCTTCAATCGCCGTAAAAGCCTCCATTACGGTACGTTGGGAGCGAGCGATGATGTCGATGTCATCTGCGATACCCAACAGTTGGACCGACTTTGTAGAAAGTAGTGCCTTCCGTGCATCGTATCACCTTGCCGAAATTCGGTGCAGGTTTCGATCGGCTCAGAGGTCCTTGAACCAAACTGCGCGATGCGTAGCGTGGTGCGATGCAACCGGACCAATTTTCCGGGGATCCCGAATTCAGCCATCTCATCGAATAGCTTCTTGTGATGGATGCTGTCGAATGGTGCTTTAAAATGATGAAAGATGGTGCATATCGATTTGAAAATCCCTGGTCTTCTCCAGGATTAGCCTTAGTGTGAGCATTTGGTGTATAGTCGATTTGCCGGGCCGGATGCCGCACTGGTACGTGCCGATTAGTGCGGTAAAAAACGGGTTTAGACGTTCACACACACACAGTATGCTGGGCAGGATGTCACGCACATCAGGTTCTGTTTAATTACCACAGCACATCGAGCATCGTTGCGTTGCCAGTGGTGCATATTAAGGGAATTGTAAAATCCCGACTCAATTTTCTGAGCAATGAACTACATTGAACTAACTGAACTAGAAGAACGACCTACGAGTAGTTCAGTAAACGGATCTGAACGAAACTAAGCGCTCTATGTACTGAACTAAAATGCACAAGCCTACTTTTGACACAATCAACCCCAACTAGTGGGTAAAGAATGCACTAAAATGCACCGAACGGTCTGTTACCGTCGTCTGACATTGACTTAAAATGAAATTGACGTCCGTTTGGAATTTAGTCAGGCATTAATTACCTTGTTGTATGTATGTCATACGGCGATATGAACCCCAGCCTTGTAAATGGCGTTCTTTAGATCCCAGATTATTTAATATTTTCTACTCAAAACGAGTTGGGTTGAGTGATTCTCCAAGAAAGAAATAGCAATGGTGCGAGTAAGTCACACTCATCAAACCTGATCTGCATTGACAGCTGGGGCCCTCGGCAGCCGCTTCACACTTACCGGAGACCCGGTGAACATTCACATCTCTCACCTCAGATATCCATTACTCGTACAATCCCGAACGCGGAAAGTCAAATGTACGGTTTTCCGTCCCCTCTTCCCTTAAACCCACCCAAGGTTGAAAACAATAATCACGCAGATGTGCGACATCTCCAAAAGCTATCGCCTCACCCCCTCCCTTCTTCATCATTATAGCGCTGTCAACCTCAGTGAGTTCATTAAAATCCGCACAAAGCCATCCTTCAAATAAGCAGTTATAAGCTGTCTCTTATCTCGCATGCAAACATCTTTCATCGCAGCCGCATTAAATTGTAAAAAAAATTGAATCGTTAAATTGTATCCGTTTTGGCGCACAAAGGCATGGAGAACCCCTCCGTCAACCGCACACAATCAGCCGGCCGGGGTGAGAGCCAACTTCAATTACTGCATAAATCAATTCAATTCAGTCGATTGCGATGCTATCGGAGTTGCATCTGACGAGGAATTCGTTACAGATCCTTATCCTTTCACTCGTTTTGTGTGCAATGTGCGTGCACCCTTCCGAATGTTCGTCTCACCCCTATCGTCAACCAGTGGGGTGGAGCGGATTTGCCCGCTCTTCTACTGGAGGCCGGCGCGGCGCTGCCATGACACAGTCAGTGACAATGTGCGCTCTAACCAATGAGCACGGCTGAGTGTGTGCGTGTGTACACGTTGCACGTATAAACCACCGTAGCCGGATATATTTCATAATCTTCAACAGGGTTGCTCTCATTTAATCAGACCCCAGTCCCCTTCCCGTTCCCGTTCAGTAATTCCAACAGGCTCTTGCGTCAGCCGGTGCCGCCAGCCGACAGCCGACAGCCGACAGCGGTCGGTGTCGTTTGCTGCCATTGGATTTTGCAATCGGATAGCTCCTTTCATAATGCGGTACCGCCTTTTGTTTACAGCTATATTAACCACTGGGGTGGCTAGGGGTGCTCCCCTCCCCACACACACACTCCGAGTGATGATGGGATGAGATTATCATTACCCGGGCAATGGATGTATTGAAACACCTGTGTATGCGGAATAATGGATACGTGAGAAGGTACGGATTACGAAATGAGCCAGTTGATGGCGGAGTCATGCGAGATACATGATAAAGATCAGAGAGGGAATTATGTTTCAAGGAAGACACATATTTTTAGCAACGATTACCTCCTCGACAACGGTGCGAGATTTGAAAGGGTGCTGCAGGCTGAGGTTGAATTATATCCAGATTAAGCTGTTCCCCGTGACGAGTGGAGAGACGAACTGGGAAGCCCGTCGAATGTGTGCAGCAAGGTCAATGCTCGCAAATGATGACCTCAAGGGCTCTTGTAGCCCGCCTTTGTCTGTATCTCTCTCCACATAAATCAGACACGTTTTCTGACTGAACTGTCTACGAACTGAGTTCACTTACTACATCGACAGCGTCAGAGGAGGATAATTAGCATTTTACACGTGCAGGCGTGTCTATTTGAAGCATTGAAGGACATGTGGTGTACAGGCTATTCACAAGGTACGATGGGTACATGAGCTGGCTGCAATGTGGGCCAACCATGCACAGCATAGGTACGTAGGTAGGTAGGTGTGTGGGTGTCCCTGCGACCGTGGCCCACTTAGACCAACATGTGGGCTCCATGGTGCCCTTACCTTCAGAGTTTTTTCTCTGTGAAATAATTCTTTCCCAGGAACTGCTGTCTTTTCTTTGCTAGAAGTGGACATTCGCAAAGCTGATGTTGAATTGATTCGATCTCTTCCTCATCGCCGCGGCTCCTGCAAAAGTCGTTTGCGCTGTGTTCAGTTGCTGTGCATGCATGTCTATGACACAGTCCATTGTAAGGACTCCTCTTCGCGTCTGCACTTCCTTACCTAATGTTGTCGGTCTACACGAAAGCCATCTAGTGCCAGACCCTCCATTGGTTTCGGAGCCATCCGTGAAGATTCGGCTGCATTCTTTTCCTGGCTCATATTCTGGCCAGAGACAGCCGGGCGTGCTAGGGAAGGCCTCTACAGTCTACAGTCGAGGCAAACCGTTCTTTGAAGCTTAGTGAAAGCAGCAGTTACGTATTTACCCGAAAGCTTATTCCAACAAGCGACAGAAGAGGCCTCACCATAGCCATGTAGATCCAAAGGGGTCATTTGGTGATACACCCCAAGATTTGCCGAAAATTCCCTTACACTGACAGAAAACTGACAGCGCCTTGGTGGTTTCGATTCAATGTGTTTCCAGAGAAGTTTTCTATCCAAGATAGCACCTAGATATTTAGCTTCATCGGAAAAGCGGATGGTGACACCTTTTAGTAGTAGTTGAGTAAGACAAGTCAACTTTCTCCTCCTCGTGAAGGGAACAACCTCTGTTTTAAGAGGGTTAATCGAAAGCCCATTTCTAGTACACCAGTAGTCGATCACATCTAGAACCGCCTGCGCTTTTGAACAAACAGCCGCTAGGCACGATCCGACAGACAGTACAGCTACATTATCCGCATAGGCCTGGGCGTCGACATTAAAGCTTTTAAGGGCGTCAAGCAGGGAGTCAATCAGCATGCACCATAGCAGAGGATATAGGACGCCACCCTGAGGGCATCCTCTATTTACCCCCGACATTACATACTGGCCACAGTCCGCATCCGCTATTTATTAGTATTGCTTTGATCCACAACTCTAATGATTCCTCTACACCATGTCCTTGGGCCGAGTTACTTGCCATGCCATGCCATCAAAAGTCGCATTGTCAAAGCACACTCTATATCGATGAATATGCCCAACGCGTATTCTTTCTCATCGATTGCCAATTCTGGGCCCCTGGCTGTTCGCCCCAATTTCCAGACCAAGTCATTAAGTTCTGGGTCTGTTTATGGCTTCGTATTTTAGTGGCGTCTGAGGGCAGTCGTTTGTGGTTGGTTTGCTTTTTGCTCACTCCACAACTGACTTTAGGTTTGCCAACCGTCTAGTTTTCGTTCCTCAAATTGACTTGAATCTAATGTCATCAGACTTACAAAAGCCTTGATACCAGTCTAGCCAGGGTAGCTACGTAACTCTAACTAAATTGAATTTGTAAGAAACCATCCCCCTTCTCGATCACTTTGTCAAATCAAAATCGGATAAAGATGTTCGTAGATCGAGGTCTGATCTTTGTTCCTGTTTTCACTGATGGAGTGGAAGAAACTGCGAATGTCACTGAGACGCAGTAAACGAGGAAAAAAGAAAGTATATGATATCCTTAAGAAAGGACATACAACATCGACGTGTTGGATACACCGCCACAAGGAGCACCTACAACTCGAGGAAGCCCAACTCGGCTCGGTTTTTTTGTGCTTAAGAGGTAATTGAATAATAGAGCCATCCCTCGAAGGTTCAAGCTTGCTTTATATAAGTGATTGATCACTGCAGTCTTGCTCTACGATGCAACGGGATGGGCAATATCAAGAGCGGATGAGGAAGTCCCTGTTACCTTCGAATTGAAAATTCAGCTTGAGGCTCAGAACTATACGCACCTTTAATTCTGAGGCTGTGGGACCACGCAACAGATGCCGACCGTGTCACATTTAGCGCACATAGCCGCAACTGGAAAAGCAACTCAGTATGGCCCATTGGAGGCAGACACGGGTTAGCTGAACAGACTTCTCGGTTGAGGCCCATGGTAACTGAAGCGCCAAATAAATGGCTTCACTCTCTATCTCACTCTTTTTGCTTTGCCTGACCCATTCCACCCCACCTCCGGCGTTAGCAACTTTCAAGGCCTCCTCTGGTTTTTCTACTGCACATGAAATGTTCGGTCCATTAACAGACCGAAGGAACTGAAAATCGTTGTCCATGCATCATGGCGTGGGGTTGTCAATCTGTAATTGCCTCTGAACATCGTTTCCTTTACCTGGTGAGATGGTAAACCAGATGCAGGTCCACCCCGGACTGTACCACAACCAGAGGGGGTAAGCAGAACGCACTCAAGGCAAGCTGTAGCCCATAATACCTTATAGCTTTAAAGAAGGTAACCAAACGGAACACTTAGAGATTCGGTGAAATATCATGCGCCAGTCTTAGACTTCAACAAAGAATACAGAATCACTATACAAAAAAAGAGAAGTATAAACCAACGGTCTTCCTTGGATGAATGACGACGCCCAAAGACGGTTCACAGACGTGTCTATATCAGAAAGTGGTGTAGGAGCAGGCACTGTTGGACCTAGGTGCAACTTACACGTGTCTCTCCCCAGAGAGCTCACTATCTTCCCAGCTATTCTTCGCCCTAAAGACGCAGCTCATTGCGTCAACACTAGAAATTTACTCATTTCGAAAATAGCTATACTTTCAGATAGCCAGGCAATATTCGAAGCCCAAAGCAGCTTCACATTCAACCTCAGGCACACTGGCAAAGAAAAACAAGTTAAAACTGATATGGGTGCCATGACATGAAAATCACGGGGGAATGAAAAGGCACACGTCCAAGCAAAGAAAGTGCCGAAACCACTTATTTACTTACTTATTTCACCTTTTTCCCTCTTCATGTATTTAGCAACATGTGTAGATATAAAGGGTGATTCTTAAAGGTATAGAACTTTGAAATGCAATAAAACAAAGATGATTTTTTTAAATTAACATGAAATTTACTTTATTTGAAGGATAATCTTCTGGCATTATAATTTAAATATGATTTCTGACATATGACTGCCACGGTTGGCTCGGACGTAGTCTAATCTGGAGGTCCAATTTTCGATGACTTTTTTCAACATTTGTGGTCGTATATAGGCAATAACGCGGCGAATGTTATCCTCAAAGTCGTCAATCGTTTCGAGATTATCGGCGTAGACTAGCGGCTTCACATATCCCCACAGAAAATAGTCAATCTTGGCGGCCAATTCACGGGTCCGTAACGTGAAATTATGCTGTAACCAAACGTTTCCTTCAGTAAATCAATTATTGCACGAGCTGTGTGATATGTTGCGCCGTCTTGTTGAAAACACAGCTCCTGCACATCATGGTTCAATTGATGAACGAAAAAGTTAGTAATCATGGCTCTATAGCGGTTACCATTGACTGTGACTATCTGGCCAGCATCGTTTTTAAAGAAGTACGGACCAATTGATCCACCAACCCATAAAGCACAACAAACAGTCCGTTTTTGTATATGGAACAGTGTCACAACATACACTTGAGGATTATCATTACTCCAAATACTGCAGTTTTGTTTATTGACGTATCCATTCAACCAAAAGTGAGTATGGTGAAAATGGACGTAGTGCGCGATACAGATTTCGAACAGAAACATCATTTTCAAAATAAATTTGCACAATTTGGAAGCGTTGCTCAGGCGTCAGTCTATTCATGTTGAAATGCCAAGCCAAACTAAAAATAGATCACTTGACAGCTGACAAAATGTTGCCAACTTAAAGTTCGATACCTCTAAAAAACACTGTTTACAACAACTGGCCAAATAAATGCCGTATCCAATTCTGGAACAAACAGGAGGGACTCACACACTCTAAAAGATTGGCGAGGATCGATCACATGAGAACCAAGAAGGCCCTAAATCTGAACAAGTCTAACCTAGAGATACAATGTGGTGTGCTTACTGCCCAATTTTCATGCATCTACCACCTACATAAAATTGGGCACATCAGCTCAGAAAACTGTAGACACTCTGAACAATCAAATGAAACTTCGGAACTCGAAACTTTTCATCGAATGTCCAAATCTGATCTATCTAGAGGCATCATCTAGATGGATCATTAAAATTCTTAAGAAAGCTTTAAGTTCCTAGATCAAGAAAGGGGACATAATAGATCTATCGTGTTCGCAGTGCTATGTGATTGTCAATTCAAGCCTAACCCCAACTGTGAAGCAATGGCCCTTTCAATGACCCCCGAGCGAAGGGTCTGGGGATGCATCTGGAGTCGGTAATCTAAGGATGTGACTCGTCTCCCACCGACTCTATTCCGAGGTTCCAAACTGGCTTATTAGGAGTAATTCTTAACCTGAGCTCCGAAAATGTTGGCGCACCTCTGAAATGTAGCTCCTGCTGACTGGAGCTTTATGTCTCGTCGCTGGACAATCAGTTGATCAGCTCTTCTGCCGCCACTCGTAAACAGAGATGAGTCCTTGAACAAACTCATTGCCCCCTCTCTCTCGCTTGCAGTCGCCAACGATATCCCAAGCAGGTTGTGTACCCCATAAAAGAAATACCACACGTCTTCCGGTCTATCGCCAACATACAACAACCGCTCAGTGTCCTATCTAACTTGCGTGCGGCCCCACAGGCTGGAACTTGATAACAAAAATAGAACTGAATACACTCGTCCAAAATCGATTAATGGAATTATGACTAGCACCTCAAGTTCCATGGTCAAATGCCAGAGTGGAGCGTGATGCTCGAGGACCTTTGCCAGTCCGTGTGTATTTATTTGTTTAAAACATAAGACGAGACTTCAGTTACTTTTCTCGGGAATCGAGGCGCGTCCAGCAATTAATGGGACAAAAATAAGAATAAATTCTCGGAAACGGAAGTGGCACTGAAGAAAAAATAACGAAGATAAAATCAGCAACTTTATTACTTTGAAAAGTTGTCCACCTTTATTATTTCGCAGAATAACCTTTGTGCGACAAATGGGTCGGGGTGTGGGAGTACTTTTCACAGGCTTTTTTTTTTGCGCCATGCTTCGGGCCTTCTAACATGGACATGAAGAAATTGTCAGATTTCTTGCAAATTTTGGCTTAAAGAACTCATCTACATTGTTGCAAGGAATCTAGGGGTCAGATGAGGACATTAATTTGATTTCTCGAAGAAGCAAAATAATTTCCAGAAGCTGTCATACAGCCAGACACAGTGGTGTGGACGTTTCCTCTGTCAACGAACGGCTGCTCTCCGTACAAAATGATTTTGGTCCTGTTTGCTTTGATGGCATCCACAGGAGAAGAGTCAATCAGTAATTGTACGGGCTGTACACCGACATAAGCTTAGCCGTATCCAACGCTTAAGGCGACTGGGCCAAGTACATCGCATGAACAACTTAGCTCCGGTCAGAGGGATCTTCCACTCCAAACCTATGTGGTAACGCAACCGAGGACGCCGCGCATTTAAGGTGGCAGACACAAGTGGAGAAGCACCTCAACCAACTTGCGTAACTGGAGGTAGTTAGGTGGCGATGCTTACTGGTTAAGGCTCAGGTCCACTCCGGTTTATAGCACCACACAAAGCATTAAGAAGGAGAATAACTAGGGATACACGAAGTATGTGCTGTCCTAGAAAAAGGACACTCAACATCGACGTCGTGGACTTAAATAAAGTTTGAAGTAGTCATTGACTTCATCCACCTCAGCTCAATTTTGTTGATAATAATAATCTGTCGTCCTAATAGTGGGAACGAAGGAGTACGGCGTGGCGTCTAAGTCTAAGTCCACCCAACATGGTAGGTCCTCCATCTCGACAGTACGTTACATTTTCCTCTCTAAGACCAGCTTTAGGGCTGTTACTCCACTCAGGTTATAATCGTAACCTGGATTGTTTTAACTATAGACCAAATTTCCACACTAAGACAAATCGTGTCAAAGACCAGCGAGTTCCAAATCGATACGCATTCATCGCAAGGAGCTATTCGATGCGAAGGCCGAATTAGGGATCCCGTGAGAACTGATCCGGTTGTGTCGCACCACGCATACACATACGTGATGCACCGTGCAGTTCAGTTCAAGGACTTTTGAGCCGTTCGCAATCTGTACTGTATTCTGGGAAGGAGATGCGCTGGCCTGTGATTTCTTCAATCATGTACTGGAGAAGATAGAGACGAGCAGCTGTAAGGACGTAAGGCACTACCTTCTACAAATCAGTCCAACTGTTGGGTTACGCGTTGACATTGGCAAAAATCCGTCAACTCCACTGGCTCGGTCATATCAAGCACATGGACACCAATGGTCCAGCTAAGAGAGTCTTCGAATCCTAGCCTCCTGGTTCGAGGAGAGGAAGACCGTCTTAGTCTTCCCACGATGAAATGCCAATGCTAACCGAGCATGTTTGACTTTGACACGTGCCACGAATCCCGCGTGAGTTGTCAGGAATAGAGCAACCAAATTAGCTGCGAGCCCTCAATACACAGTCAGAGACAACCCGTTTTGATGTCACTGCTCTCCCGCGGCGGTATAGTTCCCACCCAAAGTGGCTGGCCTCCAATCTCTAGGATTGCCACTACAGGAACGTCATCAAATGTCAAGTCTGTTTGTCTACTAACAACGACTACCAGTGGTGACAAATTAACATCAGAAACCGACGAGACGGGCGTCCACATTCAAAGCACAAATTTATTCATCTTAAAGTTCGATAATCTTCGCATCTCGACAAAGTGAGATTTTCCTCCCCTAAGACATCGCATTCGCAGGAGTTTCTTAAAGGAAAACTTAAAGTTAAGTCCTTCGGTTATCCCTTACACATGCAACAGGATACGAGAACATTGGCGACATATCCCAACAAACAAAGTGCACACACACACACACACACTCGCCATCGTCGTCAGCACAAAGGAAAGAAGACTGAATCGAACAAAAGCCATTAGCTCTATGGTTACGTTGACCTCACCCACAAGTGTACGGCAGTCGTTAAGCAAGAAATCCAGTCTCGACACTGGGTGCTCCTGCCACTCGATCCATGGCTCCGTTTGGGTCTTCTCCCTCAATGCAATGACGGCAAGATGTGCAAGGACATAATCTAATACAGAGTGAGGTACATAACCCTTGAATTAATATTGCACACACACAAACGCGCGCGCACACACAGTTTTATTCGTCTTAAAGCGGCCACCACTACGCCACAGCCAGATGCACAAATGTCCTTTCGGAACAGACCAACGTCCACCGCACAGCACCCAACACCACCACCGCCGCCACCGCCTGCTCGTAGAAATCGAATATTTCAATGGCGTCCTCGTTTATTATTTTCCAATATTAATCCATCTGAATGGCAGAGCTGAAAGCCATTCCATTTTATTATCCTGACCACAATTAGTACGCAACCATAGTCCCGAGTCCCCAGTCCGGCCCAGAGTCGTATATTTTCCCGGCAATTTGAGGGGATCAAAGAAAATTATTTATCCAGCCGATGGTGGTCTCTCTCTCCTCGTTCTCGTTCATTTTTTGTGTTTCGTCGGAATTTTACTGCTTTTTTTTTCCCCCCATTCAGTTGGGCCAACGAGAGTTAGGACATCAAGTGGTGGTGAGGCGATGCATACACCTAAACTCATATAAACGTGCCGCAGCCCACACATCTGCACATCTGCACAGATAAACACTCGACAATCTAATGTCTACTGGGCATTGCTTTAGCTGCAATCAATGACTTGCAGATTAATTCTGCGTCGAATGAAAAAAAAAGGAGAGAAGAAAAAAAAGAAACAGGAAAAGAAAAACAGCGGACTTCAGTGTGGGGTGGTGGCTGTGGAATGTATGTGGAAGCCCTGTTATAAAATAAAACCAAAGCGCCAGCAGGACAATCGAATCCTGCCAGCATTTGTACTAATCGGGGAATTCATGGCGTAATTGTCGTCGTAAGCACTCGCAGGGACAATTAGAAGAATAGAATATAATTGGAATTTCGTAATTAAGGGAGCGAGTTGTCATCCGAGCGGATGATGTCCGTCCACTTTGTGTGTAGCGTCCGCTGGTAGAATTACAGGCAATTGGTTGTGTGCGACAACGACGACGTGCCGTTGTCAATTGAGGTGGCCGGGAGAGATTTCATAACTTCAGTGGGTCTACGGCGGACGCGCATTGCATGGCTGGGGTCACTTTGCTGATTAGTGAGATTTTTCCTTTTTTTTTCGTTTCTGTTGTGACATTTTAGGGATACGAGTGAATTGACACTCGTTGCCAGCATCTGGAGAAACTGGAGAACACTTCATGTGGAGCGTTGCCATACTGGAGTCCGTGCGAGTCCAATGGATCAAGACCGAGCGAAGGGCGTCGGTTTAGACTACCCCGGCACAGTTTTTATGATAAACGCAGCCATGCCATACAACGTGTGTCTTTTTTTCGTTACTAATTAATTTCGTTGACATTTGGATGTACACTTGTTACGGGGTGCCACTTAAGTCTCTAAACACTCAAATCCTGTAATTGGCACAACAAAAATGAGGGATGAATCAATTGGGATTAACGTCGCGGCGATGGACAGGACTAGACTATCGTCGAACGAGCATCTGATCAATCTCTAACCGATTTAGAGGCCTTACAAGCCACTGAACCATTGAAAAACACGCCGCAGGACTGTACTCACCAGTTGCCCACTGCTGCGGCAGATGATGATGATGAGGAGGTGAGGTGAGGATGATGAGGAGGAAACATCAATCTTCTTTGTAGCTGGCCTAGAGCAACGAGGATCCGACAAGGACAACATTCAGAAAACGCATGCAAAAATCTCAATACTTCCAGGAATTAGGACCAAAGTCGGCTCGTGTGCCAGCACAATGGTTTAAGTGTCTGCCGCAATGTGTGCTGTCGGAAGCCCCTTTACATATGTACACTTCCGTTGAAAATCGCCTATAATGTGTGAGAGATGAATTCCGGTGAAATAGTTTGAATTCAGATTTTCATCGATCAGCATCAACAAGCTCAGCGATGAAATATGAATTAAGCAGAAGGATAAAAATAAAATTCCAATAGTAGCCAATAATGAATGTCGGACGTTTTGAGCTCAATTGCTACGGATAAGTACTTAAAATTCTTCAGTATTCAATTTAGTCAGAAGAATTTGAATAACGCAATTAATATCATATCAAATCAATTAGACCGGCATATACATAAGTGAAATATCATCAGAAAAAGCCGTCGAGAAGCCATTTATGTATCATTGACTGATGAAATGAATAATAGTTGATGTAAGTTATTCATTTAAAATTGATTAAAAAAATAGGAAATTGTTATTTCTACTTAAAGCCGATGTGCTGCTTTCGAGCTGAACTTAAGAACTAAACTAACAACATTTCTAATACTTAAAAATAAGCTTGTGCTTAGTCACCAGCTCATGCCCAGGACTGTAGATCTCGCCGCACCTCGTGTGTTGCAGGAATGCGGTGATCTCAGGTGCATTCGTCGTATGTTCCATGTACAGGGCGGCCCAAATACAAGTTTCTTTTTCAAAATGTAATAAAATGAAGAAAATTAAATGTATTCCATGTATTATGGCTTTATTAGTAAGAGCAAACATTCGCATTAATTATGAAATACAACGTGGTTCAATTGGCTGCCTCGGCTGGCTTCGTAGTAGCGTATTCTGTAACGCTACTTTCAAAGACCTTGTTGGTGGTTTTGGGCTGTAGCTTACTGAGTGCTTGGTTGACATTGGCCTTAAGGGCTTGAATCGTTTCCAGATTGTTGACATAACATCGGGCCTTTACGGTTTCCCCACAAAAACAAAAGTCCAAAGGGGTTAAATCCTCCGAGGCGACCAGCCGATATCGCCAAGAAGGCTGATAACACGATTTGGGAATTTGGTGCACAAATGATGATGGTTGTGGCATAGGCTGTGTGGAATGGCGCGTCATCATGCATGATCCAGAGGTCGTCCTAGTCCATGTTTTTAATTTCAGTAAGAAAAAAGTCGGTTAACATGGCTCTGCAACGCCCACCGCTGACCGAAACGTTGTTCCCAGGCTCATTTTCGAAAAATGCTACAGCAGCCACATACTCATTTGTGCGCACCGTACGACGATGGGGATCATGAGTGTTGTCCACTAGTATACAAATCTCACGAACTTTTTGCACAAACCTGCGTACAGCAGAGGCCCGTGGCGCTGTGGGTATGTGTGTCGACTCCTGCGCACCTACATGTCTAGGTTTGATTCCTGGACAAGAAATACAAGCCCCACCTCTTTCGAATCACTGACAACATTCAAAGAGTTAAATTGTCTAAAAAAAAATTCTCAAACTTCCGTTAGGAGTCGGCATTAAGCTGTATTTCCCTTCCACTCGTGAGAGAACAATAGCGTGCACAACACGATTGATTGCTGAGAAGCTAGGCCCTGGCCCTCTACGGGCTGTAGCGCCACACATATTATTATTGTATTACATTGCGTACTGCAGTCGCGGTGGAAGCTTCATTTCTTTTTTTCAGAAAACGCTACGTTTGGGCTAAACAGCACCCACTTTGGATCTAAGTTCTCAGTATTTCCGCGGAGGTATGATCCTGACGTTCTGTTAAGATTTAGAGCGGCAAACAGCCAGTCAGTGTCGAAATAACATACAACTTATAAAAAAACCCACTAGATTGCCCACCCTGCATGTCGTAACATTAATTTTGAAATTTATATTGGATTTCGGTAACGCACTGAAATGGTTTGTCCTTTCCATCAGTCAAAATCCTTTTCTGAGTATCATCACATCCAAACGCGGCTAAATTGCAAAGAAACCACCAGTTAACACTTTTAAAGTTGCGCGGAAGACTAAGTTAATTAGTTATGATTGATGATGAGCGGCAGGTAGTCAACAAAATCATCGTCGAGCCGAGTGCTGTTGCAGATGTACCATATCATGCAGGAGCAGTCATGACATATGTCATGACGACCATGGGAACTCTTTGCTGTAGAAATTGTTCATTTGTGTTCAAAGGGAGCTCATCTCAAAAGTGTCTTCTACGGCATGAAGTGGCATCGTCTGTAAAGACAGGAGTTCCGCAAGGCTATGGGCTCAGTCCACTATGGTTAACCCTTTCACTGATGACATAGACTTAACCTGCAGGAATCACTAGATACACCCCGTCAGCTAATAAATAAATTGAAATGCCACTGCAATCTATAGAACCTAAAGCTAAACACTTCAAAGTAAGAAAAATGATGGGTCTCGGCATCAGTCATGGTAATCTGGAATAATGAGACTTCTAGGAAAAATGGAAGTTGACACAGTGGTAGTGAAAAAAGAGCCTTCTGAAGAGAGGTGCCGTCCTTTAACTGATCGCCTATCACAGAATGGAACGAGCTTGCGTCTTCCCCTAGCATAGTCCTGTCTCTCAACGATGCTAATGTCTTTGCATGGACTTGTAATGAACACAGTTTATGTAACTGTGTCCGAAGAGAGTATGAATCTACACCCTCCTCTATGATCTCAGCTGAGGAGAGCGTTCCCTAGGATTCAGGAACATAAACTCGTAACAGTGGTCAAAAGTTGAACATTTCTAGGAGCTGTCTATACCGCATCCTCATGAACTTCAATCAGTTCAAATGGATAAATGGTGTTGCCGCTTATTCTCCGCATTGTTGAATTTGGGGATCAGATCGTGATCATGATCATGATCGCTCTTATCTTAAAAGCTAATGTACGCCTTCATCGGTGGCTGATTAGTTAATTACCAAAAATGCTGGTCACGATTGTAGTCGCGACACGAGAAGTCAAGTGAAATCCGACGCCGAAAGTACGAAATGCAATGGTGGACGGCGTCTGGTTTCAACAAGATCCACTCTGTCCCACACAGCAGAATAGTAAACAGTTCTACTGAAGTGTTCGTCATTTCTCGCACAATTTCTCGTATTTTTTTCATTAGAATTCATCGGTCAGATCGGGGCGACATAATGTCATTGAACTTTGCCTTTAAGTATATGTAAAACTAAGCTCAACAAGCTGAGGGTAGATGCCTTAAACGAATTGAGCTCTGTATCAACATCAACGAAATGCAGAACAGCCGTGGAAAATTTCGACAAAAGAGAAGAATCCATTGCATCATATAAGCTCATCACAATTCGCACAAGTAAGTTAAAGGGAACGAAACTTAACGAGACTTAACGAAACTTAACGAGACTTAACGAAACTTAACGAGACTTAACGAAACTTAACGAGACTTAACGAAACTTAACGAAAATGCAAGAAAGGACTGATAGACTAGCCTAAGACTAGGCAAAATGGTTGCTAAGTTGATTCTGTATAATTGTCCATTGGAACCTTCGATTACTTCCGTCCTCTAGCTCTTTCGTTAGACACCCTTCACATAAGTTCTTCAAGGACTAAGACTTCGTGGCCTGAGAGCACTATTTTTTGTTTCTACGCCTTTGTTCTTTTCCAATATATTCCAATTTCTTTATGCCACTCGAAGTCTTTAGGATTCACTCATGGCCATATATGCGACGCAAAAGAATACCAAAAAAAAAAAACGAAATCACCGATAAACGATAGAGGCTAAATGTGAATAGGAAATTGGAAAAAAAGAAACCCTTCTAACTGAAAAAAGTCGTCAATAATCAACTCATAGTTCCGAGACCCCAAGGGCGCCGATCCCATCAATTTTACTAACGTCAAAAAGCAATTTGGTGGCAACTAAAACATCCCCCCCCCCCCCCCCTCACCCAGTTTAGCGCTTTGTTTTAATCCGTAGCTCACTGAAAACACCTGCAACAGCACTCGCAGCAAATTTTAATCAAATTTTTAATTCAAAACTAGACATCCCTCTCTCACCGGAATTAATTCAAAATGGACTGCAACAAGCAAAGGATAACACAACACAACGTTCAACACTGCCGGTCATTGCAAATGACAATAGTTTCACTAGTACGCACACGCTTACACAAAGCAATTTCAGAAACGAGAAAACTGCCTTTCAACTAGAAAACAATGTCCTGATGTTACTACACTCACCACTCACCACTCGCCGGGTACAATCCGTTCTCCCTGCGAGAAAGCCCAGTCACCCACTAGCACCGACTCAACGGTGGATGTTGGTAAAATGAAGAATGAAAGCAAAAACAACGCATAAATGTAAAAACGTAAAAAAACGGAAAAAAAATGTATGGGACATGTCGAGAGGAGTACGAATATTCCTTTCCTTCACAACAAAACATTTGCATATGAAATTTATTATTCTAAAATAAGCCAAGATTACAATTACACATGGAAGCCGGAGTGCAGCGTAGGAACGGTGAGCGTACCAGGTTGCCACATGTTCCACTTGCAATGGAACACAACACACACATCCATTGTGTGCGATGGGTCCTGCGATGGTGCTTAGTTTGCTCCAGTTTTCGTAGCCGGAATGAGGTTAAATATGAATAATGTGCCTGCATCCATGCATGGGTGATGATCAGGACTTAAGCGCTGCACTTTAAGAGGCTTAATATTAAACAAATGTTTTATTGTTGACCCATGCGTTGAGTAGATTTCTATTACTTTCTATCGGAAATGAAATCTGTTGATACTTAGTTCCGATAAGTGAAGGGAACGATGGGAAATCTACTTAAAGTGCTTCCTGGAATATACGGAAATTTTCAACACCAAAAGTTGTATACATGCCTAGAGAGCGATTCAGTGAGTTCACCCCTAAGCAGGGAAGCGTGAACGAAACTTAACGAAACTTAACGACACTTAACGAAAGTTAACGAGACTTAACGAAACATAACGAGACTGAGCGAAATAATTAGTGTAATCGATGTATAATTTCTGTGTGTTTAAGTTTCCTTACGCCCATTATAGTTGGACTATAGGACTCCGTCAGGGGATTTGTAGCTGATGCAGTATGATTAATATCTCCGAAAGAGGTATTGTTTCATTTATTTATTATATTAGATCGCTGTATTTGAAGGCTGTTAAATTCCTTTAAAAGTAGAGTGCATTAAAGCAGATTTGCATCAGACGTTGGATAGCCGTGAATCGTGAAACCCGTTCGTGTCAATTTAATAATTTTCTTATTTCTTCTTTCACCTTTATTCCAGACTCGTGGCGCCTGGTAACCCTGATGCGTGCAACTGTGTAGCCTCATTCAGTGCAGTCCACGTGCCCCACATAGCGTATCTACAAATCGGATGTATCCATTAGATAAGACACCGGTGCACCGAATGAATTTTCATTTGCAACTGCAGCTATGCAAACTATCATCATTGTTCCCTTTGGTAGGACAACTCCCATTCAAACAAACTGAATTGCAAAACGAGACGGAGAGAGCGAGTGCAACACAGATGCGAACAAACAAACAAAAAAAAAAACGGAAAGAAAATGAAAAACCGGGAAAACACATTCAGACCACATCTAGGAATATAAATGCCGTTTGTCGTCATCTCTGCAGCAGATACTGCGTCCACAACCAACAACAGCGAGTGGAGGTCCTTACAAACCTTACATTCAGGGGACTTCAAAATGAAGTCCACTTTAAGCCCAAAAAGCAATTGCAACACAACCACCCGGTCTACATGGAGCAACAGCTACTCATCAAGCTTAGCTCCGGTTGAGCCCATGAATGAATTAAGAAAGAAAACGAAAAACAAATGCGAAGCACCCTCTTGACTTGGCTTGCAGCAGCTTGTAATTTGTTGTCCTGTAAGTTACATGCAAGATGCTTTCTTTATCTTGACATATTTCCCACAGGGGTAACGGAATAGTAACCCACAATGTAATCCTTGTCGGGGAGTCACATCAGTGGACGGATGCCGGTGGTATGTGGGGGGGGGGGGGGAGTTATTTGTGTTTTACAGAGATTCAGCGTGTGCGGCAGGATGTTGTGTTGGCTTGCAAAAGCACCCACGGTTAGAGGAACTGCCATCGAAGGTTCAAAGACATTGTAATCAAATGATGCGTGAGTAAACAATAGTGAACGACACTTAACGAAACTTAACGAAACTGAACGAAACGGTCATAATGGTCGCTTTGTTGATGAATGTGATTGACGTGCAGTTCCATCGAACTCACTTTCGTATTCGAAGTATTGGGCTCTTGGTCCACTTGGTGGTAGTTCGTTCAAAGTTTGGTTGAACGTCAAACAACCGATGACAATATGCAAACACATTTTCGTACCACGATGGTGATGAAAAAAGTCTTAAGATGTGTGTCCATTTGAGAGTAAAAGTGCTGCGATTCGTTTTCAAGATATTCTCGAGTGCAATCCGGAAGTGAACACGTTCCACAGAAAAATAAGAAAAACTTGCATGCAAAGCAATGGATTCAAAAGGGAACCACAACTACGACTACACAGGCAATCGAACCGCGCTGAGGTGCTAATCGACCCCGAGTCGAGGACAATCGTGCAGATTATGCATCGCAGATTGCTGCGACTTCCGCCATCCATGTGTTACACATGGCACATCTATCATTTAACGCCTGCCATAATCTCAATTGAACCCGAAGACGATCCAGAAGCATTTGCCAAATTGCTGCTGATTTGTCCCCACGAATGTGTCCTCACTGATTCCGGATTACAGTTCACACCAGGGCAGCGTCCAATGCATTAACATGACATCCGATCAGTCAGGCCAAGCAGGAAGTAATTGACTCCGTCCATGACATAATTAGATAACGTTCGTCCCAAATCCCGGCGGTTATCCTCACATTTGTCACCTAATCGCCTGTCGGCGGCAAATCCACCAGCGATGAGCCCCCGCAACGTCTCTGGTCAAGTGCAGCCTCTCGCGCCAAAGCAACAGTTCACGCTGCAGGATGTTTGGCATGGTAATCCGTGGAAATCCCAGAAGTAATTGCTTCTTCTGATTATCCATTTCTATTTGTCAGTACATCCGCAATGGCAGGGGCCGCCTCGCATACATTGTCTGTTGGGGAAAAATCTGGATAACACAACTAGTGTGTGCGGCAGCCGATTGCATCGACTAAAAGTCGGGCGCGGTGCCGGGGTGGACATTCGACATAAATCATGTGGACAAATCTTGGCCATTTGTCAGTATGTTTTCAGATTTACCCTTGAGATTTATCATCATCCGTTCGACATACAATGGCGCAATTCCCTCGTACCGTTTTTTCCTCTTTTTTTTTTGTGTCCACTCGACGAATATCCTTTTTGTCACACACACACACATGCATGGACACATGAACAAACAAGATGAACAATGCCCAATGGCTCGTGGGCAGTTTACTGCTGTTGCTGCTCTCTCGGGTATGCCACCCTGTGATGTCTGTTTGAGATGCAACACAGGCGCACATACCTGGGCCGAGGCGGATGCAAAAGGTGAAGCGGGCATACATTCCGCTGACAGGAGGACAAACAGAACATCGAACAGATGTACGCGCCGGGGTCTGGGGTATTCATCCCAGAGGCGGATGCGATCGATGGAGCTGTGGACCCGTGGCACGCAACAGGTCACTTTAATTGTGCCAGCTCGATGATCCCGTGAACTTTCATTCGTTTCGCAATCATATTCCTGTCAATGGGAAAGTTTGTTTTGGCGGAAGAACGCAACGGCATACACGGGCAGACAATAACTACGCCTTCTGGTGGTGGGAGCGGGGTGCAGGCTCCCGTTGAAGTTGACACATGTCAGCCTCCTACACTCCACTCACTGGGTGTGCACTGATTGTACGAAGCAACGAATGTAAGCGGGTTCACCATACTAACTGTTGAGACGGTGCGAGCTTATGTACTTAATTACTTAATGTGGCGCTACAGTCCGAGGTCGACCTGGGCCTCAACCAACAGCGTCTCCAGTCAGCTCGATCTTTAGCTAGCTGTCTCCAGTTTCGCACGCGCAGTTGGTTGAGGTCCCTTCCCACTTGCGTGCGCCACCTGAGTCGCGGTCTTCCTCTACTGCGCCGTCCCTCGGGGGTGGATTCGAAGACTTTTCGGGCCGGAGCATTGGTTTCCATCCGCTCTACAGGATATAGCCATCTCAATCGTTGGATCTTCAATCTTCTGGCTAAGTCGATGTCGCTAAACAGCTCGTATAGTTCGTCACTATATCTCCTCCTCTACTCACCATCAATGCAGACGGGACCGAAAATCACATGAAAAATTTTCCTCTCGAAGCAACCAAGAGCAGCTTCATCCGCTTTTGACAAAGTCCATGCCCCCGCGCCATTAACCAGGACTGGGACGATTAAAGTCTTGTAAAGCGTTACCTTGGTTGATCGAGAGAGGGCTTTGTTTACCAATTGCTTTCTTAGCCCAAAGAAGCAGCGATTGGCAAGAGTTATTCTTCGTTTGATTTCAGCGCTGGTGTCAGTATTGATAGCGGTGCCTAGGTAGACAAAGTATTTGACTTTGACTCAAAGTTATATCTGTATGCTGCGACGTTCTGACCGAGGCGTCGGTGTTGGGTCTCCTTTCTCCACAAGTGACATCGTGAACTCTACGAGTGGAGATCCGACGGTTTGTCAAATCGCTGTAATCGTGTTGTTTGTAACGTTTACTACTTTAATGCATCCGTTGATGCGATTTGAAGAAATCCACAACCTCACTCGTTTGCTACCTTCAAGATTATTCGTAGCCAACAAGTTTCCACATTTTAATCAAGTTACTGGACATCTTAAAGGCTCCTTTGGACATGCCAAAATTCTACAAACTTACTTCAATTTACTTAGCCTATAGCTCACCACGACACTTCCCAGAAAACAACTTCGAAAACCTGATTCCGGACGTAGACCTGTTGTATGGCGGCACTATTCCCTTTAGCAAAGCCATTCACGTTTACACAGATGGATCCAGAGGGGATGATGGAGTAGGAAGCGGCATTTACTCGGAGGGTCTACACCTGAACAAATCAGTTCATCTACCCAATCACTGCAGCGTCTTCCAAGATGAAGTAATGACGATTAGCGAAGCCCTGTCCTGGCTAACATGGAACGTGATATCCGCTCGCGGTATCTGCATTTTCACTGACAGCCAACTTACTTACTTACTTATCAGGCCGGCAACCCATGAAGGATCCGAGCCTGAGCAATTGCTGCCTTCCATCCTTGACGGTCCTGGGCACGCTGATTCCAGTCAGCAAGACCAAGTTGTCTTGCATCCGCGATTACTTGGTCTTTATACCGGAGATCTCTCCTTCTCGAACCAGGACGCTCGGATTCGAAGGTACCAAGAATCAGCTCTGCAGCTTTGCTTAGCGTCCAGCTTTCGACTCCATAGTTTTGTAGAACATGATTTTAGTCCTTCGAGTCAGAAGTTTCGAGCCAAGACGGATCTCCACTGTGATGTCGTTTGTGGAGTTCACGTTTGCCCCGAGGTAGACAAGCTCTTTTACTACCTTGAAATTGTAGCTGTCGATCGTGAAATGTTGTCCAAGGTGGTGTGTGTCGGAACGTTTTTCGGTCGACAGCATATATTTCGTTTTGTCCTCATTGATCTTAAGACCAGCTCGTTTCGCCTCTTCGAAGTAAAAGCCATTCCATTATGGCACGTTGGGAACGCGCGATGATGTCGATGTCATCTGCGTACCCCGACAGTTGGATCGACTTGTCGAAGAAAGTATCTAATCCAGTACCAGATTGAAGAAATCACACGACAGCGCATATCCTTGCCGAAATCCAGTGCAAGTTTCAAACTGCTCGGATTATTGAGCCGAACTGCACGGTGCATCGTGTATGTGTATGGATCAGTTTTCCCGGGATCCCGAATTCGGCCATCGCATCGAATAGCTCCTTGCGATGAATGCTGTCGTATGCGGCTTTGAAATCGATGAAAAGGTGCTGCGTATCGATTTGAAACTCACTTGTCTTCTTCAGGACCAGCCAAGCAGCAATCAAATCCCTGGCATCGTTCTCTATAAACTCTAAACTAGTATTCGACTGCCGTGTATCTCTAAGCGAGATATCCGAACAGTTCAACATTCGCCTGTGTTGGGTGCCAGGCCATGGAGAAATACCGGGAAACTGGAAAGCTGATGAACTCGCAAAACACGCCACTAGACTGCCAGTTGATAGCACCTCTTGTAATAGGTACCCCTTTACTACCTTTAAGCTACAGCTCAATAATCTCTACGAAAAGAAAGTCAACGCCAGCTGGTCGACAGGCGATACCTTTGGAATTTCAAAACAAATCTGGCCCAATATTGATCTTAAAAGATCAAGTGATCTTATTTCCTTAAAGAGATCCAAAATTAGCAAGGCAGTGAGTATAATCTCGGAACACCGCCTCCTAGTCTTTCACGCAAAACGACTACGTCTATTTTCCAACGACTTCTGTGGAAGCATCCACTACCTCCTCCATAGGCCACCATAGGCTCCTACTTCTTCAACAGTCTAAGCAACCTCAGCAAAATACCAGTTAAAGCGCTAGTCAAATTTGCTGAGAAAACCAACTGGCTGTCATAAACCCCCCTTCATCTCCTTCTCCCTCTCTGAACACCCACGTGGCGGTACAATGGGCCTACTCTGGCCAAAGTGCATTAATGCCACTTCCTACCAACCTACCTACTGGGTATCCACTATTCCCCTCTTCGATGTGAGAGCAAGATTTATTTGATTTTTTTAAGCGTTCATGACACGAGAGATTTACAGTGTCGTGAATATGAAAGCAGTTGAACCCAGACCTTTGGTGTGACAATCGACGAACGCAATGTTACTCATCTCACATGTGAATTCTTGTCAATTGATAATTGCGCTGTGGGCTCTGATCCCGAATCAGTTTCAAACAATTTCGTCAGCCATTCGAATATCAACGACACATCCCACCATCGTTGCAAAAGCATTGAATTCACACTTAAATCCCCCAGAAACTTCAAAGGTTCAAATCACACGTCCACCCATTCCCACCTAAGCATCCGATAGTCTACGAAAGTATTCTGAAAACTGCAGAGAAGCAGAAAGAAATATAAGACAGCCGCCCACGCTAACAACCCCCCCGAGGATCATTCTGCTCGACAGTTGTCGGACACGTCAACATTTCACTGTGTACACCCGAATAATTGTCAGCATAAAACAGCCTAACAATCCCCAGGAGACCCCTGTTCCGTCCAATTCCTTTTAACCATTTTTTTTGTCTGCACTTTCATCAATTTCTATCCACGCTCCAAGTTCTCCGAAAGGAAACACACAAATCGCACAAGTGGTCATTACCGTTGTGAAGCATTCAAAGTGCCTGCAATCCAATTTCGTGTTTACTGACATTCGTTGATTTCGCAAGGAGACACTGGCCTCGCATCACTCCGTGTGGAGAAGACAGCGAAAAGCGAATCAAAAAAAAGAAAATCGAAACAAACCAAAAAAAAAAAGTCCCACAAATCCTGGATAAACATGCAGATTGAAGTTCCGGTTGGTCCCCGTCCACAGAAACGTCTACGAATGCTACTAACGAATGGAATGTCCGACAACACTAACAACATCAGGATCCACAACAATAGGCGACGATAAAAACATCGAAGCGAAAAAATCCGTTTTCGACCGCCACAATACAACCGACGGATCTGTCCGAAATCGGATTCACTTTCAAGGAATACCATCGCCCCGACATGCCGTTCGGCAGGAGGATGCTCTCGTTGCATGTGTAAATCCGTCTGCATTCAGTTGAAGGACAGATACTCGTACACACGAACGTATGACTGTAGGAGCACTTGTCTGTACATGGAATGGTTCCTGCAACAGGAAGAGTCAGATTGAAATTCAATTTCGTTGGGAGACACGCTGCAAGCTGGAGTGGCTTGGCGGGTGACTTGAACGAGTTCACTGATAGGTGAGTGAATTATTAATTTCGAAAGTTTTCAGGAGGCGAGCATACAATACTTGATTCTCAATACGATCTTCGCTATTTACTGAGCTACAATGGCGCGACGGGGGCACGGTGCTGCCGCAGAGCCAGAACGAAGGTGGGTAGCTGAATGTTTCTGCCGTGGACAAGTGCACCTGGAATATGGTAGCAGCATTCTTAGGCAGCCCTGTCCAGAGGGCTTATGGAAAATTTAAATTAAGGATGAGGTCACGGGTTGATTTCGGAGGAATTTCATTTAGTCGGGTGGCTGCGCAAGACGTATGTGGTCTGCCATGCATCAGAGCAGCTTTATACAATTCAGATGTGTGGTTACTTCCTTGTACTTTTGCAGAGAATCTATAAGAAGCCTTTCGGCATGGCAAATAATCTGCTCTAAGTTGGTTAATCTTTTCTTTCTAATCAGATACCATGGACGTATGTACATATACGAGTACAAATGGATTAGAGTTTTGAATTATCTTCAGTTTTGCACCTCATCTTCATTTTGTTTCTCCTTTTTTTTTCAAGTTTTCGTATATTTTTCTGCGGCATCTCATGTGGATGGGATGATTTGCAATGAATTCTAATAGATTTTTTTGCACTGCGTTTTTTTTTTACTTTCGTCATTTGATAAAAAGTTATGTGTCTTACACTCATTCACTAGAAATCAAGAAAAAAACACTTGCCACCAAATAGCAAGAATCAAAAATCATGTATGTACGTGACAAATTTAAAACGAAAGAGTCAACAGGCCTTGTCTTACTAGACATCGTAAAAGCGTTCAACACGGTATGGCACGACGCTCTAGTTTACAAGTTATATAAACTAAATTTTCCGTTACAGATCACCAAATTGATTCAGAGCTTCCTCACTGACAGAAACTTTGTAGTAAAAATCGGAAATTATGAATCAAACACCAAACAAATTAAACATGGAGTTCCCCAGGGATCTGTACTTGCACCTACTCTGTTTAATATTTATGTATCAAACTTAGATTCTTTCGACAGCAATGTCAATACAGCAATGTTTGCGGATGGCACTACCTTCTTTGCTTCTGGTACATTATTTATAGATGTTTACAATACACTACAAGCTGTGCTCTATAAATTTGAGCAATACTGCTTAAAATAGAAGATTAAGCCAAACCCCCAAAAGTCACCGGCTATCTGGTTCACTAGGCGTAGAAAAGAGTGTTTCCTATCCAACAACATTAAGCTGCGGTTATGTTCTACGGAGATAGACTGGGCAGACAAATGTAGATATCTCTGTTTGATTATAGACCAAAAATTCATTTTTCAGGCACGCATTTCAACCACTACTGATAGAATAAATAAACTAACAAGAATACCGTACCCATTAATTTGCAGAAACTCAAAGCTTAGCGTCGAAAATAAGTTATTAATCTATAAATCAATCTTTCAAGCCATTCTTTTGTTCGGAGCTCCTGTATGGGGCGATTGTGCAAAAACACACAAGATGAAATTGCAAAGATGCCAAAACAAGCTCTTAACAATGACTCTCAACCAGCCTTGGCACTATTCCACAAGAAGACTTCACGAAAAAGCCAACGTAAACTTCATTGATTATCTTATAAACAAATCAAAAATAAGTTTCTATAAAAATTGCTCTTTATCTGATAATGAGCTTCTAACTCAATTATCACTACATTATTACTTATTGTAAGGATTATATTGAAAAGAAAATCTTTGAAATGGGCAAATGCAATATTGGCTAAGTATTATATGAGGGTGTTTTGTTAGTAGTTTTCCCTTAGTTAATTATATACATATAATCCACAACTAATAACTTATTGTATATCACTAGCTGTAAAGGATATATGTATCTAACACAGGTCCTTAACTTAAAATTTTTAAGATTCCATCTACTTGAAATAAATAAATAAATAAAAATAAATAAAAAAAAAAACAGGTGATACTGTATCTGCATCGTACGATCGTATGTCGAACGGGTAATGCATCATGCGCCATGCACATACGATCGATCGATGTACCATCCGATGCAAAGGACGGTTCACGGGGCGTGTAATAAGCGTGTAGTCTAAATTGAGAATTTAAATAAACGGAATTATATCTGCACAGGACAAGTTGGTTAAGATTTATTTCCCTTTTCATTTTTATTACTTTTCTTTCACTGGTTAAATTCAGGTTTGGAATTGTCTACAGTGATTTGTGACGGTTGATTGCCAAAATCTTCGTTCTACGAACTGAAGCTCAGACCTTACAGTGAAACCGGACCAAACAAAATTTGAGTCGGTTTAAGATTCAGCTGAACTTAAGCTTAAGCTTCCATTGTGAAACTGGTCATAAGTGAAATCTAAGATCTACGGAACTGATCTTAGAAAACCAACGTTTGTTTTTTTTTTTTTTATAATTTGCGCGCGCTCAATGGATTGCTAATACCCTTAAGTGTCCGGGGTCAAGACACAGCACGTGCCGAAGGTATGTAGGGAGAAAGGGAGAGGAGGTACCTGTGCACATTGGTCTTAAATACATGCGGGTTGTAGTCTGTGGGCTGGGAAGAGCATTCCAAATTCGCGTAGTACGGCTGAAGAGCGAGTCTCTAAATGTAACTGTGCGTCCGAAAGTAGGCTTAAGGGTAAACTGATGAGCATTCCTGGCGAGACGAGTATTGCGGGTGAATTCAGGGAGAGGAGGAATGCAGTTGGCTTGCTCGCTTGAGCATCGTTTGTTAAAATAGGGAAATACGGACAAAGAAGAGACGGTACGTCGATGTTCGAGCGAGTCTAATGACTTTGCGACATTGTTGTCTCCTGTAAGTTTTATCGCTCGCTTTTGGATTCTATCTAGTAGGTGCAGGGTGGTCTTTGGGGCACCAGACCAGATATGAGCATTGTACTTAAGCTTGGGGCGGATATACGCCTTATAAGTGAAAGCCAAATCAGAGGGGGTGATCATGATGAATCAGAGTTCTTGTCGTCGACGTCAACTAACGTTTCTTTACCGTCATTAACCGTTTTTGCCGCCAGCGACGTATTATGAAAAAGATTAAATTTGTAAAGGAAGACAGTCCGAATTTGAACCATGTTGAAGGAATGATAAACATGTCCTCGAATAAAAAGATTATAGTTGCAACGAACTCGAATAGTCTCACATGTCAAACACACATATCGCGTTATCAGCGTGGGCCATCACTAGCTTTTTTTCTAAATCATAGGTTATTTGGGCACTGACAACTATTTCCTGCTCGAAATCTTGACAGAAAGTCAGTATCCCATCTCCGCGAAACGAAATGGGTTGCTTTACGCTTGACCAATGTTGAGAAATATTGAGATCTTAGATCCAAAATGGGTGCTGTTCAGCACAAACGTAGCGTTTTTTTTAAATGGAATGAAGCATCCACCGCGACTGCAGTACGCAATATAATACAATAATAATATGGGTGGCGCTACAGCCCGTAGAGGGCCAGGGCCTAGCTTCTCAGCAATCAATCGTGTTGTGCACGCTATTGTTCTCTCACGAGTGGAATGGACCTACAAATTAATGCCGACTCCTAACGGCCAAGTTTGAGAAGCTTTTTCTTTTCAGCTATACTCATTGAACATTAGCCGTGAAAATTATTTGTTTTTCGTACCAGGAATCGAACCTAGACACTGTAGGTCCAAGTGCTTAGGATACGACGCACATGCCCACAACGCCACGGTCCTCTGCTGTACGCAGGTTTGTGCAAAAAGTTCGTGAGACCGGTATGCTAGTGGACAATGCTCATGGTCCCCGTCGTCGTACTGTGCACACAGATGAGCATGTGGCTGCTGTGGCCTTTTTCGAAAATGAGGCTGGGAACAACGTTTCGGTCAACGGTGGGTGTTACAGAGCCATGTTAACCGATGTTTCTTTTACTGAAATTGAAGACATGAATTTGGACGACCTCTGGTTCATGTAGTATGGGCGGCATGCCACACAGCCGAAGCCACAATCGATATTTTGCGCACCAAATTCCCAAATCGTGCTATCAGCCGTCTTGGGGGTGTCAATTGGCGGCCTCGAAGCTGCGACTTGACCCTTTTGGCCTTTTTTTTGAGGGGAACCGTGCAGGAGCGATGTTATGCCAACAATCCGGAAACGATTCAAGCACTTAATGCCAATATCATCCAAGCAATTCAGCCGATGCCATCAACAAGGTCGTGGAAAATCGGGGTTACTGAAAGCGCTACTGCGAAGTCAGTCGAGGCAGCTACTTGAACGACTAATAAAGCCACAATACATGGAGAAAACAAATTTTTTTATTTTATCATCATCACAATTTTCTGACCGGCATGATCCACTACAGGGATAGCGGGGGTAATGCACACACGAGAGATCTTCAGGCCGCTCGATCCTCCCCCATCGACTCTAACTCATCAGACGTTATGCCCCAGTGCAACCAGGCAAGTTTTTGGACTTGGTCCAACCACCTCGTCCTGCGTCTGGCAAGTTGTCGCCTACTTGATGGAATCGCATTCAAGGCATGCCTCGGAAGTCGTGATTATGAGGACATTCGTGCCACGTGACCGAACCATCGAAGCATAGCCCTTTCCGTTCGAAGAAGCAGCTGCTCTACATTGAGTTCCTCGCGTATTGCCGTGTTTCTCACCCTTTCCCGTAGCTTTTTTTACTTGCTTCTATTTGGCCATACAAAAATCCGATTTCTGCTCAAGGCGCTTACTTGAGAGCTTCTTATCACGATCTGAGTGAAAATCTGACATTTTTCAGATTTTGTCTTCATAAGCACCTTTCTTGGACTTCAGCGAATCTATTTGAATTATCCGAATCACTCCAGCCTTTCTCGAGTTTTACGCTTGGCAACACATTCAGTCATTCATTTTTTATTCATACAAATATTTTTTAAATCTCTAAAACGAATCGTAATGCCACCTGTTTGGTGAGTTTTAACACTCACTGTGCACCCACCTCGAGTTCCAAATGACGCGCCGAATCCATTGACATCAACCACACAAATCCACTCCCACAGCAAATACTTCGAAAAAATGACACCACTACTGGCAATCCGGGACAAATAAATGTGAACCATAAAAACAAGCCGAATGCCATAAACGCCCACTGTTCCCACAGCAACGTCGCGCCGCTCCATTTAAACCTACCGAGCCTGGCCGGTATAACTTTAATGCGAATATGATTTCACGTTCGATTACTCACTCGCAGATATTTGGTAGGATTTTCGGCAGAAAATCCTTGCTGAGCATTGCAGCAGAGTTCGATATAAAAAAAGGGAAGAACAAAAACAAACACAAAAATAAAGGTGCATGGCATCGGGAATAACAATGAAGGCTGCAACTGCCGAATGGGATAATACAGTAATTTGCATTCGCTTGCACTTCAGTTGCAGAAGCCAATTGCCTTGTTTGTTTTGTCGAAGCCAGCGCGACGAGATCGAAGCGAATGTGGGGATTATGCTGCTCCTCACATGGATTTATGTCAGTTTTTCAGGTAATGACGGGTATTAAACACTCGGGATGATCTGATCGAAATTGAAAAGTTTGCCAGTAGCAGTGGAATGCAGGCAGGAGCTGTCCATGAAGCTTATTCACTTTTGCGAGGGGTGCAGATCTTTTTGGAACAGCTCCCGTGATGGTAAGGAATGTGAATCTCCTACGAGATGATCGTCGCGTTTCGAGAGAATTAATCGTAATTGGCGGTGATTGCAAGTCTTACAGAAGAAAGTGATGTGTTTTTTAATCGAAGGCTAAATCATTTAGACGCGACGCAAGGGCAGTGTTAAGATGTCCTTGCCTTCACTCTCCTCACTCAATAGTTCAGTAGTGCACGAGAATAAAGGAACTTCAGGTTACCCCAATTTTCCTCAAATTAAGAGAGTCAACGTCGAAGAACCAGCCAGCAGATCCACCAGCCACTCATTCGGTGAAGATGAGTGCATTTTTAGCATTGTTTCCGCAAAAAACTCTCACAAGTATAAGACACAAACGAACTTCTTCGTACAACAATTGAATGAGTTAATAATAATATAATATGGGTGGTGCTACAGCCCGTAGAGGGCCAGGGCCTAGCTTCTCAGCAACGCTCGCATTCCTGTAGAATATTCTCCTTAAGGGCTGCGATTGTCTGATGCTTTTCGACATAATCCTGCGAATTCAAGTAGCCCCAAAGAAAAAATGCTGGGATTGTTAAATCGGCCGATCTTGCTGTCCACCTCAAATCGCTAAAACGGGAGATTGCTCGACATGGAAATTCTTCCTCCACAATATCCATTGCGGCTTGTGCTGTGTGTGCGGTTGCACCATCTTGTTGAAGCCACATGTTCACCAAGCCCCCCTCATCCAATGCCGGCAGTAACAAGTCGTTCATCGTGGCCATGTAGCGTTCGCCAGTAACAGTCACCGCATTGCCGATACGGCCCCTCAGGCATCATACGCGGATTTTCCGTGCCCCAGAAACGAACATTTTGCTTATTGACGTAACCGCTTAAGTGGAAATGCGCCTCGTCGCCCCTCATGATTTTCGACATAAAATCGTCCTCTTCGTTGTTGAGACGATTGTTGCTACTCTTGCGGAGTATAGCACTCCATTGCTTGTCTGTATGCATACTGCAGCTGTCTAGTTGACAAATATCAAATATGATTGACGTACGAAGACATTTGCAAGCATTATACCATCTTCCGATGGGATGATTAATTTTGCGCCACCTTGTGTCACAATTTTAAAAGATTTGTTCCTAAAGTGGCTGGTAGAAAATAAATAAGGACACTGACAGAATTTGTCGAACACAGACAGTGGCTTTCCCTTTCGGTTTCCTCCCACGGCGACAATCTCTGTTCTTCTGACCTGAACCTTGTTGCAATTTCCTGCAATGTTACCAAAGCGAGCTCCTTTCTGCACATTGAAAGGCTAACTGAATCAGGTACTTCATGGAGTACTTGTAGGAGGGTATATGGATAGCCATTCTGTGTGGAAATCTATTCACCCGTGCAATCTTATAAATGGTACAAAAAAAAAACACAGAGCATTCCTATACCATTCAGCTCCTGAATCTCGTGCATTGCCACTTCAAAAATGTTGAATTCAAATAAATGCACCCTTGAGGGAATAATTGAAAAGCCCAGCAAAACTGTAACGCATCGTTATTCCACTTTGCAGGCACTCACAGAATGTTTGCTGCTACATGCTCCAATAGTCCTTTGATGGCTCGACTTCAGGTGCACTTCAATAATAAGAGCGTAGTTTTATTTTTTGGAGGAATACTGATTTATGCTCGATATTTGACCTTCCTCCAATCCTCCAATAGGCAAAATGTGTAAAACGGGGAAACTACAAGACAAAGGAAGGGAATATCCCTCAAGAATGGAGAGTTTTCTTTTGGGTTGACTCACTAGACAAGCCCTTCTGCTATCAATGAGTACGATAGACGGAAGATCTATTGCGTTATACATAAGCATAGATAGGCAGGCAGGCGGCCGCAAGGCTCTGCAAACACCATCGATCAACTCCAAGATAGTAAAACTCTGCCGCTTATGTCTAAAGAAGATCGCGGAAATATGGAAACATGCCGTATGTGGGTCTCTGAGGACAAGACTATTCCTGGCAACTAAGGGTCTGATGAATCAGCAAGGACGAGGCGGTGGGTCTGCCACTGGCACAGAATTGAGAACGATGTGACATGCACTAAGTCTGAACGGAACTACACCTGTCCCAGAGTTTTCACAGGAAGCAAACTGGTAGGAGTAGTAACTGCACATTGCATCATAGACAATCAAGTCAGTCCACTGGACTAACAAAGATGGCATCACCAAAGTTTATCCACCAAAAGATTCCTGTCAAATTCGCCACAGACTTTGTGTCACCCGGACCTGGTCGGCTAATCCTCAAGCAATTTCACTGAAACAACTCGATGAATGTAAACTTTCTCATGCAGGACACATTGCCCCGACAACCAACCAACCAACCAACCAACCACTACAATCGGTTTTAATTACCGTTCACCTTTTAGCCCATCCACCGCCCATGGCTTGTTAAGCCATTTCTCCAGCGTCTTATCTCGACAGCCGGATCATTTTAACCAGCGATACTGGCTTTTTAGTTAAAGTTATTGTCTTTTATTTATTACCTTATTAGATTGCACATTCGGCATGCATACTCGCTCTTTGTTGACACAACACGCAAAAGGTACACAAACGATTAACCCTATAAATTGCAAACGCGATTAAGGCCTTTGTCACGCAACAATTGAGGTTTCGCTCACATGGAGCCGTGCATGTCCGCAGTTGTAAAGTGCAATGTAAAATGCATATTTATTACAAAAAAAAAATGTGTGGGGGAGAGAAAATGTTTTTCATTCATTTTTTTTTGCTCTCTGCTGTCCGGGAGAAATTTAATAAGCCTACAAACCATGTGGGCGGGCATTCTCATTAAGTGACATACTTTACTGCCTGATGACGTGGGTTTGGGGTGAACAAGCGGGCAGGCCGGTGGGTGGCTAGTTATTTGTATGTCAATTTGATATGCATCGCAATGCCACACCCTGAAAATAGGCTTAAATACGGCAAACCAATTTGAAAAGCGGGCATTGACTACTTTTTTTTCCATCGAATGTGAGTCTTGTGCACGGAAGGAGCAACTGCTAGGTTGAGAGCTAAAATTGATTTAGCCGAGGGTTTATAATTAACATGGAACTGTGGATGTGCGTTCGGTAGTTTTCCTCGCCTTCTTCGAGTGGCTGCGCAGGTTTTCGGTGAACTGCGGAAGTTAACCAGAAGGTGCTCTTAGAAGGTTCTTTCTGTTCTCTCAGCAAATGGAGAATACTTGATGATGATCGTCAAACCGTGGATTAGCAGCATAAGAAATGAGTTTATTTAAGTAAGACTTCAGTGACTGACACTAGTCTATTCTATTCCGCAAAGCAGTTGATGCTTTTGATAAAGCGGTGAAGCTGACTGACACAAATGCTACTTAGTGCGGGTAGGTTGTTGAAGTAGCTAAGCGACTTCTTTTTCATGAAGGGCGAACATTGCAATTGCACCGAAGATCTGCAGCTCCTACAGAAGTCATTATAGGATAGTCCTAGTCTTGAGGCGTGAGTTCCAACGGACCAGTGTCCAGCAATGACGGCCATGAGTGCTCTTAGATTCGGCCTACTCATTCTGACCTGGCTGAGTAAGCGTTTTGGATCGAGAGTAGGCCATAATTGTTTCGTAATGAGACATCGTGTGCCAGGAGACTAGCTACGATTTGTTTGAGCTAGGGTTTCAACCTTCACTAGCTGTTTTGCAATAGCGACGGGCATGGATGGCGGATGTAAGAGGAGTGCACTAGTGCCCTTTCTAGGGAGTTTTTTCGCTTCACAGTTCTCCAGAATGGCACAGTTTCGCGGCACCCACATAAGTTTGATGCTAAAAATACTTGGCCGTTGGTTCGGAAGTCAGAATAACAATTCAAAATTTAGGTACACATTCGTGCCTACGCCATCACCTATATTCGATCCATCTATGAAGACACGAATGGGAAAACAAACTTCGCCATGGTCATGGTCCTAAACAATCCAATCGTTTAATCACGCCTTATTCATATAAGGAAATACTCAATCTTAACAAAGAAAACTTAATACTGCTAACAAGCTTTCTCACATGCCCTTGTGGCCTGAACTACCACCTTAACAATTTTAATCTGTGTCAAGCCAAAGTCGGCTTTGCCTCGAAGAGGATGAAACTTCTGAGTACATTCTGTGCGAATGTCCGGCACCAATTATGGTTAAGGAAACGTGTCTTCCATAAGGAGATACTCACTTCAGTGGGTTTAAAAAACTCCACTACTAAAGGCTTACTAGCTTTCATGAGGGAAGTAGTACGTCATTTGGGATTACTCCAATCCTCCCATACAATTCGGTCCTGATCGCAGAATCATTGCCTTCACGGCATGGGTTGTACAAGAGGAAAAAAAAAGAAAATCAAGATTCCCAGAGGACCATTCAGCAGTTCTGACTTCCAGGTTGATCTGGAGAGAATGCTGGTTAAGAAATCTTTCTTGAAGAGGAGCTTAGGTGCCATGAGTACGGTACGGTACGGATCTATATCTGCCAAGGGTTTTCCAGGTTTCCAAGGTATTTGGATAACTTTAAGGGCCGATGTTGAATGTAAACCACACCTAAACGTCAAGTTTTTTTCTGCAACGCTGTAAAGTTCAGGCTTATTATGAAAATGGGCGTTCAAATCAAAATGCATATAGTGCACAAATCATCTTCAGTGATGAGGCACATTTTCACCTCAGTGGATTCGTCAATAAGCAGACTTGCCGCATTTGGGCGAATGATAATCTAAGAGTGATTGTCGAAAAACCAATGCACCCACAAAGAGTGACTGTTTGGTGCGGTTTATGGTTTATGGGCTGGCGGCATCATCGGCCCGTATTTTCTCCAAAATGAGGCCGGTCAGGCAGTTACTGTGAATGGTGTTCGCTATCGCGAAATGATAACGAACTTTTTATGGCCCGAATTGGAAGATATGAATGTGGACGATATGTGGTTTCAACAGGACGGTGCCACTTGCCACACAGCTAACGAAAGAATGGCTCTTTTGCGCGACAAATTCAATGGCCGTGTTATCTCACGTGGTGGCGATGCCAATTGGCCGCCAAGATCATGTGATTTGACACCGTTGGATTTTTTGCTTTGGGGTTATTTGAAAGAAAAGGTGTACGTCGATAAGCCAGCAACAATTCAAGAGCTAAATTATGAGATAATTCGGCACATTAACGGCATAGAAACTCAATTATGCTTCAGCGTCAGCGAAAATTTGGACCATCGGATGGAGGTGTGCCGCCGAGTTCGCGGCTGCCATTTGACTGATATTTTATTCCATACATAATCGAACCATACCAAAATTATCATAATAAAAAGAAATGATAATCATTTCCTAAATAATTTGTGTTGTATTCAAAATCAACATGGACCCTTAAAATTTAACCACCCTTTACATGTGCAGCGATTTCAATCTGACCGCCATACTGGCCGCCGTTTATCTGCCAATTAACTCTAGTCTATGAATCGGTCTGAAATTTTGAAATGTCTCCCGAAAGATTTTAGCAAACGACAGTAATGCGAATTTCCCACAACAATACCATGTTGTTTTTCGTAACGTAACGCCTGTCATTCACAACTAATTTTCGATCCGTAAGTTACAAATAAGGGGAGACTTAAAATGAAACGTATCCAAGTTCGTAGAAGTAAGACAAAGGCTGTACAACCCTGCCAAAATTAGTACTGTTCATCTCGACTCTGGAAGCCACCCGTTTCCTGTTATAGATAGCTGTCCTTGTACTTTGTGGTCCATCTCTTCAAGAAATAGTAGTCAATCAGATGCAATTTTAGCTCAGGATTGGTCCCTGAGGATGAATGTGCATTCCAATTTTCTCCATTTTCATTCAGTGTCCCGGTCTAGAAATGCTCTAAAACGGACTGTAGCTTGCAGGGTGTTATAGCATGCTTCGAAATCCTGAAAAGGAAATATGGACTCAGCTACTTTGAGTTGACAAATCTGTCCCTTATAGTTTAGAAGTTATTAGTTAAAACGCGGTTGAATATCGATGATATAAGATCTTGTATCGACCAACACAGAGCAAAGTGCATACTCAAGGAGTCGACCAACAGCAACAAGTTAGTCTACGTCAGAAGATAATTTATTGGTTCTTCCTTGGCATCGACACGAATCTCAAATACCTTTCATCAACCGCAAAATGCGCATCAAGAACTTAAATGCAACGTTCTGTGGTTAAGCCCCTTGTGTCTTTGTTATTGGCCAGTACTTTTTGTCTCGAGCTACGCCAATTTTATTTCAATTTAACTCCCTTTAATGTCTAGGGATATAATAAATGCTTTTCCAATAAGGAATAAGGACTAGACAACTTTTGTTTTTTAAATAAAACGCAAACCATTTGAGATATTTCAAAAACTTTATTGTCGGCTTGAAGTACAATCAAAACATTTATGAATGGAACTCGACTTCGTTCATATGGCCCCGCAGGCACGTTTGCAGCGGTCGATACGTTGGACCCAATTTTCAACGACTCAGCCACACATTTCGGCCGAAACGGCCGCTATTTCCCGTTCAATGTTGGCTCTGAGCTCTTCCAACGGCGTCGGCTTGTTAGCATAAACCAATGACTTAACGTAGCCTTCTAGAAAATAGTCAAGCGGCGTTAAATCGCCTGAGCGAGGCGGTCAATCGACTGGCTCATTTCTCGAGATAACACGCTCACCATACTTACTCTTCAATAATTCGATTGTAACGTGTGCTGTGTGGCTTGTGGCACCATCCTGTTGAAACCACATCTCGTCCAAGTCCATACCTTCCAATTCGGGCCAAAAATAGTCGGTAATCATGGCGCGATAACGCTGACCATTCACAGTAACATGACGATCGTTATCTTCGACGAAAAAATATGGCCCAACAAGGCCGCCGCCATGCAAACCGCACCAAACAGTTTTTTTTTTGTGGATGAAGTGGTGATTCATGAAGCTCATGTGGATTTTCATCCGACAGTGATATTTTGCTTATTGACGAACCCACTGAGCCAAAAATGAGTAAAAGTGAAAATTGGAGTTAACGCCTATTAAAGTTGCGATCACCGACTCCGAATTTCGGTAGACAATTTTTATAATTTGTAGACGTTGCTCGTTCCTGTACATTACCATGCTGAAAATATTGAGTTTACTGATTAAATTGACAGTGATAGTTTGATCATTAGTGAAGGATTGCGTTCACAAATTAATTTCAAAGATGTTTCCTATTTTAAAACCCTTTTAGTTTAGGGCAGCGAGTGGTGGGGGCTGTCACCAAAGTACATGCCATTGAAGTTTGGTGGACTCTATTTAGTGTTGATCAGTAGGCCTTGTGTCATTTAATAGCACATGGATAACTTGTAAGCGAAAGTGTACTGTTTCTCGGAAGAATAAGTTCATGATAACCGACTTACATTGATACGCTTCTCATGCTTGGCCAGTGCACGACATATTTTTGTATGACAAGTCCACCACAAATCCAATGAGCCTTGTGTCCGATTCAGGGTTGATTACGTCCACACAGGCCAGCGATCTATTGAGACTCTGAGCTTGATCTAAAGCTGACCTTGAGAAGCTCCAGTCATCAATATTACGTTCTCATGCTTCCACAAGCATTTGGTCTGGAATCCAGATGCCAGGTCTTTCACTCCTTTTTGAACTGGGATTGAAATGTCCTCTTCGACGATAGTACTTCTTTCCATTTCGAACTCTATCCAGATTCCAGAGCCATATACATTTCGTGGAATCCGCAGTTGTGTCTAATCTCATCTTTACCTTCCACACAGACAATAGCAAATATACAAAGCAGAATATTTTCGCATCTCCACTAAGTTGTTGCTTGCAGAGTTCACGAACTAGAGAAACTCTTTAGCTACTCGTAATAACAACTCTCACGCGGATGATGACTTAAGCGATTTCAGTCTAACCGCTGTCAGCCTGGCATATGGTCTGTTTCTTATGTAAATTGGAGACGATGGACATCTTTGGTCTGGTTCTCTGTAGAGTGTTGGACAGTAAGAATTTGTTCGACCGAGTTCATAAACTTCGAACTGCGGCAGCCCTGCAAAATTTGCGTTCATAAATGTACATAAATACACTGCATTTACTATGCATGACAGCAGTCGACAACTGCGTTCATAAAAGCAAGGTCAAACTGCGATCAAGTTGGCAGTGATTTTTGTTTTGTTGCAGGATTGCAGGAAAACCGAAAGTTGGACTTCTTCATTCGAAAATGGTTCTTAAAAACATTATCCGGAAATTCTCTTATTATTTTAAAGACATTTTGGCAAACGCCTTGACTTCCAATTCTTTGTGTTTGAAATCATCGTGTTTTTTTGTTTGGCAATACAATTAAACATCACTCGCTTTTGTATCGCCTACTGATGTTGCCTTAATGATTATTTTTTCGACAATGCTGACCTGCTGCAAACTTGCGGCAGTATTTGTATTCATGAATGCATCGAGAACATATTCTCTGCAGTGCAGGGGCAACAATGTTGCAATTATTAACTCAACCTTCATTTGGAGCAAAACTTCAGAACTAAATGAGAACAATGCAGACAGTAGATAAGTTGTAGATGTATACCCTAGATGTAATCGATGACTTTTTACAGCGGTAAGGCGCTGCTGTGGCCGCCTGAGACGCCGGAATATGCACTGCCTTTGAGAGTCCGTGCACCACATTACTGATGTATGATCGAAAGGTGGAATCTTGTATTTTCCTTTGAGGACGATTTGTTCTCCAGGCCGTGATATTGTCACTCTTACAACAATAACAACAACGCATTTATCTAATAGAAAGAAATTCAATGAAAAGCCGAAACCTTTAAATATTTTCATAATATCGACTTTATTTAAGTTTTAAAAATTTTACAAAATAAACAAATATATAGCAAAATAAAACTGAAATTACATATAATATTCATATACACAGGTTTTGTTTAAATCTCCTTTATCTTGCTTTATCTCCTTTATGTCTGCTTATGTTGGTTTAATCTTTTATGCTATTTATGATACTTAGACTAAATACTTTATTCATTATATAATATACATTCACGACGACAATATTATGTATTCGCGTCGAAATTTACGCACCAATTGTTTTTTTTTTTTTGTTGTTGATTTCTTTTTTTTTATTTAATACTTAAGATATTTCAGATTCATCGATTTTTTTTTTGTTTTTTTACTTTCTTGTATCTTATCCGATAGCGATAACATTTTTAAAAGAAAGGGAATTAAATAATGTACGTTTGTATATGTATTTTTTGTTTTGTTTTGTTTTTTTCAGTAAATACTCCTTACGCCGTCTGATTAAAATGATGATTTTATTTTTATTTAGCTCGTAGTACATAATTTTATATATATAATAATTTGTTTTGTTTCCATTTATTTGGTGGTGGTTTCATTAAGTTGTTTATCTTTGACTAGTTGTGGGTAAACCTTTCGAGGGAATTTATTTATGACCAGTGTGAGGGACTGGGAGAAGCTCAAGTGTCAAGTGTTTTTGAAGAAGTGGAGTTTTTTTTTGGTGACAAATAATGTCAACAACTGGACTGCATTGACAGATTTTACATTTTTTCTTTTTATTTCGTTTCGTGGAAAATTTATGAGAATGCCTATTTGATTCTGCTTAAAAAGCTCACTGAGGCTCAGTAGATGAGGCTATACTGTTTTGCGATGTCTTAATCAGACAGCATTCCATTCTACGTCATAGCAAGGGAAAAGACAGACGTAGTCCTATGCAAGCATGTCTTTCAAGCCTTACAGCTCATGAAATGCAATTACCATTGCTGGACTTTCGTACATGACTGAAGAAACGGAACCGAACATTACGTGATAGACCAGAACCTAGTCTAGCATCAATTCGTGCTATTCTTCTCCCGACTCTCGACTGAGGGGTATCTACAGTTTTATATTGACTCAGAATGGCGAGGCTAGGCGGATAAATTCTCTGAACAGACTCTTGAAACAGGTGGAACCCTGAATTATGGATGTTATTAGTGTCCCGAAATTAACCATGATGCCAAGGCATGTACACAACAGCACCTCGAACTGCATAATTTAATAAAAAAACTCATGGCGCATGACGCTATGAAGTGAGAAGTTTGATTTCGATTGGGTTTCGTACACTATGCACTAAACTACACTATCGCTGCTGAAAGCCATGTAGACACAGTCTTAGATCTGTGGACAATGGTATTTCTGTCTTTAGCTCGGATTCAAATTTTTCAATGACACATCGCCGCGGATCCAAAGATATTACCAACCGCGATCTAGATTCAAGATCTGCGCTGCAAAGTACTAAAAGTTGCATAGCTCGACTCCCTAACCACCCATACGGAGATTCCACAATTTTGAACAAACATGCCTTGTCGTAGTCACGTTAATTGTGTGCTGTTCCCAAAGTCGAAATTTGAGTAGAATTCGATGACTTTGTAATAATGATCGTGACCAGTTCATGGATGACATTGTTTAACTTCCAACAGCCACAACTACTGTTGAGGAAATTATTGCTCTCTCATGGGTTTTACAGAAGTCGCTCCATTAAAGTGGTACAACCATTTATAGAAGATCAGCAGGTTGATCCAATTACACGTGATCACATGACAAATACATACGAGTTGCACTGCACCAGATTCATGTGATCTAGTTCACGTGATCTGAGTTCTAAATATAGTTGTACTAATTCCCATAATTTCTGTGATCACGTAGATCTCCTAAATATGTACGTGAACAGGTACAACAAATTGCAAATGAGTGCGTTTTTTCCTCTTGTACAACCCATGCCGCCATGGCAAATGACTTCACGGCCTGAACAGAACTATTGTATCGCAAAGAGTGCGTTTAATTGTAGTGCGGTTGAAGTGGCGTATGAATATTACTAACTTTTGAGAAGAGTTTTAGACATGACGAAACGGAAAATTCACGCATATTTAGAGTCACGTGAAATTAAATCACGAACTAAGTGCCATGTGCTAATTTACATACAAGCTAATTTTAAAAATAGCAAATTCACGCATTATTGAATTCACATGAAATTAAATCACGAAGTTCGAGCTACGAACCAATACACGGTCAAGCTAAATTCAAAAAAAGAAAATTCACGAATTATTAGATTCACGGCAAATTAGATTACAGAGCATGTGCAATGTGGTAATTCTAATTTCACGTCGCTTTCGACATCGCTAACTTGCAGTGCAACATGGCTAGGCCCTGTAGAGCTTATGGGCAACTTAGCTCCAGCCCGAAGAATCAGCGACTCTGAGCCTGTGGGACAACGCAACAGAGGACGTCGAAGCACACAAGTTGAGGGGACCTCAACCGGCCTGGTGTGCCAAACTGTAGACAGCTGGCGAGAGATCGTGTTGGCTGGCAAGGCATGTTGAGTGAGGTCCAGGTCCCCCTTGGACTGTAGCGCCCTAAGAAGAAGAAAACGAAGAACCTGCAGTGCTTGTAGAGAGCACGTGTAGTGAAAGCGACTTATATAGTCCGACATGCTTACTTCTGTTGACACGCATACCTGTTTTTTTATTTGTAAGAAAATAATCAAATCAAGTGGAGGAAATGTAGAAATGCAATGCACTCAGTCATTCTCCACGTTCTTCCACAGATAGTCCCAAGTGTTCCCACCACACTGAGTCTCAATATCATTAGCTTACGTACATCAATTTTCTTTAATTATTTTGTACAAAATAAATTATTCTCTTCAGTTCCCTTAATTGATGATTTGTTCAATGTTACTTTAAAATACTAAAAAATGTACTCAACTCTAAGGTCTGAAGTCAAACCAAAAAATACACAAAACTCATTGTTATCCCTCAGGGGAGTCTCTAATTAAGTGTTTAATTTTTTTAATTCATTTTTTTTTCATTTTAATTCTCCTATTCAATTGGTTTTCATAGTAAATGGTCAGTGTGCACATTAAATTGATTTTGTTTCTTTTTGCATGAATTATATTGTATATTCTTTTGTTTTCTACATTCTATAATTTTTGTTTTCTTATTCAAGCTTCGAATACGATTCACTATTTTCACAGATTCACAGATTTAAACAAGCCAATAAGATAAATGCTGAAACAATAAAATTTACTTTGTGTCATGTGTTACGTCTTGTTGCATTGCAACAAAAATTAAGTGATGGTTTACCTTTACGTTTTGCCCGTTCCTACATACTTGACATTAAAATGTAATGCTTTTCTCTCTATTGTATAATAATTTAATGTTCATATTTATATGTATGCATATATATTTCATTTCTTTAAATCTATAGTAATATCAAAAGTTATATTAATGTTTTTTTTTTGTTTTGTTTATCTAAAAATTTGTTTTATATTATTATATCCTTTATATAATATATATATATATATGTATATATATAAATAAATTGTCTATTTAAATGATTTTGTTCATTTTATTTCATTTGCTTTGTAGATTCTTTTTTAGGTTTTTGTAAATCTGTAAATTCTTTAAAATCTGCTTTGAGAATTTCTATGTACATTTTGTAAATAAAACCTTAGACAAAACTAATCGGAGAAGAAAGAAATTATTAATAAATCACTTTTTTTATGTGTAAAAGTGGGGGAGGTGTGTGATTTTTGTGAGTTTAACTAGTCATGGCATTTTTTTGTAGTAAGAATTATGATGACGATGGAATTGTTAATTGGTTTTATTCAATGATGGATGCAAATACTTTGTTGACCTCTTAGTAGTTAGTTCATTTTGTTTTATTCTTTTGGATTTTTATATGTACTTTATAATAGAACTTATGTAATTAATTTTATTTAGGCTAACATGAAAGGTGTCATCATCATTATCAAGATACTTGGAACACATAAAAGACTTAGTTTGCTGAATGCCTTAGCAGTGTCTGCTGAGCCGCCGTAGAATGTGACACTGAGATCGCGCATTTCGTTATCTGTAAGGAGAAGAGAAGGATTTTTTAATGGCATTCATATAACTTTAAGCAATTATTAATTTATTATGTTTTCTTTAATTGTTTTTATTTATTAAAAAAGCACGCACAACTAAAACCGACTTGAATTCTGCTTCTTAAATTAATGACAATTACTTCGGCTGATTCTAAGGTCACACTTTCTGCTTTTCCGACCCGACGCCTACTGGCAACGCATGTCTGAGTGGAGAAGGACATGAGCCTGGGAAGCAACTGGCTAAATATAGTGTCCACTGAAGAAGCTTGTTGGTTGAGACTCAGACTATGGCATCATTAAAAGAAGATGAATGTTTATTACACTGCAAAGAATATTTCTTTGGGGAACATTTTGGATAAACACGTCAATTTCATCAATATTATATGATCTGATTGTGTGTAACCGATCGGAAGGTTTTTGTTGTTGTTTTGCATTTGTGTTACTGAAGTTCATACAATTTTTTTATGCATGATCCACATTATTTTCGCATGATACACTACAGGGGTCGCCGGGATAATGCACGCACGAGAGATCTCCATTCCACTCGATCCTCCGCCATCGACTTTATCTCATCAGGCGTTATGCCCAAGCGCAACCAGGCGATATTTTGGACTTGGCCCAACCACCTCGCCCTGGGTCTGCCAAGCTGTAGCCTACCTGATGCAATCGCATTCAAAGCACGCATCGGAAGTCGTGATGAATTGGACATTCGTGCCACGTGACCAAAGCATCGATGCATAGCCCTTTCCGGTCGAAGAAGCAGCTGCTCTACATTGAGTTCTTGCGCATTACCGTGTTTCTCACCATATTCCGCCGAGTAATTTCTACAAAAGCACGAAGAATTTCGGAATTTTATTCTTTCGGTCATTACCCAATTTTTCATGACGATAGATGAGAGTTGGAACAAATACTGAATCCAAAACCGCTAACTTGGCTTTCCTGATTACAGATCTTCCAAGCTGTTTCAAAATTGAGCCAGCTTGTCCAATCCTACAGGAAAGTTCAGCATTATTCCTCCCATCACTTGTGAAAAAGGCCCCGAGATACTTCTCCACCTGCTTCAACTAACATGGAGAGTGCACTGAACAGGCGTTCTGGAAATGACCATAACCTCTAATTTGTCCACGTTAACCTTCATCCCAGCATCTGCACATACTGCAATAAGCCTATTCAAACTGACCCTATGAACAAATGGTGTAAACAAATGTTATAGATCTAAATATTTTTAAATGTAAAATATTTACGGCATATAGAATAACATCGCCGATTGTTTAGGATTATTTCATAAACAATCATAGACTTAATCGCCTAGAAGAAGTTAAAGTTCTTGAAAAGTTTTTGAAAAGAAATATTACGGATTTCGCGATAAGTCCGGTCGTTAGTTAGACCGTATTAAGAATATTCATCCATCATTTGGGTTTCACCATATGATACACAAGAACTTAGACTCGTAAGAGTTCAAAAGAATTTTACTAGATGTGCTTTCCGAAAATTGTTTTCCTTCGAAGAGCTTCGTAACTATGGCGACAGATGTAAAACAATTGGCTTGTAAACCTTAAGTTTCAGCCGTAAGGCTCCCCAAATAAGATCTTGCCGATGTTGATTTTGAATAAACCACAAATTATTTAGGAAATGATTGTCATTTATTTTTATTATGATAATATTGGTATGGTTCGATTATGTATGGAATAAAATATCGGTCAAATAGCAGCCGCGACCTCGGCGGCACACCTCCATCCGATGGTTTCTCGATGACGCTGCAGCATAATGGAGGTTCTATGCCGTTAATGTGCCGAAATATCTCATCCTTTAGCTCTTGAATTATTGCTGGCTTATCGATGTACACCTTTTCTTTCAAATAACCCCAAAGAAAAAAATCCAACGGTGTCAAATCACATGATCTTGGCGGCCAATTGGCATCGCCACCACGTGAGATAACACGGGCATTGAATTTGTCGCGCAAAAGAGCCATTGTTTCGTTAGCTGTGTGGCAAGTGGCACCGTCCTGTTGAAACCACATATCGTCCACATTCATATCTTCCTATTCGGGCCATAAAAAGTTCGTTATCATTTCACGATAGCGATCACCATTCACAGTAACTGCCTGACCGGCCTCATTTTGGAAAAAATACGGCCCGATGATGCCGCCAGCCCATAAACCGCACCAAACAGTCACTCTTTGTGGGTGCATTGGTTTTTTGACAATCACTCTTGGATTATCATTCGCCCAAATGCGACAATTCTGCTTATAGACGAATCCACTGAGGTGAAAATGTGCCTCATCACTGAAGATGATTTTCTTCGAAAATTGATCATCCACAGTTGCCATTTCTTGCCACCATTCTGACCATTGACGACGCTTGAAATGGTCAAGAGGCTTTAGTTCTTGATTCAATTGCACCCAGCGTGTAAATGCAAATCTTTATGCCTAACGTTCATCAACGACGAGCGTGAGACGTGTAATTGTTGGGCACGACAACGAGTTGAGGTGGACGGCTCTTCAGCCACACTATCGCGAACAGCAGCAATATTTTCTGCAGTACGAGCTGTACGAGCATGCACTGGTTTTTTCACATCTCCTACAGACCCGGTTTGCTCAAATTTTTGCACGATTTTTCCGATTGTACGCACATTTGGACGATTAAATTCACCGAAAAAATCACGAGCTGCACGATATGCATTTGGATATGAACGCCCATTTTCATAATAAGCCTGAATAATTTTAACGCGTTGCTCTATTGTGTATCTTTCCATGGTTCAAATTGAATGAGTCTGAAATTGAGAAATGTCAAATGAAATGCAGAAAAAAACTTGACGTTTAGGTGTGGTTCACATTCAACATCGGCCCTTAAAATTTAACCACCCTTTATAAAAAAAAGAAAACATCCAAACTCTCTATTTCATGTATAAAGTTTATAAGTTCCTAGAAAAAAAATTGACATTTATCATCATTTAAGGGTCCTATTATAATCTTGAGCTACTGTATAGTTTCAATATCCACACGCCAGTTTTCATTTGTCAAACAAAACCGTCAATCCTCTTTAACTAAAAGTTAAAGTCACACAACAAATATGTGGAAAACTACTATCTCCCCATACACTGGCTCAAAATGCATTAAACTCCTTCCACCATCGTTCCAGAATTCTGGCTGCAATCAGATGGTGTTTATCCATGACTCCTTGATTGTTCCCACCCAAATTCGATTCACAACGAACCGCCAGCGGGTGGTAACCTTTCATCAGCGTGCGACTTTTTTTTTTTTTTTGCAAAAACGCAAATATATAGAAATAAAATCATCAAATTTAATTTACACATCGCATACATTACTGCTCGCCTTTCGATGTTAATCAGAACAAATCAGGCGTATGATCATGTAATTAGCGTGGAAAATCTAAATTTCATTAGCAAGTGAAAAATAGTGGAGCATGAAGTAATTCGTTGGCCCCGCTTGCGGTGAGTGTGCATAAAATATTATTTTCAAAATCAATTACGAGCCACGAACCCAGCAACAGGATACGATGAATAATCAGTGAACAGCTAATGTGTAAAAAATGAAAAAAAAACTGCTCGTCGAACCATGTGCAAGCACACGGATTGGCGTGAAAATAAGTAACTCGTGGGAAATTTAAATTATAGCTGGGACATTATTTTGCTTGGTTTTTGTAAACGGTTCCTTAACAATGCATTCAAATTCAGAAACGAACAAACAAGTCAACAGTTAGAGGCGGTTTTTAAACAATTTTTGCAGAGAAAAGACGCTGAGGCCCGGAACTACGAAGGATGCATAAGGATCGGTCTCGATCTTAACCTGTCACCCTTTCAGGCCGTCACACAACATGGCGATTCCGATTTCCTTATAAATCTTTCAGAGCATTTTAGAATCCATCATCTTCTGGGCTTAAACAGAGTTCTCCTCCAAAACATGTCTTGCGCTAATTCTGGAAAACAGGAGTTCTTGTCACCAGTTAAGCACAAGACAAAGTTTAGATTAGGTAAGGTTCTAGTGGCGGTCACTAGACGAGCAGAGGGACAGCTCTGTGTCTCCTCCTCCTCCTCATTCATGGAGCATTTTCTGAATCTTGCGGGCCTAGTTATAACGTCGATGTGTGTACTGAGTAATGGCATAGTTGGTCTCTCTATGATTTTAACATATGTCATCAGGTGATGTACGTGAAATTAACTTGTGCGTGAAATAATAAGCGACTCGTTATGTTAGGTTAGTTAGAGTGGGCTGCCAGGGAAATCGCCAGCACGCTCAGGCCCTGTTGGTCCATTGTGATACCCATAGTCAGACTACTACCACTGATCGACAAATCCAGTGATAGTGCCGATAATTTTATCCCAACGGCAAATGGAGACTGGACCAGATTTGAAAACCGGAGAAAAACCTATTAACCTTGCTTTCACTGGGATTCGAACCCCTCTAGCCAAGAGCAGGCACTCAACTCACTACGCCATCCAGCTGTTTCCGACGTGACCCGTACTCCACTATTTAATTTCACATGAATTTGCCATGTTTTTATCAAATTCTCACTAAATTCTGCTTTTACCACTTCTTAACTACACTTTATACAAGCAGAAAACAATTTCATTACAATCAAAAGCGCTCAGTTTCAATAAACTGCATCCGGTTCTGCGGTGGAACGTACACAATCACGTGCTTCTCAACGTCTACTCGTATTTCGGACGATCACTTGATCAAGTGAGTTAAGTTCACCCATGTTTATGGCGGCCATTTGATTACGTGACGTTAGTGGTCGAGTGTGTCGCTATGTTGTTGTGCCCTTAAATCCTTTGCGATTGTTTACCGTGATCATGCATATCTTTAGAAGATGCTAGCCTCTAGCGAGAGGGTACTTTTCCTCGTAGTGATAAAGAAGTGGACATGCCAAGTTAACCAGTTTCGCGACTACAAGGTTTGTCACAATGTTCCAGCAACCATATGGAGTGGAGATCTCCTCAAGAGACAGCTAGTAATTGCAGAAAGTTTTTGAATGGAGAGTACATGATCCGAAAGGGAAGAAATATCCTGTTTGGATATGGTTTCTGTCCGTGTTGCAAGGATATAGCATTGTTGAGACCTTTTGGAGTAGACACCCACTCCTTCATCCGTCTTCAATCCATCTTCTCAGATGGTGATCACAAACATCCTTCCAGCGTCTGTTAGACTGTTGGACTTAAGCTCTGGGAGGAATAGTAAATGAGAGATTTTTCACGCAGAAGGATTGATGAAGCAGGTGGTCGGTGTTGGAGGCTCAATCCCTTGAGTGACCGATAAGATGTTCGGTCTACAACTGAAGTGTCTTGAGTTACACCGCAGTACTGGATGCCATCTGTCTTTCGAGGAAGAAAGCTGGAGCAGAGGCACTTCTTATTGCTCCGCTGACGCACAAGCAGACAGTCGTTGTATTCGTTTGAGAACGTTGCAGTTGACAGCTTTGTCGAGGACTGCCCGCCAAACTGAGACTCTGTGCATTAGTGTCCGTCTATCTATCGGGGTTTATGCTGAGTATGTTATAGGGTGCGCAAAAGTCTGAGGTGGACCTATTTGGGTATGCCTATGCCGACTACGAATGGCTATGTTGGCGAAGCTACTTCTAGACAAATGCACTCTTTGAGCATTGTCAGTAACTCAAAACAGGTGGATCCGTGACATATGCAATGTGGTATTTTCGGGGATCGAAAACAGACCCACCAGCAAAGCCAGCGGCCGGTATGGCCAGCACTCAAAAAAGCTATAAATAAAGTGAGTACAAACTTGTTGACAATACTGTCACTGCTATTAACTGCTCGTGACACATGCGGCTGGATGACTCTTAATGCGCACTGCGAAAATCGAATTCGGTTAATGCCAGTCTGCATCGGATGCCAGCAGCCCCCTCAGCATAAGTACGATTGACAACTACAAGTACTCGTACGTATCTGCATTCAAGGGATAAGTGGATGTTTTTCCTGAAACCAATACACTAGCATGCATGCATTACCACTTGGTGCCGTTTATCCATCGTCATCGTCGTCGTCGTCGTCGTCTCATAATGATATGCAGATGTGTGGTGTGTGGGGGGGGGGGGGTTCGGTGGGTCGGTTGCTCCTGCTGCCAGTGCAATGGCTCCTTCAACCAAGAGCCAAACACCACCATCATCAATTTCCGAACTGAAAATACGTTCTTGTATATTTTAACGGTTGATTTAATGTGAATTTGCAACGCTTTGGTAGCTGTAGACAGGGGATAATTGCATTTTACCTTGGCGTAGTGAGGTCCCTTTGATTACAAGGACCTCTATGAAATGAGTGAAATGACGATACGACGCTGATGTCGAAATTGCCGCGCTGTCAGGAGTTTTAATTAAACGATATCGGCAGTGTTAATACCAAAACAGGAGACATGTTTATTATCTATTAAAATTTTATGTACTGCATACGAGCACGAGCCCTCGTAAGGACTCGATGATGTGGGTCTGCTTTGGGGCGTGCGGTGTATACGTGGTTGTGAGCGAGTAATTGGAATGGGAACCGAAATGGTTGGCTTGGCTTTTGGTTAACTGTCGATGCTCTTAGGCGGTAGCAGAGCTTGTAATGAGGGACGTACACCTTTATCTGGTCGTTTGTGTCATGGTGGGGGGTCTCTCGCTCGAAGGCATTAGCTTATGTCTGAAACAGACTCGATGATCTGACGAATCCTCCTCAAAGCTTTTCTTAAGATGAACACACCCAAGGGGAATATTCAGACCACAAGATTAGTTGAAGGGTTGCAAAGATGTCTCGGGGTGTGCCCTAGCCGAGCTATGGAAGTGTGTGGGAGTTTCTGAAAGTGGGAGTTTTAATTTGATATGACCTTCTAATTGGGATGAAATGGATGTGTGAGTTGGGGGCGGCTTCCCTTGAAGGAGTGAAACTTCTAAGGATTTTTTTTAAGGCTTGCCAATGTGGTTGTTTGTGTCTTGAATGATTAATCAACTTTATCGCAGAATTGACTGCTTTAAATTCTCGGTTGTGAGGGTATTGCTACTACACAAGACATAACAGAAATAATAAGCTGAAGTTCGTGGAATTTGTCGTGAATCCGTGAAACACGATACCAATCACCCACTGTGACCTAGCTACTCATGTCAGACTTGACAGGACATATTTAAATGTGTACCCGTTCCCAACTAGTTACACGGACTTTATTCCACATGGCGTCGTGTCAGGATGTACTATCTTAATACATGTGTACCCGTGCCCTGTCTTTTTATGGTGACGTATGGTGACACATGGGGCCGTGTAACACAAGCTCACTTGAATGCTCAATATCTGGAGCTCTAATAAAGGGTGTCCTAAAATTAAAGCAAGATTTGAAGTTGCCGCCTTTTGTGCAGTAAATTGGTGACAACACTGAAAGAGAACCATTGTACATTTGATAGTAAGTAAAAATGGAGTGTCACAAAAAAATATTTCAAAAATAATAAACGTTGGACAATACTTTTTTGAAAGTGAGGCTGTTCAAGCAGTGACTGTTACTGGTGCTCAATATCGCGACATGATAACACGGTTTTTTCGACCTAAGCTCGGCGACCCTCTGTTGGGTACCAGGGCATACTGATATCCGAAAAGGCAGACAGCCCCTCGAACAAAGTCTCGAAGTTGGACGAAGCCACTAAGCTACAGGAAGGAAAAAATTAGAGGACGAAGCCCTAGATAGTGCCAGAGCTCCACGGCTTAGCCTGAATACGAGAGCAACAGAGGGTACATGTGCTATGCGCCTGAACCTACATCACAACGAGGTTTGTAGAAGCGAGATGAAGAAGAAATAGAATCCATCCAACATCCGTACAGCAACTGTCCAGCCAAAGCAAAGAAAAGGAGGGAGTTCCTGGGTAAACACTTCTTCGTAGAGCCAGATGACCTAATTGGTGTTGAGCTGAAGAAACCTCCTGAGATTCACTTATGAATTCGTGGTTTTAGAACTGAAGTAGTTCTCGCGGTGGTGAACCACCGCAAATCAAGGGCACAATGGACCCAACCAGTTGGTCTGGTCCCTATTCCCTATCGTCTGCCCAAATTGGATGGTATTGATGTGATCAATGTGTGGTCTCAACAAGACAGTGTTACATACCATACACCCCGCGAAACAATTCAATTATTGCATGAGACATTTCTGGTCGTGAGCGTGTGACACAATTCGATTTCTTTTCATGGGGTTCTTTGAAGTCAAAGGGTTATGTCAACCACTTGCGTCTTCCAGAGAGAAATTAAAAGGGGCATCCACGCCACATTTTCTTTCGACAAAATAGTGCTTATGTGGCCATTTGTCGGGTGTGTTGTTCCACAAATAACTTTATCCTACTTTTTCTGTCGGAGGTTTTCACTACACTGGAGCACACAGAATCAGAGACAGGCATCAATCAAGATTTACTGGAATTTCTTGGTCTTCTTTCGGAGGAATCACAGTAAATCACCCATCAGCACCGAAGTGTTGCCACCTGATCCGAGCAAAGGCCGGGCAGTGGCAAAGGAAGTGTTATGCAGTTCCGACGTCTTCTCCACATGCATCCATGGGATGCTGTCAGCGCTTAGTCCAATCACATTTTGGTGTTTGGCGAAGGTGCTCCGCCCGGTACGTCTTCTGCTGTCTTTTCTGTCGAGAGATGACAAGTGTGCCGCGGATTTCTTGCAGACGTTTGGGAGCATGCGCTTGCTATGTCAACTTCCTTGAGAGTCAACGTCACTGCCTGTTGTGATCTCGAGAGATCCAACCATCGATGGCAGCCCTCACCAAGGAAGCAGGTAGTCCCAACGCTGGTTACGATCCTAAGGGTACCTCCTCTGATCCTTGTCTACCAAGTTTTTTGGCGATCTCATTTCCCGTGGTGTCTCGGGGCCCAGACAAGTCTAACCAGTTCAGACTTCCAATCAAATTCAGAGAAAACTTGCATTCCTGAATTATCCTGGAGTGGTTACAGACTTCAACAAGCCCTTAAGCACAAATTGACTGTCCTATTTACTTTATGAAACAATAAAAAAAAAAAAATTCCATGAAATGAGTAAGTTGGGAGGAAGCAGCGTAGGCGTCGACCCACGCAGGCACTATGGGAAAATGTTGTGGAAATGTGAACCTCCAAATTGCTTTGGTTGTAGCCAGCAAGGAAATCATATTCACCACAAAAGACGAGACATAAAAACGCCCTATGCTTGTTGTACATACTGCTCGTCATGGCTGTACGAGAATGTATGTGGTGTAATGATTTGCGCCAAGAAGGACTTGTTGCCGATGCTTCTTAGTGCTAAGTCCAATTTAGTCCTTTGCAGTGGAATGCATTATGACATCATCGAGGCTGGGAGAGCTGTCATCTCTTCGATGTCGTAATGCGGAAAGCAATACTGACTCACGGTTTCCTTCGTTCGTTACTTCGCACAAACATTCTTCTTGGAATCATTTGTATGATACGAGAACCATCTGCGATTCGAAGAGCGCATGAACATGCACGGCGACACATCTAACGGCTGGAAAAACAGAAAAACTTCAAAAGCCATTCGATGTATCTATGAACAAATGATTTTTCTTACTTAAATTACATTGATTTGTTGATCTGAACATAAACGAGAAAGAATAATAAGTGCAATGAACTAACCTGACGAGCCATGATTTAGAAATGATGACAAGTCAATGAGTCCATCTGCAATGAAGTCAGATAGAAAAATTCAATCAGACAAGTGGAATCAATAAGAAACGACATAATTTTTGTTTCAATAATTTGTGTATGTACATGTGTATAAATGTGAAATGTGAATTAAAGTCTAGGAATACTTAGGAATACACTTTTCTTTCAGTCAGATGTACACGAGGGTCATGGCATTGGAGTTTGGCTGGGAAGGTGATGTTGAGAAATTGAACGCCAATTTGTCCAGTAATTGTCGTGCAGGATCGAAATTCAATTGGTGACGATTGCTTTCAATATTTAGCTCGTTAGTATCGTCGCTAAAATGTAAAATAAGGCTGGGGCATCGTAAACGATTATTTTTAATTTAATCATCCAAGTCAACAGAAATTCATCTCGTCCTTCAATTGAGCATATTTGCTTTTTTTTTTGAGGATATGCCCTAAAACTAAGCAATTTTCTAAATCTTGTTTGACTCTAGGTGTCACTGAATCGTTCTTTTGTTTAAATTATACATTTTTCGATATAATTTATATATAAAAATAATGTAAAATAAATAGTTTTCGCGTCACCTAGCAGTCAATAAGTGGGTTGCCTGCAACACGTCACAATTTGCCTGCAACACGTCGTCTCTTTAATAGAAATGCAGACCCTACCACCTAGATTCTGCTTTTTTTTAGTATTTTTCATAAAATTGAATTTTATATAAAACTGAGTTAAAAAAAAAATCGTTAAACTAATAGTTTCTCTTCTAACTACAGATTCGTGGAATAGTGAAGCGCATATATCTTAACAACGCATAAATCGCAGCCAGAATGTACACCGATATCAAAGTAGAGCAACAGAGTAATATGATAAAAGAGAAGAATTTGAATTTCAATCACATCCACATGCCTGTTAGCACACGCGGCTTCCACAGGCATTCAATCCTGTTGCAAAACGCACCCATTTTGAAGGACCCGCAGCGTAATATAACAAACCACTAAATGCCCAAAATCCCCGTGCAATGCATCGGTCGGCGCAGTGTAATATGAAGTGAAGATTAAACGAATGGATTACTGCGGCCTGCACCACACGTCCGAACTAACCTCGAGTCCAATGAGCAACCAACCACGTTCCCAATCAATCAGTAACGCCATCCGCATGATTGCACTGACACAAAACCACGTATCCGCAGTGAATAATATTAGGCTTAGGGGGGGGTTATGCTCAAAAAGCAGCTGTTAGTGGAGTTATTTCCGCAATTAAATTGGCATCTTTAAAATGTGCGGATTTTGTGTTGAAAGGATTCCAGTCGAATTGTTGAAATTGAACACCCATCGAGACCCACTTCCGGGGGAGATAGAATGAAAGCTGCCGGATGTGAGGCGTTGGTGAGAGAGCGCAGGCATAACGATTCCGTTGCACGCGGCAGGGAAATGAAACAAAAAAATGAAATGGAAATTGATGTCCTACCAGCAGCCTTTGTAAAATGAAAGCCGATTAGACGCACGTACGGGTGGGGCGAGAGAACGCCTGTGGCCCTTTCGCTACAGGAAACCACGTTCGAGTTTAGAAAAACAAACATGGGCTTGCTGTTGCTGGCCAATGACGTGCGTGGGATGCTTTACGATGGACGATCCTTGTTTTGGGCTCAGACCTTTGACTACACAGACTATAAACCCTACAGTTTTTTAAACAGAGGCACGATATTTCATATGTCAGAGAACTTTCTCAGAAACCAGTTTTAAGATGAAACTCAAAAGCAATTGGTTGGTTTTTGAAACCATGAAACCCTGAAATATGACAACTTTAGTGGATGGTAGCCAGATGGGTTTGTATACATAAATGGAGTGTAAGCCTGTTTCATCCAACTGTTCCATACGAGTTATATTTCTTGTCAAGTTCAAGGCTGACAACAGCCATTCGTGATATCAGACATGCGTGCTACTGATATCGAGTGCGAGTGGCAAAGTTTGAACAGTCTTAACGATCGTCCTTATCATGAGAGATGTTGTACCACCAAAGGGAGAGGTGCTTTGTCTGTAATTGGGCCGTGTACCTCCAGTACAGGAGTCGCTGGATTGACAACCCAAATATGCCGGGCGGCAATGTAAAAAAAAACAATGCTCGCTTAGCTTAACAGCCATTTCATCTGCTGCATGTTCAAGGACGACTTGAAGACAAGAATTTAAATGTTTTCAAACGATCGATTCCCATTTTAGGTTCGTATCAAGGTCTGGCAATGACGGCAGTCGGCACAATGATGCCAAAATATCTCGGCTACGCGACTCGTGTACAGTGTGTAGCCAATAGTTTTGAATAGACAAGAGGGACGCCAACCAATCGAATGGCTATTTGATCAGTCTTTCATAATTACTTGTAACATTACAATCAGCTTTTGTCTTATCGAACATTGTATGCCTCATTTCATTACGTGGCAAACAAACTTACTATTATGGAAAAAATTGCTCCAGATTCATGAGTGATGCAAGACAGATTAGAGACCAGACGCATATGGTATATGCTGGTTACATGTACAATCACAGTCGATTTCTCCGCCAATTTCCATTGTTCGTAGGATAAGTCAGTTGCTGCTTATTGCCAGTAAGTCAGTTTCAATAAGATGGTTAAGTCAGTTTTAATCATTGTCGTCCATCATGCATCAGAATGGTGAAGACACGGTGTCTGAGGGGACGGTGACCTCTTTAGAGTGAATTATGGTTCAAAAGTCAGTTGTACGGGAGTTGTATGGGAAACTTTACGTCGATTCACGGATCGATCTGCGGTGTAACAAACAAAAGGTTCCTTACGCATTACATTATATCTACATAGTCCACAAAAAAAGCGTAAACAGGTAATTATTCCAGTTTTACTTGGATTATTAAGTACCAATGGGTGGCGCGGCAGTTTCGAGATGGACGTGGGCCTAGCTTCTTTCAGCAACCACTCGTGTTGTTCTGGTACGAATTGATGGGACCTTTAGTTTTCTGCCGATCCCGCTAAATTTTGAGAAGTTTTTCTGAACATGAATACGGTTTAAGGATTGTCCGTGACTCGAGAAAGGTGGACCCATGAAGTGTGAAATTTTGCAAGTTCGGGAATTGAACCTGGCCCCGCAGATGTATGAGTCGACGCAGCGAACCACCACGCTAGAGCGAACATCCATTCAAAAAGTTTGATTTTAAACACAAGTGGCGCTGCTGAGGCGTTTTGGTGTTACTAGATTTGGCCAAAAAATCATTAACGGCGATGCTTTCACAGTGATGGAATAATCGCAATCGATTTAAACTGCGATTACGATTTAGTTGCTACTTTTTCACAACCACATTTGCATTTTGATTCACACAAACATGCTTAACGTCATGAACTATGGCAGATGTCAATGAAATGATGTGCGTGTGTACAAAATATTATCACCAATGGCTGAAGGAACGCTTTTATGTTAGTTCGCAAGTTCATTTATTTCAATTTGGTGTTGTTTCATTTTTCTGCAAACATTTTAAACTGTTTAGCGGCAGCCCTGGCCGCCTGCAGTAATGATTGAGGTAGGTCAGTACATTTTAACGTGTAAAAATGAGTGATCCGAGTAGTGCATTCTTAGAGATTTCATAATATGTACCTATGATCATGCATAGTCATACCATCCAGTTTTTTAACGGGGAAGAACAAACAAACAACAATATAAAAAGTTTGAATTCACAGTTTAAAATCACTGTGAATATAAAATTGCAACTTAACGCAACTCTGGGCACTAGCGGCCTATACTGCCATCTGTCTAACTGCCATACTTTTCCTACTGATTCATAACTTTAACTCTTTCAGGCCACAATCACATTCACCGCTCTTCATCGGAAACAGATCAGAGACCATCTTTCAACACAAGTGTAATGTCAAATTCCAATTTATCCAAGTTGAGAAGGACCTCAACCAACTTGGCATACGTGATTGAAAGCAGCTGGCTAAAGATCGCGCCAGCGGGAGAAGCTTGTTGGCTGAAACTCGGGTCGATTCCGGACTGCATCAGAAAGAGAACAAGATGTCAATTTTCCACTTGTTTTCGAACATTGGTCCACCGTCACTCTACACTAAGTTATTGTGAACCGGAGTCTGAAGATGCATGGTTCTCTTCGTTGTCGCAGCGGCTTCATCCTTCGAGCATCAACAGTGAGCTCCAACTAATGGTTGACTAAATCCAGACATGGTTAGCGAACTTTTTACCAATTTAGAGATTTTCAAACATTCTCCTAACATTCAACGAAGTCCGACTTCTTCATCGATTTCGGGGTGTCCTTCATTTTCAAAAGTTTCAGGTGTATACTTATTTTGCTTAGCACACATTTTACAGCCAATGATGGTTGGGTATCTGTTCAATCCACAATTTGACCTCTATTTGTATAGCCCAGTTGGATATTTATGGGATTGCGCGCAGCAGAGGCCTCTCTCGACGGCTTTATATCAGACATACATCATCTCAGCCCGGCTGTACCGAGCAGCAGCATGGACAATTTCAGAAGCGGATGTGATCCTTGGCCGTACTTGCTGGAGGAGAAAATTGAAGCAATAAATGTGCGGGCTTAACAGTGACATGAGGCTATCCAGGGATCTACAGATTCAACGCCTAAGGTGGCAGGATATGTAGACTGTATGCAAAACTTAACTCCGGCCTGAATAGTCTTCAACTCTGAACCTGTGGGTCAAGATAGCAGAGAACGCCGGGTTTTAATATGGCCTACCCAAGATGAGAAGGATCTCAACCGATTTAGTGTGGATAGCTGTCTGTAACTGGCTAAATATCGTGCCAGCTGAAGAGGCTTGTTGCTTATCGTCGAGGGCTACCCCAAGAAGCATCAGCAATGCATTAAAGTCAGCCTGAGTTCCTCTGCGAGGCTGACTATGGTTCAAGTATAAAGACGGCCATATCACCAGACTCGTTTTCCAGATTAACAATGTTAATTACGTGAAGCATGTCGAAGACTCAAGCTCGTGTAATTTCCATGGATGTCTCGTTTTTATTGGATCCAGAAAGCGTGTCCACATTCGGTATCGCATGAAGGCCACTTGTCATCTCACAGTAATCGAAGTTCTGATGCCGACGGACTAGTAAAACGTATAATTTGAGTGATTAAACTATTTATTAAATCAAAATTGTTCAGAATCATCAGTGACTGCATGGACATTCCTATGGTCAACCAATCCTTTAAGTGTAGTTGACATTTTGAATTAAACCTTCATCATGGTGAAAGCAACTCTGCCCAGAAACTGCAAAGCAATCGAACATACCTTGGGAACATGAATTTATTCCCTTTCGTCTGCTCCAGCAATCGGGCATTCATTGCAATCAGATACGTCAGTCAGCATGCCATTCATCTTTTGAGTTTCTGACTATCGGCAAATGTCCTCTGGCAATTGCATTTTCGAAACGAGCAGGAGATAGGGAATTCCTGACGAGACTTTTTCAGGCTTTGGTCTCATTCTTTGAATAAGTCTATTTTCGGAGATCTTTATCAACATCCCTCGCAGTCATTATGTCATCCCTCTGAATGTTATTTCTCGTTACACCTCATGACGTGATTATTTCCCACTCACCAGTGCAAGAGTCCTTTCGAAAGACCACAAGTTCGGTGGGACTGCCTTCAGAACGAAGTCGAACGACGGACAACCACCAAGCATCATCACTTCGTGGAGCATCAACAAACCGAAGCGTACCCTACTCAACTGAAATTTCTCATAACCACAGGACAGTGGCCAGATTTTCATCGTCAACTGCAATATCTATGCAAAAACTGGATTTCTTTTCTGTTTCTTTTTTTTTTTTTTTTTACAATTTCGTTACAATTGCTAACGGCACACGAGAACCCACCAAGAGGACAACAACAATAACGACCAAAATGAAATCCATTTAAAAGCCCCAGGATTTTCATCATCACCCGCAGGATCAAGCCGGCCAAAGGGTGCGCAGGGAAAGCAGTGAATTCAAATGGCAAACCGACAATAGCCGTTGCAGCAAGACGCGTCCGTGCCACACCACAATTGCATGGCATAGTTGCCTCTCCTGTCACGAGTGCAGACGATGTTCAATAAATAAATGTCCTGCCACCGCCCGTGGTTGACGTATTCCATGTCGCATCCTTTCGTTTGGCTTTTGTCACGCGATATTGCAATTTACAAGCGCCCGCGCTGCGGCCGTACCGCCAGTGAATTCAAAATGCAACGGCGACGGATGCAAGGTACGCAGAAATTGTCGAGGAGGACGCACCGCCAACGGGCCGCGTTATCATTATGATCTGTGGCCGGTCGCACCAGAGAGACGGGCCGCTATTCCAATCGGAGTTTGCCATTATGTTCTGTGGAGAGGCGACGATTATGAAATTGGAAGCATCTGCGGGAAGCGAGCCAATTCTCTGCAAGGACGTCCCGTTGTCAGGAATGCCTCCCAATTTGTGCGAACTGTCAAATTCATTTGACGCTCGAGGATTCAAATCGTTAGCTCCATCGTGATGTGCCCTGTAACAAGTCACGTGCTGAAGCGGTGCCCCCAAAAAAGGTCGAGACAAAACCCGATTTGGAATGAGATACGGTCAGAAGGTGGGACGGGATGAGGGTGGTGGTGGGTCCTAATCTCGTTACACCACCAACCCCCGAACTTTAATAACCCTTATTCAATTTTCATATCTGTCCCTTTGTTGTCACCGGGAAATAGCGACGGAGCCGAGTCGAGTTGGCAGAAGCAAAGGTATTTAATCAGATCTGCATCTGTTATTTCCATTTGTGACAGCGTGTGTGCGTTCGAACGGACATGGGACAGAGATTTGGACAGAAAGGGATACCTGAGTAATGCCGTGCCTTTGAAATATTAAAACCGAGGATATTGGGCAGCCGGAGACCTTTCTCAGAGGAGATTGTTTCTTCGTTTATTAAGTTTTCATGTGAAACTTTCCATGGGCGGTGTGTTATTCTCTGGTTCCCCGCCCGGGGTCTAGATGGGTTGTCAAATATGTGACAAATATGAAATGCTTGATGTGGACAGACTGGCGGAGTGACCTTATTCAACTACAGCCGACTGCATGACATGAGATATGACAAAAAAACTGTCAATCACAAGCAGACTGGCCAGGGGAGTCTGTTACTTTTGCGTCTTAAATGAATATTAGGTTTCGCTTTATGGTCGCGTCGCAAGTATTTTGTCGCACATCACAATACGATTAAATGGTGTTTTGTTTAAAATACATTACGTCGGTGCTTGATCTTAAATGTAGCATGCGCTGCACTGACTGGTGTGCTCTTGCGGTGCTGTGAAACAATGGAGAGCAGTGCGTAAAAAGGACGCAGTAAGAAATTTGCGGTTCCCCATTATTTCGCTCTCGAATGCGGAACGTGGTGACGTGAAATAAGATGGAATTCTTACAAATGTGATTTAGTGAAATATGGCCACGTTTTCAGATCACCTTCATTTCGCTTTAGGCGAAGCTTAGGACAAAGAAATTCGGCGTCATTTTGTTCGCCTGTAACCAAGGGTTTAAGTGGTCACGCTGTGCCATCACACCAACCTACCAGCCTAGTGCTTCGTTAAGTTGAAGCAACGTTGTCTGCAACCCATTTCGATGCCCTTATAGGTCTCATCTCAATTTTTTTCTTAACGTCCGTCTGAATGATTGCATCATGTGAACTGTTGGTTAATGTTGGTGCATCAGTTCATGTACGCGGTTGTCGATTCTGAAGAACTCAAAAGCCACACCACAAAAGCCTCATATGGCAGGCCTTTTGAGCGTTCTCACAGCAATTACCGACGAAGTTCGTCTCCAATTCCACAAGCAGTCTAAATTTCCATCTCCATTCGCCATCTCGGCGAATGTCACCACTCCAATTAGCAGTCATTTGTATGGGCAAGCGAAATTCGCTAACATTGACAAACTGCCTCGCCCTTCAGTTGAGGGAGAATTTTAGGAGAGCCACCCGCCGCCATTCTCTCAGCGCACAAGTGCAAACAGGAAACTATGTGTGTTTAGTGAACAGTCCCTTAGATGCCCGACCATTACTCGATTGTCACTGAAGCAATTTGTTGACTTGTTTGCCTGAGTTATAGCTGTCATTTGCATTGCAGGACATTAGGCTCGAGCCAAGTGGACGACTGTGCGCGGGCACACCAAAGAAATGTATGTCTCGCTAATTGGCTGGGCTGGGCAAAGGCATTTTAAATGCGTCCCGGGACATGATAATAATTGCAGGACATTTGATTTACCAGTCAAAGGTAGAATTCCCGATCCTTACCGTGCATTGGTTACATGCCGCACACACATTTGTCTCTTTGCGTTAAAGAGAATATTATGAGGTCAAATCATTTGGAATGGAAATAGCTTAGGCTGGGGAACACTTGCGATTGAGGCGATTAGTGTTGTGGAAGGCCTGTCAGCTGGTGGGACGGACGCAAGCAGAGAACTCAATAGATGTCACACAAATTATCAGATATTTTTCATAGGCTACATGTGTCACGGAAACTCATTTGGTGGACATATGGTCTCGACGAAGAGGCGTGGTGAGGATACCATTTGGAGAAGATAGACGAGGCGAGGACATGGCACTTTGAGGGAAGCAGTGTGCTTGGAGTTTAAATGGGGGTTGAAGACTTGTGGCAGCTGGCTGCTTGTTAAATTCCGCGAATGATGTTAAACAAAAGGATTCTCGTACTTTTTCCTGACAACGTCCCAAAATTGACTTCAAGTTGTACAACTGCTTTGGAAACAGGGAATAATTCGACTGTTTCGTATCGACGACGCTTACATCTTTCGAAAGGTGATATTTTCAACAAAAATGTAGGCGATTTCTTTTTCGACTCCCTTACAAGAGCCCCACAGGCAAAGGACGCACAGACAGAGTTTTCCTTAAATTCAGCAACTATGCTCTATGAAAGCGAGAATATCTCACTGCCCTGCGATATTCCATCGCTTGATACTTCATAGAGTCTAACTCAAAATCATATCTCAATCCACGTCCCTATGCGAAATGAATACGTATACGCCTTCGTGGCCTTATTAGACAACTGCTAGGAGTGCAGCCTCTTTTTTAAAAAAAATGTTACGTATACGCCTCCGTGGCATTAAAACTCTTAAGACTGCCTCATCAGCCGAATGCATAATGTTACGTATACGCCTCCGTGGCATTTCAACTCTTAAGACTGCTTCATCAACCGAATACATAATGTTACGAACACGCACGGGACACGGAGCTACTGCATCGAATTTTGTTTTGGAAAATGCATAAAAAATAAATTACTAATGCTTACTGATTTAGTCACCGTTATAGGTTTAGCTTAGAGCATGTCCTTTTGGCTAATGTCAAATAATTACGAAGTATCAGTTTTTGGTCGCCTTGATGTGAATTAATCTTGTCCACTTCGGAGATTTTTATTGTACATAGTGGCTTTAATTCACCAGGTTTCTAACCACAGGGCGCTAAGCTCGAACCTAGGTGAGACCAGGATCTCCAGAGCAGTTAAAAGAGGTACACTACAGGACGGTGACATCACCTGTGGAGCGTAGCAGTAAATGACTTTCTACTGACAACAGAAAGGAAAGGAAAGGAAAGGATGCAAGGTCATTGCCAACACAGACGATGTTGCCATTTCGGCCTTTGGGAACTTTGACCCTCCCTAAAAATGTGGAACCCCTTGAAAGCTGAATTTTTTTTTTTCTCCTCTTGTACAACCCAAATGCTTGTATTGGGTCCAAAGACTCCTGCTCCCACTCCGGATTCCATCTTTGTGCTGGTACACCATTGGACCAGCTTGCGCAGTCCAATATTTCAACTTCAAAAAGCCCTCCGAAACAGTGTTGCCTCGGTATTATATCCGGTATTGACAAAACATGTCACTATTGAGGATCGGGTTGAGTATGCCGAGGTGACCTGTTAAGTTGCCTGGTTTATAATTATACTCAAGCTGCAGTTTGATTTTAAAGCTAGCAGCTGTCTTCCTAATGAAGATTGGTACTGGAGTTGGCCCGACTATAGCTTCTAGAGCTGTTGTGGGGCAGTTGCGCATGACACCTGTTATTCCAAGACAAGCAATACGTTGTAGTTTCTGCAACTTATTCGCTGTTGCCAGTTGCAGTGTTTTGTGCCACCAAACAATGGCTGCAAATGGCTTAAAAACAAATGATGGGCTTAACATTTCTGGCCCCTATCCTGCGTACGAAATTAAGCTGGAAACCCAACATTCATGTGTCAAAAATTACCCCAACTGGTGTAAAAAAGCAATAAGTTGCAAATGGGGACTACAGCCCCACGTGGTTCACTGGCTATTCACATCAGTAATCAAACCCTCTAGATTAAGATTTTCATACAATGGATGCTGCAGATTCTGATATCTGATACTTACTTACTTATCAGGCCGGCGACCCTTGAAGGGTAAGAGCCTGAGCACTTGCTACATCGTTGACGGTCCTGGGCACGCTGCTTCCAGTCATCCAAGCCCAAGCTGTCTTCCATCCGCGATTACTTGGTCTTTATATCGGAGATTCGGTCTTCCTTTACTTCTCGAAGTAAGGGGCTCGGATTCGAAGACCATCATTGCTAGACCTTCCGGACTACATCCCCGTCTCATAGAGTTAAGGGTTGTGTCTTCCCGCATTCACATTCATGGCAGACAGGACCATATATCCGACATAGAATCTTGATTTCGGAGGCACTAAGTATCACCTCTGCAGGTCTTCCTAGTAAGGAGTTTGGCGTTGTGTTCGACAAACCGAAGTAGCACCGGTTGCCGAGAGCGATTCTACGACGGATCCCCACTGTGATGTCGTTTGTGGAGTTCACGTTTGCCCCGAGGTAGACAAACTCCTTTACTACCTCGAAATTGTAGATGTCGATCGTGAAGTTTTCTGACTTCTAACAGTTTCTCCACTTGTTATGTTTCAGCAGCTGTCAAAATTACCGATGACATCCAGCTGGTAAAGTTTTCAGTACGATTTGGCATTTCATCTTGCATCGTTTTATAATTGGTCACCGCGCGAACATTTTTAAAATGAAGCAAACATAGCCGCCGAACATTGGCCAACATCGAAAAAGAAAGACCGAATTGGACATCGCCAGAGAGTCAACCCGACTTATCTTGCAGTTGGGTTTCAGCCCACATCCGTATAATATAATAAACGGACGACCAAAGGCATCACCGCGAGTTTCCTACTTGGACGGTGGAAATGCTGACCGGAGATCCGGAATTTGGCAAAAAAAAAACCATACTTTTCCGATCGTTATTCTCTGGTCACCCAGCCAAACAAGTATTGTGCTATTTTTTCTGATGACAACTGTCCTCCAAGCATGCATAGCTCTAGATTCAGCCCTGATCTAGAATTGGAGTCTTCAATCATTGCTGACGATGCTATTAGGTGGCCATGACGATGACAGCATTTGCGACGGAAATCAAATCCACACACATTCTGTCGCGAAGGCTTGAGACTCGGTTCACAATATGTTTTTGATCAAGGATACTCTTCTTCCTTTTTTTTTGTATCGTCGTGTAGCATAACCCATATCTCGGTTTCCCCACCATCTAGTGGTGACACAATCCACCATTGAATAAATTGCCACTTTCTCCGCGGGCAGAAAGCTAGTATGTCTGATTGCATGTTGCATTGAATGACATTCACTGCCACATAATCAGTTGCCTCAGAGAAGTGAACCATTCAGTCGATGATGTGCTTATTTCCAATTACTGCAGGTGCCCATATAAAGTTGCGCACATCCATCCCCCTTATGCGACGGTCCCCCAATATCGTTCGTTAGCTGGTTCAAGGAGAAAGTGGAGGGTTCCTCTCGAGAGAAGTCCCCTCTGGCGATCGCCATTGAACCGGACACTCGGAGAAGTTCTTCTTTCAAATTGAATAGTTTTACGTCGTTTTTTTCTTTTTTGTAGTCAATTTTGTAATTTTTTCGCTCTCGTCCTCTGGCCAGAGTCCACATCGCAGTCTTTCATGAACTCGAGTCGCCTTTGTTGCTGTTGTTGCTTGTGTTGTTAGGAGTGCAACATGAGGAAAATTTATGAGTTCCAATTTCGTGTCATTTCTTCTTGTGCGACGAACGAAGAGGAGGAGGAGGAGGATGAGGAAGATGTGCCCCGCAGCAAGGTTTCCCGGGAAACTTTCACCGTGCATTGGAGTTTATTTTTCTTATTCCAACTCGAAGTTGCACCATTCACAAGACGGAATTGTTAAATTGTATTTATGTGCTTCGTATCTAATGCAATTGCGCTTGTATACGAGGCAGCGAGTAGCTCGTTAGGGTCTAGTGTGTGCTGCCGCTTGAGCGGCTCCGTGTAAGAGGACTCGTACAGCGCGGTGTGGATAATTCTATGAGCACTCGCACAAAGATGGCACTTCTCACCTGCTGATTCGGGGGGGACGAGACCGCATTCTGCTGGCGCACATACATGCATTCTTTATTCCCTCTTTTTTTCGGGTGCATAGCCCTGAAGATTCTTCTTCCCACATTGAGGACACTATCATCTGAATACACAGACGAAAAAGAAAAGAAGAACACGTATACTCATGCTTGCATGAAGCTATTCAACCTGATTTCAAACTATGTTAATGTCCTTAACAGATACCGTCGCATCTGCATCCCGGCTCAGACGACCGATGCGACGTGGGGGATGTGATAGGGGGGGAGAGGGGGGGGGGGGGTTATGAACGAGTCCCTGGATATGACAACAGGAATTTCGAGTGCAAAAATAGTTGAAAGGCAAACGAGAGGAATTCCTCTCTGTGCGGAGAGAAGCATCGGCGGAGACAAATGTTCCTGCACCTGGCGGTGGAGGATGCTTGGAGCAGGCATACCAACTACGATACATACATCCTTGACGTGTACCCGTGTATTGTTAAAGAAACTGTACGATATCCATGGAAGAATGCAATATGCAAATTAAGGGAGCACTGTACTGCAGCAGCTATACCCGTAGCATGCTGATGTGAAGTGTAAAATGACATTCAAGTCACCCTTGTGCATTGTCCTGGTAAATCCTTTTCAAAAAAGAAAAAAAAATAAACAGAAACTCCAACGGGTGCTTTACTTTATTCAAGTCTCAAGCGCTTCGAGATGCTCTCACAGCACAAGGGTATCAGGGAAAAACTGGGATAATTTGTTAAAATTTAACCTGAATGGATGCATGGATGCATTGTGTCTTCAGATTATTTTTGGGGTTTTTGAATGCACACAAGGACGACAGGCAGGGGGACTGTGTTCAAAACCAATTACTATGGATTTTGTTTAGCTTAACGAGTTCATGTCAGAGAAGTTTCAACGATTGTTTATGCAGCAACTAATTGCCATTTGAGTTGATTGCTTTAATCGCCCATGCACCAGGGACTTTGTGTCAATTTTTAAGGTGAATGACGATAATAGTTTTCGACTCTTGTAAGTCCTTCTACCTTTTTCGCACATATTTATTTCAAATACAAAAATAAGTGTGTGGAGAGTGGTGGTGGTTTGTTTGGTTTCGGAATCTGGAAAAACCAAGACCAAGCAACCAGAAGTGTGTTATGATGGGTACGATGGCTAACGCTAGTATTTAAAATTAGTTTAAATTTTATTTGGCTGCAAACAAATGAGATATTTAGAGGGGCATAGGTCTGTGCGTCCAGAGCTAAGTTGTTGATTGCTCTCAACTTGGCGAGATGCCGGCAATGGTCCCACGGAGTCAACTTGCCAGGATCCTAGTGCATAGCCTCTACGGCAACTGACTAGAGGTGAACTAACGTATGTAGCGGCTCCTCGGTCGCAAGGGCTTAAGTGACGACGAGGTTCGGGGGTTTCGCGTGGGTGTAATTTTTTCACCGAATAAAAAAAGTACTAGTTCAGAGACGACACCAAGCCTCGGGTGATTTGACTGCTGACAACCGCGGACAAGGAAATAAGGACAAGCAGAGAATACGCAGTTACCTTCAGATCGTCTGTCTCCAAGCCCATCAAAGCCACTTCTGGCGTACCACAAGGTAGCCACCCCGGTCCACTAATATTCGTACTTACCATTAACGATGTTGACCATATTATTATGAACTCTCATCTCTCTGTTTGCGCCGATGACATGAAAATCTATTCGTTCATCTCCTCCCCCTCTGACTCCTACTCTCTTCTTAACATCAGTAAATGTCAATCCATTACATACTCCCGCAAACGTCCACCGCATCCACATAGAAACTATTTCCTCAGCAATGACCTAGTCCCTTCAGTATCATCTTTACGCGACTTAGGCGTAATCTGTGATCGTGAGCTCAACTTTCGTTCCGACAAAATTATAAGTAGAGCAAATTCTACGCTTGGCTTTATCAAACGCTGGTCAAGAGAATTTTCGAATCCCTATGTCACAAAATCTGTATACATCACATTCGTCAGACCCTTTCTCGAATATGCCAGACAAGTATGGTCACCTAATTACGTGGTCCACATTCGTCGTATCGAAGCTATCCAGCCTAGGTTTTTACGTTTCGCTCTACGTGATCTTTCCTGGACTGACAGAACCAATTTACCTCCTTACTCTGATCGAGTTAAACTAATTCGCCTAGAGTCTCTCGAAAACCGTCGCAAAACTGCCGATCTGCTCTTCCTCCACCAACTGATTACTGGCAATACAGACTGCCCCGCACTTCTTGAATTTGTGTCTCTTAGCGTCAACCCCTACAATTTAAGGTCTGCAGCGCTCTTCCGCATTAGACCACATCGGTCTAATAACGGCTTAAGCTCACCGGTAGCAAGAATGTTAAGCCTGGCTAAAACTATGGAATACTCTTTCGATTTCCATCTTAGCAAAACCTTACTTCGAAACCACCTCCAGTCCCATTCTTTCCTGCGCTAGTCCTCCCTTTCTTTCTCTACCATCTAGGTTAAGCTTTAGTTTTTAAGTTTAGATTGTTTTAGTTATTCGCTTGTATTAAGCTTAATAAATTAGGGGTGTTGCCCCCACTACCACTACCAAAAAAAAGGACACCGGCTTTCGGTCCTGTGAGGTATCTTAACCAAACACGTGCAGCCGATGAACTTGTGGAGGCTTTAGAAGTTTACAAGGCAGACATCACCGCCATGGTGCGATGCGATGCGATGGGCGCGGCCAAAAAGTGGATGAAAAACTGCGAAATGCAGGGTGGGCCACATAGAAGTTTCTTTTTAAAAATTGCAATGAAATTAAATGTTCGGTTGTGGGTTTGTTGTTCGAAGCAGACTTGGGCAAGAAGTCTAAAGCTTCAAATAGATAAGTGAGCGCCTAGTAACAATCCGCATCTAGGCTACATACGGCAACATAAGCCTAATCTGTGGCCACGTCGCAAGGGAGGATGGAAGGAAGAATGACCGCTATGAACACGAGTATCGATACAACAGCGGAGTGGATCAAGACAATGCCAGTTCGTCGGCTGTCTCGTTACCATGAATGTAGCTATGAGCTGAAAACCATAGTAAGCTTATTTTGAACTTTTCAGAAAGATTGAATGCAGAATTACTAGTCAAGCCACATCTTATATCGCCTGCCACTGCAGTGACTTTGCAGTGAAGAGAATTTATCAAACCAGAAAAAGTAAAGAACCAAGGACAGAACCCTGAGGAACGCCTGCAGATGGTTCTTCGGTTTTATCTCCTTTCTTATACAATTGCATCAGTTGAGCAACATCTAAATACGATAGAAATACACCACACACAGTGATCACAAATGTTGAAATCAATTTTTTATGAAGTTGTTTAAAACCCCCATCAAACGTTTGGGATTTTGAATTTTTAGAAGAATTTTTTAAAATTCATACGACGATATAGGAATTGAGTTCGGCTTCTAGAAGAGAGTTAGCGACAACTTACCTACTACTTCAAGTATCCCACAGCAGATTTTTATCTCAGTAAATGAGACCACCGTGGCGTATATGATAGCAGATGCTTCGACTCATACGATCATATCCAGCACCACAAAACGACCAAAAGTTCAAAGGTCGATAAGCTCGAAATGTCAATCGCAGCACTGGAGGACACAACCCATGAAGCACAATCAATAAATACTCAATTACGGGCATCACAGCGGTTATGATTGTCCATTTGCTTCAAATATTGCACACAACATTTTCTAAACTCCCTCCACTCGTGAGGTGAATCAGCGATTCTGGGACAATCAGAGTTCGCGCAACGGTCTCGATTACATTTGGTGGATGGGTGTGCAATAAAATCAATTGAGTGCGAAAGCCATCATCGTCCAATGATTTGTTCGGTTAAGTGCATCATAAATCAAACAAAGGGCTTTGTGGAACTTTTGATTGATTTGAAAAACACATTTCCAATGCCCAGGAGCGCCGCTGATGATTTCCGAGAGGACAGACATTTAATTGTCGTGCGAGGCGAAATTCATTTCTGTTTGAAGCGCTTTTTTTTCTATAATTCAACTGAAAAAATAATTCAATTTAGAGAGAACGGATTTGAGTCTAATCTGAGAGATGATGTCAAATTTTCAGGATTTCTGGTAGGCTAGGGGTCGAACTTCGTTCTTCTTCGTTTGTCGCTACGGTCCGGGGGACCTGGCTTGAAGTCAACACGCCTCTCCAACTGACACTTTCCGTGGTGACCGTCTCCAGTTTCTCACGTTAATCTGACTGAAGTCGCTTTTAAGTTGCGCACGTTGCCATCGGAGGTGAGGTCTTTGCTTATCAAGCTGTCCTTCCGGGTTGGAGTCGATGACTTTCCGGATCGCACCGTTAGTGTCCGCTTTAGATGATCTAACAATCTGAGACGAAGAATTCGAATTCGTTTGGCAAGAATGGTCGTTCAGTGTCCTCCACCAAACATCATCAGCGTATGCAGTACCCAAGATAATTCGAAGGGCTTTTTTCGACCAAGAATCTTTGATAATGTCTATACTATGCAGAAGGTCCGGGCCTATCACGGCCTTATATAAAGTGATCTACACTCCTCGAGAGGGGTTTTAGTTTTGCGTCGAGTACCGATTATCGAGAGCAGCCCTTCCATTTACTTCCTTCTACTCAGGACTCTTGGTAGACAAAGTCCTTCACAACTTCAAATTTATAACTGACGTCTATTGTCACGTTTTGTCCAGGACGTCAATGTTGGTGGACATATTTTGTCTACAGTACTTACATATGTCGTCCTAAACTCATATAACTCGCAATACCAATCTTAGCCTATACTTCGATGCTCATAAATGCCCCACAGGCAGACAGTGGCGTTCGTCGGATAGTGTCAATATGATCGACATATGTAAGCAAGATGCATATGATCAAAGAAATGCGAATTGACGCACACCAATGATTTGTGGACTTCGAGGCAGTATATGACAGCGTGCCAAGCGGCCATGTATAATTTTGACATTTCTGCCAAACTCATCAGGTTGTGCATTATGGCAAAGTGCAGGATGCTCCCTGAAGTTCGATATCAATGTCAACGGCGTTTTCCTATACGGCGACGTGCTGCCATCTGACTTGTTCAACGCGCCTTCTTGAGCAATGAGGATGACAGTGACGATTGATGTTCATAAACGAAAAATGACATATCTCACGGACTTTATTGCGGTCGGACTCTCCGAACAGATAGTGATAGATTCATTTTGGATTGTATATTGTTCTCGAACAAGGGTAGAGCTTCTTTGATAGCTATGAGATGTGTGAAGGTCATACTTACGAGGGGCGTTCAATATAATGTATTGGGGCGAAGCTGTGGTTGTATATATAAATTGACTTATTTATCAAGTAATACTATTATTTTAGTGCATTCATGTAAAATTTCATATAAATGTGATGAATTAATTCGCGTTTTATCGCTAGTTAAACAGAATACCCATTTATTGCCGACTTGAGTTCTTCATCATCCGAAAATCTTTTTCCACGAAGACATTTTTCCAAATCCGGAAACAGGAAATAATCACTAGGGGCAAGGTCTGGACTATAGGGTGGGTGTTGGATTTCTTCGAAACCACAATCTCGCGCAGCAGCCTTGGAATTTATATATACAACCACAGCTTCACCCCGATACCGAGAATATATTGAACGCCCCTAGTATATAACTGAATCAAAAAATCCTAAACCTACTTCCGCGGCTGACTTCAGACTCATTAGTATTCTTCCGTGTTTGTCGAAAGTCTGTCAGAAGTTAATGGTAACGCTGGTCCTAAGACAAATGTCTGCTAATAATCAACTATATGATTCACAATCCGGTTTCAGAGTCAAACAGAGCACTTCAACAGCTATGGTTAATATAGGTGTCCCGCAAGGTTCGATCTTCGGACCAATTCTTTTTAGTTTATTTATTAATGACCTACCATTCGTATTTAAACATATGTACCACTGCCAACTGAAGCCATCAAATTAAGTGGATCATTCGATTAGACTGCGATGTTTGGGCCCTCAACACTGTCTGACCAGAGATTGTATGTAATGGACTTTCAGTAAGCGATTCTTATCTTTAAATTTAAATAAAACCGTGTGTGTGTTAGGTATCGGGACAGACATTTTATATTCTTTTAAAAGGTCCATCGATGCCATTATTTACGAAATAGAACATCGTTCAAATGATCGCTGCCGCTACTCTGGGTGGCGCGCTTCTGAAATTTTGAAATTTTCTATTGCTCTGGCGCATAAATCAGGCTGAATTTGAGCAATGCCTTGGGTTATGTTGACTTTGAGGGCCTCTGTGTTTCGTGGCTTATTCGCATAGAACTGTGACTTCTTGGTCTAACTGTCTAACAATCGCATGATCTCGGTGGTTAGTTCACATCATCTCCGCGTGAGATGACCACGTCCTCGAAACAGAATCTCCAAAGTGCCGTGAGCTGTGTGCCAAGTAGCGCTGTCCTGTTGAAACCACTTTAGTCTTTGGTTTAGGCCAAAAGAAGTTGGCAATCATCGACCATAGCGCTCGCCGTTGACGGTGAGGTGATGGTCTGGCCAACGGCGTTCTCAAAGAACTATGGACCGATGACGTCGCCAGCCCAAAATCCACACCAAATTGACAGTTTTTTAGGAAGTATTGGGCCTCTTGGATCTCATGTGGATTGATATCGTCCTAAATTCAGCAATTTTGTTTTTTCACTTACCCAGTCATCCCGGACGTAGGACCATTCTTGGTACCATTCACAAATTAACAATTGGTCACACGGGCCTCCAATCCTTGTACGACCTAGATCTTGTAAGACTTCAAACAAAGATCTTTGCATAAAAAAAAGGACCACGCTTTTGTGAACGACATCGAATCTATAAATTTGGATCTTCTCAAAGCTCCCCATTGTATCATCCCCACACACACACAATGTGTTCCACGAAACCCATGAGCAGTTCATAGGTGTTCAAAAAGGAAAGAGGATAATCAGTTTACCCTGACATCAAGTGCTAATCCTGCGACCAGTTGGCCTATACTTTTTCTCTCACTGTAACTGGCGGCTAAAAGGAGACCTCATTTCATGTTTAAAGCAGGCAGTTCTACCCACAAGCTGTTTAAAGTCTTGAAGTGCACCTGCAGCTCAGTGAGCACCCTTTAAGTATTTAGGAATAATCAATCAAATGCATGTCAATACACAGGAGGGATTGTCATTTTTGAAATGTGAAAGGATAATAGTTCGCATACAGTCTTTGTACTTACCATTAGATGACGTCGAGAACAGGAAACTGTGTGTGAGATCACTCCAACCGTACCGATTCCTGCAAAGGATATGCAAAAAAAAAAGTTAGTACTCGAATTCCAAAAAAAAAAAGAAAGAAGGAAAACTGAAGAAGATAAAAGTGTGCATATATCTATTGTCGTCGAAACAAAAAGGGATGTGCCCTCAGTCACGCCACCGCCCTCAATTAAATGAGCATTCACTGGTGTAAACCGTTTGTCTCCGCCACGGGGGCAATTCGCAGACAAAAGGCAAATGAAAGAAACAAAAAAAAAAAAAAGAAACGGAAACTCACCAACAAAGGCATTCAAAGGACATTTCACGCTTCAACTTTTGTTTTTCGTCGTTGCCGTGAATACCTGAAAGACTGAGAGGACGGCACAAGGCGACAGGAAACCATAAAACATCGCAGACTTGTATAATTGCCACATCCCACCCTCGACCTGTTGCCGAATGGGTGCGTTTCACTGCGCTATTAATTATGTAAATGAAAATTTATCATTACAACTTCATGGCGTTCAGTGTGGGGTAGGTTGGGGCAAGTGGTGAGGATGGCTTGAGGGAGGCTAACGGAGACATCAGTATTCGCCTGAAATGGGACATCTAAGGGGCAAGAGTTTGCGAGGAGAACTCCAGCGCGAAGTCTGTTCATCCATTGATAATGAATTCCGAAATTAGTCTGGCCATTGATTATGCCCTACCAGATGACTTAATTGAAAAGTTCACAAAGCGACAAATGACAGCGGATAAGGGATAACAGGCGAACGGGATGGGCCGGCGAGACCGGCGTAACGTCATTTAGAGCGGAAGCTGGTGCGCTAACAGAAATTGAATCATATTGTCCATTGAAGGCGAACGGAACTCGAGCGCATGCATTAGACATGGATTTCGCTGGACCTGGGCCTCAACATGGACATCGAATAGCTTTTTCAATGGTAATCATGTGACAAGTCCGAAACGAGGAAGTGGGATCGACCGACCGTTTTTTTTTTTTTGGCGGCGGAACCGAAAATTGTTCTTGTTTGTGGGAGATATATTTTCTTGACAGCTTGGACTGGACCTTCTTCAGTTTTGCGTTGAGAGGCGGAGACTGTTGGAATCCATGCGATATAGGGCCGTGATCAATTCTCGTTAAGCAATGTACAAGTGACTACACTTGCAGGCGATTGGGGGGAATAAGGCAAGCTTTCCCTTTTCTTCTGAATTTGTTTCCGGTTGAACTCAATTTTCCACTGTCTAAAGTAGCCAATCAGTATTTCCAGCCGAAGGATTCCTCTCAACAATGAAAGGAGATTCATGCGACGCAAGTGCCATCCGCGTGTGCAGCTATATCTCAAACAGGTAAATCGGGAACGTCAGATGTCCAGGGTGGGCCAACTATTGGTTTTTTTCTTCATCATAGGTTATTTCAACACTGACAGCTGTTTCCCACTTGAAATCTTGACAGAAAGTCAGTCCCATACCTCCGCGGAACGAAATGAGTCGCTTTACGCTTGAACAACGATGGGAAATATTGAAAACTTATTTCCAAAGTGAGTGCTGTGTTGCCTAAACAGTGTGTGTATTTGAAAAGAAGAAGTTTTGGTCGAAATGAAGCACCGCACTGCGACTGATGTACGCAAGTTTGTGCAAAAGTGCGTGAGGCTGGTATGCTAGTGGGCAACATTTATGGTTCCCGTCATCCTATATTGCGGAATTTGGCCTTCTTCGAAAATGAGGCTGGGGACAACGTTTCGGTCAACGGTGGGCATTACAGAGCCATGTTAACCGACTTATTTTTTACTAAAATTGAAGACATGGACTTGGACGACCTCTGGTTCATGCAGGATAGCGTGCCATGCCACGTAGTCCATGCCACAGTGGATCCGTTGGGCACCGATTTCACAAATCTTCATATCAGCCGTCTTGGCAATGTGAATTGTCCTCATCGGAGTTGTGATTTGACCCCTTTCGATTATTTTTTGTCGGGAACTGTGAAGGACCTCTGTTATGCCAACAATCCGGAACCGATTCAAAGTGAGTGCTGTGTTGCCTAAAAGCAATTAGTGAGCTTCAAGCCCGAAACCATCAAAAAGGTCTTGAAAAATTGTGGCGGCCGAATATACGTTATTGCGAAGCCATCCGAGGCAGCCACTTGAACGGCGTTGTATTTCATAATTAATGGGAATGTTTGTTCTTCCCAAAAAAGCCATAACAAATGGAAAACATTTAATTTTGTTCCTTTTATTGCATTTTTAAAAAGAAACTTGTAATTGGCCCATCCTTCTATGCGCATATCTTGTGTAAAGGGACAATAAAAAAAATTCTTCCAAAGCTGGGGCAAACATCATTGTGAGATATTGACATATCGAAAAGGTTGAACCAGGTGTTCAGCGCATTTCCCTCTTGTGTCAAGCTGATCTTATAAGTGTGCGGACGTGCAATGTGGTTGTGGAGTTCGATTTTTCTGTCAGATCCTTAACTGCGGCGAGGACTGCTTTAAGCTGTCATCAACAGAGTCTTCATCCCACTACAATCGAACGACACAATATATCCTTTGACGTAGCCGCCGTCCAACCAAATACAAACTGTTCACGATATTTTCACTATTTTTGCAGTGAATGTTCACTACATCCAGTCGTTGTGCGAATTTCAATCGGTCCACACATGTAATAAGCTCCTACTTCATTCACTTCTCAAAAGCCATCCCAGCGATAGCAATTCAACAATGTCAGGAAACACAAAATGCCACCTCCTGTTGGGCAAACCAATCTAATCCCGTTCCCTTTGGATTTCGTAAGTAATCCCACCGCCAGGCTGTCTGAACAACTTGTCCCGCATTCGTTGCTTTGGGACTCTCATTAAAACCATTTAATTAAAATTCAAAAATCTCAGGAAACCGACCCAAAGTTTGAGGAAATTCGTATCCTTTCCTCCTGACCAGCACCCGTAGCAGCTCTCGACACGACTCCTCCTTTCTGCTGTGAACTGGATGCCCACCCCGTTCTGAGTAATAATAATCTGGCTGTACACAAGAGTCCCCCGGTCACCGATAATTTAAACTCCAGAGAAACATACCAATGGGCAGGGATAATGTAAATACCGCAGAACATGCAACTGGATCCTTCGCACGAACTAGAATCACTCGGAATCCTTGATTCCAGGACCCAATCATTAGCATGTCGCTCACTCCAGACGTGCCCAGTCCCGCCCCCTAGCCATGCTTAAAAAACACATGCTTCTTGGAATACACACACACACACATACGCTTGAAGGAGAGTTTTCAATTTGATCCATATTCCAGCAGCTGCTTGAGGACCAAGACTCCCATCGACAGCTGCAAGTGAAATTGAATTTCCAAATTTCCGACGAAAGTTCTTCGCTCTTACCGTCATCGCTCATGACTGGCATGGACTGTGTTCCCTTGAAAATGGGATTTCACGAACAGAAGGTCATGCTTATGTTATGATGTGACAAGAGATTTATCGGAACAGAAGAGTGGTCGAGCGCATTGATTTCTGAGGTGCCCTTGCATGTTGGCGGGAGCTGGGACCATCACCAGTGCCTTTAAGCTCATGTCAGTCCTTCGCCAGGGTTGTGATTTATGCATTTGTCGTAGGTACATGCAGTTCGTAATTATCGAAAATTGTGTGCCACTTGAATGATTACTTCCAACGGCTTATTGGGCCAGTTCATTTTCGCATACAGTTGAGGGGTCCTTGGAGTACCTGTGGGAACGGATATGTAAGAGTCCTTTGATTCAGTGGCACATTTCTCAAAGGTTAAGCCATTGACGCAAACTAGGACAAATATGTGGTGACATGTGTAGGTACTTAAAGCAAAATTGACATCAGTCTCACGTTGCGAAATGCACTCAGTTACAATTCTATTGGCATACGTTGTGTGAAGTGTCGAAATGTTTAGTTGCTGGAGAAAATTGAAGAGTTAATTAGAGCCCTTAGAGGTGGGTCGATGGTGACATTTCTGCTGTTGCTGTTACTGTTGCAGAGTGCTTGGTTGTTGAAGTGGGTGTAAGACCTCCGTTCTCCTGCTTACCAGCACCTCATAGATTGTCCAGGCTCCAGATAATATGACTGGCAGAATAGAGCATGATTCTGGTATTTCGAGGCAGGGCTTCAGAGTCAAGTTGGTTGGCACAGTCGGTTCTACGACGGATCTACAGAAGCTAATTCCACTGTGCATTGGATATGTAGAAGCGTGGCGTAACAGACCCTGATGAATTTTGCCGGCATCTCCAATTTCGTCGCATCGCATCGGAGAGCTCCTTGCTAAGAATGCTGTTCCAGGCAGCTTTGAACTCGATAATAGAGTCAACCAAGATGAACGTATCAAGTAATGAAAACAATTCCAGCGAATACACAGAAATCATACAGCGTCGCCATATTTTCGTTCAGTTTCGTTCAGTTTTTTTTTCGGTTTCGTTGAAGACACGAGCGAATATACAGAAATGATACAGTGTCACCATATTTTCGTTCAGTTGTTTCGTTGAATTTTGCGTTTACTAACAAAACGTACATTAATTAAAGTTGGTGTTGGAATTTTGTGCAGGTTCCTAAAAACAATTGCTGGGACTTTTGAAAATTGGCGATACTTTTGGCTTTTCGTTCGGTTCTGATACAAGCCAAGTGAATTATGGCTTGACCCAAGGAGTGGTGTGTATCTACTTGATCTAGTTTTTGAAGGATATGCCTGAGTGTGGATTTCTGATTTATAGTCGACTTGCCGACCTGGTAACGTACTGGTTCATGCCGATTAGGACAGGACCCTGAGGGATCTTAGAGACGATGTTGAGCACGGATAGAGTTCTTTTCAGAAGGCTGGTTCGCCATTTTTGTGAACAGGACATATGGAGCTGATATTGCGATCAACGAGCATGACCTCTTCTTCCAAACTTCTTCAGATCAACGAATGCATGCTAGAGTGCTGGTCTAAGTCGACTGTGTTAAGACCTGCGAGAGCTTTTGGCGTCTGTCGAGCGAGTCGACACAAACGCCAGAGGCGAGCGTGCGCCACAAAACTGATTTGTTTATTGACACCGCCGATTTATTTCTAGCATGCACGGTACCTACGGAAACAGCACCACCGTCCTTGAAGAAATCACTTGGTCTGCCATATGAGCCTGTGGCTTTATTGTTCTTCAACGAATGGTGGTTGCGGCGACATCTTCAAAGCTAGGTGGGAAGACTAATTCCGATGTCTTGAGACTGATTTCGATGAAAGTTGAGACTGATTTCCTGCTGGTCGGTTACGAGAATATCGTCACAGTTACGAAGAGCCCGAGTGCCTTTCATTAACCCTGCGGAGCGAATTTTCGTTTTATCATAAAATGAGCGTACTTTTTGCTTGCCATTAACTCTTCGAGCACGATTCAGGAGTGTGTTCCGTGTGCTGCTCAACACCTAGAATCAATCCTCACGAAGTACACGGCGGACATGGCTCCGATCCAGGAACGCTTATAGCCGACGGTATTATGAGGAGGAGATCTTCTTGTGTAGTTGCCTGATACACCTCTTGCGCTAGCCTTGTTTTTCGCTACAGCACATTTTGATAAGCCTCGTCGGTTGCATGCTTCGTCTGTTTAGACTCGCCATCACACCACGGTTTCGTGTCGGAGGTGACTGATCGGCAATGTAACCACATTTTGTTGGTGTTCGACGCAGGCATACAGAAGAGCCTAGGGTTTACTTGATCTTCAGTGGCTCTGACATTTTCCTTGAACGCCTGAGTAGTGCAGTATCAAAACTACTCATAGCTAGCTAGTGTCGGTCTCTGAATCGTGGTCCTATTTGTGAGAGTCCGTCTGAATGTCCGTTTTTCACAGTCCGGATATCGTCAGGTTTCTGCTTGGAATCCTTGGCGAGGTTGCTTGAGGGCTCCAAGAGGTCATAGTAGTCCTCTTCGATAGCCTCTTCAGCCTTGTCGACAGAGGTGTGTGCCGGTATATCCCTGATGATGTGAAGTTGTTGGTGCACATTGAAACATTATTCTAGGACTAAGGCGCAATTCATCACCATCCACAGGCAGCAGACTGGAAAATGCGTCGAAGGACCTGAGCTTCAGTACATCGTGCATAAAAGTCCTCGTATTATTTTCAAATACAAATAACTGAAACCTACTTAAGACAAAGTTCACTTAGAAATTCGACACTAACTCCATGCGAACTTCGCAGACACGAGTGAACTTTTCCTAACGAAGCCCCTGCTCTTTGCAGCTGTGCACATTTTCACCTTGGCAACCCCCTTCATATCGTTGGGGCTTACGAAACCGACACCTTAACCACTTGCTTGAAAAACAATACCATCGCGAGCGAAAAATTGTTATCATTTATTATTTTCCTTGGAGAAAATTGAATAACTTCTGTAACCAGGGGGGGAGGCGTGCAAGCGAGACAAGGACCAGAGAACAAAAAGCCAACAATTGCACGACTGCGAGAAGATCATCGGTTAATGGCAGAGGCACAGGTTCATCGTAATTGGATCTGATTCGGTATCGATTCGCCTCTTTGCAAATCAACGTCACGTCAGAATCATTCTGCAAACGTATCTTTCGGCTCTTATCTCGACGCGTTCTCTTCTCTCGTCGGTTGAGCACACTTCAAAGTTGTTGCGAAAATTGAAAACTGCTGTCGAGGGAGAGGTGTTTGTTCACGGTGCAGGGAGGAATAAGCGTGTGCGCCTGAAAAATAATGATTCCTATAAGCTTCTTTCTGAGAGTTGGTTTTTTTTTGTTCGCAATGTAATGTAGCCTCTGCGTGTGGGTTTCTTAAAAGGTGCGTTGACGAGTAATATCATTTGCATGATACATCCATCGTTTGCGCCATTCAGAAGCGGTTGTATTACCTGAGAGTTCCCGGCAAGTATTTTCAATTTCAATTTAACTCTCTGTAGTCGGTCTAGATTGGCACAATCGGTTCTGCGAATGCGTGTCTCAGGTTACGTCGATTAATGCGATCGTTTTGGTGTTATGTCATGCCCCTTGGAAGGCGTCATTCAGACCATGAGTCTCATAAGCTGAATCGAAACAAATAGAAGTACTGGGCGGTGCCACAGTCAACGGGAGGACTTGAGTCTAGTATCTGCAGTTACCACTAGATGGTGCGGAGGACATACATGCTGACTTCTGAACTGCGGGTAATGATGATCCGTGAAGGACTCTACGTATTTGTTCACAACGCAAGGGCCAGATCAGATGTCGGCCCAGCAGTTTCGTCCGACTATATCGTCTAGACGTGTGAAACGACAACGCCACGAGCAATCATCTACCGTGGAAGTGAACAGAAATTTAAAGGTGGAAACAAAATTTGTTACACACTAAAATTAATTTTTTCTTCAAAATTTCCCTACTCACCTCCCCCTTCAGCAGCCCAACACTGCATAAAATACAATAAATAGATGAATTAAATCCTACACCTTATCTGCAATTCAAATCGTGTTTTCAATTTCTTATTGCGATGCCCCCTTAAGAAGCAGTGTCCCTGAATGAGGTCGCCAACTAAAAAAAGAGGGCTTTTTTTGACGAGCTGTCCAGCACACCTTGTTTTCCTCGTGCTCACGCCAAAGTGTTAAATTGTAAGCCGTCCTTCCAATGTTCAAAACATTGTTCACTAATTAAGGCAATGTTTCAGTTGGAGGACATGGCAATTGACGCATCAGCCTCGCACAAAGCTTGCAAATTCTTTGTACAACAATCCCCCTAGGAGGTAGCTCCGCTCATTGGACCACGCAGACAGCGGCGAAACACTGCTGAATGCCCTGCTGTCAGGAATTAAGTGAATTATGCGAACGTCCAACAAAAACACTCATTAGTCTTTCCCTTCCAAAGCGGACGTTTTAAATTGCTCGTGAGTAGTTAGTCCTTCGTCCGGCGCGCGCACACCGCAATTCCCCGCCGTTCGTCCTCGGCAAACAAGGTAAGCAATTTTATATTTCTCTTAACTGCCCTCCTCTGCTTCAAATTGGAAAACTTTCTACGCTCAACTATCTTCCATTTAAATTCTGACAACAACTTATCGCCCAAAGCTGCGGTATCGGAGAAGTGCTCCTTATGCCATCGGTTTGTTGCCACCGGAGCTGTATGCAACCACTTTCACCCGCAACCAGTTCAGTTCACCCTCTGTGCACGAAACAAGTGGGAACAACAGAAAGGAAGCAAAAAAAAAAAAAGAGAAATAACTAAAAGTTGCCCCCCAAGGGCGCATCCCAACAGTTCGCTTGTAGTAAATCATAACACAAACAAGGCCGGGTGGGGGCTGTCCACTTACCTCGCTTGAACTGTTGCCTCGTAGTGCTGATCCGGTTCCAGGCCACGAATCATATAGCTCATCCCTTGTGTGTAATGATGTGACAATGGCATCGCTGGCAAGACAACATCCCTCCAATCGTTTCTGCTCCAATGAATGCCATATCCACCGGTGATTCTGTGATGACCATTGCCTCCGCCATTGCCAATATCGAGTCCGCTGCCGAATCGTCCCCCGCCACCATTGTATATCTGCATCATGTTGTTCGATTGTTGTAACGAATGCGATTGTTCGATGGCATTGTCGACAACGACCTCGTGTCCTTGCGGCAACCTTCGGAATGAGAGCTTGAATTCTTCAACGGGCGAGTACGAGTCCACCGTCCACGAGATGTTGTATCTGCGAATGAGACCGAAAGAGAGGGAGGGGAATTAGAGTGAGAAATCTTTATCATCATCATCAGCACTACAGTCTAAAAGTGATATTGGCCACAGCGCCAAATGGGCAGCGCTTGGGTGGCATGGCACGGGGAGCTGGTGGAAACTTTGAAAGCTGTTTGTGCAGCACCCGCCCTCGTCGGTAAGACATTGACATGCATTTTAGAGTTGAAGAGCAGTTCACTCGTGTCGTTGTACATTACCGCTGCTAGACGTCATTGTGTGCAGCCAGTCATTGTTCGCCACCAACAGCTCCCTGGGCCACATGCCACAGCGCAACCCAATTAATGTTGGGTTCTGGCCCATCGTACAATGTTACTTGGGGAAATTAAATTTCATTTCATTTCATTTTCTCAACTGTTTTCTATGTAATTACTTAGTCGCCCAGCTGACTGAGGAGCTGACTGACAGGCCGACTGACAGACTGACGGAGGGTGCGCCTGTAATGTGCTGTGTGCCGAATGAGCCCCGATCGCTGATTACACTGAGCGACGTTGCTCATCTGGCCGGGGCACGTAAACGAGTTTCTAGGGAAATTATTTGAAATCTATTTGCGTGGACGACGGCGATGATGGAGAGTCAACACTGTTGCACTAGTCCAGATGTGGTGCTTGGCGGGGTCTTCGGACATCGCTTGTCTGGTGATCTCTGCTGTTTATCATCAACTATGTGCACAAGATTGTTGGAAAACTCAGCGGGATTTACGGAGGAAAGCGAAATGTGGCTAATTTCAATTAAATCGGGGTGATTACAATCGCCGAACCGCACAGTGTTCCCGGGCTATTGCCCGCATTAAACAGTTCACAGAGGTCTTCGCTTCACATTGTCTTCCTGAGTTCCCTCGCGCTTTAAACCGAACAGACCCCCGATACAGGGCCAGAGCAGCTTCTGATGCGTGCTGCACTTCTGTGTGCCATCGACATGATTGGTCACACATGAATGATGTTAGAGCATTTTGCTAGTTCTCCCCATTGAATTGGATTACGATTGACTTTGTTGGCTCCTCTCGCAGCTCTCAAGAGCCCGTCTCCGGGAAGGTAAGGGGTGAGGCATATCTGACCCAAACGGCAATTCGCTGCCGTTTCCGTTTCCTGCATAACCATGAAGGATCTCCGTAATGTGTTTGCTCGGGGAGAGGGGCGACGACGACTGAGAGGTCCCTGGAAATGACGCTTATTGTTTGACCTATGTCAAGGGTGAAAGGTCACTCGAAGACAACGACGACGTCGACTGCTATTTTTTGCCTCCCTCCCTCCTTCATCGCTGCTTTCACTGCAGACAAAGCGAAACGAAAAAAGGAAAATTAAATTGCATGGCACACTGACTCTGCACAAGTCAGAGTGTGGGGCACCCACTCGTCGGATCTTCTGAGCGGATTTTGAAGTGTACGTGACATCTGAGGGCCAATTGTAAACTTCAAATCGTACATGATTCGATAACAAGCCTTTGCTTCGAAAATGTATTATTGGCGGGATAATTGAAAAAAAGGAAGGAAATCGACGAACAGATTCGAACGAATGTGCATGTACACGCCAGCAATGGAGATCGATTTTTTTCCAGTTGATTGCGATTGCAGATGGAATTGATATTTGAAAGGGAGCAGGCCGGTTCGACTTGAAGGCTTAATTGAGTTTCTCCGAATTTCTCATGGATTACCTGACGGCGATATGACAGTTGTTGAGGGTTGCTTGTTGTCTGTCTTGTTGTACAATCACTGTAAACGTTGTTTCTGGTTTGTTCTGACAACACTATTCGTTGTTTCGTGGTGAAGCAGTGGGAGGTCGTCCACTTGCCGGTCATCGACGACCAAGACGTTGCAATGAACTGGATGAAGCGGCAAGAGAGAGTGTTGCCGACAAGCAACATGTGTCGTACTCACCTTGGTTATGCCTTGGATTTAATACCGTATAAACTGGATTTGTCTCAAGGAAGCTTGCCTCCAGTAAGCTTGGAATACGTCCCAACAGCCAATCGAATGGTTGACATTGAACACAATTTTTGGATGACCGACGAGGCCCATTTGACACTCTTTGGCGCTGTGGCCAAGCTAAATAGCCACATTTTGGCGACGGAGAATCCACACGAAATCCATGAAACATCATTGCATGGCCAAAAGGTGACTATTTGCGTCGGCATTTGCGCAAAAACCATCATTGAACCATATTTCTCCAATGAAGCTGAAAGAATGGATGGACATCGATATCGGTGGATGTTGGCTCATTATATGTCCCTACTAATGTGTGAAAATGGGCTGGCAGGTTACTGCTTTCAACAAGCACCGTCTTGTCATGCCACACTGCACAGCGAACAAAATGCCTCGACATGGGCTGACGAAAACTGACATTGACTGGCAACCCATGCATCCAGATGCACCTCTCTGGGTTTATTTTTGCGTGGTTATTTAAAAAGAAATGTGTACGTGTAAGCTCCAGAAAATTGACGTGCTAAACGCAAACTTTCAAAACCATGAACGGCCGAGATGCTGGAAAATGGATTGGAAAACCCAGCAAAACTGGTACATTTTGCTTATACTGATACGGAACGCCCTGTAAGCCCACCAGACTGTATATTGAAGGACTGTTGGGCACGCCAGCTAAACCGTGACAGTAACGATATTTACTTGGAAGTAAAGTTTCGTTACTCAGTAACGAGTACACCCGATTTGCTTCACTGCCAATGCTCAGTTGGGCCTGGTTTCGCTTAGGCATACCTATTCGTGAGTCGAAAATAGTCTCGCGACCCCTTTAATGGAATATGCGGGTCTCTGAAGATGATGGTGATGATACCAATGCTCAGTCCCGCAGGGGGGTTAAAAGAAGCCAGATGCCCGAAATAAAACCATGGACTTCACATTCTGCTACCCCGCCTTCCGGTGTGGAGACTCAAAGAAGAACTGAAATTGTTACTACAGCCTGCGAAAGTTGTAATCCACTTCAAAGTTTCACATCAAAGTGAGTGATTAATAATCACTTTAAACTGAACTGGAACTTATTGCACTTCGAGCAAAGGAAACAAAACCAGTCTCTCCCTTCCCCGAATGCAAATGAGTTGAGAAAACTTCCTGAATGCAGCAAGCACAGAACTAAGCCCTACTCGAGCAATTAACTCTTGCAAGGTTGCGCTTAATTGCTGCATTTAAATGGAGATCGTCGTGCTGCTAGAGTTGTGGGCAATAAACAAACTGTAGCTAACAATAGATGCGTTCACGAGCGCGTTACAGTTCGCATGAAATCGGGGCGAAATTGAACCCCAGAGTCGCTCAAGATATCCCACATGATGTCAGAACTCCTCGTAAGCATGAGTGGAACCCACTGAACCAACAAACCCGTCTAAAAGTGACCTCAATTCAAAGGAAGTGAGGGCAACTTGAGTAGCGTCAAATTGAAGCTGTCCGAAAAAGCCACGATAACATCAAAATTGTCCAATCCCGTAACTCGAACAGGACTCAAGATCCTTAATCACAGCGTCATTAGTTTAAAAGGAGACTTCCTGCAAACGTCTCTTTTTAAATTGTCGACGCTCAGTCCCAGCATGAGTCGTGATTCTCTTCATTAATCATTGCCCGTCTCCATGCTGCCCCGGCAAAAGTCATCAACAGGAAGCACATACCGAAAATCTTAACGAGCAGAAACCAAACAAAAAGTAGACAAAAAAAAAAACGAAATACCCCCACTCATGCTGGGAAGCACAAATCAAGAAAACCCCCCCTCCACCCAGCGAAGCCACACCACACAGCAATCTTTCAATAAAACTCACCTATCCTTGTACTGACTAATTGGCGGCGAATTGAATACGGCCACATTCGGTTTTCCACTTAGCTGAAGAGTTTTCCTCGATTTACCCAACTGATTTTCCGCAACACACGAGTAATTTCCGAAGTCCTGAGGATGTACCTTGCGTATAATCAACGTGTGACGTGATCCACGATTCTCCATTATATGACGTTCGGTTGTGTCTAATTGCATGGTATCCTTAAACCATATAACCTGTTCGAGCACGGTCCGGATATCAAGTAACCCCAAACCAACCAGCCAGCAGCCCACCCACCATCACCCATGACATTCCAAGTGAGTTACATGCGATATCCAGAGTTCCGTCGTCGATAATGGGTGCGATGGGGGAGACGAATTGGTTTGTTGTATTGTGGATGGGAATGGGGACGAGGATATGTGGATGAGGGAGTGAATGTGTGTGTGTGTATTGGTGTCAGAATAAACACGGATAAGCGAATCGTTGTCAGTGAATTTATTGTGAATTTATCGCACATCCCAGTCAAGGCAATCAGACCACACGTGTGCCGTTCCAGCGAGCGCCGTAGTCCGCGTCGGCAGGATAATGCCGATAAAATCATTTATTCGCCAGTGTATAGGCCGATGAACAGTGTAATGGTTATGATGTTGATATGAAATGAAAATACAAAACAAAAGCAAAAATACCGACAGCAAGGGCATCGTCGACAATGACGTTGACAGGACATCCGAATCATCCGAATCCAGTGGCGAACGGGCAACGGCCAGCATTTTCGTTGTCAGATTAAGCACACATCACGTATGGCGGCGAGGTCGTTCAGGTGTGCATGAATGAAACGACATACAAACGCACACACGATGCGAGAGGATGTCAGATGATTTTTGCGGAAAAGCGAAGACGGTTGGACGTGGATTCGTTATTTCCGTGCGTTGTTCATAATTCGTTGATGTGAAAAGTTGAGAGAGAGTTTCCATTAAAATCCGTAGGCGATGTGTGCGAGGATTGATGTATCATCATCGTTGGACGCGTATGTATACAGTTGACGAGGACGAGCGAATGAGAGAGAGCGAGAGGAAGAGAAAACAAAAAATGATAAATTTCATTAGTAATTGAGTAAGAAGGGTAAGCAGTGAAAACAAAAAGTAAATAAATTTCCACAGGCACACATTACACACAGGAGCACTCATTCAGATTTTGGAGCGGTACGATGTTCATATTTCACTGGCACGGTGGTGCCATAATTCTTCCTTTTACACAATCTGCTGGCGATATACAATAAGCAGCTTTAAAATTGGAAACAGAACTTTGCCGCAAACTAGACCACAAGAGATTTCCAGCCAAAAAATGGCAGATGTATGTGCATAAGTAAAGGGCATTTTAGATGATTGCTTTTTCAACTTGGCAGCACTGCTCGCAGTTACTGGGAATTTTACAACTGAGAGTTGATTTTTTCGTCAACCTGACTTACCATTTGCACCTTGTACGATATCCTTTTTTCCAAAATAATACCTTTGTTTATGAAACTGTATCCTATTTGTTCAGTGGAAAAACAGAAACTCAAGGGCCAACCACAATAAATGTAGATAGAGCTCATCAGATGCCAGAAACAAACAGAGGCATCGCAAAAGTGCTGACAATTGAACCAGTGGACTTAAGAAATTATTCTATACCAACTGACATTCACGTACGAGTAGAAAGCGATTTGATTTCGCTCCCACGTATGTAAGCAAAAGTAAACGAAACTTAACGAAACTGAGTAAGCGGTCGTTATGGTCACTGTCTAATTCACATTGAGAACTCGCTCGATTGGTGAAGGTGGCTTAAGACTCCGTCAATCGATTAAGTGAACGAAACTTAACGAATCTGTGGTCAGTCTGTATGATTCTTGTGTACTGTATACTCGCTCTATATAATGAACGGAAGCAGACTGAAGTCTATGTCCGTCCATTATTGTTGAGCAACTTCAAACAAAAAACGTATGTTTCGCTCCCACTTAAGTCAGCAGAAGTGAACGAAACTATATGAATATGAGCCCAGTGGCCGTTATAGTCACTTTGTAAGTCACTCTGTGAACTCGGTCGATTGGTGAAGTTGGCTTCGGTCTACGTCTACGCATTAAGTGAACGAAACTTAACGGAACCAAGTGGTCGTTATAGTCACTCTGTAATTCACTCCGTGAACTCGCTCCATTGGTGAAGGTGGTTTAAGTCTACGTCAGTCCATTAAGTTAACGAAACTGATTTAAATATTCACTCTATTATCTCCATGTACTGTAAACTCACTCCATGTAATCAATCTAAGCTGACTGAAGTCTACGTTTGTCTAATATGGTTCAGCTTTCACTTCAGTTGTGACTTCCTACTTCAAAACAAAGGTTCCGAAGGAGTAAAGCCATGAACCTTTATAACATGAGCCACCACTGTTTAGTGGGCTCTGCTGGTAGTATCATTGGTCCATAGTTTTTCAGAGATGAGGCAGTCAGTGCTTCACTGTCAATGGCGAGCGATACAGATCCAATGATCATCGATTTTTTCGTTGATTAACCACACCACTGAATACCTTCGTTTTGAAGAAGATGACACTACAAGCCACAATGGGGCAGATTATTGCGGGTTGCGCAACAAAAAAATTTTGCGCTGCTGAACTGCTGTCAATTATATTCTTTGAAGCTAGACGATGTCTGAATCTATAGAGAAAGATGGTGGATCCTTCCACATTTGCAGTGATGACGACGGTTTTACTTACTGAAGTGATGCTGTCTCGTGGCATTTGCCTAGGACCTTGAACAACTCAAATCATTCTCAACTTGCAGATGTTGCACAACACAGTGTCGAGGCTTTCCTACACCACAGCTAGTCCCGGTAGCGGGAGTTCGAACGATCGTAATTTACATGGCGGGACATGACACCATTCACATTCATAGCCTTCAGGCGGACTTTGTGAACCCGCGCGCATTCAATGTAATCACAACGTCCGCCGTTTTGTCAATCAGTACCCGTCCACATACGTGCTCTTTCACAAATTTCCTGCTCATTCACCGGATCGCTTCAACATCGAAATTTCCAATCAACACTAATTTCATGTCCATCCGAAGCACGACGTGAACTTAGCCGACGACGTGAGAAAAAAAAGGAGCGAAACACGAAAAACAACGCAACGAAACCATCTCAGCCACAGTAAGTGAATGAAAACAAAAACTTCAGTATTACTTCCTGGTCGTTTGCCAAGAGGAAAACCATGTCCACTGATCCCGATGATGCCTTAACTGACCCCGAAACTTTTCCTCCTCTGTCCATTCCAATCGTTTTTCATCATCATTCATCCCCCACACACACAGCCTCCCCCATTCCTGTCGCTCACCGCCTTTGTCTCATGGAACCACTAATTGGAAGTGTTTAGTGCAAAAGGATGTTTAAGTTTCTGCTTGTGGCTCTTGCGAAGGGGCTAATTAAAAAGGGATTACTCCACTGTATGGTGGGCGCGTGGGCATGGCTGGTTGGATTCTGGCGTATGTGGATGCGGGCGCACAAGAAGGTCATCCACAGTGCTTATGTACTGGTCAGAGCGCTAAATCGACACGAAGTAAAAAAGAACTGAAAGTATCTTAGAGTTCATATGAACATTTTTTTTTTTTTTGGGGCGTAGATGGACGAAACTGTGCTCACTCCTGTCTATAGAAAGTTTCCATCAAACTTAAGTTAATCTTCCCTGTCCGGACTTGTCTCGGGCACGGAGAAATAAAAACTACGTATAGAAGGTAATTCGCCTTGCATGGACACACCATGATGCCAAATCCCAGGCAAGCAGTAAAATGTGGAACGGATCCCACGGAAAAAAAAAGTAAATACACGACTATGAGAAGCGAACACAGGCGCGCACACACACGTCACATGGGCTATGCGCTGTGGGTGTAAAATAAAATGAACTTCCAACTTCAAACGTACACACTGATGATGGGGGCGCTGCTTCACGTAGGATGTTCGGGAACTTTTGTGTGTTTCGGTAAAGATTATGAGGTCTTGTCCTTATTCTGGGGATACACGCTCAAATTGTGTACGTGAGCGTTAAGCAGCAGTTTGTCCATCTGACGATGGTCGAGAGCGGGGGGATTAAACAAATTAAGAGGACTGACTGGGGTTCGGCAAATATTGGCTTTTGGGCTGCTATCACTAAGTTCAATGTGAAATATCTCCGTCAAATTACATCCACATCGTTTCGAAATCCTAAAAATATGACGTACTTTATGTATGAATGATTGCATACATCAAGTATTAGAAAGTATAAAATTAAAGTACTAAAAAGTATTAAAAAATATAAATTATCTGGCCACCAGAAATCGTCAGTTTCCTCATGTGAATTATTTTCAAGCGCACTCTACTAGTCAGTCAGTTGGCAGCTCTTATATGCTCTCGTACGATCGATATAAAGCGTGGGCCATCAAGTGGTTTTTTCAAATCACAGGTTACTTTGACGATGGAAGCTGTTCCCCGCTCGAAATTTGGACAGAAAGTCAGTATCATACCTCCGCGGAACGAAATGAGTCACTTTACGCTTGAAAAACATTGGAAAATATTGTAAGCTTATTTCCAAAGTGAGTGCCAAAAATCATGCACCCACCGCACCGCGACTGTTGTACGCAAGTTTGTGCAAAAAGTTCGTGAGACTGGTATGCTAGTGGACAACACTCACGGACCCCGTAGTAGTACGGTGCTCACAGATGAGAATGTGACCTTCTTCGAAAATGAGGCTGGGAACAACGTTTCGGTCAACGGTGGCTGTTACAGAGCCATGTTAACCGACTTTTTTTTACTGGAGTTGATGACATGGATTTGGGCGATCTCTGGTTCATGCAAGATGGCGCGCCATGCACAGCCCATGCCACACAGCCCATACCACAGTCGATCCGTTGCGCAGCGAATTCACAAATGGTGTAATCAGACATCTTGGAGAAGTCAATTGGCCGCCTCGGAGCTGCGATTTGACCCTTTGGACTTTTTTTGTGAGGAACCGTGAAGGATCGATGTTATGCCAGCAATCCGGAACCTATTCAAGCACTTAAGCTCCATATCATCCAAGTAATCCGTGAGCTACAGTCCGAAACTATCAACAAGGTCTTAGAAAATCGGGGTGACAGAATGCGCCACTGCGAAGCCAGCGTAGGTAGCACCTTGAATGACGATGTATCCATCATAATTAATGGGAATGTTTGCTCTTCCTAACAAAGCCATAATACATGGACAAAATTTAATATTGTTCATTTTATTGCATTTTCAAAAAGAAACTTCTACTTGGCCCACCCTGTACGTGCAGTCAACTACGACAGCCGGGAGCTCAGCTCAGAAAAGTGTCGCCTTAAACGTTTTGAATTTGCTGCCTTCGCCCACATCTTCCTTCAACAATGTTAAATTTCGATTCAATGAAACTGTGTAGTTGGGAATGGTTTCGCACCTTCGTCCTCATCGCATCAGTCACCGGAGATGTAGTTAAGGTTCCCCGATCATTTGCTACGGCCCCTATAACCACGTTAATTTTATCGATGTTAATAAAATGTCCTCCAGTCCCTGAAGACAATTCGAATGGTGCATGAATACGACACCTGGATTTATACACTTTATCGCTGCACGTGGCTCTACCCATGCCCGGTAATCGAGCAAAATGTGGACAACCTGGTCATAAAAATACACACCACATAGTTCCATCATTTAGTGAATTGTAATTCGGGGGGTGTTTATTGTGGGTAAGTAGATAGTTGCTTCAAAGACGGCATTTAAACAGAAACTCCTACGCTCCGTGCATCTGGTTTAGCCTTCATTATAGACTACGTTTCTTTTTCAAGTTGTTTACACATTTCTTAAAATCTGCGTATATTCGTGTGGTGTGCTTGTTAACATCCATAAAAGGAGACCCTTTGAACTGCGCCAACTACAGAGGCATCAGTCTCCTAAGTATCGCATACAAAATCTTATCTGCCGTACTGTGTGAACGCCTAAAGCCATTCGTCAACAACCTGGTCGGTCCATACCAGTGTGGCTTTAGGCCAGGAAAATCCACCATCGACCAAATATTTACACTGCGGCAGATTTGGAGGAAACCCAGGAGCAAAAAATCGATACCCACCACCTTTTCATCGATTTTAAGGCCGCGTATGATAGCATCTATAGAGACGAGCTATACAGAGCAATCGGAAGCAGAGCAATCGGACGCAGCGTGATGTCAATGGCGCTTTTGTGGATATTGCAACGGAGGTCGCGAAGATGGGTTTAGCGGTAAACGAGGGTAAGACCAAGTATATGCTGTCAACGAGACAGGACACCCAACACCGAAGTCTCGGTCAGAACGTCACAGCAGACAGATATAACTTTGAGGTAGTCAAAGACTTTGTCTACCTAGGCACCGCTATCAATTCAGACAATGACACCAGCGCTGAAATCAAACGAAGAATAACTCTCGCCAATTGCTGCTTCTTTGGGCTAAGAAAGCAATTGGTAAACAAAGCCCTCTCTCGAACAGCCAAGGTAACGCTTTACAAGACCTTAATCGTCCCAGTCCTGGTTAATGGCGCGGGGGCATGGACTTTGTCAAAAGCGAATGAAGCTGCTCTTGGTTGCTTCGAGAGGAAAATTCTTCGTGTGATTTTCGGTCCCGTCTGCATTGACGGTGAGTGGAGGAGGAGATATAGTGACGAACTATACGAGCTCTTTAGCGACATCGAGGTCATGTAGAGCGGATGGAAACCAATGCTCCGGGCCGAAAAATCATCGAATCCACCCCCGAGGGACGGCGCAGTAGAGGAAGACCGCGACTCAGGTGGCGCACGCAAGTGGAAAGGGACCTCAACCAACTGCGCGTGCGAAACTGGAGACAGCTAGCTGAAGATCTAGCTGACTGGAGACGCTTGTTGGTTGAGGCCCAGGTCCAGCTCGGATTGTAGCGCCACCTTAAGTAAGTAAGTGCTTCTTAACAGCTCCATAAGAAGAAACATAGAGAATCATGGATATCGTCATGGCATCGGATTCGTTTAGATGACCATAATGGTATATTTTTGCTATGACTGCTTCTTATGCAGCACAATCAAGAAGTTTTTTATGTAACTGAGTAGTTTGACACATCAGCTAAATCTCAGGGGAACATGGGCCTGAAACATCAATGGACTCCAGCAAACACGATCTCTGGCTACTTTTTTGAAGATGCGCCAATTGTGACACAAGTGACCTCTGCTGCGTTGTTCCATAGACTCGAAGTTGAACCAACAGTCGTGCGTCTTGTGGTGGTACTTATTATCGACTCTCCCCGTAAATGGTGTTTCAACCGAAAGGACAACGACGCTCCTCCAAGGCGACCTATTCTTTCTACACCAACTTCTTTTTCCGCCAACAGCTAGACAACCATTCCGGGACATTGTAGAGCCATTTCCATTTCGACGTTCATTGCTTGAAGGTCTCGTACGCGTTCTCAGACTTCCGACCTACATGAAGTCAGAGTCGCAGGAGTTTACATTGCAGGAGAAACCGTTCAACGAGCCATGTCCTGCCATCAAGCACAAGATAAATCTCCATTTCGTTTCGGAAGTTCGTGCCAAGTCCAGTCCAGTCTAAAACGTATTCACCCTGAGTCGTTACATCGCCGATCTGCTGTTCCTCCACCAACTATTGTAGTTATTGGTCAGACGGACTGCCCCGCGCTTCTTGATCCCTCTCTCAGCGCCAATCTCCACAATCTTAGGTTTACATCCCTCTTCTGCATTACATCCCGTCGAACTCAACGATGTAGGTCGGAGGTGTCACATTTGGCTACTCATCTGATGTCCATCTCTTCGAAATTAGCTTCAACTCCCTTCCTTTCTCCTCTAGGCCTGCTCCACTCAACTCTCTCTGGAAATCGGTTTAAACATTTGTTTTTATGTTTTTGGTGTTTTCTCTGACAGTCAGAGGTTGGACTATAATAAATGTACTCGAACACTGCTAAAATTAGCCACCTCACCATCATTGTACCCGTATCTTTTTGCACATCAGTTAGTGCCTGCCAGCAACCATCCAAGAGTATTCCTTCGATCGATTCGAAGCGACGCGACATATACAACCGGTCAAACGGAGCAAGAAACTAATGAAAAACCCATCTAATTGAGTTGTTCCTTTAACGACGCATTTGTATGCAGCAATATCCGCTTCATTTGTTTTCCGAAATGTCCGCACTCGACGAAACGGTCTGCACAACAAGTTGTCGTTTCAATTTGCGAGTGACAAATGCTAGCTGCTAGCCCCACCTCTTTCCTTTCCCCCCGAGTCGTTCGTCTTTGTTCCCAATAACCTCTGTGAGACATCCTTTTCCGTCTGACGATTAATTTCCGAAAACAGATGTACACGAAAACAGTCATTTGGCAGATGGATAGTAATCCTGCCAATAGAACCCGAAACTTCATCAGTGTCGTCTGTAAATAACACACAGTGATGTGGGAACGGACGACGACGACGCCTCCAAATCCCCGCACCAGCTGCAAGTGAAATTGATTTCAAAATGTTCCCCGAAACGTCCAACATCCCACGTTGACAGGAGGGGATTTTTGAGAAGGGCTTAATTGACCAAACGATAGGATTGTGGCGTGGTGATATTTTTGAAACGGCTGCTTTTCATATTTCGATATGTGACGTAAGCCCCATTGCACGCGTCCATCTGGAACCTCTGTCGAGGGATTTCGGTGGCCGATGAGGTGCCTACGTTTGAGACATTATCAGAAGCTGCAGCTATTGAGTACCCTCATCTTTGGTATGGAAAGATGCCATATGGCATGGAATGATGATGAAGTTCTGAATATTTTTTTATGAAGAGTTGTTGGGAATTGTGTGGAGATGATTTAATGAACTGCAGTGCACTGACATAAGACTTGGTGAGGGTCCTCTTCACACAGTGCCATGAGGCCGGATCTCACAAGCAAGTGAGTTTTTCCCCGTGAATACATGCATCTCCCACACATTTCCATCAAAACAGTCCTTGCCTGTTCTAAGTGTTTTCTCAAGCCATTACTCAGCCCACTGCCTAGTGCACAGACCGAAAAGTGGGGCTCTGACTGTGACTGGAACTGGAACTGGAACTGGAACTGGAGATGGAACTGGAACTGGAACTGGAGCTGGAACTGGAACTGGAATTGGAATTGGAACTGGAACTGGAACTGAAACTGGAACTGGAACTGGAATTGGAACTGGAACTGGAACTGGAGATGGAACTGGAACTGGAACTGAAACTGAAACTGGAACTGGAACTGGAATTGGAACTGGAATTGGAATTGGAACTGGAACTGGAACTGGAACTGGAACTGGAACTGGAACTGAAACTGGAACTGGAACTGGAACTGGAATTGGAACTGGAACTGGGACTGGACTGGGACTGGACTGGGACTGGACTGGGACTGGACTGGGACTGGACTGGGACTGGACTGAGACTGGGACTGGACTGGGACTGGACTGGGACTGGACTGGGACTGGACTGGGACTGGACTGGGACTGGACTGGGACTGGACTGGGACTGGACTGGGACAGGACTGGGACTGGACTGGACCAGGACTGGGACTGGACTGGGCTGGGACTTCAGACTTCACACTTCTGAACGAAATGGCAGAACAGGGCAAGCCAGGGGTCTTCCTCTTAGTGCGGCGCTACAATCCAGGCCTCTACCATCAAGCCTCTCCAACGGGCGTGACTTCTACCTAGCTGCCTCCAGTAACGTTTACTAAGTTGATTGAGGTCATTCTGCAATATTTTGCACCACCTAGCCGTCCTCTGTTGCTGCATACATTTCGTCTTTCATTTTACCATTTTAGCCGCTTCCGCCTCAATGCCAGCAAACGCCCCATTGACGGTTCTGTGTTCTGTCTTCCACGTGTTCTAACCATTGTGTGGTTTGCTATTCAATAATAAATTACTATTGATCACCCTCAGCGACTGTCAAATACCAGCCGACATTTGCAATCCAAAACAGCGGTCAGACAAAAACAGTCTAAGACTTGTATACCTTTCGTCTGCATTGGAAGTACATTCATAAGACACTTGTCCACCCGACTGCGGACAACACAAGTTCATATTCACAACAAGCCCCTGAACTTCTTCAGAGTCGAAGTGGTCTCATCAAAGCATACCACTGTCTCTTCAGCAAAACTGAAGGTATCCGCAACTGAGTGGATGTTGCTTTTGGCACAAGATGTGACGATGACGACAAACAGAACACCCTTGAGCTCATTCAACAGTACATGCCTGACCGGGATAAAGTGGCAGCACTTTTGACCAAAGTCTGCATTTGGACTTAATTCAATTTGTGACAGCCACGTCGGGCGCACACATATACATCTCCTTCAACGGCTATGCAAATGCAGGTCGCAATCTCGGGCTTTGTGAATTAATCAAATAATTTAATTACGCGTTCTAATGGAACCCACCATGCACCCGGATGACGGGGCACCTGCGTGCCCCATTAGTCAAATTGGATTCCGACATCTTAGCTGTCGCTCTGACTGCAGCCTGCAATTTGTTTATCCCGGGGGCAAGGGGTGCACTCGTTTTATGACACATGTGCATTTGTGCGCACAGAGCCATGGCAATTGCTTATCTGTGTTTATCTGCCGTCCATGACAAGTGAACGCATGCAGAATTTAATTTCGTGCTCCACAAAGTCGTCCCTGACAACACGAGATAAGATCTGCTCAGTTTTGGGACAAACTCTTCACCGGGGCTTGTGGGAGGAGACTGTCAAAGGTTGTCATGGACAAGTGCGGTTTTCGCAAGCCGAGCACATTGCACTCAAGAGGACATTGTCAGTGGAACAGTGATAATCTGGACTTTACAACGCTGCCATCGCCAGCGCCTGGAATGCGAGCAGATTATTTTTTTCGAGTTGAGGTACATTTTGCAAACTGCTGGGATATCGTCTAAGAACGGGATTTCTGTTTCGCTCCTTGATATTCACAAGGAGGAAGCCAAGAGGATAATTTGTTTTTGAGATGCATCTTCGTATCGATTTCCGAAACGCACACACATCTCGGAATTGAGTGGAAATCGAATACATTTCGTAGAGATTCAAATCGGGATTTAGTTTCCGATGATTTCGATTTCATTTCACTTGAGATTGTTCAATCTGCGTATAAAGATACAGATGTAGACAGTGTGCTCGTGGGATTCCGTCTTGTTGGATTCCTCTTCTTGTTGATGGTGAAGCAGATTCAATGTTCAAGGAGGTTGCTTTGCTTTAATGATGATAAAGCAACGCTTTAGGATGGTCAATTGGGTGTTGGACGGTTGGAACACATGACGCAGTGTATTCGAAGCCAAGTCAGAGACTTTTTGAATAAAAGAATTTTTCTTCCAGTACATATGCTAAAGAGCAGTCTTGCAAGGAGTTCGGCGAGAAGCTGGAAAACGACCATAGATCTGCGAAAAAGGTGTTCTGGCAAACCATTCGCCGACTCAGAGGAAGGAAATTCAACATCATCGAAGGAGTCAAATCCAAAGATGGGGTGTTGCTTTCCAATGAGGTGGACATCTTGGGCAGATGGACCAAGGCACTGAGGATGACAGACCCGTAGTCTTGAGTGGGGCGGCGAATAGTCCTACGGTGGGGGAAGTCATTTTGGCGATTGAATCGCTAAAAATTGGCAAATCCGCCGGTGTGGGTGAAATCCGGCCAGAAATGCTTAAGGCAATGGGTAAAGAGGGAGTTTTATGGCTCTCTCGTGTCATTAAAGTGGCCTGGGAACGCGGTGAGACTTGGCGATTGGCAAACTGGGGTGATTGTCTCACTTTTCAACTACAGGGGCATATCTCTTTTGTCTATGCTAAGGTGTTGGAAGCGCGTTCTAGAGCTATGGTCGAGCCCAGGATAGGGGATGAACAGTGCGGCTTTCGTCCCGGCAGAAGTACAACCGACCAGCTTTTCACTCTAAGAGTGGTACTTGAGAAGGACAGTTGTTTTGTAGATTTGGAATGCCTTGACCGAGTCCCTCGAGGTAAACTCTGGAGTGTCCTGCAGGAGTATGGGATTGATGGTCCTCTTCTGAGGGCCATTCAGTCTCTATACACAAACTGTAGCAACTGTGTTCGGGTAAACGGTGCTAAATCAACACCTTTCACCGTGGGCGTTGGACATCGCCGAGGGTGTGCCTTGTCACCTCTCCTTTTCATTGTATATATGGACTGGATGTTGCAGCGCAGCCGAGGTTAGGAATGTTTCACATTGGGAGAGTTGAGGGTAAGTCATCTTCTTTTTGCAGATAACTTGGTTATCCTCACATCCTCCCAGACGGAACTCCAACGCGCACTCGATAGGTTTGTGTCCGCTTGTGCTGATGCTGGAATGAGGGTTAACTTGGACAAATCGGAGGTTATGGTCATTTCCAGAACGCCTGTTCAATGCACTCTGCATGTTAGTGGAGTCCCATTGAAGCAGGTGGAGAAGTTTAAGCATCTCGGGGTCTTTTTCACGAGTGATGGAAGGAGTAATGCTGACCTTTCCTGTAGGATTGGTCAAGCTGGGTCAGTTGTGACACAGCTTGGTAGTTCTGTAATCAGAAAGGCCGAGCTTGGTGTCAAAGCCAAGTTAGCGGTTTTCAACTCAGTACTTGTTCCAACTCTCACCTATGGTCATGAAATTTGAGTAATGACCGAAAGAATAAGATAGCGAGTGCAAGCTGCTGAGATGAGATTTCTTCGTCCTGTTGTGGGAATTACTCGCCGGGATAGGGTGAGAAACACGACAGTGCGCGAGGAACTCAACATTGAGCAGCTGCTTCTTCGAACGGAAAGGGTGGTTTGGTCACGTGGCACGAATGTCCCCATCATCACGACTTCCGAGGCGGGCGTTGAATGTGATTCCATCAGGTCGGCGACCGCTTGGCAGACCCAGGACGAGGGGGTTGGACCAAGTCCAAATACTCGTGGTTTACCCCCGCGACCCCTTTAGTGGATCATGCGGGTCAGAAGATGATGATGACATATGGGTGTTAATTCACGCTCGCCGGGGGCTAAATCTGGAGAATATGATGGACGGTATAGCGCAGAGAGACACTCAACAAAGTTCAAAGGTTCTGCATGCCTCTGTATTACAGGGGCCATGAGAACTTGCCCAACTGCCGCCATGTAGGTGCTACTGGAGCTGACTCCATTGCATCTGGTGGTCGCAGAATGTGCAAATAAAACAATGATGAGAATGGCAAAAGAAGGGATAGGCAAGGACAGTTGCATTAAATCCAGACAATTCGATACACTAGTCAAAAAACTACCACTCCTGGCCATTCCGAAGGATGACGCGATTAGGAAATTCTTTTTCCAAAAGGAGTTTACCATTAAGCTCAGTACCAAAGACTGGAGCAATGAATCCATAGTCCACAGATTGAGCAGCAATACGGTAAGATGGTATACGGATGGATCAAGAACTGATGAAGGAACAGTGGCAGGAGTAATTGGACCCCGAAGAAAGTACTACGAACCCATGGGGAAATGCACCAGTATCTTTCAAGCTGAAGGCTATGCCATAGACAGATGCGCTCACATCAATCTTGACACGGATGATACCAACTGTGACATAGCAATAATGTCGGACAGTCGTGCCGCAATCTTGGCACTAGACTCCTTTATCATCAAATCCATGCTTGTGTGGGAATGTCTACAGAAGCTTAAGAAGCTGAGTTGGAGTAACAGAGTAAGACTCTGTTGGGTACCTGACTACACAGGGATATGAGGCAATGAAATGGCCGACTCCCTGGCTAGAAAAGGACCATCGGAACATTTTATAGGCGCTATAGGAGATCACGTCCTCAGGGAAGAGTTCAGGGAACTACAAAAAAAAAAAAAAGAAGGGACCACGCAGATGCGTGGAACAATGCTCATGGTGTGAAACAGGCGAAGAATCTCTTGGGTCATCATAACCGCAAGAGGTTTGAACCATGTATCAGAATGGGCCGTATCCTAACAGGCTTCCTAATGAGGCACTGAAAACTCAGGGAGCACCTAAGGCAACTAGGAGTATCAGAAGAAGGTCTCTGCAGATTCTGCGGAGAATCTAATGAAATTCCAGAGCATATACTGGGATTTTTTGCGGCGTTAGCCGAACATATACTAGATCTAAAGGTCGCGGTGAAATTTAATAATAATAATAATAATATGGTTGGCGCTACAGTCCGTAGAGGACCAGGACCTAGCTTCTCAGCAACCACTCGTCTTGTGCGTGCTATTGTTCTATCACGAGTGGAAGGGACCTTCAGTTTTATGCCGACTCCAAACGGCCAAGTTTGAGAAGCTTTTTCTAGACAGTTATACTCTTTGAGCAGTATCAGTGACTCGGAAGAGGTGGGGCCGTGAAAAGTATTTCTTGTCGTACCAGGCATCGAATCTAGACAGATTGGTACAAGAGCGTAGGAGTCGAGCACATACCCACAACGCCACGGGCCACCAGTGGTGCAATTTACCCTCATCAATAATAATAATAGCGCAGTTTGCCATGGGAACTAAGCACATGTGGAGCGTGATGGAACACGCCAAATGCGGTTGCTTCTGCTTCAAATCCACATCGAATCTGTTCAAAAACTCGAAATGATATTTGCAAATAAATCGGAGTTCCTTTAACCTGCTCTCCTCCCTAACTCGACCCCACGCACATCCATTTCATGGCTTATTGTTGCCAATATCGCTCTTGACGTTCATGTGCCATTATCATTTTGTGGCGCTCACATTAACGTTTGACGGAATCATAAAGCAATTTTTTCCCACTTGAAATTATGATTCCATGCCATTGCCAGCCAGTTATTGCCGCAATAACTCCATCCTTTATTGTGCGTCTAATTATTTTGTGATGCCTATTCCTTGCGAGGCCTTGTTGGGTGTCAAGTGTCATGACACCACGATTGGTGCTTACATCGTCAGAGACGCACAAATATGCCACCTATGCGCGACTTGTAAAAAGAGGAAGAATAAAGCTCGTCCTGTAGGTGCTCCCTCGCCAGTATGTTGGTACATGATGATGAAACAGTCATGCAACGACGTCCGATTTCTGGGGCGCAAACTGAAATGTTCTTCAAAGACTGAATGTGAACAGTGTAGCTTAGAAGAACCCCGGACAACACAGATTTGCTCAGCACTCACACCGTCTTAATCGAAATTTCATTTCTCATTGCTTTCAATTATTCATCATCCGCCACGCGAGCGTTTGCGTTTGCTGATTAAACGTCATCCGCTTTCGTAATACGCACAGCAACATCTCGCAGAGAGCAGCCGGCTGTAGCGTGCCAATCATCCCCAACTCTTCTCGTTTTTTTTCTTCCTTCTGATTTGATATAAATTCGCCTTTCAGTGAGGGTATAATTTGCTTTGTGTATTTAACTCGAATCCGGGTCGAATTCACTTCAGTTTCTGGCAGAATTTTCATCACGCAATCCGATTGGTGCCCTCCACCAGTTGGCCCCGCTTCAAGAGGAAACACACACAACTTTGTGAGGAGTCTAATGCCGCTGACGACCAGTATAAATGTCAGGGTAAGTGGCAATAAGAGCGGTCATCCGACCGTCTCCTTCTGACGGACACGTCCGGGATATGTTGTGCGCACTGATTGAAATTTTGCGGTTTCAAATTATGTCTGGTCCCCGCTCAAAGAAGGGTTTAATTTGGGTCGATTCTATTAAGTGGATGTCAGAAACAAGCGTTCATCCGGCAGCAACGAGGGTAATGCCGCGAAGTTTACTCTCGCAATACGCGGAAAAGAAATTCAATGTGATTTGGTCGCATTTCGATGTAATCGATTTTGAAATCGCCTCGCTGTGGTTTCCGGTTTTGCGAGCGGTCACGTTTTCTTTTTAATGTTACAAGATGATACGAACACAATAAAAATAAGATTTCATGTCCTATTGTGTATTCAGACAAGATTTTCCACCGTGACGCGTATGGCTTCCCTTGGATAGTTTTACTGACGAGCTCCTCTAAAATGCTAGTAATTAAGGAGATGGCAGACGGTATGCAACTATAGTACAGTGGATCCTCCCTAAGTCGAAATTCCACCTAACTCGAATTTTTTTGTAATGTTCGCCAAATTTTGGCATTTCCCTCAATTTTCCATACAAAAAACATCGTCTAAGTCGAACTCCCGATTTAGGGGGAGTCCACTGCACTTCCTTACTATACAATGATCCATGCGAATTTGCAGCCTTCAAGCCTTACGGCCTTAACAAGTATACATAAAATTGGATGCCTGGGAGCCACAGGAGCAATTAACACTAATCCAATAGTGGGCTTAGAGGTTTTACTAGACCCTCCACTTGACCATCATCTACATGCAGACAGCTGCTGAAAAGAGCGTCAGTAGGCTTGTCCAATTCAGTGTATGGCTCTCAAGTTCTACTGGACATGCAAGTATAGCAGTTAGACTACAAATTGATCAAGTCGCTAGCGACTATACTCCTTCAATCCTCGACTTCGAAATGACCTCCGGGATGGACTACTTAAGACTCACATTGACCATTCGACCATCCGAGTGTATACAGATGGATCGAAGATGGTGAAAGACACAGGCGCGGACATTTTCTCCGAGTTGTATAACATGCACTGTTCCATCGGAATCCCTGATTAAGGCAGTGCTTTCCAAGCTCAGGTCGTAGCAGTAAAGGAAGCGGACAGAATGATATCAATGTTGGAAATACCATCCTGATTGATAGTCAAGCGGGAACAGAACTCAAGTCCAAGCTGGTCGCAGGCTTCTCAGCGCTCAGTACGCAATTACTCCATGTTGGATCCCATGCCACTGGCGACAAGGCAAGTGTTGAACTTGCCAGGAAAGTGGCCGAAACCCACCCATCTCACAGGCAGTCGTATGAATCAGGCCAAATCATGCGGATGTCAAGAAGAAACTGGTTACGGGAAGCATATAAAAGGTGGCCCAGGTTGAACAGTGGAAAAGGCCGACGAATTTCTTCAATGACACAAGAAGTTGTTAGCAATGGTAGTTAGAGCACTAACTGGCGCCTTCGTGGAGAGCGACAATATTAGACTGCACACCTCGTTAGGTAAATGTGCGTCGGTCTTCCAAGCGAAAACCTATGCGATCCTAATGGCAACGAACTATATTGTGAAGAACAGGTGGAAGGGGCGAAGAATTTGTGTCTGCAGCGACAGCCAAGCTGCGCTGAAGGCCCTACTCAACCCCTTAACCACTTCCAGAATAGTCCAAGAATGCAAGTCTTCTCTAAATTGGATTGGGATGTCCCGGGTCACCACGATATCACGGGAAATGAGATCGCCGATGAACTTGCTAGACAAGGATCAGAGGAGATACTCTTAGGACCCGAACCTGCGTTGAGACTACCCGCGTCCTCGGTTAGGGCTTCCATCGATGGCTGGGCTTCGAGAGAGCACATCCGGAGGTGGCATGACTGCCCAAAACGTAGACAAACCAAGTGCATGCTCCCAAACGTCTGTAACAAATTCGCGGCATTCTTGTTATCTCTTAAAAAAAAATACTACAGACGACTTACCGGCGTACTAACGGGCCACTACACCTTCGCCAAACACCTAAATTTACTTGGCCTAAGCGCTGAACCCCTCTGCGACGCCTGTGGAGGAGACGACGACACTGCAGAGCACTTCCTCTGCAACTGTCCCGCCTTTGCTCGGATCAGGTGTCAGTTATTTGGTGCTGATGAGGTGAGAGCCGACGATGTAGGCTCCTCATCACTCCGGCATACCACGAAATTCCCTTAAATGTAGGTTGCTACCTGGTAGTACAATGGACCAGTTTTTGAGTCTGTGTGCGCCAGTGTAGAGTTCCCAAACCTCCGACAAAAAAAAAAAGCTGACCATGCTTGTCTGAAGTTCCATGAAATGAACTAGGGACTAGCCAAGGAGGCTGCGAAGACGTGGATGACAAAGAGGACACACCTTACTACTTTTGCCACATGATATGCAGATCACTGGGAGAACACTTCTTCTAAGGCCTCCTATGATCTTTGTTAGATCCTCAAAAGTCCCTCTTACCTCCATTTTCAGGTTTATTGGGATTTCATGATGACTGTGCATCACTCTGAAATGACGGTTACGAGGAATGTATTTAGGGGCATTACAATGGATTCATCAGGACCTAACTAAGACCTTACTTACGCGTCTACCCATCTACCTAACATTCAAGCTGAACGCTTCCAACAAAAGGGTTCAACGAGAGCAAACGAATAGCTTCCCTGCATCCACTCGCAGGGAACGCATTTAATTCGAAGGAGTCCAAAAACTGGCAAAAATGCAATGAATCAACTTCGTGTGCAATTAGGAAGGACCACAAAAATAACATTATACGCGTAATTTATCGCCACACAGTCAAATGCTCAGACTGAAAGACTGTAGAATTTCCGGCAGTTTCTGGTGGTTGCTGGCGGTTGCACCAATCCATTCGGGCGTACCTCAGAACGGCGCCTTTGCACTCGCACTCCTTTTACCATTCAACTGGCCAGCCAGTCGTACCAACATCTATTTAAATATTTTAATTGAGTTTTAGCAGTGTGTACGAAATTGAATAAAATGGTCTCTGCCCTCTGCCCAAACACACGCCCCCGTCATAATGATCGAGCAGCGAAAGAAAGCAAAAAAATGAGAAATGAGCGGGAAAAAAAAATGAGAAACGCAACGCAAACAGTAATAACAAACGAACCGACCAACCTCTCTAACAACCGCCGGACCGTTAAGGGAAGCAAACCATTTAATTAAAGTGCACGGTGCAATGGCGAGGCGGCAAAACCGCGTTTTGTTATTATCCCGGCATTGGTGGAGCATGCGGCGTGAGGCGGGGGTGCATGTGCACACTCGTACGTTCACCGGCGAGCGATAGATTCTGCAACCCCCGTTCAGTCCGTGTCTGCGATGGAGGCAAATGGATTTGTTCAATTGTTGCAGCTGACGGCTGCGGTAGGTGTTTGCGTGTTCACTGGTCGCTCGGTAAACTCGTTCTGGATTTTGAGTTTCCAAAGAAAATCAACAGAGTAGTGTGTTGGCACGGGTAAGGCAGGTAGCAGCTCACGGCAGTCCTGGTGGGCACAGAAAAGGATTTTAAATTAACTACAGAGACATAGACTTAGGAAGCTGCTCTGAGCCAGAAACAAGTCGAATGTAAGCGGCTGCTGGTAGGCCGTCCACAGCGAGCATTGTTCAGACGGTGATATGGCGAACGTGTACTAAAATAAACCGATTTCTGCCCTCGTTCTCGGTTAGAGCCACTTTAGTTGGTTCAGTCTTAATCCTGGCAGAGGAACCATCGAATGCTCGATGCGTTCTGCCAGTTTTGGACGATCATGCCTCTTGCTCGATCTTCCGAAGAACGATTCTGAAGAAGTCAGTCAGTTGCCACACACGTTTCAAAAAATCCAGGACCTGGGGGATTTGAGTTCCGACCTTAATGTGTCCTCCGTCAACCCAAACTTGGACATAGCATCTCTCTATGCATGCTGCCTTTGAATCGAGCATTAAGTGGTGAGTCTGCACTTTATGAGTCCAGTTTCCAGGTTCTGCAACCGACTTCCCCAGCCTGAAGCTCCTTGTCAGATTGCTCATAAACAGCTTCACGCGAGCGCACAAAAAGGGCAGAGAAGACCCTGATCACAACGTTAACTTATGACGTATCCCTAGACAGTTGACGCAGTCAAAGGACCCCTCTCCCGAGTGCAGCTGGGAGTTCAAAATTGCGCGCATTAAATTGATTCACTGAGCACATAGCATGTCAAAACAAAAACTAAACCCTTTGTTCATTACGCCTTTGCCAGCAGTTTTTTTCCCCCCCTCTCAAAGCAATTCACGAGAGGTTGAAAAACGAAACGAAACGAAATAAAAAAGTCAGACAACAGAACAAGACTGAACGGGGAATTCGTGGAAATATTCTAGTGCATCGCCCGGAGTGACTGCAAAGTAACGATTTGCGTTCACCAACCGCTTTCCATTGCACCCACCCGCCCGACAGCCGGTTACGTAAGCTCCACTATTTCAGCATTATACCGAATTCCCGAGCAACACAAAAACATGAAAACAAAAACAAAGAAAAAAGACGAAAACCTAAAACAACAATTTCAGTTCCGTTTAAATGGGAATTCCTCGCGCGATTTCGCACCCCTTTCCGTTCGCCCGGCCCGCAAAAATTCAATACCGCACCACACCCACCGGAGCGACGCGTTAAAAAACACTTGAAACCATCTGCAGGAGTCGATTGTTTGCTGTAGCTGTGCTATCCTTCTGCTCCCAGTCGGGGCGACGGTGTTAAATTTAAATTATTATTCCAAGGAGACTGGACACCAGCAAAGCCAAAAAGTATGTATTCGGAGGTTGGTGGCGAGAGAAGAGAAAAGGACGCCAACTCGAACCGCTGTTAAGAAGCAGGTTGACATTTCATGGTATGTTCCAGTTACCTTGTAAAGGTATTTCTGACCCAATTACGTGAAAAAAGAGTTCGTGTTCTTCTTTTTTTTTTTTCTTTTTTTCCGTCCCTCCTGACCAAGGAATGGGATCTCGGATCGGACGACGGCCAACGAATGTGAGGCAGAAGGACTCTGAATTATTAACATAATTTAAGTAGCAACGAAGTGTTGCCGTAAACCGCAGTACGCGGTCTGTGTTGAGGGAATAAATTAAATAAGAGGAAATTAATTTTAAATTGCGCACCTGGAATGTGACTGTTGGCTCTGGGTCATGTTGGATTTTTGCATCGAGAATGCTCAAGTACTGCTTGAGGCACTGGTTTGGACTGATGACGCTACAATTGTACAGACACGTATGCTGCTCGATGTGATGAGCAGAGTCCAAGATGCATCCTCTTTTCGGTTAGGAATCGAAAGTGTAATCAAGTAAGCAAGTTTAGGGACCTCTAAACCAACTCTCTACTTTCGTTTGCATGAGGTGATAGAAAGCTCCTCTTAAGTCAGGTGCCCATCGTAGGTAGTACAATGGACCAGTTTTTAAGTCTGAATGCTCCAGTGTAGTGTTCAAAAACCTTCAACAAACAAAATAAGTTGCATGTGTTCCCTATCAGACACTTCGATTTCACGTGCTTACGTGAACTCGTGATGCACGTGAAACTAGTGATGTACGTAAATTAATTTTAAGTGAATTCGAATAAAAAAAAATAGCATTCGACGAAAATAGTACGTGACACGCAATCCGTAACTTAACTTCACGTGAATCCACTTAGACATGAATTTAATTGTACCTGAAATGGTACGTAACAAGTACTCAATGAATTTATTTTTAGGTATATCCAATAGGACGTTAACTAACGTGAAAATAGCATCCGCGGGAAATAGTGCGTGACACGTACATACTGCGTGATTTAGTTTTAAGTGAATCCAATTGAAGGTAAACTAACGTGAAAATAGCATCCCAGTGAAATAGTAAGTGACGCGCACTCCGTGACTAAATTTCACGTAAATTTAAAACTTCTTCAACGTTCATAATAGCCATGCGTCACTTCTAAACTGTATTTCACTTAAAATAGAAACAAATTTCGTTATAAGGTACACGGGCGTACCTTTTTACACGCATCTTACGTACATTCACGTGAATTAATTGGACGTACGATTAGGACGGCCGTGGTTTCGCATACATACGTGAACTTGAGGCAATGTGGAACGTACGTACGCGTCACCTGATCACTTGTAACTAGAGAGACTATTCATCCTGACTGCTTCATAAACTTCGAAATTATCGCCAGCTTGACATACACGCCAGCCGGCATTCCGTGAATGGATTTGATGAAATTTAAATCGACCACTCCAAAATCAAAATCACACACATTCATTCAAAAATATAAATTTCCGACATATACCGTACCTCAGGTTGGGTTTCTCCGTGCACAATGCAGACCAGCATTGCCTCGTGTCCCTCTCCGGAGAACACAGTGGGTCGCTCCACAGAAATTTCTGGAGGATCTGTAAATAAGGAATGAAAATTGCATTTTTTTACTTTCTGACGCAAACAAAATGGTCGTGGTGTAGTTTAAGTTGCGCCATCGTCACTGAATGATAGCTGATGTCTCCCATAGAAGGCGGCGTTGATGTCTTCTGTCAATCTAAATGACCCCTGAGCACTTCATGGACGGTCGAGTAGGAATTGAAGTTCCGCGGTTCGTTGCCTCGGCGTTATCCATTCATGACGTATACTCCGCTAGGGAAACAATTACCAATTGATGCCTAAACGTAGGATTTGTGCTGTCAAAATATAAGTTTCGCCTTCATTCATGACAAGGGCTACCCTATTGAAGTAACAATTTGGTTTTTATCGATTCATACTTACACAGGACATGCAGGACGACCTGACTGGAGGCCGGTTCGCCAACGCCGTTGTTTGCTGTACAAATGTACACGCCGCCCTTGTGCCTGTCAACGTTCTCTATCGACAGGATATGCGAGTGTAGTTTCTCTTCGCCTGCAAGGAATAATGAAAACGAAAATGTATTGCTTATCACCCGAACACTGTTGAGTTAGATAAATGATCGCACTTCACGTCGAACGACAGATATTTAATAATTCAAGCATACCGACTGACAAGCACTCAACCGGCAGTGTCCCCAGCGCCAATCACGCTCTGCCAATGCACAAGGTTCAGTGGATCTATTGTTTTCCCTTCGAGGAGGAATAATAAAACCACGAGCACTAAATGCCATCAAGGACGTCACCGGGCCAAGTAGCTGGCGAATGGCATTCAACAAGCATTTAACTTGCCACATCCACGTCCTCCCACAGTCAGCCGGCGCTGCGCTGCGTATGCTGCATCTCGTCGTTCCACGAATCACGACCGGAGGAGGTAGGCAGAGATGGATTACATGTTAGCCCTGAGGCCGTGAGGACGGAGTGTCAAGTGGCAGCAGCACAAGTTGATGTCACTGCCACTGAAAGCCGACATTGTACCGAAGGTGCTCGAGGCGGTGGAACCGCTCAAAATATATCCTTTATCCTTCATTCACACTGTCGGCGGTGATAAAAGCAGATCATGAGGTTAAGAGCTCTTTAAACACACTCACACATGCAGATGCACATGGGAGGCCGGCCCCAGCTTGAAATTGCTTGAATACGACGTGCTCTTGCCAGTGTAGACTCACTTCGATGCGGTTCTTGACTGCTGGGTGGCTAATTTTTTCTTTTTATTTTCTTGATCCGCCGGGTTTTCTCCTCTTTTCGCAGGCGGGTGGGGAATATGGAAGTTGACCGTTGGAGAGGGTCGAACGAGAAGAAAGGACCGTTGAATGTTGTTATCCTCTCAAATGACTGTTGAACATTGTTTGGACTGCATTTTTTTTTTTTGCACTCTTGGCAATTACGTATTCTTCGAAATGCTTGCGTAGACTGAGACTCGCCTTGACCGTCTGCTTTGCAAAGCGATGACCCTTAGCAGCCATTGCTTTGCACATGTCGGATATCGAGTGCATTTTGAAGCCAAGGAATATTAAAAAGAAAAGATAAGAATGATTGGTAGAGACGTACTCAATCATTGTAACAGCACCGGGTGCCCGTGAACAAGACCGTAACTGCACGGAGTCGTGGCCCTTACAGCAACAGGTGGTAATCGGATCAAAAGGTAAGAAAGTAAGAAAATGCAGACGAGGTTACGAGAAGTTATTGAATTTTATTATTCTCGCATGCCTGCTAGTATAAATGACAGGCGCAACAGTCCGAGGTGGACCTGGGCCAAACTTCTACGGCATCCACTCGCCTTGCGCTATTATTGTCGATCGAGAGGAGGGGACTCATATTTTGGGCCCACTTCCGACGTTTGAAAGCTTGAAAAGTTATTTCTAGAGTTATCTGCCTTGTCAGTGACTCGAGTCGAGATGGAGCAGCGAATTATGTGAAGTGTTCGTGTCGGGAACGTGTGTGGTCTAGTGTCCTTCACACAACCCACACACCAGCGGGCACCAGTGAGGATACTTAAGTGAACAAACCACTACGAGGTATAAGACTCCACAGCAAAGTGTACAAAATGGTATCAGACATTATGTGTGCTCCCTCCTGAAGCCGCTTATGGACAGATCTCCCCTTTATGCGCTCAGGAATTACAGATGACGCCGTATACCACAGCCTCCATAGAGATTATTTATATATTTTTGCATTCTTGCTAGATGACAACGCTGTTCGGTAATCAACCACGAGGCGCTCAATGTTATAAAAGGTGTAAGGCATCGCCAAGCGTTGTTATGTGACTTCTTCAACATCGTTCTGGAGAAGATCACGCGAAATTCACTGAGCAACAGTAGAGACACGATCTTCCGGCTTTTCGTCTCCCCTTCTTACAACTGCAAGCATACACGAACAAAAATGACTCGATTGACAGAACACATGAGGCCTTTGCTGGCTTGGAGGCGGAAGAGGCTAAAATGGGTCTATCGGTGAACGAGGGCAGAACGAATCATGTGTGTTGTTATTCATGTTGTCCTCAAGAACTCAACGCAGCGACGTCTTGAACAAAACCTCACATTGGCCAGACTTTGACAACCTCGGCTCCGTAGTGAATCAGGAACGAAATCGAACGCAGAAAACTCGAACTAGCGAACATCGGTCAAACCTTCACACTTCGGCAGATCCTGGAAAAAACCTCAAGAAATGCAGATCGACACTCACCAACCATACGTCGATTTCAAGGCCGCATATGACAGCGTGAATAGAGACGAGCTATACAACGCCATGTCTAGTTTTGAAATTCCTTTGGAATTCATTAGGTTGTGCAGATGGGGAATTCCGACTGCTCCATCAAGGTCGGTAATGAACTCAGCAAGACAAGGCGACGTGCCTTCATGTGACTTCTTCCATATAAGTCTTGACAAGTTCGTGCAAAACTCACCCGCCAATACTAGAGACTCGATCCCCCAAAAGTCCGTAAAATTGCTAGCACACTCGGACGACATTGACGTGATTGGTGGAACACATCGAGCCCTGCTGGCATTAAGTCGGAGACGAGTTTAGCGGTGAATGAGGTTATCCTCAAATGCTGTCCTGCCTTTAAAGAAGAACGCACACCATCGACGCCGCAATGTCACCTAAGGCAGATGGACAGTAGTGGAAAAAATAATAGAAACAAGACTGTTTCATGGTATTTATTAAGGAAATTGTATTTATTTGACGTAAGACGTACATCAAGCATATACTCGTTGATATATACAATGCTTATTACGAGGGGCGTTCAATATATTCTCGGTATCGGGGTGAAGCTGTAGCTGTATATATAAATTGACTTATTTATCAAATAATACTATTATTTTAGTGCATTCATGTAAAATTTCATATAAATGTGATTAATTCGCGTTTTATCTCTAGTTAAACACAATACCCATTTATTGCCGACTTGAGTTCTTCATCATCCGAAAATTTTTTTCCAAATCCGGAATCGTATAAGTTGTATGTACTTTTGAGGTAATTAAGAACAATGTCTACCTCGCAGAGTAACTCTTGCCAATCGCTGTTTGTATCTGCTTAAGAGGCAATTGATGAATAGAGCCGTCTTTCGGAGGACCAAGCAAGCATTATGTAACCCCTTTTCATTCCTGTCCTGCATAGACAATCTAAAGAGCAGATGAAGAACCACTTAGTCATTTTCCAGAGAAAAGTTCTGCTTTCAATTTTAGTCCACTTTCCGTGGTATTTTGAGGAGAAAATTCAACCGCAAACTCTGCGTGCAGTCCTGCGACATGTGTCTACCCAGGCGTGTACGAATCCATTGCCTAAGGTGGCTGGGTCTTGTAGAGCCCAAAGACAATTTAGCTCCGGCCCGAAGGCTCTTCGACTTCGCACCAGTGGGACAATGCAATAGAGGACGCCCACGAAACCAATGGCGAACACAAGTGGAGAAGGACCTCAACAAACTTGGACTGGGCATGCGAAATTGGAGGCAGCTGGCTAAAAATTGTGCCAGCTTGAGAGCCGTGTTGGGTGATGCCCAGGTCCACTGCGGAGTGTGGAGGAAGAAGAATTGATAAATGTCAAAATAAAGAACACCAAATGGTTATAAAAGACATCTGATTATGACCATTTTTTAAATCAGGCAGAACTGCAATAAGGTCAACGAGGAGATAGGATACAAATCCGAAAAGTGAAAGCAGAATGGACCCTAATGGATCTAAGTGGAGCATAGTTTTGGCATCAAACATGCTAGTTACCTCTACCTATGTATAGAGTGCGAATATGGTGCCAAATATTGCTCTCTAACCAGTGAATATGGTATCTCGCTAATAAAACGCGTAACGTTGGGTTATGGGAATAAATGAGTTATTCGACGTACCCAGATAGAAAAAAGACGCCAATTCACGGATCCAAATCGAGAAACTTATTTGTCAAGTGGTCCATCGAATTGCGTGGTGTGTGGCATGTATCACCGTCTCGCTGGAGCCACTTGTGGACAGGGTTCAGCCCGAGCATTTTGGATAAAAACAAAAAGTTCGAAGTCATAATCGACGTAGTGCCAAATGGCGGTCTTAATTAAAACTGGCGGATGAAGCAGCAATATCTCCTCTCTACGCACTTTACGCATGCGTGTAGGTAGCATTTGGTGTCAGGATCACAATGAGGTGTGTGTCTCTCCATGATAAAATGGCAATGCAAACTGAACATCTTTGACCCGGTCACATATGAAGAATCATGTGACAGTCAAGAATTAGAGCAAGAACAACAAAATCATTCATTCACTTTATGCTTATTATTCAGATGATGTGTATCTCATCACCAAGTATACTGATATCCCTTTAAGTGAAGCCCCCGCAAGAAGGAAGCTACACACTAACCTAGTTCTTCTAACCTGTTGAGAATACTGTAGCAATCATTTCTTGTTTGTGAGGTTTCCCCAGCAATGCTCCACAATTTGCACGAAGAAGTACACTCCCAAGACATGCCCGCAACCGATGAACACTCTATAGCATCTCAATTTGAAATCAAAACTTCGCCGAATAGCATCGGCTTACGATTGCACCTGCAGCGTAAAATTGCCATCAAAGGAGTTGATAAGTCCCATCATAAACTCGAATTACCAATATAAAGATTTCGAACAAAACTACTAAAAGATTCGGGATAAAAAGTCAACGACACACTTGTTCCCGTCCATCTCGCAGCTCGGCACGCAACGGCAGCCGTCCCAATGACACCATATCGCCCCGGGGAAATATTGAGAGCATAAAAGATAGATAAAAAAATACTTTGCAAAGCGAATGTCGTAAAATTCGATGCGAAGAGTGCGCGCCCCCGAAACGCAGGAGTGTCCAAAAATGGAATGAAATTATTTACCCGACGCTGGGGAGAGATGGTTGCGTGGTTGGAGACGCTGTACTTTGCCCGGAGTTTGTCGTTGTTAACGAACAAAAGCAAGAAAAAAGGAAGCGAAGAAAAAAAATATAAAATCAAGGATCAAGGAACCGCTGTACGGGGGCAATCACTGTTGTCATCACCACCCATTGACCACCACCATCGCCACCACCAGCGCCACCGGCATCGCCAGCTACAAAACTACTAGTACTTACCGTTGGGTAAAATGTTATTCTTTCGGCTCCACGTAACGTTTGGTGTGGGATTACCCGATGCTGAGCATTCAATTCTCACCGAAGAACCTTTTTTGACTTGCAAATGTCCTCCCGTACTAATGTGATGAATCCTTGGTGGCACTGCAAAGAGAGAAAGAGAGGCAAGAAATAAGACCCATGTAAGAAAGTTGTTCAGTGAAAACTTTTCGGCAAGGCAAGCCAAAAAAATAATATAAAAAAAATGGGAGACTTTTACTGAGGTGGGCACTTCTATGCATACTCAGTGTACCGCACGCAATGGGCGAGCACATTTCTTTTCATTGGCCCAATAGCAGCGGTAGTCTAATTTAATATTCCCCATCTGTGTACACTCGGTGACGATGCCATAGATCGTTTTTTTATTTCTGCTTCGGGACGACGCGGCGCACACATTAAGCTGGACATCAAAACTATTTAAATTGTTCTCAAAGCGCAGGCATGTGACAGTTTGACACGTGATATGTGATTTTTATTTTTAAAGGGAGGTTGTTTTTCTTCACCTTTTTCAAGAAGAATGGATTTTAAGATTGGTTCTGGGCTTTGTTGATAGATTGGATTTCGTCTTTCAACTAGGCGGTTTCACGGCAGCAGAGACATTTTAAGACACACGGGGACTACTTACCGCCAACCTTAACTTCGACGTCCTTCGGATCGGAAGCCATGGCAGGAGCAAACGGTAATAGCAGGAGGGGAGATCGTTCTATAGAGAGGCGTCTCAAAGAGGGGGTCTCCTGTGACCATTTTGAGAAGTCCCTGGCACTAAGGGACATCTGCAGCTTCTTTAGAGCCGAAGGGGCTACGATATACGAGGCGGCACTCGCGTTTAGAGACAACAACGTAACCGATCACAACTTTCGCTGATAGCCAAGCGGCAATAAAAGCCATCGCATCAGACACTCAGATATCGTTATGCACGCAGAGCATCGGTCATCGTTGACCATCTACTGGCTACCGGGACATACTGGTCCGTCCAAGGAAACGGAAAGGCTGGCAGTCTCGCGAAAATGGGATCGGAGCTGGGAGAAGCATTAGCAATCCCGTATGCTAACACGCTGCCCAGTTCAATAAGAAAAAAAATAAAAGACGAAGCTCAGGAAGGAGCTGGAAATCGATGGACTGATCTGAGTTTTGGAGCAACGACGAGGGCTCTATGGCCGATGCTGAGCAAAAAGATATCAACATCACTGATCAGCTGTAGTCGCCAAGAAGTACACATGCTAATAGGAGTCCTTACCCGGCACTGTGGTATATTTACACATGCAGTGCGTGTGAACACCGCATAACGACTTTGGTAAAGCTGCGAAGACGATAAAGATCTAACAGATGGTTTGCAACTGCCCAGACCTAGCTGTTCATAGGAAACCGCTTCTTCGCTGAGCTGATTGACTTAAGAGGTGTTGAACCGAAAAACTTCCTAAGATTCAAGGTGGATATGGACAGTTTAAAGAAGCTCTCCCGGCTGTTAACCATCCCAAAGGGCACAGTGGGCCTAATATCCCTGTCTGGGCGCCCATTTACCTATTTACCTACCTTCAACTAGGCGGACTAAGATTTCACAGAGGCGACTATGAATTATAGAAAATTCTGTCAGCTGGTGGAGAACCAAGAGAAAAGTGAGAATGAACTCAAGAAGAGGTGTCAGTGACTTTTTTGATTTATTTGTGACGTGGAACCATGGATAAAGGCGTGAATACCGGAGACGGCATAATGCACTCCATCCAATTAAAGACTACCCTAACGATGGAAACATCGCAGCAGAATGGACTTCTTCTTGCTGTAGCTCTTGGACGTCTGGGAATTTATGGGACTACAGCCACGGTCAACAGTGGAAACCAACGTTAGCTCAACCTCAGACCCTCAATCAGTCGAAGAGGGAAAACATCTAGACATCGCTAAGAGAGCAAAGAGAAGACATGATCACCACTTCAATCGCGCAGTATACTTACTAACTTACAAAGCCTACGACCCCTGAAAGGTCTGAGCCTGAACTTAAGATGCAACTTAAGATGTCGACGGACATGCTTCGCCCACTCATCAAGATCAAGTAGTCTTGAGTCCGCGATCCCTTCGTCCTACTTCAGCAAATGCCGTCATCCTTTGCTTCTCAAGCCGGGGGACTCGGATTCGAAGATCGTCTTATCTAGAGCATTGTTGCCCACGCGCTCGATGTCACCGAGACAGTGTAGTCAACGGGTTTTTGACTGCCGGACTAAATCCACATCTTGCTACAGCGCGTGCAGTTCGCAGTTTTGTCTTCTCCCCCATTCACCTTAATGAACGTGACCATAATATATCCGACGCATAATTTTTATTTTTCGGAGCATTCAAGGATCAAACTCTCCTGTTTGCTTATCGCCCAACTTACGCCCCTAATCGGCAAAACTAAGAGCGAAAGTTTGGTCATTCAAGTCAGAAGTTTTGACCAGATAGAAAAAAACAAATGAGCATGGATCGAACATAGCGACCTCAGCGTTGGAATCAACGACGCACGAACGCACTACTACACGACGACCCACAGACGAACGCCATTATTGCCTCAAAATTGTAGTTGTCGTTCGTAGTGTTCAGTCCCAAGATGTGTGTGACAGACCGATGTTATCTTGACAACACATCCTTCGTCTTTTCCTCGTGAGAATAGCTCCTTTCCCCTGTTCTTCAATCACAGTCCGTTGGGAATGTACGACGCTGTCATTAACATAGCCCACCATTTGGACTGATCCATTGAAGATTGTGCCTTCCGTCTTCACTGCTACCCATCGCACCATCTTCCACGGCACCGGAATGAATAAATCTCATGACTGTTCGGTGCATTGCGTATATGTTAGCGTGGTGCGAGACAAGATCTTGAATTTGTCACGTCGAATAGTCTGCGGTTTTGAAATCTACCGAAGGACGGTGCGTATCGATCTGAAACTTGCTAGTCGTCCCTCCAGGATTTATGTTGGTGTGACTACTCGGTCTATAGTCGATCTGCCGGGCCAGAAGCCGAACGTTCACTCAGCACGTTGGACAGTATTTTATGGGCGACGTTGAACATGGATGTCCCTCTATAGTTCTTCGGAGTGGGAGGACCTCCTTTTTGGTAGATGAAGCATATGGAGCTGTTTCCATTTGTCGATCTAGTGCATGTAGGTAGTATGCGCCATTCATTTGAGTGAACTGGCATCTATGTAGTATGCACCAAATCGACGAATGGCTATCATCGCCACCTGCCAACGGCCGGGCTCTAATTGTAAGCCGTCTGAGCACGCGGCTTGTTATTCCTCAGCTTTTCAATGGTTGTAGCGACTTCTTTGAAGTCTACTTCTGCTTTTAGACTTCTTCTTCGCCGTAGAGCACAATGAGATGATCCATGTCTTGCCAACCAGGGCTCCATTAATCAACTAACATTTGAGACCAAAGAAACAGCTGTTGACAAGGGTTATTCTGCTCGTTGTCGTTGTCCCCACACGTTGTTTGTACTGCTCACCCCGGACGTAAGTCAGACGAAGTCCATCTGGACGTTATAGCTTCGCTTTGTCCAATGTGTCGCTATTTGTGCCCTTTCTTGAGGACATCACATACTTCGTTCTGCCCTCGTTTTCTGCTAGACCCATTTTAGACGTCTCGTGGTGCTACTACTACTGACTGACCTTTATGTGCCAGTGTCAGTTCACCAAAGTGAATGACTCTTTTCCTTAGAAGAATCTACCATCAAACTTAGTTGGCATGTCATCGGGGAGAGCGATTATGGACGGCTTAACGCCTGTTCAGACAGGAGGAGGAGGTTCAGGAAGAATATATCACACATCTGTTCCCTGTTCCCGTAGCGTACACTCAACACGAAGAAAAGGCAAGCCTGCTTCTTTGATAACCTAGCCGAGCTAGGCAATGCTAGTGTCAGCCTTCTTAACTCAATAGAACTGGCTTTCCAAGGAGTTACATGATATACTTGGCAGCACATCGAGCCCATGCTGATCTTTTCGATTACCTAACATAAACCGACATGTCATTGTGATGACTCGGTAGATGAGAACACTGGGATCCCCACGTACTCACTCGTTCACCGCCTGAACACATTTGACGCTACTCTGCTGACATCGTTGGTTTTGGACGGAAAAGTACACCATCATGTCCGATGCGCACTCAGCAATAAAAACAATCCCGAGGGTACATCGAGCAAATAAGCAAATGCAACGTATCTCTTGTTCGCCATCGCTTAGTGTATCCCTCGAATCAGCTCATGGGGTATCTTTTATTTTCGCACGGTAAACATCTTAAAATCTCTCGGTCTCGCAGCGATGGCCAGGCCATAGATTTGTCCCCCGCAATTGGGCAAATCTCAAAAGGAAGCCAATAACAAATGGCATTCCGACTGACAACAGTCAGCGACAGACGGCATGGCCGAAAGCAGACAAAAAGCAAACCCAAGACGTTAACGGCTTTATCATTCCGTCTACGACTACAAGAGATAGAGAGATAGCCAGAGAGAGAGAGAGAGAGAGGGGGGGATTTTAAAAAAAGAAATTACGTCTTATCCTCATCCTGCCGGTGCTGTGAATCCCTGTGGGAAGAACGAAGAAAGATTTTGCGTTCGTCCTTTCTATGCCCTCGTGCGCCTGCCCTCCTCGGTGCTGTGTCCCCAGTCGGCTTTCCTGCTCGGCCAATTGTCATGTTTTTATTTGCGGAGACACATTATCTACTTATAGCCATTGTCGGCACGGCTTCCGGTTTCTATTTAACTGACACAACGGCATTAGGGACTCATTGACGGGCAGAAGAACTTCTCTAGCAATGGTTTCTTGGATACTACTTCTTCTGCCGCTCCCTCCATCTTCACTATTTCATGTTTTTTTTCTTCTTCTTCTTTTTTTTTTTTCTTCTGTTGTCGGTGCTCGCCTTTGTTCTTTATTTTGGTCTCTGCTCTCCCATAGCTCAGTGAATTTTACGATAACTGCTATTTTGACTTTGGTCCTTGTTTAGGGCACGAACATTTAGATTGTGTCCATGCACAGGGACGAGGAGCGATGCCGTGTTGAGCAGTTTAAAAATGTACACACTGTAGTGGTATGGTGGAGGGAGGGGTGGGGGGGGGGAGCTTCCATGGAAGGGGAGAAAAAACAAGTCGAAGTAAAGTTTTTCATTAAAGAGTTATTAACGAAGTGGAAAGTTCAGGGAAACTTTGATCCTTTCATAAATTCCCACACAATGACGACGGGCATCTTGCTGCTGGATCCTGAGTGGTGGCGGACGGTGGAATGAGATTATCTGAAGTTTAGATGAAAATTGTAGACGAAGTGTGCTCACGAGGAACTAGAGAGAGAGAGAGAGCTCGACTGTTGGTGTTGGGGTTGGCGCTGGTGGGTGTGATGCAGAAGTGTTGCTGAAGTGATTTGATACTTGAACATGTTACACTGATGAATGGTGTGTAATTGATTGCCCTTGGAAGTCATTTCTCTGAAGTGGATGGTTAGATGGTCGTCATACGAACTGAGAAGTTCTTCGGCTAAGCATGTACATGTCTCGTCTACTGCTGAGAACCTTGACTCGTTGTATTTCTTTTCTCTCTCTCTTGCGTGTTCCTAACTCTCAAACAGCCTTGAAGAGTAATCTGCTTAATAGTGCGGAAAATAGAAATGCCTCATGTGGTGTCTGAGAAACATTTGAGTGCAAAATAAGACACCACACCAGCCTACCGACTCTAATTGATCAGGAGCAATGTTCAAGAAAGTGGTCGGACTTGATCCAACCACCTAATCCCGAGGCTGTCGGCCACCACCCGATTAAAACCTTTTCTAGGTCCGCCTCAGAAGTCGAGTGGATATATATCATATTCATGCCACGTACCCAAACCATCCAAACATAGCAATTTCCGGTCGAAGAAGTAGCTGCTCAACATTAAGTTCCTCGCGTACTGCCGTGTTTCTCACCCTATACCGGCGAATAACTCCCACAACAGCACGAAGTAACTTGAACATGTGGGCAGTATTCGCGATCTTATTCTTTTGGTCGGTGCCCAAATTGCATGATCATAGGTGAGAGTTGGAACAAATACTGAGTTAAAAACTGCTAACTTGGCTTTGACACCAATCTGACCTGCAGGAAAAGCTCAGCATTACTCCTCCCATCACACGTGAAAAAATATCCGGGTACACTAAAACTTCTCTACCTGCTTCAATGGGACTTCACTAACATGCAGAATGCATTGAGCAGTCGTTCCGGACATGACGATAACCTCGATAACCAGTCCACGATAACCTTCAATAAGGAATCAGAACACACAGCTGTAAGCTCATCGAGTGCACTCTGAAGGATGTGAGGATGACTAAGTATTTTGTTAAAAGAAGATTGCACTCAACTCTCATGTGATTGTGAAACAGTTCTCGTCTTCGCAGCGCTGCAACTTCCAGTCCATATATAAAAAAAATATATGCCTTGGGGAAATCCAAGCGCCCACTGTGAAAGGTGTTGATTTACCATCGTTGTTAACCCAGACACAGTATGTCCCATCCACAAAAAAGGCGATCTTACCTCTTGCAACAACTATAGGGGTATATCCCTGCTCAACGTCGCCTACAAGATCCTGTCCAGCGTACTGTGTGAACGTCTAAAGCCGTTTTGCACCGCACTGGAAGTGCGGCTTCCGGCCCGGGAAATCGACTATAAACCAAATCTTCACACTAAGACAAATCCTGGAGAAGACCAGTGAGTTTCAAATCGATACGCACCACCTTTTCATCGATTTCAAAGCCGCATACGACAGCATTCATCGCAAGGAGATATTCGATGCGATGGCCGAATTCGGGATCCCTGGAAAACTGATCCGGTTGTGTCGCACCACGCTAACACATACACGATGCATCGTGCAGTTCGGCTCAAGGATTTCTGAGCCGTTTGAAATTTCCACTGGATTTCAGCAAGGAGATGCGCTGTCGTCTTACATCTTCAATCTGGTACTGGAGAAGATGGATAGTGCGGAGGGCAGCTGTAAACACGGACCGCACTATCTTCTACAAGTCGGTCCAACTGTTGGGGTAAGCCGATGACATCGACATCGTCGCGCGTTCTCAATGTGCCGCAGTGGAGGCTTTTACGGCGATTGAAGAACAGGCAAAACGAACTGGTCTCGGTTCGAGGAACTCGGTCGCATGGTAAATCGTTAAGGTTCTGTCTACCTTTGGACTGGTGAATTGGCCGTGCGATTTGGCGCCTTTCGACCTGGCTACATTTCCAGGAAATAATATTTGAAAAGTAACTGGAAGTTATTGACTGGAAAAGTAGATGCCCAAGAACACTTCTTTGAGGTATCCCAGCTGTAGTGGATGTGAATAAGGAGTATTTTGCATCTGTTCTTAAAAAGAAAGAAGGAGAACGTTATTTCTTCTAACGTCTTTCCGGGACAAATTACCATAGTTTATGTTTCGAGGCTGCATGCCAAACTTTTTTCAAAGATTTGGGTAACGTCAAAAATTGCAGCTGAACAACCAAATTTCTGTTCAAGGTATTTTTCAATAGTGTCAGTTATGTTCCCCCTTTGAGTAGGGGTTCGAATTTACCCGAGATAAGCCATGAATGCCGTAAGAGGCGACTAAAATCCATGAGCTCAGAGCGACTGGTTCTAGGAAGTGCCGCTACTCCAATGCTCGTTGAATATGACGGTTACAAGCTCGCAAAAGAAAATAAAGGAAACGATGGACAGTGCTATATCTCAATCACAGATTGGTACAAACAGAATACGGCTTTATGTACACTGACGGCCAGTCCTCGTCCTGGGCATCCTACTGGTAGCTTGACCAGAGGCAATAGTCTGGTGCCTTGGGAGATCAGGAAAACCCCTCAGTCCTGTTTCAGCCTGATCGCTTGAGGTTGAGCCCCAGTGGGAGTATCGTGGTGGCTGTGGTGTAAAGGCCAAAGTCGTGAAGAGAGGTGAGGATTATACCTGCATGTCTGAGAGTTATCCTTGGTTGGGAGGTGACTCCGAGACGTGAAAGGAATATGATCCTTGAAACACAACCGTGTGCTACGACTCAATGAGTAGCAGAGGTTTTAGATCGGCCCCGCCACTTCACCATGGTGGAGAAATAAGTTCATAAGATTATCTCAAAACATTGTACTTGAGATTCCTACAGAAGGCGTCGAAAAATGGTCCTAGGAGTAAAAGAACCCGTGATATAAGCCTGCAGGTTATCACGTTACTCAATTACTCATTTGTGTCAGTTATGGGGCCAATTACTGGAAGCTTCTCAGTAAAATACTCCCGAATACATTGGACTAGTAGTTTAGAGAAGAGATATCGGCTAAGAGCGGTCAGTTTTCCGAATTTGGGTTATAACAACTTCTGCCACTTTCAAGTCTGCTTTACAATTTATATCACGCGTCCGTCGCCAGTGAGCGCAATCGAGTAAAAAGGAAGAACATTAGCTAAAATGTGCTTTGGTCTTATGAAAGCTCTTGGTCAACTGCTAGATTGCGAGACCCGTCATGGACAAGGGGCACCCTGAGCACACTCGTACAACGATTGCCGATCGTCGAATTGATTACTTGAACATGGTTGACATACAAATATTACATGTACTTTTCCCTTGATCATTGAAATAAAACGCTTTCGATGCATTGTCTGAATCATCAACAAAATTACTATCGACCACTTTCAAGACCTGCCACTTGCCAGTGGTCAACTGAAAAGTGCCAAAAACCCAAAGAGAATGGCGCCCAACCAACGCCGACCTGATACATTAAAAGCAATCAAATCGTCGAATGAAAACATGATGAAACTGCGTAAGCCTCCTTGTTTATTTATATTTACATTTTTTAACCTGCTCTCTCCCCTCATGCATCTGACACAACCATCCAGATGTGATATTCAATGAATTGCCACAACCCGCAGCACACCCTGCATCATCCGTTAACAAAAAAAAAAAACGTAAGCCCTTCATTTCCGTCAAAATGAAGGACTGTCTATTATGAAATCTTCTTCAACCAGAATATGGTCCTGAAAGCGGCACACGAGAAGTTTGTTAAATCGAAGTTAATGGGAAATATCCTCTTGTCCAGTGTGCTCACATTTTCCGCGAAAAAAGGCGAATCCTGCAGCTGTGTGCTGACAGCATTCAAGCGCTGCCCATTCACTTTGTCCCTTAAGCAGTGCATTTAACCCGTTTAATCGCAACAAAATATAATTAATCGATACATTTATATATCCGCCGTGCGTCGCCTCGTCCCCCAAGCGGCGCCCCCAACGAAGACGGATGTACAAAGGAAAGGCTGGATATTGAAAAAAACGTATATTTTTTAATTGCAAGTGATAAATAAACCAAATAATGCGCAACATACAGCGGAGCCGACAGGGCGACCCAGACTCGCAGTCAGCGTGCAATCAGAACGTTCAAATTAAAATCTTAAAAGCGCAGCATATTTTCCATTTTATTCGTTCGTTCGCTTTTTTTTTTCAGCTCAGCCTCCCTTTTTTTTTTTGTCTCGTCCTTTTTGGCACACGACTGGGCTGGTGTACTGGCTGTTGCGAGGCGCTCAAATACGAGCAAAAGGTCCGGGCTGTACATTAAAACTGTTGTCCAACAATGGCGTGAAACGACGCTCATTACGGCGATAAATGAAGTATGAAACCTGGTCTTGTCGACATTGTATTTTGGGGGAGGGAGGGACACGGCTTTGGTCGCCAGAAATCGCACCGCAATATCCTCCAAGTTTTGTGTGTTTGTTCCTGTGTCTTGCTTGTACACGAGTACGTCGGGGTGGCGGATAGGTGGTAATAGTGCTTCGTCATCCATGTGATACGTGCACACGGACGTACGCCTTCTCCTTACGTTCATCAGCTCGCCGCGCTTATTAATTAAAAATCCCGTAGGCAGAGAATATTAATTAAACTTCATTCTGAATTAATTTTAGAGATACTCGTATTGCCGGGACATAAGCGCACCCTCTCGTGCACAGAGATTCGTGTGTGTGTGTGTGTGTGCTTCGCGGAAGCTTTGTAAGGCTTTTGACGCTCATTAATTGAAGGAATTGTAATTACTATTACCTAATTGTGATGCGCTGTGCGGCAGGCACACACAGGCACCCGCGTTGGGGCTTTAAATAATTTTACGATAAATGCCTAAGCATCGGCAACGTACTCTGCAGTTGAATGTGCCAACGTTCGCATAACTGCCTAATTAATAAGGAAGCAACACAACGAAACGGGAAGTCAGGTAATTTATTGGTCTTTGCAATCGGAAATGGAATCTTCCACACTTTTTCGCTTAAATTTGTGTTTATTTCAACACGAATCAAATGAGTTGGGGTATTTTTCTCTTTTTTTGCTGCGCAGGATATGTGAGCCCACACAGCAATGGGGTCCCCAATTTCATTGTAGCATCAGAGTTACCACATTTACTCCAACTTGCTTAGCATCGATGTTTCTTTTGAAATAAATTCAACCATCATCAGATCGGCTTGATCGATGCAAACGTCGAGTAATGCGAGTGAAGTACAACAGGAGAGGAATGCACTTGAGCAGAATCATCGTACAAATTGGCAAGCATTTAGGACCTACTTGCAAGATCATGTTGAACTTATGATACCGCTGAGAATCCCATACGACTTAGAAATTGAACTTGACAACTTGATAGTAAATATACAGTGTGCCGCATGGAGCAGTACACCACGAGCAAGAAGAGCGACAATTAAACACATCTTACGATACCTACCGGAAATAAAGGAAATTGTAAAGGAAAAAAGAAAAGTTCGCAAGAAATGGCAACAAACTCGCTCGCCACAGCATAAAACTCCGGCTTAACCAATTGTGTAATCTGTTGAAGCGTTCAAAAACAATAACTTGAATGAGTATCTAGTAAACTTATCTGGAAAAAACGAAACCAACTACTCACTCTGGAAAGCGGTGAAGGGATTTATAAACCCTGGGGCACATAACGCGCCAATCCGGAAGAATAGAAACGAGTGGGTGAAAGAAGATAAAGCGAAAGCTAATCTCTTCGCAGATTACCTGGAGGAAACGTTTAAGTCATTCGACGGTCAAACGCTCCCTGCCAGATACAATGGACCTGACGTACATGACGACAATAACATAATGAGATGTGCTACCTTGTCAGAGCTTAAGCAAGTACTAAAAAAGCTCAAACCGAAAAAAGCTCCTGGTTATGGTTTAATTACAGAACAGAAAGTCCTTCTTAAGTTACTCTACATAATTAATGCCGCCCTTAGACTAGAACATGTCCCTAGTCAATGGAAAGTGGCAGAAGTTATAATGGTACTAAAACCCGGGAAACCACCAGCGGATAAAAAGTCATATAGACTAATTTCACTTCTCCCGATAATGTCTAAGATTTTTGAAAAAATTCTACTTAGACGTTTAAGTTTAATTGTGGAAGAAAAACAGCTTATTCCAAATCAGCAATTTGGTTTTAGAAGTAAACACTCAACTATTGACCAAGTACATCGTATAACTGATGTAGTAGAAAAGGCATTTGAACAAAAGCTCGTTTGTTCAGCCGCATTTCTTGATGTTTCCCAGGCCTTTGACACGAAGGCTTGAAATAAAGGGTGATTTTTTATCTATTATCTTTTCGGCAACACTGGTTTAAGCAGCTGACTCACGATTCGTGTTTTGTTTCACTGTCAAACATCTTCAGTTTGGTCTATAATTTAACCATGAATCGTCTTACAAACGAACAATGCTACCTACCGCAACGTACAATTTTTGGTGAATGGGCTCTTGGAAAGGTGGGCGAAGATACACTTTTTCACCGAAAAATTGTGTTCAGAGACAAAGCTCATTTTTGGCTCAATGGGTACGTAAATAAGCAGAATTGTAGATTTTGGAGTGAATATCAGCCAGAAGCATTGCAAGATCTACCAATGCATCCAGAAAAAGTCACAGTTTGGTGCGGTTTATGGGCTGGTGGCATCATTGGGCCGTACTTCTTCAAATATGATGCGAATCGTAACGTAACTGAGAATGGTGAGCGCTACCGTGAGATGATATTCAACTTTTTTTTTGCCCAAAATGCAAAAGCTTGATTTGCATGACATGTGGTTTCAACAAGACTGTGCCACATGCCACACAGCACGCGCAACAATGGACTTATTGAGGGGCGAGTTCAGTGAACACTTTATTTCACGTTCGGGACCGGTCAATTGGCCGCCTAGATCGTGCGATTTAACGCCTTTAGACTATTTTTTGTGGGGCTATGTTAAAGCTCATGTCTATACAGACAAGCCCGCTTCAATTGACGCATTGGAAGACAACATTGACGCATTTATTCGTGAGATACCGGCCGAAATGTTGGAAAGAGTATGCCAAAATTGGACTAAGCGGATGGACCATTTGAGGCGCAGTCAAGGTCAACATTTGCATGAAATAATCTTCAAACATTAAATTATATGGACCGTACTATCGATTCAAATAAAGATTTCATGCATTTTTCTGAATTTGATGCGTTTTTTTGAAAAACTTTCCTATAGGTTTTAAGAAATCACCCTTTATAAACTTAACCGATCCCTACCGGGGAAACTTTTTAGTATTCTAGCGAACTATCTCTCTGATAGACTCTTCCGAGTAAAACACGGAAGTGAATACTCTGCCTTTAAAAATGTAAATGCTGGTGTAACGCAAGGGAGTGTTCTTGGCCCTCTGCTATACCTGCTGTATACGAGTGATTTACCACAAGACGAACACACCATTCTAGGCACATTTGCCGACGACACCGCCATTTTGGTAACAGCCAAACCGGTAGAAGAGTCTACATCAAAATTACAACGTGCACTGGATCAGATACACGAATGGATGAGTTTCTGGCGAATTGTCCCCAATGAAGGCAAATCTGTTCATATCAATTTTACTTATAGCCACGTTGACAACTTGCCAGTCTTTCTAAATCGTGTCCAAATGCCTTTCGGCGATGAAGCGAAATACCTAGGGATGACTCTTGACGTAAAACTCAAGTGGAAAGAACACGTTAAAAAGAAACATGCAGAGCTTGACAAAAAAATACAAAGATATGTACTGGCTTATTGGTAAGCACTCCGAGCTAAGTATTGACAACAAATTGCTTGTATACAAGCAAATCCTAAAACCAGTTTGGACGTATGGCATACAAGTTTGGGGTTGTACCAAAGCAAGCAATATTATATCGACTTTTCAAAACAATGTGCTTAGAACTATTGTAAATGCACCATGGTATATCAGAAACGACTATAGCCACAGAGATCTAGAAATTTTAGCAGTCCAAGATAAAATCAAAAAAACCGCTACAAACATAAGCGCCTCATGGAAGAGCATACAGCACTGCAGTTTATTCGGTCCTTGAGGAAACTAACGTCTTGCGCCGACTTCAAAGGACTAAACCCCTTGATCTCGTGCGATAGCTTACACCCGCCTATGGTTGCGGTGTTAGCAGGAACATTCATTGGAGAGTTGCCTGTCGAACGTAACTAAATCAAGAAATACAAACTACTGGCTAAGTGCTTCACTTAGTTGTAGTCGAACATAACTTTTAAAGGGAGGTGGTTTTAGTGAGTAAAAATCTCACACTTCTTGTCGAAGATTTCCACCCACCCAAGGAAAAAAAATAATTGAGCAGCGTTTCTTAAAAATAGCAAAGAAGGCACATCACGTCGCCGTTCAATAGAGTCTTTGCGATATTGTTGTCTTCTTTCAGTTTATTCGCTCACTTTTGGAGTCTGTCTAGTAGATCCAGGGTGTGCCTCTAAGACCACCCTGGATCTACTAGACAGACTCCAAGAGTCAGCTTAGATATTAGATTATATTCTAGGTTAGGTCGGTTATATGTGTGCCTCATAAATTGAAGCCATCGGGGGTAAACTATTTCTATCATCGATTGAGGTTTGGACACGATTGGACAGTCTTTCGGTTTCATCGGCACACGTGCCATTTGATGCGCTCAACAGACGCGACTGTTCTAATTATTCCACGAAGGTGTAATGGAACTAATTTGAAACAAACGAGATCCCAACCTATTCGCCAATACAGCTGGATAGCGGGGTTGGTTGCAATGTACCAACATGGTCCAAGTTAGCCGGCGATTTCGCTGGCAGCCCAACTACCTAACCTAACATATTCGCCATTGCCTTGTGAATTCAACGCTCGGCATCAATTGTAAACAGTTACTTTGACTAACTACGTTAATTAAGAAAATCAAATCAACAGAGCTGATTTTGGAATTTTGCGAAAACTTAACAGATCCCCCTAGTCACTTTCTCGGTACTACGGAACAATGCTCATGTCACGCCCTTGTGAGTCCATGGCCAGGACAAGATTCAGAAACAGAAGGCATCATTTACTTCCTCCGAATGTAGGAGGTCGACAGCAATCCGGGGGGCTATCCTCCACGATGATATGTGCGTGGAACGATTCCCTCAATTTCTCAGAGCCAACAGACCGCACAAACGAGACACACAGATCAAGGATCTCAAGTCCTTGATGCATAGCCCAAATGTGAGCGCACATATAATCCATAATGGGAAATGTCACAGCCCTCTCGCATGTGTGTGCCGCAATCCGGCATTCGTCCAACTCAATTACCGAGGTTTACTTTGCATATCCAATTCGAATCCGAGACGAATGATGTTTTTAGGAGCCGCCCTCTTCCCCTCCTTTGGACGAAAAACAGCATCTTTGACAAGAAAGGATATTCACCGCATGAATGTGTGAAGCATAGAGGGTCCATCGATCAGCCTATATTAGGCACATTGGGCCATTCTGCCCAAACGCCTAAGCCGCTTTGGAATATGCCCAAGAAACACGAAATATTTTATTAAGATAAATATCCCGTCATTCCGTCCGTTTCTGGGCTGTGTTGTCGTTATGCTGTCCTTTGCCCTGTTGTTTCGCTCCGCCACAACGAGCGGGAGGTCGCACAATGAAGTGGTTGCATTCGAGAGCAGCAGCTGGAAGGGGCAGCCGGCGAGACGCGCCTCCTTTGAGCCAGCAGCTACTAATGTTGAATTATAAATATTGAATTTGTCTCAGCGGACTACGAGGGATAATCGATCACAATTCAAATGGAATTAATCATTTTATGATTTATCGTATGCCCTTCTCTGCTTCAGCGATGGGGTTGGGGATGCCCACTGGGTGGTGCGAGTCGGGTGTCGGTCGGGCTTACGGCGGCCATGACAAATGTGAGTTGTTTGTTCATTCCTTTGGATTATATTTGAAAATTGTTTGAACGCACAATGTCCTGGATTTGTGGCAGTTGGGGAGGGGGGCGGGGGTGTACAGCCAAACCGCCCTCGTTTCACAAAAGAATTATTATGTTCCCAGCTGAAGTGAAAAAATAACGATTTATTTTGAAATTTGTACGTTAATGGCGTGAATGTGCGCCATTTTTGTTTTTGTTGTCCCTTCTGACGACTGCAGAGGGAATGGGCATCAGAGGGAACTGTCATGGCAATACAGTGACATGCAGAAGTTAATGTTTTATGACACAAATCCCTTTGAATGGGGCTGTAATGCTGTGTGTGTATTTTCGTTTCCTTGTTACGACGAACGCGTTTTGTTTGGCTCCAGCAAAATAGCGCTCTGTCGTGCTCGTGTCCTGTCGTTTGCCTTTCATTTCGTGCGACAATATGTACGCCAAGTGGTGTGGAAAATTTCGAGACAGATGACTCATGTGAATGGTGTTTTGCGGGACTTAAGAATGTTTGTACAGCTTTTGTCCTGTGCCCGGGTCCAATGGAGACACTAAGCTGATTTAAGGGGGCTCAGTCGGGATATGTTCGCACATTGACACTTCAAAGAGTGCCACGAAAGCCCATGACATATGAATTGGTTATGTATATTTTATCTGAAGCTCATGGAGGCCTCTTGACGTCTTCACTTCACTCGGTACACACCTCTCTGGCAATAAGAGCCTCGTCAACATATTGCTTGTTTTGCTGTAGATAAACGTGGGAAAACAAATTTATTTTCGGAACTGGAAGTGTGCAGAATTGTATTCGTTTCGGGAAATATGGTGTCCCTGACTTTTGTTTGAACTTTTCTATTTTTCTAAACTTTTGTCTGTGGTTGTTTATTTTAGGAAAAAAATTAACTTTGAGTCACCGCGCCCACATCTTTTTTTGTACGCTCACTGGTCTTGGGCTATGATGGAACATTTTGTGGGACGAAGGCACCTCCATCTGGCAAGGACACAGGCTCTTGTAGATAGTGTATGGACCAAGCTGACAAAAGTCAGCTCAAGTGCGTACTCTGCGGGAACGCGGGGCCCACCGCCAACTATCGGGGTTGCCCTAAGTTCCAGGAGCTTTAAACAAAGACAGTTCTGCACAAGCAGCCCCCAGTGAAAAAAAAATGACGGGCAACCATACCCGTCACCCCTCAATTGACCTACGCCCAAATGGCGCCCGGCCAGAGGAGTACGGAAAAGCAGCGACTACCAAAGGTAGCGCCGCAAGTCTAAGTGCCAAGGGCACACGATCCAACGATCCTCCATTGAAAGGCGTATGGATCGGTTAGAGGAGTAGGTAAGCCAAATTCTGGCGCTCCTGCAGTCATGATGGCTGCGCAGACGGAGAGCACCTATAAGATCCTTGCAGTGAATGCAAATTCATTGATAGGGATCCCACGAAAAAACGAGCTCTATAAATTGCTGGACGATCAAAGCCCAGAGCTATTGCTGATAAGCGAAACCAAGCTAACCCAGAGAGGCACATTGGAACACAGTAATTATAATGTTATTAGAAGAGACCGGCCCATTTCCAGTGGTGGAGGCGGTGTTGCGATCTTAATTAAAAATAACATTAAATACGAGGTAGTGTATAGTAGTGAAGTACGACGGTTTCAGGAGTTGGAGGCCTGCATCGTGTGCATTCCTCTCCTAGCTCCAGAACGACTATATCAGAGCTCGATTCACTCTTTCGATGTCTAAGACTGGACTCGGAGGAGAACTATTTCATTTTGGTCGGTGACTTAAATGCCCGACATGGATATTGGGGAAACGCAGTTTCCAATTATAGAGGGGACCAGCTTTACAGCTGGTATTGCTTGCACAGTGTCGAGTATAGACTCGATTTGAAAGCAACAGAGATCTCGTCATACCCCAGAAGCGGTTCCACTGGAATCCACTGTTGAGCACCTGCTTTTTTTAACCGAAATGGCTTTGAATCGATGCTTTGTCACGAGGCACGAATGTCCTCATCACTCTTGACAGACCTTGACAAACCAAGGATAAGGTGGTTGGACCAAAAAAGAAACTGGTCTGGATTCGCTGTTGACTTAGAGTCGATGGCGGAGGATCGGGTGGACTGGAGATCTCTGGAGCGTTCTTTACTCCCGCAACCCCTTTAGTGCAACAGATGGGATGATAAAATTAAGTCTTGGTGCCTTATTTGCTGTAGATTTTAAAACGACTAACGTCTGAATTGAAGGAACTTCTGGTTAAGGACCGGCACATGAACTCGCAGAAAGCCATGGCTTATCAATATTTGGAGTGAAGAGGATAGCAAAACGAGGATCAGTTGAGAGTTTCAAAAGCAATTACGGAAGGAAACGCTAAAGCACAGCAACAATCATCATCACCATCGTCTTCTGACCCGCATGATCCACTAAAGAGGTCGCGAAGGTAAGCCACGCACTAGAAATCTCCAGACAACTCGATCCTCCGCCATCGACTCTAACTCATCAGGAGCTATTCCCAAGCGCAACCCGGCGAGTTTTTGGACTTTGTCCAACCACCGCGTCCTGGGTCGGAATCGTTGAGTTCCTCGCGCACTGCCGCGCACAGCAACAAATGATCGCAAAATTGAAATCGACCCCAGGAAGACTTCCTCGTAGTCAGCATTAGTCATACATACAAGAAGACGCAATATTATGGGGCAGTGGGAAGAAGGAAGCTTATGCTCCGTCAAACAAATATCAAAAATCGACTAGTCTCGGCAAAAAAGGATTTGAAATATGGTCCGATGAATGTAAACTTCGAGTTAGAAGACTCAAACCCCAAGAAGTGAGTGTGTTGCAGACCATCTGATAGACTTAGCCAAAGTCAGGTGCAAAAAAAGTCATGGTCTGGGGATTTTTCTCCTTCAGCGGCATCGGAAATCTCGTCAAAATAGACTTTAAAATGACGGGTCCTGCTTGCGTCAGCATTCTAAAGGAACATTTAGGTTTTTCTGCTTCGAAAATGGCTCTTAGGAGGTTCTGCGTTCCGACACGATACCGACCTATAGCACACAAGCTGAGTAGCTAAAGAGTTTTTTTTTTCTTTCAATAATGTTAATGTCTTTGAGTCCAGTCCCAGACGTCAATCTGATTGAGCACCTTTGGACCATCATAGACGAGTGTTAAGTGAATTCTCGGATTTAATTTCAAGAATAATTTGATGCAGAGCTCCACTTCGGAGATATTCAGCTTTAAAGTGAATAAACCTAGGCGCCCACAGTCCCAATTCCAAGAATCCTGGGAATATTGACTTTTGGCCTACATGCGTCACACTCACTTGACCGGAATAAAATACGAACACAACACTATTCATGTTGACTCTCATTATGCCGCAAAATTCCGTTTGCATAACTTTGTCCTTCTAATGAATCTATTATCTATCTTCTAACGGACTTTCTTTCTAACCCAACGAAGGACTTAACGATTTCTTTTATGAATGTACAAAAATATGTCCAAGCCCCCTTCCACACCGCCCCTCTGCGACGAGCAAAGAAAAAGACGCAAACGAGCGATACCCACCTCATTGTCGAAGAAAGGACTTCGTTTCCAAACTCGTTAGCATATCCATGTCTTTTATTCTCTTTAACGACTGCCCACACAACTGCGACGGAAAATATCAAATCGAATATTGGCCAAAGCGAACAAAAAGAAAGCACGAAAGACACTCCCGCCTAAGATTGCCTCTACCACCACTTCCTCATTTTTTTCTGTTCGTCTTCCTTTTTTCGTTATCTCTCATCTGCGTTGAGTATCTTTGGCAGGGATGGGAATGGGGTGGCTGTGGGGGGAAAGTATCAGGATCATCGAGGCCATTAAAATAAGCTCTGTATTCAAGTCGTCTTCTTCTTAGGGGTCATTAAGTTCAGGCAACGAACAATGATTTCGTTTTTTTTCTTCCTTGCTACTTCTCGGCCACCTAACACAGCCCCCCCCCCCCCCTCCAGTGGCCTTTCCACGCGAATAAACCAAGCCACCCACCAAAGGGACGCTGGGAAAAAAAATGCACAAGCAAAATACACGAAACGATAAGAGCATAATAGACGGATCTACCCATTTGCAAATTGTGATAGTCCTGCCTGCACACTGGCAGCCGGTGCAGAGGTCCCTTAAGCCAGCCAGTTCACACGGCCAGGACACGGCAATTCGCGAGTGGGTTAGTGGCAAACTGATGATTTTGATTAGAACTTCACATCGTTTCAGGGAATTAAAATCATAAAAAATTGAATCACTTTATGACCACAAAGGAACGCCGTCTGGATGAGCTTGTGTGTGTACGGCGTGGAGGTCTGCCATGCCGGCATGCAGGGCTGCGATTATTTGAATTCGTGGGAGGTCTGAGCCAGAGCTCGACAGGAAATTATTTTATAGCGACATCGCGGATTAGTCCGATGGAGCGAGGGGTAATTTTTGAGTTTCTATGAAATTAACCCTTAAATTTATTAAGAAATCCTTCCAGGTTAGTGGAATAGCACTTTATTTGTCGGTGTGGTTTGTGTTCGCCTTCAATCAACAAAATGGTAGTGGTAGTTTTTTCGGAAGTAAATAAATGACAAGTAGGTTCGGCGGTTGTGGTGGCGTTTCTGTTATATTCCACTAGCTATGCAAATGTCATTTGTGTACATTATGGGTATTTTCTGGGGATTGTTCAAACTGATTGAGGTTGTAAGAGTCGTTTATCCCCAAAATTACGCTCAGGCATTGTTGTATGTTCTTTGAAATGAAGCGAATTCAGACATGGAATAGCACTGAATAAGTAAAATCAAATAATTTTTGCAAATAATTTTGTGTTATACTGTAAAATATACTCAGGGGATCCTCTATGTCCGAGTTTGACTGTGAGGTTGATATTTAGTACTGTTTTTAGTACTAAATTTGTTGAGTTACTAATTGCGTCGAGCTTTTTGACTCATGTGTCAGTTGCAAAGAAGACTGCTTGCATAATTGACCTCTTTCCTCGTAAGACTTTGTTTGCCATTTTTGTCATAACGTTGCTTTATAGTATGCGTCGAATTTGTACAACAGCAGGGAGTACGAGTCTCCCTTGGAGCCACTGTATTTTTATTTATTATAAGCGATCCATTTGTTCCTTCAAGAGAGACTTCTAAGAAACCGGAAAAAGAACGTAAAAACCGCCTTATATCGCAAGAATTGGCAAATTTTGATCACCAGATGAGTAAATTATCTCGTTGGCACCACTATCTTTCTCGTCCGTATGTTGGAATGTACAACAAGACCAGGCGCTCATTATTAAGCTACGCGTACCAATACTGGACTCCACAAAGCTTACAATCAGCTATCAAAGCTCGTTGATTTTGTCCAACTAATCAGACAAGGCCCTGTTCTACAAACTGAGGACTTTTAATTGAAGTTCGGTCAAGGATTCTGGGTCAAGTCAACAGAAATTTCGATTTAATGTTGGGTAGTTAAAAAATCTCCGATTGGTTTGTGCAATTATGACCCTGTAACAACATCTGTCATTCAGTTTTCGTTTTTAACACGCTCCATCGCCAACATTTTAGGGCACCCTTCTAGAACTACATGCTGAACAAATGCACTCATTGTGGTGTTAGCTATAATTCCCTTTAAACTTTCAGGTAGGACACATCAAGTCGAGACTTGGCGATGAAAGGAATTCCAGATCGAGCAGTGAGTTAGACTATGTGTGGCACTACTAAGTTACATAAATTCATATTAAGACAAACAACTGTAAGCATTTAAGCCGTATCCTAGGTATTTTGTCACCATCGCCGTCAGCCAACATTACATATGCAATAACCATCGGGCGCCATTTGGGAAAATTTGTTCGATAATAAACTTTCTCATCACTTTACGTCAAATAGTTGAAGCATAGGCAAGACAAATATCCGTGTGTAGTTGCTGTTCACTGGGGAAAAAAGAAAATATGTACCTTTAACCTCCCCTACCTAAACGGTGAACGACTATCCCTCTCCACTAAGCCTTACTACTTCGGAGTCTATCTAGATCCTAAGCTCAGCTGGAAAACTAATCAGGTCCAGCGGATTAGGAAGCCAAGTATAGACTCCTATGCCCGCAATAAAACTTTCGGAAAAAAGTGGGACCTGCAATCAAATCTAACTAGGTGGATGTATACAGTCGTGATGTGCCTCATCCTCACTTATGGGTCACAAGTCTGATGGCCGGCCATTAAGTAAAATACAATCTCACGAAACTTATAATAATAAATAATATGGGTGGTGCTACAGCCCGTAGACGGCCAGGGCCTAGCTTCTCAGCAACCACTCGTGTTGTGCGTGCTATTGTTCTATCACGAGTGGAAGGGACCTACAGTTTTATGCTGACTCCGAACGGCCAAGTTTGAGAAGATTTTTCTAGACAGTTATACTCTTTGAGCATTGTCAGTGACTCGAAAGAGGTGGGTCGTGAAAAGTATTTCATTTCGTACCAGGAATCGAACCTAGACAGATGGTCCAAGAGCGTAGGAGTCGACGCACATACCCACAACGCCACGGGCCACCAACCAACGAAACTAAACAAGTGCATATTGCATAGGTACCACAGGCGCGATAAGGACTACGCCTACAGACGCTATAACGATCATGCTCCATCTTCTACCTATCGACTATCGAAAAACAGTGATAATTACGGGGCACATGTCGATAGGAGATTACGCAGTTAGACTAGGAATTCCTCAAAACACTTGCTAGAGCAAGGCAACGGCCTCTAGGCAAATCCTTCATTGAATCCTTGTGCGAATCCAAACGCGAATTGAAGCCAGCTGATAACGGCATGCGTAGAACATACACCGATCGGGTATTTCAACATCAACGGTTGGATGACCAGAATTCACACTAAATTCTCTTTAGCGATGGGTCTCATTTTTCCACTCGGTGCTGGAGGATGCTTACAAATCAAAATAGTTGCATCTGGATCTGGAGGAGCATCCAGAAAACGTCACTCAATCCTGCTTCTTTTTTTTGTGGGTGAAGCTGGGCTCCAACCTATAAGTCTCTCCAGCTACCGCAATAACTGGCTGGCTTGCTTCTTATTCCGCACATCAAGTTGGATGAGCTCCTTCCTCACTTGTTCCCCAGCCTCGGAATCGTAGACTTGTCGCTCCACAGTCTTTCGAAAACGAGGAAGTTATACCCGTCAACGACAGTTTACATCGCTAAAGCAACTGATTCTTTTCGACTCAAAGCAAATGCATATATGGATGTGTAAGGCGTTTGGTTTTAACCAGACGATGCCACAACAAGATCCTTTTTAGCTCCTTGGAAGACACATTTCGAATGTAAGCTGATCCAACTTATTTTCCTTGCTGTGAGGCTATGCAAAGGAACGCCCTTGCGTACGCAATTCGCAAACGAATATTTTTTAAATTGTCGAGTTATAGTCCGATGTATGTCAGAAACGCATCGAAAGCCTTCTCCACGAATGAAATTCCACGAATCCATTAGTTCTGGCACGATTCGAACAAGCTATTGAAGTAAACATTTCATCAAAATCTAGATCAGGAATGTGTTTTACTTAAATTTATTTCTGGAACCACAAATTGGATGACCCTGTGAACTTGAACAGACTGTTTGCCCTGTATTGTCGATTCCATGTGCATGACGAACAGCGGATTCAAGACGACACCGTCACGTCCAGGCAGTGTATTAAATTTCCGAGTGAGCGAGAAATCAACAGCAAGTCTATTAAATAAATTGAAACCCCGTCCACTTTCGAAAACAAAACTCTTCTAAACCAAAACTCAAAAAGTATTGTAAAACTTTTCCCTCCCCCGCACGCCGTTGAATACTTAATTCTTTTCCTCCCCTCGCTTCCGCTTACAGCAACGACATTGTGACGCCAATTACCACAGATATTCCGAGAAACACAAATTGAATAATAGCCTGCTCCCCGTTCAAGGAAGAAGGAAAAAAGGAACTTTTTTTAACTTGTATCTATGTATCTATTAACTGGCACAGATAATTTGAATAACAAAGTTTTCAGCTCTCGCCCCCCCAATTGATCTATGGAATCTGCAAATCACATAACCATGTTTATGGCGTTTATGATTTCCTATCAATTTCTCTTCGGTTCGGGGTTGGACCTCAACCAGTTCCTCAATCAGCCCCTTGGCCATTTACCACACAAAAGTTCAAAACTTATTTTATTCTTGCTCTTCTCCTTTCATATTTCGATCCGTACTCTCGAAGTACCAATAAAATGGTGTTTTTTTTTCCTTTTTTTTTCATCGTTAATGGCAACGAGACCAGGATACTTGTTCTGTTCGGCTTTTTTTTTTTTTTGTCAGTTGGCCATCCATTTGCCTTGCTCTTTGAATTCGATGTGTTGTTGGGTGAGAGCTACGGCTGCTGCTCCTGCTGTGGCCAGACGTAATTTTTCATCATTGCGTTAGTAATAAAATTTATAGAGAAAAATCCATAAAAAGCATTTATCCGTTCCGGTGTATATTTTTTATTATTTTATTATTTTTTCACATTTTTCATTTGAGCGAATGTGGGTGTGGGTGTGTGTGTGTTTTGGACTTTGCCAAAGTTCAATATTCAGAGAAATGTTCCAAGCCATTATTTACCAGCCGGAGTGTATAATAAACACATAAAAAACTTTGGTCTTTATTTGAAGGCATCGCAAGAGAAGAAACAAAAAAGGGAACAAAAATGAGGCAGCGTGTGTCTGCAAGAGACGAGAGGATGGCTATGGGCAAAAGTTTCATATTCATACTCGAGTCGATGGTGTGGGTGGTGGTGGTGGTGGTGGCGGGGTGAAATACAACACACACATAATGAGAGTATCTATCACAAAACTTTGCGCGTTGTCAGTCACCGCAGAGAGTGGCATGCAGAACGTTTATGTCAGAGGATCATGATGGGCTCGACGGAATGATTTTATATCTCCCCACTCCTCTTCAGTTCGCACTCAACAATTTGTGCGACAATTTGACGAAACGAAACCCATCAAATTTGTCGTCAAAGAAACATTTTTGAAGTGAATTTTAAAGACGACACAATCTGCACCAATTACCTTAGGTAATCCGCAAGACACTGCCTCCCTAAGACCACTACATGCTCCCACTGAAACGGAGGGCTGCCAAGCCATCGATCTGAAAGTGTACAAGGATTGTTCAAAAGGTGAACTTAAACCTCAACCAACAAAATCCTTAATCCCGCGATCTGTGGCAGCTGCCTCCAGTTTCGCGTACCAAGTTGGTTGAGGTGCTTCTCCACATACACGAGTAACCTTAGACACCGGAGTTCTCTGCTGTGTTGACCTAATTCTTCGCTAAAATTATTTCAAAAGTCAGGTTTCCCTGGAAGCAAATTTGCTCCGCAAAATCAGTTTCCGGTTTCCTCCTACGCCATTGCAGTGTTTGGTGGACCAGTGTGCAAGGATTATCAGTTTCGCTAAATTACGTGGGGATGCCCTTATCGACTTGCGAACGTGCAGCAACTGGGTGGCTGGTAATGATTGTCACACGGAATGACTTGGCCGAAACTAGATCCAACACGACTTTTGGGAAGAATCACACGATTCAAGTCTCAGAATTCAGTTTGGCTTTACGTATTGAGACTTCAGACGGTGGCTTCCTTTTCATTTTCTTGAGCATCGTATGTCTTCTTGGAGCAAGCAACGCATTCGAGTCAATGCTGCCCCGGGAAATTCTGGACGTAAGAAATACAAAATAACTGTCTGGGCCTTAGTCCCTGAAGGACGAATCCGGATACATTCCCAGTAAGCTGAGTATACCTCAACTCAAGCAGATTCTGTGCTTACTTTAAATTACACGTCATCAAGTGAGGTGCACGTACGTGTAATTTACGTGATCGTGTGTGCTAAATGTACGTGATCTATATGAATGCGTACAACTACGTGATCACGTACGTTCATGAATATCGTGAAATTCAAGTGAATTTAGATCACGAGGTATGTGAAACGCACTATTGAGCTCACAAAGTAATTTTACGTTCATCACGTGAGCACTTACACACCTGAAGTCGTCGGAAATCGGCTCAAGTACCTAGCTTACGTGTTCATTGCTTGGTAGAACGTACAAGCGGGTTAATTTTTTGGCAGTCAACATGAGGGCACATTAGGTACACGGGTATAGCTTGGTCCTCTCAGAGACGACGGCCTCTGTACTCAAAGTAGTCCAACCAAAGGAAAATGCCTTTAATTTGACAAACTTACTTAATCATGCGTTTACCGAAAGACCTTATTGGTGGCGCATGGTAATTCAAGTCATGCCCGTACTAGCGCTCCCAGTGACATGGGTGTTTTTTGCAAAATCTTCTTCATCTTAGAGAGGCATAATTCCGGGTTTAAAAAGCCGTGAAAAGGAGCTCTGAAGGAGGCAAAGCAACTCATCTGCAACGCACCTGCTGTCAAGACATCTCCATTGTAATCGAATGACAGCCTTACTCGATTTAATCGTACCCTTGTTACTTCCTCGTCCGTCTTCAAACGTCACATTATTCTCATCCAATTCCCATCAACAAGTGATACACATCAATCAATCTCCGATTTCACATCAAAACCACATCGCATTCCAACCAACCCCCAGCGACCGACAAGAGAATTCAATAAAGCATCAAGGAGTCCTGTCATCTCCCTAATGCCGTAACACAATTACAGATACTTAATCTGGGGAAAATCCTTCGGCACAAATTCCTGGCTTTGGACCCATTGAATACATCAATCTTTGCGAGCGAATGGCGACAACAGAGCGCCATCGCCGCAGCAGGTTCTTCAAAAAAGAATCGAAAGAAAGACCAAGGGAGTAGTAGTCCTTTGAAAATCGTATGCAAATTATTCATCAGTTCTGATTAGAGGTTCCCCGGGAAAAAAATGAAGAAGGCCCGGGCCATTCCCCCCGGGGCCTCGGCTACAAGAGTGCAAATCCCCCAGCTGCCAAAAGTTCAGCTGATTGTTGTAGCTCCTGTAATGGAATGAGGGATACTTATCATATTTATGGGAATTCCTTTCGAGGGAATGTTCCATTCTGGTCTCTCGTCCTGGTCCTTAGCACACAATAACTATCTCTCTGTGGCGAGGATGATATTAAGCCGAAACCAATGAAAAAGGGATCAATGGCAGGAATATATGGACATAATGAGAAAAGTTGTTTTTTTTTCCTTTGCCTTTGCCATGGCCTTTCCTTTGCAAACCCTCGCAAGCGGGGGCGAACGATATGAGTCCTTTGTGGTCATAATTTATGGGCAGACAAAGAGGTGGGCCATTCGTGCGGCAACAGAAATTGAGCGGGGGTGGCTTTCAATGGATGGGCAATGGGAGCACCACAGCGTGGGGGTGCCACCGGAGCCGCTCAAGGTCACAGTAACATCGAAATAAGATTGAACGGTGAGTTGTTAACTTTCGCTTATTGGTTGCGCAACTACGCGTGGGTCTCGGACAACTGACACAGTACGCATCACTGTGGGAACGCTTTAACGAAACGCACCATTTTAACGAGGAACAATTTGCAGTCAAATCGGCCGCATTGATTCAAATTAAACGAGTGCGCATTTCAGGGTTTATCATTTGATTCGACAGGAATGAAAATAATAAATTGGCAAAAATTAATTAACATCCAAAAGCCACACGCGGGGATATCAATTACTCCCGAACGCTGTTGCACACCTAAGTGAAATTCAATTGGCAGTGTGCACGAGTCGTCCACATTTGTCGGCAGGTTTGGCAGAAATTAAGCCACAACTGACCGGAACAGCGGCGAATAAATGAAATGCAAATAATTTAATCATCAATTTAAGACATAATTATTCGAATCGATAGCCGGTTTGAATAAATTATTAGCACTCGAGAGGAATGCAACGAAAAAATCTGTGATATACTGCGGAATGAGTTAAATTTTTGGAACTTATGTAACGAGGGTATGACGACGCTAGCTCATGTATGTGCCGGTAGCTGAGGGCATTCCGATAGTCGATGGTTAAGGATCGTCTGTTGATCAGCATCATGATCATCGAGAGAACGTCAGCAATAGGAGCTTACTTGACAGACAAGACAGAAAAGAGTCAATAAGTGCTTTTTATGTTCCAGGTCGATTTTTCTTGGCCATTAATGCGGTTTAGGTGACGTATTTCACAGCTATAATCAGTGAGTAGTAACAATTTATTGCCAAAACTGATCCCCAAAATTCAGATCATAACTCCGTCGTTTAAAAGAAAAGCAGAAGACTTGACTCAATCACTGTCCAATCGAGACTTAAAGTACATTTCGGAGCGCACTTCTAAGATGACCTAGGCGACCTGAAGGACACGCATGTGGCCTCTAAATTGACTTTTCGCTACATTGATAGGTCCATCTGGTTTACTGATTAGTGAAAACCCATTTCAGCTATTTGAATGGATTCGATGGAGGTGCCCAAGGGAAGGACAAATCAACTTATGTGCTGTCCTCAAGCAAGGTCATAGAACATCGACGTCTTAGACAAAGCACTACAATGCGCAACTATAACGTCGAGGTAGTTAAGGCCTTCGTCTAGATCAAGTTCAGAGTAACTCTTGCCAAACGTTGTTTCCATGGGCTCAAGCGGCAATTTAGTAATAGAGCCGTTTTACGAAGGACCAAGTTGACTCTTTATAAGACAGTGGTCATTCCAGTTCTGCTGAATGACGCAGAGGCATGAGCAATCTCAAATGCGATTGAAGTCCTTGGTCTCTTCGAGAGAAAAGTGTGATCGTGTGATATTTGGTCCTGTTTGTGTTGACGGCATTTGAAGGAGAAGATGCCCGGTCCAAACGGAAGGAGAAGAATCGAGGCACCACACTTGTCGAGAGATTCAGCGCTATAAGTAGGTGCGGTCATAGGACTAGCTCTGTCCTTTAGAATGAAGGTTATTGCTCAGAGAAGAGAAAGAAAGGAAATGCTCCGTACTACGAACAAGGTCTGCATGGGCCTGCATTTTCTCCCTATTTGCTCGACCCTTCGGTCTTTTAGACGCGCACACTTGGAAGCCTATTTCTGTAACAGTCTACTCTCATTCATTGCAACCACCAAGTACTGCTTCTATGGGGATTAGTTGATGAAAACCTCGGAGGTCCACCAGAGACAAGAGACTTCGAATTGGCAAATATAAAGTCATATTAATCAGGACCTTGTCCCAAACACTTATATCTCCCCTTTCGCTTGCAGCAAAAAGGAAAATGAAGAAAAATTCACCCCAAAACTTGTCACATCATCAAATGCAAACCCAAACAACGTGACGAGTTGGGCAAGATTCAGAGAAGAAGACTTAAGTTTGGTGAAACTCTAACAAAACACATTCTAATGAGCAAAGTCATGCGACCACGTTGCCCAAAACTCGTCGCATGTGTGCTCCTCGACATCAATCGGAATTCCAATTTGTGCTGATTTCGTTAAATATCCCCCCCCACACACACACACACATACACACGCAAAGAGCGATAGAGAGCTTCAGATACTCATTACTCGCCCGAACCAGAGCAGAACTTCTTCACTCACGCTCATTACACACGAAACATCGTCTCGACCTTCAAACTACCCATTGCAGATACTCGCCGTAAACTTCGTACTTAACCTAAAATAATCTAGTGCTTGCAGCAATTCCGCAAAGCGCTTTCAATTTATTTAATGGACTAACCAAGGACTTTCGGAATGTAATTTTCTCTCGTTGCAATTACGTATAAGTGAACGGTGACGGCACAAGGACCGCCCGCCTGCCCGGCACGGCCCCATCTCTCAAGCAGCAGCAGCGCCGGCCGACTGTCATCGTTCGTCATTGCATCTGAGTTCTGGTGTGGATCAAAATAGAGTGCGCTCCGACACTCATTTCCATTTGAATACTCGACCTATATCCGCATGGCTTCCCATTAACCGCACAAATTGGGAATCTGTCATCGGGTGGGATGGGATAGGACTTACCCAAAATTTCGACCGTGTGAGTGATTTCACGGGGCTCCATCGTTGCAATTTGGCAGATGTAGTCGCCTGCATCTTGTGGTACGGCGTCCCTGATTTGAAGGTTGTACCCATTGATGAGTCGCACTCGTGGATCCGGAGTGACTTTCACCGAGCCGGCTGTCAGTATCGCAATGCCCCTCTTCCAAGCGACCACGTACGAATCTGAAAGACACACAAGAAGACACACGTTGCATGATAAAGGAAGTGCGTATGCAGTTTAAAATTCAATTAAAGGGGTGGAAACGGGGGGAGGCACACTTTCAGCTGCAATTAAATTGAATGTTTTTGTAATGGGCACAGGCAGAGGATCCATGGCGTGGCACTTCAACTGCTGTGCACACAGTCGCACGGATGAGTGCATGATGAGGGCGCACCTTATTCGCGTCTATGGGTAATGAGGGGGTGAATCGCAAATTCAGTCGAGCAGGTGATGCATCATGTAAGAACTGCGAACGCCGAGGCTGACAATGACACCTCCATCCGGTGCGGGGCGCCTTCATCAGAGTTGTCGTCATCATCGCCGGCGTTCGCCGGCTGAGGGAAGAAATCAATTCCGATTCAAGAGTCAAAAGGCGAAAATCAATTTGAATTTTCATTACACGTCTACCCAGTACCCGGGCCCAGTCGCCTTTGCTTAGTATTCATGGGATTCGTTAATAAAGTGGTTTCCTTGCACCATCGCTAGAGTGGGGAAATGAATAACAAGCCAAGCCAGCAAACCAAACGGGAACGAAGGACCAACGCGGCTCGGGGAGTGTGGAGTGAAAAAAAAAAAGAAGAAATGCAAATATGCCATGAATTGAGCTCAGGGACGGACTTGGTTGACGGAATAAGTGGGGCAGGAATGCGGCATTTTTATGTGGACACTTTTGGTTCACTGGGTTTTTTTTCAATTTTTTTTCGGTTTTTTTTTTCGGGTCAGTGTCGTCGTTTGGGATTGCCCTCGTACTTCGTCACCATTCAATTAACGTTTTTGCAATTCCTGCTCTACCTCCACAGTGCTGGGCCGCCTGCCACTCGTACACTCATTTCAATCTCAATGTCGAAGAGTGTTTGTTGGATTTTATTTTTTCACTCAAAAGTTTTTGATTGTTTTTACATTTTTTTTTCTTTTCTCTTCTTTTGTGGCTTCATTCAGAGCGAGCAGTTCACAGTGAACCTTGTGCCAAATGGGAGGCATTTTACGACATCACAGTCAGCAAGGAAGGGTTGCCTTGGCTGCTTCGTGTTTTATGTTCCACAACCTAGGCATCTCGTAAAGAGGTCCGTGGCACAGCAGGGGGAGGGAGCAGCCGAGGGAAACGCAATCACGGTGCACCATGGGCAGTAGTGTGTGTTCAGAAGATTGATATTAGGCCAGGCATTAGATCAAGATCATCGATCACACTTCATGGGATGGTCGGAAGGAATGTGTAAACACACGAAAGTCTGTGCAATTCAAGACATTCGACGCTAGACACAGAGGAGATACTCGGCAAAGGATATCTATTTGGAAGCTCTCCCGTCATTGAATGATAAAGTGCATTTATGAGGCTCATGAAAGTCGATCCAAGAAGATGTGGCACTTTGCATTAGCCCCAATTGTTGAGCTATCAAGACGTGCAAGATCAACGCAGTGTCTACTGGGGAGTACATGCAAGACTCCTTGACACACTCACGAGTAGTTAGCGTGCCACATCTTCTAAGCACCTTCTTGGCTCGTCTCTCACTTTGACGCAATATCCTAGAAGGCTAGCTTTTGAAAGATCTCAGCGAATAAGAGGAATCTCTCGGTAGTCTGCGAAAATTTGGGAAAAGGGCTACCAAAGGCACTGAAGAAGTTCAATCTTTTCGAAGCTTCATTGTATCAGCGGTTGTACTTCAACCCCGCAAATAGGTTAGGTTCGGTATGTGGGCAGACTGGGGGTAAGCCCACGTCTCACTATCTTCACTTAGATATTTGTTCCTTCCTGAAGGTCTTGCAAGAAATGTTCTCCCAATATGCTATGTCTGAACAGGCAGAGACTGGGGCTGTGACCAAGTGACAACATGGACGCAGCCTCTGCATGTCAAGTCGTTGCCTAGTCCCCTTCATTGTACTTCAGATGATTATGGCCAGTTAGAGCTCGAACTACCACCACTAGGAACATTTTGTTGCATTGAAGGAGTTTATCAGTTTGCGCTGTCCAACTTGGGACAGAGCATCCGAGTGGTCTCGGAGCTGGTTAGTGTGTTCAACCTTTTATTAGCTTCCTTTATGATAACACCCTTAAAAGCCGCAAGAGTTGGTTTGGTTCATATGATTGCCATGGATGCGTCGATTTCGGTGATTCGACCCATTTCCTGGTAAGTTCACTGCGTAGATGCGTAGTTTGAAAAGGAGACTGGCATCCCAGAGGATATCAGTTTTACCGAGCCAAGCTCTTGTCAAAAATTGGTGTTATTTCCAAACGCCAATGTAAGCACATTTGTCTGACATCACCGCACAGGATCTGGAGTCTTGGGTTTGGAGTCTTGCAGAAGATGCTCGAACCGGGGTGCTATTGCTATTGACAATGATGCTCCCCAGAAACTGAGTCAAACTCTGTTTGGGAAGGAAAGCATAGGGGAGCCGTTGAGAACACTTATTATGTACATACGAGCATTCGAAAATATTTGTCTTAAGTCCACAAGAAAATGTAAATTGGCGTGTTCTAAGTTGACACCAGCAGACGCTTATGTTTTCTACACTGACACCTGAAAACGAGTCCAAACTCGACTGAACATCGCCGCTGGGCTGATCTCCACAAATTCAGGTGACATCTGTGACTGGCCGAACATTTGGAAGACTGTCCAATGTCAAGCCACGCGAAAAGCTCCTTCAACACATACACAGTGACATGACGATCGGGTACTGGATAGGCAAATCCGAAGATCAGACAACCTTCGCAAGATCGATACTGCATCGATGGATGGTTCTAAAAGGATTCAATTGCATTGGCCATCACTCATCCGCAACCAGAGAACAGGGTTAAGCAGAGTTCATTTTGAGATGCATGGTAAAAATCATCAGAAAATAATTGATTTGGATTCGGTCTGCCGTAAAGGACTATAAGATCCTTGTTGGATTTCCGAGATGCAAGAAATAAAGGGCATGACTATGAGTTTAATGGAGCTGCTTGGGCTTTAAGAGATATTCACTGAATCACTCCGTAGATGTGTCGCATGGAACAATGCTTTGTCATGACCATGGCTGAAATGCATCATTTTATTTTACTAAAATTCAGCGCTCATGATGAGTAAGTAAATATGTTCGTCGACTTTCCCATCACAGCCTGATAAAAAGAGGAACTGCCAACTCTCTCGAGTCACTAACACGGCTTCCCAAAACATAGCCCGTTGGAGGCTAGGTGAACCCAAGTTCCCTCCCATGCATGGACAACGCAGACGTGACAGTTTATAGACAGGCCCAAGGCTGATCTTTGATCGATATTGACTTCTTTAATTAATCTCAAAGTCAACACACCTCTCCTCTCGTTGGAATACTCGGCCAATGCAATGTTGTCTGCCACTTAAATGAGTACATTATTTTCTGCTCATTGATAGTAGCCCAAGCATACTCCACGGACTCCCGGTAGAAGACTGACGCCTTCCAGTTCTCTACACCACATAAGAATATGTTCGACATTCGTATTCTCTTCCAGTATTTGTGTAGTATGCTGGTTTACAGATTAATTGTTGCCTTGCCACTCGAGGGACATCAGAGACGAGATTTGAGTCATCTTTAGTTTATTGATGGGCTTGAATTTGCAATCAGGTCGAAGTACATGCGTGGTAGCATACAAAACATTCATTCAAGAACACACGAGAGATCTCCTGGCGACCCGATCCTCGGCCATTGACTCGAATTCAGCAGAAGCTCAAACAGAAGCGATACTAAGAGAGTTGTCGGACTTGGTCTTGGGATCTGCCAAGCAGTAGCACACCCGATGGCCACGATTACATTGGTGACTCGTCTCGGATGTCGTGATGATGAGGACATTATCGTCCATTACGTAGGACTAGCTACCTACGTAACCAAAATATCAAGGTATAGCCCTTTCCGTTCAAAACAGCAGCTGATCAAGTTCAGTTCCTCTCGCACTGCCGCGTTGCCTAACCTGTCACAGTGAGTAACTAACACAGGCGCACGAAGAAATCTTATCTCGGCAGTAATAAATTTGTGACTTGAAAGATATTCGCCGGTGGCTTAGGAATACACGTTCATTAAGGTGTCAAGCAAGGCCATGTAAAGGGTCTTCCAATAGGGACTTCCGAACTTTGACATTCCCAGTTGATAGCGGCCATATTGTTGAAGTTGCGTCTCTTCAATTGGCTGTCATTTATTCAGTTTTGCCAAATCGCAATGGATGGACATAGCGTTCAACAACACGTGCAAATGGAATTGATTTATCAAAATGGGTGTTCTGTTCGGGCAACGTTCCGTTTGATTCGCCTGCTTCACCGTCGCAACAAGATGAGCCCCATTTCTGGATGAAGCGGTACGTAAACAGACAGAAAGGAAGAATGTGAAAGAAATGAAAAAGTCACTGTTTGCAGTGGATTTTGGGCGTCGTCGGTTCATATTTCTTTGAGAGCGGCTTTGGTCAAGCCATCACCGTCAACGACGAGCGCTGTAGGTAGATGATTACCAACTTCTTTTGGCCTGATTTGGATGATGTGGGCACCAACGACATGTGGTTTCAACAGGACGGGCGGCGCTACTTGCCACACAATCTCATTCAGTCATCTCAGGTGGAGGTGATGTCAACTGGCCAACGAGATCGTGCGATTTGACCCCGTTAGATATTTTCTTGTGAGGTTTTCTAAAGTCCTATGTCTATCCGAATAAGCCACAAACCACAACGACCCAAAAGCAAACATAACACATGCGATCGGTCAAATTCAGTCCGATTTATGCGCCCGACTCATGGAAAAAATGGGCATTTCAGATTAACGCCACCCAGAGAAGCTCCTCACGCCACATTTGAACGATGTTATATTCGACACGTCAACCCACTACTGGACAGCACTTAATGGGAGAGCCTTTAGTTAACCCATGAGATTACTGACGGCAAACCAGCCCGTCTTGATGACGTAGCGACATTTCCACACGGGTGTTACATAAGGCCTTTAGTCCTCTGTATCCAAGCGTCGACAAAGCCGGATGGTGGCACAGAAGATGCAGGCTACTTTTAAACTCTTCTCATCCACGAAACTCTCAGCTTCCTAGTCTCCCAACATCCAACATCCTCTGCCTGTAGACAGTGCCCACTAATGGCACCAACCATGTTTCTTACTTTGTATCGAAGCTCTAGCTAAATCATTCTGGTTGCTGTACAGTCGAATTTTCTTGTGCTGGTCATACGTGTTTCTGTCTCATGTGGCAGAAGAGAGGGTAAGAGTGTTGGCAAATCTGGCAACCTCATCCGCTTTGCAATTTCCAGGAACTTCTCTGTGGCCCAAAAGTCGACCAAATAACCATCCTATCCAGTATTAGCAACGTTGAAAAAACGTATCTCACCATCTACGGTAGTTCCACTGAAATCATCTTCACTTCGCAAAGCGAAAACGGAATGACATTTCCTCACGCATCGCCTAATGCGCCCCGATACGCAAATGCCGTCAGGGCCGTCGATAAAATCACGTCCCACCGTTGACTCCAGCCGGCAGCATTGCCTTTCAACACGTCACCTTTGCAGCGTAATTCCTCGCATCGCTGAATGTGTGCATCGCCCACACCCGTTGCCAGTTCGTTCCTTTGAGCCAAGCAACTTCGATCCTTGCCTCAATAAGTATTTGCAAGGCATTCACGTGAAGCACACTCATTTGCATTCAGCTCATCAGTGAATTGAGTTTCTAAAAAGCTCCTAGACACCGTGGCTGTGCCACGTTCGCCTCGGCATATCCTCACGCGGAAATGAATATATTTCCCAACCATCCGCCGCCGCGCCGCACCGTCAGTGCCGTCATAATCAATGGCGAAATACTTCACTTACAATGCCGCGTAGCTAGTGACTGAGTGCATGAATTCATTATTACCACTTTGGCATATCCATGCGGAGAGACAGTTCACGCTTTTCTTAAGGACAATCGCACATAATGAGGCCTGATGTGATGCGGAGTAATTTTTCGCTTTTAATTGCGAATTTTTAATGATGGCACCGCGGTGAGGAGCGTCCTGGTGTGCCGATGCATGTACCTGTCTGCTGCGACTGATTGACAACGTTGAGCCGCCCCCCATCAATCATCATGTCAAGTGGGAGGTATTCGGGTGCAAGGATAATGGCTATGTTGTGGAAACAAGCAATCGAGGGGGTGTTCGACACATGCGTTCGCTGATGTGAATTGGCAGAACTGGCAGCCTCTGTACGATCTGGCGAAATTTATTACTAATACATCACGGCCTGAGCGATGTGGGGGAGTGTCACATTTCGGGACACAATCGACGGTGTTTGACAAGAATGGGAGGGAGACTGTTGCAGTTGTGCGACTTGGGAATATCTACGCCACGATTGGAGACTGACAGAATGCTAAGAAGCATCCATAAACGATAGAGCACCATGATGAAATAGGAGACTAGATAGGTACTAGATCCGTAAAAGTAACGATAACTTGAACAGTGGCATGTATGCGTTACTTCTGGTCTTGTTGTAAAAATATCGTTACTAAACATCAACATCATCCCTTAAAACCTTAACCACCCTTTAGTTACTTTTGTTACATTTGTTAGGCTCATTCCCGATACCGTACTTCTGAAAGTATGCGAGTATGGCTCTTCGTACCAAACTTTATGGGCAGTCAACCAAATCGTACTAATAACCATGTTCACTGGGGACTGGGGAGTAACGAGTCCTTAGAATGAGCGTTTCTCAGTAACGTCTCCACTTGGTAGCAATGGACTTCTGGATGCAGGCTTCACTGCTAGGAGCGCCTTAAGAATCAGCTTATTTTGTGGTTAGATCTCAAGGCTATCTTGTCAGACAAGGTCCTGTAACGGATTATCGATGAATAATGATTTTCCAGTGTTCACGCGTTAAGACAGCATGCAGCATGGAATGACTTGCGTCGAAGGATTTGAAACAAAGTCCAATTTTCAGGGTGTGGACGAGTTGGCAGAAGATTGTCTCCAGCGAGGACGTCTCTTTCTAGTCAAATAGATGATGTGTTCAAATCAACTGTATACAATGAATGCCGGTAAGCCAGTGTCTAGTATAACCTCGAAAGACAATATTACACGCATTATTAGCGGAATGCTAGTCACTGTGCTCGGAAAAGTGACTACGCATTTGACTCTCCGTACGGAGCACTGAAAGAAGAAGTCGTTTGCTTCTTTGCGGTTGATAGGAGAAATCTGCTGTAGACTAGGTTGGACTGGTAGGACTGTCTGACTACAGAAGACAGGCATACTTAGGCCAAAGTAGGCGCATTTTGATAACACTCCTAAGCCCGGAACCAGTCGGTGCTTATGACAAAGCGGCTTAGCAAGCTAATGCTGACGCTATTTAACTCGCTGAAATTGTTGTGGGTCCTTAAATTTGAGTACCAAAGGCACATTAGTGCCTCTGACATCCGAGGCGCAAATTCAGTAAGAGATGCGCGGCTGAAGAGGAGTTAGCTCATTATAGATAATGAGACCCCGAAATTTAGCACTGAGAGTACCAATTCCGTTTTCCTGTCTCGACTATAGACCAAACTGCATACTGAGGCAATTCCTCGAGACGACCAGCGAATTTCAAATCGATACGCACTACCCTTTAAATGATTTTAAGCAGCATACGACAGCAATCGATACGATGACCGAATTCGGGATCCAATAAAAACTGATCCGGTTGTAATTCGCGATGTACTGTGCAGTTTGGTTTGGAAACCCCTGAGCCGTTCGAAGCTTGCACCGGAGCTCGGCATGTCAGTGTGAGTGTCAAAGTGATTTATTTTTAGTTTGGTATAGCATTTGTTTGTTAGCATAGTTGGCATAGCAAGGCAAACATTCGGTGAATAGGCCCAAAACAAGATTGCCTTCGATCCCAATTTTCATAAGCGAATTTTGTTTAGCGATCAAGTTCACTTTTGGTTGAATGGATATGTCAATAAACAAAACTGCCGTATTTGGAGTGATAATAATCCTCAAGTGTATGTTGACGCACCGAATAGCCTATAAGCCCGAAACGATTGACCACTTGGAGGGCAACATTCGCCGCTTTATTGCCGACCACAAATGTTAGAAAAAGCCATCGAATTTTGGACCTCCAGATTAGACTATGTTTCGAGCCAGCAATGGCAGCTATATACCAGAAATCGTATTTAAATTATGATGCCAGAAGATTATGTTTCGAATTTAAAAAAATTTATTTCATTTCAAAGTTCTATACCCCTAAAAAAACGCCCTTTAAATGCTGTCGAGCAAGAAACGTTCCGTCACACACCACCTGATCACGATCGACTACCAGACCACACCTGGGGCAAAACATCACGATCAACAGCTACAGTACTTTGAGGAACTGCAGAAGTTTGTCTACCTCGGGACAAACGTGAACCCTTGGCTACCGATGCTACTTCGGTTTGTTGAAACAACTCAAGTCTCAAGTCTCTCGACTCGAAAGACGAAAATCATGCTCTACAAATGCCTTATTTGCCAGTTTTGGCGTATAATGCGGAAAGCTAGATGATAAGCAAAACCGCAGAGTGGATACCTCGTGCTTTCAAAAGAAAAATTCTACGCCGAATATATGATCCCGTCTAAGAGGAAGGAGGAGAAGACACATCCGTCTACCAGCTGTACCAAAACGTGGATGTTTGCGTGGAGGGCAAAAATCCGTCCACTGCACTGGCTCGACCACATCGAGCGCATGGTCACTAATGCTCCAACGAAGAGGGTCTTCGAATCCTGCTTCGAGAAAGAGAGTAATACCGAACCACTGGCACAAAAACCAAATCATCGCGGCCAAGGACAACTTGGTCTTGATGACTGTAAGTAGCGTGCTCAGAACTGTCATCGATTAAAGGCAGCTATTGCTCAGGCTCAAACCCTCCATGGGTCGTCAGGCTTGGAAGTAAGTAAGTAAGTAAGTAAGTAAGTAACTTGGCCTTGTCAGCAAAGATGTGATAACAAATAAATATGTTCCCATGCCTTTCCATCAAAATGGAGTGGAAAATTCGAATTATGATGACGGAACGGGGGTGTCTATAATTGACATAGAGAGCGGCTCATCTCACTCTCTCATCAGACTCATCATGGCGCATTTTAAACCACGGAACACAGGTCTTCGTGTCATTGCTTGCAATCATGTCCATAATCGGCAAGGTCTTCATCTTCAGATACTTCATCTGCTCCTTACCCTATTCAACGAATTTGATTTTAACGATTCGGTGTAAGCTTGTGTAGTTCACGAACGAACTTGTTACAAAAAAGAGCTCTAACAAGTGAACTAGTTCACATTGTCATTTTATTTTAGTTCATTTAGTCGTTCATCAAAATCAGGTACACCTTACTCCGTAATTCAGTAAGAATAACTGAACTCGTTTGAGTGGTTTGCCTTGTGTCTGTATCACATCAGCATTTGTTTAGTTTAACTGCAGCGGTATACCGCAGCGCAAGCACATCGTTGCGTTACCGGTGGTGCATGTAAAGGGTGCAGGCATGTACGAGTATGTACGTAATCGAAAATCACACAAGACTCAATTTCCTGAGCAGTGAACTACGTTGAACTAAAATAACGAACTAGTTCAATAAAAGGATTTGAACTAAACTGAGCGCTCTCTGGACTGAACTAAAATTAACAAGCTTAATTCGATGTCAATCCGAATTCCTGCAGCATTTTGTGGGTTGAAAAAAAGAACGACTCATTTTTGATAATTTTGACCGTTAATTCCAGCAACAAAAGGCTTGCTCGATTTTCCTATGGCCAAGCCCGATTCCCCAGGTTTACAGTACGCACGTAAGCCTAGTTATGGCCGTAGTCTTGCTGAAGCAGTAGAAAAAAAGCCCCTTTACAAGGCCAGTCGATTTTTCAAAATTCTACTTCTGGCATTCCGATTTGATTTTATGTGGCCAGCAGATGTAATCAATTCTAATTCATCACATCCCTCAGATCCTTACCAAGTCGACAGCTCAACTCTGAACAGATGCGTACACAAAGAAGTGTATGCAGCGAGGACAAACAAAGCATTTTTCCTCTCATTTCCTCGTTTTCTTTTATAAATTATTTCCATTACAACCACGCAAAGGCTCGCTTGCAACCCTCCCAGTGTTCCGGGCAAGTAAACTCATCCAACCCTGCTGCGAGGGCGAGGACGAAACAAACACTCTGCTTTCACGTAAATTATTCAATGCACCGATTAGATTGTCTGTCACAGATAAACCTGTTTGACCAATTTCTAAGTAACAAAGCTGCATACTTCAACTGCAATCCCGTTCCCCCTGACCACCTTCGCCACCGCCTTACGAAGTGCTCTGTGGAGAGTAAGAGGCGGAGAAAGAACACAAAGCCGAGTGCAGATGCTGTGCCAGGAAAAAGAGAACACGGGAGTGGAGGTGCACTCCATTCGCTCGCTGAAATCGGTCCCGTTCTCCAGACGCAGCATCCAGCAACCAACCAACAAGGACTTCAATAAATTTTAAAGTAACCATATTTTACAGGACCCCCACACAGTTACAGACGAAGGCGAAGGCGAAGACACACTCGCTACACATGCATATGTACGTACAACTTTGGCATTTCCCATTTTCATAATACAGTTGCCGCATAATGGCTCCATATCAATCTAAGTATCTTGGCCTTGCAAGGTTTGCCCCTGTGGACGGGCGGCGGCAGTACCCTCCCGCTCCCGGCCAGTCTCATACCGAACTCATCATGCCGCATCAAGTCGCTCGAATCTGCTCCGCACAGCGTGCGCCGGGATGTGTATCCCGGCGACGTGTACATCTAATTTATTTACTGTTTTTTAAAGTCACATAAACTGTGCGCAGAACGGATGGGGGCTGCTGGGACGGGTCCCCTTTTTGTTTTCCTTTATGGCTCTACAATAAAATATTTATATTGATGTTGATGACATTGAAATTTCGCATCTTTTCCGGTATTTGACGGAATATATGATTATATGTGGCAGCTCCAAGGCATTACAGCCCACACTCACACACACACACACGGACGCACATAGCTAAGTGGAAGTGGAACGTATTGTCGACGGAGAATATGATTTGTCGTCGTGATGACAATGGAATCGGGAGAGGGATCGAGAGTGCAGTGGCTGGGTCTTATATTGTCCTCGCGACATGCGAAGGATGCCAGTTCAAGGGAAGCACACACTTAGCCCCGTGATGTAGACCTTGGCATCGGCTGAGAAGGAAATACGCTCAGAGATTCCTTGGAATCCGTCCATGCGTTGAAAAAAAAAGAAAAGTTAATACTTTTTGAATGTAAAATGGGAAGGTTCATTTGTTGGGATCGAAGGATATTGACTGAATGGCATCGAGTATCCGGGGCCCGTTCTGGAGGGGCAATCCTAATGAGCCTCGTGAGGGAATTCTGCGAAACTTGGAGGTTTTGTGTACTCTCCGTTCGGTTCTGTTCAATGGTGGCTGCAAGCAGAAAGACATCGATAGAAGTGACTGCTATTCATTCAGTTTGAGAAGAGGTTCCTCATTAAGGTTGGTCGATAGCGAATAATAATTTAAATACATTTTATCATTAAAGACCCTACCTTCCATTGCGTTAAAGATAGTGGGGTAGGAAACTGGCTGGCTAGTTGCTGGTGGTAGCGAGCAGGTGGTAACAAGCTGGTTGCTGGTGGTAGCTAGCTGGTTCTAGCTAGTTGCTCGTGGTAGCAAGCTGGTGGTAGCTAGCCGGTTGTAGCAAAATGGTGGTAGCAAGCTGGTTGTAGCTAGTTGGTGGTAGCTCGTTGGTGGTAGCTCGTGGTAGAACCTAAAATGCTTTTAAAGTTCCCGGTTGCCCCCGCATGGTCATCATTTATTTTGAGACACCAGCGAGTGAGCAATGCATCCTGCACAAAACATTTTAGTGGCAATGCTCTTCGATGAAAGAGTCTATGTCAGAGATCTTGCTCTAATACAACTGTTGACACACAAGTTGCACCCTTCCAGTGGACTTGTGTACCTTTGTTGGCTTCGGAACATGTTCACTGGTTGATCTCCACTCCGCTGACGCATTTCAGTGCGTCGAGATGAGTCTAGGCTTCACCCATTGTCACACAACCTCGGATTCAAAAATCTCCTCATCCGAAGTATGGGTGTTCATGCGCCCCGTGAGTTGAGACCTCTTCAGTCGGCGGAAGTTTGGCTTCCAGACAACATCTTATGTCGCTCCTCAGCAGACACAACCAAATATCCGATGCAGAAATTTTCCCTCAAAGGCGGCACCAAGAATCTGCTCCGCCGTCCTGCATATCCTTGTTTTTTTTTTTTGCTAAAAATCTTCTGAAGTGAGCATTAAAATGTTTCCGTGATGTACGCCGGATTTACATATCTATTCACGACACCCCTTTAATCCATTAGAATTCTGCATTTCAAATGCAACTCCAACTCGGTCCCCATCACCCGGCTCTTGTCGGTAATAATTAAAATGACTGACGCCGTTTCGCTGACACACATTTTCACAATGCAAGCATCATCTTCAAGGCAAACCCACTCATCCGCGACAGCGGCCAAAGTGATTTTTCCACTCGTGCAACTCCCACGAGTCGAGGCGAGTCCTTTCCAACCAACTCGCCGGCGCGGCGACGTCATCATAAATTCATGAAGACCCGCAGCACAACTTCCGGTGCTTTGATCATTCCTGCAAACGCATGCATACAATTATCGTCGCACATTCTGCATCGGCAATTCCACCCACTCACCTTGGCCCCGTTTTTGCAGGATCGGTGCCAGGACCGGTTGCCCCAGCCCGTGGGGAGCAATAAAATATAATTGATAGAATCCGTCAAGTGCGTATCGTGTACGGTATCCTTCCGCATTTCAAATCACCGTCTTAAATGGATTCCTGGATAATTTTCAGCGGTTTTATTGCCGCTGCCATAAAACTGAAACAGGCCAAAATAACCGCCATTCAGCAAATCGCGAACCCAAGCACAAGCGCAAGCAGAAGCAGAAGCACTCCCCGGATCCGTTTCAGTATGAACTGGCGGTTTTTGTAAACGAAAATTGCCAATAAACGTTAACAGTAAAAACAAAGGGAGCAAAAAATAAACAGAAATAAACAAAATTTCCCGCTTTTATGTTTCAATCAATTTTAAATGAACCACAATAGCATAAGGATTCGAAGGAATCACACACATATTCCCCGCACGTGTGCACGTGTCGCGGGTCGGATATAAAAATCAATATGAAGCCACTTGATGAATGTCCAGTGATCCCTTGAGCGTTCGCAGAAGACCAACGAACAGAGAAAAAAAGCAGCCAAGCACATTCATCTCAGCGTATTCCAATTTTGTCCTACTAACTGCCACTGTGCCAACTGTGTCCTTCCGGTGAGACTGGCTTCGTTTTCGCTCCCAATGCATCATCAACTCGTTTTTTTTCTTCCTGTGCGCAGACAGAGGGACACACATTTCTTGTGTCTGACTTTGGGTGGATAATTAAAGGACTCCATGTGTGTATGCGCTTCATTAGTGTACAAGTCCTTGCATAATGTCTGTTGGTTGTTGGTGGCTACAGCAGCTACTCGGACCTGCACCGGGGGACCGAAGCCGAGGGGACAATCTCATTCGGCCATCTTACATTCCAATGGGCGATGTGCAATTACGGTCGTTTTTTTCTGCTGCCTTCCCATTTTCGTTGCCCCTCACAGAGCCTGCACCGAAGTCAGCCACGACGTACTATTTATTCCATGTACACACCCGTCCCACCCGTCCCCTCCATCGGTGGGCGAATGGAGAGCCTCGGTGGTGGCCAAGCCAGTTTGTAATTTGTTAAGGATGCCCAGAGGCAATATTCGTCCTCTGTTCGGGCTGACCACAAAGTCGTTTATCTTCACCCGTATAGTATCTTATTATATTGGCCGAATGTAATATATTCTCAGTGTCGGGCATATTAGACAGAATCCAAAGCAGCAGCAGCAGCAGCAGCTCCATTCACTGGCGAGGGCACGAGTGCGAGGGAATGTCCTGCAATATAGCCGATTCGGAGCAAATGTTTCTTATTGCACACACAGGAAGGGCATAGTGTGTCGGATATTAGGGCGTTTAGCTCGAGGAGTGGGCGACATCGGCCCCTAACATGGGCGACGTAATACCCGCACTCGTACGTGTCTGTGAGTTGCTGCAAGAAGGCCAGCCCATTCCGCAGGGATGCGGCAGGAATATTGGCGTAATGGTTGGATAAAGTATCCTTTAGGTGAGGCTGGTAATCTTTTCCGATTCGGTTTCGTTTCATTCCCACCCACTTCTTGCGAACGAGAAAAGTTATATGCAAGTGAGTTTAATATTGCTCTTCCGGATAGCCACCACAATTCTTAAGCACACTAAATGATCCGGTTCACCGGGCGCCCTCCCCGGCTGGCTTTTTGCTAGATGCTTGTACCGGTTTTTGTATGCTCCCCGGACGTCTTTATCCAAATTGCGTGTTGTAAGACAGGATATTTGGGCGCAAAGTTTCATTATGAGGATGTGTTCTGCTGTTCGGTTGTTCTGGTGTGGCAACTGGCAATCTTTTGGGATATGTTAACTCGGACCAGAACATTGGTACATGACAGTTGACTTGTTTATGTGGTGCAGGACTCTGGCATTGGGACTTGGCCGCTGAGATTTATGCACCTCTATGGTAACGTATTTTTACAAGACCCAGGCAGTGATTGAGGAAACCACATGAAATCTGCCCTGGTCTGGTTCATAATTTTAAGGGCTAACACGGGATTGGGGTGATTATGGTTTTTTGGAGTTTTTTCGGATTCTTTCATTCAGAGGATTATGTGGTGGTTGCGCCAGGGGTTGGGTACAGCTGTTGCAGGGGGCGTGCAATTGGTGTAGCACTGTAGCAGCTTAGTGTTCAAATTAAACCCTGAAAAGTAAATGTAGTCCGTCTCGCAAATTGGAGTTGGACGTTTAAGACCTGGACTGTGGACAGCTGGAGCGAGCTCTTTTCGGGGCTGCTCAATCCCGAACAGGGCATTTAGGATGACAGACTCGTAGTCTTGAGAGGGCAGAGAATAGTTTAACGGTGGATGAAATCATGTTGGCTGGTAAAAGTTAAAAGTTGCAAGTCCGCCGGTGTTTATGAAATCCAGGCCAGAAATGCTTAAGGCAATGGGTAACGAGGGATTTTTATGATTCTCTTTTGTCATTAGGGTGGCCTGGAAACGCGTTAAGACACCTCGCGATTGGCAAATTGGGGTAATTGTTCCTATTTACAAAAGAGATTGATCCAACAACAGGGACATATTATTTTTAAGTCTCCCCGTGAAAGTCGACGGTAAGGTTTTAGAGGCGCGCTCTAGAGCTATGGTCGAGTCCGGGATGGGGGATGAAAAGCAATATTTTCTTCGAGTCAGAAGCACAAACGTAATGTCCGAACCGAATGAAAAGCAGTCAGAAGCATCGTCAATTTGTATAGTACCTACAATTGCGTTTTACAAAATTAACCAACTGTCATTGACGTACGTAAGGAGCAAAAAATGTATACTTTCCCTCCCACTTATGTAAGCAAAAACAGACGAAGCTTAACGAAACTTAACGAAACTTAAATAAACTTAACGAAACTTAACGAAACTGAGAAAAGCTTTTAGAACAGTTACTGTGTTCAATTTCTGTATATTCTTTCTATTGTTTAGACTGACGACAGTCTAGGTTCGTCTGTGGTGAAATGTGGTGACGCACTTCGATAAGCAGACAAATGCATCTTGTATCAGGAGAGTTGTGATCATCCCACCGACAAGCGCGGATATACTGGCGAGCTGACACTACCTATACAACTGGGATAGGCTATAAATATAGATGAGAAACCTCGTCGGGGGCATGACTAATATCATATGAGGTCTGTAAAGATCAAGTAGTTCATTGCACTCGTTTTTGATGATTTCCTTTACGGCTTAACGTCTGGGCACAGAGGTAGATTACCACCACTTCTCCGATGCATCGGACAGGACGGCAACATCGCATACAACGCTGCACACCGCAGACTATTCACGGAGGCGGTCAAATTTACATCCAATAATTGGAATCTGCGTGGAATCAAGGTCGCATCCCAGACTCAGCTCTCGACTGTCACGTCCATCCAATCCGAAAGCCCGCAGACGAATCTAAAGCAATTACTTTCGCACAAAAAGTGATGCGTTTGGCTAGAGGTTGGGCTTTAGAATTAAGACAAGGTACACATAAAAAAATATAAAATCCCTTCCACGCTGTATGCAAAAAAATAAATCGCAATAAACCGCTCTGACAGTGGGTCTTTATGGAAAACAGACAAAAAAAAAAGTGAACAAAAATGATGAGATCCACGCATGGCTCCGTATTTACATAACCACAGCGATACGTGGGATTCTGGCAGCGCCGAAGCAATTTCAATTATGTCTGAAATTCCGTCCGGGGAATTGAATGAGATAAGTGATGTCACAAAAGCCCTAATTCAAACCGAAGGAAGATAGAGCTGAAAAATTATTTGCCTCCTTCCCCAATATTCTACAGTGACAGCGACAGCACCAGCGATGGGGACATCCACCACATCCCACGTTTTCATCTAAAATCTAAGCAAAAAAAAGGAAAAAAGTTGACTGAACGACACATAAATAAATTTCTGCGTTACACTGCTCCACATGCGAAAAGGGAATCTACATTAAATTTAACGATGGATGAGTTTTTCCGCCGCTCGCTCTCACCTCCCTCCCTTACCCCACCACAGCACCGACCGCCGGCGGCTATGAGAGGGTTCTTATTTTCATCCAGGATTGTGACCTCTCCTGGCTCCTGCATGTTTCAAGGGCCCATAGCCGTATTCATTTACATACGTATGCGAGGATCAGTTAATTTTTTTCTGCTGTTTATCCTTTGTTTTCTCTGTGTTGCGGCTCTGGCTGTGTGCATGAGGATTGAAACGCAAAAAAAATCCTAGAATATCCTTATCAAGGGAAGCCATAAGGATATTATTATCCGTTTGTGGACTCGGTTGGGCGGAGCCCTTCGTTTGGGTTAAAGCGGCGTTGCTGTTCTGTGGTCCTTTTAGTCCGACTTCGGCGATGTAGCTACGAATGTGTGACATGTGTGGTATAGGGTCATGGAAGTTGTGCGAATAATAGTATCAGTGGTGTAACAGTTTCATTTGCAACCACGGCAGGGGGTGGAGTGGAGGAGAGCTAAAATGTTGTGCCAACTCTGTTGTCTGAATGGCGAAGTTTGGGCATATTTTTTATGAGACTATCTATGGTACAGGGTCTGCTGACGCTAGAAAAAGTTCCTGATTGCTCGCAACTTGGCGGCATGCCAACAACGATCTCTGTTAATGCCCAGGTCAGGCTACAGGCGTCCGCGAGCCACATGGATAGGGACGACAACAGTCGTTGTGAGAATACCCTATGTTTGCAGCCAACGTCCTAAGCAAGAGGGCGCTTGTCAAACCAGTCTAGTCTGTCGGTTGAACGATGGACTAACGCAACGGTCAACAACAGACAAGTGTTAGGAGACAACAAATTGCATCGCAGCAACAGACGGGCCTACAACAACGACTCGGCACGAGACAGGATTTCGATTCCACTTGCGACTGTGCTTCTAGAGAATTCTAAACTCCGAGACTCACTCACCAACGGTCTTTAAGCAGTACAAGGCGGATATTGCTGCGATCCAGGAAATGCACTAGATAGTACAGGGAATGATTAAGGAAAACCAGACTGCATCACCCTCATATGTAACCACGCCGCTACCGATGACACTGAAGAGTCTATCAGAAAGGACTTCTATTTATGACCTCTTGGACGGCATCTACGACGTCATTGCTATCTGAAGGAAAACGTCTTTAGCCGAGGGATCGGAAGGACAATAGGTAAGGACGCACACCCTGCACAAGCACGTGTCGTTGCGCAATGGTCATGACTCTCGATAAACTTGAAACTCAATAAACTGGAGCCATGAAATATGCATAGGAGGTGACAGACATGCCCACTGCGTTACTGCGGTGTTAGTTACGAAGACGTTTGCTTTACCATTTTACGTAGTTAACTGGAAGTAAAGATGAGAGCTTTGGGATGTACATATTTGCTTTTCCTAGAGCATCCTTACACCCAGTGACGTCGAGGACAATGATGGAGGTGGTGAACTGGTCACTATTTCCACACCTAACCATTCCGAGCTTATTTACTTACTATTCAGGCCGGCTGCCTTCTATTTTGACTTTATTCTATCATTGACTTATTCTATCATGGCACTATGCACCCTCTTGCGTCTTGAATCACTTGCGGTTTATGGTGCCAATTCGGTCTTCCCCACCTTCTCGGACCGGAGAGCTGGGATTCGAAGATTCCCTTAACTGGAGCTCTGATGTTTACGTGGACGATGTGGCCGAACAGAATTGTTCTTTCGAAGGCAGCAAGAATAAGTTTTTTTTTGTTTATCTCTAGCTTTCAGCTCCGTCTAGCAGGAGTATTAACGCGGGATGTGCACAGATCTTGATCATTCGCGTGCGGAGTTATAACCCAATTTATTTCGCAAATCCAAAGTAACTCCGGTTGTCAAGGACCATTCCATGCTGGAACTTCAGAAAAATTTGTAGAATTCATGTTTGAAGAAGGCCTTTATTACCTCCAAATTGTACCCGTCGTAGCGTGATGGTGGTGAGAGGTGTTTCATAGATGAATACGCCTTCTAAGCCTGACTTGTCCTTCTGGAGGTGATATTTCAAGAGTGACATTAGACGCCATGCGCTGCCAAGCTTGGAATCCCCAACAACACGTTCTGTCTTAGTTCTAGATGCAGAGTAACGAGAGGGCGACACTACACCCCCCATATTGAGCAGCTGTACTTCCCTGGCTAGAGCTCTTCAAATCAGGAAACGTCTTCTTGAATTCTTTTCAAGGATCTGATTTTCTTTGATCCCTTTTTGTACTCCCTCTTCCTTCTACAATCATTAGGTTAGGTGAGGCGGTTACGCATGAGCTTCACATCGAACTATCGGGTCACTGTGCTTCCAGTAAGTACAGGGCATGGTTGTAGAGAATTGTGGCCGTGTTTAGGCAAGATGTTCCGAAATTTATGAGATGATGTGGATTTACGACAGCCACATGATTTAACGTTGGTCGCATATACCTTATATCAAAATGTTGCATCCAAAATGGGTGAATTACGTCCCACGCCGGAATACAAAAATTATTGATGTACGTTCACTGACTGCATTCCGGGTCGAAAGGGCTTACAAATTGAAGACGATGAAGTTTGGCTAGGGACGACCAAAAACAAAGAAGATGCTTCAGAGGCTCTTCTCAATTTCTGCATTTGTCAGTGGGAATCAGGCTTAGTCAATGAGCATAATGACCCACCCAGAAGTGTCCTATGATGATGCCTCATAACATGCTTCAGTTAACTCTTGGTAGCAAGATTAGCAGTTTAGTGTTGTCGATGTCAAATTCAAGCCAGGGAATCTGGATTTTGAGGCAGGAACTAGTCGTCTTCAGCATATTGGTACCAGTTAATGGCTGCGATGCTTAATTGTTCAGATGTCATTGTCACGCCCCGCTTAGTGAGTTCGTCAGCTATTATGGTACGATCCCATAGAATGAGGACTGCATTGGTATATTAAAGTTCGTGTAAAGCGTTAAAACAATTGAGTACCGTATTCGACTTTATTGTGTTATTTTTAATTGCTTTGGGTGCAGGCAAAGGACTGTTTGTTAGGCTCTTCGCTGCTTTCTGGATGGCAACTACGAGGGGCGTTCAATATATTCTCGGTATCGTCTCGTAGATCCTCTTGGATAATTCTGCGTCTTTCGTGTAGTTGTCTAATTTCACTTGCGGACGAATAACCAAGTTCCGACACCGTCGTTCTGTTTAACCTCAATGAAGTTTTCTAACTCAGTAGTAGTTGGTGGCACTGGTCACTGTCGTCGGAATGTGTTGTCGGAATGATTTTACGGTCGAAGCGCGGCCTTAAATATCCAAATTTGAAATGATAAGCCCATTTTAGCGTCATTCTTATTCGAAACACTTTTGACAACCAGCCTGCTTGCAACCTGTACGACTGGAGTTAGTGCCGCTCTTGATATCGCATTTTTCAACAATCGTCAGTGGGAACAAAACGACACATGACAGCGTTGATTGAATCGTCCAACAGCCTTTTCTGAACCATCACCTCACCTGAATCTTCCTGAAAATCCATTTGAAACCATTCCAGATGTTCCATTTCAATTAAACTAAGCCTGAATTCGTTCCACAACCAGGACTTGCCGATGCAATCTGGTTTAAATTTCAGTGAAAGTAGATCACTATCGATGGGCATGTTAAATTATGCCAAGCCAATTTAAAATTGCCAAAAACCATCGATGTCACCCTGTGTAAGAGTGCCTATCCACTCACATTCCAAACATACAATGATTATTGAAGAATTCACATAAAGGGCAGAGAATGAATGTGAATCCCTCTCGCTTGAATAAATAAGAACTAAATGGATGCCAGACCCAGCCCCAAGCGAGACTGAGAAGGTAACAAAGCAGCAAATGCAGAATACTGAAATTCTACCGCTGGCGAGGACAAAGTGTTTGCAGAACCTTTCACCAAGGCCGACTGCTAATGGGGGAAGGACTTTAATATTAAAGAGGGGACTTCAATCGCTTACCTGTGTTGGCAACTTCGCAGGGTAACACTATTGTTTCACTCGCAACGAACTTGAAGGTCTCCGAACGTGATATGAACATTGGTTCGTGCTTGCTGCCCATTAAACTGTTTGCTGTAACACCACCTGAAAGGAAAGAGAGAAATAACAAGAATCAGTAAGAAGTCAATATTTGTGTCTCGGTGGCGCATAATTTGCACGCATTTTGAATCAGATTAAGACGCGGCAAACTTGATAGATAAGAGACGCGTAGGCACATGCCACGCTGCAGTGTGAACTTTGCTAAACGGGCACAATTCCCGCATTATTCTGTCGTGAATTTTTCGCACTGCGGCCGATACTTGGTTGGAGTGGTTGACTGCTGGTAGACAGCAGTCATACTTAGGCCAGTGTGGTCCCATTGTGTTACCACACGGATCCATTTAAGCTTATTCCGCAAACCAGTTTTCCAGTTCCGGAATATTTACATTTTATTCAATAATTAAATGCGTTACTCTGGGCATACCAAGAAGTATACATTTTATTAGACTCTCTCTTTTACACTCCTCTTTAGTTTGAAGATAACTTATCCATAAGCTCAACAATATCCATCCACCTTCCGCACAAGATCCAGAACGAATAGGACTCTGTAGATCGTGGTGTTGAATCTTCTCTTCTCACTGCCAAAGGGCTGTTGTTTGGACTCTCCGCTGCTTTCTGGATGGCAACCAGGCATTATATCCAACAACCAATAAGTCACGCAATAGGATGGGGACTGCAGCCACGTATTGCTCACTAAATATTCACCTCGATAGTCAGACCGACAGTAAAGCACTGTGTCACAAGCTGGTGGACTGCAATGCAATGCACTCAATCGCGTCCATCGACTGGCTTGCATGTGTATCAGTGGAGCCTTAAGAAGCACACCATCTGCTGTTCTTAATTCCTTTACCTTCCTCTGCTGAATCTTTGCGGTAAACAAGTAGCAGCCAGCCCGGCCCTAAGACTCACGACACCTCGACATCGGTCACACGACAATTCTTAACGAATTTAAGTTTCCCCTGACGTCGATCGCCTACTACTTCAAGCTATTTCTACCAACAGTCCTTCCAGATCGGATTGCAAGTCTAACAATTGGACACTGGGCGATACACAGACGGATGATGGATGTAGGAGCCTACAGCTTTAACGTTGCAATTTAATTAAAACTCCCCAGCCACAGTAACAACATTCAGGCAGAAAGCGTTGCGATAAAAAGAGCACTGTCCTTGCCCAAGAACAGCATAATATTCAAAAGGGATTTCAGCATCTGTTCAGACAGACATGGAAAATATCATTTTCAACTCAAATACGTCCCTAAGAAGCCAGGGGGTTTTTTAACCAGATATACACCTCATGTGGGTGCCGGGACAATGTGCCTGCCTCCAGCTTTGTATTGAGTTTCTGGACGGGATATGAGTTTGTGGACTGGATATGTTTAGTGCAACCTCTTCTCTCACGCCAGTGCCCTAGATCCACCATCTATGCTTCTCCCTATAACCTACAATCAAGATCTCAAGATTCTTACAATTAAAACCACCAACTACAACATCAAACCATCACTCTGTCTGCTCATACTAATCAGGAGGCATAACCGGATACAGCACAATTGACACACACGCCCTAGGCTTGATACAACGCTCATCTCTGGTCTGATGCCTCCAAGGCCACCCTGCACCTACTACATAGACTACGAAAGTGAGCAATTAAACTTGGGCGTCAACAACATCGCGGAGTCATTAGACTCGCTCGAACACACACGAACACAGACGATGCTCAAGTGAGCCAGTAGCATTCCTCCTTTCCATGAATTCACCAGTTTACCCTTAAGCCTGCTTTCGCACTCACAGTTAAATTTGGAGACACGTTTTACAGCCGCACTACACGAATATGGAATGATCTTCCCATAACACGCCCGCAGGATGAGTATTCCGTGTGATTTTTTGAGCAGCTGCATTAAGAGGCAGTAGTGCAGTGCTCCAGTCGTAAGATTTATATTGAGCACATTTTCCTTGTATGAAATGTTAAACAAATGTACAATTATCGTTTCTATTCCTTCTATTTCCTTTGTTTTCATGAGCTTTGAAGGCTTCTTAGGGCAAATATTTTGGAATGTTCAACTGTGTTTTCTTCGTAGACCTGGGCTTCAATCAACAAGCTTCTCCAGCTGGCACGATCTTTAGCCAACTGCCTCCAATTACGCGCGCCAAGTTGGTTGAGGTCCTTCTCCACTTGTGTGCGCCATCGGTTCCGTGGGCGTCCCCTATTGCGTTGTCCCACTGGTTCGGAGTTGAAGACTCTTCGGGCTGGAGCAGTGTTGTACATGCGCTCTACATGACCTAGTCATCTTAGGCGTTGAATCCGTAGACGCCTGACAAGGCTCATGTCGCTGTACAGCTCGTATAGTTCATGGTTGACTCTTCTTCTCCAAAAACCATCAACGCAAACAGGACCAAAGATGTAGTGCGGAGCTTTTCTCTTAAAAAGACCAAGGACTTCTTCATCTGCTTTTGAGACTGTCCAGGCTTCTGCGCCATAGAGCAGGACAGGGATGATCAGGGTCTTAGGTTGCTTCGAGAGAGGGCTCTACTACTCAATTGCCTCTTGAGCCCAAAGAAACAGCGATTGGCAAGAGTTATTCTGCGTTCAATATCGGTACTGATGTTGTTCGTACTGTTTACTTGGGAGCCGAGGGATACGAAGTCCTTAACTACCTCGAAGTTAAAGCTATCTGCATCTCCAGGATCTGCCGTAGTGTAAAGATTTGGTCGATGGTGGACTTTCCCGGCCTGAACCCGTACGGATAAAGACCTAGGTCCTAGGGCCCAGATTATTCACGAATGGTTTCAGGCGCTCACACACAACGGCAGAGAAGATCTTATAAACGATGTTTAGGAGACTTATCCCTCGGTAGTTGGCGCAGTTGAAGAGGTCTCCTTTTTTATGGATCGAGCAAACGGATACTGAGATTCCACTCATCGGGCATGCTGGTACGACTATCTTCTGCAAAAAAAAACACTTCAGTATTGTTCCCAGACTCGAAGTCCTCGGCAGTGAAGTGAACAGCAAAAAGTTATATGATCTAACACACACACAAACATCCTCAATGAAGGGACTTGCTTTACACATTCATATTTCTTTACCATACGCTTGTTAAACAAAAACAGGCATTACATCGAGTGCCACCCTTTTCCGCGCACGTTCCATAGAGACGCCAATGAATTTGAATGAAAGTTTACGTTATATCGATCATTCGTTACACTACCACTGTACATTAAAATACTGTTTTTTTGCTTACCGTGGGTCCTATTTCAGACGCTTTCGTTGCCAGTAATCTCTCCATTGGCAACATGATATGTTCGACCACACTAACAGGCTTTTTGAAGATCGCTTGCCAGTAAGATGTGCAAAATTTCGGACTAAGATTGAGCGCGTACCGACCTTGATCGAGAGGCATAAGTTCTCCAAAGTCATCAAGCGGTGTCATTGCAGCTTCTTCTTCAACTTCTTGAAAACGCCTCCAATCTTCGTAGATTGTTTGTGCAGGCAGCGTCTAACTTACAGAGAGTTTCTGGGATCGCCAAAGATCCTAGCAGCCCGTTGCTATTGTAGCTTTCCAACGTCAAACCTTGGTGTTCTTCCTCGACTCCGTTGTTCTCTCGATATCCGGGTTCTTACATTGGCTGCAAGGGAGTGATTCGACTTGATGTTAGCTCTTCGGACATCAAGAATGCAGGACGTCGATCAACCTGGTTGACAGTCGACTGATCAGGGGACCGCCATGTCCCTAGCCATGAACCGTGTGCTAGCTACAGAGTGGTTACGCTCAGTGACAAACTCTAGCAGCCGTCTCCTTACCCAGCCTATCTCCTAGAACGATCTTCGTGTCAAAGTTGGGGCATTGCTCGTATGTCCTTTCTAGGAAATCGGAGAAGTCACCTTTGCTGTTCTCATATTTGTCCTCTACCTAGGCGTTGGCGCAAATCAGGCTGATGTTCTCAAATTTAGTCTTGATGCGTGAGCTATCTACGACTTAAAAACTTTTTGCCTAAGTTTACCTCGAACATCAAATCCACATCCAAATAAGCGCATCTCTCCGTTGCAGTCACCGTAGTAGATGTCGCAGTTTTTCATCCTCTGTTCGCCCGGCCCATTCCACCGCATTTCATTCGATCTGCTTCGTTCATGCGATTCAATTCGTCTAAAAAAAAATAGATCAATAGTCTATAGTCGAGCTAACCAAGCAAAGCGAGGACCTCACACGCGATGCCTGTTCGATTATTTAATACAAAGATACGCTCGCACATCCGACTATAAGAGGCAACTATAAGAGGTGGTGAGAGACGTCAGAATCGTACAAGACATCCAGCATAACCCGTCTCACATCAAATTCTATTTGAAAGGATAAGCTTTCACGTGAAGGTCTAGTTAAAAAGTACCCAGATTCCTTTCACGTAACCTTCAAGTTAACGCTAGCAAGCTTATGCATTGCTGCTGCTACGACAACCGCCAAATCGGTCTCACTTTCATTTCACCAAGAGAAAAGAAGGCCAGGAAACTTCAGTTGAAACTCCTCCGTCGTCAAGTTAAAGTCAAGAGAACAACTTGGCTCTTGTCAGACGCATCTTCACTTCGAATGTGACCGCTTTCAAAGTCCGTTTATGTATTCAGATGACCTTAAGCAGTCCCGTGCCTTTTCTCGGGTTGACAACAAACCAAACTTTGAGGCACTTTTCACTTTCCCACACACACAGACACACACATGGTCCGATGTCCAAGCAGCGACTTCAGCAACTTCACAGCTGTGCATTGTTCGGAAAACTTGTGAAGTTTTTCACTGCACAAAGTTTGCATGAATTCGGAACTCGGTCCGAAGGTCTGCTTCAACTTTTTATCCACCACCCCACGGGGAGGGGAGTGGTCGAAAGTATTTTGCACAGCCTCCCACCACCGGCCGCAACCACTTCAGTGTTCATATAAATTAACCGCCATCCCACATCGAAGTTGTTCTGAGGCAAATGACAATCCTTGACAAACAATATTGCTTTCAGGCATCATTGGAAAAACGACCAACTCTGTTCGCAATTGTGACACAGTCGGCATATGCAGCAGAGGCAGAGGTCGACGTCGTTGCAACATTGTCCAGCGAGACAATGGGACACAATCGAAACTCGCTTGCGTACGAGCGTGTGCGATGTGCATAGGAAAAGAGTGCTCTTATATGCGGACATCCTTCAAAGTTGAAAATTGTATTTTTCAAACCTTGCTCGCCTCGTCCACAGCACAGGACGGAGTGGAGCGGCCCTCGCTGCATTCATTTAAAGTGTTGGCGGAGAATAGACACACGCAGGGGAGCATCCCTTCTAATTAATCTTGATGGAATCGACCGATATGCCAGTCGGCAGAACGCTTCGTTCCCTTTGCAGTTCAGTTGAGTGCCTGATGGCTGCTTCGATAGGGCACGGATTGTTGCGTCGACGTCAAACAGAGGGTGCCTCCGCTTCTAGCGCGCCGTACCTAAGTGCATTCCGATGGATTGCAAATTAAGTATTCCCCTGTGGCATAGCTGATGACCCGGAAAGTATGTACCTTCTCCACCAGTCGTGGCCAACCTGAGCCTTCTCAGTGCAGTGTGCACATGGGATAAAAAATCAAATATTCAGCGCACCGATGTACCGGAGAGGGGGTAAGTAACGTTAATGATGCCCTTGGACGTCCGAAATCCCTTTGAGAGACGCTCAGATTCCACCCACAGAACTGGAGACCACATTGTGGCCATCTGCACTGGGGGCAACGTGGAAACAAGTGCACCAACCCTGGCTCGATTTTTCACCGACGAATGAAGGACATCAGTCGATGTCGGTGAGTTCGAATTTCGGCGTTGCCTGGGATTGTGTTAACATGGTGTGTTGACATCCCCGAGGAGGCAGCGCAGAGGGAAATTAGCCGAGTGGAACCGGGCACGCAAATACTTTTCGAGACCGTCTGCAGTCCGTGGCAGTGGGTAATTGGAGGGATTACCTTTGCCGTGGAAACCTTTCAGGCGAGTCATTCAACAGGGGGTGGCATTTTAGATCACATGAAGAAATGTCCATGGAAGCTGCTGCTCAATGCAGAAAAGTACTTTAGGAGTAGTAGTTCGGTAGAAGTCAGACATGGCGTACAGCAACTGTCCGACACAGCTTTGCCCACAAATGGAATTTTCCTTCAACAGTTCTTATCATTGCGGGGGTATTACAAAGCAGACCTTTAGAGCGGGAATCTCGACTAACGTAAGTCAGTCAGTCAGAAACTGCCTTGATGGGAGATTGACTGTCAACGAAAATAGCTAATCTATGCATTGGCGTTGTGTTCGGATGAGTTTTAAGTCGACGGCACGATTTCCACTTGGAAGACGCTGGCGTATTTTAGGAGTCTGTGGGCTGCAGACATGTTCAAAGTAGCTGAGTAAGTACTCGTGCTGACTCCGCAACTCATCTTTAAACTGTCTGTGTGTACACTCCGGATGACTCGGGATGAGGTCTATACACTTGCAGTGTTCTCTAGTAAGAAGGAGCATGTCGACATATTTTGAAAAATCGAATTCAGGTGGAATTTTGTCTGTTCGAAGCGGAAAGAGTTAACTTGGTATCGATTCCCGGATGCAGCTGTGGTCATATGGTCTCGAGCTGCACATACGAGACCCCTGAATCTGATCGCATTGTGCGTCCCTATATTTGGAATGTGAAGGTCGAGAGGTAGAAGATGGAGCACGACTGTCAGATCGTCTGAAGGGGTTGTCCTTAACGCGCCTGTTGTACCTATGCATGCCATTCTTTGTACCTTGATGAGCTTCACAATGTTATTTGCTTTTCTTAGGGTCGGCCACCAAACTAATGACCCGTAAGTGAGGCTAGAAGGTACCACCGCTGTGTGGACCCCACCTCCATCGAGTGAGGTATAGTCTTTGGCCCCATCTTTTCCCAAAGGTTTTACTGCAGCCATAGAAGGTTATAAAGGGCGGGCCAAATACAAGTTTCTTTTTAAGAATTAAATAAATTAACTAAATTAAATCGTGTCCATGTTTATAGCTTTATTAGTAAGAACAAATATTCCCATTAATTATGAAACACAACGTCGTTCAAGTGGCTGCCTCAGCTGGCTTCACAGTAGTGCATTATGTCACGCGGATTTTCCAAGACCTTGTTGATGGTTTCGGGCTGTTGCTCACGGATTGCTTGGACGATATTGGCCTTAAGTGCTTGAATCGATTCCAGATTGTTGGCATAATATAAGTCATTCACGGTTCTCTACAAAAAAAGGTCCAAAAGGGTCAAATCCCAGCTTCGAGGCGGCCAACTGAATTCGCCAAGACGGCTGATAATACGATTTGGGAATTTGATGCGGAAAAAATCGATTGCTGCAAGGACTGTGTGGCATGGCACGTCATCCTGCATGAACCAGATGTCGTCCAAATCCATGTCTTCAATTTCAGTAAAAATAAAAGTCGGTTAACGTGGCCCACAGTTGACTGAAACGTTGTTCCCACCCTCATTTTCGAAGAAGGCCACAGCAGCCACATTCTCACCTGTGAGCACCGTACGACTACGGAGACCATGCGTATTGTCCACTAGCAGACCAGTCTCACGAACTTGCGTACAGCAGTCGCGGTTGGTGCTTCATTTCTGCCAAAACGTCTTCTTTTCAAATACGCACTTTTTGGGTTACACTGTACTCCTCCCTTTGGAAATAATTTTTCAATATTTTCCAACGTTATGCAAGCGTAAAGCGATTCCTTTCGTTCTGCGGAGGTATGATACTGACTTTTTGTCAAGATTTCAAACGGAGAACAGCTGTCAGTTTGAAAATAACCTGTGATTAAAAAAGCACTAGATGGCCCACAGTACAATCTCCGTGGAGTGAGCTAATAAAAACCAAGCTGTTCATCGTGTTCAGCGTGAACATTGCAGTGCTTTCAGCAATATAGGTAGTCAACACGTTTATACAGTGATCGGGAATAGTTTTCTCAGGTTCCCTGGTGTGGTACCCAAATCTGACTCATCAGCGTTATAAACTTGATCTGGCTTGAGATCCAGATCTAGAATTCTTCTCTAAGTTTGCCCTTTAAAATGACACTATAGTTCTGGTTGTGAAGACAATTTTTCCCGCAGATATATCAAGATACCGAAGACCAAGGGGCTAGCTTCTCAGCAACCACTCGTGTTGTGAGTGCTATTGTTCTATCACGAGTGGAAGGGACCTACAGTTTTATGCCGACTCCGAACGGCCAACTTTGAGAAGCTTTTTCTGGACAGTTATACTCCTTGAGCATTGTCAGTGACTCGAAAGAGTTGGGGCCGTGAAAAGTATTTACTGTCGTAACAGGAATCGAACCTAGACATGTATGTCCAAATGCGTAGGAGTCGACGTACATACCCACAACGCCACGGGCCACCACCACCGAAGACCAAACGTCTTTTTAAATGTTTGCACCAAACTAACACTTGCTATAAGGGCGGACTCGTCACCGCGCAGAATTCTATTTATGTCGATGGCCTTTTGTTTCAAGACTAAGCCACTTTTAGACAAATTCTTCGTCATCTCAGGCAGTTTAGACGCTTTCAATGTTCTCTGTCATAATTTTGTTTTCCCAATATCTACTGTACCCTAAACGCATTGAATTTTGTTCGTATTTTTTGTAAAATATGTGTTCTAAGCAAACGATAAATTTTGCTCGTGGATTTTTTGCAGCTTTTTGTCAACAGAGACCAACTACTTGAGGTAACCTTATCGAAAGAAATCCAAAGCCGTTAAAAGAGGCTATCTCCCACAAACTTTCTCCAATGCAGATAGCAATTGTCGTGTCGACAGATATGAGTGGCGGGCTGGCAGACATGTGTACTCAACAGCATCAGAGACGTCCGGGTCCTTTACGAACCTTGGTAGCCAAACGACGCTGGAAGGACATTGATTCGAGCTAAGCTTAAGTCATATTGGGCTTAGGGAAGTGCTTAATTAAGTTAGCTCTATGGTAGGGGCCGTGGTACACGCATAGGCGTGGAGCACATTTCGTGGGCTGTTTTTCTACTCTTCGTGGGCTGTAAGTGTATTTTGGTTGCTTTCTGTCTCAAATCTTTTCTCATTTCTTCTCTTGTACCTAGCTTTAGGGACAAGTTCTTTTTGTTTGCAAATAGCTGGTGAGGGCACAAGACTGCAATAGCGCCGACATCTTCCTCAACTACAGGGAAACCACCCGCTTCCCGCTCCGTAGACGATTACACGATAATCGATTTTTCCCCCTGCAATAGCTCTGACGTAGAAATGTTTTCGGATAGGGCAGCACCAGACGAACGCACCTAAAGTGGCGCAAACAAGTGGAGAAGAACCTCAACCACCTTGAGGCAGCTAGTCGCGCTAACTTAAGACACTTCTTCGTTGAAGCCCAGGTCCACCAGAAATGTAGCGCGAAAGTACGCGGGATTCCCGAGTTCTCTGCTGACTTCAGTGAAGCGAATACAAAAATTCGGTTATCCTTTACTCACCGTCGCCTTGATTGCATCTAAAACCAAACACCAACTAAACAGCGAAAAAAAAATGCCTACCAATAATTAAATAGTCTGGAAATCATGAAAAATGCCCAAAGTCAACGACACATTGGTTGATTCTCTTCAATCCCTGATGAGAATCACAAATGTGACGAGCTCCATAAATAGAATCGATTGCATAACCTTTCCCAAGCCAGTGCCTCCGCTACCACTCTCTCACTCGTACGTTGATGGAATTCCATCCAGTTCACGTCCATCTCTTCACCATACCCCCGCGGCGGCCCCCCATCACACAGTGCCCTTGTCAAGTTGACGTTGTAAACTACCGACAACCGACTACCAAAAACCGAATTCCAATACTCCACACAATCACACAATTTCCGAAAACACCAGCAACCGACGGCCGAGCTCCGTGAACAAATCGTTTGCATCCGCTTCCTGCGAACACGATGAAATGTCCTTCACTCACGAACACACAATTCATTATCAATAAGCACCCTTCAAGCAGAGACCCTTACCAACCCCCCCACGCGCAGTGCAAAAGGCGGCAAAATGAAAGCAATACCATCCGAAATGTACAAGACGGCCGGCCATCATTAAGGAAACGCGCAAATTGAGGTAAGAACCCCAAACTAATAAAACGATATCGTTTCTCCATTCGAGCGCAAAAAAGGACTTGTGCCTAACATCGTCGTCGTCCTCGTCGGGCTCAATACAAATTGAAAATTCCCTCCCAATGGTTGCCTTCGATTTTCATTATTGAAAAGGATGTATACACATCCACTCCTCACCTTCTTTTTTGGATATTTTCTCCCTGCTCCTCGTCGTCCTTCCTTTGGTTGGTTATAAAACAATGCAGACGAAGGAGAACAAAAGGATTCCGAAGGAGCCACGTCGACCTAAGTGGCACATTTTCAGCTCGCACAAGCTCGCACAGGCGGACGAGTGAAGTGCGTGTGCTTTCGCCGCCCTCTCACCCGTGGAAGGTAGGAGTATAAATAAAAGCTACTAAACACTTCGTTACGTTTTAAATTTGAATACAAGGTGGGCGGCTTGGTGGCAGCCCCTCACTGCACGCTCCATTTGTTGCCGCACTGACGGCGGCGGCAGCGCCCAGGGGTGCGGCACAGACATCGTCGATTGAAAATCTGAATCCGAAACAAAATCTCAATCCGAAGGATGTGTTCGGCTCGAAATTGAATTGGCAGCCATATAATTTCATTGGCGGACGATAATGTCGGGCACGAGGCGCAGCGCGCCTTCTTGAGTTAGCTGTGGGCGATAACTTTCAATTTGTGTCTAATGGATACGTTTTGATGGCTCGAAAAGCGAGCGTTTAGTTTTCGCGCTCCTTCATCAGGCACCTTGCTCGGAAATACCTCTCAACTTTGCCCAAATCGTAATAAGACCCTGCGCGAGAGCGGCTCGCATTACATCAGCACTTCATTTTCCCGTGTCGGTAGTTGGAGCCAAACCAACAGGAAAATTCCTTTTTGCAACTCCTCGGCGACCCAGTTTCTTGTGTGTGTGTACGTGTGGGTTGCCTGGGTGTGTATTTGAATTCGCCAGGGCACAAGTGAGTGCGAAATGTTAAGGTGTCGACAGAAAGTGGCACACAGCGCCACAGAAGCTTGTGTCGGGACTCTGTCAACTCTTGCTGCTTGGGGTTATACTTCACTTCAATAATGTATTCGCTTCTTTTTGTTTTGGGGGGTGGGTGGCATAATTTGATACGGGTGCAGAGGGTTGGCGGTTTTGAAACGCGCACCTACAATGTGGTGACGGATGCACTTGAGGTATGACATGTCAGAGAAATATGACAGTTCTGGTGCGGAATTTTTGTGTGCATCTGGTGCGGCCGCTGGGGGTGGATACCAAATTCGAAATACTTCCGGCGTGTGGCGAGGTGCACGTTCGCTTCTTTGAAACAGCACTTTGCCGAGGAAATGCTGGTGTAAATTGCGTGGGAAGTCGTGTGTTAGTCGTTTTGTGCTGTTTAGTGTACGACATTGTGGGGGAGGAAGGAAATACAAGTTTTAAGCACTGACACGCAATCGTAATTGGCTGCGAAATACGCATTTGGATGTATCTAATTAGTTTATGTCGACGCCCATTTGACCTTACAATTATGGTTGCTGGAAGAAGTGCAAGTTTGAGAGAGCGCTCGCAGGCAGCGGCTGTGGATGAACAACTCCGAAAAGTGGTGACGCGGCAGGAATGGTTGAAGAAAGCATTACAATTCGGGCCACATCCTCGTCTCTGATCTTAACTCCTAGATCAGAGTCAAGACACTCGCTGGTGAAAGTGGATTCAACTTTTTGTAACAAGGGTTCTTGTTTTTATTCGGGTAATACGTACGAGTACCTCATCAATTACCCGGGTAACCGGCTTCTCAAGCATTGCGGTTAATATGTTATTTCACGAGTACCCGCTTCTCAATAATTGCGGGTAATCAGCCATTTCATGACTACGCGAGTTGATTAGTGGAGGTATTGTGACAGGACTGGTAGATATGTTAACCCGTGCAAGCAAGAAATTTAGGGCACATAATCTCCTTCGATTCAAACTCTTATGTTACGACCGGGAGACTCGCTCGTGAAACCTTGTTGTAAATTGGGGTCTAGATTTTACACGAGTAAAATCTATCTCATCAATTACCCGGGTACCCGGGGTCCTAAGCATTGCGGGAAATAACCAAATTTTACAAGTACCCGGTTCCCAATCGATAATAGCCAATGAGAGCGAGTACCCGTTTCCCAATCGTTGTGGGTAATAGGCAATTTCACGAGTACCCGGTTCCCAAACATTACTAATAAGCCGTTTCACTAGTACGTGAGTTCAGGATCGAAACATTCGCTCGCTAAAAGTGGGTACATCGAGCAGCGTGAGCTATTGAGTTACAGTCTTGTGTGGCGGTCAATTAAATCATGAAACTGCGGTTCCCTGGCTTGATATGTTTCGCAATCATTTCCTGGAAGTGCCGCTCAGATGATTTTCAAACTACACGTAAATTTAAATGCCAACAAAACTTCCTCAGAGTCATTCGCGAAGGTCGTACAGCGCGAGGTATTAAATTAAATTCCTCGTCAAAATGCCTCCCTCTCCACAACATTTCCCATAACTCGGCCATCAGCAAAGTTTCGTTTTGCGTTCGCAAATGAGATGCGATAACAGATCGCACATTAAATGCAAATTGAAGCTGAACAAAATATTGTTTTACTTCGGAAAAGAAAATGCTAACTTTTCTCGGCAAATTTATCGAAGCCTCTTGACACGAAGACCGTATTTTCAAAATCACAAGAGCAAATGTTTAATTAAGCACACGCCCGCCCCGTGCCGTGCCCAGAGACCAAGAAATATGTAAATTTCATCTTCATCTCCCATCTGAACAGACAATTACGATCCACTCTCGTGGGTATAGGACAACGCCTCTTCTAGTTGTACATGCTTTTGAAACTTTTTCCTTGACCCCTGCACAAGGTACGAGTGCTTAATCGGTGCCTCCTTGCCAGCGCAGCACAGTCGAAGGACCAACGGAACAAAGCAAAGACCAGCAAGAAAAAGAATGAAACTTTTGAAATCCTTTTTGCTCGGCACTAGTACTCAATTTACGATTAGCAACCTTTCCACGGTGCTAATGAATTTTTCAAGCAATCTTCAGCCAAAGGCAAGAAGCCATACTTTAGCGAGACAGCAACAAGAAGCAGAGATAACACCTCCAACTCCCTTGAAAGTTTGTGTTCTCACCTTGTGCCCTGCCCACGCCCACACTTTTTCACAACAGTCAAGGTCAACTGGCTTCGCTTCTCTCATTCTCGGCGAGGAAGTGGACCAAGTACGTACCTCATTCAAGAATAAGTTCTTCACTTGAAGAGGCGGCAAAAGTATGGGCAGCGCATCGTTACTGGGGGATGGGGCCGACAAGGAAAAAGAATATCTGTGTCTGTATCCTGGTCCGTAGGAGCGCAAATCAAGTGGATATCTGTGAGATCATCCGAGGAAGTCGAAGTTAAAAGGCGAAAAAGTACCTCCAACGACTGTGGGGTGAGGCGAGCGAAGAAGGTTGAGTGGAAGAGTTCGCTTCACAACGACGACGACGATGTGGAGGTCGACCTGCCGCAGCGCGCAATCGAAATGAATTATTCAATTGCTACACGATTGCCTTCAGTGGCGCTCGGCTGACTTTTCTGTGGCGAACAGTCTAGGCGGAAGGGGGGGGGATGTGGATGGTCGACTTCAATGCGCCCCACGGTTTCGCAGAAACAAACATCACTAGATGAATTCATTTTTATTCCACACTAGAAGGGTTACCAAAGAGTGGGTGATGGATGGTGGCCGACACGGGAACGTGCAGACATCCGAAGCCAACCAAAGACCGCTGATTCTGGGGAGCGCCAACGAGAGGATGTGGGCTGAAGTTTGGCAGCCAATTTACATGATTTGTATTGAAGACGCAGGTTTTTTTCGCGGGTTAACAGGGGCCGCGGCAGACGATATTTGCAAGAGTCGGTACCCTTGTCGGGTGAAAATGTGGTTAACGTGGAGTTTTTTTCCCCAATTTTTCGGCCCGATTTCGTGAAAGAGGCTGTGCGCCGGTGGCCAGATCCGGGCTACCTTTTCCTAGGTGCAAATTAAATATTGAAATATTGGATTACGGTTGTTCAATAACTAGACGGGCGGAGGCCTTTTTTTCCATCTGAGCTGCTATAAAAGGCTCTGATTTAATTTGTGTGAAAATTTCCCATTGAGCGCGGCGGCCAGTGATGAGGTGTGTGGGAGTCGTTATTTTTTTTGTTTGGCCAGCTTCTGCGCTCGCAGTCAAAGGGTTACTGATAATTACTTTACGAGGGGAGAAGTTTGAGTAATTGATGGGCTTGCTGCTGGGATTTTCACTCTCAAGCTGGTTGGGATACTCGGCTCGTATCTGATTTAATTGACAGCAAGAATATTCTGCTCATTCATAACAAGATCTTATTGGGCGTGTACTGCAATTGTTCCTCTAGAGGGCAGCCGCGGTTGCCAATGGTTGGTCGGGTTGGCGTAAAGCTCTTTTTGTGATCGATTGATGTTGATGACAGTTGCTGGGTAAAGTTTGGGAGTCGGCCATTTGCAATTTATTCTGAGGCGGCTAAAATTGCACTAAGGATACGCTCACGCCCAAATCACAATTGTAGCAGTCTTCTCGAAGATGATGCTGACCCCCCTGCTTCGATCGCATTAACTTCAGTCCAATCCAGAAACAATTTCTGCCAATGAATAAGGGTCCCGTACCATTTTGGAAACCTGAAGTTTTTGTTTTTGCTCGGTATTCTTGCAATTATTTTATTTTCTGAGATGAAGTGAAATTTTAAGTATCGAAAGAAAAGCAGGCTTCCACAATCCACGCAAAAAAGATTCCGACACAATTTGGTTACACTCTGGTACGGGACCTTACAAATAAAAACAACATGCTTAAAATCATGCTTGCGGAATACTTGTGACATTTTGTGCTACACGGAAAGAAGATAGGTGCCAGATCTCCTTTTTTGTGGATATCCCTGATTCCAGTCATCGTCCTAGACAGTATTCAATGACACCATTTTGTTCAGAAATTGTCGTATGTTGTCTCACTCCTGTGAGGGAAGAAGTTAGTCAAAGAGGGCACGCCTGTGTTGGCTGCATCGTGTGGCTCGTTCTAGGCATAACGCCACAAGCGCCTGCATGCTGTAACCAGTCCCTTTCTAGGCCCAAACGAAGAGAATTACAAACCACATTGTGCACAAATTCGACGTCGTCTTAAACAGTTTAGCTCCCTCCCTCCGTCCAGAGACCGCCACTAAGCGTTTCTCTGAGCCTCCAAAATCCAAATAAAAACCACTTCGAATCCTGAATTTCGTTTTCACCCAAAAACTGCCAGCAAAACTTCAGTAATCCTAGTCCCCGGCAAATGCCATGCAAGAGAGGTAACAAGTCACCCGTCATCCTTGACATTCCGGATACATCTGCGTTGCTTTCCTTGAAGGCAATCAAATTAGAATTGTTTCACAATTTATTGCCACTTAAAAGCCGAATAAAAACTACCGAAATACGAGGAAATGCAAAACAAATCCGTTTTCCATTAAATGTGTCTAAATGAATTTCCATAAATAAACTCGCCGTCAATCTGGGGGAGCCGCTGGGAATCCCTTTAAGGCCGGACATCATCCAACATGGTGCCACCGCGCGCCGCCCGCCGTCAAACGATCACTGAGGGAGCGAAGACCAACCCGTGTCAGGGATGTGGTGCAGAAAAGTACGCCCCCCTCGGCACTAAATTCGTTCTTTTTACTTTCGTGGGAGACAACGAAGGTTCGTTTGACGGGGAGTCGTACATTGTTGTTTGCAGTGGCGCCACCCCGCCTTTGGATGGTCGTCCGAAAAATAACAACCACAATAAATTTAATTTCCCTAATTTAAGTACACAATTGTCCTTTCAACCTCTCTCATCCCGGCTTGGTGTACCTTCTGAATCCGTGCAACTTCTTTACATTGGGTTGGCGGGGGGGGGGGGGGGGGGAGGGCGCGAGGGCGCCATTGTTTGCTAGTCTCCCTCAAATAATTCCGAAGGCATCCGCTTGTACCGCCAGCAATCTGGTTTTATATTTACATTTTGGGAATGTTTGCACTGTAATGTGTCTTCTGCAAATGATGCCGAGTGCATTTGCCACAAACAAATGCGGCGAGCAGAATTAAGACCGTAAGGGAGCTACAAACCTGGGCGAAGGAGGGATATGCATTAATGTGTCAAAATGATGAACGATTTCGAGAAGCACAGTGCAGGTGGTCTTTCAACATAATTGTTCCTCAAATACTCTCCGTAGAGAAGGAAATCCTGCTTTAAGATCCAACGCATTGGGTTGTGCATTGGCTGTCAGTTGCGTTCAATTAGCAAGGCGTTCGCCCGTATCGTTGAGTTGGAGTTGGTTTGTTAAAGCCCCGTGGCAGCCAGTCGATATTACCACTTGTGGGCGTCGGAGCTTGTGCTGTATCGACCTATATTTAATAACCGCCCGATCTTCTCTTTTCAAAAATCATCGTAACGACTGATAGGAGTTACAGTTCAAAGGTAGCCGGGAATTTAAAGTGAAACCTCTTGCTGAACGACCCGATTTTTCTAACGTTTCTCATTTATTTGGCTGGTCTCGCTCATTAGGTGGCCATTCGAAGTGTTAATTGGCGGTATTGACGTCCGTTCGACTGTTGCACAGATCCAAGGCATTTGAATCACCGTGCCTGTGGTCAAGTGTATACCGCGTGTGACCATCTAAGGCAGAGTATGCACGACTCACACCATCGACAGTCATTGAATCATCTCCAGAGCGAGGGACACAATTCATAAACCTAGAACAATGATTTCGCAAAATTCCTGTTGACATAAAGATGAAGCACCGATCCTTGCGGCAAGAGATAGAAGACACGTCCCACAAATGCCATTCGATTAATTCCCCCAGCCAACAAAACAGATCTCGTCGCTTCCAAGTACGACAGGAGTGAAATAATCTCGATGGACAATGTTGGCGCCCGATGTCCATGCGGTGCCAATCCACAAGAATATCCCAGTTTAGTGATATTCTTTCCCTGCTATCATTGTCACCCAGAATTCTGTCGATTCTTTTTTTCTAGTTCCGTCCGGTACGAGGAGGTTTTCAAAGCCATCCTCCACCATCGACATATGTACGCTCTTTCGTTGCTTTTATTGCACCGCTTTGCCTTGTTCTTGTCCTTGTGTTCTTCATTCTTCCTCCTTATTCGTCCTGTTAGCATCCTTGAGTTGTTGGAGCAACCTGGTGATGGCTGCATCTGTGCGCGTCTCTCTGTCCCATTTCGAAGCGCACACAGAATTAATATGCTGAATGTTGTTATAGCGAAATTGGGTGGTAGTTCAGTTAATGATAAACATACACACCCACCCACAGAGAGACAGATAGAAATATCGTGTAGCCATCCTCTTGTTATTTGGACATTTGAGTGAATTTGAATTTCTTCCACCCACCCAAGCTGTGTAGCTGTCTTGTGTTGTCCTTTCATTCATTGACATCATCTCCCTCAGCTGGCTGGGTGCTTCCCTCATTTTGTTGTTGGCAAATTGTTGAGCATTTGTCCTGAGGGTCTCCTCCTCCGAGTGCGGAATGGCACTCCAAAACGAGCATTATTTTGATTTTGTTGCAAATTCAGTAGAGAACCGAATCCTTTCATCTGGCCATCGGATTGAATTCATGTAATGAAAAACGTGAGGAAACGTGCAGAAGTAGACAATTGAAGGACAAGGAATTGCTGCTGGGCGGACAACACTCAAGTCAAACAAAAGCCATTCACTGGAATAGTTAGATGAGATGTAACCGATTTTCGGTGCTATTGAATTATCGATGAGTGGGTAATGTTTAGTTTTCCCTGGAGAGGGGGCGTTTGCAAAATGTACACTCTTGTGGGATCCAAGGAATACATAACGTCAGCATTTCGGAAAGAAGTGCATACAAATTTGTATTTACATTGTTTTTATGGATTTTGTTTCATGGCACAGTGCACGTGAGGATTTCGAATGTCTACAGTGGATCACTTCCTTTTCTATCAAAATGAGAAATAATATTCAGCGAAGCCTGTCGCCATCACAAGAAAGTCTTTAGACACGACGATGTGTATTTGTTGGCCTTGCTCTTTAACCATTTTTCGGAACATTAGAAAACTGCGAGGAAAATATTCATCGGATCCATGCCACCTCCGGTCAATTAGTTATTTTCTTCTGAACGAGAAGGATGATCAACTGGTCTGAGGACAAACCTATTATTATGGATAACCAATTTCGTATTAAAGCGGAGGGTTAACAATATTCATGCCGCGTTGACACTGGTGTCGGATATCCATTGGAACAGGAGCAAGAAACAATGCACGGGTGCCTGATGGATTGACCTGGAGAAGACGCTTGACATCGTATGGTTAGAAGGACTTTAATACAAGATCCATCGGCTACATATTGGATGACTGGTAGTGGACCAGTCAACTGTTTGTCATCAAGAATGGCAACGTAACATTAGCGGGTATATTCCTAGTCAAAAATGATCTCCAACAGGGTAAAAGTTCTCTTCCCAACGTAATTGCGTATGCAGATGGCCAGATCGCTTCCAGAGATCGCGCAGGGTGACTCCGATGTGTTCATGCGAACTTGCGACTACGGGAAGTTGAATATCAGCTTCGAGAAGTGTGAAACCATTCTGTTCAGGACGAGCTGTATAAGGCCTCGTCAAGCACAAAGCTGTTTGTCAGATACCAGGCGATCTCGCTAGATCAGCACCTATATTTTAACAAGTATGTATATGCTGCTCTAGCTAGAGTCTGAGGAGCTCTCGTCCCTACAGAAACAGTTTTACCAACTCAGTAGCCAACTCGATGCGGGGGAGTAGGGAGTCTGCTAGATAGGCATCATCCGACAAATGATCACCTGACTGTCTCGTGTGGTTAAACGTGAGTGCAAGCTCGATAATCGGACGTTTGAGAGGGCTTGTCTTGGGCCTTGCCTTCGCCTTTACAAAACAGAGTCAATGTTGGGAGCTATTATAACATTTTAGGGGTGACCCAAAATTAAAGATTTGCATTTGCCGTCATTTGTCACTAAAAAAACCATTTAACAGCTGATAGTTTAGGGTTAATAAAAATGGAGCATCTGACTATACATCAACGTGTTTTCATTACTGAACAATATGTCGAAAATTATGAAAGTTTGGCGGCCATATTCGAAAAGTTCGTACAAAATATAGTCCGTCGGAAGAGCGATTTAACTTAATGAATGGTGAAAAGTCAGTTAGACTGGACCAGTTGGCGAGTTGGCTAAGCACACTGGTCTAAAAACAAGCCGATCACATGCCAATAACAAAGCAGTGCATCAGAGTGTTGCTGAAAATCCCGAAACATCAATTCGGCGTCGATGAGGAGAATTGCAAAGAACATCTGTGTCTCCATGCTTTTTTATAATGTGCGCGTGCTCAAGGTATTACCCTTAAGTGTCCGAGGTTAAGACACAGCACGGGCCGAAGGTACAGATGGAGGGAGAAAGGGGAACGGAGGTACCTGTGCATATTGATCTTAAGTTTCTACGTTTGTTGTAGCCCGTGGGAAATATTAGGCTGGTAAGAGCATTCAATATTCGCGTAGTGCGGCTGAAGAACGTGTCTCTAAATTTAACCGTGCTCCCGAAAGCAGGCTTAGGAGTAAACTGATGGGCATTCCTAGCGAGGCGGGTATTACTGCTGAATTCGTGGAGAGGTGGAATGCAAGCTGGCTAGCTAATTTAACATGCATCGATTAAGGATACCTAGACATTTCGCAGCATTTTTGCGATCTCGAATATGTGATCGTACCATATTGTAGTCAAATAATTTTAAACGCACTTCTTACTTTCTTGGCAGTCACTTACAGAATGTCTCTTTATTCTTCTCTTTTACATTATTCGACGTATTCTTCTCTACTGATACATTATTGCACTTACAGCTAGAGAGGGTACTAGCATCATTGAGAGAGACAGAGAGAGTAGTTGGGGCTCATTTGAGTGTTTGAGAGTATGTTGCTACACTCCAACACGATACTGCTATAGCACCAAGGATGGAAATCTTTCCGGTTCCATCGAGACAAGCGTTATTCATGAATTTGATTGCAACATTTGACAACAACTGAAGCCTGTGAAGACTGTGAAGAGAGTTCGTTAAATGGATCATTGAACATCAACAAGTGGAAAGTCATGCCAAACTCCGACAAAAGAGTGCGTATGTGCTATCAAAGCCGTGAAAGCTATTTGCCCGATGTGGTATTCTATAAATAACATTATCCCATGTACTTTATGATTCAATAATTTAAATTGATGAATGATTGAGATAATTGTTGGACACCCTTTATATAAGAAGCAACGTCTATAGACATTTACATTTTCTTGAGTGTTAATTTGTTCCATTTAATAATTTATCATTAAAAATAATCCTTGTTAAGTTATTGTTAATTAGATGTAGTTTAAGATTAGAATATTAGGAAAATAGCCTGTAAGTTATTATATAATATAATACAATATGATATGGGTGGCGCTATAGTCCGTAGAGCACCATTTCCAGCTTCTCAGCAACCACTCGTGTTGTGCGTTCATCATGCGCAATCTACAGAGGATGTGGCTGACTTTAGTGAGAGTGCTGACGATGCGATGGTCCAATTTTATCGATTTCACGGTGAGCACAATGTCTTGTTTTTTTCTTACAGCACATTATGGCGTATTTTGATTTTGGATTTGGGTCTACACTCTTATAAAGTTCTATTCACTCAAGAGTCGAAGAAACGGTTCAATGCCTGCGTCATTTCATGCGGAGTTAGGGAAGACAACTGGCAGGTGTTTGATGATAGGTCATGGGTTCTTAAATGCCTTCCTGTTCCAGAAATCCCTATGCGATGTCGAATCATATGTGTGACACTTTAGATCGGAGGACTAAGTGTGGTCACTGTGATGATAATCCTCAAGTATATGTTGAGACACCGTTACATCCACAAAAACCGACTGTTTGGTGTGCTTTATGGGTTTGTGGAATAATTTGTCCGTACTTCTTTAAAAACGATGCTGTCCAGAACGTTACAGTCAATGGTAACCGTTATATAGCCATGATTACTGACTTTTTCGTTCATCAATAGAAAAACCATGATGTACAGAAGCTGTGGTTTCAACAAGACGGCGCAACATGTCACACAACTCGTGTCACAATTGATTTATTGAAAATTGGACCTGCAGATGTGACTACGTCCAAGCCAGCAGTAGCGGTCATATTCCAGAAATCATATTTGAATAATTATGTCAGAAGATTATCTGTCGAATAAAGTAAATTTCATGTCAATTTAGAAGAATTATCATTGTTTTATTGCATTTCAAAGTTGTATACCTCAAATACCCTTCAAAAGGACCTCGTGTAAGGAATTTTCAGCGGAAGAGGTTTTTTTTTCTAATGTGGGGAGTGCACTCCTATGAAAGTTGATTGGTTTTTGGTATTTTGATTAAACCGATTTCCGGTAGGTCGTGATTTTATTCACGTCACAGTATAAAGAGGCTGAATTTGGGAAATAGGAGACCGTTGTATATACTCAGCGTTGTCATTCATCACTGGCTCGGATCTGCCACGTTCTGCTTCAGAAAGGTTAACGCAAATGGCCCCCAGTATTCTGCAAGTACCCACATTCATAAGATTAACTCACACAAAACAGAGGGGATTCTAAATGTCCAACAAAAAAGTGAACAGATGGTAATTGCCACAGAAAATGACTCACGAGACTTCACTGGGCTCTGACATTAGAGACTTGACAGTGCTCTCGGATTGGTTCTCCAAACCTCGGAATGTGGAAGGGTGGAGAGCCGTGGAAACTAGTCACCGAACTGCCACGGAAAACATCAAGTCTCTCCATTTGGAGTCGGCGTAAAACTATATGTCCCTTCAAGTCGTGAGAATCACAAAAACACTAACAAGACGAGTGGTCAGACCTCGGCAGGACCTGGTTCAGCCAGGACCGTGCGTCGGGTCATTCCAAAAAGGAGAAGGATGTTGATGCACCCCAAAAATATTGTCTTTAATTAACCGAAACCAATCAAGTTCTCTCAACATTCTTAGTATTTGCCGGCCGAATTTATTTAATTAAGTGCTTCTGAATTGAATTCTGTGCCGTTTGAGCGAATTTAGTTTAGGCTTGGTGGCGACAAAGACTCCCATACCGACGTTAGCAACGTGTGCTGCCAATAAGACTGTCGACTTAAAATCGACCATTCCCCAGAGGTGATCGGGCGAGAATGTTTCGAACGTATAATTGTCCGGATTCTGTTGGATTATGTCTGTGCAGTCGTTAACAATCGGCTTGCCCCAATGCGGACTTACATCATCAGTCGTCCGACGAAGGAGATGGCTGCACCTGTGTCTGGCAAATCGAATTCCAAGAAATACACAGGCTTCTCTAATCACGAGCCAGCATTCAGTTCGATCCAGAAATTGGTGCTCAGCACTACGCATTCCTCACACCAGCGCCTATACGGCAGGCGCATACACATCTCCCAGGAATCACACACCCAGGGCCCATGTGCAGATTGATGGGGGGTCACTTCGCACCCAGGTCCCCAGGGTGTATGTTAAATTCCGTTTGAACTGCTTCGAATAAATATATTTTATTTGCCGTCAGTTCATAGCCCTAATGCACAGTGGCTGTGTGTGTATGTGTGGATCCTTGCTGGGGACACTGCTGCCGACAGGCTGTGAGCGCCAGTGCCGCCGCCGGGCGAGGGGCGACTGTGAGTGGTTGAATCGAAGTCAATCGATTAATTTGTGTGACACACAATGGGCAGATACACGTCACGTTTTCCCTGAGAACACAGGCACTCGCCGCTGCGAAGGATTGCGTATTTTCGTAGGCGACAGGCAACAAGGCTTACGGAGAAGGAATTACTCGCTTTCAGCGATAATGGAGTGTCAAGCGTTATTTATTTGAGATAATCATTTGACTGATGAAAGTCGTCCTCAAAACGAATGTGCGTAGGTCACCACCCGCCAGGCGAATCAAACGTTCTCCGAAGGACGACATAATTGACTTAACTGAATCCTCTGTGTGGCTCGAATTCATCCAGGCTGAGGTGAGATGTGCCCCATCCGCCAGGCAGGGGTTGGAATTCGATATTTGTGCGTGCGGGGCCACGTGTGAAGTCGATGACGACCAAGGGGGGTTTGTGGGTCTTCTTCGGTATTTCGTTTTGAAGAAGTGATGTGCTGTGCTCCGCCTTGACTTGTAGTTTCTAAATGCTTAATGACACCAACTCAGGCCCCATTCGCACTCTCCGAAACCCCATGATAAATAGTTGATGGGCCGGATTCTGTTTGCTTAACTTAATTGCGCCAGACGAAGTTATATACGCTTTGCCCTCTTAGGCATTTCATGGGTGAATTGAATAATACCTTGGCTTCTATTTGATTTAGTTAGTCGGCCGATTGTGTGCTGTGCAGGGGGGGGGGGGAAGGGCGGGAGGCTGCAGGTGGATTATGTTTAAATATAAACTTCTGAGAGTGCACGACACATTCTGTTGACTTATGGCCTTGTTAATTGCGAATGGAAATGCAAGGGATTTGCTTTTAAGTTCTGTTCTGTGTAATCGCTTGAGGACGTCATGGGAATTTGTCTGCCATTCAATGTGAATGCCTGTAAGATCTGCGTCCGAAGGTGTATGGCTCTGTGGGAGAAATGTGCTTAAGCTTAAGCGCATTTAATGCCAAGATGTGAAGATGTGAATGTTGGGACAACTCTTGATGTGGCTTCTTCTTCTTGCATGATGCGGCTGTGGTGCGGGTGCATGCAGAATGAAGACTCTTGGACTATGGCAGTGCTTTTCAAACAGAAATCCATGGCATGAGGAAAGCCAGGTAGGGTTGAAGTTCTGTATTGCCTGGGTCACTAGAGACTTTAAGCTGGTCGGTGGTTGGTAATGAAGAAGCTGACAAGTAAAGGCTGTCCGTCTGTACACAGCTACAACAGAGGTGACTGGAATGGTCACGGCAAGGATCATATTACATTTCCTGACGACAACCAGTTTTAAGTGGACTCGGGTAATAAGCTGTGGTACATCGATCTGTTAGGAAGGATTTTTCACGTTGAACATGATGAAGACCATTCAATGCCATACACGCTGGGGTACCACAAGGAAGTGTTCTTGGTCCTCTTCTGTACTTGCTTTATATACCATACGATGCAAGTCACGACTAAAGTGGAAGATGACATCAAACGGAAACGGGAAAAGCTGGTAAATGCAAACAATGTCCTACCGTCTTATACTAAACGACGTGACGAGATATCACAATACATACAATTTCGTGATTGGTTGACTCTGTTCCGCTTGATGGACACCAGCAAAGGGAGAAAACGGGCATATTCTGGATTTTGTCTTCGATAAAGGCGAAAACGATAAATGTGACTAGTGCATATAGTCCTCATCCTGTAACTGCGAATTACGCGCAGTTTACGATGGCGAATCGCTGCTGAATCGCAACAATATCGACCCATTTCTGAAGCGGGTGGTGACTGGTGATGAAAAGTGGATCGCTTATGAGAACTTCATGCGAAAATCGAACGAGATAGAATCGCTGTGAGGCGGCACAATCGGTTGACGGTCAGGAAGTGTGTTTGGTGGGAATTGGCTGGAAATCATCTTCTACGAAATGATCCTTAATTCGGATCTCTACCATCAACAGTTGGACCGTCTGAAGGAAGGAATCGCCCTGAAGCTTCGGGATGTATTAACAGAAGAGGGATTGTATTTCATCTGGACAACTTCAGAGCCACACACATCGACAGTGACTTGCCAGAAGCGCCGCCCGCATAGTTAAGAGGTTCCTTTAGTCCGAACATGGCACCATATAAGTGCCACCTGTTGCCTTCTATGACTTAAAGTTTCGCTGGTGAAGAATTCACTTCGAGAGAAGCTTGTGAAAAACAACGCCCCTTCCAAAGGAATTCAATGGACCCTGACTGAGAACCTCAACGACACCGACTATGCCTACGACATCTACCAGCTATGTAACCTCTTAGACGGTGCCCAGGAAAAATTACACCAATGCCCCAATACCAGAAGATCTGGACCGAAAATCAACGTCGACAAGACAAAGCTGATGAGAATCGGTTCAAGATGAGAGGCACCTCTCCTGCTAAACGGGATGTCAGCAAATTGTGCTACCTCGGCAACACTTTGTGCAAAGATGGAGGTGCACAAACTGACGTCTTGTCTGGTATAGACAAGGCACGCCACGCTTACTACTCACTTGGCAACCAGCTCTCCACCTCACTCAAGCTTCGGATATTCAATTCCAACGTGAAATCCATACTGCCACACGGATGCGAGACTTGGAAGACAACCACCATCGTTGTTCTCAAGCTTCAGGTCTTCATCAACAAATGCTGGAGACGAATCCTGAAAGTAATCTGGCAGCAATGGATCACGAACTTAGGGCTGCTGCACAGAGCTTCAAAGAAACCCATCATAGCAGTAATCCAGCGTCGAAAGTGGAGCTGGATGGGGCCCACCATGTATACACCAGGAACGGATATTGCAAGGACGGACATTACCTAGACGCCACAGGCCATACGTAGTCGAGGTCGTCCACGCTTAACTTGGTGGCGGACTGTTGAGAAAGAGCATCGAAAGGTCGGCAAATCATGGTCGGAAGTAAACAGAAACGGAAGTCGCATAATCCCTACGTGCTCCATTTTCGACTAAGTCGATAAGACAACTGTACACGTGCTATAAGCGAGGTAGCAACCAATTTCTAAATGGCGGTCAGTCTCAAATTCAGTCTCATTTCGTTTCGTTACCCAATTTGGCATTATTTCGCGGTTCAAATGCCAAGAAATTTATGAAATCAACATCAAAAATGATCAGTAGCACTTTGGAAATACCTACCAAAAGTGCCTCAAAATAAAGAAAGCGCCCAAAGATCCCACATCTTCCCTAGCTGGAACAAATCTGCACTATTCCTGCGATAATCATAATCAGATAGGAGTCGCTAAACTTGGAGGTAGACATAGGTCTAGCCGTCACCCATGTTTTACGTGCTATTGAACTCTCACGAGTGGATGGGGCTTGCAGTTTATGCGGATTTCGAATGACGAAGCTTGAGAACAGTTTGGGCGGTGTCAGTCTATGGGGAGAAGTGGTTGTAGTATATGGAGAGCGACCACTACTGTCACATGGGACATTCGACATTCGTCGAAGGGTACCTACGCAGGGTATTCTAGATCTTACATCGCATCATTAACGAACGCGTTTATCTGAGAACAGGCTGGGAACCAGGGCTCTATCATTAGACGACCGAAATGGCAGTGAATTGGTCGTCCATAACGCGAGGGAGACAGCTGCATTGCTAACTACGGAGTTCAAAGCCGCCCTCCAAAGAGAACTCGGCGCAGAACAGTGGATGATAGGCGTAGTAGAGACCCTATACATGGCTGATCCGGGTGGTATCACAACGGACTTGAATTGGCATGAGTGTGGTTGTATTGCCTATAAATTTCATCCTCCTTATCGATTTAGTGTCGAACATTGTTCCACCTCATCCTGTTGCCCCTTAGGACCATATTCTTGTCGAATTGAGCCCCAGTACTTGCCCCCCAACTAGGTAGCTCGCCGAACTTAAAAATAAATACTCCAGACTAACTCACTGACTTCGTATTGCTTCACTTGAGTTGCTTTTTTCCCGCACGTGCATTCCATACATTTGCATTTGCAACTCCCCACCTGCGACATGAAACAAACATAAAATAAAAAAAGAAAGTACATCAATTTCACGTATCATTCAGTTTGAGTATCACAGTGTCAATGCATTCGCAAACAAATTCCAACGCCCATCGCACTCGCATTAATCCCGAAAACGGGCAACAATATACCCGAGGCCTCTAATATGCAGAGCAGGGATTTTATGCTAGAAAATACAGCTTCTCGTCAAATCACCAGTGAAAAACCAAAGTACCCAAATGGAATCCCCACGAGATCGGCAATCCGCAATTGTTCGTCCTTTTTTTTTCCAGCCGCATAATTCTCGCCGGTGGCGCGCGCACACACACAAACAGAGCCGAGCGCTCCGGGGTCGCATAAAAGCAAACTCGCCGCATAACTTAAACTCACAGTCCATCGTCCATAATTGAATGGGATATTTGTGCGCCTGCCGACATAAATCCGAAAATTTATTCCACCGTCATTTCAGTCAGAGCTCACCGTCGTACAATTAGACCTGACCCTCCAGTTGCATGATTGACCAGCGAACGGCACGGGGAATGGCAGCCAGAAAGCAACAATGGTGGGAATGGAACTCCTCAAGCGCGCACACCTCGCACACAGATGCTTAGAGAGCGAAGAGGTAATCCTTTCGGAGCATAAAAAAAAAGGATTTCATTGTTTCAACAATTTCCATTTTACGATTGCTCCACACACACACACACACACACTCACACAGAGGCACAGTAAATGATGCCCAGGAGTCTCATTATACCCTCTCGGCACATAATGTTCCTCCTCGGGGTAGGTAAACGCTCAAACACACACGTACCATTGGGTTCACCCTTGTGTGAATATTTTACTGTGCTTCGCCCCCACCCGCAGGCACAGTGGCTGGGGTTCGCCTAAACCACGCGTCATAATCGAAAATCCACTCGAATCCCCCTGCGGTGAAGGCGGCCGCACCAGTCACCACCCGTCCCCGTCGCTCTTCGAATGGGGAGCACACTAAATGCCAATAAATTAGAATGTTTTTTATTTTCCGATAAATTTTTATTACAACCATTTGCCGACACTATAAATGCCCGACGACGATGCCGAATCCTGCTGCCGCCACCACCACCGCGCTGTTGTGTGGTCCTTTCCCGCCCAACCGAAGGGATTGGATTGCCAGCCGGGAGCTGAACGAAATGGTGAATGTGTTCTCTGGGCACACATTCACCACGAAACACATTCATCAATAATATAAAGAATTAATGAAAACGAAATATTCGATAGAAGGTAATTTTATGACACATCCCGGGCAGCGTCAGAGCTCCGCCTCCCCCGTGCTGGGTGGACAAACAGGACGATGGATAATAATTCATCAGCAAATAATAAACATAAGCGCTTTTATTGTCTGTAAACAGGAGAAGGAAAGGTCAGTAAACACCGTAAACTAGGAACGTCCTCGGTGGCGGTGCCTTGAAGAGTTCACCTTGTACCCTGTACAGCTAGTGAGCATGACATTCGCTGACATCGAGTCCAGGGAACGTGCTGCTCTCTCTCTTGGATGGAAGACATTAAAGACCTCGCCTCACCCCACCAAGGCAAGGACAAGTGGATGAAAGGTGGGTAAATAATATTTCTTGCTGATCACATACAAACACAGAGAAGATGAGTGTTTGCCAGGAGGAGAGCGCAGTGGTGTCTGCGAAAACCTGGACTTGATTAGTTTTGCTGTCGACTGGCTCGCCTGGGCAAATTTCAGTGGTTTGTCGATCCGTCCGACCGTTTCTGAGGAAAGATGAAGACCGACTAAGATGAAGGAAAACACTTGATGTGGCCAGGCGTCGCCTCCCGTGTCTACAGATGGCAAGGCAAGGAAAAATCCTTTTGCATGCCTGTTGTGTATTCAGCACTCGACAAGTCTCGACTGTCTCTGCCTCTCTGAGTCGCTGCCAATGACGCGACACGCTAAGCACAACGAATTCAACGAACGGAACAGCACTTGAGCGCTGAGCGCTGAGTGCTTAAGCATTCACGATGCCATACTTTATGACATTCCACGTCGCTGGACGGGGTAGACAGCAGAAATATGGATTGATTAATTCATTTCGCCTCTTCGAGCATGTATCACTCCCGTCTCCTTGTTCAACTCCCATCCCTACACGACGTCAGCGCCCACAGACAGGGCAGGAATTTCATTAGTGTGCTCTATTAAGCTTCCAATAAAGTGTATTCTTAACGGACCACTTAGGCAAAAATGCTCTTGGCTTTGGCGTCGAAATCGCGCTGAAGTGTTGTGCCAGTGCTGGATATTAACTTGCGATGCTCAAAAGGCCGAAAGCTGTTCCACGCGTTCAATATGCTTGACGGAGAGCCATGTGCTCGAGCAAAAACATGTATTTGAAGAGCAAAGGGAGCAAATTACCAATGCATGACGTGCAGTGGAGTGAAGCCAACGGAATGGGAAATTAGGTGAAATATGAAGCGTGTGCGTGTGCGTGTGCTCGGACCAATGATGCAGGAGATATAAATTCTGTGGATCCGTGTTTCTGTGATTTATGGGCGAAGCTGGCGTTCGGACCGTGCTGCTCTTGACTTTTAAAACCGTGGCCTCATTCCGTCCGTAACGATATGTTGTCTCAGCTGATGTTGCTTTCACTGACAGACCGAGTTTCGCTTAATTAGTGGATGTTATCCGGAGGAGCAGTCACTGCCTACAAGGATGGCAGAAGACCGTTCTGTTACATTTCGCCTGGGATGTACGCGCTCGCTTTGGTTGGGGGTGCTGTTCTTTAATAGCGTAATTTAGGGAACAATGAAGTGAGTTAAATCAAAATGCGTGAGTTTCCTCGATGATGGAACTAACTTTATTGACTTTGTCATCGCACGTTGGAAACACAGAAACTGTTGTATAGTACATGGAGCAGATACTGTTACACGGATTTTCCCAATTACACGTGACCTCGAGGCACCCGAGAATGATCAACAGAGGGATGCATGTATTACTGAGAGTCTGAGTTACGACACCGATGATCTCCCGTCATATGTTCAACCTAGCATTCCCAAATTAAAGCATGAACAGAAGGGCAGTTGTGATTGCATAATGTGACGGATTTGAGGGGAACTCCTTCTTGGACTCGCCTTGAGAAACTGGGAAAGCATTCAGATGGCTCATTCAGCTCAGAAGTGGCCATTGGACATGCCACCCATTGAGACTCCCACATTTCCAGAACATCCGGGATGGGAAAAGCATTACACAAATTTATACTCATAGTTTGGGATTAATGCACTATGCCTCATAAAAAAAAACAGCTTGACGCTCTTGGTCGATCATTGCGAGACTTGCGTGAAAACGGTCTACCATTCAGGAATGCATTGATATTGCTCTCAGCGGATTTCAGGCAAACATTGACTGTAATTTTTCGATCGATAACAGCGGACGAAATAAATGCTTGCCTAGGTGCATCAGTAACCGGCCAGTCACTAGTAGCCGGCCATTTTTAATACAATGATCAATATTAAGAAAATTTAACATTATTTGCACGACTACAATTCCAGGTACATTTAATATGTTGGTAAAGTTGGACCGATCTGCTACGGATACTGCGTGACATCGATCGAATCAAAAAGTCATGTCTACCCTAAAATCAACTGAAATGTATTTAATATGTCAAATTTCCGTATCCAGCCATTATTTTTGTTCAAAAGATGGCTGGTTTATAGGGCGAACGTCTAAAAAAATTACAGAACTAGGTGAACATGCGTAGAAACAGCACAACCGATACAAAAAGCGCACCGAAACAGCGAATAAGATTAGTTCTCTATTGCAACATCTGTCATCCTCGAAAGCAAATACAAACTACATCGACAAGGTATTAGTTTTTCTAAAATAAAAAAATGTTTTAACCTATACAAGCTGGAGTACCAGAAGCAAGTGTTCTTGGTCCCCTCCTTTACCTACTGTGTAGCAGCGATATACCGCAGGACGTAGGCACCGTTCTAGGCACATTTGCTGACGACACCGCCATATTGATAACTGCCAAAAAGGTCGAAGAGTCAACTAGAAATGCACGAATGCACGAATACTCAGCGAATTGAGCTTAACGAAGCTGAATCATATAAATTGTACGTACAAGAATGTAAATAACTTGCCCGTTTATTCCTCGGGTAATGAAGCGAAATACCCCGGGATGACTCTCGATGTAAAACTTAAATGGAAGGATCACGGCAAAAAGAAACGTGAGGAGCTTCAATTAAAATATAAAGACATGTACTGACAAGCTAAGCATTGGCAACGAATTGCTTATACACAAGCAATTGCTAAAACATCTGGACGTATGGTATACAACTATGGGGTTGTACCAAAGAAAATACTAAAAACATACTGCAAACATTTCAAAATAAAGTACTAAGAACCATCGTCAACGCATCCTGGTATATACGAAACCACGATATACACAGAGATCTTTAAATTCCATCAATCCGAGATGAAATTACGAATTTTGCTCGTAAGCATAAGCGTCGTCTGGAAGAGCACATAGACTCTGCTGTCCTTCCAATTTTCGACGAAAGTAACGCTTTCTGCCGTCTTCAAAGGACTAAAACCCTTGACGTAGTACGGTGAATTCAACCCGCGCTTAGCTGCGGTATTAGCAAGAACTCTCAGTGGAGAATCTCTTACCAAATGCGACAATCAAGAAAGTAAAACTGCTGGATAAGTGTCAAACATAATTGTAGTGGACATTTTATTTGAACTGGGTAAAAATCCCTTTCGCTATGTGGGAACGGAAGATTTTCACCCAAAGATGCAAATAAAGAAAATCAGTGAGCCTTGTCCAAGTTTCAAGCGATCTACATATCTTGCCTCACTTCCTGCCGATATTTTAACGAGGGTGGACCACTGCCATTGTCTGAGCCCATAGGTTTTGATCAACAACCCACAGCAGCCTGAGAACTTCCTAGAACTGAATCCAGGATTAATCCCTTTGCTCCTCCTTCACCCCAACCGGTCTCTGTTGCCTTTCTCACGATCGCTTTTGCTACTATTGGAGACAAAGTAATTCCAACAATTTTCCCAACAAATGAGTTTGATGTTAACTGCTCGCAACGGCCGGGCATAGGACCAAAGTAACGGAGTAAAATTCACTTTTTTAAAAAAATTTTATTTTAAAAAAATGTGTAATAAGCACTTCAAACATGTACTTTTAATCAATACTAAACATAACCGATATTTGGTCAAAACAAATAACATTGGCGTACATAATTACCTGAATTACTTACCCAGCTCCAAAGTAGGAAAATGTGTTATTTGGATGGTTTGCACTTCACGAGAAATATGCGGGTCCAGCTACAGAGCAATTAATCAGCCGAGGTATTGTGACGACAGTCCCTGTCCAGTCTAGGACCTTGTGGGCGAAACACGTTAGCATCTCATCGTCAAGACGAATACGATTGCCTGATTATGTTTGGAGATTTCTTTCCACACGAAAGGCGACCGCTATGACTACGCCAACTACAGCGTACAAGTTCTTTTCTGACGTTTTGTACTCGACCGAAGGCGTTCATTAACAATCTGATCATCCATTCAGTATGGCTCCGGGCCAAAAAAGTCCACAATAGACTAGATCTTCACACTACGGCAGATCCTGGAAAATACACAAGAAGCACAAATCGACACGCCTACCAACACAATAAACGAAGTCCGTACAACTGTTAGCATAGCCGTCAACGAGCCGTTTGCTGTCATTGAGGCGGAGGCGGCTAAAATAGGTCTGGCGTTGAATGAGGGCAAACTGAAGTCAATGCTGTCTACAAGAAAGGACTTACAACATCAACGTCTTGGATCAAACGACGCAATGGGTAGCTATAATATCGAGGTGGTCAAGTATTTCGTCTACCTCGGCACCGCAGTTAACAGAAGAAACGACGTCAGTACCGGGATCAAACGCAGACAAATTGCTGTATCCATGGGCTTAAGAGGCCATGGATTAGTAGAGCCCTCTCTCGAAGGACCAAGCCGACTTTATATAAGACACTGGTCGTCCCAGTTCTGTGGTATGGCGCGAATGCATTCTCAAAAGCGGATGAAGAAGTCTTTGCCCTCTTCGAGAGAAAAGTTCTGCGTCCGATCTTTGGTCCTGTTTGCGTTGACGGTATTTGGAGCAGAAGATTCAACAATGAATAGTATGGGCCACCAACGAGACAGGGATTGGTTCAAAATGGAAAAAACATAGCCGCCGTAGCGGAAGAAAACCAAGAAATGTCGATTCGGCGCCGATCAGCTAAATTCGGCATCACCATGCAAACAACTCGCCTTATTTTGTGGTTGGTTATGGGCCTTGGAGATACGCTGAAGCCGTGATCATAGACAACGCCGTGAATTCACTCATAGACATCGCAGGAATTACAAAACGTCATGTAGTTTAAAATGAAGAAAATTAAGTCACCGACCAGAAGAGTAAAATGCCCCTTGTCACAATCCGATTTAAAGTGGTTTCCGGTTGGAATTAAATAGGAATAATGGCCACTTGGATGATCATAAGCACGAGTGAGAAGACTGAGCAGTCTTTCGAATCAGAAGAATGCAGATAAGTGAAGGAATCAACCGAAACTCAATTAATGATGAAAGCGGCAAGCGTAAGTAGGTTAACATCAACGCCAACAATGGCGTGCCTCGGATGGATAACAATAACACGCCTGAACGAGTGAGCGAAGGTGTTTCGGATTCGATGTGACCCACTTTCGGCTGCGAACGAAATGCGACATGCAAACAAAAGAATTTCTGCTTCACCTCCACGGCCTTTGTGAAATTTATCTTTGAATACGAATGCATGCATCGCATGATGTTTCAAGTCACAAGCAGTGCCTGAATAGGAGGCGAATGTCTTCCTTAAATTTAGCTTTTTATTTTTCTGCACCCCTCTCACACGTCACCCCTCACAAGGCGCACATCACAGCCTATCGAGTGAGCATTGGAACGAAAGAAGCAAGTGCTCCACTTAGCCATCATCTACAGTGCACCAGCCTCCCCCCCATTACGGGAATCTGGTTCATTTGCATATCGATTCAACACTTAATATCCAAGTACAAACGCCACGTACAACATCCTTTACGGCGAGTGAACATCGCAAATCGTTTTCAAAATGAAATCGCTCGTCAACTATCAATGAGTGGGTACTCGTACGTACGTACGTACTGTATGCGTTGCGTTTCGGAATCGGAATTTCACTGACAATCTCGAATCTGCTTCAATGAAACGGCACGAGCATCAAATCCAAAAAAGAGAATTGAAGTCCTTTATCCCCACTTTAGGCACACGTACCACATGCACACACACGCACACATCATCTTCTGTCGTGCGAGTAAGAGTCCACATCCCCAACGAACGCGGCAGCGTCTGCAAAAGGGATTCCGTGATAAAACGATGGAATAGAAGAAGACATTTCATATTTCCGCAAAATTTAATAATTTGCTTGGTTAAACCGAATCTGATTACGTATCACGTTCGCATCATTTTATTTTTCGGGGCAATAAATTCAGCCACCACCCACCAGTACATCCGTGAGCAGCAACAGCAGCAGGAGCAGCTTTCCCTTTGGCCCCTCGACGAATGTGTAGGTCTCCATTGTACACACTTGTGAATTAGTTATCCTTAAACACTGTTGACGTGTCGTCCCTCGTATACTACAACACGTTCTCCCTGCCCCACCCTTTTGGGTGGCATCGTCAAGAGCTTGTCGCTCGTCCTTTAACGTGCATGCGACTGTGGGTGGTTGACAGGCTCGGCAAATCGCGCGAAACAAGTTAATATAACGGGGACGACGCGCGCGTTAACTCAGGAAAATCGTAATTTGCCAGTGTTACAACGACGACGACGCAATACCCCGAGCTCACCAGTCTTGATCGCGTCCTTTGCCGCTCCGCGCTCTTGTGTATGAAGAGGCTGACAAATTCATAAATTCTCTCATATCAAGTACATCTCATTCGGTGGGGCGCTGTTGCTTCGCGACACAGGTGGGTGCTGTTGTGTTCAAATATGGATGAGTGGCAGCGCACATACAGGGTGCCACTGCGAATACACCTCAACTGACGGCTGACATAGTCAGGCGTGCCATGAGAGGTTCTGTGCAGTCTCAGTGGAGAGCAAGGCTGTTATATCATTTTGCAAGGAAACAGGGTTTCAATCGGACGGTAATTCAATCGTGCCTGGTCCGATGAATGACACCCAGAGGGCGTATAGTCGGACGCATGATCTGACTGCATTTGGAGCTAACAATGAACAATGTAGTCTGGATAAACGCCTCAAGTTATGTTCTGATGGAGAAAATGTTGCTAAATCTGGCAGCTTGCTTGTAATGGCAGATTTCAGGAGAAATGCTTTCCTGTCCGATTTTGCTTGCAGCGGGTTCAATATTCTTAACTAGCATTCTTGTGCAACAACCTCTCTGTGTCTGTCGATTCACTCCCTCCAGAGGTGCAAGGCTCAGTGGATCATCGTAGTTCGGGGATGAATGCCCACCAACACGGATTGAGTCTCCCAAGGCAGCCCACTGCTTCCTGAAGGAGTACAAATCATTGGCTTTGCCGACGACATTGCTAGAGTCACAGTGGCAAAACGCGTAGAGGAAGTGGAGTGTGCTACGATCACAACTACGATTGGCCTGAGACTCCCGCTTTGAAACTACCGACCCGCAAAACAGAGACTGTGTGCTCACAGGCAGCTGGAAGAAGGTTAGATACGCGAACTTCCAAGTTGGGTACCAGACGATAAGTCGCAAGGAGTCAGTGAAATACCTAGGGACAATAGGCTTTCCTTCAGGGAACGCAAAAGGTATGCCCGTGAGAAGATATTACTCACGCAAGGCGTGCTCTCTCGAATGCTCCCGAACATACGTGGACTAGAATATGAACGCAGAATCCTACTGTCGCGAGTAGTCAGTTTAGTTCCCATGTACGCTGTTCCAATATAGGCTGGAGCACTATTGGTAAAGCGACTGAAAAGGAAGGAAAAGGAAGACTGGAAGGAACGTAGTTATATAGACTCTAAGGTCAACCAGTGGATTCAGTACACTCTCCAAAGATGCAGCAGGAATACTACCCATCGAAATTCTGGCAGACGAGCTCAAGAAGTGAACTTCTGACGAGCTTGTTGCGAAACTTATAAAAAGGTAGACGAAGGGGAAGCGTCCATAGCAATGTGGTAAGCCAGAGGGAGCGTCTCTACAAAGGGAAGATGGACACATAAACTCATTCCCTTCATCGAGACTTGGACATCAAGACCGAAAGGAGACTGTAACTATCAGCTCGCGCAGTTTATATCTGGACACAGGGATTTTATGATGTCCACAATGTCCAAAGGAAGATGATGACGCAGAGCACGCAGCTTTCAACTGCAGTCATTTTGCGCAAGCTAGGCAAACAGTGCATCTACCGAGCCTCGCTTAATTTCTTACATGACAAGATCGGAAGATAGTTGGAATGAGTTATGCTCGTACATCGCAAAAGTGCACTTAAGACTACAGTAGAGCGAGGAAGAGAGAAATGGTCAAAAGGGCTGCCTTTCGGTATATAGCGTAACTCGCTAACCGGCAGTCCCGTGGGAAAAGTTGTTGATGTGTGCAGAGCTGTGGTTTAGTACGCAGGCGTGTGTAGAAACAAGAGATACATCCCGCGAATGCTACCAACACGGGTTGCTAGTATATTCCGAAGACTCCATATCGATTAGCGCCAACCAAAAAAAAGCCGTCACATTTGAACACAATCTTGCAAATGATAAGCACACTGTCAGTAGAGGATAGATGGCTAGGAAGTTGTGGCTCAGGGAATGCCCTTAGACCTATGAGACCCTTGCAATACATTCAGCCAATATCCAACTGATGGGAAACCTACTCGTATTAGCCTGCTCTGAATTTGAGTAGCAACCATAGACGGACAATAGCTTAGCAGGTACTTTCTAGCATCCTACCCCAGCATAGAGTGCCCAGAAATGACACCTACCATAGTGCTTAGATGTATGTCTATCTTTTGGACAATCATAGTCCAATCACCTAGTTTTGAAGAAGTCGGCACAGCCATGTCTTACCATCAGAGCTCTTCCAGGCCGGTGGAGATACTTCGGTTATGGAGCGGGCTCCAGATCATCTGCAGACTTTGGGAAGACGAAAGCATGTCCGACGACTGGAATATCAGCTCCATATACCCCTTCCACGACTACAGGACGTCGCCTACAAAATCCTGCCCAGTGTCTAAATCTGCACGTACCATTGCAGCTTCCGGCGCCGCAAATCGACTGTAGACCAAATTTTCACACTGAAGCAATTCCTGGAGTTGCGTGTTTCAAATCGATACGCACCACAATTTCATCGATTTTGGAGCAGCATACGATAGAATTCGTCACAAGGAGCTATTCGAAGCGATGGCCGAATTGGATTGGTGCACCGTGCAGTTCGAACCGTTCGAAGCCTGCTGCGGATTTTGGCAAGGAGATGCGCTGTAGTGTGACTTCTTCAATCTGGTACTGGAGAAAAGGGTGCGGCGAGCTGCTTCTTCTGATTGGGCTACTGTCTGGAATGGACCATAAAACCTCACTAGCTGGCATGACCTTTAGCAACCTGGTTCTAATTACACACACCAAATAGGCTGAGATCCTTCTCGACTTGTGTGTACCAGCGGTTCAGTAGGCGTCCTCTATTGAGTTGTCGGAGTCAAGGTGTTATATGAAGTCGAAGTGTTTTTTTTCTGAAATTTCAGATGTCCTGCTGTTGGCTGAAGAGATCGAGGGAAGACGGAGCAAACATTACATCAGTGCATCCGACGAAGTGGTTGGTTGTAGCTTAGGTTAGGTTAGGTTGTAGTGGCTGACTGCAGAAGGAAGTCACACTTAGGCCAAAGTAGTCGCATTGTGATACCACGAGGATTAAAAAACCGGTTTAGCTGGCGGCTAATGCTGACGCTTTTAGTTCGTTGACATTATTGAAACACGAGCAGAGGAGGTGATTTGTGGTTTCTTCATCCATACAGTGTCTGCAGAAATCTTTGTATGGGACACTCATCCTGTGGGCGTGTATGCCAGTTACCCAATCCGGCTATAGCGTCGATGAGTGTCCTGACTTAAGGTCGGCTCAGACCGAGCCATATTTTGGTTGCCGTGTATTTGCTTTATTTTAAGCAGGTGCCTTCTAGTGACTTGTGGTTGATTGATCTAATTCTGTGAATCTTTAGAAGGTGGTAGACATAGATGGTTGATCTCTTTTTGGTGTTAGAAAAGAGGTTGTACCACATCCACACCATCCTTGCAATTGCCCGGTAGCTCACTATGTCCCGGCACCTACATGAGGTGTACATTGAAAAGCTCAGCCAACTTAAGAGACAGTCGACATTTTAGGAACATTTTTGAGATGAACATGGATTTAATAGCTGCGTGACTGTCCTAAGAGATGATCATGTCCCTTTTGAATATTGTGTTGTTCTTGAGCCAGGACAGTGCTTCTTTTATTGCAGCGATTTCTGTCTAAGAAGCGCCTACAGTGGTCAGGGAACTTCAAGGAGGGAGTAATTTCGAGGTGAGAGATGCAAGTTTGTCGCTGTACCTTCTTGACGACGTTTAGGTGCTTAGCTTTTTCAAGAATGGGCATTGGCCTGACTACGAGCTCACGTATATCCAATGAGACATGTTCAAATGATTTGAGACCCCAAAATGTCTGTCTGTCGACTGCTGGTGTTTGAGGCTCTATAACTTTATGGACTCTCAGAAACATATCAAGATACCTGCTGGCTCTGGCCTTGTTCTTAACCAGCTGGCTGATCAGGGCGGTGAGCTCATTTCGAATTCTGAGCTTAGGAAGTGCATTGGTGATCACAGGCGGGGGACATTTATAAAAGCGGCATCATTGGTTGCCATTTTGCATTCCTTGAAATTGACAGATTTTCCAGTGAAGCTTCCAAGAGAATGGGTGCACTAAACCAAGGATTCTCACAGCCCCTTCACCTCGTCAGCATCCACATCAAATCAAATCCATTTCTCACGCCTTCACATGTGCGATCTGCGAAGCACCCTGTTTAGGGGAAAGAAAAAGCTAAACAAAAAAAGAACAAAACCCCTCCAACTTGAGGACACAAAAACCCATTTTATCGTAACAGCGTACGTGCCAATTGATATCAGCTTATGAGGCATATGTAACCAACCGTAGAGCTTCCCTTCGCTTTCCACACCATCGACCGAGATTTACCCTACCGTACACCCTTATGCGATGGATCCTCATCCACCACCTCACAGAGCCAAGCCGATACATGGCGCCCTTCCTCATTTTGCTCATTTACATATTGCGTGCTAAATGCCTATTGAAATTTTCGATAACGGAGAAGATTGAAAATAGCGATTTCATCCCTTTTGCAGCGTCCTGTTGTTTGCCGGCAACTACTTACCACTGGATGGGTTGCCAGTTGCCACACGACACATTTCGAAGGGTGGTGAAGAGGTTTACTGTTTAAGCCACTTACGGAAGTCGGAAAACGGATATGATAATTCTTTTGTTAACCGGGCAACACAGTGAATTACCCCCCCCCGCCGTGCCGCATGCCCTGGCCCTTCATTACGTCGAAGCACACACGACGACGTACACAAACAAGTGATGCAACTTGAAGCGACAAGGCTCTCAGTCGACGAAAGTGGATATCGGGGGATGTTGATCCGCAAGGATGAGACACAACTTTCCCCGAACTGTTGGCTTATCTTCATTTTTATGCAGAAAATTATGCCCCCGTGTAGAAGAGGGATTATGTTCCACTTTCCACTTTCTACTCTCTGTCGAGAATCAGCGAAGAACAAGACCTTCCGCGATGGCCCCGCGCCCAAGGAGTCGAAGGTAATGGGAATAGGGAATTTTTTTTTCTCGCTCAATTGTCTTTTGTACTCCGCCGAGCAACAATGAGGACAATGAGATGGATGGCGCACTTGGGCGTGAGGGAATACGCGTCCTTGTTACGTGGAAAGGCCAAGACCTGGGAGATTATCGCATGCGGAAGGTAATTGCAGATTGCTGTGAGGCACGAAATTAGATTTACATTCACCAGTGCTCATATGCAAATATGTTTGTTTGTGGCCGTAATCCGGCGCGAGCAAACAGTTGGCTCCTCTCGTGCTGTCGGGAACGCTTTGTGATTGACGAGCGATTGCGCGCTGAGTTTAGGAGTGGCAAGGCACCTGCTGGTGGCCCTCTTCCGTTGAAATCTGATCTGGCCCTACACAGGGGTGAGTCTTTTGCGAATGCAATCGTATGCAAATGCTATTCAAGGCCATTAAGTCATGTCATATTTCTTTGACGGGTGTGTGGGGGGGTGGGGGGGAGCCTGCCTATACTTGCGGCCGGACTTATGTCGTATTCTCAGGCAACAAATGGATTTATTGCGTGCCCCTTTACTTACCGATTCTGTTTTAAATGCGGGTGAATACATGCATTTCTTAGAAGAGGAACTTACTGAAAAACGCACGGACATTGGTCTGACTTTGGCACTTACCTGAAATGAAAAGAAAAAATAGCGTGTAAATATTCATTGCTTCAGGAAATAAGAATTTTGATTTTTAAATGAGAAGGGGATTGGTTAGGTTTACGCAATTGCAGATCTGAGAAACGGAAGGACTATATCACTTAAATGAGCGAATGCAGAGAGGGCCAAATACAAGATTCTTTTTAGAAATGCAATAAAATGAACAAAATTAAATCCTTTTTCACATATTATGGCTTTATTAGTAAGAACAAACATTCCCATTATTTATGAAATACAACGTCGTTTAAGTGGCCGCCTTGACTGGCTTCGCTTGACAGTAGCGCATTCTGTCATCCCAATTTTCCAAGACCTTGTTGATAGTTTCGGGTCGTAGCTGACGTACTGCTTGGATGACACTGGCGTTAAGTGCTTGAATCGTTCCCGGATTGTTGGCATAACACCGGTCTTTCGAGGTTCCCCACAAAAAAAAAGTCCAAGACAGCGCTCGCTTTGGGAATACGTTTCCAATATTTCCCAACATTGTTGAAGCTTAACGCGACGCATTTCGTTCCATGGAGGTAAGATATAGACTTTCCGTCAAGATTTCGCGCGGGAAACAGCTGTCAGTGCCAACATAATCTATAATTTAAAAAAAAAACCAATTGCGATGTTTTTGGCGACAGCTCACTCGTAAACTGACCCGATTTCTGCATCCTTGTAACACGGGAACCCCTCTAAGATTTCGTTTCCCAGCACCCATCGCAGTCGTTACGACGGAAATGACGAAATTTGACCATGGGCCGTCAGATCAACGCCTGTAGCAGCTGAAATGGTAACTGCACCTTCTCTCCATGGATACATACTGGTAAGCTTCTATGCTACACATGCAGCCATACGATTAAGCGAATGCAACCGCTTGGGTAAACTCACAGCAGAGGGCAAACCATATGCTGGAAACCGTGTAGTATATTCCAGACAGAAGTTACAGCTGTTCTGAAGGCAGCCCTCCTGATAGTATGAACTAGGCAGGGCCGATAGAACGCAGGAGTGCATCAAGGTTCTTTAAACACAATCGATCAGCTCAATGATTGCAAGACTCTGCTGCCTATCTTCAAATGGCACAGGGGTATTGCGGGTGTTGAAAGAGTTTATTAGCAGTTTTTCGTCCTCTTTTCGCCCGGCTCATCCCATCGCACTTCATTGATTGCGGTGACGTCTGCCTTACAGGCTTCTAGGGCCACCGAAACATTATTGGCTGAACATGGTCTATTAAGGGACCTCATGTAAACCCCTGCACAGTGAGGCGGTTGCATAAAATGAATACATGAGTACACCTCTAGGCGCATGCAGTGGAGGCTATCCAAAGACTGCCAAGAGGAAGTTGTGTCTGAACTTGACTCGTGTATCACTCGCGATCAACAACTTTGCCCTGGATACACAGGCACATGACCTTCATCATGGTTGAAAGAATTTTCGAACCTTTACGTAACGAAGCCCATCTACTCTGCTTTGATTGGCATGATGTAAAACTTCAGATTATTGAGCTTACTTCTCATATTACTTCCCAGACTCCCGATCCCGCCCTTCAGCCGTTGAATTGGAACAGCAACGTATGTTAAGCACATTGAACTCCGATCTTGACAGCGTAATTAATTGGGGTGAGAACAAAAGAGTGTCTACTGTCACTTAAGCGATCCCCCCTCGGGTAGGGGTCAGAATATACCCGAGGTAAGGCATGCCTTTCGTAAGAGGCGACTGAAATCCATGAGCTAAGATCAACTGGTTTATGATACGTCCATATTCCAGTGCTCGCCGTATGATATTGCAAGCTCATAAAGAGATTAATGGAACATAAGGATGCGCCAATCTCAATTATAGATTGATGCAAGAATAGTATTCGGCTTTCGAACAATAGCGGCCAGTCTGGGGATGTTATGTCATCCTACTGGTAGCTTGACCAGAGGCTATAGTCTGGTGCAACGGGGGATCAGGAAAGCCCTGAGACCTGCATAGGTTTCAGCCTGATCAATTGAGGTTGGCCCCCTAGTGGTGGCTGTGGTTTAAAACCCAAAGTCGCGGGGAGAGTTGGAGATTATACCTGCATGTCTGAGAGTCACCTAAGTGTCAGGGGCAGACTCCGAGACGTGAAAGGTATATGATTCAAATCTGTGTGGAGTTGCAAAATACAACCGGGTGCTACGACGCAAAGGGTAGCAGAGGTTTGGGTGGGCCTCACCACCTTACCAAGGTGGAGAAATAAGTCCATAAGCTTATTTCTAAATTTGGAACTTGAGATTCCTACTGAAGGCGTCTGGTCCAGCGTCCATAAATGGTCCTTAGCAGTAAAAGAACTCGTGATATAAGGCTTAATGCCAGGTGATCACGTTAATCAATTACTCAACTGTCACTTAATCGAGCCTCCAATAATCAGCCATTATTCAAAAATGACCCTTGTGTCGATGAAACCGGAAAACTTTCTACCGTTGGTGTTTCAACATAACACTAAGTTGAAACGATCACATATCGGTCGCCAAAAATGTTGCGAAATGTCTAGGTTTCCTTAATCGATGCACCAAATATATCACGCCTCTGATTTGGGTTTAATTTATGAGGCTAATATCCGCCCTAAGCTTGAGAACGACGCTCATATGTGGTCTGGTGACCCCAAGACCACCCAGAACCTACTACATAGAATCCAAAAGCTGCCGATTAAACATATAGGAGTCAACAATATCGCAGAGTCATTTGTTTCCCTCGAACACCTACTTACCGTCTGTCTGTTCTTCTCCCTGTTTTATGATTATTTTAACAAACTATGCTCAAGTGAGCATGAATTCAGCAGTAATACCCGACTGGCTATGAATGGCTTTGAGTTTACCCTTAAGCCTGCCTTCGGACGCACAGTTAAATTTAGAGACACGTTTTTCAGCCGCACTACACGGTGTGGAATGCTCAGCCTAATATTTCCCACGGACTACAATCCGCAGATATTTAAGAAGAATGTGCACAAGTAGCTCTGCTCCCTTCATCCCTGCCTTGATTCCGGGAATTTAAGGGTGTTACTAAAACGCGCAAATGACGACGCAATTGCGAACTTACGTCAGCAATGACTCCTGGTTTGAGCCGGATACGTATTGCTCCACACTGTGACCTAGCACGTGTTTTCAATTGACAGCATGTCTCTCAAAGAGAATCTGTTTTACGCAATGAAACGGAATTCGAAAACAGCGACTTGTTGCATGTCCCTTGCAATGACTTTAAATCGACCCCGTGCCCGTCAACTTCAGCTGACACCGAGGTTTCGAGAAAGCTGCGTCATTTCGTTTGTGTTTGACGGCCATTCAGAGCAGACAACCTCGGCAATCCTAACGATAGTTGAATACAGTGAAATTCGTGCGCTGATTAATCATCGGTTTTTTGCGAAAGGACCATCACTGAAACCAAGGAAAAGCTTGATAAATTCTAAGGGGGTCTCTGCACCAAAAATTCAATGGTAACGAAGTAGTTTATGGACACACGTTGTGGTCGAACCAGCTCAAGAGATGCCGAAAAAGAAGTCGTCAGACGAGAGAAATCTTCGACAAACTCCATGGAATCACTTTGGACGATCGGGGTAGTCAAGTGAGTGAGGTGACTGAGGCTGTAGACATCCATTTACACATACAATAATGTTCGCTCCCGAAAAAGATGCCGACTGACTTATCCAACGGATAAATTAACTCATTTATACTACTTTTGAAGCATAATTTATTGCCGTGTGTGCTTACTTCCATTTGTTCCCTGCTCAAGGCTGCTCTTAGAGTCTCATTAGAAATCGACTGAAAGGTCACCAGACGGGAAATAAACCCAAACTATATCACAAAGCAGACGCTCCACTGAAAGTTTAAATTTTCATTGCTCTAACTAGCACCAGCAGCGTGCCCCCATCCCTCAGTGGATGCACTTCACATTCTGCAGACTTTTCATTTCCGCTTGCCCTGCATTCGTGCATAAATATTCAAACGTAATAAAACAGCCACAATCGCCATGGTCAACTCATTTCCGCTCCAATTCCCGGTACATTTACCCCTCGGAACATCCCCGTCGGGTGAATCCGTTGCCAAAATAAATGCCAGCAAAAAGGAAAAAAAATCCGAGAACCCAAAAACGGGAAAAGAAGAAAATCATAAATCCTGCATACACACGCTTTCACTTCCATCCTGTGTACGTGTGCGAGTGCCCCCAAACACACCGAGAGGAGCACAGCACAGATCTTGGGATTTAAAATACAAATTTTAACGTCAAATTATGGAAAAGTTTCCTTCGCAAAGCACGTAACTTCACTTGAAATTGGAGCAGTAGTGCTAGCATTTAACATGCGAAGGCTTGCGAGATGCCCACACACATGCACTCGCACATCGGAGCCAAGGACGCCGGCCCCATCGAAAACATTTCATAACTTTCATGCGACGATAATGACATTATATTATTCGAAGTAATAAAGTTACCCAAAGTACTGAGGTAGTTTGTGCAGAAAGTTTCCCCTTATCCGAATCCTTGGAAGTGGCGGAAAGAAAAAGGTTGGCGAATCCGAAACCGAGATCCAACGGCTCACCCATATAATAATGATAATATGACTTCAACAGGAGGTGGATCCTTGAGTAAACTTTCGTTGAACTTACAACTTTGCAGTCACCTCAGACGGTCTCGCGCCGTGCGCCATTTCCCCAGCAACTCGCCGAATCTTTTAGCACATTAAAAGCGACTTAGATAAATATCCCCCGCGATAGTGAGCCAGTGCACGTAATTAAAGTTGCACCGCTGCTGTCAGACGCGAACGCGTACTATGCTCAGCGCGGCGGAGGATTATTTCAGTTGCAGGCACCGGGAGACTGCGAGTCACACTGCGACATGAATTGATTCCACAGTCATTCCTCGGCGGTGCAATTTGGCAATTATGCCCTTAACCGAAGATAAATTCCTTAATTGAGAACGCTATTCAGTGCCGCGCTATTGTGTGGCACCTTGTGCGGATGATGGCATGAATGACGAAGCAGAGACGCTCTGGATGCTGAGCGATGGTGTAGATGACGCGGATTACGAAGCATTAATTTGCATAGCGCGATATGAATGGCAATTAGACGACGAACGACTGCATTAGGCGAGCACTATAACGTGCAGGATCAAAGCACTTTGTGTTTGATGTTGTAAAACTGACGGAAGATTGTTTTACCTGAACTGCGGGATCTATGCGCATCTTGGATGGGTTTTGTAATCCGATTTCATTTGAGAACAAACCAAGACGACAGTCCTTCGCTGATGGATATAAATTAGTCAGCGAGGTGAGCTGTTTGACTTGGATGGCGGTTGTATTTGTTTGTGTCAGAAGTCGTTGACTTTATGGCGCAGTTACGTTTGTCTATAGATGGGGGGTATTTAGAGGGTGCATAAATGAAAGTACTCTGCGGATTGGAATGACTTGAATGAATAGCAGGGAGTGCAGTTGCAATTAAACTGACGGAGTCTTAAATGGGATAAGACTTAGAGATGACTCATAGAGAACAGGATAGCCTCAGGTGGAGCTCCTTTTCAGTACGGTGGCAGGTCATTATTCGAAGGATTTTTGGGAAGTTAACTATAAAGCTGGTAATGTGAGAGTAGTACTAGATTCATTTGTAGGTTCCGTGCCGTGCAAACAATTTAAAAGAAATAATGTTGAATATTTAACAATGCCTTCAAACAATTTCTGTTAAATTTACTGAATTTCTATGAATGCCCAGTTTGCGACATAACAGAGACTTGTGAGCTATCGATCGCAACCGGGAGCAACTTTTGTGTGGAACTAAAATTGTAAGCCTGCGATACCTTAGGCATTTCTTATAAATCCCTATTATAGCAATTGTTGTTTCTAAATGTTCACATCAAGACAAGTACAAACCAAACTAAACTAAGGGCCGATTATGAATGTGAACCACACCTAAACGTCAAGTTTTTTTCTGCATTTTCTTTGGCATTTCTCAATTTCATACTAACTCAATTTGAACCATGGAAAGATACACAATCGAGCAACGCGTTAAAGTTATTCAGGCTTATTATGAAAATGCATATCGTGCACTTCGTGATTCGGTCAATTTAATCGTCCAAATGTGCGTACAATCGGAAAAATCGTACAAAACTTTGAGCAAACCGGATCTGTAGGAGATGTGAAAATACCAGTGCATGTTCGTACAGCTCGTACTGCAGAAAATATTGCTGCTGTTCGCGATAGTGTGCCTGAAGAGCCATCCACCTCAACTCGTCGTCGTGCCCAACAAAAGCACCTCTCACGCTCGTCGTTGATGAACATTATGCATAAAGACTTGCATTTACACGCTTACAAGGTTCAATTGACTCAAGAACTAAAGCCTCTTGACCATTTCAAGCGTAGTCAATGGTCAGAATGGTGGCAAGAAATGGCAATAGTGGATGATCAATTTTCGAAGAAAATCATCTTCAGTGATGAGGCACATTTTCATCTCAGTGGATTCGTCAATAAGCAGAATTGCCGCATTGGGGCGAATGATAATCCAAGAGTGATTGTCGAAAAACCTATGCACCCACAAAGAGTGACTGTTTGGTGCGGTTTGAGGGCTGGCGGCATCATCGGGCCGTATTTTGTCCAAAATGAGGCCGGTCAGGTAGTTACTGTGATTGGTGATGCTATCGTGAAATGATAACGAACTTTTTATGGCCCGAATTGGAAGATATGAATGTGGACGATATGTGGTTTCATCAGGACGGTGCCACTTGCCACACAGCTAACGAAACAATGGCTCTTTTGCGCGACAAATTCAATGGCCGTGTTATCTCACGTGGTGGCGATGTCAATTGGCCGCCAAGATCATGTGATTTGACACCGTTGGATTTTTTCTTTGGGGTTATTTGAAAGAAAAGATGTACGTCGATAAGCCAGCAACAATTCAAGAGCTGAAGGATGAGATAATTCGGCACATTAACGGCATAGAACCTCAATTATGCTTCAGCGTCATAGAAAATTTTGACCATGTGTGAAAGTTACGTCTGTGAGATGAAGAGAGCTTAAGCTATTTAATTTACATTGTTCCGATGTAATTTAAATCTGCTCGCAAGCCATGAGCACTCGTCCAACTCAGGCTGTCATTGAATGCGGAATTGCCAGACACCCCAACCACACCTAATTGATTGCATTCTGTTGCATCCCAGATAAGTACTTCACCGAATTTTAGTGGCGACGGCCCTATCTTGGGCGGATACCCACCACCGTTCCCATTCCACACATCTCAACAAAGCGCCGTCTCCTATTCAAATAAATCCGCGCTTACATCATCGAATACATTCTGATGATCTGTTGTGCAACACGCTCACAGTCACGCACAGACAATGTTGAAATGTCATGCCCGAGGGGGAGCGACAGCCGGCATCTTCACATCTTCACAGTCTCCGTTTTCCCAGTTTGAATCTAATCCAACGCAGAGCGCAATGACACTGCTTGCAGTCTCATTAGTTGGACTTTCGCAATTCCATTAATTACTTTTCTCCAATTCCGAAGTACACACACAGCCTCGCTATGTAGGTATTTAGCCGCCCCATGAGGTCGTGCCTGAACCCGTCGCCGTCATCGTCGTCGTCGCCTGGTCGCACAAGCAACTCGCGTGCAACCAAGAATTTCCAGCTGAGCACAAAGTAACTCGAAGAGTGTATACCTAGCCGCTGTGCTCTTGGTTCTTGTGTAATACGAAAACAATTGCTTTCGCAAGCAACTTGAGTGCAAAATCATTCCAAAGAAAGCCCTTCTCTTCTTCGTTGACACATAAGGCAAAGGCATCATGCCCAGCGGGCTGCTGCCGGGGGGTGCACGCCGGAGTAACGAGAGGTTACATTTCGCCAATGTAACCTTATGTAACAAAGTTCTTCCAAAACCCGCCTGATGCCACGTGTAGGTGTACACGTAGATATCCCCAGGAATTGAAGTCTTTGAATAGAAAAGAAAACTGGATGGTGGATGAGGGTGGGAGAGAGAGAGAGAGAGTGAGAGAGAGCATTGCAATTCCAGGCCAATGACATAAATCCTCAGGTGGTAAACGAGACAAATTAAACGAACATTAACACGTGACTTCGTGCTGTTTCCACTGATATGGCTGCTTCAAGGGAACGGGAGCACCGGCTTGCACACCCCTTAGCCCCGAGTGGGTGGTGAGGAGGCCTCTCTCCTGAAAAGTTCTTTGCTTCGCATTTCTATATTTCCTTTCAAATTGTTTGCCACTGCTGCTCGGTGGAAGGGTCTGCGAAGAACTTGGAAAAAATATCTCTGTCTCCAGAGGGAATCCGCCCAAGATGCGAGCAGCTGGTGAGAATAGTTGGACAAAGACGTTCACAGACTGCGGGGAGGTTGCGGCCATGGTGGTGCAGTGACAAATGCGTCTCCAGCTCCTGTGCACTGTTCTCTTTTACGTTGCAACTGTTGACGGAGTGCAGAGGTTGGAATATTTGCGGATTTTTAAAAGAACTCACTAAGGGCGTCTGTTATCTTGCTGTAGTTTCTTACGCGCCAACTCTGAACAATTGACGACGCAGAAGAGTGTGGCAATTGTTCATATGACGTGTACACGGGCAAAAAGAAAAACACAAATGAAATGGTGTCGGAAATCTCAAAGACTGAGCCTGAGTTCCCAAACGAGCCACTCCCTTGAAGAACCAGTGAATCTTAGACTCAAACACTCCCGCAGAACGCCAAACGTAAACGACTGTCACAGCATGCTGCGTTATGTGCCAGAGCACAAGATGTGTGGACTGGACGAACACAGTCGGTTCCTCCGGTTGAACGTGGACCAAAGATGGTCGAGAAGGATCTCAACAAGGCCATGGTCACAGTTTTTTTGGATGCACGCGGTGTCATTCACATCGATCACCTTGAAAATGGCAAAACAAATACCGGCGAAGCTTTCGAGTTTAGAACTATATTCATGATCAATCTGTACATAGCAGACTATTTCAAGTTAACAGACTTTATAGAAATACGCCATAAATACCCGGTCCGTCTAAACATTGTAATCAAACAAGATATCCATCAGCGACCAGTCTCCAGCAGGAAACGTCGGAGAATGTATTAAATATTCAACAGCCGTCGTCGCTGTATCCGGTGCAACTAGAAGCGTTTCATTTAAAATTTGTCATCCCCCTCGTTTATGAGCAATTCTATGCTTATTCCAACTTCTGATAAATTGTCTACCTTCCGTCACAAGTCAGGCAAGGCAAACAATCAAGATGAACTCGGCTTTTGGGTGTTCGTCGGGCGCGTTGATATTTCCGACGGCAACCATATAACTTCTTCGCGAGCACCTTAAGTTATTCTAAACAATCCGAAGTTTGATTCCGCAGCCCCGCCCCCATCTGCACACACCTCCATTGTGCACGCGGAACCGTTAACTGTTTCGTGAATTATGCAACCGGCTTAGTTTCGAGAGATCAGAAAACGAACGGCGAAAAATTGTTTTCAATTTAAACTTCATGGGGTTTCAGTTGTGCTGAGTAATTCCCCCACGTCAGGATATCTCGTCTTCCCTGCGAAACTTATCAACTGGAATGTTGAAGTTTTGCCCGTTTATAGCGGGTACGCATGTACGTGCGGGTTCTTGTTCGTGCAGAATCTTTACTTTAATTAACGGTGACGACGGTGAAACGGGTGAAAAGTTTTTGGTTTAACTTAAAGTCAATGTGCTGTGGAAATTAAATACAGTATGGCTTGCAAGAGCTGTCCTGGGAATTGGGCAGACTGTCGACAAAGGGAAGGGTACAAAACCTCGAGCTTCTAGGAGCTCGCCTAGTGAAAGGTGTCTCTTTCCTTGTCTATCTAGTGGGTGCTTGGCATTTCGAACGGCTCGTTGTCTGGGGATTGCAGAAGTTTTCTTCTTTTTGGTAGAGGCCGAATCGTCTTCATGACTGCAGACTGATCTGCTTTCAGAGTCTGAAAACGTTTACCATACAGCCCACTTCCGATTGGTACTAGTCACGTCACCGGAATGAGCTCGTTACTGTTTGAATTACCTCTCAACCTTTCATTCTTCGGCATCATTCTTTTGCTAATTGCTCATCCAACCACTGAAATTGGGGTTGACTGTCTTTTAGCTTCGGTGACCGTATATGGAGACCATGCAATTTGGGTGACCCTGACTTGCCATTGCCTCCTGACTCCAGAGTCGTCGACTGACCTACTAAGCCACTTCACCAAGGCGTAACGAAGGAAGGTTGGTATAACTCAAAATTCAAGCATACAAAAATTAATTATAGAAGTATGAACGATACAGTCATTGAAAATGTATATTTCCTCAGCATATGCAACCAAGCAAAGCCAGTCAGGCACATTGGAACGACCATGGAAATCTACCAATTTGTTGCTTTAAACCAACAGAGGTACCATGACGAAGGCACACTGTCTCAATGTCCGATTGGATCTAAATTCCGATGCGTACGTGAATGAGAAAGGATTGATTGCCAGAAGGCAAACGCCAGAAAGGCGTTTATTCAGATCCTAGTGAAGCTGTGGAATGTAAGAAATAGACGCAGAAATGAAGAGTGCGCTCACGACACAAAGCTTTGTTATTCTGTTGCATTCGACAAGACTTCATCCGACAAAGGCGGTACGAAACAGCTGGCAACCTAGCCGTGAGAGACCGCACAATGCAAGTGACCGCCAACAAATTTGAATGTAAGGGGTTAAATTTTAAGGGCCGATGTTGAATGTGAACTACACCTAAACGTCAAGATTTTTTCTGCATTTCATTTGACATTTCTCAATTTCAGACTAACTCAATTTGAACAATGGAAAGATACACAATCGAGCAACGCGTTAGAGTTATTCATTCTTATTATGAAAACAGGCGTTCAAATCAAAATGATTTTTTCGGTCCGATTTAATCGTCCAAATGTGCGTACAATCGGAAAAATCGTGCAAAAATTTGAGCAAACCGGATCTGTAGGAGATGTGAAAACACCAGCTCGTACAGCTCGTACTGCAGAAAATATTGCTGCTGTTCGCGATAGTGTGCATGAAGAGCCATCCACCTCAACTCGTCGTCGTGCCCAACTATTGCACCTCTCACGCTCGTCGATGATGAACATTATGCATAAAGACTTGCATTTACACGCTTACAAGGTGCAATTGACTCAAGAACTAAAGCCTCATGACCATTTCAAGCGTCGTCATTGGTCAGAATTGTGGCAAGAAATGGCAATAGTGGATGATAAATTTTCGAAGAAAATCATCTTCAGTGATGAGGCACATTTTCATCTCAGTGGATTCGTCAATAAGCAGAATTGCACATTTGAGCGAATGATAATAATAAGAGTGATTGTCGAAAAACCAATGCACCCACAAAGAGTGACTGTTTGGTGCGGTTTATGGTTTATGGGCTGGCGGCATCATCGGGCCGTATTTTTTTCCAAAATGAGGCCGGGCAGTTACTGTGAATGGTGTTCGCTATCGTGAAATGATAACGAACTTTTTATGGCCCGAATTGGAAGATATGAATGTGGACGATATCCTGATGAAACCACAGGACGGTGCCACTTGCCACACAGCTAACGAAACAATGGCTCTTTTGCGCAACATATTCAATGGCCGTGTTATCTCACGTTGTGGCGATGTCAATTGGCCGCCAAGATCATGTGATTTGACACCATTGGATTTTTTTCTTTGGGGTTATTTGAAAGAAAAGGTGTACGTCGATAAGCCAGCAACAATTCAAGAGCTAAGGGATGAGATAATTTGGCACATTAACGGCATAGAACCTCAATTATGCTTCAACGTCATAGAAAATGTTGATCATCGGATGGAGGTGTGCCGTCGAGGTCGCGGCGGCCATTTGGCCGATATTTTGTTCCATACATAATTGAACCATACCAATATTATCATAATAAAAAGAAATGACAATAATTTCCTAAGTAATTTGTGTTTTATTTAAAATCAACATCGGCCTTTAAAATTTAACCACCCTTTAATTTTGAAAGATTGAACACACACCACGTCACCCAACATTTTTGTAGCGCTTGCCATTTATAGTCCCGATCTTTCTGGCCATTCACACACCACTGTGACACTGAAAGGACATATGTGCACGCAGATGTTTCAATATTCAATGAAGTACAAGTTTATTGGGAAATTTTTCGGTCATAGCTGCTGGTCTATATTGAGCACTTTGTACTAATCCAAAGTGGGCGTAAAATGAATCGTTTTAGTGTAAGACCCCCAGCAAATGGCAAGCCACTGATTGCCTTACGGGAAGCCTGGCACATCCACCCTGTGGAGCATTTGAAAATCCTCATCCAATTGAGGTACTAAGCCCGAGGCATCCGCACCTTTTTGTGGCATAGCACAGCGATTGTTGGCCCCCGAGGATGCTTGTGTTGACATTCAAGTTCCCCATTGTGCCCCGTTCCGCAGTGCTCGGTAAAGGATTTATCAAACCACTTTACACCTGAATTCCATTCAAGATAAGCCGAACCACAACCACCACTCCATGGGTCGACAAAGAATCCCTTTGCCAGCTAATTCCCACACCTGTGTGCGTGTCTGTGCAGGGATTACATTCCCCCCCCCCCCCGCATAGGAGGGGACAGAGACACATTTTTGTGTGGTATATCACCGCCACCCTATCCCCTCCCCCCCCCCCCCCCCCCCCCCATCTACACCGAAAGCAATGTCAATGGACAGGAATATCGCTGGGTTCCATCAATCGTTGTGGCATGATCGCTACTAATCCTGGGAACCACACAATCTTCCCCATGCAAAGCGTATCTTTTCCTAACTTCGTTTATTAACGTCCTGACCCGAGAATCCTGTGTCGGTCTCGTCCGCCGACACCAAGCAATCCGCCCCCCCCCCCCACCCACTCATCGGCCACCACAGAGCTCATCGACTTAAAATACAACACCATCCGGGGGATTCACTTACTCAGGGCATCAGCATGGTGTACCCCTTAATATTTCACATCCCTCCGAGAGGAAGTTCATTGAAATTCAACCCAAGAAGAATGCGAACTGCGAACCAAGTGATTGCGTGGCTCCTCTGGGCTTGGCTACCCTTTTAGTCATACCACGGTAACCTGTCCGCCCTCCGATTCCTCTGTTTCTCTCTCTCTCTCTCGCTCTCTCGGAAGTTGACAGTTGGCTTCGCAATAAGAGTGAAGTGCGAACGATGTAAAAGGTGCGGATGTACACCCACGTTATAACGATTTTTTTTTTGTGCCCGCGTTCCACTCAGCTCCTGAGAGGGGGGCGGGGTGTGGGGTAAGATGTGTTTTCTGTTTTTTTTTTTTGTCTGTTTCTTCCGCCCAAAGATACACACCATCGTCTCGTCCTTCCTTTCAGATTAGAGAGAGACTCCATTTTATTTTCCTTTAGAGACACTGCTGCCAAGCTCCGGACAAAGGCATGGGCAAAGCATGATGAACGGTGAATGACGACGACGAGCGACGAGCGACGAGCTACGGTGGGCGAGTCCTTTCTTGCCTCGATTTTTATCAGATTTACATTTCATGTCCCCGAAGAATCTGTTTCATTCACTTAGAATGTTATCCGCACGGGTTTTTGGTAAATTGTGTTGGGAATACGCGGAACGCGGCTGCGGATCGAGCGGAAGAAGGGAATACCGAGAAGGGACGCTGTGACAACGACGACAACAAAAACACTCGACAAAAAAGAATACAAACAGCCGCCAACAACAACAACAAGCTGAACTGAACACACTCAGGATGTGTGTTGTTAACAATTGTATATGCTCTGCTGATGGTGCGAAGGATGGGCGATGATGGGTGGTTGGTGGGGGTGGGTGGAACAAAGCGAAAGGACTTGCGTTTATCAAGTTCAAACCGATTTGTTATTTTTAGGCAGCGCTCTTAAACGTGACAAATTTGTGTTTGTGACTTTCTCCCTGCACCGTTTCACGGGAGAGTAACATAAGCCCTGTCAGGCCATGGGGGTCCCCCCTCGAATATTTATTCGTTTCTAATACACTTTGGATGTTTCTGTGTTCGTTTCTCTTTTCCTTCGCGAGACATGTTTGACGGGGGTATTAGAGTTAAGTGTTTTTTTTTTCATCCATTTTTTTTTTGTAAAATGAGATCCAAATAAGTCGATGGATTTCAGTGTTTTTTTTTTCTTTTCTTTGTGCGTTCATCCTTTGTGCAGATGAGATGGCATTGAAATCCTTGCAAGTGAGTGCGATTGACATGAGTGTTTACTTAAGCATTAACTTTGTATTGTGCGTAACACCGGGGCGCTGGGTCAGGAGGCCTGCCGTCATGCAGCTGGAGCTGGCGTGCCATAAATTGGCTGTGAAATGATGCCGGCTTTTGGGAAAGAGGTGCCTTTATCGAGACGTGTGCACTGACGCCATAAACGGCGTTAACGCAGACAAATCATCTGCGGTTGTGGGTATTTCCAGAACGCCTCTTCCGTTCACGCGGCATCGAATTGAAGTCACATTGAAGCACGCGGGAGTATTTGGTGTGCGACTGGAGGTCGGTTCACAGGGGGATCTGCTTTGGCTCTTGGGTTGAACTGCTGGATTCATTTTGACACAGATTAATGGGTGGACGTCCTAGTTCCTACTCTTACTGCCGTGTAGTAGCTATTTTTGAAATCTTTCAAAAGACAGACGGCATTACAATTAAAAGGTATTCTGATATATAATTCCTCCAGTTTGAGAAGCGTGCATCACGTTCTGTTGTTCGTCTCCTATCACTGTAGCTTTGGATCTGTCATTGAGCATTGTGCTGGAGTGTATGACGTTGTTGTTGTCAAAATAATAAACATCATACAGAGTGGCGTCTCGTGGTTTTTTTTTGATCATAGGTTATTTTGACATTTGACACTGACAGCGGTTTTCCTCTCAAAATCTGGACCGTAAGTCAGTACATCAGTGGAACCTCCAAGCTTTACGCTTGAACAACTGGGAAATATTGAAAACTTTGTTCCAAAGTGAGTGCTGTGTAAAAGAGAAGAAGTTTTGGCCGAAATGAAGTACCTACAGCGACTGGTGTACGCAAGTTTGTGTAAAAAGTCCGTAAGACTGATATGCTAGTAGACAACATTCATGGTTTCCGTCGTCGTACGGTGCGCACATATGACAATGTGGCTGCTGTGGCCTTCGTCGAAAATTAGGCTGGGAACAACATTTCGGTCGACGGTGGGCGTTACAGAGCCATGTTAACCGACTTTTTTTTTACTGAAATTGAACGACCTCTGGTACATGCAGGATGGAGCGCCATGCCAAAATCTATCTTTTGCGCACCAAATTTCCAAATCGTGTTATCAGCCGTCTTGGCGATGTCAATTGGTCGCCTCGGAGCTGCGATTTGACTGTTTTGGACCGTGAAGGACCAATATTATGCCAACAATCCGGGATCGATTCAAGTACTTAAAGTCATTCAAGCAATCCTTGAGCTACAGCCCAAAACCATCAACAAGGTCTTGGAAAATTGGGGTGACAGAATGCGCTACTGCGAAGCCAGCCGAGGCAGCCACATGAACAACGTTGTCATAATTAATGGCAATGTTTTTTCCTACTGATAAAGCGATAATACATGTGAACAAATTTAATTTTGTTCATTTTATTGCATTTTGAAAAATTAAACTTGTATTTGGCCCGCCCTCTATGCTGACATTATGTTACACGCTCACGGTCCTGCACTGTGGCTCAAGAATTAAAACAGCCTCGTCTATCGAATTTCGATCTGTCACGGACTCGTCCGACAAAAATAGTTTCTTATTTCAGCTTCACTCCTTTGGGTCTTCCGGTTGGGACATCCTTTCAAGACAAACGCCATCTTTGGGGCTGGAATTCGACATTCGCTTCAAAAAAGGTTCCTGTGTCCATGATTGGATTACACGGCGGCTCTGCTGAATGTAGGGTTTGAGCAAGCATTTGCTGGAAACATAATCTAAAGTCGATCACTCTTTAAATTATCTTGCCTCTGGATTGTGCACTGCAAGTAGTCATCACAGACTGAACAGGACAGATTCTTTTGTGGCACAGCAGTCCGAGCTGAACCAGTGCTTTAACCAGAAAGACGGCGAAGCTACAATTATGTCTAGAGAGAGCTCTCCAGTTGTGCATGTCGAGTCAGTTTATCAATTTCACCATTATTCTTGCATTGTTGTACTAGATCAGAATCACAGATAATTTGAGTCAGTCCATGAATTACACACGTCCGAAGTCTCGACCCGTGGACACCAGGACGATGTTTCTTAAAAGTTCGGCCAATTTTTTTTCCAAACGCTACGCATGAATGGCCATGGTGTTCACCAATCAAGTGCTGAGAAAGCTCCGATCTCGAGAGAGGCTGGCAAAACTCATGCACGTCGATAGATTCTCAAGAACAAGAACAAGCTAAGAATGAGTCCGCGTCAGATTTGCTGTAGACAAACTTAGGGTCTGAACCTCTTCTAAATCCACCTTCCATACTAGGGTGCCTTAGCAATTAGTCCTCTTTCGTTACCGTGTCTAGCGTCGACTGGCCACTCTTTCGGTGGTCAGATTACAACTACTCTGAACAAGATAGGATGTACACACAAAACGACAAAGATAAGAGCTAAGATGCATATTGCCATATCGAAGATCACCTTCCTCACGCTCTAGCTACCGTTTCATTCGACAGGCATTGTCGACTCTAACTCGAAGAATGTGGAGCGTTGAATTATGAAAGCAGCTCGTGTCGGGGATTGAATCAAGAACCACCAGCGTATGAGTCGACTCACCCACGGACTACGGTATGGCGGCGGTCTTATTATAGTCCTTTTTTGCAATGTGCAGCAGGAGAGGTGAGGTCAAGTCATTTCGTTTTTTAGTTATCCTCACATCCTCCTAGACGGAACTACAGCGTACGTTTGATAGGTTTGTGTACTGATACTGGGATGAGGGTTAACATGGACTAACTAGAGGTTAGGCTCATGTCCAGAACGCTTGTTCTACATGTTAGTGGTGGGGAATTTTAACTATTTCATGACCTTTTCCACGAGATCCACGATTGGTGGGAGGAGTAATGCTGAGTTTTCCTGAAGGATTGGCAAAGAAGATTGGAAGATCTGTGATCAGAAAGTTAGCGGCTTCTAACTCAGTATTTGTTCCAACTCTCTCTCACCAATGGTCAAGGAATTTGGGCTATGACCGAAAGAATGAGACCGCGAACACAAGCTCCCGAGATGTGAGAGTTACTTCGTGCTGTTGTGGGAGTCACCCGCCGTGATGTGGTGAGAAAGACGGCAGTACACGAGAAACTCGATGTAGAGCAGCTGCTTCTTCAAAAGGAAAGCGCTATGTTTCGGCTGTTTTGGCCACGTAGAACGAGTGCCCATATCATCACGACTTCCGAGGCGGGCCTTGAATGCGATTCAATCAGGTAGGCGTCTACTTACTACAGTCACAGTACGAGGTGATTGGAACAAGTCAAAAACTAGCTTGGTTGCGCTTGAGCATAAATTCTGATGAGTGGGTCTGGAGATCTCTCGTTCGTACTTTGTGTCCGCGACCCCCTTAAAGGAAGTTGCGGTTCTCTGAATAAGTGCAGCTAGCGACGCTGACTAATTGTGGCCTTCTCTGTCTTGCTTTGAGGCTATATTGGCCGAGGTAATTTATGGAATGGCAGCCTGGCTATCAAAAGGCGGGCTTCAAGTAGGTACTTAAGGTTTAGAAAACACTAGCCCAGTCAAGGATTTGAGAGCCTCCGAATAAGCACGTGTCCACATTCGTGTCAGAATCATACATTCCCGCTCGACACGTGCGTCGATACAATTAGTAGATTCTGGTGTAGAGAGATGGATCACAAGCCCAACGAGCAGAACTGATGTCAATCTAAATCCGATTCACAATCAATGTCCACTGAAATAGCCTTCCTCCCCCCCTCGAAATGATGGCCAATTCAAGTTGCGTTTTATACACTATATCCTCGGAATGATGGACGACGATTCAAACAAATTAATTAAGAACCGCAGTCACCCGTGGACCATGTCGACACTGTGAAAGGACATTCCGAAAATAATGATGTCCACAGATTGCACATTGCAGTGCAGCCATTCAACCGACCGGAGCACACGACTGGCAACCTCAAGTACGTGTGTCTCAATCGGACACACACACCCGACCTGCCAGCATCTGCAAATCCATGCCCGATACAATCGGACTGCCTGAGTACCTCCGACGGCACATTCATGGGTCACTACCTTTCTCTTCGTATTTTATATATTTTTTCATCATTTTTTCCAAGAGCACAGCAGGAAGATGTGGTTACAATATGTAGTCTGCACTCGATTCTAAAACCGAATGTGGCCAGGGATTGGAGAGCTTAGACGACGTCTCAGGGAAATTTATAATCATTTTGGCCAGTTGTGTCTGCTCCACAACGACAACGACGGCGGTGAGTGCTTCTTACCGTACAATTTTTCTCTGTGTGGGGATGTGTGTTTTTTTTTTTTCATTTTTGCTTCCCATTTATTTGCCGCACAGCGGTGGCATATACTCTCGAAGCCATTTGCCATAACAAGACGTCCGTAATGGCCACAAGGAGGGATATGCTCTGCTTCCTGCTCCGCTCAGCGAAAAATGGAATGTAAGCGAAGGCACTTTATTTTTCTCGCTGATTTCACCGGAGATTTTCATTTTTTTCTCTTTTTTTTGATGCTGTGTTTTTCTTTTTTTTTTCCTGCCCCCTCAGTCCTTGGCTTCGCCATTTCGATCTAAATGTGCTCTTTGTTCTCACATCTTGTCTTATCCTTGGAAATTCAAAAGGAACCGGGGCAACCACAGCCACCGACGACCGAGAGAATGGCGGTGATGGCGTTACGGGTGATATATTATCTGAAAACCTTTTTGCTCTTCACTTTCCTCGGCAGGCCAACCTGGATGTGGTCTCAGAGGATGTGTCCCGGCGAACAAATCAAATTGCAACCCTTCATTGACTTTGATAATGTGAACGAAAAATCTCTTGCACATGATGGGTGGGATTATAATACCCTCTTTTTTTTGGAAAATGTCTTTTGATTTTTATCAAGTTCTGAAGAATTACGTGGGCTCTGGAGTGTTGAATGACAAGGTCAGGATTAATGGGCACGCATACTTAGCACGGCTTGATTCACTTTGTGTAGGGTGAAGTTTGTTTCTTAATCGTAAAGTCAGAGATCTGATTTGATCGCGAGAAAACGCGCCATTGTACAGATGGCAGAGCTGATGTTTAAGCATCTTCTACACATTCCGTGGTCAACTGTCTTGTCTGATGGAGAGACTCGTGGACTGAACGTCAATCCGAGTAGCACAGAGCTACTGCTCTTCACCAGAAAGAGAAGAAGTATATTCTCACACTGCTAACCAGAATTCAAAGATCGGCCTGCCAAGGTATTACAAGTTGCCTCTGAATAACACCGACGGCACCACTCGTGCCCATTCTCTTCCAAATGACCGCGTCATCTGCTCAAAGGCCCAGGGAGACTGGTTTCTAGAGGGGAAGGAGGGCTCTACTAAGGGGACAGCAGTATAAACCCTAACCCCAGAGAGGAGCTGTAATCAAATCGATTTCCGGATCGGATACAATGACAGGAACAATTGGTAATAGAAGTAGAGGGGATCGCCTTGTACGCTGACGGCTCAAAGATGAGCGCTGGTATATGCGAATGGGTCTTCTGCGATCTCTTCGAAAAATCCCCGCTACTAAGAGACGACTGCAGCGACTTGCAAGTGGCAGTGGCTGCAAGAAATTAAGCTGCACTGGCGCTAAAAGTTCACACCATTTTTTTCTGATAGCCAAGCGGCAATAAAGGCCATAACATCAGACATTCAGACGTCGAAGGTGGTTAAGCGGTGTTGAACTGAAAACCCTCCTAATTATTCATTACTGAATCCGCGTGGTTTAAGAACAAAAAGTAGGTCTCAAGGTGGTAAACCACCCCAAAAAAAGGGCCAACAAGTTAGTCTAAGTGAGCCACGGGGTTAAGGGACGACAGGCCACTCTATCACCCACCTACCTACCTAACCTGCTTAAATCGGTTAGCAATAGTTCTGAAATTTTAGAAAACATTCCTGCAGGACATACGAGAAATTAATTTAGCGGTACCTGCAAGCACTCCAGAATTTACCCTGCCATTCAATAATTCAGAGCATGTACAAATTCTAGGAATCAAATGATACCCAATAGCAGATAAGAATCCGCAGAAATGCAAGACAGCTTGGTCTTGATGACTGGAAGCAGCGTGCCCAGGACCGTCATCGATGGAAGGCAACAATCGCTCAAGCTCGGATCCTCCATACGTCGTCGGCCTGATAAATAAGTAATTAAATAATCCGCAGAATCAACGAAAACAAACATTCTTTCATCAATTGCCGAACTCTACGATCCACTTGGATGGATCCATTTCATGTATTATCAGAAGGAAAATTATGATGCACCAAATCTGGAAAAGTGAACTAGAGATGGACGATCCCATTTCAGTGGAGTTGAAGAATGATTGGACAAGCAATCGAGAAGAATTGCAACATTTAGCACGGATACGCATTCCGCGTTGGATCCATATGAGCGAGATATGTAAGTACCTGAAGCTTCATGGATTTAGCGATGCGTGTGCTGGAATCCTCTTCAACACTTTCACTAGGGGTAGTCATATATTCTGTATAGCGCGCATTTCGATCATGAATAGGCCTGAGGACGTCTGAAACAGAGCCAGTCTCCGTCTCTGGCGATAGTACAGTCAGATGGACCTCTCGGTGAGGTTTGGTTGGAGTGGCTGACTGCTGGAGCAGCAGACACACTTAGGCCAGAGTAGGCCCATGGTGATACCACGCCCAATTCCGCAAACCAGCTAGCGCTTTTGATAAAGCAGAGGTGTTGACTGATATTGATGCTGTTTAGTTTTGTCAAGTTTTTGAAGTAGTAGGCGTCCAGATGACGCTTTCTACGTGTAGATGGACCTCTCGACCATAAACTGCCAATATGAGCGAAGGAGCGATTCTCTACATAGACTCACACCTGAAGAACGTCTTCAAAATAATTCAGCGTTCTGTGAAAAATGTGCATTCGGTGTGCATCATCGAGCTTCCGAGTCAGATATTGCCTTTACCACCCGCAAATTCTCAGACTCAGTAAACGTTATTGCATGAGACGGGACCGAATAGATCACATCCAGCCCGTAGTGACAGGAATATTGCGACTTTTGCGGCGAATGTGGCTGAAGCCCATGGGCACAGACAGGTGGCACCGCTCGAAGCAGTGATCCGAAAGTAGACCTTCAGAGTGGACATTGTAGAACGTAGTCGCGGTCAAAATTATAATCCAAAATAAAATGCCAGACACTGTTCTTCCAGGCCATACAAAAGTTTCCAGCGTACAAATTCATTAAGAATTATGTGACTGAAAGAGGGGTATTTAATTCTGACCAAGAATTGTGTCATTTTTCTTTGGATACAAATTGGGATTGCCTACCCGGTTTCGGGGTAGGTAGGTACATAGAAGCGGTGGATCGGTGAGAATCCAATGCACACTACGTGCCGCTTTAATACCACAGTTCTGGTACCTTATTTATACGATGTATTCTTAAAATATCTCGAAATCCCACCTGAGGGTTTTAGAAGGACATTAGTTCCTTAATATTCATAAGCAGAAATCTCATCAAGAGAGTTGAAGAGGGGTCTACCAAGCTTTTTTTTGTTTTTGTGGTGAAGAGCTTCAGTTCTTAGGTCTTCCGCATTTTAGTTCCGCATTTTGTAGCCATGGTCTCACTGATTACAGCCGGAAACATACCTGATATCAAGATCAGCACATCACCAAACTCTTCCCTATCTATTTCGGTTTCCCAAACTGTTTCGGTTCCATTATTCGATCGAATGGCACAGCACTAGTTTGCTTAATAGAATTCGACTTGGCTTGACACATAAAACGCACATAAAAATGTAGCTATTATTGTTTTGAACGTATTGCGCGATATTCGAAATTGCCTCCATCAAGAAATATTAACTGTGCGGAAACCTAGGCACGCGAATGAAAAAAGGTCCTATTTTTTTTCCTTTGGCAACGCCTTACCCTGTAAATGGGACACCATTCTAACAGTGAATTCAACAGCTTTTGCTGTCAAGCATGTCATTTGATGATGATTCTAAGGTTTTTCATATTCCACACCACGCAGCACTTGTATTTATCTGTCTCTCAATTCGTTTGCCTTCCAGCAGCGAAAATCACAATTGGAACAAATTATCAGCATGGCTGCTTATGAGCTTTACACACAATAAGTTCATGCGCACATCTCTAAAGCACTTAAGCACTCAATGGCCGGCTTCATCATCATCTTCTGACCAGCATGATCCACTAAAAGGGTCGCTGGGGTAAACCACGCACGAGAGATCTCCATGCAACTCGATCCTCCGCCATCGACTCTAACTCATCAGGAGCTATGCCCAAGCGTAACCCGGCGAGTTTTTGGACTTGGGCCAACCACCTCGTCCTGGGTCTGCCAAGCGGTCGCCTACCTGATGGAATCGCATTCAACGCCCGCCTCGGAAGTCGTGATGATGGGGACATTCGTGCCACGTGACCAAACCACCGAAGCATAGCCCTTTCCGTTCGAAGAATGTTGAGTTCCTCGCGCACTGCCGTGTTTTTCACCCTATCCCGGCGAGTAATTCCAGCAACAGCACGAAGAAATCTCATCTCAGCAGCTTGCACTCGCTATCTTATTCTTTCGGTCATTACCCAAATTGCATGACCATAGGTGAGAGTTGGAACAAATACTGAGTTGAAAACCGCTAACTTGGCTCTGACACCAAGCTCGGCCTTTCTGATTACAGAACTACCAAGCTGTGTCAAAACTGACCCAGCTTGACCAATCCTACCGGAAAGCTCAGAATTACTCCTTCCATCACTCGTGAAAAAGACCTCGAGAGGCTTATACTTCTCCACCTGCTTCAATGGGACTCCACTAACATGCAGAGTGCATTGAACAGGCGTTCTGGAAATGACCATAACCTCCGATTTGTCCACGTTAACCCTCATTCCAGCATCAGCACATACGGCCACAAACGTCTGGGAGGATGTGAGGATTACTAAGTCATCTGCAAAAAGAAGATGACTTACCCTCAACTCTCCCAATGTGAAACATTCCTCACCTCGGCTGCGCTGCAACATCCAGTGCATATATACAATGAAAAGAAGATGTGACAAGACACACCCTTGGTGAAGTCCAACGCCCACGGTGAAAGGTGTTGATTTAGCACCGTTTACCCGAACACAGCTGCTACAGTTTGTGTATAGAGACTCAGTGGCCCTCAGAAGAGGACCATCAATCCCATACTCAATGCCGGCTTCTGCAAAATATTTCAGCACTCAATGGCACCCGATTACACGGAACTTCTCTCACTCGATAAACGATAACGATAAACCACTCTGGACCACATTAAAGCGAAATCATCAAAGCAAACCGCAAACAATTTAAAACGTCACCATTCAGCGTCAGCAACTTGAAAAAAAAAAACCTGACAGTTGACATCAGTTCTGTTCGTAGGTCTTCTGTCAATATGTCATCCACTCTGACAGGCAGCTTAAAGCAACACCTCTCCACAATGGAGAGGAAGAACGAAGAAAAAACGATTTGACTCGCTCCCCAAACCATTGGATAGCGCATTCATAAATCATCAAATTCACGCAACACGTCCTGACGCTTCTGTAAACAGATTCTTAACGCCACATCCAACCATCATAAATGTGTATCTTCACGGAGTCACATAAGACACAAATCATGTGCAAGAATCCAAAATTTATGACTTCACAGATAATTCTCACTGCATCAGCACCACGCAAACACACACACACACTCGCACAAAGCCGCCACAGCTGACAGAAAAAGAAATCACTCACAACACCGACCCCTGCGCCCCCGCACTCACACCCATTGTTGTCCAAAAGACAAAGTCATTCTTCTACATGTCGCCCGCACCCACGCACTCGACGCCGCGCCGCCTGTGACAGGACAATTAACACATAATTAACGTCAGAAATGATAAACTACGCTGGATTGTCGTTTGCTGGAAATCGTATCTCGGTGGGTGATGAATGTTATCGCTGGGTCGGGGGCAATACGCTGTGTCTCTGCATCTGAATCTGAATCTGGATCTGGAGCTGTGTCTGCATTTCTCTTCTATTTTTCGGTTTTTCCTTCCCTTCCCTCAGCACAGCACAGCAACAGAACCTCACAATCAGATTGGGACTGATATCGGAATTTTCATTTGAATTGAGTGCTGAAATCGTTCTGCACAGCATCTGATACGTGCACTTGGCTTCGTGTACACGTTGAGTGCGCAACAGTACTTAAGCTCGGCAATTAGCCCTCCAAACTCATGGCACACTCCTCGGCTAATGGAATTAGTCTGCCCGTGGTTAAATTTCGAACCAGCTTATGTGTGTATTATGTGGATTAAAACATTTGCCGGGTGGATTCCGAGAGCTGTCTGTGAGGAAGGCGCACCACTCTCTCTAGCGTTAAGTGATTGGGAGGAAAGACTTCTACTTTTTTATGATGATGAAGCAGGACTTCATTATTGCCGAACTGAAGGACGAACGACGATGTCACAGCGTTCGGAGCATACTCTTGGATTGCTTAAATTAGATGTCTGACAGAGGGGGCGGGTAAGTCGGTGCTGTGTGCGTAATCAAGGGGATTCTAACTCCTTCAAAAGTTATCGATGTCTACTCCCGCTTAACATCGCCTAGTCTGCTTTGCACAGTTTCGTTAACTTTCGTAATGGTTCACAAAAAGGAAATCCTACCTTCTGAAAAAGATACACAATATATCACGGATTAACGTCGTCTAAGTACTTCCATCATTTTCGTTAAGTTGTGTACATCTCCGTTAAGTTTCGTTAAGTTGCGATTAGTTTCGTTGAGTTTCGTTAAGTTGCGCCCACTTTTACTTGCTTAACTGAAAACAAAACTAATCGATACCAGTGTACCTAAATCACAGTTGATGCTTCTGGCGACATTTTAGACTCGCTCAACAACTTCGCTCAACAACGATGGTATTCTTTCGTGTGCATCATTAAATGATCCCCTACATCATGTCCCCTACCCCCACCTCTCAACGCCCACATCTGCTTCTGCTTTATGTGCATGTGCACGGGGAAAGTGCCAGGCTGCTCACAAGCGCTTAGACCTGACATACGTTGCAAGGAAATTATGCGCACTTAAAGAACTAATAAATTTATGGGCTAATTTTGTATCTTCTCATTTTGAAGACCTTCAGCACTTCATCCACTTTCTCATCGACTCCTCGTCCGCCCCCGGCTTTTGTGCGTTTATACATTCAGTTTATTTACTTTAGTGAAGTTCCCCATTAAAACTTGTATCCGACAGCTCCCGTCTCTCGAACGTTGGCACATGTTGCACACAGCCTTCACATCGATTGCCATGTTAATACACTCACGCATCGACCCCTCTCGAGTCTGCTCACTTTTCATTGGCATCTGAAAACAAACAGAAACACACAACAAACACTTCAGAAAAAGAAGAGAGCATCACGAGCCACATCTGTTCGAATCGACAGATCCCCTCAGAGTGCGTTACTTCACATGTTCGATGATAGACTCTGACATCCCCCAACCCGCCACGCCGCTCCCATCAACAGCTATCATTCACAGGCTCATGCTCGGTGCCAGTCATCCTAAAATTTCATCAGACAACATCAACATCGCCATCATCATCACCATCAGTATCATTGCCAATGAGGAGCAAAGGAAAACAAAAAAAAAAAAACGACGCAGAAAAATATTTTATCGAAGCACATTCCCGCCTCGACGAAGGGCGGCAGTCATTCCCCCACTAACCGCATGCGATACAGGCGAGAGAGGATGCGATGGAATGCCAGCAAAAAGAAACCGTACGAGGGGTAACTCAAGGAGGACTTCGGTTCTGCTCCTTTGTGCGGCGCAGTCATTCGAACAACCCACGCGAGATAACTCTTCCTCAGCGGATCATTGTCAGGATGCTAGAGCGGTTGTCGTTGTTCCTGGGCAACCTCGTTGATGCTGATGGCGGCAATGAGGAGAATGTGAAAAGTGTGTATACTGGATAGGTTAAGTGTAATTTCTCCTTCCATCATTGGCGCATTACACGGATCTTTGTGTGGATGCTTTTGTTTTTTTGTTCATCTTTTTTTCGCTCCCCTACATTTGTGCTCGTTATTCTGACAAGGAACAGCAAAAAAGGAACCGAACTACGGATCCATCAATGAAGTGACTTGGCAAGCAACTCTCGCGTGTGGCCATAAGGGCTTTAAGTGCGACTGACTTCAAACTTGATCACGCGAGCCTCTCTTGTGGGATGTTGTGGGGCGGGTGGGGGATTTAAGACATTTTGGAGTTGGCAAACAGAGTTGGAATGATTGAACGATAGTGGGTGCTATTGACGGTAGCATTGTTGGCATGTTTTTTGAAAGGTTTTCGTTAGACTCAGACGATTGTTTGAGACCTAGTAACTAGGCATTACAATTAGTGGTAACCGGCGACAAGTGGACAATCACGGACTTCAGCCAACAACACTCTACGGGCGATGTCGAACGTCATTAGAAGGCCAGCTCAAGATTTCGCTTCATCCCAAGTCCCAGTAACATCCCAGGCAATGAGAAGATCGATGAACTGGGTCGGCAGGCATCAGCCCTTCAGTGCTAGCTTGCAGAGGGCGTGCACATCCCCCTACAAGCCGTCAGGTCTAGTATCTCTAAGCACATCCTTTAAATAGCTAACCTTAGATGGGCTAGGCTGACAAACTGTGCAACATTAAGAAAAATATGGCCTCCAACCTTCAGCGAACTCATCATGATATCGCTTGATTGGTAGCGGTCTGTACGGGGCACTAGGCTATTGGAGACCATGCCGTCAAACTAGGTACCCACACAACGCACATTGGGGCAGTTGTAACAGCTCAGCTGAGAGGGAGACCTTATTCTATTTCATTTGTACCACAAAGGAATACACAGGCTATACTGGCAATGGATCGTTGAAAAATGTAAAAAAATAGAACTGGACCCGGTTGAAATCCCTGTGGGACATCATGTACAACTTTATCTCCTACACTGATGTATGGTCCCATTTTTACTTTAAAAGTTCTAAAGGGTGATTTTTTAGCTATTATCTTTTTGGCAACAATGGCTTAAACAGCTGACGCACGTTTCGTGTTTTGTTGCAGTTCAGTTCAGTTTGGTCTATAATTTAACCATGAATCGTCTTAAAAAACGAACAACGCTTGCAAATTATTGAATTTTATTTTCAAAATGCGTGCTCTGTTAAGAAAGTTCATCGCGCGATTCTTCCATTTTATGGTCAGCTCATTTTTGGCTCAATGGGTACGTATATAAGCAGAATTTTCGATTTTGGAGTGAATATCAGCCAGAAGCATTGCAAGAGCTACCAATGCATCCAGAAAAAGTCACAGTTTGGTGCGGTTTATGGACTGGTGGCATCTTTGGACCGTACTTCTTCAAAGACGATGTGAATCGTAACGTAACTGTGAATGGTGAGCGCTACCGTGAGATGATATCCAACTTTTTTTTGCCCAAAATGCAAGAGCTTGACTTGCATGACATGTGGTTTCAACAAGACGGTGCCACATGTCACACAGCACGCTCAACAATGGACTTATTGAGGGGCGAGTTCGGTGAACATTTTATTTCACGTTCGGGACCGGTCAATTGGCCGCCTAGATCAAGCCTTTAGACTATTTTTTGTGGGGCTCATGTTAAAGCTCATGTCTATACAGGCAAGCCCGCTTCAATTGACGCATTGGCAGACAACATTTATTCGTGAGATACCGGTCGAAATGTTGGAAAGAGTATGCCAAAATTGGACTAAGCGGATGGACCATTTGAGGCGCAGTCAAGGTCAACATTTGCATGAAATAATCTTCAAACATTAAATTATATGGACCGTACTATCGATTCAAATAAAGATTTCATGCATTTTTCTGAATTTTATGTTTTTTTATTGAAAAAACTTTCCTATACCTTTTAAAAAATCACCCTTTATTATTTAAATTGCTTTCAAAACATGCCAAAATGTTCCCTTGTGCTGCAATCCTCTCCATTTGACTCAGGACTTACCTCTTGCCTTACTGAAGTAAATACACAAACCCAATGATTGTGATTTTTCTTCGACCTCTAATCTGCTTTGCTGTCGAAGTCTGCAAGCAGTCGATTGGTGCTGCTGTTCTTGCGGGCGCCAAATTGATTTCGATGCTCGCAGTCCAGTGTAAAAGAGGGTCCCTATTTTTAATTACAAGACCCAAGTCTACCACCTACTCTCCGTCTTTCTCAATTGCCAAGTCTGTTCATGGTCACCTTCCCCGTGCCTGCAATCCAAGAAGTCGCTTCGATGCTCTACCGGTAAGCATCATGCCGCACCAGCAATTCAATCGACATCAACAAAAACTGGGCTAAAAGTTCACAATTCATCCTAGTTCACTGGGAATTGCGTCCGTTTCCACGTTCACCTTAGCATGCGTAAAACGGCTTAAATGCCCCACTACCACCGGCAATCGGTGCGCGTTTGAGCCGAACCAGGTCACAGTTAATTGCCACCACCAGGCGACACAATCAGAAGTGCCGCTGACCTGAAAAAATAGACACTCTCCGCCTGTTTCGTACAAGAGGGAAAAACCCTTTGAATTGTGCACATGCTTGCAGCCAGTTAAGAAGCAACTATTTCAGGAATCCGCTCTTGTTAAAGCCAGCATGCATCGACCTGTGCAGACCGATAAGCACGAAGTGGTGCTCTATCACAGGATATGCACAAAAAAATAGAAAAAAAAATAAAACGAATTACGTCACTGACAAGGTAGTGAATATTCAACACACAAATACCTGGAAACTACACAAACGTCCTTCTGCTCGGGCGGGTGTTGGTATCCATTTCCACCCCGCTAACATGGCGTTAACACTAGCTCGCCAGTGCATAGGTGGGAGTGAAATCCAGTGGAAATATATAAAAAAAAAAAAAAATGAAAATACCAGGAAAGGGTAAAGGATATGAACAACAGGATATGCGATGTAGTCAACGTTGCACAATCTCCCAGAAGGAACGAAAATGAAATTCGTCCAAGCCTGACAAAGGACAAACGTTTTCCCTTTTTTGTCAATTTTTTATCACTCTCTGTCCCCGAGTGGAATGGCGGAGTTGTGAAGGACGGGAACAAGCACTTCCGGATTTTATGTGTCCTCCATCTTGTTTTTTTCCTTTTGTTGTTCTAACAAATTAGGTGAGAGAATCCGTGCAATTTATGGCAAACGATTGAGACTAGGTTGCAGCACTTTTCAGAGTGAAGTCGTGTAAACTGGTGGCAAATGAATTATGAAGCATGCTGGGCGCATTTTTTTCCATCCAAGTACCCCGTGCAGGTTTTAAGCTGCAATATCATAATTCAGGGAAGAATGAAAGACCACGTCTCCGGTAAACGGGAACAGCTTTTATGTAAAGTGCACGAACGGGGATGTTTCAATTTATCACGTGTGTCTGTTGGGAAGGACACAAAGGCATGCGTGGGTGGTGTTAGATGTGGATAACAGAATGTGTAAAGAATTCGTGTTGCCGGGATTCGTAGAGCGGACATGTGTGTGACTTTAGACAACGCTACAGACATTGATACGCTATTGGATTGTTACTAGCCACTCCGAAAGGATCCGACAGCAGAGCTGGTACTTGGTGCCATCGAAAAAAGGATTCTGCGTCGGATATATGGTCCTGTCTGCGAGGAAGGCGAATGGAGGGGACCACGTAACCGCTACTTCTAAGTGGATGTTGCGGCGATTCACATTGCGTGCTCGTATCCGAGTCTCCTGTTCAAAGACTACGGCCACGCATTGCTCGATAGTCAGACGGACACTAATGTGCGGAGTATCGTTTTGGTGGACGGTACTAAATAAAGCTGTCAACTTTAATACACTCAATCGAGTCCGACGACTAGCTTTCAGGTGTATCAGCGGATCTTTAAGAAGCAGGCCATCTGCTGATCTTACCCCCCTCTGCTGGACCTTTGCGGCCAACAAGTAGCAGCCAGCACAGCCTTAACACCCGTGAATGTGGTCCGCACTCATCATCGGCCACTCAACATTTCTTAACGATTTCAACTTTCCTCCCCCTCCTGACACCGATCGCCTACTACCTCAAGCCATCTTCGAGAAAAACTTCTGTACCAACATTCCGTCCATGTGGATGCCGAGGCACTGTGACACACCGGGCAATTGTAAAGCCAATGAAATCGCTTGGTGTGGTGTAAGCTCTTCTCTCACACCACAGCCAGATCGGCTAACAACTTGAATCAGTTTCGTTAAGTTTCGTTAAGTTGCGATAAGTTTCGTTAAGTTTCATTAAGTTTCGCCCACTTTTGCTTGCTTAACTGAGAACAAAACTAATCGCTTCCTGTGTACCTAAATGACAGTTTCATTAAGTTTCGCCCACTTTTGCTTGCTTAACTGAGAACAAAACTAATCGCTTCCTGTGTACCTAAATGACAGTTGATGCACCTGGTGACATTTCTGTTATTCAATTATGGATGGGCTTTTATTCTAGACTCGGTCAACAACTTCGATCAGATCCGAGACACTGTGACATAAGGAGCAACTGTACAGCCGATGAACTCGATGGGTGTTGTAGCTCCTCTCTCATATCACTGCCAGATCCACCCCCTACGCCGTTCGCTACAGCCTACAATCTTCTTAAGATTCATACAATTAAAACAACCAACCGCAAGTGAGTAGAAGGCACCACCTGGCTTAAGATATGGCCTGCTCTTAGTCTCAAACGATGTTCAGACGTTGGATAGATTCTGTTTCTTCCTCATCTCTGCAGCTTCTGCAAACGTCGTTTTGCGGTATGTTCAGACGCTTGTGTGCGCATGGCACAATGCCCGGTAAGGACTTCAATTAGAACGCGTACATCCCTGCGACTAAATCCGATCAATAATGTTGATCTCTTTTTTCGCAGCGTTGCTAATATACTCAAACCAAGCCATCGAGTTCTGCCTCTGTCCAGGGCCTCGTCGTCTAGTTTTCTTTCCTTATGAAGCTGACCGGCGTATGCTCATACTGGATTGCCCGACATCCACCCTACTCATGCGGATAGATGGCTTCTTGAGTGGACCTCTCAGATTGTTCACGAATCGTTTCAGGCACAACAAGTCACTTAAAACTGCAGAGAATATGTAATAGGCGATGTCTAGAAGGCTTATCGCTTTGGCCTCAGTAATTGGCGCAGTTGAAGGAGCCTCCTTTTTTGGGGATCGTGGGCATATATGTTCCCGAAATCATCCACACTTCCAGAGTTCCAGCTTCCACTCACGGACTTCATGTGCAGAAGATTCCCCTTCTTGTGATAGACAACCCTTTGTAAAGGACTCAAGGATCGACGTTAAGCGTACGTAGGTACCAAAGTCCATACCTTTGGCATTCGTTACTAAACACTCGAATATGCTGTTGAGTGCAATTCATCCCTGTTCTTCGTTTCCAGAGTGCAATCAGCAGCAACCGCTCATGTCATGGACACTGACAGTTCTATGTCGACTCCAAATCATGACAGATTAGTTCTCAAAATTACACCTCACATTGGGGAGCGGGTGGAGAATAAAAACATTTGAAAATTACTTAGCCACGTCACTGCAGTCGCATGCAACACGTACGACGGGCAGGACTCGCAAATGAGCAATCTAGTTGCAAAACCACGAGCGATGGCTCCCTTGGCTAATTGAAATTAATCATGCACAAAAGTACAATAGGGAGTTCCTATTAGGGACCAACATTTGAATTTCGCATGAGGTATTACCTTGCAGCAGCAGACATGACGAGACCAGTGTCAGAAAATCATGACAGGACCACTCATTGCAAGAAATTCACCTGCCCGAGGTGTGTGTCCACTCTGACTGCATGGGGACGGAGCATGCAACACCAGAGTCCCAAATGCGAACCTGTTTAAATTTGCCAGCATTAAAGCTAACTGCAACCACCCGGTCCAGCTGGCAGACAGGCAGCCCGTCCTCAACAAGTGGGTGGGAGCGTGTTAATAAACTAGCACTGGCCTGTGTGTTGGTGTGTGCGTTTGAAGAGCGTGCAGCATGCCGTCCTGGGAGGCAGTGTGTGTCAAGTCGGTCTTATAAATGGATTACAACAGTGATTATGAGTGATTGTCACTGATTACGGAGATGTATTAATATTAGTTTATGTGTTTAGGGTGCCATGTGTGCGCTGTATGCAGATAGATTCCGGTCATGGATTAATGGCGATGCAGATGGATTCGATATGAATGATTGCTTTGGGAGCATCGCATGCCATCGATATGCTATGAATTGAATTTTGTCATAATGAACTTGACGGTGTGGCGTGATGTGTGGATGAATGAATTATGTACACGATTGCTATCGAATCGCAGTCTGCTCTTAATGGGGTTGGAGTTTAAAGGTATCCAGAAATTATGCGAAAACCGTGACGTGGTGGGTTGTTTGATGAGGCAGAGGACACTCTCAGGCATTAGTTTTCTTTTTCTGACTACATCGTCAAACAAGGGAATTGTGCCACAGCTCGGTTGTACAGATAACTTGTGCTGAGGATGGATGCTTCTTTTGTTGTTTTCAGTGGGGTTTCAGTAACCAGATTTTACGGTCGTCTTGTAAAAACGGGAATTCTGGCTGCTCCGTCAAGGTTGATAACGAACAAGACCTTCAATGTCTACTCTAGACAAGGCAATTCACTGTCAACTGACTTCTTCAATATAAATCTGGAGAAGGTCGTTCAGATCTCACTCGCCAACACAAGAGGCACGATCTCCCAAAAGTCCAAACAACTGCTCGCATACGCCGATGACATTGACGTCATTGACAGAACACAGCGAGCCTTCAATGAGCCGTTTACTGGCATTGAGGTGGGAGCGGATAAAATGGGTCTAGTGAATGAGGGCAAAACGGAGTGTGTACTGTTTTACTTAGACTACACTTCACAACGACATTTCGCAGAGAACAACGTCGAAACTCTGACCCCCGACAGACACCTGTGGTAAGGCGGCACCATACCCTTTGGTTAAGCCATCCATTTCTACACAGATGGAAGGATCCGAGAGGGATGACGGAGTAGAAAGTGGCGTTTCCTCGGAGCGTTTAAATCTGGCCAAATCCCGATGCAAACAGGACACTACCTACTAGTCCTTCACACAGAAAGACTAGGGCTATTCTCCAACGACTTGTGTAGAAGCTGCCTAGACGAAGAGGAGGAGGTAACCCAACACCTTGCCTCATCCAGAAAAGCCACCATAGGCTTCTATTTCCACGACAGTCTAAACGACCTTAGCAAAATACCGGTCAACGGTCTAATTACTGATTTAGGTTCACCGCTCATCATAAGTGAAACAAAATCCCAAGCAACCTGCTCCGGAACACTCATTCTGCATAAATATTTACAAATCCCCTGTCTCCCGTCTGTTTTCAGAGAACGTTTGAACTTGATCCACCTCCCAGGGCGCGATAAATAACCACGATGGCAGAGGACATCAAGCAAAACCGTGATGGTCTCATTCAAACCTACCAACAGCACCAACGCGAGCTACTCCGGCAGCAGCGCAAGTATAAGAAAATCATCGGCACAAAATACCTCAGTCGCAAGGAATCCATCGGGCAAGCCAGCTACCTCAGGAGCATTGAGCACCTCAAGGCCGAGAAGCGCGACGTTAAAGCCCAGATATGGGTGGCGAATGGTCGCACGCACATTCGCACGAACGAGGAGCGCCTCAAAAACATTAAGTGTCATGTGGCGTGCCAAGAGGAGCTAGCTGCCGAGAATAAGAAACTCAAGTCCCAGATCCAAGTACTTGAACTGCAGTCGAACCGCATCGACAAGGCTATCTACGAGCTGAATCGCAAGACAATACCGGACAATCAGCATCAGGCGCACGTGGAAAAGGTCCGGCGCACGAGGGACATCCTGGAGAACCAGCTGGAGGTGAGCACCAAGCGAGAGTGCAGCTTTACGGCGTCAAATCGACGCTTGCGCGAGGAAGTCGTGCGCATGATCAACTTCAGGACGTTCTTCAACAACCTCTACACGAAGATGATTCATCGGTTGAAGAGCGACAACAAGTACCTCACCGACCTGATTGAATACGCTCAGACAACGTTCGAGAGCAACATCAACGTCTACGAGAAGATCATAGCGATCAACAAGAAGGAGTCGCACGATCGGGAACTGCGCAAAGTCGAGAAGCAGAGCATAACCAGGAAGACTGCACAGGACAACGACAACTTCGAGTTCTTGTCGAAGAAAGACCAGAACCGAGAGCTGGCCGACCTGGAGCCGCGCGAATACAAGCGCAGAGATCTCTTCACGCAGGCCCACGCCAAGAAGATCAAGCTTTACCAGAGCGTCCTGGAGAAGATCCTGCAGCACTCGAGCACCCAGACCGTCGACAAGGTGATTGAGAACTTCCAGGAGCAGGAGAGCCTCTACTACTCCTACTTCAACTACGCCAACGAAAAGAACTACCACATCACCATGCTGAATACCACCTTGAACGACCTGTACCAGACCATAGCGAACCTGCGCGTCAAGAACAGGAGCACACTGGAGCGACAAGTGGACACCATAGCCGAGCTGGAGCGCAGGCTACAGGCACAGCTTGCGACCAACAAGGCATACGAGGGGAAGCGAAATGCATGCGACAAGACCTTGGAGGGATTCTTCAAGGAACTGCTAGCAATGTTCACACTCACACGAGCCGACGCTACACCTCTTCAGAATCTGCTCGGCGATCACAGCCTCATCAACGTAATGAACGTCAGCGAGTTCCTGTCGATCCTTGAGCGCCGACTAAATCAAATTGTTGGCCGGGTCTACGTCCTCCAGCGGCGCGATCCGAAGTTGAGGCCCTCTTTGTATGTGGTTCGCAATCTGCAGAAGATCTGCGAACCGCCAACCGAACTGGACGACATTGTGCTAGCGCAACAGTGTCCCGAGTGTGCCGAGGGCGAGGCGGTTAACACCGACGTGGCCGATTGTGTGATACAGTCGCTGGACGAGATCAAGGTCAAGTTGCACGAGAAAGTAGCCCAGCCGGAGATGCAGTACCGCCTGCACAGCCTCAACGACTGCCGGCTGCAGCGGTCGAGGATGCTCGCCAACAGCAAGCTATAGCGTGTTGAATTGATGATTTTCCTGTTTTTTTTCGCCCCTAAATTGTTGTGTTTATCGTGGTCTTTCTGAAATAAAAGCGATTTTCTGCAGCTGAACTTGCAGGGCGGATGCGTGGTTTCTCTCCAATTGTCGTCGCTCGTGTGAGCAGCAGTTGTCCTTGAAGTTCCAACAGACGACGGAGAGGAAGCTTAAATTTATTCCAAAAGATCCCCGCACACGCTTGTTTCCGCCCAAAAAAAAATCATTTCAGGCACTCAAACAAAGGCGCTGCCAAAGGACGCACCAAGTTCGTGAAAACTTCAAAATATTAAATTAAAACGAATTAATTCAAATGAACATCGTGGAACCTGCTCAAGCTCTTGATTCAGGGTCGTGCCGCAATCAATTCTTCCAGAGTTATCTCATTAATATTTCACAGACCCGATTGATTGATCCCAGTGCGGCCAAACGCCCAAACGCCCAAGCACTCAGGAGCCGAAAACCGCCTACACGAACTTCTCAGTTGTCGACTTCTTCTGGTTCTGGGTAAAGTCAAAGCAAATGGAAAAAGGTTGAGTTTAATTTGACATTCATTTTGAATCAATTCATTTGTTGTTCATTGTTTCCACTTGAAGTGGATTCTGAAACGTGGCCCGAGATGGGAGGAGGTGTAGCCAGGCAGGCAGGCATTACTTTTCTTCATAATGTCAGAGATTGTGCGAGTGTATTGCTTTCAGCTACCGCCTGCGCCCGGGCTCGGCCCCCCGCCCCCACCGCTGTACAATAATTTTCCATCAGAGAAGAATGTTCGTTCTTCGTAATTTCATTAACGCTTCGTGTCGATTTAATAAGAGACAACACGTCGACATTTAAGCACGACGGTGTATGGCGTGGGGGCGTTGGTTTAGGGGGGGGGGGGGGGGCGGGGGCAAGGTCTAGGTATAACCGCAAACAAACATATTCCATTTGGCACCGGAGTTAGTTGTGGAACCAATTAGTGATGTTTCAAGGATGCTTGAGTCGTTCTATCTGTATCTGAACCATATCCCTGTTTATCTGAATACTTCGCAAGAGAGGAAGTTCAATTAGTAACAGTGCGGCGGCGGCAGCCGATGGGCATGGGCCATGGAGTAGGATGTGCAAAAACAAAGAGAATTAAGTGCTTCTTGCTTATCGGCACAGCAGCCGTCCAGTTTTATGCGATGCCAAGATCAGTGCTTCGCTTCGAGGTCGTTGAGGAAACTGCTGGAACCGGATCCGTCCTACTCTATTTGCGGAATGGCTTATCGTGACGACAAATTTATTCGAAGTAAATCGACTTGAGTTCTATGAAAGGACTACAATGGCCATGATGGAGAGCATTCATTTTGCTGTCGGTAGTTGTTTCATTAACTCGAATTTCGGGGAAAGGGGCATGACATCTTTGGTTAGTCTTTATTTTCGTAACCGAGCACGAAAGGAGGTAGCAGTGAATTCATGATGGCAGTACGGACATGCATTTTGTATTCACAGCAATGAATTTATTTTTAAAATTATACTCGGTTTGGAAGAGTTAGGGAAGGAATGAAATATGTAACGTTTTTCTGCCACAGCTTCATCTACAAATAGACTTTTTACTCTTGTAAATGTTACTTCATCGCGAGAACAACAGCTTAAGTCCATCGAAATACACTTTAACTTCAAAATAAAAAACGAATTACTGTGTCAAAATGCTTTTAACAATTTAAAGGAGTAATTTCGAGCTCGACCACTGCCATGTTTTGACTACGGACACTTAAGTGTTGCTGTTGTACACAGGTGCACTGCTCTGCTTTATCCTAAGTAATATTCATCTCACTTTACGTAGTACAAAAAAAGACCGTTTGTCGCGATGTTCGCTTATATCTATTAATCGGCACAACGGATTTTAATACGGTTTTCATCAGTAAATAGAGTGATTCAAGCGGAAGGTTTATACGTATTTACGTATATTGTTTTGTGTTAATTTGTTGAAATATGACGAAATTTTGAAAATATTGAATTCTTCTGAAATCCTTAAGAATTATCATATTTGTCATATTTAAACAAATTAACGCAAAACTATATCAAATCATACGTAAAATCCACCTTCTTGAATCACTCTATGTATTGATGAAAACCGCACGAAAATCCTTTGCCTAGTTTAAAAGATCTAAGCGTACATCCCTCCGTCACGGCTATTGTTTTGAACTAAGTAAAGAAGATAACATGACACTTACAACAAGGACATCCGCTTGAGTGGGAGACGTTTGTTCTAGAAATCCTATTTGTATATCTTACCCAGGTGATTTTGTTTTATCCCTTTCAGCAAATTTGTTACTTACCTGTAAAAAAAAGAAATACATTTAGAAAGAGATATTGAGACTTTTTAAGAGATATGATTATTTTTTTCAAAACACGCACTCTTCATACAAACGCAAACGAAAATCTTAATTAAAAGCAGTGAAAACAAGGTGTGCTGGACAGCTTCTCAATCTTTTTACTTTGTGACCCACTCAGGGTCCGTTTTTGACACTGGACAGATGTGTTGCTTAAGCTTACATCAACTAAATGCCTGCGATGAAAATTGCCTCAATAGAAACTTGTTTTTGTTGAGCCATGGCTTTACTTTAAGCCGCATTATCTACTTCGTAAAGTGAGCTCAAAGCACATGTCCAACCCTTTGACAGAGCTCATGTCATGTTGAAAAATCGAGATTCGCCGAAACGGTGTTAGTAAGGACATGCATTTTTCTGCCTCCACTTGAGTTTTTCAAGACATGTTCATGAACGGGGCATGGTTCATGACCAGCAGAGACGGTGCGGTTCCCCGCTCCCAAGTTTAAAATACACACAAATCGAAGTTGCCGGATTAAGACGGGCCGCGCGACGGTGTGCATTCCACCAGTGGGCCGAGATTTTTGTCTCCCTCTCATTTGGGATTTTCAGTTGTCAATGGTCATGCTTCGGATTCTATGGATTTGGGCCTTTATAAAAGATGTGTGATATTTAAGAAACGACATGAAATAATTTGTCCATCGAAAGAAAACAAAGTCTGATTGCTGTAGCGATGATGGGAAGCTGTGGAGACGATGGAGAAGCTGTGGGGACGATGGAGAACTTGTGGAGACGATGTGCATGTGAAGAGAGCTCGACAAACCGTGGACAGCATGATATAAAATTCTTAAAAAATAACTGTACTTGCAACGAGCCCTAAAAGTAATACACGCCAAACAAACGTTTCACTTTATCTTGTAAAAAAAAAGTCATTCAAAATTGGTTATGCCTTAAGGGTCACGGACGCAGGTCGCGGATCAAGTGTACATCAATTATGTTTTGTAATTCTAAAGAAATAGTCCAGAAAGCCGGCAAAGCAATACTAGCGAAAGTACCACTGAATGTGGCTAATATCTGCAACTGAATTCAGTGAATTGGTTGAGTTGCGGCTCGGTCGATCATTTCGGTTTTATAATATTGACATATCGCTTTATGCTTCCTGAATCTTTAATCAACAAACAAACACAGACAAGTCACTGATTTCAGGGCAAATGCAAATACTGTGTAGTTCAGCGAGGAGAACAACAGATGTACACCGCCAATAACTCGGTTATTTTCATTTGATAGTAATTCAACTTGAAAATCACTTCAGCCGCTTTTATAACTGCGACAACATCATTACTTCGAACGGCAGCCGATCGAAAGGTGAAACAGGAGTGTGGTTATTTCAAAAGTCCGCCTCAGTACCCCCCGTTTGTCCTGACAGTTGCAGCCGTGGGTGTAGTCAGGGTGGGATTTAGCATAAATTGGTTACACATCTCACATCCTATTCCATACACGTGCCACTAATGAACTACACTACCTGCGTACAAATCCAGCTCTTGGCAAAAGGAAAAAATTAATTTATTACATCCCCGCTCATAGTTTGGTTATTCTCCCCCTGATGTGGACATTGTTTCAGTGAAAAAAATAAATAAATAACTTTATTCAAATAAATCCACCGCAAGCGTCTAAATCTACTCACGTTTCCAAGTGACATTTACAACATATGAATACATACATGCGGCCGACTCAATTAACTAAGGGCCTCATCCATATGAATGTGGCAACAAAAAAAAAAAAAATCAAATAGGAAGTGGAAACAGAACAAATAGGCCATCTCTTTTTACGAAAACACAAAAACTCGCATTGGATTGAAAATAACCGCATAAACATTTAATTTAAATTGGATTCAATCAGTGAATTTGAAATTCAAATAAGCAGCATCCTTGTTGGGCGTACAGTCTGCATGGAGACATTGCCAGACCAGAGGGGGGGCGGCCTCACTCTCTCTCTCTCTCTGTGTATCTGAATCTGGGACAGTATTTCTGAATTCAAATCAAACGAAGGCAAACACTGGGCGCTTTGTGTTTGCATAGATTTTGACCTCAAGTCATGGGGGGTAGATGAACATCGTTTGAACTCAATACATGTTGATGTATGGGAAGAAATGCTCGCCACAGGGTGCTTCAAATTAAAAAGCACAATTCAGCAATGTATTCACTTTTGTAGAACGAAGGTCCTGTTCGTTTTCATTTTGAACGAGGACAATGTGACATGTGACACCACATACTTTCGGAACACTTCTTTGTCTGGTGTCTGGACTGGAGGCTTATTCGGAATGACTCTCTTCAGACGTGTGGTTTTTGTTTCTGTCACAGCACATCAGACTGTACTGACGAAAGTAGTTGGCAAATGTTTGAGCACAACATAGACATGGGTTCCTTAATTTTTGTCGAGAATCGAGCCTATTGGTAGTCGCCACGCATGCAAATGGTAGACAGCTCTACCTCGTCATCATCAGCATCCAAATCTAGACGGTCAACCAATGAAATTTGACCATTTCAACGGCCGAGGTATGAGTAGTTGTGGATGTCCTTGTTGGACCAGCACAAGTCTTTGAATCTGTGACGGGTTTTTCATGTAATTCTGACTTCGATGGATATTCTTTTCTTGTGGTTTTCAAATTACTTCGTTTGTTCGCGCGAACTGCACTCGTGGACCATACCTCCCATGTATCCTTTCAAATTGAGAGCTGTTCTGGTCAGCTTTTGATTAATAAAACGCTTGATTCAATGTCAGACAAGGTGTAACTCAAGCCGTGGGGTCTAGAAGCATGAAATTTGGAGCTTATACTGAAAGTGAGCATGCGTCGGAAAGTTGGAATAGGGCGAATAGACGTAACGTTCGATTCCGGATCCGAAGATGTTGGCTATGATTGGGGACGTCGTTAGTTGCTATTTCGTAAGTCAGACGAGTGCATGACTAGATGCCGTATTCTGTGCTGTTCTGCTAGGCATACACTTGTTCCGACAAGCACTAGACTAAGTGTACGCATTCGGTAGACAATCGTTTATTCTGTTCTCGAAAGTGCGTTCACACTTCACAGTGAAAATCTCACGCTTAATCCAGTCCTTGGTCAACCTCATCGGACATCTAGCATGGGTCCCGGTGAGAGGACTATAAGAAAAAAAAATGCTGTCTTCGAAAATAGACGCCTCACATTAGTGCCTTCAGCAGTGTAGAGGTTTAATGCAGAAAAAACAGCGCTTATCAATCGGCGACTCTTCGACCTCAGAGTTTGTACACATTCCTGGTCATGTCCGTTCCGATCAGCACAGATTTGTGCCATGGACAGTGGTCCGCCGTTTCGAAAGAGAGAGAAAGGCTCAGCGCGTGATTTTTAACCCTGTCACTGTACACTGTACAGACAAGATTCTGGCACAAGGTGGCCCAGCCATATAAAGGGTCTTTCAATAAGCGCTTCTTATCATCACCTTTAAAAAAAATCAACGTTCCTTTAAATATCCGGCGCGGCTTCTGTGGGTGGCGCGCTTCTGAAATGTCCAATTTTTCATGACTCTGGCGCATAAATCAGGCTGAGTTTGACCAATAGCATGAGTTATGTTAGCTGTAAAGGCCGTTTTGGTTTGTGGATTAGACCTGCGATTTCAGAAAACCCCACAAGAAGTCAAACCGCACGATCTCGGCGGCCAGTTTACATCACTTCCACATGCTAAGACCATCCCCTGGCATCGCTGGTGCAGAGCTGTGTTTCACGTAGCGCAGTCCTTTTCAAACCACATGTCATTGGTGTCCATATCATCCAATTCAGGCCAAAAGAAGTTGGTAATCATCCACCTACGGCGCTCGTCGTTGAAGGTGATGGCCTGGTCAATGTCGTTCTGAAAGAAATATGGACCGATAATGCACCAGCACAAAATCCAAACCAAACAGTTATTTTTTCGGGATGCATTGGATGCTCTTGGATCTCATGTGGATTGGTCACAAATTCGACAATTTTGTTTGTCGATGAACCCATTTAGCCAAAAATTGACCTCATCTTATGGCGACAGAGCACCCATTTCGATAGCATTTGCACGTGTTGTTGAACGCTGTGTCCATCCCTGGTGATTTCACAAAACCGACTGAAGCAATGACAGATGTAACTTCAACAATATGGCCGCTATCAACAGTCAAAGTTCGGAGGTCAATATTGGAAGACACTTTAGAAGCCATGGACTTGGTCGGAGTTGCTGTCCGAGGTGGACTAGGGCCCATTTGCAGACTGAGTCAGCATTCGATACATCACCCGGTGCGGACTATGCTTGATGACATATTACATAACTTGTGTTTAATTGTTCTACCGCGAGTGGAGGGGTCTCCAGTTTGATGCCTGCTTTGAAGAGTGCCGTTGGAGAAACTTATTTGGTCTGGGAGCATTATCAGTGACTCGAAAGAGGTGCAGCCCCGAATTATGAAAGGAGCAGGAATTGACCTCAGAACCACCAGTCTGACCACTAAGCCACGGTGGTCACTGCATGCGTACAGATCGAACGTCTAATGAAGCCATGTGTCCATGCGTTATTGGATCCAGCTTGAAGAGGCACCAGTACAGGGTTTGACATATGGGCCCGTGCCGCATGCCAGGCACCAAATGCCGCCTTCTATAAGTCAAGAGTGAACTCAAACAGCTGAAGGCAGTTGCCAAGATACCCAGTTGGCTAGAGAGGCTTGTTAGTCGTGGTTTAGGTTCCGCTGGAGACACGACGAGGGCCACGACGATATGACCAAAATTGAACTCAAAACTGTTGGACCATAGTGCTGCCAGTCCTAACTTAACTAGGACCGTCTAATGGAAGAGCCTGCTTGGCGACATGGAGTCCCCATGGCTAATTTCCGCCTAAGTTCTACGGACGGGGAAGGAGATCGAGACTGGAAAGCAGGTGATGAATATCGTCAGAAGCAACTGAAGGCACCGCAGTCAGCTGGAAAGGTGCACCTTGTATTTGTTCACAAGATGCACCTTTCCAGCAGGTCGGGTCTTCATGAAATTTTCGAAGATTGATTTTATCTCACAAACAAAGCTTGTGCCCAGCTCTTCTGATCGAGATCAATGGGAAGGGCTACTTCTTCGAAAGTCTATGAGAGCTGAGCAATATCCGCACCACCCAACTGAATCGCGAATCCAGTTGAAAATAACCTATTTTGCGTCGCTATCGATGTGCTGATTCGGGGACTTTTTCGATCCGATGTTTTATTTGCCGGCGCTGTTATCTCCTACACACACACAAGCATACTTCATCTGCTTCCATGATCTCAGCGTTCTCTGTCATATCTCCATCGAAGATATATGTACACCGTCTCACCGTAGGCTCCGGCTGGTCCTCCAAAAGTGGCAGCATGAGTTCATCCATTAGGTCATCGCATCCTACCGAGCTTAGGTCTGGGTACAGCACCGGGCGCCAGGTGAGCGAACTACGCCTATGAGCTACCCTGCTAAAGCGGGCAGCAACCAAATTGAGGTATTGTAAGTGAATGAAAATTGGTTACATGTGACGAAGCTCACTACTAAAAAGACGAGACTAAGCTCTCGGTTCGTTTTGCTCTCCACCCATGCACCGATTCCATTCCACACCTCACTCGCCAGTATTCAAACAAAAACGCCTTGAAAATGGGGCAAAAAAAAAAAAACATCATCCAAAGTTGCACAAGGGTTCACCACATAAACACGTAGTCTCGCAACCGTCGGCTCTCTGTGAAATTAATTAAAGTGCCTTCAAGTGGCTTGAGCTAGTGGTTCTGCACTTCATTCAAGCAAGACCCGCCCTTCCACATGTGTGAGCATACAACTTCGGTCTGCAGCAATCGTCTGCACATAACCCGAAAAGGAATTGAAAACGTACTACGGCACCACCAGCTACCAGCAACCAACGACCGAGCAATGCAATTCGCAATTCTCTTGCCGAGTGTATCAGGTGTAAATCTGTTTACTGTTCAAAGTTAATTAGAGATGAACAAAACAAATGGTTGAGTTGAAGGCGAATCGGGAGTGCTACTCATCGAACCCGACTCGTGGCATGAAATCGTAGTTTAGCACTCCCAAGTGGTGCATAAACCACTCCTACCGCGTCCTGCTTTCATTTCTTTTCTCCGGTTCTGCTTTCGTTTTGTCCATTGTTTCTTTCTGCATTCTCCCATGCAAAGCCAGACGGGGTGGGGTGGGGTGGGGACGGCACACTTCTTATTTTATCTCTCCTCCTGGGTGTGTGTGTGTTTGGATTGGTAAATGTTCCCCTTGGGGATGTGTGTGTGTGTAGTTCTCTGGATATTGTTTGGTTCATTGGCTTCAATACGGCTGCAATGAGGATGAGATATTGTTTGCAAGCTCATCGAAAGTGTGCAGTTTTTCCACTGCGCTCCTCCTTACAGGGATAGAACGTGAAAATGTTGCAGGGATCGTGTGTTGTTTCCCTGTTTCTTTTGTTTCTACACCATTGCCATGGAGTGGCAGGGGGGGGGGGGGGGGGGGGGAGGACTATGAATCAAGAAATGTTTGCCATTCAATTTTTCACTGACCCAGCGAACTGTGTGGCTTCACCGTGCGAGGTGTGGGCCACGGATGGACTTGTCTGAGCAGCTGCACTGTGCTAAGCAATCACTCCCGAATAGGGGATTACGGTATCCTTTATTTTTAAGCAGTTTTCGCAGAAGGACCCGATTAACCCTGATTTGACCTCGGGCAGTGCCCGTATTGGTTTGCTCCACTCAACAGATTTGCAACGGGCGCCGTGTTGTTTACGCTGTACATGTTATTTCGGGAGGAAATGGAGATGTCGGTTGTGTCTTTAGTTGGCAATCGGATTTGGTCAGAAAATCGCGGGGTAGTGTGTCTTAAAGCAGCTACCGGATGATATGACGTTACGATCTATGCGGGCGTTGCATATGGAAGACCAAGTACGAGGTTAGTTCGTAAGCGACCTTCTTTGATAAAATCTGAACATTTGTCAGGTTGAACCCTTACCGCTGTGATGCGACAACAAAAGTGCACGTTTTAAGTTGTCCACAACTGTGTTACTCTTACCAGGAAAATTGATCTACTCTGGATTGCCTTCGATATGAGAGTTGTTTTATAAGTTAATACGCGGGAAATTGAAAAAGTTGCATGATTGTTGAACGTTCACTTAGGCTGACAGGTCTCTTAAACATATTTGAATGGTCGATCTTCAGGCCGCATACCAGCACTACATATACGGTACCTAGGTGGAAACACTCTCGACCGGACGAAAGAGCTGACGAAATAGTGCGACTAGCGGGTGGGTATGCTATTTGCACCGGATTAGAAGACGTCCTACATTCCACTTCATTATTAACTAAAAAGCTTATTACCAACCGACTTCTGATCTTAAGCTCGCAGAACCAAAGTAATGATCTACAAAAGTCTCATATTGTCAGTCCTTCTATAAGAGGGGTTGACGTGGACAAACTTACCGAACAGACTCGGTCGGATGGATGTCGCACTTCACTTTTTAAGTGACTTTCAATGATGATCAACGTACTCGTAGCAGAGGTTGAAACAGACAAGATTTTAGAAAAAGACAAAAAAATACGGCCGAGAATTCTACAAGCTGTACCAGGATGTGGCTGTAGTCCGGAAGGCAAAAATCGATCAACTACACTGACTCGACCACTTCATACGCATACCTCCAATGCTCCGCCTAAGAGGATTTTCGAATCCGGCTATTGAAGAAAGAAGACTACATTAACATCATAAACGAACGAACATACGAACCTAAGACAACTTGGTCCATGGTTTGTCGTCCTGAGAAATTATATCAGACCTCTTCGCAACTACCTTGTGTTGATAGAAGGAAGGTCAGACTTTGAGGCCGCCAGGGCTACTATGGCCGAACCAAAGCTGTCCTATCGATCAATAGGAAAGATATTACAGAATAATTAGTAATTACACGAGGAGAATGGATGTTGCCTACAACGACATCTATGTATTGTAGAATACTTGGCGATACTGTGGCCGCTTGCTGGTTAAAGGAGAGGACTTTAGGCAATCGGGGAATTAATATCGGTGGCGGAACAGCCCATAGAGGGCAAGGGCCTAGCTTTTCAGCAATCGCTCGTGTAGTGCGTGCTAATGTTCTGATCTCTCAAGAGTAGAAGGGACCTTCAATTTTATTCCAACTCCGACCGGCCACGTTTAAGAAGCTTTTTCTAGACAGAAATACTCTTGAGCATTGTCAGTGACTCGAAAGAGATGGAGCCGTGAAAATTATTTTGTCGTACTGTGATTCGATCCTAGGCGCCGAGGTGCAAGTGCGTAGGAAGTGCAAGACCCTCTTGGCAAAAATTGAATCATCGGGGTTGTCGAGTAATGAGTATGGGACACTCTGGTATACGTCTGATTTGACTGCCAAGGTAGCCATTTCCTGATATCGTCATCATCATTTTCAGTGGACCGCTTGGTCCACAGAGGGGTCGCGGTGGTAAGGAGCTCAAGAGGTGATCTCCCATGGCCCTCCGATCCTCCGTCATCGACTGTAACTCATCAAGAGCAATGCTCAAGCGACACCAAGGCAGTTTTCGGACTTAGCTCAACCAATCGAAATCAAGGTCCGCCTCTGAAGTCGTGATAATAGGAGCATTCGTGCCACCTGACCATCGAAGCATAGCTCTTTCCGTTGTCAGGACGTTCAAATGTACCATAAATGTTAACCACAACGCACTGAGCACTGACCATTGCCAGAATTAGTCCAATTTTCACAGTCCTGCCTCTCAAGTGGCTCCAAAAACAAAGCTTCGACTGCGTGATTTGCATTCGTGCAACCACCTACCAGTCACCGATGATCTTCTTCTGAGTATACAGCCCCAAAAAGTCTGTCCACATTCGGAAGAGTGTGAAATGAATGTGAATGAATTCCAAAGAACACCTCAGAATCGAAATGTCGAAAGGTGACCTCTTTGGCAATTGTAAAGTCCAGGAATTTATCGCAAATGGCATCAGAAACCCTTTCACTTTGAGATCAAAGTGAACCCCACCACCCACCACCCACCACCCACCACAACTTGTGTCCGAGATCTACAAACCGAAGCACACACACGGTGCACGGTGCACACCTTCAGTGGTGGTTGTAAAGGCAGACTATCGCTCGCTAAATCTTCTTCACACAATAATCAAAAGTCACCTCTGTTCCACTTTCATTAACCATTAGCTGCTGGTGCTGGTGCTGTTGCTGGTTGCTGGCGCTGTGTTCCCATCTGATAATTCGTATTAAGGTCAGTCGACGTGTGCGCATTAAAAAAAGTGAAACCTCCCACTATGTGCGTATGTAGTTTTAGTTCATGTCCTTGCTGTGGAAATCGGTGCTCCATAATTCACCACAATGCCACATCACCCTCTCCTCTCCCACCCTCGCCAAAGGGAGGACAGATTTGATATGAATATTTGTTCGTACCTTCCTTTTTTGATCACACCCATGCTGCCACACATGATGACTGGCTGGCTTGAGTAAATTGCACGTCGACATTCTGATTTCTTTTTTTCTCGTTAATTACTTTGCACGAAGATATGAACGCAGCGTACGACGCACTGCTTGCTTGTCGTGGTTGCACTCCATCGCGGCGATTACGAAACAGAGATCTTCAAGCCACACTTAAGGTAGACCTTTTGTTCGCGGTTATGTGCGGGTTTTACGTCTGGAAGTGTTTGCTTAGTCAGATAAGAATCATTTCGTCCAGCAAGGGCGGTGCAGTCATTAGGGCGCAAAGATGTCTAAGAAAGAATTCAAGGGAAGTGGGCACGTTGTTTATTCAAAAGCCATCAACTGCTTTTGTGTGCGAAGGAACAGCATCGCTCGTCCTAAATCTCTGCTGTCAGGATCTAGTTATTTTTTGTGGCATGATTTAAGCATCTCGTGGGCCGCTTGAGACGCGGTTGCTGCCGGAAGGCCACGCGTAAGCCTGCTGATCTAGTCTTTCTGTTTCTTTTCGTGTACACTGATGTCGCTTAGTGAAATGAAGCCAGGCCTACTAAGCAAAGCATGATAGCCACCATCGAACAAGATTCTCACTGTTTCCTTTTTTTACGAACGATGTGAGAAGATTCCCCAATGGGCTTGCTTCTCGCGTGCAGAATACTCCACCGGGCGTGATTTTCCTTGACATGCAACGTGGAACGTGTCGCCAGAGTTCTGTTCTGAAGTGCTGCCTTCCACATTCGATCTCGTGGAAATTGATTGAACATAATCATGCCGACCATTCATCTGGATGGTGGTCGTTTTTCGTCGAATTTGCACTAGAATTCCTATAAATGAGCACAAAACCCGCTTCCCTTCATCATTTCTTGAAAGCAAAATCACATCCAATCTAATGTATCTCGAACACGCCTAAAATCATTCCTTATGCAGTCGGGTGCCCTCGTAAAGGACCACATCGGCGGCATGGGCAAGTGGTTCAATGAAAAATTCAAAATAAAAATAACCATTAAAGAGGTTCTTACAATTCGGAATAAAAGAGCTTGCGTGTGCCGGCAATTGTGTGCACAGGCCGGTGCCCGTCCTTCCCGCACACTTATTATTCTAATCGTGGACGGTTGAAAACTATAAAATTTAGAATTCGAAAATAACGGCTCCCCGGAGCAAAGTTCATGAAATGGTTTCGGATTGCTAAAGAGGCGAGGGAAACCCACAAAAAAAAATACACCAAGTGAGGGTAAAGGGAATCACTCGAATTTATAAGCTCCACACAGTGTATCCGAACGATGTTAGTTGAGAATTTGCATTCCAAATAACTCAAACACACCACACCACCCCGAGCCGTCGACGATGGGGGGTTCACCGAAAAGAGGAAACCGAACAATTTTCCTCTTTATTTTTTTTTCCAAACTCTTTGTGTTGTGGATACTTATGCCCCCGTGCGAGTTGAAAGGTGATTTCCCTGCGAAAACGGAATTTGAATTAATTCTTTATGCCACAGACGGAGTGGATGCCGGGGTGCTGGGGTGTTTGTGTGTGTGTAGCGGAAAAGGGTCCGGGTCTAGAGGGTATCTTAAGAGAGCCTGAAGAGCCTTTTTTTGCAATTCAGCTCGGGGTTTACGAGTGTTGTACCTTCCACCTTCACTCTTCAATTAGATGGATTTGAATTGATTGAATGGGAATTGGATTGATTGTGTTGGCGTGTGTTTGGGAAACCCCTGCATCGCATTAAATGGATTAATGAAGATTACTGAAGTGGATTTCAACAGCAACGGATTGCCGGCTGATGGCGGCAAGGGGGCCTAAAGTGCTGTAACAATTAGTAGAGACTCGATTACGTATGCATTGAGGATTACGTTGGTTACGTCTGTACGGTGGAGTTACTGATGTGACTTTGTGACTGTCGAGTGTCTTAGTTGCGACGTGATACATTGAGGGTACTTGATTGAAGGCGCACAAGTGGCAAATGCGAATGGCGCGACATTCTGTGGCCTCATATTGTGTTACTTCATTAAAAAGCTATTTTGAGCAGTCTAATAAGGTATCAATTGAGTGAAGCTTAAGGGTCATCAAGAACAATAGTTTGCATTTGACTGAACTGACCTCAGGGTTGTGGATAAGTGGGAGCAGGGTTAAACACCAGAGCAATGCGGTTACAGTAAAATTTGATGATTGAAACATGGATGTACATATGTGATCTTAAGGAAACAATCAAGTGGATGCATGCAAATGGCCATAATCACCACAATTACCACTTTCTTCAGTTTCGTTAAGTTTCGTTAAGTTCCGTCAAGTTTCGTTCACGCCTACTTGCTTCACTGCAGGTAAAGTTAATCATTCTCTACGCACATAAATGTCAGTATCAACGAAATTTACAAAAAAATAGGACAAACTTTACATCGTTTCTGACTCTCTTAAGGTTTTAAGCAAAGCGACGTGCTGTCGTGTGACTTCTTCAACATAGTTCTTGAAAAGGTCGCTTAAGACACACTGGCCAACACTAAGAACATGATCTACCGCCTTTAAAGTGTCGCACACAAGTTGAGAAAGACATCAAACATCTTTATGGAGGCCACTTATCAGAGATCACTTCGCCATAAGACGGTTATTGGTTCAGGACCATGATCACTTTCCAGCTGTAGCACCATGCGAAGAACAAAAACCCGTCTCTCCATTTCATCTTAAACATCTTGGAAAATAGAAATAATCCCATAAACTATTCATTCCACGGCATTCTTTCCTTTCCACTTTCCACGTCCCCACTGCATTTCATGATGCGCCCCTAAAGTCGGAGGAAAGCAATAAATGCCATCAAGGATCCCACGAGTACGTATTGATGACTCCAACAGAGTCACCTCATCGACGATGTAATGAGCCCGACGAATAAACTTTATTGGTCAATATAAATAGCGAATGCGAATTCTGAATGCAACCCACACCCGCATTGTGACATCAACGGCCATGGCAGCTGTGTAAGGTTCGCCTTAAAATGCAAATTAAAATTTCAAAAGAAAAGAACCGCAATAAATGTGAAACCCCTTTTTGCAATCGGCAGACCTAAGACCCAACGAAACAAAGCCAAGCAATGAGCCAAGGTAATTGGATTCAATTACGTTCATGTTTCTTGTTCCAATACGCCACGCCGTGTAGATGCAGAGTACTTGGGTTGTAAGAACTTCAGTCCGGACGAGTGGAACCAGAAAGCGTCATTGATAATGAAGCAGTGGAAGAACACATCGGAAGCCTGGCAACCAAAGCGAGATCCTCTCATTTATGCTGGCGGTTGCAACAGAGTGTATTTTATTTGGTTCTGCATCTTTTTTTGTATTCGTTCACCGTCTCAGGGCTCTGCTTTTTCACGATGGCAAATTGGAATGTCTGCTTGCGAAATGAATAGAATATTCTAGACCCAGGGACCTGTGCTTTGTTGTCCATGTTGAGCGATGAAATTGAACGAAGAACTAAAATGGAATGTTGATGCTCCAAAGTAATGAGTTTGATTGATTTGTACCTGGTACAAGATTACATTCCGAATCTCCGGAGCATTTTTGACAACAGAACTATCTTAGAATGGAGGTAACAATGCAGTGCAAACACTTCAGTTAGCCAAATGGAATGTCTAAGAGTCGGAACGACAGCATGGCTGCCATTCTAAAATGTGGTTCCTTACTTAAAGGTTGCTTGCATTTAAATGCGTGGTCGGACTTGAGGGCACATAATGAAATCGTCTTATGGACCACTCAGAAAAGGTGAACTCACTAACAATTGCATGTGTTTGTCGAGCAATGGCAGTGAGGAGATGAAGAGGACACCTCCCTCTACGACTGCTGTCCTTCGCAGCTCCAGTCGCATTGCAAAATGTGTCTCATTCAACTTCAAAATACTCTCCACGAAGGTTGCTCCTATCTCACCATCGCTTTTGTATCGACTGCAGGACCGACTTGCACAAAAGCTGAATTTTAAGCAAACGACTACATCTCAGTACGAACGTAGAATGAAAAGAGCCACTGAGTTATACCGAATATCCTACAAGTGGGTGTCTGGATTTTCGTGATCTCCTGCCAAGTAGGCCTATACCACGAGGTCACACAAGAGACACAACGAACCAACGCTTTTCAGTTGGGCTCTCAAGCAGCAGTTGAGTTCATTTTTTATGGGCTGCACTTATATGAAGCGTGAGGACTGTTAAACGAAGTACCGAATATTCGTTAAATGATGTGAACGGAACTTGAACAAAGTGGTCATGATTTGATAATTGATATTCGGCCACCCACAATATGCCGAATGTTAATTAAGTCGCCAAATATGCGGAATACCGAATGGTAGTCGAATTTTCTCAAGAAACAACCACTTCGCCCAGTTTCGTTGAGTTTCGTTCACTTTTGCTTACTTACGTAGGAGCTAGAAGACAACACTAACTACAGACACCGAACCCCTACTACCCTAAACTTTCTTCGAGAAGATATTCTCGACCAGCAGTCTTTCCAGATCGAATCTACACAATCACATTGAAGACAGTCGTGCTTAAACTAAGTACTTGAACAATATCATGTTCAGTTCAAAATCATCTCTTAATTCGTCTCCTAACGAGATGGCTGAGCATTTTAAACATACACCTCAAGTGGGTGCCGAGACCTAGCGACATACCGGGCTGTTGCAAGGCAGATGAAGTCGGTATTTGCATCACAACCTCTTCTCTAACGTAGGTAGGTCATATTGGGCCGCTATGGCAGTTGGAAGATGAACGAGGAAAAAACTGAAATTTTACCATGCCGGCTATACGATTTTTAGCTGAAAATTTCGATGCCTTTAAATGCACTCAAGTGTGTCTGATTCGATTGATTCACGTGAGAAAACATAACCGGAGGTGTACAGAAGTCGTAGGTAGCTCATACTGGGCCAAAAGATATCCACCAACTATGCGGCTCGCTACACCCTACTATCTTCTGAAGATTCATACAATTCAAACAACCAACCACAAGTGACTAGAATGCACCACCTGCCTTAAAGCAAACGAAAAATGACCAAAAATAAATCTTCAAAATAAAGATCACCCTGTCTACTACGACAGAGCAGATCTACGCTCCAGACGCTCTTCGGCATCATAAACGGACACTGTGCAATTGGCATACACGCCCGCATGATATGTCATGGTACACTGTGGAGGACAATGATTTTTGCAAAAGCTGCAAGGACGAAGAGGAACTTGAAACCACAAATCACCTCCTCTGCTCGTGCAGCACTCTGGAAAGTCGTAGGTACGCACACAAGCGGCCTTCTGTTTCAATAATCTCAGCTCACTGAACAGTGATAGCATTTACCAGCTAAACCGATTTGTCAGAAGCAACAACTGGTTCCAAGCTTAGGAGTAGTCAATCCGCGTGGTATCACAATGGAACTACTTTGGCCTAAGTGTCTGCATTCTGTAGTCAGCCACTCCAACTAACCTAACAGCTCTTCCTCTTGTACAACCCATGCCGTGAAGGCAACTACACCGCGGCCAGGATAGATCTATTGTATCGGCAGGTTGGAGTTATACCACGTACTACTTCCCTCATGGAAGCTAGTAAGCCTTTAGTAGTGGAGTTTTGTAAACCTACTGTCTCCTTACGGAAGATACGTTTCCTTAACCTTGTTAGTGACGGACATTCGCACAAAATGTGCTCAGCAGTTTCATCCTATTCGAGGCAAAACCGACAGACCCTCTCTTGACACAGGTTTAAATTGTTAAGGTGGTAGTTCAGGCCACAATGGTCTGTAAGAAAGCTTGTTAGCAATCTTAAGTTTTCTTTGTTCAGATTGAGTTTTTCCTTATATGAATAAGGACTGATTAAACGTTTGTATTGCCTAAGACCATGACCATGTGTCCACTGGTCTAGGCGAAGTTTGTTTTCCCATTCGTTAATCAGAGTTGTGACTGCTGTCCAAATTGACATTACAGTACGATTCAGGACCGATAAATGCAGATTCCGTGCCGTGCAATCTTGCTGTGTCCAGGGACCTCGGATATATGCATAAGTTTACATCATTTAATTATAGTTGGGCCTTAAGACGGGGGCCAACTTCACAGCAATTCTCAGCAATAATGCCCCTTCTCATCTCATGCGGCGAATACAGCCACAGACCATTAATCTCAATGCGACAAGAACTAGCAAAAACACAGGAAACATCAAGACGTCTAGAAGATAATTAGAAAACAATTACAAAAATAAAAATCAATCCCAACCCGAACAGACGTTTGAATTGACCCCATCAAGCCATCGAATTCAGTTTGAAATTGACACAAATGATTACATACGAGTATTTGCTGTGTACTTGAAAGGTCCACTTATAGTCAATAAAGCCCATAGCCTGTGACCCGTTAACGAATGCATTGAAGAAGGGATAAAACAAATTACTGTTGCAACAGATGAATAATCACTCAGGACGTATTCCTTCCGTAGTCCTTGTGTTTGCCTTCTGCATCGCTGGTCTTTATTGTATTGATTTTCTTGGTTTTATTTACTCAGCATCGAAGCAGTTATTTATTCTCCTTGGACCCTACGCATCTAGAAATGGCACTTGCACAAATCATATTTCAAGATGATGCCAGTATAAGGGCAAAACTGACAAGTTTCAGTGGACTTGACATCCTCATTGTGTCGGGCGGGGACACCATGAAGATGCTGTGGTTAAGTGCATTCGTTGCAGTGTTACATGCATTTGCTGCATGGTGCTGAGATGTTGTTTTGCTTTGGCTTAAAGGACTTCTTTAAAGGTAATCGGTGTTGAGATAAGACCAAGGGGAGAGCTCCTTGGCGCGCTGAAGCACGCTACATGTGTGTGAGGCCTCATTCAGGAGACTAGAAGCTGCATGAAGTGCGTGCTTCTGGAGGCAGAAATATGTTGAATTTTTCACAGGTTTACATAAGTGTGGGAAAGGGAGGAAGGAGTAAAATGAGAGACGAATAAATTCGGCTGTAGATGAGGCCAATCACTGTGGGTTGTCGTTGAGGTCTTAAGAGCCGGCGCGACGCTTAAGCAGCTCGGGTTCCAGAGTTAAGTGGGAATAATATCAATCGACAGCCGATGAGCATCAGTCCATGCTCGAAGCACCTTTCAACCTCAAAACAGATAATGATTCTTCTCTTTCCCTGAAGGGATGACATATTCAGAAGGTCTGCTGAATGATTGAGTTGTAAACAGATAGATGAACGACAGGAGTATAGCCAGTTCTGAAAATCGATGAAACTCCAAGTGGGCGACCAGCAGATTTGTTGAATATCAGTGGGCGGTGCACAACAATTCCTGACTGCCTACATTTTTGCAGAATTGAAGAAACAGTGAGTGTTTCCCGGCGACATGGGTTTTAGTGAAAAACAATTGTCTAGCTCCCGTCATGAGACCTAGTGTTCTTTAGCTAGTGAAGGGGACATGCAGCTCGAACGGGGTCCGACAGGCTTCTCTTAACAGTTGCTCGTCCCGACACAATGCCAGTGACTTGAGAGAGTTGTAGTGGCGTGGAATTTGAAGTTGACTCCTCCAGACCACGTTTAAGGTGGTGTACTGGACTGGAGTATTCGATTCGAAGAGTATTCGATTCCGAGACTTTGCAACAACGCAGCCTGGGATAGTCGACTATAATGTGAAGCACACGAGTGGAGAAGGAGCTCACTGCTTGAAGTTCATGGTAGTTAGCCATAGATCGCACTAGATGAAGCGATCATTGCTGCCTCTGGCCCAGGTTCACTCTGAACTGTGGAGACTCTCCAAGAAGGAATGTCGAGACATTCTACGGAGCAGTCGACGCACAAAAACATTCAACCGCTGTGGAAGGAGACCACTAGGCTATCATTTCAGTAAGAAGTTGTAGTCTCTATAAATGTGGACTTGATTCGTTGTGATTTGTCTGTCAGTCGCACAAGTCAAGGGGGACCTCAGTCGGCTTGGTACGCGAAACTAGAGACAGATAGCTAGAGATCGTGCTGCCTGGAGAGACATGTTGAGTGAGACCCAGGTCCACGTCGGACTGTAGCGCCCTAAGAAGAAGGACATAAATTCTGAGGACTATGCCTCTTCTTGGACTTGGCAAACCCACTTTCTACGTTTGTGGGAGAAGAGATCTGAAGGACTGACAACAGCCATTAGACCACTTACGGAGTCGTTCCCCCTCACCAGACTGGGGATACTCCATTTCAAAAACGACGCAAAGTAGGGAAAGTGTCCTTCACGGAAATACACGAGCCCGTTTCCCCAACGAGTTTTGAAATCCCACACAGATGGATGCTCCGTTGGCAAAGCCCCTGTCTTCAATCGCCTCCACAGGGGCAGAATTTGAAAAGAGTGTCCTTGCAAACTCACTCAATCACAGACAAACCCATATATTGCAAAGTTTAATCTTATTTATGACATCCCCCTCGCGCTCATAATGGCGTCGAGAGCTTATCGTAATAGAAAAACTTTGAAACAAATAAAACTCATTACGCCACTCGGGTTCGCAGACTCCTTTGAATTTCAAATTAACTGAATTCCGCCACTGACTCCATAGTCACTCGCAAAGGTTCAACCAACTCGGGCAGCCGTAATAAGTGCCAGGCGGCCACATGACCACCGCCGCCAGCACACCAAATGCTATCCGCCTCCACTGGTGTCCTCGTGCAAATGTTAGGACCAAAATAAAATTATCTATTTACACAGTGACACGTTTGCTTGGTGCCTATGCGGACAGACGTCACATTTTATCCCGAAACCAGGCAGGCAACCACCCAAGCGGCGCCGCACAAGCGTCAAAACTGAAGCCAGTCCTTTTGGCGTATGCTCGAAGGCATTCCGGGATACCGTCCGCGTCCGTATTTGCCTGGCCCTCAACTGTCTCAAGAGTAATGAATTTATAATTAAAAATAAATAAAAAATATAAATATTTGTCGGTATGTATGTATCCGCACACAGTTCACATCGTTAGGTGTGGCAAAGGAGACGATGTCGCACTTCGACTTTGCATCGTCGACTTCATCAGGATTCCGACATCATCAGCGTTTTCGTTTCGAATGAAAATGAGTGGAATTATGAGCAAAAAATTGCCGGAGAAAATGGAAAATAATATGGAAATGAGCATTGGAGATAGGCAAATGCACTGAGAACAACAGAGAGCAGAATGGAAGCGGGTGACATTCACATCACATTAGAGGCGGATGTGCGGCGCGACGCGACGGGGAGAATCGGAAAATTAAAACGGAGACAGATAAATTCGTTTTTATTATTTTAATGAAAAACGTATTTTTTGGTTGTGCTCCACGTCTGTTTGAATAGCGCTTCGGTGGCGCAAAAAAAAATGTGAATATCCGGGATTGATTCGATTACTTACTGACGAATCTGTGAATGGAAAGCCGTTTTCTGCAACTTATTGCCAGTAATTGACGACCTCGAGGGCAGCGGGCTTAAGGCGCTTTGAGTTGAATTTTTCGTTTCTGCAAACATATAAAGTTTACTGCACACGTCGAGCATTGTGTCTGTTGAAGGTCGATGGAGAGTGCTGAAATTCGAGCCGGGTAGTGTGATTGATTCCGGGTACCTACACCGGGACAATAGGACGTGGCAGCAGGGTGTTAGGGGGGGGGAATGAAACGGTCAAGGAAACATGAATTGGCTGATAATTGGAGAACAAAGGAAATCCTTTGACTTCGTTTCATTCGGCTCTCGGGTATCCGATATTTGACCAGTTTTCAGACACGTGCGAGTGGCAACGAGGATATAACCCATTCAACGCATTTGACACGATTTTAGTTTTGCTTCGTTTGATGAGATAATAAGAGTAAATGTCCAACCATAACTAACTAGACTTTTTATCGGAAATAAAATACAAGATACCCCACTTCACAGCTGATACGTAGCTCCTTGTTCACGATGTCAGGTCAATCAGTCAATTTGATCCGAGAAAACGATACAAAATAGACTGTCAAACTATTTTATGTGGAAGTCGGTATTTCTTCACATGATTTCTGCTTTTTATGTAGATCGGTTTAAGTCAGAATCGAACGCAAAGTAGCCAGAAGAAGTCGAACCAAAAAGACAAAATTCAAAGTGCACACAATTGCTTCTGTTATCAACTGTCATCATCGTATGTGCCCAGATAGTCATTCATTTTGCCCCCACTTTAGAAAGCACAAGTGAACGAAACTTATCGAAACTGAACGAAACTTAACGAAACTGAACGAAGTATATACTATGGCCACAGCATATAATATCTATGTATTCGGATTGTTTAAGTTGATTTATTTGTCTCTCTTTGTAAGTATCAGCACTATATCTTCCGAATCCTCTCTAATTTCGAACGCCAAAAATACACACTCTTTAATTTCTAATATTATATTATGCAGTAAGCCATCACATCAAGAGAGTTCCTAAGTGGAATATGTTGTGTTCGAGAATTACCAATTGGAAGTGTGTGCCTCTAGGCCGGTCTATTTGATCTCGGCCTAGATGTCCAAAAAGTCACATGAAGATGAGGATGGAGTATAGGGTTGAGTGCCTCCGACTAGTAATGCTCATATCGTATGAGTCTCTGACTCTGAGTCCCTCTCAATGTTGAATGATATCAAGAACGGAGAGAAACACTAACGCGGGTTGAAGCCAGACGCTAGCGATAGCGAAACCCAGTCGAAAACCAGCCCAGTCGGAGACTCATGTTCTCAAGCCACTCAAGGAAGACGAACTAAAATTCTCCATCCACTCTCCATGAAATGAAAGCGATGAAAATTAACCAAAGACCCTTTTCCGGTCCATTATCTTCAAACAAATATTTACAAATGTCATACGCCCGCGGTCCTTTAATTAATCGCCCGCACCTGTTTAATGGCCATATTCGGACGTACATATTTGTTTATTTTTAGATGTTGAAAGGGCTCTCCTCGCGTCCCACCTACGTTTTTTGTCATATTACGGCTCATTCGGCCTGGGAAATTCAATGAAAGCAGCTGAAGTGCTCTCGAGTCAGGCCATTCACATGGAGTCCTCTTCAATGTATCCACTGGTTCAGCGAACACAGAGCAATGGCATTTGCGGGGGAGTTCTATTTATGGAACTTTTCCCATGAACCGGTGCTCAGCGCAGGATGTACACACTTCATCTGCATTCCAAAATCCGGCACAAAACGAATGCAAAATCTCTCCTCGACCCGATGCACGTTTGATGAAATGCTCTCTCGATCGAGGAGCCCCTCAACAACACGGATAAGTATGTGAAACAAAATTATCAGCAAAATTTAATATTTCCACCCACACAGATGACATCTGTCCAGACAAGGACATGGACAACATAATCTGCTCCTGTCTTGACTATCAATCCTTCATAACTTGTTACCATACATCCTGGCAAGATTAAGCATTCATGTGACCCACATCCGGGCGGCAATGCCTCGGGGGGACTTGATTTTTATTGCCCTCAACTCTGCATATTTCGACAGTCCCCAGATCCCTGGGTGGGCTGGGGCAGGGAATTTTGACAATTTCAACGTGACATTCACTGTCATGCAGCCACAAGAGTTGCTCCTCGTCCTGACCATTTATTAACTGCTCTCCCCCATTGCATGTGTAGTTTGTGTATTTTCGCCCGGCTCAGCAGGAAAATTATTGTATCCCATGGGGACTACGAGCACACTCAAGCAGGACCGACTTATTCGTATTTCGAACTGTCACTCTCAAGGCACCCGAGCTGTTGACACATGTCAACGCAAATCAAATAAAACGTCATCACATGTTACGTCAACTGCAAATATTTCTAAAAGACGAATTAGTTTACCTAAGCCCAACAAACTTTTGCTGCAATTTAAGCAGTTTCTGTGCACAAAATTGCCACACAACCAGACGCACCCTTCGAATTAAATCCACATCCACTCCAGAGTGAAGGGTCCTTGAAGCGTAAATGGCAGAGCCGGTATAAAAATCACATTCACACCACTTCTGCAGCAAGTAAATACGGCTCGATTCGGGTGCATCGCTAAAATTGCTCGGCACCCAGAACTCAGGAGTCGTTCAGCTGAACGCTACCCTTCCAATAAGTGGTGGCACGAGTCCGACATGAGAGGATGAACACAATTACAATATTGATAACATTTTTATGCTGCCGAGTGTGTTGAGCCTTAATTGTTCACCCTTGCACTGGCGCAGGCAGGCACTCGTCGTGTGGAGAGGGACCTTCACCTCGTTGCAGGCAGAGAACGTCTGCCTAGGGGTTGCAGGAGATGCTGAAGGAACAACTTGGAAGAGGGCCACATCCCTGGAGTGCTAAATAAATAAACAAATGGGAAATTCAATTGGCCGGAATATTATATTGCGGCGGTTGGCCTAGATTGGGTTGAGGGCAAAAAAGAGACACAATTTCCAAGCAATCGCCAGCTTAGGGCGAGTGGCGATTGTCAATGGCTGAGGGAGAGTGGGTCAAATGAGGGGTTAACCGAATAAATGAATTGACGGCCGGATGGGTGGATGGATGCAGGACGGCTGCGGTAGCTATTAGTCGTTGCTGTGCTTCGGTCGAATTAATACGAAATCAGGACGAGTGCGGTATTTGATTGGCCTGGGTTAATCCCCATGCCTGTGGCATTCCTGGCAAGTGAGCACAGGGCGACACCAATTTTGCTGACTTTTTTCGGTTCACTGAGAGCCCCTCAGGGCGAACGTTTGCAGTGGCAAAACCAGAATTCAATTGCAAGCGAGTGTACTTTGGTAACTTATTTGTTTGCCTCGGTTGCATTCAAACAAAACGCTGACATATAGACGCCCCATCCATTGGAAACGTGGCCCAAGGCTGACATAATCATGACTTGTCGAACGTGAGTGAATTAAGGTACACGCGCTTGCAATTGGTTTCTGTATAGAGATGGGTCAATTGTGTGACCAAGTCTGCGTGCAGCAGGAGATGATGGAAAGCCTGGAGCGCTGTCAGTGACTTCTTGAGATGATTTGACGAATGCAACAAACCATGCCCAGAATGTCACGATGGAATTGAAGACATTGAAGTTGTATTAATCATAATCTCTGCGATCACAGGGCTACATTCATGTGTGGACCTGGGCCTTAACCAACAAGAGTCTCCAGCTGTCGCGATCTATAGCCAGCTGCTTCCGGTTGCACACACCAAGTTGGTTGAGCTCCATTTCCAGTTGTGTGCACCATGTTAGTGGCGGGCGTTTTCTGCTGCGACATCCCATAAGAATCGAAGTCTGTTAAGACCGGAGCCAAGTTGACCATGCGCTCCACAGCTTAGTCGCTTTGCTAAATCACTGCACAGCCCCTAGAGCTCGTGATTAAATCTGACAACAGAAACAAAGATTGCACGCAGAACTTTCATCCGACTTTCAGCCGACGACTTCTTCGATCTTGAACGTGTCAATTTCAAAGAGGCCGACGACTTCTTCGATCTTCAACGTGTCCATGACTGGACTGCCAAGATTGGGATGATCGGTGTTTTGCGCAAAGTCAGCTTGTTAGTTCAAGAATGGTTTAAATGTCTCCTTAGCCCAAGGAAGATATGATTGTGACTACTTTTCGTTGTACAAGCTTAAGTCTACGCGCGTCCACGCCCTTCAGTTCAGAATAAAAAGGGTTCCACAGCAACCCGACACAGAGGCCACACAAATGAAGAGAAATTGCAAACAACTTGGTGTAAGCAATTGGATCCTGGACTCGCTTGTTGATTGAGACTCCAATTAGCCGTGGACTGAAGGGCTGCATAAAGCACACGAAGATTTCTGGAATATTCAACGAAACTTGGTTCATGATTCTGACGAAAAGCAAACTTTCACGGAAGTGGACATTAAGTACTTCAACATGTTGCCATTTGTTTAACATCATTTTCGAGACTATCGTGCGTAACTCAAACGACGACGCCAGAGGTACGATCTTCCTTAAGACTGGACAACTGCTCGCGTATGCCGATGTCATTGACATCATCGGAATGAGACAGCGGGCCGACACTGAGGCATATATGCACATCGAGAACAACGAAGCTGCTAAAATGGACGTCATGGACAAAGCGTCAAAATAGGCAGCAATAACTTTGATGTAGTGACAGACTATGTCTACCTAGGCCCTGAACTCAATACAAACAATAACACCTTCGCGGATATAAAAAGAAGGATCACCCTTGCCAATCGCTGTGTGTTTGAACTTGGAAGGCAACTGAGGAAAAAAGCCCTCTCTCGAAGGACCAAGATATCACTGATTCAGACCTTGAAGACCTTGATAGTTCCAGTCCTGCTGTATGGCGCAGAAGCATGGACACGTACCAAAGCGGACGAAGAGATGCTTGGTCGTTTTGAGAGAAAAGTTCTTTATTTTTTATTCGATCCGATGTGGGCAGAAGGAGTTTAGAAAAGAAGACCGAACGAACCGAACTCTACAAACAAGTACTACGACGTCGACCTAGACCAACAAATTGGAATTTACATCAGACACAATTATGTTCATAAACTTGGTATGAAACTTTGAGTAGATAGGTGTATCGCTGAAAATGAAAATTGGTCGCATCGGGGATTGAACCAAAAAACCCCGACTAGGAGTCGACGCACCTCACTCTACGCCACCGTGGACAAGCTAGCATCTGTCCAGTGGGTTCGCCAAGCAAACATGAAGCCAAAGCGAGCAGTCGTTTATGTGTTGATGGCGTTTGCAGGAGGAGACTGAACGACGACCAGTCTGGGAAGTACAGCGACATGGATCCATGTCAAACGAGTTCGGCTTTCTCGTCTCAGATGGCTAGGGCATGAGGAGCAAATGTTATTCCATGTATAATAAAATTAATGTAGCTTTAAAATAAACCCAGAATAAATTTCATATCTCACACCGTTGTTGTCTTATTTCAATTTCTTTTCCTATCATTCCTATCTGGTCACCATGGAATAATAATACAATGAACTCTCCCTAAGTCGAATTTCTCTCTAACTCGAATTTTCTGTTCGGCATATTTTGGCGTTCCCCTCACTTTTGCATACAAAATACCATCCTCCATGTCGAACTCCCTCTAACTCGAACTAATTTTGATATCCCATGAAAATTCGACTTAGAGGGAGGCGACTGTAATATCAGTTGCTCTACGTTGTCCAAGGTGGACCTGCTTAAACAGCAACGTGTTGTGCGTGCGAATGTCTGTGAACAAGACAGTGCTGGATGGAGAGGCAGTGCTGGATGACTGCTGCCTAGGTCCACCCTGGACTGTAGCACCAGCCAAAGAAAAAGAAGAAGGACATGTTGCCTAGTCTCTTGGTCTGTACTCATCAGAAATCACAATGGCAGCAATCTCCTGCTTATAGATCAACAAATGTACGCAACCTTTTGTCGGATGGCCTTATTTAAATAGAGAAGACATTTTCGAACGCATACTACCGTTAGATGCTATTGGCCATTCGAAGGTTGATTCCCAAATGCATCCCTTGAGTGCCTGCGACACGTGATAACTTGAATCCTGTGCAGTGCAGTGCTGATACACGATGGGTCATTAGTAGTGGATCCATGGAAGTCAGCTATTTTCAAATAATCATTAAGATGACCCACTCCAGTTCAGGGCCAAGCACGCTTATTAAAAACCAGCTTAAGTCCCCCAAACCACGAATTGAATCCTAAAGAGAGGACATCAAGCACATGAAACATCCTTCATGAACACCCTGTTCAAATTCATTATTTCCCACTCAAGTCTAGCACTTGGCATTGGTAGGTGCAAATTTATGCGCACCCGAAATCAATGATGCTGCAGAAACGCCGCATAATAATTATTACTGCACACTCGGGGTGCGTTTTAAATCTACAAATGCCCCGGGTCACGCAACCGGAACAAAGTACAGGGGTTGGTGCCTGTTAAGTGGCAAGTGCATATTAATTATCATTGAACCCCGTCTAGCTGCACATGGAAGCCAACCGGAACAAATCGACTGCCAGGGCTCGTGTGAAATTTGCCAAAGAATCCCAGTCGGAACTCTCGGATTTGGTGGGGCGATAATTTGCAATGATTATGCAGATAGATATCCAGAAGACACAAATCTGTTGTGTATGCACAGTGATTCGACGACGCACTGCCTGCGCCGATATTAATTTTCCATTTAAATGTGCCGTATCCAGGACTTTAATTAGCAAACATGAATATTAAACCAAGCAGTGGGAATATGAAATGCGAGCGAGTGATATTAGTTTGGACAGGAATAGGATTTCGGCTGAAAAGGGATGGCGAATTCGAATTTATTCAGGGCATAATTCGCTTAATGGAATAAATTTTGTTTTGACACTTTGACAGGTTACATTGCTGCTGTGCTGTGTACGGCGGCTTTGACAGGGACGGTGTGAAATTTAACAAATTTTATTAATTCCACGGACGGATGCTAGATAAAAGTTGATTATTTAATGTTTCTGACACTTCCACGAAGAGCGCTGTGTACCTACATAGTCCCGACAGGGGGTCGAATATCGACTGGAGTGACATCCAATTGGGAGAAGAAGAAAAAAAAAACACACGGTTTCCGGTATAATTTCATCGTAACTAACTGAATTGTAATGTTTTACAGGACAGTCATCATCCTTTGGCTGTGTGTTAATCGAATTTTCATTTCATACACGTAATGCGAGTAGTTCCCATTCGGCAGTCCTTTCTAACTAATTGCATGGAAGTGCCAAGTTGACGAAAGTTCTTCGTGCATTTTTGCAGGAAGTCAGTGGGTTAGCTTCATTGTGCTGCAAATATGTAATGACTGGCAATGGAACATTGGAAGTGGGATTAAGTGGGCCCAGAGGGATTGTTATCAAGAATGTTGATGAAAGGTGAAGAAAATTCTTGCTAAATGACATGGTAGCCTGCAAGTTGTCTTATGACTGCAGCAGTCACTGCTTGGCATATATGCGATCACCACCAACAGAAAGGCCCACTGAACCTCTTTGTGTCGCCGAAATTGGATAATATTGAACAGGATGTAATTCCTGTTAATTCGAAGGACACAGCTTAAGATTCAGTTTAGCCTTTTTTTATTGTTTTAGACCCTCTTTTGACTTAGACAAATAAACTGGTCTTTTGTACTACCTACATTTGCTGAAATTTCATGGTCTTCCGGAGGAATGCCAGCAACCGTTTCTGAGATGAGGAGCCTATACTGCCACCTGACAGTGAAACCGAAGCAAATTTACCTAACGATGTGAGTAGTCTAATGTTGTTGCTCTCCACAAAGGCGCCAGCGCCAGACCCTTCTTTGGTCTTGGAGCCATCCGTGAAGATTCGACTACAATCCTTTGCCGGCTCAGACTCTGACGAGACCCAGTCCTTATTGCAGGTAAAGTAGACTTTATATGTACGTCCAAGCGGGATTACTGGTGTCTGTGCGTCAGACGGCATATCCATGAGACTAGGGTGAAAGCAAATGCGGCGCGCAAGGTCATCAAAGCTCCAGTGCTAGTTGTAGCAAAGACCACTACGTTTTAAGCGGAAGATTGCCTTGAGATCCATGCAACCCATGATGTGGATGTCGAGGGGAGAGGATTCAGAAGTGCATCAAGAGACACAGGCGTACTAGGAAAGGCTTTGAAGCTTAGTGAAAGCAGCAGTTAGGTATGTGCTTCGACCTTCAAGCAGTCGTCACCACGAGCGGCGTTCACTATATTTTTACTGAAAACATCCCAAAATTACCCTTTTCCGAGTTCAAAATCACGTACATTACTGAATTCCTCTAAAGAACACGACAATGATCGAAAGTTCCAGATAAAGGTGTCATTAAAAAAAAGAAAGACCATAACTTTTCAAGGTTTTGAACTCCAGGCTATTTGAGGAGCGGACTCATAAAATACCAATTACAGCCGCAAACACCCAACACGAGTACCTGCCATAAAAAAAAACCACCACTTCATGTACACTTCAACTACTCATCGCCCCCTTCAGCTTTCGTCCTTCTATTCCCGTTCGCCTGGGTATTCCAACAGCTGAGAGTACGCATACATATGCAAGGGCAATAATTGACACCTCCTATATTCAACACGCCATTTGTTCAGAAGTGGTGTTGTTTTTCTGTTTTTTTTTTTTGGTTCAAAATTCGAAAGCTTTAATTATGTTTACGGGAATCAATAGAGTCACTGTCAGTTCGTGTCAATGAATCGGATGAACGTGCACTTGTCGCACACAGTGTCCGAATGTCATAATTCATATTGATTGATTGGCTGTAGGAAGTTTTATTTTTGAAGCAGACAACTTTTAATTAAGGGTTTCAGCACACACGGCAAGGCCGCACGAAGGTCTTTATGGAAGGCGAAGTCTTGTCAGGGACTTGAATAGCGCTTATAAAGGTAAATGAAGAGGCCACTAGTTAGAAGGAATTGCTCTTATTTTGGCTCGATGGTTGTTGGTGAATGTCATGACTAGGACTCGTTGATTCTGGCAAGGTACGTAGTTCTGTTTGGTGGGGAGCATGAATTTGATAATAGACAATCCTCTAAGGGACGCATATACTTTTGACACTGCACTGTCTATATGGTCAGTCCATGTTAGTTCACTGTTGCACATTATACCAAGATTCTTGACACAAGTTACATATTCAACGGCAATAGAGTTTAATTCTATGGGGGGGGAAGTTTGAGATGGAGAGGTGGTGTTTTGAAAATGGAATGACTTCGGTTTTGTCAGGATTGAGCATGAGGTTACTTTCTTCAGCCCACTTCGCAATTGAGCTCTGATCCTCGTTTAATTTAGCAACTAAAGCTTCAACCATACAAAGAGGAAGACTTAGGTAGATTTGAACATCATCTGCATATGTATGAAATTTGCAATACGATAACACTTTGGGAAGATCATTAATGAACATTGAGAATAATAACGGACCGAGAACAGAACCTTGTGGTACTCCATTGTGAACATCACGAAATGACGATAGCTTAGAGTTATATAAAACAGCTTGAACACGGTTAGTAAGGTACGAGAAGATTAACTTATTAGTGGGATTACAGAAGTTAAATTGGGTGGACAGGTTCTGACAAAGTATTGACGGATTAACACTGTCGAATGCTTTCGAAAAGTCAAGTAAAGCTAGTAAGGTTGATTTATCTTCATCAATAGCTTGTCGTATGTCGTCAGTCACTTTTAGTAGGGCTGTAACACAGCTATGTCCTTTACGGAATCCTGACTGCATTGGATGTAAAAGATTGTGTCCCTCAATGTAATCTTTAATCTCTCGACTGACGATAGATTCGAATACTTTTGACAAAAACGGAAGAATAGCAATTGGCCGATATTCAGGCGGGTTTGCTTTTTTGGGAACCGGAATAATCTTGGTTTTTTTTCCAAAGAACAGGATACGTCGAGGTCATGATTATGGAATTGAAAATGTGGGTGATGTGAGGAAGCATAATAGGAAGCAACACATTATCCAGTCCAACAGACTTCGTGTTTATGGAGAATATTGCACAACCGACTGAGTATGTATCTACTCTTCCTACTTCAAACCCATCGTCTGGAGTGTTGTTTCTTAAAGGCAATGGAACATTGAGGGGGGTAACAGAGGACACAGAGGTGAATTGAATATTTAAATCTTCAGGGTCTATGCCATCATCGTTAGGTTGTGTTTTGATTTTGGTTAGTCCAATATCTCGCACCTGCTTCCAGAGAAACCTCGATGATCGGTCGTTGTTAAACTTTGCTATGTAGTAATTACTCTTAGCAGAACGTACCAGCAGAGTAACGTGGTTTCTCCAGGCTTTATATTCGCGCACCGAAATCGTCTCCATCGTCGGAAAAGAAAGTCTCTCTTTCTGATCGCGAGGAGAATTCTGTGATTGCAGTTCCGTTCTTTCCTACCGCAGTCCTACATCTTCCTTGCATCTCCTCTCATCATCTCGTAAGACCAGACAAAATTAGGAAGAGTCAGGGTTAAAGAAAAAGGCTCTTGAAGATCATCAACATCAACAGATGCACAAGACGTCAAGGAAATCAAGGTTTTTCTTCCTAGTCGTCTAGCGATTTTGAAGAGGTCACATGACAGTGTGTCGCCTTTTCTAACAGCTCTTTCTCATTGAAGGTCTCAGTGAGTTCGTAACCTTGTTCTAAACTTCCAATCACTGTAGCGTTTGTCAGGCAGAAACTATAGCGGCTAAGGAAGCTCTGCCCTGGCTAAAAAAAAACAATTGCAATATCATGCTGTTTGAAGCACTTTTCACAAGTCAGCATATAATTTAGAACATTTTTGGTCGAGCGAGAGCACCAGCACCCCATCAGCAAGCCAACGCACCCCAAATGTGACCGATTGGCAACCACAATCCTGATCAATCACCGAATCCGTGCAAAAATATTCGCTCACGTGTAAAAACGAATAACATTCCTAAATCGGATATCCCCTATCAATCTGTAAATTAAACGATAAATCATCAACCACCCGACCAGGCCTCGAGCCAAGTCCACGTGTTCGAAAACGAATTGTCACTTCCTCACCTAATGGACACTCCCATTCCAGAAATTAATTGAATTCAATTCAACAAATTCGATAGACCCGTCAAATAAACACCCACCCACCCACACTGGTGATCTGGACATGGGCGAAAGGAAAAGAAAAAAAACGAAGCAACACTCACCCGCATGTGTGTACAGTGCACACCCTCGTCGGCCAGAAGCGACACCGAAGACAATTTCGTTCGTTCCTACACTCCTCCGGACAGCATTTGAATTGTTCCCGCATGAAGAAGAAACCATTGAACATAAGTTTCATATTATCGTCGAAATAAATTCGCCATACACGCTCGGCCACTGAAAAGGACGACATAGGACATCTGCCAGCCGACGACAACACAATGGCCCTGGCCCGCCAGGGAAGGAAATTGAACACAATTGGAACCGAAAATAACCAAGAGCGGTTCTAATTATCCGCTTTGACATTTTCAATTGTGGGTATTTGTTGCGCTCGTCCCCCTGATTCGTTCGGTTCGTTTATTTATTTCTTTTTCGTCCTTTTGTTCAGTCGGTGTATTTTTTTTCTTTCTTTCGTTCGTTTATTTTCTTTTTAGATTCGTTTTGCTGTAATCCCCGCCACTCTGGGCGCAGAGTTCTCGTCCTGTTCAACTTTTAACCGAGGCTTCGGGGGAAAAAAGTACACAAAACCCCTCACTATCATCTATCGGGTGTTTTATTGCCACGGCGCGGGGGGGGGGGGAGGTTGGTGAGTGGCAATGGGTGATGCAATTCAACGATACAACATAAATAAGGGAGTCGCTTGCGTATTTTATGTGATCGGGTATAGAGACGCGGAACGGGCGCGTGTGTATGCGGGCCGCGCGGCACGGTATGTGTTACTGAGTCGTAGTTTATAGTAAAGCGTTGACAGGAATTTCGATTGGTCCTTACGGTTGGAATTTTAGGATTTCCGAACGCAAGGCAATACCCAAGCTAAGATACATCGTTCGTCGATGTCATCTACGTCTCCTACGTGTGTACAATACGAAAGGAAATGTCCTTCGTTGTGGGTCGCTCACATGTGCTCATGTGCCCCTGGTGAATGGCTGGGTGGGTGGGGGTGGTGGTATACTGCCACTGTTGCTCCAGCTTCCTCAGCCAGCTCACCCTGATGACGATTTAGTGGAGTACTAGAATTATGGTAGCGTACCATTCAAAAGGACACAAAAAAGGAAACGAGAGCAAAGCACAGACAAAAAAAAAGACGAAAGAAACAGAAGTACACAAGAAAAGCGTGAAGAACGCTTGATTGCACTTAAATATGTCGACAGAGGGAAAATATTTGTTCTTTGCCCTCTCGTGAGGACGAAGGAGTCAGATCCTCTTGCAGGGTGGCAAAAAGAAAAAAAAATGTTCAATTGGAGTACATTTTTGACCGAATTGACATTATTACTGTTCCGCGTCACTTTCAGACACTCTGGGCCGCGCGCCGCCCACCACCCCGTGCTGAAGTGATTGAAGTGAATGTAATGCCTGAAGAGTGCCTTCAACCTGCAGCGTATTCGAAGCCGGGACACGGAGACCGTTAAATGGGAAAATTGAATTTTTGGTGTACTGAAACTGTTGAACGCGAATGGATCCCATCGTGAGGTACGACAAGTGAGCAGGTCATTTCCACACCCCTCTCCTTCTCCCTTCGAGTATCCACTTGTCAGTGTTGTTCTTGGGAAAAGGGATCTTTTTAAAGCAACACTGCTGCCGATGGGATGGAAAGTGCACTTCGATTTCCCGTGACAAGTGCCATTCACTTTCATCTTGTGCCAATCTCGATGAGTGGGTAAGCGGAGGTCGGTTAGTTTGAATGCAATTTCGGTTAATTGATGGGAAAACACGAGGACGTAGTGATACTTGCGATGCAGCTATTCGAAAATTATACGGGCGGAGGAGGACGATATGGGAGATATAAAAGTACAGTGGTGAGCAAGAAAATCAAAAAAAAAAAACAGTTCACAGTTTTGAAAAAATTGTTATAAGCTTTTTTTTCATTCTTTTTATCAAAATTTTGAGTTTCCATGCGAATTTTTTTTTTCAAAAACTGTTGATGTAAGTAGTTTAATTAAAACGTATGATTAGTAGTAGTAGTAGAAGTGCAAATTTCTTTTTTCCATTTCGAGTAATTTTTTTTCATAATTTGCCCATAACTCCTTAACAGCGAGTTAGACATCCCATAGTAAAAAGTGCTTGTTTATGAATTTTTGACGCCAGAGTTATCGTACTCGTGCCGAAAAAATGGAATACACCGCCCACCTTCGTCAACATTTGCTCGTTTTGGTTAAGTCAAGGATCCCGGTAATTTGTAATATGGAGTAAATGTGGACAAGACTGTTCGGTTTAAGTAGTGGCAAGCTTTTTAGAACGATCCAAATTGTTTGATCAAGTTCAAGTCAGGACCATGGCACAAGGCACTCAACAGTGCCCAACAAAAATGTGAATCTTGGAAGTTGAGGTTCTGGAAGTGAGCCAAACTTGTTAACAGATAGCCATGCGCGAATAATTCAACCCACAATGGCGTCATAACAGTGTAACACCCAAAAAAGTGCCGAATGGGCACTGCCGACAGTCAGCGGGTTGACTGGTATTTTTGATTCTCTCTGATTATTGGCCCGTTGTTCAAATTGATATTCGTTGTTAAGTCGACTTTAAGCTTTTACATACGAACCTAGACCCGTGACCACGTGACCCGTGAAAAAAACATTTATTTCAATCACTACTCCATAACTACCAAACAATTGACATTAGCTCCTCCTTGGACATGTAAGCTTAAGAAATGATCATTTAGGATCATCCAAAACAAGGGCTGGCTCCCAAGCTCTATTGGACATGCATGTATACTGTATAGGCTACAAGTTGAACAAGTCAAAAGTCTCCCATTCGTTAACCGCGAAATACCCTTTCGGCGTTATTTCCTAACTAGGGACGAGTGGGCCACAAATGAACCCATCAACAATTCGACCATACACGTGTACACATATGGATCGAAGATGCCAAAAGGCACAGGCTCGGGCATTTTCTACGAATTGTTAAACGTGCTCTGCTCCATCAGGATTCCTGATTATGTCACTGTTTTTTTAAGCGGAGATCCCGACAGTCAAGGAGCGGACAGAATGATTATACAGTCAATGCTGTAAATAACATCTGCAGGTATTGTCATCTAAATTAACAGTCAATCGGCCATTAAACCAATTTCGGTAATAAAAATGAAGTTCAAAAAAGTAGTTACGGATAGCCGTTAAAGCACTAATTAGCCATAATCATCTGAAGTACCATGAAAGAAAATGGGACTTACTCACGACTTCATATGCAGGGGCTGTGGTGATGATGAAGAAAAATAAGATACTGCTCACTATCTCTGCCACTGCACCAATTTCTGTCAGTTGAGGCACAGAACAGTTCTTCCAATACCTCCAAGATTTAACAATAATCACTCTAACCACAGCTCTAACCTTTATTAGGATTTCAGGAAGGCAACGAGTGAGATGAAGGGTCCAGTTTCTACAGCGACCACTCGTGCTGTGCGTGCTATTCACGTCAGTCACGAATAGCAGGGACTACAGATTTATGTCGACTCTGAACGGCTATGTTTGTAAAGCTTCATTTTAGACAGACATTTATTACTCTTTGAGCCTCGTACGTGAATCGAAAGAGATGGGGCCGTTTGTCGTACTGGGAATCGAACCTTGACGCCGTAGGTTTAAATGCAGAGAACCCACAACGCCACCGCCACCGCCGCCCACTTACGTAAGTGTAAGAAAATTGCCATGTTATCGTCCTGGATCCACCTGCCAAGTGAACGCCACATTACCAATCAGACATATCAGCTCTCACCTTCTTTTGAGTCCATCTCTGAACCCATTTACGACAAACAAATTGGCTTTGAACGTTGTCACTTCACAGAGCATGTCGTGCTATACCTCCATTAAATCAGTCTAACGAACTTAAGAGCCAGTCATTGCACCGAAGCCTCCACACTAAAGTCTCTAACTTAAACCTTCAGAGACTCCTCATCAGCAGCCGACGTTCTAGCCCCATCTTGTCCGGAGTCCACCCAACTAGTAGTCCTAAAACCAGCCAGACCTACATTTGAGTCTTAAGAGGTTTTTCAGTTCGACGACGCTTAAATCCTCCAGCTCTATAAAGAAGTGCTTTCCCAGGAACTGCCTTCTTTAACTTGCTAGGGCTGGGCAGACGTTGGATACATTATGCTTTCCTCTTTTCTACAGCGTCTACAAAAGTCATTGTGCAGTATGTTCAGTCGCATTGTAAGCGAACCTATGGTACAGTGGCTGCCAAGGATTCCTATTAGCATGCGAACATCCTTTCGGCCAAAACCGATCAATGCTGTTGAAAGTTGAAAGCAACATTGCTCCAATACTCAGGCCAAGCCATGGGGCTCGCGCTCCATCCACGGTTTGTCTTGTAGTTTTTCGTTATGAAGTCTAGAACCGATCCGTTTTTCGAGAGACTGTCCGACTTTTCGTTTCTTTCCTCCGGGGCTAGGGTTGCTTCTAAGCAGTCTGTTTGTCTTATAGTCTCTGTTGCTGTCCAACTTTTTAGTTTGGCAGCGTGGCCTACAAAACTCGTCATTAACCGACTTTCTGTGGCCAGAGCTGGACAATATCGATATATCCTAGCTGTGGTTCCAACAAAGGCTGCACTAGATGCCATGAAGGCGACGAAACCCTCAAAGTTGTGAAGGAGAAATTTAGGCGACTGGGTCATCTCACGGCGAGTGTTCATGAAGCAGTCGCCGGTATCCTGAGACCTACTACGTCCTCCCCGACACCACTATGGGGTTACATCAGGTCTAAGGTCTACGCGAAGAAGCCAACTACTTTGGAAGGGCTAGAGGTCAACATTCGCGACGCTATTACCGAAATAACGCCGCATGCTCGCACAAGGTCATCACAAATCTGACCGACAGCTTGAAACACCGGCAGTGATGCCGAGGCGGTCTTTTGAATAACACGCTATTCTATACATAATGACACGAAATCAATTTCATATCTCACACCCTTGTTGTTTTATTGAAATTTCTTTCTCAATCGTTTTTATCTGGTCACCCTGTACAACCACTATCTACCTTCAGAGTCCAACATGAGAGGAATTCAAAAATTAATTTTAACTCAGCAAATTGCATCAACATTTATTCATCTAAATCTAAAACTACAAATGGAACTATTTTCCCCGTCGGTAGGTAGGGGAGTAACGAACTCCGAACTCCGAACTCCGACCGCTGAGTTCCACTCTCCAAGGAGATTTCAAATTATAAAGGAATGTGGCACACTTGTCTAGAAGAACGGAAGTAAGAGTGCGACATGCCTCTCGACAACTTCGTCGACGAGTGGAGTGCACATCATATCTAACAAATCCGCAACTAATTTCATTAAAATTCATTGAAATTGTTCCGGAATACGTCTGCACTTGACTCTGTTATGCGAAAAGTTCGGAGGATATAGGCACTTCAAGTGGCCCATCCCCATCGGATGCCTGCATGAGTAACCGCAAAGGCAATTTGCGGCACAAAATAAAAGAAAAAAAAAAGTACACCCGAAGGTGGAACTGAACTCATGGCAAATTAGGGTTGACAACTACAGTGGCCCACTCACTTGCCAGTCGTTCACGGAGCGGGTTATGTTTTTATTACTCATTTCCTGTCGCCGCCGCGCCGTCCGAGGGAAAGTCAACAAAATCAGCAAGCTTCAGCGTCAATTTCATCCGAAATATTCATGAACTCTTGGCTAGCGCTAGGTAAACTGCCAATTGACACGACACACGCCCATATCCTGTGACGACGATGAGTCGTCCTTTGGCCTGATTCAAGGGGGGCCCCATGGACTGGAATGTACTCCGTGATTGGAAGCCATGAATTCGAGGCGAAAATGGTCTCCCCACGCCACATCACTCATCCGGCCGGCCATAACCTGGATCCGGTTTTAATTGCTTTGAAGTTGCCTCAGCATAATTGAAGCCGTTCCCTGGGAGCCTTGTGTGTGTCTCTCAGGTACGTACGTAGCCGCTGTTTTGAGAGCAAACGAAAAATATATTATCGCTTTGGCGTTTGAATTACGACCCACTTAGCACCCAGGGCCGCCGGTCATCCGCGTTGCTTGTCGCCGAAAACCAATTCTCGCCGAGCAGGACAGTCATAATTTGTTTGTGATTTAAGGGGCGATAGTTCTTCGAACCGCAGCAGGCGAAGATACAAACAAGCTCTTTTTTCCCCATAAATTTAGCCACATTAGTCGGCTGCGTGAGCGCAGGGTGGGCTGCAGACGCTGCGAGAACTTTATACGTGAATTGCATGTCTGTGGAGCGTATGCCAGCGGCGCGCAATGCTGCCGTGTTTACTCTGTTTTTCGTATGCAAAGGCAAGCTGAGTTAAGTGGAGTGTATTTAGCGAACGAAGTGATAATTTTATGCATCACCCTCCCGACTCGAGCTCTTGCACGCAGAGTGAGACAATTTGATGCAATTAGAACTCCGCGAAATTGGCTTAGCTTCAGTGTTGACCGGTCTGTGGTGGCGAGTGTTTTTTTTTTGTTCGACGCCTGGACAGATTACAGTGGTTTTTGAACGGCCGCTTATCAGGGTAGTCACCAGTGCGACTTTATTCAGACGTTTCTGGGCTAATTGTCCTTAGATTTGCAAGTCATTAGGGTGTGGGGAGGAATAATCCCTGACATTGACAATGACTTAGAATGAGTTAGTCGGGCGATCAAGAGAAGTGTGACAAAATCCTTTGGACCAATCTTAAGAGGCAACCAAGAGGTATGTCGTGGAAAAATGGCACGTTTCTGACCAGTCGCTGTAGCGAAGGACTGCAAGAATCCATGACAAATGAAAGACTGACCAACACTCACCGCTTAAGACTTTCGATCGATCTTTGGTCCTATTTGCGTTGACGGCATTTGGAGGAGAAGATTCAACCATGAATTGTAAGAGCTGTAGAGCGACAGAGTCTAGCCAGACGTCACAGATTCAACATCTAAGGTGGCTATGCCATGTAGAGCGTATGGACAACTAAGCTCCGGTCCGAACAGTCTTTGACTCCGAACCTGTGCGACAACGCAACAGAGGACGCCCGAGTCTAAGGTGGCTTACCCAAGTGGAAAGGACCACAACCAACTTGGCGTGCGAAACTGGAGACAGCTGGCCAAAGATCGTGCTAGTTGGAGAGGCTTGTTAGTTGAGGCCCAGGACAACCCCGGACTGTAGCGCCATACGAAGATGAAGACACTCTAAGACAGAAGACTATCTCTAGTTGGAATTAGTAGCTTATAAATTACTATTCAATTCAACAATGAAGAGAAGTCGGCCATAATATATTAAAAGTCAGCAGTAGCTTCGAAGTTGTGGACGACTTCATCTAATTCTACCGGTTGACGACTCAGAGCCGTTGAGCATCAGTCAGATGAGCAAACAAATGGGCGGTGGAGCAGAACAGCGAGTGATCCTGGCCGCGTATAAACATCAGAGTTTACACTAGTATTTCTTTCGAATATGTACCCGTACCCCCGTCGACAGGAATCGTTGGAAACATCACAGAAACAAGAAGCTTAATGATGAATCACGCATCATCCCTTTGGAACGCTGTTTCGGGGCCATCCAAGCAAGGTAATCAGGATAGTGACGCACACGTCATGGTTCACGCAGGCAATGAGTATATGAAAGCTGCTCTCGACAAAACGCTGATACTTTAAAGGCGATAGATTCAGTTTGGTTTGCTGGGACTCCTTCACAAGCTTCACCGTATTTTCAACGTGGATCTCAATAACAACAGAAAGTTCATGGTTGCCGTCAACTCCGTGAAATACTCAGCCTTCGCTGTTACAGCAGGAGTCCATCAAGGTTCCAACCTCTGGCCTGTATTGTATTTATTTCTTCATTTACAGTTGATACTCCGGAATTGAACCCAGTAGTTAAGAATAATCACTCGAGATCATTACGACTCTCACAACAAGTGTACGGACGAGAGGAAAACTGAAGTTCCAACAATTATTGTGCATGGAGCACTCTGAACCACGAGATCGAGATGAAATACATTACTACAGGATCACCTTCACCAGAAACTGCTAACACAGAGAGCGAGCATACAACTCAATTACTGTCGTAAGGTCGTGTGGAAACCCCTAGTCGAATCTTATATATCGAGATCAACTTGCGGACGTTGTTATGCGGCCGCGAAGCCCAAACAGATCTCAACAAACCATACATTTTCCGAACAGGCCAAAGCAATCGGATCTAGGGGACACCTTCCTGAGTAAGAGCCACATCAGGCATTTAGACAAGGTCGGACGAATGGAAGGCGACCAAGGCAGCATCATTTGCCACACTTACACACCGAGACATACAACTAAGAGAGGTAGTTGCAGAGTATTGTTGGCCGATACCCAAATCCACTCCAAACTGTTGCGCAAGACACAATGCAGAAGAAGAAACTAACTGAGAACGTAACGCTCAAGTAGCTCAGAAGAAATCATAAGGGCAACTGAGACGGACAAAATCTCAAAACTTGTGTTGACAAGAGTCAGGCACTCCATGGCAATTTTAACTAACTTCAGAAGGAAAATAGACGTTCAGGTCCAGCGTATCTCCGTTTTCCTTCGCTCCAATCTGTGAACCCACCAATCGTGGCAACCCACACATCGATTTCATATCTTCACTTCCGCTTCCCTTCAACCCAGCATACCTACGATGCTACTGAAAAGGCGAGTTTGTGACAGATCTTCAATGAAAGTAGTTAAGAACATGTCTCCGGCGTAGATAACCACATCTTTGAAAGTCGCATTCATATCATCGACAGAACGCCACCTCACCACCCCCGCCTTTAGCCATTGGATGCCATCTGAGTACCCATCCAATCCACCAATCACATCATCTGTAAACTACTACTTCGGAAGCTGTTTGTGGGCAAATACTCCCCCCCACCGCAGTGAAGGCACTCTCCGCTGGTCGATGAGTCTATTTCAAGCGCATTCATCCTCCAACGCCCTCCAACACAGAAGCACTCCCAGCCCGCCGACCCCCTTGGACTCATTCAGCGTGCATACATGTCAAATTAAACATTCCAACCGTCGCCTTTGGTACTTCCTTTACTTCCCCTCTGCTTTTTTTGCATAATATTCTGCACGATTTCATCAAGCTTCTTGGATGTGTCCTTGTTACCAAGCACACATAACTCACTGATGGCCGGAAAATCGCACTTCGACGGTGGGCTGTGCCTCCATTAGGCCACCATGTGCGCATGGGAGGATAACAAGTGAGTCTGTGGTGTGCGCTGTAAAGCGGATATCGAACACCAGTATTCACCGAGGAAGATCGAGTGGGTTGTGAAGTTTGCACCGGCAGATAAGGAGTGCTTCGGTTCCGATATCTCAAATTGACAAGTGATAGATAGCTCCTACTCCCGTTCTCAATCACCGCTTTCGGCAGACACAACATCGCCTTTGCATATGAGGCTCCCGTCCACACAACAAGCCCGCACACACTCGGCGAATGAATGAAGACGTGCTCGGCGGCCGTGCAGCCAGAGACGGTATCCTGTGGGAATGACTTCACAGGTGGATCGGGTTAGGCGGGTTATGTGTGTACGGTAATCCAGATATGATAAACATTTCGTATTTGATTTTCAGTTCATAAAGGATTCAGGGCGGGCGGGGAGGTCGGGGCGTTCCGTGCATGTATGCCGAGTCACTCCCGATCAATAAGTGACGCTGATGAGACGAGAGTGGATGTATTTTTCCGTTTTCCCGTATCCTTCGCATTCACATAACCCCTCGCATCCACCGGGCCACTAAAGGGGGCAGTTCTAGTTCAGCGTTTGCTTTATTGGAAAACTCGATTTCCGATTTCGGTACGTGAGCGGTTTACCTGACTGTTGGAGCATACAGACCGGCACGGCAGAGCGGGGGATTGCCGTGCGATGAAAGCGAAAGACATCAACCTTTTGATGGAATTTTCAAGAATTTATTTAGAGGCGAAAAATTCCTATTCAGCGATGCTCTATGTGCATGACTGTGTATCGGGAAACGTATTTAGATAAAATCGAATGGTTGACAGGATTAAGTTGGGATTTTTTTGCTCTCCTCTTTGAGGCTCTTCGGTGCTCGGAGTGGGTTGCTGTGTATTTAGCATCCTGATGAGCTCTGATGGGCTGTCATCGTGCAATCGATGTTGATTGGAAGCTTAAAGTGTTTGAACAAATTAGCGAAGCTCTGATGGGATTTTATATGCGACCGAGATGAGGAGGCACCTCCTGAAGTGTTGTTGATATACTCGACGTAGGTGCTCAATGATGCACTCGAAATTTGGTTCGCTGAATGGAGGACTGGGAATGCTTGAAAAATTACTTATGTATTGCAAAAGTGGTTGATTCGGAACGAATACATCGTCTACTTTGCATCGCTGAAACCACACGCAATTTAGTTCACATTTATGTTGCCCAAGCGTAAGATTTGTAAGAAAAGCAGGTCAAGTGCGAGTAATAATCGCATTTTGAAGGTTCCGTACCGTAATTTTTTTCTAAACCGGAAATTCTCAATGTTGTGCAACGACTCTAAATGAATTCAGTTCAATTTACTTAAGTCAAGCATTTAAGGCGATATCAACATGCTCGTCCATCAATTTCTCATTTCCTATTGCTGTGTGTTTAGGGCATGAAATGATTGTGCACGACACCACTGTGACATACAGTGGTGTTGTAGCAGAAAGAAAGAAGTAAATATTCGCGATCTCGGAAACTTTTCATAAATCTAAATGTTCATGCTTATTGCTTTGAATCTACAAAACTTACGACTTTTGGCCAATATCCTGAAAGCCAAGTAGACACACTTTCCTGATGTTTTTTGTTTTAATATTTTGAATTAAATATTTTCACCGAAGCCTACTTTTGATGAGATTGTTTGCCATTTTGGCGTGGAAATGGAAAGGACAACACACTTTGACACACTTTGGATTTCTATATTTCTGAGACGGCACCCGTGAACCTACTCAAGTCTAGGTAGGTATGTGGGCTGCCAGCGAAATCGCCAGCACACTTATACCTTATACCATGTTGTGATACCCATTTGATCCCAACGGCAAATGGTGACTGGACCAGCTTTGAAAAGTGGATAAAAGCGTTGCTTTTACTGGGATTCGAACTGGGGACCCTCTAAACTAAAAATTGGAAGAAAATAAAAACGAGTCCGCAAATACATTCTTAAACGTACGAAAATCGCTTTCAAGATCCTGTTTGTAGGCGAAAGTAAAAAAAGAGCATATTAAATTAAGAGAAATATAAAAAGCACCCTGTGCAGAACTAAAGCTTTTGACTATTCAGTCAACGACATCTGTTAACAAAACTAATAATGTTCGGACCATCTGATCAGGTTATCTCGCTTTGCTGTAAATACAAGCAGAATGCAGTTTTAGCTCTCCTCTCTTCGTTGCGAAATAAAGATAACACCGCCTGTCAAACAAGTGTTTCATTTTTTTGTGCCCACCTCCTCCCGCTCCCTACATGTTGCAACATAAGGGTGATTGCTAAGGCTTCAGTTTTAAGCAATTATTCAACCAATTGGGGCCGTTTCTGGTGCACAGTGTAATTAATGTTAATTCCAATTTTTCTTCACTTATTACGACGATGATCAACACACCGCGCTACGCGGATTTTGAATTTCTCTATAGGTCGAGTATTTTGTTCGTCCTATCCCGGTATTCCCTTACAATTGTAAATACAAACAAAAATCTTCTAAGTCGAACTAATTTTCATCCCGTGAAAATTCGACTTACTGGGAGGTGACTGTAAATTTAGAAAATCGTGTAGTGTGGGAAGGTTGTCTATCCAGTCTGGGCGGACTACTGTCAAGATTAAAACTGTCAGTCTGTCTATAGGGTGGGCCAAATACAAGTTTATTTCTAATTCATAGTTTATTTTGACTCTGACAGCTGTTTCACACTCGAAATCTTGACTGAAAGGCAGTATCTTAACTCCGTGAAACGAAATGAGTCGCCTCATGCTTCAACAACGTTGGGAAATACTGAAAACTCATTTCCAAAGTGAGTGCTGTGTTCAATTTGTTTGAAAATAAGACGTTTTGGCCGAAATTAAGCACCCACCACGACTGCTGTACTCAAGTTTGTGCAAAAAGTTCATGAGACTGGTTTGCTAGTGGACAACACTCATGGTCCCCGTTGTCGTACAGATGAGAATGTGACTGCTGTGGCCTTCTTCGAAAATGAGGCTGAGACAAAATCGCGGTGGGTGTTACAGAGCCATGTTAACCGACTTTTTTTTACTGAAATTGAATATATAGGTTTGGACGACATTTTGTTCATGTAGGATAGCGCTCCATGCCACACAGCTCATGTCACAATCGATCTTTTGTACACCAAACTCCCAAATTGTCTTTTTCGTTGCCACGCGATGGACTACATTTTGACCCGAATGGCCATTACAGTAGTTTGCACAATTGGAAGTCATAATCATACTCTTAACACAGCGATGATATTAAATTCCAGACAAACGTGTTAAACGAACGTGAATTCGAGACTCATCAAAACAGGTAAAATCGCCTCCGATGCCAGGTCGAAGCACTCGATCTCAGAGACCCGCCGATTTTCCATTCTCGAAACTTAAGCGCATATCCGCTTTCACAAATGGAATGGACAAGCAAAATAGATAAACAAAATGTGTACTGATGCATGCACCCGACGTTAATGCACACCACTCCTTTTTCTCAACTGCTAGCTATCCATCCACCTGTTGTCAGAAGCTCAAACAACCTTCCGATGAAGTCATCATCATGCCGCGCAGGAAAAGTCCATTACCCCAAAAACTTGCTCTCTGCACGAGCGTCAATAGACACCCGTCAAAAGTACGTCCTGAGCAAAATTCTACAAAAACTCCGCAAACTCTGTCGTGGAAAGGCGATATTAGTCGGCATCGCAAAATCGTTTCCAATTAAGAAATCTCCGTCTAAAGAATCATCTCAGTGGAAGGAAAGGAAAAAAAAATTAAATATAAAATGCAAAACTACGCGCTTCGTTGGACACAGCTCTCTGTGACGTCTGTCATTTGTCGTGCAGCTTCGTCTAATTTCCCTTCAAGTGAATACAAAATAATTTAATTTTTGTGTGGGTTGTTTTTTTTTTCTCTACGAACGTGCGCCTAGAATGTTGTTCGCATTCCTTCAGCCACCAGGCAACAGCTACCACCAGAGTCACTGGCGACCAAGGAACGGAAGAAACCCATTGACTGGTAATGATGATGACGTTGACGATGACGACGACGATTTCATGTGTAAACAGTGGATGCAATTATTTTTGCATCGTGTAATTAGTGTCGTTTGCAACGGGTTAACGAGCCTTTGAAGACCGCCCCTCGTTTCACAATTGTCACTGGCAAAGGTGGTGGCGGCGGCAAACGGCTGAAGAGAGGACGACAGCATTTATTTGTATTCCTTTGGGATACCGGTCAACCGAAGGACAAAAATAAAAATTAATTGTCCGGCCTTTTACATAATGAAGGGTTAATGGCGTCGTTATGGAAAATATTCCATAAAAAGGGTCAAATGCGCTTTTGGAACGTACACAATGGCATGGAGCTGCTGCTGCTGTCGCTGTGGTGTGGTGATGGGGCGTTTTTCTTTTTTTAAATTGGTCTTGTTTGATAATATACTGGATAATAATCTACGTCACCACGGTGAAAAGCTAATGGGTTGTAATGCGTATTTATGGCAGTCTTTGTTAGAGAACATCAGTTATTTTTATTTACACACCAATTAATCATTTGGGGAGGGCTCTGGGAGGGAGGCGTAATTGGCAGTTGATCTCTGTGAACAATGGAGGTCCCCATTTCGAGCATTTATATCGATGCACCAGCTGTGTGGGACGATACCTTGGACAATACCCAGAATTAAACGGAAAAATATAGCGAGGAGCTAATTTTCTAGGAGGACAGATTTTGCTGATGGTTCTTCATCAGAGACGTGATAACCAGTCTAACTACACTTCAACTCATCAATTTGCTGAACTTGTTGTGATCACGAAAAGACAAACAGCCTTTCATTATCCACCGAAATACATAAAATGTTAGCATCAGCATCATTTCCACAAAACCCCAGCCATGTGACGGAGCTATTCCGAAACCCGCAGCAAACCCACTGTGGACTGAGTGGATGCTTCACTCCTTCTCGTTAGTTGTAGGATGGCTAGATGTAGAAATTTACCACTTAACCAGGCAAATGTAAATGACCTTCATGAGCCTAAGCGACCAATGGCAGTGGACGTACGTAGGCTCAAGCTTTTATCAAAACCGAACGAAAAATAACCAGAATCAGCGTACAATTTTAGCCAGAATGCGTAGAGTGCGATTCATTTCACTCCCACTTATGTAAGCCATCGAAAAGAAATTTAATGAAACTTAACGAAACTTATGAAATTCAACGAAACTTAACGAAGATGCTATAATGATCACATTTATGTGTATTCCCTCGATTGTTTAATTTCACTTAAGTCTGCGTATGGCTGGGCTTAAATTTGTGTGATTGATAGTTAAATAATGGCATGCAATTGAAAATGTCACCTCTTGTTGGATCGTCCTAAAACCACGAAGTTTCACTGAATCTGAACAAAAGTACAAACTGCACCGAGAAGAGGAAATTGTTGAACTTTTCCATCGGATCCATGCAAGGGATGGGACAACTTTGTGAAGGACTGTCGCGTCCAATTCCGTGAGCGTCCACTTTCAATCAAGATCATTCCGAAGGTAATGCACGCCAACCGAAGAACTGTAGTCCCGGCGAATGTTCCATCCTTGGCGCCTTTCGCAATGCATTTGCAGATTTGCAATTCAGTGACTTTTTCTCGCTGCACCCACGAACAAGCTGACCGACCGAAGCTTCCCCAAATAGAACCAGTCCGTGTGCATTAAGCCCAGCCGGTGCAGAGAAAGCCGCACACGTCCAGAGAGGTCGCAAACAAACGTCGAACAATGAACAATTTTTAAGGCGAAAATGTAATTGAATTAGAGTGCGCACACACGCACACAAAACACCCACTCACACAATACATAGCACACACATGCACAAGGGATAACTGAGGAAGAAGGACCAAAAGCACCACTTACCGATTTGGAAATTCCCGACCATTAGGAAAATTGTACTGAATAATGCAGTAACTAACAAGCAATCAAGTGATGGTTGTAAAACTTTTCGTTTCGGCTTCCTCCTTGAGCTGAAGGATAAGACTTGCGGAGCAGCGGTGGCAGAGGGGGCAGATGTTGGAGAAAAAAATGAAGAACTATCTTGAGCTGTAGTTTCAGCCCCATCTGGGTGTGATGCGTCCATGTCTGGACTTGTTGTTTTTGTTGTTGATCCTTCGTCTGGTGTAGCTGTGAGTGCTGGCACCACTGTGTGTGTAATGCCCGGAATCACTGAGTTACCCTGGTCCAGTTCCCGTTGTGGATGGTATCTCTTTGAGTTGTGCTTGTCCAGGGGTGGAGCGAATGTCGACAACGATGCCAAGGACGCCGTAGAAGTTGACGACGATGAAGATGATGTTGAAAACGACGAGGATAAGAACGATAATAGTGCGGCGGCAGTGGCGGTGGCGGTTTGTTGCTCGACTTCTGCCTCAGAGGTTTTCCTATCGGTTCTGATCTGAAGCGAAAGTTCCTTGAGTGGCTGGAAAGTTATCTGAAAGCCCAGACCAGAAGATGACGACTTCGTGCTGCAGTTCGGCTTTTCGAAATTAATATTGCTTGTCTGTTCACTTGAGGGATCTATCGTTGTCGTTGTTGCGGTCGGCTTCTGCGTCTCCTTCTGCTTGTGGCTCTGTTCGGACTGCTCCTGATGATGACTGCTGCGCCTTTTGAGTTTTTTAGTATTGATCATATCATTTGGTCTCTTCGTCATTTTGCCACAACACACTGGATGGAGAAACTTCGGCCCGGGCGGCACTCACCCTCTGGCGGATCAATACGTTCAATTCGTTCAATTTGAGAGCGAAATTTGCAAAAACTTCTAAAAAACTATCTCAAAAGAATTGAAGATAAATACGTTCGGATGGCTGAATGGCGATACCGAATTTTGTATTTGAATTATTATTTCACTTGATGGGGAAAAGTTTTATTTCAGTGCTAACGTGCGACGTTGCTACTGCTGCTGCTGCTGCTGCTGCTAGTGGTGATGGGGATTTTTAGAGATATTCAAGTTTTTGAGTCAATGGGAACTGCATTCCATATCTGCTAGTCGGTCGATGGGGAAATTCCACAGGATCACAGCAGCATATGATGGTGGATGTTCCGTTCCCTTTTGTGCTACTTGTTTCCGGTATATTTTAATTGATTGGCTATCCACTGCTTCGTCCGGCGGACTTCGGCTTACTTTACAGCCTTATTGTGGTGTTAGGTGCAGTAAGTGTAGTGCTGCAGCATTTTTTTCTCTCTCACAGTTGGGGGCATTCAATCACGAGCTTTCTGCAAATAGAAAAAATGAATTTTCATTAAAAATCAACTTCATCGCATTCGATGTATTAGAGATGTGCAAAAATGAGACCAAAGGGGATTACGAAAATTAGGAGCAGAGCTGTGTGTATCATGACTGGCCATGAACTTATTATTCACATTGAATAGAAGCAAATCGATCAAGTGGGAGCCACATATGCAGACACGTGCAGCCTCCCACAGTGGGACGGGCGTGGGGGGGAGGAATGGCAAAATTAATTATTCGGGTACATCGTATAAATTAAGCAATTTTTCTTATTTCGCAAATAAACTCGAAATTTTATCAAATAACAGATATAGGCTACCATAGATAATTATTCATAATTAATCACTTTCGCTTTCGCTGTCTGTTCACAAACCACTGTCTTTCATGTAACGTTTCTTGTTTTATAGTCCCATCTCGCAACATAACTGACGACTACGTCAAAAAGATGTGCGCACAGAGAACAGAGACGAGCTGTGTGTTTTCTGATACTGACTCTGTCATATCGTCCGAAGCCATTCATGAAACCTAGGTTAAATAGAGTAATAAAGAGCAAAAGAGGTTGGATCAAGTACTGGTCCTTATTCGTGTTCAATTTGGTGTTGTGCCATTTTTTTTGCAAACATTTTAAAATGTTCAGTGGTAACCCTGGTGGCCTTCTGTATATGATAACAGTGGGTAATGCTTGAACTTCGTACATGTGATTAAGGTAGGTCTGAAAACCTGAAAGTCGCGGAGTAGTGGATTCATTGAGATTTCATATAGCATACAATTCATAATGATTGATTTAGAAGAGCGATATTTGTTGTGAGTTTTTTTTAACAGGGGTGAATGTGATCCGCTCGTGACAGAACAATAGCACGCACAACAGGAGTGGTTGCTGAGAAGCTGGGCCTTTGCCCTCTACGGGGTGTAGCGCCACCCATATTATTATATATTATGTGATCCTCATGAATTAACGCATTCATTAATTATATAGCACAATATGAAAAGCTTGAATTCACAGATAAAAATCGCAGTTTAAAATCACTGTGATTAGAAAATCGCAATCACAGTTGTACCAGTGAATATAAAATCGTCACACAGCTCTAACTAATTTCATTCATTTTTGAACTGGGTGTAGGTCGTAATAGGGTAGGTGGCTTCGAGATCTACACAACCACCAAAAAACGACAAAAACGTGATATATAGACAATGTGAAAGCAGCATCAGTAGCAATTAAAGATTCAAGAAGTCTTGTGATGGATGTGCATAGACGTCTATTGTGGGCTTGAGTTTTTGGCTCCTTCATTCGCTGCTGCTCATTAGCTGCACAGACAGAGATTCCACTGGCAGATGTATTTTGCACTAAATTGGATAGAAGTGCCACCTTTCCCTAGAGCTCCGTGGTCCATATTTAAAACAGTGTGGTCCATATTGACAGAACCTTTTTTAAAAGTGTTACAATGAGTTTGCTTCGTTTGCTATGCTTTTATTTTCTTTTAAGCGGTTTTTATGATTTTGCTAATTTAGACTGTCTTCAGTGGAGCCGCGGTAATTCGGTCCCTGTCTTAACTGGCCTATAACTCATAACGCGACTCCACTGTACGCACAATTCACTTAGGAAAATCTGTATTAATATGTGTTTCAACAGGTTGTAACTAGTTCGACCACGAATTTCACTCGACAAGTATTGCTGTCTATTGTGTTGTATAATTTGTAATTTGTGGGGTTATATGGACACTGTTTCAAAAAGTTCCGAACCAGAGTCTGGGACAATACTCTATAGTCCGACAAATTTGATAAACCAACACTGCACCGCATTTCGAGAACCTCACTTCGAAACTATTGAGAGAAAAAAAATTACACAGCTTGATCAGATTGAGAAGGTCTACTAGCACCATCACTGGGCACTAGGCCATTCGAACTCTGCATTTTTATCGGGTCCGCTGCTGCTGCAGATAAGAAGGAGGAAGAAACTATAGTACATCGTACTCTTCTCACGCAGATGAAATCACCTAGAGGCCCATGTCTTCAATCCCAGGTCGATATCGAGCAATATTAGTATCAGGCATCTCCAACGCTTGTGGTGGCCCGTGGCGTTGTGGGTATGTGCGTCGAATCCTACGCACTTGGATCTACCTGTCTAGGTTCGATTCCTGGTACGACAAGAAATACTTTTCACGGCTCCACCTCTTTCGAGTCACTGACAATGCTGAAAGAGTGTAACTGTCTAGCAAAAAGCTCCTCAAAATTGGCCCTTCGGAGTCTCGTGATAGAACAATAGCACGCGCACAACACGAGTGATTGCTAAGAAGTCAGGCCCTGACCCTCTACGGGCTGTAGCGCCACCAATATTATATTATATTATCTCCAACGCTTTGTTCAAAACACAAACTGGAGTTTACGCTGCCAATCAACCATCTAAACTTAGCCTAACCCGACCGGTGCAATTCTGCTTGTGCTCCGGGTGTGTAAATTAGAGATTTAAGAAAAGTTCTGTTCGCTATATCCTTTGTTTCGCCACCATTGCTCCCATAGACGTCATAAGGGAGTGAACATTGAAATTTTCCCGCACAGCAGTGAATGATATGTATATCAATTGACAAATGTTATCCGATGAAATGCCCAACAAATCCGGAAGAAAATAGGAAAAAAATGACTTAATTTTATCGCTGGTGTCGGGTAGTCAATTTTAATATTAAGCTCCAAAGAAACTGAAAACCGAGGAGATGATCACAGGAATTGATCCCATCGCTACTCACTTTTGGTCGCATTTTCATAAAGATACACGCCTGTAGTTCCAATTGACGCAATAATTGAAACCAGCAGATCACATACAGCTGCAAGTTATACTACAACCCGAGAGTTGGTCGTTAAGCAAAAGAGTAGAGCTGATTCTTGCTGCCTTCGAAAGAAAAAGTCTACGTTGGATGTATGAATGGTCCCGTCAGCGAAGAAGGTGAATGGAGGAGCAGACACAACCGCGTACTCTATGAGCTGTACAAAGATGTGGATGTAGTCCGGAAGGCAAAAATCCAACAACTACGCTGGCTTGGCAACATCGAGCGCATGAACGCCATTGCTCCAGCTAGGAGGATCTGCGAAGCCGAGCCTTCTGGGTCAAGAAGGATATGAAGACCGAATCTGCGGTACAAAGACCACGTCATTGCGGACGTAACACAACTTGGTCTGGACGACTGGAGGGAGCGTGTCCAGGACCGTCATCGATAGAATATAGCTATTGGTCAGGTTCAGACCCTCCACGGGTCGTCGGTCTGAGTAAGATCATGCACAACTCCCACCGTCCTTACTGTCGATCATTGCGTGCTAGAACAGATCATGTCTGTTTACATAACAATAGTTTAGTCTAGTTTGCTCATGTACTTTCTACAAAACTGCAAGACTAAGAGTACCGCTCACAACGTGTAACATTTTGATAAAATGTCAGCCTTTCCGTTGAATTTATTGCGTAGATTTTAGACTCGTGGCGCACACAGCTAGTGCGAAAGCTGTTCAATTTCAAATCACGGTACGTAACTACTATGCTCCAACATCAATGCACTAAACGAACGAACGAAAAAATAACACCGCCATCAAAGAAAAACATCGCCATTTTATAAGAAATGGTTGTATTTTGGCGTTGATTTAAAATGTCCTCTTGTGGATGGCCTGTTATTAGAACCTCGTCTTAGTCTCCCGAGAAAATGTCCGACAATGTCATCTAGTTTCGGCAGCACACCGTGCAAGGTCAGGCATGGCCTAAGAGTAGAACTGCGATGAGAATCTTTTACAGTCTCGACACATCTTGCCGTAACCTTGCTGCTTGATGAACCACTGGCTAAAAGAATCAACTTCCTCATCGACTGCGGCTGCACACCAGAATCTGCAGAGGATGACACATTTAAACGTAATTAAAATCCATTTGCGGCCAGAATCCGCCTTGCGTAAATGCACCCTTTAATTATGCATTAGGCAAGGTTTAACGTTCCCCCTAATTGGACACTGCTCGGGCGCCAATCGACTACGTGCCCAAGTGCGCACCTCCGCTGCAGTGTGTGTGTGGCCTCCCCTCTCAGTTGACAGCGCAAAGTGATAATTGAATTTCTAATTAATGCTTCCTGCCCTTCCGACTGGGTATCCTTGTATCCCTAATCTAATAACACAAAGGCTATTATGAGAAAAAATAATCCACAGTGGATGGCATCGATGATGAAGCCGGAGAGAAGAACAACCGGCGCAGGGGACAATGGGGACCACAGGGAAATGATATATGACGTCATGTCATGTCCGCACGGTTTGCCTCAACTGGAAAATTACTCTCTGCGGTTAGCAGACACGTCACAAATAACTGTGGTCGTCTATTATACAAAGACTAATGTGTTGATGCACTGCAAAGGGGCAGGGCGTCTCTCAAGAATGCTTGAATTGCCGGCTGTGTGGTAAGCCTGTGGACTGCCCATTTAAATGAGCGACTTCCACAGAGCAATGACCCCATTGGCAATGCTCATGGGCCTCCACACAGTCCCTGATGTGTGGAGGCAGTGGTGTGGAAAAAGTCAAGCGCCTTAATAAATTGCTATGGGATTTTGGGCATTTATGCACCGAATTGGTGTTGTGCATCTCTTGTCTCAGCACAGCTCCGTGCATTATGCAAATGTGAGCAGTTCTGTGAAATTTATATTCCAACGAAGGCATCGCATAAAAAATAACAACATACACACACCTCCAGGGAGTTGCAGTAAAGTTAAGCACTCTGCACACGAGCTGGTGAGTTTACTCGACTCCAATTGTGGCGGGGTAGAGGATGAATCTCATGCCGGGCGGGGCGAGTACATTTGGGATGTAAGATGAACCGCAGATACGGCCAGTGGAAGTGGGTTGACACCCGTACCGAGACATCAGTCGGAATGATGGCGATGATCACTCCCTGGCCAAATGGTGGTGGCGCTTTCATTCCGACCGGTGGTTTGACTTGCAGGTCGGCTGGATTTGTTTGCGGTTTTCCGAGCTCATATTTAAAGTGCTTCCTTTTTTTTCGGTTCAAATATATTTTTGTAAATAAATTGAATGCACTTTGAAGTGGGCGAGCAGACGGTTTGTTTACGCTTTCACCCCTCGCTGCCTGACAGTGGCGTTTTGAAATTGAAATTTTAGTTCTGGGGTTTTTTTGGTTGTGGGGTATAGTAGACGAGGTTGACTTTGTCCACCCGGGGGGCCAGTTTGGGCAATTTTAACAGCGAAACTGTGGAATACGACTCAGGATCTTCGTTGCACTAACTACAAATGTCCTCCGGCTGTCAGATTTGTCTTAGAGTCTTGACAGTTCTTCGCGATCTGCTTCATGTTAACTAGGGGTACAGGCGGCCACACAGCGGTCTGCACACAAAGCTCACTAAGGCCAACAACTTGGCATTATTGGAGTCAACTCGCTGCATGTGTTCGTTCTATCAGACAGATAGACCGACAGGCACTGGTCCTTTTTTTCCATATGTAACGACGTGACCTTGATGACACAATCTCTCAACGAATCGAAAACATTTTGTCTACTGGCTGCAATGTTCTCCGTATTGAAGATGCTCATATTCCATTGCTTCCTAGGCCCTCCATAGATGCATCGCTTGTTTGGTTATTGCACAGTGTCCTCCAACAAAATGGGTGCGGCTGGCTAGATAAAGTGATCGCGTCGTTGAACTAATGTCTTATTTCCTCTCACTTATCATACCTGCCATCCATGGAGGATTTGAGGTGGAGCTATAGCTGCATTCAATCGCTGACGGTCTGCTTTTCGTTCTTGATGACTTGGGCCTTATACCGCAGATTCCTTGTCTGCTCGACATGATATCTCGGTCTCGAAAAGCCTCTAGGATGCACAATTGGTGCCCATGTATACTACGACTACGTGACGTTTTGTCGCTAGTGATATGCCCAATCAATGTTCGACAGCATATAAGTGGTGTTTCTTGAAGGACATGAGAGGTTTCAGTTGATCAATAACGCATATTCTGTTTATTGACGAAGACCTATGTATATCTAAAAATGAGCATCATCATTCGTCATCTTCTTCCAACATTTCAAACAATGTAAGTCGCTTTATATGATCGAGTGGTCTTAGTTCTTGAGTTAACTTCATCTTATAAGGGAGCAGACAAATATCATGTCGCCATAGTGCGGTCTTACTGGTGCCCATTTTTTGTGAACGCCGTAGAATCGACTGCTTGGGCTCGTTAATACACATCTCAACACATAACCACAGGTACGCACAGGTCGTAGGTACGCCTAGTTGGGCCGCTGTGGCAGTTGGAATATGAGCCATGGAAAGGCTCCAAAATCCTTACTATACACTGTACATTTTTTTAGGTTTCTTCGTCCAATCCGCAGTCTCAATGGCACGTGGGTATCCAGCTCCCAACAATTTTGACTCAAATTTGAATTACTTGTCTAATAGAACAAGAATAACGACAAAATATTTGCTTACAAAAAAAAAAAGAAACTAGCGCGAGCGAGCGATCAGATGTGCAGGGTAACCCACTTCAAAAAGCTTTTAGATAAGACTTTAATTTACATACATTTCCAAGACAATAAATCGCCGCCCGACCAGACCAGAAGGACGAGGCACTACGCAGCTGCAGTACACATCACAGTTTGTCTGCGATAAAACTTTTAAAGTTGCAGTCGCCAACTCGGAATTTCGGAAGTAAATTTTAAATGATCTTGATTCGCGATGAAAATGTTGTTTCTACATGGTTGTACAAATGCTTTGACATTGACAGTTTCGTCACTGGTTTAAGGGTACCTTCATAGTGAAATTTCAAACATGCCAAGTCCCAGGAGACTACGCCCGTATGGTCCACTGTGTTGTCACTTTTCCACTTTGTGATCTGGCTCCTCGTTGACCTTACCGCATTTCTCCTGTTTTGGGAAGTTTGGTCATCCTAGCTTCTGCAAGGGCGAGACACGTTCCAAGGTAGAGCCGTACAGTTTCCTCCTACCCCTCCATCCTGTAGATTCTGCAAATGTCTATCGCTCTACTAATTTGCTTCCTGTCTAACTCTAGGAAAGCTTTAGTTTTGTTGAGACTTAGTGTAAGCATCGTCGTATTCAAAGATCTGGAAGTATCTAATTCCACCCACTTGGTGTCGTTTATGGCGTTCATGATTAGCTGTGATTTTATTGTTTTCAAATGAGGATGGTGTCTCCACATTTTGTGCCAGTGACAGATAGTCTCCTTTTTTTCTAATTTTTCGGCTCTTTCGTTTCCAGAAAGAGCTCCTTTCTTCCAGCTCCTTTAGAGATAGGCGGCGGAGTTTTACTGTCTTTGGGTCGATCGATGCTATTTCCAGAGCATTAATGGGCCCCTAGCTTTCTAGGCAAAAAACAATAGATCTACCGTCTATCGGACTCAGTGATAGCCGGAGAGTTGCCTTTTGAAGAGCTACTAGTTCTGGCTGGAATACACAGCAATGGTTCGGCAGACGGATGGCAATAGAGAACTGGCGTGCTGGCGTGTATAGCTGAACCTGTGCCTTCATCCGATTCGGATCCATCCATTTCAGCCGGGTTACGGCCTTTATCTGCGTCTCAATCCTCTCTCGTGGGGATTGTTGTATTGCGCTTTATTTCGAAGTGCAGGAGAGGCGTCTGATTGCTTTGGGATCTTCCAATCTTTGGAGTATCTCCAAGCGGTTGCATTTTCTAGTCTTGTGGGGTCCATGGGCACAAGATGCATACATATTTCTAAGGCAGCTGTAGACGTTGATCTGAGTGCCCCTGTAATACAGATGCAAGCTGATCTCTGTAGTCTGATTAACTTAACAAGATTTTGTTTGACGTGTAACGTCATCCGCCACGGTTGGGTGTTGTACATCAGAATTGGTTGTACTAATGCAGTGTAATGCTGGCGCATACCAGAACATTTCGCAGGTTCTACAATGGCCGCGAGTGCTTTTCACCACGGCACCTTGGGATCGCACGACCATGGTACATCGACAGTGTAGCCCGAGAGTTGGACTTATTTGTAGAGAAGACATTCTTGCCATCGGTTACTTGCCTTTCTCCGATGCATTATCTTGTAGCCTCAGCTTCATGAAACGGTGTACCTCGTCATCTTTCAAATATGAATGATCTGTCGGTTTCTGGAAACAAATGGTCGTTGCGGTTTTAGGTAAGCTTTCATTGACATTCTCTCTGCATATCGAATAGTCTGCTTAGGGTAACTGCCAGCCTGTATTGAGTACCGAGTCACAAGGACATACCAGGTAACTGCGAAGCAAACGAGCCTGCCAAGCATAGCACAACTTGGTGTATCCCTTCCGCCTGCTATCGTATGATTCTTAAAGGCTTCCTGAAAATTGCGACACCTCTTAGAAGTGAAGACGGAAACATAAAAATACTTCACTGAATTTCCAAATCCATCGAGCTTTTTAATCAAAATCAAAAATTCACTCACCACTCGTGATGCTATGCTCGGTTTCGCAGTGATTTTCAACTAACTACGGGTGCACTGAACTACATCCATATCTAGGTCAGGCAATCATTTGCGCTCTAAATTCGCCCCCAAAACGCCACACTTCCCAGATTAACATCGAGTAGATAAAAGCGCTGTCAAACAGACTGATCAGGAATCATTTAGTTTGCAAGTTGAATGAACCAGCATTTGTTTATCTACCATCCAGGAGTGGGAATAGAATCAAATGGAAAATACACACATGCACTCTACGATCAGTTTCCCTCGATGATGCACACACCAGCGCACCCGACAACACCCACTCCCGTACTCAATTAGCGCCGGTGATTGATTTGCAAAACGCTCGAACTCATATTAAATTCCAACGAGCAAGGCATCAAGGCCACATTGTACCCATTAATCACCGAAGCATCGGGCGCCCGCTCTCACACTTCCCTCGACAAAGCAGCCCACATGTTTGCCGCCGAAAAATTCGATTAATTTAATTCGTCTCCCCAGCGCGCCGTGCCGCGCCTGTAAGGAACTGCGCTAGCACGGGAGGCAGAACTCTATCCAAAAGTCTGAACCTATTGAATATTAAACGATTTAATTAAACCCGCGCCGCGTCTGCACACAACTGATGAACGCGATTTCGCGCCGAGTGCTACAACAGGGTGCCACCACTTGAGAAATACGTTTTTTTTCTTTTCGCCCTCCGCACTTCCTCATCTAGGTTAAGTGCCATGCGAAGCGGGTATTTCGTTTTCTATTTCAGACCTTGAACGTCTGATATGTTCAGCTGGTAAGGAATTAGAAAAAAAAAAAAAACATCCTTGGAGCCGAAACGACGATTCGGCCAAATATCTCGACTCGGTGAGAGCAACTTTCCGAAGTGCACCGAGATCATGGGATCCTGTAAAACGGAATTTCACCAGCAGATTACGAAAACGTAAATCAATTTAAGTTTTAATCAATTTGACGATGATGGTGATGATGGTTCCATCCATGAGGCATGTGCATGAGAGCGGCGGCAGATAACGCTCGGCATCTACGCTTCAGCGGAGGATATTCAAATTCGCGGCAGCTAGGGGGAAACAAAACTCGAGCAAAAGCAAGGGAAACCCACATTCAGACTGCACACAGGTACGTACGTACATACGAACGGGACGAGTACGTTCGTTCGGTACGTCTGTAGTACGCATCGGTATCTCGGCATTTATTTAATTTCTGGCGAAACTCGAGTTCCTTACGGGATAGGCTCTTGCCTTTGATATTCCGAATTAAAAGGAACTGCGCACCGAGAGGCGGTGGTGGTGATGGCAATGGCAGTCGTGACGGTACAACGTTCCGCTGTGTAATATGTACTAGATAATGGCTGAAGTCCTTGAATTTCGTTTTGTCGGCGGAGTGAGGCCTTGTGTAGTTGTTTGGGCCAAGTGCGGGGCAACCAGGAGAAGGAACACATTTTGCTGTCGGGCATGGAATTATCCTTTCTGCGGTATAATGGAAAACATTAAAGGACTTCACTTGAGATGTCAAGACAAGACACGGATACAAGTGCTGCACGTACTCACTCGCATGCGGTGTGGTGTGGAGGAGTCATATTGATTTTGCCGCTGCTTCGTGCAGGAGAAGATTTCGAGAGAGAAAAAAAATGAATGGGATTAGGGAGCAGCGGGACGGGCAGTAATCACATACAGAGGTTACCAAAGAGAATAGCGAAGGCAGTCACTTAAAGCTGGAAACTTTTCGCTTTAATTCACGGGAATTGGTCGCCGAATGTGGGTGCTTGATGACATGTGAGAGTCTGGCGGTTGAATTCTTCATGAAATTCTCAATTGACTTCGAATGTGTGTGGCCTTGAGAGGAGCTTTGCCACGCATGTTGTTATGTGCGGCATGCTGTGGTTTGGTAAGATGGGAGATTCATGTTCAAGGAATCATTGCAGTTGCATGTGCACACATTTCGTTTTCATGGACACGCACTGAACAGGACGCGGTCAAGAACAGGTCTACCCTAAGGCCGAGAAATACAACCCGGATGCGGCTAAAATGAATATGGTCGTAAATGAGGGCAGAAGAGGGCTTCGAAGAAGGTTGCACAATATGGGCGGTACCGTGATGTTGGCGAACGTTGGTATGTAGGTCATGTAAATCGGCTCAGGCACCACGCAAAGAAAGATGATGACGAAAATGGCAGGCTATTGGGTCAGGGCTTAAGTATATGGCCACAACAGTCCGGGTTGGACCTGAGTCTCAACCAAGAAGCGTCTCTAGCCAACTCGATCTTTAGCTAGCTGCCTCCAGTTTCGCACGCCAAGTTGGTTTCCACTTGAGTGCGCCTTTATGCTGCCACTCAGGATCAGTCACTGTTAGGAAACGATGTATGATGTGCGTTTCCACAGGGATGCTGCATAGGTGCCACAGATAATTACAAAATTAAGGAATTATGTAACTAAGTGTCGATAGAGGCAGACAGGGCCATAGAAGATATGAGACACTCTCATCCATGCAACTTCTACGGATACCATTAACTTGGTCTACTTGGCTCCTAGCATCCTCTCCCAGAAGACTGTGACACTCAACCTCTTCCTTATCCATGTAATCTCTAGGGATACCATTAACTTGGTCACCTAGGCTCCTAACATCCTCTCCCAGAAGACAGTGACTAGCAATGACACCTACCATGATGCTTATCTGTTTGTTTCCGGATAATAGCTCTAGATCATTGGAGTGTTGTGGGTTGAGCTCTGGCCAAATCCTTTTGGTTGTCCTGCAATTGGTGCCTTCCAAACGTTTACTGTTGGTCGTCTTCCATTGAATAGACTTTACAGGTGTTGAGAGGATTCTTAGAGTGACTCCGCGTCCGCTACACTGCGACGTCTCGATGGTACGGTATACATTTTTTTAGCTGATCGGCCATCTCGTCGAGTTTAGGGACTTCGCCTCCAGAGCCTTGATGACCTGGCTATCTTCAGGGATATGAAGACCCTCATGATTCGCCATGAATCAGCCCGAGCAAAAACTACCGCAGTCTGGAAGTCTTGTCGTTGCTGTTTAGATGTTAGTTCTTGGAGTAGACGTAGAGGACTCCTCTTTCTTTTGTCTTTGGCCTTTCGCAAAGAAATGTAGTTGAAGTTAGTGAATCCTGTCTGCCTTGCGAACACTGCATGGGAGTAAGTCACAGCAATGGGCACTACGCACCCAGCACGTTGGTCTACGTGGTCCACGGTAGGAAGGCCGTGAGGGTACTACCTAAGCCACAGCAAACTTGGACACGGAGCACATACGTCGATCAGCTTAATCTCGAAGGAGATTCTGATGATTACATGTTCGAAACTACTTTTCAAATCAAACTGCGAGGTCCTCAAGCATGGATTACGATGCTTCATCATAGACGGAAATCTGAAATATTTGCAGAGCATCACCTTTAAGTAGTGCGAAAAAGATTCGCTGAAACTCGAGGAAATAGCTTAGATCGAGGTGATTAAGGTCCAGGTCACAAAAGGGAACCTTGAGGAACACCAACATTTATTTTCTGACAACCAGCCCTCAACTGTGCGAAAGTAAATCCACAGAAAAAGAGATTCATCAATGTCACTGCACCAAGCACCCGCAAAGTCCTGGGGCCTGGGTCCTGGTGCCACGAAATTTCAGAAAGTAAGTACAAGACCCGCAATGGCAGTAGCATCACTTCCGCCACTACTTTGTTTCCGAAAATTGCTTTTGAATTGCACAAGATGCTCTTCATTAGAAGGCATGATATGTGCTTGAATTTGAGGGAAGAGGGGTCCCTTGATAAAAATTTCGATTTTAATTCTCTATTTATGTCGTCAAAATTGAATTATGCGTCCTTCGTGTATAAAATAGAAAACGATGACAGCTCACATAAAAAGAAGCTGAACCCGATGCGCGTAAAAACAGAAAAAAAACACACTCTCTCCACGTACGGGAGATCCTTCCACTTTCTATGAATCATTAAGTTTTGTTGGAAACCGAACGACACCACGAACAGGGACGTTGCCCGTCATACGTGGTGGTGCCGCCAAGCATAAAAATTCAAAGTCCCTATATCCATAAAACCATAAAAGAGATACATTTGCGAAGTATTGGTATACAAATTGAAATTTTTGGCACTGATTTCATTTTGAGCGTACATGAACGCTACTTTTTAACGTCTCTCAAAGTCATGTCCAACGGACTAAAACACACTTTGTCAGCTGCCACATATCGCTTGCATGTCAATGCTGATGGCCGCCAAGTCTAAGTGGGTTATAAAAGCGTGTTTTAAAGGCTTTAGTTCGGATCACTTGGGGGTTTGGTGATGACTTCAAACTAGCGGCGGAGACACAGCGGGCTTTGATGGTCGCTGTGTTCAAAACTTGAATGGAGAATGTTGCACGATTGTAGACGTTGAAACTTTTGCTGGAAATATTTGAAAATCGAATGCAACGAATGATGGGTGCTTGATTGTTTGCAAAAACTAAGCTAAACTAAGCTCAACTAAATCAGTTGGTAGGTGTGCAAGGTGCTCTGGTACAAACTGAACCCCAAACGCACTAATTCAGAACTCCAACTGCCTGTAGGGACCGTAACTTAGTAAAAAGCATCACTTACGTAAGAATAAGGGAACGAAAATCAACAAAACTTAGCAAAGCGAATCACTTAAGTAGAAAAAAGTGAACGAAACTCCACGAAACTGAAAAAAAAAATTAGCAAAGCGAATCACTTACTAACGAAAAAGTGAACGAAACTTAACAAAGCGAATCACATATGTACGAGTACTTAAAAAAAAGTTAATGAATCTTAGCAAATAGAATCACTTACTAACGAAAAAGTGAACGAAACTCAATGCAACTTAAGGCTCAACTATAATGCACATAAGCGAGCATGCTAGTGTCAAGTTTTGACGAACTGTTTCATCATGTTTGCTGAAAAAACATGAGTAACTATAATAAATACATGCGCGCATAGCCTCCTGTCAGAAATTCTTCTGTTGCTTGCTTTATTTTTTTTATTCAATTATGATTTATTATGAATTCCTCATGTACATAAGAAATAGTGAACGAAACTCAACAAAACTTAGCAAAGCGAATCCCTTAACTAAGAAATTGTGAACGAAACAGACAATTGAGGCATCGTGTCACAGTGTATCATTCCTTGGTTTACGCTCCATTACTTAAGTAGAGTGAGGATCTGTGTTGTGCCGTTTGTTTTTCTGCTCCAGTCTACATATAAAACAACTGACAAGAAATGGCCTTGATGTTTAATTTGGTTGTAGCGGTTACCAAATGAGATCTTAGATCACATCCCCGCCAAATATATGGAGCTCATGTTCGCCTGGAAGTAGGAAAATGGCATAAGACCATCTAAATTGTTGGAGTCGCTTGAGAGTTTTTCTTTAGGAGGAAGTGAACAGGGGTTGAATATTGACAAACAACGCATTTTTTTTAAACTTCGTGTGTCTTGAACCCCGTTCATATTACATGACCTACATTTTCGATGACGGCTCAACCTGTCGCGTGACGATGTCGATGTCGGTTTGCCCTATCCCAGCTCCGTTTTATTGACGACCAGCCGTGACTTACTACGTGTCGTCTGTTTACTGGACTCCATTGGGGATATCAAACAATCCGGGGATCAAATAATCTAGTTACAAGCTGTACATTGTGTAGCTTGAAGCGCAACGCCATACGATCGGATTATTTTGCCATTGCTTCTCATATTTCCGCTGGCTTTGTTATCGATAAAATCACTTTAGACTGAACTTGCAACCAAATGTGAGTCATATCTAATGGTTTTCCCTAGTCATATTAAGCCCCACGAAGGCGTTAAACAAATGTTAAATATGATACAAACTACGTTCAGAAGTCACAGGGGGATAATTACAAGTTGCTCGTCCCCAACCACACTCCTGTCCGATTGTGTGTGATATACCCGACTCGTAATGAGAACAGATTACCCCCGATAATTAACCACGTCGACATCCAACAACCCACTGAATTGAATAACACATTTCCCACTTCTCATCTCCCATTTCCCGTTTTCCCAATGGTCGCTCACACTTCGACTAGATCACAAACACTTATCATGCATAGCCAACCGACGACGTCACCGTCACCGTCACCAAGCCAGTTAATTAAATCACATCACGTTAATCAAACTTTCATCAAATTACTCCACATACACATGTACACGGCCTTTTTACCCCCAAATGTCACGCAACACCCCCCGCCCCACTGCCGCACACGGCCTGGGCGGAAAAACAAAACAAACAAAAAATAAAAATATTCTGTCATCCATCACATCAACACCCGGGCGTGTGTTGGTGTCATCGAGCGAGCGACGACACTCGATTATTCCGCACAGATTTGACTGCGACGGCAAGCACTTGTCACACACATAGCGACGAAATAATTAACACACACCCACCGAAGCCAGTCCTAGTCCCTAGAAACATTTCCGCTCCGCATTCATACATAATTCGGATACTCAGACGCAATCTCGTGAATACTGCCAATCCCCAGCCGGCGCGGATGGATTGGGGATTTCTTGTGCGGCCCTGAAGGGGTAGTAATAAAATAGTCTCAGTGCTGATGCCATGAGCAGGCGGATGAATGACAAGAAAGTCGGAGCTGACACACCCGGCACCACACATCTCTCAAGGATCGACTGAGCTGCATGGAAAGAATAAACACAAACTTATCCTCAGCTGTTGCTCTTCCCACGATGATTTCAGATTCAAGGCATTCGAGTCGGTTCCCGCTGGGCAGCCGAATACGAGGAGCATTCATCATTAAAGTAATCTCGTGATAGAGAGCGAACGGGTACAGCGGAGGGGGTTAATTTAGTTAAATGTGCACTCGCTGGGTTTTGCAGGAGCTATTCATTTGCCTCCAGGCGGACACAGCAAGAGCCGAAAGTTCACGGAGTCAGCACTCAACTTTGGAAGTCGTGAGCTCCGCTACGAGCTCATGAGAACATGAGAAAGCTGTTTTCCTTCAGCAGCCTTGGGGCGACTTGTCTGACTCTGGGCGTGCAATGGCTAGTGCAGGAGGATGCGCTGACTTGCAGACTTTGTACGGACAGGCCAAGCCTGGAGGGATGTTAGGCATGAGCGCATGTTAGACGATCAGGTTTGGTATTGTTTAGGAAATGCATTCTAAGGTGGTTCATATTTCGCGAGGAGTCTTTAGGCAAAGATTCTGTGACATCAGCTTGCATTGATTACCGCAGGGAAGACCGTGCACCACCGTCGTTTGAGGTCTGAAACAGTGGGTTGAGCAAAATAAGATTATGACGAATAATTTTAGAATTTTGTGCGGAGCACAATAACTGATGTCTGAGATTCAGTGAAACAAAGACAAGAAACAGCAGCAGTGGGGTTTCATTCCACCAAGTAGTAAAATGTAAGAGTTATCTCAGATCTGTGAAATATTTACGAGACACATTTTTTTCACAAGAACTACGCAATTTACAAGTTAACTCGATAAACTTCTACACCTACTCCGAATATGAATCTATAAATCACTTCTTTCTCGGTTGTTTTTTGAAGGATAAGGTTGTGGTCACTTATACGAGGTGGGCCATCTAATGGTTCTTTTTAAATCAACGCTTATTTGGACACTAACAGCTGTTTTTCGCTCGAAATCTTGACAGAAAGTTAGTGTCATACCTCCGCGGAACGAAATGTCGTCGAAAATCGTTTTACGCTTGAACAACTGTGGGAAAAAATATTGAAAACGACTTTCCAAAGTGAGTGCTGTGTGGTCTAAAGATTGCGTTTTTTTGAAAAGAATAAGTTTTGGGCGAGAAATGAAGCAGCCACAGCGACTGCTGATTTGTTAGTGGACAGCACTCATGTCCCCGTCGTTGTAAGGATGAGATGAGAATGTGGCTGCTAGGCCCTTCTTCGGAAATGAGGCTGGGAACAAAGTTCCGGTCAATGGTGGTTGTTACAGAGCCATGTTAACCGACTTTTTTTGTTACTGAAATTGAAGACATGGATTTGGACGGCCTCTGGTTTATGCAGGATGGCGCGGCAAGCCACAATCGATCTTATGCGCACCAAATTCCCAAATCGTGTTGTAAGCCGTCTGGCGATGTCAATTGGGCGCCTTGGAGCTGCGCTCTCCGTGTCTTTTTGTGGAGAACCGTGAAGGAGCTATGTTATACCAACAACTCGGAAACGATTCAAGCAGTTAAGGCATCAACAAGGTCTTGGAAAATTTGAGACTACAGAATGCGCTACTGCGAAGTCAGCCTTGACTCACTTGACACTTCTGTCTACGTTGTAGCTCGCTGGCTTCTTCTAATCACGTCAATGTCAATGTCTTCGAACTTCTTGAAGACCGTGCCCTTAGGGCTGGCTTGTTGTGCTGGGAAGGCCATCTCACAGGATAGCGCGGCACCTTTTTTTATATTAAAGGTCTCGCTTAGAATTCCCAATTCATGCTACACAGCTTAATGAGTTTCGCAGTTTGGCAGGAATGTCAGTTGAGCGTCGAGCTATAGTACGAAGGTCTAGGGTCTTCTAGGGTCGGTCGGACCTTCTGCAACATCCTCACTGTTTTTTGCAACAGAGATTTTATTCCTTAAACACTGCTTATTTTATGGTTCATATCATCGACAGTGAATTAAGCTGGTGACCAAGCATCTATGAAGGGACTAAGACAGCCTCCCCCTATCCCTATACTGCTGCAAAGAAGTCGTGGGATGTAAATGGGGTCTACAGCCACCTGGCTACTAGTATCGATATTTATGCTCATAAACATGTACAGACTTGCAGTACGATGGCCGAAGTACATCCTTCTTAACTCGTCAAAGCCGACAACAGCAACCTTTTGCAGGGATTAGTCTGAATGCGCATTACGACCGCTGGTCTCAGCACACTTCTTAATCCACCCCTGCCAGATACATTCAGAACACAGATGACAGCCTGGTCAGCGGTTCGACGTAAAACACCTCAGATGTGGATGGAATTCCACTTTGTACACAAATTTCGACAAATTTATAATCCTTCCTCTGGAGATCGACTTTCTCCTGCTCCGATCTCTCTTCGGGGAAAACGTCTCAACTTCTTAATCCAGATGGGACTGGAAGTCTGTTTATCAGACGCTGCATATTATCCAGATACATAGAAGAGGATAGAGTGGGAAAAGGGATCTTCCCCATGGACATGCACACTTCGTATCGACGACCTGTTTGTTGAACAGAATGTGTAGCGATTAAATAAGCTATGTCTTGGCTCAAGAACAATATGATATCTGAGAGGTATGCAGCGATATGACATCATTTATCTGCCATCTGTCTCTTGCTGATATGCTTCAGTATCTTAACATCCACCTTTTGTGGGTGCCGGGACACTGTGGCATTTCAGGAAGTTGCGTCTCCCTGCCGTCAAGTTGAGACTTACCACACATGTCTCTAGCTGCAGCAAACAGATGCTTTATTGCTTCACACGATAGATTCCCCTAAGAGTAGCACGTCTGAAGCGACATAAGACCTCACTCATTATGAAACAAATTTGGCATATTCTGAACTCTAATCCCACACATGGCCTCATTAGACGTAGTAGACCAGTACTTAGGAGTTTTAATGCCGTTTAACGAGACACTGTGCATGACTTTCTGAGGCGAGACGAAGGAAACCATTAGGCTACTTCTCTGTTCCTGCAGCACACTCCCCAGGCACTTCTTATGCAACTGTGTCGAGTTACACGAAAAGGAATATCGACCAGACCAATCAAATCTACGGAAATGTGGGTATGTTTGTTTTGTCACCTTCGCCTTGCTCCCTACGCTTTATTAAAACTCCAACACCGCAGGCCTTGTCTCCACCTCTCACCGAGTCACTGGCAATGCACAGAGGCCATCGGCGTTAGCAGAAAAAGGTATAGGTCTCTTTCAGCCATGAGAGGCCAGGTCCAACCGGATCTGGTGGTGAAGGTGGAAGTTAGCTTACTTCTCAGGCCGGTGGGACATGGGAGATCTGATCCCGGTGCCTTGCTGCTGCTGGCTTCCATCTTAGGCGGTTCCGGAAGTGCTGCATTTTGTCGCCCATTTATGTAATCTGAAGAGGAACTGAGAACAGGGACAGCTACGAATTCGATCCACTGCCCATCGACGCTAGTGCCGGAGAACTTGTCCCCCCTGAACCGCCACCGGACTGGCTAAGGTAGTCATTCAGAAAAAATACTACGAAGTACAATCCTCCCCCGAATGACAAGATCCATTCCATTTTCATCACCCCTCTGCTTCCGTTTCGTCGCAGGTGATTGCTGGGCATTCAAGCCAACATAATTCAGTAACATCGTGCTCGATTTTGCGTAACTTCACATTTCTGAATTGAATCGAATCGACTTAAGTTCCAAGCTCCCTCTTTCGACTCTCGTGCAGGTCAACATTCCGGAACCAAAAAACTGTCACACAAAAAAAAAATGTATTTAAGCCACACAAATCCATGTGACTATGTCAAAAAGTTTCCATGGGCTGCTGACATCCGCATGCCAGCCAGAGGTGAACCGGATAGTCCCCTTGTCCACAAGTTTTGTTTTTCTTTCCTTTTGGGCTTACCCATGTCACTACGTGCGGTCACATTTAAATTTCTCTCAGTTGCCGATGATTTGCGAATCGACATCGGTATCCGATCCACCCCGGGAGCCACCGAGTCAGAGCACATAATCAACACAACAACAACAACGCCAGCAAAAGGTTCACTAAAACCGGATACAAATAATCTCCACAGAGACTGCGATGAAAGAGTCGTCCTCGTGAACTTTTCGAAAAAAATAAAAACGTCCTTTGAACCATGCATAGGCAAGGCACGTGACCATATCATTTTTTTTTGCCTCTAAAACACAAAAGTAGACATAGTAGGACGTCCCTTATGTCCTCGGCCATTACCAGACAATCTGTGGAATTACACCGTTCCCATTCGCCATGAGCAACCTGGCACTGAGTGCGGCCAATCAATATCCGATTGTGACTTCTTCGTTCGGTAATCCGCCGCAAAATCACTTGGCATTATCCTCCGGAAAGAAATTAGTGTCCTTCGTAATGTTGTAATTGAATTTCGAGTTTGGCGGAATCATTCTGATAGCTGAGCGCGCGCGGTGTGTGTCATCCTAATTGAAATCATCCGATCAATGGGCCATGAAATGCTTGGAGTAAGGACCGCCGAGAAGGACGACCTGTTATCATCGCTGCCTGTCTGTGCTATGACGGCCATTGCCGCCACTGCCACCGCCGCCGCCGACATGCTTAACAATTTTAATGACCTTCGCTTAATTACTTAATCAATATTTCACCAGCTTAACTCGGCTCCTGGGCCCCGGCCCGGGTGGTCCTTTTTTGCGTCGTCGTGGACGAGGACACTTATTCACTCGCTTGTACGCTCGTTTGCTCGCTCGCTCTCTCGCTGGCACGATGATGAGTCAATTCAATTTAGATATCATTCGGAGCGCACTTATTTCCCTTTTTTGTGTGTTCGTTTCGGCCTTGAGCCGGTGGGTGGTGCGCCCTATCAGCCCGCGCTTGAGTGGGCTGATCAATTAAATGAGATGGCACAATGAATAAAATACACTTCGATGGCTCAGTTGGGGGGAGGGAGGGGGTAGAAATTAATCGCTCATCATTGTCGCTGGCGCATGGCGACTGGTGAGCGGCGGCAAGTTGATGAAGCGAATGAGGACGCCAAAGCGAGCGGAAATGGCGGAGAGAGGGAAGTCGTATCGCCCTCCGGATGTCCTTGAACTATGAGTACTTTCGTTTATTGTAATTAATATAAAAAATTCATCTCAATTTAGCTTCCATTCAGTGGGGCGGTGCTGGAGTCGAATGTAGCAGATGGGGCGCGATTGTGTTATGTATTAGCGGAGGATGGTAATGGAAACGTGCGCATCTGTAAGTGGGGCGCATCCTTATTAGTGTTCCTTTTGTGTGAGAATTTCATTTATATATACATATACCCGCCCGCTCCCTCTATCACTCTGTTTGTGCGTCAGATTGTCCAGAAGAGTCTTCGATATTTCCCAAGAATGAGGACTGACGTAAGGTGAAAGAAGAATGGAAGATGATCAAAAAAGAAAGAGCGAACAAAAAAATGCTACAAAACTGAAAGGACGTGCCATCTGAGGACGGCATGTTCTGGTAGTTAGACTAACACTTCCTGGAGCGGTACATCTGTTCCCTTCTGATGTCGATAACTTTTCCGCCTCCTTGGATCGTTTCGTTCTCTTTTGTCTAGCTGCCTGGGTTGGGGCACCTTTCATCGTCCTCATTAACTGATGTATCGCCTTCGACGTATTTCCTTTTTAGTCCATTGTGTGTGACAGTGCCTTGGAGACGGACATTGTTCACTCTCGGAAGAATTTATGGAATGCTTTCGTAAGGGAGTTACTTATTTTTGTTTCCTCTCCTTAGCCTGGTATGTGCACACGAACCTGATTCGTATGGGAACGTGAGTGGGTCGAGGAATATGGCCGTTGGTCACTTGATAAGTGTGATGGTGTGAACGTCCACTAAATTGCGGATGAAGTCGATTTTGGAAATTGATTCACTCTCGTGCAACAGGACTGCAGTTTTGTGGTGTTTATTGGTTGTCTGTTCACAAGGGTCATTACATAAAGACACTCGGTTCTTAAAGGTAAATTAATGAAGTTGTGCGTGAGATGTCCATCCATTACCTTTCTTTATTTTATGGCATTAAGTATGTAGCATCGTATAAGCTCTTCAACTTGTCACATAAGAGTCGCATACGCAACATTCTGGCGGATGTTGTTTTTGAGTAATTTATTATTTTGCGTGTTAATCACAACGGTCAGGGGTTTAAGGGAGACTTAAAGGAGAAGTTCCGGCATTTCGGTAACTGCCTCAAATTGCCGTCACACGGCATAGCCCTGCCGTCAATTGCAAAATGTCCATCGTTGCAGGCACTATGTTGCCTGTTACGTCCTCCTCTTGGAACTAGTGTTCATTGGTATCCACCAAATCATCCCATATAGGCCACAGACAATAACATATTGCTTACCCGTTGAGTTCGTCGTTGGCGATTACCACCATGCCGTGAAAAGACGTACGGATAAGCTTTTTCCGCGGGTAGTTGAACATCTTATTTTATATCTTTAACACCACTACCCACTCATCTCAGTTTCATTTGGCCGACACACGAGAAAGGGGACCCTTCTGAATACGCTAACTATCGTCCGATAGGCCTTCTTTACGTCGCTTCTTTGAGATAAGGCGACACGCCTTTATGTAACTCCTTTAAAATCGTTTCACGAGTCTTATGCAATACCCACATGCCAGCACTAGAGGCGCGAGCTTCCAGATGACCGTACAACTGAGTGATTAGCAGAGCCCAGCGAGTCCTGCATTTCGTGTAAGGCATTGAGACGGCAACGGGTAAAATGAGACTGACGGTGAAATTTTGATGCCTTCGACAGAGCGCCACAATGGGCAGCTAGGAGCTCCGAGGCAGTCAGAGACTTTGTCTACCTTGCCTCCGTAGAAAACTGTAGAAACATCATCAGAACTCGTCACCATCATCTTCTGTGATTCAATAAAAGGGTCGCGGGGGCAAAGCAGGTCACTTGATCCTCCGCCATAGACTCTAGCTCATCAGGATTAAAGGAACCAAGTAATTTCTTGGTCTAAGTCCAGCCACTTCGTCCCGGGTCTGCCTAGCGGTCGCCTTCCTGACGGGGATCTCTGAAGTCGTGCGGATGGTGACATTCGTGCCACGTGACCAAACCATCGAAGCATAGCCCTTTCCGTTCGAAGAAGCAGCTGCGCAATATTGTGTTCCTCGCGCACTGTCGTGATCCTCACCACACAGCAGCAGAAATCTGGTTCCAGAAAATCTCTTGCCAACCGCTGTTTCTTTGGACTCAAGCGGCAGGTCAATAAAGAGCTGTCGCTTGAAGGATCAATCTGACTTTTGAATATTTTCCAATACATACCTTAAAAGCGACTTTCAAGCCCGCCACACTTCTTGACTTTAGCTTTGCGTCGATGGTCATCCTCAAATGCTTAGTGCCATAAAGACACGTAAATTATTTATTTTGTCATATGTAAAATAAATCTGCGTCGACTTGGCATCACTGAGTGCAATGTGGAGTAAGTTTTGTCCTGTCGCAGACTCTACCTCGAGGTCTTTGAAGATTTTATTCGAAAAAGGCCATTAACATTGAATGTTTCAAGTGCACAACGAAAATGAAGTAGGATATATGGCAGTCTCCGTGATCGTTTCCGTATTTTGGACGACCAGGTCCACCTGGGACTGTACCTATAGACTCAACCACCCTCCCACACGAAAAGGTGAACTTACCAAGAGCTGGCAGCACTTATAGAAAGTGTAGACTCGAATTTGACCACCAAACGTCGGGCAGTCCACTGGGCTAATATGGATGTGGCGAGTTTGTTGCACACTTTGTTTACCGCAACGACCTTCGGACGTGATTAGTGATACAAGACTGAACAGTTTACAAAATATTAGGCCGATGTTGCTTCGCCAAAAGATCGCATCTGCAAACAAATTTCGAGCGCCCTTAAGATCCGAACAGGTACACAACTTCAATTATTGGTTATCCGGCAGAGGTTGAAATTGACGAATGACGGTCTACTCTAATTCGCAGCTCCCTGGACTGGAATTGATTGACATTCGCGTGCCCTGATGCGTGGACGAGAGAATGCTCAAAACGAAAAGAATCTTGAAACGTCAAATATTCAGAATTAGCGCTTGTCGGACGATGGTCTCATTAAATGCAGCCAAAGTGGCCAGTCTATTCAATACCTTCTCTAAGTGCCATCAAGTTGCATCGCATCCGTAACCATTACTCCTTGTCGGATCAAGTTTCACAAAAAAAAAAAATAATGATCACCACTGTCACCCGAATGCGCTTCGATGAACACAATCCACCTGAACTTGCCACCCCCACAATGCAGAAGCGCCCAGCACGAGACTACTTCCCTACCAACAACAGCAGACTGCGTTGTTTCCAAGTGCAATCTGAACTTCTTGTGATTCCTTGCAGTGATACTGTGTTGTTACTGTAACCACATCACCGGCTTAGTGACTTATCTTGAGTTCGTTTTCGCTCGTTTTTGAGGAGAAAATTTATGACTTGTTATGCATTGAAGTGTATCCTTGAAATTGATGAAGCCGAAAAAGTTTCATGTTCATGCTGTCCTTGTGCTTTTTTTGCTTGTTTCTCGCTCTCTCTCTCTCTTTGTGCTGGGGTGTGTGTTTTCAGCAATTGTTGTTATTTTTGGGGTGAAACTATGAAAGAAAAACTTCAACGACTCCAGGGATAAATATTTGCAAAACTTATTGCAGTTAACGTTGTTTTCTTTTTCGCTTGGTTTGCTTGCTTTTGCTTATTTACAGCGAAGTGGATGCCTGTTTGTTTAGTTGGTATGCGGAGTTCTTGTCAGGATTGTGCAGCAAAAGTCATCAATTCCGTACAGATGAGGCATAAAGTGGCAGTGTGTTGGCCCATGCACTGTGGTTCGTGTGAGTGTGTGTGTGTGTGTGTAGAAGGAGTGAAATAGATTTATGAAGAATGAGTGCTCGAAAGGAGAACTTCGTCCTTGATGTTCATTTGGGACAATTCATCATTCGAGGATTTTGGCCACTTGTGTGTAATTCATGCGACAGAGTGTTGTGCGAGGGTACATCCATTCATGCGCTCGTAGTTCGTGGAATCGGTGCTGTGGTGAGGTCAGTTTTTTTTTGCGATGGATTGTGAGATTGATTGCCAGGTGAGCTACATTTAAATGCTACGAAGTGGGAGTGAGAAGAAATGTAACGAGCTCAACATGTTCAGAGAGGATGCATGAAAAAAGGCTTACAAAAATTGTTATGAACCTTAGCCAGGTTTTGACGAATGACAAATGGCTTTGTGATCGAATCAATAAATGTTATTGGGGACGCATGTACAGCGTGGGCCAAGTACAAGTTTATTTTTAAAAATGCAATAAAATGAATAAAATTCAATTGTTTTCCATGTATTATGGCTTTATTAGTAAGAACAAACATTCCCATTAATTATGAAATACAACGTCGTTCAAGTGGCTGCCCCGGCTAGCTTCGCAGTAGTGCTATCTGTCACCTCAATTTTTTAAGACCTTTTAAATGGCTACGGGCTGTTGCTCACGGATTGAATGGATGATATTGGCCTTAAGTGCTTGAGTCGTTTCCGGATTGTTGGCATAACATCGGTCCTTTACGGTTCCCCACACAAAAAGTTGAAAGGGGTTAAATTGCAGCTCCGAGGCGGATGATTGACATTGCCAAGACGGCGGATAACCCGATTTGGGAATTTGTTGTGCCAAAGACCGATTTTGGCATGGGCTGTGTGGCATGGAGCGCCATCCTGCATGAACCAGATGTCGGCCAAATCCATGTCTTTAATTTCATTAAAAAAAAAAAAAAACGTTGGTTAACATGGCTCTGTAATGTTAACCGGAACTTTGTTCCCAGCCTCATTTCCGAAGAAGGCCACAGAAGCCACATTCTCATCTGTGCGCACCGTACGACGGGGACCATGAGTGTTGTCCACTAGCTTATTAGTCTCACGAACTTGTGTACAGCAGACGCGGTGGATGCTAGACGTCGACCAAGACTTCTTCTTTTTAAAAAAATTCAGTGCTTGGGCACTCACTATGGAAATATGTGCTTAGACTTTCAGAACGCTGTCCAAGCTTAAGCGACTCATTTCCTTCCACGGAGTTCGAGCGGAAAACAGCTGTCAGTGTCAAAATAAGCTTTGATTTAAGCTTTTAGCTTGTCCATCCTGTATATGCATGCTGTCGTCTAGAAAGACATACAACATAGACGTCTTCGACAGAGCGTCACAATGGATACCTTTGATGTAGTCAACGACTTCATCTACCTCCGTTCTGTCGTAGGTAACACAAACATCGTCAGTGCTCGTACTAAGATCGAAAGGAGACCTACTCATGGGCTCAAAGGTAATTAATTAATATGGTCATCTCCCGAAGGATCAAGTTAACTTTGGGGAAGACATTGGACGTTCCAATCCTGCTGTAAAGCGCGGCGAAGGGAACAATTTCAGAAAAGGATGAAGAAGCGCCCTATCAGTATGGGAACCATTGTTCTTTCGACTTTGACTTCATAACATCTGGAGGCGAAAATTCAACACCGAGCTGTACGCGCTGCACAGCGACATGGCACTAGCCAGGTATGTACAGATCCAACGCCTACAGGGGCTGGGTAGAGTGCCTTTTTAGATTGACTACGAGACGAAGAGTCTTCGATTGCGAGCCAGTGGGACATCACAACGGAGGACGCCTGCATCTAATGTGGCACACACAAGTGGGGAGGGTCATCAAAGAACTGAGAGATCGCGTTTATGCCCTCAATGAACTGCAACACCACAGAAATGATTTGATTTTCCTTTGCTTGAGTAGTTTAATGCAAATAACATTGCGAACTGAAAGATAAAACCTCGCGAATACCAGCTGCCGAGACGAGGTTTCTTAGTGCTGTTGTGGGAGTAACTCGCCGTCATAGGATGAGAATCACGGCAGTGCGCGAGAAGTTCAAGATTACTTTTCCAAACGGTAAGGGCTATGCTTCGATGGTTAGTTCACGTGGCACTTACGTGTCCCCACTATCACGACTTCAGAGATGTGCCTTGAATGTGACTGCATCTGGTAGCGCTTGGAAGACACTGATTGAACTAAGTCCCACAACTCTCTTGATATCCCTTGAGCATGCTGAGTTAGAGTCCATGGCGGAGGATCGAGTGGCCATGAGATCCCTCGTGCGTTCTTTACCCCTTTAGTGGGCCGTTGCCTTCACCAAATCTCGAAGAAGGCCACATTTGTGTTATGCCGCTGTACCAGTCCGCGTCAGCACCATTAACTCTGTCGGTCACATAGGCCAAATTTCCTCACATTATTACATGCGAGCGGCAAAATCAAATCAAATATTTAATCCGACCAATGGCTGTTCCTATTTTCGGCAAAGTGCACAGCAGTTACGTTATTCACATCCACTGGAAGACCACTATTGTGCTTAGTCCACCGCAACCAATTTGTTTAATGAAAACCTTTCAGCAAAATCATTTTAATAATGACGAATGCGGGCAAAGCCTTCGGCAGAAAGTGTTCAATTAGAATTAATGGCGGGCACATTCCATTCCGCACCAGTCCACCCCCCCCCCGCACATGACCTAAGCTCACAGGAGTACCCTTCAAAAATTTCCCATATAAATTGCGCTCTGGAACATGATTTTAATTAGGACATTTCTCATTTGTCTATCGCGCTAAATAAACAACGCGCGCACACACACACGTCGGTAACGGCGCCGCGCGGTGGACGGGCGTGGAATAGCGTTCGCGATCTGGGCATTCATTAATGGTGTTTCTGTCAAAATCTCCAACGCGTCGTCGCGTCGCCCCCGTCGCAGCACCATTTGAATGATATAAACTTTTGCATTTCAATTAAAACCAAATTCGCACATCAGGCCGTAGTGTTGTGCCATGGACTTCCGGAAGATGCGCCACTCTGACGGCATGATGTGTTTAATATCATTCGCTATCCCCTATCCACGAGCACTGAGCCAGTTCACACTGTGCAGTGGGAGAGCGCCTGGTTCGAGTGGTGTTGCTGTTTAATTGGTAGCTCGTGCCGCGTTTTGCATTTAGTCCCGACCAGAGGCGAAATAGAAAAATAATTTCATTTAAATCGCAATCAAATTTCATCGAGATGCTTTTTTCTTGTTGAACTGAAATTGAGATGGAAAATTAAACGGCAAGCGTGCTGGGAAACCATGGGTTCGATTAATCCATCACTGATGCCATCAGCTTCGACAGTGAATGCGTCAAACATTCGGTGTGCCGTCTCGTCTTACAACAGCACAGGTATCGCTGTCGCTGTGTGACGGGACGGGATAACGTGAGTTAATAAAAATGGCATGATGCACAGCATTTGTCGCACCTGTCGCGTGAAGTGTCACTCTCAACACTTTCACTGAGGCTTTCACCGAAGGCAGTTGATTGCATTATGGTGTCACAATTCATGACTCCGTTTCGTGTGGATCCTGTTACGGACTTAAATGGCTCAACCCCGAAATTAAGTTATCCTCTCTCACTCTCTCTCTCTCTCTAAAGTGACAAAAGTGGTGACACGCGATGGCATAGGCCTACCCAATTGGGGACTTCCTGTGTACGCTACCCGACGGAACATCATGATTTCGTTTTTTGCCAAGGCGGTGTTTTCGCCTCAGATGATCATCGATTGAATTTGAAATTCAATCGTTGACAGCGGATATCGCGAGTAATGAAAGAATTTTGCTGTTAAATGGAAATGTGTCGTGTATCCTTCAATTCATGATGTGGTACTCGAATAAATCGAAGTTGAATTTTTGAATTAATTTGCGAATTCCACGAATAATGTGATTGATTCGGAGAACACACAAATGTTTGGAGTTAAATCAGATGAATTCACGGGCGTACCTCATTTATGTGAAATGTGATTTAATTACACGTGAATTCACGCGGGCAGTCAAAGGCCAGATGATTCTGCAATCGCTGATCGAGGGAAACAGACGGAATGATGCAACAGCAAATTATTGGAAGAAAGATGCGGAAACAGAATTCGGACGGTGTGAAGCCGATCTCGTGGTAAACTCGGTAGTCGCTACACTCTTAGCTCACATCGTCATCGATGCAGCCTTCTTTCTCACGCAGATGCATCCGACGTGTCGATAAGCGCTGTTTTACATCAACTGATCGCTGGAGTGTCACAACCGCTAGGACCTTTTCTCGAAGAGGCTTCAAAACGCACAGCTAACGTACAGTTCATATGACCACGAGCTCCTGGATGTGTGCGAAGGAATAAAACATTTCCGACATCAAATCGAGAAGTATCTACACAGGCCATAAGCCGATCCTGTTTGCATTTAAGCAAAAGTCGGAAAAAAGCATCACCGACACCACTTTACTTTTCTTTATAAGCTCACCGACAATTTGACCAAAAGTCCCAGGCATACTTCGAGGTGTTGTCATCAGTACAATCCACGGCCTGGCCGATCCCAGCAAAGGCCCAGAAAGAAGCACCAAAAATTGTTCAGCATCGCTATGCCTGGCCCGGAATGCGGAAGGACATCGCAGCGGCTGTCAAAGCTATTTCGTGTCAAAGAAGCAAACAAAGCGCAGCTTGACTGCTATTCACCATCACTCCATCACTATGGACTGACCCATACAAACATTGATTTGGTTGGACAGGTACATGGTTTTCCCTCCATATTGATATTGACGGCGTTTCCGCTGCCAGACGTTACAGCAGCAGCCGTGACGAATGATCTCACGATACGGTGTTCCATTCAACAGTACTACAGATTTCTTGTAGACAATTCGAGAGTAATGTTTTCAGAGAACCTACTCGCTGTTTCGGCATAAAGCGCAGAAAAACAACGCCCAGCACGAATGGGATCTCCGAACGATGGCACCTAGCATTAAAAACCACAATTCGCTGCTATGAAACCGACGATTGTTGCACTCGGTAACAAAGCTACCCCAGCAGAGATGTTAGTTCGACCATCCCTCCATCTACCACCTGTTTTTCTGAAGCCACACTAGAAAGCACAACCAGACCGAGTTTGTTAAGGATCCTTGTCGTACAATGGCAAAAATATGATCAACTACAACATCGAATTTTCTTCTTAGGGCGCTACAGTCAGAGGACCTAGGCTATCTCCAGTTTCGCTCACGAAGCCTGCTGAGGTCACCATCGACTGTGTGCGCCACCTTGTGCGTGGACGGGGTCAGAGTAGAAGATTCTTCGGGCCGTTGCTAAGTTGTCTATACGGTCTACATGGCCAAGCCATCTTAGGTGTTGGATCCGTAGACGCCTTTATAGACTCATGGCAACATTGAATCACAACAAGAAAAGGTGTTGATCTAGCCAAGCCTACTGACAGCTAGCCACTTTTCAGTCACCCCTCCAACAGCCACTGCCACTTCTACATTTTATTTTACTCATGGATGTAGAAACCAATTTCATTCCTTCCGGTTTGCCGGCCTCCCGACTCATTTCCGGTTTACGGAAATTGAAGATGGCGAGACTAAATTTTACGAATATTTACGATCATCAATCGCAGCACGTATGTACGTCCCTGCTACGTGATCACGTGAATTAGGTGTTATGCAGCACTTTCGTATTTCCGTGAAACGTGATCACGTGAATTTGAACATCAATTGTAATGCGATTGCTTGTGATAGCCCTTGTCCACATAATGCGCCCGCTACACAAAGTCCTTAAAACCAAACAAAGCATCCACGTTCGCAAAGAGCAACTCCACATTAACCTCCTCAATCAATTTCTTGCGTATCCGCTCGACTGCTCAACTCCCAGTCATTGTCATTTGCAGGATAAAGGACGATTAACCACCCCAAAGGCATCCCTAAGCTGATCAGGCTCTCATAAGTGCATACACAAATGTCTACCATCAAATGTCTGCTATATCAAAAGTGGTTTCCAGAGTCTACCGCCCCCACCACCCATGTCATCCAAATCTCCGATATACGCACCTACAACAATGATCTCGCTGCGACTGCCGGCAAGGGTCATCTCATTTGCGTTCAGCAATCATCCCTAATCTATTAATGAGAGACAGAGAGAGAGGGAGACTAACTATTCCCAGAAGACAAACATTTCCACTGAGAATCGCTTGCACAGTCACTCAGCCGTTGATACTTTGAGCGCCACCACCAATGGCACTGGCAAACCTATTAGAACTGTTAGCTAATGACCCTAATTGAAAACTTCTTCTTCATCGTTGTCAATTGAATTGAATTACGACAGCAGGAACCCAATTGTCAGTGAGCTAAGAGATCCATATCGGTACTCTGGCTGAAATGTAAGCCCCAATGCATTAGTAACGCCAGATACAGCACACAAAGCCATGTACGGGTACGAGATGGCATGCCTCAGGGGATTTAGGACATAATACCGCTCATTCTGGGCTGAGTAAAGTTCATGCCGCACTCATTTCCTCGGGGCAATCAACTTCACATTCGCAATCCCGCATCCATCTGCACAGGCAACGCCCACCCTACCCCCCCAACACACACACAACAGTCCGCTCTAAGCTCGCGTACATTGGAATGTGTAGCTCTCAGCATTGCTGCCGCAATCGCCGTCACCACCCCATCTAGGCCCACAATACCGATTTCCGTCGTGTCGGGTGCGGGGGGGCACGAGGCGTTCTGGGCAAATGTGCTGCGGAAAACTTGAAAAACCAATTTCCAACCAAATATATGGTGTGCACGAGCTGGATTCGGCTCGGCCACCGAGGCTCTGTCATGCAATAAGGATAACTTTCGGACTTTCGGGAATTTAAAGTCATATACTGTCGCCTTGACTGGGGGGGGGGGGGGGGGGGGAGAACGGCAGGACGGCTGGTAGACATTCAATTTGGCACACCACCTATTGCCATGGATTTCGGCAGATAGACGGGGGCTAGGTTGTTTGCTTTTCTTTTCTCCCGGAGAAAAGAATAACGTCAAAGTGACAGATACATGCTCACGCTCTGTTCGCACCTGAAAGAGGCCCCAGTGTCAAGAGATGGACGAACGAATGAAAGACAAATGGTCCTGCCGGCTGGAAGCGGGTCGGACACCGGTATGCCTGTGTTTTGCTTCGCCTCTTGGGACTGAGAATCCTCCAGCTGTCAACCGCACAGGCTTGTCGTGCAGGCAACCACCACGCCCGACCCTTCTTCAAAAGTTTTATGAGATTTTTCAACTCCCACCAGCTGGGCTGGATCGACTGCTCGACGGCTACGTGGCAAAGGGTTAAAGGAGAAGGATTTCCTGAAATATTTCATTTATTCGTTGTTGTTTTTTTTTCGAGTTGTTTCATTCTTTTGTTCCCCACTCGAGCAGAAGACTACACGGGCAGTTATGCTTTTGTTTGCGAGAATATGGGGCACCCGGTGTTTGTTTTGAAGTTAGGTTCGGGCAGTCTCCACTCTCCACTGTCTCGCACTGGGTCAATGTGTGAGCGTGTTTTCGGTTCGTTGGAATCGACAAATTGAATTAATTATGTGTGCACCGACTGGCAGGTCAATTGGTTGCCCTATGGTGCACGGTTGCCACGTAGAAGTTGTGTTTTTTTTGTGGGCCTGTGGCTGGGAAAGGGCTGCTCTGCAGTAGGACTTTGCATGGGGCTTATTTAGGTTAACAGTTCGTCGCTCACAATGTGGTGCATTGAGACAACCACCGGCGGCTGGGGTGACGGCTGGGGTAATTAAACAAAATATTATAAATTGATTGCGTGGTATTGAACAGAAGGTGACACTGTACTTAGCGTTGAGGCTATTCATTGCTAAATTTTGTGACAACGCATAGATTCAATGTGTGGTGGAGACTACAAGGACGGGATGCCAGCAACGATCCCTGTCGATGCAGAGTACTCAGGGTGCCTCCAGGACAGCCTCCACAACAATCGTTGAGGTGAACCAATGTATGCCTTGGCGGTGTTGGAATAAAACCAATTGTTACGGAAGAGCAAGCAGTCTCTTAGCAATGGACGGACATACAACCACGGCACGGTGCGAAAAAGGACACCAATTTGCGAGTGTGTTCCTGGAATGTATTAACATTCTATAATCCGGGGGCCGCTCATCCACTGGAAAAGATCCTCAAGCAGTGCAAGGCGGAATTGCTACTATCCAGGAAATATGCTGGATAGCAGAGGTGGCACAGCTGTCACAAAAGGTTGGACATATTGGGATGCGGATTCGACTTTCAACCGATAAGTTATCGCCTGGCTGTGATCCACATCCAAAGCAGATTCTACAACATCAGCCCTATATGTGCTCACGCCACTATCAACGAAGCTGAAGACTCTGTCAAAGAGAACTATTACGACCTCTTGGACGGTGCCTACGGAGCCTGTGCGGGGTAAGATGTCAAAATCATCCTCGACGACTTCAAAGTCAAAATTGGAACGTGAGAGAAAAGCACAGCCTCCATGACAAGACAGCAGATATCAACTTCTGACTCAGAGAGCAAAGAGCAAAAGAAATCCGCACAGCAACCTGGCGATCTCCGGACCAAATCGAGCTCATTGGCGTAGGGCATGCGTCAAATATCGTGGAACATCCTGTACGAACATTCAGGGGACAAACGTCGACTCCCACCATTTCCTCGTGGCAGCCCGATTCAGAGCTCGACCGTTCAATGTGAGAAGGCTGCACCAGCCAACAAAGAAGAGTTTTTACATTGGTCACCTGAGCACCCGGGAGATTACCAAAGCCTATGAAGAGCAATTAAGTGAAAGATTCTCCGATATGCCTACGTCAAACACCAAACGCCAACGAGATGTGCTGCTTGCACTGCCGCTGGGCCATCAAAGAGGGGCGAAAACTATTTTAAACTACCTATCTACCACCTCTGACAAGAAGTTTTGCCAAGTTTGATGGCTGTCCTCGGGTTTTAGGGAAGGTACCTAGAGTCTTCGAAACTGTCAGGGTAACATTGTCATTTGTAACTGACTGCTTCCAACTTCCAACAACTGCTGACCAGGAGAGAGTGAAAGGGATTCAAGGAATATCACCTAGCTTTGAAGAAGTCGGCACAATCGAATACGCGGGAAATTGAAAAAGTTTCTGCCAGTCCTCGTGTATTTTTTTAAAATCATTTGTGAAACAAGCACCTTTTTGTCTCACAGTGGCAATCCTTCCTGTTCTTGGACAACTCGCAAAACTGTTCGTGGAAAACGCATTCATATCGCTGTCTGGAGGCAGATGAAGGTAGGTATTAATGTACCCTGAAGACCTTGGCGCCGTGGATCACGCCCAACTCGCTTGGTATGATTTTTCTGTAGTGCGACCTTCTTTGATTCGTAATACCATCCAGATTCGTATAAGAGTCTTAGGAGGCTTTTCAGTTCAACACCGCCTATGTCATCAAGCTGGAACGGGAATGACGGACTATGCTGGCGTCATTAGAAGCCCAGTTCAAAAGTTCTCTTATCTGGGTTCTGGGTCATAGGAAATGAAGAGTCCGATAGCTGGTTAGGCAGGGAACTGCCTTTCAGTGATCGCTTGCAGAGGAGGTGCATATACCATTACAAACAGTCAAGGCTAATATTTCGACGCACTTCCTTGAAATAGCAAACATCAGATGGGGCAGACAGCCAAACTGTACAACATCCAGAAAAATATGGCCTGAACCGATGCAAAACAAAAGATATTCTCCACTGAACTCGTCATGATATCGCTAATTGGTTGCGGTCCATACGGGACACTGGCCGATAGAAGACCATGCCAAGCTAGGTATCCCACATAATACCCATTGAGAGGGAGCCCTCAGCTCTTGTTAGAGCCAGACAGCGAGAGCTTGGCACTAGAGTTGAGCTAATTGCGATTTTATATTCACAGCTTAGACTGCGATTTTGGGTTGTGAATTCAAACAAAACATAATATATGAATGCGTATATTCACAGAAGACAACCATAAATGAAATACACGACTGCGAGTTCCAACATCACCTTAACGACGTTCTTATTTACTTGGCTGTGAAAAAGTAGCAACTCAATCGCAATCGCAGTTTAAATTAAAATCGCTGTTTAAATCACAGTCGATCGCAGACTGTGAAAAAAATCGCAGTTAGTGATTTTTGGCTCAAGTGTACTTGGTACATTCTTGAAATCACTGTTCAAATCGCAGTGAAAAAGATCGCAGTTAGTGATTTTTTGCTCAACTCTACCAGTTACACTTTTCTGCAAGTCACTTGATGAGACTTCTGCGAACCACCACGTTTACGTAACTACCATCAACTCTACGAAGAAGTGCTTTGTAAGACCTACCCTATTTTCCTTGCTAGGGCTGGGCACTCGCTGAGTTCATATTGATCAGACTGTCTGCAGCTTCTGCAAAATTCGTTGGCCGGTATGTTCAGATGCAGTGCATGTGTTCCTATCCCACGGTGAACGGATCTCTTCATTGGGGTCAGCGTCGGCCATAGAGTCCTTGCTGCAATACCCAGCCATTGCTCCATCCAGAGCTTCGTATTCTAATTTTTTTTTCCTTATGGAGCTAAGTATACGAGATTGCCAGAGACTCTCCCTCATCAGACCCAATATTCACGAGACTGTCCGCTTTTTCATTTCATTGGATGCCACTGGTACCCTGGTACTCACAACTTCGATGTTAAAATGTCTGATGCTATGGCCCTTATTGCCTCGTTATATATTTGTCGGTTATTTTGTGATCTCTCAACGCAAGTGCTGCCTCATGTACCGCAGACACTTCGGCTTGAAAAACGCTACCATCGTCTCTTATGGGCATGGGGCGGATTACTCGAAATAAGTTCGGAGGTATACCATTGAGTGCGCTCCAATTTGCGTCGGAACACACATACAACATGGATGTGCTTACTGAAGATGCTTGGTAAATGCTCTCAACGGTTATTGTTGTTCATGTCATTTCAAAATTCTAGACAAGTCATATTGCCATAAAATTCCACTTAACAGGCAACGTTTGAGGAATTTGATTGATTCCTGCCTTCGCTGCCTGACCTCTCCTAATCACAATTTCTTCCAAACGAAACCAAGCACAACTCGCTTTTGAAATTACAAGCGACCATGCACCAAGCTATTTTCAATAAAGGAATTCCGCGCTCAGCTACATCTGTTCCAATGGCAAAACGCGAAACACGATACGCTTGCATGGTTAACTACGTTTTGGCATCCGCCCCTCTAGACTTCCGGGTGCAACGAACTCTATAAGCCACCAGCACATCGACTGCGACACATTCATCGTTATTTGTTGCCTACTCTACTAGTCTCCCGTAAATTAATTAAAAGGACACAGTCCTATTCAGCAGTCCCCTATTCAGCGCCGCGCCGTTTGATATTTCGCTTAGCGGTTCGGTTATGTAACGTCGTCCTTATTTTATCGCTCTGTCAGAGTGAAAATAGAAGATAATTGGATAACAAGTAGCGGTGCCGTTGCAGACGAACGAAAGGAATGAAGCGCAAATGAAAAATGAAAAAGAGAAGACCGGAAATATTAAGGACTAATTGGTCAATAGGATGTCGTCACACTCTACTGACGGTCATAATTCTTTCGTGCTCCTTTGCTCATCGAACATAGCAGAGCGACGGCGAACGGAGGACAAGATGAATTAAGAAACGGACAATTCATTCATGTCTTCATTTTTGCGGAGCACAGCAAAACTACGGATGTGCTCAAGTACTTTAAATCATTGTTTCTCTCGTTCGGGTGAGTGGGTGGCGAACGATGGACGATGGACGGTGCTGGAAATGAAGCAAAGAAAAACCACTAGAGACGAGACACACTCGCACAGGCACTCGCACTCAAATCGAGGAAGGATGTCCGCCCTGGATAGAAACAATTTGCCAACTCAAGTAATTATCCAATTGTACAAGGATACTGCTGTCTAATTGCCACCATTCTAGTTAGGATGTGAACAAAGGCAAGACTAAAGGCAAAGGCAAAGAGTAACACAAGCAAAAAAAAAAAAAAACAGAAAAAAAAGAGAAAAGAACTCTAAATGTGGATGTGAAATTGGTTGTGATTTCAAAAAGGGATTGCTAATCAAAGGACACGCGACGCCTCAATTGCTACATTTCTCTCTCTCTCTCTCTCTCTCTCTCTGCCTCTCGAGTGTACCGGGATAAATTGTTGAAGGACCATCGAAGGGTTGCAACGACTACCCGACCGGCCACCCATCAGTGTGTGGCAAGCTGGGAGACACAGTGAGTGCCATTCGAATGCCACTCGAAATCCTGCAGTGGATAGAGAGTGTCGTTTTATCATGAAGTGCTGTTGGTTGGAGTTCGGTTTTTTCCACACTGTGCCCCCCCTCTTGTGGGATCCTTTGCCATGCCATTCCCATGATGGTCAATATCATCATCTTCTTTGCAATGTTGCTGTATGGTCTCTCATCTAACCCAGACAATGCGGTAGAACTGCTCAAAGGACGAACGAATGGGAACGGACGGAATGAGAAGAGCTTAGTGCACGGAACGTGGCCGAATGAGATGCAGGACTCTTGCTCGAATTAATTTATTAGACTCATTTGTTCTAGTCACAGAGCGGAAGGACACATATAAAGTGGCATCAGTCGAAGGAACGTTTGAGGAAGCAATTAAGTGGGAGTTTGAGACAGTTTTTCATACAAAAAAAAGCCAATCGTAACCTCTTCCTAGTTCTTATTCGTCTTCTATGAGTACTTACTTTGATGGAGTCACTTACAAAAACAAAAAAAGCAGAATGACTTGAAGAAATTGGACGGCAATTAATATTAATATTTGGACATGAACGACATAAACGCGCGATGGAGTCTTTGTTCCTCGATTGCTAATATTCGACCGATAGCAATGTTTAGCTCCAATCGGAGTGAGTTTTGTGGCTGTTTCGTTACCGCGGATTCATCACAACACATCAGAGACCAAGGAACAACCAAGATAGTGGGTTACTCCGGATCCAGAATCGATCAAGAATCAATCCGTCACACACAACCTGGGACAAAACATCACAATCGATAGCTACAATTTAGAGTTAGTCAGTTTATCTACCCCGGGGCAAACATGGACACCATGTATGACATCTTAGCGGAGTTCCGACGTAGAATCGCCCTTGGCAACCAATGGTACTTCGGTTTATTAAAACAACTTGGCTGAAAACTCGTGAATCGAAGGATAAAAATCATGCTCTACAAAACTCCTGACTGGCGAAATAGTCATGTAAAGGGTGATTTTTTAAAAGCTATTGGAGTTTTTAAAAAAATTCAGAAAAATGCATGAAATCTTTATTTGAATCCATAGTACGGTCCACATAATTTAATGTTTGAAGATTATTTCATGCAAATGTTGACCTTGACTGCGCCTCAAATGGTCCATCCGCTTAGTCCAATTTTGGCATACTCTTTCCAACATTTCGGCCGGTATCTCACGAATAAATGCGTCAATGTTGTCTTCCAATGCGTCAATTGAAGCGGGCTTGTCTGTATAGACATGAGCTTTAACATAGCCCCACAAAAAATAGTCTAAAGGCGTTAAATCGCACGATCTAGGCGGCCAATTGACCGGTCCCGAACGTGAAATAAAATGTTCACCGAACTCGCCCCCCAATAAGTCCATTGTTGCGCGTGCTGTGTGGCATGTGGCACCGTCTTGTTGAAACCACATGTCATGCAAGTCAAGCTCTTGCATTTTGGGCAAAAAAAAGTTGAATATCATCTCACGGTAGCGCTCACCATTCACAGTTACGTTACGATTCGCAACATCTTTGAAGAAGTACGGTCCAAAGATGCCACCAGTCCATAAACCGCACCAAACTCTCACTTTTCCTGGATGCATTGGTAGCTCTTGCAATTCTTCTGGCTGATATTCACTCCAAAATCGACAATTCTGCTTATTTACGTACCCATTGAGCCAAAAATGAGCTGACCATAAAATGGAAGAAGCGCGCGATGAACTTTCTTAACAGAGCACGCATTTTCTAATAAAATTCAATAATTTGCAAGCGTTGTTCGTTTGTAAGACGATTCATGGTTAAATTATAGACCAAACTGAAGATGTTTGACAGTGAAACAAAACACGAAACGTGCGTCAGCTGTTTAAACCAGTGTCGCCAAAAAGATAATAGCTAAAAAATCACTCTTTATATGGACGAAGGCTGGACGATAAGCAAAACAGCAAAGCTAATTCTTGGTTCTTTCCAAAGAATCATCGGAGCTGTACCAAGATGTGGATGTAGTTCGGATGCCAGGAACTGCAGACTACACTGGTTCGGTCACATCGAGCGCATGGAAATATGCTCCAGCTGAGAGGGTCTTCGAATCGGAGCCTCCTGGTTCGAGAAGGATTGGAAGAACCTCCGGTATATAAGAAGTTATCGCGGACAAGATAGCTTGGCCTTGATAACTGGAAGCAGCGTGTCCACGCCCGTCAGCGATGGTAGGCAGCTATTGCTCGGGCTCAGATCATCCTTGGGTCGTCGGGATGAGAAATAAGTTCGGACAATGTTCGACGCGCTTCGCCCATTTTACGATCGCCATAAGAACAAAAATTCTCGAATTTAGGACGATACCAATCCACATGAGATCGAAGAGCGCCAATGTGTCCTGTTCGGTGTGGCTTTTGGGTTGGCGGTGTCATCGGTCCATATTTCTTTGCTAACGACATTGGCCAGTCCATCACCAGGCCAGTCCACGGCGAGTACTATAGGTCGACGATTACCAACTTCTTTTGGCCTGAATTGTATGAAATGGACACCAACGACATGTGGTTTCAACAAGACAGCGCTACGTGCCCCAAAGCTCACGTCATGCATTCTGCACGAGCAATTCCAGGGCATGGTCGTCTTACGATGAGAACTGGCCACCGAGATCGCGCGATTTGACTTTTTCTTGTGAGGTTTTCTGAAGTCGCAGGTCTATGCGAATAGGCCAGAAACAACAGCGGCCCTTAAGCCAACATAGCCCAAGCCATGGGTCATGTTCAGTCTGATTTATGCGGCAGAATCATGGAAAAATGGACATTTCGGATGAGACCCATCCTGAGTAGACACGGCGGTGTATATTCCACATATAATGGCATCGACGGACCTTCCAAAACGAAAAAAAATATGATATCTTTTTTTAGGTCTAGTAAATAAAAAAAAAGGTAACTTATTTTACCAACAGATGGCTTTTGTAATTTATATCTCGCGTTGTATATGTCCCATCGCACCAAACTAAACGGCGTTAGAATGATAAGATTTCGTACTAAAAAAGCTTAACGGATAGCTTTGTTATTGATTGACTCAGTGTTGTTTGAGGACACGTTCAAAATTGACACCAGCAATCAGAAAATACGCCACATTTTATTGTTTTTCTTCGACAAAGGCGAAAACGGAAGCCTGGCGACTGAAATGTGAAACTGAATAATGTTTGTAGTCTTAGTAGTGCTGATACTGCAACAGTATCATGCAGCACAGCACAGCAAAAGTATCATGCACCAGCAAAAATATCATGAGCAGTTTTGGTTCCGTCGATTCCATTGCGGTAATTTCGGTCTCAAAGATGCACCACGCTCTGAAAGGCCAATTGTCGAGAATGTCTATAAAATCATGGAAATCGTCCAGTCTGACCTTCATGTAAGCACTGTTTCGATTACCCATGAACGAAAAACAATTTGAAACCATTTGAACAAGGCTGTATACAAAAAGAGGCTCGACGCATGGATACCACATGAGTTAACGCCAAAGAACCTCATGAAGCGAATTTTTTTCTGCGAATCACTGCTAAATCGAAACAACAGGCGGATGTTAACGGGCGACAAAAGTGAAACAACAATAAAAGTGAAAACGGTCGTGGTTGAATCGCGCTGAATCACCAGGAACGTTTTGCTGTGTGTTTGGTGGCATTGCCATCTAACAATCTACTATGAGCTGATCTCCTACAGCCACCCTCTTAATTCGGATCTGTAATGTCAACAATTGGACTGTCTGATGGAAGCAATCGCTCAGAAGAGACCATCTTTGGAGAGCAATTGGAAGAAATCGCTCAGAAGCGACCAGCTTTGGAGAGCAATTGTGTTCCATCAAGACAACGCCAGGCCACACACATCGAGTGCGACTCGCCATCCGGGAGCTTGGTTTAAAGGTCCTTATGTATCCACCTTCTAGCCTGGACCTAGCACCAAGTGATTACCACCGGTTCCTGTCCACGGCGAACGATTTTGCTGACTTGTGAAACAAGACTCTCTCAGTTTTTCACCAGTATCCATACAGCTTTGGCGATAGATTAGCAACACATAATCAGATTCTCAAATTTGGCCGTACGGAGTTGGCATAAAACTGTAGGTCCCTTCCACTCGTGATAGAACAATAGCACGCACAACACGAGTGGTTGCTGAGAAGCTAGGCCCAGGCCCTATACGGGCTGTAGCGCCACCCATAAAAAAATCCAACAAAACGGCGCATATTCGACCTAAATCGGCAAAAACAATGGATTTCTTTTTACTACACCTAATATTCGCTAGGAAGCTCTTAATGAAAGATCCTTCAAAAGTAACAATCTAAGCGACGACTATGTGGAGGAATAAATGAAGTCACTTACTTATCAAACGACCCTCATTGCCCTGCAAAATGAACCACTCCTTATCTAAGTCCTTTCACCCACTGCGGGACTCAGCAACAGTCGTAATTTGTTTGTCAATTGTCCCACAATACCCTTCCAGTTCGCCAGCTTCCGAATCAGAGCGCACTTCAATTTCAAAAACGTCACGCCTCACGTCCAAAAGTGATACATACCTGCAATAAAAGAACACACATTTCATTTCGTTAGTACATATATCACAGCATTCGAATACAGTTATAGAATTTGCCAACAACCCCTCACCACCACCAGCAGTTGGCAACCCCAAGAGATAAGATTTAATGTAAGCACTTGAGAACGGAAAATACAGAAAAAAGAAAGGGAAACGTAAAGGATTCATTCCCAGGATATCCTTCGTAAATTCAATCAAAATATACGAACAGAATAATAACACAGGCACGCGTCTTTATTAAACCGAAATCCAGAAATTCAAAACAAATCATTTCGACGATGTGAATATGAAGAAAATCCAAAGCCACCAACGAAAGGATAACATTTGTACCACTTTCTAGGAGTTTAAGTTCTCAGCACGCCTGATATCGTCCTCTGCTGTCGTCGTCGTCGTCACTGTGGCTGGGTCTGGGTACGGGTGCTGGGTGCTGGGAGCTGGGTGCTCGACCGGAAGGAGGGGGACTGGAGAAAGAGTGAAAGAAATGTGTCCGATACACATTTAAATCCATATGTCAAAGTCAGCAGGGATATGAAGCACGAAGGAAACAAACGAAATAAAATTACGTGCCCTGTTTAAATTATACAATTGTATCCATGGACGCTGGGCCAGCATCACCATCAGCATCACCATCAGCATCAGTAGCAGTAGCAGGAGCAGCGGTAGCAGCAACACCAGCAGTGCTGTTACCGCTCTACCATCACCACCATCATCATCAGCATTGGGCCAGTGTCAGCCCTAAAGGCTGCCGAGAGTGTAAGTGGAAGCAGTGGTGTCTACGTGCTACTACGTGTACGACAAAAAAGGACGAAGACCGTGCCAAGGAAGTCCTTCATCCTCTGAACACACACATGACGCTTCCATACATGCGGAGCTTTGTTCCACTTTTTGGCGGAGCCAGCACAACTAACTCACTGAGCTAACATCCCTTTCATCTGGCATCAAATTACCATCATCCCTCCGACACTCCTTTCCCCACCCCCATCATCCGGTACCACTGTGGGGTGCATACATATATCTGTACACACATGTCCGGGTTGCCTTGTGCACATTACAAATGTCCTGCAATCTGTTATCGAAAAACGGTGGCATCCAGTAACCCCGGTCGATGTCTCCCCAAGGACACCCACAGGCGCGGCGCGGCGCGGCGTAGGATGAAGCTGCAGGTCTGTTATGATAGCACGTTAGTTATAAATAAATTCAAGCGAGTAAATTATATTTATTTACGTTGAATGCGTACTCACAACGTGGAACTCCGCAAGGCAGCGAGCGATTCAAATTGTGCGTTCCCACGACCGACTCGTACGCTGCACATTCATAATAAAAAAAAAAAGCAAAATTATTTACGCCATGAAAAACGACAAAAATACGCCGCACTCAGATCCTCGCAAGGCGACCGAAGATGCTGCGGAGCTCCGGAGCTGACATGTATTCAAAATTTACATACTTTACCCCAAGAGTAATTTCCGGTCAAGTCAGATGGCATTGTTGGGGATTGATAGGGAACTTTTGGCACTGACACGTGATGAGAGGATGTTTATTTGCTTGGATTGAGTGTCACGTAGGCGATGCTACAGTGGCTCCCCCAGGGAGGTTAGATTATTTCCTTGAACATCATGTTTTGGGTACATTTTTGGTTGCAAACGAACTATCGATAGTAAACGAGTGAGTTTATGGGGTGTACGTTGATGGCTAACACCGGCTAAGCTCATGCCGAGCAGGAAGGAAGTCGAGGAGGGATTGCGAATGCGATGGACACACATTTTGTATCCTGTATCCTGTATTTGGATCGTTCACATTTTAGTTTCCTATTGAACTATACATCAATCGGCGTTAAGTGTAGCCTACTTCAGTCGATTTCAACATTTAAGGGCGCCCCTTACCGGTGACAAAATAAGCATTTAAGGTCGTGTCGATAGCACAAAGATGGGTGGCACAAGAAGTTTGAAAACCATGACTTTAAAAGGAGACACTCTTATTTGACACCGGGAATGTTCTATTAAGGATATCGTTCATCTCGGCAAAAATGGTTAGCAGTTGAGTAGACCAGTAAGGCCGAATGAATTTTGCCTACGACTCTCAAGAAGTGCATCGATCGATAGGCACCGTCCACAATCAGTTCGTCAATTTCAAGGCCGTAGAGAGTTGACCTATGTCGTGTCTGGTTTTGACATCGTGTCCTGTGCAGGACGACGGTGGAGAATTCTAGTTGCTCCATCACGGTCGCTAAGGAATCTCTGACACCCTCAATGTCGAAAAAAACGTTTAGGCCTTGTGACTTATTCAACACCATTCTTGCATGACTCACAAGTCAACACTGGGGGCACGATCTCTCAGAAGTCTGTTTTGCTCTCAAATTATTCAGATGACGTTGACGTGATTGATCGAACACAACAAGCCGTCAATGTGGCGCTTGTTATCATCAATGAGACGGAAGCAGTAAAGGAGTTAAAAACGTGTAAAAAAGTATATCCCTTCTCCAGAAAGGACAGCAACATCATCGTTTTAGGCATTTAACTCCGATCTCAACTTCAACGTCTATCTCGGCATCGCGATCGGTACTCGTACTCGCAATAACTCTTGCCAACCGCAGTTTCTCTGAACTCAGAAGGCAATCGAGTTATAGAGCCGCCATTCGAAGGATCAAGCTGACTTTATATAAGGCATTGATCATCCCAGTCCCATTCTATGGCGCAGATGCATGGACAATGTCAGTGATGTGGTGTTGCGATGCTTGCTTCTGTTTGTATTAAGGGCATCTGGAGGAGAAGACAAATGTGTACAAGTGAGTAATTGATTAACGTGACCTCCCGTCGATAGGAATATATCACGAGGTCTTTTACTCTCAGGACCAGTTTGCTACGCTGGACCGGACGCCTTAAGTAGGAAACTCAAGTGAAGTGAAGAGGCCGATCTAAAACATCAGCTTCTCGCAGTTATTTGCAACTCCACGCAGATTTGGAGCATATACCTTTCACGTCTCGGACTCGCACACGTTACAAACATTGATGTGATAAAACTTCACCACCTCTCCCCTTAACTTTGGGTGTTAAATCACAGCCACCACGACACTCCCACTTGAAGGCCAACCTACACCGATCAGGCTGAAACCTATGCGGGTCTCAGGAGCTTTTCTGATTTCTATAGTTCCTGGGCAAGCTACTAGTAGGATGCCATAACATTATATGGCACGTCGTTCTAGTTTCCACAATCTATGATCAAGATTGGGCACTGTCCACATAATCCTCTATTTGCGAGCTTGTAACCATAACGAGCACGAGTGTGGTTGAAACCCGTAGCTTTTAGCTCAGGATTTTGGTTGCGTCTTACGACAGTCATGCCTTGCCTCGGGTATATTCTAGACTCTATCCGATGGGGTAACAACCATGTACAGTAGCATGAGTCTAGCCACAGGTCCATGGATTCAACGCATAACGAGGCTGAGCCTTGTAGAGCGCATGTACAACTTAGCTTCGAGCCGAAGACACTTCGATTCAGAGCCAGTGGTATATGGCAATAGAGGACGTCAGCATCCAAGGTGGCCCTCACTAGTTGAGACGGTCATCAACCAACTTGTTAAAATTCGTAGATTTACTGATGGCAACCTTCTTACTTATCCCGCCTGCGAACCATGAAGGGTCTCCGCGTCAACTGAAGCTGCCTTCCACCATTACTATTCGCGGACACGCTGCTTCCAGTCATCAAGACCAAGCTGTCTTACGTCCGCGATGTCTTGCACCTTAAACCCATATTCGGTATACATCCCCTTCTCGAATCAGAAGGCTTGAATTGGAAGACACTCTGAGCTGGAGCATTATGTAGTCATGATGACGATGTCATCTACGTAACCCAACAGTTGGACTGATTTGTAGAGGATAGTGACTTCCGTGACTAGAATTGCCCGCCGCACTATCTTCTCCAGTACCAGATTGAAGAAATCACACGACGGTGCATGTAGTGTCCTCGACGGCTTCAATGTCCTCGAACTAAACTGAACAGAGCATCGCGTCGTTTAAAGTCGATAAAAGCATGGTATGACATGATGTGAAACTCGCTATACTTTTCCAGTATTTCCCTTAGAGTGAATTTTTAGTCTATCGTTGATTTTCCGGAAACCGCAATGCTACGTGCCGATTAATGGTATGCAAGGCGACTAGAGACGTTCACACAGTACACTGGACGGCATCTTACAGGGAACTCACAGTGGGGCAATGTCGGAAAAATATATTCATATCAACAAAAAGGAACCAGAACTGTTTCCTCATAGAATTATGAAATAGTTCTGGTGCCTTTTTGTTTATTTTAAGTTGGAAAGACGGTAAAGAGCTTTCTGTTTCACCCAAAGATCGTCGGTTCTGATGCATGAAAGTAGAAATGATATAAAGGACACTTCCTTATTGAATGTGAGGCCAAATTGCATGATTCCCATTGAATGTTTACTTATTTCTTTGTCAATTATATACGTATTCTATATCAGTCTGCTTTATCCGTAAAGATAATGAACATCATAGAAAAAATTATTTTTTTTTCAATTCTTGTGCATTTTTTCATCCTGAATCGAATGAGGACTCACCGTTCTGGAGATATACATTTTTTCCCGCTTTTTGGCCATTCTACCCCACTGTGCGACACTGAGCAAGGGTATCCCTTTAGTTTTTGCGGGAGATAATGTCGCTGTTTTTGTGGATGGGCATGGCGGAGCTGATAGGGATTGCTGTCGTCCTCCCAACTTCTGCAGATGATCTGGGGCATGTTCCCTACAAGAACATCGCCACCGGCCTTGAAGAGCTCTGATTTTTTAGCTTGTTTATGCACTACTTCGTCGGCTTTCTTCGTCACTCATACATCACTCCGTCCGTACGTCAAAAGATGAAAAAATAAATGACATCAGGACCATGATAAATGTCACTCTTATTTTCAATATTTGAACTCAAACTGGCATTCACCCGGTTTGAATGCCACCCCTTCATGTAAGGCCCATGTAAAGCCTTTCAATGAAGCCCACAACCCCGTCTTAAAGGCCAGATTCTCTAATAACATAGACACACCTAAGCCCTTCAACTAATTTGTGTTTGCTCTTGAAGTGTCTACTTTGCTGTTGTGCTGTGTTTGAGAAACCTCTCGGTGCATATGCTTCAAGCCAACCACTTGTGTGCACGAGGGGTGCCTCGGTTTGTTTTACACTACACGATGCCTTCAGCGCTGAGCGTTGAACGTGGAGAGGCGTGTTACCAAAGAAATTAAATATACTCGTACACTGTACGGACAAGGAAAAAATCGTCACAGGAGTGACGTGTGTTTTTATTTGTCTCCACCATACATTTCACATTCCTCAGACAAACACACGCGGAAACATCACAGAAAGCAAACGAAACTTTAGCTTGCACACTCCTGCAGGTAGTTGTCCTGAACAAACACCTAATTGCAATGTTGCTGCAGGATGCGCTCTCGTGTAGTGGCACTTCAGACAATTCTCATTAATGTTACTTTACAAATTTTATTTGTTCTCGTTACTCTTGTGCGGGTGGTGTCCTGGTTTTTTTTTATCTGTGTCGGACCGAGGGTGGAGGGAGGGTGGAGAGAAAATCGTTGCAATGGACAACGTGTGATTGGAATCCACCAGGATGATGGTTTGTGTTTCTTCCTTTGCCTTCTGCATTTCATTTGATGTTATCCCGGGGAAGGTTCTTTGTTTTTGCTGACGTGTAATTACAGTGCTTAGGGCCCGCTTACATTGTTGTAAGACCACAGATTTAAGCTGTGCTGCATGTGAAGGGAACGAGCTCAGGCAAATGCAAAGGTGCTTTGCTGGCGTCTCATTGTGTGTGCGCAATGCGAGTTGCATTGTGGGGGCGATGGATGCGAACCTGTCGAATGCTTGATGTGATAATCCAACAAATCCTGGAAAAGGGGACAGAAGGAAAACGTTCCTGCAGATTCTTCTCATTCTATTCACTTTGACAAGACGCACTGTCTGATGGGATTTTAAATTTCAGCTGATTTAAAAGCCATTTCAATTTTCTGCTTTTCCGGCGGTTAACTGTTGACAAGGGAAATTGGTAAAACTATGTGTACATAAGTGCTGACAGTTCATTGAGTGTCAACAATGACTCGACAAAGGGGGGCAGATATACAGGGTGGGCCATCTAGTGGATTTTTTTCTGAATCATAGGTTTCTTTGACACTGAAATTTTGATAGGAAGTCAGTATCATACGTCCGGCGACCGATGTAATGCCAAAAATCCGGAAACGATTCAAGCACTTAAGGCCAATATCATCCAAGCAATCCGTGAACTACAGCCCGAAACCATCAATCATTTCTTGGAAAATTTGGGTGACATAATGCGCAACTGCGAAGCCAGCCAAGGTAGCCACTTAGGCAAAGTTGTAAAGTGTGGTTAAATTTCAAGGGCCGATGTTGAATGTGAACCACACCTAAACGTCAAGTTTTTTTCTGCATTTCATTTGATATTTCTCAATTTCAGTCTAATTCAATTTGAACCATGGAAAGATACACAATCGATCAACACGTTAAAGTTATTCAAGCTTATTATGAAAATGGGCGTTCAAATCAAAATGCATATCGTGCACTTCGTGATTTTTTCGGTCAATTTAATCGTCCAAATGTGCGTACAATCGGAAAAATCGTGCAAAAATTTGGGCAAACCGGGTCTGTAGGAGATGTGAAAACACCAGTGCATGCTCGTACAGCTCGTACTGCAGAAAATATTGCTGCTGTTCGCGATAGTGTGCATGAAGAGCCATCCACCTCAACTCGTCGTCGTGCCCAACTATTGCACCTCTCACGCTCGTCGATGATGAACATTATGCATAAAGACTTGCATTTACACGCTTACAAGGTGCAATTGACTCAAGAACTAAAGCCCCTTGACCATTTCAAGTGTCGTCAATGGTCAGAATGGTGGCAAGAAATGGCAACAGTGGATGATCAATTTTCGAAGAAAATCATCGCCATCGCCAGGCACATTTTCAACTCAATAAGCAGAATTGCACATTTGGGCCAATGCTTATTCGAGAGTGAGAGACTAATGCACCCACAAAGAGTGACTGTTTGGTGCGGTTTATGAGCTGACGGCGTCATCGGGCCGGTTTTTTTTTGCAAAATGAGGCCGGTAGGCCAGGCCAGGCAGTTACTGTAAATGGTGTTCGCTATCGTGAAATGATAACAAAATTTGTATGGCCCGAATTGGAAGATATGAATGTGGACGATATGTGGTTTCAACGGTACCACTTGCCACACAGCTAACGAAACAATGGCTCTTTTGCGCGACAAATTCAATGGCCGTGTTATCTCACGTGGTGGCGATGTCAATTGGCCGCCAAGATCATGTGATTTGACACCGTTGGATTTTTTTCTTTGGGGTTATTTGAGAGAAAAGGTGTACGTCTATAAGCCAGCAATAATTCAAGAGCTAAATGATGAGAAAATTCGGCACATTAACGGCATAGAACCTCAATTATGCTTCACCGTCATCGAAAATTTGGACCATCGGATGGAGGTGTGCCGCCGAGGTCGCGGCTGCCATTTGGCCGATATTTTGTTCCATACATAATTGAACCATACCAATATTATCATAATAAAAAGAAATGGCAATAATTTCCTTAGTAATTTGTGTTTTATTCAAAATCAACATCGACCCTTAAAATTTTAATATATTTCATAATCTTAATGGGAATGTTTGGTCTTATTAATGAAGCCATAATACATGGAAGCAATTCAATTTTGATCATTTTATGAACTTTTAAAGAGAAACTTGTATTTGGCCCACCCTGTATTCACATTTCGATGGTTCCGTACCGGAAATTTTCTTAAAAAAGCGAATTCTGAATCTTAAGCAACGACTTCAAAGTCACATTTATTCACATTGCAGTTCAGTGTCTCTGAAACAGGGTGGGAATGGAATCACTTGCGCTGAAGCAAGACACATATGTACATAAACCGATTGAGCACCGGTCCACAAACTTGGTACGTATGTAACTCCTATATCTACAGTAATTCACTCACTGCCTACAAACGTTGTCAATAGACAAGACTTCCCAAGCGGCGGGCACTCTCGATTAAAACGTAATCCCACAAATTGAACTAATTTTCCTCCTGCCATGCCCATTAAATCTCGATGAAGCACTGAATTCCCAGCACACTGCAATACACACAACCCACCGAATGTATTCGATTGTTTCGGTCACACCAGTAAACTCGTCGAAATGTCCCCCCCATTAGACTATCATTAAACGTGTCCACTCCGAAAACTTCATTAAGACTGTGCCCACAAAATGAGGACGCAACCAAACCAACAGACCGACACAGACAGTAAAGGACACAACAGACACCGGGCGTCCTTATGACATACCAGTTAATTAATTACTCAGACGTAATCAACTATTCAGCTATCGTGTATATTCTCGAAATAAGAAGAAGCCTCTTTACCCAAATTAACACCCACCCCACGGGCCAACAGCGTAGCACTCCACACCTGTTTGCCTCACAGCCACTCATAGTCTGTACAATCAAACCTGTGCAACATTAAAATTCAACGTGCCGCGATCCAGCTGAATGCCCGGATTTGGTTGAAATGGAAACGTTTCTCTCACTTCAGAGAGTCATCACAATTCAGTTGCTTCCAGGCTAAGCACACATCCTGGATACGATATACGGCCCCCTCCGTGGTTGCCCCCGCACACCAACAGACGCAAATAAGCACGCAATGAAGAAACTTTCATTAATTTCGGTCAGAAAAGATTTATGAAATATCTTTTCCATTTCATTTAGCCGTGGCTGTGTAGTCACCAGGCACCCCTCAGTCGAGCGCCAATTGGAAATTCAGACGCCGCCACACGGCCAATAATGGGGACACGAAGACGATTCACACTAGGAGAACGAAAGGTGGGCGACTACCCCGATAAAGCACGAAAATCACTCGAGGTTATGACCGTGAGTCATTCGGAGAGCTCCAAGCAGAAGCACTCGCCGCGGCGATGGGAAGACTCTCACAGGCTGCTAATTCGACTTTATTGCACATGATTAAAAGAAATCTCTGGTGTTTTGCTTCGGTTGCCTTCTGCGGAGGTCAGGGAAATCAATTGTGGAGGATTTCCGGGCACCCACCGGCTGCTTCGCAGCTTCACTGGAAGCGCGGAGCATGTGAGGCATTCCGCTGGTTCTCAAGGTGATGATGAAAGGCAAAAAGCGGAAAGTTTAAATTGAATTAGACCTGGTCTTTGCATCCGCAGCAGTACAAGGGTGTGTTTGCTGCTTCGTAACACAGCATCCAGTGCTCGGCGGCGGTTGCTGTTCCTTTGCTGGCCAAATGGAGAGCCCAAAATGGGGAAGCTCATTTTGGGGAAATAATTTGGCGGCGATTAAATGTACCGGCGTGTATGTAGTCCTCTTCGTGGTACCACCACCACCACAGACTGAGGCTGAGAGTCATTTGTGCGCGGAAATTGTCGGCTGTAGCCGAACAACTGCGCCAATCGAAATATTTGACTAGGGACAAGATAAGTTTGACCGAATTCACGGAGCCAATCCAAGGGGATCCAATTAACAATTAGATTAGGAAATGATTGGTGGTTCATAAAATAATGCAAACTGATACCAGTGCAGGGTGTGGGACAAAATAAATCCTTGTTTTTTAAGCCATTTAAGCCATCCATCCGCCATATGGGAAAATAGAAGGATTACAACAATTCCCACTCGATTTAATTTTTCAAAATGTCCTCAAGACAATGAATGATTCATAGAAACGTCGATAATTTAAGAATAACGAGACGAATATATGAGATCCAGTGGTGTACAGAGACATTTCAGTCGCCTGGCTTCATGGAGAAGAAGATAGGCCAGGCTTAGCTTGGTAGTTTGCAGTTGAACCAGAGATAGGCCATGCCTGGCTTGATGGAGAAGGCCACGCATGCCTTGGTGGTTTGCAGTTGAACAAGGGATTTTTTTTGTCTCCCTAGACCTTCGGCAAGACCGGAAAATTCATTGCAATCCTTGCAACTACAACAGATAATATTTCTGGTGAATGCTCAGGCTTGGTCTTAAAGCGGACAGGGGCTAGTTATAATTGTCGTCGCTCAACTTTCATGTATACTTTGCACCAAAAAAGAGCTTACAACCATATTTTTGATCAACTATTTGCCCAGAGTAGATCTCATTTTTTTGCAATGATTTGGTAGCATTTTTTATTGAGGAATGCGTACCGATTTCTATGAATTAATGTTCCAAGTTGAAAAACGAGAAACTCAAAACACAACAGCAATTTCCACACAAAGCTGAGGTGGTTATTTGGGGAGCACCAAATGGATATTTGTATTTTTTTTGAAGTGTTTGAAGTGAACCTTATATTTAGGGCGATGAAAAAGTAGCCTAATCCAGAACATACATGAAAAATCCAACTACCGGCTTTCATTCAAATCCGAACGGCCTTTTCGAAGCTAGTGCTGCAAAAACGTCTAAAACGAGAGAGGTCGTACCTTTTCTCGGATTTTTCATTTTAAAAAAATTCACAGTGTATTGTAAGGATTTTTTAGCCTTTTCATGGCTTATCTTCCAACTGCCACAGCGGCCCAACTAGGCGTACCTACGACCTGTGTACACCTGTGGTTATGTGTTGAGATGTGTATTAACGAAATCCAAAGACTAGAGTGGATCCGACGACATCGAATTTTTCACCTAAAAAAATGTACAGTGTATAGTAAGGATTTTGGAGCCTTTTCATGGCTTATCTTCCAACTGCCACAGCGGCCCAACTAGGCGTACCTACGACCTGTGTACACCTGTGGTTATGTGTTTCGATGTTTATTATCGGAATCCAAAGACTGGAGTGGACCCGTCGAATCGAATTTTTCACCTAAAAAAATCCACAGTGTATAGTAAGGATCGGATTTCGGATTAAATCCTTTTCGTTTAAGGCATTTTTGTATTTGATCAGGGATTTCTCTGGAATTGACTGCAATTGAATCGACGGTCGGCAAATTTTAATTTTTTTTTCATTGTTGACTTAGAACTCTATTACCGTGAATGAAGAAGTGAATATATATATTGTGAATATTTTACAGTTTGGAAGTCTCTTCTTTAAAAGAAAATATCGACAACAGTCGATTATCGATCGACAAATGACACTCGCACTAGGGGCCACAGTTTAATGTGAAAACTGAATAAGTGAACAAACATGTCATTCACAGAAGGAAGGGAAATTATCCATATTACAGTACCGCCTTAAAATGAATAAATGTGACCACAAAATTCAACTCAACAACCCAGCTTGGACTAGGCATGGACGAGTTTGAGTTAATTTAAATTTTTTTATTTAAATTTCAGTAAGTCATTCAAAAACTGACTTTTTTTTGGGAAGGTGTGGTTCACTTTAGGGGTAGACTTTATATCTACTGTGCGCACTGTCTCCAAAACTATCAGAGCCAAAGTGCTTAAAATAATTTTAAATGAAAGTACTCACTGCAGTCGATGCATTTCAGGAATTTGTCAGATTTTTACGAACTTTGGTTTGGAAATGGAAGAGGTACGGGTAAGTTTCCGAATTGGTTCTCTAAATCAGAAAGTGTTAAATGGACCATGACTTCATTTGAAAAGACACATTTTTTGTTACGTCATTCAATGGAGTGCGGCCTCCAGCAAATTGAACCATTTGAAGTCAATTTTAGTGGTCTACTGGGCAATAGACCCATTGTTGCCGCATTGGCCAGTTATGACAGCGATAATGGGTCTGAGATTCGGACCTAATCTGAACTATTTCATTATTTTTTTTCGTTATTCGTGTCATTTTTGTTCTAGGCTCCGTTATTGCAACACTAGCAACAAGTGGACTTAATTTGTAAACAAACCCAAATACAGTGCATGCACGAACTCCTTTTTACTATGGTAGACGGCAAGGTTTGCAGTGCTTTATAAGAATACGATTCCTCCCATAAATGCTATATTTGTGGTGCAACCCCTAAGGAAATAAACAGCGAAAGGATTACTACAACGACACCTGTAGAACAAATGTTCAACTTTGGCATTTCTCCATTGCATTCTTGGATAAGAGCATTTTAGTGTCTATAACACATTAGCTGAAAGCTAGGCAAAAATACAGCTGGATGACGCCGTTGGTTGAGTGCCTGTCCCTGGTTAGACGGGTCCTTGGTTCGAGTCCCAGTGAAAGCAAAGTTAATACGCTGTATTCGGTTTTCAAATCTGGATCAGTAACCATTTGCCGTTGGGATCAAATTAACGGCACTATCATTGTAGTTGTCGATCAGTGGTTGTAGTCTGACTATGGGTATCACACAACATGCTCTAAGTGTGCTGGCGATTTCGCCCGCAGTCCAATTACCTAACCTAGGCATAAATAAGTGGCAAGCAAGATAGCAAGTAGAAAAACATTCAGCAAACAGAAGAACCTGCATACAATCACAATTTCGTGAACGAATGGGGCTATTAGTCGAAATGCCGAAACAAATGGCTAGGAATACCAATGATGGCAACACGGTTTTTTCAACACGCTGAAATAAGCTCTGAGATAACAGGTGTTAACATTTACCTCATCAAACATTTCCTAATATTGCTCGAAGTCATATTGATTGAATACGAAATTGGTACGGACAAGTTTGGAAGTTCTGCCACTGAAACGAAGAATATATATCTACGGGACTATGCCTGGTACTCTATGCCTGTAAACATACATCAATTTTTGATTCAACCAAAATAAATAATCCAAGCATGTATATTTCCACTAGGGCAGTTGTCCGAAACAGCTCAAGAAGCCAGCAATAAGGATTACAGACAGTCTAGAGAGTATTTCAGTCGAAAGACTTCAAGACAAAATTCAAATAAAGATGTCCTTAACCGATTTTTATATTCCGCGGATCCATATTTATCGAGCTGAAGTATAGCACAGAAAAATAAATCCACTCCCACAGGAAAGTATTGCCCTGTTAAAGGGTTCTGAAGAAAGTCAATATCAAAACACTACCGATGGAAACGAATCAGAATGATTTTTAAACATCTTGAATCTTTAGTAAAGTGCCTTATAAGCTTTTAATGTGTTTTCATATTATTTTAAAGGTTTAAATGTATGATTGTAGCCAGGTAGGTAGGTAGGTAGGTAGGAAGTGGTATTAGTGCACTTAGGCCAGAGTAGGCCTTACACCACCACGTGGGTTTCCAGATAGAGAGAAAAAAAGATGAAGGAGATTTATGACAGCCATTTGGCACTCTCTGCAAATTTGGCTAGCACTTTGACTGGTGTTTTGATGAGGTCGCTTAGACTTTCGAAGAAGTAGGAGCCTATAGTGGCTTTCCTGATTGAGGCAACAGCAGGACAGTTGCAAAGGAGGTGGTGAATGTTTTCCACCCTCTCTTCGTCTAGGCAGCTTCTGCAGAAGTCGTTGGAAAATATACCTAGTCGTTATAATCAGCAACTTCCATCAACAACTTGAGTGAAGATTTCAGCAATATTTTTCCATTGGTCATTGAATACTGATTAATTGACTGGTTTGCATGCGAGAACTGATCATTTAATTATTCTGGTATGCTCTAAGGAGTAAATAATGCAAAAAAAAATTTCAAATCCACCACGAATTAAGTTTCGCTAGATTCCCATAATTGCACAATATGCGACGTCAAAAGGGACAAATGAATAGAAATGAAAGATATCAATGGCTCTTTTGTGACGATGATAAGACGTGCAACACGAGTGGTAGTTCGGGAAACTAGGGCGAAATCCATCCCAGATTGTACTCCACAACATTTGAGCTTTGGGGTCCTTGTTCAGCTGTGGATTTATTGTTATTGAACCAAGTACTTATAGAGACGCTAAGGATTTGCCTATTGTCCTCGGAGATCGGAGAGCTTTAGAAAATGCTGGTGAATATTTAAATGGCACTCCAATCCAGCTCAAAATGACTCCCCAATGGTCCAGACAAAATAAGTGACGCCTCGGTTAGGCAAACCTGCTCCAGAGCTGAGTGCAATCAGTACAGAGGACTTGACTGAACTTTCCAACTAAATGCCGCAGAACTACTTGATTGATTGTGGAGTTTAGTTGCCAACATGCCGCCTGAGAGTATGATCTTGTTATCGAATCGAACTTGGCACCTGTTCCCTTGTCTTCTGAGAACAGGCCTCTATCAAGACCACAGTTTATTCTCGAAACATCTGTATACATCCAGGTCACAGTCTCTTATCATCAAACTGCTTCTCCTGGTAGGAAATTTTACTACGAAGCGGTTTTCCGAATTTTCCAAAGAAATGGGTAGGTACGGTGCAATCAATCGCAAAAGCAATCAATTCTTTTTCACAACAACGTCCGCCTGGTACATGGACACGATGAGTGAGAGGTAGTGCACTTCAGTGACAACATTTCTGAGAAATTAGAAAATAGTTCAGTGGTACGAGTATTCATTGAGCAACAGAAACGCAAAGCATGCCAGAACTGCACTACAATCGAAACGATGCATGAATAGGGAACCCATCAGGAGGAAGAGGACGAATTTCTTATGCCAAATGAAAATATGAATTACTTCGAAAAAAGTGCGTACAAAAAGTTCCCCCCAAATTGCAATCACTTTCTGCATCAATTTTCAAATGACAATCGATGTCAAGACCGTAGCTGTGAAAGCTGTGCTCGACTGTGCGCTCAATCACTGGCCACGCCACGCCGCACCGTTATCGAAGAATAGCAGAGATTGTGATTTCAACTGCGCGAACGAATGCTCGAGCACTCTAACATATTAAATGTTCGCAGCGCTCGAAGCGATTACGTGAATCAAATTAAATTAACAAATGTAGGTTGACCACCACCTCCTCTCACCGCAATCGTCTGTTCGCTTTTTTTTTTTGAGAATTGTTGCGTTCGACAATAGAGCTAAGCAAATTCATTTCCCTCTACAAGAACTTCGTTTGCAAACAGTCCAGCGGGGGAGCTTCAAAGGCTGGCAAAAAACATTAACCTGCCCGCCGCCGCAGCCGCCACCACCGCCGTGCCGTCGTGTGCACGCTCTTCAGGGGCCAGCTGAAAGAATTGCGCTGATTCATGGTTGTTGTGAATGGAATACGAAGCGAGCGCCGAACTGGGTGGGGGAGGAGCAAAAAAAAAAAAAAAAAGATCAGATGAAACTTTGGATTCCTTTTAAGATAATTGCTGTGATTCCCTGTTGGATATCCAACATAACAGTAACGACCTCCGATTACAGTCCTATTTTTGTACGTACCTCAGTACGTTACCCCGTTTCGACCGACCATACCGGTATCCTGTGCGTGTGCTGCTGGTGGTGGGGCAAAGTGAGTGCTTGTAATGAAAATGAAATTCACAATTTCGCAGGATGATTTTCGCTACCATCCATCCCGCCATCACACTCCCCTTCTCCAGCTTTTTTTTTTGTATTTTCTTTCAGAAATTCACTTTAAAATAATTTTTAATGGTTTTCCCTCGCCAGAGTGTGCGCGACGGTGTGTTGGTGTGTGCATTTGCGTGGAAGGAAATGTCTTGCTTTTCTTTTCTTCATCTTCGTCTTTCAAATACCTGGTGAGCGTTTAAAAAACGAGCAAAAAAAATGAAAAATATTAGATGAATGGTCTGATAGATGCACCGAGGGTTGTGTGAACAGGGAGGCACGGCACGTCGGCATGACGGCGCGGCGGTTGCAGATTGCAACCTTGTTGCACACAATGTACCCGGACAGGATGTGCACCTTTAGCAATTTCATTTTTAATTTAAATAAAGTGAAAAGGTTGTTTTCCATCCATCAACAGTGAACACGTTAGTTTTTCCAGTTGCATCCACCACTTCCACAGTACAGTTTCGCCGGCATTACAGGCACGTCCTTGGGCAAAGTCTGTCGGTATCAGTTTTTTTATTTCTCTCGTTTTCTCCATTTATTTTTGTAAATAAATCCCTTTAGGCAAACATTCATTCGGTTATGCCTCAGACATGACTTCCGTTTTTGCTCAGAAGGGTATCGCATGACTTTGGTTTGCCGCGGAAAGTGTTTACCATTTACGATGGATGGGCGGCGGCTGTGTATCCGCTGGCGGTGGAGCTAGGCGTATTAGTTGGCGCGGTTCCTTGTGGAACACGTTCACGTCTCACCGCCGGGCGGACGGGGTGGTGACTGGAGAGTGGTAAACAAGTCAATTTGAGGAGAAATTGAATTCGCAATTTTTTGAAGAAGAGATCATTTTCGAATCAACGGCGAAGTGAGAGTGGATTTGGAGTTTGTTTGCGCGCACATTTTCCTAGGGAGATTGAATGTGTTAAGCAACACGGTACGTCTTTATTTGAAAGTGAATGATTCAGTCAGGTGAGGTGTATATGGATGAATTGTTCAGTTAACAATTGGCTTCGACGCGTACTTGGCTGCAAATGGGTGCGCTTTTTAGACAAGCTGTCACTGGATGAAATAATGAAATTGAGCTGTGGATTGATGTTGTCACTGTTGCACGGGGAGGGGTGTGATGACAAAAGCTAAATCTCGGTAGCTTCGCCTGGAAGAGGATGTGATTGGATTGGATTATTCGAGCGAATGGGATCTGAGGGAAGCTGAAAACCTGATGATCACAGTAAGTCATGCTTACCAAGGGATACACTTTTCCTAGACAGCTTGGGAAAACTGTATAAGACAAATGCCGGTAATTTAGGCCTACGTTCATTTCAGCGCCTGCTTCGGAAGCCTGTCTGCTGCACTGGGAATTGTTGCAAGTCCAACAGGCCAATGAACAATTAATACTGCCCTTGACGATGATGCAGTTCTCAATGTCTGCAATGAAACCGAAAGGTCGCTACGTCGGACAGAACTAATTCGTAATTCTTCGTCCTACAAAAGCCGAAAGAAGGAGGACATCAGAACAGTCGAGAATACAAGGATCTGCCGCAGTTGTTCCTGCTAACTAAGGAAATCTTAAAATACGATTTCGATGAAGATCGACTAATCGCGGATGCAAAACAACTTAGTCTTGATAGCGAATGGAATCAGCTTTCGGGGTCTGGTATGCATGAAAGGCGGGGTTCACACTGTACCATCTGTGGTTCAACCGGGTCGTATTGCAGCGCCGGATGAAGCAATTTGTACTAGGTCGCACAAGTGTGAAGAGTCTGTCGATGGTCGTGCTATTAAATTTACTGACTTAATTTTATCGAGCGTTTTAGAGGAATTTTTTCACCCAGTTTTTATAATTTTGTTGGACATACAACGTGAGATTTTGGTGGTTGAAATTAACAGTAGCGTGCTTGATAAATAACAGTTTATTTTAAAATTGCCCAACAGGCTATTGAAACTGTTTACGCAAATTGATGCACAAATAGTTCATATATACTGAACTGAAGTCGAAAGCAAAAGCCTGTTGCGCGAGTATTTTTAAAACAATTTTTTTTCATGTTTATTTTTGATATGAATTTTGTTCCAGAATTCGACGGAAAATTATATGTTAATACAAAAGCAACATTCGAAATTTACTGGAATAGCAATAAAAAATACTTTCGAATGAAAGTTCAATAAAATAATTGAGTTCTTGGCCGAAAAAATGTAAGAAATACAACACATTTTATTAGTTTTGGACATTCTTCCCCTGCTTTTGCCACAGTCCGAGACGAGCACATCACATAATCGTCCTAACTGCTTGTATTTTTTTTTTTTTCATTTTTAAACCTTTTCAACAGTAAATGAGACTCGAGTATTTTTCAGTCAAGAGTCCTTCCACTTCTGATCGCTGCGCTGCGTCTGCAAGGCAACGAGACTCCCCGGTTGTTTTCACTCTCTCTCAATCCGCTCAGATTCACGGAATTCATGGAAATAACTCTTCCAGCTTCCTGTATCTGAAAAATATTTCATGGAAATATGCAAAAAATGATACACACGTGACACGTGTAATGACGTGCTAGACGATGAAAGTCTGTCGATTATTTGTGGGAAATCTCCTCAGCGTCACTGGGATTTTCCTCGAAAATACTCATCATTCTTTTCTGGAAAATCATTCAGGGAGCTCAGGAATTTAATTTGAAAAACTGTGGTGGGACAGTTGGATGATGAGTGGGTGATAAAATGAAATCCAGCGCATATTGCTTATGCATTACGTATTATTTGATGTACGAGTTTTTGCCTCTGATTCATTTAGACTTATTCTCGATGGCGGTTGACAGATCGCGGGTTACTGGCGTGAAAGTGTCATTGCTCTTATTGAGAACTTTTTGCTAAATCATTTTGACTGACACACAACATCCGACAAAAATCAGCGTTCGTTGTTCGTGCACTTCGAGCAACATACGCTGTCCATCATCGACGTGCTGGGTTTGTTGTTGTACGTACCATCCGCAAATTCGGGTCTCTTTAATGGATGATAAGTGTCAGAATTGAGCAAATTCAGCCAGCTACAATCCAGCACTTGGAAGCCAACATTTCTCGCGTAATTACCAAACTGGCCAAACTTTCAGAATGGACCTTGTACGGCGCGTCTACACCAACAACATTTATACGAAATTATATTCAAAAAGTAAGTGTCAGACAATGTTCTTTCAGGCCGTAATAAAGACTTCACCATCCAAATTAATTTTATGTGATCTATTTTATATTCAAAAAAGCAAGTCTTAGTGAATCACTATCAGTATGACTACCAGCTTGTCAACCAACAAGTACATCTAAACATTTCGTTTGCCCAGTCGGGAGATTGATAGTCGTTTGTCCCTTCTATTCCAATCATGCTTCGAACAAAAATGTGGCTGGATCGAATGGTTTACACGATTAGCATCAACACGTCCTCCCGAAATTGAACTTGCCTCAATCAAGAGCGGATTGATTGGCAGAGGCAGGCCCAAAAGCATCCAATTCTGGAGCCCCTTACAAATGCAAACAGAAACTAACAAGTGACATAATGCTGCACACTCACAAGGATACAAGGTGCTTGCTTATATCTCAGTAAAGGACACCGTATGAATTTGCTATTTTAACTAAATTAAAAATACGTACATAAGCCTTTGAAGGGCTGTAGTTCCTTCAAAAGTGAAAGAGGCAGTGATGGAGCCGACTGAAGAATTAAAAACAGAAATGCAGAAAAATTCGAGTCGATTTTCCAAGCGGAAACCTATGCGATCCTAATGGCCACGAACTATATTGTGAAGAACAGTGTGAGTAGGCGGAGTATTTGTGTCTGCAGCGACAGCCAAGTTATGTTTAATTCCTTGCTCAACCCTGTAATCACTTCCAGGATAGTTCAGGAATGCCAGTCTTCTCTGTAATTGATCGGTAGTCTAAATTCGCTAAGACTTGTCTGGGTCCTGGGCCAGCATGGGATCAAGGGAAATGAGATCGCCGATGAACTTGCAAGACTAGGATCAGAGGAGGTACGCTTAGGACCCGAATCTGCGTTATAACTACCTGCTCCCTGCTTGGTTAGGGCTTCCATCGATGGCTGGGCTTCTCGAGAGCACAACTGGAGGTCGGAGCGCATGCTCCCTGAGTCCTGACGTCTGGAAAAAATCTGCGGCATTCAGATGTTACCTCCTGACAGGAAAGACTGCGGACGACTCACCGGGGTACTAACCAGCCACTACACCTTCGCCAAACACCTAAATGTGCTTGGCCTACGCTATAAAAACCCTCTGCGACGACTGTGGCACACCACTTCTTCTTTCAGTATCCCGCCTTTGATCGGATCAGGTGGCAACTATTATTGGTGCTGATGAGGTGAGAGTTGGTGATGTAGGCTCCTTCATTACACAACTGCCTGTTGGTATTCCTCCGGCAGACCATGAAATTGAAGCAAATGTAGCTTGCTACCATGGACCAGTTATTGAGTCTAAGTGCACATAGTGTTCAAAATCCACGCCAAAAAAACTTGCAGAATATCCTGAGGATTTGCCGAAGATCAACCACATCAAACAAAATTAATTCAAACAATTTCGCAAGTTTCGCAGAAAAAATGAGGAATCTTATGACTTACCACGCGATTGATGGAAGGCCATGTTCACCATGAACACCCACTTTTCAGTGCCCACTGAGGGCAGCTCCCTCCCCCACACATCGATTGGGAAGAAACTGTAGGAACCTTCCGAGAGCCAGTACAGAATCCTTAAGATTTATTGAAATTTTCAAATGCGAAACGGCTCAGCCAACGCCATCGCCGCATCCTTATGCGGGGCGAGATAACTTTATTTCATTCGCAATACCATTACTGGCTATAAACCTCGTCCACTTGGAAGCGTACTTAAAGTGAATTAATAAAAGAACAGAGCCTCCCCCACCCAAACTGTGATGCCCAGTATGCGCATTGCACACAAATTGACTATTTACTGTTATAAAATACTTGCGATAAATTCAATTTTTTCTCGTTAGTCCCGATCCAGCCGACACCCACCCACACAACATTGGTGAGTCACAATGAATCGGGGGGGGGGGGGGGGGGGGGGGGGGGGAAGGAGAAAATAGATTGCAAGGAATTAAATAAATTGCCTTAGCAGAGCAATGAAATCGCAGAAAAAAGCGAACCGAAAACAGAGGCGTTCTCACACAGAGCCGCGTCGCTGCTGTATGCTGGGGGAAGATTTACTGCGAGCAGATATTAGAAGTGTGCCAGCCATTGAAAAATGTGTTCGCATTTTACGAGATGATTTTCAATCAATTGATAATCAATCATCAATTACCGCTTCAGCACGTTACCTTACAGCCAGCCGCCCGCCGTACCGACAAAAAAAAGGAGCATGTGCGATGACTGGCCATAGTCAGGGCCATGAGGGAATTTGCATTTTCGAACACGAAACAACACAACAAAGTGGGGCAGCACTTGAACGCGCAACGGAAGGACACGCCATGAGACGAATGGAAACCCCCGAAAAACGGACCTCAAGCCGTACAAACGTTGCGATGAGACAGAAATGTTTAATAAACCTGATTTTTAGCAAATGAGTGCACATTAACAAAAACTGTCAATTAGGGGCAAGCATCATCTATCTTCATAAGGAGTGAAGAGGATGTGCCAAACTAACGTACGAGTATGTACACGTCCGTTCACTCGACTTCGGCAGACCTCTCCATGGAGGAGCGAGCGACCGACGCACGGATACATTTAAGAGGATGCTTTGAAGGATATTAATCGGCTGTTTGGCTGGCGCCGTATTGATCCTGCATTCGATGGCAGGATGGCTGCGAAGAAAAATGAGAGCAAAACATCAGGATAATGTAATTTACTTTGGGTCAATCGACAGAGTCAGATGCCTGAATTTGCAAACGAACGGAACGACGCCGACGGAAGGAACGGAGCAAAATTACAACTCTATCGTGTTTTGGGATTGAATATCCAGTGTATCTCATTTGTCCTTGTGCGCATTTTTTAAATGGAAATTAATTGGGTACGGCTAATGAAGCTTGTCTCCGCTCGCCTTCTTTTCCTTCTGAGCGGCAGGTGGGCGAAGGAGAGAGTCATCGATCGTTGATTGATGGGAGATGCTCTTTAATTAGAAGCAATGGGAGGCGTTTGTCCTCGGAGAGAGGCAAAGCAGCATCATCTGGGAATATTCAAGCTGACTTTTGTTTGAGTTGCTCCCCAAAATCAACGGATGGGGGCAGTCCTTTTCCGGATACAGGCTTGATAATGGGGTCGGAAAACAAGCAAAGTTCTCGATGGCGCGGATGTGAATTTTGAGGGTGTTGAGGATGTTTTTTTGCTTGTTTTCGCCTTCCAACCAAGGAAAGCCTTGACAGGTACTATACACAAGTGATGCCGAACGTTCTGGTCGCCCATTGGAGTTCGATTACCTTGGCAAGGGTAAAACGACCATCGGCCAATATTATTTAGAACTTTTGGACAGATTCGGCATTGAATTGGAGCAGAAACGACCGCATTTGGCGAAGGACCAAGTACTGTTCCATCAGGAGTTCAATGCACGGATGCACACGGGATTAGGCGTCATGAGAAAGACCCACAAATTGAGCTACGAACTGCGCCATCAAGCATCATTCCAAGCATGTAGAAATAGCCTTCTTGCTTTGATTAAAGACTTGCCATTCACTGTAACATTCAATGAAGTGTTGTTGAAAGCTGTTAGCAGCCGCATTTATACATCTTGAAGCAACATGCTCACACGGGTTGCTGTGGGCTCACAGGTGGCAGTACTTGTGCAGGATAACTGCGACAAATAAGCAGCCCCACCCGACAGTGGCAGAGAAGGAGGCCACAGCTGAAAAGTAACTCCTGTAAACTTTCTTCGACAAGACGAGTCAGCACCGTGTTTAAATATATATGCGCTCCTAGGCCTACACATTCACATCGTGGAACTCCATGACATGTGCATCAACATGATCAATAAAGAGATCAACAACGTCGACGGAACGCAGGCGTCAAATTGCGTTCAATATTTCGTCACCACTAAGTCCAGATGCGATCCGGCTCTGACACGCAACCCCATAAGTCGGTGCACAGCCCCCCGTGATGGCATCGGTGCACAATGTTCTAATTGCGCAGAGCCTAATTAGAACATTTTGCGGCTTCCATTTGGTATGGTCCCCATAGACATTATCAAAAACGAGATGCAAAGGGTGAACATGCCGCGAACCGAAAACTGTCACGAAACAAATTTATAAAAGTCCAGGAGAGGTCTAGAACAAAAGCGCTGTAAGACCGGTGGACCAACTCCACGATAGTAAGATGGACCCCCAAGCTCATACTGATCATAGAACCTTGGACATCTTGGCAGACAGAGGACTGTAACCACACACCTTACGCAGTTTCTGTCTATGCACAGCTGCTGCAGCAAGTACCTGTTCAAATGCGGACACGAGAGCTTACTGACCAGAATGTCCAAGCTCGGAAGAGAATGCTGAGCACGTGATGTTCCACTATAGGCGCTTTGCAGAGAATAGGACTGACATGGCAAGTCCACAGAACATAGTCAGTTACATGACACAATCGGAGCAACACTCTGACTGAATGAAGATGTGCTTATACGTAGTGTGCGTGCAGGACAATCTCGGCAGGTCGAAATCAAAGAAAGACTAAGACACCGAGGGGCAAATTCTGGCGACAAATCATAGTTGCTAACCATCTCCGAGAAGTACATAACTCCTAACAGCAGTTTAGAGGGGAGCATGGTAGAAGATTCCTGGGTGTGGGTTAGTTTGGAAGCGTATTTCCGAAATCGAGCTCTAGGGTTTGTGAATCTTACGCTCTAATGGCGCGACATCGGTCTTCACAAAAAAAAAGAACAAAGGGGTCAAACATCACCTAGGCGGCCAATTGACATCGCCAGGACGGCTGATAACACGATTTGGGAATTTTGTGAGCAAAAGATCGATTGTGGCATGGGCTCTGTGGCATGGGCTGTGTGGCACGACGCGCCATCCTGCATGAACCAGAGGTCCTCCAAGTCCATGGCGTCAATTCCAGTAAAAACAAGTCGGTTAACATGGCTCTGTAACGCTCACCATTGACGGAAACGTTGTTTCCAGCCACTTTTCCGAAGAAGGCCACATCAGCCACATTCTCATCTGTGCGCACCAAACGACGACGGGGACCATGAGTGTTGTCCACTAGCATAATAGTTTCACGAACATTTTGCACAAGCTTGCGTACAGCAGTCGCGATGCGTGCTTCATTTCGGCCAAATCTTCTTCTTTTCAAAAACCGCACTGTTTGGGCTAAACAGCACTCACTTTGGAAACAAGTTTCCAATATTTCCCAACGTTGTTTAAGCATATGGCGACTCATTTCGTTCGGCGGAAGAATGCTACTGAGTTTCTGGCAAGATTTCGAGTGGAAAACAGCTGTCAGTGTGAAAATAACCTAAGATTTAAAAAAAACCACTAGATGGCCCAACCTGCAGTTTTCTAAAGGAATTAGGAACGCATGTACTTCATACAAAATAAAATATGAGGATATCTGCACAGTGAATTAACGAGAAAAGTAGCAAAAATCACATCGCAAAAGTAAGTACACCACCTAGAGAGATCTGCCATAATTTGGTGATTTATGGTAGCATCTAGTGTTGTCCTTTAGTGTCCACTGATCAATCTCAAGAGCAACCCATTTCGTTTTGGCAAACGCTCTTACTTCGCTTGACCCTGCCTCACATCACCCCAAAGAACAGCTGTCCTTCTTTTCCCCAAACATTTTCGCGCTGACTGTACCCCTTTTTCATTAAATCAGCGACCGCGCATAATTTCTGCGAAGGTGTTGAGCCTGGTGGTGCCTGGATGCCTTCAGCCGTTTGTTACAAAGTTTGTGTCATAGTCCCCTCCTAGCAGCTTCGCTACACATTCATTCTTCTTTTTCGGTAAACATTGCACTGCATAAATTCGGCTCAATAATTCATCATCCTCACCTAACTCACGACCAATTTGCACCCAAAACCCCGCTCCGCCTCTTTTCATGCCATCCATCGGAGCACGAACGCATGACGAACAAATTTCGCAATTGAAACCCAAATTTTAACAACTTTCTCGTGAAATGAAAAGGAAAACCATGGTAACTGCCTGTGATAAATATTTGCACATTTCGCACACACGTGACGCCCTAATGTACGGTCCCCCATCCTTCGATCCTGGTCGCGCAACTATCTGCTACTGGGTGGGTATTGGGTGTGCCAAACATATCTATCAATGACTAAATAAAGCACAACAGTCCCGATGACAAGTGTAAGCCAACGAAAAGGGTACACTACTCGCAATCTGATATAAACGAACAAACAATAAGCACACGGGTATGAATACACACCGGTATCGATGAAAAGCGTTGAAAAAATGAGTAACAATGGGTAAAAATGAGAGCAACAAGAACAAGGCTTTCATAAAATATTGCTCACATCACAAATCCCACTGAGAGCCATTCGCTGGAGTTATCTAAAAGTTTATTGTCCTTCCAGGAAATGTACGGCCCTCACACGAAGCCCCCACTCTTGGCGTATAGCTTTTGTTGTGGAGCAGTGGAACGACATCGCGTTACGATTCAATAGTGAAACGCATTCGCAGATCAATTGGGCACATCTGTTGCGTTATGCCGCCGTTGTCGAGGACATGCTGAGCACCTGAACAAGAGGCAACTACAGAACACATAAGCGTTGTGTTCGATTGACAGGATGGATGCTCGAATGCATGTATGACTTCAAGGATGCCCAAGAGGATTGCTTGTCATGGCGAACTCCTTTCGAATGCATGCATTCGGGTGTGTGTACACCCGTGTCGCTGTGCCGTATCGGATATCCTTGAAGGACACCATGGATATATCGGCTTATCAGCGATGACCTATATCTCAGGGAGATGCAAACAAATGATTGCTCCAAGAGGATGGGAAACTTCGCCTTCAGATTCAGATTTTATGAAATCTACAAAACAAACTGCAAACAAACCAGAAATTACAAAAGTGTATATTCCTGAAGGAATTAAATTTAATGAGCACATTTATGCATCATTTAGCTCAACAAACAGCAGAGGCGAGCGCCGAGCGCCGAGCATCCTTGAAGGAAGGATTTGTTGTGGAAAGAAGAAAAATGCCAGTTTCCTCTTCACTTTTCACTCGTCCCGTGCAGTTGGCCAGAAGCGAAACGAGAATGAATGCAGGAGACACCAGATAGGAATCGACAGGACGACGGAGAGAGAGAGTGCGGAATGAAAATTAGGACGTGCCGTATATAGTGCGATGGCATATATTGATTGGACAAAAAATGAGGACCGTGTGCTTGTGTATCCATGGGAATGCAATTTGAAAATTCTCTTGTGGGGATGTGTTACGTTTCTTTCTATCCTTTCTTCTTTTTTTACGGTTTTTTTTTTTCAAATTTCGACAGGGGCTGTGTGCTGAAATCACCAGCAACTTGGTTGTAACTTTGACACATTTCTTGGGGGAAAGAAAGACGTCCAATTTTCCAGATGGTTTTGTAGATTTTATCGGAAGAACCTTAATTTTCTGAAGGGGTAATGATTTCTTTACCACACTCACTCGCCCACACACACTGGCGTACGAGTTGAAGAGAAAATGAAGACGACCTCTGTGGCTTATGTGAGATTGTGTGCTCTTTCGCAGCGGTTTTCCTAAAGATGGGTTTAGGTTGCGGGCTTCCATCGCCAGCTGGTGGCAGGGAGAGCGTTTTGTGTGGTTTTCCGATATCCATCTTAGAGTACAAAGGATTTTTGCGGCAGAGCGGAGTGAGACACTGATGGCTGAACAAATTTAAAGTGTCCTCAAAAGTCGAACATTGCTTCTTTCTCTTTGCTTCACTCAACGAGATTTATATCAAACTGTTGGCTATTCCAAACCATGGATGGGTACATGGGATTCATAAAAATCATCTCAGATTTGGGGCGGGCCAAAATGAGCTTGTCACTAATCACGATTCAGCAAGTGTGGTGTTGTCTACGCCGCGTTTAGTGTCGATTTCGATCAAATCATGGATTTATCCAATTTCACTGTTGTTTGGGTAAACAGTCATCACTTGGGATAAGAGACGGTTGTGGAAGAAAGACAACTTATTCCTAATCACCAAATCGGTTTTAGAAGGTAAGCATTCGACCAAGTACAGGGTGGGCCATCTAGTGGCCTTTTTTTAAATCAAAGGTTATGTGGCACTGGCAGCTGTTTCCCACTAGAAATCAGGACCATTCTTCCGCCGAACGAAATGAGTCGCTTTAGGCCTGAACAACGTTGGGAAATATTGAAAACTTATTTGAGAAGTGAGTGCCGTGTAGCCCAAACAATGCGTCTTTTAAAAAGAAGATGTTTTGGCCGAAATGAAGCACCCATCGTGACTGCTGTATGCAAGTTTGTGCAAAATATTCGTGAAACTAATTTGCTAGTGGACAACACTCATGGTCCACGTCGTCGTTTTGTGCGCACAGATGAGAATTTAGCTGCTGTGGCCTTCTTCGGAAATGAGGCTGGGAACGGTCAACGGTGGGAGTTGCAGACGTTTTTTTGCTGAAAGTGAAGAAATCGATTTGGAGGACCTCTGGCTCATTCAGGATAGCACGCCGTGCCACACAGCCCATGCCACAATCGATCTTTTACGCACCAAATTTCCACATCGCGTTATCAGCCGTCTCAGCGGTGTCAATTGGACGCCTCGGAGCTGCGAATTGACTCATTTAGACTTCCTTTTGTGGGGAACCGTGAAGAACCGACGTTATGCCAACAATCCGGAGACGATTCAAGCACTTAAGCCCAATATTATGCCTGCAATCCCTGAGCTACAGCCCGAAACCATCAACAATGGCTTGGAAAATGGCTTGGTACCAGATTCCGCTACTGCGAAGCCAGTCGATGCAGACATTTGAACGACGTTGTATTTCATAATTAATGGGAATGTTAGTTCTTACTAATAAATAAAAATAAACATGGAAAAAAATCTTTTTTTTCTTCATTTTATTGTATTTTTAAAAAGAAACTTGTATTTGGCCCTCTCTGCATGTGTAATTTAAATTTACTTTTGCAACCACGCAATGATTGATCCTGTTGTGAGGACGAGCGTCGAAAACATTCTTCGGCGCTAACACACTCGGCACGTGGGCTCAAAATAGCATGTAGGCGGCTGTGAAAGGCAATGGCAATGACTGTTTGTGAGCCGTTAAGTTTAAGGTTTTCCATTGCCTTTGATCTGCCTCTTACGAGTCAACAACTCTCATCTTGTTGGCTACATAATCTGATACTTGTGTATCACAGTTGTTTCACGAGGCACACCAAAGGCCACAAGAGTACTTTTTAAGTAATCGTACTCCATGGACCACAAATAAATGCTCTCAGAGCTTCGCAACGATTGAAGTTAATTGCGCAAAATATCAACCAAAAAACACGGAAAAAACCTGCACGGGCACCTGCAGTCAGAAGCGCCCCCGTTGCACATTGACTTTGCTCAACCATTACATCTTGTACAGACATCGTAACCATCATCGTTGGAGCAAGCCACGAAATTATGAAATGAAACCTTGGTCGAGGAATTATTTAATTCAACCGAAACTACACTCCAACTAGCCCTCGTATAATCGAAATTGTTCACCAATGAATAATCATTTTACAAGTCATTTCGTCCACTCGTAGGGACTCCGGCAAACTTTGGTGCAATAAATCTCTAGGGAACTACTTTCACAAAGAAGCCATCAACTTATGAACTGAAATGCTGCACGAGTTGTTAGGTAAAATTCGCACAAAGGCGAGGTCCTGAAAATTATGCGAAACTTTTTCGACTTCCGCCCACTGCAGGAGGAGGAGGAGGAGGGAGTCTTCAAAATACTGGCAGTCTCATGGATGACAGCATTCCCCTGCAATGCAATGAATGTGAGTCTTAATTTTTCTGTTTCATGTTTTCAACTCTTTCTTCTGATGGAGGGGGAGGGGGGGGGGGTGGCAAATCAGCTCTGCTCCAGTATTTTTCACTCAACCTCGACTCAGTTGAGGTCCACGTGTCAATTGCGGTCAATATAACTAAGACCAGTCGAGCGTGGCATCAGTCCAGCAGATTGGAAGCCAGCCTCGCACCGCCCACCTCCATCAGACCGATTCAGGTCTAGATTTGCATTAAGGCGAGAGTGAGGCGGTCTCTTCTTCTTGCCCATTCCATGTCTCCTCGAATTAAATTTCAATTTCCTTCCACCATTGCACATTCAATTTCAATATTTTGTAAATTTTTATTACGCAACCCAATTTCGAATGCAGTACTCCTCCAGGCGGTGTATGGGTGTGTGTGTGTGTGTGTGTGTGTGTGTGTGTGTGGGAGTGTGTGTGTGTGAAGGACCTCCGGGCGGATAGTGGTTGGCCACCCACCTCCCCACTCTGTGTATCTTTCTTCAATTACACGGCGAAATTGAATTTCATCTGAGTGCGGCCCTAGCCTTGGTTTGGTGGTATTCTCTTCCTCCTCTTCCTCTTTTTTTTTTTTTATTATTATCATTTATATTTATTTTTCGTCCTTTCCTGCTGGTACATTATTTTGTTTTCCTTTTCTTCTTTTTTTTTTGGATTAAATACCTTCTGCCCTGAGGAGTAGGAAATTGAAAATTTAAAATTGTCCTGGCAATAGAGGCGAATCCTTGTGTTCTCAGAAGTTGGACGACGACTCGGTGTATTGGCTCGACGACATTATGGATGCGGTATGCTACACAGCGAGGATGGTTGAGGCAGGCATTGCCGAGATGGCATACGGGACGGAGAACGTTAACACTCAATGGGAGCCTTATCTTTGTCGGCGGCTGAGTTTTAGTGAGGTGTCTAACACATTGTTGTTTGTGTATTTTCACCTAATAATGCAGAGCGAATGGTCGGGTTTGAGGCCGAGGGAAGGATGCAAAGGTTGCTTGTTTATCGGGGGCAGCCAACAACAGGGTGCACCAGGAAACTATTGGCTTTGTCTTTGAACTTCAATGGAGGTAACCTATGCCAAAAGTGCAATTGGAAGTTTTGATATGGTTTCCCATTACCGCTTGCTCCTTTTGTGAGACATTGGATCGAGGGGTTTATGGTGGTTGTTAATTGTTGGATGAATTTCTTGAGGTGATGGGACCGTCGATGCCACAGCAGTGCAGCATTAATCGGTCGGGAGAAATTTCTCGTACGTTTGGCATTGTAGTGCGAACTGTGTGTGGCACGCTACCACCTGTTCGATAGATTTATTCAAATTGGCAGAAAATGCTACACCTGCGAAACCTCTGCGAACAGCTGCTTGATTATTGTCCCCGTTGAGATGATAAATGCAAATGTTAAAAAAGAGGTACTGGCAATTGGGGAAGTATACAAATCGGCGCGACGACCGAAGCTGGACAGTTTATTAAAAGCATTGACACAGTTCATTAAAGGCTTTGACAGCGTAGAGTTTACTTCGAAATTGAATATAAAACCAAAATATCGAGTAGACAACTATGGGAGGCAAACTCGGTACTGAATCATAACAACGCCAAGGAAATCGGGTCTAAGACCGGTAGTGCAGCGGGAGCGGGTATTTACCCGGAACATCTCCAGATCAGCCGGTCATTTAGACTACCAGCTTACTATAGTGTTTTCCAGGCAGAAATAATAAGTGGCTGAATGGGTATTGATGAGAACGAGAGCATCGCCATCTACGCCGACAGACAAGCAACAATTATGGCACTCGAATCACCATGTTTAAGATCAAAATTGGTAAGACTCTGCAGTATGCCTCTTAACGAGATGTCGATACAATGCATCCTAATGGTGTGCTGGGTTATTGAACATAGAGATATTCCAGGCAACTGTGAAGCAGGCGAACTAGCCGGAAACGGAACAACAGTCATTGGACAAAAGATTGAAAACAGCTGGATATCAATAGAAACTCAACAAACTAAGATCAAAGAGCTAGAAATCGGCAGTGCTGATGAAAATTGGAACAACCTCAACACATGCCGACATGCGAAACAAGTATGGCCACAACATGGACATGGAACCACGGCCGTCCTCAGTTTAGGCAGAAAAAACCTGAGTAAGCTAATAGCATTCCTTACGGGACATTGCGCAATGGGTAGACACGCCGCCAGACTAGGGTACCGCGGAGGACTAGGGAGAAAACCTAATCTGCAACTGCGCAGCATTGGCCTCAATTTGAAAGCCTGGGAGAATACTACTAATAAACGAATTAACGGACATATCCGAAATGGACGACAAATCAATCTGGACGTCCAAAAAATAAAATGGTTCCCTGCAATCCCCTGGGTCTAAGTGAATCCATCCTTCACGATGGTAGCCACATTGTCTAACCTAACCTAAGACCGTTGATAGAGATCGCCTAAAAGGCAACAGTGTGTGTTCGTACATAAAGTTATTGTGGGGGTGCATAGCAAATCCAACCGTCGTCAATGGTAGCCATTGGAACAATCGGACCAATGAGTAAAACAGTCCTACCCTGTCATCGAATATCCACGCAGCAGCGAGACTTCCAGCATTCAAGCTTCCAAAGCCTCTCGGGCTCATTCCTTGAATTGCGATTTAACACCTCTACCATTAAATACTACTTAAAAGGTTACCCACAGGAGGTGGCAGACGTTAAAAAGAAGGAAAGGACAGTTGTACAAATGTGGTGATAGCGGTCAGCAGTAGGTGTTGTGTTGTCACTTCTTGGCTTTGTTCCAACCTGGTTGTCCCATTGACTCTATTACGTGTACTATTTCGTATGTGGTGGTCTACTTAACCGATCAGCTTTTCCGATCCGGTCAATTGCAAAGGACAAATGTCACCTAAATCCCAAACTTAAAGGCGCCTACTCAAGATCCAGAGTTGTAGTGAATGCGCAAAGAAGTAGTAAAGGAAGCTGAAGACCTTAGAGAGTGTCAGTGGGGCTTTCGTTCTGGTTGTCCTACTCAGGGCGCCGGAATCAGTTTCCGTTCGCACATCTAAGATGGTTACAATACTAGCAGCTCTTTCCGTCGATTTAATCGAAGCCTTGGATGCAGTCGATCAGCAAATATTCGTATTTGCAGGTAATGTTCACAACTGGCATCGGTCACATTTACCAAACAGAGTCCAGAAGGTGAAAATGTTGATGGTTAAGCTCAATTACAAATCATACCCTATTTTTTTTAATATTCATTATCGCTGTTTTTTTTACAAAAATATGAAAGCAAAGTAACATCGTTCGCGGACGATATGGCTTGTGCGTTCCCTGCTGTCTTTACTCATTCAACTAATATATGTAGTTTCACGTTCCAGAGAGTGAGCATCGCAACGATGTGCAGCTGAAAATGACCTATCCACACGCAGAAAGTCCTTCAGAACCACCCTGCATTCAGCTCGATAAGTCCAACTTTAAAAAGCTGAATGAAATAGGTATGCCAAGGTAGTCCATTCATGGGTGTGTGCATTCAAATAGCTGTTCACATAAACAAACTGTTGGTGGGGAGAGAGTTGGGGATGAAAAAACCGTAAAGAAGCGGAAAACATGCACAAGGATCACGGATGCACGGTATCCACTCGTGTAAAGGTTCGATGTTATTCATCTGGAAAAAATCAAACTTCCTTTCGGTTTTGCACTACCTCCGTATTGAACATGCCAATCAGTCGACCCTTCTTGTGTCCTTCTTCTGTGTTGATGTCCCGCCTAATGGTAGCTACACCGTGTCGTTCGATGCTGTTGCAGTAGTCTGTGCTTTAATCCCGTCAAAAATAGGATATCTCCATCGTCGACACACGCCGTGTTGTTGTTCCAGTATAGCAAACCGATATTAAGGATGTTATTCATACATGTATGAAAGTAACTACATGAAATAAGAAAAACATAGAGGAATCCGAGCGAGAGTGAACACCAGCGCACACACACACACCGTCCCAGCAACGTGCCATATGAAATGTAGAAAATAATATTATTCTGCAGGATGAACATCACGTGTGAGTGGAGGAGCATTTCAAATTTTCTATTGAACGGGGAAAATATAATAAAATAATGAAAAAAAAAGAAGGAAAAAAAGCAAGAAACGTGCAGAAAGACAGTGAGGCAGGGTGACCGATAGGGATGCGGAGCATTTTGGATTGCTTCATCCTCTACTTAGTAGCACCCCGTGTCTAAGAGTGCTCTGATGGTCTGTCCCTTGGCAAACAGGAAGAAGATGGATTGTTATTATTTATGAAGCGGATAGGTTCGGATGCTGCGGCAGCAGACGACATGCTTACGGGAGAGTGAGCTCACAACTGCCGAGCGGACGGGATGACTGATGGGACAGTGGAATGAGTGTCCTTGGCTGTCCAATAAATTAATTGAAAATGACAAAGATGATGCCAGAGTGTAACACTTTAAGTATCAAACAATGGAAATTTATATTCGTACTTACTACGTTGCGGTGGTGGCGAACAGTTACAAGTGCAAGTGGACACCCTAAGATATTTTATCAATATGAAGTCCTGTCCGAACACTTATCTGGTTGTGTCACATTTTGAGTGAATCATATTGATGTTTTGATTCTGAAGAGACCATCAAACACGCGCTGAGCTAACTCGAACTGTTGTTTTTCACTCGTTGGGTGGCGTCGACAATTTATTAAGCAGATCTGACAGTTCATAATTTGGAATCAAATTACATGCCAAACCATTCACAACTTGGCCACCACTGATCGAAGAGCAAGGGAAATATAGTAGAGAAAATTACAGCAACAATTGCGAATTAAACAACAGGCCTTGACACTTGCTGTGAAAGCCATTAGTTGACGCTCATGTGGTAAGCAACTGGAAGGAGTAAGGAACTTTCAGAAACAGAAAACTGTAGGCGTAGCAGATAAAGGCGAGGCAGAGAGTTAAAACACAACGATTTGCTTGAGACAGAGTTTACAGAGTAGTTTACACAGGCATTTGCCCACAAATCAAATTCTCAACTCCTCCATTTCTGCGGACATCGGATGTAAACCGCTATTGTTGTACGAATGTTGATATACTGCATCCTCGTCTGGTTGACACTTATGCCAAAGCAAACAGAATCCAAGAAAGATATATTCAATCTAAAGAAGAGCGTGTACATGCAACTAAAGGCCAAGGAAATTCTGCTGCATATGCGATGCAACTCCAAGCGAGATAGTGACCTTACCCTTTATTGGACGAAAGAGTCGTTGAAACCTAGCTTGAATATTGCATAACATCAGGAGACACCCTATCCTTCACTAAAAGGTATTAAATTCAAGTTTGCTAGCATTTTCGCCACCAGTCGCATATGTATGAAAAAGTACACCTAAAGGACATCAAAGCATGTGTGGAACTTTCTTCTTCTGACTGCTCCACAGTCCAGGATGGACCTGAGCTGGCTGCCTCCAATTTCACATGCCAAGTTGGCCGAGGTAGCGGTTATGACGTTATGGTTATGAGCGTCGACTCCTACGCACTTGAACCTACTGTGTCTAGGTTCGATTCCTAGGATAACACTGACAATGCTAGAAGCGTAATAACTGAGAACAATATCACGCACAACACAAGTAGTTGCTGTAGAAGCTAGGCCTGGCCATCTACGGGTTGTAGCGCCACCTATTATTATAATAAGTTGGCAGAGGTCCTTGTGCCTGTGTCCGCCACGCGAGTGTCCTCTGTTTCTTCGTAGCACATATTCGGAGTCGAAGTGATTGCTAGCCATCTTAAGCGCTGAATCCGTAGACGTTTCGCTTAACCCATGTTGTTGTACAGATCATACACTTCGTGGTTGAAACTGCTCCTAATGCCGTTAAGGCAAACAGTACCAACGATGGAATGGAATGTGGCACGAAGTGTTTATAGAAAAGTCGTTGATAAAATCACAGGGTTCCTTTGAGGCCATTTCCTTATGGAAAATAAAGCAAGGGATAAAGGAAGCGGCCTATAACGACTTTTGTAGAAGTTGTAGAGATGAGGAAGAAGTAGAGACGACATTGGCACGACATTTTCAAATTCAAACAAAAACAAATTCAGGGTCTGAGTAGATTCCTTAAAAAGTGGCAAAAAGTTGGTGAGAAATACTGTCAACATCACAGGAAGTAACGAGTGGTAAAAGAACTCTCTAACCTGGAAGAATAAATACCTGACTGAATAATGAACAGTGGCCAGATCAGGATCTAAGTAGACCGTTTTCCTGAGTTCCTATATCCTTAGCCAACGAGATCTCCTCCTTTGCCGAATGTAATCCTTAGTAATGACCACCCTAGGGCAGTGTGGTTAATTCCCAAGTATTTTGAATAACGAACTGCCAGTGTATTGGAATTATTCCTTTCAAAAAGAAAATCCCCCCTAAACAAATCACTTTTTTATGCAAAATGTCTGATGGCGCCCAACGTGGGATGGTCTATTCTACATGCACCCCTAAGACGATTCGGTTACAATCGATTACGCGCTCTCAACCGATACCCGATGGATTAAAAAGAAGAGTATGACTACGTGACCAAAATGATGATGTCAACATCACAATCCGCAGAATCTTAAATGGGAAGACGTCGGTACTCAAACGCTATTGATTTGATCTCCAGGCCAACGACATCCTTCCGGGCTGCGAAGGAAGGGATCAGTCTTAGACCTTCATGACGAATCTTGAAGGCCCCCACCTAAATTAGGCACTCAAATTAGCTGATTGATTGGAAGAAGGTCTATTTTGGGGGAGGATTATCATTAGTTTCACGTGCACTCACTCGTCTGATTGCAATTGTAATTGATGCCCTTTCGGCCTCTAATGAATGCTAATACCTCCGTTGAGCACTAAAATCCGTATTAAATCTCCCGAAATGGAGATCTAATTAAAGGCGCCACAATATGATTAGCCTGTTGACAAAGCACGTAGGCTTGTGAACACCGACGCTTGACGGCTTGAGTTTTGATTAACAAAATTCAATTAGGGTGCACAGTAATCACTGAATTTCAAATTTCCTTGATTACTGAGACTGATTGACTTGATTGACTAATCTCGCGGCGTGGTTTTGTGAATACGTGCGTCAATTGTTTTTAACCGGTGACTGTAGAGGTTTTCAGAGGGTTTCAGAGTTTATGGCTGTAGCCTCTAGGTCACGTGAATACGTACAACAGAGACAGACAGACAGAAATAGGGACTCTACATCTGAATCGGAGGTGTGAGCCTGCATCTCCTGGGCCATATTTTGTACAATTCAGTGGGTTATGAGAATTAGCTTGGGTGGCTTTTTTTCAGAACCATTCCGATATCACAAGCCTGTTCACGAGCTTTGTCAGTGTCCCACAGTGCGTGGGTCTAAGCATCGGCTAAGCCGGACAAGTCACAAGCTGGTTTCAGTCATCAACTCACCAAGTTGTTTGCGTCTATAACCAGTGTACAGCTAAGTATATCTCTCACTTCCACGCAGACCATGTATCCGACTGCGTCAAGAATCAGAGATTGTTCCATATGACAGGACAGGCAGAATATTAGTTTTGTGGCGCTGAATTGTTGGACAGATTTGTAAAGGACAGTGAGTGCCGTGTTTAGGAATTCTTCTCGCACTCCAAGCGCCAGAAATGCACAGAGGCAATGCTTTAAGTTGATTTGACTCAACTGTTCGCAGGAAGTCATTGCAGACATCCAGCCAGGTTAGACATATTCACAAGTTTCCGACTTAGAAACTGTAACTATGCCCACAAGAAGAGAATTTAGTGGTGGGAGCGGGGGTTAGCTAATGAATGCCATTCAGTGAGATGTATACTAACCCCGTGTTGTAAGTGAGTTACGTGCACATCCTTGGACTTGAAAGCTTCATCGCCAACAGCTCCTGTCAGCCGATTTAAACCGATCAATTGTGTTGATCTCTTTTTTGCTCAGCGTCGCCGATAGAGCCCGCACTCAGGCTAAGCTCTTGAGCTCTGGCTCTATCTAGGACTTCGTCCTCTAGTTTCTTCCTTATGCAAGTATGGGACGGCTAGAGATTCTCCCAACCTCGGGATCATTTTCCTGTTTCCTTGGATTCCAGTATGCCTCGGTACCCAGCAGAGGGTCACTAAGTTCACCAAGGATATCTCACTGATGCTCAGTCTACACAGTCTAACCAGCTTCGACGACAGGGCGCCTGATGCTTTTATTTCCGCTCGGCTGTCAGAAAAAATGGTGATCGACTTTCCGGTTACGCTGAACTTCCAGTGCCAGTGCTGCCTCATGTATTGCAGCCACTTCAACTTGAAGGACGCTGCAGTTGTCTCCTAGTGCTAGGGATTTTTTTGAAGATATCCCAGAAGATCCCTGCGCTTGTACAAGCGCTCGTCTTTGAGCCGTCAGTTTGCAAGACGATCCCATCTACTTCTGTTACCATTGTACCCGGTCTGGAAAGCGTTGATTGAAGTCCCTCTCTGGGGATAAGTTTGGCGGTAGATAGTCTGTTTGCGCAGAAGTCCAACGCACTTACGCACTGCACCAAAGGGTTCGGCTTGACCTCATATGCACTACACATTTTCATTCTCCATCGAATCAATTCAGAATCCATGCACTGTTCAAGTCCGTAGCAAACTCACAATTTTATGAAAAGAGAACACACACCAGGAATGCACGCCAACGCTCAAAAGCAATTTTTAAGCTACTCTCCAGAAAGAAACCACATTCCCGAAGCAAGTCTTCTGTTCCACAAGGACTGCCGAACTACAGTGAACCCCTTTGCTTTCTCAGATAAACTACATCATACGCCTGAGGAGAAGGAAAACACTCGGAAATATTTAATGTCGTTCCAGTTGCACCAAACGCTTATTACACACGCAATTTATCGTACGAAACTATCTCACAGTCTCTTACTTTAGGCAACAATGTTATCGTTTCAAAAAGATACAAGCACACTGCCTCTCTGTGAATGGGTGGGTGTGTGTACGAAAGTTCAATGTCACTCTGACAGTCATTCCTTGAAAATTTCTTAAGTTCCCAACAAGACCTCCCTCCGCCATGGCCGGAAGAGAAGCTGCCGGCAAAATCCAAGTATCCAAGGATACCCACTCGGCAGTCGGCACTCACGAACTACGAGTATGTTATTCAAATCATGAGATGTGCACAAAAAAGGGATTCGCATGCAAATTACAGACATCCTATCTGAGAAATCTCGTCCGCAATGAATTCATCTGGTATCATGTTGCGTACTACAGATGTCATTCGACAAAAAGACGAACACAAGCACACACACACACACACACGCTGGGCATTAGGATTGAAATTTATTCCTTAAATGATATGTATCTAATGTCGGCTAGGAGAGCACACAACGTATCCATTATTAAATGCAACCTCATTCTCGCATGCTTGGTCACTATTTTGGAACCACCCGGAGATCCTGATATCCTTTTCATGGCAAAGGACAACAAAAAGAAAATTTGTTGTTCCCCCACAATGTGTCTAAAAACGTAGAATTTTGATCATCATTGCGGTTGGCTTTGTTTAATGCATGCGTTGAAGGCGGCGACGCGCTGACATTGACGGCATACCCATATGTCACTTTACAAGCGGGAACCTCAATAAATTACAATTCAAAGTCGCTAACTGCTCACGAGATGCGCGGGGTGACAAGACACTTGAAATTGATATTAGACGATGAAGCGAGGGTGTCGTGTGTCCCGGTTGCAATAAATTTTGTTGAGGTTCTGGTCCTTTCTCTTCCGTCTTCCTCTCGTGTGCCGGCCAAGGGGTGTCTGTCGTGTGTGCCCACCCTCCTCTGTCTGACTGCAGCCGGCGGCGGCCGCGGTGCCAATATCACTCACTGAATTAATGGGACAATAATGGTTTTCAGTTCCATGCAAGAGTGGATATTTTATTATATTATTTTTTTTCTTTCGGGACGCGTGTGTATGTCTCATCCCTCGACACTCCCTAGTGGTGAGTGCCATTAAACCGGGCCAGCAGCGCGATTAAGGGTTGGGGAAAATTTGTCATATTATGACTCAACGTTTTCATTATGTACACACACGGGGCTGGAGTACTGAAAAGGATTTGCAAAAGAGGGAATCTGCTTATTGACAATTATTCATTTGTTCCATCGTTTAGGGTGCACCCTGCTCTGGCCGGATGGTACGTACGGTATGGTACGGTGAGAGGGGCGGTTAATATTGATGGATTCCCTTGCGAGGATAGACAGGGTTTGTATTGAATTGTATTCTGTACACTCTGCCCTTAGGGAAACGACGACGACGGCGAGGACGATGATGATGATGATGATGATGAATAAAAATAACATTGATCGAGAGTGGATCGATTACTGAAGTACAGGTTGGCAGGCAGGATTCGCAAGTCATTTTAGGAATTTCGCTGCGCTGGAGAAAGGGAGAATTCGAAGAAGGATGATGGCGAGGCGAATGAATGGAACGAATTTTTAATGCGAATTTCTATTTGATGCGGAATTTGTGATGGATGGGAAGGGAGGAGGTGAGATGGTGGGGCGGATACAATCGCAATTCATGCCACAACTGTGGATGCGAAACAATCGGGGGTGATGTGATGGTGATGAGCAAATACTGGCAGGCGGAAGCACATGTAGCAGGCCATGTGTTTCTGGGACGACGATTGAGGTTAAAGGTGAGTTCTCTTATGAGTTGTCTTTCTTAACAATGAAAACATCATGCCTGAAGGGCTCATCTAAGCAAAGAACTTGTTATTGAAACTTAACCGAGTTTCTCTTGAAATCTTGAAGGAGTAATGGCATGCGCCTAAATGTCGTTGAATCATGAAATAACCTAAATCACCATTTCCCACAAATTCTCATACGATGGCTTGGGTGGGCTTACCTCAACTTATTTCAAATACCATGCTGCTACGAAGAATCGCAGGACTTAGGTTAGCTTACCGCATATTAGGAATGAATTATGAAACTTGCTGAATTCGGGGAGGGCTCGATGCAACCATCCACTATACCACGGTGGGCAGGGCACTGTGTAACTTCATACTTTCCTCATATTAGAGCGGACGCAACGAAGGACTTTTACTGTCCTCTGTCTTTTGCTGGCATAGTCTTCATGACCGTCGACGTAGTGGAGTTGATCGCATCCGATCAAACCAAAAACTCCACCAATGGAACTAACTCTGTCGAAGATCCTGAGCAACTTCTTCTTCCGAAGCTACAGTCCGGGGGCCTCATACAACAAGCCTCTCCAGCTGGCATGATCTTTAGCCAGCTGCCTTCAATTTTGCACACCAAATTGGTTGAGTTACTGCAGCTGCTTAGCTCAATAAAAAATTCTAAATCTTAAGTCCAAAATGATGCTAATCAGAACCATGCTCTGGTGATTGAAATGCTGAAGTTTATTCGGGACATTTTCGAGCGAAAAAGACAGCATTTCCAGCATGGGAGATGGGCTCATGAACTCATGAACCTAATGCGCTGCATAATCACGGATGAATAGCAGAGCTGCTGTCTGCGAACCACAGCCATCTACTCAACTTTCCATTTAGCTATCGCAGACACTAAGAAAGTTGATCTCTCCGGCTACAACTGTCACGTCAGTGGCTGTAATGCATTTCAGTTTCTGAGTTAACATGTAAGCAAGTAAAAGGTATTTTTGTTTAAGATTTCAAATTGATATAAGTCCATGGAATAGAATTTATATGACGGAATTAATGTTTGTCTGTCAACAAAAACAATGCTGCAAGTTTAAAGTTCGCAAGTACCGAAGGGAAAGATGAATCCCCTGACACAGAGTGAAGGTCTGATTTGCTGTGTAATTCTCCGAACAGATTGTTGCCAGACATTTACGGTGTTCAACTGAAATGGCTCAAGAAACTGGCCAATGAATCAACTAAATAATGAATAATGAATATTCATATGCTGTCGCGGCGTAACGTGTGACTGCGTACATTTTAAGCCGAGAGGCAACTGCAAATTACGACTAGAGTACCCGCATAGGGTCAGCAAGAATATTTGTTAAATTGTCTACAAAAGGTGAGTCGACTTCAGTTCAATATCCATACCCATACCCATTACCGTATTGACAACTTACACACGTGCATGCCACCTCGACTGTGTATCTTAACAAAACCGAGTCTAACTCATTGCGGCAATCCTTGAATTCCTTAGAGGGTATTGTGGCACATGCAACTGTTACAAAGAAAAAGTACTATTTTCTGGCGTAGCATTGTGTGCCCATGCGAGGCATACCAAAATTTCCATAAGCTAAGGGGGCTGCTTTAAAAGTCTAAGAACATGCTAATGGATTCTGCTTGGTTGATCAATCATCAACACATATCGGCTTCTTTGCTTTAGTCACCAATCCAAACAGATTCAATTTCCCAATGAACACGGGGTAAGGCACACTTCAGCAAACAAAACCAGCATTTTTCAAGCAGAATTCTATGCCATAGACAAACACATTTAAATTCGTCTTGATAGAAACCAACTGCGACATAGCATTAATGTCGCGGACAGTCGAGCCGCTATCATGGCACTAGACTGTTACATCATCAAATCCAATCTCGTGTGGGAATGTCTACAGCAGCTCAAAGAATTAAGTAGGAGAAACAAGGTATAACTCTGCTGGATACCTGACCACACGGGGATAGAAGGCAATGAAATGGCCGACTCCCAAGCTTCGAAAGGAGCATCGGAATCCTTCACAGGTCCAGCGTCCATTCTGCGCTGTAGGAGATCATGTCCTCAGAGAAGAATTCGGGGATCTAGAAAGAAGGAACCGAATATAAACCTCGAACAATGCTCGTGGAATAAAGCAGCCCAAGAAACTCTTTGGCCAGTACAACCGAAAATGATTTGAAGCATGCATCAAAATCAGCAACAACAACGTCCGTATCATGACAGAGCACTGCAGACTCAGAGAGCACTTAAGAAAATTAGGGTTGCCAAATGAAGGTCTCTGCAGATTCTGTGGAGCATCTAATGCAATTCCATAATACGTACTGGGATTCAGTGAAGCACTAGCGCACAAAAGACAAACATATCTGGGCATGCTATCCCACTATCAGAAGAGGAAATGAAGTCACTAGAACTATCTTTCATTATCAGATTCACAAAGGAAACTGGCTTAGAGGGAATAGTCTTGAGTAAACCTCTTCCACCGTTTAGCAACATGAGTCCACAACCCTCAATAAAACTCTAAAATGTATGTGAGGGGGACTCGTAAGAGGCAGAATAGATCTAAAGGTCGCGGGGCAATATACCCAACCACAACCAGAATAATAAAAAGGTACACTTTGTCCATTTTCCCCCATATTTGATGACTCACAAAAGGCACACATGCTCAGCGCATCATCAGCAGACCGTGATGACTCAAGCTCTGCGGAATTAAGACTCACTAATAAGCAGAACGAGTTACAGAGTGACAATGAAAATTTCACCAAAGTTCGTCGCTTAAGACGAAGAAATTTTTGCAAAGCTGATTAAATCGAATGCAAACCAAGCAATATTCAGTATAGCATAGAGTATACCAACCTCTTCAATGGATTAGCAGAAAGGTCTGGATTAGACTTCATTTTCCAATCGAAACGAAGTAAAATCTGTTTGTTGTTGAAATCAAATCCTGAACTACCGCCGCAAACCATTTAATTCGCCTCAAGTGCCACTCCATATCGAGCACGCATGTAAGCATCTTCAAATTGAAATCACTCCACGAATGAACTTTTTTTTTTTTTTCTCAACATCTACCACCACAAATTGGGTCAAGTGAGGCTCACTTCAGCCATAAAACCATCACAAAACACGGGGTAAGCTCCATCCACTCCTCCTTTTCATCGACTACATTTAATTTCATGGAAGAAAAACTAAAAATAAAGTGGGCAAGTGTAATGCTCATACGCTCGCGTTCGCATATTAAATTTTACGGCAAACTAATTAAGCGAAAAGCATTCATTTTTCTACGATTTTTTTTAAAAGTGCGGGCACGTTCTGCGGGTTGCTCAGATACATTTCCGTCTGCAGTGGGCTGACGGTGAACAAAAAACACATGTTTTTCACTTGCGTTCAGTTTAATTAAGAACCCATTCAATTGGAATGCGTTCGAGTTTTTTAATGAGGTTCCATTGACTTTCACTGAGTAGGAGAGCTGAGTGAAATGCAACTGTGATCCGGATTAAGTGAATAATATGTCTGCACCTCGGGTTATTTTATTTTTCGTACCATCGAGGCAGCCCCCCACGTACCACCTCATCTGTTCGGGTTGTATAGACTATAGGCGACCCGGGTCGTCGCTGTCGCCGTCGTCGTGTTCATCCACCTTCTCAGCTCGTCTATGCAAACGCGTCCTTTGTCTCATTGTGTTGCTACCGTTTTGCAGCAGAACTCCTTCCCCACTTCAGGCAAAAGTGTAAACACCCGCTCGCACGAGGCAAACGACACTTCTCAACTTTTAGCGCGAACAATTAAGATGGCATCAATTTGAGAAAAAGAAAAACAAAAGACGAACAACCGAATGGACGACGGAGGACGGAGGACCTTTTGAAGGGATGCCCACGTCCGTCAGCCGGGCGAGAGGTGTATTAAAAAGGTGACAATGTAATAAATTAAAAAGTCAAATGAGATCGGGTTGGGAATTCGATTAAAGAGCGAGTGCTCACTGCTCCTCCCTCGCATTGATGACGTCCGAAGTGACGGTAGCACCGGCCCCGGGGGGATCTTTTAGCGCGGACAATTAAAATGGAAACCCGTCCTAAATTATATATTTTCAACCAATTGCTTGCCAACGCCGATGGCGAAATGCGCTGAATCGATTTAACTGAACCGGATTTGAGAGAGTATCTCTCAGATTTAGAATGCGGCACAGGATAAACCATTCATTTACAAATGAATTGAATCAATTTAAGAGGACGTGCGGCCTGAGGGGATGCGGTTGAAAAAAACAAAAACAAAAAAAATCCTTTTCAAATTGCTGTTCGCCCGATTGCTGCAGGTGCGGATATATATCACGGGCTGCTGTGCAAATATATTATTTAGGAAGCAATACGTAAATAATTGCTTCGATTAATGCGACTCATTAATTTATTTTAATTAATTTTGCAACCCTTCATGCGAGATCGATGGACGATGGGGAGTCTATTAAATTCTTAACAAATTGAAATCGAGTCTCGTGGGCGCTGATTGATTAATTTGATTATGTACGTTGAAATTTGTTCATTTAAAAGGCGTGTCACGTGTGGAATATGACATCGTTCAAATGGGCGCCTCCCGTCGTCACCTATCCGTGAAGCCAGGTCTTCGAGGACTCTGGTGCATAGATCAGGCTGGGCTGTGAGTGATGGGCTGTGAGTGATGGGAGTACGAGCCTTGAGGGGATGTGTTGGCATTGCCTGTGGCTTAATCACATATCCCTCGGACTTAAATCGCTCGAATTCAATGGTCGGTTCATGACGTAAACCATACCGCTCTAGCAGCATGTCCATTCTGACAACAGCGGACGAACTCGCTAGGAATGCGAAGCGTAGATTCATCACGTAACAATTATGACCTATGCGCACGTAGCCTGATCAGAATGAGACAGAATCTTAGAATTATTATCGGCGTCATAACCGGGCATTGCCCCCAGATTAGGTACGCCCTACAATTATCTCTGCAGAGCCGAGGAGAAGCTCATCTTCCATGCAACTGCAGTGCTCTCCACACCCGTATAAAGAGTTAATTAGACGCCTACTACCTCAACAAACTGACGGAACTGAGTAGCAATAGTATCGATCGTCTCAACCGCTTTATCAAAAGCTGTATCTGGTTTGCGGAATAAGATCAGTCGGATCCGCGTGGTAAGACAACGGGCCTACTCTGACCTAAGTTTGAAGCGTAGTAGCTTCTGGTAAATGACCGTCAAAGTGGGTTGACTTTGTTATGAAAGGCCACAGCAACAAATGATCCCCCGCCGCCGTCAGTTTGAAAAATAAAAGATGACTTGCAACAGAATATTACTATAACGAGAGTGCAAGAAGGCTCCGAGAAAGCGACTTACACACTCTTTCTGCGAAGAAGGTCGAACAAATATCAAAAAAAGTCTAGCCTAGTCTTCGCAAAAAAGGATTTGTTCAACCCGCTAACTTACTGGCGGAACGTAATTTGGTCCGATGAATGCAAGTTCGAGTTCAAAACCAGGAAGCGAGTGTGGTGCACCATCTGAAAAATGTGCAGGCACGGAGTCACGGTCTGGGGATGGTTTTCGTTCAGCGGTGGCAGAAAAATTGTCAAAAGTTTACTCACAATTTAGCTTTTCCTGCCTTAAAATGTCTTTCGATGGTTTTGCTTCCCAACAAGATAAGGACCCAAAGCAAACAAGCTGAATAGCTTATGCTAATGACATTTTTTTCCGTTGGAGTGGGCACTGGAATCTCCAAAGCTGGACTTGATTGAGTACGTTTAGACGATCTTGGAATAGACAATCACATTAAAGGCGCGTGGCAGCTTCACGTCTTTTTAGGAAAGCTGAAGGACTGGAAGCGATAAAACCGCAAGCGGCACTGATAAATTGTAAGTAATTGTAATAGTAGGCAATCGGAAAGAAAAGGTAGATGGAAAGAGAGTTGTGCTAACTACGATCGCTTGTTTTCGAGAAAATGGATATTAACGAAGTAAATTGATTTGCATGGTTTTAGATATATTTGTACATTAAAATTTGATGATTCGGATATTTCAATGGTAAACGAAGCTGGGCTGTTAAACAATACAGCCATTAAATCAAAAACAATAAGCGGCGAGATTAAAATAAATAATAAAAGAGGCAGGTTTGGGATGTGTGATCGAAAATAGAAATGGTGCGCCAATTGAAAATTTAGCAGCAAATAGTGCTGCTTCTGAACGCGTTTTTTCTTCAGCTAGGCTGTTGATTTCGGAGAGACGTTGTTTGATTGGTTCCGATCCAGTTTTGGTAAACCAAGTAATGTTTTTAAATTATAATGTAAAAAAAACAGAAATTTGTTCTGAACTAAAACAACAAGAATATATATATAAACTATTATCTTTTTGGCAACACTGGTTTAAACAGCTGACGCACGTTTCGTGTTTTGTTTCACTGTGAAACATCTTCAGTTTGGTCTATAATTTAACCATGAATCGGCTTACAAACGAACAACGCTTGCAAATTATTGAATTTTATTATCAACATGCGTGCTCTGTTAAGAAAGTTCATCGCGCGCTTCTTCCATTTTATGGTCAGCTCATTTTTGGCTCAATGGGTACGTAAATAAGCAGAATTGTCGATTTTGGAGAGCTACCAATGCTTCCAGAAAAAGTCGCAGTTTGGTACGGTTTATGGGCTGGTGGCATCTTTGGACCGTACTTCTTCAAAGTTGATGCTAATCGTAACGTAACTGTGAATGGTGAGCGCTACCGTGAGATGATATCCAACTTTTTTTTGCCCAAAATGCAAGAGCTTGACTTGCATGACATGTGGTTTCAACAAGACGGTGCCACATGCCACACAGCACGCGCAGCATTGGACTTAATGAGGGGCGAGTTCGGTGAACATTTTATTTCACGTTCGGGACCGGTCAATTGGCCGCCTAGATCGTGCGATTTAACGCCTTTAGACTATTTTTTGTGGGGCTATGTTAAAGCTCATGTCTATACAGACAAGCCCGCTTCAATTGACGCATTGGAAGACAACATTGACGCATTTATTCGTGAGATACCGGCCGAAATGTTGGAAAGAGTATGCCAAAATTGGACTAAGCGGATGGACCATTTGAGGCGCAGTCAAGGTCAACATTTGCATGAAATAATCTTCAAACATTAAATTATATGGACCGTTCTATCGATTCAAAAAAACTTTCCTATAGCTTTTAAAAAATCACCCTTTATATCAACATGTGAGTTTTTTTAGTCGATGTTTTATTTACATTACATTTTCTTAATACGATACTTATTCTCGTAAAGTGGATTGTAATTACAGGTTTTAGTAGTCATCTTATTATTCTGCAACTTTTTCATGTCAGAAGAATATTAAATTATTGTCATCAAATACAATGAGTGTAAGTCGCTGACATCTGTGTACACCCAATACTCGGTGTACTCGGTGTACTCAGTTCATTGTTTCTATTCTATTCGTTTATACTGAATTAAATGTCATGTTATCAATGATTAAAGTACTCACTTAATAATCAAATATTAGGTGATTCATTCATTTTAGCTTTCAAGATCTGAGTGCAGTGAATAAGGTACACAAATGTCTTTAAGCTGGTATCAAAACATTCATTGCAGACCTCTAATCTTAATTATTACTTTTAAAGTACTCATTATCTCTGTGAGGCTTCTTGGTTTCACTTTACATACACCTCTTTTGACCTTCAAACTCGACAACCGAGAATTTTTTCTTCGCTGTCTCTCTCATAAGCAGTCAATTTTTTTTCCTCAGTCGGGCGACCCATGAGAGGTCTGAGTCTGAGCTACAGCTGCCTTCCATCGATGACGGTCCTGGGCAAGCTGAGCTGATTCTTCGGCCATAAGCCATAAGCACATGTGCAATAATCGACAGTGTGGATTGGTTGTGTGCGAAGTCATGTGCAATATTTTGGCCAACAATGATAGCAATCTCAGCCCCGCCAAAATGTCACATCGGCTTGTCTCATAAAAAGATCAATGTATCAGTGCAAGCCGAAATTGTTCGTGTTATTGAGAAATTTGCCCCTCGTGATGGCATTGGTCAATTTCAGTTGTGATATATGCGCTAATTGCCGAGTGTACCGTCTCAATTAACGTATTCATCGAAATCTCATGTTTTCATGTTGTAAAAAATCTCTCCTTTTATATGCAACCAGACACGGTTCTCCAGCACACCGAAGTCAAAACCAAGCGCTAATTAAATGAATCGCATAAACGATATTTAAATTTAATAAAAACCGATTATATTTCATTCACAGAACGTATGTAAAATACAATTATTCTGTCAATTTCACTGAACACGTAACAACACTTTAATTACCTCACACTTACTACCGGAATGTTGCAACATTAATAACAGTTCACTGAATGTAGCGAATAAAAGAAAATAGAATACAAAAATGAAAACATATCCGGATTGTCCGAGGAGGGCGTGAGCCTGGCTTCTACAGCAGCCATCGTTTCTCCCACGAGTGCGGGGCACAAAAAACGATGTTCAAATTCAAACGAATGTGCACCTGCACACCATTGGTCTCATAATGGCAGCTTACATCCGCACTCAAAGGGCTACTCGTGTGTAGTTCCAACTCAAAACCAAAATCGATTTAATTGCTGTTGTCGTAGACACACAAAGTGAGTGCCAGTTGAAGGCGACCCACATGTAAATAATTTTTCATTTAATTCCACGAAATTTGCTTGTGACAATGCAAACAAATGCACAGAAACTCTAAACGCTTTGATGTTTCATTTAAATCGTTTGCATTTGGCACACATTATTGAGCAGCGCTTCAACGAGACTACCTTGTTTTAAACAAGTTCTTGAGCTAAGTCAGATCGTCGTCAGAAACTCGGCTAGCTTTTCAAGAGACACGATGAATTGCCATACATTCACATTCGGTCTCAAAGAGCTGACACAACATGCTCCGATCAGCAATTTTTACAGAGCAGACCCATTCACTCACTGACGAGAATATTTTTTAAAAAATATTTATTTTTGAATGATATTATTTTTTCTTTTTTTTTTTTGAAAATACGAATGCCGGTATAAGCAAAAATCCATTAGAGTCTGCAGCATGACATGGGAATGTTTTTGTTTTAAATTCATTAATAAGCATAAATATGCTTTTGTTTCGGCTTTTGTTACAGAAAAACAGGATAATAAATCCACAGATGACAGATGTTCTCGCCGAGTCGGACTGAGTGCCGCAGTTCGGTCGTTGCACGCAGGTAGCAAACCGAAGTAAGAGGTAAATGGCCCTTCTCCTGCCCAATCTAATATGCGCCTGTCAATCACGGGCCGGCATATTTCATTTAAATCACAACAGACAACAGAAAGTTGACTGTGTTTTTTTTTCCTGCCAACCGGACTGCATTGGGGCCGGGTGAAAAAAGCCTTTATCTCTGACGATACGACGGCATCCAGACAGGAGGGTATGGGTGTGTTTAAAGGACTCTCCGCATGCAGATTGACAGGTGGAGCCGGAGCGAAACAAGAAGAAAAAAAAAACAAATATTGTGCAGCGATGCATATAATGTGACAGGATGATAAATTGAGTAGGTGGTCACTTGGGGTGATGATGATCCCGATGCGGGAGCCGCCATGGGGATAGGGATAGGGAAAGCATACATGTGTGTGCGTGTGCCGGAATTGAATTAAATTTCATCGAACGGCGGGCTTCATCGTATCGGGAATCCATTACGTTCTGCCTCTATTGTTATGTCCTTGTTGTCATCACTCATATTGTCTTCTTCCTCTTCATGTATAATTTTTTTGTTATTCTTTCTGCCATTTGCAGCGGGAGTGACTTCACTCCCCAACGCATTCTGCAGTGGAAAAGTCTGGCATAAGCACGCATCTGTGATTTGCAATTCTTTACTTTCTAGTGATTGTTCAAAAAGTTGCGTATGCTGCAACAACGAGGTAGGCAGTGAACATAGGACATTTTATATGGACTTTTCCTTTAGCTGGACACTCTGGAGGAAGACCGTAGTAATCTCTAAACACAACGTGTAATTACTCAAAAGAAGAACAAAGAGACAAACTGTTGGAATGAGTGTGCTATCATTCATTCATTTTGATCATACAACATACAGAGCAGGTGTAGGACTCGTCTTTCTTTAAAAGACCGATTCTTTTTTTCGAGCTACAAAACAGTTAGATTTTGTACTTTGGAAAGAAAATCACCTGTTTTGAGGGTTATTCACATATGCATGCAACTCATCATCCAACTTCGTGCGTGACTGGAGGCAGCTTGATCGTTCCAGCTGGAGAGAATGGTTGTGTAAGTGTTGGGTTCACCCGTGGTTCAATGTACTCAAGATAATTTCCGCCGAAACCTGTCCCGATTGTTTTATATCACTCTCTCGTCAGTTAAAGGTCACTTAAATCAGTTTAAGGACATTCAAAATAGTCTTCAGATTTCTCTAAGGACATCATGAGTGGTTCGCATGATTCAGAAAAGTAGTGGCAGGGACAAAGCACGCACGACAGATCTTCAGTCCACTCGATCCTCCGCTCCGAGTCTAACTCATCAGGAGTAGATAATGCCCAATCGCAACCAGATGAGTTTGTGGACGTGATCCAACCACCTCGTCCTAGGCATGCGAAGCGGTCGCCTATCTGATGGAATCGCATTCAAGGCACTCTGTGAAAGTCGTGACATTATGAACATTAGTGCCATGTGACCAGCAGCTGCTCAACATTGAGCTCCTCGCGCACTGCAGCACGAGCACGAAGTCTTGTATTCGCGATCGTATTCATTTTTGGAACAAGTACTGAGTTAGAAACCGCTAACTTGTCTTTGAGCTGTTTCAAAATTGACCCAGCAGAGATAATCCTACAGGAAATCTCAACCTTACTCCTCCCATCCTCTTGAAAAAGACCCCGAGATACTTTAACTTCTCTACCTGTCACCATTTCATGATATTCAGGCTTTTTCTACAAATTTTCTTACCAGTTATTGGGCCCGAATAAGGATGCTTACCTGCAACAAAAAAAAGAAGATTACTAAAAGAGAAGATAATATAAAATCATATCAGGATAACAGAGGCATACAAGGGTTTCTTATTTGGCACTGATTGTCTGTTTTGCCAGTCAGTTATTTCGCCAGTCCTGCTCTATGGAGCCGAAAGCTGGACGCTAAGCAAAACTGCAGAGCTGATTCTTGGTACCCTCAAAAGAAAAGTTCTACGTATATGTCCCGTCTTCGAGGAAGGCGAATGGAGGAGAAGACAAAACCGCGAACTCTATGAGCTGTACCAGGTTGTAAATATAGTCCGGAAGGCAAAAATCCGTCGACTGCACTGGCTCGACCACATCGAGCGCATGGACAACAATGCTCCAGCAAAGAGGGTCTTTGAATCCGAGCCTACTGGTTCGAGAAGGAGAGGAAGACCGAATCTCCGGTATAAAGACAAAGTAATTGCGGATGCAAGACAGCTTGGTCTTGATGACTGGAAGCAGCGTGCCCAGGACCGTCAACGATGGAAGGCAACAATTGCTCAGGCTCGGACCCTCCATGAGTCGTCGGCCGGATAAGTAAGTAAGTGATTGTCTGTTGCTGTTCTAAATAGGGTCATATTTATGCAAACACATGTAGGTTTGCTGTGCTTAGTACTACAAAAGGCCTTTTACTTGGAATCATTATACTCATAGAGGTGGTGAGAGTCATCCATACTCAATTTTCGCACGCAATGTTCAATGTGCTTTAAAATTAAGCGATTTCTGGAATGTTTAGGTTATGGAACAGCCGAAAAAAACAGATTACAAATGCTCACTTGAATGAGAACACTTGATGATATCGATTTCGTCGGCAATTTATTTAATTTTTACCAAAAATTTACAGACGTCAAATGAATGCTTCTACGAGACGGAAGAAATCAGTTGTAACATGCAGATGCGACCCCTCCATACATTTACACATGTTTTGTATTTAACGAAGTTACGCCTATGTAATTGTAACCAACTTACGCTTATTGGTTTCATTTGCTTAATTTCTCTTTTGTTTTTACATGCTTTTAATGGACAAAGTTCGATTTAAGGAGGTTTTCGACTTACAGAGAGTCGACTCATGTAGTGTTAAATATGGACAAATTTAAGTCTTGGGTCTAAGCTCTGAAACATTTCTTAGACTTATAGAAAGTAAGGGTTGATTGTAAAGGGTTTTTCCAGTAATGACTTGACAACTTTGAATTTATTTTGTGAACGCACTCTTTCACTAATCATCAAGCTGGCACTGTCAATTTATTCAATAAACTCAATATGTTCATCATGGTATAAGACACGAACGAGCAACGTCTACAAATTATACAAATTTTCTACCAAAATTCGGAGTCGGTGATCGCAACTTTAAGAGCGTTAACACCAAAAATCATCTTCAGTGACGAAGCTCATTTTTGGCTCAATGGGTTCGTCAATAAGCAAAATATGCGTTATTGGTCGGGTGAAAATCCACATATGCTTCATGAATCACCACTTCATCCACAAAAAATTACCGTTCGGTGCGGTTTGCATGCCAGCGGCGTTATTGGGTCATACTTTTTCGTCGACGATACCGATCGTCACGTTACTGTGAATGGTTAGCGTTATTGCACTATGATTACCGATTATTTTTGGCCGATATTTTGGAAGATATGGACTTGAACGACATGTGGTTGCAACAGGATGGTGCCACAAGCCACATTGCACAAGTTACAATCGATTTATTGAAGAGAAAGTATGATGAGCGTGTTATCTCAAGAAATGGGCTAGTCAATTGGTCACCTCGTTCGTGCGATTTAACGGCCTATGTTAAGTCATTGGTTTATGCCAACAAGCCGACGACGTTGGAAGAGCTCAGAGTCAACATTGAACGCGAAATAGCGGCCGTTCCGGCCGAAATGTGTGGACGAGTCGTTGAAGACTGGGTCCAACGAATGGACAGCTGCAAACAAATATATTTAATTACTAATTGCCTCGAGCTATTCTCTTTTTTTAGTTCGATAGAAAAAAGGTTGTACTTATATTTTATGGATAACAAAATTTACTTCATATTTACTGAGAGGTGTATGAGTTTCACTTCGAGCCACTTTGTGTTATTTAATGTGTCACAGTTCCCTCCGCTAGACATCGAATTTCGAAAAGTGTTGCCTTACTACGTACTCAGATTAAAAGGACAAACATTCCCGCCAGCCATGGGCGTTTTGTTTGCGTCTCCAAGTAAGCTTTCATTTCATATGCAACTTATAATTCCTGTTTTATGCCTTAGGACATGCCTTGGTCAGTTTGTGGAGTATGTTCAAAATTCTATACTTCGGTATAATCATTGAAAATGATGGCATAACTCTAATAAAAACTAATAATAACAGATTTCCCTCAGTATCTGCATTGGGTGATTTTTTTCTGTTTCGTTTTTCAGTGTTAAATTTGTAACAGCTCACTCGTGATGGGTGACGTGTGTCAACGTCAAACATGCTCAGTTAGCATCGCCATTTCATCATGGGCAGACTTACACAAAAACAACGAAATGAAAAATGTTTTCAGCGACAAAGCTCATTTCTGGTTGAATGGGTGTGTAAATGAACAAAAATTACGTATTTTGTCCTATGAGCAACTTCAGACAATACATGATTATTATAGTTTCCTTGCAGTTTTTTCAAAGATGACAGTGAGAACGAGTTTTCAGTCATGGCGCCTGATTTCGTTGAATGTTTCCGAATTGTTTTGTCTAAAGTGCACGAACTGAACCTGGACTCTCGGTGTGCGTCACTTAAAATGTCGTGTGGTCGTCAATATTTGCATGAAATAATGTCCAAGAACTTAACGGCACGCATTGGTTTATCAACCCAAGTAAGAATAGCACACACTTTTGCAATTTTTCCTGACTTTCCTTGACAATGAAATGAGTTCATTTTATCCCCCAAAGCCAAAAGGATCTATCCTCGACCATCTTTAATGCCATCATGGTAGTCACGGGGTCTTGCAGTCACGGACGTGCAACATCAGCGTGTACAACAAATCAATGTCGTTGTATAATGTTGAGCACACACAAGCATTGTCACAGATATTCGAATTTATTTATGCAAAAAAATGAACACACGATTATCGCACTACACTAAGAAACACACTGAAGTCCCTTAGCGTATTACGATTGCCCTTAAAACGAAAGAGATAATTTCTCCATCACACCGAATGCATGAAACGACACACCATCATTTAGCCGAATTATGATTCATCATTAGGACGAGATAAGATATGTTTATTTCCAAGCCGGACCCTTCGGCAATGTTTTAGTGTCCAGCGAAAAAAAAAAACCAAAATGTGTGTCTCTCGCAACGTAAATCTTTACTTCATCTTCGGCCTTAATGTTCATTTAATGAAGACTTTAAGAAAACGCCGAAACTTTTGACCCACTTCCCTCCGCATTCGACGCACTCACTCTCCATACTCGGCCCCATGACTTCCAACTTAATACGATCTTAAGCTCGGCAATAAAACGCCACGTAATGAGATATGCATGCGATGAAAATACGAATGAGCCAGCTTGATGCTCGCAAAAATAAGCAAACACAAACAACAACAACAACAAAAAAAATGCGAAGGGAAATAATTTGTGGCATTTCGGTTGGACTGGAAATCATAAAACCAACCGCAGGGACATTTACGACGCGCTAGCATTATACCACTGTTTAATGCGTCATTATACACACTCCACTCTCAGCGTGGCCATTGATTAAAGGGGGTAAGGCGAAGTAAAATGTCGGCTTGCAATAAAAAATTCACTCATTCATGTTCACATATAATTAACACGTTCCATACAATAAATAACCCGGCTATGTGCTGTGATAACTTAAAAGGACATTCCTTGGACCGAGTGGCGAGGAACGCTTCGCGGCCATGTAGTGTGGCATGGTGCAACAATCGAGATTGTGAAAATCATTAATTCGGTATCTTCATTGGTTTTTGCGGTCATAAAATCGGTCATCGCCACGACACTACAGTGGGCTTAGGGTGCCCATTCGGGATCGTAAAACACTTTCGATCTGCATACTCCTTGGAATCTCATTAAATCTCAAGTTAATGCCGGACTTGGGCATTCGCCGCCGCTGAGTGATGCGCATAATTTCTGCTGTCTGCGTCCCACCCGCCACACAAATCTCTTCTACTTCGCATCATGTCACATCGGTTGACGGACCTATAAGTGCCCATTAAATTCGAATCATCTTTATCAGCTTGCTTACACAGGATATTCGTTTGAGGCAGCTTCCCCGTCGTCAGTCGGTGACTCAGAAATACTCTCAAGAATGGTAGCAGAGGCACTAAGCCCAAAGACTGAGTGAGCTGATAAGCGAAGAGACAAAACAAATAACTGCTGCGAAAGCCACTGGTCTCGTTTTATGAGCAGCATGCATGACCAGAAGGGGGGCGGCAATTTTGTGGTTTCTCACATCAGCACAACACGGCAATCGTGTTTGTCCTTCTCCGCAATTAAATGCTTTTTGCTGCCGACCGTGATTCCATTTGCCGCTCAATATGCAGTCCCTCCACGAGACACACTGATCAAGGCTCGTGTAAAGTCTAAAATCGCATAGATTTTCAATGCCGATTTCCGACTTAAAAGCAAAATCCATTAAAGGCTTCCTCTTCATGATTTATTAGTCACCCAGAAAAGCTGCAATTTGTTTACTCAAAATTTCGTTCACGGGAGCGTTCACGACGAGCGTAACAAAACCCACTCGCAGTGTGAAATCGCGGTCGCGTTGGTCGCGGTTATTTAGAATTTGTTATCCCAACCACTGTGGCACCGCAGATGTGTATCCCGAGCGTCTAAAGCCCCGCAAAAAAAAATAGAAAAAAATGGATATAGAGAAGAGAGTCACCACCATTCACGGTGACATACATTTGTTTGTGTATGCATATCCTTGCGCGTAATTCACTTTGTCTGACCCCAGCACCCGCTGCATTGTTTGCAAAATTCAAAACCCTGTCCAAATAGGAATAAAAATTAGATACCCATTCCGCAAAAGGATCACCACCGGCAGGTCACTTTTCCATGCATACAAAATGCCTCATGCATTTCAAGGATTCTACGCGTTTCTGTTATACAGTTTTTGATACTCTTTTTTGTTCGTTGTTGTTGTTGGTTTTGTCATGTCCTCCATGGATTTGCACAGTTATTGCATGGCTCCGGGGGAGTTCAAATGGAAACCGATAGATATGGGCACTGAGTGGAATTTGCAGGCGCAAGTGGGTGCATATTTTTTCCTGCAAAACGAAAACACCGCCACCACCGCGTACAGGCCATTGGATCTGGTCGCCTCCACATCTCCATTCGGGGACACCTCATCGTACATGTGGAGGGGGTTAGAGCGCCTTTTTTTTGTTTTGCTTTTCTTTTTATCGTCCAATACACGGAACAACAATATTATTTATGCTTAAATTGTGTCCGTAAACACAGCAAGGACCTTCGCTCATATCGCGGTTGGGGGGAGCGGAGGGGTCGTTGGGTATTTTTGCTTTTGCTTGCAGTTACTGCATGCATATGTGCATACATGCAAATGAAGCTGCGCGATGATAATTCACGCTTAAAAGTTCCTTTTTCCGGTTTTATGAATTTTTGTTTTCAGAAAAAATAATGTCCCATGATGGTGTACAGTGTACACAGACGTGAAAGGAGAGATGCTTTAAAAAAAAAGAAGTGAATGACGCGAAACTCACACGTGCGTGGGTTACAGCAGTTTTTGCGGATATAAAAGTGTGTGGACTTTGTAAATGAAGGCATTATTTTCGCAAGTTTTTGACTATCTTGCCTGTGTACAAGGTGCGCTAGATGACTCTAGCTGTCAGTTTAGTGTGGGCAAACTTTACCACCGATGTTCAAATCTGTTTGATTGATGATCAGCGCAGTTGGACAAACACACGATCAACATTCCATGTGACGACATGGGTGCTGGCGATCGGCTCGTTCGAAGGGTAAATAACTTAACTTACCCAAAAGCATTCGCGATCCCCACAGGGGATATTGTTTGCATCATTTATATGCCACGCGGCGTCATCAGGAACTGCCAAACTACATGAAAATACCACCCCACCCCTTTCCGAATAGATCAGGGTGGACACAAGGATTTGACCAACCCGATGTAAGCACTGGCCGTTGTGAGAAACATCAAACTCATATTAATTGATGTTAAACTAAGCAATGCACATCCGTTGGACACAGCACCTGGAACATTAGTTTCAGCAATATCCTTATAAGCACTCAGCAAGGTACTGCTTTATGGCTCGTATCATTCACGAATCGGGATATCGCATGATATTTGTGAAAACAATTTTACACTTCACTTTAATGAGAGCTTGTATTGAAGGGACAGTGACTAGAAACTGAACGATTTAAGCCCTTTCTGCAAAAAATGAAGAAGATGTGGTGTGTTCAGGCGGCAATAGTGCCGATAATCTCCTCATAGGGTGACGAATAAACGCGAGTCGGAGTCGCGACTAACCCATCCGAGAATACGCACTCTAGGTAAAAAGTGAGAGGGCGATATTCTCACCGCTTTCAAGATTCTATCACCAACAACGGAACGGAGTACAGATGTATGGAGTATGGGGAAACTGAAACCTGACAATCTGCTGAAATTCTCGCGTATGCTTCGACCGTGGCGTTGTGTTTCCTGATACGACATCACAGTCCCACCTCTTTCAAGGCACTGACAATGCTAAAAGAGTCTAGAAAAAGTTTCTTAAGCTTGGCCGTTCAAGGACGGCAGGAAACTGTAAACTCGTGAGAGAAGAATAGCATGCACAACACGAGTGGTTTCTGTAGAATCTAGGCCCTGGGCCTGTACGGGCTGGCGCTACGCCACCCATATTATTATTATTAAGTTTCGACTGGAAGCTCTGGCAGAAAGTGACCAGATCGAAAACGAGCAACACAACGACATGCAGGCAATGACTGTAAGACTAGAAGGAAGCCCAATCTCGACCAGATTATTATTTATTACCGCTGTTTTGGATGATAATGGTTTGTTTTTGTGTTTATTAAAATATCAGGATGGCTGAGCAACATCAACATGTAGTGGGACGAAGTAGAAGCAAAGAGCCCCAATGGGCTACCCCAATGGGCCTCGGACGCTGATGATGACTTACACTCGACCTGGATTTCACACACCGAAGCAAGAACGCTTTAAATCGAATATTGCCTTTCAGTAAATCGAGCAGAATCCAACTACGACGCCTGCGGACCTTTTGTGAATCGAGAAAAGAATTTCATCTGCTAAGTAATTTTTTTTACTATAGGCCACCTTATGTACATTTTTTTAATACGTGCGGTATGGACTTTTTCGTGAATAATAACAGCTTTTGTGCGATTTACGCTGTTATGAAACTTTGGCGTTTTTTGTTTGGTCTATGAAAGGTTATCTTGTTTCATAGTGCACACTTCACAGCATTGCACAGCACAGTTAATTACAATTATCTGATGATTTGTTAGCCAAATGTTTCACTTTCCACTTTGGAATTGCGACATTTGGCTAAAAATGAATATATTGAAAATTCAAAGAATTCATTAGTCGTTTGTCCGACTGTGGGCCCTGAAAAAACGAAGACATCATCGGAAAACTTTGTACAGCCCCCATTTTTAAATTAATCGCTCTAAAAAAATGTTTGTATACAGTCACTGATATGTATAAGAAATGCTCTTTATTGGAAGCTCGATTCATTTTGTAGTATTTCTGAGAAAAAAATCCTAGATTTTGGCCTCTAGAGTGGAAGAGAAGAACAATATAGTCATGCTTGATTTGGGAATCATATCATTATTTTTTTTCTGGTAATCAGACTTCTTCTGCGTTGTGGTCAAACCCTGGTCTCAAAGGTGACGGAGTAGACAGATGATGGTGAACAACCGTATGCCCTGACTGGCGCGATACGACGGGCTTCTGTAAAACATTCCCCTTGCCGTTGAAAAGGCGTCCTCACCTTTCGATGGCGCAACATTTCGAGCCCTGACAATGTCTCATCTCTGAAATTTTAATATCAAATTGTAGCAAAATTGGTGAACTTTATCGATAGACGTTACAGCAAGATATCAATTACATCGACTGCGGGAATTGTTCAATGCGCTAATGGGTCTTTAATGCACTTCCCACTTTAGAGACATTTTCGAATGTTAAAGGCTGTCCCAGAAGTAGTGTCAACAACGAACCTTGTGCTCTGCGTCATAAGCCTTCCGCAAGTCAATCAAGTTCTAATTTCGGTTCAGACGTGGCAAGAACAAAAACCCTATCAGTTACAGGCCTCACCTTGCAACTTTCGGTAGCGACCAAATTGAGTAGACCAAATGTACGGAGACATCTTCTCAGAGTTCAACTATGTGAAGGTTATGCAACGAGTTGCTTAAAAAATATACAGCACCACCGACCGGACTTCGAAATCAATGTAGAGCACTGAAACGCCCAAACAAACAATCATGTACAAATGTCGGTTCAAATTCAGTATTGATTGCTAAACCAATCACATTTCGGGAAGCTTTACTCAATCTCCATCCCCATTCAGTGTGTTCAATGTCGAAATCCGTTTGCCAGTGTTCAACTGTCTTTTCACGAACTTCCCCTGAAGCCACCCATTGAAATGTGTCAGCCCTTTTCCGAGCACGTGCAATTTGTAAAACTCAATTCGACTACGAACAACCATTCAAACTTCACCACCAAACTTTCGAATTAAATTAAAAATTTTTTTTTCCAAAAATTAATTTACCCGCCAGGGGTACTGCGTCAGTGTGTCCATTGCCAGAGGTGTAATTAACACAAGTTGAGGGGCATTCAAAGGACTCGCTGCTGGGTTCTCAATAAAATACATACACTCACGAATGGCTACATTCGAGACACGAAAAGGGAACCATTTATACATTTGGAACAATAAGACCGCACTTGAATGCATCGCGTTTCCATACATGTGGTGCTGTTGCCTTTTTTGACTGACTGTTTTTTTCTGTGACACCGGACACATACAAGCGGTGAACGCTTCGGGGGAACAAAATTGGATTAACGCTTGGCAGAATCGAATTCTCGGGAAAAGCAATTCAACAAATATAAGCACGAATTCTGACTGAGGTGGTCGGTCGATCCTGTTACGAGGTAATTTGGACGAGAGCGCATTCTCCCTCTGCTTTTAATTATGCGAACGCTGTCAAGGAGTTTAAGGTTGACAAAAGCTTTTGTCGCAGGCTTTAAAATAAATCAGAACGGTGCAATGCGCCAACTTATTGGAAGGGAAACTGGAAAAAAGTGTCAGTTTTGAAAAAAAAATTATGTATGTTATTTAACTCAAATGTTTTAATTGCATAAAGTTACTTCGGGGGGCCTTTATGTTCCAGGTCGATATTGCTTGTTTCCCATATTGGTTAGGTGATAGTTGCCAATTGGTTTTTGACAGAGGTTGCGAGTGGTCGATGTCGATTTTCTTCGCAACAAAGTGCGAAGTTCTTTCTGTTGCATTGGCTTAAAACTGCAGACAATCGCTATCGAACCTATGCTTGTTCCTGATCCGATATATAGTAATGAGGTGGACGATTTTTTATCAACAAAATTTACCTGTTACCCTTTCCCGAGCTAAATGAGAGAATTTTTGGGCTGATGGATTGCCTAGGATAGAAAACAAATGATGAATAGATCAGTATTCAGAATTGTTGAGCTATGATTGAAGGGAAGAAGTCATTGGACTGGCGGACGAAGGGCATTAACAGTACATACTACAAGAAGGGCATACATGCAATACTGTCCACATACATGCAAATGTCTGTCAAAAGACGCTATGAGACAGAATTGTTTCAATTTGATCAGAGTAACCGCTTCGTTCAGTTTCGTTAAATTTTGTTAAGTTTCGTTAAGTGTCGTTCAGTTGGTTTTGGAATTTGTGAGAAGAATTTATGGACATTTTCAAATTTGTCAATGTTAGTGGGTACTTTTCGTTCAGTTTTGAACATGAGCTTATATTTGTTCAACTAATAACCAAACTTAGGTCTCTCTCTCTCCAAGTAGTTCAGAGTGTTCAATGAGTCAGGTAGATTTTCATTAAAAACGGTTACTTCTGCTTGTGCCAAATCAAAGAATTCGTTAAGCACCGTTGGGTTTTTCACTTCACCTGAATAGGACCATAACAACAACCCAGTGGATTCCCTAGAATCTAATGACCAAGATTCTTTCTGATTGGCGTTGGAGACAGGTCACACATGCAAATGCTACCAAAATATGTGAAAGAGAGACACACAGAGAGAGAGAGAGAGATAGAGAGAGAGAATGAGAAAGAGAGAGATGTTTAAGCACAGCACTGGGAGCAAAGTGTGTAAGAAGCATCTGAATCTCGGCTGAAAAGATGACGGAGTATCCTCGTAGACAGCAGCCCGTTGCACACAGCGCACAAGAATTGCCTCAACTGTCAACAAGAGAAACTCTCAACGAGACTCATTTAACATTCGCCAAAGTTAGAGTTCACGGTATCCAAAAAGACTCCTTGACTAAATTCTACAACCCCTTGGCCTGGAAAGGATGTGTCGAAATTTCGCATTTTTACGAATTCACTGATTCCGCACCAAATCAAATTTAGTCAAGACCCACATTTCTAAACGAAGTAGACTCCAGGAAGGCGTAGCTCCGAACGAGGCCTCAGTAAACTTCAAAAACCGCACGAACACATGTCACTGATTTAATCAGAAATAATTAAGAGGCAGCATACTTCTACTTTTGTTTTATTTTTTATTTTTTTGTCTATTCTCCACTCGTGCCAATGGAATCTCATTCTATCCACAGAATCATCACATTCCTGCTAACCATGACTGTGAGCCTAGGAGTCTAATTTACTGAACACAATTAAGAAGTTAAATTGCCTATTCGAGGAATCTCAAAGTCTCTGAAAATCGCGCAATGAGGTTATTAACTTCTTGAGAGCCAGGCATTTGCAAATTAAATTCAATTAGACTCGCATTAGGTACAATCTAGTAGCCCTGAGGGGTGGATGCAAAGCACCGGCTTCTTTTCGTTTTTTTTTTTTCTTCTTCATCTGCCTCAAACCGATCTCGGCAAAGATTTGACGAAGTAATTAAGTACAAGATGAAACAATGCTCACTAGTGCATAACGGTGTAACATTTCAAATTATGACAATCATCCTTGAGAAACAAAGAGCGAAAAGAAAAAAAAAAAAAAACAGCGCTGAACAAACAAAATGCTGTGTAGTCAGAAGCACAAGCAGAAATCAACTTCAAAAAGTCCAAATACAAAAGAAAGAAACAAGGGCACAGACAAGGAACAGGTTTTATGAAATTCCAAAGCTCCTAAACTGATTAAGACGAAGTCATTGCCGAGAGAATATGGGAAGGAGATGAGTGAAAGATATTCCGAAGAATTTCCAAACACTGGATGCTGAGTGGGTGCACGAACGACGAACCCACTGCGGGGTACTGGATAAAGCCGGTTAAGGGTACAGAAGTGTGGCCGGTGGCGGCAACGGTGGGTAGCCGGCGGCTGGGGGCTTCTTGAACCCAAGAAAAACTTCCACTTGATTTAAAACGAAATTAAATTCCGAAATTCTTTTGAGAATAAGGATTTTCATCATCATCATCTTCATCAAACGAACGACGAAAAGCAAAGAGGAGGCAAAAAGAAACAACAGCCAAGCCCCACGCATCCCGCTCCATGGGTAGCCATAGCCTTTCATCCATTTATCCATGCATCCATCCAAGCATTCATTCATTCATTCATTTATCCTTTCATTCCTCAAATCGCTTCGAATTATAATTTATTTTCATTTTGTATCCTTTTTATGGACTAAAGTTGTTTTTGGTTCCCCCCTTTTTTTTTACGTCTCATCCGGAGGGGGAAGAGACGAGGTTCACTCCTAGCGATGTTTTGTTTTTACCCTAGAAATGGAAACACTTTATGAGCCAGCCCACAGAGGACACTTTTTACTTACACAAATGCTCGGCGAAAAATGTATAAAATTCGGAGATGTTTCTCCCGGTGGATAGCATTTTTATTTCGATTTCATTCATGTGAGTATCTAAAAATACTGCTGTGTGAATGTGTGTTGGACGTAGTACATGGATATACGTCACTTGTGAGATGGATCTCTTCCCGGTAAACTGACACTGGCATGTCCTTTGTGGCACATGTCTGTGGGTATAATTAAATGTGTGTTCTACCTAAACCTGGATATTCGCTCTCTTTTTTTTTTGTTTACTTGCGGAAGGACCACAAAATTGTAGCCTATCCCTTTGGCTCCTTTTTTTTGTGCACATTTTTTGCTCCTCCGTTCTTTTTTTTTTGGGTCCTGAAAGAAATTACCTTGCGGACAGGACCGGTAGATAATCTAGTGAAGCGGTCAAATGGGTGGCGGGGGAGGTAGGGAGCCGAAACCATAAAGTGCGATAAAAAAGGATTTCAATTCGCACTAAGGAAAGCGCAACAACAAGTGATAAACAAAAAGAAACAAAAGCATTGCGTTTTGCAAGGACTACGCCGTAAAAAAGAGCACACGAATTGAAGGAGAACTTAAAAATAAAAATTCCTTCATAAAAATGAGATACCTTCTGGTTTATTACCGCCGAATCGAAACAGTTCTATATCCAATTTAAAGCAAGTCCGCACCGTAGGATCCTTTATTCGATTTGATGGGCTCATGAATTTAGAACAAAACCCCGCGCTGAGTTGTGTTCTTAAAAATTGCAAAAAAAAAGCGCTCACCGTAGATACCGAGTAAAGGGTCGCGGATTTTAGCATGAATGCTAATCAAGTACAGGGGGTGCGACGTAGATGGGAATTTCTAGCCAAATCGGTTAATTCAATCTAGAATGGCACCTTTCTAGATTGCGACCAGCTGACCAGGTTACGAGCGAAATAATTTGTATTTCATTGCTTGTTTGCAACCGCAAATCACTGCGATCACTGTTGCTAATCTCCTAAAAGTGACTTTTCGAAAAAACTGAAATCTTAAACGCTGACATTTACATTTTCGCACGATACACATCTCGACAGCATGCGACGATTATATTCACTCCCCTCTCAGCTCATCGAAATGCTGCCGATATTTTGAGTGCACACAAAACACAGAAAGAACCGAATCGGAGGTTCAACAAAGTACGCTCATGGCCCACGGCTAAACAAGCACACACATCCACTTTATGAGACGCGGATCAGTGTTGCTTCCCGTTCTGTGAACAAAACGACGACATATCGTCGTCAACGATTGCTCAAAATCACACTTGAGCAAAGTGAACGTCGCAAACTTTCCTAATCTCATCGTATCGCCTGTGGGACTTCAGAATTGTTGCAAAGCACAACGTCGAACGACGCATGTTACGTAACCCATATCGTGCTTATCACACAAAAGGGTTCTTCTTTTCGTTCTCACCGGAAACATGTTGGGAATTTTGCCCCCTTCATCAAATCCATCCTGCGACGTACACAACTCCTTGAAGCATATAAGGACTCAAAGACATAGGAACTATGGTATATCACTGGAGTTCCGTTTCGTAAAAGGAACGACAAGACATTGAAGCAGATTCCTCTACCCGTGGCTAACCCTACAACTTGCTTGAGAGCAACAATACCAGAAGTCACATGCCTCACCTCACGAAACAGCACACAACAAAAAAGAGCCAACAAGAAAATGAAAAAAAAAAAACCAAGGACAACAAGGACAGCAGCGGATGCTGTACACATTTTTGAGGGTTCATTTATTTCAGTTGGAGAAGAGCGTGACAACGGTCCTGCATGTCAATTGAGGCTGTTGGGTCAACCTTACGCGTAATATATTACAATCTCACCTCCTCCAACCTCCCACCCCGCCACCTAAGGTATCTTGCTCTTTTGACTCCCTCCCAGACCACAGAATACGTTGAAATATGGCGTTTTAATTAAATTTTCGAAGAACGCGTGGGAATGGCTCTGGTGGGGTGGCTAAACCACGGTCAGGGTAAACAAAAAAATGTATCACGCAGCGGGGGAAATAAATACCAGTCCAACAGACGGCTGGCTCTATTTGCAGTGCTTTTAGAAATACAAAATAAAGTTGGTCTCAGACTCTGTGCACTTGGCAGGGCCTAGGTGGGATCAGCGATCGATATTTTTAGGAGTATAGTTTAGAGTGGCTGAAGGCTGTGACCCACCCAAACTCCGGCATCTGATGTGCTGATTTAACGAATAAATTTCAAGTATAGAAGGTTTTAGAAGGCAACTCAAGAAGTTCACCGTGCTACATCAAAGTCTAACGACAAATTGATATCCCTTCCTGGAGAGAGTTAAATAATTTCCATGTAGGCTGAGTTTCAGTGTCTTCTGATGTCACACAGCAGACGGGACTGTTGATACGTGCGGTGAAGTCACCTGAAATCGGGGCACCTACCACCTTTTTATCGACTTCGGAATTCAAACAGTCACCGTGAACATTCGGAAGCCGTGAACACACTAAAGTCGCAATGTTGATTTCTGTAACAGCTGATGTGACAGTTCTCTGTTGTTTTGAGGTTAGTTTGGTTTCACCGGAGTAACGTTTACAAAGTAAAAAATATTAGAAAAAGGCACAGTGTCGTGCGCCTTATGGGCCTGTGGAATCATTGGTCCATTAGTCTTCAAAAAAGATGACGATCAAAGCGTTACAATCAACACTGAGCGGTGCAAAGACAGGATTAGTAACCTCTTCGTGCAACACTCGTTCACTTTTACTTACGAAAGTGACTGTCGATGCACTTTGAAATTGATAATAAGATATGCCGACTTAAATAATACACCACAGTAACCGTTTCGGCAGTTTCGTTAAGTCTCGTTCACTATTACTTAAAGTGGACAGTGCACAACTGTTAACAGGCACTTTGATAATATGATGTGAGAGCTTAAACAATGTACAAAAGTGATAAACTGTGACCAGAGTAACGATCGGCACTTTCGTTAAATTTCGTCCACTGTTCAGCAGTTTCGTTGAATTTCGTTTAGTTTCATTCGCTTGCTTACTTAAGTGACAGTCAACAAATGTTGACAATCACTTTGAAATTTGACGATGTTTCTGAGTCCGTTGCTAAATAAATAGAGTGGCTTCGAAGGATCGCTTCAATTTGCGTCGTACCTAACCGTTCACCTTTCATACATACGAATATTCTCATTATATGTGTTAACAACGTTCAATAGACTACTCCGATATGGAGCATGCAAATGCTTGTTATTTTAAACCAGGCTGAGTATGTAGTCAACTTTTATTTGACAATCAATAATTAACGACGCGAATCAGGCAGTCTGTGTGGGAATCATCGACCATTTTGAATGGCAACCCATTCTTTCATGTATCGTCTTCTTAAGTTTCCTGTAGCAGTCAGCTCTTCCTTTCAAAATTTGTTAACAGCCCAGCTACCAATCCTGTGTCAAATGCACACAACATCTCGATTTACATCCTAAATGCCTTTTAATTCCTTGCAAAGGTTTTCCTAATTGCCCCTGTCCACCGCAGTGACTTACAACATCCGAGTAACCTATCAAAGTCGTTTTAGCCCATCGAACATAACCACTTCGTAACAAAGCTCTGGTCGCCCGCCATCAAGAACCTCTAAGTGAGTTTAACGACGCATAGCCTGACTATACCCACGGATATCCCCTCGAATAGAGGGAAAGTAAATTACCAAAGTGTCATTAAAGCCCTTTAATACCCCCGGCAATGAGTTACAAATTGTAATTCCGCCGTCATTTACCAATTCATTTGCATGCGCCGCGCAATCCCTTTCGTTGAACAAAAGAAAACGCCAACTAAACCATAATGACCACCGAATAGTGCAAAAGGACTGCTTCGCTCTTAATCAGCAATCCGAACGGGATGCCAACGGAACTTAGTTCGAACGACTTGCACCGTCTTCGCTAAATTAAGGATAACATTACGTGTTTAATAGTCCACCCACATCCGAGATTCGATTGAAGGTTTTGCGCCGCTAACCACACAGCGCCGTTTAAAATGTAAATTTTCTTTCTCCGCCAATAGCGGTCGTTCCTGTGCGACGTTCTGACGTTCATTCGATTGCTTCTCGCTCTGCTTTGCAATTAATGACGAGGATTAAATTGTCCTCGACGAACGTTACATAAACATTGATTAGTACTGTTTGTATGTTTAATTTGTGCGTTTATATGGAAAAACAGTAGCAGTAACTCCCCTGCTTCCCCAGCGACCACCCTCCTTCCTCCGAAACACGCACACTTGGCAGAACTTGTAGAAGCCGCGACAAGAATACCAATACAATCACTTGAAACGGAGCAAGGATAAATAAACATCAACTTGACAGCGACAAGGACTCTCCCCGACGACGCCAGGCTGTGCCAAGTCAAGGGTAAGTTCATTTTTTTCCCTCGCCTACGCCTCCTACCACGGGGAAGTAGGAGAAAGGCCCACAAAGCTCCTGGCTCCTGCCCGCTGAGTCTAAGTGGTGGCAATTTCCTGTCAACACAGATGACAATGTCTCAACGGAATTCCACCTTCAATCTCATTCATTTTCGAGTAAGAGTGCGGCTAGATGTGTCGGTGGGAAGATGATGAAATGTGCCCCCACCCACACCCACGACCTCATTGTTTTGTGTTCACAGCTTCCGAATGAAAACCTAATTAAGGATGTGTACAGCAAGCGACGGAGGTTGAATACAAATCATGTTATCCTTTGAAAAAAAAGAAGTAGAAAATAAAGAGAAGTAAGACAAAACGACACGACACGCTCGGAGATATGATGGAAATCACCAGAGAGAACGACCGGCGCGTCGGCCCCTCACGTAGGGAACCTTTTTCTGATGGGGGGCACGGACGGGACCGTGTAAGTGTGACGGGGCCAGCAGAAGACATTGTTTGGTGTCATTGAAAGAGATTTTAAAATAATTCACATTTCAATCTGAGATCTGCTCTGGGACTGGATACAGTATTCTAAGCAGGCGGCGCTAAGCGTTTTCGGAAAATAACGCAACCCTTACGACGGGTCGCGTCTGTCAGGGGAGCGCCGCCATTAGATGAATCCATTAAGGCAAGCCGAGGGCGTAATAAACCGCCTCGTGTGGGGATTAAATATCTATGAGATACAATTCGTGCTTAATTTTAATCTCACGACATGGGTGGGTGGTACAACCACCACGCCGCGCCGCCAGGGACGTTCGGCTAATATCACTCAAATCCGATGACAGGCGAACCGCAACTGACAAGAGCACCTATCGCGGTTTGAGGTCGATGCTTCAAAGGATATGATGGAATTCACGCGAACTTTGTTTAACCACACTTGCCGCATAGCTAGCAATAATTTTATTTTAGCACAGTCAAGGCATTGCAAACCGGCCCACGAGACCGTGGTGGGCAATGTGATGGCGGTTGCTTACTTATGCAGATTCGTCAGTCATGGGGTGTGACTGTTACGACGTCTGTCTTGTATGGCACAATACTAAGAGCCGAGCTTGACTCACTGAAATTGGGGTAAGGAAACGCTTCAAGTGAATTTTAAGATGCCATCGATAAGGCATTCAATTCTCAGTGTTTTCTATATTCACAGCATCCTGGCGGCTGAAGAACTGTCTCGAAGAATTGACTCCTTCGACTGCAGGAAAGTGTGGTAAATGAGTGCCAGACAGCTATGAAGCCACGCCTATGTCACAACAGATTGTGATTGGAAAATGCAGGATCATCCAACAAGAGGTGTAATTTTAAATCAATTGAAAAATTCCCGGTTTCAAGCAGGGGCCACCATGGCTGACTCCCTCTCTCTCGAGTCATTGAGAGTGATCAGAGAACAATCTGTGCGAGAACGGCACTTACCGTTGCGGCTTCTGGCCCGGTCCGCCTCTACACAAGTACCAGTAGTCGCGCGGAACTGTTCGTTGCGATGGGGGAATTCTGTATCCCAAAAAAGCTTATCCGAGCGTCCCGGTTGAAGAACTCGTCAGCAGTCTGAAACCTGACCGAGTGTCGGCAAAGAGATGCCCCATCGAGTGACTTTTTAAATCTTGGGCTCGAGATGAACGTGTGAATCAGAATCAGCATACAAATCAGTCCAACGGTTGGTCCAATAACCTGCCGGGGTGCTAAGATCTCAAGCCGATGGAAGACCGAGCGAAACGAGTTGGTTTCAAGGAGAAAAGTATATACTGTCGGACAAAATTGATTCGCCACTCGCCAACTAGCACAAAATGTCACGATCTCCGATATCATTCTCGTGTGAATACAGCCTTTGGCAACCAGTGTTACTTCGGTTTGTTGAACCAACTGCGATCAAAACTCCTAACTCGAAGGATGAAAATTTTGCTCTTATTTTGCCAGTCCTACTACGTGGAGCCCAAATTTGGACGTTAAGCAAAACAGCAGAACCGATTCTTGCTGTCTCTCTCTAATATTCGTGTGCTTCTCACTTCTATGAAATCATGAATTGAGAGATTTGATATCCAAAACCGACAGACACAATACAGTCGACAATCGCTGATTATCGATTAATCTGTCAACAGTGGCTACTGCCACATTTGTGCCCGTTTCACCAGCATTTTCCATGACTTTCCGCAAGATTTCGGAACACACATTCGAATATTCTCCGTAAGGGCTGCGATTATCTGAATCTTGTTGGCATAAGCCAGCGACTTCAAGTAGTCCCAAAGAAATATGTATGAGATGGTTAAGTCGGGCGATCTTGCTGGCCATGCTAAATCGCCAAAAACGGTATATTTCGCGACCAGGAAACGCTTTCTTCACAATTATTCGACGCTCTTGCGGAGTATAGCACTCCATTGATTGGCTTTTTGTATACGTCTAGATCACAAATGTGAAAAATGATTGAATGCGGGACGGAAAACGGGACGCTGATGTCCTCGAAAGAATAATACTGCATCGGATTGTGAGAAAAGAAAAGAAAGGAGAATGAGGAGAAGACACAATTGCGAACTCTATGAGCTGCAGAAAGGTGTGGATGTAGTCTGGAAGGCAAAAATCCGTCCAATATACTGGCTACCTCGAGCGCATCGACACCAATGCTCCAGCTAAGAGGGTCTTCGAATTCGACCCGCATGGTTCGAGAAGGAGACGATGACCGAATCCAAGTGATCCCGGACGCAAGACAAATTGATAACTGCTGGAAGTCTCAGACTCAGGTACCATAATGCTTGTGTGTGTATTCTGGTTCATAATGCAAACTAACCTCCTGACGCGTGGAGGGATTCTGTCGGAAACGGCAACCTATTGGAGGCAGCTTTAGACCAGATTCAGGGTCGCTGGCCTTAGAGGTAAGAACGTGCACGTTAGCTGTGTCAGATTCGACAGGACGTTGTTTCAGGGATCATCGACTCTCATTCAATAATTTCCTGGTTCTTTCGTATCAGAAACAAATTTCAATGACATTTCACTATTGACGAACTAGAAATGGCGCAAGATTTAAAATGACACCTAATTTTGGATGACCCTATAAATATCGACGATCGTCATTAATGTCCATCGAGAATGTTGCTACATTCGAAGTAACCTCCATTTTACGTCGCCACCAATCGATGGCGACACCCTTCCTCTTTGATATCCCACCGCCCTGCTCGTAAAAATGGTCAAAAATATTTCAGTGACACAATCCGTGTATCCATCCAACTAAACGTGCAATAAAACATTAGAAACCGCTCCCAGTGAAACCTCTGAACCACCCATTTACATGATTAACGATGTTTCCAGTTAACTGACTTAAACCTCTGAAGGGTTAAAAACTGAGTGCACAAACTTTTTGCGTGGCTTCTGCAACCAGCTAACTCCTCTCAATCCCACGCAAGTGGTCTCAGGATCAACTCCAGGCAAACTTTAAGCCAGCATCGACCGGATGTAGGAAGTCCTTGAAAAACTGGAACACATTACCGGTAAATATAATCAGAAAAACCGTCCGATTGTGTACACAATGGAACGCGGGGCAGTATCCTCAACCGACCGCAGATCCTTGATGAAACCCCACTTATAGTAGCAACAACAGTCTCACTCACTTGCTGCGGGAATATCGGAGTTAGCATTCGAGGTGGCAATCCATTTAGGTACGTTTGTAGGTGGCCCCCCCTTCCAATGCATGTAGATGGCTTGTTACGATCCCTGAAATGAGATCCCCCTTTACTCCGTTTTGAGCATATGTTGTGACATGTAGCCGCTTGTGCTTGCAACGCCGCCGCGCCGTATGGAGCAGATGCGGTTGATGGCAGCATGAAATTCGCGCACACCCTTGCGGTGAAGAAAATCCAAGCGACAACACCCTAACAGCTCCGAAATGATATGAAATCCTTCATAGTCCTTGTATTACAACAAGTACGAGCTTTTCAGCGCCACTCTATCACTTCGCTCTGATTACGTTACGTAAGCTGCGTCGAGGCAGTCGAGCAATGCAGCACACATTGAAGTGCGGATTGCATTTGCCAGATTTACATGTCATGCCTGCGGCACAGAGCACTCACTAGCGGCCCTAAAGACGAGGAGAAGTGAGAGGCCCGTGGAGACAATGTCTGTCACTGGCTGTGCGCTTATTGTGTGCCATGCTCGAGTATCACACACACACAGAAGCGCGCGCCGCCGCCGGGGGAGACGGATTACTTGTAGTCGATATTTCGGTCTATTCTGCATATCGCAGTCGGGGGAGGGGGATGTGGGCACTGCTGCGGGTTGACTCGAACATTGTGAAAATCGCAGTACAAAAAGGGGATCAGAGGACACTTGAAGCATATGATTTGCATGCTGCTGCCAGAGACTTGGTTTCGCTTCGTAATTCAACACCAGTCCACACTGGCAGATATGCTCATGATGGTGAAATTACCCGTGTGAGGTTATTAACGCTCGCAAACCGGGACACCGGAGAGATACACACACAAACAATGCGGCTGTGGATTGCCGACCTTGATCCCCTGCGCTCTGCGGTCCAGACTAGGTGAATTTTTCATGCTGTAAGTGAATAATGGACTTCATTATGTGCTCACTGGCACACTGCAAATCCAGGCATGACTGCCCACAAAAGGACGCCAGTGCAATGCGCAAGGCATACACTTCAATTTGATTTCTATCACTTTTGTGGTTAAATATGAGTTCTTCTGGGGGAATTGTAGAACAAGGTTACGAGTCGATGTTGGCACTCCGCATGTATGCCGAATCTGATATGGCAGACGCATCTGAGGACGATGCGGATCATAAGCAGAGGCGGGCATCCATACATTTGAACATTTGTGCCAATGACAAGTTGGACGGTGATTCGATTATTTTGTTGCTGTTGCATTTTGTCTCTCGTCCTTCGCCTGTCTTCGGATGTCCTCTCGTCGTATCCTGGTGTGTGCACAGATGTTGGAAAAAAAAAAGGCGTAGAGAAAATCACCCGGGACATCGGAGTGAAATCGCAATCAGTGGTGTTCACTTTTTGCATAAATTAAGTTTGATCACATCGGAGGCGGACTATTTCTATTCAGATGGCTGTGTGTGTTTGTTTGTCTAATGCACGATGAGAGATGAGAGCACAAGGATGTGTGCAGCTTTTGTTTCATCCCCCAAGGATTTCACGTCGAAGTCTCGGAATAAAAATTGCAAATCAAGGCTCGAGTCTATCATGGATTTTTTTCTTCTTTTTATGTGCAGATGCTAATGTGTGCGAGGGGACGGACTCGAGATGTGCAGAGCACTGTGACAAGTTGGTTTCTCATGCCTTCGGCGGCTGGTTGTTATCCTTGGGATTAGATGAAGCAAATTTCAAGAACTTTTCAAGCGTCTCATGCTGCCGGACGTTCATAATGCGAATCGACTCAAGTTTCAAGGGGAAGCATTCATTAACATTGAAGAATGTTGAATCCTGCAGCAAGGACTCTGGCTAAATGAAGACTGGACTTCCAATGAACTGCCACGGTTAACATTTGCGAGTGCGTCAAAGGGGACTGCAATTAATTAGTTGTTCTAAGTGATCGGCGGAATTTAATGCAGTCACACCCTGTAGTGCGGTTTTGTGGCTCCCTTGCAAGCCAAACAACAGTGCACGCATGTGAGCGGTAAATTGCCCCCGGAACAGCCCGAATAAGCAATAATTAACCAGATATCTGATTATCCCGGTACAAAGGCTCAGGCTAATTAGAATCGACCCTAACCAACATCATCAGTGGTCGATGTCATAAGGTGACCGCCACCCTTAATTGAAATGTCCATCTCATTTCACTTTGAAATGGGCTGAAGCCTCTCAAAATAGAAAACGGAAATCTAATAAATTAAGGACTTAAACGAGAACGTGACAAGGGCCAGGAGACACATTTGAATGCAATGTGGTCTGGGGGGTGAAATGAGGCACAAAGGGACCATGTGATGTGACGATAGAATTCATTCCAACTGACTGAGGTGCGGCTATCGGTTGGATTCGATCTCAGCCGCCGCCGGACACAAGGCATGCCGCAAATGGATTAGATCTTGTGAGTGATGTGTAATCAACTTAAAAATCAAATATTGCAAAGGATACGTTCACGTTTGTTCAGCAGGTGAATTTGTGGACAAGGGCTGAACTACATTCCTGGAGGGGATGAGTGCAATTCGGGCACAGAGGCTTGTAGTAGACTCAAAGTAGTGGACACCTGATCAAAGGAATTCGGTTGAAGGTCAAAGGAAAATGGTTTTGGCTTGGAGATTGAACATTTTCCAATTAGTTCTTCGACTGTCACCATGGTCTGACGAACGTCATCGGAGAGACGAGGTTTTTAACCAAATTTTCCAAGGTGACAAGGGCTTGAAGGCCAGTTTACAGACCCACGAAGTTAATTAGTTGGCATTAGCCTGTCCCATCTACTGCGACGTGTTTCAGTCTAGAATGATGGTAATGCCTGTTGGTGCGCCCCGTCTCTGGCCTCCTTCTTGGCCCTAAGAGATCACTGCATCGATAGCTCGACTGAGTGTTTGTTTTTTTTTTCCCAAATCAATCCGCGTGGCACCACAATGGCCCTTACCTAATCTATATGCATTCTCAAGGCACTACTACGAACCTATCTAAGTTGATTGTTTCATCTGCTCTATGGCACCGACCGCCATCCTGCTGGAGCACCATCTCATCCACACCCATGCCCCTCGAACGGGGGACGAAAAAGTAATTAATCATTGCTCTCTAGTAGCCGCAACACGGTTCGTGTCCGGTCCGATGGCTCCACCAGCCCGCAGACCACAGCAAACTGTGCATTTTCCGGGATGTAACAGCGTTGCGATAATCTCATGTGGATTAGCTTCGCTCCAAATGCGAGAACTTTGTTTATTCACGAGAACGTACTCTCATTGACCCAACAGTGGGTCTCATTGCTGGACAGAATTTTCAACAGACCAGTGGATCCAACTCCGATCCGAATTGATTTTGGGAAGCACTTGGCAAAGTAGGCGGGGAAGACAGTGTTGTGAAGGACGTCGAATTGGTAGAAACGGGATCTTCTTTAACACGCCACTGATTCTTGCAAAGTGCTGTGAGAATGGTGGTCGATCATTTTGGGGTGTAACATGGTTGCGCTACATATTGACGCACATAATAATAATTTTTGGAACTTTGCTGAAGCCTCGCGATGACGATGAAATTGGAAGGACTACTGAATTAAAATTACGCGGACAGTTTGCAGTGTGAAATCTGATTAATTTCAAACATATCGTGTTTGTTCTTAAATAAAACAAATTTTGGCAACATTCCAACACCGATAGTACATAAAAAGCAACTAATTTTTCTCCCACCTACGAAAGTAAAAGTGAACGAAACTCAACGAAACTTAACGAAACTAAACGAAGTGGTTATTACGATTACAGTACATGACATCTGGTTATTTGCTCGATCATAAGGCGTATACTACAAATTTTGACAATTTCTCCAGAATGTGAACGGTGACGTCCGCGGCTTTGTTGGTCAGCCACGTGCTCTGATGGCTGATAGCAGTTATCCACCCTATCCTACACATAGGTCCTATAAAAGCTCACGATGTCTCTATTAGTCCAAGTCTAGAACAGAAGACGAAGACTGCTTTCAATAGGATCCCATCTAGGGAAGTTGTTACATTTCCAGGACATCTCAAAAGTCAGAGATCAATTCAAACACTCCCCACTACCATTAATTCAATTCAAATCCCTCTGTCTAGCTGTCACTATTTTAAGACCAACGCAGCGTCTCTCTTTACTTGTATGGGCAGTAAAACGAACCGCTTGGATAGGCATGGAGTCAAATTTGCCCGGTCTTCTGTAAAGGACACCACCCGCTATAACTTTCCACAGACAACTTGGCAAAAGAAAAACTGCAAATGCACTCCAGGATGTGAGCGAGATTACTTCATAATCTGAATGGATTCGCTCAGATTCCCACTAGGACGACGACAATCATAATTATAAATGTCTGAAACCGCACCAGCCTGAAAATAGAATAAAACCGACCGCCAACTGAAAGGACAAACTGCTATCATCAATCTGGGTAAAAATAAATCACTTAAGGCAATGTAATCGATTAGTAGAAGATTAAATTCGTTAACTTTTGAGATTAAATTTGCAGAAAACAAATTTAATTACTCCCACAGAACCGCCTTAGCCGTGGGCGCGCAGCGCACAGAGAGAGAGAGAAAGAGAGAGGGGGACTTAAATTGCGCTCTTCCTCCTGAAAGGACACACCAGATAAGGCAGCAACGAACGAACCGCACAGAGCACAGAAAGAACTAAAACAGATGAAATTAATTTGAAACAACTCAAGCGAACCGAAAAAATGCGGACTTTATACCCAGCATTCAGCACTGACCCACCCGGGATGACTGTTGATGATCTAAAGCTTCTCCTCCACCCTGTGCAGCTCAAGAACAGCAAGCAAAAACGGAAGAGAGCCCCACCCGCAGGGCACCCTTTTCTGTCCGGCATTTTAATCCGCATTATTGTCATTATCATCGCTGGTGAGTTCCTGGGCTTCCTTTTTGTGTTTGGTATCCCCTTTTTTTGCTTGCTTGCTTGTGCTTCTTGTTTGCCTCCTTTCTCCCAGTAAGCAGTAAGCTATGACCGGGATAGCATCACCAAGTGAGTTCGTGGTGTCATTCCAGATTACGTCGCAAATCCTTGTACACTAAGAGAGACGTGTACCGCCTACGATTCTCGAAAATCCTTTTGATTGCGGTAATTTCATTACTTCAAGGATTGAAAGAAAATTTTATGAAGTGTCCTTCTCTACCGATACTACTACTCAGGAGAAAAAAAAAACAAAAACACAAGCCCAAACAGAGAGCGGCAAAGGCAAAATGGAGCAGAAGCTAGGAAAAAAAAGGGAAAACAATGAAACCTTTTAGGATAATTACCTGCTGACATGGGAGCTTACAGTTAAATTAAAAAATCATCACGAACAGTGGCGGAAAGGACTCAGAAGGACGGCAAGGAAAGAGAACAACTAGAATTTTATTAGGTTTATCAAATAATAAGAGCAGCAGACCGATGGACTGGCGGATGAAGAGAGGATCTGCGTTTTGGGACATGTCTGAGAGGTGGTAATCATCAATTAAGTCGCTGGATACGCACATATCCTACTTAAACTAATTGGTGAGCTCGGGGCCGTTGTAGAATGGTTCGTAATCCCCTGGTAGTGAATGGTGAATTAATTGATCATCTTGTGGTGGGTGTCATAAATAAATGAATTTAATGGCATTTATCTGCAATCCCTCCGAAATTACCAAACAGGCCAGGGAACCTAGCATAAAGTTAATGATACAGTGGACGGGTTGAATGGGGATTGAGCTTTTTACAACATAAACATATTATGAGAGCCGAGAGAAACCAACTGGGTGCGAGGTTTATGTGGGTTTCTGCAGAAAAGAGTTCTGTTCTTCACTTGTGCTCGTGTCCTCTACGACGACGTGTACTTGCTAACCGACAAAATATCTTTTGACTGATGTCTGATGACTGATGACTGATGACTGATGACTGATGACTGATGACTGATGACTGATGACTGATGACTGACGACTGATGACTGATGACTGATGACTGATGACTGATGACTGATGACTGATGACTGATGACTGATGACTGATGACTGATGACTTCTACAGGCCAAAACGCACAACTCTTTGCTGTGAAGCTGGGACACAAGATTAGCACTGTGTGATTGATATTCAGCGGCAATTTGAAAAAATATTGCGTATACGCCAGCAATGCCGTGGAGCTCTTAAAACCCATTTAATGCACAGCCAAATTTAAGTAAATTCATTATCCAACAAATGTGTCAGTTTCTGGACATTACCCTCTGTTGAACATTAAATGTAAATATGTGCGGGGAAAATGAAGCACATAGCGTGCTCGAATATCGTCAAGTCCCATTGGCACAATTTCCTGTGCACTTGGTTGCCAACAGCGATTTGCATTGAATCTCCAGGACGCTGCTCGAACATTGCCCCACTCACCAACCAACACGTGGTAATTACCCGCAAAGCCGGTTCGTGATAAATTACCGATCTTACATGACACTTGCAGCCTGCAACTAAACTTCCCCCCCCCCCCCCCTCCAACTCCTTCGTCGACTTCTTGTTCGAGCCCCACATGGGACTTTACATTTCTTTTTTTTTTTGCTTAACTTTCAAAGCTCCACTGATTTATGACGGCAACGGTTATAAATTTCCACACCTAATCTCCATGCGGAAACTTCCAACTTTCAAAAAGTAATTTCTTTCTCAATTAACCGAATGAAGATGGCGGGCGATATGAAAATGCAACACAAAGCTTTGTCACGCATACAACACATCATTAAGGGCTTTCCTTGAGCCCGCTGAACGCAAAGAAGCGAAAGAGAAAAGAAAAAAAAAACCGTAATGTAGCCAAAGTCAATGGTTGCGAGGACATCTGGCAAGGGACGAACTAGGTACCGTGCGAGAGCAAAACAGAAGAACATTTCAAGTTTTATTTGATTTATCAACAAGCTCATTCTCTCCCACTCTCTCTCTCTCTCTCTGTGTGTTTCCACTCCGACCCAGAAAACAGAAGAACTTTGAAACTGTTTGCGTGAGCGAGTGTGCGAGTGTTTGTGCAGAAATTTATTTAAATTTACCCGTCCACACCCCGAAGCTTGTGGGGAATGAAACAACTGGCAACAGGCGAAACAACGAGTACATCCCATGAACCTAGACCGGATTTATGGTGGTTGTACCCGTCAGCAGGGAGCGTACGTACGTACGTTAGTTATAAGGACGTTATACGGAACAATGGCATTTGTTTTTACATTTTAACTTGTTACGCGGTAAACAAATCCTCCGCGCACACACCAAACTGAACCGAATAATGGAGTAAAACAAGAAAACCCTGAGAGGAGGGATCACAACTAATACGACAAAGAGGCAGAAAAGTTGCGGCTGCTTGAGGACTTGGAATGGCCAACGTGAAATTCAACTGCATCCTGCATCCAGATACCCGCATCCATGCATGTGTCAGGGTGAAGTGTTCTAGCAATCCTTTACAGTTATTTAAAATTTTGATATATAGCCGAGCGGGAATGTGTGTCTGCTGCTGCCGAGCAGCGTAATCAGGGCTCGAGTCAAGCGCTGCGAATGGAATATACACACGAGGATGAAATGCTTGCATGCTGGTTAGCTGACTGCCTAGCTGCCTGGTTGGCAGGCGGGCATGCAGTCAGGATGTGTTTGTTAGTTTGTCGGGTCGATGTTGCAACGGCAGCGGCAGCGGCAGCGGCAACAAATTCACTGTCATAGTCCTGGAAATAAGTGAAATAAATAAAAGTCCCACTCAGCAGATGTGTTCCCCAAGAATTCCCATCGCCTTGGGTTTCAGTTTGAGAAGTCTCCCTCTTCCGCCTTCACCATCACCCTGTTCCGTCCTCTCAGGCTGGTTAAGGAGCGTGTGTAGCTGCTGAGCTGTATCCACTTTGCCGCAGTTGTTGTATTTGTTCGCGTTGGTACCGTTCGTTCTTCAAGGAGAAGCACTCCTTCGGAACATTACTTTTCTCCCCGGGAGTTGGTAGTTCTTCTCGGGGAGCTGGGACTGATGGGAGATTTCTCTCATTTTCCTTTCATGATGAAGCGAAATTTTTCGCAGTGAAAATAGTTCGCCGAAGTATTTCCTATGTACCGAAGTGATTTGTGTTGGCATTTGGAACGGAAGTGTCTTTGTGTGGGCGTGGGAGGGCGCTCGTGTTTATGTGTGTGTTTCGGGGAGGCCCTCGCATTCATGTTTGGTGCATTAGCTATTTAAGATGAAAACTTTGCTGCTGCACAACGAGCCGCAAATGTCCTGAGGGTTGTTCTTTTTCGTCTTCCCTTTTCAAATGGGCGCTCGTAATTTTCCCTTCAACTTGTTTGTGTTCCTGCTGGAACGCGGCAGCGATTCTTTTACGCTGCATTGGGTATGTGTATCCCCCAGTGCGCGTGTTACAGACAGAGTCTATTAGAAGCAGTGACTACTGCGAGGCGTCTGTGTCGGGCGCTGTGAATGGCATCGACGTTGAGAGTTAAGCGCGTGTCAATGGTTTCTGGTCTGAAGGAATGCTACCGGCAATTCTGATAAGTCGCATTTCTTTGTCGACGGAATGTTGTTTAACCTCAGCAGAGGAGGACTGGTGAAAGAATAAGTTGGATCCGGTTCCTTCTGCAGCAAGTCATAACTATTTCGAGCAAAAAGTTGGGGGGCGTGCTCTGGCAAAGGTTGATCTACTGCTGGACTGGTTGGTGATAGCCCAGGACGGTTTGCCTTGGGGATGAGCTTGGTCCACGTTGTGAAATTGCTGCGCTGCGCCTCAGGTGGTTGGAGTTTAAAGTTCAGCTACGTTCGGAATGTGTTTTTAGTGCAGCGTTCGAAAGGAAGATTTACCTTGTTTCTGGGAATTTTTCCATCTTCACAGACATGACGAAGTTCGAGGAGGAAGAGGAACCATTTGGGAGCGGGACTACTGCCTGGGGTGCTATATGCGGTGGAATTTGGTTTAATGTCATGGAATCTAGATTAATTTTTGTTGGTCCAGTGAAATTGAAACTTGCTCTGGTATTTTTGGTTATTGATCGACCTGTTTCTAGCTCTCTGGCAATAACTTTTGCCTTGTGTCATGTCAGAATAAAAACCAATGCAGTCGACTTTGCATTGAAACTGTAATCAGAAAGGCCGAACTTGGTGTCAAAGCCAAGTTAGCGGTTTTCAATTTTCAGTATTTGCTCCAACTCTCACTTATGGTCATGAAATGGTGATTTTGGTAATGACCGAAAGAATAAGATCGCGAATGCAAGCTACCGGAATGAGATTTCTTCGTGCTGTCTTGGGAGTTACTCAGCGGGATGGGGATGAGAAGCACAGCAGTATGCGAGGAACTCAATCCAGTGCAGCTGCTTCTTCGAACGGTAAGGGCTAGGCTTCGATGGTTTGGTCATGTAGCACGAATGTCGTCATCATCACGACTTCCGAAGCGTGTCTTGAATGCGATTCCATTAGGTAGGCGACCGCTTCACAGACCCAGGACGAGATGGTTGGACCAAGTCCAAAAACTCGAATCGGTTGCGCTTGGGCATAACGTTAGAGTCGATGGCGGAGGATCGAGTGGCCTGGAGATCTTTCGTGAGTGCATTACCCCCGCGACACCTGAAGTGGAGCATGAGCTATTCACACAACTCCCCGAATTTCGCAACAGCTTCATTTATATACACCAACGCTGATCTGAGAAAAATAGCTAGTATCCAAAAAACTGAATTCGTATGTTGAACATTTGTGGTTAAGAAATTCTTCCAGATAGAGCCAGAATTCGATGGCTTGATATGCGTATTGAAGCAAGAACAATTGCTCTATGGCCGACGCTGAGCAAGAATAGACCATCATCAGTGATCATTGGTGTTCCAAAGAAACACATGCATTGCTTCTGAACATACAGTCTACAGAGTATGCGCCGAGTATGTATGTACTGGATGGCGCAGTTGGTTGCGTGCCTGCCGTTGGTTGGAGGGGTCCCCGGTTCGAATCCCAGTGAAAGCAACGCTTTTTCCGGTTTTTCAAATCTGGTCCAGTCACCATTTGCCGTTGGGATCAAATTAACGGAACTATCACTGGAGTTGTCCAGCAGTGGTAGTAGCTCCACTATAGGTATCACAAGTGTACTGACGATTTCGCCGACAGCCCCCTTACCTACCTACCGGGGTTGCTGCTGGTAGTACAATGGACCAGTTTTGAGTCTGAGTGCTCCAATCTAGCGTCAAAAATACATCAGACAAATAAAAAAAAATAAAAAAGGCGCCGTTAGCACCCTCTAGGTTAGGTTAGGTAGTTGGGCTGCAAGCGAAATTGCCAGCACACTTAGACCATGTTGGTTCATTGTGATACCCATAGTCAGACTACTACTACTACTACGACAAATCCAGTAATAGTTCCGTTAATTTGATCCCAACGGCAAATGGTGACTGGACCAGATTTGAAAACCGAATAAAGCTTATTAACTATGCTTTCACTGGGACTCTAGGCGGTGACCCCTCTAACCAGGGGCAGGCTCTCAACCAACGGCGCCATTCAGCTGTTTATGCTGCATCTATAGACCAGATCTTGAATCTTCACAAACTTCGATAAGTAACAATTTTAAAAATGCAACATGTGTAGATGCAAGATTTCTGGCCGAAAAATATTAGGTCGTCCCATAAGAAACGTTCGATTTTCACTCAGTTCACAATAAAAAAAAAAACATCTCGAGTTAATGTCCTTAAGAGAAAGCGGATGTTTTTTTTTTGTACGTAGTATAAAGTGGTATGTGTGCTTAGTGAGTGAGACTTTTAGGTTTGGTTGCACTCACAGTTGTGTTTTTTGCCGTCGATGGGTTATATTCGAACACCTTTCATTTTCATTTCAGAATTAAATCTGGAACTTAGTGGGTCGCCAACAATGAAAAGTAAAGTATTAATGACGCAGTTAAGGATGTAGAGGCCAACTTGAACAAAACTCGACGTTGTTTTGGTTAGTTCCGTTCCGAAGATCTTATTTTTGTTTTTGTAATTGTTTTGAAGCAGCGGTACAATCAGAAAATCCAAAAAATCGGTGCGGAACATTGAACGGAACATGGGAGTATCTGCCATGACAGTAAGTCTCCACGTATTTCCAATAGGAAAATAAAAGTGCCTCACAATTGAACATTTCATGTGGTACAAGCGTTGTAAGAGAGTCGTCTACCAAGCGCTTGAACCCAGGGGAGGTTTGAAAGACAGTGGCATCCGGAGCGGTAAAGTAAGCCACTTAAAGAACCCTTAAGAAAAAAACACTTACAAAGGAGTTGTTTTAAAGATGCTTCCGAGCTTTTATTGCACTTTCACACTTGTACTTTTAGTGTGCGCCTTTTCGAAAGTATAGCCAGATTAGTCAACCAATTTTGGCTTATTATTGATCTTAGATAAGTCTTAATTAATTTTAATTTTGAAAAGCTTCTTTTAGGAAAAGTGGCAGCACTGACGTCGTTTACTACGGCTAATGGCTTCGTTCACTGGAAAATGTCAAATACAAAAAGGAAAATGTGAATGGATTTTTCATTCTTCTTCTCCTTGTAAAATAAAAAGTGACTACACGAGTGTAATACCATAGAAAATCTGTTTTTATTCTTGCCATCGGGGCACATTAGATTCAAGTTTAAACAGCTTCATTCTCACAATGCCACTAAGAGGTTATTTGTTGAATAAAATCTCATCGCCAATGAGACTCGGTAACGAGTCTGAAAAGTGCCACTTAACAATGAATTTTAAGAATTCAAAGGCTGTCCAAATGTCTGCATCTTTTAAATTTATATTTGCAGCTACTATATGACGCCATATTCGCTCGATGTTCAATATGATACTGTTGTCTGTTAGTTCTGTAAATGACTAGCATTGGAAGAAGACCATGCAGATCTTCTTCCGTTCCACAAAGCAATATTTTCGGCTGAAGAGCTGGAAAAACTGACGCAATGGTCTTAGACTGATGAATACGTTCAGTGTAAAATATCCTGACATTCTAACGTGGATCTTCGTGTTGCCTCTTCCAACGTCGAATCAGTATCTTGAGCCTTTTCACCTGGCATGATTTTCTCCTTGTTTTTGTTCTTCCCCGCAATTCAATTCAAATTTCTGGCATTTTTCGCGGTTTCATGACCATGACCATGAAGAAAAAACTCGCGAGTGTTTTAAGTTTTATTACACTTTTTTCTAGAATGCGCCCGGATTTTTGAAAGTATTTCTGTGCTGCATCAACTATTTCCAAAATATCAGACGAGAATGAAAGATAACACAAAAACCTAAAGTCGCCTCTTGCATCCAAATTTGCCTTTTGAGGATCACAGAGGAGTGCAAGAGTTGAAACTATCTTCACGAAATTGTCCTTCCATGGCCAAACAGCCTCGTGATGAGCGCTTCATCTAGTGTCTACAGGTCTCTTGACTGCGATAGTAGATGCTTAGGAAAACGTGCAGTCTTTCCACTGTCCCAAAGCAAAAAAACGTTGTGCTTGAAGGAGGGCCTCCAAAAGAGTGAACTCCACAAAGGTTTAAAGAATGGCCAGCACATGGCGTAAATAAATCTATTAGATTAAATCGCCGAATTAATTTTTGAACTCCTCCATGAATACCCGCTATAGTTGCAGCATTATCATATTCCTGAGCCCAATAAAGGTTAATGCGAAGACTAACTGCATTGAGTTGATTTAAGATATCGTCGTTAAGTTCTTTGGTAGTCTTTCCAGATGTAGGAAAAAAAACCATAGAAAGTATGCCTTCACCTCAACTTTTCAGTTCTGGATGTAAACGTATCTAATGAACGCGCTCATTTGGTCGCTATATGATTCATCTGGTGTGCTGTCGAATATAATGCCAAAATACTTCGCCTTGTGGATGCCTTTCACAAGTTTTGTACTCACTTCCTTCCCCAAAAGGCTTATAAATGCATTCATGATCATGACCTTGGGCGATAATGGTTTTCTTATTTCCATATTACCTAACTTAAGGGAATAGGTCAGAAACGAAATTCATGCGCACATTTAGGTAGGGAAACAAATATCTTGTTTTATTTGCCCTTTTATTTTGTGTAATGCGCCTCCCTCCCATTAGTTCATCATTGGTTGAACCTGTCTAGGTACGTCATTTTCCCGTATGATAAACAATTTCCGGCTCCACCTCGTTCCAGTCGCATTCCATGAATGCACTCACAATACACGCCTCACTAGGCATACTCAACATTTAAGCCTGCCTGAATTCGGAGATTTATATTCAAAGTTTCGTTGTTCAGCAGGACCACTTGAATATGGAATGCTCTCACTATTTCGCACTTGCTACAATCGATAAGCATTTCAATGTGCACAGGTGCATCCCCCTCATCACTGTGGATCGCTATTTTGATACGGAATGATGGTAGAAAATAGGAATTAAAGTTTTTTTATTTCAAGTACACAAATAACGTACAAATCTGTGTAATCTGGAGCTCCATAAGCCCATGAAGCTGTGTAACAACATATCATCATACATCACAACATACACAGTTTGGACTGGAGGAGTCAGTATCATTTTGTTTCCCCAAAAATGATGCTGCAGCGAGCGATTTAGTGGTGCTGATTGACAGGAAACTGCCTGACGTTCATTTACAGCAGATATTTGTTGCATGTAAAGCTGTGTTTGCAAAGAATGATCATATTGTTGGCAAGCTGGACACTAACCAACGCGGACCTTTAACAAGCTCTTTTGTTTTCTTCAACCAATCTCAGATCTTAAATTTCAGATCTATACTTGGCCGTGCCATAAAAATGCTCCACTTCTCTATCGATTCAAAATTACACCTTCATTTGGATTATCCTAGAACTGGAACGAACGCATTTATTTTTGGTATGTCAAACGGTGTGATGAACACGTTGTGCTAATGTCAAAGAAGTCCAATTCATGATACACGCAGATTGCATCCGGTCGCAGCTTTTTTTTTCCCGAATGCTACAGATGTTCGCGATATCAGTAGGTACGCAGAATTTCAGAACTCTTATGCAGTCAAGTTTAACCTGAGTGTTGCTGGGGAGTGACTGTGCAATGGAAAACGCGAAAAAGCGTTTCAATTTGGTTCGAATTTTATACAAAGATCTAGTAACAACGCGTCATATTATACAGAACGGTTTCGAAAACTAAATCCAATTACGTACAGAGCATCTGGCTTCAATCTGTGCTTCGTGCATACGTAGCTTGGAGGGGATTTTCCCCACCCACCGTGAACAACACTGAATTGAAAGCCAACATTCTACCCAATAAGTGCAGTTCCTTGAATTGACAACAAGATCAATGGAGCATTTTTGAAAAAAACCCGATCACTACTCGTTTATTCGGTTGAGTTTGCATTTAGACGGTGAATACATCCAAGCAAATGCATTTAAGTTGGAGTCCGAGTGCTCCTCTCGTTGAACTAACGTTGATCACTTAAGCTTTTTTTTGAGGGGGGAGAGGGGGATTACAGCCAAGCATGTGCTCTTATGAAACTCAATTAGCAGGGAACTTCAAGCAATATCGAATTTTACCGACCAAGGGATACCAAACACACACAGCCACACAGGAAGGAGACAGACCCACAAGGGATTAAATAATTTCCTTCACTTAACCCCTTTTGACCAGAAATCCATTATTCATCGAAACTCTAATCGCTTCATCCAAACGCACATCACACAGAGATCCCTTAACCTAAACCCGAGATGAAGGGCACTCACCACAATTACCCCGCTCCGGGGCCCGCATCCCCTCTTATGCATCACATCAACCGGTTTGGGGTGCAATCCGACCGCTCCGACGCCCCCCACCCTAAAGCACATACCATCCAGTTGGACATTCTTCAAATCAAACTTCGGTAACGAAAACTTTTCCGCTCACAATTCATTAATCTTGGCAAAGTGTACTGTGGTTCGAATTGTGCTTTCTTCGGCAAACTCTTTGGCCCGGCTGCTGGCATTAGCATTTGTAGTTTATCCCTCTTCTAGGGCCGCATTGCACCGTCCCCACAGAGATGTGGTGGTGCGGTTGTGCTGCCAGTGGCACAGTACAGGACCAGCAGCATGGTTGTGCCGAACAAACTCCTGACGTAGTTTTAAGTGATTTAAGCTTACAAAGCAATTATAATAATCCTAAATATTATTGCGTCACTTGGCCATTATTATTAGTTTGTCCTTTCACACTTGGCAAACGCTGGGCACATGGGAGGCGGGTGTGCTTGGATTACGCAATGAATTGGACGTTTAATCTTGGATTACAGACATCAGCAATTTGCAGATAATTCTTAAACTACTCATATTTCTCAAGGGTACTTGGGGGTGATTAAGTACTTTAAGAACCACCTGCAGGCTGCTGCACCAGCACAGGGACTCACTCGAGCAAAGATGTGTTTCACTGTCCAAGAGAGTGGTCTAAATTTCGAAGTCCATGGCATAAAGAGATCTAGCAAATCATATTTTCGGCAAACATATGCACTTTAGCTTCGTCTTCGTCATTGGAGAGAAGATGAAATGCACCCTCTATAATGTCCATGTCTGCTTTTTTGAGGAAAGAGCCCTACCGGACAGTCTCATCAGCCCAGCTCTACTTTGTGCTGAAATGGAGATGATATCGGACACGAATGGGGACGCACTTGTTCTTGGGGAGGATCTTGACCATAGGATGCGACAATGGAATGGGAACTGGGTTGAAGACTGAACGCACTATGAAATGAAGCACCTTTCAGGAAAGAAAGTAAAGGAGAGACGTTTCCATTGACTGGCCCTTGATGTTTTCTACACCAAATTGTGGTTGAAATTGTGGTCTGATGCAGTTCAAAAAAGTAGCCATTATTTGCGTAGGAGGCAAGTCAACTGTCGAAATGGCTTTAAGCGACTGGAACAGGCAGCCGATGGCGTGATGCTGAGTACTGAGTGTGAGAATAAAGGCCAGACTGAAGGAAGAGAAACTTTTACGGGGAAAACAAATGTGTCTCGGTGCCTCCGTCGCCTAAGTATAGGCACTAAATATGGAGTATTTATGAGAAATCCAATGATGACCGAATGTAGTTACCGTCACATCAAGTCAGTGGCGTAATTTTCATGTATTGACACCTCAGACAGATTTTCAGCCGACAACAGTATAAGCATATTTTTAAATTAGCTTGAGTATGATGAATATTGTTTCTCGAATCTACGAGATGAGGACAGAACTGATTTTCTTCTCGCTCGTCGAAGTTTCCGAAGGACATGCATAGAGCTTTAAGTAGTTCCGGGAATTTGAAATTGTTGATTTTTAAGTGTAAAGCTAAGAAACTCGAACCAATCACCTTGGATGAGGATGACGCTCAAACGCCAGGGCGACTTGGGAAGCCCTTACTCACTGATCCATACCGACAACAGTTCCTCGATCAATATCAAGCTTTGCGTGAAAAGAGAACCAGAATCTGAAAAAAGGACAAAACAAAGTGATTTTGTCCAGGAACCGACTGAAAAGGTTTGGTTGTCAAATACTTTCATCATATGTGACTTGCTCACCAGACTAAGTGACGTCTTTCTTACGAAAGTGTGCCAAGTTGGCTTGATGTCTGGTTTGCTTTGCCGGCTTCTGCAAGCGGTGCACGACTTTGCTTCGCTTCCATAAGTGCCAACGAATTCCAAAAGAGAATATAGGGAAATGAAGGCATCCCATTTACAGTCCTCTCAACCAGCATTCAAAAAGGTGAAGAACAAAGCATCGGGCTCAAAAGGCTTCTGATCAGAACATCCCAAGTCTGCTGGGTGAGAAGCGAAGCATTTGCAGGACTTGCTGATAGTTATACGAACTTCTGGAAGATCAGAAATCTGGAAATCTTCTTAGCATCGGTCTTCTCAAGAAGAATGTTGATGAACTTCAATGACATTGAGGGTGAATTCTTGACTGACTTCGTTGGAGTAGAGAGGGTTCTCCATTGTCATTCTAGGCAAACTATTTGAAAATACGAGGACTGGCGTGTCGGATTCAAATGATTTTTCCCATATTCCTGCTCAATGTTGCCTACACAGTTCATCAGACCACCTAAGGCCGTTTACGCACTTATCGTACCAGCATGGGTTCCGGTAAAGGAGGAACAAACGAATTTCTAATCAACGCGTAACATTTTTTATCGGTTTCAAAGTTGCACATGCCCAGCACTTAACTTCAAACGCTCACTTTGTCTGGCACGCTGGCACGCTGCAGGAGCTACACAGATGAGTGGCAGCAGGAAACAACACATTATCTCTTTTGCACATGAAGTGCCCTCACTACCCTTAGGAGCATACATTTAAGGGTCAACTTTGTGCTGAACAACTTTAGCTTAAGTCAGCTAAATCGCTTTGTAGCACACACCGACTGGTCCCAGGAATAGGAGTCATCCAAGCCGGGTGAAACCACAAGGCGCTTACTTTGCCTAAGTCAGAACCTAACCTAACCTAGGGTTGAATACGACAACATCGGTGACCGAATCCTAGAAATCCTAGAAGATCCCTAGAAAAATTGATATGTGCTTCTGAGTAAGAAGAATTCCTAAAAGATTGCAACCTGCACCTACACCCGATTTCAGCAAACAAAAATATGTTGCGACACTTCTTCAGTGGCGACAGTGGCGAAGATTGCGCAGTGATTGTTCACTTCACGGCTCCACCTCGAGTCACTGACAGTGCTTCCAGATCACAGATGTCTAGAAGAACCTTCTCAAACTTCGTCATTCGGAGTCGCTAAAGGTTCCCTCCACTAACGCAGAATGAGTGGATACTAGGCCCAGGGTCACATCGTTCCTTAGCGTCACAGATGAAATCGATGCCACCCCGCTACCACTCTTCAAAACGAATGTTACAAAAAAACGCAACATCGAGCTATTGAAATGCAACAACGCGTCTTACACCCTTACATCTAAACTAACTGCAGAGCCTCTCATAGTTGTAAACCTTCCTCACTGCCAACCCCTACCACCGCCACGCCAACACAATTTCGAATTACTGCTCAAGCTCGTACCCAACACGTCTCAATTTCATTTTTCTAAAAGTCGCATTCAACTCAATTTCCGAGAGTGTTTATAATCACAGAGCATGCCCGCCAACGAAACATATCCACCACTTATTGCAGAAAGGTCTCACTTTCCCGCACACGCCAGCCCTGGCCGCCGCCGTACGCCCCAATCACGGCCAGCGCTGACTTTCATCAATCACGCATAATCACGAGCTGCTCGGCATGGCTCTGATACGTGTTTTTATTGTTGAATTAATTGTTTTCCTGCCAAAGTGCTCCTAATTGTTGATTCGCCCCGACCCCATGTGGGAAGTTCACATTTATCAAAATTTTGACCTGTCACCGGTTAAATACGGACAAAATCTCGCACCCCGCCTCGTTTCCGGTCACATGTCGGAGCACAACGCCTCATCCACCCACTTCAGCGCGAGAGCGGACATTTTGTTAAATACCAAAAACAAAAAAAAAAACAATCTATTTCCGTTCTTCGATAATTAAGCTCGGTTCCATTAATCTAATTAGTTTCAGCCCACCAGGCCCATTAATCTGGTGTTCTGTAAATTATTGAGCGCGCCACTTACGTTCAAAAACACTTGGGACAGCTGCATACAAATAAGTTGAAAGTCTGGATAATTCGACGCCCCCACACGTTGTGCTGCTGTATAATTAGGCGCACACATTGAATTAAATACAAGTCAAGGCTCACGTCGATCTCCGTCGATACCTCTAGGCCTCCTTCGACCTCCTGTGGCCCCGGGCAGGCGATTCAATTAAATGGGATTTTTACTGGCACCGAGACGCACGGGGGAGGGAGGTTCGGTCGATTGATCTAATTTCAAATTGAATTGGCGCTGTTGGATGTCTCTACGTTTGGAGGCAACATGCTGTCAATCGTTGGCAAAAAGTGTCGAGTTTGACCATGCGTTTGCCTGTTAATGTGACACAGTATGTAGCTGCTGACCATTCCAGCAGATGTGGCAAAGATGAGTGACTTCTAGTGGCACGTGGCCCTTCTGTGGGAAAGTCAGCCCATGTTGGTGGCAGACACTAAATTGCGAAGTCGACGTTCTTAATGGAAGGAGTAATTTCTATTGGAATTTGACCTCAGGCGTGTGGCCTCCCAGGGCTTCGGCAAATAAAGTACAGGCTCGAAGTCGTCGACTCACGTCTTAGTACATCACTTAACGGTTGAATTCCATAATCGTCCACGTGTGCAAATAACGCTCGAAACGACAACAAGGGTCTCTCCATGTGGTATCGCTAAAGTTCATGTCCCTGCAGCCGTGGAGCATGAATGTCTTGCATAATGACAGTGTGGCCAGTGGAAGCAGGGTTGTAATACTGTTGAGCACAAAGAAGCAGCAATTGACAAGAGCGATGGACCAGACCGATGTCTCTGATGCTGCTTATGGTGACATTCTGGCAATGTCGACGATGCTGGTTAATCTAGTTTGGCATTAATTTGTCAATAATTCAGCCGCTTCCATTCCAATGTCAGCCTTATTGCCAAATTGACGGCTCGATAAATTACTTCAATGTCACCCAAACTTTTGAAAGATCGTGCTTCTAGCGCTGGCTAGTGAGCTTCACACGATCCTTCTCAAGAAGAATTTTGGGGAACTCTGTCTCGCAAACGGCATAGGATGGATCTTTAGCGATAGCTACCGTCCATCGTTGACGTTGCAAGCAGCTTCTAGTCAGCACGACCACCAAGCATCCGTGGTCACTTGGTCTTTAGGCATACAACTTGGACTGGAAGACCGTCTTAGATGCAGCATTGGTGTCCATGCGCTCGATGGAGCCGATCCGGTGTACATCGTTAAGGTCGAAATCAGCGCGTCCAATGCCCAGCTCTATTTTATTGGACTGCCAAATAAGATCATAATTTCGGTCCTTTTCGAGATCAGGAGTTCGACACCCATTCTTTCGACCAATCGAAGTAGAAACAGTTGCCGAGGGCTTCTGCACGGATTTCCATTTAGACCTGTCTGTGGAGAGAAATACCACCACAACACCTCGAGGACCAGTCAGAATCTGACGAGCTTCACAGAAATATCAAAACTAGCCGTGGCTCTGTATGTCAAGTCTTTATGTCAAGTCCTCCCGCAGTGTGAAGGTCTAATCGTCTGGTCACTGGCTACCAAATTTGATCTATAAGGTTGTAGACAGGCGGTATCTCGCTTTTTCACGGATAAGGTCGTTTAAGGTGGAACTGGTGTGGCTCTATAGTCTGAAGTGAATTTGGGTTTTGAATTTCACCCAGGAAGCCATCTCTAACTAGCGATGATTGAGGCTCCTCACCACTTACGTAACCGCGAGCATCTTCTCAAAGCAAAGACGGTCGGAATCGGAGACACTCGCGGCTGGTGCTAAGTTGTGCAAACAGATTCGCAGTCAAAGGCGCACCTGGGCAGAGCCATTTGCCGAAAATGGTCTAGTCACCGTAGGTGTAGAGTTTGCAGACTCTTGGCTAGAGTCATATCGACGTATAGTTTGTCGAAGATAGCACGCATGACTACTCTCTCGAAGAGAGCAAGGCTGTCTGCTCCCACTTTTCAAGCTGTCCACGCCTCTGCGCCTAGAGCAGGACTGAGTCGATCAATCTGGTACAAACCCAACTGGACTGAAGGGGGCTTAAGCCTCGATAATTGATGCAGTCTCATTGACCACCAGTCAGATTAGAGTCATTCCATGCTTTTCATATTTTCTTCTTCTTTGTGTAGCGCTACAGTCCGGCGGATCGCGGTCTCAATCAACAAGCCGCTTTATCTTGCTCGATCACTGGCAAGTTGTCCCCAGTTATTCAGACCAAGTTGGTTGAAGTCATTATGTTGTGAGCGGCAACCTATATGAAGGCGTCTGTTGCGCTATCCCACAGACGCGGAATCGAGGACTGGTTGATTTGTTACGAAAACTTATAAATGGCTATAAAGAGTCCACCATTGTAGACTGTTTTATGCCAGAGACTGTCAGAAAACACAATATGTGGCGCAAGGACGTGCGCACGAGAGTTCTTTCTGGGCATTGTTTCATAGGTAACCACGCACCGCGTCTAGGCATTCCTCGTAGTGGCTCTTGTAGGAGTTGCAGAAACGAAGCAGAAACTGTTTTTATTTAGTATCTGTTCGTCACTCTCAAGCGATGAAGAACTTCCTTGAGCCTCCTGAGAATCATACTCAGACATCTGAGTGGATTTTAGGTCCTCAACGGAAACTGATGTCTCACGGATGTAGCTATTGCTTCTTCTACTCTCATTTTGCTGGCACTGCTCTAAACCGCAAGGACACCTGGACGCATTCCGCAAACCACTTGAATATCAGTCGCCACAACATCGCAATTTTATCGGGAACCCTGCCAACCAACGATCGCATGCAATCCCACTATTAGTTTCGAACTCTTAACAAAACCCGAGTTTTGCTCATAAATCTGTCATCGTTCACCGCCTCGCTGACCCATCTCCGCGAACGCATCGTCCTGTGACCAACGTAATTGAAATTATTAATCAACTAACCAAAATGAATATCCTGTGTATCGCATGATCTAGGAATACAATAAAAGCGAGAAAATTAATCATTAACTCATACAAAGGCAATGCGCGCCCGCCGAAGAAGGAAAAGGGCACAAAAAAAATATTACACAGCCCCGTCTAACGGAAAACTATTTCAATATCCACACACGTATCTTGATGGCGTATTAGCACGTACGGAAATTAGCACACATTAGGGCTTAATGGATACTTAATGCAAATAGAAGCCATTTAGTCCGTAAGTTTCACTGTGGAATGTTACCAAAGTATTTGCGTTCCCCGCCTTCGTTGCCTGCCCGTGCGCTTATTAACTTCTCAGATTTGTTTCGGTTCTTTTTGGTCTTGTGTGTTTCACTTTAAGGACAACAGCTGAAAAGTGCGTTCATTGAAATTGAAATTGGCTGACGAATTTTCCAGTCACGAGTTGTTTATCATCAGAGAACGGACTAACGAGGGGATTAGGTTGACAGCCCAAATGGCGGTTGACAGAGCAACAGTCATCGCGACGAGGCCAAATGAGTTCTTTTTTCGTCCCGACCTTGGGCTCGGAATATTTGAGCGCAATGTGAAGTGAAGTGAGTGAAAGGTGTTCACGAAGGAACATTACCGTTTTCGAGTAGCTAAGCCAATTAACGGGATTGAGCAATTTATTTTCTATCGATTGCGACGAATGTTTTTTTTTTTCTGGTCGGGGAATCGTGACTGAGATTTGGGTTGTTTGGTTCATTAGCCTCGGTCGAGACACGCTCAAGACGGGGTCGGATTCTTGTGATTTCGAAGGATTTTACGAAAGTTTAGTAGAACTTTTGAAAGTCCTTTATTTGGGACCGCAGACGTGGATTAATTAAACTGTAAAGAAGGTAAAATGCTGACTGGACAGTAATCATTGGCTGTCAGATGACATTTTGTTTTTATTTTGGGTTTCGAGTACTGTCACTGGCTGACCTGTGATACCGCGATTACTTCAAACATGTGTACAAATGCACGAGATGAATCTGGCTGAAATGTGGTACCAGCAAGACGGGGCTAAATGCCACGCAGCACCCAAATAGATGGGTCCATTGAGAAATGCGTTTAGTGAGCAATTTATCTCTCATTTTGGACATCTTGGAATTTTTGTGAGGATACGTCAAATCACTCGTCTCTGCCTACTATCCGGCGTCAATTGCGCGCTTATAAGACAACATTACGTGTGTTATTAGTGAGATAACAGATCGACATTTTGACTAGACCAAGCGACTCTTGTGACTTTGCTCGATAAAGGGACTCAAAAGTGGACTCTCCTTACGGACCACACTAGTCTCCATCCGCGAACTGACCAACATTAATAATTCACGACATCACCTCTTCTGATTCACTGACAATGCCCAAGGAATATTCCTATCTAGAAAAAGGCTCTCAAACATCACCATTCGGAGTCGGCATAAGACTGCAGGTCCCAGCCACTCGTGATAGAACAATAGGACGGACAACACGACCGGATGCTGTACAATCTGGGCCCAGGTCCACCTTGGACTGTCGCCTGCTATGTGCAAGCAAATCAAACCACGCCTTGGCAAATCATAAATTACATATGTCCGAATTGTTGACCAAAGTGGTGGTTTGGTCAGAACCTAAAAAGCATTTGTGCCCCTTTAATGCCACAGCTCTGGTACCTTATGTATATGTTGTGGTGTATTTTGAGTTATTTCTAAATCCAAGCTGAGAATTTTAGAAGGGACATTCGTTCATTAATATCCTTTGCAGAAATCTCGCCAAGTGAGTTGAAGAAGGGTCTGCCAAGCGCTCACTGTCTGATTCTAGCAAGAGGCGGGCAGGTACGAATGAAATGTGGTAAGATATCCCTCTCAGCCTTGGGACAATGTGTGTTGTGTGGAATACCCAGTTTTTTGGCATGATCTCCTATAGGCCAGTGGCCCGTACAAACTGCCAAAAATCTAGCGATACCTTGTCTAGATCGCCCAATGAGATCGTTGAATCGGTTGTACTCAGGCCATATTTTTCTTGATGTAACACAGTTTGTCAGTCTGGCCCATTTGAGTTCAGTTGGAGTTATTAGTCTTGACTCTTTGGATTAGGATGTGCACCTCCTCTGCAAGCGAGCACTGAAGGGCAGATCCCTCGCCACCCAGTTCATCGGCCTTCTCATTTCCTCGGATGTCACTGTGACCAGGAATCCAGATAAGGGAGATTTTGAGTTGGCCTTAAAATGACACTAGCTCAGCCCGGCATTCATGTACTAGTTTAGAGTGCGTAGTAAAGGAGACAATAACTTTGATGGTTGGTTGGCTGTCAGTGCAGATGGCAACCTTCTGCCTTGGTGGGAGTATTTTGTCTTGGGGACGTGCTTCCCGGATGGCAAATAGTTCCGCTTGGAACACACTGGAATTGTCAGGCAGTATATAAGCTTTAGAAATGGTCAGGAATTCTGAGAACAAACACGCAACGACTCCGTCGCCCATCTTCGAGCAGTCAGTGTAAATTGCCCAGTTTAAATCTTTGCACACCTACCGTTCTTTCGGGGATTAGAGTGTCAAAGTCGTTCGATAGATTAAGTCTGGGGATCACTTAGTCTGTGGAGGATGTTACGAGATCCCTTGACAGAAGGTCAAGAATGGTGCTGTGAGCATAAGGTTTTGATGTCCAGCACCCAGACTCTCTGAGCCTGATGGCGCTGTGATTGAAATGTCCAAGTCCAAAGGTAGAAGGGCCACATTACCGTCAGAGCGTCTGATGGTGTCGACCGTTGAGCGCATGTGGTGCTAATGCATGCTGTTCTTTGTACCCTGTTGAGTTTTGTAATATTGTGTTTTTTTCCTAATAAAAATAGGCCACCATACAGGCAACAGTTTTTGTATGCAAATTGAAATTTTCTGTTTCAGAAATATTAAGACTGTTCCCGAGGGCATTTGGTGACCAGGCAATGTCACAAAAGAGATGCCGACAAGTTGTGCAAATGATTCAAAGAAGACGGGAAAAGCGTTGAAGGCAAAGATCGCCATGTACGGCCATCAACTGCAACTACATCTACATCAACATCAACTGACTTAGCACCGTGTGACTACTGTCCATTCCCCAAGCTTAAGAGACCGTTAAAGGAACACCGATTGAGGAGATGCAGTCGGGATCGTTGCGCGCTTTGAGGCAGGCCTGCGTATTCTAGTTCACTCCAGAGAGGGCTCTGCTTATTTCAAATCAGTTTATTTATCTAGTTCGTTCTTCTAGTTCATTTAGTTCAATGTAGGAAATTCAGTCTTGTGCGATTTTCGCCAGTTGTACGTCATATTATCACCTACACCACCGACAACGCATTGATGTTGGATGTTCTTGTGCCGAGGTAGTTAAACAAAAATAATGCAAATGCACACAAACAGCGATGCACTCAATTTAGTTCAGTTTAGTTCGATTTAGTTCAGCTATTTTCGCTGCATGAACTGAATGCATACATGTATGCAGAGTAAGGGATACCTGCGTTTGTTGAACTACAGAACTAAATGAACTGAAATAAAATGACACTATGAACTAGTTCACTTGTTATAGCTCTTTCCTGAACTAGTTCGTTAGAAATACACAAGCCTATTTCGAAGGCCAACATTGAAATCGCTTTTTAGAATTGTTTCGATAATGGAAACAAATTTTTGGCATGCAGTGAGGCAGAAGTTGTTTGTGTTCTCAACAAAAAATTAATCCAAACTGAAAAAAAATGAGTGTTTAATAATAATTAGTAATGTACATAAAACACAAACATATTGAAGTACAGTCCAACAACTTTTTTGCCATAGAAAGTCTGAGCATGAATTAATTGATTGCCCACTCCAAACACAATGTAAAATGCATAACTTCAAAGACAAGCACCTATCGAATAGTCCAGGATGGCAATCATATAGAATCAGTCCTTGGGGCAGTTCAACGACATGCGAGTGCTTCACCGAATAGTAGCCGAAATCCAACATATCGTGGGCATTTCAGAAAAACGTTTGCAATGGCTCCCTATCGTCCTACCGCCCGACTTTCAACAGTCCAATCCCATGCAGTAATATTTCAAAAACGTTTTTTCCCCATAAACGTCCCCCCCCCTTCAGAAAAGCGAACAAAAGCAACTAAAAGTGAATTGAAATCGGACGAATCGGATTGTTTTAATTCGTTCCACAGTGGCAGTGAATTTTTCGTCTTAATTATCCTTTAAAATCAATTGGAACTCAAGCAAACGAGTGATTGCCTTTCAATGAGTGCTTGTTTTGACGGTGGGGGCCCCCTTAACTGAGGCCCGCCAGTCCCACGAACGAGTCTGGGTTATAAAACCGAAAATCCATGGTAATTCGACCGTGGAACGGACATTTTTGCCAGCAAGCCGGTGTTGTAAAGTTATTTTTACCACATCTCGCTTACGTTTGAGAACGGCTCCTGCTGCCTGCAACCAAGTTCAATGTTCTTTCTGTTCGACTCGACTGGCCAGAGCCGTCTATTGCTAGGTAATTTGGAGGTAATCTCTTCCCAGCCACACCCACCGGCTCGACGCTTTGTTAAAAAAAAAGACTACACGAAACTCGAAATTTGTCGATATTGATTTAAGGATACACAAATGGACTGGGATATTTGCGAACGCTTTCTTCTTGTAATCCCGTCGATTGTGTGCGGGATATTATTCGTTGTTTTTTTTATTTTTTTTTTGTTTTTCTTTTTTTAGTTCACCCGTATTTTTTTTTGATTATTTTGTAATGTTTCAACGGAAATTATTGAATCTGGAGTGCACGTCTGATCGGGGGGGGGGGGGGGGGGGGGGGCTTGAATATTCAGTCGGGTGTTTATTTTCATAAGAATGTTCATACAAGAGTCGTGCGTACACATTATGAAAATATTTACACAATTCATTAGCATAATAAATTCCTTAATCAACAGCGCTGTATAGTGGAGCATAAGTAGGCTTTCGGAGGACTACAACAACACGGTTTGGCACGTGAGTGTTTCGATGATATATTTACAATACATGCGTGTCTGCACGTGGGGGCGGGGGAGCCACTCGCTGCCAGTGCTGGTGGATGGTTGTGATTAGAATTGTAAAACTGTGTTTTCGAATGCATAATTAAAGGCAATTTAAATCAAAATGCTGCCGTTGTTTACTTCAGCTGGGCTTAGCTGATTGTTTTTCAATGGGTATGCTTTGTGGAATAGTCGCGTATTCTCCTGCACACATCCTTTAAAACGGTGTTTACACATTTGGCTAGTTTTCAATGGATTTTCGGATTTTAAATCCTATAAATTACTGATTCGAATTAGCACACATGAAAAGCAGTGCCACATTCGACTCTCTGATTCGCAGGGATCAACACCTTCCACTGACTACAGGATGGCTTAGTTAATTAATTTTGTTTTTTTAACAAAAAAAAATCTGTGCACAGGCTACTAAGGTGATGAGAAAGCAACTGCCGCTCACCTTTAGCTTCAGAGAATGGTACCAGTCGAACCCTTCGTTGTTTGTCCGGCTGACATCAAGTTTGATGCTCCGGAGCTGCTTACCTCTTTCAGTTTATGACGTGTAACGTGGACGGAAGACGTACCCCAACCGAACTCACACAGGTACTCTTGAGCAACAGATTAAATGCAACTTAAACCAACAGCAGACACTTGAATTGTAATTAGACGGGTTGTTTTTCTTTGGGACTGGGACAATCATGGTTGATATGAGAAAGTGAAATAGGAACTAACATTTTGTTAGACAAGGATCAGAGGAGGTACTCTTGGGACCCGAACCTACGTTGAGACTACCCGCGTGCTTGATTAGGGCTTCCATCGTTGGTTGGGCTTCTGGAGATCTGGAGATCAACCGAAGGTAACTTGACTCTCCTGGATGTAGACAAACCAAGCGCACGCTGCTTAACGCCAGTAAGAAATCCGCGACGTTTATGTTATCACTTAACAGAAAAGACTACAGACGACTTACTGGCGTGCTAACAAGCCACTACTCCTTCACCAAAAGCCTAAATGGGCTTAGCATAAACGAATGAAACCTTCTGCTGCTCTGTCGCGCCTTTGCTAGGATCAGGTTGCAGGTACACGGCGTTGATGAGGTGGGAGCTGATGATGTAGGCACCTCATAACAAAAGCGACGACTCTTAGCATTCCTCTGGAAGACCATGAAATTTCAGTAAATGTAGGTTGTTGCCTAGTAGTACATTGGGCCAGTTTTTGAGTGTGGAATGCTGCAGCGTTAAATAAACAAACACCCTTTAACAAATGACTAAATGGGAGAACAAAGGACACTTCCGACGTAATTATCATCGACTCTACCTAATTCAAAGGCCTCCTCTCGAGTGGTATTTGCCTAAAACTAAGTCAATTTTGAACAACGGACCACTACACCTTCGCCAAACACCTAAATGTGCCTGGCCTAAGCGAAGAAACCCTCTGCGACACCTGTGGAGAAGACGACGATACTACAGAGGACTTCGTCTCTAACTGTCCCGCCTTTCCTCGGATCAGGTGGCAGTTATTTGGTGCTGATGAGGTGATAGCCGATGATGTAGGCTCCTCATCACAAAAGCGAAATTCCATTTAATGAAATTCCATTAAATGTAGGTTGCTACTTGGTAGTACAATGGACCAGTTTTTGAGTCTGGGTGCTCCAGAGTAGTATGCGCATTGTAAAGACTAAATAATATGCATCATTCACACACAAAAATTGTAGGATATAACACAAAATTTGCTAAAACTGAGGCCGAACTAGCTTCCTAAATTGAACTGTCAAGACTGAAGAATGGGGAGACCTAGCAAAGAAAACTAGGCAGTTCCTAGGAAAGCACTTCTTCGCAAAGCTGGAGGACTTAAGCGGTGTTGACCAGAAAACAGATCATATGTGCATCTAGTTGGTTTTTGGGACTAATGTAAGTCTCATGGTAGTATACCATTCCTCAGCAAGGACACAATGGACCAAACACTTCGATCTAAGTTAACCACAGCAATGAGGCCGTCAGGGCACTCAATTAATATGCATCTACTTGTGCACTATGCACCTATTTTTCAAGCTAAGTCGTGTTCCGCAATCAATTTTGTCATCGCTCTTTTGTTCTGTTTTCCATTTATTTCTCAGAAGACATTCTTCATTTGTGCATTTGTGTGTAAATAGATTCAATTCCGAAAATGCCGATTAACTTAAGGAGCTCACTCAAGGTCCGCATCACGACGTAAGTTTAAAAATGGGAAAGAACACCATTCTTTGCCAAGTCATGAACAGAGTTAAAGTCTAGCATATTATCAGAAAGGTCGCCCTGCATCATGGCTTCCATTTCGTTATCTGTTTTGTGAATTTTGTAAAATATCGTCGTAATTCGTTTTTCAATGAGAACGTTGAGGTCTCAATACACGAACAGGTGCAGGTTTCCCAGAGAATGCCACAAGTATGCCACCGCAAGGTTTCGCTTTGCAATAAAATACCCCTCCTTTAAGAAGCAGTAAGTTACGTGTGTGTGTGTGTGAATAGTTCAAATAAAATCGATAATTGAAAGCCATGAATATTTCATATCCCGTACGATACACAGCGTAAGGCGGCAAACTGCTAATCGGCGACAATTCCCAGCGTTCATTTATGGATTATCAATTAAAGTCCTCCTCAAGGATGGAGGACAAGATATTAATTATGTCTCCATCCGTGAAGAGACAAAACCCGAAGGAATGGAGCTACATCGACAACGGATGCGTCCTTTGAAGCGTTGATGGAGTATTTTTATCACTTTCACTTGAAGCAGTTTCAGGTATCCACTGAAGTCTTGTAAGAACGGATAAATGACACTTTAATGTTTGGTAATTGAATAACCCTCTCCGCCTTGCTGACTGTGCGGCTGCGACGGAATAAAATAATCGCCCAATTGACGGGGAGCAGGAAATGTATTTACTTTTCGCCATAGCCCCATGATTGAAGGCAAATGTCGTTTAGATTATATAATTTAATTATCCTTTGATCAATGAGGTTTAACGATAAACCATTCGCAAAGCAGAAAAAAGAAGAAAAAAATAAAGAAAGTCGAAATTAAATTCGGTATTCTCGGTTCGTTGGGGGTAAACTTATCGTCATTGGTGTCCTTGCCTCGCGAACTCGCTCGCTCCCATTTCGTTCAGCTAGATACGGCTCTTTTGCGGGGGCCACATCCCAAAGGATATGCAGTACGCTTCGATGATTCCTACTCCTCTGACATTCTGTTTACGAGATTCGCCACAAAGTTCTGCTTACCGTTTCGATTTCGTGTTTCTGCCGGTGAATGTCAAGAACCCTTATCCCGGAGAGATTCGCTCCTCTGACGAGTCGTTGGTGTTTTTCCAACAACTATTTACTTTTTGAATGGAATTGGTGGTGAGCTGAATGTAAATAAGGGGGAGGGGCGAAATTGCGGTGACTGTGTTTGTGGACGCAAAGGCTTTGATTATGTTAGAGGCCTACGGACCTGGATGCCGATTTGCTGAAGCACAAGTATGTAAATTAAGAAGAGGCATGGGCAGGGCGAAGTCATCCACGGTTCACTGTACGGGTGATTAAATGGACTCTGTGCGAACCCGAATACCGATATGAACACATGGCATTTACCTGTTTGTGAGTGCCTTTGATCAAAGGCCTGAAACGGCATTTGAGGTCAAAGAAGGAAAAACAGACTCGTGTGGCTCTGACATGACTTCTACTTACCATTCATCAACTCGATCCTGCGTACAAGACCTCTTTCTGACTTGTACAATTCTAGTCAGTTGCAGTAAGCTCAAGTGCAAGTTCCGGCAAGAGAATGGGCCAGTTCATGGGAAAGCGTTTATTGTTAAGTGCTCAACTTCCTCGGTATTTACTTACGCCATTAGCATCGCTTGCATTATGACTTTCGTGATAGCTCGACATCAAGCGATAGAAATAACTTTTTAATTAGCTTGTCTTCGCCCATTAAAAGTTCAGATTTCTTTCCGTGAAAATTGCAGTACACGCACCTAGAGAATCACAGCTCAGCCAGAGCTTGATTTGAGTTCCTGGAAGAAACCCTTTGTTCAAGCGGAAAGTTCAAAGTTATCCTCAACAATTAAAGGATATTAAACTCATTCAAGTGCACTTTTGCGGACAACTTGAGAGGAACCTCTTTGCAGGCGATTCTTGGCATTCTTACCGTCCTTCCAGATGTTGTGGCCTTACCTGGAATGAGAAAAGGTTGACTTTTAAATTAAAATTGCGCTTTTTTGAGGACTGGTTTAGGAGAGGGAACAGGAAGAAAGACATGGTAAATATTTTAAAATCTCTTACAACTTCGACACCATTGTCTGAGGCTTCCGCGTCCGATTTGGAATAGAGTCGCCGCTAGTGATGGGTTAACTCGAGCTTATAAACCGGGTCAAACCGAGCTGAACCGGGCTAAATCTATGTCAAATCGAGTTGCCGAAACGAATATACAGTAAAGTCAAAAGCCGAACTCGTCAAACGTCTACAAGAAGTACTTTTCCGTCCACGATTCAGAAGGGATAAATGCTGTTTCGGGATGAAGGCCAAGGATTTTCTGTGTTTCAAACTGGACCCGTTGGGTATTAGGCTATCAGCAAAGAAAGTTGAAGCAGTACACAACGCTCCAGCCCCAACCTACTTCTCAATGAGTTCTTATTTTTCAGACCCCACTCCGACCATGGGAAAGTTCTGCAGCAGGAATATGGGATTGCCGCTGCCACCTTGAGCACCTTATGGCAGCAGTTGCCAGCGCATGTTTTTGGAAAAGTAAGCACCATCTTTTCAACGATGTTCCGATTGACGGAGTTACACACCTGAAGGAACTTCTGGCAGTCTTCCGTCTGTTCAATGAATTTGTGAGGTTGGGCAAATGCGGTGTGCAATGTGCTGGGATGGTCGAACTCTGAAAAATCTGACATGCTCATTTTCAGCTGCTCAGCTAATGGCTTAAAGTTCACAGTCTTCGACATTATCAACTGGGTCACGATGCTCATACGCATGCATTCGTTGTTCGCGGTTCTGTCTCCAATTCTGAAGGTGTACGGTCGAATAACCTGGTCTACTTGCTCTTTTCTCGTTGTTTCGAACTACTGCTACTCGGTTCATTAACAACTTGGGTTAACTCGGTTGATTAAAGTTTCGGCTTGGCACATGACTAGTCGCAGCCAATATTGAGATCTGGGTCATTTTCGATATTCCAACCGAACTACTCGAGGGGCGAATTGTGAAATTTGTTCGTATTGGGCGTCGAAACTAGGCATTCAGACTAGGATACACGCACCTATCTACTACGCCAGTCAGACTGCATGCTTCACTCAATCTGAAGAAACGAGGGCAATGGAGGATGCAGGCTGCAAACTAAGATGCACTACAAAACTGACTGATGGAATGCGTACAGCAGGTAGAAGGATTTGGATGGAGGTAAGCACGCTTAATGAATTGTTATTTCACAATTGGCAGTGCTACCCTAAAACAACGACGACACCTTGGACTGTTTCCAGTACAGAGGAATACGTATACATCACGTCCTCTTGTGCGCACTTTTATCGAGTTTTATATGAACGCCTTGAAGTGTTTGCTCACAACTGATTCTCGTGACAATCATTGTGGTCTCAGGACAGGGAATTCCGCTAAAAAATCATATATTTTCCTGCAGATTGGCCTAGAAGTGCAATTACGCACAACAGCCAGCTATGGCGTGCCCAGCGACGAGACATATGGCCAGGTTGCGTTGAGTGACGAGGGAGAACTCTCGCTATTAAAGACGAATTCACCAAGTCCTTCAACATCTAAAATGACTTTCAGTAAATCGAAGCGTTGTCAGGTGTTTACTTCAACATCGTACTTAAGCAGGTTAATAGTTATAAATGGAGACACATGGATACCGTTAAAGAGGCGTTGGCTAGCATGGCCATGGCGTCGACTCTTGTACAACGAGATAAACTTGAACTTGGATTGATCATTTTATTACTAAGCTGATCCGAAGACTTATTGCACGAGCTGTGACTTCTTTGTACAACCTGATGCTTGGGACTTACTGCCACGATGGCCCACAAATCCGTGAAATTATTCCTCTCGAAACATTCCTTTACCTCGACACGGGTACACGATGTGCAAGGGTGCCCTCTTACATGCCATGTCGTACGCCGAACTGTGGGCAAGCGACATCGATACGAAAGGGACGTCGCTAGCAGTCACGAGGATATCTTCTGGTTGAGTAAGGCGATCTCTGCCCGCAATAGGAAAGACTGTGCCAAGGATCGGCTCTTTTATTGGTGATTACACCAAAACCAGTCTCTGACGTTGCTGACTTAAGTAGAAAACATGATTATTGACCACTGTGGCCAACTTACTTAGGGTTAAGGTAAATATAAGAGGAAAAAGGTTAGAAAAATAAAAATTATAAATATAAAACAGAAGAAAAGAAAAATTCATAAGATTAGCAAAAAAAAAAAAAATGTATCTACCATGGCGTATACATAATATATTTTTTGAAGGTACCTATGTATATGACGTATACGCCCTAGTGAACGCGTTTATTACGGAGATGCAAGGTGTGAGAATTCAATGCAACATCAAAATGCAAAAAAAGAAAATAGAAAGCCTCACAACATCTATGGATCCACCGATTGATGTGTCTTAAGTATATGGACAGCAGAAGAGCGTCCACAATGGTGCTGTGCATAGGAGACTAGTAGACTATCCAACCAACATGGTGTGTTCAATAAGAGACAGCTAGATAAAGTCGTCGCAGAAGGAGAGATACGTTTTCTGGTTCAGAAGTCCTTCCTGGTTTTTGAAACACGCGAAGTAACCAATCTAGAAGTCCTTACAGAATTGTAGCGAATGTCACTCGAATGACAAGTAAATCTTCTGATCTTCAATTCACGGGTTTCTGCTTTAACCTCGCTCATAACATAACACAAGAAATAGAAAGGGGAAGAAATGGCATGCATTTTAAAACACACCCTGTTGCTCATAAAAAAGAAAATCTTTTGGAAAAAAGCAAACCCTCCAGCAGAACCAATCATACCAACTCCCTCCAGACAAATTCCCACCAACATAGCCCCCCCCCCCACACCAGTGCTACCCATTTCGATTAAAAGCAATCAGATAAACTTCAGCAAACACATCTCGATTAGTAACAGTTCGACAGAGTCCCCGTTTACAGCCATCCCATTAGCATTCCGCTGTCAAGTGCCACACAGGGGCGCCATTACATTGAATACGCATCCAAAAGTTCGAAGCGATATGAAAGAGGACAACGACAACGAGAACGAAAAAGGAAAACTATCAACATGTCCACAATTTGTGGCGCAAAGCATTCCCAAAGGCAAACATCACTCTGTTTCGGTACAATTAAGCACTGATGTGCTAATCTGCCAAAACGGGAGCCAGTCACAGTCACAACCGTCAGCCGAGCGACCAAAGATGCCCACACACACACCTCATTCGGAGAAATGCCAACGCTAGGTCAAAAATCAATACCAAACATTGTCACTGATATGTCGCACAATCTATTCCATGGCAATCGGTGATATGTATTGTTCCCTAATAGGTCCTTCGACCTGTTGCCGCCATCGCCACATTCATAACCCTCGTGTACATGCGGCGGTGTATTTGCCTTAACCATCGCACAAGGAGTCATGGCTGAGGTGTACTGCCAGCGTACACTACAAAACCCACAACGAAATGTGATAATATGTCACATGATATGCTGTTATCGTTTCATTGTTTCATCGCCCCTTCTAGGAGGATGTGTGTGTGTGTACACACCCACACGGCCGACGAAGAGGCCATTCCAGTGTTTGTGCCATTTTAATGGATTATGTTGTAATCCCTTTGTATGACACTTTCTTTCAGTTCGCCCGGCCCTCTAGCCTGCCTGTCGAGACTCTGCTCTTGGAGGAATAGAAAATAGAAAATCCTTTCCATCACCGGGTACAGTGCCAACAACAACGGCAGAAGGAATAACAACTAGCAACAAGATTTAGTGCATATGAGGACTTATTATCGTCGTCATCATCATTATCGTTATCGTTTCATGGCACGTTATCGAAATTTGAATGTCGATATGATGTCAGTATCCTCGCCCGGAGGAGGGACCCGGTGATCTGTTGATGGGTTGTGTGTTTTTGTTTAAAAAGGACAAACGAGCCGTATCTGGGGGGACGATTGGGAATTTATTGATCGATTGCCGAGCTATGCGGGGAGAGGATTTTATTGAAATTTATATCCATGTGCGGCATACTGTGTCCCACCGCAACACCGCAAAATTAACGTTAAGATATTTTCATCGAAATTCCATCGAAAAATGATTGGATGTGTGACATTGAGGACGCATGTGCCATTAGTCATGTGTCAGATTTGCGGTATATTAAATTGGGATTCACATCATTTGCATGGGACGGGCACGAGATGTGCGGAAGAAGGATGTGCTTCTAACCACCCCGTGGCCTTCGTGTGGGGCTTCGACAGGATATCAGAATATTCAACTCATAGGGCTTTGCGTGAGCAGGGCCACTGGATGTCAGTTTTAACGATAAATTCGAATATGAAGCACGTGCTGGACGATAAAAGGCGAACGAAAATATGTGCAATGTGTTGCTAGCTGTTGGATGGCATTTACAGGGAGGCTCCAATGACACGTCCGCTAGGGAAACCAGTGTCAAAGGGCTGATTGAATGGCTGCTTGGTAACATTTCCATTTTCTACGACAATGTCAGCAATGACTGACATTTCGCTCACAAAGGGTTACATTTTATGGAAGTTTCTTGCTCCATTGTGGCCTTTAACAAACACACAGTCCAGCAGAGGCAAATTTGTCTTAGATTCCACGTTCATTTAACAACGAAAAATAAGCTGAATTTCAGGTCAAATCGAATTTTGAAATGGCGCCTTATTGGGTTCGGCATTAAGTCGCGGCACCAAATAAGCCGCGTTCTGAAGTTTTGTAATCGAATTGACTGTAATTGATCCACAGTTGTGAAGACCGGTTAAAACAAAATGCCTTAACTAGTTCAATTAAGGTTCCGTGTTAAACAACGAAGCGTATGTTTCTGTGTCACTCTTTTCTATGAGCAACAGTCAGCACTTATAAAGCGATCGAACCGAATTAAATATTGTTCTTTAGGCCTTGATATCATGTATCTCAAACTGGCTCAGATTCTCAATGAACATTGGACAAATTGTAGTATTTTCTCTTGAAGCTCCCATTTCTAACTTTTCCATCCAGAGTCTCGTTCCTGAGTTAATCGGCGCTCAAGTGAGTAAATGTGGCTTCAGGGCAGAGAAGTCCACAATAGACCAGATCTTCACACTACGACAGATCCTGGAAATGACTCAAGAAGTTCAACTCGAAACCCACCACTCGTTCAGCGACTTAAAGACCGCTTAAGCTAGCGTGCACAGAGACAAGCTATACAACGCCAAGTCTAATTTCGACATTCCTGCCAAACTCGTCAGACTGTGCAAGGTGACGATGGAGAATTCTCGGTGCTCCATCAAGCTCGGTAACGTACTCACCGAGACTTTCAATGTCAAAAAAGGATTTATAGAAGGCGACTCGCTGAAGACTCCCACGCCAACACTAGAAGGACGATCTTCCAGAAGTCCGTACAACTGAATGACAGCGATATTATACCCAGAACATCTTTCATTCCGACGGAACATCGCAGATCCCTCCTTTCAAGTGGTCACACGGTTGCGCTTATGGTCGATTATTAGCAATCGCGACATTAGGCAGGGAACTCTGTTTCATGTCCAAATATTCTTGGGATGTCTACAGACTCAGCCACCTCACGCACATTAATTCTGGCATGACGACCTCATTTGGGCGACCTGAACATTCGGCGTTACTTGTAGTCGGGATCTTCGCGTTAAGTAATAATAATATGTAATATTGGTGGCGCTACAGCCCGTAGAGGGCCAGGGCCTAGCTTCTCAGCAACCACTCGTGTTGTGCGCGCTATTGTTCTATCACGAGTGGAAGGGACCTACAGTTTTATGCCGACTCCGAACGGCCAAGTTTGAGAAGCTTTTTCTAGACAGTTATACTTTTTGAGCATTGTCAGTGACTCGAAAGAGGTGGGGCCGTGAAAAGTATTTCTTGTCGTTACCAGGAATCGAACCTAGACAGGTAGGTCCAAGTGCGTAGGATTCGACGCACATACCCACAACGCCACGGGCCACCTTCGCGTTAAGTATTGCAACAAATACTCACTCAAGGCCATAAAAGTTGGAACACCACAAGGAAGTGTTCTTGGTCCTCTTCTATACTTGTTCCTTAATTGTGATATACCGAATGACGAATGAAGCGTAAATACGTCATGAAAGGTGGATATACTTCGGCACGCGCAAGAAGCCTGTGTATGGGCCGCCTAAGCCATCATATGACACCCACTTTCTGCGTATTTTCTCCGTAAACTTCCGTCAACAAAGACATCCATAGTCCTCGAAATCTATCGATGATAACCATTTTCTTTTGATTAAAATGTGATGATATTGATGTAAATGGTGGGTACCCCCAACAGGCGACCACATTCCTCAAATTTCATGCCGCATTGGTCATCCATGCTCGAAAGATTTGAGGATTTGGTTATCTCACTTAGGGGCGATATGAACTGACGGTTTCATTTAGTGACTGAAGTCTGATGTCAATGAATTCCGTGCCATCGCTCAAGCTCAGCCTGGGTGAAGCACCAGAGTCATCTTAGATTGGACCTCTCAGGTGCGTAAGACCGACTGAAGCGACGGCCGTCATGTGAACGATGTCATATTCCACATATAATGTAGTACATGTTCTAGTCAATTTTAAAATCTGTCGCCTCCACCGACTCCACCGCCAACATTCTAGTCGACGTCCATCCATCGCACCCGCCTGAACTGTTCGTTAATGAAGACAAACTGTTAAAATGTTAAAATTTGCATGGACCCCCTCACGCATGATGCCTGCTTCTCTTGAGTTAATTGCCGAAGAAATTTAATTGAAATCGGTTTTCCAAGTCATACGCACACAGTCAGAACAGCAAAACAAACGTCCATTCGAAGGCGCCCACACTCGCTGCTTAGCGAATGAGTCAATTCGAAAATGTCAAATGCAGTGAATTTATTTAGCCCGCATTTTATCACGTCTCTGACAAGGCTCAAAGTCCGATAGCGCAGCACCACATCTCTGACCTACTTTATTTCATTTGAGTTGCGGTTTAAATCACTCACTCGCTTACTGCAAGCGTTGTCGTTGCATGAGTGAACCATGAACCGTCAGAAATAAAGCCAAAGGCAAACCGTCAAGTTCCTCCTCTCTTCGGCATCGCTCATGCAGAAGGCACAAGCGTGCAGGGAGTACTGTGTCCGCCTCTGCGCCCCATTGTCAACCAACCAAGAGTCAAGGACATCGCCATGCAACACCGATCAAAGCAAACTTAGCGCTTGTGCGTATGCGGCAAGTGTATCGCATGCCATTTAATGTATCCACACGAGAGGATTAAAGCTCGCCGATTATGTATTATGTGCATTCAGTCCAGTGGAGTGCTTCTTAAACACTTAACCGACGACATTCCGTGCCAGCGTGCGTACGAGAAACGAGAAACGAGAAAACCAAAAGCGATTAATCGGTTCTCCATAATGCCACCCGGAATGTGTGTATCCCCCAAGCCCGCGCAGTGCTGGCGGAACCCATCACACATGCTGTCAATCTTGTCACCGTTCCCACACAGAAAGATACTTAATATTTCGATTTCCGCCAGCGCTGCAGGCGAACGAAAAAAGAGAGAAAAAATCACATCATATCCTCGACATTTTCGCCGCACAAAGAGCTCTCAATTTCCCGTGATATCCTTTAACTTGTTCGGCATTATTAAAGCGTCGTGTTGTCAAAACAGAAAAAGCTCACCTCGCATGCAGCTAAGTCAATGGCTTCGCAACCCAGCGGCGGCTTAAGTGCCGTCGTTGGGTTAACACCCGCCCATTGTGCTCCCCGCTGCCTGGTCGACGGGTGTGTTTGAATTTCATTCTGACACGACATCGAGTTGCCACGATGACACGCTGGTCCTCATCCACACATCGGCAGTCCTGTGACACCAATCAAAAGGACATCACGAATCAAGTCAATTAGTATGCCACAAATTCAATGTGTGCTGCGTCAATCAGGGCCGGTATTGGAGAGGACATGGCTCATTCCATTTATTTCTCTTTTTTTTTTCCCTTCTCAGCCCTTTGTGCGCTGATGGAAGTTTTTGGCTTCAAGCAAGCACCGCCATGCTGTGCGTACCACTTTGGGTGCAGGCGCAAGTTAAGAAGCATCCTCTGTGATCCACGGGAAGGGCTATAAATCCCCATTTTCGGTGAAGCGTGTGTGTGTGTGTGTGTGTGCACACGACTGCAGAGACCGCCGTGCATCGACGACCACTGCCGGGACAGCGACGACGATTTATTGCTTTTTAAGTCGACTTTTGACCAAAGTTTTCAGGTCGCTTCACCGCGGCAGGGAGCACCTACCAATGCGGCCAGTGCCAGCGAATGCGCTCCCTCAAGGTCCAGGATAGATGCGTACGCTGCTGGTCGCTCGGAGACCGGCCAATTTATTTTCCTCTGAAAGTGTTGTACCATGGACTGATGGCTTTTCTTTTCGCCTTTTTTCGTGTGTGTTCCCCTGCCGCCCAGGCACGGCATGTGCGACACCGCCATCAGATATCGGCGGCACGAGCACGGCCGTAATTCTGTCCGATTCTGGCACACGGTCGGTGTTTTTTTTCCTCTCCTCCCCCATCGAAGTGGTGGTCGCCGTCTTCGATTTTCCTGTTTAATGACGAAGCAATAAAAGTCAAGTGCTGGGTCATTTGAATCATTCACGTGAAAAGTCACATGGTCCGGTGTGTGGGGGTGGCGTGAGGTGGCATGCCTGAGTGACTGCTGGCTCCAGAGGCAGCCGACTCAAATGACCATAAATAATCCGAAGCGATAGTAAGGAACAAGTTGGAGAACACAGTTTGGTAATTTACGAGTACTTTTCCAGGATCTGTGTTCGTGTAGTCTGTTCGGCTCGAGTTTTTTTTTTCTTGTTTCATTGGAGGCCTGTGCCTTGTGGTCCTCCTGGCCACCGGTGGTAAATTTATTATTTTTTAATCACCCTCGAGGGTAAGATATTTTGTTTTGTTTTTTTCCGTTGGTTGGACTTGCGTTGTTCTTCCCCGGACGGTGATGTGCATTATTGAGTATTGACTAGCGCACACCAGTCCTGGGGGTTTAATTTTCGAGCACTGTGTGATGGTGGTGGCGGCGCGGCGGGGTGGAATGAATTATGTGCCGACGAGCACGACGACGATGATGATGATGATGCCAGCAGACCTTTGATTGGGGGTTGGTAGTAGAATATTGCTGTACAAAATTAACCAAACTAAGTGTGGATGATTCGATTCTGGATTTATTCCCCAGAGCAGCGTGGAAATTGGATTAACATCGTCTGGCAGGATAAGTGGTTGTGCCCATAAAACGAAGTCGAACAGTCTGTGCATGGAGTGGAGTTCAAGATCAAATTATCATTTATTTTAAATTTTTTGTTTCTTTTTTGATTAAATGGATCTTCAGGACGTGGAGAATTGTGTATAGACATTTTACAAGTTCGCGGTATTTTTAGAAATGTGGAAAGAGTATTTTGAATGACTTAAGTCAGTCGCGGATTTACCAGGAGGCTGAGTAGGCCTGTGCCTAGGGCGGTAGACTGTAGAGACTGCGCTAGACACAACTACACACAAACATAGACCATCTCATGTCGTGTACATTGCAATCGATGTCAGAGGTGAGACGGCTCTAGTTTGATAAGCCTCACATTGCGTCTGCGGAACAATTTCTAGGCGTAATATGAGTCGTGCTGTCTGAACTCTTGCGAACAGAACAATGAACAATTCTCATGAGCTGGGTAGTGAGCAGGCGCTTGCCTAATTATGCTTGCATTGCATTTTTGGCAAGTTATGAACAAGAACATGGGCAGGGATGTGACGCAGTCGGTGACAGTTGACAGACCGCGCTAAATGTTGTTTATTTACTCTACACGACGGACCCAGACTATAGCGTGAACGGACTGCGTTGGCCTAGATTAAGGTTGGGTTGAGGTAGGAAAAATAAAGGTTCTCAGCTATCCAGCCCAATGTCCCGACCTGCAGCCTATTGAGAATTTGTGGATTGACGTTGAGAGAAGCTTGGCAGCAAAATTATTCGAATACAACAAGCTTGAACTGATATCCTAGTATTTAGAAGTCTAAATTCCAGTTTGCAGCTCTTATGCTTGTCACCCTGTTTCTAATTATATTTCCAAAGAATATGATCCTTTACACTGGTAATAGAAGTAGTGGCGGTCGCCTTGTATACTGACGACTGAAAGATGTAGGCTGGTACAGTCGCGCTGTGATCTATTCACAAAATCCCTGGCACAATGCAACGTCTTTTAAGCGGCTGCAATACATGAAGCAACACTGGCGTTGAAAGTTCACAACGCAACCGGCAAATCGATCACATTTTTTTCTGATAGTCAAGCGGCAATAAAGGCCATAGTATCAGGCATTCTGATGCCGAAGCTGGTTAGACGATGCAGACAGAGCATTAATTAGATATTTTTTGATATTCATACTGGAAGCCAAGGAAAGAGAAAGGCAGACAGCATCGCGAAAAAAGGTTCGAACGTGAATACACCACTCAATTCCATAAGGAAGAAACCAGAGGACGAAGCCCTAGATAGAGCCAGAGCTCGATGGCTTAGCCTGAGTACGGGAGCAACAGCGAGGGGTCTATGACCGACGCTGAGCTAAAAGAGATTAACATCATTGATCGGTCTTAATGTCAAAGATGTACGCATGCTTATAAATAGGAGACCTTACCGGGCGCTGTGCCACAGACAAACATGCTATGTGTCTAAACCTACCGCACTACGACTTTTGTAGAGGTTACAAGATGAGGAGAAAATACAATCTAACCAACATCTGCTTTTCGTTTTGTTTTGCGTCCAGCCCTAGCAAAGGAAAAGAGGGAGTGCCTGGGTAAACACTTCTTCGTGGAGCTAAAGCACCTAAGCGGTGTTTGAACTGAAAAATCGGCAAGGATTCATTTATGGGTGGTTTTAGAACTAAAGTATGTCTCATGGTGGTAAGCCACCCAAAATTTTCCACGACCTGTAGCTCACGGATTGTTTTGATGATTAATGCTTGAATCGTTTCCGGATTTTTGGCATAACATCCGTCATTCACCGTTCCCCACAAAAAAAAATCCAAAGGCGTCCAATTGACATCGCCAAGACGGCTGATAACACGATTTGCGAATATGGTGCGCAAAAGATCGATTGTGACATGGGCTGTGTGGCATGGCGGCACCATCCTGCATGAACCAGAGCTCGTCCAAATCCATGTCTTTTTCAGTAATGTCCATCCATCCAATATCAGTAAAAAAGAAGTCAGCTATCTTGGCTCTGTAACGTCCACTGTTGACCGAAACCATGATCCCAGCCAGTACAGTTGTACAGTGACTTAAAAACACTACAAATTGTCGTGGTTTTCGTATCACAATTGCAACTCCATTTCGTGGGTAACTATTGTTATCTTCTCCTCTTGTCAATGGTTGAGCATTATATATTTTCTCTTCCACATAGCATCAGAAGAAAAAAGTGAAGAACGTGTTAAGTCGAACAGTATCAGCGGCCAATTCCCACTTTTCCCACTTCAATAAATCATGGCTCCACGAAATTTCTCATGCAATTGACTCAGTATTGCACGTTGCCCTGTTGAGGATTAACATGGCTCACTTGCTTTGTATCAATGAAGAAAAATCTGTGAAAAGTTAAACTACATTTCTCCCAGTGAGACAGTCGTCCCACAAACTACATCAAGTGGTCATCAAGAGTGTCGTCACACAGAATAATTTCGTCTAAGTCCTGATCTGCATTTCTAACAAACGTGTGGCGCACTGCGTAGTCTTCCGGCTTTATCTGTTGTGTCAACTGTATCTGCTAAGCCTGGAGGCTAAGGTCTCTATGTGAAATCAACCCCGGTTCAGTAGTTGCGGATAGATAGTCGTCATTCCATTACCAGCTTCATAAGCTTTTGCAGGACGACAATTTTTCTGGTTGCTTGGGGGTTTGCTGCAACTTTTAAGGCAAGCAGAACTCGCACTGTGGGATGTACCAAACGTAACGTTATGGTTCCCGATCAATCGATATTGCCTAACCGCCTGATTTTAACTTATCAAAAGTCGCCTCAACGGCAGATGGATATTCCTACTTTAAAAATCGCGCAAGATTTAAAATTACACCTCTTGTTGAATGGTCCTGTAATAATAATCAGCACACCTCGTATTGACAGCTTTAACTTTAAGATCGCTGTTGCCCAAACACCTCCTAACAAGCATGACTCTGCTTATTTAATTTAATGATGTCGCAGTTTGAGTAAATCCAAAAATAACTTTCGTTAACTGCTCTCATTTCATTCGAGACAGTGGGGCACACACGTTTACGTAATCGAACAGTCGACTGCCCAGAGCTCACTCCGTTGCAATGGACTACAGCAGACCAATTGCTTTTAAGTGCTCGATTGGGGTGGGAAGGGCTCCTTTCATTTAAGTAGATTGTCCAGACATAAAACAAGAAGCTACATTCTATAGTAGGTCGTATACTCTCCCAGTTAACGTTCGACTGTCACTAAATGCGCATCGCACATCTAATTATATTCAAGTTTTGTCCGCCGCCAGCACGCCATCCGCGACCTTTCCATTTTACGTTCGCACGCAGCCACGCGAATAAAACCAAAGACCGCGCACACTCCTCCGTCAGGTTTATGACGACGAAAATCAAGAATCGAATAACCAACGCCCGTCTCCAATAATGACTGTCAACCAACACTAAATACATGTCCTGGGCCAGCACCAGGGATCATGATTGAACGCGCCGCCTATCAATTGATCAATCGTTCAGTGCACGTCACTTCCATCACTGAAACGTAAGTCAAAACACATAACTCCCGGCCATTTCGAAGGTGAGAACACATCAAAGAACCCTTCTATGGCACACAAAACGCTGTCACCCCCGTGCGCCGCGGCTGCTTTCAGTTCTTAAAGAGGTTAATTTTATTCACGCAGCGTTTGTTGTTTTGGTTAACATCGTGGCATTTACATTTTCCACCACTAAAACCACCACCAACCACCCCAGCCGTCGAACGTCACCTTTGCGCGGGGGAAAACAAAAGCCAAACGAATGGCAGGTCAAAAGGCCTTACCTTGCCATCACGGGCGGTCGTCCGTTGTCGCCGTCGTCGTCGGCGTCAACCCTTGTCCTTCTGCGGACGGCCTAAGTCCACAGTCGAATGCTCTCTTAAGCACATTAACTGTGTACGCAATATCACACCAGAGCCTCTCGTGGTGTTTAGCGGCATAGGCCGTGTTGCTGTGCGGCTACAGGATAATCGATTAACACGTTTGTAGGTGAATTTTCGTACCCTTTAGTGTGCGGTGAGTGGTGGGATGCGGCGTCTCTGGTCACTGGACACTGGACACTGGATAGTGGACACATTGGCCCACCACTGAAGCATTCGCTGGCCGTCAACATGTCCGAAGGACATACAAAGAAAATAAAATAAAACACTATTGTCCTCAGGGACAACAATGGACTGTCCGTGTACACACATCCATGTACGTATGTATATATCAGTCACACACCATCCATTATGCTCGTTCGCCTGTAGCAGCCACTCCCCCCTCACCACTCCATATTGGCATCGATACTCGATAATAAATGAGAAAGGAAGTGAAACTTTGAATCTGGAGGGACTACGATCCACACACTGAAGCAAAACAACGACGCCGAAACAGAAGAAATATATCTCTGACTGTGGCCCCATCGGGCAGAGTGTGTGCACGTATAAAAAGCTGTGAACAATCATCCTCGAATCTGGAAGGATATCACAGCGCAGAATGATAGCGAACCTTGATATGGTCACTTGGCACTTGCTGCCATCGCCCATCACCCCCCCTGCGACGGAAAGGGAGGAAAGATGCTAAGAATTTGTTCCCGCCGTCAGGATAATAAACTCCTCGGTCAACAACAATGAAAAATGATTGTCTCTCTTCGTATACACATGGACGAGTGTACGTGAAAATCACAAAGGAATACGAATGTGTGCAAGGACAATTGCTGAGAGCGATATCATACAAAAAAAAAAAAGAAAAAAAAAACAGCACCCGCAGGGCACAGGATGAACACAAATTTTTGCTCAACGAAAGGCAACCTTTAATGTCCTCTACCCAACAACAATATTGTTTCGTTTACTCACTTTGACATTCCCTTTTCCACTGAACGCCTCTTTTACTTTCCAGTTTTGTTGTTTTGTCCTTTTCATGTTCTCGTCGCCTTTGTGTCCTTTTGTTCTATTTTTTTGGCTTAATAAATGAACACCATGCAGAGCACCAGTTCAAAGGAGACAAACACCGGACGAAGAGCCCACTGCTACTTCACTTTGGTGGAAGGTCAAAGATTCACTTGGCAACCGGGCCGGCATGGCAATTGACCAATCTTCTAGTCTAGTCGAAGAGGCGTTTATATTTTGTTTACGATGACGGTGAGCATTTTACCTTGGGTACCTAGTCGTCTCAAATGAAGTCAAACAAATGCTGAGAGCACACGATGGCGTGCAATTCAATTAGAAGATTGTCGAGGTGATGCGAGTGGGATCAAATATGTACTGAATCAAATATGTTCTGGCATGCCAACGCACCAAAGCACCGTCTTCTGTTTATAATACGGAACGATGACAGTCGTAGGGGATCCTTTACGAACACAGCATGTGTTTGCCATAATAATTGTCATTGGTCTGAATAAACGAATGGTCCATCCGCAGTTCTCTTTAGAGTTGATCAAACAATCACCAACTGCGATTTTTTGACAGTGATTGGAAAGGTTCAGAGGCAACGTCGGTCGTAAAATCATCCTCGTTCCGTGAATATGACGAATTGTCCGTAATTAGAGGTGCCCCTTATAGAGGGTTGTCCGCTTAGAGAAGTTTTACTCATCTCAAAGTAACACTTTCACAGTAAAAAAAAAGAGACTTCTCCAATTAGCACTTGACAACGTTGAGGTGTCACTGTGAAGACACCCTTGAATCAAACATTTTCATCATGATGAAGTTCAAATAATTGAAATGTATTACCAAAACCCTGAGTTGGTGATGGCAAGCTTAAGAGACTTATCGCCAATATTTCGTCGTAATTCTCGTTGCAGTAGACAAGCCTATATTAGATAGACCGTCAAAGCTAAATAAATCGCTAGTGTCTAGTCAGTGTCTTTCACTACTTCGAACTTCTAAGGTATACATGTCTATAGCGACATTTTGTCTAAGACATCGGTGTTGGGGGACCTTTTTCTTAGACTGCATATGCTTTGTTTTACCCTCATTAACCGCAAGACCCATTTTAGTCGCTTCCTTCTCGATGCTCATAAACGCCCCACCTACAGCCCGTTCTGTCCTTCCGACGATGTTAATGTCAATGGCATGTGCGAGCAGTTGCACAGATATGTGGAATATCGTCCCTTTGGTGTTGACGTTTGAGTTACGCACGATCTTCTCTAGAATGATGTTAAAGAAATCACACGACAGTACGTCCCCTTGTCTAAATCCTTTTTTATTTATTTATTTATTTACACTATTCAATTATAATAAATTATACATTTAATAATATTGTTTTATATAGCACTAGCCACTAGGGAAATCCTTTTTAACATCAAAGGTCCCGTTGAAATCTTTACCGACCTGGAGCAACGGACAACGGACATTCTTCATCGTCATTCTGCAAAGACGGACGAGCTTAGCAGGGATGCCAAAACTAGACATTGCGCTGTATAACCCGTCTCTATAAATACTGTCAAACGCGGCCTTTAAGTCGATAAATAGACGGAGGGAATCGACTTGAAAATCCTTGGTCTTTTCCAAGATCTGCCGTAATGTGAATATTCGGTCAATGGTGGATTTCGCTGGCCGGAACCCACCCGATGGAAAGGGTGGGTTCGGGCCAGCGAAAGCTTCTTCATACGCTACGTTTCCTCAGGAGTTAGGATTGCCACTCAATTGGCATGCTTTCGCTTTCTCCAAAATTCTGCAGTTGATCTTGTGGGTGCTCTGTCAAAATCGCCGGCACCGCAGATGAGTGACGATGTAAGCCCATCGACTTTGTTGTTCTTCAACTGCTGCCGAGACCACCAAACCAAATCGGTTTGAGAACATGAGGTACCACGAAGTAAGTAAGTACATGAAAAGATTATTGAAACTTTAAGACTTCGTAAGTCTGGGGAAAATACGCCTGAAATTGCCATCAATATTAAAGTACTGACAAAGACCACGCAAAAGACACTTTTACTCTTGCCGTGATTTTGGTGCGTTTTATTTGATGTGACTGCATGTGGGGCTCTTAAGTATGACAGAATACGAAATTAATTCTTGTGAAGTTGGAAGCACCCCCCGGCCCAGTAAACTAGCACTCGCATTATAAGTCATTTACTTTGAAGACTCGTACTTTGTTTTCCTTTACTTGCCGTGTATAAGTAAGCAGTCAAGAATGTTCTTTGCCACTCTTCGTCTTTGGTTCGAAGCGAGTTTCAGTGGTGAATGTGCCTTCCCATACCTATGTGTCATCAGAAAAGGACTTGATTGGATTGAAAATGTATGTATCAGATGGTACTCGTATATCTGTGTCCATTGTCTGCCGTGTAGCTCTCGTCCCTCCCCACGGGACACACTCAACAGCTTGTCTATCAGCGAAAATGAAACAATATTGACTTGGTGTCATTTCACAATCGATACCGTGTGATCACGTGAATTAAATACTGTTTACGCTGTGCAAAGGGAAGCGAAACCATTTTTGCGACAATCATCGCCCCCGATCTAAATACGAGGGTGTCCTGCACCCCGGCCACCATCATTCGGCAGTTGGATGATTCGTTCAATCGGAAAACCAATACAAACTAAATCACAAATGAATCCTCAATTACCGTAATTCCCTTTATTAACAGATCAAACTTTTTCTCCTATATTCCCATCCCCAGGCACACATACGACAGGACAAATTGGTGACCGATTTGGTGGCTCATCTTTGTACGCAGAAGTTCGTGGCAGCAGCAGTGGCAGCAGGATTCTTGCTTTGAATCAATTTTCGTCCTTAATTCCATTTACCATATTCCACATGCATAACACGGCTCGAAGCGTAGCGAGCAATTGGATAGAACATCAAAGCAAAAGAAATCGCCAGTGTCTCGGATTGCTGCTTGCCCCTACATTTCGAAACACGAATACATAGAGCACAGCAAAGGAGGATAATAAGGACGAAATTGCATAGCATTAAACTAGATTTGGTGTGCGAAGACAATTGTTTGCTCCACTTTCATCATCATCATCCTCGCTCCCTTCCCTCTGCTGGTGGTGCAAGGGAATCCAAACGAATACGAATACGAAGACACAGTCATGTGTGCTGGGGCAATCAGCACAGAACGGGGGTGTGGTTCGTGTTAAAGCTTTCCCGCCAGCATTAATTCTAAGCCAAATTCTAATAAACATCACAACTTAACGCCTTCACTGTGCCATGTGCCATGTGGAATCCATCGTGGAGGCAAAAAGGATACGGATCCCTCCGTATACCGCTCACACAGCATTTTGTCTTCGTCTTAAATTGATGGGAGAGGGGAGGGGGGGGGATAGACAAGCGAACAGATAAGCGACTGTCGGTATGTAGCGACAACACCAACGGGTCACTAGACCGAAAATGAAGGACAAGCCCTGGGACAAACCCTCGGACAAGCACTCGCACGTAAGAACTTTCGTAAAGGACATTTGTTTTTCAAGTTTTCCTTGGTTGCTCCCCCTGCTGTCGTTTTTCGTATTCTCCCCTTCGTTTTGTTTTGCGTTTCATGTTGGATCGGTCAACTGAATGTTTGCCTTGAAGGTGCTTCTGGGAATCACAGCGAAATGGAATGGGAAATGCCACAGTCAGCGAACTTGATTTAAGGTCAGTGAAAGCAATTTGCTTGGCGTCTTGAAACAATATTTATTTATGCCTGTCGAATGGACATTCTGTTTCAGAGTGAATTTTTGTCAAATGATTGAGCTTGATGACGGATAATGCGAACTGAGACATCTTTTGACATTATTTTGACACTTTTGTAATTTCACTTAAAGCTTGCATATCGCCTTAGATGCAGCCGAACAATTCTCTGCTAATGGTTAGTCTCCAATGGGTTTTTATAAAGAATGTCTCTACTTAAACGATGGCGTTCACAAATCGGGGATATTTGTCACAGACGATGCGATTAAAGGTAGGAGTGACACATCAAGCCCAAAGTAGGGCCATTGTGATACCATGCGGATAGACTACTCATAAGCTTTCAACCAGTTGGTGCTTACGACGAAGCGCTGCACGAGCAGAGGTGACTTTTGGTTTCTACCGCATCTTCATCTATGCAGCTAGTACAGAAATCGTTGTATGGGACACCCATTCTGCGGGCGTGTGTGCTAATTGCTCTGTCTCCGGTTTTGATGCCGACGAGAGTCCTGAGTGTAGGTCTACTTAGCCTGAGTGGACAAAGTGATCATTTAAGATCTAATGCTGGTCATTTTTCTTTTGTTTTAAGACAGGTGATGTCTTCTAGCAATCTCTGGTTGATTGTTCTAATTGTGTGTATCTAAAGAAGGCGGTAGGTTTTAGCGATGGGCATAGAATTTCATAGGCACCCAAATGAGATGTGTATTCAAATGCTCAGCCATATCATTAAGAGACAGAGGGATGTTTTCGAATTAAACATGACATTGTCCAGGGACTTAATTGCAACCTGACTGTTACCGAGCAGACGGTGATATATAATAATAATAATAATATGGGTGGCGCTACAGCCCGTAGAGGGCCAGGGCCAAGCTTCTCAGCAACCACTCGTTTGTGCGTGCTATGGTTCTATCACGAGTGGAAAGGGAAGACGGTGATACAGCTTTTGGATATTATGTTGTTCGGGAGCCAGGACAGTTTTTACGCAATGATTTCTGCCTGTAAAACGTTTGCAGTGGTCAGGGAGCTTCAATGAGAGGACAATATTAAGGTTCTTGGAATAGACATACGCAGGGGATCATCCAGCATCGGACTGTCTGTCATCCATTCATTCCGATCTGGAAACAAAGCTGGTGAAGAATTTCTTCTCGAATTAAGCCTGAGACCAACGGTGGCATTGGGAAGAAACACTAAAATGGCTAACAGCAGAGGCTAATAATTCCAAATTCACATCATTGGGGCATTGTAACTTTATGAATTTTGTCAGTATTAATACATATTACCAACAGCCCATATTTACTATAACCATCCCAACAACATAGCGCTGGTCAGACCCATAACTGAGTCGGAAAACTCATTGTTATGCTAACACAGGTGACTCTAAACAGGATGAAGGTCGGAGCTGCTGCATTCAATGCATCGCACTATGTCAAGAGTATTGACTAGTTAGTCACGAGAGACATAACCAGTTTCCAAGCGGACCTGGTCGCCATCTAGAAACCAGCAGGAAGCCAAAAAAACCGTACTTACATACATCAATATTTACGTCTGTAGCCTCCTGAGACCCCCGGTATCACCAGTGATAAGTCTTGTTTAGAATTTTGTTCCACACTATCTCTAGGAATTCGGTAGAAACCTTTGGGGAGCCATTATCTTGTTTTTGAGCCACGTCCAAGTCCTGGTCACATGGAAATCCAAGGAAACTAGAACGGACGTCACAATATTATCTGACAAATTAAGCATCGCTTGTTGGATTCACATAATTTTAGGTGGCTCCGGGTGAAAAGCTCTTGAGCCCTTAAACTAACGATTGTAAACTGCCGATGTCAATTCGATGTCTGTGGCTAACGGAGATGGTGTTGCAGTAGTGGGAGCAATCACTGTAACTTTAATGGTTGAGAGTGGCATGAAGGTGATGAAGCTACTGGTACTCTCACAGTGGCTAGATTTCAGGTGCCTTCTACCAACAATTAGCTTATCCCTAACTTAAGAAATAACGCGTGGTTTTTTTCGCACAGTGTGTTATTTTCGACATCTAGCGGAACTTTATTCCTGTTGCACTTGGTATAGCTTAACTAAGGATTTTCCTATTCGGTGAAGGAAAAAAAATAATTCTACCAAGTTTTTTAAAACAAATAGCTATATGTGGTCACCTATAGGGGGCGTATAATCCACGCCACTCATCCTCCATAAATCTCATGGATACAAACGTCTATAACTAAAAGACCACTGAACCGATTTTGTTCAAATTTTCACCAAAGAGAGAGTAAAAAAATCACTTCTTTTACTCTAACCCATTATCTCAAATAAGTCCCAAGATATTTAAAGAAAAACTAACACATTATAGTCCATTTTTTTTTACTTGAAGTTAGTCGCTCTCATCATCGCCTTCATCGGAACTGCTACTAGGGGTACTACACGTACTTCGGGAGCCTTTCACAGGGGAATAAATCCTTGAGGTAGTGGGTTCCTTTTTCTATGGGGAGCTGTACTACTACTCGAAAGATATGGATCTGATGATATTAAGAACCTGTTTAATACATCTCAATTCGTATTTTTTCTGGAAGATTTCCGGCTAAAATGCTCTCGAAATCGTTTGTATTTCTTATTGCTCGCTTCTTGGGCTTCATCGGACAATTGACCAAGTGGCAGTATGCAGGCTTGAATTATCTCTTCTGAATGCATCAGAAGTTTATGTATGCTTGCAGGCATGTGGTACCATGCGTAGTGCGCTAGATATATATTTTTTGTTCCATTGGCATAGTTTGCAAATTATCTGCATCTTCAACTTCATATTCACTCGATATTACTTCGAGTAAAATTCCGTAATGGTAGATCAGATCAATGCTGATGCATGTGATATCCGCACTCATCTCAACGTTTCTAAAAAATGTTCGGGCTGTGTTACCATCATTCGTATTCTCTGCTTCTTGCTTTGGCATGTCAACTAGCAGTCCCATTTCATCCCAAAATCGTTTTTGAATATGGCTTTTCTTGTTCGCAACTAAACTTTTTTCTTCCGGTGATCTTGCTTGCCATTTCTTAATGTCTCACTTGTAAGAAATGTGTAATAGACATTCAAATGATAGAATCCAAGAATGCAAGGGAGACATCCCAAAGTTGTTCATTTTTTCAATTGGCTTTTTGTTTTTAATGGCCCTGTCGATGTTCATTTCCTTGTGGGTCTCCACATATATAGCATTTTTGCGAAGAGACATATTGTGACAAAGCACTGCAAACCTTTCCGTCTACCATCGTCAAAAGTAACTCATGTTTGCATTGTACATTATACGCGTCGTTGGGTTCCAATTCTGAGACGCTCGATGCATTGGGCTAAACTCGTACTTGTTAGGCAATGCTAAGCGTACTACCTTTGGATCTGTTGCTACATTTTAACTACTCAGGTACGAATGTATTAACACACCACCTTTTAAAAACGCCATATTTATTGTCCCATGAGCAATCTTAGGCAATACAAAAGCTAACGATGTCCATGGAAAAATGCACTGTTTATGGTCAGGCGGAATCTTTGGCCTGTATTTTTTTCTTTCAAAGATGATAGCATTTATTTTTTTTTTGAGATGTTTTAACGCTAGACTCGATCACTCAGGCTCAAAACTGGTCCACTGGGCTGTCGGCGAAATCGTCAGCACACTTGTGATACCTATGATTAGAATACTACCACTGATCCACAACTTCAGTGATAGTGTCATTAATGTGATCCCAAGGGCAAATGGTGACTGGACCAGATTTGAAACGGGGATCCCTCTAACCACGGGCAGGCACTCAACCAACTGCGCCATCCAGTACGTCAAAGATGATAGTAAGAACAACATTAACGTCGCAGTCAGTGCCGGTGCACGAGCTAAACCTGGTCGACTTGTGGTTCTACAAAGACGGCCGGAACATGCACGATCAACAAACGACTCAGAATGTCATTTTGCTGACGTTACCTCAAACAATCTATAAGATTACATGCGTTCAAGTGTATCCTCAGAATACAAAGCCACCCATCCTGACATGAAACTGTTTCCAGCTTCCCTTGTCATTGCGACCAACACGCTGTAAGCTTACCCGCACCCGCCCCCAACAAAGACCGCATGACAATATAAATCGCACCGAAAATCATGAGACGCTAACTCCCGACTTGACTCATAGTCAACCCGCACTGTAGACAAGCATAAATCATGAGAATCTCCGCAGAGCTTGCAGCTGCGCAAATACCTTTAATACATCATAATGCCATGTCAAAAGTCTGATTTCACTTGTGGCTCCGGTAAGGATTTCATAATTTTGTCAGGAAAAACCTCACAAAGCATCCACCTTAACTGTTCCACCACGATAATTACTCAAAAACATTCCATAGTCAGTAGCTGCTGTCGTATTCCCTTTGAAAGGATTACCCGCCCATCTCGGGGCGGGCGGTCGGCGATGGTCGGGGGAGGGCTCATCTTGTAATTCAGTTGGTATCGTCGCACGTTATTGCTAATCAGCTCTGCTTTAGTTGTCTCTATATAACGGTTTAAGGACATATAAGGGACTAAACGTAATACGTGTTAGTCGCATAGCAAATTAATTTATCCCAACCCTACCCAACCCAGCCCACCGACAGCACAACAAAACCGCTCACTAATTCACACGATATACTCAAAGCTATGTGCTGATAGGGAGACGGCAGGAGACACTATTTGCCACCCGACTCAGGACCTAATTAGCATCCTGGCAAAGGTTCGGCGACTGCACGCTTATGTACGTTTGTGTCCTTAATTTAATTTTAGACAGAATTTATGCAACACTGCATTATGGTGTGCATGCTGCACACACACACTCTCAATATATGTAACGTGTCTTCGTCAGCAGGATCGCATTAGATTTACGTCCCCCTTCCTTGGCTGGCTCTCCGAAAACCGAGTCATTTGTCACACGCCAGGAAAGCTCGTGGCAGTGTGGGCTCTTCTCCACGTGCTGAGCGTTTTAAGCGCGCAATCGTTGCCCCCCCCCCCCCCCCCCCCCCCGCCTTCGCCAGCCGCTGTCTAATGCCACTATTTAGTAGCAATTAAAATTTGTCACGAAATATCCTTAATTTGTCAGCGGTTGGTCTGCGATGCGGATCTGCATGTGCGCGCTACGTACAGTTCGTCAATATTCAGTGGATGGCCAACCGTTTATCTAAAAATGGGGCTTAGCAGGCGCTTCAACAACAGATTTGAACATTTAGCGGTCGCTCGTATCCTGTAATGCTGCTCATTTTTTCTCCTCCCACCCCCGCCATCTCTCTCCCCTTTCTGAGAGAATCCAGGTCAGTTGCGAGTTGCGGTAGGCAGGTATTTCCTGTCAGACCGCATTTAAATGTGGTCACTTGCACACCCAACCTCGCTATGCGCCGCCGCCCGAAGGACGCCCCTCTTGACCCGAAGGACATGCACGCAGACTGAACAAGGATTGTAATTACCATGGGAGGTGTCGATGTCGAAAATTGCCATTATATTTCAGTTTCAACTATCGACAGTGTCAATCAGTAAAAACCGACTAACGACCACTTTAAATTTCTTCCGTTTGATTCTGTTTTGCTGTTTCCACACCACTGTTGTGTGTGTGTGTGTTTTTTGTTGTTGTTGTTCTGTGTTTTGTCGTGTATTGTTGTGTGTGCCCTTTTCGTCCTTTTCCGCCATTCGTTTTGCGTTAGAGCCTTTTAGTCAAATACCCATGGGCGGAATGACGGGTCGGTGGATGAGTGGGTGGAACCGCACAGCACACCTGCGGTTGTGCGAAAAGGTGAAACGCGAATGACAAATGGGTTAGTGGATAGAACTTAGTCGTCCATTGTTTCAACGATGTCGTAATGAGTGGTTTACGCTGTTGTTGGTGGGATGGCAGGTGCCTCGCAGGTTTCGCTTTGCAAGTGGAAGTGCCGGTCGGCCTGTGCCGAGGTGCAGAGGGGATAAATGTAAGGCAACCCATTTCAAATACAGTTTATTGCCAGGCATTTGTTATTTATGCGCACACAAAGGCAGTTTGTGCAAGTATTTCAGTGCGTTTTAGTTGGTCGACAACTGGCTGTAGAGACTATCGTGGCTTGAAGGGGTACACATACATACCGACGGGCTGAGTGGGGAGTGTAGTGCTTTTGAAGGACCTCAACACACGTAGGTGAAAAGTAATTAGCTTAAAAGTTTAACTATAGATCGTTCTCATTGAATTCCGTGCAATCATTTGGAATACGAATTCGTGCAGGGGTCTGGGTTCGGTCTTTCGGCGGCACGTTGTTGACAGCAAATTTGTGTTTATTAATAGAGTGAACAACTGCCGAAGGGGCCACAGAGAGAAAGAATGGGCTGATGGGAGCAACGCACCTAATTGAATTAAAGAGCCAATCAGGCTGTTGGTTGGTCTTGTCATTAGGCATTGAATCGAGTTTCCGCTGAAAAGTGGATGGATGTCGTGCAAGCGGACATTAGAAAGAAACTGAATTTCCAAGCAAGGATAATATGAGTGTCGTCGAATTGTTAGGAGCTGAAGTCGTTGAGAAGTGTTTGCAATTTGAATACTGGGCAACAGAAGGGTTAACATAGATTTTAGCTCTAACTTTGTGAGATGTCTCCAACAAATTGTTCGATTAGCTATAGGAAGGGATACACATTTTCAAGCACCTTTTTGGCTTTCACAATCGAGGTGCCATTATGGTAGCACGGATATCGTATCTAACGGTCGTTTGTGATCACAGGTGTCAGCACATTTTTAGCAGTTAGCCTCAATACCGCCGTCGCTCAATGAAGCAGGCTCACAGGATACCCAGGAATGATTAGGGGACATCCATCTCAGCGCATACACCACTCGGGCTACAATGATACAATTATTGGGAGACGTACAGTACAAGGCATTGTCCATAATTTGCAATTCAAATTGTTGTCTGGGCTTCCAGTTGGCCATTCCTCCGCGGAAATGAAGTTCGGAACGTGATTTTTAGGCGTATTTGCTTTATTATGAACGGGAACTAAGTCATATTGGAAGCTCCACGGTTTTCTTTTTCGAATATTAATGCGTTAAGAGGCTTTCCGTTCTCTAAAACATCCATTTGATAAATATTAGCTGAGGTTTTAACAACATTTTCGCAGAAATGGAACTTGCTGACGCCCATCAAACCATCACAGAGGCTGGCTAATGTCCACGTTGAGCTGTCAGAAAGAGTTCAGACGCATGTCGTGGAGACCGAGCAGAGGAGGTAATGATCAATGATTTTTAAAGCGACAATAGTTTGCGGATTTCGTGAATAAACACAATCTTTTGCATAGTCCCTCTCAGCAAATCACCAGAACGTAAATAACTCGCCTAGGAATTTTGTTCTAGCAATAAAGCCAAACAGTGTTCGTGTTGTGTGAAGCATGGCACCGTCTTGTTGAAACCGCACGCCTTCGACATTCATATCCTCGACCTCATATCCTGATTCGCGTTCGGCTATATCGATTAGAATTGAAGGTGAAGGTAACACCTCCTGGTAGTGAAGGACTTCGTCTACCTTGGCTCAGCAGTAAACAGAACAAACAACATCAATACCGAGATCAGAATTACTCTTGCCAACCGCTGTTTTGGATTCAGAAAGCAGAGCCCTCTCTAGGAAGAACAAAGTGGACTCTGTATAAGACCATCATCATCTCCGTCTTGCTCTAAGGCGCAGATACATGGACTACGAGGGGCGTTCAATATATTCTCGGTACCGATATGAAGGAAAATGCGAATTCAATTTAAATTGTTTTTATTTTTCAATATAATCTCCCCTAACATCAATGCATTTGTTACATCTTGAGATAAGCTTTTTTAAACCCTCAAAAAAATATGTTTCCTCTTTCTCTGCAAAATACCCATTTATTGCCGACTTGAGTTCTTCATCATCCGAAAATCGTATATCATCGTATATCTAAAGCGGTTGTGAGAATGTGAATAGAGTCTGAACTGTACAGCGACACGAGTTTAGCCAGGCATCTACGGATCGAAGCCTAAGAAGGCTAGGCTGTGGGGCATCGCAGCAGAGGATGTCCACGCACAAGTTGGCGTACATAAATCGGAGGGACCTCAGTGTGCGACACTGGAGACAACTGCCGAGAGATCGTGCTGGCTAGAGAGGCATGCTGGGTGAGGCCCAGGTCCTCCTCGGTCTGTAGCGCCCTAGAATAAGATGGACGGATGACAGCATCAGGCTAAACCTGCCTCTCCTTTAGCCGGCTGCCCCCAATTACACACGCCAATTTGGCTGAGGCCCCTTCTCCACATGGGTATGCTATCGGTTTCGTGCCCATTCACTATTGCGTCGTCCCACTGTCGCCGAGTTAACGACTCATCAAACTGGAGCAGTGTTGGCCATGCGCTCTACAGGACCTACCCATCCTAAGCCGCCCATACAAATCAATTCTTGAGTGAGTTGAACCTTATAAGTGCGGCGGAGCAAATCCGAATGCAAAAGAAGTGCGCAGTGAAATAAGCCCAAATAGTCAGCCGTGAAATCGATAGAGGTTAAGGACTCGGCCACATCGAGCGCACCTACACCAGTACTCCAGGCCTTTAGAGAAGGAGAACCGGAACGAGTATCTGTTGTAAAGACCAAACCATCATGTCTTGAAGCAGCGTGCCCAGCACCGTGAACGATGGAAGGCAACTATTAATCTGGGTCCGACCAGCCATCCTGATAAGTATAATAAGTATAATAAGAAAGTATTCACTGGCAATGCTCACAGCGTAGTACCGCCACGAAAAATCAAACGTCAGTCTCAAACGTGGTCACTTAAGAGTCGACATAAACCCTCTCCTCGTGGGTTGCTGAGGAGACTAGTACCAACAACACCTCTGACCCGATTGCCACCCAAGGACAAGGATGTACAGTGAACTCTCTCATAAGCGGGCACTGACGGTGCCTAGAAATTTGTCCGCTTATGAGAGATGTCCGGTTCAAAGGGGTGTCCATTAAGAGACAGTTCACCATCATTTTTAGACAGTGGCAGGCACATTCAGCTCAACTACGGACGAGGAATACAGTGATTATGTTCAAAATATGGGAGCATGACACCAACAACAACAAAACACGACGACAACAAAAACAAAATGTGCACAGACCCATCGTGTCGTAAGCACAAAACCATTTGGGCCACACCTTGCGCACACCCACGCGCACAACTTATCTCGAGGCAAAAATAATTTCTTACGACCGATTTTCGGGGTGTCTCCTGAGGACATCAACATAAATTCAATTTGATTCCCTTCAGATTTCGATCAAATGGTCACTAAAAACGACTCCATTTCGGTTTCACTCAGCGAATCACTCAATCCGCACCCAGCCGCGAGTCATCAGTCCCCAGCCTGTAGGCAGTCGTGGTTGTAAATAAATCGCAGTAAAACCCCCACAAAGGAGTTCTCAAAAGCGAAACGTGTACCGTCTACCTCTCGTAAACCATCATCCGTTGCCTGGAAATTGGGAATTATGAGCGAAAGCAAAAAGTAACGACCTGCGTTTCATAAAAAGAAACTTGTTTTTCCGAGATATTATCGGTCATTCGCTAGAGTGTGGTCGAGCCATAAAGCCTGTGGTTGGATAACCACATGTTGGAGGCAACAATATACACGTGTTGCGTCAACAAACGAAGCACTCCTAAAGGACCACTTTTCGTCACTCAAAGCGGGGGGCCGTATTTGAATTTTATTTCTCATCGTCAGCTGGCTTGTTACACTCGGTAAAAGCCATCAGCCCGTTTTGCCGCAAGCGGCCCATGAAGACATCAAAATTAACCTCACTTTTGATGGTGCGCTTTTAGGTTGGCTCTATGCTCTAAGCAGGGGATCGATCATGTTTATCCGTTGAGCAGTTAAACAAGCGTGCAACTATTAAAATATTAATGAAATTCCTGTTGACTTTGACGGAGTATAAATTTTGATTGCCGCCCATTACGGATTTCATTAATTTCAACTTAATATCCCTGCGGTGTCGGGGTTAATTTATTTCCGGGATGTATTGCCCGTACGTCTACGTCGGGAATGAATACAGTGCGCATATGTGGTCACACTATTGATTACAGTGTCTATTTGCGCCAGGAATTAAATGTTCAATTTAAATGAATTATTGTTTGGCATAAAATCTGCTGCCCTGTGGGGGCTCCCACCAAAGGATGGAATCGATCTTTACGGCTACAGGCCGATGATGTGTATGGGAAGGGAAGTTTTTAATGAGCGATTCCGTCCGATACTTTGCATGACAGTCGCTCATTATGTGTCCAATATCGGTCGATGAACAGTCATAAATTCGATATTTTGTGGGTAAAGCTTTAATCAGTGGAATCCTGAAGGCGTGTGTGTGTTTGTGTGGAAGGAGTGGGAGCTTCGGGAGGCTCATTAATGTTGCTTGCCGGAAATATAAATGTCTACAATGCTTATAAGTGGCAGCCTTACGGGGATGATTGCTCAATTGCATGTCAAGCTCAGATCAATTATACGAGGACCTGTTTGGGGAAACGATTGAGGATATGGGGGCTCTTGGAAGAGTAAAGGTCGGAACATCATACAGGTGGTTGATCAACTTTGGAGAACACCCGAATACAGTCGGCTGCCTGGACTAATTTTGATATCCCGTGATAATTCGACTTAGAGGGAGGCGACTGTATCTTAAATGTGTCGAAAGATAGATGGATCCTTTCTGCTGTACGGCTTTTAACCACCCTCTTGGACATTTTGTGATTAAATTCTCAGAAACAGCTTTCATTCTTCCAAAATCTTAATTTTATCCAACCGACTGTCACTCGAGACTGTAGTTGATACACATAGCGAAGTGAAAATCCACATAAAGGGTGATTCATTTAAACTTGTTTTTTTTCAAGGTTTTTTTCGACATATCACGGATAACTTTTCTCATGGTTTCATGTTATTCTTGTTCAGTATTGTTTGACAAATCATCTTGGCATCAACAACGCATCAAAGTATTCAGCTGTATTACGAAATGTTGAATATTTTTCGTGCACTTCGAGCACTATTCGGCGTCAATCATCGACGTTCCGAGTTCGATATTGCCCTTGCCATCCTTAAATTCGAGTCACAGTGAACGTTATTGGATCAAAAGCTGCGAATTGGACTACATTAAGCCGAATTATCCAAGATTTGGAAGCCACCATTACCTGCGAGTTGCGTAATCGGGGAAATAGTCATCCCAAAACGCGCACTGGAAGCAATGGTTCAAAATTGGATTCAAAATGGCCCTTGTCTGGCTTTTTCTATTTTGTCGGATGTTTTCGCACTACACCGGAGCACTCAGACTCAAAAACTGGTCCATTGTACTACCAGGTAGCAACCTACATTTAAGGCGCTTTTGTGATGACGATCCTACATCATCGGCTCTCACCGCATCAGCACAAAATAACTGCCACGTGATCCGAGCAAAGGCGGGACAATTGCAGAGGAAGTGCTCTGCAGTGTCGTCGTCTTCTCCACAGGCGTCGCAGGGGGTTTCATCGCTTAGGCCAAGCACATTTAGGTGTTTGGCGAAGGTGTAGTGGCCCGTTAGTACGCCGGTAATTCGTCTGCAGTCTTTTCTGTTAAGAGATAACAAGAATGCACTTGGTTTGTCTACCTCATGGACAGTCACGCCACCTCCGGTTGTGCTCTCGAAAAGCCCAGCCATAGATGAAAGACCTAACCGAGGACGCGGGTAGTCCCAACGCAGGTTCGGGTCCTAAGTGTATCTCCTCTGATCCTTGTCTAGCAAGTTCATCGGCGATCTGATTTGCCGTGATCCCGTGGTGGACCCCGGACCCAGACAAGTCTCAGCGAATTGAATCTGCCGATCCAATTTAGAGAAGACTTGCATTCTTGGACTATCCCGGAAGTGGTTAAAGGGTTGCGTAGGGCATAAAGCGCAGCTTGGCTGTCGCTACAGACACAAATACTTCGCCCCCTCCACCTGTTCTTCACAATATAGTTCGTGGCCATTGGGATCCCATAGGTTTCCGCTTGACAGACCTAACGAGGTGTGCAGTCTAATGTTGTCGCTCTCCACGAAAGCGCCAGCGCCAGCGCCAGACCCTCCATTGGTCTTGGAGCCATCCGTGAAGATTCGACTACATTCTTTTCCTGGCTCATATTCTGGCCAGAGCCAATCCTGAGTGCAGGGAAAGTCTGACTTAGTCACGGTGTCAGACAGTGTTCTTTGTAAGTGTTCTTCTATAGTTTCCGCCATCCAAAATACATTTTATATGTTTTAATAAAATTTGAAAAAACAGTTTTTAAAGAAACACCCATTCCATGCCACTGACCATCTACACAGAGTCACAATTTGGACCACATTTTTTTGATAATGAGTGAGGTGCTACCCTCATCGTCAATTGTCATTCCTATAGCAACATGCTAATCGAAGTGGTTTGACCTGAGATTGAAGATTTCGACGTCTAGGATTATTTCAACAAGACGATGAGGAAACGCCCTCGCGCTACGCAGTAAGATGCAACTGGAAGCTTAATTCATCAATATTCTGATTGAGATAAGCCGCAGTCAAGTTACCCGCAACATTGTAAGCTGTAGGTGGTTTAAGTAACCCTTTGTGTGGTCTACTCGATATCCCAGTGGGTCTTGGTTGTATTTATGTCACGGTTGCCAATAGAATTCAGAATTATAGGCGTCATCAAGTCTTCAGCGAGTCATCGCGCGAAATTGAATATCACTTCGAGAGCAGCTTCTTTCAGAAGACGCTCAATAGTTACGAAATCTTCCCGAATAAGGGAAAACAAGAAAGACATCACAAACACCTTTCAAAGAAATTATATTGCTGTTAGGGGATCGGTAGGGTTACCAACATTTAACTCAAGAGATTGTTTTAAACAAAAACTATCTCAGCTGTCATGGAACGCTTCTGCAATAGTTCCTTAACTAATTTATGCAACGAGGCATGATTCGATGCTTTAAACATGTGCGAGAATACGGAACTCCCATCCAACTGGATTTATTATCTCTCTATCGCGCCAGCAGGCATTGCAATCAAAAGCATCGTTCGGCCTCGCTCCCTCCTACTCTCTCCTCCCCGGCATATCGCATCGACTGATCTATTGATAAAATTCCAATTAATTTCTGATACACACGAGTTGATGCATCTATCTGCCGGGCCTTTAATAAATTGGATTATGTAAATGTATAGCGAAACTTTAGGTATAACTTTGTCGGGGTATCAAATGAAAATCCTTCAATTAAAATCCAACGCAAACGTCTGCGTCCTGTGCAGGTGTGCGGAGGAGACCGCATTTCGCGAACTTTGTGCGCGGATATATTCAAATAAACAAGTGAAACTTTTAAATAAAAACCAGCTTTGGGATTATGCCATAAACACCAATTAATCCAAAGTGCTCATCACTTTGTGTCGACATCAGTTCAACCATAAAAATTGTGTTTCTCTTGGAAAGAAAAAAAAAACAGAAACCCTTTGTTTTTGTTTCCTTCTCTTTGGCGGCGGCTGTGTTCACATGTTCGCATCATCTTTCGTTTATTTTATTATGCGCACGGAATTTGGAAAAAAATGTGTATTTCATTCGAAATTAATTTTGAAATTTTATCAGGGGAACGAAAGTTAATTCGAGATTTATCCTCGCATCCATTAGGGAGTGAATGGTTTTAGTCTCGCATGAGCGGATGCGTTCGTACACTGTTTTGGGTCGATTGGCGTGGCCGCGTACGCGTGTGTCAATTACATTGCAATTTATTTTCCACTCCATGCACATTAGCCATTGGATTTAATTCTATTAACAAAATTATTATACACTGGACAATGCTGGTGCGTGGAATGGGGGCTGAGTGGTGGCGATAATTAACATTATGGCTTATTTGAATGCAACAATGTTGGGATAGCCGTGGCGAGGCGGCCGAAAATAAATATGCACGCATTTGGGGGATGGGGATGTTTACATTTGAAAGGATTTCATTGCGAGCGCAAATACTGTGAATGATTTGAATTATACCTGGACGGTATTTAAAATGATTGTTCAATGAATATTCAGTCGCGGTTGACTTTGAATGGCAATTGGGGCTTTACTGTGTTAATTTTGTTACTGCCTCATTGGCGGTTACTGTACGCGTATAATAATTAGGCTCATTTGTTGCGTTGGGTGTCATTTGTTCGCTGTGCTTACATGTATTTAATGCAAACACGGCAGCGATTGATGAACGCTGCTTTAAAATTGTGCGTGAATTATTGTGTGGTGTGAATAAAATCAAAAATGGGGAGACACAACCTATCCTTCCCCGTATGTAGATGGAGTGATGGAAGCTAAAGACTGTCTACTCAAACTGGAGATAATCTAGTGGGGACGTGAACACTTTGATTACTCAGACTGTCGATGTACAGTGATGGACAAGAAAATAAACACACAGGTGGGCCATCAAATGGTTATTTTTTAAATCATAGCTTATTCATACCTTCGCAGAACGAAAAAAGTCGCTTTACGCTTGAACAACGTTGGGAAGTATTGAAACAAAAATGTCTGTGTATCCCAGACCGTGCGTTTTGTAGAAAAGAAAAAGTTTTGGCCGAAATGATACACCCACCGCGACTGCTGTACGCAAGTTTGTGCAAAGAGCTCGTGAGAATGGTATGCAAGTGGACAACACTTATGGTTCCCCATCGTAGCACGGTTCGCACAGATGAGAATGTGGCCTTTTTCGAAAATGAGGCTGGGAACAACGGTTCGGTCAACGGTGGGGGTACAGAGCCATGTTAACCGACTTTTTCTTACTGAAATTGAAGACATGGATTTGGACGACCTCTGGTTCATGCAGAATGTCGCTCCATGTCACACAGCCAACGCCACAATCGAATTTTTGTGCACCAAATATAAAAATGTTGTTTTCAGACGTCATGGCGATGTCAATTGGTCGCTTTGGCGTTGCGATTTGGCCCCTTCATAGTTTTTATTGTGGGGAACCGTGAAGAACCGATGATATGCCAACAAGCCGGAAGCGCTTCAAGCACTTAAAGCCAGTATCATCCAAGCAATCCGTGAGCTACAGCCCGAAACCATCAACAAGGTCTTGGAAAAGTGGGGTGAGAGAATAAACTACTGCGAAGCCAGCCGATGCAGCCACTTGAACGACGTTTTATTTCATAATTAATGGGAATGTATGTTTTTACTACTAAAGCCATAATACATGGAAGAATTTGTAATTTTGTTCATTTTGTTGCATTTTTAAAAAGAAACTTTTATTTGGCCCACCCTGTAGTCATATTTCGACCACAGAAAGTACGTATCTCAAAACATAACTTTCTATGAAGTCTTCCCACAGTGGGAAGAACCAAATTTATGTATTGCGGAAGTATGTTACTATGATGAGGCCTGAGTAATTGTTAAAAATTTTAAAAAGTAGATGACCCCTTAACTTTGTCTTCTACATGTGCTCTACCTTTTTGGGTGAATGTGGTCTATCCTTTTCAATTAAGAGCAATTGTGGTGTCAGGCCATGGAAGTCCACAATGGGAAGGACAGTTCTTGGAAAGGATACCAGAAGTGCAGGACGACACTCACTACCTCTTCATCGAAATCCAAGCAGCTGCACTGAGAGGAGTCGTACATAAAAAGGATTATGTATATAGGTGGCGCTACATTTCGAGGTGGACCTGGTTAAATAGTCTACAGCAACTACTCGTACTTGATTCTCACGAGTGAATGGAACCTACTGTTTTATGCTGACTGCAGACTGCAAGATTGAGAAGGTTTTTCTGGTCAAGTGCAGTCATCTTTGAGCATTGTGCCTCGAGATAGGTGGAGTCTTAAATGAACGTTGGTCGCGTCGAGAGTTAAACCTGGCCATCTAGTATTAGAGACGGCGATACCACGTCGATTGCTATACATATAAACTTATTCCTGTGAAACCTGTTCGATTGTGTGGAATGACTCGCTCGCTGACTGCTTCATCGAGCTGTGTGCTGAACTCCTGTCGCACTGTAATTTTATTTTAGATTTAAAACGACTTAAGTTCGTTAAGGGTCTGAGGCGAAGCATGAGCCCATCAACGCAATCAACGGCAATTTTCAAATTTTCTTCGCAATCAGGCATCAGGCAGTATAACGCGTCAAATGTTGGCTTTCTAGTCCAAGTGTTTCTGGGTTGTTGTAACGTTTTGAGCATCATCCAATGATTGCACTGGCCCATACATCCCACAATAGGGTGACTTTTCCTGGATGGAATAGTGTGTCGACAAAGGCTTCCTGAATTGAACTTTATTTTAGAAAATAAATTTGAACTATTTGTAAACGTTGCTCCTGCCACGCCAAACTAACCTCATAACCTCAAAGCAACTGAGAGCTGTCAAATCAGCTGTCACAGAAAACATGGCTGCCAACTCAAAGTTCTCCGCCTCTAAAAAAACACCTTTTAAAGAGAACTGAGACATCAAAATCGATTTAAACCTTTTTTGTGTGCACATTAAGCCTACTCTCACTCCTCAGCTGAGCACGGATTGCCACAAAGCAACCTTCGACTGTCCCAATAGACCTCTCTGAATGCTTCCTATTCCTATTCCGTGCCTATGTACATACCATGTATATATTAGCGACACTCAATAGCCCTCGATAGACGAGGCAAACGTTATTAATTTGAGTCGAATTTGATACAGGCCACAGGACTGTAAACAGTGCACATCATCAAAGGTAACCGTACTCCAAGCAGACGGACTGAAATTAAAAAGAAAATAAATGAAAAACACCAACATCGAAATTCATTTCACCTCTGGTCTCCCCTTTTCACATCGATTTATAGACAACATCAGATCCAGCGAACTCCCATGACCCAGCCCACAAAAATAATTATACAGTATACGCCCCCCCCCCCCCCTACTCGGCCGCTGTGTCATTTGAGGCGATGCACGAGTGTGTATTTGCGAAGATGCAGGCTCAGTGCAGTGCATGCGGCAGGATAATTAGCTTGTGTCAATTATATTAGTTGGGTAAATTAAAAGGAGCATTTGATTGAATAAATACACACGAACGCAGTCCGATGCACACACCAACACACTGGCACGTGGAAATTTGTGTATTCCGTTGGGCCAATTACCGACGTGGCAGTACGCACATTCGATACGCCGGCATGTATAGGTATATTTCGATGGCATTAAGTCAATGTTTTCATTACATTAACACCGAAAGGACCTCATTTGATTCAATTACACTTGATTCGTTTTTCGCTGGACTACATACAGACATCCTGCCGTGTCAGTGACTGCCTACGTATATGCGACGGATTTCGTATGCTGTGTGAGAATATTTCATAAAATAAACGGATTCAATAGATAGGGACTGCGTAAAGATTCAATATTGGACGATGACTAAAAATACATTTGTGGTGCCGTGGATAGTGAGTGGTCACTGCATTCGCCTTTGTAGACACCCTGTTACTCACGTGTGTAGATGAAATAGACTGCTTCGTTCAACCTGGCTCTGGAACTAAGCAATTATTGCTTGTAATAACAATGTAGGGCACTCGCTTCGTGTTTGTTCAAACGGTCATCCATTGTGTGGTTTCAGAAGTAAATTTAAATCAAATACGTTTATGATTTAGATGACGATCAAATGTTTGTTTCAATAGACTACTTTGATCTGCCCACTATGAATGGAATGTAATTTCAGGCGAATGTCCTAGGCAGGAGTTCTTACCGGACTCGACTGTGACAAGGCAACAACTTGACGAGACTATCGTTATCAAGCATGTTTCTAATCTGTCGCTTCTGTCACGTTGTCTTGCACTGACTGCTGGCAGTTTCCCTGTGGTTCCTCTATCCTGCTGGCTTTCACGGTCGCGTAAAGTGTGGTGTTGACAGCCTGTCGATGAGCAATACCTTAACCCTCCGCCACAATTATCCGTGTTCAAAGTGTTCAGAGTTTGAGGAGTGCGTACTTGGACGTTTAACATCTGTCTATAGCGCTGAGAATTGACAGTGATAGCTACACGTTCCTCACAACCCCCTCCGCAGCTTTGATCATATCGACTACATCTTCCACAGATGGACTTAATTGGCAGACAGATAGCATCCGCGATGGGGCTGCATGGGACTGCAATTGCTCCATATAGGGAAGTAACTCCGTTCTCGATACCGATCTCCTGCTACCTAAGCTCCTCTTTTAGAATAACTTCCCACCGAGTACCCCCTGCAGATCCTACTGGAAGTCTAAACACCAGACTCTGGATGGCTCCCGGCGAATCTCCACAGACGAATCGAAGATGAGCGAGGGAGTCTACTCTACGAATTTAGTCACCAATCACCATTTCGATGGATGAACCATTGCAGCGTCCTTCAGGCAAAATTTAAATGGTCTTCCAATAGGGACTTCCGAACTTTGACTGTTGACAGCGGCCATATTGCTGAAGCTACATCTGTCAAATTGGCTGTCATTTATTCAGTCTGTTTTGACCATGATGGTTCAGTAGCACTTGCAAATGATAAAATTGGGTAACATTCCGCGTGCTTCGCCAATTTTACGGCAGCCATATGGTGAGATCCATTTCTGGATGAATGGGTACATCAAAAATACTGTCGAATTTGGGACTATACCAATCCACATGAGATCGAAAGCGTTGAATCCATCCCGAAAAGGTCACTGTTTGGTGTGAATTTGGGGATGGCGGCGTCATCGGTCCGTATTTCTTTGAGAACGACGTTGGACAAGCCATCACCGTCAACGGCGAGCGCTATAGTTCGATGATTACCAACTTCTTATGGCCTAAATTGGATGTTACGGACACCAACGGCATGTGGTTCCAACAGGACGGCGCTACGTGCCACACAGCTCACGCCAGATTGGAAATTCTGAACGAGCCATTCAAGAGGATGGTTATCTCACGTGGGGGTGATGTGATCTGGCCACCGAGATCGTGCTTGTGGGAGATCGACTTTTTCTTTGGGGTTTGTTGAAGTCGAAGATCTGATGCGAAGAAGCAGCAAACCACAGTGGGTCTCAAAGCAAACATAACCCATGTCATCGATCGAATTCAGCCGGATTTATGCGCCAGAGTAAGTAAAAAAATCACATTTCGCATGATAAATGAATACCAATTTGTTGCGCCTTAAGTATGGAAAGGGTGTATACACATCACTCTGCTGTTTCAAAATTTGTTTAATCAAACGTTCAAAGACGCAATCATAGTGACAAATGCTCTGGAAAATCTGTCGAAGGAAGAGAAAGAGAAATGTGATCTTATTGGTTGCGTTATTGGAAGTAGCTAGCCAGAAATTAATCTAACTAGTTCCAAGACTGTGGCGCGTGGCAAAGAAGAAGGGAATATATCGGTATCGACTGCCAGTCTTCTACTAGTTATCGACTATCCCCGTCCCAGGCGGCTTATGGAACAACTGTGTACCTCTTTATCACAAGGGGAACCTGGACATGCGTAAAGAGGCTTTTTCGTCTACTTATGCAGACCAATTTACTAAACCATCCTAAAGTTTAAGGAGGACCAGTCTTGTTGCAGAGGACATGCTGTAAAAGCAAACCATCATTAGGGCCATATATTCCAGACGCCGTATTGACAGAACAGTCTTTGTGATGAACAGATATTCGTGGATCGCTTGGATCAGAGAAGGCCAAACAGACAAATAGAAAGCTGTTGTCGTCACTCTCATGACGTTCCACAGAAAACAAACCAGCAACCAAGCCTTGCTGATAACTTCTGCGACCGAGCTTCAAAGATTTGTTTTAACGGTCCTGTTCTAGTTCTGTAGTCGTGCCAACCTCCCCCAATCTTGCATCACATATTCTCCAAACTTGTTTCATATGTATGCTCCCCCCCCCCCCCCCTCCACCCTACGCACTGAATGCGGGATGCCTTGGGTACACATCTTGACTGTCGACGATCAAGAAACGTTGTCTTGCCTATGAAACAATGCGATATTAGGGACAAATATCGTAATTTGTTCTGATAGCCACACGGTGATCAAGTCTCTGGATGCAGTTGCGTTTAACTCGAAGACTTCCCAAAACTGCAGTCCGTCTCTTAACGAGATGGCCGAGTATAGCGGTCTGGCAGTTAATTATGAAAGCTGCTCAAGTCGGAACCCCTAGCGTAGGAGTCGACGCACCTCCTCACTACGTCACAGTAGCTATGCACGATATCGGAATGCATCCATTGCCAAGGTGATGGGATATCGACAACAATCTTTGTTCGAAAATAAATGAAACAAATTTAGATCACCCACCAGCTCCATTCAGAGCAAATAACGATGATTCGAAATCATGGTCGAAAATGTGAATAATCGAGTGGGCAAAGCGCTTAAAGGATAAACGGTAGAAACGCTGCTAGCAGTGTCTGCATACGTTGTCCTACGCAAACATGATCCCTCAGCAGCGACCATTCGTCTAATAACCCTTTCCATGGACGACTCAGATTAATTACACCTATAGACGTCCATTTAAATCCGTTTGACATGGGCAAACTCGTTGAAAGGTCTGTAAATATGATTCTTAGTCTCCACTCCATGACACGCGAAATTGGATTGAGAAATGCGATCGCACTTCACGAAGTGCCCTTTGATTTCCACCGTCTAGCTCCAAACGTAACCTCATGTGGGTTTCCTTGTACCACGCATTAGCGTTCATCGCCCCCTGCAGATGGACTTTTTGTCAGTCAAGGAACCTTGAAATGCTAGCATTGTTGACGAATGAAAAGGACATTGCAAACGAAAAAAAAAAAATGCCAAGTACCTCTTCCCGTCTTAAAGCTCTTATTTCCCTATTCATTTCAATAGCATTCATCTTTCCTGTGGATTCTGTTCATCGAAACGTTATCGTTGTATCCCACAAGAAAGAAAATACACAAATTCCGCTGACAAAATAAATTCCAAAGCCAACCTCATGCACGAGTGCTGACATTGACACAAAACAAGTACATCCACCAATACGTACGTGCACCCAAGCATGAATAATATCCATCCTTCGCTTTTTCATCTCAATTGACTTATTAACAACGTAGCCGAGAACTCTCTCTCCCACACACCCACACGCCCGCAGAAATACAAAACAATCCATTGTCGGGGGAGGTGAGCGGGCAGAAACGGATGACTCTTTAATGACCGAATAAAATTGGATGCCTGATCCTCATCGAAATAAATTAACAAAAGATATCAAGAGAAGGAAAAATCCGAAAGAAGAGAGAAGTGCCTTCGACAACAATATGCCATCCAACACCGTCAGATTTCTCAGTCCCCCGCCCCCTACACACTAAGGATATCCCCGACGACGAAAGGCTCCTGCAGAATATTTAATTTAAATACGCTTATGACCAGAACAATATCCATTCACTCCTGCTCCGAGCCATCGGCAGGTTGGGGCTTTAAGTCCACCCTCCGTGCGTCGGCCGTCCGAACAGTTGACGCAATCTGGTCGTCGTCATTTGGAAGCTCGTGTCGACAAGTCTATTTTTGAAACTTTAAAAACACAAAAAAAAACATTGATTTCACTTCTCTCAGAGTAGACGCTGCTGCTGCCGTCGCCGGCAACCAAAAAGTCACCCCTACACTCAAGCGAACATCTTTTTTGTGTATTCCAGCCCCCTGTACCACGCCCCCCGTCATAATTGCTGTCGGAGCATCCATCTCTGAGTATTTCCCGTGGACGAAGGACTGCCAGTCAGACGGGCAAACCGACTATCCGACCAGAAATCCAACGGACCCAAGGACAGACATTTTGCCTTTTTCATAATAATAAATAATTTCCATCAAAGGATTTTCAAACGATCCTTTTGTTGTGTCCCTTATATTAGATACATTTCTCGCATGCTATTATTACCTCAAGAGATTTCATCTCTTCGGCTTCGTGCTGCGCCTCACGCCACCTTCAAATTGGGCTCGGCGAGGCGCCTTCAACCTCTTGGTTTTGTTCTTGTTCCTCGTATTCCACTTGTTCAAAGAAAATCATTAACTTTTATTAAAATGAAAAGAATAAATGGGACACACACACACAAAATTTTGCACAACACAAACGAAGAATGCGAAGACGCGGACGCGGATGCGGATGCGGAGAAATTGGCACACTACACCCCGAGAGACACAACCACCACCACTTGTGCCAAAATGAAATTTCTCATCCAAACGAACGATATCCCCGTAAGAAGGTGCAGGATATTGCAAATTTCTCTTGGATATACTCAAGTTCATGTACAAACACTGCCAGCCAGCCGTACACATTTAAAAAAGTAAATATTAGGGGCGGTTGGTAACAACACTATTTACGGCTTGTATGCGGGCCTGAGTTGGTAATCATTTCATCAAGGTCGCATATGCACAGGCAAAGTTTGCTGCCCTTTGGTGAAGGAAGAGCAGCCCGGGGGGAGGGAGCAGTTTAAACACACACACACACACACACACAACCAGGCAAATGCAAATACATATGTTTCGGGGGCTAACGAAGAGCACAACTGAAAGGTTTACAAAGTAAAGCCACCCGGAGTAATCTCGTGTGAGTTTGATCCTTAATATGAAAACTTTAACAATTACGAGCACTAAGTTTGTGACAGTATTTGTGGAAGCTGTCGTTATAGTTGAGTACAAGTCGTACACTTTGGTTTCATTTTTCCGGAAGGATATGCCACTTCATTGGAGCTCTGCTCTACCCCATCCTCCCCCCCGCTCTGCTCACACGGTATTCAGTGTTTGTTTTTGTAGGCGGATGAATTTCAAAAGGGGGATGCACTCGGGGAATGAGATGTGTATTTGTCAAAGGAATTCCTTGGAAAAAGAAAAAAAAAAAAAAAAAACAACCGGACTAAGGGCTCATATCTTTCAATGACTCTTCTCCTCTCTTTGGAAGTTTAAAAGTTCCCATAAATGGTAAATAACCTTTTCATACATTAGAGACTTCCCGTGCGCTGTGTACTGGGATTGCCGTTGGAAATAAGTGGTTTCTTATTGACAAGAGCCGAAGAACCGCCTTGTGGGCTGCATTCTTCTTCGCATCTATTTGATGTTTTTCTTTGAACGTCACAACTTCCTGTTTCTTTCTGAGATTACACTAGAGTCACCGTGGGACTTTCTAGAGAGACTTAATTGCCGAACTGAATCGTGCTTTTGAGCAGAAATATTGTGTGGTTAGAAATGGTAGGTGGTTGAGATCACAATACACATTATCGGACATTTTTAGAAATTGAGTCTTGATTCGCTTGCAATGTATTAGCCACCATCCAGTGTATTGGCCTTGAGCATCTGGATCCCTTGATGTGATTGGAACTCGACATCGAAGGTGGACTGTACATGACGCCTATACAAAAGACTTTTGTATAGGCGTCAGGTTCACTGACGACACTTTCACTGACTTTGAGTGACATGGATAAGACCGTCGCGTCAGTGGTATTCCAGCCCTCCCGCTCTCGCATTCTTCATCACGGATACAGCTATTAGCAATGTGGTCCGACTGTTAGGCTAGTCGATGCAGTAAGCGTCGGCATTAAGCTTTCGGTATCCTTTTGAGTGAAATTAGAAGTGTTGATATCATTTCGCCTGCCATCTGGTTTTGTTAAGGAAATTCGAGCCTAGTCAATCAGATCCACAACAACTTCGTCTCCTAACGTGTTCCAACATTGTCTGGATCCTCGGACACAATATTTCGATGACAATGAAAAAGCGGAACAAGATAATACACAAGGAGCTGGAGAAGTGTTCACGTTGTGGACCCTGGCTAGCCGCATCAAGTTAGTTGGAGGCGTTCTCCACCTGCGTGCTCTACCATATACGAGGCCGTCTAGGCTGCAATGGGTCGCAATTAAAACTTGATGGTCACAAAACCTGTCCCATATCAGCCATCGCCATCCGGGATGGTCGTCGCGTGCTACAAGCCAAAGGATACAAAGCGACCAAGCCTGGCACTTGTTCGTTCAAGAGTTTAAGCGAGTTATTGGCGAAGAATAAATATCTGTTCAAAAACTCTGACTTAAATTTAAAACACACAACACTGTACTACTTTTCATTTTCAAGTTCCAGGAATTGACATTGTTTTACTTTTTAAAAAAAATCAGCATCGGCAGTACGCGAGGAACTCGATGTAGAGCAGATGCTTGTTCAAACGGAAAAAGCTATGCTACTATGGTTTGGTCACGTGGCACGAATGTCCTTATCATCACGACTGCCGAAGAGTGCCTTAAATGCGATTCCATCAGATAGGCTACCGCTTGACAGACCCAGGAAGAGGTGGTTGGACCAAGTCCAAGAACTCCCCTGGTTAAGCCTGGGCCTAACGTCTGATGAGTTAGAGTCGATGGCGGAGGATCGTGTGGACCGGATATCTCTCATTACCCCCGCTACATGCGGGTCAGAAGACGATGATTATGATGATGCTTTGCTTGTTTACGTGTGTTTGCTCAGAAAATCCTGCGTTATAATCGAGAATCTTTATTCACAAATGGACGTAAGGCCATACTGTCGGCATAATGACGACTTCGCTGAGCTTCGTTGAGTTTCGTTCACTTTTGCCAACGTAATTTAGAACGAAATTAATCACAGTGAAATTATTATTTTGATTTTTGCTTAAGTTCCCAAGAGCGATTGGAAATTGGACGATGTTTCTGACTTGTTTTCGTTCGGTTCACACAAAAGCAACTAGTTTACATATGTAACTCAGTTACGGATGGGCTTTGACTAGAATAGCAAATAGTAGAAATATTAAGATATTATTACCAAGTGTCAAACCCTTGGTATAAAAGCGACTAGTTGCGCCTGGCCACTTTATTGTTTTCCCCGAGTTTTCCCAATGCAATTATGAAATCATTAAGTCTCGCCTGAAAGTTTGAATGGATGAAAACGGTCTCGTGAACATCCCCCTAAATTACGAGCAACTTAACAACTCACACGGCATTCACCATTTCCGACATGTCGGTGGCTGAGGTGTCTGTTACTTTTCATTGTGAAAGTTTAGACATAACCCGCTGTCTTAATGCTCTGCGTACACAATACTCGTAAACATTTCAATTAAATCCGACTGAGCGGCTGTTTACCCAACAAGGTCAGGGCCGATTGCCGGCTATGATTTACTGCATCGATATGATCTGGAAATCTGGAATTTCGATCACTTTCTGCATGGAATTTTGCCTGTATTCGAGTCTTTAACATATGAACTGGCAACGTGCCACCAAATAGAACACAAACTAAATGTATTTATTCGCTTGGAGTGGAAATGGTTGAAATGAGACAAACGAATGCTCAATCAAAAACCGGATTAATAGAGTTCTGTGGCAGTGATATTGAACTTATTTTCAAATACTATGTCGAGAGAATGGTATACAAGAATAATGTTTTCTTTGAAGGGGAACTTGAGCATCAGTTATGACGTATACGTAGATTTTGTCACCTACACCACCGATTCGACTTAGGCAATGCAGATAAGGCGTCTGTATTGAGTGTTTCACTTAAAAACCAATCAACTTTAAATAAATATCGTCATTGTATGCAATGAGTTCTGTATTTTTGGTGCGTGTTGCATTTTTGAAAGTTCCTTGTTGAAGATGTCGATTTTTATTTATTTTTAATTTAATTTATTTACATTCTAGACAAACAAATTCTTAAAACTGGCTTTGATACGCTGGTACTCTAAGCTATTCTGATCTTATTTGGAAGCATCGTTCTGCCTGCGATGTGCTGCCACCTCAGGAAGATTATACATTTTTTTAAGAGTTCCAAATTTGAGATAGTTTTTTTAACGAATGACCTTAGAGCTGCATGCTAAAACGTTGCTTAAATAAATTGATCCATTATCTGACAAACGATTTCTCAAAATGGAGTCAACTGTGATGAGCTCGAGGTTAGGCCTCCACCTTTGAGGATCGATAGCGATATGAACAAAAAATATGAAGTCTCCTTATATGACAGAGACACGGATGTTGAAGAGAACGATGAAATTCTCGACGCTGACTGTGAAGATGATGAATGTTTTGAAATTACTAAAGCGTTATATATAGAGGGTGGGTCATATAGTGCTTTTTTTTAATCATAGGTAATTTTGACATAGGCAGCTGTTTCCCGCTCGAAATCTTGACAGAAACTCAGTATCATGCCTCCGCCGAATGAAATAAGTCATTTTACGCTTGAACAATGCGTAAATGGAAACTTATTTCCAAAGTGAGTGCTGTGTATCCCAAACCGTGCGTTTTTTTGAAAAGGAGATAGCTTGGCCGAAATGAAGAACCCAGAGCGACTACTGTACGGAAGTTTGTGCAAAAAGTTGGTGAGACTGCTATGCTAGTGGACAACACTCATGGTCCCCGTCGTAGTACGGTGGCCGCAGATGAGTATGTGGCTGCTATGGCCGAGAGTGTGAGACTCAATTCACGAACATCAACTCGCCATCGATCTGAACGGCTCAACATTTCACGCACTAGCCTGAGTAGAATTCAGCAATTGAAGGCACGGAGTTGGAGACCACCAATAGAGGAAACGACATACACTTATTCATCCAAGGAGACGAGTCAACAATAATAAACACCAAACGTTCATCTGACAAAGATGACAACTCAACAGTAATAGACACCACATACTCATTCACCTAATGGGACAAGTCAGCAGCTATGGACAGACAGCACAGGCGATCAGGATACGGTCACCGAAACAATAACAAATCAGTTAGGAGCACAATGAGTATCGAGGCGAGAAAAGTAGAATTAAGATTTTAGTCTTACGACACGATTCAATGTATAAACTTCGTTTGTTTTTTAAAAACTCAATTCGCTTCTATCCTCATTTAAATCGCGCGACCATCCGCTACGTTATCGCTTCGCAGTTTGGGCCTTGGAGCAGCTTGTATTGGACAACGATTTTCGGCGATCATATTTTCTGACGATGCGCATTTTTACCTCGGTGGATACGTTAACAAACAAAATTGGCTTGGAAAACCCGCACGTTATTGTGGAGAAGAAGTATATTTTCTCGAAGGGGAATTCGTAAAAAGCAAGGCAAGGAATGTGCTTCTTCAAGAGAAGAGGGATGCAAAATAGAAAAACGACGCGTCAAATGTACATTTGGCTTGAGACCCTGACCCCAACAGCGAACAGCTACCTTTGGATGTGCAACAAAATAAATTAAAAATATATTTAGAAAAGCAAAACTGGTTACATATTGAGAAGATGCCGTTTATTGGTCTCCTTTCAGAAACAACTTTTGAAAATATTAAATTTGAAGAGCTGTTTTTTTCTTTGTTGTTTTTCGAAGCATCACTCCAATTACTGATTTCTTATTTATTTTTTCTTCATTGTGGTGGATGCAAGCGAAGAGATATTTCTGTATATAAATTTTCTATCGACTTTTTACTTTACTAATTTTATCATTTACGTACACTGTAAGTATTATATACTATGCTTCTGAAATGTTGTATTTAATTAATGTCAAAAATAATAGATCACTGTAATGCAACAAGTCGGCTTGAGTTCACGAGAATATGAATTATGATTCTGCCGAAACTACATACATTCGCGTAGCAATTAATATTTTGTGAAGACTATATACATATAAAACTAAGTGAAATGTTTCCCTCTACCGCCCGCAATTTTCAAACAATGTAATGTTTTTTTTCTTTAAATGTAGATAATTACGGGACAAAGGTGATAGGCAAGAACAAATTAATTGTGGGTACGGAAGTGACGCTGTTGTTGGGATTTTTATTAATATTCGATTATTTCCTCATTTTTTTTTTTGTGATTTATCTCAATTTTTTTCCACTCTCACAAAACAGGTCTTAATTTTCCTTTTGGAGCGGTGGGGCTTTAGCTTGTACTGTATATTACCAAGGTCTGGGCGACTGGAAGAAGCGTGTCCAGGACCGTCAACGATGGAAGGCAGCGGTATCTCAGGCTCGAACCCTATGGGCTGTGGGGCTGTTAAGTAAGTAAGTATATTACCAAGGGTCTATAGTTGATTTGACCGCAATCTCCGGCAAAGATTAAAGAATAAAAAAAAGGAATATATTCCCAATCTTACTAAAAACACATCGACGTGTAATTGCCTGGTAAAAAGAGTTCGATTAAAACGAAACCACGAATGCACCACTACCCGACACAATAATATTCACACGCAAAAAAACCATGGATAAAAAATAATAATCAAATAGTTCAACATCATAAACTTTTTAGAAAAAAAGTAATTTAACAAAAACACACAATATTGAATGGATAGAGAAATAATCGGTGTGGAAAATATTGCATTTCATTAGCTACAAAATCATTCTGTAATTGGTTCAATTTCTATCCAATTCTAATCAAATATGAAGCAGAAAAATATTTGAAATTGTACATGTAGCACCAAACAATCACTTTTTCCCTAACCATGTTGGAATAGCTGTTTTCAAACCATAATTGTTCCTCTACTCAAAAGCGCCTGATTCACTACATTCGTGCACGCTTTGCTGCATACCAGGTATTCAATTTCATTCATTTCTGCATTATTCTTACTTATGACAAAAACAATGAATGCATTGCACGCCTCGAAACACTGCTGCTTTCAATTTGTGCTTATTCCATTAAATTTGATTCCATTATTATTTTATCTGAAAACGCGAGTTTTTCCTTGTGACATTTTGAAGAGCTCTTTAGGAGAATTGCTTTAAAAAGTGCTGTAGTCCCCGAGGGACAACCTGTTGTTTATAACCGCTTAAAATTTCCTGCAAGAATTTTGTTGAGGTGGTTGTTTAATAATACATGTAATTATACGGATTACTTGAGTGAGGTGGAGCCGGGAGTTATGAACGTTTTTCGTGTTGGTAGGCGAATCTAGACACCCAGTGTAGCAGTCCCAATGCGGCGGTTTTCATTTGAAAATTACAAGTCTAGATTTAAAATCAACAATACAGAATTGTTCTCTTAGTGATATGTGCAGGACTTGCAGTTTGATATGTGATGAGGACGCGTCACAAAAATGTATCGACATAAGAAATGGCAGTCGACTTTCTTGTCCAATCGACTGCCAATGGGTACATTGATCCAACGAATAAATATGAAAATGAAGTCGATTTGGAATAATGAAGAAGAATCGCCATTTGGTTTAGTTCAAGTTTGAGCCATATAAGTTAATGATAAAGTGTAATTCATAATCCAATTCGTAACCAAGCCCCTATTTCCTTCCCAAGGAAATTCAACTACAACATTCACATCCAATCCATAAACAAACAGTCAGTTCATTCAACCAACCATTTCCTCTATCTTGCCTTCCTCAGCACTTTTGGAAAATAACAAGTAAGTAGTGAGTAAGAAAAATAATGAATAAAGAATCAGTCGTTGACTGAATCGAATACAAAGAAGTGTTTTCTTCTACTTAATTCACTCGCATTCTCGAAAGACTGAAGTAAACGAGTGAAGCACAGACTATAGCTCCCAGTTCGACAGTGTGTGGGACCCCTTGGAAATCGAAAACTGTTGCCACAACTTCTGCAAATGTTGATCTACAATTTGAGGGTAATTGATACTCATCTTCCATACCTTTGTAATATGAAAGGAAACTTCTGAACACTCTTAGAGATGTGCCTTATGTTTCTCTCCTTCAGCAACGACACTGGCTAAATGATCAAATGGTTTTAGTCCAGTTTTTTTTTTCTTTCGAAAAGGCTATTTTAATTCTATTCAAAGATTATTTTGATTTTAAAATTATGTAGATTTAATAAAATTGATCAGTGATTCAACATGCATCGATTCACAAATGAAAAACATTTCAAAAATGTCTAAAACTAATCCGCATTAACGGGCGAAATTCAAATGAAAAATAACACTCCACCAAGTATTGTCAAAGGATTATCCACAAAGTCGCATCATGTATTCCACTAACTGCCATGCACTAATTTTCCATTTCCCCTAAAACAAAAATGCCATCAAATGAGACGGTTGTTAATTTAAGCGGCACACAACGCACTCAGTAACCCACTGCTGGGCGTTATTAAAATTCCTTTCTAATAAGAAAAAACAAAAATGGTTTGTTTTCAAATTAGTCTGTAAACAACGATGAAATAAGTAATACCTCAAAGCAGTCATTAGGTTTAAAAATAAAAACGAAAAAAAAAAAAAAAAAAAATGTTCCTGAATATAAAACGTGCATGTTATTTTATAGCATCGACGCTGCCGTGAGCAATCTGAAATCTGCTGAAGCCGTAAGACCAAGTTCAAAAATGTCATATTCCACGTTTATAGCTGCCACATCCTCCGCCTCACCCAAGACGAATGAAAAAAAAAAAAAAAAAACAAAATAAACCTCTTGTAGAATGGTGTCTCCGTCTTTTCAGAGTTTGTCACCGTAAGCGAATGAAGGCAAGAAAAAAAAAACTCTCAAAAAGTACATTAGGTATATCCATTTTGTAACTTTTTAATGAGCATTTATCCCCAAGGCAACTAAGAAGTTATGTCTTCCTCTCTCCCAGACACACACGCGGATTCAACGCCCTCACGAGAATAAGAACGAACGAAAAAAAAAACGAAATCACTGAAGGCAATAAATTAAGCACGTACTGTTGACAAGAACTTTCCTTAAAGCCCAACCGTACACTATGCAAGTCCTTTCATTAAGCACGGCAGAAAATCCGAGAACGAGGCACTCACCTTTTCTTTTGATTATTTTTTTTTTTGCAAATCCACAGCTCGGAAAAAACACTTCACTCAAGGAAGTCGCTACGAATTGTATGTATCTTCGAAGTTATTCCAGAATTTCAGATCAATTATCTCTATTGAAAGCGGATTAATCCACGACAACAAAACGCACACTCACAGGGACGCAAAGATGCAACTAACACCGAATGTGGCTGCGGGCAGCAAGGGCCGACAAAGAATTTGGTTTTAATTGATTTTAATTCGCCAACGTCCACTTGTTAATCATCAATTAACTTTATTCGCGAAATAATTGCAGCAGGCTTCCAGCTGCTGAGAACAGCACTTGTCACTAATCCGATTACGGACACTGTCGTCGAACTCGCTCGCTGAACAATACACCCACTCACCGAACAAGAGCGATGGAAAACAATAAACAAAGTAGTAATTCCCGATTATGCACAAGGTTTTAGATAATCCGTTTCGCGAAACAGATGCAAAAAACAAACGCAATTTTGAAAACTTCGATGCACTTGACGCACACTATTCGCGACCAAAAACACTAGAAATCCACAATATAACTGCAGGGTATGGGTAATCCGTTCAAATGGCTCCTAATTGGATATCAATCTCAATGTATTATAGAGAGATGGCTGGCTGTATGTTATCCCAGCGCGCACGGCAATGGGATTGTGTAGTGCAGTGTAAGTTGTAACCGACAACGTCGTTTATCGTAACCGCCCGAATGGTTGATTGGGTTGAATGGGATAACCGCAGCAACTTATGAGATCGCACAACCGAATGAGGGAAAGCGTCCGAGTTGACTGAAGATTTTCGTTGGGAAAACCACTCGTTGATTCAGTGTTGAATGGCCACCGCATATTGAGCGCTGGGAGGAGTGTGCCTCTGCACGAAATGGGGATGACGGGAAAATGTGGAAGTTAACACGTCTCACGCAGGCCGATGTTGGTGCTGTCGCACACATTTTGTTGTATACACCAGGGGTGAGTTGTGGATCGCAATGGGGGAGGGGAAATTTAAGAGACATGATCCACAAGTTGTGTGCGGACAATGTGGTGAATTTGTGGACATTTTCTCTTTGTGGACTCTAGGGGAGATTTGCTTGCTATCCCTGTCCACCGCACTGTGTACAGCGAAGAGAGGCAGGAATAGACTGTAACGAGTCTTAAGAGAAAATTGGTGATGCGCCATTTGTACATTTGGCGGAAATTATTGGAACTGCTTGGCGAACACAGCTCGAAATATGTTGCTTGAAAATGTATGTTGATTCGCTTTCGATGGATGTTGAGGTCTATGAGAACGTGTAACTAAGCAGATGAGTGAACGTGCAACTGTATTTATGACACAGTCGGGAAAACATTCCCAATTTAGCTTAATACAAACTTGGAACGTAAGCAATCTAAACTTCAAAACTAATACTTAACCTAGATGCAAGGAAGAGGTAGGACTGGGGTAGGAAAGAACGGAACTGCAATTGGTTGCGAAAAGTGGTTTTGTTACGATGGAAGTCGAAAGAGTATTCCATAGTATTAGCCAAGCATAACATTCTTGAGACCGGTGAGTTCGGATAGTGGTCTAATGTGGAAAAGGGTTGAGGACCTCAGATTGTGGCGATTGACTAGAAGCTAGGGACAGTTTGTGTTACCAGTAATTACTCGGTGGAGGAAGAGCATATTGGCGGTCTTGTGAAGGTGTTCGAGGGACTTGAACGTTGAAGGCGCTGAGAGTAAGGAGCCAAATTGGTTCTATCAGCCCAGGAAAGATCGCGAAGAGCGAAACGCAGAAACCTACGTTGGCCAGCTTTAATACGACGAATGTGTACCGCGAAAAGGGGTGGCCATAGGTTAGGTTAGGTAGGTGGGCTGCCAACGAAATCGCCAGCATAGTAGACCATAGTCACCGTTAATTACATCAGAATGGCAAATGGTGACTTGATAACATTTGAAAACCGGATAAAGCGTATTAACTTATCTTTCACTGGGATTCGTACCGGGGACTCTAACGGGCAAGGGCAGGCAGGCAACCAACTGTGCCATCCAGCTGTCAATGTGAGGTGACCATACTTGGCTACAGGATTCAACATTCTTTTGATCAGCGTTTGACAAACCCAAGCGCGGTATATAGTAACAAAAGTTGAGCTGACGATCACAGATTACGCCTAGGTCACGTAAAGATGAGGCTGAGGAACTAGTTCGTTGCAGAGAAAATAGTTTCTATGCGATTGCCGTGGATGTCTGCGGGAGTATGTAATGGATTGGCATTTACTGACGTTAAGTTGATGATCATTTCTTGGACACCAAACAGGGAAATCTATTTAGGTCGTCTTGAAGAGAATAGGAGTCGGAGGGAGAGGGATCGAATAGATTTTCATGTCATCGGCGTAGACAGAAAGATGATGATTGTTAGTATTTGTCGATCTGCCCTAGATAGGTAGGTAGGATAGGGTGACTCACACTTAGACCAACTTGTTGGGTCAATTGCGTCCTTGTCACATCGTGAGACCTAGTTTGGTTCTAAAACCACCCCGATTTTCACTTCAACACCGCTGAAGTCCTCTACGAAGAAGTTTTTAACCAGGAACTCGCTCCTTTTCTTTGCTAAGACTGGACAGTCGCAGAGAATATCTTGGATAGATTATATATCTTCCTCTGCTGCTTCGGCAAAAGTTATGCGGTAAGTTCAGAGGAATAGCATATGTACATATGGCACAGTGCAGTGTCCGGACTCCTATAAGCATGCGAACATCCTTGCGATTGCGATCTTTTTGCTCAGCGTCGGCCATAGAGCCCTCGCCGTTGCTCCAATATTCAGATTAAGCCTTTTTCCTTTCGGAGCTGAGTGGCGTATGCGCACACGAGATGGCTACAGATTCGCCCAACTCTGAACTCTTTTTCGCGTTGGACACCAGTATGCCCCGGTACCCAGTAGAAGGTCACCGAATTCACCAAGAATACCTCACTGCTGCTCTGTCTGCACAGTCTAACCAGCTACAACGTTAGAATTTTTGATGCTATGGCCTTTATTGCTGCTTAGCTATCAGAAAAAATTGTGATCGATTTGCTGGTTACGTTGTGATTTTTCAACGCCAGTGTTGCCTCGTGTATTGTAGCTCCGCTTGAAAGACGCTGTAGTCGTCTCTAAGTGCCAGGGATTTCCCAAAGGGTTCAAAGAGGATCCCCAGACTTTTGCCGCTCTCGTCTTTGAGCCATCAATATATAAGACGATCCCCTCTACTACTATTACCAATTGTTCCCGTCGCTGTATGCGGTCCGGAAAGCGCTGATTGAAGCTCTTCTCCGATGCTAAGGTTGTTGGAATATAGTCTGTTTATCCTATATTTTGTATAGCTGACCAATTTGATGAAATGATATCTTGACGATAGTTACATATGTCGTTTTTCGGAACTTTCTTGTGTATGGGAACAATACAAGAATTCTTCCAAAGCTTGTGAGATGGACAAGGATGTTTCCCAGCCAGGGAAGAGATGCCAAGTGTCTAGTGCATTAAACGCAATTAAGGGCAACCTATTGTAGTTGTTGTTATGTACATTGATCTTCTCTTCAACGAGACGCGTAGTTGCGTTAATAGAAGTGAATGTCGTTTGGGCGGAATTATTCATATATGAGAAGTAATATCAGTAGAGCAATCAGTTTCAGTTTACGACCGACTGAAAAATGCAGGGAATGAATTTGCGATGGCTTGGGGATCAGACGAAGCGAAGGCTGTATTTCCGAATTTAAGATTCGGTGAACAACTATTACATTTTCGTGTGGCATTAATAAATCCGTAAAAATTCTTTGCATACATTATTTGTACGTTGAAAGGCAGAGGATTGGCTAAAACTTAAGTAATTCAGGTTTTCCAATTTTCATCGGCTCAATGTGTCGGATTTCCAAAGAGTATTGTTTTGAGATTAAAGTGGATTTTCTTCTGTAAGGGCAAATAAATGACAAACTCACTCGAGAACGTATCTCCACAACAGCTTTATTTTAACAGAGAGCGCTAATAACATCCATCAGGCTTTTTATAACATGTGTATAACAGAGCATATGTAAATGAGAGAATATATAAATGAGAGCTTACATAATTGAAATTATACGATTACATAATTGAGAGGATTATAGGAAGTTGATTGCAGAATTGCGTTAAGAATATTTGTGTGTACGTACGTGGAAGGGTGCAGGGTGACACGATACTTTTATTTATTTTTAGCTTTCGGTAATATATCAAATGCTTACAAGCCGATCTATAATGAATTTAATTAACAGACTGCGATCTCAAATGTCCCCGCTTGGAGTCGACACAAAACTGTTGATCCCTTCCATTAGTGAGAAAATAATAGCACGCACAATAGGCCCAGGTCTGACAACTTTGTTTGTTAACGTATCCCTGTTCTTCTTCATGTGGCATTACAACCTCTCCAACTGGCGCGATCTCTGGCTAGCTGCCTCCAGTTTGACACTTCAGGTTGGATGAGGTCTTTTTCAAATTAGGTGTGCCACCTTAGAAGCAGGCATCTTTTTGGCGTTGTCCCTCCAGATCGGAGCCGAAGGCACATTACTGAAGAAACTGTTTTGTGAAAATTTAACATCCTACCGCTGATGTTTAAGTACCCAATTGGCGCATGTTCAATGCATTCCACGGTCAGTTGGCTTCAAGTCTGGAGTGAATTCAACTAAAAAAGGTCGCAGATGCGCAGTGGCGGTTGTGGCGTTGTGAGTATATGCATCGACTGCTACACACCAACCTGTCTAGGTTCTATTCCTAGTACGACAAGAAAACCATTTTACGGCCCCACCTCTTTCGAGTCACTGACACTGCTCAAAGAGCATAACTATCCAGAAAAACTGTAGGTCCCTTCCACTCGTGATAGAACAATAGCACGCACAACACGAGTGGTTGCTGAGAAGCTAGGCCCTGGCCCTCTACGCGGTGTAGCGCCACCCACATTATATGCAGATGCAAAAGACGCCACAGTGTTCAGTAAGCCAAGCCCTTGACTTGGATCAACGTCAACATGTTCACTACTGACATCTATGTTTTCTGCAAAGGGTGCGTTTCGATGAGGTGAGAGGCTTTAAGATATGTTCTTCGCTACGTCACGCGAAGCTAGTCTCTTCGAGTTTCCAGTTTTGCCTACAGTCCCTTAGGTACCTATTACAGAATCACTATTTTCACAATGCTAGCACGTTTAGTGATTGTTAAACAGTGTAAATGACTCTTTTAATTCACGTACCCCCACACAAAATCGAGGATTCTCGTAAGAACAATTCAACCAATGTGAATATTGCATAGCTCGCACTTTGAAAAGTGCTTGTCCAAGTGTATGCAGCCCAACGAACACAGCCAATCTGTTGAAGTTTTGCCTTCACTCAGAATGAAACGTCTACCATTAATTAATTTTAATGAAGTATTCTGGTAATCCGATTCGCCATTTACTCAACGAACCAACACAAGTCCATTCAAATTCCGGTAAGAATTAATTAAGCACCATCAATGTCAGACATCAATATAGCCATGCACGTGATTCTATGATATTCGATCATCAATTAGTGTGCTGGATACAATGAGAAAAAGCAGCAATATGCTACAAAGTACGCAACATCAAAATGCATTGTCCTATTTCGGTCCATTCCACGAAAACGCTTTCTGCATGTCCTTCCATAGTGCGCCATACCAAGTTTTTACCCAATCCCGTCGTTTAATTGATGACAACAGTGCCACGATGAACGGTGTAAAAGCAAAACAGCCACCCACACGCGTACACATTTATACCCACTCGCACAGAACACGTCAAGTCCTTCCTCTTCCGATTCAAACAGTCATGAGAGAAAAGAAAAATCTTCACTTTTGAATATAATGCACGGGTAAGTAACCTCCTTCAGAGCATCGAACAGTAACATTGACTGCTTGCTGCTGTGTGGGTGAGTGATGGTGGCCAATGTGGTGCAACTCTCGAACTCCATATCCTGATAACCGACCCCCTTACCCGCCGCCGCTCCACAGTCCGTACACAATGCATCGGTATCGTGTTTATCCTTTGCGTGCAATATTTTATTTGAATTCAAGTAAGTTGTAACAAGGATTGAAGAGAGGACGATGACTGTTGTGACACAGATGATTGTAGGCAACTGGAGTATCCTGCATTTCATTGCTCATACAGTCGCGCCATGCATGCTGCTCCGTGCCCACATGACACCCACTCGTGCAACAAGGATAATTGATTGAGTGAATATTAAAAAAAATATATTTCGCCAGAGTGAACGATGGATGCACACGAGGAAGGACAATGGAGACGACGACGGCAGGGAGTGCAAAAAGAAAAATAAATTGTTGCTTTGTCCTTTACAGAGTACACCGACACGTCGACGTGACCTTTGTGTTTTACCACGTAACAACTGCACCCAATGCCACCCGCTGATGGGTGGTTGAGTGAACGGAATATGTTGGGCTATTCAAATTTTATTCCTGTTCACCGCTTGGTTGTGGTCCCCCTTCGTGCTGAAGCGACGAAGAACCGGGATTCACTTCTTTGTTATTTGTTACGAAATGCAAAAGAATGACGCCCTCGGAGCTTGTGGCATTCGCTTCAAGGCAGCATGGCTGGTGTGGGCTGTGGACAGAGGGGAGGGGCAAAAACAAATGATGTTGGGTCAGGTCCAGGGCTTCTCTAGATTAATGAGGTTACAAAGGGTTCACAGGACGGAGGGATAATCGAATTTCGCATTAACTCGGAGGAAAACAAGCGAGCCAGAGCGAGGTTTATTTTGTGTGCTAGCGAGTGCTATGACGTTGTTTTTCATATTTTCAGAACTGCTTGCTGCACACCACTTTAGGGTGTGCAAGTCGTTATCCGTCCCGGAAAACTGGCGATGAACCCAACTGGAAGAAATTAAGCAGGCAATACTGTCATATTCTATCATGTTTTCTGCATACCGAGTCGCCTATATGCTTGGCGAGGAGTTTACTTCCATGAAAGAATTAGAGAACGGGGTGAAAGTTTATGGGCAAGGCTGAAACTGGATTAGGGGCAGCGCATAAGCTGCTGGAGAACATGACTGAATTCATTTGCATTGAGGACTGACGTACACTGAGTAAGTCATCCGCGAATTTTGACGGGCTTTGAGTCGAAGAATGGGAATGAGGCTCTGGAAAATGAGATGTTTTGTTTCACAAATGCCATTGGGTTCATTCTAAGTGCGTTTTACTTAAATGGAGCTTTGGCTTTGGCTCCTTCTTTGACGTCCTCTCTCTTCCACTCACAACCCTTCTTCTTTGTTTGGCGCTACAGTTCAGGGTGGACCTGGGCCCCAACCAACAAGCCTCTCCAACGCGATCTCTGGCTAGCTGTCTACAGTTTCGCACGGCAAGTTGGTTGATGTCCTAATCTACTTGTGTACGTCACCTTAGACGCAAGCGTCCTCTGAGTGTTGTCCCACAGGTTCGCTGGCGGAGACTCTTCAGACCGGAGCTGAGTTTCTCGGAAGTTTCTGACATCAAGAATACTGAAGGAGAGGCTGACGTCAATCACAATGTGATCCATCTAGTTGATTGATCACGAGACAGGCAGGTGTTGAGGTGTTGAGATCGCGAGGTAGGTACAGATTGGTTCCACGCCGTGACAAAGTCCACTAAGCACCTCAGGCACTTTGCTTTGCCGTGCGTTCCCGAATACGACAGTTTATCCAGACTATCTTTATCATCCCCGCCTTATGTACGTCTTTTCGTCACTTTTTTGTGATTTTACTGAGATTTTGTTCACTTTGGGCGAAAGAATATAGGTGGATGTAGTGATAGTGATAGGATATATTTTTTGTCACCGATTCGCCGAGATTGCTAAGCTTGGAATCGGTTTTGACTTTCCGCGTAGGACAAGTCACCCTTCACTGTTTGCGCACTATTGCGTCAGGTCTCGTTTTCTCCTTGATTATCCTCTGAGGATTCTGCTTCGACGAGTTATTCTTTCGGCTACTATCAGCTCTTTTCGCTTCGGTGGTGTAGGAGTTTCCTGGCGTTGGCCTTCTGCGTTTTCTCTTTCTTCGACCTTGTAAGAGGTCTGTTCTTTGCAGGTAGTCCTTTCCCCATCGCTTCTGGATGATTTTGCCTCCGTTTTGGGCTCGGGTATTCCCCGTTCGGCTCCGGTCTTCTTGTTTTTTTCCGTTTGTGAAGCGTTGTTCTTCCTTATCACTTCTTTAGCCTTATCGTCGTGTGTCTTAATGGCTGCCAGTTCTCGCATTGGCTGTTGGATGGAGCGCCTCTTGTCCTTCTCCAGCATTTCAATCAGCGCTTTAATCTGTTCCACCAATTTGTGGAAGATAGATGGGAGTCTGATAGTTTCTGCTGTCGGCGTTGTGCGTACTTGTTGAGCCGCGCTATCCTCTCCACTTCTTCTGGGCGTTGGTATTTGCCCTACCAGTGATCGCCGCATCTTTGAAATCCTTTGAAAAGCAACGATAATGGTCTCTTCACTTCCTCCGTTTTCGAATTTTGTTCATGCTGTGTCCCGATTCCCTTCTCGGATGGGGTATGGTGCACGTTGTGTTTTCCGAGGGCTAAAGTAAAAATGCGCTCCTTCTCATATCGAGAGACTATCTATCTTGGCGGAAGCTGTCCTTTCTAGGAAGTCATCATTGTTATCTGTCCGGCGTCCAGATAAGTGCCTCTTTCTGTTGCAAAAAAAAATAATAGGAAAAATACGACTTATGGAAGAAGAAAACCCGAGTACAATCGCATTAGAGTACAAGACACGAGTTCAAGAATAAGGATGAATGCTGGTATCAAGTTCAAGTTATTTTGTTAGCTGTCAAGGCTCCTTACACTTCACATCCATCTTCGAACGCTATTCGATCCTCTGAACGAGAGTGACTACCCAAAAGCCCTTAGCGTATTAGACGCGAACCACAGATATAATTCTTTTTTTTTAATATTATTCATTAATTCGATAGCAGCAGTTATCCGAAGAAATATTTGCCCCCGTTTCCCCATTAAATCAATCCTCGAACAATGAAGTAAATGCATATATCCGAACAATTAACAATACATTCTTGTAATGAAAACGCTTCAAAAGCCCCGCACTCAGCGCCGACAGACGCAGGTCTAAGCACACAATCATCTACTCCAGTCTCCAGGCTACACCAATAGTTCTCTCTCACTCTCCTCTTGACTATTTCTCATTGGCATGTCTTCCGAAGTAATTTCGCAAATGAACTTAATTAATAGATGTGCATCCTAAATAAATTAGAATCCTTCGGCAATTCTATTTAAGAACCAACACGGGATTAACACCATTTAAATGGGAATTCATTCGTTATAATGTCAGACATTGCACACACTTATGTACATACGGTCGCGCCCGCACACAGATAGATAGATACTTTCCCAGGATGTACAACACTCCTACTACACATCACTTATATTTCATGAGAAGGTGAAAACTCATTAGAGCTAGTCCCTCCCCCCACTACAAGTACACTCCTGACCAAAATTGAAGCAGAACCCGGTTGCTCCATTGCCTTTTGCCATGTGTGTTTGTGTTTGTGTGTGGGTCTGTGACTTGGTGTAACTCTGTTAACGATTCTTGTTCTACGGTAGTTTATTTTACTCTTAACCTCTTCTGCCGTCTGATGATTTTAATTTAGTGGAAGATTGTGGAAGGTTTATGCAGACATTTCGCCCGCAGTTAGTTGATTATTGGTTTGAGAAATTCAAATAAATCTTTGCTCCCTACTTGCGAGTGGGATGGTTGGTTACTGCCCTTCTTCTTGTTCAGCCTCATACTCATTTATCGGCGATATAATTAAGCCAGGACCCGGTAGTTGGAAAGTAAAGTTGGATGGACTAATTGCAATAGCAAATATTGCAGCATCTTAGGCGCAAATCTGGCCACTGCGATCGCTGGTAGGGATTCTTAAGACCAGTGGGAATAACATGACATTTACATAAGTGGAGAGCGATTCATTTTGCTTCCACTTAAGTTAGCAAAAGTGAACGAACCCGTCATTAGGTTGAATTACGTAAGTTAAGAGCGATTCATTTCGCTTCCGCTTAAGTAAACAAAAGTGAACGAAATTGAACGAAGCCGTCATTAGGGTAATTTACGTAAGTGGAGAACGATTAATTGCCCTTCCACGTAAGTTAGCAAAAGTGAACGAAGCCGCCATTAGGGTAATAATATATATATATAAGCTGGGAGAGATTCATTCCCCTTTCATTTAAGTTAGCAAAAATTAACGAACGAAGCAATTTACGTAAGTTGAGAGCGATTCATTTCCCATCCACTTAAGTCAGCAAAAGTGAACGAACCGAACGAACTGAACGAAGCTGCCATTAGTGTAATTTACGTAAGCTGGCAGCGATTTATTTCCCTTCCACTTAAGTTAGCAAAAGTGAACGAAGCGAACGAAACTGAACGAAGCCGTCATTAGGGTTACAGTGTATTCGCACGAATATATATCCGTCTGCCTTACTTCATTATGGTTGGTTCTTTAGGTGGTAACTGCAAGAACACTGAAAATTCTTTTCCACTATCACTCGTAACTCCCTTAGTAGCCACGGTGAGTGATGTATATTCCAAAGATGCGGATCGACATCACATGCACAAGCTCAAGCTGAATGCAGTGTACCGTTGAGCATGCAAACCACAAGTTGTTTGATTCAACCTATAACGCAGCGAAAACGAGATGTCACGCATACTAGGCACGACGCGACGACACGGTCGAACCCCGAATCAGGCAATTGCCTTGCCTCATTGTTGTGCTGGCCCCGTTCGTTCGTAATAATGCAATTATGCATTCCCGGGAGATTAAAATGTGATAAATAATGCCAAAGGACTTCGGTGTTAAGGCGTGTTTAGGTGGTGGGCGGAATGCGGTTGCAGCGGTTTCGTTTAATATTACCACCTCATCTCACATGCTCACAGATAATAATCTGTTAAGCACCTCAATAACCGCTGTTTGCATGTAAGTCCAAAGAGAAATGCTAACGGAAACGGACCTCATACCCATGTTCGCATACGTCCACCCTCCCTGGGGAGCACTAGCGGTTAACCGTCACTTCATCTGGAAGGAATTTTCTCAATTAACCCGATCCCTGCTATGAATGTTGTATTAGCCAAGGACCATACCTAGCGCACAACCACACCACCATGCCCACCACTATGATAACGGCATTGAAATTCAATAAAGAAAACTTATCCAGCTGTCCACTGAGTGCAGGGTGTGGTGGGGGTTGAACGGCTTTAACCAGGTAACCGCACCCTGTTGATGGAGGTGCATTACACTTAAATATGTTTGCAGACGTGTGTACTATGCAAATGCAAATGCCATTTTGCCTTCCGTCCGACCACATCATGAGTTAATCAATGAGGACGTCAGCGCCCATTGTTTTCCTCATCACCCACATTTGGTGTTGTTATATAGGTTAAGAATGTATTATTAGAAATGAGAAATTTTCTTGCACGTATGAGGTAGCACTTGATGAAACTTTTCAGCGGGATTCAGTGGCCGGGATACATCCTTTCACTTGCTCTAGCGCCGATCACGATTTTGTTACACTAACCATTTCTATTATCTTCTATTGAAGCGAGTTTATGTTGCTGTGAACCTGGAACTTAGCAGCGCAGCCGCGATCTGTCTGACTGCGTCCAGTTCGGCACACCAGCTTGGTTGAGGTCCTCCTCTACTAGTGTGCGGCAACTTAGATGCAAGCGTCTTCTTTTGAAATGAAATACGATCCACAAGTTTTTGGGATAATTTTTATCGAAGGCAAATTTTGTTCAGAGCTTTTGAACAGATTCGATATTGGCTTGAAGCTGAAACGATCGCTTTTTGAAAAAAATAAGCCAATGCACGGGAGTACACGTCAATAGCCACCATGTCAATGCACAAATTGGGCTACGAACTGATACCGCAAGCTGGTTATTCTCCAGATGTAGCCCCGTGCGACTGTTTCCTGCTTCCAAACCTAAAGAAATGGCTGGGCGGTAAGAGATTTGAGCCGAATTAAGAGGTTATCAAAGAACCTCTTATTTGGAGGGAATACAAAAATTGGAAAAACTCTCGCAATCTATGAGAGATACCAAGAAAAATTAAATGCTTCTTTTGCCGAAAAGGTAGGCACGCAGCGAACTTCGGCGAACGACTTGTGGACATAGCGCAGTGTTTGTTTAAGTCTGTCTTGGTCGTCTTACTTACCTATCAGGCCGATCTTGCTCTCCTTTTTGAACTTTGAAGCTCGGATTCGAAGACCCTCTTAGCGGAAGCATTGGTGTCCATGGTGTCCATGCGCTCGATGTGGCAAAGCCAGTATAGTGAACGGATGTTTGCCTTTCGGACTAAATCCACATCTTGGTATAGCTCGTAGAGTCCGCTGTTGTGTCTTCTCCACCATTCACCCATATGTATATCCGACGCAGAATTTTCTTCCGAATGTGCCAAAAATCAGCTCTAAACAAACACCTTCACTACCTCAAAGTTGTCGATCGTGATGATTGCTCCTAGGTGGTGTGTGACGGAACGTTTCTTGGTCGACAGCATATATTTAGTTTTGCCCTCATTGACCTTAAGACCACATCGTTCACCTTAAACTACGGAGCGTTGGGAACGCGATACGATATTGATGTCATCTGCCTACCCCAGCTGTTGAACTGACTTGTAGAAGCCGTGTTTTCAGCTACCCGCCGCACTACCTTCTCCAGTACTAGACTGAAGAAACCGCGACAGCACTTCTCCTTGCCGAAATCTGGTGTCGGTTTGGAACGACAGATGTTCTTGAGCTGAACTGCACGGTGCATCGCGTATGTTCTAGCGTGGTGACACAAAGCCGGATCAGTGACGCATCGAATAGCTCCTTGCAATGAATGCTGTCGTATAATTTAAAATCGATGAAAAAGTGGAGCGTATCGACTTGAAACTCGCTGGTCTTCTCCAGGATAGCCTTGGTTGGTTGGTTATCAGGCAGACGACCCATGGAGGGTCCGATCCTGAGCAATTGCTGCCTTCCATCGTTGACGGTCCTGGGCACTCCAGGATAGCCTTAGTGTGAAAAAAATGATCTGTAGTCGATTGCGCTGACACATGCCTAATAGTGCTGTGTAATAGGGCTTTAGACGCTCACACAGTACGCTGGGCGACATAATCGACGCATAGTGGTCAATTTTACGAGTCTAGCTAAACTATCGTGGTGGAATTGAATTATTTTTTTTCGAAAACTTCATAGCACGGCCAAGAGTTAGGACTGCTAAAAAAATCCAGGAGAACTTTTTAAGAACCGTTTCCCGATGGGGACATTTTTAAAAATCTATGCTAAGTCAAAATGTAAAAAAAAGGATATACCTAAGGTCTTCAAACAAAACGATAATTACTACAACTTCCTATGATCATACAAGGTTCAAACTTTGCTGAAAGAATTTGTAGAAAGCAGGAAGAAATTAAAAATTAAGCGGCTAGCTTTCCTTTCTTCATTACTTCAAATGCACACTCAGCTGCAGTTTTGTCATTCGGAGGAATTCGATTTTTGAATAAAGGTCCACCTAGATAGAAGAAAGATCAGCACACCAGAGGTAATCAGACAATGCTATTTCGGATTAGTGGAATCGCACCTAAGATACGGCATACTTGCATGGGGAAGAGAGTCGCAAATACAGAGGCTACATCAAGCGCATTCAAGACTTCAAAAACTGGTACAAAAGCAGGACGAAGCATCGATGTACAGCAAGTAGCAAACCAAACCAAACAGTATATCTACTAAGTATCTACCATCTACACATACAATCTGGAACTCGCTAATTTTGGCAACATCAACATCTACAGAGTGCAGACGCAGTAGACAAAGAACATCAGAAGACGACTGAAGCAGCTCTAGGCAGTGCCAATATACTGGAACGAGTATGGAAGAAGAACGTTTACAGTTGCAGTTCGGACGGAACTCAATGAACTCAAAACGGAACTCCGAAACTTACCGATATGGAGGAGATACGTTAAAAAAATTAAAAGAAATATATCTAGCAGAAAAGTAAAATCGTAACTAAATGTAATTTGTACAACCTGTGTATAGAAAATGTTAATTATCCTCGTACGTGTAATACTCTTGTCTACTGGTATTTTATGAATTTTTGAATACCCGATTTTCAACATATGAGTAATTTTGTGTGAATAGTGTTATGCAGACAAGCTCTTCCGGCTTTGCAGATAAATTTGTGATGAAATAAAATAAAAGAAGTTGAAAATGAAAAAAATAGAGCAGGGATATGCCTCTATAGTTTTTGCAAGATGTAGGATCGCCTTTTTTGAGAATGGGCAATCAGTCTCTTCAGTAATTTTTACCCCGCTAAAGATAATTCTTTGTCAAAATACCATTTTTTTATGTTGGCCAAATCTCACAAACTGAAGCTCTTCCGATCACTGCAAAAGCTAATACCCAGTTGAACAGTGAAGGGTAGTGAATGAGCTTACGTTTAGCTGAACCATAAACCGAGCTCAAATTGTTGGTTTAATTTGTCGGGTTTCATCTGAACTACTGTTCTGGAATAGAACCATCCTTTGGTCTCCGGCGCGATTTCCATTGTGATACTAGTTGCAGAATTTACGACGGCATTGATCTGATTAGATCGCTTCGCTTCGAAAGCCTTCGAATGTAAATCAAAAGTCGCCACAAAATCATCGGATTTTAGAAACTAAAAATCCATCAGGAGATCCCTGAATGAGTATTGTTGCTATTGGTTTCTTCACTTCAGCATTCAAATTATTTCCACCAGTCAAGCAAGGGTGTTAAAATCGTGGCCATGTGAGCTGTACAGAACAACAGGAAATGCTGACTCGAACCTAGTCAACGAACTTAGCATTGCACACCAAAGTGCAAGCACAGCCAAACCGTTTGCTTGGTAATTACCTTGAGGTCCGTTCGTTGACATCAGGTATCTAATTGCAATAAGTTGATGAGTCGACATGTTGGTATTGTAAACGTAGGCCATAAGTTAGATTAAGAAATTAATGAATAGTTAGTCAATAAAGAGACTCGGCACCAATGTTAAGTACCATGAGAGAGTGCGCCTCACCGGCTTTATTCCTCCTGAAGCGTTCCTCTATCTCGACACAATTGGCCTAATACAGGATCCACAAGGATGTCCTGTCGTCTTCCACGTCGTACGCCGAACAGTGGACAGGCGACTCCAATACGAACGGGATGTCGCTCGCATTCACGAGGATCTCCTCCGGTTCAGTAGAGCGATCTCTGCTCGAGACAGGAGAGAGTCTGCCAAAGAACGGCAATTTTACTGGTGGCTACACCAAAACCAGCCCCCGCCGCCGCTGGATTTTCAAAATGACGCGGTAGTTGACCATAGTGGCCAACTTACATTGATCTTAGGGTAGAGTAGGAAAAAAAAAAAAAAAAATAAAAAAAAAAAAAGGTGCACCACGGCGTATAAATTTTATATGTTAGGCATATACATAACATATACGCCCTGGTGCACGTGCCGTACTGTTACGTACATAGTTAAGTTAGCTTATAAGTTTTTATATTAGGTTAAGTAAGTTTAAGATAGGTTAAGATAGATATATAATGCCAAGTTTTTTACCAGTTTTCTGGCCAAACTAATCAGAAAGTACATTCAGACAAAAAAAAAAAAAAAAAAACCATAGTTTAAGCCGAAAGGCACAATTAAATTTAGTTCAGAATAGCTTAGAGTACCCGTATAGGGTCAGTAGGTTAGATGTAAGAACGATTGTTAAGTTAGTTAAGCTAGTTTTAGTTACTTTTGTCTAGCATGTAAGAAAAATAAATTATAAAATAAAACAAAAACGAAGAAAAAAAAAAAAAAAAAGAGACTCGGCACTAGATAGTTGTGTTGTTATGTTATTCGGGTTACGAATTAATAACTTGTGCGATGGCATACTCTCACACGGTAAGTGCCTGCTTTCACCCTCAACATTTTTAAATATCCATAATTCTGTTCCGATATCAGCACATAATTCAAGTGCGCATTAGCTTCCGCCTCGGGACTATTCGAATCTGTTTCGCACACGTTGCAACTTGTGCAATATGTGTCCAAAAGTCCATTTAATCTACGCTTTTAGGGCTTTATTACACCATTACCCTCCTGAAGGAACACTTTATCAAGGGTTTCCAGATCTGTGGGTGTTTTCTTTTGTTCTCTTCTATTGTCAAATTCCAGCACGAGAAGCATGAATAATTTCCAGCAACGTAATAGGCACTGTTGTGAGTAAGATTTCTCATGAGATTAACTTTCGTTTTTGAAACAAAGCTGCATCGCAGCGAACCAAGAATGCCACAGGACTGCCTAATTAGTGGTTTCAGCTTAGCCAAGCTCGCCAGCTCCCATCGCCCCACTCACACTGTCACCGTATTTGGTTTGTTAAACACAAATAAAAGGTGCAATGTGAATGCATTAATAACACGCTCAGGCATGCAAGCCTGTGCACCGACCTGTGTGAGCAAAATATAGGATATGTGACTGTGCCAACGGGGCAGGAGTCCAGCAGTCCAGTCGTTCAGTCGTCCAGCTGTCCGGCACGCCATCCGCCAACCTCCATTTTGACTCACATAAGCATTTCTCGATTCATGCTCGGCTGTCCTCAAGCGGTTGCACATGACGGAGGTGAACAAACGGCGAGCGCGAGAACAAAAACGACCCACACGGCACTTAGGCTCGGTCCAAACTCCTCCACTCGGGTACGTCAAAGTGGGTCTATTGACTGACAATGACGCCAGTACCCATGATGACGATGTCGTTCAGTGTGGTCGTTGGTGGCGTAGTTGGTCCGGACTGTGATGACGGCCGACAAGCAGGCAAGCAGCCAAGCGAAAGCCCAGCTATGATGGAGCTGCTTGAGTAAATATGTTAAATGTTCGTAAGTTGCGATTTTATTTATGAGTAAGGGGCACGTGATAGCGCATGCTAGGCACGTGCATACAGCTCCATTCTCCGAGAGGACGACGAGGCCTGTGTGGCTGCAATCTCCCGGGTGTGGGCCAACGTAGTTTGTTGCACACAAAGAGTCACGTTCTGCTCAGGTGGAATGTAATTTAATTTACAAACAACTCAAATTGCAATTTTAAAAATTAAAAGTTGTTCTTGGTTGACGCTTAGCTATCGTGTGTTTGTTGTTTGACTGTGAACAGCTGAGGGAGTTGCCTGAGCTGTGTACATAAGTACGTATGACCAACTGCTGTGCCTGGGGACATTTGGCAGGAGTTTTGCACTTCAAATGGCGCTCGCTTGTTTGACTTCTGTCGACGATATTGTTACACAAAGCCATGTGGGCAAATACTCCTGCATGTGGATGTGTGTGTGTGTGTACAAATACAAGTGCAGGTAATTAGTTTTAACTTGTCTGCGATCTGCATTCGGGGTTTGAGTGTCACGAGAGCGTTCAAAGGGCGAGTCTGAAAACACAGGAGTCACTCCGCATCGGTGTGGAGACTTGGGTTTTCAGGCTACACGGCGAGATCATCGTTTTTTGTGCGGTCTATGCGAATGGGTGTGGAACTTTCTAGGAATATTCATGGCCCGTGGGAATCCTTAAAACTGTGTCTACATGTATCGTGGGGGTACCCAGAACAATACCGAGAACCGTCATGGAACTGATACTGCATTTGCTTCCTTTAAGCACCTACGGAAAGCTCACGGCTACCAACGCTGTTATAAGACTAAAAGAATGCAACCAAATCGGTGGAGTACTAACTGCAGCAATGGACATACGGAGGTACTACAATATATGAAGATCCTGAAATAAACGGGCTATCTTGGCAACTTGGAGGGAATTAAGTACCAACGTCTCAGAATGGAGTAAAGATCTGGATATGGATCCAACTGCTTTGAAAATGTGCATGCATGGATGACTCTAAGGCGGAAGACGGCACAAGCTCAGAGTCTTGAGTCTTGAGTCTTGAGTCTTGAGTCTTGTGTCTTGAGTCTTGAGTCTTGAGTCTTGAGTCTTGAGTCTTGAGTCTTGAGTCTTGAGTCTTGAGTCTTGAGTCTTGAGTCTTGAGTCTTGAGTCTTGAGTCTTGAGTCTTGAGTCTTGAGTCTTGAGTCTTGAGTCTTGAGTCTTGAGTCTTGAGTCTTGAGTCTTGAGTCTTGAGTCTTGAGTCTTGAGTCTTGAGTCTTGAGTCTTGAGTCTTGAGTCTTGAGTCTTGAGTCTTGAGTCTTGAGTCTTGAGTCTTGAGTCTTGAGTCTTGAGTCTTGAGTCTTGAGTCTTGAGTCTTGAGTCTTGAGTCTTGAGTCTTGAGTCTTGAGTCTTGAGTCTTGAGTCTTGAGTCTTGAGTCTTGAGTCTTGAGTCTTGAGTCTTGAGTCTTGAGTCTTGAGTCTTGAGTCTTGAGTCTTGAGTCTTGAGTCTTGAGTCTTGAGTCTTGAGTCTTGAGTCTTGAGTCTTGAGTCTTGAGTCTTGAGTCTTGAGTCTTGAGTCTTGAGTCTTGAGTCTTGAGTCTTGAGTCTTGAGTCTTGAGTCTTGAGTCTTGAGTCTTGAGTCTTGAGTCTTGAGTCTTGAGTCTTGAGTCTTGAGTCTTGAGTCTTGAGTCTTGAGTCTTGAGTCTTGAGTCTTGAGTCTTGAGTCTTGAGTCTTGAGTCTTGAGTCTTGAGGCTTGAGTCTTGAGTCTTGAGTCTTGAGTCTTGAGTCTTGAGTCTTGAGTCTTGAGTCTTGAGTCTTGAGTCTTGAGTCTTGAGTCTTGAGTCTTGAGTCTTGAGTCTTGAGTCTTGAGTCTTGAGTCTTGAGTCTTGAGTCTTGAGTCTTGAGTCTTGAGTCTTGAGTCTTGAGTCTTGAGTCTTGAGTCTTGAGTCTTGAGTCTTGAGTCTTGAGTCTTGAGTCTTGAGGCTTGAGTCTTGAGTCTTGAGTCTTGAGTCTTGAGTCTTGAGTCTTGAGTCTTGAGTCCTGAGTCTTGAGTCTTCAGTATTGAACGTCTACAGCAGTTAGTCAATGTGTTAATTTTGACAACGCTGATGTCCATGAGCGGCATTTGGAAATTCATTCGTTCCATAAATCGCTTATAGACACCAAATGAAATTCACCGTCATGTAATTTTTTTAAAATGCATAACTTTATTATTCCACCTTCGATGGGTATTATCGACAATTTGTTGCCTTAAGTTTAAGACCTTTTTTTGGAAAAAAAAAAGGCTGCATTAATAAAAGTGTAGCCACATTTGTAACGTGTCCTTTGACTCATACAAGGCCATCTGTTGAAAGCTAATAAATTTACGGCTAACAACTGTCTGAAAACACAATCGCCAGACGGGCAAGTTGAGCGCGACGTCACCCTATTGAATGTAACCGCAAAAATGACACAAAAGGGTCCCACATGAGCCCGATAATTTCGAGATCATTACACCCACCACCCTCCTTCACACCAAGGACCACAATGAAAATAACGTAACCAAAGTAAATTTATGAGTCGGCAAATATTGCTGCTCTCGGCTTGCCACCGCCCCCCTCCCCAACACATTGTGGCCCCCACGAAGATATGGACCTATTGCTAGGTGGATGGTGGGGTGTGGAATGGATGTGGAAAAACAAAGAGAAAAAAGAACAGCCCTTGGACCACTTTACAACGAGGGTGTTGACAACGGTAATAGCGACAGCATAAACAACCCCAACAAGACGGAAGTTGGAAGGAGCAAACGGAGGAGGCCAGAAAAGGCCATCGCAGTAGCAGCCCCAGCCACAAAACCAAATATTGTCACAGTTTAAGGGCTTTTAACTGCATTTAACTTCAACCCCAGTGTTCCTGTCCTATTCTGCTGGCTGAACAAGCCGCGTCGCGTCGCACAGCCATCGTGTGTGCCGATGCTGTTGGCGGGTTGAGCGAACGAACACTATTACTTGTGTTCGTTTGTAGTGTTCGTCGATGCTTTTATGATCTCACTCTTCCGCTTTTCGGCCTGTTAACAGCTTGGTTTATTTATTTTCCATATGCCAGTGGTGCCCTCTTTTTTGCATCTTAACCGCTCCTATCGTCGTCGACTGCGTATGAGAAGGATGGGCGAACATTCGAATGGCCCACGGGAGCACAAGGGTTTTCTGAAACGTTTTAATGGCACGGCTTGTAAAGACCACATCGAGGACGGGCTGGGGCGAAAGTGGCGCTAAGCACATGTTGTGCTCGGGGGACGACAGTAACATTTGACGTGAGCAATAAATTTGAAGTGATGTTGACGAAAGAGCTTATTACACTCGTAGCAGTCTACCGACATGCTTTTCCATTCGATTGTTGCACACAACTTGAAATGTTTCTTCTCGTGAATAACGTTTGTTTGTCTCATGTGCAGTTTGTAGCTCGAAGCTGGACTAAAGTTATTAAGCTATTCAAATGTCACACCTTTGTCTGCAACAATCACCTACTCATTCTCACGCCACGTATTCTTCTTTTGAGGCGGCCAGTGGCCACCGTCCACATTCCACTACGATACAGCATAAGAGACCGTTGATTGAACGCAAATCACTGCGTCATAATCTTGCTGAAGCCCAATAAGTAGCTCGAACAGAAATTAATTTACGACCGAAACACAATTTCGTAGATGAATCATCTCTTTCAGATTTCTTTTATGCCGAGTCAACCATTTCGTAGTTTTCGTGTTCATAAGCAGTAATACCGGATAAGCCATCAGCCCCCCCATTCGGCATGTGGTCTCCGAAATACAGATGGCCGGCCGAAACAAGTGCTCTCTGTTCGCTAATTCAATTTCTTACCCAAGTCCCCCCAAGTTGAGGTCGTCTCATTAACTTCTCATGCCACCGCAACACCGAGACGGCCTTAATTGCCACCAGGGCAGCCAATTTGCTTGGCAAAGTGGTGAAGTCCTTTTCCCAATAGCTGATAATTCCGCCGTCGTTGGACTTTTCTCGCAAATTAACCGCTTGTTAGGCTCTGCGGTTCAAACAAATGCTCCATCGTGAAATGCACACCACCAGTAACCACCCGTGATCGCAGTGCACCCCCATTTCCCATACCGTGCTGCGTGCAGCGGACCGATGAAGAGGAAGCTCGATAAACGATTTCGCGCCAAAGGCGTTGCCACATGCTAAATAAATTTCCAATTTATTAACTTACTGTGCAATGATTTAAGGGCGACACGCCTTGTTTGCTTGCACTGCTGCACTGGCTGGTGGACCAGTCTGGTTGTGCGCTGCACAACGCTCCTTCCCTGTGGCAAGTATCTACCGACGCAAACCATTTGAGAGTCGGTATGCGTATAACGGTATTTAATTTGCTACCAATAAGTATGTTAAAATTTCATTATCCTGGTCGCAAGGGGCAGAACGTTGAGCATGAGAATGCCGAGACTGTGTTGTCGGCGACCAGTAACCGACCGGTTGCCAGGCTGTTGTTGAATTACACTCCTCGCTGCAGAGTGCATCGTTCATCGTTCGGAGCTGGTTAGACTAATTGATTAGATTTCATTGATTTTATGCATCCGATCCTAAACGCTTGGCTATCAATGCAAAAGTTTACTAAAGGGAAATTAAGGACGAATGAGCTTTCGGCGGTGGTCCACAAGTGGTCAGTTGGGAGCAGTCGGGATGACGCTCCTAAATCTGAAAGGGGAAATGTTATGGCACTGCAAACAGGTACTTCGATTATTTAATTCCACTTCAATCGAATGGTTTCTCATTCATTAGACAATTATGCGGTGGACAAAAGGGTGTTCCGAAATTGACACGGCTTGCAACTCAGATTGTTGGCAACGCTCTGTCAAAGTTCTTTGCTTGGCGAAAGTACCAAATCAGCATCAAGGTTGACCACTGATTTGCTAAATGGCTTTGACATCGATTACAGGTTGTCATTTTAAAAAAAGAAAAGATGTGTAAGCTCATCCCATCATCAACTCAGCAGATTCAGTCTGAAAAGGGAAGCATGGGCATTCGGTTGCGCTGCTGTAGCACTCTTGTTCCTCTTGATGTCATTAACCTTCTTCTCGTCATTAGTATAATGTCACCCGCTTGTCATATGATGTAAATGTCAAATAATTCGTTTTTTTCAAAGGAGACTATCTAAGGTGGTTAAGCCTCCACAGCTTCAGAGCCCCTGATCCTTGTTTCTTGCTCAGTGCAGCTCTTACCATGGGATACAGCGTAATTTCCTTTACCCCGTAATTTTGTCACATTTCAGGGCAGTGAACAATCTCAACTGATAGAATTGAAATTAACGAAATCCAAAAACAAAATGTTTCTCTTTTAAATTTATTCAGTTTATTAATACACATTTTTCACAAGCATGCACACGTCAGTTAATGCATATCCACATATAAAGTTGTCTGAAACTCAGACGTCATTGTCCTCCAGATGAAGGTTATCCTCGAGCACCTTCTTCAGTACTTCATCGTACGATGGCCTTGACTGTAAAATAATAATAAACATTTATTTTAAATAAAAAAAAACACAAAAATAACTCCGTGCGCAATCGGAATTGGAAAATATTCAACATTGTGCAGTTCAATGAGGCAACTGTTTGGTTTACTGTTCGAGCACGTGGAAGTTTTGTCCAGCTGTTTCCTTAATCTTTTGCTTGCCCGTGTTCTCGTTCACGTTTTAAATGCTCTCGTGCTCGATTAATGGATTCAGACTGCGAGGTTAATTAAATACACAACGAAAGGTAATTACCCTAATTGGAGGGATCCAGCGGAATTATATTATATTTTTTTACTCACCGTAGCAAGAATTGTGTATATTTTCATATTTTTCAATTTCGTAATTTTTTTTAATAAAATTACGGCTTGTTCTTCTCATTCGGTCGTAGTACGATGCAATTTTATATAAAATATTTTTCTGCCGTGAAGTCATCGTGCACTTCATGCAGAGTAATTCATAATTTGAACGCTGTCCGTGTGGGATCCGAAAGGAGTCGGTTACTTAAACTGTAGGGTTCGTTGGAAAGAAGACATGAGTTGGCAACAAACACATTCGAGGAGAGAAACCATGGAAAAGAAGTGTTCGCTTTTAGTCAACTATTCAGAATTCGATCAAAGTCAAAGTTCGTTTATATGCAACGTTGATTCATATTTAAATAACGACAATACCTTTTAGCAGCAGGGGATCACTTAAAGTTGCTCCGCATGCGAGGCTGCGACTACAGCCGACTACAAGTCAGCGGCAATGTTGAAGAGAAACGTACGCCTCTTGGTTCAATACGAAAGCATACTTTCAGGCTGAAGTATATTAACCGGCTGAACAAAAGATCGCCATCGCGATCATGGTTCCTCCTATTACTCATGAAATGAAAAAAAAACCAACAGTAAAGCGTTGTTTAATTTGTACAGATTGCTGAAAACATCACGCACGAATAGAGAAAGAGAGAGATTATTTCCTTCTTTCTTTGTCTGCAGTCGCTGCAGACTCTAGAGAAGTCCTTGGCAGTGTACATGCCCGTCTTATAATGGTACTGTGCCCAGTGACCAAACTATTTGAGGAATTTGAAACACAGAGGTGACTTCTCTGCATGTTATTGTTATTGGAATATGAGATGCTGTCGAGTTATCACCCGGTACGTTTACTTCACAACTCGGAATAACCATGCGATGAGGTCACTTGTAAAGTTCTTAATCATCTAATTGGCATGTTATACCAGTGTTTGAACAAAAAGTGAATGCATTAAGCGTCGTAGCATGAAAAACTGGAGATATCGCTTAAGATCACTGGAATAGATTTACAGATCAATCTTGGATGCTCGGAGTCGCAACGATTACACTAGGGCACCCATGAATAATGCGGTAAGACATCTTATTGAAGTTGTGGCATGGTGCAGTTTGTATGAATGTTCGTAGAATGGGGTAAGCTGACCAAAGACAAGTCCACAAGTGACGATATCATTCTGTGGATAAGCGCATCGATTTTCTAAGATTGACAATTGTTTGTGTAAAACGTCGAGTCAAAGCACTAACTTACTACACCACGGCGGCGGTCAGAGTCAACATGTACTAGTTCGGCTGGAAACTAAGACTTCGTTTTATAAATGTTATATTATACGGTCACACTATGCTCGCAGGGATATGCCAATGGCACGGCTGTAAACCAGATCACTTAGAAGACGTAGCATTTAATGGATTATATATAAGACAAACCCACCAGATGCCAAACAATCGGGTTTTACAGCCTTTCTTTCCGCCACCTCCATACAAAGGATCCACTGTGCACCGTGGTTTCATTTACGTTATTATTATTTTTATCATTGTAATTAAATTAAACATAAATTCAATCAACCATTATAGCGAAGTATCAAATAATTACCAATAATTTCCTTGGCGTCTTGCCAAACGCGATCCACAAATTAGCACTGGCGGTCTACAAAACCACGACAAAACATTTTGCGAATTATACCCGTAACTCTCTGCGGACAAAGAAGATTCCATGTCAATGCAAGTTCGCAGTTCGCAAGACGAGACTCATTCACAAACAAATGGGACAATATGGAATGAAACTGACGTGCTTCACCCGACAATCCACTTCGAGACTTTGATCATATCGTACTCGTCTTCAAGTAAAGGGACATTCATATGACCTTACTGCGAATTGCGAACTTCGCAAACACTGACACTTCATTCATATGGAATTTTCTCATTTGCAACTGACACTTCATTGCGAATTCTTTTATCGTGAATTTTTGGATCGCGTTTGCCTCTTTGTGTATTGCATTCTCAGCTTGACAGTTCGCAAATAGGATTGATTCGCGGAGAAACGAATCAAAATCGTTAATTAGGATAATTAAACAATCTTTTGTTGAGATGATTTTGTCGATAAAAAAATTCAATTCTCATCTGTTTGCATACGAAGAACTAAGAAGTTTTCGTTTATATACATATGCTGTTTCTGATAGTTCACGTTCGCAGTTCGCGGCTCATATGAATGGCCCTTAATAGGAAATTCGGAAATCGCCGTAGTGGGTAGGAGCTCGGTGCGTCGGCTCTTATGGCGGAGGTACCGTATTCAATCCCCGGAATTACCAATCTTCAAAATTTACGGTCCAACTCTTTCGAGTCACTGGCAATGCCCATGCTATCCTATCTAGAAATAGCTTCTCAAACTTCGTCGCTCGTTGTCGGCATAAATCTGTAGCTGTTCCATTCACTCGTAATAGAACAATTGCAAGAACAACACGAGTGGTTGCTTGGTCCAGGTCCGCCTTTGTTATTATTATTATAATAATTATGATCGATTTCTAGTCCAGCAGGTTCATGAATTAGTACGATCGACTCTCTTCTCATCCGTCAGCTTTTCATGTTGGTCCATCCAACTCGTGGTTCAGATCCCACACACATGTATGTACGTCAGACCGAACTAACAGCATAATACCCAAATTCGTCAGTTTCAGTAGAATACAGGTATACAAAGAAAGTCAATATATAATGTCAACGCCAGAAATTGCACAATCTATAAAGATGACATATTTATCAGGTCGATTGCGAAATAGTTGACATAACTTTTGTATTCTTAAGACTTTGTACAATTAATTGTGAAATTGCTGCGATTGAAATGCACACAACAATTAAGAATAATATATACAGGTCCACTATACCCATTGTGTGCAGTAACCAGAGTGCATCCACTTAAGTGTCTGTCGCGTAGCATTGAAACTTCTTATAATGAAATCACATCAATGAGATATAACGTGTTTCTTCTATACAACTCGTTCGCTTGTGGACAGACCGTAATCCCCAACACAAAGTCTGAAGTAGAGATACTTTCTACTATGGCGGTTGTTTAGACATTTGTGTACTTGACTAATTCATTATTATTCACTATGTATTCCAATACTCCATAGTCACAAGAGAATACGGTCAATGAATAAAATTAATTATTTATTGAGCTATTGAGAGACAAAATTTAGTTGACGGAAATAACAAATACACGACTCATTCAGAAGCGTTCTATTTTTAACAGCTCAGGCGTGATTCGTGACATGTGTCAACGCAAAACATGCTATGTTAGCTTTATCATCGTAGAAAGGCTTACACGCAAACAACGCTTTCAAAATACTCGCGCAGAAACAAAATGCCAGAAAATAAATGACATGTCACAACTTTTAATTTCCTGTGAGTGGGCCTTAGCTAGAAAATTATCCGCTTTTTTGTCGGTAAATTGTCTTATGTGACAATTTTTTATGCGGATACGTTAGATCAAAGTCTAGCCAGCGACAATTGCAGTCTTGGTTGGCAACATTACGCGTGTTATTACTGAAATACCGGCAAATATAATTGAAAAATTGGCTCAAAATTTAAATCTCCCTTTGGACTAGTATACACTTGTGCCTGTTTTTTACAATTCAAATCAACACGCTTAAAATTAAAATGCTCGCAATCCGCAAGCTCTGGACCTCTTGAAAAGAACTATTCGTCAATTTATTGCCGAGTTATTGCCCGATATTTGCAGAAAAATCATCGAAAATTAGCTTGTCAGAATTGATTTCTGGAGAACTCCCGCCTAATTAATGGCGTTATATTACACTCATAATGACAAGCAATATATTGCAATATAAATTCGATTGAAATCGAAATCGCAAGTGTGTATTTAATGTACCTGTCCTACTCAGTCGAGAAAGAACATCGGTCGAACCACAAACTGAATGCAATTTAGCGATGTTTCCTAGCACCCACGTTAAGTTCGAAGCGTAAATGCTGTAACCTACTAGCAATCCAAGCTATCTCGTTCTCTACGAAGGATTGGCATCGCCTCAAAAATTGCGTATTCTATTTACCCGCATCCTCGACACAACTTCCACGCTAGAAATTAAAATTCAGAAACAAACAGTGTTGTACAGTGTATGTGTGTGTGCGACATAGATGATGTGAATAAAATAATACATATGTGTTCCAACTTCCATCACACCAATGAACCAAAAGAGAAGTAGAGAGAGAGAGAGAGAAGTGAGTAAAAAGTAAGAAACAAAATGAAAAATGTGAAACAGTGTATTGTTTATATTTTATTCAACATAAGAAAAAAAATAACAAAAATTAAGTGAGAACAGTGAAAATAAGAGAAATTCATACAACAGATTCAGAGAGAGAGAGACAGATAGAGATAGAGAAAGGTATTACCATTCACCAGAATTCTTCTTAATAACTGACCTTCCATGCGTTGTCATCCCATTCGGGGAACATCCGCTTGAAGCTCTTTGGTTCCATTCCCTGCTTAATCCTAATGATAGTGGCCGTCTCGATTTTACGCGAAGATGGCTCCATCTTAATGTATTTCTGCGAAACAAAACAAAAAAAGACAAATACTCGACTTGCTCCGTGACTCCGATTCGATGGCTTACCTTTGCCATGTCAACGATTCCATTTTGTTCCTCTTCGGTTGTTCGGGAACCAACCCAAAGGTACACTTCATCACCACCATCCAGCAGCATCACATCGTCGACATCGAGATCCTGCAGGCAAGTCGGAGTTCATGAGACAAATGCACAAGGCAAAGACGGTGTACTTACATCTTGCTCAAAGTTGGGCACTTCCTCGACCATAATCTTGCCATTGAGAAGGATCTTGCAGTGGAACAAGCGGGGCTCCAAAATGGGGGCGCCGCTCTTGCCAGTGGCGCGGTCGTAAATGCCCTCTCCATTCAAGTCATCCCAGAAATCATCGGGCTCTGCATCCTCGTCAACGACTTCGTGCTCAAACGATGGCCAGAACTGACCAATGCGCGACTCAGCCATGGACTTCTCGAAGTCGGTGGCACCCTATCGATTGGACCACATTGCTATCAAGCCGCGACGACTACAATAATTCAAATCGACTTACCAAGCCAACCCAGATGTAGACCTTCTTCTGTGGAATCCTGACCAAAGCGAAGACGTCGTCCGACGACAGGGAAGATGAATCGGCCTCAACCTCGTTGGCGCGCACATCGGAGACATCGGTGCCGCTGACACGGAAGAGGACTGCTCCAGTTGGTGCTCCGGTGTAGGTTGACAGAAGCTCGCCCTTGAACATCTTCAAGAAATGCCTTGGTTCGTGTCCCTGCACTGTGACAACAACAATTCCATTCAGCTCGTCACCGAATTCCATGCCGACCTTCAGACTCTCATCGAATGCGGCCGCATCGGCCTTTGTGCCCCTCCAAACGTACACAACCGACGCCTTTTCTCCAAAGGGCTTAACGTAGTCATACTGAATGACATAGGAACCGAAGCCCAGTAAAAGAGACTGTGGCAGCGGCAGGGGAACTTCGCTACGTCGCACTTCACCCGAATCGGGCAATTCCACGAACTGGATCAGCCTCACGATCTCGCCCTTGCCCTGATCTGGCATGAAGCCCAGTGCACTGCCACCGCTCTTTTTCAGTGACTCCACAAGGCTGTCGTCGAACTCCACATCCGAGTCGTCTGTACTGTAGCCCATTGCGGAACGTATGAGGCGGGTGTGAGATGCACCACGATCACGCCATGTTGCGAAGTACTGCTTGAACGGTGCCGACTCGGCACCCTCGACGATGCGGTGCACTTCTGTCCATGCTGGGTACTTCTTGGTCTTCAAGAATTCAGTAGCCTTGTTCATCGCTTCGGACTTCTCCTTCTGTGTGGCGCCCTTACCCACCCAGACGTAAATTCCAGAGCCAGTGTCCAAGATGAAGCAATCACGGGTGTCCAGCATTTCTTGCCTCAATGGCTTCGTGGCGACCGCATCGATTTTCAGAGAGCCAGTCTGGTCGGTCACCTTGTACAGTGTGACAGACCTCTCGTCGGCAGATTCGAAGGCAGCATCCTCCTCGGCCGTCGACTCGTCGGGTACCTCGTCCGGTGACCCAGACCCGAGTATGGTAAAGAATTTCTGCTTGTCCAAGTCGCTGCTAAATTCATCTATTTGTGGGCGAGAGACACGTCGACATGTTACACAGTTATTTGCTTCCTAATATGAATTAACAACCAGCCCGGCGTAGCTCACTAATTGGAGCCCGGCCCGCAAACCAGTGTACTCACCAATAATGTTAACTCTAGAACGTCCATTGTGATCCTGATCTCTGATTTGATTAGCCGCACTAATAGCTTTGAGCTTTTCAACACGTTTCGCCTGTGCGCCAACGTAAACATGAATTTCACTTCCAGCATCAAGGATAAAGCAATCCCCTTTGTTCATCGACGATATGGAGAGATTCACCTGACGAACACGGACGTTGCGTTTGCCCTTCACTTGGAAAAGTCGTTTCTCACCTTGTGCATTGGTTTGTACGTGCTTGAAGCCAGTGCCCACACCGCCCTGTTCGTAGCGGACGCCTACGTGTGCATATGAACGCGAGGAGAATGAAGTGAAAAATTCAATTAGGTCCTTTCACACACCGGAACAACACACACACACACACACACAGAGAAAAAAATGAATATGTATGCTTACCGTTCTTAAAGTAGCTCAGGAACAGCTGGGACTCATGGTCTTGAACCTCACGATGTTGAACTGGATCTCCATTTAGGATGTCATCCAGCTGTACGGTTAGGATTGCGGCAGCACCAGCCTCATCGACCGAGGTCTCTGAGCCCAGCCAGAAGTGGGCGTCCCATGTGAAGCGCTTGTCCTTGGTTTGTTTAGTCTGTGGCAGGGTAACAAAATTGAAACAGTGACTCTTGCCTGGGTGATGTGTGTCAAATGGGATGAGTACTTACGTTTAGGACGATGAACGAGTCACCTGTGTAGAATTTTCCAAAGTTATTCTTCGGGTACACCACTGGTTCGAAGTTCTGCAAGTGCAACAGTAATCACGTTGGGTGAGATTTATAGTTTTTTTTCGTATTGAATTTAAATGCGTGCATTCTGAGGCAACACTGACGCGGGAATGAGAAACTTAAAGAGGCTGGACAGGAGGAAGTGCCTCACCAATCGTTGGTCATCTTTAAGCTGCTTTTTTTCAAGGGAGGAGGCTTTGGTTTTGGCCGGCATTTCGGTTTAAATTGACATGTGTCGGGGTGGTTTTATGAGAACAATGAACAAAAATTGCAGATGTGTGGGGTTGTGTCACAGTCCTGACGACGCTCAGAGAAGATCTGCTCCCTCCCTGAATCAAAAGTCAAAAGTTTAGTCCTTGAAAGGTGCTGCACGTTCAAACTTCTGCAAAATTCGTACTCAATTTTGGGACCAGACGTCCGCGCTTTTCGTTAAAATCAGACAAATCTTCTGTTCCTCCGAAGTATGCAAACTTAACCGAATAAACAGAAGCACTAATTGCGATAATAAGATCCTGGTTACGCAATACACATCCGCGCCCCCCAACCGTGAGGAGAGACAAATAATTATTGAATTAAGCCTAGCCACCGACCCGTGCTGGTCAAAAGCATCTCCTTACGAATTGTAACGACCAATCCCGCTTAAACCATAAAACGATCACTGCTGGCGTTTATTTCGCCCCGAGGAGACATTATTTAACTCCAGTCGCACCACACAGTCAATCCTCTGCTGGCTGAGTGAGAATAATTGCATGTGCTTTATATTTAATTACAGTTAAAACAAAAAAAAAAGAAGGAAAAAGCGCATCGCTAATTGTTACTTTATTACGGTAAGTCAACGCGACCGTGTTGCCGCTGTTTCAACTCAATCTGATGTGATGATTCGTGTATCCACTCACGTACACGTTCACGGCCAAACACACCCCCTCACACACAGGCGAGCATGCATGCAGAATCCCGTGTTCGGTTCCCTAAAGGACGAATATAACCAGTTGTAGTGGACAAACGAACTGCGCAGAGACTGGTTCGTAAATGCCCGCCAAAGAACATCGCTGACCAAGTTACCGGCAGAAATCTCTCGTGACTCTGTTCTGGGAATCATTGGAAAAATATTTAATTAAAAATTGGGACGGGAATACAGTAAGGGCTATTATATGACTGCGTCAAGCCTTTCAATGCGCTCGCCAACCCTTTGCGTTTAATTAAGTTTTACGGTATTTTTTTTTCTCTCTCTCCTCTTTTTTGTTCCACTCACTGCCTCACACCCACGCCCATCGTTCGCACGTCCTTGATGAGTAGTGCGTTCAGTTTAACCCAATTTGGGGGGATCAGGGAAATTAAAAATTTAAAAACGGTTCTGATAAATATTTTACAAACAAAATCTGTATGCATTCACATTTTAATTAATTGATGTGTAGTATTTATTATTACGTGTGTGCGGCATAAATATCAAAATTTAAATGAAAAAACCCCAGCACGGCTTGGCTGGGAAACGTTAAATTGATAAAATTAAATGCGTTAATGGATTAATATGCGAGAATTTCGGTCAATCAGATCGGAACTTTAAGGGAAACGTGATACGACATGGAGAGACACCTTTATTATGGCGATTACTTAATCGTAAGAGTGAGCTGTTGAGTCCTTTTGCGACAGTTTGGACATATGGGTCGGCAGCTTGATGACTATTAATGGAATACTGATAGGTTAACCTGTGTGGATGAATAACCCATAGTGCATGATGATTATTTAAGCTAGAGCCAGCCGCTGCTAGTACGTGTAATCGAAATGCTGTATGTTCTTCGCAGACAGGTCACTAGCGCGTCTGGACTGCACCAAGCCTAGAAGCACTGAAGTAGAAAAGGTGGAATACGATGGCGTAACTGAAGAGATTCACTTAGACATCGACTGCCAGTGGGATCTATTGGAGTTGATCCTCTGATGGGGACAACACGTATTTATGGGTGATGTGAACTGGTCACTTGGTGCTTTCGGAAGAAAAATTCTACTTCGGATATATGGTCCCATCTGCGAGGAAGGATGAGAAGACACAACCGCGAACTCTACGACCTGTACCATGACGTGGATGTAGCCCGGAAGGAGACTGCAGTCGCATCAGGCGCATGTGCACAAGAGGTCTAGCTAAGGGGTCTTTGAATCTGAGCCTCCTTGGTCGATAAGGAAAGGCAGACAGTCTCTGTGATAAAGACCAAGCCATCGCGGGCGCGAGGCAGGTTGGTGACTGGAAGCAGCTTCCCCAGGACCCAACGATGATAGCCCAGCTGTAGCTTACGCTCAGACCATCCATGGATCGCCGGCCTAAGAATTAAGTAAGTAAGAACTGGCCACCAAGATTGTGTGTCATAAGGCCTTCACTGCGGCGAAATAGCATGGAGAATATTCAATTCAGGTGAAGAAGCAGACAAGTCAAGCCCGGCCCTACAGAATTCTCTTGTGAACACTAGATGATGTCCACGGAGTTGTGAAAAAGAGCAACTAAGGCGTATGTATATATGATTTCAAACATTGGTAGCCGTAAGTACGATTTTAAACTGCGATTGTGGCAAAGTAGCAATTCAATCGCAATCGCAGCTTAGATTACAATCGCAGTTCGTAATCGAAGTTTAAATCGCAGTTTAGATCACAATCGCAATTTAACTCGACGTGCGGTCACAGGCTGCGATTGTGATTTTTCAATCACTCTGAAAAAATAGCAGTTTGTGATTTTTTGCTCAACTCTGCTCTGAACTGTAGCGTCACCCTACGTAGACGAAGAATCAGCTAGGTTGTTACCCACTGCTTTTGAATCACCCAATCATGAAGGCTCACTTTAAGCACGCCCCAGCTGCCCATTAGAAGGAAGGTTTTGGAAAGAAAAAGAGGATGGTCATTGCAGTAATTTGTCCCCGTCCTGCGCCTCTTGTCAACCAATGCCAATGACCAGGAGATAGTTAGATGTACCCATCTATGGAGTGATTGTTAATGTAACTTGGAAGTATGCAAATGTCAACACATGCCTCTTAGTCATGGGATAAGCGGATTACATTCAGAGGAAAAAAAACCGCTGCCCACGCACCATTAAAAACCGCCAGCACCGGAAATAAAGTAAATCACTTAATTCACTGCTATGGATAAATAAATATTTTTTTCAAAACGTTTGGTCTGTTTTTTTTGCCCGAAATGGAATAGTAATCAGTTGTTTAATGCTTATGCGAAAAATAATACCGCAGCGAAAGCATCGCAAAGGCCACCAATCCTCATTCCAAATCCTATTATTCACTGAGATCGTATCGGTTTAGCCTGTTTTGTTATTGTCTTTTCATTTCAGACTGCGACAGTATTCAGTATTATTTTATATATTTTTTTGTGTTTTTCTTTTTTTTTCAAAAATACAGTTTCATTGAAAACAAATCATTCAGTCCGACCCGAGCATATGGCATTTGTAATAAATTAGAGCGAAAATATGCCAATAAATTATGTGCGGTCGATTGAAATTGTTTTTGAAAGCCATCAGCTTATGGAGTTTTTGTGCCGCATCCACCATCATCCAGAATTGAGCATTAAGCCATTTCCATTAACAACTTGATAACCATTATCATACGGCTCGGTCACACACCCTCTGCTCGTTTTGCGGGTAATAAATTTCAATTCCGTCACTTTTGGTTGCACGGTTGTGTAAGCCGGCAGTTAGCAGACGACCGACTGCAATAATTGTTTGTGTGCTGAAATACTGCTCTCATGTGTTTTTCGGTGTTTAATCGAAATCAAATGGACATATGTTAACCTGGCCCTGTTTGAGTTGGCACCCATGGCGGACGCACTGCAGGTGGTGCTGCTGCTAGCTGAGGGCTGGGTGGACATTGGCGATGGTTGGCTGGCTTTATCTGATGGATTATGGGTGAACCATTGGGTTTACGATGTGCTAAACGGTATGAATTTGACTTCTACATATTTTCATTTATTTTTTTGTGCTTTGATTTCGAATTGATGGCGCTGCGATTAATTGTGACTATGAAATACAGCAAGAATCAGTTAACGAGTTCATTGCTAATGCGAAAAGTGTTTGATGACCTTCGCTTGGACTGGATGTCAGGTTGACGTTACATTACAACCTTATTTGTCCTCTGGCGAGTCTCTGTTGTATGCCACCTCCGAACGGCGAGAAGGCTTTTCTAGGCAGCTATACTCTCGGGGGAGCCGTAAGCTATGTAGATACCCACTGTGCCATGCCTATGTTAAAATACACAATTCGCCCTTCCTAACAAGTGTATGTGCCACATTCACAAATGATGTGATCCCAGGTCAAAACACCGCCGACATTTCCAACAAATGTGTATTGCATCATGTGTACGGAATACGCAAGTATATAAATCCATCCGTCTTCACTGGAAGCATTACGCCCACGCAAACACGAGGAATAATATACTCATCGGTGCAAGATAATCCAACGCAGATGATGTCTAGAAATAAATGTGTTTACTCTTTGCAGCTGAAACGAGCCTGGCAAAACAAGAATAAAAGAACATAAAAAGCAGACAAAATCACTAATGAGCATCCAGGGTGGGAAACGTTCGCAGCTATTTATGCGATCCCATCTGGCTATTTGCAATTGTGGACTTTTTTCTTGGCAGATACATTGCTCTGGTCACCGCAGATTGCAAGTATTGATCGTTCGTGGGGGGAAATCTTAGAATTTCACCATGAACAGGATGATTGAGATGTCGAGGATCTGTTGTTGGGTAAAAACCCATTAGTTTTCTTTTTTAACCATTTGTCATCAAACGAAAAAATGCTGGCGAGAATAAGAAAATGCCGTTTTAATGGCGAGATCTATATCCAACTATCTGAATCACAGACGTGATGAATCGATGTGAGCAACACTTGAATTCATCGAAAACAGATAGAGAGGCATGTCATATGGCAAATCGTTGTAGTAACTCATTGATCACGTGATGTACGTGAACTCAGCATGTACGCGAAATGGTGCACGGCACGTGCTCCATGACGTATGTAATTTCACGTGAATCTAATTACGTGTGTACGTGATCACGTAATCTACGTGAAATAGTGCAAGACATGTGCTCCATAATTTATGTAATTTCACGTGAATCTAATTATTTGCCTACGTGATGACGTTAGTACAAGACACGTGCTTCATGATTTAATTTCACATGAATCTAATTGAATCTGATAACCATTTTGCACCACATTTCAAATTGTCCTCTATTCTAAGTAAGTAAAAACCAATCAAACGCTATTATTTCCACTGAAAAGTACAAGAGCACATAAACATCCATAATCACGTACCAGTCTTGCAGTGGAAAAGCATTCATTGTGACCCAATGCGTCACTGCAGCACTGTGTACACAATGCATTCATCGAATTCTTATTTAAAATCTACATTCACTCTTTTATGTGCAACAAATGACAGGATGAGGCTCCATCAAGCCCACCCCACCCCGCTCAACTCCACCCAACGGGGATTGTTTTCATTGCTAACAACCCAGTCAACCTTAAAGTTTTAATTAGTTCAACTCATTAAATCAATTTGAAAGGTAATTGAGCGGTTGATTTTCAAACGGAGAAAAAAAATAGTCAATCAAGCGAGTCAACAACAGCAGCTGACCCAGCGGACAAGATGCATAATTCATTCCACTTCTGAAGCGGCTCTATTACCGACCTATCTAGATTTACTCAAAGTAAACACTGAGTGTCCCCAAGTGAATCATCGGTACACGCGAACTGTAATCTATTTCTGAAAGAATACGCGATTCAGTCGCGGAAATGATACAAACGCCTTTCTGTCAATCATCATTCAGACTTAGACTTGCTACCAGATGTCGTCCATTAAAGGCGAATCAGAATCACTTTTAGACGCATCTGTCAATCACTCACACACTCACACACAACAACAGTCAAACGTCTATTCGCGGTGTAAGCAGGGAAATTTATTATCTCTAGCGAAATTAACTCACCTCGACTCTCCAAATCTCCAGTCCGGGTGTTTTGCCGGCATTCGCGAATGCTGGATGCATAACTTTTCTTCCTGATGTCGGTTTATCCTTGTCACCTGCAGTTGGTAGGATGCTGCTGGTTTGTACAGCACCTCCGGGACGATTGGGAATGGTACCTGCCGAGCAAACTGTTGCTAGAAGCACTCCCGCAAGAACACTATGGTAGGTGGGAATAGAGAGAGAGACAAGAGAAATTCATTAAAAAAACACGAACCGGCCTGAGGGGAACTAATGTTTGTTTATATTTTCTCGCGAGATAATGTTTCGTTAGGTATTCCGCTCGCCAATGAAGCAAACTACAACTGATGGTGGACAGCTGCCAGAAGCAGCAAGAGCGTCAGTATTGATTTTTTTCTTTTAGTAGTGGGAGATGTGTCGCGTCACGCGATGATATCATATCTCGTGTGAGCAAACGCGTGGAATTCCCATGAACTAGAACGCAAAGACAAGGTTACTTACAGCACACTGGGTGTGCTTGTGTTTTTGAGGATGGGACAGTGGCGGAGAATCTGAAGGGGGCTTGGTCAATGTGGAGTTAATTGATTATGATGGTTTTTTTTAGAGGCGACGGACACATTGGATCATCTTGTGTGAAAAATGATGAACTGAAGAAAGCCGTCAAATAGGAGGATGGAATGGAAAATTTTGAATTTTCATCAGCTTACTCGCAATTAAAGGCTACTTGAGGCGAATATTAGCACTTAGCAATGTTCAATCAGAAGCAGTCTTTGCCTTTCGTTGGAAGCGGTTGAGAGCATACATCTGCTCAATATCTGACGAGATAGGCTTCGGAACTGTGCCACTTTTGACGTCGATATAGCGAACCTAAAACGATAAGCCTGCTCACAGATCTAGAGAGGAACTTTCTAAAATGGTTGCTATCGCTATGGGCCATCGGGCAATCGGAGAGCACGCTATGAAGAATCGTAGGTAACTTCTGTACATATGAGTCACGATCTGCGAACTGTGGAAATCGCAATTTTTTTTCTAATTATGTTCCGAACAAAATGCTGACAAATAAATTAAGTTTATCGACTGCAGCTGGGATGCCAGCCTCCGGTTGGGAAATCGCCGAGCAAATAATTGAATCGCGAAAATAAATGGATCGCTAATTAGGACGTATCTAATTTTTGTGGAGATGTTTCTCGATACAAAAAAGTCGGTAATTAAATGAGCAACTGCTGGCATACCAAGAAGTAAACGCGTGTGATAAAACAAGCAAATGAATCAGTCCGAAAAGTGGTATGGTCTCGTTATGGACGACGTACAATGGTTTTCGCTACTCCACGTGTTTTCAAACACCGGTACGTAATGTTTAAATTATTTTCTGCGGTGGTCCGTGACGACTCATGTGCACAGCGCTAGATAGTGACGGTGCCGGAACTTACACAAATAATTAACAAGGCCATATGTCTTCCAAGTCTCTGATTCATCCTCGCCGGTAACCGGTATTTTCAATTGAACGTGAAAATATTACACGACCATCTACTCTCTAAATGTAAGCTAAACAAAGTATAGAAGTAAGTTACGGACTCAGCGGCTACTTGATAAGTGGATTACTGAAATCTGCATAGCGAGACGCCTGCCTCTTAAAAGATGATGAACAACTGATAACTAGTGCCGGTAAGGCTTTAAATACATCAGTGAACTCAGAAGACAGGTTTGAAAATCAGGAAGGAATAGTATATAGCGATCGAACTACCAGAGGCGAGATTACAGTGGAGCCCTAAGTCAAATTCTCACGACTGGGAGTTCGACTTAGAGAATGGTTTTTTGTATGGAAAATTGAGGGCAATACCAAAATAAGTCTAACAAAAATTTCGAGTTAGATGGAAATTCAAACTAAATAACTATATCTCAAACAGAAATCGAACTTCTTTTCTATTCGAAAGGACCTATCAATTGATATGTCATTCGATGGGACGCGGTGAAATTCAAAACTCAGCTCCAATGCATGTAGTGAGCCACCCTAATTCTACAATCTTCAACCAGATAATTTAATTAATTGCCGAAAACTATCACTTCGGGAATATAGGCGCTATGTGCGGCAGACAGGCGAACGGACGTACACACCACTTTGGGGATGGAACCTAAAAAACTGCTCCAGACAGGTTAGAGTAATGGCTTTGTTTATTACCAACGAATGAAGACTGGTTTAATAGAATAGCAGAAATAATCAAAGTTTGATAAGGAACTGAAACATATGCTAAAATCAAAATGTCAAAATGTGTTCTCACTACACTAACGAACCCTCTGAATAATCGCGACCTTGATGCTTAATGGAGAGAAGCAGTAAATTACTTTATAACTTTTTTCCCAAACTCAAGCTTATGAACGTCAAAACACTGGCGTAATTAGTGGCAATTAAACGAGACAGGAAATGAACACGTATGTGGCTCCCAAAAAAAAAAAAAGAACCAGATGCCGATACAACAGAATAAATACGCCGCTCACTCTCCGATGGTATCAAAGATAAATATTTACATCGCACTCCAGGCACCACTAAGCAAAGCATAGGTGTGAATGCTTAAGTGACTAAAAATAAGTGATTAGGGCCCCCGAGCGCACACTGCCTTACCATTACCTTGTAAATAGTCGTAAATGATTTTGATTGAGTTGAGTGATTTCGTTTTTGCCCTATCTACAACTGTATAAACTTTAATTGCGATATGAACTATGTATGATATTTATTTTTTTATGCAATCGTTTGAAAAGCACACAGCGCACGTCAAGTCGACTTGGTTACCTGAACACAACTGCGACTGGAAGCTTGCTCCAGGGCATTTTTCTGGTTGCCTTCACCATTTCTTCTGATTAGTTTGTTTGTTTTTGTTTATAAATGTATCGCAAAAGTTGCGAGATACACACACGCCGCGATGAGTCACCCACTCGCCAGCACTCTGAAAAGATACAAACAAAAATATGAAAAGAAACACATTTAGAATCAGATACACGCTTGTAGACACATTTGAGATGCGTTAAAAGAAATATATTGGACTTAAAATTGACTATTAATTATATTTTGGTCGTGCGGATTCCTTGGCAAAGGATTAAAGAAACGATAGGCGTTGCAAGGTAGTAAAATGACTTGTGCGAATGTTTGTGAATTTTCAGTTTCTTTCATTTTGCTAATAATAGCCCGAAGCCGAGTAAAAGTAACGTATTGTGCAAGGGAAAGTTGCTCGATTCCGAATTCACACAAACGTCGAAGATGAGATCGTCCAACTGTGACCGAACATTTATGCTGGTTGCATACTGCCTGTGGTCGTGAACTTTTGTTATTTCATGGAATCCAATTGGAAAAAAACCGGTTAAATTCAGATTTGCATTTTTTTGTTTGAAGATTTATGTATAATGGCAGGTAGATATAAGATCCGAGCGATGGTCTTCTTTTTTTTAGCAGACTCTTCGACACACACATTCGAATGGAAACAAATAAAGTCAAGCACATTGCTTGTCATCTTTGCCGGCGGTGTGTTCGATTGAATAAGAACAAAGTACTCAACCACTCAGGCGGAGTGTTTATCTTCTGCAGCGTCGCAGTGCTCCTCTGCGAGCAAAAATATGAAATGCTGATAGTGGTGCGGAGTGACACTCGATATTTCACACAGAATGCAACTTCATCTTCTAGAAGGAGTAAACGATCGAAGATAATTGTGTGCCACATTGCCCAGCTTCCATGGATACATATAATGTGTGTTGAAATAAGATAAAGAATTAAAGGTGTGTTGTTGTAGTTGTTTATGGACATAAAGGTGATCAACCGGTGATCATTGACAAGATTATTTAACAAGATATTTTCCGATCTTGGACATTTTTTTCCGATATGTGGTTTAGGGGAATCCAATTCTTCTACGACGGAAAAGACAAGATGGGACTTAAGACTGTGTCTAGCGCCTTTATAACTTTAAAGAATAACCTTAAAGGGGGCAAAAAAATGGTTGATTAGAGATTCTGAAAAAGGTCGATCACGTTAGTGAACTAACCAAATCTCATTACCCCAGTCTTAGAATTTACCAAACTTGAAAATGAGTACACCTTAAAGATAAGAATGGTCTAAGAGCCCCACTTGGATGATTGACGACGCCCAAAGATGGTATACAGACCGGTCGAAGACAGATAGTGGAGTGGGAGCAGGTATTATGGGAACCCGACATAACTTACACATAATGGGCACGAGAATGTTACTAAACGAGAGTTCCCACGCTTTTTTCAAATCGACCACCATTTTTTGGGGTCGATCTACCAAATTTTGAAAATGTTAAGCCTGAACACAGGCTGTGAGTTACATTTATAGTTAAATATGTCTTCGAAACTAGACACCCAGTGTAGGATTCGACACACATCCTTACAACACCACGGCGACCGATTCATTAAGTATTTAAATTCTATGAGGCAGGTGGGTAGGTGATAGGTTGCCCTGTCGGCACTTTATGTCGTAGCTCACATAGACCAACTTGTTGGGTCCATTGTGTCCTTTTTCTGGGGTGGTTTACCACCGTGAGACCTATTTAAGTTCAAAGAGCATATGAACCGTCACAGATTTTTCAGTTCGACAACGTTTAAGCCCTCTAGCTCTACGAAGTGTTTACCCAAGAACTCCTTAATTTTCTTTGCTAGACACTCGTAGAGCAGATTTTGGATAGATTCTATAACTCCCTGATCTCTTGAGCTTCAGCAATAGTCGTTATGCGGTGAGTTCAGACGCGTAGCATGTTGACTCAGGACTCCTATTAGCATGCGTACATCTAATTGCATTTAAACCGATCAGTGATGTGAATCTCTTTTCGCTCAGCGTCGGCCATAGAGTTATCGCCGTTGTTCCCATATTCAGGCTAAATCATCGAGCTCAGGCTCTATCTAGGGCTTCGCCCTCTAGGTATATGTGGCAGCTTCATTGCTAGATCTTCAGTATCCTTGGTTAGGGTAATAGACTGTGGTCACTATCCATCGCTCTTGCATCTTTACTTTTACTAAGCAATTTAAGACTTAATAGTTTTCCCTAGTCACCTAGTCTTGTTACGATGAGACGTCAACCATTCCAAAAGCCACAAGCATTCTGATGTCCTACTCATCGACACGGAAGCTACCTCTGTCTCTAAGGTTTCAAAGGTTGAAATACCTTATTTCCCTCGAAATGGTGAATGACTCATTTGTAGTTTGAAAAATGAACCGAATACGGAAGGGAAAAATATGCTTCTGATTACCAGATGGGGCTGTTTTTTCTACTCTTTCTCAGCTCTAATCTATCGTTGGGCCTTATCGACTGGATATCTTGAATAGTCTGGAGTTTGAAATTGATTGAGTATCATAGTCACGCTAAGAAAATTGAACGATTCGTTGTTTACTTCTAAATTAGTGATTGCTTAGTCGTAAAAGCATTAATGATTCCTAAGATTACAGACACATTGAGCAGCAAGTCTTGATACATTGTAAGGTAATATTTCTCTCTGACCTATTTCTAATTCAGGAGAAGAACTGCAGTAGAATTAGTGTACTTATTCGTGATTTCGTGCTACTCGCTTAAGTAACAATTCGAGTTTTTTTATGTGTGGCTTCCGTTGGTGCATAATTCAGACCAAGGCTTCGTCTTCTAGTTTTGGTTCTTATGAAGCTAAGCGTCGTATGCTCATATGGGATTGCTAGATATTCTCCCAGCTTCGATCGCACTTTCGCGAGGCTGTCCGCCTTTTCATCAAATCATGCCCAGCTCTCAAAGTGCTCGTTTCTGGTCAAACCCAGTTCAATTCATCGTAAAAGCGGTCAATTTGTGTTGTAATTCGAGCAGCAAAGAGGCTTTCGTTGACGTCAGAACATGCTCCAATGATGGACTACACGACTTTCCGTTTTTCATTTAAAAAAAAAAACACCAATCGAGCATGAAATGACGCTTTTGTATGATATTTGCATGTATTCGCGAATCCATTGGTTCACAAATACCGTAAATAATTCACAACAACACGGATTCTCTCTCTTTAGTTAAACCGAGAACCGAGCCCTCGAATAATGATTCAAATGATGACGACGATTGGAATCAACAATATTGTGAAAAACTCAGCTTTGAGAATCGAGTGAATACTGTGAAAGCGGTAATCCTCGCGTTTATCGTCCCTCGTTTGAACATAAATGGAACTTAACAAGGCCATCGACGTCCGTGCAACATATGCATGTGGCATCAGAATTGCCCGAACAGTGGAGGTCCACCAATTAAAATCGAATGGCTCACTAAGGTGCGTTTCATTACCGTCAAATAGAATAAATGTTCGCCTAACAGTGTTGTGGTAACCTTAGGGGAGCGACGAATTCGCGTAAGCTGCTTAACCACTCGGAAAATGGAATTGAAATAAATAAACCAAAGCGTATTTATTTTCCACAAAAACAGTCGCCGACCAAGAGTGGGGAACGTGATGTACACCTGCAACCGTGAATTTTCAGAAATAATCATTTTCCTGCAAATATAAACGAAAAGTCATACTTCTTGGTATCCCAAATGTTGTGTATTTAATTATCGAGAAAAATCTGAACAAATGACAGCTTTAATATAAAATCCTAATTAAAGATTTCTCTTCTGCGAATCAATTATTCTCTTGGCGAATTGTCAAACTGTGAACGCGATCCACATATACACGACTGAAAATTCGCAAATGCTACTCTTAAATGAGTTGAAGATCCACAAAAAATTTGTATTTCCCAGATTGCAAAGAGGTGCTCAATGAATACGTACGATGCGTCCGAAATCCATACAACCCCACTACGACAACAGCGGAGTTCAATGATTTGTGAATGAACTGTCAAAGTACGAAAAGTTAAAATTTGACCAATCATAAATTCTACCCGTAATCATCGGCTTATTAGAAAACAGTCAGTGCGAAGTTTCTAGTTCACAGCTTGTAAGACGCGGCTCATTTGTACAGCACTTAAGCGCTCTATATTTTATTTTAGCCCCACTTTCTAATGCTTTTATGGGTTACATCTCTGCTGGGGCTATATCAGGTCCTCCATTGTTTTTTTAAATTTGTGGAATTATGTATTGAAACTCTGTGTGCCTTTGGGTCGCTTTGACATATGTAAGGTGATGGTTTGTGAGCATAGGGTGGACCAAAAGTGGACTGTTGGCTATATTCAAAGATCAGGTATGGTTTTGTATTTCAAAATCAATTCTTCAAATGATAATATTAACAACTGAGACCAGGGGAGATTGCCATCTGGCGATTGGAAAACCGATGTGATTGTCCCTCTTTTAAAAAAAAAAACTTCTCCCCGGGAAAGTGTACGCCATAGTATTGGAGTCGCGTTCTAGAGCTATAATCGAGTCTAGGATGGGGGGTGAACAGTGCGACTTTCGTCCCAGCAAAAGTACAGTCGACCAGCTTTTCACTCAAAGAATGGTACTCGTAAAGTCTTGGAACTATAGCTGTTTGTAGGCTGCCCAGTTCCTCGAGGTAAACTCTGGAGTGTTATGCAGAAGGGAATAATGGTTTGAGGACCATGCTGTCTCTATACACAATTCGGATTCTATTAAACGGTGCTAAATCAACACCTTTCATGGTAGGCAATGGATTTCACCAAGGGTGCGTCTTGGTACATATCATTTTTTATTATATTTATGGTTGCAGCGCAGCTGTGCCGTGGTATATTTCACATTGGAGGAGTTGAGGGTAGGTCAATCTTGCAGATGACTTAGTTATCCTCACATCCTCCCAGACGGAACTCCAGCACGCACTCAATAGGCTTGTGGCCGTAAGTGCTTATGCTAGGGTGAAGGTTAACGCGGACAAATCACAGTTTATGGTAAATTTCAAGGAGCATCTGGAGCAGTTCAAATATATCGGGGTCTTTTTCACGAGTAGTGCTGAGCTTTCCTGCAGAACTGACCAAGCTGGCTAAATTTTGAAACAACTTGAATGATCTGTAATCAGGATGGCCGAGAATGGTGTCAATGCCAAGATAGCGGACTTCAACTCAGTCCTTGTTCCAAATCTCACCTATGGTCATGACATTTGGGTGATGACCAAAAAAATAAGATCACGAATACAAGTTGCCGAAATGAGATTTCTTTGTGCTGTTGTGTGAGTTACTCGCCGAGATAGGGTGAGAAACACGGCAGCACGCGAGGGACTTAGCTCCTGATTCGAACAGAATTGGCTATGTTTCGGTGGTTTGTTCGCGTGGCATGAATGAACCCACCATCACGACTTCCGAGACGTGCCTTAAATGCACCCTTTCATCACCTTTCATCATCTCTTGGCAGTCCCAGGACGAAGTGGTTGGGTCAAGTCCAAAAACTCGCCTGATTACATTTGGGCATAGTCAGAGTCGACGGTTGAAGATCGAGTGGCCTGAAGTTCTCTCGTGCGTGCTCTGCCCCTGCAACCGCTTTAGTAGATCAGACGATGATGATTACTTTAATGCATTCTCATCACAGTTGACACACCACTTTAAATGTGGCTTGTTTTAAGTAAAACATTCAAATCTGCGCTCAGTAGTGTGTGGCAAAAATAGTGTTCATCCAACTTTCCTTTCAGAAGCACTTTTAAATTAAATGGCACATCCAGAGCCATCATCGACTTTGGCCAACCGGTTCTTTCAATTCTCGATTTTATGCCAGACTATATTTTTGCTCACGCCATCAAGACCGATAAACGTGTTTATCCGTAGAAGACAACCTATTAATTGGTGTTCTTTTCAACATAACTTCTCAATAGGCACCTAAGACCGACGGGACGTGCGTTGTAAAATCTTTATGTTTGCAAATATATATGGGTCATGGAAAGTGGGCATTTAAAACAAGAATGTCAACGCGGGTTCCTCAGAAACTCAAGAAACTTACATAATAGATGTGTGAATACGAAATAACGACCTTTTTTAGTTCAAATCTTCACAAGAACGGAGGAACTGTTTAGAAAGTCCCTTATGCATCGATCCAAATAAGTACGAAGTATGTACGAAGGGTGGGACATAATTTCCCAATTTTTATTTTGCAAGCAGTTTTCTTTTATTTCGCTTGCAGGCAATGAGTGAGCACAGATGAGGATGTAGCGGAAGCCGCAACGAAACATCATTTAGCACTCTATTAAAGGAAAACCAATCGAAGGCGCTGAATGACTCGCGAACTCGGAATGCACACATCAAGGGAGTAGTCAAAGTTGAGTAGTAGCGAACGAGAAGAAATAGTGCCATTCGGTTGCAATCATCCTCGCTGTACGAAACGATTAAAAAAACCAATATTAAGTGTAAGTCCACAAATCGGGTGTTATTTAATTGTACATCCACACATATAATTCAATGAAAAAATTAGCTCCGCTAAGAGCACGGTCCCACAACATTTTCACGTCCCTACCTCTTTCAAGTCACTGGCAATGCTCAAGGAGTGTAACTGTCTAAAAAACGCATCTCAAACTTGGCCGTTCGGAGTCATCTTAAAACTGTCAGCCCCTTCCACTCGTGAGAGAGACAACACGAATGGTTGTTGAGAAGCTAGGCCTTGGCCCTCTATGGGCTGTAAGCCACCAACATTAGTATTATTATTAAGAGCACGGTTAACTACTCTTCTTCTCAATCGGCCTAGTGAAAGTCGGAGTCTTTATTCTGAAGTCCTGCCGTGACGGAGGAACCGAAACCAAACAGGTCTCTAATGAATTCGGGAACCCGAACCAGCTACAATACGGGCGAAGATTAACATCCCACACCCACCGAGACATGAAAAGTCTAGTCGTGCCTCGATGATATGGAACCGTTCCTTTCCTTATCTTTATTTTTTTTTTTTTGTCTCTCCCAGGGCTCAGGGAGGTTTGGAGACTTTCAATAGTTTTGCGAGCCGCTCTGTGTCTTTATATCATAATGCTTACAATTTTGAATCCTATTTGACGAAATCTCAACTTTTAAAACGAACAGTGTTGACATGTCCTTTGAATCGGAACGTATTCACCATAAATTGTTATTAGCAATCGACACCCTACGCTCCGGTTCCTTTTTAATAAAAATGCAATAAAACAGCTCGCAAAGGGTTTTTTTTTTTGATTTGAGTCCCACGCCGTTGTTGTTGAGTATGATCCTACAGTTATTTTCAAAGCATGTTACCACGTGGTTAATTCGATAGAAGAAGAGATCCATGACAGATGTTAGCAAACCAACGTTGAATGTTGCGTTCGTTTACCGCTAAATCTTGATCCATTCTCGAATTCCAAAGGCTCCTTACTTTTTTTTAACACGAAACTATTTCAGTTTAATTTTACTGCGACTTAGGCCCAAGGTCGAAAAATCATCGAAACATTTTGGAAAGTCGGAGAAGCGATTTTTGGTGACCCGCATCGAAATTGTAATATATTCCATTTTTAAAGAACTTTGGTCATCATTAGTCAAGAATATGTTTAAAAATCAATGTTTGGTCCATATGTGCCAATGTTCGTACAAAATACTTGAAAAGGGGAAGCAATCACAATCTAAATGGACAAACTAATGACTCTTTAGACTTCCATCGCAAAACATAGAATTAGTTCGTGAATGTGTTGCCAAGTTTACAGGAAAATCGAATATGTGGACATTGAGAAACACATCAACGACAGGTTTTATTGCAATAGCGGCATTCACACTCAAAAATTTGTCGATATGATTTGCTTGACAACCGTGCTTGATGGGCCAAATCGTCAATATGAGCGCGAAAGTTGACAGACTTGTAGTACGGTAGACACAGTATTTTGACTTTGACCAAACTGACATCAAGCAAATCGTATCGAAAAAATGGTTGAGTGTGAATGCCGCTAATATCAAGCTGCATGCACATCTACGAATTCAACGCTGACGTTTGGCTCCACCACATCAGATGGAGGTTACTGTTGCGATGCAAATTAATTCATCCGTGGCAGCGTATGAAAGTAGAAAGGTACCTGTAGCAATTTTGAATGCACCTCTGAAGGCAGGTAGCCAATACTGATCGTGTTAACTGAATAGCAATGTAAGTCAAGTCTGTGGTTCATCGTGAATTATTACACCAGTGAGTGTAACCGTGTGTGCTTGCTGGTACTTCGTGGGTGATGAAAGTACTTGATTTACTTGTCTGCTGACTTTCGTCATGAATGCATGAAACCGTAAACAGTTTTTTGACTGATTTATGTGAAACAGAAATTTTGAAACTGAGCAGAATTTGTGACTCACTCGACACGATGCGATGACAACATTTTTTATGATTATGTTAAAATTTACGTTACACTGCCAAGGAAAAGTGGAACGATCGCGGCTAGATTATTATTACAACAATTTGCATCAGTTTCTACTACAAATCGAGGTAAATATTAAACAGATAAAAAAGAGTAATAAATGTAAAAAAAAATGTTGTTCACTCACTGCACCCTGTACCGATTAAAGTTCAAGAGTATCTAACTATAAAATTATTTCGTTTATTTTTAGTTAATCACGTTCTAGGAAATCTATTAATTTATGGGGAAAAAGAACGACAGCAGCTGATGTGAATTAACACTCAGTTCTGAGCGCGTCTGGTTAACACAAGGTGATCAGATTCCAAAGTGTTGTGATAATTAAATTCGAAGATCGTGGTTGTATCATCTGCAGCTAAATATTTTGAATGTATGCGTAATGTAAACTACACTTGAAAATTTAAAATTGCTGAGAAAACCACTCTACTTGGATGATAATTCGTGATGTGTTGAACATTTCAAGATCAAAAACGCAAACAAAACAATTTATAGAATTCAACGCGTACACTGATAACACAGTGACCTTCATTCCCTTATCGGCCTTAAGTTTCGTTTCACTATCTTCTCAACTCAATCAGCATTGACCGGAATGCGGAGAAGGATGTCGATGTCATTAATCATAAGGCATCGTGCTCCCTCACTCCGTCAAACTAAACCGACGAAACAAAGTGATGTTTGTCGTCTCGTTTTTTTTTTTTTCTTTCGAAAATTTATTTGTACGGCTATGATGGTGAGTTCCTAAGCCTGTCTAAGACCATAATTACATTTTTGTTGTGATAAATACCAAGCCCATCTATCAGCATCAGCCATCCGGGCAGAGTGCCTATTGTTGCGTATACGGCACAGTGCCTGGTTGGCTATATAAATGTACCCACGAACGTGCCGCTCATCATTTTTGGGATAAATCTATTCACCCTCTCACCGAATGGATTCATCTAATGGCACATAGCACTTAAGATGCAACAAAAACTTGAAAACATAATAATCATAAGAGGGGGCGGCCGGCAGGGCCATGCCAGACATGCCTGACCTTATGCCCAAATTGATGTTGAACTTCAATTACTTGCGTTGAATACTAATGACGTCTCGTATTCAGACACTACTTACCCGTTAAGTTGATGCCGCAAGAATCTGGTTTCAGGGGAAACAAAAAAAAAATAACAACTTTCTTAACACATCTTAATCACTTGAACTGCAGATTCTAGGGAAGCGATTAATCGCGGAGCAATGGGTCATAAACGGGAACAAAAACTGGCGAAATTTGTTGTTAAAAATTAATGACAACCGGTTGTTGAACTTGACAGTGTAACAGAATCCAGCCAGCCACCGGGATTCAGTAATGTTTCGCAAATGTCGCACATTACAATCGTCAATGGGATGTATTTATGTGCGCCGTAGACGTTTCCACAATTATTGAGGTAAACTAGGTACTTGTCGCGGTTGTTAATTTTATTATTACCAATAGCGTTAGGATACTGTTTCTATATATGGATCGGTGCCGTACATGCTCCTCAGCTCTTCAAGGTTTCATGACATCATCTCAGTGTGTGCATTAAATAACTCAATAACTGACTCAGAATATAATAGACCGGATGGAGTCGTATATGTCTGTATAAAATTACATTTGAAGTGCTGTCAGTTGAATCAAAGCAAGCGAACTCCTTGAAGTCTGAATCACTAGAATCCATTAATCAGATTAGATGTACATGTTCAGGTATTGCAGGTGCGATCGATGGAAGTATTCACGTCCTACCGTGCAAATATAGATCTTTTCAAAAGCATCGCCTGCTAAAACTGACTTGGTAGTCCGTCAATCTGGAGGCTGCAACCAAAGGCAAGCATTCTAAACGATTTTTCAGTGATGCAGGGTGGAGATTGGCATAACATTCTCTGTTGCGACGTCAATAAATGTACGCTCAAACTAGGGTACTGAACTTTCTTTTCAGAGCAGGGAGTGGTGAAGGCTGCCGCAACAGGAAATTGTCTCCATCGGGCCAAACGTGAACTCCACAAATGGCACCTTCGTAGTGTTGCGAAATAGAATCGCCCTTGGCGACAGTTGCAGCTTGAGTCTGTCGAAACAACTTGGGTCACGCTCTTCAAACCTCTGAATTTGCTAGTCTTGCTATATTGTGTCGAATGCTTAACGATAACGAAACAAGAGCTGATTCCTAGTACCTTTCAATGAAAAAAATCTATTCCTGCTATATGTACGAAGGTGAATGGAGAAGGAGCCAGGCCACATTGAGGGCAAAAATCCGGCAACTACACTGGCTCGGCCACATCGAGTGCACATCGAGTGGACAACAACGCTCCTGCAAAGAGGGTCTTCGAATCCGAGCCTCCTGATTCGAGAAGGAGATGAAGTAAAGACCAAGTGATCCCGGACGCAAAATTAATGGACAATTGGAGGTAGTCTGTCGAGAACTGTCACGGATGGGTGGCAGCGTTACCACAGACTCAGCAAACAGGGTGCTCGAAACCGAGTCTTCTGGTTCAAACAGCAAACTAACCTCCTGATGACTGAAGGCAGACTGCCGGAGTTTCTTCTGCTTCAGGTAAGCTCCTAAATGACAACCCAATTTATCAGCTGTTTGTTCTTTAATTATTTCTGCTGAATCACTTTGGTTGTCAAATTCAATTCAGTCATTCTCAAATGTCAGTTGACACAAAAAGGGGAAGTGTCAGCTTAAAGCGGCTCTCGCACTCGATTTTCTCGATTTTTTCGAACATGTCGTAAAATCCTTGCGGGAAACTGCTAGATAGCGAGATCCTACGTTTTATGACACTCCTTTAATTTCTCTCAAAAAACCACCAAGCTGTATTTTGTGAATGTGTTGTGTATTGAACGACAACGCTAGAAGCAATGCTCTATTATGTATCATGCATAAATCATTTTCGATCGTCAGTGGAAAGTGCTGCCTTAAGAGGAAGTTGGTACATTTGAAGTAACCGGATACCCGGTATAAAAACCAATAGCTTTGCTTTGGACGCAAGGCGGCTTGTTCGTAGGTAGAAGGCAGATATACTCTCCGACGGTCGCAAGTAACACCGGGACATGAATTCTTTCCGATTTCATGATTGAAATACAGGGTGCGCCATTTATTGTTGTTTTTTTTTAATCAGAGGTTATTTTGACACTGACAGCTGTTTCAGTTTTGACAGCGTACCTCCGCGGAACGAAGTGAGTCGTTTTACGCTTGAACAACCTTGGGAAATATTGAAAACTTATTTCCAAAGTGAACGCTGTGTAGCCCAAACTGCGCATATTTTAAAAAGAAGAAGTTTCTACAGAAATCACCGTGATTACTGTATGCACGTTTGAGCAAAATGTTCGTGAGAATTGTAGTAGACAGCAGTCATGGTCCCCGTCGTCGTTCGGTGCGCACAGATGAGAATGTGGCCTTCTTCGAAATGAGGCTGGCAACAACGTTTCAGTCAACGATAGGCGTTACTGAGCCATGTTAACCGACTTTTTTTTACTGAAAGTGAAGACATGTATTTGAATGACTTCTGGTTCACGCAGGATGGCGCGCCTTGTCACACAGCCCATGCCAAAATCGATCTTTTACGCACTAAATCCAAATCGTGTTATCAGCCGTCATGGCCATGTCAATTGGACGCCTCGGAGCTGCGATTTGACCCCTATTGGCTTTTTTTTATGGGGAACCGTGAAGGGCCGATGTTATTCCGGTAATACCGAAACGATTCAAGCACTTACGGCCAATATTATCCAAGCAATCCGTGAGCTACAGCCCGAAACCATCAACAAGGTCTTGGAAAATTGGGGTGTCAGAATGTGCTACAGCGAAGCGTATTATGGTTCTTACTAATAAAACCATAATACGTGCAAAAAAAAAATAATTTTGTTCATTTTATTGCATTTTTCAAAATAAACTTCTGTTGAGCCCACACTGTACAATGCTATTTGGTGCTTGGTGATACCGACGAATGGCCTCCCACTCCCAGTAAAAGCAATACAAAAACATACGCCGAACTACTGCGTTGTTCCTAGATTTCTTAAAAAAAATAAGAGCAATGATAACAACCAACACGGGAGAGGGTGCTTCCCTTGTAATTGTTTGTGTTTTTTTTTTGCGTGTCACCTGAGATTTGAGGAAAGAAAAACAGCTAAATTTTGTTTGTCAATTTAAAATATGCGTTGATGAACTAACTACCGAACGCTAAGACGGTAGCAGCGCCTCGCATTAAAAAAAACTATTAAATAAACCTGTAGAGTCATGCGGAACAACAGAACGGCCGGAGAATACGCAATAACTTGCCATTCGGTGCGGAAGATTAGCTGGACGATGAAACATCACCACACACTTGTATTTTCATATTTCGCTTACATACACAGAGTCTTCAATGGGTTTTCATATTTGTTCGTCTCGAAGCTGGTCAACTTGATCATTTGTTGCAACTTGGTTTACCACGAATTTCGAGAGTGCATTCTCTTCACTAGAATGCTGATATCTAAATATACTATTCAAATGCAATTTTCTTCAAAACAGTGGTTTCTGAATTCGGGTTTTCAAAGTAGCGATAAGTAGCAACAACGCTTGGGTTATGACAGCTAATGCTGTCAATAAAATTGAGAGACTCGACCATGTAAGACATTGCCACTACTTGAATGTCAGCAACACCCACTCTCCTCTTTTCACGGTAAAAGCATAAAACACTCGTATGCTGGCTTGCTATTCCACTAGTCTGTTGACTCCTCATTGCGGTGGAGAGCTTTTGTTTTGATAATAATGATTAGTCAAAATCACGTTTGGCAACCTGCGCTTTTACTAATTACTGACATAAGCTAATTAGCAGATGTGCATGCGATTATGCGAAAAATAAATAATAGCCCATTCGAAATGAAAACTCGTTTCAGTCCATTTGTAAGCGCGATCAATTGTCTGATGCCTCAATTGTTCGGCTCAAGTATGCTTCACTCGCGGTTCGTTCATAGAATTCAAGCAGCATTTCCATTTCATTTGCAAGAGGTGCATTAAATCATTCCCGTGGCACTCAACGATTAGGCGTTCGATTTAAATGAGTGAAAAAAAAAGCACAAACGGCCGATAACCTGTCAATAAGTTTCACCACACACTCATCTAAGCTTCGGCGCCCCATTCACACTCAACAACAATGCATAACACCTCCGATTGCATTATATTTTCCACGAAATCATCAAGGCAAGTTTTGGTGAACGACGCCATAACAACATCATCAATTTGTCAGCCACTCAGCAAATTGGCGACAATTGTCGATTACAAGTGCCAGTGGAAGTGTGCAACGCAGAGAACAAACTAAATGGATCAGAACACCGCAGCTCAGGCCCGGCCCACGATAAGGAAATGCCTCAACCAATCTACTCAAACCCATCGCTCGAAAGGCCTCTACACAAAGGTCAGTGTTAAATCGGCAAGTTTATGCATGCCATACACTGACGCTATCAATCGTCGCGTCGTAACGCAGACCGACGGATCTGCCCCACCACGCGAGCGCAAATGAATTTCCGCCAATTCAATTAGAATTCCCGTCAGGTTTTCTCAATTAATCCCCCCGTAAAATGTCGAAAATCACACTGAACCGAAATTTGATATTTTTCGATGTTCGCGCCAATGCCATTAATCACTTCAATCTGACGTGCAATCGATACTACTGTTTTTTTCGCTCGCTCGCCAAGTCACGCACTTTTGTAAGCTGGAGTTAATTAAACACCTATCGGCAGCAATGCACAGAAGGGAACAGCAGAAAACTGAGCGAAATCAATGAGAAACACCGCCGACGCCAGTATCCGTGGGTCATTTGGGCACACTGTCACAAAACAATTTACACCTCAAACTTGATGGGTGGCTACTTACGTTTGCGTTTCGAAATTCGAAATATACCTAGAAAGCAGCAAGACAAGACAACCTTTGGCACAGTGACTTTGTAGATGCTTTGGGCACAAGCACTGGAAACAAACTAAATCCGCGAGCTCTGCTAGACACTTATATCACTTCCATTTGGCTCAAGCCAGTTGATCGTCGCCAAGATCATCAGCGTTTCAGCGGCTTGGTGGGGACGTTGCCGCACGACGCGACGGGAGCGGGATGCTTGGGATTTGACCGATTGATAGAGCGAGTTCAATAGAATCGTTGATAAGCGGCTTAATATTTTCAATGCAGATTGTAAATATGTAATCAATCTTGCTGTTTTGAGACTCATTTTCACTGATTAGCTCTGAATTCGGCTTGGGCACGTCTCAGAGATGAGATAAGTGAGGACGTTCTTTAGAATTGTTAGGCGCGGGCTTTGGAGTGTGCTTTGTTGTGAATTTCACTGTTTTTGTTTGACTTTGTAATCAAGGTTATGACGGGAATTCACAGTGAATTCACTGTCTGATAACTTATAGGTGGAGCAACGCCTTGATTTATCCATGCATCTGAATGGCAAATGTTTCCTTCAACAAGCGGAGAGGGTATTCTTAATGGGGTCAAACTGTAAGCAAAGTTTGGAGCGACATCAAACCTGAGAATTCATCTCTTTTAGTTCAAAATTGATATTGAGATTCACCGTGGCATTGTGGGTAAGTGGATCCGATCATACACTGAATGATCGACGTCGGGAACACGAACTTTCATATTCGCTCCACCACCGCTCTCAAATACAATTTTCAGAGAGTATAAATGGCAAGAAAATGTACTCAAACATTCGTCGTTGGAGCTAGTTTGCGTCTGAACGAGGGAGGCGATGGAGGGCTGTAGCCCTACTCGACTGAGTGAATGAGTTGTGGCGCTACAGTCCGGAATGGACGTGGACTTCAACTAGCAAGCCTGTCCAACCAGCGCAACAAGTTCATTGGGATCCTGCTCCACTTGTGTGCACCACCTTAGACGTTGCCGTCTTGTGTTGTGTTTTCCGACAGGCTCGGAGTACTCTACGCTTTGGCAGTGAGTTTTTATCCAAAGGGAGGAGAGGTTATATTGTTTGCCTTACTAATAGTTTAGACCCTCTTAGGTCGCTACAGTCCAAGGGGGCCTCACAAAATCCCTCTCCATCTAGCACGATCTCTCGCAAGCTGTCTTCAGCTTCACACACATCAAGCCGGCTGAGGACCCCCTTGACTTGTGTGAACCACCTTGTGCGTGGACGTCCTCTGTTGCGTAATCCCACAGGCTCAGAGTCGAAGATTCTCCGGGCCGGAGTTAAGTTGTCCATACGCCATGGGCTAGCCATCTTATGCCTTGGATCGGCAGACGTCTGGCTAGACTTGTGTAGCTCTACGCACTGTTCGTGGTTGAATCTTCTGACATCAACGCAAACAGGACTAAGTATCGCGCACAGAACTTTTCTCTCGAAGAGACCAAGCTCTTCCTCCGCTTTTGGTATTGACGTATAGTCATGCCTCTGGCCCGTAGGACAAGACGAGGATATTCAGGGTCTTATACAAAGTCAACTTGGTCTTCCGAGAAAGGGAAGAGCCCAAAAAAATAGCGGACGGTAAGAGTTATTTTGCCTTTCATCTCGGTACTGATGTTGTTTGTACTGTTTACCGCGGGTTCAAGGTAGACAAAGTCTTTCACTACCTGGAAGTTATAGCTGCCTAGTGTGACATTCTGGCCGAGTCGTCGATATGATGATGATTCTTTCTCGTTGACAGCATACATATATGTACGTTGTTGTATCCTCGTTTCCCTCCAGACCCATTTTAGCCGCTTTCGTTTCAATGCCAAGAAACGCCTCATTGACGGCTCGCTGTGTTCGACTCATCACGTCAATGTCGTATGCTTACAATTGTACGAACTTTTGGTAGATCGTGCCTCTTGTGTTGGCTAGTGAGATTTGCACGATCTTCTCAATAAAGTTAATGAAGTCCGACGACAGCGCCTCGCCTTGTCAAAAGGCTTTTTAGACATTGAAGGTCTCGGTGAGTTCGTTACCGACCTTGTGGGGCAGCGAGTCATCCTGCTCAGTCTGACGAGTTTGGCAGTAATGTCAAAACTTGACGTGGCGCTGTAAGTCTCGTCTCTATAGACGCTGGCAACTGCTTTGAAATCGACGAATAAGTGGTGTGTGACGATTTTGACATACCTGCCAATTAAATAGATCCAAATCAGTGGCATACAGCTAAGCACCTCCAAGCATAGGCAATTAGCACCTACTGCGGTAACATCGGAATGACACATCTGGATGAAGGCACAACAGCCACGAGACTTAGCTGAACCTAAAAATGGCACATGTGGATCTATACATGTGTTTCAACTGTGCTCTCATCGATGTGAAAATGCTTTGAACCAAAAATAAAGTAAAGATAAACATCATCAAACTCGTCTAGTAATCGGGGCAAAATAAAAACAAATTTCATTCCAGTTCTGATTTCTTAAAATTTTGCTTGAGTTTGAGTATACACATAAGAAACTCATAGTAAACGGAGAGAATGCAGTTCTTGAATTACAAAATGGGTGAGTTGGCCAAAGCCGTGTAAGCACTATAAAGCCTCTATGAGAAGGTATCACAAAAGTAATAAAGTTTTTGTCGGAGGTTTTTTGAACGCTACACTGGAGCACTCAGACTCAAAAACTGGTCCATTGCTTTGCAAACCTGGTTCTTCCGTTGAACTTACTGTGTTTCCTGTTCTCGATCTATTGATAATTTTAGATGTCTATTTCGACCATTTCATAGCCATTCGTCGGCTTGTAGATATTGTAGGATATCTCCTATAATTCCACTAGAAAAACTTGTTTCTGCTTGGGCGGGGCATGTTTCGAGGTAGTACAGCATTGTTCCCTCTTCCTCCTCATGCAGCATCTACAAAAGTCATGTTTTGGAGTAAGCGTCGAGTAAAAATGAGCCCTTACACTTTTCGCTCATCGATCACTGTTATCGCTACAGGAATCAAATTAACGACCTATTCTCTGGTCGTAATTTCGTTTAAATTTATCTGAAAATAAAAATAAATAAGATCAGACTGCTGGAAGAAATCACGGCTCGTGCAATATGTCTTGTGATTAGCTTAATAAAATTATTATCTGTCCTGTCCAAGTTTGCCTCGTTGTACAGGATCTCGTTAGGAAAGAACTTCTTGTAATCTGTCAGACCGAAAACAGGTCCGAATACACACAACCGCATCTTTTCCATCTAGGCTTGACTCACGTTGAACCACGGTGGACAACCATACGGCACAACTGGCGGTATGAGGGCCATGTGGAGATTAACTTCATCTTGGCTTTAAGTTGGTTATTGTAAAACAAACCCCTTGCCACAGGAAAGGCACTTTCAGCTTTCGTCAGAGCAATATCTGTACGTTTGTCCAAATACAGATATTGATCCAATCAAATGCCAAGATACCTTTCTACACTTTTCACAGCTAACGCCCAGCCCTGCGGGTCAACAACGCCGAACGTACGCCAGTTTGTGTGCGTATCCATGTCCATGTCCATGCCATGTACAGTGGGGTCCTCAAAAGTCAACATTCAGTCTACGCAAAATCGCTGAATATTTGTTTGGTCTGCCAAGGGGTTGCCTAACCGAGGACGATGGAATCGCATTCAAGGCATGTCTCGAGGACATTCGTGCCACGTGCTGAAACCATCGAAGCACAGCCCTTTCCGTTCGAAGAAGCAGGTCGTCAACGTTGAGTTCTTTGCGCAATGCCGAATTTCTCACCCCATCACGGAGAGTAACTCCCACAACAGCGCGAAGAAATCTCATCTTGGCACGTTGCATTGATCTTATTCTTTCGATCACTACCCCAATTTCATAACAATTCTAAACTTGGCATTACTGCGCACGCATTTTGTAGTCCGTACAAATATAAAGTAGCTAGCCTATTACGATACATGTATCGAACGCTGCAAATGGTTCAATACATCTAAAGCATGTGGCAACAGAATGAACTCAGTTTGGTCTAGTAGGTGCATTTGTATGCCATTTTGACTTAACTACCCAGATTCCTACAGACTTGTGCATCCCCAGAAAATATGGAATAGACATTTTTTTCTTAATCTGTAAGGTGCGGACCTTGAAGTTTTTGAGGCAGCTGGAGATGATCTGGTTGGACGTATGCACCAGCTCATCTGTAGGACATGGTCGGAGGAAAGTAAGGCCGACGAGTGGAATCCCATTATCGTTTGCCCGATCGCCAAGAAAGGACTGACTGCGCTAACAATAGAGGGATGAGTCTCCTTAACATCGCGTGCAGGATGTCTGCAGTTTTATGTGCTCGCCTGAAGCCGTTGACAAAGAATCAGTGTCGTCAGGCCTTCAAAGTTCACAAAAGACCATATCTTCGCACTACGGCAGATCCTGGTGAAGACGCAAGCAGTTCACATCGACACTTACCACATATTCATCGATTTAAAGCCCACATATGGCAGCGTGCATAGAGACGTGCTTCTTTTATTTCCTAAATGAGATTGTCTTTAGCCTTCTGAAGCCAACCTTGTTAGAATTCCACATAATGGCCTTATGTGGCCATATGATTTTGCTGAAAATACTGCTAGGAGATGGGTTATTTTCTTGGAATTAGTATATCTCAGTGGTCTTTCAGTTAACCCCTAATAAACCCACTAAAAGGTGAAGCTAAATATCTAGGTGTTATCTTGGATAGAAAACTTCTCTGGAAAAAACACATTCAACTACCAAGGCGCTGTCAGTTTTCAGGCAGTGTGAGGGAATTTTCGGCAAGTCTTGGTACATCCAAAGGGATCTTTTTGGTGATAACCAAAAGATCCCTTTGGATGTACATGGTTACGGTGAGGCCTCTTCTATCATATGGAGTTTGGTGAAATAAGCTTTCGCGTGAATACGTAACTGCTGCTTTCACTAAGTTTCAAAGAACGGTTTGTGACGGCTGCATAGCGGCCACATCATGGGGTGCACTCTCAAGGCCATCTTCCGTTTAAAAAGAAGTTGTCTTTGGTACAACTCGCACTGGAGTTTAGATGACCTAGCGCATCGCATTTCTTTTGACCACTCATGGATATGCCTTCTGACGCAAGGACACCAGCAATCCAGCTGTGACGCACATACAAAGTCGACTTTCCCTGCACTGAGGACTGGCTTCGGCCAGAATATGAGTCATGAAAAGAATATAGTCGAATCTTCGAGGATGGTTCCAAGACCAATGAAGGATCTGGCGCTAGCGCTTTCGTAGAGAGCTACAACACTAGACTCCACACCTCATTAGGTAAATTTGCGTCGGTCTTTCAAGCGGAAACCTATGCGATCCTACCCTTTAACCACATCCAGGATAGACCAAGAATGCAAGTCTTCTCTAAATTGGATCGGCAGGTTCAATACGCTAAGACTTGTCTGGGTCCCGGGTCACCACGGTATCACGGGAAATCAGATCGCCGATGAACTTGCTAGACAAGGATCAGATGAGATACACTTAGGACCCGAACCTGCGTTGGGACTACCCGCGTCCTCGGTTAGGTCTTCCATCGATGGCTGGGCTTTTCGAGAGCACAACCGGAGGTGACGTGACTGTCCATGATGTAGACAAACCAAGCGCATTCTTGTTATCTCTTAACAGAAAAGACTGCAGACGAATTACCGGCGTACTAACGGGCCACTACACCTTCGCCAAACACAAAAAGGTGCTTGGCCTAAGCGATGAAACCCCCTGCGACGCCTGTGGAGAAGACGACGACACTGCAGAGCACTTCCTCTGCAACTGTCTCGCCTTTGCTCGGATCAGGTGGCAGTTATTTGGTGCTGATGAGGTGAGAGCCGATGATGTAGGCTCCTCATCACAAGAGCGCCTGCTGGCATGCGGAATACCATGAAAATCCATTAAATGTTGGTTGCTACCTGGTAGTGCAATGGACCAGTTTTTGAGTCTGAGTGCTCCAGTGTAGTGTTCAAAAACCTCCGACAAAAAAGAGAGCCCAGTGCACCACAATGGTCTAAGTGGAGCCCAGCTTATACACAGTCAGCCTACCTAACCACTTCAGATTATGTGATAACCAGTAGTTCTCCATTAAGACGGCTTCTGTCATAACATCTGCAGTTTAAACATTTTTTAAATTGATTTTTTCTGAAAATCCAGCTTCAATCTGTGTGAGAAAACTCCCTGCCACAGGAACTTAAAGCCCCAAATATAGAAAACTGTTTCTAGTAGACCTATTAGACATGTGCCTCAACAATCTGCGTCGAGAGTAGTACAATTCATTAAATAACTTTGCTTTTCATTTGTTTAATCTCGTCAGTTTGTGTCACGGAAATTGCTGGTGATCTGAATGAATAACCCCACTTCCCGACATGTCGGAAACAGCCTTTTTGCTTTCCTCCAATAAAGTATTGACCATTGCACTTTATTCGCATTCCCATCAGATAATCAATCAATTTCTCATTGCGACTGTAGGTTCGAATAATCTCAATTCCGATGAAAATCCGAGTTTAATTTGGTCTTTTTGATGCACTGACCAAAACAAAACAAAATATTTCCAGGAAATCCCCTGTCAGCAGCTCGATAAGAACTTCGGCGAAATAAGACACAAGTCAATCAACAGGACGTAGAAATTGTTTCCACGAAAATTGAAAACGAATTTCATTCAGATCTCGTTATCAACGTCAGGCGTCGTTACGTATGTACACATGTAAGTATTTATTTACTAAAGCTAAGTACGGACAACAAAAGTACGAGTGAATAAAAACATTTTAGTAATCGGCCGCTGTGTTGGACAAGTAATCGCGTCGACCGATATTCGAAGCTTGCTTGCTTTGCACCGCCTCTAGCTTTGGACAATCGGTGATCCTGTGACCCAAACCGCCACAGTAGCTGCAACCGTGCGAGTCTCCCAGATCCAGGTACTTCTCTGATTCTGGACACAGTTCGGCGAGGAACGGTGGGACTTTTTGCTTCGCTTCGATAAGCAGATGCTTGAGGTCAAGCAGAACGGACTGCTCAGTGGTTTTGTTCACGAATGTCGTTGCCAGGCCCATTGTATTTGAACGACCAGTACGTCCAATGCGATGCACATAGTTCTCCACATCATCGGGCATATCGTAGTTGATGACGTGCTGAACATTGGGGAAATCCAAACCCTTTGAAGCAACGTCCGTGGCGACTAGGACGTCTTTTTGCTCATTCCGATAGGCTTCAACTGCGCGAGACCGTTCCTCTTGGTCTTTTCCACCGTGAATGGCAACCGCTTCAACTCCCTTCAGCAGAAGGTACTCGTGAATGGAGTCCACGTCCTGTTTCTTTTCGGCGAATATCAGCACCGGCGGTTGTGTCTTCTGCAGGCACTCGAGCAGGTACACCACCTTTGCCTCTTGCTTCACATATTCCACCTCTTGGATGACGTTTATTGATGCGGCTCCAGCTCGTCCGACATTTATCGTCACTGGCTGCACCAAGGCGGAGCGCGCGAAATTCTGAATCTTCTTTGGCATAGTGGCCGAGAAGAGCAACGTTTGTCGTTGGCCCTTGAAGAAGGAGAATATTGTTCGGACATCTTCTTCGAAGCCCATGTCAATCATGCGATCAGCTTCGTCCATGCACAGGTACCGACAGATGTGTAGAGAGACGATTTTCTTATCCAACATGTCCATGAGACGACCGGGAGTAGCCACCATAATATGAACTCCTCGAGATATGACATCTGCTGCCTCTGAAACTGGAAGACCACCGATGGCCAAGCAACTTCGGATCTCAGGCATTCCACTTCCCTCCAGCTGCTTACAATAGTACTGCAAAACATAGAATGACGTGAAATCTGTATGGGGGGGGGGGGGAAGTAATCGTTAACTTACCACGATGATGTCGTGTGTTTGCTTGGCCAATTCCCTCGATGGACAGATAATCAGACCATACGGGCCTTCGTTCTTTATGAACGGCATCCGTACCTCCTGTTCGAGCACAAACATTATCAAAGGCAGCACAAAGACCAACGTTTTTCCAGATCCAGTGAAGGCAATGCCAATCAAATCACGGCCGGACAGTACAGTCGGAATACCCTGCACCTGAATCGGGGAGGGTTTCTTGATGTTCTTCTTGTCCAAACCGCCTAGGATGGCTTTGTGGAATTTCATTTCCTTGAAACTTCTAATCGGCGGCGGGATGTTGTTTCCTTCAACCAGAATGCGGAGCTTCTTCCTAATGGCATCATGCTTTTCCTCCGGGATGGTTAGTATATAACGCGGTGGTGTCCAGCTAGTCTTGATGGGATCTGCATATTGTATACCCTTGGCCAATTCGGCAACGCCCATAAGAGCCTTCTTTTCGGCAACGCTCTCTAAGATTTTCTCTTCTTCCTTCAGCTGTTTCTCCACAGCGCTGACCTTTTTGGCTTCGGCAATCTTCTTCAATTCCGTGTGCTGATCCAGCAGACTGATATTGTACTTCCGTCCCCAGATCTCCTCTTGCAATTCATCGTCGTTTTCATTTTCACTTGATGATTTGGGAGCAGCCGCCTCGTTGGTAAGCTGAACGATGCGACCTAGCTTCATGAGCTGGTGCTTTTTTCTTTCTTTAACTGGCACGTACGGTACGTACTTGTCATCTTCGTCAGATGAATGCTTTTCCTCTCGACGATATCTTTTCACGGGTGGCACTTTTGCCATTTCTATAAGAGAGTATTATTTTAATTTCGCACTATGATCAGAATATGTTCGCCTGTCCTTCTATACGTTTTGTTTACGTTTTGTTGCAAACGAATGACAACTGGTTGTCGGCAAGGTGGGCCTATCAACCCTCAACTTATGTCGAGATTTTAAGTGATGCCACTAAGCGTCAATAATCCAAGTGGTTGCTAGTAGAGTAGTAGTTGAGTCTTTTCTGCTTACTTTCCATTTTTACATCATTAGTACACAAAACTTCACTTCACTTAAAAAAAAAACTAAAATTGCAATCATTTCTAATCACCTTCGTTAAGTAAACACCGCACTACCTTACCAACGTATACATACTGTCACGAAAAAAAAAAAAACTTGTCAAGCACGAAATTTGACGTGTGTTTTCAAACTCACACTTCATCGTGTTCAGTTCACAAAGAAGAATTTTCTTTTTTTAGTTTTATTTCATTTGGATTTGGATCATTTTGTGTGTGTAATAAGCGAAAATAATAAATAAACTATCGTCATCATGGCTATGTCAAAAACAACGAATACCTACAATAGGCAAAATTGGGAAGACTCAGATTTCCCGATTCTCTGCCAAACTTGCCTCGGCGACAATCCGTACGTGCGTATGATAAAGGAGCGCTTCGGAAAAGAGTGCAAAATATGCACGCGTCCTTTCACCATATTCCGATGGTGTCCGGGTGCAAGAATGCGTTTCAAGAAGACGGAAATTTGCCAGACTTGTGCGCGCTTGAAAAACGTTTGTCAAACCTGCCTGCTTGACTTAGAATATGGTCTTCCGATTCAAGTGCGGGACGCGGCGCTTAAAATCGTCGATCAAATGCCTCAGAGTGATGTGAACAAGGAGTATTACATTCAAAACATTGACAAAGAACTAGCTGAGACCGATGGAACACAAGCTGCTGGCGCAGTCGGAAAGAATCTGGCAGCGAACGAGATGCTGTCCAAACTGGCACGTACGGCGCCATACTACAAAAGAAACCGACCTCACATCTGCTCGTTTTGGGTAAAGGGCGAGTGCAAACGTGGCGAGGAATGCCCCTATCGTCACGACAAGCCAAACGAACCCGACGATCCGCTCTGCGAACAAAATATCAAGGATCGTTACTATGGTCGCAATGATCCTGTTGCCGAGAAGATTATGAAGCGAGCAGCAACTCTGCCCACATTAGAGCCGCCAGAAGATAAGAACATCACCACTCTCTACGTGGGCAATCTCAGTGAGGACATCACCGAACCGCAAATCCGGGACAACTTCTATCAATTCGGAGAGATCCGCTCCGTGGCGTTGGTTCCCCGCCAGCAGTGCGCTTTCATTCAGTACACCAAACGATCGGCCGCCGAAATGGCTGCCGAAAAGACATTCAACAAATTGGTCATGCACGGCAGGAAAATCTCCATCAAATGGGCGCACTCTCAGGCAAAGCAGAACACAGTGGCAAAGACGGATCGTCGCTATGACTTGCCAGCCATTCCACCAGCTGTGCAAAACAATCCAAATGATTTCTTCAATCTGCAGCAGGAAGTTACAGTTCTGCCGCCGGGCATGAAGATCCATCAGATACCTCCAAGCCTGATACCGCAGTCATCGTTTCAAATGTACTCTCAGGCGGCTGCCTTTGCTGCGCCATACTCTTCGATACCTGTACCCTCCACAAGTGCCTCTGCGGTTGAGTCCATACCGCCGCCACCTGGAGCACCGATGCACTATCCCAGCCAGGATCCGGCTCGACTGGGATCAATGAAAAAGTAGAACAAACACTTTCAACTGTATGACCATTACAAATAAACGCAACTTTTCAGTCACAACAAATGTATTTTGCTTTTTTTTTTATTTATCTCGTTCGTTTGAGGACTTGACTTCTTCGAATTCACCTAAAGGCAATTCCTTGGATCGACTTTCTATTTTTAGAGCCTCTCTCAAGGTTGCTGCAATGCCACGATCTTCAGATGTTGTCCAGGAAATGGATGTTTTCTGTTGAGAGAGATGACCATGACCAATTTCCACTAGATGTGGGCAGTTCACGCATCGTGGTGAGATAGCACGAGTTGTTTCAGGTTCTTCAAACTGCTGCTACTTCTCTCAACGAATGGAAGTACCATGTCTTCGTCTGTCCCTATCGGAGCAGAGCAGAGCTGGAAAACAGGTAATGGGCATATCTAGAAGAGAGTAGCTGCTTACTACCTGAACTCACTCAACGTAGACCGATGCATCTTAAGTCTGCTGAATCCTCAAAGCAGCGAAAGGCCCTGTTGCAGAAAGGAAGTCACAGAACCAGAATAAGGGATCTATGCAACGACCTTACAAACGCCACCACCCTTTAATGTTGAGGCAAAAATCAAACAAAACCCATTTCACTCAGTAAATATGTCTTTAATCAGTTATCATTCCAATAGCAGTACTTCACAATGACGAGAGACTACAGTTGCGGTTTGGTAAACAGTTCAAGTTGTGTCGTATTCAATGGGAACTCCTTTGCTTTGTTCGGCGGCACCTGGACGAAATACTTGTTGCAATAGCTCGGCGTTTGATTGACCAGAACCTCGGTTAGAATTTGTTCGGTTGATATCGTTTTCTTGCTGATGACCAAACTGCGAGCGGCACCCTTGCCGTGGCTGGATGACTTGAGTCCGATTTTCCCAGCGATTCTGCAAAACAAACATATCGAATGCGTTCTTTGACACTCAACTTCCTCGATTTTCTTACTCGTGGAGGAGAACTCTTTCCTCCTTGGTGAAGGTCGCTTCGAAATTCAGATCACGGATGTCGTCCGATTCGAGGTAGTTGCGGAGAATTTGTTGAAAATATCGTCTGTCCATTTTGTCGGTGGCGTTGCCAAGGCCAGTTCGGTTGGTCTTCAAGAGATACCTGAAATCGTTCAAAATCAGATCACTGGACACTTTCACAAATTCTCTGCTAGCTCACCCGACAGGATCCTCGCGACCTTGCGTCTTCGAGCCCAATCCACCGCCGGACCAGCCCATCATTTTCATCATCTTGTAGCCAACATTGTTGCTGTCGATCTTCTTCTCTGTCGCTTCGCTGTGCTTCACTCCGGCAACGATTTTCTCATTCGACTTGTTGATGTCGACGGTTTCAGCATCCGGATTTGGCTGAACGGCAGTCAAATGAAATTGGCGCTGACGAGCAAAAAAGCCGTACTTACCTTGATGATGTAGCAATGTTTACGCAGCTCGGCTAGGGCTGCATCGAACGCGTCAGACTTTGCAGTTTTGATGGCCTGCGATGTGGCTTGACCGATTACTTTGTTCCCGATTAATATCTGAAAATGCCTGTCAGCGAACATTAGACGTGTGAATGCGCGATCTTCGACGAACTTACTTGTCACCATTCGTCGGCAGTTCCTTCTCCACGACGTGACTGCCACATTTGCTGCCAGACACTTGAATGCAACTCCTGCCCCCAATGAAGTACAACACAAAGTTCCCATATTTCATGCCCCCCATAAGATTAGTTGTTCTCAGTTTCTTGCTGCCCGACACATTGTCCTCCCCTAGGTCATTACCAAATCGTTTTCTCGTGTTCGCCCCGGGTCTCCTGTCATTGTTCGCATCTGCTATTGGTTGGGGTCTTCTTGCTGTACGATTTTTAAAAGTAATGTTTTTAAGGAATAACTTTGCACAGACATATCAAACACTCACTGAATTTAATAATCTAATTCTTTCGTCTACCTTTGGCCCTTGCTTCGGCAGCATCGGACGCTTTCACGAATGTCCTCTGCAGCCGTTTCGAGCGATCCTCACGAAACTCCTTGGCGACGTCTTGTGATAGTTCTCCGACCAAGCGCATTGTCTCATCCGGATATCTACAACCCATAAATTCAACATTTGTGAAGACTTGTGCTAGACACACCAGTTCATCCTCGTCAAACTTGTCCTTGTGCACTTGCATGAAGCGTTTGCGAAGATTCCAATGCTCTTCGCTTTCATAATCGGTTTTGTAGTAATCTATGTCCCAGTTTGCGTTCTTAGGCATTTTATTTTCTACGCAATTACTTTGATGTGTTATTAAAACAAAATGCAAATCGAATACTCGCGGCAAAACGAAACGGCGCACTTATGACATGAGAATTCAGCAGATACATAAATTTTGAGCTGCTGTCATTTGTTGACATGCCATCTAATTGCTTTCGTTGAGTTTTCGCCCTAGAGATGGAAAACATTGATTTTTAATTACCGAAACACTTGCCATTAATATTATGGGGGGGTTCACACGGACAAACATATCGGACGGACGCGGTCGGATGGATGTCTGACAGGCGAACGTCGTTTACGTTCACATGATATTTCGTCAGATTTTATCACTGTGGACGTACACGTAGGAGCGCATATAATAGAGAAGATATTAGAAAAAGTAGAAATCAAATTTTTATTTTTGTATCCTTCTACTTTTTTTTTCCCATATCTTAGGTACGCTCAAATATATTTCAAAAAATTGTACCGAAATTTTACAGGATCGTCCTAAACCTCACCGCTCTAATATTTTTCAGAAATAAAATTTCCTTCACTTCGGACAGACATCGGTCCACACGACCGAATATTTCTGTCCAACCACCAAAATTTAAAAATTATTCGAAAACCATCCGACAAGGCCTTCAACCGTCGTTTCTTACGTTCTTCTGTCAGATCAGGTCTGTCCGGTATGTTCGATCGCGTGAACGCCCCTATTGGTAGGCCACACATTTTCATTGAAGCAAATGAAGTGTCTACCGAATATTTTACTGCCCTAGCTTACGTTTCCTGCGGGTTATGTCGGAGTTGGAGACCACCAGCAGAGGAAACGACATACACTCATTCCCCAATAGAGATAAGTCAGCAGCTATGACCAATACCAGGAAGAAGACAGACCAGACGTTCATGCTACTGTCGCCGAAACATAACAATTCAGTTAGGAACACAATGAGTATCGAGGCGAGAAAAGTAGAATTAAGATTTTAGTCTTAAGACACGATTCATTCAATAAAATTCGTTCGTTTTTAAAAACTCAATTCGCAATCAATCCTCATTTAACTTGCGTGCACATATTCAAGACATTTTAAGATAATTTAATCAGCAATCGAAGAGTTTCTTTTCGAAGTCACTCGCTGAACATGCCCATTTTATCATTTCGGTATACCATTTTGTTTATTTTTTTTTTTTTCATTGTTGTCATATGTTTTGACGCAGACGTATTTATCTTGTCTTTCTGTATAATTTGTGTTTCTCTGTTTCCCCAAGAAAATACAAAATATACCAGGGAAAAAAAAATTAGAAGAAAAGTTTTAACTCACCTAAAGGATAACCAAATTTCACAATATTAAAAGAAAAAAAATGGAAAAGTTCTTGGATAGTGCACAAAATCAAAGTGATTGCAACTCAGAGAAAAGTGTAGGGAAAAAACGAAAACGTTCCGTCTCTACACTGGACGATGACGGACAGCCTGCTGAAAAATACCTTGAACTATCGGAGGTTTTCTCTTTGAATCAATTCTCCGATGAAGTTCTGATCGAGATATTCAAATATGTTGATTCAAATACGATGCTATCATTGCAAAGGTATGTGTACATGTTTAGAGCATATCTTGTGATTCTCAATATTTCATACGATTCACATTCTATATTGCAGGACGTGCAGTCGATTTTATGGCCTCGTCAAGGACAATCGGCTATGGGGTAGAGTTGATACAATGTCTGCGCCAATATCTTCGAGTTCATTGAAATGCATGCTGGAGAGAGCCCACAAGGGTACCAATATTATACGAATAAATGGTACACCAAAGGATGCCGCCGAGAATAAGCAAAAACGAGAATGTCTCCTGAGGTATGTGATTCCTAAATGCCAACATCTTGTTGATTTGGAATTAGAACATGTGTATGTAAATTTCGCTAAGGTACATGCTTCTCCAGACCCCGCAGACTGCTTTAAACTCAATGGTATTCTTTTTGGTTTACTCCCAAAAATAGATAAGAATTCAGGACTTCCCAAAAAATTTGAGGAGATTGGTTTTCAGACATGTCTCCATTCACTGGCCAGATGATGCTCATACTATTTTTAAGAAAATAGATAAAACTTTGTTATCGCTTCAGGTAAGCGCATTGATTTCAGGTCAACCATCGTGCTGGATCTGGGCCGGGATCGTGCAGGGGTGGATAGAGTCTTCCCTTTTTTAAATTTTCTTTATGAAACCCTCTTCATTCAGCCGGGGTTTCGTCAAATTATTTAACTCATCCTATCCTACAGACATAAAGCATTTCAAATCATTTGCAGGAACTTGTTGTTGAGTCTTGCTACTGGTTTCATCCATACGACATCATGTTGTTCTCGAAGTGTCCATCATTGAAAAGGCTCAGTTTGCGCGGTTGCCAAAATCTATCGGATTTCGTTCCATACGGCAGCATGGCTGCCCGTTTTGGATTTAAATCCCTAGAGGTAAGTATTCTTGCGCAGTGCAGTGTTCTCAAAACTACTTGGAACGTCTTGTTTTTTTTGCAGTTCTTAGACATCAGAAATACACCAATCACAGACTCAGATTTGCAGTGTTTCAATGCCATACTGACACTTAGGGAACTGCTTTTAGAATGTCCCCCGTATTTGAGAATTGGTGCAGACAAGAATCTAGCACCAGAACCTTCACCGAGTTCGTCTGCATCCACATCGGCAGGAGAGCGACCAGCACCGTCAACATCGCGGAATGTTTTCTTCGAACTGGTCCCGGAAGGTGTTGGACGATGTGGAACTCTACACATCCCTCGTGGACTATCGAATGTCCTTATGACAATCAATTTGGCACAGAACATTCGACCCGGTGATCGCATCCCTGGCGACGATCATGGTGATCCCTCAAACAGAATGGTTGCATATCCTGATGGCTCGCCAAATCATTTTAACAGAATCTTACGTAATCCACAATTTTGGGATATTATTGACGCGCAACAAAGTATTGACCCTCTTGGGCCATGCTCAACGATGAAAACGCCACCGAGCCCAATCACGAATCGGAGCATTTCTTGTTTTGGTCGTCCAGCGAATCCAATCGATCAGAAAGTCATTTGGATTCGCGTTGGCAACAGACCGACAGACAACACGTTGGAACGGCTCTGCTTGCGCCACTACAAGCGTGTGACAGACGACTCCCTCAAACATTTAGTGCAATGCTCGCCGAATTTGGTTTATTTAGATGTCACCGGAACCGGTGTTACCGCAAAAGGTATTAAGGAATTCAAAACAGGCAAGGCCAATTGCGAAGTCATATGTGAAAACATACAAAATTAATTTCTACAAAGTTTTATTCAAAGAATTGGTTTATTTCTTGGAAAATAAGTTAGGTAGTTGGTTGTGTGTCGCTACCGAGAGCTAGTAAGTATCCGTTTGCAAAGGACGCCAGTAAGAGCGCATACAATTATATATGCATACATACTATATATAAGGAACAATAAAAGATCTATCTAATAACTGTAATTTCGGAGTTGTTTTCTGTCATAGTGTAATCGATTTTGTCTGCCCTTTGATGCAGCGATCCCACCCACTCGCATGGGTGAACAGACTAAAAAAGTCGTTTTCATTAGCTTTAGTGGTCAAAGCTTGCGACCAGGTTTCTTAGGTTCATCACTGAAGAGTACCAACGCAACAAAAGGCCAACAACGAGGTTAGGTTAGGATGAAGTGGCCGACTGCTGTAAGAGACGACAGAAGCCACACTGAGGTCATTTGTACTACCACGCGGATCTGTGAACACCTATTCTGCTTTTAATAAAGGGAATGCGATGGCTGACTCTTATTCAGCTTAGTTCAGCCAGGTTATCAAAGTAGTAAGCTTCCAGAAGTCTATATCTACGGAATGGGAGAGCACTGCAGTTGCATAGCAAGTGTACAGTGGTTTCTTTCTCGTCGTCGTCCCTGCAGCTTCTGCAGAAGTCATTGTAGGGGAGGCCTACTCCAGCGGTATGGGTTCCAATGGCGCAATGCGTGGTTGCAACGCCGATAATAGTTAGAAGATTCGTCCTGCTAAGATTGATAATGCTAAGTGATCGCTTAGGGTCGAGCGTAGCCCAGAATTGTTAGGCATCCTGTGCCAGTTGACCATCTACGATGTACTTGAGCAAGTGTAACTAGCTTCAATAGATGTTTTACAGTAGCGATAGGCATGGATGGTGGATCAACATTCGGAAAGAGCACTAAGCTGGTACCCTTCCTATCGAGTTCGTCCGCTTGGCAATTCTCTGGAACGTCTGTCCCGCTATCCACACAGATGTTGTTGAGAGATAGGCGGCAATCGAGGGAAGTCTTGGAGTTGAAGGTGACTGAGTTCAGAGATTTTATCGCTGCCTGGCTATCAGAACAGATGTGTGCTTGATATTACATTGTTTTTTAGCCTGGACAGGCTCCTTGATCGCTATAGTTTCAGCCTGAAAAACGCTGCACTGGTTCGTTATTCGGAAAGATAGCTGGGTATTTAGATCCTGGGAATATACGGCAGCGCCCACACCTGTGTCCATCTTCGATCCGTCTGTTATCCGTTCGCACTGGACCATCCAGCGTCTTGTGTTCCAACTCTCAGTAGGATCTGGAGGGATGCTGGTTGAGAAGTTCTTCTCGAAGAGGAGTTTAGGTAGCTTGAGGTCTGTGTCTATAGGTATAAATCTCGTGGAGTGTCCAGACCGGAGTTCTTTCCAGAAATGCAGCGATCTTAACCTAAACGCCGTGTTAGCTGCTGTCTGTCTACCGATTGGTTCTATGTTAGGTTGGTGAGTATGTTCAGAGCTGCGGAGGGGTTGTCCTTAGTGCTCCGCTGACACATACGCATGCCATCCTCGGCAATCTGTCGACATAGAGTCTTGTAATACTCACAATTTTGCGAGGAGTAACCGCAGGAGGGTATGTACGCTTCGAAAGCCAATCAATCCAGATTTAATGGCGTATTTACTTAAGAGACACTTGTTCCCTGTCCCTGCTCGTGGGACAAATTTCTAGAAATCCGAGAACCCAGCCTTCTTTTCAAGATTTTGAAACTTTTCACTTGTAAGATATTATAGACCATTTGAAACATCCAAAACTTACACAGAGTTCTATAGCTAACGACGTTGTGCAAATGGTCCTAGAACAAGTTATTTCATTAATGGCTCTTCGTCCGTTTTACGGTTAATTAAACCCGCTGCATTATCAGCAAATGTGCCTAGAGCTTCTTGCAGTACTCCAATTATAGAGTCTAGGTGGTAGACATCAAAACCCAATTGTCATAGCACCATCCCAGAATTTGTATCGATAGATCTCGTATCATCCTTCACAGACTTTACGGTTCGACACGGTTCGACACGGCTTTGACACTCGAATACCCGAAAGAACGGCATGGCATAGCTGTCAGATGTGCAGGGGCTTTAACTGAGCAATCTACACTGATGGCTCTTAGATGGAGTTTGTGCGCGTATGTTTTCAGAATTCCTAAACGTTTCCAAAGCCTACAGATTGCCAGACAGGTCCAGTGCGTTGCAGGCGCAACTATTTGCAATTCAGAAAGTATGTCGTCAATTGAAAATACACTCAAATATCTTGCCAAGGCAGATGGTTGTCATATGCATTGATAGCCAAGCACCCATCAAAGCTATTGCCTCCTTTACTTCATATTCTAAACTAGTACAGAAGGCCAGCTCAAAATGTCCGGGTCACAGTGACATCCCATGAAATGAGAAGACCGATGAACTAGCTAGGCAGGGATCTGCCTTTCAGTGCTCGCTTGCAGAGGGGGTGCACATCCCACTCCAAGCAGTCAAGGCTATTATTTCTACACACTTCCTTGAAATAGCTAACCTCAGAGATAACCTCGATCTCGATAAACTCCTACATAAGTTGCCTCTGACTGTCGCTAATGAGTGAGATGGCTGAAAAGTATAACTTTGCCTGTGTAGCAAAAGTAGTCCTGATGAGGATAAAGCGTCCTCCTGTGTTTCCCCACCTTCCAGCTGAGCAAAAGTGAACGAAACTTAACGAAGTGTAGGCAGTGGTGGCAGTGTACCTTTTCTGTTTATTCCCTCAATTGCGTAAGATTGTTTGTCTACGTATATACGTCTATTATGATTAGGCCTTTAACTCTTTCCGGGTCAATACAAGAAAATAAATAAAATTGCACGTTTTTTTGCATAAAACAAAAACAAAAAATCTTTACGTCATGTTATTAAGAAATATGTACTAGCAAAAGCAAACTAATCGATTTTTCAATATGTATATGCATGCGTCTCACTCCTAGATTGGGTATATGATTTAGATACGTTTGACAGGTAACTCTCCAATGAATGTTCCTGCGAACACCGCAACCATATGCGGGTGTAGGCTATCGCACGAGATCAAGGGGTTTAGTCCTTTGAAGTCGGCGCAAGACGTTAGATTCCTCAAGGATCGAATAAACTGAAGAGTTTGTATGCTCTTCCAGGCATAAGCGCCGCTTTGTTTGTAAGCGATTTTTTGGATTTCATCTCGGACTGGTAAAATTTCTAGATCTCTGTGGATATCGTCGTTTCTGATATACCATGATGCATTAACAGTAGTTCTAAGCACCTTGTATTATATTCATATTGCTTGCTTTCGTACAACCCCAAAATTGTGCTTGTATACAAGTAGTTTGTTGTCAATACTTAGCTTGGAGTGCTTACCAATAAGCCAGTACATATCTTTGTATTTTTTGTCAAGATCTGCACGCTTCTTTTTAACGTGTTCTTTCCATTTGAGTTTTACGTCAAGAGTGATCCCTAGGTATTTCGCTTCATTACCGAAAGGTTTTTGGATTTAGAAAGACTGGCAAGTTATCGACGTGCCTATAAGTAAAATTGATATGAACAGATTTGCCTTCGTTACGGACAATTCGCCAGAAGCTCATCCATTCGCGTTGTAATTTTGATGTAGACTCTTCTACCGTTTTGGCTGTTACAGATTGGGTATATGTGATACGTTTTTCATTCTATCTTCCCGGAAGGAGGGACATGTGTCGCCTTCAAAAGACGCTATCTTGATAACGTCTTTTGCAGATAACCCACCCTCTTTTGATCCTGTAGGGAACATACTTCTTCAGCAACTTAGGCGAAGAAAGTGAAGGTAAAGCTACAGCAGTAGCAGACAAACTGGTGAGTAATTTGCCTGGCGGCACAATGACCAGACCAGACCAGCCTAACCTAGTCTAGAGACTTTGCAATTTCACACAATAACATAGAACACCACGAAATAATTACGGCTAACTCTCTCTCCCAACAACAGCTGGACGTATTTCAGGTATCTTATCGGCGTCTTCATTTGGCACTGCGCCACTGAAACCAAAAATAAACTGGAACTCAGGCCACTCGATTGGGTCTGCCTCGCAAGGTCTGTAGAGACGAGGAAACTGTTGTCCACCTCCTCTACACTTGCAGCGTCCTCTCCTGCTGAAGGAGAAGTCATCTAATGACTTATTTTTTTAATAACCAGTCAGGATCGACTAAATTCGCGTGGTAACACAACGGACATACACTGACACTGACCTGACAGTCAGCTACTTTAACCAAACCCAACATAGCCCACTAACCCACAATGGATCTTACCTGGCTTAAGTGAATTCTCAACCCACTACTTTCTTCTTCTTCTTGGGGCATTACAGTCCAATGTGGACCTGAGCCTCTTCCAAAATGCCTCTCCAGCCAGCACTAAATCTCGCCAGCTTTAGTGCAGGCCACATTGATTTTGATGATCTACATGTATCTAAGTGCGCCCATCTGTGATTGGTGTCGTTGATGGTGTTCCTGATTAGTAGCGATAATTTTGCTTTCAATACGCGATGAGGTGTCTTCTGATTCAGTGCCAATGCCAAACCCGCCCTCTTTCTTTCTAATTCGCCGGCTCTTTCGTTGCCTGGGCACCAAGCGCATCTGTTCGTTATCTCCTTTAGAGATAGACGGCAGAGTTTTACCATCTTTGGAGTTGATTGATGGTGGTTCCAGAGCCTTTATGGCCACCTGACTATCTATGTATAAATTAATAGATTTTCCGTCTATCAGACAGTCGTTGGGCTGCCTCTTGAACAGCTGTAACTTCTACGTGAATACACAGCAGCGGTTCGGTAGCCGGATGCAATGGATATCTCCGGCGAGCCGGTGTATATAACTGAACCTGTGCCTTCATCCAATTTGGATCCGTTGTTCTGAGTGCCCCTGTAATACAGATGCATGCTGATCTCTGTATTCTGCTTATCCTGGAGAGATTATGCTTTACTCTTAACGCCGTCCACTAGACTGGAACGCCATACATCAGTATACGTCGTACAAGTGCAATGTAAAGCCATGTTAAGCCTTTCGTTTTGATGCCCCATTTGGTCTTTGGTCTGACGATTTTTTTGCAGATATAAAGTGAAATTGATGCATTCCTGATGCGTTCTTGTATTTTATGTTTCCAGCTGAGCTTGCTGTCGACTATAACACCCAGACACCCCATTTGGCGCGGTCAATGAACGGCAGTTCTTTCCCTTTTAATTTCGGTGGTGTGATGTTAGGGATTTTGTGTTTCTTCGTGAACGGTACGAGTTCAGTTTTAAAGGCTATTGAGGAACGATTCCATAACATCTCTAACGGTATTACCCGTGATGACTATTGCAATATCGTCCGCATCGTTTTCTGTCGTTTTGCATCCTGTCCTACCTACTTAAGCTCTTGATTATGTCGTGTACTACTACGATCTAGAGTAGAGGAGACAGGACTCCCCCTTGTGGTGTGCCTCTGAACACTCTTCTCTCCGCACAGTAGTTCCCTGATATTGAGATTGAATCTTCCCGTAGTTCAGGACAATATTTATCCACTCTCTGATACATATCTCAACGTTCTTACGGCTCTGTCGATCGCTTCGAATTTGACGTAGTTAAATGCTCCTTCTATATTTAAGAAGGCTACCATCGTGTATTCCTTGTTTTGGAGGGATTTTTTCAATGGTGAAGTGCTGTTTCCTTTGAGTAGGTTGTGTGTGTTGGTTTGCCCTATCTGCAAATTGAATAGACGACTTTCTCTTATATGTGTATGCCCATCAGTCACTCCAAGGTTTTGAGAATGACCGATGAGAGTGTGATGGGTCTAAAATCTTTGGCTGGTGTGACTCGCTTTTCCACATTTTGATATGAATTCTATGGCGCAGAAGTCTGGACAATCGCAAGAGCAGATGAAGAAGTCCTTGATCTTTTCGAGAGAAAAGTTCTGCGCTCCATCTTTGGTCCTGTTTGCGTTGATGGTTTTTGGAGAAGAAGATTCAATCATGAACTATACGGACTGTACAGCGACATGAGCCTTGTCAGGCGTCTATGGATTCAACGCCTAAGATGGCTAGGTCATGTAGAGCGCATGGACAACACTGCTCCAGCATGTAGAGTCTTCGACTCCGAACCAGTGGGACAACGCAATAGAGGACGCCCACGGAACCGATAGCGCACACATCTCAACCAACTTGGCGCGCGAAATGCGAAATTGGAGACAGCTGGCTAAGGACCGTGCCAGCTGGAGAAGCTTGTTGACTGAAGCCTAGGTCCATCCCGGACTGTAGCGCCACTAGAAAAAGAAGAAGAAGTATTAATACCACTTTTGCTTTTCTCCAGAGTAACGGTCTGTACCTGAGTCTCAGCCACGGCTTTTTGCCTTGTTGCAGTTCCACTGGCCGTATACCGTACGGTGCAGGAGACTTGCAAGGATTAAAGTAGTTTGTTTGTTGCCCAGAGCAGTATATGTGATGTTATCAGGGTAGGTCGTACGCATTAAGGAAGCGATACACATTCTCTGTAGTCATCAGGGTTTTCCGATGGGTGCTTATTTCCTGCGAAATGTGTGTCTATTAATAGTTGCAGTGTGTCTATTGACATCTAAGGACATAATAACCAGCTACCTTCATCGCTTTATAAAGATCATCCACTGGCTGAATAGGAACGAATAGATTCGAGTGGCATACCTAAGTGTGACTGTTGCTTGCTGGCAGTCAGCCACTTTAACTTAACCTAACATAGCTTGATAGCACAATGAACCTTACCTATAATAATAATAATTTTCTTTTGGTGGCGCTACAGCTACAGCCCGTTGAAGGCCAGGGCCTAGTTCTCAGCAACCACTCGTGTTGTGCGTGCTATTTTTGAGAAGCTTTTTCTAGACAGTTATACTCATTGTCAGTGACTCGAAAGAGGTGGGGCCGTGAAAAGTATTTCTTGTCGTACCAGGAATCGAACCTAGACAGGTAGGTAAAAGTGCGTAGGAGTCGACGCACATACCCACAACGTCACGGGCCACAACGCCAATGGACCTTACCTGGCTTAAGAGAATTCTCAACCCACTACCTACCGAATTTTGCGATGGAGACAAGTCGTCTTATTGTAACTTTCTAAAGCTCTCGTTTGCTAGTTCACCAGCCGGTCTTACGTTTATTTGCGTTGGACCTTTAAGGCCACTTTCAATTTCTTTTCCTAATATTTCGACAATTTTATGATGACTTCGCTTCATGAGGTGAATTTTATGCGCTGAAATATGGATAATCGGGACCTAGGTTGCTAATAAACTGGAAATGGGAAATATGCATAATTTATGTAAGATTTATAGTCTGTGCATTGATATCTCGACCAATTCAAATGCAGTTATCATCAGTCAGGGAGACTTCATCACTCAAAAGGATCATAAATTGAAGAGTGTGTGTGCCACAGTCAGTGCTTGATAGCACGCTATAAATTTCAAGGATATACGCAAGAATGTACGCTCTATGGGCGTGTGTAGGGATTCAAAAAAGAAAATAAATAAACCACAAGTGCCATTGACATCATAAACACATAATATATGTACAAGAACCATAAAGTCATAAGACACTTGACACACTAGGTTGAAACAAAATGCCTACACAGTTCAAGAGAGTAACGAGAAATTTTCTTCTTTTACGGTTGATGAATATTAAAACGATGTTAACCGTATACGTTTACGGCTTAGGCTTTGAATATTCATATGTTTCATGTGTTCTATTTAATCTTTGATGAAATATTCCAATTTACTGCAGAGTGCAAAGCCCTTGTGCACCTACTAGGTAAACGTAGACGTTGTTCGAGAAAAAATACAAACAAAATAAAAAAAGGAAACACAATATCTCTTGACTCTGGAATGTAATTATTAATTTTTTGTTGAAGAACGTAGACGGTATACTCGTGGTGGCCTGAAGGAGGATCGACAGGAGACACAATTGGAAGCGCTTGTAGACAGAATTTACATTGACTTTTATTGATCGTGCATGTTAATAGGTGGAATTGTAAACGCTTTATGCTGGGAATACAGTGCCTGCTCTAGGCACACTAAGGCGGACCAGGTGGCTCGTACTCTAAAAACCAGCTTGGTTATGAATAAAGCTGCTGGAATGACTGTAAGTCTAGCATTGGGTTCTTTGATGCAGATGTATGTTCCTAAGTGCCTTCCTTTTCGAATTTAGAGAGCCTTACAGGAGCAGAATGTACACAGTGCAGGTGTACAGACTTCTACAAAAGTCTATGTTGAAGGTGTGTTGGCACTGCATACTGTACCTTTAATAGGTAGGTAGGTGGGCTGTCAGCGGAATCGCAAACACATTCAGACCATTTTTGGTTTATTGTGATACCCATAGTCAGACTACTACCACTGATCCACAACTCCAGTGATAGTGTCGTGACTGGACCAGATTTGAAGACCGTAATGCGCTATAGCACTAACTCAGCTTTTTTATGGACACTCAATCAACTGCCCCATCCAGTTTAAGTTTGTTTAAGTACCAACCATAATGCGTTGACTAAAAGTTAACTTAAGCAATCAAGCGAATACATACAAATGGAAAGGAAAGTATTTTAATGAAAGGTGACTGCGACTGAAAGAAGGCGTATTCCTTTTCGATATAAAGCCATGCTTGCGCCGAGGCAGAGCTTCTTCTTCATATGGAAAACGATACAATGAATCGGTAATCTAGAACGTTGAAGTAGACGCCAAGTTCTCGTTTTACTTCGATCCATCTGTCACATATCGTGATGAACAGATTTGTGGAAAGATCTTAATTCGGAGCAAAATGAAAAGTATTTGGTAAAATAGAGGTACTCAAACAATAGTTGAATGTTCTATAAAATCCAAAAAAAAAGGAGGTAATAAGTTGCATCGAACTACTATCTGTAAATCGCCACAGGGTGGAGTGCTCTCTCCTCTGTTGTGGAACATAGTATTGAATGAACCTCTAAACTGACCCTAAAAGAAACAGGGTTCATTGTTATTACGTATACATACGATTATGCTATTGCGGCCCCTGGGAAATATTTATGTATCCACTATCAACGGAGTGCTAACGACAGCCCCCTACGAATCCCTGAACATACTCCTTAACCTTCCACCGATAGAGTTATTCGGCGGATAGGCTGCCGACAGCGCGACTATAAAACAAATCGCTGCACATGTGGAAGGAAATCCGCTGCAGACACTCCACTATTCTTAATTTTGAACACCGACCTCCTAACACAAACGCTACTCTTGGAGAAGAATTTCTTCAACCAGAGACTGAATATCAGACACTCTGCGAATCTTCACAGATGGACCGAAGATCGGCGAAGCTCTGTCCTGGCTAAAAATCAATGTAATATCAAGCACAGGTAGCGTCATCTGTTCCGACAGCCAGGCAGCGTTCCAATCTCTGAGCGCATTCGCTTTTAACTCAAAAGCTTCCCTGAATTGCCGCTTATCTCCCAACGGGATGGACAAGTATTTTGGCATCCAACTTATGTACATATGTAGGTGCCGGTACACAGTTAGTTGTGACATCCCCGATAATTGTGAAGCGGACGAACTCACTAGAAGGGGTACCAGTTCGGTACTCTTTCCGGTTGGAGACATATCGCTACTGCAAAACATCTACTAAAGCTTGAGACACTTACTCACATAAAGATGATGGTCTACTGGCAGTAGATGCCTCATTACAAAGCAACTATGGCCTACCATCGATCCAAAACGCTCATGCAGCCTGAACTGATTCAGTAGATTTATCCTCAGAACCATTTTTCTTTTAATAACCGGGCAACCCTCCAGATTAGGCCTCCTGCACTACGACTTCCCCAGAAGCTGTAAAGACGAAGAGGAGGAAGAAAATATAGCATACCTTCTATGCTATTGCAGCGCTCTCGTCTAAGCTGTCCCACGACTTGACGAGAACATCGCAACAATCAACTATAACTTCAAAAGGACTAAGTCGTTGAGGACTGGCATAGCGTAGGACAAGGAAGTCGTTCGTCATTTCGAGTAAAAAGTTCTTAGTGCGATCATGAGTCATGTCTGCGTTAAAGAAAAAAAAATTGCCAGGAAACCGTATTGTCTTGGAAGTGGCTTGAGTTTTACTACTGAAAGCGCATAGTATCGCTGTACATCTTGTTTCGATTCATTTTTATTATTTAGAGCTCCGTTGTGAGAAAATCAAGTTCTGCCCAAGATAGCTTGGCCTTGCGATGGCCAGGCGATGAAATTCCTATGGATTCAATGTCTGCACTCCAATTTAAAGTAAGCTGCCTCAGGTCGTGAATCTCAGGTTCGCCTGGGTGCTCGGCGGTTATTTATACCTTTCAACTCCCTTTCACATCTCATATATGTTAGTATGTATAAGTAGGTCCCTTTAGAGTGTGCATATAAAGCATTCCAGAAGAAATTAAGCGCATTGACCTCACGCACTTAACCCCAACAAAAAACGACAATCAACCGCCTGCGACTGCCCTTGTGAAACCCCATCGGATTTTATGAACTTTTCTCCGTCATCGCATCCAACCATAATCTAGTTGTCTATCCATCCATTACAAACAGACGGATTATTACCGCTATTAGTAAGCGATCTGCGTCCACCTCCATCACCAGCCAACCACCGACCGTCCCCTTTCAGTCCCATAATGAAGATGCTATTACCCATGTTCCGAATGAGTTCCGATTCTTCTTACCGACCGACGTCAGACCGCCACGTTGAACAAATTAAAATCTACGTCATCACAGCACATACACTAATAAACAAATGAAAATATTATACGCACCCAGCTTTCACAATGCCGGCAATATATGTATGGAACATTATTTAACCGCCGACGAGACCATTCCTTCGTGAAGTTTCTACTTATCACCGCTAACATACTGCTACTACTTCAGCAATATAGGTAGTTACCTTACAAGGAAAGGCCAGCACTGACGACACCACCAATAGCAATAAGCTCTTCGCAGCGCCAATGGAAAGGAGTCAAAGTAACAGTTGGCTGACTTCTTGAAATTACTGGCACGTACTCTGCATCTAAAGTAGGATTTTACTTTTGTGTGTGCGAGACTCACGATTGTATCAGCCCCAGTCAGGGCTGTGCTCAGTTCTTACTTCATACTGCTAATGGTCTTTAAGACCGACATTTTTCCACTCGAACTGAGCCACTGCACAGCGATGTAGTGGTGAGGAGTACACTCAGCGCAGGTGGTCATAGATATACTTCAGAATTTATGGGTATCTTTGATGGGACTGAAATGTTTCAGATGCAATGCAGGTAAATCCTCCTTTTATCGATGGCGAGTCGAACGTTAGTCTCCCCTCGAACTCCCAGGTGAATGTAAGGAGGCGAGCGATGAAGGTGCGCCGTAAATTCACTACTGTACCGTCAAATGAAATATGTGGTCAATAGATTGTTCAATGAATTGTGCTGAAACATTGTTAAAATATTACAATCCATTGGCAGTTTATACTCTTTAACTTTTGACTTTTTTCTTTCGATTGTTTAACGGTGATGATGACCGATATACCGTTGTCAGGCTAAATGTGCCACTCAATTTAGATAGACGACAATTCCGTCCCCCCGACGTTGCCGACAAGGTAGCAATATCAAGACTGAAGAAAAACAAAGCTGCCGGAGCTCCATCAAAGTCGGTAACGAACCTTCAATATCAAAAAGGGTTTTATACAAGGCGACGCGCTGTCATTTGAATTCTTTAATATCATTCTTCAGAAGTTCGTGCAAGACTCACACGCCAACTGGTCTGGCGGTGAATGAGAGCGAAACAAAGTATGTTCTGTGCTCAAGAAAGGACGCACAACATCGACGTCTTGGACAGAGCCCCACAATGGGCAGCTATTGGGTAGCTAAGGTCATCGTCTACCACGGCTCCACAGGAAACACACAGGAACAACAGCAGTACCGAGATTAAACGCAGAATAACTCTTGCCAACCGCTATTTCTTAGGGCTGTAGAGGCAATTGAGTAAGTATTAAAGTCGTCTCTCGAAGAAACAAATTGACTTTATATAAGACACTGATCATCCCAGTCCTGCTGTATGGTGCAGAGGCATGGACAATCTCAAAAGAAGATGAAGATGAAGAAGTCCTTGGTCTCTTCCAGAGAATAGTTCTGTGTGCGATCTTTGGTCCTGTTTGCGTTGACGGTATTTGGAGGAGAAGATTCAACATGAGACATGAGTCTAGCCAGACGTCTACAGATCCAACGCCTAAGATGGCTACGTCATATAGAGCGTATAGACAACCTAGCTTCGGCCCGAAGAGTCTTCTACTCTGAACCTGTGAGACTAAGCAACAGTTGGAGTCTAGTTGGAGACGCTTCATGTTTTAGGCCTAGTTCCACACCGACAATAGCGCCATACAAAGACAACCTTTGACTTTTCAATTGTTCATGTTCTTTCCGCTAAGCATAGACGATTAGTTGCTAACTTGGATAAAATGGAATACTTCTCGCGGCCACGGTCCTTCTAGTCAGGAATCGATGGATTTTTGCCTTCCTGACTGCATCCACATCTTGGTACAGCTTGTTCTTCTTCTCCATTCACCCTATTCGCAGATATACCGACTCAGAATAACTCTTTGAAAGGCGTCAAACCATCACATTGAATTTGGCCTCACGTGATATGGAACAATCCAATGGTATTAAATCGAGATGTCGGTTTAGACCAAAGCCAGAGCTCTCGCAAAAGGAGCCAACTGCTTGGTCAGGATGAAACCGGATGTAAGTTCCAGAGGCTCTTGATTTTCCGTGGCCAGCGTCTGTTGAAGCTTCACGACCGAATGTCTACTCCTAGTAGGGTACCATGACACTTAGGACTAGTGAGCTTTTCTTCAGTAAAAGCGTGCGATCCGCTCAATGAACCACAATCTATGAGGCAATTGGACTTACCCCAGTGGAAGTACTTTTTTCTACGACCTTTTCGTCATGAAGAAAGTAAACACAGTAAAACCACACGGATTCAGAAATGAATCTTAAGAGCTTTTTCAGTTCAACACCGCTTAAGTCCTCTAGCTCTAGCAAGAAGTTTTTTTTTCCGAAACTTCTCTCACGAGGCTGTCTGCGTTTTCGTTACCCTGGATACTAGTATGACCAACATCGGGTCACCGAGTTCACTGATGCTCTGTATGCACAGTCTAACCAGCTTCGACGTCAGGACGTCTGATGTTATTGCTTTCATTGCCGCTTGGCTGTCAGAGGAAATGGTGATCGGTTGTAATCTTTCAGCGCCAGTGCTCAGCATCATCCTTTTGCAATCACTTCCACTCGAAAGACACTGCAGTCGTCTCTTCGCGCCAGGGATTTTTCGAAGAGAATTTTCGCCTGTACCAACGCTCGTCCTTGAGCCGTCAGTGTATAAGGCGATCCACATACCTCATCCGATACCCGCTGCTCAAGCTCGGCCCAAGAATAGACTTGTTCATCCACAAGCCCTTAGCCGTTTCGGATTATATTCATATACCAAATCCTCAGAGGAAGCATTAAATCCCAGTGACTTTATGCTCAGATACTGGAGTGTACAAATCTGCCCCATCGCATACAATCACCCTCCGAAGTCCATTAGTCGCAACTCGCAAGGCGCTGCAAGCTTCCCAAACAAGCCCCAAAATGAAATGAGCCATAGAAATTGTGTGTGTCCCTTTTGATTTTGGGGACCCCCCCTCTTTGCGGGCAAAATGAGACGAAGAAAGAAAAAAAAACACACAGAAACAAGAAATTGGGAGCACGAAGATAGAAGTACGAATGGCATTAAATTAAATTTTTCTTCAGAACTCCAACCCGACCATCTGGCAGTACCAGCTCCCGTCGCGCCATTGTTTGCGAATTCTGTCGAAGTCGGCCACCGCCACCACCACCACCACCACCCCGCCGCGTTGCGCCGCCCCAATGTGTCCCTTGCCGTAATGTAATGCTCGCAGTTGTACACTCGTACTAATTGTACGTAATTGGAATTATGGGCGCCGATTTGATTGTAGCCCAGAATAGGAATTAGTTAATTATTTTCTAGTTGAGATTCAGGGCGTTGTGAAGTTATTATCACTTTAGTTCGGAGCGGTTGGAGCGCGGTCCTATCGGCTGGAGCGTTCGATGCGGGGGCGAATGATATTTTGGGGCAGAAAATCTGTTCCATTTGTTATCGTCGGCGGTCGGTGGCGAAACGGAGAAGGACGACCTCCTTTCTGTTACATTTTTTTTTTGTGGTAATTAGGAAATTTTGAATAGGGCTTATGATGTTGCCGTGTTACATGACTGAACTAGAGGATGAGACGCGGACGAAGGGTAGTTTGCATGCCGATGTGCTGAAGAGGGATTTGAGCGTTTTGACGGGAAACTTGCTGATAAATTGGGTGTTCCGTGTGCTCTGAGCTGTATCACACTTAGGCTACAGGATAATGGGCAGAAGCAGGGCAGATGATTTGTGTTGAAAAGTGATAAGATGACGTAGTTTTGTGAATTTGGGACGAAGGCAGCTTGGAACGATTTCAGTTTAATTCTTTTGACACTTTGGGGGCCAGGACCTTGGATTTGGACATGGACAGGGACAGGATAAGTTGTCTGTGGGTGTTTCGTATGTAAATTACAGAATGAAATAGGAACGTTATATTTTGTGTGGATAAAAGACGTGGTGACAGCCAGTACATCGATTGTGGATTAATGTTTTTGGATAAGAATACAAACGCAGGTGAAGTGTGTGCTTCTTTTTTTGTGTTAATAATATGATTCATTTTTAGTCCGAGCCTGTGTATCCTGTGTATCAACACTACCACAGTAAGCCTATTATGAGGGATGGGACACACAATTGGAGAAAATCTTTGAACAATTTGGTAGGCGTCATTGGAGCAATTCTCAAATGTGTACAGAGTTCTGCCGAATACCTGCCGGGATGAAAGTGCACAAGTAGGTTAGCTTAGCTTAAGCAATGGTCCTATGGAAGGTCTGAGCCTGAGCAATAGCTGAATTCCATCGATAAATGTCCTGGGCACGCTCCGTCCAGTCATCAAGAACAAGCTGTCTTACATCAGCGATGACTTCGTCTTTGTACCGGAGCTTTGGTCTTCCTCTCCTTCTCGAACCAGGAGTCCCGGATTCGAAGACACTCTTAGCTGGAGCATTGGTGTGAACGACCAAGAGGCTCGGACTCGAAGATCCTGTTTGCTGGAGCATTGATGTCCATTCGCTTAATGTGGCCAAGTCAACATCACATCGCCTTAGGGACTGCACCCACATCTTGGTACAGCTCGTTCAGTTCGCGGTAGTCTTCTCCTCCATTCACCTTCCCCGCAGGTGGGACCATATATGTGCAGATTAGTGCTGTGCAAAGTCGCTTTAGCCCTTCACACAATACGCTGGATTCGTTGCAAGAGGCAGGATCGTCTTTTTTGAGGATTTTCCACCCGTGCATTACAGGATGAGATTAAGTGCTGCGTCAACGAAATTGAGTTAGAGTGATGCAGAATGGTCATGCAAATTTCGACAAGAGTGCGTATGTGCCAACAAAGCCGTGGAGGGCATTTGCCCGATGTGAAATTCCAAAAAAAGAGCAATATAAGGACTGAAAGCGGGTGTTTTCTATTCAATTCAAATCTTGCGTTTATTGTGGGCGTCTTTTATAAGGCGACAAGGACCTAAATATCCCAGAATGCTTTACGTAATCAGCACGATTGCGATGAGAAAAATTTCAAGCTGCAGCGGATGAGCTATTCGCTGAAATGTTCAAAGAAGTTGCGGATGATCTTGTTGGGTTGACCGGCTCAGCTGTAAGATATGTATGTTCGATGGAAAGTATGACCGACGAATGAAATCTCAGCTTCGGTTATCTGATCCACAAGAGTGTAGCGTCATCTCACTCATCCTCCTCCTCCTCCTCTCCTCCTCCTCCTCTCCTCCTCCTCCTCATCCTCCTTCTCCTCCTCCTCCTCCTCCTCCTCCTCCTCCTCCTCCTCCTCCTCCTCCTCCTCCTCCCCCTCCTCCTCCTCCTCCTCCTCCTCCTCCTCCTCCTCCTCCTCCTCCTCCTCCTCCTCCTCCTCCTCCTCCTCCTCCTCCTCCTCCTCCTCCTCCTCCTCCTCCTCCTCCTCCTCCTCCTCCTCCTCCTCCTCCTCCTCCTCCTACTCCTACTCCTACTCCTACTCCTACTCCTACTCCTACTCCTACTCCTACTCCTACTCCTACTCCTACTCCTACTCCTACTCCTACTCCTACTCCTACTCCTACTCCTACTCCTACTCCTACTCCTACTCCTACTCCTACTCCTACTCCTACTCCTACTCCTACTCCTACTCCTACTCCTACTCCTACTCCTACTCCTACTCCTACTCCTACTCCTACTCCTACTCCTACTCCTACTCCTACTCCTACTCCTACACAAGAATGTAGCGTCATCTCCCTCATCCTCCTCCTCCTCCTAGTCCTCCTCCTCCTCCTCCTCCTCCTCCTCCTCCTCCTCCTCCTGAAAAAAAATGAAGCTCTTCGACACCAAGCCAGTGGCACAACACACACACTTATTCTGGACATCGAGAGCACACGAGCGTTGCAATTGTCAACTCAAGCAGTTTCGGTCGGATAGAAAATAACGCCATAGATTTGGACGTGATATCACCCTTCATTCCAGAATTCGCGGACGAAGAGGATGCCGCAGAACACGCAATATTTTATTGCTGAATTTGCTAAACCCTTAGCTCCTAGTCAGCTAGAGTCAGTTAACAAATGTCATCCCAATCGAAGCATATAGCATGATCTGCCAACCGGCTTCGCGAAGTAATAGCTAATGGCAGATTATACAGTTCCACGGGGAGATTGTTAGAGGACTTCAGGGTGTATAGAAGTACGTATGTTGGTGCATTCTCGGCATCTAACATTCGGGTGTACGAAAAGTACATGCTAATGACCCGGAATATTAGTATCCTTGGAGACATTCCTTGGCGAAACCAAAAAAAAAGACTTATCAAGCTTCTCAAACTTTGTTCTTCGAAGTCGGCATTCCATTGAATGTCGCCTGCACTGGTAAGAGAAGAACAACACACACAACACGAGGGGCTGCTGTATAAGCCACGCCTAACCACAAGCCGAACTATGGCGAGACAAAAAATGAAGAATAAACTGCATACCGCCAATGCGTCTATTCGAAAAGTGCTGCGCTTGCTACAGGACTCAAATACACATGAAATTAATGAATCGCTTTGCGTAACTTTCTCTTATCCGCTTGAGTCCTGAACCGCAAAGCACAACCACGTAAGTAGAAGACAAACCCTCAGTCCCCCGACCAGAAACTTTGCAGCCCAGGAAGCTCGTTAATCCCCATAACCTGTTGTTGCAATAAAATTAATAATCAAATACTCAAACTTCCATAAATCGCACATGCCCGCACACCTCCATCTTCCTGGCATCCGGACCGACTGGCAACTGAATTTGGAGACACGAGAATTCAGTTGCAGTTTGGCTCCTTCCCATCGCTGTGCCTGTCCCCAGCACATAGGGTCCACTGCGACGTTTATCCTCGCCACTAGGACATTCGACTCGCTTGTGCAAGTCCATTTTGTAACTTAATCTTCTTAGGGTTGAATTGGAGAGGTCCCTGTTTTAAAAGCAATCAACTAAGAGGAACAATTTTAATTACCAAAGATTTTTTGCAAGACTGAGTCTGGAAATTGCTTTAATACCGCTCGCCCTCACGCGCAACCTGTTCCGCCCCCTGGGCCCGAGAGGGTGGCACAGACACACAAGCCGTAACCAAAACCCTCCAGGTGGGTGCTGTCGGATGCAATGAGTGCACAGCAGAATGGGCGGTGCCTTCTATCTTCTGGTCTCTCATCATGATATGAATTTAATTAACCTCGAAAGTTCAGAGTGCATGTCTGCAGAAAATCCCCATGCCTCGAAGGTGCAACGGGGCGCTGATAATTTGGGTCAAAATTACTTTAAAATTGAAATTCTTCAGCGTTAATCAGATAAGCTCTGGCTCTTGGATACTAAACGTGAGCACCATTCTACTCGAACATAAGAAAACCTGGCTGGGGGTCGAATGCGGCATGTGTACGTGCCTGCATTTTGCCCCCCCCCCCCCCAACCTCCCCAACACACAACAACAGACCCAGGAGATGAGTATCCCTGTCACGTGTTGCTGCCTGACTGGAGCATCGGCTGCGTAATTTAATTATATTTTAATTTCAGTCTTAAGACAACAAGCTAAAATAGGTTAAGGCAGCCTTGGGAACAAAAACTGAACACACCCGGAGCAGTGGAGGGCTTGGAATGCAGCACCTTCTGGCATTCACGATGACGTTTATTCTCCCCGGGAATAGTGGGTTTACCCAGTGTTGCATGTTAATGGATAAGGATTTCGTGAGATATCGAGTGATTACTCGCTGATGTTACTGCATACATGCGTTTAAGGTGGCCCAGATTGTGGAATTGGGCACGATTTCGATGAGGCTTCAAGTTGCCTAGTTCTCTCAGAAATGACAGCTGGTTTGGTTGGACAAACTGAAAGCATTTCATATTCAGCGGCCTAGAGCTAAGAGATTAAGAACAATGGAATAGGATAGAGGTAGAGCGAAGACAAGCTGATGTTAGGTTAGGTTAGGTTAGGTAGGAAGTGCCACAAATGCACTTAGGCCAGAGTCGGCACATTGTACCGTCACGTGGGTATTCAGATATGGAGAAGGAGATGAGGGGGTGTATGACAGCCAGTTGGTTATCTCAGCAAAATTGACTTGTACGTTTTGACTGGTATTTTGCTGAGGTCGTTTATACTGTCAAAGAAGTAGGAGCCTATGGTGGCTTACCTAATTGCGACGAGAGCAGGGCAGTTGCAAAGAAGGTGGTGAATGTTTCGCTCCTCCTCTGCGTCTAGGCAGCTTCTACAGAAGTCGATGTTACCGCTGTATAACAGAGAATCAAGACGGCACAGAAACAAAACCTAAATCGTGATTTTTTTTACAAACTTGACTTGTCCTTCTAGTAATTGTCTTTAGACCAACCACTTGCCTTCTGGTGGATGTCTGCTCAGACAGGGGCTGGTGTCCAGAAACTAGTTGCGGATTGGGTCTTCACTATGACTTGGTGGTCATCTTTCTGCATTCGTGTGCACAACATCAAAGTTCTCTGTTGATCCAGGAAATTATTCGTTGAGAAGCTAAGTTGTCTCTACGTGGTTCAGTCACCTTAGTCGTTGGATTCGTAGACTCCTAGCTAGAATTATGTCGTTGTACAGTTCGTGGTTGAATCTTCTGCCCGAGATGCTCGGAACACAAACTAGACCAAAGATCGGACGCATCTTTTCAGACCAAGGCCTCCTTCCTTCGATTTCGAAAGTCTCCATCCGCCTGCACAAGTAGAGGCAGGCTGAGATAATCAATGTTTGGCACACTTCGAAAGATGACTCTATCGCTCATTTGCCCCTGTAGCCCAAAGAAGCAGTGGTTGGCAAGATTTAGTATGCGTTTGATCGGAGTGCTGATGCTGTTTGTACTGTCCACTACGAGCTCAAGGTAGACGAAGTCGCCATTGTGATGCTTTGTTCAAGACGCCGACGTTGTGTCTGCCGTCTTGAGGGTAGCTCTTCGTTGCTCTTTAGTTCAACGCCAGCCACATTGTAGTTACTCCCGTCTTAACAATGAAAGAACATACATACGAAGTCGATTTTCCCCGTACTAAGTACCGACTCTGGTAAGAATCTGAGGCAGGAAAGGAATGTACTCGAATCATCAAGGATGACTGCAAGACAAAGGAAGGGTCTGGCGCTGGCGCCTTCGTGAAGAGCGGCAACATTAGACTGCATTGAACACGATCCTAATGACCACGAACTATATTGTGAGGAAGAGCTGGAATGGGCAGAGTATTTGTGTCTGTAACGACCAGGAAAGTCCAGGAATGGAAGTCTTCTCTGAGTTTCATCGGCAGTCTAAGACTTGTCTGACCCCCGGGCCACCACGGGATAACAGGAAATAAGGTCGCCGATGAACTTGCTAGACAAGGATCAGTGGAGGTAGGACCCGAAACTGAGTTGGGACTGCTCGCGTCCTTGGTTGGGCTTCCATCGATGGCTGGGCCTCTCGATAGTACAACCGGATGTGGCATGACTCTCCAGGATGTAGAAAAATCAAGCGCATGCTCCTTAACGTCTGTAAGAAATCCGCTTCATTCTTGTTATCTCTTGACAGAAGTGACTGCAGACGACTTACCAGCGTACTAACTAGTGGCCCTAGACCTTCTGAATATGCTTTGCCTAAGCGATGCAATCCTCTGTGACGACGACACTGCAGAGCACTTCCTCTGCCATTGTCCCGTTCTGGCTCGAATCTGGTGGCAGTTATTTGGTAGTGATGAAGTGAGAGCTTATGGTGTAGGCTCCTCATCACAGGATGACCATGAAATTTCGGCTACTGTATGCTGTTGCCTGGTAGCACAATGGACCAGTTTTGAGACTGAGTGCTTCAGTGTAGAGTAAAAGCAAAACGTCAAAATCGCTTCAACAGAATTCGCAGTACAGACTTCTGGAATATCGTGCCCACATTTTTATCTTTTGAATTATACACGATCTTGCCAAGAAGGATGTTGAAGAGTCGCATGTAATTGCGTCACCTTGTCTAAAACTTTCTTTGCCATTCAAGTTCTCTGTGAAGGACTCTGTGAATAACTTGACCGTGCAGCGAGAATTCCCTAGACATGATAGGTGGCCTTTATACAAATTAAACTATTTGTAGTTTTTTTTTAATGAGGTGAACCTCTTTATTTAAAATCGGACTTAAGACTGACTTAACAAATATTTCCTACCTAAAACTTAACCTACGGTGCATATGGCAATGTGGGAAAATAGAGACTTAGACAAACAAGTCTCTCGGGTGACAGCTACGGCGGCATAGACGGCGACAACTATTCTAGGGCTGGCATGTAGAGTCAAGTGACTGCGCGTGCAACCTTGGTATACCGTACCGCTGCATTAGGATGGGATTTTGAGATTGAAAGAATTGAATGTATCTGGTGTTAACTTACACGACACCGACGAACAGCTTGTACGTGTCGATCTTTATTTATTCCGCTGGGTGCAGATTTGCTGTATTGTGGACTTGTCAGGCCTCGATTGCGACTACCAGTTGTCGATTTTTCATTGGAACTAGTCTGCCTTCTAGTGGCTGACTGCAGAGAGCATCACAATCGGCACAAGATCTGATTCGCAATTATTTCCCACCGACTTGAGGCGAATTTCGAACGCCGCATTGCAGTCCACACTCAAAAAGCTTACATTTTGAATACGACTCGCGAAATCCGAAAAGATTCCTCCATGTCAAGTGCCCGTCTCAATGTTTACGTAAAAATATCTCAAGTGTCCTCTTCAAGCCAAGGAGACAAGCCCCAACAAAATGACGGCGTCCCGAAACAATATCACTTGCTTCAATTATTCTAAATTACAATTGTTATTACGTCACTGCCCAGCACAGATATTCCCATCCGTCCAAGGCAAGTAGGAGCCCGTCCATTTCTCCCGTCGCATCAGAACTACCCGCTCATTCAATGGAAAAACAAATAAATTTTGTACCCTCGGCCACGAGGATACTTTGTAAACATTACAAATGGAATAAATGAGGAACGAGGAGAGCGTAAACGACGATGTGAAAATGACGGCGAGGCCGAACGTAGATAAGCGGCGCAGTACTCATTGGTATTGTTGTCGGTCCTTATTATCCAGGGCCCGTGCTTGACTGGTCGTGCCTCCGGTTGTTGCGGTGCCCTCATAATCACCTTTGGGAAATTACGTGAAACAATATCCTGGACAATAATTTTTCTTGCTGGCCTTGTTGACGCGTTAGCTGGATGATTTTCATCATGGCACAGCACCGTGATGGGAATATACTCTTGTTCCTCTCGTGACTTCAGTTGACTTCTTTGAGTAGTCGTGATGTGAAGACATATTCTCATCAACATTGAGTGCGATGCCTCTTCCCACTTGGTTCCTTGAAGACGATGAGCGTGTGTTGATGACAAGAGTAGTTTGGTTTTGGTAAAAAGTATATCCATCAACCGCAAGGGTGAATCCTAGAGGGGATGATATTCAGAAGCGAATACAATCAAGGAGCAGCTTTTTGAAAAATTACAGATAGTCAATCGAATGTCTTACAATCCGCGGCCAGCTCTCTACGAGGGACTAACATAATTGTGAGACGATTTCTCTTGATCGCGTTTTAAGAAGCTGTATTTAATATCACACAACAGGTCCTCTTCAAATGATAGTTGATGCCAAAATTATGATCATCAGAATACATGCACATTTTTCAGTTTCTCTGTAAAGCCGGAAAATAAGGTTTTCAACGTCGTACGACTTCCTTCAATGTCCATACTACCTATTACCCAAAACTATTGTGTCGCCTTCAGCGGCCCCGCCGATATGTACAGGATGTCAATTGAACGTCTCGGAGCTGCGATTTGACCCCTTCGGACTTTTTTTTTTGTAGGAAACCGAAAAGGACCAATGTTATTCCAATAATCCGGAAACAATTCAAGCACTTAAGGTCAATATCATCCAAGCAATCCGTGAGCCACAGCCCGAAACCCTCAACAAGATCCTGGAAAATTGGGGTGACAGAATGCACTACTGCAAAGCTAGCCGAGGCAGCCACTTGAACAACGTTGTATTTCACAATTGATGGGAATATGTGTTCTTAATTGTGGTGGCCCGTGGCGTTGTGGGTATGTGCGTCGACTCCTACTCACTTGGATCTACCTAGGTTCGATTCCTGGTACGACAAGAAATACTTTTCACGGCCCCACCTCTTTCGAGTCACTGACGATGCTCAAAGAGTATAACTGCCTAGAAAAAGCTTCTCAAACTTGGCCGTTCGGAGTCGGCATAAAACTGTAGGTCTCTTCCACTCGTGATAGAACAATAGCACGCACAACACGAGTGGTTGCTGAGAAACTAGGCCCTTTTTATTATTTGTTCTTATTGATAAAACCATAATGCATGGAACAGATTTAATTTTGTTCATTTTATTGCATTTTTAAAAAGAAACTTGTATATAGCCCACCCTGTATAGTTACACTATACCCTGTTTATTTATTTAGGCTTTTAATTGACCGCTTCGCGGCTTCAATAGGAGCATATGCCTCAAGTTTAAAATCGACTTCAATGCATCCCGGACGGATATGGGAATGGGAAAGCGGGCTTCTTAAAATACGTTAAAATTAGCTCTTCACTACTATTTTCTATCTCTAGAAGCGTCTTTATTGATGACGAGCAATAAACGGTACAGCTTTTCTGCAACATCACTGGCAACTGTGGATGAGAGACCACTCTGTTGCATCTAGTGTGTCGGCTTCAGTCGTTACAACTCTGATTTTTAGTTGAATTCTGTGCTTCTACAGGCACTGAGGCTGCATTGTTTGCAATTAACGAAGCTGTACATCTTATTAGTGATAGAAAACCGACTAACACCAACATATATAAATTCTCAGACAAAATGTATACATTCAACTCCAAAGGCTCTAAAGGTTTGACACTAGATCATGCTCGCTCATGCGCATGAGCTTTAAGGCAGTCTGACGGTGGCACAATACATGTTTAATGTTGGCAGAAAACAACAAACTAAAACTAATTTGGTTGCCAGCACATGGAAGCCATGAAGGCAAGTAAAATGCTAGTATACAAGGCAGGCGCTCAGATAACATTCATTGAGCCTTACCCCATTTCTGGATTCAGTTCCGTTTAAAGGGGACACAAACCTATACTTACTAAAATGAGTAATCAAACAAATCAGTTTTGGACCACCCTAGAGGGTATTAAACACTCAAGAGCGTTCATGGAAGAAAACTACAATCCCAAACGAGCGGAAGAAGCTCTAGGGCTGAACTAAGAATACTATGTGGAGCAATAGCAGGACATGGAGCATGTAACTATCACCTCCATAAAATGGGTATCATAAATACGTAAATCTGTAGGCATTGTGACCAGGCTAAGGAAACTATGAATCACATACTGAGCGACTGCCTAAGCTTTGCCTGAGAAAGATTCAAAACAATAAACAGAACATCCGTATCACGGAAAGGCTGACAAATTCTTGAAGACATCACTTAAATCCTAAGCCAATTAAGGCGGTACTCTTCCGAGGTAAACTGACGTACATTTTCAGAAACCATAGTTTTCTGTATTCCCTCAATGGTGACTATTCCCTTCAATGCTTCGATGTTGTTGGAGCTTGTTGCTTTATGCATATTCACCGCAAACGGGAACTGTGAATAAGGGTATATGCATAAGACGTACATTCATTCCCATCCTAAAAAATTGAATTCCATTTTTTTTAATTTAATATTTCAACGATGTCAATTTTCTGCCTAATTTGTTTTAGCCAAAAGTCTTTCTCATAATTTTATTCACTGCTTTGTTTTTATAAGGCCGTGGCCCGTACTTTTTCATCGGGTGAGCAAATAACTATTTCCAACATCAACTGTCATTCAGGAACGTAAAAAGCTATTGATTTTGCATCGACGTTTTGAACGAAACTCAACGAAACCAAGTGATTTGAAGGTCAAAGATGTCATTCGTTTGTATTCACTCCAGTGGCTGAACCCTGACAATCACCCTCTGTTCTACGGATGCACAAATGGATAGTAGACACAAACTTCCGTCAATCATGGACGACGCTATTTGTCACAGCAATAGCTATTTAGTAGTCGACTCCAACCAGGTTTTAAACACGACTTAATCAATGACAGTTGCCTCGACTGGTCAATTCTCTGTCACCAATAAAGCACAACAAATATGAGAAACAATCAATTTCCCGGATGCAAGACCAATTAAGTATCAGAAACTGCAATCCAACCTGCAACAGGAGTGTCTACCATTCTAATATCATCGATTTTCCAATAACAATACACATCTACTAACAACTTCGTCTTCCAAGCACTGGCAAGAGATAGGAGTACAAACTTCTTTTGTGTGTCCTTAAAACTTCCGCCTTTGGCTACATTCATTCATTAAATCTCACTTCGATTTCCGACCCTTGCCACGAATCTAAGTCAAGTCGAGTAATGAAACATTTAGTAGCCATGACCGTTCTCGTATCGGCCTCTCCTAACCCCCCCATGAATCCTTAATTTCAATTCACAACCTACTCCCAAATTGAGTCCTAAGTTCTGAATTAAGTTCATTCGAAATTACCACGGCGTCCTTGTGTGTGGGGTTTTATGTGATATATCTGTGCTACAGTGTATCCTTTTGAAGCGAAATGCACTGCTTAGTTCCATGACGAACATAAGACAGAGACATAGGACTGGGGGCTGGAGGCTGGGGGCTGGGGGACTCTGATAATACCCACCATCATCGTCGCCAACGCTGTCGGTCGGTGGACATGGCGATAGGGCTACGCGCCGGATGAAGACAGACGTGAACGGAGGAAGCAATCCATTGTTGCGGAAAGTAAAGAAATATGTTCGCCCATTATTCTTTCACTTATAAACTGGAAATGAAAAGTTTTTGATTTCTCCATTGCTCCCGCCGGCGCACGACCATCATGGATGTACGTGTTTGGTTTCGCGTAAAGGATTGTGTGGAGCACAAGGAGAGGGCCCCACAATGAAAGTGACTACTTGGAGCCAGTATGGTTATAATGTATTTTTATCACATTTTTACTCGGTCGAGTATGAAAGGAGAAATTAATTAGCGTCTGGGTAAACCTACCGAGAGGTTTCCAAATGCCAACGAACTAATCCGTCAAATTTTTGCTTCATGAGCAGATTTTTTCTTTTTTTTTTTTTTTGCGAAAAAAAGCACACAAAATTCAAAACAAAGGAGAATGTTGTCGTTCCTGGAAGTGTGTTCTTTTTACCCAGCGGGTCTTATTTTAATTCATGGGAATCCTTTTGGGCTGAAATGACGGCGAGAGAGACAGAGGCGAGAGAGTGAGAGAGTGTTTAGCTATTTAATTAAAAGACTGAATCCATACTGTTTTTATGACTGCTTCAAAACCAATACCTTAAAGCGACAAGGAGTCAAAAAGGTGGTTGAGTCGGTGAGAAAATGTAGAATTTAGTCACGGGGTTGTGTGCATCATCACAAGCATTCTTTAATTTAGATTTAAGAACGTGGATTGGAGGAGTTGGAGGACAAGAATGTGTACATTTTCAAGGTCATCTTTCAGCATTAATGTAGATTTAAGATGGAAAACGGGTTAAAGAGCACCACGCATAGTCTGCCAACAATTTAATAAGAGTACAAAACACTGCCGAGTCATCTGTCTCCTTGATAGATGTGCTAATTCCTTCCAGCCGAATACCGAACTCTGCGCTAGATTCCCGTGAGGCCAGATACAGCGGGGATCTGAATCAATTTCCGGTTGTCGTAAAATCGTTGAATTACCCCAATCCATCCTGTATCCGATCGTATTTAGCAACCGATTCAACGCAATTGAAAACGACGCATGTCCACATGTCACTCACAGGTCCAGTCCCCCAGCTTCGACATCTCTCATCCAAAACGAAACCGATATTGAACTTTGCCAACGAAAACTAAGCTTGACACATATTTTCAGATTTAGTTCATGCAAACTGCATATTTGCCTCAATCTAATCCATAACCTGCTCCTAATACCGAACATGTTCTCTCCAAAGTCAGGCGAAAGTACCAACCCCAGGTAAGCCAGTGGCTATCCAATGTACATATTCCATTCCATCGCAACCGCAATTGTTTCATCCTCATCCTCCACTCCACCGCCTCACCCCATCAGCCAGTTTGTTTAGTTCAACTCGGAGACTTCGCTGTTTCCCGGACGAGTACATTTCCAATTAAAGGAACAAATTGGGCGAGCATTACTCTGGGGGTGGGAGGAGTTAACAATCCAGACGCGCTGGCGAACAATGCAACTATGACGGGAAATTATAAATTGTGAAACTATCCTAAAAGCAGTTTCATGTTAAAATTTTAAATCGCAAAAAAAAGAAGCGAACCGATGGATAAAATGGTGAACATAAAATGGGGGTGGTGGGGGTGCTTTAAAATAAGTTTTCCCCAGTCCGTATGTATGCTGCAGTCAATGCGAACGGGGGACGATAGAAGATGAACAAAAAACCATCACCACCCGGGTAAAAAGTGTGGAAATGCCGGAATGAATAAGAAACGTCCACTCACTCGTATGCCGAGCGCGAACTAGTAGGATTACGTTGTGCGTGCGCTGACGAACAAGTGCAAAGTACTCATTTATCCATTAGATACTTGTTTGAGTACAGGCACTCACACCGAAAGGAATGATCCAAAAAACTAGGACAGTTTTTGCGGAACTTTTTCAGCTGATAACATCCGAGGTAGCTGCCGGCCCGTTAGTCATTGGCGGTGCCTCAGCTAACACCTTGTCTGCGGTAAAAGTTTTGATGGGGCACGTTCGCAAAGCCAACCAAGGAGCGAAATGAAAAGTTCAAGTGATTTTCACTTCAACTGTGGCCGCATTAAAGCCACGTTCAATTTTTAAGGTGACTTTGAATTTACTTGATGGAATCGACTTCAGGCAATGTAGCAACTCGAGAACTTTAGCTTAACACTTTTTGTTTTTGCAGTCAATTTACACGAGGATTTTATTCACTTTGAAATTGCTAACACATTGTAACGTCACGCATCCCTATGACAATGCTGTGTTGTAGAAAAATGAACCGAGGCTAGATTGGGCCAAAATTGGTGGCAAATTTAAATTTTGTCAATTGTTTTCAAAATGTGTTCAATGTCACTGTGAATGAATATCAAATTTTGGTCTCATAAGCCAGTTTTATTAGATGATGTAGGAATTTTGAATCTAACGGGAAAGCCCCCAGGCAACATGTAGAATGCACACATTCAGAACAGCAATTTTATTTTTACGAAGAATTAAACTTGGCTTGGGTTAATTCCCAGAAAGATGGAATGGCTAAGTTTATTATTATTGTTGTTGAGGGTAATTTTGATTTCTTTCGAGTTCCCGCCACATACAGTTCTGTTCAGGGTTATGGAATCCTGTTGCGCACAGTTGGAAGAACACTATTCTAGAGTATTCTCTCTAAGTCAGTTTTCTTTATGAATATGAGATTGAGAGATGGTTCCAATGACCTTTGTCTTTTGTGCGCAAATGTCTCACAAAATCCCAGTACGTGTTCTGGAACTTCATTAGGTTCTATACAGACTCTGTAGAGACCTCCTTTTGATAACCATAGTTTCCTTAGCTGTTCCCTGAGTCTGCAGTGCGCTGTTAGCATAGGGAGGTTGTTTTTGCTCATTTTGATACATGCCTCAAACCTCTTTCGGTTATACTGGCCCAAGAGTTTCTTGGCCTGCATCATGCCATGAGCGTTGTTCCGGCTCCTTCATTCTAGATTCCTGAATTCTTCTCTGAGTACATGATCTCCTACTGCGCAGAATGGCTCGGTGTCTGTGAAGGTTTCCGATGTTCCTTTCCTAGCTAGGGAGTTGGCCATTTCAGGTCTTTAAGCTTCTGTAGGCATTCCCACTCAAGCTTGGATTTGATGATGTAGGAGCCATGATTGCAGCTCGACAGTAGACGGCAGGGGGTCAGCTTCAATAGCACCTCCATGACACACTAATTGGTTTTAATCATTCCAGTTTTCGTTTCCTTGTTAAAGGTACTATTTAAGTATGGTCGACAAATTTTATGAGTCACATAGGGTCTCCTCAATCTTTCGTGACATCTGATACCGTGGTTTGTCAGTATCTCCAGAAACTCATCTACAAACTAGGCTCCTCTTATTGGGTCGACTTTGGAATGGCCATTGTTTTGATTTTTAAATTTATAAAGCGAGTATATTATTTTTGCATATGTATCAGTTAGTACTACCTAATCCTTAATGTACAGGGTGATTCTTTTATACTTGTTTTTTTTTCAATAAGATTTCTTTGATAGATAACGCCTCTTATTTAGTATTGTTTGGAAAATCATCCTGGTACGACACGCATCAGTGTGAAGTTCTTTTGTGCCATAGAAGTCATAAAAGTCTCCATATTTCAATACTGGATTATGACTCAGCTCAGTTCCTTTCCGTGATAAAGGTTCAAATTGGATTATATGTGGTATCTGAATTCTCCTTCTTTGTATAGCCCATAAGTTTATATCCGAACTCAACGAAAAGTAGCCGGGAGCATCGTCAATTTCAAAAAGGCCCTATAATTGCTTCTGGGAGAATTAACCAACTATCATTAGCGTACGTAACGAGCGTATAATATATAATGTCCCTCCCACTAAGCAAAAGTGAACGGAACTTAACGAAATTCAACGAAACATTTTACATATTACACATATTACAATTAATGTGTTTAATGTCAGTGCAATCCTTCGGCCATGTTTTTTTTTTATATATCCATCACAGAGCACACAGAACACTACGTTATCTAAGTGTCAACTCTCAGTATCGATTTACACAGCAGATGTTTGCTGTGCGACTAAGGATCATCTACTGATGATACTTCACGATCATCGTCGTTCGGGGAGTTGGCTGTAGGTCTCCCCCGCTAGTGAGAACACACGCAGTGCATTGGAAAACAAGTTTTTTTTCCAGTCAAATACCTGTTTCACCAAGTCAACGTTTATTTAGACCAGATCAGCTATTTATGTAATAGGATGTCTTTAACCTGTCTACGACTTCAGCTAGTCCTTCGTTTCAGAAATAGTCTATGATCTGGACGAACCTAAACTATGTAACAAAGCGACATTTAGTGTTTTAAGTGAATGCCCTGATGACAGACAGTCGGACAGGAATTCGTCACCCACTCAAAGAGGATAAAATACCGCCTTTAATAAACTTCACTGCATCCTCAACCCCAAAGCAACAGACGCACAATAATGACAACATTTAAACATACATACATACAGATTGCACATACTTTGCCACAAGTACTCACTGAAATTCGGAGCAATATAATTTTTTCGAAGCAGACACAGTGCGATGAGTGATGGAAACAATGAGGATGCGAGCAATGAACGAGTACATCCCTTCAGCATGTGTGGAACTCTGACATATTTGAAAATATTATCCTGCCACCGGAATGCAATTACATACCCAGGCGCTCTTCCCGCCGTCATCGCTTGTACACAGATTCGTCGTATGCCAGCGGGGCTGGGGCTGGGGCTGGGGCTGGGGCTGTACCCGTCGCCTTATCTTCAGTTCAACAGATTGTTTATTGTCTTCCGACAACACTTCAAGTACGGTTGTCCTCGAACCGAATTCCTCCAGTCTGACCGCACTGGGTGAATCGACAATGAACTGCAAGAGAACAAGAAAAACAAAAAAAAGAAGCAAACAACGTGGAAAAAAGGGGAAACTTTCCGCTTTCGAGCGCCCCATATGCATGACGATGACTAAGCACTCAAATCAGGACCAGACAGTTTGAAGTTATCCTCGCTTGGCAGCCGGACGTGATTGTGTGTGCGAATGAGAGCTGCAAAACGCTGAATAATTCCTTCTTCAGTCCCGGATGTGAAATTGGGGGCCGGGAAAACTTCCTAGATGATTTGGATGATTTTGTTTAACATTTAACCATGTCAATAGGTGGCTCTTCCCGCCCGACCTACGTACGAACGAATGCGCCTCCGCAGCCCTCCGGCCTGCCTTTCCAGACGAGGGGAACGTTTGAATGATTGCACTTCGAATGGGTCAGCAATGATTAGATGCAGGCGGGCACCGGCAAGCACAAACTTTGGCGTGAGTTTCTCGAGGGAATTTGAAGCCTCGTTGTTTGTTTCTGCTGCAGCAGTAACTGGCATCCTTTCAAACGAGAATCTCGTTCGTAATTCAAACAAAAACCAAATTAGGAATGCTTCGACTTGTTCGTTAATTTCATTAGAAACGAGCGACTGCTTTGATTTATGCACATCAATTTAAGTTGTAAGGACGACACCCCTTTTTCCATTCCCATGCTCATTCGACTCCCCCCTCCCCCCCCAGAGAACGTAAAGACTCACTGATTGCACTGCCTGGATACCCAGCCTTTCGCAGCAGCGGCAGCGTATTATCAAAATACCAACGCCTCCATGAAGCCGTTTTGCAATTGAAGCTCCAAAGTTTAAGGCAAAAGTCTTCGCAAAACCAAACTCACATATGTATCATCGTTCGTTCCTGGCGCTCCAATTTAGCGATTCTGTGCTGTGCCCCTACTTTCCACATCATGCATCTACCCAGCCAGCCAGAGTCGTCATCGTCTCCTCCTTTGGCTTTGGCTTTGGCTGCCATGTCCTCATTTGCATTGCGAAGGTGAACGTATCGCCTTTTCTCCTAAGATGTGCCCTGACTGCTAGTGTGCGAATTATAATGGCGTATGTACCCATATTCCTTAGGGAAATGCGCTCATCATTAACATACGAATGCAATAAATAATTTCTAGTGAAATCAACATTTGCACAGAGCTCACTGCACACACACATACGCAGGCCTCGTCTTGTCTCGTGCTCCTCGGCCAGTGTGACGATGTCTTATGCTTGCCGTGCTTGTCTTACTTTCGTCGAAAAACCGTCACAAAAAATTAAGAAATTTCTAGAAAATTTCACGTTCCTTTGTTGCGCTGTGTTTTGGAAATGCGCGCTCCATCCACAGTCTCACTCCCATGCCGCGTCACCCATCACCCGCCAAACGCGTACTCATTGATGAACGAGTCTTTGAGAAATATAACATTTTCCACATCGCATAGATGCCGTGGAGAGGGTGCAGATGATTATGAAAATGTCATGCGACGGTGAATGGTTTCGCTTTGATTGAGTGATCCTTTAAAGTTTGAAATGCAATACATTAAAGGATATCGGTGCATGTGGAAACTTTTGATCGACGTCAATGTAAGCTGCTCATGAATGCTTACCAGTTCTACCAGGTATTTTGAATAGGACAGTTTTGGACAATTTTGTTGCCTTTGATGTGCATATTTTTATTTTGCAGTCGTTCTTAAACTTTTCAAGAAATTTCTATTTCACAGAATACACTCGCATTAAGTCTTTTTATTCCTTGTTCAATATTCTGATATCAGAGTCTGTTCAAGAGGAAACTGATTCATGGCTGTTTTCCAGACAGCACATTTGAGTGATTTTTATGCCCGTGTGGCCTTCATATATTAGTTGGTCCTTCAACAATCATAGGGAGCTAGCAATTATGAAGTAGCCTGCAAAATAAAGAAGAGGATAGAAAAAAAAAACAAAATACCCATCTGGTTGGTTAAGGCTCAGTCTTCCGTCCATTTGTCCTGTTTGACACACCTTTATAGCTTATAAAGGGTGTTTTTTTAGAAGTATAGAACTTGAAGTTGGCAACACTATATTGTCAAGTGATTTATTTTTAGTTTGGTTTAGCATTTGAACATGAATAGACTGACGCCTGAACAACGCTTCCAAATTGCGGAAATTTATTTTGAAAATCATGGTTCTGTTAGAAATACGCGCTTTACGTCCCTCACTGTTATAGTTTGTATAGTTTCATGGCAGAAAGGTTTTCGCAAATCCTACCTATCGAGTTCGGGCTTAGGATGGCTCCTCCCACTCATCGGTCGGGCATGATGGTAGGGTGTTGGCAGGCCACTCCAGCGGCTGACGGTTCAACTCCTACTTGGGTCAGCCATTGTTTTTTTTTTTTGTAGAAGTCTTTCATGGGGAACGCGAAGGAATAGGTAAACGGTAGCTTAGCTGGGGACAGAGAGAAAATACAGGTATTAAGCTCAGCTGATGTCCAGAATTGTGAGTTGGGGAAAAGTAGGTATGGACTAAGGGGAGGCAGTTGATGGAGAGCCAGATAAAGAGTTGGACGATTTGAGCGTGGTGTTGGGGGAAACAAAAAAAGAAGCGCGTTGTCGAGAAACGAGATACGAGCGATAAGTGGGGAAAAAAAAAAGGAATGATAAATTAAAAACCTACTTCAACCGGCGTCGCAAAAACTTAAAAGAACCGTGAAATTGTATTTAATCTCGGGCTAACTCGTGATAACTCGGGCTTAGTGGTTTCGTCAAGTTAATCATTAATTTTTTTTGTTCCCTCCATTGTGGGAAATCGATTTAAGCTCGAATAAAAGAGACGGAGTGCTGAATACTGGATTGTGCAGTATTATGGAAGTGGCGAAAATTAAGACACGAGCGGGGCGTGAGTTGATGGGTATAAACCGCATCGTAAGACTAGGATAACGATTGTCGCGAGTGTCACCTGGTAGAGAGTTCCTTGTTCACACCTGAGAGTTACATAGTGCATCCACGTGGGAGATCACCAGTCCGCCATAACAGCAGATCGAGCTTCTGTGTAGACCGACGAGGAGTCTACTTACTAACCCTACACACAGTTACATATAATCCCAACTACCAAAATACCCAAATTACCACAAAATTATTTAATTCGAAGTTATCCGGCGAATAGTAACACATGTATAAGCACATGTATGATAGATATGTTAACTCCTCCTCTTTGGAGTGCCGTTGAGCCTAACTTCTTTCTTTATTTCTAAAATTGACTGTTTGGTGTGCTTTATGGGTTGGGGGAATAATTGATCCGTACTTCTTCAGAAACGTTGCTGGCCAGAAAGTTACAGTCAATGGTAACCACTTAGACTGACTGTTTGGTGTGCTTAATGGGTTGGGGGAATAATTGATCCGTACTTCTTCAGAAACGTTGCTGGCCAGAAAGTTACAGTCAATGGTAACCACTTAGAGCCATGATTACTGACTTTTTCGTTCATCAATTGAACAACCATAAAGAACTGTAGTTTCAACAAAACGGCGCAATATGTCACACAACTCGTGCCACAATTGATTTATTGAAGGAAACGTTTGGTAATCGCATAGTTTCACGCTACGGACCCGTGAGTTGGCATCCTCCAAGATCGTGCGATTTAACCCCGCTTGACTATTTTCCGTGGAGATAGTTGAAGTCGCTAGTCTACGCCGATAAGCCCGAAACGATTGACCACTTGGTGGACAAAAATTCATCCAAAAATTTGACGTCCAGATTAGACTACGTCCGATCCAGCCGTGGCGGACATATGCCAGAAATCATATTTAAATTATAATGCCAGAAGATAACCATTCAAATAAAGTAAATTTCTTGTCAGTTTAAAAAATTCATCTTTGTTTTATTCCATTTAAAAGTTGTATACCCCTAAAAAAACAAACACCCTTTACATTTATAAATTTTTTTTGGAAAAAATTTGTGACATTAGTGTAATGTCGTCAACTGATCATCACCTGGTATTGTGCAGCCTGTACCATAGTGACAAAGTACCTCTTCCGCCAATGTGGAAACCAAGAGTTGTTCCACGCATACGGTGAACGAATTCCAACTCTTCCAACGCATGAATGGCGCCTGTTTTAAGCAGATTCCATTACCTCCGCAAAGGATGTTTTTTTGTTTTGAAGTGAAGAGGCTTGGAGTGGTGGCTGGTGGTGAGAACAGACCTTCGTGGCTTAAAATACCCGGGGTTGAAATAACCATCAGAGAGAAGAAGAATGCCTAGTGAGACTGGATGCTCTTGGAGGACTCTGCTTCTTGTGACCGGTACAGTCAGGAGTGAAGAACTTGCAAATTGGCTGTGCGAGCATTTAAAGAGCAGGAAGGAGTTCGGTGGTTGGAAAGCGACCCTAGGCGATGTTCTCGGAAACCATTCGTCGTAGTGGAAGCTACATATGCTATGGACTAAGAAACGTTCCGTCACACACCACCTGGGTGAAAACATCACATAGTGAAGGAGTTTGTCTACTCTCCACAAACAAACGACATCATAGTGGAGATCTGTCGTAGAGTCGCTTGACAACCGCTGCTACTTCGGTTTATTAAAATAACTGGGCTCAATGCCTCTGACTCGAAGGAACAAAACTCTTATTTTGCCTGTCCTTCTATATGGAGCCGAAAGCTGGACTATAAGCAAAACAACAGAGCTGACTCTTGATGCCTTCGAAAGAAGAATTCTACTTCGGCTATATGGTCCCGTCCTCGATGAAGGTGAATGGAGGAGAGGACACAACCGCGAACTGTACTACCTGTACCAAGATGTGGATGTAGTCCGGAAGGCAGAAATCCGTCGGCTACACTGGTTCGTTCGACCCCCTACTGAGAATGTCAGACACTCATCTTTTAGTCCATAATATAATCTCCACCGTTCAAATTCATTTCATGTTTTTTTTCAAATGGAAGAAAACACGCCTTAGTGATTAACCGGGAAATATTCAAGAACAGATGCCGTCGCATTGCACGAGTCGGTTGGTAAAACACAGCTTGCCCGAGGGGGAATGTTGATATTTTGGAGTGGTCAGCGGAATCGCTCGACTTCCACAGTATTTTTCAAATGGAAACTTGTTGAACGGGTTGTAACGAAACGGACGTCGTCGAATTCAACTGAGCTAATGGGACTTATAAGAACGGACTCATTAGTGTGTCTCCTTGCCAGAGAAATCTGCATAAGTCTGATGTTCGTTGTTTGCATTGCCGATAGATGTAGCTACTAGCTAGTTGTTGTATAAATTCGCACCTTCATCGAGAGCAAAATTAATAAAACTAGACGTTAGGCCAGGACGTCTGAGTTATATGGGTGCATTGTTTAGGCGACTCAAACGGCACCTCCACTAACAATCATCCACCGTGAAAGTGAATGCTTAGGTCAGTGGGTAGACCGGCAAGACACACATTCCTGCCCAAAGGCGGAATACATTTTTCGTCTTCACACCTTCCTAGTACCAAACATGTCTGCACGTTGTCCAACCATCCTGAAAATAGAGTTGCAGGTCGTGGAAGAAGTGTACTATCCCTCAACTGGCAGAGACTGGCACAGTGGCAAAAATAGTGAGGAGTATCCTCTTCTGCATCACCACAGCCCCTGCATATGAAGTAAGACTCATTCTGTTTTCATGATACTTCAGATGATTATGGCCAGTTAGCGTTTGAACTAGCATCCTTAGAATCATAGTAAGATTGTTTGTGGGTTTTTGAACTGTTGAACTTGGGGCATAACATCCGAGTGGTCTCACAGGTGGTTAGCGAGTTCATGATTCAGTCATCCACTTTCTTCTTAACATCTGCAAGAGGGTGTTGAATACATAGGATCGCCTGGGATGGGTCGGTTTTGGCCCTTTTCCTGGCAAGTTTATCCACTGCCTCATTGCCGGCTATGTCCCAGCATAGAGTAGTCGAGCGTTGCGAGAACCTTGATAGTGAATGCAAGGAAACCGTAGTTTAACCACATCGTCAGAGTGCTCGATCGCTGCGACTGCTTGAGCTGAGCATATCAACCAAGCGCCTGCACTGTAAAACGCTGTTCCCACAGCGAATATTGCCTTTAACATTTGGTTGCCTTTAAGAACTTTGGAACTGAGAGAAGCTTAGTCCAATAAATCAGGAAATAAACATCCCTCACTAAGGGAAACAATCTGCGCTGCAATCGCAAACACGTACGCTGCTGGTGCCATTCCTCTTTCTCTACTCCCTCAATGCTTACACCCGATCAATGGTCAATTAATATTTTAAGAGTATTTTTTGGTCCAGAGGTTATGTGAAAATGATTTCCCTTTCTCCAGCAATGAAACCAATTCCACTTCTGTGGAATCAAATTAAACATCAACTAGCACAGAGTGCGCTTGATTTCAGATCAGGCACCAGTTGAAATTCAATTAGTTCACAGTTCGCACACAAATTTGAATGAACTATTCTCGGGGAAATCAAATGACGACCGGATTGTTTATGCACTCACACCGTATTTGTAAGCCGAAACCAAAAAACGACCAACAAACGCACGCAAAAGCACAACAAATTGTGGCTTGTAAAAATGTGTCCCTCATGTCCAGTGGCTAATATGAGTAATCTAATGATTCCCTCAAACCAGCAGTTTCACCCGCAACTCCTGGCCACGCGGTCAATCATAAAGCAAACAATAAGCTCAGATGCAGCTGATGAACAACATAATCATTTGGTTCCAGCAGCCGTGCTGGTTGCATTCCATCGTGCAATGTGCACGTGACTCTGTGTGTGTGTGTGTGCACCGGTTTTTAGGTGTAATCAACCAGGACCCAGTGCAACGGAAACAACAACACAACATCATCCTCTCGTCGATAAATTCTGTAAGCCATAAACACTGACGCTTCCGCCGAACACATGGAATAACAGATCCCAGCCAGTGCCGCGCAATTTTGCAACTGCCATAAACGCTTTTAATTAAATGCAACCCCTGCAGGAGCAGCTCCTTCCCCATTTTCGGCCTTCGAAAACAATAATCATAATCATAACGGCAACGGCGGCGGTGTTGGCGCTGGCCTGATGATTTGGCCGCTTGAATAGAATTTCGGGCTACACACAGACGGGGAGATGTGGCTGGAGCTGGACCGGCCAGCAGGAATGAGTCTTATTGTTGTTTTAGATCTCACCACCGCGCCAACTCGTTCGCCTCGCTGCTGCTGAGTTGATGAACATTTATTATGGAGCGGCCAGCGTGCATGAGTGTATATCTTTGAAATTATGAATTGCATGTCTGCCGGCATAGAGGAGGCGCCACGACATTGTCGAGCAACACCGCGCCACCCCCATTCAAATGATTAGCCTTGTTCGTGTCACTGCGTGATGGGCCGGCTCTCACATAAAATATTGCTTCCGCTGTGCCAGCCACTGGCGAGTGAGGGCGCTGCGAAGAGGTGGTTGCTTCAAAAAACGTGATCATTAAAAGCATGATAGAGATTCATTGACACTCAGTTAGGGATTTGCAGCCACGAGCGCGCAATGGGGTGCTGATTCGAGATCTAATTAGCAGCACTATTGTCTCTCGCCTTGAGTACGATTCAGAACATGCAAAGTAGACTTTGTTGCGTGGTGCTGCAGTGATAATCGAAATAACGCAACACAAGTCTAGTGGAGTTTTTGTGAAGGTCTCTAAACTGTTCCGGTACATGGCTCAATAAAAATAATGGATTTGAGAACACCACTTCGCGCCATTGTTGAACTGTCAACACGTAGAGATAACTTTGATGTCATGTGCTTAGCATAAACCAGCAGGTTATCAAATAAAGATCGGCGCATACTTGTACAGTGCGTTGAAGTCGGGAAAATCGACTCCAAAGCACTTATCACCCAGCGACATCAACAGCAGAGGTACGACGTGTATAATCGATTCACCCCCTTGATATTCACATCATGGGGTGCACTCTCAAGGCCATCTTTCGCTTAAAAAGAAATGGCCCTTGGTACAACTAGCACTGGAGTTTTGATGACCTTGCGCACCGCATTTCCTTTGACCCTAGGCCCATGGATATGACGTCTGACGCCAGCAATCCAGCTGCGACATGCATACAAAGTCGACTTTCCCTGCACTCAGGACTGGCTCTGGCCAGAATCTGTGCCAGGAAAGGACTGTAGTCGAATCTTCACGAATGGTTCCAAGACTAAGGAAGGGTCGGGGGGCTATCGCCTTTGTAGATGGCGAAGCAAGACTGCACATCTTGTAAATTTGCGACGGTTTCCCATGTAGAAACCTATGCTAACCTAATGGCCACAAACTATGCATGTGGAAGGGGCGGATTATTTGTGTCTGGCCTAGCTGTGCTTAAGGCCTTGCTCAACCCTTTAACCACTTCTAGGATAGTCCAGGAATGCAGGAATTCTCTGAATTTGACCGGCAGTCTAAATTCGCTAAAACTTGTCTGACCCCCGGGCCAGCACTAAATTACAGGAAATAAGATCGCCGATGAACTTGCTAGGCAAAGATCAGAGGAGGTACTCTTAGGACCCGAAACTGCGTTGGGACTATCTACGTGTTTGGTTAGGGCCTCCATGTATGGTTGCCCCTCTCGATAGCACAACCGGAGGTGGCATGACTCTTCAGGATGTAGACAAACCAAGCGTATGCTCCCAAACGTCTGTAAGAAATCCGCTTCATTCAAGTTATCTCTTGACAGAAGTGACTGCAGAGGGCTTACCGGGGTACTGAAGGGCCACTGCTCCATCGCCAAACACCTAAATGCCCTTGGCCTAAGCGATGAAAGCCTTTGCGACGCCTTTGGAGTAGACGACGACACTGCCGAGCATCTCCTTCTGTGCCGCATTTGCTCGGTTTAGCTGGCAGTTATTTGATACTGATGAGGCGAGAGCTGATGATTCATCATAACAGAAGCGCATGCCGGTATTCGTCTGGAAGACCATGTAATTTCAGCAAATGTAGGTTTCTGCTTGGTAGTACAATGGACCAGATTTTCAGTCTGAGTGCTCCAGTGCACTGTTCGAAATCGAAAAAAAAATTAACTTAAACGTCTCCAGGCAGGTTATTGATGACTCCAATATGTGCTCGTGGTGGTCCCTGGCGTTGTGGGTACGTGCTTCGACTCCTACGCACTTGGACCTACCTGTGTAGGATTTCTGATAAGACAATAAATACTTTTCACGGCCCACGTCTTTCTAGTCACTGACAATGCTCAAAGATTATAACTGTCTAGAAGAAGCTTCTCAAACTTGGCCGTTCGGAGTCGGCACAAAACTATAGGCCCCTTCCACTCTTGATAGAACAATAGCACGCACAACACGAGTGGTTGCTGAGAAACTAGGCCCTGGCCCTCTACGGGCTGTAGCGCCACCCACATTATATTATAACATGTGCTCGAAAATATCCTCACTGTTGCTGGGAGTGTGACTGAAACCCTGTGACTGCGAAAATTTCGACATCAATTGTACCAAACTGCAACCACTTTGCTTGAAGATCGTGGTGTACATGGCTATAAGGTCCACTTGACAAGACACTCAAAGTGAAACAGAGAGTTGGTAGTTTTTGGTTGAAGCCAATAGACGACACACCTTTTCTTTCATTTGAATGCTCCACAAGAACAAGAACTTATTTTGGTCAAATTCGTTTGCCGGAAATCGTAAATAGCGTAAATCTCGCCTGGGGTTCGGCAAATCGAGCGAATTTTTTTGTCATCCTTCAGCTTGTTCACGAAATTAAGCTTAGGGTTATCGAGAGCCTTGATTTGCTTTCCTAGCTGGGGGAATAGAGATTGTTGGTCTCTGTGCGTTTGGAAATGACACGACTGGCTGCATGACCAGTCAAGTCCTACTTTTGGAATGGAGCGACTTCAGTATTTTGTTCTTGGTTTGTGACAGCAGTCTCGGGGACGAGACAGCATTTTCCCCCAGTAATGTATGCAACCTTACGACTGATTTTGAACAATTATGATGATCTTCTTTTGTTGAACGCTGCCCACAAGGTTCGTTATATTGCATAAATACTCGTATCTAAGATTATCTTATCGTTTTGCGACAAGCCCAGCTGGACCAAGGCTTAACTTCTGCTACACCTACTCGTGTTATACGTGCTATTACTCTATAACTAGTGGATGAGGTCTAAAGTTCTACGACGGCTCCGAACGACGAAGTTTGATAAGCCGTTTCTAGATGGGAATACTTTTGAGCATTGCCGGTGACTCGAAAGAGGTGTAAATTGCTGAATTAGGGGATTGGACGAGGGTTCAGCTTAGGAGTAGACGTACATACAGCTACTATTGATTTTTTCCGTTTATATGAAGGAAGCTTGCAACTACTAGCTAGGTTAGACGCCAATTGTCCCATTCGTCTAACTTGTACAGCGAGCTGTTCTATTGGACCATATTGGATTTCGAGAAATGAAATGTGTTACCGGAAGACGTGAATGACGCGTACTTCCAGCAAGATTGCGTCACATGCCTCATAGACAATGGTGGGTGTGCGATTTCTGCAAATAGAGCCTTGAATTGTTGTCCAAAATCATTCGATTTAACATGTTCAACAAGCACAGAAGAACACGAGGAAGGCTTCGTGTTGTTCTGTGCTTGTTGAACATAATAATTTTTCAAAAATGATAATAACTTCGACTAATAATTTCGCAAATCTTCTGTCTGTATTGGACATTACAGACAGGAGTGGTCTTTTTTGTTTAACTGTTTCTACTTCTACGTACCAAGGTCCTTCTAGACTTGTTTGCATTGTCTTACACACTAGGTAAGGTTGGTTAAGCTTCGAGTGGCTGACTGCAGAATGCGGTCACACTTTGGTCAAGGTAGGCTCATTGTAATACCACACGGATTGACTATTGCTAAGCGTGTTGGTGCTTATAGCAAAGCGGTTTAGCTGGCTAATGCTGACGTAATTTAGTTCGCTGAGATTCTTGAAGTAGTAATCCCCTAGATGTGAGTATCTACGACTTAACACAGCGCTACGTGAGCGGAGGGGGTGATTTGTGATTTTTACGTCTTCTTCATCCATGCAACATCTGCAGAAATCATTGTAAGGGACACCCATCCTGTGGGCGTGTATGCGAGTTGCACAGTATCCGGTTATGATGCCGACGATCGTTCTGAGCATGTCTGCTTCGTTTGAGATAAATAACTCTGTTTAAGGTTTAGTACTGGCCATATTCTTCAAGGCAAGTGGTGCCTTCTAGTCACTTGAGGTTGCTTTTTATATTTGTGTGTATCTTAAGAAGATGGAAGGCTCTAGCGATCGGCATAAAAGGTGGATCTCCTCCGGGAGGTGGAGCGAGTTCATCGGCAATTGCAATTGCGGGTATGTTACAGTGTTCCGGCACCCACTTGAGGGGGTGTACATTGCATCTATCTCGTTAATGGATGCTAATCTCGAAATCCCTGCAATTAATGGATGTATTTTAATTGAACATGACATTGTCCAAGGAGTTAATTGCGGCCTGACTGTACGAACAGAGGGTGATATCCCTTTTGGATATTACATTGTTCATGGGTCAGGTCAGTGCCTCTCTTATCGCACTGGTTTCTGGTTTAAAAACGCTACAGTGGTTAGCGAGATTTAATGAGAAAAAAATTTTGAGGTCTTGTGAGTAGACACACCTACACTCACTCCTTAGTCCGTCTTCGATCCGTCCGTGAGGATACATCATCCAGCGTCTGATTGTCAGGCATCCAATCCGATCTAGAAGGAATGCTGGTGTAGAATGTCTTCTCGAAGACAGCTTAAGGTAGAAGGCGATCGGTGTTCTCGGGAAGGAAGATGTATTCGTTAAGAATGGTTGAGTTCGGACCACAGCCGGAGTGTTTTTCAAGTCGATTGTGAGTGTCCTAATCGAGAATATAATCCACAACATAAGCAATCTATGTATCAAGTGCCAGCCAAATTCGAAGAGTTAGAGCATCCAACATTTTTGCTAATTAAAAATGACCCCACTTGATGCATGAACCGGCGCCTTAAAGTAGCTTTAATTGTCCCTGCCCACCCGTTGAGCTGATAATCGCTCTGCGAAATAGTTCTCATCGATTGTAATACCAAAACCCGAACATGAAGCCTTAAACCAGTCACACTCCAGCCAATAATCAACATAATCGCCACACACTACCAATCCACACTCAGGACTCCCAATCCGTTGAGGCCCCTAGGCTTTGGTGAAAATATTAGCGACAAAATCCAGTGTACCGCCAAGCAAATTACTCCACTCTATGAAGGGGAAAAAAAGGGATATAAAATTAGTTCCTAATCCTGTCAAAGTCTCTGGCAACTGCACACCTCGCCGTGCCGCAGACGTTGCTGAAATTTCAAGCGAGAATTTGATTTAAAATCCAAATTAACACTCCCCATCCTTGGGCTGTGTTCGGGGATATGTTCGCCGTCCCGACAGCACCTCGGGGACGGTATACACGTGCATACACATTTGTATGTACACTACGACTCGGATTCCACCACCACCAGTGGTGGCACGGTGTGTCTCGCAAATCAGTTTATGCCTACCAGCACAATCCTGTAATTACATCGTCTTACATCGTCATCGAGTGGAGGCTTAAGCGCTACACCACCACCGAATGGCAAGAAATAGCAACGAATAGGGTCTACACTTACACTAGACTCTGGCGTATTTTTATTTCATTTTATTTCGTTGCACGAGCATCCTACACGTGTACATACTAATTACATTGTGGGCGTGAGAGTCTATGTATGGATGGGGCCTGTGTTGATTTCAACCGGGGAGCACATCTTGTTGATTGCATTCGTCTTTAGTTTGAAGGAGTTGCAGGCAACGAATAGGGACTTTGAGGACGTCGGACGGGGGGATTTATTTTCAATTATGTTGCACTCCTTGTGCATTGGCAGACGTGTTGGGGGTGGCCACTTTATGAGCGGGTGCTCTGAATTAGACACTGGTCGTGGTAAGTACATGGTGGCAACCTAAACATTGACACAGTGGGAGCGAAGTGTTCACTATGCGTGTACATCAGTCTTTGGATTTTCAGCGCTGTGGGAATGAGAGTGGAAAGGAAGTTAATCTTTCTCATCTCAGGAGAGGATGTCTCCCTGCATGCAGACCTAGCCGGTTCATTGACCGATAATTTTGGACTGATCCACTCAGTTCTGGTGGGCAGACATCTGGAGCTGAGGATAATGCGTTTTAAGTAAGCGCCTGAGTCGTTGAAAAATGGAGGAATTTAACGAGAGCTGAGCAGAGAATGTTTTCCACACTTCATCCATTCAGCTACTGCAGAAGTCGTTTGCGATGTCGCCTAAATTCGTGGTGTGATCTGCCAAAAGGTCTGCCCGTAATGACACCAACTAGGTGACTCCAATGTTATGTATTCAAAGGCAGAATTTGTTTGCGACTCAGAGAAAATCGGACCAGTTTGGAGGCTTGGCGTACACTACTTGCCTGCCATCTAGTTGGTTTACATCTTTCGTGGTTAGTATTTTATTGGAATGTTCGCCGAACGCTGCGCAAAAGGTTCCTCGAGATGGACGCCGCGCCGTAACGAATTGGGTAGTAGGTTCTAGGTTCAATTCCCAAACTTAACAACTTTCCCAATTCACAGCTCCACCTCGTTCGAGCCACTGACTATGCTCAACGACTATTCCTGCCAAGAGAAAGCTTCTCGAACTTTGCCGTTCGGAGTCGGTATAAGACTGTAGGTCCCGTCCACGCGTGATAGATCAACAACACGAGTAGTTGCTGTGGAATCTACGTCCTTCACGATCACTCTCCCTGAATATGGCAATGTTTCCGAAGCGGAGGTGGAAGCAGTCAAAGAAATGGCGAGCTGATATGATGACACTGACAGCTGTTTCTCGCTCGAAATCTTGACAAATCTTAACGCTTGAACAACGTTGGGAATTATTGAACATTTATTTCCAAAGTGAGTACTTTAGCCCAAACAGTCCGTTTTCTGAAACGAAGAAGTTTTGGCCGAAGCACCCACCGCCATTGTTGTACGCACGTTTAAGCCAACTGGTATGCTAGTGAACAACATTCATGGTCCGTCTTCGTCGTACGGTGCACGCACAGATGAGATGTGTGGATGCTGTGGCCTTCTTCGAAAATGAGGCTGGGAACAACACTTCGGTCAACGGTGGGAGCCATGTTAACCGCCTTTTTTGAAATTGAAAACATGGACTTGGACGACCGCTGGTTCATGCAGAATGGTGCGCCATGCCACACAGCCCATGCTACACAGCCCATGCCACACAGCCCATGCCACAATCGATCTTTTGGACACCAAATTCCCAAAGCGTGTTTTCAGCCGTCTTGGCGATGTCAATTGGTCGCCTCGGAGCTGCGATTTGGCCCCTCTGCACTTTCTTTTGTGGGGAACCGTGAAGGATCGATGTTATCCCAACAATCCTGAAACGATTCAAGCACTTAAGGCCAATATCATCCAAGCACTCCGTGAGCTACAGCCCGAAACCATCAACAAGGTCTTAGTAAATTGGGATGACAGAATGCGCTACTGCGAAGCCAATCGAGAAAACCACTTAAACGACGTTTTAATTCGTTATTAATGGGAATGTTTGTTCTTACTAATAAAGCCATAATACGTACAAAAAAAGGTAATTTTGTTAATTTTATTGCATTTTTAAAAGGAAACTTGTATTTGGTCCATCCTTTTTTATAACCGTTTTCACTAACAATCAACTGGGCTTTAAAACAAGTTCGTCAATAGAAATCAATTCGCATGCTGTCTAGAATAATTCCATGTTCTTTGCAGACACCATTTGATAAATCAATCCTGAGTCTCATGCCATAGGGACAAACCCGGCAATGAAGCAGCTGATGAACTTGCCAGAATAGGGACTAATTGCATCCCAATTCTATGGATCAAACCACCACTTTTCAAGACAAAGGTGAACGACACGGTCTCACTGGTAGTGCCTGTAAGACCAGTCGGAAGCTCTGGCCTAACTTGAAAAATACAAAACCCAACATTTTCCCTCTGTTTGACAAGAAGTTGCTAGTGCCGACAGCTGGAGCACGCGCTGGCCACTTTTGTCTGAAGTATCATTAGATGAAGATGGGACTCCGCAACCCCAACATTTACAGGGTCTGTGGCTACCTCTGCCTCTGTCTGGAAGAATACTTCTTTAAGGACCTTCAAGGGAGAAGGTTTCTCCTTTTTTAGATCTTTTCAGATTCTTTAAAGCTTAAGGATGGAGGCTAAGCTCTGTTCAGGACTATTGGTACAACGGAGTAGGTTGGAATGAGGACCATCTCCCCGAAATCGCACCGCAATGGATGCAGCAGCACCCAAGTGAGCGCCAATTACCCGTCTACCGCATAAAAAAACCTAATCTAACATCGATTTCCGATCTGTTGTCTAAAAGCAAGGATGCCGCCAAATTGCCAACCTTGACCCAACTTTTCTCTCAGCCCATATTGGGCGCTATCGATAGAAACAAACATCCGTCTGTTGGAGAGTCGCCATGAGATGGCTACAAGTAACACACCAGGCCACCGATTCATGCAAATACCAAGAAAATCATGCGAAATCCAAGAAGCCGAGGACCCCACAGTCCTTCATTGTCACAGCTTTTCTGATGCAACTTTCTTGTTGTTGGCATTTTGTTGACACAGATGCAGGGCAAGTTATAGCAGGTAATAGTCTCACCTCGACGTAGTCTTCAGTTCCGGAACCCGACAAAAGCAATTACGTGCAGAATATCGTCCCGCTCACCAGGCAGCAGCAGAACGGGAGGCGGCTATCCATGTTGTAAGCAAGTCACCAGAAGTGAACTGTACAAACGAAAAAGAGCACAGGGATTGACGGTCTTATGTTTAATTGGAAATGTTCACTCCTCAGACAACGGTGCAGGAGTTGGTCAGTGACGCTCCAAGTTGCCATCGTCATCGTCGTCAGCACAAACATCAACATTAACGTCCCTTGGCTGAGTTGTGACAACTCGTCCCAGATTGCATGATGACATTCTAAATGGATTTCCCCCGGCGGCGACTTGTTCAGCTCTTGTTTGGCGTTTGCTAATTATTGCATCATATCCGCTCTTAAAGACCCACTCCCGATTCCCGAACCGAACTCGTTTTCGTTTGAAATTGAGGAAAAAAAAAATAAACTTTTCCGGTTTGGGGGACAAACCCGCCCGCTCCCAAACTTGGCCATTTCGTATGCTTATCATCATTCCATTGAGTTTTATATTTTCTGAGGTTAGAAGCATGTCCCCCGTCCCCCAGCAACGAACAACGATTCCCATTAGAGTGTTCATCACATCAACCCTTGGCGTTTGCATACGCCAACTTTGAGAAGGAACATGTGAACAAGGGTTGCAGATACTTTCGGTTTGACTTGGCTGTCTGATGGTTTGTTTTCAAAAGGAAGAGCTACCCATCAAAACCACCGCAAAGCGGTCACGACATCAATGCCCTTAGACGACGCGGGCGCCCGGCGGAGGGAAGAATTAATTTTCATAAACTTTGCCAATTAAATTGATGTGTGCGTGGGGTTTCGTAAGCCCCGGGCTGAATAGATGAATTGATGGACGGAAGGATTCCTCCTCGGATTCTCCGGCAGCGACCTCCGGCATTCAATAATTGGGTTATCACTGAGAGGAAACTTTGAATTTTTGCCTAAAAGAGAGAAATTCTAAGGAAGTGCTCTTTAATAAATCCACAAGAACATATTCAAAAAGGAATGTATTATGAGACAGGGCTGGTTGGTTATGCTTTTAACTTCGAGACGGGATAGACTTCCACCGAAACTGCCTGAAGACGACAAAAGATGCGAAACGACTTTCGGGACAAGACCAGCTTTAGGTACGTTCTGTCGGCACTTGGCACAGCATCAATTCGTTTTCAAGAAATGGAAAAGTTCTCGGTGTATGAATTTCGAATTTCTAAAAGTGGTGTGCTGAGTTAATTGAATGGCCCCTCTCTGCTGGTGAGACTTGTCGAATGTGTAATCATTGATTGTGAAATAGGAGTATTTGCGTAAACGTTTCTCCTTCAGTGCAGGGGAAATTCATTTATCATTTATTGCGGGCCAACCAGTCAATTCCATTTGAACACCTGCACCGACTGTGTGTCATTATTTTTAAATGGTGACTAGACAAGATTCTAGCTTTATTTTGAAGCTGCATTCATGCCACTATCAATGGAATGACACATCATTCAAATGCAGGCCGCTTCGGCTTTGCTGGCAGTGCTTCAAGCGATCGCTCCAATTTGTGATGACTCGTTCAAATATGCGCTACATTATTCCGGTAATAGCGTGCCGAATGGTGGCCTAGAGCTCGTCCAAAGTGGTTGGCCTGTTAGCATAGACCTTGACGTATCCCCAAATTGATTGGTCGCTTGTCAATTGATGAACCCTCGACGTTAAATGACCCAGTCGTCAAATTTGTCCGTCACAGCTTAGAGCGTTGTTTTGCTTGTATGGCATGTAACTCCGTTTTGTTGGAACCACAGCCCAGATTTATAGATATTGTCGAGCCTTGGTAACAGAAATCATTGACGTCAGCGGTGCTTCCTTTCACTTGTCGAAAGAAATAAGGTCGAATGATGCCGCCATGCAATAAGCCTCACCAGACAGTCACTTTTTTTGTAGATGCATTGATGCTGGCTCTAACAATTTGTGGATTTTGTTCAATAATGGAAATTTGGCTTGTGAACACAGCCACTGAGCTAAAAGTTAGATGATTAATGGTTTTTTTTTTTTGTCAAAATCCGGATGTCCAGCCAACATTTCAAGCGTTCAATTATCTAGTTCACGGCGCTGTCTATGATCGTCCGGCTTCAGTTCTTTCGTCAGCACAACCTTGTACTCGTGTAGGCCCAAATCCCACCGCAAAACGAGCCGGGCCGTATCTTTGGCGATGCCCAACTCAGTTGATTGCCGCCTATTCGACTTTTCTGGGTCTTCCTGCCGCGATGGCAGCTATGTTTTCTTCATTTCTCATCAATCTCTGCCTAGCCAGTGGCTTAAGATCCATAAGAGTGTACTTAGGCTGAAACTTAGTGAGGACAACGAACGACCTCACGACAAAACGTTGAGTATTTACAACTGAGCCGAAATAGCGAACATATTGCTTAATGACAAACCTTACTAAATTAAGAGCTATATGTCTTTCATGAGTTTGACAGTTGCTGACACGTGTCAATTGCGATAACTACCATTGCTTGAGGCCAACTCCTGATTGACGAATTTAGCATTCTTTAAAGTGATGTTAGAGAGCAGTTGCAGGCTGCATTCGTGGGAACAGGCTCAGGTACAATTAATGTTGTGCCTTGAAATTGAACCCCGAAGTTATTATCTATTTATGCCTTAGGGTAGGAAGGCTAGGTAGAAGTTGCTGACAGCAGAAGGCAATCAAAATCAGGCCAAATTCTGATATAAAGCGACTTAACTACTCCTAAACTTGGACCCAGTTGGGGCTTACGACAAAGTGGCTTAAATGCTTTTGCTGGCGCTATTTAGCTGCCATTCGCTGAGTTTATTGAAATAGTAGGCCTCTAGATGTGATTCTGGCTACACGGCGCTACACGGACAGAGGATGTAATTTGTTGTCTCTACTAGATGTCTGCATGAATACATTCATTTGCTCTGTCTAAATGAGTACAATACTTCAGTGTACTCTAGTCATGGCACTCATTCAGTATAGTGTACACTGAAACTGGTTTCAAGACATTCTTTGCGGACATCTAGTCTCTACGTCCTCTTCATCCATGCAGCTCGACCTAACTAGTTAATCGTATGTCACGGTATGTCACGGCACCCACGTGAAAACATAATTCCTATTTTGCACTTGTACACTATTTTCGCTGTAGTCCGTTTTCAAGTGTTATTCGAAGCTTCTCTAAAGCCGACTTAAATTTGACGTTGACAATCGACCATAGGCGCAACTGTGTGACCTGTTCAAAGGAGTGTTTGGCGTTAATCACCCGCCAACCGGATGAGTTTTTCCACCATTTTGTAAACATGCATCCGTCATAACACACTAGAGACCCAGGAACACGCCTTTAAAGCTCTCATAAATCAGACAAATTCGACGAATTAACTTTTCTTGAACATAATGGACACCATCTTGTAGTACTCTGGATGAAAACAGAACCTTATCACTCTCCGATACTATACAGAGGGTAAGAACCTACCCTTGAACGTTCAGTTCAGTTGTCTTCCCCCTTATCCCGATCAGAGTATCAAATCTTGAAACAAAGGAAACGAACGATTTGCAAATCTTTGCACTTATCGTCAAAATGAAGACACATCCGCAAGACATACGTTTTTTTCTTGTTTCCTCACAAGAACCCGTCTGCAAGGAGGAATGGGATGAACCCTCTGCATGGAGTACGGATCGACTGTTTAATTTCAGTTTGAACGTGTACCCCCGCACAACATATTGATATGTGCGCTTCAATGCAGATTCGAGTCCCTCGTGCACGGAGCAGGAAAATGCAAGAAGAAAATAAAAAAAGCCACACGAATACGGAGATGCAAGCCAAGAATATGTGAACTACGTGTATCTCTGTAGCAGAGCCACCGCCAAGGGATATGTTGAGTAGTTGTACACAGATTTTGAAGTACGGGCGGAGGAAAAGTTTTCAGTTTTCAAACACCTTACATGCGTTGTGCTCCGCCTTCGACATATTCATCTACCGTGGATATCCATGGATATCGTCTTTCGTCGTTGGAAAACTTGGATCATTCTTTCCTAATTTCCTCACACCCTTGTCGATCAAGTTTTCCAATATATATTAACTTTTGTCGAAGTTCATGGTTTCTTTCAAATCTTGTTTTTCTTTTCTTCTATTTTTTATTGAAAAAAAAAAAATGAAAATAAATTGAAAATATGGTTACAGTTGCTGCTGCTGCTGCTGCTATTTTCTACCTCCGGCCTTCTCTGGGGGAAAAGTGAGTAAAGTCTATGACTTGGATAGTGTAATTTAGGGAAAAAAAGTTTCTATTGGCTACTCCGGAGCACAGCAAGATATGCAGACAGGGAGATAATTGAAAAGGGACGTTTGCGGACTTTTGAGAATGTGCTTGTGGATATTTTAATCACAGTTGAATGTGGAGAAAAGTATTTGATTGACATTTGGAGTCATCGGGTTATTGTGTAAAACGTCTGCTAATGTGGGGAATCTTCAAAACTTGAAGAGTTGTTTGTATAGTCCTAAATTGACTGAGAATCTCTTCCTCTGACAGTAGACAACAAACTATGGTGTCGCTACAAGTACTTCTCCATTTTCCGAACCCCTAATTCAACAACTTTGACGTCGAGTTAAATCATCGGGATGATAAGGTTCATTGATCAGACATGTGACATTTTCCATGATCATACGTGTCCACCGAAGTAAAGTAGAAAATTACCTAAACATTGCTGTATCTTTGAGAGGATGCGCTGTATAATTTGAAGCGTATCTCAAAGAAATTTGTATCAACAAAGCGGCTAAGATGGGTCGTGTGGTCAATGAGGGCAAGCAAGGAACCTACGAAAAAGATCCACTAACACCGATGTCTTGAACAAAACATCACTAAAGGCAGCTGTACTTCGAAGTAATGACATTGTCTACCTAGGCACCGAAGTTAACGCAAGCAATGACACTACTGCGAAGAAGGATCACCCTCGCCAATAGCTGTTTCTTTGGGCTTGAAAGGCAATTGAGGAATAAAGCCCTTTCTCGAAGAGACAGCATATCAATATATAAGGCCTTGATAGTTCCGGTCCTGCTATATTGCGCACAGGCATGGACACTAACCAAAGCGGACGAGAGGATTCTTGGTCGCTTCGAGTGGAAAGTCCTTCGTATTGTCTTTGGTCCCGTATGTACTGATGGTGTTTGGTGGAGAAGACTGAACGACGAACTGTACGGCGACGTCGATCTGGCCACAAAAGTTCGGGTCTCTCTGCCTAGGTCCTGTGGCGTACACAGCTGGAAAGGGACCTCAATCAGCTGAACGTGCGCAGGTGGAAGCAACTAGCAGACCGTAATAGATGGAGAGACATGAAGGATTACATGCTGAATATTTGACTAATCGAATTATTAACTTTCTTAACGAATCTTAACGTCATTACCGTTGCCATTGTCAGATATGCCGTCAGAGTTGTTTTTGAGAGACGATGTATTCGTAGTAGTGTGATTATTTAGTTTTCTTTGGGGGAGGGCCCAACCCTGATTGACCAATCATAACTTATGCTTATGTCAGAATCAAAGAAAAAAGTAGCCAGTTATCGTAGGAAAACACAATTGGATAGTTTTCACTTAGTAAAACACTCATTCTTATAATATGGTCTATCCTCGTCCACTCCTTGTGATCGACTAATATGCGCGCATCACTCGTTCTCTCTCTCTCTCGTTGTATCAGCATAGCGGTATTCTATACAGTAAAATTTAGTCAAATTCTGGAAGTGCCCGTAATTGCTTGTGAGAACTTACGCTAAATTCCAACACCAGCATATATGTACGTAGGGATTATTTAATTTCGCTCCCCTGAAATAAGCAAAAGTGAACGAAACTTAACGAAGCTGATCAAAGTCGGTCGCAGCATATGGTTTCGGTGTATTCATTCGATTGCTTAAGTTCACTTAAGTCTACGTACGTCCCATATGATTGAACCTTACGTTGTTTTCAACAGTGCAACAAATTAGCAAATTCGCACCGAACCTCCCAGCAAATAAGGCAGTGGGTATTGATGGCATTGCTACCGAATTATTTCGAGCGATGCCAAAAATATCAGTAGGTGCATAGTGCTTGGGGTAAATAATACTTTCCGCAGAAAGGGAGAAAGGGAAGCTTGGTTGAATGCGGAATCTGGAGAGGTGTATAGATATTTCCCGCAGTATGTAAAATAAAACCAAGAATAATTTCATTTAGATGCAGCACTCGACGTCGATCAGACAGGTTTTCGCGCTGGTGCCTTCTGCATCGACCAACATAGACATCTTACGGATCACAGTCGACCAATGGGTTAATACCAGTCTCCGCTACATCTGTCGTCGAGATGTCATCTGGTTGGCTTTGGGCAGGAGAAGTATTCTGGAAAAACTCATATCTATCATAAAGGCTACATACGAAGTCGTAAGTGGTAAGTGACAGGTCTTACAACATCGTCCGATTGTCAGAGGTGTTTGAAGTCCAAAGTGGGATTTGTTAAGGGTGTGGACTGTCACTCTATAGCTTGGAATGGTTGCCATCATCATTGTCGGAAGGAATTTATGGAATTCAATGGACCATGGTATAGCAGGACGCCCACCTTAGTCAAACGTGGCTTAGAACAGTCGACGAGGAATCGAAGCGAGTCTAAACGCGTTGGAAAACTCCGAACCAGACGGCGTGATAGACGCCATGTGCACACCGAAGCGTTAAATGACATACACAAAGCAAAGAAGCAGTCTTAGTTAAAGAAAGCCTAAGAAAGCTCGAGAAGAAAAAGTCAGGATGATGCATGGTGCCAATGAAGATGACGATGGCGATAAAGTGAATCATCAAACCTGCTTCAATGAAGATCCCGACGTAAAACTCGAATGGAACAAGTTAAAAGGAAACTTGAAGAGCTTGAGAATAGAAGCAGTGATATGCACGAGACCATAAGTCTCGACAGTAGTTTGCTTAAATATAAGTAAGTGCATGAAACCAAGCTTCTGCCTCGTAAGCATATCTGCCGCCTGGAAGAGCACATACTTTTTGTGCAGACATAGGAGTCGAGGAAGAACACCACGGTTTGACGTCGGAAAGTTAAAATTGCAACGGACTGCTTGGAGCTATGTCGATCGAGTCTCCCAAGAACTCTCTGCAAGTTCTACGCCGCCTGCGCTATCAATCGAAGAAGATTGAAGGCGTTGTCAAGAAGCCATCAAAGAAGATGCCACGTGCTGGGTTTTTTGACATCACCCATGAATAATCCATGATTTGGCAAAGAATGTTTGCACCCAGCGACATGCAGCGAAGCTGGAAGCCTACAAAGCAACGCTTGCAACGATGGGTGTTAGGTGAGCTCTGAACTTGTAGGTCAACTCAACAGAGGGCGTATTTATTTAAGGGTGTGCATACAAGTGAACCACAAGAAGGACTTTAAACAACTTGGTGTGTGAAATGGAGGCAGCTGGAGAGCTTTGATGCTGGAAGCCCAGGATCACACCTTACTGTCCAGTACACTCCAAATATTGAATAACGACCCAGCAAAATGCTCCTCGATATCGCCGATAAGCCCACTCCCTCAGGGCCATTGAACGTTCAACGACATGCTCTACTGCTCTGAAACACACATCCCACACACCCACATCGAAGGGTTTCGCATGTCGGAAGCCTTGTAAATTTCCTCGACAAGTAGCGCTCCGGTTAAAGGAACTCCCGCAATTCACAAACTCCTAACGTTCAACAAACTGGAAAAGTGGAGCTAAATCTTCTCCAAGTTGAATGGTGTAAGCCCTCCAAATCCGTTGCCACATTTGGATATGCAGGTTAAGTGAGATACCATTCTCCATTACCACCTCGGAGCAAAGAGTCCGCGAGAAATACATCGTACAGCTGCAAAACCAGCCGTGTACGTAGTTCTTTGCCAACCGAAGCCACCCTTACTGCCATCCCACGGCTGGCAGACAGACACACGCACACATCCACTCACTAACACACACACACACTCGGAGAGCTTATTTCTCTTGTAACATAATTTGTTGAAAGTGGTTTTGCTTGTCGAACTTTTTGCCTCCGCGTCTCAGCCCCTTTCATAACTTTCCACCCACACCGCCGTCACCGACCGCCGCGCCACCGGCACACCCTCACCAACTCTCACGTCATTTTTCTATGAAAATCGCAATTTGTTTTTGCAGTGCTCCAGCATCTTCTCGTGCGGCCCGCCCGCCAGCCCTCACCCCTTCACTGATAAATCTCAGTATATCCCTGGCAAGGTGAGTTGGTAATGAGGCTGGCAGAAGCGTCGTGCACATGTTGAAGCCCACAAGGGGTGGCGGCTGCTCGACAATATTATTAGTTTATGGGAAATTTAAATGCTTCGGCAAGACGGTTGGCGGCGGGTGGTGGGTGGTGGTTGGAGGGCGGAGGGCGGTGGGGGCGTGAAGGAGAACCGTTTAAGAATCTTGTCTACCTGGGGGACGTGTATTATCCACATTCTGAGTTGTCGCTCGCTGGCGGTGGGCAGGGGCTGGGGCTACAGAAAATAGTATTAAGTGCTCTCGTTATGAGTATATCCTTGGGATGAATAGCATTCGGGAGCAATAATTAGAAAAATCCTTGGCGCGCAATGTGATTGGTGTTGGATGAGATTATGAGTCGAAGCCTCTTTGGGTGGTTTCAAGACATGAATTGCTAAGCATGTGCATTGACACACGTGAGTGCTTGTGAGAGGGGGCGTGTGGTCAGAATGTGGAAGGTGGGTGTAATCTGAGGGGATTTTCATCTTGTCATTGCTCGATGCATGGGATGAATGCACTTTCAGGTCTTTACATAAGTCCGCTTGACTTTGATTTCAGTCATAATTCGCTTGTGTATCTGCTCATGACGTGTATCAAGGGGCTTTATTAATGTTCTGTTTACGAGGGATCTTGGGTGAGGGATCTCTGATGTTACCAGGGAGACATAAGTTTGGCAACTCATGTGACACGGTTAGGGAATGGTACTGAGAGGAACAAGCAGGGGACTGAAACGAGACTGACGTGAAGACTGGAAGCAGCATTGGAAGTGAATTGTGACGCAGCTCAGAGGACTGCAAGTGTTTGAGAAATTTGCTGCTTGTCGGTGTTTGAATATGTAGTGCTTGTGGGAGTGACATAGTGACAGAGACGCCGCTAGCCAGTTATCCCTACTGGTAAAACTCAGCTGAGCAATCAAGAGGACAGCTGACCAAATACAGCGAAAACCTAGGCAGGAGCTGGGACTGAGATTGAAATGAGGTTGAAGTCGGGACTAGAAGAGTGGATTATTATTATTATTATTGTTGAGGGTAAATTGCACAGCGACCTTTAGATCTATTGTGCCCCTATTCATACCTTTCCTTTCTAAAAGATCTCCCCTCCCATTCAGCTCTTTTCAGAGTTGTATCGAGGGTTATTTGCTCTTATTGCGCAAAGGTGGAACAGATTTATCCTAGAGTACTCTGTCGAAGCCAGTTTCCTTTAGGAATCTGAGAATGAGAGCTGATTCTAGTGACTTCAATTCTTTCTCTGATATTAGGTGTGTGCCCAGGTATCATTGTCTTTTGTGGGCTAACGCCGCACAAAATCGCAGTATATGTTCTGGAATTTCATTAGATTCTCCGCAGAATCTGCAGATACCTTCTTCTGATACTCCTAGTTTCCTTAGGTGTTCCCTGAGTTTACAGTTAGGATACGGAGGTGGTTTTTGCTCATTCTGATACATGCTTCAAGCCTCTTGCGGTGAAGTTGACTCAAGAGTTTCTTGGCCTGTTTTATGCATCTGCCCGGTTCCTTCTTTCTAGTTCCCTGAACTCTTCCCTGAGGACTTGATCTCCTATAGCGCAGAATGATTCGGGGCCTATAAAATTTTTCGATGCTCTTTTTCTAGTCAGGGAGTCAGCCATTTCATTGCCGTCTATCCCTGTATGGCCAGCCATCCAACAGAGTCTTACTCTGTTACTCCTACTCAGCTTCTTAAGCTTCTGTAGACATTCGCACACTAGTCTCTGGATTTGATGATATAGGAGTCTACTGCCAGGATATCGGCACGACTGTCCGACATTATTGCTGTTTCACAGCTGGTATAGTCCCTGTCAAGATTGATCTGAGCGCATCTGTCTATGTCATAGACATCTGCTTGAAAGATACTGGCGCATTTGCCCATGGGTTCGTAGTACTTTGTCCGGGGTCCAAATACTCCTGCCCCTGTTCGTTCATCAGTTCTTGATCCATGCGTATACCATTTTCTCATGGCCTCTGTAATACAGAGGCATGCCAACTTTTGAACTTTGTTGAAGAATGGATGGAAGTGGGATTAGAAGCAGGACTGGACGTAGGACTTAGACGGAGCCCCGGTGTCTGAGTCCCGATGTCTATAATGGGTGATTAATTTAGACGATTTCTTTTTTCAATCACGCGTAACTGGTTTCATCGTGCCATGTTGTTCTTAATCATCATTGCTGGAAAAAGCTACATGGAAAGACTTGGACATCTAAACAACGTCTTAATTAATCACCCATATAGCAATATCCTGTGCAATAAAACAACAGAGGACACCCGCTTTTAAGGTGGTGCAGCGGGTTGACCACAACTCAGTCGATTCCGCAGATCGCAGTCCCTTGCCTGTGAGTTCTTTGTTAAGCATCTATTAGTTACGCAAACGGCGGGTTGCATCAGCCACTCTATCCACCACCAGCAGCTGGGACGGCATATACACCGTAGATCATGCCGACAGGAAAGCTGTTTTAATGCGCATCGACGCATGTGATCTTTAGTTAGTATAACCAACACTCATGACGTACCTCGGCACTTATAAGTCCACAACGAGCGAAGTATTCTGCATATTGTACAGGCTGCCCAGAGAAGATCCATATGAAAATATATACTGGCCTTATTTGACACTATATTGCAGCCATTATGCATGGAATAGCATCATTCAAATGGCCACCCTGCATCGCTGGCGGTGCTTCAAGCGGTCGCTGCAATTATTGATGCTTCCGTCGTTATTCCGACAATAGCGTCTCAAATGTTGGCTTCGAACTCATCAGACATGGTCTTGGCGTAGCCCTAGAGAAAACCATCGGGTGGTGTCAAGGCCCATGATCGCGGCGGTCAATTGATGAACGCTCGCCGTGAGATGAACCAGTAGTCAAATGTCTCCTTCGCCACTTCGAGTGTTGCGTCGCTTTTATGGTATGCAGCTCAGTCTTGTTGGAACGACAACTCGGGTATATCGATGCTGTCGAATTCTGCCCACAGAAAGTCTATAAGCGTCACAAGGACGATCATGCAAAAAGGGTCAGAATCAGAGGACAATAACCGACCAAAACGACGATATACCCACGTATGTACTGAATAATTTGACAACTGCCATTTTGACATCTTCCTGTCAGCTGTCATTGTTAACTTTGACAGCTGACAATAGCTAAGGTACATAGGTAGCACACCTCGCACAAGGTTGCAGTGGGCAAGGACCTGCTGGTTTGTTCAGTCGGAGAGAGCTCAGTACAGGTCGCGCCAAAAACACCAACCCCGGGCAGTACCTCCACAGAAAGAAGAAGAAAGCGTATATATGTAGATTAAATTTGAACAGGTCTTTGTGTAACAAGGATTACAGTCCTTGAAGACATGACAAACTGCAGAGAATCCCTATATAGCGCGATTGTTGTGCTCCCAACAACGCGGCCACCACTCCACAGATACTTCCATAATGGTTTCGGCGCAGAACCTTATGTCTTCCGTTTGTCACGGCGAGGCGCGCCTTCCTTCCAGAGCTCATGCCGGCCCTTGAATAAATATACGTCAAGCCCCCTTGCTTTTATGTAAGGACATAGCGCAGCAGCGCCTCTCTTAAGCATAATCCATTCTAAAGGATAATCTCTATTTAAATGTTACTCCAACAATGCCGGACAATTTTTTCTCCCCATAAAACAACAAACAACCATTTTTCCGTTCGGCGTGGAATAAACACACACCAACGAGCGCGGCTGGCCGATCGGCGTCGACGGCAGGACGATGGGTAAAGAGAGCACACAAAAAAAACACTTAATAACATTTTCAAATTCTCATGCGACATCAGGCCCCCGCCGGAGCGCACGAGACGAGGCAATGGCAAAACCAACCGCTCCACCCACCCCATCCGAGTGCACAGTCAAAAGCGAGAAAATCATCTCGACATCTTAGGCGAAATGTCGCCGAGTGAAATGGAAATTCCACGACTGCGGTCGGGCAAAACATCATTAGCGATGATTTTTTCGGTCGAGCCGCAGCCCCATGGTGGCTCGATAGTCCTGGCAGGACTCGACCGTCGACGACTCGCTGGTCGACGGCGGTGCTACAAGCTACACAACGTGTGGCAGAATCCCAAGATCTCCATCATCCCCCCCAACAACCAGCAGCGACATAATGAATATTTATGAAGCTTAAGGAACATTTTCTATTCTTGTTGTTTTATGATTTGCACTTCCTTCACTCGCTGTACACCGAGCGCGCCGGTGCCGGTCCCTGCTGACCGACCGACGGGTATTGACAATGGAACTCAGCTCAACGAAGGACGTGGAGCTCCTCCGCTCGGCTGCCGCTGACGTTCGAAATAGAAGCAAGAGGTTTTTTTAGAGGCAAGAGCGATTTTATTGGAAATTTGTTGTGACTTGTTGTTTACGGGTGTGTATCGTCGTTTTAGTCGGTTATTGTCCTCTGGTTCTGTCCTTTTTTGCATGATCGTCCTTGTGGCGCTTTTATCAGTGGCAATTGTATTGTTAATGATTTTATTGGCTTGTTTTCGAGGGCAGACAAAATATTCCGTCATCGTCTTGGTGGGTGCGATGGGGCTTCGCCTTGACTGGCGCTTGTATCCCAGACTTGTTTTCCGGGGGTTGTCGGCAGTTCGCGTTTTATTCCTTGTTTTGTTAATTAATTATAAAACGGGAATAATTTTGCATGATTTTGTTGTGGATTCCGAGAAGGATTTTCTTTTGAATCCTCACTCCACGTGAATTTAGCGAGGGCACTTGAATTTTGAATTCTCGCAGATAGTTTAGCATTCAAATCCCCTCTGGGGCGGTGAGGCACCCCGGCCGGGGGGGAACTTTTGTGTTGGCTTTGGTTTTGGTTTCAGAGGAAAATTGGTTTTTTTTTCTCTTTTGCTTTGATATTCGAACGAGTTTCTCTAAAGGGTTATTTGCTGTTGGTTTAATGGTTTAAGGTTTAAGGTTATGATTGAGATTAAGGTTACCCCTGGATACGCATCAATTATTGGTGGTTCCACGTCAGTTTTTTTTTATTACCCTTGTAGTCGGCTTACAGTGTTGCTAAGCGCACTGCAACACATCAACATTATTTTGAAAAAAGAAACGCATTAGCCTCTTTACTGTGCCCGTCTGCTTTTGGTCTTATCTTGCTGGAAAGCTAAACAGAAATAACTACATTTTTCTTTATAATGTTGACGTAAGCTGTAAGCTCATCATTTTGGGGTGGGTAAATTTTTAACGATTGTTCCGACGCCACGGACGGACAAACATCCCCAGACCATGATCAACCCCATTCCATGACTCATCAGTTTGGCCTTTGGTTAAGTCTTGCAGATCAGTCCGGAGTCTCGACTATCCATGTTTGCCGCTTGGACAAGTACTATTTTGCGAAAGCATATGAGTCTTCTTCGTTAACGAATTGTTCCAACGTCTGCAAAGATGGTGAGTGGAGGAGAAGATATTACAACTAACTGCACGAGCTGTTCAGGCTAGGTCATGTAGAGCAAATGGCAACCAATGCCCAGAAAGACTTCGAATCCAACCCCGATCGACGGCGAAGTAGAATACCGCGACACATCTATACTGTCAATCATTTATCAACAATCTACATTCTAGGCTGTCCTTGCAGTAATCTTAAGTTCTCTATTATATTTCAGCTGACGACGGGGAATTTTCCTGCCGTGAATTTTGATTTTCCGGTCATCTAATACTCACTCCTAATAATGAGAATCCATGTCTTTGTTCTAGTTCATGGAATATCAATCCACTTTGAGGGTCATTCACCAGAAATTTTTTCACAGCAAAAGATAGAACAGCAAGTAGTTTTTGCACTTTATTTTGTCCAACAATGTAAAGGGTGGTCCAACCATAATGCACAATGTTAATTGTGAGTCCTTAAACGAACCTTAACGTCAAGTTATTTTGCCCAACTTAATTTGACATTTCTTTGTTTCAGTGTTTGACAAATTCAACCATGGAGAGGTACACATTTGAGCAGCGCGTTAAGATTGTTGAAGGCTCTTACGAAAATGGGCGTTCAAATCAAAATGCATTTCATACACTTCGTAATTTTTGGTCAGCATAATCGACCAATTTGTGTCCACAATCGGTAGAATTGTGCGCAAAATTCAACAAACCGGGTCTGTAGGAAATTTGAAAACACCTGTGCATGCTCACCCAGTTCGTCCTGCGGCTTATGGGCTGGGGCGTCATTGGGCTGTATTTCTTCGAAAATGATGTCAGCCAGGCAGTTACCGTGACTGGTGTTCGCTTTAGCGAGATGATAATGTACTTCTTGTGACCAGAAATTGAGGATGTGGATCTGGACGATATGTGCTTCCAAGAGGATGGTTTCACTTGCCACACAGCCAACGAAACAATGACGCTTTTGCGTGAGAAATTCAATGGCCGTGTTATCTCACGTCGTGGCGATGTTAATTGGCCGCCACGATCATGTAATTTGACATCTTTCTTTGGGGATATTTAAAAGAAAAAGTTTACGTCAATAAACCAAGAACAATTCAAAAGCTAAATGATGAGATAATTCGGTACATTAACGACTTTGAACGCCATTTATCGTCGGATACCATCGGATAGAGGTATGCCATTAAAGCCGTGGCGAGCATTTAGCCGATATTTTGTTTCACAGCTCGTGCCACAGTTGATTTATTGAAGAAAACGTTTGGTAACCACATTACGAACCCGTGAATTTGCCGCCAAGATCGTGCTATATAACGCCACTTGACTATTTTCTGAGAGGATATGTGAAGTCGCTAGTCTACGCCTATGAGTCCGAAACGATTGAGCAATTGGAGGACAACATTCACCGCGTTATTGCCGACATGCGACTATAAATGTTGGGAAAAGTCATCGAAAATTTGATCTCCAGATTAGACTACACACGAAATCAAATTTAAATTATTATGCCAGAAGATTGTCCTTCGAATAAAGTAAATTTCATGTCAATTTAGAAAATCATCTTTGTTTTATTCCATTTTAAAGTTCTGTACCTCTATAAAAACGCCCTTTATATTTATTTAAATAAATATGTACTTATAGATCATTGCCTCAACCCCAATCCAATTCCAATTAACTTTCGCACCGGTACCATTTCCTGTACGTTCACCCCACACACAGTCAATACCACATAACCAGCATTCTCCCAGTACCTCGGCACAGCGCACTCACCTTACACATGTTACACTGTCAGCACTTCCTCTGTCCCCACGCACGATCGTATGTAAGAACTATATTATTCTTAAGTTAAGTTAAGTTGATTTTGAAATAAAGAAATAAATCGAAGTCTTTCAAGATCACCACAGGTTATAAGACAGTTATTTAATTAACATGCTTAAAATAAAATTCTGACTTATATATGGTTTGTATACTTGGTGTTGAACTCCACAAACGATATCTTAGTGGGGGCTCAACACAGAATCTCTCGTGGTACTGGGTGGTTTCGACATTATGTGTACTGTCTTTTGAGCTGTGGAGCAAAAATCGATCGATCTATCACACGTCTAGGACAAAATGCCACGATCGAAAGCTGCAATTTCAAGGTAATTAAGGAGTTTGTCTTCCTCGGGGCAAACGTGAGCTCCACAAACGACCTTATAGTGGGCATCGGACACAGAATCGCCCGTCACAACTGGATCTACTTCGGTTTGACAAAACTCCTGACTCGATGGACTAACATGATGCTCTCCATCGAGTCGTATTGTTCGAGCACAGCTACATGGAGACGAAAGGTAAGCAAAACAGCAGAGCTAATTCTTGGTGCCTTCGAAAGAAAAATTCTACGTCGGATATATGGTCCTATCTTCCAGAAAAGTGAATGAAGGAGACGACATTATCGCGAATCCTACGAGCTGTACCAAGATGTGGATGTAGTTCAGAAGGCAAAAAGCCGTCGGTAGCATTGGCTGGGCCACATTGAGCACATGAACACCAACGGTCGATCGATCTTCGAATCTGAGCCTCGTAGACCGTGGTTAGAGAAGGGGAAGAAGATCGACTGATTACGGACTCAGGACAACTTGGTCTTCATAACTGGAGCGTGTCCAGGATCGTCAACGATGGAAGGCAGCTATTGCTTAGGCTCAGGTCTGATAAATCAGTAAATATCTGCGAACAAAGAAAACTCCATGTGAATGAGATGTCAGAGGTTGTTCGCAGGAGTCGGCTCATGTGTAGATCGCTTTAGAAGCACCCTTTAAATTCCGCATAAAGCCAACGAAAATAAGTTTCTATGTTTACTTTGATGCCTTCTATTTGCAACCTGATTACGAGATAAGGCTGCAGAAGAACTGAATGAAAATCATTTAGTCCTTAAATTCGAAAGTCTGACTGGAGCCGGTTTCATAGAAACTAAATTGTTTCCTTTCACAGTGTGAAGAATTGCTCCTTCTAATTAAATCCACCCCCCCCCCCCCTCCCCCGCCAACTCGCATGAGTTCGATAGCCACACGAAAAACCCCATGGTGAGGGAATTCGATATGCAAATACTCCTTATCACAAGACCCCACATACAACACAACAGAGGAGCAGAGAAAAGGAAACAAAGAACCAAAGGGGGGGAAAAAAACTCTGCCAATCAAATTCACAGAGGGAATCGAGAGAAAAGTGCACTTTGTTGCATAAAGCTTCACAAAGAAACAAACGAAACCACAGATCCCACAAGTCAGAAGGCACCCCGTGTTTCGATTAATGAAACAAGTGCCCCCATGAACAAGTCACTGCCATCATCCTGTAAGCATTTATAAATCCCATCCAAACTTACCCCCCGCTCTCGTGGTTGCTGTTTCACATCTTTGAAGCAACAATCGCCGGTCCCTAAGCAGAAAAGTAAAAATCACTTAAAACGAAAGCAACTGCAACATGTTTTGATGACGATGACGATAACTGTAGCCCCAACTCCCACTAAAATGGATTATTTCCCCATGCCGCGCCGTTGGAATGACGAACACGGGCTGGGGTTCACAAAAAGGTAAATGAAACTTGGGGAGTCAACTTATATCCTTTGCATAGCATCGGGCTGACCCCCTGCCAGTTGAGGTGACTTTATTCCGGACCGTGTTGTACAATTTGACTACCAACTACAGCACACACACACACACATACACCTAAACACACCGGGTGACACGGATGCCCGATGACGTGGACAGAAACTTAATTAAAAAGTTTGGATTCCTGTAACACTACGACCGAGAAGTTTATCCATAAACCCCTGAGTGCGGAGAAGGGCTTGCTGCAGAAGCATCCAGAGTGAAGACGTTTGTAACTAAAATCACACGCTTATATTGAACCAGTGTGGGGCCTCTTAAGGAATTCAAAACGCGCGGCATAAGGGAGGATGCTCGTCTGCCCAAAGGACGACAAGCAACGATTAATATCAATCATATTGGCTGCTGTGGGGTAATTAAGGAGTTGTTACCTGCGGCGTCGGGGCACTCATCCAACAGAATAGGTGGCCTGCGCCCGGCTGGACATGAAAACAAGGGCGATAATTGAATATTAATGGGAACGAGCGGCTTCACAAGGACGGAAGTGTTCTGTTAATGAGAACGAGTGGAAAACATGAGCTACAATTGAGGCCAGGATCCGCTCAAGAGCTGACGAAGTTGGCGAGTACAACAACAGACGTGATTGAATTGAAAAATGGACGCTGTGTTAACGGGTATTCCTTTGTGTGCGCGATGGGTGGATGCATGTACTTTGCCAGGGAATTCCAGTTGTTTAGGAATCGGCGCCCTTGGATAACTCCCACACAAGTGTGGTCTTGCTTCGGAAGAAGGGTAGCAACAACAAACTTGTCCAATTATCTTGATCGTTTGCTTCCAATAATCCGGACTATAGCAAGAATCGCTGGGAGCTTAGTTCAACTAAAATACAAAAAATGGAGAAAAAAGAGCGAAAGCTTACTCGAAAGCTGATACTTTTTCTACACCGGCTGGAGGCTCTTCGCAAGATCTTTACATTCTACAATTGTATAGGCCTGGAAGATAGTCAGCTGTCCGAAGGATTTCTTCTTATTGTTCATTTGGCTTTGCAGTCTGAACCTGGGCCTCAGCCAACAAGCCTCTCTTGCTGAAACGATAGTTAACCAACTGCCTTCAATTTCGCACGCCATGTTGGTTGAGATCCTTCTCCACTTGTGTGCGTCATCGGTTTCGGGGGTGTCCTCTATTGCTTTGTCCCACTGGTGCGGAGTCGAAGACTCTTCGGGCTAGAGCAATGTTGCCATGTTAGGCATTGAATCCGTAGATTTCTGGCTGGACTCATGTCGCTGTACAGCCCGTACTGTTCGTGGTTGGAGCTTCTTCCCCAGATCTCATAAACGCCAACAGGCTCAAAGATTGAAAGCAAAACGTTTCTCTCCAAAAGATCAAGGGCTTCTTCATCTGCTATTGAGATTGTCCATGTCTCTGCGTCATACAGCAAGACTGGGATGATCAGTGGCTTATATAAAAGCTTGGTCCTTCGAGGGACGGCTCTATTACTAAATTGCCGCTTGAGACCGAAGAAACAGCGATGACCAAGGTAGATGTAGAAGGTAGAAGTCCTTAACCGTCACGAAGATACGGCTGCCCATTCTGACGCTATGTCCAAGACGACGATGTTTTATCTCTTTTATTGAGGACAGGCGATGCTTTGTTTTGCCCTCCTTCACCGTCATATGCGGCCTTGAAATCGACGAAGGTGGTGGTGGATGTCGACCTGAATTTCTTGAGACTTTCTTATCATCTGCCGTAGTGTGAAAATTTAACTGATGATGATCTACTCCGTCCTGAAACCGCACTAATATGGTCCTATCAGGTAGATAGAAAGAGTTAGGGTGGCTTTTCATGTATTTTCGATAATCCGGACGCATGCATCCGAACTAAAAGAATCTTTGCACGATGCAACAACTGCAGCGGTGAAGAACGAACTTTGTCATTCGGAATCGGCAAAAAGCTGTAGGCCTCCTCCACTCGTGACAGATGAATAGCAGGACCAACACTTGCGGCTGTAGTGCTTTTAAAAATCGGCGTTGTTCCTTCCTTTGACAAGACTTTAAACAAAAGGAACTGGAAATGCTATTCAGAATACAAAACTCGAGTAGCCATGGGCGTTTATCTGGCTGATCTTACGTAACGTATTCGTACATGCCCCGTTCTAAAATGACAATACCAATGGACGCCGAAGTCGGAAAGGATTTAACTGAGCATCTCAGCGTAGAATACATTTGCTATTCTATCAAATAATTCGCTTTTAATTAAACAATCTAGACTACTATTAAGATCTTTGACAAGTTTCAGTCCGTTTGTGCCGTCCTTCGAGCAACGGATGAAGTCGCCCTTCCAACAATCGCCCGCGAAACCTCGTCTCTGTTTGGATAACGCACAGCTTGGAACTTCAATTACTCAGCCCCGTGGAATGACCAACTGATTAAAGAATGGAAGTCTTGGAATCACAAGACGCCAAAGTGAGCGCCGCTGACTTAATTAAAAAGTCATTTCGCTTGCCATCCAGCATGCAACCTAGTGTTTACCTTAGGGATACCAAAATCGCGGAGGAATCCATGGAGACATTAATATTACTTTGGACAAACAAAGCACTCACCCTCAATCCAGGGCAGTCCGTTGCTGTAGGAGCGCTCACTAATATGAAACATCTTAGTCTTCACAGCTTTTCCGTGAATTCGCCCAACCTCACCCTCACCCTCGGTGGGCAGTAAGCCGATTAGTATCCCGTTTTTCTAGCACTCCTTGAAGATTTGAATTCCAGAAGACACCAGACGCAGAAGTGAAAGAAAATTATCGCAATTCTCGTTGCAATTGGTTTTCATTGCTATCGCAACCGTACCGGGGTTCCGTCTTCGCTCCCAGCCCTCTGCAGAGCCAACCCGAAGGATCGTCATGCAAATTAAATGCATTTCTGCTGTTCTCATTTGCATTTTAAAACCGCAACAACGAACCGAAAATGGTGTAATTAAAAATGCATGGCGTGGACGTTGCACTTTAACGTTCTTCATGACGCCATACCCGACGACGACGACAACGACGACTGTGAAGATACTTGGGTGCTGAATGCTGATAGTGCGACGACCGCAAACGCAGCGAGGAGGACAGAGACGCCTTGCTTTCGCCGGATGTCCAATGCGGCGGATTGAAGAAGGTGAGGAGCTTTTTTTTGCGATTCCGTTTAGGGGATCTTAAGTCCATGGAAATCCCTTTATCATCTGCTCCTATTCTCCCGTTTTCGCGGGGCTGTCAGGGAATGAAATAAAGAACGAAACGATTCCGCCAGCTATGCAAAACTATAAAGTCCTTAATCGTCACAAGCGAAAGACGAAGACGGGACGAATTGTGGGCGGTTATGGAAATCGATTGCGACGAGCAGTGCCCGAATCACTTCTTGGGGTTTCAAATGGGAAAATCAAAAGTAAATATTGCAATAGAGAAGGGAAGCGAGAGAAACTACTTCCACGGTCTATCTGAAACTATGCATCGGTGGTGAACGTGGTCTTTTTGGGGGGGACAATGAAAGTAAGTCTGCTTCGATTGATCGGTCAAGATGTTGACGAGATTTGATGCTGCCACGTTTAAAGTTAAACGCTTTGTGCTTATTAAAGGCCAGTGAACTTTAAGGATATCTGCAGTCGTGGAGAGGAATCATAAGTCCTCCGACAGCTGTCCACCTACAAGGGCTTTGCAGAATGTGAAAGCCAGAGCCACGAATTACTAGAAAATAATGTTCCCAAGACGGCAGCTACATGGCCAGATGCTGAACGACGCGTCCTTAATAAGAGGAAGCTTACGATCGTTATACTGCCAGAAGATCGCATCCACCTCTAGGCACCATAGCTCCCGAAGAAGGAGAAGATGGGAAGATACCCGCCACACAACGCCCCAGTCAACACTGTTTTGTGAGCTGACAACACCTACATTTTTTTCGTTCACGCAATGCGCCTAAGATATGCAAACAATTCTAGGATATTTTATATTTGGCAGACAGTTCTATCGGAAGCGTTACCGATATCAAGGACATATGTAATTCTTATGACCAAGTGTCCGGAGTACCAGAGGCTGTCGACCCGAAGAGTGCCGTGATTGCTTATGATGTACCTAGGCTAGGTACACGAAATTGTGTACACACCCAATTCAACTTGATTGCTAATTGACAAGTGACATTTACGGACATTTTCCGCGTTAAACCTCATTTATCTCCGATTTAACCTCATTTATCTGTAATTTTATAATGGGACAAAAAATGGAATAGCACGAGCCAGAGGCGAACAAATTACACAAAAAATCCCTTTTCCTGGTAAACAAACGAGCAATTATTCACCAGGGTGGATCAACAAACATGTGAATCGTTCCGAGAATAATGGGGGGGTCGCTTATGATGGAGTCGCCAAGCTAAGTTTCTGCAAAAAAGTTGTTCAAATCTCAGCGAATGCTTTCCCAATTGTGTTCGGGCAAGTAACCCATTTTTTGGAGGACCCCAAAACCGAAAACATCGTTCCTTGAAGTGCGATGTGTTTGGATATTTTTTATGTCTGACAAGAAAAAAAGATTAAATTATATAAAAGTACAAGACATTTATACTACAAGAAAAAACTTTTTAATGCAAAGTATGAAATTTGTTCACACATTTACTTAAAATATCCTTAAAACTAGGCTTAGTGTCCGACAACTGAATGCGAAGGTCTGTAGCTGCGTCCAGTCTGTTTCTGCATTTGTTTATTTTTTGTAAATGTCAGCCGAAAATCCAGCCTCGTATAGGAAAGTCGTTACAAATGGAAGGAGAACGGTAAGAGCCTTTTCTACAACGGCACGGTATTCATACAAGTCCAACACAAAATGCATTCTAATTAGAATCTTCTGATCCAAAATTTTGCTTAGGAAGGGATGAACATTATTGATGACGATCAATCTGAATATATAAATGAGCCTATTTCACCAACCATTGCTCATCGTGCAAGAGTTCAACGAGCTCACTCACGGATGCAGAAATGGGCTGTTCGACGAAGAATATCTTGAAATCGTTCCGCAATTCAAATATGTACTCTGGATAAAACTTTTCCCCTCAAAAGCCATCCCACTTCCGTGTGCAGAAGAAGAGTTTGATGCTGATATCCTACCTCGTCACACACTTTATTAAAAAAAAACCTTGACTAGAGTGGACGTGATTAGACGTAATTAACTATTTGTACGGCTTGATCGAGAACTTTATTCTAGTCGGCTGCAAGTTTCTTTGCATGACGATGTAAAACGCAGTTAGTGCTACGACATTTCGGTGCAACATTCATTATTCTACACAGTTGTTTTTATTTTGCTGGTCATTGCTGCTGCTCGTCAATACATTTAGCCCATTGGATATAGTGCTTACACATTTAAGTATCAATGAACCTACTTACCTATTATTTGCATACACAAGTGTGGGTAGTGGGTACCCACATTCTTTGCAATACGCAACATCTATTATGACACCGACACATACAAATTTATAACATATATATGAATTTGTTTGATGTATGAATTTCGTCACTATTATGTTTTTTCTAAGAAACTCCTTTGACCCTTCCACGGAACCCCAGGGATCCGCGGAATACCATTTGGGAAACGCTGTTTTAGAGAACGTTGCCAAGACCCTTATACACAATACTGTTCGAAAATAAATCGTGGGCGTTCTAACAAGAATCAAGCTCAAGCTCGTAAGGCCGCTTTTACACACGGCACTTTTTAGTCACGATTTTCTGCATTCCACGTAGAAATAACCCAGATGCAATTCCTGCTTAATTTTTCCGCTTCCCACCCTTTCACACATGTGTCATATCTTTCTTACATATGCATAGCATGCTTCCAATACCCAACACGGAGAAGGCAAGAATAAATCAATTCAAAAAAAAGAAAAGTGATAAACGGGAATACGAAGAATCAATCGCAATTCTAGAGCACACGCAACTCGGGCTACCTCTTGCAAGATTGGAAAGTTGCAGACGAATTTAGCGTGTGTAAAAGCGGCCTAAGGAAAAACCGACACAAACATGGCTAAAAAATAACGTTCCAAACTTGTTTGCACGGATTAATGGCCGTACAAAAACTACAAATTGTGATCCATTTTAGAGCCAAAGTTTGTTGTGCTAGGACACCCAAATTTTGACTTCCCTGTTATTGGAAAGCAAATGAAGAATATTTCGAATATTTTTTTTTTATACAATTTGCGTCATATAACTCTGTACTGTGAAAGTGTTCATGAATACTTAGTTCGATCGAGGTGAGTACATATGGCGTACAAAAAATTCGAGTTAGGGAGAGTTCGTTTAATAATCATATTTATTTGTTTGGTTAAAAACTGTGTACATACCCAGACATTAGGTTCAACAAGTGGATCCGACTGACAATGTCGAAGCTGTGGTTGGCTTCCTTTATCCAAATTATCGGGGATCTTATCAACTTTTGAGGCGGCTATAGTCTGAGGCGGCCTTTGCATGTGCTACTTTTTACTCACATTTTCTTTCATTTTTACAAATTCCCTTGTGTGATCCATTTATCTCACCTCTGTTGCCTACAACATTGAAAAATCGCTGAAATTAGCGTGTTTAAAATCAACCTGATTGATCCAGTTAAACGATATCATTGATGATCACTATCGTCTCGTGAATCGTTTATTTTGCATGCAGTTTGAGTGCTACTGAGAGCAGCATTTTAGAAATATTCTAAAAATGACATACATATATGCTCTCATCATTCTCTAATTCCACTAACAAACTTCTTTTAGTGCAACTCTTAAAGGGGACACGATAATGACATAGCTATCCATCGTCCAAAACCCACGTCGGAGCTATATTCACTGAGTGTTCAGGTTTCGCGAAGAAGGCAAACGTCATTTGTGCATACTTACATAAAGCGAAGCTCTCGCCCAAACGATATCGTCAGCCGAGATACGAGAGATTTATACGAAAGATTCATACGAGACAAGAGCCCAGTAATTTTTGCGTCATACACCCAATTGCCATCAAAAGTCTAATTCCGCCCTCCCCAAAGGCAAAAGTCGAAACAACAGCATGCATCCGATCAAATAAGGAGCAATTAGCTAATCAGAAGACACCACAGCTGTACGTCGAGGCAAACACACCCACAGGTTGGCATTCCTCAATTTCTCGCTTCATCTCCTTTGTTGACTCAGCCAGTGAATCGTTGACATTTTATCAAAACCAACCCAAAACGACAAACATTTTCTTCCCTTCTGTCAATCAGAGTCGCTCGTAAATTTCCCAATCAACAAATTCCCAAATCCTGTTATTTAGTTTCACACTTAGAGGCTTTTAATGACGCACCCTGCATGCGGTGGCATTTATCGTGTTGATTCCCTCCTCTGCCTGTTCGCCCTACAAATCCGACTTCGTACTCGATGGTTCCTTTTCATTTCGTGAAGTTGGTCTTACAAAATGCACTGCCGCCCTCTGCAGCTGGATAAATTGTCAAATCGAGTGCATGTCTGCTACAAAGGCGCATGAATCCCAGGAAATTTGTGGCGAAAAGTGGATTGCAACGGACAAGCAACAGGAATAGGGCAACCGTTTGGGAGAATTGCAATTGGATTCTTACGGACTCCGGTTTGTAGAGCGTGCCGATTAGCAACAGTGCAAACAATGAGTGAACAACTAACACTGACCGCACACCAGATACGAGCACATCACATCACAATTCGAGACGATGGTCGATAGAGACTGAGCGGGTGCGGACTTGAGGATCTTCTGCACGTTTCTCCTCGACATCAGGAAGTCCTTGCGTTTATATTTCCTGCTTTTCTGTTTCATTGATTTTGATATTATTGCAGGGAATCCTGTTACTGAACGTTATCAAAAATATATTGACTGCTCAAGGAGTGGGGGTGGGGGTGGGAACGGGAGGAAGGAACGGCGGCCCTCGTCAGGAAGATGATGAAGCTGATAGAGTATAAACAAGCTATGCTCGCATGACTGAGTGGCATGTTCAATATTAAGGCCGAGGAATACATAAATTCGTTTCAGGGTCGTAATTATTGCTGCGAAAGAAAATCGATATCGGTACGCGATGCGTAGGACATGACAGAGCACTGGGTTCTGCTTGTGGAGATGGTCATGCTGGTCCTTGCCAGTCACTGGTAGTCAATATGGTGGGCGAGTGTTCCTTGATGTGGATAATTATTTAACTTGATCGGCCTAGTTCTGGTTTGTGTTAATTGATAAAAAAATGGCAGTTGGGTGCTTGCATGCTTCTGATCGAAAATATTTAAGCGACGGTTTCTATCGTTAGCTGTGACTTAGAACGTCGAAATTGTCGTTCGACGACGTTCGTGGTGCAACGCCACGCTTGTGCAAATCGTTTAATCTGTCCATGCGTATCTACCAGCGGTGCAGCGCATTAATTTTGTGCCGCAATTCACTTGACCAGGCTGCGATGCCGCATCTACATAGTTTTTAACTCAACTATAGTCGGTTCAAACGAGTGCTTCTTCAAAGGCGAACGTCACTGAGACACCATTTGTTCTTGATTTTGACTCTATTGAGCAGTAACGACTCCCGTTTTGAGTGCTACAGTCAGTATATAGAAGCAGTAATTCGACGCTCGACGTGGCTGAATCATCGCTTGTGCAAAATTTGCAGCAACTCATTTCAGCTGCATACACGTACTTGCGGTGACGCGAATCAATTTTGTGCCGCAAATTCACCTGAAAACGCTGCGGTGCGGCATGTATTTTTGCAGTATTCTATAGTCGATGCAAGTGAGCAACGTACGATGCCGCTGAAGCACCGGGCAGTTTATCGATTTTTATTTATGAAGTATAACTTTTTTTTATTTAACGCTGAATAATAAAAATCAGTTCCATGGAACGGAAGTTGTTTCGGAGCAATGTCTACTCTTAGGTTCTAGCTCAAAGTACACCTTAACATGACCAAGATGTGGCTCAAGACGGCACAGGCATATCATATGTGCACAGATGTACTCGTATCCGTAAACTTTGCGGATAATATTTCACGTTCATGTGGGTTGCAGTAGCCCCCAGGATATTGATCATGTCTACTGCTTAAAGTTGCACCCCGGATTCAATGAAGTCTCTCATTAGAACTACGGAAGCGATGCTTCATATGAATGTCCTGACGCAGCACCTGTACCTGCAACAAAACTCAACCAAATTATTGTGGTTTTCAATTGTTCAAATAAGCTGAGAAGCATACATTTTTGATGCCCTGTTTCCCCTTGTGGGGAGAGCCTGTACTACTTGCCTCTGGATTCTGTTCTCTGCAGCTCTGCCCAAAGTGCTGCGTTTCATTCCCAAGTGCTCAAGTTCTTTGGTTCTTGCGTGAATAGCTACGGACTCCACTGCAATTTCATTGGTTTAGACTGATATTTGAATGTACATACATGTATATACGTTTGGAGCCAGAGCCTGAGCCTGAGCGATGATTGCCTCCCTACGTTCACACACCAAGACTAAATTGACTGGAGTCTGCAATCAGTTGGTCTTCATACCGGAGATTCGGTCTGCGTCTCAATTTTGAAACATGAGCCTCAGACACTAATTACCTCTGCGCTGGACCATTGGTCTCTATGTGACCGAGCCTGTGTAGAGGACAGATTTTTGCCTTTCGGACTTAATCCACCTTACTACAGCTCGTGGAGTTCGCCGTTTGGTCCTACGAGTCAGAAATTTTGACAAACCGAGCAACAGCTGTCGATTTTAATTCCATTTGTGGAGTTCACTTTTCCCCCTCTTTTTCGAGCCATTCAGTATCTGTACACAATCTGTTAGATTTGTGTTCGGGCTAACGTTAGACTTTGCCAAGGCTGCGCCTGTTCGCCTTTCCTTTTCCTTATATACATATATGGACTGGATGTTGCAGCTCAGCCAAGGAAAGGAATGCTTAATTGGGCGAGTTGAGGGTGAGTCATCTTCGTCTTGCAGATGAATTAGTTATCCTCTGACGAACGCCAGAAACAACATCAATCATAGGTGGTCGAAAACGAATACATGCAGATCAACGAAATCAGTATGGCCTGCACTAAATCAAAAGAGGACCGATGCTCTCCTGGAACTTAACAGGCAACATATTAGTAAACTCCAAGGCGCATTAACTTGACAGTGCCTAATAGGCAACCGGGCTAGAAGACTTGGAGCGCCCTACTACGACTTCTGAAGAAGATGCAGGGATGAGGAGGAAGATAAAAAAAATACTGCACTACCTCGGCACATGCCCTGTACTTGTAAACAAAAAGTTGAAGACTGCGAGGCAGTATTACCTTAACTGCGTCGAAGATCTGCCTGACGCAAGTATACGAATGGACTGAATGGCTATGAAATGTTCGAAATAGACATCTTAAATGAGCAATAAATCCAGAACATGAAGCGCAAATAGCCCGGAGAGTGACAGCACAATGGACCACAATAGTCTAAGTGGAGGCTAGCTTACACGGAAAAAGGTAGCAGTCATCGTACCCATACAGCTACCCTCACATCCTCCCAAACGGATCCCAGGCTTGTGGCTGAATGTGTTGATGCTGGGATGGTTAACGTGGACTTATCATAGCTTATAATTGTTTCCAGAATGCCTGTTTAATGCATTCTACATGTTTGGGACGTCCCATTGAAGCAGGTGGAGATGGCGGCCGGCAGAACGCAAGAGACTCAATGTTGAGCAGCTTCTTCTTCGTACGGAATTGGCTATACTTCTATATCCCATGTCCCACCCCGACATCACGACTTCTGAGGCGTGCCTTGAATGCAACTCCATCAGGTTGCCGACCTCTTGGCAGATCAAGGACAGATGGTTGCACAAATTTTAAGAACTCGCCTGTTTAGGCTTGTGCGTACCTCCTCATGAGTTAGAGTCGATGGTGGAGTATCGATTGGCTTGGTGATCTCTCGTTCATGTCTCTTTAGTGAGACATGTGGGCCACTGAAGATGATGATAAAGCTTTTCCCCGGGGTGGACCATTTTCCTTTACTGCCTGGAAGTTGTAGCTGTATTGTCCTAGTTGATGTTTGACGGATATTATTATTAAAGCCTAATTATTTGCCTTGCCCTTAGCTAGTTGCGCCCGTTATTCAATCGGCATAAAAGCTCCTACCACGGCACACAGGGAACGCGCAACCAACAGGGACCCAGCAGTTGGACTGATTTTAAGGAGATCGTATCTCGTATCTTCCGTGCCAAAAACTGGTGAAGGTTTGAAACGAACCAAACTTAAAAAATATAACAATCTCATCCAGTAAGTTCTTCAATTCCAACAAACTGCTACTAAGACCTCAATTTTGTACAGTCTTGACCCAATCCCTCTCATTCCAGAAGCCTTCTGACCTTTTGGCTCAGACTAATTAACTAACTTCCATCAAAATTGATTAGAAGTCATAATCTTCCTTTGATTTGCCGCAGCCATACTTACTTAATGCAAGGTACATTTACATCAAAGCACGTGCGTGTGCGGTACGATTGAGGGAGTTGTACATACCAACATACATATGTATGTGCAGTCCCTTTGTGCGCTTTCATTCGGTTCTCGAAATAATCTCCTCGAAGGTATCCTTTTGTGCAATTGTTGACGTAGTCGCTTTGAGGGCGCTGTGGAGTAATGCAAAATTCATTCAGGAGCCACTCGCAGGTGGTGTGCATTGGGCAAGGAAACCCTCAATGTGTCGTGCATTAAAACGCTCATGACCTTACTACTCCTTTACCTTTTGCGTTGCAGTCGCCCTGAGAGAGAGCGAGTAGTAAGCCACCCCGATTCGCAGTGTGGGCAGATAGTAAATTGTGCCTGCACAACCTGTAGAATGTTAATGTCCTAGTGCTACATGCGAGTACATGGACTGCAGTAGTATAACTCATTTTTAGCCCTAGTGGGGCGGCCAATGGGGAATGAAATCACTCTCAGTCTGTGGAGGAGAGCTAACCGAATGCTCACTCACGGCGCTATGCGCATGCGGGAGGAGAATGTGGACTCTATTCGATTCGGGATTTAAGAGAATGTTGCTCGTGTGTGGGGAGTTCGGCTGCAGGATGCGAGCAAATCGAAGTTGTTTATGTTCGACGTGGTGGTAGCAACAGGTCGATGACAGCATGCGACAGATGTTCAATTTGCGGGAAATTTGAGAAGCTTTGATTTGAGAAGCTGATGCAGGAAGTTGTTTGACCGAAGTGGCTGGACTCATGTGGAGAGTACATGTTGCGAAACTTTTTTGAAAATATATGCAAATTGATGAATAGAACCTAGACTGTCTATGTTGCTTGTATGCATGAGGGAGTCAGGAGGGCATAAACTTTAAAAAATATGTTCCTTTTACGCAATATGACAGGTTAGGTTAGGTAGGTTGGCTGCCAGCGAAATCGCCAGCTCACTTAAACCATAGTTAGACTACTACCACTGATCGACAACTCCAGTGATAGTGCCGCTAATTTGATCCCAACGGCAAACGATGACTAGACCAGATTCGATCCGGGGACCCCTCTAACCAAGGGCAGTCACTAAACCAAATGAGCCATCCAGCTGTTACGCAATATAATGCTTGATGATAAATCCTCATTTAGTTGACTTAATGGGCGTGTACCGAGGATTTGGATCAACCATTTCGGCGGTTTATTCAACGGCAACGAAGATCGAAACGCCGCTCTTAAGCTGAATCTTCCACTCATTCTAGTCGTTGATAGACGGGATTTCCATTGCTCCTATCCAGATAAACTCGATTTAGAACACTGACCAACACGACTCTTCGATGAGGTCCGAGGGAAGCATTTACAAGGAAGGAGACACGATTCACACCCATCAAACATACATATAGTTATCTTAATTTCAAGTCCGCATAAGTCATCATATATAGAGATGAGCTAGACCACATGATGTCTATTTTGGGGCTGGCGGTAGAACACTGTCCAAGTCGGTGACGCATTCACCGTGATAGTCGAGAAGATGCAAAAATTCGATGAACACCACTAGAGGAACACAAAAAAATATTAACTTAAGCTGAACAGACAAACTTGTGGTGGCCCGTGGCGTTGTGGGTATGTGCGTCGACTCCTATGCACTTGGACCTACCTGTCTAGGTTCGATTCCTGGTACGACAAAAAATACTTTTCACGGCCCCACCTCTTTCGAGTCACTGACGATGCTCAAAGAGTATAACTGTCTAGAAAAAGCTTCTCAAACTTGGCCTTTGGAGTCGGCATAAGACTGTAGGTCCCTTCCACTCGTGATAGAACAATAGCACGCACAACACGAGTGGTTGCTGAGAAGCTAGGCCCTGGCCCTCTACGGACTGTAGCGCCACCTATTATATTATATTATTATTATGAACAGCCAAACCGAATATGAGGCACCTGTAAAGATTCACACGGAAACGAAACAGAACGCTCAAGACTTGGCTAGGTCGTCGAAAAGGCAATGAGATAATTTCGCGCCCCAGTAAGCAGCAGTAGTAACATAAATTAACTAACAAATAGTCGCAACACAAGCAGGTCATGCTTAGAATACCTTGTACGAGTATACTACTTAACCTTAAAGGAAGACTAAGTTAGCTTTGTATATAAACCCAGCATAACAGCCCGGTGTTATAATCTAAATCGAAAGACGAAGATCTGTGATCTTGTTTGCGATTGTGTCAGTGTCAGCGATTAAGTACCACCCTTTAGATGAATAGTATCCACGACTGAAAAATACGGAAGCGGAGATGTGCAAGATTTGACACAAATTACATAGAAAGTTACTCTAGCTTGGTAAGGATACAAATCTGTATGTCAACTGATTTTTTTTCACAATTGCAAGCACAATTGACTAGACTTTGACCAGGGAAGCTGCGAGACATCTTTTCTTCAGGCGTAGAAGCTTAATCTTCTCTCCGGGTACTCCTCTTGCGCATCTGTTAGCTTCCGTTGCATCGCCTTTAGATATGCCTTTCTTTGCTCAAACTCGCCAATAGGCCACAGGTTTCGTGTTAGTGGTGGTAAGTAGCTCCGGGTTGTTTCCGCGAAAGCATTCAGTGTCTTTCTTGGTTGTTGCACCTTTCTGACATTGGACAGTCGATCTCGTAATCGTGCGGGTACGAGGAAATATTCAGAGTCAACGTTTGCTCACCCGTTAGAACACCCAGAATAATGTGAGGCATGCTTTGCGTCAATGAGCACATGTTCGATTTTGTCCGCGGTTCGATCGTCCGGTAATCTCCAGGTTGCTGTCTGTCAGCCATCTTCGTGGCATTGTATATAGAATGGATCATTTTTATCATATTACGTGCTGTAGCAAAGTCTAACTAACCTGTTGGTATGTAAATCGGACTTTTGAGTCATGACTCTCTTTTGACACTTCTCTACTCTTTTTCTTTCGACTATTTGGTTGACACGACTACTTTTCCGTGAATTGTGACTCACCAGTCACCCTGTGAATACTTACGAAAGCCGTAATGGACGTAAGGGAACTTAAGTCAACTTAAGAAATCGCGCTAATACACGAAAATGGTACCCGGTGACCATAGTAGTAATTTCCCTCAGTTTCGTTAAGTTTCGTCATATTGTGCTTAGTAAAGTAGAAGCGAAAGCAATCGGTCTTTACGTATATAAACGGTAGATGGTGTTGTAATCTTGCATATGTTCCCAATTATTGAGACTTTGACTATGTTTTTGGTCGCTTTTCGGGTTCTCGTTAATGGTCTTCTGATTGGTCTTAAGCTAGTGGTGTTCTAGACATTATTTGCTCATGATCGGAGGATTCTATCAAGAGATACTTCTGGATACGCATGCCCCATTTGCATTCTCAGTGAATCGTGAAATTGAGTCAATTATTGTGAATGATGCACCTCCAGAGTGCGACTTAACCAAACAGCAGCTCAGGTAAATAAACACAAGATCGCATTTTTTCTTTGTCTAGTTATAATAATTATCATATTCATTAGACCACGCAGTCTGTTCAATCCAATCGACATACGACGAGATCCTCGTATAGACACCTGGATACTTCGATGACCCGAGCACTCCGTATGAGGTTATTCCAATCAAATATCCGTGAATGCGACCTGAGTGTTCATTCTCAAAGTTAACCTGCAGCGGTCCGCCGGAATCACCCTGTAGAAGGTAAAGGCAAATGTCATGACACTCCATAGAATTGATAGAAGAAACTTGCTCACCTGAAACGTGTCAGTCCCTGCTTGCGCGTAGTCAGTTGCACATACTTGACTACTGATGATGCCTTCTGGGGTATTTTCCTGCTTCGGCATGATGCCACGGCACACGTCGTTCGGGACTATGGTCAAGTTGAACTCGGTCAAGCGGTTTGTGAGCGCTCCAGCAAACTGAACTGATCCAAATCCCATTGCAAATGCATGCGTAGCTGGCAGTTCCTCGTGGTACCACAAGCGTATTGGCCGAACGAATTCAGTAAATCTGTAAAATATTCAATTTTTTCCGTAATCATCGATCATTTTCGAAATCGTGGCACACTTACACGACGGGCTTTGAGAGCTCAAGCAGGGCTATGTCGTGGTAGAGGAGGTCATTTGTGTACTGCGGGTGCTTGACTATCCGAGCGATTTGCCGTGTCTGTGGGTCGATATTCTCCTCGGCTGCTTTCAGATTTAAGTCACCGAAGCGAACGTATTTCGGTGGTTCCCTAGAAGGAGAAAAATGTTCGTGCATTTTCCTTTTGAGAGGATGCGAATGGGTGCGTACCCGTAAAGATCGGCGCAATGAGCTGCAGTGATCACGTAGATGGTGCTTATCAGGCTTCCACCGCATTTGTATTCAGTCTTATTGAGCACTGAGTTCCTGAAGCCAATTGCACCCTTGAAATGGAAGAAGACACTTGGTTTAATCAATCTCGATGGGAGGATGAAAAATCTGTATTGAGATAGGGAACAAAGTGGGCGTAGATGTTCTCAGGCTATCCTGATTCCAAGGAACTCAATTTGAGGATGGACGAGTTTCGAGAAAATGCCTGACACACGCAAGATTTGTCTTTAATTATATTAAAGGAAAGAAGATAAGTGAGAGTTGTCAGTCAAGAGGATTCTATCATGAGTCTGTCACTACAAAATGCACAATGTTCACAGAACAGCCGACGTCTATTAAAATACCGTCTTCACTGAAAATGATTCAAACTGACACAGATGAGGGTTGTGAGCCCCCCTTGCACGTACCATGTGAGGGTGTTGCCCAGGCTCGGCCAGTTGTCTTCCATGGAAGTCGGTCACCTCTTCAATGCCATCGTTATCCGCGTCGGGGAATATACTCGAAAAATACTGTTCGTATTCTAAACGGAAATGCAATTAAATAACCAATCAGTAAGAGGACTCCATTGCTTACTAATTTGGCTGACTCTCTTCCTTTTCTTGGCTTTGGCCTTGGCCTTGGCTTTGTTTCGTGCGTTGTTATTACGCGGAGTAGGTCCTTTCTTCTTGTTCGCATTCTGCTTACCAGAAGGCGTTGTGTTATTGCCTGGTTTGGCTTTCTTGGCCGGCGCGCGTTGAGCGGGCTGTGATGGGCGATTTGCTGGACTATTGACTGGTTTGGCTTTCTTGGCCGGCTCGGGCTGTGGTGGGAGATTTTCTTTTGGGGGACTTGGGTTGGACCAGGGCCAGGACCAGGACCATGGCCAGGACCAAGACGTTGTGGCGGGTTGATCTGGCTTTGGCGTAGTGTTCTTTGGCTGGGCTGGTCTGGGTGATGGGGTCTGTGATGGCCGTTGTGAGGCTTGTTCCACATTGTTTCTGAGAAATGGGTTGTTTGCATACTGGTCGACATTCCTCTTCACCGGCGCCTGTGGGTAGCCGTTCTGGGTGTACCCGGGAAACTGCCCATTCGCCCTTGCACCCGGGACTGCTTGGTTCGACAGGCGATAGTTTCTGTTATTGTTATTGCGATTTACAGGTGATGCGAATTGCTGCGGCTGAATGAACACACCATTACCGAACACCGCACTTCCACTGGAGATGAATGACACTGCACTGGCACCGCCGAAGCTGCCACTCAAACCGTCGTAATCCGAACTGAAGTATTGAGGCTTCACGCAAGAAAGTGGCAGGAGAACAAAGGTGACTGCAAGAATTCCCCAGTTCATTTCGTAACTATGCACAAATATATGTCCTAATACGCTTTGGCGGCAACAATTTGAATTAGCGTCATGACACACTTCGCACACCAAACAAGAACGCGAACTTTTGGCGAAGATAAACAGAGGACTGGCATCAATGCTGCAGATACCTTCGAGTGAATCTGTAGTCTGTCGAGCCCACCGTTTCGAGTGAATAAATAAATACTGAAAGCTTCACAACATCGGCATAGCCTAACAGAAAGAAAAAATCCCCGAAACACACACCAGCCGGCAAACAAATAGAATTCCGGTTCGGCCGGTTTCGCAATCAGAAGCGTGTCGAGAAAGCGGCTATGAATTTTTGGATAGTTGTTCGCCATTAAGATGATTAGTTTAGTTTATGGCTTTGTCCAAAGGGTGCACGCCACAGCAGGCTGGAAAGAGTATTCCCGAGAATCGTTAAGAGAGCCCATTTCAGAGCCGCTGATGTAGCAGCGAAACTAGTTGCGAATGAATTGCTTATGCGTTGGAATCAGATTAGAGTAATGGGCTGTCAATGGCTAGGCGAATTTGGATGTGAATTCCATGGCGCTATTAAGACATCGTTCAGTAGTGCCTCGTTTCGAGACATTAAGAATTGTGTACATTTCTAGCTAAGGTCCGGTTTGTAGGCGACAGTGATTTTGAATTGTTATCTGACAAAGTGTCTCGCATTACGAGGCGTGTAGAAAGAAAAAGTCAAATGACTTGAGTACGATACACAAGTGTCAAATGCTTTTCGGATAGTTCCTCCACTTCTTCGGCCGATCTAAAACACATAGCTGCTCTTTGGGTCTCAGCGTGTTGCTGTGCACGTTTGACATGCATTTTTTGATTTGAATCATCACTACTTCCCTGACTCAGACGAAGGCAATTCAACATCCTCGAAGGAATTAAATACAAAGATGGTGTGTTGCTTTCCAATGTGGTGGAAATTTTGAGGTGGCCATCCCGAACGAAATCCGGCCAGAATGGGTCAATGCAATGGGCATAGAGCGAGTTTTATGAGTCTTTTGTAGCCTGGGAACGCTGTGAGATACCTGGCGATTGGCAAACTTGGATGATTGTCGATCTTTTTAAGAAGGGGGGCAAAATTGATTGGCCCAACTACAGGGGCATATCTCTTTTAAGTCTCCCCGGTAAAGCCCACACTAAGGTGTTGGAGGGGTGGTCTAGAGCAGACGTACAACCGATCAGCTATTTACTTCAAAAACGAACGGCACCCTCGACGTCTTTGGAAATATGTATACCGATCCACAACTGTTTTGTAGATTTGGAGAAGGCATACGACCGAGCGCCTCGAGGTAAACTCTGGAGTGCTGGCCTATTGTTAGAGGGCCATTCAGTTACAAAGTGTAGCAGCTGTGTTCGGTTAGGTTAATGGTGCTAAATCCTAAGCTTTCCTGTAGGATTTGCCAAGATTTGCTTGGAATATCTTTTATCAGGAAGGCCGAGCTTGGTGTCAAAGCCTAGTTATCGGTTTTCAATTCAGTATTTGCTCCAACTCCCTCCTATGGTAATGAAATCTGGGTAATGACCGAAAGAATATGATCACGAATACAAGCTGCCGAGATGAGATTTCTTCGTGCTGTTGTGAGAGTTACTGGACCTGATAGGGTGAGAAACAAGGCGGTGTGTGAGAAACACAACGTTGCTTCTGCGAACGGAAGGGACTATGCTTCGATGGTTTAGTCACTACTTCCGAGGCGGGCCTTAAATGCGATTCCAACGGGTAGGCGACCTCTTCGCAGACCCAGGACGAAGCGATTGGTTCAAGTTCAAAAACTCTCCTGGTTCCGCTTGGGCATAACTGCTGCTGAGTGAGAGTCGATGGCGGAGGATCGAGTGGACTGGAGATATCTCGTACTTAAAATAAAACATCCCCAAATATTTATTAAATGTCACCATAAAGAAGTATTACAGAGAGTTAGGTTAGATTTAGACTTTTGTGACTTGAGAGTTGATTTCGGTGCACGTGCTGTAGCTGTCTTGTATTGTGACTGTGTAACTAGAACCTCTTCATAGTGGTTATATCTTAATATGATCATGTCTCGTCTGAAGGGCTTGGTTAAGTTATGTTGGGCAAGGAGAAGGAAAGCTCCCGACAGTCCTCCAAATCCAGCGTATCCCGAGTGATGCATGGGTAGTGAGTTGGATAGTCGATAATATTCAAACTTGACGGTTCGCGGCTCCATTTATAGTAATGGCCGGCTATACTATACTGGCGCTACGGCAGATACGTAATTATTGACTCTCGGTACACTTGGGTTCAAAATTGATAAAAACCAGGGGGAGGAGAGTCTCAAACACAAACAACTAAAACGAACCTTCTTATACATACCTAACACCTAAGGATGAAAAGGTTTCCAGTACCTCGGCCTCACTTGGCACTTTGCAAGTTATAGCCTTTCAAAAATTGTCCACCCTCAAAAAGGTAAAGATGAGATATGACTCAAGTCAGTGACTTCAAGAATGCTTTTAAAACACGCCCATTATCTTCAATTAAATTTAAACAAAAGAAGCCTCACTTAAATACGAGAGGCTGCACATGTTAAATACGAGAGGCTGCACACATCTTAACTATTATAATGTAGGTGGAGCCACAATCAGATGTGGACTTGGACCTAGTTCCTGCAGCAGCCAGTCGTGATGTGCACGCCATTGTTGTCTCAGGAGTGAAGGAGACTTACAATTTAATACTGAACGGCGAAGTTTGAGAAGCTTGAATAGCAGACATCTTAGACTTGTTTAGATCGAAGCCCAACGCTGTAATCAAGTTATTTTAAGTATATTCGCTCAAGCAACATTACAAATTGAAACTTCTCAGGTGTAAACATAGATGACCATTTAGTAGCTTTGTTGATGAAGAAGAATTGTACTCTGTCCAACGTTGTTTCCGGTGTCTTCTACATCTTCTCCTCCTTGCGTTCAACAACGGAAACTTTGTCTGGTAATGGTTTTTCGGTTTCATATAGCAACATGATTTTGCCTCTAATGTCCAACACATCTTAAAGCAACATCGAAGCACTAGCACTGACGGGTGGTAGTCGTACACAACCATTGCATGAATCACCAGAACTGATCATCAAGTCATCGACGAACTTCGTTGACTTGGAATGCTGACCAAGAAGATTTCCTGAGACAGCGACCTAGCAAGCTTTGGCGCCAGATTCCATAATTAATAGGATCACGACGAAGCGTGCAGGATGGCCGCCCAATCCTTCAATGAGCTTGTAATGCAGAGTTTCGGCATCAACGATGGCACAAGTCCGCTAGTAGGAACCTTTTCAGCGTACAATTCAATGACTGTCATCGAAGTAGAAACCTTTCCGAACTGACGAATGCGACATTACTTCTCTGCCAAGACCTGTTGGGTTTGAGTTTCTGTACGGGATTGAGTGACGTTATCTTTGGCGTGGCCATCCCCCACGAGCTCTCGTTCGTTGCCATCGGCGATGACTTGGGTACTTTGAGCGCCCTAAGGCAGAGTGCCTGTTCGAGAAATACTCGTACGATGCATGACACTAAACTCAATGGGAACTAGTATTATACTGATGGTCGTCAATGGATGGCATCCAAAGTTTACGACAAATGTGTCAACTTGTTACATAGTCGTCAATAATGACAGTGTCAGCGATGGATTTCAGCGATAAAATCATCGCACGGAGCAGATTAGTCAGGTGCCGACTGAGATCCTGAGATTACGATCAGATTACGTCGGATTGATTATGTGAGCGAATTAGTTACATACGCTCCGAAAATGCTCACCCTAGCCAAATCAGAAGCGAACTCACTCGTTTGCATTTGAATCTGTGTCACAGTCATTCGCGTGAAACGCTTTCCGTTTATGCTGCCAGTCAGGCTTGATGAGTCAATAAAACGACTGCGACGTGATTTTAAATAAAGTTAAATTAAGTATAATTAACATTTAATTGCTGTATTCTTTTCACAGCACAAGGTTTGAGTCATTCACAGAGTTTGGTAGTTTGCACCCTTCGCACAAATATCTTCGCAAGCATGTGCATATGTATGATTTTGGAAATTTCTTGAATATTTTAACTGTAAATCGTAGCACGCAGCTAAACTGCTCGTGAATTTCTTTAAGCAGATTATGCATAAAAACATAAGCATCGCGGGGTTCCCACTTAACGATTTGTTTATCAATTAATATTTGCATGACACTTTCAGGAAACGAAACCAAAACGTATACACGTTTAAATTACGTTTGATAAACCAGGGAAATACAATAGCTGTGAAGTGCCAATCACCGCTCATGCCCTCACTGTGTGTGCGTTGTCGTTGCGTGCTTAGCGGATGAAATTAATATACGCGACATCGCTGAGGCTTGAAAGGATGTCAGACATTTTAGCTTGAAATAAAAATGTTGAATGTCGATTTTCAGTGACATCGAGGTCGACAAACTTGCTTTTTACAGAATTCCCCTCCTGACGATGAGTGAGTCGAGAGTCTGGGTGGTCGAAATAATTTATGATGATTTTGTTTAGATTTTTGTCCACATTGGCTTAGAAATTGCAGATGCATACAGTTCTGTGCTATCTCTGCAACGTGCGATGACGTGGAATGGCGCCAAATTTCAAAATTTAGACCAACATTACATAAATATATGAATGCCACCCAATCAAAGACCTCAAGGCTCAAACTTTCTAGTTCCCAGATTTTTTCTTCATTGCTTCATAATTCTAGGAGCCATGAAAGTGTAACAAACAGACAAAAAAACTTGCGAATGGACGGACACATCGAAATTATAAAGATTACGTTTTGAAGACGGGACCTTCTTCTACATCATCTTCGTGTGATGCTACAGTCCGTGTGGGCCTGGACCTCAGCCAACAGCATCTCCAGCTAGCGCGAGCCCTGTCTAGCCTCCTCCTTCACCATTTTGGTGCGTCAACTCAGCCGCGAGCGTTCTCGAGGCTGTGCTAATTTTGAAAACTGAACATATCACTCGAAAACACCAACTGCTACTGCATCTGTTCTTGAGTTTGTCCAAGTCGTCCATGATGATCGTCCTCCGTTCAAGATCTTCGGATCGAACGCAGTACTTTTCTGTAATTGAGACCAACGCTTCTCTCATCCGAGATTGTTCATGCCTCTGTGTCGTACAGCAGGGCTGGGATGACCAGTGTCTTACTTAAAGTTTAGACCTTCGAGAGATGGCTCTGTTACTCATTTGCCTCTTGAGCCCGAAGAGTTGGCAAGAGTAACTCTGCGTTTGATCTCGATACTGATGTTGTTTGTACTGTTTACTGGGGTGCCGAGGTAGACGAAGTCCTTAATCACTCTGAAAAATTAGCTGCCCATTATCACCCTCTAACCAAGACGTTGGTGTTGTATGATCTTTCTTGAGGACAGCATATAGCCATTTTAGTTGCTTCAGTCTCAACGCCAGCAAACGACTCATTGACGACTCGCTGTGTTCGACCAATCATGTCAATGTCATCGGTGTATGCTAACACTTGTACGGACTTCTGGAAGGTCGTGCCTCTAGTCTTGGCGTGTGAGTCTTACACAATCATCTTAAGGATGATGTTGATGGAGTCACATGACAGCGTGTTGCCTTGTCGAGTTCGGCAGGAATGTAAACTTAGCTCTACTCTATGCACGCTGTCATATGCAGCTTTGAAATCGACGAATAGGTGGTGTGTGTCGACTTGCATTTCTTGAGATTTTTCAGGATTTGCCTTAGTGTGAAGATCTGATCGATGATGGACTTCCCCAGCCCGAAGCCACACTGATAACGTCCTATCAGATTGCTGCCGGCGAACACACAACATTCCAGAGAATATTTTGTACGCGAGGTAAGGAGATTTGTCCCTCCATAGTTGGGAGGACACGTTAAGAAAGGGAATACTTCGGTAAAAGTAAGCTCGGGCTACACTCCATCAAGTGGTAGACCAAACAACTTCGAAAAGAAGTGGAGGTCTAGTATTAAACTTTGTGAGAGAGGGACCCGTTTCAGAGACTTGGAATGAAAGTGGAAGTATAACTGTGTCCACTAGCCTTCCCAATTCCTATCCAATGTGCCTTACAAACTGGAAAACAAATTACCACAAATTGAATTTGGTGACCACATTTCTGGCATTCTGGCACCAAAAGTAAAACATCGATATGCAAATATTAAAATTTTTCAGTTTTCTAAATCTGGATGAGTCACAGAGCTGGTCAAGTGCGAGTAGTCCCGCTTTTCAAAGACTCCGTGCAAATAATTTGACAAGACATTTAATAACTCTGAATATTTAACAATGTCAATTTACTGATTGCTCGTTGATTTCTGCCAATCATCATTTTTCGCACAAAGACTATTCACTGAAGTCAGCAACTTCTCACGAGACTTAGTGATATTTTAGTGAGATCGCCACAAAACTGCCAGCAGATGGAGGCGCTCCCTTAGCGACTTTCAAGTTACAACTAAGTATTCCCAGTAAACAAAAAGTCAATGCCAGATGTAAGACAGGCACTACATGCCAAATCTCCAATCAAATCTGACCCCGTCTCTATCATAAAAAAACAGATAGCTTGATCTCCTTAAAGAGATCCACAATTAGCGCTGCAGTTGGAACAATTACCGGACACTGCCTATTAGGTCTACATGCAAAAAGACTACGACTATTCTCAAATTATTGCTGCGGATGTTGCCTAGATGAAGAAGAAGAAGAAAGTGTACAACACCTTCGCTGTAGCTGCGCTGCAATGGCCTCGATCAGGAAAGCCATATTGTTCTCCTGCTTCTTCGATTATCTAGGTGACCTCAGTGAAACACCGGTCAAATCAATACTCTGACTTCACTGACAAAACTGGCTGGCTGTCATAGTAAGCCGACTCAATCCCCTGTTTGTTAACCTTCGTGGCAGGACAACGGGCCTACATTGGCCTAAGTGCTTCTAAAGCCACCCACTACATAACCAAGTGATGTTTCGAACATAAATTTCTAAGCACAATCCATGTCCTGTAGCGCAGAGGCACGGACAATCTCAAATGAACAAATCCTTGCTCTATTCGAGTAAAGAGTTATACTTGTGAACTTTGGTCGTGTTTGCGTTGATGGCAGCTAGGACAGAAAATTCAACTTCTGTACAACGACACAAGTCTAGTTGTTGGTGTTTACGGATCCAACAAATTAGCTCCGTCCCTTAGGAGGTCAAGCCTTTGGGACAACTCAACAGCGTGAGACCGCTTCTAATGTGACGCTCACAAGTGGAGAAGGGCCTTAAACAACTTTGTGCGCGCAAGTGGAGGCAACTACTCAAAGATCGCGTTGGTTGAAGAGGCAGCACAATCTCCTCCATTACGGGAAAGAGGTCACGCGACAGCACATCTTGAAGAAAAAAAAAGTCAAATAAAAGATGAATGCAAATGCCTTTGCTTGTGATAAATTCGTAGCGAATAATTCTAGACTTTTATTATGCGCCAACGTAAAACCCCAAAGTCTGTAACTAAACGGCGAAGAACATGATATAAAAAATTAAGAAGACCTGTTCGACGAGTAACATTTATTGCGACGCTGCTTCTTTCTTTTGTGGGTGTGTTGTTGGGGGTTTTTCGGGCACACTTTTCGACTATTATTCCCCAGTTATCAGCCTGATGAATCATTTAATGGCCAGTTTACATTTTCCTTTCTCAGAACACTTTGGCCAGTATTCATTGCAGTTCTCTGATCATGGTTTTATGTTGTCTTGCCAATGTATTGCTTTTAGCATTCCTTCTTGATAAGAAGGTTGTTGGCTGAACGGACGGTGACTTTTTTGAAGATGGACAGGTCATTACTGAATCATTTCGTTCTTTTTTATGAATTCATTGAGCAAGCAACTTGTCTGTCTAGAGGCTCGACAAAGCAGAGATTTGATTAATGTGCCAGATTGGATTGGCAGGGAGGTGTGTGAAGACTGACGAACGGTGATGTTTCATTAACGATATCAAGAGCTATAAAGTCCTTCATGATTGCGAAATAATTAACACAAAAATGTTTTATTTATTTGAGGGGGAATCACCACTGACGATATTGAGATTTTATTCTCATCTCTAGACTTTCGGAATGTGATTCATATCCCTGTAATCAGAGAGTCAGTGTGGTTCACCTGTTGTATGTGGGTTGAAATGCCTCCAAGGTGGCCGCAGGTGGTTATCTCATTCAAAGAACGTGAAGAATGCCCCACGAAGTGGGTGAAGGAAAGAAAGACGATAACACGATGGATAAATCTTAGATAAGCTTGTAAATTTAATGTAGCGCCTTACTAAGAAGGCCTGGTAAGAGAATGGTGAACACAAGTCAGTGCAATCCAATCCATTCTTTCAGACGGTCGCATCATAGACATATGTCCCAAAGACATATCGCTTACGATACACACTTTTTGCTAAACCGGTGTTGTTCACATAAAGTTTATAATCATAATAGTGCTTCTTCTTTTACGGCAACCACTTGAGTGCGGATGGAGGGACCCTACGGTTTGCCACCGACTCCGACTCCAAAGTGAAGTTTAAGACCTTTATATTTTCCGGGCTGCAGAGAGGTGGAGCTGTCAAATATGAAAGCTGTCCGTATGAGAAATTTGATCCAAGACACCCCAAATCATTAGTCGACGCATCTACTCACTACTCCGTGGCCACCAAAAAAATGAAGAATTTTTTTCAATAGTTTTTCAGAAGTGAGAAGATGACAACAATTCGTTCGAGACAGTCTGCAGAGACTTGGCCTTGGCTTGAATTCAAGATCGTCTTGCAGATGCACCAGCGACAAACGTTTCTCACCAAGAAGTCATGGAATATACACGGTGGGCCAAATACAAGTTTCTTTTTAAAATTGCAATAAAATCAACAAAATTTATCTTTTTTCCATATGTTGTAACGTTGTTAGTAAGAACAAATATTCCCATTAATTACGAAATACAACGTCGTTCAAGTGGCTGCATTGGCTGGCTTCGCAGTAGCGCATTCTGGAACCCAATTCAGCAAGACCTTGTTGATGGTTTCAGGCTGTAGCTCACGGATTGCTTGGACGATATTGGCCTTAAGTGCTTGAATCGTTTTCGGATTGTTGGCATAACATCGGTACTTTACGGTTCCCCGTACAAAAAAGTCTAAACGGATCAAATCGCAGCTCCGAGGCTGCCAATCGACATCGCCAAACCGGCTAATAACTTGATTTGAGAAATTGGTGCGTAAAAAATATTGATTGTGGCTGTGTGTCATGGCGCGCCATCCTCCATGAACCAGAGGTCGTCCAAATACATGTCTTCAGTTTTAGAAGAAGGCCGTTAACATGGCTCCCACCGTTGACCGAAACGTTGTTCCCAGCCTTCTTTTCGAAGAAGGCAACATTCTCATCTGTGTGCACCGTACGACGACGGGGACCATGAGTGTTGTCCGCTAGCGTACCAGCCTCATGAACTTTTGATGTACAGCAGTCGAGGTGGGTGCATCATTTCGGCCAAGACTTCTTCTTTCCAAAAAAAATGCACTGGTCCGATTTCGATTTATTTACTAACGAAACTCTAGAAGTGAATTTGTTAAGAACACTATATTCTAGGCATCAGCCCCCGGCTGGAACGATCTTTAGCCAACTGCCTCCAAATATGTACGCCAAGTTGGCTGAGGTCCCTCTCTTCTTGTGTCCCTCCTCCTTCAGTGTGGGGTCGAAGACTTTTCGGGCTAGAGCAGTGTTATCCATGTGTTGTACCAGACCTAGCCATTTTCAGTGTTGAAGCTGTAGATTCTGGGCTGGACTCGTGTCGCCATACTCCCCATACATCATTATCATCATCATCTATCACCGGAAATATGACCAAATATTGAACGCTACAATCTTCATCTACCTCGGCTCTCAAATATTTGTGATGCTCCCGTACAAAAGATTATTGTCGATTAATTGTCAATGTCATCTAAACATCGCGGAAATGTCGTGCAAAAATAAGCAGCGGTTTCTACTAACTGACCTCAAGGTCTTCGACTACCCGCGTTTTTCAGTAACAAGTTAGTGACAAGTAAAATGTGTGGAATAAGTTTAGTTTCCATGCTTTATTTCACAAACCTGTCCAATTCGCAAACAGAAAACACACACAACAAAGCTGTTGCATTATTTATTCCTGGTAACGTGGTTTCATTGCAAAAAATGAAGTGATTCAGCGGCAAAATCGTGGATTCTTACAATCGGACAACAATAGTTTCGGATAATTAAAGCTCTTGTTAGGTTCCCGGTTGAATGCAATAAATGTGATTAAGTACTTCTGTGTGGTTTTTTCTCTTTCCTTTATCACTCCTCTTGGGAGCAGAGGGCTGCCACTAGGCATCGCACTAGGTTAGTCGCAGCTGTTTTTACACTATTCCAAGTGAGATTTTCCTAGTCCAGGAGTACCGATTGTCTCCAGGTGTTCTTGAGACGGCCCGGGCTCGTTTGCCTCGAGGGTTCCACTCTAACGCCATTCTGGTAATGCTGTCGGCTTTTTTCCTGATGGGATGTCCGATCTATTTCCATTTGCGTCTCTTAATCTGTATCACAATTGGTTCCTTTCTTGTCATTTCTAACAGATCCATGTTCCTGATGGTGTTTGGCCAGGATATTCGACATATGGTACATATGGGAATTGCAGTGTGATGTTGTTCGAAATCAACCCAGTTTCGCTACGATATATCAGTATTGATTTAACACATGAGTTGAATATTATAAGCTTCGTGTTTCTGGAAATCTGGGTCCTCACCAATATAGGTCGTGGTTGTCCGAATGCTGCTATTGCTTGTCGAGGTCTGTTGTCAACACATGCTTCTGCGCCGCCGTCTGTTGTTATTATACTACCTAGATAGCAGAAGCTTTCTACATATTCGACGGGGTTTCCTTCGATGGTAATGTCTCCTCTGTTGCAGGTGTTGATTCTCATGGCCTTAGTCTTTTGGATATTTATCTCCAATCCGGCGCATCATGCTAATCTTGCGAGGTGTTCTATTTTAGCTTGGATGTCGGTATGGTTACTCTCTTCCTAAGTTAAATGCGTGCAGGCACTAAATAACTAGCTATTTAATTTCGAAATGTCTGTAAAATGTTGAAGCACATGAATGAAGAAATATTTTAGGAAAAGAGAGCCGTCTAAGTGTAGATGACAGCTAACATGAAAATATTTTTAGCTGGTCGCTTATTTCTGTGACCGTCGCGTCGTGACAAACTGGGTAGCTGCATCAACTCGAATGCTGTTGGTTCAAGCAACTTTCATAATTTACGAATCCTCCTCCTTGAAGTCATTCCTCCTCCAGCCTCGAGTAGTTGCTGAAGAAGTTAGGCCTCTCTACATCAGACTATTTCATTAAAAACCAGGGCATGAATAAATAATGTTCGGGACGCACTACGCACATGCACCGTGCGTTGAAGTAGCAGAAATTCATTAAAAAGAATGATGAACATATGGTGGAAACGTTTCATGGAACTCTTTTGACTTCTGTTCATCATCTTGGCTTTGGTGTAAGTAAGTGCATCGATGGTTATCGAAAGGTATATCCAAAGGTATCAAATACAAAACTGTCACAATGACCGAAATAGTAGAGAATAGCTCGAGCAGTAAACTTAGCTATCCATGTGATGCTATTTTTATTTCCATGGCAATTGTACATGTTGTCTACTATATATGTAGATTCGTCCTATAGTAGTAGGTCGCCCCAACTCGTGCGTGACCAAACAGCACGCACAACACGAGTGGGATGTACAGAAGCTGGTCAGCATCGGACCGTAGCGAAAACAATAAAAGCTTATTAGCTTATTACTTATTTACGAATCTGCAATAGTTTCTAAAATTTTGGTGTGCCATATTGGTAAGAAGCGCACATCGCTTTCAAAGGCGAAGTAGTCAAATTCTGAAGCAACATCTTCTAAATTTATACGAGCACTTTGGCAGGGGTTTAATACATCTGCTGAACCCGTCCTTTGATCGTTTTTATTCTCTTTTGTTGGTAAACTTAATGTGAAGTACTGGGCGTTTTTTTATAAATCATACGTTATTTTGACACTGACAGCTGTTTGGCGCTCGAAATCTTGACAGAAAGTCAGTATCATATCTCCGCGGAACGAAATGAGTTGCTTTACGCTTGAACAACGTCGGGAAATATTGAAAACTTATTTCCGAAGTGAGTGTAGAGTAGCCCAAACAGTGGGCTTTTTGGAAAGAAGAAGTTTTAACCGAAATGAAGCACTCACCACGACTGCTGTACGCAAAAAGTTCATGAGGCTGGTATGCTAGTGGACAGCACTCATGGTCCCCGTCGTCGAATGTGGTCTTCTTCGAAAATGAGTCTGGAAACAACGTCTCGCTCAACGATGGACGATAAAGGGCCATGTTAACAGCGGTTTTTTTTAAAAATTGAAGACTCGTATTTGAACGACAACTGGTTCAGGATGGCGCGCCATGCCACACAGCCACAATCGATATTTTGGGCCCCAAATCATGTTATCAGTCGTCTTGTCGATGTCAATTGCCCGCCTCGGAGCTCCGATTTTACCTCTTTGGACTTTTTTTTTCGTTGGGAACCGTGAAGGACCGATGTTATGCCAACTATCCGGAAACGATTCAAGCACTTAAGGCCAATATCGTCTAAGCAATCCGGGAGCTACAGCCTAAAACCATCAACAAGGTCTTGGAAAATTGGGGTGTCAGAGTGCGCTACAACGAAGCTAGCCGAGGCAGCCACTTGAACGACGTTGTATTTCGTAATTGATGGGAATGTTTGTTCTTACTAAAAAAAACCCACAATATATGGAACTAATTTAATTTCGTTCATTTTATTGAATTTTTTAGAGAAACTTATATTTGGCCCATCCTGTATATCTCTTCTGATTTAGTTTCCATGAATTCGTTTTTAAAGTATCAACATTAAATTGTCATAACTAAGAATTTCAATTAAAAGTGTGTCTCTATTATGATGTCTAATATGTCCTGTAGATTGGTTACCCAAATCGTGTTCTCAGACACCACTATACTCTTTTATGGACCTACGTTAAATCACTGGTCTATACCAACAAGCCGACGTCATTAGAGGAACTCAGAGCCAATATTGACCGAGAGATAGCACCGTTTCCACTAAAATGCTTGGTCGAGTCATCGAACATTGGGTGCAACGAATCGAACGCTGCCAAAGTGCCCGTAGTCAGACGTGGATATATGAACTACGTCTCAAAAATGGATTTGAATTATTGATTTCCTCTATGTCCAGAAGCTGGCTAAAAACATCTGATTTTGTGCATTACTTATTGTAGACATAGTGCATCCAACACCTTTCCTCTATTATGCAAGCAGGTGTTATTAAATACGTATACCACTGCAAACTCAACGTAAGATGAATCCGGCTTAGCTCGTAAACATGACTAAACTCTGGCCTTGACGTCACGTGGGAATAATAGCTGCAACTGAACATGTTGATACACAGATACCAGCGCCCGACATATGCAATGCGCTGTGAAGATATAGTTTTAAGCATAATACGTGTGTACTCGTAATTTAGATTTGGTCGAGCAACCAATGTGGGTAATAAGAATCTGTTTTATTGCTGACCCCGTCGGCCAGTATATCTAAAAAAAAATAGAGTTTAGATAATTTAATTAGTTTGCATGTATGTACGTATGCTAGCACGTTGATTTGGGCTAATGTTCGTAATTCAGCTTCTGTTCTCAAAGTAACACGCACCCGTTAATTAATTTCGTCATAAAACAATCTGTGATTGTTGTAAATTCATTGATATTTCGAATGCTTTCTTTCGTGATTTTTAGTGACTGCGGCACCCTCACCGTGTGAACTTAACTCGCACTTTTTGTTTCACCAAGTTCAATTAAAATTTGTTGCATGGTCAACGACTTACGGTCCCCACTGTATGAGCATGCCTGTGTATCTGTTTTTTTTTTTGAGGTTATCACAACAAAATGGGGACTTTGGTCAGGTGATTAGAATGCATTTAGTTGTATCAAAGTTGTCGAATTAGTCTGCGTCGAAATTGATACATAATTAAAAGGGAACAGGTTTTTCGGAACGGACTCACATAATTTGCACTGAATAAATTAACTTAAGGCTAGCTTCACACGCATTTCGGCAATACGACTACATACCATGTGCGGGAATTCACCTGGCCTGGCCAGCATTCTTCCGTTGAAGTCAATACTGTAATCGGTGTCATCTTCCGGGAATATACTCGCCACATACTGTTGATATTCTAAATAATACAAACTCGTTGATGAAGGGAATCCAGTAGGAGTTGCGAAGGCGGATACACTTACTGATCTCGCTTATGCGCGGCTGATCGGTGCTCTCACTTGATGGGGAACCCTTTTGTTGTTTTGGCTTTCCTTTGGGTCCTTTTCCTTGGCCACGTCCGCGTCCTTTGCCTGGTTTCCCATTCGGTGGTCCTCCATTTGGGGGATCATTCTCAAATGGTTGCTCTGATCGTCCACGCTGCCCTGGAGGGCCGTCACCACCGGGCGGTCCTCTTCCATGCCCTGGCGGTCCTTTATTATGCCCTGGCGGTCCGGCATGTCCTGGTGGTCCTCCACCATGTCCCGGTGGTCCTCCTCCATGTCCCGGTGGTCCGCCACGGCCGTGACCCCGTCCCTGAGGCGATCTCCTAACTCGAACACTCAGCGGTTGAAGATCACTACCAGACTCCCGGAATATCGCGACCGAATTGGCCCTCGAAATAAATCCCAACGCGATCATAACAAAGTAAATAAACATACTTCTACATCCCATTGCGGAATTTACACTCTGTGCGCTACTTCGCAAAGCAATGATCAGCCAAGCACTGGTCAGCCGAGCACTGGTTCGTCTGCCGATTACGAACTGGATTTTTGTTTATTAAACGCTACGCGGTATACAGGCAAAAATAAAACAATATGATTGACTCACCGATGTCGTGCCGTATTTTCAAATTAGCAGTTGGCAGGTATTCGCCGAATCGAACAGAATTGAGTGGGAATGAAATATGATATGATATTCGCGGAGAAGCGGAATCGATAATCGCTCGCCCAGGGAAATACAAGAAATGTAAGTCGGCCTGCCCGTGCTGAAGTGATTTTGCTTTCCGGTATAACCGGTGAGTTTTTTAGCTGGAATTCGCAAAGACGAAGGTAATACTTCAAGGTAAATACAGGACAGGGTAAGTATTTTATGTCAACTAAAACCTGGAACTCTTACAGTTCTGCATTTTGTGTATTTTAAGCTGCAGTTTAGTTAGATGCGCCTTTCTAGCAGTGACACAATTCGAACTCTGACTGATGAAGCGGTCATCCCAGCAAACAAGAAGTCAGCACATCGAGTAAAAAAAAAACTGAGGAACAACAAAGCCGTGGGCTGGTGCTGAAGTTTTGGTAGGTATCCAGTAAGTGGTTGTAACATGGAATACATATCAAATGGAACTACCACTTCCCAAGAGGGAATGGCGGTTAATGGGAATCTAGTAGTCCAGGAAATGCAAGCAGGAAATGTGCCTTTTAATGTGCCTACACCACCGCCTTGGCTTAGTGTGCAAAATTGCTACACTTCATGGGTATCTAGGTCCAATGTCCGGAGTCCGAGAAAAGCTGCTCAATTTCGCCGTTCGAGTTGGCGTAAAAGTGTAGGTCTCCTCATTTATTAAGAGAACAATAGCGCAACCAAAACTAGTGATTATTGTACAATCTAGGTCCAGGTTCACTTCGGCCTATGGCGACCCAGGCAACGCCAAGAAATGGAAATAACAAGATTTCCAACTTCTTACTTATGAAGTTGCCAAATCGGACTCTATTATTACTGACAATTATTTTTAACACAAGCTACGTTCCTAAAGTTGTCCCGATCCCTAAGGAGCTGACCAGAAGAGTTCCCAACTGGAGGTTTATCGACTTACTACCCTGCTCTGTTGTATACGTGTTGAATACGAGTCGATAATTCTCAAAAAGAATCAATTTTGCCATGCTTCCGGTATGAATTCGTAGGCGTAGGCGTGGTGCAATCCACCCATTGCTTAGGCTGAACACGGGTGTCATCGGAGTCCTGAATGAAAAGGAAACAACAGTGGCACGTGTGTTGGACATCGAGAATGTCTATGACACCGTTTGGATTCATATTTAAACTACTCAGCTATGAATTCCCCGCGCACCTGCAAGGCTTCGTAACGAGTATAGTTTTCGTTGTCCAGGTTAACAATGTCACATCATCAGTAAGGACAATCAAAGAGGGAGTATCTCAATGATCGAGGATGTGACCAACCGTATTTAAGCTTTACCCCGCGAGCTAGTCAATCAATGTAAATTTTGTGAAAGTTCAGTGGACACTCTTGTGTGCCGATGACTTCATACCATACGGTATCTCCCTCTCACCGGAGATAGGCACAAGAAGAGTAGGACAGCACTCCATTTAATGCTGGGACTGCAACCTCAAGTGGGGATTGAAAATAAACAGAGACAAATCTAAACTCAGGCAGCTTTTTTCTTGCATTTGGTACATGCATTGCTCTTGCTCCCAAGAAGAACTGGTCTTAGTCAGAAGGTGCTTATTTAAAAGAAACTCGCCATAACATACGGATGCCTAATCTGGTCCACAATATTCCCCACTCTTTACCAAATGTCATTTGTCATCGTCGGGCCCTAATTTGTGAGCCATCCGTATCCTACCTTAGTTATAAGTCTAGTTTTAAGTCATTTATAATTGACTGACTATACAAATAAAGCTTTTGATCTATTATAAAGAAGCTTGATACACACCAGGACACTGGCATCGACAATAACTTGCCAGAAGCTTCGGGACAATCATAGGAGGAGAATCATGTTCTCACTTTATAGTTCTCTCCATGGCGATAGACTGCTTCAGTTTTTGGCCAGTAGGGAACTGAAACACTCCACTCTCCACAAGACTCACTGGAGGTGAATTTCACCAGCAAAGTCTATCGTCATGGAGAGGACTACAAAGTGGATACATGATTCTCCCCCTATGATTCCCGGTGTGTCGTAATGGAAATGTTTTTAAAATGGCAACGAATTAATCTATATACAACAAAAATTCACAATCGGCAGCTACAACTTTTTATATAGTGCAGTCAACCTCTATTTAAACAGCGACGTAGAATCTCTCTTTCTTCTTCTTATTTAGTTTGTCCGAACAACTTGAATCGAAACCCTTGGTATCGAAAATTAAAGACCCAACCATAATGGACGTAAAGAGAAAGAAATTACATGTATACTATGATCATACCAAAAAACCAAATCACTCAGTTTCGTTCAATTTTACTAGATTAATGTGGCCCAAAAATGTACGTCCGTAAATGACTTTCCATAAGTAGTTGTGGGCACTTTGAATCTTGACGATGCTTCTGGCTACTATTCGCTCGGTTAAAACAGATATATGCTTAAGTCTACGTGATCGTTAATGAGGCCTCTATAATGCCAATCGGGCTATATGAAGAATAACCTCCAATGTTTCGGCAAATCCTCCAATCTAGCCTCCTGGCTGAAAACTGTGAGGCAAATAAAAGGTATATAAAAAAGAGGTACAAAGGACAGATGATCGCTGATGTAAGCAAATTCTGTTCCAATGACTGGAAACAGTTTTCCCCGTACGAAGATTGGAAGAAATGTATAGATCTGATGGTCCGTCGACTTTAAGAACATACCCATGCTCTAAGGGGTATCACGCAGAAATGTTTTCTCATCAAAACAAAACTCTGAAATTCAAGTCAACATCGTTTCCCTCAAATAACATTAACAACTTAAGACGTTCATTACTTTTTCGCTAATTGACTAATTGACTAATTGACTGCTTCACATTCACGCTGAATGAATGAATGTACAGTAAGTGGTTATCAGGCGGCGCGCTAACACTGTCACACAAATTCAAAAGCAGTCAAGACGTGGATTAAGACTCTTTGTGTACATACCATGTGGGGGAATTCGCCTGGCATGGCCAGCTCCCTTCCATTCAGGTCGATGCTGTAGTCAGTATTGTCTTCCGGGAATATGCTCGCCACATACTGCTGATACTCTGGATAAAGGAAACTCGGTGATGAAATTTTAGTTCAAAGACGAAGCTAGAGAGACTTACTGATGTTACTTATTCTTGAATCGGCATCTTTTCCTGGTGGGCCCTTATTTTTTGGTGGCTTACCATGTCCTGGGGGTTTACCTTGTCCTGCCGGTTTACCATGTCCTGGTGGTTTATCATGCCCTGGCGGTTTACCATGTCCTTGTGGTTTACCACGTCCTGGTGGACCGCCATGTCCTGGGGGCCCGCCATTTTTGTGTGAATCGCCATGTTTTGGTGGTTTTTCACGTCCTGGAGGTTTACCATTTGCTGCTGGACCACCATGTCCTGGGGGTCCGTCTTTTTTTTGTGAATCCCCATTTTTTGGTGGTTTTCCACGTCCTGGAGGTTTATCATTTTCACCGTGTCCTGGCGGTTTATCATGTCCGGGTGGCTTACCACGTCCTGGTGGACCACCATGGCCTGGGGGCCCACCATTTTTTTGCGAATCGCCATGTTTAGGTGGTTTTTCACGACCTGGAGGTTTTCCATGTTCTGGTGGTTTACCGTGTCCTGGTGGACCACCATGTCCAGGAGGACCTCCATGTTTTGGTGGTTTTTCATTTCCTTTTTGTCCCTTGCGCCCGGCACCACCTTCCGGTGATCTCTTAACTCTTACACACAGAGGTTGAGAGCCATTGACTTCTGCGCAGTTTTCGCTACTCGTCGACTTTCTAAATATCGCGGATGATGCGCTACTCGAAAATAGACACATCGCGAAGAGAACAACATAAATAAACAAAAATGAACAGTTCTCCGCCATTGGATAGGCGATACGAATGCCGCTTCACTAGCCACTGGCTTGACAGACACTGACTCGTGTTTCCATTAATGGGCTGTATCTTTTGGAAATAGAAGGTAAAGATACAAAATGAATTTGATTATGGTTCACTAACTGCATGTGACGTAGTGTGTCTGCGAATGAATGGAAATTCTTGGAATCGGAAATTCCACGAAATCACGCGTGAAACAAAGCGAACGATGAACACGCTCAAGTTATTCCATTAACCCTCAATCTCGTCGCGCGGCCTGCGAGATTATACATCGTCGTGGTCTGACTTGCAATGATTTACATATATTTCCCTGGCGAAGATCAAAAAACTTTATTGGGTCTGGTAATTACATATTCATTGGTGGCGCTCGGTGGGAGCACGCGGCAGTTGTTCAACGTTGAAAGAAAGAGTTTTGAAGTCGAATCGCACAGCATTCGACTTCAGTTGTATAGAAATCGTCCATCAAGTTAGCTATGTACGTTGGTTTGAATTGAATGTTGCAGTGCGTTGAAAAGCACTGAGTTTGTGCCAAGATTGGAAATGATACCGTGTGCCGTACCTACCAGGGGGAGTAATCGATGGAGGTTGACAAATTTTAAAATTGAAAGGTGACTTATTGTCAACGGTTTTTGCGTAAGGTAACGACGAACATGCTCGCCGAACTTGCAACGTGTTTGCTATGTTTTTCTCGAATAGGGGTTGGTTCGCGAACCGTTCGCTGTTGGTGAAATTTTTTCGTTTTCGTTTCAGCTTTGACGTTCGCCATGGCAAACATGTTTGTCGGTTGGGGCTACCAGCGTGGAGATTTCTGTGGTTCAACGCATTTTGGTCATAAAATATTTAGACTGTCAGTAAACGCATAGTTTTTGTGTTCAGATGCTGCTGTTGAAGCAGTTGTCTCAATTGCAAATTAAACTACGGCTAATTTGAACTCATCAAGCATGACATCTAGCCATGCAAAGGAACAGTAGGCAAGTTGCACACTTATATATGTACGTACATGCTGCATCGCAATTTCGTACATAAACAAGTACGTTAGTAAGCAAGAGTTGGTTTTCTTAATTCTGATTCGAGGGGCTGTTCGAAAAGTGGAGGGGTAAGAACTTTTGGTTTGTTGTCTGTTTGGCCAAAATTAAAAAGAGCGACTTTTGAGAGGTAGGACCCTTAAAGAGACTGAAGAAAGATTTTAAAAATATTATGGAGACAATACATGGAATGGGGTATAAGTGGTCTACTAAATTTCTTGCAGTCTTCAGGCATAAAAGATGATGAGCCTCCAGGACGTTCGAACGACATTACAACGAAAGAAATGGTTCAGGAAATCCACGATTTTGTGTTGGACGATCGCCGGCTCAAGGTAACAGCTTTCTTGACAAAATCCTTGGAACACTGGTTTTTGCGGTCGAAATCCGGTGTGTCCTTTATGCCAACGAACTTTGCCGAACCTTCGAGCTTCCTGTTCAGCATTCCTACTAATGTGGTTGGTCGAAGGTGGCTTTATCTAAGGCTGTTTCGATAGTCCTTCCACACTCGAAGAAATACTGACCATTGGGCTTCTCGAAGTTCTAGTTCGTGAATATTAAGTTGTGTAGGTCCTCATTGTTTCGTTTTTAGGCTCTGCAGTCTTGATTTTGGAACTAGTTTTCGCACAGTTGAAGTAAAATTGTGAAGTGGATTTCCACAGGAGAACGCTCTCCAGAAACGGTTGAAGCAATGTTTGAGCAATCACATTTTTTTGGAATGGACTGTGTTGAAAAATAAGTTCAATTTTCGAAACAGAACGAGTATTTCTCAGTCATTGAATAATCGAATACCCCGCGTACAGGCTTCTGAGCAATTAATGCAGAAATGCATAAAATTAATTGGCAAAATGCGTGTGTTTCCCTCTACCCCCCGTAATTTTCAATAAAATTCCCAAAGCAAAAAAAAAGGTTTTTGCACCTGATAGGTGGCGCTGTTATTGAGACTTTTGTTAATATTCGATTTTGTCGCTTTTTTGGTAATCTATCTCAATTTTTCTGAACTCTCACAAAACAGATCTCAATTGCCTACCAAAGTGGTCTGGGTTGAAGCTAGTAGTCGCACAAAGCTTAAATAAGAATTATGCGGTGTTCCAGGAATCAAATAACTAATTCTAAACGCCATGAAATTTGTTGGTCACAGCAACAGACTGTTCATAGGCTGTACACTGGTGATACGCAATACATACGTGGGTTAAGTGAAAATAACATTAAGACAACAACGCAATATATAAATTATTCCTATTCTGCGAAAGAAAGCACCGGTGACTGTATAACTGGATGGAGAAAAAGTAAACATGACTGTCGGTTGAGTAGACAGAAAAAAACGGGTCGAGGATGCAGATAAAGAAGTCGCGTCCGCAGCGTTGACGCCACCCTAACATCGCTGGATACAGATTTTACACATTTAACGTGATTATTTAATTCTTGCAAATGGATCAGAGTGATCACCTTAGTCATCAGTGGGACGCTTGTTGTTTTAAGAGTAAGCGATATCAACACAGTTGCGTATGCTGGTGCACTATTTTATGACTGCCAACATACAGAGCAATTGCCTCATGTCTACAGTCTACACCTCTTAACAGAGGTTTTCAAATACAGAAGAGTGATTCATTTAGACTTACCTTAATTTCCGTCAGTCCCTAAATATTATAGTAATCTATCAGTCACTTAAAAACTGATATGTATTTTCTATTCTAAGAATATTTTGAAAACTGTTTTAGTGTTTAAATCAAGTGAATGCCATCGGTCCTACCAAAAACCGGTTGATCTTATAATTCTCAGAATGTAGCCGTTTTTGGGTAAAGGATAAGTGCATCAAATACATCGCTCAAAACATATGTTCGAACCTGCCAACGTAAACTTGCCTGAAAGACAATACTGCATTGGAGTGACCATCGAAACAAGGCAATGGTATAGTCCGAAATACATTTAGCTAGCGTTCTTATTTGTGTTAATAAATTAGAGCTACGTATTCTCACATAACAACGCAGTGTTGAAATATTTTGACTTCCCTTACAAATTCGGAGCCGTGGCGTTGTGGGTATATGCGTCGACTCCTGGGTACTTGAGCCTACGGTGTCTAGGATTGTAGATTCGATTCCCGGCACGACAAAAATAATTTTCTCTGTCCACCTCTTTCGAATCACTGGAGCTGGTCAATGAGTAATAACTGTCCGTCTAGAAAAAGCTTGGCCGTTCGGAGTCGACAGAAAATTGTAGGTTCCTTCCACTCCTGAGAGGAGAAAGGTTAAAAAAGGTTCCCAAACGTTAGGCTAACATATGTAGGTTGCCTTTCTTTCCTGATAAATCCTGCGAAATCGCACGGACGCACAAGGCAATTGGGTCTAGAGAAGGCCCCAGACTAAAGCGCTATCCGTAGACTTCAACCTTTCTTGACGCCAAGGTTCAGAGTATCCACAATGAGTCTAGGAACATAAACCAATACCAACTGTCATTTACGTCAACCACCTAAGTATGCACGGATTAACCAAACTTAACGAAACATAGTGAAGATTGTCAGTGTATCATTTCTGTGCATTCTGCCGATTGCTTGCGTTGTCTTATGTCTACATACGTTCATTATGATTGGTATTTCACTCGACTGTGACTAGGATTACGTTCATGCACACAATACAATATTTTTGAAGACAGTTGGAAGGGAACATAAAAGGCGTCGGAAAATTTAGTGATGTCAATGTCTCAGTCGTGCTAGATGAATATTGTGCCCACTGGGACACTATCGGTTAAAATGTTCAAATTAATAAAAACAAAAAGCCATATAGCAAATAGTTCAAGTTCACAAAAAGAGAGTGGCTGTTAGTCCTTATTGTTAATCATTTAAAAAGTCGAACTCAAGATCCATCACATGCGGCTCGAGTTCTGTTCGAAATCTTTGAGCATACAACGCACAATAGTAGCGCGAAGCAAACACGGTTTGGCATCACGTACCACAGAAAATCGTGCCGACTTCTTTTCGAACGCCACTGTAAGAAATTCATACATCACTTATTCTCGATTAACACTTCGCTCATCGCAGCAGGTTTCCCACAGCGGGCATCACAACAAGTTATTCGTTTCAAATTATTCACAAATTAACATAATTTATTCAATACAAAACCGCAACATTAACTATCATCCAAACTATAACAAGAGGAGTCACTTTCTGCAACCAGTTCGCGCGCTCATGGCACGGCTCACTTTTGGTTCAGCTTGATGGTTTGTGTACTGGGGATGTTGTAAAGCTCAGAGGAACCACCCAGCTTTTCGTATTGCGCTGAAAAGAGACCAGAAGAGGATGTCAGTCAAAGGCAGACGCTGGTTACAGGCGAATGCATCACGTACCGATGATGTTCTTGATGATTGCATCAGCATCAGCGTCGCTCTTGTAGCGGATCACCTGGACACTGGGATGTTCCTTGGAGGATTTCTGCGGGGCAGCTGCAGCTAAGCAGAAGATGCTGACAAGCAGGAACATCAGGCACTGTAAGGCAGGGAATAATCGATCACGGTCGCTTAGAATCAGAGCTTGAGGAGGCCACTTACCAGGAATCCTTTCATGGTTGAGGAGTGAATACTTTCGGCTTACGGTTCTATCGAAAAATGACTCTGCCCGGGCTGAGTACGGCACTCTTATACATACAAGCGAGCGATGTTCCAAGGTTACGGCTGACGGCAGATTTTAACATCTTTTCGGAAGAACAGAAACCCGTTTGCGATTAATCAGATGACGGGATCGATGCTTAAAAAGCAGATGGCTAGATTGACACGCGCTGATTTTGGCAACAATTGACATGAATAATGTATTGCGGGGGGGATTGATTTACAATGGATGGGTCCGCGGGTGGCACCCTGCAGTCTGCCGAAAGGGCCAGGCCAAAAACCTGATGTCAGCTCACATTTTATTGCGATGAACCGAACCGGTAGAGGCTTGCAAACCAGTTGAAGTTTATTTATCTAACCGGAGAGCGGTCGTGACTAGTTCTTGGTGCCATCGAATACTATGGCCTATGATTGGCTGTCCGAATGGGGTACAGTGGTTGCTGCCAGAGGTTTTGGTGACTTCTATGGCATTTAAGGCACCCGATAAACAGGTTCTAAGAAACAAAAAGAAAAGGTGTTATGGAACATATATCTTCAAGCTTCGGAGCTATCTTGGTCGGAGGATCTTTTTGGGATTTAACTTACGTTTATGGATCACTGGGATGCAGAAGATAAATATTCAAATGCAAATGTTGAGCTTCTGGTGATCGAATTAGTCTAGACTGATTCTGATTCAAAAACAACCGTTGATCACAATGGCTTCGTTTCAGACCTGTCTGGTCACCTTTTTTACCTTCAGCTGAACTAAATCACAGAGATTGACGATTGAATATTTTTTCTTCAATTTTTGGAAACCAGTTTTTGAAGAATTGGCTTTCGTCAGCTACTTGATTCGTAAAAGGTTCGAGTCCCTTTTCGTCCTCATTTTAAACTTGAGAATGTTGGGCTTTTACACGAGTATACGGAGTCTACGAGATAAAGGCCAGCCAAATATTTATATCGAACAAAAAGGAGCCAGAACCATCGTCAAATTTCAGAGTGTCCACAGTGATTCTAGGAACTTAAACCAATACTAACTGTCAACAGTAAGCAAGTGATTACGTTCCCACCTAAGTATATAAAAATGAACGAAACTTAACGAAACATGGTGAAGATTGTCAGTGTATCATTTCTGTGCATTCGGCCGATTGCTTGAGTTGGCTACGTCCATTATGCTTGGAATTTTACTCGACGTCATGCACACAATACAATATTTTTGAAGACAGTGGGCAGGGAACAGAAAAGGCGTCGGTAGTTCCCTTGTAAATTTCCCATCGACAGATATTTGAGTTTTGTCTTTGGTTTAAGAATTGTTTTTGCATAATATTGGGAGCTAAAATTCCTCTTCTATGGCCACTCTATTGGGAACCAATGTAGTCCAATGTGGTTGTAGCTGTTTTTTTCACTTCCGCGATTCTAATTGGGGAAGTTTGAGAAGGTTTTCTTGACGGTTCGTGTCACTAACCGGGGAGATGGTGCCACCAAGTTTGTTATAAACTATCTTCTTCATTGTCCTAGTCTGGCGTCATTTTAGATAATCCTCTTTCTTGTGTGGCACTACAGTCCGGGGTGAACTTGGACCCCAACCAACAAGCCTATACAGCGAGTTCTCTGGGCCATTCTAGATTAAACTTTTATGCTTTTATCGTAGCATTGGGAGTAAGATGTTCCTCGAAAACATAGTGTTCAGTTGAAACACTACTTCTTCGGAAGCATCAATCTGTCTGTAGCCCTTTAATTGAATTGTTTGGCTGGAAACTCTTTAGACTTATTTATTCAGTGATGGTAAGTTGCTGAGTAAGTTGGAAGACCAATTGGCTGTGGCATTTTCCAGAAATCCAATGAAATGTTTGATTATTTGATATTCAGCTTAGTCACCAAGTGAAGAAGTTATGTCTCTAATTTATTCAAATGTACGCTTTTAAAGCGGGCATTTCGTCCCAAATGGGTGACAATAATTTGTGTATTTCTTGAATTAATTTTACGTTTTATGAGGCAATAAATTGATGAAGTCGGCAGTACCAAGTTTTTTGTTTAAAATCATTAGTAAAGGAATTTATATTGTTTAACCAAATTTGAAGTTTCGGATTGTTTAAATTGATCTAGAAGATCAGAGGTGTTAGGTCACGTGGCAGGGTTTTCATAAGAAGCATTGTACATTGGTTGTCAAGAAGAGTCATTCAAGCTTTAAAGAAATTAAGTAATTTTTAGTGTTACGAGATATTTTTGTATGAGAGCTCAAGTCGACTTCTGTAAATACTAACTAGTCAGCAATACGACGTGGACGTGGCATGGATAGAAAAAATCTCAAAACATTAGGATCGTAGCATGGACTGCGTGTGCTGCGTCACGATCTTGTTGAGTTTACATGCACCACTGAGGCAAGATTCAAGAGACAAGGAAGTTCTCTAACACTTCCAGATAGTGGTCACTGTAGTGTATTGACAACATTCTGGTAGAACGTTTGAGGTCATCTTCGATATGTCATAATACTTATGACATACATCTTAGATCCTAAGTTTGTTGTCCAACCTATGCCACGGGAGCAAATAGCGTATAATGTACTCTCTCTCTTTGTATAGATGTTGTACTCTGCAAGTCTACAAAAGTCGTGGGTAGGTCTAATTGGGCCGCTGTGACAGTTGGAAGATGCACCAGGAAAAAGCTAAAAAATTTTATGCTAAGCACTGTCGATTATTTTAGGTGAAAATTTCGCTGTCGTTAAATGCATTTCAAAGTTCCTGATTCGATTAGTACAAGTAAGAAACAATAACCAACGGTGTACAGAAGTCGTAGGTATGTCTAATTGGGTCGTTATGGCAGTCGGAAAATGAACTAGGAAAAAGCTAAAAAATCCGGTATCACAACTAAAATGTGAGCAGAAACCAACGATAGTTTCTGTTTTCCAATTGTTTTGTTTCAGCAGCTTTCAAAAAGTACTGTATTATTTGCGACTGGTCTTGGGCCTACAAGAATTGGAAACGGATGGCCATATACTAGAACGTTGAGTTTACGGCTTTTGGCCAAAAAATCAACTACTCCGACGAGGCCTGTTTTCAGATCAGCGGCTGTCAACAAGCCAAATTACCGCTATTGGAGTGAACAAAATTCACAAGTGTTCGGGCAAACATCTATACATCCACAAAGATTTACTATTTCCGCGGTTTATTAAATGGCGCCGTGATTGCACTATTTTTTTCCGAAATGAGAAAGGAGACACCACAGCGGCTTTATTTCGCCAGAGCTCGAAAACATTTATATATTCGAGCTGTGGTTCCATACAAGCGACGCAACGCTCGGAGCTGTAAAGGATAAATTTGGCTACTAGGTCATTTCACGGCGAGCGTTCGATCATGCGATCATATCACTCGATTTGAGGTTACGTCAAGTCTACTCTAACAAGCCAACCAACTTCGACGAGTTGGAGGCAAACTTTCTGTACAAGCTGAATTGCAATTTTTGACAACATAGATGGAAGTCGCTTAATGTCCTTGTCTAAGTCGATTAGCCTGGCAACCGGGCGATGTTTCCTACTCTTTTTTACTACCTATTCGTCGTATTTAATATCCGATACGACGATGACATAGCAGTAATAGAAGCCTGACTCGTCTTTAAACTGAATTGTTGCCTTATCCGAGATTGGACATCTATCATGTTACACAAAAGTCTTTGCTTGCTGCCATCGATAAAACATTTGCAACAATGATACTTAAATAGCCACAAGATGAAAGCAGTGAATTTGTCGTTCCACAAGAGCACACGCGCTCACACAACCGTCAGATGAATAAATCTCAGTCACACGAAACCGCGCGACTAAACGAGGAAAGACTTTAATTGAAGCTTGCAGTTAATTTTTTGCTTTGAAACGCGACAGCAGCCCCCTTCGAATGCGATTTGATCCAAATCGTAATTAAATGCTATTCAAGGCATTTCATTCAATCAACGCGCGAATTGACTAATACCCCAAGCAACATTAATTTAAGGTCGGCTTGTGACTTACTGAGCTACAGCTTAATTCGGGAGCCGCCACAATTAGCCACACAGTGCTGAACGAAAAATAGAAGAAGAAGACGAAATGGTAACAACGTCTTTTCAAAGAGCCATCTCAAACCAGATGGACTTTCCCACACTGGCCATCGCAGGCGCATCTCGTCGAGTGATGCGCAAGAGAACCAATCGACCTTCTCCGAGTGGATCTTCAAGCAACTATCGATACAAATTCAATTTTTCAACGATTTCAACTGGCGCACCCACATGGCGAATACGATGCCGGGGGCTTCCGTGAACTAGATACCCATGCCATTGACTCTTAAAAATGCCATTTCGCAGCCACAAGGTCACACATCTAGAGCCAAAGCCAACCTAGAGATGTGTTTGTCATTTCACAGACCCTATGCGCAGGTACAAGAGCAAAGCCAAGACCGCATATGACTCATTGTCGTTCCATCGTTAATTCAATTTCGGATTCATTCATGTGCACGTGTAGGAGAACAACAACAGTGGCCCGAAGCATCGGGTATCTGTTGAAGCTCACTAGTCCTAAGGTCAAACGATCTTCAAGCCCTCATCTACATTCCAACCACAAGTGTATTATTTATCCAATCCACTCACTTGATGTCTGTCATCCTCCGCGCAGAACTGCCTACTGCCCATATAGCCTCAAGCCGTACTTATGTTTCAGCCATGTTTCCATTGCGGTAGCAGACAAACAGCACGCCAACCAACCAGCCAGCTATTCATCACACCACGATTGAGATTTAAGTTAGACTGAGTGAGCGATCGCAAACAAAGAGAACCGAAAAACAACGAGAATCGCCAATGCGAGCGGTTAAATGCTGTTTTGTATCTCAAACGCCTCTCATTGCCTCATTTACAATATTTATTGCCATAATCGAAGAAAGTGTGACGAAATGTCCCCCTCGACAGAGCAACCATCTCCATTGAGGCGCAATCGACTCAAGACGCCCATTGAAGGGTACCGCTCGGCTCGGAACCGATTACATCTCGATCAATAATCAGTGAACCCGCCGAAGGTCAATGGACCACTTAGTGTTGGTAAACACGACTCGGTTTTGTTTATGGTTTTTCATGAACAGTCTTCAGACTCAAATGTCATCATTCTGCCTTTCAATCGAGTAGTCTTCGGGTGCTGCTGCTATGGCGGACCAAAAAATGAAAGGAAAACCCGTGGAAAAGGCCGCTCGCATGAGGCCTTCTGCCAGCGAATTGTGACTGGTGTGTGCCGAGACAACGGTACGATCCGATGATCAAGGAGATCGGCGGTGGATCGACACTGTGACGTGATTGTACGACAATGAGCTTGTCTGCGCTTGTCGAAAATAAGCGCTAGACATTCGAATGAATTATGATCGCGATACGATTGGACTAGCGAAACTGATCGATTGACGGAGACAGTTATATGATGGCCAGATAGGCACTAATTCGATTCCGTTTAGTGAAAGGCTTCAGATGGTTTCAAAGATGCGTCACGCTTTGACGCAATCCCATTAGCAACGACAACGCAAACAAACGCACATTTGTACACGCATAGATTTAGTTTGGTTAATCTTACATCTTCATCGGAATTCGGAAGAGCACAATGAAGCTACATTAATCCGTGTAACAGTCGCTGTAATAACGAGGGAATTGTTATTGAAATTATGGATTGACTTATGGGATTTTGCAAGTTCACTAGGCCACTCGCTACATCGTGTTTTCAGTGTATCTAGGTAGCAGCGTTATGGGGGCATTATTCATTAGCTCGACATTTCGTGACACAAGTCAAGCCTACTTTAGATTCGAGTTTAAGCTGTTCGCATAAATTTTAGGCAATTATTATTATCTTCCGTTTCGCCGATTATTCGTGGGTGCCGAGGGGATGGGCAGGTAGCAGTATCTGCATGCAATGCAAATGCAGCCGGTTCGTTTAAAAAGAGTTGGTTGGACTTTACCGGCACACTCCTGAACAAAATAAAGCACACGAGACGGACATCGATTGGAAAGTATCACCGCGGAGGACACTTCTAGTGCACAATGTGTAAATGAGTTGTGAGAAACCAATTTGCGATAAAGATAAAGCAGAACGTCGACTGCCCGACCTAGATAATGTTAAGGAAGCAATGTTACGACTGCAATCAAATAAGGCTACTGGCGATCAGCTGGAACCTCTAAAGTAGGATCAGTGGCGTAATAGGTCTGAAAATGTCGATAGTATTTTGTATTGTTTGTATTTGTATCTGATCATCTAGAGAAGAACACCACGTATGGAGGGATCTGCCTCCCTAACGATCTTCTATGTCGTTTTGTGTGATCATCAATTGAATTATCTGTTTTTGAGGCCCTTCACTATGCGTGTTAAGAAGCATCTTCACGTTTCAGAAACCATTCGTACGTTCAGCCACAAGTCGTCATCATAGTGTCAGTCCTTATGCGAGGCATTATATCGGTATCCGTAGCAAGCGGATTTTCTTAAGGCAGGTGGCTAGCGCAGGTTATCTACTCTTGTCTAATTAAGACTGTGGATAATCTTGCACTTACAATTTTGGCCTACATTCGTAAGTGTTTATCGGGGGTCACTACGAGGAGGCAAAGCAAGTAAGAGTCATTAAGAAATTCATTGTTGTGATCAATTAATGTTTTGGGGCGGTCAGTAGTTTCTCCGATCAATCGCAATGCAATTTTGTGTGATAAATAGTGGTGGAGATGGGCAACTACGACCTCTCTGATATATGAAGTTCGGTAACCAACTCACCCAGTGGTTCAATGTGTGAGGCAATGTTGAGTGCGACGCCCATTTTGTTGATTTTTTTCAACATCTTACTAGAGGTACGATGTTCTAAGAGTCCATACCGCTTTTTATGTGGGTGGAACTTACTGAGTGGGTATTGAAGCGTTTGCTGACATTGACAGTGTTAACACGAACGTTTCTTACTCACGTGGGCATGTCGGAGCAGGAGTGTACATTTCCCATTAGATGAAGTGGGGGATGTGGACACACCAAAAATCAGTCGAATGTCCATTTCACTTTAAGTAATGGGAAATCATAAGCTCTGGCTGTGATACTCTGACTTGGATACTCTGAAACGTTCGGGAGAGCATCATCTCTAAAGTGGCTTAAATATCTCAATGAATAAGGGAAATGCTCTTCTTAAAGAAGGCAAACACCGAGTGGTTTTCAGAACGTATGTATAAATAAGTTCCAAGCTACCACGTGACATTCTGCGATAAATAGTAACAACAACGGTGTTTCTTAAGGTAATGAGCCAACTCAGTGGTAGGTAGAAACCTCTCTTAAAATATCAAGAAATCCCTGGAAAACACTTCAATAACTATTATTATATTTTATATATAATGATTAGAGTCGATGATGAAGGCCGTAGTATTTTTAAGACAACGTATGATTAGAAATGTGCCTAGGAGACTTTTGAAGCATATGAGTAGTATGTAGAATTATTTGCTTATTAAAGCATTTTATTGCATATACAAGGTGGCGCAAAAATTAATCATCTTATCGGAAGTATAATTTTTTCCAAATTGCGTCGTCGTACGTAAAACATTTTTGACATTTGTGAACGACGAGTAAACAGCTGCAGAATACAAACATACAAGCACTGGATCGCTATGCCCCGCAAGAGTATCAACAATCATCTCAACAACGAAGAGGACGATTTGGCGTCGAAAATCATTATGAGCAACGAGGCGTATTTCACTTAAGCAGTTACGTCAATAAGCAAGATTTTCGTTTCCGGGGTACTGAAAATGCGCGTGTGGTACTTAGACTCAAAGCTGAATGAATTGTTGTCATTAATAGCTCTAGTCTTGGTGTGCTTGAGGGTTCGAAATGCCATAAGAAGTACCCATAAGCATCTGCAAATGTAATTGGTTTTTATAGGAAAATTCTGAATAGATCTTAAACGGGTTCTCTGGATAAAGTAATGAAGTTGCATCAGTTTAAAAATAAAAGTGAATGAAGTGTGAAGTGCGCTGATATATACATTCACCATGGCAAGTGTTAGTTAGGTTCTGGGAATTGCTGTGGTCACTAAGTGAAATCATGTTCTTTAATGCTAGCCAATGCATCATCCATGTCTATCACATTTGGATTTTTCCTGATAGGCAGGCAGCAATAAAGGCATCAGACATTCTGACATCGAAACTGGTCAGGTTATGTAGACAAAGCGTCGATGATATATCCTAGATTAACACGGTAACTATATGCTGGGTATTAGGACAAACCGGCATCTAATGAAACAAAAATGCGAACAGTCTTGCGAAAAACCCATCTGATTTGGGCGAATCTCCAGCAATCTCTGAGGCAGAATGCCGCTTAGCTCAATAAGGAAATAATTGGAAGAGGAAACTCTAGATAGACCCACAACCCGATGACTTGCTCTGGAGATAAATACGATTTCTTAGTTTCATTGTAAACTTATCTCAATCAAGACTCAGATCATTGTATTAAAAGAAAACTCTTAATTTCATAAAGAAATGGCAAGGGATCTATGGCCGAAGCTGAGCAAGGAGAGGTCATCATCATTGATTGGTTTCAGTCACAAGGATGTGCTCACCGAGCACTTTGCCACAGGTACATACCGCATAATGACTTTTGAAGAACAGGTAGAGACGAGGAAGAAACAGAACTTATTCAACATCTGCTATGCGAATGACCAGTTGTAGCAAAGAAAAGGAGGCAGTTCCTAGGTAAGAATTTCTTCAAAGAGCTCGAGGACTTAAGCGGTGTTGAATCCTCTGCGTAGACAAGGAAAGGATAAAATTGATAACGAGCAAGCTTGAATTACCACATTAACAAAATAAATCTGTGCCAAGAGAAGACTGTGCTTTACTTGGAAGAGAATGAGACATCCGAGCACATTTCATGTGAATATCCGATACTACTCTGGTGAATTAAACGTATTCTTCATAGGGGGATACTCACTTCAGTGGAACTAAAAAGATCCACTAGAAATAAAATACTATCTTGAGGTCGGTTGTGTAAGAGGAGTAAATTTGATAAATTTGTATTTAATGCACTCGAAATCATTTTTTGTATAAAATGCATAAAATACATTTCGATGCCAACTGAAAATTCTGGCACCCAACGTTATTCTACGTGAACATGCTTTGAGCACTTACATACATTTTCACGTTTATAGCCCGTTTCCCACGTCGTTGGCACCAAGTGAAACACAAAAAATTGGAGAATGTGTTCAAGCACTCTTCTCAACTTCCTCTCATTTTTTTTTCTTTATTTGCAAACCATCGAAGGTTGTTACACCCAAAATCTAGCCACTCAAGGAAATTTGTTCTGATAAATCTTCACTTATCTGCTCACCCTACTTCCGACATTGAGACGGAAATTGACGCACAAGGACTTCACTTCAGATTTGTGACCAAATTTGGCATTCGACAGCCACTGCGGATTTCAGCCAAATTCCCGAATATCATCTAAGCAAAACACCACCGAAAGAGAACGTATTAATGTGACTTCCTGAAGGTTTCTCAAATACCCCATTAGCTGTACAAACATACGCGTAGTACTCCACTTAGTTGCTTATCGATTTATCATTGATCGAGATTCATTACCAATGTCACTCACGCATGTCCAACACCAGCTACTCCACAACTGCAGTCTCACAGAGCACAACACAACAGCGCGCCACTGCTCTCGCCCCACAACACTTTGCGGCTGCGTAGACAGCCTCTGGCATCAACCGCTCCGCTCTCGTAGCATCTGCATAAATTGTGAAATGAACCGAAAACTGTGAGATTTTCTTTGTAACTATGAAGCGTGTATCCGACCAAGTCTTGACGATGAGATGATCATCATCTCACGGCAAATGCCATCCTTCAAATAGATGCCATGGCCATAAGACACAGTCTCGCCATCGAGAGCCAAACACACCATCAGTATCATCATCCAATTCAGTTATGGAGAGCTTTCCATTTTGGCAGCTCGCACACATCCAACGCCAACACTCGCTACCAATAATTGGTCGATCTAGGTTATAAATTGTAATGAGGGTCTCGAATGTCATTTAGTGTATCTGCGCGATCGTGCGACGTCAGTCGGTTGTTTTTGTTTAGTTTATTCGTGTGATCCAATGGTGTATGGGGTGATGAATAGAATGGTAAATACCAATAAGGACATTCTATCGATGAGAAAAGTGCGTGCTTGCCGTTGTGAACTTGTGTTTTGTCATACTTGTCCTTTTGCTGTCTTGTTGTAGGCTTATTGGATAATCGCCGTTGCGTTGTGCCTCCAAAATGGATATACGCACGCTGGACCAGCATCAGCGAGACAACAGCGTAATCTCTCCTATTTACCACCCATACCGGGCATTGAAGATGATACGGATTCCGTGCTGCAAGGCTCATCGATAGTTGAGAGCAAGAATCTGCTATCATATCCAACTTCATATACCACCACGACGTACAAGACGAATCACATCTCACCGGACGCATTCCAGACGAGTCCTCAGCTTTCATCCCACAAGTCGGTGTCCAGTTACAGCCGCACGTATCATAACTCATACGCACCGCAGCCATCGGGAGTTGGTGAGTACTTGAAGTGAAATATCAAGTGTGATTGTGAAGTTCTGTGGGAGTGAAACGAAACAGAGTCAGTGTGCTTCTCTGGGCTATTCTCGATTAGGAGGCATTTGTAAGGTTTTTTGCTGCCACCCTTTTTGCAATCAAATCTGCAGATTTATTTGAATCTCGTGACAAAACGCATATCTGTCGCATCAACGACGTTGCAGATGCCTGTGAATATTTACCTTGTCTGCTGGATTCTTGAAATGTTGTTTGTTTCACTATTCTCGAGCTCGGGCGCACAAATGTAAAGGATTGTCTGACGTCGGTTAATTCCTTGAACATTATCGTCTTGAACAAAGAAAAGGCAAACCAGTTCGTGCCGTACCAGCTTCATGTCATATTCTCCTATTTTTTTTCTTTCCGTGAAAAATTGTTTTCAAGTACTTTTCAATGGTTGCAGCCATACTTTATTAGTAACGCTTCAGAGAAAGTCTCCAACTGGCAAAAGACGTGTTCAATGTCACATCATGTCGCAATTTCGAAGTAAATTCTCACTCGCAAGACAAATTCCTCAGACTCCTTTTGTTAAATTCCTCAGAACCACCATTCAAATTATTCATTCAATTTATTGTCATTTGTTTATTTCTTCATCGTTTCAGGTAAACATCTTCCACCCCCACCGACACCAGCACCACTGCCATCGCTAATACCAAAGTCCGTTCTAGAACAATTCACCTCCATATCGACATCAACGTTTCCATCGCAAAACGGAAACGCCATTGACACAAATATCTCTGTACAAAAATCTCAGCTAACACAGCCCATATCATCGACAGTGTTGCCATCGCTGCCGTCACTCTCTCCCTTGTCGGCGCTCCCTTCGGCACCAACATATGAGGACAGTGGAAGTGACAGTGGTACAGCTCTGCCACCAAATTATCCCCCAGAATCGATCATAATGTTCGATAGTCCACCAGAGGTGCTTACACCATCACAGAACAACACAATCTATGCGGCAAAACTATTGGCCACATCGCTCCTGCAGGCGACGGGCGAGAATAAAATCCAGAAACTAGACGGTTTCAATGTTGTTGATGCCAACAGCATCAAAGAAAACGAACTGAACTCAACCGATGTGGTGATTGTGAAGGCACAGAAGAATGCATACATCATTCCAATGAAACTTCCAACAACAAGTAAGTGCTTAGTTTAGTGCCATTATTCAGAATTTTTGGAGCAAAAATCGAGAGTAGCTTCATGTAGAGACTTGACAAACAAGTTCAGTCGAATTATCCTCGAAAATGTTGTCATTGGTCAAAGATTAGATCTGCGGTAATCATGCATCGATCGGTGTTTCTTGTAATCATTCCAAACGTGTCGTCATTGTCCTTCGCTCCAATACAAGCCAGAAAATGCCCATTACCTAGACTAATTGAAGGCTTGATCCATGAAAGGAATCCCAAAGTAGTCGAATCGTAGTCCTAGCCCAAGTACAAATTGTGGCTATATTTTTAAGTAATTGTTTGTTTGATTTTTGCTTTAGTGTTCCCTGTATTTTTTGGGGGATTTATTATGGGCTACATCGACTCCTCTTCTGGGAGTTGGGTTAAATTTTCGACACAAACAAAAAGACTTAAACAATTGACACTTCTACCTCTCATGAACCTCTCAGAAAGTAAACTTGCTTAAAAAAAGCTACTCATACCTCTTTCCTTCAGCTTACAACTGTTCTTCGTCTGCTCAAGGCTCAAGGCTCAGTTCTCATTTCTCAGTTTCAATTGTAGACGAATCACTTTCCATGCAGATTCATTAGGTCTTAATGGTCCACTTACAGTTGTATCAAGCCTCTTCTGACAGTCATTCACGCAATGCGTTCTTTTCACGTCTCTTCTCCATTGCCGACTGAAGTTTACATTCGTTTCAGAGACTATACCCACAACGATGTATGGATAAAAATCTATTCCTCGGTATAACTTAAGAGATTCTGCAGTTCCTTCATCAAAACTGTAACAAATAGAGTATACAATTTAACGAGAATTCACGGGTACCAAATACACGCTGTCGCCTAGATACACAAAAATTAGTCAAACACGACGTTACGCATAGGTGCGTCCTGCATATATATTCGTCCATCTCTCTCTGACTAATTACATGTGCATTTAGAACGACGAAGTATAGCAGTGTACATGGCGCTGTGTATCACAAATTCACGTGGATGCTCTAAATCTGAAGAACTAGTTCAAAACTTGTGTTCTAACAACGAAGAAATAGCATTTAATTGGAAGGCTTCACTTAGAGTCTCAATACTTTCAGTAGAGCTATTTGTTAATTTCAATAGACGAAATACTTCACTTTCCGAATATGGTCAGTAATAGGAGTGTTTTATTCACAAATTTATAGCCAGCACAGCCAAATTTTGAAGAACAACCCAGGAAGTGTCAAAAAATACCTCAGTAACTTGGCTGAGTTTACATGCAGTGAACACAGAAACCGAAGTCGAGATTAATCTGAAATCGTTTGCGTTGAAATATGTATTCGGTCCGTTTGTGGTGACCACTATGACTTTATTTCTATTGCTTCGACATCTATTCGAGTTTGGAAATGAGCTTGTGGATTCGCTTGTCATTTGGATCGGTAACAATTGACAAAATTGTTTCAAGGTCTATAATGGACTCCATGGAAGTATGGTCACAACCTTTAAACCAAAAGAATGTGGCTTTTTTTTGAAAACCTGACTGACTGTAATAAAGTGTATAGTTGGCCCTACAGTTCGAGCTTTTACTTAGGAATAGCTTCTACAGCAACTACTCGTGTTATATGTGCAGCTGTTCTATCACCAGAGCAATGGACATTGAATTGTGCGCCGATTTTAAAAGGCGAATTTTGAAAAGCTTCTTCTAGGCAGTTGTGCCCTCTAAACAGTGTCAGGAACTCGAGAAAGGCGAAGCCGTAAATTATTAAAACTGTTCGCGTTAGGAATTTAACCAAAACACCTATCATAGGAGCTGATGCACATACCCAGAACGTCCCGGTGGCTAAAGCAGACTACATAATTGTGAATAAAACACGCGTATGATACCGATATGGGGCTTCGATGCATAGATTAGGTAGGTGGGCCGCCAGCGAAATCGCCAGTGCACTTAGAACAATGTTGGTCCATTGTGATACTCCAACGATAGTGCTGTTAATATGATCCTAATGGCAAAATGGTGACTGGACCAGATTTGAAAACCGGATAAAAGCGTATTAACTTTGCTTTCACCGGTATTCAAAACAAGGACTCCTTTAACCAAGGGCAGGCTCTGAACAAACTGCGCCATCCAACTGCATTCCGACGTAGCACTTTGTCAATTCTAATCAAAAACCTCATTAACAGAACTACGAGTAAGTGAGAGCTTTTAAGTAAATTAATTTCGAATTGTTTCCTCGACCAATACCTGTCCTCTGCTATCGGCACTTATCGCTTCGGTTGATTTGATTTATTATTTTGGCGTGTACAATTATTTCCACTTCATTGGGTTCTGTCTTTAATAGATTCCACTATAAACAGGTTCCCTAAGACAAATATTTAAAAAGTCAAAAACCAAGTCAATCAACTAAGGCAACGCATTTGTCAGAGATGTGGAATTTCTAGACAATAAAACTAACAAAGGCACACCGCCGCACCACTAGATCTCTGCAAATAATACCGTCCTCTTGATTTTTTCCCTCACCATTTCTTTATGAGGACAACGCTTTGCTGGTTAACTTCACAAAACTGCGGTTTTCCACATAGCCTTTCCTTCGAAATCTCGTTAAAATCTGTCTGATCTTCAGGGCAACGCAAATATACACTTTTACATGCATCGACCTGATCTTTCTTTGGGTCGAGCAGTCGATGCATCCTGGCAAGTGGCAACAGGCATCTTCAAGTTAAAATTTCCCCCCTTAGCCCTTCCATTCAAAAGCTTTCAAATATTTCAAGCCCTGCTCATCGCTTTCATAATTTTTTGCAACTTCGGCATCGGATTCATGCTCTAATCTGCATCAAAATTGATCGGTTATTTCGCAAGCTAATGACAGGTCGATTGGCCGATCAGCTTAGGAAACCGAAAACGACGACACGCCAAACCCCGTGAAAGCACCACCGAAAGCATGTATCTTATAAAAATTCATTGAAATGAAAACAAAAACATTAAATCGGCATACTAATTATCACATCATTCCGATCATTATGTGAGAGACGATAAATCAGCGTTCAATAGCGTGCATAACTACTGCGATACACGACATAATAACTTTGCAAACGATTTCGCCGCACCTAGCCGCACCGGACATCGCGCTCGGCCGTTCACTTTCGGGTCAGCCGCGGCTTGGAACACACAAAATGACACAATTGCATTGATAAATATCTAATTTTATCGTTTTTCTTTTTCTCATTTAATTACAGACGATAAACAGCCATCGGACATTCAAGGGTTATACAACATGCGTGACCGCCTCGAGAAGGCCTACACGATCAATCAGTTCATTTTCATAATAAAGCCCGAGCACATCAATTTCCTCAATAAATTAGTTTAGTTGTTATAGATTATGTATTTATTAGTTTTCATCGCATAGATTGTTTGTTTTATTTATTTTTAATAAAAGAATTGAAAAGAAAAAGAGAAAAAGAAACATCTTGCACTTGAATCGGAGAGCATTTGGCAGCCCATTGCTGACGGCTAACACAACAGGCTACTTGCTTCATGGCCCACGGTGTGTCTCTGCGGATTGTTTGGGGCCGCTTTTGACCTTCAGAGACGGTGTGCGCCGCTGCTAAGGCAGTCCACTTGAGCATTTTGGAAAGGTTGGTGCTACAAATACTTTTTTGGGTGGCTGGGGGAGAAGAGCTATTTGCACGAGCGATTGAGGTGACTTATCACAGCTCACTTAGAGTGACATGAATGGTCATTTGCGGCCTGAAGGTGTTCGACTGGTTGGACATCTGTTTGGTGAGAGGATACAATTAAGTTTGCTTTTGCTGTGTCGGAACTTTCAGACATTGCTGGAGCATGTTCAAGTGGATTCAGATGGAGATCATCATCTTAAGACAACAGTCACCTTCATGTGCTGGAGTGAATGTGTGATTGGCGCGCTGAAGAAGAAACAGTCTCTTTCGGCTGACTACTAGACGCGATGCATTACGTATGGCGACGATGTCGTTTGAACGATTATTTTGCAAAGCAGACCATATCGAGTGAACCGCCTGGAATGAGTGACTTGTTATTGCAGGATTTTGTCTCTCACAATGATTTTATAACACTTGCACACTAACCCCCTTCTATGCTCCGCGTTTAGAATTGCCAATCTTCTTCTCCATAAGGCTCTATAATCTGGGTGCTAAGATACCTTCCCATCATCGTCTTTATCCACACTGTGCAAGTGTCTCTGTTTCAAGTTACTAGCAGGATCTTCTTTACTTGAAGGTTCCACTTTAACCGTGAAACCTGGAAATTGAGACCTTTATCCACTTAATCGCCCGCAAACGCTTTCCGTGAAATGGTAACTTGAGTCGTGAGAATAGGAAAAAATTCATAACGAGTCGTGTCAGGTGAATAAGGGGCTTGCGGAACGGTATGAACGGTGTAATTGGTCAAATAATTGCGTACATATCACAAGTTGTTTCTTCAAAATGCTATCCTCTGGCGTTAAACATTTTCCCTCAAGCTCACGTAAGAATCCCGATTTACTCCCTGGGCCTAAACTCTCCGGAAAAAAAATCGAAGTGAACTACACCACCCCAATCAAAGAAAACGGTCAACAAAGCGTTGAATTTTCGACTTTTGTGGCACCATTCCTGACAGTTGAGCAGTGGAACTCTCTAACCACTGTTAGACCACTCGGATGCTGTGGCCCAAGATTAATAGTGCACTCAACCGACAATGCGACAAAAAGTTGCTAACTTTGGTAGTTGGAGCAGTAGCTGGCCATAATCATCTGCAGTAGTGAAATGAGACTAACCTATGACTTCATATACAGAGGTTGTGATGAGGCAGAAGAAAAAGAGGACTGGCTTTACCACTGCCCCGGTATCTGCCAGTTGAGATATAGAACATTCTTTCCAAGACATCCAGAAACAAAAATCCCTTTAATATCTCTTTTCAGTTTTATACTTTCAGAATGGCTGTGCAACACACAAACAGAATGGGGACGAGGTAGGAATTAAGAGGAGGAATCCCCCCAACGGGAATCACTATGAACGCATCAGGATCTAAATGGGACGTGGTTTAATCGCCTGCCCATTTACATAACCTAACCTAACCCAACCTTCGATGTCGATTACGATGATTTCGAATCTTTTGTTCAACTAAATAAGTCTAGTTTGTTTACAAAGCTATTTCAGTGAAGCCGACAGACCGCTAGATGGCTCATGACCAATCTAGAAAAACAGTTTTTGACAATATCTCAAGCGCAGTGCGATTGAATGCGGAATTGTGGGTACTTTATTATCAGAAGGTATACTGATGCTTATAACATCCTTGAGGGAATCCAAGAAGTGGCCACCAAGTGTTTCCCTCCAGTTCGTTGCACAGCACTTTGAATGAGTTCCAATCTCATCTAAATACAAGTATAATGATTTCTGCAGAAGCTTCATGGATGAACAGGAGGACGAGACCACGCTTTACCTCCTCTACTTGGGCAGTGCTCTGACCAATTGTTAGAACTAACGCCTAGGAGCCTACTTTCCAAAAACCTGAACGAACTGAACAACATCAGCGTAGGCAAGCTAAACCACTTTGATACAGGCGCCAATTGGTTCCAGATATAGGAGTAGGACTATCCGCCTGGCATCGCGAAGGACCTTAATCCAGTGATGATACCGAGAGTTGACTCAAGGCCAAGGTGTAGTGGCACTTCTATACTGGATGCCTAAGTCCAATTACCCGCGAGACACTGAGTCAATGACAATGCTCAAAGATCCACCAGTATGCTGAATGAACAGGTGGAGTATGCTTTTTTTTGCTGTCACTTCAATTTTGAGCATAGTCTACTTTGGGAAAAAATAAATTGTATACAAAATCGTTGTTTTAATTCTTTTGCGGTTATCGAACACAATGTCATTAGTCGTTAGGTATACACACCTCTTTGCCTGGACGTCAGCTCTATCACTCCCTTGCTGCACGGAGACAAAACTGTGCTGTCATATCATAGTTCTTGGAAAGGACAAGCTCTTAAGAAACGTCTTAAAACACCTTCGTAGAGCATTAAGCAACACTTGGCTATCAACGTCTGAGACTTCATATGTTTAGTTTAAAGTTTGCCAATTTACAATACGGATCGTTAACTAATCTCTGAACGTGAGAACTTTCTACAAAAGCAGTGATTCTGTTGAATAATGTTTAGCGTATAACGAGTGGATTGGATGGTCGACATAGCCCTCCATCTAGTGTGTTGTATTGTATGTGTACTGCACCGAGATACGTTTCCAACATCGCATTCTTAAGATGCAGAGCTACGCAATATAAGCGTCGGACTTTCGGATTTTTTGTCAGGTGGTAGTTGTCATATTGTTGAAGCTACATCTGTCAAAAAGGCTGTAATTTATTCAGCGCTATAAGTCGATGGTTACCAACTTATTTTCTATGATATGGATATGGACAAATGAAATGATATGGATGCGGACACCAACATGCGCTACGTGCCATACAGCTCACGCCATGACCCATGTGCATGTTTATCTCACTTGAAGGTGATGTGAACTGGCCACCGAGATCGTGCGATTTGACTATTTCTTGTGGGGTTGTCTGAAGTCGCACTTCTATGTGTATAGGCCACAGCAGCCCTCAAAACCAACGCAACTCATGCCATCGGTAAAATTCAGCCTAATTTATGCTCCAGAGTCAATGGTAAATGGGCATTTAAGATGCGCGCCAACCAGAGAAGAGGCGGGTCACCTTTGAACGATATTATATTTCATACACAAATGGTAGGCCTTTCAAACGAATAAAAAATATCGATGATACATCACACATACATTGTTTTATTTAAATTTAAAGATATGAAGGGCTTAATGAATGACCCATTATAAACTCGCCTACCAGCAAATCTGTTTCTAAACACATTGCATTGCATACCCATTAAGCCCCACCAAACAAAGCGGAAGAGCATCGTTGGGTTATTAAAGTCTGAACACTCATCAAGCTGTTAACAGTCGCGACAAATTGTGAACACGATGAAGTGAAATTAATTCACCTTGTGATTACCAATGCAAACCGAAATGCATAACATTACCAATTAAAAAAGCAAATATGCACCAGTTATTGTTGAATTCGAAGATGAGCTTTGCTCCGCCTCGATGTTAATGTGTCGACATAGCAGTTTATAAGGAGTGCTGAACCAACGAGACGATTACTTCTTCGATTTGGAAGAACGACTCAAATGCATATGGAACTAGGGCAGGTAGGTAGGGATAAGCAGGACAACATAGACCCATTGTGCATCCACGGGGATGATGTAACTCCTTTTGAGCTAGTATTAAAGCGATTCAAATGACTGCCGCCCACCTAATTCGTCAAAAAATTAAGCCTCTAAGTGGAATTTGAGTACAGAGAGTGCACTGTAAGGGCAGATAATGTATCATCATGACATCATTATAAAGGGTGATTTTTTAAAAGCTAGAGAAAAAATTTTCAAAAGCAAAAACATAATTGTTCTATAAGATTCAGAAAAATGCATGAAATCTTTATTTGAATCGATAGTACGGTCCATAAAATTTAAAGTTTGAAGATTATTTCATGCAAATGTTGACCATGACTGCGCCTCAAATGTTCCATCCGCTTAGTCCAATTTTGGCATACTCTTTCCAACATTTCGGTCGGTATCTCACGAATAAATGCTTCAATGTTGTCTTCCAATGCGTCAATTGAAGCGGGCTTGTCTGTATAGACATGAGCTTTAACATAGCCCCACGAAAAATAGTCTAAAGGCGTTAAATCGGCCAATTGACCGGTCCCGAACGTGAAATAAAATGTTCACCGAACTCGCCCCTCAATAAGTCCATTGTTGCGCGTGCTGTGTGGCATGTGGCACCGTCTTGTTGAAACCACGTGTCATTCAAGTCAAGCTCTTGTATTTTGGGCAAAAAAAAGTTGGATATCATATCACGGTAGCGCTCACCATTCACAGTTACGTTACGATTCGCATCATCTTTGAAGAAGTACGGTCCAATGATGCCACCAGCCCATAAACCGCACCAAACTGTGACTTTTTCTGGACGCCATTTCTGGCTGATATTCACTCCAAAATCGATAATTCTGCTTATTTACGTACCCATTGAGCCAAAAATGAGCTTCGTCGCTGAACTGACCGTAAAATGGAAGAAGCGCGCGATGAACTTTCTTAACAGAGCACGCATTTTGATAATAAAATTCAATAATTTGCAAGCTTTGTTCGTTTGTAAGACGATTCATGGTTAAATTATGGACCAAACTGAAGATGTTTGATAGTGAAACAAAACACGAAACGTGCGTCAGCTGTTTAAAACAGTGTTGCCAAAAAGATAATAGTTAAAAAATCACCCTTTATAAGTGTATAACGACAAAGTCATGGAGTATGATAACTTACTGACTGGGGTACGTATTGAAACAGATCAGCAAGACGAAATGTAGCCTTCTTCTTCTTAGTGTGGCTCTACATATTCGGGGGCACCCTCACCACAGCCAACAAGCCTGTCCAGCTAGCGCTATCTCTGCCAAGCTGCTTCCGTTTGCTCACTCTAGTTGGTTCAGCTCAATCCCCATTTGTGTTCACCGACCGAGACGCGGGTGTCTGCATTACGAGCGAGCACAGGATCGAAATCGATGACCCTCCGGGCCGGAGCCAAGTTGTTCATGTGTCGCCAGGCCCTCATTATCTCAAAGCTGCCCATTATGATGTTTTCTCCAACACGTGGATGTTGTCTGCCATTTCTTGAGCTTTGCCACTCACCGTCACCCGTTCTGGCCGCGTCTGTGTCAATGCTAGCAAAGGCATTATTGCTTCGTTCGGCGGATCACGTCTATCTGGTGCCTTCATTGTTGCCCGATGAATTTTATACGATATTCTCAATAATGAGATGTGCTAAAGCAAGAATGATGTCCGAAAGATTTACCAGAGGTTTTAACAATTACCCAATGGACAATGGACAACCGTGGTTAGACGCTTGTCGAGATTATGAGCAACTGGTAGTAGAGTCGGCAACACTTTGGCAGACTATTGACCGGGGATGAGGACGCAATCATCAGTCACATGACAGTGAATCGTCCTTTCTCTTATTGAAGGTCTCGACGAAGTTCATACCGACCTTGACAGGACATCACCCGCACAACCTGACGAGTTCGACGGCAATATTAAGACTTGACATTGCAGTGCGTCTCTTTGTGCGCTGACGTTAGTGTCCCTTGAAAGTGAAGGACAGACGATGGGCGTCGACATGCGCTTCTTGGGTTTTTTCTAGAATCTAGTCTCTGATCTCTTGTAGACATCGTGACCTGAAACCACGCTGATAGGGACCTTTCAGATTGATGGTCTGTTGGCTGCAAGCGTACACACAAGACGCGCAGCGGAAGGCGTTTCATTCGATGTTATCGAAACTTCTTTCTCGATAGTTGGCGCAAAGATTATCGTTTCCATCGGGCACATAAAGCAGAGCTTGCACTCGTCGAGTATGCACTCCTCTCCGACCATACCTTCCCGAAGATCTACTTCACGATAAGCAGAAACTAAATTAATTACATCACCATCCCGTGGCAAGCGTGTTCAATTCGCACGTGTCCGGATTCCTGCCATCTTCTAACTTTCAACAAATAAACAAGTTTCTCGGCATAGCATGTCCCACAGTCGTTTCAGAAATATCCCATCAATTTCTGCTCCAAGCTCAGCCTTCGAAGTCCCGTCACATAAGATTGTGTGCCAAGCCACTGCAACAGCATCTCATACATATTTAATGATACATTGCGCCATCATGTTCCCGATACAAGAGCACACCAAAACAAAGCAACTGAACACTGAAGCCCCCTCTCGTCTGTGCTCAGGGTAAGCATTGGCCCCAAGTGAGCCTAATCAATTTTAAGGACATCAACCTTTCCAGAGAACTCTTCAAAGCTCGCATTCACTTGACCTTGATGTGTTTACAGATACTTCTTACCCATGTGCTGCGCATGAAACCTGAAGTGCTTACATAAGACTTCAGCGACACGAACACGAGTCTTCGTCAAGCGCAACCACTTAACACCTTCGAATCGCATCCATTACGACACGACTAGAACGCTCTCTGCAATGCGATATTCATCAAGACATATCGTCTCGTCTGATCATCGCTAAACCGCGGCGGCTTGCCGGCTTGCCTCACCTTTTCACTTTTCACACGGAATCATGTTGGGTGATTACCGCACTTGCAGTGCGGATAGAGGAATCTAATTCGCTCGAGTGGCGCATAATCGTATGCCAAGTGTTTTCCTACACCATCTGCCGGAATCATAGCGAGTACCCCCTCGATTGGCATCCATTCCATGACCTCTCACGGGCAAGTTCAATTGCTTCGGTTTCGGTTGGATCAATGAAATCGACGGACCCGTACTCATGTGCTGGGATCACGATCGTCTTTCGATGGGGCGTTCTGAAGAGGTTTTGAGGCTGCGGCGGGTGAGACGAGTGCATTTCAGAATTAGTTCGGATGTGGCGCGTGGGATTGCTGAGTTAACTTCTTGAGAGAGTAGCGAGTAGTCCAGTAGCGTAGTAATTGCCGAAGTGAATGAAGATCTCTGTATTTTCGTTATTTGGATGGATATTGCAGCTGAAGGGGCGAGTTTGTACTCGGAAGACAAAGGTCCCATATTACTCGTTCTGAGGAGCGTTATTCAACTATGGCTTGTGAATTGGGCCAAAGCAATCTCGGTTCGAGCAGGGGACGACCAAGACTCAGTAGACGCATTTAAGCCGAAGAAGTCTTCATCCAATTTGCGTGCGAGTCTGAAGATACAGAGGTACACTTGTGGTTCAAAAGTAGCGGCAGCGCTGCCGAGACGTCCTCAGGCGTTACGTTCCTACGGAGCTTCAGTTCGCAGAACAAAAATGATGTCCGTTCCACCATCAGTCTGAGAGGCAGCTAAAAAAAAGTATGCCAGCAATAATTTTTTCATAGTCGGATTTGTTCATGGCTCATGCTTTTTCATGGTCCACAATCCACAAAAACGGTATCTTCTTCAGATCCTAAAAGTGTGCTTGCTGCCCACGTTGAATGTGTGAATAATTTGCTGTGAAACCAATTGAAACTCGTTCCAAGTCTTCGATGACTTTGCAGCAACACATCGTCAATTCATTTCTCATCAATTCTTGTCCGGTTGGTTGTCTCCGCTTTCGGTCACTTGAGTAGATTTAGTGCATTTCACCACCTCATTCGAAAACTGGTCTCACGACAACTCTTCTCAGTTTCCCAGTGAAATTTCGGTGTGTTGGGGAATTATTTGTACCCACGACATGGCTGTTGTCCTCACTATTGTACCTAGCAATGACACACTCTTACTGTAGCAGGGACTCTTAAATCAAAATGTCCGGAATAGGAATTGGAACTTCCTCCGAACTCCGAGAATTCTGCAACGGAACTATGTCAGAATATTTTTTGTTGCATATCTTCCCACGGGTAAGTGGAAACATTTTCGTGTTTCAATTTTGTTGCATACACATAGGGTGCTTAGATGGATTTTCGGAACAGTGATTTGGTCTGTGGATTGAGAGACTAAATAACATTTCTGTGGAGTTTACATTTAGCAGAAGCACAGATAATAAACAAAATAAAAAAATAAACTATATTTATCATCTGTGCCAGAAGATTAATGGTAGACGTCTTTGCAAAATATACTTTCCGCGATTTTTTGAGAATTACACTTGACTCCGAAACAACGAAGGAGGAAACTTTGGTAAGCTAAAATCAGCTAAAATCACTGCCTCAGGCGGACAGAAGAAAAATTTGCATTAAGGCCCCAAACAACAGCCCAGATCAACCAAACATTCTAGTTCTGTGTGTTGTGCTAGTTCGACATCTACGTACTCGTACTTCTCGTACTTATTTCCAAACGTAAACAGCTCTTTTTGAGATCTGCTATCCGGATCATGAAAATGTAATCCTATTCAAGGGCTTGATTGGGTTGTTATTGTTATGCCTGACCTTGTCTGGATTTGTGGGCATAAAGACAAAACCGACTGTCAGTGATGAATGAGATGTTGAGCTGAAAAACACCGTCACAGCATCAGGGCAATAAAGCTGACAACTGACAACAGGACGGGATTTCGTAAAATGATGCACACATGAACGTTCTATTGCGAATTATGAGAAATAAACAATGGTTACCATCCGAGGTCTTCCAAGTTGGTGGCACTTCTCCGGTAGGGATGCCCCAGATAAGTCGCGGAATTTGAGACGAAAGCAGGCCGACAAATGGAATATCAGCTCCATATAACCCATCCACAAAAAAAGGCGATCCCACATCTTGCAACAATTATTGATGTACATCTCTGCTCAACGTCGCCTATAAGATCCTCTCCAGCTTACTGTGTACACGTCTAAAGCCGTTTTGCACCACACGTACCTGTGCGGCTTCCGGACCGGCAAATCGACTATAGACCAAATGTACACCCCAAATCTACGGGAAGACAGCGAGTTTCAGATCGATACGCACCATATTTTCATTGATTTCAAAGACGCATACTACATTATTTATCGCAAGGATCACAAAGAAGTTGATGCAGCATACAGTTCGGTTCAAGGACTTCCGAGCCGTTTGAATCGGATGGACCGGATTTCCGCAAGTAAATGTGCTGTCGTGTGATTTCCTCCATGGTATTGGAGATGTAAGTGCGGAGTCTAGAAGCAAACACTGATCTTCTTTAAGTCAGCCTGGCGTAGCTTGGTAGAAGATTTCACGAAGAATGAAGAAGAGGCGAAGCAAGCTGGTCATACGATGGTCAGTGAGGTCGATTCAAAATATATGCAAGGATCGTTCCGTCACACACCACCTGTCTGCCAGAAAGATTAATGGTGGAGCGGACACAACCGCAAACTCTACGAGCTGTAACAAGATGTGAATGTAGTCCGGAGGGCAAAAATCGGTCGACTCCACTGCATCTAAGAGGGTCTTTGATCCCAAATGTCCTGTTTCAAGAAGGAGAGGAAGACTGAATCTCCAGTATAAAGACCATGACATCGCGGACGCATCGCGGCTTGTTATTAAAGAATGGAAGAAGAGTGGCCGTTACGGTCAACGATGTAAGGCACTTATTGATCAGGCTCAGACCTTCGATGTGACCAAAAATCTTGGATAAAGAATGCATGAACAATTAAAGTGTCAAGAACTTCCTCGATAGGGAAAGGTACATTTTCTTTGTCTGATAAATAGAATGCAATCCCTTGACAAGCGAAGAAGTATCCGTGCTCCACAGCCGACAGCTGCCGAATTACTGAAGAAGTTGGAGTCTACCCCACACCATTTATGAACTTTTCCGAACGCCTCGCTATCCCACGAAGGGCCTCAAAGTAAGGTTCTTCAGAAAAAAAATCCCTAAATGAAACTGTCATACTACAGGCAGGCCTTTTAACTCACTGTACAAGCGAAACATTTTCAAGTTCCTCACATTCAGGCGATCTCGACGTTCGATACTAAACTGGAAGTCATTTGGATCAGCCTTACCAAGACAGATTCATTCACGGCTGTGGTATTTCCTCAATTAACACCGACCAACCGACGATCGGTTGAGTCTTCCAGTCCGACAAGTGATTCTTTACAGCTCGACCTTGATCTGAGTTTTGCTGGCTTAATGAGGATGAGCTTAGAGCATCTTTTATAGCCACCAACCGGAAAGTGCGGCAACATAGAGATCGGTGATAATATAATAGCAAAGTGTGTATTTCATTTCGAATCGAGCATCGAGAAAGACGGTATTCTCCAGATATCGATCTGATTCCGACCTTATATAAATTAGTTCCTGCTTCTTAAATGCACTAACAGTGTCCGGCACAGCTTCAAGTCGTATAATGTTCGGCAGCATGGGCAGTGGAACCATAGTGAGTCTCTCCGGTGACAGTCGTTAACTTTTAATGACCTCTTCAAATTCCAGATTCTTCTCATTTGCTCAGCCATTACCGCGGCAATAGCGCATCCGTACGGTCATCAAGAGGAGCTCTTAACGGCCCAAGAACCGGACGTCTCGCACGAGTACCGTAACATCAAGCTAAGTCCAATTACATATCGGAAACATTTTCATTTCTTCGCCGCCCCTGAGGAGGATACCAGTTTTGACGAGCAAATTTCCGAGGAGCTCTTGAAGAAAAATGTCAACGTGGTCGTGATAAAGACACCGGAGAACAACAGGGTGACTGCAACGATCGCGCGGCTAGCAAAAGCCCTGGCGGAGGAGAAGACCTCCATCTATGTGCTCAACAAGGAACCGGATCTGAGGGAAATCACCGCCCACATTGAAAGGTTGAAGGAACAGGATACCACTAGACCCGATGTTCACTTCATCAAATACAAGACGGGCGAAGAGGCCGACTTGGCTGCGCGCAACATTCAAGTGGAATATGACTCGCTGCGCGGCCCATCCATGGTGGGGCCTCAAGTGAGGGCAACTTTGCACAGCTACGTCGGCTTGCTGGACGATGGAGGTGTACAAGAGATGCAACTGGTGTCATTCTATGGAAGGCCGTTGTCTAATTCATTCCTAAAGAGTGAAGCTACAGGAGACGCACTCAGCGAACAAGAGCCATCGAGCAGTTTCTACTTGCCTCCAGACGAGGAGAATCCATCCGATCCATCAGAATCATCCACGCCAGCTGAAGAGATTATCCCAGCAGAGGAGATTGCGCCAGCTGAGCAGATTGCGCCAGCTGAGCAGATTGCGCCAGCTGAGCAGATTGTGCCAACTGAGCAGATTGCGCCAGCTGAGCAGATTGAGCCAGCTGAGCAGATTACGCCATCGGAATACGTTGACGATGCAAGTGGAGCGTCATCTGACTTTTATTTGCCGCCTGAACTCGACTCCGAAGCCCCGATGTCATCAGAGGCGGAAGCTTCGCCTGAAGAGACTGCGCCAACTCTCATTTCGCCCCTCGTGGAAAGTGACCAAGTGGAAAACGTCGTCAGTACTAGCGTTTTGAATCCGCACCCAGAGACAACTGCCGAAGAATTGATAGCTTCGACACCATCTCCCGAGACGAGTTCATCTGCCACAACAAAGAATGCCGGAAGGGGAAGTTATAGGTACACTAACGCAGCGAGTACCACCGAAACACCAACTCAATCGCTTGCAGGCACCAGTGCTCTCGATGACGTGACGTTTTTAACCGACCAGTATCTTCCACCGTTTGAATCTAAATTGAGGAATAAAAGATTGAAATAAACAATTTTTTTTTATTAAAAGTGAAAGAGAACAAGAGGACAGGCATGGCTTAGAAGATAAATTATCGCCGAGCATTGACATCATCAAGAAGACGTCAGAAGCTCTATTTTAACTCAGCCAAGCTGACACATAATTTTTATTAGCTTATTTTCGTTTTCGTACTTGGCTTCTGATGTCGATGCGCTTCTGATGTCGATGCGCGGCGATAATTTATCTTCAACGCCTTCCCTGTCCTCTTGTTCTGTTCTACTTTAATTCTACTTCTGAACTGAAAAAACAGCTGACATTGGCAATATTCGTGCGTAATTATTGAACAAATGCAGATTTTGCCTTGAAATTCGACACAGATGTAAATAACATATATTCAGTGGAGTTTCACTTATACGAAGCTCACTTACGACTACGCTGGGTGTTGTGCTTCAATTTCGGACAAGAACATTTTTTAAATACACGTTTCTACCTCTCTCGTGTTACTCACAGAGCTCGGAATGTTCCCCTTCCCCCAAAACATCGCCAGTCCATTGATGTTAGAGTAGCTCGTATCTTTCTTAAAGTAGATAGCGACAGCATTACAAGCGTCTAAGTGAGGTTCACGGCCTTGCCAGCGGCAATCATTACAAACCTACACTCAATCGCCATTGTGACCTGTAGTACCTCTCTTTTGAAGACACTAAAGGCTGATTCATTCGAGACTCCTGGTGTATCACAGAGAAGAACTGAAATTATTATTTTGTGCTATTCAAGCCAAGTCGATATAGAAGTTTGTTTTGTGCAGATTTTCTACGACTGAATGCAGTCGAAGTCTGTCCGGGGCGAAGCTAAGTTGTGCATGCGCTCCACATGGCCCAGCCACCTTAGATGTTGGATACGTAGATGTACGTAGCCTCAAGTGGCTGTACGGCTCCTACATTTCGCGGTTGAATTTTCTCGCCCATAGCAAATATGACCAAATATCGCACGCAGAACTTTTCTGTGGAAGAAAACAAAGACTTCCTCATCCGCTTTTCAGATTGTCCATGTCACAGCAATACTGGGATGATCAGTGTCCTATATAGAGTCAGCATGGTCCTTCGAGAGATGGCTCTATTACTCAATTGCCTCTTGAGACCGAAGAAACAGTGGTTGGCATGCGTTTGATCTCGATACTGATTTTGTTCGTAATGTTTACTACGGAGCCGAGGTAGACGAAGTCCTTAACACCCTTGCACTTATAGCTGCCCATTGTGACGCTCTGTCCCAGACGTCGATATTGAGTGTCCTTTCTTAAGGACAGCATACACTTAGTTTTGCTTTCATTATTCATTCACCACCAGACCCATTTTAGCTGCTTCCGTCTCAATGCCAGCAAACGACTCTTTGACAAATCGCTGTGTTCTGCCAATCAATTCAATGAAGAATATTTTGCATCTAGTGTTGGCGTGTGAGTATTGCACGATCTTCTCCAGCAGGATGTTGAAAAGTCACATGACATCACGGTTTATTGCCTCATTTTGGTTGACACTTGGTAACGACTCTTATTTTTGCTTTGAAATGAAAACAAAATCGAATTCTGTCTGCATACTCATTTGTGTACTCATTTTGGAGAGGAAATGAGTATAAGGAATGAAATGCAAGTTTTATATCCTGCTTCATTCGCAGTTTGTGCTCAAAATGGGCATGCTCCCGACGGGTTCCCGATTGTAAATACAAACGGTAATACGAATGTGATTAGATACGATTTCGATTTTGGTTTGAATCTGGGTTTGGATTGCGAACGAAGCGACTAAACTGGCCTGTAAGCACCGTAAAGGACTGAAAAGAACATTTACCGAGCTGCAAATGGTGGAAATCCGACCATCCACCGAGGATATTTTTACGGAAACTACGTGTTCACGCAGATTACATGTTTCAGTGCAACAAGCGATCTAATAAATGGTGTTTCATGCATGAATATTGGATTTAAATTGACTCTAAATAAAAGCCTATGCATCACGACGCCAAACCCTACCTACCTAGCCTCAATGCACCTGTTCGGGCCCTGAGGGTTCTTCCCTACCTAGCCTCATGGCACCTGTTCGGGTCCTGAGGGTTCTTCCCTACCTAGCCTCGGGCACCTGTTCGGGCCCTGAGGGTTCCCCTACCTAACCTCAAGACGCCTGTTCGGGTCTTGAAGGTTCTTCACTACCTAACCTCAGGGCATTTGTTCGGACCCTGAAGGTTCTTCCCTACCTAGCCTCAATGCACCTGTTCGGGCCCTGAGGGTTCTTCCCTACCTAGCCTGAGGGCACCTGTTCGGGCCCTGAGGGTTCTTCCCTACTTAACCTCAAGACGCCTGTTCGGGTCCTGAGGGTTCTTCCCTACCTAGCCTCAATGCACCTGTTCGGGCCCTGAGGGTTCTTTCCTACCTAGCTTCCGCACCTAACCTCAAGAAAGACTGTTTGTATAATAATAAATATTTAGCTAAGATTATTTCAATTTGCGAAACTAGAGTCGTGACTTCATATGTAATCATTTTTCGATTTAATAATTAAGAATTCAAAATATTTCAATTTACCCATGTTATCCTTTGTCATTCATTGGTGGGTCGCTTGTGGCCATTGGTGCTGCATTTGTGCCTGCTTGCAGCTTGTGGAACGACTGTAAATGGGTTGATATCTAAACTATCTATCTAATACCGAACCGTAAACTTTGGGCAGAGAAGACCCATTTTTAATTGCAAAAATACGGATCAGACGATGGACGATGCAAGAATGTGACCGACCCCCACTAACAAAAATCAAAATGTCTTCTCAAGATTCGAGTAAATTTATCTGGTATCTTCGCAACAGGTCACAATCAAGAGTTGGATCTGTCAAGATGTACTGAACCGAATTCAATAGGCTGGCGGGGCTACATAATATGTAAGTACATGTACTTATGTCTAGAGACTCCGATGGAAGTTCGCGTAGGTATGCATGATGTGTACCGGAGCATTCCCAAGCAATACTTTCAATCAAGGATCAAGTAAAAAGAAATTGGTTAGTGGGTTGCGGCGGGCGCTAGTCAGTTAAATTGCACCCAACGACGAATGATTTCAGAAAATTGAAAATAAAGAAATTGAAAATAAAAAGGTTTCGTCTAAGCCACTGCTACCGAACATGCTGCATATTGTTGTAACACATGCATGATGCTGCCATGCATTGGTCCTGATGGCACATCAATGCATTCCACTCAGCGGGAGTTACTAGTGCTAAGTAAGTGGCAAGTTGTTGCCCTTACATGCTAGGTGGTTAAACATACATGTTAGATGGGCGCAGGGTGACTGGGTGTAGTCTTAGGTGTGTGGGGTGGAGGCTTCAGAAAAAAAAACAAAAAAAAAAGTCTCCGATGTGCACTTCTCGCCGGTTACCAGCAGACTGAGCCCTCTCTCCGGGAGAAGGCCATCTTACATTGCCTCGGTCATCCGCCCGGCCGACACTCAAATTTTCAAATTATTTCTCAATTTGTTCAGTTTTTTTGCGCATTTTTCTTATTTTTTTTTATTTTTCGTGGTCGGCCTTATTTGGGGTCGATGGGGGAGGGTGTCTATTATGTGATCTAATGACTTTATGGACAGCCTAAAGCACCTTTTTGGAGTTAAACCGAAATTTGTGCACTTGTTTGGCTACTGTTCAAAAAGTTTCTATTCTAATTGCAGGAGAATCGAATGTGATGTCCTTAGAAGTCTTCTGAATCATTTTGGGAACCGCAGAAATGGAACCTTGAAATGCATACGATCAAATACTCGATATGTACTGTCTAAGATGTCGATTAGCATGATGGTTTTTTTAAATATCTGACGACATGATGTGACATGGAATGTCTCTGATGATGTGTTACATGCTAAGATGCTGTCAGAATTCACAAGATATTCTCAAAAAGTTCATAAAACCGATGAAACGTCTCAGTTTGGTGGATAACACTAAACAAAGCTATAAATTGCAAGCCACTCAATTGGATGCAGAGACTGGCCTGCATGTGTATCGCTGAGAAGCACTCCGCCAGATGCACCAAATATTCATCTCCACCTTCCACCACTATTTGGCAAGCAAATAGCAGCCAACACAGCCTATGAGATTCTGACGATCATGACTTTCTTCCTAACGACACTGAACGCCTACTACCACAAGTTGTCTTCGAGAAGAAATTCTCCGCCAGCATTCCCTCCAGATCGGATTGGATGTCTGTCAATCAGACGCTGGCTGATCCTCTGCGTATCTTCACAGATGGATCGACGACGTACGAAGGGGTGGGTGTAGATGTCTATTCCAAGGACCTGAATATTGCTATCTATTTAAAGCTCCCAGATCACTGTGTTCAGGCAAAAACCACTTCTACAAAAGAGGGGATGTCCTGGCTCAAAAACAATCTACCTAATATCCAAAAGAGACATCACCATCTGTTCGGACAGTCAGACCGCAATCAAATCCCTAGACAATGTCATGTTCAATTCAAAAACGTCCACTAATTGCAGGCTTCCTCTTAGTCAGATGGCGAAGCCTTTCAACATACACCTCATGTGGTTGCCGGTATGCCATTGTGACAACCGATCAAGTCGCAGATGTAGTACAACCTCCTCTCGTCTTCCATGCCGATCGCTACAGCCTACCATCTCCTGAAGATACAATCAGAATTACCAATCAGAAATGGCTAGAAGGCACCACCTGCTTTAAACCAAAGGCCATAACTTTATCTAAAACGGCCACTCTGTCAGCTCAGACTCAGCATCGGAGTCATAACTGGACACTGGGCAATGGGCATTCATGCTCGCAGGATGGGTGTCCCATATAATCCCAGTTCTGCAGAATCTACCTGATGAAGAGGGACACATAGGGGCTTAGGGACTATTTCAATAATCTCAACGAGCTAGACAGCGACAGCATAGGCTAGCTTCGTTGCAAGCACCAACTGGTTCCAATGTTAGGAGAAGTCAATCCGCGTGGTATCACAATGGGCATACTCTGGCCTAAGTGTGATTGCCTCCTGCAGTCATCCACTCTTACCTAACCTAACATAGCCTATACCAACCTGGGGTTAACTATTTCCAGTTAGGCAGATTAAGGCAGCTGTTGTGGTGTATGTCGCAGTCGAAGGTTCTTAAGACAGATGCTAAGTCAAGTTATCCTCTACATGACAGCCATCTCAGCTGTTGGATCCGTTGTACACCTCACTCAGCTTATGCATGACATCTGCTTCAATATTGCATATGCCTTTGCGACGGAGGGCAGGACTGGGTTGATAAGGATTTTGTAGAAAATCAGTTTAGTCTTTCGAGACTTAGTCTTTTTCAACTGAGTTTGTTTTGATGTGTCTAGTGCAATATAAGCTGACTGGGAATGTCATAACTATCATTTTGTACATTGCACGCTGTTTGACGCGGAAACAGAAACAATTATTGAGTCAATTAAAATCAATTCAATCTAATTACGTTTAAATTATCACTTGTCATCATCGTCTCAAGTAATATGTAAAAGAGAACAAGTTCCCACTGGGAAAACCCCCACTGAGCGGGCTAGTCTTGCATACATTAGCATCGTCGAGCATCTGTTTTTCTTTCACGGATCGCTCATTAATCGACGGCATCGCCCATCGGATACATAGTTAATTCATGCAAATAACGTGAACGGTGTATGATGAATGGCGCTAGTGAATGTGTGTTTGATTTTTGGAAAGAAAATAAACAATTTTTTCGGTTTTTTTTTTGCATATCAATGCCATATTAGCGGTCGCTTTGTTGTCTTGTCTTCGAGGTGTTAAAATAAAAATTAGGTTTGTTCGAGGTAATTCCAATTATCCCACGGACATTTGAGATGACAATAAATTACGATAACCGGGAGGGGGTAGGGAATTTGCAGTAGCATGCATTTCTAGCTCAGTTACCATTAGAGGATCTTTGGTTGGTTCTCAGTTTTAACATACTCCAGCAACCAGTGGAAAAACCACATTTTGCGAATCTGGTTTGTTGTTTTTTTTAAATCTGGTTACGCATTTGGTGGGAACTATGTTTCGTATTAGCCAGACCGAGCGAATTGGGTTAAGGCACAACTATGACTCAGGAAACCGCTTTGCACTACGCAGAGACAAATTTGATTGACATTTCTGTTGCTTTGCTAGTTCATCTCCTTCGTGTTGGAACTTGGACATAGCATCTGCAGCAACTACTCAAGTTCTTGTTTTTTTCCCTTGCATAGGTTAGTACTCTAATTTGATATTTCACTGAAGTCAATGAAGAACTTAAACTGATCTCTTGTGGATTATATATCAAAATAGGAAGTAATTCTCACCTATTAGGTTGAAAATCTACCACGAGCTAACCAACGATCATACCTTTTCGCGATCCAAAGACGATTGCCATGACATGATTGGCATGACCTCTCTGATTCACCCGATCTTAAGCCACTTCCTCTCATACTCGAGAGAGTAGCTTATGTCGATATTTGAGTGGATTGAGGAAAGGGTTCATTTGTATTTTCCTTGTAATATATCGCTCAACATTCGGCCATCCTTTTGTCCCTTTGTCACCCCGACAAAATATCTTCCATAGTGCTCCCCTCAGTTATAATTGTCTTTTGCACTTAGGACACAGAGAGTCCAAGTGAGCACCCGGTTCCGACCCAAGCTTGCACGCAGAGTTGCCACACAGGCTTACAGCTGCCTCCCAGTTACCGCATATTAGGTATCACACAGCATCTAGTGCCAGTAACTGCCCCCAGTGTACTCAACACGCTAGTTGCGGCTAGCAGCATGTCATCGACATAAATCTTTATATTCTTTTCTTCAATCGGAAATATTATTTTGGCAGTCATCCACATGAATTCGGCGGGAGCCTGGGAAAGTGAAAGAGGCATGCGTTTGAACTAGAAGTGGGCGAAAGGTGTCACGAAGGCCATCAAGTGAGTACAGTCACTTGTTGGTAAGACCCATTCAGAAGGTCTAAAAAGCTAGAGACTCCAGTTTTGTGACAGCGTTCAACCTTCTGTAGACTACGCACATTCTGGAGGTTCCGTCCTTTGTTCTTAACTAGGAGAACAGGGCTGGGCTCGATGTGACTGGCGGGGCCCAGTGCAGTCGACGGATCTTTGACTTCCGGACTTTATCCACATCTTAGCGCAGATCAAGTTCGTGGTTATGTCTTCCCCTGCATTCACCATCCCCACATACAGGAATATATCCGGCTCAGAGTTTTCATTTGCACCAAGATTCTGCTCTTTTGGTTTGCGTATCATCCAACTTTACTATATAACATGAATGGCAAAATACGGGAACATGATATTGGTCCATCGATTCAGGAGTTGTGGTTGTTTCAATTGTTTGAACAAACCAAATCAAATGGCGACAAACTAATGGTCGCCAAAATCGTAGGATCTCCACTAAGATCTAGTTTGTTTGAGGGCGCTTCAGCTATAGTAGAAGGCCAGGATCTAGCCTCTGCAGCAACCACTAGCGTTGTGCGTGCTATTGTTCCCTCACGAATGGAAGGGACCTTCAGTTTTATGCCGACTCCGAACTGCCAAGTTTGAGAAGATTTTTCTAGAGAGACAACGCCACGGCATCCACAGGCCACAACTTCTTTATTACCACAAAAATAATAATAAACATAGTTCTCCAAGTGTCCTGAAGTCTCGTCAGTACTTAAGTCCTGTCAAGGAGATAAAACACCTCTAAGTCATCGAGAAATAATCAAATCTGACGGAACATACCAAATACAGTGAAATCTTTGTAAGTTGCCCTCCCGCGGTCCAAATTTTTCTGCCTAAGTTAGGCAGGTGGCCATCTTGAAATGGTGTACCTACAGTTTTAGATGTAAATAAAAAAAATGAAAGTTGCGTGATCAAAAACCATTTTCTTTAATATTTGTTTGCAAACATTTTAAAATTCTCAGATACTGGTAAATGTTTGAACTTCGTACATGTGTGTGAGTTTTGTCTGTAAATCTAAATGTCGTTAGGCAGCAAACAGCGAAATTAGAAAATCGCATCTTCGCCCAACTCTATTAGTTAGCAATGTCTGTGGCCAACTTACATAGTTTTTCCGATGAGTGCATTCCAAGTTCCAAGATTGACGGGTTTCCATGCTTTTTTTTCCAATATTTTGTGTGATATTCTCTTCGTCCAGAAATATTTCGTCCTTCTACCTGTCAAGAAGGCCAACTTAGAAGGGTGGCAAAGTCCCCAGATTTCACTGTATTTTATATTTTGGTATCGATCCACTTTTATTTATAAGAACAAAAAACTGACCCTAACATTGACCCCTGCGAGACACCGTAATTTAAACTTTCTTCATCACTGACGTTTTCACCAAATTTTACTAGGAATGAGTTGTTGTTCAGGCAACTTCCAAGCAATGCTAAAATGTGACTCCGTACTCCAATCGTATCCAACTATTTCAAGATTTGCTCGCTGCTCAGATTTTTGAAGGCCTTCATGAAGTCGATGTACAGAACTAGCTTGTTGGTAGCTTGCGCGGTCTATTTGAATTTTTCCCTTCTGCGGAAGCCATATCGGTTTCCATTCAGAAAGTTGTACTGTAAAAGAGCATCCATTCGAATAAAAAACTAATCATTTTTATAAAAAAGGAAACATACAACAATTTATTTAAGATTTTAACAAAATACAACTTTAACAATACTTTTTTTCGTACTGTTTAATACACAATTGGTGGCAAGTATTCCTTGCGAGCGTTGGAGGATAACAATCCACTCGATCTCAAGTTGGAAGCAGACCCCAGACTGCCCAAATCGCCAGCATCAAGTAGAGCTGGTCCTCGTGGCTCTGACGGAGAGGCGAAGTTGAGAACGGGGACAACACCTTCGTCGGAGCTCTGTGAAGATCCACCCAAGGCGTCGTACTGCTTCTGGATTGTGCGCTGAGCATTGACGGCGTCCTGGGCAGTTCTGTATTTGATGAATCGAACTTCCGGCTTGTAGTTAATGGACTCCCTGATTTGTTGCACTTGATTGGCCAAGTCTGCTGCATCGGGTTGCTTGCTCAGAATATAGATGGCTGTCCTGTCTTCTGTGGCTTGTTTGATCAATTGAAGGGCTGCATTGTTGGCTGCGTTATTCTCTGGTGCCTTGATGAAGATGACACGGAGGTTGCGCTTCAGGGTGGTAATGCTCTTCTGGGATCCTTCACTGGTGTATTCGTCTTCCTCGGGGGCGGAGTATATGTAGAATTCTTTGCTTAGTCCACCATCGATGACTTGGTCACCGCCAATGCCTGAGCCAACTCCTGACCCTATGCCTGAGCCAATGCTTGAAGCGCTGCCTGATCCGATGCTTGATCCGAAGTTAGAGCCGATGCCAGAGCCGATGCCAGAGCCGATGTTACCGGATACTATTGAGTTGCTCACTCCCGATGCAGAGGAGAGGAGTGCACTGCCACTCAGGCCAGGTGAGCCTAGTTGGTAATTGTATCCCAAACGTCCAGCAGATGCAACTGCAACAAAACATAAAACCTGCAAATGGCGAAAATTAAATTCAATCAAACAGTCCAGTGAGGAAATTTCCTGAAATGCTTACCACGAAAGCACGCATTGTATTCCTTTTAGCCCTGCTTCAGATGAATCCTCTGTAAACTATACCAACTGACCCGACGGTATAGACTATTTATACCGAAACACTCGCAGAGATTCGGTGACAAGTCGGCCATATTTTCTGTGACCGGGCATAGACCTTGCCATAATTAAGGCCTCCAAACACGCCGACCACATCAAACTCGGTCCAAATGACTGTCATAACACCGAAGGTCATTCTTTTTGATGCCAAGCCATAACCAATGTCTATGGGCTGTCAATATATGCAGAAATGTTTCGATGTCAGGCCTCCAGATTGCGGGTGTTGAGCTTGAATGTTTTGGTGTCTTCTTTATGTTGTCTTTTTTCTGAATTTATTTTTTGTTGTGCGTCGGTGGCCGTATCTGTGATGTCCTCTTTTGTGGCCCATAACATCTGACATTGTCGTCAAATTAATTAATTTATGAAAATCAGTCGATGTCCATCACATAGTCTTCGCCAATGCGACCACTGTCAGTGGCCAAGAGTGGAGCCATCGTTATCGGTTCATACACGGTGGTTTGATGATGTTTTTTTTTCGTTTTTTTTTCGTTTTTTTTGTGTAGACATTTAATGACTCTATTGTTGATCTTTGAGGAAGGGAATGGACTCTTAAAAGCTTTTATTGCAGTGATTAGTATAAAAAGATACAATATCTCACCTCAATGATGTTGAAGCGTTTATCGGGAAAAAATTTATGGCAGCTGCATGCATAACGAGTTCACTTTGGCTATAAGTGGTCTCGCATTGGAACTGTTGGCTGAGCCTTACTTTGCGTTTGTGCTGCGCGCAGCTAGCAATGATGGATTTGAATTAAATATCCGGTTTATGGGCGATACATATTGACCAGATGATGTAATCCTCTAATGTGTGCAGAGATAAGACTTCAGTGCTTCACCTTCGTCTGGGCCATATTCAGATTGATTTCTTGGATGGAGCACGTAGATAGCATGTGCTGGACCCGGCAGCGACAATGAAAAGGCCTTCTCTGGAATGCGCCTCTGTCCCGTCAAACCACATGAATTATTTCGGACAGCCATAAACTGGGCCTGATCGAAGTGCGAAATGTGATACTCCATCAAAATGTGATCAAAAATGTGCGAAGTTGCGAATATTTGCGAAAAGATATTATCTAAGCGTTTTATTTTATTGACTCGTGCTATGACGGTTTTTGACGCCTATTAGAGTTATCTGCATGGATATGAGGCGTTTATCTGACCACATCTGCATCGGTCTTTATGCTAGTTCACATTGAATTGCGTTTGCTGACCAGGCGTAATGAGTGAGTACATCGCCTCCATCAGCCGATTCTCAAAGGGAACAAAAGTGGATCAAAGAGGTTACTTTTCTAAAACATTCATAAATCTTAAAAAGTCTTTGATTTTTTTGCCCATCTTGTATATGCTGGCGAAATGCTTTCTTATCACTAGTGGTTTTGATCGAATGTATTTACAAAGGATATTTGCATGTCAGCATGTCAGCATCCATCGTCTTGAGCTCTACAAGTCAGTGGCCGAATTCGGGATACCGGGGAAACCGATCCAACTGTGCCGTGTCACGCTGGATAACACACAAACTATAACATGCACCGGATTTCGACAAGGAGATGCGCTGTCGTGTGATATCTTCAACCTTGCACTAGAACAGATAGTGGGCAAGGCAGACGTTAATACGGAAGGCACTGTCTTCAACGAGTCTGTCCAGTTCGTGGGCTAGGCAGACGACATCGATCTCGTAGGTCGCTCCTAGCGAGCCGTTATAGAAGCTTTCACGACCATCAAAGAAGAGGTGAAATGAGTTGATCTTGAAGTAAATGAGGACAAAACCAAATATCTGTTGTCAACAAACAAAGAATTACCGGTCCATGGGTTCAAAACTCCTAACTCGAAAGATGAAATGCATGATTTACAAAACACTGGCAGTTCTACTATATGGATCCAAGTGTTGGACGATAATGATAAGGAAAGCTGAGAACATTTTGGGTACTTTTGAGAGAAAGATTCTCCGTCAAAGTTTCGGCCCAGTATGCGAGGATGGCCAATAGATGTCAAACAAGATGTGGATGTATTCCAAAAAAGTCAAATCGACGACTACACTGGCACGGCCACAATGAGCGCATGGGCAATAAGGCTCCAGCGAAGAAAAGGAAGGATCTTCGAATCGCAGCCCACAGGTTCGAACCTCCGTTTCAAAGTCCAAGCTATAGCAGATGCCAAAGCTCTTGATCTGGATAACTGGTAGCAGCGTGCCCGTGACCGCAGGGCATGGAAGACTGCCGCGTCTCAGCCAGATACCCTGCACTGGTCGGGAAGTAAGTAAGTATTTGCATGTTCAGTGCATTATGCGATTGGCATGCTTTTAAAAGAATTTACTCTCTTTCTTTTCCGAAGAGGATGATTTTGCATTTTGCAACAATATTTCTGGTTTAGGGTCTGTAAATTTATACACTCATCGAAATGTAGTCTTAAATGTGTACTTTTGCATGATGGCAATAAACTGGGTCCTTTGCCTATTGCAAAGTTAAAGAAGACGCTACGACGCTATCCTTAATTTTGAAGAAAATAAAGAACATAGGAAATACCTGGGTTATACGCGTGGATCTGAAAATGGTGAACTTTCTCTTGGGACAGCAAGGATGTCATACAAAAAATCGTTGTTTTATGTGCATATGGGACAGCTGAGCTAAAGCCGAGCATTGGTACCGGGGAGGCTGAGTGTTATAAAAGCTCTACTAGTGTCAGGAGACCGTGTAATATTGCCCCCTTTGCATATTAAAATAGTGTTAATGAAACAGTATGTGAAAGCCCTTAACAATGATGGAGATTGTATCAAGTACACTACAAAACTGTTTCCACAACTAAGTACTGAAAAGACAAAAGCTGGTTCCTTTGATGGTCCTCAGATCAGAAAATTTATAAATGATTCAAATTTCACCAAATGGATGACAGCTATTGAAAAATCTGTGTGGAATGAGTGGAACTACTGGTGCACTTTCAGCAACCTGGATGAACACGAACAACAACATGAAGTACGAGCAAAGTTACATTTCATCTTCAGTCATTTTGATCGCTTTCCTGAAAATCTGGGCGATTTATGCGAAAAGCAAGGCGAACGATTCTATCAGGACATTCGCGCTATGGCTGACTATTCCTGAAGCATACAGCGTAGTTCTTCTGACTCATTTAAGGAAGTTGCATAAAAGAAAGTTTCATTCAAATTAATTTTGTGAAATAAAAGATTTTAGCTTGAAAACTAGAAAGAATCTTGAAAAGCTGCTAGACTTCAAATTTAAAATGCGAATTGAGTATAAAACTTCACGCAAGATCAGTGTTGTCATTTGGGTTCTGAAACTCTGGGTTGAGAAAAATAAGATTACAACGAATAACCAATTCGATATTATTTCGGACCGGACATAATATCATGATATCACCCAACCTGGTGTTCGACACTCAGCGGAATAAGAATACGGCACGGGTGCCTGTCTGATTGACTTGGACAAGGAGGACCGATGCAATATGATTAGAGCGGCTTTCCTCAAGTTGGTCAGTTTCGGCATAAGTAAGCCCTTATTTTTGTTGTATTTCGCTCACTCAACTCTTTATTAAAATCATAGTTGAAAAGAACAGTTGTCCTAAACATCTAATTATAAATATTCTTACAAATGTAAACACTATTTGTCATGCTACATAAATAAAGAAATGAATGAATGAAAAAAAGTAAGCCCTTGCTATGCATGATTCAGTGCATGAATCATCGCGTCAGTACACGAATAGGCCCAAATCGAATTGCAGAATATAAAGGGTGGTTAAATTTTAAGGGCCGATATTAATTTTGAATAAAACACAAATTATTTAGGAAATTATTGCCATTTCTTTTTATTATGATAATATTGGTATGGTTCAATTATGTATGGAACAAAATATCGGCAAAATGGCCGCCGCGACCTCTTCGGCACACCTCCATCCGATGGTCCAATTTTCGATGACGCTGAAGCATAATTGAGGTTCTATGCCGTTAATGTGCCGAATTATCTCATCCTTTAGCTCTTGAATTGTTGCTGGCTTATTGACGTACATCTTTTCTTTCAAATAACCCCAAAGAAAAAAATCCAACGGTGTCAAATCACATGATCTTGGCGGCCAATTGACATCGCCACCACGTGAGATAACACGGCCATTGAATTTGTCGCGCAAAAGAGCCATTGTTTCGTTAGCTGTGTGGCAAGTGGCACCGTCCTGTTGAAACCACATATCGTCCACATTTATATCTTCCAATTCGGGCCATAAAACTTCGTTATCATTTCAATCTGCTTATTGACGAATCCACTGAGGTGAAAATGTGCCTCATCACTGAAGATGATTTTCTTCGAAAATTGATCATCCACTGTTGCCATTTCTTGCCGCCATTCTGACCATTGACGACGCTTGAAATGGTCAAGAGGCTTCAGTTCTTGAGTCAATTGCACCTTGTAAGCGTGTAAATGCAAGTCTTTATGCATAATATTCATCAACGACGAGCGTGAGAGGTGCAATTGTTTGGCACGACGACGAGTTGAGGTGGACGGTTCTTCAGCCACACTATCGCCAACAGCACCAATATTTTCTGCAGTACGAGCTGTACGAGCATGCACTGGTGTTTTCACATCTCCTACAGACCCGGTTTGTTCAAATTTTTGCACGATTTTTCCGATTGTACGCACATTTGGACGATTAAATGGACCGAAAAAATCACGAAGTGCACGATATGCATTTTGATTTGAGCGCCCATTTTCATAATAAGTCCGAATAACTTTAACGCGTTGCTCGATTGTGTATCTTTCCACGGTTCAAATTGAGTTAGTCTGAAATTGAGAATTGTCAAATGAAATGCAGAAAAAAACTTGACGTTTAGGTGTGGTTCACATTCAACATCGGCCATTCAAATTTAACCACCCTTTACTAGCTCATTATGGACGTTGAAGTCAGTCACCCCTTTAGTGGATCGTGCGGGTCAGAAGATGATGATCATGAAGAAAGTCTGTAACCTAATTTATCGAAGACGCAATGCATAATGAGTTTCATTCTGAATATTCATAAAATCAAAGAGAATAACCATACGAGGGGAATAAATCGTGCAAAAGAAAACAAAATATAATCCATTCTAGGGGTTCACAAGTTTGAATACATTAATACGAAATGAACAGACACACAAGAAGAAACAAATGCCAAACCAAGAATTAAATGTGAGCTATTGTACGAAAATGTAGTACAACGAAATCCCCGATTGGAATTATTTTCTCAAAAACTTGTCTACTGAAGAAGAACCATTTCTCCAGCAGATTACTCACCTTCCATCAAACTTCTTATATTTTATGTACGTTCCACCTGTCTCGGAGTGGAGTTACGTCATAATGCTCAGACCGATTATAATTTCTGCGAAATAACCTTGAACGATGAATGTTGATTCACTGATCGCGATGATGCGGTTTTTGTTTGGATAAAATGAGGTTAAAGAAGATTATGTTGTTCTGTGAGAAGTTATGCAACTGGTCCTCTTAAAAAAGCGCTTACCTAAGCATTCTATTCATAGTCAACCATAAACAATTTAGTGCAGAGAGTTGTGGTTTTGTTTTTTTTTGTTTCTTTGGTAAGCCAATGGGACACATTTTTTTGTGGAACGGAGTCTAGCGATCTAAAAATGAATACCTTTAAACCGTGGTTTAATTATTTGCTCTATCAAACTGCACAGTGGTCTCTGACCTCCTCTTTCAAAGAACCATGCAGATCGGAGACATCACTATCATCTCACATCAGAAACTATGCTCTTTCAAGTCCTCTTGAAAGGATGCATTTAGACTTGACTGGGTTCAATGCGCCTCCGCGCGAATTATTGAGCGAGTAATGCCATTATCCACTTGCAGGGAACCAACCGAAGCTGAGGATGAAGCGGAGTGAAATTCTGATGGACACCTCACTAGAAAGCACTAGAAAACATTTTTTGCGCATTCTCTTTCCAAAAAGAGGTTGTTGTCTCTTTTCTGTCAAACTGCATTAATAATGCGCAAAAAATGGTAGTGTCATACGGGCTTTTAATCGCTTAAACTTGTTACGGATACGATCAACAATAAATAAAAACAACAACTTTCAAACTTCACTCCTCAGTATTACTCGTCTTCTCGGACCATCAAAGGTGAAGCGACTGCTTGTCAGGATCGGGGTCTCTATCAAAGTGGTGAACACTCCCATCAACGCTCGGACACAAAGCGCACACGATCGATGAGAAGGGGTAGGCTTACAAAGTGTCAAGTTGCTAAAATAGTGCGTTCATAAGTGGCGTCTGCACTTGAGAGGAGATGTGGGATGCTTGGCATCACTTGAGTGGCGTCTGCACTTGAGAAGAGAAGTGGGATGCTTGGCATCACTTGAACATCCAACCACCTTCTCATCCATGTACGAGTAGCTTCTGCCGAAGATGTTTCTGAGGACGAATAGTCTTCTCATAACACCTAACCTGCTTGGCCTTGTGATTGGTTCGAAAGCCACTTAATTGTGTATACAAAATGCTGTTATTACGAGAGAATTACACATCCCATCCTATGACAACGGCTCAGGAAATATATGGAATATACTGCAGTAGTCAAGTAGTCATTCAAAAAGACGAATTTCGAGCAAATAAAGTTTTGGAACTATTCGTGTGGACATGAGTGAAGTTATTGAACAGAGTAGTATCGTCTAAAAGTCTATCTGAGATCAAAAGACTTGTCGAGGACAAGGCGAGAGCGCATGTGGTCGTTGCATTTGCTGAAAACGCCTACCACTGAAATCGGTTTTCATTTTCTGTTCAAACAGGTCAAAAGAGGTGAGATTGAAGATGACATCATGAGCTTTGAAAGATGCCATTCCAAGTACACTGCACTGCCAAATGCGAGAGCATGCCCACCGTTGAACAACAAGGGGGAAGCTATATTATATTTAAAGGCCATCAGAGGTCTATGGGTGCAACAGCCCATAAAGGACCAGAGTCTAGCTTATATAGCAACCACTCGTGTTGAGCGTGCTTCTGTCCTCCGCGTGTGGAAGGGACCTACAGTTTTATGCCGACTCCGAACGGCTAAGCTTGGGGCAAACCAACAAATTTGATCGACCACTAAACGAGGTCTTTCTTTATTTGGCGCCACAGTCCGGTGTAGACCTGGGCCTCAACCAACAAGCCTCTCCAACTAGCGCGATCTCTAGCTAGCCTACCTCCAGTTTAGCACGCGAATTTGGTAGAGATCCTTCTACACTTCGGGGTGCTACCTTAGCCGCGGGCGTCCACTGTGCGGTGTCCCTCATATTCGCAGTCGCAGACTCGTCGGGCCGGAGCTAAGTTGTGCATGTACATTAGGCGTTGAATCCGTAGACGCCTGACTAGTTTCAGTTCGCGCGATAAATTATCACCCCCAGATTTCATCACAAACAAGACTACAGATCTGACGTAGAACTTTTCTCTGGAAGATACCAAAGACTTCCTCATCTCCTCTTGAGATTGTCCATTCCTCCACTCCGTACAGCAGAACTGGGCTAATCAGAGTCTTATATAAAGTCAGCTTGGTCCTTAGAGAGATGGCTCTATTACTCAGTTGCCTCTTGAGCCCGAAGAAACAGCGGTTGGCAAGAATTATTCTGCGTTTGATCTCGGTACTAATGTTTTTCGTTCTATTTAGTGCTGAGCCGGGATGGACGAATTAACCACATAGAAGATATAGCTGCCCATTGTCACGCTCTGTCCATGACGTCGATGTTGTAGCTCTTAAGGTACTGTCATATAGCACAGCCAGACTAGGTATTCCTTATGTCACAGATGTACCATGTAGACGTAAACCCTGACCTGCTTCATCTCTACCAGCTCGTCGATTACATCTGACACTAATCAAATCCCCTTCGCGATTCTTTTGATTTCTGGGATAAAAAGCTTTCCGGAACTCTGCACGGCGGTTTTACTAACTTACACAACAAACCTTCAAGGCCTTATCAGAGCTGTGACATCAAAACGACTCCTAGTCCCAAATAAGTTGTTTTCCCAATCCCACATAATGCCCTGACAAAAGACTGCGTTTGTCCTGAGAGAGAATATGTATCGCCATGCATTGCCGTTGCCAAACAGGATCGCTTTTTGCTTTGCCAGAACAAACTTTATTAACTGTAGAGAACAAACAGTGCATTAAGCAAGTGCCATTCAACATTAAAAAAACACTGTGATTGTCACTAAGTCTGTGTTAAAATCCTCAAAGTCCTCAAAAATAGGTGCACCTTTAATTGGAAAAGTTGAAGAGGAACGTGAATATCTGATAGGTTTCCATCACGATCTGAAATCAATCAATTACACGAAGCTGCACAAGACTGGCTTTAGCTGACTTACCTCCTTGAAGTACTCCATTGAGAGCTGCCTTATGGTGGATGCTTCCAGGAACATCGGCCTGTTGGCGCGAATCATCATTATCAATACTATCTTCCGATACCGCGGATTTCCCTGATACCAGTTGTGGTTGTATATGGCGATACCGCGGATTTCCCTGATACCAGTTGTGGTTGTATATGGCGTTCAGAATACTCGAGCTCTGTGAAATATCACTTCATTACCATTCAAGTCAGTGAGCTTAAAGTCCGCACTTACTGCTTCGAAAACCCTCTCGCCACTGTTGCACCGCTGATAGATCGATACTACAAGCGTCATTAGGCAGAGAATGCTTGCCAAATCGTCAAGGACCCCATTGGCGTAGAACATCGAAAAGAGGTACGCACATATTGTTATCTTCACGATGGTAAAGCCAAGAAACGTACTCGTGCTAAAGATCTCATTGATGTTGTTAAGCAAGCTGAATCCAAAATACCCGGATGAGCGGAGTTCTATCTCAACGAACAGACAAGGCTCACCTTTCCACAACGTGCTGGTAGCGAACGAAGTCCCTCAAACCGCTTGTACTTTTCGCCTCGTCTCTAGCATCCAATTCGCCTATGAGTGTGCACAGATACTGATAGTGCATGCATATCTGAGTGACAGCCGACGAGAAGATGAAATCTTCGTTGACGTAGAATAAAACGGCGAACACAGCGGTAATCATCTGCGTGAAGTAGACGAAGATATACCCGGGCAACTGCTGTTCATCGAATGGATACCAGCAAAAAAACGGAACACGATAGACAAATGACCGGCCAAGCACAAGGCAAGAGAAGCTGGACTGCAGTAGCGGCAAGGAGAGGTATCCCACCAAGCTGACTGTGATTAGCGTCTTCATCATTTTATTCCGACTGACGATGACTTCTGCGTAATGATGTAGGCGAAATTGTAGCTTCTTTTCCCTCGTCACTGGAAAGATCTTCTCCAGTTCCATCAGCAAGCGGTTGATCTTCTGTCTATTCACTAGGATTGTGTATCCCCGAAACATTGTTATCAAATACACGCTCACACCCTCTCCAGCTGCACTCAGTTCGGACATCTTGTAGGGTTTCCCTCCGACGAACGTCACAAAAACCATCATGAATCCTACATTATGAATGCATAGCATGGCTATGCCGCTCACAATTAACGCAATGAGACGCAGTTCCATTGGCGAACCAGGACACTTCCGGCGTAAAAACTCAATGTTAAGCGTTGAGAAGAAAAGATCACTGAAGTTGTAATTGCTTGTCAGTGTTCCCGAATCCATTGCGTCAAGGACTTCCACGTGAGACTATTGTTCGCACAGCAATTGTTCGCCTTATATACGCAGAAGGCAAGCCACGGAATCTGGCCGTGATAATTGCGGATAATGACAGTTAAAAATGTTGGAAAATGAAGCGATTCTCTTTGAGGAAAGGTGTCTTGGAACCTGCGGCTTTGAATAATTAATGAAATTATTCCTGCGACACTCGTTGACATTCCCATTGTGGATTACTTAAAGTCTTTTCTGCGAATAATGCACATTTGACTATGCCCGCATTGCGTATGCGGTAGTGTAGGAAATTGCTTCATCGCCCAGTGGGATATTCATTGGAGTTGGAGTTCGTTTTCATTATGCACACAGGGGAGCTAGGCTATAAGTAAATTATAGGAGTTCACTTTTAACTAATTTCATGTGTTACAGTTCTTCGCGCTCCCATAGATTAGTACTAAATTATGATTTCGACTTGGGCACCTCATGTAGTCCTGCGCTCCAATATACTTGGTATAGCTGGCTAGAATGGATCATGTTTAGAGAGGAATGGGAAGTTTATAACAAAGCAAGCAGGAGTGAAAGACGTCATGACCAGAAATGCAGGCAATGAGTAAATAGGTAGTTTTATGGCTCTCTGGTGTCATTAAGATGTGTGATTGTCCCTCTTCTCAAAAAGGGGTACAAAAGAGGTTGCTCCAGCTACAGGGACATACCTCTTTTAAGTCTCTCCGAGAAAGTCTTCGCTAAGGTGTTAGAGGTGTGTTCTAGAGCTCCAGGATGTCAGCTTTTCACTCTAAGAGTGGTACTGGAGAAAGCCTCGGAGTATGCCAAACCGATCTACAGCTGTTTTGTAGATTTGGAAATGGCACACGACCGAGTGTTCTGCAGGAGTATGGGATTGAGTTTCCATTCAGTCTCTATACACAAACTGTAGCAGCTGTGTTCGAGCTAACGCTGCTAAATCAGCACGTTTCACCGTGGGGTTGGACTTCGCTAAGGGTGCGTCTTGTCACCTCTCCTTTTCGATATCTATATGTTACAGGACTGGATGTTGTGGCGCATTCGAGGGGAAGAATGTTTTACATTGGGAGAGTTGACGGTGAGTCATCTTCTTTTTACAGATCTTCACATCCCAGATGGAATTTAAGCGCGCTAGATAGTTTAGTGTCCGTATGTGCTAATGCTGGTTAACGTGAACAAATGAGAGATTATAGGCATTCCCAGGACTCCTATTAAATGCACTTAACATGTTATTGGAGTCCCATTGGAGCAGGTGGAGAAGTTCAAGTATCTCCGGTTTTTTTCACGAGCAATGGGAGGAGTAATGCTGAGCTTTCCTGTGAGATTGAGAAATGCTGGGCCGAGCTTGATGCGAGTCGCACAGGAAAACTTATTCCAACTCTCACATATGGTCATGAAATTTTGACAGTGACCGAAATAATAAGATCGCGAATAAAAGCAGCCGAAACGATTTTTACATGCTGTTGTTTGAGTTACTCGCCGTGATAGGGTGAGAAACACGGCAGTGTGTGCGGGGAGCTTAATGTTGAGTAGCTGCTTCTTCGAACGGAAAGGGCTATCCTTCGATCATTTTGGTCCATCGATTTTTGGGGACCCCTTGGCAGACCCAGAGGAGGTTGAACCAAGTCATGAAACTCGCCTGGTTACGCTTGGACATAAGTCCTTATGAATTAGAGTCGATGGCGAAGAATCTGGTGGCCTGGAAATCTATCGTGTGTGGTTTGTCCCCCCGACCCTTATAGTAAATCATGCCGATCACTGAAGATGATTATGATGATGGTCAGGAAGCAGCCAGAAGAATATATCTAAGGGCGCTTGGGAGATTCTAAGAATAATAGCGCCCAGCAGTGTGCTGTACCTGTAGTCGATAGAAAATATCTCATACCGCCACTGTTGGTTGAATAGGAAACCATAAACCTAATTCATAGGGTTGGCTGTTCAGGACTTTCTACTATTTCCAGCTTTGTGCCTGGGATAAACTCAAAGAAATTAACTTTGAACCACTGTATATCAGTGACCCCTGCACCTCTGAGCTTCGTTACTCTACACCAATCAGTCCCTTTCAGGAGCGAATCACGACAAGCACATATTCCAAGGGTCTCGTGTTCCCTACAAGTTTGTTTGTTAACTTTACCGGAGAGTGTGAAATGCGCCTCGTCGGAAATAAAAATTTGCTTCCAAAAGTCAGGTTCAGTTGTAACCATTCGAGCGACTATTTGCCTGTTTTCCAAGGAACTTGAACGATTTGTTGAAAATATTCTCTTCGACAGTTGCACTTTATACGAAAACAAATACAAAGCATATTTAAAAAAGCCGTAAAGTAGATCAACTGACGACAAAATGCTGAGCGCGGTGATGATACGCATGCGACAGAGCAGCACTCTCTCTTACCGCTTCAACCAGATCGTTGAAACGTTGATGAACGGAATGTCGACGATTTCCCACTGTTCTCAACAAAAGTTGATAAAAACGTTGAATAGAGTTGTCGGACGGTGCTTGTTAGCCACGACGATTTACAAGTTGAGTTCCAATTTATGAGGGTGCCAGTATACTGTGACGTTCCAGAGAATTGTGAAATGGACGAACTCGCTCAAAAGGGCACTAGTTCCGTACTTCTTTCGGTTGGAGATCTAGCATCCATGTCCATCACTACAGCAAAGCATCGAATGAAGCTTGAAACGCTTGCTTACACAAATTGTAGACGGTCTACCGGCACTCGGTCGCTCATTACAAAACGGCTATGGCCTACTATTGATCAAAAACGTCACGTAGCCTGACCAGAATAAGTAGACAGAATCTAAGAACCATTATCGGCATCATAACCGGTCATTGTGCCATTGGAACAAATGCCTCCAGATTAATGACATCTGCAGATGATGCAGACACGTGGAGAAGGAAAAAACTTCTGCAAATCTTCTGCAATAATATCTCGTCCCCTAGGGGGAGTAACTTATGCGCCTTCTACTTCAACAACCTGGTGGAACTAAGTAGTATCAGTATCAGTCATATCCACCGCTTTATGAAATCTGTTATAAGGGTTTGCGGAATATGATCAAGCAGATCCGTGTGGCAGCATAACGTTCCTGTCCCAAATGTGACTGCACATCAGCTAATCAGCAGTTAGCTACTCTGGCCTAAACTAAGAAACTCATTCTACTTCATAAAATGTATCGGTTATCATTTTTCCTTCCATATCTCAAAACAGGCGCAATATACTCTGTTCACTACATTCCATCGATCTCATTTCAACCCGAACAGCCAACAACAGCAGCTCACCCACTGGCTTATATCCCTTTGGCGTTGATCACATAAAAGGTGTCTAGAGTGCCCACAATTCATTTCCACCCATTGATGGTGATTTGAGTAAATCCCAAAAACGATATCGATTACCTAAGAGTTTTATTTCTTTTTTCGTTTTGATGTCACACTCTATAGGACACTCTATTAGAGCATGTCTAACCCAGACAATAAGCAATATATTCACTAACATTCATCTAAATCCTTTCAGCCGTTCACCGGCTAGAATTCCGCAAACTATTCAACTTAAAACAGGTTGGTACACACCTATTTAATTGAGTAGTCTGCCAGTGAACTAGTTTCACTCTCATGCCCCACATTCTCTGGTTGAAGTAAACAATTCGAAAAACAGTCGGATGCAATCCCATGAATTGTTGTAAATAAATTGAGTCTAATTTAATGGCATGTCCTAACTGAGTAACAAAGCAAAGCCACGCGAGTCAATCTACCAATAATGCATTTGTGCTAATTGCGTGTTGTTGTAGTCATCAATAATGAGTATTTTTTGGTAATTTTCCAACAAATTAATTTTGCGAACCAATTAGATTGGAACACTACCAAATGTACCAACGTGTTTCACTTGCTGCATAATTAGTGAATTTTGTTGACTGCCTGCCAGTCGTTGGAACGTGAATAAAAAAAAATCTCTAAAAAAGCAGAAATGCGCTCACTTGAAATGGGACAAAAATTAAAACTTGATCAATCGCTTCAATTTGAGCAGTGAGCTCCATTTGATTATTTTCTGCAAGAGGAAGCAACCCTGCAATTGATTCGTGCTTCAAGGGGAAAGGCAAACTCTTAGATGAGGCAACATCGACAGTAAATGCGTAATAAATAAGGACATCAAAACTGATCCACATCAAGTTAGTTACTCCCCACCGACAATGACTTCAAGCCGCTGTTCATGTACGTAAGTACTGTGGAAACTTTTCTCTGAAGGAGATATGTAATAAATTTGCCAAAACAACGAGCTCGTTGAACAAAAAACAACGACCACACAAGTTCACCCCACTCTTGGACGACGCCAACAGGAGAAGAAATCTCTTCCGTCCCATTAGCAAGGATATTCTCCTCATCCTCCATTTGATACTTTATATGTGGGTCATCTGCCCCCGTGGGACCAGATTAAAGTTCTGAGAATTCTTCCATGTTCCAGCCGCCTGGTGTAAGCACCAGCAGCGTACCTGTAGTGCGTTAATTCCGTGGACTTAAATCTCTCAGCGGTGAACTCATAAGAGTCACAAGCAGCAAAAAATCATTCATTCAAGTCACAACACTCATGGGATGAGTGCACCGCCACAGCAGCACAGCCCCCGAGCGGCGGTGGGATACTCGTAAATTTTGAGCGAGTTTTTCAGCTACCACTCTGAAAGCGAGTAACTCCTTCTTTTTAGTTTCAATTTTCCAACACCCTAAAGGAAAATAAACAGCTTGCTTAATTAGTAGCACTCCGGTGGGTATACAGCGGCTTGGTCCACCGGCGCGGCAGTACCATGCAGTGAGCCCCGTCCCCTGCCCCCTCAATCCCACCGCGAATCGGTTTGGTGCGGGTGCGAAGAGAAGAGCGAATAAAAAGTAAATCAAATTATGCTATGGTCGTTAGAAGCTAAGTATTGCTTTAAAATTCTTCAGTATTTTTGTTTCGTTCGTAAGTCGTAGTTTTTCTTTGATTTCATTTGCCACTCCCTTTTGCACAATCCTCTCTGCCGAGATTCGTCACTAGTCCACATTCGTGCTCTCAGTTTAGCGATCGTTCATACAGCACAGAGGAGACATCCTAAGCATACGCTGCCAACACCACAGTCTACGTTGGATACTGGATACGTATGCTTGTGTATATAGGTCAACTACTATGATGATGATGGAGTTGAATATGAGTCGGTGTTCGCACGGATAAGGAGCGAGCGCTGTCTGCATAGAAAAGGTGTGGAAATCCTGTGAGCCTGTGAAGATAGCGTGACATCACGTAGCGTTGATTAAAAATTTTCTCATGTTGCAATAATTCAACCCGTGTCTTCGTCCTGTACAGTATGCTGCTGGCAGTGGCCTCGACATCGGTTCGTTTTCAAATGTAGATTGCTGCTGGCGCTGGGGTATATCCACAGAGGGACCATTTGTCCCTAATGGCGGAATGCCGAAGGTACAACTATTAAGCGTGGGGTGAGGCGAGAGAATGGGACGAGGAAAAACAAACAGAAATACAACCTTGCCTGGTGGGTAAATCAAAATGCCGGCAATAGAGGGGAAGGCGAGAGACACAGAGACACAGAGGATAAAGAGATGTATGGTGGAGAGCAGCCTCGTCTACACGGAGGCTCCAAGTTTCTGACCGGATGTCACGTGGACACCGTTTACTAAATATTTCATTCCAGCAATTATGATGCGGATACATTAGCCAGGACTTTTGCTGTACCAACATCGGAGCATCTACGTATGCCCCCGGAGAGAGGTAGGCTGAAGCAGCTTCCCGCAGGGTTTCATTCATCTCAAATTATTCCTCAGACATGTGTGCCAGCAAGCAGTTTGTGGCTGGTTGCGTGTGTTTTCCTTTTTTTTTGTGTTCGCTTTCGCTTGTTCGTACATTCATCTGAGGTTACGGTTGGTGGAGTGGATTAATAATGGTTAAGCATCCATTAAAGCAGGCTTAGTTAATCAAATATAAATGGCCACTTCAGATTATCTGAGATGATGTGGCTCGACTGCTGCCATCCGCAATACAAAACTGTGTACCGAGGGTATTTCACTTGGATGGCAATACACTTAGTGGAAAATGATTTAATCTCTTATCCTCTCCTTCTCTCTCTCTGAGCGTAGCGACCCGATGACAAAATCCCTGGGAATTGCATTCATCCTCCTTGTGCATTTTCAAATGCAAACAATTGAGATGACATTGGTTCTTCGTCATTTTTTTTTCCTCGGCGAGGAAATGCGACAACAAAGGTTCTTGGAAATTGTTAATATCGGAGCCGGGATTAGTTGCAGGACAAGAAGCGAAAATTTACAATGCAGAATGGACATCGTTGGATTTCGCCGTCGCTTTAGCGCAGTGTTGTCGGCCCATAAAAGGCGTCCAGAAAAGAAGATCAAGGCTATTGAGTCACAGAGGTTTGGGGGGACTGAGCTGTGACTGTAATCCACGCAGGCTGATAAATGGAGCGTTCATTCAAGTGGTTTATTGCAGGCAGCTGTCACACGTAGGCATGCCGGGGCCCATTGTGCTGTCATTTTACTTATTAAAGAAGCGATTGATGTGGCTGGCGGTAGTATTGCTTAGATGGCACACGTTGTCACTAGAGAAGGTGTGCAATGGGTTCTGACCCCTTCTCGTCTCTGCAACTTGTGAAGGCGAGAATGCCCATCTGAAACAGTTTTCTAGTGAATTAGATTTGTTGCATAGTGAGGTGCGTGATGCTTTCACGCATCTACTATTAGCATGGGATGATGTTTTGATTTGGCTTGAGGAGTGTATCATTGATATTTACTTGTAAGAAGTGATGAGCCAATGTTCGGTGCGCCTCCGTGAGATGAATTCTAAAATCCTCGGCCATCTCATCAATAGATAGGAGCCACTCCAGAGAAGTCCTTGAATGAAAATGTTACCACTGCCAGACTGTAGCAACAGATGACCATATCCCTTTTCGACATCATGCTCTGTATGTAATCCAACCACTTGCAGGCAAGCCATGTGGCTTCGCAGTTCGCAGGACACTTTACACCAAAATTTAAAAGAAGTAAAATTACAAATTACGAAAATAAGACAAGAAAGAGCTTCTGTAATGGATAATTCTATGTTCCGTGTTCTCTTGGGTTAATTCTCAACTGACTTCGAACTTATCTAGAAGTCTGAACAGCAGATGCTGGACGATTCTTTGTGAATTTTCTCAGATTGATCGAAGATAGTCAAAGGCGTGGGCACGGGTGTCCATTCTATGGGTCTAAACACCCAACTACCAAATCACTGTAGGATTGTTCAGCCAGAAGCCATAGCGATAAAGGAAGCTCTGTTCTGGTGAAAATGTAATATCAAGCACAGATAATAATAATATGGGTGGCGCTACAGCCCGTAGAAGGCCAGGGCCTAGCTTCTCAGCAACCACTCGTGTTGTGCTTTCTAGAACGAGTGGAAGGGACCTACAGTTTTATGCCGACTCCGAGCGGCCAAGTTTGAGAAGCTTTTTCTAGCCTACCGTCGTCTGTTCTGACAGCCAGGCAACTATTAAATCGCTGAGCGCATTTTCCAATTAAATTACCGCCTTCCTCTCTCAACAAGATGATCAAGCATTTTAGCATCCAACTTATGTAGGTGCCAGGATACTGTGAAATGCCAGAGAAATGTTAATCGGACAAACTCGCAAGAAAGGGGGCTACTTCTGTACTCTTTTCGGATGGAGATCTGCCATCCATGCCCATTACTACTGCAAACGTGTGAGTAATCACACATTACGTAGATGGTCTACCGGAGCTGGGTGCCTAACTCCAAACGACTACTACCTACTATTGATCCAAAACTCACGTAGCCTGACCAGAATGAGTAGACAAGATCTTGGAATCAATATCGGCCTCATAATCTGGCACTGTGACATTAGAACACATGCCTCCAGATTAGGCCTCCTCTATAACGACGTCTACAGAAGCTGCAGAGACTAGGAAGAGGAAGAAACTATTGCACAAATTCTGTGCAACTGCAGTGCCTTCCATATAAGAAGTCACTTAGACGCCTACCATTATTTGAACAACCTGACGGCACCAAGTAGCATTAGTATCAGTCACCTCCTAGTAGAAGGTAGACTAGGTCATCCAAGTACATAGTCTCTAGGTAAACCAGGCCCTCCTACACTAAAAGAAGGACTGATGACCTCCTCGAAAGAAATCGCTCTGAAATCGCTAGAGTCCTGGCTGCAAGCACGGAACACTGACCTATAGGCTTCACGCTCCTGGACTCGAAATACCGTTCAACCCACACTGTCGCATTTGCCTCGACACCTACGCAGAAGACTGCCTGCCTCATTTTCCCCGTGACTATCTGGCACTAGCCAAGCAACGATATACCCCGTTCCGCAAACCCTTCCTTAGTGACATCTCCGAGATCGGTAACGATAACATATCTAACATAATCAATTTCCTTAACTCCACAAGCTGGAACAACCACGGTCTACTAGGTGTGTTATCAAAACCTACCCGATTTTGTACCCGATTTGAGACAAATCGGATAGCCACCTTAACCAACCAACCAACCATCAGTCATCTCCACCGCTTTATCAAAACCGCTAACTGGTTTGCGGAGTGTTGTTAAGCGTGACCGCTAGCAATCAGCAGTCTGTCACTCTAACCTAGCATAACCTAGAATTTATCTTAAAATTCATATGAAGTCAACCACAGACCACATAGCACCTGGATGCTGATATCCTTGGCAGATGTTTAGTACTCCAAAGATGTGGAGCCGTCTCGGTGTCGGTGAATTCGCTGCGTAGGAGTAGATGAAGGACGATTTGTTATTACGAACTTGATGCGTTGGTGGCCATAAGGCGAGTGCAGCGATCCTCGTTAATCGTTAGTATTTGAATTGGTTTCGATTTCATTATTTTTTATTAAATTAATTCTGCCCGAAATAAGGCGTAATAAAGCTCTCTGTATTCAAGCAATACAACGAAGACCATTAGATCATCATTTGTCCTCATCGCCAAGAGGCAGCTCATTCCCATTAGCTTAATAAACGCCGACAAAGTTGAGTTAATTGATCAACGAAACGGTCTCAGGACAGCAATATATTCAACTCCATTGTGGCAGACTGCTTTCCCTTCATCAAGGAAAGGAATACAAGCACACATCGACATCGACCAGCTACAAACATACGACGATCGACTACGTATGGACTATATGGCATTGAAATACTTTCTAGCTAAGAAATTCTTCCATATTGATGGATTTTTCTAAGACACATCGTGCCAAATAGCATTTTCTCAAACAGTCTGGCGACCGCGATTCAGCGAGTGGAAATGGTATCAAACTGTCGGCCATCCCTCGAAAAGATGGCTAAGTATTATGAAACAGGCCTGTGATGTGTACGAGGCACACTGCACTTATCTCCTGAGCAAGAATCTTCACAGATACACCTCCCAGGTGGATGGAGAACCGGATATGCGAGATAATCTGATACAAACTATTCTATTATTATTTTTTATTATTATCAGTTATGCAGGTCAGTTCTTCAGGACAAGTTAGTCGGATAGCTTATAAATATAAAGAGACGAATTAGTAGCTCACAAACTACGAGAACAGGTAGTCTTGCTCGAAATTAACTCTTCGTTCGTTGTTGACTAAGCACCACGATAATCTTGTTAAGCAGCATTTAAATCCCTTTACACACTCCAGCTTGCGGTGTACAATCTCATTCTCTGTCCCTGTGGAATTTACCCATGCTCCACTTCAAGAGGATATTGTGAAAAACAAAGCAATGGTGTATTTCTGGAGAAATCTGGGATTTTACAGAACCCCCGAATTGCTCGAGTTTCAAAGGTCAAGTGTATGAAGCTGAAAATTGCTGCTATTCCGGATGTACGCGATGAAGGAGGACTGTCGACCCCCACGGTCTCCGGTCAATTGAGGAAGAGTGCTTTAAACACTGACACTCGAGGCAATCAGCAAGCTGCTCAGCAAAGCTTTCTTTTTGATTTTTAAAGCATGCGCAGGTGACACGTTTCTCTTAGATGAGCAGACGTTCAAGACACGTCAGCGAATGTCCGCTCTCTTTGTCTGCAATGGAAGGTTCAGTCCTACAACATAACCAACCAAGTTGAGGTAGGACAGGCAACTCGTGTGACAAGAAATTATGAATGGGTGTTTCTTTTTCAGTCAAACATGATGTGCTGGGCAACTGCATCATGAGAGGGTATGGAGGTAATTTGGTTTTGTTTAAATGAATGTCACTTCTAGTTGTTCAGGAATCTATGAAGCTGCTGCAGATGGTTTTTTTTTCGATTAAAAGCATGATCGACGTACCATAAGGTCGGTACACTGGGGAGGAGGCCCATTGGACTGCACCCACTACCGGAGGATAAGTGTCTCTAACATCACGTGCAGGATTTTGTCGGCAGTTATCTGGTGTGTAACCTTTCAGTTTGGTTTCAGGCTAGAAGGTCCACCAGTCGTCGACCCATCTTTTGGCCGTCATTGGGATAAGTTGCCAAAAATGGCCCATATATCAAAAACTATGTGTCTGTCGTCGGACTACGCTTTTAGGGATTGATGCATGATGAGGTGAGTGTCACAACCACTCTGAACTCTCTGGGACATCTGAGATGACATCTGAATCCCACAATGCATCCCACTCCAACTTCAATTTTGACTTCATCCCGATCGTATATCACCTTTGGCCGTTTGCATACGACAGCCTGCATAGATAATAGAAATGAACGGTTCACTGGCATTGTCTAATCTTGACATACTCGCCAAATTTCATCAGACCTTGTAGAATGAAGACGAAGAAGTCTTGTTGGATTCAAAGAGGTTGTAGGCATGGGGACGCACTGTCATATGATTTCTTCAGTTTCATTGTCGAGAAGACCGCACAAAGCTCACTGGCTGACAGTAGTGGCACGATCTTCTTGCTGTGTCTTCTGTTAACATACGCTATCCATGTAATTTATTGACGTGCTTAATCGAACAAGGTGAGACGTCAATAACGAGTTTGTTAGAATTGAGCTGAAACCGGGTAAATTGGGTATGGCGGCAAATGAGGGGTAATCTGTCCTCCATAAAAGATATACAACATCGACGTCTTGGACAAAGCGTCACAAAGGGAAGCTGAAACCTCGACGTAGTCAATGAAATTGTCCACCCCGGCTCCACAGAGAACATGTGTCCGAGCATAAATACACACTAACTTAGGCAAACCGCTGTTTTTTAAGCTCAACAAGTTGATTTGTTGATTAGTGCAGACTTGAATCGCCCTTCAATGACTTCTGCGGAAGTACATCACCTCACCTCGCCAGAAACTACAATAGAATATGACTATTCGGTAGTTATTCATTTAACGACCTCCATGAACTGACAAACCCGAAGTAAAAAGTCATCTGAATATGACAACAACATTTGAAAACATGCAAAATGACAGAAGGTGAACGTGGAGCAAAGATACAAAGCCGGAAAGTGACAGCATTGTGGACCTTAGACCCATTAGGGTCGGTGGAGCAAAGGTTATTTTTTGAACATGCTAGTCACCCCTACTTAGTTAATACAGTCGTCTCTCGTAGTCGTCTCTCGTATCAAGCTGACCCTACACCAGATATTGATCACCCATTCTTAGTTGACGGCGCAGAGTTATGGACGATTTAAAAAGCGGATAAAGAAGTCCTTGGTTTCGGCGAAATATGATGTGATCCTCGGCCTTATTTAATATCTGGATTTAACTACGAATTGTACGGGACATGAGTGTAGGATCGCGTCTCCGGATGAGATCATGTAGGCCGTCTGGACTATGCGTGTGACCAGAGATCCCTCTAGCTGGGGAGACTTATTGGTTGAGTTCCAGGTCCACCCCGGACTGTAGCGTCGCACAAAGAGAAATGAAGAGAAGACGAATACCATTGGCCACTTGGCCAGTATGTATATTTGGCTTTAAAGGAGTCAGGGAATTCATCTACCGCGATTAACATCACCATTTTTCTTTAATCAGTCTCATGCGCATGCCGTTGACCAACCGTCCGTTCTGCTCTAAGATCAAAAGATGTGGAGTACCTTCATTGATGTCATTCGGCCTGTTTGCATTACGGAAATAGAGCCTGAACCATGAACTGTTGTGAATATACCGCGATATCTGTCTGGTGAGTCATCAGCCGATGCATAGCTAGATTCAGTAAGGCGATGTATAGCTTGTGATTAACCCAGCTAAGGTCTAAAAAAGAATGACTGCATCGATTCTGTGCATAACGGTAGGTAACGTTCCAGGATTTAATTGTTTAGCCGAATAAGACAGCTTTCAAGATTGTCTGAGTATTCATATCTTAACTCCCAGTCCAGCAACCTCAAACTTAGTTCTGACTTTTGGCCTTCAACACACCAACCCTCAACTCATGCCGATGTTTCCCTATTTCAATCCTCGTAAACTGTTATATGAGTGAAACCTTATCTGGATCTCTTCTGAGTTGTTCTCTTCTATTCCCAGAGCAAGAGTAACTTGAAAGGATGCTACCAGCTACCCACGTGCGAGAAGGAACAGATCCGACTCATGAGAGCTTTCGAAAAGAGCACATCCCGCCGACCGTGAGAACAGCCCCCATCATACGGGTTGTATCCATCGTCGAACAATCAAAATTGAGAAAAATATCAAAAAAAAAAACCCAAACGTACAAGCATTCTTGATGTGTACCCTGTACGTTATCATTAGATGCTACTCGAACGCCGGATTAAAAGGTCGCAGATACGGTCGTGTGTACGTGTATCAGTGTGAAAACCCGAAAAACATCGCTCCTACCTCTTATCGGCATCCGCCGCGTATTCGTGTTCGGTGCGCGATAAGCTCGCGTTTTAGAATTCAAAGGAATTTATGTCGAACGCCGAGGATTAGCGTGCTTCCCAGAAAGCGACAGCAATTTATAAACAAAAAGTTACATAATTAGTGCGTATTTCGTGGATGGATTTATTTATTCGTTGTTTTTTGTTGTTGTTTTACTTCTACTCCGTACGCTGTCTGTACGCGGTGTACTTGTGCTTGTGCTTGTATCGTCTTAATGCTCATCAGCTCGGTAAGGGTTGTCTTTCAACCCGTTCTTACGTATTCCGTCTCCTAATTGCGTTCCTCAGGATTGCTTTCGGCTTAAATCCCTCTTTCCGGTTGGCTGAAAGTTCCACCCCGCCACCGAAGCGAATTATTTTAAATAGCTTTCAATGGTGTAACGCCAAAGTGGCAGAGTGCTGCAGAGATAAGGATTTCTTTCGACGAAGATTTGTTGAGTGTATGCCGTCGCGTTCGTGTCGTCTTTTTTTTGTTGTTCTTGTTGTCTTATCCTTCATCGCTCGCACTGTGGATTTGTTGAATGTACACACATACGGCAGACGTGGTTAGACGTGGTGCTGTGGTTTAAACGCGAAATTCTTAGCAAATGCCAAAGCCCCAAGTGTGTCTATTCACACTTAGTTTTCGAGTCTATTGAAAAGTGCTAAGAGGTGACAAAAAAGGAACTCCGAATAGGAATTATCGCAAACCGACACTCCTTTCTACACTCGTTCACCCGCAACAAAGGATATCCCTTGAATCAGTGGCTGACTGCTCCTTGTAGTGTGTACTGTGTGCTAATGTGTGTCAGTGCTTTTTAATTCAGTTGGAAGAAATGTATTTCATCTTTCTTAAGTGGTTGCCATCCACCTGGATTCTGTGAAGCAAAACAAAAAAGAAAACAAACAAAGAGAAAAAAAAAACGAAATGACCAAGTCCCTGATATTGCTTTAAAGGACAACAGACAAACAAGGACGTCAAGCAGAACTCATCGCCTGATAAGACTTCTTCCGGTACAGTCATCAAATATATACAGTTCACTCGCTTATCTCTTACGTATCGTTGAACTGTAATTGACGGAAGGAAATTGCCCAAAGCCACAAATCTATTTATGTACCAACAAGCATACCTACAATACGGAGGAAACAGGCAAGGAATCGAAAAAAAAGCCCCACCGACGAAAAAAGGAGGCTGGCCCAAACAATAATGAAATTTTAAGGAAACGAACGAAAAAAAAAATAAATACAAAAGTGTATAGCAAGTGAAATAAACGAGAGAACAAGAAGCGAAAATACTATATCGCAGAATAAAACAAAAATTATACCCGTCGTTTTTGAAGGATGATTGAGTAGCGGCACTGTCCCGGCACTTGGCTCCGAAGCCCAAGTCTCCCCCGCTCCGCCCGCCGACCAAATCAAATTTTGTGTTGGCTTTTCGGGAGCGCAGCGCAGAGAGGAGGAGTGGCACAAGTTGAAGGCCTTAAGCGCGACCAAGTAAGGTAAGAAAAGAATGAAGGGAATGCTCAACCAGAGTGTTGTGTGGCGGTTTTCTTTTGTTTTTTTGTTTTTTTTTTGTTTTGTGCTGGTGAAAAAGAAACGGATATTGATGAGGAAAAATGTTTGCTCGTAAAAAAAAATGGAAACAAAAAAAATCTCTGCAGTTCCTTCCGATACAGTGGGAGTGGGAGCTGGGAGGTGGCATTCTGTGATTTCCGCAGCACCTCGTTGCTGCGTGATGGCAGACAGATTGCCTGTGGTTGCGATGGCTGTGCGGGGATGAGTTGATTTCTTCCTCCTCGTGTTCGTTGCTCATTCTAGAGCTTATGTCCCGATGACTGATGTTTTGGTCTAAAAGAAATACAAAACTGAAAATAAGAGGAGTCTCTTCTCAGTTTGATTTATCCGAGATCCCCACTCGCTGTGCTCGTCCAGCTAATGCGGATGCGGAGTGTATGGTACTTCATGTAGAGACGAAGTAAGCTCATTTTTGATGGATTCGAGTTTGTTTTGAGGCTAAGGCACGCCAGATAAGACTGTGTAAATGTCGAATATGCTCGTGCGGTTGATGATGAATTATGTGTGCTATAGGACCCGGGCCAACGGGGCAAACAGGTTGTGGGTGGGGTGTTCGGTTGGATGGGTTTTGATTTCCAGAATATGCTTGTTATCTTAATTCACATTGTTTGCATTATGTATGTGTATTGATGTATTAAGAGCAAGGAAATATGCTTCTAATTCATATTCATTTTATCACGTTTTCGCGTACACTCAGAAGGGGGGCGTTGATGGGGGGGGGGGCAAGTGGGATACGTCGAATGAATGTCGTACCGCATGAAATTCGCCACACAGGAGGTGAGCGAAGAGAGGAACGTAAAGTTCTCTTATAAATATTTACACGCGCATTTCCCCATGAGAATGATTTTTTGAAGGTAATTGCATTCGAGAATGGCAATTATTTCCGCAGACTGTTGTGAATAATTCACTTGGTACCATGAATTTTAAACACGTTCAAGAGGGACTGCTTTTGTTTGTTGCGAATTGCGAATCATTGGTGTTTTTGTTTACGTTTTTGTTTTTTTATTTCTGTTCAGGTGAAATGACTTGATGTGCGTAAGCACAGCTGTCATGGCATATGTTCGTCACTTGAATCGAATCCGATTCATCGGTACTTTGAACATATGTACATATATTGACATCATTGCTTTGATGTTTGGCTGTTTCATTGCACTCAAATGATTTCCAAAAGTGGAAGAAGCTGGTCTTTTGGGCATTAAGTGGCTGGATGAAGTCAAAGGGTAATTGTTAGATCTGACTGCTGCATTGACATTAAAATATCAGTAACATGGGTGACTCCTGGACCAAGATTCTTCAGCAACCACTAGTCTTGTGCGTGCTGAACTAAGGGGACCTGCAATTTTGTGCCAATTGCGAACGGTAAAGTTTGAGAAGTTGTTTCTCCGAGCACTTATGAGTGAGCTGTGGATTATGGAAGTTATTTGTGTCGCACGGCAAAGCATGTGATGTGTATGGGCTAATGTCAGTTCCATACCCATGGTTATAGACCGACTAACTATGATAATGAAATCAAAAAGTGGCAATTATGAATGTTGAGTTCTTGCGCCTTCTGTTGTTATTTACCTGGATTTACATGGCCTCTGAACAAATGGGATGCATTCATTCTTCAAAATGCATTCACTCCAAGGATATACGCACTCAGCAATGGAATGAGTAAAAATTCCGATGAAAATTTGTTACTTAGGATTGCTGCAATAACCGATTCAAAAAAGTTAAGCCTTGAATTAGAGTTTCACGTGAAAATCGGAGTAGGAAAAATAAAACACTTTAGCTAGTCGTAAAAGAAAAAAAAAAATACATAATTTAAGCCGTATACCCCACCAAAAGCACTAGCTGTATTAACATAGTTTTTGGTTAAGTTTATTAAGGAAATTGGGAAATGTTCGTTTGCTTTTTTTTGGGACACATTTTTGTTCACTGTCAGCTCCCTAAATTTTTGAAGATTCAAAGTGTCTTCTTGTGAAGCCGAGATTTATTTTGCCCATTGAAGACAAATGATAAATGCTTGGGTAACATGCTCTGTTTTGATTTTTGATAGACGAGACTTGACTTGGCTTCTACATTGTTGCAAATAGACACCTGTTCCATATCGTTTTTGGCAAATCTAAATGCCTTACTTCTCTGTGACAAAAGTTTCGGTGAAAAATAGCTCTTGAACCTAGTCATTAATGGATACCATAACTTCGCGGTCAATAATTCACTCACTATCAGAAGAAACCATAAACTTCCTGGACTTTTGTATAGCCTAAGACTAAACTTTGTCTATAGAGTAGGAGGCATATACATATCTACTACATGTGTTGAAAAAACCTTTATTTTACTCTTCAAATTTGAACGGCTGCTTCTATACAAATGTGCCTAAGGTCCCTTTTAGAAGTATATAGTTTATCAAGTTGTCAAGTGCATGGTACTTACTCCATCATGTCGATAACACGTCACAGAAACTGGTTCACCTAAACCTAGAAAATAATATGGAAACAATTTTCAAATTCAAGAAAATCAATTTGAAAATAATTTTACCTCTAGCATAAATGTTGAATGAAACTAGTCTTTAAAATGCGTATACAATCCACTCATTTGTTGTTGACCTTGTACACGACAGGATTTCCTATAGCGAACAATTTGACGTTATGCGTATTAGACACATTAGTGCAAGCAAGTCCTTCTTTTTCTTCCTACCAGCAGCAGTATCTGTTTTCAGAACCCACACATATGCTGTTTCGCAAGAAAATACCAGACCAGACTGGTAACAAGTTTAGCTCTGTAATTTTATTTTCAAATTCGATAGGAAAAGGACCAACCAGTTTTGGCTTATTTGACAGCTTTTTTCCGCAAATTTTAAGCACTCGGTTTCCATTCCGTTTTTCGAAATTTGAAAAACTGCTTTTACTGAGATGAAAACCTCGTGACTTTTCCTTGACGTTTTTGTGAAGCATACATGCGTTTGACTCAAGGATTTGTGTGGAAATGGGCATCTTTTGTTTGTGTTGCCTCTGTAAGCAATTGCAAATGACTTTTTTCCATTCTTGGATACCCGCAAGTTTTTCGAGTTACACGCTTTCCTGGCACAGACCCAGAATTAGATACGAATTTGTTAAGCTCTCTTTTTCTCTATTTACATACTGCAAATGCTTGACTTGTTACACTTGTATGTTTCAAAAAGCGATTTAACCGATGCACCGATACTCAATTTATTTAAATTCTCAGCCTTCTGCTTTTTTTGAGGTACGGTACCCATATCTAAAATAAAACCAATCAAATACCGACCGAGAGAAAATCAGCTGAATGGTGGTAAATTAGAAACTGCATTAGAAAATGCACTTACGATCAACAATTCTGAGAAAAATCGCTGCAAAAAAACGTGACAGTAACACCAAAACGAAATAAGAGATCGTGAATGAAAAGTCCTTTTTTAAACTTGCAATTTTTGTGTCACTAATGGTAAACATTGAGTTGTTGCTTTAACTCAGGTATTGCTTTCATCGAATGGATTGTGGAGTTTCCAGTGCTTTAGCCCAGGTATTGCTTCTATCAAAGGGATACTGCAGTTTCCAGTGCTTTCCAAATGTACCGCAGCTACTACCCATAGTGTAAAATCTACCATGTATTAGAAGCCTTACTCTTTATTTTATTTCTTGTTTCTTCTTGCCTGGACCCTTATGACAACACAATTTCAAGGAATATGTACTTAAAATGACAATGAAGCGTTATAACTGATGACTGTGTCACAATAATGCGTACACAAAGGAGAGTGGGGAGTCGCTTCATTTCATTTATGCGAGCCTTAACGTGATATTAAATGAAATCTCGCATCGCATAGGAAACTAAGATCTACCACACATTTTTTCCAAACCCATCACTTTTTTCTTCTAGATCCAGCACACTCTGAAAATTCAAAGTACCAGTCCTACTTTACTCTACTTTATTTCTGATTCACACCAAAGTGTGCTGTGTATGGGCGCCGCTTTAAAGTCCTTTTCCGCAAGTCGTCCCCCGCAATGGATAATTACACATAATCTCACGTTCAACCCTTTCACTTTCGAACATATTGTTTACGACGCACTCTTCTTCAACTTAAACACCTTTTTTGAAGGGCTTAGAGCTGTACACGAGTTTTAACACGAAATTATCGTCTTAAAAATTACATCACCTCCTCGTTAAATTCAATCGAAATTACCTTCGTCTCTTAGTTTTCGGTTTAGATCTGGCCTTTTATGTCAACGTTTATGAAAGTATTTAAATAAATGAAATGTATGTTCAGTCGCTTAGGCGGGATTGCCGAATTAACAACTCGTCCTCGAATTATATACATACTTAAACAGACAAGTAGTCTATGCAATAATGCAAGTAAAGATAACTTGATTCAGGTCCCACCAAAGAATCGAACACATTTCGATCCACATTGCTGAGGCCACTAAGAGGCTGATATGTTATTTCGACGCGAATTCTCACCGATATCAAGGACCTTCTTTGGCATTGGTGTGTTCATATGTTTAATTGCAAGCCTTACATGTTAATTACATACTAGAGGAAGGACAAGAGCCAAAGTCTCCTTCACCTGGTTGCTTGTTTAATACCCATGTACTGTGCAGTGGAACTGAATGTCAATCTCAACCGCCAACGTCTTTTCATAAATAGTTTCAATTTTGTGCAATTCAGAAACCATGCAAGTGTGCTTACGTATCACTGAGCAAGAAAGTCCATCAAAGCAACTTCCAACTCGGCGTTTGCTTTCCGTCGCCACTCTTTGAAGGTACATCAAGGTCACAGTTGGATTCATTCCCAAAAAGCAGTGTCTTTTGATTTATTTAAAAATAATTAAGATCAAATACTTGTTTTTCAAGGCATACGTGCTGCTTTTTTGCTCAACACTGTAGATAAACACACTTTATTTTCCATTTGAAGGAGACTCGAGCAAATGATGCTCACAAAATTGTATTCGTTTGGCAACGGCAACTTTTCTTTATTGCAGGATACTTCCTGGATCAGTGCTGTTGCTTTGCTGCTCCTCATCATATCCCATTCGTATTCCTTTGTTGTAAAATTTTGATGGGCTATGTGCTCACTTTGAAGTTCGTCGAGAAAGTCGAAACACCAGCGCTCATTCGTTCCGTAACAGCAATTGTGGCTTGATGCAATGGAATACATCCACGGCGCTCCTTTCCCTAGCAACACTCGACTCGACTCTATTCCTTTCTGTGCATATGCACATTCAATGTGTATGCCGGGAGACTGCATTAAATATTTTACATTGTATGAAGTGGTAGTTGCAAGAGCAATGAAGTTTCGGGTATGTTTTGATGGCATGCGGGGGACTGTTGTTGTTACATAAAAAATGTAGGATTTGTTTTTTTTTCCTTGTTCATGTTCAGGGGAGGATTCCTTCAGCAACAACACCCATGCATTATAGTAAGACAGTTTACATTTAAAAAAGTAATACTTTCCACCGCAAGATTGGCGGAGGGAAATTAGTTTGAATGCTTTTAATGCACATGCTCTGGCGGTGAATGTGGGCGAAAGTTTCCTTGGTTTTAAATAGTTGCACGACGGTTTCGAACGGGCGGCGAAGTGTGTTAAAGATTACGAATGTTTACTTTGTGCACTCGGGACCGAAAATCAAATGAAAAGTCGTGTCTGTTTGCTTTTGGGTGAAACTTGTGCTGCGGAGAGGTTGAACTTTATTTTGCGCAATTACTTTAAAAGCACCATTTCACGTGTGTCTTATTCAAATTGTGATTCATACGATAGATGTGGTTACATTACACTGAATCCGATGTGCATCGGATCTTAGTTGCGACTTGACTGCTTTCAATGTTGATATGGCAAAGTGTCGAGAGGGAAGAGGCTTAGTTGAATGGGGACGTGGCTTTGTGTTGTATAGCTCTTGAAAGTATTTATTTCTTGGAAGTCGACTGCAATACATTAAATAATGCTCGATATATTATATGTATCTTAACATGTTTCAATGATCAGTGACATGTAAAGGGTTTTTTTCTTAGAGGTATATAACTTTAAGTTGGCAACGCTATTTTAACTGGCGGCCATGATTATTGACTTTTTCGTTCATCAATTGAACAACCATGATGTGCAGGAGTTGTGCTTTCAACAAGACGACGCAACATGTCATACAGCTCGTGCCACAATTGTTTTATTGAATGAAACGTTGGTAACCGCATAGTTTCACGTTACGGACCCGTGAATTGGCCTCCAAGGTCGTGTGATTTAACGCTGCTTGACTATTTTCTGTCGGGATACGAGAAGTCATTAGTCCACGCCGATAAGCCCGAAACGATTGACTCGCCGCGTTATTGCCGATATACGACCACAACTGTTGGAAAATATCATCGAAAATTGGACCGACCATCGTCCGAGCCAGTCGTGGCGGTCATATGCCAGAAGTCACATTTAAATTATAATACCGGAATATGATCTTTCGAATAAAGTTAATTTCATATCAATTTAAAAGAACCATCTGTGTTTTATTCCATTTCAAAGTTCTATACCTCTTTCCCTTTATTTCATCGTGGAATGACTTACACCGAACGATCTACTACTGCGTCTAATTTTCGGGGAGTGAATCTTGGAAAAGCTGGAGGAAGATCTAACTGCTTTTTATACGAATGTGTCAGTTGCCTATGCGAATAAGCCAGCGCCAAATGCAGACATGAAATACTCAAAAAATGACTTAAACTTAAAACTCATCCTCTAATTATATTAATGTGAGTGGGACTAGCTTCTAGCGCAATCACTCGTATTGTTCTATCACAAGTGGATCGGACCTATAACTTAAGCAGACCCCGAATGGCGGAGTTTAAAAAGCTTGGGAGATTCTAGTTCTTTCAGTACTGTCAGTGACTCGGGATAGTTAGGCAAAGTATACTATTGCTCTTCTTGAACTATGAAAGATAATTCATTTATGATTATTTCTAGCATCATGGCCATAGATCTCTATGAAAACATTAAGAATAAATATGTATAAAATATAGATTTCCTCCCATCGAGTACCGCCATTTATCGAAGTAGTCGTACCATGCTTTCATTCGGTCAAGTTATGAAATGACTATATCAGACGATTTTGTCTATGTTTCTCTCATTCTCTATTCTCGTTCCGATATTTGGAAGCAATTTAAAAAAATGGATAAAAAGAAAGTGTTAAAGCTCGAAAGCTGATATCATATCTGCACTTTCGACACGGGTGCCCCATACATTTCGCTTCCCTTGCCTACATATCTCGCAGTCATCGTCGTAGAATCTGACGAATTACCAAACATCAGAACTCCTGAGAACAAAATACAAAAGCTGAGGTCCTGAACTGAGCTTTAAACGGCAGAATTCTCTTGTTTAACTTAAACGGTAAAACAACTCAGAACTCACTTCAAGGTTTAAAAGAAACTGCGAAACCGAATAAATCGTGTCCTGCACTTTCAGGTGGACTCAATTAAGTTCTAGAGCTTCTTTGGGTCGTTTTGAATTGTAGTTCTTTTTCCATGAACGTCGTTTAGTGTTTAATACTCTTCTGCTTGTTCCAGAACTGGTTTCTTTGTTTAAAGATCCATTTGTGTCAAGGTTTGGGTCCACACTGTTAATCTATAATGGGGGGAGGGTCCAATGAAGACTACCTGCCTTTTCATTACCTTTGTGCTTTTCATGCACAACAATTCGCTTTGGTCTCTTATTTAATGCCAGAGTATCCAGTATTTTGTGACATTCCCAGACAGGCTTAGAGTCGAATGAGTACCTCTTGAGCGCTTTAAGAACCGCTTGGCTATTTGAGAATATATATATTTTGATGTTGGTGTTTTTCCTGTCGCTAATGCGATGTGCAGCTTCGTTGATTGCAAACAATTGAGCTTGAAATATTGCTGTTTCCTTGCAGAGAGGAATGTGTAGGTTGTACCTTGGTCCAGCCTCTACTTTGTTTTTAGATTTCGATCCATCTGCATACCATTTTGAGGCGCCATCATTCACCCAAGTGGGGTTGTTGTTCCATTCCTCCCTACTTGGTCTGAGTATCTACTATCTACTTCATAGTAATTTTTAAAGATTAACTCAGGGGACATCAGGTCACTTTTCAGAACATCTTCGCTTCGCTGGAAGTGCTTCAAGCGGAACGGTGTCGTCTTCCTCATTTTAAAAGAAATAAGGTCCGATGATGCTTGCTATAAACTCCGCCGAGAAGATGATTTTTGGCCATAATCCTGTTCTCCGGCAGAGCAGCTGCTTCTTCGAACGGAAAGGGCTATGCTTCGGTGGTTTGGTCACGTGACACGAATGTCCCCATCATCACGACTTCTGAGGCGGGCGTTGAATGCGATTCCATCAGGTAGGCGACCGCTTGGCAGACCCAGGACGAGGTAGTTGGACAAAGTCCAAAAACTTGCCGGGTTACGCTTGGGCATTGCTCCTGATGAATTAGAGTCGATGGCGGAGGATCGAGTTGCCTGGAGATCTCTCGTGCGTGGTTTACCCCCGCGACCCCTTTAGTGGATCATGCGGGTCAGAAGGTGATGATGATGAGGGCCTACAATTGTGGGGATTGACACTAAGCAGATCAATTTAAATTCAAATTTCTTCTTTAAGAACTTCTAAATGTCGAACAAAGTTTCCTTCGTTGTCCATAATAGTAGGCTTATTTTACAGCTTAAACTTGTAGAGTTGTGGGATGTTATGATTTCCATAGTCCATTTGGACGTGTAGTTGCAAACAACTTCTTGTCACCATTTCTTCGCACAAATTGCGCAGCCGCACAAACATGGGGTTCGATGTCATCCAAATGATGGCAGCGCAAAAGCGAACTCGCTTCCTATTGTTTCAGGCCAATTAACGAGGCAGCTACAGCATCCTTTTCATATTGTTCCCCGAACGGCAAGAACAACTTACATTCATCGCCAAACTGGTCTGCGCCCACATTTCAAATGTTAAATTTCAAAGTTCATCCTTACGAATCATATTTTACAAAAGACAACACGTTTACATTGCACCATTAAATATGCAAAGCATCCTAAGTCTAGACACGAACATAATTCCCATCCAATCTGAACAATGCTGTGGATGCAGGAACAGACACGCTGTACTGCCGAAAGGCACAAAACGAAAGCACATGTAAGATGTAAATTAAATGGAAAACATATCAAAGAAAACAATAGTAATGACACACATGCAGTTTTAATATCACTGCCAAAACGACTGTGCTCCGTTCGGTCTTTTTGGATTGTTTGGAACGCCCACGTTTCTGTAGCTCACTACATTTTCATTGTCATGTTCAGAAGCGAAGGATGTGTGTGTGTGTTGGGTGTAAGTGCTTTGTATCTTTTCAATTTTACTATGAAACACCTTGCAGACTTCTTCCCAGAAGGGATACAAAGTGAGAATCTCAAGATTGCAAACAAAATTCATTATTCAGTACATAAATTCGTCCGGGACCCTTCGAAGGTACGATACGAATGAAAGGTGGGTGAGATGAAATGATGAAATGAACTCTTTGTTGTGTTGACGAATATAGCTATTCCATCAGCCTTGGATGTGAGTTTTCACGTACACAATGGCATGAGGAGCAGACCTTTTTCCTCTCTTTGAGGCTTTTTCATCAGTGTTGTCCATTGTCCTTTGTCCATTGCACTGTTGTTAATTCAAAGTCAAATAAAGATTCTTAGGCGTAGTGTTAAGGTATTGTCCTTAAGTAGCTCATTGAATTTCAAAAATTTAAGAAAAAGCCGCTGCCATCCTTGCGATGGTATTGTTTATTGTTAGAAAATGGAAAAGCCAAATAATGAATCTTTATGTATTTTGCAAATCCATACAAGGTCCTGTCTAAATTGAGCACTTTCAGGCCGTATCGATGAACTGTCTGAAATTTGAGAGGAAAGCAAAAACTTCATGTGCAAATTTATAATCCGATGTGCTTTTCTGCCTCTCATGAATAAGATAAAAGCAGCCGCAGCCAGTTTCAATCATCATTTCCTTTATCCTTAGCCACCACAATCCTTGGCTAGCTGTCTTCGATCTGTTAACGTCATATTCCAGTGTGTGCGCTGCTTAAACACCAACTGATCTTTGACATTTCTCTTGAAGTACCCAACTGCTTATAAATCTCCCGCATCTCATCATGCCCTAGAAAAGCACTGAAGTAAATGTCTTTGTTTAATTCCTAACATGAACAGGTTTCATAGTTCACGGCTTCATTTCTATCGAATCAGTGACAATGTTCCAATCTGCCAAGAAAAACCTTTTTAAACTTCGCCGTTTCGATTCGACCTAAAAGTGTGAGGCTTTTCCATACGTTAGAGAGCAACATGAGCGGTACCTAGAGAATCGAGGCGCAGGTCGGAATGTAGGACTGCTCAGTGCCTCAGTTTTGTGTGGAAACTGAGGCACTCTTTAAGCGGTTCCTATCTTTAAATTTAAATAAAACAAATTCTGATATCATTGACTTTTTTATTCGATTGAATGCCATTATCGATGCCATTATGGATGGAATTTAACATCGCTCAAATCTCCGTCGCTGCTTCCCTGGGTGGCGCGCATCCGAAATGTCAAATTTTCTATGACTCTGGCGTATAAATCAGTCTAAATTTTGTCGATAGCATGGGTTATGTATAGAATTGCTACTTCAGCAGACCCAACAAAAAAGTATAACAGGGTCACATCGCACGATCTCGGTAGTCAGTTCACATCACCTCCACGTGAGCTGATCATGCCCTCGAATCGCTCTTGCAGAATTTCGTGACCTGTGTGGCATGTAGCGCCGTCATGTTGAAACAACATGTCATTGGTATCCAAATCATCCAATGCAGGCCAAAAGAAGTTCGTAATCATCGACCTATAGCGGTCGCCGTTGATGGTGATGGCCTGACCAACGTAGTTCTCAAGGAAATATGAACCAAAGCTTTGACTTTTTCGGGATGCATTGGACGCTCTTGGATCTCATATAATCGACACTTTTGTTTGTTGATGTATCCAGAAATGGGCATCATCTTATGGTGACCGAAAAATGGGCAAAGCACGCGGAAAAATGCTCGAACCGAACAGCAATTTTTTATAAAACCCCGGCTGCCGGCCTGATAAGTAAGTAAGTATATGACTTACTTACTTATCAGGCCGGCGACCCGTGGAGGGTCCGAGCCTGAGCAATTGCTGCCTTCCATCGTTGACGGTCCTGGGCACGCTGCTTCCAGTCATCAAGACCAAGCTGTCTTGCATCCGCGATTACTTGGTCTTTATACCGGAGATTCGGTCTTCCTCTCCTTCTCGAACCAGTAGGCTCGGATTCAAAGACCCTCTTCGCTGGAGCATTGTTGTTCATGCTCTCGATGTTGCCGAGCCTGTGCAGTCGACGGATCTTTGCCTTCCGGACTACATCTACATCCTGGTGCAGCTCATAGAGTTCGCGGTTATGTCTTCTCCTCCATTCGCCTTCCTCGCAGACGGGACCATATATCCGTCGTAGAACTTTTCTTTCGAAGGTACTAAGAATCAGCTCTGCAGTTTTGTTTAGCGTCCAGCTTTCGGCTCCATACAGCAGGACTGGCAAAATTAGAGTTTTGTGGAGCATGATTTTGGTCCTTCGAGTCAGGAGTTTTGAGCCCAGTTGTTTTGACAAACCGAATTAGCACCGGTTGCCAAGAGCGATTCTACGACGGATCTCCACTGTGATGTCGTTTGTGGAGTTCATGTTTGCTCCGAGGTAGACAAACTCCTTTACTACCTCGAAATTGTAGCTGTCGATCGTGAAATTTTGTTCAAGGATTTGATCAAATGCGCGTGTTGTAAGTGATAATGAATAAATGACAGATGTAGCTCCAACAATATGGTCGCTATCAAATGTCACAGTTCCGAAGTCCCTATTGGATGGCTCTTTACTTCCGCGACGTGTTACTGCTTTTGCTATTTTTCGTTACGTCTTTTTGTAGCACTACAGTTCGGAGTGGATCTGCACCTCGATCAACAAGCTTCTTCAGCCGGCGCGATTTTGGTCCACTTGCCTTCAGCTGAGTACAGAAATTCGATTTACGGTATTCTACAATTGTGTACCCTACATTAGAAGAGGCTTGATAAATTTCGCCATTGACAGTTGACATAAGACTGTAGGCCCCATCCACTCGTGGTAGAACAATACGAGTGGTTTCTGTAAAAACTAGATCCAAGTCCTCCTCGGACTGAGGTGCCCTTTTGGCCACCGCGAGAGACCACTAGATTATTTTCTGTGCTCCGGTCCTTTCCTTGGTTGCCAGTGTGTCCTGGTACCTAGCATAGGGTAACCGTGTTGGGCAAGGATATCCAACTGACCCTTGTTTGCATAGCATAACCAGTTTCAACCACAAGTTGTCTGTCGCTATCGCTTTTATTGCTGCTTGGCTGTCGCAAAAAATGAAAATGGATTTGTTGGTTATGTTGTGTTCTCTCAGCGCGAGTGCTGCATCGTGGATCGCAGCCACTTTAGCTAGGGAAACACTCCAGTTGTCTCTTAGTGTTTGAGATTTTCGAAAAGGGCACAGAAGGCCCCTGCGCTTGTACCCGTTTTTGAGCCGTCATTGAATAGAGATAATTCCCCTCCTGCTAATACCAGTTGTTCTTGCCATTGTTTCCATTGAGGGAAAAGTAAGTGGAAGATTTTCTTCTGCGCTAATGTTGGCGGTAGGTATCCATTTGAGTATCAAATGATATGACATTAAAATGAATTAATGTCTTTTTGAAAATTCAGGCAGACTGAGTAAAAGATAGTACGCCAATAAATTGTGTGTCATCTGCAAACATTAGACATTCGGACAATTTTAAGACGTTGGGGCCATCATTCGCGAATAAAACGAACAAAAGCGTACCCGAATGACTACTTTGAAACAATTTATTAAATATGTTTGAATGTTGAAATTATTCAAATTTATCTTCATCCGAATAATCACATTGGCCATCCTCTATTCGAAGTGAATAATGAATATAAATGAAGAAGCTTCTTAGATCGCTCGAATGTTAGACGATTTCTTGGCGTAGAATGTACATGCGACCAACTTGAAAAAAACTCTCTTGCAATCGCTTTCTCGAATGAGCAATGCAGTTTGACATTGCTTTTCGAATAGGTCACAGAAGACCCTAGCGTCTATAACCGCTTTCGTTTTTGAGCCGTCAGTGTACAGAGAGAATTTATCACCTCCTCCTGCTAAATACCAGTTGTTTTTGTCATTCCAGTCAGAGAAACGTAAGTGGGAGGTTTTCTCCGGAGCTAATGTTAGTGGTAGGTACTAGGTAGTTAAAATTGAGGCAATCCTGAGCAGAAATACTACTCTAACAAATTGGATGTCATGTGCAAACATTAGATAGGTGACCAAATTAAAGATAAAATTAAATTTTTTGATATGAAGAAGTTTTGGCCGCAATTTTGTGCCAGAAATTCATGAGACTGTTATGCTAGTGGACAACACTCATGGTTCCCGTCGTCGAACGGTGCGCACAGATGAGAATGTGGCTGCTGTGGGCTTCTTCGAAAATGATTCTGGAAACAACGTTTCGGTCAACAGTAAGCGTTACAGAGCAATTTCAACCAACTTTTTTTCACTGAAGACATGGATTTGAACGAACTCTGGTTCATGCAAGATGGCACGCCATGCCACACAGCCCATGGCACAGTCGATCCTTTGCGCACCGAATTCCCAAATCGTGTTATCAGCCGTCTTGGCGATGTCAATTGGCCGCCTCGGAGCCGCGATTTGATCCGCTTGGCCTTTTTTTTGTGGGGAACCGTGAAGGACCGTTGTTATGCCAACAATCCGGAAACGAAACAAGCACTTAAGGCCCATGTCATCCAAGCAATCCGTGAGCTACTGCTCGAAACCATCAGCAAGGTTTCCGAAAATAGGGGTGACAGAATGCGCTACTGCGAAGCCAGCCGAGGCAGCCACTTGAACGACGTTGTATTTCATAAATAATGGGAATGTTTGTTCTTACTAAGAAAGCCATAATGCATGGAAAAAATTAGTTTTGTTCATGTTATTGCATTTTTAAAAAAGAAACATGTATTTGGGCCACCTTTTGTGCATGTACATAAACTAGAAAATGAAATAAATCTATTTTCTTTTTTAATTCTCAGTAGTAAGTGGCATCTAATTAAATCGCATTCAAATTCCCTTTCCTAGGACGGAGCTACTTAGTGATTTATTTCACATCTGTGCCAAAGAGAGCCTTAGTACAAAATGCGACTGCTTTAGGTGTCGCACGACACATAAGGCTTTCGAAAACATAAGCTATTTAAAATGCACTGTATATGCAGTCTGAACTGGAGTTCTCTCCTCGCACCGCTGACAAATCAAACCACTCTGATAGTGGAATCTGATTCAGAAAACGACATTATTCTGGTATTCTTTCATCGGTAAAATACACACTCAATAATGGAAAAATTATTCCACCCTAAGTATCCATTATTCTGAGAGCGCGAGTGCATGCGAGACGGGACAGTGAATCGCAGTCGTTCATTCTGCAGTGTCCTCCTAACAATGGCATCACATCAATGTCCCATTTTCAATTTCACATTTGCCACACGAGCGAGACGTAATGGACACACATCATCATTCCCACATCTCACTCGTCCATTTTTCTTGGAGCATTTTTGAAATTTAAATTATTACACGTGAGTGATTTAGGAATGGTACGACGAGACCGTGAGTGTCAGTCCTGAAATTATGATGTGAGATACATGCACTGACGTAGAAGTATCTAAGAGCAGCTCACCACAGATGGATCTCTTGGGGTTGCATGGAGTCGTTAAGGGAAAATGTTTTGACTTCTGACCGCTGAGATGTGAGCTTGTTTCATTTTAGTTTCGCTTCGTTGTGCACGGACGCCACGTAGTTGCGACTGTGTTAAGGATATCCAGCGAGGAAGACAATTATCGTAGCACAACAAGACCCTCAGCACGCTAACCAACCCCTGAATCTGGTCACAAAATAGTTTATGTTGATGTGCTTCCCTGACGCACGTTTTTGTTTTGTCCCCCTTCTTCTGAAGTCGCGCATTTCTAGACACACTTTAACGACTTCTATGTGTGTGTGTGTGCGTGTGTGTACTTGAAGTTTAAATGATGCCATTAGTCCGGGGGGAAAGTAGAAAAATTAAAAGAACACGTCCAAGTGTTTAATAACTAGCCAAGTAATGAGGTGCAGTCTCGAGAAAGGTTATGACTGTATGGCCGGAATGAGGAAACGGCTCCTCTGGCTGTAAGAAATAATTACACTTCTGGGACAGTTTCGCAGTTTCTTGGGTCTTAACACTCCCCTACTTACTTTAAGGATGGAACAATCAAATGCAGGTCATAATTAGAAGAATGCTTTTGAGGGCAACGACCCAGTCTGAAACATAAAACACTCGCTAAACAAACACTCCCAGCAATCACGTCCACAAGAGAATAAAGAAGGCAAATATCGCCTTTAATTCAAAGGGCTGTAAAGAGCCGAATCCCTTTTGGGTGAACGGTAGTAAATCAGATGGTTTCCAGTTCTAAATTTAAATGAATTGGTAGGAAATAATTTGCAAGCATTAATTAGCCCTAACTGTCGGAGCTAAAGAAGAAGCTGAGCCTCTAGTGCAATCCAATTTAAGACGACGATATCATCTTATCAAAACGAATTAAGACCGATCATAAAATTCAACATTGGCTTTAAATTCAACGAAGAACCGAAAAGACCCTATGGACAAGAGTGTCCTGAAAGTAATTGCGCCTTAATACTGTGCAAGCCGAAAATGCTATTCGATGTGAAGCAAAAGCGTCGCCTACAAGACACATCCAGGATATCGAACAATGAAAGTGTTTTCCTCGAGTTGTAAGGCTTTTCGTGAAGTCTCTAAATGATAACAAATCAAATCGACTTCAGATTCAAACGTTTTCGAAGTCATTGCTATGCAGCAACTTGAGTAGCATTCGAAGTTGTCGATTATTTCCAATTAAGTTATGACCAAATGTACATCTTATGGATTCTTAAGATAGGCAGGAACAGCAGGACCTTTACGGAGCACTGGATTAAACCTACCAAATACGAACACCTTCCCCTTAGCTGCCATTGCCGGCAATCCAATTCGTTGTCAAAATCCTAAAACAATCCTTTGGATGTACACAGCGATTGTTAGGGCCATCTGGAAACATGGCAGCGTAGTATGGTGCCAGGTTTCCCTGAAATCCACCAACCTAAAGCTATTAACATGAATATAGAGACTTGCATACCTAGGTGTTTGAGATCCTACAAGACCTTGTTCCACTCGAGCCCTACATCCAGACTACCGCTGCAAAGAGCTCTATCATGAGCATGTAATCCAAATACTGGCTCTCAAGCTCTACTGGGCATGCAACTATACCTAAAATACTAAACATTTAAACATTTTGAGAGTGACTACTAACTCCAATTTTTCAACTTTCGGTGTTATTTTCTGACAAGGGAGAAGTGGATAACAAAGAGAATGAATAAAGCGGCCAAAATGATACCACCGGCTGATATTTCCATTCTAATAGACAGTGAAGCGGCCATTAAGCAGATCGGCAATAGAATCAAGTCTAAGGTGGTCGCAGGGTATCGCGAAGAGCTCTAGGTTATCAGCACACAGCACTCGATTACTCTCTGCTGGTTTCAAGGTCACAGGGACATAGGCAATGAGGCAGCAGATGGACTTGCCAGGAAAGGAGCCAAAACCGAACCATCCCAGGCAATCCTATGTATTCAACCACCTCTTCCAGAAGTTAAGAAGAAAGTGGATGACAAAATCATAGAGCTAGCTAATGGAAATTGGAACTCTCTATCCACTTGTGAGACAATTTGGATGGTATGGCCCAAGATAATATAATATGGGTGGCGCTACAGCCCGTAGAGGGCCAGTGCCTAGTTTCTCCACTCGTCTTGTGCGTGCTATTGTTCCTATCACTAGTGGAAGGGACCTGCAGTTGAATGCCGACTCCGAATGGCCAATTTTGAGAAGCTTTTCTAGACAGTTATACTCAGTGACTCGAAAGAGGTGGGGCCGTGAAAAGTATTTCTTGTCGTACCAGGAATCGAACCTAGACAGGTAGGTCCAAGTGCATAGGAGTCGACGAACATACCCACAACGCTACGGGCCACCACCGCCATGGCCCAAGATCAATAGTGCAAAAACCGTAAAACTCATAAAAATGTGACAAAAAATTGCTAAGGATGCTAGTTGGGGCTCTAACTGGCCATAACCATTTGAAGTACCATGAAAATAAATTGGGACTTACCCATGATTTTGTATACAAAGGCTGTGGTGATGAAGAAGAAATAGCCTCACTCCAGCCTCTACCAGTTGAGGCACACAACAATGGGAGGACTTGTCTTCCAGGAGCTAACCGATGACTCTTAACTTTAATTTTAGGCTTATAAGGATTTCAGGATGGTACGAATAGTAGATACGAATAGTACGGTGTAAAGAGGAATCATCTATTCCCCCTTGGTGATTTTCTTATTAATTGCGCCAAGTTCTCTTTTCTTCTTCTTTTGGCTCTAGAAAGCCTCAGCCAACAAGCTTCTCCAACTGGCACTATATTTAGGCAAAAAATAGTTGGTTGAGGTCCGTCTCCACTCTTGTGCGCCTTAGGTTCCGTGGGCGTCATCTATTGCGTTGTCCAACTGGTTCGGAGTCGAAGACACTTTGGGCTGGAACAGTGTTATCCATGCGCTCTACATGGCCTACCCATCCTAGTCGTTGATTATATAGATGCCTGGCTAGACTTATGTCGCTGTACAGCCCGTACTGTGCGTGGTTGTGTGTATATTCTTCTCCCAGTACCATCAACGCAAACCGGAACAGAGATAGAAAAGTGAACTTTTCCCTTAAACATACCAAGGGCTTCTTCATCTGCTCTTGAGATTGCCCATGCTTCCGCACCATCGAGGAGGACAGCAATGATCAAGGTATTATATTATAATGTCAGCTTGGTCCTTCGAGAGAGGGTTCTACTACCGAGGTAGACGAAGTTCTTCATTACCTCAAATATCTGCTTATGGTGACGTTTTTTCTTCTAAGTTACGATTGACACGAGCGTAATGACACAAGCCGGCTCCAATGCCCACACAATGCTCCACATTAGTCTAACTAAAGTCTACTGAGTGCGAAGGGCGTTCATCTTACCCAACCCCCAACCACTTAAATGAATTAATTTAATAACACGCAAAGCAAAAAAGCAATTATATCGAATGATGGATCAATTAATTATACAAAATATTTAAGAGCTACTGCGGGCAATGATCGGATTAGCATTAAGCTGTAAATCCATGTGAATGTTCAACTATCACACGGGATAAGCGCATTCATTTTTTGGCATGTTACAGAGTTTTGTATCTGAGAGGGTGCGCTTTTCACGACGAAATTGAAAATTAATGATTTAATATTTAAATTGATTCAGTTGCCGCGCTGAAGAACATATTATGAAAGTTATGTAATTACTACGCGATTATCACACCAACGAAATCCGCACTTACCACATCCCCTAGTTATTGATTTGTTAATTGGTTTGGTTGAGTTGCCTTTGCTCTTAAATGTCTCCTTCAACTATTGAATGGCGGGTATTCATGAACAAAATACGTGAAAAAAAGAGGCTTTAAATTTTCGAACGATTTATTATATTCCATTTATCATTTTGTGCGAATCACCTACGTCTATAGCCACAACGAAGAGGGTGTTTGATAAGTTTCAGACAAATCATGAGCTACAGCCCGAACATTGAATTCGATGCATGGCAATGCTGATACGGCTTGACAATGAATTTAGACTATACACTGTGCCGCGACATGGCCTGCGCTCCAACTATCTGTAAACAGGACACCAACTGGAGATGAAGAGCAAGTGAGTGTTAGGATTCACGAGATATTCCTCCACGAGATATTCCTCCACGAGATCCATTCACCCAAGGCGTCCCGAATGGCAGAACCAACACCTTGCACGATCTTCGAGAAGTCCGTGGGAGAACCCAGCACCAAAGACATGTCTGAGGTGGTGCACACAAATGGAGAAAGACATCAACCAAATTGTCAGAGATCACAATAGCTTAAGAGGCTAGTTGGAGAGAGAGACACATTCACACCCGATTTGTAGCGCCACACAAGGTTAGGTTAGGTTAGGGTGGCAGACTGCTGGTTGGCAGCAGTCACGCTTAGACCACAGTGGACTCATTGTGTGTCTGATTGATAAAGCGGTGTAGATGACTGATACTAATGCTACTTAGTTCCGTCAGGTTGTTGAAGTAGTAGGCGTCTAAGAGACTTCTTCTACGGGAAGAGAGTGCACTGCGGTTACACAGAAGATGTGCAATAGTTTGTTCCTCCTCCTAGTCTCTGCATCTTCTGCAAAATTCATTCAGTGGTCCTAATCTGCAGGCATTTGTTCTAATTGCACAATGAACGATTATGACGCCGATAATGGTTCTAAGATTCGATCAACTCATTCTGATCAGGCCTCGTGAGCGTTCTGGATCAATAGTAGGCCATAGCGGTTTTGTAGTGATTCCCATTGCTGTTAGATCATCTCCGATTTGTGTGAGCATAGTATCCATGCTCCATTCGGAACGAGGACGGAGCTAGCGCCCTTTCTAGCGAGTTCGTCCGCTTCACAATTCTCTGGAACGTCATAATGTTTCGGCGCCCACATAAGTTGTATGCTAATAGACTTGGACATCTCGTTGAGAGATAGGCGATAGTTCAGTTGAAAGTGAATGCGCTCAGGGATTTGATAGCTGCCTGGCTGTCAGAATAAAATCTCGAGCACTTTATACAGGCCGACGCCGACGGTATTTGTAACGCTACACTGAAGCACTTATACTCAAAATTGAGTCCATTGTACTACCAGCAGCAAGGAAGGTAAGTGGGCTGCCAGCGAAATCGCCAGAACACTTGTGGTACCCATAGTCAAACTACTCCCACTGATCGACAACTCCAGTGATAGTGCCGTAAATTTGATCCGAACGGGAAATGGTGACTTGACCAGATTTAAAAACCGGATAAAGCGTATTAACTCTGTTCATTGCGGTGTTAGGTTTCTACATTGTTGTGGTAGATTCAGCCCAGAGCTCATAGTAACAACTTCAAGTCAAATTCTCGGTTTCGAAGAACGTGACGTGGACCAACCACATGTCTTACTTGACAGTGACGTAACTTCCAGACGTTTACATTGTCCCTACTCTTCCAGGCAAATGAGAATGGGTGAAGTTTTCTGCTTTTCTTAGCCTTCCGTAAATATTTAATCTCTCCACCGATAGCTTACACAAATATTCACTTTGTCACTGTACACGTTTTGATATGAAATATTTGATATTTATGTATTGAAGGACAGATCCATTGGCAAGGTTGCGTAGAGCATCACATATTATTCCTTGTAGGTCATCTCCCAGCGGGTGCTTAGTGTAACTCTGTATCACTTGTGTATCAACACAACAAGGTGTTCGAATGTCTGGCTATAAAGCACTTAAGATGCATATGCCAACAGTATGTGTCTTCACACTTGTGCAACATTGTAAACATCCTGCACCACTAGCCGACGATGTCGGCAGTAATTATTATTTTACAGCAGATGCACGCTGCACACTTGACTCAATAGAATGTGTCCCTTTAAACAGGACAGACAGAATGCTCGTCAGCCAGTCTGCCTATGGTCTGCAGACCTCGACGGCAACGCATGCCATGAACAAAAGGTTGTTGTGTCAGAGCAAGTACCCTATCGTCGTTCACTCTGATCTGACGGTATCGAAACATCCAAGTGGACTCTCCTGCTTGTTGAAGACATATCGGCACAACGTTGTGGGGTGGTGCCAACATGCCAACATGGGATGTCCCACAGGAGCGACACACATGAACAGTCTCAGAGTATCTCTCATCTGCACAATATATATTTCAGCAGGAGACACACCGACACACACTTCTGTCATTCGGTGGAGTGAAGTGTCGAAAGCACGTGAGCCATCTGATTTCATCTCATGTTGTCCCCAAGAAACAGGACGTGCAAAAGATTGAAAGCCATACCCCGATATCCGATGGAAATATTGTCTTTTCAGATTAGGTGCGCCCGAGTCCCAAGCAGAAAGGGGTTGTCCTCTGGCAGCGTCCATGTTCTTTGATGTAAATGCAAATCAGGAATCGGATAAGATGTTCGGGTATTTTCAGATATTGATATTGGAGATTGAATGACAACTTAAAGGAACCCTCTCGACACAGCATTGTGCTGTGATTGAAAATCGAATTTTAATTAAGCACAGTCTGGTTCCACGTGCACGTCGCAGTTGCAGACACAAAACCGGTATACGTTTCAGACAGATGCACCATGTCTTCAAATTTCGAACATAAATTCCATAGAAACTGGTCGTCACACAACTGAAGAGAATGCTAACTTTATTCGGTGTGTCCTTAAATGGAGCTCTTGAAGGCTCTTGAAGGCAAATGGATGTGTGTGTTTGTTTGACGCAAATAATCAGATATTTGAATATTGTGGTGTTTTTTGTTTTCATTTAGGACTGCATCTTGATTTGTGTTTTCACTCCATGCTGTGCTGGATACTTAAATATAATCACACACATTGTGGAATTCAGATTTTGCTTTGGGTAGCACAGATTATAGCTTTAAGCTATGTCTATATTTTATTTCACACAAGTTCTATTTATATAAGCTACAAATGGAGAAAAGAACACCAGATTAAGAGGATCAAACTTTTAAGTAAGCAAATACTCGATTCTGGCAAATATTTTCTTAGGCTGGTAACACAAATGGGCATTTCTTAAATAGGAACGAAAATTTATTGTGAACCACAAGGGATGAATGTAGCGATTTTTGATTTTGTTGAGCAAAGACGTTGCATTCTGCGATTTGCGGCAGGAACGTTAATAATTTTGCAGAAGGTCTTCATGGACAAGGTTATTCCTCAAAAAGAAACGAATCGCTTAACCATTACATCGTTTCAACGAAACAACGCGAGGAGATAGTTGACGCTCTACATTGAAAACAGCCGTTCAGTTGTGTTAAACCGTAGTGCATACCGCCGCAGCCAAAAACCATCGTCTGACAACACCATTCGGCGTTTAGTGTCGAATTTTGTTGACCACGGGAGATTGTTTACAAGTCGTTCATCAACGTCCAAGACACTCCAACGAACTCGATAGAATTGAAATACAGTCTTGCATCACTCGACACGACTTAAAGGCACCGTGACAAACCTAAGACTCCTTCCGACTGCCAAGAGTCCATCGGAAAGATTTTTAGACACGCCTAACAGGCTCATAAATCTTATATGACTTTTGCCAAATTAATACTACTTTACACATGCTCACGTGTACAATTTCAAGCCAACAGGAAGAAACCAAATATAAAACCCATGCCAAGTCTACTGGGGAATGAATGGCTCGATTTGTTTCGACACCCCTTCCCCCATTCCCGCAAACGTTCGTGATTGTTTTGTTGCCTATCACAGTGATCGGTTGTATCTGTGTCCATAAACCTTTTTAGACAATAAAAAAGAAAGTAAGGAGAACAAAAGAAGAAACAAATTGGAAACATGACCCTATTCCTTAAGGTACCAAGGAAATAATGAACATCCTTCACACCCTCATCATGCATGGGTAATTTCATTTGGGAATACACAAACTTTAGTTGTAGACCGAAATTAATTAACTTTAGGAACCGCCGATGAGGCGAACACGTTACACGTTACGAGAGCTTATGCCAAAGTCATATTCGATAATTAAATCGAATGTGGAAGTTTGAGTTAGAGATGAGTTTAAGGCTTGCACTTGCCTTCAGGACTTTGACAGCTTTGCAGTCCAAAGCAACGAGCTCTGCATTGACTCCACACTAACGTTGACTTAATTCAGAAATTGATGAAAATACGCTTCGAAATAAGTGCGATATGTGTTGAGGGATTATGTCAAGATCGAACGAAAACCAGGCGGAAGAATGGTTCCCATTTAAAATGCACTTGTAGGATACCAAAAGCGATCTGGCCTATGCTAAATCAAGGATGGACTGATTACCTCCTGCAGTTAGACAGGAAGGTTATCAGTAGAGTAACAAGGGTAATAACTGACCACTGTCTCATAGGCAACCATGCCAGAAAACTTGGGGCACCTTATAACGACTTCTGCAGAAGCTGCACGGATGAAGAAGAAGAGGAAACAGTATTACACTTCCTCGAAACATGCCCTGCACTTGCGGAAACAAGAAGAATACCAGGCGAATACTACTTCAACCACCTTGAGCAATATAGATCCAAAGGATACACTACAATTTCTTAAAGCCTCTAAATGGCTATAAAAGAGGTCAGAAGAAGTCAACATATGGCCAACAAATCCCAAGAGGAATACAAAAAAATGCCAAGAGGGAATTACTACAAGGTCAAATGGTAAATGGGTTTTGGACGCAAAGCCGAACGTGACAGCACAATGGACCTGATGGTCTAAGTGAGCATGACTTCCAATTTTAGTCATGCGGTCACCCTATCTACTCACCTATCTACGTAAAATGTACACAACTAATTCTGGGAACCATCTCGAAATGCCATTACCAACTGACATTTACATCCGACGACAGATATTATTTTCGTCCCCACTTCCCACAGCAAAGCTAAAGTTAACGAAACTTATCGAAGCTGAGCATTTCTATGTAGTTGTTGTATTGTTTTATTATCTTTTGGCAATTGGAGGTTGTGCAATCGTCGTTTCGTAATTCCTTCGACGTTGAGTGGGACTATAAAGCAGACCGAAGGATAATAGCATGAATGTTTTCTATTCTCAAGGACCCGTTCCAGACTTCAAGTCGTATTCGGATATCATTACTCGAGGCATCAAATCCACAAGCTGCGTTAAAAAAATAAAACCGGCTGATGTTTCCCAGAGACACTTGACACAACGATGAAAATAACCCACCTTTTCCTAACTGTATACTCAGTTTTTGTGGATAAAAAAAAGAAAAATTGATTGATTGTTTCCTATGCTGAAGGTCAATGGTTCGATTCTTGACAGATCCTGGTAGAAAATCCGGCGTTTTCATGAAGAGGTGTTTTCCACGCTGGGTAAACTACGGAATAAGCTCGCCCACCTATGTGTTACTAAACCAGCTTCTCCCGACATCCACAGTTGAACGGGCGATGTGGAAGAGGAGCGGTACCGCATTTTTGTCTTGTATCAGACTTTGCTTGTCAAAATGGAGGAATGCTTTTGGGGGACGAAGCCGTTATGACGTAACCTTTCATGGTACTGAGGATTGGGGTAGTAAGCCCCCGAGATCAAGTTATTGATCGAGTTCATCGCTCTGGTAGTATGACCTCGAATCATCTTAACCAGGAAATTGTCCACTCGTATCATCGTAATTTTTGTACTGGGATTCTGGTGTTCTGTAAAGGCGAAGGCAAGCCCTCTCAAACACCCGAATCTTTTCAATCAAGCTTGCACTCAAATTGAACCACACGGGACAGCCATAGGTGAGCATTGGCCGGATGAGGGCCATGTAGCAGATCACCTTCACCCTCGCATCGAGTTGGCTGTTGTAAAACAGTCTCTTTGTAAGAGCGAAAGCGCCTCTGGCTCGGGCTAGAGCAGCATCTACATGTTTGTTAAAATATAGATATTGATCTAGCCAGACCCCCAGGTATCTGACGACAGTCCTTTGCGCCAGTGGTTGCCCGTGACGCCCAACAATTGGGAACTTACGCCAATTCTTTTTTGTATCCGCCGAAGCCTTATACAACGGAGTCCTGGACAGTATGGTTTCCGACTTCTGAAAGTTGATATTCAACTTCCAGTCATCGCAACTTCTCATGAATGAGTCGAAGTCACCCTGCGCGGAAGTAGCGATGTCCTTGATCTTTTTGCCTGATCTGTACACAATCAAGTCGTCGGCGTACGCAATTCCGTGAGGAAGAGAACTTATCAGATCGCTCAAGAAAATGTTGAACAGGATCGGCGAATTAACGGCACCCTGTTTACTTCACCATTATTCACTTCAAATATACCTGCAGAGGTCACATTGCCATTCTTGACGATGAACCTTCTACCAGTAAGCATGTTACACAGTAGGTACAGCAGTGATTTACCAATGCCTAGTCCATTGAGCTTGTAAAAAAGTCCTTCTAACCATACGGTGTCGAAGGCCTTCTACAGGTCAATCAGGCAGGCACCCGTACATTGTTTCTGGCTCTTGTTCCATTGGATCACCGACACCAGTTTCGACGCGGCATGAATAGTGTCATGCCCAGCTTTGAAACCGAATTGGCTATCCGGAATTATATGTTTGTCCTCTGTCCAGTTGGCATTTCTTTACTTGAACAATTTAGTCCCTTGTCTTCGAATGTCCATCACGTTAGTCTCAAATCCAATTTTGCTATATACAGTCAACCACAGACATTCTTTCTTAAGCGGTATTACACGGAAGCAGACGGAGTCATCCAGCTCAAGCGTTCCCTCTCAGAGACTCAAAACCAAAGTGTATCGGTATCGCCTTTCAAAATCTCTGCTACTATGTACATTTGCCCAATTCTCGTATTGTGCAATTTAAGGCTGTTATAATATCATCAAGCAGCCACAACTGTCGAGAATCACTGACAAAACACAGCCATTTGGAGTTGGCCCTAACATGTAGGTTTCTCCTCCCCTCGTGATAGAACAAAGCTTCTACGATGCGTATGGTTTCTGAAGAAGTTATACCGAAGAAGAAGAAATAATTTTAAATAAAAGAAAACCTCTAAACACGGGCGACATGGCAAAGCATTTACAACCGCTATTCAAGTCTTCACCTGCTTATGTCATTACATTCGTTGGTCTGCCAACAGAGGAGGCAGAGGAATCTCGCTTCGCAATACCTTCAGTAGTCGCACTAAACGCAAACCAACGCATATTCAGCAAAACCGCTGTCTGATTAAGCAAACATTTATAACGTCGCATCCTTTACGTACTACCGGTTCCATTTATTAAGCTTAGACGAAGTATGTGTCTTCACATTTAGAAATGTGCTCATGCATAATGAACAAAGCTCTGCAGGATAATGCCTCAGCGCCTGTAGTTTGTTTTAACCTACTTTCCGTTTGTATACTATCAACTTGATGTGTTAAACATCACAGCTGTTCACTGAAGCAATCAAAGATAAAGTTCTTCACAACCGCATCCTTTGCATAGATCTCCAAAATCGATTCCCCAATGAGTGTCGACACTTCTCCGACAAGGATAAAAGGGACGCTCCTCTGCTTGGAATGCACTGAATACTCTCCATATATCGAACCAGAATTTGAGCCGGTGTCGATGCCCATCTCATCCCAGTTCACTCGCTCCACTAGAGGCGAATGTATGTCCCAAGCGTTGAATTCTGATCCTTCAAAATAAAAAAAAAAAAATAGAAATGGAAAAATGAATGCTCATGGAAGGCGTTGTAAATTTTATGTCGACGACACAGAAACTCTGTACTGTTTAATATTTACGATTCTCAATGCCTCCATCAATCAGCACGGAAAAGAGTGGAATTCACCACTTCTCCTAGATCCCTCTGAACTGCGACACATAGCGCATCACTCAACGGATACTGGGCGCTGCTGTATGGCGGATGGCATAGCTATGGATGGCAGCACATCCACTGTGCGTCCCTTTGTATAAGTAATCACTCCTTGCAATGGGTTTGAATTATATTATCATTGTGTGCACAGTACTTTACCGGGTTTATACTCGAACTAACAACATTGCGTCCCCCGTCCCAGCAAAAGTCAGACGTGTGTGTGCACCACTCGACCTTAATTCTTGCAATGCAACCCACAAAATAAAAGTGTAAACACAGAGTGCAAAACTTTGGAGGAGTCCTGCAAAGTTCAGAAAACTGAATGAAATGTTTGTGAATCAATGAAGTCAATATTTGCGTTCGTATTTGATTTGCAGTGCGCCCGTACAAATGGCAGCGAACCCTTATTTCGTGTTATTGCTCAGTTGGTAGTTTTTCCTGTTTTGTTTAAGGACCTGCATGTGTTTTTATTTTGTGCATATTTGCAAACTATGCAACAAAAATAAAAAAAACAAAACGACAAAATATATAAAACAAATAATTTAAGAATGCAGTGGCAGTTCAAGCGTGTAATTATTTATTTAAATGCGGACAAAGGGGCGGCATTTAATAATAAATTACTTTTGAAAATTGTATTTGCTTGTTGACCGAAGCTTTTGGGGTCGAAAAACTCTCTACGAACAAATTAAATACTGTGCCAGGTACATACTTCACCTCATAATGCCGTTTGTTATTTTCGCTGAATTATAGATTTCATTTGTCAATTTTGCTTGTGAAGGCACAAACTTACACACTTTTTTGGTTCAGATTCTAGTGAAAATGCCGGTCGGTTTCTACATCGATCGTGATCGAGTTCTGACCAATGACGTTTCAAATTATGTATGATTCAGATCCAACTTGTGGTCCGGATTTACAATCACTGTTTCGATCATAAGCGTCGCCTTGTGTACGGTCTGCCACTTGGCAATATGAATCGTTTAACAATCGCTGTGAAAACTCACGACAAACATTGTTTCTGTGTGAGTTACATTTCGCGCGTTGGTTGACAATTGTCCATCTAAGCGGAGTATTAGTTTTTGTCGGCGGTTTTTGAACACTACACTGGAGCACTCAGACTCAAAAAACTGGTCCATTGTAGTATCAGGCAGCAATCTATGTACATTTAATGAAATTTCCTATACCGGCTGGCGCTTCTGTGATGAGGAGGCCTTCATCATCAGCTCTCAGCTCTTTAGCACCAAATAACTGCCACCTGATCCTAGCAAAGGCGGGACAGAGGCAGAGGAAGTGCTCTGCAGTGTCGTCGTTTTCTCCACAGGCGTCGCAGAGGGTTTCGTCGCTTAGGCCAAGCACATTTAGGTGTTTGGCGAAGGTGTAGTGGCCCGTTAGTACGCCGGTAAGTCGTCTGCAGTCTTTTCTGTTAAGAGATAACAAGAATGGCGCGGATTTCTTACAGACATTAGGGAGCATGCGCTTGGTTTGTCTACATCCAGGAGAGTCATGCCATCGATGGAACCTCTAACCGAGGACGCGGGTAGTCCCAAAGCAGATTCGGGTCCTAAGAGTATCTCCTCTGATCCATGCCTAGCAAGTTCATCGGCGATCCCTTTTCACGTGATCCCGTGGTGACCCAGGACCCAGACAAGTCTTAGCGAATTGAACCTGCCGATCCAATTTAGAGAAGACTTGCATTCTTGGACTATCCTGGAAGTGGTTAAAGGTTTGAGCAGGTTGGCTGGCGCTACATACACAGATACTTCGCCCCTTCCAACTGTTTTTCACAATATAGTTCGTGGCCATTAGGATCACATAAGTTTCCGCTTGGAAGACCGACGCAAATATACTTTTTTTTAGTGTTGTCGCTCTCTACGAAAGCGCCAGCCCCAGATCCTTCATTGGTCTTGGAGCCATCCGTGAAGATTCGACTACATTCTTTTCTTGGCTCATATTCTGGCCAGAGCCAGTCCTGAGTGCAGGGAAAGTCGACATTGCAGCTGGATTGCTGGTGTCCTTGCGTCAGAAGGCATATTCATGAGTCTGGGGTCAAAAGAAATGCGGTGCGCAATGTCATCGAAACTCCAGTGTGAGTTGTACCAAAGACCAGTTCTTTTTAAACGGAAGATGGCGTGGAGAGTGCACCCCATGATGTGGATATCAAGGGGGGAGATTCAGAAGTGCATTAATAGCAGAGCCAGGCGTGTTAGGGAAGGCCCCTATGCAGCTGAGACAAACCGTTCTTTGAAGCTTAGTGAAAGCAGCAGTTACCTATTTACGCCAAAGCTTATTCCACCAAACGACCGACGCAGAAGATGCAGAAGAGGCCTTAGCATAGCCATGTAGGGATCCAAAGGGATCTTTTTGGTGATAGACACTAAGATTTACCGGAAATTCGCTTACACTGCCAGAAAACTGACAGCACTTTGGTAGTTTTCGAGTGAATGTGTTTTTTCCAGAGAAGTTGTCTACCCAAGATAACACCTAGATATTTAGCTTCATCGGATGGTGACACCTTTTAGTACTAGTATAGTCAGACCAGTGGAGTAAATGCAACAGAAAAGTATGCAAAATGTCGTCCTTATGACCACAATCCTGAATCTCTTGACTCTTTGGAAACGAATACTCTATGCGATATTACCGGATACTGGCTCGATATGAATCGAAAAGTCACAGAGAATTATCATGTTAGAAACGAGTTCGGCAAGAACCCCCGTGGTGGACATTTGAATGATTTCATATTTCGCGAATCGCCAACGCCGGCCAAACCCAAATGAGCGCCTTGTTCAAGACTTCGTGAATGGTTCCGGATGTATAATTTGAGTGCGGATCTTAATTGTCATCCAAACCGAATTGGCGATCGAACAGGATGACCTTGGAATGCTAAAACCTGCCCCTCATCACAATCTCAAGCTCAGCGGTTTTTTCAAATATCGTCCAGCAGTCGTAGCTTTGGCAAAATCTCCAAGCTCCGTAAAATCGCCCGAAATCAATCCCATGGTACGGCACACACAATATTGTCCATATATCCATAAAAAGTGAACGACAGCACTTCGGCTACCGGCAGAGTTGTGTAGGTTTTATTTATTTGATCCCGACGTAACTTTACCACATTCGAAGAAAAACTGTCTGCACGCTCAACTCTTCCTCTTGCGATAAAAAGTTTTTTATGTTGCATCATTGCACAATGGATTTTGCCTCCTCTCCGGTCCGTTAGACATGTTCACGTTGGCTTACTGGATTTATATTTGTTCATAACATCGAGTGTATCCAGTGCAAGTGGATATGAAGCTGCCGGTGGTGTTGTCTTGGAACAGTTTTCCTGTGCAGCCATGTTAAAGTTACTCGTTTTAAATTCACAATTAACTGATATAATCTGGTGCGGTGAACGTGCGGTTTTATGTTCATCAACGGTAGCACAGGATGTTGCAACTTGCAACACGAGTTGGACATGTTTTGTTTACTCAACTTGCAGAACTTGCAGTGGTTTGATTATTTTCCACGTTCAACGTTGAACGAGCTGGTGATCTATGAGACTTGAAAAGTCATCATTATAATCAATGTGAACAGGGGGAGAGTGCTTATGTGACCGTTTGTCTTATGTGAGTTCGCTTGTGTCCGGGTTGAGTTACTACATAAAAGTTTTGTAACTTTTGTGAATGTCGAGGTGGCTATATAGAAATGTGTTAGTTCTCGAAGATAGGGAGGCGATTTTGGAGGACATCCAATAAGTGGCGTGCTCTTAACAACAACAGGTAAAGGCGCTTTTACACACGCTAAATTCGTGAGCAACTTTCCAACCTTGTTGGCAAGGGAGGCGAAACGTGCAAGGGGTAGCCCGAGTTGCTTGTGATCGATTGTTTATTCTTGCCATCTCAGTGTTGGGTATTAGAAGCATGCTGTGCATATGTAAGAAAGAGATGACACATTTGTGAAAGGGTGGGAAGCGGAAAAATCGAGCAGGACTTCAAACTGGGTTATTTCTACGTGTTAAAGTGACTTGCGATCACAAAAGGGAATTGCAGAAAATCGGCCTAAAAGTACGATTTTCGTAAGAGTTGGTATTATATTCATTTCATTATTTCTTAACATTTCGTTCAGTGGACATGTTTGAAATTGATCGTATATACATAAGAAGGCAGTGAGTTGCATAGTCTAATAGTGTGAATGAAGAATAAGCGTAGTTGACACTGTACTACATGTGGTACGACCCGGTCGAACGATCAAAAAATGCTTTCGCGTTCACATTGTCCTACGTGGTTGACAGACTTCATTTACAACGGAGTGGCAGCGCTCGATTTTATCAGAATGTTGATTATTGACGAAATATTAGAAAACGAAGAGAGTGAGAGAAACAAAATAGAAAAAAGCGATAACATTTACGATAGCATTCAACAAACTCTGGGCAAAACGTCTTATCATTCAGTGGCATAATTTTTCTCATTTATGTACTGATGCTCATTCGATCATTCGAAATCAAAAACGTAAACGAAAATTTGAATTTCGCTTATATACGTCCAGTGTTTACGTCCAGTGTGCCACTTGTAGTACGAGCCAGTGAAAAAGTTGAAAAAGCTGAACTTCCGGCTGCTCGGTCTCAGGCTGCCGCGAAGTTCTCAAGTCAGGCGGTTAAGCCGATAAACTTTCCAGGAAAGTGGCCGAAACCGACCCATCCCGGGCAATCCTATGTATCAAACCACCTCGTGCGGATGTCGAGAAGAGAATGGATGACGCGAACTAAGAGGAATCTAATGAATGATCTCCAACCACCTGTGCTCTGGCCTATGTTATACAGCTCAAAAACTGACAAACCTCTTCAATGCGACAAAGAGTTGCTAGCGATGGTAGTTGGAGCACTTATTGGCCATAATCATCTGAAGTACGATGAAATGAAAATGCAATTACCCAACGACTTTATATACAGAGGCTGTGGGCACGTGAAGGTAAACTAAAACTCTCCGTCACTGCCTCAGCGTCTGTCAGTTGTGACATAGAACACTCTGGTAACATTTCTTCCAATACCACCAGGAACTAACAACTATCGCATTGGACCGATGGCTGAATATCAGTCAACATGAAGTGGGATGAAGTAGGAGCACAGAGATGCCATTCTCCCATTGGGCATCGCAATGGGTCCAACTGGACCTAATTGAGACGTGGCTCTACCCACATGCCTATCCTAAGCTACTAGTACTCCCAGTAACTTCATCAGATTATCGTTTATGAAAAAAGACAAGTTCATTGATATTTGCAAATGGTATAGACAAATGTAATGGAACATTCTCCATACCATCGGAAATGATCCGATGAATGTCTGCACTCTGGTAAAATCGCTAATGAGCATGCAGTATATTGTCGCGGCCGTGGCATTGTGGGTCTGCCTGTCGACTCTTGCGCACTTGAACCTCGGCTTCGAGGTTCGAGTCCCAGTACGACAAAAATGGTTTTTAACGGCTCCACCTCGTTCGAGTCGCTGATTATGCTCAAAGAGTATAATCGTTTAGAAAAAGCTTCTCAAACTTGACCGTTCGGCGTCGGCAAAAAACTGTAGGTCCCTTAAACTCGTGAGAGAATATTAGCACTCACAACACGACTGGTTGCTGAGAAGCTATACCCTGACCCTATACGGGCTGTAGCGTCACCCAAATTATTACTATTATGCGGTGTACTGGACCTAATATAGAACCCTGTGGTGTCCCTTATTCTAACAACGAAGAACATGACTCACCCAAATACATCTACTGCGACTTATCAGACAGTAAACTACTAATAAGCGAACCGCTCTTTCACTGAAACCAAAGATAACATGGTTTTTGTCAAAAGCCTTCTAGACGGAGACATAGACAAAGAAAATGGTCTTACTTCTTCTAGGGGACTTACTATATCTGAAGAACTGCTGTAATTGGTAATTGGTTTAAGGATGCGTTCACGGCGAAAGTTCACAGTTGTCAGGACCCAATTGCAAAAAATCTTCATAAAGTGATGATCACAGCATAACGCTGAGTATCGCCTTACAGAATTTGATTCACTACTTGGACAATTTTGTGTTCAAACTCGCGATCTTATTGATTTTTCAACATATGCATTTCAAGTTTCAGTTTTTTTTATCGAAAATGTGTTGTAAAGTGGTTCCTGATAGGACGGAGTCGTGAGCTCATCAGTTAAACTGGTTCAGCGGCAATATTTTGAGCCATCCTTGCATACTTCGCTAACTTGCCCAAGACCTCTGCTGAAGACGAGGCTTTTAATAAAGCCCGGAAGTGATATGAACTTCCGTAGTCGTTTCTGTGATCTTTTCATGTTTCTTTCAAAGCAATTGTGTGTCTAGTGAGTTTCAAAAGTAATTAATTAGAATGACACCGCATTTATGTCAATTCTGAGAGGCACTTTCTATCCTGCGTGAACCAGTGACTTTATTTTCCTATGCCCCTGCATCGCCAGGCATAACTGCAATGACCAGCGAAATTGCACACATTCCATGTAAAATAGAAATCTCCAAACGTAAGCAGAATCCATCCATTCTATGCATCTAGTATTCAAATTAACGTCGACATTGTTTGAAGTCAATTTTCTCATCTACCAGTGAAAAAATGCTTCCATTTCATATTTCTCCTCTTTTAAATATTATCCAGTTCAAGCTCTGGGAATGGGTAGCCGAAGAAGATGTTGCAACGGAAGCAGTTCGTAAATTGTTGAATAATCTTCTGAGATAGTTTCTCCATTGCATCTTACCGCTTTGAAGTGTATACAAAGGAAATTACTTCACGCAGATGAAAACAAAGAATTTTAATAAAAAAAACTTTGCTTTTCTTTCCTTTTCTTTTTTTTAATTTCCTTTTGCGGAGGTGTTTCCAGTACAAACAAGAGTCGGGAAAGGGCAAAAGCAGAGGAATATAGGCCACTGTGGTGCGATTTGTAACAGGTTGGCTTACGAACATAATTGCGGGCAATGCAGATGAAGAATGCAAGTTTTGAACCAATGAGCTTATTGATTGTTTTCTATTTGTGTCGAAGATGATGGCAGAAGGAGTGCGACTTGATTGATTATGGTTTTCACTTCGATTACTTTTGTCGGTGCTTGTATTTCACTTTTTCGTTTCTGCCTTTTTCAACGGAGAGATTATCTCATTTCATCTCATCTTCAGCAGGATCCACTAAAGGGAAAGCGGGGGCAAAGTACGCACGACAGATCTTCAGGCCACTCGATCCTCCGCCATCGACTCTAAGTGACCAGGAATTCATATCATTAAACAATCAATTTTGTGCTCAACAAATAGGAGAAGTACAAAGAGGATCCCATAAAAATAATCCAGCCTAGATGATGACCGCGGCGACCATCCTTCCTGTGTGTGGAATGCGACGGAATTGGAGTGACATCCGCAATGCGACCAATCTTCTTCCGCTAAGGCACGGAGTGCAGACTGTGCACCAGGTCCTGGAATATTCGTTTTATTGCCACCAGAGGCACGCAGTTTAATATGAGGAGCGGCGATTCCAAGAGTGTTCCGTTTCTCAGCAGCATCCTGTGCAGCCAACATAGCGGCGTAGGTTGAAGCTTCATCCCGATCAGCCTTCACTCTCATTCCACAGGAAACGCGAGCGATTGTTTCACGGCCAGACAAATCGGTAACATGTACGAATGTGTCGTTGAAACTAGCATAGATGTGACCAACACCAAATACGAGCTCTTCATCACGTACTTGTGATCCAAGATATCCTTGAACTTCTTCTTTTTGAACTTTGTTCTGCCTTACTGGGTTATTGAATTAGTTCTTTAAAAATAAAAACACAGTCCAATGGCGTGCACCGGATATACGGGAAAGGAGTCATGCTCAAGAGCAACCAGACGAGTTTATGGACTTGGTCCAATCACCTCGTCTTGAATCTGTCAAGAGGTCGTCCTTCGTCATCGTCAATGGAATCAGAGTCTCTCGATTCCACTGTTTTAAAAATAAGAGTTCGGTGACACACCAGGCATTCAATGTAATCCGAATTTCCAAATAAATAAAGAAGAACAATTAGCCACAGTGGCTAATTAAGTAAGTGCTCACATCTGCCGACGGTCCATGGTCGGAATCCGAACACAAGACCTCTCTCGTGTCACGACACTACATCACGACTCTGTATTTAGCCGATTACGACATTCCGAACGATTAGTCAGCTTGGCAAACTTCCGAAGGACATGAGAATCACAGGAAATGGACTTTTGTCTTCGATGCAGGTTGCTGCATTGAAACGTGGTCATGCATCGATTCCATCCCCTATCCATGACCCTGCGCTGCATAATTCAGTAGTTCAAACAGTTCGAATGCCGCAATGGGATTGTAATCAAGCTAGAATATGTTCCTCGTTACCACAATATCAACTAATTCAATGATATACTCGTACCAGAGCAAGGCGGCAAAGGCGATTTCCATAATTAAAGGCCCTTGCACTTTCTCGGTCCATCAAGGTGTCTGTCAAGAGATATCAAACGAATTTCAGCGCTCACCATGATGGAGCACCCAATACGTGGTGTGTGCACAACCCCCCTGATGCAGCTCACGTTCGTCAGTGCGACCTAAATGCATCCGGATTGGACGCATGCACTGGGCAGAGATGTTATCAAATTTAATTAAATAACCGCAACTTAACGACGACTCTGTTAACATTGTGCACCAATTGGAAGTGAATTTCTCTCAGCCCTTAGCCCGTGTGTGCTGCAGCTACATATGGATGTGTGCACATAAGCCGGGAACTTCATCTTGTCATTGAACACACCCAGCGCAGCAGCATTTCTGTGCAACTCAATTTATCTCTTGTTTCTGGAGCAGTGTGCATCCTTTATCCTAAAAGTGGTGGTGCCGACAGAAGGGCATTATGAGCTTACAGTTACTTCAAAGCAGTATTTACACTTAGTTCCTAATTAATAATTAATGTTTATGCACGTTTTCCTGTTCGCTCTCAGAATGTGCTTCCTGTGTAAACACTTGTGATTAAACTGAAATTTGTATCACCTCAAGCATCGCATACAGCGTTACTCAGGATATTGGCTGTGGAAACTGAAAGCCAATTTCAACAAATTGTTTTTCTATTTACCTACGCATGAGGTAATAATAGTCTCAATACTTGAACGATGATCTACCGGAAGACATTGAGTGCCTGCGTCAGCAGATAAGACTGAGGGGAATTAACAAGCGATTGTTCATAAGTTCACTGTTGCAGGGAGTTTAATTACTGCCTTCCGAGAAATATTGCATAAATACACGCCCGGATCAAGTGAACAGTGAAAGATGTTTCTTGCGTTCCATCGAGTAGCTGTACATAAGCGGCTTATAACTACGGTGACCATCCGTTCGTTATAATAATGAAGTATTTTGTGCACAAAATCTTATATTTCAGATGTTGCTCATTATTTTGATCGGAGTGTGGGGCTTGAACATTTATTAGAATGGTCGATATTGTAGCAGTCCCTATTTTGAATGCAAACACTCTTCTGGGGAAAGGAGACGCCGAAGGTGGATGCACAAAACAAGAGAGTCATGGATTCGTAGTCTCCGAAGCGCAAAAATGAAAATTATAATAAGTGAAGAAGTTTGTCTACTTCGGGGCAGGTGAGCATTCTACGAATGAGGAGCAGGATGGAAACGGATGCTACTTCGGTTTGTCGAAGCAACAAAATGCTATTTCGGTCAAATCTCAAGACTTGAAGGAGCATAATCCTGTTCTACAAAACCTTGATTTTACCTGCAGTATGGAGCCTAAAGCTGGATGACAAGCAGAAGCAAAGCAGAATAACAGACCTGATCCTTGGTGCCTTCGAAAGGACCGATATATGGTCCCGTCTTCGAGGAAGGGGAATGGAGGAGAAGACAGAGAAGAATGAATGTAGTCCAAAAGCAAGAATGCGTTGACTGCACTGGCTCGGCCACATCAAGCGCATGCTCCAGCAATGAAGGTCTTCGAATCGAGATGGAGAGAAGACTGATCCTCGAGGAGGGTCTGGATGACTGGAAGCAGCGTGCCCAGAACCATCGTCGATGGAAGGCAGCTATTGCTTAGGCTCAGACTCATACCCTCCATGGGGCGATGGCGTGTAACTGCTTCTGTTGCCGTGATGTCGAAGACGTCGATAGTGTGCGTCCTTGAATGCAGCATGTACTTCATTTTACACTCATTCATGACTAAAGCAATTATGGCCGTTTCCGATTCAATGCCGCACTGACACTGACGCTATGAGGTTATTCACGAATGGTTTCAAACGCTCACGCAAAACGGCAGAAAAGATCTTATATGCGATGTTTAGGAAACTTAGCCCTCGCTATATGGGACAGTTAAAGGGGTATCCCTTTTTGTGAATCGGACAAACGATGCTGATGTTCCACACTCGTCGGGATTGCTTTCCTCCGAATCTCCGTATGATTTGATGCATGCGCCCTACCAACTCATTTCCAGCTGCCTTAAAGAGTTCTACAGGCAGTCCGTCCACACCAGCAGCTTTATTCGACTTTAGTCCCGATGTCGCTATATTTACTTCGTCTAGGTCCGGGGAGCATTGTGTGGAGGGATTCAGTTTACTGACCCAGAAATGACAAGGTGCCAAGGTGGATAGAAGCCTGATTGTCCTTTCTTTTTTTCAGTATGGACGCCATAGCGCCGCACCTTAGGTCAGAATGCGCCTGACTATGGTAACGTTGATGCAATGGCTCATGTGAGGCTTAGGCTTCCAAGTCCAAGTCTTCCTGCTAATTTGTAAAGCTTTTTTCTTTTATGTAAGCGTTCGATTGACTTTCTCTACCAAAGTAAGTTATTTACAATTATTTTAGCACTACAAGTCGGCATGATTTTACATGTTCTCCATTATTTTCCACAGTGATGAGTTCATTCAGATTGAAAAGTATCCGAAACTTCTGGACTGCTTCCAGATTAGTCGCACGACATGACACGTGTGACATCACATCTCTGAACTATTTTCTTTGCGGATGTGTAACGTTGCTAGTGTACAGTGACAAGCCAGAGAATCTGGACCATTTGTGAGCAAACGTTACCCGCTGTAATCATTTAATTGATTAATATTAGCCATGGCATGTAACCTGTGTTCAGTATGAGAGCTTCTTTAAGGATCAACGACTTCTCCGAAGTACGGAGTGCCATTGAAAGGTGATTACTTACCCATGTCCAAGACTAGTCTTACTTTAAACAACTCCAGTTACTCCCGGTCCAAAAAGATCAGCAAAATCATACATTTAATGGCTCGGAAACATCAATAAATATCCCCATGATACCACTCAAAGTAGCAATCGTCTGCAAGTATCACCAAATTGCCAATAAATACATGCCTTTGGGCGTGGAAACATAAAATGTACAGGCCTCAAAAAACATAACGGTTTACTATTTAGCCCCTCTTAGATTTTATAGCCGTACTTTACTTCGCTCATTTTTGATGAAGTTTTTAATTGTTTTCTTTGTTTTACTACCACGCCATGCTTGTCGTCTGGCCTTAATTGATGGCCTCCTTTCGTCCCAATTATGCAATTAATTATTTACAAATTTGCAAGTTGATGCGTAGTCCTTGTGAAACGTTTACTTTGGTTTCCGGCACATTTAACAATTATCATTCCTTTTGCATGTAAGAATGTCGTAACATTTTTTATTTTGCGTATCAACTGTTCGATGTGCTTGTGGTGGGTGAATGCGAATAAATGTGACTTCACATAAGACATAAGATATTCTGAACATACATAATTGCGGAGCTAGGGCAGTGCAAGTCATTGAATGCCTCGAAATCTGGCTCTTCCATAGTTAAAGTCACTAGTTAATGCCCTAAACGCAACCCGTGGTGATTTTTCCGTACGCTTCCTGTACCAAAATGATGTGAAAATACAAGATTGGCTCATAAAAGACCACAAGCAAAGGAGTTTTCGATGAGCTTTTTTTTTAAATTGCTGGCAATAAGAGACGAATCCTTCAGACTGAGTGACTGACTGAGTCACGCATTTCGTCTAGTTATCTCCACATCGACCGTGTAGCAGTTGCAGACACTAAGAATATGTCTGGCGTCCATTCTGAGGAGTGACCAGATGTACAAGTGACGAGAATGCAGTTTCTGGGCAGATACTTCTTTGACTTTGACTGGAGGATTGAGTGAAGAGTCGAGAAGAGGGGATTCCAGGGGTTTTCTGTCTTTCCCATCAAGGGAACATTTGCTAAAGTCTTTTGTCTAATTCCTATGACTAAGCTTAGTGTAGTCTCTGTTGTAGTACCCATTGTGAAGTCTGCTACGATATAAATACATTGCCAGTGCAAAGTTAAGGATCAATGAAGTCAGTTAGAGCCACTCATACACATTCTCCGCTCTGGGCTTCTCGTAGAATATGAATATAGACGTTGGAAGACCGAGCTAGTCGAATACAATGACGTAGTATATAAAATAGTTTGGCCTTCGTGGCACTATATTTAATAGGCAGCCACGTTTCCACGTGAGCCAGTCCATGTCTTGCTAACTTGATACTCCTACTTTAGCATCTCGAGTGGCCAAAATCAATAAGCCCCCCTCCCAACCAATACAATTAACCAATTTGGTAGGACAGTACCTAGCCGATTTTACGTAAATCGAATGCGAGGTCGAACATTTTTGGACCGGAGTTGAGTTGACGAGATGAGATTTCTTCTTGCTGTTGACCAGCTGCTTCTTCAAACGGAAAGGGCTATCCTTCAATGGTTTGATTACGTGACTTTCGAGGTGTGTCTTTAATTGCGATTGCATCGAGTAGTCGGCCACTTGGCAGACCCACGAGGAGGTAGTGGGACCATGTCTGATTGCACTGGCGTATAACTCCCGATGTTAGAGTCGATGGCGGAGGATCGAGTGGCCTGAGGATCCCTCGTGCGTTCTTTGCCTTCACAACCCATTTAGTGGGTCATGCGTGCCACTGAACATGATGATGAGACAACTTGTAAGGCGCGCATCCTTTGCAAAAAGTAGAAATAAACTTCCCCACGAAATGGAAAAATACTGGAAGGCTAAGAGCTTAGCTCTCGCGAAAAACACTCTTTCACCGCTTCATAGAAAATTCCAAAATGGATTTACACAAGTGAATAAGTCGATTCTTTGTTAGTAATCCACTTTGCGGAACAGGGCTCTTGTTATGATCTAAATGTGTGCCTCCTAAGGGGCCGGGTAAGCTGTCTCCTGAAGTGGCGGTATTTTCCAGCAATTTTTCAGTACACACAGACGACATTAGTCACCAGCTTAGAAACAGATCGAGCCATATTTATCATTATGCGGGATTTCAATTAACAAGCCCACTCCACAGAGAGAGGAGAAGGTGGCGCCGGGACTTCAGCTTCTACATCAAGCACTTGTGTTGTTCAGGTTATCGTTTTTCGAGGAATGGAAGAGACCGAGTGTTTTATGCCGACTATGTGAGTCGTGTGAGTGATACGAGAAAGGTATCTTTCTGTCCGCTGTCATTGTTGATACTCAAGTTCCTATGTGCTCAAAACCTTTCAATTGGTACCCTGACCGACACAAGCTAATATTTAGCCAATTATATTTATGTTCCTTGTAATACGAGGGTTACGCACATTAATCTTCGTGTGGCGTCCTTTTGCATAGTTTTTGATGTCCACTTAAGCACAGAAATGCCGATTGAGACATGCTATGGACATTGTTGCCACCACTTAAGGAGGTCATGGTCGCCCTCAGGATGTCAGGCGGGTCGTGTAGACACATGTAGGTACGTTGAATGTTTATAGCTTTAATCAGACCACACTGACCATATTTGAATCCGAATAAAGTTCTCGGCCAAGTTATTACATTAAAATTTCATAAGCTGGGACTGATCGCTCTCGCAGAGCGCACTAAATCGGGGAAATCTCTGGTCTAGTTTTCACTTTAAAAAGCAAAACCGACATCTAACCCAGGGCCTAGGCCTACATGCCAACATCCGACCACAGGGAACTGTGCGCAACTAATTGAAAATATTCTCGGTCCCATCTAATCTCCTTATCGGCACGAAACTTAAATCAATGAAATAATAATACGCCTTCCTCTCCGTAATCCAGAACATTGAGGAAGCCAGCAAGCAAGCAAAAAACAAATCCTAATACACCAGAAACCGGCTGAAACAAGACAAACTGACAGAGAGAGCGAAGGAAGAAAAAAAAATCAAAATCGGAAACCCATATACGCAACATTTTATGAGTTTCCTTAACTCCTTCATTTCGCATCCTTAAACATTACATAACCCGGCATAATGCCACAATATAAACAGCTTCCTATCTACCCCGGCTAACCATTAAAATCGACCTTTTTTTTTTTTTATCCCAGTGAGGGTTGTATTAACCCTTAAACATTTTACGTAGTCCGGATTACACGCACACATCCGGTGGCCCTTTTTGAAAATCAGGGATTTTTATTAGCCAACGAAAACAGCATTTATGAGAAAATTATGCTACCACTGTGCCTGTGTCCCAAGACTCGATGTTCCAAGAGGCAGACCCCAAAACGGATGGCAACGAATTGAATGGAATGGGGACGCAACGTCTGGAGACTGTTGATCGCATATCGAAGACATTACGGAGATTCATAAAGTGAAAGAGAAATTCTGTGTGCCAGAAACAGTTGTCTGCCTCCCCTGTGGAAACCGATTCGTCCTCTTTTATTGCCGATTATCGGTTCTTAAGCATATATGCATTCCAACAATAAACGGGTGATTATTGTCGGATTATTGGTAAATTGCATATTGAAACAATGACGAATACATTTGTAAAACGAGAACGATGGCAAAACGGCCTAAAATTGGATCGTTTACATGGGAATAGCGGTAGTAATGCTAAGCACCTGTAAATGTGTGTTTAACCAATTCTGGCGAACAGATTGCTAAGAGCCATTAGATTGTATTGGATTTGAGGGCGGTGTCGGGTAATTTGAAATTCTTGTCAGGGTTTTCCGTTACAAATATTGCCATCTTGAAGGATGTTCGTTGTGAGTAAACCATAACGGTCGAGTTTCCAGCTCGTTTGCGTGTTGTTGGTGTCTTGCAGCGCTGACAAGGAAGCCAGCGTTGGCAATTCTCTCTTGCATCTAAGGGTCCACTGAGTGTCTCAAATGGCTTTAGATATTCGATTGATTCCACTGGCGGTGGTTGCCGTTGAAACGAAAGCCGAATAGGCAATGGAGTGGTTGGGCCATATCTTGAAAGACAAAGTTGGTTTCATTCAAGATTGACAGCATCTGAATTCTGAAGCGGATGAGGATGCCTTTGGTGGTTTCGAGAGTAATGGTATTTGCGTTAATGGCTTTTGGGGGCGAAAAGTCAATCACAAGCTGTACAGTAACAGATGTGCGGTCAAGCATCTTGCGAGTTGAAAAATAACCGAATTGGAAAACCGCTAACTTTGCTTCAACACCAAGCTGACCCTTCCTGATTGCAGATCATAAAAGCTATTTCAAAATTATCCCAGCTTTGCCAATCCTACAGGAAAGCTCAGCATTGCTTCTCTTATCAATCGTGAAAATGACACCGACCGAGATACGGAAACTTCTCCAGCTGCTTCAATGGGAGTCCACCACCATGTAGAGTGCATTGAGGAAGCCTTCCGGGAATTAACATAATCTCTGATTTATCGACGTTAACCTTCATACCAGCATCAGCACATACGGCAGCAAGCCTATCGAGTGCGTACTGGAGTTCAATCTGGGAGGATGAGGGTATGTCATAGCTAACTACCCCAATGTGAAACATTCCTCGACTCGGCTGCCTTGCAACATGCAGTCCTGCAACATATATAAAGGGTGGTTAAATTTTAAGGGCCGATGTTGAATGTGAACCACACCTAAACGTCAAGCTTTTTCTGCATTTCATTTGACATTTCTCAATTTCAGACTAACTCAATTTGAACCATGGAAAGATACAAGTATTTCACAAGTTATTCAGGCTTATTATGAAAATGAGCTTTCAAATCAAAATGCATATCGTGCACCTTGTGAAGAAAATCATCTTCAGTGATGAGGCACATTTTCACCTCAGTGGATTCGTCAATAAGCATAATTGCCGCATTTGGGCGAATAATAATCCAAGAGTGATTGTCGAAAAACCAATGCACCCACAAAGAGTGACTGTTTGGTGCGGTTTATGGGCTGGCGGCATCATCGGGCCGTATTTTTTCCAAAATGAGGCCTGTCAGGCAGTTACTGTGAATGGTGTTCGCTATCGTGAAATGATAACGAACTTTTTATGGCCCGAATTGGAAGATATGAATGTGGACGATATGTGGTTTCAATAGGACGGTGCTACTTGCCACACAGCTAACGAAAAAGTGGCTCTTTTGCGCGACAAATTGAATGGCCGTGTTATCTCACGTGGTGGCGATGTCAATTGGCCGCCAAGATCATGTGATTTGACACCGTTGGATTTTTTTCTTTGGAGTTATTTGAAAGAAAAGGTGTACGTCGATAAGCCAGCAACAATTCAAGAGCTAAAGGATGAGATTATTCGGCACATTAACGGCATATAACCTCAATTATGCTTCAGAGTCATCGAACATTTGGACCATCGGATGGAGGTGCGCCGCCGAGGTCGCGGCTGCCATTTGGCCGATATTTTGTTCCATACATAATTGAACCATACCAATATTATCATAATAAAAAGAAATGACAATAATTTCCTAAATAGTTTGTGTTTTACTCAAAATCAACATCGGCCCTTAAAATTTAATTTTTTAGAATGAAAGGGAGAGGTGACAAGGCGAAGTCCAACGGCTACGGTGAAAGGTGTTGATTTAGCACCGTTAACTGGAACACAGCTGTTACCTGTGCCCTCAAAAGAGGAACTCAATTCCATACTACGGCAGAACAATCCAGAGTTTACTTCAAAAGACTCGGTCGTATGTAGTATTCTTTAAATCTACGATACTGTTGCAGATCGGTTGGCATACTCCCTTCTCCCTTTCTCTTAAACAGAAAAGGTTGTTGAAGTCGTTGGTTAATATTCAGAATTGATCCTTTCAAATTAAAAGTTTACGGTACGGCACCTTCGGAATGCGAGACACAAACTCGCCCTTGATCAGTTTTATTGAAAAAAATTTTACGTAACTTTGGTGTAAGCTATCTGTCTAGTTAATTTGGAATACCACACTTTGCACATCTGACGCCTACAATGTTTGCCTGGGCTTTACCATAAGCCAACAAAACCCAAATTATGTAGTCTGTCTGTACACCGCTTAGTTTTAAATTCAAAATGGCTCCAGGTCAGATGCCTGCCAAACAGGCAAACTCCGGTATTGAGGGCAGCAAAAATCCTATCAAACATAAATATCAATTAATTTTTAATACGCTTGTTGATTAAATTTGTAATATTCTTCTTTGTTTTTCTTCCAGGTAAATTTAAGTACTAACAACAGTCAGAATAATATTGAAAATATCAAGCTGTGAGTACGTGTATTCATAAATTTTAATTGACTTAATAGTGAAAGTCAGTCTCTACAGGGAACCAGAAACCAAGATTTATGCAGATGTCCAACTTCTGCTTCTCTTGCCCTCAAAGCAGCTTGACATTGGTTTTCATTATATAAATATATTTTTAAGGACCAATCGGAGGATAGCTTTTACGTGCTTATTTACAGCAGCTTTTCAGAGTTCTAAGGACAGTCCGTCTGTACCAGCAGCCTTATTCGATTTAAGTCTTGATATAGCTATCTTATTCTTGGTCAGGGTGACGGACTTATATTCTACTACGAGTTGTTCTACTTCGTCCGGACAGGCTTCTGTCCTAACTTTCACTCAATTTTCTCGATGGCGTGCCTCTTATGCTCCTTCTTTTTCTTTCTAAGACTCCTCTTCACACCCTTCAAGTTCGTAGGGACCGCGAACCGGTCTCTTTTACTCGGCGTCGCCATACATGCTGCTTGATTCACTGAAAATGCATGTACTCGTTGTCAAACCAGGACCCTTTTCTGGTTGTCGTTTTAATACCCAGAACATGAAAAGCAGCTTCTCTGATGGCTTTTTGACTTTGTTTATCGATTGTTTCGCCTGGTAAGGAGCTTTAGGGAGACTCGATTGGCAGAGTTCCTAGGAGACAATTGCGATTGCATCTTTCCGACATAAAACTGCTGTGATATTGCTCTACCCTGCCATCTCATCGATATACGTGTTCTTACATTGCCTACATGAAAATAATCTGAGTCGATGTTAGCTCCTCGGAGAGTTTGGGCATCGAGAATGCTGGAGAAGTGTCTGATGTCATCCACTGCTGACCATACTGGCTACATCCTGCGGAGGTTTTCGGAAGTGTTGTTGTCATGCACGCTGCGTTTTTCGGTGACTCGAGCAAAGATGTCTTCCTTGCCCAGATTTGCGTTATCTTGGTGCCAGTGCTGGGGCATCGTATGTTCTTTGTACGAGATCATAAAGTATTCTTATTACGGCATCCTTTTGACTTCATTGATGCTTGGGTGCAACTTAGCATCTGCATTTAGAGGGATCCTTGCATCTCACCAAGTTGGGAGTAATTCACAACTTTGTCCTGGATGCACAGGTCTATGACACTCGGGTTGCCATTTCTTCTTGTTAATTGCCATTGTTGTGTTGCCTTACAGACTCGAAGTCGATGACTCTTTTCATCCACCCATGTTGCCAGCTTTTGGGTAATACTCGTAAAATCTGAAATAGGTTGTGGCTTTTCTAGTGAATGTGTGTACTCTCCTTCAAGATGATTTATATTTTCTACGCTACTATTCCCCACACGCATTAGTTCACACAGCCCACGGCGCATTGAGCGGTTTGACCAAACGACCAAACTCACGTTGTTAGCTGATAGCGTACCACATCTAAAATGATTCACCTATTATTATAACATACTCGTATTTCATTTGTTTAATACTTACCAAACTGAACTATTTACACAGAAACTTCGACTGCACCCCGGTATGGAGGGCTGCACATTTACCTTGCACCGCTGGCACATCTGTTTCACTCTTTAAAGTCATTCTTTTTCTGTACGAAGTTTCAAATAACTTTCTCCGAACTATTTGTTCATACGAGTATAACTCATTCCGAGGGAATTCTCATTCAATGCATTTTATGAAGGATTGTAGGGAATGAAGTTTGGTGTACACACCTTTTATCTTGTTTCGACTTCTGAACTCTGCCTCAGTTTATTCTTGCTTTTCTCACTTTTTGACACGATTAAGCCACGAGTAGGTATGCTATTTATTACAAGAACAAAGGAATAAGAACGTTGTTGCGTCAAAGTTAATTTCGTGAATAGGCTGTTCAGCTTGGAAGATTAGTAAACAAATAAACAAATGAGTATAGTGATATTAAATTGCAAACAAGAAAAATTAAAAGAACCTCGTAAACACTGCAGTAATGGCATGCACCTGCATTGATCTGTATGAATGGAGGAATCTCCTCCATCTACTGTCACATGGACGCTATATCAAGTTAGTTGCGCAAATGTAATTGGACGAGTGGAATGCCCCAGTAACCTTAGAGGGATGATGAAAGAGGCTCAGGCGGTATCAAACGAATTTTTAATTTAAAAAAGTTTCAACAATTCGCGCATCAGGGTCATCGCATTATCACTTTGGTTAGTATAAAGTATGGAAAGGATTCAACACCACCTCGCCTTTGTTGGACGAATCTGTTTGTTGCAGACACCTACTTGGAGACAAAATCAAAGACGAACTTATGAGCGAACTTGCATTGGTGAGGAATGTCACAGAACTTTGCACAAGGAATATCTGAAAACACTCGTAAATCTGCCCAAGAACTCCTGCCAACTACTGACTGACGTGCCTAGATATATAGCCCATAACCTAACCGTGAACTATAGTAATAATACAACGACATTAGCCAAGTCAAGGGCGTACGGGTCCAACTCAATCTAGGTGATTAGACCAAGTAATGGTTTTGAGGAAATATCAGCGGGCAACAATCTCCAATTCTGCGCCTTGGGCAGCACCGTCCCGAGCCAAATGAGCGCCGCTTCCAAGTCCTGCGTTTACCGCCCCATTCTTCAGTTTTGGCAGTCAAATTTAGGGAGCTTAGTTTTTCTGACCCAAGTTTTAGCAAATTTTTTATTATATCCTTCAATCTTCTCAAACCTTTCTGCAATTGACTGAATCGCTGATTGAATCGCTTTATCAGAAATAAAACTGAAATAAATAAAAATGGGGCAGCATAAGTGTAGAAGGAAGGAGCTCAATTAGCTTCATGTGCGGAACTGGAGGCAGATCAAAATCTAAAAATAAACGGTTTTGTGTGTTAAGACACGTATACACTCAGCCCATGCAGGCCATTGAATACCTAGTCGTCAATTTCAAACCTATTTAAAGTCTATCGTTTGTACGCTTCGCTTCGAGTTATGACCTTGACCAAACTCAGAATTCATGCTGAGTAGTGCTTTTCAAGTTTTTGATTTATAAATGAGACCGTTTTAGTTAAGCGATATTAAACAATAGGTCGCGGCTGCTAAATTCGCAAACTGGAATTCGGGCATTGTTTAGTCGCGAATTTGTGTACCGCATCTGCAACTTTGTGGATCTAGATCGCGTTGACAAGCCTTGGCAGTGATTATTGAGAGAAACGCGATACAGTAGAGGCTGTGTTCTTACGTTTTACTGCGGTGCCTTAATTTCTATAATTTAACAAACGTAAATGACGGCAGCACGACGCTGCATTATTAGCACTGTCTTTGTATTGCAACAACGCAACTTTGTGTTTCAGCCAAAATTCGAAGAGAAAAAAAATTAAGTCCTTAATTTGGACTGTAACTAAAAGAAAATTCGATAATCGTGCGCGCAACTTTACTCAAGCCAGAGTTTGTGATTTTAACAAGACCGGTCATACAAGCGACGCAACGTTCGAAGTTGTGGAGGAGAAATTTGACGACTGGATCATCTAAAGTCGAGCGTTCATCAATTGGCCACTACTACACACTAATACAATTGGCCACAGTCTACACCAATTTGGAGGAGCTCAAGGCCAACATTCGAGACGTTTTTGCCGGAAAACGACGCAGTTATTGTTAGGAGTCATACAAAATTCGGCCAACCGCTTGCTGTCGACTGCCAGCGAAGCCGACGCGATCAACTGAACGATGTGCTATTGTATACCTAATGGACCAATGTGACTTCAAAATAAAGCCAGAATCAAGTTTATGTCTCAGAAGTCATTTATATTGTTCTTAACTGGCCCCCGTACATAATTTTGTTCACATTGCTGAAAATATGATATCGCTGTTCTTGATTCAGAGGGACAGCAATTTAATGAGAGAAGCGAGAAGTCTGGTGATATTTTCCGAATTCTAGGAATATTAAAACTGTTTGCGGAGTCCCTAGCCTGCGAATCAAAATTGCATGAAATTTGATAGACGCATTGCCTATGCTCCGCATTAGGACACAGGTCACATGAACCTGAACGGATCTCAATGCCGTTCCGTAATCGACCTAAATTGCAATCCCAGTTCATGTTGTGGGTAAATGTTTGCTCAGAAAACACACAGAGATGGAAATGAGTTATCCGGAGAAAAATGCAGTCAATTCATCGGAAAAGGAATCAAATCAATTTTGGCCGCTTAAATTTTACTGTGAACTGAACTGAGTTCAACGCCAATAAGCAGTCAACTCTATTGTGAAATTAGGTCTTCGCACGTATCAATTTAAAGTTATGAAATCATAAGCATTTCGCTGGAATACAATAGGAGTATATTCCCACTGGAATATTTAACTCTTAACAAAAAAAAAAAACAGCAACTTAATTAACAATAACTTTTAACTGAATGATTTTATTAATGAGGAAAATCGCATTGTATATGTTTTTTTTTATTGGAAAAGTAGAAATCATTCAAGCTGCACTGCACTTATTAGCGCAACTGTCACAATTTACATTTAATTAGTCGGTTAACAGGTACGGTAGTTGCATATGTGTTTTTAATTATTTTGCTGCGCATAAAAAGCAGAGCCATTGTGACATGTGTAACAACATCAATCGAATTTAATTTTAAATGAGCAAGTTGCAAGCTCGTTTTTTTTTTTAAACAAAGGTTAACAATTAACCCACCCGGGGGATTAGTTTGAACAGCCCTGAGAGCATGCAAATGTGATTGGAAATGGCTGATACACCGGCAAGCCGCATAAATTGTCAAACAATGCTGCAATCACATATTTCCATAAATAATGACAATAAGCATGCCATACTGACGCAGTTTTGCAGAAATGTAATTTTTGTTCAGGGAGTCAAATGCCAGTTGTGGAGGAGAGTAGATGAGCTCGAGCTGTCACAAAGCGTTTTGTTCCATGAAGAAGTCACATGACGAGTTAAGAGGGCCGCTTGAGAAGAATTGATGCATGGATCCCACTTGCTTTGTATCCTGAGTAGTTCCAAACAAAGTGAACAAAACCATATCAACCATGAGCCTCTTACCTGCTCCAGCAGCTGTGGTATACATTCCACGCTTCCTAGTGGAAATCTTAAGACCCATCCACCGTAAACTTGACTTAATCCAACGGTGTTAGCAGCCCCATAACATTCTTCTTAAATAATGCCATCAAGAACATATTCCCTAGTACCCAGACCCACTGAATTATTATTACTAGTTCGGTGCTTGGTGTCCAAACGAAAAATGCTCATATTCAAATTTAAGGGATATTCAACAATGCATTGTTTCATACTTCTTCTTCTCTATGGCTTCTTCTTCCAACAAGTCTCCCCAGCAGGCACGAACCGTGGCCAATTACTTTCACACCAAGTTGGCCGAGGTACTTACCCACTTGTGTGTACCTCCGATTTCGTGGTGGTCCCCTATTGGTTTGTCCCACTGCCACTGAGTCGAAGACTCTTCGGGCTGGAGCAGTGTTGTTCGTGCGCTCCACATGACCTAGACATCTTAGGTGTCCAACCACCTGGCTAAACGTCGGATTTTTGCCATCCTGAGCTTTGAACAACTAATAGGGCTCGAGGTCGCGTTTTTTTCTCATCACATGGTAAGGAATTTAGACCCAACTTGTTTCGTCGAACCGAAGTATCAACGGTTGTCCAGATCCATTCCAATACAGTGTCCTTTCTAGAGTTCATGTACCCCCAGGTGTGAACAAACTCCTTTATGATGATAAAAATAAGAAGAGTGTTGATGCCACAGTCCGAATGGGACTAGCTTCTACAGAACGCAGTGTTGATCAAGTTTGAGAGGATTTTTCTAGACAGAGGGTTGACAGCATACATCTTCGATCTGAGGCCAAACAAGTCGATTATTATTTGGCTATATCGATGAGGATTAAAGGCAGCTGTGACACAATCCATCCAACCAATGACACCAGTAGACCAAAGTCCGCAGCATGCAGTAAATTCTTGTGGATTCAATGGTCTGTCAATTGGACTCCCACTTCCATATATGCGCCAATTTTGTTTGTATAAGTTAAGAAACATTTTGTCCAAATATGCTCGGCAGCAAAATATCATCAAGCGAATGACGTCTCTATGGTTTCTAGCAAATTCAATCGCTGACACAGCGTCTGATCTGCACGACACCTCCACCTTCCATCATCGTACGAGAGTGTAATCCGACGACGCCCGTGGGATCGCAACGGCCGCGGCGCTGGCAGAACGCGAGAGCAACTGGTATTATTATTTAAGGTAGCATAAGTAGTTTTGTAGTTATGTTTGGATCCAATAATGTAAGGGGAAACTCTGCTCAACAGAGCAACGAAATAAAAATATTTTTTTTTTTGTTATAAAAATAATAGAATAGTTTAATCTATACTCTACCACCGAGTGAAACGCTATCATCATCGTTCTCCATGGGATCGTCTGAAAATTAAGCTGACATACGATTCTCAAAACTTCATCCCTAAGTCCAAGGATATGTCCTTGTTGTTGACAGAAGACTATGTCACCCAAAATGTGGCAAGCTTTGTACAAACTCTACCTTTTAGTAGAGTGTGTAGTTTGCAAATGGAAACACTACATTCGTTGGAGCAATTGTCTGTAACCGCCAAGTTCACATTTATGTACTTGAAGCGTGTACGTAAAGTTCTATCGCTTGAATGCAGCAATCCCTTGGGTCTCCTCTTTCAACCTTATCCGATCTAAGAAAATTCGATAACATCTCTTTCTCTTAATACTTCAGTATCGTCATTAGTGACATCAGTGTCTGTGGAAACAATTTGTGTCACGACAAAGACCTGCCATACCTTGTATTTCCAGCCAAGAATTACAAGAAGCCAATAGCCAAATCAAGCAGAATCCACCACCCGGAGATCAACAAATCCGCATCATACGGAAACTACTTGGGGACACTACAGTTCAAAGCGGTACTGGTTGCATTTATAGCAACCACTCGTGTTGTGTGAAATAGGAGGATCGAAGACAACGAATCCTTCTCGATTGCCTTGCATGGAGAGGTCCGACTCAGTTCCACTCGGCATTGTCACCACTTATAAGGCTGATTAAAAAACTATATAACGCACTAACACTTCACAGCTGTTGTAGTCCACAATCCCCATTCATCTAGAAAAAGCCTGGAAAAAAGTCTTTCAAATATCATCTCAAAAATATAAGTCTTACCCGTTCGCTCTTCTATAAGGAGGGCTCCAACATGCAATAAGCTAAACTAAAATTTATTACCAGCGCGTTTTGTTAATTTCAAAGGGAACCTCCTTCGTTGTCTGAAGATATAGATCTCCTCACAATGGCCGGCTTAACCCCAAATCTCCGAAACAAGATTGATAGCATCGTTATCCTTTTGACAGCAAACTTTAACTATGGCCGGGCCGCCTTCGCTGGCTCGTATAAAACGAAGCTGCCAATACAGGACACATTAGAGAGCTTTATGCCTGGATACGCCCTCCCCCCCAAACACCAACCCTTTCCCCACAACTACAGACAAGCTAATTGAAAGGAGAACACACCAGAAATGATTAAAGCGATAAATATGCTATATTGCGACAAGAAAAAAAAAAAGCAGAAAAGAAAAGAAAGAAACTCACATCTCTCCCACCACATCCGATTCCTTCTGAATGCCATTTGTTCGTTTCGATTTTCTTTCGTTTTTATGATGTTTTGTCGAAGAGAATTATGATTCTTTTTATCACTTCTAAATAATGACCAAGTTACAGAGCATTCGTTTTCCAATGGATACGCATCAAAAATGCCGAAAAGCCGAAATAATTTACATTTTTATGGAAAAAGTTTCGCAAAAATAAATCTGAAATAAATGAATAGGCGGAGAGGGGGCCGGCGCGCTTGTGACGTGGGTGACGCGCTTTTCTGTGTCTATGTGTAGTTCCCCCCCAAAAGCATTCGAATATCAAATCAAAATTAGCCCCCTCCCACCAACAGTGTGTATGTTCGTGGAACGACGTATTTCCCAATGGTCCTGTGTAGACCCAAATCTGAAGACCCAGAGGCCGCAATAAACTTTTTCTATTGATTCGATAGCAACATCCAGGCGAACGTACATTTGAAAATCGACTTTTAATAATCTGCCAATAGCGGATGTATCAGTGTTGCGAAAATGCTGTTGTGTCAGTTGTGGGGCGGCTTTAAAATCCGAATCGATTCGCAGTGTCGATTGTATTCAATCCAAACTGTCAAAGATTTCTCTCTCTCGCCTCACTGCCAGCCACTGACCAGCCACTGAACTGGGTAATAAATAAAACCATTTTGGGCTCGTTTTTTTTTTTTTGTTGTTCAAAAAATCACCAGATAATCAGAAAAAGTCACAAAAGTTGAAATAATGTGGAAAATTGCTAGACGAAATCTCTCACTCAACGAGCCCGAGATGTATCTGTCAAGTTTGCCCATGTCAATGTGCCGTCGTTGTCGTCGTCGTTGTCGTTTCAAGCGATGGTTGGTTCATGAAAATTCCATCGTTTTAATAAACTCAACCGAACAGAACATCATTGGAAAGTTGTAGTGTGTGTAGACAGTTTGTCTTTCACGTCTCTCGCACAGCACCGCACCGGCACAAAGGACTTCAAAGATCTTCCAAATGAACTCAATAAAATTCTATTAAGACTTTCTGGCGAAGAGGAAACTAATGCCATAACATTTGAAAAACTTTTACCCCTAAAGAAAATGTCAAGCAAGAAAAAAAAAAAAAAAAAAACACAAAACAAAAAAAAACTTTCAATGGTCAAAGTTTCTTTAATTTCGCAGAGTAGAGTCTCTCTAGTCTGTGAGCGAATACGGCGGAGTGGGGCTGCCGAGAGCATTGTTCCTAGGTTGGACGGATGGATGTGAATCCCGGGGGGAAATGTTCGCAAAGGGCGTACACATATCCTTCCGATGATGATTACGATGATGTGAGAAGGCAGTAACTTGATTTAGAACCTAAATACGAAATAAAATTATAAGTCTTGGAACTCTTGGAAACTTTAACTACACAGGCCCGGCTCGGTTGATGAGGCGGGTCGGACCGAGCCTCCAAAAGGACACGAGTATAGATGTGTTGTTGGCTAGCGAATATAATGACTTGATACATACCCTTAAGCACATCCTGTCAGTGGTACTAAACGAATGGGCGAATGTGGACACATGAGGGTAGACGAACATAGCCAAGAGTCCATGGAAACGGTTGCTGCTGCACGGTGGGCGGGGGGATTGGAAAATTCAACTTGACAAGGGTACTCGAATTGAGACTCTGACCAAGGGACGAATACCAAATGAGCGGTAACAATTTCAAATGCAAATCATATCAAAAGGTTGTTTGGCGCACATTCGTTTTCTCGAACACATTTAGATTATTTTTTTCCTTCTTTCTCTTTCACTTTTCCACGTCCATCCCAGCAAGGAAGGGGTGAGATTTGATTTTTCTCCGGTGCTATGTGGAGTTCTTAAATGGCATTCGGAGAAATTGAAAATTCGCCTGTCCTCTCGGTGCTCTCGGTCCGTATGCAAATTGATGGAATAAAATTTTATTGACGTACCGAAGGGGAAGTCAAATAAGAAGGAGCTTTGTAAGTGAATACTGTCGTTAGTTTTTACTTTCGTTGCTCATTCGGCGTAATCGATCGTTAAGGGGTGGAGCAGTTATAATTTGTGCACAATCCTCGTTTAATTGGTTCCGATACCGCATGAATTATCATAAGCTAGGTACATGTCCATTCCAGGAACCAGTTGTTATGTTTCAGCTGGATGTTGTAAAGTTGATGGCAAGACTGTAGAGATTGCCTTAAATGATGGGCAAAGCGGCTCCTTGTCGGAGAGTCAGGTCATTCTTAAGGCCGGCCAGGTTTCGGTCACCAAGAGCCGCTTTCAAGACAACAAATCCAATCTCTCGCTGAAAGAACTCAAAAGGTGGACTAGCAATAAAAAACTTTCTTCGTTTGGAGTGGGAGCCTTGACCCGACAGGGGTTCGTTAGATTGAATTTTGTTCACTATTTAGTGCTTCATACAACAAAGCTCTAACCTCATTGCTTCAGCGATCATCTACAACTCTTGTCTATAAAAGTACTCGACGGGTGTTTTAACTGCCTTCTGTTTCGTCTTAAATTTCGTGCAACTTCGCTGAACTTTTCTGCACTGTGTACAACTATGTTGACTGCAGTGTACTCTTGTTCACTATCTGTAGCCATTACTCATCGTATTATCGTATCAAGTCATGATAATGTCATGACTTTTTCCAGCCAAAACAACTTTTGTCAAAACGATCGAACTACTAAATTGCGCCTATATTGTTATCCTGGAACTTTCCTTTACTCCTTCCAGTCCAATTCGAAAATCAGGTAGCTACCAATGCGGATATGATCAAGTAACTTCGAAAACGAAATAAATTTTGCACATGTCACTCGACTATTCACCAGTAAGTTAAATTCCCTCTCTAATGTAGCCGACCGCCAACTAACTTCATACACTTCGAAACTTCATACATAAGCTGTCAGATTTCTTCAGATTGGAGTTGAAGTCTGAACATCAGGAACATCAAGGATCTACATATGGAAACATTCATACACCACCTTACACATTGCATTTATTTTCAGGACTTAGAACAATACGACATGTAAAAGTGATGAATTCGTGGGCATTGTCACTTTCTATTCAATTATTTACTTACTTACTTACTTATCAGGCCGGCGTCCCATGGAGGGTCCGAGCCCTAACAATTGTTGCCTTCCATCGTTGACGGTCCTGGGCACACAGCTTCCAGTCATCAAGACCAAGCTGTCTTGCTTTCTATTCAATTACTTCCCTTAATTGTTGACTGGCTTGCGATGAGATGGCTGATCAATTTTCAATCCACTTCACACCGGTACAGGCTGATATACCAGGTAATTACGAACCCAATGAACTCACTACACGTGCTACAGACCCGTAGACAGCTTACCATCTTTTAAAGATACACACAATCAGGACAACCAATCGCAAATGGTGGTCGGAGGACATTATATGAGAGCAAATTTGACTGACACTACAGCTTAAAGCCTCAAATACGCTAAGTAGGCCAGCAGTCTGCAAACTAATCGGCATCATAAGAAGATTCATGAGCCCACGTAATTATTTTGTTTATGAAGCTCGTCCAGGGACGAACGTGATGAGTATTTCTTAAAAAAAACGTTGATGGCATTCTCATCCCCATGAACGGAGAACGCTGTCAAGGGAAGATAACAAATTTCTTTGAGTCAACAACCAAATTTTGGGACGGTAGCAACCTATATGTGGTCGGCCATGTGATAATGCATCCACATAAAGTCAGTGTTTGATGCGGCTGGCTGATCGCGAGGCACGACGGAGGCATTCCCATTACGGAAAGCTCTGGTCATATTGCCATACAGCACATAGCCAAGATCGACACTCTCCGCCGCGCGGACACGGGCGACGACCAAATCAGCTGTAATCGACATCGACAGATAGAAATACAGTGGCAGCTGAAAATTAGTATTTAAGGTAGTCTTCAGTCTTGTCAAATTCCATTTTGGAAGAGAGAATCACTGCCCGAATAAATGGATTTTATTTTATGGGAAATCTTTATCAGTGTGAGTTACGTAGCATTCGCCTTGCTACTAATATGCCATGGTTTTTCTGTAATTTAAGTTAAATGAATTGCATAAGTCAGCGAGACCGATCGTTGTTGTTGGCCATGTGTATCCACTCTCTGCAGTCCGCAACTAGAAACTATCTTGACCAAACATAATATTAAATGCACAACAAAAATGTATTCACGTAATCTTAATAACCTTTTGTGCTTAAGAGTCGCCAAATTGTAACGAAATAAAAAACACTGTTCTCTGGACTCAAATATATTTTGCAAATATAAGTTGCTCCAAAAATTTCACTAAACTTTTTATTCGCCACTTGCACTGTTACCTTTTAGGCGAGCTCCATCAACGCTTCTACTAATTGAACTCGCTTCTACCGTCGCGACTGTATTTATGCTTCCCAATTGGGTTCCAGAATACACTGCTGCCATTTAGCTGTGGCCTTCTTCGCTGACTTTTATGCATGGAGCCATAAATACGTACGCTATTTATCGAAACTTGCTTGGTTTTCGGTACTCCGTTGCGATATACTCTGGTAGATGGCGACACTGATTTCCATTTGTTTTTCAACGTAATGCCATTGTTAATCTATTCACCCCACAATAAAGCTAAATTAAGTAGTAAATACGGAACGATGTTTATTTCGTTGATCACACAACACTATTGTCTGCAATTAAATAAAGGTTAATAATGGTTCCTTTTCCATATCAAGCACCTTGTCTGATAGGAAAGTGGAATGCAGGCTACCTTTCTACGAGCTTATTTATGTGGGGAAGTATATTTTTTTTTTGCGCCTACAATCTGACAAGCCAGCATACAAGTATACCTGCGTAAGGTATATATCGAAAAACAAACGAAAAACAACAAACCACGAATTCATCCTTTGCGCACCCATATCAAGACAAAGCAGTTTATTTTCAGCACGCCATCTTGTTTTAATTAATATTCACGCACGAGTGTATTTCTTTCAATGGCATTACATTACAACCCGCACCAAAAGAGTAAGCAAAGCGAACGTTTCCCTTTCAGGGATAACACCACAATACCGCACCCGTTTGAGACTCTTCAATTCCCGTGCACAACGAGATTCGAGCTCATGAGTTAACCAATTTGGTTGGCAGTCCCAAGTGCCCGTTTCATTTCCACACAAAGCGAAAGCAAACTTCAACAATTTCGAAAATTTAAATCACTGCTCGGTGGCGGGCAGAGCGCTAGTCTTTGGTGAACGGGTGTGTCAAACACCTTCGCTGGACCCCGTCCTCACTGAATCCATCAATTATCCCCTTTGTAATCATTTCAATGCATGATATGCCATTGTTTGCTATTACTTTCGCAATACTCTGTGTTGTTTGCCTGGCTTTGGCCTTTGTTTTCCGTGCAGCGACTTTTATTACTGCTACGGTGGGGAACAATGCAGAATAATGGTTGTTGTTATTTGATGCTTACATGGCACGGTTTTCGAAATGTACCGGGTCCCTCATGGAAAATCTGCAACTATTTATGTTTCCGTTGAAGTACTTGACGAATAGGCGATTCCATTTTGACACAAAAAATCTGAAGTCTCAATCAATGGAATTTTTTATCAATATAAACCATAGTTTGGGGAATTAAAACTATTTACTTTGGGTTTGGTTAAAATTTTGACAGGTACCCGCGAAAGCTAATTTTATACGAATTTTTGGAAAATAAAAATTTCATACGATTATGGAGGCATTAGCATGAACTTTTTAATAAGATATCATTTCAAACGGCATACAGCCACTCAAAGGTAAATTGAAATTTGGTTTATGATCCCCTAGTCGTTGCAGACGAACGAAAATATCGCCGAAATTATAAAAGTTCCTTTTTTTTTGATGAAGGAACCTTAAAAATTACATCAGGCCCTTCCGTTATTTGTACAGTCCGTCTCAAGGAAACTGTCAAATGGCATGCTTATGGGTTTTACTGACTCGCAAACACATCCTACATGTCATTATATTTTCGAATCATTAATTCACCTTTGCGTGGGTTGAAATGTCACGCCATTTACACGCCTTTATGACCTAGTAGTCAGTATCTGTTGACCTTAGGCACTCCTGAATAATTACACATGTCGTTATTATCGTAGGGAACGAGTTGAGAGAGAGCGGTGGGAGAAAAATGAAAGCTTCTAGTAGATTTTCCAATTTTCACGGACTACAGGCGAGTGTTGCCCGGGTTTTCCGCCGAGGATACAGACGTCTCATTCTAAATCTTTAAAGAAGTAATACATTTTTTAGAAAGGATGAAAGGATTATTCTAATATCACCTCCTGGACTGCAATTAGATTATTTGTAGTTAAAATAAGGGAATAGAAGTTTCTAGAGTGGGTAGTACGGAAGGACCCCGATTATGATTAGAACTCAGTCCTACTATCCAGGCAACTGGAATGTTCTTGTTGGATGAACGCAACAGATCAGATATGGTCGGAGGAGGTCATGCACTCTTGCAGTCTGTGGCTACTAGTTTCCCAACGATGTCGATCGGAAACAGATAAGGAACTTCCTCCATAGCGACTAAAGGTATAGGTCGGAATGGTCCAGCGATACAAATACAGTGAAACTTCTTCTTGCGGACACCCCTCTATAAAGGATACATCACTTTTCGAACAATTCTTCATGGTCCCAGCATGTAGTGGAGTCCAGTTGATTCCTTTTTAAATCATAGGATATTTTGACACTGACAGCTGTTTCCCGTTCGGAATCTTGACAGAAAGTCAGTATCATACCGCCGCGGAACGAAATGAATCGTTTTACGCTTGAACAACGTTTGGAAATGTTGAAAACTGTGTTTTTTTGAAAATAAGAAGTCTTGGCTGAAATATAGCACCTACCACGACTGCTGTAAGCAAGTTTGTGCAAAAGGTTCATGAGAGTAGTATGCTAGTGGACAACACTCATGGTCCCCGTCGTCGTACGGTGCGTACAGAGGTGACTGTGGCTGCTGTGGTCTTCTTCGAAAAAGAGGCTGGGAACAACGTTTCGGTCAACGGTGGGCGTTACAGAGCCATCTTCATCGGCCGTCTTTTTTTTTACTGAAATTGACAGATTTGGACGACCTCTGGTTCATGCAGGATGGCACGCCATGCCACACAGCCCACAATCGATCTTTAGCACACCAAATTCTCAATTCATGTTATCAGACGTGTTGGCGATGTCAGTTAGCCGCCTCGGAGATGCGATTTAACCTCTTTCGACTTGTTTTTGTGGGGAACCGTGAAGGACCGATGTTATGCCAACAATCCGGAAACGATTTTAGCACTTAAGTCCAATATCATCTAGCAATTCGTGAGCTACAGCCCGAAACCATCAACAAGGTTTTTGAAATTTGCGGAGACAGAATGCGATACTGGGAAGCCAGCCACTTGAACGACATTGTATTTCATAATTAATGGTAATGTTTGTTCTTAATAATTAAAGCCATAATGCATGGAACAAATTTAATTTTGTTCACTTTATTGAATTTTTAAAAAGAAACGTCTATTTGGCCCACCCTGTATATACAAGATCTTAAAAATCTGCGATTTTCTGAAAATTTTAAGATTCGTTCAAAAATTAAATGGTGGCCAAGTATAATCGGCGGTTAACACAATCGACTTATGTAACGCACCCAAATTGGCCTAGCGACCATGGTGCAACAGACACACATCGTCAGCAGTGGCTGTGGAATAATGTTATCTAATGCAAACAACTCAAGCGTTGCAGATATCATGCCACAAGTATCACGCGAATACTGTATGTCGGATGCGCTAATTTTCGTCATATTGCGTTCAGACGTTGTGTTGGGATGCTGTAGACTTGAAGTATGACGTCTCCAGGGAGCCACATCGTCTACAGATAAATAGCTTAATTTGAAGAAATATTTTAAAGTTAGTTCTTAGTTCACACTTGGAGGTTAACGAATAAATATTGAACATACATATCTGTTGACTGCGCAACACTCAACTCCACATGCAACAAGAACTATTTCGACGAATTTCTATTTGTTACCAGTCGGCAGTTAATCCGCACCGATCCACAGTTTTATTAATTTCCATAATGAATGCAAAACGAACCATTTAGAGGAAAATTATTTAACTTTCGGCGCTAACTCCAAATTACGGCAAGGACTCGATATGTATCTATTACGATATTTTGCCGCGCACATTTTGGTCTGAAACAAATACCTCGACATCATCGAAAAGCATGCACAACGTCAATTTAACATTCATGAAGATATATTTGTGCACATAATTGGTTTAACATTTCCCCACACACCAGTGCGGCAAACAGACGCACACGCATTCATATTTAGTAAGTTTTTGCTTTGTTTAAACCGATTTTCAATTAATGTACAAAATAATGTACAAACAACCATTTTCAAGGCTCGACCTTTACAACCACACGTGCCAGCTTCCTGTTCCCAAAAGTACACGAATACACACACAAACCTATACAGCCCCACTTGGGCATATACGCACATTAGCTTTGATTAAAGAAATTTAATGTAATTAGAAAAAGTATGCCTCACGAATGTGGCTAAGTGCTATTGGGAGGTAAGCTTACGAATTAAAGTGCTCCTTAGCACACCCTCGCAGTTAACCGTCTTCGCCGCTTCACGTTCGTTCTACTCAATAAACACGTACACACGCCGGCAAACATTGTGGTGCCTGCCGAAAAGAAACAAACACACAACACCCACGGATCTATGTTTACCCGACGCCCATCACGGGCGACGTATACGCCACGGCCACCCCCACCCAAGCGTCCTTCGCTTTGTGTGTACCATTTCGGCGAAGACTCAATTTTCAATGTCGCCAAGATTTAGTTCACAGATTCTTCGAACATTCAAGGCAAATATTTTTAGAAAATTGTGTGTGCGTCTCGTGGAGGACATATCAATTACAAACGGGTGTGCATGTCTGTCGCAAACCCCCTTGTTTTTCGAGCAAGTTCTTCTGTTTGCCCCCCACTTTTGCTTCGCTGTTTTGAGCGATAAACTTTCGAACGAAGTGCAGTGAAGTCTTACACCGAATTGTAGTTAAAAAGCGAATGCAAGTCCACTCGTTCGTGCAACGACACTTATCGGGAGCAGTTGGATTGCAATTCGCTTGTTTTTCTCCATTTTTTTTTCCGTTCTTTTTCATGGAATTGTTTTCACAGAGAGTTCTGTTTCAGTGCATTTGCATTTTGGGAAGGTTGGGGACTTGGGGTCTTCCTTCTTTCATTTCTGTTTGCTTAGGTGTGATTTGGTGGGGGAGGGGGGTGTTTCTGCTCTTCCTTTGCATGCCAGTGCTGCTTCTGTTTGCACGATGCTGTGGATCGTAGAAAGTGAACGCCTTCATAAGGGAGCACTGCAATATGTCATAATTCTTGTAGCGTGCGCTTTAATTGCATTATTCTGAAAAGTAATTTTCTTATCCGAGAGGAAAAGTACCCTTTTTGTGATGCAATTAAATTTGCATGTTGCACAGAATGAATGCTTAGCTGTGTCAGCGGGAGTACGAGTCGACTTTTCTGGTATTCAAGACTCGACTTTAAGACCACTTCCGGCAAAGGTGTCGATTTAATGGATCTCTCAGCACAGTCAGCGATGGTAATGGATTATTCAAGGTATGAGTAAGTGTACACTCCCTGCGGGGTTGTCGTCAATATTGAATTCAATCGATGAGCTTTGACAGGGCTCTTTTGTCGCTGACACACAAATGTCGCAAATTGAATTTATTGCAATCAAAATTTGAGAATGACGATACCTCTTTGCCGCCCTATTGGGATGGCTTGCGCTTTCGTTTCGTGAATCTGTTGACTTTGTTGCCATTGGGCTTAATTTCAGTTGATTTGAAGGTCCTGATATAGAGTACTTCGGTACCTGTCCCGTCCTTGCAGAGACAAGAAGAAGACTACTAGATACTTATTCCTTTAACAACGAAAATATCATGGACATCATAAGGTACCCCAAAACGCGTCAAGACGGACAACTGATGATGAAAATATTCCCTAAACTGCAGGAAGGTCAACAAGGAGTCAGGGGTGAAAGCCGAAAGTGACAGCACAAAGGACCTTAGAGGTCTACATGAAGCATAGTTTCTTCAGGAAACATGGAAGTCATCCCTACCTACCTACCTAAGGTCTTGATGTTTTAAATGCAAGCCAGCTAAGCCTAAGTCCTCCGACACGCCAGTGTAGAGAAGCTGAAAACAGGTGCTCAAATGCATGATGTTGTTCTTGATACGATGACAAAACACAGATGAACGCTATCAACTACTGCACGTTGAACTGTGTGTGTTGTGTCAAATGAAGAGACTCTTCAAGAACGGAGACCTTCATGTTCCTTCAATTGAGTTCATTGCCGGATATTCCAAACAGCTATTTATTGCATGGGGATCGCAAGTGAATAATCGGTTTCCCTGAAGAATGAAGATACTAGCAACCATGCAAATCGGCATTAAAAGTACCATCATTTCTGTGAATTAAACCCCAAATGAGACGACTTGGACTGCGCCAAATATTGGGGGTCTGCCTTACACCCCGTAACTCTTCCGTTTTGTGTGAACGACTGAAAACATTTATCATAGCCGCTGCAGGACAGTCCACAACTTCAGACTGCGGCAGGTCCTAGAAAAAAACTCATCTCTCGATTTCAGGGGCGCATATGGCAGTGTCCACAGATGCTATACACCGCCATGTCTAACTCTGAGAGTCATGCTGAACTTGTTAGGTTGTGCAGGTTGAAGATGGAGACTCTTCGTTGCCGAGACCTTCAAAAGGTTTTAAGCAAGACGCCGCGCTGTCATGTGACTTATTCAACATCGTTCTTGAGAAGTTTGTCCAAAACTAACGACTAGTGCATCTAACTATTCGGTGCTCTCGTTCAAGGTACTGCTTCTATCAGGAGCCAATTTGACGTATGTATTGTATATCGAGCCGTGCTTTGTAAAAGCTGGGTTTGTACTTGGTGGCAGTGTGCATGAGAGAGCGATTTATTCTTGTCAGACTCTCATTTAAGTAACAGCTGTTATTTGAGTCGATACCGACGCCAGCCAGGCAGAATTCGAAGTGGGTTTCTGTCGAATCCATTGAGAAATTGGGTGATGATAGACGAGGGTTCACCATTAATTTGGAGTGAATGGTAGAACTCTAGCATTAAGACACAGTCGATCTAGCCGTGGATGAGGGAAAAACGAGGTATATGCGGCCTCAAAAAGGATGCCTTGGACAATGCGTCACAAGAAGCAGACATAACTTTGTCGTAGTCAAGGACTTCATCAAACACAGATCAAATGCACGGCTGCTTCTTCGAACTCAAGAGGCGGTTGAGTAATAGAGCCCGCTCTCGGAGAATCAGTTGATCACCCCAATCCTCCTGTACGGCGCAGAGGCATGGACAATTTCACAAGCGGAGTTCTGCTGCCGACTTTGGTCTTGTTTGATTTGAGGACAGCTGGAGAAAATGATTCAGATTCAAATGGAGTATTGACATGAGTTTTGCTGAACCAAGTAGAGGGCATGGACAACTGACCACTGTCTCCAAGAATCTTTGACTCCGAATCTGTGGGCCAACGCAACAGAGGGCGGCGGAGTCTCTCCAGAATGACCTTAACCAAGTCGATGTGCGCAATTGGAAGCACGTAGATAGCGATAACTCTAGCTGAAGAGGCTTTTTGGTTGAGGCCCATAAGAAGGAGAAAGCACACCACTGCAGTCGTTAACAAGTTTAACTGTACAACTGCCGAAACATAACCAGCTCAGAAGTTCTTAGCAATTTTGGTCTGAGAATTCCAAGTACTATGCCTTCAGATGCACTCAGATCTTTTTGACTTGACCCCCTCTGCGTCTACAGCAGTAAGCATGTGTCTAAACTTTCAGGAGACCATCTACCATTCTCAGATTTCGATTTATGTCATTGTCACTCTCCATCAGGAAATTCGTCGAACAGCAGTTCCAGTGGCCCATTAACATCGAAGTCTAATTAAAATGTTAGATTGATTGGGATAAGCATGTGAGTTCATATGCCTTCTGTGAAATTGTATTCCTTCCGTCTAGCATCCTGCCGATTCGACGTTTATCTACGAAACGCTCGTTGCATCCCATTTGCGAGAATATCAATGGGGGTGCATTCTGGCTAGAGATTACATTGCTTTGTCGGATTGACCGTTCTAAACCCGCTGATAGATCTGAAATTTGAATCAATGCATCTGTGCACCGGTGTATAGAGGATATTTCACCTCGAACAGGGGCAGCGTATGGGGAGAGCAAACTCATTACTCGTGGAAACAGGAAGCTTCCAGCAAATCTAGTTCCATCAATGTTCGGAAGGTTCGACGAAACTAATACTTTCAGTGTGCCCCCATGCAATATTCCGAGAAATACGAGTATTAACTGCTTCTGGAAATTGGATTTTCAACTTTGAAGCATTGTTTCTAGCGACACGGGGTTGATCCGTTGTCAGTATGCCTTGCCGATTTGACCATGAATAGTGGCACGTTGGTGCAGCTGTTCTATGTTCCGAAAGACGTACAGCTCGTAGAGTGTATCTGGTTCTATTGCACGGCAACGGCGTGTGGTAGTACAAATCGCAAAAAAACGAGTGCACGTGTAGAAGACTATAGCGATGACCTGGATTCGAAGCTAGTCAGTTTGATCGCCAGCGAAATATCATTGGAAAGTGCTGTGACCATCTGCTGGGTGAGGGAACAACCTCGTGTCCGAAGACAGCGTATATTCTTGCGAAAGAGGAGTTCAACTGATGGAATCAGCAGTCATCCCTTAGGCATACTCACCCCTCTTCTTCTTCTTTAGCGGGCGCTACAGTCGGGGGTGGGACCTGGGTCTTGGGCTAGCCGCCTCTAATTTCGTACACCCAACTGATTGAGAACCATTTCCAGCTGGACTCAAAGACTTTCCGAGCCCGACCGTTGGTGTCCATTCGCTCTACATGACCTAGCCATTTGAGACGACAGACTCGAACCCGTTCGACCAGATCGATGTCGCTGGGCAGTTCAGTTCAGTACAGTTCATCGTGACGCATTGTCTGTGACTCGAGAGAGATGCGGCTGTGATGTATGAAAACTGTTTGTCTAGAGAATCAAATCTGGATCCCCAGCCCTGTGTAGGAGTCGATGCCCTTTAACCACTACGCTATGGTTGTCACCGACTCTGAAGTATCACTGAAATTGATTAGATTTAACTGTGTTCAGAATATTTTTCATTCAAAAGAACTTTATTCAGCCGTGCATGTTCTTATTAAAACGCACTAATGGTGAAGATACACTAAATAATCTAGCCAAATTTGCATTTCCGTAATTCCGAATTTTGCGTCCCGCACAGTCGTCTCATGCTGTTCACAGGCTCGGCATATCTCTCGATATTTCAGGACCGTTAATGCTAACGTTATTGCAGAGAGCATGTGCATCCAATTGAAAAGCGAAACTTTTTCAAAATCCTTAAGTTGCTTAAATTCCTAAAATTGGTACGTGTTTCCATCTTCATAATCCATGCAAATGTATTGTTAAGGCAGACATTTTGTTCAGCTTCAGCGCTATGCGGAAATAAAACTTTAAATGGGATCCCCCCCAAGAGCAGGGAAATGCGTATCTCCGTCTCCGACTACGACAGGTTCCGAAAGTCGGTACGGTACTCAAAAGCGTTCCTTCACTTCTGTATAACTAAGAACTTTGGGTTTCAGCGCCTCGAAACTGAACGGAGGGGAAGAGGATATTATTATCCAGAATGTAGATGAAACTTTATGGAAAGTAAACAAGTTATTTTTTTTTTTTTTTTTTTTCAAATATGGAAGTATTTTGCATATTGAATCAGTTTATATTGTACTCGAGAAGCTGTGATCTATACCCTCACTGGGTAATACTTCACGATGTACTGTGTGCATTTTAATGCGCATGAGGGTTCTGGGAAGCTTAGTATGGAATTAAGTTTTGCCTTTGGGAAACTAAACATCTGAATATATCTAATCATATCAGTCCTGTCAGTGGCATGAACAATATCGGAAGCAGATGAACAAGTTCTTAGTCCATTCGAGAGTGATGTTGTAGTTGGAATCTTTTGCACAGTTTGGTTCGTTGGAGGAGAGCAGCAGTTACATAGTATTCCAGATGTGCAGCGACAAAAGTCAAGCAGTTGTTGGGTCATGAAGAACTTATGAACGTTACAGTTTTGGACCGAAGAATCTTCAATGCAACAGATTGGGAAAAGGAAGAACTACCAAAATACATTTTTATGCACTATGTATGAAATATGACATCGGTCAATTGTCCACCATTATGTCGATACAGACAATGACTCCTTTACACCAGGTAATGTTTCTGAATATTCTTATCCATCTGTTGAGTAGTCTCTCTATTAGCACACATTTTGCCTTTTAAATATCAATGGCTAATGAGAACAAAACGAAATATAATATATGCTGTCGAAATATATGACGAAACATCATGATTGACTGCCACAAATTTGAGAGTTTGTCTACCTCGGGGCAAACATGAAGTCCACAAACCACATCCAAGTGGAGATCCGACGCGACGAAGGTACACGGTGGCGCAAAATGATGAATTTTAGAAAATGGTAAAAAGCTTCCATACGTTCATTATGCAGTGAGTACAATGTACATAAAATACAATTAGCAGAGTAAAAGGAAGAAATAACAAAGTTTGTTTCCAATACCGAATGTGGACCCGGGAAGAGGATAACTTTAAAGGCTGGCGAATACCCGACTTTGGCGAAAGCATTGTACAAGTGGTTCCTAAAACAAAGAAAGCAAAATGTGCCAATTTCCAACGAGTTCCTCAAGACAAAGGCTTTCTCATTGCATGAATTAAACCTAAAAAATAGAAACGCGATTATTGCAATAACCTCGGTCATTGCAACTACCCTTGGTTTTATTAGTTGCGTAAATCGAGAATGTACTGGATTTCTGAATTAACCATCGGCTGTGCAAATGAAAAGTCTATCTGGTTTGCATGCAACATACAATTGTCCATGGGCGAGGCAATCCGTATCTAAATATAGACCACAAAAGACCCTGAGCTTTGTTGACAGTGATTGTGAACCCTAGTCGCACAGGGTAGCACAACGCACAACCCTGTGCGTAGTATCGGCCGGAATGATGTTAATTCGTCGGCATCCTTGTCCCGTGAAAACTGTTGTTTCCATTAAATTACCTTCAAAATCGGTGACACAACCGTGAACAACGAATACATTGTGACCCAGGTGACTAGACCGAAGACTTTGAACTTCAAGCCATTGGCAGATGCAGAAAAGGAGCCCTAATTCGTCACGTCAGACAATGACAATTTCGGCCATACCAGCACATTACACACCGCATTTGCCGCACTTCACACATTCTTTGAAGAGGCGGGAGACTGCCCACGGGTCTAGAATAAAGAAGATGGCCAGAAGTTCAATTACCTGTGCAAAAACCGTCAACCCGGACATCAACGAAAAGTTAGGGCTCACTTTTAAAAAATATGCACTGGCAACTGCTGCCCAGAGGTGCTTAATGCATACAGCAGCAAATTTACTCCAGTATTCCAGTTCTTCAATGCTTACGGTGCAATCGGTTGCGAATTGCTGAAGAACTTTGCCATGGTCGGAGTGGGGTCTGGAAAGTGAGAACTCATCATCAGTGATATGGATCTCATTGAAAAAACCGATTGCGACTGGTGCGGCTTCTAACCTCGTTGCTGATGGGCTAGTGCCCAACGAGTCCAGTTTAAAACCTAGAAAACCTCTAGCCAAGCCAACCACCAAGTTGATTTGTAGGTCCGCATTATCAATATGGCAAAGGCTGGCGAATTCGACATTAATTTCGTCTTAGTTTCGGCAACTCGATTTGACATAAATTTAACTCGGTTCAAAATGGTTTTGATGTAACTCGGTTTGATCCGACTTATAAACTCGAGCTAACCCATCACTAGTCCACTAACTTGTAAATGACTGATTCGCTTTCAATGTTGATGGTTAAGATCATAGACATAATTATTTGTCGCGTGCTTGTGTGGATCGAGATGAATAGCTCAAAATACGAGCCTCTGGGGAATGTTGTGTCAAAATTACAAGTCAGTCGGTCAGAAACTTTTTGAGATTTGCGGACTTTTACAAACTAACGTAAGATTTTTGTTTATATTGGTTAAAGACAAACGGAGTTTACTTTAAATTGCGGTATACGAGGACCTATGGTACTTATTGTAATTGCATATGCCAAACAGGGCTTTCTTAGCAAGGATCAGTGGAACTGCAGACAACTTCCATGACCGACGCTGGACCTGTGTTGTGGACATGTGCAGTCTATTTAGGTACAGTGACGTTTGACTCACTCTGTGTGTGCAATCTGATGCTGTTGAAGATTTGCTGGGAGCTGCACAGCTATTTATTAGTCTGGATTCTAAATTAATTATTTCCTTTGGCAGAGAGTTCCATGTTTGAAACAATTTTCCCTTCGATTTGCTAAAGTGTCATCGGGCATTTGAATATATTCACCAAAGGCTTTGAAATGATGGTATATTGTGGAACACACAGACGTACACTATCCACATCTTCAAGGGAATGAAACATGTGAAGTAATGGTAGATCCCTCAAATTGATTGGAATATTTAAAATAACTCCAATCCTTTCAAAGCGATGATCACAATCTCTGAAATGTTTCCATGTGTTGTAGTGCACATGGACCCCATTAAAATTGGCAACTAATTGGATTGAAGTTTCGAAGGGAAGGAAAACTTTTCCACTCGTAGTTCCTTTGGGAAGTTTGAAGAATTTCACTGAATAATGCGATTAATTGTCAGTGGCAACCAATTGACAAAAGTCTCAATTATACATTTTACAATGCTCAAAATACTATGTCTGTTCGTTCGTCGAGGATACTCAATTTTTTTGCAGAAGAATGTGACTTATGAGCATGTGTTGTCAATGTCATAATGTTGCGAAGATTGACTGCCATTGGTAACATCATTAACTGTGACATGAGAATCATTCAGGCGGACCTTTGAAATCTAATTTGACAGCATTCAAACGTTGATGTGGCTCCAACTTATTGACTTAAGGTATTTACTGCGTCTTGTTGCGGAATTATGTATTCCTGATGTCAACTTAATAAGCTGACAGGAAAAAGTCACCGATTGTCTATCAAAAAAGGACAACTGTTTACAGGCCGTCGATTGGGCAGAAGGCGCTCGTAAGTACAAATCAATAAATATTGATTTACTCTAGTTGAGATGTTTATGCACATGTTCATGCCATGATAAGCAGACGTCGAGGAGAAATAATGAGTTGACAAACAATGCCGGAGATTTTCTGGTACTTTGGGGTATGTCCTCTTCAAATGGAAACGAGCAAGTCGGTTACCGTCAACAATGCGTAGGTATTGGCTTTTACTGTCGCTGTCGTGGGCTTTGGGTAGGTCCATCGACTCCTACGCTGAGTGGTTCTGGATTCAATTCCACGGCTCCTCCACTCGCGAGTCACCTAGACATCCAGTGTAGGAGGTGACGCCCATACCCTACATTGCCTGCCTCTACATAAAATCACAACAAATGTCGCCAGGACGTATATCCCGAAATTAAGCACTTGCAGCAACCAATTTGCGAGCTACTACGTTAAAATTAAAGCCAGCTAAATTGTACACTTCAGAGATGTTATCCAAACGCAAAAACATGAGCAACCGATGGGTTATTTCAATGCACACAGGCCGCATCCAACCGCAGAAGTGCACCGTGGCATGATAGATAAAACTTTTCCAATTAAAATTCTCCACTTCATAGTCGATTAAAGTTCGAGAACTAAAAATATGCACGCCGTCCTTGTCCTCACAAGTCCTTCAGCGTAATCTTACGGCAACGAGCTCTTGTGGAATAAATCCCACCTGAGCAGAGCCTATATTTGCATTCTCCAGCCTCACCTCACCAAATTTCATTTGAATTTGCAACGAAAAGCAAACACTAAAGTGTACTTTACGCAAAAGAAACATGCCGGCACGAGAGCGCTCCTTCACACCATCGAATGCTTGATTATAGAATCTAATGTTTGATCACAGGAATTTGCTTTAATTAGCTGTCGAGTCGATACATCTGGATGTTGTGTACATCCAAATATGCAAAGGCATATATCGTGTGTTTGTTTCCCGGAAGCTAGCTCCTTGCAATATCCGTTCACGGTGCAAAATCATGGCCCAGATAGTGGAATACGTGAGATACACACACTCGTAATAAATTAAGTTGGCTCAACTGAAAGGCAAACACAGAGCATCGGGAGTTTGGAGCAGATTCGCACACCAGATGGCAACTGGCAACAACTGGAGGAAATCGAGGAAACTTCGCTTCGGCGTGGCTTCGACGTGAATGCTACCGAGCATGTGGATGAGATTGAATTTAGAACTTTGGTAGACGCAAGCGAATCTTTGTTATTCCGGGTACGACTTATAGAATTGAGCGCTCGGAAGTCATATCAGCATGGAAATAAAATACTTCTCGTATTAGGTAATTTGCACTTCGAATGATCCTCGCAGAAGGGGAACGTGGAAATGAGGCTTAAGTGCTAATTTCCTTACGCCGACGTGAGAATACTTTCCGATTGATGTCATGATACGGTGGAGACTGCTTGCGGCACAAGTGTGTTGCTGGCTCCAGGTGGTTTTTAGGCTATGGTGCGTCTGGCTGTTGTGGGTGGTTGGATGCTGTGGGAAACAAGTAGACATGGACTGGCGTCAACCTGGCGATGCCCAGTGACTACACATCAGTGGTGCTTATTTTAGCTCCAAGTAGCCATCGGGTACTGGTTGTAGTTCACCCGAATTTAACTTATTGGTGCGACCTCTCGTCCTAAAGGTTGGAGGTTGTTCCGTTGGGGTAACTGGCCTGCCACGCAAAAGGATGGAAACGGACGTAAGTGCGAATGACGAACTTTGCAAACGAAAAAAAGACACGATCCTGGGATCTGTACGTGTAATGTACGGTCCCTTTATGGGCCACGTGCAGCCGAACAATTAGAGGATGTCCTAGACTGATACAAATCAGATATAACAGCGATTAAGTGCGAAGGGATGGACCGACCCAAATTTGAGATTACAAATAGGCTTAAAACTAAGGGTTGTGGTGTTGGCTTGCCAATAAGAGTCCAACTGATGTACATTGTTGAATTTAACGTTTTATCGGTTTAGTGATTATTTTCTACATCGTACAGTGTCCAGTGTTGTTGGTCCTTTTGGGATGGTGTTGCGGTATGGTAGCCGATTTAGCCTCGATGATGACTGCTGTCGCTGCTCTGGTAGAAGCCATGCAGCTCGTTGTTAGATGTCGTATGGAGGTTCTGCTCGCTTAGCAGTTTTAAAGCGTGGAGGTAGCGTTTTCCGGCAATTGTGTTTTTCAGGTTCCTGATTGCCTCGTTGGTATGGTTGCTGATGTGTAGAAGCTGCTTTCTGAACAGCGTCACCATGTACTGCCGTAAGGGGATGATGAGTGCTTCGTCGTAATGGTTCTTGTTGCTTTCGACGATCCCTGTTGAAAGTGAGATCGGTACACATTCTCTGTATTTTCCTTTCGAAAATGGTGAGCTTCTCCATGCTGGTCTAAGAAATGGTGTGCCATGTTGGGAAGCCGGACGTTAAGATCGGCCGCACTAGCTGCTTGTAGAGCAGCAGCTTGTAACCTGGCTTCATCCATTTTGCTTACGATGGAAGCCTATTTTGGCCTTCTTAAGGGTCAGTTTCGAGCGGCTGTTGAACTTCAGCCTTTCCGTGAAGTTAACGCCAAGATACCCTTCTTGTCTGTTGTTATTTCCGTACCGTTAGGGATGACTATTTTAATGCACTTTGGGATGGTCTCCTTAAGCACGCAAGTACCGATTCGCGTTGCGATCTGTGGTACCTTCGACATAAGTCACTGAGTCATCTGAGAACAGAGAACAGATCACTGTGTTGGTTGTAGGCTGCTGACCGGCCGTGTAGATGTTGAAGAGCATCGGTCCCAGCTTCGATCCTTGTGCAACTCCCGCTTTGATGCTCCGCCCAGTTGATTGGCTGCTTTCTCCATGAACGTAGAATCTTCTGGGATGCAGACAGCTATAAATGATATAGATGAGGTTGGAGGGGAATCCCATCTGATTCGGCTTGTAGATAAGTCTCTCTATACAGATCGTTTCAATGGCCTTTTCCACGTCCAGGAAGCAGGCAACGGTGACTTTGTGTTTGTTCAGGACGGTTGCAACATCGTGGTGGAACTTTATTATAGGATGTAGCGTCGAATGTTTTTTTTCCCGGAATCCATACGTATCCGGGATAATGTTTAGGTTGGTGGACCATCGCTTTAGTTTTTGTGATGCCAGGTACGCCAGGATCTTGCCTATGCTGGCCTGTATTCTGAAGCACTATCAGATCGTTCGTTTATACTACTTTCCACTTGCTAGGAAAGTAGCAATTGTTGATACAATTGTTCATGATGTTGCTGAGAAGTATCATCACCGCTTGTGGCATTCGCTTCAGGACGAAATTCGAGATGTTTTCGACTCCGGCTGTCATTTGTACTACGTTGAAGGATTCCCGTGATTTCTTCGGCCGTTGTGAGGTCTTCAATTTCTACCGACAATCGTCCGCAGGGCTAGTTTCGTTGAAGATGACATCTGGTGCAGATGGATTCTCAAGTTCATTGACGTAGGCGTTTACTTTTGTGACAAATTCAAGATCATCACGCTACAGGCAACAAAAGCAGCTCTCGCTTGGATGTTTGGAACAGCTAACAATTCTGACAACGACACCGGCACCGAAATCACACGAAGAATAAATTTCGCCAATCGCTGCTTCTTTGGGCGAAGAAAGCAATTGATAAACAAAGCCTTCTCTCGAACATACAAAGTAACCCTCTTAAGACCTTAATCGTCCCAGCTCTGCTATATGGCGCAGAGGCTGGACTTTGTCAAAAGCGGGTGGCGGATTTGAGAAGAAAGCTGCAAAGAGAGGATAGAAGGGCAGATATAACAATTGACTGTTCGAGCGGTTCGGCGACATCAACTTAGCCAGAAGAGTGGGGATCCAACGATTGCGATGGCTAGGTCACGTAGAGCGAATGAAAGCAATTGCTTCGGCCCGAAAAGTCTTCCAATCCACTTCCAGAGGAACGGCGCAGTAGAGGACTCAGGTGGCGCATGCAAGTGTAATGGGCCATCAACCAACTATGCGTGCGAAACTGGAGGTAGCTACCTAAAAGTCGACGTGTTTTGTCATGTGGTCATGTTAAGAAGGATAATCAAAGGGCACTGTATTTTGATTCTTAGGGTAGACCAAAATGATACCAACAAAGCAGAGTATCATTTCAGAAGCTGTCCTTCGTCGGGGTCAGAGCGGGTTAAAACTCTTGGACACTCTTTGAATTCTATGCGCAATACACAGAGACATCGCAAAGGCCTGCAATTACACCGTCCATGATGGAATAGTTCGAGAGAGAAGTCAATTTCACAAACAAAATTTTGACACGTTCCCCTACGCCTGTCCCACAAGTTGCACAAGCAACCCCTCACCATTTCAATTAAACGCTCTTATGGTGGCATATTCCAAGGAATTAAGCAAACCATTTCAAGCAAAGTTGTTCCATTCGATTAAGAAGATTCATTAAATCACCCGCAATGAAATGAGTTTCTGTCCAGTCCATGGATTAGTTGATGACGACGCACACAACTGCAATTATTTTTGCACATCAGCTAAACTTTTACGCAATTACATTAAAACTTGTGAAATGTTCTCTTGAAAACAATTTTAATGTGATCCAGCGTCCAGCTTTGCCAATGGCCTTCAATTGACGATAATAAAATCAAACACCAACATATCTGCGCACACACGCGTACGTGCATATGTTCCCCAGTCCCGAGGACCTTTTTTCGCCGTGCGCAACTTCTATCAATTACCACTATGTGACTTTAATGGTAAAAGTTTTCCAAAACAAATTATATAAATATGTGTATCCGTGTATCTTTTAATGGCACGCGAGGGGGAGGGGGGGGGGGGAAATGAACACAACAACACCATCATCCGGCTGCTTTCAATCCACTGAATCCCAAATCAGGGGAGTATCGCATGAAATTCCAGCAACTTTTGTAGCAACTCTCGCATGAGTTGCCCCCGCACGGAAAGAAATTGCGGGGAAAATTCGTATGTACTTCGATTTTTTGGTCTGCGTTCCTTATTATACGCATTATATGCTTAATTAAATTTACTCTAAGGTATTTATGAGTGGGGATGTGGGTGGTTTTTGGGGCTAAGTTTTTCTTCCTTACCCCCGCCTCACGCACTGTGTGTGGTGCGATGGTGGCAAAGTTTGCTCTCAAATCTGATAATAAATGAGGAGATTTGTTGCTTGAGGAACACGAAAGCGTCTCGAGGAAGACAGTGAACTCGCCCGGCTGACTGAAGTATGCCGACTTTGGTGGTGGGCCGCCTCATATAAACAGGATTCCCTTTTTCATCTTATTTTTGAATTTCGTATTTAATTTCCACGGATGCGTGTGTGTGTGTGTGTGCGGAAATAATTTTCAAGTTGAGTTAACGATTTCACTTTGGATTCTTATCTCTTGGATGCGTTTAACCAAAACGTTTATTTGGGTTGGCGGTTTCTCCAGTTTGTCGAGTCGGCGAATTGCGAATTGACGAAAATGTTAATTTGGCTCTTGCTTAGGCGAAAGGTCGTGCGAAGGAGATTTACATGGGAAATTGCGACTCTCGGTGAAAATGAGATACATTCGCGTGAATATTTGCAAATTCTGTGGCACATGTGAAATTCTTTTCAAAGTAAATTTGCACGCGAATTTTGGCACTTAAAAGTTGCGGCTGTCAGGGTTGGGGAGAAGGATTGACGCTTTATGTGAGGATTGATTTGGGCAATTACGTAGATTTGGCAAAGAGTTTATTGGCGGTTAACAACGCACTGTCACGGAATCGAAAATTTCCAAAAGTGATGGAAAATATTGAAATTGAATAAACCCTGTTGAGTGTGAAAAATGGAATTGGATAATACGATCCATAAATGTGACATTAGTTTAGTTTAGACTTATTGGATGAACCAGCCTTGTTACCACGCAGAGCTAGTCGATCCTACTCCGTAAGCCATATGGTGGTTTCAACAAAGCTATGGAGATGGCCGACACTAATGGTGCTTCTGTCGACCAAGTTATTGAAGAAGTTAGCACATAGGCGGGATGCGGAATGAGAGGGCGCTGCAAGCGCAAAAACGGAGCTATCTGCAGCTTCAGCAGAAGTAATTTTATGACAGACCCAACCCTAAAATCGTATTTTCCAAATTACAATTCCATCGTACTGCCCGATGATGACGCCGATAAGATTCCTGACAGTTGCTTTGATCAGACTGTGGAATCGTTTCAGATTGAGAGTTCTCTGGAATGTCACAGTGTACCGGCATCCAACTGAGAGGGATGCTAAAATACTGGGCCATAGCTGCAATTCAGCGATGTCTTCGAGTGACGATATCCGTTTTTAATATCACATCGTTCTCTAGCGAAGGCAAAGTTTCCTTCATCGCTATAGCGTGTGCGTTAAAGGCAGTGGTTCACCAAATCGAAGTAATAATTGTATATTTATATCCTTAGACTAGACAAATAAGAAACAGTTTCCGTGATCGTTTTAGGACCAAATCACTTGCGATAAAAGAAAACATCAGGATACAGGAAGCTAATTCTTTATAAGGGAAATTAGTGGATTCAATCGAATTGTTGCTCCAGAATCCAGTTAGTAAAACGCGGCGTAGTCATTTTATTTCAGTTCTTGGGTTAATTAATGTTGTACGTGCTTAGGCTGAAATCGGATCTGGATTCTGGATCGAAACTGGATAGCATTCTCTTGGCAATTTTCAGGACAAGTTGCGATGTTGTCGTGCGATTATGCCCTTCATGGATGTGCGGTTGTTGTTTAATTATTCACATAACAGGTCGATTCATGTTTAGCCACCAGGCATAGAATGCACACTGCATCAGCTTAAGTTGTCCTGAATTCTCTGTTCGCACTTATTGCACTGAGCCGACTTCAGCCTCTGTTCTGTTTTCTCTTACCGCAAGTGCTCCTTACTCGTGAAATTACAATTTATACCTCGTATCTAAGCCCACCGATATTCGGAAGCATTCGAAGGAGTTCCTGCTGCAGCCATATCTTCATGGTTATGTACTTTAAAAATTTTAATATGATGATTTGAAGCTGTGCCAAAGGCATTGTATTTCAATAAGATTTCTGTAAATCAACTAAGTCAAGGTAGGGTTTAATTTAGAAGGTTTTTCCAAATATAGATACAAATTACAAAAATCAAGTGAGTGCTCGATGTCAGTGATGAGAGCATACAGTTTACTGTACCAGGCGACATCATACATGACACACTGGATGTTTGTATGATGTATGCATTCGTCAGACCAATTCTAACATACGACATCCTTGTCTTTGGTGCCCAAAATTAAGAAACAAAGAAAATCTGAAAAAGATAGGGAGAATCCAAAGATGTGGGTGTCTGCACCACGGGGGCACTTCGTTCCACATCTCCAGCCGCCATGGACACTATGCCACAGCTGGTCCCCATGGATATTTACGGGCTGCAACCGCTGGAGCAGAACACACAGCTTTCCGAAGCTTACAGTCTATATCGCACCATTTTTAGGGTAATCCCAGATACCCAAAAGATATAGGCGGAAAACCTGCCAATTTGGAGGTATACACGTATGGTTCTAAGACTGACGAATTCACCGGACTCGGAGTATCTGCGATATCGCCGGAGATTTCTTTCCCCCTGTCGCTTCGATTGCCTAACAACTGCAGTGTATTCCAGGAAGTTAACGCTAGGAGGATGCCAGGAGGCTGCCCTCTTACTGTCAATGAATCCGATAGAGCCCGTCTACCGATATATGTTACATAGACAGTCAGGCGGCCATCAATGCTCTGTTTCTTACAGATGCCGTCAATGTCAACAATCGTAGATGGATGTAACTAAACACTTGTAGGACTTCGAGGCAAATATGGTCTTTAATTAATCGGAAAAAAGAAGAGTACACTCCTGAACTCCAACAGGAAAGAAATCAGTAAGATTGACGGCATTATGACCGGCCACTGCATGTTGCGCTCACACGCAAAAGGAATAGAAGCCTTTAACGACATCTGCAGGAGCTGCATGAATCAGTAGAAACCACGCTACACTACCTCGGTGCCTGTTCAGTCTTTGCTGGATAAAGAAATATGTACCTGCTATTAATTCACCAAGTGAATGTTATGGAACTGCCGGACTAGCCGTGAAAAGGTTGATAAATAATGTCTCAGCAATGACTATTTTGAACAGAGTGGAATTTGAAGGAGATTATATTTTGCTTTAGTCCAATGTTATCCCTAGATATTCGCCCACATTGGCATACGTAGTGCGCCAGAGTTTTAAAGCTCGTTCACCCGCGAACACGATTGAGCTATCCAACCTATCCATGGATAACCGTATCGTCCGTGAAAGTAGCCACTAGTGTACCTTCAGTACCTTGAGGGACTCCGGTAGCGATCTCCTTAAATTCAGAGAATTCTATTTAACTCTGGATATTCCGTTTTGTATATGGTTTTAATATTTTATAGACATTTGTAGGAAGAACTTGGTTTGTATTTAAATCCGGCATGTTATACTTTCTCGAAGGACTGGTAAACCTCAAGAAAAACGCAAAAGCAAACATTTTCTCCTCTAGAGTTCTTCAATCTCGTTAGTTATTCTACACACCTGGTCAACTGTAGAGTTCGGATGCGTTGCTGGTACAAAATATTTCTGCTGATATTCCATTTGAATGTAAGCACTGAAAGCTGTACTAATGGAACACGTAATGCGACATCAACAAGGCCCAAATATACATAAGTGTCATGGCTTTTAACATCCTTTTTAGAGCTACCATTGCATATGAGAACAAAAGGTTTAATGTACAATGGTGCTACACATGTCAAAAGGCCAGACTGCCCGTAGTCTAGTGTATTCATAAGATGTAACTTAAAGTGCATAGTAATTGCACGAGGAAAACAAACTATATCCTAATGATTCCCTAAACATATCTGCAGTATCATCGCTCTAGAGGACTGTCTGCCAAAAAGCACGATTCCCTCAGCGGAACCATTTATCAAACCGACGCCAAAAACAAATTTCGCAAAGTGGCCCCGGAAGACTTAGGTCGGGCTAATTAAAAATGTTCACAAAACACAATCTCACTGGAAGCATTCTCACGACCGTTATAATAAATTATCACTCCCAGCTACAAATGGGTGAATGGTTTCCCATTTTGCCATTTTGCAACACTATACCACTACCGCTGCAAAAGCCAGTTCCCCCCGCCATCCAGCCACTTAACTTGGCTGGAGTCAGAGTTGGTAGGACCCACTGAGTGTCGCACTCATAAATTCAGTTTTAATTTTTTCCTTTTTTTTTCAAATTAGTTACGGATTATAAATCAGCACAAAAAACAGATATTCTTTGCAACTTTCAATATTCGCGTGCGAAGGCACTTCGTTGACTTGACCCAGGGGGCGTTGCGGACGTTGGCAGGGTCATGATTTTTTGGATTCACAAATACGCAATGAGTCCGACCGAGCCACATAGATTAATGCCGCTCAAGCGTCAGTCGGGAGGTGTAAGCTTTTAACTAAATTAACTCAAGTTTCAGTTCACGTTTTATTGCGGCAGTGGCTGCCATCCTTGGCTAGGTTTCGGGCGCTTTCTCGCTTGCCCACCAGAATGAACAGCCACATTGCTCAACGCAAGCATGTATCCAATGAGGTTGATTCCAAAGTTGAAGAAAGCGAGCAGAAAAAAAGAAGGAAAATCGAACGCAATACGAAGTGAACCGTGCCGCAAATATTACAATAACCGCGCTGGGCCCTCTGCGGGGCGGTCCTCCGGGCGGAATGGAGTGAAACTTTAGCCTTAGTTTGCTCGAAGGACTTTCCTCCTCCTCTCGTGGCTCCTACGAATTTCAGGATCATCAACTTTTATGTGTTTTTTAAGAAGTGCTTTTATTAGCGTTAATTTTAATTGTGCATTTGTTTGGTGTGTTCACAATGTCCGGGGTGCTTCACCATTGGGGGGCCGCACTTCGCCCTCATCCGAATCTGTCCATGCGGGACAAATTGTGGTGGCGCCCAGGGGTTGCTGTTTCAATTATGTTCCGTGCTCTGAGACCACGAAATATGTTACTTTTCCCGGTGCCTTTTTTTTTGCTTCCGTTGTCCCCGGCTTTCTCCTTGGTAGCTCGGTGAATTTACGAGTATTTAATGCCTTCGCAATGTATCCACCCAGAGTGGAGTAAAATGGATTTTAATTAGCGCACAGCGGTGGTGATTCGAGGGTCCATCCCCAAATGTAATTATTTGAAGTACGGATTATTTTGTTTTCTGTAATTTCGTCGATTATACCTTTGTGCTTGCTTTTTGATTTGGACCCGTTTTAATGAGCAGATGTTGAAATTCGTACGGCGGCGGTGGGTGTGGCGACGGAGTACGGGTGGATACCCTCCCATTTAGTGTCGTCCAACTCATTCAATTGATGGGGACATTTCTGTTGAAGAGCTTCTGACGAACCCGGCATGCGGATACAATTTCGGCGTACGAGTTAAATTTTATGTCTTAATTTACTCTTGCCTTTAAATGCGAGTAAAAGCAGGTAACGAACGCGTATTGTTGATCGTTTATCTCTTCCCGATGACTTCGGAATGGGTGTTCAAGGTCTGCTACTGGCACGATTTGAACATTGGTAAAAACGTCCACGCTCTTACTCGATCGATGTATTTTTCAAAACAGTTTGTCGTTTTATTTCATCAGGAAAAAGGAAAATTTGTTGATTCAATGCCATTGTGATATAACCGCTATATTTTTGTGATGTAAACGCTGTATTTTTTTTCCAAAATCTGGTGGCAGGTAGGACGGACTGGCTGTCACGGCAGACTGCAACGGACACTCATAGGTCACCAGAAGGAGACAAAGTCTAACCAACCAAGTGACAATAAACACCGCCCTTGTCTTTTGTAGAAGCTAACATGTTTTTCAAACTGCACCCCCGATGTGCGTTGATGAGTTTCTCCGTGCATCGACTGCAGACAAATTTTATACACACTGCTCCTGCGAATTCCTGTCAGCACTTACAAAAGAATTCAATGGAATATTTGAAGCTGCGGATGCTGTAGGTTGTTTCTAGAAAGCAATCATTTCCAGTCTTCAAGAGAAAGGTGTCTATTCGTACTATAACCCCGAAAATGACTGAGTTTATTTTTTGAGTGTGTGGACTGTCTACGGGATCTCTGATGCAGATGTCTATCAGACGTTCCTATCTCTTCAGCAGAAAGGAGAAAGGCTGAAACGCAAGCCAAGTCAAGAAAGCCAAGCCACATTATTTCCAAAAACTAAAAACAATGGTGTGCCTTGCCTTAAGAAGGAAAGATTACTCCGATAGTCTGATCTCTCTGATCACTCTGATTACTCTGATCTCTCGCCAGCTTTTTGGCCAGGGGATGGACGTCTATTGTCTGATCCCGAAATCTTAGACATGGAGAGGGATATGATCGCCCTTACGGTTAAATAGTATACGGACGGATCATGAACTGATGAAGGAACTGGAGTAGGGGTATTCGGACCCAGAACTTTTTACCCATGGTTCCTAGATTGGGGAGACGTACTATTTGTGGGAAGCGACTTTACTGTGATGGAGATTTTTTTGTATTACCTTCATCGGCTCTACCTCAATCCCTGCATTGGGATCGAGCGATTTTGTGCGTGGAGGAACTTGAGTACTTCATCCCTTTCCAGGCCCATATCTGGAGTGAAGATTATAACATTCGGTGCGTTTGGGATGTCCCCTAGGGAGATTGCTTGCGGTGCAGCTCCACAGATCATGCTAAGACCGCCAATGTTCCTTATGTCAAAATCGTTTCTCGTCATTTGAAAGATAAAAGTATGAAAAACAAATTAGAGTATTTGGAACACATGTTAAACCGGATAATCTCTACATCAAGAAAGCCATTCACGCTAAGAAAGAATGAAGTCAATTTCTGATGCCTCCAGTTAATGTGAACCGTATTCCTGAAAGAGCATTCTGCATTGACCGACACAAGTGATAATCAGAAGGAAGCCGAGTCTGATGCATGCGGCGGGTGCGATAAGACTTCCTATCCACGGCGGAACTATACTATACAAAAAAACTATACTATACTATACTATACAGCAGTGCGATGAACAGCTAATGTCATCTCTTCTAAATCCCTCAAGCAGACTTCAGTGCAATCCAGAAAGTGCTGTGAAATGGGCCGGGCAAGAGAATGAGAAATTGAAACATCTGCTACTATGTAGTCTAAGCTTTGATTGGAAAAGCGAACCCTCACAACAATCCGCAATTATCTGGACTTGCGCTCACGCTTCTGGAGAGGAAAAAGTAAGTCTTACTTCTATGACCTGCAATCAATGCCCCAGCCTCGACACCAAGATCCTTCTAGGAGATTTCAACGCTAAGCTAACATCAGCTGCATCTGGCTGAACCTGAACCTAACCCGACAAGCCTTCCAGGTAGCACGCCACCTTCTAAGCTATGTTATGTTTCACAAACTGAGAAAGTTGTGCGCACCACATTAAACGCGGACATACTCTGATGTACAATCCCATTGCATGCCATTACATTCGGTTTACATGGATGAGTCACCTTAAACGTGCATTCGTAGATGTCTGGCCAGAGTGATGTCGTTTTAAATTCTGTACAGTTCGTGGTTGAATCTTCTCTTCCAGATGACCTCTCAAACAAGACCAAAGAATATACGCAGAATTTTCACCTCGAAGACACAAAGGATTCCTTGATCCGATTTTGATTACCCATGCCTGTACGCCATAAAGCGAGAGTGGGATGAATCAAATCAAAAAGACGTTTTGTTCCGAAGAAGACCAACGCAACCACGAAAGGAACAACACCCTTCTTGTTGAGTCAAGTCCCCATCAACTTTGTAATACACTTGGAAATTCCTTCAATTAGGGTGATTTGCATCGTCACATCGCCAGTGCTTCCCCTCCACATAACACCTATTCCACCTATTCCCTTCGTCAGATAAAGAACGTTCCAACGCGTCCCCTGATTCGAATGCCATTCCTAACGCGATCTACCAGCATCTAATTTCACTGTTTCGACCTGTTTGGGAAATTATTCAAATATCCCAACCTCCGATAGCTTAATTACACAGACATTCTAATTTCGTTGTAACGACATTCTGTACGAAGTCGTCCACTTAATAAACGCGTCGCCATCCTAAATTAAAAATTAATTAGACCATCTTCACCATTATCGCAACGGTATTCTTTCCATAATAAATCACCCCCTCCCCCTGCAAGGCCCTGTCACCGGCACTCCTCCTGAATGTGTAAGGTGACAATTTCAAAAATTCCATTTGAAATTCCAATGTGGATTTGTTTTACGATTCACCCTAGTGGATTAGCCCAGTTCCAAATTAAAGCGGAGCACCATCACACATCTCTAGATTTAACGCCTCACAAATCACTTTGAGTTAATTCACCCCCGCTTGCCCGCTCGGCGCTCGATCGAAGCCCAAGTGCGGCACTTCTCGTTCGCGTTCTCATTCTCGGGCTCTCCCTCGCACCGCAGCACCCAGTGTAATGAAACATTGGTGATTGCAAAGACATCGAAGATTATATGAAGACATCTGGAAAGCATCCCAATCCTCCCAGACTAGTCAAGTCGTACGAAAAATTGAGAACGAGAAAAATCCCACTACAACTTGGAGCGATGTCAATATCTTACACATGGCAAAAGGATGATTAAAGTCTGCAAATATGTAAGAATTTGAATCGCATTCCATCGATGGAAAGTACGAGTACTCGATCCGGGGAGTGGTTTCCATCTTGACTCGACTGCGAAGGGCACTTGTTATTTATTTTCTGTTTCCTGCACGACTCTAGCCACCCTTGGTGGTGTTCAAATGGATTTCCCTCTTGAACTCATTCCCCTGGTGAAGTGCACACTCCGTTTCCTCTTGTCATTACCGAATGGCGCGAAGTAATAAACACGAGTGCGAACTTGGAAATTTTCGTACACGGAAAGGAAACGCTGACTTTAAAAACGTAACGCTTCGTGTGCAAATTTAAACTTTTGCACAGAATCCACCGGTCTTTTAGCAGGTTTCACAGAAACAACGCGAACTTGTTTTACGGAAAACTCCTTAAAGTTGAGGTAGCGAGTTCTGAAAATCGCATGTTCGGTTTGCACTCAATTCGGTGATGTAACGACAAAGGTTGGGCTAATTGCCTCTTAATGAAATCTTCCAAACGTGTGTGTCATTGCGATTATGTCACCAGCTTATTAATTAGAGGAATTATTGTTCATATCACGCCAGTAAGTTCACGTTCAGCAAGCATGTGACGACTGGAGTTTGGCTGCCGCCTCCTTTGGCAACAAATCCCGGAGACGTCAGGCGTACCGTGCTGACTGACATAATGTGACTAATGATGAGATCATTGACCAGTATCTTTCGAATGTAACATAAATTGTTACGCACATGGGGATGGCTTGACTTATATGCGGCCAAAGAGACATTAAGCACGTAGTTAAAAAAGTCTGAGTACAGCGGACTAGTTTTGATATTTTTTTTTAAAAAAAAAAGTAGACTTTTTGTCGTTTTTTTTTACTTATGCATGTGGTGTGGATAATCTTCAATGAAATGGTATATGTTTCGCATTAAAATTAATTTGTTTGGAAGTAAATAACAAGAAATTAAAAGCTTCAGAATTAAAAAAAAATATTAGCTGGGTAGGGAGACTTTTTTGGCTACATATGCCAAAATCAAGGCAATTAAGGAAGTGGAACTTTAGGGAAGGTAAACCTAGATATATATTTAATATTCTGCTTTTTTTTGGCACATGAGCACACTACGAATTGCGAACTTCAAAAACTCTTGCACTTCATTCGCATGGAAATTCCCAGAGAGCTACAAGTAGAATTTGTGAATTTCATCCGTTGCGCTTAGAGTCCTCAACAATCGTAGTTGACGGATTACAAAGAGTTGCCCAATGAATGCGTACGCTGCGTCCGAATTTCATCCAACTCTACTACGACAACATCAGAATAAAATGATTTAGGTGGGAAAAGAACTGTCAACTTTATCCGTCGTGATGGATTCCGCTTGTGGATTGCATCTCCCTATTTCTTATGTGAACTTATGAGCTGTCAATATTTTGACATAACACAATGCACAGAACGGATTCTATGGGTTTTGTGTTGAATTTGTTGATCGCGTATGGCTCTTTGTGTATTGCATTCCCAGTTTGAAAATTCACAAAGTGAATGACTGATTCGCAGAAAAACAAATTCAAATCGTTTATTAAGATATTTAAGGTTATATCGCAAAGGCGCTTTCGGGCGTTCGGGCTTTGGCGTTGGGACGCGTTTTATCGAGTTTAAGAGAATTTTGTGTCAGAACCCGGAAACCTCTGTTTTCAAGGAAATGTATAAATTAGTATAATCAAACTTCCTATCAGTCGACTGAGTTTGCCAAAATATTTTAAATGAGAAAAAAATTTTAAAAAAATATTTTAAAATCGTCAAAACAGTCAGACTGAGTAGAGACTAGCTCCACCTACAACTTTGTGCTCTGGCTTACGATATTATTGTCTGTGAAGCTTCAATGCGCTACCGCTGTATTGTGATTTAACCAATGAATTTACGCGTGTCCTACTAAAAATGTCAAAGTGCGACCGCCAGAACGCATGGAACGGTATCCCAAAAAGTATAATTAGTTGTCTATATCAGCTGGAAAAGTGTTTACAGTTCACGGCTCATGTATACAGCACTTACAAATTCTTCCGATGTTCTCGTTTAGTGCCAGATGTTGCCCATCGTACCAAATACTGCAGTTTCATATATCAGCGTACCGATTCTCCCAGAACTGAATTTCATCGCTGATGACATCTTTCATTGAGTACGAAATTCAATAATTTGTAAGCGATATTCGGCTGAAATGGCAATGCTCGACACATTTCCCGAATCACTCATGACCTGTCAAAAGTAGAAACGGAAACTGTACTCGAGAACTAAACACTAAACATTTGCGACTTCATAGGTGAAAAAAACTTCAGTGGCTTGTGGTGGGAACTGGAACGCTTGTCTTGAAGCTGGGATATATTTCATCAGAGGCATAGTAAGTCTGGAAACTCAAACATTTTTAAATTGTGGTTTTTTAAAATCCGGAGAACTTTAAATTGAAATTAATAGTAAGAAAATGATTTTAATATCCATGAAATTCAATTAATTCTATAAGTAATCTTATGGCGACGGCTGTGGCTGACGCGTACATGGCGTAATCTATAAGTCCTATATTCACATACTTTTCTCAGTACATCAGGCTGTAGTACGGGAATGTTGGCTTACAAGTCCAAGTGTTGTATGAAAAAGTAATAAGCATGTCTCTGTTCAGCTCGCCGTTGACTGTAACGCTGTGACTATCATCATTTGTGCAGATATGTGTACTAAGGATTGCACCAGCCCATGAAGCGAACAGTTTTTCTATACATGTAAACATTTCTCCGGGCTGAGTCTAATCCTGATGAATTTGCCAAACCAAACTAGCCTCAAACAAACGAGATCTGTCCAATCAGCTGTAACGCAAAACAATGTTGCCATTATAAAGACCTCGGCCTTTTTCCTTAAAAAAAAACCATTCTTTAGAACAATTTCCATTCTGAAACTTAGGAGGACTCAACTTGATACTGTGTGAATACTGTGTATACTTACTAGTCAGCTCGCAAGCCCATAGGGCTTAACCAAATGAGCAAGTTTTCGTGAAAGCGAAGACGAAATAACCCGTCATCTATTTTAGTTACACTCGTTCGCCCGCTTGAGGAATCGGTATAAGATCGTGCATGCGCACAGCAAAACTCGCTCTTGCGGAATTCGCCCGGGTGTAAGACGTGATCAACCTTTGAAATCGAAATGTTCAATGAAGGGGAACAAACTATAGTTTCATGAATCTTTCCATCCAGAAAGTGGTTCATATCATACAATACGTCACAATCGATTTGTTGTCAGTGTGCTTCTCACCGGGAGGCGGCAGCTAATTGTGAGGATTTGGAAAATCATTGGTAAAACGTACCGCTTATCACCAGTGATGTTCGTCGGAGATGCACAAAATGTCGTGCTCTGCAAAATGTTAATTCATTATAGAAACTTTTGCACGTCAATGAATTATTTGGGATGCCTTATTGGATGCAGGAATTATTCTAGATATTTTAACGTATACGAAACAAGTCAGTAAGTAATGGCGCTTTGGGCCAATGATCACTCTTTGTCCTTCCTCTGATTGAATGTGGTTAACGTCTGCTTTTGACCGGTCGATTAATTACTAAAGTGTTACAAAAATGATGCATTTAAAGAGTCCTTTCATAACCGCTATTTCTCTCGTAATATGTTCATGACTTTCCCTAGAAAATGGTGTCATATCACTTATCTCGGCAATTTTTTGTACGGGAATCTCAGTGTGTGGCCGTTCTCAGAGAACAGAGAACCGTCAGTAAACCAGGGATTTTTTTTGTCGTTTTTGAACGCTACACTGGTGCACTCAGACTCAAAAACTTGTACATACATAATTCCAGAGGAATACCAGCAGGCGCTTTTGTGATGAGGAGCCTACATCATCGGCTCTCAACAAATAACTGCCACCTGATCCGAGCAAAGGCAGTTGCAGAGGAAGTGCTCTGCAGTGTCTTCGTCTTCTCCACAGGCGTCGCAGAGGGTTTCATCGCATAGGCCAAGCACATTTAGGTGTTTGGCGAAGGTGTAGTGGCCCGTTAGTATGCCGGTAAGTCGTCTGCAGTCTTTTCTGTTAAGAGATAACAAGAATGGCGCGGATTTCTTACAGCCATTAGGGAGCATGCGCTTGGTTTGTCTACATCCCTGAGAGTCATGCCACCTCCGGTTGTGCTCTCGAGAAGCCCAGCCATCGATGGAAGCCCTAACCGAGGACGCGGGTAATCCCAACTCAGGTTCGGCACCTGAGAGTATCTCCTCTGATCCTTGTCTAGCAAGTTCATCGGCGATCTCATTTCCCGTGATCCCGTGGTGGCCCGAAACTCAGACAAGTCTTAGCGAATTGAACCTGCCGATCCAATTTAGAGAAGACTTGCATTCTTGGACTATCCTGGAGATGGTTAAAGGGTTGAGTAGGGCCTTAAGCAGAGCTTGGGTGGCGCTACAGACACAAATACTTCACCCCTTCCTCCTGTTCTTCACAATGTAGTCCGTGGTCATTAGGATCGCATAGGTTTCCGTTTGGAAGACGGACGCAAATTTACCTAATGAGGTGTGGAGTCTAATGTTGTTGCTCTCTATGAAAGCGCCAGCGCCAGATCCTTCATTGGTCTTGGAGCCATCCGTGAAGATTCGACTACATTCTTTTCCTGGCTCATATTCTGGCCAGAGCCAGTCCTGAGGAAACCAGGGATAAGCGAAGTATGTGCTGACCTACATCCAAAGACTTACAACAACGACTTCTTGGGTAAAGTGTCACAATAGACAGCTATAACTTCGACGTAGTAAGAGACTTCGTCTAATGGCCTCGGCGGTGTATATTATTATCAGCATCATGAGTCTGTACGGTTGTTGTCATTGTGTCTTTTTTAAGCTCATGTGATTAGAGTCCTAACTCGAAGACCTACGCTCGTCATCTCAAACCTGCTCTACGTCCTAGAGGCGTGAAACATTTCAAACGCGGCTGAAGAAGTCCTGTGTTTCTTCAAAACAGCTATCGTTTGTCCTGCACATCTGGAAAAAAAGATTCAACGGCTGACTGGTCTGGTCAGGTACCGACGAATGCAACGCTTAAGTGGCTAAGCCGCTGCCGTGTGCAGGTCATGAACAACTTGGAACCGACCAGAAGAATATTCGCCGTCGAGCCTGTAAGGTTTCGCAGATGGGAACGCTCGCCTCGAAGGTCGAGCAGAACCTCGAACATTTTGGTGTGCGCCATCGGAAGCGGCTGGTCAGAGTTTGCTTTCGAATCAGCTCCATATCGCAGGACTGGCAAAATAAGTGTTTTGTAGAGAAAGACTTTGTTCAGGATCTTTGACCAAGTTTGCTTCTACAAGCCGTATGTACCCACGGTTGCCAAGGCCGATTAAGCGCCTGAAAGTCAACAGCCTCCGTAATTCCTTCAACATTTTCGAGATTTTGGAATAGTTCCTTGTGGGGAATGTTGTCGCCTTTGGAATCGATAAAAAGATGGTTCTCTCTAATCTTTTTTCCAGGATTTGTCTTAGCGTGAATATTCGTTAAATTTTCTATTTGATGGCACTTGTAGGTCCGTCCGTCCTTCCAGTGTAGTATGCTCATTCACAACAAGAAATTGTCTTACATTGGCGATTCGTTAGCCGATTTTGTTAGCACAACCACCCGAGTGGACACGGGTCCTCTGGCAAAGGACGTTCAACGGGTGTTGTAGGTTGTAAGCCAACTGGATCTGAGGATCGTTGGTTTGAAGAGCACTCGACAACTCTGCCACGCATTACGGTCCTGCCCTCGCTCGCTGTACGATACAATAAAGCCAAGTAAGCCACATTGGTTAGATTTTAAGTGCCAATGCAGTAGATACTCCTTCACTCAAAATTAAGTCTTAATCCCAAAGCCCAATATTTTGATAGCTCAGTTCCATAGCTCAGATTCCTTCCTTGGGCAATATCTGTAGTTACCGATCCAAAAGTGTCATAAACCACTCCAAAGGAGCTCTTAAATTTGTTCGATGGTAAATAAAATTCAAACTCAAAACGCGGCAATCTGTACACAATTAAAGAAGCCCAGGTGATTTGTTTTACCGCAGTCACGCATCGCTTCCCCCAGTGTTTTCTCACAGTGCAAGGGTAATTGGATATTCCAGTTGGGCTCCCAGATCCTGTCATATAATTTCTGATTCCGTGTATTTTTAGGCAGACATTCACGCCGCTACAATGCACTACCACTTGACACTCTTCTATATTTAAACCCATCACTTCTCGAAGCCGAGGACGTGTTCGCCGGCAACTTGAAGCGACGGGCCGACCGGCTATGTCGCGCGTCTTCCAATCGGAGTCAGCATTAGTGGCAATGTCTTCACTAAATTATCCTCTGTGCGGTAATTAGCCCGGCTGCAATCTCAAAGGAATAAAACAATTTAATTACCTACTGTGCTTATGTTGTGCATGGGATCTGGGTGTCACATATATCGCAATCAGGATGCTGGTGGTCTAGTTTTGTTAACGCTCGAGTCGGTGCTGTTGTGCCCCTGCGCCCCGTCATCCTCGTAAGTGGCCGCGGCGGTGTGTGGTGGTAGATTCACTGCACTGAATCGGAGTACTCTTTAGATTCTTGTGAAACTAGGACCGTTTTATCTGTTTTTTTTTTTTTTTTGCTCTCACATCTGGGTGGTGTTATATATTTTTCTCTCTTTTTTGTCGTTTTTTTCGTTTTTTTTCTTTCTGGATTTGCTCTTATGGCAGTAATGAATGGAACCCTTGTTGGAGCGCTTTGCCGTTGAAGTGCGGTTATGCGAAACCACGAGTATGAGTGGCCTTCATGGTTTTCTTGAACCATGATACACCCTTTGAGTGCTCTGAGTGAATTCATGCATTTCTCAGTATCACTTCGCTTTTGCTTCCTCCCGCTCCGGGGTTATGCATCTAAAGTGGATGGGCAATAAAATCTGTAGATTCCGAATGAAATGAATAATATCCACTTTGGTCGTGCCATACGAAGCTGAATGCACTTGAGAGTATGTATATTAGATTGGTGGTCGGGCGGCTCGGGCTCCTCTTGCCCGGGACGGTATGAAATTGGATTTCGAAGGAACTGATGACATCATTCTTTTGAATTTCATATTCCGAGAGAGGACAAATGACATATGGACTGGAGCAAGTTGAATTGATTGATCGAAATGTATTTACATATGTATATGTTAAATCTGTGCCGGGGGTTCGATTGAATCTAATTCAATTTGATTGCGGCAGTGATGAATTCGGATGAACCGACATGGAATCCGAAAATGGGTTATCCTGTTGTGCTGGGTACACTTGCACACATTTCCTCGGTCACACATTCGTGAAGGACTACGGATCAACGTCCACATGGAGCTGACGTGTGACAGATTGACCACAAGAGGATTGAACTTCTATAATTTGGGGCTTTCTTTTTTCTGGGAAGATATAGTCTTTCTGGTTCTGGTTCATGTTTCCATCTCGTGTTTGTTGGATGAGTTATTTGATAATCTTGACTGACGTTGATTACAAACCAGTTCGAAACCGCAACAAATGACGAGACAGCCTCTATCGCTTGTATAGATGGGTGTGTCCACGTACATCCAACACAACACTCAACTGGACGAAGGTAACTGCAAGAGCACACATCATACCCATGCTCTTTTAACGTCGAATCAAAAAAACTCAACTTTGTTGGAGGTATCAATTTCCAAAGAGCAGTCAACATTTTTCAGCCTTCTTCGTTGGCCTGCGCTACTCGCCGGGGTAGACCGGGCCTCCGGGCCTCAGTCAACTCGCCACTCTTCTCCTTCTTATCAGGCCGGCGGCCCATGAAGGGTCTGAGCCAGAGCAATTGCTGCCTTCCATCGTTGATGGTCCTGGGCACGCTGCTTCCAGTCATCAAGACCAAGCTGTCTTGCATCCGCGATTACTTGGTCTTTATACCGGAGATTCGGTCTTCCTCTCCTTCTCAAAACAGGAGGCTCCTTTCACTCGATGTGGCCGAGACAGTGCAGTCGACGGATTTTTGCCTTCCGGACTACATCCACATCCTGGTACAGATCGTAGAGTTCGCGTTCGTTGTCTTCTCCTCCATTCGCCTTCCTCGCAGACGGGACCATATATCCGACGTAGAACTTTTCTTTCGAAGGTGCCAAGAATCAGCTCTGCAGTTTTGCTTAGCGTCCAGCTTTCGGCTCCATACAGCAGGACTGGCAAAATAAGCAACTCGCCATTCTATGTCTCTGAAAACTGGTGCCGCCAGACATGCCCGTCTATACTCGACAGCGCAAGCACCGCACGGCGCAACGTCCAATTGCCCTATTGATTCGACTTTCGTACTATTCAATTCTCAACCGATCAGCAATAGTAGTGTATAATGCCATCAGCTAATTGTGTTTGAATTCGACAAATCACCGTCAACGCAGGACCGATTCCAAACGCAGACTGTCCTACTTCCTTAGTTTCCTTAGTCACGCTCGGCTAATGGCTCTTTTCATTGCTTCCGGTTAACTTGCAACACACACACACACAAACACACAGAAGATAATGTCTTCATCAACTAAACATTCAACAGAATGCCGTCGACCGAGAGACAAGAGTTCATTGGGCACACGGAAACATAATGAGCGGAGTCACACTGAGGTCACCATCAGAACGCCACCATTGATGGCAGCACTTAGTTTACAGTGATGACCCCGCACAACGTGCACACGTTCCTTTCATTAGGAAAAAGTCTCGCGGTTACTCCAAATAGAGCCCGACCACGTCACCATCCGGATGCAACGGCCGCACCATCGCATCGTCGTATATATCTATCAAGCGAACAATAAAAATCATCATTATGGCACGAGAACAACAGTTGCTACTCGCACACTCGTACCCAGCAGCGTCTGGCAGTGGCGCACCAACGATGACGGACAAGAAAAACGTGGCACAAGCAGGCGGTCTCCCTTGTGTCCAATCAATTTTTAAATCATTTGTTTACACTGCTGTTCGAGTGCCTCAGTCAGCCGTCGACGGACGCCATTTGGCTCTCGATGTAAACATTCGGCTTAGCAGCACGAGCTCCATATGGCTACAAGTGGTGGTCCTTAAAGCCAATGAGTTTGTGTGAAAATAAAGCAACGTCAGCGGCGTTTGCTTGCTAGAACGCAAAAAGACGATGACCTGCCTGAATGTACTCAACGTACGTACGCGCGTAAGAAAGAGTGGCGCGGTCCTGTTCGGCTTGTTCCATGCCATTATGCTGTTTGCCGGCCTCACAAGAGGACGACAAACCAACAACAATGGCTGCCAAACAGGCAGATCCGGACTGGTGCTTTGCTGCTAGAGGACTTAATTGCTTATTCGCCTTCTTTTGTTTCACCTGATGTGTAGTCATTCACCTACGAGCTGGCTATGGTGGTGGTTGAAGAAAGATGAGAGAGGGTGGTACTCGGCCTCCCTTATCTCGTGCTCACGGGGACCGAGCATTGTCTCATGATGCAAATTCTTTTATTTCGGATACGGAACCTTTTTTTGTGTGCGCCCTCCAGCATCGTCACCCTCGCCTGCGTCAACCAGACACAAACATGCCTCTGATGGCGACACCGAGGCAGGGAGCTTATGCTGAAGGCACGGGAATTAGGTGGTATCGTCTGTAGTGGCCGTGTTCACGACGAGACGGTGTGCTGTGTGCTGTGCGAAAAGTGGCAAATGAATTTGTTCCGCATTGTCGGCATGTGTATACATAAGTGTATGCAAGTGCTCACAATTCTCTGGTTAGCTGTTAATGGGAACACTTATTGTTATTGTTATGATTGCTATTTGAATTGTTTGCTTAGCTGCGCGCTCGTGTGGGTTTGTGTGTGAACGTGCACACCGCACATGATTTTCCCATGCAATAGGGGTGGCTGTGTAAAGGGGATGATTATTGGAAAGTATTTTGCCATTGAAGTGGTATTTTGAACAGACAGTGTGTCAGTGACAATTACTGAAAGCCCTTTAAACTTCAACCCAGTTCAGATGTGTATTTTTTTCTTAATTTACTTTTTGCCAGTGATTTGTAGACGGGCTCCCGTATATAATTAACTGCGGAAAGTTTAAGTATTTCGTGGTCTTTGTCACGAGTGATGGGAGCAGTAATACTGAGATTGCCTGTAGGATTGGCCAAGCTGGGTCCATTTTCAAACATCTTGGAAAAACTGTAAGTGGGAAGGCCTAGCTTGGTGTCACAGCCAAGTTTGGGGTTTTCAACTCAGCATTTGTTCCAACTCTCATCTATGGTCATGACATTTGGGTAATGACTGAGGGAAGAAGATCGCGAATACAAGCTGCATATGAGAGTTCTTCATGCTGTTGTTTGAGTTACTCCCCGGGATAGGGTGAGAAACACGGCAATGCGCGAGGAACCCAAGGTTGAGCAGCTGCTTCTGCGAACGGAAGGGCTATGCTTCGATTGTTGAGCACGTGGCACGAAAGTCCCCATCATCTCGACTTCCGAGGCGTGCCTTGAATGCAATTCCATCGGGTAGGCTACCACTTGGCAGACCAAGTTCAAATTATAACTCCTGATGAGTTAGAGTCAATGACGTAGGATATCAGTGGCCAGGATCTCTCGCGTGGGCCTTACGACCCGCGGCCTCTTTAGCGGATCATGCGTGTCAGAAGACGATGATGATGTTTCATTGATCCGACGATTAGGGAAGTTGTTGCCTTGTCTATTCTATATTAGAAATTGACGTCTCACATCAATTTCTAATCCGCCTGCGAGGACATGCATCGCGTGGACCTATATGATGCGATGGCAGAGTTTGAGAATTGAGCCGGTTGTGTGCCACCAGCTAACACTTATGCGATGCAACCCTGCAACTACTGTTCAAGGACATCTGAGCCGGTTGAATTGAAATGTGCTGTGACGTGGCTTCTTCAATCTGGTACTGAAGAAGAAACAACGGCGTGGTCAGCTGCTGTAAACGCCATCTTCTACAGTATAGACTCACGCATTCCCAATGTGTCGCGGTGGAAGTATGAACTGGTCTTAATGTCAAAAAATACATGCTGTTGAGCAAGAATCATTCTGCCACACTCCACCTGGGACATCACGATCGACAGCTAGAATCTTGAAGTATTTTAGGAGTCTGAGTCTCAGGGCATATCGCATACGTAGCTATTCGGTGTATCAAAACTCCTGACTCGGAGGACCAAAGTTATGGTCTACAAAAACCAGCTTGGTTTGTTGATCAGTGTCCCCCTATTATAACTTACACGTTATTCATGAAATGTGACAAAAGTCTACCTGACCTGGCACAGCGGCACACAGGACCAAATATCGCACGTAGAAAAATTGTTTTCTGAAAACGACCAAGAGCTTCGTCATCGGCTTTCAATAGCGTCCATGTCTCTGCGCCATAGAGCAGGGCAGGGATGATCAGGGTGTTATATAAAGTCAGCTTGGTGCTTCGAGAGATGGATCTGTTACGCAATTGCCTCTTGACCACAAAGAAACGGCGATTGGCAAGAGTAATTCTGCGCTTGATCTTGGTACTGGTGTTATTGTCCCTGTTTACTGCCGAGGTAGACGAAGTCCTTGACTACCTCAAAATTTCTGCTGCTCATTTTGACGCTCTGTCCGAGACGTCGATGTTACCCGTCCTTCCGTGACGACAGCATGTACTTTGTTTTCCCTGATTTACTGCTAGTCCCATTTTAGCCGCTTCCACTTCAATGCCAGCAAGGAGATTCGAGACAACATGCTCAAAAAAGTGTGGTATAAGAAGACTAAATAGCAATAGTTCCGCTGGTGTTTTGATTGCGTGTCTCACCGAAAAGTCGAGTCAATTTTTACGCAATGTAGTTCGCCTACAAGATCACTACAGCAAGATCGTTTCATTTTAAATCTAAATTTGACAGAGATTAGATACCTACCAAATAAACGTTGGTGCTCCCCAAGGTTATGTCCTGTCTCCAAGATTCTTTCTGGCTTTTATAACTGATCTCCTGCCTGCTGTGTCTAATCCAATTAACTCCTTCGATGATGACAGTACTCGCAGCTTTTCGTATGTGTTCCAAGACTCACGATTATGTCACAGACTCGAGGTACTGTGTCTCATTTGTACCTACTTTATCGCAAAATCATGTGACTTAGGCAATTGCATTACTATGCTCTTTGAATTCACCTGTAACACTCGTTTTGCAAAGAATACACACTAGTCCAACCTCTAGCCTGCTTTCGGACACAGAGTCGACATTAGACACTCATTCTGCAGATGTACCACACGAATATGTAATGTCAAACCCTTATTAATCACTAAATACAAATACAAGCCATATCCATATCCATACGTCGCTTAAGGGAACCCTTAATAAACAGCCAATATCCATGAATGGTGCCTGTCTCGATAAAACCCAAAAACTTTCATACAACTTAATTGGAGCGATCACAATTTATTCTAGGTCGGAATTTTTATTATTTAAATTTCTAGGTTTCCTCATTCGATGCAAGGAACCCTCTCTGATTTGTCATAAGGTCTACAGGGTGGGCCAAATACAATTTTATTTTTTAAAATGCAATAAAATTAAAAAATTGACTTTTTTCCATCTGTTATGGCCTTATTAGCAAGAACAAACATTCCGCAGTGCCGCATTCTGTCACACCAATTTTCCAGACCTTGTTGATGGTTTCGGGCAGTAGACATGGGCCTTCAGTCCTTCACGGTTCGCCACAAAAAAAGGCCAAAGGGGTCAAATCGCAGCTCCGAGGCGGCCAAGACATCGCCAAGACACGATTTAGGAATATGGTGCACAAAAGATCGATTGTGGAATGGGCTGTCTGCATGAACCAGAGGTCGTCCAAACCCATGTCTTCTATTTCAGTAAAAAATAGTCGGTAAACATGGCTCTGTAACGCCCAACGTTAACTGAAACGTTGTTCCCAGCCTCATTTGCGAAGAAGACCACAGAAGCCACATTCTCATCTGTACGCACCATCTGTACGGGGACCATGAGTATTGTCCAATAGCGTCTCTTTAAGAATTCACCGGCAATAGTCGTCTCGCCAGGAATGCACGTCAATTTAGAGACTCGATTTTCAGGCATTCGACACGAATATGTAAGGCTCTTCCCATATTTGCTAGTCACCACAATCAACAGACAATAATAATAACAATAATAATAATATGGGTGGCGCTACAGCCCGTAGAGGGCCACGAGCATAGTGCCTAGCTTCTCAGCAACCACTCGTGTTGTGACCATTGTTCTCTCACGAGTGGAAGGCACCTACACGTTCGATCCACATCGAGCACTAACAACCAATGCTCCTCTTTCGAGAAGAGAAGACCGAATCCGGGACCAAGTGGTCATCTTTATCTTGATTACTGGAAGGAGCACTGCTAAGAATATCAACGATGGAGAGTAGGTCTTCAAGCCCACTCGAAGGGCCAGGAACACGTCTTCATGCAAATCAACAATTATCAATGATATCAAAAAGACAGATGTCCTCAAAAACAACTTCCTTCAACAAAATCGACACGACTGTAGCCCCAAATGCATCACAGTGCTGTGCAATGGAAGGGTATAATTTTCATTTTGATGACGTCCCTTTCTCATAAAGCAAGGGGAACACACCGGTAGACAGGCACGTAAACCGACTAGTCCCCCCCCCCCCCCAACCCTTATCACTCCAACACTAATGTATAATACTTTTCTTTTCCCGGCCGACAAACATTTGATGACCACATCTCAACGGCACTTCCGACCAGCCAACACATCCCGACGTCTAAAAATATACATATCCCCACTCCCACTCCAGCAGCCACCTACACTGCACAAAGGTATGGCCCTCAACTCATCTTCAATCCAGTTGGATGGGAACTCTCTTCCGGCTCGGTATCTCAAAATGAAATGTGTAATGCTTCTGACTTGGGTAATGTGTAACCGCAACCACCACTCGGCGGGTATCTATTATTATACCAGTGTTAAATATTTTTGTTTAAATTGCTCCTGACACGCGAGGGAACATCTTCTATATGCCGACAGACATATGGTTGCAGGCACCAACACATCACATGTGCACACAACGGAGAGTGACATATGCATCCAGACTCCTCCTGCGTTCGTAGACTCTGACTTCGTCGTCTACTGTTCGAACAGTCGTGAGTCGGTTCGCGACGCGCAGAGCGTCGCTGGCGAATTTGCATTCGTCAAAGTCAACATGCCTTCAGGAGTGCACTCCATTACATAAGGCCATGCCCATCATAAATTAAACATCCAGAGACGATGAGTGATTGCATCCGTCAGGCTATTTAGGTGATTGTGAATTAATTAGATCTCAGCGTGCGAGTGAAACGTATACCCACGTACATTTTGATCCGCTGATTAGGTTCTCATTGCACGGGTGCAAGGATCAACGATGTGTGTCCGTAAATGGGACGTGCTACATTTGTCCCGGGGAATTAGGGATGCCAAAATCGGCGGTGTTACTCGTGAAATTAATTCGAACACTCTGAGCACTAGCGTTTCTCTGTCGGCGTGTGCACTTTGATTCGATGCCACACGTCCATTTGAGGTAATCCACAAAAGGAGGACACGCTTTTATAGAATTTTTATGGCTGAGCCACGCCAAAGTGCATACATTGTGACATGACTGCACCCAGTGGGCATTGTTCAGGTGGAATTCACACGAAACAGGTGCAGTCTTTGTGTCCGTGTCATTTTATCACATTCGAGCGGGAGGAGTGCAACTTCTGCAGACAGCACATGATTGACGTATAGCGTGACCTGTGGGTCTCGTGAGAATACATTAACGCCTGCACAATGGCTTTCGATTCGGTTCTGTGCTGTAATTTGTTATTTTAAGTCACACCTCTGTCATTTTGCGGTTCCGATAAAAGCATTTAAATTTGTGTACCTCGCACTCCAATCGTAACGCCCACCGAGAGTGGAAGCATTTTATATGCAATCTATTTCGATTACTTAATTAAGACCTTTCCGACTCACCATTAACTCGACTGCAGTCGGTAATGCTTGCTACGCACGTAAGTATGTTCTCCATGCACAAGTGCGGCATTTTTCTTATGGCATATTAAGAGAGCAACTGGCCGCTCATTATTCTGCGGGGCTTCGAAATGGCTTTGGTGCGATGGGTAGAGTCATTACGACGCGTACGAAGGCTGTGCTTTAAAGAAAATTCTATGGCACCTCAGAAAGTAAAGGTTAGCCTGCTGTGGGGCTAACATAGTTTCTCCGGCTGTGTACATGGGATCCCGAATGTATTTAGGAAATGACTCATGGTGGTATGAGTCCACTTTAGCCCCGCACGGGCAGCATATATTCCAATAATAAAAACAAAAATCGTAAAATGAGATTAAAGGATCGGTCCATATATTGGAGTCAGCGATTTCAAACCATCTGCGGCACGTGCTTCTCCATAAACTTGTGTGGACTCGAGCGAAAAGTTTCACGACCGTAAATCACATAAGCATTGCTCATGCAATCAGTGGCTGTCATGAAAATTTAAATTTTCACTTATCTTTTATTTTTAAGTAAGTGGGCTGAACTCGTTTTGTTGCCATTGATTATTTATTATTTTCTCCAAGATAAGACAAGGTAAGCGTTTACCGGTGAAAGCTCGTTTTGTAAATACGCCTTCAAGAGTCGATAACGTACATATTTCGCGAGTAGATATTTCTGATGTTCGGGAAGCAAAAATACGAAATGGATTGCCCGATGGTTGTGGACTGCCTATACAAGGTGAGCTTCTTTCTGATTACATGCAAATGGAGGGATCAACATCCGAAAATGGTTTTAATGCTGGTTCGATAAAATACCGATGATGTGAACTATAATAGCTATGGACATGCATCAGCTTGAAAGGGAAGAAAAGGTACATATGTCCACATGTCCAGAACAAACTCGCAACAGTTGAATGCTGTTGGTTATCTCCACCAAGCTGCCACGTTAAACATTTGTCCATGCAGTCTGAAACTCCAAACAGAGTTTGTATGTAGTAGGCCGATTCGAGTAGGTCTCTTGACGGAAAGAGCATAATATACCACCTACTGCCGACTGTGCCTGAGCCTTATTCCTTTTCTCACCGCTATCTGAATGTTGCGTTTCTCTGCATTGAAAATCTCCCTAAAATTAAGAATCTCAAGATTTATACCAGAAATCAATTATTACAGAGATATCCCTCGTTAAGTGTGGGTGACTCGAGTTAATTAAAAATTAGTAAGAGTTATCTACGAAATCATGTACATAAATGGCATTTCTGATTGGTCGGTTTTGTACGAGAAAGTATTAAGCTTCATTTTCTTATATCAAATGCACCAATCAGAGAATGCCAGTTAACTGATTTCGTGAACAACTGTCAAGAAGTCGCTCAAAGTAGTGGTTCGACCGTCTATGGAGGCTATGGCGTCATGAGCTGAAGCAATATGTAGCTTGAATACAGTGCTTGAAGAAAGACATTAGCTAAATTTGTTGGCAAATTGATTTCAAAGAACCAAATACGGCAACAAAGATTTGGTACGAATGTGATAACTTTGGCACCAAATATTGATAACGGTTTTTTTAGAAGCATTTTTTTGCTATGGGGGAGGGTCTATCTTTCCCCGTTTAGGAGCAATTTTAGAAGAAAAGAAAGAAATTTAAAAAAAAAACAGCAACACTTACTGTATCGTATTATACCGGTTTTAAAAGCCAAAAATGTCTTAACAAAATTAAATTGAATTATTTAAGTCAATAGCTATAGACAAATTTGAATGCAAACTCAAAATGTCAATAAAAAAATGGAAAAAAAAACAAAGTTTAGACCAATTTCTTTCAAAATTGTGAAATGAAATGCTGATGAACAAAATGTGCAGCCAATGCAACATTCGTCTTGTTTCACACAAGTGTCAATTGAATTAAAGCGGGCACTCTTAGTATTGAATTTATGCAAAAATTAGAAGTAACAAGTGTTTATTTTTGTTTACTAATGATGTTCGCTGCCCATTGTTGCGTTAATTAATATTATTAAAAGACCAAAATACTGGCTTTTTCACCACGGAACAAAAATTTATTGAGTATTTGCTTAAGTTAAAGCCAGGTTCGTCCAAAAAACGAATGTTTTTTTAAAAACTAATTTTATTTATACTACAGAAAATATTATTAAATGAAAGTTTTTATATGTTAGAAGACACATAAAAAAAAAATTGGCTATGGTCAAAATGGCGGACTTTATAATTTGTGTACCCATTTTTTTCACTTTTAATTGTTTATAATTTTTGTAAATAACAATGAATATTTTTGGTTTTGGTACCGACCATAGAGCGATTTTAAGAGCAAGATGCCGTTTGGTTGATGTTGATAAGTGCAAGTTTTTAAATAAGAGTGTCACCCAGCATTAAGCATTTGTGTGTAGTACGTTTGTTTTCTTTTTTGTTTCCACTGAATTGAAAAATAAAAAGAAATTGAATTTAAAAAAAAAAAGATTGTGTCACCCAGTTGAAAAAACGTGGTTTCGAGAAAAGGGCGATTCAAGTTTTTGTTCCGGCCGGATTTGCTACTGGGATTGCTACGCTCTCCTCTCTTGTATACCCACTTCTCGGCCTTGCGGACCTTCGGTACTATTTCTATATCATTTCTAAGAGCATATTCTAACAATTTACTGGAATATATTTTTTGAGGAACCTGGCCTTAAGTACTCTTTAACATAAATCAAATAAATTGATATTGAACATAAATTAACTTAGGCGTAAATGGGTTAATACAGCGGATCCGTGGTAATCCGGCCCTTGTTTCAACCGCCACCTCTGCAATCCGACATGGATATAACTCATAATGCAACTCCGCTCTAAGGACATTTTATTTGGGAAAAATCTTTGTTAATGTGTGTTTCAACAGGTTGTAACCACCACGAATTTTACTCGAAGCGTAATACTTTCTATTGTGATTTTAATTGATAAAATACCAAATACAGTTGACTACCCCTAAGTGGAACTCTCACGGGATATCGAAATTAGTTTAGGTTAGAGGATGGGCTTTTATATGATAAATTGATCGAAACGCCAAAATGTGGCGAACAAAAACATCTCGAGTTAGAGCGAAATACGACTAAGGGAGAGTTCGAATTAGGCAGGGAATAGTAGAGCGAATTTAACAGTCCAGCAGTTCCGAACTGCATGGGTTCTGAGACAGTATTATGTAGGCTATAGTCTGACAAATTCCATGACTTGCAAGACACTTGTCAGATTACCCCTGTTCACTGTATTTGAGGAGTTTATCCTTGATTAATTTTCACACTTCTCAGAAATAAGGATTTTCAATCTCTTTTTGAGGATTTGTATATATGTAAATAGATTTGTATGTTCTTTCCCTCATTGGAAAATCTTCCACAGAGATATGAGTGTTAAAATCGTTCAACTAATCGGTAGATTAGAGACAATCTATGAGAAACATCTAAATATGTTCAGTAATTAAAGTAATGTAGCAAGATTCCCGACATATAATTTTAAAACTTCACGGCTCTACCTCTCTCGAGTCACTGGCAATCCACAGAGAGCATAACTGTTTTGAAAAAAACCGCTTGGAGTTGGCATACAACTTTAGGGCATCTACTCGTGGGAGATTAATAGCTCGCACAAAAGGAGTGCTTGTTGTGAAAGGTAGGCGCAGGTCCACCACGGACTATAGCGCCACCCATATTATTATTAAGTATTATTAATTAGATAATAAAAAGGCGCGTTTCACGTCCATTTACAGCCCGCTGATGAAACTTAATAACCGCTTGCTGAGTAATTACCAATTACTTCATGTTACGAGCATATTTCAATTTGATAGACTCTCAAGCCGAATGTTGCGGTAGGAAATTCCGTTGTATTCCAAAGCGAACGTGTTAATCAAACCCTACCGCAGCAAATAAATGGATAAATCATTTCAGAAAAAAAAGCACGTCTTCATAAATCTAACTACCTGCGGGCAACAAGCCGATTCGGCTCATTTGAAAAATTTATGAGCACTTCTAGTTGTATTTATAAAGCAGAATACAGATATATAATCGATTTGAAAAGCCATCGTACGTGTGTCAAATTGTTTCCCTCAAATAAATGTCAGAAAATGACAAATTCACGAACGTTAAACCATCCATCCACTCGGATCGTAAAATGTATGCTTATGAAAACCAAAATAATTCCATTCCACTATTCTACCGGCCGGTCGATGGGCCCTTGGGCCGTTGGGCCGGCCTCCTCCTTTCGACGAATAAAATTCTATTACAACTTAACCCAGCATAAAACTAATTTCTATTATTCACTCAATGTCTTCCAATATACAAATTTACATAAAATCCACCATCACTGACACCGTCTTCTAGACTTTCCTAATCAACTTTCAATTCTTCTGTCATTGCAGGTCATAAACACAATCGTAAAAGTCAACGAGAAGCCACCAGAAGCGTCCACAGAAACGCCCAGGCATACGGCCAGCCAGAAAAGCAATAAATTGCACGCACACTGAGCTCCAAAATAGAGAGGAAAAGAAAAAGACGGGGAAAAAGAACACACCTAAAGGATACAAGGGCAGCGTGGAACATCAAACACACGCTTTCCCCCCAGGCCAGACGGATGACGGAGAGCGAGCAAGAGAGAGAGATCAAATCTTAATATCACTCAGCGTGGTGACATTAAAAATAACATAATCTCTCGAATCTAGCGGTAGGAGTAAAAATCAACATCCGCACACAAACTCGAAGTCGGCAAGCAGTGGCGGCGGGACAACTTTGACACGGTACCATAAATGTTGAAATAACAACGTGTGATGCCTTTTCTTCGTGAAATGAAGGAGCACTGCAAGAATAACAAAGGTCCCTTAGTCATCCAGTCAGAGTCACAGGCCCGGCAGCTGGCACGACGACACCCAGAACACTCTCTACCTTCATGTCTATCCAAACAAATGTAATGCACAATCCCGCACACTCTCGGCAGGACTCTCAGCGCTCAACTCAAAACCGCCCGCTTATGTGCCAATCATAAAGCTTATAAATAGGCCTTCACACGCGGCCTAAGTAATAATATTTATGCCTAAACCAAACACTAGACTCTGTGGCCCTAAAGTGAAAGTAGATTGAGAAAAAAATATACAAATCGACGAATCGACAAATCGATCCAACCAACAGCTTCCGCAGATATTATTCGACGTACGTACATTGTTCCGCAGTGTTTATTGTCGTTGTGTTCTCAAAAAAAAAAAAGCGTAAAAAAAAGATACTCCACCCTTCGCCACCCCACATCTGGACCTGATTGCTCCCCGACCGTTTGTCATTTACCCAAAATAATAAACATCCCGGCAAATACAGGAAGGAGAGCAATAAAAACAGAGAGGGGACACAACCGGGGGACGTGAACGGTGAAGCCAACGAATAGCCGGCCAACCCTCTCCCAGCGGAGTGTGCGCCTGCATTGGGGTACACACTACACGCACGCCATAGTCCACACTCCACAGTGGTGGCGTGAGAGCAACAGCAAATCGTTCGAACCGCCAGCGTCGCTGCCGTTGTCGTGGTGGACGCACGACACTTGGTTGTCTTTCAAACAACTGCCGGCATACTAGTTTTAGTTTCATCCTCAACAACATCATCATCGCCGTCGTTGTCGTTGTCGCCGTCGTCGTCGTTGGTGTCGTGCTCACGGGTCGTCCTCAGTGTAGTCTTCGTGTCTTCATAGCACCTCAACGGAATCATATAAAATTTTCCACCCCAACGCGAAACACTTTCCCGTACAAAATACTAAATACAACAACAGCTACGAGCACTGTTGTACCGATACGCGATTTTGATTAGGGCGAGCCAGTACCAGTGCCCGACCATTCTTCACACAATCCCTGCATTCGAACACAAGCAGCAGCAGTAGCAGCAGCTAGTTCTAGCTCTGAAACAAGCACTCGAACAAGCAGTGAAACAAGACAAATTGTTGAACATTTCTTTTTCATTTTTTTTTTTGGTTCGCATTCAATCCATCGCATCGCATCGCCCGCTACCATCCCGAACAGTGGAGATACATTCTTTTATTCCCCATCTGCGGGTGTTAGTTCTCGATCTCGTTGCCGGTCTCGGTCTCGTTCTCGTTTTCGTTCTCCATCACCGTCTCCACTTGGTTCGCGTCGATCCCGTGCGGGTGCTCTTTGGGAGATATCATTCAAGAAAACTGCCAAATAAATACGTTACGCGTTGTGCCACTGTCTATCTGTCCTGTTGCAGCTAAGAAAGGGAGCTTGCGGCGGTCGCATTTGTATTTATATGCGTTTCGTTCTTTTTGATATATCGACATCCTTAATTCGAATGCACGGAAAAATTAATTGCGCATGAAAGTCGAACTAATTAATGTGTAACATATGAGAGCCGAGGTCGGACGAAAATGTTTCAATTTTGTGACATCCCCACTGCCTGAATAGTTTGTCTTTTCAGTTGCCACCATCGTTGGTGTGGTATTCGCTGCTTTTCGTTAACCAAACGTGTGGAGTGTTAAATTGTTCCCCGCTAGTGGATATTACATTAAATTCAGTTCGTATCTCCTCAAACGGGCGTGTTCAATAGTTCGGCTGTCTCCCACGCCGCTTAAGGACACCACAAAAGTGGTGCTTGTAAAAAGTGCTGTGAGTACAAAGGGTGTGCTTTCAATTAGAACGTGAAAAGTGCAAAAAGTGTCAACAAAAAAGAAAAATTGATCCAATTAAAAGGGAATATCGCGTTAAGTGAGGCTTGCAAATTTCGTGGCCACAGATTCGCGGGAAGTTTCAACAACGCGCTTTAAAGGATTCCAAAGTGAAGGCAATTATAGTCTGTATTTATTCAAAAATGGCTGGCTGGACGCATATATCGACTTTTGGATTACTACTGATGCTGATCTCGTACTGTGGTAAGTTTTGTGGTTTCAATTTGCTTTACACAATTTGTCAGTGTCCAAATGCAACAGATGGTTAAAGTGTCGTTAATTTCGGTTTGGTTAGTAGGGTCCACTTGATTCGCAGCAAAGGCGAAAGTTAGTCTTTGAATCAGTAAATGTGGACTTCACAGAATCACAGAAGTCACAGAATGGGAGACTGTTAGACACTCCGCAGATGTCAATAAATAATTATCCCGATCTTGACCATCGTGCCGTACTTGGCAGGCAAGTCTATTCCCACGCTGGGTGCTTACAAACAATTCCCGGCACTAGCAACTGTCATAATTCACAGCTTCGTCTCTCTCTAGTCACTAACAGTGGTCAGAGGATGCACCTGCGTAGGCTTCTTAGACTGCCCCGTAATGGTCGGCATAAAAGCTCTACATCCTCTCCATTCATGTGGGAACGATAGTACGTACAACACAAGTGGTTGCAGTGGAACCTGATTCCAAGTTCACCTCGAACTGTAGCGCCTCCCATATTATAAGACAAAGCTTCTATAACGTAGTCGGTCAACCATGCGTGGGTTCATACCAAAAGGTGACAGGTGCTGATTTGAGATAGTACTTATGACTGAAATTGAAGGGAAATTGTTTTTAGCCCATCGGCGAAGAAACGAGCTACATAAGACTTTTATGTGCGTTCGGTGTTCCAAACTAGACTACACGTCGTTGAGATCCACTGATACATAACTGGTCCTGTGTATTGCCAAAAAAAGGGTGTAAGGAATAAGGAATAAGTGTTTGCCAAACTTTAGTTTGATTCTGATAACCGGGGTATTTGTAATATTCTTCACGGAGTTGAATCATAGTCGCTGATTAGATTCAAGTGGCAGACTGTGGAGAGGTAGTCACACTTATGCCATTAGTTTCCATGTACCATGTTTTTTGCATACGAGAAAATAATCCATTTCATCATAATGATTGATTTTGCAAATAAATGCTTCAAATGAATAAGACGGGACTATTCTATTATTCGCAGTACATTTTACGCAAACCAGTTGTAAAGGGTTCTCCAATTGGGAATTGACAGCTGTGAACTTTCATTGTGAACGCACCCTTAAACCATCATCACTAACTGTCAATGTCAATATAAAAATAACATTACCAGTGTAGAGCCTCTGACAAGCTTCGAATTAATGACAATCCAATTATTCAGCTGATTTATTTGAAGATTTCAAATCACTTTTGTCGTTATGTTGATTTCAGTCAGCTTTCTCAAATGTCAGTTGACACAAAAAACTCTCAATTTGGAAGAAAATCTTTAAATTTGCATGGGAAGTGCCAGCTGATAGTGGCCCTCGTTACTTGTACTGATTTTTCCGAATATGTCGGAAAATCCTTACGAGAATCTGCTAGAGAACGAGCTCTTACGTCTTATGCAATTTTTCTTATTTAGCTCAAAAAAGCACGAAGCAGTATTTTGAATAGTTTATGAATTACTTGTATTGAAAGACAAAGCTAGATGCAAAGCTCACTTGTTTCAGGCAATACGATTTTTTACTAAATTTTCGAGTCGGTGTCGGCAACTGAAAGCCAATATTGGTCGTAGGTCTCGTTCCAGTAGACACGCAATTCAATCGCTGCTCGAAACTTGAAGTGGCATGAATATTTCTGCCGTTAACGCGTCCATCGCAAGCAAACCAAAACAGTCGATTTCACGTTCTCAAGAATTGGACATCGCTAGAAACACACTTTGGAGAATTTTGCGAATGGATCTTGGGCTGCACACTTAAAAGTTGACATTAACATAAGAACTGCGCCACTCGATCATATGAAGCGACTTACGTTTTCGAAAAAGGACAATCATCATCATCATCATCATCTTCTGACCCGCATGCTCCACTAAAGGGGTCGCGGGGGTAAACCACGCACAAGAGATCTCCAGGCAACTCGATCCTCCGCCATCGACTCTAATTCATCAGGAGCAATGCCCAAGCGTAACCCGCCGAGTTTTTGGACTTGGTCCAACCATCTCGTCCTGGGTCTGCTAAGCGGTCGCCTACCTGATGGAATCGCATTCAACGCCCGTCTCGGAAGTCGTGATGATGGGGACATTCGTGTCACGTGACCAAACCACCGAAGCATAGCCCTTTCCTTTCGAAGAAGCAGCTGCTCAATGTTGAGTTCCTCGCGCACTGCCGTGTTTCTCACCCTATCCCGGCGAGTAATTCCCACAACAGCACGAAAAAATCTCATCTCAGCGGCTTGCACTCGCGATCTTATTCTTTCGGTCATTACCCAAATTTCATGACCATAGGTGACAGTTGGAACAAATACTGAGTTGAAAACCGCTAACTTGGCTTTGACACCAAGCTCGGCCTTTCTGATTACAGATCTACCAAGCTGTGTCAAAACTGACCCCGCTTGACCAATCCTACAGGAAAGCTCCTTCCATCACTAGTGAAAAAGACCCCGAGATACTTAAACTTCTCCACCTGCTTCAATGGGACTCCACTAACATGCAGAGTGCATTGAACAGGCGTTCTGGAAATGACCATAACCTCCGATTTGTCCACGTTAACCCTCATTCCTATCGAGTGCACGCTGGAGTTCCGTCTGGGAGGATGTGAGGGTAACTAAGTCATCTGCAAAAAGAAGATGATTTACCCTCAACTCTCCCAATGTGAAACATTCCTCACCTAGGCTGCGCTGCAACATCCAGTCCATATATACAATGAAAATGAGAGGTGACAAGACACACCCTCGGCGAAGTCCAACGCCCACGGTGAAAGGTGTTGATTTAGCACCGTTTACCCGAACACAGCTGCTACAGTTTGTGTATAGATACTGAATGGCCCTCAGAAGAGGACCATCAATCCCATACTCCTGCAGGACAATCTCATTACAAAATCATCGCCATCTTTTTAGCATTTTTGTCGCCCCTTTCACTTGAGTGTGACGCAAATGAATTTATTTTATAATTTTTTCTTATTAAAATATATAAATATGCTCAAGTCTTCACTGCAAGCAATCTTATCTCTATTACAAGTGAATTGAATTTGCTTAACATTTATATCTTAAATGATATTTTTTATATTGCCTGCGTAGCATTCTCGCAGCGTCATCGGGTGATGGTACGCAGTTCAAGAGGCATGTGGACAGTGGCAGAAGCAATGTCAGCAGATTTCAAGTATTTTTTACATTAGCCGCTCTGGTGGTGCCCATTCAAAGCCAATGATGAAGCAGTGTAAGTTTGTGTCCATTTAAATCAGTTGATTCGTTGAAAAAGTGAGCACGCAAATCAGAGCTGGACAGAAACAGCTCTTCTTCATTCATGTGGGTTCTTCAGAAGTCGTTTGAGATGAGGCTTAATCTGCTGGCGTGATCTCACAAGAGTTGGTGTCATGTAATGACAAGAACCACATGTCTCACATGTAATTCATTCAGAGAGATCAGATGTGGGCCATATCATTTTGACGATTTGGTATGTACATAATATGTAGTACCACACATATCGTGACGAACAGGGCGGTGTCTTTCTTTTAAAAATAAATAATCACTTAGAAACAGTCTCATGGTCAACATCTTCTTCTGACCCTCATGATCCACTACAGGGCACGAGAGATGTCCAGGCCACTCGATCCTCCGCCATCAACTCTAACTCATCCGGAGTTATGCCCAAGCGCAACCAGGCGAGTTTTTGGACTTGGTCTAAGCACCTCGGCCTGGGTCTGCCAAGTGGTCGACTACCTGATGGAATCGCATTGAAGGCACGTGGAAGTCGTAATAATGAGAACATTCGTGCCACGTGACCAAACCATCGAAGCATAGCCCAATCCGTTTAAAGAAGTAGCTGGACGACGTTGAATTCCTTGCATACTGCCGTATTTCTCCCCCTTTCTCGCCGAGTAACTCCCACCACAGCCACAACAGAAACAGTCTCAAAGAATCAATTGAACACCTCTCCTACGCTACCAAATATTATTTGAGATTTATTAAACATCACAAGAGGGGTTTAATTTTCATCATCATTCTAAATCACCACGAAATAAGTCGATGCCAAAATCTTGAGCTACCCCCTTACAAGATCAAGAACTGAAGACTTTTTGTTCGTTGGACTTTCCGAAACTTCTTCGTTTCTGCTGTGCAAACGTGTTATGTTTGAAAAGGTCTAAAAAAACCCTTTCGGAAATATGGGAATTTGATCATTTTCCAAATTTTTCATCCAATGGACTCAATTAGATGTCTAGATGCTGTGCAAACATTTTCTCGGGGTACACACTCCATAACTTAATTTCACGAGAATCGAATTACACGTGAATTTGTTACCAGATTTCAAATTGAATCCTTGAAAGTTTATAATATCCCCCTGCCATTTATGAATTCTATTTTACATAAGCGGAAGCAAATTTTATTGCAATCCAAGTCTTTCATTCCCCGTTCAATGTAGAAGACCGTTTGTGTCTCGTATGTACGTACATTTAGGACGTTCACGTGTATCTAAGACGCACAATTTGACGCAGTCTAGCACGTACCATGTAATCAAGTGTACGCTCAGAATCAGAATCAGAGGGTCTACTTTGCAATAAGGCACATCTTGTTCCTTCCAGAAGCGGGTACCCGTTGATTCGTTGCCAGACAAGTTAAGTAGCCCTAATTTGACACTTTTGATTAACAAAGCCGACAACAAGATTTTCGATTAACAAAAGTAAGCATTCACAAATTCATTCTCAACGAACTCCCTCAGGTGGTAGGTCTTTCAGTTCTTGGATGAAGTACTTGGAGTGCGTGTAAATACGTGTAGACGCACATTTTTACACAGAATGCACTGCAACCGCAGTGGTGAGTTGGAGGAGTTCCTCAACTGCAGCCCTTTCACCGCCCACTGCGATGTGTGCCCATACTCGCAGTATGCACGCTGTGGTTTTCAGACCATAGCCGGAGCGGACATTTCGTTTGATGCGGTTGCAACCACTGATGAAAATCACTCTCGGGTCAATTAACACAGCAACAATAGGAAAATCGTGCAAAATGTCTTCCATTTCATCAATGTGGTCCGAATCAAATAGCAGCACGTCCTACGGCCAATGAAGTATGTCGACACTTAATATGTTTGTCGTACCAAGCCACAACCTGCAAATTGACTTGTAATCTTCATCCCTCAGAAGACCGCATATTTGCATACCGCCTTCTTCAGTTATGCAAAGCTAATTGTTAGTTATTGCGTGAAAGTTCCGTCAAATAGCCAGCAGCTTCGTGCGATCTGTGTGGTCCGCCCGCCAACCGATGATGGGTTGATGTTGGTTCAGGTGCTCCTCAGCGAGCACTTCAGATTCATTTATGCTCACTTTGGCAACAAGTCAATAGCCCTAGGGTTCATTTAACTTTCTATCACAAAGACGCTCGCTATTATGCCATCGGCTTCAATTCATAACCAGCACAGCTATAGACTCCTCCACACTTTGGTGCATAGTTGCTCGGCACTCGGAGGTGCTCCCGGTGTAGTTTAAAAATTCATTTGCTCGTCTACTGCTGCCTTCCGTGAATGTGCATGGCATGTGTGAATTGCTTTTCCATAAATATATAATTCGCCTGTGTTGACATCCTTTTGAATGGAATTCTTTTTGAAATTAACTGCGGTTTTGAGTACCACATGCTTTTCTCTTCGCAAACACCCATTACCTGGGAAAGTAGCGTGCTCGTTGTGAAGTGTTACGCTGGATTGTGGCTGCGATGTGGTCGGGTGTTGGGTGGCAGCCAGGCGTCTTTGAGAATTCAATTTCGCCCCCAATTCGTCCTTTGTTCATGCACTCTCTGCATATTAGAGCTCGCTTGCAGACGCCGAAGGGCGTATATTTTGATTAGGTCCTTATCTAGTGTGGATTTACTTTTTGTATCCTTTCTATGCTAACATCCATCTGAACTGAGTGGGATATGTGAGGCTGCACGAGCAAAAAAAAAATGGGAAAAAAATGGAATCGCATGAAAGCCAAATTGTTATTTTTATATTTATGTCCTTCCACTGTCTGGTGTATGTGTTTGGCTGTTTTTGTGTTGATGTTGTTTGAGGATGCTCCGAGATGGGTACTTTGCTTACACTGACATAAATACACGTACTTGTGTGGGACCCACAATCGCTGGAGGAGGCCTTTCCCTTCCTGCGAGTGGTTGCCGGGGAAGCGGGGCTAAGCAAAGTGATGCTCTCGTAGCACGGCAAACTTTTACATTTCAGATGAGTCCGTGGATATGGGCTTGTGTATTTGTTCCCTTTTTTTTGCATGTAAAGCCAGCGAGGCTGTGATGACGATGTGTTTTTATTTTCTTTTATTTTTTGTTAATGTAATGAATACTTGGTTACTTTTTGTTGAAGTTCTTCTCTTTGGCGTCGAGTATGGTTTTGACTGGGAACAGCACTTTTTTCTTCGTTTTCGTTCGTTCACGAGTAGAAATTAATAAAACATTAATGTTGGTGAAAACGAATTAATAATATAGTACCGCGCTCTCACGTTACGTGAAGGGACGGGCGGCGTGGCGTTTAAAGGCTTTCGTTCTTGGAGTTTTACGGTGAGGCGCAATCATTGTTGTTTCAGCTTCTATAATGGGCGTTATAAATTAATTTTGAAGATTCGTTTGGTTTATTTCCGGTTCGAAAACTGGGAAAGGTTTACATGCCACGATGAACTAGATATATTCAATGAGATGTTTGCATAATATTGGCGATTTATCCTGACGGCTTCCAATCGAAATTTATTTATCGTCATCATCGTCATCAAATCAAGAACACACCCAATTTCTCTTGCTGCTACGAGGAAATTGGTTTTTGTGCAGTACTACGAACTGTATAAAATAATAAATTTACCATTTCTATGTTTGATCCCACATAAACAGCTGCTGTCCCCGGGATTGAGACGTACACTTAACGAACTATGTCGGGTGTAGCTTAAGTTCTTGAGTCAAATACTTTTGCATGTGGGGAGACGCACAATTTCAAAAAGAATACACTGCAGAGAGCTTCCCCAAGTCTTGAGTTGGTGTTCCCGATCAGTCAACAACACTTGTACGACCTTCTACAATATGTTCTCATACTTAGACGCGTGCATGCAACTTGATGTCAAGATTAACTCGTTATTCTGTTGCAATGATCACTGAACTGAAGAAATGTCAAGTTTTGAGCTTTGTGGCACACTACTTGGAACTACGCCAATATTCGGACATATGAATCTTTGATGCGGAAAACCCATAATTTTTGATGACTGCATTGTCTGCAATTGCCTTCGCATCAATTCAATTGAATTGCTTATAATATTGAAATTTGTTTTCAAGCCTTTGTTCTGGCTTGCACGACAACACTTTTAATATTTCTCCGATTAAATAGATTAAATAGGGTGACTGCGGTGGTCAATTCATGACAGTGATTTGACGAGCTTAGATGTGTGCTTCGGGTGATTTTTCTGCATGAAGACACAACGCAGTGGCATTTCTCATTCGGCAAAAGACAACATAACATCTTCATTCTTTTGTATATCCTATGGTCCGATGTTATGGAGCCAACAATTGGCAGCAGAAAACCCACCCACACCACCATATTCCCTCCGCCATGCAGTAAATCAGCTCTTAAACAGGAACGTTATTAAAGTCGCTTACAAAGTGGTGTGCTAACGTAAGATATTCCATTGCTGCCGATGATATTAAATTTCGATTCATCCGTAAGGGTAGCGCCTATTAAAAATGTCTTCTTCTTTCCTGTGTACAAATCCCATGAAAGATGCTCTTTGCAAACAGTATTCTTTTTTCAGCCTTCGTTTCGAAATTAAAGGTTTCATTGGCGGGGCCATTAGTGTCCAAAACTACGGCGGATAGCCGTCGAGATACTGAGCTCATACTATTAGCTGGAACTCTTGTCATAATTTCGGGGCGGATGTGACTGGACATTTCTAACTTTTTATTCGAAAACTTGTTTTACGTGGTTGACTGCGGCGATGTACAACATCGGCCTATAATTCTAGAAATGAACACAGTTCAAGTTACAGCTTAATATTCTCAGTAAACTAAAAGTCAAAGCCAGGATGAAAGCCAGACACAACATGCCAAATTTCCAAGCAAATCTGGCCCCGTCTCGATCCAAAAAGATCAGATACCTTGATCTCCTTAAAGAGACCCCATATTAGCACTGCAGTGGAAACAAGTGCCTGACACTGCATATTAGGTCTACATGCAAAAAGACTAGGACTATTCTCAAATGATATCTGCAGTAGCTGCCTAGATGAAGTTGAGGAGAGGAGTCCACAACACGTTCTCTGTAGCTGTACACTGTAAATCTTCCTGTTTGCATAAACATACCAGAAAATAGATTTGCTTTGCAGCAGTTTGTTGTACGTAACACAATTTTCTCTTTCCTCAGTTTCAACATATGTATAAATTATTGAAATATCTTTCACGCATAGCCACCACACCTATATTGCAAACGCAAACGAAACACCTACTCAACGGCGACGACGTGTCTCTATTTCGTCAGCCCTTCCGGATCCCTCGGATGCGCACATGCATGTATACATCATGTATGTAGACTTCCGAGCAAACACATCTGGCATATAAGTCGCCGATCAATCCTTGCCCAGTCACTCAACAGTCAATACAGCATCCCATGTCCTAATTGAAGCAAAGGCGAAGGGTCATTAGTAAGCATTATCTTCAAGTTATTCACACATCAATTCATTTTCAAGAGCACTCTTAAATCAAACGACGACGACGACGACTGACACCTCTGGCGGAATATTATTAGATTGGAGCACTCCTCCGACACGGTCCTCATAACTCATGTCGTTTGACACGTCGGACCGTTCACCGTATCCACCAAGGTCTCTATCTTTACCCATACCTTCGGTCTCGGTCCTATTTATATGTGTATCTGTGCATATTAACATATTTCCTTTAGAATGTCAAATAAATTTAAATTTTCGACGCTGTTCAATGAGTAGCATTGGACACGAAGGGAGGACTAGTGCGCGCTGAGAAATTTCTCACACACCCCCGTTACGTTCGAAATGTATCGCCCGTCGTATCTGTGTCCACACTCCACGCCCACCCGCACTCGTATCGCACCAACACGGCCCCGAACAGATGCGACGTGAAAGTAATAATTTTAAATCACACCTCTGTTGATCGAACACGGGATTCATTTATATTTATTATCACGCCTGAGGACGAACCCTTGCGCGTAGGGCATCGCTTGTCTCCGAGGAGCATCCGAGTGCTAATATTAAAGCATCCCCACGGTGTCGTATCGATATCATGTTGTTTTTGAAAACGAAACGAAACAAAACACTCAATTAATTGATTCTAAAGAATCCTCAATGCGGCTCCACCCCTGAATCGGAACTCGGAAGGCACCCCGTTCAATCGGGCAAGCGAGCGGCAGACTTACACGCAAATGCTGTGACCACTGCGAGCGAGCACACGGTGTGTGGCAGCTAATGTTGAGAACACTAGATAATTATAGTCAAACAGTGCGTGAGATATCAGATATCGTATCAAAACATGTTATTAGCTGTTTGCATTTGCGGCCCGGTACGAGGACGTCTCGGATTTCATGAGGCGCTAATTGACAGCGCGGGACAGTGTGTAGATATTAGTTGTATTGTTTGTGCCGCCGCTAGGGGATATCTATTAGCAGACAAGGGGACAGTGAAAGATAAAACCAACTTAAATGTCCATTGCAGCAGTTTCGTGTTCCATGCGGGACACCATGGGTTGAATGAGAATTTATCTTGCCCCAAGGGATGAGTTTCACACATATCACAGTGTCAGTGGTGTTAAAAGCGCTTTCAAGTGAAAACGATTTTCTCAAAGGCGGCCCAGTCATCTTGAAAAAATTACATCTCCGTTATATTTGCTTTTGGCCCCAAGTAGATCTAGAGGATTAAAGCCACTGACCAGTGACCAAATGCTGTGCTAGGAGAAGGGCTAGTGCCTTTGTGTGATTCACTTAAAATAATTACACTCCAGGGATTTTTCGGGGGTTGCTTCAGAGCAGATACGACGCGTCGTCTTGTTAACTTCACTTCAATTCTGAGGCTTAAATATCTTGGGCGTTAACGAAGTGGTGTTGTCAGCTGTGAAATGGCTTTTAGTTGAACAAGAAAGGAGTGAGTGCTTGGATGAACCCAAGAATTGGATTGATGTGATAAGGCAGACACGATGTGTGTGTATGCGTGTATATGTGTTATGTGTGGGCAAAGTGTTTAAGAGAAAATTATTGTAATTTGCCTTGAATTTAAGGGTTGCCAGTGTGTGTGCGTGTGGGGTTTTCAATTAATTACGCAAAAATAGTGTTTCACAAGGGATAGGAAGGATATTTCAAAGTTCTTTGAATGTCCTTTTTTGACAACTTAGAGCAACTGGAAAATTGATCGTCGTGGCAAGGTGACGTGGATATGGGCGGTCATGTAGGTAGCTAGGCTAAGTGTGGGGCTACATCCCGGGGATGGAACTTAGTATCCTTTAATGATTTCACCACAATTTGGTTGAGGTCCTTCTCCATTCTTGTGCGTCACCGAGCTAGCTCCGGTGCGAGTCGAAGGCTCGAATTTTGAATTTAATTTTAAGTCATGCTTTTGGTTGACTATGGTGGGATGGGTGGCGCTACAGTCTGATGTAGATTTGGGTATATTTTCTACAGCATTCGGTGTACAAGCTGTTGCCACTCGATTGTGGGGGTCGTACATTTGTGCGTCAGTAACCTGAATGTAGGGAGTCGACGCTGTGTCCCTTAGACCTATAATAGAGGGTGCGTTTTAGGCCGATTTCGTTAAGCCCCGATTTGGGGTTCAACGACACCTCTAAATCGATAACCAATTATTTTTGGGCAGGTAGTATTGATTAGTTGCGACGTGATTTATCAGTTTGTTAATACCTATAAAGGGAAATTACTGCAGAAAACCCAATGTATCCTTGTAGTGTGACTGAATGATACGTCACTGAATCGCCTATTTCGGCGAAGATGCTGTAGACAATGTTGTAACTGTTACTATTAACAGGTGTCGGGAGTCGGGACATGTTTCGAATGTGTTTTGCACGCGAACTGGATCAGTAAGGTTCAAGCTAGATGTGTCTACATGACTATTACGGACTCCTATTAGCATTCGCACTTCCTTGCGAATAAAGATGCTGATCAGTGATGTTGATCTCTTTTTGCTCTGCGTCGGCCACAATGCCCTTGCAGTCGCTCCAATTTCCAGACCAATCCATCGAGTTCTGGCTCTGTCCGTCGCTCCGACTTCTAGTTTTTTTCTTTATGGAGCCAAGCCGATATTCTCCCAACTCAGATCCAAGACTGTCCGCTTTTTCGTTTCCTTGGTTGCAAGATTGCCCTGATACCCAGCATGGGGTCACCGTGTTCCCGAAGGCTATCTCACTGACGCTTTGTCTGCAATAACGATGTGTTGCTGCTAGACTGTCGAAAAAGATGTAAACCGATTTGTTGGTTATTTTACGTTCTCTCAGCGCCTGCTGCTGATTCGTGCCACTTCAGCTTCGAAAATGCTGCAGTCATCTCTAAGTTCCAGGGATTTTTCGAATTGGTCACAGAAGACTTCTGCACCTGTGCCCGCACTCGTTTTTGAGCCGTCAGTGTATAGGGAGATTTACCCCTAATTTTCCGGAATATTAATTGTCTGTCAAAAAATGTACTAGACCCCACGTATGTACTACCGACGGTGGATCAAAAAGTACACGTAAGATCACAGGCTTAATTAAGAAGTCAAGCAAGAACATTGGATGCTCCCTATAACCGTTTTTGTAGGAGTTTGAGATATGCGGGAGAGAGGAGACTATTCCCCATTAACAACGTACCTGTACAGCACTTGCACCAGATGGGAAGAGAGCCCCATATGCTGGGCGACCAGGGGAGCAATAGGAAAGAAACAATTAAACAATGCATCACATAAAATTGATTCTGGTTTTATTTTGAAGCCACTTTCATGGCATAATGCGTGGAATGCCACCCCATTCAAATGGCCGTCTCGGCAGTGCTTCAAGCGGTCGGTCAAATTATTAATAACTCCAATGTCCAATGTGTTCGACGTTATTCCGGCAATAGTGTAGTGACATTTATAGCGATTGTAGAAACAATTTTAATTCTTTAAGCGAAGCTTAAAGAAGCAATAGCGGCCGTGGCGTTATATGTCAGTACGTCGACTCCTAAAATATTGTTCCCGAGCTCGTCCATAGTATCACCAAATTGGAACCGAAACAACTTTATAAGAAGTAATAGTGCGAGTGAAATGGCAATTCAGTGCTGCAACAACTCCTCTCGCTGGAAGTGACCGGACAAGGTCTAAGTTGGACTTGTCTTAAACGCAACAGTCTCGATATCCCCACCTAACCTCCTAGCCCCCACGTCCTCCTCATTCTAAACCTCGCGATTGCTTCCCATAGGATTTTTTCATCGACCAACTTGTTGCTTACATCATTTCACGCGAAATTGATGAAATAACACCAAAAGTCTGCGAATTTGTTGTGAAAAATGTGCTTAAGTGAGCTGGCCTTTGCCCGACGTCATAATCCATAAATAATGCCAAAGCAAATCGATTTGGCAGGGAAAATACAATTTACCAAAGCGTAATTTATTTAAAAATCATCCTTTAAGCCCATCGACCTGCCTCGTAAAAGGCACTCCCTTCAATCTCACTTCCAAAGCAAATAAACCACGTCACCGACATTTCGACATTCACCTCCCATCGCGCAGGATTGCAACTCACCTCTCGACACATTCGTGAAATGATACGAATTAGTATTCTCGCCCGACACGAGTCCAGATGAAAGATCTTCAACAAAAAAAAAAAAAAGGTTTTCGTTTCCAGTGGCAATTTGTCTTCCACATGAAATGGGGCTCGTGCCCTGTGCCGCACACAATGTTGTCATCCAATGAGTCATTTTGAAATTATTATAACTCATTCGGAGTGGCATGCAAAATCTTAATCAGACACACGACACGTATCCCTTTTTGGACGCGAAGGGTGGATTATATCATTTGCCGGCTGGCGTCGCGGTCGTCGTCGGTGGCTGGTATAAAACAACAACAAGCGGCTTTTGTTGGGCGAACCCAATTTACCATTAAATTAATTAATTCGGTTGATACACATAAAGTATCCCTGAATCGCTACATCGAATGTGGAATGGATAATGAATTGGATTCCTCAGCTGCCGCATGAAATCTAAATCAAATCCCTATCCGCACCCACAAACAGCGGCATTAAGTTTGTGTTCGTTGCCTCTTCTGCCCCATAATTTGCAATAATACTTCCGAATAGAACGGTGGCGGCGAACAGGCGCGAAGGGGAAGCTACGTACATGATGATGATGATTAAAGGCCCAGACAAAGGACCGCGCCTTTCAATTTACACCTGACCGCGACGACGACTTTCGTGGAATCTAACTCAATTATGGCGCAAGGTTTGCTGTAGCTTCCCAACACCACCAAGACGTATGGAAGCACTTTGTGGCTTTAACGTTGAACGGGATCCTCTTACCTGTGATGCCACACTTTGTGTGTGTGTGTACAATCACCCACCCATTCATGATGTACCCGGCGCCGCGCCACGCCGCCACCACTGCCGGGTGGCATCTGATTTATATACACTGTCGTTGTTCCTTTGAGTATAGCTCGTCATTATCACGAAACCACATATATCTCGCCATTGCTCTACAAATGGGGTGGTTTATAAGAAGCTTTAGTTTTTGTGGAAAACAAATTGTAATGGGTGTATTGGATTCTAATGGAGTATCGTAATTTATCATTCCGCTGCACGAACTTGATGAACCCCCATGAATGGACGGTCTCCTGGCTAGACACTTGCAGCAGGGGTGATTGCAAAAAGTAATTGATTTTGCATTCTCATTGTTGAGTTGGCTCGAATGGCATGAGGTTTCCTTCCTCGACTGGTGAGTTATCGCCGATGGGGTGGGGGTCGGGGCGAGTCTCGAGACCCAGTGGTGTGAGACGTGAGTGTTGATGTTTGTTTTCATCACGCTGTGCTGTAAATTTTATCAAAATGTGATGTTTTATTAAGACACATGCAGAAAATCCTGTGTGGACTTTTGCCTGCAATTCCTTACCTTGCACAGCAGGTGGATGGATATTACAATTAATGTTAAAGTGCAATCACAGTGTGCCATGGTCACTTTAAAGGCGACAATTCTTACCATTTTTTTTCAATGATCTCCGAACATTCGACAACTTGCTTCGTTATTTTTAGTATTTTTTTTGCTGAAACACTGAGCGTCCTCCCTTGAATAGATACTGTAAAAAAAACTATATAATATTCTTTCACATGAAGTATTTCTTAATTAAATTTGATCAGCAAACTGGTGTTTTTTTTTTCTGCAGCATTAGCGAGAAACATTTTATTTCCCTGTTCTTCTGGACTAGTGAGTTGACTTAATTTTCCCATTTCTGCAGTCGTCAGCGGCAGGAATTAATGAAACGAATTCAATCAGGGGATGAAAATAGATCACAAAGTGTTTTCATTCTTTTCATTTGGTTGGATGGTTGATTTAAGTGGCGGTTCGACCATAAGTTCTCGGCCATTACACAATTATCACATAGGCGCCGACTTTGTGACATCATTAGTCAGGAATCGGTTGTTCGTGAGGAGTTCCTGTAGATACACCGTTGGATAGCAGTCTCAAAATCAACTCGTGGAGATGTTCACTCTGATTAGGTAGCCAAGGTAGGTAGGTTAGGCTGTGGCAAACTTAGACCAACTTGTTGTGTTCATTGTGCCTAGTTCTGGGGTGGTTCATCACCGCGAGACCTACTTTAGTTCTAAAACCATGAATCTTAGGAGATTTTTCAGTTCAACACCGCTTAGGTCATCTAGCTCCACGAGGAAGTGATTACCAGAGAACCTCCATCATTTTCTTTGCTAGGACTTCATCATCTCTGCAGCTTCTACAGAAGTTGTTGTGCAGTGGGCTCAGTCGCATGCCTATGGCACAGTAAGCTGTAAGGACTCATATCAGCATACGTACATCCTTGCTATTAAGACCAATCAATGATGTTGATGTCTTTTTGATCAGCGTCGTTGTTGCTCCCGTACTCAGGCTAACCCATTGAGCCCTGGGTCCTTCTAGAGCTTCGTCCTCTAGTTTTCTCCTTATGGAACTGAGTGGATTCTGAATAGATTCTTCCAACTCCGACCCTTTTTTCGGGAGACAGTCTGCTTGTTCTCTCAGTGCCAGTGCTGCCTCATGTATCACTGCTTGCAGACCGCTTCCGTCGTCACTTACCGCCAGAAATTTTTCGAATAGTTCAGAGAAGAACCCCGAGCCTGTACCAGCGCTAGTCTTTTAGTCGTCAGTGTATAAGGCGATCACCACTGCTTCTATTAACAATGTTCCTGCCTTTGCATTCGGTCCGGAAAGCGCTGATTGAAGCTCCTGTCCTGGGCTACGGTTGGTTGCAAGGTAGCCAAAGTAAATGTTCAATGCTCATGGAAATGTGCATCTACTTGTGATAGTAAGTACAAAACAAGGCTTTTATTGGCCATATCTTCGTGACTATGGCTTAAGAAGTGTAATGCTCGATGTCTTCGGCTTAAGAAGTACAACGTTGCTCTTCATTTGTGGTGGATCAACTGAAACTGTCCGAATTTTGTTGCAAGTTCCTCGGCCTGTTAATAACATTCGAAGTTGTTGTATACCCATGGCGTTGGCACTATGACCAAGTATCGATTGTAGAAGTCGATTGACTGGGAAGAGTAAGCAAGAATAGACGCATTTTCCTATCGTCCAGCTGTAATAGCAGTAGTTGTATTTATCGACTTCAAAAGGTTTTTGACGCGATGAGTCACAAGCAAATCCTTAGACAGGAATACGCGGGGAAATATTAGCATGTTTTGGAAGTTACCTATGTACATCAGTAACAAATTATTCCGGGTAAAAATTTGCAGCATTGGCCTCCACGTGTTAACTTGTATATATTTTTTGCAAATTATATTCGAATTCTTTGCTGCTTAATTAATGAGTCATTCAAAACATTGGTGGCCTCCGTGGCGTAATATGTAGGTGCGTCTACTGCTACGCTCGGCTCAAACTCCGACACGAGAAACTTGCATTATTCACTGCTCCACCTCTTTTGAATTACTGACAATGCTCAAGGAGTGTACCTGTCTGGAAAAAGGTTATCAATCTTCGCCAGTCGGAGTCGCGAATGTCTATTGCTCCACTCATTGTAGAACAATAGCACGCACAGCACGAGTGATTGCAGTAGAAGCTCGGCCCAGGTCCACTACAAGCTTTATTAATATTATTAATCAAAACGTTTCACAATTCTTATGGGTCACAATGTATATCGAAACCATGACTGTGGTCTCTATTTAATCTTGTATATTTCTTATTGTGACAGAGACGGTTCCTTGGAGGTTCATATTGAACATATGCCGACTATTCAGTCGATCTGAATATATGACTCTATGATGACCAATAATAGAGGTTTGTCATAAAATATTGCACTTAACAGATGACGCATTGACAATGCTTAGCTAAACATGCCAACCCTCAAAGAACGTGAATGAATTCAGAATTCACTAGATGCAAAAATGAACACACAATCACTTAGGCACTTTAGGCAATTTAGACCAATTCACATTGAAACCACTTAAATTGCATTATCCTTGTGCATTTGGTTTTGAATTTACTTTGCGGACCATCCATTTGAAACCCAACAATCCATCGAACACTTTTCTGCGTAATTAGCGCTCGTTTTGTAGCCAGTGCCAGTGTAAAACTATTGCATCGACAATACCAAATCAGTTCATCAGAAAATGTCCAAGGGGCAGATACTAAATCCACAGTTCGTTGGATTGTGTATCAATGCGCACTGCATCAAGTTATGCATTAATGTTTAAATACGCGGCACCGCACTCTCTACACGATAATCAAGAAAGAAACATTTCCGAACAATGGCACAGGAAGCATCCGGAAACGGAACTCATTCCGGGTCGTCGTTTAATTCAGTTGCAGCGGTATATTTGGATAAATTCGTAGCGTATTTAATGAAGCGCGTCATTTCTGCACTAAGGTATTTGCATGCTCCGCTCACACATGACTTTGTTTCGAATGAGGAATAGATTTTGTGAAAATTGGTGAATTCGTTTGCATTCAGATAATTAGTCTCCAACGGGTTATACTCCGTGGGCCCCTCGGCGATCCCAAGCGCATTGAAATTCGTATGTAATGCACTGTACGCGAAATGCGGATTTTTAATGAAATCCCCGCAGAGCGAGTGTGGATTCGGTGTTGGTTTGAAATGCGATCGGGGACGTATAAGGACTCGCGTGTGTGGACACGAAAACTCAATGCTGTACCGTTTGATACTCGTGCTTGTAGTTCAACAAAGGTTAATCACCGTGAAGCCTCGCCGGAATCAATTTGAAATTGATTCAATTCTATTTGCGTAAAAATAAACTCTTCACAATTTGACGGAACAATGGTCGGTTGAGTGTTTCCTTTCTGATTTGGACTAGAATCCGGCGTAGTTTTTGATTTAGCGTGGGCTTTAGTTTGAATCGGATGTACGTCAGTATTCGTTGTGGCCTTTGCGAATGTTATAAGTGAATGCGGGTGCTGTGTGATTCCTTAGAAAATTCCCTCCAAGACGTGGAGACAGTTGTTGGGCGGCTTCAAATATAGTTACATGGTATTGCAACCGAGGTGTAGTACGATTCTAGCCCTGAGGGACTAGATTCAATTTCGTGGGCCTCTTCGCTTGGGCCTCTGTCAACAAGCCCCTCGATTTTTGGCTAGCTGACTCCAGATGTGCACACCAAGTCGGTTGAGATCTTTATCCATTTGCCTAGTCCTCTGCTGTTTTGTCCATTGTCCTGACAGGGATCTTGGCTCAGAGAATGTGTGTTTGTGTGTTGGTGATGGCGTTTTGATGCCGGCTGTGGTTGAAGTGGCTTGTAGTAAGTTTATAACCATCATGCGGCGCTGAGGAAAAATAATAATTCTTTGCTTAGAGAATACACCGAACATTTTCAAACATCGTCAAACTCTAAGTCTCTTTTATATGACATTAATAGCACGCGCAAGGATAGTGCTGGAATTAGAAGTTAAGCCCATAGTACTAGAAGATAAAGAAGAACCTCTAGTCAGTCGTGTCGTCAGATAAAAATGCGTGCTTCTACAAGCATCACAGTACAATGCTGACCATCAAGTGTAGACGTTTTTATAATAAAAACTACAAGGACACGTCCAAGAAAAGCAGAAATTTGTATGCAAGTTGAACAACATCACGGCAGAGTGTTTGTAGAGTTAAAGAGCACGAGCAGACAGCCATTATCTACTCCACCCGACTCTTGCAACAGCTAAACCGAGAACGCGTGGCAGCATTTCTCACTTTATCGTTTAACGGAGACTAACAGGAGAGACGTCAAACTTGTCACCCCCGGCGTAGGAGTCGACACACAAGCCCATTACGTCACAGCGACTTACTGACATACGAACTAAAAATTAGTCTCTTCTTTGTATACAATGTTAGTTAGCGATCGTTGGCCTATCGGCTTTAATCCTTGCACGATTTGTATATTTGTAGGGCTTCAAATCAAGATCATTCCATAAAATGATACATGAATCGGAAGGACAAAGGCCGAGCTAATGCGAACGGCGTCGAATCGATGTTCGGAACCTCCTTCTATTCAGAACCTCTACTGCATATCATCAATAAATCAGACACTGGCAATTAGTTTGACAGATATAACTGTCTTAAGTTAGTGAGTTAAGCTGTCCTACTCATGAGTGTACTTTTCAACTATCTCCGCGGAGTCTGATAAACCAAGTGCGAACCTACATACTACACAGTACAGTAGAATGTGGCAAGTGGTAGTATTCCCAGTCCCCCTATGGAATCTTGTAATAAATTCGCAGTTGGTTAGACAAAAAATGTAGCGTCCTTTAATATTCCTGCAAGATTCACATAGACGATCGGGAGCCTAATACTGAAAGCACTCTCTTCGTTGTCTGGATCAAAGCGTTCAAGAAACGCAGAAAACTCTATTTAAAATTCATCCCTTCGAGGTACGATCACATCGAATGGTGGGGGCAGCTGGCAACAGATTTGTAATCCATTTTTTATGAAATCATACGTCACCCACATCCACGCTCAGCACATCTCTTTTCCCTAGCAATGTGCAAATTCCTGTTCACATCTCATGACGCGAGCATCGCGAACAAGTGCGATAAACAAGGACAAGGTCGGATGTTTGGAAATAAAATAATTTCCACTACCAGCACAACTAATGGAACGCCTTTTCCCGCACATATGTAGTCATATTCATTAGCGCTACGCGATTTTAATTAATCAACCTGAAGCACTTTAACGCTAGAATTTCATTAGCAAATTCCTACAACCGCCGCTGATGATACCTTGGCAGGCTTTATGGACGACTATAAAAACGAGAAACGTACATAAATAATATCCTTCACGAATAGGGAAAAGGACAAGCACACCTTTTTGTGAAACATTCTGCCACTCATCAGGGCCAATGGTGGAAGTGTGTGCCGAGTATTCCGTTTTCTTTATTCAACGCCCCAAGTAACGTGCTGAGAAAATGGTCATACCACCATACACATGTCCACCGTGCTGCTGGTTATAATTTTTATTTATTTTTTTGCCTTCAGTTTGTTTTTCTTTATTTTATTTAACATGTTGTGTACCCACTTTGATGGGTAGTGTAAGTGTGTTGCGAATAAATTAACAAATTCGCTATGCTTCGTTTAAAATGAACTACGGCAGGGAATGTCGCGTGATGTCCGTAATAAAATGATGAATGCCCGTTGCTGGGTGTATCCCTAAGGAGTGGTTCCAGCACTTCACATGCTCTTTGTGTTACTCGTGACGAATATTCATTACTAGCACGAGCCGGGAACATATTAAAAAATAAAAAAAATTAAATAAAAACTGCGCCCCCCACTGTGGGCTCAAGTAAGAGGTGTAATTAACCAATTAATGTTAAATTTAATTGAATTAAGCAAATGGTTGCGTTAATTTTATAAACCTTAATAGAGTTGTGTGTGTGTGTTTGATGGGAGTGAAATTGATTTTTGGGTTTCGATATTAATGGCTTGCTTTATGACTTCCCATATGGCCTTGGATTCATGGATATCATTGACTTTGTAGGGGGATGTTGTAAGTGGAATTCGGAAAAAAAAAACGTATCTATAGCTGGACTAGCGTCAAATTGAAGCCATACGTCAATCACATTTGGGGTATGTGCACCTGAAGTTTGATTTCACATTGTTTGCTGATACATAAGTGGAGCAGTATTTTTTATGTAAGGTTAAATTTAAACACAAAAAATAATTACGTGCTATCACTATCAATAACCGTTGCATAGATAACATAACATTGTTCTCAGAACCCCACTTTAAGTTATTTGTCTTCGCCGTCTTAATAATTGAAATTAATTTTTAGAGCAATAATTATATGACTTTTCATTGTGAAATCGCAATTTGTGGGACTGTAATTTAACTGCATCATTAAAAGAAAGACATTATGTCCAAAAGTTCGAGATATTCGTGACCGAACATGAAAACTAGTTATTTAATTCCACGTCGTTAGATTTTAAGACAAGGTATTTTTTTCTTGAATTCGTATGATGTCTTGGCAGTATTTTCCTCATGGAATTGTGTTGCAGGAAATGGGTTTCAGAAGCTTCCTACATATAGCCATTAAAAAGCTATGTGGTATCAAGGTTACTTAATAAAAGTCGTGTTTTTCAAACCACTTACGCGTCTGGCGGGTGAAGGCGACACGTCCAACGTCTTGTCGACACATTTTTGCAATCACACTGACGACTTCTATCATGTAAAAGATGGTTCCAGTAGTTATGGCAATGATGCAGGTTTCGGAAAAATACACGTTTTTTTGATAACCATTTATTTCGTTTATACCATCATAGCCAAAATATTCTATGAAATCATGGTCTAATACATCCACGCATGGGTGCTTTACATGAATGTCACATTTACTTGCTGAGTATTAAGACGCTTACAAAGTCCGAGATCATACTCAAACAAGTTCTTGGTCATCTAGTCGGAGTCCTGCTTGAATGCATTCATATGCTCTTCAATTGCTTTAGATACAGTGCTTCAGTGTACTTACTTACTTACTTATCATGACTCTCACCCATGGAAGGTATGAGCATGAGGAATTGCTGCTTTTAGTCATCAAGACCAAGCTGTTCTGTGTCCACGATGATTTGGTCTTTGTACGGCGATTCGGTCTTCCTCTTCTTCTCGAACCAGGACGCTTGGATTCGAATACCCTCTTATCGTTATTGTGTCCATGCGTTTAATGTCATCAATTCTAGAAATCGGTTGTGTCTTCTCCTTCAAGCACCACCGTCCTCTTATCCACATCAATTCCCATACATCCCTTTAGCAGCCCGCCGCACTATCTTCTTCTGAACCATATTGAAGGAATCACACGACAATGCATCTCCTTGCCGAAATCTGGTGCTGGGTTCAAATGATGCAGTAATTCGCGAACAGAACTGCACGGTGCTCTAAAGGCAAGTCATCTGAGCCTGTGGGTTTGTTATTCTTCAGCTTGTGTATGACTGTAACGAGGACTAATTCCACCACTAGGAGTAGGATTTCTTGTTTCCCTATCACTCTCTGACTCCGTTTCGTGTCCAGACTTTAACAGGCTTTTTTTAGTTTAAAGAAATTCGTCTCAGACCTCTATGAGGCGAAAAGTCTTACATCTCAGAACGTTTCACATCAAGGCTGTATTCGCCAGCAATTCCCGCGACTCCACAGATGACAGCAACAGAGACTATTTCCGTAGTTCCTCCAAAAAGTACAAATGAAAATGATAACAGTAGAGACGACTGCTATGGTTTCCCAGAAAAAGGAAAAACGATCAATGTCCCAGAAATGACATTAAGGAGGCTCTAGGAGACTTCAATGCTAAGCATAATTCGCAGGACATCTTTGAGAGGGTCATCGAGAACCAGAAATTGCATGGTTTGCAACACAGATTGCTTGAATTTCTCTATAGTTATCGCTTGGTTGCTACACCTCAATATCCATAAAGGGACCTGTGGGTCCTTTGATTAATTAATCCTCAAGAACATTGATTACATTGTGATCGACGTTAGGCACTCCTCCAGTATTTTCGATATTCGAACCTTTCCAGGAGCCAACATAGACTCGTATCATATCCTGGTTGTGGAGTACGAATATTGAGTTAACACCAGTCTCGAGGAAGGACACCACGAATTGACATCGTCTCGGGAATCTAAAATCGCAACCGCCTGCAATTCCGACATCCGACGGCCATTCTATGTGGCTGCCTCATATTCAGCATTTCTTGTTTCGAAAATTATTTAAAGCACAAGACCCTCAGGGCGCAGCCACATCTCTCACATAAATACGAAAAAAATACGATAAATACGCCCTAATGACCTCATTCATGATCACAACCACCCTGTTTGCTTGAGCATGCAATGCAACTCACGCGGATAAAAATAATAATACAAGTGCAAGACTGCAGCGAAGTATAACTAAAAATATTTCATTTGAATATGAGACCCGCATGTCATTCACCACCCACCCACCACCGCTTACCACTTGTTTCGTTCTGCAAAACGAAAATCCACACCGGATGCGTCTGAGTCTGAGTTGAAACAGCGAAACAGCAGCAGTTCCCAGCAGTCTCTCTCAGCACGTACAACTATCAATTAAGACAACTGCCAACTGCATTGTCTGCGCGGAAGTTTCCACCAACTTTTCAATGAAAACATTCCTCGACTTCTTCGACTTTAATGGAACTGTCAAAATTCAATTGTAATTAAATGAAAGTTATTAAAAGGTAAAAGGATTATTTTTCAATTTCTGGTGAAAACTTTTCACATTTCATTTTGTCCAACAAACATTAACATCACATCCTTTGACTTCGCTTTAGCTGTTATTTTTAACTTGCCACCAAACCACTGTTTCACTGTGGTTTCATTCCAATTTCCTCCCCCGCCCTCTCCGCATGACCAAGACGCAACAAGAGACCGAAGTGCGGGGCGAGCAAGTGGCTTCGGAAACGAAGTTTCCATTCCAATTCTAAACGAAAATAAATGAAAATCCAACGCTGAATTGTTATCGCCAACCACAAGGAAACTTTTCAATTTGTTCGATTTGTTTTTGGTATTTTCTCTCGTCTATTTTTGTGTACTGTTTGTTTTTGATTTTTTTCCGCCCTCTTTTTTGTGAAATTTTCTTGTCAAGGAGTGTATGGAAAAAGTTTTGTAAACAGAAATACTATATACCGGGCAGTTGCATTGTGTTCGCAAACTCACAGATTTGCTGTCTCTCAGTGGAAAAGTTTCCCAGTTTCGGCCGCCATAACTTGAAGAGTGAAGAGTTTTCCAATTGATGCAGCTCACTCTCAGTGATCCACCCTCCGGCGGGAGGGGTGACGAATTCCCTTTAAAATCGTTTCAAACTGATGGTTCTCGGCGATGCGGTTAAATAAATCATTTTACTCCGGGTGCACCTTGCATACATTAAAATAAATTGCCGAGTTGGCACTTGCCGGCCAGTGGAACTTTCAGCAAAAATTCTCTCCAGACAAATTGAGCAGAATAAAAGTTGCTCCTTTCACTATCTTCCTCTTTTTTCTTTTTTTTTTTGGTGTTTTGCAAGTCAAGGAGTTTTTCCTGATTAAAGCATTAAAAGGTTGTTGCATATTCATTTCAGAGGATGGACGTGTGTGGAAGGTATTTAATTTGGTGACATTTTGAGGGCTCCTCTTCATAATTGCGTGGTGCGTTGTTTGATAATTTTTGAGAATTGTTTAATCGTTAATCAGGTTGACTGTGCACTTGAAGGAAATTTTATGTTGCGGAAGAAGGTTTGTGTTTTCACTTGGTTTTCCCTAGAGTGCTGCGGAACGATGTCACAAGGGAGAACTTGATTCTTTTTCGATCATTTGGTACACTTATTAATTAAACTGCGTTTCTTTCTCAACTCTAATAATCGAGTCCAGTATTTCGTGGCTATTTAGACAAGGTTCAAGTGGCTGACAGCAAAGGGGAGTTACACTTCAGCCAATATAAGCCCCGTTGTGATACTAGCCGGATTAGATTTCTCTTCCAAACCAATTGGCTTACGCTGATATCATTCAGGTCGCTCAAATTATCGAAGAAAGAGACGCCTAAGTGAATATTCCTACGCATGCCGAGGGGGCACCATGAGCAAATGTACGCTCACTTCCTCCACTTGGTTCCTGCAGTAAAATTTATAATGTGGGTGAGCCATCTAAAAGGTATGCATTGCAATTGCGCCGTGTCCTGTTTGTGACTCCGATGATTGTAATACTATCGTACGGCGGGTTTGCGTGGTTGTGCTTAGGTTGTGCATTTAGCTGAGGTGGTGTATGGTGCTGACCAAGTGCATCGTACTACGGTTGTGCTCTGTACTGAGGTTGTAGATCGTGTTGGGGTAGTGCAAGTTGCATAAATATTTAAGAATGACAGGATTGCATGAGAAAGGAATAGAAATCGAAAAAGTTACCATGAATTGAAATTGGGGAGCTTCAACAGACAGAAGTAACATGCGGCGACAAAAGAGAATTTGCAAAGCCTCGTATTTAAATTGTCCATCAGTCATCGCTGTAGGTTTCCACTCTTTAAGAGAAAAGATGTCGAACCGAGTTCACTGCCCTTGCAATTACTCGGTATTTCACAATGTCTCGTCATCCACAAGAGGCACGATTGAATGGCCGAGCATTTGATCAAGAGAAGTCCTTGAATTAAAAGTGACATTGTTGAGGGACGAACTCGCAGCCTGGTTATCCGAACAGATACCATTATCCCTTTTGGATATCATATTGTGCCTCCTTTTGATCGCCATGGTTTCTGTCTGAAAATGCTACAATATTAAGGGAGGTATATATATTTGGATTCATCCATCTCTTTCCGATACATCTTCGAAGATTGTCCATGGCAGACATGCAGTCTGGTAGAATATAGCAAATGAATTTATTTTATTTAAGAACGTAATTTACATACGTTGAAACACTTATTCAATTTTCCCAAGAATGAGAATGACGAACTGGACAACATGTTGAAAATGGTGTACACCAGGTCGAGTTGGTTTGGGTGTCACCCGAGTTCAAATGATATCTGCCAGTTGACATTTAAAAGTCGTAAAGAGAGGTGGCAACAGTTTATAATGGACCAGCTGATGTTTCACAATTGTGAAGGGATCAAGTCCATTTCGACTGTTATTGAGAAAATTGTTTGTGCCAGACAGAGCATGTGGTTCCTAGAAGCTATCGACAAACCAGACACATTCCGTACAACGATGCAAAATTTTGGTAGAAAATGTTCACGGATGTGTAACTGGCTCCCGATCCCGTCGGCTAGAAGGAACAAGTGTACACTTAATCACAACATGATGTTCCGGCAACAAACGAACCTGAGGTCGTCTTTGGGTTACAGCCAGTCTCGGCTGACGTCGTATTCCCTGCCGCACCGTTCCATTCACCTTCAAATTTGAAGTGTAACTGAACCAACATAAGCCCTCTTTTAAGATGATATGCAATAGAACAATAATATGGGTGGCGCTACTGCCTTTTGAGGGCCAGGGCCTCAGCATCCTCTCGTGTTGTGCGTGATGTAGTTCTTCCACGAATGGAATGGAATAGGTTAATGCCAACTCCGAACGGCCAAGTTTGAGAAGCTTTTTCTAGACTCTTTGATCATTGTCAGGGGTGGGGCAGTAAAAATAATTGTTTGGAGTACATACTAAGATTCCAACCCAGACGCCCAGATTCAAGTGGGTAGGAGTCCAATGCCACAGCAATTTCCTCTCAAATGTCCTTCAATATCTGTAACGAGCTTACCGATAGCCCCAGCATTTAGAAAATCCGACGCGTTGGTATGTGATGTCTTTATACGTCGTTCTTGTGAAGATCGTGATCGCCAAAAATTCCAAGTCAACACTAGATGCACGAACTCTAAAATTCCGTTCAGTTGTTCGCATACGCGGATGACATTAACGTGCTTCCCTGAACCAGGCGTTTATTGGGATTGAAACCGAATACTAAGCTGAGCTGGGTAGTGACCGAGGAGAAAAACGAGGGACATGGTGTACCCCAGAAAAGACATACAACATCGACGTCTTGGATATGGGGTCACAATGGGCAGCTACAATATAACTTCGAGGTCATCAGGGACAAACCAAGAATAGCTCTTGTTAACCGCTGTTACTTCGGGATCAAGAGCAATATGAGTAATCGAGCCCTCTCTCGAAGGAACATGTTGACTCCAAATAAGGCACTGTTCTCCCAGTCTACGGTGCAGAGACATGGGCAATCTCAAAAACAGATGAAGAAGAAGACTCTTCAAGGGAGAAGTACTGCGTGTGTTCTTTGGTCATTGATGTTATCTGGAGGAGAAGCTTCATCTACGAACTGTACAACCCTTACAGAGACGTATCCAACGCATTAGGTGCAGAACATAGACAACTTGTCACCGACCCGAAAAGTCTTCGATTTCGAGCTTGTGGGACTACCTTGAAAAGGGACCGAGGACTATATTGGCGCACAAATGGAGAAGAGCCTCAGTCAGCCGTATCTGGGTTGGACAGACTTGTTGGTTGGGACCCATACCCAATCCTGACTGTGGTGCTACACAAAGAAAAAGCAAATGTTTAAAAAATTCGTACAGTGATGCCAACACCGACACAACCTTCTGAAAATGTGTCTGGACAAAGAAAGCTAAGTCGAATATATTTCATTGCGTATTTGTCCGGCTCTGTCCGCACAGCGACGTGGCTGCACAATAGACGCGTCTTCGTTAGACCTCCCCTTCCTGGGAGGCCGGTTCTGCAACCAACTTACGTGTATTCAATAACATATGAATGAAGTCACTTGCGCTTGCAGACAGTCTAGGACATGATGCATAGTTGAAATTATTGTTGTTCAATGTAAGCAAATCCAAGCCGAAGCTGTACACAAGCTTCGACGAATTTTACCGACTTGTTTTGAATATCAAAGCCATTTGCGACTAGACGAAGATTAATTTGTTTTCGTTCGTAAAAAAATGCACCTCGTTGTCGGTGCTGCAAACGTGAAGAAAATGTGTGCAACCCTAAACGAAATTTATCGGTCTACCTTTGTGTCGGCGAAACGAGAGAGGACGTGTGTATTTCAGATATCCTTGAATCGAAAAATCCATGTGCAAATAAATTAAGGGTATATCCCGCGCTATTAAGGTTGATATGTGCACAATTTCACAATGCTCCAGGAAAGGAAAGTCCAATTTATTTGGATGCTAATGCATACAACACATCTTCTACCTAACTGAAGGCAACCGAAGGCAACTGCAGGTGTAATCGCTAAGGAATAGGATACCGTTGGCGTGATACACAGACCCATTTCCTATGGTGAATTGTAAACACATGCATAAATTCAAACCGACTACGGGCGTACTTTGCAAAAAACATTTTAGTAAATTACATAGATTGCTTGTTTGCATTTGAAGGTATGCATGCGTGAACACAATAGCAATGCCCTCAATCAAGGGACAGGATGTTTACCGTTGCGTTGGGTAGAGGCGGGTAGGAGCATCTCCCCATCTCCCCATTGCTGGAGCATGAGCATGAGCACGAGCGTGGGGGGATTCAAATGTAAACGCAAGCAATGCTGGGCAAATTTAATTTCAAATCGTGAATAGACCTGTGCTTGATGGTATGGCAGGTTGTTAAAGACGATTGCATGAATTTATTGTACCCTCAGTAGGTTACATGGTCCAGGAGACATGAGTGGCAGCATTACTTCATAACTGAGGTCGTGATTAGTGGAGCTCATTCAATTTAATGTTAGAGAGCTCTCCTCCTTGAAAGGAGGACAAGTGGGCGAGTGTGCACTGACATTTTGTATTCCTTCGTATTTACTTTGCAGCTGCGCGAGGCGTACACGGGAGTTATGTGGTGAGATGCACGGAGCGCTGTGCGCTCTAGGCTGTACGGGGAGGTCTGACTAAAGCCGTATACCAGTCAATGTCGGGACTGATCTCAGGACTGTTCAGACAGGCTGACCCTCTGCTTGAATTTGACAAGCGGTTTCCGACAACTATACCACTTAGAGAAGGGCCTGCGATGGACCCTCGATCGCTGTGTGGTACTTAGAATGTAGTGATCGTACCAGACAGTGTCTGTACCAAACAAGGGCAGGGGATGATTCTTATGAACATCCAGTCTCAATTTAAATCTAGTTTCAATCCTGCCACTTTCAGTCAGCAGCACATTGTCTTTCAGCGAGATGGCAGAACACGGATGATCTCGACCGTTGTGCAACAAAGTCTCCACTGCATACCAGTGCACGCTGAAAATTCGTACGAAAGCTTCACGATAGAAATTCCAGCAAAAACAGATGGTGCCGAGGCAGTACGTGTCTGACGCTTTCTCTGAACCGGAAGTGCATGGCTGGTCCGAGCCAAATGAGCGCCCTGTGCAAGCCCTAAGCTTATCGCCCTATTCTTCAGTTTTGACAGTTCAATTTAAGAAGCTAACTTTTCTGGCTTTAGCTTTTGCAAATTCTGTTATAAGTTCATCATAGTCTAAAGACATGACAATGCTTAGAGATTTATTTAGTTTTTACAATGCGCCCTTTGCATTTCCACATCGTGCACATATTGTGGGCCCGGCCCTGACCACGGACACTGCCCTATAGAAGGAACTCCAGTAGATTAGGTTTGCCCGCCGTAGCCGTGATGATGATGACAAAGTAGGAAACTAGAATCCATATTTGACGTGATCTTGTGTTACACGCAGCCACGTATAAAGCTAGACGTTGTGATTAAATACACGTGTAATTCGTCAGACACAAAACGCAGCTGCTCATGCGCGTCCAAAAAATACTCTTAACGGTCTGATCAATTCCATGCGCATTTAGACGACAACATGTACCAGTAAGTGTGGTGGCGTGTAACACAAGTCTGAAAATACACGTGAATTCGAGGTCTCTAAATGAAATCACCATCTACGCTCGTGTAGTTGTTTTCTTACATTACACTCATGTGTATTCAGGCCTCTCATAAATTTGCGTTAAGAAGCCATAACTGCCGTAGATGATAATGTGGTACTCGCAGTGCCCTGTCGTAAAATATGCCGGATCTCACAGCTCGTCAAATCTCTACCAACGTGTTCGCAGACAAATCCCCATCTCAAACACGTCTCCTGCATCTACACTAACCATAAGCAAGGCAAACCAAAAAAATAAGCCCAGCAAAACCGTAATTTGTAATGTGGCGTGAAAATAATTTTTATATGTAAATGTTTATCGCAGCTGTAAATTGCTACGCGAATTAAACTCCCACGTCCCGCGTGAGATTGTGAACGGCGGACGGCTTTCAGACGACTTCCGCAGATATAATTCTTAAATTTGCATAATTGGCTGCTTTGTAAAGTACCCTCAGCCATCTCCAGCGAGCATCTCGGGCGCATTGAGCATCCTGAAAAAACAAACCCAATTTACGGCCATCAGATACGAGGCAAGGAAAAGAGTTCATTTGCGCAATAACATACCCGCAATCATGCCATTGCCGCAAGGCTAATGAGACCGAAACGAATGCCATAATGAAGGGAATACGAACCCAAACCAAACCGAAACCCTCTGAGCGAGTTACACGTGGCGGGGGGCGGGGATACCATCAGAGGCAATTAACATTAAGGATGTTGGGGGTTCTTCAGCAGCAAGTAACCGCCGCCGCTATCATCGCACACAAGCGCCGCCTATTGATTGTGCAGCACACAATGTAGGTGAGTTGGCGTTAACGCAACAGGACATTGCATGCAGTCCTTGTACTCGTTCGCTCAGCCTTCGTCTCCCCAAAGGCCAAGTGGTTGGGCGGTTATGGTCGATCGGGGTTACTTGGACGAATTTTTTTTTCACTCGTTTTCCCTATTTCCCCCATTTTTTGTTGCCTTCCCTGTTCTTAACACCGCACTCAAGGCAATTAGCCCATGGTCGGGTTTCAAGTAGCCTTGTGGAAGGCCAAACCTCTCAATGATGAGGCGCACCAACCACAAGTGGTTCCTGACTCTGTTGTTGTGTGCATGAGTTGCTGCATTTCAATTGCGGGTGTTTTCAGCTGAAGCTTAACGCACTTGTCGGAAATTGTGGTTATTTCCCGAGCGCATATGCCATATGTGCGAATGCATAAATTTAAATGGTTGACTGAAAGGCGCATTGAAATTGTGGGATTTGAGCAGTTTATGGAATTCGAATGTGTGTCAGTGTCAGGGCGACCTAATGAGATCAGTTTGTCATCTGCATATGTACAGGGTGGGCCAAACACAAGTTTCTTTTTAAAAATGCAATAAAATGAGCAAAATTAATTTAGTTTCATGTATTATGGCTTTATGAGTAAGAACAAGTATTCGCATTAATTATGAACTACAATGTCTATCAAGTGGCTGCCTTTGGCTGGCTTCGCAGTTCCGCATCCTGTCACCCCAATTTCCCAAGACCTTGGTGATGGATTTGGGCTGTAGCTCACTTGGATGATATTGTTCCTAAGTGCTTGAATCACTTACGCATTCGCATAACATCTGTCCTTCACGGTTCCCCACAAAAAAGTTCAAAGGGGTAAAAAATCACAGCTCTGAGGCTGCCAATAGTCATTGATAACACGATTGAAAATCGTTATTCAATTCAAGCTTGAACCTAAGGCTGTAAGGCTGCGAGGCAATAGCGAAGCGGATGGTCACACGCCTTCAATTGCTGAGTCAATTGGACCTTGTAAGGGAATCATCTGAGATCTTTGTGCAGAATTCTCCTCGGGTTAGTGCGTGAAATGTTGAGCTGTTGAGATCGATGGTGAGTTGATGTTCGTGAATTAAGTCACACACTCTCGGCCACAGCAGCCACATTCCCATCAGTGTTGTCCACAAGCATTCCTCACGAACTTTTTGCTGTTAACCTAGGTTCAAATTCGCTGAACCAATGGTTAATGCTTATGGGCAATTTCCTCCACAATGGTGAAGTTTGAGGCCGATCTATAACCTCTGCTGTTCTTAAGGTCTTAAGCCACAGGCACCAAGTCTCGTCACGACGCTCCCACTAGCGGCCAATCTCAACTGATCCGCTAAAACCATTGCAGGTCTCCGGGACTTTGTTGATCACCCTTGGCTCTTGACTACAGCCTTTGGTCAAGCTTTCGCAACCGAATGGTTACTACTAGCATGCCTATTGTGTTATTTTCATTCTGTGTTCATCAATCTAAGATGGAAGGAATGTATCCTAAAACAGAGGCACTAGCTCAGGATTTTAGTCGCCTCTTATGATAAGCATGCCTTACCTCAGGTATAGTCTAACCCCATACCCGAAGAGGAGAGCGTTTGATGTACAGAAACACTGTCCAAGGTCGACTTGGGCCTAAAATGTTTGTGCCCATTGTTCAAGTATATCATTGGGGCCTGCATGGTGATGTCCCTTTTAGATTGTACATTGTTCTTGGGCCAGGACAGTGCCTCTTTTATCGCAATGGTAGCTGCCTAAAAACTCCAGAGTGGCCGGGGAGCTGCAAAGTGAGAGAGACAGCAATATTGAGGTTTTTGGAATAGACACTTTGGAAGACCCACACTTCGTAGACACGCAGGAGCCCAGAAAGAGATGATTATGGAGAATTTCTTCTCGAAGGTAGCTTGAAAGGCGGAAGGCGATCGGTATCATTGGTAAGAAAGTTAAAATCGTTAAGAATGGTTGAGTGACCGATGGTGGGTTTGGGCCACAGTTGAAGTGTTTTGAGTCTCAGGGCTGTGCTCAACGCTCCGTTTATGCATAGGCCAGTCTAAGCTCCCTGTTGCTAAGCTTTACTTTATGCTGTCCACCAAACTGAGACCCCGTACATTCGATTTATTTTTCCTCTTGTACAACCCATGCCGTGAAGGAAACGACACCGCGACTAGGAGAGATCTATTGTATCGGAAAATAACAACATTCCATATTGAATAGCTTAGGGTAACCGCCTAGGGCAGCAGATTCGTATTAAGAACTTCTTAATTGTTATGTAAATTGAGCCAGTTTTAAGATAGATTTGTCGAGCTCCAAAAAAGGCAAAAAACAAGTGAACCTATGGCTAGCATTTACAGAAGCGCCAGCCAGTGATGTTTATGCTCACATAAATCCGATGAATTAAACTCGAATACAGAACAAGCAAATTCCTGCTTGTATGCCGCGTACTTTTGATAGTGCCACAAGTCCTTTGCTCTTGTCCAACGAATACGCTCATAATTCTTGTTTACGAGACTCAACTAAAGCAGCTCTAATGGAGAACACTCACCGTGTTCGCAAGCAAAGAAAATCGCCAAAGGCAGATGTCGAATTCATCTATTCACACAAACAGCATATGGACCGGAAGATGCTCGGCTAATATCATCAGACAAAAATGGCCAACCAAATGATATACGCAATCAAATGAGCATACGCTGCCATGGCCAATAAACCATCTCGAGCGGAGGGATGGCGAAACAAAAACAAAATGAATAAAATCTTAAGAGGCCCATAACGGTAATTTGTGAGAACTGTTCAGATTAATAGCTTATGTCCTGGCCTCATTTAGGTTAATTTTCGAAAATTAATTCCACACCCCACTCAATGAAGTAATTTCGTCCGAAAAGCGCCACTCAGGTGATATATATTTCCAGTTTCCACCCCACGCCGCTTCACGCCCAGCGACAACAACAGCGGCGTCCTTTTGCACGTTCAGGTTCCAGGAAGAGGAGGGGGTCTTCTGGATGATTTCGCTTTAACGACGGTCCTGTAATAAAGCGAAGCGTGATTGCGAGGCACTTATATTCTGAAATGCGAATTCATCATTTCACAATCGCACTTGATTTTCCGCGTGTACACATTCAAATCGAAACGAAAACGAGAGATGCACTTGAGATTTCACTCTCTCTCTCACTGTCCCGGTAAGCAAGGTAACACTGACAGCAGTGGGCAGGCACTCCACAGCCAGATAATATCTGGGCATCATCTGTCTCGTGTTTATGCTTTCTCTTCGCCCTCTTCGTTGCCTTTATGATGCGAATTTCAAGCAACACGGGTCAAAATGGATTCGAAGACGAAGCGAAGACAAACGAAATTTATTACACTCCACTCGCCTCTAAACAGTCTTATTAAATTCATAGCTACAACGGTAGACAATTTTCACTCAGGTTTATTTTTATGAGATCGCATACATCCGCAGATGGTGTTCCTAACGCATTTTCGGGTGGTTGCTTTAATCTTTTCCATTTTGTGTGCTCTTTATTCAAAAATTTATATGTAAATACGGGTACGTTTAGGGGATGAAAAGGTATCTCTTCTCGCATCGTGAGCTTTAAGTTGAATCTTTCACAGGATGATATTTACGAAACGACTGCGCTCGTATTTCTTGGCAGTTAAGTGAAATAAAATGAGGAGTAGTAGTTTGCAGATTGTTCACTTAGCGGGGGGTATCATCTGTGTCGGAGCGGCTTGTTGCTTGCCGACATGAATTGTGTTATCCGGAGGAAAAACAAAAAAAAAAAAAATCAAAAACGTTTCGAAATTAATAGAGAAAGGAAAGGACAAACATCCTGTCGCGGATCGCGTTTGCGTGTGCTTCCGATTACAGGATTACACGGTTTATGTGCAATTGGGAATCGTTTTCACCCCCTGTCCAGCATTTCGCCCTGTCATAGCTGTCAATTGGTGTGAATATTGCAGATAATATGACAATATATTCAGATGCACCAATCCCTTATATAATTCATATCGGAGCTGACAGGCTCTGCTCTGCATTCATGCATAGTACACCCTAGGTACTTCCCGGCGGACTCCGATCGGTGTTCAACTTAGCTAAGATACTTTTTTGCAACGTTTCACTGACAACTACATGCAATCTATGGGGGGAGGGGGAAAAGACTCACTACCGCGTTGTCACCCGAACAATTCAAAATGAAAAAAAAAAGCGAAAAGGAGAAAAATAACACACACAACATATCCCCAGTTGTGCACTGGCAGTGTATAATTAAGTTCCAACTGCATATCCACGGTGCTCGTATCTATCGGGTGAAACAACAACGCCAACCTCCGAAATCAGTCCGTATCGTCGTCGTTGCACTCTATGTCTATGGCTAGCGCCACACTGCTGCTGTACACTTTCCTGCATCCAGATTTCCTTCGTCATCACATACCGAGTGACTCTTTATCATCCTTCAGCGCAACTGTAACTAGACATGTACATACTAGCAGTAATCGATGGGGAAATGGTTTTCCCTGCTTTTATTTTTCATTTCGTTTCTTTTTTTTCATTTTCTACTGCAAAAGCCGAACACATTTTGCTGAAAATCCAATATAGAGTGGAAAAAAGGATAATGTAATTTTTGATCCCGGTGCACAAGTGAAGTGAGGAGTAGTGAACCTAGGGAGCGAGGCGAGGAAGAGGTTGATGGCGGTTTACTGGGATGAAGCCGCTGGGAATATGACGTGAGGACGTTGAAAGCGAGTGAGAGAGGGGAGGTTCGGGCGTTTGAACGTTTGAGAAGTCATTTGTCATTTGCCACCAAGCGATAACACTTTCTGGTGAGGATTTATGAAAAACTTTTTAACTTAAACTTGAATGGGGCTTCACCCAGTTAATGGATTTATGTTACCCGTTTTACCGTTTTACCGTTTTATGCCGCGCTTTCGTTCGCTCTCTCGCTCGCTTGGTCGTTGGCTCACTTGCTGTAGCAATTGTCTCATGGTGTTTGTGCCGTGTTGCCTAACAAATGTGCACTACGGGTACACGAGTACACGAGTATATGAACAAAATGGAACGGAAAGTATCCAGAATGGATGTGAAATTTGTTTCGAGGGGATGTAATTCGACAAAGATGTAATGGAGTTGCTTGCTTCGTAAACAAACTACATACCGGCGGCATACAGCGCGACGCGGCAGAGCGAAATATCGATCGACGGTTGGGTACTTGCTACACCCCGAACGAGTTGTGCACATGCATACCTTTTGCATAGGTTTTCATTTGGATGCCTTTAAGGAGTAATTTATGTAAAATGCTAAGCACTTTTTTTTTCGGTGTGAACTTTGCAGGCGTCCCGAAAAGTTCTGCGGTTTGTCGTTTCGCAATGTTAACAAATTTCAAATTGTTAACATTCCATGGAATGTGGAAATGTGAGCCGGGCGCTGCTTTCAAATCTGGTGAATATTTAAGGGGGAAGCGCGCTTCTTTAATTAATCTGCGAAACCAACGCTCGCGCACATCTAATTAACAGAATACAGGGCGGAGCATTTAATTAGTGAAACAAGAACGCAAAGTTTACATAATTTTGAGGGTGATACAGATTTCCTGGAAACAAAAACGCGTTGGGATAGATTTTTTTTCGTTAGCGTGTATTTTAATATATGTAAGTTATCGTTCCGCGATTGATTGGTGGCAGCACTTTAAGACTGTATCACATGTTTTTACATCAAATTAATGCTATATCGCCTTCATGTCTGCACATCTGTTTACTTCTTGTAAGCCCAGGTGTCTTAAGCAGTCCTATTTGAACTGAACGAAGACAGAAGAGAGTGAATTTCCAACTTAGGGCTTAGAGATGTAAGCCTTGATGGCGCTACACTCCGGGGTGGACATTGGTCTCACCCAACAAGTCTCTCCAACTAGCGCGGTTGCTAGCTAGCTGTCTCCAGTTTTGCACGTCAAGTTGGTTGTAGTCCTTCTCTACCTGTGTGCGCCATCTTAAACGTGGGCGACCTCTGGTGCATTGTCCCACATTTTCAGAGTCGAAGACTCTTCGGCCCTGAGCTGAGTTGTTTATACACTCTACATGGCCCAGCCACCATAGACGTTGCACCCGTAGACATCTCGTCGTTGACCATCTTCAACGAAGTATACACCGTCTTGAATCGCCTTCTGGCTTAACGTGTGCTGTTGGAACATGTGTGTCGAGCGCAGGGGTAGTGAGTGAGTCCATATACAACCCCGAATACATCAACATTCATATCCACGGCAGGAGAGGCTCTCTCGATGCACCGTCTGTGCTCCCTGAGAAAATCGCTCAGATGGAGTGCTCCACAAAGGCATTCTTGCACCTCCTCTATGACTGGAGCATATTTTCCTGAAATTACCCACAAGATCCTATCTGACAAAGGAATGTGTGTGCACACATAATATTTGCAGTACCCCTTGGGCCATAAAGCAGAGAGAGTGGAACACGGTTGGCAAGTTATCTGAAGTTTTGTGTGAGAATTATTGCTCCAAAGGGTCTTTTAATTGCTTCATCTACGCTTCCCCAGTCAATCGTAGCCAGATAAAATGTGGACCCACCAATCGATTATCCAAGTGCCATTATTTACTGCACACGATGTCTCTGCAGAATCATCTGCATCTATTCAACCATGTACTTTATCATTTCGCTCTTATAAATCATCTCCAAGTGCTTATCGCTCAGAATGGCTTCACTGCACCTTGTGCACACATCTGAATGCCTGTGTGTGTCTATCGATGAAAATTCCATTAAGTGTAATCTCTTATGCAGACATCAGAGTGGAAAAATTCAAAGCCATCTTGGAGTAATCGAGGAACGAGTATTGCGTTCTTTCGTGGCTTTTCACATTTTTTTTCATCGCACTGCGCTGCTCTACACTCAACCACCCGTCGCCTGCCCCGCTGCAGAACAATGAAAAATGAAATTTCTAGATATTTAAGAGATTTAACAGACCATGGAAACTAGTTAGAGTCCAAAAATGAATCCGAAGTAATAAATTATTCAGATATTGAAAAATGTACACTCATACAAGGATTAAATATGTATTAAGTGGAAAATCATGGGGAATATCTATGGTCAGGTATGTCGCACATGGGGGCGTTATAAATCGCATAATAAATGTCCGAGATAGTCGCACTTGTGGGGCTATGCAGCATGGTAACTGTTGAATACGTGTATGTGCTGTGCTACCCGTTCATTTTATTACCGCGATATAAATTGGGTCTTGCGCCTAATTTGTCAGTTTCCCCTGCGTGGTTGGATATTGGAATATAATGCAACCAGTTGTCCAGCGAATTTTAACAAAAACGCAGCATTTTTTTCATTAAATATTCTCTGCTATGTATTTTTATATACAAATTTAATGTAATTTAATATTTATTTAATATATATATGTACAATGAATAACAAAATGAATTAGATAAATATGGCCTCCTAGCAAACTAATTATTGTGTGTTTTTAATCACAAAGCCATGGCGCAGAAGTAGAAGCACCCAGTATGTGGCACACACTCGTTCGCCTAGGCAACGGTAATTGAGCTTCAAGTGCACTAGTGAATCTGTAGAAGTTGTTCATCTGTCTATCTGTGTGCTTTGGTTGGGTTTCATAATACCTGTGTCAACAAATTGGTACCATTGAAGTCACACACACTTCAAGTGGCTTAGGGAATGAAATGAAAGAAGAAACCAGTTCTGAGAATGGCTTCTGGTATTATTTTTCCAACCACAAAGAATTATTTTCTTTGACACCTTCAAGTGCACTGGTCTACTTTGAATTGAAAGCAGAAGTGCAGCACATGACCTTAATGAATAAAGTATTAACGTTGACTTTTGATCAATAAATTTATTTTGTACTGTGCAGCTGGTGCTAGGACATCAGAATTGAGCAGAGAAAGAATTTGGTGGGAGGGTTAGTGAAGAGATGAAGGCGGTAGTAGGTTGAAAATAAAAACTAGCATTACTTAAGGACATTTCTCTCTTCATCTGTTAATCTGTTTCGATGCCAGCAGAACTAGCAAAGGTATGTTCAAAGGAGACTTATCAAATATGGGCAAATAACAATAATAATATATTATGTCTAACTTGCAGTGTCACTGGTGCTGAAGGCACACTATTCTCTTACCCGTTGAGGCCTATGGGCTATGGGTTTTATCTCCGAGCGGTGTAGACGGTCGAATTTCCTGAATACTATTGTTGACTCGAGAGAAATGGTTCGTTGTCGGAATTAAGAGGGTCCCACAGAAACCTGGATCGTTGAACTTACCGACTGTTCCTCTGGTCTTTCATGAACGAACACTTTTTTTTGCTGGACCTGATATAACCAAGTGGCAAAATGCTTATGTTTCCCTCTATCACCCGAAATTTTGAAAGAATTAATTTTTTTTTGTAAAGGTAGATGATTACGGTACAAAGGTACGAAATTAGTTGTGTACCCGATCGGTGGAAAAAGGCGGCGCTGTTTCTGACATTTTTATTAATATAGTTGCCTCCCTCTAAGTCGAAATTTCACGGGATATGAAAATTAGTTCGAGTTAGTAGGAGTCAGTAGAGCACTTAGAACTACACCCACCCATATACTGGAAACTCTCCTGAACCTTACCCCACTTGATATCTTTGGTAAGCAAACATCAACCAACTGCGCTCACTTTTGGACATGCAAAAATTCTATATGAACAAAACCTTAATTCAATTTACTTAGACTACACCTCACTACAACACTTCCCAGTCCGGAAATTCTGATTCCGGACAGAGACCTGTGGTATGGCGGCACTATTAATTTTAGTAAAGCCATTCATTCAGATGAATCTAAAAATTATAATGGAGTAGGAAGTAGAAGCGACGTTTTTTCGGAGGGTCTATACTTGAACAAATAAGTTCGTCTACCCAATCACTGCAGCGTCTTCCAAGCCCTGTCCTGGCTGAGATGGAACATGATATCCGCCCGCGACATCTAAATTTTCACTGACAGCCAAGCAGCAATCAAATCCCTGACATCGTTCTCTATAAACTCTAAACTAGTAATCGACTGCCGTGCATCTCTAAACGAGATATCAGAACAGTTCAACATTCGCCAGTGCTGTGTGCCAGGCCATAGAGACATACCAGGAAACTCCAAAGCTGATGAAATCGCAAAACGCGCCGCTAGACTGCCAGTTGATAGCATCTCTTGTAACATTGGTACTCCTATTACTACCTTTAAGGTACAGCTCCTCAATCATCTCTACGAAAAGAAAGTCAACGCCAGATGGTCGACAGGTAGTACCTGTCAAATTTCAAATCAAATCTGGCCCAATCTTGATCCTAAAAGATCAATTGATCTTATTTCCTTAAAGAGATCCAAAATTAGCACTGCAGTGGGTATAATCACCGGACTCTGCCTCCTAGGCCTTCACGCAAAACGACTAGGTCTATTTTCCAATGACTTCTGTAGAAGCTGCCTAGACTAAGAGAAGAGGAAAACATCCACCACCTCCTTTGCTACTGTCCTGCTCTTGTCTCAATCAGGAAAGCCACCATAGGCTCATACTTATTCGACAGTCTAAACGACCTCAGCAAAATACCAGTCTAAGCGCTAGTTAAATTTGCTGAGAAAACCAACCCCCCTTCATCTCCTTCTCCTTATCTGAACACCCACGTGGGCCTTTTCTGGCCTAAGTGCATTAATGTCACTTCCTACCTACCGAGCTAAGTGGGAGTTCGATTAAGGGAGAGTTGGACTGTCCACTGTATTGTTGGAGAGTCCACTGTATTCAATATTTTCCCCATTTTAGATCTAAATTTAATTTATATATCTGTGTAGAATTTTATTGACAACTGTTGTTCACCAAAAAATGTTGTTACTTTTTTTTTTAATTTTGCCCAAATTATTAAAAAAGTAAGTTCTTTAAACTATTTTTCAATTTATTGAATCAATATACATAATATTCTTATTTTAAGTCCTTAGTGGTTGCGATCATATATTCTGTTAGTCGATCTCAGTTTTAAAAAAAGAAAAAAATAAGTGAAAAATAAGAGACAAGCTAGTTTCAACATTTTCCATTTCTTTGATTATTCTAAAACCTGAAAAAGAGGGTAATCTCGTGCAGCTTTTTCTTACCCCCAGACAATGTCATTTCTAATTACTGGCGTAGACAATAGCCGCCTTTTAGTTATTCTCGAGGCTCAATCATACGATCTCTTGATTCACTCAGAGAAATTTAAGACCTATGCTACGGAAACATAATGCCTACACCAGTTTTTAATCCTTGGCATAACATACCAACAAGCACTCACAAAATACTTGTCCATGAAGAACAAATTATTAGAATTTGTCGAATTCGAAACATTCGCACAGTGCGGCGCGTCGGCTACAAATTTATCAATGGCATCTGTAGTCATAAAAAAAATGTATCTTTTTTCATAATAAACCTTCACAAAATTGTCTATACGGAATTGTGTTTACGTTTTCATAAAATTGAACAAAAATGCAGTGAGCATACATTGCAGCCAACATATGTATCGCCAAATCCCCATATCGATTGCGATTTGTGAGATAAATTGTGCAAAACGTGAAACATGCTCTGCACAACACATTAAATATCAAAATACATAAAATATCAGCGAACACTGGCGGGCTTGGGTTTTTTTTTTATTTTTCTATTCAATTGTTTTTTGCTTGCCGAAATAGATATGCATTTCGAAATTAGTAGTTCCGGGGTATTTCATTCTCATTTGAATGTTTTATTAACGCCACATTTCAATGGAATTCGGACAAATAATGTAGGCATTTGAAATCGATTTGAAATAATAATTTCTCTTGATTGAAGCATAATGCGAATTGGTGGAGGTATCAAATTTAGAAGAATATTTGTATAAATATGAGCGTGCATTAAATCGCGCAAAGTCACTTCAAGGTGCGTCCGTTGTGGTAGTGGGCAAGTATTTTTGTCAAATCTATGGCAAACGTCGCATAAATACACTCCATCGTCTTCACAGTACTCTCCGTTTCTAGAAGCAATTGTTCAATTTAATTTTCGGAATGGACTTTAAACTTCGGTTAATATCGTCTCAATCGTATCGAAATGGTCAGACGGCAATCAGTGACTAAGTAAAAGTCGTGCTAATTTAGGCAATTACGGTGTTTCTGGGAAGGATGATCTGAATGGCATGACTTGAATATTCTGTGTCGAACTACGAGTGAGAATATTCCTTTTGCGATATTCACGACATTTCATTCCGGTTTCAATGTCTTGCCATTCGTCGTGCCGTGAGTTTGGGTTTGAGTACATTCTTTTTTACCGTTTCACCAGTATCGCCACATGCCAGTATCGAACAACATCCAGAAACGTCGATTCGACTGAATAGAGCATCGCTATTCGCTAGAGAGTCAACACGGCGCGGCGGCTATGTTTGAGCCGAAAGAATTGTGCTGATGCTAGAATTGAAGCCGGACAAGTATGGACAATGCCACGGAGTTTCCTAATCGGTTGCTGGAAATGTTGACCGTAGATACGGATTTTGGCCAACAAATCATCTCATCTTCCGATTCCTACTTTTCCCTCAGCGACTATGTCAGCAAGCTAAATTGCTGTTATTGGAGCGGACACAATAACATGGCGGTATCATCGGGCCTTATTTCTCTCGAAATGGAGAAGGAGACGACGTTGCCGTCAAGCGTCTTAGGTAAAAGAGCGATGTTAACCGACTTTTTGTGGCCAGCACCCGATAACAACGATATACCCGAGTTGTAGTTCCAACAAAATAGCGCTATGTGTCATACAAGCGACACAACGCTCGATTTTGTGACGGGGAAATTGGCGAGCTTCCATAAAACGGCCGTCGTCAACAGAAAACTGAATTATTTCCTCTGGGACTACCTCAAGTTCTAAGCTTACGCTAACAGGACAACCACTATGAAGTAGATCGAGGCCAACATTCGAGACGCCGAATGCCATATTAGACAGAGTCATACAAAATTGAACCGACCGCTCGAATCATTGCCAGTCTTTTGAATGACGTGCTCTTCCACACATAATGGCATGAATGTAGCTTAAAAATAAAGCCAGAATCAAATTTTATATCGTACGCCGTTGTTGCTTAATTTAAATTTCTTTTCCCATTGCTCTTATCCCGTCACCCTGTACAACACTCTTTTGATCACCTTGATCGTCCTTGCACCATTTATGTGTACAAGAACTTGCTTTGTTTTGTAACCTTAGTAGTGCTTTAAAAAAAGCCGCACAGCGCAGTGGATTGAACCTAGATAGGCTTGTGTGATAAGAAATGAGCACGAAGGTGGTGAAAATTGCTTCAAAACTCGATGAAGTAACCAAATATTCTCACATATTGAATTTTGCCGATAAATCCGTCCTGCAATTGAGTTAAGGTCCACTGGCGCATTGTGTAACTGTACGAATACTGATTACAGCCACTGGCTCTGACTGTTCTCCTGGGAATAAATCGTATTGATCAAATTGAGTTAATTTGCGGTCAGAAGTGTTCTGTGTGATTCAAACTACTTCATTAATCAAAACTAGTTCCTTTTTTGCATGTAACAAGCAAATGCTAACAGACCCCAAATGTGATTTGTACAAACGCTATAACAAATTAATTATTTTAATTAATCATAAACAAGCGCACACGAATTACACATTTTTTTAACGTTGCTGATTTAATGGGCATGGTTCCGCTTACGTGACCAAAATCAATTATAGGTGAAATAATTCTTTTTCGGCAAAAAAAAAAAAAACAGTACGCATCATCATATCCACGCGAATTTGACCACACAATTTACACAGGGGAAAAATGGAAACGACGCATGAAATACGCTTTTTTTATGCGTACCGAAATGAATATTGCAGACGATGTACATTAACTGAATCGGGGGACCTGTGTAATCGTATCCTTTAATGACAGTGAATCTGAAAGTGTACATTTGAGTGTCCTTCACCACTTATGTACGTCCGTATCCGTACTGGCATTTTTCGCAAGCGGCTATAATTCTGTATTTAATTTTTCTTTCCCTTTTTTGACGGGGGAAGTATACTTGTCAGTGACACGTTTATAATAATCGTCCAATAAATGCTCATTTAAGTTCACTGCACAGCTTAAGGCGATGTGTGCAATGGCGGTACTCGGTCGCCGATTAAGGAGGATGCCGTGCGCTGAGGCTTGCATCTGCATGGAGCGTGTGATGCACTTATAGTGATATAAATTATTTAACATTCGAACCGAGTTACATTCGGCTCGCAATTTATGAGGCATCTCATTTAAGGGGGGCTGTGCTGGGCGCAGAAAGAAACGGGATATATTTAATTGAAATCGACAGTCCAGGGAGATGGAATTATTATCCATGAATTCTTTTTATTAATTGCTTGGTGGTTGTAAAGCTTACGGCTTGTGCTCATTGATTGGTTTCTTGCAAAATTCTGCTGTTGAGCCAGATTCGCCTAGTCGTATGATCAAGTGCGTAGGAGTTGAAGCTCAGGCCCACAATGCCACGACCGCGAATATGCGAGCTGAATTCGGAATTTCTTTCTGTGGGGCTATTCAGAATACTTTGTTTGTGTATACAATCCGCACACTCTTGACTAAACGAATAGGCTTCCGGATTACTGTAGAAATGTTCAGGTGGTGATCGTGACGATCCGTATTTTGCATCTTCATAGGTAGCCAGGCCGCCCTCAAGGCTCTGTAAATGATGTCTCTAAACACTAAGTTAGTAATTAGCAGTCTTTTGTCTCCCCTCAGTTCAAATACGACTTCTCAATTGACCTGTCCATAGAGACATGTCAGGAAATGGTGAAGGTGATGCGGATGGTTTCATCAGATGCGCCACTTCTCAGCACCTCTGCACGAAATAAGAGACCATAGGGCAAAGGAATGTTCTTGCCAATATAATCAACGCAAGGACATAAGGCTGAAATGTACTAATTGTACAATAACTAGATTGGTTGCACCGTACATAACAGCGAAACTATAATCGCTTCAAAAACTCTTTCATGTGGACATACAGGATACTGTCGAATTGTTCACGGGATATCAATATTAGTTCGAGTTAGAGGGAGTTCAACGTAGAGGATGATTTTTTGTATGGAAAATTGAGCAAAATGTCCAAATTTGGCGAACCAATAATTTCGACTTAGGGAGAATCCATCTATCCATCCTGGTACAGGTGCCATTACTGGACAATGTCTGCTGGAAGAGTATGCAAGACGGTTAGGCAGAAGTTGCATGAATGAGGGCCAAGTCTTCCCATGCAATTGTCCCTGTCTGTCGACGTACATAGGTACATAAACTTCGGGCATTACGGATTTCTCTATGATCCCCGTGGCTTAAGTAACGTCCCTATGGGAAAATTGCATCACCAACGCGAATTGGCTTCCCAGCTGTTGATTCCGGATCAGCTAATTCTGCGTGGCGATATAAGGCATAAGGAACACAACATGCATAAGTGCTTTCCTTCAAGTCACCGCAATCTCGCTTACCACCCGACTGTTACCCCTTACGTACTGAAAAGTCATCGATACATAACTCTTCCGAATCGAGTCCAGAGGGTACTCCCGAGGAGGCCTCTCTGACAGATGTTGTATCGCATTCATAATGTCAAGATCCAAACCACATATCCAATTAAAATTTGTATCCAAATCTAAGTTTTCTCTTAAATTTCCTTTCCACAAATGGATGAACCTGTGTTTACGCTTACATTTCACAAATATTTCTGTTGATTAGTGAACCAACAAATGGACTTTAATGTTGCGTCCAATCTAGATCTAATTGCTTGATTTATTTAATCTTCATCTTTAAGGGAAGGAAAGAGGCGTCCCTTAAACGCAGCTCATACTCGTCTGTTGTATCATTGAAATTTGAAGTGACCCTTAACGCTTTACGAAATCGATGCAAAAATAACATAAATAATTGTGTACGCTTACACCACTCCCTTTAATGCAGAAATTTCCCATTCCTTTGATGAAACAGAAGTGCATTCAATCTGCAGAGTGCACCGAACTCAACGAGAGTTTAATCGACGTTTCATTTCCCACAATAGCTCTTCAGAATCCCATTCAAAACTGATTTTTCTCTGCTAATTGATCATTATTACGAGTATTTACGTTTGTTTGTCTTCATTATTTGCAGATCTTATCGAGGGTGCACTACGCAACGTCAGCTTAATTGTGGAACCGCCAGCCGTACGAAAGGGTCAACTTGCCACATTACGCTGTCTGTACGATCTGAGCGGCGCACCACTGTACTCGGTGAAATTTTACCGCGGCCAATTAGAGTTCTTCCGGTACACACCTGGCGAAGCGCCCAACCCAACAAAAGTTTTTCCATTTCCTGGACTCTCTGTCATTGTGAGTATGAATGCAAATATTGGCGCATGCCCTTTTTTTTTTGTTTCAAAATTAATTTTTCAGTTTGCAATATAAAATATATGTATTTAGCTTTTTTTTTTTTTTTTTTTGGGCACTGCATGAATGAGTTCCACGAACGGATGGGTCCTGATGAAAATTTGGATATTGTGTTTTCATCAAGTTACCCTCTTTTTTTCTCATTACAGACGGAGAAGTCAAATGCCAGTCAAGTGGTTATACGCAAGGTGGGGTTCGGTTTATCCGGGAACTTTTCTTGTGAAGTTACAGCGGATGCACCGCTGTTCTCCACCGCAACAGCGTTTGCGAAACTTCAAGTTGTGGGTGAGTACTGTGGCTGACATTATTCTGAAAATACATACAATTTAGAATGGCAGATGGCATAAATCTGTTGAAAATTCGAAATAATAGCGGAATTGGATAAGTTTTAGGATTGTCAGCTGTTTGTACTACGTGGCTGGATGGCTCTGCTGCGTGAACATCAGGAAAACTATTTAGAAATGCGTGTGGGTAGTACATGTAATGTGTTACTTGTGGTATCCAGCTTAAGTTAGTTAGGCCAAAATTACTCCAATTGTCATACCTACTCTTGCAACCTCTTACGAAGCGAATCAGTTGACTGACGATATTGCTCATCGCTCTCAGATTATCGAGGATCTAGCTCTTCAGGTGAATTTTCCTACGGATGGCAAGGACAGAGGCAACAGAGCAGGTGGTGTATGGCTGCGGCGTTTTTCAAGTCGAGGCCTAAATGTTACCGGCGAATCGATCTTTTGATCTTTTCTGGTAGCCAAGCGGTAATAAATATCATAGCATTAGACACTCTGACATCGAAGTTGGTTGAACTATCTGCTATGTACCGGGACTCACAAGAATCCAAGGTAACGAGAAAGCGGACATTCTCGCGAAGAAGGACTCGGAACTGGAAGAATGCCTGGCAATCTCGTACGCGCATACGCCGCTCGGCTCCATAAAAGAAAAAACCGTTAAGACGAAGCCCTGGACAGAGCAAGTAATCGTTGGGTTGGCCTGCATAATGGAGCTACAGCAAGGGCTCTATGGCCGATGCTGGGCAAGAACATTTCAACATCATTGATCAGTTTTAGTCGCGTGGATGTACGCACGCTAATAGAACTGCGGAACGGAAGCTGTGCCATAAGTACACTTGTAATGAGACTGAACATACCGCACAACGACTTCTGCAGATGCTGTAGAGATGAGGAAGAAACAGAATCTGTCCGACATCTGCTCGGCGAATGCCCGGTCCTGGCAAGGAAAAGAAAACACTTCTTCGTGGAGCTGGAAGTCTTGAGCGGTGTTGAATTAAAAAACCTTCTAAGATTGAATCTGATTGGTTTAAGGAGTGAAGTAGGTCTCAAAACTCCCTAGCATAGGCATAATGGATCCAACACGTTGATCTACTCTCTACGTGAGCTACGGTCGGAAGGCTGTAAGGGTACCCAACTACCTATGGTGGCATCCTTCTCTTCATCATCCCAGCAATTTATGCAAAAGTTGATTTGTGGGTTGCATGTGTCCTCAGTGCAAGCCTACTTAGTCTGAGTAGACAGAACTCTCGAGGTTGTCCAAAGTGGCTTTGTATAGCCTTCTGAGCAATCATGAGTGGTTAACCACATTGTTTGAAGATGATTTACTGTAGCGAGAGGCAGATCTGGGAGATTGCAGGGAAGTTAGGACCAGTCGGGTTCTTCGGCTTCACATTCACTGGTTTACGTCCCGGCACCCACTTGAGTACCCACTGTTAAAAGGGTCAACCACCTCGTGAAGAGGCAGTCGGCAAATAAGGGAAGTCTTTGATTGGAAGTCGACTTTGTGTTTGTCTTTGGGATTTTTGACTTTGTCCATCTGGGATGTGCCTCTCGTAATGATCCCTGCCAGAAGATCACTTCAATGGATTGGTAGTTGTAAGAATGAACTTATAATTAGTTCCTCGTGGTAGACATTTTGTGCATTTGCAGAGGACCCTCCAACGTCTGAGTATCGGATTCTCACGTCGATCTGGGGGGAATGCGGGTAAGGAAGATAATTAGATTGATATCTTTAAATTTAAACAAAACAAACCGCAGCTTCTCAGGGTGACGCACATTCGGAATGTCAATTTTTTCCATGCCTCAGGCGCATAAATCCGGCTGATCTGGCATGTTGGCTTTCATGGCCGCTGTGGCTTATTAGCATAGACCTGTAACTACCCTACGGTTTTTTGTTTTACTACCCCCAGGAGTTTGGAAATGTAGCCTAGAAGACACCTCGAAATGAGTAATCGCGAATATCTCGACAGCGGTGCGTTTTTCGGCGATGCGGATTATCGTAATTGGGATTTGCCCATATTTGCCACCAATATTTTTCAAATTCAAACTCGCACGATCTCGGTGTCCAGTTCACATCACATCCACGTGAGATGACCATGCCGTCGAATCGTGGCGTGAGCTATATGACACGTAGTGCCGCCGTCCTGTTGAAACCACATGTCGTTGGTGTCCATATCATCCAATTCAGGCTAAAAGAAGTTGGTAATCATCGACCTATAGGGCTCGCCGTTGCCAGTGATGGCCTGCCTAAGGTCGTTATCAAAGACATATGGACAGACATAAATCCACAGCACGACACTTGGTCACTTGGACGCTCTTGGATCTCATGTGTATTGACATCGTCCCATATTCGATCCATATTGCCAATTTTGATGTGTTGTTGAATGGTATGTCCGTCCATGATGATTTGGCAAAACAGACTGAATAAATGATAATCGATCTGACAGGCGTAGCTTCAACAATATGACTGTCACAGTTCGGAAGTCCCTCTTGCAAGAACCTTTAGTATGCGGTGAGTGCTGCTAGAATGGAAGGCCAACTTGCTGAGTACCGTCGAATGACCAGCGCGAAGTTCAGTGCTCTTTGTTGTTGTGATGTCTTAATTGCAATAGGACTGCTGAACGCAACCTCTCTTGCGGAACCATACTCTTGTAAAGTGGGTAAAGGCAGACACACACAGGCAGGCCCAACTATTGAAGTTCAAATCCTCCGGAAACACCAACTATCACCACCCCCTCTTGTTCCACTCATAAATAATGGTTGCTGCCGCAGCTAGATTTAAGTCAACGCCATAATCTTTAGCCGTGTGCCTTCAGTTCTTCGAAAATTTAATTTCATTTGCAATTAATGGCTTTGGTGACCTTCTACAAGCCTGGCCAATGTCTCGTTGCCAAACTTGAGCTTTTAGTTAGCCCATAGTTATGAACACTACAAAGTCAACACCTTTTGCCAGCAATGTCAAAAGTTGATTTTAGGGTTCTTGTGAAGTTTTTATTGCACACTCGCTAATCTGGATGTCATCAAATAAAGCCAATTCCAAACTCAGGCGCAAACTTATTGGCACAATGTCTTAATCCACCCAAGGCGAAACAAAAACGTTTTTTTTTTTGTTTTTGCTAGTTTCTGCCTCGGCAGATCGTTATCATTCAAGTGTATTATTATGAAACGAATAGATAAAGACAATCAACCGTCCCAAGCGCCACTCCGCCCTGAACAACTCGACACCCAACTTGATATGCTTTCATTCAATTGAAAGGAGAATTAGTTGGTAGGACGCCGCGCCGTACGTGTCTGCGGAGTTGACTTTCGGCACATACCACGGAGCCATCCGTCACTTGTGTAACAGCAACGACACTTGGATTTGTGCGAACGATCCACTAGCTCACACCCCTTCGTTCTCGGTTTATGGAACTCCTAACTTTAGTGCTAGTTGATGCCATAAAGAGCGTTAAATTACTCATAAAATAGTATTCCAGGGTAGCGACATATGCTGTTGCCTTTCACGCTTCCTTGTTTTCCATTCTCGTATTCTGCTCACAATGTTATATCTAATGCCCGACAGCTTAGTGTCAGTGCACACACACACGGGGAGAGCACACCCCTAACGCGGGCTAACACTACCCGACCTCACATAACCAGGAATTACATAATCGTACGTATTGTACGTATACTCGTAGATGCTCGTAGATACTCGCACGTATGTACGTGCCTACCGTTTGGAAGCAAGGCGTCTCGTGAAGGATGTTAGAAAACTTGAACAGCTCACAAGCAATTATAGTCAGAGACAACTTTGGGAAGACATCTGGGGAGCAATTATAATGGCAAAGTAAACGTGAAGAGGCGTTGCACGAGCGCTGGGCTACTGAGCACTGGGCGCCCGCCCCATCTGGCGGGCGACTGTGAGCGGGGGTTACGTGATGAGAGATGTGCGAAACAGGAATTCCTCTTAGAAGGGGTTAAATATCTGATAATGGGCGAAGAGAAGACGTTTATCCTTTAATACGGTAACCACGAGTATTTTGTAGAACGGAGAATAATGGAGGAAATGTTGCCCTTTACGTATCCTCAAGATGGCTTCCCTCCGCCGGGTTTCATGCTATCACGAGTATCGTATTCTGTTCTCTTCTCCATTTCTGCACATGCATGTGTGTGTTGTTTTAACTATCTAGCGTTAAGCCGCATTTTAATGTGATGCTGGAGGAGGATTTGTGAATAAACATATGCACATTTTGGTCGTCACTGTGATGATCGCTAAAAGATTTATCCTGTTGTTCATCGACCTGAGATATTGTTTAGAGTTAGGGCTTTGCTTGTACTTAAGCTTAACTGAGGACCCATTATAGTCGAGTTTTGTTTATTGTACGTGCGTATGTACTTTTTCTGGATTTATTGAGGTATATCTCAAAACTAAAACTGGTTACTTTTGGCATAGTGTGAGGGGACGTTTCAATTAATCGCAGTTGGTAGCTGAAGTACATAGATAAATATGTATGGTTAATGGGCTACACAGAGACATGAGATGAACGATGCGTCTACTGATTCAACTCCTGAGATAGCTAGGACATGTAGAACGTATGGACCGAAGAGAGTTCGACTCCGCGCCGGTGGGACGAGGCAATAATGGCTGTACATAAAACCGATGATGCACACCAGTGGAGAAGCGCCTCAGCCAACATGGCGTGTGTAGCTGCAGAGACTTGTTGGTTGAGGCCTTGATGCATCTTGAACTGTAACGCCAGCAGAAGAAGAACAAGGAAAGTGAGATCATTCTAATGGCTGACATGGCTTCGCTGATTTGTACTCATTCGAGAGTTTCCGTTTCCGTTTGGTTGCAAAATTTTGAAAGTCCCATAATTGCTTCTTGGAACTTGAGCAAAACTTCAAGACAACTGTAATTTTTTGTACACAGAAAGCGATTGATTTCGCTCTCGCTAATGTAAGCAGCAGTAAACGAAACTTAAACAAATTGTGAGTCCATCAAGTTTAGTTGTTTAGGCTTTAGGCTAAGGCCAGACGTGGACACTTGACAGATTCTAGTTCCCTTCCGCGTTGGATAATCATGTTCTTAAATCGATCGTGCAGGACATCCATCAAGTGTGTGGCTTGCGGCTTGAACGACAGATCCAATTGGTTACCATCGAGTGGAAGCATTATCCGTTGATGGTGCTGTCATTGTCGTTTTCTATGACGTTGGGCTTGAAGATGTTGCTGGCCCACAATACACACCATGACTTTCTGCGGATGCATTATCATTTGATGAACCTCATGTGAAGTTTCGAAGTCCGGCAATGAAAACGATTTGTTTTTGCTGAAATCCGTATCCACACGGCTATACATATACCTAGAAATCAGTCAGAGAACAACGGGGGAGTCTACGCAGTCCACTGCGGCAGTTGGATGAAGTCGCTGGCCCCGGTGGAATATTTGCCAAGTTGGTATCGGCGAAGAGCTGAGTTCTTGAACGCGGTGCAGAATAGACTGCCTCGGAGACGCCTGTACACACTCATGGACAGCGGCGATATTTTCGAAAGATTTTGCATTCTGTTGATGTACGGGTGTTGACTGATTGTTCGCTGAACGCGTCGACTCTAATACTGCAGTATTTTGATACTTCTCTCAATTTTCCAAGTCCAAGTGTCAATGTTATCAGGTGTCCGCCTCTGGTCTTCTGGATGAAGTGCATACCTTCGTTCACTTTCGTTAAGTTTGTAACGCGTAAGTGTCCGCCTCTGATCTTCTGGATGTAGTGCATTATCACCCCTTCGTTCAGTTTCGTTAAGTCTCGTTCATTCGTGCTTACATAAGTAAATGAACAACAATTTCTTGTTGAATTCCGTCTTTAAGCGCTATTGCTGTTATTGTTCTGTTGACATATTTCTTTCCTCCCAGGAGTAGACATCTGGAGGGAATTATGAAGCTGCCACTTTGACATTATCCAGGCGGAAGTCATTTCTCGAAAATTTTCTACTGAGTTGTTTCCCTCATTCACACATTATTTTGCAACTATTTAGAGCTCTGTTTCAAGGCCTACCTACACTGAATCCTGGGCGTCTTTCCGTTCCACCTCAATCCGGCTTAAACTAAGAAAAACGTACACACTTGTCCATTCGGATTCTCAAATAAACGAAATCTATGTTTGCCTCTGATGGTCAAAGTCACCCCTATACTCTCGGGGGATTTCAAATATAGCGTCAAACTGAAGGTTTTCTAACAGCCCGAGGGACTTTACCAACTCAACCAACTGCACTGCATCCACCGCCTTTGTTCCCCCGCACACATCTTATACGCATCCAAGGTCAAGGCCGCCGGTCCATACCCTCAACGTGCAGTGAAAAATTGAAATCCCAACCCGGGGGCAAATTAAATTTCCTAAAAATATCATTTGACTCGACTTTGAGGGCATAAAGTGATGTAAATGTTTCAATTATAAGCCTATTACGAATAAATTTATATCACCCGTACATAAACCCTTATATGTTGATCACACTTGAGCAGCAGCAAGAGGACGCCTTGTCGCCCCGAAACGCCTCGCCTTAAGTACATACGTTCGTTCGCTCGTACACCGTATACCGTACCCATCATACATCCCCAGTAAAAGGTACACTCCCCGACAGCCCAAACGACACTTGCTCTCTCCCTGCGATGGCAAGCAAGATGCCTGGTTGTTTTTGATCTCAGCGCTGGCGGAATATCCCCCGAGCATTATGCTAATTCAATCCAATTTGAAGCGAGAGCGTAAAAAAGACAAAAACGAAAGCAAAAGAAAAAATGTAAACGAATTCGACAACGAACACAAAAAGGACGAATGAAAAACAAAAAAAAGCCGAGAAAGATTGTGTCAATAAATCTGACAAGAACAAATTTCCTTCGTTCACTTTTGGTTTTTTTTCTTTCTCTGTGTCCTGCTTCCCCCATCCGCCCCGGGTGTTGTTTTCACCATCCTTTTCCGGGTGTTTCCTGTCGCACGCGTCCAACAGTTCATAGTAGTTAGAGAAACACTTTCTTACCGATTCGAAGCGGTTGTTTGGGGCGCTGTGCTGGGCGTTGAGTGTTGTCGATAGGAGGAGGAGGAGCAGGAGGCTGTTGCCGGTGCTATCCTTGCTGTGTTATTTTGCCTTTTTCGCATATTACCCCTGCTGCGGGTGGAAAATCCCTTAACTAATAAAAATATATCCAACATTGACTCCTCGTGCTTGTGCAGTTTCTCGCTTACGCTTAGTTTATCCGTTTCTTGGGAGGTTCTTGTTTTTTGAACTCCCATTCGCCCCGTCTCGTTGTCTCCCTGTGTTCGGCGATATCATCTGATTCGGTATTCATTTCAGTTAGTTTCCTTCGAAATGGTTTATCTCATTTATCTGGCAGTCGATTTTGACGGTTTCTTGCGGAAAGAAAGTTCAAGTTCTCGAATTATACGTAACTCTGTGGAGATATCCCCCCAATTGCAATTTGATTGTTTTTTCGTTTTCATCTCTATGCCAGCGGAAGCAGTTTTGAGGACTCCTCTTGCCGAGCACAGAGCATATATCGAAAATAACCCAAGATTGCATGCATAAGAGTTGACTTGGCCAAATTGGCTTAAGTGTAACTTTCGGAGAAAACCCGACACACCGGAAGAGTAAACAAACACGAAATTACTTCCAGTTCAATAGAAATTCGAGTGCCCTTCGGTCGTTCCCATTGAAGAGGGGGGTTCAATGGCAAAGGGCTCCTGTTACTGGAATCAGGTCAAGTTGGTAAACACTTCTGTGTTTCCCTTAGAAATAGTTTAATAACCAAGTCGTCATGTATACGTGTGCGTATGCGTGCTTTTTTGTGCACATAATTGTGTACTGCTGTGCACACATCGGATCAAGTGCCGAGTTCAAAGAGGTAATCTGAAGGAGGGAGCTCTCTCGGACGCCTATTAATTTTGAAATATGTGTAAGGACCCAAGTCAAAGAACTCTCGAAATTGCCTCATTATGCCTTGTGCTTGTCCGTTGAATACTTTCGTAAAGGATGTATGCAGTTGATGAAATGCCACGTCTAGACAGGGGGGAGATGGAAATCCTTTCTTTCGGATGATGGACACATCGCAGGCAATGTCGCTTTTCTATGCTTCAAGCAGGGTTATCGTTAAATATTCCATTTTAATTTTAATTTTAAGAATTGCTTCAAGTGGTTGTAGGGAACCAAGAAAAATATGTTCTCGTTGAATCGACGCATAGTATTTTAATTCAGTACATCAGTATTTTAATTCACTTCGTCACATAATCGAATACCTGCATTCCGGGTAAGTGAGCATGCACAGCGAATATGGGAGTAATGTTGCTATTTTTAAGAAGTCTAGAAAGGGATAAAAGGAGTCTTGTTGATGTAAGGAAACCTTATCCGCATTGAGTGACCATGTATTTCATACTGCGCATCAGTTTACTAAAGTCGGGCGAAGAGACAACAGCATCAACATGAAAATGAAGTGAGTGTCCATTTCTTAGAATTTTGCCTTGCTTGCCGCGACATTTGTTGAGTATTCGCAGACACGCGATGCTGGCTACTCAAATTAACGAGAGTCCTTCTCTCTTCGATAGGATGTTATGCATGGCAGTACACCTAGCATTAACTTCACGTACGAGTGGACATCCGGTTTTTTGTTTCGAATGATGTCGAACCAGACAGGCACACATCAATAACTCAAAAATGAAAACTAAAGCAATGCTCCTATTGCTTACGTAAATACTTCGGAGTCTGGCGATCGATAGAGGGTCTGACCTTGGTGAATAGTTGCCTTTTATCGATGACGGTCCAGGCCAAGCTGCTTCCAGTCATCAAGACCAAGTTGTCTTCAGTCCGCGATGGCTGGGTCTTTATACCGTGGTTTCGGAGTTCCTCTCATTCTCAAACAAAGAGGTTCGGGTTCGAAGAAGTCCATGCGCTCGATGTGGCCATGTCAGTGCAGTCAACGAAATTTTGCCTCCTGGACTACGTCGGTGACCGAGTGAGGCTAATGACTCTGCCACATTATTGTCTCCTGTAAGTTTAATCTCTCGCTTTGGATTTTATCTAGTAGGTGGTTTTGGAGGCTCAGACCAGACATAGGCGTTGTACTCAAGCATTGCCTTAGGCACGGCTTTGCTTTGCTCTCGACTCCAGTATTGAGTCCCTTTTCATTCGTTGTTACGTCTACATGGTGAAGTAGCCGCTGTAATCTTTCTCAAAGTTGCCAATTTCAAGATTTTGATACACATTTAAATACAAAGGGTGCACCATCTAATGGTTTTTTTAAATCATAGGTTATTTTGACACTGATAGCTGATTCACGGTCGAAGTCTTGATATAAATCTGTGAGACTGGTAGGCTAGTGGACAACGCTCATGGTCCCCATCGTCGCACATATGAGAGTGTGGCTGCTGTGGCATTCAAAATGAGGACGGAACAACGTTTCGGTCAACTATGGGCGTTACAGAGCCATGTTAACAGATTTTTTTTCAATGAAATTGAAGACATGGATTTGGACGACATCTGGTTGATGCAGGATGGCGCAAAATGTCACACAGCTCCTGCGACAATCGATCTCTTGCGCACCGAATTCCCAAACCGTGTTATCCGCCGTCATGGCGAAGTCAAATGGCCGCCTCAGAGCTGCGATTTGACCCTTTTGGAGTTTTTTTTTTAGGTAACCGTGAAGGATCGATGTTATGCCAACAATCCGGAAGCGATTCAAGCACTTAAGGCCAATATCATCCAAGCAATGCGTGAGCTACAGCCCGAAACCATCAACAAGGTCTTATAAAATTGGGGTGACAGAATGCGCTGCAGCCAGCCGAGGCAGCCACTTGAGAGACATTGTAGTTCATAATTAATAGGAATGTTCGTTCTTGGTAATAAAGCCATAATACACGGAAAAAATAATTTTGCTAATTTGATTCAATTTTGGAAAGAAACTTGTGCCTGGCCCATCCTGTACTTGGGTTGAAAGGAGATCGAATGGACTCACTCAAATTATATTTTCTTTATCTTTCTTATGTTTTAAGAGTTTGAGTTTGAGTAAAAAGCAACTTAAAAGTGGATGGGATGCCATGTTCACTGACATTTGCGTCGTATTTATTCAAAGAGCTTCTGTGGTGTGAGCCGATGGGACTGCCTTTCGATGTGGAATAACAGAAATAAAAGGTCGGCTTTACAAAGACATTTCCTCTAACTAAACACGGTGACCACGTTACCCGTTTGGTGGGGGGGGGGGGGGGGGGGGGGGGGGGGCGGGGGAAACTCAAAAGGAATTGACCGCGACAGCTAGCATCAGTCATGCAAATGCCATGCCATAAATGTCGCATCCTAATCGAATCTTCTTACAATTTCCATTCAGTATTCCAAAAATGAATCGAAATTGTATTCTTCACATAACTATGACAACATATCTGTTGAACCTGCATAATTCAGTCATAATCAGGTTTTTCCACGTAATTGTATCAGTAACAATGGCGAAGTCTACATCCTCCATCGCATATGTATTTAGTTTCATTACCAGAGTTCCGTGAAATAAATATCCCAATTGGTTGACACAAACTCAACCGGCAAGGCAAGATACAACCACTTCACCATCGGTCCAGATCACATCCACACAATGGTTGAGTACAAAATTCAATAATTCACCGAAAAACCCTCCCACTGTTCGTTCCCGGGGGACAATCAAGTAAATTCGTCTCTCGTACTGCTGAAAGTCACCACATTGGAAGTTTGTTCACGTCTCCTCCGGCGACGACGCCGGTGACAGCGGTGCCACTTGAGCATTATAACAACAATATCAGTCTAATTTGTTTGCCAAAGGACGATCGTTGGTGGTGGTGCCCACAATGTCGCCCCAATTGAAGAAAAGAAAATCACCTGTTATAACTCAATAAAAAGCGAATTTCAAATGTCTTTCAATAGGTTCATTTCCATTTTGTATCCGCTTCCTGTGGAAAGTTTTCTCTTTCATTTTTATTTGGTTCACCAACCTCACTCTTCGCTTCGGCGAGAGGCGGAACTCGAGGGTGGACTGGGGGTGGTGGGCGGAATCCCTTTTGCCTTTGCAGTGTCGCCTTGGAAGATGGCGAGAAACTTCTCTCCCGTTGGTGAACTAACTCTTAATTACAAGGAATGGTGGCTGGAAAAAGGAAATTTCATTTTGAGATTTTATTCTTCCGACAAGGATGTGATAGGCGACGCGACGCTTGGCTGTATGGGGTCGATGGAGTCATCTTCGTTTTCTTCTTCTGCTTTGTAATTAAATGCAAATTAGGATCGGGGATGTATACGTACTTAGTTGAGAATGAATTTAGGTACTCTCTGATACTTGAAAGGTATTTCCAAAATCAGCCGCTGATGAAGGGCTTTCATTTCGTTGCCCGCACGGATAAGGCGGAAGGACGAGAAGGGCGCTTGAGACACACGAAGGGTTATTGGGAAGTCTGGTCGGCACCGCAAAGTTTGTAATTAGTTAAGGTTTCCTAAGGAGCGAGTGGTCTGTTTCAAAATAACCAATACTCTGGCGAGTGTAATCATACCTTTGGCTTTCAGTCGTTTTAAAGTGCTGGGAATTGGAATTATTGTTCGGGCTTTTACGCGTTTAATTTTGAATAACTGAAGTGACGCAAATGCAATTGTGTTCCTGGTCGAATTTGTTTAGTCGCCATTTTGTTTGCTCGACTGTGTCTTGTCCTTACGTCATTGACGAACATTTTTGATAGTTAGAAAGAATGAATAGAAAATAATGCGGCTCTCATTCGACTCGCCGTGAACTCAAGAGTGCTGTTATTTACGGTCGAGGTACGAGAAGAAAGTCAGATTAACAAAATTTTGCTTTTAAACATACAGTCATTCTGTGTCTGTTTGGGCTACACAGCACTCACTTTGGAAACAAGTTTTCAATATTTTTCAACGTTGTTCAAGCGTAAAGCGACTCATTTCGTTCCTCGGAGGTATTGTACTGACTTTCTGTCAAGATTTCCATCGAGAAACAGCTGTCAGTGTCAAAATAACATATGATTTAAAAAAAATACACTAGATGGCCCACCCTGCACAAAAATTCGAAGGCTGAGTAGCAAGACCCGACCATAACCTTTGGAACATCATTTTTGAGGTCCTAGGGGCAAAGGAAAAAAAAGCGATTTTTCGAAAATTATAGTGTTAACCGTTAACCCGTTAATTCTTTGAAAGTAATTTATGAAGAAAAAACAATAATCTTTTCCAGACGTTGAGGGTTGGTGGGTCGGCTCCTATTCCCGGGTTTAATCCTCGAGTTTACCTACTTCCATAATTCACGACTCTACCACTTTAGCGTCGCTGTAAATGCTCAATGAGTGCTCCTGTCTCAAAAAAGCTTCTCAAACGTCACCGTTCAGCGTCGGCATAAAACTGGAGGTCCCATCGACTTCTGATAGAATAGTGGCACAAGCACAAGGCGAGTGGTTGCAGTTCAAGCTAGGCCCAGGTAAACCTCGAACTGTCGCTCCATCCACTAAATCCGAGTCAAGTGCGCCCTAAATCCAGCCACCATCACAAATATACAGAACTCCCATGAAGCATATTCACGTCCTCTTTCTTGTCGAATTTGTGCCACGCAGCAGTCCGCACTCGAATCTTTTTTTAATCTTTCTAGAAAGTACGAAATAAGTTTATCCCATACATAGGATGGGAGATCCAAAAAAATGCGATCCAAAAGTTTATGAGAAATTGTACACAGCATTGAAAAGTTTTGCATCGCACAAGATGCATTAGCAAAATTACATCCAATACGTTGCCATCGTTTACTTTCTCATATCGTTGCAAATTCCAGTGCAATTTGCATTATATCCTTTTGAATTTACTTGTGCTGCTGTTGAATAATATTTTAGTTTTAAATATTCTCCCAATTTCTCTCTTTGCAGAATATCCTGAGAAACGTCCAATGCTCTTCACAGAACACAGTCGTTATGAGCCGGGCGACGTTTTGCGAGCGAACTGCAGTACTCCGCCCTCGCGACCCAGGGCTGAGTTGAAATTCACAATCAATAACATGGTGGTAAGTCCTATAGATGTGCATCACATTCATATTCTAGATGTAATGAAGCACGTGCCCACAGTGGTTGGGGGAATGACCGCAATTGTGAGCTTTTTTTTAAATTATATGCGCATTCTTCAAAACAGCAACAGTGTTGCAAGGGATGGACATCCCAAATGAAGTTTTCTGTAATTAAGTTCAAATTCCAGTGCCGATTAAGTGGAATTTGTGTATATTTGAATATCGAGGAAGTTGTCGGTTTGGGTTCAGTCGCCTCATCTTGGGCCTGTCAAGAGGTCGCCTACTCGATGGAATTGTATTCAAGGCCCGCCTCGGAAGTCGTGTTCAAACCATCGAAACATAGCCCCTTTCCGTTCGTAGAAGCAGCTGCTCAACATTAAGTTTGTCCTTCACTGCTGTGTTTCTTACCCCATAGCGGCGAGTAACTCCATCAGAAGTACGCAGAGATATCAGCTCGGCAGCTTGAATTTGATATCTTTTTCCTTCGGTCATTACTCATAAACATTGCTGAGACTTTGAATAATACCTGAGTCGAAAATCGGTACACCAAGTTCGACTTGCATGATTTCAAATCTTTCAAGCTGTTTCAAAATTGACCCAACAATAAAAAGGAGAAGTTACAAGGTTAACCCTCTTCGAAGTCCAAAGAATATTAGTTCTGTGCTAAATTTTTAAAATTTGGGAACTTATTGCGTCCCTCTTAGCTGAGCTACTGTTCGAGCATGAGCGAACTTGTACCCAGAAATTGCACACGTCGAACGAAAGAAATAATTTATACAACGGAAGGTAGAACTTTATTTGTCAATTTGAATAAATGTTGATTTTGAATAAAACGACCTCGGCAGCACACCTCCATCCGATGGTCCAAATTTTCGATGACTCTGAAGCATAATTGAGGTTTTATGCCGTTAATGTGCCGAATTATCTCATCCTTTAGCTCTTGAATTGTTGCTGGCTTATCGACGTACACCTTTTCTTTCAAATAACCCCAAAGAAAAAAATCCAACGGTGTCAAGTCACATGATCTTGGCGGCCAATTGACATCGCCACCACGTGAGATAACACGGCCATTGAATATGTCGCGCAAAAGAGCCATTGTTTCCTGTTGAAACCACATATCGTCTACATTCATATCTTCCAATTCGGGCCATAAGAAGTCCGTTATCATTTCACGATAGCGAACACCATTCACAGTAACTGCCTGACCGGCCTCATTTTGGAAAAAAATACGGCCCGATGATGCCGCCAGCCCATAAACCGCACCAAATAGTCACTCTTTGTGGGTGCATTGTTTTTTCGTAAATCAACCGTGGATTATCTTTCGCCCAAATGCGGCAATTCTGCTTATTGACGAATCCACTGAGGTGCAAATGTGCCTCATCACTGAAGATGATTTTCTTCGAAAATTGATCATCCACTGTTGCCATTTCTTGCCACCATTCTGGCCATTGACGACGCTTGATATGGTCAAGAGGCTTTAGTTCTTGAGTCAATTGCACCTTGTAAGCGTGTTAATGCAAGTCTTTATGGATAATGTTCATCAACGACGAGCGTGAGAGGTGCAATTGTTTGTCACGACGACGAGTTGAGGTGGACGGCTCTTCAGCCACACTATCGCGAACAGCAGCAGTATTTTCTGCAGGACGAGCTGTACGAGCATGCACTGGTGTTTGCACATCTCCTACAGACCCGGTTTGCTCAAATTTTTGCACATTTGGACGATTAAATTGACCGAAAAAATCACGAAGTGCACGATATGCATTTTGATTTGAACGCCCATTTTCATAATAAGCCTGAATAACTTTAACGCGTTGCTCAATTATGTATCTTTCCATGGTTCAAATTGAGTTAGTCTGAAATTGAGAAATGTCAAATAGGATGGAAAAAAAAACTTACCGTTTAGGTGTGGTTCACATTCATCATCCTTCCATCCTTTATAATGATTCGCGTCTACTTTCCAAGTGGACGATATCTTCGGTGGTAGACCATCAGCAACACATCGATAGTCTCACATAATTATTTACTACTAGCAGGGCATCAGAGGGGTGTATGGGTGCCGCCTTATGTTAAGCAAACACTCCAATTCTGTTGTTGTATCTTTGTCAAATATAATGAGATTAATTGGACAATTCAGGAAGACTGGATCAGTTGGAGACAAATGCATTCACAACTTGTCACTGTTTGGTGCGAATCTTGGGCAGGAGCTATCGCTTCTTCGAAAATGTGGCTGGTCAAGCAGTGACAGAGTTATAAGTGCTGCTAAACTTGGATGGTATTGATGTGGCTTCAACAAGACGATCCAACATGCCATGCAGCCCGTGAAAAAATACTGCTCATATTGTTATTACACAAGACATTGTCTATTGGGAGAACATGCAGTGCGACCTGTGGGACTTCGGCACAAGTTGCACGAACGAGGAGGGATATGCTGAGTCATCCACATATTTTATGTACCTGGTTGGCTCTGACATCCCTTAGACCATGTCAAACTCGCGGGCCGCATGCGGGATATGGGAAACTTACATTGAATATCTGCCATTATTGTGTAAGCCTCTAACATGTTGAAACAATCGTGGCAATACAATACAACACAGAAGGTTTAAGAGCATCTTATCTCGTGTCATCGGGGTCTGAACTTTGGCTACATCGAGGTGGACTTGGGCCTGCCACTACGTCACGCGGTTTTGTTGTGCGTTGTATTGCTCTCACAAAGGGAGACATTGGATGGCTATTAGACCTGTACTCGCTGAGCATTGTGAAAAAAGGCAGGCTGTCTTGATCGGGATTTGCACCACGGGCCATCGGTGTGGTCGTCGATGTACTCACTACGCCATTGCGACCACAATCGTCGTTCTTGAGTCTCACGTGTTGAATTGAGATTCTTACTCAAGCACACCCAACCCATCACAGCTTAAAAGTGTAACCAGCTTAAAAGTTCGCAATGCAAAGTTCCAGCCAACATTTTTTTCTAAAAGTTTACCTCATCCTGAAACTGCTGTTTGTACCTCCACACATAATCATTATGATTTGCTCAACAGTACGGCTTCTATGAACCACATGAGTGCAGGCGGAGAGAGGATGTCGAGAAAACAAACCAAAAAAGAAAACGAGGGAAAAAATTGATTTAATCCTTATCGTCTTTCTTCCAAACGGTGTGTAGTGCTTACACTTAGTTGTGTTAATTCCGCATGTGAGCATGCATACGAGATGCGGTAAATGCTCCATTTTTGTGAAGCGGAATTTCAGCCGGCTGCTAGGGGGCTGAGTAGGGGCGGAGTTTTTCGCACCACACGCTGCTGATCTAAGAGAGGAAGCAGGAAGTGCATGCTCAGTCCACTGAATCCCATGATAGTGCTTTCCACCGCTAGAAGTGGTGATAAAAAGTGCTCTTCATCACCCATCATCCAAGAGGATGTGTTGGGTTTTGGGTACCTACGTTTAGTTTTTCCACGTTATTTTCTTTTTTGCCACCGTTTTTTGTTTATCATTCGCATTCCCCATGTGGAAGATTTTTGAAAAGAGCTGTCCCGTCCCATTCATTCATATGCGACTGTGAAGTAGCACTGAATTTGTATAGCTGTTGGGAAAGTGAGCAAAATGCAGAAGCATGGCCCTTTTTCCTGTGCTCCCTTGTGACATACTTTACGATAGAGATGGGGATGAATACGACCTCGTCTGGATATGAGGATACACTAAATCGACAGAAGCTGTAGTTGCTGCAAAGTTTTCCCATTAATCCATGCTAAAAAATAGGAGATGCTCTGGAAAGTTTGATCGTAAAAAAATAAACTTACAGACTGTATTCCTGTTAAAGTTGACCCTGACTACCTGAACTCGCGTACGGTCCATCTCATCGAACTTGTTGTACATCATGGTCGGGCTGAAAATAAAGTAGAAGCCTCCCAAAAATGGAAGGGTGCCTTCTCGAATTACCACTAAGAGCCTGAAACTAACATGCTCGGACATTAGCTCTTCAACTCGCCAACCCGAATCACCAAATGTCACGTTTCGTACGTAGCAAAGTAAACTTTGCGAACCGCACATCTGCTCCGAGTCCGTCCAGCAGCAATCAGATTTACTTTCAGACTAGGTACACAATCTACAAGCAAACAACAGAACAACACCAGCAGACAACAAACAGGTATCTATGAACATTTACTTTACGTGTGCGATGGGGGGAGCAGAACAGCAAAAAAAAACCGTGTCAACATCAAACCTCGAGCATTTTGGTGACCGAGAGAGTTCAGTCTAAATTCTACAAAAACAGGTGCGGCGATAGTCTTTTGGACAATTTACAATTTAACGACTTTTGACACATCGTCAGAGTGTTGCCCTTAGTCTAACTTTGCCCCCTCCCATCTGCCAACTGCAACAGCATTTACTCCAACAATTTGCCACAGACGGCAGCATGTGCAGGATTATCTAAGAAGTGACGAGTAACCCGAGCGAATGTGTGCCCGAACCAAAAATACTGCTTCGTGTGCACAAAAATGGCAAATGGGAAATATTTCCGGGACCAGCAAAGAAGCAAAACAAAAAACAGGAGAGCGAAAGCGTTGGTCGAGATGAAAATGGAACGATAAACAAAATAAAAAAAAAGCTCTTCTACGAGCACCATACTCATCTTTCTGCCTTTGGGCGGTGGAAGAGGCGACTCGTGAAATCGCCACCAGGATCGCTTTAATGGAATGAAAGGACGAGGGAGATTGCAAGCAGAGCTGGCGGAAGCGTGTTTTTTAATGTTATGCCATATTTTTTTCATTTTATCGATGGCTTTAGCCTTCCCTGCGTAACAGCCGGTACAAGAATTATATTTCGACTGAACTGAAGCAGCTCTTAAAGCAATTTTTTCCCACTTTATGTTATTTACATCCGTAAGGTGACAGAAGCGTGTACTTTTATGTACAAACCAAGGCATAAGAATTTGGACAAGGTCGTGATGGAGAATCGAATACAGTGGTGGTCAGGTAAACCGAAACACTTCGAAATATTTAGCGTATTTTACTTGCACGAAACTTTAAATAAATCTAAAATGATCTTGATCTTTACGAGCTACACAAAAAAAAAAATACTGAAACTAGCTGAACTTGGTCATTTCACTAGCCTCCTGGTCCACAGCGGGCATTCCGAGATAAACTTAGCCACAGCGCTCCACAGCACACCACACACTCCAAGTCCTCTACAGTGAAATCAGCCAAAAGGAAATAAAGTAATTTTTCCAGCTTAGCCAACAACAACCTTCCAATACAAGCGCTTTTCATTGAAAAAGCAAAATAAACCGTGACATTCTCCCAGCAACCAATTATGACACAGTGATAAATTGGGCTCACAAATTAGTCCTCTAGATGTTCAATTGAATAGGAGATTAACTTTTAATGGAGGAATTCATGGGTAGAGCTTTGTTTCATCATGCCTCTGCTTCGAGTTGCCGGAATTCAGTACGAATATTTGTCCTTTGACTTTCGGAGATAATTTCTGGGATTATTTTGAACACTGCTCAGCTGCAGAGGAGCGCGTTGTTGAAATAGTGGAGGGAGTAAAAGAAGGGATAAGCTCAAACGAATCAATGGGACATATTTTACGAAAGTTCGATTCTGATAATTTTTGAGTTAAAGCTATTAGTCCCCATTGACTAAATGGGATCAAATGGATTATCAGTTGCAGGGACGATCCTGTATTATTCATAGTTCTAGACAAGTGGATTTTCGTTGCGTGTTATGCCCCATGAAGTACATCAATTCATTAATTGTCTTTCAACCCAAAAAAGAAAAAAACAACTGAAACGTTAGTTCCATCGATACATTGTTGTTGTCCTCATGATTGCATTACTTTTAGTACAAATAATCATTACAAACATATCATTACTAGTTAATTTCGTTACTTTATGTATTGTATGCTTACAATAAGTTTACTTGTGCGAAATCTAAACCATGTCGTTACCGATGTATAACTTATGTCGTGTACTTTCTTGGTAGTGTACTGCTGCTCCGCACGCTCACAACAGACACACATCAAACCCTAGAAGGAAGAACTACAACAAGAAAATATCGTGCAGCGCAAGTGATAGTAACGATATTTATTTGGAAGCAACGGTGCATGGTACATAGTATAGTACTCGTTACTGAGCATCGAATACATGTTACATATGTACTAACGATCGCTTTTGTTACAAATTTTCCATAACATCGTCTAACCATCGTTTAAAGAAGACGAGGTAACAAGCACACCCTCGGAAAGGAAATACTCGGCCTTTTATTCTGTGAGAATAATATCCACGACGATATAGTGAACACAAAAATACAAAAGTCGTATTAAGCAATCGAGCGAAAACATATAAATAATACAACTGACTGGTCATAAAAACCACTTCGTTCAATTTTGTTAAGTTGCTAAAAGTGGCCATCCCAAAGCCAAACCAGAATGGACGTAAGGAGACTTAAGTCAACTAAAGCAATCGAGTGAATACAAAGGAGTGATACCTACAATGTAACCATAACAACCACTTCTCTCAGTCTCGTTAAGTTTCGTTCACTTTTGCTTAATTATGTAAGTGGGAGCAATATTAATAGCTCTCTACGTACATACATAGGTAGATGACGGTTGGTGTTTGAACTTGGCGTAAGTTCTCACAAGGAATTATAGAGACTTTGAAATTTGACGATGATTCTAGCTACATTTCGTTCGGTTCAGAGTTAATAATATGGGTGGCGCTACATCCCGTAGAGGGCCAGGGCCTAGCTTCTCAGCAACCACTCGTGTTGTGCATGCTATTGTTCTATCACGAGTGTAAGGGACCTACAGTTTTATGCCGACTCCGAACGGCCAAGTTTGAGAAGCTTTTTCTAGACAGTTATACTCTTTGAGCATTTGTCATAGGAATTTTCGGTAGCAAATTGATGTTTGGGCCATTTTCTGCCATCGAACCGATTAAAACCACGAAATTTTAAATAAAATAGATAATATCAATAAATTGTTTCAATGGTATATTTTCATTGAAGCTTTGACCATTTTTCTACAATCACAGCACTTAAACATCTGTTAGTCAAGGATTTAGTGCCGCCTTTCCTTTGACTTTAAATGTTATATATCCAATTTCCGCAGATGATGTCTGCAATTTTCGTCATGTAGCCAGAGCCAATGCTGCACTTCATTAAACAGTCTCAAGCACACTATAGGCATTGTCTACCATCTTGGCTCATTTCGGTACAGGCATGTCTGTTGCTACGATTCTACAAGATTAATAGTTTCGACGGAAAAAAAGAACAAAAAACCAGTCTTTATGTTCAATTATTTGATTCGTCCATGTGCAACGCAGTGACGTTTGCATTGCATTCCATTGTACTCGCATCGTTGGTGAAAAAATTCAAGTCAATTATAGTTCAATCATCAACCAAAATTTCCACAAGAAATGCAAATGAAACTTCCATACACAAGGAACATTGCCATTCATAGCACATAATCACAAATAAACGGCCTAAAGCTATTCTGTTCAAACTCAACAATGATGCACGCCCCCCTGAAACGCAAGTCCCTTTAAAATACAACACTCCAGTCGATGGGTTCACTTTCTGCTCTCCAAGTATTTGACAGAACTTCTCGAACAAAACTGCTCCCCGAGGGCGGCATACCAGCTCTTCCAATATTGGCTGGGTTTTGTTTATAAATAAGTCCTTCATAAAATACGTTGCTATTTGCGCAAGGAGGAGCTGCCTTTGTTTGGGTATCCTTACAAATTTTACATGTACCCCGTAATTTACCCGATAGTTCCAAAATATCTATCGATTGAGATAAAAACAGGAACCAGCTCAATGAGAGCCCGATATGTCATGGAAACCTAAACATAATGTTGATTTAAGGAAATTGTACATATGTGCATGGATGCATATGTACTCGTGCATGCAGATTCTTCGAAATTAATTGCAAATTCGGAATGAAAAAAATAACAAGGGTGTGAGATATAAAATATTGATTGATTGATGATTTTGGCTTCACTTTGAGGCTACAATCGCGTCATTGTGTATGGAACGGCACAATATTCAAATGGCCACCTTGACTTCGCTGGCAATGTTCAACGGGTCGGTCGAAAGTGTGCTGGGTAATTCCGGCAATATCGTCTCGAATGTTGGACTTGAGATCGTTCAAAGTAATTGCATTATAAGCTTATGACTAAGGACATGAGCCGCATAATCGTGGCGGCCTACTGATGAGCGCTCGCCGTGAGATGACCCAAATCTTCCCTTCAAAATGTGGAACGTTGCGTCGCTTGTACTTCATGTAGCGCTGATTTCTCTGACCACATCTCTGATATAACAATGTTGTCGAACTATGGCCACAGAAAGCCGATTAACATCACTCTATACCTACGACCATTGACAGTAACGCCGTCTCCTTCCTCATTTCGAAAGAAATAAAGACCGATGATGCCGCTATGCCAATAACCGCCCCAAACACTGCATCTTTGTGCATGCGTTGATACTTCGTAGAACACTTGTAGATTGTGTTCGCTCCCATAACCGCAATTTTGCTTGTTGACACAAATGTGCCTCGTCCGAGAAGATAATGTTTTGGCCAAAATCCGGATCAGTGTCCAACATTTCTAGCGAACTCACAGAGTTGTCTAATGTCGACTTCAATGCTTGCGTCAGCACACAAAAGTAGGCCCAAACCCCACCGCAAACTTAGCCAAGCTGATTCATTGACGATGCTCAATTCAGCTACGGCGCCTATGTTTTCTTGATTTCGCACCAATCTCGGTCCTGTTGGTGGTTTAAGGTCCAACAAAGTCAACTCACGCTCAATCTTTTCTAACTTAAACGCTCACTACGATATTCACGATACGTATTAACAACTGAGCGGGAATTTCGATATTTTTCAATAATTTTTCCTCGTGTACCAAGTCTGAAATGAGGCATAACAAACTGGCAAGCCCTACTGAATATTTTGACAGCTGGATGTCATTGATAACCTTGACAGCTGCTGAAACATAACAAATGGAAAAACTATCGCTGCTATCTGGTCACACTTCAGGAGGTTGAGAAGCAGCCATTGCTCTCAAGTAACGTAAGTAGAGCAATTGCGGCGCATGTGGCGCATGTACTAATTGAATTGAAATTTTTGTCAAATTCTGTTTCTTCTGGCAACTGCTACTGTAGTTGGATGATGTCGTGTCACGGACGCACAGATGTGTACAAATTCACAAAAGTTACAATCGTTCACCAAAATTGAAAATTGAAAAATATCGGTTTTCCTTCACCGCTGTGCACAGATTCCCCTTCTTTCAAACCACTTCTAGCTTGATAGGAAGCGCTACAGTCCGAGATAGAATTGAACCTAGCTTCGAAAGCAAGGAGCCAGTTTTGAGTCGACTCTGAGAAGCTTTTCCTAAATCATTCTTCTCTTCGAGCATTTTTAGTGCCTCGAAAGAGTTGAAACCGTGAACAATAAACATTACACCTATGTCTTTTCGAAGGATCAATCTTTTAACATCTTCCCCAGAAAGCTTACCTTAACACAACAAAGGACAGATTCAAACCCGTCTTTGCGATTATCCCCTCCTCCTTTCTTGAATCTTCTATGCCCTGGCCCTTAGCATAGTAACATCGCGTATAGGATTAGATTCCATTGTCATAATCTTAGCCAGTTTCTGAGGCAAAAATTGATCGTGTGTGCTAGGCAATTTGTTATGCGAAACTACTTGGCTATTTCCTCTTGAGCTCTAGATTTTAAGCAGTCATGTGAACTTGTGTTATGTCGCAGTTATGCGTCATCTTGCCCACCTAAATATACATGCAACTAGTCACTGATACGGACGTACCCCGTAACTAGTAAAATTAGCATCCGCGTAGAATCCTACATTTTGTTACAGACGTTCACAACATCCATCGCGTAATTTTTCAGACGACTGTCGTCCACTTGATTCTCTTCGTTGATATCGTCTATGATTTGCTTCATGTAAGACCATCACTATCATCTCGCCTATCGGTTATTTTGTCTACAGTTTGATTGATTTGAGAACAATATCTCTCGCGTAAAAATGACAATTCTGTTCTCATTCCTCTCAAATTTCACCAACATGAGTTAAAATTTAGTCGCCAGGACGATAGTAACTTACAGTTTTCAATGAAGCAGGCAAAACAATATCTTGCAGACGCTATTGTTTTTTCATGCTTACATGAAGCGAAGCTATTGTTGAAACGTTAGTGAGAGATGATTGTCTCAGTCTACTTTCAAACTTCTACTTCCAGGCCAATCATTAACAGTGCCCTCAAACATTTCCAATCACAAGATTCACTATTATTGTAGTTCGCCACCACCAACCACAAGAGTAGCTTGCTAATAACTCAAAACATTAGATGATCTTAACGACTACCATCTCACTTTTGACAACTCCTCAAAAAGGTGCTCAAATCTCGTGCGACGACCCAATATAAATAAAGTCCAATTTGTTTCTGCCAAAAGGGATCCCAGGCCATCCCCACTGTTTGCCGGTCTCAACTACAAAGTGTGTGAGGAAGGTTAGGCCTTGCCTTGTCTTTATCAACTCCTCTTCGCAATCAAGTCATCCTGAACTTACCTCAGCTCTTATCAATAATATAAAACTCATTATCCTTCGTCACCCTAAGGCGCTTTGCCAACGCCAACGGCTAACACTTTGTCACCGTCAGTTTAAGAAAAATCATCAATTACGGCAATACAGCCCCCAAAAACTGAGAGAGAGTGAAACAAAAAAAAAAAAAACCAGCAAAACTGTCAAATGCTGGAGGGATTTTAAAAACAAAACCCTCGATTATTTATCTCGCAAAAAAGGACGAAGGAACTTTCTCTGAAGCGAGATTTAATCACTAGGCCCTGCGAGTGTGGGTGCGGCATCCTGCATGGACTAGGCTGCGACTGGCTATGATAAATTGTGAAGGCGCCTTCACATTTGTTATGAAGACATTTTGCAAATTACAAATTAGTAGTTTCCCGCAATCAGGAAAATTACTACAAATGGCTACATACGTACGTGTAGAGGCGATAGTACGCCTAAGTGGTAATTATCTCTGCCTTCCTTCCAGGCCGTAGGAATCTCCATTCTGGGCCGATGGATATGTGCGTCGCACTCCCTGTCTGACGCCCCACCATCAGCCGGGCGGAAGCGGATGGGTGGCCTGCCAAATTGGGAAGTTCAAATGCAGAGATTATTCAAGCAAGTCTGGGGGGTGTACCGCAAAGGATTTCAATCCTCTGACTTGCTCGGAAGTGCTTTGTGCTGTGCCATGGGGGAGGGTGGGAGCGCAGACGGATAAGTGGTACGGAGACAACGGCAAATCGAATCAACTCAGTGGCAAACAGAAGGAAGACGCAGGTGATAACGGATATACACGCCTCGGCATAAATAGCTCTGTTAGGCATCTATTAGGCATGTATTACCGTTTGTGGAAAATCATTTTCGGAAATTACTTGCGTGCTCTTGTGTTTCTGTGTGAGGCTGTGTGTGTTTGCTGCAAATTTAAGGCGCTTCGTGTTAAAGCCACTACACACTCGTACACTTGGCCCCATTCAACTCTTTGTTTTATGTTGCTGCTGGGAGCTGTTGCTGAAGGTATACCCTCTGTTGACAGGCAGGTTGTGGGGCTCTTAACGTGCGAACAGGATATACGTTAACTGCCTCGAAGACGGGTGATGGTGCGGCCTCACACGCATAATCCCAACAATTAATTCTGTCAGCAAACTTTCCCTTGGAGGTATTTAATTCAGATTCGGGTATTTAAATATTTTACTACACACTTACATGTTTGTAATCTGTGGAACACTTGCTCCAGTGGTTTGCTTTGAATATTTTATGTAAAGGATAAGAAGGTAGTCTGAGGCAGACAAGTGCCTCTGTTAATAAGTAATTCATTTTCAAATTACGAGCAGTAGGAAGTAGCTGAGGTAAGAATGTTTACCCCGAATACACTCGGTGTTAGTTCATCTCAATCTTTCCCAGGTGAGTGCGAACAAATCCGATTACGAACAACTTTGAAGATCTCTCTGTGTATACGGGTATAAATAAATTCTTTTAAACAACTGTGTGTGTGTGAATGCAAAACAACTTTGATGAGAGAAGAAAACCGATTTCCAATGAATTCAATGCATCAGCTTTGCTTTGAGTTCTCACTTCAGGCTAAGTGCATGCGATAATGTGCTGAATGATATTATTCATGCAGAGGTGAGGATGCGATGTTTAAGAACGTCTGAGAGAAATGCGGCACTGCTGCTCGAGAGAACTTATAGATATTTGCAAATGTTGAGTCGTTTTATAGTAAAATGGCGAAGACGTCCAAAACCAGGCTGGCAGGCAGAATAACACACTCAATATATGTAGTTAATGATGGACAGGTGGCCCGTGGCGTTGTGGGTATGTGCGTCGACTCCTACGCACTTGGACTTACCTGTTTAGGTTCGATTCGACAAGAAATACTTTTCACGGCCCCACCTCTATCGAGTCACTGACAATGCTCAATGTATAACTGTCTAGAAAAAGCTTCTCAAACTTGGCCGTTCGGAGTCGGCATAAAACTGTAAGTCCCTTCCACTCGTGATAGAACAATAGCACGCACAACACAAGTGGTTGCTGAGAAGCTAGGCCCTGACCCTCCCCGGGCTGTAGCGCCACCCATATTATATTATATTATATTATATAATGATGGACAGGAATTCCACGCTCCCGACCTTAATGAAGTTATGGCAGCAATCGCTAAACTAAAGTCCAACGAGGCTGCTGGACCCGTGGACTGCAAGCCGAAGATTCCAAAGCAGCCGCTGATGATTTGGTAAGGTGGATACACCAACTTATCTGTCAGATCTGGTCGGACGAAAGTATGCCCGTTGGGTGGAATCTCAGCATCGTTTGCCCAATACAAAAGAAACAAGACCCTCTGAACTGTATCAACTACAGAGCTATAAGTCGTCTGAATATCGCATAAGAAATTCTCTGCCGTCTTGTGTAAGCGCCTGAAACCCTACGTCAACAGCCTGATTGGTCAATATCAGTGCGGGTTCAGGTCAACAAAATTCAGCATAGACAAAATATTCACATTACGGCAGATCTTGGAAAATGCCCAGGAGTTTCAAGTCGATACCCACCATCTTTCATCATATCATCATCACATCGACCTTAAGACTGCGGGTGACAGATACGAGTTGACCAGCGTCTAGTTTTGGTATCTCTGCAAAACTCATTGGTCCTTGTAGAATAACGTTGGAAACTCATTGCTCTATTAGGGTTGGTTAAAACATCACCGAGACCTATGATGTCAAAAAAGAATGTAGACAAAGTGACCCACTGTCATGCGATTTGAAGATCAACGTCAACACCAGAGGCACGATTTTTCACAAATCTGTGCAACTTTTGGCATAGAAGATGGGTCTTGCCGTGCATGAGGGCAAGATAAACCAGCGTCTTCAAAAATGGTTCACCAGCTCCGACGACTTGGACAAGGTGTCAATGTAAACAGCTATAGCTTTGATGTACTGAAAGCCTTTGTCTAGCTAGACTCCGAAATTAATGACACTACCGCGGAGATAAAATGATGGATCATCCATGCCAATCGCTGTGTGTTTGGGCTTAATAGGCAACTGAGGAATAAAGCCCTTCCTTGAAGACACAAGACATCCCTCTATAAAGCGTTGATAGTCCAAGAATTGCTGCCTGGCTCACAAACTAGAAGGGGACGAGGAAATTTTAGGTCACTTTGAGAGGAAAGTGCTTCGTATTATCTTTGATCCCGTATGTATTGATGGTACTTGGAGAAGGAGACTGAACGACAATCTGCCTGGGCTCTAAAGCGACATCGATGGCAGATGGCTAGGTCATGTAGTGCTTTTGCCCTTAGATTCTTCGACTCCAACCCCGAAGGAGAACGCGTTAAAGGAAGACCATGCTGTGGCTGGAAAGGGATCTCAATCAGCTGAATGTGCATAGCTCGAAGCAACTAGCACAAGACTGTACTGAATGGAGATGCATACTGGGTGTTGCCCAGATCCACCCCCGACGGAAGTGCCAGCCATAGTGGTAGTGTGGAGTGAAGTGTCGACTTGCCAGTACAACCGCTCTTGTCAGTGGTCCGATCAAAACTTCCCTGATACAAGATTGGACGTGCACACAACACAACACTGATAAGAGCTAAGAGGCCTGTCATGAGAATTGTGACATCCGCTCTCACCGTAGTGTTGGCAATGCACACGTATCATCTGGTTATTCCTCTTCATCGCCAGAGCCTATGAATGTAGTCGTATTGGTAGCATTTTGATATCACGCCAGCCAGTGAATGCTCCTATTCCGATCACTATCAACTTTTTGTTGCATTAAAGGAACTTTACTGCCGCGGCGTCCGAGCGATCTCACAAGCGTTTGAAGACCACCACTCCTTCTGCTCGTCATCTCTATAATCACAACGTCCATTTCTTTGTTGACAACCCGCAAGTGGATGTTCCATAGGCTCCATAAGATTGTCTGGGGTGAGTCGATACTCTCCTCGATTATCCGTGTATGTTCATCATCTGCTGCATTGTAGGCTGTGTCCCTTGGTACTCCACAGGTGCTGCAAAAGTCATCGCAATGATAGCGAGTGTAAGTAGGTTAGCAATAACGCCCGGTATGACTTAAAATGTACTTTTCGCAGCGAAGTTAAGATGTTCTCATAACATCTGATTGATTTTTTTAATTATTTTGATCAAACCAATTATCTTTCAGACCACTTGAATGAGTTCCGCCTCACTGTACGAATACGAGTGAGACCGACGTCATGTCATCTTAATTAACTTCATCCATTTGAATCGGGCTACATAACTCTCGTCTCGTTAATCATAGCTAAGCACTTCTTCACTTCACAATCCTTCGAAGTTTGCTTCAATAAAACTCAATATTTCCAAGTGATTTTTGCCCCAGATCTGTACACACGACAGTAAAGTTTCATCAAACCGATGAACAAAGTATTTCTTCGGAGCAAACATTTTTCTTCTCTCTGGCAAGCTATCGCGTCAGCTTATACACAGATATATTTTCGCATTGTTGGAGCGTCGCACATGAAGCCTGCTCCACCAACGGAGAGACAAAAGAAAGGGTAATGTACGACTTTTTACTTTCTACATCCGTGGGAAATTAATGTCAGTACTGCTGGTAGTGGCTTTACGTGCAGCAGGGATTCGAGTACTACTCCCAGGGGAGTAGTTCCGTGTAATTCCATGTTTTATTGAGATAAATTATTTTCGTCTTCTTGGCTTTCACTGCCACATGAGCATGAGTATGTTGTTTAAAATTTAAAGTGTGGCACCTTAAGTATTTAAGTAGCTGTTAAACGTTTGATCGCTTTACAGCCCAATGAGATTTCTTTCTGCTCTGGGGTCTAGTTCTCGTATTTCGTCGCATTCCAAAAAATTGGATTGATTGAATTGAATTGAATTTACTTCATTACTAGAGTGGGATATGAGTTTTATGTGATGTATGCTAATTATGAACATTAGCTTCTTGCTATTTGCTCTAATGTTCGAGTTGGTTGATTACGGTGGAAATAGATGCAAAATATGTAAAGGGTTTGCCAACTGTCACTTGACAACTTTGAGTCTACATTTTCGGTACTGGATGTTCCCGTGTCAGTGAGACAGCGTGTTGGCCGAGTATGCTGCAGCCGTTCAAGCCTCCGTCGCAAACGAACCAAAACAGTCGATTCCATGCGGCGTTTCCAAGAATTGGACATCGTTAATCCCACCCATTGACGAATTTTTTCGAGAGGCATGTACAATTATAAGATAAAGTTTACTCAAGAATTAAGGCCACTCGATCGTATGAAGCAACGTACGTTCTCGGATTGGACTCTAAAAATGTTAAACTGATTAAGTGCAGCTTATAAACGTCAACAAACAATAGGATATGCGTTACTGGTCAAGTGGAAGCCCTCATGTGCTTCAAAACACACCACATGGTCTCATTGAGTAATTTTTTTTCCTTTGATAAAAATATTCGTCACGTTACAACAAATGGAGATCGCTACAGAGACTTGCTGCAACATTATTTCTACACTTACTTACTTATCAGGCCGGCGACTCATGGAGGGTCCGAGTCTGAGCTTTTACTGCCTTCCATCGTTGACGGTCCTGGGCACGAAGCTTCCAGTCATCAAAACAAGCTGTCTTGCATTCCCGATTACTTGGTCTTTGTACCGCAGATTCGGCGTTCCTCTCCTTCTCGAACCAGGAGGCTCCGATTCGAAGATCCTCTTTGCTGGGGCATTGTTGTCCATGAGCTCGAAGTGGCCGAGAAATTTCATAGACACACTAGAAATTAATGATGTGGTTTTAACAAGACGCTGCGGTGAAACCAACGACGCATTGAAAGCTATATTCGATGAACGTGTTGTATCGAGAAATATGTAGTTCTGTCGGGTGTAGCTATCGAGTGATTTAACACCATCTAGACACATCTAGACTGTACTTTATGGGGCCAACATAGCGACTTATGTTGTCATTTATTTTTATCGGGATTGGCCAGTGGTTTGAATTTGGCTGTGAATACCATTTGCCGGGTTTTATCTTCGGTGATTTTTATGCTCCAGTCTCTATCCAGGGGCAGGTACTCAATCAACTGAGCCATCCAGCTGTTGCATGGATTTGAATAAGTGATAGTCAAAAGCAGCCATGTGTGGAAGACACGCCGCTTGCGCATCCCAGCCCAAGAAGTGGGTGGCTTGGTTGGTGTATGTGACTAAGAACTGTCACATCCCACGTTCCTTGGTCTCATAAATGGTGGTCCCAGAGTGCAACTTTAATTTATAATAATAATTTGACGCTGATAATGGTCAGTTTGACAGTGAATCAGGGCAAAACCAAGTACATGCTGCCATTACGAAAGGACGCACAAGATCGACGTCTCGGACACAGCGTCATAATGGGCAGCAGAAACTTTGAGGTAGTCAAGGACTTCGTCTACCTCGGCTCTGCAGTAAACAATGACAATAATACCAGTACCGAGATCAAGCGCAGAATTACTCTTGCCAATCGCTGTTTCTTTGGGCTCAAGAGCCATGTCTCGAAACACCAAGTTGACTTTATATAACACTCTAATAATGCCTGTCCTGCTCTATGGCGCAGAGACATGGACGCTATTGAAAGCGAATGAAGAAGCTCGTGGTGGTTTTGAGAGAAAAGTTTTGCGTGCGATCTTTAGTCCTGTTTGTATTGATGGCGACTGGAGAAGGAGATTCAACCACGAACTGTACGGGCTGTACAGCGGCATGCACCTAGTTAAGCGTCTTCGGATCCATCGCTTAAGATGGCTAGGTCACTTAGAGCGGATTGACACCACAGCTCCGGCCCGAAGAGTCTTCGATTCCGAGCCATTGGGCCAACGCAACAGAGGGCGTCCTAAAACGAGATGGTGCACACAAGTGGAGAAGGACCTCAACCTACTTGGTGTGCAAAACTGGAGGCAACTGGCGAAAGATAGTGCTGGCTGGATAGGCTTGTTGGTTGAGGCCCAGGTCCACCCCGGACTGTAGCGCCAATCAGAGAAGAAGAAGAAGATAATGGTCAGCGATGATTTCTTCTAAACTTGGAGTCTTCGTTTGCTGCACATGGATACGCAGACACAGATGTGCATTCCGAAAATATTTAAACCACTTTCTAATTACTGAGGCTCAAACTGAATTATGTACTCTCAGGCTAAAACAAGACATCTTTGACACTCTAGAATATTGCATTGAAACCCTAACTTTTTATAATATTGGTACACACCCAATGCCAACTTACAAGCGCTGAGTATACACAAAAGTTCTTCTGCTTTAGGGGGCGCCACAGTTCGGGTGGACCTCGACCTCAGTCAACATGCCTCTCCAACTAGCACGGTCTTATGGTAGGAGTTTTCAGTTTCAGGTATTGATCCAGATAACGCCGTACTCGACGATAACTTCTTTGTGGTCGAAGACCCGCAAGAAAAAATGGAGGTACTTGGCGCGGTCTTTCAGGAAGTGTATAAGGTGAATGTGAGTGTTCGCCCAAACCACGACCTGGAGAACTGCGTACAATCTAGCAACTCGCAACTTCGAGAAGACATGCAACTATGGCGATCTGAGAACTTCGGCTTTGTCGTGTTCAATGAAGATAACATGGCAGATAATGTCATCGCCGACGAAGGGGTTCTTCCCCCGTTCATAGCGAAGACAGAGCTCCAAGCGGTCTTCGAATCACTTAAGAAGAAAAAGTCAGTTGGAATCGACGGGATCTCGAACATTGTGCTAAGACATCTCCCCCTAGATGTGGTTAATATGTACACTATCCTGTTTAACAATGCTCTGAATAATGCACATTATCCGGAGCATTGGAAAACTGCGATTGTGCAACCCATATCCAAGCGAGGTAAAGATTCTTCGAATCCGTGCAACCTCAGGTCAATTTGTCTCCTTCCGAACATCAGCAAGGTATTCGAGAAGGTGATAAATAGAGCTCTGACCAATTGGACAGAGGACAAACATATTATTCCGGATAACCAATTCGGTTTCAAAGCGGGGCATGACACTATTCATGCCGCGTCGAAACTGGTGTCGGATATCCAATGGAACAAGAGCCAGAAACAATGTACGGGTGCCTGCCTGATTGACCTGGAGAAGGCCTTCGACACCGTATGGTTAGAAGGACTTTTTTACAAGCTCAATGGGCTAGGCATTAGTAAACCACTGCTGTACCTACTGTGTAACATGCTTACTGGTAGAAGGTTCGTCGTCAAGAATGGCAGTGTGACCTCTGCAGGTATTTTTGAAGTAAAAAATGGTCTCCAACAGGGTGCCGTTAATTCGCCGATCCTGTTCAACATTTTCTTGAGCGATCTAATAAGTTCTCTTCCTCACGCAATTGCGTACGCCGACGACTTGATCGTGTACAGATCAGGTAAAAAGATCGAGGACATCACTACTCTCGCGCAGGGTGACTTCGACTCATTCATGAGAAGTTGCGATGACTGGAAGTTGAATATCAACTTTCAGAAGTCGGAAACCATACTGTTCAGGAGCCCGTTGTATAAGGCTTCGGCGGATACAAAAAAGAATTGGCGAAAATTCTCAATTGTTGGGCGTCACGGGCAACCACTGGCGCAAAGGACTGTAGTCAGATACCTGGGGATCGGGCTAGATCATTATCTATATTTTAACAAACATGTAGATGCTGCTCTAGCCCGAGCCCGAGGCGCTTTCGCTCTTACAAAGAGACTGTTTTACAACAGCCAACTCGATGCGAGGGTGAAGGTAATCTGCTACATGGCCCTCATCCGGCCAATGCTCACCTATGGCTGTCCCGTGTGGTTCAACGTGAGTGCAAGCTTGATGGAAAAGATTCGGGTGTTTGAGAGGGCTTGTCTTAGGGCTTGCCTTCGCCTTTACAGAACACCAGAGTCCCAGTACAGAAAATTCTACTCCAATGAGGTTTTATACAACAGGGCGAACCTGATACGAGTGGACAATTTCCTGGTGAAATTGATTCGAGGCCACACTGCTAGAGCGATGAACTCGGCCAATAACCTGATCTCGGGGGCTTACTACCCCAATCCTCAATACCACGAAAGGGTACGTCATAAGGGCTTCGTCCCCCCAGAAGCATTCCTCCATTTAGACAAACACGGTCTGATACAAACTGAAAATGCGGTACCGCTCCTTCCACATCGCCCGTTCAACTGTGGATGGGCGACTCAACCACGACCGTTCCGTCGCACAACGTGCTGAGGAGGGTCTCCTCCGGTTCAGTACGGCGGTATCAAGGCGAGATGTTCGGGATGTTGCAATGCAACACCGAAAATTCTGGTGGCTGTGTAGCGAGGGGACTCCATCATCGAACCCTTTAGACCCTGGTTAGGCAAAGGGTAGTATAGATCCCCTTATGGGGCGCAGTCGGTCTCTGTCTTGCAGCGGATTATTTCTTAGTTCTGCTGCAACCTATGGCCGACCTACGTATTTTAGGGTAGTTTGTAAGCTGTATATATGTAAATAAAAAATAAAAAAAATAAAAAAAAAAAAAGAAAAAAAAATTACGTATGCACATTTGTACATGTGTGTACTTATGTGTATACCTTTGTAAATAGTATAAGTACATATATATATATATGTGCGTATATTATTATATATACATGTATATATGTATGTATGTTTAGATTAAGGTAGTTAAGGTAGTATGTAAGTTAGCAATAGGTTTTAAATAAAATCTGTTCTGCTATTAAGTTTTTTGAAAGTTTTCTTAATTTTAAATTGTTCAGTTAAAGGCATATAATATTAAGCACATGCATATGCATTGTTAGGTTAGGTTAAGTCGAAAGACATAGTATAAGATTAAGTTTAGCTTAGAGTGCCCGCCTAGGGCCAGTAAGTTAGAAGTAGTAACACTGTTCGTTCAACTAGTTTTAAGCATTTTTGTCTAGTATTTAAGTTATGTTATAAATTTATATTAATAAAAATGAAATTAATGGAGTTTTCAGTTTCGTACACCCAGCTGTTTGATGTCCTCTTTTTCAGCTGGGCACGCCATCGGAAGCGAGGTCGTCCTCTACCACGTTGTCCCTCGAGGTTGGACTAGAAGACTTTCCGAGCCAGAGCGTTGGTCTCCATTCTCTCTACATAAATGATCGGAAACAAACGCGCATATGGTTATTTCTTCTTGTGCATAGTGTATTCCCTGTCAGTACTGTATTTGAAAGACAAATACTTTTAGAAGCATTTCATTCCAATGGATATGATATGAACGTTGCTAAGTTACGAATGAGTGGCTCCTTTTTTACATTTCCCACATTTTCCTGCGGCACCACTGGTCACGAGGTTCAAATTCTCAGACAAAATGTCACGCAAATGTGATTTCAGTTGGTCGCAGCAAGTAAGAGAAACTTTAACTAAAATTCATTTGCTGACCTGAAAGTGTATTCGAAATTTTTGAACACGAGCTCTTTACAATTCCGCAATGGTCCTGCTGACAATGCCAGGGCAACCGAGCAACTTTAACCGGTGTACTGGCGAACATTTTCGTTCACTGCACACTCGCTGCATAATTCGGTGTTAATGAGACGGTTTGAAACGAGCGAATATTTCGACAGAAATTTATTTCATTCAGCGCGGATAAATTCCACGGTTTTGTTTTTTAGAACGAACATTAGCGACTTCTTTTTTGCGAAAGTTTTTCTTCAAATTTTATATTTTATGCGAAACAGCTCTGGTCACAGTCTGTAGAATCTGCAGCACCCCACCTCATTCTGAGTTTTGATCAGACACAATTATTAAACGCGAAAGAAGGAACGGAATTTCACTACGGTGCCTGTGTATACACGTATCATTAAAACATAAAACGAATTATGTCATTAATTCAAAAAGAGTTGCGGAAAAACCCATAAAACCGGCACTCATACAACACACTATCTATTGTTGCATAGGCAGTGACAATAAAACATTCAAACGAGGTGCCATTTGCAGGAGGTTAAACAACCAGCCCACACAAGAACATCTATCGGTTGGGGCTTCAACACAAAACAGAACAAAGCAAAAAAAAAGAGTAAATTGTACCCCCATTGACATTTTCACAATAACAATTTATTACTGTCATCCATCTAAGTTTATAATGTCAGCCGAATCGATAGGCATTGAGCATTTTTTACGACTCACAGCGGAACCTAAAAGTTCGTCATTTACCGCATGCGGTGTGCGGATGAGTACGATTCGGGCTTGGAGACCCGATTCCGATAAATTCTCCACGCTGATTACAATTGCCTGAAAAGTCGTAAATTCATTGTTAGAATGCGGGGGGCGGCTCTATTGGAGCTTGATTAGATTTGAATTTGAAAATGCTTAAAACTTCAACGACACTGTGACATGAGTACGTTCGCTTGGGTTGTAGGCATATGCCAAACTTTAGTTTTATTGCATAAACAATTGACTCAATTGTGTTCATGTGTTATCGCAGAGATGTACGAACGATTTAGTTAAAGTTTGGTACTTTCACAACAAATAAGGGATCCTATTCGGCTTCGTGGCCTTTCATTCTCTTCCACAAATATTCAACGATTGATAATGTTTTGAAGAAAGAAGCTAAAGTATGTAGTAGAAAATGTTTCTGTATTGTGCGAAGGTAGACTCCACTCAGGCTCCCACGACACGAGCAACTTTGACAATGCTCAAGACCTCTGCTCTGTCTGCATACAACTGAATGTCGGCATTGGTTCACCTCTGACTATAGTTGTTAATATTATTAGAATCCACTGACATACTGTAGATAACTTACATCCTGAGACAGCAGAACGGAAGACAATGCTGCTTCAGAAGACGCCTACAAGTAGGGAAAGACTTGAATAAACTGGGTGTGCACGATTGGCAACAGTTAACAAATGAAAACCCTGCAATCTTTTCCATCGTATCCACTCTCTGCTACGTGGTATGCATAAGTAAAGGGCCGATATTGATTTTGAATAAAACACAAATTATTTAGGAAATTATTGTCATTTATTTTTATTATGATAATATTGGTATGGTTCAATTATGTATGGAACAAAATATCGGCCAAATGGCCGCTGCGACCTAGGCGGCACACCTCCATCCGATGGTCCAAATTTTCGATGACGCTGCAGCATAATTGAGGTTCTATGCCGTTAATGTGCCGAATTATCTCATCATTTAGCTCTTGAATTGTTGCTGGCTAATCGACGTACACCTTTTCTTTCAAATAACCTCAAAGAAAAAAATCCAACGGTGTCAAATCACACGATCTTGGCGGCCAATTGCGGCCACGAGCCATTGTTTCGTTAGCTGTGTGGCAAGTGGCACCGTCCTGTTGAAACCACATATCGTCCACATTCATATCTTCCAATTCGGGCCATAAAAACTTTGTTATCATTTCACGATAGCGAACACCATTCACAGTAACAGCATGACCGGCCTCATTTTGGAAAAAATACTTTGCTCAAATTTGTACACGATTTTTCCGATTGTACGCACATTTGATTGTGTATCTTTCCATGGTTCAAATTGAGTGAGTCTGAAATTGAGAAATGTCAAATGAAATGCAGAAAAAAACTTGACGTTTAGGTAACGACCCTTTAAATGCGAATTAAAACATTTATACACCTCTTTGAACATAGGCGCCTGATTGATAATTATTCGGGTACCCTTAGCAAAGTTATGAAGGCGAGGTATTCAAACGTGCAGGTTGACGTGGTATCAAGAGAAGAGACTTCAGGAGGAGGCTTTAGACTGCTGTAAAAAGGCTATATGGTGCCTTTCAGGCAGAAACTATAGCGATTAAAGGAGCTCTGTCCTGGATAAAAAAATAAAATGTAATATCAAGTACAGTCATCTGTTCTGATAGCCAGGCAGTGATCAAATTTCTGAATGCGGTCACGTTCAACTCAAAGACTTCAAGTACTCAATGGAATGCCCAGTATTTTAGCATCCAATTTATGTGGATGTCAGAACACTGACATTCCCCAGAACTGTGAAGGGGACTAGCTCGCTAGAAAATGGATCAGAAGTATCCTTTCGAATCCCGATCCGACATCCATGTCTATCGGAACCGCAAACTCAGGGTTGAGACGGTTTATTCTCCGGCGCACAGTTGTGCAGAATGTCCTTAAAGCGGATCAAAAAATCTGGGAATATGTAGTCTCATTCGATTTACTTAATACGTGAAGTGAAAACCTAGGATGTTTCATAGTTATATCTTTAAGAACAAACAAGCAAACAAATAATAACTTTCATGTATCAAAAAGGAAACGGAAGTACAAACCTGCTGAGCCTCCCAGTGCCACTAATGAACATTAAGTGATAAAAACGAACCAGAACGGTTTCCTGCAACAAATTATTAATATCAAACACATGTTTTTTCTGGCTTGCCCCACTGTGGGTCGGTCATTTCATCGATGGCCGAGCGAACACCGTTACTATCAGTGGCGCCGGCTATCGTTCAATGATTTCAAACTTATGTCTTGTTGTGCAGATTGTCCTGTTTTGTTTTGACTATTAAAAACCAAACAACTAGAAAATCACCCTTGCCTTGCCATTCACTTTTTCTTACACATCTAATCAAATAATCTTCGGCTTCCACTAAAGAAGTCCGTTTACGAGACGTTGCTTGGATCTACAGCCCGATGGTATCCGCATCGAAAAATTCTGTTTCATTGCACTCAGAACGCAATAACTTAAAATGCTTTTGAAGATGAAAAAATTAGAAAAATTCGAATGTTTATCATATTTCAGAATTTCTCTCGATCTCTGATGTAAACACAACTTATGCCATTTTCCATAAATTACAATAGGGAATTATTGAAAGGGGATGTTTACATTTTTGACAGCCGACAGCCATCTCCCCTGTTTTGAAGGAATTTATTCCTACTTCATGGGAAAATAACACGCTTCACCTTAGGGACGGAAGAAGAGTCAGTAAGCTTTCGAATTTATCACGTCGTTCATTGTTATTTCCGATAAATTAGAACGACTTGCAGACTTTCAAAACTGACACAAAAATCCATTATAATGCACTTCCCTTGATTAAGCAGATGACAACTCGGTCCCCTAGCCAGCAAGCGCCAGGGCGTGATTCACCTCTCCAGAGCTTAATCAATTCCCAACGTGCAACACGTCAGACCATTAGTCATGAAGACACCGCGCTCTCCGTGCACGTTCCCAAATAATGTTTGCTTCAGTGTGTGCAATGGCACATTAGTGGGACATTCCTTGCATATCTAAACAAGCGGAAGCATGTACAAAACGTTAACCAAAACAAACAGTTCACAGTTTGAATCCGATCACGTTTCATTCACACAGCCAAGCCCGAGGCACTGCATAGCGGCTAGCACAGCACTTGACATCCGGCAGAGCAGAGAGGGACGAAACTCAAAAATTTATAACGCCAATTTGTTGTGAAACCTTATTAAACGGATCATAAACCTTTACTGGGTGTACATGTAATAATTTAAACGTGTAACCAAATTTACCATGCAACATTACACAGACCGAGCAACAATGCCTCTGCCATAAGCAGCACGCTCCGTGGCGTCCATCGAGGGGCGCTGTGCTCAAAGGCAATTCACATCGAGTTTGGTCAAATCGATTGGTGCTCCTTCGGAGATGTGAAACCCCAATATCATTTCCATTGTGGGTACTCGTAGCATCTCATCCATCGAATGGATATCCTCTCCTTCATCGGTTGTGCGCCCTTAAAAGCCAGACCGGGCAGCTACACAATTTCCTTTCATATCCTTAAATTTAAATTGACAGAAATGAGGCCGATGTTCTCTTTTCTTTCGCCTTTCGCCTTCACCCGCCACCGCCTGGGGCTTGCAGTGCAGCATCCCGACAGAGCGGGGTGGCAGTTGTTTGCGGAGAACGCCATGGATGGCTGGCTTGTATTTGCCTCCGACGACCACGGAGATACATTTTGCAGAATCAATCGGCGTGAAATAACCGATTTCATGTTACGAATACAAATGTCGAATAGTGTACCGCTCGTCTCTTCCGCACGGAGCTGAGGGTTGAATGTGCTTCTCGAGGGGGAGTGCTACACCCGGTGTGAGGTGATTTGTACCGAGCTAAGCACCATGAAAACACAGAACAACCAGTTATCGTTTGTGGGGAAATTTATGTCGACAGTTCCGGAAGGCACATCCTGTCTTCTAAGCAGGGAGAATGAAATTATGGACTTATGGCTGTGGTGTCCGAAAAGCACAGGCGCAGGCACTGGGCGTGCATACATATGTAGCTGCCAAGTAACATCCGTGTGACACCTTGTGTGTTGAAGAAGTTTCACTCACGCGGAGCATGGGCAGCTGGGTATCTTGTTTCCGGTAAATTATCACCAGTCACTGGTTTGATTATAGGCTTAAGTGTAAGGACTGTGGGAAACAATTTAACGAGGTTTTTTTGTTTTGTGTCGCAAGTTTTTTGTGTCTCACTGCAGAAGGTGTCGTCCTAGCATTTGGTTTGTGGGAATTGTAGATCTGTTAGCAGAAGCACACATTTGATGTTGACAAGCGCAGCAGTCTACCGTAACCAATAGAGTAAAACTCCTAGTGGGGGGGGGGGTATCTAGGACATTACTTGCGACAAAACGAAGGGCCACGTCTAATTATTGCAGCAAACTTCGCTTCTCTGTGCCACGCTGAATATTGAACGAGGGTTTTAAATCTAATCTAATCTGATGTACGATTCTGACATTGTGAAGGATTCCTCAGCTGCCGCAGCACTGCCGTAAACATAGATGTCTTTTAATTGAATTTTAGCTATCTGTCGAACTGCGTAGACAATGTGCGCCACAGTCAAAGCCAGCACCTTCTGATGGACTGGCTTAACAGGAATGGGATGAACAGGGTCTTGTATGTAATCTGCTTTGTACTTGGCGGTACGGATAAATTGCTTTTTCTATCTTCTGCTATCCTAATTAAGTGTATGCTCGAGATGTTCTGTTTGGAACTAGGTGGTGTACGAGTTTAGGGGACAAGAACAGCCCTGTCCGACGAGCTTGACCGTGCCACCACAAGCTTAGCCTATTTGAATAGAACTCAGAGAATAGTTCTACACCTGATTCTGTTGGTTCTGCTTTCTACCGAGCTGAGGTACATGACGTCGCTGAAAAGCTATAAAATATTACTGCCGAAATTGAGCGTCTTTTCTCGATGGCAGGACGTGCTTCATGCTTCAGTCCTCCGAACGCAACCATTATAGATTTAGTGTGTCCCTCCGTCAATTGAACTGAAATTACTTCAACGCATTGTCTAATAATCACAATTATTTCGTCTTAAATATTTGTACATCACGGAACCTTCGAAATGCGAACACTACCCTCACTTGACCAGCCTTAATTTTCAATCCACTTTAGCGGTGGTCTAGGGCCGACTCCGGTACGACGCTCTGACGGTTAAGTCTGCTATACTTGCACTTAGCACTTCAGTACACATTGTCATCAGAGTCAGAGGATCTGGGTGCTGGACATAAAAAAATCCTATGGCCCTAGCTCAAAATGAGAAAATTAACCGAGAGATCTCGTATCATCCTCCGTAGACTATCAAACAGCTATGGCACTCTACTCCCCGAAAGAAGGGAATGTCATAGCAGGCAGATGATCAGGGATTTTTACTTTGCAATCTACACTGATGGTTCTAAAACTGACGGGTGGTTTCTCTAACTTCCTACACATTTCCAAAGCCTACAGACTGCCAGACAATTCCAGTGTGTTCCAGGCTGAACTATTTGCGTGTTGTCTAGTCAGATTACACCTCACTACCTTGCCAAGACAGAAGGTTGCCATATGCTTTGATATCCAAGCAGCCATCAAAGCTATTGCTTCCTTTACTTCATATTCTAAACTAGTGCATGAATGCCGAGCTGAACTAGCGCCATTGGAAGGCCAGTTCAAAATGGCCATTATGTCGGTTGCTGATCACAGTGACATCCCAGGAAATGAGAAGGCCGATGTACTGGCACTTCAATGCTCGCTTGCACAGGAGTTGCTCACCTCACTACAAGCAGTCCAGACTGACAAGCTGTGCAACATTAAGGAACAACCGATCCAAATGCAAATGCTCTCCTTTGGCGAACTCCTCATGATATCGCTAGATTGGTGAACGTCTGTACGGAAACTGTACTGATACGAGATCATGCTTTCAAACTACGTATCCCACAAAACACAGAAGGGTGCATGAATATTGCTAATGAAGACTGGCGGTATATGACCTCCACAATTGTCATTCTGATTGCGGCTGCTGGCATCGTCAAATACTCCTTCGATGCTCGATCAATCGCCCCTCAAGCTGTTTAATTCTTTGATCGTCCAATATAATTCCACGGTTTTAACGACGATTTCTGGCATAACGACTTTATTTGGGCGACCGAACGCTTGGTGCCACTTGTGCTGGTACGACATTGAAACTTAAAGCACAGAGTCTGTGTAGTAATTTTCAAGCTTTTCATCGTTTTCGTTGATTCAAGCAAAATTAATGCTTATTCAGAACTCGACACTCACCTTTTTTCCCATTTTCGTTAAGATTCACGAAGTTATCGACTTTCAATTGCTGTTAAACACAAACTAAATTACGCAACTTGGATGAAACTTGACTATAGTCCAGAAATAGGTGGCAGTTGATGGGAGCAGTATTGTATTGCAAAGTTACTGCACGCAAAATTCAAAAAGTCACTAACTTATCTAACAACTCCATATCATCTTGTACAACACTACAGTGCTCATGTGCATTATCAACACTAAAAGTTCGCTTGTACCACGCACCAACAATGAACATTTAAAGCTTAAAGTAAGTAATCTTTTGATCGCTTAAATGGGTTTAATCCCCCGCATTTCAACTGAGTCAGCATTGGGTACCAGTTGTTTTTTTAATTATTCACTCACAAAGCCTCATAAAGGATAACTTTTAGTTGAAGTTCGGGGGCTTTAAGTATGTAGATACTAAAGGCAATACTTTACTCACGAAAAATACGTATGAATGGTGAACAAGCGGACGCTGATAATTCGTCGGAAATAAAACAATGCCATCCAATTAGTGATTGTCATGTGGAGCGGGTTTTTTGTTTGTGCTGATTCATATTGCAAGAGAAAACAATATCAATTTCGGTCAGTCCGTGCAATTCGTCATTCTATAAATAATAACTTCCACCGACGACGTAGGGAAACAGCGCACCATCGACAGATTTGACTGGCATTAGTTATGCAGCAGTCGTTAGTGATATAATTGACGAATATAAGTATATGGTGCTCATTTGTCAAAATTCCATGATTTCTTAATTATCCACACAGACTCGTGTTACGGCCTGGACGACCCTGTCACAAGCTGGGTCAAAATAAATTCGACAGCACACACGACGATAAAGGACACAATTTCATTACATGTCAATTTGTGATCCCATTTTATACGCCATAGTGAATGTGAACATTCTACCATGACATATTCCACAGCACAGCACAGCACTCCCTTGCCCCGTCCACCACTGAAAACATACGCAAAAATTCCAGCTTCACATGGGTATCAACTTGGGGACACCAAAGGACTCATAATGAAACATCATTTGTCAATTTCAAAACGAAAAGGGAATAACAATGGAATCACTAACCGGAGAAAAATGTTGAAGTTCGCTAGTAAAAGCCGGCAATGGTGGGTTTCCGCTTGGCTCTGTTTCTGATCTTTTTTTTTTTTTTTTTGTCTTGTTCACATTGTATATTGCTTCTGTCAAGTCCCAGGGACCTTGTTCTCCTTTATTGCTCTCGTTTTGGGGCTTTTATTCTTCGTTGCCGCTTCTGTCTGAGTCAGTCGAAACGAATAATAATAATTATTCCCATCATGTTTTACAATACCAATGGACACACACATATGAGTTACTGCGTAAGTCATCCAGGGGATGTGGCCGACGGGCGGTGGGGATTGCTGGAATTCTGTGACGGAATGCTTCGACAATTGTCATATGTCATTCACTAACTTGAAATGGGGTGTTTTTTCGTTTTTTTTTTTGCATTTTATTCTTCAGGGGTTTTCGTCCCACAATTGTATGGAGTTTGTTACGTGCCAGTGGGGCGTAGGAAACTTTTTGACATATTTTCACCGGCCTACGAATCTCATCGGCAGTGCAGTGAATGCGGATGCAGTGATTCGAGCTTTGGTCGCAATGTGAGCTATATTTTCAACAATGAGTCGAAGTTCTACGGCATTGGTTACAATAGACACAATAGATTCACAACAATAACTGATTACGCTTGGAAATCTGAAGAAAAAATGTGAAATTTCTAAATGCAAACCAGGCTATAGAATGGCGTCAGCTGAGCGAGAGGATTCATTCGTCCACTGAACGAGGCAGCGAATGTTGACCTGAGGTTGATGGCATTTAACCCTTTAAGAGAAGTGAAGGCAAAAAATCCTAAGAGTGTTCCTCAAATATCTATTTATGAAAGATTGCAGCTTTCGAGTGGTGCCACTTTCCAGCTACTCTATTCATAAGGCAGCACCGATTCCACGTCGCAGCGTGATTCTCAAGATTTATCAGATCATGGATAGCATTCCGAACGCAGCCTTAGTCTTCCCGATTCTGCATCTAGAATCACAGTTCAAACATCCAGTTCAGTGCCATCGCAGTAAGCCGAGACCACACTTCCTAAATATAGAAAGCTATTAACTTTGTCTACTTCCTGTTCGGCAATGTTCAGTTGAGCGCGGGTGTTACAAATGCTAAGGGCTTTAGTTTTGGCTGTACAGTAAAGCGTCGATTAACCGTAATGTCAGTTATACGAACACAACATCGGAAGCAAATGGACGTCAGCAACCCGAACTCCAATCAACTGCAGAGTCAATTATCCGAACTAAACGTTAAAAGGATAAAACAAAAACTAACTCTTTAACACATGCATACGTGCGTACTCGTAATTCGTATGTGCCTACTATCCATTTGAACTTTGTTCATTTTATTGTGGTTCAGTTAAGAAAATCAGTTTTTAAGATGCCATCAGCAAGAAAAAGGAACCGAAACATTTTATCAATCGGAACAAAGGTAGAAATTATTAATAGACTGGAAAAAGGTGAAAGTGGATCTTCGTTGGGGAATATGCTTGATGTTGGAAAATCAGCAGTGTCTGAAATCAAAAGTCAAATCGACTTAATTTTGAAATTTGCGCCGGAGCTAGACACATCGGCTACGCACATGACTTTTATTCGATTCGCTTATGTGTTCGATCATCCGAATTTTTTGATCCAATTTGGACCACCCTTGGCCACAATTAGTTCGTATAATCGACGCTCTACTGTATTTATTTTGAGCCCCACTTTGTTTGCCTCTGCTTGTAGATTGTGGGCTATCAAGTGAAGGTCCGTTTTCTAATGTGAAAGTAGACAAACATCGTCAACTCAGTCAAGGTGTCATCGAATAACAGAAAATGCTGCACAGAGTACAATAAACAAAAGTGTTGCCAATATGCATCCTTGAGGGACTCCACTTTGCTTACCATTGTGTAAGATATGACACTTACAACCGTCACATGTTGTCTTTATAATAGCTGTGAGTTTTTTTTTTTTTTTTTGGAATGCCTCTCCTATGCTCCAACCAGATTGCATCTTGATTCAAGATATCAAAAGCCTTCTCGAAGTCATGCTTCCCACTAATAAATCGTTATCGGACTGTGCCTGCGATTGTCATACACGCAACTGGCACGAATTGACAAGACGAGACAAAACACTTGCTTTTACCAATTTCTTCTTAACCAATCGGCAACACACCGCTTTTCAATTTAAGAAATTAATTTGCAAACTTTCAACGTTTCTGATGGCGTTGGTTCGATTTCGATGGTCTCCCTATACAGACCCTCTTAGCATTTTCACACGATTCACTTTGTCAGGAGTCCATCCATCATGCCGATTGCATTTTGTGAACATTCGCTGGGATTATTGCTTCTTCTCCTCGCTTATACACAAGATAAAAAAATATGAGTGCTACGAATCCTTTGGAAAATTGAATGTTATTCGCGTTTACTTCGTTTGAAATTTGTGAATTTTTCTATTTTAATCGTATATCCCTACTCTACCATCAAATCGAATAAATTCAATCCATTTATTTTCTTTTCAGGTAAGTCTACATGCCAAGATGTATTCCATTCGCATCCACGTAAGTGAATAACCACCGTCAGACGCCGACGCCCCCTCATAAAACACTCTTAATCCGTACACAAAATCAAAATCTCCTGCCAACAATCTGACGGTTACCTAATGCAACAAACTTTCTTCTCCCTAGCACACCGATCAACGCGAAATTGTTTCCTTATCCAATTTCTAACCGGACAATTTATTTTCCAATCTCTACACGGATAGCTGGGATACTCAAACTGGTATCGCTCACCCCACCCCCCCAACCACTCCTTTTCTAACGGGGCATGAGTAAACTTTCGAATAGGCACATTTATCTAAAGTTTTTGACCTTTGCGCTCAGAGTCTTTACATGTAGTCGCACATCCTTCACATCCTTTTTTTTATATTTCGAGCACGATTTCGCTATTCATTTTTCGTCGAACTCGTAAAATAGCAAAAATATATAAAACTTTTACATCTACTCGTTTTCGTATCGCTAACTCAGTCAGTATTCGAGTATATCCATCGGCCAATTTAATTTTATTATTATTGGGGCGCATTCATATCGTTAGCTTTCGCTTCTTCGCGTTCTTTTTCCTTTTTTTGTTTGACAATTTTGTCGAAGTAAGCGAAATACTAGTAGTAATCGTGTTCCCAGCTTGAATGGCATCGCTTCACTAAAATTCACAGAAGCAACACAAAGATAATAAAATGCGAAGATATTTAATAATAAATACGCCGCGGGACGTAGGTATGATTGTAATGTCCTTGTCCCATAATAGTTATTCTGCTGACAATCCTTGAAGCAGAACAAAAAAAAAAAAAATAAATAAAACGAACATTTCGCTGATTGGAGATACTTGATTGAAGGGGCGTTACAGGCCAGACAGAAAATATATTAAACATCGTACTCGTATCCAGCCTGCGGCTGGGGAGAGGGGAGCCTAGCTGTCGGCAACCATATAACGATTTGTTGTACATTTCTATGCAAATGGACTGACGATTTCATTACCGGCAAGTTGTTAGCTAAATGTTTGCAGTTTCTACTGATTTTTTCCTCCCCATCCCCCTCTCTCTCTCTTACACCATCCAGCTAGAGTATAAAGCACATTATGGTGTTTACTGGATGGACTTTGTTAAATTAAAAAAGTTGACTTAGCCATTTGATGTGGGAATCGAGGCGACTTTCAGTTGCGTCAGTTGATGGAATCGCTTGGATTTCATTTTTTATGGCGAGAAATTTTAAACTTTTCTGATTGAAACTAGACGGGGGTTGGGCATTGGAAATTACGTGACCGCCGTGTTTAACACGAGATTCATTCGGTCGAGATGAGATTTTGGCTATATAGGGCGACATGTTAATTTGCCGTAAAGCTCTGCTGTGGGAGAAGCGTGCAAAGATTAACTTGAGCGAGTCGTGGCTTTGTTTTTCCAAAAGGTCGGCAGAGGTGGGATAAGTGAAGGATATCAATTTAAAAACAAAAAAATTCAATCAATTTGAGCTAGTTGAACAAATATCGTTAACAGTATGAAAAGTTGTGACGATGAAAAAGTGACCGTTGTTTTGGTAATTTGCTTTTCAACTTCCATTCCGTGTTGCATACGTTATTATAGAGAAACATGCGTTGATTCCTCAGTGCTGCGTGTGTTTTGTGACATCTTTTCTTCATTCATTGATTCTACATGTCGCATCGATTTCGAACATTTTAAAGAAGAAACAACATACAGTGGGCCGGATCATTGGTTTCCATCCGCTCTGCATGACCTAGCCATCTAAATCATTGGATCTTCACTCTTCTGACTAAGTCGATGTCTCTGAACAGCTCGTACAGTTCGTTCTTATATCTTCTCCTCCACTACTCATCTATGCAGACTTCGTCGCTTTTGAGAGGTCATGTGTCTGTGCCATATACCAGGACTGGGACGATTCTTCTTCTTTGTTAAGCGCTACAGTCCGGGGTGGACCTGGGTCTCAACCAACAAGCCAGCCAGCGCGATCTTTTGCCAGATGCCTCCAATTGCACACACAAGGACTGGGACGATTAAGGTCTTATAATTGCTATCTCTGCCCAAAGAAGCAGCGATTGGCAAGAGTTATTCTTCGTTTGATTTCAGCGCAGTTGTATTTTCATGTATAATTTGGAATGCGCATCTTAGCCTTTTGTATACATTTTTTAGACTTTCACTGTACGGCAGGAAAGCCGCATTGTCGGGCAACCTTTGCTGTCTACAGGGTGGGCCATCTATTGTTTTTTTAATCATAAGTTCATAAGACAGCTGTTTCCCGCTCAACAGAAAGTCGGTATCATACCTCTGCGGAACGAAATCAGTCGCTTTACGCTTGAACGACATTGGGAAATATTGAAAACTATTTCCAAAGTGAGTGCTGTGTAGCCCAAACTGTGCGTTTTTCGAAAAGAAGAAGTTTTGGCCGAAATGAAGCAAGCACCGCGACTGTTGTATGCAAGTTTGTGCAAAAAGTGAATGAGACTGGTGTGCTCGTGGACAACACTCAAGGTGCCCGTCGTCGCACAGATGAGAAAGTGGCAGTTGCTGGGAGCAACGTTTCGGTCAACGGTTAGCGTTACAGAGCCATGTTAACCGGCTTTTTTTTTATTGAAATTGAAAATATGGATTTGGACAACCTCCAGTTTATGCAGGATGGCGCGCCATGTCACACAGCCCATGCCACAATCGCTCTTTTGTGCACCAAATTCCTAAATCATGTTATCAGCTGTCTTGGCGATATTGTATTGGCCGCCTCAGAGTTGCGATTTTACCCCTTTGGACGCCTTTTTTTGGGGAACCCTGAAGGAGCGATGTTATGCCAACAATCCGCATACGATTCAAACACTTAAGGCTTATATCATCCAAGCAATTCGTGAGCTACAGTCCAAAACCATCAATAAGGTCTTGGGAAATTGGGGTGACATAACGCGCTGCTGCGAAATCAGCCGATGCAGCCACTTGAACGACGTTGTATTTCATAATTTTGCCATAATACATGTATAAAAATTAATTTTGTTATTTTGTATTTGGCCCACCCTATATAAATCCCTCTTTCGCACTCATTTGAAGCCATCCAAAATATGTGCAGTGGAACAGGATTCATACGAGTTCTTTCGGCCTTTCGTCGGTCATAAGTTCAATCTTTGACAAAGGCCCGCAAATGCCTTTGTCGAAATCAAATTCAAATTGCATTTTTTAGTCGTTTTCATCAAGATTCGTGAACACTGACTTACATTACACTTGCATGACCGCCAAACAAAAAATCGATCACCTTACATTCTTATCGCCAAACAACGCCGTCGAGATTTGTGGAAAGACCTTAAAAAGCACGTGATCCGCAGCATGTGTGTATTACTTACTGGTGAACAATGCGCTCACTGCTGGTGCCCGTTATGAAAACAATAAACGTGGTAAACGAAATCAGCATGTTTCGCAGCAAACTTTGCCTTCTGCAGCTTTTCAATCAAATTCAAACGTGGTGTATGTATTTTGCAATCGTTTCCTCTCTTCTTCATTCCGGCATCCTGGCTACGACGGGTGTCGCGGTCGTTGGCAGGAACTATGGTAGCGTACTGGTCAATATCTCTATGACGCCGCCATTTTTCATATTCTCATTCTGGTCAAACGGATTGATTCAGCTTTCTGAGAAAACCATACATCAGGAACGGCATTCGTTTTGCTGTCATTGCCATGCATGGTTTTTGCTCACCGGGATGCAATGAAAAGATTCTCACACACCACCCAGCGAGCTCATCGGCTTCGCAATGGTCTGAAATGCCACACCGATGGTTGGTGAGATGCATGTAAGCCCTTTTCGCTTAAAGCTGTCTTTGAGCAAAGAGTGACTAAATCGAGGGATTTAATTTCGTCATTTTTTCATTTTCTTTTGTTTTGCCTGGAAGATACTGCATTTCTTAGGCAGGTGAATAGCAGTCCGTACTGAAATAAACACTCAGGCACCCAGGCCGACATTTGTGATCTGTTCGTGGAGTATATCTGATGTACTTTCAGTTAATAAATCATCTCGGGGAAGAGAACTTTTTATGAAATAGAGTTGAATGGTTTTATAACCACGCGATGAAGTCGCTCCTTTGCAGGCCACATACCTTGTCATCCTCTTTGGATGGTGCCACAGTCCGGGCTAGACATACACCAAAACCACCTTTCGGCCACTGTTACACATGGATTGCGGCTGTGACTTCTGCAGAAGCTGCAGAGACGAGGCAGAAATGGAGTCTCTCCAACATCTGCTCCGCGAGTGACCAGCCCTAGCAAGGAAAAGATGACAGTTCCTGCGAAAACACTTCTTTGTAGAGCTCGATGACTTAAAAAGGTTGAACTGAAAAACCTCCTAAGACTCATTCGTGAACCTGGATTGTCTTAGGAATAAGAAAGGTCTCGCTGCAAAATTGACCCAACACGTTGCCTCGGTCGTAAGGTCTGGATCTGGGTGGTCTTAACCAACAAGCCTCTCCAACAAGCGCGGTATCAGAACCATTTAAAGAAACAGCGGTTATTCAGGAGTTATAGATGAAGGATGTGCCTAAGGCAGGCATTAGACGGGGTAGTTAAAGTTCTAAAGTTTTTCTGTAGCTTTGCAGACAGCAGTCACAATTAGGCCCGTTGTATTACAACGCGGATTCATTTGACCCTATTTCATAAGCAAGTTAGTGCTTTTGATGAAACATTAGGGATGACTGACGCTGATGCTACTCATTCTGATTAGGCTGAGTGAGCGTTTAGGATCGAGACTGATAATTGTTTAGTGATGATTTATCACGTGCCAGTGACCACCTACGATTTGCATGTGCAAGCGTTTCACGCTTCTTGGTTTGCAGTGGCAATTGGCATGAATGGCAGATCTCTATCCGGAAAGATTACAGAGACTGTGCCTTTCTAGAGCATTTGTTCGCTTTTCACAATGCTCTGGAATGTCACAGTCTTCCCCGGCACCCACATAATTTGGATGCCAAAATACTTGACCATCTCAAGAGATTAAAGGCAATTCAGGGGGATTATGTGTTAAATGTGGCCGCACTCAGAGATTCGATCGCTGCCGGGCTATCAGAACAGATGGCAATATGTGTACTTGATATTACATTGCTTTTTGTTTGAAAGAAGTTTTGAAATAAGCTACAGTGAGTAGGTAATGATAGTTCGATATTTAGATCCTTTGAGTACAGACCCGCACTCACGCCTTCACCCACTTTCTATCCATCTGTGAAGATTCGCAGGGGGTTTGTCGTCCAGCGCCTGGTGGTCAGACTTCCAGTATAATCTGGGGGCGGTGATGGTTGAGTAATGCTTCTCGAAAGGGAATTGAGTAATGATTCTCGATGAGATCGATGTCTACTTGGGATAGTGGAGTGTCCAGAACGGCGTTCTTTCCACATATTCAGCGAGGTCAGTCTGATCGGCTTGTTGGCCGATGTCTGTCTGCCGATATAACCTACCGGCGGAGTATGTAAGATGCTGAGGAGGGGATTGTCTTCAACCCTGTTACACACGCATGTTATCCGCTACTCCCTATCTAGGGGTTTTGCAGTTGATGTTCTTTTCGAGCGCAGTCCATCAAATCGCGATGCATAGAGCAGTATGGGTCTGATTTCTGATGTATTCACTGTGTACCATGCGGGTCTGTCCCCAGTTGCGTTTTACTGCGGTATAGAGAGGTGGAGGCTTTCTTGACATTATCCGGATATTGGGTTCCCAAATACTACTACTACTATATCTAGCGTTGTCGCTTAGCTTTAGCGACTCATAAAGGGAGGTTCAGAGTCAGAGATCTTATATCTTCTGTCGCAGAGATTGACTCGAGTTTAATAAGGGCCGACTGCATAATATTTCTAATCGTGGATATATATTTCCCAGAATCCACAATAGCAACATCATCTGCGTAGACAATGACCACGCACCCTATCCTTTCGAGTGTCAACAGAAGTTCATCCACAGAAAAGAGAGACAATCTCCTTAATTACTTCAAAATAGTATCGATACCCGTTGCCCCGTTGCCCCGAAAGCGATACCCATCAACAGTTCCGTCAGCCATCCAATGAATGCACTTTTTCACGCATACGCCATGCTCACGTCAAACACGTACTCCAGCTCAAATCAAACATTTAAGGGATGACAGACTCTGAAAACGATCCCGTGTATTTTGACATCCATCAATTAAATGCCCTCATTTTGTTGACTAGTATCATGTGCCATCAGCCAGCGGCTATTGACTTCAAATGTGAACGAAAAATAAAAATCCTCTCTGATTTATTAATTGTGGGCGTGTGCTGGATATTGAAACTTTAATGAAATAAAACAAATACGGATGGACGGACAGCTTTAAGCCATCTCATGAAAACACAGTTCAGGCATTATGGCTTAGTCCCTGTTTACGGTGTCAAATCTGTTGTGAGTGATGAGAAACATTTTAATTGTGAACATTTTCACTCACTACGTGAGCCCGGAAGGATGATTTAGATTCTCGTTGCTAGCTGCATTAGCAACGCTTCGTATACAACTTGGACTTTTGTCGTATCTGGCTTAAGGTGAAGGAGGGGATTACTTCTCAGAAGGTATTAGAATCTCCATGCCTCAAGTGGCTTGTTTTCAAAGTACACAAATATGCTTCTGTAATTACATACAGGGTGGGTCATCTACTTTTTTTTTTCTTAAATCATAGGTTAGTTTTACACTGACAGCTGTTTCCCGCTAGAAATCTTGACAGTTAGTCAGTATCATAATCCGAGGAACGAAATCAGTCGCTTTACGCTTGAACGACGTTGGGAAATATTGAAAACTATTTCCAAAGTCAGTGCTGTGTAGCCCAAACTGTGCGTTTTTCGAAAAGAAGAAGTTTTGGCCGAAATGAAGCAACCACCGCGACTGTTGTACGCAAGTTTGTGCAAAAAGTTAATGAGACTGGTGTGCTCGTGGACAACACTCAAGGTGCCCGTCGTCGCACAGATGAGAATGTGGCAGTTGTGGTCTTCTTCGAGAATGAGGCTGGGAGCAACGTTTCGGTCAACGGTGAGCGTTACAGAGCCATGTTAACCGACTTTTTTTTTTTATTGAAATTGAAAATATGGATTTGGACAACCTCCAGTTCATGCATGATGGCGCGCCATGTCACACAGCCCATGCCACAATCGCTCTTTTGTGCACCAAATTCCTAAATCATGTCATCAGCTATCAGTTATCAGCTTCAGAGTTGCGATTTTAGCCCTTTGGACGCCTTTTTTTGGGGAACCCTGAAGGAGCGATGTTATGCCAACAATCCGCATACGATTCAAACACTTGAGGCTTATATCATCCAATCAATCCGTGAATCACAGCCGGAAACCTTCAACAAGGTCTTGGAAAATTGGTGTGAACGCAAAGCTAACCAAGGCAGCCACTTGAACGAAGTTGTATTTCATAATTAATTGGAATATTTGTCCTTACTAATAAAGCTATAATTCATGTAAAAAATTTAATTTTGTTCATTTTATTGGCTTTTTAAAAAGAAACTTGTATTTGGCACACCCTTTATTTAGGGACACTGAACCACACTGAATCTTAGAGCATTTCCTGTGTGTGTGTGTCGTGTCCACTGGCCCGTTTGTGGATTTATTTCTATCAGCGGTAATGGTGTGGGTTTGATTAGCCACAATCACATGGCATTCGTCAGTGGAGAACTGAATTCTCCTCTCCCCTCCCCCCCCCCCCCCCCCCCCCCAATTGTGCGTTTGGCAAGATTGATATGCCGATACAGGAAACAAAATGCAAATAATAGCAAATAATACAATTATTATTCGCTAACTGTTTCCCCATAAGTCACCCTCGGAATTGATTAAAGAAATTCGCTTCGTTGGTATTTGAACCCAGCCACCGTGTGGTTGTGTGTCGCGGCAACGCGTTCGGTAACGTCAGTGCTCGTATTTCACCCTACGTCGAGAATGTCTAGGACAAAATTAAGATTTTATCTTTAACTTAATTCTCAGCTAAGGGTATAAATACATAATGGATATGCTCGCCTTCCTGCCGTTCCACAGGGCGCGCTGTGCCGCGCACCAGAAGCAGGGCTGAATAATTTGCTCCACTCGAGTACATGCCGTTTTCGGGAGACGCACTCAACTGCGGCAGTGCGATGGGTCTCTTTGAGTCTCTTAAATACGCGAACATTAACTTACTGAGGATTATGTAAATATGATTTTTGTTTGTGATTTTTAATCAAATGAAATGCTCGATTATTTATTTAGCTGTATTGCCTTTGCTCTCTCGTTCCAAGGGGGCATTCGTCATTGAAAGGAAATTATGATATCCATCGCAAGCATTAATTGCTACAATTAGGAAAGCAGCCTTTCTTTTGCCGGGCCTTCTCTTCACTCCACTTCACGAACCAGTCTCCGACGACGCTAAGCACGTCTATCCGACGATGGCTGGGCTAAGGAATAAAGGAAGAAGCGGGCTCTCTAATTTCCGAGCGCCATTAGAGACACAAAATCGTCATGCATCCACTTTGTGCACCGACGGAATTACGAAAATCAATTATCGCAGAAAATCTCTCAACATTAGTTTTACATTTTTCAATTAAGATAACAAAAAAGGCAACATTTCGCTCTTCCCCGTCGTCGTCCTTTTGGTGGTGTGCTGCTGCCCAAAAACTTGTTCATTCCTGTTTCGGCTATTGGACCGAAATTACACTCGTTTTGTGTGCGGCACACTCCGTCGCCGCCGCGCCGCTCTTTATGAGGCACCCAACTGGGCGAGCGCCGGAAATTGAGGCTAACGTTTGAAGGACTTTTCAAATATAATTCCGGATGTTTATAATGAGAGGACGATCATAAGGAAACAGCAGGGCGCTTAATAGATACGAGTATGCAGTGTTCCTCGGGCGTGGGCAATCTTATTTCGCTCCTTTCATTCGCTAATGAAACTGAGATTTTAAGTGGCGCGTAACTTGTGGGTCCACGGGAGGATTGTGCGTAATTGAAAATGGCAGTACTTCCAACTGGGTGCGCTCACTTTAATTGATTGCGTATTCGAATCGAGATAAATTAATTACCATCTCAGTCTGGTTTGATTTTTGAGGTAAATTCACGAGAGGAGAGAGGAGCGTGTTTCGGTTACGTGGACAACGAGTGTTTGGCAATATTTAAGGTCCATTAAGTTTTATTCGAAGGGGGACGTTTGCGTGGCCATTAATTTGACGGAGATATATTTTACGATTGCTATTCATTTGGGCTCCGAGTGTTCCGGTGTTCCGGTGCTTTGGGATATAATTTATGAGCCACGTTCTTGGCAGAAGTTTATCTGTTCGGAGATTGAAAAGGCTCGTCTTCATTATGGACCTAAATGAGTTACACAGGATGTTGTTGTTGGGGCGGAGGGGTTGATTAGTTTTGCTTACCGTGAATTTGATATGATTTTCATATCAGCTTTCTGCTGATTGAGATAATCGTACGCGGTGTTATTTTAGCCATTCCGTCACAATGTTTGTCTGCACGTTTTCCGTCTTGTACAACTATCAACAGAAACGACGGCTTGTAGGGTTAGGTGCACCCAACACCAAGCACAGCGTAAGGGAATGGGGTCACTTATCGTGTGACGTTGTCGTGGTATAATGAGCTATGTTGGAGCCAATCGCAGCAGAACTTTGCATGAACAATGCATGTGAACATATCCCAAAATCGATAGGCACAGGGGGTAGTAAACAAAAAATCTAACAAAATTTACATCACCAACAAATGGCCCTTTTAAGATTTGCAACGCTTTTGACGCAGGTTACTCTTGAGATTGTTCAAGTAATCAAACCCGTCCATTTCTTGATAGATGATAGATGCTGCATATGTCCCCGAATATACTACGTTATTAACCCGTGTCTTTGCTTACTCTTGTGATGTGAATTTTGCATCATTTTTGGTTTATGATCCCCCTTGCCCTTGCCGGCTATTCTTAGGAGTCCCGTTTCAATGTAATTTTTGTTGAAAAAAACGACAACTTTATGCCGCCTACTTACTTTTGTGAGTGACTGTATGTGAAGTGAGGAATTTCGTTGCCTCATTAGCTGCACCTCGGCCTACATCATCTTCTTCATGCACACCTGTCGCAAGAAGTCAAGGGAGTCAGACGACTTCATTAAGTATTCAACATCATTCGGCTTCAAATGAAGTTACTCAATAGTCTTGTCAAAAAATTGTATTATTCAAACCGAAATTGTGTCCGAACAAAATCAACCTGGAACATTAAAAGCATTCCATACAGTTGAACAGTCTCTCATTCCAAAGTAAATGTTAGCGTTGCCTACGATACGACGGTGTGCTGTCAATTCTGGGCGATTTGTTTTCGGTCCTTCAGATCATAAGTTATATGAAGTTATGTCTCATTACCTCATTGTCACCATCTGTCTGTTAAAGGACGTGGTTAAAGTCCTTCTCTTCCCAGTCGAACCTTTACCGACTCAAGTTCATCAGGAGTCATGCTTGAACAGCACTGCTCCTTCCCTCTTGAGAATCAACTTGTTACAGGAGTTTTCGTCGTAACTTGAGCTTAAGCCATTGCCTTCAGCGTATAGCTATCTCTCCTTTTTTTGTGGACCCAGAGCTAAGTGGCCTGCTAAGCCACCCTGTTAGTTGAGAGCGCCCATTTTATTTGGTCTCTTGAGTTACGGTCATCAACGCAGAAACATCACCTCATCCAGTCTAGCTCAGTTCCCTCGACATTTGCTGTGCATCATCTGACTCAAATCAATCTCTCGAAAGTTGCCAGCAATTAATGGACAATACGCGAACGAATTCTCCCATTTCTCGTTACTCGCTAACTTTTCTAACTCAGCTAAATTCAACCACAAAATACACCTTTCGCGAAGCGCAATCCAGCTGTTCAGACTCCTCACACTGACTGCTTTGTTATTCGTCGGTTTTTTTGTTCGTTTTAAATCAGTTTGGCAAGGCCTCGTGCTATTGTTGTCGATGCCACTGTGTTCATCGCCAGCGTTGTTCGCGGTTGTCCCTGTCATCCTTGTCGTCGCTGTCGTCCAAATTGCGTGCCTGGAATTCCTAATTGCATTTTCTATGAATAAAAACAATTTTCGCGAAAATTGTGGTTTCTCCTTTGTCATAACGTAATTTGTGTCTGAAGTTTGAAGCAATAGAATTCCTTCTTTCGAAGACGCCGCGCCGCCATCGCCGACACCCCGGCAGCCGCCGTAGCCGTCGCCGTCGTCATCGTCGTCAAGATGACGTGGGTTAATTGAGATTTTAGAAATACGAACATTTCTTTTTGTGTACTTCCTCTGTTCAATGACAACTGAACACTTGTGCCGAGAGGAGGGCGGCTCTGTTTAGCATAATTGATGCTACGTACTATCCGAGAAGAATGGTAGGACAATGAAAACAAGATTTCACACAAAGAATCTCAAGGTATTGTGCTTGATTCACCGGAGGGTTGGATGTTTACTGTGAAACACGATCGTAGCAAGGGTATGTATACTTTTATTTGCTAACCTCGCAGGAACGTGCTTTCTTCGGTACATCGGAACGAACTAAGTCCAGGACTGTTTCCCGGTAATTCCTTTGTTTAATTTAAAATAATCTTTTTGATTCGGTGTTCTGTATTCATTAATAGATTTAAGAAATAATGAACTATAGGGTGTGCCTTACAATTCGCACGCTCTGTAAAGTGAACAAGGTCGCTCGTATGAACAGGCATGCGTTTAATTAGTCTACTCAATCGCGAGTCAATCAATTCTAAATGAAAACTTACATTATCATAAGTATTGGAACCTTAAAAGATGTCTTGAAACTCATACAAAGAGTAAAACGTCTGCTTGACATCTAAGTTTCTAAAACGCGAACCGTTTTTAAAGTACCTTCACCGACCGTCTGTCACACTTTCATCGGCTATTTGATTATGGAGCGATCTAGATGAAATAGTGGAATTATACAGTTTTGGCGAAAGTAGGAGTATTTGAAGAAGCCACCTTCTCTACAAATAAAGAAAGCTTGATACAGTGGCTCACAATTAATCTCGCACAAATGTCAGTAAAAATGCAAAATGAAAAAAAAATGTGCAATCGACAGACATGTACTGTTTTTTTAAAAAAAAATTAGTAGACTCTTCCGAAGTCGAATTTCTTTCGAACTCAAATTTTTCTCTGAATTTAATTTTCGACGACTGGGCCACACATTTCGGCAGAAACGGGAGCTAACTCTAGTTTTAATTGAATTTAATTTGCAGCCAATCGGCAGGACTTCTTCATGATATAAAGTGAAGCATCTCATCGGACACCGCTTTATAAGGGACACCTCTCTTTACGGACAATCCGGCATAGGAGACACAATTCAAGCGTGTTGTTTGTGTAGCCTATTCGGGCACAAGTGCTCCACCATTGTTTCCAACATTATTGAGCATGTCATTTGTGGGGACCTAGAGTCTTAATATGGTCATAACCATCCTGTAGGCCGGGCCCAGTGAGTAATGTTCGAGAGGTCAATATATTAATTTTTATATTTTCCTTTTTTTTCAAACTTCTTTATAATGTCTGCATTCTTTAGTGTCTTAACTAAAGGGTGATTTTTTAAATCACCCTTTAGTAGGAAAGTTTTTCAAAAAAAAAACACATAAAATTCAGAAAAATGCATAAAATCTTTATTTGAATCGATAGTACGGTCCAAATAATTTAATGTTTGAAGATTATTTCATGCAAATGTTGACCTTGACTGCGCCTCAAATGGTCCATCCGCTTAGTCCAATTCTGGCATACTCTTTCCAACATTTCGGCCGGTATCTCATGAATAAATGCTTCAATGTTGTCTTCCAATACGTCAGTTAAAGCGGGCTTGTCTATATAGACATGAGCTTTAACATAGCCCCACAAAAAATAGCCTAAAGGCGTTAAATCGCACGATCTAGGCGGTCAATGACCGGTCCCGAACGTGAAATAAAATGTTCACCGAACTCGCCCCTCAATAAGTCCATTTTTGCGCTTGCTGTGTGGCATGTGGCACCGTCTTGTTGAAACCACGTGTCATGCAAGTCAAGCTCTTGCATTTTGGGCAAACAAAATTGAATATCATCTAACGGTAGCGCTCACAATTCACAGTTACGTTACGATTCGCATCATCTTTGAAGAATTACGGTCCAATGCTGCCACCAGCCCATAAACCGCACCAAAGTGTGACTTTTTCTGGATGCATTGGTAGCTCTTGCAATGCTTCTGGCTGATATTCACTCCAAAATCGATAATTCTGCTTATTTACGTACCCATTGAGCCAAAAATGAGCTTCGTCGCTTCGAACGCGATGAACCGCGCGATGAACTTTCTTAACAGAGCATGCATTTTGATAATAAATTTCAATAATTTGCAAGCGTTGTTCGTTTGTAAGACGATTCATGGTTAAATTATAGACCAAACTGAAGATATTTGACAGTGAAACAAAACACGAAACGTGCGTCAGCTGTTTAAGCCAGTGTTGCCAAAAAGATAATAGCTAACAAATCACCCTTTACTAATGAATGTGGGTATTGTATTCTTGATAAATTTTGATACAAATCTTTAAGAGACACATATTTGCGAAAGTGAAGAATGAGAGAGTCTTACAAACACCACATACTACACCGCTCTGGACAACCTCCCATAACATCATACCACATCATGCCGGTCACAGTTGTGATGCGTTTCTCCCTTACCCACACGCAACAACAATGCCTAGTTACTCTCTCTGCATGATTTGCTTTCAATTAGGCGCGCGTTTTTAGCTTGGGCATGCTTAATCATTCGATGCAAGAGAGAACCGAATAAGCAGTGTGCTCGCTTTGGCCTGGGTCAGCTAAAGAGGGAGACATGCGCATTTGCGCGCGTGGTTTTGGCGTTAGCACGCTATGCAACCAGCACCTGTGCATGCACTAATTGACCTACAAATAAATATATTAGAGCCAATATGGTGCATGATGCACTATGCCATGTTTTATATGTAACTCGTGGATTGATGTCGGCTGCATTGCAGATACGTTTGAAGCACCTGGCCTTTGCAAACTCCTGTCTGCTTGAAGGTATCCAGCAGTTATTAAATGTTATGCCTCCTCTGGACCGTTGAACTTCACGTCAACCTCCACACCAGTGCCTTTATTTCGTCATTTCAGATGTAGCTTGGGGTATCTCTTCGAGCTGCCTTTTTTCTGGGCACTACCGCATAGCAGGATGCTACAACATTTTCCGTGAGTTGATGCGACAAGCTTTCGGCAGATCCTCTTTCATCCATGGTAGACCTATTCGGCATCACTTCGAAGGTGTCCCTGTCAAACAAACTATCCTTCCAAAGTGGAATTTTAGTCCGCTGCATAATTATATTTTTGGCGATGTTGTAGATGAGCGCCTAGTGGTCGTTATGGCCATTCCTGCTTTTCTGAATGTGTTGGTTCGTCCTCTATTTTCTATGCATATTTCTAAGGATGCAATTGTTTCCAGGAGGATACGTCCATTCCCATTGGTGAGTCTACCATCCCACTCCCTATACCATGCTTTGAAGTCTCTCCCGATGATCACAGCAGATCTATGCTGACCGTCCTATGCTAACCTGTCAAGCATTGGTTATTGGGCATTGGTATATTGAACGATCGTCCAGCTAGATCGTGCGTAGCACCTATAGAAATCGATGCCTCTTATTCTTGCGCGTACGAATCTTTCCATGTCTCCATCAATTTCTTGAAAGGCTTGTGCAGCTGCCATTAACATCATCGCTCTCAATAGCTTGGTTGGCATAACCATATTGCGGCGTGGTCTGTCTTGTCACTGGCCCAAGCACCGCTGTCAAGATTTTTGTACAGTTCTCTTATTAGGACCACGTCCGCCTTCTGGTCTCTCGCTGTTCGATTCAGGATATGCAGAACCATCTCACAATGATTTAGATTTATTTGGATGATCTTCAGCATTATCCGATGCCGGCTACGTGCTTCGCTTTTTCGGGGTCGTTCTTCTTCCATAAGACCGCTTTTACACACGAAACTTTTTATTGACGATTTTCTGCAATTCCCTTTTGTGATCGCAAGCCACTTTTACCCGTAAACCCACTTGCAATTTCTGCTAAATTTTTTTCGATTCACATCCTTTCACACATGTTTCATCTCTTTCTTACATATGCATAGCATGCTTCCAATACCTAACACTGAGAAGGCAAGAATAAAGCAATTCGGAAAAACGAAAAGAGATAAAAGGGAATACGAAGGATCAATCGCAATTCTCGAGCACACGCAACTCGGGCTACCTCTTGCACGTTTCTCGTCCCTTGCCAACGAGATTGGAAAGTTGCAGCCCAACTTATGGTGTATACAAGCGGCCTAACATGCACAACACTCCTGCACGTATAGTGAGTCCGCCCATGTGTAGACGTGTGACTATAAATGCGCAAATTTAGCGCATTTTTTCATAATTAAATTCAATACTCTCCGACAGTCCCATTTGCTTATCCGTAGCCTCCTCGCCAAAGATTTCGATCTTCGCCATGAATCACGGAACGACGTGAAATATAATATAAATCACATAAATGCGATTTTCACACCAGTTCACCATCCATCAAATGCATCGGCCAGAGTACAAAGCACACAATTCCACCAAAGCTACAGTGATTCCGCTTTAACGACTAACTGAAATTATTTGTGGCTCCATTTCTTGAGCATACATACAGCAATTTACCCAGTAATTGGTAATGAAGCACGGTTTGATAATTCACTTGCCTTGTACATTCAGAGATCTGAACACCAACCCGAGCATGACTTTAATTTCTTGGAATAACAACTGTTTCGGCGAACACATACATATCCAACAGCCATTTAAGATTTCAGCTTATTTTGTTTCAGTTTAATTCTTGTTTGTTAATGGGCTCATTTACTTGAGCTTCCCTTCGAGGCCTCGCCAGCCAAAGGGTTCCTTACGACGACGCGCTGAAAATGTGCACAAAGTCGTATATTTTTATTCCTCAGCTGTAAGTCTTCAGATATTGTAAGTCTTTGTTAATGACAGCTATTTGTTTGATCACGCACATCATTCCATTGAGCCCAAATGGCCGCTTCATTTCAAAGTACTGACAAGAAACGAGAAACAAAAAAAAATAAATTATTTATTCAAGAGAATTCATTCCATTCGACGACTAATTCCATCGGATTTACCCAAGCCAAAGCCGCCCCTATTTAAAAAGGAAAACAGTAAATTATCCTTTCCCTAAGTACTCGTCAACACTTCCTCAACGAAAGCGGTGCTATACTGGGAAATTGCCGCTACAAAAAAAAAAAAGAATTACCAATAACCTATTTCAGCAGGCCATAAAATATGCTGTCCTCATAAAATCATTGCCCACAGGAAGAGTGAGTGCCTGCCCACTTGAAGTGAAGCTGTCTTCACTTCTCGCCTCCCTTTTTCATTATTTATTCATTTAAGATGTATCCCCGCGTTTGCACATCCTAGTCATATTTAAAAAGACCTTGCTCGGCAGCCGGAATGTAGGAAATATCAAATTTGACTGCGCGAAACTGGCTGCTTCAGGAGACAAAACGGAAGAAGAAAAAAGAAAAAAAACCAAGACCCAGACTAGAACAATGAAGAGGATGTTGAGGCGATGACGAGGACGGTGGTAGGGTGCGAAGTGAACGTGGCAAGAGGGAATACATCAGAGAAGCGAACGAACGAAAAACCCTTAAATCATGGATCGTGACCAAGAAGTTGAGAGCTGAGAGATTTGCAGTCATCTCTGATGCCATGGATGATATTATTAAATTAGTAAAGGACTGACAGGATTCCCAGCGCCAATCCTGCCATCCAGTGCCCGCTGTGTTTTTCAAATTATGCCCTTCTCCTTGCATTAAAATGGAATTAAAAACTCCAAGCACCCAGAACCTACAGTGAACGATGAAAAAAAAAACTAGACCGACGACAGTGCAAAAAAAAAGGAGACAAAGGCACAGGACCCAAAGGAAGGGGTGGGGCCGGGATGATGGTTTTTAATATTTGAAAGACAACGAAAAGGAAATCGCGGCGTGGTTATAAATATTTATACACCAAATGATTCCGTAGGAGCGACTTTGATTTACGGCCCTGAAATGGTAACCTTTTCCGGCGGAAAAAAAAGGCCTTCTTAAACACCCGGTTTTTTTTGCTCCCGACCCGCCCCACACACTTGTACACATGGCCCCAAGGAGAGGAGAGTTTGGCTCATCTTATTTTGCTTTTTTTTCCCAAAGAAAGTGCGTCATTAGTGATTAACGTTCCTTGCAGCAAATTGGACGTAATTGGATTATGTCGTCTTTGAAATTTTCAAACTTAATTGCTCACTGGTTAGGTTTTTCATTTGCGGACCTGAGCAGGGCAGTGTGGGGTAGTTGCATTCGTATGTAGTTACAAGGCGACCTTAATTGTTTATTGAACGTTTGAACTTTGGAGGGACGCTCTTTGGAGGACTGAATGAATGTGCCTGTGATTGCTCGTTGAGGCTGATTCGGATTGCGGTCTCGGATTTGTGATTAATTCCTTTGGATGGATTTTTGCACAACTGACACATGAATAGCACGTACTTTGAAGGAAACGCGGACCACCGTCTTAAGATGTTCTAATAATCGGGCTCGAAATTAGAACTCTATTCACGTCGTTAGTATAGTCAGGTGCATTTGACAAGGCTGGGAAAAGCCACTCGAAAGCTGATAAGATTTCAGCACCCTTGCGATACGGGAGCCCTTCGCATTTTCGCATCCTTTGCCAACATAACTCGCAACTGAAGAAAATGTTCGTCTTCTTCATCGTCCCCAGGATCAAGATTAAATGCTCCCTTGGGCGCAAGAGGCTTTTGATTAATAGATCCCTCTCTCGAATATAAAACACCGATTATCCATATCCATTACACCACGGAAGCATGGAGAACCTCAAAAGTGGATAAAGAAGTCCTCGTGTTCTGTCCGATTTCTGTCTCAGTTGGCGTTGATAGCATCTAGAGAAGAAGATTCAACCAATAAATGCACGGTCATTACTACGATATGAACCAGGGCAGGCGTCTACGGATTTGCTCCTCTAAATACAACACCTAAGGTAACCAGGCCATATAGACCGTTCAGACCACTCTTTTAGAACCCACCCACCAGTGGGACAACGCTCTTTTCTAATTCAGCACATTCGATGAAAGCTCTCAGTGGTAAACTATACGTACAAGCCTTCCTCTTGAATCACTCCATCTACTGATTAAAGCTGCATTAAACTCTGTTGCGTAGTCTAAAAGATATAAGCGTACAGAGGATCGATGTATTGGCTATTTAGTTCAGCCAGGTATTTACAATAAAGTAGTAGGCTTCTAGGTGACTTCATCTTCAAGTGGAGGGAGGGCTGCGGTGAAAAAGAAGTTGAGCACAATAATTTATTCCTCATCCTCGTTTCTGCAGCTTCTGCAAAAGTCATTGTAGGGAAAGCCTATCTAGAGCCGTGAGTTATAATGGCGCAGTGCCCGGTGAGAGTTCTGAGATACGCCCTACTCACTCCGACCAGGCCGAGTGACCTATTTGGATTGAGAGTAGTCCATAATTATTTCGTGATCAGCGATTAAATTTATTAAATTTCACTTCTTTTTATAACTCCAACTGTCCTGGTTCACTCTTTGTGATACTGCGATCGCCAAGTAACAATCATCACCCCATTCTCTCTCTCTCTCTCTCTCTCTCTCTCTCTCTCTCTCTCTCTCTCTCTCTCTCTCTCTCTCTCTCTCTCTCTCTCTCTCTCTCTCTCTCTCTCTCTCTCTCTCTCTCTCTCTCTCTCTCTGCTTCTATAAAAAGGACTGCGTGCCGGCTTTGGCGTTGTCGGTCTATGCGTCGACTCCTACCAAGTTGAACCTCGACGTCTATGTACGAGTCACTGACTATGCTCGAAGAGTATCAACTGTCTACAAAAAGCTTATCAACCTTGGCCGTTCGAAGTCCGCATAGAACTATAGGTCGCTTCCACTCGTGAGAGAACAATAGCACGCACAACACGAGTGGTTGCTGAGAAGCCAGGCCCTGGCCCTTTATATGTTAAATTACATTCGTACCGTAATGACTGCAGGCAATGGTGCTTACGCTAAATGCTACCCTTTGAGAAGAACCTAAGCTCTTATCCACATATGCAATAAGGGACGACCTTTAAACATAATGCTTTTGTTTGGCAGTATTTCGTTGACTTAGCCGTGCTTTTGCGCCACATAACACAGGGGGCAGCATTCTACGCGGTCTGTCACTTATCCATTAAGGTTTAATTAACAGACAGTTGCAAGAATATTGTTGCGTTCAAATCTCTCCGCCAATAGCCATGTCATTATAAACAAACGATCAAAGAGATATGCGGTCGAAAAATCGCTATGGAGCCCGAGTGACCGTGGCTGTTTAAACACTTTTTTTACAACAATTAAGCATCAACGTACCTAACCTAAGCATAAGCATGGGACAGCCAGCATTTAAATCAAGTATAAAATGTGCATCGTGGCACAAGTTGCGAGTTAAAAAGTTAAAAAAGCAAAGTGTTACGCCCTGGCCTATGTTGCTGCATTAGCTGTTTGAATAAGATTTGTATTAAATTAGCTGCCTTCATAGTTGGATGTAATCGAGTACTGACTACGGCTATCACATTTCAACTGACAAGTGGTAAGCAAACCGAAATGGCGAAGATGAGCTTGAAATATATTTAAAACGCACCTTGCCCCCTCGTATAATCTGCCAGACAGTTCGTATTTGTCTGTCTGGTGAATACATATCTTTGCGAATTCCAACGCCGAAGCGCAAACAGCTCCCAACTCACACAGTGGTGTGCAATGCAACGCTTTGTTTAATGCCACAAACAGAAACCGAAAACACCATAGCCAACCACAAAGTGATTCCTGTTATCGCCGAAGGATATATTTTACATTGCATCGTCTTAAAACAGCAGCTGTGGAGCGGGAACGGGTTGCTGTCGTGCTTCCTGTCCTATCATCTGCCATCATTCACCTAACCATACAAAATATACATATGTGCGGTGGCACATACATACATATATTTTTAATATCTTTTCCCATATCGAAGCAGCCTCTACCAAGGGCCATAAATTAGCAAACGTCGTCCCCGAACTGCAAACCCCAGACACACCTAAAGCGCAAATTTAGGTTCAGCATCTTTAGATTGACATATGTTTCCGGCAATTTACCAAAAGCGTGATAAAACTCCCACAAGGCCATAACCTTTAGTATCAACAACACATGTTCACTACATAAAAAATTATATGGCATCGCTTTTATTTATTTCTTTTCTGTTTTTTTTTCCTTACGTTTGGCCGTTTCTTTTTTTCTTTTTTTGTTGAAATTCTGATAATTTTATGACACTTTTGTGGCTATTTTGATTCCATTTAAATTGCAGCAATCCGTGTGTGTATGCTGGCCGGGGTGGATCGAATCGCCAAGCCGCCAGCCCCTCAAAATGGTTGCCATCACTCCGGGATGTTGCTCTGTCTCAAACGTCCAACTTCATCGGCACATGTACTGCCAGCAGAAAAAGTTCCGATAAGTTCTTCAAACATATCGTAGTTCCCTCTCTGCGCTCTGTCACAGTCTGAGAAAGTGGTCACGGGAAAAAAATTTCAGACAGATTGTCCTTTCTGCTTGCCAAAAAGTTCATATGTCACTGTATGGGTGGCGGGTGGCGAGGCTCCCGCCGCCGGAAGACCGGGCAAAAAAAGAGTGTAGGACGCGTCGCCGAAGACAAGGGGAACTTGAAACTTTATAAAATGTGAATTTTCAGTCTACCAACATATTTATGGCATCCCCCGAGCGACCGGATATCGCCGGACCGACGTAGCCAGTGCCGGGCAGCGGCCGCCCATTAAAGTTTACGGCAGTATTCGTGCGGACATCTCGCTTTTATTTCGGTTTAATGTGTCGCATTCAAGACCATATGATTCGGAAAATTAAATATTGATATTGTTTTTAAAACTCGCCTCGCCTAGGACACAAAGCGGTGCGGCGGTGTTCTTCTGAGAATTGAAGGGGGTGGCAGTAATGACGGTTGAACACACCGGGGCACAGGAGTAGGAGCACGTACATTGACATTTATCCAGGGATAATCCGGATAAATCTCTGAAAATAGCTTTGCCCATAGGATCAAACTCGCACCTGGCGGAGACGCACCGGCACTCGGTGTGCATCCGTGTAGCTGAGTCTGTTCTTATCGTCCCTCGAGTGAAGTCCGCAACAGAAATCACTTTAATTAAGGAGTGTCATTCGTACAAATGTGTTTAGAGAATGGGGGTCATGGAGCTGGAGCGACGGTGGCATGGCATGCGTGTTCCTTATATGAAGGAATACTTGGTTTCAGAGGAGGACTTTGGCAATTAATCCGAAAGGACACACAGGTAAATATGGGTTGTCAGTGTGAATGGTTGTCTTTGAAGGCACACCATGCGGCAAGCCACAGCCACATTCTATGAACCTCCGTTCACTTCCCCATCCAACTGGTCACAGATTTTCCTGTCATTCATTTGCATTGAGATGTGTAAAACTTTTAAGCATAAAATGCCTTTCTACTCAAATGGGGTTTTATTGTGCAAACGCCTAATGCCTTCGAGAGATCTTTACACTGAGAGAAAATTCTCAGATATTCCTGGATGAGGTTAAATAAGATGAGGCATTTCCTTGACCATCGTAGTGTCTCTACCTAAAAGTATGACCGTTTCGTTACATAATCAAATACCGATGTGATTGAAAAAATAAACGATGGGTGAGAACTTGATGAATTACTAGCCGGAGCGAGAATCGTTGGGCCATTCATGCAATGGACTAAGCCCCGACCGTTGTACGATATATTTATACCCATGTATTGAGGTGTCTGTACATCCTAGAGGCATGTGCTGTGCTAAAAGACGTCTTAGAAAAATTAACATTTGCAAACATTTAAATGGCTAGGCTATGTCGAGCGGCAGCTTAGCTCCGACCGGAAGAATCTTCGATTCTAAGCCTGTGAGACACCACAACAGAGGACGTCCACGCACAAAGTGGCGCACGCAATTCGAAGGGGACCTCAGCCGACTTTGTGCGCGAAACTAAAGACAGCTGGTGAGAGATTGTTCTGGCTGGAGAGGCATGTTTAGTGAGGCGCAGACCTCTGAGTGTAGCGCCCAAAGAAGAAGAAAAAGAAAAAGAAGAAACATTTAAAACCGGGAGTCGTTCTATTCAATCGAAGCCTATTTATGAATGAAGCCTCCCATTCCATTTTTATTTAGAATCAATAAGACAGACACTGAACTAAAAGTCTTATCATAAAGATACAATAAAATACTTAAGCAGTCGATCGAATGTAGAAGAATCACGTACATGACTGTTAAGTTTCTTTCGGTTTTGCTTAATTCACTGGGAGCGATTGGTAGTGCTGTTGGCGTACCTGCTTACGTAAATGACTGTTGGTATTGGAATCCTGCGTAAGCTTACTTTACATTACGTTCATGTGCACTTTGAAATTCGACTTTATTCGGTTCTGTTTAAGTTGGCGGCAGTCAATTATTCTTGAGCTTAACCGCTGTCGGTGATTCGGTCCAAAGACTCTCTCTCTCACCCTCTTTCTCTCTTTCTCTCTCTATCGCTATATTAGTCTGAAAATTATTTGGACTAGCCATCAAACCTAACCCGACACTTAACATTTCGTGTAGAGAAGTTGGTACTACTGGTATTTGACCACTTGTTCAGCATCCATCATGTAATGGCTAAAAGTAGGTTTCTCAAATATATACTCCAATAAGACCTTAAAAAAGTGTAAGTGAAGATTTTATGCTGTAGACGCTGTAGACAACCGCTGTAGACAACCATTGCAATTTCGACAGACCGAGCCTAGCTTGCGAACATGGTGACCATAAAGCAGTGTTCCCTGATGAAACCGAACAGGGCACTGCATTGCACTCTGTTTAGTTTTGTGGGCTTTACATTATGGCCAGAATATCATGACTAATCCATGCTAATTGGTTTATGGCACGTCTCACAAGGCGTTGTCAGCAGAAGAGAATCGAATTTGTTTCATGGCAACTGAATTGGACCCGATGCTTAATGCCTCTATGACCTACATAGGAAACACACATGAACTGGGATCCACACAAACTTCCTTTCCACTGAACCTCTTAGACATTTCAATTTGAGTACGATCAGGACTTTTCATCATACTCTCCGCATCATATCTGACCACATGAGGAGGACAAGTGTTTATTTTTTTCCATTCACCAAAGGAGTCCAGAGACCGATGCAACGCATTGAGTCCGGCATTCAAATACCAATGGAGTTCATGTTTTATGGACCTTCACCTTGGTGATGTGTGAGATCAATCTAAGAACCCTTGCTGCTCTTTGAAGTCGCAGTAGCTGGTTGTGTTGTGCGTCTCAGAGTCGCTCAATGCAAGGGAGCTTATCCTAAACTACATGGCATGATGGTATAATATTTATTTCTTCGATTTTAATACAAAAACACAGCCACCTCGACGCTCCCACAAGGTTCTGGCCATTGCTCTGGCCAGGCTGTAAGAGGCGCTAGTGTCTGCCGAAAGGTGTGCCAGAATGTATTTAGCTTTTGGTGAAACCTCGCATAGGAATGATTTCTACGAGTTGGGTGCTAAAGGGTGATTTAGACCAAACTGAAGATGTTTGACAGTGAAACAAAACACGAAACGTGCGTCAGCTGTTTAAACCAATGTTGCCAAAAAGATAATAGCTAAAAAATCACCCTTTAAAATACCTGCGACAAATTTCCTCGACTTTGAGAGTATTGGGCATAGTCAATGGAAATACAATTTTGTCTAAGATCTTTTATCTCATTCAATTGGAGTAAGTATTGACTCTACTTCCGGCTTGCTGCTCCTTGCACAACAAAGAGTGCAACGTCTGTCGTGGCGTTTTTGTTAATTTTGACTCATTTTGTTGGGCCGTTACCAGATGCTATCTAATATACAAAAATAATAAATGCTTAATATTCTGTTATAGAAATGCTGTTAAAAATGTTGACAGCTCTAGTGAATATGAGACAGAATTTCATTGCCCCATCTGCACGCAAATACTTTTAACATGACGAATAAATTTCTTCCAGTGTAGCAACCCACGCATACGTCATGCGAAGGTGTGCCAGCAAAATAATAGTCTTGAACTTTCACTCAAACACACAGACACACCCGCCCACCTGACCATGCAACCGTTGTAATTAAACGAATGCTACGCACTGAGACCGTCTTTCATGTCACTGGACATGCGTCCCTAGAGGAATCACAACAAAAATCACAGGAAAATTATCTCCAGCACTCTCCCCTTCATGAGACGTGGGGAGCAATTTTCGAAAATGCCTACTCTCAAAGGCGTTGCTTCTCCTCCATAAACGGGCCTCATTGTTCGGAAATTGTGAAGGCAATTCTATAATTGCTATGCTGGTCACAGCTGTCACCGAAACTGAAGAATGTGCCTGGCTACTTTTCGAATCGATGCAAAGATCTGACAAACGTACTTTACTTGTCTAGTTAATTTCGTAGATCGACGCACATGTAAAATTAAGGGGAGACGCTTGGGGCACTAATTAAAAACTTGAGTGTTTGATTGCAGCACTCTGAAAAGGCCAAAACCATTTTGTGATTAGTCCTTATTCCCAGTACAGGATATAGAATGGACACTGCACATTCGATTTGAGATCAAAACTAGGGTAAAGTTGTGAGTCATCAAATGTCGCTTTAGTTTGTGGTTGAGTTGCTCGTAAAACTTTTGTGAACTCTACTCCCAACTGTACCGGTTGCGCAAGGATGTGATTCGAACTAAAACGAATTCTGATTCGAAATAAACATGTTGCCCATGGGAAAGCAAAATCTGGAGATTTAAGTGAATTCGGTGGCTAAGAAGGAAAGTAATATCAGCTCGTTTATAGAGTTTCCGGCAATCATCGGGGCACTCGTGCGAGTCGCTCTGAGTTGTAATTTTGGAGCAAACGTCGTTGGGTGTGAAGGTTGAATGATTTGAAATCTGAACGCCTGTCTTGGTGATCGGGCCACACACGGCAGAAGTGGCTGTACTTGGCATGCAACAATTTTGAGCCTGTCTCCACCCTGAGGTGATACATCTATAGGCCTATCACTGCCCACTTGTGAACTTCTGTTAAATGAGACAGCAATGGTGTATAGTAATACCTTAGATGGATCGAGGTCACAACCTGAACTTAGCCCAAACCCTGCGAGAAGTTGTTATCCCTAATTCGAGTTGGTTTCATTACAAGGCAGTGCACACAGATTCCTAAGACGCTGCTTCTTCGATCATCTTAGCGGCGTGAGTGAAATTTTATCCAAATTCTGCATCGCTTAGCCGCAAGGTCTAAATAATGGGAAATGAATTAATTCTATACATCGACCGTAACTGGTTTAAGTGGTTCGGATAAGGTATCCAAACTTACTGAACAGCCGCATAGAAAGGGATGATATCAATATGCTTTACTGAGGCTTTAAAACCAAAGCGTATCAAAATGATATCATTAAATAGCAACGATCAACGCATGTAAGGGTGCTACTAAAGAGTTCCCATGCGTTGTGGACTGGCGGTGTAATTCTCAACGCATTCAGTGTTTCATTTAATGTCTGGTCTGGTCTTCGAGCACATCAACAACTTGTTTTCATCCAGAAATCAAGTACTAGACCGATATCGGACTACACAGTCGGTTTACCCCTTGAGCACCGATGAAACTGACACAGAATCATGAATGTTTTTATGGATATCCACGAATTTGTTGACATTTAATTACGAAACAGTCCACATTGTTTATTGGAAACCGTGGAAAAGTTTCAGTGTGAGTTCTTTGTTTTGGACCTTATGCCACCCACTCAGACAGACATGGCTGCGAATTGAAGAAAACATTACCTGAAACGGCTAGCATCGAAGAATACCCATTAATGTCGATTCGGTTGAATTGGGCATCGCCACAGAGTCAACCCGGCTTATTTGCGTTTCCATATGTCCCTACATACGTATAGGATTAAGCTGACGCATTGACGCCGGACGAGCATAGTCAATGGCATGAGCTCGCTGAAATGTTTAGCAGAAGCCAATGTTTGGCTCAGCGACTTTGTCAATAAGCAGAATTTCCATTATTTGGAGCGAGCACAAGCCACTAGTGTTCGACCAAGCATCAATGCATCCACGAAGATTGACTTTCTGGTGCGGCGTTTTTTTTCACTCTTGTACAGCCCATGCCGCCATCTCAAACGACACCGCGACCTTAAGAGCTATTTTTAATCGAAAGGTTGGAGTTAGTACAAAAGGCGTACTGCTTTCTTTATTTCTTTTGTAGTGTATCTCTTAAATTAGCATCTCCCTATAGAAAATACGTATCCTTAACTCTAGTAGTGTCGGACATACACATACAATATGTTCAGATGTTTCATCCTCTTCCAGGCATAGCCGACGTCTCTTGTCCTGGCACAGTTTCATTTTGTTAAGGTGGTACTTCAGGCCGCAGTGGCCAGTAAGAAAACTATTTACCTTCCTTATATTTACCTTTTGAAGGCTGTGGATTTTCTTAGGAATATGGTCTAATGCTTGAATTGCCTAAAACCATCCCCCTTGATCCAGTGGTTTAGGCGAGGTTTATTATCCCATTCGTCAGCGTTGTAGCTGCTGCCCTTAACACACTTTCGGCGCCAGCCCCATCGACCTCATCTGCTGATTCTTTGCCTGCAATCCTCTTGTGTCCGGGGACCTAGCCGAGTTTGTCTGGTGTGGTGACATCACCGGACCTTGTTTCCTTCGAAATGATGTAAGAGACACCATTACCGTCAATGGTCTCAGAGATAGAGCGATATTTACCGACTTTCTGTTGCCAGAGCTCCACAATTGATATATCCGAGCTGTGATTCCAGCAAGGCGTTTCATGCCGTACAAGCCGCGCATCGCTCGAAGTTGTGAAGAAGACGTTGGCCGACTCACGACAGCACTTGACTATTTTTCCTGGGACTACGTTATGTCTTAAGTCTAAGCTATGAAGCATTGCTCAAGCTCGAAGCGACATTCGAGACGCTATTGCCGGAATAAAGCCGCTCATATTGGATCGAGTCATCACATACTGTTGTGACCGCTTGAAGCACTGCCAGCAAAGCCGAGGCGGCTATTTAAACCATGTGCTAATCTGTACATAATGGCATGAATGTATCTTTTTGAAATTGTACCGTCAAGTACAAAACGACTTTTTTATTGCCGAGGGGGTTGGTGTGTCAGTAGAAGAATTGCTTTGAATGTGATTAAACGCTGCTACCGCCCCGTCATGGTCAACCGCAGGTTTCTCTTCTCTCAGCTCTTCTTCTGTGTGTACATATACTTCTACCGTGATGGATCTGGGCTTCAACCATTGAGTCTCTGTAAACAGCGCGGTCCCTGGGTAGCACCAGAAGTTCCCGCAATTGGCTGAGCGGCTTCTGCATTTAGGTGCGTCATCTAAAACGCCGGCGTCCTCTGCTGCTCAGTCAAATAGGCTAAGAATCGAAGACTCCTCTCTATTGATACGACAATCCCATTTGCGAATACATATTCTAAGCTAGACATACTAGACTTTTGTTTCGAGAGTAGTACAACTGTTGTAAAAAGTGTCTCACTCTTATCCCTTCAGAGTCGATATAAAACAGTGGCTCATATCCTCTCGGAAGAGAACAACAGCACCCACATCGCCAGTGATAGCTGCAGAAGCTGGGCAATCACTCTTAATGAGCTGTAATTCGTCATTGACACTCCCTCTCCAAGCCGCGAACCAACCAATTTTCCAAATCATTTATTCACAATCGCCAGCAGTAATTGCTTCACACACACACACAAATCAACCAAAACGATTAACACCGGCTAGAGGCTGAGACTGAAGACGCCACGAATCCCTATCAGCCAGCCCCCAAAGGATTCATTGTAAACCAATTAAACCTCAGGATACACGAGTAAATCCGTTTAGCGGCGATTATGTGTTCCACGAATTAAACCTATATATTCGCCAGCGCCCCCTCACAGGAGGACACGGGAAAATTTTCGTGAAAATAATTTCAAACTAAATCCTCGAGAAGCAGCACCATTGCACAGGCATGCCGCCGTTCAATGAACTTTGAAAAGGATTAAACTGTTTGCTGATCTCCACCGCTCCTTCCTCCGCTCCCAGTCGGTCGCTGCTACTGCAACAGAATCATATTGCTTCTAGCCATCGATGGCACGGCTCCACCCGTTCCACGGACAATCAGATTAAGACTGTGTAAGGCCAAGAGTTACATCGCCAAGACGCGGTTATTATGTTACGTAACGAAATTCTCTGTTAATTTCATCATAATAGGAGCAACGCCCAGGGCACAACTCAGCGGTCCTCGGGCGCTCGCCGTGTCGACTCTCCAAGGTTGAAGTGGCAAATTGTTTGCACAAAAGCTATTACCAAATTCATACGCCAACCTCTCAGCCGCCAACCGCCAACCGCCACCCACTGTCCCAGCATAACCCGTATCCGCACGGGTAAACAGCCCCCACCAAAGTTATACAGTATCCCCATCGTGTACACGGGTGTGTGTGTGTGTGTGTGTGTACTCCAGAGGCAACACAAACATATACACACCACGACCCGACTGCGAAGACGTAAGGTCCTTCAGTGGAGGAGAAAAGATAACAAAATATTTATAATCTGTGTAGGTGCTTATACACATCGTATATTAACCGTTATATTTATGTCTTATACCATAACACTCGAGCGGGGATTTTACAGTCAAGTGAAAAATGATTCGAACGACCGACCGAAGTTAGTGGCTGGATGCCTCGCACAGGGACTCTGCAAAATAACTACTAAGTCCGATAAGAGTGAGTAGAGTGTGTGGTGGGTGTGCGGGGATTGCGAAGCGAAGTGACACGCCGCTGAAAGGATGTTTATGGAGGGAGACTATACTCCAGCAGCGAAGGCAACGAAGTGGAAGAGAAGAAAGAAAATAAAATGAAGGAGGGCGAAAATTAAATTTACAGTCATACGAGCTGAAGCTGCTAAGTGCTGAGGAACGCGGTCCATTGCCTCTCAAGATCTACGATAGTTCGCCGAGGCAGCTTCTGAGAGAGTGGGTTGAAGAATTGTGGTTTCCTGGCGCAGTTGACGGCCGCCGATCGAGAAGATGTATGCAGTTAAAATTTTCGCGACCCTCTTCTCCATTAGCGGATAATATTTCGGTGTCAAGCTTAACGGGTGCTACGGGCGTTGTTAATGGTGATGTGACTTATAAATAGGCCAGATTACTGTGTGATGTTCTCCTCTCCACAGAGGCGGTGTGTGGTTTGAATTAACTTTGCCCATCGACGGAGTCCATGTGCCTTTTTGTGAGCCGACCTGTGTCTATAGTTATGTCAAAGCGGATTTAATTCCCCCTCCCCCGTAATGGAGGCACCCGTAGTTTCCTAGTATTGGCAAACTGGAAGCCATTAGGGGTAGACAGCAAACATCATTTTCTGCGAAAAAAACGTACATAAGCCGGTTTTTCATCAGTGTGCATGGAGCGTGGATTTTAACGAGTTGGGATCAAAACGCAACAAATGGAAAGTCCATACGTAAATCCTTCGTAGTACAAAACTGAGCGTAGAATTGTGGCTGTTTTAACACATTGTGCTCTTGTGTGGGTTGATCTACTGCCTTGTTGTCTATTTCTGTAAAAAAAAATGGTGCAAATTAGAGCTTCGTGGTAGCTTTTGTCCAACTTTTTGTGGAGGTGGCACTTGTTTTGGTGAAAACATAAATCCGTACTGCAGTTTGTGTTTTTTTTTCACGCTGGTATTGGAATTTTAACGATCTCTTTGTTTGATTAGTTATTAGCCCTGTAATCTATACAGAGGCTGAGCCTAAATGACAATTTTCCGCCAAGTACTCACACATCTGCTCTTGCGATTGTCCATGCATCTGGGCCGAACATCAGGACAGAGATGATCAGTAAGAGAGACGGCTGTATTACTCAACTGACTCTTGAGTCCGAAGAAACAGCCGATGTACTCCCCCAGTACCTGATATGGAAGGACTCACTAGACAATGCACCTTCTTAGCGAAATCCGATTGGCACTGTCATTAGGTCACTGTCAATCCTGTCTTGCTCACACTTGTGTTGCCCGACTCTATCACCGAGCAGTTCGGTTCGAGGACTACTGGCTCAGTTTCAAACCTGTAACAGTTTTCGTGACGGAGATTCACTATCGTGCTATTTCTTCAATCTGGTGCCTTCTGGAGAAGATAGGGTGTGTAACTAACTTCGACATCGTATGTACATAGCGTCCTACACGCTGAATGGAGCAGAAGACACAACAGCGGATTCCAGCTGGTGAATGAGGATGTAAATGTAATCCGGAATAAAAATCCGACAATATTGTGGCGGCCGCGGTGTTGTGCGTATGTGCGTCGACTGCTACACACTTGAACCTCGGTGTCCAAAAGTAATTTTCACGGCCTTACCTCTTTCGAGTCACTGACAAGAAAACGCTTCTCAAACTTGGCCATTCGGAGTCGGCATAAAAACTTCCACTCAGGAGAGAACAATAGCACGCACAAAACGAGTGGTTGCTGAGAAGCTAGGCCCTGGCCCTCTACGGGCTGTTGATTGTCGTTTGACTGTCGACTGCCATCAGATCTGCGAGTGTTTTTAGACTCAATCGAATGAGTTGAAAACCCAGCAACCAGACGTCAGACGTGACAGTGACTAATGTTAATTTCTACGCCTACAGATTTTCAGGAGTTAGGAACCTCTTTTTTGTGGATGGAACAAATGGAGCTGGTATTACAGTCGTCTGGCATGCTTGAGCCCTCGACGATCTCTGACTGCAAAATCGCCTGAGACTGAAGACTCGTTATTCTTCAGTTTTTTACGCCTTTTCTTAATTCTCAGAAGCTTCTTTTCCTTTCGTCTTCTTGGCAGATACTCCCTAGCCCATGTTTTGCAGTGCAGCGACCTTTGGTATGCCTTGTCAGTTTCATATTTCTTCTGCCAAACTCATCATCATACCTCGGTTTTATTGTCGGCGAAACAGCGAATTACAGGCCGATTGCAATCCTACCCGCTGTTGAATAATGCCTGGAAGAAGTACTTGGCAATCGTGTCAATTGTTTTCTATCGCAACATAAAGTACTACACCCGAATCAGTACGGCTTCCAAAAAGACAAGAGCACCCAATCACTGCTGGGGGAGCTTACAAATGTCGTCAATGCAGGCCTTAACAAGAATCATTACGTAATTGTGCTATTTATCGACTTCAGCAAAGCATTCGATACTTTAACACAAAAAAGCTCGTAGAAAGTGAGAAAGTGTCAGCAAAATGGGGTTGAGAGGAGTCCTGTCAAATTGGCCCAAAAGTTATCTGACTGACAGACCTATCCAAGTCAAGGTAGCTGATAAAGAAGTCAAATATGGTGTGCCACAAGGCTCAAAGTTGAGCCCCATTTTATTCATCCTTTTCACTAACGAGCTACTGAAGTTACTGAAAAATCTACTGCTTATGCGTATGCCGACGACATAGCAATCGTGGTGAAACACCAAAACTTGCATTCAGCTGTGAAGATAATGCAGGACAAATTCATCGCTGTATCCGAATGGTGCCATGATGCACATTCGCACTCCATCAACAACTGCAGAAATCTTCCAAATCTTTCATCGAATTGACCGCTGCCCGCAATCAACCAACAGCAACGAAATCGAACTTGTCAGAAGTATCAAATACTTAGGAATTACCATCGACGAGAACTTTCTTTGGCGTGAGCACATCAACGTCCTACGCCTGCAACTTAAGAGCACCGTCTTCGCAATGACGTATCTTAAGCGTTACATAAAACGTAGAATTGCTTAAGCAGGTGTATTACTCGTTAGCAGAACCGCGCATCAGATACGGCATTCTGACCTGGGCAAACGCAGCAAAATCCCACCTGGATAAGATATCCAGCACACAACATCGTCTTCTAAAAATTGTTAGACACTTTTACTCAACTTTTCAAAGTTCTAGATGTCAAAGCTTTTTTCCAGATGACAACACTGCTGCAGTACATGAGAGACCCGCGGTTCCAGCAACCATTAAGTCACACGCTTAACACCTGAAGACGTGCACAAGGGATGCTAGATGTTCCGAGAGCATACAACTTATATGGAGACCGAGAAATACGTTGCGCCGTCCCCAAATTTACGAATTCGATACCACAATGTCTTAAAGTAATTCCGAATTTCAAAAACAAAAAAAAAAAAAACATAAAAAGATTTTTAATGGAAACTCATTCCGTATCATAAATTTTATGGTTCAGAAATATTAATCTTAATGAAATGTTAACTTAAAAAAATGTAATTCAAAGTCACTTAAAAATTTGTAACGATCAATTTACAGCCACCTGCATATAAGCAGTTAGCAGGTAAACTATTGTAAACTACTATTAAAAACTTAACTGCTCTTCGTAGAGTGACAATATGTACAGTGTCGAAACTCTTCTTTGTTAGATGGTGCAGCTTTGACATTAGACCGTTGAGCTCTAAGTCATGCTACATTGAGAAAATTATCAGAGCCGGCGTTTGTCCCCCGGAATCTTCGCACATCACGGATAGTAGACGCATATATTACATCAATGCATATATGGTCGATTTGGCGTTTGGCGGATACACCGTCCAGACTCTAGGGCCTGGTGACCAACCAAGCATATTTTTGTTTCTTTGGTTACCAAATAGAGCGAATGGTGGGTGATCGTCAGTTGCACAAGGCAACCTCTTTGGGCACTCTACAGAGCCCACTCAACATTTTGTTGATTATTGTCTCTAGACATGCTCCGGGCAAAACATGTGATGTGATACCTGAAACACAATATTTGTCGGTACACAAATATTTCATCATCGAAAAGATTCTATTTAATGAATTACAGCCTGCAGCTGTGACATGCCTGTACCCATGGTGACGTGTGGGAGTTCACGTTCCACGTCAACAGGGCCCCTACCCCACCGTGTCGTCATGCCAGTTCTTCAGATGTGTTCATTAACTTGCCAAGCGTATTTTAACATTAAATCTAAAACAATCTCTGATAAATTAGATGTTCACTGCGCGCACAGCATGAAGCAACAGATCATCCCAAGATGTCAGCACCAGATTCACAATTAAAAGGAAATTTATCTCGATGTTCTTGCCCAAATCAAGGTAAGCCAATTGAGATGAATCGGTTCATTGGATTCCAGCAGCGCTATTCGTATCGTTAAATTCATAAAAGATTCCAAGCAGAGAGCAACGTCTTCCGGCAGTGCACAGACACGCAAAGGCTAAGGCACACTCTAATCCCAACAGATGTTCTGCATATGTCAGTATTGCAATTATTTTACGACCGAAGACGGAAATGTGAATGGAAAATATCTTAGAGCTCTGGCTGGGATAGAAGAAGAATGAAAGAACTCTCACGACTCACACACAAATGGATACGACGAATTCATACGTGTGTCTATCTATCAGCATTTAAGGTTTCATTCATTTCTCATGGCCACCCATCGCACAGTGCACAGAAAAGCGAAGAATATTCATGGCTTTTCTTTTAAAAAAGAAAAAAAAATGCACTCATCCTGGCACATTGTGTCGTGATGTACTACAATCATGCAACTTTACGAAATATGCACTCGGCATTCACAAAGGAACAAGACGAGCGCTACGAGGAAGGTTTATCCTTCTTTTTTTTTCCTTCATTCCATGAGTACTTTGTGCTTTCCTATTTTTTTTTTCTGGAGAACAGGAATTATTTTTGAAACTCTCCGAGGAAATGTGAAGCCACTACATGATTCTTGCTTTCTCGTTATAGCCATGCCACTGACTCTCTTGTGTTTCGTAGATGAAGGGGGCGTGGAGAGTGGGAGGGAATGTGATACCACCTCATTCTCATTGAGACACGTGCAAAGTGTGCAATTGCGAGGGAGTTCACCAACATGAATGTATAAAACAACGAAACATTTACACAATCCGGATGCATTTCCATGGGAGATGAGCAGGTGAGCACTGTGTGACGATTGCTCGGTTCTTTTTGTTCTCTTTGAATAGACATCATTATCCCGTTTCATTACTACCATTAACATCCATCTTCCTGTGCACACAGGTAACACACTCACTTTTGCGAAACATCGCACGCCTGGCTTAGTTGTGCACGTAGCACGAGTATATTCCTCCCTTTGGCTGGAAAGTTGAATAAAACGAAAAGTGCCCAGACTAATAGGAGCGAATGGATGAATGAGATTGGGACTTGATGGAGATTATTCTGGTGTCCATGATTCAAAGATACGCATTCGGAAACAATACGACACGGGGTTCGGCGGCTTGAAGACCGTGCAATCCCAGGAGTTCTGCTGAATGCTGAATGTTCAGACTTTGAAGCAAGTTGGGCTAACAAGATATTTGAATCCCATTGACTGGCATGGTATCGATGGAGCAACTAACAAGACCATTTTTCAACGCAGCATCATGCAGCGGAAGGTTTGCCGAGTTGAATTGATCCTTCATCGCGAGTTTTGATTTCCTCGCGTTTGCTGAATTTACTCAAAACTGCAAATGCCAACGACCACCACCTAAGCTAGTTGCACAGTATATGAATTTTATGCAGCGAAACCAAATTGAAATTAGACCAGCGCACATCAAGTGTGGCGAAATCAATAATACTACGCGGAAAAGTGAATTTATTTTTTAAATGACTTCAAAAAAATGGAAAATATGCGTGCGCTTTGATGAATGTCTGCGGTCGTCTATTGATCTAGTCAATCAAATTTGCATTCAGACTAGAAATCAGAGGGGAATCTATTTTTTGTTCCAATTACTGCATCCCGACCGATTGTTTATTTGCGAGCGCGCTGATTTCCGGACAGTTCATCTTTTCCATCACTAAGTGCATTTATGTTTGTTTTAACATTTTTTTCTGATGACTGGACATGGATTCGTTTTCGGCATTTTTATTTGAATAAACTGCAGAATGTTGCAGATTTTGTTGTGCAGCCGCGAACATACGTGATTTTATTTATTCTGATCGATTTCTACCATCGCACACAGGATACACGACAAATACGACATTGCAGTGAATTAAGCAATTTCTGTTGGGAAAAAATTGGGAAGTATTGAACTTGAAGTTCAGTGAACCAGCCTGAGAGCAGAGGCTATATTTTTTTACACATACTCGTAGGGTGATGGAAATAGTTCATCCATTCAGGGCTACGCTTATAGCTGTGGCGAATTCAAACGTAGCGACTTTAGTCTGTTTTTTCTACTGAGTTAGGTGTTTAGTTATGAACTGTATTAATGAAAAGAAGCTGATCGACAGAGGTTATATGGAGGGAGTGTTATCATTGAATACTTTTTCTTAAGTTATGATTGATTTCCTCGATCTTGAATGCAATGTGCGGTCATACGGTTCAGTGTACAATCGCAGAAGGGTGTATTCAGCCATCAAAATAGAAATTGCTTGCAGATATCGGACATTGAAGCACAGAATGAGAAACACAATTATTTTAATATCCATGAAATTATATTTATATGACAGATAATGGCAAATGTTTGAATATCATTTCGGCCATGATGCTGATGTAATCTGTAGGTAATATTAGGTTGGTAGTTATGTAAGTGGGCTGCCAGCGAAATCGCCAGCACACTTAGACCAACATCCATTGTTGTACCCATGGTCAGACTACTACCACTGATCGAAGACTCCAGTGATAATTGATCCCAATTGAATATTGTGACTGGACCAGGTTTGAAAACCGGATAAAGCGTATTAACTTTGCTTTCGCTGGCCATGGAAAGGAACAGGTGGTAATCATTTGGTACAAGGCCCGGACTATAAGCTGGATGCATAAGGATCTCCCAACCAAGCTTACGGAGCTTCTATCGAGTTGGTGTCGATGTGTGTGGCGTGGCTTGATCCTGATGGAACAAGGGAGAGGAATCTCCGATGAGCGAAATGTAGCCGCTTCTGAGCAATTGTTTCCTTAAAACAGTCCAATGATTGACAAAACGAGTCCGAATTAAAAGTTTTGCTGTAGGAGATCAACTCATAGTGGATGATCCCTTGCCAATCCCACTAAACACACAACAAGTCCTTCCTGTGCCTCAATCCTGCCTTGGCCACCGTTTGCGCCGACTCGCCGTGATTCCCCACGGCCGTTTTAGCTTGACGTTGTCGTAGCTCGTAAGACATCCACTTTTTGTCACCAGTTCAAAAAAAGGCCGATGTTGTTGCGGTTCGCAGATGGAAATTCGATCCATTATGTTCCTTGGCGTTAAATCGTGAGGTACCCATACATCGAGCTTACTTTTGTATCCAGCCTTGTTCAAAGTGTTCCAAACGGTTTGGTGCAATGTTTAGCTCCTGGGAAATCGATACAGTGCTTACATGGCGGTCATCATTTTTTTTAATTTCCGATAGACGCGTGGTGCATATTTGGAATCGAAATTACGGCAACGGAATCGACGGAACCAAAACTGCGCATGATTCACATTATTCACATAGAAATACAAAAAAAAACCCTGGGTCGTTCGGTGCACAAAAAAACCATCTCGGTTGACTCTTGGATAAGCAAATTCCATTTAGGAGTTATCACTATTTTCAAAGCGGGGCAAGACTTAGACATGTCCTGGAGTATTCTTGTCTTTGTACTGCTTTTCGAACACTAATAACAGTAAACGAGCTTTACAGGTATGAGTATAGCTATAAGGAAGTTATTGACTCTATTGTACTGTTTTGAAATGTATCAGTTGGTTCAGTTGTTTCTTGGTGCTCTTTCAAACACACAAAAACATAAGCCTTATACATCACTTCCCAGAACAATGGCACAGTTGTTGAAGATATTTTCATGTAAATATTGACCACGGTCCAGGACTAAGTTCTAAGTGGTCCACGGAAACGGAGAGTCGAATTTTGAGATATTTTGAGTTTGAAATGAGATTCGAATTGTTGTCGTCCACGACTGCAATAGACGATAGTTTGCCATCATAAACGAGTGACTTGACGTGTGTCCATAAAAATAGGCTAAATCATCAATATTTAACTAGCTGCCAGTTTTGTTTATTAACAAATTCAGCCGACCAGAGATAGAGTCGGTCACTGAAGATAATTTTTCGATAAAAAACCCGGAACAATAATTTCTTAATATTTGTACGGATGTGTGTCGGTGGTAACTGAGCACGTCTCGCTTTGACACATGTCACGGCTTATACCGCTAACGCTGTCAAAAATAGAAGACTTGAAAGCCAGGCAGTATAAACATCACTGATTATTAATAAAATTGCAAACAAAAAAGCGACCCAAGTCAGCAGAAAATCAATTTCGGATTTGCATTTTCTTTCTATGAAATCTCAGAGTTGAAGTATGCTTAATATCTCTTCTAAGGAGACGTGCAGTCTTGTCCTTGGGTGACACACCACACATTGAAGCCATCTCTCACCTGACACCCATATGGGAAAACTTTCACGATTGATGACAACGGTGCAGGCTCGGCATATCTCTTTTTTTTTTTCATTTCGAAACTATAATACATCAAGGCAGTTCCCTTCTCTCGCATGACGTTATGCACGGCAGTCCGTAGCAGCAGGTGCTGTTGTAGTACGTACACTGGATGCAGACAGGCATGTAGGAAGGATATTCTTGTATGAAAAATATTGAATAGTCTTTGTTTCATGCCCTTCACACCGTGATTGTCTACTGATTGCACATCTTTCGTGATTGCCGTTTTTTCTCTCTTCCCACGCACACACAGGCACAAGAAATTCATCTCGCATTAGCTTAGACTTGGGGCATCCAGATTGAGATGCCAAGCGAACGAAAGACGAATGCAATATCGATCCCCTTTGGGATCAATTAATTCATCTTTTCGCTTTCACTTCACTTCACCGCACTTGTAAGCATTCACAAAACGGCAGCTCAACTAGTGGGGAACGATTAAATCGCAGAAGATGAAGTTGCATGTGTACACAAGTGCATGCGTGGGCTTATTTATATTCAACCAGGACGTTCTACTAGTCATTTCAGGATTCTTAACTGGAATTGTGATCGAAAATGCGAACAACGCATCCTGGCGGGCAAACATTATGAGTGGGATGGAGTTGGGGGGGAGGGGACCACCCAGTTCCACCCCATCCGTTGCACGTCGTTGACGAATGACAAACAGCACAATGACTTGCTATCTCCTTCTGCTTGCGAACTAAATCTATTTGGTATCTGAATGTTGTTCATCGTTTTAGCCATTTCAGTGATGACGACGATAACGACTACAACGGCTACAGCAACTGTGACGAGGACGACATGCTGAGTGATGTGCTTGCGATGGGAATATCCTCGCCAGCACATGCACGAAATCGCCACCCACGTTCGGGTACGTTTCGTGAATTTGTAAACACCCGCAACCAACTTTTCGCTTTTCAGCGAAACTACTCCCGTCTACGAACGTATCGTAACGACCAACTTGTGCTCTCAATTTAGTCCCACTTTGACATGCATACACAGATACCTAGTTAGCAGAACATGCAGCAGTATCCGATGCACCATGCCAGTAGGGCATCCTTAGTTTGTAAATGATGAACATCAACATTCCACATTCAAAGTGGTGTATTGAAATATAGTCGCATTTCTTTCACTGGATTTGTGTGTTCCATTTCCGTGAAGTTATTCATTTCTTCATGTGAACTTCAATTGTTAAATAACAAGCGAGGGTGGTGTACCATCGATGGGAGGGAGCCGAAGTCGAGTCGTCTTGGCTGTCAGAAGGGCGGGGGGAGGACGACGACAAAAATAATATCATTGTCTTTGTTGACTGGTGGCATAATGGATCATCTCCATGTTTCTGCTGATGAGAGCAGCTTTACATCCGTGCGCGCAGAAATTGAAAATTGATTTAATGTTGAATAAATTTCACGTGGAGCGCAGATGGGAGGGTATGGGACGCTTTAATGGCGACGGGTATTGTCCTTAAGTCGCAGTCTGCTGGATTGGGTCCTTGGTTGGGGGTGCTTGGTTAGATTCCAATGCAATTTCATATCGTTAATTAGACACGCACGAAGAACTACGAAACTGCTATTGCGGGGTTCGAAGAAGCCACCATTCCGCACGGGATGGGTTAGATAAATGATTCACTTTTTTGTTCGCTCGCGTTGGCTTTGTCTTCGGCAACCGTTGTTCTCAAGTAGTTTTCTGCGGCACTGATAGTGTCCATTGTGAGGGTGTTGAGCATATTGCCAGCACCGCAGATGTGCTCCGTTGTGGAACTGGCTGCTGGCACGGATGTTGATATACTTGAATGGATGTGCGCACGAAGACGGTTTCGATAAATCGAACAAAAGAATACAGTCAACGACATGGGATGAGTGTAGTATTAGAGACAAAAGGTTCAGGGAGCCGTGCATCGACTGTGTGTGTGTGAGTTTCTTGATTGGCTTTTTTTTTAAGCCAGCTAAATGATGTATCGGTTCAAGATGTTTGCAGTGTACCGTGGCATTGCAAGCTGCTTTCAATTGATTATTTTCCGATCGAAACGATGGTTGGTGGTGGTTGCGGTGTGTTTAAGAGAATTGGCAGAAGCTTTTGCCAATCAACGTTGAATCGTTTAAATTTGAGCAAATGTGCACTGGGGCCGTCCACTGGAGTACACAATTACATCATCTATGTGACCAGTTCATGACTTCAAATCGCTTGTACTGAATGTCCATTGGGACATCAGCGGGGTAGCAGGTTGCACCGTTGTGTTCGCATTAATTTTGGGCATAAGGAATTGATTATCATCGATTGGGAGTCAACTCCGTCGTTTTCGAAGAATTACTGATCGATGATGCCTCCGGCCCAAGATCTACAGAAAAAAACAGTGACTTTCTGCGGATTGTCATCATCTCAAATCCAAAAATCGGAGCCCCCAACAATGGGCTTCTGCCCTGAAGATGATTTTCTTTTCGTTGAAATCGGCAATTGTTTCCTGATGTTTCGAAAGCTTACACATCGCGAACACACCGCGTTATCTACTGTCATTGTGGACATAACCTGCTACGTGGACCATGAGCTGCTACATGGTTCAAAATTCGCAAAATTGAAGTCTGTGGAAGGCCGAATTCTTGTACGCGTCACTTTACTACATCGTGCACTTTGTTCGCTGAAGCAGTTAGGCCAAATTTGAATACCAAACGTTGCTCGACTGGGACGTAAAATGGGCGCAATAAGGAAGTCGTTGTCACAGGAGTGCCGGAATCATTGGGCACCTTTCTGTCGCTCTTTCAATATTTTTTCTTTGTCAGAGACACTGATCTGTGTATGCTTCAAGTTGCGAGTAGGGGAAATCTGGTTCATTGACCATCACATTCGGGCAAACGACCTTCGATACGTTTATTGTCATCTTTGTCGGAGAACAACTACGTTTCAATTTGAATCACGTAGCAGGTTTCAACCGATACCCTTAAGGCTGCTCCGCTCATAATGTCATGTCGCTAGAAACGGAAGAAGGTTTGAAGATTTAATTGAATTGAAGTGATGGTGGTGTGACACAGAAGACCATAAACACCTATTGATCTCTCTTAGTTTGATATATCTAGGATTTAAGTTCTGTCTTCAAAAATGGTACAACTTTCCCATATGGGATTTCTTTAAAGTCTTTCCCTGTTACGAATGTTTTGTTAATTGCTTTTAATCGTTCTCTGGCAAGGCTAGGAGTATGTGATTCACAGTTTCCTTAGCCTGGCCACAATGCCTATAAATTTCTGCGGCTGAACCAGATGGTTCCCGTAGACGAATATCCCGATGATGTCAGCAACGAACGTCCGATGTTTGAGCGATGGAATGTACTCACTCGCATGTTGTCACTTGAATTTGCGCAGAACTACAGTACGGACGACGGAAATGAATTGCGTCGATCACAAAAGTGAACTGGTCATTTTCGTGTACACACTGGTTGTGGTTTTCGCTGCGAAGATGTCCGAGTGTGTCACAGAATACACTAGTACTACGACCATAATGACCTTAGTTTGGTCTAGGAACTAAGTGCTGTCTTCAAAAAAATGTACAACGTTCTTAGACGGGATTTCTTAAAAGTCTTTCCCAGTTACGAATGTTCTGTTTATTGTTTTGAATCTTTCTCTGACAAGGCTTGATCAGTCGGTTAGTATGTGATCCATTGCTTCCTTAGCCTGGTCAGAATGCCTACAGATGTCTGGTTTGATGATACCCATTTTATGGAGGAGATAGTTGCATGCTCCATGTCCTCTTAGTGCTCCACATAGTATTATCAGGTCAGCCCATTTAAGTTCTAGAGCTTCTTTGGCTCATTTGGAATTGAAGTTTTGTTCCATAAACGAACTTGAGTGTTGAATACCTTCTTAGTTATTCAAAAACTGATTTCTGTGTTTGATTACCCATTTTTGTTGGTGTAGGTTTGTGTCCGTATTATTGAGGCCGTAGAAAGGGAGGAATGGTATCTGTGCGCTTGCCTTGACTTGTAAATCAGCATCTTTGTTGCCTTCATGGTTTTCATGTCCTGGCACGCAAGTTAGTTTTAGTTTGTTGTTTTCTACCAACATGTTTAATGTCTTGTGACATTCCCAGACTGCCTTAGATTTCAATGCATCTCTTTAGCGCTTTAAGAACAGAATACAGTAGACTCCCCCTAAGTGGAATTCTCACGGGATATCAAAATTAGTTCGAGTTAGAGACAGTTCAAATTAGAGGCTGGTTTTTTGTATGGAAAGTTGAGGTAAATCCCAAAATATGGCTAGCAAAAAATTCGAGTTAGAGAGAAATTCGACTTAGGGAGAGTCCACTGTATATACATTTTGGTGTTAGTGGGTTTTCCAGCACTAATACGATGCACAACTTTGTTCATTGAAAACAATTCAGCTTGGAATTGTTGTTTCCCTGCAAAAAGGAATGTGTAGGCCGCATCTGGGTCCTATCAATCCCGACCCTACTTTGTTACCAGATTCCGACCCAGCTGTGTACTATTTTTGAGCTCCATCCTTCAACCAGGTGCGGTCGTTCTTCTGTCCCTCTCTACTTGGTATGGGTATTTCATAGTATATTTGAAGACGACTAACTCGGTTTAAAGATATGTCCTTCAATGAAAGATGGATGAATCAGAGATTGAGTTGTTCTGGCACTTTAAGACAATCGCATCGAAAATGTACCAGACTGTGTAGCTTGTACATTACCCCCGTCAGACTTAATGATGAGCAACTAAGAACTGTATTAAATTTCAGTCATCCCCATTACAGGGATGACTTATGTGCGAGGCTTGAACCGAAATATGTACATTGTCTCGCGTTAATGATTTTCCATTTCTGATGTACGTGCAGCCTCCGTTAAATTAATTAAACCGAAAACCTCACCTGTACATTGCCTGTGCACACAGCTTTGTCTGCACATGGTTCAACAGCAATATGTGTGGCTAACGCTCTCAGCTGTCAGATGCGGTTCCAACGACAACGCCCCACAGTCCCGCCTTGGAAGTATCGCGTATTTGTTGATTTAATTATGACCGCAAATCAGACCTAATGGGATTCGCCGAATAATTGAATTTTCGTCTCCCATTCGACAAACGAGAGGATGATACAGGGCTTTAAAGTCTTGTTACATACACCTCCGGTGCTGGCTCACATCCAGTCGGTGCTGTCAGTTTCTCGAGAATCCGACGTCAAAGCTATCCTGTCCCTTCAGCATTTGCAGTTGACAAATGAATTTCTTTGTGCTAACGAAAATCACAACAGCAGAAGACTTGCTCGTGTGCGTGTGGCACGAGCAATTTTGTGCACAAAAAAGTTATATGCAATTCGCCATCTGGTGTTGTGACACTTTAATTGCAATGGAAGCAGACGTATGCGTTGTAACTGAAGCCCAAGCGTGTGGATGTGCGTCTATTTCACCTGGAGATGATGTAAATGAGTCCTTTGTTATTTCTTGACATGCCCACATGAGAGAGGAGGTCTTCTCAGGTGTTTTCGGTACCATTTCATGAGCACCGCGTTGCCCGATGCGTGGGGACTCGAGGCGAACTTAAGTGTGTGACTCATGAAGTGATTATGTTAGATATGTATGTGGCCATGCCTCCAGGCAATTAATGTGGCATTAAATTCTTATGATGTCCAATCTTGTGTATTTCGATGGACCTGACTGTACCTCGTCTGGTGCAAGTTAAGCTGTTCTCTCACGAGTAGGACCGCAATTTGTAGAAACTTTTTATGGACACGTGTCCAGTCATTGAGTATTGTCAGTGTCTCAAGAGAGGTTGAGTCACGAATTATGCATGTTGACTGAGTCGTGAATTAGACTTGAACATAAGAGTCTTCGGCATCCGTCTTCAGTTTTCTAAACAAAGCCCTCGTCACTTCAAGTACCCATTCTCGGAAACGAAGAATGCCTGATTCCTAATTGCGGTCGCCGTACAAACTAAAGACTTCTGACACTGTCAGCAACTACATTTTCGTGACAACATCAATGTCGTGACAACATGCACTTCAATTACCTCTATAGGGAAAAAATCGAGCGATATCAAATCAAACAATATACCCTTAAATATACGTGAATTAATTCACGTGTTTACGTGATTGGCTCAAATATCACGTGAACCACCTAAATGTACGTAAACAGGAATGTGAGCACGCGTGTTTTCCTGTAGGTATGTACATTGTACTGGAAACTAGTGCGTGTAATCACCATCAACTTTCTATTTTCTATACCTACACACGTAAATTAATAATAATGACGTACATATGTACAAATGTGGCCAGGCTATCCGCGATTGAACTGGATCGTGTTATTACAGCAACTACTTGTATTGGCATATCCACATCCCTTTAAGAGGAATTTTATTTATGGTAAACAAAAACAAATTAAGATATAAAAGAGTAATGAGATTCACGTGAAATTATTTCACGAAAGCGTATCACGTGAAATTGTACGTACATCACGTGAAATCGTTACGTCTATTTGAGCTCACATGTTTTGTAGGGCAACTGATTTCTGCTTGCTTTCTGCTGTGACTTATACGATACGGTTCCTATAATGGCATCTGGCATGAAAGTCATACTTAGGCCGCCCGACACGTCTAATGCTCGTATCATCGAACGATTCATCAGAAATGCTGGCTTATCGTGTGGGACACATGCGCCCCTGTTACGAAGTAGAGTCACCATCAAGCGCAGGTGCACTTCTAAGAATCGGAATCATACATCACTCGAGCAGACTAGGTAACATGAAGAAATAGGTAAACATTGACAACATAAGGAACAGGTGATTGTCCGAAAAGAATTCAACTCTTTTTTAAAATTATTTATAATACAAATTATAAAAAATACTTAAAGTACTCAACTTCCGTCGTGTGACACTTTTGGGTTGCGACTTGCGAGTACCCTTGTCTCGTCAGTGTCCCCGTTGTCTATAATCCTTCACCTGTCGATGCCTCGTCATATTTGGTCTACAGGACATCACGTCCAGTTTCTTGAGTTCACCTTAAAGTGCTGTGCACAATTTATACCCTTTTTTATTGAATTTCTTGTTCATCCATTTGGAGCTGCGGTATGCTTATAGTTAGGTTTGATTCCCATCGAATTTTCTTTGTCTACTTACATTACACAGAATATGTAATCGGTTCGCGATGTGTGGTATTGATAGACGTTCACTCAAATTCATGGCTACTTTGTCACTGTGTTCTCAGACAGTAACCCAAAGTAGTCATGGCACGTCGGCTTGGTTTCCCCTGAATTCGTCCGTAGTTCGCAGTTCATGCAATTCGAATTATAGGCAGTCTCTTAAACAGCGCGGCAAATATCAATTCGAAGCCATGCAGAACGTCATAATTAAATATGGTGCTCAACCTTCGCCTCGTTCGACTTTGTGTGACGGGACAGTCCGGGACAGAGCTGGGCTTCAACCATCCAGTCTCTCCAGCTAGAGTCAGTTGCCTCCAGTTGTGCACACCAAGTAAGTTGAGATCCTTTTCCACTCCAGCCAGTTACGATGGCTCCGCATTTTCCGAGTATGTTTAGCAAGATCTATCGCTTCTGTTCGCGTTCCTTCAAACAATATTTTGCATACTTCGGAATGTGATAAAAAAAACACCCATAATCACCAACTGAATGACTCTTTATTCTTTTTCTATACATTTGTCCACCAAAGAGAACGATTCAGGACTTAAGGATTCAAGTCGCAAAGTCTGCTCACCGAAATAAATGCAAATCACCCCACAACCCCGTAGCTGGCCAACTAAAACCCTTAAACCTCTTATCCAACCTTTTCACTGCCGGAAATGATAATTCTCCAGTAGCCAAATGCAAGGCCGTAAACAACTTTGAAAAGTTTTCAATCAGATATCTCCAAACAAACACCTTTCTCGGCACGTAACTAACATCCGCCCATTTCTACGCTGCTCAAGGAAAAAAGAAACACAAGCAAAATCCGCAATCTTCCGGAACTTGTTAAACTCATTATTTAAGGCTTAAAATTAAAAGTTGGCTTGCTCTGCGAGAGCGCCTCTCGGACATCCCTCTGCACTGTGCATCGTCCTCGAGTGGCTCCTGGCAGCCTCGGCGAATCTGGCGAGAAACAGAGAGCAACAATAAAACTAATTTCACATTGATAAATGCTCTAAATTAACAAAATAGCTTAATGGCGCCAAAAATCCCCCAATCTCGGGCTAGTCCATGCGAGACGGCATGAAGAACAACATCGTCTACGTTCCAAATTAGCACTCGAGCAGCGGCCAATGAAGGAATTTGCAAAACAGAACAAAAAAAAATAGCTCTCGCAAGGGCAGCAGCAGAAGAAGCACAACATATTCAAAGGACATTCCATTTCTTCGCTGTTCGAGGGGCAGAAACTTTTTCACAGTGCTCTCTCGCGCAACCCCCCTTGCAGCCAACGCGCCACCGGTGGGGCTAAATGTTGTTTCACATAAACCCACACTTGTTCGTTTGTTCTTTGTGGGGCCTTGCTCTTACCACAGGCAACGGCTCTAAGTTATGTAGATGTTCTAATGCCATTTTACTGGAATTTCAGTTTACGTGGTACACACACACACAGTCGCACACATCAAGTGCGGGGAAATCCTGTGCCGCTGCCATTTTCGAGTTAGGTACCATTCAGAAGTGCAGGCATTGAAAATAAAAACCATTGCAAGGATAATGCAGATTACACAGACACATCTTAATTCACAGCCGTCGCCGTGTGCCGGCTGCATGGCTAAGCTCCTGTCCCTCTCTCTCTGTCTCTCCCTCGCTCGTTTGTGGCCCATTCCAATCCTGGCAGCCACACAGTTTCGCAACTGTAAAGCAGACTTAAAAACAACGAATAACTGTCGGATGTACAATGCAATAAATGACGCCACTGTGATGATCCACATAAGATGGGTGGTGTACATATGTGTGTGCGCCCGTCGCAGGATAAGGAATTTCCATCTCCAGCAGGCCGACGACCACCAAAAAGCACAACAAATGGAGAACCATTGAGAGAGCAAAAAACAAGGGATGAGACAGAGAAAACAGTTGGAAATCTATTTGAAAGAGGACCGTTTTAGTTGGGAAAATTCAGCGAGCGTACCTAGCAGCCGGGACCTGGTGAGAAATGGCTCTAAAGTGGTTTGTTGAACACGTGCCAAAAATTATTCCATCAGCGTTTGGGCGACTTCCTGGCAGCGGCAACGGCAAAACACGACGAGCAGTACCTTTGGCCATTCCCGGTTGGCAGTTAATCGAGGCAGAATACCCTCTCTCTCTCTCTTGCACACATACACACACTTGTCGGCCGTTAAGAAGTGTCCTTCGGCTCGTTATTGTGTCCATTGCCTCTCATCGCAGTCGAGTGCAATTACTGTAATGAGTGTGCCCAAAATAGTGTTAATTACATTAAAACATACAATTTATGGCTTTCGAATATCCCATAAAGTAACCGTTCTGTTGGCAGGGTCCGAATTTTATCCGCACGTCCATCGTCTGCCTGAGCAGAAAGTCCGGCAGGACATGAGAAAAAAGCCCACACAATCCCCAAGGATAATAGTACTGCCTGTCCTCCTCGTACACAGATGTAGGTACATGTATCCACCCGAATGAAGAGAGGAGAAACAAAAAAAAATATCTGCACACTTCACATCATGCAGGACTCACTGCCAAAAACAGATTGACTGGGCGACAGAGGCAGATGCACATACGCACACACACGTTAAGTGAACGCTTCCGTCCGCTCGCCCATAATGTGGCATCATACGCGCTTAATTAAAAGCGAAGTGTCTGCACTTTGCATACCTAATTTGATTTGTTTTAACGCTTGAGATGACTCGAACTTTTGCTGTGACAACAGGATCCAGCTCTCTTTGTCGTTATCGTCGCTGTGCCCCCGTTGACTTTGCCTTCGGCGCGGTGCGTCAATATGTTCTGTGTGTGTGTGTGTGTTTGTGTAGTCCCTTCGATTGCTTTTGGGGGGACTACGAGCGTATGCGTCTCGTTTTAGTGGCTTTATGGATCGGATTTAAAGCTAAAGTTTTGCTAATTAACACTTTGATTAAAGCGAATTAATTTCCTCGTTACCCGAAATATTGCAGCAGGACTGCCTTTGAGGGGGAAAAAGTAGCTGTGGCTCGCTTGGAAACTTTTTCTGTTTTGCAAGCTACTGTTAGTTTTGCAACCAATCTTCTTCTCCGGCTGGCGCTGCAGGCCGGGGTGAACCTGGACCTCTTATGACCTGACTGATGTGCACGGCACCGGAGCCGAGGTTTTGGTCACTTGGGGTTGGCATCGAAGAGTATCCGGGCTGGAGCGTTGCTGTGCTAGCCATCTGCAAGGAGGGACTCGAATTAGTTCGACAAGGTCGAAGTCACCGTACAGTGGTGTAAAGTTCGTCGTTCAGTCTTCTCATTTTTGTTTTGCATGTGAACACGTACATTCATGTAGATTTACTGTCTATCTCGATTCACTCCTCTCGTAAGCGGTCTGTACCGATGTAGGCCTAGGCGCAGTTTGTGCCAATGAATGTTTATGGAGAAATGTTTGTTTTTTTTCTGACCGCATAGGGTGCCGCATTGGCATGCACCTAGTACACGAATATTAGCCCCATACATGACTACTAATATGTTCCTCTTGCTGTAAGTTCACCTATTTGCTAATGACCCACATTTTTAATAACCCAACAAGTGCGCCGACATGAGTCCCAGAGGTGGTTCTACTGGGCGTGCATTGGATAAATTATAGTAAAACAGACGCCGTGTGGAGTTGTGCAGTCACAATTGACTTTAGGATAGATCTGGATTATGCACTTACAACAGGTTGGAAGATCTGTAATCAGCTGTTCTATCACCTGGTCATGAAATTGGGGTAATGATCGCTAATACAAGCTACCGAGATGAGATTTCCTCGTGCTGTTACGGGAGCTACTCGCCGTGATTGGGTGAGAAACACGACTGTACTGGACGAACTCAATATTGAGCAGCTGCTTCTTTGAACGAAAAGGGTTATGCTTCCATGGTTTGGTCACGTGGTACGAATTTCCCATTGATTACGACTTTCAAGCTGTGCCTTGTTTTCGACTCCATTAGTTAGACAACCGCTTGGCAGACCCAGGACAAGGTGGCTGAATCAAGTCGAAATCCCCGCATCAGCTTCGGCGTGACTCCTGATGAGTCAGAGTCGATGGAGGAGGAGTGGAGTAGGTGTCTCGCGCGTGCTTAAGTGGATCATGCGGGCCAGAAAATGGTGATGATGATACTTACAACTGAGCTAGGAATGTCTGCTCAACAATTGGGGTCCATTTTCAGCGGTGCAATTCTTACTGTCAACTGCTTGTCTTTGACTGCCATGAGCCTCCCTCAGATCACATCGCATCTGGTTGGAACGTGACGTGATCGTGATTACTTTCGTGATCGCGATTACTTTCGGTATCAATTTAAGAGGCAGGATCATGGCAAAATGTAATTTGGTTCGATGAATGCAATTTCTAGTTCAGAAACTCCAAATCCTGTTACACGGCTGTGGTGCAGGCCATCGAAAGACAGCCATAGGTGCATTTAAAAAGCCGTATAGCACGGACGGGGGTTAATCACGGTCTGGGGATGTTTCTTCTATCAGCGGGGTCAGATATTTCTCCAAAATGGACTCCAAAATAACGAGTTCGTCTTACGTTAACGTTTTATTTAAGAGGACATTTTGCTTTATCAGGTTTAAAAATGTCCTTGGGAAGTTTTGATTTCCATCAAGATAACGCGATCGACCCAAAGCATGCAAGCAGTGTTGTTTTTTTCTTTAAATAATGTTAATGTATTGTAGTGGGCACTCCACTCTCCCGACCTAAATCTGATTGAATTCCTTTAGACGATCTTGGACGATGGAGTCCCATTGGAGGATCGTCGCAGCTTACCTTCATTTGGGGAAAGCTTAAGAAATGAATGGAAGAAATCCCAAGTAAAATTTTAAAAAAATCAAATTAATAACGGCTGTTGATTGAGAAGTGAATGATTGATGAGGTAATCGAGTAATTGGGTGATTCCTGCCCCTTGGTGAAATCCCTATCTCAATCTCAGCATCCTATGCGATCCTAATGGGCGCGGACTACATATATTGTGAAGAATACGTGGAATTGACGAAGTATTTGTGTATGTAGCGACAGGCAAGCTATGCTTAAGGCAGCTTACTCAACACTTTGACCACTTCTAGGATAGTCCAGGAATGCAAGCCTGAAATCTCTGAATTTGATCGGCAGTTTAAATGTGCAAAGACTTGCCTGGGTCCCGGGCCACTACGGGATCACGGGAAATGAGATTGCCGATGAAGTAGCTAGACAAGGATCAGAGGAGGTGCTCCTTAGTTAGAGCTTCCGTCGATGGTTGCTTCTTGATAGAAAAGACTGCAGTCGGCTAACCGTCCTACTAACGCGCCATTACACCTTCGCCAAACAACTAAATGTGCTTGGCCTAAGTGATGAAGCCCTCGACGGCTGTGGAGAGGACGACGACATTGCAGGAAACCGTAGGTCTGCAGCTGCCTGGTAGTACATTTGACCAATTTTTGAGCCTGAGTGCTGGACACCAGTACGGTGTTTACAAACATATGACCAGAAGCCGAAAGTTTAGTTCGCTCAAAATCTGTCGCCACAAAATCCATGGAACCATACCGGAGATCATTTCACAAGATTGCTCACGCTCGACCATAAGCGCAATCGTGTAACCACTTCAAAGGAGTGGTTGGCGATGTTCAGCTGCAATCTGGACCAGTTTTTCCGCCGTTTCTATACCGTGAACTTGAGTAAATGGCTGGGTGGTTAGAGACTTGGGTCGAATGAAGGAAGTCATCACTGAAACCTATTAGAACACCTATCATTTAGAGGGAATAAAGTGGAGATAAAGGTGTTCAAAGGACTGACTTCGAACCTGTCTTCTGAATCTGACTACAGGAATGTATATTCTAACGAAGACTTGTACAACGAGACAAATCTGTAGGGGTGAAGTAATTGTATAGTTTTAAGATCATTTGGGTAGACATTGCGCGAGCTATAACTTCTACTAACCGCCTGATCATTGGACCTATAAACTGTACCATGATTACTAAAGTGCATGCCTTTATTCCTTTTGCTCAAATTGCTGCACTAAAACTATTCATACACAATTGAGTTTGTGCTTCATGTTTATAAAATCAAAGATCCCATTCAAACACTGTGAAAGTTTTCAGCAAAAATTAATTGAAACACAAAAAAAATGCTCATAAATGTTCGAGGCAACGACGACAACGTAGCCAAGTTGCAGCCAAGTTTCCATTCAAAATTATTTGTTTCAACTACTTAATTAAAGCAGCCAACTTTCTTCATTCCGGAGGAAGAGAGCGGTATTCCAGAAAATCCCGATGAAAAGAAACCAGATAAAGAGGAGGAGGACACAAGACAAAAAATGCTTTGAAGTTTAACTTGTGTTCATGTTGCACCGGCTGCAACCACTTACTTTTCGGAACAAAATTATTCTTATAAATAAGATGTCAAGTGAATTATTTGCCAAAATAAAAAAAGGGATCCACGGAAGCCTGACAAGCAGTCCTTGCCACTGGTTTTTGCCTGGCCTTGCATTCTCTCTCGTTTTGTTCGCTTTGTTGCGGTGGCAGGGGGGCGCCTTTGGGAGGGAAGATGTGGACGTGGATAAGCGCAATGCAAAACCGAATATCCTTTAATTCAGGATGTTCGCTATGAGTCACAGTCTTATGTAGAACGGAGCCAAGCGGGAAGATGTAAATATTGCAGCCGGATGAGGCAGCACCAGTGTTTGTTATTAGAATCTCATCTTGTCCTGGCTGGGGCGTACGGTTTTTTCTTGCCTTTGGGAAGGAAATATGTGTGAATAGAAACATCTTTTGAACCGAGTTTATAGTGACTTCATTATTTTTTTCTTCTGCTGAATAGCAGACGGAGTCCTTTGGGTGTGTTTAATTTGTAATTATAGTCACTTCAGCTTGGGCTGTGATAGTTCGGTTTATGACTCCCTGCAAATTGTTTGGCTTCAAAAGAAGGTGCTCCTTGAAGGGGATCTAATAAAGTGGAGCGTAGATGCTGATGTTACTCTTTCTGCAGCAGATTGAAGAGATGAAGGAGCTCTGTTAAAGTAAGTCACTATAAGCGGTGAGTCTGGTACTGCTGGTGTTGCTGTACAAGTAAGTTGTGATATTTGTGACCTATCATACAATCGGTATGGACGCGAACTCAATCCAACTTTCAGTGTTCTTTATATGCTGAGTCAGCAGAGATAAAGTTTGACTGTTTCATATTTATGTATGGCCTGAGCGTAGAATGCGTCGATTGAAGGGCAGACGAAACGGAATAGTCTTGTGGCAAATTTGGACAAACCTTAATATGTGCTGTTCAACAAAAATAGATCCGTCACTCATTACTTGCGACCCACTAAGTCTAGTCTAGCTTCTTTTGATTTTTTTTTGTCTGAGCTATTCTTAGCGCTGGAGCACTCAGGCTCAAAACCACCACCAGCAACCTGGGTAGGTGGGTAAGTGGGCTGTCAACGAATTCGCCAGTACACTTGTGAAACCTATAGACAGCCTACTAGAACTGATCGACAACTCCAGTGATTGTGCCGTTCATTTGATCTCAACGGCAAATAGTGACTGGACAAGATTTGAAAACCGGATAAGAGCGTTGTTTTCACTGGGATTCGAAACGGGGAGCCCTCTAACCAACTGAGCAATCCAGTAAGTTCAGCCTTACCTTACTTATTCAATGCTTCATAGCACAAAAACGCTTGGAATTCTCGCTTGGAACTCTTTAAGATCATTGTTTTCCTTTATCCATTCACAAAGGCGATTGCTTTGGATTGAAACATAGACCTTGTATGACGCACTGACACACAAGATTCCGCAATTCTGAATATGGCGGGAGTGTAATTGATTCCTTGAACCGACGTGGCATACGTCCAGAATTTAGTCAGTTTCTGCAGCGATTCTATCTGGCTCCAGGTGCTTTTCCGTCTGTCAGTTTATTCAAAGTCAGCTGAGTTCATTCGTAGGTGAAGGGAGCATCAAGAACTGACAGCGGTGAAATGTTGACTGGGTTCAGAAGTTAATGGAAGTGCTCTTTCAATGAACGTGAATTATCTTTGAAATTAAAAAAAACTGAATGGAATTACATTGGGAAACATATTTTTCAGGTTACTTGTATCTCTACGCGCCTCTACTTAATCGATGCGAACTGGCAACTCTCCACAGTCGATAACAGTTTTTAATCCATGTCCTTATGCGGATTTCTGCATTACGCAATAGAAATCGAATACAAGCACATGATACGACACATCGAAGAAGGAAATCGAAGCGGAAATGACTACCATCAAGATCTTTACCATAATTGCGAGTCTTTCAGTTGGATGCCAACGAAATGCATTTCAATACAATTATAAATCAATTCCTTGCTGAAGTCCATGATGCCACGACAAGATTGACCAAAGACAGACGTTGACGTCGACTAGAGCCCATAACCCATAGCTTCTATCTCAAAATCGAGTGATGGGTTGCTGTTGTTGGTATTGTTGTCTGTCCCACAGAAGTCCGTTCTTGTCAACTGCGCTGCCATTTATGTGTCGAATACACACAAGGGGCAGCCACTCAACCAATTGCGCCATCCAGTACCTTCTAGTCTAGCTCACTCTAGCTAACTTAGGGAAGATTATCAAAGTTTCTCCTTTTCCTTGTTTTGCCTATCCAAAGATGTTACCAAATGGATCCTGTATTATAATCGAGATTTGCAGAGTTCGCCAGCCTTACCACGTAATTTTTAAAGTGTCTGCTTCTTCGCCTCTAGGTCCAATTCCGTATTTGGACGAAGAGTCGGTTAACACATTTCCTAAAGTCGCCATCAGCTGTATCATTTTTTTATAATTTGTAGTATCCCATTGTCGAAGCCCATACTGGCGGGATGCCAGCAACAACTCCTTTGGGCCCAATTCACGTTGCTGCGTTAAAGTCCTATGCCTGACCTACACAAAACTATTAACGTAGAAAAAACTACATTAGCATAGCCCCAGGTGACTTTTCGAAAGCATTTGACTGTGTGGACCCAACGATACTTTGCCATAAACTGTCCAATCCGCCCAATTATGTTGTCCCGTTAATAAATTAATCACGAATATTCCAGTCCAGCTGTAAATTCACAACGTTCATCTTTTTCAGATGTTCGCAATGGTGTACCTCAAGGCTCTATTCTTGGTCCGGTATTATTTCTAATACTTATCAATGACCTTTCAACGATGTTGTCCTATTGTAAATTGCATATCCATCACCTACTTATGTGTCCCTTTTCGTGGCCACGGTGTCGTAGTGAATTGATGCAACGACTCCTACACTGTGGGTGCCAGCTTCAATCCCCGAATGTACAAACATTCATAATTCACAGCTACACCTATCGAGTCACTGATAATGCTCAAAGATTATTCCTGTGTGGGAAAAGCTTCTCCAACTTCGCCGCTCGGAGTCGGCATGAATTGATTTCTACATGATTAGAAGCAGAACATCTCCACGACTGTCGAGGATGGAAAATCGCCTTGGCTCTAGCTATCAGAACGTCTCTAGGTCTCTAGCGTAGGGACTAAGTCAGGGTCCTTTGGAATCGAATTCGAATATTCCTTCACCCACTACCCCAGAAACTTAGACCGTGCTTCTAAAGATTCAAAAGCATTAATAGTCAGTCCAACAGGGTCATTTCCATTCACCTACCGTTTGACCCATCAACCGTGTCATTGTCAGCAGTTTCAATAGCATTTGAATGCCACAGGAGGAGAAGCTTAATTGCATCTACTCACATAATCGCACGCACATGCCAATCGTGTAGATACAGGATCTTATTTATTTATGTGCCCCTGTAAATGAATTGTTCCTCGACTGACGTCAGAATTGGCAAATGATGTATGCGGTTTGTTTATGCGGAGAGGGGAAATTGCCTTTGCAACCCGAACCCACACGGCTGCGGAAGCGTGTGCTTAGCATGAATATATTTATGAAATCATAATGGATGATTGAAATGATTTTCTCAGCACATTTACTGCCATGAGCTTGTACTTTATTTAGGGTCGACTGGTGGTGGGTAGCAGCGTTAACAAATGAACTTCGAAATGAACCCGACCGTCGAGAGAAGGGCACGCAGGGGCGACTTGCCACAAATGTAAAAGCCATGACTGACTGGGACACACATCAGCTGCTGGTTGCGAGCTGTACTAATCAATCACTGATACTCTGAATTGGAGCTGGGTTGATTTATGATGCCTCGCGGCGATTAGCAAGGCGGAATTCTTTTCGTGGGAACGAAGCTTGAAAGGCAGTTCAAATTCAAGTGAAACACTTTAAAACGAACAAAATCAATTTGAGGAATTAGAAATGTGTGTGCGTGGCAGGAGGAGATGCTTTAAGAGAAGGCCTAGGGAAACTCACGCATATTTCGTGTATCGCTTTGAAATGTGAATAGAAAACGCATTTCCTACGGCGTTTCTGAAGACAGGGAACATAGCAATGATACATGAACATCGTCTCGAGAACTGCGAACTTCGCAAGATTTGACATTTCATTCAGATGGGATTCTTTTTCGTTCGCAGATGCCCACGAGTGGAATCCATGAATTTCGGCAATTTGCGGATCGTTCGTATCATTTTGACAAGTCACCAAGGAAATGAGTAACTCGCGTAACAAAAATTATGAATCATTAAGTCAAATATTTAAACTCGGTTTTTTAATGAGATTTTTCGATAATTAAACGCCTCAACTTTCCGCATAGCAAGGAAGGTAATCTAGCAAGGTAATTTAGTAGGCATCTCATGGAGAAGGAATGTCTACGGCAGAAGAGGACTATGCTCTGGCTTTAGGGCCAATCGCTGGTAGCATGGAAGTGACATGGAAAGAGAACGCAATTAGAACTATCATCCTGGACATTCACTTTCCTCGTACCCACATATCATCTTTCAAGCGTACATGCGAACTTTATTGTTTATTCGTGGTCTTAGCGTGGTGGTGACCGGCTTCATTGATCGCTTGAACGTTGTTTTCGACTATGTCTCTGATAAGAGTCGGATTGCTAGAGTCATCAGACAGATTTGTTTAGCGAAATGAAAAATCATCCATCTTCGAAATGTCACTGTAAGCATTCGTATTTTTTTGTGTCATAGCCTGGTCTCCGACGGCCTTCTGCAATATTCTCAACGCCTCTGTTGCAGAATTGCCAATCCGTGAACAAATTGAATAAAACAGAAGAAAAAACACGTAAATGCACATTTCGACACGAGATTTAAGTACTGACAACCTAAATGCATCTGTAACAAATTCGCATTATGTTAAGGTTTTGGACATTTTTTTCATTCAGTTTACAGTACGGAACCTTAGGAATTTAATAAAAATTTGAGCATTATTTATTATTATTTATTTATTTATTATTTATTATGCATTATTATTTTAGTGTGAATTTGTGGACAACCGCTACTTTGACAGAACGCACTGCTTAAAGTCTCGAAGGTGTTGGTAATCACTTGCCACCAAGCACTCCGAATCAAGGTCCCGAAAAGCACGATTCCTCTCATATTGGACAAAGCAGTCCGCTTATGGACGAATGCTTCTTTCAGACGGCCCAATTGTTGACATTTTGACGCCAATCCTGACTTGGCCACCCTTTTGCGACAGCTCCCCACGATGACTGCCATCGCTTGAAGTTTTCGTAAGTGTTCACTTTTCACAAGCAGTCACCAAGCACTTCATTAAAGGATGGATTTTGTTGCGATTCAGCAAAGATTCACAAAAGGAAATTCGAGGTCCATGAGGGTTTTTTTGCTTTAACTCGTGTGGCACCCTTGCATCGAGCCTCAGTCTTTTTCAAATGGTCCCAAACGGTTGGAATTGCCATCTTTACCTCCTCGCCAATCAAAACGGTGATCTGAACCGGCGATTTCTATGATCTTATCGCCACTTTCGACATCGAGTCATCTTGACATCGAAATTACCATAAAGGAATCGACGAAACCAAAGCTGCGCTTAATTGTAAAATTCCCTGAATCTGTGGCTTGTTATGTCACAAATATTTGTATGCACTATTTGGAGAGCAGAGGCAGTGGGAATGACGCAGAACTCATGAATGCCACGTTTTTGAGTGGCGATTCGCGGAATTACGTTCAATCGAACGATATGTGTACTTACATGAAATTCAGTGGTCATTTTTACGCCGTGTCATATTTCCCGAATCGTTGATTTATTTGCTGGCACCTCATTCGCATTATTCCGAATGTTGCGAATGTTGCGAATGCTTCTCGCATGCAGTGAAATATTAACTCTCGTCCATGCATCGTTGAAATTCCTTACGTGTCCCAGTTCACACACATTGTAGGACCTCACAATGATTTGAATTGAAGGGAAAGGAATGTCCATAAGTGAGTGAGTTCTCGTTGAGTTCGGATCCTTTTACCATTTCAATAACCGAAAAGATAACCCACCACCTTGCCAGTGCACCGATATGTAGGGCACAACAAAAAAGAAATAAAAATTCAATAAAAATTTATATGAATTCCACCCCCACCACCATTCACAATCAGGCAGGCGTACAATTCCTCATCAATTGGCAATCCTAGCCGTACCGATATATGCATCTCTGGCGAACGTTTTGGTCAAACTTCAAGGATGCATTCCACTTGTACCGCCTCCGCATGCACACGTGCACACGCTCCGGTTCCCTCGGTGAAGTCCCATTGGCCCCTGCTACTCGAATCATATCAATTAAAATGTTTTCAACTATCAGCAGTTTATTAATTAAGGGAAAGTTTTCCATTTTATACCTTCGATTAATTTCCACAATAGCGGTATTTACGTTCGCACAGAAGAGTGCTGGATCGGAGTGCACTTGAATGCCTTGAGCGGAAGAGGTGTGTGAAATATGAGTTGGTCGAATTTATTTCTCTTTTTTTTTTCACAAACTTGTACAATACCCACGGGGGGTTGGGTTGGGAGTGCGCGAGAAAGTCATGCATGGCAGGTGCCACGCCGGAATGGTCGTGCACAGATTTATTTTTAAACCAATAATCGGCGAATGGATTGAGTCTAATTAATCTGAACAGCACCAGAATCTATAAAAATGTAATTGCGCACATTTTTAACGGTCTTGTAGGTGGTTGGCAGTGTATTTTATTAACTCACTTAGTGTTGATCGAAAACTGCGGTGTGTGCGGATAGAAAATGGCGTTCCCAGATATAAATCACGCGATTGAAAGCAGACGGGATTGAAAAGGAAGGAGAGCGCATTAATGCATTCACTGGTTCAATGGAAGGGAATCTCTTAATGGATTTGAATGGAATGGTGGTAAAATAAAAAGTGAATTCAAATTAACACTTTACTTTGCTTTGCTTGCGCTCGGTTTAAGAGAATTGCCACTCCTGATGTATAAGTCTGGGCCATTAGTGCGCCATTTGTTTGTGATGTACGTGCTACTAACGTAGCGTTGCACGAAAGGTCATTGGTGTTGCATCAGCGAAATGGCAAGATATTCATAGATGTGGACCAAAGGCGGATGTCACACGTCTGAGAAACTGTTCAATTACTGCCCGAGTCATTTAAAGTTTAGCTAATTTCTCGTTTCGGTGATCAGTATTGGCCGATTCTATGCCGTTTGAATTGTCTTTAGATTTTCTGTAGGCAAAGACTTTACCAAGACCGCATGCCTTGGCTTGACGACGCGAATTGAAAAATGGAAAATTTCTATGCAAGAGCCCTTAAGTGCCAGTGGCGCAACCGTAGAAAACACTTGTGCGGTGGTATTCTACACAAATGCCGTCGGATCTGTCAAGCGCAATACCTAGTGGGAGTTCACACTGCACAGCTAAGCAGTCCGTGGTTAGCGGACGACACTCCAACCCGCCCGGGTTATGTTTAGTGACCGACAGCTCTGCCACTGTGTCTCCACAACTTCTTTGTGAATTGCCCGTGTAGGCAATCATTTGAATATATAACTTATGTAGGCTTGTCGTCATCGTATTCTTATTTGCGCCTAGTTTCCACAAGACTTAGTGGGTCGAAAGCAACGAGTCGTAAATGAGGCCCTTGCTGGCCTTGAGAACGAAACTGCATAAAATGGCCTGATGTCATATTCGAGAAAGTACGCGCAACAGTGACAACTGGGCCAACATGTCATAACTCAACTCTGAGCCAGCCAAAAACGTTCGACAGTTCTCTATGATGACAGCATATGGCAAGCACATAAGAAATTTGATCCCGGCAGGAAAAAAACTGCGACTCGAAAACTGTTTGACAAGGGAGGAGAGAATGTGCGAGCTTAAAGTGGCGCACACATATGGAGAATGGCCTGAATCCTAATGAACCACCAGACAAGCAACATATTTTGCCAGCTTGGTAGGCTTGTTGCTTGGCTAGCAGGTCCATCGCAAAGAAATAGAAGATGTCGGATGGTTTTGATATACACAAATACCACTTTAGAAGATTATTTGTGCCTAACATTTTATACTATGGCCATGTCGTCCTAGATGTTGCACAGTTAGTTAGCCGAGATCAGCATTTTAATGAAATGTGATGTAATTTGTGCATTATCTAGGCCAAATGGAATGTGTACCTCCAAAGCAGACGAGCAGTGCTAATTGTCCTTCGAACCCAGGTTAGGGTAACTTGAACTTTTCTGCTACTGCGGCAAGAGTATTGTGCCATTCACGGACTCATTTTGAAGTTATGGTGGAAGATGCAACAGTCTTGATGGGAGATTGACTGTCAACGAAATCGGATCTAATTTAACGGCACATCTCCCTAATGGCAAGGATTTTCGCTTGTAAAATGCTGGCGAGGTTTGCGAGTCTAAAGACTGCCGACTCCGTAATTCAACTTCGAACATTCTGGGTATACGGTCACATGAGAGATTTAAGCTGATGCGCTTGCTACCCCAGTCTGTTCTTGAAGGGAGAAGTACGTCGGCGTTGTGAAACCACCAGTGCATGCTCGTACAGCTCGTACTGCAGAAAAAAACTGCTGCTGTTCGCGATAGTGTGGCTGAAGAGCCGTCCACCTCAACTCGTTGTCGTGCCCAACAATTGCACCTCTCACGCTCGTCGTTGATGAACATTATGCATAAAGACTTGCATTTACACGCTTACAAGGTGCAATTGACTCTAGAACTAAAGCCTCTTGACCATTTCAAGCGTCATCAATGGCCAGAATGGTGGCAAGAAATGGCAACAGTGGATGATCAATTTTCGAAGAAAATCATCTTCAGTGATGAGGCACATTTTCACCTCAGTGGATTCGTCAATAAGCAGAATTGCCGCAGTTGGGCGAATGATAATCCAAGATATTTTCGAAAAACCAATGAACCCACAAAGACTGTTTGGTGCGGTTTATGGGCTGGCGGCATCATCGGGCCGTATTTTTTCCAAAATGAGGCCGGTCAGGCAGTTACTGTGAATGGTGTTCGCTTTCGTGAAATGATAACGAACTTTTTATGGCCCGAATTGGAAGATATGAATGTGGACGACATGTGGTTTCAACAGGACGGTGCCACAACAATGGCTCTTTTGGGCGACAAATTCATTGGCCGTGTTATCTCACGTGGTGGCGATGTCGATTGGCCGCCAAGATCATGTGATTTGACACCGTTGGATTTTTTTCTTTGGGGTTATTTGAAAGAAAAGGTGTACGTCGATAAGCCAGCAATAATTCAAGAGCTAAGGATGAGATAATTCGGCACATTAACGGCATAGAACCTCAATTATGCTTCAGGGTCAACGAAAATTTAGACCATCGGATGGAGGTGTGACAATAATTTCCTAAATAATTTGTGTTTGATTCAAAATCAACATCGGCCTTTAAAATTTAACCACCCTTTAGCTTATATGAGGGTATTTTAGTAGAGATAATTCGGAGGGACTGCCTCTGTTGCAGATGTCGTAAGTCATATCCATCGTTTAATTGGAAGCTCTATGTATGGCTAAATATGGCTGCCTTTAATCACAGAGTAGAAGAACATTGAAATCTATCAATTTCAGGGCCTGCTTAGCCAACTGGCTGATTTCACACTGAATACGTAACAAACAAAACAGTTGAAATGGCTGCATTTTGGTTTGGCACTGTGATGGCGCCGTACTTCTCACCGAAATTTCATAAATCAGGGCTCTACCTTGGATTCGTAGGCAATGCTCAAAAGTGTGACTGTCCTGAAAAATCTTGTTAAACTTTGTCGTTCAGAGTCCGTGAAAATCTCTGGGTTCCCTAAGGTTGCTGTAGGTGGTCCCGGTCTAGCTCGGGCGCCACCCATTTTTTTTATTTATATTAAACTACTCCAACACTACTTGAGAAAGAGATCCAATTCTTACGTTGTTTCGTCCTGTTTTTTTCTCATTTACTTATCAACAACTTAATTAACTAGCAGAGACACCATGTGCGTTAGGCGCTTCATTTTTCTTATTTCCTTTGTCTCGTGTGCACCCTGAGTTACTTCGTTATCTATGCGCATCAAGGAGAAACCGACCGAATCACTTGGCCGTCAACACTCTCAAAATTCCTGAACTCCATTTGCTTGTCCTCTCATCGCCTCTGTGTCCCTCTGTCAGACAGCAATTTCACAGATTCTCTGAATTTATTTGACCCCCGGCTGCCTTCAACTTCAGCGCATAGTCTTGACATATTTCTCGCCCCTCGTTTTTAGTGCCTTTTTGCGAGCGCGGGGGGGAGGGCGACAAAGAAGTCGATCTTTAACGGCCTCATGTTGAAAATAAATGGTGACAAGGTTATGGCCCGACCACATTTCTGAACGTGAATAATGGCCCACGGTCCTGTCTTTTCCTTATTTTTAAGCGAATAACGTATCGGCAGTTAAAAAGAATGACATAAGTATGTGCGCTCGTCTGCCAGTGTATGCACTCAAACGTCGACATGTGTATTATTTGAAAAAAAAAAAAAAGAAAAGAAAAGAAATGAAAAAAAAAAAAATGGAAAACAATTTAATGGATGTATAGTTGGTGTTGAAGTATGTTTCCTCATAAATTGCAAACTCAATTTTCACGTCCAATTGAACTTGTTTGGTTGTATTTCATTTTATTTTATTTTTATTTCCCGGACATCCTTGTTTTGTGGTCCTTCATTCAACGCTTTATTCGTAGCTGTCTGCAGTTTGGCGAGATTTCTGCCAGCGGATGGCTGCGTGATGCGGTTCAATTGGGACATGTAGTAGCTCATGTCCATGAACTCATATTCCGGTTGGAGGGGGTTGTCCATTTCAATAGAATTACCGTTTTTTTTTTCAAAACTCCTGAAAGAAAAAAAAAGTACACCCAGCACCGACAAGGACGAGCTTTTATTTCTCCATTCAATCGCACTGCACGACATAGTTGGCGGAGGTTGTCAGCGTTTTTTTTTCCGTTTTCTCATATCGATGCGCAGATCAAAGGGTAAGAGCTCAATTGAAACATGTAAGGGCCAGTATATTGCTTCCTGTTCGGAATTGGAGATAGTTGGAAATTAACTAGTTCTCCATTCTATTTGCGGATGGTTGCACGTTTTGTGACAATATTGTCCGTTGGTGCAGTGACCAATGACCAATGACCATGACTTGAAGCAGTACGAAGTTTGGAAGATTTTTCTACAATATTTTTGCTGTTTCCGAAAAGGATTGTCATCAGTTCTACACCTTGTCGATCTGCAATGACACAGTCGGTTCAGAGAGCTTTTCGCCAAGGCACTCAATGCAGAATCATTCGTAATAACTCACTGTACAGGGTGGGCCAAATACAAGTTTCTTTATAAAAATGCAATAAAATGAACGAAACTAAATTAGTTCAATGTTGTGTGGCTTTATTAGTAAGCACAAACCTTCCCATTAATTATGAAATACAAGGTCGTTCAAGTGGCTGCCTCGGCTGGCTTCGTAGTAGCACATTCTGTCATCCCAATTTTCCAAGACCTTGGATTTGGATGGATTGCTTGGATGATACTGGGCTTAAGTGCTTGAATCATTTCCGTATTGTTGGCATAACATCGGTCCCCACAGAAAAAAGTTCTCTCTCTCGCAGCTCCGAGACATCTACAATTGCCATCGCCAAGGCGGCTGATATCACGATTTGGTACACAAAAGATTGATTGTGGCCTGGGCTGTGTGGCATGGGGCGCCATCCTGCATGAACCAGAGGTCGTCTAATCCATGTCTTTAATTTCAGTAAAAAAACAATTCGGTTAACATGGCTCTGTAACGCCCACCGTTGACCGAAGCGTGGTTCCCAGCCTCATTTTCGAAGTAGACCACAGCGGCCACATTCCCATCTGTGCGCACCGTACGACGACGGACACCATGAGTGTTGTCCACGAGCACATCACTCTCATGAACTTATTGCACAAACGTGCGTACAGCAGTCGCGGTGGGTGCACAATTGCGGCCAAAACTTCTTTTTTTCAAAAAATTCACCTTTTGGGCTACAGAGCACTCACTTTGGCAATAAGTTTTCAACATTTCCCAACGTTGTACAAGCGTAAAGCGACTCATTTCGTTCCTCGGAGGTATGATACTGACTTTCTGCCAAATTTCGAGCGGGAATTTCATTACATTCACTGTCAAATAAGTGATTTAAAAAAAAAAACATTACAACCTATACTCCCTCCGGATCATGAATTCAATGACCCTACACTATGTTCGCAACGCCCATAACCACTGGAGATCATATGTCTAGTTATCGATTCTGTCTTCGATCCTTTCTGGCTACCTACTTAGCCCTTTTAAAGTGCTCTGCCACACATACTTAGCCCTCTCAATGTGAACTGCATCACCTATTTACAAAGCCTTACAATGCCACGTTTTTCACAATTCTACTATCAACTATTTTTCGCTACGATATCTGCTTCATAACAAATTGTCGTGGAGCACCATCAACGATTGTCAAATGCTATCTAAGAACAGTTATCTCAACCGAAATGTAAAAAACCACACCAAACTTGTGGTTACAAGTTTGAACACAATCTTGTCTGATTGAACATGAAAAGGAGAAAACTCATTAAATTCATCTGTCTGTCATTTTCCTCCAAAATTTAATAGCGTTGCCATAGATTTCGAAATATATTCAGGGACAAATACCGCCGCCCCCTGGACGGGCCCAACTTTCAAACGCACACAGTTACGCTGTGCACACCAATGCGAACGCCCACGCGGATAGTTCAAGGAAGCCACGTGTCACTTTGGATTGGCTGCCATTGCCATCCTCAGGACATCAAAACAGCCACCAGGTTGACATTTCTCAGAATGTCTCAAATTAAAGATGCCCAACTTGCTAGTTTAAATAAAACGCGAGTCCTCTGTGCTCTGCTCTTCGGGGAAGAGAAGTTATTCGAATGCCCGGCAACAGGAAGTCAACCCACCCACAGATACTCAACGCTGCTCATACGTGTGCAAATACTGCTCATTTGGAAGCGGAGCTCGGTGCTGTTTTATTCTCGAACAAAAATGAAACTTTAAATACCCAACACAATGCGTCCTACATAATTATTTTCACGTTGAATACAAAGAAAAAAAAAACTAACCGCGAAAATGAAAGGCAGAACCTCAAAGAACGTACAGGACCGACAGGAGAACACATACTTTTCTCTCCTCTCACGTTCCTTTGTCTTCGTGTGGAGGCGAAGTGTGTGGGTGTGGCCGCCTGCCCGAGGAAATCCTTTTCATATTTATTTTTATTTTTGCTCTAGTCTCCCCCTCCATTTGTGAGGAATAATATGAGGAGGAGGCGAGAGACAACGAAATAAAAAGAAGAAGAAAAAAAATGTAGCGAATGAAATATTTCAACTTCCTCTTCCGATTCAACAATGAATCAACAGGAAAGGCAAAATTGTCGCATACCGTCGTCATTGTCATTGTATGGCGGCGGTGGTAGTGTTGTTGTTGCTGATGTTGTTGCCACCGCCACCGCCATCGCCATCGACTTTGTCCATGTCCTTCTTCTCAACTCCTCACGGATCCTAGTTCTCATGCATTTTATTACTTAAAACTTTTTCCAAGAGGTGTTACATCCTGAATCTCCTAAACTCGTGGGATCCTTTTTCCTCCGTTTTGTTAGCGTCTTTGTTGTTGTTGCTGCTGCTACTGCTGCTGTTGACAGCACCGAAAACTGCTCAGAGCCATAACTATCTGCAAGTACGAGTATATAGCGATACTTTCCGTTGACCTGCATTATTTTCCTTTCGAGAAAAGAAAATTTTATTAAATGAGAAGGACACTTTTCCCTCCCTCGCTCTATCCCTCACTCCATTCACTTGGCACAGCCTTTTTTGAGATTTCACTCCCCCGAATGAGTCCTTTTGATTTGATTCTTCTTTTTTTTTTCTGTCCTTTTTGCAGACATTTTTGAATGCGAACTTATACAACCTGCTCGGTGGCTTGGGGTGCATTGCACAGTCATCCTTGTGGTGCAGCCACCTTGCCCGAAGGGGTTTGAAGACGTCCCATGCCATGTCAGCGCGTCTCTCGCTCGACATTGCCCCTGGTTTTGTATAGTTCTCTCAATGGTACGAACTTCCCGAGAAGGGGAACGAAATCCCTTGCATTCTTTGTATCCGTATGAAGCGTATCCTCAATGTAGCGAACCAGAATTTCTGGCGAAGGTTTTAATGCGAGTATATTTGTGTCTTATGAAATACTTCGTACGTACGTACATATTTTGTGTGGAAGGGTATTTGTACATTTTTTTTTCTTTTCTAGAACTCATATCTATCCGATGTTTGAGATGGGATTTATTTTTGATTGTTGCATTTCAATGCAGATGCATGTCTTGTCATAGCCAATTTGCTGAAAATATCTTTTTGGGTGGAGATTGCAAGGAGACTCCCCCGCGAAAGGGGTTTGCCAATAGACTACTGTTCGGGGGCGAATTCAATTACAAGTTCTTTCTTAAAAATCAGAAAATTTGTCCATTGAGGTACTCTGCAGAGGATGGAGGGAGCTTACTGCAAGAATTGATTGAAGGCTTTGGTAGAATGCAATAACCTATAATGAGGCAGGTTTGTGTGCCTGTCGTAGGGTTTTGATAAGTCAGTGAATTTTTGAATACAAAATTACTTTTTTCTCGGCGAATAAGCGTTTTGTTTTCAAAGTTAGTCCAGCGTTTTTTTTGCACTTTTAAAAATAATAGAATTTTTAAGCGTCTGTTATGTATACTTCTTCAGTCAACCCCAGTCATCGACGACTTGGCCACAAGGTCACCAACTACCAAGTCACAGACGGCACCTTCTATCATCATCCATCGCCTGACACAGCACAACAACTCTCAAATCCCCTCGTTTACTTGCATTTCAGCCTGCCGCCATCTATCGCATTTCACATTCATAAGGTTCGTGCCTCCACTAAAGTAGCCACATTCCACAAGTAGGTGGACAGCGGTTCGTATCACCATATCACATTTAATTTGCATCACATGGACCGACAGATAGTCTCCCGGAATGCAAATCCCCATTCACTTTATCTCCTAACATACTCAACTCGTCTCCAAAGTAAACAGAATATCACATTCACAATATCGTCTAACTCGGCTCACGAGAAACGCAGCATAACTCATGCCAATCGATGTTTCATTAGGTTGAAGATGCAATTGAGTAGTAAAGCCCTCTTTCGAAGTACCAAGCTGACGTTGTATAGCACCTTGATTGTCCCCATCCTGGTCTATGGAAGCATGGACAATCTTATGAGCAGATGGAGAAGCTCATCTTCGAGAGAAAAGTTCTGCGCTCAATCTTTTGTCCTGTTTGCGTTGATGATCGTGGAAAAGGACCTCAGCCAACTTGGTGCTGGAGAGGCTTGGCAACAGCTGAAGAGGCTTGCCAACAGCTGGGGCGACTTGTTGACTGAGGCTTAGGTACAGTCCGGACTGTAGCGCCAGCAGAATAAAAAGCAGAATCCTTTTATTTTGTTGCACTATTGCTTTGGGATCTAGGCCTACAGCAACAACCCTGTCCGTTGCTAGCTGTAGAAGTTGTTGAATTTGTGAGGCTCCTCTGCATAAGCAAACAATGTGTATACGGAAAGTCAGTGACTGTAAAATTAATTTTTTCTCAAAATTTCACGTAGCAACTAACCGCACGATACACTTTTCCCAGCGATATTCCAACTTCTTCAACAGTTTCAAAAAATACAATCTCTGCAAGATAGACCCGTTGCATCGGTTTAGCCTGCCTTGGAGACCATTGATCTGATTGTTTCTTCATTTCTGGTGTTGCAAGGAGTATCGAGAATTCATAAATTAGTATGAAACGCCACAAAAATTCACTAGTTAGCGTGAGATTATCAGCAAACGCGGCACCCATCCTACCAATAATTTCTGCTCAAAAAGTCTTTAACAGTCCTAGCTGTCTCACGAACTTTGTCCCAGCGATCGTTGGTCACAACATCGTGAACTTGACGTGACGTGACGTTAATTTTGACATTCTGGGTACTCAGCCTCTTTTGTGGTCATTCGACCGCAACAAAATTCAGAAAAGAAGCAGGTTCCATATAATATTTTTTACATCTGTTTCTTTAGTGGTGTCTACCCCGCAAAATGTAGGTGATTATGGTCGACACAATCGTCCATCTGAGGATGTAGGCAAAAATGTGAAGACAATTCGAAGAGAATGGCTCTGTTGCAGATGTTGTAGAACCTATCCGGCTTCCAGTGACTTCCGGTAGTGAGAGTGCTGAGGACTATCTAAGTCTATCGATTTCATGGGGAGGACAACTGTTGGGTTTGCCATACGGTAATGAACTGAATTTTTAGTTGCTACCAAAGGAGGATCTGAGACTCAGTTACAGCTGCCTTCCATCGCTGACGGTCCTGGGTACCCTGCTTCCTGTCATCGAGGCCAAGCTGTCTTGAGTCCGCAATGACTTGGTATTTACCGGAGTTGTGGTCTTCCTCTCCTTCTCGAATCAGGAGGATCGAATTCGAAGATCCTCTTAGCTGGAGCACTGGTGTCCATGCGTTGACCTGCAGCCATCCCTGGAAGTGAAACGTGATCGCAATCAACGTTTGGCCAAGTTAATTCGTCGCGTGGACTCATCAACATCTAGTTCGGAGTCTTCGGACTCGATGGTACGTACTCTTTGGCAGAATTGAACGACTTCCATGAATGCCTTTGAGTTCATAAGTCCAATTCTGATGCAGCACAGAATCCACGAGCTATCCATGTACATTTCCTCGAAGTGGCCAAGCCAGTGCAGTCGACGAATGCTTACCTTCTGGACTATATCCACATCTTGGACTACATCAACTTAAAATGTTTGTCAATGTTTATCTGATTCATAAGCAGAATGAACCTTTAGAAGGGAAAGTTGTTTCTCCAATTGTTATGTATGGTCAGTGTACATAACAACATCGCCTTCTCATCTGAACCTCGTACCAGAGTTCATTGCCGACAGACAACCCTCCATCTGTAGTCAAAACGCAAATATAAACCTTAAGTACTCCTCACTGCTGCTATTGAAGTAAGGCTTCCTCATTCCATTTACCACAACGAACAGAGTCCTCAGTTCCGTACCTCAAGTGCACCACCCTTCAAAGATCTTCCCGTGAAGTAATTACTTTCGTCTGTAGAATCACTCCCCGCATCGTCTCTCTCTCACTGTCCATGTCCTTTTCAATTTAAACATCTACTTCGATACAACGTCGCACTCATGCGATTACTTAACTTTGTTGAGGACACATCCAGTGTCCCAAAAACACCCCAAATCAATAATCAAATTTCGCTTGGATCAAAAGAGGTCGAGTCTTGAGAGTTACGCTGAAGTGTCCTTGTGCAAAGTTAGCTTACATGTTAGCCGATGTATTCGCATGACCTCCCGCCGCCAGTGCTGAGGATACTTTCAGCCAAAGTGAAATTTAATTTACCACACATTGATGGAGATGTCTTGGAAAAGTTTTTCGTGATTTGTTCCTTTGTTTGTTCCGAAATCTCTTTTCGGCTATATTTTCCGCTGCCCTCGTCCGGGTGATTAAGAGCACATTTTCGTGCTCGTCGTCCGTGCAAACATGCCAGCGATAGCGAATGCTCGTACCACAAATGCAAAAGTTGAAGCCATCTGCGTGAGGGATGAACAGTGAGCTCCGCCAGAGGGGATCGGGAATGGCACAGGGACAATGTATTAGCAGTTGAGTGTTGACAGACGGTATGCAACAAGTTGCCGAACACACGTCACCTTAAATTCAAGTCTTTAATGTGCCACCCTCCATATGGATGGAGGGGAACTTGGAAAATGTATCCTCATAACTGACGAAATTCATTGGGCGTCACGTTAATGAGGAGTGACGTTCGACGTTGCTTGTGTCGAAGGGCAAAGTTAAGCCAAACTGAGAAGTTTATATTTTTGTTCTGTGTGAGTTTGGCCGGGAGGGAGGTATTTCGAGGCAAGTTATTTAGTAGACTTTATCATTGACAAAAGTTACTCAAGGCCATGTACGTGCTTTCGTTTGAGCGGCAGCCAGTAGTGAAATTACGTGAAAGTCGCAAAAGTGAAGAAGACCAGTGAGTTTAGCAAATTCACTTCAGTTGTCTCCACTCAATCACATCTGCCTGTCGCTATGCCTTTGCTGCTTTCTTACATAAATGTGTGTGCCCATGTGCAAGGAGTAGTCCTTGAGTATTCGAAAAAGTTCTCGTGTCAATCACACAATATGCATTATCGCCCTGCTCCTGAAGCTGGAAATATCAATCCAATCCAGCGACAGTGAAGACGAATTAAGTGAAGTGCAAGGGTTTTTTGTCTATATTCTACGGGGATGACTTTGATGTCGATATTTGTGCTATTTGCAAGGACACTTTCGGAGGCAAATGTCAGATCTTCAAAGGAAAGCGGTGTGAGTGCGATTGCAAATCGAAATCTACCTTTTAGAGACATCTGCCGAGTCTGAGGGTGATGCAGTCTTTGACACTTTAACAACAACTGCTATTTGTACGTTGATTTTGCAAAGTTGCAAAGAATGTCCAGCACGCTGATTTGTAGGTGGGTGCAATTATGATGTGGCCTACACTAAATCCAAACAAAACTCCCCTAGAGTTAGACAGAATGCAAATAAGCAAGGAAGGTAGAAGTAATAACTGAAACTGTCTCATAGGCTAACCAGGCTGAAGACTTGTAGGGCCAGCAATTAATTCTGTAGAAGCTGCAATTGGTTATAAGACCGTCAAAACGGACATCTGAAAATGACAATGCTTCCCGAAAACAATGGAACTACAGAAATGTTAACGAGGTGTCAGGGCAGAAAGCCCCAAAGTGACAACTGGCATCTGGTATAAGCCCTATATGACGATTTCTTTAACCTTGGACCATTTAACGACGCTGGAACAGGCCTTCAGTAGGAAACTCAAGTTCCAATTTTAGAAATAAGCTTATGGACTTACTTCTCCATCTTGGTAAGGTGGTGAGGCCTACCCAAACTTCTGCTACTCTTTGGGTCGTAGCACCCGGTTGTGTTTTGCAATTCCACACAGATTTGGACCATATACCTTTCACGTCTCGGAGTCACCCCCAACCAAGGTTGACTCTCAGACATGCAGGTATAATCTTCAACTCCCTTCGCGATTTTGGGTTTTGAACCACATCCACCACGACGCTCCTACTTGGTGGCCAACCTCAATTAATCAGCCTGAAACCTATCCTGGTCTCAGGGGTTTCCTGATCTCCCGTGGCGCCAGACTATAGCCTCTGGTCAAGCTTCTAGTAGGATGCCATAACATCCTCAGACTGGCCGCTATTCGAATGTTCAAAAAGCCTATTCAGCATCAATCTAGGATTGAGATTGGCGCGTCCTTCTTTTCCATTAATTTCTTTGCGAGCTTGCAACCATCATATTCGACGAGCACCCTAAACCAGTTGCTCTCAGCTCATGGATTTTAGTCGCCTCTTACAGCCCTGCCTCGGTTATATTCTAACCCCTACCCGAAAGGGGTAGAAGGGATAGTTTTTTTTAGAATGTTACTCATCCCTACATACCTACTTATCTAAAGGGCGGTTGATAGTTTTGAGCCCTTTAAGTCTGCAGGCCTGAACGACGTCAGGCCGGTTGAACTACAGCACGGTCTAGACGAACTATCACCATGACTGAAGACTATCCTTAACACCTGTTTCAGATACCTACAGCTACACTCACAATCTATGCAGAAAAGCTAAGGTGGTATTCATACCAAAGTGCAGGAAGGCTTCACACAGCTTACCAAAAGACTTCAGACCCATCACTTTGATAACAAAGAGGGTGATTTTAGTAATGGCAAGTCCGAAGCAATAATCAGAAGATTACATAGCATCGTCTTAAAGTGGCCAGCACTGAGAACCACAAGGAATCTGAAAAAGATAAACAGAATCCAAAGATCTGCGCGTATCTGCATCACGAGAGTACTTCGACTATATCGCACCCTTTTATGACGTCGAATCTGGGTACAAAATACTAACTTCAGATAGGGAGGACTGGACAAAAGATATAGTCACAAAACCAGCCAATCTAGAAGTTTACAAGGACGGTTCCAAGACGGGCGATGGCACCGGACTTGGAGTATCCGCAACCTCGTCGGAGATTTTCTCTCTGTCTCTTCGACTGTCTAACTGCAGTGTATTCCAGGCAGAGGGTAGAGCTATCCAGGAGGCTGCCCGCTTACTGTCAATGAATCCGATAATCGGGTTTTCTATTGTTATATGCATAGACAGTCAGGCGGCCATCAAGGCTCTGGACACAACATCAACTAAATCAATGATGGTAAAACTTCGCCGTCTTTCTTTAGGCAGAAAGCGGTTAGATGCAACCTTACCTTATGCAGGGTCCCTAGGCAAAGTGGTATTCCAGGCAATGAAAGAGCTGACGTGCTAGCTAGAACAGGGATGGGCCGGCCAATGACAATTTATCAGGAGACTCCCAATCGGAGATGGGTGGAGCTGGACACTTGCAGGACTTCGAGGCAATTTTGGCCATAATTAATCCGAGAAAGACAAATATACTCCTAAGCCTCAACAGGAATTTAATCAGTAAGGTAGTAGTGATCATCACAGGTCATTGTATTCTGGGCTCTCACGCGAGGAGAATTGAACTGTTTCTGTGACAATAACTCTTACCTAACCGAACCTATCTAAGAGGCTAGAGAATCAGGAAGTACGAGTTTTACATTTCTACATGATTACTGCCCAAAGCTTTACGATATTATTGTACATGTTTCAGTTTTGAATTTTTTAGTTTTTTCGTTTTTGCGTTGCCCAATCAGTCATCGCTCCCTGCGTGGTTTTAGACTTGGAGTATTGTGAGTGATTTCGTGGGATCAATAGTAATTAAAGTATATAAATATATGTGTCGACTTCCGCATAAATTCATGAAATAAGTTAACGAAATAAAATATCATATTTCTCGGCTGTTAAATTCATGACACAGCACAGGCCTGCCCCAGGGGCGGTGACCAATTCACTTCGAATGCCCAACAACATCGACAGTGGGAATTGCAGTTGCATCAGAAACCTAGTACTTAAGATAGTCTTCAGATTGCATTTATGTTCAAATACAGAATCGGTCCCCGAGTAAATAAAGAGTCAACTTGCGAGTCATTTCACGCGACAAATCAAAGCATGATCATGTATTGACGTCGATACGGCCAATCGATTGTTCGTCGAGCACCAACACTAGGGCATAATCCCCATTGCACCGACCGCAGTCAATGGCTGAACGATAGTTTATGACCCACAGTCTCGTAACTTTAAATAAGTGTGCTGGATGGTACTGCAATTGAATGTATACGTATATCTCCACCAAGTACCACTCACTGCTTCGCATTCAACAACGACTACAAAATGTTTCATAATAACGTTCCACATGCATTCGCATGTCCAAAGACCAATTGAAAAGTCCCATTAAATCCATTTGCTGCTACTCATGAGGACCTTCGGCCCACACACACACACCCACGCACACACAATCGCACAAGGGGGCAAGAGTGGCAATTCCCTAAAAACTTAAGAGTTTACAACAAGGTAAAAATAGAAATGCTTTTCGAATACCGGAAACCTTCACTGAACAACATGGTTACGGTACTTATGTGAAGGCGGACGATGGTAACGATTCTCAGGGGAATCACTTGTATCTGGGATCGAGTTTCTTTCCCGAAAGGATGTGTGGTTAAGAGAGAAAACAGACAACAAAAACCAAAAAAAAAACTTTAACAATTTCAAACAGATACAATTGGAAAGTGAACCAGCATTTCCGTTGCTTACGCTCTCATCCTCAACATATTGCCCCCGCTGAGATGGTGGAGCGGTGCAGTCCCTTACCTTATTTGTCTTGAAGTTGGCCTCGCCACAGTATTTTATTGCACAACCGAATGTTGGCCACCGGATGATAGCAAACTTTAGAATCACTTGTATTCTGTTTGTTCGATGGTTTCGTTCTGAGAACGACAATGGTTGTTGCAATAGTCGGGTATTGTTTTGAGAATATTCCGAATATTGGCACCCAACGGAGTGTCATCAACAGTCAGTAATGAAATCTGGTTTTCATACGCCAGTTATTCGCTGTGACGTTCTCGAATTACACGTATTATATTACGTTCCAGGAGTTGGCCCTTTGTTTCAGTTAATAAAATATATCGAACCTTTGTTATTCTTCGCTGTGGGATTTCTTTTATTACGTATGTCAAATTACCGTCCATTAATCTGGTTCATTAAATATAAACCATTGTAAAAGAATTTCTCTGAAAAACCTTGAATTGGTTGCAGTATTCGCAGGAATTCAGAGATAAAACTGACGGTATCATGACGTGAATGCATCTGATCTATGGCGATAGCGAAGCAGTGTTGAACTCATTCCTGGAATTATGACAAAGGTTTAATTTAGCGTGAAAGGCTGTTAAGGTTACTCGGTTCCATATTTGCGGTGAAGCGCCGACGAACTGTTCCACAGGTAGTCTAAAGCAGCCCGGATCGATGGAGAATTCTGCTGTCGTGCAATCGCCCGGGTTCGCATATCAATCAATTTTTTAATTGTCTGCATCGACTGACGTTCGCTGTTCGTTCGGTCGTCATGAGTACCATCATTTAAATATGTATGACAGCATGACGTAAATGAAGTGAGTGACACAAAATGATACACAATCAGATACCTTGCTTGCGTTGACTATGCTGCTATTGGGAGAACTTAAACTCGAACTAAACAAGCACCACCACATCAAAACGGTGTGTTTTTTCAAAAGAAAATTAAGCAGCCACCGCGACTGCTGTACGCAGTGATGAGAATAGTATGCTAGTGGACAACACTCATGGTCTCCGTCGTCGTACGGTGAACACAGATGAGAATGTGGCTGCTGTGGCCGAGAGTGTGAGATTCACGAACATCAACTCACCATCGATCTCAACATTTTAAGCGCTAAACTGAGGAGAATTCTGCACAAAGTTATCGGATTATTCGCTTTCAACGTTCAATTGACTCAGCAATTGAAAGCGCGCGACCATCCGCTTCGTTATCGCATAGCAGTTAGGGCCTTAGAGCAGCTTGAATTAGACAACGATTTTCAACCGTGTTATCAGCAGTCTTGGCGATGTTAATTGGCCGCCTCTGATCTGCGATTTGACCCCTTTAGGTTTTTTGCCCATAATCCGGAAACGATTCAAGCACTTAAGGCCAATTACATCCAAGCTACAGCCCGGAACCATCAACAAGGTCTTGAAAAATTGGGGTGACAGAATGCGCTACTGCGAAGCCAGCCGAGGCAGCTACTTGAACGACGTTATATATATATTTCATAATTAATGGGAATGCTTGCTCTTACTAACAAAGCCATAATACGTGAAAAAAATTTAATGTTGTTAATTTTAGTGAATTTAAAAAAAAAAACTTGCGTTTGGTCCGCCTTTTAGAATTGAAGTTCGACGAATGATTTCCGAGAAAGTTATTTTGCACAAAAATATAGCGTCGTCATCGAGTCGTGTCATGCCGCAACGAAAGAAACCATTCATAAACACTAACCCGTGTAAAATTTAGAGCCCTTTTTTTACCGGAAGTTCCGGAAAGGCTGCCGGATTTTAAACAACTTCCATCAGTAATGAGACTCATCACTACGTAACATGGTTATGGCGGTGACATTATTTAGATCCGTGGATTGTCAGTGCAAACAACTTACATCCCCCAACCCTCGCAAAGGGGTAACATAAATGAAAGCCCAGCAAAAAGCGAACAGTCAAAGGTGCTTTAAATGCGTTATAATACGTTTGGGAAAGTACTCCATGGCAACCAACTAATAGTTGCTATGCACACACCAATGTTTAAATCGTAGACCCTTTTTCCGGGCTACACAGAACGTCACAGCCCATTATTGTTTCATGCCACCTATTCATCATTTTGGGGTGCGGCATGGAGCTGGCCACTTCCGTGCACGGACAATGGTGACAATGACGATGATGGTGGCGTTGGAAATGATAATGATGAGAGGTGGTTTATGCTTATGGCTACACCAGAACCAGGTCATAACAAAGGCACTGCTCCCAATGTGCTGCAAAAACTTTATAAGCCTCCTGTGAAAGAGGAGCAACCGACGGGTGGGGGGGGGGTCTGAGCCAAAATGTTAGATTTAATTCTGGGAAAAGTGTGAATTATTGTCGGGCGATGTACATACCATGACCCGCTTTCACTGTCTGTGTGCTTGCGCTGAACAGAGAACGAGAGAGGGCTAACTTTGAATTCGAAATAAAATGCTAATCCTGTTTCAGGGGGATGAGATTTAAATAGTGGTTTTGAGGTTTTCGCTTTTCCCCAAATCGTTGCTGGTTGCTGGTGTGCAACTGTGCCATGTGAACTAAGCCTGTTGGTTTCTGTTAGTTTGATCTCAGTCAGATGAAATCGCCTGCACAGCGGAGTGGGTTGCGGTTTCAGTCTGAGACATAGGGCAGTAGCACAGACCGCTTAAGTCTTCTGCTGCTGAGAATGTTCATGAGAAGTCTGCAAGGAGAACGAAAGACTAAAGAGTGTTTCTTTAACCCAGTGCTAACTAAGGACTATATGTAACAGTCCTGCCAAATCAATTCTGAATCTGTTAGCTGTTTCTCTCTCTGATGACATACACGCTTCAACAAAGTTAAGAAATTTTCGTTTGCTTTTGCTTCAATTGCTTAATTTTATTTTAAACAAAATTAAACGATGTTGTCGACCACCTGAGGCTGCTTGGTATTCGGCGTATTGTTGACCGTTGTCGCGCAACATATTCTTTGCAAAATTCAGTGACACCGAGACGCATGAGAAGAGTGCGTCATGAAGAGAATGGTGCATCCATTCGGGAGACTATTGAAGATAATCCACAGCTTGAGCTTGCTCTTGGTCCGACTTCTTATGAAACATTTACAAAAAGTTGGTTTGAATGCGGAAAAGATCCAATTCGTGCAAGAAATGAAGCTGAGTTAACATCACTTGCGTCGACACTTCTGTGAATGGGCCCGAAATCAAATGTTATTGGATGCGATGTTTCATTGGTTAAATGAGGTGTAGACATGGTATGTCACGCAGCATAGTAAAGCTTTGGAGCATAGTTCACATGAGATTATGACAACACCGTTTATTCCCGAAAAAAACCACAGTTTGTTGCGCGGTCTGGGGGATGATGGATGATTTCATAACTTTTTAAATTCTCGGACTAACCAGCGCATTATGTTCATTCTACAGCCACTATCAACGATTTTTTGCCTGAATGTTGAAGAGATAGAGTTCCAATATGATGGTGTTTCCATGCGGAAAACAAAACCACAGTCTTATTCGATTTACACATAATTTGGCGCAGCACCCAGATCTGATGTTTTGATGCCTGTTTGCGGCCTGTAAACGTACGCTTACAATCCAACAAGAGCACACACATTCAGTGTTAAACACTATTCCAGTTATAGAGGACGTTTTGAAAGAGTATTCATTTTTGCTTTGTTCAAACAGTTCACTGCAATTGTGATGTGCAAAACCAAAACTATCTCCAAACGAGTTTACCCAGACGAAATTGAAACGAACCGAGTTGCACGTCGAATTGACTATACACAAATAGAATAGTAGACCACGTCTTGGGACCGTACACCTTCAGAATTGGAGACACAACCGCGAACAAAGTTGGACCATCGTGACGCAGGTGAAGATGCCGAAGACTCCTAGCTTCAATTCGTTGGTATAGGCTCAAAAGGAACACTTCACGAATTCATTGAACAGACATGAGACTGCCTGAGTTCCTAGAACAACGAAGATGCCCAGGAGTTCCTTCAGCTTTGAAAATCCGTCAACCTGGACATCAACGAAAAGTTAGCGCTTACTTCCTCTAAAACATCCGCCAGCAACTGCCGTGGCCGTATCGTGGCTTAAGATGCAAATTTACTCCCGTATTCCAATTCTACTAGGAAGACATCTCCTAAGCCCCAGCCAATTGACTCACGGTACGATGCACTGATCAACATATTCGGAAATGGGTTCCACAAGAAACTCAATTCGTTTCACGTTTGCTAGCCCTGTAGACCCTGCAAGCATGTCTCCATTATTTTTAAAGAACACCCTAGGAAATGCATTTGCATTGGTAAGATTCGGTTCTGCCTCAGTTGGTTGGGCAATATTCTCCATCAAGTCAAGATCCATTGGGCTTGGTAAAATCCTGACTTATTAACGTGTTACTTCCAACAGTGTAACGGGTGACATACGAAGACCTATTGACGAAGACAAAACGTCTTGACCTCTCCCATGATGTTGTTCGCTGCGCTGTACCTCAAGGTTCTATTTTCGGTCTGGTATTGTTTCCAATGTTTATCAAAGACCTTCTCGAGGTGTTGCCATATTCGATTGCTGAAGATGGTCCACATGTAGGACCGAAGGATACACAAAGTAGCATGTCCTAAATAGAGACTCCATTACACACATTCAATGCCACCGCCTTGTTTACTTTATGCTCATTGACCGTCATTTGACCATTATTTCTTCAGAAATGAGTCACGTCAGAGCGACACTGTCTACTGATTGCTTGAGTCATTTGAACGAAGCACACGACTGAACGTATTTCTCTTGAGATGTTGAACGTAATGGTTAGCAGTTTATTACAGCCCAAATGAAAGACCAACTGGAAATCAACAATTGCACAGGCAATCGTAGATATGTGGTCTCAGCAACTGGAAAATGTACTCGAAAGCTGAACATCCAGAGTCAAGATGTGCAATGAATCCCATTCAAATCAAAATTGCTTTCAGTCTCTTACATTTTGAACAGCTATACACCCCCCACTTGGTTCATTCTCACAACAACCAGAGAAAGCAAACAAAACTCATAACAAAACTGCAACGCGTCCCAAGAGATCGAAGGCATATCACATTCTTAAGAGATATCCCCAAGTTTCCTTGCACACAGTGTTTGATGTGCCATTTTGGACCGAGTCCTTCAAATAAACCCGAAAGTGGTCAGCAGTGCCTCCTCCTCCAGTCCGGCGGCCGATTCAGTCTTGTAATGACCGGAGTCGTTACCGAATCTCGTTTTCATTTATCATGCCCTGGCCGTTTGGACGCCCGGACTGATAATTTCACTCGAGCAAACACAAACAACGGGCAAAAATAAATATTTTGCCAACGTATATTCAACTTCCTTTGCTTCATTGTACTCAGCGTACAGCCCGGAGCACAACAAGCAAGGTTACTGGTCGCGAATTGCCAACGAATAGAGTAGGTCCTCGCAAAGGGGGCCAAGTGCTTTCGATAGATATCCAATAAACGAAATTGATTTCCTTTCCAAAAGCGAAGGCAACGGTGTACGGTTGCCAGTATTGTCTGTCCTTTCACACACACACACACGATGCACTCACAGAGTGTGTGTATGGCAGATGCAATGTCCGTATCATTCGCTGTCACAATGCGCAAAATTAAGTTTAAATCGAATGCACGCTTCATCAGATTCGGGGCCGGTTTAAGGGCGGTCTGATGTAATGATGTCCTGAAGGAGAAAATATAATTTCCTCTTGTATACCTCCGACAGAGAAACTGTTGCAAAATTATTATCGAGTCGAATGGGCTGGGTGGTGGGGGAGGGAGGTTGAAAGATTGAACAAGTTGTGAACTGTATCTCATGAGCACATGTTTGTTTGTTTTATTTGCAGGTGTCTTCCGGCGAAACAGAGTACATCCGGACGGTTGACAGTTTAATGGCTTCCAGAATAAGTTTGAAACTTCAATTGCAAGCCATTCATTTCGCTGGCGGTAGCCCTTCGTTGATGAACGGCGGCAATGCTGGAAACGGTGGCGGTGTCAATGGTAATCAAATGTTGAATACACTTCACAATAACCAACTGGGAGGCGGCGGCGGTCAGGCCGGTGGAAGTCTGATCCTCCGGTGTACAGCACAAATTGGCGATTTGTATCAGGAGTATAAAGAAATCGAACTGGGAACTCCGCAGAGGGATCCGATTCCAGCAAGAGGTGAGTGAAACATTTTAATACTTCCTTTTTTTGTTTGTAAATGTAAATGGACTGACTTGTCTTTGGACTTTTGGCGCATGTGCATCTTCAAAAAGGTTGATTAGAGTTGAAAATAGGCACACACCTTATATCTTTGGTTTATGATGTGGCAATGTCAAAACGCCAGTCAGAGTGTATTCAGTGAAGTTCACGAACCAGTCACGATTGGAAATGATCTTCTTAGTCGGTGGCCGCAACATTAAGGGCGTCATACATATGCGTCATCGAACGCCGCAAATACCAGAGACAAATCCTCGGTGCTACATTTTGTGCGTCCAGTTTGTTGGTTTATACTGAGAGATGCGTTGTTTTTCTCTAGAATTTCCCATAAATTAAACAAAAATGCTTTTATATTTATAAGCGAAAAGTAGTCATTTTTTTATAAGCTTCCATTGGATGGAGCCAACTGTGTACTGATAATCATTTGTACGGCAAAATCTCACAGGTGCTGAACTCCAAATTGTTCGGCAACGCGTCTACGAACAAAAAAGACGTGTGAACAGGGACTAAGCTCTTCATTTCAAAATCAGGCGTTCCCACTCCCCCAGTTCACATTGCGGCCGAGAATCTTATAAGACAAACTTGGCTGCAGAACTCAAGCATCACCGACATCACGCATCAGACTCTTTGTTGACTTAGCCAAGACTAGACCTCAAACGCTCCAAAACTCCGATCTTCTTCAAAGGTTCAGAAATTGATGCTATCGTTGAAGTAATCACAAAACACGGTTGTTTGACGAGTCTGTGACTTTATTCCATGCGGTAACTTTTAGTACCACACTGCTCTCTTCAACTGCCAACTATTAGTAGACTACTGTAGTATTTTGAGCAAACTCCGTAATTTAGTTTGGCAGCCATTGAAAGAAGGCTACCTTGTGAATTTTAACGAGAATGAACAAAAAGTGATTATATTTTTGTATAAAGGAACCATCACCGAAACCAGAGAAGTGCTTGATCAAAACTATGAAGACTCTACATCCTAATTTTCAAGAGTTAATAAGTGGTTTACTGAATTGCGTTGTGGTCTTACCAGAACAAGTGAAGCCGATCCTGTGGTGGTCGCCCAAAAGCGATCGTCACGACAGAAATCTTCGAAAAAATTGACGGAATTAGCATTGGAATTATATAATGATATAGACGATCGGTGAATTGAAGTGCGTGGAGCGGCTGAGTTCGTTGGCATCTCAACTGAGGGGTAGATTACATATTAGATGAATATTTGGACATGATACTCGACAAAAAGAGCGTAGCCACTTCAAAGGAGTGTTGGCAATGTTCAGCCGCAAATAAATAAATAATGTTGTTGTAATGTTTGTCGGTCAACACGATCATGATCCCAGTTTTTGAGTTCCACAGACGCAATTACCTAAATCACCGTTCAACGGCAAATATTATTTAGATCCTTGGGACAACATCGACATTGATATGAAACAAAAAGGGACGCATTTAGCGCAGAAACAAAAGCATTTGGATCAAGACAATGCGTGGGTGCAGACTAGGGTTGAGTTCATAATTGCAACATTGTTGCCCCTGCACTGCACAGAATATGTTCTCGATGCATTCATGAATACGAATACTGCCGCAAGTTTGCAGCAGATGTCAGCATTGTCGAAAAAATATTCAAAAATGCAACATCAGAAGGCAATACAAAAGTGAGTGATGTTTAATTGTATTGACAAACAAAAAACACGAAGCAAAAGGGCGATGATTTCAAATAAAAAGAATTGAAAATCAAGACGTTTTCCAAAAAGGATAGAAATGTCCTTAAAATAATAAGAGAATTTCCGGATAATGTTTAATGCAAAACAAAACAAAAATCACTGCCAACTTGATGGCAGTTTGACTGTCGCTTTGCTTTTATCAACGCAGTTGTCGACTGCTGTCATGCATAGTCAATGCAGTGTATTTACATTTATGAACGCAAATTTTGCAGGGCTGCAGCAGTTCGACGTTTATGAACTCGGCCGTGCTTAGTTATAATATAATAATATGGGTGGCGCTAAAGCCCGTAGAGGGCCTAGCTTCTCAGCAACCACTCGTGTTGTGCGTCCTATTGTTCTATCACAAGTGGAAAGGACCTACAGTTTTATGCCGACTCCGAACGGCCAAGTTTGAGAAGCTTTTTCTAAACAGTTATACTCTTTGAGCATTGTCAGTGACTCGAAAGAGGTGGGGCCGTGAAAAGTATTTCTTGTCGTACCAGGAATCGAACCTAGAGAGGTAGGTCCAAGTGCGTAGGAGTCGACTCACATACCCACAACCCCACGGGCCAGCACCGTGCTTAGTTACCATTGTAAAAATTGGGCTACGAACCTAATTCAGCATATTCTATAGATATAGCCCCCTGCGACAATTTCCTGTTTCCAAACTAGAAGAAATTACTGGACGGTGAGAGGTTTCGGCAGAATGAAGAGGTCATCACTAAAACAAGTGTCTACTTCCAGGGAAACAGAGATATATTTTCGGAGGGAATACAAATACAACACAGGACTAATTCGATTGAGTTAAAAGGAGGCTATGTTGAAAAATAAAACACTTATTTGCCGAAAATTATTTTATTTATGATCCTATGGGGTTCGGCGCACAGCGGTCTGAGAGCGGATAAAAGGTTTTTGGTGAAAGTCAAATGTCGTGCATAAGGACAGATAACGCCGCCAAATCAAAACCCATACCAAACAGTGACTTTTTCGGGATGAATTGGACGCTCTTGGATCTCATGTGGATTGGTTTCGTCCCAAATTCAGCAATTTTATTTGTGACGCAAGCATTCATCCAGAAATTGACCTCATCTTATGGTGACAGTGAAATGGGCGAATCTAACAGATCGTTGCCCGAACAGAACACCAATGTTGAGTTAACAATTTTATCATTTGCACGTGTTGTTGAATGTCGATGGTGGTTGGACAAGGCCGACTCCATAAATGACAGTCAATTTCACGGACTCAGCTTCACGGCCACAGTCAAAATTCCTTCATAAGCAAGTTCCTTATGTCAAAAACCTCCATACTCAAATCTCAAGCCTATCAAAGTGTACAACATCATCCATGCGTGATTAATTAGTAAGAGGAAATGGGTGGTGCAGCAGTCCGAGGTGGACCTGGGGCTAGCTTCTTAAGCAGCCACTCTGTGACCACCACCAGCTATTGTTACGCTTTTGCGCTTGTAAACGGCAAAAATTTGGAGGTTCCATTTTACTGTGAAGAAGTACTTTCTAATGAAAATATTCTCTTCATATCAAATTGCTGTGACCTTTCGTCTTTTGCAAAACGAGAATTGAAACGTCGGTACGATTCGATGCAAGCACACTGCCATTGCTCCACCGAATAACCTTTGCGCGTAATGGTTCTCCCATACACGCCGTGAATGTAAACAATTTGTAAACGAAACATCTAACCCAGTCCTGGATCACAGCTCGAGTCCCCAAAGTGTACAGCACAACTGGTTGCAACTGATGTAAAGAGAAAAGCACGTCCTCTTTGATATGGATACAGACACAGGATACGCCATCACGTTATGTGACATGATATTGCTCATTTGGTTTGTGTAACGGTCACATTAATCCATCATAAGTCATTTTCTAAACTACAAAAAAAGCAAAAAACAAAAAAAAATGAAGGAAAACAGGAACAAACTTTCTTTGTCCTGCTTTTGATTGAAATATGTGAACTGATGGGACAAAGCAACCTCCTTTGCCGTCATCTCGAATGAGGAGGCAATCCCCATAATGCGAAGGCAAAAGTAGAACAAAGCAAGTTTAAAATGGAGTTAGAGGTTGACTACAAACACACATGCACGAGTGTACGAGCGGTGGTGGGGTGGTGGGGCTACGTACCAGATGAGGAGGCAATGTGTCGTCCGGAACACTGGAGAATTCCTGATTCTAATGGAACTGGCGTTAAGTGAAGTGATGAGTTGTTGGCAGTAATAGAATAACGACCAGAATATGGGGTAGGTTTGTTCGTTTTCTTGTTCTCATCCGTACGATTGGTAAGGGTGAATTGTGAAGTGGCACGTTTTCAGGACGCGTTAGGTGGGCTGGGTGCAGCTCCAGCACGTCGCGACCAAACGTATCCGCTTAAGCGAGATACGTTCTTGTCGCGCCTACATCCTGTACGTGTGTGTATGACTGGTTTTGTGCGAGATTGATGGCTGAAGTTTCTGGGGCACTCTCGGCTTGCCTTGAGGCACAGGCGGGGGAACAATGCGAACGGGTTTGTGTTGAAAGTTTAAATTAGTTTTTGGATATTTTAGCAAGCAGTGATTTCGTATGCAGGTGGAGTGATAAGTCATGGTGCCAACTGTGATTTTGCGGAAACTCGTTGGTCCGCCGCTTAAGAATGCTGCTTTACTTTCGAGATTGTTCTTGCATGCAAAATGGGCCAAAGGAATGCAGTTTGTATGATGGGGCAGTAATTAAAAATGTATTTCAGTTTGAAGCAATAAGTGTATCCAGATACTTTCTCACGAATGTGAAACCGTGAAGATCAAATATCAAACAAATGTGACAGGTATTCGCCATCCTCCGCGCCAGCAATGAGCGCGGAGGATAAAACTCACTTTTAGTTTTTGTTTTACTTACTAGCCATTAGAACTTTATTCTTAAGTTCATGAATAAAGTTCCAAACAACGTAAGTTAACGGCAGTAGATACGACTCAACAAATTCATCAAACACAAAGCGGATCCGAACGAATTCTATGCATTCCATCACTCGGACAACGGATGTTCGGTCCAAATTTTCTGTCGAAATGTGATCACATCATTCCAACAACACACGAGGTGTAACGAGATTCGCAGTTCAGTGCGTCCGCTATTAGTCGTACAACTGCTCAATAAGCGTTGAAATTCATATCCGTGTCTGGTATAGGCATTGTGAAGATGTTGAAATACACGAATAGTCCTATTTTCATGCAAGGACCGTGACGAATAGTCCGAGATGTGTCCCTTAAATGGGGCGTCCGTTAGGAGAAGTTTCACTTCATCGGACGTTCATCGTGCAAAGGGCAGTAAACTGATAACATGATCTGTGTACGAACTAGTCTTCTTCGTAATCGGTGATTTATTTAATCTGTGATTTCGATACGAAAAGCAAGACCGAAGCAGATTGATTTACCAAATTCCTTTCCAAACGGTGCCTGTCCATTCAGAGCTGGGAGTAACTTTCAGAATGCACTCGAAAGCAAGTCACACAGATGCCTGAGGGTACCACGCGACCATTCGGTTCTTTACTTTCGACTTTCTTCGTGTGTAGAGCAGTGCATTTGAGAGAAGCCCACCAAAACTTTGCAAAGCCCTCACATGCATTGGTGGGAGGGCTAATTGATAAGTAGTCGTGCTTGAAAATAGGTGACATTGCTGAGGACAGTTGGCATTACCGTCGTGTACTGTCACCTGCCAAAGAGCGTCACACAAAATGTTTGACCGATTCATTTCTATTTGACATGATACATGAGGGTAGTAAGAACTTCCCTCAACAAGGCCAGTACACGACGGTAGTGCCAAACTGTCGTCAGCAACGCCAGCTTTTCAGCGTCAAGATCGGCGACAAATGGAATTACAAATATACCTCAAATGAACATTTCTGGGTGATGTTACGCACCATTAGTGAATTCAAGATGCCCTTATGAGACTCATGAGTAATGCAAGAAGTGTTTTTAAGGACGATTTGAAATAGAAATCTGAAAGAAGGACCGTCAAATTTTAAAGTATCGATTATTGTTTCTGGGCGGTTACGTAAAATTCCAATATCATACGTGTTTCTTAAGTACGTAGACAGTCATTAGTTTTTGCTAGCACGTAGGCAAGGAAAAATTAACGAAACCTAACGAAAACGAGCCAAGTGGTTGTTTCGTATAAATGTGTATTCGATCGGTTGCGCAAATTGAATTAACTCAAGTGATTTTCACGCCCATTGTGGACGAGCCTTAACACCAGGAATAAAACTCAACGAAAAAGTTCTCGGTATGAAATTTTCATAAATAATTCTCAAACCAACAGTGAGCGGAGTTTAGTAGCGAACCGTCGGGTTTACAGGCGTCTTCAGTTGCGACTGGCATTCAATTAAGGCAAAGAAAGTAATTTAATTAGAAAAAAAATCAATTAAGACAAAAGATAGTTATGTGGCGCTAGACTGTACTGGCGCTGGACCTTACTGCCGCTGGACCAACGCCTTCAGTAAGAATCTCAAGTATCAATTTTGGGTTAATGCTTATGAACACTTTCCTCCACCATGGTGAAGTGTGAGGGCGATCTAGAACCTCTCCTGGCACCCGGTTGTAATAAGCAAATTCACACCGACTTAGATTATATACCATTCACGTCCGGAGTCCCACTATCCCGAATTAGTCGTGATAAACTCTCAGAGATGCTGTTATGCCACTTCTCCACTTCTCCCCACGTATTTCGGTCTTAAACCACGACGCTCCCACTAGGGAGTCAATCTCAAACGATCAGACTGATACCAACGCAAGTGTCAGGAGGTTTCTTGATCACCCGTGGCACCAGACTATAGACTCTGGTCAAGCTTTCGCAACCAAATGGTTACTACCAGTGGCCATAACATCCGGGACTAGCCGCCTATTGTGTTGTATGTTTGTAATTTGATGTGCCTAATTCTATGATGAAGAAAGGACATTACCAACACTAATCCAGTAAATTCGAGCGCTGGAGTAGCTACATATCCTAAATCAGTGGCTCTATCTCAGGATTTTAGTCGCCTCTTACTAGGCATACCTTACCTCGAGTATATTCTAAACTCGTTCTCGAAGGGGGGCATTAGTATGAAGACATATTAGACAGTGTGAACATCATGTACGTACAATCTGTAGGACAGATATTAATCATCCTCACACACTGGACAAGTGTGTCCGACAGTAAGCCACCTATAGATTCTCAACATCACAGCTCGCATGACTTGCGCGAACTTACTCAACTCATTAGTCGGCATACAACAGTAGGCTCGCGGATTCATGTGAGAAAATTGGTACCCACAGCATGAAACATATTCTAAAACTAATACGTAATAAGTTTCAGAGTATAGACTCTGGTCTATCCCTGACCAACAATCGACTTCTCCTGCGCAACAGAGAGGTTGTTGACTAAATACCCACTGATCGCATAATATCGCCTCTCCTTCCACTTGTTGTACACCTCATTTTAATTCCTCAAATTTCGAATATATCCTCATAATTCCCACCATTTAAGAGCTCAGTCACTGCACAGTCGGTCACAGCAAAACAATTGCCTTCACGCTGTCACCCCTGACCGGCATTGTGAGCGCAACACTCAAAACGGGAAAACTTCGTAGTATTGTTGACGAACTCACAAAAGTTGGGGGCATAAACTATGCATGAGTCTGCTCAAAAATGTGCACACCTTGCGTGCGTTGATTTTTCGGAGGAAAAAAAAAAACACGAGGGGAAAATCTGAACTATTTTCAAATTCATCGTCACTTGCTTGTGAATTTCAGTTACATAATTTTTTGTGTGTTTTCTTTTCATTTCAGTGACACTATCGTCTGGGTCCGGTTTGAAAACTTTCTTCAATTTGTACTTCTCGTCGTCGTCATCATCGCCATCGCCGGTGCAGACAAAGTTGCTGGCAATCAGTATAGCTTCAGGGGTAATTGGAAGCTTTCACTGGCTACAGTACAGGTGCAGATAGTTAAATTTAAATTTGAATGTTCTAAATTAATGCGAAAATGAAAACTATGTTCAAATGTGAGTAAATATGATGATTTCAAAATAAATTTAAGGTTAATACACAGACAGACACTGGAGTCGAACTAAACCAAAACTTAAAGTGCTAAGAATGAAAGTTAATTTTAATGTAAAACAAAAAAAAAAAACATAATTATTATAATTAAAAGAAAATGAAAGCAAGTATAACATAACGAAGATAAATGTCTATAATTGTTTCAAGGAGATACACTAAATAATGTTTATTTATAAATATAAATTAGATATTATACTGGGAATTGGAAGGGGGTGAGCTTAATTTACATATATTATTTTGTAAAACTTAACACTAAAACTGGCGTTCGGATAGGTAAATTTGTAAATTTTATATGAAAACCCTTAAGCAAATCTTTTCTCCTCGTCGTCAGCGACACAGATGTGCTTCCTTTGTGTCATTTACGTTAAGATTCATTCGCCTGTGAGAAGTTCTTGCGGTTATTCTTGAAGGCATATCAAAGACTAATTGAAGTGCAGTCTCCTACTGGCTGCAACGATTTCGAACGCTCTTGCGAAACCTTTCGCTATTCGTGAACACATGTTGGCCATCAGTGTCTCTGCAATCATCTCCGACACCTCAGCACATGATGTTTTCTGCGGCAGCTCTGTTTTTCAACGAACTTTTGTCACTAAACACCGAATCGAATCGATAAACAATGAATTCTTTCTTAAACATCGTCCTACATCGGATCCTCTAGGCCAAATGAGGATTGCCTGCAGAAAGACTTGTGATCATTCAGCAGGGTATGTGCAGAGTGCTTTTCATGTTCCAGGTCAATGTATTTTTTGATTCGAAATGAAATACAATTTCATAGAATATTCTTGGTGGGTAAAATAAAGCAGTGTCTTCCGAACAGCCTTGCCGAGGCGATGTGAGATCTCATCCCCAGAATTTCAGGCATTGTCGCATTTTTTTAAATGAATTAAATCCATCCATCTTACATCAATTTGTAATTCAATTTATTCTTTTTCTTTTTAACGGCACCTAATTGAGTTTTAAACTTAAGAAACACATTTGTCTAGGCTTAAAAATGCAGCTTGCTTGAGGCCACAAAATAAAAAGTTACCGGTTCACACACGTTGGTCTGCTTTCAGCGTGGATTCTTCTTCATTAAAATGTCGGTCAAACGGTGTCTACCAGCCCTTGTGCGCTGAACTAGTGTTCATTAAACTGAGCCAGGCAGACTGAGAGTGCAGACAGGCTTGCACTTAGATCTCTCATCGGCTGTCTGTGCGGCTGTGTGCGCTGTCACTGGCCAATGCGTCATTGGCACACATGCCTACAGAGTGTGTCGTCCCTACAACGGCTTCAAGAAGCTGCAGAAATGTGAATGTGATGGACAGAGTGGAACTATCCCAAGTCAAGTGCACAATCAAGTCAGAGACTCATTTTCAGTTCTCCTCTCGAAAAACGTGCAACTTTGGAGCCAACTTTTTCGACAATCTGCTTAAAGTAAGCAATACCAGCGTTAGTTAGCTAAAAAGCACCAACGCACATTAGGATCCACTGGGTCCACAAAGTACCCAGTGCCCTGGTGGAAAGACGATATTTTTAGTATTTTTCAAAAGATTGTCACAGATTTGTGGTGTTGTTTAAGCAAGCTTATGGCCGTTTTACTGCTGTACATCGTATCCTTCAAGTAGCTTGGTAGGAAGAAATCGAGAACAGTCAAATCAGGAACTTGTGGCAGCATCCTGGTTTCGTGAAGGATGATGGAACAACGTAGACACAGATTTAGTTATTCAAAATGTCCCGATAATGAACACAAGAAAAATGTTACACCACCGCTTGTAGCATCCTCATGGAAATATGACCCAATGGTGCCACCAAATTGGAAACCATCCTGAGACTTCACGAAAGTCAGCTCGTCTTTGGAAAGTCAACTGAAGGTTTTCGCTGCCACAACTAACAAGCCTCAGCAGCCAGACGCCTTTTAGGCGGATTCTTGGCTAGCTAATGTCAGTTATGTACACCAAGTTGGCCCTTCTCCGCTTGTGGGTGCCATATTCAACTCGGTCATAGTCTGTTGCATTGTCTCCCCGGGTCGTAGGCATCAACTTTGGTTACAACGCAAAAAAATATTATCGGTTACTGTTAACGCTGTGACTGCCATGTCGTACGAAAAACGGCCGATAGATCCTGATTGCACAGGAATCACATCGCAGCATCTAGTCCAGCTAATAAAAATTCTAAAAATATGAGAGCCTAACAAATTGGTTGGATACTGCTATTAGGCAGTAAAATATACATAATTGACACGTGGGACTTATAAAGAACTATTGTTTGTATTATATACAGCCGTTAAATGCCAACTGACATATGTCACCCACACCGAAATGATTACTAAATAAAATCGACTTGGAACATAAACAGCACAATGAATGTTAGTAGACCACTTCAAGAATGAGGTAAGCCGATGATTCCGGTTAACCAAATCTGATTTAAGATCTCACTCGATCCAACCTTGATCACGTTACCATCTGCCTTATGACTACAAAGCGGCGAGTGACTCCGAAAATGTCATCAAAGAGGCGTAGGTGTCAAAGACGAGAGAGAAAAGTTCATCCATTTTCACATTCAACTTATTTTCATTGCCTCAAATATTCACATAAAACACAATTTTCGAATGCTTCAGAAACCATTATAGTCACCTAACAAAAAAGTCACGAATCCTCTAAGCAAAAATCATTTGTTCATTTCACATTCGATCGAGCATCGCAGCTTGACAGACAAACTTAATCCAAAGTCTCAGCAAAAATTGCATTTTAAATTTAATTAAATTTAATTTTATTTATAGGAAATACAATTTGTAAATAGGTATATTTTTTATTAAAAAAAAAATAAAAGAATTAATTATATGTATCAGCCATTAACGATTTACTAAATTTATTATTTCTTTAAAATACGTAAAACTGCAGATACCGATTAAGAGAATATGAAATTTGAATTTTTATGAATATAGATAAGATATATTTATTATTGCCTTTAAATACATTTTTTCTAAGAATATAGTTGGTGTGTTAGAATATGGAATTGCAAGACTTCCGGTGGGTTGGAGTGGATGAAAGTGATGATATTTCTTTGCAGTTGACTGGCGTAAGCCTATTTCATTAAAACCCGTGACAAAATGTGTGTAGATGGATTTGTATTTGAGGATTCCTATTGCCATACCGATTGACTTTGGGGTACACACTTTGAGAGAAGGCATCTAGTGTAGAATGCCTTCATTCAGTAAGGATATTTTATCTTAACCGCAAATCAGGGGACACAGAGAATGTATTTAATTTCCAACTCAACAGTGCCCGTTTGCCATGTGCAAGTCCAGGGTTCAGGTGTCAGAATATTCAGCATCGAATGTAATCAACACGATGCAAACAACAGAGCACTCCATCTCGAAAAACCTTTCATTCACTCGCAATGAACAGTCTTGCGATCTCAAGACAAAACAAAAAAAACAAACTCCAATCATCCGGTCAGTGTAAATAAATCCGATAACTATGAGCGAGGAGGTGGCAAAATCACATTCTATTGTATCTTTAGGTGATAACTAATAAGAGAACATTTTAATAGGTAAACTTAAACCTTTAATCATAAGTTTATTACATAGAAAAAATGTAAAAAAAAAAACAAAAATCATATTGCATATATATTTGTTAAGAGTAAGCACAGATTTTACTGAAAACTAAGGAAAAAAAGAAAAACAACCAAATCAAAGGCATTTGTGCATCTGTATCTGGGATAACCAAAGAGTTCATAATGAGACATTATGTATATGTTAATGGAAAAGAAAAATATTGATAAATGAAATTCGAAATAAAAATACGCTGTAAATTGCAAAAGAAGTGTGTGTTCCTTTGACTTGATGGCGTTTTGAAAATTTCAGAACTTCGAGATCCAGAATGTTCAAACAGCTATAAGCAAGGTTCCAGGATTAGGAGGTAAGTATGATCTTTCAGACGAGAAAAGAAAAAAGAAAAAAAGTCAATATGTGCTGCACATGTACATATGTCCAATACACTAAGGTCTTCATGCTGCAGCTGAAACTGGGAGTCATGTCATCGCAGCAAGATGGAACAATTGAGGGACGAGACAATTATTTCTCTGTTTGGACAGATGCAGTGGTCGACAAGATCGTGCGATTTGGCTATTTTGTATGCAATAATAATAAAATGGGTGGCGCTACAGCCCGTAGAGGACCAGGGCCTAGTTTCTCAGCAACCACTCGTGTTGTGCGTGCTATTGTTCTATCACGAGTGGAAGGGACCTACAGTTTTATGCCGACTCCAAACGGCCAAGTGCGTAGGAGTCGACGCACATACCTACAATGCCACGGTATTGTAATCAAAAAGCCATTTTGTACTATTTGAGATAACAACTAGGTTTAAAACTAAGGGTTAGCCTCGATGTTGACAACTATTAGTGCTAGAAGGCACGCAGTTCGTTGTTAGATGTTCGGTTCGGCTGGCCTAGCAGATTTACTGCGTCGAGGTAGGATTGTCCGGGGATTGTGTTTCTCAGGTTAATGCTTGAGTCGCTAGGATGATCGTTGGTGTCTAGAAGCTACTTTCTGAACAGTGTCACCATGTACTTTTACAAGATGCGTGCTTCGTCGTCCATCTTCTTGTTGCTGTGATGCTGTCAACGGACTGGTATTTACGCAGTAAATTGCGAGCACCATGCTGGTTTTGGAAATGCTGTGCAATATTGGGAAGCCGTACGGTAAGATCGACCGTATAAGCTGCTTGTAGAGTAGCAGTTTTGTACTATACGCTGTTTGGAGTTGCGGGCAAACAATACTTTGCGATCTTTTTTCACAAAAGGTACCATATGGTAATGAATGAAATGGGGAGCTTTATGGGAGGCAGTAACTACAAAAATTATTCCTCTTCTAATATGGAAGCATACTATTTCCACAATATTTTGTCCAGACTTGGCAAAATCACACTACGTTGGGGCGACAACGGAGCTTCAAGCCTTCAACCCGTGTAAAGTTTATCGCAAAATGTGAATATTAATTGGGCCTAATTGAGTGGTACTGGGCCCTCATCAAGAAAATTCCCGAAAGTGAGTGGAAGATGGCCTCAAGTCCTTCGGAATTGAAAAGTAATTGGATAAGGGCTACGAAAAAAATAACTGTCAAGTGATACAACATTTTATGACCGGGGTGGGTTAAGCTAAAGATTTGACAATAAAACGGAAAAATGTTTGTTCATCCTCCCAGACGGAGCTCCAGCGTGGTTTGTAGCCGTGTGTGCTGATGCTGGGATGAAGGTTAAGGTGGGCAACTCAGAGTTTATGGGAACGTCTAATCAATACACTGTTTTTTTTCGCCACTGATTGGAGGGGTAATGCTGAGCTTTCCTGTAGGATTGGCCAAGTAGGGGCTGTTGTGAAACATCTTGGAAGATCAGCAATCAGGAAGGAAGGCCAAGCTTAGTATCAAAGCCAAATTAGCGGCGTTTATCTCAGTATTTGTTCATGTTGTGTGAGTTACACAGCAGTACGCGAAGTACTTAAAGTTGAACAGCCCCGTCTTCGTACTGAAAAGTCTATGCTTGGATGGTTTGTGCACGTGGACTTCATCCATCACGGCTTCCGTCTCTTGAATGCGACTTCATCAGGCAGGCGACCGCTTGGCAGACCTAGGGCGAAGTGATTGGTCCGAGTCTAAAAACTATAGTGGTTGCGCCTGGACACAACTCCCGATTAGATAGATGACAGGGGATCGAGGCCTGAAGATCTCTCATGCGTGCTATGCCACCTTTAGACATTCGTGAATAGTGCGGAACAGAACCAGATGATTATATTAATTGTTTCTTTCAGTTTATTCGAAATTCCATGCCATACCAGTCAATATGCTCGAGAAAGTTACTCAAAATGGAACTCTCCATATGGACCACTTCAAGCGTAGTCGTGGTCCACATTTACATGAAGTTATCATTAAAAAGTAAATGGCAAGCACTGATAAATGAGATTTAATGAGTGTTTAAACATAGGGAAGGGTCTTGAATTTCTTTCTGATAATTAAAACAAAAGTCTTAAAAAAGTCACTCAATCGACTTGTAACTTCCATGCGTCAAATTATCGAGGGATAAGTCTCCTTAACATGGTGTGCAAGATCTTCTCTGGCGTTTTGTGTGCTCGCCCAAGTCCATTGATCACCAATCAGTGTGGCTTCAGGCCAGACCATATACTTTTAGCGGTAGGTTCCGGCAAAGATGCGAGTAGTGCAGGTCGACACTCCCCACATATGAAAGCGTGCATATCGACGGGGTATCGTCAGGTTGTGCAGGATGGCGACGGAAAATGCTCCATCAACGTCGGTAGTGACCTCATCGATACTGAAGCTTTAAGATAAGGTGACGCGCTGCCATTTGAAATCGTTCTTCAGAAGATAGTTCAGAAACTCAATGGACAACACTTGAATCGGGACCTACCAGAAGCCCGGTCAACTGCTAGGACACGACTAGGGAATCGACATGATCCTCCGATCGCAGCGAGTCACAGTTGAATAATGACAGTTCCGCAATGACGCCAAATTTGGAGCTCATTTGAGATGAAGTGGATTTCTTTTGCACACACTTATGATATTTTTTGTTGAGTACTTACGAACTGTGGCATTTCTTCCACAATTCATTTACCATACTGGGTTGTGTAAGGACATGCGAATGAAAACAACTCTTAATTGCATTAAGTGCGCATATTTACACACTAAGACAGCCAGTATTCATACTCGTGTTTAAGGAATCGAACACATCTTCGGAATTAATTAAAACATTGTTTGCACTCGATTCAGCTTACTTCGTTATTTATGAACATTGCAAACACATCAGTCGACAAATAGGTTCCCATTGCAAGGAAAGTCGTTGCAGAAGATGCTCAAAACTCCTTCGACACGTCCTTCGTGCGGCGAGGGGAACTCCATCCCAGAATTTATTCCTCCGGAAATACAAGCAAGTAGAAGTAAAATGCTCTTGTATGTAGTGCAGCCTTTAATTGAATCTAACTGCAATTCAATAGGGTTTCCATGCACTCCTGTGTGTGTTGGCCCTAAACGAATGTTTACAAGGTTGGATTGCAATTTATTTAAGTGTTTTCAATTGAAATAATCCGGAGAAAACATTCAGAAACATTCTCATAACGCACGCATGTACACGTCCAAGACACACTCATCGTGCGTTCGGTCTTTGCAATCAATTTGAAAAATATATCGAAAACACTTAAGAGCTGTGTACAACCCTCCTCGGAGGGAATGAACAAGCACACTCCCTCTGGTGTGGTTACTCGACGCAATTCTGAATGAAGGGGGAACGAATCAGTTCAGAGTGTATTCAGTTCGAAATTGAGCCCTTATCCTGGGCCCGTAAGTGTTCGTATCCAATTGGACATGCAATCCTGACGTGAGGGAAAAGTTATAAACGGCAGTGCCATGAAGGACCAACTTCATTCGAAAGAGGATGGTAATTGCCCATTTAAAGCACCAGGAAGACCAATGGGTGTTGAGATTAAACTCTGAATCTGGGTGGAATTGCCGGGGAATGTCAACAGCTCAGGAAGAAATTAATCGTTGGCAGGAATCTGTTCTCATTTCGTTGATTCATGTAGGTACATAGTCAAGCTATCAAATCGGCTATACTCTTCTTCTCTGTTGATTGATGGTGGACCTGGGCCTCAACCAATATCTGGCTCGATCTCGATCCAGATGCTTCTTGTTGTGCACCCGAAATTAATTGAGGTCCTTCTATATTTATATGCGCTACCTTAGACGTCATCTGCTATATAGCCCCATATTCTCGGAGTCGAAGACTGTCGACACACCCAAGATCTACATAGGCTATACCTACTTAGGCTTGCATTCGTAGACTGTACCCTGTCGCTGTACTGTACAGGCCCTACAGTTCGTGGGGCTCCATATGCCACCAACTCAAACTGGCCTGAATATTGCAAAAATATTCTCTTGAAGGAACCAAGGACTTCTTCATCCATGCCTCTGTGACGTCGAGCAGAATTTTAAAGATTAATGTCTTGCTTAAAGTCAACTTGGTTCTGCGAGAAGAGGCCCTACATCTCGCCTGGCTCTTGACTCCTTAAAAAAAGGGGAGCCGAGAGGGTGTTTGACTACTTTTTTTACTTTAACTGCGTATTGTTCAACGACGATGTGTGGCCTTTTTGGAGGACAACAGATACTTCGTTTTTCCTCATTAATTTTTCCATTTCATCCGCTTCCATCTCGAAGTTGGCAAGGGTGTCTTTATTGTTCCCTTTGATCCAGTCACGTTGATCCAGAGTCACCCGCTTATGCTATCAGCTAAAAGCTGAATAGCTGGTCTGTCTGGAATTTTTACGATTTCCTCAAGAATGACGCTGAACACTGAACAAAACGCGTCTGGAGGCCTCGGTTTCGCTGAGTTCTTCACCGACTCTGTTGGAGGAGACAGAATTCTCCATCGTCATCACGCAGAAGCTGCCAAGTTTGGCAGTAATGTCCAAACTAGACGCGGCGATGTGTAGTATGTGCAGCCTGTGATCTATGAACAAGAATGTCGATCTATATTTTTTGGACCTAGTCCAGAATCTACCGCTGAGTGAGCCTCCTGGCAATTGTAGACATCCGTGGCCTGAAGCTACACTGTTAAGATCGTAGGCGATTGTTCATAAACGGGATTCAGATGTCCCAGTTAAGAAATGTCGCCTTTATTGTGGATCGCGCAAACGATACTGGGATGTCGTCGGACATGCTTTCCTCTGACAAAATCTGAGATGGTGCCTGTGATTAACCAAATTTTCAATCTCCATCTCCAGAGGGCTTAAAGATTTCATTGGACAGTCCGTCCTCACCAGCATCTATCTCGATAGTGCTGTCTTTGTCACTTCTACATCATGGGGCACGGAATTCTCGTCTATCATCGTCCAGATTGAGGCGATCATTCTGCCTGACAGTGTTATGTAGATCCTCATCGTCTACTGGAAGCATTTCTTCTAATTGTCATTCTCGATGCAGCATTTCCGTGCAGGCTTCCGGCTTCGCTGTCAATTTCGTGACAATTTCCTTGAAGGCCTTTTGTCGGCGCCACCCATGTTCTTCGATTGTTCCTACGGCTGGCGCACAGTGGTTCCATTATAAGCGAAAGTTGGACAAAAGTCTGTAACATCAAAACTAGTGTACCCGTATTTGCCGTATTTGCAGGGATGATAATCCTAAAGTGTATTTTTAAATACCGTTACATCGACAAAAACGGTTGGTGGAATAAATTGTCCGCACTTCTGGCCAGAACGTTACAGTCAATGGTTACCGCTATAGAGCCATGATTACAGACTTTTTCCTTTATCAATTGAACAACCATGAAGTGCAGGAGCTGTAGTTTCAACATGACGGCGCAACATGCCACACAGCTGGTGCCACAAATGATTTATTGAAGCAAACGTTTGGTAATCGCATAGTTTCACGTCATGGATCCGTGCATTGGCCTCCAAGATCGTGCGATTTAATGCCGTTTGACTATTTCTATTTTCTATGAGGATATGTGAAATCTCTAGTCTACGCCGATAAGCCCGAAACAATTGACCACTTGAAGGACAACATTCGCGGCGTTATTATCGGCAATAACGACCACAAATGTTGACGAAAATTGGAACCTCCAGATTAGACTACATTCGAGCCAGCCGTGGCGGTCGTATGCCAGAAATAATATTTAAATTATAATGGCTGAAGTAAGTTTCATGTCAATTTAAAATAATCGTCTGTATTTTTTTTCCATTTCAAAGTTTTATACTTCTAACAAAAACACCCTTTATAACATCCATAAAATAATATTTTTTCATAAAAAAAATAAGAACAAGAATGGCCTTACCTGAGATTTGATAGCATCACTGGGCTTACTTACATCGCTTAAGCCTTGTGTACTGTCAAGTTATTCAATTTATTGACTTATGAAGCAGTTTTCGTTTTGTGAACATGTATTCCCTCTCTCCAAAAAAGATTGCATAGCGAATACATGCTGTTGAACAAAAGTTCTGTGTTCTCCATATTATTTAAGGATGTCAAACGTTTCCTTATGGTTAAAAGCACCTCCAACTTTCTTTACTTTACGCCATACATACAATATATTACGTATTTCGATTATTTTACTTAAAAAATGTTTATGTACATAAAGTGAAAATTAGCACATTTTCGCAAAAAACAACAAATACGCTCTTAAAGAGGAAGAATTCACCCAAATAATTATGCAAACTATATTATGCAAAAGTACACGAATCAAAAGTTATATACTTTTAAAGTTTAAGTTGAGAAAAAACGACTATATTTTAGACACTATCTTTAGTGACAATTTTAATATTATTACGGAAATATATATGGAGGATGAGTAAGTTTAAAATGATCTGCACACTTTAATCTTCAGTATCCATAGAAACAATTGCACAGCCTAAATATTAAAAAAAAAAAATTAACTGAAAGGCAACGACAAATCGCTAACGACTGTGAGAAAACATTCAACTTTGACGACTGATTATTTTGCGAAAGATCACTCTCAGTTGAGTAATTCAACTTTTGGTTGCAGAGATATTGTTTGCACCAAAAAAAAAATATGGGTACCCTTAACTTTTGTATTTTGACTTTTGGCCTATGGGTGGAACCACTGTGCGACGTCGGACTGACAGAGTTCATTGCTTGTGGACATCCCCAGGTGTCCCCGTTGTTCCCTCTCCAAATAGAGAACACATCCAATCCGTGTGCAAAGTCTAACTCCGTCTCGAATCGTTGGCAAAACGATTGACACGCCATCGATTAACGCAATCACCGCTGACATCAATCGAAAACATTTCAAGCGGCCTTACCTTCATTTGCCACTCAATTAATCCACAGAGCAGGAAAATGCAAACAAAACGAAGAGTAGCACTCCTCAACTTCTTAGAACTGATCACAGCGCCGAGATGGCTTCAGCAAGGATTCTCCACGTTCCCATGAAGAATCCACACACACGCCCCTTGAGCCTGGATGCCATTGGATGTGATTTCAACCGAGCACTTGAGCAAGATACTTGCACAAGGTTAACCATCTTAGTGTCACAAGCCCTCGTGAGGCTACAACTTGTCGTCGCCCGCAACCTCGATGGCTGTGTAAGTGCTTAAGATTACCCAACCGACCCCCATCCGCCGAACTCCACTGCAAACAGGGTGAATGGGTCAATAATCGTTTTATCAAATGTTGTCTACAGAACTGAGTCGCATGCTCGCCGCTAAGTACTCGTTTTTATGCAGCACGAGCAGCATGCTCCACTTTCTGAAGGGGATCATGATGTACGAGTACGTGAGTATTTTTTTTTCTCGCAACCACAATTGCGACAAAGTGAAACTCGAAGGCATTTGCATCCATGTCAAGTGCGCAAAATTCAAAATTAATTTACATGTCATTAGTTCCTTGTCGAAAGTGCACAGCCAAAGCCCCCCCCCCCCCCCCCTCCCCCCCTCCTCTCCCCATCACTATTCAGACTGGCATGACATCACTTGAAAGTTGAAAGTATTTCAATCGCAGGTCATTAGATATAATTTCCCTTGGAGTCACTTTAACGTTAAATTTCCCCATTCTGTGCGAAATTTTAATTGCAGTTGCTCTTGCATTCGAGCTGATGCTTATGGTTATTATGGCCATGTACGTGCGGGTGTGTGGGAATGGGGATGCATCTTTTCTTCGTCCTTCGCAGCGAGTTTCTGTTGGGCCTCGGCGACTTACTGCACTGCACTTACCCTTTCACAGATCCAATGGAACGCTCATTATGGACTCTCTTCCTTTTTGCCTCCGCTCCCCCCTTTCCCCTCCCCCTTCCACCATACACAAGCATCGTTCCACATTTGTGGGTGGGCGGGCTTAGAAAACAAAAAAATCACCCCACTAGCAATGATAGTGCAGTGATATGTAAATTAATATTTTCATAGAGTCGTTCCAACATTTGTCAGTGGGTGGCGGTAATGTAACCCAACACATCATAGAATCAAAGTTTCGTCCCCTGCCTCCGCCCACGACACTTACGATCGTCTGCTCTTTCAGAGGAGAAAGTCGTACAAGGCGCACAGATACCACATAAAGGGATGTAGATGTAGCTATCCTTCTTATCTGAAGTGACGCTCGAAGTGTAGAGTGCGGCCGGAGCAAAGCAGCAAAGCAAAGCAGCCCACTTGTGCAACTAGCGCACACCGCATCTGATATTAAGAGGCTATTATGGCGTGTGAAGAAGTTTATTTAAGGTTGCATTTACAGACATTCTGTGTAACTATACCAGGCTCCAAGAACGGATCTCCAGATACTCCACAGATACCCGGCCACCGCAGACTCCGCAGCTCCGGATTCCCAGATGGGGTGTATAAGTTGTTGAGGTTTCGGAATACACTGTCTCTAAGATGGTGCATGCAAATTTATGGGTTGGCGAAGACCGCTGCGGTCCCCGTCGGTACGGGTGGTTGGTTTTGGTCCTTGTGTTTGATGATGAAGGGAAAATAAATGTTGTTTGAAAGTTCATAATTGCATCTATTTGCATACATTATTGAGTGGAAGAAGAAATACATTCTGCCAGAGCGCAAAGACATTCCACAGGATCTGGTTCTTCAAACCCCACCCCGCACTTACCACAACCACCCGCCCAGATTGAGCTTAGCTCTCGTTGCAAAAATACCAATGACGCCAGTCGGAACGTAAGGATGCAGATCCAGAGTTAATGTTGGCATAAATAGTTGTAACAAGTAGTTAAGAAGTGCCATTCATGTGTGCCTGATACAGACTACTACTACTACTACTGCGGTGGTTCTGGGTATGGCCTTGGTAGGTCGCTTCGTGCGACATGCGACATACCCCCATAGATGGGGCGGGAGGGGAGCAATGTCGTATTTGTTCGTCTGTCAATGGTATGCACTTGCCAGGACCGAATGCGAATTAAGTTGTTAAAGTTGTCGTACACCGCAGGGACTGTTTGTTTTCTTTGCTTCTCTTCTTTTTTTTTGAGAGAAAATTTATGTACGAGGTCAGAAAAGCGGGACAACAGCGTGGGAAAGTGGACTCGTAGTTCGTTGCTTAATGATCTGTAATGATGTCACGAAGGGGGTTCTTAAGGGCAACCAAGTCTGTGTGCTTGCTGGTGGTTTTGAGTGTCGCTTCAAGGTTTCAAGGTCATGTGAGTGTAACAAAGGAGGTTGCTGCACGACGATGTCCGTTGTACGCGGGTGCAAAAATAATGCAAATTAAATGATCCCAATGGAATGCAAGGAAGTGAAAGGGAACGCTTAGTTGGGAGTAAGGGCATTTTTACAGAAATTTTAAGTGGAACAACATCGAATTACTTTTATCAAGGTTTACCACTGGAAACTAGAGTTGAGTTCCTGTCAGAAAATACAAACTTCGAGTACCAAATGCCAATTACGTAGGTAGAGCACTCTCTCTTCTATTTCTTCTATTTCGCTTCTATTCAAGCCAGTAAAAGTGATCGAAACTGATAGATGCGGTTATTTGAGATCACAATAACCATTTCTGTGTACTTCTTTGATGTTGTAACTTATCATGAGGCCACGTACGTCCGATCTTTAGTCTAACCTCATTCTGATCATTCTTCTGATGTGTTCTACAGAAGTTAGACGTCCGCTCTTTTCAGTTCAGCCAAATCGTCACACTACCAATGTTTTAATTTTTGTCAATATTTTTCGTTGTTCCTTAATTTCGTAAGAAATATGCAACCGCCGTAAAATATTACACGAATCTACATGTTACATAATGTTGTTCAACAACTTGTGAAGACGCCCAACTTTTATTTTGAACACAATTGCACGTGCCTACACGAATCTCCAATAACTACCTACTTAACCATTCATTAATCCATTAAACTTCGCTTATTTAATTCCAATGAATGCATTAAAAAGCAGGGAGTGCATTACAAACAAACAAAAAAAAAACGATTTCACGAAGAATCAATAATTTCTAAATTCCCTGCATACCATTATGTAGTCGGACCATATTTTATGTAACACTCATTGACAATTTGAAGTGCAGAGCAGAGGAACGCGCAAAACCGCTTAACATTCAGCGACGGGGACAATCTATCGACAAATCCAGCAAACGAATGGCCCGCGATCATTTAAAACCCGCCCCCTGCAGTCGAATGCATTATTCATGTTATCCACAAATTGACCTAAATCAGTGGCAACTTTTGGCGGACGGGTGGGCGAGTGAATTTTGGCTTCCCAATATCATGTCATACGCGTGGATAATTTGTAAAATTTAATTGATTATACTCTCTTTAGATATCGTTAATTGTGTTCATAATTTGTTGCCATTTGCCGTTTTACAATCCAGCCCACAGTGGGATTTTCATAATTCCCACCATTCCGCCATTATTACTGACTACATTTGCATGGCATGAATACGGAAATAGAACAGCCCTTCGTACAGTGGTGGGCCAACCAGTGATAATAATTAAACCGAAAGCCACAAAAGAGGAAAATTACAATTTCCTAAAAATTCATTAAAATAATTTATGGCCGAGAACATTTTAAAATATTTAACATCTAACAACCGCCACGAGAGCCGGCGACCTGTATGTGCGCCATTAATGAAATGAATTATAAATTAATGTATGGGATTCATTTTGTGTATAAATGCAGGTCCCAGGCACCAGGCCCCAGGGCAAACAAATTAATGCACACATGCTCAATAAATCAACACTGTTCAATAGAATTACACAATCCGTTGAACGGTTTTTTTTTTGTCGTTCGTTCAAATTAAATTTTTTTAAAGTTCAGTCAGTGGACAATGGAAAACATCATTCACTGAAAATATTGGCCTCTGATTTGAAAATGTCTCTGAAAATGCATATGTCCAGGCTATACCTCAAATGGTGTGCCTTCATCACCCTCACCGTGCCGGCAAATGGCGCTCGCGTAAGTTCATTCTTTTCACGGCTTCGTTAAAGCCCGTTTAAATAGTTTCAGCAACAACAGGTCCACTGATGATGGCATGCGGATGAGCCACTCCTCGAACTCTTCCAAAGGAAAGTTCTGCATGTGATCTTTATTTTTAGTTGCGTTCATGGCATCTGGATAAACCACGATCTGTATGAGCAGTCATGGTTCTATGGATCACCTAAGGTTGCTGGCTATGTTGAGTATATTGAAAGTGTGGCATGGTCCACTGGCTATTGTAGCTATTCATATCAGTAATCAGAGCCATACTGATGTATGAAGTCGCGGTTTTGTGGACTGCGCTCGATAAGAAAATCAACTGTAAGTTCCTCGATAGGAATGCGAATGTATCAGCGCAGGACAATCCTCTCCTCCATCTTCCGTCGATACACTTAATCGGCAGACAAACAGCGGCCAGCACGGCGAAGAGACTGAAATCAGTGCTAAAGTGGAACGTAGTCCCTTCGGGATACTCCACTATTCTAGGCAAATCCATACCCGACCTGATGAACATCCCCCCAGATCATACTGGGAGTCTAACCACTAGGAGCTAGGCGGTCGTCTGCAAATCTTGACAGATTGATCGAAGATGGGTGAAAGCGTGTCCATAAGCAACTTTAATTTCGTTTACCAAATCACTGTAGCGTCTTTCAGGCAGCGATTAAGGAAACTGTGTCACGGATAAAAAAAACAATGTCATATCAAGTGCAGATGTCGTCATCTGTTCTGATAATCAGGTGCGGTCACATTCAACTTAAAAACCTCCCTAAATTGCCGCCAATCTGTCAACGATATGGCCAAGTATTTTAGCAGCACAGGAAGCGGGCGAAGAAATGGCCTAATCTCTGTTCATTTCCGGATGGAGATCTGCCATCCATGCCAATCGCCACTGAAGAACACTACTCTGAAGCTTGAAACGCTTGCACATTCAAATTGTAGATGATTGACTGGCAGAAGATACCACATCAGGAGACAAAACGCCTACTTCTGATCCTAAACGATTACTCAGCCTGATCAGAATAAGTATGCCAAATCTAAAAACTTGCATCGGCGTTATAACCAGGCACTGCGCCATTGAAATTCACGCCTCCGGATTAGGTCTTACATACAATGACTTTTGCAGAAGCTGCAGAGACGAAGTGGAGGAAGAAACTATTGTAGATCTACTCGGTAATTGCAGCGGTCTCTCCTCCCGAAGAAGAGGTCACCTAGAAGCCTGCGACTTCAACAACCTGGCTGAACTAAGTAGCATCAATGTCAGTCATCTCCAACAGCTTATCAAAAGCATGAAATAGGCTCAAATGGCTCCGCGTCTGGCCTACGTGGGAAATGACCTCATTTGGTTTACGCAATAGCATCGGAGACCGAAGGACTCGTGCCAGAACACAGAACAGAACAGGAAAGTCCCCTACGAGTATTATGACCTCTTTAAGGACAAAGTGAGGATAAAATATACAGGTCACTTTTTCTGTCCAGTTTTCACAGAATGCGCATATCAACATGGTGTACCAGAAGTGATTAAGTGTATTGAGGTATTTACACCCCATGTGCACATACTCCCCCATGTGCATACCCTCTTGATTTGCAACACATCCATAACTCTCAGAGCAATTCATATCACAAATTGCATTCGTTGTTGCTCTGGACAAATAGCTAACGAAATCGTTCCGTGGACATGAACATAATCGGCTTAAAATGAATCATCCTGATGCGATGGTTGCAACCTACAGACTGTTCAGTTTGATTGGCATCCAACTCAGCTAGACAAATATCGTATCTCCGAAGTGCATGTGCTACATTATTGTACCTCAAATAGGAGTAATCCTTGTTTGATATGTAAGCTGTTTGGACATGCTTAGAGGGTTGTCTGGTATCACATCTGGTCAATGCATACGTACACAGTCAGGTTGAAAGAAACGACAGAATTAGACATGGACTTGGAGCTAGCTTCTGGGGTCTAGGTAGGTGGAAGTGGTAGTTCAGTATAAACCTAAATAGCACTGCTCTGATAATTATATTGAAGAGTGTTGTCTCTAAGGCCAATCGGAGGATATTAGGAAGGACATACGTTCCTTAATGTCCTTTGTATGAATCTCATCAAGTGAGTTGAAGAAGGGTCTACCAAGCGCTCGCTTTCTGGCTCTAGCAAGGGCCGGACAAGGACGTTCTACTGCAGGCGTAGAAGGCTTTGCACACCTTCTTAACACGCTGGTCTACAGTAATCTTCCAACTAAGTTTGATGTCTAGAGTTACGCCTAGTTACTCAGGCGCTGGTAGATAGAGAGAGCGGTTGATTATTCTTCTGCGCACTACAATCCGTGTTGTGCGTAACGTTGTACCCGTTGAGGTCATCTACGATTTGATTTCGCCTTTAAACTCTCACATGTTTTTGACTGGCTCTGATCATCAAAAGAGTTTCTTAGGTTGTACGGCATGTGACACAGTCTTATTGAAACCACATTTCGTTCCAATCCACGTTCTATGTACTTCGCGCTTAAATCGCGGGCGTCGTCTGCTGCGGTGTCACATGCGCTTGGAGTCGAAGACTCGTCGGACCAGAGCCAAGTTGTCAGTGCATTTTTCATGGTCCAGACATTAGATCCATGGACCCATGGCTAAATTCATCTCGCTGTACGATCCGCACAGATCGTGCTCTGTCAAAGTGTCATGAACGCAAACAGGACCAAAGATCGCACGCAGAACTTATCAAGGAATCGTCAATCCGTCTGCGCCATACAGTAGGTCTATAATGTTCAATGTTCTGTTTGCAGTGAGATTCATCCTTCGAGAGATGCCTCGCCTTAAAGTTACTGCCTCTTGAAACGCAAACATACGTTCGTTTCTACAGATCGATATTCTGCGTCAGATCATCAGATGAGTTCATTCCCTAACAATATCCAATCCCCTTTACATTCCCATTTAAAGGATTTTTGATACCATTTGAACAGGAGCATCTATGCATCTGACACAATAATTATTTTAGGGAAAAAACATGCAGGAATCTGGCATTCCCTTTGTTACGCACCCGATGCGGAGGTACAGAGCATTTTGCCTTTGAATATCATTTAGTGTAAAAAAAACTGCCATTCAGCTCACAGTAGGGTGCATTAATTGGCATCCGTAGTCCGTATTAGCCAAACCTCAAACGAGAGTAACAGACTGAACACAAGCCATGTGCATTCTCGATTCAAGTTTGCTTTGCACATTGCAAGTGTCAATTAATTTGTGATTAAGGTTGACTGATCAACGCCTCCTGCGCCATTTTGACGTACACAAGCATATTTTGTTCCAAATTTCTGCTCATCATAATGACATCCATTAAGCAGGTGTCATGTACCGGGCACATTTTTTTTATCAATTTTTGCGCACACGAACTGCGACCGTGAACTACCAGGAACAAGCTTATCTTCAGGAAAACAATGGATGAAATCATGCATTTTGTTGTTTCGATTTGTCAAAGTTGCATTTTAGACAGCTCACTAGTGACGCGTGACATGTGTCAAAGTCAACCATGCTCAGTCAGCATTGCATCGAGAAGGTTCTTCACAAAAACTAGTTAAAATGTCTTAATTAAAGATTTTGCCTGTTTTCTGCGATTCCACCCCTTCCTCGGCAACTTGTCAACTTGAAATATATATCCACAGAAAGCCAGTCGTTGTAAACAAAATCACCACTAAGCAAATCGCAATCACATCCCAAGTAGCGGCTCATATTGACAACATTTCAATGCAACAGTTTTTTTCGCCATTTGGAATTCAGTGACGTTTGTCAACTGGCATTTGACAGTTGGAGAGTATCTTTGACAAAAAAAATGGAATTAGATTCTTGTGACTGAGAGGATATAATATTCCTCTACAAAATTTATGATGTGGAAGGTATTCGAAAAACTTATATTTAAACGCATCTAACGGACTATTAAAGAAAAACACTTCATACAAGACCACCAAACCGATTTCTGAAACAAAACACTAGGAGCTTCAACAAAGATTTGCAGGACAGCCTTAAATACAAGCGACTTCTTAATGATCATTTATCTAAGTTATTGTTTTTATTTGTGTTTAAGTAAAAATTATCAAGGTGTTATGTGACAATATTCTATGACACAATTATCTGTACCGAACGGTGTGACCAGAACTCACAACAAAAATTCACGGCTCTCAAGTTCTCCACGGGCAAAATATTCGACACCGACGCAGTTGGGTTACACGGTTTGAAATTGCCTACTATGCACTTTTGTGAGCAGAAATTGTAATTCGCGTCAGAACTCGAGGCAGTCTGTATAGTATAGTCAATGGGCCAACACCCAAATTTGTGCAAAATATAAAATTGTAAAAAGTAATTACTTCTATTATTGTCTAATATAAATTGTGAGTTTTTCTTGTGAACAATTTGCAAAACTGGTTTTTCAGAAATAGGCACGAAATTGCTGCTGGAGTCCTTCAGGGGAGTATCATTGGTACTACATTGTTTCTCATGTGCAGACGAGACATTCCCTAGACTGAAGGTTCTCCAGCGTTTATACCTTTGCGGACAATACGAGCCGTGTCCACTTGTCAAAAATTACATTGAGCTGTGTGAGACAAGATATTCCATTAGACGAGTCTTTGGCGCATTGTTCTCAATGAAACCCAATACAGCCATAAACCCGTCTTCATTACCTCGGTACGAATATCGTTTTTTGACACTTTGTGTGTTCCACATCAATCGTGGATGTCTACTGTTCCATTGTTCACTGTCAATCTGTGATCCATATTGTATGGCCTACCTTACGGTAATAGGCGCCTGACTAGGCTCATGCCATGGCACAGCTCTTGAAGTGCCAGTGCTTGGATTTTGTTATCCAATCACCATCATGCTTAAAAGGAGCAAGTCTCTAAATGACCCAGAGCGCCTTCATCTGCTTTCGACGGAGAGCTCTTCTACATTACTTCTACTTCTACTGCCTCTTAAGACCAATGAAGCATGGATGGACAGCAGTGATTCAGATCTCCCCCAATCTCCAGGATATTCGTAGTTCATTTTGCTAACGCATGAAATGAAAATCCGATAAATTAAATTGGTAGCGCCGTTTGTCGTGAACACGAGTTTCAATAGCAAAAAACCCCAAGCCGTGCAGCGGCATCAATTAATGCTTAAAGATCGTACCTGATTCCTGCCATAAGCCAGAGCGTTTTCTATGATCTTCCAGAGTAGGATGTTGCAAATGTCACACTGCAGCGCTTTTCCAAAAGCCTTCGTTGACACTGAAGGTCTCAATTAAATTATTTTGACCGATCCGTTGGATCAGCAAAAGTTCTCCATCGTCATCCTGCACAGTCTGATACATTTTAAAAGTATGACCGAATTGACATTGTGGGTGTTCACCACATTTCCCGTTTTATTTGTTGCAGTTTTGTGGAGAATATGCCGAACGGGAGAGCAAACTCTTGACGCCTTCGAAAGAATAACTCTGCGTGGGGAATTTGGGCACGTCTGCGAGGATGCCACAGCGAGTTCTATGAGCTATACCAAGATGGGGATGTAGTCCGGCAAAAAGCAAGGAATAGTTGAAAATTCAAGCACGGCAAGATCGACTATACATCTAAAAGCTCCATTTACGGCAGTTTTCGAATCCGATTGAGACCAAATGATTACGAGAGCAAGATGTAACCTTAATTAAGTACTCTAATTCCCCCAAGGATGGAAGGCAGCATCAGACGAGGCTGAGACTCTCCAGGGGTCCCTAGCCTGAGTAGCAAGTACTGTAAAGAGGCTCTTTGCTACTTGACTTGCGCACGGATAAAGAGTATTCATTCCGAATAATCTCAGTGGCTTCCTCTCCATTGAACAGCGTTTTGTTTGAAAAGCACATACAGCACTTCGAGTCGTAAAGCCCACACACGTGACACCGCGTAGGGCATCACACAATGCAGCATTGTTTGGTGCAGCTTTTCACGTCATGTTTTCCAGTGGGCGCCGTCCCCACACGCCCGTGTGTAGCTGTGTGGCGTCCATGGCCAAAGTCGCCTCCAATTCTGAATGCCTCGCTTGGGGTGCGGGTGGGTGTCAGGCATGGTGTATTTTGACACGTACTTAATGCGGTTAAATTCAGCGGTTTTAAATCCGATTGCAGTAACTTCACGCTCCACCACTGCCATGGGTCATGACTGCTCATTTTAAAACTCCGTAAATTATGCATTTTCATGCTGCCGCTGCTGCTGTTGGAGTCGGCATGCAGAGCCTACACTGGACCGGCACCGGCAGCAGCTCACCGTTTCGGTCACAGTAACACAATGCGGCTTTGTGGATATTTAATTCTGACGCGTGTCATCCTAGGTGACAGTGAGTGCGGCTGTGCACGTATCTACAATCAAGTTGGGGTGCACCGACAAATTCCTACTCATACGTGCGCTTCTCCCCCGCACGGGCCTGACTGCTCCCAGATATGGCAACGAACAATATATCAGATGGCCTGGAAAAATGTGAATGCTCCAAAATTCATGGCGCTGCTCAGGCGAGGGGTGCGCGCGCACTGGTGTGAGTGATCTCCGCAATTATCGGGCTCTGGTATGGTCCTGGAACTTACGGCATTTCGCAGAGGCAGTGGGCGCTTCGAAGGGGCTTATTAATTAGGTAAATTGTTTGTTTTCGGTTCCGGGAGTGTGATGCAGCACGTCAACGGGCGAGTAATTGATTACAGATAATATTTCAGCGAACCTGTCCAAATTAAAATGTTAATTGTGTTCGGTTTGGGGTGCATGCATGCACGTATACATCACTGGACCGTGCTGGGAGAGGATTATGCTGAAATTTGTGGTGTGGTTGGAGGGGACGGCTTTGTTGTTTTGCGGGGACGCACTCACTTCGTGACAATTGTGTATTTTAACCGGTTTTCGTTGATCACTTGATTTTAAAACCATCAAACATTAAAACAGAGCTATTTCAATAGACCTGACATGAATGGGCTCGATGCAAATCAGTTTTATTGTGGTTTCCTACTTGGGTATGGGGATGTTTGATGGTGAATTAACTCGTTTGCTTCTGTGTCATGCCCGGCAATAAAGTAAAAATAAAGGAAATTTATGTCATTAGTGGGGAAATGTGTGCACATTCACGAGACAAAGAAGAAGTAACTAATTCGCTAGTAATTATATCGACGAAAAATGCACAAGTGACAATTAACGGAAGTCATTTAGAGAAATCGAGGTTTCGTCGTGTCACGGAATAAAATAAGAAATAAATCTCAGTTCGAAGATTCTAGTGGTGCTTGCGTTTTGTTTCGAATGCAATACAGAATCTGTTGCTATCCCACTTGCATTACGCAAAAGCAACTACGTCGGGACGGTAGGCTACGACGAAGGAAGACGACGCAGATTGAGTCTGACCGTGGGCCGATGGTGGATCAACAGGAAGTGGGGTAAAATTCGGGTGTTATCGAATCGGACGTTATAAAAGGCTAAGCCCACTGAGGGATGGCTGACAAGATAGAGAAGGGACCCAACCAAAACCAGCTGCTGTTGAAGGAGAGCAGGTCGGAATACGTCAGGGACGCCACGGTGAATGAGTACCTGGGAAGCGACTGTGTCACTTTGTGCCGCTCGGTTGAAGAGGAGGGATCAACTACGTAGACGCTCGAAGGCTACAAAGCGGATTCAGAGGAGGGACTTGCCAGATCATGGGGAGAGCGCAGATCAACTCAGGTCGTCGTGCAAAATCATCATAGTCCCAGAAGAAAATAACACATGCTGATTTGTCGGAAGCTACTTGATTTGATAGTGGAAACGCATAAATGCCTGTCGACGTGGAACCGAGTAGTGGCTCAAGTAGTGCAATGTGGATGCCCCGAAACCAGGAGACAGGATAAACTGTCGCGAAACAGTAGCACTGAGCGTAGCAGAAAGGCAGCAACTTGGGGCTCCCATCAACACGCTCCGGGACGGGAGGTAGAGCATATGTCAGCAAAAATCTTGAATTGCCACATCTCCGACCAAGCTTGGGTGTAGACCATCAAAGGAGACCGAGATGAAACAGGCGAAGAAGCAACTGTAAAAGGACTACTACGCCTTTTCCGAAATGTGGACGATGCTAAGAGGTGGGAGGTTATGCGGTGGAGGATCCTCAAGCAGTGCTACGACGACGCAGGACACTTTGCGGACGAGGAGACTCTAATTGATCGGGTGAACCAGACCTTCCGGTTCCGGAAGATGAGGGCTTAACGAGCAGTTACATCAGGTCATGTGTTGAGTGGGTTTCTTCTCGAAATTGTATTGCGAAGGCGAGTCACGTGGAGGAGTATTTCGGGCGACAAGTTGGGGGAGCGGAGGGGATTAGACACCGATGAGATGGAAAGGCGACGAGGCGAGGCCTTCAACCAACATAGAAAGGACTCAAGTGCAACAGAAGGTAACATTCGACGTCCAGCATCAGCACCCAACGTGTACGGGACCGTGTACTAATTGAGAACAAGTCAGCTGCCACCGGCGAGTCGCGCGATATTTGAACCGATAAGCTGGGCTGGTTCGAGTTCCCAAACAAAGGGTATACAAGTCCGATCGAGGACGATATCTAGGATAGGATGTTCGCTTAACATCGAAGTTACGATGGTATATAAGCATGACACAGACTGTTCGAACTGTCACTACTTAAGCGAACCCACTTACATAAACAAAAGGCAACGAACCGAAGTGAATGAAGCAGTCATTATTGCATTTCTTCTCGGTTTCTATTTTACCGATGGCTACGTACTTACATTGGTACATAGATAGCCAGACGTCAACGTCGGCTAGACTATCAAAAAAGTAAGCCCCTATATGGGTCTTACTCGACGAAATGATGGATGCTCTCCTTCTCCTACTTCTCTGGAACTTGTGTAGACCTCGTTATAAGAGCCACTCATCCTCGAGGGCTATGTACACACATTAAGCCATTAAGCCATTCTGACGCCGGTGAGTGCCCTGTGTGGTGGCCTAGATTCGGCACGAGGTGCCTTCTATTTCTGCACATAGGACCCAACTCCAAGGTCAATCTTTTGTTCGCCTAGATTCCTATTCTGCCACACTGCTGAACAAAATGAGAAATGTACGCGTACACGCGACGCATCAATTCTCACCCTGCGTGTCCAGGCGTAACACCTGGTTTGAGTTTTGGTCTCTCTCCACTCATTTCCCAATCGACAAGGTGTCCAAATGCCCATTGAATGTTGACTAATTGTTGGGACATCTAATTCATTGGCCGTCTCGTTGTACATATCACTCTCCCAAAACATTTGTCGAATAACGTTCCACGTTCGATTTGGAAATCACTTCCCTCCTCAACCCCATCGAAAAGACAGAAGGCCTTGTTGGACGTTGAATGAATTATAAATCATTGTCCTTCAAGAAATCAGTAATCCTAACAAGTCCAGGACGAGGCTGCAAAATGCATTCGAACTTGTAGACAGCATCATTACGTGTTACCTTTTTTTGAAGAAGAAGAAGAAAACTAACCCTAACCCTCCTTAGATTACAAGAGGCATTGTTGCCCTCGAGCTGCATCGCTCGCACATTAATTACAGACTCACGGCTCATTAGGTCCTATTCAACTACCTGGCGTATCCTCGACCAAACGGCACATAGTTTTTTATTCAGAACGAGCCTTTCATGAAATTATAGCCTTCTATTCTCTACAACCTCCATTGTCTACCGAATTGAGTCCAGAGACCAGACCACGGCACACAGGAGCTGGTCCTTTCGTCGGCCACACTACTCACAGACGGGCCCGGGCACTGGACAAGGACAACGAACATAGTCACCTCTCCAAGTCAACCAGTGATGTGATTATCAGAGCTACGGTGCACGTACGTGCAATCCGTCGTTGAGCGCTCCACTCTGAATGGCAATCGCGCCCATTGAGCATACTTTGCACAGAAAATAAAAGCAAAACTCCTAACAACCTGTTCGATAGCCACCGGCGGCGCGGCGGTGCTGGTGCGGTGGTTGTTAGTGGTCATGTTAGACTTCAATCCGATCCCCATCGTCCTGCGGCCGTTCCGTGGCCCGTTTGTACAGGACCTTCGAATGGACGTATATTCAATGAACAGCACCATTAACCTCTGACACTAGGTGGAGTAAGCCCCTTACTTTTGACTTGTCTGTGCCTGTACCGGTGCCCGAGCCTATGTCCTGACTGAGAAATGTACACAGTTCGTATGCATGTTGCGAGTACTTTCAGCTGAACGAGGACGAGAGCGGTAATCGGATGTGGAAGCGATATGCAAGAACGACGCTCGACTCGTCGTTACAATTATTTTATGAGCTAATAAGCCCGACCAAAGAATACCGAGAACGAATTGCATTCAGCGAGCGTGCCTTGTGGCCGGCACACGTACCTTGAATTAAATACGTGTTGGTACTTAATGACAGTGTGTCAACGGCACGGGACGGAGGCCCTGCCGCCTGTGGGCGAACGTGTATAGGACGACGGACGAGTCGTTCCGCTGGCATTGAGTGATAAATTAATTTGCTGGTGGTTCGTTAAATTTAAATTGCACTGCCATGTCCTGGCGCCAACAGGAAACTGCCTTCGCGTGGCGTATGCCAAGGGGCAACCTGCAACACTAGGGGTTGCCATGTTTTAAACTCGGTAAGCAATAAATGGTGCGCTTGCAGTCATAAAGTATCTTTGCGCATAATACTGGATAACGACATCAGCTGCTTCTTGAATGGCCGTCGGTGTGTCTGCTATTAAGAGAGCTTTAACTGTTTTAAAAGGCGACATCATTTATGGACGACCTTGAACTTTCAAATAAAGGTTTTTGATTGCAACATTCGTTCATCACAAACGACCCATAGCCTACAAGGGTGCCGCAAATTGTGTACCGGATCAATTGGTCAGCTTTGAGTAGAAAGAAAAAAGGATGGCGAACTTATTCGACTCGGAATAGAGTTTGTCAGTTAGATTCCTCAAAAGATGTATTTAGTTCCGCCCACAAATCTTCGACGGGATTGTCAGATCTATGGACTGGAAAGGCCGTGGTAACACCGACACTTGATGGCCTCTCAGCCAAACACCCACTAACTTCGATGACTGCTTGGGATCATTGTCAAGTTGGAAGTGCCGTCTAAGCGACATGTTGTTCTCAGCATATGTTAGCGTAACATTTATTATGAAACCACGATAAGTCTGTTTATACTATTTATTTTTGCATCAGATAAAATGAAGTGGAAAGTTCCGAATTCGGACCATCTCGCCAGACTTGACGAATTGAAGATCCAATGAACCATACCTTACAACAATTTCCGTCTGAGTGGAACAAAAGTCGAAAAGCTGTTCGTAATCCATCGCCTGATTACCGTCATCATGAAGAGCCTTTGTCAAGCTGATCCTTTGTCATCCGAACTATTGTAGTTTCCGTTTCATCGTTGGTCATCGAATGGAAGCCCCTTGCGCAAATCCTCATACACCTCAAAGACGCCTTTTCGCAACCGGCATCGCTTCGTAGTCGCAGAAACCCCTCAACATCCAATTATGCTCTCGGTAATTCATTTTCAAAAGCTTCAAGTATAGTCCCCCCTCCCCCTTCAGAGTCAGTCAAGTCAAGTACACTCCCCGGTAGTTAACTTTGGTAATTACCTGCCCATAGCAGTTGAAGTGCACGAAACGAACACAAAAGGTAGTTATTACTTTTAAATGCCATTCGCCGCATCGAATATCAGAGGAAATGCGACCCTTCTCCGTCGTGTCGGTCTTACGTCAACATAACTCGAATCCAATTTAAAGTATGCAAACAGCTTCAATCCACTGACATCATCCGGAGCATGACAAAGATTAGGGCCCCGTCTCGTCCGACACGTATCAAGAATTGGGCGTGTATCCGGTGAATTTGAACAATCGGCTGTGGAATTGTAAACTGAAATAAGAAGCGCCAAACTTTCATTCACTTTTCATCCACGTAGCGAGCTGTGTGTAAGTCACATCCGGCGTTGTTATCGAATTCAAATCGACGATGGTGTGGTGTCGGCGGCAACAGACAGACGCCACAGTCTGTGTGCAGAAGATCTTATTATTTCCCCCCGTTTTTTTTTTTTTTTGTTATCGAAGAGCCCTACAAATCAGGCAGAGCATGCCCTGATTTCCCGAAGAAGTGCCGAAGAAGAAGCAGTTATGCTCCAGATTTCCATCTCTCGCATTTTATTTTGTCAACCAGCTTCCTTTTGTCGGTTCCCCACCAATACACACATTGTACTCGTACTCGCAGGATGTTGGAGTCGGCAATGTTGTCTGTGGCTTCTGTTGCAAATATTTGCCACCCCGACACCACTGGCTTCATTCCATAGCTCCGAACGAATGAATATTTGTCTTTCATCTGCCTGAAGCTGTCAGTCGTCTTCACACGTTAATGCAATGTACCACACCACACGGCACAGTTGGCAGCGGCTGAGGGTTGGCTGCTTCTGCTGCTGTCTGAGTGGCTTTGTCGGGGTGTAACACCCCAATATGAAAAGATTGGATGAGGTTCAACGCAAGACAGTTTCAATTCCAGCGATTTTTTTTTCGGCAGCGCCCCCTGCACGAGTGCTTCTTCTCCTGCCGTGGCGTTCGCCGGTTTGACATAGCTGCCGCCAAACAAACGATTCGGTGATGATAAAGTGTAAACATTTTTGTGTGCACACCGAATCATGTTCACATGGGGACGCTTGGGATGTTTTTGCGCTTCAGGGCATCTCACGGATGTTTAATTGGGCCTCCACCTATTTGGTGCTCGTATTTGCGCAATGAGCATGTGTTTTCATAGAAAATGCTATACACACTCGCACAGGAAGGCACCAGGAAAGATGGTGTTCCCGTCGTCTTTCGATTTCGGTGCTGGTTTTGTCACGTCGACCGTCCCTAGGCAAGTTGGGATTTAGGCCAGCACTTCTGTGTGGCTTGTGCTCGCCTCAAGTCAACGAAGAAAACTAACGTTAATCAGCACCTTATCACCTATTCGCCCAGTTTAATGGGGCGCTAAGATTCGACTTTGCTTCAATGGTAGCTGAAAAGTAAAACAGTCGAAAGAGAATGTCACATCGGGTTTCCTTCTAGGTTCCAAGTCGACTAAAATGGATACCTGGTAAGGTCCATTGCGAGGCACAGGTTAATCACGGACGGTAGCGCCACTACAACACTGTCCATTATGCTGCAACGCTTATTCGTTTAGCCAGAAAGTAAGAATCTCAAGTCATTATTGAACGTCGAAATTTCGACTCGATCAGGAAAGATTCTCGCAGAATGTGGCGATTTGAAAGTCCCGAATCCGTGGATGTATCAGGACAACGTCCACGGGTTAACGTCGCGTCCATGTTGGCTCCTCGGAAGGTTCGGACATCAAGGATCCTAAATGAGTGTCTGAAGCCGATTACAATGTTATCAGTCTGCTATGCGGTTGATTGATCGGGGAACAACATGTTCTCTTCATGGATGTTGAGGTGTGGGAATCACGTGCTACCTACAGAGAAAAGTTTTGTTACTGTGCATACAGTGTAATATCTAGCTGTCGTCGAATCTATCAAAGACGTGCGCCTAGCTCAGCTTAGGAACAATGTTCGGTGGTTCGTTATAAACTGTCAAAAAATTGGTGATAATTCGTGAATTTGTGGTGGCCCTTAGCGTTGTGTTCGATTCCAAATTTGTACGGCCCCACCTCTTTCGCGTCACAAACAATGCTCAAGGAGTATAACTGTCTAGAAGGACATTCTCAAACTTAGCCGTTCGGAGTTATTTTTTAATTTCTTCTGTCAGACTTCTAAATGACAGCCTTCTGCTGGCAGCGCGGCGTGGTAATAATATATCAAAACTGAGTTAACATTGAAATCTTGGGAAATAAAGTCACTGAAGTGGAACAGTAACTCCAACAGAGGTCGCTGTGAGCTTAGACAAGAAATCCTTAAGGAGCGCCTCTCGAAGCAAAGTATTTATAATTTCCAATTAAATAGGTGGCAAGGAGTCACATGCTTCATACATCTACCAAATCGAGATTCCGAAGACGATGCTCAGATAGCTACGAGTCAGTGGTGCCAGTACATTCAAATGACATTTACTACACGGCAGAGGAAGCTTAAACGTCGGTTCAAAATGTATTCCTTGTAAAAAAGGGTGCCCAGTTAATCCAAGTTTTATGTGTGCAAAAGTTTCTGATGACAACTGTCAAAAGAGGTTTCATCGTACATAGCTTTACACTTATCGAATGCTTACCGAAATCCGACCTATTTAAAAATGTAAAACGTGAATTTCCTTATGAAGTCGATCGTCATCAAGGCTTCAGCGTGCTGGCAATTCGTCGCATAGTGTAAAAGTGTTGAGCGCACTCTTTTGGACTCTAAGACACCAACCAGACAGAAATTGGGGAGGCTTAAGGCTTGGCGTCATTATCGGACCCCGGGTCTTTTGAATTGAGGAAGGAGACGGAGGTGTAGACCGAAAATAACCTACGTTCTGTGGCTAGAGCTCGACAACATCGACCTATCCAACAACAAAGCGCTTCCTGCCTCACAAGCAAAGCATCGCCCGATATTTTTAAGCAGAAATTAGGCGAATGGGCCAATGCATGTGACGCCACATATATTAGACCGATCCATCAAAAATTGGACCGACCGCTTGAAGTGCTGCCAGCGATGCTGATTCCATATGAATAATGTGCTTTGCCGCACGTACATACATGAATGTAGCTTCAAAAAAAAGCTCTTTTATATTTTCTTATCTGATCACCCCGTTAACAAACCCAGTCAGAAAAAAAATTACATTTACATATAACACAAATTTTGTCACGCCTCAAATAGATCATATAAATATAAACCCAAGCCTGGCAGCACTGATAGTGATCATCAACCGCTCACAAAGTGAGAGCACCGAGATTTTTCTTGAAATAAAAATGCGAATGGAACGTAAGGAGTCCAATTATGACATAACCAATTTAAGTCAAAATTACTAGAACGCACTGTGCTTTCACTTTGGCCTCCGGCCGAATTGAGAAAAAATAAAGCATAAAATCCGATCCACTATCAAGAGTCAGAGGTGCAGCCTGATTTTTAATTTATTTTGCCGGTTCAATTGCACATTGGGTACACATCGTTCTTTGTGTTGCAGGCCCCCGTGACTATGTTAATGTTTCCCTCTGGTTGACAGCGATTGTGACACTGACTGCGCCCTTGTGAATATTAATTACTGCACAAGCATGAACGGCAAAGGGATTCCAGGTAAACATGAGTTTCAATTAAATTTCCCGGAGCCATTTTTATATTAATTAGGAAATTCCTTTTCCACCGTGCCGCAATCGCTGTCAGCGTGTATGCATTTTGGCGATGCAACAATAACAGATGGGATATATGTAGGTTCGATGCCGATGCTATAGGTACCGTTTAGCGCGTTGGAGGGTATAGGGTTCATCGAAGCTGATCCTTAAAGGCCATAAATAGAGTACCGCATGGCGGCCAATGACATCGCAGGTCAAGTCATAGTATAGGCTTCAATGTCTAGTGGTTTCAATGGAAATCAGTTCTGCCTTAAGTTCAATTGTAATTCCATTCCGAAATAGAATTGGATTGATACGAAAAACACAAAGATACCGGGGATTTACTTTAATGCCATGAATGGAAACTAAATTAGGAAGGAAAACATTTCGGTCCCACTTGAGGCAGTGTATGGTTTACGGACCCTCAAATCTGCCAACGGCCCAAATTGTCGTACTGTATTCGACTCCAGTGGTACAGCGCAAAAGAGGAAACCCGAGTTTAGGGTGTCGCACACAAATGGACACCAACTTGGTGTGTGACATTGGAGACAGCTCGCCAAAAATCACGACTGTTGATTGATGCCGAATTCAACCCGGAAAGAGGAGAGGCCGACTGTGGAATCTCTTCCAGGACATCTATAAATGTTTCAGTTGCTGCTTGGACATTAGTACAGACGGCCATTGAAGCTTGCCCCAACTCACTGAAAATGGTGCGGGCAGAACTCCAAACCGCTCTTTCTATCAGATTTCCTGAGGAAAGCAGCGACTTAAAGGTGAGGTCCAGGCAGGCTAAGAAGCCTTTAGAGAGAAAGAACTTCTAAATCAATTTAGCATCAGGTGTTCATCTAAATGATATTGTCAGGCGAAATTGTAGTTGTCTTAAGGAAACTAAAGCTTACCTTTGGGAGAACTTAACCAATATTCTCACACCAACTGTCATTTGCCAAGTGTGTAGGACGAGAGCGATTCATTTTGTCCCCATTTGATCAAGAAAAGTGAACTAAACTTAACGAAATTGCGAAGTGGTTATTAGAGATATATATCATGGACGTAAACTTGTTTTTTTCCCCTTGTACAACCTATGCCGTGATGGCAACGACACCGCGACCAAGATAGGTCTATTGTATCAGAGGGTTGGAGTTATCCCAAAGGACGTACTACTTCTCTCATGAAGGCTAGAAAGTCTTTAGTAGTGGAGTTTTTTAAACCCACTGAAGTGAGTATCTCCTTTGGAAGATACGCTTCCTTAACCATATTAGTGCCGGACATTCGCACAATATGTGGTCAGAAGTTTCATCCTCTTCGAGGCAAAGCCGACAGACCGTGTCTTGACACAGGTTTAAATTGTTAAGGTGGTAGTTCAGGCCATAATGGCCTGCCAGACGGACGTAAACTTAAGTTTATGTCAAAATCGAATGAAATCCAAAACCAACCAGAAGCATTTTAAACGTTTCAAGTGCCCAGTCCAAAAGCAACTGAGAGATGAATCGCATCAATTAAGTGAAGAAAATTAAACGAACGAAATAAAGTGAGTGGATTTAAGTTAAAATATGTTGGATATTAAGTTCAAGCTAATCTCATGTTATCGAAAGGATTTAAAGGCTCTCCGCCATCAGCACTTGTGCAAGAGTCCCCGATCACATAGGCATGAGTTAGCTGGTCATTATGCGTGGAAAGAGACCGCACCTGCGTCTATCGGGAGACAACCACTATCCGTCTAGACGGTGTAGCAATGAAAAAATAGTCGTACCAGTCTTTTATGACATTTCGTCTAGTCAGCCAACAGCAGTAAAGGTCTGCGCTGTTGCGACATGAAAATCTTAAACATACTCGTATATGTGAACGACATGCGAGCAGACAACAACTTAAGAGATTGCGCAGTTCGCGGGGCATAACTTGTGCATCCTTTTGATCCCGCATTGACGGCCCCACCTTTGGATTCCTCCACGTGTTCTTTACAACCTCTCTCGTACTAACAGCAGCAACAAATACCCGCTAACAATGGGGAACAATGTCTAACGATAATAATCAACACCGTCAAGTTCGAATTTATACACAGTCTGCCCCATTTCGGTTTGAAATTTATAACCAATTACAACGTCATCTCGGAGACTTCGTGTTTTCGCATTGGATCGTATATTTTTTTGGAACAGGCTTAAGGATGTAAACAGCGGGATCGGAGCAAGGACAAGTGAAACGATTATGAAAAGGAGCAATAAGCAACAGCACCAATAATCTATTAAAAAAATATCATCAAACATTGACACCAGAACATGCAGTAGATACAAACTACTTATACTAGAGCGTAACCACCGATATCTTCACGTCACGACTGATTTAATTACATGACGCAACACAAACGCTACACAGTCTTGCAGAAAGAACAACACCTACCGAAAATGGCTACTTTTTTTGGTGTTTGTTGTTTTCACGCGTCATTCATGACAAGTATCAAAGTTAAATTTGCTCAGTTAGCACTTCCGACCTGTCACAGCGTTTATCATTCGGTGGGTGACAAAAATTTGAGGAAGATCCGATTTTTTATGGAAAAATTGTTCCCAGTTACGAAACGCAGTTCCTGTTGAATGAATAAGCTTATAAACAAAGAAACTTTGTATGGCAATGTGTCAGATCACTGCTCTGTCCTAATAGCTAGTTTCATTTGCAACCTTGGAAGACGACACTACGTGCTATTAATGAAATTCCAGTTACTTAGTATTGGCCATTTAATATGTAGTTGTAATAATAATAATAATAATATGGGTGGCGCTACAGCCCGTAGAGGGCCAGGGCCTAGCTTCTCAGCATCCACTCGTGTTGTGCGTGCTATTGTTCTATCACGAGTGGAAAGGACCTACAGTTTTATGCCGACTCCGAACGGCCAAGTTTGAGAAGCTTTTTCTAGACAATTATACTCTTTAGAGCATTGTCAGTGATTCAAAAGAAGTGGGGTCGTGAAAAGTATTTCTTGTCGTACCAGGAATCGAACCTAGACATGGTAGGTCCAAGTGCGTAGGAGTCGACGCACATACCCACAACGCCACGGGCCACCACGTGGTCCGTGGCGTATTTATATGAAGATTACTTCAAAAAGTAAATGGCAAGTAGTGATATATCACCTCAAATAAATATTGTACTTGTACACTTTAGCAATTTTTCTACGATTTCTACGACATTTAAAAAAACAGACGTTTTAAAAAATCAAGTAAACGTCCCCCTTTTCTATACAAATTCGTCTTGTTTCGGGCCATCTTTCAAATGGCAAATGTGATGCTGCCGTAGAACAAAAATGAAGAGAGTGTCCATTGGCAGAACAGCGATCATGCCAGATGTATCTTACTTCTGACTGGTGACCATAAAGCCGCCAATGATACAGATGAATAGAATGAATTTTCTACTAAAAAAACTAACAAATGTTTTGCCATAGATTTTGACTTTGAAACCATTCAACCTTAAATTCGCAGCAGCAGCATTCCGAGGACTTGCAACATGAATGAATTCCGTTCTGTAATGAAACAAATTACCGCACTCAACTGAAGGCCCCGAGTGTTCTCCGCCACTTGACATTTGCACAACCAACTTGTCGCATTTTAAAATCTCCCCGTCCCCCCCCATTGGTCGTCATTGAGTTGCTACCTCACCCAGTTAATGAATTTTGAGCTGCCGACTGGGAATGAAAACTTGGTTCGTTGCAACATTGCATGCAATTCGAGAGGGGATAGCGCTAAATGAAATTGCAGTCATTCCCATCGCGGGCAACTGGTCTTTGTTTGACATTGAATGAAGATTCGGCTGCCATTCAGTGCGACCGAGTTCCGCTTTGCTAGTGTGTCATGTTACAGCGCTTCAGCCAGAGTTTGAATAATATCAAAAGTTTTATCTGGCTATTCTTTGATCAACTTTGTCGACGCGGAGCTGGAAAACAATAAAATGCACTCGGTTCTACTCTCTGCATTATCCATGAATATCATTGCGAAACTTTTCATTTTAATGAGCTGCACTTCGCTAAATGCACCACCATTTAAGAATCGTTCACGAGTAAGATTTGAGAAGGAGCACCCAGTCGGGAGATTGAATGGGGATTTGTGCAGACTTCCTGTCGAATTTAGCTCTTAGAATGAAACAGAAAAACGAACAGTGTATGTCCGCATCCGTGACAACTTCTCCCACAATTGGCATTACTTACTTAGTTGGCCTGCGTCCATGGAGGGTCTGAGGCTGAGCTATGGCTGCCTTCCATCGACGTCTTGGACAAGTTGACTTACGTCCGCTATGACTTATTCTTTGTACCGGGGGTTCGGCTTCCTCTCCTTCTCCAACCAGGAGACTCAGGTTCATAGCCGGAGCATTGGTGGCCATTCGCTCGATTTGGACGGATTTTTGCCTTCCATCTTCCTACATCTTCGTCCAGCTCATAGAGTTCGCGATTATGTCTTCTACTCCATTCGCCTTTCGCGCAGACGGAACCATATACCCGACGTAGTATTTTTCTTTCGGAGGCACCTCTGCTGTTTTGCTTATCGGTCAGCTTTCGGCTCCAGAACTGGCAAAATAAGGGCTTTATAGGGAATGATCTTGGTAATTCGAGTAAGGAATTTCGCCCAGTTGTTTTGACAAACCAAAATAGCATCGGTTGCCAACTAAGATTCTACGACTGATCTCCACTAGGATGTCGTTTGTGTAGTTCATTTTTGTCCCGAGGTAGACAAACTCCTAACTACCTAAAAAACTGAAGCGATCGACTGCCCTGATCTAGGTCTAGGATCTAGGTGCGTAGCGGCAGTTTTCTTGGTAGGCAGGATTTGTTTCGTTATCGTTTCGTCCTCATTGACCTAAAGCTCGTTACAGCACGTATCGCCTGTTCTTCAATCGAGGTAAAAGCTTCCAATACGACATGATGTCGATATCATCTGTGTTACCCAACATTTGGTCAGACTTGTAGAAGACGCTGCCCATCGCACTGTCTTCTTTCGTGTTCGATGGAGGATATCACACGACAGAGCATCCCTTGCCCAAAACCGGTGCATTTTTCGAACTGTTAGCTAGTCACTGAGAGGAACAGCGCGGTGCCGCGCATGTGTGCCAGAGTGGTGTGATACAACAGGGTCAATTTTTATCGGGATGCCGTATTCGGCCCTCGGATCGAATGATTCCTTGCGATAAATGCTCCCGCTGCTGGAAAATCGATAAAAAGATGGCACGTATCGATCTGGAACACTCACTGGAAAAAAATCAGGTTGTTCGAGGGGCGAATCCGCTACGAAGAGGGTGTTCAAAGCATTAAAGCAACGTGCGCAGATGGTGCGAAATCAGATCTCTCCACTGCCAGTGCCAGTGTTCAGGTAGGGACCAATTACCAGATCGCCTGCAGAATTTGGGAAGACGAGCACCGTTGACCGAAACGTTGTTCCCAGAAAAATGGTCCACTGATACCACCACTCGACAATCCGCACTAAACTGTCACTCTCTGTGAACGCATTGGCTTCTCGACAATAACGTGCGGCCTTTCCGAGTCCCAGATGCGGCAATTTTATTTGTTAACTTAGCCCCGGAGATGAAAATACTCCTTGTCAGAAAAGATTATTTTTCACCCAAGATCGTTGTCCAATTCAAGCTGCTCGAAGGCCCAATCTGCGAGCGATAACCAAGCGGAAGCTCTGGCGTTTTCAGTTGCTGAGTCAATTCGACCTTGTATGCGAATAATCGGAGAACTTTGTGCAGAATTCTCCTCAGGCTAGTGCGTGAAATGTTGAGCTGTTGATATCGACTTCGAGTTCATGTTCGTGAATTGAGTCCCACACTCTCGGCCGCAGCAGCCACATGCTCATCTGTGCGCACCGTACGACGACGGGGACCATGAGAGTTGTCCACTAGCATCACCAACTTTTTGCACAAACTTGCTGTGGGTGCTTCATTTCGGCCAGAAATTCTTCTTTTGAAAAACGCACTGTTTGAACTACACAGCACTCACTTAGGAAATTAGTTTTCAATATTTCCCAAACGTTGTACAAGCGTAAGGCGACTCATTTCGTGCCGCGGAGGTATGATAGTGACTTTCTGTCAAGAATTTGAACGGGAAACAGCTGTCAGTGTCAAAATATCCCCTCATTTAAAAAAAAGCACTAAGTGGCCCATCCTGTACATTATTTCACTGAAGACGTCACGAGGAAACAGATTGGGAGCATTCGAGAACCATACCAAGTCTCCGTTCTATACAACGTCTTTATGAAATGCGGAACAAGGTCGTTGGAAGGAAGGGTTGATTTTTATTAATTTTAGACCGTGTTGCCAATGAATCCCAAGAGAAGCCATCTCTCTGTCAGGACACCAGACTGAACTTGCCGTTGATCCAAAATTCGTATACAGTCGCTCAGAAATCAGAATGAATGCAGAAAACAATTGGATCACTGAACATGTTTGCCTAACTTATTTCTTGGATGCAACAAAAGCGCTCGTGAAATATGAATGAATCACGTACTGTTCGTTGTAACTTTTCCTGCAGTAGATGTGATTAATTAATAACTTGCTGGCTGTTTATTCCTTTCGCAGTGCAACGAGAACGTTTTTCTCAAGAGCTGCTGCTGCACAGTGCGTAAATATTCAGAACGTTTCGTGGAACACATTCCTGTTACCTTCATCCGGACGCTACGGTCGGTGGTGATTCGCTTTGAAAGGTACCTGGAAGCGAAATTCGTTGGCAGAATTACTCCTCTGGGATATTTAGACTTAAGTGTTGGTCTACCGGAATATTAATGTGCAGCAAGTCGTCGTCAGTCCCTTTAGGGATAACGCAGCGATCCTCGGTGGTGCAAGACTATGACTAGATGATGGCCAGATGATGGTGGATAGTGCGTTCACCTTCGGTGTGGTGTGTCACTGAATCAAAACGCTGAGAGGTCTATCCGAGAATGTACTCGTGGACTGCCGAAGGACGTTGCTCTAATTAAAGCAGAACGGTCGGGGTGGTACAGCGTGGTAGGTAGTTATCGAGAATACAAGTTGCATCAGCAAGCAAAATGTCGTGCCACTTTGTCGTGCAGTTCTCATGCAGCCAAGCAAATGAGGGCAACCAGCTGCAGAAGAGAGAGAGAGCAATTCATAAAAGTTAGGCTTGCCCCACAGTGCAAGTGTGCGCGTGCAGTGCTCCCGCGACAGGATGCTCGCAGTTCGCTACAGGTTTACAATAATTAAACAAATGTGTACTTTGGTACTTGAAGTTTCGTACAAGTTCAACATGCGAGGCACTTTGTCTGAATACGATTCGCAGATAATGAGGTAACCAAACTTGCATGTCCTCCCTGCCGCTGAGCGTCGCACTGCACAGGCGGGCAAAATAATGGGAACGCGAAGTTGCCGGTACAATCCCCGCACGTGTGCACCTAAAGCGAACTTTGTGAATCAACAGTTTACAAGGAGAGATGCACATTTTTCCATGTCCCATGTACCGGAGGGTGGCGGTCGGCCGAAAGACGGTCAGAATGCATGCGAATATATACATATGCATGCGTAAACAATCTGTATGCGGTTTAATTCAGTATGTAAGCAGGAATGTGCTTTTGAATTATCTTGAACGTTGCTGTGGCAATTTAATTAATGACTGCCTTTGACTTGGGCTCCTTTGTCGGTGGTTTTCCGACGCCATGCAATCGAACCGATTGGGCGCCAACCGCCCACCGCCTACCGCCCACCGCCCACCGCCCACCGAACAACAACATACAACGTTGCTTTCATTCGAAACCGATACTTTATCTGGGAATGTGGGTAAAAGTGTTGTCTCTCTGAGACTGCATTTTCCACCTTATCGAAATGCTTTAAATTTCCATTTTCTTGTCTTACGTATGAAAGCCTCCTGTGGAGTGGAGTGCAATGAACTGAATTGTTCATCATCATCATCATTCATTCTGTGGTCGACACGAGAATCATTTAAAGGCGTGCTCTGCAGGAGGAACTATTTTCGGAATTAAATGCATTTAAGATTGTCCAACAAGAAGCGCCATTTTAAATTTGGGGCAGTTGTTGAATTCTCAACACTCGTCATTGTAACGACGTGGGCCAGGTACGAATTTACAGCAAGTTCTCGTGCGGTGAATTTAAGAGTTTCGTAAAGTTGGAGTGGCCAATAAGCCATCAGAGATGCGGCCTTTGATGTGTTGGGTTTCACGCAATCACCACAACGAAACCACAGGTTTCCGGTACTGAGAGGGACAAACGACAGATTATAGTGTCCAGAAACTAAATGCGGATTGGGTCTGCGATACACCGGCTAGTGTCCAGAAACTAGTGGCGGATTGGTTCCGCAATTGAGTCTGCCAAGCCACGCAGCGGGTGTAACAATCGACTTGTTGAATACTGAGTTCGATGAATGTGATATTTCGAGAAATGGTTCTATCCATTGGGCGTAAAAATAGAGTGATCTAGACTTTTTCTATGGGGCTACGTTAAATCATTGATGCCAGCAAGCCGGTGTCGTTAGTGGAGCTTAGAATTCAGTCTCCATCGAAATGTGTTGCCCAGGCCGAGTCATCGAATCGACCGGCTTTCTTTCGGTAATCGGGTGCCATGCACCATCTGTTAGCCTAGTATTCTGCCACCCGGATATGCTCTCTGCTTCAGATTTGAAGTTATTTTTCACAGCGGACCAGTGTTCTTGCGTGGTACTTGTGTGCATTGATCTGCCATATGTTTGCTCACCCTGTCCGAGATAGTTCATCAATTCTCGGCGTATTGCGAGGTATTGCCGCGTCGTACGTACTCACTTCCAGCACGTTTGGCCACCAGTTGTGACCGATGTCGACTTAAAACTGTAACAGCCGTCATTTGTAAAGTTTTGCCACATTCCCAGCGTTACAAGCTCTGGCCTCCTACATGTATTGGAATGCCTCTAAAAACAATGCGCGCTTGCTGACTGAAGGCTACCGTTGGTCATTGCATTGCTCAACTTCTCCGCGTCATCAAATCGTTTGTATTCCCTCAAAATGCAAATTAAAATTAAACAAATGAATGTTTAATCAAAAACTATGTAAATATGGCATCCCCTTCCATCTGAACAGCACCCACTTCATGAGCAAATACATCAAATCCCGCGACAATTTTGATTTTATTAGAACTTCGGACTCGGTGCAGGTTTCATTTCGAAAACATCTGCCATCAACAACATCACAAACCACAACATGTCCCACTAAATCAGGGTCGAGCACATCGTAAATTTCAAAGTTAGTCCTCCTTCAAGTACACATGCTGCTGGGAAATTTCATTTCGCTACAAATTTGCTGGCAAAAACGAGTCCACTCGTAAGCGAGCGAATAATTGCAAAATTTGTTGCAAAATAAGTCAACATGAATGCTTTCAACTGGAGTGGCGATTCGACCTCGTAGACGTCTGGGATTCCGCAGAGTTCGGAAAGTTAAAGAGCTGGTTTTAATTTGCATGTGGTTTTACACTGGAAAGCAATTGCAGAACTGGGAATCGGTTTTTTTCCAATCGTTACAGCTCATTGCTTAGCTTTAGCGAGAATGTGTCGCGTTGCGATTGCTATCGGTCGCACATGAAAATAGGCGACAACTAATCTGAGGAGCTATTGTCACTGACTCGAGAGAGTTATTGCCTAGTTAGGACCTTGAGGTCCGTGGTTAGACTCCGGATTTTCACGGCACCATCTCCGTGCGCTCACTGACAATGCGTCGAGAGTGTAAGTGTCTATGATTTCGAGAAGTAGATGCGTTTAACGTGTGATTTCTTCAATCTTGTACTGGAGAAGATAGATAGCGGGCAGCTGTAAGCATGGAAGGCAATATTTTCTACAAATCAGTCCAAATGCGGGGGTATGCACATGACATTGACATCGTCTTGCATTGCCCGCTTGGCGTGGCAGAAGCTTTTACGGCGATTGAAGAACAAGCGAAACGAGCAAAGGACGAAGCGTAGATCCGTCACACACCACCCAGGCCAAAACATCACGATTGACTGCTAAGATTTTTAGGAGCTAGACTGACTCAAATAGACTACACTACTAAAATCGTACGGATTAATCCGACGTAGAATTGGTAACCTTGCCTCCAGGACCAAAATCATAAGAATCCTCTCCTCGAGACTGAGAACACGACTGAAACGTCGACATAAAGACCACGCCATCGTTGACTGGAATCAGCCTCATACCCTTCATGGTTTGAATCCACCCCATTCTGTAGATCAAGAACAATTAGCGATCAGATTTCAAAGTTCCTTTACATAGTTTGCTTTTTATCGGTTGTACTCACGCTATCATAGTTTGTCAGTCTGTCTCAACTGAAATTAGCTAATTCAAGGAAGTGCGTGGAGATATTTGCTTTGACTGCTTGTATTGGGGTGTGCACCCACTCTGCCAGCGATCTCGACCTTGTGAGTACGAAATCCCCAATGCTGAATTCAAGACGACATCTCTGCCGCAACATATCGAATATAGTTTATTTCTAGCGCGGATGGCGAATTTCAGCACAATTCTAGGTCGGATATATTGTCCTGTCTGCTGGGAGGATACAACCGCGAGCTCAATGACTTGTACAAAGACGTGGATGCAGTTCGGAAGGCAAAAATGCGTAGACTACACTTGCTCGGCCACATCAAGTGCATAGACGCCAACGTTTTAGCAAAAGGAGTCTTCGGACTCAAGCCTCCAAATTCGAGAAGGAGAATAAGACCGAATCTCCGGTTTAAGGACGAAGTCACACCGCACGCAACACAGATTTGGCTTGAATGCTGAAAGCAGCGTGCTTGGGACCATGAACGATGGAACGCAGCATTATTACAGACTAAGATCCTGCATTGGCACGTGGCCCGTGGCATTGTGGGTATGTGCGTCGACTCCTACGCACCTGGACCTGCCTGTCTAGGTTCGATTACTGGTACGACAAGAAATACTTTTCACGGCCCCACCTCTTTCAAGTCACTGACAATGCTCAAAGAGTATAACTGTCTAGATAAAACTTCTCAAACTTGGCCGTTCGGAGTCGGGATAAAACTGTAGGTCCCTTCCACTCGTGATAGAACAATAGCACGCACAACACGAGTGGTTGCTGAGAAGCTAGGCCCTGGCCCTCTACGGGCTGTAGCGCCACCCATATTATTATGTTATTATAAGATCCTGCATTAAAAACACTACAGATAACATCACTATCAGTCTTAATGAGCCTGTGTGGTGGACATCAAAAGCCTATGGTCATAGCACCATTCTGGATCTTTTACCAAGGGATCTTGTATAATCCTGCGTAGACTATGTGGTCCCCAAACTTAATCTATTGAATAGCTTTGACACTCTAATCCCCGAAGGAACGGAATGGCATAGCGGGCAGGTACTTAAACTGGGCAATATACACTTACTCCTCTAACATGGACGGCTGAGTCGGTGCGAGTGTGTTCTCAAAATTCCTGATAATTTCTAATGCCTGCAGACTGCCGAACAATCCCAGTGTGTTCTAAGCGAAACGATTCCCAAAATTTACCCAAATATCTTGTCAAGTCAGAAGTTTGCTGTATGCGTTGATAGCCAAGCAGGCATCAAAGCTGGGCTGAGCTAGCGTCATTAGATGGTCAGCTTAAAATTTCCTTTATCTGTGTTCCAGGCCACAATGAGATCCCATGAAAGGAGTAGGGATCTGCCCTTCATTTGCAGAGTCGGTGCACATCCCACAACAGCAGTCAAGGCAAATATCTTCACGCACTTCCTTGAAATAACTAGCATCAGTTGGGGCAGACTGACAAACTGTGCTACATCAAGGAAAAGATGGCCTGAGTGAACTCGCCATGATATGGTTAGATTGGTGGCAGTCTGTGCTGGACGGTGGTGGCTAGGAGACCGTGCCGTCAAACTAGGTATCCCACACAACACGCAGTGTCGCAATTGTATCAAAATAGCTTAGAGGGAGGCCTTTTTGGGCTTCAACGGCTCTTGCTAAAGCCAGCCAGCGGCGCTTGGTAAACCCTTCTTCATCTCACTTGATTAAGCAACTAATATCCTTCTTAAATACCTCAGGAAGGATTTAGGAATGCCTCAAAAATAAACTTCATATAAAAGTACCAGAGCTGTGGCATTAAAACGGAACGTAGTCCTAATTAGGTTCAGGATTTGACATTCAGACAATCACTTGAATTTAAGCACTTTTACGATTAGTTCCCGTAAGCTCGAGACGAACACGGTCTTCTCCTAGTCCCACTCACAAGAACGGCGTTCACTGATGCGTTTTGGCATGTTTTACGCACAAGCGGTCCACTGATTCGGTTGGCATTGTGTGCTTCAATTACTTTGAAGGACAAGTCGTTCGAATTTCTAATTCGGTTGCCACACATTCACCGACGGAATGCCATCCCTGGTGTTTTTCGACATACTACCGCGAGACCTTTACCCGTTCCAAGCCCGGGCATTCAACACGACCTCTAGTAGTCCCTGAAGCGAAATGAATGTAGAAGCACTCTAGCAGGCATCGCATTCGCTGGTTTTTTGGTTTGTACGAATTCGGCAGCTGCTATATATTTTTAGAGGATACACAGCGGAGGAGGACTTGAACTTGAGACAAAAAACTATAAATCTGTGGTACTTGTTCACACAGCGTTCAGCTGGCTCGTGGTTTTTCATTTACACTTTTTCCATTTCCCTTTTAAGTTCGCCACAAATCGACATGCTGCACTGACTGAGGTAATTGAAAACACGGACATGGCAGTGAACCCACGGAACGGAACTTTGCCGTGTGACAAAGCGGTTGCCGCCTGCATGGGGGCTGTTCGAGATATACGGTGTTTTATGCGATTCCAGGAACCTTTTCTGGTGTTGTGCCCCCCAATGGATGGAACGATTTGTTTGAAAACTTTCCATGTTGGCGCATAAATTTTAAAGTCTTCATGCTCCAATTGGCTTTACCCTGGCATACACGTAAACTGCAAGTGCATGTGGGGGTGGCGTTTGAAAGAATTGCACGTTGCCAGCGGTGCAAGCTGTTGCTTATGGGACAAGGCGTGTTAATCGAAATTGCGAGTCGATCAACAAAATGTAAGTTTATTGAATCCTCCCATAGTTAGTGTTCGAGAAGATAACAAAAATCAACAAAAATTCCACTCGAGGGGGTCTACAACAAAATGAAGGCTTTACAGTCACAACTTAAGTCAGTATTATTTCTCTCTTGGAAAAGTCTCATGTTGCTCATGACCCATCATCTATTCGCTGAATACAAGGGTTCCTCCGATAGCGTGTACAAATACGAGCATTACACATCTAAAGGGTGCTTTTTTTAAGGTGAAACATGACGGTATGGGTCTATTCATGATGGATGGCCAACCAAACAAGCCTCAAAACAACCGGGAACTGTCAAATGAATGTTTTCTACTGGAACGGTGAAGACCTTCAATCAACATCGAAGTTGAGAATATCATGCATCATAGGGACGACAGTGACTCGATTAATCGAGTACAGCTACCCATCGATGGCAATTTTGCTGGCATTCAAGCGGAAGCGGCTATAATGGGTGTCATTATAGCGAATAAAACAAACGCTATCAACACCTATAACTTGACCAGAACGCCACAATGAGCCCCTAAGACTCCAAGGCAGTCAATACCGGCTCCATGGTAAACAGCACGGCACGGCTATCAAAGGCAAAATAGTGTCCCTGAAGGCCTTCGCTACAGTGGGTTTTAGAGTTTGCTTCACAAATATGAAGCAAATTTATCCAAATCGTTCGCATTAAATGACGTACACCTCGCACTGGCGCTTCTTTTCTTTGACCCCAGATTCAGGGATATGCTGTCTGACGCACGGACACCAGTCAACCAGCTGCGACGTACGTACAAAGTCGACTTTCCCTGCACTCAGGACTGGCTCTGCCCAGAATCTGACAATGGATTGAACTGTAGTCGAATCTTCACGGCCTGCAAGACATATGAAGGATCTAGCGCTGGCGCCTTCGTTGGGGGTGACATCATCAGACTGCAAACCTCGTTAGGTAAATTTGCGTCGGTTTTCCAAGCGGAAACCTATGCGATCCTAATGGCCACGAGCTATATTGTGAAGAACATGTGGATGGGGCGGAGTACTTGTGTCTGTAGCGACAGGTTAATTCAGGAATCCAATTCTGGATTTGGTCGGCAGTTTTAAATTCACTAAGACTTGTCTGGGTCACCACGGGATTACGGGAAATGAGATCGCGGATGAACCTGCTAGACAAGGATCAGAGGAGGTATTCACATGAGCTGAACCTGCGCTGGGACTACTTATGTCCTTGGTTAGGGCAACCATCGATGGCTGGACCTCTCGACAGCACAACCGGAGGTGGCATGACTCTCCAAGAAGTAGACAGACCACGCGCATGCTCCCAAACTTTTGTAAGAAATCTACGGAATTATACTTATTCAGACGTCTTACCGCCGTCTCTGCCAACGGCCTTCGCCAAACACCTCAATGTGGTTGGCTTAAGCGATGTCGACTCTCTCCGACGACACTGCAGAGCACTTCTTTTGCCGCTGTCCCGCCTTTGCTAGGATCAGGTGTCAGTTCTTCGGTGTTGATGAGGTGAGGGCTGATGAAGTAGACTCCTCGTCACAGACGTGCCTGCTAGTATTCCTCCAGTAGACCAGGAAATATAAGTTACTGTCTTGTAAAGGGTGATTTTTTTAAAAGCTATAGGAAAGTTTTTCAAAAAAAACACATAAAATTCAGAAAAATGCATGAAATCTTTATTTGAATCGATAGTACGGTCCAAATAATTTAATGTTTGAAGATTATTTCATGCAAATGTTGACCTTGACTGCGCCTCAAATGGTCCATCCGCTTAGTCCAATTTTGGCATACTCTTTCCAACATTTCGGCCGGTATCTCACGAATAAATGCTTCAATGATGTCGTCCAATGATGTCGTCCAATGATCAATTGAAGCGGGCTTGTCTGTATAGACATGAGCTTTAACATAGCCCCACAAAAATAGTCTAAAGCCGTGAAATCGCACGATCTAGGCGGCCAATTGACCGGTCCCGAACGTGAAATAAAATGTTCACCGAACTCGCCCCTCAATAAGTCCATTGTTGCGCGTGCTGTGTGGCATGTGGCACCGTCTTGTTGAAACCACGTGTCATGCAAGTCAAGCTCTTGCATTTTGGGCAAAAAAAAGTTGGATATCATATCACGGTAGCGCTCACCATTCACAGTCACGTTACGATTCGCATCATCTTTGAAGAAGTACGGTCCAATGATGCCACCAGCCCATAAACCGCACCAACCTGTGACTTTTTCTGGATGCATTGGTAGCTCTTGCAATGCTTCTGGCTGATATTCACTGCAAAATCGACAATTCTGCTTATTTACGTACCCATTGAGCCAAAAATGAGCTGACCATAAAATGGAAGAAGCGCGCGATGAACTTTCTTAACAGAGCACTCATTTTGATAATAAAATTCAATAATTTGCAAGCGTTGTTCATTTGTAAGACGATTCATGGTTAAATTATAGACCAAACTGAAGATGTTTGACAGTGAAACAAAACACGAAACGTGCGTCAGCTGTTTAAACCAGTGTTGCCAAAAAGATAATAGCTAAAAAATCACCCTTTAGTACAATGATACAAGCAGTTTTTGGGTCTGAGTGCTGAAGTGTTAAAAACATCCGACAAAAAAAAAGTCGTTAAGTGCCGTCGGTTTAACTGAAATGGACATAACATAATCCGAAGCTGCTAGCCGTAGGCAGCACTTTCTTCCAACCACGGTTCTCTTCCACAATCATAATTTTATAGCTTTTTTTTTTTGACTCCAGGGTCCAGGGTGGACCTATATAAGGAGCGCCCCAGTTGTCCAAAAAGTTGGTTGAGGTCCTTCAGCACTTGTGTGTGCCACACTAGACATGCGTTGTGCCACAAGCTCAGAATTAATGGACTTCTTCCCTGACTTCGATTCAAACTAACGAGCATCATCTTCAAGAAGCCATTTTTTCTTCACAGCGGCCTGGGAATAGTATCACCAATGATTTCTATTTTCTGGTCCATTCCTGCAACGTTTCCTTTGTTTTTTGCTTTGGCCCATTTTTTGATTAAGTGTTCAGCCCTTTGGAGGAGGTCCTTGTTCAGAGAAGACCTGTCGGCAGCGATGTCAATCCCTTAGAAGTTCACATTTTAGTCTCCTTCGATCTCCGTACATAAGCATCGTTACCCAAGGAAGTGTGACCACATTTTGAGACTTAATTTAAGTGCTCACATTATAAGGCACACTGGGAACATGTGTGTATCGATATCGATGCCTGCAAGCTCTATGCAGTGATTGAAAACCTCATTTCTCTTGAAACCTTCTTCGTGACCTCACCTCACCTCGCTCCTTCTCATCGACTATCGAATGCAGCAAATGTCTTACCACAATTTCGTGCGAAAGGCAGTACTGTGCACTGTGTACCTCTCCTTAAACCACCAATAACTCGTGCCTAGTCAATATTCAAAGTCTCCACATCACCGGCACACCATCATGTCAATTCAAATCGATGCTGAGCATAAACCATTCAGTTTTCACTTTCATCAGGCATTTTGGAACTCCACATGGCACATTCAATCGAAATCAATGGCCTTAGAAACTGCCGCTCGATTGGAAACTTCACTGCAATCAGGGAAATATTAAATTGAACTCACCCGTCTCTGCAGGTGATTGGGAATCCTCCTGCATCCTTGCACTGTGACGGCGTCCCAAATCGCCACATGTAGTTCGAAATTGAATATCATTAGCTCTACATGGTCGTGCCCCTCCAACCACTGGAATTCCATCTCCCGCCAGCCATGGATGGGATTGCTTCACCATGTTTACAGTGTACACTCTCATGACTTCGCAATAAACTCATAACTAGGCGCTGCTATTTATGGCTGTGCTCACCGGTTGCACTATGCCGTGTTAGCCAACAGATTGCAACCTGAAAACCATTTCCACGCGGCCCTAGACTAGTGCTTCGCTGAGGGTGTTTGATGAATGCTGAGTACTACTGAATGCAATATATTCCCAATGCCATTGATCATCACTTAATGGTAGCCCCGTGGGAATACTGGATATTGCCAAGCAGGGACTGTTGTTTATTTATTTTTTTTGTTCAAAATATTTTATAAAAGCGGCTCTTTGAAAATGTGGAATCAGACAACAATGAGGCTGTGAAATCTGCGGCAGAGAATTCTGACATCTGATACAGCTGGCTCTCTGGTTTTTTTTTGTGCGATTTTTTGGACTTCGTACTCGTGCAGATTGAGTTATTCGTCGAAAGCACTGTGCGGTTATGAGGGTGCTACTTCTATGCACCACAATGTGTTATTTCACATAAAAACTAAAAAGGACCATCCACTCTATCTGCCCGCACTTGTTGTGTTCGCTTTTTTTTCTCTTAGTTATATTTAGTTAAGCAAAACACTTTTTTGAAGGAGATCTTATACAGGGAGGGCCAAATACAAGTTTCTTTATAAAAGTGCAATGAAATGAACAAAATTCAATTTATTTCCATGTATTATGGTTTTATTGGAAAGAACAAATATTCCCATTAATTATGACGTACAACGTCGTACACGTGTCTGCCTCGGATGGCTTCGCAGTAGCGCATTCTTTCTTACCCCAATTTGCCAAGACCATGTTAATGGTTTCGGGCTGTAGCTCACGGATTACTTGGATTATCTTGGCCTTAAGTGCTTGAGTCGTTTCTGGATTAATGTTTACACATTGGGACTTCACGGTTCCCCAAAAAAAAAAATCCAATGAGGTCAAATCGCAGCTCCAAGGCGACCAATTGACATCGATAAGACGGCTGATAACACGATTTGGGAATTTGGTGCGCAGGATATCGATTGTGACATGAGCTGTGTGGCCTGGCGAGCCATCCTGCATGAGCCAGAATTCGTCCAAATCCACGTCTTCAATTTCAGTAAAAAAAAAGCTCTGAAACGCCCAACGTTGACTCAAACGTTGTTCCCAGCCTCATTGTCGAAGAAAAATAGTCCAATGATGCCACCACTCCACATTCCGCACCAAACTTTCACGCTCTGAGTGACTTCTCGACAATAACGTGCGGGTTTTCCGAGCCGAGCAGATGCGGCAATTTTGTTTCTGAACGTGGCCGCTAAGATGAAAATGAGCCTCGTGAGAAACGATTATTTTTCGGCCAAAATCTTTGTCCAATTCAAGCTGCTTCTAAGGCTCAAACTGCGAAGCGGATTATCGCGCGCCCTCAATTGCTGAGTCAATTGGACCTTGTAAACGAATAATCCGAGACTTTTGTGCAGAATTCTCCTCAGGCTAGTGCGTGAAATATTGAGCTGTTGAGATCGATGGCGAGTTGATGTTCGTGATTTGAGTCTCACTATCGGCCGCAGCAGCCACATGCTCATCTGTGAGTACCGTACGACGACGGGGACCATGAGTGTTGCCCACTAGCATACCAGTCTAATGAACTTTTTGCACAAACTTGCGTACAGCAGTCGCGGTGGGTGCTCCATTTCGGTCAAAACTTCTTCTTTTAAAAAACGCAATGTTTGTACTACACAGCACTCATTTTAGAAATAAGTTTTCAATATTTCCCAACATTGTTCAAACGTAAAGAGACTCATTTCATTCCGCGGCGGTATGATACTGACATTCTGTTAAGATTTCGAGCGAGAAACAGCTGTCAGTGTCAAAATAACATATGATTTAAAAAAAAAACCATTAGATGGTCCACCCTGTACATATCCGTAGCAGTTGTTGTTCTAATGTATCGACGAGCGAATTGAAGTTCATCTGGTTTTAGTGAAGCGCCCAGCTAACACTTGTCGAGGTAGACTGAGGAACGAGACGAAGTTCCATAAGCTAGAGTATTTAGCTTCCCTCGAAGTTGTGCCTAATTCAAAGGGCAGGAAGAGCGTTACTTTTGCTAATTGTCTCCGCTGGAGATTCAATTACAATCCGCTAATCGATCCAAGACTCACAACCGTTCCCTTCTGTCGTAGAATTGGAACGGCAGACTCTCAATTGTCAAGTTGGCTAACCTTGCGAATGGAGGTGCCAAGCATACAGAGGAACCCTCTGTATGCACTTCCATCGATATTCGGGACCAGATGCGAGTCGGTATTTATTAAGCATTTAAAAGCCTATCATTCTCTCGAACCAAATTATGGTTAAATAGAGCACATTGCCCGCGAATAGAAACTCAAAAAAAGATAAATGATGGAATGCCGAACGAAACGCTTCCATTATCCACACACGTATGGGCAGGCATCGTGTCTGGTCCGAATGGTCAAGACCCCCCGCCCATTGGACTGAGTGCATCTGTGCATCGGGAATGCTGAAGCGACAACTTGGATCAAGCGTGGTCATCAATCAAACGGCTTAGAGGAGAATGCCCCGACAGACTTGGGGTTGTTCTCATTTCGATTTCAATCCGCAATCCAATCCATTGATCCATCTCCGACTTGTCTATCCATCATCGCAGCACATTTTGACAGCGAGGGCTTCTCGATTTTCATTTCAAGAATCTCATTCCGCGAAAGCTTCACATGAGTTACCGCTATCGTCTCCGCGCCCATTTGGTGGACGTGCAATACCCCCCCCCCCCACGCACATCAATCCGTGCACAAACATTACGGCAGCCACACCAACAGTGCGCGATAAAAATGCAAATAGTTTGTTTTATTTTCAGCGATTATGCAAAAAGTGAGTTAAGGGAAAACTCTGTTCACACAAGGTTCCCCCGCGCCCGCGCTGTCGCGGTCGTTGTTTGGAGATATAATGCATGTCGAAACGTGGTGGCGCGACGACTATGACGGCGACGGCAGCGATAAAGGAAGGAAGGATGTTGGTAACAAAGTCTGCAGTGACACAATGCATTACGGTGGCGCGCGAGTAATGGGACGTTCGGTGTGCAGTATGCACTCTCAAATATGGATGGCTCTATCAGGCAGTGAGTCACTTGGAAAACAGCCGGAAGTGCTCGATCTTCGACTGTTGTTCGAAGCTCGAAATGTTGAATGGGCGCGTACATCCGAATGCTGTTTGACGCTGGATGTGTGCTCCTTTGAGTGGAAAATTGTCAATTCTTATGCACATATTGAGAGTTGAACTGTTTTGTGCACAGTGCGAGAGTCCTTTGGTTTTGAGGGTCAAAACAATTGCGTCAGCACGAGTCACAAACGTATTCTGTGCTCTGAAGTCGAGTTGTAGGACTTATCGTGAAATGCTCGGACATGGAACGGACTCCATATTACAGTACTAACCTATTTTCTAGGAGCGGCCTCACTACAAAGAAAAAGGAAATTATCTGATAGCTCGACAACGAAAGGCAGGAACCCACATGCTTCGACTGCTAGGAAACTGCGAAACAGAAGTACGCCTCAGGGACACGTAGAGACCTTAGCGACCTCTAGGCACTCAATATGTAAGAGCATTTAGTGAAGCCTCTCCGACCTTATTTTGCTAAAAATGAGCAACAGAATGCAAGTGGAGACTGCAGCTTCGCATGTTTCACTGGCTATTCGTATCAGTCTGCATAGCTGCGGTATAGTGGACAATGCTTAAAAATAACATCAACTGCATCCTCCTAAATCGTGTGCAGCAGTTGGATGGCATATGAATTAGCGCAGTGTTAAAGACTTTCCTCTCAGCAGCTTTAAACATACTCCTTAATCTTCCACCGACAGATATCGACCCACAAATGGAGCAAGACTTGGTGTGCTAAACTGGATGCAGATTGTCAGAGATTGCGGAGAAGCTTGTTGGGGCTATAGCACCGCTTAATGAAGAACACAGGTACAGCAGTTTGAACTGAAATCACTGCAAATGTGGACGGAACTCCGTTCTGAACAATCTATCATCCTTAACACATTTAGACCCATAATAAGAGACACCGATCATCGGCTTTCACATGATTGGGTGCTGGCGTCAACTCTAAGAATCTATTTTGACTGCTGAACTCTTGTAGCGTATTTCAGGCAGAAACTGTAGCGATCGCGGACGCTTTGGCTTGGCGAAAGAAGAATGTAATATCAGGCATGGATACGGTCATATGTTCCAATTGCCAGGCGCCGATTAAATCTCTAAGTCGGGTCACTTCCAACTCGAAGATTTCCCTGAACTGCCGCCTCTCTCTTGCTGAGACAGCTGAAGATTTTAGCAACCATTACATGTGGGGACCAGGACACTGTGATGCGAGGGGCGTTCAATATATTCTCGGTATCGGGGTGAAGCTGTGGTTGTATATATAAATTGACTTATTAATAATCACATTTATATGAAATTTTACATGAATGCACTAAAATAATAAAATTACTTGATAAATAAGTCAACTCAGCTTCACCCCGATACCGAAGAATATATTGAACGCCCCTCGTACATTAAAATGGCTCATTTCTAGTTCACCGCTGTTTCCGGGTGGACATCTGCCATCGATACTACACAACATCTGTTGATACTTCAAACGATTCACACCATTCGTAGATTATGATGGCACCATGTGACTCGTTATAGACAACTCTCTCAATCGCAACCCGACACGATCACACGGTCTGTTTAAACTGGCAAGGTCTGCTCTCATGACGTTCATATGCGTTATCACTGAGCACCGCGCGGTTGAAACAAACGTCTTCAGCTTGGACTGCGCTACAGTGATTTCTGATAGAAGGAAAAGACACTTAGGGGCTTCCTACAGTCCGTGATGGCCTTGGACCCCGGCCAACATGCCTCTCCTTCTAGCACGCTTTTGTGTTAGTTGCTTCGAGCTACGCACGATCAGCTGATTGGGGTCCCTTTCCGACGGAGCTGTGGTCTTTCTGTCCTACCGCGTTGTCCGTCAGGATTGGAGTATAAACTTTTCGAGCCGAGGCATTGGAGTCCATTCGCTTAGAGACGATGCTGCTAAAGTAACAAAATTCGTCCACAGCTTCGACGTTAGAGCCGCAGATCTGAAAGCTTAGAGAAACGCATATCTTCTTTGTTTTTGCGATTTTTAGGCTCGCTTGGGTGCAAAGTGACTAACTGCCTAGATTTGGGAAGTTATATGGGTGGATTTGTGGGTCAGTAGGCAGATGTCGTCCAGGTCTTCAAGGCTACCGCAAAATTGAGAATACAGCAGGTGTCTGTGGCTCACTGCATATAAGGTGCCTGTATTCGTTCCTTTACGCTGTATCCTCACTTTTGCGGCCCACTGTACGTTATCACGTCTCAGAATCGCATACGCTACCCTGATTAATCGTGATAAACTTCTAGACATATTAACGTCTCCACTTCTTGCCGCGATTTTAGGTATATACACAGCCACCATAACGTTCCCACTGGGGCACCAATTTCATCAGGCTTAAGCCACATCAAGTTGCATCACCCGTGGTTCCAGATTATAGCTCCTGGCCAAGCCTTTCGCAACCGAATGGTTTGCTACCAGTAAAATCCATGACTAGTCGCCTTTGAAGGTTATTTTTATTCAATGAACCACAATTCATGATATGCTCGGGCATGGCCAATGGAACACACATTTGTCCACCAGCTTTTGCAAGCTTAAGCCCTTTACAGTTAAAAATCACGAATGTAAGTGCATACAATGCAGCTTCGTTATTCCACATCAGGCTTAAGGCGGTCGCCCACTCTGAAACCTCAGTCGGATGACAGTAACACCGATCCACTTATACATGCTCTGCAATTATTTATTTATATACATTCCTCCAGCCTAACAACGAGGATATACAACTCACGTGCCCAGCCAACGGCTACAATTAAATCGAGTTTTTTTTTCCCGTGAAATTAAATATTAGTTGAAGCCCTACGATGACACCGCCTATAACACAGACGAAAAAAAAAAGAACACACACACGCTTTATCCTCCTTCAGGGCGTGGGCATCCGATTTATTTTTTTTTTTTTTTGGCCGAAAACCGTGTTGGACTCGTCAATTTTATTTCGCCGCGAGCTGTGTGAGTGCATTGCATCATCCGCCAACAACGCGATTCAATTGAATGCGTTTTTCTTTTTGCTCTCCTGCTCATCAGTCTAGAGTGTGGACAGCGCTGGGGAATTTTTGCATCCCGCATTCTGACGTTTGGGGGATTTCGTGGGATGACTGATGGCCAAAGCGATGCTAGGGATTATATGTTACAGCGTTCCTAGGGATGCTCATACGTAACAGACCATTGTTAGGGAGGATGCGTTTTGTTTCGAAAAAATGGAACCGAGGGTGCTTAAATTTGTCTCCCTTCGCAATGCAAGGCTGTACGATGTGCTTAACACCGCTGGGAATTCTCAGTCACGCTCTCTTTTGAAGCGAATACTGGTAGTTTCGATTCTTCTTAAAGTTCCAGTTCAGTCCAGACAAAATCATTCGTACATAAACTGTCCTGGTCCATATCCATTCTGGGTTATATCTCCACTAATGCGGAGCCTGGTTGTAGACGAAGGCAAGATAACAATAACCAAGGAATGGTGCTTGTCGGCTGGGCTAAGCCTAAATCCGACAAAAATCTCTTCACTAGAATACCAAAACTGGAACGATTAACACCAATAAGTCTGTCAGGCACAACACTGGCTTCAGTAAATGAGGTAAAGTATCTAGAAGTAATTCTAGACAGCAAACTCATATGGAAAAGGCACACAGAGGAGATAACTAGGAAAGCAACTCGTGCTCTAATGATGAAGCTTGGGGGGCCAATCTTAGGGATTCAGTCCAAGCATTCTAGGGAGGATGTAAAGGATGGTCCACCAAAAACGATATAGAAGGATCTATGACAATTATGTGTGAAACAAAATATCGGCCAAATGCTCGTTACAGCTTCGGTGGCATACCTCTATCCGATGGTCCATATTTTCAATGACTCTGAGACATGATTGAGGTTCAATGTCGTTAATGTGCCGAATTATCTCATCCTTTAGCTCTTGAATTGTCTTGAAAAGTCCAACGGTTTCAGATCACATGACCGTGGCTGCAAATTGACATCGCCACGACGTCACCATTCACTTCTGTCTGTTCAACCAACCATTCGGCGTATTGACAGCGCTTGAAATGGTCAGCAATCTTCAGCTCTTGAGTCAATTGAACCTTGTAAGCGTGTAAAATTCGCATCAATGATGCTCAAGACGAGTCGACGGCTCTTCTGCCACACTATCGCGAACATTTGTTTTCCTCTCCATGGTTGAATTTGTCAAACACTGAAACAAAGAAATGTCAAATTAAGTTGGGCAGAAAAACTCGACGTCAAGGCGTGACTCATAATTAACGTCGTGCATTATGGTTTTATGGACCACCCTTTATATACCTATTGTTAGACCCACAATTATCCACGGGGCAACAGCATGGCGAGGGAGAGACACACTCAACAAAGTTCAAAGGCAGGCATACCTCGGTATTACAGGAGCCATGAGAACTTGTCAAACTGCTGGCATGAAGGTGCTATTGGAGCTGACTGCCTTCCATCTAATGGTTGCGGACTGTGCAAACAAAACAATCATGATAATGGCAAAAGAAAGGACAGATGCAATACATCGAGGCAATTCGATGCACTGGTCAAAAAGCCACCACTCTTGGCCATTCAGAAGGATGACGCGATTATGAAATTCAATTTCCAAAAGAAGTTTACTGTTAAACTCACCACCAGAAAGGACCTGAGCATTGAATCTATAGTCCACAGATTGAACAGTAATACGGTAAAATGGTACACAGTCCTTCATCAAGAACCGATGAAGCAACTGGCGCAGTAGTATTCGGACCCAAACGCATCAGCATCTTTCGAGCAGAAATCTGTGCCATAGACAGATGCGTCCACATTAATCTTAACAGATCCGATACCCATTCTTCTTATTCTTTGTTTGGCGCTACAGTCCGGGCCAGCACGATCTCTCGCCAGCAGCCTCCCATAGCGCACACCAAGTTGGTTAAGCTCCCGATACCCATTGCGATATAGCAATAATGTCGCGCAGTCGAGCTCCTATCATGGCAGTGCACTACAAAAGCTCAAAGAACTGAGTAGGAGTAACAGAGTAGAACTCTGCTGGATACCTGGCCGCACGAGAATGGAAGGCAGTGAAATGGCCGACTCCCCTGGTACGAAAGCAGCATCGGAACCCTTCACAGGCCTCGTACCATTTTGCGCCGAAGGAGATCATATCCTCAGAGATGGGATCTAGAAAAAAGGAACCGATCAGAAAAATGGAACAACGCTTAGGCCAGTGTAACAGAAAGAGGTTTGAGGCATATATAGAAAGAAGCAAGAACAAACTTCGTATCATAACAGAGCACTGCCAACTTAGGGATCACTTAAGGGAATTATGGGTATCAGAAGAAGGTCTCTCTGTGGGGAATCTAATGAAATTCCAGAACACGTTTGAGGCACTAGCCCACAAAAGACAAAAATACCTGGGCAAGCAGCTACTATCAGTGGCAGAAATGAAGTCACTAGAACCATCTCTCATTCTCAGATTCCTAAAGGAAACTGGTTTAGAGAGAATACTCGAAAACAAAACCCTTCCAACTTTGAACAATAGGAGTCCACAACCCTCAATCCAACTCTGTATGTGAGGCAAACTCGTAGGAAAGAAAGGGTAAAAACAGGGGGCACAATAGACATTTAGGTCGTGGTGCAATCCTCAACAATAACAATAATAAGTCCTTATCAGTGTGGTTTCAGACTGGGGAAGTCCACCATCTACCAAATCATTACAACATACCAGATCCTGGAAGAAAAACTAAAGAAATGGAGATAGATTACCTCCTCGGGACAAGCAATACAAGCCATGTCTAGTTTTGACATTCCTGCCAAACTCGTCAGATGGTGCAGGATCTCGGTATAAACTCACCAAAATCTTCAAATGCTCAAAAAAGGACTTAGACAAGACGACGTGCTGTCATGTGACTTTTTCCACCGTTCTGGAGAATATCGTGTAAAACTTGCACGCCAACGCAAAAGGTACGGTCTTCCACAAGTCCATACAATTGCTAGCGTATGCGGATGACGTTGGCGTGATTGGAAGAAACAATGAAGCATTTGATGGCAATAAATAGGAGGCCGCCAAAATGGGATTAGCGTTGAAAAGAGTGCTTTCGTCAAGGACGAACACACACCATCGACGACTTGACCACGGCGTCACCATAGGCAGATATACTTTGAGGTAGTTAAGGACTTCTACCATCTACCTCGGCTCCCAAGTACCGGGAATCGAGTGTATGTTTGTACATCTGTCTGTTGTCCACATGAAAGTCATTTTGTTGCGATACAGTCCGAGGTGTAGCTAAGCGCTGCTTCATCCTGGTAAGGGTACTCGTTACTCCTCGTAGTCACAATTGAACAAATGTTCAATTAACTTCCTACGACTGTCAGGTTTCAGCCGACAGGCATCATCAAAAGCACCCTTTACCTGCGTGTGTTGTCCTCAGAACGAACATTTAAACAGCTCCCTAGTCCGCTCAGTGCCTACATAACTAAACAAAAAAGTCTTTGCTACTGTTGAACTCGCCACCTCGGGTGGCCTCACTCAGTTTGATGTCGTTATCCGCTTTCCTTTAAGCCTAGTCAGTGCCTAAGTTGTGCGGAAATAAGAAACCGACTCAAAATTGCCCGCATGCCACTCAGAGCCAACTGCCGACAAGCAACTCTTATGATATCCTTCCACTACAAGAATTATCCAAAGGCTTGGCACTTTAGTAATGCCGAAACATCTCACCCGGCACCGCGCGCCATCCCATGTGGCGCGCTGCGTCTACAAACAAGTGCACAATCCGAAAATATTCCGGCACGGCACAATCTCTCCCCGCGCTCCGGTAAGCGTTGCCCTACTTAATATGTGCTGCAGGTACTCGGGCCGGCGTAAATACAATTTTAACTTGAGGTTATAAAACACCGTGCTGCGAGTGGAGAGGAGCGAACCGGAGTTTTTCCCTTTTAATTGGATGCCGTGGAACGTGCCCACCGCCGAATAAGTACCACACACAATCTGCTGCCCTCACCCCAAGCACAACACAACTGGGCTACCAACGGTACGCCGCGCATAACATCAAAATGAATATTCTTTTGAGGCCCCACACAATATTAAATCCTTCAAAATAAAATCAACACAACATTGGGCGAACTTTCGCCGAACAAAAAGCGGAAAAATAAACGACAAACAAAGCCCGTAATAATATGTATTGCACGGGGATGGATATAAGGGTACTCCCCCCACCCCATCAGAAAGCGATCGACACTGTGTGTGCGAGGGGCGACTGCATCCCGTGGGTATCCCTGGTATTATTATTATTTTTTGTTAATCAAGGACCTCCGCCGGGCGCCAGTTGCGAACTCAGTTACAGGAAGGAAAGCATTCGGATGTCATCGATGGACGCCGCGGCTCGGAACGGTCAGATTGTGGTTGATTTGCTTGCGGAAAGTACACCCCCCGCTCCCGAGGATATCTGCGTGTGATTGGTGTTCCCTGCTCCACCAGAACACATTCCTCCATGCTGCAATCAAGAGTCGCTTAATGGGTTCCGCAATTTATGACTTTCAAGACATGTTCATATGAGGATTTCTCATCGCAAGCCTTGGGCAGTGGATAGGGCAACCAGGGGAGAGGAATTCGCAGCAACTATAGGAAGACAGTCGTATATGAGCGTACGTCGATCGGGTATGTCTTGACGGCAAGAAACTGAAATGACTTGAGGGATTGGAGTGCAACAGCGCCCCCTTTGCGTCAACCCATTCCTGCGAGCGAGCAGGTAGTTTGTGAACACATTCTCCTGAATAGTCTTCGCGTCAATTGCGGAATCCAATTGAATCTCATTCTGTTTTTGGGCGGTCCTACATGCACAACATCAAAATCAAATAAAGAGCTATTTTTGTCCAATAAATCTTGATGCCGATTCCAATTCGATATCAGGAACTATGTAACGTAGCAGATGGCGACCGACAGCAAGGTGGCAACCACAAGGACCCCATCGTCACATACCGAAATGAGGGAAAAAATGCGAATATCGACAACCAAGGAAAGGAACAAGTAATGAACTTACATTCGATGTAACTTAAACCCGACACTGCTTCCATTCGAATCTTACGAGGGAGCCCAGAAGTGCAAGGTCTTGAACTACAAAAGCATTGCCATTGAATGTACATGTAGAGATGATTGGCGACAGTCGTATTGTAACCGTCGCGAAGCAACCAAGTTTTAAACGTCCACAAATTTGGTGACAATCGGCGAAACTGTCTATCACAAATCCTGAGGGAACAATGGAAGGGGGCAGTCACCAGGCGGACAAACGCACCTGGTGATAAGGGAGAAGTTATTTTGAAATGGCTGAAAGGCTGAATGGGACCTTGAAAGAGATTGCGTGACACTGTCGGTGATTAAGTCGGAGGCTATGTGATTAAGTTGGGGCGGAATGTGCACTACGCTGGAGCGACTATTTGAAGTATCCATAGATCTCCTAGCGTCATGTTGCAAACAAAAAAATACTAGTGGCTATTGGCTCAGTCACAGGTTCGGATAGAGAACTCTTTCAAAAAGTTCTCTATCAGTGATGGTATGCAGGAGAATGTACTAGGCGTGCTTCTGCTTGAAAAGCAGATCCAGAAGACGCCGACGAGGAAGACTTTAATTACGACACTGCGTGTGGGCGTCATTGGGGACACTTATCGGAATTGTTTCGCCATGGGCACCGAAGAGTTGGGGGAGTTTCAGCTGGGCGAGGGGCCTCTCAGTGGATGATTCATTTTGTCGATGTTCTGGTGAGCCGACAGTAAAGTCGATTATGTCGACTATAACCTGTTTGCGATGCGCGAGGTGTGCTTTCCAAATTGTGGACAATCTCGTGGTCTTCTTAAATCGAGCTGTTTCCCACTCAAAATCTTGACAGAAAGTCAAATACTCAGCGGAACGAAATGAGTCGCCTTACGCTTGAATATTGTTGGAAAATATTGAAAATTTATTTCCAAAGTGAGTGCTGTGTTGCCCGCGCGTTTTTTGAAAAGGAGTTTTGGCCGAAATGAAGGATACACCGCGACTGCAGTAAGCAAGTTTGTGCAAAAAGTTCGTGAGACTGGTGTGCTTGTGGGCAATACTCATGGTCCCCGTCGTCGTACCGTGAGATGAGAATGTGGCTGCTGTGGCCTTCTTCGAAAATGAGGCTGGCAAACGGTGGGCGTTACAGAGTCATGTTAACCTACTTTTTTTTGCTGTAATTGAAGACATGCATTTGGACGAATTCTAGTTCATGCTGGATGTCGCGCCATGCTACACACCCCATGCCACAATCGATCTCTTCCGCACCAAAGTTCCAAATCGTGTTATCAGCAGTCTTGGCGATGCCAATTGGCCGCCACGGAGCTGCAATTTGACCCTTTTGGGATTTTTTTTTACTGGGAACTGTGAAGGGCCGAAGTTCGAAAGACGATTCCGGAAACGATTTATGCACTTAAGGTCAATATCATCGAAGCAATCCGTGAGCTACAGCCCGAAACATTCAACAAGGTCTTGGAAAATTGGGGTGACAGAATAAGGTACTGCCTAGTCAGCCGAGGCAGCCACTTCAACGACCTTTTATTTCGTAATTAACGGGAATATTTGTTCTTACTAATAAACCCATAATGAATGGGAGCAAATTTAATTTTGTTCATTTTATTGTATTTTTAAAAAGAAACTTGTATTTGGCCCACTCTGGTTCCGACTGTGTAGAAGGTGAATGAAGGAAAAGACACAACCGCATACTCTTTGTGGACCAAAGATGTTAATGCAGTTCGGAAGGCAAAAATCCACCGACTGCGTTCGATTGAATTCAATTCATTTTATTCGGTATACAAGTAAGATATAAATCCTTTTGTAGTACATTGGCCTCGTCGTTTCGGGTGTATGGACACCCCAAGGCTCAAGTTAAGAGCGTCTTTGAATCGAGACTTCCTGGTTCGACAAGAAGAGAAAAAACCGAGCCTCCGCTAAAAAGACTAAGTCATCGCAGACGTACGTGAGCTTGCTTTTGATAACTGATAGCAGCGTGCCCATTACCATCGAAGAGAGCCAGCTTTAGACCCTAAGTGCGGTTAGGCTGTAAGCATTTCAGTATACCGACAGTGTGGCCAGTATAAACTCCCTGTGAGTACGAAATATCTGACATCAACATTGCGAGTGGGAAGAAACGAAACTAAAAAGCCATCAAACGACAGCGTCACTTAACTGACCTTCGACCATTCGTTGCCACTCCCAGCTCACTTTAAAAAGGAATAGTCATCAGAAATTCTTTAAGAGAGAACACAATGTTCGTCTTGTTCAACCACCATCCCTCGGCCGAAGTCAACTCATTTCAGTCACCGTTCCTGTTGGACGGTGACACACATTTATCCTGGCGTCTTCAACAGGCTGCCAGCCGTACGGTTGAATGCGTCCCAATCGACTTTAGAATCTAAATGGAATTGACCAACCAAGAAGCAGAAGTCCATTTGCACCTGTGGTGGGTCTGTTCGCAGGTTCCGTCCGACAAAGTAATTTAAACTGCACACATTCCTCGGCCATCCTGTTGATCTTTCCTTCCAGTTTTCGCTTTCTTTCTTTCTTTCTTCAAAAGAATTTAATTTTCCAACTGACGTACCACTTTGCACCTGTCTGGTCCACCTGCTAGTGCCATAAAAAGTGCCAGCACATGTATCTTGTCCTTGTCGATTCGGCTGACATCATTCAAATGGGGCACTCCTACAACTTGGGGGTGGGCTGGGAACAGGACAACGCGGGCACCCACTTGTAACTTTTTCTTCAATTAAACTGTGTATCCATGTATCTGGGTAACGCCCGGCGGAGAGAAGGGAGAATCCGTCCCGAGGACGGAATCAAGCAATTATCGATTGAGGCGCACACGTACCGATAGACGAAACGAATTCGCAGACACATCCAATAGATACGGTGGCGTGAAGAGATAAGCCAGAATAGCTGGCAATAAGTTCAAGGTTCGTCGACATCAAACGCCTTCTGACTGAATAAACGCCGAAACGAAGAATTGCTCATTTACGTCGGTGCTTGTTAGCAGATCAAAAGGATTTCTCTTTGGGTCTTGGATCCTCCGCACGAGCCGCTCCCTGACTTGACGAATCTCCGCGGAGCAAATTATTGTTTAGTGTTGAAATTATTTAATCAAAATATATGTGGGAGCCGCGTGTCTTTGAAGCCGCCCCGCCGCTGTAAACTTCAATGCGAACACCTTGAAAATAGCACTGACGAAGTGCACGCTCACTGATCAAAGTGTGCCGTTTTCGTTTTCTCTTTTTTTTAATTGAAAGATGCGCCATTAGCAGACGCGTGTGTACGTAGTTAGCATGAGCATGCCCAGGCACATGGAATGGCTTAATGGAGTTAAGGACGCGCCTTAAAGGATTTCTGTAAAAATAAAACACGGCCGCACATCTTTCGGGTCAGGAAATCTAGGCGATGTACGCCGCATGGTGGCAATGGAATTCCTCCATAAATCGATGCCACTGGAGGGCTGTAGTGGGGACACTCGGAGGTAACTTGAAGTATAGGGTGGGCCAAATACAAGTTTCTTTTTAAAATTGCAATAAAATGAACAAAATTATTTTTTTTCCGTGTTTTAAGGCTTTATTAGTAAGAACAAACATTCCCATGAATTCTGTAATACAACGTTGTTCATGTTAGCTGGCTTGGCAGTGCCGCATTCAGTCACACTAATTTTCCAAGACCTTCTTGATGGGTTCGGGCTGTAGCTTACAGATTGCTTCGATGATATTGACCTAAAGTGCATGAATCGTTTCCAAATTGTTGGCACAACATCGGTCGTTCATGGTTCCCCACAAAAAAAAGTCCAAACGGGTCAAATGGCAGCTCCATCGCGGCCAATTGACATCGCCAAGATGGCTGATGACACGATTTGGGAATTCGGTGCGAAAAAGATCGATTGTGGCATGCCATGCAATTTTCAATGAAACAGAGCTCGTCCAAATGCATGTCTTCAATTTCAGAAAATGTCGGTTAACACGCCCACCGTTGACCAAGACGTTGTTACCAGCCTCATTTTCAAAGAAGGCCACAGCAGCCACATTCTCATCTGTGCGCACCGTACGACGACAGGGACCACGAGTGTTGTCAACTAGCACACCAATCTCACGAGCTTTTTGCACAAACTTGCCTACAGTAGTGCACTGTTCGGGCAACACAGCACTCACTTTGGAAAAAAATGTTCAATACTTCCCAACAATGTTCAAGCGTAAAGACACTAATTTCGTTCCGCGGAGTTGAGATAATAACTTTCTGTCAAGATTTCGAGCGGGAAACCGCAGTCAGTGTCAAAATAACCGATGATTTAAAAACAAACGACTAGATGGCCCACCCTGTACATCCGACGGGAACTTACATTCCTTTCCATGGCACCAATAATCAGCTCTGGTGTTTCGATTGCCGTCCAGTGGCAAAATAAGGCTTTTGTAGAGCGTGACTTCGAGCAAAGAGTTTTGTGCCCGGTGTTTCGACAAACGGAAGTAGCAGCGGTTGCCAAGAGCGATTCTACTTTGGAACTGCACTAGAATACCGTGGAGTTTACCCGTTTTATAAATAGCTGGTCTGTTTGGTTTGCTCTGCTCTGCTCGTTCCATGTTTCTTCCGCTCAAATTCGCCATCATGCCACGGGTCTCTTGTCGGTGATGCAATAAAGGTGGCCTGAAATGGTTGTCGTTGCCTCGAATGTGTTGTTGATTGGCGCTACAAAGATGTGCCTAAAAATGCTAATTTCAAGATCATTTAAATATACAAGGATGCATACAGTTATTTACGATTTTGACTCCGACTTGAGTATCTCTCTAAATCTCAACACGTCGTCGGAAATTGGTGTATCCAAGTCTTCCTTAAAGTGAAGTTATCCCCAAGGAATGCTAACAAGCTACACAAGACTTGGCTGCAAAAAAAAAAAAATAAAAGGATGTTTTGAAAGCAAGTCCTGTAGTGGAGTGTAGCCATGAAACCCACTCAATGCCTGCGGATAAGTTAACAAACAAAAACAAGACTCTGCTCCGGAAATATGTTGTGATGGTGCAAATCATCCAAACACAAAAGTTCGCCAGTATTACGTGTACCCCATGCCGACCGACCGACCGAACGACTACAGAGAACGTGCCTCGCCGTCGGCGTGCAAGTTGAAGCAGCAGCCAGGAAAGCACTTCACACCGTTCCAGCGAGTTTACTAAATTAAGTCGGAGCGCATGAGGTTGACAGGAATTAAATGTGTACCTGTACACTGCTGAGAAACTGTACCCAGTTCAATAGACACAGACCAGGGAGGCAGCATCATTCTTGTGCACTGTAGCAACTTTACATGTGTTTGACAACGATATGTGTGCCGATGATCATCGTCTCTCTCGGACAGGCGTGAGGGTGTGCAGTTGCAAGTGGCGGATTCTCTGCACCTTGCGGCGGTGTACTTGAGTTGGCCAAGGATGGAAAATATTTTACGGTTGCAAAATCCTTGAGGGCGTGTACGTCCATACATATATTCTTATCCCGAAGTTTCTCTGCAGTCTGTGGTGAATCCTTATCTGTTCAATTTGGAGGAAAAGCTCAAGCGAGAGATAAGGAAATATCTGAAGTATTATCTTCGTCGTCACAACCATGCGACCATGCGTCGGCGAAGTGCCTTATTAAGATTTTTTCACTGCTCCGGGGAGTGATGATGAGAATGCTTGGCATATTGTCATCGAAGAGATAGACAGTATCAGTTGTTGGTCGTTGCCTTGGGCTGGAAGACATCGGGCGTTCTTTGCTGGTTCCACACGTGCAAATGGGCCTGTCTCAAAACACGAGTGGTATACTGGTTAGACACCATCTTGACTTACAGTCTCCTAGTATGGTGGAAAGCATTGGAGACGATATATATCCTGACACAGCTAACCAGAATCCAAAGATCGGCCAGGCTTAGAACAACACCGACGGCAGCTCTCGAGGCCATCCACTTCCTCCTCCTTTCGACCTATTCTACAGCAACAGTGCAGCCTCATCGGCTCTAAGGCTCAGAGAAGCCGGCTTTTGGAGTGAAAAATCATACTGTCATGCTGGTTCACTAATTAAGTGGACAACAACCCTAGACAGCAGCACACGACGAGAGCCACGGAGCTTCAATCAGCGCTTTCCGGGCCGGATACAATGGCAGGAACAATCGGTAATAGAGTCTGTAGCAATTCCGTATGCGCATACGCCGGTCAGCTCCGTACGGAGAAAAACTAAAAGACGAGACCCTAGATAGAGCCAGAGCTAGATGACTTGAGTATTGGAGCAAAAAGAGATCAACATCACTGATCAGGTTTAAATTGCAAGGATGTGTGCACGCTAATAGGAATCCGGACCATGCCATGGGCACACATGCTATGCGTCTGAACCAACGTCCCTCAACTTCTGTAGAAGCTGCGGAAATGAAGAAGAAATATAATCTTTCCCACATCTGCTCTGCGAATGTCCAGCGCTAGGAAAGAGAAGGAGGGAGTTCCTGGGCTAACACTTCTTCGTAGAGCTAGCGGACCTAAGCGGTATTGAACTGAAATACCTCGTAAGATTTATTTATGAATCCGGGTGGTCATTAATCAGACTTCCATCATGCGAGCGTATTTTCCAATTAAGCAGTGTCCAGTTATGACACCGAGGAAGGTCCTGACTGCAGGTCTGCTTAGTCCGACCAAACAGAGTGATCGTTTGAGACTAAGTGCTGGTCTTATTTCCTTCGCTTTAGGGGGACTGTGCTATTTAGCCATTTGTGTTTGGATGCTTTAATTGTATGAATCTTCAGAAGATGATAGACTCCAGCGAGAGGCACAGAGGACCTCCTCCCCTTGTGAGAGGAGGTTGCACAAGCGAGCCTGGTATATTGTTGAAGTATCCTGACACCCATGTGAAGTGCATATTGAAATGTTCAACCATCTCGAATGTTTTTAAGCTGAACGCAACATGGTCCGGCGATTCAATTGCAGCTTGACTGTTCGAACAGATAGGGATGATATCCCCTTTCACGCAACGGTTTTTGACGGGAAAGAGCCCCAGTGGTCAGTAAGCTTCAAGGAGAAAGCAATATTGATGTCTTTGAACACTTCGACCTTCGTTTCGTCAGCGGATCATCTGATTGTCTCACATCAAGTCCCATCTGGAAGGGAAGCTGGTAGAGAAGATGGTTTGGGTAGTAGGCGGTCGGTGTCATTGGATATGAAGTTGAATTCATTAAAAATAGTTGAGTGTCGGATGGTGAATCCGGACTACAGTCGAAGTGTCTCGAGTCTTAGGGCTGAAGTATGTTAAGTGCATCCGGTGGTGGATGCGTATGGACTGATGTTGTGCAAAGGTGGAAGAGACTTGTTCTAGAGTATTCTCTTTAAGCCAATTTCCCTCAGGAATCTAAGAATAAGTGATGGTTCCAGTGATTTAATTTCTTCCTCTGATATTAGGTGCTTGCCTAGGTATCTTTGTCCTTTGTGGGCTAGTGCCTCAAACGTGTTCTGGAGTTTCATTAGATTTTCCACAGAATCTGGAGAGACCTTCTTCTGATACCCATAGATTCTTTAGGTGCTCCCTGAGTCGGTAGTGCACGGTTGTGATACGAAGTCTGTTCTTACTCATTTCGATACAGGCCTCAAACCTCTTTCGGCTATACTGGCCCAAGCGTTGATCCAGATTTCCCATCTCTGAGGATACGGCGCAGACTTTTTCTAGGCCTGTGAAGGGTTGCGATGCTCCTTTCCTAGCTAGGGAGTCGGCCATTTCATTGCCTTCTATCCTCGTGCGGCCAGGTATCCAGCAGAGTTTTACTCTGTTTCTCCTACTCTGTTCTTCAAGGTTTTGTAGGCATTCGCACACAAGCTTGGATTTGATGATGCAGGAGTCTAGTGCCATGTTAGTAGCTCGACTGTCCGACATTATTGTTCTGTCGCAATTGGTATAGTTTCTGTCAAGAATCTCAAGGAGGCCTCTGTGTGCGGCATAGATGTCTCCGTGAATTCGTAGTATTTGTCCTAGGTCCGAATACCTCTGCCCCAGTTCATTCATCGGTTCCAATAGAGCGTTTCTCAATTCTCCGATCATACACACGGAGAGCAGTCGTTGCACAGTTGATAGCTTTGTTAAGTGCTCTCCACCAAACTGAAACTAATACATTAGTGTCCGTCTGACAATAGACATAAATATCCAGTGAGTAATACGTGGCTATAGTCTCTATTTGCATCCAATAGCTTCTTTGCAGCCGTATAACGCGAACCGTCCTTGGAATCAATAACAGCCCGTATTGCAATAAACAAATATTTGATTTACAGGAGTCATGGCATTGGTGAAACAACAGCCGAATCTTCTAAAGACCATTACAACGGCGTCGAGAGCTTGGCACAGCTATTGTATGAATATTGTCTCAATCCTTGGTAACGAATGATGAACGCAGAGAAGACGAAGAAAAATAAACCCGTCGCACAGACATCGAACACATATCTCAATTCATCAGACGCATTAATGACCGAACAGCAAATACGACTGTCGTCCCACGAGAAAGTCTGCATTTCAACGACAGACGTATTCCGAAAAAGGAAAATTGAATAATTGATTTATTGCAAAGGTTTTTTAAGTCCCCCAAGGTCAGCGCACTTCTCAACCAAAAAAAAGGAGTTGAATAATTTAAGAAGAATGTTTGTTACTGTGCTGCCACTTAGTTGAAAATGTATGATCTATTTCGTCTATCGTAAAGACCTGGTGAGATAGTACTGACATAACAACAACACCTTTATGTTTCTACCAAAAGTTATTTTTTCAACTTACAGCACTTTTGCTCTATTACTTTGTGATGTTATGCTCTGTGAAAAAAACAGCTTCATCTGCTTTTGAATACCAAAAGTTGACTCACAACACATTTGTACTGACAGTTCTCTTTTTTTAGGGTAGAGGAGAAATGCTTTAAGCACCATAAGGAAGTCTGTTGGCGTTGACCAACACCTTGTGTCCGGCTCTCTCCGCATGCTTTCGGATCATACGGACTTAAACTTCTCCCAACCCTGTGGCTTCTGACACATCCCACTGGGACCGCTCTTCGCATTACTTCAAGGGGCTGTGATCCTTCACCCTTTCGGGTTTAAGTGCTTTCCCGGTAGTGATCATCTTCCCTTTCTTCTGAGAATATCTTCCACAAACTGGCAAAATCTTCCCCAGTTCAGGTCAGCATTTTATAAACTGTGTGTTCTGGTGGCTGATTGCACCAGTGGCCGCTTTTACACACGAAAAATTCTTCGCCGGTTTTTGTATTAAGTGGACGACGGAGGTGAGACATAAGGGATTACACAAAGGAAATAACACACACATTTAAAAAGTCGGCGACGAATTTAGCGTGTGTAAAAGCGGCCAATGCTGCTTTCCAGGGCTGTGCGTTGGGCGTCCCATCTTCTACAGGCAAAAAATGTGTGATGTACATCGTCCGTTGGGGAGTCGCCGTACTCGCAGGCTGGGCTATCCATTTTGTCGATCCTGTGTAAAAAGGCGTTGAAAATTCCGTGTCCGGTGAGGAACTGGTTGACAAATTAGTTGGCTGAGGTGTTTCCAGTTGTTCCACTTTGCCACATTCCTTATTCGCCTCGCTGTCCACTTTCCTCTGGTTTCCGAGCTCCAGCTCCTTCCGAATCGTTTGCTTGGTCGATTGCCGCTTCCAATTCGATTTCCGCCATATTGTCGTGGACGTACTTCCTTAGTGCCGCTAGGATATCGATGGAAGTCACTCCTACGAGTACAAGGACGGCTGGTTCCGACACCGTTCTGTGAGAGCTAGCCACGCGTAGAGCTCCACGTCTTTGCACTGCCTGCGGTACTTTTCTTGTGGAAGCGCGCCTGCCTAGATCTCACTTAGGGAGAATAGCATGCGTTGTCGACATTAATAACCTGCACTCACTTGGCGTTGGACCGCCTATGTAGAGGCTCTTTCCTAGACGCTCTTTCCGCTGCGTACTTTATCTGTGGCCAGAAAGTTAGTTTTGTGTCGAGCCTCAGTCCCAAATACCTCACTGTGTCCTTGTTCTTAATGACTTCAGAGCCAATTTGGAAGTTATCACCATTCCCGTGCATTGTAATGTAAGGAATGTATGTAACACCAGAACAGCAACCGATTGAGAACGTGGATTGTACTATTTTGGTATGATGGCCTCAAACATCAAGGCACTCACGACAGGACTAACCAAGACCTACCCCACGCAACACATCTTGGCCTTGATGACTGAAAGCGAGAAAGGTGTGCCCTAGACCGTCAGCTATTAAAGGCAGCTATTTTATCAGGCCTTCATGGGTCGTTGGTCTTATAATTAAATAAGCACAGCAATGATCGCTGATTGGACGGAGGAAGCAGTTCAGATTTCATTTGAAATCCACTGTGTGCTCTAGGAAAGCACAGTCTGCACTGAATTGAATCATTCCTAAACATACTGTTTAGTCGTTTGTATGCAATTCATTCCAAAAACGAAATAAAAACTGTGCTGCCGTGCTTCCACGATGAGTTGCTCTTTACCCCGGCTTACCGTAAAACAAAGGTAATTTGGCCAACATTAAGTCGTAAGCGATCATATTTCAGCTCAGACTAGGTAGACCCCGGCTTGCTCAGAACACTCATCGGCGTCATAACCAGACACTGCGCAATTGGCATTCATTCACGCAGGGTGTCCCATACAACGGTTTATGCAGAAACTGCCCCAGTAGCGCTTTGCAAGCCGTAAGTACTCACATCTACTGGTCTTCGATTTCAACAATCTCAGCGAACCAAATAGTGTAAGCATTGGCCAGCTAAACCGCTTTCACAATCACCAACTGGTTCCAAGTTAAGGGGTGGATAATTTACGTGGTATCACAATGGGGCCTACTCTCGCCCAAGTTTGTCTGCCCTTTAGCACTCAGCCACCACAACCTAACCTAACCTACCCCGGCGATTCAGTCGTCCTCTCCTTCTCGAACCAAGAGTTCGGATCCGAAGACCCTCTTAGCTGAACCATGGGTTGTGGCCGAGTCTACGGATGCCAGACTTCTGTCAAATTTTAGATTTTATGTGTCTTCCGCTACAATTTACAATTTATTTTCTATGAAATATGGTGTTAACAAAAAGGTTTTTTTTCTAATAATAACTGTGTGTTCGTCTCATTCGCAGTTCGGTTTATGGGTGCCTTAGCATAAATTTGATTTGATTTTCCTTCTTTTAATCACCATTTACACATTTAACTCACATTCGGAAGCCGATTGAAGAGGTTCCGTCTTATGTGTAAACTCAGTCCATACTGTGCATGGATTTTTTACAGCTTCAGAGCAAACACAGGGTTGCAGTATCCGCCAAGCCGCGGTGCTAATGAAGCTTATCTTTGAATCTATTCAGGTTTATCCAATAACGCAAGTAAACGATGCATGGAATGATGATAAGTCAAATTCGAGAAGCCACAATGGCTTATCCGTGCATTATGTAAAACTTCGTGTATTTGTGTTCGTTCACCCATAAGGAACCGCAAGGCAAGCGATGTACTTATCAAACATTCATTCAACACCGTGACTGATTTGCCAGTGCATGGGTATTGGGTAGTGACCACCCACTTAGAGCATAAGCATAAGAACATCGGAATACATAATTAAACTAACTCACTGGTGGATGTGTGATTGGAGTTTGAAATTGACCTTGTCCTGGGGAACAAGGACCTCCATAGTCTAACAGTGTGAATAAAAAATTAGCGTGATGAGAGGAGTTATCCAAATGCGCGGGCTACGGTAGAAGCATACGGTAGAAGCATTTCTGGGTTCACAACGTTCAATGGAGACATGTTCCCATCAAAGCACTTTGCAGACAATAGCGATCGATTGAGGAGCAAAAATTCAGACATTCACGTCATTCCTCTTGATTAACAGTGCCGGCCTGGGTGGTCTTTTTCAAAAGAATGATTTTCTCACTCTAAGTCCGGGCAAATTGTTGCCGACGTAAGCGCTCAATCAGAATTGAACCTCTTCGGCAAACACGAAAAGCCTCGCGAATGATTTGCGAAATATGTTCGCCCAACTTCCAAGCGCTGCTCGAGAGTCTGTCTACTGGACAGAACAAATGATACTAATCATCAAGCATCAAGCATTTGAATACTACAGTGTAGTTGAACGAATTTCGAACGCTTTTTACATTCTCGCCTTCATCTCGCCACAATGTGGCCATAACCATCTATCTAGGAGTACTTTTTTGTGTAAGCTAAGCTCCACTTAGACCAATGTGGTCTAACCCATTGTGGTGTCACTATCCGGTCTTGTACCCTGTTTTTCTAGCTGAACTTACTTCGTTCCATTTCTGGGTTGATTGGTTATTTTTGATGTCTTTTTCGATCATTTCATAGCCACTTAGATATTGTAGGATGTCTCTTGTGTTTTTTGTTAATCAAGTCTTCGAGGCTAGGACAAGGCCTTCCTCCGCATGGCTGCAGCTTCTGGCCTGGTTGAGTTAATGGCCTCTTATTACGCATATTAATTTGTTAATGTTTTTCCTGTTTAACTCCAGCAGACCTTCAGTTCTCTTCTGATTTAGTACAGGTCACATGCATGTATCCTTTCCCGTCCAACCATGGTTGGTGTCGTTTGTGGCTTCGCTCATAAGCAGCGATTTTATTGCCCTCATTGGTGGGTGGGGTGTTTTCTGATTCTGTGCCAGTGGCATGAATACCATCAGGCCATATTTTGGCATGAATACCATCAGGAGTGTAGCTGAGTCTTTGGCAGCACCTGAAGATAGCCATCAGCCATGGCTTTACTGTCCCAAAGCCAAGTTGCAGTTCCACTGCTCTTATGCCAACGAGTCCTAGGGACTTGAAGGGGTCGAAGCTGCTTTCTGCCCAACGCAGTTTGTGGGAAGCAGATTTAAGACAACTTAATCAACCGGGAAAATTCATGAACTGAAATCGACAATAATAATCACTTCGTTCAGTTTCGTTCAATTTAGCTTACTTAAGTAAGATCGACATTATTCTCATTGTAAGTGATATTTGTCATTTTATAAGTTCCTACAAGGAATTATAGGCCCTTTGAAATTTAACGATGATTCTAACTTTTTTTCGTTCAGTTCTGCCATAGCTGACCCTTGGTCCAATTAAGTCAATTATACTTGGGCTTTGATTCATCTCATGGTAAAATGGCACAGCGTGCCCACACAAAATCGAATAACAATTTTCAAACTGACCGTCACTGCGAACAGTGCTGCCAAGTTGAACATCAAACCAGCAAAAATATGAAGACAGTGTTGTCTCTGCCAAAAGACCAAACAGAAAGGAACACGAAATAAAAGCAATCCGAGGTATTTAATCAATCCTTTAATCTTCGTCTTTATTCGGAGCGTCTGTCGACAAGTGATCAATTGTCCTACACTCCACCATCGGTCACCAAAATCAAACAAGAACAACCGACATTAAGTCCCTCCCCGGTGGATCAGTAACCTCAGCAGCTGGTCATAATTTCAATTACAATAACAGTAATTATACAAAGTGAATATTTATCAGTAAACAAATTATGTTTCCACACCACTAGTGAATTTAAATTTAATCTGCTGATGCAATGCGGTTGATCACGATTCGTGATTCACGAATTCCAACAAGTGGCAACACTGACCGTCATCTGACCTCCCAAGTCGCCAGTCGCCAGTCCCCATCATCATCCGCAAAAAGCATCCCGATGGACAGCCATCAGCAGTCGCCGCGCCGCCACCGCTGCTGGCGAGCCGATGGCGAAAGTTGATGAAATCATTCAGTAAACTAAATGGATCGAAAATTCAAATCAATTACATGGGTAAACTGGGTGAATCTGCATGCCCGTCGAAGGGATGAGGCGGGGGGGGGTGTGTATTTGTTGTCTGTTTGCTCCCGCAATCCACTCAAGGGGGGTGTGGTGTTTCCATTTTTTGTTTTTTCGTACTGTGTGTGCACCACTTCGATTGCTTTATTTGGCGTTTTCACTTTTTATTTCTCAATACCAGCTTAGTGCCACGAAAGCGTTTTGCGATGGGAATAATTTGTGTTTATTCTGGCAGACATCCTAATCGTGGATTTACTGCTGGGGAATTCCAAATGGAAGGACTCAGAGGGAAAAATGAAATTTTAATTTCGCATCGAATGGTATCGGAATGTGAATTGAAATATTAACGCTCGGTATTTGTGAATTATTTCCCCCCCTTGGGTCACAGTTTTTTTTTTCCTTCTCTGTTCGCAGATGGATGGAGGACGGTGTGAGAGCGAGAGTGATTGTGAGTGAGCTTGATTGGGTGGCGAATCAAACTTGTTGACTTAATTTATGACAAGACGATAATCCTTTTTGTGAAATGAAGTGTTCAATATTGTCTCAGCAAACATTATTTGCATTCGGTTGACTCTGGATGGGTTCAGCTGCCAGGCTGGGGGTTGAATTCACGTGCAGATGCACGAACAATCGATAACTTAAATATTGACGATTGTGGGTGGTTGCCAGTTGCGATGGAGGGAGGAAAGGACGATGCAAAGACAAAGTTATCTCAATAATTCGACTCTTGAGAACTTGAGCTCTTGGGCGCGGAAAGTCAATTTGAATCGTAGCCAACATGAAAGCAAGACAACACTCGTGCCCTTGCCCGGGGCATTGATGTTCCTTTGCTTAACCAGTGACCAGTGTAGTGGAGGAAAGGGGACACTTTCCGGACAACAAGAACTTGTTTTTACGGCTCACGGAGTCTTGTCTGCTCGTACATGGCAGAGAGCGTCAAACAATTGACTGAGAACACAGAATTCGCTCTGTTGTCTGGTTGAACGGAAAAATAAATAATGCTGTCGTTGTATCTCCCTTGAACGCATGGAGTACGACAATCTCTGGAGTTGGAACGATTTGATGTTTTAGTAGACAATCTCGGCGCGAAAAGGATAACTTTGGCTCCAACAATTGGTAACGCTTTTTTTAGTGTGATCAAAAGCAAGCATTTTTTGCTAGGTGGTCTATCTCCCCCCGTTTAGGAATTATGGGCAATTTTAGAAAAAATTTACTTCAAAATTGACTTTCCAATGAAAAAAAATAAATATTAAAAAATAAAAGCAACCCTTACAATGAAGCACTGTACATGTTTTGGCAGCCAGAAACCTGTAATTTAATCATACATTCAAAATAAACTATTTACGGCAATATTCTTTGAAAAATTCGCATGCAAACTCAAAAATTTAATAAAAAAAAATGTTTATACCATTTTTTTTTCAAAATTGTGAAATCAAGTGCTGAATTGGCTTTTGTGGCTTATGCTTATATTAATTATGAATCGACCGCGAAAAACCGAATGGTTTTATGTCTTCTAGTTTTTGAGAAAGTTGAAAATTACTATTTTTGTGAGACAGCACGCACCGAAGGTATAGAGCGAGAGGCTTCAGGAATGACACCACGGTCTTCGAAACTGTGAGAGTAGTATCGCCGTCTACTCGCAGGGAATAGCGGTTGTCTTCAATCAGCTTTGAAGAAGTCGGTGCTGCTATCAATGAGCTGAAGAACAACATAGGAGCAGGATCAGATGATTTTCCATCAGAGCTCTTCAAGGCCGGTGGCGACGTTCCATTAATGAACCTGAATGCCGTCTTCCAAAAACTTGTGATGTGTGTACCTCTTGATTCCTCCCTCTGTGGTTAACTCTCTTGTCTAACTTATTACAGCAATCTGTGATAATAATTCGATTCCCAACCATTATTTCATACACTCGTCATCCGTCCTAAACATCAAAGCATCAATTGTCCGAACTTGGCGATGTCACCCATTTCCAACCACCCGCCAGTCTCAAAACTACAACGCACATAAGTGATTGAATTCCTGAAAAACTTCCGCAAAACTAACCACGAATCCACCATCCATTTCGAACCGAGTATTTATTGAAATTTATTTTTGAGGAAACCATCTTCATTTCCTTCGTTTCCACGTCGTAGCCACAACTCCAGCGCACATGCAAGTTGTGCACGTAATTTGTTGTGCGATAAGTGCTTTTCCCTCCTCTCACATTCGGAGTTGAATCTCATATAAATGTTCATCCTTGCAAGCCATTTTGAATGTCCCAACAATAAATGTCCAACTGTCCAGACTTCAACCCACAAATAATTGTTCACATCCAAGATGTGCTTGTGATGGCTCCACTCCCTCCCACCACTCCGCACAACACTCTCGTGTGGCCAGCCCTTAAACAAGCGCTCCAGTGAAATTGAGTAAAATTTAACAAGGCCACACGACGTATGTGTGCCCCGTCTCGACGTCGAGAAGTCAAAGCATCCATCACAAGACACATGGTAATTAATCTTTCCTCAACCATATCAAAAATGTCCTCGGCGTCTGCAGTTTTGGGGATGGAAATGTTTGGATTTTCCGAATCTATCTCTCGCAGGCAAAAATATCCCTCTTGGCTGGCAGAGGAAATCCCTTTAAATCATACCGCCAGTAGAGACCGCAGGATCAACAAAGGCAGAAACATGGCAGCAAACCACATCAAACGACCTCGTCACTGACGAATCCAGCTCAATTCGGAAAGTAACCGAACGCGGCTCGTCCACCCTGTTTCCCCAGTTAATGTGATCCCCCCGTCCTTAATACGATATGGTGCACAGTGGGGGGGGGGGAGATGGTATTAGGCAGTTGGCGCTGGTGCCACTGATGGCGCTGCTTGTGCGGATATCCCACGAAGAAACAGCAAAACCATCATACTCCGGAGAACTTTGACGTGTTGTAAATGTGCGAAATGCTGAGAAATTTGCAAAATAGTTTAACAACTTGTACATGATGCGAATACGTTTCGGCTGGTCTGGTACACATGGCCAATGAACAGCTACAGCTCCAGCACTCCATGATCCTGGGTGGAGAGTGATGGTTCCTGCGCTCAGGATGCTGTGCATTTTTGAAAACCACTTTCGCTCTGCGTCCGACAAACTACAAAATAGACGTTACGCTGCAATGCACGCACGCACGTCTGCTGGGTTTGGCTGGCTGTTGGAACTTTTATTGGTTATTTTCTGCTCGCTAAAGTGAACACAGAGTTTACGACATTTTTCCTGTGCAACAGAGTATTTTTGAGTTTCGAGAACGTTTCGTGGCTGCTTCAGGAGCGACTGACTGGAGCAGTGTTCGTCTTCGCCGGAAATGAAGGGGCACTTGCTGTGTGGGTGGAAATGTGTGACGCGACGGTGCCAACCAAGAGGAGCCTTTGGGGCGAAAAGACGACAAAAAATCGCGTCGCGTCAAGTTGGACAAATGATGAAAGCAAAGTTCAAAAATGTACGGTGCCACAAAAGCAAAAAACAATTAGGCCAGACTATGGCACTTTTCAATATGAGTAGGGTAAAGGAACTAGCATCCGGGCAGTTTTAGATCACTAGAACTCAGCTGTGGGGGCTTGTTTGTTGAGACCTCGGTCAGTTCCGGGGAAGAAGAAGAAGTTCGAGAGCAAATGTGCACAACCTGAGCAAGCGTCTAGTGATCGTCAAAATTGTGTCGAAAAAATGTCCAATATAGGGAAACAAAAATACATCACTCGAAGTCCTTGATGGACTTGAAGCAAAATAAAAAAAATTAACATATTTCACTCCCCGTACGATCAAATCAATCCAATTGGATAAGCAAGCTCTTTCCGTCTCCCTGAACCCACCAAGCGTCGCGCCGCCTTTCCCTTAATCATAATTATCCCCAAAGCGTATGAAATTGAACAGCCACACACATGTGTGCGGCGGATAAGCTTATCGATTAGCCAAGCCAACCGCCAGAGGGATAACATAATTCACTAATAAATTGTGCAAACAAAAACTCAATTAGGGGCTCAATCGGCTGTCAATTATGTCCAGCCCATTCGGAAAATGCTGCTTATTCAAACGAAATGTAAATATTTGCTTTTTACCCCCCCCCCCCCCTGGCACCCTTCATTGACGGCGTGATTCGATGTGCGTCGGCACACATTCCGATGGGCTGTCAAAAGTGTTTGACATGTCGATGTGGTCTTTTCAACGAGTAGTTTCCCTAGATCGTACACAACCTCCCCCCTCCCGCCACGATGGGGATGATAATTTGTTCTCGTTTCGCAATTATGTAAGTTGAGTGTTATGTGCCCCCACTGACCGTGCTGAGTATTTCTGATGCTCTCGTCGTTTTAACACTTCCAGATTATTTTTAATGACATCAACTGTCATGTACACACATTGTGCGTGAGTGAACGAGGTTGACCACGGTCCCAGTCGTGGGCGATGGCCGATGGGAATGGGAAATGTGTGTGTTCTGGCTTGAAAGGAAATGCGCAAGGAGCGATCTTATTTAATGTGTATTCATTAATATTCATGGACTGGGTGTTTGAGTGAACTATGAACTGGAGAAGTGACTGCTGCTGGAGAGATATCTTTGGAAGCTTCGGAGGTCTGAGTTGTTTGGACAATTAAATGAAATTAAATGAATACATCGTTACGTCATTCACAAATACGTACGCCTAGGGGTTCGATCACTGGATTGCAATGATGTTATACGCATCACTTCCAAACTGTCCACAGTACACACAACTTGTATTTGGCAACAAGCTTCGGTGCACTTTTGATTTACCACCTGCTTCCTTTGCAATACATTTTCTTGTTGTTGTTGCCTCCTGGTTGCACTCTATCAACGCTTTTACTGAACTGTCTGAACGCTTGTAGTAAACTGTAACTGTCGATCAACTTTTTCGGATACATGGTCTTGTCCGGGAGGAAGGTGAATGGAGGAGAACCACATGAGCTGTACCAAGATGTGCTTGCAGTCCGGAAGTCAAAAATCCGCCGAATCCACTCAGCCACATCGAGACCCTGTACCAGCTAAGAGGCACCCTTCGAATCAGAGACTCCTGAGTGGAGAAGAAGAGGAAGGCCGAACGTACGAAAGACATTCTGATCTTGATAACTGGAGGCAGAATGCCCGAAGCTGACAAGAAGCATGTTTCGTAATTAAGAGTATTTTCTTCCTCCTGTACAACACATGCCGTAAAACAACGACACCGCGACCTGGAGAGATCTATCGAAAGGTTGGAGTTAATCCAAAAGACGTACATACTACTTCCTTCATCTTCATTTCCTCTGAAGTGATTATCTCCCTTTGGAAGACACGTTTTCTTAACCAGAATAGTGCCAGACATTCACATAAAATGTGCCCGGACGTGTCATCCTCTTCCACGCATAGCCCGCATTCCTTGTCTTGGCACAGGTTAATTTTGTTGAGGTGGTATTTCACGCCACAGTGGCCAGTAAGAACGCACGTTACAACAATCGTATGCTTTTCTATTGAGACAGCTCTCTAAATAAGGCCTGATTAATCATCTGGATTGCTTAAGACTATCCCCGTTGGTCCATTTGTCCAGGCGAAGTTTGTTTTCCCATTCAATAATCAGCGTTGTGGCTGTTGTCCAGTTAACATTACAGTACGGTTTAGGACCTATGTATACAGATTTTGAGCGAGCCTTTGAGGGGTCGTCTGCAGACTCGTTGCCTGCGATCCGCCTGTGTCCAGGTATCCAGCAGATTGTAGTCCGTCGTAGCAGAATGTGACCCTTTTAAAGTCCATTAGGCTGGACGATAAAGCCTTAAGTGCTGCAATTCTTGCGGCTCTAACACTCTTGAGGAGACTACGTATGGCGCGGATCTCGATGGCGTGGATTTCGGTTTGAAATACGGTAGGACTCGACCCCAAAGGATCCAAGGACTCTCGCTCCGACTCCAGAGTTCCTCTTTGTGCCGTCTATGTGTCACACCAGATTCCTAGGGTCTAGTGTTGGAACACCATTTATTGGTCAAATTCATACGGTCTATTATATCAACCGCAAATAGCCTGTCGAAACTGACCGGCATTACAGACAGAAAATGTCCCTTTTTGGGATTGAGTTGAGTATCCAAAGGTAACCCGCTAAGTCGCCTGGTTTGTACTTATACTCTAGCTGCAGTTTAATTGCATATCCGGCAGCGATCTTCCTAATGAAGTTTGGTTAGGGTGTTAGCCCGACTATAGCCTCTAGAGCTGTTGAGGGGCAGGTACGTAATGCACCTTTCACACCAAGGCATGGAATTCTTTGCAACTTCTGCAACTTGTTTGTCGTTGTCTGTTGAAAGGTTTCGAGCCACTAAACGATAACCGCATTATTTTGGGAGAGAGCCTCCAGGTCCTGCCGTATAGATGGCTACTGGCACATAGTGCTCTAGTGCGCACTTGTTATGTGAATTGCAAAACTTCGTTGGAATAGACTAGCGTTGTGTAGTTGGTTCCCATTAGTACAAGAATGCCTTGCGTGTCTTCCTTATAAAGGGCATTGGAACGGTCTTACCGGGATTGTTGGAAAAACCCTGAACGGACCCATTCGGTTCATTAAATCCCCGCACACAGTCTCCCGTCAAACAACACAGCAAATTATTTCATTTCTGGGCCCGTCGGCCAATTATATCCACAATATTGAAGTTAAAACTTTACTAATTTATTGTAGAACCCACGTAAAGCTGTAATCACAAAAATAATGAGTAGCACCATCTATGTGTGTAATTGGAGAAGGAGGATGAGAGCTCAGGCAGTTGCGAGTAAAGTCGACTTTGTGAAGACGTCTCATTAAATAAACCCAAAGTATTTTAGAACTAATTAGATTTCGTGTTTAAATTGAAGCTTACATTGTGCAGGAAATCGATCTGATGGAACTTTTTATCGAACTCATCGAACTTCTTCGTCAAATTTCCAACATTTGCCTCAAATTAAATATAATCTTGCCCCACGAATTCACACACTTCTTGAGTCAGTCCGCGGAGTTTTTTGCTCAAAAGAAGCTGCACCTCATTTCAACCAGAAGCACAAGACGCGCCCCGTATCTGCACAAGCCACTCGTCTGGTTCCTGAAGTCGAAACAGAAAACCGCCAACAACGCGTCCCTTAATAGCGTCTTACGAAATGAAGATAGCCCGCCCGAGACACAAGACATTTTCTTGCCATTCCATCGGGCGACTTTAAATTTCCGTCGAAAACCTAAATGAAAAGCCTTCACTTTGCGTAATGAATGAAAATTGCATGATCCTTCGAGGGAACCCCAGCTATCAACTCTCAAATCTCCGTATCGTTATGTTAAACGTGATTATTAAGAGCAATTTCCCTCCATGAGCGGTCTCATTTATAACCTCGGGCCAACTGCCTGCCGCCAGGTGAAAAATGCTTCCATATTATCAGCACACCATGTTAACGGCTTGACATCATATTTCATTCAATTTATAGCTGAATGTTGACACATGACGAACACTTGCGTGTGCGTGTGTGTTAATGCGTACGCATGTCACTCATTTGTGCTTACACATACGTTTTGTTTGCGCTCCGCAAATAATAAGAGCACTTTCGCACTTCACTTTTTTCTCGCTCATTGGCGTTTAGGAGTCCTGCCGGTTGTCAGGTTGACATGACAAGGTTCTGTGACCGCTGCGCTGATGGTAATGCAATTTGATGATTTGTATGCAGCCGTCGCGTCAGTGTTCTAAGTTAACAGGCGAAATTATGTTTCTTCTGGGCAATGATTTATTATCGTTCCCACACTAATTTCTGCCGACGTTGCGTCTGGCGACAGAACAACAGCCAGCCAAACCCGCATAGGATGGAAACCAACACCACCTGCGGGAACATCCGCCGCAACTGGAACATGAGCAGCAATGCACATAGTGGGCATAGGTTACGTTAGATATAGAATCTTTGTTGTTAGTAGTAAGTGAGTTAGTTCTAGTTTGGAATCCAAATAAAGACGTTGAACCTCCAAAAAATATTTTTTTAAAAAATAAAACTATTGTAGTTTTAATTTCTATCATCCCATTCTTTTATAGAATAAAACACGGAAGCAGCTGCTGCTTTGAATTCGCATCAACGTCCGACTTCCTTTCGAAATAGAGCGTCTTGCTAGGAATCAGAGGTTTCAACAAGAACGTGTTCATAAAGGGTGTTTTTTTTAGACGCGGAGAACTTGATAAATTTCCATGAAATTGAATTTATTTGAAAGATAATTTGCTTGCATTAAAGCTTGCATGTGATTTTGGGCACGTGACCACGGCAACTGATGGGACAACATGGCGTAATCTGTTGATTCAGTGAAGTTCGGCACGAAAGCGTCGAATGTTGGCCTCCAAGCCCAAGTGTTCCACGAGAAAGGTAGTAATCATGTCTTTGTACTGCTCGCCGATTGACTGTAACGTATTGGCCATCAACTTTTTTGAAGTCGTGTGGAGCAATGATTCCACACGCCAATAAAGGGCACCAAATGGTTTTTCGTAATTGTGTTTCCACAATGGCTCAAGGCAGGTAAATAGGCAAGGTGACAGCATGTTTGATGTACAAAACGTTGCTCCAGTTAGACCGTTATAGTCCATTGTGTTGTCACTTACCGGTTGTATAATCTGGCTCCTCGTTGGCCTTACTCCATTTCGCCTGTTTTGCCCTTCTATTATGTCTGTTTTGACGATTTCATCAGTGGTTTTGAGATAATATAGGAATATCTATTTGTCCTTATCAAATCTTCGAGGTCGTTAAAAGAATGAAAAACCTAGCAGTGTTTCCTCTACCTCTTCATGCATGTAGCTTCAACAGAAGTCGTTGTAGGGCGCTCCGAGCCTTCTGGCCTAGAGCAGCTTTACTTTTCTTCTGATTTAGTGCAGGACCCATCGTCTGCGATCATCTCTGGTATCTATTTTCGCCCACCTACGGTTGGTGTTCTGTGATGGGATGTCTCCTGAATCTGTCCCAATGGCAGACGCGTCCACTTTCTTGCTAATTCATCGGCTCTTTCGGTGCCCGGAATACCCCTTGTGCATAGCCCACAGAATCGATCCAACATCTGCTCTGCAACTGTCCATCCCTAGCAAAGAAGTGGAGGGAGTTCCAAACTACACAACAAAGTGGACGAAGGAGAGTAAACAATTCTTCGTAGATCTAGAAGGCTTAAGCGGTGTTGAACTCAAAAAGTTCCTATAATTCATATGTGGATCTGAGTGGTTTTAGGACTAAAGGGCACAATGGACCCAACAAGTTGGTCTAAGTGAGCCACTGCCATATGGCTGACAGGACACCCTATTACATACTTATCTACAAGCCTTTACCATCTGCGTCGATGGTGTTTTCAGAGTAGACGGTAGACGGAGGTCATATAAATCTGTGGTAACCTAGCGTATACACCTGAACCCGTTCCTTCATCCGTCTTTGGATCCGTCTGTGTAGATTTCCTTTGCAGACGGATTACGAACTTTATCTCCGTTCAATTCCCCTTTGGGGGGGATTGTTGTATTGTGCTTTATTTCGAAGGCCAGGAGCTGCCTTAGATTGTCTTATTGCTTTCAGCTTTTCGAGTTTTGGACTACCTCCATAAGTCCCTTGCAGTAAGTTTTACCCCAGCGGTTGCATCATAGTCGTGTTGCTGCATGCGTTGCCGTAAGCTTCCTGTAAATATCCATGGGAAGAAGATGCAGTAACATTTCTAGGCTGTAGGCGTTGATTTGAGTGCATGCTAATCTCTGTATTCTTCTTCTCTTTGTCTGGCACTACAGTTCATGGTGGACCTGGACCTCAACCAACAAGTCTCACCAGTCAGCACGATCTTTAATCCAGGTGCGCACACCAAGTTGGTTGTGGCCCTTCTGCACTTGTGTGCGCCGTCTCGATCGAGGACGTCCTCTGTTGTGTTGTCCCATCTCTGTATTCTGCTTACCACAATAAGATAGACTAGTAGTGCCGTCCACCAGACTAGGACAGACAGTGTAAAGGTCAGATAGTGTAAAGGACAGTCGGTATGTCATATTGCAGTGTACGGCCGGTGTGATATTCTTGGTCGGATTCGACTTGGGTCCGACGACATTCTATATACTGTATACAGTGGTTTCTCGTTGCATTCCTGTATATTTTGTTTCCAGCTTAGTTCAAGTCAACTAGCACAGCTAAGTATTTATCGTGATCACTGACACGGGCTTTAGTTTGAGTCTCTCGAACTGAATAATGTTTTCTTCTTAAAAACTCTGAAGAATTTGTAGACGTTGCTCCAACCTAACCTCGAAACTACTGAGAGCTGTCAAATTAACTGTCACAGAAAACAATAGTGGCAAGTTAAAGTTCTCCGCCTTTGTTATTGAAGTCCTGACAAACCAGTACCCGATGATCAGTTCCAGAAAGAAGAACCCATTCTCTACCGTCACAGACAGGACATAAATTGCAGTTGAAAGCAGTAAAGTGAAAATGCCAACCAGCTCCAGACACCATTAACCACCTGCGCCGTATACATTTGCAATTCAATCAATCATTGAAACTTCGGAACGCTCTCAGCCATTAATTGGTCCAAGCAGTCTCTTTTCCAAGTGTTGGCCATAAACCCAGCAATTTCAGCGGCTGCATAAAGTCACAGCTTGTGCAACCAATTTCCTAACTTCATAACCAGAGCTGCCTCAAAAACAACGCCCCCACCATTCTCAAATTGGAGTACGAGGCACGAAGAAAAAAAAAACGCACACAAAAATACTCGTAGAATAAGAAAAGTTGATATTAAACCCCGCGCAGCTATGGACAGATCGGGACAAAAGAAAAGTCATTCCAACTCGTAAGATGACAAATTTATTGCAAATAACAGCGCAGCCATTTGCAGCAACTTCTCGGTGAAGGACATTAGGAAAACTATCAAAACTTTCGCAGGAACTTTGGCCGATTTTGAGGAAAAATTGAAGTCGTGGCAAAAATACAAATGCGTCTCGCCCAGCAGCAACCAGTTGACTGGACTGGATTACGCCGTGCGGGGGTGTATCTTTAAAACGGGATTACACCGAGTACCACCACCACCCCACCCCTAGCCACGACAACTTTATGCAAAACTTCATGTCGACTGGATCGAAAAAAAGAACGTGACCGGGTGAGAAATAGTCATCTGGTTCAAAACCTTGCCATCAACAATTCCAAACTCTCGACGCAAGATGGACAATGTTCATCTTTCACTTAACTCTGCCTCGATAGCGGTAATGTGCAGATACTCGCAATCAAGATTGGACGCAACACAAGCAGCAAAGAATGAAAAACGAATTTAATAACTAGTCGCTCGGAAAGGGCAACAATACCGCTGCAAGTCGCCCTCATTGAGTTTCATTCTCGAAAGTTTAATTAAATGGTTGCGGGTTGCAGTGGTGGTGGGGGGGTGCGGGGGTGGCTGCCCACACAAGGGATAATTTGCACTGTTGCATTGTTCTCCTCCATTGTGTACGGCAAACTGTGTTTTAGCAGGGATAATAAGTTTAATTCGCTCTGGGGCGAATTCGGTAAGTACGAGACAGTTGCGGTGTGGAAGTAAACTAATTGAGCAAATTTAAATTGATAAACTCTTTAATGGCGCACAGATGGGAATACAGTCGTTCCTCACTTTGGATTCGTTTAACGTTCCTGAGGCGGAAGTTGGATACTTTCGCTTTTACTATCTCTTCTCTCTCTGCGTCGAAAGAAGAACGGAACCGTTTCGAATCATATCTGCTGATCCTTGGTCTTTTCGCCTCTTCGTTGAGAACTCAAAACCTGTTGAATTTGGACGAAAATTTGTTCAAATTCGAGGCCTGGTCATTTTCGCCTTTGTTGAGGGGACATACATTGTCTGGTTGCGCAATAACTCGGAGTCTTACTGAGTTAAGAGGCGCTGTGAGAAACGCGAAGTTGCTTGTGAAAATATGGCTTGCTCATCCATATCTTTGATTTATGGGCAAACAAATTGGTTAATATTTGGGTGTAGCGCTTAGAAATAACGGTGATGGTGTGACTGTGACAGTTGTTAATTTTCGAAAAAGCATGGACCAATGGCACTACGAGAACAAGGTGTCGAAAGTTACACGTCATGTTTCACTTCCATATGCATATTTCCTTGTACGTTAATTTTGTTGGGTTATGTACCCACTTCAACGTATAGCGTCAACAGGCCTTAATGCTTAACTGACTTGAACTTTACAAGGGGATACAAATTTATATGCAAAATGCTCCACATTGTGCCATAAGACCAGCCCAAGTGGTGTGCACGCCGCCAAGTCGATTGATAAATTTGGAACTTCTTCAACACGTTCACTAATGCAGCGATATTTTCTGTAGGACATGCATTTCGATTGTGTATATGCCTTAAGACATCTGTAATAGAGGCAGCCTCTTTAAATTATTCTATAGTCTTGGTTACAGTACGCTCAGATGGTCGATTAGTCGACAATAATCTGATTGAAATGCGCTATACGTACCACGTTAGTTTTCAGGATTTTGGCACACTTTGCGTTTTTATAAATTACATATAGCAAAAGTTTGCGTTTTAAACTAGACATACATAGTCTCGAATTAAAGTTCCATTTGAAAAAAAAAGATATGAAGTCCGGACCACAAATTGTAGGACTTTAAATTTTAACTAAACCTGGAACATTTATAGATCAATTGAACTGATGAAATCAGAACATCCGATGGATCACTTATGTCACCTCTAGTTCCACCAAACTCTGGGAAAGTAACACGAGTATATCCACAGTGTGACCAGATAAGAATGATAGGATACACAATTAATAAAGCAACAACGATGTGAGGCATGCAATTGAGTCCAGCTATATATTGAAGCTACGTTCATGCCATTATGTGTGAAATAGCACATCATTCAAATCGCGGAGAGTTTTTCAAGCGGTCGCATAAATTGTTGATGACTCGGTCCAATATTTGCGGCGTTATTCTGTCAAATGTTGCCCTTGAGGTCGTCCAAAGCCGTTGGTTTGTTCGCGTAGACTGATTACTTGACGTTGCCCCAGGCAATACAATCGAGCAATCTCAAGTGGTGTCCTCCAACATTTCAATTCTTGGATCATTTTTTATTAATTAATTTCTATGTCAACAATTCACTAGACAAAAATGCTTAAAAAAGTTGAACGAAGAGTGTTTAAATCTTGCGTTAGAAAAATCATATGCTGATGTAACCCCAAATCAGATATAAATGAGTAAAGAGATATTCAACTTCGGCCATTTGTATCCTTAGTCCATAGTAGCATTTTTAAAGTGTAGACCGTAAAGGATTAGAGAATAGTAGAACTCCCTTGGGTTTCACACACTTTTACAAAATTCCCGAATTGGCCACGAAAATGGCGGAAAATTCGCGGATTTTCTATCATGTACATATTATTGTTCGGAGGGTGTTCAAAAGATGACTCATATTTTTAAGAGTGCATACATATATTGCAATAGGGGATTGCGTGAATAAAAATGTATATATATATATATGTGTCATATATATGCCATGACTGGCAAATAATTAATGTAAATACAATTTTGCCACTCCGCACAAATTTGAGCTACTTCATGACAAAATACAGATATTGATCCAGCCAAATGCCATGTCAACTATGCCGAACTTACGCCAGCTTGTGTGCGTATCCCATGATGCCATATAAAGGGTGATTTTTTAGCTATTATCTTTCTGGCAACACTGGTTTAAACAGCTGACGCACGTTTCGTGTTTTGTTTCACTGTCAAACATCTTCAGTTTGGTCTATAATTTAACCATGAATCGTCTTACAAACGAACAACGCCTGCAAATTATTGAATTTTATTATCAAAATGCGTGCTCTGTTAAGAAAGTTCATTTGTGTTCAATTGTGTTCAGCGACGAAGCTCTGAAGAATTGTCGATTTTGGAGTGAATATCAGCCCGAAGCATTGCAAGAGCTACCAATGCATCTAGAAAAAGTCACAGTTTGGTGCGGTTTATGGGCTGGTGGCATCATTGGCCCGTACTTCTTCAAAGATGATGCGAATCGTGACGTAACTGTGAATGGTGAGCGCTACCGTGAGATGATATCCAACTTTTTTTTGCCCAAAATGCAAGAGCTTGACTTGCATGATATGTGGTTTCAACAAGACGGTGCCACATGCCACACAGCAAGCGCAACAATGGACTTATTGAGGGGCGAGTTCGGTGAACATTTTTTTTCTCGTTCGGGATCGGTCAATTGGCCGCCTAGATCGTGCGATTTCACGCCTTAAGACTATTTTTGTGGGGCTATGTTAAAGCTCATGTCTATACAGACAAGCCCGCTTCAATTGACGCATTGGACGACAACATTGAAGCATTTATTCGTGAGATACCGGCCGAAATGTTGGAAAGAGTATGCCAAAATTGGACTAAGCGTATGGACCATTTGAGGCGCAGTCAAGGTCAACATTTGCATGAAATAATCTTCAAACATTAAATTATATGGACCGTACTATCGATTCAAATAAAGATTTCATGCATTTTTCTGAATTTTATGTATATTTTTTTTTTTTGAAAAACTTTCATATAGCTTTTAAAAAATCACCCTTTACAACGGGGTCCTGAAAAAGATAGTTTCACACTTCAAGAAGTTGTTTGCAAAATTGCTGGATTTTTTCGAAGTCACATTGTAACAATGTATTTATTACATACTTCGACCTTCGGACCTGATCTGTACTCGATTAGATCGTCGTCGTACGCAACTACGCAATAATAGGCATGGAACCTATAAGATTTGCAGTGAATATTGAAAAAAAGATCAGCGAACCAACGGCTCCCTGTTGCAGAAAATTTTGGTGTCAAAGACCGTGGTAGAAGTTACATCTCAACTTTGCACAACGAACTTCCTGCCTGTTATCATGTCATAGATCGTGTATAGCAACTGGCGTTACAGTTCGACTCTGAGGCGATCCTGGGTCTAGCTTCTACAGCAAAGACTAGTGTTGTGCGTGCTATTGTTCTCATACGAGTGGAGGGGACCTACAGTTTTATGGTCACTCCGAACGGCCAAGTTTGAGAAGATTTTACTTGACAGATACACTCTCTAAACCAGAAGCCGACTTTTACCTACCTAAACATTTATTTACAGCGGTTTCTTATATCGTTTTATAAGACCAATGCGGTTGACATTATTTCATGAAAAAGTCTCTCAAATTCATCGATGGACAAGATTTCTGCCCCCATTGCCAGTTAACCGACAGACGTTCAGACAGCCGCAAATTGAAACTACATACGAGTACTAGCGAACGAGTCGACAGATCTATCGGTTGGATTGCAGCACGGCGAGCAAAATTAAGTGAATAGACTCCAAGGAAAAAAACGTATTCACTTTATGTTCATTACAAGCAAATATCTATGAATTGGATACGGAATGCACTGAATCTGCCGTTGCCATTTCTGCTGAAGACGTTGCTGCTGAAGATCTTAACGTACTTTGATTATGCTTTTAAATTATTACTCCATTTCACACTTCTTTTGTTACGTATTTACGTGCATTTCAATGTCTTCCCTCTTACCTCTATTTCCGCTCTGTTATCCCTGCTTTTCCTCACCCAACTGGTATTAAATGGGAAATTGTATGACATGCTACAAGTGAACAACTTGACCTAAATAGCACCTACGAGTGAGAATCGGACGATTGCAGTCGTCCTTAAGCCTGGGATCAATTGTACTCGCTATGGTTGTCGACAATGTATGCCTTTGGGTGAGGTTTCCTGCAAATGGGGAGGGATTAAATATGCAGAGAAAGTGAGTAATATTATCCTGTGCCTCGTCCTCCTGGAGAAGTGGCTTTGCAGTTTCCTAGAATGTCACCATAACCCGGGAGTCACAGGAGGAAGCTATTAAAGTGCCCGGCTATCGCAATGAGAGATTGGTTGCAGTTAAGAAAAGCAACACAATCCAAGAATTTAATTGCGCTTCGGTTGTATATCAAGATGGCATCTTGTTGGATATTAGATGGTGCTTGAGGTATGTCGCCGCAGCCTGACGCAGGTGCTGCTACAACACCTGAGTAGTTACGCGCTAATTAAACTCTCGGAATGATATCTCCAACACGCAACAATTTTATTTTCTGAAGTCCACAACAGAATCAAGCAGATGCCTTTCTGCACGCTCTTTGTACGACATATACCACATTAGTCATGTTGTCTGCTAATTTCAAGTCAAACTGAAGGTGCGTAGGAAGTCTGGAGTTATTCGAATTCATTGCATTTGTGGGTACGAACCACAACAATGTACAAACCACAAGGCGGCGGCGATATGTGTACATCCTTAGTTTCTCTTGTTTAGCCTGGCTGTGGCCCATGTCTTAATTCAGAGCATATGTAGGCGACTTATCGTCCGAATCCAAGCAACTGTTTACGAGATAGAGCTCCACAAGCATCCAAGCACTTAATAAACGAACTCAACTACGCCTTCAAAGGTGACGCACTGTCACGTGATTTCTTCAACATCGTCCTTTCGGAGGTCGTGTCAAACTTACAGGGCAACACTAGAGGCACAGGATCTTCCAGCTTTTGGCATGCATGGATGATAGCGACATGTTTGGCGGCTATAGCGAATCTGACGATGAACGAAGGAGAAGCGACGTAGTGTCAGTGTGGCACATGGGACAGCTATAACTTCGAGGCAGTCAGGAACTCCGTCTACCTCCGCTCCGCAGTGAACAGTACTAACGTCATCAGTACAAGTACAAAGTAGAAGAATAAATCTCGCCAAGCGCTGTTTCTTTGAACTCAGGAGTGAATGGAGTATGGAGACACGGTTCTATCATCTCTCGAAGGACCAAGCTGTTATGTATGACACTGGTCATCCCAGAGCCGTCTTTCCAAGGACCAAGCTGATACAGTGTATTTAACATTCCATTTCCGCTGCACGACACCCAGACATCTCAAAAGAACAATGTCAAAAGCTGACGTAGAAGTCCTTGGTCTCATCGATAGAAAAGTTCTTCATGGGATCTTTAGCCCTGCTTGCGCTGACGTCATCTGGAGGCAATGATTCAACCACGACCACCAGAGATACGATGAGAGAAGATTCAAAGGACGATCAGGCGGAATATGCTGACATATAGATTAAATGAGGATAATACGAAATGTGTATGCAATCTTGACTACAAATCCAGTCGTTGCTCGCTTCCAGTGACCAGACGTCACAATGGACTGGCTTTGAGCTCGTTAAGGATTTTCTCATCCTTGTGGCATCATTGGGGGCCGCTGCTTTTTCGGTCTGTCCAAAGCTTCTAATCAAGTCAGTCTTGATACGGAATCCAAACTATGGGTGGTAGTGCCGATCCATGGGAAACTCGAATGATCAACTTTTTCGTCGGTTATTTTGTCTGTGAGAAGGTCGAATGGAGGACGAAACATAGAAAAGGTGCGGACATAGTCTAGAAGATCCGTCGACTTTCTGGCTCGATGAACAACGACGCTTCAGATGAGGGCCTTTCTGAGTTCGAGTATTCTGGTTCGAAATGGAGACGGCTCTTTCCACAGATCGCTATCATGAGACGTGTAGAAGTAGAAACTGTCTTGGTCACAGTAGAATAAGTTCTTCAGAAAAGCAGTTGAACTGACTCGCGAATTTAAAGACATTCCATCATCTCGTGCATTTCATCTCCTCCCACGACGACCTGAAACGAAATCAAGAAAGTGGTTGTTGCAGAAGCGCAGAGTCAGCACGTACAACTCGCATCTTAAATGGAAACTAGATCGAATTTGAAAAAAGAAAAGTCCCAGCATTCAGTGGCAATCCTCCAAGACCTCCATCCGGCGAAGAAAGATACTCCAACCTTCTCCACAAACAAATCACTCTCAAGTTGATGTCCTTAATTAAATATTGATTACTCCATCTAAATGGCGGAGGAAGCATCACAGCATCACAAGCGGGCTCTGTGCCATGTGCCATAACTCAATTATCCATAAAAATGTGTCTCAGTCCCGGCGAATATTGATGGCGGTATACGCATCGCAGGATTTATCAAACTGTGGCAGGAAACATTGGAAACTATTGGAGCATCCCCAATAAATTGAAAATTGATGGTGGCTCTATGCTTTTTTCCTTCGACTAATAAATTTTAATAAAAATGAGATTTTTATTCGCTGCTTGTAGCTAGTCTACATCGGTGAACGTAACCCAATGCTGTGGTGTATCTTGGTGGGTGAGACGGTAAAGGAATGGGAGGGAGGGGGACGAGAAGAAAATACATGGTTTACGGTATGTTAAATATGATCCTGCTACTTGAGACCGTCACAGATGTGTATGAAACGATTGGGACGCCTCGATTTATGGATACTCTTTTTTTTCTTCTTACCCACCGACACCGTTAGGGGCCACCGCCGCCGTGGGGGAAGTCATTTTTCAAGTGAATTACAAATTCAGGGATCATAAAACGTAATTACACAATGAAGCTGACAGGATATATTGCTAGTGGCGAGGAGTGTCATAAGATGAGTTTCTGTAAACTTTTTACTATTATGCCGTGGCAACGGTTGGAGTGACGCCGCACGTTCGAATTTGTTGGATAATGTGCACGATAGGGGCACTTTGGTGACCCATAGAAGGCTAGTAGAAGCAGAAAAAGCTGGCTTTGGCAATAAACAAGGAAACAAATCTCAATTGCCTTCGATGAGTGGCACCTCACTGACCTGAAAGCAGTCTCATCGAATCATGAGTTGGTTGCCTGAATTATTAGTTGATTCTAGGACTAAGGGGGTCGCACAAAAACACTTACGGGGTGGACTGAGGATCAACCAACGAGCTTCCCAAGCCAGCGCGATCCTTGACTATCTGCTTCCAATTTCGCACTCCAAGTTCGCTGAAGTCCCTCTCTCTACTCAACCACACGAGCGCGGGAGTCGTTTGTGGTAAGTTGTCCCTGCGCCCTACATTGCCAACCGACCTTAGGCGTTGGATCCGTCCAGCATGTCCAGGCTCATGTCGCTTTGCAGCCCGTACCGTAAACGTGACGAATGTTCTCACGCAGAACTTTTCTCTCGAGGATACCACGGATTTCTTCATCCGCTTTTGAGATATCCCAAGCTTTAGAGTCGTGCAACAAGACCACTATGATCAATGCTTTGTATAAAGCCAGAGTAGTCCTTGGAAAGACGGCTCTATTAGTCAATTGTCCCTTGAGTCTAAAGTAGCAGCGATACTGCTGCTGTTTGCACTGTTTACTGCGGAGCTGAAGTCGAAGATGTCTCTGACTACCTGGAGCCTGCCCATTGTGATGCTCTACCTAAACCATAGATTTTGCAACTCGTTCACCACCACATCCACTTGTCTGTTCAGCCATTACTGTCTCAAGGCTGGCAATTGTTTTAATTTTGTTCCGCCTTCGGGTAGGCGTTAGAATATACCCGAGGTAAGCATGCCTGTAAGAGGCGACTAAAATTCTGAGCTAAGACCGACTTCTTTTAGGAAACACCTCTACTTCAGGGCTCGTTAAAATTACGGTTACATGCACGCAAACACTGTGACAGAGTGCAAACGAACCGATATAACACTGGCGGCCAGCCCTGGGATGCTATGGCATGCTATTGGCAGTTTGACTAGAGGCTACATCAGAAGATCAATAAAGGCCCTGACACCCGCATAGGCTTTAGCCTGATCACTTGATGTTGGCCCCCAAGTGGGAGTATCGTGGTGACTGTGGTGTAAAACCCAAAGTCGCGGGGAAAGGTGGAGATTGTACCTACATGTCTGAGCGTCAATCATCGTCCATTACATAGAACTTAGCTTGTGCGACTCCGAGAAGTGAAAGGCCTGAGATCCAAATTTGTATGGAGTTGCAAAACACAACCGGGTGCAACGACCCAACGAGTAGCAGAGATTTTAGATCGGTCTCACCACTTCACCAAGGTGGAGAGAAATAAGTCCATAAGCTTACAGTAAAACTTGGTACTACAGATTCCTTCTGAAGGCGTCTGGTCGAGCGTCGACAAATGGTCCCAGGAGTAAAAGAACGAGACTATTGGCAGGAGACCACGTAAATCAATTACTCACTTGCTCTAATTCTGATGCGTCGCTTAGTCGCACACTCGCCCATCGCTCACCGCATGGCTCTACGCCTATAACTTTAGAAATACCAGGGAGGCGGATTCATGCCGCAACCTTTAATTACAAATGCAGATGCACATTTAATTACAACGCAATCTGGTTTAAACAACAACGAAATCGCCCATGTGCTTATTTTGATATTCAATCGAACGTGGTGAAAATGGTTAAAGCACCAGGAACAGAAAGCTCCGTCTGTCCACCATTGTAACATATGACAAGGAGTCGCCACATGGGCCAACTCAAAACAACACAAAACCACCGCGACCTGAGACAAACCAGTGGCGAATGAAATTCAAAAAAAAAATGAAGCAAAATGTCAATAACTCACCACACAAACAGAGGCTTCCTGGAAAGCCATCATAAAATCTTCCAACCGAAAAAGGTCATACAAGTTGACATTTTAAGGATTCAATTATTCAATTACCCAAATCGAATTTTTCCATGACTCTTGATGTGTACTCTGCCATTGATTGAGCGCTTAATTACGATTTCCCGATCAGGCTCGACGACGAGAGAAAAAAAAAACAGCAACGCCAACCAAACGCGAGGAAAGGATGAAAAACCCACTCACGTCGGTCACTCCCAGCCCGCACGAGAGCAGGCACAAACATTCATTTATAATAAATACCAGAAAATTGTCCTTCCATAACTTTTGCGAAAATGAATTTTTAATGGACTTTTAATAGATACTGTGCGCCTCGACTGCAACCCGGGACTGTCCTTAAAGCGACCACCAGCCCGGGTGTCCGGTGAACTCGCTCGCATTTTGCAGGGCCGGCCAACCGCCACCACAGCGCTTTCTGCTCCGCTGTTCTCCGTACAAACATGTGACACACACTCGTGTATGCGCATACGTTATGTAAAAAACAATGAACTTCTGGTAACGTCAAAAAGTAATTTTTCAACTTGACAAGTCCAGGCATGGGCAGGGGCCACCCTGCCCCACCCTCAGTGGGCAAAGGTGAGCCCAGCACATGGGGGGCGGGTGGCGCATTAAAACCAACGGCAATCTGTCCTGACAGGGCACCCAATGGCCCATCTGCAAACAGCGGTATGGATGAATTGATGCAATTTCGCAACCCCTAATTGTTGTAGGAAATACCCTGATTTGATGCGGCAGCGGATGTAGGGGGACAACCCACGAACAATCCCACTGCCGACCGAAGCCGCCGCCGCCGCCGCCGCCGCCGGGCGTCACAGCTGAGGCCGATTTTTGAGATAGGGGCTTGTAGCGGAATTGGCGTGTGTCCGTGCGGTTCTGTTGAATTGACAAAATATTTAACGTTGGCCATGGCTAATGAAGTGCAATCAATACATGCAGCGCCAGAGGTTTGGACTTCTAAACGTCATGTCGGGCACGCATCACTGGTGTAAGTGTATCGCGTATCGCTTTCGATTTAGATTTATCGACCATTTGAGGTGTCCTTTGAACATTTGACTAGAAATTAGTATGAAATCGATTGTGCTTCACATGGTTAACGTTAATCAAGTTTAACTGACAAACATAAAATCTGAGGCGAGTATTTGAGGTGCTACAGAACGACACTACAGGGGTTGCTCTCTATAAAATCGCACGAAATATCAAGATCTGATAGACCTCGGGGAATAGAAACCACGGAGATGCAGTGTAAGTAAATGGTGAACGTTGGGGCGTAGTTGTTTCCTGAAAACTACCTTAATTTCCAGAAGCACCGCCCTCACTAACGCTTTGGGAGAATGGCCCCTCAAGCAGAAGCTTCCCAAGCCTCGCTTCGTAAACAACAAACGATGACACCTCCATTCACACACATGCATGGAAGCCATTGGTAAACTCTAGTGATGAATTTGAAAAACATGCCTCTCGTGGGAAAAAATTACTGGAAGGTGTAGAAGAAACATCGAGACGCAGAAAATCTAAGCATACATATAGGCGCAGTCGCTAAAGAAGACGATGGTTGACAATGGGGATAGTTATCATTTCGATCATCAATGATGGGGTAGCAGGGATGCAGGTATACATACGTACTTAAGACATATCACTGCGGGTGGGTTTGTTTAGGTTGGAAACTTGTGACTGGTCCATAGTGACACCACTGCTCAGAGTGAACTTAGCTGTTGCCGTCTGTGTCCTTTTGGTGCACAAAATTCTAGAGGCATGTGCAGGTTTGAGACGATGTGTTTATGCCACAGTCAGATCATCTCGTGACGTGAATAATTACTGACCAAAAGTAGTTTCTCTGATTCTGGCCAAGATCAGACAAAAGCAACAGATGCAACAGAGCTTCGCCAACCCATGCTCATTGGTGTTTCTGGAGCGACCAAGTCATGTATACGAACCACGTGCCCGACGAGTGGTGAGACAATTTCAACTAACTTACTCCAGTGCGGCCTGTTGATAAAAATATTGGTGAAGAGACCACCCATCGATACTCCATAAACTAAGCAATGTTATGCCAGTAAGTTCCCAACTATAGGTTAACGAGGTCATTTCCGGACGTATGTCGCTGCGGTTTGTCAGATACACTTAAACCTGGACCAGTACATGGCATCGTGACGCTAGAATAATTACTCGATTATCCAACGATAGGTGCTAATTAAGAGGTTATGACGAAGCAGTGTAGAAGCAAACGTGATCGGAAAAGCAGACTCCTAGTTTTCTGTGTATAAAGGCTGAAGCATAATTGACTCAAGTATACTTATCTTAGAACCGAACGAAAAATGGTCAGAGGCATCGTCAAACTCCAAAAAGTCCATAGGTGCATCTACTACTTTTCGCAAAATGTCATCACCGACAAACATTTACGTACGTAAAGCCATTGATTGCGCTATTACTGGTATTAGCAAAATTGAACGAAACTTAACGAAGCTTAGAGTAGTGGCAATTTAATTTAGACATGTCAGTTCGAACAATTATCTTGGAGTTGTGTGGTCAATAGTCAAGAATAAATTATTATAGGAATGGAGGAATGGAATGAAATTTCGGTTTTGTGACCGAAAATGGTTCAGGGGAGTCAGATTCTAGATAAGTTCACACCCACTAGAGGCGATGGTTCTGAAGTTCACGAGCTACGTTTAATCTCCCAACGAGACTCCAACGTGCTATAAGACGCAGAATACATGGTCGATATCGATAGCTCAGCTTCGTAAAGTTTCGTTCATTTTTGCTAATATAAATGGGAGTAAAATCAATGGCTCTACATACGTAAACGAGAGTTGGTGATGCCATTTTGATCAGCAGAAATGGTGTTTAACGAAGAAATAAGGTTAAATCCACGTCACAAGTGTTAGAACGTGTACGAGTCACTGGCCCGTGCGACATCACTCGACCGGATTTAGCATCCCACATCGCGCATAGACTCTCTTCTTGAATATAAGGCACTCACTAGACCCAGACCCAGACGAGCACAAGGCAAGCGCCATTTAAATTCCCTTGAAGAAATCGTAAGACTGATCGTCAAAGGAGTGAAGTACATCTTAATCACTAGGTCAAAGCAACTGTTGAGCTTAAAAGCACTTAAAAGCAAGAATCCACATTCATTTGCTTCGGGGAAAGGCCACAGTCGCTGTCACAGCGCCCTACATTCATCGCTGATTGACTCCAAGCATTCCATTACACATTCGACGCGGAAAACCCAGTCCTAACCACGAAGCTTCAAAGCAATATTTAAAAAAAATACCTGCGTACGAAAAGTACGTGTGTACTAGTTCAAAGTCAAAGAATTTCCACAGTGCTCTCAGCTCAAAGTGACAGCGAATAGACCACAAGGCACAGACACTCACTTTCGCTGCCGCCCCCCCCCCAAGCACTACATTCAATCAGAGTGCCGCCCCCTCGCAGCGCTCTATCATTACAGCGACCAACTATGCCCTCCACTCCGTCGCTGTTGAGAAAGAAAATTAGGAATTTTCCCGAGCGTAATTGCAAAATATATTTAAATCTCGATGTAATTATTTCATCCCTTTGTAAATTACTCAAGCTACGCAGGTGAGAGCTCTCGGGAGTCCTCCACATTGGCTCAGGCTCCTCTCGGCAGCAGCAGTGCAAGAGGTGCAGGAGTAGAAATTGAAATTAAAATCCAATATCGGACAGGATGGGTGAGATGGAACTGCTGCACACAGCGAAAGACGGAAACTAATTCAACAAATTGCTTTGACATTGATTTTCCTTTGCCTGCCTGCACAGAGCACTGAGCGCAGAGAGATTGCAGGTGCGGGTAGCAGCAGCATAATCGCCGCAGACACTGTTTCTGTTCTAATTCAAAATCGCTTGCTGCATCAACAGGAATCTGTTGTGCGGATTCCTTTTCTCGATTCCCATTCGAAGGGGTTCGCGTCTTCGCCTGTGTGATGATTTATAATTGCAAAACAGTTGGCTGGGGGTGAGCTTATTTTGCGTAGTAATTATGGCTGAACAACTGCGGGAGGGGAGGGGGGGATGTTGTTCTATTCAGTTGTGAGTTGAGAAAGAAATTAACATCATTGCTTTCCCTCTTCACTTGCAAAAGACATTCGGATCCGCTGATTGTGGCTGAAGGATTGCTTACACAAGGACTTCTCTGGCTTATGCCGTTGACCTCATTTTCAGGAATGTCAACTGCGGACTGTAGATAAAGCTTTCTTTCAGTTTTATCTCAACGCGATTGGACGGACTACTTTAGAGTTCCGGGAACACCCCAGGGTGGTGTTATTTCAACACTTGTCTCGGTTTTAGCGGTCAATAAAGTACTAATAAATCTAGGCAGGGAAAGGATTATAGTAGTTATTCGATCAGTAAGGTCAAGAAAAATGCCCCAAAAAAGATTAACAAACGGGCTACTAGCCGTGGCACCAACCCTGGCAACCGGGAAATGATGCTGTACACCAGGAAATACAAAATACCGACCTTTTACGTCACTTGCCTAAGCTGTAAACAACTATCCCTCTCAACTAATGCTAAGGACTTGGAAAACCAATTTGGACCAGCGGTTTAGGAAGGGTTCTGTACCTGCCACACATTTTTGAAAAAAGGTGGGGCCTGCAACAGAGTCTATCTAGACTCAGCCGTCATACGTCCTATCCCCTCCTATGGGCCTTAGGAAAAAATACTATCTTACGAATCTTGCTCACCAAGGTCCAGAGAGTGGCATGAAGAGGCACCGCAGGCGCGCTAAGGACAACTCCAGTTGCCTTAACGGTCATGCTCAAAATATAGCTAGGCATTGTGTGATCAGACTCGGAAAGTCGCTGCTATGGAGCTCAGAACCATATGACCACAGTTGAATGCTAGATGCAATACCGAGAGGACTCATGCGGACCGAATATCCCATATAAACTAGGCATACAAAAATACGCCGGCTTCCTACTCCCTACAAGCACAGACTGGGATAGCTAGCGTATTTGCTTTCCATCTAATGTCAGCTCATACACAGGTGACTCGAATATGAATTGCGGATTCGTCGCGGGTATTTATTCTGATACTCTGAGCATCTGTGAAGTGTTTGGATTCCCAAACCACGACAACATCTTCCAAGCGGTAATCCTCGCCAATAGGAAGACTTGCCATCAAATTAGAGCACACCGAACTACAACTGTAAAGCCAATTTGCCATCAAGGCGATTGCTAGACCAAGGCAACGAACTCTAGGCAAACCCTTCATCGATTCTCTCATTACACAGTGGCTAGAAGTACGGGTGACATATCTCCACTCCAAAAGAACGAACTGGCGATAAATCGTTTTTAGCGGATTGTCACAGTGTCGATGGTGTATTATATAGATGCTTAAATACTTAGCCATCTTGTCAAGATATAGGCGACAGTTCATTGCAGTCTTCGAGTAAAAAGTGACTGCATCCAGAGACTCACTCGCCGCCTAGCTATTAGAACATATGATGGCATCGGTCTTTGATGTTCCTTAGCGAAGACAAGGCTTTCTTGATCGCTATAGTTTCTGTCTGAAAGGCACTATATTGATTCGGCAAATCAAAATATCCTGTACGTGGGGAAACGGCTTTCGACACTGTGTGGATATCTGAATCAGGTGGGATTCCCCTCCAACCTCATCAATATAGTCTACAGCTTTCTGCATTCCAGAAGATTCTAGGATCAAGTGGAAGGCAGCCCATCAACTGAAAGGAGCAGCAAGGCTGGAGCTCCGCAGGGATCGAAGCTGGTACCGATGCGCTTATAAATCTACACGGTAGATCAACCGCAATCGAAATGATAATTGGATGTTATGATTTTTAGACTTGACGCCAGCATCCACGCGTTCGCTCACTTTCAATCCATTTGATTAGCAGATGACCATCTCGCGTCTGTTAGTCAGACTTTGGGATGCTGGTTGAGAATTTATTTTCGAAAAAGTGCAGGAGATCGGTGCCTCTGGGTTTAAAGTGTGTCAAGGACGATAGAGTGCCGGTGAGTACAGAACGGAGTTCCTTCCACGTACGCCGTGATTGCAGTCTAACCACTTTGTGGGCGCGTATCTGTCTGCCAATTATATTTCTCGCGGCAGTATTGAGCTGTCAAGTGTCAGCCGTAATGCAGCTACGACTGCAATGCGAGGCTGTAATACCCACTTGCATCCGATTCCCTTCTTGCAGCAACATAGTCTTCTAGGAGTGATTTACTGTACTGTTGAATGCTAGGTTTCCAGCTTATTTTAGTAAAAATGGTGATACTCGTGAATTTAGCACTGTCATTCAGAAAAGTCCCGCAAGAGGACGGAGGGTCAAAATGTCAGGAATTTCGTATTTATTTTATGCGCATTCACACCTAGACTGGAGTCTTTAGTGAGAGGGTTCTCCGCCTGCTGAATTTCCTAAATCTTTGGCAACATTGTGGACTATTAATGACAACACAACGACAACTTCTCTACAATAAATTGCTATCGATAGCTCTCTGCGGCTGTCAAATGTCAACAGCCTCATGTCATCCAAACTGAAACGATGCGGCGGCCAAACAAAATCGACCTGCGACATAAAGAGCACCCACACTTCATGTCAGAACCTGTTTACTTTGCACGTCCTATTAGTCTCGCAACCCGCAGCAATGTTCTGATTTTATTCCGTCGCTCGGCGAGGGGACACCGCATCTCAAATCGATCTCAGTACTATTTGATGCTCGGGCAGATTTGCACATTAATTAGCAGACCCCAGGAGCATTTGAAACGGGCTGGCATCCAGCATTCTGTGCCTCGGCAAGACAATAAGTCTTGTAATCTTTGTTGTTTCGCCGGCACAAAGGCAGTCCAAGGGCGGCAAAAAATTGCCAAAGACTGCCTTTGAATGGTAACCAATTGTTTCGGTTTTTGTTTCTGCTTCTTCTGCTCCAAATTCGCAACGAAAATCTGCTCATTTCATGCTCGACGAACACTGGTGGGTGTTGCGGTGATTTATTTTTTTTTTTGTATTTCAAGTAGGTCATGCAACAAGCCCTGTAGGCCTTCAATTCCATGAAAGTTAGCGAATGGAACCGGTCTCTCTAATCCGAAAACGAAAATTTGTTGTGTTGCTGTGTGCGACCAACGTAATGCCCCCCGAGACAACGTGGAACAAAGCAAACAATCAGAGAATCACTCATTTAGGCCGTCGTCACACCCTTACAATGCAACATCCCCTAGTTTTGCCACAGCCCCACCATGGGACCATGCAACCATGCCACCAGTTGCCGTTCGTTCATTATACGGGGCTGTTGTGTGAGTGCTTTTTTTTTCCCCAAATCCGCCTTGGGGCTGGTCCACAAACAGGCTGCTTAATTAGTAGCACTTCCCAACCCACCCGCGCTAGTCTCACACTCGCCCGAGCGCGGCTACGGAGAGGACTAAATCAAATTATCCAACAGTCGCTAAAAGTTAAATATGGCTTCCGATGTTTTCTTTTCCATCTCAAACCCATGTTCGTCACGGTTTCACACCCTCATTACGGCACTGAATGAGAGCAGCAACTTAGGCATCGGCCTTAATGGAGGTGATGATGATTAAGCGCTCCGGGAATATGAGCCCGCGTTACAGGGTGCAGGGTGCAGGGTGCAGTGCAAGTGTGTCTGCCGTTGCCTGCATCTGCCAACGTGCGGTGCTGCAGTGTGAGCCCGTGAAGATGCAGCGATATCACGTAGCGTTGATTAAAAATTTCCTCATGTTGCAATAATTCAGCTCGTGTCAACGTTCCTCTTGTGCATGTCCGTTTTTAGATGCGACCTGCATTTTCCTTCTGTCCGTGATGCCGAAGATGTGGCCACACCGGGCAAGGATTGGATGCGAAGGACCGAGCGAGGGCCCGCGGGCGCCATGGCAGGGCGAGAAAAGCTCCCCTGGTTCAGCAATTCCAAATGTCATCGGATGATGTGGAATGCCGGGGATAAGTCTGCCGCCAGTACCGAGCCGGAAGTCACGTGGGCATCGTTTACTAAATATTTCATTTCAGTAATTATGGTGCGGAGAAATTAGCCGGGAGTTATGGGTCGACGGTGCTGTATCATGAAGCAGCCCGGGAGGGGTCACAGTCTGCTGGTGATGTGCGTGCGTGTGTGCATTGCACACGGCGACCCCGCCCTGATGGGGCATCCATAATTCCGAATGGTTCCGGGCGATAAAATCATCCCTTAACTGCCTTAATTTAGTGCCGCAGTTTGATTCTCGCCGTTGTGTGTGATTGTCTTGCAGGCAATTCAAATTGGGTCTGATTGGGAAAGGTTGCCGGCCGGGCCGAGAGTCAGGGTCGGTGTTTGATGCCATTTGGCGATAAAGAGTCCGAGAAGCTGCTGGAATTCTGTGCGGTATTCGCTGGGGATATGTGTGTGGTGGCTCAGAAGATGATGATCCTTATGTGAATTTTGATGCGAAAAATACACCCAACAAAGGTTGGGTTTAAATGTGATTTGAGACCACGATTGTTGGGCGAATAGACGGCGCAGATCTCGCTGGTGTCCGTGACACGAATTTGAGTGAAGATTTAGTAAGCTCATGTTTACAGTATTCTTACTTAATTTTACGGTCAACTGAATCATACTTCCGAAAATACTGAAGTGCTTTACTGGAACCCTAGATTCTAAGCGTTCACGTGAACTTGTATTTCACGGTGCAATGCATGCTGCTATAACTTGCACCTTAAATGTGCATGGCAATTGTCAGAGACAAATACGCGCGTCTCTGATGTATTCCTGACTAATTGTATGGATATTTAGACGACAACGTGTACCAGGGTGCAAGGGTCCGAAGCTGCACTACAAAGTCGAGCCCACACGTGCCCCTCGAAACATTTCTGGGAACAAGCTGTTGATGGAAACGGGGGAGAAGACTCGAGTGTAGACTGAACGAGTGGAAATGCGGCGGATCGCCACCATAGCCAATATCGAGGATGTCCAGGCGAGGTGGAAAGAGAAGTTCGATGCTCGGCGTCAACGACCAATGGTGTACCAGCCAGGAGACCCCGTGCTGATCAAGAACGAACCAAACGCCACGGGCGAGTCGCGAAATCTGAAACCAAGGTACCAGGGCCAATACGTCGCCACGAATGCGCTACCCAACTACAAGTTTGTGGTGGAACATATTACCCACATGAAGCGAAACCAGCGTCAGCTAAATACAGGATGAAGCGCTGGTGAGAGCTCCCGGATGAAGGGGTCGACAAGAACATCAGCGAGGAAGAAGGTTCGGATCTCGAGGGCAAGATCGAGAATAGGTTGGTCGAGCTGTAGCATCAGATGCACACCCGCATTCGTATAAACCCGCGTCAAAGACTGTTCGGAGACTGTGTGTCGGCCGCGATCGCATTAGAAATAAAGGAGTCATTGAACTTTTTCAACGTTGTGTGTGTTTTATTTTACACTTGTAGGACATTCATATATACTCATGAATTCACGTGGAATCTTAGGATCTAATTATATGTAAAGTGGTTGTGTTCACAGGATAAACGCTAACTAGTCTTAAGCTGTTGTCGAATTAAAGAGCTCTCTCGTTCGACTATTGTTATCCTTTTTCGACTGGACAACTGGTATTAGAGTCGCCGCCGATACTGAGGATTCGAGGGAATCACTTCTGTAGACTGTTAAACAGCGATGAGGACTCAAATTCCACCGTCAGGCAGAATGTGGTCGATTATAGACGAGCATTCCGTCCACCCGATCTAGACTAGGCCAAGATAGCAATTTCGAGACTGGACTCTAACAAAGCTGCTAGAGGGACCGGCTATCCATTGGGGCATGGACCTGCTTATCTGTAGGATATGGGCGGAGGAAAAAATGCCCAATGAGTGTAATCACTGTATCGTACTACCCCATCCACAAGAAAAGAGAACCCTTTGACTGCACCAACTATCGCAGGATTAGATCCCTTAACAACTCCTACAAAATCTCCTCTGTCGTTTTGTGTGCTGGCCAGGTTCCGTTTATGGACAATATGATAGGTAGATGCAGGCCGGGGAAAACCACAATAGATCAGATCGTTGATCTGCAGAAGACATTGGAAAATGTTCAAGAATTACAAATCGTTACCCAATTTCTATTCTTCAAGTGGGCCACATGTGACAGTGTCCATAGAGACAAGCTGTACAGGGCCATGTCCAGTTTAAACATTCCGACCAATCTCCAATCGCCGTCAGACTGCAGGATGACGATGGATAATTCTCGTTGCTCCATTAAAGTCGGCACGGAGCTCACAAAGACATTCAATATGAAAAAAGGGCTTAGTTTTGTCACGTAATTTCTTCAAAACAGTTCTGGGGAAGATCGTGGAAAAATCGCACGGGAACGCATGAGGTTACATGGAAGTCTGTATCTCCATTGAGACGGAATGAAAAAAGACACACGACATCGATGTCTTCAACAAAGCGTCACAATGGGCATCAATCGCTCTTCCTTTGGGTTCAAGATGCAAATGAGTTGTCAGGACCACGATGATTACAAAAGACATTGATCATCACGACGCAGAGGCATAGACAATCTCAAAAGTGGGTGAAGAAGTCGTTGGTCTCTTCGAGAGAAAAGTTCTGCGGGGGATCGTTGGTCCTGTTTATTGTACGGACTGTACGGTGACTTGTGTCTAGACAGCCATCTATGGATCTAACGCCTAACGTTGCTGGGCCAAGTGGAACGCCTTGACAACTCAGTTCCGGCCTGAAAATTTTTCGACTCCGGCGGCCCGGACATGTGAGACACGACCCAGAGCCATGGACAATCTCAAAAGCGGATGTAGAGGTCCTTGGTCTCTTCGAGAGAAAAGTTCTGCGTGGGATCGTTGGTCATGTTTATTGTACGGGCTGTACGGTGACTTGTGTCTAGACAGCCATCTACGGATCTAACGCGTAAAGTTGCTGGGCCAAGTAGAGCGTCTTGACAACTCAGTTCCGGCCCGAAAATTCTTAGACTACGAAGGCCCGGACATGTGAGACAACGCAACAGAGGACTCCCGCGTCCAAAGTGACATGCAAATTCAGTAGGAACTCCACCAACTTGCGAAACTTGAAACAGAGCTAGCTTAAGATCGCGCTAGTTGGATATGCGTCTTGGTTAACGACCAGGTCTACCCTGAACTGTAGCATTAAGCACAGAAGAACAGAAAATAAGGATTAGCAAAGGATATTAAGTCGATCCACCAAACAGCACTTTCACACTTTAACAACCCTCAAACTGTCCTTGTTCCAGACTTTGACATTTCAAGGTGTGCTCTCACATCACAAGTCAAACTTTCTAAAAATGTCCAATTGATTGCATCGAACTAAATCCAAACATTGATTCCAAAGCACATTATGTTAAATAATCTAGCAATTGTTCTTCTCTCTGAAACTCGTTTAAGTCGACAAAACTTCAATTAATTGCTTTTATTACGTAAATTGGATGAAACTATACACGCGACGAATTCATGTCGCATATGCCAATAAATAATCAGAATCTTCCGACAACACACACACAAAGACACACATTACGCAAGATAGCCGTGTTAATCTTCATTCACGTGCTCGAACTAATTAATTAACTCAACGTGTGATTTCAGTTTCTTCCTAATGAACTCGAGTGAACTGCGTACAAGCGCCGTGTTAAGGGTTTTTCCGATAAATTCGTATATTCAATCTGTTTGTATGCCAAGAGGTCGAATTTAACGAGCAATCAATCGTTGATTCTATTTGACCTTTGTTGCCCTATAAATCGGATTAACACGCCCTCGGTGCGAGTTAAGTGAAACTACTTAACGACTCAGTGCCTCCAACGAGTCAGACAATTTTGTCGAGCTTTAATCCATGTGAATGCAAACACCGTGTCGTTTAAAGGCAACTACATCAGGTGAGCTAAAGGACTTTTATGCAATAGTTCGGCATCATTGACGACGGATCAAGCCTGAATAAGTGTGTTCACGTCATATTTAACTCTTCTAAAGGGTGACCAGATAGCAATGATAGTTTTTTCCAATTGTAATGATTCACCAGCTGTCAAAGTTAGCAATGATATCTAGATGCCGGAATATTCAGGACGGATTGTCATTTTATTAAGCTTCTTTTCACGCTTACCAATCTTGGGGTAATTATTGAAGAATATCACAATTCGGGCTCAGTTGTAAATATGTATACAACCTAGTGAAGTCTGTCGTCATCAAGACTTCTGTGTGTGGGCAATTCGCAGCACCGTGGAAAAGAGTGGATCGTGAGTACACTCTGTGGACCTAAAGCCTCTATAGCAGAGAGAGATGGGTGCAAAATGAAGCCGCCAAAGCGCCCATCTTCTTCTGTACTCTCAAGAGGCCAACCATCGATGGAAGCCCTAACCAAGGACGCAGGTAGTCCCAACGCAGGTTCGGGTCCTGTAAGTACCTTATTTGATCCTTGTCTAGCAAGTTCATCGGCAGTATGTACTCATTTCCCGTCATCCCGTGGTGGCGACTTTAGACGACCGATCAAATTTAGAGAAGACTTGGATTCCTGAACTACCGTAGAAATTGTTAAAGGGTTGAGCAAGGCCTTAAGCACAGCATGGCTGTCGCTGCAGACAGAAATACACACCCCTTCCACATGTTCTTTGCAATATAGTTCGTGTGCATTAGGATCGCATAGGTTTCCGCTTGGTTACCTAAGGATGTGTGCAGTCTGAGGAAGTCGCTCTCCACGAAGGCACCAGCGCCAGATCTTTCATTGGCCTTGGAACCATCCATGAAAAGAGTCTCTACTCTGGGACTTTTCTGGCTCAGATTCTGGCCAGAGCCAGTCCTTAGTCCAGGGAATGTTGACTTTGTATGTACGTCGTAGTTGGTTTACGGATGTCCGTGCGTGAGACCATAGGACTCCATAAGACTCGGGTCAAAAGATGCGCAATATCATCGAAACTCCCAGCGAGTTGACCACTTCTTTTTAAGCGGCACATGTCCTTAAGAGTGCTCCCCATGCTGCTGTTATCAATCGGGGGGAGGGTTATGTGTAAATACTGCAACTGTTAAACAACTGGTCAAAGAAATGCAACATCCAATTCTGGGTCTGGGTCTATGAACAGCCAGGAAGGACTTACACAAAAAATTCATGAAGGCCGATCCCAGAAGAACCAAGGAGGCCTTAAAACTGAACAAGCAAGCTTGACCTAACGATATTATATGGCGCACTTTATGGCCACATCTCTTGCAACTATCTCCTGCACAAAATGGGGCACAAAAAACTGTAGACACTGCGGACAATTAAAGGAAACAATGGAACCTCTACTCGTCTAGTGTCCAAATCTCACATTAAGCAAAAATAACGAGCATAACTATGTACCCTAACAGGAATAGACTATCTAGGCATGTCATGAGGCTACCAAAATCAGTGCAATGTGATTCCTAACTTACCCCATTCAATTCAAATTGCGAAACTAAAACAATCCCGGTTGACTTTCTTGAACTGCTCTCTCTCTCTCTCTTGAGGGATTAATCGAAGACTTAGAGCTACAGAAATACACCCGAGAGAGCTTAAATCCGCACAATATGCACAGAAACTTGGTGACATCTTGTATGTTCACCCAGCATCTGCCGTAATGTAACAGATACTAAATATCCGAAATACAGACTCAAAGAGCTACGTCTCTACACACCTCCGACACAGTATGCTATGCTGTTTCCGGAACCAATGGAACACGTTTCGAGATTTACTTAACCTTGAGGTACATCCTGAAAGGGGACAACGAGCAACCTGTAAATTAATCATGTTCGAACGGCGACGGAGACAGAGTCGAGTACCGCCCCAAATCGAAGAGTTAATCGCATACATATATACAGAAATCGATAGCATCCAATTTAATTAAAGTCCTCAGCAGGGATGACATTTGTACATACACGTGTTCACGCAAACACAGTCACATATACACGCGCGCACATCCTGTCATCCGTCCGATTACAACACGAGTTGTTGTGTTTCGACTCCATATCAGTCGGAGGCATCATTATGAGACAAGCCAAGACAAAGCACACGAGTGGGCAATTGGATTTCTCAACTTACTACGGGGTACTTTAAACTTTCAATGAGGGTGTGAAGACCTTTAACTAACAGAAATTACGGTGAACAGGGGGTCATGCAAAATACTGTCTCCGTCTGAAATGTTCCCACCGAGGTTTTCAGCAAGAAAATTGTGATAAGGGAAGAGACATGCTCTTTGACACGAGAGAGAGAGAGAAGCTAAGCTTTTCAAAGAGAACCCAATTGGTCGAGTGCGATAAAGACAAAGGAGACATTTGAAAAATTGTTTTTGCATCCAACTCAAGTTGGAATTTAAATAACAGACAAAAGGAAAAATCATTTGTTCTTTAAGCTGAATTTCGGACGGCTGTATATGGGTATGTACACGCAGCGTGACTGTAACACAGTGATCCGCCGCGACCTTCTGACCGCGAAATTTCAGAAACAACCACTTTTCAGTAAATATTGTTAGAGAATGCCAAGAGAGGTATGCAACAAAGTTGTGGATTTAATTATCGACGAAAATTCTCCACAAAACCCGGCATAAATATTTTCCCTGCTAATTAATCATTTGCGTGGCGACTTGTCGAACGGAAAACGCGCGGTCCACAAAGTCCCTGTCGCTATCCATAAATTCACTGGCGTTAATAAGTTCAACATATTGCCCTCTGCGAACAAAGAAAAATGCGAAATTCGCGGTTAGTAGTTCGCAAGACGCGGCTAATGTGTGACAGTCGTGGAACTCGTACGTTTCCACATCAGTCCACACACCTATTTGAATCTCTAAGTACTCATTTAATTTCAATGGCTGTAGTCCTACCAAGTTTTGCATAAGACAGCTATCACCGAACAACATCGGCAAATACGATTGGATGAGCAATAGGCAATATACTTCTGAATACAGCACGTCCATGAGCATTAACTTGCGTGTAAGGCCGTACCGATGGTATAAGTGTGCTGGCGGTGTTGCTGGCAGCCCATCTACCTAACCTTAGCCCGTTCCTTGTACCGAATAAGCTGCACGAATTATACATCAGAAAGTCCGGATGTTTACTTCTCTGTTGAACTCTACCTCCTACACTGTGGTTTGGATACGGATAAGACTCGGAAGATAGAAAGATAATATTATGGACGGGTCTATGAAGTTCGAGTTGAACTCTTGAACCCTATTATGCTTTCAATAATACAGACACAACCTACACCAGGTTTGGACCAAAAGGGTATTAAACAGTCAAGGGCGTTCATGGAACCAAACTACAATCCCAAACGAGCCAAAGAAGCTCTACAACTTAAAAGGGCTGACCTAAGAATACTATGTGGAGTCCTAACAGGACATGCGGCATGCAACTATTACCCCCATAAAATGAGTATCACCAAAAACCGAAATCTGTAGCCATTGTGGCCAGGCTAAGGAAACCAAGTATCACATACTAACCGACTGCCCAAGTATTGTCAGAGAAAGATTCAAAACAATATACAGAACAGTCGTAACTGGGAAAGACTGAAGAAATCCCGTCTATGTCTATGATTTTTTTAGTTGAATCCTAGACTAAACTAAGGTCGTTATGGTCGTAGTACGAGTGTCTTCCATGACACACCCGGACATCTTCGCAGCTAAAACCACAACAAGTGTGTGCACAAAAATGACCAATCCACTTTTGTGATCGACGCAATTGATTTCCGTCGTCCGTACTGTGTTTCTGTGCAAATCCAAGTTAACAACGATGCCCCATGCATCGCTCAAACATCGGACATTCGGGCATTCGACATTCGTTGCTGACACCATGTCTACGGGAACCATCTGGTGCACCGGTCTGGCTGGCAGTAGCTTAAGTGAAATTCTTTTCAATAAAGAGGCTAAGTCCTAAATATATTTTTTTAAATAAAAAATTAGCTTACGCCAAGGTTAGAGGAGTTTGAAAAGAATCCAAACCGCCTAGACATCTTTTCTGCGATCTACGTCAATACCGTATCATGCAACGTGTGAGTTGTTATTGTCCATTAATGTATATGCAAAAATAAGGTAAAATTGTTTTCTAGTTTTGTTTATAACTGCTGACAAAACGTGTGAGCCTAACTTCGGACAGTCACTTAACACAGTCTCGGTGCACTTTGCCTGCAGACAACCAACCACCAACACTTCTCTCAACATCTGTCTCGTAAGCCAATTTTGTCTAAATCCAATGTCTTGCCTCGGTTTGACTAATCAGTCCAACTGTTGGGTTAGGCAGATTATAGCCACGTCGGCCCGCGTTTGCGTGACGAGCTAGAATTGTACAAAGCAACTGAAGAACAGGCGAGGCGATCTTACTGAGATAGAAGACTTGATGTCGAGCAAAAATCTATCCATCGTTCATCTTCTAGGACAAAACGTCACGATCGACAGCTGCAACTTCAAGTTACGAGGACAGTTTGATAAGTCGGTGACTTTGTGAATAAAATATGTGCTTTTCGGCAAATAAGCGCAGTTAAGGAGTTTGTCTACCTCGAGGAGAACTGACGTAGAATCGCCCTTGGCAACCGGTGCTACATCGGTTTGTCGAAGCAACTTGGCTCGAAACTCCTCACTCGATGCGTTAAAAACATGCTCCACAAAACCTTAAATTTGCCAGCCTATATGAACCTAAAAGCGGGACGATAAAGCTGATTCGTGGTGCATTCAAAAGGAAAATCCTGCGTGGGATATATCATCATGTTTGTAAGGTAGATGAATGATGGGGAAGGCGAAAATCTGTCGACTAATTCAGTTCGGTCATATCGACGGCATGGACACCAATGCTCCATCTAAGAGGTTCTTCGAGTTCGAGACGCCTGGTTCAAGGAGAAGAGGATGACCGTGTCTCCAAGACCAAGTCGTCTTAGTCTGTAAGCCTACCGTCACCGATGGAACGCAGTATTAGGTTCAGACCCTCCACGGGGCGTCTCGGCTCGGCTCTCTCGTTATTACCTTAGCTTGGGAGAATTCTGCTCTCATGTGATATCCTGTGGTCGAAGTAGCCGATGCCGTGATTGGTAACCGTGATTTACCTCAATTAACGAACGAGTAGCTCTTTTCTGGACAATAGTTGTAGGCATAAACTGTTTTCGCCGGAATCATATGGCAAGACGGTCGAATATTCTCCTTATTTCCATCGAAAGACCAGGCTGGGTCGATGCATTCTTCTTAAGCTCACATGTTGAAAGCATATTTTTAAATACAATCGTCATACATCTTACAGCACTTTGTCTTAAAGCACAACCTTCCCAGCTCGCATCACAATAATTTGATTCAATTCCAATTATATGCCCGGACTATCTCAATTTAAGGATAATATATCCCGTGACCCTCAAAATACAGGGATTTATGTGCAGCCCACGATATGGCGTAAAAATAGAACACATGTCCCAATCCCCATCCTCACATTAATTGGCCGCTCCTTTTACGAATGTTCTCTTCTAAGTTAACAAACAGAAACATTGCACACAGCTTCCTGCAAACAGGATTGACACAGCATTGAGGATGAAACGTACTCTTAAAATGACTCAAGAATCAGTAAAACAAAAAATCACTCAAACGAGACGAAGGCAATTGTAACTGTTATAATTATACTCTTATTTCCAAGAATCTCTTGCGCCTATGTGACTCTTCTCTTTTTCTTTTTTTGCTTAATGACTATGTTGTGCTCTCTTTGTTGACATTCAGCTTGGTCGCAGAATTCAAATGAAAGGGAGGCAAACTTTGCTTGTCGGACTCAAACAACTGGGACAACGTTAGAAATAACAACCAGAGTGTTTATGGAGTGGATATGGAATGGGAGATAAAGTTATGAATTCCAAATTATTTGTACGTATATCAGGAGGGGTTGACGGTGGTCTCTGAGGGGTTAGGGCTTGGAAGCAACGTGCCCTATGGACAAGGGGAACTATAGTCAATACAAGCCGCTTTTTGACACCAGAGCGTTCCGTAATCGAATTTCTAACAGAAGCTACAGGATGAAACTTGTCGTATTCGCGGGTCATTCGAAAACGAAAAAATTCTTAATAATATACAGCATTGAGGATAAAACCATTTCAATAATCTCAACGAGCTAAACAGCGTCAGAATAGGTCGGATAAATATCTTCACTACAAACACCCATAGGTTCGGATGTTAGGGAAGCTAATCCGCGTGATAGCACAATGGACCTACTCTGTCCTAAGTGTGACTGTCTGCCACTCTTACCTAACCTAACCTTACCTAATAACCACTAAATATCAGCAGTCTCCTGAGATCACACACCAAGACTGGCATACATTTAAGGAATCGATGATCGGATATCGTATCAAAAAAAGGGCTTATGATTGGATAAGATGGGCCTCTGTTCGAAGCTGCAGCTGAAGCCCAAGGTCTTGGTAAAAATCAGAGCGTTCTGACCGATTTCACGAGTGTCACCGAGTGTGGGTGAACAGTTTCATCGTTCCAGGGTAAGGCTAGATGCAAGGGACACGTGCCATGGCATGGTAGTTCGTTTATGCAGTGGAGTCACCCTAAGTCGACTTTCTCTCTAACTCGAATTTTTTTATTCTCCATATTTTGGCATTTCCCTCAATTTTCCAAACCATTCATATCCCGTAAAAATTCGACTGAGAGGGAAGCGACTATACTCGGTTTTACCTCGAATTTCCTTTGCGACGGTTCTTTTGGCTGATACAAACGTTCTTCAATTGCCGGCCAAGAGTGGAGGAAAGAGGATTCCGTTTTTGGGAATAGTTTACATCCAAACAATTTACATCTGTCTGCAATAATTATTTTTTTGAGCATCATAAGTGTTGCTAGAGATCATTTTCTGATGGACGTACTGTATTTGAAAAGAAACTGCAGCAGATAACACTATATGCTGCATGTTCTCAGGCGCGCTCAATTTTCGAATGGTTGTATTCTGGACACGAACCATTAGTGGCATGCGAAACGACACGAGCAAGATTGCACGGAGACTCGCTGTACGATCGTATCTTTTTCAAAAAAGTTCGCCGCAGAGGGGAGAACGGTGGTCATTTTTTTTTCAGAGTCTGCCCCAGTTTGAAAATCTTGTGGATCTGCAGTTTCCGCCCTGAAGCCACAGTGATTGTTGATAAACGACTTCTGGAGTTCACAGAAAATGGCAAGACGATCTTGTATGCGAAGTTTAGCAGGCTTATCGCTTGATAGAGAAAGACACAGCCGTATTTTTTTTTTTTTGATCGTGAATCAAAGATCGATGCTGAGGCGACACTCTCCCGGATAGCTTTCCTCTGACGGTGCCTTACATATGCCCTGATACGTGCGTCTAATCATTTGATCCAAAATCCAGCAGCTGGAGGATCGTGAACTAAGTTCCAATGGAAACCAAGTAGAAGTCGCAAGAATGATGACACTGGGATCAAGGAGCCTTACTTAGATGCACTTCACAAAGCGCTGTTAAGCCATGTTCGTTTAAGTAGATGCATTCTTCTTGAGACTGACAGAAAATTGTGTGGGAAATAATAAACGCGGTGCTCGGTCCTGCGTACATTTGAGTATAAACTGTGACTCCCGCAAACAGCGAGCGAGCAACAATTTATAACTAATCTAAAGCGGAAGTCATATGAACCCTGCCCCTAAGATGCAACTGAGTGACTTGCTTTAACACGGTGCAACGAAGAGGCTGATTCACGATCACACTATGCGCTGCCGCTTTGCATGCGGGATGACGTCCACCGACGGGAGGTTGAATCAGGTCCGTGCCGAGACAAGAAACAGATGCAATTGGCAGTCGACAAGGCAGCGGAACCTAAACGTACGAGTACATCTCGTTTCATTGTTAAGACACGGACTCACAAGTATCATGGTGTCTTCAGCCGTATGCTTGGTATTTAAATGTGTAATGAACCACTGCGCTGTCGGGATCGCTTGGAAATCATGTCACCGGCAGGCGTAGTTCGGTAACCCGATCTGGACGCAGTTCGTATCTCAATCAGCTATCTCAGCGTTACACCTTAACAGTTATGAACTTTACGGCTTCAAATGTGCTCAAGTGTGTGCGCTGAATAAGCAAAGTATCGTGCGGTTATGGATGTCCAGCGTACTAAAAAAAACGTCGTCTTCAATAATAAACGCTGCCGAGTGAGATACGCTTATGATCTGCTCGTTTTTGGCCAATTTATTGTCGTCCGATCTGAAGTGCCTCAGAGTCGGGGAATTGTTTCACGAGAAGACCCCCCTCCGTTTATGCGATTACGTGGTAAATTGGGGCTTATTTTTGGAGCGCACAAAGTCGCAGCTACTGGGCGACAAATGATTGTCCCGGAAATTGTTTACCATCAAATTTTACGTCAATTATTAAGTATGCTTGGGTGCATATTATGTTACCGTTGAATTGATTCTGGATTAAGACGCTGGCGGAAATCAAGCTGTGTTGGAAGGGGCCTTAGATTGGGTTCTGTTCAAGCGTGCGGCAAAAGACAAGTCTGTTTATTGGACAGGTTTAGGAAGGGGTATGAGACAATGAGAGAGTTAGGGTGTTTTTTTTTTTACTGGCGGAGAACTTTAAATTGACAACAGTGGCTTATGTGACAGCGGATTTGACAGATCTCGGTTGTTTTGAGGTTAGTTTTGTTTAGCAATCCATCGTGAATAGGCTCACGCCGGAGCAACGTTAACTTTGTTAAGTTTTTTTTTTGAAAACAACTCTCGAGTAACATGTATTGCTGTCGTGACTGGAATTGTGTACCATAACCTTCCGAGACACTAGCATTTTCGCCGACAACACGGCAGATACTAAGGCCCTGGCATTGATCTCAATGAGATCTAGAGTTCTATTCGACTTTCACTCCTTTCGAGAGGAGATGGCTGAACAATTTAAAGTTCGACGGTGTTGGGTATCAGACCAAAACAGGGACATGCTTGCACCAAACCATGTATCTTGAATTTGAACACTCCGACATAGGTATACCCCTTGCTACATGTATTAGATCTTGGATTAAGGACCCTCCAACCCAACTAGATGGACAGCAGGAAGCACATGTAATACTGATCTGGCACAAGATAGATCCCAAACCTTTTATTAAACTCTACTCTCTTTACAGATAACACAATGGGCATCTTCACTAGACACTGCCTTATCCAAAGATTACGAGATAAAGTACCCCGTAATGAATTTCGTGACGAGGAAGAAACGGAAAACATTCAATACGTCCTGTGCACCTGCTCGTCTCTAACAAACTGAATGGTTCGATACCCCTGAGCCCACGATGATGGGATGGGGGTTATAGGTGATGATCTTCAGTCAGAGGTAAGGCACAAGTACCACGCGAAATCTGTAATCTCTCGTAAAAAAATTAAATATTAAAAGAAACGTATCTCCAACAAGCAATTTTACATGAACGGACCAAGAAACTCACTCACTAAACGAAGGATAAAGTGGCAGTGGATTGGGCACAGCCTACAGCGCGAAGACAACTCCATTGCGAAGAACGTCATGCAGTGGAGTCCGCTTACCTAGGCAGGCAGAATAGCGGGACGCCCTAAGCCTAAGGAATCGAGTTCTTTAGGAATGAGTTGGAGGGAGCTCAAAAGCGTTGCAGAACCCCGAACGAGATGGCGCGCAAGCGTTGTTGACAACATATGCCTCCCGAGGGGTTAAAGGACATAAGTAAGTACAGTCCGAGGTGGACTAGCTTAACCAGCAACCACTCATGTTTTCCGAATATTGTTCTATCAGGAGTAGAGGGGACCTATGAACATATTAATTCCGACTCCGAACGGTGATGTTTAAGAAGTTTTTTTTTAAACAATTGTGTGTACCTTTTCAGCATTGTCAGCGGCTGGAAAGAGATGGAGCCGTGGATTATGAATGTTGGTCTTGTCAGGGATCCAGGCCAGCACAACGAAATGGATTGTCTACTTCGGTACCGTCGATAAGTCCAGCTGATTTTTTGACTTTAAATTGTTAAATTGACTTTTAAATCAATTCCGTGGCAGTGCAATGGACTTTACCTGGTCGAAGTGAGTCACCGCCACCACTTACCTACCCCCACACGTAATGCACCAATAGCTTTCATATGTCACTGGCAATGTCCAAAATTGTGAATTCTGAGACTTTGACGTCCATCATTTTGTGGTTGGTTTGTGGATCATTTCAATCAAAGGATTATTTCAATACATCAAGTGATTCCGGATTCAAATGTCTTCCACAGGCGTTCTTGTGACAAGGTAATTTTCGAGATGACTTTTTGACACACCTCGGCAATAACTTGATGGATACTCGCTTTAAAAGAGTCAAGATCTCGCGGTTTGTGTGCAAAAACATGACCTTCATAACATTGATGTTCATTCACACAAACGTGAAATAACTCCTCGAGGAAGTTTGTCTTGCGACAAAGCCAACACGGCCATGTTGAAACCACATGCCTTCCACATCCATATCCTCAATTTGACGCCACAAAAAATCGGTTAAAAACTGGCTGAAATGAAGCGAGGAGGATTGATGGTGAAGAAGAATGGATCTATGACACTGCCAGGCCAAAATCAATCCAGGCCACGAATTGGATTGGAAATTGTTATTCATGTGCAGGATAATTTTGGTCACACGACTAGGGCCAGGAATGCCAGGAATGTGAGTCCGCCGCCGCACATTTGATGACCAAATATTGAAAATTGTTTGAAAAAGCAGAAATATGCACGATATTGCTCCACTTAAACGCCTCGTCCTCTCAAAGTGATTGAAGATGATTTTTAGTTTTCCCACGATTGATAGAGAATTATTTTTGCTTTTAGAAGAAGTTGGTCTCCCACAGGAGCCTCACGGAGGACTTTTGTTACAGTCCATCAAATATTGAAATACCCCCGCCAAAAAGTGGCATTAATTAAAAGCCTAGTCTAAAAAATTGGTAAGCAAAATGAAAAAAAAAAACTGTTGATGCAGTTCGAAGGCCAAATGTATGTCCTTTAAAACAATTATTACTTAAGGTTTCAAAGCACGTAACTTTAGAACATATGCAACATCAAAATTGCTACAAAAATACAATAAATTTTTTTTAAATTTCAAAGCATCAACTTTGAACGGTACAACGAAACAGATCATCTCAAGCGAATACAATTCAAGGTTTCTAGGTTCTCATAATTGTAGAATCGAAAAACCTATACCATATACCATCACTGTGCGCCGGCCCACCCGGGAAGAGACGTCCTGTGTGCTTGTTTAAACCTATACACAACACAAGCACACGTCAAAGCGTCCCAGGGCTCGTGGGAGGCTGCTGTGATCCCCTCGCTTTATATATGGCCACGGTCAACTATCTGCTCTCACCACTCTGAAAATCAATCGTGTCCCACCATCACTGGACCCACTTAAGCCCTGAGACCACGACAAGTTGGCAAGGAATCTATGCCATCCAGGGAAACATTCTCAAGTTCAAACCTGTAATCAGCGCCTGGAGAATTCTGCACATGGAGATGATTAGTGCATATTGCACACCACCAGTTCACAAAATCGTTCGGCTCCATCCAAAACAAATAACCACAATAAATGGACTTCCCTTTATGTCCACAGTTGTTGTCCCTCTAATACGCGTTCATCCTCCATCCGCGCCACCTCTTAATAGACACAATTGAATAGAATGACCATCAATTTATGATTCATAAATTCGACCGTTTACGCTGAAGGGAAAAGTAAAATTAAAAAAAAAATGTCACGCCGTTTTCGGTATCATTAAACTTTTAGTCCACCAGCTCGACCTGGTACTCCTAACGGCGAGCGCGCCGCACAAGTGAGTGCCCACCTTTCTGGTTTCCAAGGTGAGTCGCCCGGCACACGGCACACGGCACACGGCACATCCGACACGTCGGGATTCAAGTTAACCAAAGGATGCAAGGAGCAAACGAACGAAGCAATCCCTACATAATGGCTTTTTGTATGAAAACCACTTCTTTTTTTTTCGCGAGGTTCACAATATTATCTGCGATGGTCCGTTGATTTTAAAACGGATTTTCTCCTCTTTTTTCTCGTGACTTTGTCCTAGGAACATACTAGAGCGTGTACTTGAGAGGTGGGTATTTTTTGTCTCCCTCTTTGCGGCATTTTAATGAGAAGCTGACTGTTGTTTGGAGCTTAAGATGAAAAATGCCTTTTTGTTATGAAAAGAGAAAATGAAGACTGCGACTGCGGTGGGAGGTTGCGAATCTTAATAACTTTTTGTTGACACTGGGCTCTCCGAACCAGTGGGACAACGCAATAGAGGACGCCCGCGAAACCGATGGCTCACACAAGTGGAGAAGGACTTTAACCAACTTGGAAGTAGCTAGCTAAAAATCTTGGTGGCTGGAGAGGCTTGTTGGCTGAGACTTTAGATCCAACCCGGACCACAAAAGAGTAAGCGTAACAAGTTCGAAAGACAGGCTTCTGTGGTTCAGTCGATAGGTAGTTAGCAGATGTTATGTAATCCTCATTGATGCAGGCCCTGATAGAGGTCACCAATAACTTTGTCGCTAAGTTGCTGAGCTATTGTCTTACGATTCCAACAGGCCGTGGAGGAAGTTTTCAAATTGAGCAACAGATGAGCCAAGCTTAGTCGTAAGGTGGTTAAGGCAAAGAGGAAGTACATGCTATCGAGCAAAAATCGGTCCGTCGCTTAGTATCTGCGACAAGACGTCACGATCAACAGCTGAATCTTCGAGGTACGGGGGCAGTTTGATAAATCGATGACTTTTTGAATATTTATAAAATTTGTTCTTTTCGGCAAATAAGCATAGTTAAGGGGTTGGTCAACCTCGGGGAGAACTGGCGTCGCCCTTATCGTGCTCGCATAACTCTAAACTAGCTCGGTCACGTCAAGGGCATGGACACCAATGTACCAGCTAACAGGGTCTTCGAAAACGAGCCTCTAGGTCGAGAAGAAGTGGTAGACGGAACCTCTGTTAAAAGGACGGCGTCATCTCGGACGAGAGACAGCTTGATCTAGATAACTGGACCGAACTGAACTGAACAGGCTCACACCCTTCTTGAGTTGTCGGCTTGAGAAGATGCCGCTGAGGAATGTAGTCTTCGATATAGGCATTGATGATTTACGGTGTTCCAAAAGCGCCCTCTCTCAGCCCATTCAGGTGAACTCATTTACATCCGAAAACGTACACAAATTAGTCGAATTGCTTCCATTCAGTACCGGCGGCTTTACCTGGTGCATAAGGACACGTGTTATGTTCTGTTCATAGTGATACGTAGGACAAATACAAAGGAACACAGACAGATGTCATTGAAACCGAAATGAAAGCATATCAAAATCGACCTTTGTATGGCGTGGCCTCAACCAACAAGCCACTCTACCAAGCTCAGTCTCTGGTTACATTTTTCGCAGTCGGTTGACGTCCTTCTTGACTTTTGTGTGCCACTTTAAACTCACTCGTCCTGTGTTGCGTTGTCCCACAGGTTAGGAGTTGCAGACTCTTCTAGCTGGAGCTGAGTAGTCCATGCGCTCTGCATGGCCCGACAACCATAGCCGTTGGATCCGTGTGTCCCTGTTTAGACTCATGTCCCTGTTTATCTCGTACATTTGGAGGTTGCATAATCTCATCAAGGTGCCTTCAATGCCGGTAGGACCAAAGATCTCGAAGAGAACAAGAACTTCTTCATTCACTCTTGAGATTGTCGATGCCTCTGTGCCGTAAAGCAGGACTGGGATGATCAACTTAGCTCGATCCTTTGATCGAGGGCTTCATTATTCAGTTGCCTCTTTAATCCAATGAAACACCGGTTGGCCCAGAGTTATTCTGTGTTTGATCTCCCTGTTTAATGCGTAGCCGAGGTATACGAGTTCCCCGACTCCCTAGAAGTTGTAACTGCCTATTGTGACGCTTTGTCAACGACATCGATGTTGTGTGTCCTTTCTTCAGCGTTTTTAGCCCATTTTAGTCACTTTCATTTTCACATTCGATATTTGACGAACCAAGCCAATGTCAACCGCGTATAATAACAGTTGTCCGGATTTCTGACAGATCCTGGTTGAAGTGTTGACCTCTGAGATTTGCACGATCTCCTCCAGATCGATGTTGAAGAAGACACGTGACAGAGCATCGCCTTCCCTAAGCAATTGAAGATCTCGGCGAGCTCGTTACCGACCATAATGGAGCAGAGAGAATTCCCATCGTCATCCTTCGCAAGCTAATCAGTTCGGCAGGAATGCTCTCGAACTGCACTCGGATGAGTGTCGATCTGCACTTCTTGGGTCATTTCCGGAATCACACTGTAAGGATCTGGTCTATTGTGGACTTTTCTGGTCCGAAGCCACCCTTCACGTTCAGGTTAGCGAGTCCGATCTTCACTAGGGTATCGTTTATGAAGTTAACCTCAAAGCTAATGCCAGGTGGTGAGGCACACGACGAATATTTCATTTTACCCTCGTCTTACGATCAGCTCGCTTATTTTCCTAATGAATGTTTGGCCTATCCCTGGTTCTCTCTGTGATTACCGAATCTGAAACGGTACTGGTCCGCAGTCCAGTATAAGAAGACTTACGACTTTTGCACAAGAACAGAACCACGAACTTGGACATGGGCATTCATGTATACGTAGGACATGGTTGTGTTGGCTGGTTTAAGTGGCATCCGATTTGAGATACCACACCTCGTATACCGTGGCTGTTTGGTTAGCTAAATCCAGCCTGTGGAGTTTACATAGGACATACATTCACAGTCATTACAGACAATAATCTATTTGAGCCTACGGCTACTGTTCTTCTGCTGACTACTTCATCGCCTGGAGATATTATTGGTCGGCATTAATTTCCTCCGCTGATACTCCATAGGCAAGGACTGGAAAGGCTGTTCAAATACATCCACTATACCTATCGATAACAGGATAGCCTTTACAGTCTCAACGGCCCTTGATGTCCTTCCTAAAGCCAACTGCAAAACTTTTGACTTTTTCATTCAAATATCCCGAAATCATATCCGCTTCATATCCCGCTTTTGCTCCTCGACATCCTCCGAGTGAGAGGCTGCTAGAAACATCGTTTCTCTTTCCCACGCCCATTAGTTTGATTCTCTTCTAGTGTTGCGCTGGTTTGTGCTGTAACTCCTTTTGCCACGTTTCGCCGTTTGCCCCTGCCCGCCATGCCGTCACGAGTGTCCTCGACCGCTTCCATAATATGAGTCTAAGTCGCTAAAATTTAGTAAACTTAAGAAAGCTAAGCAAACACTGCTCTTCTCAATATCGCAAGCGCCAGCAATCCGCCGTATTTACTCCGAAGAGCCCTCCTTGTGGACATATTCCCGGTTCATGCACCGTGAAGGCTATCTATAAGTCTGTGGGTAGAGATTTGCCTTTCACTCAAATAGAAAGCCTACGCTTGACACCCGGAACAATTCATTCAACACGAAAACTAGTTCGCCTAATCGCGCACCTAATCCCGAGAGGGCCATAAATCACGCAAGCCCGTTCTTGAAGTACTCTCTGCCGCAGAACAGGAATTGCCAAAAAAAAAATGTGCGCAGACTTAGATGGGAGCAAAATGCGGTGTTATCAATGAATTATGGGCAGTGGCAGTTCGGCGCTTATCTCCAGAAGTGGCACGCAAATTCGCCTGATAAGGGGTCACGGCCTCGAGTGCGCCATTCTAATGCGAGATTAGAAAAATTCGCACAGTTGAGTGAAAATATAAAAACCACCAGTTGCCAGTGTCTTAGCACAGTCAAACGACTTTAACAGTTGAACAGAACCACACTCAGTATCCTAAACCAAAGGAAATGTCTCACTTAGTGCTTCTAACCGCCCTTTTGGCACTCGTGGCCAGCGCTTGCGATTGCTTACCAATCGAAGAGAACGGAATTGTCGATGTGACAAGGAATTCAATCGACGGCGAGGACATCGACGCCCTGCCACCGGATTACATCGACCTCAGTCAATATGGGGCAGCAATCTTCGGTGCACCGGACACTGAAACCACTGGCGAGGCTGTGTCAGAATACATTGCAACATCCAATACAAATCCCGAGGAGTTGGGCTCCTATTTGGAGGGCGACATCCTGATACCACGCCCAATCGGACGGAACGGACTGTCGGCGCTCAGTTCGAGGTGGCCAAACGGCGTCGTTCCGTTTGAGATTCGTGGCAACTTTGGTGCACGCGATATGGGCCTTATCGAGGAGGCCATCACAGAGTTTCACAGACGGACATGCATTCAATTTGTTCCTCGCATGGCTGAGTCTGACTACATATCGATTGTCAGCGGACGTTCGGGGTGCTGGTCATCGGTTGGACGCATCGGTGGAAAGCAGGAAGTTAATCTCCAGTCACCTGGTTGCCTTACAAAGAAGGGCACTGCAATGCACGAGCTAATGCACGCCGTTGGCTTCCTGCACGAACAGAATCGTCCTGAACGTGATAACTATGTAACCATTCGCTACGAGAACATCCAGTCATCGGCAGCATCGAACTTCGACAAAGCGTCCGCGTCCTCAACGAATGGATTTGGAGTGCCCTACGACTACGGCAGCGTGATGCACTACTCGGCGAATGCCTTCTCTGTGAACGGCCAACCAACCATTATTCCAAGGGTGAGTGACATCAGTTTGTTTATCGATTCGATTGGGGGGAAGCGAAGGGGAAACTCGGCAGACACTCTGTGTCTCTGGGTTAAGGTCGAGATAAGTGCGAGTAAATATTTTTGTGTTTTTTTCGCAGCAATCTGGCGTCGGCGGTAATATGGGACAACGTGACGGATTTTCAATGCTCGATCTGCAGAAGCTGAATGCGATGTACAACTGCAACCCAAGGCCTCAGCCAGGGCCAGCGCCAGTACCAGTGGGTCCTGCACAAGTTGGACCCGTACCAATTGGACCCGGGCAAGGTGGACCAGATCCGAATGTGCTGACCAGTTTCCTAGGCGGATTGATAAGCGGCCTGGGCTTGGCCGAGGAGTCGTCCGCGACTGACGAACCAACGCAGTGACGGGCCAGATGCTTGCCGACGACATCATTGATTATTTATTTCATTCCATTGTGACCCGGACCAGTATTGAATAAAAGCAGAAAACAAAGCAAAAAGAAAAGTGTGCATTTGAAAATGGGGATAGGGTGCCCGAGGTGCGACATGGATTTATTCGCAGTAGACAAGAATGCTCCGAAGGTTGCTTTATTTACAACACCTTAAGGCAGCTTATATTCGCTCTTGTATGACGATACGAGGAGCGTGGAATACAATTTCTTCTGCAAGTTAATTTCCTGAGCATTTCTGTCACTTCTATTCCCAACTATTAGCCATCATAACATATCGAAGACGTCATCCTATTTCTTGTGGCATGACGTGTGTGCTTTCCGAATGCGGCAGTAGAGTTGAGCTAAGTTGCGATTTTAGATTTACTGGTACAACTGTAGTTGCGATTTCGAATCATTGTGATTTTAAACAGTGATCACTGACTGGGTTGCCTCTGACCTGGTACCAATATACATATAATGGATGAAAGAGTAACATCACGTTAAAAAATATGAAGGACACCGTTGGGCATAGCATACTCAGATCATATACACACTTATTCATCTGCCACACCTCGTGACGTTAAACATGAAATGGTTTGTGTGAATCAATATTCGAATGGGTTGTGGAAAAGAGCAGCTAAGGCACAAGTATGATTTCAAACCGTAGTTTTAATTGTGAAAAAATAGCAACTTAGCTGTAAGTGTGATTTCAAACTGCGAATGTGATTGTGAAAAAGCAGCAACTCAATCGAAGTTTAGATCGCAATCGCAGTTTAAATAACAGTCGATGGCAGACTTGCGACTTTTCAATCACTGTAAAAATTCGCAGTTAGCGACTTTTCGCTCAACTCTAGAGGCAGTCCAACAGAAGTAGTAGTTATAAAGTCACTTGATCACATCAAAAATAATTGATAAGGTGACAGGTAATAGATTTATTATAGTAGGAATAGAGTACAAAATTAAAGAGCAATCGTTTTACTGGGTTTTCAAAGCTCGTGCAGTATGTGCCGCTGATCAAATTGTTCACTGTTGTCGCAGAAGCACTGGACACAACGCTACAAGAGGTCTAGAGACTCGTGTACGTATCAAATACCTATGGTAATGTAGGGCGCATGGACAACTTGGTCTTCTACTCCAAGCTAGTGAGATAAGTGCCCACAAGCGGAGGAGAACCATAACTAGCTTAACCTTAACAAACTTGACAGCTGTTGCGAGATACCGGAGATTAAGAAGAAGCGTCTTTCGAAACTTCAGTGAAGTTTTAGCGACAAAGCTTAAAAGGTATCAGGTGCTGTCCTCGAACAAGTGAATGATCTCTCGAGAAAAGGTTTGTGTTATTCAAAAGTACCTTGCGTCGGAATTGATAACGATTAGTTTTGTTGCACTCTACAAATTTATCGGAAAAAGTCTCGGAATTTGTGCACTTGTAGTCAGTGTCACAAGCTGTTGGGTTGTAGACAATTATGCATGGATCTTGGATCATCAGTTCATCATTCTCTCACAAGATTCCGTCCTTTTTTAAATAGTAATTTGCCAGAAAGTAAAACATGGTGGAGGTTCAGTGATGGTGTGAATATATAGCTTCTGGCGTAGTTTTCATTGACTCGGGAATGAATAGAAGAGAGTATGTGAATATTTTACGCGAACAAGCACTTCAGACTATCAAGACGACAAAGTCTCTCTCAACAAACCAAAACGTTTAGCAAAGCCAATTAGCGCGGTAGGTGACGTTTTCTACGGGAAGAGAGAGCACTGCAGTTGCATAGAAGAAGCAATTGTTTCTTCCTCCTCTTCGCCTTTGCAGCTTCTGCAGAAGTCGTTATAGGGGAGGCTTAATCTGGAGACATGTGATTCAATGGCACAATACACGGTTCTGAGGTTACATCTAAAGTTCTCTTTACGAAAACTTCTCAATTAAGGACACCTCTCTTAACGGATAATTCTTCTTGGTCTGGTCGCATGAAGATAGGGCTAATCTTGTATTTCCCTTTACAAGGGAGCCCCTCTATGTCGGACACGGACATGAATTTCAGTGCATATTGACAGTTGTACCACTAATAAGGGACACACAAAACAAAAATAGACAATTCCCTTACTCCTTATTCTTACATGTACATTTAAAGACAACTAGACTTTTTAGAGACGAACGCACTCTGTTACACATTGTGTGTATAGAAACCGTAAAAGTGAGTAGTCGACTTGTTTGTGTTTCGGATTCGGAACTGAATAGACACTATTGGAGTGGTAACTAGTTCAGCTGGCAAAACAATCGAAGTCAGGCGTTTTTAAGCACTGAGTTGAAGTTGAATTTCCATAAATATCTTGCGTTTAACCCTCTCGACAGGACACCTCTAAATAACGGACAACCACGATGGTCCCACGGGTGTCCGCTATAGAGAAGTTTCACTGTACTATGTTTTTATTGGGGCTGGCCTTTCTAGCAATGAGTAGCTCCATGTGGCCAAACTAGTATATACGATCCATTTCCCCCTTCCGGACACCGCCCACAACTGTGTTCATCTTACAATTACCGTGGTTACAACTTCTTTTCCATTTGCTTTTTTGGCAAACGACGCAGAATTTTTCTTTCAAAGTCACCTAGAATCACCTCTGACAGAATTGAAAACTCAAGGGTCTTCCAGACCATGATTGTTGTCCCTCGTGATAGGAGTTTAGACCTATGCACGTCACTTAGACAAACCGACGAAGAAACGTTTGTGAATTCAGTCGTTAGCACTCCAGAAAGGATTTTAAAGGCAACATTAAGCAAATTAAGCTACAGTTAGGATCGCTTCCTTGCGAAAAAAAGCCCTTCTGTTCCAAAATTCGGTCGATAATCCAGTGTAAAGTTCACATCTGAACATCGGGGACTCACTAGAAATCTCAACACGATGGAGGGGGAATGGGAAAGTCTCGCTAAAGAAAGTTGTCAGCGCGTTTTGTCAATAAGAACCAATACGAATATCCACCTAGTCCGTCAAAAAAAGGCAGAGAAATGTAGAACCGTACAAAGTATTGAATATTGACCTTGTCATGAAGAAATGTGTGACTTCAGACACACCTACTTCATCTATTGATAGAAATGGTCGCTTCATCGCCTTCAGCTGTTGTATCTTTCCCCCGCAAATCTCAATCGACCACTGTGAAGTGAACCGAAAATAATAAAAATCCTGTCCACACGGTCACCCGGCTGTCCCCAAGACCGGATTCATTCCGCGATTAGCACGCAGTAAACCTCCGAGGGCAGCCATCTATCATTGGGTGGAACTCATAAAACCAATTAGACCCGCATTTAAACGAGGAGAAAGCACTCGCCATCTATCATTTCCCAGCCTACTGTCGATTACCAGATCGCGGCATTCTTGCCGACGTCGCGGGGTCATTGTGCCAACGAAACGCAAAATACTCCGGGTGACTCAACTGCTTTTATGACTTGATGTCCCATTAGCATTTAATGGTCATAGTTACCAGCGGTCGGGCGATAAAAGACACATGCTGCTGGTCAACGCTTACAGGGGCCAGGGGCCAGATGCAATTTTGATGGTTTTTCAAAGGCAGACTGAATTCCTGCTCTGATGTCACAGCATAACAGTGACTTAGTGTGTTCAGTGTTGGGATAAACAGTCTGCGTCAAGGGCTCCTCGGTCGACACCAGACGAACCGATGACGAAGACAGAGAGCGAGGCAATTGGGTCAAGACACTTCGAGTGCTTTGGGGGAATGATTGGCTGTTTCCGGGTGATGATGACTGCCAGTGGACGTGTTGCAGTTCCACTTAACGCGTCTGTTGACTGATCCTTGAAATTTTTCAGTCAAACCTGCCATCATTTGCGTGAATCCCGTTTCAGAGAAGACATTTCAACGAGTTCGAACCATTGACACCAATGACATGTGGAACAGAGAATGACTGTCTCACGTTGGTGATCATCTTAGAAGTGCACGGTAAAACAAATGCAGCGCAATATCAGTCGGACCTTATGAATGGACCAGATCTTGTCAACGAACTTTCCACTGAACGCTTTCACACACAAACGGTGTATGTATTGCTTCATTTAGATAAACATCTTTTGGTCGTTTACGAACAACGAGTCCATGTATTTGCATGTGCATCTGATTGTGACTTGCGGTTTCACTGATCGCTGGATCTCAGAGGGACAAGTGCACTGCGGACTGTTGACACTTTCTACCGGCTTTGGGGTGGATAAACCAATAAAATCAACGAACACAATGTACCGTGTCACCATTCATTTGTCGGGTGCAGTCTTAATGCGACATCAAGTAGATTTTTGTGATGAATAATTGTGTGTGGTCAGTGACTAGTGAGTTGCTTCGATACTAGTTACATGTAGGTAGGAAGGTTGGATGTTTGTGGAACCCTAGCTCAAAAATGGATCTTCGCATTTGGGTAAATAGATTGCTTATGTTATGGTTCAAGGCACAAACAACGACCGTAAGGTGTGGATTCACATCACAACACGCAGGCACACTAAATGTCGAAAAATGTTGACTTTGAAAGCAGAATTGGTTGAAATTCGGATGTAATATTTACAAATGTACGTAGAATCGGGGCACAATGTACGAGGTTCGTTTTGTGATAAGCCTGTGACTTTTTGAATTTCCCGCGCAGTAACATTAATGTGCTCCCGTCAACTGACGTCTATTAATAGTTCCAAAATTAAGTTTTTGAGCAACCTGCGTCGCTGGTTGTGGCCGATACAGCACAAGTGACACCAAAAGTTCAGGTGGTCCAGAAGAGACAATAGAAATCGTCGATAAAACCAATGCAATGATATTGGATGATCGGAGAATTATAGTGCGTGAGGTGGCTGAAGCTGTTGGCATTTCAACTAAGCGGATACATCACATTTTGCATGAATATTTGGACAAGATAACGACATCCGCGGGTGGGTCCCATGATTTGCCACTCTCGACCAGAAGAGTAAACCACTTCGAAGGAATCTTTGACGATGCTCTGCCGCAATCTCAACGAGTTTGTGTGACACTTTTGTACTGTGAACGAAACATAGATCCAACATACCACAGCAGAGTCTAACGAACAGAGACAATAGGTTTCCTCAAGCAGACAAGGTTGGGCCTTCTTGGGATGCTCGCTGTATCATTCACATCAATTACCTTGACAAGGCTAGAATGACCAGCGGTCACAACCCACATATTATCCAGATTTAACTTCTTCATCTTCTAGACGCTAGAGTCCGAGGTGGGCTTGGGCCTCAGTCAACAAGCCTCTCCAGCAGACACGATCTTTAGCCAGTTGCCTCCAATTTCGCACGCCAAGTTGGTTGAGGTCCTTATCCAATTGCGCGTCGGTTTCATGGGCATCCTCTGTTGCGTTGTATCACTGGTGCGGAGTCGAAGACACTTCGGCCCAAGTTGGGTAGACCATGTTGTGCTCTACATGGGCTACCCAACTTAGGCGTTGAATCCGTAGAAGCCTTGCTGGACTTATGTCGCTATACAGAGCCCGTACAGTTTTCTCTTCCTAATACTATCAACGGAAACAGAACCGAAAATCTCACGCCGAACTTTTCTCTCGAAGACACCATGGACTTCTTCATCTGCTCTTGAAATTATCCTTGGTTCCGCAACAGAAACCAGAACAGAGAACGGGCTCTACTACTCAATTGCAAGAGTTAATGTGCGTGTAATCTCGGTAATGCTGGAGTTCGTACTGTTTGCTTGGGGACCGAAGTAGACGAAGTCCTTAACTATCTAGAGAGTCGCCATGTCGTTGACGGTATGTGTCCATCCTTGACGACAGAAGATACTTCGTTTTGCTCTTATTCACCACTAAGCCCATGTTGGCCACCTTTGTTTCAATACCAGCAAACGCTTCAATAGACGACCTTGACTAAACGACTACGATCGAGATATTTGTCTATTTTATTGCTTTCCGGCAAATTCTAGCGGCTAGCGACCTTCTAATGACATCAAATTCCCCCCAATCATCATTGGTCTCTAGATGTGTCTCGAATTAGAAGCACTTTACGCCATCTCCGCAGACTATTTCTAGGACAATGTGCAGCAACCCGGAATCCAGTTTCACTTCACAAAGACGAATGTGAGTCCAAGAAGCACGTCAGATAAACTGATGCGGGGTCTCTATTTAGCGTGCGAACGTACCCGAGAGTGGAATTCCCAATGGTCTGACTCATGCCCGTATCTGCAAGACACATCGCTAGTGCTTGAGGTGTTTGCTTCACTGTCTGCCAGTGCATCCCTTAAACCCGCCTCACCATCGCATCCGGGAGCGCACGCGTGCTTGAGAAACATGTAATTCCTGTCGTGCGCATCATAACGAATACATCAGCCTTGGAATGGGCCCACTTAAAAGTATCTGCAACACTGCCGCCCATAAAGCATTCGCCCAAGTACCATCATAAACCCAATCAACATGGAAAGCATCCACTCCTTCAGAAGCCATTGCATTTCCCGAGCTGCATCTCTGCAGTTCGCTGAGGCATTATTGCGCAAGGCACCACCATCCGCAGCCGCCTATCGCCGAAAACATGCCCAGCTACACATGTACCTCGACAACCTGGAAGACCTACTGACCAAGTTGTGTCGAAAACACTCACAAATAACCTTACATCATGTCGCCGAAAGTAGTTCGCCATCCGAGGAGCACAAGACATGGTAGGAGTCCATTCGCGGTGTACAACATTCATTATATCTTGTACCGGTTAAGCCAAAGCTCATGCTCGACTACGCGCTCGCCGTATCTGATCGGAATATTTAATTAGGCCCGCTCGCACGGATCATTGTCGGGCGGGCTGTCAGCCGAAATCTCTACGCCAGCCATGGCCGTGAATTACAAGAGAAATTGCCCCGCTGGTGGTGGTGGTGGTGACCAATCAAGACCCAGCCGAATTGGATCAAGTCCACTTGACACATATCCCCCCCGCCAATGAGTTTGACTGATGTTATCGGCTAGCTGCTAAATCGCACTCGAGAAGTGCTCTAATCCGGCGCGCGGATGAAGTCTCGCAAATCTGGGAGAACTGGCAAAAGTGTCAAAACGAAAACAAACCGCTGTCACTGTGCCACCTAAATTCGGCGACCACCGGACCTCATTGGTATGCAAAGCGCGCCGCTTGTCATTTTATTCGGTGCCAGCCAGGGAGAGCAGTCCGAAAAAAAAGGCTGCACAAATCGAAAGAAATGGAAATGAAATTCATGAGCGATGTCGTCTGAATCGGATTTCACCGTGGTATTAGGACAAAAGGGAAGGACACGACACACAATTGTGTGCGCCGATATGGGTCGGCTGTCAATAATTGAGGACCGACGACAAGTCATTTTTGAGGTTGGGCTCAGGTAATGGGGATGCATGAATGAGGCTGGTTGGGATTTATTTTTCTCATGCCCTGCCGGTATGACGAATGTTGTCTAAACGGTGACCATCGGTTGCGATCGGTGGGTTGACAATGGCTGGGCTTGTTCGCAGTTGCATTGCATTCCAATCTTTGTTCACAATGCACTCAGCATTCGGTCTGATTTCGTGCAAGGTTCTCTTCTGGGACACTGCAGTGAGACTTGCCTTTACAAACAAGTGAAACTTTCTTATTTGCCGAGAGAGCCTGTCCGAGTGCTTCCTTTTATTCACTACAATCTCGGGTGGACTGCTTTCAGATGGAGGGACTCAATTTCCTAGCGTTGCCCAATTGTCGCAGCGATTATTTGTCCGTTCTTTTAGATGGGACCTATATTTTCGTCTCGAATCCAGAAGGTGAACCCTATGCAAATTTTCTTGCGCACTATCCGCAACTTCAGAGATGCGCTGACGTGAACGTTGTCTTTCTGGGTCAGGGAAAGACAAATGAGCTTGCAGCTCACGAGTCGACGCATGTACTTAATACTCCGGCAGGAATTGCTTACAACTAGCAACCCACGAAAGGTCTCACCCTAAGCTAGTGCTACCTTTTAAAATCATGCTGCTTCTAGTACTCAACACAATGTTGTCAATGCGTCAAATAAATCCATTTCCAAGAGAAATAAAGCATCTATTAGTGCCCGTAATTTAATCCGCGTATGGCTTAGAATATTTCTGTAGGCGCTTTATAAAGGATAACCCAAAATTAATTCAAGATTTGAGTTTCCCGCCATTTCTACAGTAAATTGTTGGCAACACTGGAAAAGCAATTTGACTGATGCTCGATATAGCGACATGATAACACAGTTCTTTCCACCACAATTTAACGAGATTGCTTGCATGATATTGTCCTTATCCATTTTGTTGCCATAATATCAGTCCTTCACGGTTCCGTACAAAACAAAAGTCCAAAGAGGTCAGCCCAGAGTCGCAGCTCGAAGGCGGGCAATTGACATCTCCAAGACGGCTGATAACACGATTTGGGACTTTGGAGCGCAAAGGATCGATTGTGGCATGAGCTGTGTGGGTTGACGCGCCATCCTGCATGCACCGGATGTCCAAATCCATGTATCCATGTATTCAAAAAAAATTCGGTTAACATAGCTCTGCAACGCCTACAGTTGACCGCAACGATTCTCCCAGCATAATTTTCGAAGAAAGCCACAGCAGCCACATGCGTACAACAACGTCTTACTACATACCAGTCTCCCGAACATTTTGCACAAACTTGCGTACAGCAGTCGCGGTGAGTGCTTCATTTCTGCTTAAACATTTTCTTTTCAAGAAACGCACGGTTTGGCCTCCATAGCACTCACTTTGGAAATAAGTTTTCAATATTTTCCAACGATTTTCAAGCTATAAGGGACCCATTTCATTCCTCGAATGTAGGATACTGACTTTCTGTCAAGATTTCGAGCGGGAAACAGCTGTCAGAGTCAAAATCACCGCTGATTTAAAAACAAACCAGTAGATGGCCCAGCCTGTATACGTAAACCCTCTTATTTTTCTTCCTACAACGCCTAAATATTGTACTGTCTTGGAGGATGAATTTGGTTTCAACTCCATTTACATTTGAGCCGGCGAAGTTAGGAGTATTCGTTTCCCCGTAATGGGCAGCAATTCAGTTTTTCCGGCCTCGGACTACTTATAGACTACCACAAGAGGCCATGACTGAGACGCTCACTTATACCAGACCATCTCTGTCTGGCGTTTTTATGATCTCATCAAGTTCATCAGTAGGATCCAGAGGACGCCTCGAAAGACTCGGTTTGGAAGACTAGTGAGGAGAAGTCTGCCCTGAAGCTACCTAATCAACCAAAGCTACGTCTTCAATCAATGCGACGTGATAATATGTTGCAAATGATTTCCTTGAATATATTTAATGGAATCAATTGTCTATTGAATTTACTGGAGAAAACGAAACAGAATAGCCCTGTCTGGACCGCTTCCCTCAACTAGATGCACCCAGCAAAGTGCCATGACATGTTCAAATGCAACAACAAGAGCGATCGCCTTGCCAAAACAAATGCAAGCCGTTGATGTTTTGTACCGGAAATCGTCGCTAGGTGCATCTTTCTGCTGTTTTAAAGAGTTAGTCAGAAATAATGAGTGAGTGAATACGATACTGGACTAAAGCTCCGGCCTGTCCGAAAAAGTCTGTCCGATGCTGACAATGTCCAGACGGTATAAACCTTCGTCACTCGGAGCCAGCATAAATCGGGCGCCTCCAACTGTGCGACAGGTGAAGCTAAGCCTTGGCTCTCTACGAGCTGTAGCGTCACCCGTATTATATATTATTATAAGCCCAAGCCTACCCCGAACTGTAGAGTCCCCTGTACACATTATACATATGTATGAGTGTCGAACAAAAATCACAACACCGTTTGCTGAATGGGAACAAAACCCACTCCAGCCGAACAGCAGCAAGTGGCACATGTACCCTTCAACCTTGAAAGACGAATAATGAACTGAGCCCTTCCCGCTTGTGTGACTTGAAACCAGTCACAATTATATACGCTGGCATCCGTCAAAGGTAGTGTAAGTGAACGCTTTGGCTTTGTTGCGTTGAAACCTCTCTCCCTCTTGGAATTTATGAATAGACCGCTAAGTTATTCCGCCTTCGACAATGTCTTCAGCATATTCAGCAGATCAACAGAAGATTATGGCGTTGACGTGAGGCGCCATCATGCGTGAGCCGACTGTGCGTTGAAGCTACGCACATTTACTCCAACAGCTGCCGTTGGCCGTCCGTGCTCTGTGCCTCAAATTGAACGAAAATATCGATGGCGGGTAATTTTTCATTCAAAACTTCCTCGAACAAAGTGAAGCTGTCTTCGTGCTTTCAAATTCAATTGTTCCTTCCCTTCGTATCTGATTTCAGTTGCTGGTCAGTTTTGTAGCTTCTGAATGGGAATTCATCAATTACAAGATGCTTAGGCTGTTCAACTCGCAAACTGGATAATCAAAGTCTATATGAGCAGTAACTGCTTCCGCTGGCCGCTTGGGAGCACGCAACCGATAGTGGTATGCCACAATGTAAACAAACCACTCGTCTAACCTCCGGCTGTGTCCACACAACACACAAAGTACGTACGACAAAAATTCCGCAAAAATCGGTATCGTACTGGGATCAATCGCAGGCATTATTGACTTTCCTGTGGTCACTGTTGTTTCAATTATCCGACTCGAATCTGTTTCATTAAATTTTGCTTTGCTCGGGATGTGCTTGCTCTCTTCTGTGTGTTTACAATTATTCGAACAAAGCCACCCTGTTCGATGGGATTGAATGCATTTGCATATGTCAAAGCCCGGAACTGCAGCATCGCATTCGATTCGCAAACAAACGAGTTCATTCTGTACCGTTGAATGGGATTAGTTAGAAATGGAAATATGACTAACCTCACTGGTCTGTGGGATATAACTTTGGATTGAATTAGTTCTGTGGATGCTCACATGCCGTCGCATTATGATTTAAGCGATTTGCATTCAACTGGATGTGTGAATGAGGGCTAGTTCCTCTAGGATGGATGGGGATGACGACTCTCTGTGGGTGGTGCACTGTTTTAAATTGATCGGATTTGCTTTAGTCCTTCTCACTCACTTAGAGGGACCAGAATGCTGCTGACTGCATTCAATCATACGTATTTTGGGCATTTGGGTGATGAGTAGTGAAAAGGTTCACAGATTTTGAAGATTTAAAATATTTTTGCACACATTTTCTGATGCGTCCATTTAGGCAGAGGTCCTAGTGGGCTGTGGAAGAGACCTTTCGAGTGTGAATGGCAGCAGGAATGTTTGTATGTACTTCCTACTTCCTGCGGTCCAGGTGTATTTGGCCTGGCTTAACCTTAAAGCTTGAGTGTAACATATACTGCTTCTGAGTAAATGCAATTTAAGCTTGAATGTTTCTAAAAATAACCCTTATTGCTCCATCTTTGCTGGGTTCCAACTCAACTACTTATATCCTGATACCGAACGAAGTGCAGATTCTCCAGACTGTCATGTGATTCACCTGCATTCCGGGAAGAGCAGCGTGATGCAATACGATGATCGTTGCAGGTTGAATTGTCGAGCTCGTACAGTAAACGGGTGTCAATTTGTTCACTCTTTTAATGCTTAGCGAAATTGTGCTTCTCTTGGCATTGGTGATTAACTTGCAACGTGGATATGCATCACGGAAGGGCTGTGGTCCCACAAAATGCCAGACTGCGTGGTGTTTTGTTCGGCAAAGAAGGACTTCTTTTGCATTCGAAGACGTTGTGGACAGATATTCATGACTAATTGTGTTGTGTGCTAATTTCAGACAGTACCAGACTTGCTTAGACTGTGTAGTGCAGGATGCTATGGCGATTGGAGTATCTTCGCTGTCCGATACTTTAAGTTTGCAACACTATTTTAACTGGCGGCCATTTTGTCAGCTGTCAAGTGATTTTTTTATAGTTTGGCATGGCAAGGCATAGATTCGGTTAATGGGCCCAAGACAAGATTGCCGTTGATCCCAATTTCCATAAACTTATTTTGTTTAGCGATAAAGCTCAATTTTGGTTGAAGAGATACGTCAATAAACAAAAATGCCGTATTTGGAGTGATGATAATCCTCAAGTGTATGTTGAGACACCGTTACATTCACAAAAACCGACCGACTTTTTTGTGTGCTTTATGTGTTGGTGGAATAATTGGTCCGTACTTCTTGAAAAACGATGCTGGTCAGAACGTTACAGTCAATGGTCACCGCTATGGAGCCATGATTACTGACTTTTTCCTTCATCAATTGAGCAACCATGATGTGCAGGAGCTGTGGTTTCAACAAGACGGCGCAACATGTCACACACCTCGTACCAGAATCGAGTTATTCAAGGAAACGTTTGTAGCCGTGCGTAACCGCATAGTTTCACGTTACGGACCCGTGCATGAGGCTCCAAGATCGTACGATTTAACGTCACTTGACTATTTTCTGTGGGGATATGTGAAGCCGCTAGTCTACGCCGATAAGCCCGAAATGATTGACCACTTGGAGGACAACATTCGCAGCGTTATTGCCGATATACGACCACAAATTTTGGAAAAAGTCATCGAAAATTGGACCACCATTTGCCAGAAATCATATTTAAATTAACATAATGCCAGAAGATTATCTAATGCAGTTCGGCGGGCAACTGTTAACGCGAAAGGCACTACCTTCTACAAGTGAGTCTAACTGTTGGGTTACGCAGATGATATCTACATCGTGCCGTAGTGGAGGCTTTCACGGTGATTGGACGCGGCCAAAACGAAATATGTATACGATGTTGAAAAGAAATCGTAACGTCACACACCACCTGGAACTAGACATTACAATGGACAGCTAAAATGTTTGGGTTTTAAATGATTTTCTCTACCTCGCGGCAAACATGAACTCTAGAAACCACATCACGTAAATTCACCCTTGGCAATCGGTGGTACTTCGGTTTGTAGAAACAACTGGATGCTCAACTCCTCACTCGAGGGGCCAACATCATGCTCTCTATGTCTAACTGTATCACTCCTGCTTATGAAACCGAAAGCTGGAAGATAAGCTAAACAGCAGAGTCGATTCTTGTTGCCTTTGGAAGAAAAATTCTGCGTACGATATCTGGTCAAGTCTGCGGTGAAGGTGAATGAATGAAACGACACAAAGTACTACAATAAGAAAAGGATATTGTGAGGCTAAAATTCGACGAGTGATCTGGCACTTGTCATAATACGAGCAGTATGTTTTAATATGCGGTAATAAAATCAATCGTGGACAAATTGAACTTCGTTTCTACTTGAGATAGCTCCAGAAGCACCTAATTTACAAAAACCGAGTGGTTTCCATCTGAAAAGGACTCGCTTTGAACCACACTGGATCGCATTGAACCACAGTGGATCACTCTGCTATCAAGTCGGCTGCTGTAACACAGCTCAGTAAGTCGCTCAGTTGCAAATCGAACCCATAACAAAGTTCACTGATTGGACAGAAAGTTAACGGATTTATATAGAGTTGTTCTTTAATTTCAGCTTACCTTACCCCACCGAAGCCCTTTTGCATTTTCTTCGAATCCTTCTTACACATCTATACATGAACAGAAACCATTCTCACACCCAAAGCGCCTTTCAACCTTAACCTTGGCCCAATACTAATTCCGATCAAACAACGGCCATCGACACCATTTGTAACTTTCACTCGGCCGAGGGCCAGTCAAAAAAGTTATTTCCATTCGACCATCGCCGGTCGAGAAACCCCCTCCAAACGATGTCGACCATCGCTCTCTTTGAAGATGTCCTTAAGTCGCGCATCATCAGTCAGTCAGTGAGTTCCTTCAAGTAATTCGGAATGTTGTTTACCGACTGATTGGCCCACATTCTGAACACCCTCAATAAATAAATCAAAACAATCACTTTTCTTTGGCTCAACTTTCTCCGACCTATCGTAGTCATCACGTACATACACGTATAGAGTCGTCTTCAACTCCCAATCACTCAGGCCCGAGGTGACAGAACAATTCTGAATTCGAAATTCGCACTCGCCCGCGAATCGAGATTAATAAACATATCCAGCATGGGAGCCAACCGACACCAGCTCTGCGTCTATTGCGGTCTGCTTCGCCTTCCCTCACATTCTTCTTCGCACGGCCGTGGCCGACGCGGACCCTGCGACGCTACAGACAATGCGTTGAGTCAATTAAAATTCCAAGCGACCGGGTTGACGTCACAATAAATAAACCATTCACCCGCCATCGATTCGCTGTTCAACAAGCACTCAAAGCACTCAAACCACACACTATTCCGGAGGGTGATTTGGAAGCCGGCACACTTGAGTTGTGCTGCCGTGACGATTGACTTGAGCAGACTTAGGTCAGTGCCCAATGCCGCCCATCGACGGTGAGGTGGAGCCGGAGTCAGTCGAAGTGTAAGTTTCTGACTATCTATCAGCCAACGACTGGCCATAATTTTTGTCTTACAGATGCCCGCGGAGCAGAAGTGTGGGTTTTCCGCTGCGTGGCGGCGATAGCTTCAAATGGTGCCTACTTTTGCGGCTCTCATCCAATCGCGGAACACTTGTTGTTTCGCTGAGCGATTTATTGACGGACGCACTCGTATGCAAGTGCTTCAATTGTGATTTGGCTCGCCGCGGTGAATCATCTGCGGGGAATTGTCGCGCCGCGCTGCGCCGTCCCCGAACGAGGACAAGATAAGCGAAGGCTTCGCGGCAGTTGTCCATAAATCTGCTTTTGGTTCGGAGTGATAAATGACTGGGGACAGCTACTTTTCCCGAGGAGTTTGATGGTTGACGTATTGCCATGACTTGCACTTGATACGTGGACAGAATGTTCGGGTGAGTGACCTTGAGCGAAGCGGGAAGGAAAGCCACTCGTCGCGGGGATATAAATCAGTTTATCCTTGCTGGCACCTGTTCGTTCGTTGACTCTGGCGACTCCACTTATCATCGGCGTTCTGATGCGGTTCAGCATAAATGTGTCTGTTAACCTCGCTCCTTTGCTGGGGTTGGTGGTCTCGCATGATTTAGGAATCGCTTATGAGCGGTGACATTCCTTAATCGCTGGCATGCCTGCTGTACCGTTTTGAAGGCGAAAGAAAGTCGCCAAAGTGCCATGGATATCGGGTGAATAATCACTTGCAACGCAGCCATTAAGGAGAACAGGCTCGCGTCGGGCAGAGGACCGATAACGGAGGCAAATGCGCGGAAGGCGACAACAAGTTGGATCGTGATTTGTGAGGTCTCGGAATGCCACTTTGGTAGCCATCAGGTGTTAAGATGTCGTGTTTAGCCAACAGGTTACGTCAGGTGGCGGTTTTGGTGGTCAAAGTATTCTTGGCGCCGCGCCGTCAGTCGAAGCTCGGCTTCTGCAATAAATCCTCCCTCGTTGTTGATGAAAAATAACGACTTGTGGGCTTGGCTTGGATTTTTTTGCTTTGAGAACGATTTGACCGACGTCATCGGTTCGAATAATCGAATCAGTTGCCAAAGTTATGAGAAGTGAAGCTGGCAGGATACGATCCGACGCCTGGTTTGAGAAGGAGTACAACCAGGTACATGCAACAAAGCTGGCAGTCTTTCAAACTGAGCGAAGTGGAACGCAGGACCTGTCCATGAGCGTCCTCTCAGGAAGATGTGCAGAGGGCATCGAGAAGTTGAAGGCAACACCTGTCCACGAGCGTCCTCTCGCTGAGATGTGCAGAGGGCATCGAGAAGTTGAAGACATTAATTAGACAGAGACCTAGAACCGCACTTTCACTGCAGCAAGTGTTCACAGATTCCGAGCAAGGACTCTGACTGCCTAAGTCTGCGTTTAGATTATAGAAACCAATCGCCAAGTAGCGAAGGAGCTAGAACGGGGATAGACAGCAAACTGATAACTGGCACCAAAGCCTCAAGCGTGTGTTAAGGTCTTCCTATCAACTCCGAATGATTTGGTTGAGTGCAGGTGTCACACCTTCTGTTAGTGATGGCCAGAGAAAAACGAAATAAGTAATTCTTTTTCTTCTTTCTGCGTTGCGCGCTAATCCGGAGTGGACCTGGGACTAGGTTGAGTCTCCAGTTAGCGCCAACACACTAAGCTGTCTGCAATTCTTCATACTTTCACGCACTAGCTTAGGAGTGGATTTCCTCATTCGTTTGTCTTTTCGGTGATGTATCCGTGGTACCTGACTGACTGCTGGACGCCGCACTAGCGAACTAGTGATCGGAGAACGCGATGCAATGGCATCCTGATGCCTGGCCTCTTGATAGTTGAGGGATGAGTGCCCTTTGGTACTGATCCGTTTCACGTTAGTAAAGATATCTGTTCATTATTAATGAAGAATGATGTGGACGGAATAGCACCCAACTCAGCTGGTGCAGTGCCGAGCAATGGAACACGGGATATGGAAGGGAGCCGGACACGCATCCAGGGCCTGGTAGGGATCCGATCTCTATACCCGACATCGAGCCGTGCACAACTCAAATCTACTTCGTTCTTAAACATATTTGTTGACTTTTGGTCTTTAAATGGCACTCATTTAATGTGCAGCAGTTGTCAGACATCCATTGTGAAGAACCAGGATCAAGTAGAAGTGGTTGATGCCAAACTCTATCATCTTTCAGATGGAGAGGCAGATACTGCGATCAGCATTCCTTCAAGAGCATACGATCGGCTTGAAAGTTGCCAGTGTTTGACACCTCCATCGATCTGGCAACGTTTGGAAATGGACTCCAATGTGGCAGGATCCATGACCACCTTAGTGGCCAAAGCTGTCCTTATTTAAGCTTGTCTCAAATAGCCCTACTGGCGATTCGGAATGCGGACCACAAATGACATCGACTGACATTGCTGAGAGTTATTGAAACAGAAGTGTTTAAAATCGCTCTGCCAGTAAATTATGGCAAAGCGAAGTCTATATTCTGTCCAGGGGGAAAGACCAACCAGACGGACGACTCAGTTGCGCAGCTCCAACTTCCAGATTGTCAAGGACATCGACTACCTCAGCTAAAAAGCAAAACAGTACAAATAAAGTCAAGTCCGAAATCAGCCACGGTGTAGCTCTTGCCATTCGATGTTTCCTTGGGGTCAAGCATTTGCACTAGCCATGTACAATCCCAGAACTGGCCTACAAAGACCACACAAAGATTTCTTGAGACATGATTTAAATTTCTGTTGACATTGAAATTCTCCCGATGACCATGTGCAGTCTGTCAACTTCTGATGAGACAGAAAGAGATGGCTTGCCCTCCGATTCAATGCAGCGCTGTAAGCGATCATACTCGGATCATGTGTGGTACTCGGGAACCGGAATAGCATTGAGGCTGTCGGCTGAAACCTTCAGAATCGTAGGCATCGTACTGAAGTAGTTGCTCCTTAATCTCCTGGATCCTCCTTGAAACAATCAGAAGTCAGAGCAGGCGACCACGTTAAGTTTGTCAAGCGTTGCTTATTTTTTATTATATATTTTTATTTTATTTTTACGCTGTCATGCAACACAAACGAACTGTAACTTCTTTGTATTCCGGTCGAACACGATGAACTCTGCAGCACAATCTTCTTAGAATGGTGGAAGGCAGCTATTGCGCACCCGCTCCATGGATCACAGGCCTGATAAGTAATCTCTCTGAAGCCCTAATATTGAGCAGTCACAGTCCGAACTTGTGAAACTAATTCCTTATGCTTAACGCCGGTGGTATCGATGGAAACAGTGAGCATCGCCTTATCTCGACTCTTCGGCATTCGCACTTCCTACTCTGGTGAATGGAATACTTGTGCATGGGATAGACACTTACAATGTTTCTGGAGCAGCTTTTCGTTATTTAAAGCGAAACTTGATTTAACTCCATTTCGACAGACTCAGCTACAAAATGACGTGAAGATGAAAGATGTAACATGAAAAACGTGTCCACGAAGATCGATTAATTGTTCGGAGGTGGCGTTAAACCAGTCTCATCGGAAAAAGGTACAGACTATGTAGTTGTCGTCGAAATCCACACCATCTATCCTGTCATCACCTGAATAAACCGGAAGACACCTGGCACTTTGATTTAACGTAATACTCACTCCGAATTAGAAGCCATCCTCTAACTTAATTATCTCAAAAGATGAATGTCGACATTCTTGTCTTCGTGTCCATGTTGATACGGTTCAGCTGCCACCGCATGACTGGTATCATTCCAACGAGGAAACCATGTTGGACACTCCACTCAACACTAATTTGAGCTACAAAACCTGATGCCGGTATCGCGCAGATACGAGTACTTGATTGCATAACCAATTCATGGACCATCGCATTCGTTATATTGTCGACTGCATCTGCAACTGAAACTGCAACATTATGGAAGGCGCTCTGCCTTTGCTGTCACACCGAACAGAACAGGTCTAGGCAGGCAGACACTAATGAAATGCAAGCTCATTAACCTGCAACACCCTTTCGCATCTCGCGCATTCGTCGTGCTAAATTTATTTTTAACGGGCTGACATTTGTCGAGAGCGATCGGGACGTTGCCCTATTTTGCCGGCTCGTAAACGCGCCGAGAAATTCACACCGCATCGCATTAACCGGTCGTCAATAGATGATATCTCAAGCGAGCTGGCCATCTCCAGCCGCAGCAGCAGCAGATATGGGTTAGAGTTCTCCAGCAATGAGTATGCCATGGCAGGCGACCAGATTCGCATAAAACCTCAAAACCGGATCTGAACTATTCTCGAAATCGAATCGTCTACGCGAACAAGCGCTCGAGAGAGCCCCTGCGAAGGGCAGAGCGGGCCAGCAGACGAATGGCGAATAGTTTTGCACATTTATGGTCTTGAAGTATGTGGCAAGTTTCTTGGAAGTGACAGCGGCTTCAGCTGGCCGGGTGCCAGCACTGCACGTCGGCTCCGAATTTGTATGACTAATTTGCCGGTGTGCCGTCTCGTGTAATTAATCGACTGAAACACGGCAAGCTGGGCGGACTATGAAGTTGTTGCGTGAGCCTCGGTGTTTGGGAGGATTGATGCGCTCTGTGGCGTGTAATGGCTTCGGTTTAAGCGCCTGTTTAGTGTCGCAGATTACTATCGCATGATTGGATGGATTGACTTAACAACTAGACTTATTACTCAGTAGTCCTTGGAATCGTCTCGTGTAATTGGTTGCAAATACGATTCAAGGTTACTCGCAAAGATGAGCCGATTAAAGTTCAAGGTTGCGTTTAGGACTTTTCCACGAACCAGTCGCGCTCCATTAAGGAGCAATTATGTAGCTCATCGATGGCTAATCCCAGAAACACTTTTGCTCTTGTTGCCGATGGAACACATTCCAAGGGAATGAGTGGCTGGGTGAAAGTTGATTTTCTCGAAAGATTTGTGTTTCTTTGGAATTGGATCGTAAATCGATTCATTCTTCATCTAATGACGACCACGGTGTTGGCTTCGCTCTCGTATTGGTGTCATGTCCATGAATAACTAATGCAGTCGTTGCAAAATGTTGCAAACAACTTCTGTCTGCATGTTTAAACTCTCATTGACACAAAATTCTGAGTCTAATGCATTAAGAGGGGAAGAGAGAGAGTTCGTGAAGTCAATGACATCATCCACGAAACTGACTACAATGAGAGAGCCAACTCAAAGCTGCCGTGCCGTGATGTGATAAACTTGGAAAATACCTTTTCATCCACCGATCAGTGGACCACCAAGTCATTCAATGGTAGTTGAGGTGCAAAAATCGACGAAATTGTTTAGATGGATGGGCGGGAAGATTGTCGCCTGAAAAGTTACGTGATCAGAGCATCAGAGGAGAAAGACGATGCAACCAATCTTTCCCTACGCCACTGAGAAGAAACACCTGGTTCGATGATGAATGTCAGAGAGGACATGCTCTGCTCGCAGAAAAGAAGGGAAGAGCACCGACTTTCCTCGAAAAAAATGGAACTTGAGAAGCGCGCAATCGAGACGATTGAGAGATGTTACGGCAGGAACTCGGTGTTGGAAGTTGGGCCACTTTACCAGCACGTAAGAAGAACATGTGAAGTTCGCCAAAAACCGAATGGAAGACAGCAGGGATAATGATGGGAACCTAGTAGAGGAATTACAGTCGATGCCGGGGATATGGAAATATCACTTCTGCAGCCTGTATAACAGCGATGACGATCAAAATATCGAATAATCCATCTAATATAGGCGATGATGGACAAGAATTCCGCCCTCCCAACCTCAACGAAGTTACGGCAGCAATCGCCGAACTAAAGTCCAACATTTATGATTTGGTGGTGATTTGGTCAGGTGCATACACCAACTCATTTGTAATGGAAGTGTGTGGGGAGGTATGCCCGACGGATGGAATCTCAGCATCGTTTGCCTGATCCTAAGGAAAGGAGACCCTGTAAATTATGCCAATTACAGAGGTACATATATGCCTCCTGAATATATAATGAGAACCCTCTTTGCCGTCTTGTGTAACCGTGTGTGTTGTGTTCAATATCAGTGCGGATTCAGCCCAGCGAAATCCACCATTGACCAAAAGTTCACAGATCTTTGAAAAGACGAAAGTTTCAAGTCGATACCTACCATCATTTTATCGACTTTAAGGCCCGGTGTGACAGTATTTATAGAGGCGAGCTATATAGCACATTGTCTAGTTTTGGCATCCCTGCAAAACTCGTCCGTCTTTGCAGAATTGCTCGTAGCTCCATCAAGGACCTTCGATGTCAAAAAAGGATTTAGACAAGGTCGATCAGGCGTGCGTAACTCAAACGTCAACAGCAGAGGTATGATCTTCCACAAACTTGTGCAACTGCTCGCTTATGCCGATGGCATTGACATCATCGGAAGGACACAACGGGCGGTCTGTGGGGCGTTTGTGAGCATCGAGAAGGAAGCGGCTATGATAGATCTTTCGGCCAATTTCGGGATAAAACAAAGTATAAGCTGTCACCAACACCGACGTCTTGGACAAAACGTCTCTATAGACAGCTATAACTTCGAAATAGTGAAAGAGACTTTGTTTACCTAGGCTCCGAAATTAACACAAGAAATAACACCACCGCGAATATAAAACGAAGGAAAACCTTCGCAAATTTTTGTGTCTTTAGGCTTTTGAGGAATAAAGACCTCTCTCAAAGAACCAATATATACCAATATAAGATCTGATAGTCCCGGCTATATGGCGCATGGCGCAGAAGCATGGACACTTAGGAAAACGAACGAGGAGATTGTTGGTCACTTCGAGAGGAAACTCCCTCGTATTATCTTTGGTCCCGTATGTATTGATGGTACGGGCTGTACAGCGGCGTCGATCTGGTCCAACGAGTTCGAGTCTCTCGTCATGTCTCTCACGACGAACAGTACGGGCTGTACGGCGACGTCGATCTGGTGCAACGTGTTCGAGTCTCTCATTTCAGGTGGCTAGGTCATGTACAGCGAATGGACACCAATGCTCCGGCCCGGAAATTCTTCGACTCCAACCCCGAGGGACAACGCGGTAATAGAAGACCACGCATCCGGTGGCGTACGCAGCTGCAAAGGGACCTCAATCAGCTGAACGTGCGTAGCTGGAAGCAACTAGCACAAGACCGAACTAGATGGAGAAGCATTTTGACTCAGGCCCAGGTCGACCCCGATCTGTAGCGCCAGCCAAAGAAGCAGGGAATCAATAGATTTGATACAGAGGAGCTCCGTCATGGACCAAACAGACTGCATCCGTGAAACTAGGCTTCAAAAGTTGGGTAGAGGGCACATAAGCTTCGTTTTGGGCGGACCAAATATGCAGACGGCTCGGAGATGAATCAGACCGCTCAGCTACGCCTTTCAAGCGAGAGGAAATCAATGAATGAAATCAATTTGCTTACATTTCCAAAGTCCTCACCGGTCGGCTTTAGATTGACTGGAGTAACAAACTGAATCAATTGGACATCTATGAAAACGTGTCCAGTCCATTGGACCACTTTGACGAATTCAAGCCATCAATGCGGGGCAGTGGTCGAAAGGAGAACACGCCACGCAATCGGGTATCCGCAATAACTTGCCTTAGCTCACCCTTCGGTGGTACCTGCTCTCGCTTCCTCCATCTATACCTTTGGCCTCGAAGTAAGTCCTGCATATAAGCAGGCACAATGCTCAGTGAAGCACTTGAAATTAAGTTCTATCAAACAACAAGCGATTCTTACCGATTTCACCAAATTAGTGGGAACCTTGATACTCACGTATTTGACGGAAAAGCTAGTTTTCAACGGTCGATGATGACAAATCAGACGTGTTACTGATCAATCCGTCACCACACGTGCTGTCGATGTCCAATGTGAGCTTGCATTTCTTAGGTAGTTGCTCGATCTGCCAAACTGCTTAATTTAAATTAAATGGCTGACGAGCCCGGTCTAAATCCACGACGATGGACAGTGATATCCAACATAGAGTGTTATCCGTGAATAATTGATACAGTCGAAGTGGTCGCGTGAGTGAGGCGCAGGTCCACCTCGGACGCCCAAAGAAGAAAAAGAAGAAGTTGAAGATGTGGTCACTGTTGCAGTTGCGCTGGCAATCGTTACTCACAGATAACTCAAACCAGATCGTTCAGCCATTCAGGCACACAGTTTCCCAGCGTGCGCACCAGCGTGGCTAATTTATATACAATTGCATTGATTTTGTTCAGTACATCAGAGTCTCTGAGCTATACTTGAATCTAACGATTGTGTAGCTGCATGGCGTCCACTACGCAATTTGTGAACTCAACATCGAAGCCCTCAATTTTATCAAATGCCCGGAAATCTAAACCCTTGCCAAATCCAGAATTCACTAATGGACCAGTGCCCAATTTCGTTAATCGCCCACTGAAGAGGAATGTAAAATAGACACATTTAAGGTCATTGCTGTTATTCAACGAGACCTAAAGGCGTTGCTTCTGTTCCAGTTTTGATGTCTTATTAGGGAGCGGGAGCGCTACACGCATTCGTTTGTAGGTTAATGATCTCCAGTGGCACTATGAGATCATAGATCGATTATATGCGGTCTTGCTGAATACACAGAGACATCACTCGGATGAATGCAAACTGATCACATCATCGCTGACGTGTTCTGAACCTGAAATTGCTGCTGTGATTTTGTTGATTTTGACACTCTCTTCGCGGGTATTCTGAATAGAAATTGATCGGTAAACAGAGCCTTGCGGTCAATTCTCTTTCCGTAGAATTCTGCGCGATTTGATGGTAAGACTTTCTCTTCGAGAGAACACGTTGACTCAGATGGGCGGAGGAAGTGCTATCTGGTCAACAGACAAGTCTTTGGAATGATGTCTTCTTTGTTGGGTTCTGTTGTTGACTTGTTCGGGGCTGAACTTTCCAGGTGGGATTGTTCATTTACACTGGGGCATACTGATTGACAGGCTTAGTAAATGATTTAAAATTTACCATCAACGTACAGAATGGGCCAAATACAAGTTTCTTTTTAAAAATGGAATGAAGTGAACAAAATTAAATTCTCTCGATGTATTATGACTTCATCAGTAAGAACAAACATTCCCATTAATTATGAAATATGGCGTCGTTCAAATGGCTGCATCGGCTGGCTACGCAGTATCGTATTCAGTCACCCCAATTTTCCAAGGCCTTGTTGACGGTTTCGGGCTGTAGCTCACAGATTACTTGTATGATATTGGCCTTAAATGCTTGAACCGTTTCCGGATTGTTGGCATAGCATCGGTCCTTCACGTTTCCCCACAAAAATGAGTCCATAAGGGTCAGATGGCAGTTCCGAGGCTGCCAATTAACGTCGCCAAGACGGCTGATAAGACGATTTGCGAATTTGGTGCGCCATCTGCATGAGCTATGGTCGTCAATCATTTTCAATTTCAGTTTAAAAAAGTGGGTTAACATGGCTCTGTAAGGCCCACCGTTGACCGAAACGTTGTTAACAGTCTCAGTTTTGAAGAAAGCCATAGCAGTCACATTCTCATCTGTGCGTACGATGACGGGGACCATGAGTGTTGTCGAGTAGCACACCAGTCTCACGAGCTTTTTGCACAAACTTGCCTACATCAGTCGAGGTGGGTGCTTCATTTCGGCCAAAACTTCTTCTTTTCAAGAAACGCACGGCTTGGCCTTCACAGCACTCACTTTGGAAATAAGTTTTGGATATTTCCCAACGTTGGTCAAGCGTAGAGCGACTCATTTCGTTCCGCGGAGGTATGATACTGACTTTCTGTCAAGATTTTGAGCGGGAAACAGCTGTAAGTGTCAAAATAACCGATGATTTAAAAACAAATCACTAGATGGCCCACCCTGTATATGCGTGAGAAATGAGCCAAAAATAATTTGCCCAATCCCAGACAGGAGGCTTAAGACCGAACAATTCCTTCCCAATTCAGGACCCCTTTGATCCCCAGAAAATACCATCCTCCAACCGATATTTGACAATATTTCATGCCAAGCCAATAAAGTTGCAGTAGCCTCAGAGAGTCTACTTTTATAATCTGCGCACGGCCATCATTGACTTTCATGCGATGGCACAGCAATCGATGATGCACCAGGCCGTGGACGCCAAAACGGGGCTGTTGTACCAGAAACCATTAAAAAACCCACGAAATTGTTTTCGAAGACCGTAAAGTGAAGTTGAGTGCGATAGCTGACATCGTAAATATATCACTGGAACGTGCCGGTGTGTTCGAAATGGGTACGGTGATTGCTCCAAATGGACCAAAAGCGACAACGTGTCGATGATCCCGATTGGGGTAACATCGGTCGTCAGTTGAGTGGAGAGCAGCTAGTGAACCTTGTCCAGAAGGCGACCATAGGCACGACAGTCAGTTGGGAAGATGCTTGGGAGCCATTGGTCGGTTGACATAAAATGTTGATACAGACGAAAGGTTGGTTATTTCTGAAAATGAAATTAGTTTTATGTATGGTTTCCCAATTGGGACTTGACATCTTTGAACGCTCACTGTGTACCCGCCCCTAAACAAATGACCAAACCACCGAGAGATCGTGTGATATTTAACACCTTTAGACAAGTCGGCGTCGCTAGAGGAACTCAGAGCCAATATGAAGTGAGAGATAGCGGCCGTTACCCTCCAAGTGTTGACCGACTCATTGAAAATTGGATTCAACGAATCGACAGCGTGCGTCGAATTCCATACAAAAATATTTTGATTGTACTCCAAATAGATAGCTCAAACGGTCTACATTTCATTAGAAAAAAAGAAGTTGTCAAGTCCTTATTGGAAAATGCGATATTTGTCACGGAATGCCTCTTTGAACCCAAGTCTGTTGAACGAATTGCATTAGGAACGATTTGCAGGGGGGATTCTACGCCGAATCTCCATCAAGACGTTGACGTTCGGCGAGAGGTGAACGATTAACCCAAGGTAGTACCTGACGAATTGGCCCATGTACTAAGCGACGGATTGATACTTGCTGTTGAGCATATACGTTTTATTTTCATTCAGAAGCGGATCTTTAAAACTTGATGTAATTGCTCTTCAATCGCCGTGCAAGGTTTTTTTAAGAGGCGAACACCTTTAAATTAACAACATTGTTTTCGTTGACAGTGGGCAACGTCTATAAATCATTCAATTTCTCCACCAAGCACTGGCCAGTAATGACACCAACCACAATACTTTAATATATTAGGTCTGTAGGACTATATTCCTAGCGTTTTGAGCGCTTGAATATACTCCACCCTGTTGTCCTCCAACGCACTTGACTTAATCTTATGTCAGGATAAATGACAGTTCCATGAATGCAGCGGAAACAGGGAGCATGTATTCAAGCATTACATCGCCATTATCGGCTGCATGCCAAGGTTCTGCGACAGATCTCTAGACAGATTAGAATAATAGATATCACTCATGTAACAGTGATGTCGTAAAGTTGATTTCTGAATTTACAGATAATGGTTCTACTACAATGGCGGCAGGGATACCTAAGAGAGCTAAAGCAGAAATGATAAACATACATCTTGCGACCTTGTTCAATTGATCTGTAGTTACGCCAATGACAATTAAAATGTTTCATAAGTTCCCAGAATCCATTATAGGCACTTTGATGCTTCTGGCTAATTTTTTTGGTTTTGACTTTAGCGTATGTCAGTTTTCTTAAGTCAATTATGTTGGGTCTTAAGCTCAAATCCTGGGGCGAATAACTCCGATAGCTGCATCTATCTCGAGTGACCGTCCTCAGAGGGTACATCTGCCATCACTCGCCCAGCGATAACATCACAATATGAGCAACAGCTGCTGAAGCTAGTTCGGGTTCACAGCGGACTGTTGCACCACAGACCACAAATTTATATCCGTCCCCTAGTTCATGTGGTATTCCTTATTGATTCATGTTTCCTGCTGCAAAACTGACATTCTTCTTCTACTTCTGGTTCCAACCATCGAACCGACAGCAATCACGACCCTTCCTTAGCTGCGCCCAGCAGTTTCGCCCTCAATTTGGTGAGACGATCTTGGTACATGTCCTGTGCAGATCTTGCATGAGGAACACAAATTCTTCGAGCCAAATATGTGTTGTGTATACACTCTCAAATCTGAAGACGCCAGACTTCCTTCACTTCACAGGGGTACACAAACACTTCACCGCATGCGGTCACCCACATCTGCCAAGTGGATTTAGGTGCGCAGAGCACGGGCCGTTCTTTTCCACAGAAAACCCCTTATCGTAGCCAACATAATAATGCATAAAGATGCTTCGCAGAATCATTTTAATAAGACCACAGAAACAAGAAACCAGTGACAGGGCGTGGTCAAGTGCAGTGCAATCATCGCCTTTGAACAGCAATCTCATGAGTGTATCACACCAATTCAGTCGAAATCATTTGGGGTTCTTGCAAGAGGTGCACGATTACCGATCACAGGTCGGCGCTTGGCGATTTTATCACCCCCCTTTTTGCTGGCCATCGTCATATCGCTTCGTGCGGCTCATCTTTCCGAGTCGTTAATTCGGTTTTATTTTCGGTTGACCGAATTCGTTTTGTTGCGCTGTGATGAGTATTTTTGGTGACAAGATACGCTCCTCATTCATCCGGGCTTATGATGACTGGCACGAGAGAGATGTTTGAATGGAGATGTCTGCCTGCCTGGTTGCCTCCGCTGCCTCCCACAGCATGTTCGTTTGTGTAATATTTGCCCTCCTCCGTCTCTGCGATGAGTTTCGCAAAGTAATGCGCCTCGTTTCGGCTTGGTCATCGCGGTTGCATTCATCTGCTGTCGCTGAGAGTGAGAGACACTTTTGTTGTTTTGCGAATGACCCTACGGCGGCGGTCGTTTGGAGGGAGATTTTATTCGCCTCGGGGTAAACGACACATCGGGGGATGATTTAAGTTTAAGGAAGCACATTTTCATATCGGATTTTCATCGCTCATTGGGCTGGTTAATGTAAAGCCGCTCAATGCATTTAAGGATGGACTTATATCCGCAATGACTGATGGGTCACGTGTACTTAAAGCATTAAGTTTACGTCCTTTGAGATTACCCGTGATTAGTCATGTAATCTGCAACGTGACCAGTGCACTCGTTGACAAAAGACCGCATTTAACATGCGTTCATGTCACATCTTGTTTCCGGTTTCCAGCTAATTCATTGATTGCGTTTCTTGTTCGATGGTTTCAGTGACAATGCGACCAATTATGATGCTGTGGTGTACCTCCAGAGGGATACTCATCGAAATTGGTCTGCTCTTTATGGGAACAATTTCCTATTTCATCAGGAAGTGCGCAAGGCAGTTAATGATAGAAAAAGAGTGTTCTCGTCTAACTTGTAAGGATCTGTGGTAATTTAACTCAATCTGTGGTAATATTCTCAGCACATGCACAGTTCAACCATGTAGTGAACTGCTTGGGGGTAGGGAGTTTTTGCAGTCTAAATAAATTGCCTTATAGTCCGAATTACACATGTGAGAGCGCTTTAAGAAGACACTTATTGTGCAGTGTCCACATACGTCGCGATGAAGATCCCCTACAGTATAAACTCTGCTCACTATCGTCCAAAACTAAGTCTCCAGAAACGAAATAAAAACGATGTCCGAAGGCTTCGCGGTCTTAGGGCCAATCCGAAGATTAACCCCTTTGCTTTCAGAATGATGTGGAAGCACATTCCTGTGGTAGGTCCTGGAGAGTAACAAAGAACGTGTTCAAGTGCTTCTCCCTCTTCCTGGCACGGGATCAATTTGGCTTATGTCCGAGTTCGTCAAATGATGCTTATAATCGAAGTTTACTGATTCAGAGTGCATATATTTTTTTTTCGAATCCAAGCATTCTTAGACGTGTAACGGTAGTCAGTGAGGCTTGGACTGTCATATCCCGAAAGCACTACCCCAATGCCTTACTGCTTCCTCACTTGTCCTACTTCTGACTGGCTCCAACAAAAAGTGACCGGGAAGGTTACCGAGAATAAAACTACATATGTACACATAATATTGTTTTACAATGCACAGCCTTTCATTGATTTTGAAGCTTTCGTAGCATGAGTTCGTGACCATGTTGGATTGTTTTTTTTATAAAGGACCAACTATAGTGAATAAAATACTCAACAACTATATAATGTGAACATAATAACCGCTTCGCTCAGCTTCGCTGAGTTTCGTTCACTTTTGATTATTTGAGTGCGCGTGAAATGAGTATGTAATTTTGTTTAAATTACCCGGAAGCGATGGTGGGCTCATTGAAGTTTGGCTATGCTTCTGGTTCCTTTTCGTTCGGTTTCGACATAAACTTAATACTACGGTATATTATGGTCAGCCATTAAGGGACACTCCCCGGCTTTGGTGATGCCTAGTTCATCGATACGTTGTGAGTTGAACTTATAGGGCAATGGCATAGATCTATGCATGGAATATGGGCCATTTGTAGTCAAGACAGTGAGTATTTTTCGCCACGTTCAACAATTTGAAGAATGGAGCGGCTTGCACAGGTTTCTCTACGATGCCCATTAACTATTATGACTTTGAACGTTGGCAAGCTAGGTAGGCTCACAGCACTAAGGTATGTAGGTCTCTCAAAATAGATATTCAGAGTGAGGAAATAATTGCTATAGCATTTGATGATGATGGATCGCGTGTGATTCGCGTGCTTGAAATACATGTGTACATATATTGTCCAAAAAGAACAAATGATTGTACAGATGCTTCTGGCAGCCTATATGATACCAGTTGGAAACACCTTGTCATTTCCAAAACTTAATTACATCGAATGGACCTTTGAAGAGACGTGGTAAAGAAAATCGAGAAAGATCTCGACTGTAGCGCCAATGTAAGTGATAAAGATTATTCTACTGAATTATTTGCAATTACAGACTTCAATGTAAAGAGAATGGGCCCAATCGAAAATTCAAACATTGACAAAACTCCACAAGCGGCAGCCTAGGCGACATCCGCCGCAGAATAGCCCTCGGCATCCGTTGCAACTTTACAACTTGGAAGAAATCTCCCAACTCGATGGAAGGACCAAAAAATGAAAAACGTATCAAGCAGTCGTGTTATTTTATAGCGAAATTGTGGATATGCTGAATGGTGGTGTGGTTTGCATGTTCAGTCCTGCCTGTGAAGACGGTAAATGGAGGGAAAGACACTACCACGAAATCTAAACAATGATGCGGATGGAAAGCAGAGAATTGTCGACGCATAGAGCGAATGAAGTGCTCCCGCTAAAGGGGTGTTCAAATTCAAGCATCCTGCTTCCAGATGGAAAGGAACCGTGACGCCGCCGATGCAACACTATTTTCTGGTGATTCGAAACAGCCTCATTCGAAACAGCCTTCCGGACCATGGAAGGAAACATTGGCACATGGTTAAGCCTTCCATAGGGCACTGGTCAGAGAAGTGAGTGAGTAAGAAATATCCCTCACCATTTTGTACACCATTTATGGTTGATTGATGTGCAAAGACAATTTTTCACTTATTTGTGTTGTCTGTACCTTGGGTACACTCTTGTCACCTGAACTTCTTGTTTCGGCTCTGAACTTACTTCTGTTCCAGACTTTTCTTATAACATCCCAGTATATCTACACGTGATTAGATTTGCCCGATATTGGCTTCACCAGACAAGGTACCACGGTCAGATTCTGAAGACGAAGCCTTTTCACAAACTTTAATGACCGATCCCACAATGATGCACATTTTATCCTTTTCATTGCAAAACTTACCGATGAACATTCAAAATTAAGTCGTTCCACAAGTGCAGATCCTTGTTGGCGAAAATAGGAGTCGCAGAATTATACCCCGATCCAGTTGATACAATAGTAGCATGTCACTGCTTGTCGTGGACTGCTTGAAAGTTAGATGAGACCTGGAACCTGCCTAGAACCACTCCGCTTTCATAGTGCGTCCTGTGTCTCTCTTTACCAATTCTACATAATTGATTCTTAAAACTTAATTTTTCAAATTCGTGCTGTAAACATTTCCATGACGACGCTTGCTACGACATCATTTGACTATCCTACATCCATACAGTAGTATCGGAGTGAGGCAAAATTTGATTTGTTTTCTGGAAAAAAAACCAAACGTCTTAGCCTGCTACGATTAGTCACCCCAAAAGCACTCTGTTACGAATGTGGGAAGTAATTTGCTTAGCAAAATGGAAGAGCCTCTCTGATCATTGAACCCTGCCAACTGAGTGACCCAGTTCCGCTTGAATGAGCACCAACCGAACCGCTTCAGTTCGAATCCGACGACCTTGTTGGGCAAGGTTGGGAATTTTATATCTCACTTATTTAAACAGTCCCCAAGTTTGGAGGTGCTTATCAACTGTCACGACAGTTTAAGCATCTCATCGCCGAAATGAAAGCATCTCTCGCCTCATCTGTTATCAGGCAAACAGTTCACTGGGTTGGTTGATAAATATTTATTCGCGCACACCTTCGGTGTGGGAACGAGAGTGAGGCGTGCTGCTGTTATGCTGCAAAACATACGAGCTGCCTTGAAATATGGTGATGTATGCGGCCATATAATTTATCCAGCTGTTCTGTGTCTTCGCATTTGTGTATTATTTCCATAATACAGTCCTCATTAGTCCAGTTATCTAGGTGGACAGTGGGCAGTGAGCAGCGTCAGTCAAAAGTCGTAAATCGGCTTCGATTAATCAACCTAATGCGCGACCAGTCGCGACTACGCTTCACTGGCGCACACATTGTTTTCGTTTCGTTTCTGCACACCACCGCCATAGCGTCTTGATTAGCATACGCACCGACTTTTGTTTTTGCCTTCATTTGGTCGCGTGAATGGAGATGGTTTGACAAATTCGGCAAATAAGTGTCACTACTCGCCAGTGTCAGGCGAATTTGTGATCGTTCCTCAGTGCTGTTGGTTATTCTGTCGCGGGTATGGTTTACTTATTCAGCAGTCTTGTAAAATCACTGCGAATTGATGTCGGATTTTCGAATTAGAAAGTCATTTTGAATGAAATTGTTTTACGACTTTGCCTGCACGGAGGAGGGGAAGCGAGAAGTTTGCAAAATATTCTCAACTTTTACGGTGTTATCCGTTAACGAGGGGGGAATTCAAGAATACAACAACAACAAGAAATATGGCCAACACTGCTTGAAGCATATAAACACAGCTTAAACACGAAATTTTACGAGCGAACAAACTGTGAACTTTTGCGTGACATTCTTTTGCAATATCCCCTAGCAAGCAGTCAGCAGTGCCAATGACATTCCATAGAAGTGCGAAAATGTTTAGGTTGGGCGGGGGAATAGATGGCATCAATCTATAATGAATTGGTCGGGGCCACCACAGTGTAGTGGATAAGTGGATCGACGCATCCACGGAAGGATCGATCCTGGACACAATACCGCAAATTGCGACAAGTTGCCGACAGTCAGTTACTGGGGTCGTCAGTGTGGGAGTGACTTGTGACCGACAATTCGGTCGGTTTGCTGATGGACTAAAGTCGTACCAGAGTTCTACATTCATCGTTCCACATCAGAAATGTTGTGCGTGTATGGAGGTTTTGATGTTTGCGGAGCTCTAGCTCTGGAACGACTTGAGGGAACTTGGTAGATAGACAGAAAATGTTCTGAATGGGGAGATGAGCTATGAATTTTGTCATCACGGAGTCATGATTTCGAAAAATCTGCACCCTTTTACGATCTAAGCCAACGTGTCAGTGTTATTCTGTGTTTGAGTTGATATTGTTTTCATTGAGTTGAAATGGACACTTTTACAGAGGATTGTCAAGGATAGAGTTATTATGGGATCGATTGAAAATATCTTAGTTTGTATAGGTAGGCAGATAATTGGGTTCCCTGTCGGACCTAATGCTGTGGCTCACTTAGACCAAAGTGTTGCGTCCATTGTGCCCTTGCTTGGGACCTACTTTAGTCCTAGCACCAACCAGATCCACATGTGAATCTTAGAAGATTTCGCTGCTGCTTAACTCATCCAGCTCTTCGATGAAGTACATTCCTAGAAGCTGCATCGGTCCTCAGTCACAGAATAGATGTTGAAGAGATTCTGTTTCTTCCTCATCTCAGCAGGTTCTGTAAAAGTTGATATGCAGTAAGTTCCATTGCATGTGTACAATGCCCGGTAAGGACTCCTGTCTTGCGACTAAAGCCGATCAATGATGTTGAACTCTTTTTACTCAGCGTCGGCCATAGGACTCTCGCCGGTTCTCCAATACTCAGACAAAGCCACCGAGCTCTGTCTCTGTCCAGGGCTTCGTCGTCTATAAAGGGCTTGCTAGAGATTCTCTCAGCTCCGATCCCTTCTTCGCAAGGCTGTCCACCTTTTCGTTTCCTTGGACTCCAGTATGCCCCGGCACCTAGCAAAGGGTCACTGCGTTTATATGTCGCTGATGCTCTGTCAGCACAGAATAACCATTTCCGATGTCAGAATGTCTGATGATATGGCCTTTATTGCCGGTTGGACTAGTTTAATTAAAGAAATGATGAGTCCGGGGTGGACTTGATCTTCAACCAACAAGTCTCTCCAGCTAGTGCCATTTCTGGCTATCTGCATATTCTGTTCTGATACTAGACGCGGGCGTCCTCTGCTGCGTTGTCCCATAGGGTTGGAGTCGAAGATGTGGACCTCAATGAATCAGCCCAACGAATCAGCCTTCCTCAAAATTCTGGGAAATTATTAGTCGTCGCTGATGTTCTCTTTAACTCTCTCAAATTCAAAAGATGCATGTCTGTTCACATTAATACGGTGCTCTGCCGATTCAGTTCTATGGCTGGTCGACGATTGCATCCATGGCCAGTAACATTTCCATTGGTCTTTCCTTTCTGGAACCACTGTCAATGCATCAAAAACATTTTTTCTAACTTCTCTGCTCGTCGGTATTCTCGACTCATAGTTAAACAAGAACACACACACGTTCGTCAGAGAATCTCGGTCCTAATCCGCCCTGGTGTTTACCGCCACCTCCAGGAGTAGACATTCATTGACTATAACCAATGACGGCCTCGTTTAGGACTCTGCTCCACAAGCATAGATTCTCCTCACATCTAATAGTCGTCGCTGATGAATGATTTTATCTGCTGTTAATTTCGAACATGAAGCTCTAAGTAATCCTTGAATAACTAAATATGATGACATCAGTTGTAAACGCCACGGAATCTGCTAAATTACTTATCACCATTTCGCTCCATCATCCTCTTTCAGTGCCGTACAGCTGCACTTTAAGATACCCAGTGGAACTGTAGCAGATACTTTAGAATGGGAATTATTTTTTTGCCAAATTTTAAGCATGCTCCCCAATTGTCGACCCGTTTCCAAGAAAGGTGGAATGAAGTAAAACAACATTTGCACAAGCAATTTTATAGTAATTGCGTTGAAAGATGTTGTCATTGCCACTTTCTTGCAGAGTAGGGAACCATTCCGTTCAAAAAAGTTGTTGAAGCTGCCAACAATCACTCAGCAGTTATTGGAGAGGAGTGCCCAAAAGAAATTGCCATCATTCGCAGATTTCGAACATTGGAAGCTGAAGCGAACCATTAAGAAAAACCAAGCAAACCTGAGGTCAAGGGAAACAGGCGAACGGAAACACAATACAGCTGTAGTGTATGCAACCAGTGTATGTCTCTGATTACAAGAGCACATACCATCCATCAAAACATTGGTCCTTCGGGCCGGACTTCGGCAGAAGCCTCTGCTTCAGTTTTCAGTTGGTGAACAGCATTTGTAGGCACAGTTGGTGGGGAAAATGCTGATGCTGGTCTACCCAAAGCAGAAGCTGTCTTAATAGGAAGGGAAGCGAAAACGTGCAGAGTTCTCTCTGAAGCGGACATCTAGCTACTTTCAGACAACGACACCTTGAAACCTTCTTCTTCGAAGACCTCAGCAACTAAAGAGGAGCATCCGTCGACAGTAGATTACGCTTCAATAAAAGCGCATGTTCATGGCTTGCAGTTGGATACATTCACTTCCGCCGATCCACGTGGCAGTACAACGGAAATAGTATGGTCCAACTGCGGGAGTATAACAATTTGTATTTAAACGGCAGAGAAAATCTGAACAACAAAGGAAATCTAAAATTGTGGGCAATTTCCCGTTAAAGAGGATTCAGAGACATGCTGCAAGGGCAATGACACAAGAACTTGAGCCCCTCGTTTAACTACCCCAATTTATAATACCACCAATAAGTACGTCACAACATTTCCACACCTCCTCACACACGATCTGATTCATCATCGAACAGAGGTGTCACTCGTCTTCCCCATCGCTCAGGTGAAATGCATACAAGCGGCACAACTACGACTACACTGTCAATCAGAGCTTCGAGGAGGTTTTCCAGAAGTGGGTCCACAGACTGCAAAAAACCACCTCTGGGTATTCCCTATCATTGCGTCTTAAAAGAGAGATAAGCGTTTACTTATCATCCATTCCTCTGCCACAACCAGCGAAGAGCAAACATTTTTACTTTGTGTCGAATATACACAATCGAACCATCACATCCTGTACCAGTAGAAAAACGTAAACACCATCTTCCGTCCCTCAGCTCAGGCGAATATTCTGCCAAGTCAGTGACTGACTGACAAGAATTCCCCAAGCCCAGTGCTCCACCCATCAGAAAGAACTCCCACCTCGATGCAGACTAAATTCGAACTCCGAACGACCTTCGGCGCACTTCCGATTGAGGCAAAGCCCACCGCGCAAATGCACCTGCTGCTTGAACACTCGCCTCACGCAAAACTCCTCTCTCACTTCCACTCTCAATGTGTATCACACAATTACAACGAGAACGCGGCGAAGTCATGTTACAGCGGCGAGAAGCGAGCGAGAAGGAATTTAGGGAACCACCGCTTCACACACACACTCGCATAACTCTCCAGAGCGGGCCGGCCGGGCGCGATGTACGCGAATTGCAAAACAACTGAGAACCTCGCAAGCGATAAGACGATGAACAGGAAAAAAAGCACAGAAGAAGAACACCAAGAATAGGAAAGAGAATGGCCACCGCTCTGGTGTGGTGACTGGTGCCATGTAAGTAGGGTGTAGTTGTAAGTGGTATGGCGAATTCGCCAAAACCCCAGCAGAGAGTGCGGCCAAAGAGAAAGAAGACCGCAAGCAGATCAAAACAGAACAGAACGAAAAAAAATGAGTAAAAAAAAAAAAAAAAACAATACACAACCCGGGATTCTTTTGCGTGGTTCAACGAGCGCCGCCGCTTTGGACTTGGATGAGCTCTGCTCAGCCGGGGCACAAAAGGTATATAAGAACCTGCCGCAACCACCAATTGAGCAATATTTGCGACGGGACTGTGGGATCGCGTCGAGGTTCTAGAGTGAAACACTGGCAACAATCCGCGACTGGACCTCAGTGGTGCAAAGTGAATGCAACCCCTAAACGAAGTGAAGTGTCCCGCGATCAAATTTTCATTCGTACGTTCTACGTCCAGCAGTTCGGACAGTGCTTTCGGTGTGTGTTTGCGCGTTTTCCGGTTTCCTTTTGGATTATTACAAGGATAAGTCAGGATTTACACGCTCGTCCACAAAAAAAAAAAACAAAAAAAAACAAATCCATTTTCAAAATAGTGCCAACGACTGTTCAGTGATCAGCTCAGAGGACGAGCGAAAAATATAAAATATACACCATCAGGCAGCCAAGGACGCCCCAGCAACCCGCTCAAGGACATTGTCCACCAGCCGCTGACGGACGGAATAAAATTTCGCATAACTCACTTCAGGTATGTCTTTTCCGCTGAACGAAATCTCGTTGGTTCCCAGCCACCGGCAGTGGGCATCGAGCACGAAAGCTCTATGGTGCCACGGCTCTATGGCTACCACACCAGCGCGCACATAAATTCAGTGTCAGGACGATAAATCAATCAGCCGGGCCACAGTGTTGACTAAATGAACGCACTGGCTGCCCCGCTGACTGTGCTACATGTAAACGTCGCGTTGTTTCGCTAAGGAGTCTAGAAAATCATGTCTTTGTCCGAATAGCTAGTGCATGACGTCCGTCCGGGGTGCGTGTGTGCAGTTCAGAGGAAGCTCCCCAAGCCCGCGCGCGCATTCTCATGGTTTAATTTATGAAAGCACAAAAACGACCAAGTGCCACAGGAATTCATCAGCGCCGCAGGCACACGAACAAGGCGTTTTAAGCTCGCTTTAGGTGCAATTGGTTCGTTGATTTGCGAATGATTTCTCTTCACCCCGACGCACAGGTGGGTCGGGATATGCGACGTGCTAGGAATGCAAACCACTCTCGCTTCGCGTTGAACGACTCGTGACAATGGACGTCTCAATTGATGAGTCTGGATGTGTCTTTATTCAGTGATCGTCAGATTATATGGTAATACGTCAGTTTCGCACTAGAGGCTTTGAACAGTGTGCGAGGTGGGGTTCCTTTATCACTCGGCAGTGCGGTGTGGAAGAAACAAAACCGAAATTGTTTTAGTGACCCATTTGAGTGGCGATTTTGTGTGCATCTATTCACGATGAAAAGGAGTTGAGATTAGGGACAGTGGGAGACCTAGATCTGGCAGCTGGACGGGAATATTTTGTGCGTTGTTGAAGGAAATCGTGTGCGAGTGAGAGCTTGTGACACATTGCTTGTCTGCTTAATGGATTGAGGGAGGTGTGATTTCTCATGGTTCTGGCAACGAATGTGGAACCTTTAGAATGATCGACATGATCGTCTGTCTGTTTGTCTGCCAGACTATGCACAGCTTTTGGATTTATTTCAAATTCATTCAGTTTCTAATGCCTTGGGATGTATTCTATCCGAGAGATCGAGGCTCGCATTATGTGTGGAGGACGACGTCGGTCAATTGGCCGCTTCTGGTGGTGGAGCAAATGTGATCACATTTATGCGACAAGCGCAATGCTGCCGTGTAGTTGGTACGTAGGTAGTCGTCCATACATTGAAGTAGCAAATCGTAATTACAGCTGTTCTTTTGTCAAATGTCCCTTGACACACAAAATACCTCAATTTTGAAAAAATAAAAAAAACGAAATTTTGAAGATTTAAAAAAAAACGCATTCTTCTACGCAAATGTATAGATATGCGTTCTTACGTTGTATCATGTTTCTGTCATGAAGAATAATATGGGTGGCTCTGTGCGTGATATTGTTCTCTCCCAAGTGGAAGGGACCTACAGATTTATGCCGACTCCGAACGCCCAAGTTTGAGAAGCTCTTTCTAGACAGGCAGTATTTTCTCTTTGAGTATTGTCAGTGACTCGAAAGAGGCGGGGCCGTTTGGTTGTATTGGGGATCGAACCACGACACCGAAGTTCGAGTGCGTGGGAGTTGACGCACAGGGACACAAAGTCACGGCAGCCGCAAGTTTCTTTCATTACTCTCTTTTTTTTTGAACAGACGTAAGGAGTGTAGTACGAGCGAGCATTCTCACTTTCAACCTCACCAAGAAAGCATTCTGTTCCAAACAATTTTCCAGACTTCTGGTATTATTCGAAAAATTTCAATTTCGAATGTTGTTCTAATATGTCGAGATTCCGATTCTACTGTTTTCCGCCTTTCTTCCAATATGTTTATTTAGAGGAATGGGGGCAGGGTTTCCATGTCGTAATCGCTTAAGCAGCTGTGTGTGGTTGCACTTAGGTGAGGGTGTAGTAGCTGACTGCTGGTTGACAGCTTAGGCCAGTTGTGTCACCACGCAGATCTAGTCGGTAGTCAATCCTATTGCACAAACCAGTTGGCTTCTGATAAAGCGTTGGAAATGACTGCCACTAATGCTACGTAGTTCGGCCAGGTCTCCTTCCTCCAGAGGAGAGAGCGCTGCAATTGCAAAGAAGCTGCACAATGGTTTCTTCCTCCTCCTCGTCTCTGCAACTTCTGCAGATGTCATTCGCCTAATCTAGAGGCGTGAGTTCCAATGGCGCTGTGCCCGGTTATAACGCCGATGAGAGTTCTGAGATTCGGCCTGCTTTTGATTCGAGAGTAGAACATACTTGTTGAATGATGAGGCATCCTGAGCCAGTAGACCATCTACGATTTGTATGAGTAAGCATGGTTGGCAGATCTCCATCCGCATAGAGTACAGAGTCTATGCCCTTTCTAGCGAGTTCGTTCGCTTGACAACTTCACAACTATTCGTATTATATCAGAAAAAAAACTTACTACTCATTCCCATTTCATTCGTTATGTTTTCAGCAATCGATTTTAGTTTTAGTACAACCATCATTTAATATTTAGTACAAATACGAGAGATTAAACTTCTTAACATAATTACATTATTTGATTGAATTAATACGATCGGAAATAAACTTTTTTTATGTAGCGTATGTGCTTCAACAAACACTGGCAGTGTATGGCGCAATGATTCATCCATTTAACGATGTACCTGAACGTTTATTTTTTCTTAAGCGTTTCGTTGATTTTCAACAGTCAGTTATTTTCCATAAGAAATACCACAGAGGTTAACAGCTTTTGGCATGGACTTAAATAAAAGTCCGATTTCATCACATCACAATACATTTTGATGCGTGGTTTGGTTTTCTGTGTGCAGCGGTTTCTTTGGTCTTGTTCGATCGATACGTCGCATTATTAGTACATGTTGGAATACTTAACTTGACGATGATTACTGTGATTCCGAACTCATCCAAGGGGAGCGTTTGAAAAATCGTTGTCATGGGAGTTTCCAAATTTATAATTAAAACAATTATTTCCACAAAATTTTAAAAATATTAAATTCATATCAAAACGGCGCCGTTCAGACGCTCATTCTTTGACATAGAATACATGTAAAATTAGGTCTGTTCCAATTGTGTGTGCATAAACAGAAATTCGTAGTTGAGCAAATTGTCAAGAGTGGGGGTAAAAATCTCTTTTTGAGAGAGAAACCGTGCAGAAACTTGTGGAATGACTTTTCGTAGAAATGCACAGAATTCACGAAACGTCAAAAACAATACTTGAAAATTGCATAGAATGTCGTTTTTTTTATTTTGAATTTGACAGTGTTAAATTTTCTGCCACCAGAAATTTCTGTTGCTGAAATTCAAAGGGTGGGGACATTTTTTGCTCTCTCATGAGCACTCTCTTCTCTGAAAAAATCACCAAAGGAACGGCCTTTGACAGTTTTTCGGTGATTTTCGGTGAATTTCGCAGCAATTGGAACAGACCTATTGTTTTTTTAAAAATTTATTTCTGTTTGAATTTCCAGCAAAAGCCTTTAGTAGCTCCATAATAACTTTACATCGATAATTCTCTACGACTGTCAAGTGACAACTGACATACATGTATGTCATCCGCAACTCAAGTATCAGAAACATGGAATATAAGAATCACTCTTTAGCAATTCCAGTATTTTAAGTGATTTTTACCAATCAGCTGAGACTGAGAAGAAATATAATCTGTTTCGTCTCTCTACTCTGGTTGTATCCAGCTGTAGCGATAAGGAGAAGGCAAACAGTTCTTTGACAAGCTGGATGATTTAAATATGGTCAGTTTAAAAAGCTTGCTGAGATTCATATAGGAAGCTGGTTGGTTTTAGTAAAAGGGCGATCCTTCGGTGGGAATTTGTTAGCAATCAGGGATACAATGAACTTATGCACATCGGCATACTTGCCTTGCTTGTAATAGATTACCAATGTCTCGCGACTAATTTACCTGTTGTAGAAGCCACCGACAACTCAGTTAGCTAATTGGTTGCGTAAGAATTAAAGTGCTGTTCTAAAAGTCCGCATCAAACGCGTCTCTCTACTCAGAAGGGACATAGTCTGGTGAATAAGAAGGATGGGACAGAACTTCCCAATACATATTCGTCAAACAGTGTTTTACTTGGCTTGCAACATGCTGACGAGCATTGTCATGACATGGGAAATAAATTAAGCGTGATCGCTGTCGCATCAATGCGCGGTAGTGATCGCCAGTAATCGTGTCACCAGGTTTTAGCTCTTCAAAGTACACCGCACACTTCTAGTCCCACTAACTGGACAGCACAACACTATTTCCGTGGACATTGGTTGCTGGTTGACCTGGATCTACCCATGATTGATTGATTACCTCTCAATGTACTCTTTCCCCAATTCAATAGAGCAATACTGCAAATTTACTTTCAAGAGGTCAATTTAATCCGAATTGGCCAGTACTGTCATGTAGGACCATAAAAGCGCAATTCCGACGTTTATTTTTTTCTTTTTAAAATTCCTAAAGAAATACTAAATCAAGACAAACGCCACATCCTTTTAGCGCAAAATTGTGAACAAATTCCAAGCGACACTGATCGTGTGCTGTTCAGTGCTCCATTTCATTCGTCATCAGAATCTCACGTTCAAATGATCAAAGTCAATCAAACGTCGAACATATGGGAAGCCACAATAAATCAATGTTCAACGTGCAACGAACATAAATTTTATCGTCGTACTACTTACATAAACAGGCCAGCGACCTTCAAAGGGCCCCTTATGGTCGGCACAACGTTCGCAGTTATTTTGACAAATCTCTCCTCTCTGTTCCCTTTCAAGCATCCGGTTGGAGCCAGACGATTTTTTTTTTATTCTTTTTAGATTCTAGAAGATATTGGGTCAAATGATTTTGTGTCATGTTCCCCTGATTAAGGGGTTTAGGTGTCGTAGGGTTTTGGACTTGTGGACTGTTGACGCGATAAATTGAAAACTGAAAGACTGCTGAAGAGAAGCACATCCGTCTATGTCTTAAATTAGTCTCTTTATGTGGCGCTAAAGTCGGTGATGACTGGGGTTTCAATCTCCATCGCTCCTTAAGTTAATTCAGTTAGTGGGTTACACAGCATTATTAAGATAATTAAAACAGCATGTTTTGTGTTTCGTGTCACAGTTGCGGTTTGACAATAATTTGACAATGGTTCACACTGATGTTCGAAGAAGAGTTTTCTGATAGCACATTGCCGGCAAGCGTGGGCATTTATTGAATGACAACGTTTGACTGAGAAAAAAACTGAGAAGAAATACTCCCACGGCGGTTGTGTATCTAGTGCGTGCCTAAAATTACTCTTGTTCAATGGCTCTTGAATGATAATTGTCTCACTGTAGCCTCGTCGTTCCGCATGGTTCAATTCTCGTAGCATCAAACTAGAATAAGTCCAACTGCTGTCTGAATCAGTGTGTATTTAAGGTCTCAAAGGACATCTGTTTAAGTGAACACCTCGAAAATTCCATTCAAAAATCTTTCATACTCAGACAAGCACTTTCTACTTTATTGCCAACCAATTCATGGCACGCTGTTAAAAGCGTAATTATAAATGTGAAGCTCTTTTCCCTTGTATTGAAGGTTGAACGTGGGTAATTTCTTTGCTGCTTGGTTTTTCAGTTTTCTATTTTTGATATCCCACTGGAGATTCTTGACATATGTCAAGTAAAATATGCTCAGTTACAAATGCCATTTTATCATAAATAGACAAAGCTCACAAATTATTAGACTTTTGCATTAAAATTCGTGGTTGAATTGCTAGATATAGTTCAGCAAAACTGCCGTAACGTAACCTCAGGCAATACAAGAGCTATCAAAGCACCCGCAAAAATTGGTGCAGTTTGTACAGCGGAATTATGAACCCGTATTTTATTTTTTTCCTGCTCAAAATAAACGAGCTCAGTTTGTCTCAACAAGACGAAAGACGAGGACCTATTGAGAAATAAGTTGGAAGAGGAATTTATCCCTGGTTTTAGACTTAGATCGTGCGATGTGACGCATTTACACAATTTTTTTTATGGAAATGCAGAACTTCGATAAGTCGAACTGCGGTAACTCGACTATTTCATGACTCGAATAAAATAGGATGGAAATAGAAACAAGACAGAATTTTACAATTAATTTTTATTCGATAACTGGAACATATTACTCGAATATCTTAATAAATTGAAAAGATTATTTGGCGTCGCTTTATTAAGTTGAATTCAGAAGGGAAATTCCCACATTCTGCATGGTTTTACAAGTTACCCTTATGATGCATCGTTTTACCTTTATTTTGATCGTTAATTGAAGAAAAAGCGTTAAATATTTGTCTAAGCTTGATAACTCTGAATCACTTTTTTCGTGGCAATGATGGTTCGAATTATGGAAGTTCGGCTGTACGTAAGCCGCCAGCGTCAATTTCTGGTTTGAAAGTCAACATAACGCACATAAGTGTTATTATCGAGATACCAGCCAGTATACTCGCAGAAGTAACTCAAAATTTAACCCTTCATTTGGGAAACTTAAACCGTTGTCGTATAGGTCAACATTAATATGAGATAATCTTGAAAAAGTAAATACCAATCATTACAAACTTTTGCAATTTTCCTTTGTTTCTTTTGACAAATAAAAACCAAACGTTTATGAAATCGCCCCGCGCTTGTATTGTGAGTGTGTCTTATGCGCCGCAGTGTTGATCCCTGAAACATGCTTTTTGTCTTGATCTCGACTCTTTCAAAACAAAGGCTTTTAAGTGCTGTTCCTGGAAATGTTACCAGCTAGCGCAAGACCAACAGTGAGTACCAACGATCCAGGCGATGGTGGATTTATTTTATTTACTTATTGGGCTAAACCAGTTATAAATGGACAAAGAAGCTCTGTGCCGTCGATTCCAAAGCCCGTGCTTATCCATTTTGTGGTAAAATAATGTATGGCTTAGATTTCGATCTAGCTTTCATTTCAATGTTTTGCTTGGATCTTGACACGGGATGTACCTCACTGGGAGTTCTACAATCTGCAGGACACCATCTGCATTCTGACGAAGCCATTTTGGATGACTTGTCGAAACATATCGAGCAAAAACTCGGCCGTAAGTTGAAGATTATTCGTTTTCTAAGGGGATTGTATGCAGATTTTTAATGGGTCTATGCAAAAGACCCACAAACTCCTGCATTGGTAGCCACAAGCACAGATCACCAAAACCAGAAATAGGAGAGATCCAAATTCTACCTCCCTTGCCCCTCATTTTCATCTGTGTCTGTGAATACGTGTGAAGTGTTGTGAACGGCTGGAGCTCTTCTCCAACTGGGGAAGTGGATCCGTAGATTTTCATCGTGGACAAGTGGTAATAATGGCCAAAATTGGATATCTCATTGCTCCCTTAAGTCTGACCGAAACGCAAAATAACTAGTCCAAGAAATGTCTGCAATAAAGCCAATACGAGTCATCTTGTGTGACATGTGGCACCGCCTTGTTGAAACCACATGTCTTCCACATGCATCATCTTCGATCTGAGGTCAACAAAAATTGGTTGTATCTTACATTTAACAGGCTACACCAGCGTTATTTTCGAAGAAGTGTAGATCCATGAAACCATCAGACCAAATTGCTGTGAACTCTTGTCACTTGCGCGTTTCGACTTCCACATATGTCACAATATACCGAGAAAATCCAAGTCATTCAAGCACGCAATTGTCGCTTGTTTTAAGCATGTTTTGATCAGTTTTCTTAAATTATTGAGGGAGTTGAATTCAAGTTGTAATTGCAGATGGCAGATATGCCAGCGTAAGACGTGCCCAAATGCTGTGCTCGCTGTGAAATCGACATCATATCTCCCTCAATACATTCACTAAAAACAACCACTTGTGTGCTATTGTCTTTTGGCGAGTGGAAGGGACCTACAGTTTTATCTCGACTCCGAACTGCCCAAGTTTGAGAAGACAGACAGTATTTCTTATCGTTGAATATTGTCAGTAACTCGAAAGAGGTGGGGCCGTGAAAATTATTTTTGTCGTACCAGGAATCAAACTTAGACGTCATAGGTCGTTACACAGAGGAAGAGCTCCATGATGAATAGGCTCCAAGAACAGAGCCAGTCCTATATTCCTTCGATCTGACTTCAGCACGATCAGTTTGACAGACGATCATGCCAGCCAAAGTCTGTTCGGAGTGCGCGAAACGTACGTACCACATAATGTCTATTTTTGTAGTAAGTTTTCACAATTTCAACAAGTTCTTGAAACGATCCACCTTAAACACGTACAGTCTCCGATGACAGCTCCACTTATGCGATTGAGATTGAAACAGATATTCCCCCACCTTCTCCAATGTTGTTCCCTCAGGTTGAGTATTTCGGTCTCCAACATATGTACACACACACGAGTAGTTCACCTCTTCAGCTGTAATTGTTCGTGTTTTTTCAACACTCGTCCGCGCAGTCAAGTGTAACGTAAACTAATCAAGCGGAGCTATACTCTCATTTGAACGATATGCGAAAAATTACACCTCCATACTCACATGTTTAACAAAAGCACACGCAAACAACATTTCTACACACACTTGACAATCTCGCTTCGTTGACAGTTGTCCATTAGTTCGTTAACCCAGAGAATCAGTATTTCCTCAAACGATCTTAACCGTAAAATCAACGCTGAATAACTCATCAATCCAATAAAACGATGGAAACCATCCACTAAAACAACAGCTAACCGCCAAAAAAACCAAAAAAACCAAAAAAAAGTCAAAAACACCAAAAATAAAACCACCTGACATAATCCGATCACAATCCCACCTCGTCATCTCGCCATGTCGCCGCCCATCAAGCCGCGCTCCATCCAGCTGACCCACTTATCCGTGCAAAAACAAAGCGAAATTAAATATTTAATAACCCTTCACAATAAAAATCCGGCGAATTATCAGTCAACCTTGTTTGGCGAGATTGTGGCTGGTGAACGGAGACAGAGCGGGCTAACTCATTAGCATCGCAACATCTGTGGCACTCGCGCCAACCAGCGACACAAACTACCAGAGTCGCCGAATGTGTATCTGCTTATGCAAATGTGGCTTCGCTTTGATTACTCACCCCCATGGACTCGCTGTTCGGCAGCGGGCGAACCATAATTCGTGAGAAAATTCGATGATTGAACGCGCACCGAGCGAAGCTACGCGCGAGCATTGCCCACACCGGAGGCTAATTAATTCGCAATGGATAGCACGTCAGTGCGGAATGTTGGATTTGTATCTGAACAAATTTCACAAGTTCCCCGAGCACACTGACTGTCTAACGGTTTGGCATAGATTCGAGTATTATTCGGTGGCCAGCGCAATTGACCATCTACTCGGCCGCAGAACATCCGTACGGGGTGGAGTGGTGGAGGTCAGAAGCGGACGGGGATTGTGTTCTTGTCGGCAATTACCGAACACTTAGAATTGTCTGATGGATACATGTTTGTTTGGTTGGTCTTTGAATGCTCCCCCGTGGGGAAGGAGGGGTTTCTTTCGCAAATATTTGCCCGAGAGCGGTTGGCGATTAATATCGCTTTTCTGTTGACCGAGTATGTGTGGCATCCCATTGAGAGAGGGTCCGGCAACTGACCTAACTTTGTGCGCCCGAGGGGTTCTCAGTTCTCACATGGGTCAGCGGCGATACTCGAGTATCTTGGCGCGGCAAAGACTGCAATTATAAGCCCTTCAAATGGATAATCCCTGCTTCGAGGGTGTAATATCTTTTTAATGACCACTGCCTCATCAATTTTTGTCCGAAAATTCGTATCCCTCGTTGACACTTTCATGTGCGGCAACCTATTCTCTTGTTTTTTTTGAGGTGACTGGGTGAGTGGGTCAAGTGCGTCGGGAAATTGTGTGTGTTCTGTGATTCATTAGCGGTCCCGTCTGGTCGCCACATTGGCTGTTGACACGGCTGTGCTTGGTGACCGACGTGTGGCGGTCGTTTGTCTTCCGACGGAGGATGGTACTTTCAATTAGCATCTCGTCATCATAATTTGCTTCTCATCAGAAATTGGGAACTAATTATTCTTCGTTTAGAGAAGGAGGAAGAATTCATCTCCTTCTGATGGCATTTTTCGTAAAGAATGATTCAACTCAATGGGTGTTCGTTTATTGAGATGGAGTAACCTAGAGTCCAAAGACCGACTATGCGTGCCCGACATTCTTCTTCTTTTTCTTAGGGCGCTACAGTCCACGGTCGACCTGGGCCTCAGCCAACATGCCTCGCCAGCAGGCACGATCTCTCTCCAGCAGTCTCCAGTTTCGCACACCAAGCCCTGGCATTTTTCGTAAAGAATGATTCAACTCAATGGGTGTTCGTTTATTGAGATGGAGTAACCTAGAGTCCAAAGACCGACTATGCGTGCCCGACATTCTTCTTCTTTTTCTTAGGGCGCTACAGTCCACGGTCGACCTGGGCCTCAGCCAACATGCCTCGCCAGCAGGCACGATCTCTCTCCAGCAGTCTCCAGTTTCGCACACCAAGCCCTGGAGTTGTATGCGTCACCTTGTGCGTGAACGTCCTCTGCTGCGTCACAGGCTCAGAGTCGAAGATTCTTCGGGCCGGAGATAAGTTGTCAATATGCTCTACATGGCTTAGCCATCTTAAGCGTTGGATCCGTAGATGGCTGGCTAGACTCATGTCCCTGGAACCTTATTATTCAATTGTCATCAACGTAAAGAGATCGCGCGCAGAACTTTTCCAAAGGTTCAAGTGCCTAGAACCCTGGCCAAGACGTCAGAAGATCCATCTTGATGAAAGTTCCCAATTTGAGGAGGCAACGAAAAACTTACTGAGAGACTCGATCAAACACCTTCCTAGCATGCTGCTTTCGCCGTTGTAAATCGACAAATAATGTGGGTCCCATCGATTCGTCAGAAAAACACGTGGCCACGTTACGCAGTAGCCAAGGCTTCACCCAGTTCCTTTTTTTTCTCAGAAAACATTACGGTGCACTCGCTTGATGTAGAAATATAGATTATTCCAGCATTGTGCTGGAGTATGTCCAGTATGTACGTCCGTGACTTGGATCTCTGGACAAAATGGCGCCCAACGCAGCACTACCGAATCTAATTTCTCCAAAACTCACCAAGATTTGAGCGATTTCTTTGCAGGATATCGTCGGGTATTGCTCAGTATGCAGCATGAGACTCGATCAGAAATGTTCCTACCAGCCATTGAGATCCATTCGGATTACATCACTAATTGCCACCCTTCACTCATTGATCACCCTTTGACGGCGACAAATGGCTTTAGAGTTCCGCTTTGAAATCTGCGTTTCAACAAAACCTTGAGGGTCCACCTTCGTCCAGGCTAAGTAAGCCATTTTTCAACTCCAATTAGTCACACGTCCTCAGTGACACCTGGAGTACCACGTGAATAATCCAGGGACGCGCACAACATAACGACTCTGTCAGCTCTGATTTGTGACTCGTACGACCACAACACTTTAGATTTACTAGCTTGCCGCCTGGGAATTGCGCACCACAACGCATCCCTTAACACAGTAAACAACTGGATGATTTCATATCTCAATCGGCCACGTCGTGCTCAGCGGTGCCCTCTCGAGGAATTTTCAAAGTCACCGTCCACCGTGCGCTCTCCCTCCCCTTCCGGCCATCAAGTTTATTGTAAAGCCTGACTAACGATCTGTGAAGGGATTATACTCGTACATTACAGCTCCGTGAATCGTCTTGACCCCGTCGACTTTGCAAATCACCGCACACATCGTTCCCAGGCGGTCCAGAGCTGCTGCACGCAGTGGAAAATTGTGACCAATTTGCTGAGTCAGCGCGTAATAGCAACCGCTAATGTAGATTTGAGTGTCGTTGGGGAAGCAACCAAAACGCCCACAATTGCGATAACGACACCGAACTTCCGCGGAAGAGGCCAACGTCCTCGAAGGGCATGTCGTTGAAGCGATTAAGATTCCACCTGCCTCGGGGTCGTCAGCCTAGACGCAAAGCGGCACCATCTGACATATGTCCACTTGAATGTGAGGCGTTCCCGCACGCAGTACCTGCGTGCATAGATACGGCAGGCTAATGACCGCTGTTAGCTGAAATTTATTTGGCATATGTGCGATAATCAAATGACAATTCGTCTTGAAGCACATCAACCGATCAGTGAATCACTACCTATTGACGCTGTCATGATCTGGTCATGTGCCAGCCAGCGAAAACACGCAACACTCAAGTGTTCAAGGAGGTAATCGAAACCAGATTGATATTGATCATCGTCTTGATTGATGATCGCTGGCAGCGGATCGGGAGGGTGATCGACTGAAGTGCGAGCATCTACTCGGCCGTTGATTAAATGGGCGGACGTTCATTAATTCAGTTTAAGAGCTCTTGATAGATGACAGTCTTCATCTGTTGGCAATACGTTTGCGATCGTTTTGAATTAATGGTAACAAGCTGTCGGAGGATGAAGTTTGGGCGTTGGGCCCTCGGCTCACACATCAGACGCCACTTAGCAAAGCACATACGAGTATTGTGTAATTTATTTAACTCGTTATTGATGTTCTGTTTTGATTTTGATGTGAACTGGTTTCAGAATTGAACGAGAGTTATTGGCTGTTTGGATAAGAACTGCTTTGGAGTGAATTAAGACCTCAGGCGGTGGAGACTTAAAGTGCCACTTGTCATTGTGACTGAAAAATTTAAGAGAGGGGCTATTCAACGCCTTCATTCAGTTCGTTAGCTTTCACTTGACCATTTGGAAATAACGACATCGGATCGGAAAAAAACTGGGCAAGGTCACCAAGAGCGACCAAAGGATGAGCAACCAGGTTTCGTGAACCAGTTTCCTTCTTGGAAGCCTCTTGGGTTTTGTAACTTCTTCTCAAAAATCTCGATCAAAAAAGTGATCGAAATAAATCCCTAGGTTCCCGCTTCCAATTCGATTCCAATTCATGACTTTCAAATCAGCAGCCCTTCGGAGCACTGCTCGGGATTAAGACGAGGGTTTTGTCTTTGACGACTATTCGACTTCAAGAGAACTCGGAGAACAAGAGCCAAATTACACATGAATTATGCTGGGTCCCAAAATGTGTGAGATGTTTATTTCCGCAGCCACGATGGCGAAAGGGTGGCTATTCATGCTTAAGAGAATTTGGGGTTCGATCGCATCATTAAATGCTTTTCACTTGTGTCATTCATGTTCCACGACGCATGCAGATTGATTGGGCTTTGGTCGGAGACAATTAGGATGCAACAAAAATGACGATTGCTTAGTTGGTGCTTTCAGTATTGCAACTCAACTTCAAGCGGACAGTCATGTGTGAACAACCTACATATAATTGTGACCTAGTCAGAAAGGACAAAGAAGCTTTCAAAACCGACCCGGATCCACTTATCTAAGTGTATGCAACCATATTGCGATCCTTCAACTAACTTCTGAGTAATTAAGGGCACCCCCTACTCAACGTCGATACCCACCTCAACAAATTAAGGAAGGTACAGAGACAAGCCTGTATCTGCTTCAGTGGAGCACTTAAAACTACTCCCACCGAAGCACTGGAAACTCTCCTGAACCTTACCCTCCTTGATATCTTTGATAAGCACCTTTGGACATTCCAAAATCTTACTTTAATTCACTTAGATTACACCTCACCACCGCACTTACCAGGAAAGAACTTCGAAACCCTGCTTCCGGACAGAGACCTGCGGTATTCCGGCACCATTCCCTTAGGTAAGCCATTCACTTTTACACCGATGGATCCAAGACGGATGATGGAGTAGGAAGCGGCGTGTTTTCTCGGAGGGTCTACACCTGAACAAATCCGTTCGTCTACCCAATCAGTGAAGCGTCTTCCAAGCGAAATTAATGGCGATTAACGAATCCCTGTCCTGGCTAAAATTGAACGTGATATCTGCCCGCGATATCTGCATTTTCACTGATAGCCCAGCAGCAATTAAATCCCTGGCATCGTTCTATATAAACTCTAAATTAGTAATCGATTGTCTCTTAATGAGATATCCGAACAGTTCATTCAGAACATTCGCCTCCGCTGGGTGTCAGGCCATAGAGACATCTCGGAAAACTGCAAAGCGGATGAACTCGCTAAACGCGCCACTTCACTGCCAGTCGATAGTTCTCTTGTAACATAGGTACCCCTTTTACTAGCTTCAAGTTACAGCTCAATAATCTCTAAGCAAAAAAAGTCAATGCCAGATGGTCGGCAGGTATTGCTTTTCGAATCTCAAAACAAATCTGGCCTAAACTTGATCCAAAAAGATTATCTCCCTAAAGAGATCCAAAATTAACACCGCCTGCTAGGCCTACACGCAAAAGACAAGGTATATTTTCCAACGACTTCTGCAGAAGCTGCCTAGACCAAGAAGAGGAGGAAAACACCTAACACCTCCTTCGCAATCGTCCTGCTCTTGCCTCAATCAGGAAAACCACCATACGGTCCTACTTCTTCCACAGTCTAAACGACATCAGCAAAATACCAGTCAAAGCGCTAGTCAAATTTGCTGATAAAACCAACTGGCTGCCATAAACCTCCTTTATCTTGCTTTCATTCTGTCTGAACACCCACGTGGCGGTACAATGGGCCTACTTTGGCCTAAGTGCAGTATTTGCCACTACCTACCTACCTAGATCAATGGTTGCCATAGAGACTTAAAGCCGCTCATAACTTGAACCAAAAACTTGAAAAAAATTCGACCTGTGAGGGCTGTGATTTTTAAAATTTGTTCGTTTCGAAAATTGAACTTAGACACTCATTGTGTGAGTTGGAGCACCTACTCATGACGATGTATACGAGGGTGGGCCAATAAGTGCCAAGTTTGAAGACAGGTGGCATTGCTGATGTAAGTGAGTGTAGCCGTGGTGTACTGACATCTGTCAAGCACATGGCCCTATCCGTTGGTCAGTGTTCTTTTCTGAGCCGTCGATGTGTAGAACTAATCTTCTTTCATTAACTGCTACCTTCTCCGGACTCAAGCTTTCGCCATGGACTCGGACAGAATACTAAACCAAGGGGTACAGGGCTAATAGTCCATCTTGTTGTATTTGTAAGCTGCTCGCTGTGATCTGGGCTTGTCACTTCAAGGCTGTATTATTAAGAGCCTGAGGGGGATGAAGGTCGCTCTTCAACTACAGCCATTACCGAGATGATAAGGATCAGTTGTGTTTATGGTGCTCCTATTGGTGCTCATCCAACTGATGTTTAACAAGCAGACCTTTGAATCGGCCTCAGATTCTGTACTTCTTCTCCTACCCTTGTTACCGAAATACTGGCAGTTTAGGCATAGCCGCGGTTCCGTGCAACCAGTACACCACTTGTGTCACAATGTTAAACTTTAGCAGCATCCACTTGGTCCATATCTCCAAACGCGAACAAGCCTCACTTACACTTATGTTCGTCCGTTTATTCTAATTTGAAGTCAAATCAAACGGACGCCTCTGCCTCCATCAAACACCGTCTTCACTTTGATTAACTGTCTAAAGTAAGACCACTTCGAGGGCTGTGATCTGATAATTACTCCAAACAGAGACCCAACATCAAGACTTCGAAATAATTGACTTCCGCTGACTGCTAGTTGTCTATCGACAATCTGATCTGAGCCCCATCTCACGAGCAACAGAACACAAACACCCAACCGACGGCAAAGAGTAGCAATTCTTTCAAATTACCATCGCTCCAAACATTCTGTCAAACAGCACACACGGCGAGCACCAGCAGTCAGCACACCAACTGCACGTTTGAACAGGTCGTTGGCGCCGAGCTCCCATTCAACGAACTCGCGTCGACCGCCGCCGTCGTTAGCCAGTTAGTTTGTTACATTTCTGGTAATTTAATTTGAATTCACAAGACTGCCAGGTCTCTGTTTGTGAATAGATCTTATATCCAAACGGTGAACGGCTGCTCCGTCGCTATGCACGCCACTAATGGTCGCAGCGCAGCGCTGCACTGGTGTGGTTCCCCAAAAACAATGTCGTGCAGAACAAACATATTCCAATGAGTTACTTCCTCCTGTGCACGTACATGCACACGAAGGGATGCCCGAATATGACTACCGTGGCTGGCGGCTGGCGGCTGGCATTGACTTCGCTGCACAGGTGGTTGCCGCTGCAGACGGCATCAGTTGAACTCTTCCTTAAGTGGGCCGTGGGGTGAGGTTGGCTGGGTGGACCTGAATGCATTCGTTCCCTTTCGTGTCGTTTGGGCATTCATTTCTTTTCTTTTTTCTCTCCTTGCCCTGAGTCAGGAGTCAACCTTCGAGTTGGTCGATGGCTATTGACTACGGTTTGGACATGCAATCTGGACCAACAAAGTGATTGCTGCCCATGCCCAATGCGGTTGAAAGTGAATGATTTTACTGAGTTTTTTTTCCTTCCGGTTTTGTGGGCTGCAATCGGTTGACTGATTGTGGCGCAGTTATGAATGGCAATGTCTGCGATACTTGGACAGTCGTTTGTCCAGTCCTTGCGACGTCGTTTGTGAGAAGAATAGATAAGACTGACAGGTTGCCGTGGCATTGAAGGAAGGAACTGTAGTATTGATGCGAATGTGCGGGGAGTTGGGACGATTGGACGGTATTTGGAGTGGAATGTCTTTTGTCGAATGGAAGAAAATAACTGCCATTGACAGTGTGGAACTACATCAATAGTGAAGACATCCTTATCAAGGGACATGCACTTGGGGATAATTTGGTGACACTGCGAGGTGTAGTGACTCTGTTATATTTTGCCCTTCTGAGAGTTGATATTCAAAATGCTATCCAAAAACTTGCACAACTTGCGATTTTGTCTTCTCATTCGCCTTCGCTACAGAAAAGGCGCTCTAAGGTCAAAACTGCGAAGCGATAACGAAGCGGATGGTCGCGCGCCTTTAATTGCTGAGTCAATTGGACCTTCTAAGCGAATTATCCGAGATCTTTGTGCAATCCTCCTCAGGCTAGTGCGTGAAATGTTGAGCTTATGAGATCGATGGAGAGTTGTTGTAACATGAATAGAGTCTCACACTCTCGGCCACAGCAGCCACAATTTCATCTGTGCGCATCGTACGGCGACGAGGACCATGCGTGTTGTCCACTAGCATGCCAGTCTCACGAACTTTTTGCACAAACATGCGCACAGCAGTCGCGTTCTTTTCAAAAAAACGCACAGTTTGGTCTACACAGCACTCACTTTAGAAATAATTTTTCAATATTTTCCACCGCTGTTCAAACATCATTTCGTTCCGAGGAGGTGTGATATTGACATTCTGCCAAGATTTCGAGCAGGAAACAGCTGTCAGTGTCAAAATAACCTACGACTTAAAAAAGAAAAACCTATGGCCGTGGCGTTGCGCGTCTATACGTCGACCCCTACGCATTTGAACCTCGGCGTCTGGGTTTGGATCTCTTCTTCTTCTTCTAGTGGCACTACAGTCCTGGGTGGACTTGGGCCTCAGTCAACAAGCTTCTCCAGCTGGCACGATATTTAGCCACCAATTTGGTTGAGGTCCTTCTCCACTTGTTGGCGCCATCGGTTTCGTGGGCGTCCTCTATTGCGTTGTCCCGCTGGTTTGGAGTCGAAAACTCTTCGGGCTGGAGCAGTGTTGTCCATGCGCTCTACATGGCCTAGCCATCATAAGCGCTGAATCCGTAGACGGCTGACTAGACTCATGTCGCTCTACAGCCCATGCAGTTCATTGTTGTATCTTCTTCTCCAAAAACCATCAACGCAAACAGGACCAAAGATGGAACGCAGAACTTTTCTCTCGAAAATGCCAAGGACTTCTTCATCTGCTCTTGAGACTGTCCAGGCTTCTGCGCCACAGAACAGGACTGGGATGATGAGGGTCTTATATAGTGTTAGCTTGGTCCTTCGAGACAGAGCTCTACTACTCAATTGCCACTTGAGCCCAATGAAACAGCGGTTGGCAAGAGTTATTCTGCGTTTAATCTCGGTACTGATGTTGTTTGTACTGTTTGCCTGGGAGCCGAGGTAGACGAAGACCTTAACTACCTCGAAGTTAAAGCTGCCTACGGTGACGTTCTGGCCGAGACGTCGATGTTGTGCGTCCTTTCTCGATGACAGCATGTACTTCGTTTTGTCCTTTTTCACTGTTAAACCCATTTTTGCAGCCTCCGTTTCAATACCAGCAATCGCTTCATTGACGGCTCGCTGTGTTCGACCAATCACGTCAATGTCGTCCGCGTATGCTAGCGACTGTACGGACTCCTGGAAGATTGTGCCTCTAGTGTTGGCATTTGAGTTTCGCACGATTTTCTCCAGGATGATGTTAAAGAAGTCACATGACAGCGCTCCCGCCTTGTCTGAAACCTTTTTTGTTGCAACAAAGTGTGGGACATTAATTCGAGTTCAAAAAATCCCCAAATACTTCGGCTTGAATCGATCACCGTTTCTGGCGTATCGATTTCGAAACCATGGCCAATCCCTAAAATAGGCCATCAAAATACCCAATTCAACACCGCTGTTAAATTATTCGAAGTCAACATCAAAATTCGTGTTTGGTTCGCCTTACGTTCGTCGTACGTGTTAAGAAACTTTGTGGTCAATATAATCAAATTCGCAGTTCCATTGAGCAGCAACGACTTCACTGAGTTGTAGTTGTGTTACGTTAATCGGACTACATTTCTTTCACGAATGACAAGCACTTCTCGAATAGATAATGGACCTTGTGTATGCCGTCCTATGGGAGGCCTAAATGCCGACAGCACCTTTGAAGCAATTCGGCAAGCACAGGGTGCGTTTTATGTTCCAGGTCGATGTGTTGTTTTAATGGCTTTTATATGAGTTCCAATTTTATGGTTCTTGATGGAATAAGTAGCCGTTTTAATATGTAGGGAATATGATGTCGGTGGCTGGCCTCTGGGCGTTGCGCCAGCACTTGGTTGGCCATGATAATGTTGCAGACTTCTGGCGTTATTTCAGCAAATTCGTTTTGAATGCTGTGCACAAGTAGCAGAGGCGTCGTCGTTGGTTTGTTGGCGGGATGAAGTTGGAAAGAAAATGAAATCAAGAGATCGTGGGAACCAGTCGGTACCCTGCTTGTTGACATTATTTGAACGGGAAACAAAATGTGTATCGTAGCCCGAGTTGTAAGTGATGCGACACTTGTCCGTAAGGACAATTTATCCAATTCGGGGGTCAGAGATTTGCCTTTAGGATCCTCAAAGCAAATTTTAAATACAAGATCGTCTCCAACAACGTGCTGTTATCAGCCTAGCTTGCTGAAGCCTTACTCAAGTCAGATCATAAGCCCTCTTCATTTAATTCCTTGCGCAGATGATTTGATAGTGTACAGGACAGGTTCATATATCAAGGACGAAGCCACTTTCATTCGGGGTTGCTTCGAACCGTTCTGGTGATATTGCGGCGACTAGAAGTTGAAGGGCACCTTCCACTGTGCCACTGTGTTCAAAATGGCGCAGTTGTAAATATAAGGCCTTATAATATGGGTGACGCTACAGTCCGTAGAGGGCAAGGTCCTAGCTTCTCAGCAACCACTCGTGTTGTGCGTGCTATTGCTCTCACTAGTGGAGGGGACCTACAATTTTATGCCGCCTCTGAACAGCCAAGCTTTTTCTAGACAGGAACACTCTGAGCTTTGTCAGTGACTCGATAGAGGTACAGTCGTGAATTATGATAATCGGTAAATGTCAGGTTCAAGCGCCCCGTCGATGCACCAATCCAGCACGCCACGATGGCAAGAATATTGTTAACTCCTGTAGAAGACGTTTCCTATCACATTCACGGGACTGGCGCGCACTTGTATCAGCGGAGCGCTACGAAGTATTGTATCTGGTGCACTTAACACCTTCATACGCTGAACAAATTTTGAAGACCGGTTCCAACTGATACAGCAGTGGGAGTAAATACACTTGAACTGTGGACCGACATCAGAATCGGTCACCCAATGAATTCAATTTTTATCGCAACGACACGACACCGATTGCCAACTACCTTCGCCACTAACTGTTCTTCCAGATTGGAATGGAAGTCTGACAATTAGACCCTGGGCGGTACTTTTGAAATTCACAGAGACGGATGGAAGACGGCTGAAGGAAGGATGAAGCGGTGGGTGCGTGCTATATCCTTGCAACTTCCCAACTACTGCAGCGTCCCTCAGGCAGAAGCCATGGCGATTTAAGAGGCATTTTTCTAGCTCAAGATCAATGTGGCACCCAAAAAGGAATTGCGGCCCGATTGTCTGTTCGTTCACAATCAAGTCCATGGACGGTGTCATTTTGCCATTCAAAAACATCACTTAACTCTGGGCTGTCCCCGAGATGGTTGAGCATTGCAATGTACACCTTATTTGGGTGCCGAGACACTGCTACATACCGGGCAACTACAAAGCTAATAAACTTGATAGGGTTGGTACAGCCTCTCCTCTTTCATCAAAAGGAGATCTACCCTCTTTGCCACTTGCTACAGTTCACCGTCTTCTAAATATGCATTCCATCAAAATACACAGTCGCAAATGGCTAGAAGAGATCACGTGCCTTAGAGCAAAGGACATATGGCAAACACTTAGTCTCAATACTTGCTCCGAATGAATAGGGCGGCACTTAGGACACATCGGCATCAAACAGGGCACTGTGCAATCGACACGCAAGCTCGTAGGATGGGTGTGTACCACAAATTGATTTCTGCAGAAGCTTCATGGATGAAGAGCAGAAGGAGACCGCATTACACTGCCTCTGCTCGCACAGTGCTGCAGCTAATTGTAGGAACTCGCATCTAGAGGCCTACTTTTGCAACCATTTGCGCGATCTAAAATGCATCAGAGTGAGCCAGCTGAACGGCTGGATTGTAAGCGAAAGATGTGGGACTTAGTATGACTTGCGACTGCTACTTGCAGCAATTCACTTCAATCTAACCTAACATACACACCATCATGCACTATCTTAGGCAATGTGCCTCAGTTCTTCCCATCGCTTCCCCGACTATCGCTTCATTCGAAATTCCGTGTCCAATCCAATCCCACTTCCCTCGTTGTTTGATGGCCCATATTGGGTCTTCACTGCCTCGTTCTCTGATAAAAATTCCTGAACTGAACTGCACTGATTCGACAGAACAGTCTCAGCTCGGTGTTCAGACTAATCCCATTGCTACGACTTATACCAGGCAACTTACCGAGAGCGCACTTGGCACAAATTGATGACAGCATGCAGCCTTGCTCTATCCCACTGTGGATCTCGAACTGCTCTGAGAACATGTGAAACCAGTGCAGTATGCAACATTTAGATCCTTCGTAGCACACTCAGCCAACTGTGGTCAGACTTGCTAAGTCAAAGAGTTGTGCTCGTGTCCTCTGACTTAAGTTGCTCCAGCTGTCGTCCTCAGAAAGAGTTCGGTGCGCCATCAATCAATCATTCTCCTTTTGCCGGTCTCCAATCCACCTTCTTGCCCGGAGTGTCTTAGCTTAGCTCCCAGTTACGAACGGATAAACTGCGATAAAAGCCAGTGCCGTAGTTCGAATAGAGCAGCAGTCTTCCGATTCCATATCACAGCAACCATCGTGAGAAAAAAATGAAGACTATCTGACATCATAAACTTTATTGGTTCCTCCAAATGATAAGCCATTTCATTTACTCCCTCAAAAGGCAGCCACTCAGAGTTATAAACGCTCGTCGCCCGGCATGCCACACATGAGAAGCACTGTGAAATATTTAAACTCTGCTCCGCTCTGAGCCCTGTGCGCCCAAACGCATAAAGCGTTGATGGCCACCAGACGTCTCGGGCGTAAACAGCGCTGCGATTCATTTATCTCAACAGATCTGCCACACTTTCATGGCCAGACCGGGGTTATTACCTCCATAAAACCCGTCTTCGCTGCCAGAAGTTCCTACGGGCACGGCGCGGCGCACCGAATGGGGAGTGCATTGTTAATGCTGCTCACTCAGTTGGGGGAAACAGCCAGTTCGCGTCCCATCATCATCATCCCTCTTCAAATTGTCACCACGCTTCAGACTTCACACACACATTGTGCGCATAATGGACTGAGAATTTACTCCTAAGCACCATCGTTCCCCCAGCGTCAGCGTCACTCTAACAGGTGCATCCAGAATACGGCATACCACAGGCCATCAATAATCGATAACCTTGAGACGAGGCACGAACTAAATTCGAATTCTCCAAGGCAATATCATTCCTTGGTCGCTTCCATGCCATAAATAACAACCGCAGAGAAGCCCACCAGCACCACCAGCACCGCCGCACCGATGCACCCGCGTCTATGCGTGTGTCTGCGGCAATGCGCTCGTCGGCGCTGGAACAATTCGCAGAACGGGGGGCGATTGAAATTCACTGTACACAACCAAATCCGGTTTGCAGCAGTTGCCCGTCAAAGTGTTTCCCGTACCACAATGGAAGTGCCACCAAAGGCCAAGCCAAGAGCTGGAGCTTCCACCTGAGCTGAATTACGAGGCGCTGCCTGTGCGCGTAGTTGCGTACGGAACCAGAGTGAACAGCTCCCGGCAGACGCATCATGACCACACGTTTATTGCCACGCACTGGATGCATAAATTCGATTTCTCCTTCATTCGACAGTTTAATCCGCATATTGATCCATCAAGGACTGAGCTATCCATCATCGCGCCGCGCCGGGCCGGGCCTTACGTTGACAGCTTCGGCTTCCCGGTTGTTCAATGCAAATATCGCGTGTGCAAGCAGTTTCCCACAACGATGCTGCTTGCTGCGCCAAACATGGATGGTGCTCGGGATGGCACCGTCGCGTCGAGACGCTTCGCTGCGAGGGCGCACCGAAGACAGCTAACGCTGGGTAATAAGAAAAAAAGAATACAAAAATAAAACCCCTTTCAGCTTCACTTATTTTATTTGAAAGCAATTGAGGTTCGAACTGTGCGGAGCTTGTTGTGTGGTTGTGACTCTATCGATTGGCGGAAGTACTTGATCTTTGGCAGTTGTTCGGGGACGTCGTCGTCGTCGGAGCTGTGGCGGAAGGGATGTCTGCGGTTGGAAATAGATGCAATTGATGTCGTTCGGCTACGCTTTGCTGCGCACACAGACTACACAATTCTTTTCACATTGTGCACTGCACGGCATGTGGATGGATCGAAGTGGAAAAAATCTGTTTCCACGGTTAAAAGGGAACGCGCCAATGTGACCCATGATTGAAAGGAAACGAAACAGTGTGTTACAAAGTAACCGATAAATTTGATCACGAAGTCTAAACGCAATCTTTGAAGTTCACATACTCGTGCTGGTTCTCACGCTGCTTTGAAGTGGCTTGTGGACTGAAACTTGATGGAACTTTAAACTGAAAATAGGGAAAAGTAGGATATAGTGGTTCTCATCCTCGCCCAACTGGGAGTTTGTGCCTTGGACATGGATCTGAGCATTTTTAATTATGTTTGGCCTTTTTTATGTTTCGTCTGTCAGTACGTTAATCTGCCTTTCGGTAACAGAGTGATAGAGCTTCACTAAAAATGCTGTCAACACAATTTCGAAAAAGGGGGAGTTTCTAAATGCCCGCATTTGGTGGATTGTTTTACCGTGCCTCTTCTTATCATATGGAACACCTTGATTCAGAGATCCATTTCAGAATTACAAGCTGGGTTATAGCGGGCCTCTCTACTTCTTCTGCAAATTAAGTTACAACCGAACTAAGGAATACTTACCCGACTGAAAAGTAAAGACTCATGGGAAACAAAGGAAGGTTGCTTAAGACAGGAATGAAACACCCAGACTATAATAACCACTTCGTTCAGTTTCGTTGAGTTTCGTTAAGTTTCGTTAACTTTTGCTTATTTGTGTGGGACTGACGTGATTGAAGATTTCAGTGACAGTAAATTGAAATCTCGGATTTTGATAGGAATTATGACGTAATGTAAATGGCCAACTGTAATAGGAATGACCACAGAAAAGAGCTGGTGTCAAATTAACATGTCAAATAATTTATACTATTTCGATGTTGCCAAATGATTGAAGGCACGTTGATTGAAGGGACTTCCGACATACATATGATGAACATGGCAGATTATCAGTCCATTTCGTGAACCGTCCACAATGTAAAATTGGGTGCTTTACGTTCTTCTCGGTAGATTGGGCACTCTGGGCAATAAGGTTAGTTGTCAAATTCAAACAGCTGTGATACTATAATTGCCGAAAGAACGGAATCACATAGCGGGGCGGGTTTCAACTGGGCAATCTACACTTAGTGCTCTAAGATAGACGACGGAGTTGGTGCAGGTGTATTCTTAGAGTTCTTGAACATTTCTAAGTCCTACTACGAAGGAAAGAACTATTTGCAATCCCGAAGGCATGTCGTCAAGTCAAAATACACGCAACTATTTTGCCAAGGCTGAAGGTTGCCATATGCATTGATAGCCAAGCTGTCATCAGAGTTTTATTTCCTTTCAGCGTCATTATAAGGCCAGCTTAAAAATTGCCCTAATGTTAGTTTCAAATCACAATGACATCCCAGAAAATGAGAAGTCTGATGAACTGCCCAGGCAGAGATCTTCCCTTAAAGAGGAGGTGCACATTTCACTACAAGAAGTCAAGGTAATATGTCTACACACTTCCTTGAAATAGCTAACCTCAGATGGGCAAGACTGACAAACTGTGCTGCATCAAGAATAATATGGGGAACTTCGCAGAACTCGTCGTGATATCGTAAGACTGGTGGAGGTATGTGCGAGACACTAGCCGATAGGAGATCATGCCGCGCGAAACTGGGTATCCGACACAGTACACATTGTCGCACTTGTAACAACATGAGAGGCAAATATTAACCCATTTGATTTGTGCCTGCCCGGATCTTGCTAGGGGTCAGACAGCGAGCGATTGGTACACCAAGCAAGAGAGAAAGAACTACGTTAGGTCTTAGTTGCAGTTTCTTTGTGCCTTGTTTATCCATACATCAAGATATAGACTTCATGTGCATCTTGTGCTGTTATGCCAGCGAGATTACCTACGGCTCTTGATTCTTATTTTCCCGGCCTCAGTCGATATTGAGGGTTTCCTGCCATAATTTCCGCACAGTTTCTAGCATGCTTCTTTTTAGACTGACGTTTAGGAAAACCTAACTGATCACTCTAGTCCATCCACGTTCAGCACTCAGACTCTTTTTTTGCGCACGTAGTCCATGTGTTGTCGAGCATCACTCCTAGATATATTCAATTCTATTAGAACCACCTTCGCAGCAAATTTCTTGATGAGCATTTTATCGATATATTCAAAGGAATGCTCGACGTCCGGCCGTAGCTAGTGCTGGACAGGTGCAAAAAAGTTAAATAAAATCTCCCTTTCTAATGCTAGATCGCAGCTACGGCCGTGGTCGCTATCAGCTTCTATATGTTGCATATTTAAACTCTCCCAACTGAGACTGGCCGCCTTCTGGAGGCGTGCTGTAATTCCTTCCTCGAACAACCCAGAAGGTATCAGCAACTCCCTAGCAGCCGAGAAACGAAGCACGGATCATAGGCTTTCGAGTGCGTCAGCTGGTAATGAGAATCAAGTAGATTGCGTGGATTGTCCTGGAACTCGAACTGAGGTTCCACTAAGCCGTTCCTTCAGCCAGCCCATCTCGTACTGGCATTGCCTGACTAGCTTTGAGTTTATGCAGTCTGATGCGATGACATGATGAATGAAGGCCCTTCTTTGTGGGAAAATACAACGCCTCCACTAAAAAACACAAATGGCAATTGTTCATCGTGCTTCCAATTTCGCTGAATCAACAAGTTCCATGTCTATGAGGTAATCATGTGGCATCCTCCGATCAACTCCCCTCCAAAAAAAATGCTCCTCAATTCGATTGCATGTTCGAGACGTCATTTAGACCAGAAGTCAACAACGAATAGAAAATGTACGAAGCCCAGCACACAGACTTAAGCCACAAATCGACGACTTGTGCGCACCGTCAGTGCCTAGGTAATAGGCAATCTGCTCATCTATTACCTTTCATTTGAATAATCCTGCAATAGGCTGGTTGTTTCCGCTCGCAATCATCACATCACCGTGAAGTATCTATTACAGGACCGCCACATAAAACTTTAAAGCAACCGTTCGGGAGGATTTTATTATCCGCAAGCTCACTTGCCATCCATACGGAGGCGTTTTAAGTGAGTGCCGCCCCATCGCCAGGCAATAAACACGATTCCAGCGTCTGAGCATTAAGTGGAAATTGATATAGCTCCATTCTAACACCTTCATCCCGGCAAAGCGCCCTGAGTGCGGATACAATTTTATGTAAATTGATGATGTTATCACTCCTTGTTCGCAGGCGGGGGCCCAGCTGTGTGCGCCCTTGAAGAATGCAACGATTCCAAGACGGAACCTTCCGCTGGCAATCCGATGTACTCGTACGAACGGGCTGCTGGAGAGGATTTCTCTATTCTTGGAGGGCAAGTGGTGTGAAAATGCCTTAAGTATGCCATTTGTTTCAATTGAAATGCCATAGATGTGCTGAGAGTGCTGGCGAGTAATGCATTGTGAACTGGGTGCAAAGCGTGGACAAGATGTGCGCACATTTAGAGTAAGCCTAGGTGTAGCGGCTGAGCCGTGTACATGAACTTATCTTGTGTATTTATCGCCTCCTGTTCCTCAGGGGCAGGGACATCTTCTTAAGGCAATTGCTCTTGACTTCAGATAGGGCGTCTCGGAAGGGCGATTCAATTGGATAAGAAGTGCGTGGCAGTCATTGCGTGCTGTTCTACGGAATGTGGGAGTCGTGTTTGAGGTTTATTGACTTTTATTATGTTACTAATCGAATGAAATGCTTTGTGCGCTTAGGCATGTCTGAAGATGCTAAGCTAGATTAGGATTGGAAAAAATTGAGTTAACGTTTAAGAAGATTTAAAGATGGAACATTGGTTCTGTATCCTCGTCCCATGCGCCTACCCATTCGGCCAATGTCCCTCAGTACTTCCCAACGTGTCCCGAACTGTCCGGCGTCTTGATACGAGCATTTCCTTGTGATAGCGATGGTCACTCATTATTGGCAAGAATCACCTCTATTTTAGTGTATGACGTGTATATTCAGCCCGTTGCACAGTGGTCCATTTAGAGTGATTAGGTGCACTTGATTGGTTTCTTGTTTTTTCTTGATATTGGGGTATTTGACCTCAAGCCTAACGATATTTTTTTCAAATAATAACAACATTTTAGACCTTAAGACCTGTTATTTTTGCTTCCACTGTGCGTTGATCGTATCACGGATGTCCATTATTTTTTACAGTGAAGGAAAATAGTCCCGGGAACTAGTTCTCACTTTAGTGAAATGGAATGCGACAACCCCGGCCGCTTGCCTATGTTTAGGATTTGTGGTAGGTGCTGATCTGTTGCATGTTGTGTATGCATCAACTTTTAATTGGAATGATCATATACTCGAGGTCGCCGAAAACGCCTTAAAAATGCTAGGTTTCCTCAATCGATGCAAAAAAAAGACGCCTCATTTGGCTTCAGTATATCGTAGAAGCCAGTTCACAGGATAATGATTGGACGATTATATCGACCGTAAAATTAACGCGACGCAGGATAAGCTTGACGAACCAGACCATGTTCTTCAGAATAAGTTTTCACAATTTGCAAGCGTTGTTCCGGAGTCAGTTCTACTCATCGTAAAATGACAACACGTACTAACCACAAATCAACTTCCAACTGTTAAATTGACATCGTGTAGAAACAATGTTGCCAGTTTAAAACCTCTAAAAATAACACCCTTTATAACCGCCTTAAGCTTGAGTACAACTCTCGTATCTGGTTGGGTACCCTCAATTCCAACTTGCACCTCCTAATCCAGCTAGCTAGCGATTAAGCTCATTGGTTACGACAGAGGAGAGTCAATAGACTCGCTTGAACACCGACATTTTGTGTCTTCTTTGGGCTTGTTTTATCGCTTTTTTAATAAACGATGCTTAAGTGAGCTAACCAATTGAATTCCTCCTCTCCATGTACTCACCCGCAATACCCGTCTCGCTAGTAAGGAATGCTCAGCCAATTTGCACTTCTTCGTAATAATGAAGTAATTGTTCCTACATTCTGTGCTGCATCGATTGAGGCAAGCACTAACCAGAAGGGGCCCAGTTTGGTGACGGCCTCTGAGGTGGAGCATGTTCACCATAAACGTCCTCTACCACTCGATGACACTAGCTTAGGGCTTACCTTAAGATCAAATAGTTTCGCCTGCCCTACAACTGCCGTGAACACGGCACGCTAGTCACGATACCATTTACTTAGCTCAGCAGTGGAACCACAAATGAAACGTGCAAATTCTTGATTTCAAAATAATATCTAAGTGTTCATATAAAATTCAATTTAACAATACCGGAGAACGGATTAACTTGAATTCGTAAAAGCGAACCAACTCTGTGGCTACTTAATGTGACCGTCACAGTGAGTGATCCCATGAATCGGTTGGTTCCTTACCAGACTATCTGCATCAGATGTGTAGAGCCCACTTGCGCCCGGCTTCGGCGCTTCGTTCCCGAAGTCCCTTTTTATGGGGCCTTGAGTTATGACCCAATACTGTCTTTACACACCGAGTCCATTGGACATGGCGATTTCCAAGATCACACAATCTAAACAGCCATAAATGTTCTCTTTTTTCGTGGGTTAATTACGCCATGTCGTTCCATTTGAAATTGGGTTCCAAAGAGTCTCAACTTTAAATCAACCAACCACCAATCATAAAATGAGATCCCACTAAAAATGGTGTCAAAAATTGAATTCACTTACCTTTCCACATTTACTTTCATCATCTACGACCACATTACAAAAAAACGTGCAAGTATAGTAAAACGTCAAATACAAGACAGGAACTCTGTTCAAAAGTTGGGCATTTAAACAGAGTTCCTGTCTTGTCGTAAATCGAAATTCTCCCACATGATCTTGTGGGAGACGGCGTGTTATGAACTCATTCACTTTTGATGAGAATTTCATTAACTTTCTCCCAGGAAAAGTGAAGTGGACTTATCTTCCGAAAGCTCGTCTGCGGTTACCACGGTGAAAACTGCCATATGTCACTAACGACGGTCTTGTTGCCCCAACGCATGATAGCAGTCTGTTGAAGAAATCATAAAATGTATGCAGTAACATTTATGTACGATGTCCGCTTAAGTGGTCACAATCTTCAAATACTCTCGTATCTCATTAACCGAGTCCGAGGTGCAGCATTTGCCGATGTGGCAGGATCGTGCCATTATGACACTCTTTAATTGAAATGACACTGAACTCTCCCTAGGTCGAATTTCTCTCTAACTCGAATTTTTCGTTCGCCATGTTATGGCATTGCCCTTAATTTTACATACAAAAAAAAATCCTCTAAATCGAACTTATTTTGATATCCCGTTAAAATTCGACTTAGATGGTATATCACTGAATCGCTTACATCTGCCTTCCGAAAGAGTTAAACGCTCGTTAAGTTTCGATGAATATGTGTCAGAGGTGCTTTATTTATTTATTAACTTAATTATTTAATGCACATTGAACATTTTCAAATTAACTGCAATTCACAAAGTTGGTTAAATTACACAAACACGTGTACATGCGCTATGGCCTTAAAATGGCATTTTTGGGTAGCAGTGATCGCACTTTGAAAAATATTTTTGCCGCAACGCTGCCAAGGTGTTTCTGTACCTCAAAATTGTCATCTTCTTGTGAAGTTCGCACTGGTGTACCACAAGGTTATACTATTTTCAGTGTTCATCACCTTACCGGCCTTCCAAAAGGGTTGTCCTATTGTACACATCATAGCTACCAAATGGATGTTCAAATCTACTTAAGTTTAGCATCATCTTACCATTGTTCAAGATTCAACTGCTAAAATAAACGACAATGATGACTGTCAACCTAAGACCGCATAAGTTGCAAAGTCGTTGTGGTCCCCTTAAGACTTTAGACACACACTTCATCTCTAAAATAGCATTAGACATAATTGCCGTCTGATGCCAACTCAACCAAGTCCCCTTGAAATAAAGTCAACAAATCATCACACACAGAGTCAACTACTGAACCAATATTCCTCGCAATCAATGCCAGAGTTACAACTATTCAGCATTAATGCTATCAACTGCCTCCGCTGCCAACCAAACGACATTCGCAAATCTCCCACGTCCTTCATCTACGGCCAGATCTCATGTGCAAATATTGATAAATATCCACTCCTAATAAATAAGATCTAGCAAACAGTTTGTCCAACATCCCTTCTCACAAAGCGAGTGTGTGCTCGTCTTGAATTTCCACGTTCACAGTACCCAATGTGTACTCGTATTCATAAGTCAAACTCTATCGCATTTGTCGTGTATTCCAATCGAAATGTATTCACTAACCGTCCTCATATCGTTTCTTTTAATTCCAGATTACATATCCACCAGATTGGGTAAGTCTCCTTAAGCACTTCACTAATTTATGGGCTTTGCTCTGCTTCTGCACCCACACCCTCGACGCTTATTTTGGATCAGGTTTCACGGTACACCTTGCTGCTTGCAGTTGCCATTGAATGTCCCTGCGGAATGCATGTTAATTTATGAAAATCACCCGGCATCTTTGTCTTATAAACGAGAATGTTCTCGGTTCTCTCCGGCAGATGCAGTCCTCATTTGATATAACTCGGCCCATGAATCTACGACGGTAATGAGATGCAAATCTGTTTTGCACCAATAACACGCCCAATGAACTGAATCAGCTTCTACCACTTGCGTGTAGGGTGGTTGACTCATTGTGTAGTTTAGACAAAAATAGACTCGCATGTTGGGACGTCGAATTCCTGAAACATTACTAAGCACGGATTTGAAAGCAAAACCAAGACGACATCCACCACTGGAAAGACTGATGGGAATTAATAGGTCTGTTGGTGTATTTTCCTAATTATTGCCTGGTTTCGAATTTGTGTGAGTCCGAAAGTGGAACAAGATTTGCTTTTTCCTACACGATGAAATAAATCTGACGACGTGTGCTTAATCGCTTCCACACGCTGTATCTATCGTAACAACATAACAAAGAACAGGCTCCAAAAATTTCACTGTGTGCTAAGGAAGATTCGATCGACAAGAACGTAGAACTTACATTCTCGTGAGGCGGGAGGTCTTTAGTTGGGTAGACATCGCTTTTGAGCCAAGCAGGGCCTTGGGCCATCTTTAAGTGACAAAGCCTTCCCGACACAGTGATTCCAGTCTGATACTGATGTAAATTTCTTAAATTTGATCTTGAGAGAAAGTTACAGATATGAACACAATCCTGCGGATATTAACGCAGCAGTGAGCCCCAACGTTGGTAGCGTCAATTCACTTGAGCCATCTTGATTCAAAGGCGCTACTTTACTTCTCGCACATAAAAAGGCAAGAGATTTCTCTCTTGATGTAGGCTACTGTACCATACGCCTTCAAGCTCGCGTCGGCGAATTTATGTGTGCTATTGCTATTGCATGCACAGGAATTTTTATCTTTATGACGACAGGTCCAAATAACCCTAGCGGGTCAATTATTAGAGCGATTGTTTGCAAATGTCTGCAACTATCCCAAATGTCTGCAATCTAAAATTTGGTGTTCATTAAACGAAGGTTTGTCCCTGGAACGAAACGAAGCACTGAATACAGCGCGCATCTGCGCGCTAGTTTTCTCTGCAGTGTAAAGGGTGTTTTCTTTTAGAGGTATAGAACCTTAAGTTGGCAACACTATTTTAACTGGCGGCCATTTTGTCAGCTGTCAAGTGATTTGTTTTTAGTTTGGTTTGATATTTCAACATGAATAGACTGACGCCTGAACAACGCTTCCAAATTGTGCAAATTTATTTTGAAAATCATGGTTATGTTCGAAATACGTATCGCGCACTACGTTGAATGGATACTGCAATAAACAAAACCGCCATATATGGAGTGATGCTAATTCTCAAGTGTATGTTGATGCACCATCACATCCACAAAAACCAACTGTATAGTGTGCTTTATGGGTTGGTGGAATAATTGGTCCGTACTTCTTTGAAAACGATGCTGGCCAGAATGTTACAGTCAATGGTAACCGCTATAGAGCCATGATTAAACACAATTATGATGTGCAGGAGCTGTTGTTTCAACAAGACGGCTCAACATGTGACACAGCTCGTGCCACAATTGATATATTGAAGGAAACGTTTGGTAACCACATAGTTTCACGTTACGGACCCTTGAATTGGCCACCAAGATCGAGCGGTCCTTGCCAACCGTGACGGTTGTATGCCAGAAATAATATTTAAATTATAATGCCAAAAGAATATCTTCCGAATAATTATATTTTATGTCAATTTAAAAACATCTTCTTTGATTTATTCCATTTCAAAGTTCTATACCTCCCCCTTCTACATAAAACACCTTTTATACCGGTTGATGTGACAAGTAGAACACTCTGATAATGGAATGACTGGTTCAAGGATGCCGTCTACAATCATTTGTTTAATTTCAGATGCGTGACAGACGATTCATAAGCGATCGGAGACACTTCAGAACACCTTCTCTATTGTTATCTATAAGAACTGTAGGATTATACCAAGGCATCTGTTCTTCGTAGCGATCGCTTTGCCTAGATGTCAAATGTCTTCTTCGCTTCGAATACCCATTGCTTCCAGTGACCAAAAGGATGCAATTACATTATCAGTCAGCGTAAGGTTAAGAAAAGACGAAGAACATAGACTTCTTACCAATCCCTGTTTGTGTCCCTTGTAGAGTCCATCCCAGAATTGTATTCACTGCTTTCAAACGACGCTGATATTCGCAGTTGCTTCCTAGTCGGCGGTATAATAGTCGGAGCCGATTAAAATGCTTAATCCGTCTTCAGAAACGCATAAACGCATTCTTTGGAACGCGGATCAGGAACTATTGGTGGTGGTAGTGGGTAGCTGCGTTAACTCTTCTCTAAAGTGCTGTTCACTTGAACCGCGTCTTGCGAACTGCGAACCTCGCAAAGTCTGACATTTCCCACACACGAACAGGGCCATTCGCATGAGCCGCGAACTGCGAACACGAACTTTAAGAAAAAAGTTATACTTTTTGGTCTGCAAAAAGATGCGAATTGACTTATCGAGTTTTTCTTATCGACAAAAGTTAGTTTAAATTCCTTCTCTGCTAATCAGTCGTTCTCTTTGCGAACTATCGAGCTGAGATCTTAATATGTACATCGTAATACGAGCTGAGATCGTAAAGGCTCAACTCGCATGAGCGAGCATGAGCTAGTGTCAAATTTCAACGAAATGTTTCGTCATGTTTGCAAAATAATCATGTCTACCCATAATTCGCATCTGCGCGCATGTCCATATGTCAGAAATTTTTTTGTTTCAATTAGACGAAAAATGTCGTGTTCAATTCTATGTGTATGGATGTATGTACGAATACCAACAGAATATCAGCTGATTTGCTCATTTTTCAAAACCGTTTTCTTGTCTGTGTTTTATCTGTCACATTCGCATATGCGCGGTGCGATTCATTTCGCACTAGCTCATGCTTAACGAAACATTTGCACAAATGCTCGCAACCTTTCATGGACGACATTATAGGTTGCCGCATAGGGGTGGGTGTATTCGCTCACTCACTCATGCGCGTTTGACACTAGCTAATGCTCGCTCATGCGCATTATAGTTGACCCTTAATACACAAAGAGGCAAACGCAATCCACAAATGTACGACTAAAAAATTCGCAATGTCAGTTTTCATAAATTCTTCTCTGCGAATGAAAAAAACTCCATATGACTGAAGTGTCAGTACTTGCGAAGTTCGCAATTTGAAGTGAACTCATATGAGTTCCATCAATTGGATCGCGTCTGCCTCTCTGTGGATCGCGTTTTCAGTTTGATAACTGTCCAACGAAATGATGTATTCGTTGTGAACACGACGAACAAAATCACTATCTTCACAAATTCCACTCATTCCACGAGATTCATTCAATTACTGAACCAATATGTCGCCAATTAAGATGTCAATTATCGATTTTGTCACCCATTGCAGACCACACGACTTGTATGCTTACTCGAGTCGAGTGCAATTAATGCAATCGTCCGAACGAACTTCTTTAATGCGAGCAGCACACATGCATCTTGCGCCAACAGAAATCGTCCGATTAAATGGAATGCGAATTCAATAATTCCAATTCATTTTCTGTTTTTATGTCAATACGTGAGGGAAATGTCAAGCGAGCAAGGACCGAAAGCCTTGCACACACACACATCGGCTCGTGGGCCAAAAAGGCTGATTTATGAGGTGAAAGAAATCAGATACGGTTTTCGCACTCTCACTCGAGCTGACCATTCCAGACAATGGATGTTCTTGTTGAAAACGAAAATCGAAAAAAAAAACAAGTGCAGTCTGGTTGTTTGCTGGTAGGGAGGTGCTGGAAGAAGCCGTGGCGACACACGCCCATCTAGAAAGTGGCATAACTCCACGCTCCGCTTGTGTCGGAGGTGGTGATGGAGAATTTCTGGGGAATTTTCGGATCAAGTCCACACTCAGAGGCGACAAAACATTGAGGGCATGTACACAGTGGGTCCTTGTATCTCCATTTGTGGACGAACGAAAGAAAATATGGCGAATTGATTGTATTCTTCTTGAGTTTCTGGCTTAGTTTTGACAAAAGAGGGATAGTGAAGTGTCAACACTTGGGCGGAAAGGCAATTCGCCCTTCTAGGATGATCGCATCCGACGGCAGAGGAAAGGCAGTCAACTGTCATATTTTTCTCACGACAAATATAAATAAAATGTCGGCTTATCTTGAAGTGATGACAGTATTTTTATTTGGCAACGGGTTTATGTTCGACGTACTACTACTACTACTACGACTTTATTTGGTCACTATTTCTGTTTGAATGACATCTCAAACATGTCAGTTGGCAATTGACAGCCGTAGAGAGGTGTCAATAACAATTTACTATGGGACTAATGTCGTTGCAATGTGCATCGCCTACTCATATCGATAGTCAGGCGTATGTTCGTCCAGGTCGTGTGGTTTCACTGAAAATGTGGTTCCCAAAAAGCTGAGGGGAATTTAGTTTCCATTTCCTTCGTCGCTTGGCCATGGCTACTGACTCTGGCAACTCATGGCCATAACGTCACAAGTTTGGATTGGAACCATCTAAATGTTCGCAAGATCTTAAGGGATCGCGCAGTAGGTTTTTAAGTCAGCGTCAGGAATAAAATAAGCTTAATGAAATCGTAACGTCAATCGTCATGCTTCGTTTTTCTTTCTGGTGTCTAGTTCTGAAAATTATCGGGCCCCCTGTGAACTGTCTCATAGCGTCACGTGACGTATGATGAACAGCCCTTAATAAAGCTTCCAACTTCAACTTTCTCAACCGGGTGCGAAGAAGCAATGAGCGGGGCAATTCTGTTGCTCTAAATACACTTCTTAGTCTTCTTCCGTGCTAAAAATTTGTTCTCGAGTCATGAAATGAAGAAATAAAAATAGGAGCTGAGACATGTGCGTCTGCTAACAGATGATAGTCGGAATGGACGCGTGCAATTTTTAATCCATCTTTCTTCTCTGATGACGACGAACCTGCTGTACATCGTGGTGTGTTCTGTTATGAACCAGCATGAATACATGAGCTTCCAAGCAATTTAAACCCCGTATTGAAGTCTTTATGTAAAGGGTGTTTTTTTTTTCAGAGGGGAAGAACTGAACTGAAAAATGAATTTAATTTCGATGAAATTGAATTTATTTGAGACATCATTTTATCGCATTAATGTTTGAAGATGATTTTGGGCGCATATATGGCATAATCTCTTCGTAGGCGGGCATTACAATGCTGGCTTCCAAGTCGGAGTGTTGCATGAAAAAGTCAGGGATCATGTATGACGAGTTGTCATGCCAAACCTCAAAAGAACCGATAACTGTCAATTCATCTGTCACAGAAAACAAAGGTTCCGCCTTTAAAAAAACCACCCTTTATTTGAAGGTAGATATTGCCCGAAAAAGTTAGGAATCATGGCTGACTTTGAATTTTCATACCCATCAGAACCGGTATATGTCAATGTAAATCAATTGTCATCGAAAATAAAGGTTCCGACTTAAAAAAAACACCCTTTACTTGAGTGAATTGACGAATTGTCATACCAAACCTCAAGCCTACCTTAGATCTGTCAATTAAGCTGTCACAGAAAAGAAAGGATCCGCATTTAAAAAAACACCCTTTACTTTTATGAGTTGCCAATTTTGAAAACCCAAATCACACTAACTGTGAAGCAAGATATTCCGTTCGCGCGGACTACATCCAACCCGTGTGTCAACAACGAAATTGTGTGTAAAACGTGCAAACTAGAGCTCGCGCTTCCACTTGAACGCCTGTGCGCATTAACCTTAATCTGGTAGGGGCACCACAACACACGCATTGAAAGAGAACACCACTTGCCGGTGTGGAAGCGTTCAAAGATCCATACCAGTTTGCTCACTCGAAAGAAACGCACGTTTTCACATTCAAGGCACGCGCTCCGAAGAGTGAAGACAATCTGCTTTGCAAAAAGCATATCCCTCCTCCAGATGACCGCACGAGCAGAAAAGTGCATCAGCATTCATTCTGTAGTCAAAACAAAAATCAGTCACATCTGGACACGTCAGCTGTGCCAAAGGACCGGAAAGAATAAGCCAATACGTGCGCATCCAATTTCCCTACCAATCTGAGGAGCACTTGGGTCAGCCGACGAGTGGGACTGCCTTACCACGTATCCATTCGTCAGTGGCAACCCAATGCAACCACACTCGCTCCCTCGAATCTCGAATCCATCAGATGAGATGGCCACTGGAACCATCATTAAATTTATGTACCTTCGATTACATCGTTGTTCGTTTCTATCCAATTTGGTCTGGGCCCGAACAACAATCGGCATGTATGAGTGTGTGCCTGCAAAGAGGAAGTGCAATGGACACACAATAGACGGGAATCAGGCAGATGGCGTCTGGGCCGGCTCGGCTCTTCCTACTCGGTGTACGATGGGGCAACATGTATCGACCATAGGCGAGATGCTTGTTAGCAATGAATTCGCATCCAATGGCGATGTGTTTAGATATCGAAGTTGAAATGTTTGTTGGGCCACAGCTAGGTAGCACATCCGCTTAACATATTGCCGTCGTCATCATCAACTCCATCATCAGCATCGCATCGTCATTTCGGAGTGTGTATCGAAAGTGGGTAGTGCCAAGCAATGGATTGATGTTGGGTTGCGAAGGCTTGACAGAACACAGATGTGTAACACAGTCTCCATTATGCGGTGTGTGTATTCGACACATAAATGGCAGAGCAGTTGACAAGAACGGACTTCTGTGGCACAGACAACAACACCAACAACAACAACAGCAACCCATCACTAGATTTTGAGATAGAAGCTATGGGTTATGGGCTCTATTCGACGTCAACGTCTGTCTTTGGTCAATCTTGTCGTGGCATCATGGACTTCAGCAAGGAATTGATTTGGAATTGTATTGAAATGCATTTCGTTGGCATCTAAGTGAAAGACTTTCAACTGAGGCGGTTTCACTCGCAATTATGGTAAAGATCTTGATGGCAGTCATTTCCGCTTCGATTTCCTTCTTCGATGGGTCGTATTATGTGCTTGTATTCGATTTCTATTGCTTAATGTAGAAATTCGCATAAGGATATGGGTTAAAAACTGTTATCGACTGTGTATTGAGAGGTGCGAGGGCGCGTCGATTAAGTAGAGCCGCGTACAGATACAAGGAACCTGAGAAATATGTTTCCCTTTGTAATTCCATTCACTTTTTAATTTCAAAGATAATTGACGTGCATTGAAAGAGCACTTCCATTAACTTCTGAACCGAGTCAACATTTCACCGCTGTCAGTTCTCGAAGCTCCCTTCACTTCCGAATGAACTCAGCTGACTTTGAACAAACTGACAGACGGAAAAGCACCTGGAGCCAGATAGATTCACTGCAGAGTTGTAGAAACTGAATAAATTCTGGACGTATGGCACGTCGGTTCAAGGAATCAATTACACTCCCGCCATATTCACAATAAAAAGTAGATTTATCTGATTATTGCGGAATCTCGTTTCTCAGTGCGTCATACAAGGTCTTTGTTTCAATCGAAAGCAATCGCCTTTGTGAATGGATAAAGGAAAACAATGATCTCAAAGATTTCCAAGCGAGAATTCCAATCGATAAAATGTTTGTTGCATAAGTAAGGTAAGGCTAGGTAGATGGTAGACCACGTCTCACCTAGATCCTGCTGGTGCCTGCTGTGTAATGTCTAATCTTTACACCCTTCCTCGTACCATGATAGTGTGTTGCACAGCCATCCTGAACTCCTTATGAATCTGAAAAGAGATTTTAGTGAGAATTTTAGTTTGATCATGCAGATCTTAGAAGAAATGTTATCCCTCTATATGTCTTAACTGAGGAACGAAGAGTATCCTCTTTCATATCTTTGTAGCCACAGCCTCTGCATATGATGTCATTGGTTAGTCCCATTTTCATTTAGTGACAGTTAGTGACAGTCACACTGAAGAAGTTTGTCGGTTTGTGCACTGTTCAACTGTTGGTTGTCTCGCACGTAGGTAAAATTAATCCAATTTTGTTTTTGAATTACTTTTGTGTGATGGCAATCTTTATTTGGACCTTTTCATTTTTTTCTGTTAAGTGGAAGAGATGATATCCGCCAAGTGGCTGCCGCTAGTGTTGATACACATTTGTGCTCGTTTTATCGCATTTTCCATGACTCCGCAAGATTTCCGGTGGTAATTGCTCGCATTCCTGTCGAATATTCTCCTTAAGAGCTGCGATTGCCTGAGGCTTGTTGGCATAAATTCGCGACTATAAGTAGCCCCAAATAAAAAAGTCTTGGATGCTTAAATCGAGCTACCTTGCTGGCTATGCCAAACCAGGAAACGCTTTCTTTACAATATCCATTGTGGCTAGTGCTGTGTGTTCGGTTGCACCATCATGTTGAAACCACATATTCACCGAAGCCCGCTCATCCAATTCCGCCAGTAAGCAGTCGTTTATCATGCCCTTGAGCGATCGCCAGTAATAGTGACCGTATCGCCGATGGCGTTCTCAAAAAAATGCGGCCCAATCACCTCTCCCGCAAACGCCGCACCACACAGTGGCTTTGAGTAGATGTATTGGCTCTTCGTACGTCACACTTGGATTTTCAATGCCCTAGAAACGAAGATGTTGCTTATTGACCTAACCACTTAAGTGGAAATGCGCCTTCTCGCTCTTCGTTTTTTTCGACGCAAAATCGTCCTCTCCGTTGTTGAGATGATTGTTGATACTCTTGCGGTGTATAGCGTTCCACTGTTTCTCTGTTTGTTTATTGCTGCTGTCTAGTTCACAAATGTCAAATACGACTGACGTATGACGCCATTTGCAAAAATTATAGCATCTTTCGATAGGATGATTAATTTTGCGACACCTTGCAGTTAGAGAACTACACCTTCTGTTTGGCTACGATTGTGTCATTCACTTTTTTCTTGACATCCGCAAGGAGTGGTTTGATCCTTGGAGGGACCAGTTTCGGCCTTTTTTCTGGCAAGTTCATACGCTGCTTAATTGCCGGTTGTATCCCTATCATACAATAATGGAGCACTGTCTGTTGAGGATGCATACTGCTCACCGTTGACTGTAACGTGTCTTGATCAGGACCGGAAGCACCATATGTGCAGGATGTGGAATTGCTAAGAGGCGCATTGTGAAGGCTAAATAAACTTAGTGAATGCATTTCGACAAGAATAACGCAATTATTTTCTAATAATACAAATTACATATGTACACGTTTCATCTGTTCACCCAAGATTCCATTCACATACTAGTTCGAAAAAGGCCAAAACAAAAGATCCCGCCAAGACGAGCGAGTTATTGAAGTCCTTAGACTATGATGACCTTATAATAGAATTTGATAAAGCTAAGGCCAGAAATGTTCGCTTCCTAAGATGAACTGCCAGAACAGCGCTAAGTATAGGGCTTGCACAGGGCGCTCATCTAACTGCGACCGGCCCTGGTCTTGCTCATCCATTGTCCCATAAAACGCAACAAACGTCGACTTTTCCTGAAAGTAATGATATTTCGGCACTGGCTCTTGTACCAGTTTCTCCAATTGAACTGTGTTTTGTTTCAAATTGAATTTGAATAATTTGTAAGCGTTGCTTTAGCGTGAGTATTGATGAATTGCCGAACAAAACTAACCTCAAAACAACTGATCAAGTCAAGTCAACTGTCACGGAAAACAATGCCTAAAAGTAAAGTTCTTCGTTCTTCTAAAACACCCTTTATTAGTATTTTCGTCGAATTTAAGGTAGCCTTTGATAAAGTAGATAGAAGAGCTTTGGAAGGAGGTGTAATATCTCATGAGCTTGACACAGCAATTGTAGTTAAACAGGGTTGCCCTATGAGCCCGTTGCTATTTGGTCTACTTATATACGATGAATATGGTTTTTGTCGTAACCGTGATATTGACCGTCTTAGTCTCTCTGCAAATTGATGATCAACCATCTTGGTGTGCACATCTTGGATTATGGAATTTGACAGTGAAACTGAACAAAAGCCAAAGTAATTTTAAATCTGACCCAGATTGCCTAGAAATGGCACATTTTGAATTGAAGACATCGCGGTGTGTCGCAGAAGACACTAGATCCAAGTTATTGTACTCCCTTAATTTGGTCTAGGACTTAAATGCTGTCTTCAAGAATTTTACAACCTTTCTAGATGGGATTTCTTGATAGCCTTTCCCGGTTAGAATCCAAGCAATGAACCGATTGTGGGCTAAGGTGGCTAGGCTTCTACCCAAAATCTGTTTGATAGAATGGAAGACGCCTGCTTATAATGTGGAGGACACAAGTTAAGAAACACCACCACCAACTGGAGGCAGTTAGCAAAGGATCGTGTGAACTTGTTCAGAGGCTTGTTTCTCTTTTTTTTGTATGGTTTGCGCCAATGGATGTAGAATCTTCTTCAAGATTCTCATAACCCGTGCTACCAGCATGGACAATTCGCGGGCGTCTACGTCCTAAATCACACCTCTGCACACTTCTTTCACTCTCCCTGCGGAACTGGTAGGAATTACTTCACGGGGCTGGTTCGCAATTATGCCCTTGGCTTGGGCTATGTTTAAGGCTTGGCAGCACTCAACTGTAGCGTCAATCAGAAAATCAAATGAGCCAAATTCAAATCGAATTCACTCCCAACATTTAAAGTTGCTAGTGAAACCCGCCATCACTGGCGGCGCACAATTATCTAAAAACTCCGCAGTGGCCAAAAATCAATTGGTTCACAGCAGACCTATTTTGCATTGCATAGCCTTGACTGACCTACCTTTAACCGAAGCCCATAAATCCACCCAAAATTACACAAATGACCAGCATTGTCCGACAACATGGCCCAATTACTCGTGCATGTCAGAGAGCGCTACACAATCGGAGCCATCATGCCACGGTCTGTTGCAAGTATCGCAACTCGCCAGTGTTTGCTCTGTGTGGATGAGTGTGTGTGTGTGTGTCTCATCCCCCCTAGAGGGGCACTGACTGCTGATTACAGTTGCCACAATTGGAATGCAGACCAAATGAAGAAATTTGCATGTTTTGCTGTTTCACGGTGGTTCATCGTGTTTTTGACTATTTTTCGGGTTAAAGCATCGCTAATGGATGGCTGTGAAATGTTGTTGTTGTTGTTGGGGGGAAGGGGGGTTAACGTGGGGGAATAGAGATGAAATTGAATTACAAATTGGTGGAGGTTAAGTGACCCGGTATGAATTGAATTTGTTGCTCGCCGATTAAGGAGAACGTTTGTGCACCTAATGGGAGCTTGTCGCGATGACCAACTGCATGTGTGGTCTTGTTTGTGTTTATTTGTTTAGTGCGTCCTCTGGCATTGTGATTTATTGCTTTTTTAAGTTTAAAGCTGATGCTTGAAGTTGCTGTGTGCGGCGGGTGTACTTATATTTCCGTCGACGAATTGGAAGCTTTTTTTGCTTCGTTTTATTCGTCGGTTCTCTGTCACACTTTCAGAATTGTAATTATGTAGCACTGAAGTTGGTTAATTTCGTCACAGGCACATTAGTGACCACACGCCTCCTACAATGAGGTCAAGCGTAGCGCAGTAGGACACCGAAATTCCTCAGTTCGGACACAGGATGCAACTCGTACTGAAGCTGCTGCCATGCATGACACTACAGGCTACAGGGTGCCCCATCTTCTGTCGGTAAGACAATTATCAACGACTTGAGTAGACATGTTTCTTAAACGTCAATACAGTACAATTTTAGCCAATAATCGCTGCACACATGCAACATGTAAACAAGACGCCGAAATAGTGTCACTGCACTGTGTACATTGAACACATTCGTTCAGTTTCGTTAACTCAACGGGCATATCGTTGAAAATATCGTGGCCAACAAGCACCGTCTGACAACACAGCTCGTCGTTTGGTGTCGAATTTTGTTGAGCACGTGACAGTGGAAGATCGTAGACATGCCGCTCATCAAGAATTCCAAGAAAATGTGTCCGAGAATGTGTCGTTTTGTCAGCATTTTGGCGTCACTGAAACGTGCACATTTAAAGTGCAATTGACTCAAAGAGTATAGCCGACGTCGCGTTAGCCGCCTTTAGTGACTGTCATCGGCGTGGCAACAATGAAGAGGAACAAGAGTATTTTCACATAACAATGGGCGACTGCTCCTTCAAGAAATTGCATATTATCCTTGACTCTGCTTTCTCGGATATATTAAAACTTTGGGTCGGCTGAACATCACTCAAGTAAAGGTGATTGATGCAGGGAACCAAGGCCTCTCTTCTCCCAGAAATGAGACATGCCCATCCAACCCCTGCCCTTCTTCGATCCACTCGAGTGCCTGGCCACATTTGCATATTTCCCACACATCCAATTAAACAGTTAACAAAAACCAGACACTTCTTTGACATTCCGTCCGAATTTCGGCACTGCACCGAGATGCTTGCATAGATTGCAACCGTAATTGTCATACGTGACACGCTGTTATCAAAGTCTAATGAGTGTCAGCAGCCCATAAACAACAACACCAAGGGACTGCGGCCTACCTCAACCGCAAGTTTAATATGCACGTGACAACACACAAACTACACATCTCTGATAAGGCACGCTGTGATTGTGATTGAAGTCACCATTAAACGCAACAAGCAATTCCCGTCCAATTCACACCAGTAATGAAGTTCTGGCACGCTATACGTTCGCCGATGGACGCACGTCATCGGTGTGCGAGCGACATGCGATGCGCCAACGTGCCTATTTGCCAAGCGTCAGCCATCCGTCGTCGTCACCGTCACTGACGTTCGGCCAACTGAGCCGCCAATCGGAAGTTGAGAGACAAAATGCAAGCCATTACCAACGGTGGTTGCATCTAGACACAAGACCCATCGTTTTGCATGCAAATCGAGTTTGTTTTAGTTTATGGGCTTCGCCTTGATTTGCGTACGCATCCAACAATTCGTAGTGCAAACAATGGCGAGTGCATTCGTGATTTCATTCATTCGCATGCTCGTGTACAACCGTGGTCCGTGGGTAGATTTTATCACGACTGCGAACGACGACGGTGACGGCGATGACTTCAGCTGACGGCAGCGACAACCTTGACTTTGACAACTGGCTCTGTGATGTAATAATTCAAGAGTTCAGACACGAAACCCGGCAGAGCGGTGACAAGGTGACTCGACCCAAGACGCATGCACACGTTTCGAAAAGAAGTGACGATGACCGGCTAACAGATGCTGGTGCGAGCTGTGCCAGATGAGCCAGCCGACTTATGGTTGACGTGTGCCAACGCATCATGCTGAGGCGGAGAGGTTTTTTTTCGTGGTATGTGATACGTCCGCGTCGACGAGGTGATTTGGCACTTTTTGACGCATTTCGGGGTTTGTTCGATTGCGTGCATTTATAGCAAGGCGATAAGTACAGGAGGAGCTACCATCGTTAAACACATATAACTCTTGTGACAGTTATTTACTTTAATTAATAGTGTTTACATAATAAATACAATTAGGATCCGTGGAAGACTCAATGAAGAGAAGCACACAGTCTAACTTAACACTCACTTTACTTGGACTAGATGTCTGCACACGTCGAACTTCGCTGTAGCTAGTCCTACATCTCTCGGTCATCTTGACCAGCCTCGATACAGTGGTCTTCTACAGTCTCGATGACTGTCTTGGAATATGGCATGCGCGTTTATCACATTGGCAGCATCGTGGTCTTGATAGTTGATACTCTACCACGAGCTAACCAATCACCGTACCCTTTCGCGATTCAAAGACTATTCCACATGGCATATCCTCTCTGATTCACCCGATCGTTGGTCATCTCTCTTTTACTCAAGAGGATAGCTTATGTTGATATTTGAGTCGATTAAGGAAAGGGATAATTTGTATTTCTCCTTAGCATATTGTTGTAGCTCTCCTTAGTCGCCGTCATTTGTCGATATGGTAAGTATCCCGAAGTTGAACTCCTTCATCTCCTTGTTTTCTACGTCGTCTTCGCCTTCGTCTTCGTCTTCACCTTCGTCTTCTCAATCTTCTTGGGCCTCTTCTTCTTCTCGTTCTTCTTTGTTTCTGGCCTAGTCTTCTTCATCTTCTTGGGCTTCGTCTTCTACTACGAACTCTTCCATCTTCTTCTTCACCGTCATCTTCGCGGGTGATTTAGGTGAACTGCTAATGACATTTTGGTCTTTCCTTGCATTCAAGTCCGACTGCCAATCTTTATTTAACGTCACACTGCTGACACCCTCATGGTCATTATCCTCATCTCCGCCATCTTCGCCGTTTTCTTGCTCTGCCATTTTAATTATTTTTATTAAATTCTGGTCGTTTCTTCCAGAATTATTGTGCAATACTTCGTCTTCCATTTTTTCTCAGAACTACTTGCGAAATTGTCCTCGTCGATGTTCCAAGACTTACTGCCGAAATGTCTCGTGGTCTCCTTTTTTAAATAGTGTGTTTCTCGAGCACTGCGCCGTCGTTACTGTATTCTTTTGTCGTCCTTTTCCACGCCGCAAGTCCAAGCAGTGTAACCGCAAATTAGATCGCTGCTCCGCCAATGGTAGCAAAAAGTTGTCGATCGTTGTTCTGTAAGGCTGCATTAAGGCTCCGGCACATAGGCTACTTCACATGCGTCACCTATACTTTGACAAATGCCTATAATAAATACGTTCTGACAGAAGGTGACACATAGAGCAACGCTGAAGTCGACGCGACGGATGTAGGCTCAACGTTTATCTTTTCTCTCTCCTTCAACGTTGACAGTCGACACATTTCTATATATGTGATACTTCTAACTCTGAATCTGAAATTTAAACTAACGTCTGAAGGTTGGTTCTCGTCGAAGCTAATTTCAAAACACAGAAAAAGTATAAAGAATAGTACGTTTACACCGCACCAAAATTCAACATTTCGGGATCCAATTTTGAGTTCCCACTGGAACTTCAGCATTTCAAATGACATCTAGTGTCTGAATTGCTAACTGATTTGGGATTTTGGGTTGGGTTTATGACAGCTGACAGCAGTTTTTTGTTTAAGTGAACATTTGTGCTGAAATGTTGAAACTAGCCGAAATGTTGGATTTCGATGCGGTGTGAATGTACTATAAAGGCTTGAAATTGTATATTTATAATAAAATACAAATTCTCTCGTTAAGTCGAACTTCCCTCTAACTCGAACTTTTTGTTCGCCATATTTTGCCACGACTTGATCTTTCAATTGAGACTATGGAATGATATCAGCTGTGCGGTGAACTGGGTATTCATTGTGCCATCCATTGCGCGAGGTATTTCACCGTCAACGGATGCTTTGACGCTGAGCAAGTAAAGTACATATCCTATATAGAAATGTGCCGGAGCCTTTAGGAAAGCATGAGAGCACTTGATAAGCTGAGGAAATGCCTACGTGCCCTACGGAAACCTCCATGGCCGTCGGCACTCCCAACCTACCCACATAATGGAGCTCAAAATTAAATTTTCTAAAATGTTTGCACAATCATTTGCTTCAAAAACAATTTTAACAAAATCTCTCCCAATTGTCGTTTCAGGTATAACATCAAACACAGTCCTAGACGACGGCTCGTCACAGGCGGGCGCATTGTAGTTGGGCCCCTTGCCATTTGTCAAAATGGCAACAGCCGAAGACGTGAAATGGTTTTGGAAGGCGCTCTTATTGATCTCAGTGCTTAATGCGATTGCTTCAGGCGAAAATCTCAATCGAGGTAAGTGTGCACATTTAATTTGAAAAATAAATAAATCGATTCAGTTTTAATTTGTAATGACAAATGGGTATATCTCCCCGGGAAAGTCTACGCTAAGGTGTTAGGCCTCCAACACCTTAGCGTAGACTTTCCCGGGGAGATATACCCATTTGTCATGTGCGCCCAAACGACCGGCTTTTCACTCTATGAGTGGCACTCGAGACGACTTGGGACTATGCCAAGCCGATCTGCAGCTGTTTCGTAAATTTGAAAAAAGCATACGACCGAGTGCCTCGAGTTGAACTATGGTGTTTTCTGCAGAAGTACGGGATAGAGGGTCCTCTTTTGAGGGCTACTCAGTCTCTATACACAAACTGTAGAAGCCATAGCGCCGTACCACGAAAAAGTCCAGTGTTGGGACTTTATCACAGTTGTGGTAGAGCAACTTTTAACAGGGTGACCAGATTTAATAAATAAAGAATAGGAAATTTAAACGAAACAACAACGGCGTGATGTGTAAAATTGATGTGAAGCGAAATTCATGCAGTTATGTGTAGAATAGCACATCGCTGGCATTGCTTCAAACGGTCGTTCGATCCAATTTCGAAGCAGGCAAGGGGAGGCTTTTTAATCGTGAGCGATGTTGCTTGTAATTGATCGATGACTGCCTCTGCTTTTGTTTTTCCCTCCTCCTCCTCTTCCTCTCATTAGCCACTCAACACTTGATCATTACGGTCGCATTGTTGCTGTTGTTGTTCTTTTTTGTGAATATGTGCGCATTATTCCGGCAAAAGCGTTTCGAATGACGGCATCGAACTTATCAAAAATGGCGTAGACTAAGGACTTGAAGTAAATCCAGTGAAAATAAATGATGACCCAGTCTCCAAATTATTTCTTCACATTTTCGAGCATCGATTGTATGGCATATAGCGCCGTCTTATTTGAACCCCAGTTCGGATATATCGACGTTGTCCAGTTCGGGCCACAGGTAATCGGTTAACATCGCTCTTTATCTGAGCGTCTCCTTCTTCATTTCGAAAGAAAGAATCGACATTTCTGAGCTTTAGAATTCAAAAGGCGACGAATTGCCTGCGCTCTGAACGACCGACCTTACGACGAAATTCACTTTGCGCATGTATAACTAAGCCCGTTTTAACAATTTCTACACGTTCGCCAAGTTTGAAACGATGCCAGATGAAATGGCACGCCTTACTAAATGTCTTGACAGCTGGATGTCATTGTCAACTTTGACAGCTGGTGAAACATAAAAATTGGAAAAAAAAAACTATCATTGCGTGCAAGTCACCCTTTAAATGATTAGGAGACTACCAAACATACCACAACACTTGTCCACCCACAAAAAGTAAATAAATTAACACGGACAACTGAGACTTTTCAAAAGATCTGCCAGATAAAAGAAGAGAAACAAATGAAACAAGCCCCTCGTGCGGGAATGAAGAATCCATCAGCGCACGACTGAAGCCAATCATTTCAAAAGACATCAATTGCAACTCCTTCCCGTTGATGGCAGTGTTTTATAAATCTTCCATAAGAGCACCATCTCAGTTGATGTTGCCATCTCCTTAAAGACACCTCCATCGCGTCCGCGCATCACCGTTCTGATGGATAGATGCTACTGCCTTACAATTTCAGCAAGCATCTCCATTTGTGGTCATGGGCAAGCCATAATTGAGTTTTTCCCTAGCTGTGGCTGGGCGGCCGGGTGAGCGGTAACAAATTGCACTTGATTATGACCTTCACCTTGAGGACGCTGGATGCGGATCCCGACTACAGCTCAAGTCTCATGCAATCATAGTAACATTTCTTTGCAATTTGATGCTCAACGCAAGTGGTATTCCACCAGATCCCACCGCAGCATGCGCATTTAAGTGTCATATTTTCTGCCGGCAGTCGAGGAGGCCCGGCGAAGAAGTGGAATCGGAAATAACCGGTTATTGCCACGTTCAGATGATAGTATAAAATTAAATGTTAATTTCAAGTCACAGACGAGAAGAAGTCAACCCGCAGGGGTGTTGTAGTTCTTTGACGCTGTCCTGTCCAAATGTTGCATCGCGATGCAGCTTCTCCAGCTGCGCCTCACAAAGGCAATTGACACTTTATCTTATGCCTTGCGGGATGCAGTAATCTCTCTTTTAAGCAGGAAACTTATGTGGTTTTGTATTTTTTTTCCTGCATATCTTCGTATCTATAAATACGCATAGATAACTCAACGCCAAATGTCAATTGCACTTAATCCAGGTTGAAGCCCCCTTCATACAGGCGATGCATCAATTCATGTCGACCGGAGCTAATTGGAACCGGTTCGTGGTCGTGGTCGTTTGGTAACTATTACAACTCGCAGCGTTGTACACAAACGCAGTAATAAATCATTTTAGCATGTTCCGTCGGCTGCTGGAGGGCCACGCGGCGCTGAGTCGACTGGCGTTCCGACATTCACATGGACAAGTGTTTACTAATGGCCATCATTTTTCAACCAGCAGCCCAATGGCTCATGGTCAAGTTCGGTGTTTATCGATTGGGTGTCACTGTGGATGCGCTTGTTGTGTCAGGGGCATTAAATATTAAGACGTGAGATGTGAGAAATTGTGTCCATCCATGTCCTTAATCAGGGGTTACATGGCGATAAACGGAAGCGACATGATTTTGGATAAAGATTCTAATTAATTTCTGCTGTGAAGTGCTTGAAGGTGAAAGTGACGAGGGATATGGCATGTGCGCTGTGTTGTGTGTGAAGTGGAGAGCTGGCACGACGCGACGGGGCATTTTCTTATGAATGAGCCGTATTTTAACATTTGTTTGACATTTGGTAGGATTAAGACCGATTGTGGCAAATCACTGCTAAAGTGACAAAAGGCAAGAAGGCACGCATCACCTCCAGCGACTGCCAGCATGATTGTACATTTGTTCAAAGTGTCCTTAAAGGTGTTCAGGTTAAGAACTGAAGTACTTCGAGATTGAGTGATGATCCAAGAGTGAGTAGCTAACGTTTGCAGTTCGTTTTTGCTTGTTGACACAGCCGCTGAGCCAAAAATGATGATTTTTTGGCCAACATCCGGATCGCCAGTCATTAGCGAGCCACGAAGTTGCCAACTGTTGTTCGGCTTCAATTCTGGCGACAAACAATTCTGGAGACAAACTTACATAATTGACTCTCTGGCCATGCCCAATTCGACATTTCTGTTTGCTTCGACCCTGGCCCCTATGGTGGCTATGTTTTCTTCATTTCGAACCAATCTCTATCTGATCCGGTGGCTTAGGGTTAAGAAGAGTCTACTCACACTCAAATTATTCCACGGTGCGACTAATTGCCTGCACACCGAAGTGAATGATGAAGACGACGAATTGAGTCGGAATTTCGACAGTAGTGATTACTGATTTCCGCACGCTCGGCAAGCTTGAAATGATGCATTCCATTAATGGCAAGACCTACTGAATATTTTGACAGCTGGATGTCATTCTTAACTTTGACAGGACCTGAAACATGCCAATTGGAAAAACTGTCATTGCTATCTGGTCACCCTTCCAATCGTAAATGCGAGGAACTGAAATACAGTAGAATTCGCGAACAGCGGCGAAGTGATAACCAAAAGTTTGGTTTGCGGATTCAACGACAATTTTGTCACCAGTCCGTGGTCGTTATGAGCGAATTCGACTGTAGTTCAGTATTTACTGACGTCCCAAAAGCAGTTCTTCTACATCAACGATCGAATTCGCTTCGTCGGTTTTCCAATGTCTCCACAAAAACCAACAAAATAGGTAAAGCGTCCATGACCACACGGAAGAAATCTAAATAAAAGCACTTGCGTCTGATAAGCATCACATATGCGTACATCGACACCACGCCATGCACCGGTCGGTGTTCTAAATATACCCATCAAGGGCATTCATGAGGGTGTGCAGTCGGCAGTCGCTTTGCTGTCGTCTCACTTGCACTTGAACTCGCCGCGCCGCTGGACTAGCGAAAATCTCTTCCCACAATTAATTAACATTTCTGCGTGTATCGGCGACACGAAAACTGTCCTCAGTAACATCCTAGCAATTAAGAGAAATATAATCGATGGACACTTTCCGGATTATAGTTGACGTTCATGCCATCTGCGACCGTGTCTATGTAAACTGACCAACCAGTAGGGGGGACTAGAAAAAAGTGACTGCCATCACCATTATAACCTCTTTACACATCGATCCCGGTTTCGCATTCCTCTGACCCATTAACCAAATTGTTATCTTCGCATTGCTTCCCCTTCGAATGTCGACGGACGAATGCGACACGGATGCGTTGAAAAGGGGACAGCCGTGCTCAGTGGACGGTGTGTGTTATTTTTAGCATCACTATCAGGATTTGTGCGGTCGGACGATGTGGCTTAACTTAAACGATGCGATGGGCAGGGAGGACTCGCTGAAAGTGCTTATTATCTGCAAATGAATTGTGTAACTAAAAGTAATCGAATTGGCAACTTGAGTTGTTGAACATATTCAGGGATGTATGATTTATGCGTCAATTGTCAGCTTACGTGGCTTTTAGACCATGACATTTAGAACAACATTCCCATTATTTATGAAATACAACTTCGTTCAAGTGACTGCTTCGGCTGGCTTCGCCTCTGTTTCTGTTACCCCAATTTTTCTTGTTGATAGTTTCGGGCAGTAGCTCACAGCATTGTTTTCATGATACTAGCCTTGTACTAGTGTACTAGTGCTTGAATCGTTTCCGGATTGTTGGCGTAACATCGGTCCTTCATGGTTCCCCACAAGAGAAGTCCAAACGGGTCAAATCGCAGCTCCGAGGCGGCCAATTGACATCGCCAAGACGGTTGATACAACGATTTGGGAATTTGGTGAGCATGTGTGGCACGGCGCGCCATCCTGCATGAACTTGCGTACAGTAGTCGAGCTTCATTTAGAGCGGTAAACAGATGTCAGTGTCAAAATAACCTATGATTTAAAAAGAAAAACCGCAGAGATGTGCACCTTCCAATGCGGACGGTCTTGGTATTTGTACCGAAGATTTGGTCTTTCGCTCTGTCTCGAATCCGGAGTCTTGGATTTGAAGCCCCTCTAAGCTGGAGTATTGGTGTCAAAACTCGATGGCTTTATTCTTCAGCTGTTCCATGGCTCTGCCGAGGTCTTCAAAATTGGGTGGATGGACTACTTCATCGACTGGAGAATTTCTCGGTTCCCTTGCATTCGCTCCTGGTCATGCAACTTAACTTCACTTTAAATGAAAATTTAAATTAAATCGTTAGACATAAATGAAATAAACCAATTACTTAGTGCAACCCTATTTGACATTTGCTGGGAAATAGTGTTGCCAACAGACCAAAATACGGCCCAGGTTAATTAAAGTGTGACCAAATTGCAATGACACTTCTTCCAATTGTCATGTTTCAGCGCCTGTCAAACTTAACAAAAACATCCAGCTGTCAAAATATTCAGTAAGGTTTGCCATTTTAACAGGCGTCCTTTCAATCATGCCGAGCATACAGAAATTATTAAAAACTTTTGTCAAAACTCCGGCTCAGTTGTAAATACGGAACGTGATTTCGCCGTGATGTTGGTCGTCTTCAGTGTACAGGCAATGCGCGCACCGTTTTCAAGTCAGTTCAGAAACAAATCCATCTACAACATAACGCTAGAGGAAATGATCAGAGGAGAGACAGGACAGGAGAGCGACTGGTATACTTTGGTATTAAACAGCGAAGGATTCTAATGGAGTAGGAAAACCGCATGTGGAAGTCTGTTCCACATTCGTGAACTTCTGCTAATCGAAGAATTCCAATGCAACGTGGTACGTTCGAAATTCGGTTCAACGGTGAACGATGAGCATTCCTTCGTGTGCCGATTGATGGCAGTTGAATTCTTTGAGAGGTGGAATGCACCTTGATATTTCACTCTTTATAGAAATGGGGATAAAACAATGGGAATCGGGATAATGGAAGAGACATTGCGATGATGTTCGAAGGCATCGAAAGTGAAGTTCTGCCCCACATATTAGTTTAAACGTTCGTTTTTTAACTCTATCGAATGTATTCAAGGTGGTCATGCACCATGGAAGTTATGACCAGAATCATATTTAAGTCACAATGCGAGAAATTAAGTCACAATGCGAAAAATAAAGTAAATTTCATGTCAATTTAAAAATTTCATCTTTGTTTTATTCCATCTCAAAGTTCTATACCTCCAAAAAAAAATACCCTTTAATGTAGAAGATATAAAATCGTTCAAATGTTTTCCGCAGCTTCTCTGGGTGCACGTCATCAGATGTCAGAAATTTCCATGACTCTGGCGCATAAATCTGGTTGAATTTGACCGTTGGCATGGATTATGTTGGCTTCGAGGGCCGCTGTGGTTTCTGGCTTATTCGCAAATACCTGCGACTTTAAAAAACCCCACAAGAAAAAGTCTAACGGGGCCAAATCACACGATCTCTGTGCTCAGTTCACGCACCTCAACGTGAGATGACATGCGCTCGAATCGCTCGTACAGAATTTCCAATGTGGCGTGAGCTGTGTGGCACATAGCGATAGGTGTCCATTTCATCCAATTTATGCCAAAAGAAGTTGGTAATCATCGACCTGGAGCGCTGGCCGTTGACGGTGAGGCCTGGCCAACGTAATTCTCAAAGAAATATGAACCGATGACGCCGCCAGCACAAAATCCACACCAAACAGTGACTTCTTCGGGTTGCATTAGACGCTCTTGCATCTCCTTGATCTCATGTTGATTGGTCTCGTCCTAAATTTAACAATTTAGCTTGTTGACGTAGATAGCCATTCATCCAGAAATGGGCCTCATCGCCAATTTGATAAGAAAATTGTATTGTTTGCACATGTTGTTGGACGCCATGTCCGTCCATGGTGATTAGGCGAAGGAGGCAGCCAATTTTACAGATGTAGCTTCAACAATATGGCCGCTATCAACTGTCGAAGTCCGGAAGTTCCTATTGGAAGAATATTTCTTGCATCGCTTTAAGAATCCATCCAGCACTTCGCAGCGTTCTTGGCGACGTCGAATATGTCGTTAATCCAACGCAACTGAAAACCCTGTTATCCACATAACGTTCTTGGGAAATGTCGACAATGAAGTGTGTACGTGCCTGCCAACGCTCGATGGGCTTTTTCCCTGCGCAGTATCTTCATTTGCAACCCGTCAACTGCCATCTATTCACAGGACTACTGTCAAGTTTTGGGCAAGCTGCGACATTTATTTGGTCTTGTCTGACACCAATTGACAGACAACCGTGGGAATATTGAATTTCGTGTGTTGATGAAGATTATTTTTTGAGTAAAAAAAACATCACCAGGCCTAAGGAAAAGCTTTTTAGAACTCTCCACCATAAATTTCAAAGGTTAATAGGTGGCTTACTCAGTTCCATTGTGGTCATACCAGCACAGGTGACAGCGAACGTTGAGGCCGCCTAAAAGAGGTCGTCGCGCCACCAGAATATTGTTCAGGTTTAGCCCCCTGCTACCCCTTCCGGTTCCGCAACTTGAACTCGGTCTAATAGATGGACCAAGATCAATGACTTAAACAGCAAACATGCTGACACTGATATGCGAAGTCCACGCACACTGTCCACTGACGCAACGCAATTATCTCAATGCCAATGCCAGGGGGGCACACGTTGGGTGATGCTTCGTAGCGAAACCGAAGACGTAATTGCCTAGACCGATGTTAATCACCATGAAACGCAGAGGAATGTGAACGAAGCAGGCATTACATACTGTAAGACAAATGGTATCCTAATGTGGTCGTGAGCCAATGAGCCTGAAACAAGGTGCAGTGCATTCTTCATTCAAGCAGAGAGAGAGCGGGGTTCGTAACTTCAGGAATATGTTTGATGGGAGGAAGAAGTCTCACCTACGAGTGCAGCTGAGGCAGATTCCTGCGGTTGTCCATCATAATTCATTGCCATCGAATGGTTGCGGACACGGACGAATGGGCGGAAGACAATGAGCTTAGTCGACATAGACTGATTGTGATCATATAATGTGTTCGTTTATCGGAGAGATCTTTAATCATTATTTATCTTGCGCAAGCAAGGGGGTCTTCTTGATGGGTGTACAATTTTTGTATGGATTCCCACAAATCGATTTCGTTTTCTTGCACATTGACTGGCGGCGGGAGATGTAATCTGAGACTAGACAATTCATGAGCACTGATGCTTTATGGAACAGCTATTTGAGGCGGAATCTTTGAGAGCTTGGAAAGGAGAACATCAAGAATTTGAAGAAATTGTCTCTGCGGTTGGTGCTAGCTAGTTTCTGCTCAGTTACAGCCGAATGTTGCAGAGACAAAAAGATATACAATCTGGTCGACATCTGCTCAGCGAATGTCCAAACTTATTGAAGTGAAGCAAGCAGTTTTAGGGTGACACTTGAAGACTTGGAATTAAAAGTGTGGTAGATCCACACGAAGAAGGATGACAGATTAGGAAAAAACTCTCCTTTGGACATTAAGTCACCAACCAGTCAGAGATTGGAGTGAAGAAAACATACCCGTCATAGCCAGTCTCGAAGAAGACCCAGAAATGATTCGGGGCCTCTCTCTGCTGGTGGTAAGACTCAATCCGTCTTATTTTGTGGCTGGATTTTCGACTACATCCGTGTTCCGATACAAGAATTGAAGTCGGAAGAGCTTAGATAACACCATGAATTCAGGCGCTGGAAATGTTGGTCGGAGATCCGGATTTTACCCAAAAAATCATCTCGGACTAGGCCAGATTTTTACACAGCGGCTATGTCAACAAGGCAAATTGGCTTTATTGGAGCGAACACAATCCACAAGTGTTCGACTAAACATCAATGACTCCCTTAAGATTGACTATTTGGTGCCAATTTTTAATGGTGGCATCATCGGACCATATCGAAATTCGTAAGGAAACACCGTTACATTCAAAGGCCATAGGTATAGAGGAATGTTGACCGACTTTCTGCCACCAGAGCTTGACAACTTTGATATGTCCGATATGTGGTTCCAACAAGACGGAGCTATTTGCAATACAAGCGACGCAACACTTTATTTTTATCACAACGACTTAATTGTTAAGATTTTTCAATTAAAAGGGGAGACAAAATAAATAAATACCTTTTACAGAGGACAAGCCTCGGTAGTATCTGGTGTTATTATTCTTGTAGAACTGCGTTGTGCCGTCGTCGAATACATCATAAAAACCGGGATAGGTAATTACTGTGTTGGCGTGGATCAAATCATTGGCTACGATCGACTTGAATTCGCTGCAGCTTTTGTTTGGCCTGGTTGAGATGACTGTTCATTTTGTTTAACAGCTTACTGGATAATGCCTGAATTTATTGAACCTTTGTCAAAATCTTCGCTTTTTCGAAAATCCTTTTGGTTGAGATGCATTTTAGTGTTGATGTTCAATCAGACAGATTGTCTCCGTAGCTGTGGAGTTTATTGTGTACTAGATTTTATTCCCAACTTGAGGTTGTGGTCCCACCGTCCCACAGTTGATTGGTGTGCTTTCATAATCTTCTTTTGGCTACCATCGGCATACAAGAGTATCTTGCTTTAATTGCGTTTATTGGCTGATCCGCGGTGTAAGGATTAAATAGAACTGGTCTCATCTTCTATCCTTGTGGTACTCCCGCATTAGTAATCCTTACTGATGATCTGGCAGGACATTACATTTTTGTTAAGAAATTATATATAACTCGAACTAATTTTGCTAACGATAAATATAGCTTCATTTGGACCTGTAAGCTACCAGTTTGCTAATTTTCTTCCTGTCTAATTCTAGGAGAGCTTTAATAATAATATAATATGGGTGGCGCAACCACTCGTGTTGTGCGTGCTACTGTTCTATCACGAGTGGAAGGGACTTACAGTTTAATGCCGACGCCGAACGGCCAAATTTGAGAAGCTTTTTCTAGACAGTTATACTCTTTGAGCATTGTCAGTGACTCGAAAGAGGTGGGGCCGTGAGAAGTATTTCTTGTCGTACCAGGAATCGAACCCATAAAATACCCACAACGCCACGGGCGTTTTTTAGTACCCATTTCCACCCATCTACGATTGGCGTCGTTTACGGCGTGAGTGATGCACCCTAATTCTATGCAGATCCGCTCCCTTCCTTGCAAAGTCATCGGCACTTTCGTTGCCCGGAATACACTTGTGCCCGTAGACTATGGTTGCATCTATCCGCTATCTTCTTTACGGGTAAGCGTTCCAGAACCCTTATGGCCGGCCGACTAGTCTACGTTAAAGCACAATTTCGATCATATTTTGTATGAAATGTTCGAACTGTCAGTGGAGTCAAATCTGTCATACTCACAGGATGTCCCGGGATTATTGTTCTTCAGTCCTTGGGATCCTTCGAAATAATGCCTCCCTTCTAATGTAGAACGATCGATTCAATCTAATTTACAAATATTTGTTATTTTTCTTTCAGATGCTGTTTTATTCAGCTGCCCGTCAGAAGGTCTCTTTGCTGACTACTACGACTGCCGCCAGTACTACCGGTGTGATCAGAAACCTTCGCCAATCGAAGGCAACACCTACATCAAGGCGTACGCGTTCAAGTGCAAAGAGGGAACAATATTTTCAGACATGTTGAAGATTTGCGTTCCCCCAATGATAGCCGGACGCAGTGAATGCATGGAGTTCATGAACGAAATTAACAACGAAAATGAGATGATGACCATCGCAGCGCCGCCACGAAACTATGGTCCCGGCCTCAATGGAGTGTCCATCATTTCAGTGTCTACGTCATCGACGCGAGCACTTGCTGACGGATCAGAGGACCCCCTGCCCTGTGAGACCGATGGATTTATGACAGACCCCGATGACTATACCGTGTTCTACAGGTGCATTTCCAATGGCCGTGGATTCAACAAAATAGGATTCCGATGTGCCGACGGAACCGCCTGGGACGAGTCATTGCAGTCGTGTAATCATATTGAACAGGTTCTGGGCACTCGACAGGGATACACAACAAACGCACCCTCCAGCTCGAACTCATGGTCGAATTCATCAAGTAGCAACTCTTCGGAATCCTCAGCGTCAGCTTCAAGCTCCGCTCAATCGTCTTCAACACAGAGTTCGTCAAGCAGCAGCCAGTCTTCGTCGTCGAGCAGTCAGTCGTCTTCCTCGAACAACAATCAGTCGGGATCGTCCAATAATCAGAACTCATCGAGTAGCCAAAATTCGTCCAGCAATCAAAATTCAACAAGTGCCAGCAATCAGAGCTCAGCAAGCAGTCAGAACTCTTCCAGCAGTCAAAACTCCTCCAGTAGCCAGAGTTCATCGGGAAATCAAAGTTCTTCTGGAAACCAGAGCTCTTCCGGAACTCAAAATGATCCCATAAATGAGAGTTCAAACAGTCAGAATTCCTCGAGCACTGAGAATGCATCTAACAACGAGAACAACTCCTCTGGCTCAACCAGCGGCAGTCAGAGTGAGTCTGAAAGCAGTCAAAGCTCGTCGACCAGCAGTAGCAACTCCGAGAGTTCCCAAAGTCAAACTGAATCATCGAACAATCAGTCAGGCTCCTCCAGTTCCTCGTCAAACAATAACAACAGCAATCAGAGCTCCTCTTCCGGCACAGCCGTGGGCAGCTGCGAGTCCGAAAATGACTACCTGGCTGACAAAGAGGACTGCGCTAAGTTCTATAGGTGCGTAGATAACGGCAATGATGGTCTTAACATGGTTCCATTCACTTGTGCCCCCGGCACTGTTTGGGACCCTGACACCCAGGCCTGCAACTATCCTTCTGCGGAACAAGACGAAAAATGCAGGAAGTCAGGCGGTAGCTCGGGCTCATCGAGCTCCTCCAGCTCCAACCAAAGCACCGAAAGCAATCAGCAGTCATCAAGCAGCCAGTCAGGGTCGAGCAGCACTGAGAATTCCTCGAGTTCTTCGGGTTCCTCCCAGAGCAGTGGAAGCAACCAAGAATCTTCGGGCAGTCAAACGTCAAGCAGCCAGTCAGGATCGAGCAGCACTGAGAGTTCTTCGAGTTCTTCAGGCTCCTCCCAGAGCAGTGGAAGCAACCAAGAATCTTCGGGCAGTCAAACGTCAAGCAGCCAGTCAGGATCTAGCAGCACTGAGAGCTCTTCAGGCTCCTCCCAAAGCAGTGGAAGCAACCAAGAATCTTCAAACAATCAGTTCGAGTCGTCAACCTCGAACCAGGGCAGTAACAACGAATCGTCAAACAATGAGACAAGCAACAGCAATAACCAACAGTCCTCTGGAAGCAATCAGGCCTCATCGACTGAGTCCAGCGGAAGCAGCAGCTCCTCACAAAACCAGGGATCTGGCGAGAGTAACAATCAATCCGGACCAACAATGGGCAAACCGGCTGGTGAGTGCGAGGACGAGACCACCTATTTGCCAGACCAAGAAGATTGCAGAAAGTTCTACAGATGCGTCGACACTGGCAACGGTGGCTTCAACAAAGTGCCATTCATATGCGGATCTGGTACGGTCTGGGACCCTGACACCCAAACGTGCAACTATCCCTCGGCAGATCAGTCCAAGAAATGTGCTGCATCATCGTCCTCCAGCTCTAGCACGAGCGGAAGCAATCAATCATCAAGTGGATCGCAGGGATCGAACAACAATCAGTCGTCCACCGGATCAGGCTCATCATCGAGTTCGAATCAAGGTTCGTCTGGGGGTAGCTCCTCGTCCAACAACCAATCAAGCGGTTCGTCAAGTAATCAGTCAAACAACCAGTCCACCACTGAACAGAGTTCTTCAGCATCGTCCAGCTCGAACAATAACCAAAGTTCATCGAGCAGTAGCAATCAGAACAATCAGTCTGGTTCATCTGGTTCATCTGGATCATCTGGTTCATCTGGATCATCTGGATCATCCGGTTCATCCGGTTCATCTGGTTCATCCGGTTCATCTGGATCATCTGGTTCATCTGGTTCATCTGGATCATCTGGATCATCCGGTTCATCCGGTTCATCTGGATCATCCGGTTCATCATCAAGCAATCAAAATTCGTCCAGCAGCAGTTCCTCAAATAACCAACAGCAACCGGGCTCTCTAGGTTCCAGTGGTGGCTGCACACAGGAAGGATTTGTCGGTGACGCAAATGACTGCGCGAAGTTCCATCGATGCGTGAAGAATGGCAAGGGCACGTTCGAGAAGTACTCCTTCACTTGTGGAAAGGGAACCGTGTGGGACGAATCGGCTGGCGCTTGCAATCACATTTGGGCCGTCAGTGGTAAATGCGGATCGGGCAGCAGCAGCAGTGGAAGCAGTCAATCTTCGGGTGGCGGCCAATCAAGCGGATCCTCCTCGAGTTCAAATCAAAACAACCAATCCTCTTCGACAGAGAGCAGTAATCAATCAACGAACAATAACAATCAGTCAGGCTCAAGTCAGTCTTCAAGCAACCAGGGCTCGTCTAGTTCATCGAACACCGGCTCAAGCGGCAGTCAAGGTTCAAGCGGTCAGTCCAGTTCTCAAGGTTCGTCGACGAGCACCGGCGCCTCATCTTCCAACAATCAATCATCTTCGAATAATCAGAGTTCTTCAAACAATCAATCCAGTGGCAGCAATCAGTCTTCTTCAAGCAGCAGCAGCTCGTCCAGTAATCAGTCGCAACAGGGCTCATTAGGCTCGGGGGGGAAATGCACCAAGGAAGGTTTCGTGGGCGATGAAAAGGATTGTGCGAAGTTCCATCGCTGTGTCAGTAACAAAAAGGGTGGCTTCGAGAAGTACTCCTTCACTTGCGGCAAGGGCACTGTCTGGGATGAATCAACTAGCGCCTGTAATCACATATGGGCTGTCAGTGGCAAGTGCGGAACATCAACGAGTGGATCAAGTCAGTCATCAGGCAGCAATCAGTCATCGAACAACAATCAGTCATCAAGTAACAACCAATCGGGCAGCAATCAATCATCCGGCGGTTCTCAAGGATCAAGCAACAACCAGAGTTCAAGTGGCAGCAACCAAACAACGTCAAGCAGCAGCAATCAAGGTTCGAGTTCGAGTAACAACCAGTCGACAGGTGGTAGCCAGTCGTCGACAAGCAATCAAGGATCTGGCACCAATCAGAGTTCAAATGGAACCCAATCTTCCGGCAGTAGCCAGTCATCCAGTGGCAGCAATCAATCCTCTGGTGGCAGCCAGTCATCAGGTAGCAATCAGTCTTCGTCAGGTGGTAACCTGAGCTCAGGTTCTGAAGGATCCACAGGTAAGATTGACAGACTTCACACCATTCCCTGAGCTACAACTATTTTTCCTTCCAGAATCCACTCAATCATCCACAGAAGCACAACCAACAAGCACTACCGTCGCACCTCCAGCCGGACAGAATGGCATTTGCGAACGCGAAGGATTCATGGCCCATGAATCGAACTGTGGCAAGTTCTATCGCTGCGTGAACAACGACAAGGGCGGATACAATCGCTACGAGTTCGACTGTGGCAAGGGGACGGTGTGGGATAGTTCCGTCGAAGGATGCAACTACCCGTGGGCAGTTAATGACGAGAAATGTGGTCAAGCTTCCTCGACCGCTTCATATCCACCATCGGCTTCCCAAACGACTGGCTCAGGACAAACAACAGCTAGTCCATCAACCACTGGCGGATATCAGACGACTACACAAAAGACGACAACCGAGAAAGGAACAACTGATCAGACAACAACCCAGAGACCCGTAACCGCCCAAGAAACAACGACGTCTGGATACACCTCAACCACTCTGGGAACGACAACAACATTAGGAACAACAACGACACTAGAAACAACCACAACAACATACACTTCCACCACTGAAGCTGGTAAAAATCCAGAATCGACGACAACCGATTACATGACGACAACAAATCCTCCAGTCACTCAAGTCACCTCAAAGCCTATTGCTGGTGGAAACTGCACCCAAGAGGGATACGTAGGCGACAGCGAGGATTGTCAAAAGTTCTACAGATGCGTCGACAATGGCAAAGGCGGCTTCCTCAAGTACGAATTCGCCTGCGGCAACGAAACTGTTTGGGATGACGACATTCAGACCTGCAACCATCCAAATAATGTTGCGAATCCAAAATGCAACAACAACTCAACCGTCACATCGTCTTACCCTTCAGAGTCGACCACTGGCGGCTATCAAAGTACGACATCCAGCTATGAATCGACAACAACCTATAAGCCGACAACCACCACGCAGCCGCAGACTACCACCACGCAATACCCAACCACTACACAGGCGCAAACGACAACCACGCAGTATCCAACTACCACCCAGGCTCAAACGACAACCACGGAGTATCCTACTACCACCCAAAGTCAAACGACAACCACCCAGTACCCCACTACCACTCAAAGTCAAACAACAACCACCCAGTACCCCACCACCACTCAAAGCGATACTACGACGACGCAGTCCCAAAGCACCACCAACTCGCCAACATCTACCGACTACCCCACGAGCACAGACTCATCTGCTTCTCAAGTGACATCGAAGCCGACATCCGGTGATGGTTGCAGTCAAGAGGGATACATGGGCGACAGTGAAGACTGTTCGAAATTCTACAGATGCGTCGACAATGGCAAGGGAGGCTTCCTGAAATACGAATTCTCTTGCGGTAATGGAACCGTTTGGGATGATGACATTCAGACTTGTAACCATCCCAACAACGTCGCAAATCCAAAATGCAACAACAACTCGGCGTCGGCCACCACAACCTCCCCCCAATCCACTACAGATGGTAATCAGAGCACAACATCGGGATATGGGCCAACGACAACCGGCCAACCAACAACTGGTCAACCGACAACAACTACTCAGCCACAGACTACTACGACGCAGTATCCGACGACAACACAAGCTCAAACTACAACCACGGAGTATCCAACAACCACCCAGAGTCTAACGACAACCACCCAGTATCCAACTACTACCGAGGCTCAAACGACAACCACGCAGTATCCTACAACCACTCAGAGTCAAACGACAACCACACAATACCCGACCACCACTCAAAGCGAAACTACGACGACGCAGTATCCAACGACGACGCAGTCGCAAAGCACCACCAACGTGCCGACATCTACCGACTATCCCACGAGCACTGATTCTTCCGCCGCTCAAGTAACATCTAGGCCGACATCCGGTGATGGTTGCAGTCAAGAGGGATACATGGGCGACAGTGAAGACTGTTCGAAATTCTACAGATGCGTCGACAATGGCAAGGGAGGCTTCCTGAAATACGAATTCTCCTGCGGCAATGGAACCGTTTGGGACGATGACATTCAAACGTGCAACCATCCTAACAACGTTGCGAATCCAAAATGCAATAACAACTCGGCCTCGGCCACTACAACCTCTCCACAATCGACTACTGATGGTTATCAGAGCACAACAACTGGCGAACCAACAACTGGTCAACCGACAACTACTACTCAGCCACAGACTACTACGACGCAGTACCCGACGACAACACAAGCTCAAACTTCAACCACGGAGTATCCAACAACCACCCAGAGTCAAACAACAACCACCCAGTATCCAACTACTACCCAGGCTCAAACGACAACCACGCAGTATCCAACTACTACCCAAGCTCAAACGACAACCACGGAGTATCCAACAACCACCCAGAGTCAAACGACAACCACGCAGTATCCTACAACCACTCAGAGTCAAACGACAACCACACAATACCCGACCACCACTCAAAGCGAAAATACGACGACGCAGTCGCAAAGCACCACCAACGTGCCGACATCTACCGACTATCCCACGAGCACTGATTCTTCCGCCGCTCAAGTAACATCTAGGCCTACATCCGGTGATGGTTGCAGTCAAGAGGGATACATGGGCGACAGTGAAGACTGTTCGAAATTCTATAGATGCGTCGACAATGGCAAGGGCGGCTTCCTGAAATATGAGTTCTCTTGCGGAAATGGAACCGTTTGGGACGATGACATTCAGACCTGCAACCATCCAAATAACGTTGCGAATCCAAAATGCAACAACAACTCGGCTTCGGCCACCACAACCTCCCCCCAATCCACTACAGATGGTTATCAGAGCACAACATCGGGATATGGACCAACGACAACTGGTCAACCGACAACTGGCGAACCAACAACGGGCAAACCGACAACTACTAATCAACCTCAGACTACTACAACGGAATATCCGACTACAACACAACCTCAGACAACAACTACGCAGATTCCTACCTCAACACAAGCTCAAATTACAACCACGGAGTATCCAACCACAACCCAGGCTCAAACGACAACAACGGAGTATCCAACTACTACCCAGGCTCAAACGACAACCACGCAGAATCCAACAACCACCCAGAGTCAAACCACAACCACCCAGTACCCCACCACCACTCAAAGCGAAACTACGACGCAGTCGCAAACGACAACCAATGCGCCAACCTCTACCGACTACCCCACGAGCACAGACTCATCTGCTTCTCAAGTGACATCGAAGCCGACATCCGGTGATGGTTGCAGTCAAGAGGGATACATGGGCGACAGTGAAGACTGTTCAAAATTCTACAGATGCGTCGACAATGGCAAGGGAGGCTTCCTGAAATACGAGTTCTCTTGTGGAAATGGAACCGTTTGGGATGATGATATTCAGACCTGCAATCATCCAAATAACGTTGCGAATCCAAAATGTAATAACAACTCGGCCTCGGCCACTACAAGCTCTCCCCAATCAACTACTGATGGTTATCAGAGCACAACAACTGGCGAACCAACAACTGGACAACCGACAACTACTACTCAGCCACAGACTACTACGACGCAGTACCCGACGACAACACAAGCTCAAACGACAACCACGGAGTATCCAACTACAACCCAGGCTCAAACTACAACCACCCAGTACCCAACTACTACCCAGGCTCAAACGACAACCACGGAGTATCCAACTACAACCCAGGCTCAAACTACAACGACACAGTATCCAACAACCACCCAAAGTCAAACAACAACCACCCAGTACCCCACCACCACACAAAGCGAAACTACGACGACGCAGTATCCAACTACGACACAGTCCCAAAGCACCACCAACTCGCCAACCTCTACCGACTACCCCACGAGCACAGACTCATCTGCTTCTCAAGTGACATCGAAGCCGACATCCGGTGATGGTTGCAGTCAAGAGGGATACATGGGCGACAGTGAAGACTGTTCGAAATTCTACAGATGCGTCGACAATGGCAAGGGAGGCTTCCTGAAATACGAATTCTCTTGCGGTAATGGAACCGTTTGGGATGATGACATTCAGACCTGTAACCATCCCAACAACGTCGCAAATCCGAAATGTAATAGCAACTCGACCGGCACAACATCATATCCTTCCGAAACAACAACTGGTTACCCAACAACAACAGCACAGCAGGAAACTACAACAACAACCTATACAACATCTACAGATTACCCATCAACGCAACAGCCAACAACAACGCAACAGCCAGCAACAACACAACAGCCAACAACAACGCAACAGCCAACAACAACGCAACAGCCAACAACAACACAACAGCCAACAACAACGCAACAGCCTACAACAACACAACAGCCAGCAACAACACAACAGCCAACAACAACGCAACAGCCAACAACAACGCAACAGCCAGCAACAACACAACAGCCAACAACAACGCAACAGCCAACAACAACGCAACAGCCAACAACAACACAACAGCCAACAACAACACAACAGCCAACAACAACGCAACAGCCAACAACAACACAACAGCCAACAACAACACAACAGCCAACAACAACCACAGCTTCGCCGGCAACGACAACAGATTATCCAACCACAACCACACAGCAACCGTCAACAACCACGAACTACCCAACGACATCAACAACTTATCCAGATACATCAACACAACAGCCGACAACAACTACCGACTATCCAACAACATCAACCACTGGATATCCGACAACGGATCCCACAACGCAAAGCCCCACAACCCCCGGCAAGGAGGAGCCCGTGGCCAATTTGCCTCCAGGTACCCAATGTACAGGCGAGGGCTTCATGGCCGATCCGAACGACTGCAGGAAATTCTATCGATGCGTCAGCGATGGTGACAAGGGATACATTCGCCACGAATTCACCTGCGGTGATGGAACCGGTTGGAGTGAGGCTGAACAAACCTGTGACTTCCAGGGGAATATAGAGAGATGTGCAGGCCAGATGAGCACGACAAGCTACCCGCCAACGACGAATACCTTCCCAACCCAGGCAGGCGATGTGGAGACAACGAAATCCACATACCCGACAACATTGGGCGATGATCCTTCAACAATGCCGACGAGCACCAGTCCCACCTCGACACAGGAATATCCAACAACTGAAGGTAAGTTCACCCAACGCACATGAGCTCCTAATGATATCCACTTTCCACAGAACAATCCACAACAGATTCGCCTGCACCAAGCACGGCACAGAGTCCGAGCTCGACCACGACAAACCCACCAACAACACAGTCCACAACGAAACCGCAATCCACTGGATCCACTGAACAGCCAGCTGGCGCCGGTGAAAGTTCCCCCTGCCCAACGGCCAGTGCCGACCAGAATGTGTTCGTCTGTCCCACGGGCTTTAGGAGACATCCGAAGGGCTGCGAAATGTTCTACCAGTGCACAAACAAACCGGACAGCTACGATCTCAACATAGTTGTGTTCAAATGTCCCAATGGAACGGTCTACGATGAGGAGAGAAACCTGTGCGATGTGCCCTCGCAGTCGGAGGCTAGTTGTCAAGGCTCAATGTTGAGGACTTCATTCTATGAGGATGAGGTCAGGCGACGTCGCATGGTAAGCTAACTTTAAAGCCCAAACAGGCATCATTGACATCTGAGATCATTGAAGGTCACAATCAATCAAAGTGAACAACGACGAATTTACCCAAAAAAATTATCCGTCACTTCATTCGCTTAATTAAACCATTCCAATGCACTACCCCATCCCCCTGGTTGAGTTGAACATCCAATTAAGCCTTAATTTCCTTCACAATATCAACGATGACGTTTAACTGACCCACTTACTCAAGTACATCCTATCAATCCGTTCCACTACCCGACCATTTCCATTTTATCGCAGATAATCACTCATTCCCGAGCAGAAATTCAAATTAATGCTCCTCTTAAACTGATTCAACCACCATCTGCGTTTAATTAATGTCTACGGCCTACAATTTAACCATGCATAACGTGTGCCATTCTCCTCTCTCACCTGCAGGTCGAAGTTAAGCCATCAACACCTCTCTGCCCGGCAGAGGGACATTACGCGCTGAACGATGACGATTGCGGTTCTATGTTCATCAAATGCGGCTATTCATTGGAGACAAACCGTATGGAAGGACAAATCTACCGTTGCCCCGAAGGGTTCGCCTACTGGTCCGTCAGTCGACGATGTGAACGTCGGCAAAAATTAATTAATTGCGAGCAGCCACGCTATGACGTCAACAATGCAATACCAGTTGAATGGATAAATATTGGCAATCGACGACGAAGTCTTAGGATATAAGGTTTACATGGTTTAGCTATAAGTACACAATTAGCTTAGATATATAAAACTGGACCGCACTTAGTTGCTGCTGTCGTGAACGGATAATGCAACGCAATTAGTTGCGATTTGCGATTGCAGCAACTAATGCTATGTGCATGCACTTAAGATACAAATCGAAACGCATTTAGCTCATTTAGATTAGGGATGATTTGAATTTATTGCGTCCCGCAGAGACTTTGCCGCCATGTGCAGTCATTTAGTCCTTTTGGACGCAATACACCGGAAACTTCTTAGACTAGGCGACCGGGTGAATACGGTGAAGGAATTATGCATATGTATAGATGAACTGTCTCAGATGTCGACTAGATAAATATTAGATTCTTAAGATCCTTCAGCTGTAATCCACACAAACGGCACTGCACATTGCACTTATTCAGTTAATTTTAGTAGTTAGTGGAGTTAGGGGCGTCGTCGTCTGCGCCCCAAAATGTACGTTTAAGACATAAGACTTATTTGATGCAATCGAATGCATTCGCCTGCGTTCTGCTGATATTTATTGTAAGTTTTAAAAATGCCATATATGTATGCAATAAAATGAAATACGAAACTGAAGCGATGATTTTTATTTATGAGTAACGGGCCGGGCCACTTATCTGGGTGATCTTTTAGGAAACCATGTCAAGACCGAATGGACCTCTGTCATGAAATTGTTTCTGCATATAGAAAAAAGAGGATCCATTGAGTACCGTGATATGGCGACATGTGAAGCATCCCAACTGAACTGACATTGAATCACTTGAGCACGCGTTGCAGGCATTTGTTGCGCTCAAGACCTCCGAGGGGTTATTTTGTGAGCGCTACTGATAGCAGCACTTTCACAACTAGACTTCGAACAATTAATGTAGAATCTTTGAGCGGCATTATTAATGGAATAACACAACAGCTGGTTATTAGGAAATAAATACTTGCTCCGATAACGGTCCTCAGAGAATGTTGAACTCCAACCGGGGACAAAAGTGCTTCACAAAGTAGACTACTCTGCCAGTTCTCGGATTACTCTATGCAGGATGACTCTGCACTCTATTAACTGACAGGAGCAATCGAAAGCATCGTTGAAGCAAATGAAATAAAGGGTGGTTAAATTTTAAGGGCCGATGTTGATTTTGAATAAAACACAAATTATTTAGGAAATTATTGTCATTTCTTTTTATTATGATAATATTGATATGGTTCAATTAAAAAAAAATATCGGCCAAATGGCAGCCGTGACCTCGGCGGCACACCTCCATCCGATGGTCCAAATTTTCGATGACGCTGAAGCATAATTGAGGTTCTATGCCGTTAATGTGCTGAATTATCACATCCTTTAGCTCTTGACTTGTTGCTCGCTTATCGACGTACACCTTTTCTTCCAAAGAAAAAAATCCAACGGTGTCAAATCACATGATCTTGTCGGCCAATTGACATCGTCACCACGTGAGATAACACGGCCATTGAATTTGTCGCGCAAAAGAGCCATGGTTTCGTTAGCTGTGTGGCAAGTGGGACCGTCCTGTTGAAACCACCTATCGTCCACATTCATATCTTCCAATTCGGGCCATAAAAAGTTCGTTATTATTTCACGATAGTGAACACCATTCACAGTAACTGCCTGACCGGCTTCATTTTGGAAAAAAATACGGCCCGATTATGCTGCCAGCCCATAAACCGCACCAAACAGTCACTCGTTGTGGGTGCATTGGTTTTTCGACAATCACTCTTGGATTATCATTCGCCCAAATGCGGCAATTCTGCTTATTGACGAATCCACTGAGGTGAAAAAAGGACGATTAAATTGACCGAAAAAATCACGAAGTGCACGATATACATTTTGATTTGAACGCCCATTTTCATAATAAGCCTGAATAACTTTAACGCATTACTCGATTGTGTATCTTTCCATGGTTCAAATTGAGTTAGTCTGAAATTGAGAAATGTCAAATGAAATGCATGAAAAAAAACTTGACGTTGAGGTGTGGTTCACATTCAACATCGGCCCTTAAAATTTAACCACCCTTTACTTATATGTGCTTTCTTGGATATTGAAGGAGTATTTGACAATACAACAAACGCATCATTGATGGCTCGCTGTGTTCGACCAATCAGGGCAATGTCGTCTGGGTATGATAGCAATTGACCGGACTTCTTCTGATGGCCAGTGAGTTTTGCGCGATTTTCTCCAGGATGATATTAAGGAAGTCACATTGCTTAGTTTTTTTTACTGAAAGTTACTTAATCGAATACTCGGGAATTCATATGTTTCGAAAACCGATACTTTTGAAGCTAAGTTACTTGCCAGGAGTTGCAGGGAGGCGAGTACGATATAGAAAGGTAACGGTAATTCAGATCATAGAACGGGACGGTAATAACGTGTAGTCAATGTTAATTTAAATCAATCCGTTTATTTACTCCACAAATAGAGCTTTCAGTACATAGAATACGTTTCCTATAATAATCGTCATTGGCCAAATGATCGAATGATCTATCCGCAATTGTCTTACTGTGCACTCGCACCGTTTTCCTAATGAATGTTGTAAGAAAATGTATTTATAATGTAGAATCATTCAATAAAGAACCTTCGAAGAAGCCGTGTTTTATTTGCCATCCCTCCCGAATTTCCCCACAAACGCGTCCTAATCGGCAATGCATTGCGTAAGATGGCATTATGCGCCACGTCAACGGTCAGAAGTTTCTGGATTTTTTTTTATGGTGGCCAGATATACATATGACCGAATCAGATATCACATTTTTATGTTGTTCTGGTTTGACATTGAAGGTGTCGGTGAGTTCATTACCGACCTTGATCGTCATCCTGCTCAGTCTGGCGAATAGGGTTCAGTGTCACGAGTCTTAGGTTTTTGCCAGGATCGTGGTGTGAAGATTTATTCGATGGTGGACTTCCCCAGCCTGAAAACGCACTGATAAGGACCCTCAATAATAAGCGCAGTTGAACTGGACTCAATTTTTGTGGATCGAGCGAACGATACTGAGATTCCACTTGTCGGGCATGCTTTCCTCCGACCATATCATAGAGATGAGTTGGTATATGTACCCTACCAGTTCTGCAGACAACCCGCTTGCACTAGCACATCTGACTTCGTCTAGGTCGGGTGGGACGGAATTATCTTCTTCTTGTTGGCATTGTAACGAAAGCGGTTAAAGTGTGTCTGGCGGTAAACACGAGGGGAAAACAAAGAATATGCTGTCATCGAGAAAGGGTGCACAGCATTGACGTCTCGGCCAGACCATCACCGTAGGCAGCTATAACTTTGAAATGCTGAAGGACTTCGTCACTCACTCTCATCACTACCGAGATCAAATGCAGAATAACTCTTGCTCTTTTTTGGGCTCAAAAAACAATTGAGTATCAGAGCCGACTCTCGGAAAACCGAGTTGACTCCGTATAAGGCCTTAATCATCCCGGTCTTGCTCTACGGCGTAGAGGCATGGACTACATCGGATAAAGGGGTTCTTGGTTTTTTTTCGAGAGAAAGGCTCTGCCCGCGATCCTTGGCCCTCTTTGCGTTAATGACAATTAAAGAAGGAGGTTAAACCACGTACTGCATGAGCTATACAGTGACATGAGTCTAGCCAGGCATCTACGGATCCCACGGCTAAGATCGCTAGGCAATGAAGAGTGTATGGACAACTTAGTTCCGGCCTGAAGAATCTTCCACTCTGAGCCTGTGGGATAACGCAACAGAAGACGTCCACGCACAAGGTGGCGCACACAAGTCGAGGGGGGCCGCAACCGGCTTGGTGTGCGAAACTGGAGTCAGAGATCGTGCATCATACATAAAGGAAAAGAAGATTCGACAATACATCTCATGATGCAATTATTCGAGCTCTGGACAAGGCAGAAGTCTGCCACACAGTATCGATCTATGAACTCCTGAGCACAAGATCAGCGGAGTATCACACATCAGAAGGGACAATAAACTCAACTCAACACAACACAAGAGGATGCCCACAAGGAGGAGCGTGGTTGTAGACGAAATGTCAAGCCATGGCATCAGATGCCAGGCATACGCTGGTGACATACTCATCATAGGCAGAGGCAAGATGGAGGAAACCCTCTGTGACACCATCAAATGGGGACTAGCACTAACTAAGGAATGGTGCTTGTCGCCTGGGGTAAGCCTGAATCCGCCGAAAACAACCACAGTAATATTAACGAGAAAACGAAAACTGGAACGACTGAAACCACAAAACTGGTTGCCTTAAGCGAAGTTTAATATCCAAGAGGAATCGTAGACAGGAAACTCATCTGGAAAAGGCAGACAGAAGAGAGAACTAGGAAAGCGACGCGTACTCTAATGATTTGTCGAAGCTTGGCAGGCAAATCCTGAGGATGCAGTCTAAGCATGATGATGTGACTGTTTCTAGCTATTGTTAAACCCACAATTGATTGCGTGGACTATGAGAATCAACCTGATCAGCTCTGTATTATAGGCGCCATGAGAACTTGTCCAACTCGCTGCCAAGGGGGCGGTATTGGAGCAGAATGTGCAGAAGAAGGGATTGGGAAAAGACAAGTGCATTACTATATCGAGTCAATTCGTTGCACTAGTCCTCCGAAGATGTCCACTCTTGGCCAGTCCGAAGAATGACGTGATCAGGAAATTCATTTCCAAAAGAAGTTTACAATGAAGCTCAGCACCAAAAAGGTCTAGAGCAATGAACCCATAGTCCACAGACTGAGAAAATGGTATACGGACGAATCAAGAATTGATACAGGAATTGGGGCAGGGGTATTCGGACCCAGAACAAAGTATTTCGGATACCCGTGGACAAACGTACCATCATCTTTCAAGCAGAAATCTATGCCAGAAACAGATGCTTTCAAATCAATCTTGACAGAAACTAATGTCAGACAGTCTAGCCCCTATTATGGTACTAGACTCCTACATCATCAAATCCAAGCTGGTGTGATGATAATGCCTATACAGAAGGTCAAAGAACTGAGAACCAGAAACAGAGTAAAACTCTGCTGGATACCTAGCCACACGGGTATATAAGGCCAACTCCCTAGCTAGGAAAGGGGCATCGGAACCCTTCGCAGGCCCTGAACCATTCTGCGCTGTAGGAGACCATGTCCTCAGAGAGGAATTCAGGGAACTAGAAAGAAAAGAAGCAACCGAACAGAAACCTGGAACCAAGCGTATGGCATGAAGCAGACCAAGAAACTCTTAGGTCAATATAAGCGAAACTGGTTTGAGCCATGTATCAAAATGAGCAAGAACAAACCTCGTATCCTAACACCTAAGAACTGCAGACTCAGGGGTCACCTAAGGAAACGAGGGATATAAGATGAAGGTCTCTGCAGATTCTGTGGAGAATCTAATGAAATTTCAGAAGACGTTTCAAAGGTATCAAAAGGAGAAACAGTGGGTCACAACCCTCCATAACAATAATAATAATGCAGAAAGAAGTAATTTACATAACCTCGATCGAATGAATAAAAAAACCACAATTTGTTGGAACTTAAATATCCATGTCTTTATTCTATATAGTTCACCAGAGAGTTTATACAAAAAAATAAATAAATAAATGCTATCTTTTAGTCTTTGGAACAGGAGCTGAAGGATTTTCTCCCTTGTAGAATTCTTTCAATAAATCCATTGCTTCCTCTGCCCGAACGCCAGCAGTAATGGAGACATTCTTTCCCAGTATTCTCTCAACAGCCACAACAGTTTGGCCACCAAATCGATCATTGGCGCAGCCATAGACGATGTCCTTCACTCCCAAATCGTACAGAGCTGCTGCACACATAATGCACGGTTCGACGGTAACAACAACCGTCACATTTGGTAGAACATCTTTCCAATTTAATGAGTTTTCCCTGCAGTAGGCTAACGTCTGATCAATGCACACAAACTCTGCGTGACGAGTGGCATTCTTGGTTGCATTAACGTCATTACTCCCTCTCGCCACTATCTCGCCATTGTAAACGAATACACAACCAACGGGCACTTCACCTCCTGCCAATGCTTTTCGAGCTTCCGTAAATGCTGCTTCCATAAATAAAGTCATCTTAACTTGCACTTGTACTTCAGGCGTGCGAGGGTTTAGAAATAAAAATGTTTAAACTAAAGTTGAGTATTGGAGGAGAAAATCAAAAGTTAAAGCTCGTTGCGCAGATATTTCACTAGATCGTTTTCGTTGAAGAATTGCGTCGCCTTCTCCGGCCAATTGTTGTTGTTCACACTTCGTGGACTGGGATGGGCCAGTTGTAAGAATCTGATACAGGATCCGGTGTAGTTCTGTTGCTTGGCGAGTCGCTTTAGGCAATCCCCAACGTATGTCCCAATCGCCACCACTATCTCCGGTTCGACTAACTGAATCTCTGCGTCAAGGTACTTTAGGCATAAGTCACGTACGTCAGCCTTGGCGTCGCCCTGTGGAGGAATAAAAACAACTGTAATCATACAAAGTATACAAATGCCAGGAGAGCAAAATTCGATAACAAAGAATAACGCCTACAATGTTGAAATGAAATACTTGCCCCTTACCTTTAATTCGCCGGGCGTTATGTTCTTGCCCTGAGCGTCAAAAAATGCCAACGGGCAAAAATTATGTATGAAGCATTGCCTGGTAAAAATATTCAAACCGCCAGAAATGTTCTCCACCAAATTCCAAATGCGAACTCCACTCGGCTCCTCAATGGTGCACGATAAACCAGTGATTGGTCGTTTTGGATGCACTAATGGCGGTTGTTCAACTCTACCCTCCAGCTGCATCAAATGTCGAACAGTTTTTATATTGCCAAAAGGAATCTGTACGCCAGAAAACAAATCATGCACGCAAAACAAAAATGTTGAATTAAATTACTCAGTAGACAATGGGGAAACGAGAGCAAATACGGAACATTTAAATTGCGCGTACCCCATTTTGTGCCATGCCATTGGGGCCGGGATTCATTCCAACGAACATCAATTTTTTCGGACCATCGAGATACTTTCGAAGGTACGCGCAATGTAAATCGGCAGCGTATTCTAATGGATTGTATATATGAGTGATGTGATTGATTTTGATTGATCTGAGTTCGGCATTTAATTCACATTCAATGTCATGGAAGCGCTTCCAAAATGGTGTTGGAAAATATTTTGATGTTGATGAATCTGCTTTTGAAATAGCGCCGTAGTTTACATCGTTACTGGCTGCCTTCAGTTTTTCTTTTAATTCTTTTTTCAGCTTGTTCATTGTCAAATGATTGCTTGAGATTCGATGAAGAGATTCTGTAATGGTGAACGATGGAACAATTTCAATTCGCTATTTCAACTAAAAGCAATAATCCTGGCAATAGTAGGGAATTCAAAGGTACTCCACTTTTTAAAATGTGCTTCCACCTCTCTCCGGGGGCTGGCTGTACAGTGGTCAGACTAAGAACAACAAGTATGCTAATCGTTCAACGTGGACAAAATATGCTTTTCAGGAGGTCTCAACACAAAGAAGGGTTGGTGGCCGAAATATTTCGACGGGGCGGTCCACTAAATCATCAAAAACGAAGGAGTGAAACTGGGACAAATCGCCTCAAAAAGACATACACAAAATTAATGATATATTTTTTGCAAATGGCATCGTACGTCAATCATATTTAAAGCTTGTCAACTAGACAGGTGGAGTAAACAGAGACAAGATATGGAGCGCTATACTCCGCAAGAGTATCAACAATTATCTCAACAACAAAGAGGACGATTTTGTGTCGAAAATCACATGAGCGACCAGGCGCATTTCCTCTTATTCGGTTACTTCACTAAGCAAAATCTTCGTTTTTGGGACACTGAAAATCCGCGTGTGATGCACGAAGTGTCATTACATCCATTCAAAGCCACTGTGTGCTGAGCCGTTCACGCGGGAGGAGTGATTAGGCCGTATTTTTTTAGGACGGCAATACGGTCACGGTTACTGGAACGCTGCAGACTTCTTACTGACTTTATTGGATGAGTGGGGCTTGCGGTGCAACGACAAACCCGCACAGCACGAGCTACAATGGATATTGTGAAGGAAGCGTTTTCTAGTCGCATAATCTCCGGTTGGAGTATTCATATCAATGCTGGAGGATTTTGTTAAAGGAGACCATCCCGAGCTGGATGCAGATCCGCAGCCAAATGTCGGAGACTAAAGATAGTGCTCACTAACGGTACGGAAATAGCAACAGACAAAGATGTTAAGTTTCTTGGCGTTAACTTCACGGAAAGGTTGAAGTTCAATAGCCACTCGAAAGCGATTCTCAAGAACACCAATCTAGGCTTCCATCGCATCTATCCTTCGATGCGTATGCAAACAGCTAATATCGCCGATTTTAACGTTCCCAATAGGACACCAAAAGACGCACACCATTTCTAAGACCATCATGGAGAAGTTAGCAATTTTCGAAAGGAAAATACAGGTCTCACCTTCGACAGGGACCATCGAAAGCACCACAGCAAAAAGAAGCTCTACAACGAAGCACGCGTCATCCCCTTGCCACAGTACATGGTGACAGTGTTCAGAACGCAGCTTCTAGACATCAGCAACCATCCTAATTAGGAAATCAGGAACCTGAGAAAACCAAACCCGGACAACGCGCTAAACCTGCTAAGCGAGCAGAGCTTGACCTGGATGGCTTCTACCAGAGCAGCGATAGCAGTCATTATAGAGGCTAAATCGGCTGACACACCACCACCCCATCCCAAAAGGACCACTGAGTTGAACAACCCGATGTAAGAGAAGAGAGATCAACAGTGCGTCCAAATTGGCCTTAAGAGATTTGTATAGATACATGTGTAAGTACAAAATTCACCAAATAAGCCGAAGAAAAGCGGGTTATTTTTTTGCATAAGAAGCGTGTGTTAGACAGAGAAGGGCCAAGCACAGTGAACGATAAAGGGAATACGAGAAAATTTGTTCTAACCCGCCACATATTTTATAACCCGAAATTTTTCAGTTTACTCTGCGCCCAAGTATGATGCTCTGCGGCTGTGGCCTATGAAGTATGTGATGTTGCGGAACAGGCATGCAATGATGTGTGTAACGTACGCGTGGAGCACTATAGAACTACGTACATATATATGAAAGCGGATGACTATTGACAAGTAGGTTGTGGCCTTGTGTTGATAGAATTTGCTGCTTGCGTGTCAGGTGTAGGAAACACACAAATATTATGTTTATATGAACATATTAAGATTCATGTTTCTTGTTATATTGATACCTTGTTGAAAGGTAGAATTTTAAAAGGTAACCCGATAAGAATCGGCTTAAATGGACGCCAAGCCACTGCAAGGTAAGGTTAGGTTGAAGTGTCTGTCACAGCAGAATCAGCTTAGATCCTGTTTGGAACCATTGTGCTATCTCTGTCCGGTAAATGATACACCGATTCCTCGTTAGCCAAAGGACTAACTGACACCTAAGAAATACTTGCTGGTATCCTAGTGGCCTAACTTAAGATGAACCTCTGCTGAAATAAAGCTTGTTTTCTGAATGAATTTGGCTAGGTCCAGAATCTTGATATCTGACATTCCTTCTAGCTGAATGAGTAGTTGCCTTGTTCTTCCAAGGGCTGGACAAGTGCCGAGGCCCATTGACTAATAAAAAAGAGACATTTCAACCTTTGTCTTGTAAGCATTGTGAACTTCCAACCAAGCGCCGTCATGAATCCAACATCGACATCAAAGTATTTGTTTGTCAAAGTCAGTCGCAATTCGCCATGAATGCTACACCACGCACTAACCTAACGAGATGGATGAATCAATAAATTGTATCCGAAACGTATGGACGTGATTTAAAACGAGCTTAAACAACATTCCATAATTGTCGATTGTTCGCAAAGGAAAAAAAAATGTGTACAGAAATCGACCATTAATGTAGCATTAAACCCACTTTCGAAGATGAGTTACGTGATAAAATGTGCATACATTTTGTAATGGGATATTTAAATACTGACACTGCATTGGCCTTATTTTCGCTGAGCCCAATTTACATAACTGAAAGTCCTCAACCACACCTAAAAAAGTTGGGCATACAACAAATCAAGCATCTGCAAAGCAATGAATCCGTTATTCATGACATAAATTCATAAGCATTATAAAAATGAATCAATTCTCATAATTCAAATTTCCGCATACATGAGCTGCATATATTTTATTCAAATTTTGGCGAACGAAATCGATCTTCAGCTCATTTAGAAGGCAAAACAAAAATTATATATACAGGGTGGACCATCTAGTGGTTTTTTTTAGCCACAGGTTATGTTGACACTGACATCTGTTTCCCGCTCGAAATCTTGACAGAATATCAGTAGCATACCTCCGCGGAACCAGAAATAAGAGAACAAGGAGATATCCAACTTTACCTCTCTTGCCCCTTGATTTCATCTGGCAGCGTTTTTTATACGCTTTTCATCCCGTGGCTGTGAATAAGTCTGAGCTCTTGCGAGCCGCTGACAAACAGCTGATACCCTTCCCCAACCATAGTAGTGGGGTGAATTAGAGTTCTTATTTGAAAATTCGCTCGTTACTCGAACTTTTTTCAAATTGCGGTTAACAAACGAACAAAGCGTATGTTCATGGAGTAGCATCACTTCAAATACCGCAGTTTTGTTTATTCACGTATCCATTTAACCAAAACTGAGCATGGTGAAAATGGACGTAGTGTGCGATACGTATTTCGAACAGAACCATGATTTTCAAAATAAATTTGCACAATTTGGAAGCGTTGTTCAGGCGTCAGTCTATTCATGTTGAAATGCCAAATCAGAAATCAACTGATAGAGATATTCAGCTTTCCAGCTAAAAAATGCCAAGACCTGTCGCAAAACACGCATACTTCTTTATTTGCAAGCTCTATTTTATGCATACTTCCACAAGTGGTGTCTTTTGATCTGCTGTTTACTCCTCCAAATCATATTTTTTCCCGAAAGAGTGTCAAATGCATTTCCAATGTATTTAACTTGCCCACGATTTGGAAACATTCCATGATTGATGTTCGTCAAGTTAGCAAAGTAAATAGTATTATAACTTGAGAAAAGGAAGTTTCTTTTCACAAGTTGCATTTTAAAATTGAAGCAAAGCTTAACGAAATGCGTATAATGGATTAGATATCTACAAATTTATATGTGATATGAGTCCAAAACTAAATTGCTTCGAGTAATGACTTCTGTTGAGACACCATAAATTCGAATTAGGAAAATGAAAAGTGTTTGAGTAATTCAAGGGAATTCAACTGTTTTCTGTAAATTTGTGTACTTACGAGGGGCGTTCAAATTATTCTCGGTATCGGGGTGAAGCTGTGGTTGTATATATAAATTGTACTATATGTACTATAACTTATTTATCAAGTAATACTTTTATTTTAGTGCATTCATGCAAAATTTCATATAAATGTGATTACTAATTCGCGTTTTATCTCTAGTTAAGAAGAATAATTATTGCAACTGAGACGATGATGGTGAAAATTGAGCATCGCGCTGTAATTAAATTTCTCACTAAGCAAGGAAAAAGTCAAAAAACTATTCATGAAGAGGTGGTGGCTGTTTACCAGGATTCCGCACCTTCATTATCAACTGTGCAAAAGTGGTCAAGTGAGTTCAAGAGAGGCAGAGAGAGCATTGAAGACGACCCCCGATCCGGCGCCCCGGCTACTGCTTCTACGGGAGAAAGCATCAAAGAAGTCGAAAAACTTGTTCTTGAGGATGACCGAATAAAGGTGAAAATGATGGCAGAGATCACCAAGCTTTCAATTGGTACCATTCACACCATTCTTCATGACCATCTTAACCTTTCAAAGGTCAGTGCAAGGTGGGTGCAACGAATGCTCACAGCGCCTCAGGAAAAAGTGAGAATCGCATGCTGTAGAGAGCTTTTGGAGATGTGTAGTGAGAACGCGGACGGTGTTATGGATCGAATTGTTACTGATGACGAAACATGGGTCCACCACTATGACGCTGAAAGCAAGAAAGAGTCCATGCAGTGGCATAAAAAAGGAACAGACCCCCCGAAGAAGTTCAAAGTCACTCCTTCTGCTTTGAAGTTTGATATAACGATCAAGCAACGAGCGCTTTTTCACAAAAATGCTCTATTTAACCTCGTTATTTCGAAGGGGCACACTTTCAGCTGTGAGACGAGGAAGTTGGATATCTCTATTAAGCCGCTTTTACACACGCTAAATTCGTCTGCAACTTTCCAATCTTGTTGGCAAGGGAAGTAAATCGTGCAAGGGAAAGCCCGAGTTGCGTGTGCTCGCGAATTGCGATTGATCCTTCGTATTCCCTTTTATCTCCTTTCGGTTTTTTCGAATTGCTTTATTCTTGCCTTCTCAGTGTTGGGTATTGGAAGCATGCTACGCATATGTAAGAAAGAGATGACCCATGTGTGATAGGGTGGCAAGCGGAAATTTGTTGTTTTCTACGTGTAAAAGCGGCTTGCTATAACAAAAGGGAATTGCCAAAAATCGCCAATAAAAAGTTGCGTGTGTAAAAGCGGCCTTAGTTAGCAAACTAAAAATAAATCATTTGACAGCTGACAAAATGGCCGCCAGTTTAAATAGTGTTGCCAAATTCGAGTTCTATACCTCTAAAAAAACACCCTTTATTACTCTGAAAAATTAAATTGATGCAAAGTATTCTATAAATACAAGCTACCATTACGTTTTTATTCACGCAATCCCCTATAATGCAATCCCCTATTATAATATATGTGCTCTTCAGAATATGAGCCATCTTTTGAACGCCCTCCGAACAATAATACATGTTCGTGGGCAGATTCACGAATATGGGCAATCTGGGAATCTTGTAAATGTATGTGTGAAATGCAAGGGAATTCCACTACACTCCAAAATGACCGAAGTTAAATATCTCTTACTCGTTTAATTTGACCATACCTCTGCCAAACGAAATCAGTCGCTTTAAGCTTGAAAAACGTTGGGAAATATTGAAAACTTATTTCCGAAGTGAGTGCTGTGTAGTCCCAAATGTGCGTTTTTTTTAAAAGACCTACCGCGGCTGCTGTACGTTCAGTTCGTGAGACTGGTTGCTAGTAGACAACACTGATAGTCCGCGTTGTCGTACGGTGCGTACAGACGAGAATGTGGCTGCTGTAGTCTTCTTCGAAAATGAGACAATGAACAATGCTTTGGTCAACGGTGGGCGTTACAGATCCATGTTAACCGACCTTTTTTTTTACTGAAATTGAAGACATGGATTTGGAAGAGCTCTGGTTCATGCAGGACGGCGAGCTCTGCCACACAGCCCATGCCACAGTCGATCTTTTGCGCACCAAATCTTGACGATGCAAATTGGCAGCTTCTGAGCTGCGATTTGACCCTTTTGCATTTTTTTGCTGGGGAACCGTGAGACCGGTATTATGCCAACAATCCGGAAACGATTCAAGCACTTAAGGCCAAGCAACCCGTGAGCTACAGCCCGAATCCATTAACAGGGCCTTGGAAAATTGGTGTGACAGAATCCGCTATCGCGAAGCCAGCCGAAGCAGCCACTTGAACGACGTTGTATTTCACAATTAATGGGAATGGTCGATTCTTACTAATAAAGTCATAATACACAGACAAAATTTAATTTTGTTAATTTTTTTGCATTTTTAAAAAGAAACTTGTATTTGGCCCTCCCTGTACATACATAGCTGTTCGAATACAATTTGCGACTGGTTCTTTGCTTACGAGGCATTTAAGTAAATCACTTTCTGGTAAGACAAAGTTGACTAAGTACGAGATTCACATGATGAATCATTCGATTCAGACAGTTCGAGTAAAAGTAAGACATTAGATCTCTTTTTTCGGTATTTGCCGGAAAATCCCATTTTTGATGAAATTGATTGAGAATTCAAAATTGCATGGCGTGTAAGAAAATGCAGTCTGCTCTGAGATGTTTCGTAGTATTGCATTAAACAAGGCACACTATGTCCAACTCAGTCTCAGATGAGTGAAGGAAAAAGGACTTGAGGCATTTTTTGAAAAGAAAATGGTAACTTGAGGTTTTTTTTTGCAACGTACTCAACGAAATGTAGGAGAAGATCTGGAAGCTGTTGGATCTATAAACCGTCTACAGAGTCACAGGTCAAGTGTCTACAGAGCCAACATTGAAGATGACCACGAACAAATGTCTGTGATTGAAGCACGGATCAACATTAGAGAAGAGCGCCTCTTAAAAAAATAACATTCAGCCTCTCGTATGAACTGTTTCGTATTGTCTAACAGATGGAGGTTATTGCACACAAGCCTCAACTAGACCTATCTTTGGAAAATTGCATTCGAATGAGTTGACGCTGCGTTAAATTGGTCATTTGCCATAAATTATTAAGTGCTTACTACACATTTCCACTGCGAAAGTGTTGCAACGTGTAAGGAGTTGCATCATTCAATAAGGCCTCTAATCTATTATGACTTGCATTGATAATATATTAAGATGATAGAATTAGACTCCGCTCCAGCCAGACAATGCAATAGAGGACGTCCACGAAACCGATGGCGCACACAAGTGGAGAAGGGCCGCAAAAACCGCTCTCAAACTAAGGGAGTCCTCTCTGTGGAAAGAAGCCAACTATGGACATGCGGCCATAATCAAAATAAAAGATGACTTGGGAAAGACATATGGTCACAGTAGCCTCGCTGTTCCAACCAACTATATCTCCCCATAACAATTTCTCCCTCAAAATACCAAATCTGTTCCCCGACAGAGACAAGTGGCTTTAAAACGCTCATCAACGACCACGGGATTGCCGGATTCTACTCAGACGCTCTGCACAAACAGGATTCTTTTAGACTTCCTGATACATGTAGTGTCCCAAGCAGAGATTCTGGCAATAGAAAAAGCAGCCGATATCCCACCATCAGATATCACCATCTTTGTGGACAGCCAGGCTGCACTGGATCCTCTACAATGAGAACAAAGGCTGTTATGAACTGCAGCGACTCACTAAGGTTCATCAGCTCAATAGCAGGGAACAGGAGAGCAGACGAACTAGTCAGACAAGACTCTGAAATGGACATTAGAGAAGCGGACACATCACTGCGACCACCGATGAGTGCATTATACCGGACTATAAGCGACATAATACAAAAAGAAGCCAACTCGTCTTAGCTCGCAAGAAACGACTGTCACACGACAAGATCAACGTGGCCAGAGCTTAATAACTACAAGACAAAGAAGCTTCTGGCTTTAGACCACAACTCGGTCCAAGCGCGCGTCGGTGTGATCGCAAGACACTGCTCTATAGGAGCAATGCTCCGGAAATGGAACGCGGAATCCAGCAATCTCTGCCGTAGCTGCGGCGACGAGAAAAGAGACCGAGACGATCTAACACCAGCTGTGCCACTGCCCAACTTTCCAGAATTGGCGCCTAGCTTCGTTGGACCAAAGTTTCTTCACAGAGAATGCAGACTTAGCGAAAGTAGCCATCGAATCTCTTAAGATTCGTAAAGAGCACGGGGTTGTTTAAGCCATCACGCGACATGATAGGTTAATCGAATATGTACCCCACAAATGAAGGGATTCACAATAGGCCCTAAGGTGAAGGCGATGTTCAACCATGACACTCCCCTTCCAAAACCTAACTTGGTGCGCGAAATTGGAAGCAGCTGGCTAAATATAGAGCCTGTTTTAAAGGCTTGTGGGCCAAGGCCCAGGCCCACCACGGGCTGTAGCGCCAGTAAATGAAGAACAATTAGAAACTTATACATATACGTGAGAATGTACAACACATCGGATTAGTTCATTTGGATGATTCCTTAAACACTCTTCTTGGGCGGCAATTGGCCATTCAGACCAGAGATGGAAATACTACGGTTACTGATTGAATACATGATAGCGACGTTCTCACTTTGTTTCAACACAATTTACGGACTAAAGTTTACCTTTACACTAATTAAATTAATTCAACAACTGGCCGCACACAATTTTGTACGGAAAATGTAAACAAATAAATCCACATGCAAATGTTTTGACATTATAAGACGACACCGGTTTATTTCTTCAATTCTAGCGACGCGACATCTACACGTCGAATTTGATTCTTAATGAAGAGTTGATGTATTTGCTAATGTGATTTTTCAAATGGAATTCCACATGAGATAATTTGTAAATAAATTAGCGTACTCTGGGTATATTCTCTAGTGTCTATTAATCGAATCAAATACATTTCAAGATTCTTTGGATTCCTATAATAGACTTCGAAACACATAACCACAGGTGTACACAGGTCGTAGGTACGCCTAGTTGGGCCGCTGTGGCAGTTGGAAAATAAAATGCCATGAAAAGGATAAAAAAACCTTACTGTGGATTTTTTTAGGTGAACAATTCGATGTCGTCGGAAATTGATTTCAACACGGGCTAGTGTCCAGAAACTAAATACGGTTTCCCAGACCCATTCCGCATTTAGGTTCTGAACACTAGCCGGCGTCCAGAAACTAAATGCGGTTTCCCAGACCCATACCGCATTTAGTTTCTGGACACTAGTCGGTGTCCAGAAACTAATTGCGGTTTCTAAGATCCAATCCGCATTTAGTTTCTGGACACTGGCCGGTGTCCAGAAACTAAATGCGGTCTCCAAGATCCAATCCGCATTTAGTTTCTGGAAACTAGCCGGTGTCCAGAAACTAAATGCGGTTTCCCAGACCCAATCCGCATTTAGTCACTGGACACTAGCCGGTGTCCAGAAACTAAATGCGGTTTCCCAGACCCATACCGCATTTAGTTTCTGGACACTAGCCGGCGTCCAGAAACTAAATGCGGTTTCCCAGACCCATACCGCATTTAGTTTCTGGACACTAGTCGGTGTCCAGAAACTAAGTGCGGTTTCCCAGACCCAATCCGCATTTAGTTTCTGGACACTAGCCGGTGTCTATTAGTTTCTGGACACCGGCTAGTGTCCAGAAACTAAATGCGGATTGGATCTTGGAAACCGCATTTAGTTTCTGGACACCAGCTAGTGTCCACTAGCCGGTGTCCAGAAACTAATAGACACCGGCTAGTGTCCAGAAACTAAATGCGGATTGGGTCTGGGAAACCGCACTTAGTTTCTGGACACCGGCTAGTGTCCAGAAACTAAATGCGGATTGGGTTTGGTTCTGGAAAACCGGATTTAGTTTCTGGACACCGGCTAGTGTCCAGAAACTAAATGCGGATTGGGTCTGGGAAACCGCACTTAGTTTCTGGACACCGGCTGGATTTTTTTAGGTGAACAATTCGATGTCGTCGGAAATTGATTTCAACACGGGCTAGTGTCCAGAAACTAAATACGGTTTCCCAGACCCATTCCGCATTTAGTTTCTGGACACTAGCCGGTGTCCAGAAACTAAATGCGGTTTCCCAGACCCATACCGCATTTAGTTTCTGGACACTAGCCGGTGTCCAGAAACTAAATGCGGTTTCCCAGACCCATACCGCATTTAGTTTCTGGACACTAGCCGGTGTCCAGAAACTAAATGCGGTTTCCCAGACCCATTCCGCATTTAGTTTCTCGACACAAGTCGGTGTCCAGAAACTAAATGCGGTTTCCAAGATCCAATCCGCATTTAGTTTCTGGACACTAGCCGATGTCCAGAAACTAAATGCGGCTTCCAAGATCCAATCCGCATTTAGTTTCTGGACACTAGCCGATGTCCAGAAACTAAATGCGGCTTCCCAGACCCATTCCGCATTTAGTTTCTGGACACTAGCCGGTGTCCAGAAACTAAATGCGGTTTCCCAGACCGAATCCGCATTTAGTTTCTGGACACTAGCCGGTGTCCAGAAACTAAATGCGGTTTCCCAGACCCATTCCGCATTTAGTTTCTGGACACTAGCCGGTGTCCAGAAACTAAATGCGGTTTCCCAGACCCATACCGCATTTAGTTTCTGAACACTAGCCGGTGTCCAGAAACTAAATGCGGTTTCCCAGACCCATTCCGCATTTAGTTTCTCGACACAAGTCGGTGTCCAGAAACTAAATGCGGTTTCCAAGATCCAATCCGCATTTAGTTTCTGGACACTAGCCGATGTCCAGAAACTAAATGCGGCTTCCAAGATCCAATCCGCATTTAGTTTCTGGACACTAGCCGATGTCCAGAAACTAAATGCGGCTTCCAAGATCCAATCCGCATTTAGTTTCTGGACACTAGCCGGTGTCCAGAAACTAAATGCGGTTTCCAAGATCCAATCCGCATTTAGTTTCTGGACACTAGCCGGTGTCCAGAAACTAAATGCGGTTTCCCAGACCCATTCCGCATTTAGTTTCTGGACACTAGCCGGTGTCCAGAAACTAAATGCGGTTTCCAAGATCCAATCCGCATTTAGTTTCTGGACACTAGCCGGTGTCCAGAAACTAAATGCGGTTTCCCAGACCCATTCCGCATTTAGTTTCTGGACACTAGCCGGTGTCCAGAAACTAAATGCGGTTTCCCAGACCGAATCCGCATTTAGTTTCTGGACACTAGCCGGTGTCCAGAAACTAAATGCGGTTTCCCAGACCCATTCCGCATTTAGTTTCTGGACATTAGCCGGTGTCCAGAAACTAAATGCGGTTTCCCAGACCCATTCCACATTTAGTTTCTGGACACTAGCCGGTGTCCAGAAACTAAATGCGGTTTCCCAGACCCAATCCGCATTTAGTTTCTGGACACTAGCCGGTGTCCAGAAACTAAATGCGGTTTCCCAGACCCAATCCGCATTTAGTTTCTGGACACTAGCCGGTGTCCAGAAACTAAATGCGGTTTCCAAGATCCAATCCGCATTTAGTTTCTGGACACTAGCCGGTGTCCAGAAACTAAATGCGGTTTCCAAGATCCAATCCGCATTTAGTTTCTGGACACTAGCCGGTGTCCAGAAACTAAATGCGGTTTCCCAGACCCAATCCGCATTTAGTTTCTGGACACTAGCCGGTGTCCAGAAACTAAATGCGGTTTCCAAGGCCCATTTAGCATTTAGTTTCTGGACACTAGCCGGTGTCCAGAAACTAAATGCGGTTTCCCAGACCCAATCCACATTTAGTTTCTGGACACTAGCCGGTGTCCAGAAACTAAATTCGGTTTCCCAGACCCATTCCGCATTTAGTTTCTGGACACTAGCCGATGTCCAGAAACTAAATGCGGTTTCCCAGACCCAATCCGCATTTAGTTTCTGGACACTAGCCGGTGTCCAGAAACTAAATGCGGTTTCCAAGATCCAATCCGCATTTAGTTTCTGGACACTAGCCGGTGTCCAGAAACTAAGTGCGGTTTCCCAGACCCAATCCGCATTTAGTTTCTGGACACTAGCCGGTGTCCAGAAACTAAATGCGGTTTCCCAGACCCAATCCGCATTAAGTACACTAGCCGGTGTCCAGAAACTAAATGCGGTTTCCAGACCCATTCCGCATTTAGTTTCTGGACACTAGCCGTCTAGAAACTAAATGCGGTTTCCCAGACCCATTCCGCATTTAGTTTCTGGACACAAGTCGGTGTCCAGAAACTAACTGCGGTTTCCAGACCCATTCCGCATTTAGTTTCTGGACACTAGCCGTCCTGAAACTAAATGCGGTTTCCCAGACCCATTCCGCATTTAGTTTCTGGACACTAGCCGGTGTTCAGAAACTAAATGCGGTTTCCAAGATCCAATCCGCATTTAGTTTCTGGACACTAGCCGGTGTCCAGAAACAAAGTGCGGTTTCCCAGACCCAATCCGCATTTAGTTTCTGGACACTGGACACTAGCCGGTGTCCAGAAACTAAATGCGGTTTCCCAGACCCAATCCGCATTTAGTTTCTGGACACAAGTCGGTGTCCAGAAACTAAATGCGGTTTCCAGACCCATTCCGCATTTAGTTTCTGGACACTAGCCGGTGTTCAGAAACTAAATGCGGTTTCCAAGATCCAATCCGCATTTAGTTTCTGGATACTAGCCGGTGTTCAGAAACTAAGTGCGGTTTCCCAGACCCAATCCGCATTTAGTTTCTGGACACTGGACACTAGCCGGTGTCCAGAAACTAAATGCGGTTTCCCAGACCCATTCCGCATTTAGTTTCTGGACACTAGACGGTGTCCAGAAACTAAGTGGTTTCCCAGACCCATTCCGCATTTAGTTTCTGGACACTAGCCGGTTTCCAGAAACTAAATGCGGTTTCCCAGACCCAATCCGCATTTAGTTTCTGGACACTAGCCGGTGTCCAGAAACTAAGTGCGGTTTCCCAGACCCAATCCGCATTTAGTTTCTGGACACAAGTCGGTGTCCAGAAACTAAATGCGGTTTCCAGACCCATTCCGCATTTAGTTTCTGGACACTAGCCGGTGTTCAGAAACTAAATGCGGTTTCCAGACCCATTCCGCATTTAGTTTCTGGACACTAGCCGGTGTCCAGAAACTAAATGCGGTTTCCCACACCCTATCCGCATTTAGTTTCTGTACACTAGCCGGTGTTCAGAAACTAAACGCGGTTTCCCAGACCCATTCCGCATTTAGTTCCTGGACACTAGCCGGTGTCCAGAAACTAAATGCGGTTTACCAGACCCATTCCGCATTTAGTTTCTGGACACTAGCCGTCCAGAAACTAAATGCGGTTTCCCAGACCCAATCCGCATTTAGTTTCTGGACATTAGCCGGTGTTCAGAAACTAAATGCGGTTTCCAAGATCCAATACGCATTTAGTTTCTGGACACTAGCCGGTGTCCAGAAACTAAGTGCGGTTTCCCAGACCCAATCCGCATTTAGTTTCTGGACACTAGCCGTCCAGAAACTAAATGCGGTTTCCCAGACCCATTCCGCATTTAGTTTCTGGACACTAGCCGGTGTTCAGAAACTAAATGCGGTTTCCAAGATCCAATCCGCATTTAGTTTCTGGACACTAGCCGGTGTCCAGAAACTAAATGCGGTTTCCCAGACCCAATCCGCATTTAGTTTCTGGACACCGGCTAGTGTCCAGAAACTAAATGCGGAATGGGTCTGGGAAACCGCATTTAGTTTCTGGACGGCTAGTGTCCAGAAACTAAATGCGGATTGGGTCTGGGAAACCGCACTTAGTTTCTGGACACCGGCTAGTGTCCAGAAACTAAATGCGTATTGGATCTTGGAAACCGCATTTAGTTTCTGAACACTAGCCGGTGTTCAGAAACTAAATGCGGTTTCCAGACCCATTCCGCATTTAGTTTCTGGACACTAGCCGTCCAGAAACTAAATGCGGTTTCCCAGACCCAATCCGCATTTAGTTTCTGGACACAAGTCGGTGTCCAGAAACTAAATGCGGTTTCCAGACACATTCCGCATTTAGTTTCTGGACACTAGCCGGTGTCCAGAAACTAAATGCGGTTTCCCACACCCAATCCGCATTTAGTTTCTGTACACTAGCCGGTGTTCAGAAACTAAACGCGGTTTCCCAGACCCATTACGCATTTAGTTTCTGGACACTAGCCGGTGTCCAGAAACTAAATGCGGTTTCCCAGACCCAATCCGCATTTAGTTTCTGGACACAAGTCGGTGTCCAGAAACTAAATGCGGTTTCCCAGACCCAATCCACATTTAGTTTCTGGACACTAGCCGGTGTCCAGAAACTAAATGCGGTTTCCCAGACCCATTCTGGACACTAGCCGGTGTCCAGAAACTAAATGCGGTTTCCCACACCCAATCCGCATTTAGTTTCTGGACACTAGCCGGTGTCCAGAAACTAAATGCGGTTTCCAGACCCATTCCGCATTTAGTTTCTGGACACTAGCCGGTGTCCAGAAACTAAATGCGGTTTCCCAGACCCATTCCGCATTTAGTTTCTGGACACTAGCCGGGGTCCAGAAACTAGATGCGGTTTCCCAGACCCAATCCTCATTTAGTTTCTGGACACTAGCCGGTGTCCAGAAACTAAATGCGGTTTCCCAGACCCAATCCGCATGGACACTAGCCGGTGTCCAGAAACTAAATGCGGTTTCCCAGACCCAATCCGCATTTAGTTTCTGGGCACTAGCCGGTGTCCAGAAACTAAATGCGGTTTCCCAGACCCAATCCGCATGGACACTAGCCGGTGTCCAGAAACTAAATGCGGTTTCCCAGACCCAATCCGCATTTAGTTTCTGGGCACTAGCCGGTGTCCAGAAACTAAATGCGGTTTCCCGGACCCAATCCGCATTTAGTTTCTGGACACTAGCCGGTGTCCAGAAACTAAATGCGGTTTCCCAGACCCAATCCGCATTTAGTTTCTGGGCACTAGCCGGTGTCCAGAAACTAAATGCGGTTTCCCGGACCCAATCCGCATTTAGTTTCTGGACACTAGCCGGTGTCCAGAAACTAAATGCGGTTTCCCAGACCCATTCCGCATTTAGTTTCTGGACACTAGCCGGTGTCCAGAAACTAAATGCGGTTTCCCAGACCCAATCCGCATTTAGTTTCTGGACACTAGCCGGTGTCCAGAAACTAAATGCGGTTTCCCAGACCCAATCCGCATTTAGTTTCTGGACACTAGCCGGTGTCCAGAAACTAAATGCGGTTTCCCAGACCCAATCCGCATTTAGTTTCTGGACACTAGACGGTGTCCAGAAACTAAATGCGGTTTCCCAGACCCATTCCGCATTTAGTTTCTGGACACTAGCCGGTGTCCAGAAACTAAATGCGGTTTCCCAGACCCAATCCGCATTTAGTTTCTGGACACTAGCCGGTGTCCAGAAACTAAATGCGGTTTCCCAGACCCATTCCGCATTTAGTTTTTCGGACACTAGCCGGTGTCCAGAAACTAAATGCGGTTTCCAAGATCCGATCCGCATTTAGTTTCTGGACACTAGCCGGTGTCCAGAAACTAAATGCGGTTTCCCAGATCCAATCCGCATTTAGTTTCTGGACACTAGCCGGAAACTAAATGCGGTTTCCCAGACCCAATCCGCATTTAGTTTCTGGACACTAGCCGGTGTCCAGAAACTAAATGCGGTTTCCAAGATCCAATCCGCATTTAGTTTCTGGACACTAGCCGGTGTCCAGAAACTAAATGCGGTTTCCCAGACCCAATCCGCATTTAGTTTCTGGACACTAGCCGGTGTCCAGAAACTAAATGCGGTTTCCCAGACCCAATCCGCATTTAGTTTCTGGACACTAGCCGGTGTCCAGAAACTAAATGCGGTTTCCCAGACCCAATCCGCATTTAGTTTCTGGACACTAGACGGTGTCCAGAAACTAAATGCGGTTTCCCAGACCCATTCCGCATTTAGTTTCTGGACACTAGCCGGTGTCCAGAAACTAAATGCGGTTTCCCAGACCCAATCCGCATTTAGTTTCTGGACACTAGCCGGTGTCCAGAAACTAAATGCGGTTTCCCAGACCCATTCCGCATTTAGTTTTTCGGACACTAGCCGGTGTCCAGAAACTAAATGCGGTTTCCAAGATCCGATCCGCATTTAGTTTCTGGACACTAGCCGGTGTCCAGAAACTAAATGCGGTTTCCCAGATCCAATCCGCATTTAGTTTCTGGACACTAGCCGGAAACTAAATGCGGTTTCCCAGACCCAATCCGCATTTAGTTTCTGGACACTAGCCGGTGTCCAGAAACTAAATGCGGTTTCCAAGATCCAATCCGCATTTAGTTTCTGGACACTAGCCGGTGTCCAGAAACTACATGCGGTCTCCCAGACCCATTCCGCATTTAGTTTCTGGACACTAGCCGGTGTCCAGAAACTAAATGCGGTTTCCCAGACCCAATCCGCATTTAGTTTCTGGACACTAGCCGGTGTCCAGAAACTAAATGCGGTTTCCCAGACCCAATCCGCATTTAGTTTCTGGACACTAGCCGGTGTCCAGAAACTAAATGCGGTTTCCCAGACCCATTCCGCATTTAGTTTCTGGACACTAGCCGGTGTCCAGAAACTAAATGCGGTTTCCCAGACCCATTCCGCATTTAGTTTCTGGACACTAGCCGGTGTCCAGAAACTAAATCCGGTTTCTAAGATCCAATCCGCATTTAGTTTCTGGACACTAGCCGGTGTCCAGAAACTAAATGCGGTTTCCCAGACCCAATCCGCATTTAGTTTCTGGACACAAGTCGGTGTCCAGAAACTAAATGCGGTTTCCAAGATCCAATCCGCATTTAGTTTCTGGACACTAGCCGGTGTCCAGAAACTAAGTGCGGTTTCCCAGACCCAATCCGCATTTAGTTTCTGGACACTAGCCGGTGTCCAGAAACTAAATGCGGTTTCCCAGACCCAATCCGCATTTAGTTTCTGGACACAAGTCGGTGTCCAGAAACTAAATGCGGTTTCCAGACCCATTCCGCATTTAGTTTCTGGACACTAGCCGTCCAGAAACTAAATGCGGTTTCCCAGACCCAATCCGCATTTAGTTTCTGGACACTAGCCGGTGTTTCTGGACACTAGCCGGTGTCCAGAAACTAAATGCGGTTTCCCAGACCCAATCCGCATTTAGTTTCTGGACACTAGCCGGTGTCCAGAAACTAAGTGCGGTTTCCCATACCCAATCCGCATTTAGTTTCTGGACACTAGCCGGTGTCCAGAAACTAAATGCGGTTTCCCAGACCCAATCCGCATTTAGTTTCTGGACACTAGCCGGTGTCCAGAAACTAAATGCGGTTTCCAATATCAAATCCGCATTTAGTTTCTGGACACTAGCCGGTGTCCAGAAACTAAATGCGGTTTCCCAGACCCATTCCGTATTTAGTTTCTGGACACTAGCCGGTGTCCAGAAACTAAATGCGGTTTCCCAGACCCATTCCGCATTTAGTTTCTGGACACTAGCCGGTGTCCAGAAACTAAATGCGGTTTCCCAGACCCAATCCGCATTTAGTTTCTGGACACTAGCCGGTGTCCAGAAACTAAATGCGATTTCCCAGACCCAATCCGCATTTAGTTTCTGGACAATAGCCGGTGTTTCTGGACACTAGCCGGTGTCCAGAAACTAAATGCGGTTTCCCAGACCCATTCCGCATTTAGTTTCTGGACACTAGCCGGTGTCCAGAAACTAAATGCGGTTTCCCAGACCCAATCCGCATTTAGTTTCTGGACACTAGCCGGTGTCCAGAAACTAAATGCGGTTTCCCAGACCCAATCCGCATTTAGTTTCTGGACACTAGCCGGTGTTTCTGGACACTAGCCGGTGTCCAGAAACTAAATGCGGTTTCCCAGACCCAATCCCCATTTAGTTTCTGGACACTAGCCGGTGTCCAGAAACTAAATGCGGTTTCCCAGACCCAATCCGCATTTAGTTTCTGTGCACTAGCCGGTGACCAGAAACTAAGTGCGGTTTCCCAGACCCATTCCGCATTTAGTTTCTGGACACTAGCCGGTGTCCAGAAACTAAATGCGGTTTCCCAGACCCAATCCGCATTTAGTTTCTGGACACTAGCCGGTGTTTCTGGACACTAGCCGGTGTCCAGAAACTAAATGCGGTTTCCCAGACCCATTCCGCATTTAGTTTCTGGACACTAGCCGGGGTCCAGAAACTAAATGCGGTTTCCCAGACCCATTCCGCATTTAGTTTCTGGACACTAGCCGGTGTCCAGAAACTAAATGCGGTTTCCCAGACCCAATCCGCATTTAGTTTCTGGACACTAGCCGGTGTCCAGAAACTAAATGCGGTTTCCCAGACCCAATCCGCATTTAGTTTCTGGACACAAGACGGTGTCCAGAAACTAAATGCGGTTTCCAGACCCATTCCGCATTTAGTTTCTGGACACTAGCCGTCCAGAAACTAAATGCGGTTTCCCAGACCCAATCCGCATTTAGTTTCTGGACACTAGACGGTGTTTCTGGACACTAGCCGGTGTCCAGAAACTAAGTGCGGTTTCCCAGACCCAATCCGCATTTAGTTTCTGGACACTAGCCGGTTTCCAGAAACTAAATGCGGTTTCCCAGACCCAATCCGCATTTAGTTTCTGGACACTAGCCGGTGTCCAGAAACTAAATGCGGTTTCCAAGATCCAATCCGCATTTAGTTTCTGGACACTAGCCGGTGTCCAGAAACTAAATGCGGTTTCCCAGACCCATTCCGCATTTAGTTTCTGGACACTAGCCGGTGTCCAGAAACTAAATGCGGTTTCCAAGATCCAATCCGCATTTAGTTTCTGGACACCGGCTAGTGTCCAGAAACTAAATGCGGTTTCCCAGATCCAATCCGCATTTAGTTTCTGGACACTAGCCGGAAACTAAATGCGGTTTCCCAGACCCAATCCGCATTTAGTTTCTGGACACTAGCCGGTGTCCAGAAACTAAATGCGGTTTCCCAGACCCATTCCGCATTTAGTTTCTGGACACTAGCCGGTGTCCAGAAACTAAATGCGGTTTCCAAGATCCAATCCGCATTTAGTTTCTGGACACCGGCTAGTGTCCAGAAACTAAATGCGGTTTCCCAGATCCAATCCGCATTTAGTTTCTGGACACTAGCCGGTGTCCAGAAACTAAATGCGGTTTCCAAGATCCAATCCGCATTTAGTTTCTGGACACTAGCCGGTGTCCAGAAACTAAATGCGGTTTCCCAGACCCATTCCGCATTTAGTTTCTGGACACTAGCCGGTGTCCAGAAACTAAATGCGGTTTCCCAGACCCATTCCGCATTTAGTTTCTGGACACTAGCCGGTGTCCAGAAACTAAATGCGGTTTCCCAGACCCAATCCGCATTTAGTTTCTGGGCACTAGCCGGTGTCCAGAAACTAAATGCGGTTTCCCGGACCCAATCCGCATTTAGTTTCTGGACACTAGCCGGTGTCCAGAAACTAAATGCGGTTTCCCAGACCCATTCCGCATTTAGTTTCTGGACACTAGCCGGTGTCCAGAAACTAAATGCGGTTTCCCAGACCCAATCCGCATTTAGTTTCTGGACACTAGCCGGTGTCCAGAAACTAAATGCGGTTTCCCAGACCCAATCCGCATTTAGTTTCTGGACACTAGCCGGTGTCCAGAAACTAAATGCGGTTTCCCAGACCCAATCCGCATTTAGTTTCTGGACACTAGACGGTGTCCAGAAACTAAATGCGGTTTCCCAGACCCAATCCGCATTTAGTTTCTGGACACTAGACGGTGTCCAGAAACTAAATGCGGTTTCCCAGACCCATTCCGCATTTAGTTTCTGGACACTAGCCGGTGTCCAGAAACTAAATGCGGTTTCCCAGACCCAATCCGCATTTAGTTTCTGGACACTAGCCGGTGTCCAGAAACTAAATGCGGTTTCCCAGACCCAATCCGCATTTAGTTTCTGGACACTAGCCGGTGTCCAGAAACTAAATGCGGTTTCCCAGACCCAATCCGCATTTAGTTTCTGGACACTAGACGGTGTCCAGAAACTAAATGCGGTTTCCCAGACCCATTCCGCATTTAGTTTCTGGACACTAGCCGGTGTCCAGAAACTAAATGCGGTTTCCCAGACCCAATCCGCATTTAGTTTCTGGACACTAGCCGGTGTCCAGAAACTAAATGCGGTTTCCCAGACCCATTCCGCATTTAGTTTTTCGGACACTAGCCGGTGTCCAGAAACTAAATGCGGTTTCCCAGATCCAATCCGCATTTAGTTTCTGGACACTAGCCGGAAACTAAATGCGGTTTCCCAGACCCAATCCGCATTTAGTTTCTGGACACTAGCCGGTGTCCAGAAACTAAATGCGGTTTCCAAGATCCAATCCGCATTTAGTTTCTGGACACTAGCCGGTGTCCAGAAACTAAATGCGGTTTCTAAGATCCAATCCGCATTTAGTTTCTGGACACTAGCCGGTGTCCAGAAACTACATGCGGTCTCCCAGACCCATTCCGCATTTAGTTTCTGGACACTAGCCGGTGTCCAGAAACTAAATGCGGTTTCCCAGACCCAATCCGCATTTAGTTTCTGGACACTAGCCGGTGTCCAGAAACTAAATGCGGTTTCCCAGACCCAATCCGCATTTAGTTTCTGGACACTAGCCGGTGTCCAGAAACTAAATGCGGTTTCCCAGACCCATTCCGCATTTAGTTTCTGGACACTAGCCGGTGTCCAGAAACTAAATGCGGTTTCCCAGACCCATTCCGCATTTAGTTTCTGGACACTAGCCGGTGTCCAGAAACTAAATGCGGTTTCCCAGACCCATTCCGCATTTAGTTTCTGGATACAAGTCGGTGTCCAGAAACTAAATGCGGTTTCCAAGATCCAATCCGCATTTAGTTTCTGGACACTAGCCGGTGTCCAGAAACTAAATGCGGATTCCCAGACCCATTCCGCATTTAGTTTCTGGACACTAGCCGGTGTCCAGAAACTAAATGCGGTTTCCAAGATCCAGTCTGCATTTAGTTTCTGGACACTAGCCGGTGTCCAGAAACTAAATCCGGTTTCTAAGATCCAATCCGCATTTAGTTTCTGGACACTAGCCGGTGTCCAGAAACTAAATGCGGTTTCCCAGACCCAATCCGCATTTAGTTTCTGGACACAAGTCGGTGTCCAGAAACTAAATGCGGTTTCCAAGATCCAATCCGCATTTAGTTTCTGGACACTAGCCGGTGTCCAGAAACTAAGTGCGGTTTCCCAGACCCAATCCGCATTTAGTTTCTGGACACTAGCCGGTGTCCAGAAACTAAATGCGGTTTCCCAGACCCAATCCGCATTTAGTTTCTGGACACAAGTCGGTGTCCAGAAACTAAATGCGGTTTCCAGACCCATTCCGCATTTAGTTTCTGGACACTAGCCGTCCAGAAACTAAATGCGGTTTCCCAGACCCAATCCGCATTTAGTTTCTGGACACTAGCCGGTGTTTCTGGACACTAGCCGGTGTCCAGAAACTAAATGCGGTTTCCCAGACCCAATCCGCATTTAGTTTCTGGACACTAGCCGGTGTCCAGAAACTAAGTGCGGTTTCCCATACCCAATCCGCATTTAGTTTCTGGACACTAGCCGGTGTCCAGAAACTAAATGCGGTTTCCCAGACCCAATCCGCATTTAGTTTCTGGACACTAGCCGGTGTCCAGAAACTAAATGCGGTTTCCAATATCAAATCCGCATTTAGTTTCTGGACACTAGCCGGTGTCCAGAAACTAAATGCGGTTTCCCAGACCCATTCCGTATTTAGTTTCTGGACACTAGCCGGTGTCCAGAAACTAAATGCGGTTTCCCAGACCCATTCCGCATTTAGTTTCTGGACACTAGCCGGTGTCCAGAAACTAAATGCGGTTTCCCAGACCCAATCCGCATTTAGTTTCTGGACACTAGCCGGTGTCCAGAAACTAAATGCGATTTCCCAGACCCAATCCGCATTTAGTTTCTGGACAATAGCCGGTGTTTCTGGACACTAGCCGGTGTCCAGAAACTAAATGCGGTTTCCCAGACCCATTCCGCATTTAGTTTCTGGACACTAGCCGGTGTCCAGAAACTAAATGCGGTTTCCCAGACCCAATCCGCATTTAGTTTCTGGACACTAGCCGGTGTCCAGAAACTAAATGCGGTTTCCCAGACCCAATCCGCATTTAGTTTCTGGACACTAGCCGGTGTTTCTGGACACTAGCCGGTGTCCAGAAACTAAATGCGGTTTCCCAGACCCATTCCGCATTTAGTTTCTGGACACTAGCCGGTGTCCAGAAACTAAATGCGGTTTCCCAGACCCAATCCCCATTTAGTTTCTGGACACTAGCCGGTGTCCAGAAACTAAATGCGGTTTCCCAGACCCAATCCGCATTTAGTTTCTGTGCACTAGCCGGTGACCAGAAACTAAGTGCGGTTTCCCAGACCCATTCCGCATTTAGTTTCTGGACACTAGCCGGTGTCCAGAAACTAAATGCGGTTTCCCAGACCCAATCCGCATTTAGTTTCTGGACACTAGCCGGTGTTTCTGGACACTAGCCGGTGTCCAGAAACTAAATGCGGTTTCCCAGACCCATTCCGCATTTAGTTTCTGGACACTAGCCGGTGTCCAGAAACTAAATGCGGTTTCCCAGACCCAATCCCCATTTAGTTTCTGGACACTAGCCGGTGTCCAGAAACTAAATGCGGTTTCCCAGACCCAATCCGCATTTAGTTTCTGTGCACTAGCCGGTGTCCAGAAACTAAGTGCGGTTTCCCAGACCCATTCCGCATTTAGTTTCTGGACACTAGCCGGTGTCCAGAAACTAAATGCGGTTTCCCAGATCCAATCCGCATTTAGTTTCTGGACACTAGCCGGTGTCCAGAAACTAAATGCGGTTTCCCAGACCCAATCCGCATTTAGTTTCTGGACACTAGACGGTGTCCAGAAACTAAATGCGGTTTCCCAGACCCATTCCGCATTTAGTTTCTGGACACTAGCCGGTGTCCAGAAACTAAATGCGGTTTCCCAGACCCAATCCGAATTTAGTTTCTGGACACTAGCCGGTGTCCAGAAACTAAATGCGGTTTCCCAGAACCAATCCGCATTTAGTTTCTGGACACTAGCCGGTGTCCAGAAACTAAATGCGGTTTCCAAGATCCAATCCGCATTTAGTTTCTGGACACTAGCCGGTGTCCAGAAACTAAATGCGGTTTCCCAGACCCATTCCGCATTTAGTTTCCGGACACTAGCCGGTGTCCAGAAACTAAATGCGGTTTCCAAGATCCAATCCGCATTTAGTTTCTGGACACTAGCCGGTGTCCAGAAATGCGGTTTCTAAGATCCAATCCGCATTTAGTTTCTGGTCACTAGGCGGTGTCCAGAAACTACATGCGGTTTCCCAGACCCATTCCGCATTTAGTTTCTGGACACTAGCCGGTGTCCAGAAACTAAATGCGGTTTCCCAGACCCATTCCGCATTTAGTTTCTGGACACTAGCCGGTGTCCAGAAACTAAATGCGGTTTCCCAGACCCATTCCGCATTTAGTTTCTGGACACTAGCCGGTGTCCAGAAACTAAATGCGGTTTCCCAGACCCATTCCGCATTTAGTTTCTGGACACTAGCCGGTGTCCCGAAACTAAATGCGGTTTCCCAGACCCATTCCGCATTTAGTTTCTGGACACTAGCCGGTGTCCAGAAACTAAATGCGGTTTCCAAGATCCAGTCCGCATTTAGTTTCTGGACACTAGCCGGTGTTCAGAAACTAAATGCGGTTTCTAAGATCCAATCCGCATTTAGTTTCTGGACACTAGCCGGTGTCCAGAAACTAAATGCGGTTTCCCAGACCCAATCCGCATTTAGTTTCTGGACACTGGCCGGTGTCCAGAAACTAAATGCGGTCTCCAAGATCCAATCCGCATTTAGTTTCTGGACACTAGCCGGTGTCCAGAAACTAAATGCGGATTCCCAGATCCAATCCGCATTTAGTTTCTGGACACTAGCCGGTGTCCAGAAACTAAGTGCGGTTTCCCAGACCCATTACGCATTTAGTTTCTGGACACTAGCCGGTGTCCAGAAACTAAATGCGGTTTCCCAGACCCAATCCGCATTTAGTCACTGGACACCGGCTAGTGTCCAGAAACTAAAAGCGGTATCCCACACCCAATCCGCATTTAGTTTCTGGACACTAGCCGGTGTCCAGAAACTAAATGCGGATTCCCAGATCCAATCCGCATTTAGTTTCTGGACACTAGCCGGTGTCCAGAAACTAAGTGCGGTTTCCCAGACCCATTACGCATTTAGTTTCTGGACACTAGCCGGTGTCCAGAAACTAAATGCGGTTTCCCACACCCAATCCGCATTTAGTTTCTGGACACTAGCCGGTGTCCAGAAACTAAATGCGGTTTCCCAGACCCAATCCGCATTTAGTTTCTGGACACTAGCCGGTGTCCAGAAACTAAATGCGGTTTCCCAGACCCAATCCGCATTTAGTTTCTGGACACTAGCCGGTGTCCAGAAACTAAATGCGGTTTCCCAGACCCAATCCGCATTTAGTTTCTGGACACTAGCCGGTGTCCAGAAACTAAATGCGGTTTCCAAGATCCAATCCGCATTTAGTTTCTGGACACTAGCCGGTGTCCAGAAACTAAATGCGGTTTCCCAGACCCAATCCGCATTTAGTTTCTGGACACTAGCCGGTGTCCAGAAACTAAATGCGGTTTCCCAGACCCAATCCGCATTTAGTTTCTGGACACTAGCCGGTGTCCAGAAACTAAATGCGGTTTCCCAGACCCAATCCGCATTTAGTTTCTGGACACTAGCCGGTGTCCAGAAACTAAATGCGGTTTCGCAGACCCAATCCGCATTTAGTTTCTGGACACTAGCCGGTGTCCAGAAACTAAATGCGGTTTCCCAGACCCAATCCGCATTTAGTTTCTGGACACTAGCCGGTGTCCAGAAACTAAATGCGGTTTCCCAGACCCAATCCGCATTTAGTTTCTGGACACTAGCCGGTGTCCAGAAACTAAATGCGGTTTCCAAGATCCAATCCGCATTTAGTCTCTGGACACTAGCCGGTGTCCAGAAACTAAATGCGGTTTCCCAGACCCAATCCGCATTTAGTTTCTGGACACTAGCCGGTGTCCAGAAACTAAATGCGGTTTCCCAGACCCAATCCGCATTTAGTTTCTGGACACTAGCCGGTGTCCAGAAACTAAATGCGGTTTCTAAGATCCAGTCCGCATTTAGTTTCTGGACACTAGCCGGTGTCCAGAAACTAAGTGCGGTTTCCCAGACCCAATCCGCATTTAGTTTCTGGACTCTAGCCGGTGTCCAGAAACTAAATGCGGTTTCTAAGATCCAATCCGCATTTAGTTTCTGGACACTAGCCGGTGTCCAGAAACTAAATGCGGTTTCCCAGACCCATTCCGCATTTAGTTTCTGGACACTAGCCGGTGTCCAGAAACTAAATGCGGTTTCTAAGATCCAATCCGCATTTAGTTTCTGGACACTAGCCGGTGTCCAGAAACTAAATGCGGTTTCCCAGACCCAATCCGCATTTAGTTTCTGGACACAAGTCGGTGTCCAGAAACTAAATGCGGTTTCCAAGATCCAATCCGCATTTAGTTTCTGGACACTAGCCGGTGTCCAGAAACTAAATGCGGTTTCCCAGACCCAATCCGCATTTAGTTTCTGGACACTAGCCGGTGGTTTCCCAGACCCATTCCGCATTTAGTTTCCGGACACTAGCCGGTGTCCAGAAACTAAATGCGGTTTCCAAGATCCAATCCGCATTTAGTTTCTGGACACTAGCCGGTGTCCAGAAACTAAATGCGGTTTCCAAGATCCAATCCGCATTTAGTTTCTGGACACTAGCCGGTGTCCAGAAACTAAATGCGGTTTCCCATACCCATTCCGCATTTAGTTTCTGGACACTAGCCGGTGTCCAGAAACTAAATGCGGTTTCCCAGATCCAATCCGCATTTAGTTTCTGGACACTAGCCGGAAACTAAGTGCGGTTTCCCAGACCCAATCCGCATTTAGTTTCTGGACACTAGCCGGTGTCCAGAAACTAAATGCGGTTTCCCAGACCCAATCCGCATTTAGTTTCTGGACACTAGCCGGTGTCCAGAAACTAAATGCGGTTTCCCAGACCCAATCCGCATTTAGTTTCTGGACACTAGCCGGTGTCCAGAAACTAAATGCGGTTTCCAAGATCCAATCCGCATTTAGTCTCTGGACACTAGCCGGTGTCCAGAAACTAAATGCGGTTTCCCAGACCCAATCCGCATTTAGTTTCTGGACACTAGCCGGTGTCCAGAAACTAAATGCGGTTTCCCAGACCCAATCCGCACTAGCCCGTGTCCAGAAACTAAATGCGGTTTCTAAGATCCAGTCCGCATTTAGTTTCTGGACACTAGCCGGTGTCCAGAAACTAAGTGCGGTTTCCCAGACCCAATCCGCATTTAGTTTCTGGACACTAGCCGGTGTCCAGAAACTAAATGCGGTTTCTAAGATCCAATCCGCATTTAGTTTCTGGACACTAGCCGGTGTCCAGAAACTAAATGCGGTTTCCAAGATCCAATCCGCATTTAGTTTCTGGACACTAGCCGGTGTCCAGAAACTAAATGCGGTTTCCCATACCCATTCCGCATTTAGTTTCTGGACACTAGCCGGTGTCCAGAAACTAAATGCGGTTTCCCAGACCCATTCCGCATTTAGTTTCTGGACACTAGCCGGTGTCCAGAAACTAAATGCGGTTTCTAAGATCCAATCCGCATTTAGTTTCTGGACACTAGCCGGTGTCCAGAAACTAAATGCGGTTTCCCAGACCCAATCCGCATTTAGTTTCTGGACACAAGTCGGTGTCCAGAAACTAAATGCGGTTTCCAAGATCCAATCCGCATTTAGTTTCTGGACACTAGCCGGTGTCCAGAAACTAAATGCGGTTTCCCAGACCCAATCCGCATTTAGTTTCTGGACACTAGCCGGTGGTTTCCCAGACCCATTCCGCATTTAGTTTCCGGACACTAGCCGGTGTCCAGAAACTAAATGCGGTTTCCAAGATCCAATCCGCATTTAGTTTCTGGACACTAGCCGGTGTCCAGAAACTAAATGCGGTTTCCAAGATCCAATCCGCATTTAGTTTCTGGACACTAGCCGGTGTCCAGAAACTAAATGCGGTTTCCCATACCCATTCCGCATTTAGTTTCTGGACACTAGCCGGTGTCCAGAAACTAAATGCGGTTTCCAAGATCCAATCCGCATTTAGTTTCTGGACACCGGCTAGTGTCCAGAAACTAAATGCGGTTTCCCAGATCCAATCCGCATTTAGTTTCTGGACACTAGCCGGAAACTAAGTGCGGTTTCCCAGACCCAATCCGCATTTAGTTTCTGGACACTAGCCGGTGTCCAGAAACTAAATGCGGTTTCTAAGATCCAATCCGCATTTAGTTTCTGGACACTAGCCGGTGTCCAGAAACTAAATGCGGTTTCCCAGACCCATTCCGCATTTAGTTTCTGGACACTAGCCGGTGTCCAGAAACTAAATGCGGTTTCTAAGATCCAATCCGCATTTAGTTTCTGGACACTAGCCGGTGTCCAGAAACTAAATGCGGTTTCCCAGACCCAATCCGCATTTAGTTTCTGGACACAAGTCGGTGTCCAGAAACTAAATGCGGTTTCCAAGATCCAATCCGCATTTAGTTTCTGGACACTAGCCGGTGTCCAGAAACTAAATGCGGTTTCCCAGACCCAATCCGCATTTAGTTTCTGGACACTAGCCGGTGGTTTCCCAGACCCATTCCGCATTTAGTTTCCGGACACTAACCGGTGTCCAGAAACTAAATGCGGTTTCCAAGATCCAATCCGCATTTAGTTTCTGGACACTAGCCGGTGTCCAGAAACTAAATGCGGTTTCCAAGATCCAATCCGCATTTAGTTTCTGGACACTAGCCGGTGTCCAGAAACTAAATGCGGTTTCCCATACCCATTCCGCATTTAGTTTCTGGACACTAGCCGGTGTCCAGAAACTAAATGCGGTTTCCAAGATCCAATCCGCATTTAGTTTCTGGACACCGGCTAGTGTCCAGAAACTAAATGCGGTTTCCCAGATCCAATCCGCATTTAGTTTCTGGACACTAGCCGGAAACTAAATGCGGTTTCCCAGACCCAATCCGCATTTAGTTTCTGGACACTAGCCGGTGTCCAGAAACTAAATGCGGTTTCCAAGATCCAATCCGCATTTAGTTTCTGGACACTAGCCGGTGTCCAGAAACTAAATGCGGTTTCCCAGACCCATTCCGCATTTAGTTTCCGGACACTAGCCGGTGTCCACAAACTAAATGCGGTTTCCAAGATCCAATCCGCATTTAGTTTCTGGACACTAGCCGGTGTCCAGAAACTAAATGCGGTTTCCAAGATCCAATCCGCATTTAGTTTCTGGACACTAGCCGGTGTCCAGAAACTAAATGCGGTTTCCCAGATCCAATCCGCATTTAGTTTCTGGACACTAGACGGTGTCCAGAAACTAAATGCGGTTTCCCAGACCCATTCCGCATTTAGTTTCTGGACACTAGCCGGTGTCCAGAAACTAAATGCGGTTTCCAAGATCCAATCCGCATTTAGTTTCTGGACACTAGCCGGTGTCCAGAAACTAAATGCGGTTTCCCAGACCCATTCCGCATTTAGTTTCCGGACACTAGCCGGTGTCCAGAAACTAAATGCGGTTTCCAAGATCCAATCCGCATTTAGTTTCTGGACACCGGCTAGTGTCCAGAAACTAAATGCGGTTTCCCAGATCCAATCCGCATTTAGTTTCTGGACACTAGCCGGAAACTAAATGCGGTTTCACAGACCCAATCCGCATTTAGTTTCTGGACACTAGCCGGTGTCCAGAAACTAAATGCGGTTTCCAAGATCCAATCCGCATTTAGTTTCTGGACACTAGCAGGTGTCCAGAAACTAAATGCGGTTTCTAAGATCCAATCCGCATTTAGTTTCTGGTCACTAGGCGGTGTCCAGAAACTACATGCGGTTTCCCAGACCCATTCCGCATTTAGTTTCTGGACACTAGCCGGTGTCCAGAAACTAAATGCGGTTTCCCAGACCCATTCCGCATTTAGTTTCTGGACACTAGCCGGTGTCCAGAAACTAAATGCGGTTTCCCAGACCCATTCCGCATTTAGTTTCTGGACACTAGCCGGTGTCCCGAAACTAAATGCGGTTTCCCAGACCCATTCCGCATTTAGTTTCTGGACACAAGTCGGTGTCCAGAAACTAAATGCGGTTTCCAAGACCCAATCCGCATTTAGTTTCTGGACACTAGCCGGTGTCCAGAAACTAAATGCGGATTCCCAGACCCATTCCGCATTTAGTTTCTGGACACTAGCCGGTGTCCAGAAACTAAATGCGGTTTCCAAGACCCAATCCGCATTTAGTTTCTGGACACTAGCCGGTGTTCAGAAACTAAATGCGGTTTCTAAGATCCAATCCGCATTTAGTTTCTGGACACTAGCCGGTGTCCAGAAACTAAATGCGGTTTCCCAGACCCAATCCGCATTTAGTTTCTGGACACTGGCCGGTGTCCACCACTAAATGCGGTTTCCCAGACCCATTCCGCATTTAGTTTCCGGACACTAGCCGGTGTCCAGAAACTAAATGCGGTTTCCAAGATCCAATCCGCATTTAGTTTCTGGACACTAGCCGGTGTCCAGAAACTAAATGCGGTTTCCAAGATCCAATCCGCATTTAGTTTCTGGACACTAGCCGGTGTCCAGAAACTAAGTGCGGTTTCCCAGACCCAATCCGCATTTAGTTTCTGGACACTAGCCGGTGTCCAGAAACTAAATGCGGTTTCCCAGACCCATTCCGCATTTAGTTTCTGGACACTAGCCGGTGTCCAGAAACTAAATGCGGTTTCCCAGATCCAATCCGCATTTAGTTTCTGGACACCGGCTAGTGTCCAGAAACTAAATGCGGAATGGGTCTGGGAAACCGCATTTAGTTTCTGGACACCGTCTAGTGTCCAGAAACTAAATGCGGATTGGGTCTGGGAAACCGCATTTAGTTTCTGGACACTGGCCGGTGTCCAGAAACTAAATGCGGATTGGGTCTGGGAAACCGCATTTAGTTTCTGGACACCGGCTAGTGTCCAGAAACTAAATGCGGAATGGGTCTGGGAAACCGCACTTAGTTTCTGGACACCGGCTAGTGCACAGAAACTAAATGCGGATTGGGTCTGGGAAACCGCATTTAGTTTCTGGACACCGGCTAGTGTCCAGAAACTAAATGGGGATTGGGTCTGGGAAACCGCATTTAGTTTCTGGACACCGGCTAGTGTCCAGAAACTAAATGCGGAATGGGTCTGGGAAACCGCATTTAGTTTCTGGACACCGGCTAGTGTCCAGAAACACCGGCTAGTGTCCAGAAACTAAATGCGGATTGGGTCTGGGAAACCGCATTTAGTTTCTGGACACCGGCTAGTGTCCAGAAACTAAATGCGGAATGGGTCTGGGAAACCGCACTTAGTTTCTGGACACCGGCTAGTGCACAGAAACTAAATGCGGATTGGGTCTGGGAAACCGCATTTAGTTTCTGGACACCGGCTAGTGTCCAGAAACTAAATGGGGATTGGGTCTGGGAAACCGCATTTAGTTTCTGGACACCGGCTAGTGTCCAGAAACTAAAAGCGGTATCCCACACCAATGCGGTTTCTAAGATCCAATCCGCATTTAGTTTCTGGACACTAGCCGGTGTCCAGAAACTAAATGCGGTTTCCCAGACCCAATCCGCATTTAGTTTCTGGACACTGGCCGGTGTCCAGAAACTAAATGCGGTCTCCAAGATCCAATCCGCATTTAGTTTCTGGACACTAGCCGGTGTCCAGAAACTAAATGCGGTTTCCCAGACCCAATCCGCATTTAGTCACTGGACACCGGCTAGTGTCCAGAAACTAAAAGCGGTATCCCACACCCAATCCGCATTTAGTTTCTGGACACTAGCCGGTGTCCAGAAACTAAATGCGGTTTCCCAGACCCTTTCCGCATTTAGTTTCTGGACACTAGCCGGTGTCCAGAAACTAAATCCGGTTTCCCAGACCCAGTCCGCATTTAGTTTCTGGACACTAGCCGGTGTCCAGAAACTAAATGCGGTTTCCCAGTCCCAATCCGCATTTAGTTTCTGGACACTAGCCGGTGTCCAGAAACTAAATGCGGTTTCCCAGACCCAATCCGCATTTAGTTTCTGGACACTAGCCGGTGTCCAGAAACTAAATGCGGTTTCCAAGATCCAATCCGCATTTAGTTTCTGGACACTAGCCGGTGTCCAGAAACTAAGTGCGGTTTCCCAGACCCATTACGCATTTAGTTTCTGGACACTAGCCGGTGTCCAGAAACTAAATGCGGCTTCCTACACCCAATCCGCATTTAGTTTCTGGACACTAGCCGGTGTCCAGAAACTAAATGCGGTTTCCCAGACCCAATCCGCATTTAGTTTCTGGACACTAGCCGGTGTCCAGAAACTAAATGCGGTTTCCCAGACCCAATCCGCATTTAGTTTCTGGACACTAGCCGGTGTCCAGAAACTAAATGCGGTTTCCCAGACCCAATCCGCATTTAGTTTCTGGACACTAGCCGGTGTCCAGAAACTAAATGCGGTTTCCAAGATCCAATCCGCATTTAGTTTCTGGACACTAGCCGGTGTCCAGAAACTAAATGCGGTTTCCCAGACCCAATCCGCATTTAGTTTCTGGACACTAGCCGGTGTCCAGAAACTAAATGCGGATTCCCAGATCCAATCCGCATTTAGTTTCTGGACACTAGCCGGTGTCCAGAAACTAAGTGCGGTTTCCCAGACCCATTACGCATTTAGTTTCTGGACACTAGCCGGTGTCCAGAAACTAAATGCGGTTTCCCAGACCCAATCCGCATTTAGTTTCTGGACACTAGCCGGTGTCCAGAAACTAAATGCGGTTTCCCAGACCCAATCCGCATTTAGTTTCTGGACACTAGCCGGTGTCCAGAAACTAAATGCGGTTTCCCAGACCCAATCCGCATTTAGTTTCTGGACACTAGCCGGTGTCCAGAAACTAAATGCGGTTTCCAAGATCCAATCCGCATTTAGTTTCTGGACACTAGCCGGTGTCCAGAAACTAAATGCGGTTTCCCAGACCCAATCCGCATTTAGTTTCTGGACACTAGCCGGTGTCCAGAAACTAAATGCGGTTTCCCAGACCCAATCCGCATTTAGTTTCTGGACACTAGCCGGTGTCCAGAAACTAAATGCGGTTTCCCAGACCCAATCCGCATTTAGTTTCTGGACACTAGCCGGTGTCCAGAAACTAAATGCGGTTTCCCAGACCCATTACGCATTTAGTTTCTGGACACTAGCCGGTGTCCAGAAACTAAATGCGGTTTCCCACACCCAATCCGCATTTAGTTTCTGGACACTAGCCGGTGTCCAGAAACTAAATGCGGTTTTCCAGACCCAATCCGCATTTAGTTTCTGGACACTAGCCGGTGTCCAGAAACTAAATGCGGTTTCCCAGACCCAATCCGCATTTAGTTTCTGGACACTAGCCGGTGTCCAGAAACTAAATGCGGTTTCCCAGACCCAATCCGCATTTAGTTTCTGGACACTAGCCGGTGTCCAGAAACTAAATGCGGTTTCCCAGACCCAATCCGCATTTAGTTTCTGGACACTAGCCGGTGTCCAGAAACTAAATGCGGTTTCCCAGACCCAATCCGCATTTAGTTTCTGGACACAAGTCGGTGTCCAGAAACTAAATGCGGTTTCCAAGATCCAATCCGCATTTAGTTTCTGGACACTAGCCGGTGTCCAGAAACTAAATGCGGTTTCCCAGACCCAATCCGCATTTAGTTTCTGGACACTAGCCGGTGTCCAGAAACTAAATGCGGTTTCCCAGACTTAATCCGCGTTTAGTTTCTGGACACTAGCCGGTGTCCAGAAACTAAATGCGGTTTCCCAGACCCAATCCGCATTTAGTTTCTGGACACTAGCCGGTGTCCAGAAACTAAATGCGGTTTCCCAGACCCAATCCGCATTTAGTTTCTGGACACTAGCCGGTGTCCAGAAACTAAATGCGGTTTCCCACACCCAATCCGTATTTAGTTTCTGGACACAAGTCGGTGTCCGGAAACTAAATGCGGTTTCCAAGATCCAATCCGCATTTAGTTTCTGGACACTAGCCGGTGTCCAGAAACTAAATGCGGTTTCTAAGATCCAATCCGCATTTAGTTTCTGGTCACTAGGCAGTGTCCAGAAACTACATGCGGTTTCCCAGACCCATTCCGCATTTAGTTTCTGGACACTAGCCGGTGTCCAGAAACTAAATGCGGTTTCCCAGACCCATTCCGCATTTAGTTTCTGGACACTAGCCGGTGTCCAGAAACTAAATGCGGTTTCCCAGACCCATTCCGCATTTAGTTTCTGGACACTAGCCGGTGTCCAGAAACTAAATGCGGTTTCCCAGACCCATTCCGCATTTAGTTTCTGGACACTAGCCGGTGTCCAGAAACTAAATGCGGTTTCCCAGACCCAATCCGAATTTAGTTTCTGGACACTAGCCGGTGTCCAGAAACTAAATGCGGTTTCCCAGAAACAATCCGCATTTAGTTTCTGGACACTAGCCGGTGTCCAGAAACTAAATGCGGTTTCCAAGATCCAATCCGCATTTAGTTTCTGGACACTAGCCGGTGTCCAGAAACTAAATGCGGTTTCCCAGACCCATTCCGCATTTAGTTTCCGGACACTAGCCGGTGTCCAGAAACTAAATGCGGTTTCCAAGATCCAATCCGCATTTAGTTTCTGGACACTAGCCGGTGTCCAGAAACTAAATGCGGTTTCCAAGATCCAATCCGCATTTAGTTTCTGGACACTAGCCGGTGTCCAGAAACTAAATGCGGTTTCCCAGATCCAATCCGCATTTAGTTTCTGGACACTAGACGGTGTCCAGAAACTAAATGCGGTTTCCCAGACCCATTCCGCATTTAGTTTCTGGACACCGGCTAGTGTCCAGAAACTAAATGCGGTTTCCCAGACCCATTCCGCATTTAGTTTCTGGACACTAGCCGGTGTCCCGAAACTAAATGCGGTTTCCCAGACCCATTCCGCATTTAGTTTCTGGACACAAGTCGGTGTCCAGAAACTAAATGCGGTTTCCAAGATCCAATCCGCATTTAGTTTCTGGACACTAGCCGGTGTCCAGAAACTAAATGCGGATTCCCAGACCCATTCCGCATTTAGTTTCTGGACACTAGCCGGTGTCCAGAAACTAAATGCGGTTTCCAAGATCCAGTCCGCATTTAGTTTCTGGACACTAGCCGGTGTTCAGAAACTAAATGCGGTTTCTAAGATCCAATCCGCATTTAGTTTCTGGACACTAGCCGGTGTCCAGAAACTAAATGCGGTTTCCCAGACCCAATCCGCATTTAGTTTCTGGACACTGGCCGGTGTCCAGAAACTAAATGCGGTCTCCAAGATCCAATCCGCATTTAGTTTCTGGACACTAGCCGGTGTCCAGAAACTAAATGCGGTTTCCCAGACCCAATCCGCATTTAGTCACTGGACACCGGCTAGTGTCCAGAAACTAAAAGCGGTATCCCACACCCAATCCGCATTTAGTTTCTGGACACTAGCCGGTGTCCAGAAACTAAATGCGGTTTCCCAGACACTTTCCGCATTTAGTTTCTGGACACTAGCCGGTGTCCAGAAACTAAATGCGGTTTCCAAGATCCAATACGCATTTAGTTTCTGGACACTAGCCGGTGTCCAGAAACTAAGTGCGGTTTCCCAGACCCATTACGCATTTAGTTTCTGGACACTAGCCGGTGTCCAGAAACTAAATGCGGTTTCCCAGTCCCAATCCGCATTTAGTTTCTGGACACTAGCCGGTGTCCAGAAACTAAATGCGGTTTCCCAGACCCAATCCGCATTTAGTTTCTGGACACTAGCCGGTGTCCAGAAACTAAATGCGGTTTCCAAGATCCAATCCGCATTTAGTTTCTGGACACTAGCCGGTGTCCAGAAACTAAATGCGGTTTCCCACACCCAATCCGCATTTAGTTTCTGGACACTAGCCGGTGTCCAGAAACTAAATGAGGTTTCCCAGACCCAATCCGCATTTAGTTTCTGGACACTAGCCGGTGTCCAGAAACTAAATGCGGTTTCCCAGACCCAATCCGCATTTAGTTTCTGGACACTAGCCGGTGTCCAGAAACTAAATGCGGTTTCCAAGATCCAAACCGCATTTAGTTTCTGGACACTAGCCGGTGTCCAGAAACTAAATGCGGTTTCCACTAGCCGGTGTCCAGAAACTAAATGCGGTTTCCCAGACCCAATCCGCATTTAGTTTCTGGACACTAGCCGGTGTCCAGAAACTAAATGCGGTTTCTAAGATCCAGTCCGCATTTAGTTTCTGGACACTAGCCGGTGTCCAGAAACTAAGTGCGGTTTCCCAGACCCAATCCGCATTTAGTTTCTGGACACCGGCTAGTGTCCAGAAACTAAATGCGGTTTCTAAGATCCAATCCGCATTTAGTTTCTGGACACTAGCCGGTGTCCAGAAACTAAATGCGGTTTCCCAGACCCATTCCGCATTTAGTTTCTGGACACTAGCCGGTGTCCAGAAACTAAATGCGGTTTCCCAGACCCATTCCGCATTTAGTTTCTGGACACTAGCCGGTGTCCAGAAACTAAATGCGGTTTCCCAGACCCATTCCGCATTTAGTTTCTGGACACTAGCCGGTGTCCAGAAACTAAATGCGGTTTCCCAGACCCAATCCGAATTTAGTTTCTGGACACTAGCCGGTGTCCAGAAACTAAATGCGGTTTCCCAGAAACAATCCGCATTTAGTTTCTGGACACTAGCCGGTGTCCAGAAACTAAATGCGGTTTCCAAGATCCAATCCGCATTTAGTTTCTGGACACTAGCCGGTGTCCAGAAACTAAATGCGGTTTCCCAGACCCATTCCGCATTTAGTTTCCGGACACTAGCCGGTGTCCAGAAACTAAATGCGGTTTCCAAGATCCAATCCGCATTTAGTTTCTGGACACTAGCCGGTGTCCAGAAACTAAATGCGGTTTCCAAGATCCAATCCGCATTTAGTTTCTGGACACTAGCCGGTGTCCAGAAACTAAATGCGGTTTCCCAGATCCAATCCGCATTTAGTTTCTGGACACTAGACGGTGTCCAGAAACTAAATGCGGTTTCCCAGACCCATTCCGCATTTAGTTTCTGGACACTAGCCGGTGTCCCGAAACTAAATGCGGTTTCCCAGACCCATTCCGCATTTAGTTTCTGGACACAAGTCGGTGTCCAGAAACTAAATGCGGTTTCCAAGATCCAATCCGCATTTAGTTTCTGGACACTAGCCGGTGTCCAGAAACTAAATGCGGATTCCCAGACCCATTCCGCATTTAGTTTCTGGACACTAGCCGGTGTCCAGAAACTAAATGCGGTTTCCAAGATCCAGTCCGCAATTAGTTTCTGGACACTAGCCGGTGTTCAGAAACTAAATGCGGTTTCTAAGATCCAATCCGCATTTAGTTTCTGGACACTAGCCGGTGTCCAGAAACTAAATGCGGTTTCCCAGACCCAATCCGCATTTAGTTTCTGGACACTGGCCGGTGTCCAGAAACTAAATGCGGTCTCCAAGATCCAATCCGCATTTAGTTTCTGGACACTAGCCGGTGTCCAGAAACTAAATGCGGTTTCCCAGACCCAATCCGCATTTAGTCACTGGACACCGGCTAGTGTCCAGAAACTAAAAGCGGTATCCCACACCCAATCCGCATTTAGTTTCTGGACACTAGCCGGTGTCCAGAAACTAAATGCGGTTTCCCAGACACTTTCCGCATTTAGTTTCTGGACACTAGCCGGTGTCCAGAAACTAAATGCGGTTTCCAAGATCCAATCCGCATTTAGTTTCTGGACACTAGCCGGTGTCCAGAAACTAAGTGCGGTTTCCCAGACCCATTACGCATTTAGTTTCTGGACACTAGCCGGTGTCCAGAAACTAAATGCGGTTTCCCAGTCCCAATCCGCATTTAGTTTCTGGACACTAGCCGGTGTCCAGAAACTAAATGCGGTTTCCCAGACCCAATCCGCATTTAGTTTCTGGACACTAGCCGGTGTCCAGAAACTAAATGCGGTTTCCAAGATCCAATCCGCATTTAGTTTCTGGACACTAGCCGGTGTCCAGAAACTAAATGCGGTTTCCCACACCCAATCCGCATTTAGTTTCTGGACACTAGCCGGTGTCCAGAAACTAAATGAGGTTTCCCAGACCCAATCCGCATTTAGTTTCTGGACACTAGCCGGTGTCCAGAAACTAAATGCGGTTTCCCAGACCCAATCCGCATTTAGTTTCTGGACACTAGCCGGTGTCCAGAAACTAAATGCGGTTTCCAAGATCCAAACCGCATTTAGTTTCTGGACACTAGCCGGTGTCCAGAAACTAAATGCGGTTTCCCAGACCCAATCCGCATTTAGTTTCTGGACACTAGCCGGTGTCCAGAAACTAAATGCGGTTTCCCAGACCCAATCCGCATTTAGTTTCTGGACACTAGCCGGTGTCCAGAAACTAAATGCGGTTTCCCAGACCCAATCCGCATTTAGTTTCTGGACACTAGCCGGTGTCCAGAAACTAAATGCGGTTTCCCAGACCCAATCCGCATTTAGTTTCTGGACACTAGCCGGTGTCCAGAAACTAAATGCGGTTTCCAAGATCCAATCCGCATTTAGTCTCTGGACACTAGCCGGTGTCCAGAAACTAAATGCGGTTTCCCAGACCCAATCCGCATTTAGTTTCTGGACACTAGCCGGTGTCCAGAAACTAAATGCGGTTTCCCAGACCCAATCCGCATTTAGTTTCTGGACACTAGCCGGTGTCCAGAAACTAAATGCGGTTTCTAAGATCCAGTCCGCATTTAGTTTCTGGACACTAGCCGGTGTCCAGAAACTAAGTGCGGTTTCCCAGACCCAATCCGCATTTAGTTTCTGGACACCGGCTAGTGTCCAGAAACTAAATGCGGTTTCTAAGATCCAATCCGCATTTAGTTTCTGGACACTAGCCGGTGTCCAGAAACTAAATGCGGTTTCCCAGACCCATTCCGCATTTAGTTTCTGGACACTAGCCGGTGTCCAGAAACTAAATGCGGTTTCTAAGATCCAATCCGCATTTAGTTTCTGGACACTAGCCGGTGTCCAGAAACTAAATGCGGTTTCCCAGACCCATTCCGCATTTAGTTTCTGGACACTAGCCGGTGTCCAGAAACTAAATGCGGTTTCCCAGACCCAATCCGCATTTAGTTTCTGGACACAAGTCGGTGTCCAGAAACTAAATGCGGTTTCCAAGATCCAATCCGCATTTAGTTTCTGGACACTAGCCGGTGTCCAGAAACTAAATGCGGTTTCCCAGACCCAATCCGCATTTAGTTTCTGGACACTAGCCGGTGTCCAGAAACTAAATGCGGTTTCCCAGACTTAATCCGCGTTTAGTGGACTGGACACAAGTCGGTGTCCAGAAACTAAATGCGGTTTCCAAGATCCAATCCGCATTTAGTTTCTGGACACTAGCCGGTGTCCAGAAACTAAATGCGGTTTCTAAGATCCAATCCGCATTTAGTTTCTGGACACTAGCCGGTGTCCAGAAACTAAATGCGGTTTCTAAGATCCAATCCGCATTTAGTTTCTGGTCACTAGGCGGTGTCCAGAAACTACATGCGGTTTCCCAGACCCATTCCGCATTTAGTTTCTGGACACTAGCCGGTGTCCAGAAACTAAATGCGGTTTCCCAGACCCATTCCGCATTTAGTTTCTGGACACTAGCCGGTGTCCCGAAACTAAATGCGGTTTCCCAGACCCATTCCGCATTTAGCGGTATCCCACACCCAATCCGCATTTAGTTTCTGGACACTAGCCGGTGTCCAGAAACTAAATGCGGTTTCCCAGACCCTTTCCGCATTTAGTTTCTGGACACTAGCCGGTGTCCAGAAACTAAATCCGGTTTCCCAGACCCAGTCCGCATTTAGTTTCTGGACACTAGCCGGTGTCCAGAAACTAAATGCGGTCTCCAAGATCCAATCCGCATTTAGTTTCTGGACACTAGCCGGTGTCCAGAAACTAAATGCGGTTTCCCAGACCCAATCCGCATTTAGTTTCTGGACACTAGCCGGTGTCCAGAAACTAAATGCGGTTTCCAAGATCCAATCCGCATTTAGTTTCTGGACACTAGCCGGTGTCCAGAAACTAAATGCGGATTCCCAGATCCAATCCGCATTTAGTTTCTGGACACTAGCCGGTGTCCAGAAACTAAATGCGGTTTCCCACACCCAATCCGCATTTAGTTTCTGGACACTAGCCGGTGTCCAGAAACTAAATGCGGTTTCCCAGACCCAATCCGCATTTAGTTTCTGGACACTAGCCGGTGTCCAGAAACTAAATGCGGTTTCCCAGACCCAATCCGCATTTAGTTTCTGGACACTAGCCGGTGTCCAGAAACTAAATGCGGCTTCCAAGATCCAATCCGCATTTAGTTTCTGGACACTAGCCGGTGTCCAGAAACTAAATGCGGATTGGATCTTAGAAACCGCATTTAGTTTCTGGACACCGGCTAGTGTCCAGAAACTAAATGCGGATTGGGTCTGGGAAACCGCATTTAGTTTCTGGACACCGGCTAGTTTCCCAGAACCAATCCGCATTTAGTTTCTGGACACTAGCCGGTGTCCAGAAACTAAGTGCGGTTTCCCAGACCCAATCCGCATTCCAGAAACTAAATGCGTAATGGGTCTGGGAATCCGCACTTAGTTTCTGGACACCGGCTAGTGTCCAGAAACTAAATGCGGATTGGATCTTGGAAACCGCATTTAGTTTCTGGACACCGACTTGTGTCCAGAAACTAAATGCGGATTGGGTGTGGGAAACCGCATTTAGTTTCTGGACACCGGCTAGTGTCCAGAAACTAAATGCGGAATGGGTCTGGGAAACCGCATTTAGTTTCTGGACACCGGCTAGTGTCCAGAAACTAAATGCGGATTGGATCTTAGAAACCGCATTTAGTTTCTGGACACCGGCTAGTGTCCAGAAACTAAATGCGGATTGGGTCTGGGAAACCGCACTTAGTTTCTGGACACCGGCTAGTGTCCAGAAACTAAATGCGGACTGGATCTTGGAAACCGCATTTAGTTTCTGGACACCGGCTAGTGTCCAGAAACTAAATGCGGCTAGTGTCCAGAAACTAAATGCGGTTTCCCAGACCCAATCCGCATTTAGTTTCTGGACACTAGCCGGTGTCCAGAAACTAAATGCGGTTTCCCAGACTTAATCCGCGTTTAGTTTCTGGACACTAGCCGGTGTCCAGAAACTAAATGCGGTTTCCCAGACCCAATCCGCATTTAGTTTCTGGACACTAGCCGGTGTCCAGAAACTAAATGCGGTTTCCCAGACCCATTCCGCATTTAGTTTCTGGACACCGGCTAGTGTCCAGAAACTAAATGCGGATTGGTTCTGGGAAACTAGCCGGTGTCCAGAAACTAAATGCGGTTTCCCAGACCCAATCTGCATTTAGTTTCTGGACACTAGCCGGTGTCCAGAAACTAAATGCGGTTTCCCAGACCCATTCCGCATTTAGTTTCTGGACACTAGCCGGTGTCCAGAAACTAAATGCGGTTTCTAAGATCCAATCCGCATTTAGTTTCTGGACACTAGCCGGTGTCCAGAAACTAAATGCGGTTTCCCAGACCCATTCCGCATTTAGTTTCTGGACACTAGCCGGTGTCCAGAAACTAAATGCGGTTTCCCAGACCCAATCCGCATTTAGTTTCTGGACACAAGTCGGTGTCCAGAAACTAAATGCGGTTTCCAAGATCCAATCCGCATTTAGTTTCTGGACACTAGCCGGTGTCCAGAAACTAAGTGCGGTTTCCCAGACCCAATCCGCATTTAGTTTCTGGACACTAGCCGGTGTCCAGAAACTAAATGCGGTTTCCCAGACCCATTCCGCATTTAGTTTCTGGACACTAGCCGGTGTCCAGAAACTAAATGCGGTTTCCCAGATCCAATCCGCATTTAGTTTCTGGACACTAGCCGGTGTCCAGAAACTAAATGCGGTTTCCAAGATCCAATCCGCATTTAGTTTCTGGACACTAGCCGGTGTCCAGAAACTAAATGCGGTTTCCCAGACCCATTCCGCATTTAGTTTCTGGACACTAGCCGGTGTCCAGAAACTAAATGCGGTTTCCAAGATCCAATCCGCATTTAGATTCTGGACACTAGCCGGTGTACAGAAACTAAATGCGGTTTCCCAGAACTAAACCGCATTTAGTTTCTGGACGACAAGATCCATACCGTATTTAGTAGTTTCCAGAAACTAAATGCGGTTTCCCAGACACAATCCGCAAATCCACAGTGTATAGTAAGGATTTTTTAGCCTTTTCATGGCTCATCTTCCAACTGCCACAGCGGCCCAACTAGGCGTACCTACGATCTGTGTACACCTGTGATTATATGTCCCGATGTGTATTATCGGAATCCAAAGACTGGAGTGCATCCGACGACATCGAATTTTTCACCTACAAAAATCCACAAGGACTTTTTAGCCTTTTCATGGCTTATCTTCCAACTGCCACAGCGGCCCAACTAGGCGTACCGACGACCTGTGGTTATGTGTTTCGACGTGTATCAATCGAGTCAGATACACTGGGGACCATTGCGGGAAGGACTTTCTGGACAGTATCTAGTGTCATAGCTTTGAAAATGAAACAGACACAGTTAATGTTTTATTCGTTTTTTTTTATTAATTTGTTAAAAAATTAAAATCAATGAATTTACAATCTGTGTGTCATTTGTGAAAACAAGTGGGTTACAAAGAGAGAGTTTTCTAGCCCAAAAATTTCTGGTTTCTTGTTTGTAAGTATATAGTCGATTTTTTGTCTTATAAACACTAGCATACAATTTTGTTTGTTTTTAATTTTTTTTTTTTTTTTTTTAAACAAGTCTATCCTTGCTTGTTAGTTGAATACTTTGTTCTTTATTTGTAAATATCACAATTGCAGTTTTGTTTTTAAATTTACAAATTATTTATTTATGCTATGCATTGTACATTTTTGATTTTGTTTTGCTTTGTGTTCTTCTTCTTCGTAGTCTTTCTCAGAAATTTCGGGGCACTGATTGTTTGAAAACAAAAACAAGTCTTAACTTACTTAAAAGAACAGTTTATATATTGTATATGTATGTATGTATATTTATATGTGTACATGCGTTTATATTTTATAGATTTGTTCTTTTGCTTTAATGGCATACGCACTACAACAAGACTGCTTATTTTAAATTGATCTTATAAATATTTTCTGCTTCACTATTTTGATTCAAATACAATCCTTAAAGCGGAAAGTATGATAAAAGGATGTTTTCATAAACGTCGGAAATCTGAATGTCAACAAATTATAACTGCACAATCTGCCCGACATCGATGTGCTATTGAACAGTAGCTACTGCAGTTCACCTAAGTAAGTATGATCGTATATCTGCATTAATGAACATGGATAAAGCAGTTCTTTGTTAGTCTGACGTTTATGAAAACACCTATACACTTAGACTTAAATTATCTCAATAGCGGTTAATTTTGCGTCATATTATTATTATTTCTGGTGCAAACGGTATTTTCTTTGCTCCGTTGAAATCCGTCAGTTCATCCGGTTGTCACCGCTAATGCAACAATTGAAAGGAAGGGAGAACTGCGTTGGGTGGAGAATTGCCGAAAAGTGGTATCTTATTAGCAAAGGATTATGAGAGTTGCAGAGATGAAGAGCTTCCAGGAGAAGCCACTGCTGTTGAAATACTAGAAAAAGACAGACCAGAAAGCGAAGTTCGAGCTGATATTGCTTCAAGAGACTACTCAGGTCATACTTACGAGGGCTTTCGAAAACATAGGCTTATGTAGGAAAGTTAATATCTCGAAGCAAGTTCGCGAGTTCAGTTGAAACTTTCGGAATGTGAAAGCATGGCACACACACGTAAACCAAATGATAATTACGTCCGGCAATATGAGAAAGGCTGTCTTCAATATTGACGTTGACTGGTCTGCCAGAAGATTATAAACCTTTGGTTAAGGCAGTGGAAAATTCCTCGTCGATTCCATGAAAATGATGCAACAATTAAGACATGATGGCAGTTGCGTGATACAACAAGCAAAGATAAGCAAACCTTTTATGCGAGAAACACAATAGAGCGTTGTTGCTATCGTTTTCACGTTACGAGCTTCAGACAAGCTTTGAATGACAACCCAATGTATCAGCTGTTTACAATTGCCAAATCCCAGATGAAAAATATTGTGTCTACTGTTTTCACTGATTTCAAATGACTTTTGTCAGTTGACACAGAAACCTCTCAATTTTTAAGGGAAGTATCACCTGAAATTCGCTCTCTCACAGATTTTGTTCGTACATGTCGGAAAATCCTTACGAGAAACTGCTGCGCGCTCGCTAGCTCTTACGTTTTATGACATTCCTCTAATTTCTCTCAATTTTTAACAAACATAGCACGAAGCAGTATTCTGTGAATATCACATGAAGTGCTTGTGTTGAAAGACGACAAGTAACAAGTAACGTTCTCGTGTTTCAGGCATTGAACAGAAATTTAAGAAAAACTAATTTCGTTGTCACTGTTGTGCATTGGGCATTTTGCTTCGAATTTTCCAAAGAGTTGAGACAAAGAAAAAAGTCAGAAAACTTGCCTGGCAGATGGAAGTAATTCTGAAAACACTTGGTGCGTGGACTCTGGTGCCTGAGCTCATGGGACGAAGAACAAGGCGTATCTACAAAATCAAAATTATTCATAACAGCAAACAATTCAAGGACGTTGATTGAAAATGATGATGACATCTATGGTTCTCTTCAGAAAGCGTTAAGATAAGTTGAGCGCTACCATAAGAAAAGAGTTCACAAATTCCCAGGGATAGCAAAAATCCCAAAGTTAAAGAGATTTCAGCGTAGACTAAGGATACTGATGAGAAGTTAGTCACAAAAATACGAGCTACACCGATCATTACCGAAAAAACTGAGTTCTAATACAACTAAAAAGTTTCGAGAAACATCTGATTCAGTGAAAGATCAAGCCGATAATTCAATTACTGAAGAACGTTAATTTGATGCTTTTACAAGCATGAGTACTCCTATCGGATCAGCTAAGGATATCAAACTGCCTTCGTGGTATGATTTGATGAATTCATTGTCTTAAGAGAAATACAGTGAACTCTTCGTAAGTCCAATATCTCTCTAACTCGAAGTTTTTGTTCGCCATATGTTAGCCGTTCTCTCAACTTTCCATACAAAAAGTCGAACTCTCTCTAACTCGAACTGATTTTGATATCCCGTGAGATTTTGACTTAGGGGGAATGCAAATATTCGCTCTGGAGTGATGCTCCAAATCGGAATTTATTTCATTTTAAGAAGTTCTGTGGATAATTTAAAATTAACCAAATTATCTGAAATGTTTGAACAATTTTTTGTTTCGATGTTGTTAATGTCCCGAAAAGTTCTCAGCGCAATCTTCGTGAGAAAACTTTACTAACGAGAAGAGCTTATCAACCTCAACTTTTAGGCTATCCTGTTGACGACATTATTCCGCCATCTGTTTCAAGAGATCTATTCGAAATACACTACAAAATGTTTGTTCTGCAAATTTGGTTATGTCGACAGCCGGGTATGTTTTTTACCAGAAATCAGGTACTATAGGGATAAGCGACTTGACAGCTTGTGCATAGACGCATTTTTCCATGTTGGCCCTAGGGAATACTATTTTATTTCTGTTTTTTACCATTCATGTATCATCTGTATATCTTGATCTGATATCTTGGTCATCGAAGCATCAATCAATTATATATACAGTGGACTCTCCCTAAGTCGAATTTTCACGGGATACCATGATTTGTTCGAGTTAGAGGCAATTTTGGAAGAAAATCGAGTTAGAGAGAGAAACAATTTTTTTTTGTTTTTAAGTCATTTCTCAATTTCATTAATTCAGCGAATCTTCGTGCGAAGATCTAAATCAGTTTTCTACTGGTCGTAATTTATCTGTTAAGGATGCTCCATCACATATAGAATACAATCACCTAACTTCCAATCTGGTGATGTAATCCGATGTAAAAATCCTTGTTTAAGTCCTCTGTTCCAACTCAACGGCTTATATTTTAAGGCTACAAACAATACATTTTAAATAAACAAATCTTTTGACCACACGGTTTAGTTTGCAATAATTCCGTTGCATGAAACTTACAATATTTTTAAATGATCTTACTATTCATTTGCACAGAGTAACTGCATCAGCTCTTTTGAACTGACTGGAATCAACTGATTTTCGAATTCCAATTGGAATTTCACTAAAACAAGATTTTTTCCTAGACAGATTCACATTGCTTTGAAATAAAAACTCCTTTGAATCCAACGAACAACACAAGGAAAAGGATAACATTGTTTTTTGCCGTTTTTTTAGGTAGGCATGTATTGGAAACACAACGCACACCCAATGATGGCACATGCGGTTATTGGCAAATGCGATGTATAGTTACGAATATGGATAACCAAATACGAATTGTGAGAGGGACGAATTAAGGGGTGAAAAAGGAAGCCAAAAATCGAGAGAATTTGTACGAGTTAGAGGGAGTTTCGACTTAGTTGGACTTATAGAGACTTATAGTGTGTTTTTGTATGGAGAATTGATGCTAAAATATGGCGAAAGAGTTCCAGTTTCGTTCGATTTAGGGAGATTCCACAGTATATACACACATATACTCAATCAACTGTTGATATTTATTCAACGGAATCATGACTGTTAGCTGCTGTAATGGCGATTCAAGAATCAAGGAAATCTCGGTTTCCACTGGACATGAACCAAGACCTGTTCATGAACATGGCGTGAAAAAAGTTAGTGAAGGCAAAAAATCCATGTATATAATAATAATAATATTATGGGTGGCGCTACAGTCCGTAGAGGAACAGGGCCTAGGTTCCAGCAACAACTCGTGTTGTGCGTGCTATTGTTCTATCAAGAGTGGAAGGGACTTACAGTTTTATGCCGACTCCGAACGGCCAATTTTGAGAAGCTTTTTCTAGACAGTTTACACTTTTTGGGCATTGTTAGTCACTCGAAAGAGGTGAGGCCGTGAAAAGTATTTCTTGTCGTACCAGGAATCGAACCTAGACAGATTGGTCCAAGAGCGTAGGAGTCAACGCACATATCCACAACGCCACGGGCCACCACTATGAAAAAAGTTAGTGAAGGCAAAAAGTCCATGTACATACTAACATCATGTCATAGAATCACGATTTACCACAACTCATAAGACATGAGTTCTGTTCAAAAGTTGGGCATTAGAGTTAACGCTTTTATTTATTTTTGAACGTGTTGTTAGATGATGAGAGCAAAAGTAGAAGGGCTAGTGAATCTCATTTTTTAGCACCATATTTTTAGTGTAATCTCATTCATTGACTGATGATGGTTTGGTCATCTCTTGATGTTCACTCTTTGGGAGCCAAGGTTCGAATAAAACGCTATTGCATAATTTGTCTACGAAAAAATATAGAACAGGTGGCTGTTCAGATTGTGGGTGTGCTGTTGCAGACGGTGTGTTAAATAGATAAGATATAATTATTAAAAAGGCAAGCATAAAAAAACAATACGTATTCGCCTGGAACAAAACATATTGTGATTAAAACACAGATTATACGAGAACAAATTAAAGAAGGTTAAAAAAATATTCAGTAAAATGAGATCAATTGTTTGACAAATGCTTTAGAGAAATGTAAAGTATAATCAAACAATAAGTTGCTTGGTATTTATCCCTACCATATACTTAGTGTTTATGAATTTTATGTTTATGTTTTGTTATGTTTATACTTTCATTTTGACTGATGTAATCAATGCAAATAAAATGAATTGAAATACCAAAATTGATCATTCTGGGGAGTGAGAGAAATTGTCAAATGAGACAGTCCTATGTTTATGTTTGTGATTGAATACGTATTTTCTGAACATGAAATGTTTTAACAGTTTGAATATTATTTTTACATCGGGCTATATTGTTAGTTACGAAAAATATGAGTACAGAACTTCACAGGATTTAATATAAATCCCGAAGGGTTGTTAATTGTTTATGACTTCATTGCATTTTATGTTTTTTTCTTTGCATATAAACCGGCGATAATAAATTATGGAAATTCAACTACGGACAGCTCCACTTAACATTTAATACCATGAATGCCTGACTATACGGTGTTCAGTGTGTAAGTGATCATTGCGTACCATAATCTCAAGAACTTTCTCCGCGCTTCAGGCTGCGAGAAGAATAGAGGATGCTGATAATTTACCAACCCGGTTTTAATTTTAGTACTGTGGCCATTAAATGAAAACATTAAAGAGCTTAAAAGCGAGTCTGACTACGAAGGGAAGTGCGTCATTAAATAAATGAGAATTAATTATGAATCTTTCAGACGACTTCCGTCCTGACTTGACTACCAGTAAATCTGTCCGATTAAGAATATCTGAAGATGACTTTGTATTTCCTTTCTTTAAGACACAATCCAGTCCAAGATAAACCATTTAGACTTAAAAATTATTACCAATATCTTACGTCTTCTCCTCCTCCAAGGAAGCTAGTCACGATCACTTCAGAATCGTAGTTTGCAAAAAGTAAGGATTTGTGGTGGAAATTACACAATTTTGCATGCGATGTACCTATTCAAAATAGAGTGAACCGCAAAGCATAGAATAGTTAGCGGAGGAGTGGACGTATTTTGTATTTTGGAGAAGTCACAGTAAGATTAAGAATCGAGATGCGCATATCAGAGTTTCGAAAAGCGAGCGCAGGTCGGTAGTGAGAAATATGGCGGAGAATACGAGGAGTAATTCCAAGATAAATGCGTGAAGCATTCACCTCAGTAGGGAGATCAGCACCTAAGACCTTTACCCTCATTCAAATTGGCATGATTTATAGTGAGTTTAATTGTAAGTTGCAGGCGGTCTGAAAAGCAAAGCGTTGTTGAAATTAGAAGCCATAGAAATTGAACACTGTCCGGTGACATGCGTAGCGATTAAGTAGCTAAAGAGCGGAAGAGAATGTACGAGTATGAATGATGGGACGGCTAAGTTCACTAAGCTGCTAAGCTTCATTAAACATTCACCCCAATTTTGTTTTAAGTCGTTTAACGCCTTGGGCGTCATCGCAAACCAAGCAATTTCAGTCGCAATGGAGAGAAATTTAGAAGGTTCAGCACAAAAATATCCCACATACGCAGCAGTGAACCATAAAGTGAAAAATGCTTTTTTGTGAGAAAAAACATGTGTGCCCCATTTGCCGTCAAGCCTCGTGCAGCAAATGCAGCTTTATGAGAGAATCAAATGCAGTACGATGTGGCTTTTTTGAATCGTCGTAGAAGAACTAATTAGTCGACGTTACTAATTGGCCGCACTTCGAATTTGGTTCTTCCATTTATTTTCAAAGTGAATTGCATATAAGCAATGAATCAGTAGATGATACCTCAGGGACAAGTTCTGCATCGGATACTTCGCCCTTATCTGCGGGTTAGGCAAGTGGAAGTGAAAACACGATAACAAACCCTACGAGCTATACAGGAATGATATGGAACGGCCAGTTTTCATAATATGAACATAAGTCCTCGATAAAATCCAAGCATTCGAATCAGAAATGTTGGAGAACGAGAGGAAGAGCGTTTGTCGGCCGTTGATGTGAGACTACTGACTGAAACTAGGAGTCACCAAAGAGCGATGACAACTTTAGCTACGACTTAGACTCTCCATGGATTGCTGAAGTAAGTAAGTAATTATCCCTAAATTACATTAATTTAGTTAAAAATAGAATGCTACGGCCCGCAGTCTTCGAATCTAACCCAGAGGGAAAACGCAGTAGAGGAAGACCTCGCATTAGGTGGCTCGCACAACTTCAAGGAGTCCTTGAAGGGGCTACGCAACTGGAGGCAGTTAGGGGTGTTTGCATAAACGTCGGAAATCTGCGTTAGTACAATCGCATTTCTTTTCAGGTGCGTTTTTGAACACACACACGGTGCAGAATGACTGCAGGCCTGCTTTAGTACAAAACATTCTTCCAGTCAACCTTTTCTGTCTAAAAAGTCTAAAAATAATGACTGCACAATCTGCCCGACATCGATGAGCTATTGACGTTAATGAACAGTAGGTACTGCAGTACACCTAAGTTAGTAAGGACCGTGCTAGCTGGAGAGGCTTCTTAGTTGAGGCCGAGGGTCATCCCTAACTGTAGCGCCACCTGCGTGAGTTAGAAATAGAAAGCATTAAAATCTTGGAGAATTTCAGAACAAAATTTAAAATAAAATGTGGTTTCCAGTTGATTCTGTCAAGAAATGTATGTAATTTGTTCATTCTAAATGATGCATTTATAGCCCATCACCCCATCTTAAAAACATGTTGCTGTTCTGTTGAATTATTGGCAACCTGTCGCGAGTGTAAGTGGAATAACTTCCAAGCTGAAGGCCAGCTATAATTTGTCCCTGAAAATCGGACGGCTTGTGCTTGGTTGCACGTGTATTACTTCTGCAAGCTATCTGCAGGTAGGTAATTTTATTTTTCCTATACTGTCCGGCGACGTTTGTGAATAGCGTAGAATACGTTTCACTTACGTCAGTTCAGTTTAAATGTTTGTTTATGAATGCAAATAATGCCGATAGTTGGACTAGACTGGTGTTGAAGAAGACATCTTCAAGTCAGAGGCAGTTTGACGGCATAAAACTGTAGACACACATGTCCCTTTCACTCGTGAGGCAATATGAGTGGCATTGGCACAAACAGAAATTGAATGAGCATACTAGATTGTATTGTGAACAAATTTCTGAAAGAATGGCAAACCATACGAATTCGTTTAGCATACCAATTTGTAGCTAGTGTGTGTGTTTATTCACATGAGTCATACGTCTCTCCTCAGTTCCGATCAAAGCAACAAAATGCAACATAGAGAACGATCAAGAGGAGACAAGTTGCCTCGTTTCAATGACAATAAAAGAGTGTACGTAGTGCACATTATATAATTAGATATTAAAATTATTTTATAAATAATTTGTAAAGAATTAAATTTAAAGAAAATTTACATTATATTATATTCAAACAAAATTATAAAACTGGTAAAAATAGTAATTACTTAAGAATTCTCATCCAAATGCATTGTTTTGTTGTTTCTTTGTTTTTTTTTTTGATTTCTCTGTTTTTTTTTATATTAACGAACAATTTTCCATGTCAGCAGTCTCAGGATTTGATGCGTCGGATAATCTTGGCGGCGGCTGCTGTGATGCGGTTTCCGGTGATGCTAATCGTGATGGTGACGATGATGGCGTATTACTTTCCGCCGAATGATAGCCATTACGTTGCTTAACTCTATTGCAGATTTCCTTCTCATCTTTCACAGTTAGATCATCTATTATCATTTCATTGGCATGATTTTGTTCACCCGTTGCACTATATTCACTTAATGAACTTTCCGACGATGATGAGCTATTGCTACTACTACTACTTGAGCTATCACTTTCACTATCTTCGCTAGATGAATCCATTGGTGTGGGATTTTGCGTCAAAGCTGTTGCGCTTGCTGACGAAATCGACAGTTGACGTCGCAGTTCTGAAAATAAACGAAAACAAACGTAAGACAAATCATCTGTAAAATGTTAGGAGCGCCTTAAGGTATGTGATATGAATTTAAAGAAATATGCTAATGAGTTTATTGTTTCTCATTCTTTGACCCTTTATCCTTTTCTGTGATCCTTTTGATCCTTTGATCCTTCAGCACTTGTAATTATCAATCTTGTTGACAAGAATGCCGTAGATAGACGTAAAGATCGCCTACATTTCGGTCCAGTGAATATACCCGACAGAAGGAAAACACGGACAACCGTCATTACAGCCGGACATTCGATTTATTTGTCGAATTTAAAGTTGAGGCAGAAGAAACATTGAAGCAAAAGAAACATTTATTAGTATGTATCAACTTGAAGCAGATGAAACATCTATTAGTTCCACTTGCGAAGAGCGTCAATACATGTTCTAGGTTTACCTTCACAACACAAAAACGAATCAAAAGAAGTTCGCAGCTGCTCTGTTTTAGAAATCTGTTTTACCTACATTTCTGATACACAATACCCTGTCGCAGATTGCCTGCAAGATGCATGTGTGTACACGTGAATATGCATACTTCGACGCTTCTTTTTTGTTTGTTGTTGTTTGATAATGAGCTAGACTTAAGGTAAATGTGTACTGTATAGGTGTGCTTCCAGATGCTTACCATGTAAACAATTAAAGGCATCGAATTCATCCTCAAGGTCAACACGACAGTTTTTTTTCTGTTTTTTTCTGTGCGTATGGATGTGGCCTTGGAATACATCAAATCTGACCAAATTGATATGAATCGCAACCACATGAGTGAACATAGAATATAATGTCTCCAATCCGACCGTGACTGCGTTGTTGTTCAATGCCCAATGGATGATTCTTACGACATACATACGGTAGGCTGATATTTACAAAGCTGACACATTGGAGTTCAACGACTGGAGTGGATGATTTCAAAATCATAAACCGTAAGTAATCTGGAGAAAATGCAATCAGAGAAAACAACATCAGTGCACTGTGCACGTGAGTGTAATGTCAACACGAAGAACGATACACTTTACTCGCTCACTCGATTGTGACGTGCGAATTTGAAGATTTTTAAGTAAAAGAATTCACATCTCTAATGAATAGAATCTTTGCATCGAACGTGTACCTTGTTGCAGACAATGTGAAAGACACGGAAATTCAGCATTGCCTTTTTAATGTAGGGAAAGTGACGAATGGACAGCTGCTAAATTGTTTTCCTGCAAGCAATATCTTTCCCTCCAATTAAGACAAGCTCCGCCCAAATATGTACCTTCCTTATATGAAGAAGGAATGCGGAAACCCTACACAGCAGGCGCTCTCCTAAAGAAGACCTCATCATCCTCGCTCATGAACCAGTTTTCGAGAACTACTTTTCCCTTTATGACAACGAATTGATGGTATTTTCTGTGTAGTCTGTCAGTCAGTCTCATAGATCACCTATGAACTAACACAATGCCATATCATTTACCGTGACCTCTGCTCGAGAAAGCATAGTCTGAAGCTCATAAAACGAAAATTAACCAACTGCGGGTATGACGTAAACACATACAATTAACTTAAACTTACCATAATTCTCTCTTGTTAGCTCTCGAATTTTTTCATCTAATTGCCGAATCTTCGAAATGAAATCAGCAGATACCTTTTGGACACTAACTTGCTGCTGTCGCTGAACACCACCCTGCTCCGAGTATCTGTCCTCGATCTGAAGGCATTCCTCAATCAGCTGTTGCTTTGTCAGTGTCTCCAATCGTTCGACACGAGCCCTCTCGTAGACATTGGCGAATTCTTTTGTCAGAAACTCCTCTTCATCTTCGGGCAGAGAATAGAAGTAGTTGTCTTCGGAGTCGACTGAAAAACTGGAATCCCTTGTTCTGCCCGAGGGTGTCATCAGAAACGATGGCACATCCGCCAAATGCTCTTCCATTAAAAATTTATTCGTATTATACGGTACGAGTGAACGACTTCGATTCAATTTAATGCGACGTCCATTACTTGAATTCGAATTGCTGTTGCTGCCCCCACCGGCAGCGTATAGACCACTTTGACTGCGTCCATATTTTGGCACTTGGAATTTCCAGTTTGCCTTTTTGTATGGTTTTGTATTTTTGGTCTTCGGCTTGCCGCGACGATGTTTTCGTTTGTTTTTAACTGGTGGAGCAGCAAGGGCAGCAGTCGATGCATTTGAATTATTTGGACAAGAACTGCTTAACGAATTTTTCATTTGTTCATCATGGAGCCCGGAAGAAATGGTGACTCCATCTGTTGGGCGTGTTGGGATTTCAATGGCCGATGAAGGCGACGTGACTTTAGACAACGTATTCTTTTTCATCGCGGACGACGTGAATTCAGTCGCCATTTGCGATTGCTGCGTATGAGGGGGATTATTTTTCTCGCCACTCAAAATGTCCATTTCGCTCGAATTATCGTCAACTTGACCCGACATTTTTATGTAGAATTGATTTTTAGCACTTCACAAATCACAATCTATCACTTTTTCCAATTAATTGTTTATAAAATATCGTAATATTCACCAAAGTTACTGAGCACGAATGTAAACGATTTAACATCTGTGGCCATCTTCCAATATTTAGTTGTTTCTCTCGTCAGCCACCAGGTTGGTCCGCTCGTTCTTCGGTGTTGGTGTTCTTTTTTCTTTTTCTTTTTTTTTGTTATTTTCTTCTCGTCGTACCCCGTGCATTGTATTCTTTTGTTTTTTATTTTCGTTCTCTCTCCTTTTCTCTGCCGTTCGTTGATAAGTCGAGCTGCATACACTTTGCTGCACGATAAAACGGGAAGTAGCGATGTTTGAACTTCTTCAATGTGTTCTGGTTCACTCGCACTCATTTGTGTTGGTTATCAATACGATTTGCTGCCGCGGGAAACTTTCGACAAAAGTACAGTGGCGCAACAGCTGGCAGTTGCAAAATGACCAAGAGGGGCACATTTTGTTTAAATCTGTGTATGGCAAGATGTCTAGTGAATTTGATTGGTATTTGGTATATATTTTCGTATGATGATGAGTACAGGGATGAATCAGATCGATTTTTTAAATGTATCCTCATGTATCCCAGATCTCAGTATTTAACTAAATATTGGAGGTGAGCTCTATTTTAACTCTATATCTGATTTTGGAGAGTAACATATTGTAGAAATAAAAGCGATTTTTGTTTCCCTTCAGTTTGAAGGCAGAAGCTATGCAAAACCTGGGTATTTCAATAATTCGATATGGAGCCAGTTTCTGCGGGCGGATCATTCATCTGTGGGTCTTGGGTCAACGTCAATGGATCAGTCTCACATATGAAGTATCAAGGTCATATGAATCGCGCAGATAACGCAGCACCGACATGAAGAATTTGTGGACGTTGTGGTACAGTCCAAGAGCGAGATTTTATTCAATTGAAAGAAATTTGATTGAGATAATGGTGCGAGCTAAACAGCGCCAGTATATGCCAGCTAAATCGCTTCATTGCAAACACCAACTGGTTCCAATGGTAGGAGAAGTCTAGCCGATTGGTACCACTCTGGTCTAAGTGTGACCGCCTTCTGCCACACTGACCTAACCCAACCTAAGACCGAGAATATCATCAAAAAGTGAATCCTCATTTTATGTTCTCCATCATCATCCTACGCAACCAGATAATTTTGGGCGAAGCCTGACATCCAACTCAACGAATAGATGGCGGAAATTAATCGGCGTACGACATGGTAGACAATAGGACATCCATGCGGTTTCTGCATTGGTCCCATCGTGTATAGGCAGAAGAATGTTTTGGGGGGGAATAAAGCCCTAAAAGTCTGACAGTTAGCAGTTAGAGGCCGGTGGTTCTGTTGACGCACTTTCCCAATAAAAAACCTGACAAGTTCTCTGGTATCAAGGTCAGTGAGAAAAAAAAAAGATTTGGTAAACGCAGTTGAAAATTGCTAGTTCTTAGTCGTACTCTATCAAACAACCAGGCACGCCTGAATTATTTGAAAAAAAGTGAAAACTCGTCATCGATTCGATGGACACTACACCATGTCCTCTGAATTCATGGGGAATTTAAAACTTAACGAAGTGTCGTTCACTTTAACGCTAACCACACATTCATGCAGGGTTTACATTTCTTCGTCTTCTTCTTCTTTGTCTATATAAGAATCTGACTAGCGGGATCTCTGGCTTTTATTATTATTGTTGAGAGTAAATTGCATCGCGACCTATTGTGCCACCTATTCATACCTTTGCTTTCTTAAGAGCTCCACTCCAATGCAGCTCTTTTCAGAGTCGTATTGAAGTGTATTTGCTCCTATTGCGCGAAGGTGGAAGATATTTGTCTTAGAGTATTCTCTCTAAGCCAGTTTCTTTTAGGAATCTGAGAATGAGAGCTGGTTCTTGTGACTTCCTCTAATATTAGGTGTTTGCCCAGATATCTTTGTCTTTTGTGGCCTAGCGCCGCACAAAATCCCAGTATATGTTCTGGCATTTCATTATATTCTCCGCAGAGACCTTCTTCTGAGAAAGCCTGTTAGGATACGGAGGTTGTTATTGCTCATTCTGATACATGCTTCAAGCTTCTCCTCTACTGACCCAAGAGTTTCTTGGCCTGCTTCATAACATTAGCGTTGTTCGATGTATCTGTCCGGTTCCTTCTTTCTAGTTCCCTGAACTCTTCCCTGAGGACGTGATCACTTACAGCGCAGAATTGTTCGGGGCCTATAAAATGTTCCGATGCTCCTTTCCTAGCCAGGGAGTCGGCCATTTCATTGCCTTCGATACCTGTATAACCAGGTATCCAACAGAGTTTTACTCAGCTTCTTAAGCTTCTGTAGACATTTCCACACGAACCTGGATTTGATGATATAGGAGTCTAGTGCCAGAATAGCTGCACAACTGTCCGATATTATTGCTATGTCACAGTTGATATAGTTCTTGTCAAGATTGATCTGAGCGCATCTGTCTATGGCATAGACTTCTGCTTGAAAGCTACTGGTGCATTTACCCATGGGTTCGTAGTACTTTGTCCGGTGTCGAAATACTCCTGCCTCCTACCATTTTACCGTATTGCTGCTCAATCTGTGGACTAGGCATTCATTGCTCCAGTCTTTTTTGGTGCTCAGCTTAATGGTAAACTCCTTTTGGAAATTGAATTTCCTAATTGCGTCATCCTTCGGAATGAAATATTGCATCGAATTGTATCGATGTAATGCACCTGTCTTTTCCTACCCCTTCTTTTGTCAATCTCTGGCTAGCTGCCTCCTTTTTTACTCGCCATGCTGTTTGAGGTCCTTCTCCACTTGGGTGCGCCACATTATACGCGGGAGTCCTCTGTTGTGCTACCCTCCGGGTTCGGAGTAGAACAATCTGGGTCGGATCTGAGTTCTGACATGGCCCAGCCATTATTATGCCTTGGATCTGTAGACGCCTGACTAGGCTTATGTGGGTGTGCAGTTAGTGATTGAATCCTTTTCTCCAGGTGCAATCAACGCAAACAGGACCAATGATCACACACAGAATTTAGCATTTCACATAGAATAACTAGCAATTGGATAAACAAAGTCCATATAAATTTGTGAAGGTCTTGGACTTCGATTGAAAGAAAGCCAAGTCATTTGATCTAGAAAGCCTATCTATCGCAAGCAATAGACCTATTATTCATGTTTGGATTTTTGAATAAGGGACGATTTGATATTTCTAGAACAATGTTGTTGAATGGCAGAAAGTGTATTTCGTTTTGTTTGTACCTACCTTTTTGATGTCAAGTCAAACTCCATATTCCATGTTGATTACGTTTTAATCTAGACCATCACTGCAACGTATTCCAAGCGGGAGTAATGGCGATTATCGAAACCCTGTTCTGGCTAAGATGGAACGTGATATCCGCCCGCGATATCTGCATTTTCACTGACAGCCAAGCAGCAATTAAAGTCCCTGGTATCGTTCTCTATAAGCTCTAAACTAGTAATCGACTGACGTGCATTTCTAAACGAGATATCCGAACAGTTCAACATTCGCCTGTGATCGGTTCCGTGCCATAGAGACATACCGGGAAACTGCAAAGCTGATAAACTTGCAAAACGCGCCAATAGACTGCCAGTTGTAACATAGGTACCCCTATTACTACTTTTAAGCTACAGGTCAATAATCTCTACGAAAAGAAAGTCAACGCCAGATGGTAGTACATCCTGTCGAATTTCAAAACAATTCTGGCCCAATCTTGGTCCTAAGAGATCAAGGGACCTTATTTCCTTAAAGAGATCCCAAATTTGGGTATAATCAGTGGGAACTGCCGCCTTGGCATTCACGCAAAACGACTGCGTCTATTTTCCAACGACTTCTGTAGAAGCTGCTTAGACGAAGAGGAGGAGGAAACATCCACCACCTCTTCTGCAACTGTCCTGCTCTTGCCTCAATCAGGAAAGCCACCATAGGCTCCTACTCCCCCCCTTCCAAATTCGCAGATCGGCAAACGCGATGGACTCAAGGCGAATAAGTTGCGGACAAATTGATTCTATCAGTCGAGGCAAGATCACGAAGATGGAGAGGATATGCACGCATAGATTTTCATGTCATCGGTGTAAACAGAGCGATGAGCGTGCATAATAATACGATCAACATCGCTGATGGTTAATGGACCTGGGTGGCTACCTTGTGGTACGCCCGAAGTGACTTTGATGGCTTTAAAGACAGGCGATCTGAGACATTTTTATGAAACAAGAAGAAGTTTCAGAAACGTTCTGTAATTTTATTGTTTCTCCAGATTTTCTCAAGCAATTGTTTCAACACTACAGCACCAATAAAATACCGATGAGATAGATTCTCTAACAGCGTAGCTTCTTCTACTTCTGCAAAATCTACGAGCTCCAAGTTCGAAAAGACTTTCAACAGAAACATTTTCATTAGTTTTGATTTTCAATAGGAGCTTGATTTTTTCGTCGGTCTTGTCGTCTCAGATTGAGGCCTGGAGTCATGGTCGTCCAATATAAGCAATCATTGTACACATATTCGTCTACATTTGCTCACGATCCAAGTCGTAACCCAAGGGCTAGCAGTTCGATGGATATGTGTACATCAGTGGTAGAAGTATATGTATGTATGTGCGTTGCGCCAACGCGCCTTTGAGCAACAACCAGACCGTCGAATGAAAAACCGATCACGGGGTGGGGCATGGCTGAGTCGAGATATCACAGAAATCGGGTAATTTTCTTTGTCCTTACCTTTTGCTTTATCGTTATACTCCGAAAAGGTTGGTTCATCTGATCGCAATCAAACGTTAAATTCAATTCAATAACCAGTGCCGTAGTTGAAGTTGATCCAAGTGCGTCTATGACATATCCACGACTACTAAAGGGTGATCGTTTAGAGAGAAATACAAGGAATATTACGAGAGTGTATACAATTTTGAGTATTTAAATCAATACTTCGCATTATAGATTATTTTATGTAAATGTTGACCAAGGTTACATTTTAAGTAGCCCACACAAACAGTCCAATTTTGAGTCGCTTTTTCGAGCATATTGACTGGAATCTCGCTAAACATTTGTAATGTCATCTTCCAAGGCTACAATTGACGCTGGCTCACCGGTAGAGACTGGCGATTAATGACGTATCCCCTATATAAAGCAGTTTTGTTTATTAACATACCCATTCAACTAGAAATGAGCTTCATCGCTGAAGACTATTTCTCTATAAAAAAAAGCGGATATTTACGCAGCTTTTCTAAGGTCATCTCATCTCATCTTCACGGGGCCGTATGATCCACTAATGTGGTCGCGGGGCAAAGCACGCACGGGAGATCTCCAGTCCACTCGATTCACCACCATCGACTCTTAACTCGTTAGGGGTAATGCCCAAGAGCAACCAAGCTAGTATTTTGATTTGGTCCTACCACCTCGTCCTGGGTCTGCCAAGCGGGTGCCTACCTGTTGGCATCACATTCAAGGGACCAATCCGAAGTCGTGACGATGAGGGCATTCGTGCCCAAACTCATCGAAAACTGAACGATGTGGCATGTCGTTCGACGTAAGACTTTCCGTAACAAATTGGCGAACTAAGCATGTTTGACCTTGACACATATGAGCCAGCTTGAGCTGCCAAAAGGAGATACCTGAAAAAACAAACAATGACTTATTATTGCCCAAAAACTAACTACCTCTCCTCTCTTTCCTAGTGACAACCTTTCAGACATGTCTTTCCCTACAGCGAATCATCAACTAGGATTCACACAAATCAGGTTAGCCACTTCAGATTCGTCAGAAGTCACCATGTGCGACATTTCAAAGCAAATTTGACCAGAAGTAGGCCTCAACTCAGGACACTCATCGGTCATAGAAACATGTGCCTTGGAAAAAGAAGAAGGAGCAGACCATGCCACGGAGTAAAATCCATTCCGGAGCTTCTTCGATACATCAACATCCGCCAACTGAATCGTTTCCTACTAGGTTACGGAAGCACAAGCTGTCCAACCCTAGTGGTATCACATTGGTCTAAGTGTGATTCCCGTCCGTCGTCAAACACTTGAACCTAACCTAACCTAGCCCAGACAGTCTCACGAACTGAGCCGCATACCGGTCTTACCCAAGTTTCTCTTTAACAAACATGTCTCAGATTGACTACAGTCATTTTGATAGCAAAGGAGGTTCTGTGAAAACGACAATCGAAAGCATTATTTCATAACGCAGCTCATAAGTCAGCTCAAACGGACCTTGAGCACTGATCGGCGTGGCGTCTAGCGCTCGTGAGACCACTGCATCGTTCGTCTAGTGCTGCGGGAGCTGGTTTTCGTGAACGAGACCGGAATCGCTAATTGCTACAATCAAAGTCAAAAAATATTTTTATGGTTCCCCGTTATGGCCTTGTGTTAATAACAAATCACCAACGCTGGGAATGGCTGTGCAACTTGAGGCATAAATCCAAGCCAACCAGTCGCTTCTACACGTTGATTCACACCAATCGTCTCCAGGCTAGCCGACTAACTGAATCTATTATGTTTATGTGCTGCGTGATGCCAATTGCCAGTGGCTGGTGACTAAGCGAGCGATAAATGACCAAAAACGTGTAGCCGCCAGAAACGAATCGTCACTTTCAGATAGAGTAAGAGCAGAACTAAATATTGAATGAGTTCCAGTCAGGCAGCAGATAACAATCACTATTTAGGCGACACCCTCAAGTTGGACTGGATGTCGGTCGACTTTGCGTGAAAGTTGATGAAGCCTTGCAGTTCCTAGTGGCCTCTGAAATGGCGTCTGCTCGGGAAATACTCTGCAATCCATTTGCACTATGAAATTGTTTCAATTTGACGCAAGGCAATTTAACACACGATGATGTGCAAATGGAAAGCTTCGCAATTCACTGAAAATTCTAAAGAGCCTTGGCTGGTTATCTAGTCAAATTATTGTATATATTCCACCCAGCGACACACAAACATTTGTTTCTGTCTTCTACACATATTTGGGTAGAGAAGAACGAGTACAATTCACTCAAAGCTCAGTGAATGCTCCCAGCCCGGGTCTAGAGGTGGGGAATGGTAATTAGTGAATTGTTGATGTGAATCTGGTTATTTATGACAGACTCCGGTGAGAGGGGACTTGTGCGGCTGTGTTCTGCTTGTAATCGCCTTCTTTTCGTTGTTCCTTTTATGCTTTCAATTTCGTTTTTGTTTACGCGTGAGCTCCGCCGACCGACGTCGCCTCGCAACCGTGAGTGGTAATAAAACGGAAAGCGATAAAAAAATGAACTGATGAATGAGCTGTGCTACTGCAGCCGCAACGGGGTGCTATCTTTGATCGATGTGGGGGATCATGATGTCTTTGACTATGCTACTTATAGGCAGTCAGCGGGCACTTTACAAATTGAGTTGCCTTTAGTGATGAACAGATGCAATAAATCAATAATTTTTCTTCGATTGATATTTTTATTTGTTTGATCGTTTGCACGACCTTTTTTTTTCCCCAGTTGTCTCCAATTGTGCATGTCGCCGAGTTGGTTGAGGTTCTCCTGCAGTTGTAACCGACAACTCAATGGCGGGAGTTCAATGTTATGTTGCCACTTGCCACCTTAGTGGTTGCATCCGTAATCGTCTGACCAGACGCAGTGCAGTACTTAGTTTAACGCCTTTCCTTCAGCCACCATGGACCAAAAATCATGAACCATTCTCTGAAAACGACAGTGTCTTACGATGTGTCTTACATTCATTTTAGCTGTGACATTAAAAATGGTTTTTGTCCTGGGGCTCAACAACACAAGTCTCTCCAGCAAGCCACAATTTAGTTGAGGTCTTTCTTTACTTCTGTGCGGCGCCATCTTAGATACAGTCTGTTGCGTTGTCCCAAAGGATGGAAATCAATCATGTCGCTATACATTCCACGCCATCAGGGCAAACATCACACTTCCTTTCTCCCGAAGAGCTGAACGTCTCCTTCACTCACTTTTGAAATTGTCCATACATCTGACACAGTTATTGACAAGAACTATTCTGTTTATTGTTCATTGCTGACACAAGGTAGACTTACTCCCTGATTACCTTGAAATCATCTATATTACCCATTGAGATTCGGACTTCTGTTTTCCCCCATTCACCGCCACAATTCAACCACTTCCGTTTATATGCCATTAAAAGCTGCATGGACATCGGACTTCGCGTTATGTTCGTGTCATACTTAGACCAATCGGCAATAGCTGCCTTCCATGGATACGCTGCTTGCAGTCATCAAGACCAAGCTGTCTTGCGTCCAGGAAGACTTGGTCTTTATACCGCTGGTTCGGTCTTCCTCTCCTTCTCAAGTCAGGAGGCCCGGATTCTCGGATTGTTGTCCATGCGCTCGATGTTGCCGAACCAATAGAGTCGACGGATTTTTGTATTCCGGACTAGATCCACATCTTTGTACAGCTCGTAGAGTTCGTGGTTGTCTTCTCCTTCATTCACTTTCATTGCAGACGATATATACAACTTGGATTTTTTTCCTCGACTTGGTTTGGTGCCAAGGATAATCTCTGCTGTTTTGCTTATCGTCTAGCTTTCGGTTTCATATAGCAAGACTGACAAAATAAGAGTTTTGTAGAGCATGATTTTGGTCCTTCGAGTCAGGAGTTTCGACAGACCGAAGTAGCATCGGTTGCCAAGGGCGATTCTACATCGAATTTCCACTAAGATGTCATTCGTGGAGTCCACGTTTCCAGCGAGTTAGAAAAACTCCTTCACTGCCTCAAAATTGTAGCTGTCGATTGTTGTGTTTTGGGTGATGTGTGGCGGAACGTTTCTTGCGTGGTGGTGTGTATCCATTTGAAACTCCCTGGTCTTCTCCAGGATTTGCCTCAGATTCCCCATATAGCTCTACGAAGAAGTGCTTTCCTAGGACCTGCCTCCATTTCTTTGCTAGGGCTGGACATTCGCAGAGCAGATGGTGGAAAGATTATGTTTCTTATTCATCCCTGCCGCTTTTGCAAAAGTCAGTATGCGGTATGTTCAGACCCATTGCATGTGTAGTTATGGCAGAGTGCCCGGTATGAACTACTATTAGCATGCGTACTTCCTTGCGATTAAAGCCGATCAATGATGATCTCTCTTTGCTTACCGGTGGCCACAAAGTCCTTCCTGTCGCTTCAATACCCAGACAAAGCCATTTAGTTCCGGCTTTATCCACAGCATCGTCTTCCAGTTTTTTTTATGGAGCTAAGCGGCGTACTGCTGTCAATCTTTTAGCATGGCAGCGTGACCGTATGGTTCTTCCATCCAAAATCCCGCCTCTTAGAGGGAGGAATATAATAGCCTCGAGTGCTGCCGTCAATGTTGTTCTAAGACAACCTTTCAAACCCAGGCTGGGCTTCGGATTTTGGTTAGCTGTCTGAAAATATATTCCTTTTCTAATGCTTTCCGCTATACGAGAAAAGCGTAAGTCAAGATGGGTACAGAATCAGTAAATCGCCCGTGGTTTGAGACTCCATGCTTAACCGAAAGCACAATAGCTCGTGTAGAACGCCATATACGCCTTCTTTATGAGGTCCTCCGTATTTTCCATCCACATGAGCTTGGAATCAAGTATGACGCTTAGATATGTTGCTGTCTTTGAAAGTTTGAGTTCAACTCCATTGATAGCTTGACATGTGAGCTCAGGAATGATGCTCTTCCTGGTAAAGGGCAGCAGTTCCGTTTTATTCGTATTGACATTCAGTCCTCGAACTTGTGTCCACATATTTACTAACATTAGTCCATGACGGAGACGCTCGCTAAGCGTTGAAGGAAATTTCCCTGAAATGACGATGGCCTCGTCGTCCGCTTATGCCCGCCCCTCTCCAAGGTGTTTATGATTTTATCAACCAATAGGAATCACAGGAGAGGTGAGATGACCTTTCTGGTGCATTTTACATCAACTACGAATGACTGCACACTCAACACAGTCAAGTCAGAAATGTTGATCCAATTGCGAAGTAGAGAATACTTTTAACCGCTTACTAATGATTTAAACTATAAAACTAATCCATACATTTTGATCTTAAATCACAAAATATATAATACATTTTCAACTAACAATTTCGGAAACTTTAATATCGTCGTAAATTATTTGCGAACACAGCCCGTAGGTAACACCAATCGTTAGCAAGTTCACTTCAATTTTTGACATTGCCGTGAATGTGACATTTGCACAATTGTCAATAGAAATAGGCAATTTGTATTTGCATCAGTTTTGTGCAGTATTTTAATTAATTGTTTAGTAAATCTATTTATTTTAAATATGAATTCGTCTTTGGAAAAGTTAAGTGCAACTTTGCAAGCAGTAAAGGCCTTACGTTCAAGCGTTGGTCACTGCTTTGAGCACTTGGCCGATGGCATGCGATCCGAACACGGAGAGGACAATAATGAAAACAAATTCTTCCGAGAGTTTCAGGAGTATTTTGGCAATGTTAATACACATTTACGGTATAGCTTGGTTATTTGTTTTGAGATGTATATTTGGCTAACATAAATTATACTCCAGAGAAGTGGAGACATTGATTAACAACCTACCAACGCCACCGGCTCCGTATTATCTAGGGAACACAACATACCTGGCACAGGAGACCACTCAAGATCGGCAGGCTCTGTATCCACAACTTGTAAATAGTTATAAGTGGATTGATAAGGTAGGTGGAAGGGTATTTCACTGTGGCTTTGGAATGATGGACAATTTTTCAACAGGTACACGAACATAGCTTGCTGGCTAATAACTTGCTGAATCTGAACAATCTCAGAAGATCCTATACATCATCTTGTTCGAACAAGCGCGGACGGATTCCCCTTTCATCGTGCAATAATACCGATCCAGAGTATGCCTCAATGAGGATATGCTTTGAAGTGGAAGCTTATTCTTTTAACTCATTTCAGGCACACCGACAAGTTGCTGAGTGAAATAAATCTGAATTCTGCGACGACAAGCTACAAAGTCTGCAGACCTTTTGGTTCGAACGCCGTCGTTATTGTATGTGCGCAATAGCCTTACTTTTAAACATTACTTAAGCCTCTCAATTTTAGGTGAACATAGCTCGAGTATTGAAAGCAGCAATAGTCTGCAAAGGAGTCCTAATTGAGTGGGTCACAGTGAAGGGCATTGACGAGCCCTTGGACGTCGACGACTTATGGGCCGAGTCGAGATATGAAGTGTTTAGAAAAGTCCAGGAGCACACACACTCAGCTATGTCGCATTTCTTTTCACCAACTCTGCCCGACTTGGCCGTCAAGAGCTATATGGTAGGCTAGCTTCTCAAAATACACAACTGCTGTGCATACTAACGATGATAATTTCCTCTAGACCTGGTTCAACAGCTATGGCAAGCTCTTTTTGGAACCGTGTCGGCGATGTGGAAAGCACGTAAGCAATGGACTACCACCAACGTGGAGAGACCTTCGCACATTGGAGCCCTTCCATGAGGAATGCCGAAACTGTTGAGCGGTCATCTTGTGTGAAAATGTAATTATAAGAAAACCAATAATAAATCATACATTTAAGTTAAACTTTTTACTTATAACATTCTTTTATTTATTTGTAACTATTCCAAGCTGAGCACGTTTTTTCATACACATGTCAGCGAAGTTTTGCTTTAAAGTTTCTCGAAGCTTTTGTCGCATTTGATTGACTTTCTCCTGGTGGCTTTGATACTCCAGTACGACTTCATCGGGAATGTAACAGTTCTCTTCGTCCTCCATGTCCTCGAAATCTTCCTATGAGAAAAAAAAAAACAAACAAATCGAAACAAGATGCGTTAATATGGTTTTTATTTTTTGCTAGGATAATGGTAATATGGTGGATAAGGCTACAGTCCGAGGTGATCGCAATTACTCGTGTTTAGGGGTGGCTATAGGTTTTCTCTCTTTGTCTAGAACACTCTTCGAGCATTGTCACTTGTCAGTGACTCGGAAGACAGAATTAGATTGAGTTCATAATTGCAACATTGTTGCCATCATGGTATACTGTGCAACATATATTCTCGATGCATTTATGAATATAAATACTGACGCAAGTTTGCAGCAGGTCAGCACTGTCAAAAATGCGTTCATAAATGCAACATAAGTAGGCGACAAGTGTTTGAATGACGTTTAATTAAGTGATCGATCAACTCGATCGTTGATAAACCCAGTTGAACCGAGATAAATTTATGTCAAACCGAGTATTGAATACTGGAACAAGTGAAGCGAACACACAATTCGCTTTCGGTTGTTTAAGACAAAGTGAGCATATAGCAAATATACGTGAACATTGTTTCATTTTTGTTCAAACCGAGTTTGGCAGGCCGGTGCAATGCAATAAATAGTCGGAATGCGGTATTGGTCATTTTTCTCATGAGACGTCATGGTGGCACGTGGTCTACTTGATCGTCTGGTTGTTTCTTTTTCCAGACAGTGGAACCGCTGTGGAACGGCCTCTGCTTTAACAGGATCATCCCCTTTAATCTGACAAGCCTTAAACTCGTAACGTGACTCGAGTGTACGTTCGATTAATTTCGGGCAATCTTCGTTAATGTGTGTCGTAGTCGATAAACCAACACTGCCTTGTAAAACGTTGTCTGATTACCGCGAGTCCACTGCAATGTTGTTTGAAACTGAGTTACCTGACTGTTACAGTTTATTTACATTTATGAACTCAAATCTTGCTGGGCTGCCGCAGTTTGACGTTTATGAACAACTCGGCCTTATTTTTCTCCCATCAACATGCACTCACTCCTCAGCCACATATTCGGTAACTATTCCTTTCAAAATTGACCATCTGCGAGATAGTAAGTTTGATATGTTCACGTTAACTGAGAGCGTGCTATCAGTCAAATGTAAAACTAGACGGATTTGAGATAACCTAAACAACGATAAGATTGCTGAACAATTTGGAGTATTACATTTGATGAGGCAATCAAAACTAGGTGAAGGCAACTTCAACCAACGTGGTGAGCAAAATTGATGATAACTTGCGATTTATTGGGGTGGCCCATATTCGCATCAGACTTTTGGTGAGAATTAATGCAAGTCGATGCGAAGAGTAGAAGATAATTACAGTCAAGCGAGAATAAGAACGACTTTAAAAACAGAAAAACATAGTTCGAAGGTATATTTCTAAAGATAATGAATCACGTGTGATAGGGAGCTAAATTCCCAATCCCACATTTAGGATTTGATTCAAAGAGCCAATTCTTCCCTTGGCTTCATAAAGCACTGTGCCAAAGAATTCTCGAAACCTTACGTTACTAAATCCCTCTACAGTAGTTACGTCAGACATTTCTTTGAATATGCCAGTCAACTTCAGCCACTCAATTCGTTTTTTTAAGCTGTTCAACATAGCTTCCTACGTTTTGCATTACGAGGTGTCCCATGGTCTGACAGCCTTGCTTAACCACACTATGACAACAGACACCAGATCGGCTTGCAAACCCTGAAAAAAGACCTGAAGTAGCAGACATCCTCTTAGTTTAATAATAATAATATGGGTGGCGCTACAGCCCGTAGAGGGCCAGGGCCTAGCTTCTCAGCAACCACTCGTGTTGCGCGTGTTATTGTTCTTCAAGAAGTGGAAGGAACTGACAATTTTATGCCGCCTCCGAACAGCCAAGTTTGAGATGCTTTTTCTAAACAGACTCTTTGAGCATTGTCAGTGACTCGAAAGGGTAGGACCGTGAAAATTATTTTTGTCGTACTGGGATTCGACCTAGACGCCAAGGTTCAAGTGCGTAGAAGTCGACGCACAGGCCCATAACGCCACGGCCGCCAAACCAAAAAAGCTCTTAACTGGAACAATCGATTCACATGTGCTTCTGGAAATTATCTACCTCAACTGCAAGCCCTGTCGCCTTAGGTCTGTACCTCATTTCTGATTCCCCACCAATTATGGCCAGTTTAAGCCCATCAGCAGAATGTGGCGATTTGCAAATCTACCTCAAAATTCCCTCGACTTTTACTCGCCAATACCGACTGTTAAAAATTCTTTACAAAAGTCCTTCTCTTCTGGGGTGGAATCGGCTAAGGCGATTTGCGATAGTTGATTATCTCAATCGTGCTTTTTGCTCTGCGTATTAAGATTGTCAATTTAAGAGCCGTACATTTGCAGTACTTTGGCGACCCAAAATACACACATACGTAATAAGTCAGAGGCATACATTCATACGCCGCCATCGTTTGGTTGCCTAAAACACTCCAACTGTCTTCAATTGCTTGCCTTGGAAAAACAATCGCCATGCGCACCTGCCCCTCAAGAACTCTAGAAGCTATAGTCGGGCTAACTGCCTGAACAATATTCGTCAGGGAGATAGCTGCTAAATATGCCATAAAATTGCAGCTTGATTATGAATACAAACCAGGTAACTGAACGGGTCACCTTACACTTAAAACTCAATCAATAAAATCCATGGCAAGGCAGCATTGCTTCGCTAGGCTTTTGGAAGTTGAAATATTGGTTCGCGAAAGTTGGTCTAATGGTGTTCCAGCACTAGACCCAAGAAGTCTTGTATGGTACACAGACGGATCAAAGATGGAGTCTGAAGTGGGGGCAGGAGTCTTTGGACCCAACTATGGGGTCGAATCCTACAGTGTTCCAAGCCGAAATTCACGCCAGAAAAAACATCCACAAAGGTATCAAGGGCGCTAATATTCAGATATTCTCAGACAGTCAAGCAGCTCTAAAGGCACTTTCGTCCGATCTAGTGAACTCCAAAACAGTCAATCCCTTGCCAGACACAACAAAGTGAAGCTTAGCTGGGTCCCTGGACAGATGGGCAGGCAAAGAATCCATGCAGATCAGCTAGCGAGGACTGACTCGGAATCAGCGTTCATCGGTACATCGAACCGTACTGTAATGTCAACATGAACAACGCTGATTAACGAATGGGAAAACAAACTTAGCCTAGACCAGTGGACATGTGGTCATCCAAAACGATTAATCAGGCCTTGTTGGTGTAGGGAAATACTCCATCTTAGCATAAGATTGCTAACGAGCTTTCTTACCGGCCAATGTGGCCTGAATTGTAACCTTAACAAATTAAACCTGTCTCAAGACAAGGCTTGCATCTGCATCACAGGTGCACTCAGATCGGCGGCCCTCGAAATCTTACTCAATCTCCTTCCCATGAACAATTACGGAAAGCTTATTGCCACGCATGCAGCATTAAGACTGAGGCAGTGTAAGCATTGGGGAATAGCCCACATCAAAGGGCATATGGAGCTACTTCATAATTCGAAGATTCCTAAACAATCTGATTACGTAACACCCTCTGAGGACTTCGAAATTAAGCAAAAAAAAGGGATCGCCTCCAGAATAGAGTGGGATGAAAGGAAGCTGTGCAACTCCGCTGCCACGGAAATCTACACTGACGGCTCCAAGTCGGAGGAAGGCAAAGGCTCTGGTGCAGGTCTAGCAGTAGCCATACGACGCCCAAATCACTGCAGTGTTTTCCAAGCAGAAGTAGCAGCTATTCAAGAGGCAGCCCTCCGGTTCAGATAGACGGAACGACCTCGATAAACGGAAAATCTATTATTATTTGCATAGATAGTCAGGCGGCCATAAAGGCTCTGGAAACACAATCGAATAACTCTAAGGTTGTAAAACTATGCCGCCTATCTTTAAGGGAGATAGCGGATAGATGCAACCTTACCCTGTGCTGGGTCCCTGGGCATATCTTCAAGTTCATAAAACTACCAACTGGTTATAAGTAGCAATTCACATACCAAACCAACAGTACGAACGAGTCTAGTAGGACAACTAAGTGGCGGAAAAAGCCGAATAGTGACAGCACAACGGACCTTAAAGGTCGATGTGAGACAAATCTACCTTGCCTCGAAGAGGATGAAGCTTCCGAGATGGATGTCCGGCACTAATCTGTTGAAGAAAAGGCGGAAGATAGGATTACCGTCTTTCATGAGGGAAGCAGTACGTCTTTTGATTTCACTCCAACCCTTCAATGCAATGGACCTTTCCTGGTCGCAGTGTCGTTGGCATGGGTTGTAGAATAGGAAAAACGATAAAAATATACGTGTAGCCGTTTCTTATATTCTATCCTGGTCGCAGTGTCGTTGCCTTCACGGCATGGGTTGCACCAGAGGAAACAAAATAAAAAATATACGTGTAGCCGTTTTTAACTAATTATATGTGTACTTAAGCATGGTGCCTTGCAACACAAATTCACGTAAATTCGCTTGAAATCTGAGGCTCCAGCATCTACTGCACTAACGACATACAGTTTAATAAAGTAGTGTGACCACCAGGCGTCATACACTCGCCAAGAGAACAGCGAAACATCAAGTAGGATAAGCCAACTAAAGCAACTGAGATCACATGCAGTAACACTTTAGTGATGATACAAAAATTAACCACTATCAAGAGCGAACTCTGCGTATAAATTGCTAATTGACTATGAATGTAAACCTTAATTCAATTCGAGTTGCTGTAGACTACAATCTCGCAATCGCACTTCGGCGGCAAGAGCAATTAAGCCGTCGTTTAAGACGCATGGACATGTGAGATTAAGGCATTCCCGTACACTTAATTATCTGGTGGTTGCCCAAGCTAATAAATGTAATAAAATGTAAGAGTACGAGGACACGATTCGAGGTTTGGACACATGTAATCGTGTTCATTAAGGGCACATCATCAGAGGTGGTTGAATAATAATTACGTCCTTAGTGCTAGGCTAGACGTTTTGAAGTTTTTATGGGGTATCGATTATGCGGACACTCCTTCAAGGCTGCCGCTGACGCACGCAGTGTAAAGTATCTGTCATAGCTGCTCGTACCAGCTATGAGTCGCGATGACTCAGAATCAAGGTTTTCCCTTAATATGGATTTCCAGAAGCATTGAATTCGACTTTACAGTGAAAGTTCACAAGTGTGGACCCTGAACATGGTTGATATGTGATAGGAACGTTAGCTCTGGAATGAATGTGAAAAGCTGTTACTTATCGATCGAGATGCGAATTGAATTTGGGAAGGCAAACAGGACTGTGGATGGCACAGCAACTGCATTCGTTCAGTGCGGCACAGACTTGCACCGTCACAGGCTTGCATTCGGAGGAGTAATATAAATTGTATATTCCTTCATTGAAACGGGCAACCAAATTCCATGCTCGATGAAGATAAGTAAACAACCCAGGACGAGCGACGAACGACCGCCTTCACCAATAAATGATTCTCTTCCAGTCGTCAACATGCACAGTATTACCAAACAAAGAGCAAAGTCCGGTTGAACGACATGAAGCTGGGACTACGAATGCATAAAGAGAATCACAGTTCATCCGACAATTCACACACACCTGCAAATGAAAATGAACATAGAAAATACATATATAATGTATACTTACCAGCATTTGTAACAAGCTTAGATTTTTATCACGACCACACGCTATAAACGGATTATTCTCATAATGATTTGAAGAATCGTATTTATCACTAACAAAGTCTGTAACATTATTGGACTGATCGTGATTGCAGAATCCATCCGAACATGATATTTCAGAACCTTCCGACGATGACACTACACTAGAGGTCCTTGAGTTGCCCAAGGAATTCGGATCGGAACCATAGCCCGCATCCAAAGACTTAGTACACACATCACCATCACTTTCGCATGGGCAATTTGGTATATCCTCATTGCAGTCAATGCATTTCTCCTGCTGACGTTCCGTCATCATTTCATGCTCGTCGCGTTCATCGTCCAGCAGGTCTATAGAATCATCCACAATACTATTGTCACATGTTCGATAACCATTTTTCTTCTCGTTCTTCTTCTTCTTTTTCTTCAGTTTCTTCTGCTCACGTTTGTGCTCTTTGGCCTTTTCAGCTCTACTTATTTCTTGATACAACAACTCTAAATTGCTAATTCCTTGCTTTTTCTCAACGGACGTATCGAAACTGCGGCACAATGCGTGGACACCGACTGCAGCTAGGACCTGACAGGCACGTTCTTCTTCTCTCAAACTCACATAGATTCTGCGCAAGCGCTCGTACATAATCATCCCGACACACGTGAGCACCTCTTCCTGGGCAATTTCAAGGGTTTTTGCATGACGCTCCCGCTGCTTAGAGTAGCTGTTGAAGGGACAAAAAATAAAAACATTAATAGCCCATTCTCGTCTATTTTTCTGTTTTTTCAAAATTCAAATCACCTTCCATTCACTTCCGGTTCAGCTCGTCGAATGAGAGCATCGAGGAAATCAGCCTTAGTTTGAACATGTATATGATGCTCGAGTTGGCACTTCTTTATATTCGCATACAGTGCTGCGACATAGCCCTTCTCCTTCGTTGTCGTCTCCCCCACCAAGATGTTGTACGCTTTTTCAATCTAAAACGTAATTTCCTTGTGAAATGTTCTTGTATTCGGTAGTTGAAATGATCCTCTTACCTTCGTTCGACACCCTTGACAGAATTTATGTTTCTTCAAGTAGTTTTCAAGCACTTCATGCAGTTCATTATTTTTAATCACAGATAGTTCTTCCCTGCATCTCTGCTTCATTGATGACCATACCTCTCGCCACGTTTCCGAGAATGGTTTCGATCGAAAAGCGTCCAGCGAATGAAGGACACATCTTGTCTTGTTTCGCAACTTATTTTCAACTAAATTGTTAAGAACTTCGTGGTGCCTATAGAGAAGTGTTCCCAGGGCTTGGGGTGTCTTAATTTTATCTTCGGCTATACTTAAGATAACAGAACTTTTAAGTACTAACGGATCAATGGTTGGATGGCCAGACAGTGTCAATTGATAGAATAGTCGCTCGACACTCCGACGACAGCCAACACATTGAACACATTGATTTAAAACGGAGAGAAAAGCAGTACTATCTATTTCGAGGGACTCCCTTAGTTCCTCCGATGTGAGTAGGTTAAATTTTCTAGTGAACTCTTCCAATTCTTTGCCTTTAATATGCGGACTATCTATCGCCAAGCCTTTGCTATTTAGATCCATAAGCATCTGAAATTGAGAGTTGAAAAAAAAGGAAATACACGTTAGAATGCACTCAAAGGTCATTGAACATCCTTGGCAAAATAGGAAATATAAGCAAAAAAAAAACAAATAAAATGAAATTAAGTAAGAAACGAGCAGAAAAAATATAACACATTTGTTTTACTTCCTCGCTCTAATAAAACTTCAGGTACAAATGCAAGTATAAAACGATTCGTCGCCTTTTACGTATGAATGTAACCAAGAAACAATAATTTAACTTGTTTATCAAAACTGCAAACGTGCTTGAATTAATTGTGTTGTGAATAAAAAAAAAAATTAAGCACTTTGGTTAGAATTCAAGGTTTTAATTCCTACCATTAAATTATCGCCAGCTATCACGGGCAGTTGCCTCCTCCCGATTTTTACGCTATTAATATTTTCCGCATGGTACACATTTGTTAGACGTGCCATTTTGTAGATAAATTTTAAATGAAAATAGTTAAAACTTTGTGCTGTATTGAGTGAGCCGCACAAATCAGTTAAGAGCTGTGAAATATTTTTCTGAGTTTGACAAAACACGTAGATCTACTTTATTCTCTCACAGTCGCCATTAAAATAATTCACCAATAAAGTGGTGCCAGGTCTATTTTTGGAAAATGTGGTAAAAAAAACCCATTCAAGACTCGAACGGTGGGAGAGTGTTCAAAATTAGCATTGGTTTCAATTACCTCATATGATCATGCCGATGTTCTATCATGATATTTATAAGTGATGCCAAAATCTTTAATTTTATTAAATTATCTGACCATTACAACTGGTGCGATACAAATCCATTTGGCGAGTTGTAGTTGATTCCTCGCTTGTGCTGATTTCGAAATTGTCAACTGAAAATTATGATGGTTTTCATGACGAATGACCAGAAGGAACGTTTGGCTTGGTATTAAATGGTTTCACAATAACCTTTCCTTCATGCGTATATCTCCTTAATTTTAAATGGAAACAGCAATGGGGGGTTTCGGATGGACACTCATACCGGACATACCTGGTTGGATGGATGTCGGACAGACAGATGTCGTTAGCGTTCACATGATCAAACATGTCGTCAGACTTTTCAATAATGGTGGACGTACTCGTAGCAGCACTTGTAACAGACATAAATAAAAGAACAAACAAAATCTGACATGTCCTTCAACCGTCGTTGCTTGCGTTCACACGATACAAATTTGAGATCATGACTGTCCGGCATGTTTGTCCATGTAAACGATCGTAATATCATTTTTCATTTCAATGGATAACAGGATAATTTAGGCGTTGCCACTAAGTTGAATGGCTCCATGATTTGGTTAATTTTTGAAAAGTTTCAGGAAAAACAAGTGCAATTTCTGTCACAAGCCATCGGATAAATTGTACACAGTTCCTGAGACGGTAAACTTCTTACCCGGTATGTTCATATGTGGCAAAAAAATAATAATTTTCATACATTTTAACGCAATTGACACACCACCTACCATGATAACGTGACCATATCTTATCAAATAAGGGATAACAAATCTTAAAAACTTTGTAAACGTATTATCAATCCATTTATATCAATATATATATTTTACAGAACCCAACAAATAAGTGCACAGACATTTATGGTACAAATGAACACATCCAACAATAGACCATTTCAATTAGATGTTATTTAAAAATTGATTTTATCTTCAACTAGACCATTTAAAACAGATGACAAAATAAATAAATTCTAGTGATAGAAAATGTCATAACAATACGATCAAAAAAATGCCGCAACCGCTCCAAATGTAGGTTCTTAAATAAAACAGTGCCACTACCTCTTCAACCATATGGCTGTCAAATTTGGCATTGCCGGATTTATAAACTGTCAATTCTGTGCAAGTCTTCCTCTGTATTCTTTTTAATCATTTCCTAAGCAATTCTAATATGTTATCATCCATATATCGGTCAAAAAATTTGATCGCCTTAAAAAGGCAAATATCGACAACTAAATGCAACAATGGATTCATAGTTCTGTAGGTGTTAAAATTGCACATTTTTGTCAGTTCTTTTGCTTTGCTAACCACACGCCTTATTATGAAACTCATTTTCAGGGTGCCTGAAATCGGTGAGGATGTCAGTTCTGTGGAAGCAATACTGCGACCAGACGGCCTACCACAATTCAATTCCATAACTATTGAAACGTGTATGGGAGCAATTGGACAACAGGCATTAGATGTTGAGAATACTGTGAAAAATCTTGAGACTAAGATAAAAGCACAAGAAAATGTGGATACAAATAAGATATTTACAGAATTAGAAGTTGCTACGGGGCCACTGGACACGACATGGGGCATTGCAAAGGCCCTGTATATGGGCAACAGTACACTTATTCCCACAAAATCGTACATAAACATTCACGACCGAGCACGTAATGCAAGAGCTTCAAAGTTTACGAATAAAACGTTGTACGAGAAGATTAAGGCCGAGTGTGATGAAAATTCAAATATCGAATCAGAGAAACGCCGTCTGATGGATAAGTACCTGTTAGAAGGCAAGTTGAATGGTTTAGATCTGTCCTCAAAGGATACAGATCTGCTGAAACAGATTCTCTCCGACCTGGGAAAGGAAAGGGCAAATTTTAAGAATAAAGTCAATTTTGCGATTAACTCGTTCGCTCATAATATAACCAACTTCAATTTGGTTCGTGATTTCCCCGCCAGTTTTCTGGAGTCGATAGCCAAGGATCCGAATCAACCCGCAAATGGACCCTGGCGCATTTCTTTACAACCCACAGCAGTTGAGAACTTTCTCAAATACTGTCCGGATAGAATAGAGAGATGGAACGTGTGGAATGCCAATAATCGCAAGGCGTCCGGGCAAACAGAGAAAGCATTAGAAAACAGTACCCACTTGGAGCAGATCAGGATTCTACGTAAGCGCCAGGCTAACCTTTTAGGCTATCCAACATTTACGGCGATGTCGATGCAAACGAAAATGATTAAAGATGTAAAGAATCTGAAAGAGGTGTTCAGAAAACTGCTGCAGTACGCGGGTCCTCGGCAGTCCGTTGAGATTCAAACACTTCAAGAATTTGCACAAGAAAGTGGATTCAAACACCAGTTGGATCAGTTCGATATGAGCTACTGGGAGCGGAAATACTTGCAAAATAAATTCGGCATCAACGAAGATTCCATTAGAGAATACTTCCCGCTACCGAAGGTGTTAAAGGGTCTTTTCAAATTCAGCGAGGATCTATTCCACATTAAGATAGTCGAACGGAACAGCGCAGAGGTGTGGCATCCCAATGTGAAGTATTACGATGTTTACGACGGCAGTGATTCCGCAAAGCCTATCGGTGGCTTCTATTTGGACTGTTACTCGAAGGAGAACAAATTTGGCAAGAACTCCGGCTGGATGGTGAGCATTCGGAATCGAAACAAATCCGCTGGCAACAGTCCACTGTGTGCACTTGTGTTTAACTTTATAGAGCCCGTCTACGGCAAACCCTACTTGATGAGCATCGAAGATCTGCGTATGATATTCAAAACATTTGGAACAGCCCTGCAGCACTTGTTGACCCAAGCGAATTACACCGACTTGGCGGGTTTGTCTAACATCGAATGGGATGCGTCGCAAGTGGGCGGACAGGTGTTGGCCAGCTTCTTAGACAACGGAAAGGCACTGAAAGAGATCTCTGGTCATTATACAAATGACGAGGCGATAACAGATCAAATTGTTGAAAATATAAAACGACTCAAGACATCCATGGCCGGGTATAAGCTCAGCGAAGAACTCTATCTGGCCGATTTGGATGTGGAGCTCCATCAAACGGACGACTTTTGGTTGGATGTTGTGAAGAAACTTTGGCCAGTGTATCGTTGTCTGCCCCTAGATAAGAAAGACGCTCACCCATGTTCGTTGACGGACATTTTCTCTGGCGACTGGGCGGCTGCATACTTTAGTCATTTGTATTCAAAAATTCTTGCTGCAGACATTTACGAAGCATTCACAGACAACGAGAATGTCGCAGAGACGGGCAAACGATTCAGGGAAACATTCCTCGCGTCAGGCGGCTCAATATCAACAGCTGAAGTATTTCGAAGGTTCCGTGGACGGGATCCATCTGTAGAGGCCTTACTTAAATCTTATGATTTATTGCATCCAGCACCGACTATTTCTGATTAAAGAGTGTCACGTTATAATTTAATCGAAAATAAAATCCGTTGTTTTAGTTGAAATAAAAAGTAAAAAAAAGTATCCCCGAAAAGTTGTTTGAAATGTTTTTATCGTTTTATTTGTCACTACGGCACTGCATGCATACATAAATGTACTGTCGATTATGACCTGTTCGTGGGCACAATGGACCCAGAATGTTGATCGAAGCGTGCCACGACCGAAGGCCTTTAGGGATCCCATTTACCTGGCTATGGCCTGTTCGTAACCATCTGAAGTACCATGAAAACAAAGTGAGACTTACCCAAGACTTCATATACAGAGACTGTGGTGATGAAGGAAGTGGTGACACAAGAGAATCTGCAGCTAACTTGAATATGATATAAGCTCCTCTCAATTTGGATTTAGGAATGGTTTCGGTACCCGAGACTGTGCTTTTAACGTATATGGAAATGAACAAAGAGATTAATGTATGCTTCGTAGATTACGGAGAGGCCTTTGACAGAGTACAGCACAAAGCACAAAATTGATGGAGATCCTTGAAAGTTAGCGTACAGACTTGAACGACATCACAGTGATGAGAAACATATACTGTCGTCAGAAGGCGAAGATTATGGAAGAAGATGAATCAGATGAGTTTCAAATTCGTAGAGGAGTGAGACAAGTCTGTATCGTATTCCCATCACGTTTCAACATGCAGACCGAGGAAATATTTCAAGAAGCAATAATGGAAAGCGACGATGGTCTGAAGGTAAACGGAGTCCATGTCAACAACTTAAGGTGCGCGGACGATGCTATCATAATGGCAAGCGACATATGTAAACAAGTTAAGCAATATGGTGACCAGTGTGAGCAACATATATGGATTAAGTATCACCACTGCCAAAACGAAGTTCATGGTAGTAACTATGAAACCACAAACACCGAACCTGGAGCTGAGATATACCACAAGACCATGGGAAGAATCAACAAATTCAAATACTTGAGAGCAATAACTGAAAATAACGCCAATCATAGCAAAGAAATAAAAATTGCAGAATAGAACAAGCGAGGGAGATCTGTAAATGAGAAAATTTTTTGGTGGAAGAGGAATTGACTTAAGGATCAATGCAAGAATGGTGAAATGTTACATTTGCTCGGTGCTGCTATACGGAGCAGAAACCTGGGACGTTATAGAGAGCTTTAATAAGAAAATCAGAAGCTTTCGAAATGTGGATGTACCGAAGGATTCTTCGTATTCCATGGACACACAGAATAACCAACGGAGAGGTCGTGCGACGTATGAGAAGAAAAGGAAAACTTTTATATGTAATAAGAAAAAGGAAAGTGGGTTACCTAGGACATGTCTTACGTAATGAAAAATAAAAAACTCCTTTAACTAATTCTGCATTGAAAGATAGAGGGAAGACGAACGGTGGGAGGACAAAAGCTCTCATGGTTATCAAATCTGCGGGATCGGCTCAATCTTTTCACCACGGAAATAATTAGAGGTGTCACAAATAAATACACACTACAAACGATGATTTCCAAACTCTGTAGCAAAGAGAAACTGTAAGAAGAAGAAAAAGAGGTTGCTCCTCACTATCTTTGCCACTAATCGAGTCTATGTTAGTTAAGGCACAGAACACTGGGAGAGCACTTCATTCAAGACCCACAGGAACTAACTAGAATCCCCTTAATGTCTATTTTCAGGTTCATTAGGATTTCATAATGGATGGACAACGTGCTGACATGTACACATCATGGAAGGTTGCCCATTTGGGCATCACAATGGGCCCATCAGGACCTAAGTGAGACATGGCTTGCGGGTCTACCCACTGACCTAAGCTAATCTATGGGCTGTTGGTGCTCCAACTACGACAGTTTGCACTATCGAAGTCATCATGATACCAAAGGGCATCACGTTCCGTCTCTCAGACCTCGTCGTCCAGCATTTTCTTTTGGATTGCTCGCTATGGGCTAGTTTTGGACATCTTTCCGAAAATGTCAGCAGTTACCTCATCTGATGGCCGTCCTTGACTAAGAACTTCACTCATGTGCTGCGAGGCAAGAGTAATTTGTTCTTCGCCGAATAGTGCAACTGGCTTACATTTCATTTTATTTACATCGTCGTTCGACATAAACGACGTTCGTTGAACAGGCTGATTAATAGCTGATCGTATTGCGAAATACGCGAAATATTCCGGATTTCTGATTAAACTATGCAACTTTAACAATTTGCTCGGGTTTCTGTTTTTCAGAACAGAATGGAATAGATCCGGTTTTTTGAGTCTTCGGTGCCATCGCTGTTCGATAGGTACAAGGTCCATAGATTGTCTGTCTCCGGAAGGTCGTCAAATACATTCCCATTGCCCTGGAGTCTATCACCAAAAATGTTCCCACCATCTTCGGTATAAAAAGAGATGGTCTTTGGTACAACTCGCACTGGAGCTTCCTTCCTTTGACCCTAGTCTCATGAATAGGGCGTCTGACGCACGGTCACCAGTAATCCAGCTGCGACGTACATAAAAACTCGGCTTTCCCGGCACTCAGGACTGCACGAATCTTCACGGACGGCTCTTCTTGAAAGGCGACAGCTTTAGACTGTATACCTCTTTGCGTAAATTTGCGAAGGTTTTCAAAGCGGAAATCTATGCGATCCTAATGGCTACGAACTATATTGTGAAGAACAGATGCAAGAGGCTGAGTATTTGTCTTTGTAGCGATAGGTCAAGCTGTGCTTAGGGCTTTGCTCAATCCTTTAACCACTTCCAGGATAGTCCAGGAATGCAAGTATTCTCTGAATTTGATCGGAAGTTTAAATTAGCTAAGACTTGTCTGGTCCCTGGGTCATCGGAGATCGCCGATGAACTTGCTAGACAAGGATCAGAGGATGTACTCTTAGGTCCCGAACATGCGTTGGGACTACCTGACTACCTTGGTTAGGGCTTCCATCGATGGTTGGGCTCCTTGATAGCACAACCAGATGTGGCATGACTCACCAGGATGTAGACAACGGCTGTAAGAAATTCGTCGCATACCTGCTATCTCTTGACAGAAAAGACTGCAGACGACTTACTAGCGTACTAAGGGACCACTACACCTTCACCAAGCACCTAAATGTGCTTGGGCTTAGCGATGAAACCATTTGCGAAGCCTGTAGAGAAGACGTCCACACTGCAGGGCAGAAGACGTCCACACTGCATCTCTGCCACTTTCCCGGTTTTGCTCGGTTTATATGGCAACTATTCAGTGTTGACGGGATGAGAGTAAAAATATAGGACCTCTCTATCTACAATCTCAAGAGCAGATGAAGAAGCCCTTGGCGAGAGAAAAGTTCTGCGTTGGTTTTTGAAGAAGATTCAACCATGAAGCTGTACAGCGACCTGGGCCTAGTCCGGCGTCTACGGATGCGATGCCCTAGATGGCTACACTGCTCCAGTCCGAAGAGTCTTCGACACCGAACCAGTGGGGCAACGCAATAGAGGACGCCCACGGAACCGATGGCGCACACAAGAAGGACTTCAACCAACTTGACGTGCGAAATTGAAGGCAGTTGGCTTAAGATCGTGCCAGCTGGAGAAGCTTGCCATCAGTCAACAAGCTTCTCCAGCTGACACGATCTTAAGCCAGCCCAGGGCCACCCCGGACTGTAGCACCATTAGAATATGAAGAATGTGACTCGTAAACCCATTTGAATCATTCGGCAAACTTCGGAGAAGTACGTTCCGTTCCGTAAGCAAATGAATCATCATCTTTTGATTCACTGAAGGGGTCACGGGGGTAAAGCACGCACGGGAGATCTCCAGGCCATTCGATCCTCTGCCATCGATTCTAACTCATGAAGCTATGCCCAGGCGTAGGTAAGGTTAGATTGAAAGTGGTTAGATGCATTTAGGCCAAGGTAGGCCCGTTTTCCTGCCACGTGGGTTAACAAAACGGGAGATTGGGCTGACTTTCTATAACAGCCAGCCAGATTTGTCAGTCAATTCTAGTATTGATTTGACTGGTGTTTCGCTGCGGATACCTAGATTATCGAAGAAGTAAGAGCCCAATATGGCTTAACTGATCGAGATAAGTGCAGGGCAGCTACAGATGGCGTAACCAGACGAGTTTTTGGATTTGGTCCAACCAAGCGGACCAAGCGGTCTGCCAAGCGGCCGCCTACCTGATATAATCGCATTTAAGGCACGCCCTGGAAGTCGTGTTGCTGGAGTTATTCGTGCCACCTGACCATCGAAGCATAAACCCTCTCCGTTCGAAGAAACAGCTACTCAACGTTGAGTTCCTAGCGCACTGCCGTGTTTCTCACCCTATCACGGCGAGTAACTCCCACAACAGCGCGAGGAAACCTCTTTCTTATTCTTTCGGTCATTACACAATTTTCCTGACTGTGGGTGCTACTTGGAACAGATACCGGCCACGCAAATGAACAATTACAATAAAAATACATGGATTCTTGCAGTTCTCTTTTCAATTGGAGTTTTTAATTAAAAACCATTGGTTTCATTATACAAACATAAAAATAGAAAATCTTACAATATGTACACGTTTTTGTTTGTTTGTTGTTTGTTGTTTTTTGTTTAGTTTTCTTACAATTAGGTAAGCGCTAGAGGTTGAATTTAAAATATAATAATTAATTTTAATATTAAGAGTGAACAAATCAATGCTATACATTTACATAGGAAATGGGATATATGTATTATCAAAAGGGGGGGAAGCGAGTGAGTGGGTTTACGGGAGGGCTTAAGGGAAGGACGCGCGAGTGACGATAAAAATGGGATAATGGGAGTAGAACAGCTAAGCAGCAAGGCGGCCGCGTGGCAGGGTCACTTGTGTCAAACTATGTACGGGGCGGGGCGGGGCGGGGCTGGTGGGAGAGATTGTGTGTGGCTTGTAGTTGTAGCTTTTGCGAAGATGAAAACGGTGTATTTTTGTTTTGTTTTTGTTTAAATAATAATAACGCTTTACATCGTATTGTAAGTGGCTGTATTGAAACGGTGCTTTGGTAAACTTAGTCTAGAGAGTGGATGAGTTTTGCCATGCTGTTGCACACGTCGGTAGTTGCAGCCTAAGTTTTGTGTTAAAATGCTATCTGTCATGGTATGATGTGTGGTGGCGGCGGTATCGGCTGTGTGATTTTTCATTAATGGAGGCACCGGTGGTCGTGTATTGTATTCACGCACCTTTGCAATTGAACCAGAATTGCTGACAATTGTGTTATGACCATCAATTGTGGGTGAATTGTTAATATCCTTAAAATGATGATGCGAGGTTGTCGCAGAGGAGCAATAATTTCGACTTTCGTAATAGGAACGAGGACGTGCTTTGTATGGTAGTGTAGCTGTTGTTGTTGCTGTTGCTGTTGCTGCTGTTATTGCTGACGACGACGATGTAGATGATGTAGATGATGATGGGTGGTGATTTGTATGAGATCTGCTTGATTGATACTTGCTCACTAAGCCTTTAACGTTACGTTCTTTGGATTCGCTAGTGATATTGTTGCCGGTATTGTTTAAGCCGCCAGCCGTCACAAGTAGTGGGCTAGTAACCGTGGTGGTCGTCGAATTGTTTTCTGCGTCAAAATTACCAGAATCAGTGGAGACCGTTTCACTACAGTGCTGCGCTACAGGTGACGACGGCAATGATTGACCTTTCTTTGAGCCAGACCCAGAGGTGGCCTTCGCTTCAAAGTTTTTCTTAAGAATTTGTACATTTCCGGATATTTTCTCATCGGTGGATTCTTCTTTTGTGGAAGTAACTGTGCTGCCTGTGCTCCGGGCAAACATATCGACGCTGGTGATATTGTTCGAACTATCTATATCGCTCATCGTGTATGATTCTGGAGCCGAAGCCGATAACTCTGTGGTGTTGGCTTGAACATCACTATTTGGGGGCAGAATTATCTCCTCGCTGTTACATCGACTCGAATGATAGCGTTGCCTCGAGGTGGCCGATTGACTACGGAATAAATTCGAGCTTCTTTTACTAGTGCTACTATTGCTACAACTACTGCTACTTAATGATCTACTAGCTGTTGGACCAACCGTGATATTGGCGATGGTTGCTGTCGTCGTCGTCGTCGCGGTCGTGCTGTTCATGATATTGCCCTGCTTTGCACTATCTTGACATCGTTTCTTTAATACTGTGCATTCCTCCAGCTTTTGCTTAGTCCTCTTAACCGTCCCAGTGTTGCATGCGATGTCGTCCTTTTTGGCAGTCTTGTTAGTTAAATTATGAATTTTTCCCTCGAAAATCGCTGAGTGATGAAATGTATTACGATTGGTGTCATAAGAGCCCCATGAACTGTTTCGCGATGGCAGGACGCGATTGTCTCCTGATCCCCAGGACGAGTGGCGGGAAGGTAACTCACGTCGCTCACCCGGATAGCTTAACACTACGGCCGAGTCGACGCTGCTGTTCGAGCTTTGCCTTGACGGTACAAATTGATCGACAATAACGCTGTTGGGCGCCCACGAATGTGTTTTCCTCGTTTGTCGTGACTCTTCTCGCTCGAACACGTTATCGACCTGCGACGAGAACAGGTCGCCGCTCTCTCGCCGTTGTAGGTGTCGACCAGCATTTCGGTGAACAACAGACGTTGTGTCATCTATCACGGTTGTTTGTAATGTTGACGTTTGCGTAATGAGTTTGGATGAGGACGTCCAAACAGGACTTCCAAGATTTTTACCGCTTGTCTGCGCTTCATCATTGTCTGCACGAGGTCCCTCTACAGAGATCGAACGTCCAATTTGAAGGTTAAGTGATTTCTTGTCGTCGGCTGTCTTTTTGTCATTCGATTCCAATCCACTCACGATGGTCTTGACAGAAGTTGTCGGAGTGTTCCGTTGAATATGGAGCACCTGGTTCTGCGTTACACTATAGTTCTCACCATTGCTACCTGGAAAGCGCACATTTTTGGGTTCGTCGGCCACACTCCGTTCAGGAGTGAGATTCTCCAACGATTGACTCTGTTGTTTAACGACTATGGCGCTTTGTATACTTTTTGGTGAAGTGCTACTTGAGCGTCTCATTAGCTTTCTCTGCTTCTCACTGGCGGACTTCTTTGACTGATTCAACGCCTGGATAAGCGGTGTTGGTTCGCTCCCCGGCAGAAGTCTGGCATCTTTTGTGCTTTTCAGATTCGTCTCACTCTTGCTACGCTGTAGTTTCTCTTTGTTTTTCATGGCATCCAACATTCCACGGTAGGTTTCCAATTGTGTTAGGAAATTTTTATTTGGCTTAATGCAACTGCGGCGCTCCTTAACGTGTTGCAACGCTTGGTGGAACTCCCAGTTGTATGCTTTCATGGCGTAGGCAATGACAACTGATGCAGATCGGCTTACGCCCATCTTACAATGCACTAGTACCTTTGAGCCCTCCGATCTTGCTCGCGTTATGTACTTGAATGTGTTGTCCCAGTGCTTCAGAAGATTTGTCTTCTCATCGTCGTACACTCGGACGTTGAAATAGTCGAACATACCGGGAAAGAAGTTATCGATTTCGCGAGTAACATTCAGTATGTGTCGCACACTAGAAAGTAGAGAAGAGACGAATGCGTTAGATTGATTCTATTGCTGTACATCATCGGCGCATTGAACTTACCCATTTCTTTGTAGCTCTTCCAAGTTGCTAGCATTCCATTCGGAACCCAAATATACATGTTCAAATATTTCGGTTGGAGCATCCATTTGGCCAAGTATGATGAGCATTTCTTCGTCTATAAATGACTTGTATTCGCCCAAATCCATATCGAGTTGATCCTCAAGGCGGCCTCGTATGTACTTGGATGTTACCTCATCTAAGTCGACAGACATCATGATTTCCTTTAGCTTCATTTTAATCACTCGCTGCGTTTCCTCTTTCTCTCTTGGTCTGCAAAGATAAATAATGAGTGGATTAGGTTTTTGTTTTCACAGAGGACGGCGCGAATTTTTGGGCAATCGCACCTGAAAATGACTGAAAATAATCCGAAATGAAAGTGGGACCGAGAACGTGTAGCTTTTCCGTTTGAAGAACTTTGCCAGTGGACAGAGTAACCTAACCTACAACGTTGGCCCCCAGAGTTCGCTGCAGAGTTCGCCAATGTAGCGAACATATAAGCGAATTTTATATATTTCAACAGTTCGGAATACATTTTGAGATGATGAAGGAGTCTGCTTACATCGGGACAAACGCGAACACCACAAATGACATCTTAGTAGAGATCCGACATAGAATCGCCCTTTTCAACCGATGCTACTTCAGTTTGCGAAACAAATGGACTCAAAACTCCTGACTCGAATGACCAAGATCTTGCTCTTATTTTGCCAGTCCTGCTATGTGGCATCGAGAACTGGACGATATGCAAAAGAGAAGAGCTGATTCTTGCTGCCAAGCCATGTCATATACCCGTATTGCAGACTGCAAGGAAGGTGAGATACATGGTCCCCACTGCGAGGAAGTAGAATGGAGGAACCTGAAGCTGTATAAAGATGTGGATGTAGTTCTGACTCGGCCACATCAAGCGCGTGGACAAGAACACTCCAGCAAACAAGATCTGCGAATCCGAGCCTTCTGGTTCGAGGAGAGGAAGACCGAAACCCCGGTAAAAAGACCAAGTCATCGCGCACCCCGCATCACTGAAAGCAACGTGCCCAGGAGCGTCATTGATAGAAGGCTTAATATAGAGTATATGAGAGATTGCGAGTGGCTAGCAGCTGTGTGGATTGCAACTAATGCGGATCGAAACATATCACACTTATAGAATCACTCTGAGCTTGGTATGAATGGATGCTAATGTGCAGACTTCAAAGCGTTCATACTGCGTTTCTTGCACTTTGCATCTGTCAACGAATTCCTACTCCCATCTTCGATCGAAAAGAAGTTGGCGCCTGCCAATGACAGCGGGGGAGTGTGAGTCTGTATATCTCTTTTCGGATGATGACATAGAGGCTGGTCAACTGAATAGCAATAGATGCCGCCCAGAACGCCCTTCATTTTGGAGTAAACATGCTATATTCGAAGAATGACCTCCAGGTTCGGAGTACCGGTCTCCCATCTAGGAAAAAAACGCATTTTTTAAAGACAGCCACAAGCCGCAGACATCGAATTTGAGGTCTCTTAACAAACCACTTGGGCTCGAAGTATTCGCATACAGCAGACATTATCGGAATCTATAAAGTGCGGTTGGCCGGGCTAAAAGAGTGATGACGCACAGAGAAAGGATTTATGGTTGGAACTTGCGTGCACTCCGGACTGCACCACCACTCAAAGAAGAATACAGATGTTCGGCTAGCTCAGACAGTGGAAGAAGTAAGCACCTCTGTAAGTCCTCATCCATCATCTACGGAGGACATTGCATAGGGGACAAATACTGTAGGCGTGCTTGCTGTTATCATACCGATGAGGACTGACCTGCTAATTCTGATCGAGACAGGCTTTATTCAAGCACGTAGTGCTTATGGACTTTAATGATTAAAGGAACTTGTAGAGAGCTTTGATAAATCTTTGGCTAGGAGTATGCGCGGTGACTCTGTACTACGAAATGTAGCGTACAATTCCAGCCAAAATACTTGGAACGTAGAATTTAGCAACGCCTCCGCAACTAAATAAGGACAAACCTGCTACAAGACGACACAGTTAATGGTAGTTTATCAAACAATTGTTGTGCCTGATACTCAAGTTCTACGATGCTGAGCTTTATGTTTGTGATACTGACACTGGCACTGTTCAATAGTTAAGCACTCGTTTTGTGAACAACAAAAAGGGATTTGGCAATTTTTACAATGTCAGTTTTTTAGAGCAATGAAGCTGCATTGAAAACCCTTCGGTGATCAAAAAAAGTGGTGCACACAATTCAAGAAAGGCTGAGAAAATATGGAAGACAAAAATCGCTCTGGACGGCCTCTAATATCAACTGTAGAACTGCACGTCAAGGAAATCAAAGAAATGGTACTCAAAAAGATAGCTGTTAACATGTTATTTGATGGACTAGGAGAAAGCTACCACTCTTGGCCATTCCGAAGGATGACGGTATTAGGAAATTCAATTTCCAGAATTTTCAAAAATTTCCTCAGCACCAGAAAGGACTGAGCAAACCAATGAATACCTAGTCCACAGACTGAGCAGCATACACTACACAGAGGGATCAATAATTGATGAAGGAACTGGGACAGGGGTATTCGGACCCAGGGCAAGGTACTCCCCAAGGGGAAATGCACCAGCATCTTTCAAGCAGAAATGCGGTCAAATCAATCTTGTTAGGAACTCCACCAACTACGAGATAGCATGTCAGACAGTTCAGTCGCTATCATGGCACTAGACCCTACATTATCAAATCCAAGCTTTTGTTGGAATACCTTTAGAGAAGCTCAAAGAACTGAGTAAGAGAAACAGAGCAAAAATCTGGGGGATACCTTTCCACACGGAATAGAAGGCAATGAAATTGCCGACGTCCTAGCTAGTAAAGGAGCATCGGAAACATTCACAGGCCCATAACCATTCTGCGTTGTAGGAGACCATGTCCTCAAAGAAGATTTCTGGGAACTTGTGAACTAGAAAGAAGGAACCGAACAAAAACATTGAACCAAGATCATGGCATGAAGCAGGCCAAGAAAGTCTTAGGTCAATATAAGCGAAAGAGGTTTGAGGCATGTGTCAAAATGACAGAGCACTGCAGACTTAGGGAGCACCCAATGAAACTAAGGATATCAGAAGAAGGATTCTGCAGATTCTATCGAGAATCTAATAAGATTCCAGAACATTTTCTGAGATTTTTTGAGGCGCTACCCCACCAAAGACAAAGATGTCAGGTCAAGCACGGTAAGAATGTTGCAAAATGGCTTGGGTGACCAAAAATGTGGTGCAAACAAAAAAAAAAGGCAGAGAACATGTGGGAAACAAAATTCGCTCTGAACGGCATTTAACATCAACTGATGAACAGCTCGTCAAGGATGTCAAGGAACTTGTAAGAGACACATAAGAGACATGTAAAAGTTTATTTGAATCAGTCCAGACCATTGTGTCCGCCCATGGTTTTTGTGCCACGATATCATACCAAAGTTCTTCGAACTACTATCGTTCCACAACTACGGTATTCGACAAGATTTAACACCGAGACACAGTCAGCACCGCTGGTGTTTATCTCTGAAAGACAAGTCTTTTCACATCAAATTCCGATGATCCGGCTTTCTTAGCGTCTTTCATTGAACATGCTCCCTCTTCGCTACGAACCACGAAACTATTCCGGATCGATAATGAATGCAATCCATGTTGAATTCTGGGGATATGTCTCGGCCAGTGAAAACCTCTGTTGAATGACAGAGGTTATTGTTTATAATAATAATATTGGTGGCGCTGTAGCCTGCAGCCAGCCAGGGCCAAGTTTGTAACAAATATAGCAACCACTCGTGTTGTGCGTGCTGTTATTCTCTCAGTGGAAGGGACGTACAGCTTTATGCAGAAGCAGACTCCGAACGGCCAAGTTTGTAAAGCGTTTTCTAGACAGACAGTTATTACTCTATGAGCATTGTCAGTGCCTCGAAAGAGGTGGGGCCGTGAAAATTATTTTGTTAGTTATACGGGGAATCAAACCTAGGCTCCGTAGGCTCAAGTGCATATGAGTCAACGTACAGACCCACGACGCCACGGCCTCCACGAGTCATTGTTTAGAGGTGTACTTTTCAATGCTCAATGCAATGCTCTAAACTATGAACAACGCGAGGTATGTGTACGTTATTTTCACCTACAAAACGAATATGCCGGGAAGTAAAAAAATGTTCAAAAATCGATATCAATCGAAGACAAAATCAGCAAATTTCTTTGACTTCGACTTATTCTGCCTGCGAGCACATCTGCTACTGAAGATGGCGAACGTAGACATGAAAAATGCCATCATTCAAACGACCAGAAGTGAGCAATCCTACAAAACTTCCGTTTCGCCATAGCAACCGCAAGTCAACTCATGAACGTTTTTGCCACCGGTTTTCCACTCATGCCTTGCCCACCAACTGGCAAGTGGTAACTGGCAGGACTCATTTTTATTGAAGAACAACATGCGACGTGCATAATTATTTTCATTGAGTTATGAGTAAATAATCATCAAACAAAATGGTGAAGCACTTTTTTGTGTTGCCGCTGGGCACGTGGTTGTCGTTTGAGAAAAACACACCCCCTACTTCAGTAGCTGCCATGCAATCGATCCTGTTCCAAGTTTGCAGGTAATTGAAAGCACAATACAAAAGGCTAACGATAAATAAGAAATATACAGTGGACTCCCTAAATCGAACTCTCGAATTTTTTGTTCGCCACATTATGGCATTCCCCTCAATTTTCCATACAAAAAAAAACCTCCTCTAAGGCGAACAAATCATAGAATCCCGTTAGGAGGAGTCCACTGTATCCCCGATTGAGAGGATGTCCTGAGGACCACAGCAACTTACTTGTTTCTTATGGCATCTGGCGAAGGAGGGCGTCTACTTTCAATAGAATCCATTGTATTCCACTCATTTAGACATGACTGATCAGATTCAATGCGACTCTCGTAATACGACAGCCAATCGTGTGATGGTCCACCCGGATAGAAGTTGTTTTCACGAGCCTTTTGGGATACTTTGTGAAGAGTTTGCAAAGCCGACCTTGAAAAAAAGCGCATATACTTTTGAAAAGTCTACATAAAGAGAAGAAGGACATCAACTTACCACATTGCTTGCACAGAAACTGGCTTAAAAATATGTGTTTTTTCGCACACGCTTACACTGAACCCGCTGCAAGGTAAAATGAAAGAAGAAAGTGTTTATTTTTTTTTTCAATTCTGACCAACTGATAAGAGGAAATAAACAATAACAAAGAGAATAGTTAGAAGACACGAACCCGTCACCGTCTAGATGGATTGTTGTATCAGCAAGTATTGAAACGACTAGGCCTATGGTGGTATTCTCATTGCAGTCTATACCTAGTAAGCAGGATTCTTCAATATCTTCAGCACAATTTTCATATTTATCCGAGTCGGATTTTTGACAGCGATTTGTCGATAACAGTTGATTACTCATGACTGCTTTTCGCTTATCTAATGTATCATCGGATTCCAAAGAACTGCTTGGCCTGTTCTGGCAATTGTTGTTCTCTTGCGATTGTATATTAATGTGATCGTCATGAGTTTTTGTATCGTTAATTTGTTGTTTGCCACACTTCGAATGACATCGAGATGACGCGCGATGTTTTTTATCGGGACCGTTTCTAAAGCAACATCGTGATGCAATTACTAGATATCGAGTACGATTTGGTCGTTGGGATTCCAATTTGACAGCCTAAATAAGAATTGACAGAAACGTAAATGAAAAACGTGAAGATTGACTCGGGGGGTTATGTACCATTTTAAGGGTTTCCTCATGTCTAAGCAAATTAAACATCGACTGTAGGTGTTGCTGAATATCCGAATTGTTGCTTTGTGTGCTGTTCGTCGATCTCGTCGAATCGGTACTCAATCGACGCTCAGCATTTTGGGGGATGTCCTTTAGAGCCAACATCAATGCGGTACCCTTTCCAGCAAAGAAGCTTTCACTAAAAAACAAATCAATCTCAATATATGCTCATGATAAAACGGACTGCTTGCTTCTACCTCCTTTCATAATTGCCGCCGTCATCTTCGTCAGCCTCGCCGTCCTAAAAACATAGAAACAAGACACACAAACTTCAGTTAGGAACACATCTGGAGAGGAGAATTTAGAAACAGCGAACATGTCAAAAATGGCTTTTTCGTCTTTTTGACTTCAGGAAGCACAGCTGCAAGAATATTTCCAAATACCTTGCTGCAGCGCGTGCAAATTGTTTACAATTTTCATTCCATTCAGAAAAGCCGTCCGAGACTAGTCGTCGGAACAGATATATCTACAAAGCTACACGTATCAGTTTTTTCAGGTTGTGCCCTATGAGTCACTGACATTTATTCACAAGTGCACATGACGAAACCGCCCGGAGAGGGGTTACGAACTCGCGATATGCAAGAAATGTCAGCTTTGCCTAATAACTTAACTTTTAACAGCGGACATAATTAAATGCTCGGCAAAATGTTTGTCCGACTGGATTTGCAACCTAGATACGTGCACAATCTGATTTGAATTTACGAACAAAAATCTGACCAGATTCAAATTGCATAAACTGTCATACAACACGCTTTTTATGGTTGCACTTCAAGTTGAATAATACAGTGTATTCATTTCCAGAATGAACGAAGACTTGATGTATCAAATTTGCATCACCCTTAGCATTCGACTGCCGCAAATTGATGTGCAATTAATTAATTAGAAAAGCCACAAGTAGTAAAACTAAGATACCGCACAGAAACATGGCAGTTTCATTGAATCGAACACATTTCGCATCAAGAGAGGCCAAGTGGACGATTTCATGAGGACGCAATGAACATTTGAAAGTCCCACACTTGGTCTCGGAAGAATCAGATATGAAAATGAAAAGAATTTCAACAAAATATTTACCTTCCCGCACTTGACTGGACCATCAGCCAAGTAATATAAAACGTTAAGCACACTCTGCATCACTATTCCGACGATCTGTGCTTGCCACCACAATTAATTATGTTGGATTTGTGTGAAAAATTCAATTTGATATCAAAAAGTCTGTCCATGACCTTTACCGTTGACTGCACCGAATTGTTCGTTTAGTTATCTTGTGTGTAAACGTTTTATTTTTTCTCTTCTTTTATTGAATACATTGAGCACGTTACCGGTAACTAACCGCGAAGTCAAGATTTACCAATGTTCAATGTTTGTTTAGCTCGTTATTTTTGTACTTTTAGCCACAATATGCGGGTAAGCGATCAATCGCATTCGTACTTAAAAAAAAAATGTACATTAAACTTGAAAACTAGATTGCTTGCTGCTCACAAGCCAATGACTTAGCCTTGAGGGTTATGACCGTCACTTGTGTCTACGCTGGGTGCGTATTCATGTCTCCCATTCAAGGGCAGCTGGGACGACGACGACTTCCTCTGTTCAAATGCAAAAAAAAAAAATATTACCAAATTGTCACAAACACAAAGCCAAATAAAAGTTCGACGTTCTCAACGTTCGCTGCGTTAACGTAGACCAAAGGCTCTGTCATCGAAATGACTGCATGTGTACATCGTTTGAGTCACTTTGCCCTAAATTACACTTTTCTTTATTAGACGAATTTATAATTCCGTGTCATCTCCGCGCATATTTCCGTACAACGAAATACATATACTGTGGTCGATAAATTCGGCTGCTCTCTTGTAAATTAAACACTTTCAATTCCGCGACTCAAGGGGACTATGAATGGACAGAAATACAACTGCCCTATATTTTGTGGGGAAAAACAGAAACAAACAGCATAAATGCTTTTTATTTACGAAAGGCTAAACTCAAATAAGGAGCAAACAAGAAATAAAAACAAGAAATAAAAACAACAAAAAAAAAAACAAAAAAAACAATTTTCTCTCAGTTTTCCACATGCGAGCCGAGACTTAAACTGACGGCGCTGTTTCACATTTTATTAATAACAAAAATTTTCGCCTTGAATAATCAAGACCAATTTTAATAAACACACACTGCACACATATTTACGCGTATATATTTAGATATTTTCTAGTCAAGGCAAGGCAAAAACTCTTGAGGAAAATAGAAAACTCGTGTTCATTCGCCGTATGGTCTTGTAAAGAGCATCGTTTTCCCCCGCATTACATTTTTTTTTTCTTCTTCACTTTTGGCAAGGAACAAAGGAGATGATAGGGGGAAAATGCGAAAGGCGTATTTGTTATTGTTCGTGTAACAAAACAAAAAATCGACACACACAAAAAAAAAACAGAACGTACATACGAAAAAAAAACAAAAAAAAAGAAAGAAATAAAAACTTTTTTAAAGAACTATTGCAGCAATCACAATTTCCTTTTAGCGAAACAAAAAAGTTCAGTTCGTTTAAAATTGATCGTCTGTGGCACGGTGGGATAAGCGTAAATAAGTTGTTTCCTTTTTTGGTAACGATAAAATGAAAGGAGGAACGAAAATTTTCACAGGGAGGGTTTTTCTTTTCTTTCGCTTACCGAATTGGAACATTGTGGAGAACCAGTAACACTAGGCGATCTTTGCACTGTCACCAATGCCATTTTTGATATTGCATCTATTTAACTTATGATCTTATGCATTTCTTTTGTTTTGAATAAGTATTTATAAAAATGCACACAGTATAAATAAGAAATAATCTACAATCAAATAACAAAATTCTATGAGGAGACAGAAGACATTTTAATGCGACGCCATGTTTAATTTTTCAACACTGTTTGGATTTGACATTTCGCAGAGCAATTGCCAGACAACGGCTAGAAGCTGGTTTATATTAAGGGTGTGTTGTGTGCTTGGAAATTATTCAAAATATGAAAATAATCAATAATGACAGTGTTGAGGGGAATACAGGATACAATGCAAATTACTTACATACAAATCAATTCATTTGGAATAAATTGCAGCTTATTTCTGTCAGTTAATACATAACGTAATAGACTGAACTTGCTAAGGGTCTTTGAAAAACGCCGTTAGTATATGCAGCGGAAAACTTCTCTGAAACTATATCACACACTCAAACTGTAAAAACAAAAACGAATCCACTGGATATGTGAACTAATAAATGAAATAACCCGCCCAAGTATATATCATGTGGGTTTGAAATTCTGGTTTTAACATTTTTTTCAGCGCCCATAGTTATGCAATGTTTTGTCATAGCACTAGCTGAAGTGCGATCTCTGGCTATCTGCTTCGTCTGCTGTGTTGTTCAACATCTTTGAAAATAATTCAAACCTATGCGGCTTAAAGTATGACTGGGATGATCAATGTCTTATACAAATTCAGCTTGATTCGTCGAGAAACGGCTTTATGGAGTAACCATTGCCTCTTCGGCCCAAAGAAACAGCGGTTGACAAGCAATTGATCTCGGCGCTGTTGTTGTTCGTACTGCTTATTGCGGAGCCGAGGTTCCTGACAACTTTGAACTTATGGCTGCTCATTATCACACTATGTCCGAAACGTCCATGTTCAATGTTGCATATCATTTCTAGAGGACAGCACAGACCGTTTGCTTACGTCTCAGTGGCCATTAAACGTTTCATTGATGGCTACGGAGCGAGCCATTCACGTAAATGTTATCCGCGTATGCTAGTCCAAATAAACTGTCTAAAAACTGAAGTTGACCAGAGTTATTCCCCCTCTCGGTACTGATGTTGTTTGAACCATTTACTGAGGAGATGAGGTAAACGAAATCCTTGACGTCAGAGATGTTGCTAGCAATTGTGACGCTCTGTCAAAGACATCGATGCTGGATGTCTTCTCTTGAGGACAGCATATTCCACGTTCTTATCTCATTCACCGTCAGATTCATTTTGGCCTCTTCCGTCTCAATGCTAGCAGACGGTTTAATTGAAATTTACAAAACAATTATTCCGTTTGACGGTTTCGTAGCCAAAGCAGCCGAAAAATAAATCTTACAGAAAATGTCTGTCTGTCTGAATTTCTGGAGCAAGACTTCTCATTTGAGTAATTTGAAGGCACAGCCTTAAGTTCTTGGAGGTACCCTAAATCTTGCGACTGCCCGCATTGTACATAAAACGATGAAATGATTTTGTCATGACACTCCACTTCAACGAAAACTCATAGAGTGGCGCCATTAACAGTAGTAAAGTGCTGACAGGTCTGTATACAAATATTGTGTGGCTTCGGAAATTTCCTTGAGCGTTCTTACAAGTTCAGTGTCTGGTCATACTTTCGCTTGAGTTGCAATTTTTTTATTCTGTGTGCAATGGACGCAGACGCGTTTAACTTGGGTAAGGTCATGGATTTAGAGGAGAAATTAGTGTGCGGTGCGGCTGGACGATAAGCAAAACAACAGAGCTGAGTCTTGGTGCATCCGAAAGAAAAATTCTATGTCGGGTATATGGTCCCGTCTGCGAGGAAGGCGAATGGGGGAGAAGACACTCTAAGAGCTGTGCCAGGATGTGGGCTACAGTCCGTCGAAGCCACTCCGTCGAGCATGGACAACATGGACAACAACGATCCAGCTAAGAGGGTCTTCAACCGAACATCGGGTATAAAGACCATGTCATCGCAGACGCAAGACAGCTTGGTCTGGATGACTGGAAGCAGCGTGCCCAGGACCAGGTCAGCGATGGAAGGCAGCTATTGCTCAGGCTCAGACCCTCCAAGGGTCGTTGGCCTGATAAGTGAGTAAGTAGGAAGTTGTTAGTTGGTAGTGGCAAACAGCTCGTTCAGTTGTACTGAAAGTGTCTTTGGTCAAGCTCTAGTATTTTCGATTAGTCATCAGCGCAGAAATGTGTTGGTCCTGGAGAATCTGGCGAATCAAATGCCTACTCAAATAAGACATCCTTATTAGTACGTAATATGATTTGCCAGAGATAAACGGTGATTCATTCGGTGTTTCATTTAGATCTTAGAGAATTGTTTTCCCTAATTCCAAAGATCAGACAGCTACACATCATGATTTATGGAGCTGATATTATTTAGTGTCCATAGAAAGTTGAGGACACCGCTGTGAGGCAAATTGAACCATTCGATGAGACGATGAAGATCAACAATTCCGTCCACCCGACCCGGATGGAGTGAAGAAGCTAACAAAGCTGCTGAAGCTGACGGCTTAGCAGTCACTTTTCAAAGTGGCAGGCGATGACTTGGTAAGAAGCATGCACCAACTCATCTGTAAAGTATGATCGGAGGAAAGCATGTCCGATGAATGGAACCTCAGCATTGTTTGCCTGATCCACAAAAAAGGAGACCATCTGAATTGCGCCAAGTGTAGAAGCATCAGTTTTCTGAGTATCGCTCACAACATCTTCTGGTCGGTCCATACAAGTGTGGCTTTAGGTCAGGAAAATCCACCATCGATCAAATATTCCTACTTAATTTGGAAAAAAACCAGGAGCAACAGATCGGTACCATACTATATACCACCTCTTCATCGATTTTGAGGCCGCGTATGACAGCTTCCATAGAGACGAGGTAAACAGAGCAATGTCTAGTTTACTCGTCCGTTTGTGTAGGACGACGATGGAGAATGCACGCTACTCCATCAAAGTCGGTAAGGACCTAACAGAGAACTTTGATGTCAAAAGGGTATGCGAAGAAATTGTTTAAAACTAGCACGCGAGAGGAGAGTTAGGGCCGCTTCCCTAACTACAACCTAACATAACCTAAAGCAGCAGAGTAGCTCTGACTTCGAGTCTATGGAACAAAGTAATGGAGGGAACTCCTCCAAGTAGGGGAATACATCAAACTGCTTGGCGTGACATCAAAAAACAGAAGCCAGTTGATACCACTTTTTTTTGTTTGGTGACATCCAAGGATGTGGCTATCTTCGAAAGGCACTAATAGCCCAGGCTAACAGCATCCACGATGCCCAAATCCAAGTAATCGATTTTGGGAACAACTAACCCACACCCTGCCCTCTTCTACCACTCTCCCCGCGGCACTGCCGTTAAGTATTATTTAGCGGGGCTAGTTAGCGTATCAAACTGTATATTTGCCGATTCGGCTTTCCTTACTCTTTCGACCCTTCCTGATTCTATCTGCACGGTAGTTATAAAGGAGGAGATCTCCAGTCATTTGTCTGCTGACTCTGTCATATGCCTGACTAGGAGCTCAGGAGTTGGTAGACATGTTCCCGCTACCGCCTTCAATGAAAAATTGCGTGCTCTGCATCTTCCTCTTCTCCCGCGGATACTGGACAGAAGGGTGAGCTATCGTGACCAAATCTGTGAAGGCGATGTCCAGGCTTCTACCCCGGGTGTCAGTTTATGACTCCATCTGACTTCCCATCTGGCTTGACAAAGTGCCACAGATGTTCCCCTTTTTTCTGTCAGCAGGCGTCTTTTGCAGAGTGATTTGCCGTTCGCCATAGGCAGACCCTTTGCATCTAGTTGGCGAGAATGTCGATAGAGATCGTACCCGCAATTAACCAGGCCAGAAGTTAGCGTATTCCACAGTCTTTCGGCTGGTTATTAAGAAAGCTTCGGTCTTGTGGCCAGCTAGTTCTAGGTTGGTAGATTCCGGCCAGTCTTTGATTCTGGTGATCGCTTCGTTTGTGGCAGCTTCCACCTCGCGGATGTTTTTGGCAACGGTTACCACTACTATGTCGTCGGCACAGCCGATAACCTTGACTCCTTGAGGTAGCGGCAATCGGAGCACTCCGTCGTACATTATGTTCCACAGGAGTGGTCCAAGGACTGATCCCTGGGGAACTCCCGCTGAAACTTCGTAGTACATAGTACCATCGACCGTCTGGTGAACTAGTGAAGTAGCCGGCGAGTATTCTTTTCAAGTATTGTGACGTGCCCATTCTAGTCAGGGCTCTCATGATGCAGGAGCAGTTAGCAAAGTTGAAGGCATTTTTAACGCCCAGCGTTACTAAGGCACAGTACTTTTTTGTGCCCCATTTCCATCTTTTTTCCCTGTATTCGCTTAGGCTGCTGTGTCTATGTAACACCACTTTGATAGCGTCGATGGTGGAACGTGATTTTTTAAAGCCGTACAGGTGGTACAGGCCTTTTTGCACCGCACTAATCGGCACGTAACAGTGCGGCTTCCGGCCCGGCAAATCGACTATAGACCAAATCTTCACACTAAGACAAATCCTGGAGACGACCAGTGAGTTTCAAATCGATATGCACCACATTTTCATCGATTTCAAAGCCGCATAGGATAGCATTCATCGCAAGGAGCTATTCGATGCGATGGCCGAATTCGGGATCCCGGACAAACTGATCCGGTTGTGTCGCACCACGCTAACACATACGCTATGCACCGTGCAGTACGGCTAAAGGATTTCTGAGCCGTTTGAAACTTGCACTGGATTTCGGCAAGGAGATGCGCTGTCGTGTGATTTCTTCAATCTGGTACTGGAGAAGATAGTGCGGAGGGCAGCTGTAAACACGGAAGGCACTATCTTCTGTGTTCTTCTGTACATCGACATCGTCGCGCGTTCTCAACGTGCCGTAGTGGAGGCTTTTACGGCGAAGAACAGGCGAACGAAATATATGCTGTCGACCAAAATACGTTCTACGTCGGATATATGGTCCCGTCTGCGAGGAAGGCGAATGGAGAAGAAGACATAACCGCGAACTCTACGAGCTGTACCAGGATGTCGAGCGCATGTACAACAATGCTCCAGCAAAGAGAGTCTTTGAATCCGAGCCTACTGGTTCGAGAAGGAGAGGAAGACCGAATCTCCGGTGTAAAGACCAAGTAATCGCGGATGCAAGACAGCTTGGTCTTGATGACTGAAAGCAGCGTGCCTAGGACCAGGTCAGCGATGGAAGGCAGCAATTGCTCAGGCTCGAAACCTCTATGGGTCACCGGCCTGATAAGTAAGTGGGTGGATAAAGCTTCTCTACCCCCAGCCACGGTGATTAGCCTGTCGTGCCAGCAAGCATATCGGCCGGTACGACGAGGGTCCTCCAGGTAGTTGATACCACCTGAAGGGGGTTGTTAGTGTCAGAAGAAGAATATAATCAAACGACAAAAGTAATTTTTCATAAAATATTTATTTGTATAAAAGGACACTTACAATTATGCCGGATAATTTCGTTATTATAATATTATTATATATTATAATTTGAATATAATATCCCATCGTTCACTTAAAATGTATGTCCTCAAAATGGTACGCAAAAGGAAAACGATAAGTTACATCAAAATAATTTAAATAAATACTACAAAAACACAAACCGGCGAATTCGAATTTTCTTATACTCTTTTTTTTTTGTTTTCTTTTGACAGTAAAAAAATAAGAAATAATAAATGAAATAAAAATTCGTGTAAAAAAAAACTAAATGATAGAACATATTTATATATATATAATTTTTTTTTTCGTTTTCTTTATTTATACCTACTCATATTCATATGTAAAAAAAAGGTGTGATTATGCGTTGGACAAGCCTTCGAAAATTCAGAACATAAAAAAAATGTTAATACTTAAATGAACTACAAGCGACTTGTGCGATACATAGTCTCGCATAACTAACACAATAAATATATAACTAAATAAAATTTATCTCTACATGTCTAAGGTAAAAAAAAAACATTCCTAAATCGATTTATCAAGATAAAGAAGGATCCATCCCAAGCTCAAGTAACTGAAAATCATACTTTTGTTTGTTTGTTTTTTTTTTTTTTTGTTTTTCTCTCGTTTTTAGTAAATATTTTTTTCTTTTGTTTTGTTTTTAATGCTTAACTATCAGTTTACACAGGCATAGTTTAAATGGTACGTGTCGTTACATTATTATTATTATTCTTTTCATTTCGTTAGTATTTGTGTTTTTAGTAAAAAAGTAAAAAACTATCATTGGATTTTCAATCAGTCGAACAATAGGATGTGCATATGCATGCGCGTGTGCATATGCGTGTGTGTGTGTATGTCTTCTACAATTAAATACCTCTGTGTTTTTTTCTATCTTTTGTTTTAATACATAGTATACCTAACGTTAGTGTAACTTTGCCAAACAGATGGACATCCACTGGGCAAAGTTTGTGCGCGTTCATTTGGACGTACCTGACAATGTAGATACGCGCAAACAAAGTTTAATTTTCTTTCTTTTTCTTTTGTTTTCTTCTAAAGTCACTAAGATTATATTGTATAGTTCGTAGTAGGAAATATGTAGACGATGCTGTAGGTATTCAGGACGTTGTTGCTCTTACAACAAAACGAAGAAGACTAGAAGAAGAAGCAACAAATTTACAAAACATAAAAAAACATACATATTATATATAATTACATTCGTGTAAAAAAATGTCTCTGAGGTCGACTGTTCACAACGTGATTGATTGATTGCGCGCATCCGCGAGGAATGTCTGCAACAAGGAATCACGTTACAAAAACCTAAATCGATCCCTCACCCACATATACTCGAATCAAATAAAAAAAAAACTAAAAAAAAGAAAGAAATCCTGAAGGATCAATATAATTGATATACATATACTAATTGTAATAATAATAAGTAAGTGCGAGCTAAATTAATTGCACCTATACTATGTATACAGCACAATATCACTGGTTGCTTCTGACAAAAACTAAATTCTAATTAATAAGTTTTTTTTCTTCTTGTTTTTCCTCAATCATTTCCATTTTGTTTCTAAATCAACCCAATTTTTCGATTGTGATCCCTATACATACGTTTTTTTTGTTGTTTAATTAATAACTATGGAATTGCCGGGTAAGGATATAGAATTAGAGAAATGTTGTTTCTAGTCGAATGGTTTCTTTTCATTTTTCTTTCGTTTCATGTTATTTCCGGTGTTTTTTTTTTTGGCACCATTATAATATTGCTGTATTCATTGTTTGCTAATAAATTATTGATGGCTAATTCTTCTTCATCGGCGCGATGCAACAACTGCGATCATATGACGAAGCATTGGCTCGGGGGAGCATGTTTTTGGATCACATTTCATTTGTCCATCTCCACCACACCTGTGCGAAAAAAACGTAAAATGAATTTTATTTTAGATTTATCTCTTGTAAGTAAAGTAAAGGAATGTACATTTCAAACAAACAGAGCTAATTGTTGAATCACAAAACACTCGAAAGCTTTAAAACAATATCAGCTAGCGAAAATTAGATGTGTTATGGCCTTAAAGCTGTCAAACGCTGATTGACGGAAAGAAATCAATCGATAAGACTTGGTAATCTGTCAAAAATTAAACTTTACACAAAACCGTTATTGTCCAACGGCAACAATAAATGTGAAAAGCTTAAGCAGTCGATCCAAATCACATCGGAATATGTCTCTCTCAAACGTACAAACGTCAGGTTGACAGTTCATGCTGAGACTGAGGACGCTTGGCGCAAGGCACGCCAAATTTATGTTTCACGCTGAACTCCCGAGCGAAACTGAGAGAATTTTTGACAGTGAATCCTGTCAGCACTTGCGATGTCAAACATTCAAAAGAATCACTTGAGACCATGGCACAGTGGACAATGTCTTGGATCTGTCATCAGAATGGCATGCAACTTCGCAGCGAATTAACAGTTCTCCATGCCCATACAGAAATCTGGTTGAGATTTAGGCAGAAAAAGAACACCCCTTGACGACATCATCTGATTCCATCTCAAAAGTATACGTTCAACAACAAAATACTTACGTGCAATGCATGCATGGTCCACTGGCTGAATCAATTTTATCGCCCACTCTGTATGACTTTCCACTGATATGGCATCCGTTCTTCTCGGCAGCTCCTCGATAGGCATGATGCAGGAAATGTGGCGGCAATGTTGTGCTTGTCGTTGTTGTGCTTGTTGTTATATTAAGTACGGTTGCCATTGAAACAGGACACTCGTAACGTGGACAACAGAAACCGCTGATTGGTTCCTCGTGACATCCGGAAATTGGTGGTGGGCAAGATTGTTGCAAGCAAATAATGTCGCTGCGGAAGCAGAAGCAGAAATCGCATGGATCGTCGCGTGGAATTTGTTGAGCAGAGACAAAGAGTTTTCCACCGTAGCGGCAGGTGCCGGGTCCGAAGACTTCGGTTTCATCCTCATCGGTGTATTCGTCTTCGGTGTACGATGGATATTGTGGGGGAACGTGTCCGTAGCTGGGTGGCTGGTAGTGGGAAGTGGGTGCGCTTGTCACAGCTTGTGGCGTTGTGGGTGGTGATGCATATACTGGGCGCGAAGTGGGCTTGTATTCAGACGTGGGCTCGTCAATCTTATCACTTGCATTGACTGAGGGACCAGCGGTGGTTAGATCAAGCTGTGGGAAGAATGGAAGCAGGGTGGTTAGCAGTGGAGTCTCCTCTTCGGATGTGGCAATTGGTTTCGGCAGGTCTGCGTTGTACTTGTCGTCGGATTGAACAATTGGTACCTCTGCGGCAATGGCACTTTCGGTTACGGGTGATTCTTCCTTTTGATCTTCTTCGGCGGTTTCAGGTGCTTGTGGTTTCTCTGAAGACTCCACAGGAGTTGCGGCTGGAACGACCTTTTCTGTGACTGCTACCGGCGCCTCTGGTTCTTCCTCTTCGGATGACGAGGTCGACGACTCTTCCGATGATGTGACAGGTTCTTCTTCTTTCTTGACGTCGAGGATGGGCAGAGTGCTTGTCAGTTCTTCAACGCGCTCGGTGACGAACTCAGCGATAGTCTGAACCTTAACATCTTCCTTTGGAGCTTCTACAAGTTCTGGCTTCTCGGGAGACTCCTCTACAGAAGGAGCAGCTGTTTCAGATTCAATTGATGTGCTACTGAGTGATGAAGCAGTGGTTGGTGCAAGATCTTCTGAAGCCAATGTAGTGGCAGCTTCCTTCTCCTTTTCGGTTTCTTCCGATCCTGATGAGGATTCCTCTTCGGTCTGGCCTGCTGTCTCTGCGGAGACCTCTGTAGCTTCGTCCGATGAGATGGGCTTGTCAGTGGCAGATTGTTTGTCATCAACAGCGATTTCTGGTTTTCCAGTTGGAGCGGCAATTTCTTCTTCGTCCTTGAGCACGGATGGCTTCTCTGGCTGAGCTTCAGCTGCTTCGGTTACTGATTCCTTCTCGCCGCTTGAAGATTCCTTGTCCTCATCGCTTGCCTCCTCAGTGGACTCTGATGATTCTTCCTTCGTTGGCTGTACAGTGGCGGCGGATGATTCGTCTGAGGCGGGTTTCTTGTCTGTGGTTGCTGACAGTTCTTCTTCGACGGAGCTTTCTGTGGGAACTGCGGCGTCCTTGATGATCTCAGGTACCACTTCGTCGACTAAGACCTGATCGCCCGAGTCTGGTTTGCTGGTTTCCGTTGCAGCTTCATCAACAGACACGATTGCTGGGAGTATGGGGGATTCTGTCGCCGCGATGGTGGGTTCAACTTCACCGACTAACTCATCTTCTGCAGATGGCACCAGGGCAGGTTGTTCTGTCTTCTCGTCGGTTTTTTCAGTGGTCACGTCGTCGGTTTTCTCCAGATCTACAAGTGGACTTTCGGTGAGTGTTTCTGGTTCTTGTCCAGATCCATCTTCTGAGCCACGATCAGTCTTGGGAGGTGTCAGATCACCAGTGGCATCTACGGCCGGTTTGTCGGTGACACTTTCTTCCTTCTTGTCGCTAACATCAGCAGATGAAACAGTGGCTGGGGATTCTGGTTCGCTATCTTGAGCAGATGCTCCTTCAGTGGTTGCCAAGAGGTCTTCGTCCTTTTCAATTGAGCCCTCAGTGGAGAGGGAAACGGGTGCGGTGTCTTCTTCTCCTGAGGATTCTGTGGAGTCTTCCTTTTCGACTGGCTTGACGGATGCTTCTGTAGCGTCGAGTTCGCCTTGTCCCTTGATTGGGGCAGAGTCCAGAGGTGCTTCTGTTGAATCCAAGTCCTCTTCACCAGCAACACTGGCCTTGACGGTTGTTGGGACGATTGGTGCTCCGGCAGCAAGTTCGTCGTCGGCACTAGCAATGCCGGTTGTGCTTTCAGGGATCTCTGCGTCGAGTGAGGCTTCGTCGCCTGTTTCAACAGATTGAACTGGAACGGCGCTCTCGGAAGTTTCTGCGACAGGGGAAACGGTAGTGATATCAACTTGCTGTTCATCCATCTCAACTGGAACTGGGGCCAATGGCTTCTTCTCTTCTGAAGCGGTCACCTCTTCATCCTTCTCCTCGGATGATGGAATTTCATTTTCGTCGACTGCTGGAGCAATTGTGGTTTGAACTTGTGGTGTGAAATCGTCCTGGACTGGAGCGGATGTCGGGCTGGAGATCTCGTCCTCAGATCCTTCTTCTGATGAGGTGGCAACGGCCTCTGAAGATGGCTGTTCAGTGATTGCTGGAGCACCAGTTGCGCTTACAACAACTTCGTTGTCTTCATCTAACTCGACCTCTGCGATTGTGGGCTTGGGCAATTCCTCTTCGGTTGACTTGTCGGTGGTTTCTGGTGCGAGTTCAGCTGGGATTTTATCGGTAGCTGGAGCACTGGTGGTTCCGGCGATCTTGTCCTCTTCCTCTGATTCGACTTCTTCCGAGATTGGTGCGTTGGTTGGGCTGACTGCGTCCGCTTCCTGTTCGCTGGATCCATCTTGGACAGCCGGTTGTTCGGTAACTGAACCACTTGGCTGGCTAGAGATCACGTCCTTGTCCTTGGATTCTTCTTGCGAAACTGGTGCAATAGTTCCTGAAATTGGTTCCTCTTCGGCTGAAGTTGGTGCAACAGATGCAGAAAGGGATTCGTCCTTCTCGGTGGTTTCCTGTTCCACTGGTTTCTCTTGCTCTGGCTTGTCAGCGTCAACGACTGGAAATTGGTCAGCTTTGTCGGAAATTTCGGGCTCGGTTTCAGTCTTCTTGGGTGGCTTGACTAGAGTGAGCAGGGTGCTGACTGGAGCTTCAGGTGCCATGACCTTTTCGGTGCTTTCTTCCGCCTTGTCGCCGCTGACAGGCTCTACTGGTTCCTTGGTCTCTGTCTCTGCGGGCAGCTCGGCGTCATCCTTGGTGTGCGACATTTCTTCAGGAGCAGCTGGTTTTTGGTACTCGATTTCAGACATTACGGTGCTGCCTTCAACTGGTGCTGCGATCGTGGATTGTTCGACTGGGACAGCTGCTGCGGCCTGATCTGGTTTACCTGTCACGACCTCTTGGGAGTCGATCTCTTGTTCGCCAGATGTTGGTTTTTCAGGACTTTCCTCCTCGCCTTCGTTGGCATCTCCGCCTAGAACGGAAGTCAAAGAAGGAGCTTCGGCGTCAGTTTCAGGTTTGATCTGTTTGACGGTTGTGGCTTCAAGCTCAGGCTCATCAGTGGCGAAAATGCTCTCGTCAATCTTTGGAGCTCCAAGACCAGTCGATGATTCAACTGGAACCTCAACTTCAGGTTTCTCTGATTCAGCTGGGATGTCGGCCAGGACGGGTTGGACTGTGACTGGTTTGTCTTCAGCGGCCTTGAGTGTGGTGCTTTCTTGAATAACGGATGGAATGTCCCCTTGCTTCTTCTCGGTGGAGGTCTCCTCCTCGCCTGATCCCTCAGCAGATGATTCCTTTTCGGCTTCTTCGTCCTTAACATGGGACATGGGCAGCTCAGGGGCAATTGTGGGCACTGCAATATCGACTGATGATGGCGTTGAAGATTCCTCAGCTGGTGCTGGTGCTTCTTCATCAGAGCTTGACAATTTGGGTGGAGCTGTGGCCTCATCGGTATCAGTTTCCTCTTCGGGTTTCTTGGAGGCGATCTCAGATGGCACTTCTCCACTGGACTCCTCTTCAGACTCTGTTGGTTTCACTGGTTCCTCTACCTTCTCCACGGATTCATCCAAAAGACCTGGATATGGCTTGGCTGGGGCAACGGTGGTGAATGCGATCTCTTCATCTTCGATCAGAGCGGGCGTAGTTGGGCGCTGCTCTTCGGCAAAGCTGTCCACGCCGCAAATGTATTGTGGGCAACACTTATCGGTGCTGGCTTGGTCGAGGACGCAATTGTTTGGTTTCGGTGGCTCTTCGCACTGGACTCGCTTGCAAACAATAATGCTGTTGGCGCAGCTGCAGGATTCTTCACAGGCACTAGAGGTTGGAACTGAAGCGTTGTTGGCGTATGTTTCATCGTTGACCAGGCAGTCGCCTTCTCCGGGAATTGCTGCTGGAATGATCTCGTCTGATTGCTCTCCACTGCCTTCGGCAGCTTCCACAATTTCTGATGATTCTTCGTCTGAGACCGAGAAAGAGGATACGGTGGTGCGGTCAATGTCCTTCTCGCCGGACTCCTCCGTCTTGTCGCCGTCTTCTTCGCTTGTCTTCTCGGCTGAGGAAACGGTTGTAGAATCGGGGGTGATTAACTCTGGTTCTGGTTTGACTTCTTCGATTGCTGGTGCCTTTGAGTCCTCGGCAGATGGAGCGATGGTTGTGAGTTCATCCTTGATTTTCTCTTCTTCATCTTCTTCGGTTTCAGCGCTAGCAGCAGCAGCAGAAGGAATCCTAATTCCTGTGACATCATCCTTTTCGAGAGTGGGTGAAATGGTGGTTGAATCTGGGGTCTTGCTTGCATCCTCCTCGGCGGAGACCTCTTCGGTTTCTTCAGACGCTGGGACAATGGTTGTTGCATCGACACTACCTTGCTCTGGCTTGACTTCGATCTCTTCTTCCTTGTCCTTCTCCAGGTCGGTAATGGCAGATTCCTCTGAGGCAGCGATTGTAGAAGACTCCACGGCATCCACTTCTGGCTTGGGTTTAATCTCCTCTTCTTCAATGATTGGGATTTCAGAGTCGGCAGCTGATGGAGCAACAGTTGTCGCGTCCTTTTCACCGCCGAGCGTTTGTTCCTTATCTTCTTCCGATTCGGGAGCTGAAGCAGCAACAGTTGTTGAATCAACGATTTCTACTTCAGGTTTAACCTCAACTTCTTGTTCTTCGGCGCTTGGGATTTCCACGTCGGCAGCAATTGGAGCAATGGTTGTCGAATCCAAAATGCCTTCTTGTGGTTGTTCCTTCTTGTCTTCGGAGTCTTCAGATTCTGTTTCAGCGTCTAAGGCGGATACACTTGAAGATTCTACAATTTCTGGTTCCAGTTTAATCTTAAGGTCTTCGTCCACAGCGATTGGAGTACCTTCGTCGGCAGAAGCAGCAGATAGAGTTGTCGATTCAACTATTGTTTTCTCGGGTTCTTCCTTGTCTTCTTCGGAAATTGCTGCTTCTGATGCAAGGGCTGGAGCAGCAAGTGTTGATGATTCAGCAATTCCTTCTTCGGGCTTAATCTTTGGTTCCTCTTCTTCAGCACTTGGCACTTCAGCGTCGGCTGCCGATGGTGTAACGGTGGTGGAATCAACTAATCCTTCTTCAGATGATTCCTTGTCTTCCTCAGAGGTTGGTGCTTCTGGTTCAACAGCTGGAGCAGCAAGTGTAGATGATTCAGCACTTGGGACTTCAGCGTCGACTGCAGATGGTGCAACAGTAGTTGAGTCGATTAATCCTTCTTCAGATGATTCCTTGTCTTCCTCAGAGGTTGGTGCTTCTGGTTGAACAGCTGGAGCAGCGAGAGTAGACGATTCAGCAATTCCTTCTTCGGGCTTAATCTTTGGTTCGTCTTCTTCAGCACTTGGGACTTCAGCGTCGGCTGCCGATGGTGCAACGGTGGTTGAATCAACTAATCCTTCTTCAGATGATTCCTTGTCTTCCTCAGAGGTTGGTGCTTCTGGTTCAACAACTGGAGCAGCAAGAGTAGACGATTCAGCACTTGGGACTTCAGCGTCGGCTGCAGATGGAGCAACAGTGGTTGAGTCGATTAATCCTTCTTCAGATGATTCCTTGTCTTCCTCAGAGATTGGTGCTTCTGGTTCGACAACTGGGGCAGCAAGAGTAGATGATTCAGCACTTGGGACTTCAGCGTCGGGTGCGGATGGTGCAACGGTGGTTGAATCGATTAATCCTTCTTCTGATGATTTTTTGTCTTCCTCAGAGGTTGGTGCTTCTGGTTCAACAGCTGGAGCAGCAAGAGTAGACGATTCAGCAATTCCTTCTTCGGGCTTAATCTTTGGTTCTTCTTCTTCAGCGCTTGGGACTTCAGCGTCGGCTGCCGATGGTGCAACAGTGTTTGAATCGATTAATCCTTCTTCAGAGGATTTCTTGTCTTCCTCAGAGGTTGGTGCTTCTGATTCAACAGCTGGAGTAGCAAGAGTAGATGATTCAGCACTTGGGACTTCAGAGTCGGCTGCAGATGGAGCAACAGTGGTTGAGTCGATTAATCCTTCTTCAGATGATTCCTTGTCTTCCTCAGAGATTGGTGCTTCTGGTTCGACAACTGGGGCAGCAAGAGTAGATGATTCAGCACTTGGGACTTCAGCGTCGGCTGTGGATGGTGCAACGGTGGTTGAATCGATTAATCCTTCTTCAGATGATTTTTTGTCTTCCTCAGAGGTTGGTGCTTCTGGTTCAACAGCTGGAGCAGCAAGAGTAGACGATTCAGCAATTCCTTCTTCGGGCTTAATCTTTGGTTCTTCTTCTTCAGCGCTTGGGACTTCAGCGTCGGCTGCCGATGGTGCAACGGTGGTTGAGTCGATTAATCCTTCTTCAGATGATTCCTTGTCTTCCTCAGAGGTTGGTGCTTCTGGTTCAACAGCTGGAGCAGCAAGAGTAGACGATTCAGCACTTGGGACTTCAGCGTCGGCTGCCGACGGTGCAACGGTGGTTGAGTCGATTAATCCTTCTTCAGATGATTCCTTGTCTTCCTCAGAGGTTGGTGCTTCTGGTTCAACAGCTGGAGCAGCAAGAGTAGACGATTCAGCACTTGGGACTTCAGCGTCGGCTGCAGATGGTGCAACAGTGGTTGAGTCGATTAATCCTTCTTCAGATGATTCCTTGTCTTCCTCAGAGGTTGGTGCTTCCGGTTCAACAGCTGGTGCAGCGAGAGTAGACGATTCAGCACTTGGGGCTTCAGCGTCGGCGGCCGATGGTGCAACAGTGGTTGAGTCGATTAATCCTTCTTCAGATGTTTCCTTGTCTTCCTCAGAGGTTGGTGCTTCTGGTTCAACAGCTGGAGCAGCAAGGGTAGATGATTCAGCAAGTCCTTCTTCGGGCTTAACCTTTGGTTCCTCTTCTTCAGCACTTGTGACTTCAGCGTCGGCTGCGGACGGTGCAACAGTGGTTGAATCGATTAATCCTTCTTCAGATGATTTCTTGTCTTCCTCAGAGGTTGGTGCCTCTGGTTCAACAGCTGCAACACCAAGTGTAGATGACTCAACGATTTCTTCTTCTGGTTTGACTACGAGTTCCTCATCTTCAGCGCTTGGAATTTCGGCGTCACCGGCAATAGGCAGAGTGGTGGTCGAATCGGCAGTAACGGTAACGACCTTTGGAGCAACGGTTGTGGCATCAAGGAGTTCGTCTGAACTAGATTCTCCGGAGCCCTGTTCAAGTTCAATCTTGTCTTGATCGACTTCAGTTACTGATGGTTCCTTATCTTCTCCACTTTGTCCTTCAGACAAGATGATGGATGGAACAATGGTGGTAACATCGTCCTTGAGTTCCTCCTCTTCCGCACTTGGGACCTTGACATCAGAGACTGCAGCAACGGTTGTACTGTCAATGATTTCCTTTTCGGGTTCGCCCTTAACTTCTTCCTCAGACTCGGTCTCTTCTACAGCCGATGGAGCAACGGTTGTGGCATCGGGGATGGTCTTCTCGGGTTCGCCCTTAACCTCCTCTTCCTCAACTTCGGGTTCTCCAGCAACGGCTGGAGCAATAGTAGTAGCCTCGAGAATTTCCTTCTCAGGTTGGTCATCTGCGGTTGTTGGGAAACCGAAGTCGGTTGTGGGTGTTGGCTTCTCCTTTGATTCTTCCTCTGACGATGTGCCCTCCTCCTCAGACTCTCCGCTTCCGCTGACATTAGTTTCGGTGGCTGATTCGACAATGGGGATTACAGTGGTCTGTGATGTTGGCTCCGGAACGTCTTCTGGAATTGGTTTGCTGGTGTCTGTGTCTGTGACCTCTTGCACAATAGCTGGCATTTCCTCTCCTTCTTCAAGTGGTTTCTGTTCTTCAGCTGAGCTTTCGGCGCTTTCCTTCTTAGGGGGCCTGACTCCGGCCTCGTCTCCTACTTCGCTTGAGGTTTCTTCAGATTCAACTGGTGCGCTGGTTGCGTCCTCAGTCTTGACGGCAATCAATGGTTCCTCAGGCTTAACGGATGGTTCCTGTTCCTCGCCGACTGTCGATGGTATCGTGGTGCTGTCAACTTCGACCGAGGGCAGTTTCTCCTTCATTTCACCGTCAACATCGGGTACAATTGGAGCACTGGTGGCTGCAATAATGTCTTCGTCATCCTTATCGGCGACGTCAGTCTTGTGATCCCCGACTTCTGGCATGCTGATCTCGCTATCTTCGCCTTCAGTGACCATCTCATAGATTGGAGAAGCTGACGATGCCTCGACGATGCTTTGGTCAATCTTATCGCCTGCTTCTTGTTCCACTGAGGTTTCCTTTGATGGTTCAGAGCTTTCCGACGACGACTCCTTCTCTTCGTCTTCCGCTGGCAGATCGATCTTCTTTGGTGGAGCTTCTGAAGATGGCACGACTGGTTTTTCTGCAAGATCAATTACGGCCGGTTTCTTCTCCTCGTCCTCCTCTTCGCTCTTTTCAATCGAAGCTGTGGTTGAGAGGTCAACTGGTTCGGCAATTTCTGATGATGTCTCCAGCTCTTCGTCTTCCTCTGGCAGATCGATCTTCTTTGGTGGGGCTTGAGAAGATGGTACAAGTGCTTCCTCTCCTAGATCGGCAACAGCTGGCTTCTTCACTCCTTCTTCCTCTTCTGCCTCTTCACTCTTTTCGATTGAAGAGATGGTCGTTACGTCGGCTTGTCCGGCAATTTCGGACGATGTCTCCTTCTCTTCATCTTCCTCTGGCAGTTCGATCTTCTTTGGTGGAGCTTCCGAAGATGGCACAAGTGCTTCCTCTTCGAGATCGGCAACAGCTGGCTTCTTCTCCTCGTCTTCTTCTTCAGACTTCTCAATCGAAGCGATGGTCGTTACGTCGGCAATTTCTGATGATGTCTCCTTTTCTTCATCCTCCTCTGGGAGATCGATCTTCTTTGGTGGAGCTTGAGAAGATGGCACAAGTGCTTCCTCTCCGAGATCGGCAACAGCTGGCTTCTTCACTTCTTCTTCCTCTTCTACCTCTTCACTCTTTTCGATTGAAGCGATGGTCGTTACGTCGGCTTGTTCGGCAATTTCGGACGATGTCTCCTTCTCTTCATCTTCCTCTGGCAGATCGATCTTCTTTGGTGGGGCTTGAGAGGATGGCACAAGTGGCTCTTCTCCGAGATCGGCAACAGCTGGCTTCTTCACTTCTTCTTCCTCCTCTGCCTCTTCACTCTTTTCGATTGAAGAGATGGTCGTTGATTCACCGACTGGTTTCTGCAGATCTTCCACGCTGCTGACGTCCTCCTCCAGGGATTCCTTTTCAGTCGAAGACTGCTCGGGTTGGCTAGCTGCAATTGGTGCCACTGTTGTTAAGTCCAGATTGATTTCAGTCTCTGGAGCTGGGGTTAGTACATCTTCGTTCGAAGTCGTTTCTTCGTCTTGTTTCTGTGGCTCTTCACTTAATGGAGAGATCGTGGTTGCATCCTTGGCAACTTCTGAGTCCGTTTCCTTGGCGTCAGTTTCAATTGGAGCTTGAGTCGAATCATATTCCTTATCTTCATCGATAATGGTATGAGTGTCTTCAAGTTCGTCTTCAGTCTTATGAGTTGTGGCAATTTCGATTGGTAAAGCCGTGGTTGCTTGTGGACTTTCATCTTCTTCTGATTGTTTCTCTTCTTCTTCTACTTCTTCTTGAATGACTGGGGCTTCTGTTGCTGCTGGAGCTTGTTCCAGTTCCAAATCTGGCTGTTGTGTGGGTGTCTCTGGGGCTGCTGTTGCGGGTATCTTGTCATCGATGTGTTCTTGCAGTTGAACGTCTTCCTGTGAGACAGATTGGTGTAGGTGATCACTTGGAACTGATGGTGCCGCTGTGATTGCTGGGATCTCAGCACTCAATGGGGACTCTGTAAGAGCGCTGTCATCGTCGCACACGTAGTTACTTGGGCAGCATTCACCAGCAGCTGGTGGCAGGGCACGACAAGTCTTTGCACCCGATTCCAGTGTTGGCATCTCGCATTCTTGGACGGCGCAAACAATGTCGCCGCGCATACAGTAGCAGTGCTCACATGAGCTCTTGCCTGTGATCGATGAACCGTCAGCGTAGACCTCACCGTTGTGCATACAGTCGGTCGAGATGAGTGGGCTTGCTGTCGATGTGAGGACGTATCCAGGCGTTGGTCGCACAGTGGTGGTGGTGGTTGAGTGGTCTTCCAATTCCAAAAGTTCATTTTCGTGATCTGCAAGGGAAGGATGGATGTGCTTAGTGATTGGATTCAGTGTATTTTGTAGTGGTTTCGACTTACCGCAGTTGTATCTGACGGGGCAGCAGGAACCTTTGTTGTAAATCGGTTGGCATCCATCGATGTGGAGGGTACATTCTTGCATCAGACATGAGGTACGGTTCCTAATGCAGTAGCACAGCTCACATGGCTTGTTTGGATTCGATGGCAATTGAGCGCCTTCTGGGAAGAATTTGCTGTCAATGTTGCAGCCGTATTTCTCTGGTATGCTCAACTCAGTGCCGGGTGCGTTCGTTGCCAACTGATGATTGTGACTAACATCAACTCGAACTAAATGAGGAGAGATTAGGTATACGGGAAGATGTACAGACATTCAGGAGTTTTACCTTCGGGACATGTGATGATTGGGCAGCACTGGTCTTCCCGCTTCTCGACGGTGCAATCGTGGCCGATTGGCTTTGTGAAAGGGCACACACGCAGGTAACACATTAGCATCTTATTGTGGCAAGTACAGTTCAGGCATGGTTCGTTCGTTAATATTCTGTTTCCTTCGTTGTAATGGTTGTAATTGTAGTAGCATCCTTCTGCAAAGCGAAATGAAAGAAATGATTTGAATCAATTGATTGGATTAGAACTGGAGGACTGGATGGAGGACAGTAAAACGATGCAACAAAGTCCCTGGAACGAGCGTAGATAACTATCTTGGTTTTGGAACCTTTTACACAAGATTCTAATCATATTTGTGCCCTCACATAGCACGGCAACATCACAGATCAATAGACAAGATGTAATACGGAACACTTGAGGTTCTCCATGAAACATCTGCCGTCCATTTGGTTAGCTCTGCTGAAAGTTCAATTCAACTGAATCGTTGCCAGTTTTATCATTCGCTTCAATTCCAACTCACTCACTTTCCGTGAGAATTCCTGCAATCTTCCAGACCGGAATATCAAGCTGAACACACATATCAATTTAGCACATTATTACTTAATCGTAAACTATTTATTTAAATGACTCAAGATGCACAACCCGTGCACGAATGAATGCATGCCAAAGAGGCAAATGGATGACCACTGCAGTCGGCTCCTTGGCTCGAACATCCCCAACAGACCTACGCGCATAATTGACTGCCCAGTCTCAGTCGCAAGTGAGCCAAACCTCGGCCACTCATGGCATTCAAGTTCAATTTGTATTGGCATCTATTGCCCTTTAACAATGGGTAATCGCATGCAAAGTACTCAAACTGAACACAATGTGATCGGCTGATTTGTTGGAGCACGAGCAATTTGAATGTGATACGATTTAATTGGATTGCCATCAACCTCCGAATTGATTTATAATTTCATGGCACCCTCATCTCCATAAATCGGAGCCGAAAGCAAACTTCATCGGCGGTGAGTTGCTGACACGAACTCAAAAACGGAGAGACGCTTGAGACTAATCTCCTGAGGCATCAGGAGAGTTCCTGTAGATGGGATGCATAATCTGTCATTTGTTAAATTAAGACACAAATGATTAAGTCAAAATGTTCGTGTGAAATGGCCCGTGTGCCTGTGTGTGCGCGCCCATCTGAGAAAACAGGTAGTCATTGGCAATCGCCAGCGTCAACAAACACCGACTGCTGGTAATGAATCGGGTGGAGATAACGTTACGACTTGCGAGCGCTTCATGTTCAAACCGGGGATACGGATATGATGCGCCGCACATCTTACTTGGAACGGCGGCGACGCCAGTTCATTTCGTTGCATGGTTGTCACTAATTGAAATGTGTCCCAACGACGACGAGCAACTACCACGGCTCGCGAAGACGATGTGGCTGGATTCCAATGACGTTGCCGATGATAATGATGATGATTATATGATGACGATAATGATAACGATGACAGCGACGACACCGACGGTGTCAATAATCTCATTAATTAATTGGTTATGTATATTATATGCGCCGGGGTAATTAAATTCAGGACGACATAATTTTATTGGACTCACTCCAGCACAAATGTCTGAGATTCGTGGTGAAATATGCGATTCTCAGCAGGCTTCGGGTTTGAGGGATAATTGGCTACAAATTGATTTAACCTGTTCTCGGAGAATTATTGATATTGATTGCGTTGTTGCCTGTGCAGATAACGAGGTACGTTGTAAGGAGGATGTGTGTGTGTTTTCACGGGGAAATAAATTATCATGAGAACGTAGGCCTGGAGAGAACAGGGACATATGTAAATTTGCCGTAATGGAAGTATGTATGTTCGTTTTGCAAAATTCAACAAGAATTTAAGCGGAATCGTGTTTTTTTTTTGCTTAACGTTATGTTTGGCTTTCATGAACATAAGTGAACCGAAGCAATCGAGCGAAAAAACATTGTAATAACCACTTCGTTCAGTTTCGTTAAGTTTCGTTCATTTTTTCTTTCTTATGTCGGAGCGGAATCTACCACTATTTGAGTACGCAAATGACAATTGGTGCTAGAATTTTGCATAATTCTATTACAGTCACTTTGACATTGGACGTAACTACTTTTATGTCAATAATGGTTGATCTTTAAATCTCATGATTTTCAGCTTTTCTTCGTCCATTCCTGACGCAATCTTAAGTTCATTCCAGTCAATTATGGCCGCGGCTCAAGTCTCTTCAATCTCCCATTTAGTTCAGTCTGCCAATTACAAAATTATGCCAAATGTCATTGCCAATTGCCAACCAGATTTTGCACCAGCCAACCATAATTTGCGTATCATTTTCGCTTGAGTGAACAAACTACTTTCAACAGTCCCATTGTGATCGAAGGCAAACAGTTAATAACCCCTTCAAATATGTATTCATAAATTGTAACAAGTGTCATTGAAAATTTTAAAATCCACGAAAAGTGTTTCGTTTCTGATACGACTAATTCAGTTGAATTGATTTGAATTGAAATGACTACAAATTGAATGGCCATCCATTGTGTAAAATTATGTCAGTTAATGTGCTTGTATGCTGACATTGACAAATCAAATTACGTGATGCATTAATTGTTCAAAGAGTTTTCCTCATCGAACTCGGTTATTGAGATTGATTGGAGTTTTGTGTTCGATTTAAGCCTTTTTAAGAAGATTGCTGAAATTTTAAAAGTAAATGCATATAAATTGCTCTTCTCATTTGAAGCTCTGAGCTTTGATTTTGTCTAGGCTTTGACGATGGGAACTGTGATGGAGATCGCTGGATTTTCCCGTACAAAGATTTAACCTTGCATTCGTCGGAAAGTTGCAGTATGTGGCAAGTGATGACTTACATGTATCAGCTTCCCACAATGCATAGGTTGAAGTTGCATGAGAAGCAATATTTAAGCTTCAAAATGTATGTTTTTGTCTTCTTCTGCAATTGAGGAGGACCACTTTACGACATGTTCTGGCACCACTTTGTCTGCACCACTTTACCGACACCACATTGCCGACATCATATTGAGTGAAACTTAAGGGTGTTCTAACATCTTCTCAAATTAATGGATTTTTAATTCAAAACTGTGCAGAATATCCGTTAATACATATACTGACAGTCTAAAAGCTGTCTTGTCATCCTCCATCCAAATTGTGACCAAAACTAATGCCATATCTTAAAAAAAAAACGATGGATAAATGGCCTTGCTTGGAAAAAGGAGTGCGAGAATCGTGGTAAATAGAAGTAGTTCTACTTCCTTCGTTATTTAAAGCAGATCTTTTAATTATTTGTGGCGTGAATAGCTAATGCGCTGACAGTTACAACAAGTACGATTGTTTACAACGTCAATCTTTGCTTTGTTTCAATTTGTCTCATTTAAATCCACAAGGTTACAATTTTTTGAAATGTGTGTACACTCAGGAGTCGATACAATTTTGGGTCGATTGCGGCGTAAAATTTGCAGGCCGCCTCGATGCTGAAATAGGCAAACCCTAAAAGGCCCAACGAAATCGAAAGCCATTAGCGATCAACAAACAGATCGATCGTCTGCGTGCGTCTAAATATTGATTCGATCGATTCATCGACGGGCTTCCCCGACAGTCGCTCCCGTAAGTCAAACACCGACTTCAAGTGATGATTAATTAGAAAACTGACAGGCGTGTAACTTTCAATTTCATTCAGCGCATGATCGACGTCCGACGACATGTGTTTGTCTCCGGAATTCTTACCTGAATACTGTTGCAGATCGGCGTGAACATCTTGAACTGGAGCTGAAATTGGAAAAAAAAACACCACATTAATGTTAAATACTTGATTTTGACATGCAACGTAGATAAAATTGAATTATAACCAAAGCTGGTAATGAGATACACTGCAACTAAGTTCGGTAATAAAAATCTTTACACAAACTTGTTGGCTGCAGACTGGGAAATGGAAGAAAAGGAAAATGTGCGTTGGGAAGAAATTTTCAGAAGGAAGTTCAGTCACAGCCAACTGACATTGAAAAGGGAAATAAAACTCTTTTACGATGACGAACCATGAGAACGCCGGCTAACTAAGAAGAATGAAAACAGCACAACGGCGAGGTCCAAGTTGTCGCTGGGCTGTGTTCCACTTGAAGTTACACAGGATTTATGGTAGGGGGGTTTTTGGTTTTTGTTTTTTGAATAGACGCGCTTTGATAGGGATGCTATTATACGGAGATATGCGATGTCTATCCGCACACACACTTGTGGGATTCTCCCAGACGGTGATGCATTTTTCTTTTGTTGTTGTTTCTGTGCGAAGTCATGTGTGTGAGACGAAGGGACATCACTGGCTGCTTCTGGTTCTTTGGAAGCAGCAGCAGTAGCACTAGCAGCAGCAGCAGCAACAAAAGACAATGAAACATAACAACAACAAATCGCAACCAAATGGAACGAATGCACAAAATGGCCCTAGCTCTGAATTTGAGTTTGACCAGAGGAACTGCGACTGACTTTGTAGTCACTTGCTGTGGGAATGGGTGAACGAAAGCAAGAAGATGATAAAGAGCACTACCTTCGGCTTGGCCAACAATAACAACAACCACCGCAAAAGCAGTGCTGAAGCACATTAGCATTACCTGTGAGGTACGAAGATGATTATGATGATGAAGAACAAGAACAACGAGTACCCGCGAAAAGGTGCTTCTTGTACAGAGTGTACACACACGTACGTGTGTGCATAACCATTTCTGTTTTATTTTTTATTTTGTTTAAGTTGAATGACCCATGTGCGCAAATGTACTCTACTCTGAGCAAACGAGCAACGTCTTCGCCAGAGTAGGTTCTTTCCTTAATTCCTAAGCTGAACTTGAACATGCACACACGTCCGCAGACGCAGACGCGCCTGCTAGAGCACAGTGCTGGTGCTCATGCTGCTGCTGCTGCTGCTGGAGATGGTGCTGCCAGTTGACCAACCAAGTTTAATAGACAATTTATCACAGCGCGAAAAGTTACCGTGAAATTGAAACTTTGCCGCGGTGTATTGGGGGAGGTTTGGGTGGTCCACGCTACCATTCCGCCTACCGTGAGGCCCATCTTCATGGTGCGTGTGTTCCCCGGCATACGAGTACATTACACGAGTGTACACTCCTCTCGTCTGATGCCCGCAGGGTGAGAGCAACATTCAAGCATGTGCCCATACATAGGCGTGTACGTAGTACGTACGTACACAACGTGCACAGAAAGAATAAAAATACAAAAAGGTATCCTCTGCATTAGCACCCCTTTAATGGCAGATGCTGTTGAAAAATCATTTTCGCCAAGATGGTTGCGGTTAATTTATTTCGTTTCCTTCTTTGGCGCTTGTTGTGTGAGACTTAGTCTCAGACTGAGACACAGACTCAGTCTCGAATTCGGCCTCGGTTTGGGTTGGCGTTCCGGGCCTGCGTGGCGGTCGTATGCAGTTTTCTCGCACCCCGGCGCGGCGCGACGGCGGTCAGTGCTAATCAGGAGGAAGAGAAACCGAATGCTAAATTACAGATGCATAGAATTTTCATTTTCCTTTGAAACTGATGTAATTTAGTTGATTATCCCCGGCGATATGAACCGACGATAGTGGGAAGACGGTAGGACGGGAGTGAGTGTACTGCGGCTTGTGTTGGGAGTTGGGGCGGCTTCACGTTTCGCAAATTATGTGAAAGAACCGCACACACTCACACAGGTAGTGCATCCGACTAGGCAACTAAGAGGTGGACGATCTGAGGGAAGGTGGCGACGAGATGAAGAAGACGAACACACAGGGTCGTTGCGGATGGTATAGCAAGTCATCGACTGCTGAAGGTGCTTACAACAGTCGCATTGCATATCTTGGCCATCGCCATCGCCGTCGCTGCCACCACCGCCACCGCCACCGCCGCCGCCATCCTCCAATACTGTATGTTGAATTATTTAACTTGGGCAAATTTAGACTGCACGCGATGGTCTTCTGTTTGGGAATACACTGGCAGAGAGATGTTCTCGCGATGATGGTCATGCATTAGACCATAGATTGGATCTAAGAGGAGCGTAGAGTAGGTGTCATTAAGTGTGCACTGGAGCAGCAACATTGCATACATTCTCGTGCACTTGGCTTATGGTCATATCTTCGATCGATCTAGAACAATTTTCAACGAATCTTATCTAATTGGGGGTACACTGGAGAGAGAACAAAAAAAAAAGGAAGTCGTTTTCTTACACGTTTTTCTTTTTCCTTGTTTTTTAAGGTGTGTGTGTGTGTGAGAAAGAGATAGAGAGAGAATTATCCTGTGCAACTCTTATTGCAATCAATTAAATGGTCATTGGCATGAAAATAGACAGAGTTTGCGGATCAGGCTATCAGGCGAATCAAAGATCAGACTCACGCTGCACTTAATTTCAGTGTTTATCCCAACAAGATGAGTTGTAATGCTCGGCGATCTCTTTATTTTGATTAGAAATCCGATTACTCGCTGATGGGAATATAAGTTGGTGTGGCTTTTGGAATTCTGAGAAGTTTTGATGAAAGAAATCTTATCGGGAAGTCAGCGGCAAGAGATGAAATGTGTTAGCTTCCGTGTGGAAGAGATGCGTGCTTTGTGGATAAACAACGACGAAGTGACATGGGAACTGAATACTTGTGGTCACATTGTGACACGAGTCATTGAATGACAGTCGATTATTTAGGCACACTTATTGATGGCATGTCTGGCATGGGTTGACACTTGACAGTAATGAGCATGTGATGACAGAAGATGAAATCAAACAGTTTTTGATGATTTTTCAAAGATTTTTTAACAGCTTTTAGCAGCTATTTGATCAATAATCTGACGATCGGAATGGAGGCAGCGAAAAGCCTTCAATTTGTCATTAAAAGTGAATGGTTTGAACTCGTCTAGTGGGACAGTATAAGATCTTTCCACTTGTCATCTAATATTTTAAGCAAATGGATACTTTTTTAAATGTTTGATTTGGCAGCATTGTTCTTAGTGACACCCAATTTGACAACTGAGGTCAGAATGGCCATTGTCAATGGATAGGTCTGTAGTCTTTGATCTATTCTAGCGCCACCCGACGATGAAGATGCAACAAATCTAGCATAAAAGATCCTCAACTTCAAGGAGACACGACACACAAAGATGTGTGCATAACCTCCCATTCAAGTTCCATCACGTCATGCTAGCATTCATCAAATGCCGCATAATTCATCTCACAGGGAAGTTGTTCCAGACTTAACCTCGAATCGCACTCAGCCCGATCAAATTTATTACACAATCCGCCCCGCAGATTGCATAGCTAATGAAATTAAAGTTCTCGTGACAAAAGACTCTCAATCTCAGTCACACATGTGCGACACAGGTCTCTCATACTTTTTCATCTCCTTCTTGTCTTATTTGGATCAAACATTTGTTCTCATCAGGTGTTAAGGCCGTGGCGGTGGCGCTGGCACAAAACTATCTCACGCTAGTCCATGTAACACTTTTAAGTGGCAATGTGCTAAGTTCAGACTCGTAAGAAGCTGCACGTCGATCGTTGAACTCGCTGGCCCTTCTATTCTGGTGCAGAGCATTATGTCAGATAATTATGACACGATAATGCTATAAGACGTTTTAATTAAATTCATTATACGAGCGACGAACTGTTGTGGACTTAATCAAGCCGGCGGCTTGTGGCGCAGCTGTGGTACAGGGCAACGAAATCGTTGCATGATAGTGAACGACAACATGCACCACTGATGGGTGAGTGCAGCAAGGTTGAAATGAAAATTATTCCAACTTCCGAACACGCATCCATCCCATCTAATCTCAGCTCCATCTAGACAAAATTACGGGGGATCAACCTGTTAGAAAAAAACGCCCCACCTCCCGCCCCCCGCTCAGCCCCGGATGCTCGTTCATCGAGAAGTGCCAGAGGAGGACAATGCTGGAGCATCGCAATTGCCCGATGGTCATCCATCATGTCAACTTTTCAATTCCAGTAGTTAATTAATTCAACCGAAACATCGTAAAGGTAATTGTGATCAATTTAATACAAGTGTCGGAAGCTTCATCGTCCGAGAGGGAGATAAATTTGTATTTTTGTAAGGCGATCCTAAAATAGAATAAACCAGATCACAGTCGAGTGCCGAGTGGCGAGTGGTCAAGAGCGGGAACAGGAATTCACGTTCGCGTAATGCAAAGCACGAGAGGACTGTCGTTCAGCGTATACCGTACACGATCACTTCCGTTATTCCGAATAACTGGTTCATGTTTGATATTGACTTTAATATTCGCAATAAATTACGAATCAAATTCTTGGTCGCGTGTTGTCCGATTCGCGATTGAAGCTGAGCACCTTGACGCTCAGGCAAGAACGAAACGGGTTCTCGCACTTAGTCGCGAATTGATATCCCATTTTAAATAACACATGGATTTGATGTTCGCATGAAATTTTGAAACTGTGTCAAGTTTTTGGTTTCGGTTAATGACTTTCCTGGCAATTTTGTACGAGGCCTCTGCCAGTTAGTCACCGTCTTTCCTGAGTCATCTGGTGTTTCTCGGGCCTTATCGATTGTGTAAATCACTTGTATGGGTACATTGATTTGACAATATTGCCGGGGTGGATGGAATTAATGATCCTTCGGGTCGGCGATGACACTTTTATGAGCTCGGTACCGTTTTCTGATGTTGACTGCGAATGTGGCTGGATGTCCAGTGTGAAGTTCGGCGGGACATTAGGACAAGGAGTTCCGTGTTCTTTTAAAAGGTTTGCCGGTTAGTTATCGCTGTGGTCTGGTTAGTGTCATTAGTCCTCGGTGTTAAGGGTCTCAAATGGTAGTAAACAGTTACGAAGATCGACGGAGGCTATATTTTGTGTGACGTTCATGCTTTCGGCCGACCATGCGTTGGGAGCATCGTGGCGAGTGTGGCTTACCACCACAGAGATTTACACGACTGCTACCAGTGGTGGTGACTTAAGACATGCTGGGAACTACGCTCGAACTTGGTGTGAAGTTGCATTACAACTAGGTGCTACAACCCAGCAGAGGTTGCAGAGAGCAGCTTGTCAGACAGGCCTCGCTCTAAATCGGCTGAGTTTTCCATTAAGACAAGTTTGACATAAGGTTTTCCTGAGTCTATGAAAGGGAGAACCACCAATCAGGTTAATTAAGCTTCCCAACATATTCACTCAACATCGACGCCAACAGGAACCAAAAAGTTCTTGCGTTTCCGGTCAAATGTCACATTCTACCCTACCGTCTTTATATTTTGTGACAGATCGCAGCAACGCCACTTAATTTCACTGCGAAGCTGTGTCTCTCTCTCTCTCTTTCCGTCGCATTTTGCAAAGAAAAACACTTCCTAACTAATCCGAGTCGGTAATTCGTTTGAAGTTCCTCGTTATGAGATCGGAAACTTCTACATTCCGACCACAATTTCCCTTCTGTGGCCACAAAAAACAAAAAAAAAATATGAGCGCGTCTTTTTTTGTCCATATCAAAGACTTTCTACATGAAAAGCAGAAGTCATTCCATGTCTTTGCGTGTCTGCGCCATCACCTTCGCAAAATGCTTTTGTTTCTTTGAGATTGCAGAGTACCTACCTACTCTGTGTCAGATGATTTGCGCATGTGGCTAAAAAGTGAACTCATATCTCGTTTGTTTAGTGCGACAACGGTAAATACGTTTTATAAATGCTAAACGAATGCTAACGCATGGACCAACATCATTTCAAGACTGTCCCCACTTCTTTTGCCTTCTGCATTACCATGCAGATCCAAAGTAAACCAAGAGACCAAGACTGACTTCAGAAAGAATTCCAGAAAGAAAAAAAAAAATGGAGAAAAAATAGTACAAAAAGAAAAATGGTAAGGAGACGATGATGAGCAGGTACGTTGAGACTATCTAAACATCTAACTAAACATTGAGCCTATGCAATACCCCGTGCGCATGTATGTCTATCAGAGATTCCTGTAAAAGATGACCAGTGACCGAATATACACGACGCGACGAGCGCGACCATACCAACGACGACAATGAGGACAAGAACGCGTTGGCGATGTATACTAAGAGAAAGACCAAGAACAAGATATCCCATTGGATGAGAGGAGGAGACAGACAAAAGGGTCCCGGAGGCACTGAGGACATATAAAATGCTCGAATGGCAAAGATCACGATGTGCGCTACAGCCGCCACCACCGCCCGATGCATGGTTACGAAACGACAAAACGAACAAAAAAAAAACAACAAATTCTTTTACCAGACCGTGAAATTCGTGCGCACAGCAAGACGCGCCGGGTCAGTTACAACTCCCATCTTGCCACATACGCCTATGGGCCACTACTAGCCGGCTAGAGCATAGCTTGGTGACGCGACAACACACAGCAAAATGTATTTTGTGCACAGTTGATTTATTCTGTTATCAATGAATGTGAAATTGATTAATTGATCTTGATTTGCCAAAGGGGACCCAGCGGGCGAAAATCGCCGTTCATCGCACGTTTATGATAAATATTGATAGCATTCCAAAGGCGATGCAGATTTACATCGATGGCTAGCGTCTCACACGAAAAGGACTAATCGACACGGAAGAGATTATATTTCTTCGATTAAAGGGGTCGCGCTGAGGATGCGTGACTCCTCAATATCACATTCCAACCAAACTCTTCGCGGAATTATTCTCCTCTTGGAGGGGAGAAGAACAAAAATTATCGCCGTCGCTTGACTCGAAATGTCAAAGGTGTCCGGTGCTGCCAAATTGGAGTTAATGTCCTCTGTTACGTTAGTTTTTTTTTTTTTGGTTAATTATGGTATTTATTACCGCTAGCTTTGGCGCAACATTTTTGTTTTCTTCTTCAAACCGAAACACACGACTTCGTCTCATTTTGCTTCTCCATCATCCACGAGTTCTTTTGTTAAATCATTTATTAAATTCTCTTTAGGTGGTTATAACACACCGATCCAATAGGCACTAATTACAGAAGCCCGGCTTGCTTGTGCGCTTGCTCTAAAACGCTGATTTTTCGTTACTGTCTGTCCGTTTTGTTTAAAGATGACTGACCTCTGCGGTATGGTAAATTGTTCGTTCTTCGTTTGATGGTGTAACTCTCTACAAAACAAAGTAGATTACGCACAAGAATACGGGGAAGGGGGCAAAAGAAGAGGTAAAAATCTAAAAACGGTTTTTGCCCTCTATTTGCCAGTTCTTCGTATTCAGCGTCTTATTCTTGAGAAATTAATTAAGTTCACGTGAGGAGCAGTGAATTGGTGATGGTCTTCTGGGCTGATGCCACCTGTTCGCCTTATCAACAGTGAAAGGTATTTAATTAACTTAATAAGTTTCGGGAGTAACGGAGATTTGTCTTTCCCTGTTGTTCTTCATTCGTTTTGTATTGTCAGTTCTGGGCAACCGAAAATAAACATTATGTCAGTGTTAGATCGGGATTCGGAACTTCCGCAGACAGAGCAAGAATGAGTTGGCTTTTTTCTTTTGTTTTTGTTGGGCAATTACTCGGCAGAGGTAACGTTTTGGGATCATTTATCTAATTTTGCGCGTTTAGCGATTTTGTGAGAAGGTCTCTCGCGGATGGGGTAATGAGTGCTTCGACATTAAATGGGCAGAATAAAATTTAACAACGCTTGACTGGAGCATGGGAAATTTCTTTGTTACTAAGCTGGGCTTGGAATGGACATTCTGGGTGGCTCGATAATGGTTGGTGTTACAGACTAGAGCGGGAACTGAGGTGGAATTTCTGTTATCTCTGGAAAATCGTAAGCAGAGGAGGTGCTAAGACCCATTTATTCTGCCTCTTGAATCTCAGCATTTCTTGATTTGACCGAAAGACGCCAAGAACTTTTATCATTTTGCATTGACTGCACGCACCTGTCCGAGTACTGTCGCTGCTATAAACGTAAAAAAAAGACAAACAGTACATTTTTTAAAACTCCTTCGATCTAGTCCTACGGAATCTTCAATAATTGCTTATGCTTTGCTATGCCGCGCATAGAGATTCTGACAGTTCTATGCTTAATCCCAATGAGCGCGTTCACAAACTAAATGCGCTTCAAATTATGCCATCCCACTTATTTAACAATTAATTCATGATATCCCATCGAATAGTGATCTAATCTCAAGCAAATTTTAGCTAATCGTTGAAAAATAACAAATAACCTGTTTGAACGTCAATAAATTGCTCGGCTCCGGTCATCTTGTTTAGGATGTGTTTTAATTTAAACGAAGATCTGTTTGTTTTGTAAATCAAAATAAATTTCGAACGATCATAAACTAGCTTGATTTGTCTATTTTCTTTTTAACTGCCCACACGTTCAGACATAGATGACTATGTTTTCTGACATATTTCCTTGTTGCGTTATGATCGTTAAAAATCTGCGTTAAATACGCAAAAATACCCAAATATTCACTCGATTTCAATCAGAAATATGCAAAAAATACCTAGTTTGAGGTTCATTAGCCCGTAAATCTCATCATCATCGCCCCTCTAAGTAGATATGAGGCCAATATTATGCTGTTTGTGTATAAATCACACATTTCAAGAAAAAGAAAAAAAACGAAAACTAGTAAAATCTCAACGACTCATCAGCACACACGCGTCGAAAACGATGTGTACGACGAGTTTACAAGACAAGATACATCTATATACAAATTCATTCCATCTGAGCTCTGATGAGCAACGAGCGACGGAACGCGCGTCATGAAGAAGCTCGGCGCGGCGCGGCATTCGTCTTCATCATTATCGTCGTCGTCGTCGTCGCTTCACCTTGAATGCTCCAAGATTGAAATTGAACTTGAAACTAGACATTTGCCCGCCATACTCAGTGCAGGCAGGCAGGCAGGCAGGCATTCATCCATAGTCAGTCAGGTGTGCGTAGGTCTGAGCTTATATGCTGTACCTATAGTGCTGTGCGTATAGAGACATTCTGCATGTATCTTATTTATTTATAAATTAAATAACCGCGCCAAGCCATTGTTGTTTATGACGTGTCTGATACACAATGTATTTTATTCTGTGTATGCCCTGCGTCTTCACATTTTCTCATCGCCGGCTAGAGCCGTGAGAAATCGCCCAATGAAGCGACAAGTCTGTGTGAAAAATTCATTCACACCGAAACAGTCTGGCGACCAGAAATTAATGCTTACATATCATGTCTGCGCGAAGCTTTGCTGTAACACTGAGTCACTGAATAGGGGAGGCATTTTCTTGGAAGAATGCACCTCAGCTGATAGATGGATGCTATTTGGTTTATCCATTTGATCCTTGTTGGTGTGTCAACAAGCCGTTCGTTTGAGGTCAATATTGATCGTTGCACTGACGAAAAACCAAGTTGATTCAACTTTACAAGATGCAAATGAGTTACACAAGAAATTTGTGTGTGTAAAGCAGCAGACGGTTGGCTCTCGAATTGCATGACCGATTTCGGGAATGCGGTTGGATACCATTCAACTGTCAAGTGGGATGGTTACAGTTTTCCGCTTGTGTGTAGGAATTCTTCTCACCTTTCTGGTACGTTCTCTGATCGTAATTAGGTTAACCTGGATGGCTGGTCACTTGATGGTTTGCTCAGTCAGTCAGCAGAGAGACGATCCAAACACGAGCCGCGTTAATGTGCATGTGCAGCTTCTATAAATAACTCAGCGGGTGCTGCGGGGCACATTCACTACGTTTTTACGGTGCGTTCCTGAGAAACCATCCGCGACAGGGCACATCCTGCGTCTTGCCTGTCATGTAGATTCTCTCTCAAATAAGATGGAGTACAACACGTGACCATTATCGCTATTAAGCGATTTAATGACTGGTTAACGCCAGAATGGAATTTTATGAACATTTGTATCTTTTTTTTTCTTCCTCTTCATACGTACACGTGAAGGTACGGATGATTTAGAGGGTCTCGGAGAATTCGTGTGTCGGCGGGAAGTGTCAATAGTGTTTCTGACTCAACTATTTCACATCGTGTTCGTATGACTTCCAGCGAGTAATAAATTTCTCGTTTAAAATAAAGACCCACATGCGACCGGAGGCGCAGAATAATCGTATTTCTTTTTTTGTTGAGTTGATGCCTTGTGGGCAGCACGATGTTAAATGATATTTACAAAAGGAGATCTCTCGAGTGGAGGGGGCATTATGTGAACTCTGCTGCCGCATGGGGCAGACCCATTAGCACGAGTATCAGCGCTAGCCAAGGGAAAATACGGAATTTGTCATGATGTCAGAGCGGTACGAAATATGTAGCTTTTGGAGGGTAAGGTGGTGCGAAAGTCTCCCGGCATTACAGGAAGTCGGTGCATTTATTGCTGAAATTTACGTGGGTGGGCGATATGCCTATGGATCGTATTTGCATTGGAGGCGGCCAATATGATTGCGACGGTCTGAACGCCATCGTCGATTTGGCTACAACTTGTCTGCTTTGGACAAGGAATGCCATCAGCGCAACGATGGAGCGCAGGCTGAACCACTGTTGACTTTTGTAAAGTAGCCAGAAGCATCGTCAAATTCCAAAGTGTCTATAATTGCTTCTGAAAACATTTAATGTAATTCAACGAAACTCAACGAAGTGTTTCTTTGATGTCTCGGTGCATCAGTTTTGTGTATTCCCTCGATTGCTTAAGTCTGTTTACGTCCATTATTGTTGGGCATCCTGCAAACAAAAGTGACCGAAACTCAACGAAACTAAGCGAAGTGGCTAGTATGGTTACAGTGTATTATTTCTGATAGATTACTGAATTGTGGCCGTTTACATTTGTCAATCGTTGTACCTTTGGACCCGCACAGTGCTGCCAGATCGTTGGAAATTTGAGTCTCGGGTAAATGTTCTCTGACGAAATGTCTTCGGAAATACTTTTGCTTCTTTATATTCCTAGGGAGTGTTAAGCTTTTGTCGATATGGAAACCATTCCTGCATTGCCTTGTGGTAAACCTCATTTATCAGTGAACCCAGATGACTCAAGATTACTAGACAAGTCTCGCAACTGCCCTTAGATGTGCATGTGTATAACAGAAACATAAGAAGACTCGATAATTTCAAATTAAATCTTCCACCAAATCCATTTATTCCTCGAGGAATTCTTAATTAAGGACGTAGTGCACTTCTTTGTCACCTAATCCGCTCGGGAGATACTTTCAAATAAGGGACATGCCAACTGTCAAGCCGTCTGTATAAATTACTGCAACCCCTCAACAAATGCAAGTAACAACTGTTTGCATCCACGTCCCCTCTCTGTTGTCGCTAATTGCAGACGAAAGTACCTTCATTACTTGAACAAATCGCCCGAATGTCTATTGACACTTGTTTTATTATCACTCGAACACCATTCAATTCGCCTTGATCTTAGGTGATTTAACAAATCACGTGTGCAATGAATCTTCTTCATCCTCCCCTGTCGTGCTGCGATGAAGATGAAATCAATCGAACGCGTTCTTCCTTTCGCTTCCTCTCGCTCTATTAATCGATTGACAAATTAGTCCGCCTAAGTGAAGCCCGAAAAGGGGCTACAGCGGGCAGAAGCTTCTCGCAAATGCATGTGCGACCCCTTTGGTAAATAAACCAATAAAATGTCCCACTTAAAGTCGACCAACGACAACCTTTCCAACCTCCCCCGTCCAAAAGAGAATAAGTGCGAATCCAATTTAATCCACAAAAATCGACTGCATCGTTCCATTAACATCATCATAGGCAAGGACCAGTCCGGCACTCCACTTCGCCCCCTCAGACGAACGGCGATGGTTTACACTTCATCGGTACAAAGCGCCATGCATCAGCGTAAAAGGACACGGTGCGGTTTCGAATTTCCATTAATAATGATCATAAAAGAACCGTCCCATCCCTTGCGTTTGGTTGTGTATACAATAATGTACATGCGCGTGGTACTCACCTCCATGGGATAATAATGGCAGCACAGCCAGTGCTAACACCACCGACAAAACTAATTCGAGTCCCAGCGGACTCGAACGTCTCCTTGCCATGCTGGAAGGTCCTGAAAAGATACGAAAACATGAGGAAAACAATCAAGAAAAGCTGTCATCATTTGTTTTATTTTTGTTTTGTTTTGTTTTGTTTTGGTTTTATACGAATATGAAAGCAGGGTAAGCGAGTATGACAATAAAAAACAAATATGTTTGCAATTGCTTATAGTTGTTTGTTCCAAAAATCCGAAAAATCCGAGGCACTGTGATCCTTGACACCCGACGACAATGGCGTAGCCCATACAGTACAGCATGGTACGGTGTACGACACTCGCCCACCCATCACCGCAAAGGCCAATCTCGACGTACTCGCACATTATGTGAGTACATATTAACTTCAAAGAACTGTGCGAGTACGGAGAATCGGTGTGTGTGTGCATGTGGGGGTGGGGGTGGAGGGAGGAATGATAGACAAAAGAAACGTTGGCATATTTTGCACAAATATCCGCAAAATAAGCAAGGGTCGCTTATGCTGTCCTCCCTCAATTTTGATGCGTTACTTCGGTCTTCGGTCTCGGTCCCTCTGTTCGGGTGTGGGATCCTTTTTTGTTTGGTTTTATGCGTATTTTCTAAATCGAATTGATTTCCACAGTCGTCAGTTGGTTAGCCCTCTGTCCGGCTTGTGTGACAGATGTTCAATTATAAATATGCAATGAAGGCCAATGGACGCACACACACACATGCACCACTCGTCCCTTCACATGGACGCCAGCCTCACTCTGGCTACAATTCGTCAAAAGCAAGCCGAAAATGATAAAGTGAACAAATTGCCAATTATTATTGCTTTTTTTTGGTTCCTTCGTTCGTTCGTTTGTTGTGTGCCATCAAGAAGGATAGACTAAGGATTTCTCGTTTCACCTCATATCTAAAGATGAAATTGAATAAGTCGATGACATATCAGGCTCGCTGGTGAAAGTGATGTGCGGTACGAGGGTACGTCTGTTATTGATATCCCTTAATGTATACTACATATGTATGGGGTTGGGGGTGGTGATGGCGGCGGTGGTGGTCTGTTGCTGGCTTACGTATCCCTGGGGGATACCTAACGCGCTGTTGTGCGGGTAAATTGAGATGAATTACAATGAGGCAACAAAATTTTCGTGTCACTTGGATGCTGTCGAACGCACAAAAGAAACAACAACTTCATGGGACTTATGTATACGTCATGTCGTCGGCCTTAAGTCCTCTTTCGTCCTCTTTCAAAGCAAAGCAAAAAGAGAAGAAAAATGTTGAAGAACGTCTTTGAAGAACCAAATGAAATGGAAAGTTGAAGAATTCGTGGGCACCGTACTTTAAGGAAATGAAGACTTTAAGAGTGCGTTTTGTCGCACTAATTGAGTTCGGGTTCACGAGGAACCTGCTGACGGTGCGGCGTTGCCACAGAAATAACGAAGCGAAACGAGATACTTGTCGCTTGGTTGTAAAGTTGTGAAAGTGAGCGTGTGGTTTGCGCTAACAAATCTGACGACAACTTTTGACAACTTTGCCAGTTCGTTGGTAGCATCTGGAGTCCGCAATTGCAATTGCTCCCGGAAGCAGAAGTCGAAGTAAATAAGACAGGAAATATTTCTCTGTGTGCAGGCGACTTTTATTCAAAATATACGACAAAAGTTGTTGTTTTTTTGTAAATCGTTTCCACAGGCTGCCGCAGGCTAGTTCTCCGCCGAGAATGAGGAGAGTAAGCACAATGGCTCTCAGTGGCGAAACATGACCATATTCACTGGGAATGCTGATTGAAAATTATAGACAAACAATCTGTGAGACAAAAAGTGCCACAGGGATCGAACTTGAGCTGAGTGAGGGTCGGGTCATAAAAATTTGAACGAAGTGAGTGGGTTGCTTGAAAATTGGTACTTATTTTATTTGCTTACCGTTAACATTGCAGAGAAAATTGCTAAATTTTACGAGTATTCTGTGCATGAGCTGGAGGAATAGTCTGGGATACAAAGTTCATTGGAATTTTTTTTTAGTGAAGCCTTAAGGCACGAACATAATTGACTGAGCTTATGTCAGAAAGGCAAGAAAAATCTAGGCTAACAGTAGTAAATATGGAATGTGGGCCAAGTTCCAACATAAAAAAAAATTAACGAAACTTAACGAAACTGAATTGAAGCTGCTATTGTGACATTGTGTCAATTATGCGTGTTCACTGAATTGCTTAAGTTGACTTAAGTCTCCTCACGTCCATTGGATGGATGGTTTCTTAAAGATCATACGCTACACTAACCCCATCAGTCATCGTACAGATAACCTTCTCAGTCAAAAGCATTGTCATAACATTTCGCCAATTTGCAGTCAGTCTATTCATAAAAAACAATGCAAAAAATACACTTAATAATCATCAAGTCTCTGTAACATCTTGTGGGCATGTGTGGCATGCAGAGGCGTGTGCTATGTAAACAGCCAGAGGAATTGACCAAACCACACAGCAAAAGTTGACCCAACTCAGTGATGCCACTGCGAGGCAGTCTTAAATTATGCATCACTTGAAACCAGGAGAGCCATGATCATGATTCATATCCCGTTATTTTCTTACAAAATGAATGAAAAAACAAAAAAAAAACAACAACGTTCCATACTCTGCGGCCACATGGATGTTAACAAATTTGTAAATATCAGGTGTTTACCTGTGTGCGACGGTGTACAAGCGAAGCGTATGAATTCTGTTTTGTGGAAAAGAATTCTTCACTCGTCGTGTCGCCCGTCGGACGTGGTGGTGAGGTGAGAAAGGGATGTGGCAAGTAAATAGCCGTAAGGTGCAGCCACAGCTACAAAAGCAGCAGGAAGGATTTTCACTCTATGCAACAACTCATAGGTAGGTACACACTCGATGTACATATGTAAACTGTTGCATCCAGCTGAAATGAGCCGACTGGCTGGATGGATGGTGGTGCAAAATCAAATTCATAATTGTTACTCTTCAAGTTTCAAGGGCTCAAACATCTGATGGATAAACATTAATTAACTTTCGAATATCATTTGTTATGTGCATCAAAGAAGAGGAGTCAGTCATTTATCAGAGATAATATGAGCCTCATTCAACAACTTCTCTCTCCTATTTCGGGCAAACTGGACGAACAAAAAAAAAAGAAAAACATCCAAGACTAAAGTGAAGAACTTTTCCACTCGTAGGATCATTAGAATACTGACTTCCTGCTAAGCTTGTAATTAATAACGTCTACGCGTGCAAAGGTTAGGAACTTTGATCTCGACGGCGGCGCGCCGGCCATTGCGCCGCGCTAAATGAACTTCTCCCCGCACAGGTACACCCATCGGCCGGATAACGAGGGGTGAAAAGATTAACTGAAGTTGCGTGTGGTATTGATGAATTGATGGAGTTGTCGTATGGGGAGTTAACGTTCCCACACGGATGGGTATAATTTTCAATGAAAAACGATGGCTTCATAGCGTTTTTTTTTTTTTTTTTCAAAGTGAACTCTCTCCAGAACTAGTCATTGACTTGTGCTTGACTTGTGATTGAATTCAAATTATAAGAACGTTCTCGGCTATTGTAAGCGCGCTTTGAGGCGTTAGTTGAAACCGAGGCGATTGTCTCTGGCTTTAGAATCGAGCGAGTGGTCAGCCAGCTCAAGCAAGAGGCATCATCGGTCTGAAAAATGTCCACTTGTGAGTGGAAGAACAGAGGACGCGTTCAATCAAAACGTCAAAAAGATCAATGCCAGCACACGGAGAGTTGGACAAACTTATTTCTTAATAGAATATCGGTTAAAGTTACCGTTGTGCAATAGTCCCCTTTGCGAAATGGAAAAATGAGACAAGGCCATTTTTACGAGGCACAGCTTCACTTTTAGGGCGTGTTCGAAAAACATGCAGTTCTCTGTCCATCGCCGACCACCTTCTGCCACAGAGACATTCACTCTGCCGAGGTGGTGTTTATGTACTTTGAAACAGTTAGAACGTTGACTGCAACTCCACAACTGTTATCTGTTTTAGTGAACTACAGACATCGTCTCTCACAATGCAAACAAACATTTTATTACTGACACATCTCACTGACCTCCTTTCGGCTTGCACGCCAGTTTTGTTGCGGCAAACACACATTTATGCAGCCAATGCCTCGCAATAGATGTTGATGCTGTACGAGTGCCACAATCCTCACTTGTTTATCGTTTACATTTGCAAAACCTAGGAAGCACAATATGCAATGCGATGAACTACTTTCATTGCGCACTCATCAGTCGGCGGTCTTCGAAGCGCCCATAAATGATGAACTGACCCTTTGACGGGAGTATGCGAATGAAAGCACGGGAGATTGGGTAGATATCCTTCTTTTGTCTGCTATAGCCTGCGGTGCGCAGAGATGTACAACGAATCGATTGCAGTCTTCTTGTCTTTTGTGCTCGTATATCGTCTGGTGGAACATGGGAATGGTGTCGCTGATTGGGGTTAATAGGCGATCTTCAGTTTTAAGCGATATGCTTGAATTGAATATTGATTGAGGTATTTATGGATTGGAGTTTTCCCTCAGCCTTGACAGTTCATGTGCGAATGGGAGTGTTCACATTTACGACATGTGGTGAATCGGTTTAAATGGGAAACATGGACCGCTTCGCTTATGACTTTTTGTGGCACTTTTAAGCCACTATTTTCAGATGCAACTCTTGCTGTTTGCAACACAGTAAGTCGCAATTAAAAAGAAAAATACCCCCAAAATGTGACCACCGGCTTAAGAGTTGCATCGATCATTCATCAATCAGCGGATTTCTTCGCCAATTGCAATACAATTTCATCGGCTTTCGACGGCAGCAACTGAAGTGTTTCTTCAACTTTCGATGCTATTTTTTTTTTGTTTCTTTTCTCGTCTTTGAAGAGTTCAAATCCGTCCAATTGGTCTAACTCTGTATGTAATCGGATTACTCAGTGAAGGCCTTGACCACCTAACGATGGGGTTTTTCTTTCATGTCAATTTCTTTTTTTTTTTTTTGCCAAATAAACCATAATCTCCCGTCCCCCTTGCGTTGGGAATCGCTTTCAATCAGCTTAATCGAATTATCTTGCGTTCGCGCGCAAAAATACTCTGTCCCCTGGATTTGCTTTGGAAATTCTGAATCAAAACGTAAGCTTTCAAGTGTGTTGTGCTGTCCCTCGGTTCCACACAAACACATGAGTACATTTCAATTATTCAATTCCATATGGTGACAGCTTAATTGCTTCACATGCTGTCCGTGCGCGGTTTTCCGTCCGCACACAAGAGCACAAGAGGGCACCGAGCACGCAACAAAGTTGCGTCTGCAAAGTTCCAAAATCAAAATTTTTGTTAATCGGTTCCGTCAGAGGCTGTCACACGAAGAGGAACAAGTGACCGATTGGCGAAAAACAACAAGAAAAGGGCGAGAAGAGGTGACAGAAACCTGACTCAAAAAGTGCCAATTATCTTCTCCCACATAGGTCGCTGGCACGCTCATTAATATGATTACTCAGAGAGAGAGAGAGCGAGTAAATAAACGATCAAATTATTCGACGACGATTTTGGAAGATACATTTCAACCATCAGTGGAGCTGTCGTCACACATCCACACACCAAAAGAGAGAAAGAATGAAAAAAATGGGGGAGAACTTCAATCAGCCTGGATGACTGGTCACTGAACGTCCAGTTCCTCATCAGAATGGAAGTAGTGACACCAATTGTGAGGATGTGCTTGAGGTGGGGTCGAAAGGCAGTCAGCAGCTTTGCCAATTCCAACGGATGGAAGAGGGAAAAGTAAATAAAATTGAAAATAAAGGTAAAACCAAAATGCCTCCCATCCGATGAAGTCAACCGAACGAACAGGCGGCATACATACGATGTGTATGCATGTAGCGGTGTTATCCAGTATTGATTCGTTAATCAATGTACACATGAGGAATCAGCCGCTAGGCAGCAGTATGAATGCATGACCACCTGACACATAGAATCTCCAGCCATCCCATCATCGACATCCTCACTCCCGACATGCGGAGGCTAAAAAGATTCAGCAAATATGTGTTGAAGGAATTTCAAATACATATTTGAAGTCCCAATGTGCAATCCACCGTATAAATTCCACTCGTTCGTAGCCATATTCGTTAGGCACGATGACGACAAAATGGACAGAAAATGAAAAAGAAATAGAAATAGAAAAAGAAACACAAAAAAAAAAGCCAACATAAAACGAAAACAAATACTGAAGAGTATCGTACAGCACCTCTATGCCATTAGGTCCGTGCCGAATGGCATAAGTAACACCATCATCATCGTCATGTCACCATCACGCAATTTTCTGATCAGGTTTTCCCGGGAAGCAGCCACACAGAGCTCCAGAGTGGCAACGACGACGACGACGACGAAGTAGGCAGAACTCCAGGAGCAACTGCAATAGAAGTGGCAGTTCGCCTATACCCGGAATAGATGGATGCTCGTTGCTAGTGCAGAGAGCATTTCTGCATTTTGTGTGCCTGCCTGGCTGGCCAGGTTGCCATGCCTATATAATGTATGGGTGGCTGTGTGTGTTTCTGTGTTGGCTGGCATTGAATGTTTGTGTGTGTATCTTTGAAACTAGGCACATAACGGTAAGTCAGATAGATAGATAGAAATTTGTACAAGATCGCTTCTTATAGTCAATGGGTCAAACAACGTATGCATCTATGTATCATCTCATTCTTATTCTCATTCTCTGTCTCTGTCTTTATTCATCTCTCTCTCGGTCTGGCTCTCTCGAACTCTTGGGGTCCATATATTGCTGGATGCAAGCACATCGCCCTCTCTGGGGAACGCAAAGAACAAACAACATTGTGCGCCCTCAACTTTGGGTATTCGTTTCCGCTTTCCGCATATTTTTGTCAGCACGATGATGTGCAGAGACAGGGAGAGAGATCCTTTCAGCAATCGATCGAAGGAAAACCGTTTTTAGGAGGCCTTCGAACAGCATTTGACGTTTGAAAGTCTCATCTCGATCCATAGTCATCCACCATGTGACAGAAATCAAACAAACCTTCTCAGTTTTCAGCAAAAGTGCTGATAAACGTTTGTGATCTGTCAAATGAATTTAGTACAACAAAATGATAGATATCTTTGAGTCTCTTTATAAAATTGAAACTCATTTTCACCGCTATCTGACAGTACATATATTTTTTTGACAATTCAGCTAAAGGCAAATGACTCGTCAGGAAGCAACGCCCAAACGTGTATCTCGAAAAAAAAGCCACTCATTGGTGGTCTAAATTCGATTTGTTCATTTAACCTGAACTTAACTGTTTTGCCTTATCAAACACAAGATCTGATTAAGACATGACGTGAGCTGTCATCCACGCAAATACCACCACGCTGACACCTTTCATCGGTTAAAAAAGAAACGATGAAAAGTGCTAAGTGCGAAAATTAAACGCATACTCAACGACGTTAAGTGACAATAAATCTTCCGAAGTTCGTCCATGCATAACCAAGTGAATTGAAACAAAAGCTGTCAAGTCTGTGCCAAATTCAGGCGCCACTCATTTCCATACCATCAACTGAAGGCATCGCAACTAGGACCACTGCAAACATGAAAACATTAAACATTTAATGATGCCGACCCCCTTTTTGTTTTGTGTTGTGCGCCAGCTCGAATCTGATAAGTGAGAAAGTAAGTTGGTCTGTAAAAGGAATGACATATGCGTCAATCACGAACGCGGACCTTTATTCATCCCGCAGATTGACTCAGAGATATTCATTCACACATCGCCCACATCATTTAAAGTGAATCTAAACCGAATTTCTCCTTCGTCAGAATTCCTCCAGAAACTGGATAAACCCAAGCCATTTGACATTCTTTCGATCTGAATCCACATCAATCATGAATGAAAGGCAAATACAAGACGGGGGACCCGAAAGAGGACACACTGAAAGCGGTATCTTCTTAATATTCCAAAGAACACTTACCGAACTTGATCTCGATTGAGCGGCATTAAGGTAGCTCTCCCTCAGGAAAGTCTTTCTTTTCAATTACAAGCGGCTGACGGACGACTGCTGGTTATTGGTGAATATTCTAGACCAGGAGATACGCGCATGCTAGCCCAAAATGATGGCAATAATAAAACCAATATCAACTGAGAACCACCATATTCGGACATTAGTATTCATAATATCAAGTTCGATGCGTTCCACAAATGGCAATGTGTTACCGATGAATAAATACAAATTGGACCTGACTTGAATATTTGCGGAAGACAATAGGAGGAGCCTAACCAACAAACATAAGGGTTGCTGGTGTGTACGAGCCAGTCCACCGCTCAGGCCAGTCGGCCAGTCAGCTTGATTGCTCTAACATGTGTCCAGCGTGTGTGTTGTATTGATTGTGGGTTTCTCTGCAGACCACGCACGACGACGCACGGCCTACAGTTGGATGGAAACCGCGAAGAATTTCGTTATTTGTTGCTTCTGCCATTTGTTTTACAACTGCTGCTACTGCTCGGGTAACATGACGCGCCAGGAACGCGGGTAATTCCAGTCGCCCCGTTCATCGGACAGTTCTTACATGCGATTCAACAAATTATTTGTTTTCATTTTGATTTTTGTTTTGCTTTCTTTCGAAGCAAGTAGTCATGAGAATTCGTTCCACATCATGCACTAGTTCGACATCGACATGAACTCTATGAGAAAAGATTCGCAAGATATCCACACGGGATCGTGATTTGTTAGTACCACTCAATGGAGTTGAAGAGTTGAGAGGAGTCAGAGTCAGCGCAGCTTTATGGATAGATGCGGAATTAATTTGATTGTGTTTTTGCGGAGGAATTTGTATATCGACTAACTGAAGTGAGCGCCTGTTTGTGGGTTACCCTCTATCCCTGTTTTGAATTGTTTGCAAACCGTTACAATTTAAATTGCATTCAAATTGAATTCCAATTAAATGCAATAGATAGCATTTTTGATTTGAACTCGCTTGCTAATGGGGAAACGATGGCAGCGCAGCAGTGCATGGCTGGTGAAGTGAAGAATCGTTGAGAATAGAAGCCCGAACATCTATCTCGGCTGTGGTTGGTGGGCATTGTGCTTGGATTGTGAATTTTTGACAGTTCAGGCAGGCATCAAATATGAGGTTTTGAGTTTGCCTCCAATGAGTTGGTCATTTGCAGTTAGGAAGTGGAGAAGACCACATCTGGTAGTGAATTTAGTGACATCTGTACGATGAATTGCTGCCAATACAGAAAGTATTTGTGACAGGTGACAGATCAGGATTGTTAATAAAGGAGAAAATTAGATATAGTCCAGATATTGAAGAAAATACGTTCTTTGCGATGGCGCATTATATGCCGATTGCACGACAAAGTGCTGTCAACGCAGCAAGATTCTCACTACATACAGTTTTGACAGTTCAGGGTTGTTAAAAATGAGAGTTGGCCTCTGCTAAGATGGAAGAGAGTGTTAAAAATACATTTTCAGCAGAGGGCGTGTTAAGAAGATAACTTTTTCGCCGATTGTACGTTAAGAGCTGTCAACATTTAAAGGCACCGTGACAGTTGACAGTTGAGGTCTGTTGAAAATGTGAAAATGAAAGTTGTCTATCACAAAGAAGAGACCGTGTCATAATTACTTAGCAAAATTGACGTGATGGTCATTATGTCAGTGCTGCCAATGCGAAAGGACATACATAGTAACAGCTGACAGTTCGGAGTTGTTAAAAATGGAGAAAATCAGAATTGACTGCGAAGATGGAAGACTGTCTACGATACCTCTTTCGCCGATTGTACGTGTAGTGCTGCCAACAGGATACTACGCGAGACAGTTGATAGTTCAGTTTTTTTTTTTTTTTTTAAAGAAGAGTTAGAGAGATGGCTGCCGTGCCACAAATTTTTCTTTAGCAAACGTGACGGCCAATAAATGTCAGCGGTTAAGTACTGCCTATGCAGAGAGACATCGTGACAGCTGACAGTTAAAACTTGTTAAGAATGGAGAAAATGAGGTCTGGTCATGGCGATGAGAAGCCAGCGTAATCTGCAAAACTTAAGACTGCAAGATGTACACCCTTTATATCACAGGCTAGCTAAATCTAAGTTAATCTCAGGTCTGTAGCGTCATTAAAAAAGAGGAGGAATCGCCAAACGATTGAGTGCTGTTCTTGAGTAAGATTACTCTAAGCCATTCGTCGACTTCCAGTCATGTCGTAACCACGTCCAATACCGTCCATTTCAATGTTGCTGACATCCATAGCTCACATTACCCTTATCAGGTAACCCAGTTCAGTGCCACGAAAATCATACTCACTCACCCTGCTACGTCAATTCATATAATTACAACGATCCAGATACCCATCGACTTACCTAAAAAGAAAACAAAAAACACCACATTAATAAAAGCGTAAATCTTGCAAAAATTACAAATTAAAGTTATCACAATTTTGCCAAATTAAATGCTGACTCATATAGAACTTCACGCTGTCTGCGTGGGCGCCTACACATGCCGGTCGAGTTCTATTTTAAGCAAATCTTTAACGATTCTCAATTCTGACACGAATAATCAGACCGAAACATGTTAACCCACTGCCTGGTCCCGAAATTGTAGCACTTTTCTCAGCCAGGGCTCAGAACACAGCGCCAGAGGGCATCAGACATGTGGGAAGCCCTGCTGTATAGATTCCGAATTGTGCGTCTTCGCATCGTCACGCTGGGTTTAACTTGAAGAATGTCGGAATTTGCGAACATTTCATGAACAAATTAGAGACTCGTGAATTCCCACGTGGACCAAAGGTGGAGCCCCTTAAAGGGGTAACGCTCATCGGGTTATGCAAAACATATTTTAACAGCCACGTAAGTAGGACAATATAATTACTTTTGAACTATGCTGCTCTCGGCATTCATAATTAATTCATTCTCTCGTCGAAATTAGCCCACTCCACTTTTACTTGACTGAATAATAATACCTAGACAAAATGCGCTGCGCTGGAGCAAAGGATGCGAATTCGAAGAAAGGAAGGAAGGATGAGCGGGTGGGTACTGGGTACTGGTTAGTGCCCACCTACCCTCCCTCCTTGACGATTTTTCTCTTTTCTCTCTCGCTCATATTTCATTTTCCCCCGACTAATTAAAATGTAACAGCATTCTATGTGACAGACATCGGGCACATCACCATCGTCAGCGTTACCCTCGTCCTGGTGTGGATGTTTGATTGAGAATGGCTTTTGGCAGTGTTTCCTCGTTCTTTTCTTCCTTGCCCCGCCATTGTTTGTCTTCAATTTGGACACATTAATTAGGCGAACCAAGAGCTGAATAATTCCTTCATTGAGAGAATATGCACTTTTGTTGCTGTACACACCAGCAGAGAAAAAAAGCGAAAAAATCTTGCCGCAGCCACAATTATTGTCAAGGTTTCGCAATGAAGAGGCTCGCTACAGTGAGACAACACTGAAGAGTGCTCCTGGCCGCCGAGCATGGTGAAACGTGATGGACGCAATGTGTTGGCTACTCGTGAGAGGGTAAAAAAACCCTCGAAATTCGTTAAATATTGAAACAATTACGCGTCCGACTTGTGTGCGTGATTTTGAAGAAAAACCAAAAGTGCTTCCGACTGGAAAACGCACTCAGCGACGAGGTAAGGTCTTCTTATGTAAATTAAATTGTCATTTTCATGTTTGACTTTATTACATATTTTTGGTAAGCCCCTGCACACAATTGGTGTGCACTCGCACTCTGCTCGAGAACTGTGCACGCACTCACCTACTCGACGCTAATTTGAAAATGTATTCGAAATTGATATTTGCACATGGTTTCGTCGTCTGAAGTTGATCGATGATGGATGCGTCAGAAGTGCTGTCTGGCGGGTGGAAGAGGGACGATCTGATTGATTAAATTTTTTTGTTGAAATTTATTTGCTCTCGCATCGAGTGGAGTTATTGTGAAATCCGGGATTGTGTTTGATGGCAACTGACGATGTAACTCTTCAAACGCAGAACAATGGACAATGGGAGTGTTGAGACCGAACGGGCTGACCTCGATGTTGAAGAAGCAATTTGGGCAGTGCGTGAGGTTAGCGTAAGTCGGTAATTTGGCAGAGACAGTGCATGAAATTGTCGGTAAGGTGAATCTTTTCACTGGAACGCTTCAGAAGTTTGTAGGTCTCTATTGGATGTGGCTCGGTGTTAGCCAAAGAGTCATTTTTGGGTGGCAGATGGATGGGAGTCTGTGCAAAACGGGAGAATTGAGACAACGTTGGATGGCACCGGAAGTTCTAAAAATCCGCTCCGAAGAATGACAATAAGAAATTCTAAAATTCCACGAACGACTCGTCGTTGCAAGAACAAACGATGATTTAATGAGCAAAGGCTTGAACGCCTAAAAAGACAACAAATGTCAAGGTGCTGCTCCAAATTTAGTGGGCGAGCTAAATCGAAGTCTGATTCGTTGCAACATGAGCAGACGTTTTAGTAGACATTTAGTGAAAGAGCTCAGCACAAGAGACACCTCAAATGCCAAATTCACAACATTCTGCGAGTATTTAGTAAAAAAAATGTTGAGGAGAGTGCCTAAAATGTCGCTTAAAACTTAACGCAATGAGAAACAACTAGGGGCAGTAAATGTTAGCCAGGATAGCCGTAAAGCAATCAATTCGTCTCATAAGTGTAGTCGGTAATCGCAAGATTAATGGATTATGGTACCAGTTTTTGAGGTTGGATTGCTAAAGTCGTTCACTCGTTCCTTCCTAAATTGTCACATAAATCTTAACTGAATGTACTGGTGCCTCGATTCGTGACGAAACTGTCTCTCAGCCAGGATTCCTGTTCAGTTAATACTTAGATTCATGCACCAAGTCGGCTTAGCCGCGATACTCTAAAAGTGTAGTTCATTTTTCGTTTCGAGTCTGTCGTTGTTTCCTGTCCGTCAAGAATTTAAAATTGCATGCGATCACTCAAAAAAACAATTGCTACTCGTTGCACTCCACACATTTTCTGAAATGGCAAAAGTCCGTCAAGCGAAACTGCACTGAAACATCAATCGGAAGGATCACAACTAATCGATAGTCGAGTCGAGTCACCAGTACTGACCCGTTTCGATGCTGCAATCCATCCAGCTATCGGTTATTTTCTTGACAGGGCAAGTTTGTTTAATGCAAAATTAATCCATTCCCATTCGAATGTAGCCCGTCAGTTTCAATCAATTACTCAGCGGACATAATTTATATCCACTTTCACGTAAGTGCACTAAAGTGACAGTACAAAAGACAATATGAACGGTTTTAGGGGCACATTATCATGCAGGCGGAGTGCCTTCCTGCAGCAACAACTGAGGCTGCACTTGATACACGTCCTCTTCGCATCCTTTTAGTCGTTCATGCGCTATAGATCTGCACAGAGCAAAGGCAGAGCACACAAATTTCAGTCAAAAGTCCAAGGACATAGCAGTTGTGTGCGCGTGTGTGTGTGTGAATGCAGAAGAAATAAAAGCAAAAATTCACAGTACAAAGCAGCAGACGAGACATGAGGTTAAACAGTTCACACACACACTCAGCCACACAGAAGAGCCTGGAAATAAGTCAAGGGGAAAGGTGTTGACTTAATCGAGAACTGAGAGAGAGAGGGAGGGAGAGTTGAAAATAAAAGCCCAGACAAACAGACAAACGAAAGTCCTCCGACAATAGCCGAGCACGGGGAAAAAGTGTTTAATTAAAAATTAAAACAAAAAAGAAAACGAAAAAAAAAACGGAAAATTAAAAATTGAAGGAGGAAGGATGTATTGGCGTCCACCAGCAATACTGCGGAATTCCCAAATCGCCCAAGCACTCTTGGCTCTGCATCTTCAGCGGTGCATGCAACCACCACCGGCCGCCGAGTCACCGCGCAAAGAGGGGAAATCAATAGAAAATCCATTTTGAAAGTGACCCTCAAGTGAATGTTTGTTTATTGGATGCCACTCGAACGCGAAATGGCACTTGTTTGAATGGGCCGGCTGCGCTGCGCCTGCTGCGCTCCAAATCCATTCTTGACCGCGGTCTTAATTCTCGATGACAAATCTTTGGAATTTTCAAACTCAATCTCAAGACAACGATAACTGGGTCAAATGGCAGCATTGTGACGTAAATTCAAACACACAAATCAAACAGAGTGGAGAGATGGATGGATGGATGCATGATGCATGCCTTGGGGAAGAGAAGCCGTCGCCGCCGTGCTGCCGTCTCGAATCTCCCATGGGGTTGTCGAGTGGCTGCACACTCGCACACATCAGATGTTTGTTGTTAGATTTCTGACTGACGCCAGGTGCTGCTACTTGACCTTGTGTGGTTTGTTATTATTTCTTAATTTTCTCTTCACTCCACCCTAATGACATTTGTGTGAAAATCGCATGCATCTAGAGCGAATCCCATTCACGATGGGAGTCGGTCTTAAAATAACAAAAAAAAGTTAAAAAATCAACTCTCAGCGCTGGAAGTGACGAAATGCGAAATGAATTCGAAGAGCAACCGATCAGATGTCGGTCAATTTGAGCCAATGATTGGGCCAATTCAGAGTGGATTATAATTAGTAGACGCGCTGAATCGCTTGCATAATTAATCCGCGCCCTGGGAGTGCGGTGCGCGGCGGCGTGGGCCGCGCTCTGTCAGCCCCACGCACCGGCTGTTCCAAGACCTAGGGAGATTCTATTCTTGTGCCAGCTTTCACTGGGCCAGTTTAGAGGCGACCATCATAAATCATCGAAAATTTGATAGCAACTTGGCATTCGCGATACGTGCCACTTTTCAAGCTGGGCCCGCATATGTGGGAGCCATTGCATGTGCTCGACAAGAGGTGAATGGCTTCGCAGTTCACATACATTCGATGACAATTATGCGCAAACTAATGATAAGCTCAGTCCCCGGAGCGGGGTACAGCCACATCAATCTAACGGTGATTTCAACACGTTCACACCGTTCAGCATCAGAACCTTGACCTGAATCGATCGACTGAAGCTACCGCAGCCGAGGCACTATCGCCAAAAATCACACACACACACACACACTCACCCACTGACGGCGAACGAGCGTAAAAAGTTGTGCGACGACAAATGAATTTCGATTAAAAATCCGACCTTCAGGCGATTGTTGTTTAAATTAATATCGCGAAAGAAAGCATTGCCGAACAGATATAATCGATCGATCTGATTCGAAAAGAGTGCAGATTGCAGCAAGTCAGTCGCAGCAGCGAAGGAGGCTGAGGTTTTGGCATAATCTGACGGAAACCAAAAAGAACGGCGTGGGACTGATTTGAAGCTCGTGCTAGACTTTAGTTTTGATTGAATTTCGGATCATGATTCAATAGGAAGCGCCGTCGAGAAGGTCTGTTTGCTTTGCACGGTAAACGAACAAACAAACGGATGGACTAAGTGCGGCATTGCGATGTTTGGCGTAGCAACCGAGGCGACGAAGTGCTCAGACTTGAACTATTTGGTTTGCATTGAGGCGGATACGAATGATCAGAGAGCGGTCTCATTAAAAATTCTTCTCTTGATGCCGAATACTTGTCGTCGCCGATGATGAGTCGTCCAGTTAAGTGACGAGAATAACTAGTGAGATGGAAATGTATCGCCAAAAAAGCAAGGGAAGCAATTTCCTCGAAAAATGTCGCCGATTACGGGCAATTAGGCAAAAGTTTAACGACAAGGGCTGGCCGTCGCTCAGATTTAATCTAACCGCCAACGGATATTCGCATACTTCTGAATTAAGTACGTTTCTTTGGTTGACATCGACCAACCGCCCGTCCTTGGGTCCCAATCAAAGCACACACAAAACGACTTGTGAGCATAGCGGAAGAAAGCATAAGTCAGTGTATCCCCAGCACACTTTTTCAATTTACGTCTTCCTTCCGAAAAGCTTAATTTAAACCCATCCAGCACAGGGGGAGGGGGGGCTGAACTCTCCTCCTCTGCCTGCCTTGGCCCCCACAAATCTACTCGACTACGTGGTTGTCTAAGTCAGTTGTCTAAGCTGCGAGCTGTAGACCGTGTTCTTCATCTCCCCGTGTCCGAGATCTAGCAGCAGAGCGAGAGACACCGATTATCACAGCGTCTGATCAGTCTTGTGGCAAATATATTGCCTTTGTTCTATATATCTGTTTAAATTAAATTTTATATTAAACTTAAATGAGACAACACACAAGGGGCGAGACCATGCGTGGGAGATGCCATGCCAGCCACTGTATCTCCGTGTGACCGCAGACCGAGTACACACAAATAAATGTAATGATCAGCGATAAGCAGCCGGGGTGAACCAGCGCCTGGATTTGGAGGGGATGAGCCGCCTGCGAACGAGGCGAACAGAATCGAACAAACGCGCACTGCTTCCTAGGGAGGTGTGCGAGGCTTGATTTATGCATACGAAATTACTTCATCGATTTGTGTGTGTTCTCGTTGGGCTCTTAACCTGATCCAATTTTGACGAGTGTGTTGACTTTGGGTATCCGACTCGTTGTCGTCGATTGGCATCACGCAGACGCTGCACACTATGGGCTGAATAATGAGCTGAGCCGAGCTGAGCTTACTTATGTATTCTATTTCGTTTTCGTTTGTCCCATTCGCGCGCGTCTATGTAGGTTACACTTTTTAAGAAGTTTTGAAGTGTATCTGATGGATGTCTGATGGATTGCCATATTTGGAGGTGGTTGTTGGCGATTTCTCGCCAATTTGACGATACGTTGTCGGCGTCATCAACGTGGAATAAAAACAAAAACAACATTGAACAATAATTAAATTTCCGGTTCGATATCTCTTCAATCTGCGCAGACTCTTCAGTCTTCAATCAAAGTCTGTGGCTGAGGCTGAGTCAGAGTCAGTCTTTTTTTTTGGTTAAATACACACTACCATCGTTGATTTGCCTGTGGATCATAAAAGAGGCCCACGGTTTTTGGGTGACTTTCTTTCCGGGCGAGTGTGTTCCTTTGTTCGTCGTATTTGGCCGTATGCATGGGCGGATGACTCGCTGGCTACTAAATTCGAAATTTGTTGTGCGATGAGAAATATGATACTCTTGTCACTGCAGGTGAGTCGGGAAAAGAAGCTTCTAATCGCATTGGATACGCAAACGACAAGCGCTTTCTTCTCTCCGCGGAATGATCTGCGGATCAAGAGGATTTGTAAATGATAAACGAGGCATCTGTGGGATAGCCGAACGGGTGCCCGTTGCCTTACACCTACAGACGGTGAAGATAAAGGAAACTTATTCGAAAATAATTAGCCAGTAAATCCCGGGGATGGGTAGTTGTGAGCAAGCAGACATCCATCCACAAACGAACTCCCCTCGCATATTCTTGAGTCAATAATTTCTTCTTTTTTTTTTTTAATGACAAACATTGGTTTTGCCCGTGTTTGTTGTCTATCAAAATCTATACGAGATAACTCTGCCAACACAGTGACATCCGCTTTAGGGGGTAAAAAGATGCAAAACGAATTTCCGCGTTCCCTACATCGTGCATAGTCGTAGGGATGAAACGTGATATCATACAAGAATTTCACATTAGAACGACATCAACACTGGCTATAGTGCCGTTGAGGATACATTCACCCTCAGAGGTGTACAATCTTTCTCTCTCCCTCATCTGCCCATCATTTCTCCGTCCCGTCTCGGTCACATTGACGTACTGTCACTGTAACTAATGATGATTGTGATGTACACACGGCTTCATGTCATTATCAAATGTTTAAAACATTTTACCCAACACTTAGGCGCTTCGGGTAGCACTGTTGTTAATAAGCGGGCTAATTATCAACAGCGAAACTAATTAAGAAGAAGAACCCTGCTGAATGTTATTATGTAGGTTCACACTTGAGCCAGCCACCTTCGGGCCAGTCAACCATTCAGCACGGTTCAAGTTCGCGCCAAAAACGTTTCCAAGTTCACAGTCACTTTCAAAGAAGAGAGCAAGTTCCACTGGTGTCCAAACTGAAGACTATCCGCACAAGTCGCACAAGTCACACACAGGAACGTACACATTCTCGTGTCACTTGAGCCCTTCCGGTGCTGTTGCCGGCCGACCGGACCAAAACTGAAAGCCATAGCAAAAGAGGTCATTAACCATGCTCAGCAGCGAAAAAAAAACCCGAAGCGACACAAAAGTGTATAATCTACTTGTGTAAAAGGGAACCGCCAAAAAACAAGAAAAAAACATATGCTTTTCTCCAAAAAATCCATTCAGCACTTCTGGGATTTTTCTTTGTGCACACTGGGCATCACAGCGGATTGTTTACGTCTTTCTGCAAAAAAGTTTTTCGAAAGTTCACAGGATGTCCATATCTCTGACAGCGTGAACAGAGGATGAAGAAAAGCAGCAAAAGAGGGAAGAAGACCTTATCTCAGCTGTCCATCTACATAATTCTTGAACTTTCAAAGACCACCACCACCACCTGACAAAGCGTTCGTCTTTCGTTTAGAGTATCTACCAGAGATAGCAGGATCAGTGAACTTGTGCCGGTCAGCGTGAACGAATGACGCGAAGAATGCAATTAAGATTGTCGAATCCTCCTCCAAAAATAAAATAAGAGGAACATCGAAAAGATTTGCGATGGACAAGTATCTGACAGAATAAAAGATCCTTAAATCAATTGCTAAACAGCAGACCCATTAGTTGCCATGTTCCTTCATTTTTGACTAATTTGAATTTCTTGATTGCACTTGTGCACACACAACACCGTCTCTCTCGCTGATTTCGATTTCGATTTCAACATGACGTGTGACGTTTATTGCATGGGCTTGGATACAAAGCCATTTGATTTGCTGTACGGTTGTAGTGGTTGGATCATTCTATGTTATCATTGGCTGTTATCTGCTGAATAATTTATCAATTCTTGATGGAATGCCTAACCACCACGACCACCAGCACCGCCAACAATTGGGTGTGCTTGTTGTGGCCCGTTTTATTTATAGTGAATGATGGTAAAGTCTGATCAAATTTTGTATTAAAAGCCGAAGGTGGGCTATAAATACTATGTTATTGCTTCCGTAAACTAAGTATTCTCAAAACGTATCTATTCTTTAATTCAGGAATGTTTTCTTCTTTTTTGCGTGTTTTTTTTTTGTTTGCTTTTGTTTTTGCAGACTGACAACGTTTTGTTATGCAACGTCTGTCAGTTTTGTTGATTTGACTTTGAATTTGATGATGACGAATAAGAGCATGCGATGTTTTAGGAAATGAAAATCATTGTTTTTTTGATAGAAAGACGTAGAATGTGTGTGTTTACTGTATTTGAAAATGTAAGCAGACTAAGAGACAACATCTTAACCATTATGACCATAAGAACAGCTTTGCTCAGTTTCGTTAAGTTTCGTTTAATTTTTTGGAATTATGGATGTTATGAGATTTAAGTCATCTAAAGCAATCGAATGTCATAATAGCCATTTCGATAAGTGTCGTTGAGTTTCGTTCACTTTTGCTTTCTTAAATGGGAGTAATCAATCGTAATCATAAATGACATTATTGGTGGAGGAATAATGCGAATATTCCCAGAAGGAATTATGAACAAGTTTTCAAATAATCTCGGGCAATTATGATCAGGTTTGAGTCTGAGTCGATGCGTTGAGTGGTCCTGAAGTTTATCATATCTAGTGATTCTTTGACATAGCGCGTGAGGATAAATTGCACTAAACTGTGCGTGAAAATTGGGATCATTTATCAACACGATCAGTGAATGATGAACAATATCGCGTAGAACACGAAAGGAAGCGTGCTGTAGAAGCCAGGCCACATTGATAAAGTGGTGGGTACATTTATTGTTATCACCAAATGTGCACACAAAAATGCGGTAAACATAAATATTCATCTCAAGACTCAAGACCGCCAAGTTTTCTTCCAAGAACTGATTTCTAAAAAAACCACTTATCCAAATTTCCAATTTCCCCTAGTAGTTCACATTTAAACACTTAAGCCATAAATGGCGCCCGATGATTGATCGAATTTTGCACCAAGAATTAAAAAATCAAAAACAATTAAGACACCTAGAAGTGGCATGAACGAACGGAAACTGAGTCGCAATCGTAAGTAATTGCGTTGAAAAATGTCGAAAACCCTTAAAAAAAAAAAAAAATCCTAAAGTTCAGACGAAATAATTAATTAGTCCATCTTTTTTATCAAACGTTAAGTTAATGGACGCTTAAGTGCGGACGGTTTAGTAACTTTTCACGTGAAAATAGTTTTCAACACTTTTGCCTTAAATGTGGCCTTTATTTAAACGGCTAAACTATAATTAGCTTGTGGAGGCATGTGCGGTACAGTTTGAATGGTAGGTTGGAGAAGATTTGTGATTTGTGTTTGTTGGAAGGGGTCGATGGACATTTGTAATGTTTATGGAAACATTATATATTTTATTTTTTCTAGAAAAAAAATTAATTTGACTTGATTTTGAGATAAATTGCATTCGATATGCTTGAAGACCTCTAAAATTAAGGAACCAGAAATATATCCGCTTCATCAAACACTTTTATATATATAAAATATATAAAATAATTATTTTGGAACCAATTTTGAGACAATTTTGAGGCACGGTTGATTGATTTAACAAATTACATTTAAAATACTTGACGAGCTCAATAAATCAAGGAACCAACTGTGCATTTTCGAATAAATCGCTATTTATTATTTTTATATAATTTTTTCTTAAACAAATTTAAGACATTTTGAGATATTCGGGTTCAATTGATAGTTGCATCGAATTGCATTCAAACTTCTGAATGAACTGAAATATTGCGGAGATTACATGTGTCCAGTTGTCATTTCCTTTATTTTTTCCAACATTGATTGAAGCGGAAAGAAAAAAATGTTTTCAATAGAAATTCATTTCTTTCCACAACTCGCACGGCAATAAATTGTAAAAGTGTTATCCGTCCATCAGTGTCTGTTTTCAATTCGAATAGCATTTAAATAAAGCAGACAACACATTTATTTTTTGTTGGTTCCGGACACCAACAACCAACACCAGCGTAAGTTAAATCTCAATTCGGAAAAATCTGAAATATTCACATTTCAAGTGTGCACCATTGTGCATGGACGGCGAGTATTGGCACTCAGTCACAAAACGATATCACAGTCCGTGTGTGGTTTACCTATCACACTGTTCCCTGTCCACCCCCGCCCCAGCACATATGTAGTTTTCCCAAACCGACTGACAATTTATATGAAAGCGCACTTACTACATATAAATTGCCAGAGAAACAGTAGCAAAAAAAAAAAAAATGAAATAAATAAATAAAGCAGACCAGGACGACTGTATACTTTGCCCTATGTTTTCGGTACTTTTTTGGAGTCTGGCAAAATTTATTGATCACTGGCTGTGTGTGCAGGAGCAGCAGCAGCCGCACCAGCAGAAGTAGCAGACGACAAACGAGCAGCAAAAGAGTGTCCAAAAGTGTATTCGGGCAATGTGTGCGGTGGTTTTTCGGTGAAGTGCGCCCACCCCCACCGAGCCAGGACAATTTGTATGTCTGAACGGTGTGATTTGTTTGCTTTTACCGATTTTGTTTGTTTATTAGGCAACACATTCGTTTTTCGTGTTTTTTTTCCTTTTTCCTGCACAAAATGTCTGTAACTTAATTTGGAAGAAAAAAGAAAAGTTTCCTATCTCATCGTCATCTCACAAAAGTTTGCCAAAAAAGCGAGACGAACAAAACCACTAACTGCCGGCAAAAGGAATGACTGCCGCCAGTGATGCTGGTAATTCTGAATGTGCCCAGGTGGGCGAAGAGTGCACACGATGTATCGCACATCCTTCGTCTTGCCACTAGTCGTGTGTGTCGGCTACAACACAACTCTTCTTGCTATGGAATATCCTTTTTGAATGAACACATCGTGTGTGCTGTTTTCTATGAGTACACATAGACTTCCCTGCTCTCTGGCAAAAAAAAAAAGAAGAAGGTAAAGCGACCTTTCCTCTTTCATGCCGGGTGGAAGATACCACAGAGAAGGGCAAAGATGAACGTGTGTGTATAAATCTTTAATGCCGGCAAGCGGAGAAGAGGTAAAAAATGCAAAAAAAAGGAATGGGACGTAGAAAAGGGAGCAAAACCTATACTTTTGAAAATTCTTTAAAAATAGAATGCTCGTATCCTCTTCATCGTCGTCTCAACATTTGATCCCCATTCAGGGCTTCTTTTTCGGGCGGTTTTTACTTCTCTTTCAAGGGTAACCATAGTAACCACGAGAGTGCAAAAAAAAAGTCGAACTTTTGTTCACCATTTCAAAAAAAAACAAAAAAAAAAATCCGTAAATATTTGAGTTCTTTTGAATTTTTGCACGTGATGATGGAATATCCTTGAAATGGCAAGAAAGCCGGCATTATTCAGCAATCAGCAAATTCAAAGGACGAACCGGAAGTTAGCCATCAAAACGCGAGACAGCAGCAGCAAAAATATAAGGAAAACCAAAAAAACCAAAAAAAAAACCACTAAAATTCACACTCACCTTTCACAATTTTACAGTCGCAACGATTGAAATCCGAAATTTCCACAATGCCCGGTATTCTCGTTATCCTTTCGTTATCTTTGTAAATAAAATCAAAATTTTGTCTGTTTTTGTCTAGATTGTCGCCTCTTTTAACAAAAAAAAATTAAAAGAAACTAAAAAAACTTTGTTCACCTCGATCACACACTCGGCTTTAAACTGCACTGCACACGCACTGGTTTCAAAATTAACGTGAAAAAAATATGATGAAACTAACAATTGTTTATCGGTCGGCGGCGGCGGCGACAAGAACACAAAATCTTTTGGCACTTTTAGCACAAATTTTGAAACACACAAAATTCTCGAAGGATGTATGTGTCCTCCCGAAGTCCCCCGTTTTGTGCGGCGTGCGTTATTTGCGTGTATTTGGGCGGCGTGGGGTGGTGATGTGAGTAGTATCCTTTTTAGTGAATTAAATTATTTATAATTTATCCATGCGTCGTGTGTGCGAACAGAACAAGGGTACGGTCTATCTGCTGTACACCTCCTGAAGCTTAGAAGGGAGAAAATATTTGTGTTGTATTGCAAAGATAGATAACGAAGATACAACCGCTTCATTTAGTTCAAAGAGACTCGGAGTAATAACTTCTCTACGCTTATTTATATAGCCTCTACGGGGCAAGTGGAGAAAAGCTACTAATTCAGAAAGAAAGAAAAAAAGTGGGGAGGCAAAAAGAACACACACTTTGGCCGTCGTGCCGCACCGCACCGCACCGCTGGATGGTAGTCGGTACTCAGTATTCGGTAGATGGTTCAGTGTGTTGGCTGGCTGGCTGTATGCTGGTTTGATGCGTTGCTTGATACGTTCATTGGTTCATGGTTAGATGTCGGCGCGGCGTATCTGCTGCTGTGGTGGATGCTTTGACCGTAGTTAGCCGAGACTGAGAGGAGATGATATCGGTTCGATGGTGTTCGGTATGACAACTGGTCGTTGCTCGGTGTCGCCGCTCGATGTTGTGACGGAGTTGTTCGAAGTCTGATGGGTGTGTGTGTGCGCGCGAGAACAACAAGTTGTGTGTGACTGAGTGAACCTGAGAGCGCGTCATGGTCACGTACCGAGCACGGTAGTCGGTAACTATGGTGATTCAGTGAGATGAAATGTTTGCGTTTGGGGAGATTCGTTGAAGCCGAAGAGTGATGACGATGCGATGGTTGGCATTGAACATGGACCAACTACAGTACAAATCAGAAAAATGTACGATACGATGAACAGGGTTACCTTTTGGGAGTATCTGACTCTGGTTGCGCCGCGGCGCTGCTGCACGTTAGATACAGATGATGCTTCATTTAATGGTATTCTGCGATTGACTGTGGTACCATGCGGATGCCAGTGTGAGGGATTTATTTCAGTTTTATTTTTTTTTCTGTCTTCGTCTTTCTCTGCTTTAGTCGCGTGCTTGTTTGTTGCCTTGTCGCAGAGTGCAAGGTGGATGAAAGAAGGCAAGCAGCATTTGAAAGTTAATTGTGTGGATGTGTTGTGTGGAGTTTAAGGATACTTTTGTTCAAGGCAATTGGGCAGAGGCTGTGTGCTGTGATTGTGTTGTGCATGCACACTTTACACTGTTCGTTCGAGTAGTGCTCAGCTTCACAGTGCACGTACTTGCATTCAGTTCACTTGGTATTTAATTATTTTTCTTCTCTCTGATGAACGAATGAAACGAAAAGAAAAAAATGAATGAATATCCAATAAAACCAGGTCTGAATTTGGATATTTGCAATTATTATAATCAGTTGGGGAGCTTGTAGTTCAAGGTCTAGCGGAGATTCGGTTGCGATTTATGTATGCAAATGCATGCGTGCCCAGCGAGAGAGGTTGTGATGCATTTTAGTGATCATCATTGAATTGAGAATGAGGCAATCCGTGAGATTGTGTTTATATTTTGGAAATGTGCTTTTCTGTTGAGTTGTAATATGCTGATGACTTGTGTTTTTTTTTTGATTTTTCTGAGTTCCCCTCAACGAAACAAGTACATTCGGGGCATATGCTGATTATGTCCTCAAATTAGGCGAATTCCGTCTCGCAGATTAGATTGATGGACTTTGAGTGTTCTCCGTGGGAGGAGGGAGGGGAAATAACGACGAATTGAGAACATGTTCAGATATCAGGCATATTTGCATATTTATTGTGTTCTCAATCAGCATTTAATTTATTATAATTCGTCGTGAAATAACCCATTTATTTGCCTCTAAACAGATGACTTATCTTAATGAAATTCCTGAATTCTATTACGCGATATACCATCATCACCTCTTCACTGGAAAAGGGAACCTTATTCTTTTTGCTTTTCCACACCGCGAGGCCCAACCCTTAAGGTCCGATCATAATTGAATTATGTAAACAAAAGCTTATGTCAGTGCTGAGCGAAAGGTAGCCAGAATCATCGTCAAAATATGAAAGAAGCACAACTGGATCTCGGGACGTCAGCATAATGTCCATCACTAATTGTCATTTGCGTGCGTGGAGAGCGATTGAGTTCGCTTTCACCAGAAATCAAGTTTGATGTAGTGAGATAGAACTACTTGCCGCTTTTAAATTTGTTGACAGCTCTTCCATATGGCATTGTACCAATCAGAGAACACGTGTAAATATGAGACGATATGTGGTTGATCGTGATTAACTCTCAAAATATTTGTAATTATGCGTCAAATCGTCGTCGGTGGACAAGGGGACTAACTTGTTTTAGTTGATTTCTGGCTTCCACTTAAGTAAGGAAAAATGAACGAGACTTAACGAAACTGAGCAATTTCGCTCTATTTGACTTAGTTTCCTTGTATGGTGACGTTGAGAGTGACGGAGAGTGACGTTGACAAAAGGGAGTAAATGAACTGAAATTCACGCTGCGGTCTTGTTCGGTTTGACAACCTCTGACGGACGGGTGAAGTCGAGGGGGTTTCAACAGCATTCAACGAAATTTGATGAAATCTCTCGATTTCGGTCAGACTTTGGTGGGAACATGGTATTAGTTGAGTCTTAGGCCCCTATTGCAAGTGTCGATTGTCGATTGAATCGGTAGTCGACAAATTTCGTCGACTGAAATCTACTTTGGTATTGTGTGACTCAGTCGACTGAGAATCGTATTATTGTGAATTAAAAACGTTCATATTACGAACTTGTATAACTCTGACTGTTGTGGATATCAAATTTCTCAATTCGTGATTACACAGACGTGAGAAGCACACGTACTTTAGAGAGAGCGAGAGCGTGTGAGGTGAGGCCCCTGAGTTCGAGAGAGTTCATGGGACGGCTTCTCCGGTCCGTTCACAGTGTGTGTGTTTCTTATGATCAGAATACCAAACTCAACTGTCGACAATAGTCGATTGATGGTCGACAATCGACACTCGCAATGGGGGTCTCAGGTTGGCAGTCTAATGTCTTTATTAAGAAGAACGTACTTTTCATGCAAGATTAACGGCAACATTAACATTCCTTCTCAACAACATCGATCGCCTGCATCATCAACATCTTCGAAAAAATCGCTCTACTAGAATGGAAGTCAGACAATCAGACGATGGACAAGCCTCTGCGAATTTACAGAGACAAATGAAGGGATGTAGGTGTACACTCCAATGAGCTCAGTAACTCGAAACTTCACAACTAATGCAGCGTCTTCCAGACAGAAACCGTAGCCATCAAAGAGGCCGTGTCCCGGCTCAAGAACAACAAGTCATCAAGTCCGTGGCTTTTAATATAGATCTCATGTGAGTTCTGGGACACTGCGACATACCGAGCAATTCCAGAGCAGATGAACTCGCTTGGCTTCGTGCAATCTGTTCTTTATCACTAGTAATCCCCTCTAAACCTCTCGACACAGTCTAGAATGTTCTAAAAACTTATCGCCTCCACTTCTCGTAAAATGTTCTAGCTAACTGAGTATGAACAACTACCTGTAGGTGTAGGAGTTAGTCAATCCTCGTGGTGTCACAATGGGTCTATACTGGCCTAGTTGTGACTGCTGCCAGCCACTTTAATCTAACTTTACTCTCAGTCTCGTAAGGCGCAGTGCTTCGTCCACTTCACTAGAACCCGGAGCAAAGATTTGATTTACTGAGAGACTTAAAAGACCATGCAACCGATGAGCTTTCAAAGGTCCTAGAAGCCTAGAAGAATGGGATTAGTTTGACAAAAAGAGGAGGCAAAACTGCGACAGAAACTACGGCGCTTGTTTGGATGCGGATTTGTTGTTCAAGGCAGACTTAGGCGAGAAGTTGTAAGCTTTAAACAGATAAGCGAGCGTTTCATAACAGTCAGCATCAAGACTACTTTCGGCAACATCAGGCTAATCTGTGTCCACGCCCCAACGGAGGAATGATGACCATAGCAAGGATGACTTCTATGATCTCCTAGAAAAAACACATGTATGATCAATGTCCCAGCTATGACACCAAGAGCAAGCTGATCGTGTCTATCTGGAGAGGCTTGTTGGCTGAAGCCCAAGTCCATCCTGGATTGTAGCGGCCGAAGAAGAAGTAAGTAGCTCCAAAAGAAAGAAAGTCTCTGGACAACTTTGAAACATTTGAGTTTGGCATTAAACTCTTTTGTCTAGAATGTAAGGCAAAGTAAGCCTTTCGATGACACTCTAATTTCACAAATTGTTGATGGCTTGAAGAGCCTACAACGACTTCACTTAGTCAGTCTCTTTGATTGTCTAACCACAGCATAGTGGTTAAATTTTAAGGGCCGATATTGATTTTGAATAAAACACAAATTATTTAGGAAATTATTGTCATTTCTTTTTATTATGATAATATTGGTATGGTTCAATTATGTATGGAACAAAATATCGGACAAATGGCCGCGAACTCGGCGGCACACCTCCATCCGATGGTCCAAATTTTCGATGACGCTGAAGCATAATTCTATGCCGTTAATGTGCCAAATTATATATATATTTAGCTCTTGAATTGTTGCTGGCTTATCGACGTACACCTTTTCTTTCAAATAACCCCAAAGAAAAAAATACAATGGTGTCAAATCACATGATCTTGGCGGCCAATTGACAGCACCACCACGTGAGATAACACGGCCATTGAATTTGTCGCGCAAAAGATCCATTGTTTCGTTAGCTGTGTGGCAAGTAGCACCGTCCTGTTGAAACCACATATCGTCCACATTCATATCTTCCAATTAGGGCCATAAAAAGTTCGTTATCATTTCACGATAGCGAACACCATTCACAGTAACTGCCTGACCGGCCTCATTTTGGAAAAAATACGGCCCGATGATGCCGCCAGCCCATAAACCGCAGCAAACAGTCACTCTTTGTGGGTGCATTGGTTTTTCGACGAGGCAATTCAAGAGGCCTCTCGCTTACTGTGAATGGGTTTGGAAGATGGTTCTTCATTCTGCACACAGGTTGGTATATTGCCCCTTACGAAGCCAAGATTATAAGCATCGACGTTTAATGGGCGGAAAGGTAATTTTGTGACAGAAATCACAATTCTGATGGATACGTAGTGTCTTTGATACACGTAACGTCTAGTACACCTCAAAGATCCTAGGAGCTAAAATGGGTCCGGATTCTGTCGTACTGCCCGCGACGTGGATGGTGAAACTCATCCCACGCAGACTTCCTCAGCAGTTTGAGGAAGGTGACCAACATCGACATCAATCCGCGCACCCGCTTATTTATAAGGTTCAACTGGTTTAAGTATAGGCTTAAGTATGGCTGAGCAGGCAGCCTCTGGAACGTGACCTCGCCGAAGACTTTGGGTTGTATTCGAAAATACTCAAATCTCATGCTTATATGAGTTCAGCAAAGTCTCATTCCCTGCGGTCTAACGCTGACTGAAAGTTACTAAAAGTGAGATGAACTTTCCAACCAAACAACAGAAGAATTTTACTCAAAAAATGTCGAATCATTGCAAAGACGCACTAAAGTTTACAGTCTGAGGCGAGCCTAGGCATCAACCATTTCAGCAGATTCCGTGGAATGAAGCAGGTAACGTTAAGAAATCCAGTTGCAATGTCCCAAGCCCTTCATTGGCAACCCAAATGCAACCAAAATCCGTGCCGACGACGAAATTCTGCAACACTGCCGCTGTCAAAGATCTAATCACATCTGCGCCAGATAAAAGCAAACAAACTCAATGCTCTGTGCCGAAATGTCTTCTCGGGGATAATGTTCGTTAAACACTTGAACTCGTCCATTGAACATGATCAACAGAATTCCAATCCCCGTGTTCGGCATGCGTTTTGTCCAAGATGTGCTCCGGCTTGTCGGATTATTTTCAAACAGTTCTTGGTATCTTGTATTCTGGCCAGGCCCAGCCAAAGGGACAAATGACCATTTGTAGCATTTAGAGACTACAACCTTTGAAATTCTAAGAAGAGAGACTTTTCGGACACGTCCAGCTATTGGTGTTTGCGAAAATGATTACACGACGGCTACGATAGACATGCCGAAACGAACACGATTTGTGAGCTGCGATCGAGGCGCGGTGATCCATGAGTGAGAACGGATGAAGGGACGCAGCGATGAACACGTGAGCGAAGATGTTATGCACAGATGCACATGTGTGTAGGTACATTCCCTTAGGATGCGACGACGATGACCATGGTTGTGGTTTTTGCAGAATCTTGTCTTGTTTTGATGAACTTCTGGTAGCAGTTCTTCTTGTTGCGATCGTTGATCGCTTGCATGAAGGTCATGTCTGGTGTGTGGAGGACTAAGCCATCAACCTGCTGCGTGAAGGTCAGACGAAGACATGGTTCATGGCAGTTCGGAGTGCTGTATTACACAGATTTTACAACGAATGTACACGCAGACGGAGATCTGCTTGAGAATGGGTTGCATGCAATTCGACATGAGCTATTGATTGATCGAGAATGGGATTTGCCTTGAATTTTGGAGGCAGAAGATTTCGTTGATTTTTGACATTAGGTGCGAATGTTTTGATTTTTCTTCTTTTGATCGTTAGCTTACGGGAATTCTTGGAATCTGTGCTAGTCAACGGTTACATTTGGGGATAGGAGGCAAACATTGAACGATTAACAACTCTTTTCTTGAGACTTCCACTTTGGTTTTGGCGATGAACCTGAGCCTCAACCAACAAGCCTCCTCGTTCTTCGGCCAGCCACCTTCAGTTGCGCACGTTGTTAAGGTCGTACTCCACTTGCGTCGGCAACATTAGATGTGGTAGTCCCTCTGTTTCGTTATCCTACTCGGAGTCGAAAGCTCTTCGGGACAGAAACAAGTTGTCCATGCGTTTCCTGTTTATGAACTGAAACTCAAAATAAAACTAAGCACTTTATGGTTGACAGCAAAAATCAGTCAGACGGAAATATCATCTCTTGTCCATTAAAATAGGAGATGATTAACTTGGAAATTGATTATTTAGCTGCAATTGATTCCTCCTTGGTAATCTTCGTATTTTTCTAAAGTGTCTTCCAATATGGACTTCGGAACTTTGACAGTTAATAGCGGCCATATTGATGAAGCTACATCTGTCAAAGTGATTGTCATTTCTTCAGCTTGTTTTCCCAAATCACCATGGACAGACATATTTAGCATTCAACATCACTTGCAATTGATTAAATTGCTCGGGGAACGTTCTGCCCATTTTAGAGTCGTCATATTTGTGGATGAATGGGTACGTCAACAAACAAATTTGTCGAATTAAGGACGATACCAATCCACATGGGATCCAAGAGCGTCCAATGCATCCCGAAAAAGTCGCTGATTTGTGTGGATTTTGGGCTAGTAGCTCTTTTTCTTTGAGAATGTCGTTGGCCAGGCCGTCATCAACGTCAACGGCGAGCGCTTTGGTCGATGATTACCAACTTCCTTTGGCCTAAATTGGATGATGTAGACACCAAAGACATGTGGTTTCAACAGGACGGCGCTAAGTGCCACACAGCTGAGGCCACATTGCAATTTTCTGAACGAGTCATTCGAGGGCATGGCCATCCCACGTGGAGCTGCTGTGAACTGGCCACCGAGATCGTGCGATTCGATCACGTTTGAAGTCTTCTTGTGGGGTTAACTGAAGTCGCAGATTCATCCGATTGAGCCACAAACCACATCGACCCTCAAAGCCAACATAACCCATGCCATTGGTAAAATTAGGGCTGATTTATGCGCCATCCATAGAAGCCGCGGTGGGTATCTTAACGATGGTATAATATAATGGCGTCGATAGGCCTTTCAAACGAATAAAAAATGTCGATGACAACTCACACACATTTTGTTTTATTTAAATTTAAAGAAAGGAAGCGCTTACTGAAAGGCCCTCTAAAAGTGAGTATACAGTCTGAAGTGGACTTTCCGGCTCTTTGTCCTGAAAATTCTGGCAATCTTTCACGGCATTCCTGGTTGTGTGAAATCCCTTTGAGAATGTACACCTGATATATCTTCACGGTAAGGCATTATGAATAAAATATGTACTCCAGGTTATTGAAAATTACTTACTTACTTCTACTTGCCATCGTTAATGGTTCTTGCTGCTTCCAGTCATCCAGACCAATGTGTCTTACGTCCGCGATGACTTGGCATTTATACCGGAGGTTCGGTCGTCCTCTATTTCTTGAATAACTGCTTGAGTTTAGAGAGGCCATGTGGATCGATTTGAAATGTTAGAGTACTATTCCCGTACAGATGGGATCGACTAAATGAACAGGAAACAACCAATCCTCGTTGGAGAAGGCACCGACTGTAAGTAATTTTATTTTCTTTTTTTGTGGGAAAAAAATAAAAATAGAGTTTAAGCTCAGACCCATTGAAGCTCATGCCAATGAAAAACTTAGTTGAAAATCTCCGTTTTGGACAGACAGATATTTTTTTAACTTCAGCATATTATGGGTAGCCTCTGATGTACTGGGCTTAAAACCGCCACTCAGAAGAAAGCGGTTGACCACGAGAACAGGCATGCATATTCAACGAACATACCGCATATCCACTTTTAAGGTGACGCTGAATAGAAGGCCGAGAGCGGTCCGTGACGTCTACGGTCTTCGAGGACCGGCTTCTCAAAAAGAAAGTGCACGAGAAGCGCGTGGTCGAGGAAATGAAGAGGTGTCACCGCAGGAATGGTATCCGAGATTTCTTTCAAAGGATAAAAGAACTACCCACTGGGTATAAATTTCGGGCAGAGGGTTGTCGCAGAAGAGTCGCAGTTTATACTACGAATCTGGAAAGATCACTCCTGCAAATTCTTAAACTGCGCTGAAGAAACCAATACCGCTGTCAGGCAGAATGATCCACTCCACACAATGGACGATGATATAAGAGTCTTATAGGTCTAGACTAAAGTCGAATAAACCTTCTGGCGCAGTGCTGTAGAACTTTGTAAGGTGTTAGGCCACTCTAAAATGTTTGATAAATCGATGTTCCCGAAGACCTCATGATGTCTCAATGTATTCTGGTCGGAAAAAATCTCTGAGTACGTGGATTTGGAATTTTAATACAAGGACATCCTTTCGCGAGCGCCCAAAATTTCAAACTCGTGTATCTTAAAACTGCAATTTTTAGTTGGCCGGTGACATAACTCAGACAATTTTCAACCGATTTACTTGAAATATTGAATATATCTTGATAAAGACATTGTCTATGGTAGCACGTAGGATATTGTTATATTCCATACTTCATTTGTTATTAACAATTATCTGATGATTTTTTAGGCTATATTTTCACTTTCCACTTTGCAAGTGCACCATTTGGCCAAACATTAATATAAACCTATGTACTTCTATAGCAGTTCTTACATAAAAATGGCTTATTATAATTCAAAAACTACTGGAGTTTTTTGTCCGGCCGTGTAAGCATCGCCTCTGAAATCTGATATGCAGTTTTGCGTCTGAAACCATTCGTGAGTAATCTGATTGGTCCTTATCACTGCGGTTTCAGGCCGAAAAAGTTCACCATCGGCCACATTTGAACACTAAAGCAGATCCCGAAAAAATACCCAAGAAATGCAAATCGACACCTACCACCTACTCGTCGTTTACGAATCCGAATGTGACAGCAATACAATGCCATGTCTAGTTTTGACACTCCGCCCAAACTCGTCAGACTGAGCTGGATGACTATGGAGAATTGTCGCTGCTTTATCAAGGTTCGCAACGAACGCACAGAGAGACCATCAAGATCAAAAAGGATTTATACAAGGCGACACGCTGTCATGTAACATCTTCCCCATCACTCTTGAGAAGATCTTGCAGAACTCACTCGCCAACACAAGAGACAAGAGCCACAGAATGTCAGAAGAATTTTTAGCATTCACGGACGACACTGACGTGTTTGGTCGAACACAGCGAGTCGTTAATGACGCTGGCATTTAATCGGAGATGGGCAAAATGGATTTATCGGTGAATGAGGGTAAAATGATGTATATGCTGTCTTAGTGGAAGGACACACATCATTGACGACTTGGCCGCAACGTCACTTGTCAAGATTGTCAAGGTCTTCGTCCACCTGCGCTCTCAAGCAAACAGCAGGAATTCCATTAGTATCGAGATTAAACGTAAAAGCGGAATAACTAATGGTAATCGGTGTTTCTTTCGGCTCAAGAAGCAATTGAGTTGTAGAGCCCTTTTTCGAAGGATGAAGTTGACATCATAAAACCCCATGGTCATGCCTGTCTTGCTTTATAGAGACAGGGACAATGTCAGGAGGCTTTGGTTTTGCGGTCAATCGTTGGTGCTTGCGTTTATGGAATTCGGAGAAGAAGATTCAACCACGAATTGTACGGGCGTAACACAGCGACAGGAACTTAGTCAGGCGTCCAACAACTGAGGAGTTTTTGGCATGTAGAGCCGTTGGACAACACTGCCCCAGATCAAAGAGTCTTCTACACCGAACAACACAATAGATGACGCAAAGGAAACCGATGACAATGAACGAATGACTTCAGGCAATTTGGCTTACCTAATTGCAAGCAGCTAGCTAATGATCGTGCCAGCTTCTTGGTTGATGTCCTGGTACATCCCGAACTGTGACACAAGGAATGAGAAGAAGATGAGGGAATAAAAAGCATCAGTCTCTCCTTAGTACTGTAAAACAAAAAAGACGAAATCTTCTCCTGACGAATGCAGTCCGAAATTATTCATTCATTCATTCAGCCTCATCGGACTGCCGTTTGTAACCGTCATAAAACTCGAGTTGGCCTCCACTCATGATCTTTTGGAATCTGACCAACTCGCTGACAGAAATCACAACTTATTCGATTTAAGTGACTCATTGAAGTTGACACTCCCACTACTCGATCTTATGCACAACTAGAGCAAGCAAGCAGTCGAGTTGCCGCATCCAACTCCGACAACAAGAAAATGTTTCCTTCAGAAACTAGACCCAAGTCCACTTCGGATTGTAGCGCCTCCCATTTATTGCTACCAAATGAGCTCCCCCCTGAATGCAGTCATCATCGATTTCACACGTTTTACAAGCGCCTCTTCGTTTCCTACTTCGCAGTCGTTAATAGGTTTGCCCATAAAAATGTGTTAATCGAGGTCTCCGAACTGGTTTGACTGAACGAACAGCTGACTGAATGTGTTTTTCTACAGTTAACTTCGCACCAAATGCCAAGTCCCATTTTTCTCACCTTTCGGCCGTTTCTCACGTCACTTTAACAACAATCTTCGATGTACTAAAATTTGTTTTTTGTTAGAATCTGACATAAATTAACGCCCACGTGTGGCGACTGTATTCGGAAGTTGATCCGAGAGCTGAGGAAGACAGATACGGTCTGTCTATGAGCTACGGGTTGGGTCATCAAAAAGAACAGCCATTCAATGATGGGGTTTTCGAATGACAGGTTCTGAGCACGACTGCATTTGTCATTTAAATTAACATAATTGGGAATTGGAAGAATCAGGCTTACCATAGACCGGCATTTAACGATTGCAGCGATTTCAATGATGTCAGTCGGATTGGGGCTGCAATGGCTACACTGAGAATATCGATCGAGATGTTGGAGAGCATTGCAGGCAGAACTGAGTCCAAGCTGCCTCTGCTATTGTTCAACGTTCGCCCTGTGGTGGTGTACGAGTGCGGTGATTGGAACCTGACCACCAGATTGTCCTGGAAACGTCCAATCTGCAGGTCATGCAAACCCCGATCCACACTGCTGCTGATTTCTGGAAAAAAAGCAAGAAGTCCATCGATTTAAACGTCAAGTATGTACACAGTACACACAAATCTACCTCTGGGCAAAAGTGAACTTCGCAAATGACACCTTAGTGGTGATCGCCATTCGCAACCGGTGCTACTTGGGCTTGTCGAAATTTTTGGGGTCGCCATTTGCGCATGGACACCAATGCTCCTGCTTAGAGGGTCGAATTTGAGGCTCCTGGTTCGAGAAGAAAAAAAAAGACCGAAACTCGGAGAATCAGCGTGACCAGAACCATTAACGATGGAAGTCATCCATGGCTCAGGCCCTGGCACTCCATGGATAGCAAGCCTGATAAGTAAGTATGTACCCACAGGGTGAATAGGCAAGTGCTCTACACTCTACACTGCTCTACACTATCATGCCTAGTTCTGGCAATTCCGTCAAACTCATCAGGTTGTGAAGAATGACAATGCGAAGATCTTGCTCCTCCATCAAGGTCGGTAAAGAACTCACCGACATCATCATGTCAAAAAAGTTTATAGACAAGCCCTCATTCTTGAGAAGATCATGCAAAACTCAATGGTCGCCATTAGCGGCCCGATCTTCCAGAAGTGCGATCAGCTATCGATTGAGTAACTGGCCGAACGCAACGAGTCGAGAACTCAATAAGCACTGAGGGCCATTTTGAAACACAGCTCTGAACGTTGAATGTTGCGTGAGCATTGAGTATCATCCTGCGGCATTCAGGAACATTACCAATTCGTTGATGTTGCAATCTGACCATGTCTTCCTAGATATTACACAGTTAGTTAACCGAGACCATCTAAGGCGTGTCATTTTCAAGAAATGTGACGTAATTCGTGGTTTTACTAGTCCGAGGCAAGTTTGCAGCGTAAGTACTGTATTAAGACCTAAAGCCACTAAGCCGACAAAGATGGGTGCGAGCGAATGAGGAAAACATAGCCGCTGTAGCGGCCACTACCGAAGAAGGCCAATAAATGTCGATTCGACGTCGATCAGCTGAATTGGGCATCGCCAGAGAGTCGCCCGGCTTTATTTTGCGGCTGGATTTGGGCCTACATCCGTATATAAGTGTGCTGATGCAATAATTGAAGAAGGACGACCAGAGACAACGCCGCACAGTAGTCCCGAAGTGGAAAAAAGTACCCAAAGTGTCGGCCAAATGGTTTAGGTTTTTCTATTCTGCAAATATGAGAACCTAGAAAGCCAACATTTTGGTGATTTTTGATGATCCGTTTCGTGGTACCGTTAGCTCAAAGTTGGAACTTTGAAATTTACAAAAATGTACGTATTTTTTAAGCAAATTTGATGTTGCATAATTCTTAAAATTAGGTACTTTGGAACCAAGTGATGTATTTGTTTTAAAGGACATACATTCGGCCTTCAAACTGCATCAATAGTTTTTTTCATTTTGCTTCCCAATTTTCTGGACTAGGCTTTTAATTAAGGCAACCTTTTGAAGAGGTTATTTCAATGTTTGATGGGCTGCAACAAAAGAAATTTAAGATTCTATGGCGGGAGACCAACAATTTCTGAAAGCTGGAAGTATTCTCTATCGACGGTACAATGGGTTGGGAACAAATCTCCAGAACGAGGCATTTAAATGGAGCAATGTCGTGCATTTTTCTGCATTTTCAAACGAATTCTCTTGCAATGTATGTGTTGTACAAATGCAATGTGAGAGGCCATGGAACGCCATGAGTTCGCTAATTGGGAAAAATGAAAATGGAGTCCTATCTTGGAGTCGTGGAGATGGCCGGTGATTTTGGCCAAGAGATCATCTTATCGGACAATTATCATTTTTCAGCGGTCATGTTAGCAAAATGTCGTGTCGAAAAACTGCCGTCATTGGAGCGAACATAATCCACAAGTGTTCGGACATGACTTTGGAGTGGCTTATGAAATGGTGGCATCATCGGACTATATATCTTTTGAAATGAGGAAGGAGCCACTGTTATCATCAATGGCCTCGGTATAGAGCCATGTTAATCGACTTTATGTGGGCAGAGCTCGACAACATCGATATAGCAGAGATGTGGTTCTAAAAAGTCGGCGCAATACAAGCGACGCAAGTCTTGACTGGGTTATTGTGGCGAGCCTCCAAAATTATCCACCGTGATCTAGCGACCTGACACTTCTCTTTTATTTTGTCTGGGGCATCTGGACGTCAAGTACTTAGTCTAAGCTAACAAGCCATCCTCTTTGGACGAGCTCGAGGCAACATTCGAGACGCAATTGTCGGAATTGGACTGAGTCATCAAAAACTGCCGACCGCTCCGACCGCTTAAAGCACCCGACCGCTTGAAGCACTGCCAGTAAAGTAATGGCGGCCTTTTAATGGTCTGTTATTCAACACATAATGGCATGAACGTAGCTTCAAATTAAATCCAGAATCAACTTTATATCTCACACCGTTCTTGTTTTTTTAAAATATTTTTTCTTATCGTTCTTATCTGGTTAACCGATGCAAGACATTAATCAAGAGTCATCACAGACCTGCAACGTTGCCCAGAGACATATACAGTCCCAAAAAGCGGATGAAGAAGTCCTTGGTCTGTTCGTGAGAAACGATCTGCTTGCGATCTTTGGCCCAGTTTGTCTCAGGGGCATATGGGGGAGAAGATTCATTCCCGATCTGTACGGCTGTACAACCACATGTGCCAAGCCAGGCGTTTAAGCATCTAGCCTGGACAGTCTTCGACATGAACAATTTCAAAAGCGGATGAAGATGTTCTTCGGGAGAGAAGTTATGCGTGCGATTTTTGCTCCTGCTGGCCTTGAGGGTACTAAGGTATGTGATAGGGTGCCCTGTCAGACCTTAAGCCCTTGGCTCACTTAGACCAACTTAATTTGCCTGTTGTGAGAAGATTCATCCACAAAATGTTCCTTAAGTCTCGCTATTTTCTTCTATCTTCTATTCTATGTATACCAACGCTTCATCGTCTTCGTATGGGGTTACAAGAGAGACTCTCCACTAGTAGCCATCAACATAAACGCGAGCGCCCTCTGCTGCGTCGTTCCACTCCATCAGAGTCTTTAAAATTTTCTAAGACGGTTCCCAACAACAATGTGTTCACACTTCGTTCCAGTTCCAACCAGCCTGAAGCGTCACCTCCCGCGATGTTTTCCGCCTGCCATTGGGACCAATTTGAATCGCGAATTCAATTTTGGAACACCCTTCAGTTTACTACCGAAAAGTAACCACTTCTCCGAAGAAGTCTGATTTCAATCAGAAAACACTGCCCACCCGTGCATATAAAGATTGCACTGATAATTCAGAAGACAGTCAAGATTCTGGGGAAAAAGCAACACTCATTCTGTGGTCAGAGTGCCCACTGATGATCTGATGAATGTTGAGACCGGCGCCTCAGTGGTAATTGGCCAGCCTTCTGGTTTTGCCAGTCAACCAACGCACGCACTGAAGCTCCGTGCACATGGAGTTGCCTTTTGTGATTGCCTCTCGATTCTCGAGAGTCAAAGAACTCTTAATCATTCAAATCCGGCACAGCATTCGATCCCCCGGCCACAATCGCAGATATGTCATTCCATCTATAGTCGGTCTCACGTGTCGCCTCAAATTAACAAGACAAAGACATCAATGGATCTTCGACATCATCGCACGGAATTTCACAAGCGAGCAGACGTGCAAATAGAGATCGTTGTCTCAAATGAAAACGAGTGTTAAGTCAAATAGAACAAAAAAGAAAACAAAAATGTGCGTGTGAAGGGGTATTTTGTTGAGATGAAGGCAGATTGGATGGGTCTTCAAAGTGCCAGGAGTCGTTGTGTGAAGGTCACAGAGTCAGTTCAGACAATCTTAACCTACTCCCTTTTGTGTGTTCGTCTGGCTACTGACAGAGGAGCTGGAGGGGCGTGACTCCAGCCCACACGTACTCAAGCTCAAGCTCAGCGAACAGGAATACCCTAAAAGTGATTATTCCCAAGCCCGCTCCTTCCAATCCAACGTGCAGAATGAATCCAGAGATCTTCTCACGCTCCACCAGCCAAACCGGAAGGAACCTGCGACTAAAACCGGATCTCAAGTAGACACACTTCTGCACTCGTCCTAAAAGGGCGAAACATAGCAGGCGCCAAGTTCGGCCACGCCGCTAAGCATATCCATTACAGACGCAGAGGTCAAAGACATCGGAAAACATCAAAGGGGATAGAGACCAGCTCAGCCGCGTCAAGCTGATTTCGGGGTCTTAACTCACTGCGCAGCGAGGCACTGACCGCTCTCCTGCTGGGGGCAAGCAGAAGGAACCATGTAACTTCCCATTGTTTTGCTCATTACACCGAAGTGTCTCGGCGCTAAGAGAGGCTCTAGGCGCTGACCTTAGTACAGCGAATCCATTCCCCGCCCAGCCAGAGAGCCCCATCTTTAGGCCTGATTAATCACTCTCTGCTTACTTTAAGGCAATAAATCAACAAAAAAGCAAAAAAAAAAAAAAAACCACCACCATCCGCGTCTTGGCCAAGCCACCTTTAAACTTCCTTAAGTGTACCTTTGTCCACTCCCGAATTATACTTCAAATTCCGAGAAATGGGCTTAAAAATTCGTGTGCCTCTTTCGTGCCCCGCCTCCTCGTCCAGCAGCACCATCGAAAAATCAAAGATTAAAGCCTGACTGAAGATCCTCTTACTGTGAAGGCTTAAGAAACAAGTCCCACACTGCGTCCACTCACTTATGCTCCGATATTTATGTGTCGTTGCCGAGCATGTCCACCGCCGGCAAGCCGACCAGCGCGAGTTACATTGCCCAAAGTTCATTGATTTCCAGAAAGCGCGTCCGAATTGAAAATTGAAAGTTCACAAAGAAGAGAGAGGGAGCAAAAAAATTGTCCACCATCGAAGGCGCTACATGCGATATGACTTAGAGACGTTAAGTAAAGCATTCGACAGCAGCGATGAGTTGCAAAATTATTAAGATAAACAAAACTGCTCCGACTGGTGGCTGCTGCTGTTGTCAAGATACGGCAAGAAACGAGAAGCAAACGAAGACATGGATATTGGATACACGGGCGCACGGACACCGCTCGTTCGTTCACTCAAGGGGCCAAGTACTCTTCTTCAATGTCACATAAATCTATTCCCACGCCGTCGCGCTCGGTCGGAACCACAGTCGGAGTCGGAGTAGCAGTCGGACTTGGCGTGAACGAGTGTATCAGTGTCTGGGCGCTCGGATAATTAATACCGGCATGTGTAAAGCGATCAATTATGATCCATTATTTTGCAGAGGCCACAGGCGGAAGTGGACGGCAGGCATGCATTTGAAACATCGCCACTTCAGGCCATGCGATGTGCATGGCATCCGACGCGTCGTGGCACTGATGGGTCAATCAAAACAACAACCCGCGGCGTTTGGTCTCTCGACTCTCGACTCTCGACTCTCGATGAATGTTTGCTCGCACAACGAGAACCGATATCTTCGTCGCAGACGGCGAATACAATCGACGCGTAATTAGATGGGTAAACAGAGGGGCATGACCGGCAGCTGGTGGTTATTTGCTGCGACAATTGAAGATCAATTAATCCCTCAAGGCTGCATGAATTCGGCAAACAGAAACGGTGTTCTTATCGTAGCTGCGAAGGAGGGGGGTAGGGAGGGGGAGGGAGGGCTCGGATGATTAATGCAAGAAGTCGGTAGTTCCCCTCTCACAGAGTCATGACTTCGACGAAGTATCAAAACAGACTTGATGCGCCTTGAAGTGTCTTGCTTTTTTAATGGATTATTTTCGTGAGCTGACGTTATCTGATGGATGGTCAGCTCACAGCTATTTTGGGCTGGAGTGCTGAGAGGCGGGAGTCGCACTGACGAATCAGCAGGGGCTTAAAGCAGTTCTTGGAATCCTTCATTCTGGTCCTTCCAATTGTTTTCAGGTGAAATTGTCCACCGTAATGACGATTTTAACTCGCGGAGGGCCTTTTGCAGCAGCCATTATTTCGGGTAGTGGAACCAGTCTTGGCTGGAGAAGATTCTGCGAAGCAGTCAAGAGCATTGCCAATGACTTGCCGGAGGTGCAAAATTTAAAACTTGGAGCTTGACACAGAATCGAGGAACACGGGGACCTCTGGGTGAGAATTTGCAGACCCTCTCGGCAGGTCTTCACGAATGGTTCTAAAACGGATGGTAATCCTTCTAGATTTAAGCCGTCATCTTTTCCAGAGATTGCCTGACTATTGAACCACGTTCCAGCTGGTCCGATGTGGCAACAGCGGAGTCACTGGCATGGCTTAAGAGGAAGGTAAGATCAGCTTCAAGTAACAAGCTACATCCGCCACCGTGGTACATATCTGGCCTTTTGTACTTGTGTGCGCCATCTTGGACACGGGCGTCCGCTGTTGTGTTGACCAGTCTGTCCCTTCGCTTTACATGGCATAGTCATCTTAGGTTAGGCTAGGTGCTAGATAGGCAGACGGGTGTAAGCCACGTCTCACTTAGGACCTACCGGACCCACTGTGCTGCCCGTTGGTGGATAGTATTCTCTTTACTCCCTTTCCGTACCAGGCATCTTTATATGTTGTTCAGTAGGCTTGTATAGTTCACGAATGAACTAGTTCGAAAAGTGCTGTAACAAGTGAACTAGTTCAAAATGTTATTTTATTTTAGTTCAATTAGTTCAGTAGTTCAACATACTCTACTCTGCATACATGTAATTCAGTAAGAATAACTGAACTAACCTGAACTAAACTGAACTAAACTGAACTAAACTGAACTAAACGCAACTAAATTTAGTGCTTTGCTTTCTGTGTCTTGTGTGTGTATAGGCTTTCGGAAACTGCGACCTTCTTCATGCTGGTCGGTGGCTTAAACCATTTTGTTTACACATCAAAGGAGAGATTCGACCGAAGCCTAGGTTGGCCTTCTTAAGTCTTACTTGACTGTTCATGTTTCCATATCGTTAGAGAGCGCTATCTCTGTGCTCCGACATTTGACAGCTGATCTGCATCCACCCCAAAATGGTCTCTTTAAACACATAAGTACCGATTTTCCAGCTTTAATATGAATACCCAATTTGGTGTACTAGCCAAATTTGTTCGCTGTCTGGATTTCAACTCTTCGCGAGGCGATCAGTCGGAACTCCGCATAAGTTAGTGAGTCATATGCGAATAGACAACAGTTAACTGTGTTGGTTGGAGGCGGTTGATCTGCCGCGTAGATGTTGAAGAGCATGTGTCCCATCGATCATCGTAGCATTGCCGGTGGTGTGTGTGAAGGGAATTTTAAAAATTTATGCGTAAATATGCCGACCAACCGGCGAAAATCGCACAAGACCCAATTTCGTGAGCAGTGACCTACATTGAACTAAATGAACTAGAAAAAAGGAACTAGTTCAATAAACCGATTTGAACTAAACTGCGCGCATTCTGGACTGAGCTTAATTGCACAAGCCTATTGTGTTCCTCACGCCCTTATGAATCTGAAAAGAGATATACAGGTGGAGTCTGTCGTTTTTTGTACTGCTCAAATTGAGCCACATCATCCGAGTGGTGTCGCAGGTGGTTAGAGAGTTCCATTTTTCATTTGTGGACTCCATGATCGTCTACTCCACTTTTTTCTTGACATCCGCAAGAGGTGACTTGATTGCCCGGGATAGCTCCGTTTCGGCCCCTTTCCTGGGACCCAGCACTGTGCAATCGAGTGCTGTTTGTTGAGAAAGACTTTGTCTACTTAGGATCCAAAGTTAACTCAAGTAATGACATCCCGCGGAGATAGAACGAAGGAGATCACCCAGTCGCTCTATTTTTGGGCATGAAAGTCAATTGAGGAATAAAGCCCTCTCTCGAAGAACAACGTGTGACACTGAAGCATGGACACTAACCAAAGCAGTCGAGGAGATTCCAGGTCGTTTCGAGGGGAAATTTCCTTCGTATTATCTTGGGTCCCGTATATACTAATGGTGTTTGGCGGAGACTGAAGGACGAACTGTGACATCGATCTGATCAAACGAGTTCGAGTCTGACGTCTCAGATGGCTAGGTCATATGGAGCGAATGGACACCAATGCTCCGGCCCGGAAAGGAAGTCTGCCACCAGACTAAGCTACCATATGTGTAGATGGTTCTGACAATCGCTGTGCAGATTCAGGACAGTTTTGGTTTTGATAGTTGCCAGTTGTGAAGGACGGAAGTCTCATCTATTGGGTGGAGCATGCTGCTTGCCCACTTTATTTGAGTAGACAATCTAGTTTACTACTCTGCAGAAGTAGCTCCTCCAAATGCTTAGAATCGACTGCGAGTCAATTGTCAGTTGTTCGGTAGTCCTCTGTCCGAACTTTATACCAACCATGGAATAGTTTTTCATAGAGATTTGGCATTCCTGCCAACGGACCTCTCTATACCCTTGATCGCGTGATCCTTTTCGCTTATCTTCTGTTGGTCTCTTGTAGACTTTGAGCATCGCGGGATGTGCTTACCTGAACTCAAGGTTAACCCAAGGATTGCTCTTCATCAGCGACATCATCTCAGAAGTCATGAATTCTTTGTCTGCAATACTCTTCGATTGGCTGGTCAGGCCGTCGGTAAATATGCTTGTAGTCAGTCTTCGTGCGCAGTCCGAACTTTTCGACGTCAATGGAATTATTCCTAGACTCTGATGTTGTCTAGAAATCCATCTTCTTACATTGGAAAGCATCCATGTTGTCTACTCGGAAGGTTCGGGATCAAGAATACTGGAGGAGTGTCTACCGTCGATCGCAATGTGATCTGTCTGGCTGATGGTTGATTGATCAAAAGATCGCCAGGTCCCGATGTGGAGGTCTGGGAACCTTGTGCCAGCTAGCGAGAGATCCCGCCCAGTGATTACCCAGAATATTTAACACCGGCCAAGTTGATGACTCTGGCAAATCTAGAATCGCATTAACCGAGCTTGATGTCGAAGTTGGTCCATGGATTCTGTGCTTCTTCAAGGAGATGTCTCAGCGGAGTGCTATGGACAAACCCCGTCGCAGGTTTGAACATACTCCTCAATCTTCCGCCGTCCCGGTAGGTATAATCGGCAGGCAGATAGCGGCTAGCACGGTGGTTAGACTTCTGGACACTCTATCGTCCTCGATTGATTCAGATCCATACATTAAACCCATACCGAGATGATCTTCTCAAACAGCAGCCCCTCAATATCTTGCTGGACGTCTATCCCTGAGAGAACTTGGCTAATTCTTCGCCGCCTCTATTCCAAGTCAACCTGGCCAACCAAGAATCATTTTAGTAATGTTCTCCAAAGAACAGGTACCAGGTAGCTCTTGCTGACGAAAGCTCTGAACAACCAATTGATCAGCTCCTCCGCCACCATCCCAAAAGATAGATCAACCCATCGTCCCACCCATCTTCGCGCAAAGCTACCCAACCAGATTCCATCCCGCGGAGGTGGGATTAGGAAGTTCATTGACAGAGGCTAAGTGCAGATGCGTGTGCTTCAGACACCGCTGTGCCAACGCTTTGGAATCCTGGCCGCAGGTGTTAATTTTCAAAATCAAACCTATCAATCGATCCTCCTCCAAAACCCCCTCTCTCAGCCGATTCCAATGGAAAACAATCAAATTCCATTCCGTTTCCATCTCGCCCTAACCTTTACCGCAAAGAGAATGAGTAAAAATCGATTTAGTTCCTTCGCACAGGAGATCAGAGCTAAAACAAAAGCACTTAACTCGTGTCCCCTGAGTGATTGATGCCAACCCTTTTCACGAAATACACCGCCAATCTAAATGCAAAGATAAACGAGACCTGATTTGGGTGCATCAAGCCATTAAATGCAAAACTTTCGCGCCACTACTGCGGGATTTATCTGAAGTATCCGCGAGGTGAAGCTGTCATAAATCCTTAAATGCATCTACTGTTCTACCTCTCTCTCGTGCTCTCGCTTCCTCTTTGTCCTCTCATACTTGTCAGAATAGTTTACGACCTCTATCTGCAAGAACTAATGTATCTTGTAATTTACGGCTGTGCGGGCGGATTAACACAGCTCTGAACGATGGTTTAAACAAAAGCACTCGTGGACGAGTGGACCGCATGAGATGTTTGTCAGTGGATGGGCATAAATTAAATTAAGGCCTCAATTCGCTCTAGTGCTCTATGCCTGTCGCTAAGTCAATATCCGCGTAAGTGTGTGCTGCCAAAGAGAACTCCTGCGTTCCAATCGTCTTCGGCGAATTCCTTGAATGCGGTGCCCCGTGACAGAGCAATTACTACGAGCTATTCATCAAATTTAATACAAAAAGGCGGGTGTACACATGTAAATTTGGATTCGTTCAATTGAAAGGGCTGGTCACGACGCCGCGCTGGTGCGATCACGAAAAACTTTAACGAGCTCGTTGTCCAATAAAGCCATCTTCGAGTGATGAATATGAAATGAGCGAATCGTCATTCATAGAAGCTGACACTTCATTCGGACATTTATCTCATATTTCGATCATATTTGGTTGTCCGCCGAGGTAATTGATTGCCCACATCCGTAAGGGTCATCGGAAATCCGCAGAAATTGTTGCACCCAAGTGTTGCTTGTGACACTTGCGGGATATATCAGGGCTCTGCGGCGATTGTTCGCATGCGTCTTTCAGTTCTTATCAGAAACATAAATCCCCACGTCCATCTTCTTGGGAAATGAGGCTCCTCTGTTGCCATCAATTGTAATTTCGCTGCCCTCACGTCAAAACCTCAGAACGGACTTCCGTCCAGACGGTTATTATATGTAGGATCATCCATTTCGTGGCCCGGTTTTACATCCTTACGTCATTCGAGACAGTATATGTGTTAGTGTTGTGCTAAACAGTTCCAATGATGGAACGGTTCGTTTTTTTGATCTGAACTAACTCCAGGGACACGTGCCCTTGTTAAAGGGTGTTTTTTTAGAGACGGAGAACTTTAACTTGGCAGCATTGTTTTCGCGACAGCTGATTTGAAAGTTCTCGGTTGTTTTGAGGTTAGTTTCGTTTGGCATATCATCATGAAGAGACTCACTTTGGAAAACGTTTACAAATTGAGAATCTAAAACTAAAGCCATTTTCGTCACATCATTACATGCTGAAAAAGGCACAGCTTTATAGGCCGGTGATGATAGCCAAAACGTTCCAGTCAACGGTGAGTGGTCCAGATATATGATTATTAACTTTTTCGGGCAACACTTCCACTTTTTGTTTCATTTATTCAGCGACAACAATATGCTACAAGGCACGTATGTTTTTTAAAAGCAAGAATGACTTAAGTTCCCACCTCATCTTTAGTGGCCCGCATCAACCAACAAAACAGAGATCTCCAGGCCACTCGATCCTCCGTCATCGACATCAGCTCATCAGGAGTTATGCCCAAGCGCAAGCAGGCGAGTTTTTGGACTTGGTCCAACCACCTCGTCCTGGATCTGCCAAGCGGTCGCCTACCTGATGGAATCGCATTCAAGGCACGTCTCGGAAGCCGTGGTAATGGGAACATCGAAGCATAGCCCTTTACATTCGTAGAAGCAGCTGCTCCACATTGAGTTCCTCGCGTACTGTCGTGTTTCTCACCCTACCCCGCCGAATAACTCCCACGACAGAAAGAAGAAATCGCATTTCGGCAGCTTGTCCTCGCGTTCTTATTCTTATGGCCATAGCCCAAATTGGAAGAGTCAAAACAGGCTTTGACATCGAGCTCCGCCCTCCTGATTTTGAGCCAGCTTGGCCAATTCAACAGGAAAGCTCAGCATTACTCCTCCCATCACTTGTAAAAAAGACCCCGAGATACTTGAACTTCTCCCCCTACTTCAATGGGACTCCACTAACATGCAGAGTGCATTGAACAGGCGTTCTGGAAATGACCATAACCTCCGATCTGTCCACGTTAACCCTCATTCCAGCATCAGCACATAAGGCCACAAACCTATCGAGTGCGTGCTGGAGTCTCGTCTGGGAAGATGTTGGGACAACTAAGTCATCAAAGCAAAAAGAAGATGACTTACCCTGAACTCTCCCAATGTGAAACAACTCGGCTGCGCTTCAACATCCAGTCTATATATGGATGCAATGAATAGGACAAGACGCACTCTTGCCGAAGTCTAACGCAGTGTTGAATTAGCACCGTTAACCCGAACACATCTGCTACAGTTTGTGTATAGAGACTGAATGTCCTTCAAAAGAGGACCCTCAATCCCATACGCCTGCAGTAAACTCCAGAGTTTACCTCGAGGAACTCGGTCGTATGCCCTCTCCAAATCTAGAAACCAGCTGTATAGCGGTTTGGCATACTATCAAGCCTTCTCGTGTACCATTCGTAGAGTGAAAAGCTGGTGGGTTGTACTTCTGCCGTGACGAACGCCCTGCACTGTTCATCCACCATCCTGGACTCGACCACGGTTCTAGAACGCTCCTGCAACACCTTAGCGTAGACTTTCCCGTGGAGACTAAAAAGAGATATGCATTGCCTGTGGTTGGATCAATCTCTTTTGTTCCCCCTTTTGAAAAGAGGGACGATCACCCCAGTTTGCCAGTCGCCAGGTGTCTCACCGCGTTCTCAGGCCACCATAAGACACGAGAGAGCCATAAAACTCCCTCTTTATCCAAGGCCTTAAGCATTTCTGGCCGGATTTCATCCAACACCGGCGGATTTGCCAACTTTTAACGATTCAATCGCCGAAATGATTTCCACCGTTGGACTATTCTCCGCCCGACTCAAGACTACCGGTCCGTCATCCTCAGTGCCCTGTTTGGTTTTGAGCAGCTCCAGAAAGTGCGGTACGAGGAACGACTGTTCTCCAAAATAATACGATAGTGTAGAAATACGTCCAAATTTAAACCTAAGACTCCAGCAACAGGAACATTATGTACGGACAAAGTCAACATGTTAGGATAGAGTGGCTCATTGACGGTAGGTGGCAGTCCCACTTGATCCAAAGAAGGCTCGTTGTGTTACCATTGGATCCCGCGCTACAGCCCGTAGATGGACAGGGCCTGCAATCACTCGTGCTGTGCGTGAAATTTTTCTCATTTTTATGCCTGACTCCGTACGGCCAAGTTTGGTAAGCTTTTTCTAGACAGTGGTACTCCTTGAGCATTGTCAGTGACTCGAAAGAGGTGAAACCGTGAAAATTATGCTTGGTCCTATTGGGAATCGAACCCAGACACCGTGGTTCAAGTCCGTAGGAATCGGCGCACAGGCACACAACGCCACAGCCGCCGACCGCAAACTACTTAGAGCGATGGAGATGCGATGGAGATGCCTAATACTAACGATTTAGTGCTGTCAAGTCGATAAAGTATAAGTAGTCTAATTTGCGAGAGAGAGAGAGAGAGAGACAGAGAGAGAGAGAGAGAGAGAGAGAGACAGAGAGAGAGAGAGAGAGAGAGAGAGAGAGAAAGAGAGATATAGAGAGAGAAAGAGAGATGGAAAGAGCCAGAGAGAGAGAGAAAGAGAGATATAGAGAGAGAGAGAGAGAGAGAGAGAGAAAGAAAGATAGAGAGAGAGAGAGAGGGAGAAAGAGAGATATAGAGAGAGAGAGAAAGAGAGATATGGAGAGAGAGAGAGAAAGAAAGATATAGAGATATACAGAGAGAGAGAGAGAAAGAGAGATATGGAGAGAGAGCACTGCAGTTCTTGTTAAAAGATGTGCGATAGTTTCTACTTTCACCTGCAGCGTCTACAAAAGTCATTGTAGGGGATACCTAGTCTGGAGGCGTGAGTACCGATAGCGCAGTGTCCTGCAATAACGTCGATGAGCGTTCTGAGATTCGGCCTACACATACCGATCAGGTTGCGTTTTGGATCGAGAGTAGGACACAAGCGTGTTTTGGGATGAGGCACCCAGTGCCGGTAGATCATCTACGATCTGTATGAGAACTCAAGATGCAGTTGGTGATTTGCAGTAGCGTCAGGCATAGATGGCGAGTCTCTATCCGGAAACCGTGCGGAACTAGTTCCCTTTCTGGCGAGTTCGTTACAGAAAGAAATAGCAACATTTAGTCTTCATTCCACACTCACATTCGAGGTGGGGATAGATAGAAAGAGCAAGACTTGTGGATTTAGAGGGATTAAGTTTGAATTTGTTCTGCGATGACGACATTGATAAGATCCTCGTTGATTCTTGATGTACAATCTTCACGTGCTCAGATAAAGACGTGGTCAGCATACATATGAATTTTGTATTTCCTTGGCAGCCAACATTCGATGCGTTATTGCCGATGTATGTACTGAGCAGACTATGTGAAAAGTGGACCTAGGACCAACTCTTGTCGGTGATCAGATCACAACCAATACTCTACACCATGTGCGCGACAGTCACAAGCTCGAACTCATATTGAAACATTCATACGATTAAATCATCTGACAAATAAATTCAATTTCGTGGATATAAAAATCACTTTTCTGTGTTTCACTGCAATTTAAAGTTATCCGCCTTTAAGAAAAACACTTGCTAAGCTCAGCTTGGTCTTCCAAGAACCCCGACAATCTTTCTAGTTCTCCAGGTGGTCAAGCAATATTTCGATGTAAGTCACAATTACACACACGCTATCGTCAAACCACATGTTTTCTGATTAATGGACCATACAAACCGCGAGTAGTTCTCGTTAAATCGCCGTAAATACAAAACAATTTCCTCCCATAAAATGTCACATTTCCGCGATTTAATTTGCTGTGCAAAATTATCAAGCAAGAATTCCTAGGCTTATTGCTTGTGAGAAAACAAAAATCCCATCCAAGCGTTGACAAGACGTGTTCTCGATCTATTTCCGCTTGCAATCAAGTGCCAGTGGCACGCCTCGAAAACTCCCCCAGATACCCGTCTGCCGACGTATGCAAATGCATATTCCGCCTTGTAACTTACACACAGTTATAATGACGAATGGCTGGAAGAGATTCCGAGTAGTATGATGGCATCCGACAGAAAGTTCCGTCGGACTTTCTTTCGCTAAACGGGGGAAATTCCTCACACATAATGATTCACCCGGCCGGTGAATAATGAAGCTAATTAAAATCAAATTGATTTAAATTCATTTAACGCCTGAAAAAGAGTTAATTGATTTTACCAGAAATCGATGGCATTCTTTCAGAAGCCTGACTAATAGCAAACGGTGATGGCTGGATTTGCATAATATTCCAGTTCGTCGTCGGACTGGAGGGAGTCTACTTTCCGTGGCAAGAGCGTGTTAAATGTCGATGAACTCTGTTTGAAGTAATTGAGGTGTTCTTTTTTCCTCTCTTTAGTTTCAATTGAAGTTTCTGCTTGCAGTTGGCGGTTTCGAACTTGGTCGTGTTTGTCCTTGAGGAACGGAGGGTCTAACATTTGCATTGGAAAAATGTGCGGAAAAGCAATTGAACTTAGGTGGAGAAGCTTTTATAATTGACCTCATTCAGGCGTTGGAGACACACTGCTGGTCGTTGCAAGGTTCGTGCTGGTCCACAGAACGTGAATGAGAATTTCTCTTTTTTTTCGATGAGATAGGCATTTAGTATCCCATTGGACACTCCTCAAACTCCGATACAGTAGATCTATCACGTTCGCGGTGTCGTTGCCTTCAGGGCATGGGTTGTACAAGAGGAAAAAAAAATCCCATCGTCCTGCCTAGGCATAATAGGATGTCTTAGAACATTACCGACGGCAGCACTTGATGCTGTCTTATTAATATATTCATTCCCTTTGACGTATTCCGCAGCAGCAATGTGCCCTTATCTTCCCTGAAACTCGGGGAGACTAGATTTCGGATTGATAAACCATATGGACACGCGTCTATTTTAGTCAGGTGGACAGTAGCACAATACAACAGACAGACATGCTATCTGCCACTAAACCTAGACCCAGAAAACACCATCTATCTACGATTTCCTGACCGAAAACAGTGGCATGACCAAATGGCATCATTCGAAGGGAAGACCGCACTGTACAACACTAATGGCTCAAAAACGAACTGGTGCCGACGCAGGAGACTTCTGTGACTTCTTCAAAAAGTCCTTGGAACTAAGAGGAGACTATAGGCTATAGGCCGAAGTGGCTCCTGTAGATAAAGCAGGACGAGTGTTGAGAGACCACAACGACAAATAAATTAGCAATCAATCACAGTCGTTGCATTCGACATTGTAGCGTAGAAACAGACAAAACGTGAAAAGTCCTATTCTTGGTTCCATTGCATAGTGGTATCCAAAAAAAGGAAAGATAGCAGTACCTGGGAATACACTTCTTTTAGAGCTCGAGGAACTGAATAGCCTCCAGAGAGGAATAAGAGAGGTTTTATGAAAAAGGAAGGTCTCAGAGTAGTCCAATAGGCACAATTGACCCAATTCGTTGGTCTAAGTAAGCAACAGCTCTAAGGTTATCAGAGCACCCATATCCTTACTCTGAGAGGTACAATGTTCATAAGTCGTTACAATTTGTGCAAGCCTGCAAGCCTGTTGATAGTTTACTCAGACTGTTGATAGATTAGACACTTTTGACTGTTCGGGCGACTCCGAACCAGTGGGACAACGCAATAGAGGACGGCCCCTTAACCGACGGCGCACACAAGTGGAGAAGGACCTCGACCAACTTGGCGCGCGAAATTGGAGGGAGCTGGCTAAAGATCGTGCCAGCTGGAGAAGCTTGTTGACTGAAGCCCAGGTCCACCCCGGACTGTAGCGCCACTAGAAGAAGACTGTTGGGGCGACTCTGTAACGAACAGCTCACAAAAAAGTGTGTCTGGAGTAAAATTTTGTATTGGATCTACAAAAAGTTGTTTGCGGACATTGCGCACGAACTAAAGTCCCTCGGATGGAGATTTTTGTATACCGATGCCTCAAAGACAAATAATGGTACATCTCTTGGAGTCGTGGATGAAAACCGTTCAACCATCTCGAAAGGCATCTTACCACCTTTTACATCAATATTTACTGCTGAAGCATTCTCCATTTTCAAGGCAATCGAGAGATCCTACTTTCCGACATCCTCTCTGCACTGAATGCTTTCAGGAACATAAATAACTCGTGCCCAGTTATTGAAACCATCCGAGATAAGCTAATCTCAAGAGGCAATAGTTCAATGTTAAAATGGGTCCTAGGACACATTGGTATTGTAGGTAACGAGGATGCCGATGCTGCCGCCAAATCCGCTGTCGAAGAACCTCTACTAAGCTTCTAAGCCCTGGTCAAGCTTCTGAATCATCACTTGGAAATACAGAAGGAAAACAATCTGGCTCAACTACAACCACCTTTACAGCAGTTTTAACGCTAACGCAGATAAAGCCTTACATCCCAAAAATATATCGCGGAAAAAGCTTAAAATTTACACCGGACTAAGGATGTGCCATACCAACCTAACCCACAAGCACCTAATCACTCGAGAACACCAGCCAATCTGCCATCTTACCCTAAACCAATTATGTCAGCACTTAGCCTTAGTATATGAACTACTATTCAGTCGACAGCACTGGCAGCTCGGCTCATTCTCTATTATTAATTAATTTCCGAGTTGAGGTACAATATATGTATATTAGAGATCTGCAGCGATATGCTATAATTGTGCGTTCAGTACATTGGGTTTTTCTACGATTCTGATTCATTGGTCCTTCATAAAGTATGTATCCCCCTCGCACTGACTGCAAACACGTATGCGGTGTTTTCGTTATTCATAAGCGGTCGCATATACCAACGCTTCGGCTAAGTAAATATGAACATGCGTTAGTACAGGATGCATTTTCTCAAAAATGTAACACTCGACCTTATAAGAGAAACATCCCATTCGGCTTCATTGGAGAAAGTATGGTAAGCACATCGATCGCTTAGGTTGCGGTGACTGTACACACTTGCACCGCTTTTTTTGTCAGTAGACTTTAAGTCGCGCAAAAACTTGATCGCATGCCAATCTCTGGTATATATCCTATGTCAGAACATAAAGGGTGTTTTTTTTTAGAGATATAGAATTTTGAAATGGAATAAAACAAGGATGATTTCTTTTAAATTGACATGAAATTTACTTTAATCGGAAGATAATCTTCTGGCATTATAATTTAAATATGATTTCTGTCATATGCCGCCACGGCTGGCTCGGACGTAGTCTGGAGGTCCAATTTTCGATGATTTTTTTTCCAACATTTGTGGTCGTATATCGGCAATAAGGCGGCGAATGTTGTCCTCCAAGTGGTCCATCGTTTCGGGCTTATCGGCGTAGACTAGCAACTTATTAACATATCTCCACAGAAAGTAGTAAAGCGGCGTTAAATCGAACTATCTTGTAGGGTAATTCACCTGTCCGTAACGTGAAACTATGCGGTTACCAAACGTTTCCTTCAATCAATCAATTGTGGCGCAAGCTGTGTGACATGTTGCGCTGTCTTGTTGAAACCACAGCTCCTGCACATCATGGCTGTTCAATTGATTAACGAAAAAGTCAGCAATCATGGCTCTATAGCGGTTACCATTCACTGTTACATTCTGGCCAGCATCGGTTTTAAAGAAGTAAGTACCAAATATTCCAAAAACCCATAAATCACACTAAACATTCAGTTTTTGTCAATGTAACGGAGTCTCAACATACACTTGAGGATTATCATCACTCCAACTACGGCAGTTTTGTTTATTGACGTATGCATTCAACCAAAAGTGAGCATTGTGAAAATGAGAAGCAAGATTTTCAAAATAAATTTGCAATATTTGGAAGCGTTGTTCAGAAACTAAAAATAAATCACTTGACAGCTGAGAAAATGGACGCCAGTTAAAATAGTGTTGCCAACTTAAGGTTCTATACCTCTAAAGAAACACCCTTTAGAAGCGAAGTTTAATCGAAATCCGCGCTATCGTTTAGAAAACAGAGCTTCACAAACGTCCGACATTAGGTTAGATAGGAGTAGCTGACTACAGACGTCAGGGACGTTTAGGCCAAAGTAGGCTTGCAACCGGTTGGTGGTTATGACAAAACGGTTTAGTTGGCTAAACTGACGTCATTTAATTCGCTGCCATGGCGATGTTTATACCTACGGCCGGTTTCTACATCCTCTTCATCCATGTGGCTTCTGTAAAAAGCATTGTATGTTTCCGGTTATGACGCCGATCAGCGTTCTGAGTGTAGGGCTACTTAGTCTAAGCAGACATTGGCGATCGACATTAGTATGATGTAAATTATGATTCGGTCCAGAGTTTGAAGTTAAGCGTATATTCGCTTTTGATTGTCTGCGGGTATTGCGGGAATTAAGATAAAAGTGGGTTAATTATTTACTTTTCATGGCTAGTTAGGCGTCTATGGTCACAGCACAACACAGCAACCACTCGTGGTCATTCTATCTCGAGTGAGTGGGAACTACAGTTTTATCCCGACACCGAACGACGGGATATTGTCGCTTACTCTAAAGAAGTGAAGCGTGGTGTATGAAAGTTTTTTAAAATTCGGGGATTGAACCTAGAACCCCAAGTGTAAGAGTTGAGGCACCAGCCAACTACAACACGGTCGCCACTCTAGAGTAGTTAACAGTGCCACAACGAGTAGTCCATCCCCAGGGTACATTTTGATGAATTTTAGGCCACGAAAATGTCGGTAGTTGAACTGCTGCTCTATTGCCTAGGCTCAGGGCGTCCATGGGCCGCAGGCCTGATAAAAAAGAGGTTTTGTACATATGTTGGCGATTAAAAGTTCGCCAGAAGTTTTGAGGAAGATCACGTGTCTCACCAGCCCGAATCGGCAACACTACTCCGTATGCGACTTGATCGATATCCAATCTTGGCATCCTAGTCTGGCGGAATCGGTTTCATCGTACGTTTTACTATAAGACGTTGACAATCCGCGGGGATTTGTTTATCTCTTCAATGCCGGCTTCCAAATAGGTCGTTAATCGGCGAACTCAAGCACCAGCAACAAGAGTCTTTAAGGGTTACGATTGAATCCAAGTGAGTGAGTGCCTTGCAGAGTTTATTCCATTTCCATCGAAAAAAAAAACCCGCAAAGAATCCGAACATGAAGGGGCACTTTACTTGGTCCACGCAACTTAATTCCTTCCCAAATAGAAAACGAATATCTGCAGCGGCTGGTGACCGTTGGCAGCCTGGCTCATCCCAAAGGGAAATGGAAATGCCAAATGGCCAAAGATGCTGCAGCTGGCTTATGGATTATGGTTATGAACCCCTCTGCCTATGGCTATGGAATTCTAAGCGCATTTGATGCGAGCATTCTGACGGCTAATTAAGTTTGAATACATTAACGAGCGCAAAACAAGCAGGTCCCATCAAGAAGTGATCTATCGCAGGCAAAACTGACGGCCAGTCATGAGCGTCTCAGGAACCGGAATCCTGAAGAGCTCCTCCGTCACACAGAAGCCAAGGCCAATCATGCAGATACACCCGGGAGGATAATTCCAACGAACCATATCCATCCCGTCCCATCTGACTCGTTAAGCGCTCCTAATAGCCGCAATTTGTCGATTGACTATGCAACAACGTCAAATCAAGTTGTCGCCGATCAGTGCACATCAAGCGGCAATTTGTTGGCAAGCCGCTTAGATCAATTGATGAAGTAAGCCACCGCCACCGCCACCAGCAGCACCATCACGGTGTCTATCGCCTGTAGGGCTTTCTGAGTAAACACCGACATCGTCGACGTGACTGAGAGATGCCGCACTTTTGTGCTGTCGGCTGCTAAATACCTGTCATCTCTGAGGGCTGTGTTTACGTCTGCCTGTCCATTCTGGGAAACAAGAAGTGCAACTACTTGCGTGCCAGCTCTGGCGGACGGACGAGAGCGCGCGTTCCCATGAAAGGGAATCTCTTCTCGTGGCGTAGCACTTTCCCGTAATCTGTGACACATTGATTTCCATTATTCAATGAAATGCTCGTAGACAGTCGTGCGACGTCGATAACGATAACGATGATAACGACGACGACGACGACAACACCACGAAATCGCCACCATCAATGCCTAACGGCAGCCAGTCGACGGACGACGACGTTGCATAGTGTCGTTATAGGCAAATGCGTGCCCCGAGAAAGAACGCCAGACACGCGAACCCGGTAGTTGTTGCGCGTTACGCAATAAATTACGCGCAGCATAGGAGAACTCGGTGATTTTCAGAACTATCGCTCGCACACACAACATGCCATCATCCCTCCAGCCAGCCAGCCAGTCAGCTTATTATTCCAGACGACGAAGTCGTGATTTCCAAGACATCTAGCCTACGCGCCAACACCGAGCATGGTCATTCAACTGGCAATTCAATGTTGGCTTCGCTGCTGCGGACTCTTCTCGGAGCCGATGATGGGATAGCCTATGGTGCGCCAGTGCCAGTGCCAGCGAAGAAAGCCAAACCTCACACTTTCACGTACGAGCCCAATTGTGATTGTTTTCGCCACCAGCAGTGGGAGACTGCTCCACATCCCACAGTCGCGCACGGTGCTTTATGCATCCATAGTCCGTCCATTCCACCTTGGTGTACCTACATAATCCATCTCTTGGATGGTTTTCATTCCTCTTTGTCTCGGTCGCCTCTGGTTTTCCATTTAAAATAGGAAGCTAGAGCAGAATCGAGTCACCAATGACGGAAGGAGTGCACGTCGACGCTGCGACGAGGAGCGCACCACTTGCTTTATGCCCGCGGCGTAATGGTGTATTTGGCGCCTAGAATGTGCCAAGAATTAATAACTCCAACTCGAACTCGATCGAATGATGAAAGGAAGGGCTGAGCGTAGCCGGTCGCAGTTTGTACCTACTCTTGTATTATGTTTGATCAGTCGCAGCCAGCCATGCTGGGCATAATAATTTCGCAGGAGACACGGCCACTTGTACAACTGCAGCCCGCTACCAGCAAAGCAACGCCTCGACGACGACGACGACGACGACGGTTCGCAAAAAAATGTGCATGCTCTTCGATTTTGCCCGGGTACTGCGGTGCGGTTTGTGAATGATTTGACTTTCTGGAGTGGGAACAAGATGTTAAGCGACAGTCGATGAGGATTGATTGCGTTCGCTGTTGGTGACAGCAAATAATGGACGCCGCAACAGTACGACACAGGAGCCCGATTTTCGAGTTATTAGGCCCTGCGCTGCATATTTAATGTCCTCGAGCCGAGGACAAGTCTTATTTTGGTGCCTCTTCGACTTGGGACAGCTCCAAACTGGTTTGCTGTGGCTCAGGTTCAGTGGAGTCAACTCTTGGTCGCCCTCGCAAGGACGACATGTGGCCAGGTACCAACGAACCACACACGCACCATCAGCTGCTTGACCTGAATAAAGGTGGAATACCCAAGAGTGTCTTGTCCAGCCGACTATCTCGGACAACAATCGATCTAAGCGCTTGGGCTGTAAAAAAAAACCGCAGGCCTCAAGACGGGCTCGAGCAAAAATCCACCGGCACCGGCACTGGCAGAGATTTCTTGAAGATATCACCGCACTGACGCAATCGTTGTTTACAAAACACGAGCCTATGGCCGGGCTTAGTCGGGCTGCAAAGACAAAGAAGCCCAATTCGGAGAGGCTTCGTTCCCCGAAAACCTCCCGTGTGACCTTGGCACCGGCCTGAGTCACTGACATCAGCGATGTGACCGAATTCTTTGAAAATGTGCGGCGTTCACATTCTGAAGGTTATTCAGTCGGCCCGTCAGAGTTTCTAGGAAACTTCCTCTCCGATCGCATGTGGAAGCGAGGCTTCGAGCGAATTTGTGTTCCTGTGGCTATTAAAAGTCAAGGACATTGGTCTTGAGGTCAGGAACGTCAGGAATGTCTGCCTCGACTTGGCTGAGACTTCCGTCTTCTGGGCGGGAGGTTGTGGTCTTTTATTTTTCTTCCAGTTCGGTTGTGCAATGCATTTTTGTTTTGTAAACAAATCGAATGGCTTGCTGGACAGTAGGAGCGACTGGAGCCTCGGTGTGATGGCAACTGATGAAATTTAACGAGAGCACATTCTGCGAAAAACGAAAGTGTGTACCTATTTTGGTACCAATTGAGAGGAGAGACACATTTGAACTGAAGCGGGACATTCCAAGGGAACGCTCTGTTAATCCATTTTGTGGCTCCGAAAGTGAATTTGAATAATCCAGATTTATTGCTGAGATTTCGATTGAAAAATTTATTTCAGTGTTTTTGGCATTGTGAATGGAAGATGACATCATTATCAAATGTCTTCAACGGGAGTTCTTACAGGACGTCGATGTCGACAAAGTTATTTTTGAGCCTTCGATTCCGAGTCTGTGAGAATGTGTGAGACTGTGCAACTGAGGGCCATCGTGTGCAACTGAGGGGGGCACACTCGTGGAGAAGGACCTCAATAAACTTTGTGTGCGTAACTGGAGGTAGCTAGTTAGAGATCGTGCGGGCTGGAGAGGCTTGTTGGTTGAAGTTGAGCGCCAGGGCCTAGGTTCTACAACAACCACTCGTGTTGTGGTCGTTATTGCAGGCTTCGAGAGGCGAAGTTTGAATTTGGGCCACGAAAATAGATTGTCGTACCGGGAATCGAATCTAGAATGGAATTGAACATATCGCGGTGTGTCACAGATGACACCAGTCCTGCTACCTTAAAGATCTATTCTACCAATTAGTATGGTCTAGGATTTAGTCCTTGTTACTTATGTTCTGTTTATTGCACTGAATTTTTCTCTCGTAAGGCTTGGACAGTCGGTTAGTATGGTTTTCTTAGCCTGGCCACAGTGCCTCCAGATTTCTGTATAGATGATACCCATTTTATCGAGAATAGATACATGCTCCGTGTCCTGTTAGTGCTCCACATACCATTCTTAGGTCAGCACGTTTAAGTTTAAGAGATTCTTTGGCTCGTTTGCGATTGTAATTTGGTTTGATTCCTTTATTTTTAATTGTCCATTTTCGTAGATGTAAGTGTAGGCATGGAACCATACAAATAATTCCAACGGCGACAAATCGCACGTCTTGGTATTCAGTACACATCACCAAAATGTTAGTAGGTGTACGCAAAACGGTTAGTAGCCTTCCACAGCACCATCTTCTCTTCGATTTTGTGTCCAAACTGTGGCTATAGCGGTGGAACTTGCCGATGACGGTTACAGCTTTCTCCAATCCACCACCAGAACAAATTGCAATGTGGCGCATTCCCTTTTTTCCCAGATGCAACAAATTTGTTAAATTATCCTTCATGGAAAAATAAGCCTCCAAATCTGGAGATTATTAGGCCAGAGTAGCATTTCGAAGCACAATTTATCGATTTTAATTCATCAAGATATTTTTCGGTTTTGATGAACATTTTGTTAAACACAACCTTCTTGCATTTTCGTCAAAATTCACGAACTTGTCTTTCAAAGGCTGTCAAACACAAACTAAAGGGCAGTTAACGGGATGCTCAAAAAGTCTCTGACTTATCAAACGACGATGCTCTGGTAATTTTTCACAATTTGTTAAGAATTGGACATAGACTAAACATGAGCAGACTTAGGTGACAGTTCGGTTTGGCGTATGTACGCGATTGAAGCAGAAATGTCAAATCCAGACAACGCATTGGAGGCTACATATTCAAGACCATGACTTAACTCCGTTTTTATTTTTTTTAAAAATAGAAAAGTGATTGAGTTCATGGTGTTCATGTATTAAAACACATTTAGACGCAGTGGCAAAGTGGGTAGGTGCGACAACTCTTCCGGTGCAGCAGAGCGATCAATGCTCTCGATAAAAGAGAGCTTGTCCAAAGAACGGTACATTTTGTGGTGGTTACGGCAAAACGAGTCTCAGTCGCCGATGAGAACACGTGATAGTTGACCATGGTGGTTACTTTCTTTTTTTTTGCTTGAAGTGCTAGACTGGAGCACTCAGACTCAAAACTGGTCCATTGTACTACCAGCAGCACCCTCTGTAGGTGGGTGAGTGATCGACAACTCCAATGATAGTTTCATCCCAACTGCAAATGGTGACTGCACCAAATTTGAAAACCGGATAAAAACGTTGCTTTCACTGGGATTCGAACCGGGGATCCCTCTAACCATGGACAGGCACTCAACCAACTGCGCCATCCAGTACATTTATGTGGTTAACTTACTTAAGTTTAAAGTACTAAGAGAAAAACAATAACAACAAGAAAAATTATAAGCAAAATTCCAAAAAAACGGAAATGCAGAGCTCTAATATGGAGTGACCAGATAGTAACCAGAAAATATTTTTTTTCCCAATTCCTGTAATTCTGACTAAAATTCTTGAGTAACCAACGAAATCCAGCCTTCAAAATATAGATCTGGATTATAGAGTAAAAATTGTCATTTCATTATGGCTTTAGTGTTCAAGCAATTCGTTGCAACGCTTGGACCTCGAGCAACCAACTACAACGACATTAGTACGAAATGCAGAAAACATAGCCCCACATGGAGGCCTATATCAAAGAATACAGAGACACGTCGATACGTCGCCGATCAGCTGAACTGGCCATCGCCAGAGAGTCAACCCCGCTTATTTTGGATTGGATTAGGGCCTACATCCATATTAGAATGACGCAAAAATTGAAGCCGGAGGACCAAAGAGAAAGCCGGGATATCGCTAAATGGCGGTGGAAATGTTGACCGCAGATGTTGGTCAAAAAGATCATCTTCTCGGAGAAATCTCAGTTTTGCTTCAGCGGTCATGTCAGCTAGCAAAACTGCCCTCATTGGAGCGAACACTATCCACAACTGTTCTGCCATCAGTGCATTCACAGGGATTGACTGTTTAGAGTGGTTTATGGCATGGCGGCATCATCGGACCTTATTTCTTTTGAAATGAGGAATGAGCCACTGTTATAGTCAATGGCCTCAGGTATAGAGCGATGTTAACCGACTTTCTTTGGCCAGAGCTCAACATCGATATCTCCGAGCTGTGGCTCCAACAAGACAACGTTGCATGCCATACAAGTGGCGCAACGCTCGAAATTGTGAAGGAGAAATTTGGCGTCTGGGTCGTCTCACGGCGAGCGTTCGTCACGGCGACTTGACACCACTTGATTATTTTCTCTGGGGTTTCGTCAAGTCCTTCGTAATTGCAAACAAGCCAACCGCTTTAACGAGCTCTAGGCTAACATTCAAGACGCGTGTGCCAGAATAACGCCGCATATATTGAACCATGTCATCAAAAATTCCGATCGTATGAAGTACTGCCAGCGAACCTGAGGTAGCATAATGAGCGATGTCATATTCCATTCATAAAGGGATGAATATAGCTCCATATTACAGCTAGAATCAACATTATATCGCACACCATTGAGGTTTTATTTAGATTTCTTATTTCATTGTTCTTATCTGGTCACCCTGAATTGGAGTAGTTCAGAGCACCCAAATACTTGTAAGATCAGTGGGGTAGAACTAAAAACAAGCAAGTATGAACAATTTTTTTGTCCAGACTGTAAGGAAATGATTAACGAATGAAAAAGGCTTCGCTGATGCTGCGGAGTCGGTACAAAACGTCGCGAGAGGACAATGGGACGCACCGCGCGACTTGTGTTTGTTTTCACCTTCAAAACCTCTTCAAAGCTTTCAGTCACACTTTGTCTTCATTGCTAAATGTATTTGAAGAATAATTGGGAGATACTCACTCTGTCTAGAGCGCATGCGTACAATGCAATGAGCACAACTCTCACAGACCCGGGATTACATCGGCAGATACATAGGTTAGGTTAGGTAGTTGGGCTGCCAGCGAAATCGCCAGCACACTTAGTCCATGTTGGTCCATTGTGATACCCATAGTCAGACTACTACCACTGATCGACAACTTCAGTGATAGCGCCGTTAATTTGATCCCAACGACAAATGGTGACTGGACCAGATTTGCAAACCCGATAAAAGCGTTTTAACTTTGCTTTCACTCGGATTCGAACCGGGGACCCCTGTAACCAGGGGAGGGCACTCAACCAACGGCGCCATCCAGCTACATAAGTCTGTCCGACTTTCAAAATGTCAAAAATATTGCAAGATCATCCAAAAATTTGCTTGTTTTATGTTTCGATGGTCAGATTTGAGTTCATGCGACTAAGTCTGTCCGTGGAGTGAGTAAAAGAGTTACCTTTGGAGTAATATTTGCCAAAATTCTTTAACAGTCATCCTTGTTGTGGTGTAGAAGTCTTGTCAAAAGGATGAGGGAACCCGTGATCGGTTCGAGAGTGAGGCACTTGATCTTCAGACTCACATGTGTTGATGGCGAATGAAAGAAAGCAGATTTTTCAGTACGGGTCTAATATCGACGTCACCCAAGTGAACGTGGAGCCCATGGAGCCCACGGCAGCTCCGTCCCGGACAGCTGAAGTAACCTAGCAGCAAATGGCCACACGTACAGGGGCGGACAAGAATTTAAATTAACCCAAACCAACTGTGGAATACAGTGCTTGGCCCCAAAGATCATTCAAAGACCAAATGTTTGAAGATCCCTCCTGGATCATGCCCAGATTGTAGCGCCACTAAATTGAATGTGAATTGAGAACTGAAGCCACCTAGCAACAAGATAGTTAAACAAAAAAACAGAAGTAGACCCCGTTGGGCTCCTCCTGATGCCAAGCTGGAACGGAACTTCTCTCGTGTCTTCGTTAAGCGTTTACAGCAAGCAAAGCAAGTTCGTCAAAGCGTTCAAACACAGCCTGCATTTGAGGTCATAAAGTATACAAACCACTTAAGAGCAAACAATTAAACAATTGAAGCGACTCAAAATCTGGTTCGATTTTCGCAAATTTCCGACTTTATTTGAAGTTGCCCGGGTCTATTAATCTTTGTCACGGCTGCGGTAGACCTATTAATCTTTCAGCAAAGACGCCGTGGACTCGATTCCCCTCTCCTCCTCGGCGACGGCCATTGCCAAAATCGAACGCTAAGCATCATTTGACTTCTTTGGCCGAAGTTATTTTTAAACTAAATTAAGATGAATGTCCGTAGGATAACGGATAGATTTCAGGCAAATCTTCGTGAACTAGAAAGAAGAACACGCGTCGCACTGTTGTCAAGCGACGGGAATAGACGCCATAGACGCCTCACCGGAAAGGTGTTTGTACGTTCGGCACGTGAACAATTTCATGGCAATTTGAAAGCGGCTGATAACAGAAAGCAGGCAATTAAGTCTCCGGCCAGTTGCAACATGAGGAAATATCTCAGGCCACTCTGTCCGCAGCCACTCACACTTCACAGTCAAACGCCACGCGAACCCTTCATGGGGTCAAACGAGGAATTTTTGTTTGGCCAAGACATTCATTTACAGCTCGCCGGAATGCATGACCCATTTAATGTTTTCCAGTAATCTCTCAAGTATTTGGCCCACAACGGTCATAATTTAGCCAGCCAACAGGCAAGAGGCAACACATTTCGCCGAGCGATGCGTTTCGGGCTCTGCCAAGATCTATTACCAAGCAAACATTGATCGACTCGCGCATATGCGTTTGCGCGGCGCAAACACACACACGCACACACGACGCCGAACGTTGTTTGAGGAAAGCAACAACTACCTGTTTCTTCTTATAATTATGTATTATTTGTAGGAAGGAATGTCTTCAGAGTCCACCGCAATATCAGATGGATTCTGTTGACTGTAGCCGGGGACGGCTTGGTGTCTCTATTTACATGCATACTCTATAAGTTGGGAAGCGAAGCGAACTACGCCCGTTTGAGAGACGTTCGCATGCGAGCCTCTTCCACCTGCATGCAGACGACCGCGGCGACGCCAAATGCTGCGCCACGGCACGGCACACACCGCACCGCACCGCACCGCACTGCGCCATCCCGTCGACAGGGGACAGTGTACAGTGTACAGTGAACAGCGAACAGTGAACAGTGAATAGTGCATAGTGAACAGCCAACAGACAGGCAGACATAGGAGTCTTTTAGTATCAGCTCGTGTAGAACAAAAAAAATGTGTAGATTTATTCGTTGTTTATAGGGTTCCCAAATGATTGTGGATGCAGCGAAGGCGAAGATCTCCGGCGATGCATCTGATGGGTGTACCAAATCAAGTCCAGAACTTTAAGTGCCTATATTGTAAGTTTGATTGCATTCTTTTATTACACCGCGCGCGCCCGTGTATGTGTGCGGGTCCTGGTGTCCCGGGCGCTCTACGGTCAGACCTCTCCGAGTTGGTAGGTCGACAAAACGCCTGACTATGACCGCGGTGTAGGCACGCCGGTCGCGTTGGCCGCCTCGCATGCCTCGCATGTACGGTTAAGGCCATCGTGCGGCATGTGCGCACTGCGCACCACCGTGTGTCGCTGGGAGGGAGCATACTTCAAGTAATTTCATTTCGGTTAGCTTGTTGCCAATACCAGTTTGTGGCATTTATTGCCAAGTTAGTATGTTCGGAATGTAATGGAGTTAGGCTTGCAAGCATCCAGCAATGTGTAGTTGGGTGCATCATTGAGTTGCTGTGCGAGATGCAAACGCATTCCCTTTGGCTTGTACGCAATATGAGGTTAGATGCTTTGCGGAAGAAGTGCATGACACCGCCGCGCCGCACAGTGGTGCCCGCCGGTTGTGCCGTAGTCAGCTAAGTCTGTCTGTCTGGCGACATAAACTGAGTGGCTTTGAAGGGCAAGTTGGCACGTTAAACAAGATCAAGGTCGCCTCGCAACCACGTTGCGCACTTAACGCACGGATCTGCACGAATCCATCATCATCATTCCGGCGGGCTTAGATCAACGGCTAATAATTGACTAATGAAGATATCCACAAGTAAATACAATAAATATTGATATTATTCAACCAAATACGTCCGTAACTGCTGTAAAGAAGTCATAATTGCCCGGCTTCAGCTTCCAGCCATTAGCATAAGAGCCACAGCTAATGGTTGTCTCTCAATCGATTTGCGAAGATCAACAATGCCGACAACGACGACGGTATACACTTGGATTAATATTAGTCAATAGGAAATGGCCAGAGGTTTGCGTTAAAAAAACTATATATATATATGACAATATTTCTATTTAGATACAAAGACACTTGGGAACGTTTATGCCGAGCAAATAAGTGGTCGACGCATGCTCATAAATTATGAGGCGTAAGGTTGTTGAATCCATCGTTGAGCAAGACTTGAAATCAAATAGGAACGCGAACGCTACAGGCTCTTGGCAACGGGCTCTGTCAGCTCTGGCAGGTGGAGTTGTGTACTGGGTGACCAGTTAAGACCGATAAGAAAATAAATTCAAATAAAATAACAATGGTGTGCTATGTACAATTGATTCTGGCTTTGTTGTGAAGCTACATTCATGCCATTATGCATGGAGTAGCACAAAGCTTAAATAGCTGCCATAGTCTTGCTGGCATTACTTCAGATTGTCGGTCCAATTTTAGATGGATTGATCCAATATGTGCGGCGTTATTATGGCAATAGCGTCTCCAAGCTCGCCCAAAAAGTTTGTCTTCTTATCGTAGACTAGTGACTTGACGTAGGCCAGGAGAAAAGAAGCAAGTTACTTGATCGCAGCGGCCGATTGATGAACACTCGTCAAGAGATGACTAAGTCGCTTCATTTTTCCTTCACACCTGCGAGCGTTTCGCTGCCAGTACGGCACACCGCGACGTCTTGTTGCATCTGTTGCTTGGATTTATCGATGTTGACGAGGTCGGGCCATTGAAATTCGGTAAACATCGAAGAAAAAGAAATAAGGTCCGATCATGATTCCGTGACATAAACCACCCGAATTTCGATACTTTTTACTAATTTACCCACGACCGGCAAAAGTGAAGCAGTACACGATAAAATGGAACCCTTACTGAATATTTTGACGGCAGGATGTCGTTGGTCACTATGACAGCCGCTGAAACGTAATAATTGGAAAAGCTATCATAGCTATTTGGCCACCATTTCACCAACTGGGCCATGGCCAACATGACTCTTCATCTAGCACGATCCTGTGCAATTTACATCTAGCTTCGCATGTTCAGCTGATTGAGGTCCCTTTCCGGTTGCGTACGCCACCGGAGGCGTTGTCTTCTTTTAGCGCGTTGCCCTTGGGGTTGGAGTCGAAGACTTTCCGGCCCGGAGCAATGGTGTCCATTCGCTCCACATGATCTAGCCATCTGGGACGAGAGACTGGAACTCAGTTGACCAGATTGTCGTTGCCATGCAGCCCGTACTGTTCGTCGTCTCCTCCTCCAAACGTTCATACGGGACCAAAGGTAATCCTAGGGACTGTCCTCTCGAGGGGATCAAGCAACTCCTCGTCCGCTTTGGTTAGTGTCCATGCGTCTGGTAGCTCCTTTGACCCGCAAGTTCTTTTAGACTTGTTGGACTTTGATTCATCGAAGGGAATGCGACACGCTGGATGGAATACTGTGGTATGATTTGGCATGAAGACGTTTGAGATATATTGCTAGTCACCTATCGCACATAGGTTGCCTTTAAGTCGCGCAGATCAGAATAAAATCAAGAAGATCAGCGATGCCCATCTCCCATGTGAAGATGGGTACGATTGAGTCAGTCCACATCTGCCTATGAAGCATTCACTGAATCGTTTAATACAGCCAGTTTGGAACTGAAGTTAATAATTCGGACAATTGAGTGAAGTTGGTCAATGAATGCTTTCAATCCAGGATATCTCGTTTGTAGTGCATGTCCGGCGATGTCCACCAAAACCCGTCCCAGTCTTGCCAAGCCTGGAATTCTTGGAGACCTGCGAGGAGAAGAAAAACGTGAGTGAGGTGAGTTTCACAGGAAAGACTTGTTAGTTTGTGACTAATTTGATAAACTGGTACGAATACACGCACTAGGCAGATCTTGGAGTTTGATGAAGATATCAGTAATTATTCAGCGTTCGAGGCACTTCTAAATGGTTACTTTCAAGTCTTCTTTGAGTTGATAATTCATTGCCTGCCATTTTTCTTTTAAACATTACTTCATGTAAATGTTGACCTCTTCTTCTTCTTCTCATGGCGCTACAGTCCGGGGTGGACCGGGCCTCAGCTAACAAACCTCTCCAGCTGGCACAATCTTTGGCCCTCCAATGTTGACTACGACTACGTTTTATGTGGTTCAACGGAGAGTCCAGTTTTGAGTCACTCTTCCGAGTGGGACCCATTTGATAGGCTTCAGTTCATGCTGAAATGATTTTTGACCAAGACCAAGATGCATAGAATCGTCCACGTAGTCGAGTAACAAAATACTAATTCCAAGCAACGGACACGATTGCTCTTCATTAACACCGACGCATACGGAACTAATAGTTTCCTGTCTAATTGGCGTGAGAAACTAGCGATACTCTGTATGAGCTGTGGAGGATTGTTTTTCGATGGCTTTCCTGACAGGCTGGGTCTGTTAGTGTTATCCAGCACTTCGGAAATCATTTCCTAATATGCTAGCATTCTTGTGAGGGTTGTGGGGTAGGGTTGTGGGGTAGTGTAGTTTTTATAGTCAGTACCAATTTGACAAATTACAGTTCTTACTTGTCCTTAGTTCTCAGTATGCTTTTGAAAATTTTCCGCGAATACGCGTCTGTTCGAATCTGTCAAAGCAACGCGGGGAAAATGTGAAATGTCACTTCGAAAATCATGGTTCAATTCCCAGAACATAAATACCTCGAGCTACTTATTCAGCGACTATCGTACGTTTGTCGGAAGCTTTGGAGCAAGAAATGAAATGACAGCGAATAGAGCGCAACAAGACGGCCGTATATGCCGTACAAGACTGACCACAATGGATATATGAAACGATTTGGCGATGTCGCGAGAAATGAGCTAGTGAATAACCATCCAAGATTATTTGATATCACACCTTTGAAACCAGATACTTGAATTCGAACATTCACCGCGTTATGTTCGTGCTATTCGAAAAGTAGTGGAGGGTAGGTTGGTATGATGACCGGCCGTTTACTGTGTATAAGTTCAGCTCCACTTAGACCACGGTGGTCCATTTCGCTGTCATTTTTTTGTAAAAACCTGGTTTTCCTGTTGACCCTATTGTGCTTCCTCCTCTGGATTGATTGGTGATGTTATGTCTTTTTTGACCACTCCGTGGCCTTTAGATATTGTAGGATCTCTTTTATACTAGTGTCACGCAGAACTTCGAGGCAGTTAAAGTATTAGCTCCCTAGCAGTCTTCTTCTTTTTTCTGCAAGGACAGGGAATGTTCCGAGGTAGCTCCAACTCTTCTGACCAGGTTTACGAGTTAACGAATATATTTCCTGTTCAATTCCAGGAGTTTCCGCCCACCTATAGTTGGTATCATTTATGGCGTTCGTCATTAATAGTGACCTCTTTGCCTTCATTAGGGGGTGGGATGGCTTCTGATTCTGTGTCTGTGGCAGACCCGCCCCTTCCTTGGCAATACATCGGCTCTTTCGTTGTGCCCAGAGACCCAGCTCAGAGTAAGATTGTATATTTCTGTTGTATCCTTTAGAAATTGATCGCAGAGTTTTACCATCTCGGAGTTGATTGATGGTGTTTCTAGGGGCTTTATGGCCGCCTGACAATCTATGTATAAAACAATAGATTTCCGTCTATCCGACTTATTGGTAGTCGTTGAGCTGCCTCTTGAACAGCTGTAACATCTGTCTGGAAAGTAGGGGAAACTTGGACGTCCACACTGCACTTTATTCGATGCATTAAGTGCTTAAACCTAAGCCACATTGGGTATGAAAGTCTATGTCAAACTCATGATATTCACGCTACCACTCAGCAAAGTAGACCTATTTCTACAGACTTACATAAGACACTGCTGTGCAAACAGATTTAAGGCGGATCTTATTTAGAACTCCAACTGCCACCCAACATCCACGAATCGGCACCACTGTGCCCCACGAATCGAATACAAAGTTAAATAAAAAGAAGAAGAGAAAAAAAACAACACACAAATAAATAAATGAAGTGCGTGTCTAGTTTTCAGTTGGCTGCATATCCATGAAAGTCAGACCAAAACATCAGCACACAGCGGAAACGCATATCTGCCTGCAGCTTCCTTACAACTCAAAAGGAACGAATATGTGTGTGGCAGTGGCCGCAGCGTCAGCGGCAGCGTAGGCCACAACAACGATGGCAACCCGTCATCATGGCTCTCTCCTTGAGAAATTAACTTTGAACTTAATGAAGATAAAAGTCGGAGAAAAAAACTTCGTAATTCGCTACACGAATTGTATTCGTTAACAGAATGTGTCTCCTAGGTGCACCAAAGTGATGGCGTTTCCATAGAAGATTCCCTTTAAATTACACCAACCAGAAGCGGCAACAAGGGCTCAGTCGTTACATCAACACGCGCTTAAGACGCTGCCTAGTTACAGTCCATTACACGCTGGTGCAGGGAAGCACACAGCACAGTGCAGAGGGCGATGACGACGACGAGAGTTGAGTACTCACTTTAAAACCCACCCACAGTCAGTGGCGGTGGTGGTGGTGGCGTGTTTCTGAAGCCTTAAGGTTTGTTTTGCATTCCCCTGAATGTGATTCTTTTTTTTTTGTGTGTTGTCTGTTGTTGTTGTTGTTGTACTCATCGGACGCGCCGCGCGATGGAATTGAAGGTATTCGGGAGAGGAAAAGGGGAAAATCTCATCCGCAAAATAGGTAAATTATCCTGCATAATATATGTGTGGTGCCTTTTTACAGATTCATACGGGCACTTGTGCACGCACTTGATGTTATTAAGAGCGAAGCGGCTTTATGTTGGATAAATATACGAACGTATGTAGACGCCGCACCGCGCCGCGCCGCCCTCTGCCCTTACACATACGGTGGGACGTACAAAGTCGTTGAGAGTCGGCGATGGGCTAGAGGCAGAGCCGGCATCCACCTCGCAGGAGCGGATGGAGAGAAACGCAAAACAAAAAGTCAGAAGCATCAACACGTTCCTCCGCTGAAAGTGGTGGCAACTGTGAACACATGTCAGATGTTCCGGAATATTCAAATTCCGCACAAATACCATATAGAAGAGTTATGAATCGGTTGCGTGCGATTTTGTCGCACCTTTTGTTGTTCGCGGACCGGCGGCGGCTGCGGCCTGGCCACAGCTGGTGGAATTTATTTAGGAACTGCAATGTTGTATTTTTTTTCTCGTTTATTTGACTAATTTTTACCGAAGTGGAAGTGATTGTCGCTTGGCTGGGGTCATATTAAAAACCTCACATTCTTAAATTTGTTTGAAATTGTTTCGATTCGTTCAAAAGTCAGCGAAGCACTGTGATATGCGGAATCTCTGCCAGATGTTGGACGGAAATTGAAGCTTCCGCTAATGGGGGCTGAATATATCGGTGAAACATTTGTTTGAAGATTGCAAACGTGAAGTCACGGGGACACATCGTATAAGCCGGAATACCGTCACGTGCCCTAAGGCCTAACCATAATGGACGAGTGTAGTCAGTCGCTTCGTTCAGTTTCGTTGAGTTTGTTCACTCACAGTTTTGCTGTCATCTTTGACAGTTGTCTGACGCCATTTGATTTACACCAACAGCAAGTGTACACGAACTAAGCTCCTTCATCGGACATGTCTACTTATGGTATCGGTTAATCATTTTGCTTCGGATTGGTACCCAAATCGGATTGGTGAGATCAGATCTTGAACTTTACAATTGAAGTCAAGTGCACACATGATATAAGTCGGAATGGTGTAGCTTTTGCTAAGGCCTAGCCATGATGAACGAGTGAAGTCCATCACAGATATGATATATTGATCGCTTCGTGCAGTTTCGTTGAGTTCCTTCAGTTTCGTTGAAATCGTTTACTCACCTCAGGCTTTTTAACGGTGCATATTTTTCATTGCAGAGCAATTCATGAGCCGCGTCTTGTGTACTGCGAACTTCGCAAACTCTGACACTTCACTCACATGGAATTGCTTCTATTCGCAGACAGCTACGAGCAGAGTTTGCGATTGTTAGGCGTTAATTTGTGGATCTCGTTGTCAGTTTGAAAAGTGGCCAAAATATAACAGGCGAATGACTTGCTCATTTTGATTTCAGACTCAGGTTTCGTGACACAAAATTATCTTGAATTCGGCCTAGCACGTACCAATACATGTCAAAATACGAGAGCACGTTCCGTGTTGGCCTTAAAATTGCACTAAAGTGTATTTAATCAAATTCCTCAAAGTCACAGAAATATGAAATGTTGACAACAATTCACAAACACAGCCGTGATCAGATTTTGGAAAGTTTTAGAGCGGCTTCTTAACGACGTCATTATGAGGGCGACATTTTCGTATCACTCAGTGACAGTCTTACTGTACAGCTGGCGCTACAGTCGAGCGTGGACCTGGGCCTCGAACAGGTCGCCAGGTTCCTGAGGGGCTTCTCCACTTGTCTGTGTGTCATCGGCTGTCATCAATCGCATTCTCCCACTGGTGCGGTGTTCATTGGCGTATGCCACCTCGGCCTTATAGTTCTGTAAAGGGAAGTTCGATGTGTGAGTGCCGAAGTTTGACGCGGATACCAAATTCCTGCGATTGTCTTGAAATGGACGCACATGGTTTCTCAATCACTCATTCTCTCAGCAATAAGGACAACAATAATACGAGCAGAACTACATTACGAGATGGACCTGACGAGCTGGCCCTGGGCCTAACGTTTACGACAACTAGTCGTACTTGTGTTGAGCATGCTTCTTCGATGTTTGAGACAAGGTTTTCTAGACTGTTCGTGATTCGAAAAAGGGTGAGCTACGAATTATTTGTTGTGAATTGATCCTAGGCACCCACTGAAGGAGTCCTACCCACCATCCACAGCTGGGAGCTGGCAGCTAGGGCTATGATGTTTTCAGCACTTTTCATCTCGAACGCGTGTTGGAGTCCCCAGATCTCTGTCATGTCCCACACTTTTCAATTTATCGGTCAAATTCACAAGAAATTGAGAGAAGAAGGCGCTTGATGTGTTAAAAATATTCATAAATTGACAGACCGTCCGCAGCTCTAACAGTTTTGCCTAAAATCTTGAAATTCAAGTGTTCACGGACTGATGATTTCTTGAAATACGATGCTTAAATGATATGAAAATGGGGGCATGCGCGATGACGTTATATTCGAGATCCCGAAGTCCTATATCCTCCACTTCGTTTCGGCAATGCCCCAATATATGAGATAACACCCCCTGCTGGTCATTTAATCGAAAATATCAACAATTAAGCACAACCCTACAGAAATGATCTACAGCCAGCAAGTGCACGGAATCAGTATCAATAAATACTAGCTGCTGCTCGAGTAGACTGCTTGGGATCCCCCAGATCACTCTTCAACCACCACAAGATATCGTAAATCACGTCACTGCCTCAGTTCCTAATTAATAACGGGCCAATCACCTTTGCTGCGTGCACAAACGCCCCGAAAAAGGTGATCATTTTGCAGCACGTTACGCCAGCGATCGACCGAAAAATTCACGTTGACCCAAACTGATTGATTATTTGTCGAAGACATTAGCACGATTTTTCTGCTCAAGGCATGCAGTAACAAATTGATTATTTGCGTGTATTCAGCTTCTGTTGACTTACCAATTCTCGTCTGTCATGATGACATAAGGCGTCATTTGCAAGAATCAGAGCAGCTGGTGGTAGGGTGATGACACTTACGGTACATTGAAGTTGTTGGCAGGGTCGTGAGGTGTCCTCTCCGTTTTGTGGGTACTTAGCTCCGATTAGACAGATTATCTGATGTGTGTGTTGTTTGATGGAAAACGATCTCGGATTGTTGTGAAATGTGAGAGAATTTATGACGAAAAGAGGACTTAATTATCGGCTGTATTTTGAAATATTGACTTAGCAGTGGGATCTGTGGTCATTTTCCCCATCTCATCTCTGCTTCAGTGGTCCGCATGAACCCGTAAGGAGAGATCTCCAGGCCATTGGATCCTCCATCATCGACTCTAACTCATCAGAAGTTATGCCCAAGAGTAACCAGGCGAGTTTTTTGACTTGGTCCAGCCACTTCGGCCGACCTGATGGAATCAAAGCACGTGATGGTGGGGACATTCGTGCCACGTGACCACACCATCGAAGGATATCCCTTTCCGTTCGAGAAGCAGCTGTTCGACATTGAGCTCCTCGCGCACTACCGTATTTCTCACTCTGTCACGACGAGTAACTCCTACAACAGCGCGAAGAAATATCATCTTTCATTACCCACATTTCATGACTATAGCTTGGAGTGGTCATTTTAAGATGGCTAAGCCATGTAGAGCGTCTGGATAACTTGGTTGCAGGCCGAGGAGTATTTGACGCAGAGCTGTTAGAGCACCGTAGTGTGAAGTTGAGGAGGACCAAAATCAGCTTTGTGTGTCCAACTGGAAGCAGCTAGGTGGAGAGTATTTTTCGGGGAATCCTAAGCAATCCCGTATGCGCACACACCGCTCAGTTTCATAATGTGAAACCTAGAAGACGGAGCTCTAGTTAGAGCTAGAACTCACTGGCTGAGATTTGGAGCCACAACAAGGGCTCAATGGCCGATGTTGAGCTTCAGTCGCAATGATGTACAAGCGCTAACAAGAGTCTTTACAGGGCACTGCGCCATAATCACACATGCTATGCGTCTGAACATACAGCACAACGACTTTTGCAGAAGCTGCAGAAATCAGGGAGAAACGTAATCTATCCAACATCTGCTCTGCGAATGCCTAGCCCTAGCACCAGCCAACTAAAAGAAGACAGCTTCTAGGAAATAACTTCTTGATAGAACTGGATTTAACCTGGATGACTGGGTTCTGGCTTAAGCCCCTGGACAATAGCCGCTGCTTAAATTGGTTCAACTCTAAGCGGTTGCTACAAAGGCTTTCCAGAAGGCGCCACGAGGAGGCTGTATGCCATATATCGTTGCTGGCAACTCGCCAAGTTGAGAGCAATCAACAACTTAGCTATGCACCCACGCCTGAGTCTTCGACTCCGAACCAGTGGGACAACACTATAGAGGATGCACACAAGCGGAAAAGGACCTCAACCAACTTGGCGTGCGAAATCGGAGGCAGCTGGCTAAAGATCGTGCTACCTGGAGAGGCTTGTTGGCTGAGTCACAGGTCCACGACGGGCAGTAGCGTCATTAGAAGAAGAAGTAGAAGAAGAGCAGAGAAACCTTCTAGGATTCATATGCGAATTTGGCTAGTTTAGGACAACAGTAGGTCTTTAGCACTTGGTAGCACGGATACAATGGACCCAAAACGGTGTTCTAAGTGAACTACGTCCACAAAGCCGTTAGAGCGTTGCACCATTGTTGGTTAATGCCCAGGACAGCCATGTATTATAGCGGATTCGAGGTTCAGAAAATCCACGAGTGATTGTTTAGAAATAAATGCATCCACAGCCTGCTGCTCTTTGGTTACATTTTTTGAGCTGGAACCACCGCCAAACCATTGATCACTGTTGACTAGCGCTTTGCGACTCATATATATAGTGCAAAAGAAAGGCGAAACAGATAATCACCAACCCGGGTGTTTGTCCAGTGCTATTTCTATTTCCGTTCATTACTTATCTACAGTTCAGCGGCAATATTTAGAAATTAGTGTGGCCTGGCACATAAGAGCATATGATTAATTTTGTATATTTTCAAGTTTCTTGTCACCTGACAGCTCCAAAATACAAGAGAAGTGTCAAAAAAGGAATCGTCCCTGAAGAGTGAACCCAGATTTCTTTGGTTTCCAGCATGCCGTGAGTGTCGATGCCTTTAGACAATTTTCTTACCAACTTTTGAACATATATACATAATGGAACACAGTTTCGTTGAGTTTCGTTCACTTTTCTTGTGCCTAACTGGGTGCGAAATGAGTCGCTTTCTACGTGAGTAAAAAACAGCTGGTTTTGTAATTCGACGTACATTCCCAGAAGCATTTATGAACTGAAATTTGACAATCCAGAGAAATGACACACTGTGACCACTTTGCTTAGTTTTATTGAATTTCGTTCAATTTTGCTTGCTTAGGTAGGCGCAACATGGATTGCTCTTATGGACACTTTGAAATTTGGCAATCCAAAGAAATGACATACTTCCTGTAACTTCCCTTAGTTTCGTTAACTTTCGTTCATTTTTGCTTTCTTAAGTGGGGCCAAAATTACAATCCTTTTGTGTACTTTTTATTCGACTTTGACGTAAAATTATGTCAAAAGCAAGGCGTATAGCATCGGCCACGCTTTCAACACACAAATCAGTGCTGAAATTCCACTCAATCATGGGACATTTTGAGAAAAAGAGCGCCCCTGCCAGAAAGGCCGTCACTGAATTTAGACGTATATAGCCAAATATGACCTGCAAATGAATACTTGAACAGTAGGCTGCACTAAACGCAAAATACAGTCGACGGCATTGTCTTCTCCCCAGCTTCAGCTAAACATCTCAAATTTTTGGTAAGCGAAACTAATCACCATTGAAGCGACTACACTCCATGACGGAGCCAGACGTGATCTCTTTTCAGCCGTCACGAAGTGACCACCCCCCTTGGCGCTGCTTTGAGCAAACTGTCTTATCATCGCGATCATCGCACACCATTCACCATCATTCAGCGGCGGCAAGGTGATGAGAATTAATCAAGAGACAGTGCGAAATACTGTTCTCAAGGCAACTACAATTACCGATAAAATCTCCAACACCCTATCCCGATTGTGAGTAACGGAGTAATACAATTGTACGGCGACGTCTAAAATATGCTGCCCGTGGCATGTCATAACGAATATAATACCCATCGCAGGTGTGTAGCAGGTTACCAGTTGACAGGTATGCCACGTCTAACCTTAGAGTGTCTAACCACCATTGCGTTACTACCATACCCATGGCCATCGTTATGATCATCGTGAACATCATCAACATCATCACCATCGTCAGCATCATCGTCGTCATCATTGGCATCATCATTGTCATCGTCGACGTCGTCATTATCATCGTCATCGTCCCCATCTACCGTCGCAGGTACGCAGTGGATGAAGTGCTCCTTTGATATCCGACGACTGAGGACGGTACGGATTCACGTTTCCACAGTAACCACACGACGAAAAGTGAAACAAGCAGGCATTCAAGATGTAGAGCGCGACGACGAACATCATCATCCCACCTGTCCGTGGCCCGTGGGTGCCACAATGAGGATAGAGAGAGAGAGTTTTCATTTTTCATCTCACGGATATAAATTTGACGTGACAGTCAACTAAGGTTTTATGCAGGAAATCAAAAAAAGAAAACCAGAAGCCGCGGCTGATGGGAACAAAAAGGGTCTAAGGACAAGTGAAGGATGCGGAAAAAAAAGAAGAGGAATCGGAAATGATGATAATGGAGCACTGTCGCACGGCTAATGACTAAAAGATGATAATTGCTCCAATTACTATCTAATTAACTGCTAGAGGAAAACGACACCGCTCGTCGCTCATCCTGCACAGATTCATCCATCCAGCCGCGCAGCCATCCCCTTTGAATAGGGAATTATGTGTTGTTCGAGGGAATGGCTCAATAAATTGCTGCGGTAATTGCCTGTGGCCCCGCGCCACTCTCTCTCTCGTATCCACTTGATGTCTGCTGTGCCTTCGATCGGCACGACTTCGGGAGGGTAACCGGCGGCGACGTGGTGCTCCGCGGGTGGGGGATGGTGTTCTGATAAAAGCCCGAAGCGCAAAACATCGCCCACCCCGCCCGCGCTGGTGAGTGACATTTCGGAAATGACATCAGATTGTGTGCAGCAGTCACACTCAGGTCGTCAGCTGAGTTATTTTCGCATAGATTGCCATGACGGTATTGATTTTTGGACCTGTCATCCTCCGCCGAAGGGGCAATAAAATCAACCACTTCGCATCGCTACAGCTACAGCTACCGCCATCGCGCCATAATGTATGACATACAACAAGTTGGAACCGTGCGACTGTATCCACAACTGGTGATGCTACAAACGAGTGTACGGTCAGTCTAGTGCTGCCAACCCCCTTCGGAGTCTCGACAGAAAACACACACACATCCTCCCCGCCTTGTTTCTGGCAACTTCCGCCTTACACTCCTGATTTTCACTTTCGACACCCAAAAATACGAAAAACAGAAAAAAAAAAAAAAAACAAAATAAAACAAGGAAGCAGTCTGAGGAGAGTTGCTGAACTCAGACACTCGGTAGGGATCGAATCGAGACGACCGACGGATGCGGCGAGTGAGGCGTGTGCTGCTGTCCTGGCTACCATCGAGTAGCGACACTCACCAATGGATGGGCACTTAAAGGCTTAGTGGATTAAATGCTTTTACTATGGAATCCCGAAAATCCAAAGGATTTGCTCTCTTTCTCTTTCACATTCTCCTCTTTTTTTGCTTCTGATTCTCTGAACGACTGTACCGGTGCTGTTGGTGGCTTGGTGTGATGTCTGGAGCAGGCGGCAACAGTGGCACTGACTGTGGAAGTGGCGCAGCGGCAGCAGCATCAGGAGGATTGATGAGGGTGTTTTTTCCGTGCATTCAATGCGGATTAGACAAGTGGGCAAACAATCCGAGTGGAAATTTTGTTTTCGTTATTCTTCGTTCTTCTTCGTTTTTTTTTTTTCATTCATTTTCTCCAGCTTTGCTCTCGGCGTCTTCTGCAGCACGTGGTCGGTCTCTCCCCGCACGCGTACGTATAGTTGTGTGGCGCTAAACTCAGTCCACGTACCGCAGATAAAGGGAACCTTTTCATCCCTGCGCGCCGGCACTTCGGCGGGGGATGTAAAATCGTACAACAGCCTCGCGGAGCGGGGGATTTCAATTAAATAACGTTTATGTAGATGGTGGGAGCGGGTGGTGCGGTACGGTGGTGGTGGTGGTCCTGCCGGTTTGGGGGATGGTTGTTATATTTTAAGGGGTGCAGTATGGTAGGACATGATATAAAGGCAATTGGCAAAGTAAATTGGATTTTAACGATATAACAGCGAGAGGGGGGGTGAACGGGGAATGATTTCTTCGTTTTTACGATTTTCGTTCCATTTTGAGGTTATCGCAAATGGCGGGATAGCGGAAATCCCTTAAGCACCCTGTTGCTGACACTTACCTCATGTATGTGAGAACAAAGAACTTCCGTCTTCGTTCGTTCGCACAATTGTGCGCTTTCGCCTCATGTGAGGGCACAAATGAAAATTACATTGTTGACCGGATTTATTTACTCAACAGCACACATCGGATGGAAGGGAATTTATAACGTCGTGGTCGTCCTTTCGGTGGTTCTGGTTTCTGTTTCTCCTGAAATTGTTGTACTGTGACAAGTTGTGCAGGCACTTAGGAGTGTCACCCGCAACATGGATCCCATTCAGACGTGATAGCTCCGCAGAATTGTAATTGAAGTAACAATAGTTGCTGTTCAGCAAACGTAAATGCATGTGAATTGGGTGTGTTTGCTGTCGTCTGCTCTTGCAAGTGGCAGACAATTCTGTGAAGGGAATTCTTTGTAAAGCGCTGCACGGCCTGTGAGGTTGGGGGCCATGCGCCTGCTCAGATGTGACAAATGGCGAAGAGAAAATCGAATAGCTGTCGATTCTTCAGTTGGTCTCCTTCTTGTGAAATGCGCTTAGAATGCAAGGCGGTTTTGCTGCCGAATTTTTGCTGTCTAATTGAATTAAATGGACTTGTACTACCTAGTCCATCTGGGGTAGTTTGTAGAGACATGCAAGGGGTGTTGAACAATATGACTTGTGGTTGGACTGCTGCCAACCGGAAAAAAGAGAGACGGCGTGACAGAGCAGATTTGGACACAGAGTTGTTAAATTGAGCGCTGTTTCATCTTTTAATTGTTAATTTAACAACAACAAGTGTTACCTGCTGAAAAACTTGCCAACAAACATGCTGCTTCAATTTTAGACGGATGGATTTTTTAATAGCAAATTTTTGCATTGCGGCTGCCTTTAAGTTTGACCTAAGAACACTGTCTGCCCGAATTCCGTTCAGTTGTTACCGTACGCGGATAACGTTGTCGTGATTGGCTGAAAGGACTGAGCCGCCAATAAGGCGTTTGCTAACATTGAGACTGAGCCAGCTAAAATAGATCTGGCGGTGAGTGGTGGCTGGGAGCACAGCCAAGAACATACAAGTCCATCATGGCTTTTGAAAGGACAACGCTTCGAAATGACCAAATTTAATTTTGACGTAGACTGGGACCGAAGCAGAATAACCCGTGTCAACCGTTGTTTCTTTGGGCTTAAGTGGCCAATCTATTGAAGAAATAGAACCCTCTCTCAAAGAAGAAAAGCTGGCTTTATTGAAGACATAGATCATGGCAGAGACATGGACAATTTCAAAATGCTGAAGAAGTCCTCTGTCTATTCGACTTCGTTCTTTGATGGTACCTGAAGGAGACGATTCAACCACGAACTGAACGGGCTGTGCAGCGTCATGTGCCTAGCTAGCCGACTACGAATCTACTAAGCCTAAAATGCCGGAGGCCATTTCTTAATTTCTTCAGGTTCTTAAGGAGGACTGCCACAATGTGAATGTGAAGTATTTATGCAGCTACAAGAATACTGTAACATGTTCAAATCCTCTAAACAAACGATCTTATGCATACTTACCACCAAGAGTAGTTTCTTGGTCATGAGACTTGTCATAAACTTAAAGTGCATTTAATTCCTTCTGGGAACATACACGGATTAAATGCTTGAATCGTTTCGGGATTGTTGGTCTTTCACGGTTCCCCACAAAAAATGTCCAAAGAGGAAACATCGTACCTCTGAGGCGGCCAATTGACATCGCCAAGGCGGCTGATAGCACGATTTGTAAATTTGGTGCGCAAACGATCGATTGTGGCATGACGCACCATCCTGCATGATCGGCCAAATCCATGTCTTCAATTTCAGTAAAAAAAAGAGTCGGTTAACATGGCTCTGTACCGCCCACCTTTGAGCGAATCGTTATTGCTAGCCTCATTTTCGAAGAAGGTCACGGCAGCCACATTCTCTTCTGTGCGCACTGTACGACGACGGAGACCATGAGTGTTGTCCACTAGCATAGCAGTCTCACGAGCTTTTTGCACAAACTTGTGTAAAGCTGTAGCGGTGGGTGCTTCATTTCGACCAAAATTTCTTCTCAATATTTCCCAACGAAAGCCGAACAAGTTGCATTCAATTCCGATCAGCCATTTATGGGCTAGGGCTCCGCAAACATTCAAATATCCCAAGTGTCTTATTTCTGATCGAGTAGGATAAACAAAGTTTAACGTGTGTAACTAGGAGCTTGTGTTCCTTTTCCCAGTGGATTTTGAAATGTCCTTGAGTTAATCAGACAAACAAAATGGGTTGCAAACTGCTCGGTGCGACACATGGTTTATAGACGAACCACTATGAAATAAGCCAGTCGTTGATTCGAAACTTCAAGTTTTTGAAAGGCAAATACTGAAAAATGTCACTCTCTCACGAATTCATTCTGTACAATCTGGTATCGCAAATATGTTCACTGAAAGCAGAAGACCTCAACAAAAACAAAGCCGTTCAGCATTTGAGTGTTTACAACTTTCCGGTAATACCAGAGGGAACAGGCGAAAATGCTTTGTTAATGAACACGAGGGCGAAATAGAGGACGTCCACGGTGGAGCACGTAAGTGGAGAAGGACCTCAGTCAAGTCGGCGGCGTCCAATCGTGCCAGAGAGGAGAGGGTTCCTGGTTGAGGTTCAGTAGCGCCAATAGAAGAAAAAGTTGGACAAGAAGGGCCTGCCGGTTTGAAGCTTAATCATTGACCTGAATCTGTACTTTGACAAACGTGAAAGTACATGCCCAGCCGGCGTTAAGAATGTCTTCACGAATGAAGGTCACATGGAACTTCGATGTGGCCAATAATGTCCTACGGTTGTCCCTTGTGGTTCAGTGAACCACCAATGTTCGTAAGGAACCAGGTCTAGCGCTGAAAGTTCGACACAGCGAGGTGCAACAAAGTGGGATAATTACGAATCACGTCGAACTGAAGCGCCATCCCAAGAATAAAGACGACGAATTAGCTTGGCACCCACACACAGCCAAAGCCCTGCGGCTATATTAACAAGCTCACGCAAGTAAGGTGAAATCAAGAGCAACATTTGTTACCATTCATTTCTTCGAATCAAGGCGCCAACGATGACAAGTCATTAGGGTACCACTGGCCCCACACGGGGATCTCCATAGGAAGTCAATTTGCGATTCGACAGCAAATTAGTACAACATTTGAACGAACCAGCAAGACACTTGGTCTTGTCGACGCACCTTTTGACCCAAAATTCTCAATCGAAAATTACCACGAGCCAATGTGCTGACCTACAAAAATTCCAAAAAAAAATAAAACAAAAATGGAACTCTGCTCACAACCAGACTTCAAGCTCATGGCATTCACTTGGCCAAGTTAAACAAAAAAAAAAAAAAGAGAAGAAATTAACAAGATACAGAGCAGCGATACGTGTCAGAGAGCGAGGAGAGGACAGCAGCAGGGTACATAGTACGTGACGCCAGAGAGTGTTACATAAATCTCCCTAAGTGCCCCCTCATGACTCCAAATGAATGCAATTTTTTTACATTTGTTATTAATTCCCCCCGGACTCGCACACATCTGCGGTGCGCCATATTTTGAGTCGCCAAACAGGGAAGGACACGACAGCGATTTGGCAGTTCGTAAATATTTACCAAAGTCATCCGTCCTATAACAGTACCTCAAGTGTGAAGCGCATCTGTGAATACCTGAAGTGCTGCACAGCCGCACACACATGGCCTGCTGCAGGCAGGCACATGCATTCCATAGGTGAGCCGAAGAACGATAGCCTACCGGCACGGCGAGCGACGTCGGCGGCGGCGGCCAGAACTGCATGCGCAGCACAAGCACAAGCACAAGCGCGGGACAAACGGAGAGGAGCCAAGCCAAGCGGAGTTTTGCCTCCACTCGCGCTGCCAGGAAATTTATTTCGTTCGCCAAAATCTTAATTAACATACCAACAGCGCCCCTTTTATTCGCTGGAATCTGGCATTTCTTTCTGGTACTTCGCGGAGCACGGAGCACTGCTCGCGGTTGTAAGCCTTATTGATTTTAACAATTTTCGCAAGCACTTTGCATTTGCCATCATCACCGGAGGAAGGAAAAACCTGCAATTAGCACCTCTTGCAGGTCGACAAGGCTCGCACTGCGCCCGGGCAGCACACCTCGATCAAGCTCGAGGTGCTCGAAGTGCTAGGTGCTCGGTGCACAGTGCTTTGTCCGCGAGATGCTGCACTTTTGGCCACGTTCGGTGGCGTTGCGCTGCATAGGCCACGGCCATGGCCACGGCAACGGTCGCGGCCGCGTCCGCTGATGCCGTGGCGGCAGCAAGAAGTGATCTTATTTAGCGTTCTAAGAATTTATCATCTGACGGTCCTTCCCCAGTCGCCGGCGGTCTGGTTGGGGGACTTTGCTTTTGGTTTTGTTTGAAAATCCTGATTTCCGTATTAAATGGAAGCGGACAAAGAGTTATTTATGTTTTGCGCTTCTTGCGGCTGCGAGACGGGCATGTGTCATTGACTCTTGCGGTGCCGGCGAGTATGCGAGTATGACTAATTTTTGCCTCTTTTTCGCTCCTTTCCTTTGCGCATCCTACTTGGGTGAGGAATGAAGTGATTTGGGACTTCTTTGGTCAGTAATTAGTTCCGAGTGGCTTGATACGTGTTTACTTAATTGGAACGCATGCTCGGGATTAGGATGCTGCCGCTGGCCCAGACAGCAATTTGTCGACGTTGCGTGTCGCTGCACTGAACGACTGACGATGGAACAGAGGTGGTCTTGCATGCGCAGGATTCCGTGGCATTTCACTAGAACGCAACGAGTGCATTCTTCATTTCACTTCCGTTCAACCGGTTCGGCGCTCAGTTCGGTTGAGTTTTCAATTCACTTTTGTGAAATGTTGCTATGAAATGTGGACGGATGGAGACGAGATGACTTCGCTGGAATTAATAAAATATTCAGCTTCTCTTTTCGATTTACCGTTTACGAGGAATTGCCCATCAGACTGGGGCTAATGAGTGCGATAGTCTTTGGATTGTTTGTAAGTCGTTCGGGGCAACATTTTGAAAATAATTTTGCGATCTGTGGTGAGACTGTGCGCTTGTACTGTGTATTGAGCTAAATCTGTTGTCTATGTTCGGCAACTGTGTACGTTGTTCCGATCCATGACGGGGCGCACTGCTGTCCTCGTTAAGTTGTACACATGTGACCACTTTATCCTTCACTCCGGCGCGGGCGTCCGGAAGTCTTGGAACAAATATTTCTTTTAACTGGATCATTGGAATTCTTGCGACCGATGGTGCTCAGCCCGTCGACCTTTGCTCGTCATCTTTCCAAGAAGGCACCAAGAATCAACTTAGTTGTCCTGCCTATGGTACAGCTTCCTTTTCGGGTGACTCTGTTAACCATTATTTTGGTCCTTCGAGCCGGAAGTTATAACCCATTTTCGTTCAGAGATATCTAAGTTAGCTGAGGCGTGACTTGAAGAAGTCTGATCTGACATCGAATCTGTGTCTCGAACCAGTCTGCTGCTTGGCATTTAAATAAAGTCTTGACTGGAGCAGTAGTGATCATGCGTCTTTCAAACCGCATCTTGGGCTTGGTTCGTGGTTCTATTTGCTGCTTCATTCACATACTGCCTGGAGCATAGTTCTTCGGACAACCCTCCCGAATTTCTTGTTTTCCTACTTGGTTCATTAGTTTCAGTTAGGTACTGCCTCTCCGAGTGCGCTATCTTCGACCGCAATGGTCGGATGAAATCTTAACCTTTGATGAGACCTTATTCGGTGGAATGAATAAGCTAGAACGACAAGCTGGCATGCATTTGGCATCACATTAGGCGACCCCCTTACAACTACTAGTAGATGCCATCCGTGCCACAAATTGCAGATGGGTGCACCTGTCCAGCACTTGCAGCGGCTTGGAAAACAACATTCTGGTGATATCCGTTTTGCGTGCTTGAACCACTAAGACATGACAAGCTGTTTAGAACTCTTGCGGAAGTCCACAATGGGCGCACGAGTAATGTACTCAAATTGTGTTGCGTTTTCTTCAATGCGGCTGTTCTTAAAAACTAACCAAGCCACAAAACAGAGCATAGTACAATACCTGACTTTTACCCTCCCTCAATGTACATACGGTACCCCTCTACAGCTAATGGACGGCGAAAAATTCCTCGGTCTTAGTCCGGAGGCAAAACAAATATCCTTGAACGTGTCAAAAAGGCCTCCATGCTTAATATTGCTGTAAAAAGACTGCAATGGGTACTAAAGTACTTGGTACACTGACGCAATTTTGTGGACCGCGCTCGAAAAAGACATCAATTTCAAACTGATTGACAGGGCGCAACGGATGACATGTAAATGTATCAGTGGAGCGTTGTGAACAAGTCCCTCTGCAGCTCTGAACATAGTCCTTAATCTTCCGCTAATAGACTTTATCGACAGACAGACAGTGGTCATTACTGAAACCTCAGAACTCCGTCTTGGACACTCCACTATCCTATGCAGATATCCATACCCGACGACACCAGTCCCATGACACTTAAGGTCGTCTTCCAGAAGGATTTCTAAACCAGCATCTCCCCTCCCCCCATATGATACTCGACGTCTGAACACCAGACGCTGGACGGTCCTCTGAGAATTTTCTGCGCTGTGCCGATATCTATTCGAAGTCATTCCGACTACCAAATCACTGCAGCGTCTTTCAGGCAGAAACTTCTGAGATAAAGGAAGCTTTGTCCTGAATAAGCTGAAAGTGATATCACGTACAGATAGCGGCATCTGTAATCCAATCTCTCGAAAACTACCTTGAACTGTCGCCTATCTCTCAACGAGATGACGAAGTATTTTAGAATCCTTCTCATGTGGGTGCCGGGACACTGTGACATCCTAGAGAAGTGTGAAGAGGACGACCCCGCTAGATAGGACACCACTTCCGTACTCTCTCCGGATGGGGATCTGTCTGTCATGCCAATCGCTACCCCAAGACATCTACTGAAGCTTGTTAGTCTACTGGCACAGTAGAAATGCTCACTCTGCCTTACATTGAATTCTGCAGACAAGGAGGAGGAAGAAATTATTGTATTACAATCTTTTTCCGTATATAGCTAGAATCATACTTCTTTATAAACCTGGCCGAACTAAGTAGCTTTAGCGTCAGTCATCTTTAACAAACAAGAAAATTGATAAAAGATAAAAGATAACCGTCTCGCATTGAAAACCACAGCAGCGTACAATTTGTGGGAATCCAGCTTTAATTAAAACAAGCTGGTTGACATTATCGGCGGCAAGTAAAACTAAACGGAAACCATTACAATTTTCATTCGACGAGCACGAGAAGGAGAGTACTAAATTGACGGAATTTTTAAGCCAGTTTTGGACTGGGACTTAAAAATGTTTAAGCTTTTCAAGGCAAATGGACTCAGAAGTCGGCAGACTAGCCATCGAGGAGGGAGATCCTTCATTTATCCAACAGAACTGTTGGGTTTTTCAACATCGCGATTCAACACCGATTTACTAAAGCTACTTGCTATGTATGTGCTCGGCTGTAAAGGGTGTTTTTTTTTACAGCTATAGAACTTTGAAATGGAATAAAACCAAGATGACTTCTTTAAATTGGCATGAAATGTACTTAATTCGAAAGATATTCTTCTGGCATTATATGGCAAATATGATTTCTGGCATATGACTGCCACGGCTGGCTCAGACGTAGTCTAATCTGGAGGTCTAATTTTCGATGACTTTTTTTTTTTAACATTTGTGGTCGTATATCGGCAGTAACGCGGCGAATGTTGTCCTCCTAGACCAAACTGAAGATGTTTGACAGTGAAACAAAACACGAAACGTGCGTCAGCTGTCTAAACCAGTGTTGTTTTGGCAACGATCATAGCTAAAAAAATCACCCTTTAGTTCTATCGTTTCGGGCTTATCGGCGTAGGCTAGCAAGCGGCGTTAAATCGCACGATCTTGGAGGACAATTCACGGGTCCGCAACGTGAAACTATGCGGGGTTACCAAACGTTTCATTCAATTAATCAATTGTGGCACGAGCTGTGTGACATGTTGCGCCGTCATCTTGTTGAAACCACAGCTCCTGCACATCATGGTTGCTCAATTCATGAACGAAAAAAGTCAGTAATCAAGGCTCTATAGCGGTTACCATTGATTGTAACGATCTGGCCAGCATCGTTCTTAAAGAAGTACCGACCAGTTATTCCACCAACTCATGATTTTGTGGATTTAACAGGGTTTCGACATACATTTGAGGATTATCATCACTTCATATATGGCAGTTTTGTTTATTGACGTATCCATTCAACCAAAAGTGAGCATAATGAAAATGAGAATCATGATTTTCAAAATAAATTTGCACAATTTGGAAGCGTAGTTCAGACGTCAGTCTATTCACGTTGAAATGCCAAAACAAACTAAAAATAAATCACTTGACAGCTGACAAAATGGCCGCCAGTTGAAATACTGCTGCCAACTTTAAGTTCTATATCTCTAAAAAAAACATCCTTTACAATCATAAAATATTGTTTTTGAATTAATTTTCTACTAAATAAAAACAAAATGATTTTTTGATGGAAATCTTTATTTGGGCCCGTGCAATTTGTTCTGTTCAGTGGATGAGATGATATCCGCCAAGTGTTGATGTATATTTGTGCCCGTCTTATCGCAGTGATAACTGTTCGCATTTCTTTCGAATATTCCCCTTAAGGCAATTGTCTGAGGCTTGTTGGTACAAAGACGTGACTTCAAGTAGCTCCAAAGAAAGAAGGCTAGGATGGTTACATCGGGCGATCTTTCTGGCCATACCAAATCGCGAAATCGGGATATTACGCGATTCTCTCACAATATCCATTGTGGCTCGTGCTGTGTATGCTGTTGTCTTGTTTAAACCAATTTAAACCAAGCCGCGCTCATCCAATTCTGGCAGTAAGAAGTCATTTATCATGGCCCTGTAGCGTTCCACAGTAAAAGTGATCGTGTTGCCGATGGCATCCTAAAAAAATTGGGCAATCACTCCTTCCGCGTGAACGCCGCACTTTTGATTGCTCGTTGCAAAGAGCTCGTTGTATATCAAAACAGTTCTGTAAAAGTTAAGGTCACGTCTAAGACAAGCCCTGCCAAACACCTGATACATGTCCACCAAGCTTGCTGCCTTGCGGAAGCAGCTGCTGTGTACTCTATCCCTCTCTTAACCATGTATTCAATCCTAGCCACGGGGGCTCCTTCTCACACCAGGTAGAAGGAAGCTCAGTTCAGCAGTTAATTTCATTGATGATGTGCTATCCGTCTTTTCGTGAAAGCAATGGCGTGGCGGGTTGATGCGTCAACTTCTATGCCGGTGGTGCCAGGTTCAATCCCACCTCTTCCGAGTCACTGACGATGCTCAACGATTATTTCCTCTCCTGAAAAAGCTTCTCAAACTTCGCCGTTTGGAGACGGTCTCATCCCCCCGTGATAGAACAGCAACACGGACAACGCAAGTGGTTGCTGTAGAAGCTAGTGTGAGCTGTGTGAAAAGAGGACCAATAGCAGTACGAACGTGTCCACGATGAGGCCACCGTTTTTTGGTGGATTTTGAATGTTTCACCAAGTTGTGCGAGTGTCATAGAGTCATAAAATGTAATCCGAATGACCGTTGAATGTTGACTGCTCAATGAATGACGCGAAGTTTAAGGTGGCACCACTAGTTGGACGACATTGCAACTGCTTCCTGGGTTGGGCTGGATCGAAATACATTGGCCAAGACTACCTGCAAATTAGAAAGATGTATGTATTTCATTAATAACAATTAAATAAATCCCTAAATCTGCATAAAAACAAGACATACTCCATGCTCGAGGCGAGACGTAAACACTGCGACTAATGAGAAGTGGATCAGATTTTTTTGCAACCACATCGAGTCGTCCTTAATTTGAATTTATCATCTGTTGAATAAGAAAATCGATTGTATTTACCGATCAGCGTCATTAGCGAGCACTCCTCAGGCCACAGAAGTGTTCACCAGTAAAACCTCAGCATCGGCGCCAGTTGGGTATGCTAATAGGATACGAACGAAGATAATAACATTTTAGTTGAGTGAGTTCACCTAAGAACATGATGCGGCGAATTGCAGAATGTGTCCATCATCAAATAACCGCTCGGCATGGGAGACTTACCGCAGTGTGCTCTTAGCAGACCGTACAGGTAATACGAACGCCTCAAAGGGATGTTCTATTCTTAGCTCCACAAGCCCATGGAAAGTTAAACCGTGTCTAAAAATAGATACCAAACATACACACGCACACGCATTAATACGGTCAAAAGATTTTTCTTTTACTTTTTTTTTTTTTTTCATACATTTTTATAAGTTTGTTGTTGTTGCTGTTTTATAGAATTCCATCCCTACAGACACATACGTCGCCGTGTGTCCATGTTCGACTCATTAACAGGTGCCGGCCGGTCGGAGCATGCAATAAAAAAGGGGGAACTCTGAGGCAGGCCTCGGCTCGGGCTCAGGCTCAGGCTCAATCGTCGTCGTTAAAAATCACGATGGCTCCGGATGGTTCCCATTCTGTGCGTTAATTCATTAAGAATGCAAATATATACTAGATTCGCATGTACGTACAAGAGTGTGTCTTAAAGAATAAAATACATGTAGGTGCGTATAAACTATTATTGATGGCAAGCCGGGCATGCACCTGCGTCGTCGTCGTCGTCGTCGTCGTCGTGGAAGGTGGATGCAGCGTTGCTCGCTGTGCGATGACTTCAATCCACTCCACTCCACTTTGTGGTTACAAATGCGCACTAAAAGACGAGGTGTACACATTCAAATGGCTAAGACAAATGGCAAATAAAAACCGCAAAAGGGCTGATGAATACTATCCTCCCGCAGACAGTTGAGGTCTAGGCTGCGGATGAGTGAACGGAGACTGAATCCTTTCATGACGTAGTGATACAATCATAGACTCAGTCATGGGTGGTGACTGGTGAAATGATATCTTCAATTCGTTGGGTGTGTGCGGTGAGAGGGGGTTTATTGCCGGAGCTGTAAAAGCCAACTTTGATGCTGAAGGCTTGGCAAATTCAAGTTCCGTCTGCAAAAGTCGGCTGTGTGGTGTGTTGGCTCGTAAAACTGCTCTTCCAGTGCTCGCCGGGGTTTCGCGCTTAAATTCATGAAAAATTATTGAAATCTTCCAAGGTTTGTTTCTAATTAATTATCAAGGGAGTGTGAACGATTGCAAGAGGTGCTGCGTGAAACTGTTCAGCGGTTGCTGTACGTCTGCAAGGGTTAGTGACCTCAGAATGAACAGGAAGCACTTTGCGTCACGAAAAGGGTTTCTCTCCTTCTAAATTTGAGATCGCCTCCATTTCAACTCATTCGAATCCAGATGTTATGCATCCCACAAGAATCACAAATTCTTCCAAAACCGGTATCGAAAGCGGGTACCTTTTACAGATGTAATTCTGAATAACATGCAAATGGAATAGTTTAAGGACGCCGTGGTAGCTCGATAAGGTCTGAATTAAATCAGCAATAAACAAAGAAATATTTGCCTAAACATTTGATCATCAAATCACATGTTGTCGATGCTTTTATAAGATCTTTCGATCGTTAAAACATAGATCTATGGTAATTAATGCTATTGTGGCCGCCTGTGCACGGCTCATAAAAGCTCGCATACCTCGCAGCGACTCCTACACGTATGCCGATAATTTTATAGCGTTTAGGAACTAGTGCGAAAGTGGAACTAAACTAAAATTCCGCGACGATTTGAGGTTGAACATCAAACTTCTAAATGTGAGACCCTTGTTTTCAGGATCATACGAGGAGAAACTGACGGTAGCTCCTCATAGTTAGCTGTCGGTTTAAATATTCTAATATGGGTGGCGCTACAGCCCGTAGAGGGCCAAGGTCTAGCTTCTCAATTGTTCTCTCATGAGTGGAAGGGGCCTACAGTTTTATGCCGACTCCGAACGGCCAAGTTTGAGAAGCTTTTTCTAGACTATAGCATTGTCTGTGACTCGAAAGAGGTGAGGCCGTGAAAATTATAATTGGTCGTATTGGGTATCGAACCCAGACACCTAGGTTCAAGTGAGTAGGCGTCGACGCACAGACACAGAACGCCACGACCACCACGGTGTTAGTAAGTGCCCCAAATATGGCACGCCCTTAAAATCTGTGTGAAGAAAAAACAGCCAGGCTGCTAATACGGACCACCCTGTTTTAAATATGGACCACGAGTCTCTAGTGGAAGGACGGGTTTTCTGCCCAATTTAGTGCTCACCACATTTTCCACTGGAGTCTTTATGTGTGCATTCACTTGCCTCAATGTGGTTTAAGACAAGTTAAATTGCTCCAAGCCTTCAGAAATGCAATACCTTTTCCATAAATGGCAACTAATGCTGCCTTGATAGTGACATTTCAAGGTTGCCTTTTTTTGGTAGCTGTGCAGACCTCGAAGTCATTGTTGATATTCGAGTCATAATAGGGACAATTATGGCGTTTTATGGCGTAATCTGCATGCTACATGCTGTCATTGACGCATAACATCGACGCCTCGGCCAGAACGTCACCGTAGGCAGCTTAAACTTCGAGGTAGTTAAGGACTTCGTCTACATCGGCTCCCAGGTAAACAGTACAAACAACATCAGTACCGAGATTAAACGCAGAATAACTCTTGCCTACCACTGTTTCATTGGGCTCAAGATGCAATTGAGTAATAGATTGAAGGACCAAGCTAACACTTTATAAGACCCCCATCATCCCTGTCCTGCTCTATGGCGCAGAAGCCTGGTCAGTCTCAAGAGCAGACAAAGAAGTCCTGGGTCTTTTCGAGAGAAAAATTCTGCGTTCCATCTTTGGTCCTGTTGGCGTTGATGGTTTTTGGAGAAGAAGATACAACCATGAATAGTACGGACTGTACAGCGACATGAGCCTAGTCAAGCGTCTACGGATTCAGCGCCTAAGATGGCTAGGCCATGTAGAGCGCATGGTCAACACTGCTCCAGTCCGAAGAGTCTTCGACTCCGAACCAGTGGGACAACGCAGTAGAGGACGCCCACGAAACCGATAGCGTCAACAAGTGGAGAAGGACCTTAACCAAATTGGTGCGCGAAATTGTAGACAGCTGGCTAAAGATCGTGCCAGCTGGAGACGCTTGTTGACTGAGGCCCATTTCCACCCCGGACTGTAGTGCCACTAGAATAAGAAGATGAGGTCATCTGCATGATCTTCATACCGCCAGACATGGTATACGGTATCTCAGTGTGGGTTAGTTTGTGACTACTCACCTTCTAGCGATGAGGAAGCTTAGTGAAACAGTCAACGACTCTGTAGGGCGGTTACATGCTAGGGTCACCCTACGAGTAGACCCTAATGGTTTGGAGAAGGTCGGTCCAACCCAGCACCCACCAGAATGCCCCCTTATCTTCCATGCCTGCGCCAACGCTACGAACAGAATATCGCTCGCAGCTACGGGGATAGATATTTTACTTATTCTTTCATAGCACAATATTTTCTTTATCAATATATGTTCATTTTTGCTCTCAATATGGTTTATAAAAGCCTTACAACTAAGAATACATTTTTGTAGGCAAGTGTTTTTAGATTCATAAAGCTTGATGTACAGTTAGAGGAAAAATTTGGAAAAAACCCTATTTGATGCTATTTAACCGTATTTGATGCCGATGAATAAAATATCACCGATATATGAGAATTTATACATAACTATGTGCTGCCGATTTTTGTGGTACGCTTATACGCCGTTCTACTCAACCAAATGAAATGGTACTTACACCATTGGAAAGGTAATTTCACGTATTTAAACACATAATCGAGTAAGAGAAATAGCTACCGGGATCTTATCCGATTCAGCAAGTCGGACTCTGCCATAGAATTGTTGACCACAGTGCACAGCTTACTGATGTGGTTTGTAGCGAAGAAGATGTCGCTCGGATCTGATCGTCTTGTAGTCAATTCGTCTATTAGGATTTTCGGGAGGATGTTGCTAAAACTAGAAGATGCAGCTGTCGTTTCAGAGGCTATTGCAGTTCCTCCATTTGAAGTGGTGTGACATGAAACCACAGCGAACAAGCTTGTGTCAGTGTTGGTCTTATTATTTATTTCTTTTAAAAAACTTGGTGGAAAGTGTAGATGGAGTTGTATCATGGCTCTCTGTATGCGATTGAAGATGTGCTCTCCGAAGGAGAAGTTTCCGATAAAAGTACCTTCTAGGTAGTTCATCTCCATGTTTGACCGTACGCATTTGTGTTCAGGATTATCCGGATTCTTGAGCGGTGCTTAAGAGTGTTCCTTGTGCAGTGGTTCTTAGGTGCCTTTACTACCAGTACCTGGATTTCCTGTATTTGATTGGTATCTGATATGTTCCGCGCTATGTAGAACAAATGGGATATGGAAGTAGATGAGAGCATCCTAACTCTTGAGCCTATGAATTCCTCTGCACGGCTGCAGATTCACGTAGCGTGCGATTCATGTGATTGTGCAGCATTGGACGATAAATAACCGCTGAGCTATAAATCCTTGGACGCCGCTGCCGCCTGCTGGCTGGCTGGGATGTCCGTCGGCAAAGTGATTTTGAAGCGTGTTCTAGATTCAGACGCAATAATTAGTGGTGGAAAAGACAACTAATTGTCACGAGACTGCGCCCAACCCCGCGCCCCAGCTGACTGATTCGCTTTTAAGACGTCGAACAATGCGCGTCTAACAATACCGGCGCAGCTCATTCGATCAGAATGACATCGGCTCCGGGACTGAGACGGAGAGAAGGTTGTGCTCTGGCTGCAATTGTAAATCCAATAATTCGCATGACCAAAGGAACAAGAATTCGATAAATTATTTTTAGAACCAAACACACCGCGCTACGGACACAGCAGATGGCCTTCCCTGTATAGTCAGGCCGATACTGCTATTTGGCGTCGCGACTTGATGGACCGTCATTCCGACTACTAAGTCACTGTAGCGTTTTTCAGGCAGAAACAAAGGGATTAAGAAAGTCCATGCAATATCGTCATATCTGAGAGGAGTCACTTTGAACTCAAAAACTTGCCCGAATTGGCACCTAACTCTCGACGGGATGGCGAAGTATTTTATTATCCAACTTTTGTGGGTGCCGGGACACAGTGACATTCCACAGAACTGCTAAGCGGACGAAGTCGTTAGAAGGTACTTACTAGGTTCGTACTCTCTCCGGATGGAGACATACCATTTATGCCTATCGTTACTGCAAGCATCTAATTAAATTAAGCTTGAAACGCTTGCACACAAAAATAGCATAGCTTGGACCTACCATCGATCCAAAACACTCAGGTAGCCTGAACAAAATGAGTAGACTTAATCTCAGAATTATTACCGATGTCAGAACAGGGCATTGTGCGATTGGAACACATGCCTCCAGATTAAGCATCCTCTATAATGATTCTGTTGAAGCAGAGACGAAGAGGATTAAGAAACCATTGCGAATTTTCTATCCAACTGCAGTGCTCTGTCCTCCCGCAGAAAACGTCACATTGACGCTTACCACTTCAACTACCTGACAGAACTAAATAGCATTAGTATCAGTCAACTCCTCTGCTTTATCAAAAGCGCTAAGCTGGCTTACGGAATTGGAGGAATAAGACCAGCATGGTAACACAACGGACCTAAGTGTGATTGCAGCCAACCAGCCATTCCAACCTAACCCAACCTTGAATTGGGGATTTTAAGAGTGCAAGCGAATATTGCCCTAAATTTGTGAGCTAGATTGTGTACCTTGTTCGTTGTTACACATTCCATGTCTGACCGTAGATCCACTGCACGACATAATTGCATTCATGACGGAGCCTCGGTGAGGTGCGACCACCTTAAATCCACCTTCAAAGCATTTCGATCGAAAATCCGCCCCCAAAATGAGAGTATTACAAGGATCAAGGGTGTCCACCACTTACAAGCAATAATCTCCATCACAACTGCAGTTTAATTAAAAGACTAGACTGAACCAGCGGCGCGGCGTTGTCCTAGCCTTCCCTAGCACATTTTCCACCCCGTTCCCATCCACGCTTCATGGGGAACACCATAGTTCCTCGGCAGCGATTCTCGATTAGTATGTACAGAGGCACGGTTGCGCCAATAATTAGTCAACGCACGTTTGGTGTAATTTCAGTTAAGAGGAGAACGCATGCATGTTGGTCCAACTACCGTCTAAGGCCAGCCCATGTCTGCGTCTAGCCAGGGGAACATGTAACAATATTTAATGGGTAGTTACACCGCCCTGGAATAGGGCCGGACTTCAAATTTAATCCACCAACATACACAATCGCCGGCGATTTTCAGCATCAAATGCAATTGGCGCATCGCGCCGTCATTAATAACGACCAGACCTTGGTTCACACGCAAATCGCGGTTTGGGAAATTTCCCCGTCACCGCAAATTCAAATTTATTCCAAGACATATTGATACAATGGGGGAGGGGCTGTGATTTGCATAATACCGTCACTTTCGGCGGCTCGAAAGTGTCTTGTCGAATCTGATTAAGGTGAACGCAATTGACGCAATCGCGGCAATTACTATCAATTCATGAGCGTTGCGGGGAAGAGATGCGCGGAGGAAAAATAACCGCTACACCTGTGACAAATCAGGGATTACCAATTATGCATTTCATCACGACATTATATTTATTTTGTTTGAAAATTCGCACAAGTGCACTTCAGACCCTTATTCGGGTCGTGTTCGAGCAGAAATCGAGTGCCTGTGACTGCGTATGGGAGTGTACCACATCGGCGGCAGTTTCGTCAGCGTCGCATCGATCTGCGTGATTGCATCAAAAATCTTTGCGCTTGTCAGTGCGTTGCTTTTGCCACTGCTTCGCTTTCGATTAAAATGGGGAATGAAAAGGTTTTGCCTTTAATCGCGGATGATCAAGCGGTTTGACGTACTTAACCGCTACGATGTGTTTGACAGTAAAATGTCACCTCGTTCTGAGAAGGGATCACGTGAGTGGACGGTGACTTGCGACAGTTGTGGCACGCTGACGACGCGCATCGAGGAGGAAGTGAGGAATTAAATATGAAATTTATTCTCAGCTGAATATCGCTTTATGACAGTTAATTTTGCGTCGCTCAAATGATCGATTTTAATTCGTTTCCCAGCTAATTGATACGATTAAGGGGTTAACCAACCTCGCGGCCACTAATTGATGTGTAAAATTCAAATCGTAAACGTTTTGTGAACATGCCCAATTGATGATTTACACACGATAATGTTCGAATAACTGCTGCAGATCATAAACGGTTTTGATGTGTTTCGGGGGTATTTTTGATTTTGTTTTTATATCGGTCATAATTTTGTGAATATGGCTCGTTACGGATTCGGTTTTCCGGGAGTGTATAACATTTTTGACAGATTTCCGGTCGAATTAGCGTAAAAATGTTGCGGCTTTTCTCTTATCTTCTTAACGAATTAATTGAAAGTGAGTAACAGGCACGTTTGCCGGCATTCCGGAGGCAAATGCCATGGCTGCTCTCATTAAACGTAAGGGTATTCTGCGGTTTCATATCGATTTGTACGATGTGTTCATTGGGTGATGATTCAACCGATATTAAAGTGGGGACAACTAAAGGACTGTTTGTATGTAACTTTGGTGAAGGTTGTGCTGCAATGTAAGAAAGGATATTTTTGGAAGCCTTCCTAATTGATGACTACATCTTGCCCAAGTCACTGAAAATGCCTAGAGCCTAGAAACAACAACCCAAACTTCACCATTTTAAGTTCCAAAGTGAGTGCTGTTTAGCCCAAACAGTGCGTTCTTTGAGAAGAAGAAGTTTTGGCCGAAATGAAGCACCCACCGCGACTGCTGTACATAGGTTTGTGCAGAAAGTTCATCAGACTGGTATGCTAGTGGACAACACTGCTAGTGGTCACAGGTGAGAATGTGGCCGAGAGTGTGAAACGCAATTCACGAACATCAACACGCCATCGATCTCAACAGCCCAACATTTCACGCGCTAGCCTGAGTTGAATTATGCACAAAGATCTCGGACTATTCGCTTACAAGGTCCAATTGACTCAGCAATTGAAGGCACGCTTCACAGTTCGCAGTTTGGACCTTAGAACAGCTTGAATTGGACAACGATTTTGGGCGACATATTATCTTTCCTGAGCATTGAGAAATGAGTCACCGTGTAAGGCGGCACGGCAATAGGCAGAGGCGTTAGTCATCCCATTCTGAGTTCGACGAATTATCTTTTCGGGACGCATTTTCATCTCGGCGGCTACGGGAACAAACAAAATTGCCGCATCTGACTCAGAAAAGCCGCACGTTTTTGTCGAGAAGCCAATGCATCCCCACAGAATGACAGTTTAGTGCGGATTGTGGAGTGGTGGCATTATTTGACCATTTTTCCTCAAAAAAGAGGCTGGGAACAACTTTTGGGTGAACGGTGGGCGTTACAGAACCATGTTTGTTGAAATTTAAGACATGGATTTGAACGATCTCTGGTTCATGCAGGATGGTACGCCAGGCCACACAGCACATGCCACAATCGATCTTTTCCGCACCAAATTTACAAATCGTGCTATCAGCCGCCTTGGCGATGTCAATTGGACGCCTGGGAGCTGAGATTTGATCCATTTGGACTTTTTTTTTTGTGGGGAACCGTGAACGACCAACATTCCAGAAACGATTCAAGCACTTAAGGCCAATTTCAGACAAGCAATCCGTGATCTACAGCCCGAAGCCATCAACAAGGTCTTTGAAAATTGGGGAGACAGAATGCGCTAATGCGAAGCCAGCCGAGGCAGCCACTTGAACGACGTTGAATTTCATAATTAATGGGAATGTTTGTTCTTACTAATAAAGCCATAATGCCTGGAAAAGATTTAACTTTAGTCATTTTATTGCATTTTGAAAAAGAAACTTGTATTTGGCCCACCCTGTACTTGAGTTGAGCAATATTTCACGAGGAGTAAAAATGATCAATTTCCTCAGTCGACTCAAATATCAGGAGAAAGTACTCTCTCGAGGAAAAGAGGGAGAGTGGCCAACGATCAGGTGAATCACAGCGGCAATCGTCCTTGGATCGTCAAAGGGTACCGTGGTTGGTTTACTCGTGGTTGAAATTCGCTTATCGGTATGAAACTGTAGGCTTTTCCTTCTTTTACGAGAGGACAGTAGTGGTTGTTTCCGATACCCTTCTACGCTACCCTGTGCCCGAAGTAGCTTCGCTGCCCCGTCTCCAAATTGCTTCTTTTACAACACAATCTTGCCAGTCGAATACGCACTCTCCCTCATTATGCCATCATTAAACCGACACCTTAGAGTTCAAGGCCTCACAAGTAGCCAGCCCACTGTGGACTAAACCTTTGAATCCATAAACACAATTAACGATTCTCGAAAAATCCCGATCGTCTCTGCGGAATCGTTTTAATCCCCGCCGCGAAACTGAACATTTTGTCAATGATTCTTTCCCACTGAACCAGGTTGATGAGCAGGTCAAAGCAGTCTAAGACCAGGCACTTACCTCATTCCGCTCAATGGACCGAGAAAGTGTAGAGTCAATAAGTTTTCGCGCGAGCGCCATTAAATTCAGTTAATTATGATAATTTCGGCTCAATGGCACAGAGGATATGACGAATTGTGGCCAAAAGAAACAAAGCCGAGTTCAAGTCGGATAGTGTGGGAACTTCGGCGGTTCCATCGCTGGCAACGATGAGTGGAAATTTAAACGTAAAAACTATGAAATCCACCAGATTTACAGATCTGGTTAGAAAAGAAGTTTACACAGCACGGCCGCATAAGTTGTTCATGCGAATTCCGGATCCGAGGCTGGGTCAGACGGTCTGATCGTGTGATCAAGCGAGAAGATCGTTAAGCAAATTTACGCGGCTTTTGTGCTGATTAGAAACGCTTCTTGGACGTACTTCCACTTCGACAAGATTAATGTCCACTTTTGCACAAAAGACAGACGCCATCTGTGCGAGCTCCTGGGTGCATCCAGGCAAATTGGAATTCACTCTGTATGTCTTCGTCCAGCCGACGCAACTCAAGTCACTGTACTGCATTGGCGGAAGCTGACTCTCAAGCATGCTGGGCAGGAGAGGAAGCAGTAACAATGCCTGTGTACTTTCAGTTGTGCCCTTTTCATGTAAATTTTCAGACTTCATTATCTGCACGCCGATCGCGGGCATATAATATAGGACCACCCAATGGAATGCAGTGCGCACTCCGCCTGAGCATTGAGAAATGAGTCACCGTGTAAGGCGGCACGGCAATAGGCAGAGGCGTTAGTCATCCCATTCTGAGTTCTGGCTTCCCCGAGGCGGAATTCAAGGAATACCCCAAGCACATTCACCGGTCCAATTGAACAAAGAGACCACGGCGAAGAAGTGAACAAAGCGAGAAAAAAAAAACGAAGGCGAGCACCGGAAAAAAAACGCGTGAAGACATCAGCAAAAAAAAAAACAGTGTGTAGTCATCGGTGAGGCATGAAATCCTTTGCTTGGCCAACTCAGCTGACACAAGTCATCTCACACGAAACCAGTCCCGCAGAACTTTCTACTCGGCTCTGAAAAGGAAATGATCGCTGTAAACTCCAACTAACGACCTTCCAATGACAAATATGAGACATCGTCGACTTTTGATTGAGGACACCGCCGCGCCGCGCTGCGCCGCCGTGTCGAATGCCTCACACGTGATTTGACATCATTTGCGGGTCGCTCTCCATTTGTCACTTGTGCCCACGGAAACCGGTCAACTCGATAATCGCTCTTGCACCAACCTGTACACAATCGGCCGCCAAATCTAGAATCACGTCTTCAAGGTTAATTACATTTCGGGCAAAATCATTTTCGAACGAAAGCCACTCGAAGACATTACCCGGCTTAGACGCCAGAAATGTGTCAAATATTATGGCAAATAATGAAGGGTAATCATTTAATGCATGCACGTGGTGGTAAACCAAATAAAAGCAATTACTCTCCGCTGAAACAGTTCAAAAGAAATTCCACTTTGGAAAGTAAAACCTTCCGACTGAGAGTGTAGAACACACACAAAAGTGGTATCATTTACCACGTACTTAAGTCTTTACTCCAATTTTGACAAACGAACAAAAAAAGCAGAATTAATGCTCACATAGTCTGCTTTCCTGCAGCACATGTCATTCGCTCGGAATTAATTCGTGTGTCTACGCATTTGGCGTTATTAGCTGGACGGACGAACGGACGGTGTCTGGACGGAAACTAGTTTGCTAAGACAAAAGCGGCCGTTCGGATTGTGATGATTAATGTGTTTTGAAAAAAGTGAAAAGTGATTATGGCATACTTTCTCTGGACGGCACGGCGCGGCGCGCGGCGCGTCTTGATCCCAAGAATCCAAGAACGTCCCGTCGTTGCAAAGAACAGCTTGATGTCTAGTGACGGAACACTTTCTCTGGATGTTAGCCAGTTTTTCTTGTTGTACCCTGTTGTAGGACGATAAGACCAACTGTCTGCCATTCAACCTAAAATGTGCAATGACAGTCGGTAATTAAAGTGAACGTCAATGGGAGTTGAACTAGATCAATGAATTTGCCTCGAAGAAAGGGGCATCTATGTTATATCCGAAACGGGTTTGTTCCGAAATTAGAATGAAAGCCGCGTTCAGTCACTTGGCTTGCACTTGTCTTTCGGAGATGTGCGACCGATTGTGGTTGAGAGGGGTTTCCGACAATCTGTGCCGTACCCAGTTACTCTAATATATGCATCGATCTTGGCGAGATCATTAACGGCCAAAATGGGTGCACAACAATATTCCGATGAATGAAGTGGAGATGCCGAGCAGGGTTGGCAGGCAATTGGAGACTTTCTAGTCGAATAGATCATATCTACGAGAGTGCAACGTCTTTAATGCCGAGGTGCTCTTTGGGGGAAGCAACGAGCAGGAAAAGACGATTGCGGGTCTATGGCCGGACGGAGATCATTATCAATGGTCAGCCTCAGAGGCAAGGACGTGCCCGCATTGCGATGCGAATCCTTAATATAGCCGCAACTTGGACCATCGATTTTGCCTATTGTATCCTTGATGCCCACCAAACGTCCCTGTTTCCATTACATGCGTCAATCCGAACTGCCATTCGAGAATTTTTCCAGCATTATGGCTTAATTAATAAGAACAAACATTCCCATTAATTATGAAATGCAACGTCGTTCAAGTGGCTGCCTCAGCTGGCTTCGCAGTAGCGCATTCTGTCAAACCAATTTTCCAAGACCTTGTTGACGGTTTCGGGCTGTAGCTCACGGATTGCTTGGCTGAAATTGGCCTTAAGTACTTGAATCGTTTCCGGATTGTTGGCATAACATCGATCCTTCACAGTTGCCCACAAAAAAAAGGCCAAACTAGTCAAATCTGATAACGCGATTCGGGAATTTGGTGCGAAAAGACCGCTTGTGGCATGGGTTGTGTAGTATGGCGCACCATCGTGCATGAACCATGGTCGTCCAAGTCCATGTCTTCAATTTTAGTAAAAAAAAAGTCGGTTAGTATAGCTTTGTAACGCTCACCGTTGACCAAAACGTTGTTGCCAGCCTCATTTTCGAAGAAGGCCACGGCAGCCACATTCTATTCTGTGCGCATGGTACGATGACGGGGACAAGCATACCAGTCCATGACCATGAATGCTGTCCACAAGCATATCAGTCTCACGATGTTTTTGCACAAACTTGCGTACAGTATTCGCGGTAGGTGTCTCATTTCGGTCAAAACTTTTGAAAGAGCGCACTGTTTGGGCTAAACAGCACTCACTTTGGAAATAAGTTCTCAATATTTGCCAACGCTGTTCGAGCGAAAAGTGACTTGTTTCGTTTCGCGGAGGTATGATACTAAATTTCTGTCAAGATTTCGGTCGGGGAAATAGCTGTCAGTATCAAAATAACCTACGATTTGAAGAAAAACCACTAGATGGCCACTAGACGCCGTTCAAGTCCTCCATCTCTACGAATATATGTAGCGGTCAAGTTAGATTTATTGCGCTACATTCAGTACAATTTTTTTTGTATCCACAATCCAAGCTGGCTTAGGTCCAATTTGTGCCCATAACAAATAGTTGCTTATGATAGTTCTTCGAGTAAGAATTTGATTCCAGTTGTCTCGTCAAGGCAAATAGTTGGTTGGTTGGTTCTATATGTTCTCATTGCCGTGACGTATTGCTGTCTGAACGTCTTAGACTCAATTAATTATGCGAGCGACTTTCATTTCATGGAATCACCTATCGCCAGCGACTGAATCACCCGCCGTTAGGAAAACACTAAATCCACAATTTGAATGCAATGCATGAACTTCTCTTCAACCATTTGCCTAGTGCCTAAGTGAAGCCAAAGACTGCCAAGAAACCAACCAACGAAAGCTGTTTATAAACACGGACTGAGGCATTGACTTGTTAAACAGAACACCGCTAAGAGTTATGACTTCAAGATCACCTGTTGCCGAACTACTTCAAAGCACTGTCACTGTCTACATGAACTTTAGGACGCACAAGCTTTATTATGCAGAGAAACGTAACAAACGGAGCAAATATCACAATTTGAAAACTGTCCGCACCTATTTACAATCGGAAATCGATTTATGCGCAAAACAGTCCTTCAGATAGCAGGCCTATACGTTAGAACGTTAGATCATCAAAAGAGGCGTTAGGACCTAGTCGAGCGTGCCATTGCCGCATGTGAGGAAGTCGACTTGGAGCCGAAGGTGAGACACACACGAAGACCTGCGATTTGTATTCGAAACCTCACTTCTCGATAGTTTATGCTTTTCATTCATACAGTCAGTGTCGTGATAATTCGGACTGTAATATATGTCTACTCGCCGTCCAACCGAGGTGTAGTGGCCATTTGACTCGTGCGCTGTGTTCAATTCGAGGCACTTGCATAATTCAAGGTTCCACTTTGGAGTCGGTGTAAAACTGGGTCCCTCTCACTGTGGGCGAAGAATGGTTGCTGGTTGGTTGTCCAGATACACCATGCTCCAGGATTGGTGGCTTGGAAAAGGACGAACTGCATTAAAATTATTGATGGCGTTCAAGACAGAGACTCCTGCACGATGCAGTGCTTATGCCCGGCCTTGGCCACCAGAAGAAAATTGGTTCATTGGATGTGAATTCAGTGATGAATCAGGTCTCACTTCACTATATACCACTAGATACTACCAGATACCGACGAAGAATCTTCGAGAAATCGTGACAGTGTGCCCAAAGATGCAAGACAAACCGTCGAGAAGGGTGTAAAAAAAGCAACCCACTCGACGTCACACGAAGCCTTATGTAGAATTCTACAACTATTGGTGATTACGTTTTTGGCAACAAATGACAGGAAGTACGTCCTATCACTGATTTATCTTGTATGGCTCTTGGAATGCATAGTTAACGATTCAATGTTTTTCCACTGCAAAGCATTATATTCTCCTTCGCAACACGGTTTCCAAAAAGGCAGATCGCCAAATGCGAACCTTACAGAATTTCTGTCTCAAGGCAAAGAAAACGATGCAATCGCCATCGACTTTAGTAAACATTTCACTTCAAGTCATCATATTTAAACTGACATCCCTAGGTTTCCAACTCTGCTCCGTCAAATGGATAAATTCCTGTTAGGAAAGCAGAGAATACGAAGTTGCGTTCAGATCGTCTGTCTCCATGCGCATTAAAGCCGCAGCACAAGGCGTACCACAAGACAGATACCTTGGTCCATTCACTTTCGTACTTAGGTTGGGTTAGGTGCGTTGGTAGACGGGGGTATGTCACGTCTCACTTAGGTTCTATGGGACCCATTGTGATGCCCAAGGGAGAATATGACCTATTAGCTCCTACTTCGTACCTGTCATTTTGTTGCGCTGTTTAGCCATCATTAAAAACATGCCGAAATTTTAGATGAATGATTGGCAGACCCTGGTGGAATAAATCTTCTCCTAACGTTCTGTGTCTCAACTGACAGAGACTGGGACTATGATGGAGGTAGTGGGGAGTGTCCTCTTTTTCCTCCGTTTCACCGCAGCCTCTGTATAAAATGCAGATCATATCATGGTACATACAGCAAATAGTTATGGCCAGTTAGCGCTCCAACTACCATCGCTAGCAACTTTTTGTTGCACTGAAGGAGTTTGTCTGTTTTTGCACTGTTCAACTTGGGCCAGAGCCTCCGAGTGGTCGCGCGGGTGGTTAGAGAGTTCCACCTTTTATTCGTTTCTTCTATGATTGATTCTATGATCATCCACCTTTGGGATGGGTCGGTTTCGGCTCCTTTAATGGCATGCTGTTTCATTGCCGGTTATGTCCTTGTGACCTGGGACCCTGCGTGCTGAAAACCTAGAGCTCTTCGCGACACCATGCGACCAGCTTGGACTTGATTTCTCTTTGCAGCAGTCATCTGCATGTAGAGGTCCAGCGGTAGTAGATTTAAAAATGTCGCCAAGCCCGCCGTAGGGGTGGTGCTAACTGCTCCTGTAACAACTAGGCATGTAAGACTCGTACTTGCTACCAACGATGTTGACCGTCTGATCTTACTGTCTACGCCGATGACATGATTCTATTTTTCATTCATCTCCTCTCCTCTGCCTGTTTGGTGTCAAATCTAAATGCCAATCCATTACATACATTGTCCCTTCAAAGAAGTAGTCAATTCATCCTCATCCTTTGGTGTAATCTGTTATCATGAACTCAATTTCCGTTCCTATATTGACAGATGAGTAATTGATTAACGTGATCACCTGGTATTAGTCTTATATCACGCGTTCTTTTACTCCTAGGACCATTTAACGACGCTGGACCAGACGCCTTCAGTAGGAATCTCAAGATCCAAATTTAGAAATAACCTTAGGGATTTATTTCTCCACCTTGTTAAGGTGGTGAGGCCTACTCAAACCTCTGCTACTCTTTGGGTCGTAGCACCCGGTTGTATTCTGCAACTCCACACAGATTTAAATCATATACCTTTCACGTCTCGGAGTCCACTCCCAACCAAAGACTGACTCTCAGACATGCAGGTATAATCTACAACTTTCCCTGCGACTTTGGGTTTAAAACCACAGCCACTACGACGCTCCCAATTGGGGGGCCAACCTCTATTGATCAGGCTGAGACCTATTCTGGTCTCAGGGCTTTCCTGATCTCCCGTGGCACCAACTATAGCCTCTGGTCAAGCTACCAGTAGGATGCCATAACATCCCCAGACTGGCCGCTATCGAATGTTCAAAAAAGCCGTGGCCTATTCAGCATCAATCTATAATTGAGATTGGCGCGTCCTTCATTTTCTATTAATTTCTTTGTGAGCTTGCTACCATCACATTCGACGAGCACTGGAATAGGGATGTATCCTAAACAAGTTGCTCTCAGCTCATGGATTTTCCGACAGGCATGCCTTACCTCGGGAATATTCTAACCCCTACCCGAAGGGCGGTCCCATATAATATGACAAGAATATCCGCGCTGAGCTTTGTGAGGAACTATTTCACAGAATCTCTGCGTATCGCCTTCGTTAGAGCCATTCTCGAAAATGCCAGCCAAGTATCGTCACCTCATTTCGCTGTCCATATTCGTCGTATTGATGCTGTCCAGTGAAGAAACCTGCGTCTTCGCAGTCTTGCCTGGATTGATAGAAACAATTTGCCCCCACAATCCGAACGCCTTGAACTTATTCGCCTTGAGTCTGTCGAAAACCGTGGCAAAACCGCCGATCTGCTCTTCCCACACCAACTAATTACAGGTAATACAGACTGCCCCGACCTCCTCGAATCAGTGTCTCTTAGCGGTAATCTCTACACTCATAGGTCAAGAACTCTCTTCCACAGCGTACTAATCAATGCTTCAACTCGTCTGTGTCTTTAATGTTAGGTAACCGAACCAAGTCAAGCTAGGTTAGCTAGGAGTGGCTAAGCTGGGCCTAAGTAGGCCCATAGGTACCACGCAAATTGACTTCTATCATTGAAACGACGAAGCGCTTTAGTTGGCTTATGATAGCGCGGTTTAGCTCTACTACTACTACTACTACTAATATCTACTACTTGCCAGAGCGCTCCACGAGGAGATTGCGGTTGTGAGTCCAATGAGAGGCCTTACTGAGGTGGAAGTGGCGTAGTATTTGTGCCTGCACCGACAGCCAAGCTATGCTTAATGCCTTGCTCAACCCTTTAACCACTTCAAGGATAGTTCAGGAGTGCAAGTCTTCTCTAAATTTGAATTTAAATTCGCTAAAACTTCTCTGGGTTTTGCCCGGTCCACCACGGAATCAACAAACATCTAAATGTGCTCGACGTAAGCGATGAAACGCTCTACGACGCCGGTGGAGAAGACGACGACACTGCAGAGCACTTCTTCTACCATTGTCCCTCGGCTTTGCTCAGATCGGGTGGCACTTATTCGGTGCTGATGAGGTGAGACGTGATAATGTTGGCTCCTCATCACAGATGCGCCTGTTGGTATTCCTCCAAGAAATTTCAGCAAATGTCGGTTGCTGCCTAGTAGTAGAATGGAGCAGTTTTGAATCTGAGTGCTCCAGTGCAGCGTTAAAAGCCTCCGACAAATCATAAGACTGAGACAAGACAAATGCAGCAGCCTCTAAAGAGGGGTGCGAAAAGCATTCCGAAGGTTCCGTGCTGTTTTCTTCCTTGTAAACCAGCAAATTTTGAATTTCAATCAACAACGTCAAGCTCTAGCCCACGTCAACATTCTCAAAATATTTACGTATGTAAATCTATTTCTAATGGTTTCTTTTACAAAACAAAAAAAACAAATAACCAAGGACCCCTTCAAGTTCTTTTGCCTTTGAAAAGCTAAGCAACCCACCTGTCCTTTGATCATAAGCAGATTATACGCGAAGCCACTCGTCATCGAAGCAACAACATTCCGAGAAGATTGATCATCTCAAGGCCCATCGTACGCACTCTGAGTCGAGTCAGAAATCTTCAGCAAACTTGAAGATGCCCAAAAGAGCTACTAACAACGAGTATGGCCTTTATGCCTTTTCGGCTTTAAAAGGCCACTTTTTTCCCTCTCGTTAACTTCAATCGCTAGATGTTGAGTACGGTTTCGCACTTTTAATCACCCTTTCATCCGCAGAAAGCATTTCAATGATTCGCCCATAAGTGCCTTGAGTTGCGTTCGATAAGAATCGTTTCCACTTTGAGGGACTTGTAATGGCTTCGCCAATTCTTCTTCTTGCGTTCTTTTTTTTCTTTCTTTCTTAAGAAGTTTCGGGTTCAGCTGATCGAGTTCAGGTCGTGGAGCGATTCGTCATTGTTCTCAAAGAGAAGAACAACAGTTACAGCATTTCGCGCAATGAGTGTTCATTTGAATTACATTACACAGTTCGCAATAAGCGCCAACAGATTTTATTGCACGTACTCTGGAGTTGGGGCGATTTGGAAATTCCCCGAAAAGAGGCTGAATACGAACTGGCACGGGCAGAGATCTGGAAGAGATTTCGATGCACTTTCTGTGTAAATGTTCAACGATCGTGGGACTGAACTTGATCGAAAGCAATAATGCGAAGAATAAACGAGAGACCGGTGCTCAATCAGCAGCAACATCAACGTCTCATCAGAGTCATCTCAGATCCTGAAGCGTTGATGGTTGGTGAGGCCCAAAGCCGCACATGACAAAAACCCCATCCTGCAATAATAACTCCCACTGAGAAATCCTGCATGGACCCAGCAATCTCCGCCCGCTTATAAGGACCTTCTGATAAGAGGTACAAAGAAAGGTCCAGTCCTGCTGTATGGCAGAGTGACATTGCCTGCCTTCGAAAGATAAATTCTGCGTCGGATAAATGGTCATATTTGCGAGGAAATGGAAATGAAAGAGAAGACACATTCGTCGACTGGTACTGCTATCGAGCGCATGGCATCAATGAAGCATAAAGAGTCTTCGAATATCAGCTTCCTCGTTCGAGAAGGAGAGGAAAGCTGAATAAAGTCAGGTTCACACCCTCCATAGGTAGCAGGCCTGGTAAGTAAGTACCATCTAATGTTCAGGGAATGGAATCCATCTAGAACTGAGGGAAGGGCTTTACTTAATAGTTTTGTGCAATGAACTGAGATACAAGTGACTTGCATATGTATTTATTAGGTCTGCGTCCCGTGGAGGGTCTGAAACAGAACTACAGCTCAAAGCGTCTGTGGCCGGATTTTCGCCAACGCTGCACTCTAAGTTGACTAAGGCGCCCCTTTTTCAACTTATGTGCGTTGTGTGCCGTTGTTGCATTATTCCTCTAAATTGAATTGGGAGACTCCAATTCAATCGCATAACAATCGACGGCCACAATTTTGAGGTAGTGGAGGAGTTTGCCTACCTCGGGGCAAAATCCAAGAATGACATCTTAATGGAGATCCAACGTAGAATCGAAAAAACTGGTGTCAAGACTCCTAATTCGAAGGATCAAAATCGTGCCCTACAAAACCCTTATTTTGTCAGTTCTGCTGTTCGAAGCCCTAAACTGAACGATGGACAACTACAACAGAGCTGATTCTTGATGCCTTCGAAAGAAAAATTCTACGTCGGATATATGGTCCCGTCTGCGAGGAAGGTGAATGCTGAGACACAAACGCGACCTCTAGAAGCTGTGCAAAGATGTGGCTGTCGTCCTGAAGGCAAAAATCCTTCGACTGTACTCGCTCGGCCACTTGGGCATCAATGCTCCAGCCAAGAGGGTCTGCGAACCCGAGCCGATTCCGAAACCGAACTTCCGGTTTAAAGACTAAGTCATCGCCTACGCAAGACAGTGGGTCTTGATGACTGGAAGCACCACGACCATCATCGATGGAAGTCAGCTATTGCTCAGGCTCAAACCTTCCATGATTCGTAAGTAAATAAGACTGCGAGCCATGCTTGGCAGTCGACCTTCCTCTTGTAATAGCGATGATGTATCTTATACCATATCTTACAAACTTGACTCTAGCTTCATGCTCTTGGATAGCCATGGATACGAAAAGAACTACCTAGATGGCGCTTTTCGTTAGCAAGCAAGTGCACATAAAGAGTGTTTTTTTCTGAGAGGTGAAGAGCTTAAAATTCAAATAAAACACAGAAAAAGGATTTTAATTTCCTTCATCAACTTATCCGACAGATGTGTGAGTATTATTTCGGACACGTGACCATCTGTGGCTGGTATTTTGGCAAAAACGCGTCGAATGTTGAATTCTAAGCACAAGTGTCGCACGAAGAGCCTAGTAATCATGTCTCTGTACCGCCCACTGTTTGACCATCCTGGCCCATAAAGCGCATCAAACGTTGACTTTTTCTGGATCACCATTGGCTTTATTTTGAGTTTCTTGAATTGAACAATGTTTTTTCACAAGAAATTGTAACGATTTTTTTAACACTGTCAAACCAAACCAACTGAGAACTGTCAAATCGCCTTTCACAGAAAACAATTCTGCCAATTTACCTGCCTTTAAAAGCTTATTTACTTACTTATCAGGCCGGCGACCCATGAAGGGTCCGAGGCTGAGCAATTGCTGCCTTCCATCGTTGCTGTCTTGCATCCGCGATTACTTGGTCTTTATACCGGAGATTCGGTCTTCCTCTCCTTCTCGAACCAGTAGGCTCGGATTCAAAGACCCTCTTGGTTGGAGCATTGATGCCCAAGTAGCCGAGCGAGTGCAGTCGAACGATTTTTGCCTTCCGGACTACATCCACATCCTGGTACAGCTCGTAGAGTTCGAGGTTATGTCTTCTCCTCCATTCGCCCTCCTCGCAGACGGGACCATATATCCGTCGTAGAACTTTTCTTTCGAAGGTACCAAGAATCAACTCTGCAGTTTTGCTTATCGTCCAGCTTTCGGCTCCATAGAGCAGGACTGGCAAAATAAGAGTTTTGTAGAGCATGATTTTGGTCCTTCGAGTCAGGAGTTTTGAGCCCAGTTGTTTTGACAAACCGAAGTAGCACCGGTTGCCAAGGGCGATTCTACGACGGATCACTACTGTGATGTCGTTTGAGGAGTTCACGTTTGCCCCGAGGTAGACAAACTCCTTCACTACCTTGAAATTGTAGCTGTCGATCGTGAAATTTTGTCCAAGGTGGTGTGTGACGGAACGTTTTTTGGTCGACAGCATATATTTTGTTTTGTCCTCATTGACCTTGAGACCAGTTCGTTTCGCCTGTTCTTCAATCGCCGTAAAAGCCGATGTCATCCGCGTACCCCAACAGTTGCACCGACTTGTAGAAGATAGTGCCTTCCGCGTTTACAGCTGCCCTCCGCACTATCTGCCGAAATCCAGTGCAAGTTTCAAACGGCTCAGAAATCCTTGAGCCGAACTGAACGGTGCATCGCGTATGTGTTAGCGTGGTGCGACACAACCGGATCAGTTTTCCCGGGATCCCGAATTCGGCCATAGCATCGAATAGCTCCTTGCGATGAATGCTGTCGTATGCGGCTTTGAAATCGATGAAAAGGTGGTGAGTATCGATTTGAAACTCACTGGTCTTCTCCAGTATTTGTCTTAGTGTGAAGATTTGGTCTATAGTCGATTTGCCGGGCCGGAAGCCGCACTGGTACGTGCCGATTAGTGCGAAACGGCAAAACGGCTTTAGACGTTCACACAGTACGCTGGACAGGATCTTGTAGGCGACGTTGAGCAGGGATATACCTTTATAGTTTGTGCAAGAGGCAAGATCGCCTTTTTTGTGGATGGGGCATATGGAGCTGATATTCCAGTCGTCGGGCATGCTTTCGTCTTCCCAAATTTTACAGATGATCTGGTGCATGCTCCCCACCAGAACATCGCCAACGACTTTGAAGAGCTCTGATGTTAGGCCATCGGAGCCTGCGGCTTTGTTGTTCTTCAACCTTTTAATGGCTGTTCCGACTTCTTCAAAGCTAGGTGGGAGGCCTACTTCATCGACTGGAGTTGGGATTTCCTGATTCCCTATCACTCTCTCCTGGTCAGGCCCATTAAGCAGTTGTTGGAAGTGCTGCTTAAACACATCCACTATTCCCTGCGGGTCAGAAACAAGGCTGCCAAAGCTGCCTTTAAAAACACTCTTTACTATTTACTGCTGAGCCGATATAGACGAAGTCCCCGTATGCGTCAAAGCTATGTCTGTACACTCTATGACGTCGCGGTTATGTTCACTTTTCTGAAGACAGAAACCATACGATCTGCCTGATTAAAGGATGAAGGGTCTTTCGAACTTTGACAGTTGATAACCGCCATGTTGTTGAAGTTACATCTGTCAAATGGCTGTCATTTTATTCAGTCTGTATAACCATGGACGAACATGGCGTTCATCAACACGAGCAAATGATTAAATTGCTGGGGGAACGTTTCGCCCATTTTACGGTGGCCATAAGATGAGGTTCATTTCTGGATGAATGGGTACGTCAACAAACAAAATTGTCAAGTTTGGGACGATACCAATCCACACGAAATCCATGAGCGTCCAATGCACCCCGAAAAAGTCACTATTCGGTGTGGATTTTTGGGCTGGTGTCATCGGTTCTTTGGACGTTTGCCAGGCCATCATCGTCAACGCGAGCGCAATAGGTCAATGATCAAAAACTTCTTTTGGCCTAAATTGCATGAAATGGACACCAACGACATGAGCTTTGAACAGGATGGCGCTACGTGCCACACAACTCATGCCACATTGAAAATTCTGCACGAACCATTCGAGGTCATTCATGGTGGTGATATGAACTGACTACGGAGGTCGTGCCCGTTTGACTTCTTCTTGTGGGGTTTTCTGAAATCGTAGGTCTATGCGAATAAGCCACAAACCCCAGCGGCCCTCAAAGCCAACATCACCCATGCCATCGGTCAAATTTATCCCGATTTACGCGCCAGAATCATGGACATTTCGGATGCACGCCACCCAGAGAAGCCACGGCGGACATTTGAACGATGTTACAGTTCATACATAATGGCATGATCGATAGGCCATTATGTATGAAATGTAACAACGTTCAAATGTCAAACGAATAGAAAATGTCGATGCTACCTCCCACACACTTTGCTTTATTTAAATTCAAAGACAGGAAGTACTTAATGAATTACCCCTTTGTTGTGAGGGCTGCTCTAGACGCTGTCGGTTGAGTGGTTGAATCCCAAAGTCGCCTTTTCCCTTATTCCTGCAATTCGGCATTATTTCGCAAATTTTCTGTTTAATGTTCCTCTTACTTCACAAGGCAGCTCGAAAAGAATCAAATTCCTCAAGTGTTTCGCAGAAAAACAAATTCACTATAAATGCTCTTCCACAATTCAACTATCGTCATGTATAAGTCTACAGATACAAGCAGGAACAAGAATCCGTTTTGGTAAAGAAGTTATTTAGCACATGTGACTGACGACGACAGTCAAAGACCGTTATATTTGCATAAGTGAAAATATTGATGAATCAAAATAAAAGCCACATTCCGGATAACACAAACACACAACTCGAAACAAGTAACACCATTCGATGCAGGGGCACACAGCCACGATGTGCTGTCAAATGTACATGAAAGGGCCAAAATGCGCAAACCATCTCGTTAGCGAGTAACTTTCAAGAAAAAACGACAAAAAAACAGAGAAAAACGAAAAACCAGAAAACCTTTGTGCATGAAACGGCTACCTCTGGACATCCATCAAGTGGCCACGGAGATGCTGTAAATTATGTTCTCTCTTATTGCCCACATGACCCATTTGTGAGCGAACGGGGCATTTCTTTTGTTTGCCCTCTCTGAGTTTGGCAAACAGAATAGCAGTTGTAAGTTGTAGTTCTATTGAATTACAAACGCTGGCTAGTCACAAACGCAAATAAGGACGCACCTACTTGAACTCTTTGCCGCCACCACCGGAGCCCACCTCCAGCTGCGCGTCGTCGTCGGCTGGAGGAATTTCTACCGTCGTCGATTAGTTGCTTCCTAGACCAGCCAACCCGGCCGGCCAACATTATGTTTGTGCATTTTAATTGCACTTAAAATATTGTCTTAACTGCAATCGACTGTGGGCCCCACACTGGCCGATATGCCGATATAGTGCAGCGTACCTTCGGTGAGAATTTTAGCACTTCAATGGCAATTACTCCACTTAGTCCTCTCACTCTGCCGCCCTGGGGACCTGGCGAATGCTCAGTCGCACTCCTCACTGTTGTGTGGTTCCAGCACTGGGGTCGTCATCCATCCGCAATACAGACACGCTACATCGATATGCTCTTTCCCTTCACATTTGCGAAGTCGTCTCCACGCCACAATTGATTGTGGATACTCGGTTGAGCCGGTGTCAGTGACGCGGCGTGCAGAGCGAGGCTCCACGACAAGAACGAGTTGTGCACAACCGCATGGTTGCTCGGTTGCTCGGTTGCTCGGTTGCACGGTTGCACTTATGCACTGCCGGAGCCACCGTCAACAGCCTCTGCAATATGAATGCGTGACAATGACACTGCACTACATTCCAGCGTCGTCGGCAGTCAATGCCAAGGCAATGGTTGCGAAATGCAAATGCCAGCCGGACACTGGCGCACCAAGGCGCAATTATCATTATGCAATTTATAAGCCTTCTTATCAATATTATATAAAGACGAGAATAATATCTGAATCTGCGCCATCTATAAATAGGCCTTCAGTTGGGCACCGGCTTCAGTCCCGGCTCCGGCCACGGCAACGGCCCCGGTACGCCGCACCGCCCCGATCACAGTCCCGGTCCAACCAGTTCTGCTGGTCGGCACGGCGCGGCGATCAGCTGCCGGCCGAGACGGTCTCTGAATCCAGCCACATCCTCGCACATAGAGCACTGACTGCCCAGCGGAGCCACTTGCATATGACGTGTGTGCATGCACCAGCCTCACCGCCATCCTATGGACTCCTCGGCCGTGGGGCTCATTTGAATACGAGCATGTTCCATCCGGAGATCAGTGCACTGTGCACAAACACACACACACACACAGAGAGAGAGAGCCCGCCACCGTCGTCGTCGTCGGTCGCCTCGACGGTGCACGACACAAATAATCTTAGGCACTTGACATAATAATATCGCATCCACCAACTCACTTAATTGGATCACTTGAATAATAGTTTTTCGTATCGCGCGCGGCTGATGCATTATTTATGTAGTCTACTGTTCGCTGGAACTGATGTTTCTGTTTGGGCGGAATTTCCAGTGGCCCCGTTGATGGTGTTCTGCATGAGATGTTGGGGGCTAGTTTATCTTTACGACAGCGGTTATCTACGGCTGGCCGCTTAGTCGGATGCAGCAGGAGTCCGATGGATTTTATTGCTTTGTTATAGTGGACGATTATTAGGCTTTTTATTCGGGCGAAAAAAATAAACAACTCTCTGTGGCTGAGGCTGAATGGAAATGGAACTCAAGCACCGGGGGCAGTGATGAATGCATTTTAGGAAACCTGTGGAAGATGCAGTCATTTGCGGATTTGCTCTGCACACATCGCTCGCGGCGAGGGTGTGCGAAGTTTGATAAGATCAACAATAAATATGCGAAACTTCTGAATGCAATCGGATTCGCTTTGCCATTCGGTTCGATTTGCAGTTCGAATGTAATGCTTGACAAGATTGCGATTGAATTGTGAATGAGTGGTGGTCTGCTGCTGAGAGCTGGAAAAGAGCAACTGTATTGGAAGCCGTTTATAAAGTCGCACTCTTCCTGTCCAGAGCGCGTCCCAAAATGCACACAGGACAGCATTTTGACGGAAGGCAGTGGATCACCTGAGAATAGGAAACATTGTATCGATTTAATAAGTAAGTGTCGGCAATGATGTAGATGCACTCCACGGCTATTCGGCATTCTGTTGCAAGTGGCCGTCGACATTACGTATGAATGTGCCTGAGTTTCCATGATAATAATAATATGGGTGGTGTTATAGCCCGTAGAGGGCCAGGGCCTAGCTTTTCAGCAACCACTCGTGTTGTGCGTGCTATTGTTCTATCACTAGTGGAAGGGACCTACAGTTTTATGCCGACTCCGAACTGCTAAGTTGAGAAGCTTTTTCTAGACAGTTATACTCTTTGAGCATTGTCAGTGACTCGAAAGAGGTGGGGCCGTGAAAAGTATTTCTTGTCGTACCAGGGATCGAACCTAGACAGGTAGGTCCAAGTGCGTAGGAGTCGACGCACATACCCACAACGCCACGGGCCAACACTAGTCTTAGTTTCCCTGATACAATGCCCAATATGGGTTTGTTGACATAAGCCTTTGACTTCTAAAAGAAATCAAGACGGACGGAATTGAATCGCATGGCTAGGACTAAGAGAGCACACTCTCATGGGCTATATGTAGCACTATCTTGTTGGAATCCAATCCCATCCACATTGCATCCACATCTTCCAATTTAGACAGTCAAAAATATATATAAGGTTGATCATAGTAGTTAACTAACCCAGTACTGTTATTTAACGACCCCAATCGTAGACGAGAACAAATCATACAAGACCAAAATCCCAAAAAGAGAAGAAGGGGCTAACAACCTTAACGACGCCCAAAAATGGTATACCGATTGGAGTAGGAGCACGAATTGTGGGACCCAGGTACCGTCTATATATTGCACTCCGAAGAGAATACACAATTTTGCAGGCTGAACTCTTCGCTTTAGTGAAATACCATACCACTAAATGTCAGTAACAGGAAACTACATAAAAATATCGATATTCTCAGACAGCCAGGCAGTACTAAAAGCTTTGAAAGGCTTTGACAGGTTAGTGAAAATGGAGCGTCACGCAATACAACAAAGTGTTTTCATTATTAAAAAAAATCTCAAAAATAATGAATGAAGTCAGACGGATGACTGACGGATGCTGCGCGTGACATCACTTTGATGGGGTGGCATTTGAAGATCAAATTAAATGAACCTTTTGCAGGACCTTCTGTTGGGCGCCACATTATTTAATCCAAGCAATAGACTAAACCGGCTGCGAAAGGGAAGTTTGGGTTGAAGGCTCTGCGATAGCAATGTACCGACCTCCAACTCTGAGGTAGATTTCATTTTCGGACGGCCTTTTGAAGGAACCTTTCTGTTGGGCGCCATTTATTTTGATTCACGCCAAAAATAAAAGCGACGTGGAAATGGAAGCGTGGAAAAAATGTAGCGATGCCAGTGTAAATACCTTCGAGACCGAGACATAACTCAACTTTTGGAGATGCCTTGTAGACCCTCTGTTGGGAGCCATGTACATTTATCCAAGCAATAGCCTGAAGCAACTTGGAACTAGAAGTGAGAATGGTCTCCTCAGCAGTGGCAGTGTATCGACATTCAACTCTGAGGCACAAATCAACTCTCCGACGAGGGTGCCTCACAAAATTTCTGTTGGGCGGCATTTATTTTGTTTCAAGACATAACACCGATAGAAGCGCGAATAGTACGTTCTGTTGTGGCGCTCCTCTTCAGAAGCACAAATCGGCATTTCGATGTCCACCTGCCCTGCGGAATCGTCCGATACGGACACGGTCAAAGAAGTCTCCATTCAAGTAGACATACTCGTACATCCTATTCCCCACCACCAGCCACAGCGGCCACACACGATTCAGTTATATTTTGTATCATTTCCTGTCGGCCACAGTTCGATAAAATATAGTCGGAATAATGCTCCGTCAACTGTGAAACATTCAGGGAAATTGGATCAGTTGGAGAGGCTGTGAAAGAGCCAATATCGAAGCTTTGCGTGTGCTGTTGGGGCAAACCCTATCAATTCGGCGTCTTGGACAAGAATTTCCAAATTTCAACCAGCTCTATACAGTGAATACTCACAAAATATCTGTTTCTCCAGGATAACAGATTTTAATGAACACAACAAATGATGCCTAATGACAATTCACATCGAAAAAAGTTCGAGTTCAGTGTGTCATTCCATGAATAACCCTATTCGATGTACCTTATGATTCAATAAAAAATAATAATCTGAAGACAAAAAATGCTGTTTTACATTTAATGGTAATATTTCCCAAATTTTGGCACACCCGTTAAGTAAGAAAACAAAATAATGACGATAATAACTACTATAGAATACAAACTTCCAGACGTCAATCTCATAACATAGTCACTGGAAGCTGATAGTAAATTTTAAGGGCCGATGTTGAATGTGAACCACACCTAAACGTCAAGTTTTTTTCTGCATTTCATTTAACATTTCTCAATTTCAGACCAATTCAATTTGAACCATGGAAAGATACACAATCGAGCAACGCGTTAAAGTTATTCAGGCTTATTATGAAAATGGGCGTTCAAATCAAAATGCATATCGTGCACTTCGTGATATTTTCGGTCAATTTAATCGTCCAAATGTGCGTACCATCGGAAAGAATCGTGCAAAAATTTTATTAAACCGGGTCTAGAGGAGATGTGAAAACACCAGTGCATGTTCATACAGCTCGTACTGCAGAAAATATTGCTGCTGTTCGCGATAGTGAGGCTGAATAGCCGTCCAAATCAACTCGTCGTCGTGCCCAACAATTGCACCTCTCACGCTCGTCGTTGGTGAACATTATGCATAAAGACTTGCATTTACACGCTTACAAGATGCAATTGACTCAAGATCTAAAGCCTCTTGACCATTTCAAGCGTCGTCAATGGTCAGAATGGTGGCAAGAAATGGCAACAGTGGATGATCAATTTTCGAAGAAAATCATCTTCAGTGATGAGGCACATTTTCACTTCAGTGGATTCGTCAATAAGCAGAATTGCCGCATTTGGGCGAATGATAATCCAAGAGTGACTGTCGAAAAACCAATGCACCACAAAGAGTGACTGTTTGGTGCGGTTTATGGGCTGGCGGCATCATCGGGCCGTATTTTTTCCAAAATGAGACCGATTAGGCAGTTACTGTGAATGGTGTTCGCTATCGTGAAATGATAACGAACATTTTATGGCCCGAATTGGATGATATGCATGTGGACGATATGTGGTTTCAACAGAACGGTGCCACTTGCCACACAGCTAACGAAACAATGGCTATTTTGCGCGTCAAATACAATGGTCGTGTTATGTCACGTGGTGGTGATGTCAATTGGCCGCCATTTTTTTCTTTGGGGTTATTTGAAAGAAAAGGCTAATCCAGCAACAATTCAAGAGCTAAAGGATGAGATAATTCGGCACGTTAACGGCATAGAACCTCAATTATGCTTCAGCGTCATCGAAAATTTGGACCATCGGATGGAGATGTGCCGCCGATGTCGCGAACGCCATTTGGCCGATATTTTGTTCCATGCATAATTGAACTATACCAATATTATCATAATAAAAAAAAATGACAATAATTTCCTTAATGATTTGTGTTTTATTCAAAATCAACATCGGCCCTTAAAATTTAACCACCCTTTATATTACGATCTAAAGAAGCACTGGCAGGAAATGCAGGGGCTTGAAAAGCTTTTAGATGGGATGAGGCCAATTGACGTCGCCAAGACGGCTGATAACACGATTTGTAAAAGATGGGTTGTGTGGCATGACGCGCCATCCTGCATGAACTAGAAGTCCCTCAAATACATGAAAATGAATGTCCCGAAAAGATAATTTTTCGCCCAAATGTTGTCCAATTCAAGCTGTTCTAAGGTCCAAACTGCAAAACTGGGAAGCAAGCCCTCAGTTGCTGAGTCAATTGGACCTTGTAAGCAAATAGTCCGAGATCTTTGTGCAGAATTCACCTCAAGCTAGTGCGTGAAATGTTGAGCTGTTGACATCGATGGCGAGTTGATGTTCTTGAATTGAGTTTCGGCCACATTTTCATCTGTGAGCATCATACGACGACGGGGGCCATGAGTGCTGTCCACTAGCATACCAGTCTGATGAACTTTCTGCACATATTTGCGTACAGCAGTCGCGCCATTTCGGACTTCTTCTTTTCAAAAAACGCACTGTTTGGGCTACACACTCACTTTGGAAAAAAGTTTTCAAAATTCCAACGTTGTTCAAGCGTGAAGCGACTTATTTCATTCCGCGGATGTATGATACTGACTTTCTATCAAGATTTCGAGCGGCAAGCAGCTGCCAGTGTCAAAATAACCCACGATCTCCCAAAGAGCCAGAGAATCGTCCGGACAGAGACGTAGTCACAGTGAACAATGTGGACAAACAAGCCACAAGCTCGAGAGAGCAACGAATCGAAAGACATCATTTTTCATTTCATTTTCTGCTTTCAAGCGAAAAATGTAAATTAGAAGAAATTCTTCCTCCACCCGAACCCCTACACCCTCTCCGTGCGAATGGTCATCCCAAATCCAAACAATTCACGCGCAATGTACGCCGTTATAACAGCGCATTTAAAATGAAAAAAAGTATGTACAGAGCCTGCTTTTATGACTTTTTAAAATTCAAGGTCAAGTTTATCATTTAGCTGTGAGCTTCCTACCACTTCGACCCGATGATCGGAAATTTCTGTAAATCTATTTTTCCTCAGATCCAGAAACACAAGCATCAAGTGTCGCAGAGTTGATAGTGATCTACACTGCACCCGCTGGGGCTAGTTTTCTATAAAATAACTAAGATGCACAAGACCTAGCCCCTCTGCTTAAAGCTACTAACCACATTTATCCCAAATAATTGTAGGTACCTCAGTTCAAGACCGAGCAGACTATTTAAAGAATGTTATCAAAATTAACATTCAATAACCGCTTCCAAGCAGATTGATGTCGCGCACAGAATCAGATCTCGATCAGAGCACACTACCCGATCCGGTCGTAACTCAATTAATGCCATCAACACGAGCACGACAGCTTGAGTCATCTGCGAAACAGAGCGACTGCACACACAGCCAAGAGGCAGTGATTATTTACCCGAAAACCCGACCAAAACGTGCCGCCATCAAGTATTCAGTCACATGCCCACTGACTGTGCAACTATTTAAAGAATCCCCATCACAAGCCAGTCAGAGCTGGTAATCTATTATGTCGAAGCGAGCAAAATTCAATCCTCGCAAGCACCCAATCAGCGGCGTCGCAGACCTATTAGGCAAATCCAGTTGACGATGGCCAGCGGACCAATTTAATATTCCCAACAACCACTGTGGCTATTTCACTTGAGAATAGTTTCTTATTTAATGTCTTCCCCCGGCCGAGCGAGCGCTGCCCGTGGCAAATATTTGATCAAACAATCATGTATCGATTTCCATTTTATCCACACACTGCGCCGATCATAGATAAACAAATCAAGGTGGCATCGCGATTCGCGCGCAATCGCTCGATCGCGCCAAAGTCAAGGTAACAGCGACCACACTGTCGCAAGATGACGATTAGTCCGGACGATTGGTCCGCGGCCGCTCTGCAATTGCACGGCATCGCCTGCTGATTAACCCCTCAGTCCGCGGCGACGTGTCCGACATGCGATCCGAAGTCGTGCATGTTAGACATCCGCACAATTGACTCGATGGCTGTTGGCTGTTGGCGATAATTGAACCTCTTTCTACGGGCTCACCTCAAAGTTAATATTTGACGAGTGTTTTATTTATTTATTTATTTTTCGGAATGCGCACATCTGCAATCACTCCGCGTCTCGAGTGACCCCCTCCCACAGCCACTGGACGGCGAGCAATATGCGTTTTTCGCCATCTGGAGGTTGATAGGACGTTTCCGGCAAAGGCGGAAAGATCATCACGACGGGATCGCGTTGTCAAGTGCAAAATTGCAGGTGCAGTACCTGTACACTGCTGGGACTTCCTCGAGGCTGCTCCCGGACGAGCGTCGTCCCCTGCAGCTGGAGAGTCTAATGAAAGCACATTTGCGTTGCAAAATGCCACCGCTTTGCTGCGCACGCAACTGCTCAGACTCGTCTTGTCCCTCATAGCAAATGTACATTTTTTCAATTGAATTTGATGCCCTGAGCCGTGTTTGTTTACGCGCACCTACTACTACGGGCTGCCAACTACGGACGCCCCCGCACGCAATGAATTTGCGCTCATGGCGAAATGGGTGGCTATTAGCTACGAGCCGCAGATACATTGATGCACTACTTAGTTGGAAGTAAATTACAGATAAACGCTTCACCTTGATAATTGCTGTAGCCCTCCTTGGAGAGACCATCATTGCGACGTGTTGGCTTGATGCTGTTGCGTCGTTGCGGCAATGGAAGCAATTTACACGTTATCGATGAGCGCTGCGAGAGAGGGATGCTTGTGTTTGTTGGCTATTATCTCTAATCAGTGGGTGGCTTTGTCAACGAGCCTTATTGGACAAAAAGAAAAGAAAATTAAATGCATGTAAATTGCTGGCAAACGAGTGGAGGTGCGGAAGATTACGATGCGCAGCTGGTGCAACTTTTTCTCACCTTCTGCGAGCTGTTGGGACATGTTTTGGTGCCAGCCGATCGACGTGTAGGAGCCGACAATGCCCAGCGAGTGAGACAAGGGAAAAAAGAACGCCCGCGTTGATCCTTGTGCACACAGCTGAGGAAGGACCTTAACAAATTTTGGTGGAATTGAAGAGAGCTAGCAAGAGATGGTGTCATTAGAAGATGATAGTTGTTTGATGCTCACTTCAGGCGCTTTCCCAAGAAAACAAAAAGTTAATCTCGCTCGGTGGCAGCAGCGGCGTAGTAGGTAAATGCGTCGACTCTAGAGACCACGGTACTCTGCAACTGCAACACAGTAACTTCCATTTTCACAGCACAACCCCGTGCTGGCAGTCAACCATAATTGAACGTACGTAAAATGAAGCTTATTAGAACGAACGAATGGAAAGCTCATGAAAGTGTCGTCAAATTTCCATTTGCTCACAACTGCTTCTGGGGACTTAAGTAAAGTTCCAATGCCAAGTGCCAACTGACATAGAAAGCGATTCACCGTCGATTCCGCTCAGATAAGCAAAAGTGGACGAAACCAACGAAACTGAACGAAGCGATGATTATGGTCACAGTGCATCGCTTATGTGTTGACTTATGTACGTCGAGCCTTGAGATCCTGGTATGCCAATTGAGGCAACGTGGAAACACGCTTGATGATTATCAGGTTGGTTCTAGATTCCAAGGTCGATCTGGCATCCCCTTTGCAGCAACCATGTACCTTGCGTGTGTTGAAATTCACATCAGAAATTAAGCAAAATACCTCGGAATGAATGTTGACGTAGAACACAAGTGGAGGACGTTTAGGAAAAAACATGTTCCAAGCACTTTTCAGGAACAAGTGCTTAGAACCGTTGTCAATGCACCTACACTAGAAAGGAAGCCGTTCAACTGGAAGACGATTTAATGGACACGACATCAAAACTGCCATCTCTATGAACTGCAGCAATGCTTCGAATACAGAGGTTTGCCTACGGTTGGTACTGCACTTGACTGAACCGGAAGTCAGACTATGCAGAGACGTAGATTCGTTGCCTTCGCTTCGTTGGTTGCGACTAAATTGACAAGATCACGCACAGCGACTAGAGATCAATGCTTCGGAAAAGTCTTCAAATCTGACACAGAAGAAGGGGACGACCATAAATGCGCTGGCTTGCACTGGTTGAAATGGACTTCATTCATTCATGGAATAAGACGCTAGAGACAGCCGTCGAAAGGGGATGGCCTTGATTGAGTACTCGAATTAGAAGAATAAGAAGAAGAATGTCCGAAAAGTTGACATAGACTGACGATTTCTTGGCATAATAATTAATAATTGGGTGGCGCTAGAGACCGTAGCGGGCCAGGTTCTATCACGAGTGGATTTCTTGGCATACGTATTTTTTCACAGCCGAAAGGGGGGAAAAACAAAATCAAATCGGAGCAAGATCCATGCAGTTTACACAGCAAAAGTCACGGTTGCGAAATTCGTCTCCCATCAAAACACTAAAAAGCGACTCGGCCTCACACTCTCCACCAGCCACTGACATACAAATGTAGGCAGATAGTGCTCTGGGTGGCCGGGTGGTCCTGCGGTATAAAGCCTACAGTCACGATTTAACTGGACCAGCAATTCAGACCCATTGTGTCGAAATACAAATGTAGACACTCAGCCGGAGCACCCACGTATTAGATCCAACAGAAGTTGAAGCACTCCATGTTTGAACATTGTCCACTCTTATCCTCTTACATGCCGACATGTTCCACAGGTCAACATTCGGCCCCCTCCTCGCCACGATCCCCACACAACAGCCCAACCAACACTCAGTAGAAATGTCCTGATATCTCGTTAAAATGATACTTTCAAAGTGCCGCCACAACATTTGCATAACCCACCCACGGCCCGCAGACAAATGGGATAATCCCGTGCAACATCGCTCTGAAAATAGAAATTCGCCCTGAATTTGCATAATTGTTTAAAATGTATCCAAAATGTCTCTATTATGCTTGAAGTGCTCAATTTCGCCGCATAATTTTTGAACATCATCTGTATTTACATTTTGCCGGATTTAAGCTCTGGATTCTCGTGAAAAACGAGCATTGGCCTCGACCGTAAATAGCATGCTCTGCGCGCCGGCAAATCTTTTGTGTTTGCAAAGGATTTTACGCCCTTTTCGAGTGTCGACCTCGTGTGGACTGTTTACGCTTTTCGGCAAATGTACACACATTGACATTTTTTTTTTCGGAATAAATCCTCGAAGTTCATTACAGTTTATGGCTTTGACAAGAGCTGCTGGGTGGTTGAACACCACCTGCACCTGATATTGGTAGGTGAGCGTGGGTAACAGAGGTGACGGGTGTTGTCGTTGGACGTGACAATCAATCGATATATACTCGTGCCATGGCCATTTTGTTCATTTGCCACAGTAGTGTGTGTACAAAGGAATATAGTCATCCAACAAGAAGTGCACATTTTAATTCAATATGGGGGTCGTTTGATAAGTCAGTGACTTTTTGAATAAAAGAATATTTTGCTCCTCAATTGAGGGCTCAGTCTCTATACACAAACTCTGCACACAAGTTGTGTTCGGGTTAACACCTTTCATTGTGGACGTTGGACGTCGTCAAGGGTGTGTCCTGTCACCTCTTCTTTTAATTATGTATATGGACTGGATGTAGCAATGCAGCCGAGGCGAGGAATTTTCACATTGGGAGTGCTGAGGATATTTTTTTTTGCAGACGACTTACTTATCCCCACATCCTCCCAGACGGAACTTCAGTGCGGGCTCCATAGGTTTTGTGAACGTATGTGCCGATGCTGGGGGCTATGGTTATTTCCAGGGACTCTACAAGTTCGTTGGGCGTTCAATATATTCTCGGTATCGGGGTGAAGCTGTGGTTGTATATATAAACTGACTTATTTATCAAGTAATACTATTATTTTAGTGCACTCATGTAAAATTTCATACAAATGTGATTATTAATTCGCGTTTTATCTCTAGTTAAACAGAATACCCTTTTATTACCGACTTGAGTTCATCATCCGAAAATCTTTTTCCACGAAGACATTTTTTCAAATCCGGAAACAGGAAATAATCACTAGGGGCAAGGTCTGGACTATAGGGTGGGTGTTGGATTTCTTCGAAACCACAATCTCGCGCAGCAGCCTTGGAAACTCGCGCCGTGTAAACAAGAGCGTTGTCATGAAGAAGCAACACACCCGCTGCGAGATTACCCCGTCTTTTCTTTTTAATATCCTCCCGCAAATTATGCAAAGTGGCAGCGTAGGATGTGGCGTTGATGGTTTCACCTTTTTTTTTTGTACTCAATGAGCAAGATTCCCTTTGAGTCCCAGAAAACTGTGGCCATGAACTTCCCGGCAGACGGAGTGACTTTGAACTTCTTCGGGGGTTCCTTTTTTATGCCACTGCACCCACCTTGCACTGACCTTTGAAAGGTTAAGATGGTCATGAAGAATGGTGTGAATGGTACCAATTGAAAGTTTGGTGATCTCTGCCATCATTTTCACCTTTATTCGGGCATCCTCAAGAACAAGTTCCTCGACTTTGATGTTTTCTCCCGTACAAGCAGTATCCGGGGCGCCGGAGCGTGGGTAGTCTTCAATGCTCTCTCTGCCTCTCTTGAACTCACTTGGCCACTTTTGCACAGTTGATAATGAAGGTGCGGAACCCTGGTAAACAGCCACCATCTCTTCATGAATAGTTTTTTGACTTTTTCCTTGCTTAGTGAGAAATTTAATTGCAGCGCGATGCTCAATTTTCACCACCATCGTCTCAGTTGCGATTATGATTCTGTTTAACTAGAAATAAAACGCGAAAATAATAGTATCACTTGATAAATAAGTCAATTTATATATACAACCACAGCTTCACCCCGATACCGAGAATATATTGAACGCCCCCCGTATAAGGCTCCTGATGAGTTTGAGTAGATGGCGCTGGGTCTGGTAGTCTGGTGATCCCTTTAGTGAACCTGCAGGGTACTGAAAGTATTGATGATGTGTTCCCTCAATGAAGCAGGCTCTCTCAGGATGCCTACTTCAGTTAAGACATCTCTATTCCAGCAAAATCTCCCCCTGCCCAGTCATTTACTTAGGCACGGTTGCGATTATGAACAATCCGGCCACCCACCACATGATTAGCGTGTTCATGTCCAAATATTCATGTAAATAGTGATGTGCCCGCTCAGTTGAGATGCCTACAGCCTCAGCCAGCCTACGCATACTAATTTTCCGATCGTACAATAATATTCTTGAGTTTCTGCCGTCATGACCTCAATAAGTTCGGCGTCACCCATGCATTACAGAAGGAAATCCTTTCCATGTCCCTCCATCCAAGCAGCTTCTGCGTAAGTTGCTACCAACGTCATCGGCTGGCTTCAATTCTTATGTCAACTGGATTTGCTAAGCCTTTCAGCCTGTGTGCTGTGGCAAAGCAGTTGCAGATAACCCCAATTGATACCATCGTCTCGTAGTGAACACAACTGGTCGCCTTGTCACACTCGCAGCCACGGCGGCGGCATTTTCAGCTGACCTTGACAGATCAACTATAGTCGGAGTTTTCACACCACAACCTGTCCGAGACATTCATATCGATGAAATTCACGTCAGCTGTGTGTGAAGGCGTCTTTGTCTGACTGGACAAAGAACAGTGACACCTTTGCGGGTAATGCGGGTATTTTTGTGATCGTTCTCCCACAACTCGGCACGTCAATCACACAGATTTTCACCGTTTTAGCGAGCCGTGCAAGTACGCATCGATCCACATTGTACAACCGCCCAGTTTTCACTTATCAAAAGTCACCACGCTGACAGTTGAGTGCTGTCAATTCGATAACGGCGCGAAATTCAAAGTGACACTCCTTCTTGGATGATCCCATAAAAAACCAATTGGCACAACAGGAATCATTAAAGACCAACGAACGTCGAGTCTGGAAAGTGAAGACGATAAAGTGTGGTCTTCCCACAAGCGTCGGTCGCCGTGTGAACTAAACACCAGTGTAACTTAAATGAGTTCGCTTTCTATTATTGTCTGTTTTTTTTTGTGTAGAACTTGGCAGAGGCCGAGTGTTTTTGTTCTGCCTTGATTAAGATTCCATTTGAATCGCGTGGGCCTCTGATCGATCAGCGTAGACCAGAATGAGCAAGTGAGCCGGCATGCATGGCGTTACACTTACGACGGCATTAAGATGTTTTTGTTTTTCATCGTAATCCAATCGGGGTTTCCCTAAATTCGTAATTCCGATGAGTCTATTACGTCTGATGAATTTCGTAATGTCATTTGTGTGACAAAATTTGGTGAGGGGGAACGTGCTGGAGTTAAGATCGAGTCTAGGTCTCATTTCGGGAAGGGCTACGAAATTAATCGGTCGTCCGACCTGATTGCCTAGTTTGGGGAAAATGGATTTGGAAAATGGCCTGGAACAGAGAAAGTAGTTTGGGACGGATTTGAACTAATTAGAGGCTTATTTGGGGCGCATCGAGTTTGGGGAATACGCAATGAAGGTCTTTAAATAATGTGCCATGCCGTGGATTCCCTTGAACCCACACAGTGGAGTGGGTTGATGGCGATATGTGTGTCAAAACGCCTAATAAAGGAGACTAGGTTAAGACAAGAGAATGGATTGGAGATAAGCAAGAACCAGTTTTGTTTGTTGGGGAATAGTGCTTTGATATGGCAGCAAATTTCGAATGGTAGCCGATACCCGAGTAATTACCCGTGTCTTTGGATCGCGGATCGAATGGTGGGATTATTCGAATTAGTGTTAAATCAATTTCGGACTCCATTTAAATAATGACCAGTGAGTGAAATTCAGTCTCATTAGTGCTACATCGTCTTGTTTCACAAAAGCCTAACATCACGTTGGGCGCCATTGTAGCAAACACTCGACGAGGCGTTTGAGGAAGTTGCGGCGCGCTAATGAATGGACGAGAATTGTTCTGTCAGTCTATCTACAAGTTGGCCGCCGTCGTATTAAACGACGTCGAAGCTGTCCCAGTGGCACCGCTTAGCGTTGGCAAGCCCTTTTCGCTTGCCAACGTATGTATTGAGGGCTTTAATTTATGTGCATGTACGGATCGAAGGTAACGAAAAACCAGCTTTCCCAGTAAAAAAAGGGATCAACCTTGGAGCCGATCGTTCTTAACCGAACATGCAATGGCAGAAGTCAACAATTTAGCCAAAGCACAGCTCCAAAACAAGTAAATAGCCAAAAAATGCAATGAACATACCGACAGGAAGAATACAAATAGGTATGGACACTATACATAGGATATTGAAGCTAAAAATATCATCTGAAGAAGCTACATAAGTCGGGTTAGACTTGAATGGCGGAGAAGCAAAGAAAGCAGTCACTATGCTTTGCTAGCTGGACATGCTTAGGTAGGTAGGAAGGTACTGTGACTGCTTGCTGATTGTGCATAAGCCAAGCTCTGCTTAGACCATTGTGCTGTCACTATTCGATGTTGTAACTTGGTTCTCCCGTTGACATTATTACGTTCCTTTCCTGGATTGATTGGATATTACTGATGTCTGTTTCGATCATATCATAACCATTTGGAGGGCGAGCGTTTGCAGGATAGGACTCTGTCTTTACCCTCGGTTTTAAGGATCGTTGATATTCCGTCTTATGTGTTAAATCTTTAGGAGGGAGCCTCCTTCTTTGGCTGGCGCTACAGTCCGGGGTGGTCCTGGGCCTCAGCCAACATTCCTCTGCATCTAGTATGGTCCTTTTTTAATGGATTCCAGCTACGAACGTTTAGTTGATTGAGAGTACCCTTTCCAGCTGCGTACGCCACCAGAGGCCTGGTAATGGAACCGTGTTATCCCTCGGGGTTGGAGTTGAAGACTTGCCAGGCCGACGCATTGGTGTCCTAGCCATCTGAGTGGAGAAACTCGAACTTGAACGCTGTTCATCTTTCGGTCTTCTCGTCCAAGCACCATCAGTACATACGGGACCAAAGATAATAAAAAGGGCGTACCTCTCGAAGCGACCAAGAATCTCTGCTGATCAGAAAATCGAAATCACAGTGGTACCTGTAGATATAAAATCGCAATTCCGCGCAACTCTAAAACAAAGTCAAACATTTTAACTGAACTCATGTCATCCGGCGGACTTCCTCAGCCAGCTGGAGAGACTTGTTGTTTGGAGCTCTGGGTCTCTCGGGACTGTAGCGCCATACAAAGAAGATGCACGCGATGTTCTTAACGTTCCGGGCTTATCTGAAACCTTTCTTTGACATCGAAGGTAGGTCGAGTGGCGTCCTGCACCGACCTCCCACAACCCCAAGCGAACCTGACAAGCAAGTTCAAACGCCTTTAGATCGTCCCTGTGCACTCTGATATGAGACTTCGAAATTTATTAGATGTCTAGTTCCGTTTGTTGTGTCGCTCCTAATTATAATCTGCGGCAGTCTGCAAATTTGGTCGTTCAGGGACTTCCAACAATTTTTCCAACGCCAGCTCTGTTTTGAGTTCATCCCTTGTTGCAAAGACTGTTTAAATCCTCTTAGAAAGGCACGATTAATCTTAAACAAAAAGCGCAAACCTACTGCCTGCGACATAGATTCAATGCAAAGAACCATCGTCGCGGTGAAAGCAGCCATCAAATCTGCGAAACGATGGCCACTCTCTCCACACACTTGAAGTGGTTCTCCGCCGGCCAATTCTGTTCAATTACCCAAAATGTCAGTGAGAGACGTCCGCACAACTGTTTGTTAATTTGTACCTTGATCTAATTTCCTTAAAATGATCACGATTACCGCCGATTCTCCACCGACAAGACCACCACCGCTCACGCTGACACTTACTTCCTGCTTCAATTGCACGCATTAACCCAAACATAAACGAACAAAGCGAAATAAATTCACTCGACAGCGGAATAATTTGCTTACCATTCAATAAGCAGCCAATTAGGCAGTGTTCCGAAAATGGGGAAAAAAAAAATAAATTAAATCCACATCGTTGCTGCCTGCTGGCCCATTTCTTCACGGCGCCGAATGTCGTTAACCCAAAGTAAAGTTTATTAGGCCATCGCATACGGAACTGCGACGGTGGCGGTGGCGACACGCAATCGAAGACCGAAACGAATTCCTCAAGTTCAAGGGAACCTGCAGTGCGCTTTGTTTCCATTCGGAATCGGATCCAGATTAAGTGCTCCACTCCCGGCCCATTCTATCAGTCATCAATGGAGCTGCTGTCTGTCCTACTTCTGCGGCCTATTAGAGAGTACGAGTGCTCAATGCCAATGCGATCGCAAAGTGCATGTGCATGTGCATGTGCGATGCGTAGTCGGTTTGTGTTTTTTGACAATCCGCCTTCTTGCGTGCGTCGGTGGAGTCGCTGGCGGAGGCGGCGTGGGCTGGCAAACCGAATAAATCGCTACCGAATATTCAGCCAACGTACGGTAGTCCATAAAAATTGCCGTGGGCAGGATAGCTGGAGCACGCGCATGCATTCTGAACGCATTTTGGCATTTTTTTTCTTTTTTTCCTCTCATTTTTTTGTGCCTCGGGAAGCCGGCACACTGGAGAGCAACTCACCTCAACTTCCTGATATGTGAATGAATTCCAGAGTCGCGCTGACGAGGGAACTCTATGGGCAAATTAACGGAATTAGTAAGAGTTCTTTTCCAATGGAAAATAGACTAACTGGACTTGGGGATCGCGCACGGAATAGCAATGCGCGCCGAGTGCTACGGGCCTCAGGACAAGGAGCGATCGTGTGTCTAAAATTAGCAATGAGCAGATGAATGTGGACTATGGGACTAAACGTCCAGAACCAGAACCAGAACCAGCAGCAGCCAAAGGCACAGCAACAGCAGCAGCCACAGAATGTGAATTGGTTTTTAATTTTTGCGCGTTTAAATTGGTTTAACTGATTTGCATATTGTGAGACTTCACTTTTATGTTATAAGACCTTTGTGTCTCTGTTGAGTTGAGCTTGTTTTATGGTTTTTATGCTTCTGTCCTGACACGTAGGGTTGAGCGCGAATTCAATTTGTGGTTATTAACAAGTTGGCGGCTGAGGAGTTGATCGCACTTTGAGATTCATTCGCGACAGTCTCTTGAACTTGGACGATGGTCACTCGGATTGCGGTTGGTTTGGGCAGTTTATGGGCCATGTGCCAAAAAAAAAAAAAAAAAACAATCGCCTGTTATGGCCAATTGAAGATTATGATAACTAAGTGACTCGGACTCGGACTCGGATTGTGAGGGGAACGATGTGCTAAATGATTGTAAAATTTAAGGCTGCCTGTAATGAGGGTTTACTTTATTTTATGTGCGCAGTGTGGGCGCGAAGAAATTCGGAAAAGAAAGGAGGTGCGTTGGTTTTGTGTGCCGTGCCAATAAAGGCGTTTTAGTGTTGCTTTAAATCTCTTTTAATCTGTAGAATGTATCCTCGGTGGACGTGAGAGGTTTGGTCAATTGGCTTGTACCGAGTGCACGGTGCTTTTGGGCTACACTTTCAAACAAATGAGTTGGTTGGGAGAGAGGGCAGTCAAAAGAAGTCTAGCCGATGGTGGAGGTTTTTTTTTGCAGCCACTGGAGATGAGGATGTTTTTCAACAGTTCACAGTCTGAGGTATGCCTGGCGCCTCACCAAGTAGCGTCTTCAGCTAGGGCAATCCTTTGTTAGCTGCATCCTATTTCCCTCACCAAATTCATTGATGTCCTTAAGAGTAGTGGTCTGGTCTTAGAACCAACATTAGAAAGGCTATTTTTGGGAGCGAGCAACTCTCGGGAGGAAGCAGCATGAAAAATGATTGGCCATCGACCGCCAGCTCCAAGCCACTAGCCACCAGCGACCAGCTACCAAAGACCAACAGCCACCAGTCACCAGTCACCAGACAACAGACAACAGACAACAGACAACAGACAACAGACAACAGACAACAGACAACAGACAACAGACAACAGACAACAGACAACAGACAACAGACAACAGACAACAGACAACAGACAACAGACAACAGACAACAGACAACAGACAACAGACAACAGACAACAGACAACAGACAACAGACAACAGACAACAGACAACAGACAACAGACAACATACAACAGACAACAGACAACAGACAAAAGACAACAGACAACAGACAATAGACAACAGACACAAGCTGCGACCCACGAGCCACAAGCCACTAGCCAACAGACACGTCCTACCAAGCAGCGGAATCAATATGTAGTATGCCGTGTACAACAGCTTTCAGAGTTGGTGTTGATCCGAGCACTACTCGAGAGAAATTTCAGTGCTTCGTCTGCGAGAGGATAATTCACTTGACATAGATGCGATAAAGGAGCTCATTGCCAACTGTTCTCGCACAAAAGCAGCGGCAGGCAAGGGAAGTTCTGCGTTCGGAGCCCGCACTGTTCCTCTCGGTGCTCTACTCTGTCCTGTCATCTCGTTTGATTGATGACACCGGTATCGTCGAACAAAAAGTATGCTCAGCTTTCGCCTACGCATGACGTTCCACAGAGTTCCATCCTGGGTCCCATACTACTTATTCTTTTCACAAGAGTCAAACAGTCTACGATGACGCGATCAGGTAAATAGCGATACAATAGACCATCCAAATGTGTGTGTTCCCTTAACAAATTTCCCAAAATAACCACCATCCACGGACAATGTCACGCCAGCACACACCGTTTGGTCATCAACAGGTTTGCAGGTGGTCTTCACTTTATACCGCCGCTGTGGATCATCATTTCTCATCGAGCATAGTCCAGGTGTTAAAGCTTGTCTTTTGTGTCTGCTGATTTAATCAGTCATTCGGCAAAAAAAAAAAAGAAGAAGATGCAAATCATGAGTGATTGCATGAAATCAAGCTTAATTGAGCCGCTGGCTAGCAGACATTTGTCTTGGATGCTCAGACTTAAAGCACACTTTCGTCGAACTTCTGGTGGAATTAACAATGCACACATGTGAGCTAACAATCGGAAATAGACACAAAATCAATTAGGTTTACTCGATAAACTAATCCGCAGCAGGCGCAGCCTTGAAGCAACTGGAAAAATCATCATCCTCGTTTTTAGTGGCAGCAAATTGAAGGCGACAGTCTTAAAATTTTGCAAGGAAGACTGGAAACAAGAGGTTTGAGGGGTGTAATAAAAGGCTGTTTTGTGACGCCATTCAACAGCCCCTTTAGAACCGGATTAAGACGATTACAAGCAGAGGAGGGATGTGCATTGCTGATCGATCGAGGAAGGTTCTTATACCAAATTCAATGATATTCACATATGCAGCCAGAAACCAGTAAATTTAGTAAAAACTCAACTCCAAACAGTACAGTATGATCGGACGTCGGGAGGAATGGTTGCAGAACTCTAGGCATCATCATCAAACCAGACACACATTACAGATCATCAATATTGCTAAGACGCACAAGGACAGGTAAGACGATGTAAGACCTGCCGAATTAGACGAATGCCTAGAAATGAGAGACAAAACAATAATCGACTTAGTTTTCGATGGAACGGCCCTGCAGTTGAAGCAATACTTGAGAAGATTGGGATCATGGATCTGTAGTGTTGACTACAAAGTTTCCAGGGTTAACATTTTAGCATATGATCCGCCGAAGCAAATGCAAGTTTCCACGGATTACTGAAACCATATCGAAGTTACCATCACATCCACACTTCTGTGTGGGGTCTCAGTTTGGTGGACACCACTAAACAAAGCTATCAACTGCAAGGCACTAAATCGAGTACACAGACTGGCCTGCATATGCATCAGCTGAGTGCTGAGAAGTACTCCGTCAGACGGACTGAATATTCTTCCTTCCACCACTGGAAATATTCGGCAAACAAATAGCAGCCAGCACAGCCTTGAGACTCAAAACACTCCGACTGTGGTCCGAACTCAACATCGGCCACACAAGCATTCTTAAAGAATTCAACTTCCTTCCTAACGACACTAACCACCTACTACCCCAGGCTATCTTCGAGAAGAAGTTCTCTACCAGTATTCTTTCTTTCCTTTTTCATTCGTTTTTGTTTTGTTTTAAAATTAATTTTTCTTACATGCTAGACAAAAATAACTTAAACTAGCTTAACTAACTGAACAATCGTTCTTACACCTAACCTACTGATCCTATACGGGTACTCTAAGCTATTCTAATCAAAATTTATTGTGCCTTTCGGCTTAGACTATGTTTTTTTTTTATTTCGCCTGAATGGACTTTCTGCTTTGTTTGGCCAAGAAAACTGGTAAAAAAAACTTGGCCTTATTTATCTATCTTAACCTATCTTAAACTAGCTTAACCCAATATAAAAACTTATAAGCTAACTTAACTATGTCCGTAACAGTACGGACACGTGCACCAGGGTGTATATCTTATGTGGCGGGGGCTGGTTTTGGTGTAACCACCAGTAAAATTGCCACTCTTTGGCAGACTCTCTCCTGTCTCGAGCAGAGATAGCTCTACTGAACCGGAGCAGATCCTCGTGACTGCGAGCAACATCCCCTTCGTATTGTAGTCGCCTGTCCACTGTTCGGCGTATGACATGGAAGATGACAGGACATCCGTGTGGATCCTGTATTAGGCCAAATGTGTCGAAATAGACGAACGCTTCAGGAAGAATAAAGCCGGTGAGGCGCACTCTCTCATGGTACATAACATTGGGATATTAAGTCCCAGAGATCAGACTTTTGGAAGAAGTCATAGCTCGTGCAATATGCCTTCTGATCAGTTTAATAATAAAATTATCTATCACGTTCAAGTTTGCCTCGTTGTACAGGACCTCGTTAGGATAGAACTTCTTGTACTCAGACTCGGGTGTACTATACAACCGGAGACAAGTGCGAAACACTGTCTCTCGAACAATCTCATCTTTTCCACCGGGGAAGGACTCACATTGAACCACAGTGAACAACCCTAGGCCATATCAGGCCGGATGAGGGACATATAGCAGATTACCTGGAATCAAGTTGGCTGCTTTAAAACAACCCCCTTGCCACAGCGAAGGCCTTCTTAGCTTTTGTTAGAGCAATATCTATATGTTTGCCAGTATTTCTTCCAGATCGGATTGGATGTCTGATAGCGATCCTCCTCGTATTTTCACAGACGGATGGAAGACTAACGAAGGGGTAGGTGCGGGTGTCTATTCCAAAGACCTCAATCTCTTTGAAGCTCCCTGATCACTGTAGCGTCTTTCAGGCAGAAACCATTGCGATTAAAGAGGCATTGTCATGGCTCAAAAACAACGTGATATCTAAAAGGGATATCACCATCTGTTCGGACAGTCAATAAACTCCCTGGCCAATGTCATGTTCAACTCAAAAACATCCCTTAATTGCAGGCTGTCTCTTAACATACACATCATGTAAGTGCCGGGACATTGTGACCGATGAACTCGCCAGGTGTGATACAACCTCCTCCCTGTCAATAGCATCTTTTGCAGATACATACAATCAAAATCACCAATAACAAATGGCTAGAAGGCACCACCTGCCTTAAAACAAAAGAAATCTGGCCTACACTTAGCCCAAAACGGTCACTCAGTCTACTTAGGCTCAGCCGACCCTCATTAAGGACTCTCAAAGGAGTCATAACCGGGCACTGTCCAATTGGCACTCATGCTAGCAGGATGGGTGTGCCATATAATGATTTCTGCAGCCCACCTACTCTGCTCGTGCAGCGCTCTGGGTAGTCGTTGGTTCCTACACTTAGGGGCCTGCTTCAGCATAGACCAGCTAAATCGCTTCACTACAAGTTGGTTCCGATGTTAGGAGAAGTTAATCCGCGTGGTATCACAATGGGCCTACTTTGGAGTGAGTGCGACTGCCTTTAGCAGTCAGCCACTCCAACCTAACCTAACACCAGAGTTGCTGTGCCCGAAGGTGGGTGTTTTGGGCGTTGCTCTATCTGCTACACAAGCTCCATTATCAGGACATTTTTTACACCAGGTGGCACGAGTGTACTACGATTGAAATTGTAAATTAAAATCCCTTCCAGGCTTTCAAGAAAAGTTTGTTGGAGTGAAACCGTGCAAAAACGGATGATCACCCTCGTCAATCGATGTACTTTTCGTCCCAGAGGATGGGTTTCGCAAGGAAGACAACTGGAAAAACCAAGATGTCATCAAATAAATCACTTAAACGAATCCTTAATAATTAGCCAATATCCATAAATGGCGCTTGTGTGGTTGCAACCAGAAAAATGTCTACCTCTGGCGTGTGTACCAACACAGCACTTAGTTTGAGTTAGTTCACTTAGTCGCCAAAAATGCTGCGAAATGACTAGGTTTCCTTAATCGATGCAAGGTCTATTTCAGCCTCCCTGATTAAGCTTTAATTTGTAAGGCTTCCGCTTGAGGGCGAAGGTCATATCCGGTTTTGTACCACAAGACCATCCCGCAGCTGCTAAATAGAATCTAAAAGCGAGTCTTTAGAGTCGCCCAATTGCATTCTGCCATTCTCTCAATTCACCCGCAATACTCGTCTCTCAAGGAATGCCCATGAGTTTACCCATGTCTGCTTTCGATGGCATAGTTAAATTTAGAGATTCGTTTTTCAATCGCACTACACGATTATGGAATGCTCTTCCCAGCCCAATATTTCCCACAGACTACAATCCGCAGATATTTAAGACCATTGTCCACCGGCACCTCCTCTTCCTTTCGCCCTCCAAACCTTCGGCCCGTGCTGTGTCTTGTGGGCGGACACTTAAGAATATTAGTAATCCCTTGAGCGGGCGCAAATTATAAAACAAAACGTTGCAGTGTCGTTCAGTCGCGCAGTAATTTGGATGATATCGAAGGTACGCAAAGCAATTCTTGGTCGGTTCAATTCAAAAAAAAAATCTTTGGTGTCACCCTTAAACATTTAAAATCTAGTCAATCCCTTAAAATATGACGTGGACCTACTGTCGCGTAATAACTCTGTCCAAATGATTATTATTTGTTCTGACAACCAACGAATTACATTCCCTTTCTGCTTTAGAACCTCGGTGGTGCTGTTCTGAGCTCTATTTGTTTTTAAATCCATTTCCTCGTTACGTCGTCTAACCTTGTAACAAGAATTATAGATTCAAGACTGTTCGTGCGCTGGAAGCAAATATTTGAAATTCGCTTTAGATCGAAACTGGGCTGACAGTTTCTGAAAAGGGAGACTCAGTGACGACTTATTTATACGGTCTGTACTGTGGAATGTATGCTAATACTGTGATCTGTAGAGTCGTGTGCCTTGACTCCGGGCCAGGCTAGAGTACCAGGCCATAGAAACATCCCAGGAAGCTGTGAAGCGGATGAACATCGCGGTGATGCTGTAACACATTACCAATCGCTTTTCCTTCTATACACTATTCTCAAAATAAAAACTCCTTACACTCATCGAAACTACCACCATACATCAATTCTGCAAAAACGAAGAGTGCATCTCCTCTCTGCATGATAATACGATCAGCTGATAACGTTGGTGACGCTGCTCTCCAGTCTAAATGTTGGTGACGCTGCCAAATGATGCAATATTGACACGTGATGAATGCATGGGTGTTTAGCCTACAGTTGCTTTACTGCTGCTGCACTCACGTGATCATTGAGGTGGATCATGTAACTCGTGCATAGTCGCAACATGGTTCCCGAAAACCAGATGAGCATCAGTGATTACGCGCAGCACCAAAAGTATGATCTACTAAGCGTGTGTGGTCGTTGGTGGCATCAGTAGAATTTGTTTATTGGAGAGCTTGTCAGAAGAGTCGTCGCCTTCAGCAGCGACACCTGCAGAAGCTCGATGACGACGAAATGGAAAACGTGTAACCTTTTCTGTGAAGCCGGTACATTGCAGCCTAGTTTCTCAATTATCTAAAAGACGCTAGAGGCCACCATGACGAGTATGTGGGTCGATTGAAGAGTTGGGCTAAGTTACAATTTTACATTCATAGCTGTGATTTTGTCTTTCTAATCACTGTGATTTTAAGCTGCGATTTTAAGATTTGAATTCAAAATGTTCTTCACACTCAGATTTTGTTCACACATAAAACAACTGCAATTGCCTCACTTCATTATGTTAAACACGAAATCGTTTGTATGAATGAATATGCGAATGGGGTGCAAAAGGAGCCACTAAGGCGTGTGTATGATCTCAAACCGAGCTTGTGATTGTCAAAAAATATCAACTTAGCCGTAGGGGTGATTTGAAACTACTGTGAAAAAGTAGCAAATAAATCTCAATCGCTGTTTAAATCAAAGCCGATGGCAATTTTTCAGTCACTGTGAAAAAATCGCAGTTTATGGTTTTTTTATCAACTCTAGTCGATTGCGCCGAATTCTATGCTGGGTGGATGTTCCTGACGCAAACAACTTTCATTATTGAACGTCCCACCTTCCTTGAGTCACGGTCTGTCTTTCTAGAAAAGGCTTCTTAAGCTTCGCCGTTGGTAGTCGGCCACATAATTTTTTCACCACACACTACCCTTTGGAGATGGGCACTTGTTTGACAGATGTTGATGGGTGCCAGCGAAGCTACGGAAAATGGAGCTGAAATAAAGAAAGCGCCCATGTGGGCGTTCCACACACTTTTGTTCGCCTTTTGAAGATTTGTGTCAGCAGAGGGGTTCATTCGTTTGTCTGCTCTTTGAAATTGTGCTTTGATTCATCCTCTCGGCGTTAATTCAGGACAACGTCTCGTTGATTAGAATAGGCCAGCCGGTAAACGGTCCCTAGCCGTGTCCCATCTAGCCCTCACCTAATGAACATGTGCCTGGAATGTTTGACGAATTAGAATTGATCGACTTCCCGATGCTCCCATTTGACGTGCAACACTGCACATTCCCTCCTTCACACAAAAAAACGTTACCTCGATGAACAGACATTTCATTTAATTGAAAGCGGATGTTCGTGAACCACATTCAACCACCACACCGTTAAGCAATAAAATCAAGCTGAACTGAATTTGAGGACGACATCCAAATGCACATTTAGTTGCAGATGTCTGAGCAGAGAAACGAAATCGATCTGCAGCCAACACCGACTAACTGTATGCAAAATAATTACCCCTAACAACGTGCAACCACAAGCGAAGCATCCGCCATTACGTGCAATAATCAATCCGAATCCAGGTGCACCTTAATTGGCGCCCGCCACAGCCGCTGCCCTCTTCGGTGTGCACGAAATTAATCGAACAGATTTTACGACACGACGAGCAATTTAACGACCGGCATACATTTGATTTGCCACTGCATCAAATCAAAGTACTTCCTGTCAATTTGGAGCTCGGTTTAGCCGGCATTTTCTGTGTCTGTCTAATAGATAACTGTTGCTGTTAATTGTTTAACTCCCCTCAGCCCCAAAAAAGAAGATCCTCTCCCCCGACGACGCAGTAAACAAATAAGCGACAAGCGAACAACCTCAAACAGTCGTAAAATATCAAGACAGTGCGACGCGACGCGTCTTCCAACCTGTCGAGGCGGTAATAAAACTCAGTATCGCTGCATCAATCATGGCGTGGTTGTACCATTTCCCCGGCTGACAGCTGCTATCTATTGCTTGTGCCTTCTGCAGTTCCTGCGATCATGACAGAGATCCATCAGCGACGATCAATATCTTGTTGCGGTTGGCACACCGCACGGCCAACGGGAAGCGAGAAAGCGGTTATTATTTATTGACAGGTTGTAAACAGACGCTGACGGCCCCTGCCACACGAGCACTGCCAATGGAAGCTGGCGCTATGAAATTGCAACTGCCACTGCAAGTGGCATGAGGTGAGGTACAGGCAGCAAAATGGCCAATAAATGGGTGACAAACGACAGAAGATCAAAAGTTAAGTCTCGTGGGATGGGAACGAGAAAGCTTAAGTGAGACTGTGCCGGGGTATGATCTTCTTCCAATTCGACAAGTGAGTGTATCCATTCGATGGAAGTACAAGTGGCTTTCATGGGACCGTCAAGACAACCGCTACGGCTGAGGGTGGACATAAATTTCGCGAATTTTCCGAAGTCTAAAGCTTCTATTTCATTCAAGGTCGGTAACGAACTCACTGCGACCTTGAATTTGGAGGTTTTTAGAGAAGGCGACGGACTGTGACGTGACATCCTTCGGAAGGAGATCTTATAAAACTCACACTCCAAACACTAATCGCATGATCTTCCAGTCTGTACAGCTCTTAACATACGCGGCTGAGCCACTTCCGTCTCAATAGCAGCAGACGCTTCATCGATGGCTCGCTCCATTCTGCCATTGACGTAAATCGATGAAGCGTTTGCTGCTATTGAGACGGAAGTGGCTAAAATGGGTCAAGCGGTCTATGCTGTCCTCAAGAAAGGATAAGCTACATGGACGTTTTGGACTGAGCGTCACAATGGGCAGCTGCAACTTTCTGTTGCCAGGAACTTCGTCTACCCGGCAGTAATCAGTACAAAACAACATCAGTGCCGAGATCAAATGCTTGTCAGCCGTTGTTTTTTTTTTTTTTTTGGTTGATCGAGCTTTGGTCTCTCGTCCAAACTGTCCAAATTGACTTAACATAAGACACTGACTAGTCCAGTCCAGCTGTACGGTGGACTAGCCCTTCGGGTAGGGGTTGGAATATACCCGCGGTAAGGCATGCATGTCGTAAGACGTAAGACGTTTTTGGGAATAGGGGCGTTTCCTCGTTACAAGCGGTTACAAGCTCGCAACCAAAGCTACTCGTACATCTCAATCATAGATTGGTACAAACAAAACGATATGACTTTATATCACTGGTGGCCAGTCCTGGGATGTTATGGCACCCCACTGGTAGGTTGACCAGAGTCTATAGTATGCTGCAACGGGAGATGAGGAAACGCACTGAGACCGCATAGGTTTCAGCCTAATCGCTTGAGGTTGACCCACTGTGGTTTGAGTTCCAATGTCGCGAAGAAGGGTGGGAAGAGGTGTCTGAGAGTCGCCGAGACGTGAAAATTTCATAATCCAAATCTGTGTGGAGTTGCAAAAGACAACCGATTGCTGCGACTCAAAGAGTAGCAGAAGTTTAAGATCGGTCCCACCACTTCATCAAGGTGGAGAAATAAGTCCATAAGCTTACCTCGAAATTTGGTACTTGAAATTCCAACTGAAGGCGTCTGGTGCAGCATCGAATGTATGGTTCGAGGAGTAGAAGAACTCGGCAGGAGATCACGTAAATCAATTACTCAGTTGTACGGCGGAGAGGTATGTACAATTTTAACCGTGGACAAAGAAGTTGTTGCCACATCTGGTCCGGTTTGCGTTGATGGCTTTGAGCGGCGACACACAGTGTCCCGATTTGTATGGGAGCAACGAAAAAAATCAGTAAAATCTAAACCAGTGTACCGATCTTAATTAAACTTGAGGCATACTTCAAATGGTTGGAGCTCGTTCCATGGCTCAAAAATCGTATAGGTACCTTAAAAATTAAGATATAAAACTTATAAAATTACATAGCTTAATATAAAAAAATAAATAAAACAAATTTGTCCACCACCTACCGGGGGCGCATGTTGACGCAGCTGAAACTTGTACAGTAGTTTCATAAGACTCTAAAGAATATTAAAAAATAAGAATAAATTTGAAGGGACTTAGAGCTCCTTAGTTCTGGTCTACTGAAGTTTCGCAAATATCGATTTTTAGACGATTTATTTTAAAAAAATTCATAGCTGCCAAACGAATAAAGGCTCAACTATAATGCGCATGAGCGAGCATTAGCTAGTGTCAATCGCGCATGGTCGAGTGAGCGAATACCCCAATGAGCCAACCTATAATGTCGTCCATGAAAGATTGCGAACATTTCGTTAAGCATGTGCAAAACAAATGTTTCGTTAAGCATGAGCTAGTGCGAAATGCGCATATGCGAATGTGACAGATGAAACACAGAAAAGGAACAAACACAGAAAAGAAACAAATTTGAAAAATGAACAAATCAGCTGATATTGAATTGGAATTCGTATATATGTACATACACATATAATCGAACTGGAAACATGAGGAATTCATAATAAATCATAATTATAATATATATAATATAATTTCTGACAGGAGGCTATGCGTGCATGTGTTCATTATAGTTACTCGCTTTTTTTTTAGCAAACATGATGAAACAGTTCATGTCATGTGATTTCTTCAACATACTACTTGAGAAGATCGTGCGAAACTCAAATGTCAACACCAGAGGCCTGATCTGCCAAAAGTCCGTTTAACTGCTTGCCTACTCGGACGACATTGACGTTATTGGACGAACACAGCGAGCCGTCAATGAGGCTTTCGCTGGCATTGAAGCGGAAGCGGCTAAAATGGGTTTAGCTGTGAATCAGGGCAAAACCAAGTACATGCTGTCATCACGAAAGGACGCACAACATCGACGTCTAGGACAGAGCGTCATAATGGGCAGCATAAACTTTGAGGTAGTCAAGGACTTCGTTTACCTCGGCTCTGCGGTAAACAGGGACAATAACACCAGTACCGAGATCAAGCGCAGAATTACCCTTGCCAATCGCTGTTTCTTTGGGCTCAAGAGGCAGTTGAGTAACAGAGTCATCTCTCGAAACACCAAGTTGACTTTATATAACACTCTAATCATCTCTGTCCTGTTCTATGGCGCAGAGATATGGACGCTATTGAAAGCGGATGAAGAAGGTCTTGGTCGTTTTGAGAGAAAAGTTTTGCGTGCGATCTTTGGTCCTGTTTGTATTGATGGCGTCTGGAGGAGGAGATTCAACCACGAAGAATGGACCTAGTTAAGCGTCTTCGGATCCAACGCTTAAGATGGCTAGGTCACGCAGAGCGGATTGATACCACAGCTCCGGCCCGAAGAGTCTTCGATTCCGAGCCATTGGGACAACGCAACAGAGAGCGTCCTAGAACGAGATGGCGCACACAAGTGAAGAAGGACCTCAACCAACTTGGTGTGCACAACTGGAGGCAGCTGGCGAAAGATCGTGCTGGCTGGAGAGTCTTGTTGTTTAAGGCCCAGGTCCACCCCGGACTGTAGCGCCTAACAAAGAAGAAGAAGAAGAAACAGTTCGTCCAAATTTGACACTAGCACATGATCTGTCATGCGCATTATAGTTGGGCCTTAAGATAATCAAAGTTAGGTACGTTTTCTTTGGACATGCTGTAAAACGTATATAAAATTTTAAAATGATCCATCCTGTCGCGGCATTGTTATTGACTAGAATACAAGGCCCTTCGCTGTATGCACTAAACATGGTTAGACAATGGAACGACTTAAAGCTGTGCAAATATTTCTCCATTTCATCGATATGTGTTATCCATCTTATATACTATGAGAATGCAAAGCCCCCAAACCAAACGTTTCCTTTCAATATTAAATGTCGGCGAGCCACGAGGATGACGCAGGAAGTCCATGACTACAAGCCGGGTTTTGCAAATATTTGTCGACTGATTTCAATCTGGTTTCTCCGATTCGAGAGGAAAAGGAAGATTGAACATTCGATATTGGGAACGGCCTCCAGCTGAGAAGCAAGTCCGTGCGTGCCAACAATTCCTTCACCATGAAGTTCCCCCAGTCGTCTGGTAAACTGACCCGTGGTACCACAAGAATGACACTGTCCCACTCTTGCATTTGTAAATATGGGTGACAGTGGCAGTGTAGAGCTTTTAAGACTGCAAGACAGGCATGGCATCAGCAGACACCTTCGATGGGTGCTGAGCGTATTTCCAATCGAACACTGTTTTGCCAAATGTTCGTGTCACCAAATAGACCCGGGAGCCGTCCGAGAATCACAGCCTGCATCAACCGCCGTGCTAAAGTTACAGAAAATCAAGTGATTGTGTCACTCAATGTCTTCATGTTGCCGCTAAACCAGCAGAGGAACCCGTGCGCAAAAGGCGGACTCTTTGGGGTTGCACAAAGTCAATCCACGGCTCAAATTTATATCGAAACGATGCTGCCATTTAAGGCTATTTTCTCATTATCAGACATTGTCTTCACACTCACTCAACCAATGGCTTGTCTACCACCTAATCAGCTCTAAACGCCCAAGTAAGTGGCGAGAAAACCTCGCCCAGTCGGCAGCCATCAGTGACACTAGCTTTAAAAACAAACAAGTTATCAGAAGTGCCCTCGCGCGCATTAACGCCTCTGCTGCGTGATGTGAAGGGTCTTGGCAGCATCATTGCGCCATTAAATCCAGTGAATGCCTGCGCATCAGACATTCCTGACTCAAACCAGTAAGCTTAAGGTCCTGGCCGTCGACAAGCATGAACACACAACTATCGACGTTTTATGACATTGTCCCAGCATAAAGTAAAATTAGAGAAAAATGTTTAAGGACAAAAGTGTCATGAAACCCATCAGAAGATAACGACTTGTTCTAAAAATAAACCCCACTTGACATCGAATCACTGCACGAAATCGCCGGATGCACACTTGCTGCCAGATAGCCATCAGCGGCTGCTAGGCTTAAGTGCAATGCGTCAATGCGCAGAGCGTGCCGATTTGAATATCTTAGCGCGCTACCGCAGTGAAGTCTGTCTGTGTGGGAAAATGTTGCCGGTCGCAGGTTTTATGGCCAAAGCGATCGCACCCCGGGTTGAGTAAACTCTTTCAAGCGACAAAGCCCAACCAGATATTCCACTTCGCCTTTGTTTCTCTTTGGCCAATCTAGATGAAGTCACAAGCGGCCCGAATCAATAATGCGCATCGATTTTGACAGAGTCTCAGCCGCGATTTTTGATCAACGCCCCGAACCGCGAGCCGCGAACACATCACGAACACAAGACAAAAACAAACCACAGGCGTCGATGGGTTTATTACTCACGCCACGGCGCTGCGGCGGAGTTACATTTTGAATTCGACGCTGTTGGCCGGCAATTAACTTGTCGATCTTCTTGGAACAAGTGCTCAACGCACAATCAAGGACATCGATCAAACGGGCTGTGAGCGCCATGATTCACGGCTCAGAATAGACTGCGGTGCGCTGAGTGACGCTATTGCTGATTGAAATCACACTCGATGAGATTCCCTCATAGATTCATCCGCAATCTTCCGGCCTTGGCTGGATGCGACTCAGCCACTTCCTCTTTCGCCCCGTGGGACTTATCGAGCGGCTGTAATGCATAATTAAAACCCATGATGTCACTTTATAAGCAATTAATTGCAGTTATTCAACAAATCGTTAGCCCTGTCAATGATCGTCTCCGGTTACTTTAAGATAAATGAATCACCCGCGAAGGGTACATCTTCATCGGCTCGTGATTCACAAGCGATGCCGCATCAGGTGTTTGCCAAAAGCTGGTTACTTTACCTCAGGAAGTAGTGGTTTCAGGCCGCCCATCTCGGCTTGAGGTCAGTCGTTAATGGAGGTGGCTAGTTGAGTGAAATCATCAATTTTTCTTCTCTTCATTTTTTTTCTTTCTTCTTCTTCTTTTAATTAATAGTTCAGCGACCCTAGGTCCACGCTGTGTAAGGAAACCGATCGCCAGAGGAATTTTCAACAAAAAAAAAAAAAAGAAGACGAAAGGTAGACTTGAAAACAATGACGCAAGAGTAATGCTTGATCGTATCGATCGCGCGAATTACGAACTGTTGATGAGAACAACGCAAATTAGGCCTCAAGCTTATGGCGCCGCGATGACCTTGAGGTGGCCAAGATTCGATTGCGCCGAATGTGGAATTGGGTGATTATGTGCTGACATCAAGAACGGACGGACACGTCAGCATCGGCTGGGCTGTCATTAAGGTTTGGTTGGGTTAGGCGGACTGCAGTCACACTTAGGCTCTTTGTGGTACACCGCAGATCAGGCACAGTCGTACTCTGAGAACCAGTGTTACTCATAAAGGGGTTGAAATGTCTGCCGGTAGCTGCTAGCTTGTCAAAGAAGATGCTTCCAAGTGCAGCACAAACGACCAGGCTGGTCTAAGTGCATTGTGTCAGCCACCACAAGCAGCTTTTCTTCGACTGGAGTGGACGCTGTTGGGGCAGTGACAGTGTGCAAGGTTTTGCCCTCATCGCCTCGTCTCTGCAACTTCTACAAACATCTTTGGAAGCATGGGAGGAATATACAAATTCCCACCTCCTCGTCCCCGCAACTCATACAGAAGTCATTGTAAGGGAGTTCCATGCTGAATGTCTGTAAGCCAGTGTCATTCTAACCCGAACGGACTGACTAAACTATGTAAGCGCTTAGAGTTGAAAGTAGGCCAGAATTGATTCCTAGGATCAAGAGATGATTTCCTGTGGCGACACGCATGGCTTTCACTTGAAAGCAGTGATGAGTGGACACATTGTCCGTCGAGCTAATTGGCTTCTCAATTTACTGAAAAGCCATAGTGTTCCACCCACCCACATAAAGTGGATGCTGAAGTACCTGAAAATAGTTAGGCGATTGGTGGCAGTTCGTTGAGTTTCGTTGAGTGAAAATTCACTGCTTCCAGGTCCACATCACCCATCCGGTGTCACCCTGTAAGTGTGTGCGTCAGTAAAGACAACGATTCTTTGACCGCTGTGATTGGTGGCGGTTCGTTGAGTTTCGTTGAGTGAAAAGTCACTAGATTCAGGTCCACTCGCCCATGCGGTGTCACCCTTTAAGTGTGTGCGTCAATAAAGACAACGATTCTTTGACCGCAGTGGCTTGCGCATGTAAGACGCAAGTCGAATGATTCATTTAGACGTGTTCTTGCCAACAGGTTTTTTTGTTTTTTTTCTTTGAAAAAACATGCGTAACTGGCCTAATTCTTATTCAATATTATTCGACAAATCGTCATGGAAAGACCCCAGTGCGACATCGTCTCCAAATTATTCCGCTGTATTACGCACATCAGAGTTCTGTGAAATTCTATGTTCTGTTACAGCTAATTTCGGGTTTAGGACCAGTCAACTGGCTTAGTCTGTGGCTTAGTCAAAAGTTTTCGCTCATAAGTCAGCTACGATCCAGCATTAGAAAGCCAATATTACTCACGTGAATACTGCTCGGAATGCTGAAAGCAGTGATCGAAAATTTGAGCTTCAGAATGGACTTGTACGCCGTAGTCAGGGGGAACATTATTTTTGCAAAAGTAAATGCCAGACGGTGTTCTTGCGGGTCGTCCCCAACTTGTCACCACCCAAGCTCACTTATTTAAAGTTAAAAGAAAAACAGGTCATAATGAATCGCCTCTTAAACGTCGGTAATTTCCCTTTCTCAGCAGTCTTCGATCTGTCTGTGAGCTTAGACAAACTGCTGCCCATCACCTAACAATCAGGCTTCGAGTAGGATGTGCATTGAAGGCTGGTTGAGAACTCATTCACGAAGAGGGAGGTCGGTGTGGCGAGGAACGAATCTAAATTTATCGAAGATAGTGGAGTGTCTGTACGTAATTCCATCCACACCTGAAGTGTCTCAATCGAACCAGTGTGCAGGTTGCCATTTGTTTGTTTGTTCCCATTGTATTTGTTTTCCAACTACATCTGGTCGATGAGGTTTAAAAAGCATGTTTAGGGCAGCCATTGAGGTTGGCTTTAAGGTCGGCTAATGCAATTGAAAACCAATTCGGTAGTAGGTCCCGGTTGCCAGATTTGTCAAGCACTGTCCACCATATTGCAACTGCATGCAGCCCGTAGTCTTCATAGATCTGCGAGCTTCTCCAGCTGGCACATTTTTAGCCAGCTGCCTCCAATAACTGCCACCAATTTGGATCAGTTCCTTTTTCACCCGTAGGCGCCATCGGCTTGGTGATGCGCTCAATATATCCTAGCCCCTGAGTAGATTCATATCGCTATAATGCCCGTAAAAGGTGATTTTTTAAGAGCTATAGGAAAAACACATAAAATTCAGAAAATTTCATGAAATCTTTATTTGAATCGATAGTACGGTCCATATAATTTAATGTTTGAAGATTATTTCATGCAAATGTTGACCTTGACTGCGCCTCAAATGGTCCATCCGCTTAGTCCAATTTTGGCATACTCTTTCCAACATTTCGGCCGGTATCTCACGAATAAATGCTTCAACGTTGTCTTCCAATGCGTCAATTGAAGCGGGCTTGTCTGTATAGACATGAGCTTTAACATAGGCCCATAAGAAATAGTCTATAGGCGTTAAATCGCACGATCTAGGCGGCCAATTGACCGGTCCCGAACGTGAAATAAAATGTTCACCGAACTCGCCCCTTGTGCTGTGTGACATGTGGCACCGTCTTGTTGAAACCACATGTCATGCAAGTCAAGCTCTTGCATTTTGGGCAAAAAAAAAGTTGGATATCATCTCACGGTAGCACTCACCATTCACAGTTACGTTACGATTCGCATCATCTTTGAAGAAGTACGGTCCAATGATGCCACCAGCCCATAAACCGCACCAAACTGTGACTTTTTCTGGAGGCATTGGCAGCTCTTGCAATGCTTCTGGCTGATATTCACTCCAAAATCGAAAATTCTGCTTATTTACGTACCCATTGAGCCAAAAATGAGCTTCGTCGATGAACGCGATGAAGCGCGCGATGAACTTTCTTAACAGAGCACGCATTTTGGTAATAAAATTCAATAATTTGCAAGCGTTGTTCGTTTGTAAGACGATTCATGGTTAAATTATAGACCAAACTGAAGATGCTTGACAGTGAAACAAAACACGAAACGTGCGTCAACTGTTTAAACCAGTGTTGCCAAAAAGATAATAGCTAAAAAATCACCCTGTAGTTACATTTTCTCCTCCAGAGCAATCAACACAGGCAGGACCAAATACGCCACGCAGGCCTATTCTCTAGAAGAGATTAACCCTGCCTCTGCGCCTTACAGAATGACTGCGATAATCAGTGTCCAGCATAAAATCGAGAGGTGGCTGTATTACTCAATTACCTCTTGAGCCCAAAGAAACAGCGTTTGCTCTTGGGACTGATGTTGTTTATATTGCTTACTGCGGAGCAGAGGTAGGAGAAGATATTCACAACCTTGACCTTATAGCTGCCGATTGTGATGCTCAGTCCAAAACGTCCATGTTGCATATCCCTTGCTGAGGACAGCATAGACAACTTGATCCATTTTAGTCACATCCGTCTTCATGACAGCGCTCATTTGTGGCTCGTTGTGTTCTTCCAATCAATTCAATGTACCTAGTAACTACGGACTTCTATGCGATCGAGCCTCTAATGTTGTGGTCTATAAATTTCGCACGATCTAGCCCAGACCGATGTTGCAGAAATCACATGACAGTGCGTCGCCTTGTCTAAGACATTTCTTGAGATTTAAGGTATCGCTGGGTTAGTTACCGACCTCGATGGAGCAGCGAGAATTCTCCAGCGTCATCCGCCTTCATATGCCGCCTTGAACGATACGACGATACGTAACTTTTTTTTTGTCTTTTCAGGGATCTGCTGTAGTGCGAAGATCTGGTCTATTCTGGACTACCTTGGTCTCGCTTAAGAACAAAATGGCAGAAAATATTTTGCACTCGATGCTGAGAGTGTTCAAATGGGGCTCCTTTGTTGTGGATCGGGCACTCGATGTTTAGACTCAACTGTTTGGGCATATTTGCCTTTTATAGACGAGCTGGTGCATGCGCCCAACCGGATTATCTCCAGCTGCCCTACAGATTTCAGCGGATAGACCATCCGGACCGGCAGCCTTGTTAGACTTCAGTCTCGATATGGCTATCTTGACCTCCTCTAGATTGGGGGGACTGAATTATCGTCTATCATCGTCCCGATTGAGTGAAACAATCTGCCTGACGGCGGTGATTGGGCTCCTATTGCCCTTTAACTGCCGACAGAAGGGATTCCTCCCATAAATGGTGTAAAAGTTAGACAGGGACAACAGTAAATTCGTTGTGATTTGTCACACTTGCACCACAGTGATGCACGATACCCAGTATCGCTGGCTTGTTTTTTCAGATCCGATGACTTTTTAGGAAATAAGGGGTACTGTCTTGGATGCGGAGATGACTGTAAGGCCGATGTAAACGCAGCCAAAAAGCACAGCACCTTCGTCTTGAAACAACCAAGGGTGGGCGACAGAGGACCTAGCTATTTAACCTCAATACGACTCGCTCGCCATACACTCGACACAAGGCCACCTTCAACATGCGAGAGAGTTTTCTCCATTCTGTAGAGATCAACTGCCTGATTGGCTTTGTTAATGCCGGCGCCCTTCCCCGCACAATCGGATCACCAGCAGTGATCTTCTCTGTCGAATTCACTGCCCATTCACGGAAACAACCAACCGCACTGCAGCCACTTCGCCCATTCACTGGCCCGTCCTCAGACATGAATGAAGAGGTGTGACTACGCGTCTATTTTAATTAGCACCGAGATCTCGGCAGGTATCTGTGCTAAATATAGCCCCCATCAATGGCCACTCATCCGCCACTGATTCCGACTCTTATCTGTTTTCATAGAGAAAGTACGAGTGATAAGTAAAAGTTGCGGCGATCATTGCTCCCCAACGAGCAGTGCTCTTAAATCAAAAAATCTCTTCAAAAATCCATCACAGGCGATAATTGTTGAAATGAAAAAAAAATCTCCATCAAATCTCGGCGACTTCCGATCGTATTTCCCCCGAAAATTCAATGCTTTTGGCTTAATTCTGCGCACAAATCGACGCTATAAGGCTATAAGACGATTATGGTGCGGTTTGTGTGCCTCTTCCATCGCATCGGAGGTCAGCAGTTTTGCTGCTGGTTTGTTTTTTCGGTTTTTTTTTTTCGGCAAACTGAAGAACTTTCGATAATTCTTTGGGCGAAATTTCTCTTTTAGCTTGGAACGCACTCAATCCATTGTGATAATCGGCGATCAATTGACCTGCGGAATTTCTATTCACCAGAAATCAACGACCCGCCAAAACAATAATACTCGACAACAGTGGTCCGCAGCGGAGAGCAGCAGCATTTTATCTTTCAATCGGGATTAGGGTGTCAATTGATGGCGGAAACTGGAGCGACAGCATCGGCCAACTAGATCAACACACACGACGGCGTGGCGCGGCGACGCACGGTGTGCTGTGTCTTCGCACTCGGAGGGAAAATGGATTTTGGCACTGGAACTTGGAAGCGCCATGGACTCGTGCTCCGGCGTCAAAAGGGGCCGTTCACAAGTCGATAACACCACTTAATCGATACGTGCAATCGAAAATTGGCGATTTCGACTCTTGAGCTGCCTCAAGAGATGCCCGGGATTGGTTGCTTGCGTATGAAAGGTGATTGTCTTGTTTAGTTGTCGTTTTATGGGTTAATTGAGTTGTTGTTTGCGCTCGCAGTTGACTGGAATTGATTGCTTTGTTTTTGGGACTTCGGTAATTGCACTTTTATGTGGCTGACGATGGGCGGCCGCTCACAATGGGATTTCACACCGTTTAATGGTCGTTTGGTTACCTAATGAGTCCGTTTTGAGATCGTGCGGTGTCGACGAGTTTATTCGATTTCAGTTAGGTCGCCAGTGGTGTCTATGCTATGGGGAGCGATTCTGGCGGATATGTCGTGAGGTCAATGATCCTTGGCACGTCGCGTCAGTTTCATTGCAAACATTGCTTTTTGACAATTTTGAAAGCTCAATGGTGATTCGAGCCGAAAATAAATGTGAAAAACAAGCGGCGATGATGTGCGATGTTGTGCAATTGTGCCCAATTCAATCCTTTACTTATATACTTCTCCAGTACTCCACGATGGATTAGGAATGTCTTATCCTGTAGAAATATCCATTCCGAACTAGGACGCTACTGTATTACCAGGCGAGTATTCAGAGGAACTCCGCAAGGAGCTGTACACTCCCCACTCCTCTGGATATTGGTAGTGGACGCAATCATTACGGAGCTCTATAACGTGGGCTGCCAGCAGACGACATAGCCCTAGTCGTAAAAGCAAATTTCTTCACACCATTAGAGCAGAACAGAAAAGCAGGTCTAGGTGTAAGCCCGTCCAAAATCGAGCTCGTACTGTTCACAAGAAGATACAAAATACCTCAAATAAGCCTACCAAAGCTGAAGAATTTGTCAAACCGACAGTGACACTCTGGATGTAAACATCAGTCATCAGGGCAATCCTGACATAAGGCATCCTCGTATGGTGGGCAACCCTGAATAGTGAGTATGAAAGAAAATTTTAAAAATATAAGCAGAATCCATAGGACTGCGTGTATCTGCATCACGGGAGCTTTTCGTTCCATACCTTTAGCCACCATGGAAGCAATGCTACAGCTGCTTCCAATAGACGTATACGAGAAGCTGACAGCTACCAAGGCAGCGATTAGGTTGAGAGAGTGTAACTCCTCGAATAGAGCACATAGCCCAGGTCACATGGAAATAATCAAGACTGAGAGAATTTCAACGCACCCTTTCTAGATTTCGAATCTGAGTACAAAAAACTAATCCCAGATAGGGAGAACTGGACAAAAGATATAGTCAGAAAACCTGCCAATCGGGAAGTCTACACGGACGGTCCCAAGACCGACGAAGGCATCAGACTCGGAGTAGCCGCGACCTCGTCGGAGATCTCGTTCCTCTATCCCCTCGACTGTCTAACCACTGAAGTGTACTCCAGAAGCTAAACCTACCCGGGAGGCTACCCGCTTACTGTCAATGAATCCGATAGACGGGTTATCTATCGTTATATACATAAACAGTCAGGGAGCCATCAAGGCTCTGGACTAAATCAAAGATGGCAAATCTCTCAGAGAGTTAACCTTACCTTATGCTGGGCATTGTGGTATTCCAGACAATTAACGAGCCGACAAACTAGCCATACCTCTCAATTCAAGTAATGGATGGAAATGGATTAAACTGGACACTTGCAGGACTTCGAGGCAATTATGGCATTTATTTAATCAGAAAAATACAAGTGCACTCCTAAGCCTCAACAGAAATATAATCAGTAATATCCTAGGGATCATCACAGGTGACTTTATCCTGGGCTCACATGCAAGAAGAATTGAAACGCCTTACAACGACTACCGCAGGAGCTGCAGAGATGAGGAAGAAGTAGAAACTACGCTATACTACCTCAGCCCTCGAAAGAAAAAGGAAAAGTACGCTAGGCTGCTATTTAGCAGCCTAGAAGAAATATAAAAATTCAGAACATAGCTAAATTCATCAGAAACACACACACACTGGCTATAACAGTGGAAGTGGAAACTCCCTGAAGAGACGACTTGGATACCAGCAGGTACTTCTTAGGTGTCAGCAAGCTCCCCTGACTCTCCATAAGGAAAAAACGACTAGTCTCTTGATAAAAGTAGACATCGATCATTTCCGCTGGTCATTGGATCAACAAGGAAGACTCTATGGCGAACTCTGAACAAGGCTAGTACGTGCGCATGCTAGTAGGAGTCATTACCGGACACCGCATTTGGGCCTTTTCCATAAGCTGCAGAGACAACATCTCCTCTGCTCATGCCCAACAACTGGCTTTTCTAAAGAGATGGAGTACTTAAATAGGCTCCTCAAACGTCGTCGTCAGGAGTCGGCAGAAAACTCTCATAATGTTCCATCCATCTCACGGTTTGATTGTCACTTCAACAAGTGGTGAAACGATCAATTGCATTCCACCAGGGAGCATCATCTTAGCCTCAAGCTATTCTTGACGCACAAGGTAATGTGAGGTTTGGGTGACTAACTGACTAAGATGCAGCCTTCACACTTGGCCGTTGCCCCATTGTGTTACCACGCGAATGTAGTAGATCACATTCCGCAAACCAGACTCTGGTTAAAGTTGGCTGACGCTAGTGCAGCCAAGTTGTCGAAGAAGTAAGCCCCCTTTGCTGCAACTGCAAAGAAGATGCGCAATGGTTTCCTCCCCTTCCTCTCATCTGCAGCTTCTGCAGAAGCTAATGCAATGAAGACCCAGTGTGCTCAGTGCGCGGTGATAAGGCAAGAGTCCCGAGAGTCCGTCTACTTATTCTGAACAGACTGTGTCATTGTCACCGATTGAGAGTAGACCATAATTGCTTCGTAGCGACGCACCCATCTACGATTGGTATGATCAATCGTTTCAAGCAACAGCCTTTTAGCCATGCCTACCATATTCGATGGACCAACAGTCTTTAGAGACACTCTAGACATGTAGTGCGCCAGCTTGCTACGAATTGGGCAGTCGATCGTATGCTTGATCTACTCCATCTTACTCAGACTTACTCGACAAACAAACCACAATCGACATTTGCCTACAGGCTCTTCTTCACCAGCTTCCGGGGTACACTGCGGCTTCCAATGAACTCACTCCTCCCCACCGCAAAGCCCCAGTAGGCTTTCCCCAGAAGACGCGCACCCCGGCTGACGCAGACGTGTCATAAAAACCACAAGAGTGTGTCGATCGTGATACAAAAAATTACATCTTGGGAAATTCATCATCGCCATTGGGCCGAGTAAGCCCTGCGTACCGTTCAAAGAATCCGGTAAGCACTTGTACTTATCACCTCAGATGCTGATGACTTGTCCGGTGACGCAACACGAAGCCCACTTCAATTCAGCACATCTGAAACGTGAATCGCAACCCAGTCAGCAATTACTCACAGGTACGCTATTCGAAGTGCAAAAACAAAACCTACACCTGAACGTGATTTTTTTGCGAATTTAAGGGGTTTCATTTCAGCCATTTGCGGTGGCGGCGGCGCCAAATTCACCGCCGATTAGCTGCTGAGCGGTGCAATTACAATTCCGGGCGATTAAGTGATTACATGGCAATCCGGTTTGGCTTTATCAATCCGTTTGCATACATTTTCACGTCCCATTCGCAGTTGCCCCGGCCGGACAGGTTTTGTGTCATCCGATCGGGGACTTCGAATTCTATGAATGAATTATGATTCGTGAAAGCCAGGCGATGTCATAGTTCTGATCTAGAATTTACTATCAAACCTCTTTTTCAAGTTCAAGGCTGGCAAGATGTCGTCGATTTAATTAAGTTCGCCGGTGCGTTGAACCTCAGATTAGCATCATGCTAATTTTGGGGTTTTGTGTCTGGGTGACAATAACCTCTTGGCAGACATCTGCTGCTTGAACTCCAGCTTGAACTCGAACTCTCGCTGACAAATAGAGCGTCTCGTTGGCTTGTTAAATGGATTCTGTATAGGATTGCAAAGCTCAGTCGACGAGACATGAAAGTGCCCTCCTTTCAGGCGGAGGCTGAGGTGGCTCAAGGTTGTAAGCGTGGTCCCATACTCTTACAAATGCCGATCGACTTTGACGATTTGTATGTAAATGGGGGGTTTTTTTGCGTTTTGATTCCATCATAAAGTCAAGAATGAATGGAAATCATTTGCATACGGCTTTTGTTTCACAAAATTGACGGATGGACAGACAGATTAATTACAAGCGATGGTACACCGTGCTTTATTGAATGAATTAAAAGGGTTTATGCAAACATTTCACGTACGTGTACATGTGGAAAATTCGTGAATCTGTTTGAGGTGGTGGGTGTTTAGTTTCTCCTATTTGTGTTCGATAACTTGTGTCCCTTTCAACGCTGTCAAAACGATGAGGTTTATTAGGCGAGTTTGAGAGAAAATGTTACAAATCCATTCAGAGAGGTCACCAGCAGCAGCACGTTGTTGAAATGCCGTCAGAGTGATGGCAAGTCCAAGCAAGTGATGCTACAGATCAGGAGGAATTTATACCTGGCTTCGTTAGCAACCTCTCACATCGTGTGTACCTGCAGTTGTTAAGGGTGGTTAAATTTTAAGGGCCGATGTTGATTTTGAATAAAACACAAATTATTTAGGAAATTATTGTCATTTCTTTTTATTATGATAATATTGGTATGGTTCAATTATGTATGGAACAAAATATCGGCCAAATGGCCTCCGCGACCTCGGCGGCACACCTCCATCCGATGGTACAAATTTTCGATGACGCTGAAGCATAATTGAGGTTCTATGCCGTTCATGTGCCGAATTATCTCATCCTTTAGCTCTTGAATTGTTGCTGGCTTATCGACGTACACCTTTTCTTTCAAATAACCCCAAAGAAAAAAATCCAACGGTGTCAAATCACATGATCTGGCGGCCAATTGACATCGCCACCACGTGACATAACACGACCATTGTATTTGACGCGCAAAATAGCCATTGTTTCGTTAGCTGTGTGGCAAGTGGCACCGTTCTGTTGAAACCACATATCGTCCACATGCATATCATCCAATTCGGGCCATAAAATGTTCGTTATCATTTCACGATAGCGAACACCATTCACAGTAACTGCCTGACCGGCCTCATTTTGGAAAAAATACGGCCCGATGATGCCACCAGCCCATAAACCGCACCAAACAGTCACTCTTTGTGGGTGCATTGGTTTTGTGACAGTCACTCTTGGATTATCATTCGCCCAAATGCGGCAATTCTGCTTATTGAAGAATTGATCATCCACTGTTGCCATTTCTTGCCACCATTCTGACCATTGACGACGCTTGAAATGGTCAAGAGGCTTTAGTTCTTGAGTCAATTGCACCTTGTAAGCGTGTAAATGCAAGTCTTTATTTTTAAGTTTTAAAGACAACATCCAGCATTCGTGATGTGCTTTTTGTACTGTCTCCATTTATGCATTCCAACATTTGTTTTAGTATATCCTTGTATTGTCTGTTTTGTTTGAAAACAAAAATTAACTAAATGAACCCGTTGTAAATTTTGCAGAAATAAATCATAAAATAATATCCAGAATCAGCAAAAAAATAATATTTTTTCCTCTTCTTCACTTTTTGTCCACCCTGTCATAGCTACCCCCTAAGACTCTTCTCCATTTCGCGTGTCCCTATCAACCTTGTGGCACTCATTGCTATTCTCACACTCCCTCTCACATTCGGGTTCTTCCACGATTATGTCAATTTGAGGATCGTCGAAAGTGAACTTTGGAAATGCGGCGATTTCTGCCTCATCCCTGGCCTTGTACTTTTCCAGCAGCACCATCTGGGCACTTTCCAGTTAATTTAGAATCTTCTCGCTGGGTTCGAAGAAACATAATGTTCATCAACGACGAGCGTGGACGGCTATTCAGCCACACTATCGCGAACAGCAGCAATATTTTCTGCAGTACGAGCTGTACGAGCATGCAACGTTAACGCGTTGCTCGATTGTGTATCTTTCCGTGGTTCAAATTGAATTGGTCTGAAATTGAGAAATGTGAAATGAAATGCAGAAAAAAACTTGACGTTTAGGTGTGGTTCACAGTCAACATCGGCCCTTAAAATTTAACCACCGCTTAGAATTACACGACTAACATGGAGACAGATTTGTTTGAGTTAAGTTATTGGATGCGCCCTTCCAAAAAACACCAAAATGCCATCTCTACACGACGCAACAATGTCGCCGTGACAAAGGAAATATGAATATCAAGATTCACATCGAGTGCTGAAGCAAAAAAGCATCAAGGATACAGACAGTACTTTCCGGAATGCTACCGAACATTGGAGGGGCGAGAAGGATCCTGCTTTCTAGAGTGGTCAGCTCAACCCATTGTTATGCTGCACCAGTATGGGTAGGAGTTCTGACCACCAAGGAGACCACAAAGCTTTCGTCAGCATACAGGCTCTGCGCAATGAGAACAATCAGCGGATTCGGAAAAATCTCGGGTATGATCCATATCGGCATTCTCGCCAACTAGATGCAAAGGGTCTATCTACGGCGAACGGCAAGTCACTCGGAGGCTAGCCTGAAGAGACGCCTGAAGACAGAAGAAAGGGCAACATCTGTGGCACTGTGTGAAGCCAGATGGGACACCACAATCAAAGGCAGATGGACTGATAAACTTATACCCGCGGTAGAAGCCTGGACATCGAGAGCTCACGGGAACTGCAACTCACTCACTACCATCTCAGGCAGTTCTTGTCGGGCCATAGAGGCTATCGGAAATGCCGATAGCTCACCACAGAAGATGCAGAGCAAGCAATTTTTGCATTGAAGAGGTTTTGCGGTAGCTCCTAGTCATATGACAGAGTCAGCAGACAAATGACTAGGTATCTTCTCCTTTATAGCTAGCGTGGAGATAGAATGAAGAAGGCTCGAAAGAGTAAGGATGCTTTGCTTTTCCAATCGGCAAATATAGAGCGTAATATACTAACTAGCCCCGCGAAGTAAAACCTAATGGCAGTTCCACGGGGTGGGTGGTAGAAGAGTGCAGGGTGTGGGTTAGTACATAGGCGTGTTCCCAGAATCGATTATTTGGGTTTGCGAATCCTGCATGCTGATAGCCCGGGCTCGTAGAATCTTTCGAAGATTTCCACATCATTAGACGAAACCAAGAAAGGGAAATATGAAGAGACGGACAGAAAAGACATCATGGGCTACATCAAACTCGAATCAATACGAATTCGATGAAATAGACGCACGTTAGCGTCTTGAAAAGCCAAATAATTACACACAAACCCACTTCTGACAAGCAAAACAAACGAAAAACACGCAAATTGAGTCACTTGACACATTTAGCTCAAGACGGATTGAAGGTCCAAAACATCACCAAACAACCGGCAAACACCCACCCAATCTAGACGCAAAATCAAATTCACTTTACAACATTGTGGCTCGTTTTACATTAAATCGCCGATGTGCGCCTAGGAATTCATTTATATAACACGGAAGCACATGTGCGTGGAATCACTGATTAATTACGTAGAATCGAAGCATTCCCATTCGAGCCGTACCAGCGTATCACACACAGCACACGCGTCGATAAAAGAACGATACGCGTCCTTAAGCAGAGCTCCAACATTGACTTGAGATGGTGTACTCAAGCGAATACACGAATACAATGCGCACTAGGACGGCGCGAGCAATCTGGAGCAAGGATACTATCGCGACATGTGATCTTCGCCGAAAAGCAATTAATTAATGTCACAAAGTAAGCGGAAGGTGTTGTGCAACGCCACGACCCACGGGGGTGGCTGGCATGCCCACGTCAAAACAATGAGCGAGTGCAAAACGTTTATCGGAGGGCTTTCAAGGTTCGACCTTGAGAATGCATTGAACGCCACCACCAATGGCGGTGTCCAATTCTGCACGGTTCACACAAAAGAAAACGGTAGCAGCAGCTGCGACAGTAGCAGTCCGACCACAATCGATCCGAATGTAGGACATTAACGAAAAGTTAAATCAAATTGTATTGTCGAACCGGTTGAGCGTAACGCAAATGTGTACAAAGCCCGTCCATGGTCAAGGTGCGCATGACACAGTGACCACAGTGACAGATCTGGAGTTTAATTAATCGAACTGCTTATCAGAGTTGACTGGATCGTTTGTTAATTGAGGGTGAAATCGGTGGCTACAAATGACGCGTGCCTAAATCGAAACAAGGCGAGTCTTTGGGAGGCCCCTCCGCCTCCAATCTGGAGTATTAATAGATTTTTCTTTCTCGTGCGATCGCTCGTTCGATCGGTTGTTTGCTTGTAAGGGCCTTGGGTGTTCTTCTGGTTCACAAATTGATCGATTGGCGACCAGTCTAAATACGCGATCGGGAGCAATTTGTTCGTGGATCAGAAAGCTGCCGGATACTGGCGAGCTGCAACATGCGGCAAGTCAGTTGCTGGCTAAGAACGTGTTGCGAGGTTTGATCGAAGGTGCTGACTAGTGGCACTTGGGTTTCGGGAAAGCGTTCTCGTTTAAACGCTGCTTTGGGTCGTGTGATATGCGTTGGAAATAGATGTTGGAGGAAGTCTGCTGCTTGGATAGTTAGCCCAACTAGATCAGATCAAGATCAGACTAAAGCACACAGCTGAAATAAGGACACAATACGAAACAGAGAAGATTTTCGAAGCGGTGATCGAAGTCAGGTAGACTGCTTTTCTTTCCTCTTGTACAACACTTGCTGTGACAACGACACCGCGACCAGGAGAGATCTATTGTATTGAAGGGTTGGAGTTAAGCCCAAACACTACTTCCCTTTTGAAAGATAGTAAGCCGTTTGTAGTGGAATTCTTCAATGGATCTACCTATGGAGATGCGTTTCCTTAACCAGGGTAGTGCCGGACATTCACACAACACGCGCTCGGGTGTCTCATCCTCTTCGAGGCACAGCCGACAAACATTGTCTTGACACAGGTTCCCTTTGTTAATGTGGTAATTCCGGCCGCAGTCGCCAGTAAGCTGCGGCCGGATTTCCATTTTCTTATAAGAATAAGGCCTGATTAAGCGTTTGGATTGCCTACGGAATCAGCACCGTTGGTCCATTGGTCAAGGACGAATTTAGCTTTCCCATTCGTTTATCAGCGTTGTAGCTGCTGATCTATTGACATATTATCTGCGTATTCGTTGCCTGCAGTCTCCCAGTGCCCAGGGATCCAGTCAAGCTTCACTTCACTTTGTCTGGCAAGGGATTGTAGAGCGCCATAGCAACATTTGCCTGTTTTGGAATCTAATAGGATGGACTGTCATAATGCCTTGAGCGCTGCCTCACTGTCCGAGAAGATTGAAATTCCTGAGCCCTTAATAGATTTTTCTGTGACGACTCTGCGCGAATTCATGAGAGTGGGTGAGAAGTGTCAGAGTCAAGCAGGCAAGGCTCGTGTCCTCTTGACTTCGTTCTCCTTGTCCGCTGATGTACCTGACGAGCCGATCAGTAGAAGTAGTGGCAGTCAGATGCTCAGTAGGATAGTGATTGATCGTTTCAACTTGCTCTGCAGCAAGAACAGAAGTTGGTGTTTTCAGAGATTCTCATTTATTTTGTCTTGTGTACGAAAGCACCAAGACGGAGTACAGCTTGTTTTTTGTACATGGTGACCAAATAGGAACGACAGGAAATTAAATTTAAATAAAACCACAACAGTGTGATGCATAAAATTGATTTTGGCTACATTGTGAAGCTACATTCATGTTATTATGTACGGAATAGCACATCATTCAAATGGTAGCCTTAGCTCTGCTGGCAGTGCTTCAAGCGGTCGGCTCAATTTTTCGATGACTCTGTCCAATATGTGCGTCTATATTCCGGCAATAAGGTCTCTCGCTTCGGGCTCTACCAATGTGGTTGGGTTGGTAGCGTAGACTAAAGACTTGACGACTTCATCGCGGCGGCCAATTGATGATCGCTGACCTAGTCGCCGTATTTCTCCTTCTCATCTTCAAAGAGTGTTGCGTCGCTTGTATGAAATGTAGCAACATGTTGTTCGACCCACAGCTCGGATAAATCGATGTTGTCGACCTCTGGCCACGGAAAGTCGGTTAACATATCTCTGTACCTGAGACTGTTGACGATAACGGTGTCTCCTTACTCATTTCGAAAGAAATAAGGTCCGATCATGCAAGCAGTCATCTTTGTTGGATATGGATTGTCTTCGGTGCAACGACGGTTCACTGAGCCTCTGGGTCTTGTCCGAGAAGATGACTTTTTGGCCGAAAGAAATAAGATTCGATCATGCAAGCAGTCATCTTTGTTGGATATGGATTGTCTTCGGTGCAACGATGGTTCACTGAGCCTCTGGGTCTTGTCCGAGAAGATGACTTTTTGGCCAAAATCCAGATCTGCCAAATCCAATCATAAAATAAGTTGGGTCCACTCCCTGGCCCAATTTATCTTCGAGGTCTTTTTTGGAAATGGCCTTCTACAGCGGCTATGGTTTCTTCATCTCGCACCAATCTCTGTCTAGTGGCTTATGTTTCAAAAAGTATGGTCACCCTTAAACTTCACCACGGTACGATGAATTGCCTGCACACTGAAGCCATGATAACGACCGACAACTGATGCAGCATTTTAATAATTTCGACTCGTTCGGCAAGGAAGCAATGGCAAAACTTACTGAATATTCTACGAGCTGGATGCCATAGTAACTTTGACATCTGCTGAAATATAGCAATTTGTAAAAACGGTCACTACTACCCTAGTCACTCTTTAAGAAGTTCCCTCAAGATTACTTTGTTGACCACTTTATTCGGTCCAAATCTCTTACCGGCAGCCATTTCTTGAGGTGTGGAAGCAGAAAAACTCGCAAGGGACTCGTACTTCGTACCCCGGTTGAATATCGGCGAATGCTCTTCTTAAGCGATCATACGGCTCGCATATGGTCGAGAGACTGTCATCGCGCGGGCAGCTTTTGAATGTCCAAACATCCATGTAAAATGTGGTGTACCCACCTCGGCCTTCTAACGCACTTTAACTATCCGTCGATTTCTTTTTCGACGAGTTCTGTTTGATAAGTCACTGCCTTGTGTCCCAACAACTGTCAGCGGCCGTCACGACGACAGTTGTCAGGAAATTCAAAAAGTCACTGACTTATTAAACTGCCCTCAAATTACAAGGCGTGGATACGTTTTGGCACGTTTTATTGTATTGGACAACATTTTAACGCATATGTCATACGGCCTAAAGAACGTACTGCTCTACTTTGACCAAATTTTTGGTCATTTTATCTTAAAACTGATCACTCACTCACAATTGCTTTGATAGATCAAGAGCAACTACTTAACAGCAACAAGCACCGAAGGCAGTTCACACACGACTCACATGCATTTCTTATATCGCATCGCGGCACTCATGAGCTTTACTGCAACGAATACCTAAAACAGAGCCTCAGCCATAAACGGTCAATAAAAATGATTTAAGGACTTACCCATCTTGACCCAGTCTCTGGTTCTCACAGAAATACGGGTGGCAAGCGACGGCAAAAGAGTTCAAATCATAAACAACTAACATACACGCAGAGAGAAAGTAAGCACGTCTGAATCAACACACACAGTAACCAATCTGACGGTAGCCGTACCAATTAGCTTGGGCAATAAAAGGACCATACGATCCTTGGTTTTGCTTGATTGCTGCTGGTGCGTTGCATTTTGAAGTAACGTTTTACATTCATGCATATGCATGCGGCTAACGAGTGTGAATGGGGGGCTCTTCATGGAACCATAAACTTCACGAAATATCTTACCGATCTCAGACTTCGAACGCATTTCGTTGACTGGACCGAGTCGGTGATAGGACTCGTAACATTCACAAAATTTAATTAATTTGAATAATGAATGGGGGCTGAAATTGGCCTGGGAAAATGCAAAAGGGGCTGCCTGTGCCTTGCACGAGCTGAGAACGAACTAAAAATAGGGATCCAAATGAATATGGGTTCTGCTGAGAATAAATGGTCGATCAATGTATGGACACATTTGAGAGATGGTCCAAGTTGAACATGAGGCGCATTACTACACGATTGTGTCCAGAAGACAATTTCGTTCTGACAAATCGCCTGTTATCCTTGCCGCTGTCCAAAATGTTCAAGTAATCCGCACGTGTTCTACCCGGTTTCTCCTTTGCCGATCATCGCGGCAACTTCCTCCTCCTTGTACTAGTGTTTGCAGCCTTATTTGAGTTTCTGATGTGATGATTGCATTTGCAACGCTCTCTATGCTGTACCTCTGATTCATTAATCGACCGGAGCATTGGTGGGCAGAGGCTGCTTGGGTTGAGAAGGGCTTTTGTGATTTCGCGAATAAAATAACGTTCTACCAAGGCAGCTCCTTGATAAGTGTTATAGCACGCTCTGGTCGCCAAATGAGTCCTTTATCCGAGCTCATAATACCAGCTATGAGTCGCAGATGCCGAGCGCTGTTATGAGTTGTCGTAACAGCGGATCAAACAATTTGTGACAATGTATGACACCTCGATACGTCAGTGCTCACCAGATTCAAATCCTCGTCCGAAAAGTTCAAAGGTACAACGGTCAGCTTCTGCCCTCGAACTTGTGACCGAATGCTCAGATTGTCATTAGTTTTTAACACACACACGTTTTGAGACTGATACATCCTCATAATGAAATACATTTTGTGGCGCCATCTGTGTGCCGAATCACAGTTGTTGCCTTAGAGTTGAAACTCCCTATTGGGTGGTCTAAGAGAACACTCCAAGTTAACACTCATGAATAAAGTGCCTTAATTAAAGGGAACACTCAATTTGGTGTGAATAAAAAATTTCCTCAAAGTAGCTGCTTCCCCTCAAGTTGAAGTTTGAAAACTGGAGCGGAGAACCGTCAGATTTATCATTTGCGTTCGAAGTTGCCGGAATTGTAGAATGCTCCTTGATGGTCCCGCCATGAATTTTTTTAATTTGTTCCTCCATAGCTTCCAACGCAGCTTGCTTTCTAATTTTTTAAACGTTTTAAATCATAAATGCACACCACCTATTGAGTCCTATCACTTCGAGCTTTAATCACAAAACAGGGTGGATGGTCATGTCTTCTCAAACAAAAACTGCCAGTGCGAAATTTCTGGGCCCTACAATCGATAATAGGCTAAACTATTAACTCAACAAGAAATGCTTTTCACGACCCCACTTCTTTCGCGTCACTGACAATGCTCAAAGAGTATAACTGTCTAGAATAAGCTTCGCAAATTTGGCCGTTCGGAGTCGGCATAAAACTGTAGGTCACAATACGATGGTTGCTGAGAAGCTAGGCCCTGGCCCTGTAGGGGCTGTAGCGCCACCCATATTATATTATTAACTCAACATCCAGGATATGGTCAAGAAAGCCTCTTCTGCGCTTTTTAGCTGCAAAAAAGCCTTTGGATGCAAATGGGGACTACAACCACGCATCGCTCACTGGATTTTCATCTCGATTATCTGACCGACACTTCTGTATGGAGTCTCAGTTTAGTGGACAGCACATAACAAAGCTATCAACTGCAAGGCACTCAATCGAGCACAAAGACTGGCCTGCATGTGCACCAGTGGAATGCTGAGAAGTACTCCGTCAGACGCACTGAATATTCTCCTTCACTTTCCACCACTGCAAATATTCGGCAAATAAATAGCAGCCAACACAGACTTAAAACACTCCGACTGTGGTCCGAACTCAACATCGGCCGCTCAACCATTCTTAAAGAATTCAACTTCCTCCCTAACGACACTGACCGCCTACTACCCCAGGCTATCTTCGAGAAGAAATTCTCTAACAGTATTCCTTCTAGATCGGATTGGATGTCTGATAGGCAGACGCTGGATGATCCTTTGCGTATTTTCACTGACGGATCGAAGACTAACGAAGGGGTGGGTGTCTATTCCAAAGACCTCAATCTCTTTGAAGCTCCCTAATCACTGTAGCGTCTTTCAGGCAGAAACCATTGCGATTAAAGAGGCGTTGTCATGGCTCAAAAACAACGTGATATCTAAAAGGGATATCACCATCTGTTCGCACAGTCAGGCGGCAATAAAATCCCTGGACAATGTCCTCATGTTCACCTCAAAAACATCCCTTAATTGCAGGCTGTCTCTTAACAAGATGGCTGAGCATTTTAACATACATCAATAAACATACATCATATGAGTGCCTGGACATTGTGACCGATGAAATTGCCAGGTGTGGTACAACCTCCTCCCTATCAATAGCAGGGGTACAACCTTCCATGCCGATCGCTACAGCCTCCCATCTTTTGGACGTACATAAAGGGTGATTTTTAAAAGCTATAGGAAAGTTTTTCAAAAAAAAACACATAGAATTCAGAAAATTTCATGAAATCTTTATTTGAATCGATAGTACGGTCCATATAATTTAATGTTTGAAGATTATTTCATGCAAATGTTGATCTTGACTGCGCCTCAAATGGTCCATCCGCTTAGTCCAATTTTGGCATACTCTTTCCAACATTTCGGCCGGTATCTCACGAATAAATGCTTCAACGTTGTCTTCCAATGCGTCAATTGAAGCGGGCTTGTCTGTATAGACATGAGCTTTAACATAGGCCCATAAGAAATAGTCTATAGGCGTTAAATCGCACGATCTAGGCGTCCCGAACGTGAAATAAAATGTTCACCGAACTCGCCTCTCGTGCTGTGTGGCATGTGGCACCGTCTTGTTGAAACCACATGTCATGCAAGTCAAGCTCTTGCATTTTGGGCAAAAAAAAAGTTGGATATCATCTCACGGTAGCGCTCACCATTCACAGTTACGTTACGATTCGCATCATCTTTGAAGAAGTACGGTCCAATGATGCCACCAGCCCATAAACCGCACCGAACTGTGACTTTTTCTGGATGCATTGGTAGCTCTTGCAATGCTTCTGGCTGATATTCACTCCAAAATCGACAATTCTGCTTATTTACGTACCCATTGAGCCGAAAATGAGCTGACCATAAAATGGAAGAAGCGCGATGAACTTTATTAACAGAGCACGCATTTTGATAATAAAATTCAATAATTTGCAAGCGTTGTTCGTTTGTAAGACGATTCATGGTTAAATTATAGACCAAACTGAAGATGTTTGACAGTGAAACAAAGCACGAAACGTGCGTCAGCTGTTTAAACCAGTGTTGCCAAAAATATAATAGCTAAAAAATCACCCTTTACAATCAAAACCACCAATAACAAATGGCTAGAAGGCACCACCTTTGTTTGGTCGAACCTAACACCTAACGTCAATGAGGCGTCTACTGCCATTGTTTTGTAGTCCGGCGTATCCTTTATATTTTATATTTTCTCAAGCCGCCGAACAATCGTTATCCCAAAATAAATCTGTTAACTATACTACACACTTAACCGAGTGTATCGATAGATCAGTAAATGTGTCAGTGTCAGCGTTTAGAAGCACTCCACCTGCTGCACTTAATATACTTCTCCACCTCCTTCCGCTAGACATATTCGGAAGACAGGTAACAGCCAGTACATCTGTGATAGTGAAGAACTAAACGACTGATCAGTGAATTGTCTCCGATCGCCTGCTACCTCCATCCCACTTCGAGATAAATGTTTCCTCTAGTATTCGTTCCAGATTGGAATGAAAGTACGACAACCCGACGCCGGACCGCTCGAAGAGGGATGAAGCTGTAGGTGTCTACTGCAAGGTTTTCAACATTGCGTCTTTCAGGCAGAAACCTTAGCGATCCAGGAGACTCTGTGATGGTGCAAGAACAATGCGGTGCCCATAAGGGATATCACTATCCGTTCGAACAAGCAGGCCGCCGCAATCGAGTCCCTAGACAATATCATTTTCCACTAAAAAACTGCCCTTAACTGTCGGCTGAGCATTTCAATATACACCTCATGTGGGAGCAGGCAGCACTGCGACATACCGGGCACTTGCAAGGCCGATTAACCTTCTCTCTCTCACCATGAGGCGACCCTCCCTCTATGTCACAGATACCAAGGCACATCATCTCCTCTGGAACTCACTGCGCTCAATGACATCAGCTGGAGCACTTCGTTGCCACCACCAACTGACTTCCAGGAATAGGTGTGTAGCGTATATTAGCCCAAGTGAGGCTGCTCTTTGCACTCAGCCACTGTAACTAGGCTCCATCACATAAATGGAACACCGACACCGAATCGTCATAAACGTCAATCTCTCTCAAAAATGCGCAACATCGACTAGATCTCCACTCGTCGAAGCGGTGAAACCCACCAAAACTCGCGGTATTTAGGGCAGAATTTGTTCGCAGTCATAACTTACTCAGCCCCCTCCCTGCAACGAGGCTATGGCCGTCAATTCGAGCTAGAATATGATATTTTCAATTTTGGTACCATTGTCACGACTCACTTGTAACCGAGTCTCAGCCAGACCCGAGAAAGAGGAGGAATGCAGAGGCACTTGCCATTCGCATACAGATTCGCGGTGACGATCTTCAGCGTATTCCCACGACAAGCCGCATGTGCAGTCACATGTGACAGCAGTAATAAATGTCGTCACTTGGGGCACAGTACCTTTATCCATTTCAGATCCTATTCCGCCACCGACCCCCCCCCCCCTCCACCCACTATCAGCGTCCAGCTACGCCGCTTCTCACACGCATCAAGATGTTGCGCACGTCAATGTCAATCGAATTCAAAATGACATTTATTGTCGTCTGCATTGAAATTCCTGATAAATGACTGCCAAACCTGTGATCTCCTTTGAATTGATCTTCTTCCATGAATCCGATGAACCGATCACATGGCCACACTGTGCGAATTGCATAACGAAGCCGTAAAATCTTGTATATCTCTCTGTCGTTTGCTCTCATCCCATTCGGTGTCACATCATCGACTGGACGGTGGATGGTGGACAGTGGACACCCACTTGTTATTACTCGTGTATCGCCGCACAGGCCGCCTCCTCCAAGAGTGATACTTTGGCCCGGCACTTACGTAAACCTGTAGGTGAGAGGCTGCCTGACATATGTACGTCATGACTGAATAACAAATTGTTTTCCCTTCAAGAAATTTCCATAATCAAAATCATTGTCTACTTAACGGTTAGCTCAGTCAGCAAGGGAGAGAGAGAGAGGGAGAGAGGCGAGCAGGAGAGCTGGCAAATTGTGAAATTGTGGACGGACATGCATTTAACATCACATCACATTGGCTAGAATATAAAACCGACAATCTAGGCAAACTACTAGAATAGCGAAACAGTTCAGATGGTGTACATGAACGACATAACGACTACGCCTACGCTTCGTACATATTTATGAGCCACCACCGGCACCGCCACTGCCACCGACATCGTCCCCGCCATCGCCATCGCCATCGCCACCGAATTCAAGCGAAGTGCCAAGTCGACGCGCAAAGTCCGCCGCAGAGACCATACGAGAAGGTATGTCGTCAACCCTAGAGTTGAAGTCCCATGCGATTACCCGAAACCTGTGCAATTAATTGGGGCCCCGCACTGCAGCCGTAACGTAGTTCAGTTTCCAACTCCGGCTGCCCGAAGTTCACGAAAGCACAAGATCACGGCCATGGCCAATGTCGATTTCATTAACATTTTTCATGGGTAACTTTCTCTATTTCGGGGCCCCGGTTCGGCGCGCGATTTTCCATTTGATTTCGTCGTTTCGTTATTTATTCCTCTCTTCTTTTTTTTTTTTGGGGTTTCCATCGAACAACGTGAGTGGACGACGACGACGACGACGACGACGACGACGACGATGCGATAGCAAACGATGTCATAAAAAATCGTTGACCCCGATTTCGGTGGCTCAGTTGTTGAGTTGTTCAGTTGTTGAGTTGTTCAGTTGTCTCCGTTTTGTTGTTAGTTGGTCGGTTGCGACGACGCACACTACGTACGATCGGAGCGCAGAAAGTTGCTACTTAGGTACTCATCCAAACCAGTTAGTACAATAATCTAAGTTTAATGAAATGATCTTTGTAAAATTGAGGCAGGGGCACTTCGAGTGCGAGTGCGAGTACGAGTGCGAAGACGGCTTCGATTTCGGCTGCTTGTGCATGACCCAAATCTTTCATTGAGACGCACTTTAGAGCGAGAACTCGACGAGTGCTACCAGAACGCAAGAAGTAGATCGTTGTACCTACCTACCGAACGGGAATGGGTAAAGACAATCGGAATGCCAGTGATTACCGGATGGGGGAGCGGGGGGGAGGCTGGTTCAATGCCTTCGAAGGCATTCTAAGGGCTCACTTCCGATGCGATCGCGCCGTTCGCATCGCATCTTACCCGGGCATCTTCAGATTGCTGCAATTACTTCTCCGATGTACGAGTGCTGCTCAAGTGGAGAAAGCATCGGCTGGGGGGAGGCCGTCCTCTGGTGACCGCCGACTATTAACTCTCACCTGCCATCTGACAGCCGGTTTTGTAATACGGAGTATGGCATACCCTACAGTCGACGCACATGTGCCCAGCGATTGTTGTTATCAAACATCGAATCGCGACGAGCTGCTCGTCTGAATTTGAATGAATTTCAATTACGGACGCTTCATGAGTTCGGACGGAATTCGCATCGCGTGCATACCTGGCCCGGCCTGGCCACAGCTGCCTGTCATCTGTGTCATAATTTTGTTTTTTGTTCATTTTTTGGCCTCGGTGGCATGTAGCATATTGGGCTGTCGTGTGGGCAGGCTTTGAGGTGAGGCGGTTATTAAATTCATATTTTGAAGACGTCTTGGCGCCACGCCACGGCTGCCATTGGTACGTAATAATGTAGGTCTTTCACTTTTCACACTTACGTAGGAAATTGTGTGGTTTTTGGTTACCAATTGAAGTGCGAGCGTTTTGACACCTTTGTCAGGGTTACGCAACCGAATCGAGGTTCTCGATAAAGCACGCCTTTTTTGGTTGACTCTGATTTGTGGATGATAATCTTTTGGGTGTTGCAACGTAGATGGAAGGAGGTAAGTTTGAAGCGCTGACTGGGAAACCTACTTTTTCGAGAGGGAAGCGTAGTCGTCCATCCACATCATGTTCCCATTCAAGACCATCTCTTGGTGAGTCAAGGATAATGTTTGCCAGGAGTCCTGTGTTGGCATACAGCCTCGACCCGCTTAGAAAAACGATTTGGAACGTTGGGCCGTGATGATTGAAAAGTTGCTTACACCACGTCTGCGAACTCTGCGAGCTGTCCACATCTTGTTCCACCAGGCCCCCGGTTTCTATAAGGCTTGTGCGTAAATCTGGGGAGAGTTTTGATTTCGATCACACCTCCACCTTGAAGAAGTATCGTTTACGGAGAAGTCGCATTAACCCTTCCAAATCGTAGATCTAAACTGAGCAGATTCTATTTGTTGTTCATCTTCTGCTTCTGCAGTAGTCGCTGTGAGGGTTGCCGTTCAATGAGTGTCCAGCAAGTACTCCAACTGTGATGCGGCACTGGTTTTGACTAGGGACGGCAACCCATTTGAGTTCGCTTAGGCATCGCACCTGGTGAGTTGGAATTGTCTACTAATGACGGCGTAGCTTCGACAGTCCTTGCAGCTTCTACCAAAGTCGCCGTGCGGTAGGCTCAGACGCACAGCATGTGTGCCTGGAGAGGACTAATCTTAGCATGCGTGCGATTAAGACCGATCAATGATGTTGATCTCTTTTTTCTCAGCGTGCGTCGGCCATAGAGCCCTGGGTGTTGCTCCAGTAACCAGGCTAAGCCATAGAGGCCTGGCTCAATCTAGGACTTCGCCTTCTAGTTCCTGCCTTACCGAACTGAGTGGCGCATGCGCAGAGATTCTTCCAACTCCGAAATTTTTATCGCGATGCTGTCCTCCTTTTCGTTGGCTTGGTTTTCAGTACGTCCCGGTACCCAGCAGAAGAGTCAACGAGTTCAACAAGGCTAACTCGCGGATGCTCTGTCTGCGCAGTCTAACCAGCATCGCAGCTTCGACGTCAAGATGTCTGATGCTTTTTACTTACTTACTTAAGGTGGAGCTACAGTCCGGGGTGGACCTGGGCATCCACCAACAAGCGTCTGCAGCCAGATCGATCTTTAGTTAGCTGCCTCCAGTTTCGCACGCATAGTTGGTTGAGGTCCGTTGCCACTTGCGGTCTTCACTACTGGGCCCTGCCTCAGGATGGATTCGAAGACTTTCCAGGTCGGAGCATTGGTTTCCATCCGCTCTACATGACCTAGCCACCTCAATCGTTGGATCTTAGTTCTTCTGGCTAAGTCGATGTCGCTGAACAACTCGTACAGTTCGTTGGTATATCTTCTCCTTCACTCACCATCTATGCAGACGGGACCGAAAATTACCCGAAGAATTTTCCTCTCAAAGCAACCAAGAATAACTTCATCCGCTTTTGACAAAGTCCATGCCTCTGCGCCATAAATCAGGACTGGGGCGATTAAAGTCTTGCCGCTTGTTAGATATGAGGAAAAAAAATGGTGATCGATTTGCCGATTACGCTGTGATCTTTCAGCACCAGTGCTGCCAGTCTTCTCTTAGCGCCAGAAGTCTTTCGAATAGGTCACAGAAGACCCCCGCGCCTGGACCTACGCTCGTCTTTTAGCCGTCAGTGTACAAGGCGATCCCATCGACTTCTATGACCAATTGTTCATCTTATCCATCTTATCGGGTCCGGAAAGTGCTAATTGAATCTCGTCTTTGGGGCAGTTCGACCTATATTTTGCGCTGATGTCCACTTCGTTAGTGACCGCTTACTTTTTGCTCACTCCACCCCAGTCCACCATTAGGTTTGACTACCTCTTAGTTTTCGATCCTCAAAGAGAGGTGAATCCATTTTCATCGAACCTTCTTAAGCACTGACACCGCGACAAGGGGGATAGTCCTTAAACGCTGTGGCCACTGGGCGTATAGCGATACGCAGGACTCGTTAATGTTGTCCTAAGGGTTTCCAAATTTCTGTGGGGTATCTTGCAAATCAAGTTCGAACCATAAACCATTCGATTTCGTTATGAAGCAAGCACTTAAACTTGTTCGCTCTTTTTTTGTAGAGGCTTTCCTTAGCTGAAATAAAATGCGATAAAAATTAATGAATGTTAATGTTTATCGTTTATTATTGAAATTAGCTTACTCTAGTACCAACCGGAAACCAGATTAACACACATTTGACAGCAAAACAGCATTGATCGTGGTCTTGCACCGGGCGCCAAGGACATTCGTGAAATAAATTCGATTTATTCATATAGCTTGAGCCGGATTGTGTATCGCATTGGTGACTTAAGAGCGTGTGCTCTTATGTGAAACAAAAAATACAACAACTCTTCATACAAAGCGACATTGTAGGTTTTAGATGATGCTAGATGAACCCAGGCCGACACTAGGAGAGCCATGCATTTCTTCACTTCCGAGTGGAATCTCTTGGGATTTTTAGAACCTTAGACCCACGCTTATTGAGCTCCTCAAGTGATTATGAATTTAGAAAACTTAAGAAGACACCAACTGGGGCTCTTCCTCTTTCCATTCGTAGTTTCTCTTGTCGAAACCCCTCGACGTACGAGAAGATGTTGAATGCCAAAGAAATGATCCAATAAAGTTTAAGACCTCGTCGAAACGTAGTGGCACATCCTTGAAAGTCTGGCAACTATTAAATTCCTGAAACTCTGCTTGCACGCCCCAACTCGAATGCAGAAGCGGACCACGGGCCCTAAAGTCTCTGGCGTGAATATGGATTATCTTCAGCTCGGCATTATTCATGGTCACTGCACAGTCGAATTCCTGATGTTATCGCCGTCCACATTTAATGGCGAACTATTAAGGCTTTTATGCTTTGGCTAGCCTCGTAATTTCGAACCGATTCAATTGGCATTCCGCTCAGTAGGCGTGTGCTTCCCTATTTGATTTTGCGCAATTACTCGTTAAATCGAACTTGTTGTGCCGCACAGGTATCTATCTGCACAAGGAGCTACACCCACGCTTAATTTCTGGTTTATTGGTGAAATGGTCTTGAAGGTGGCTGGGAAAAAAACAAAACAAGAGCCATCCGAAATTGAAATGACTACAATTGACATTCTACAGCGCGTAGTATTTCGGGGGTGGGGACATTAAAACCGATATTATGTGCCGAATCTGTACCACTGACCCAGTGGCTGGCTCTTAGCTAAGCGTAAGCTTTAGCTCGTAAGAACCAGTGCCGCCATTTTGACACCGGGAAGCTATAACTTTCGCTTGGCATTATGTTTAAGGTTTTACTTTCATGCGAATGGGGCTTAATCTGTGATTCAAGGCCAGTTGGTATTTAAAAAGGAGATTTTCAAGCGGGCAGCAAGCTGCCTACGTTCGATTCGACAATTTGTGCCATCAACTGAGTCTTTGCTTGTTTCATTGGAACCATAGTGCGAGAAGCCAGAGCTAACAAGAGGCTCGAATTAGCCTCAGAAGTCCAAATAAAAACAGCGGTTGACATGACTTATTCTGCGTTTGATGTCGGCACTGACATTGTGTGTACTGTCGCCGACCCACTGTGACGCTGTGTCCAAGACGATGATGTTGGATGCCCTTTCTTGAGGACACCATGGATTTCCTTTTCTCCTCGTTCATCGCCAGACCCATTTTAGCCTTCATATTCGAGGCATGCGTACACTTCGGAGTACGGTCCGCATGTTTTTTGACTCGCTGTTAAATAGCAAAAGCAATTAAAGTCATAAAGCGTCCTTTTTCGTAGAGACCAAGATCTCCTCGATGGCTGGCCACTCGTGTCGAGCCTATTTCCTTCGCCTCAGTTCTTAGAGCTCACGGACAGTTCTCGCTGTTCATTGCAACATTGCCTCGAAAGCTTTGCCGCATGTGACTCCCAGCACTCTCATCAAAGGCAGCTTCTATGAAGACCCTTGACGACGCATCGAACTCAAAGAGAATTTCTGTGAGACTCCGTTGCGATCGTAGCCTTCCGATATGAAACCGTGGTGTTCTTCCCCGACTCCGTTTTTCTCACTACGTCTCAGTTCTTAACTTGGCAGCAACAAGTAACATGTCCGAGTCGCTGTTCACTTCTCGAAACGTTCGGACGCCAAAAATACTGACTGAGTGCATGACGTCGATCGCAAAGTAATCTATCCGATTCACGGTAAATTGGCCAGCTCCCTGTATTGTCTGGATGTTGAAGTGTGGGAACCGCATGCCAGTTACAGACAGGTTTCGCCTAGTGACAAAGAACACCAGCCGGAGTCTGTTATTGAATGAGTTGAAAAGGTATCCTAATTATCCAGCTTTGCGTTGAAATCTCTTTGAACGCTCTTGATGTCGAAGCTGGAGCATTGATTGTTAGCCATTTTTGGGAGATCATTGCAGGCATCCTTGCTGTTGTCACATTTGTCCTCTGTTGGGGCGTGACTCAAATCAGGCTGATGTTCCCGCATTTAGCCTTGATGCGGATTGTTATGAGGCGTAAGACTTTTTGTCTAAGTTTGTCTCGAACAACAAATCCAAATGCAAACATGACTTAATTTATCCCCTTCTTGTCATTTCATCTCACTTCGTGGATTATAGTGATGTCTGCTTTGTAGAAGTCCAGGTCCTCCGCGAGATCTGCTCTCACATTCCACGTGCCGAACGGAAGATCGTTGACCATGTTTCGTTCGCTGGTGTCCTGAACAGTGTGTCCGTCCATGTCCGAGGTTTGCGGCAATTTCTGAACAACATATTTTTACGTAGTGACCGAGTTAAATTCACACAGAACTGCCAGCTGTGAGGCAAGAGCTCATTTTGTGACCCTCGTTCGAAGGGTCCTTACGCCGTTCACCTTAAAGGACAGCCCTCGTCCGCCACCAACTTTACTCCAATGTCCCTACCCGGCCTTGAAAGAATTGTTTGGACCTCAGTCCGAATAGATCAGTGTAGCTCTAAGAGGGTTGTGCGACGCTGAGAAAAATGAGATCAACATCACTGATCGGGTTTAGTCGCAAAGGAGGCATTGCGCCAGAGGCACCCACGCATCGCGACTGAGCATGTATACCACTCAACGACTTCTGCAGAAAATGCAGAGTTGAGGAACAAATATAATCTATCCAACATCTGCTTTGCAAATGCCCAGCGCTAGCAAGAATAGGAAAACAGTTGGAGGAGGACTTGTGCGATGGAGAACTGAAAAACCTCTTAAAGTTTCTAAAGAGCAAGTAATCCTGATGGTATAGATGGATTGGCAAAAGTAGGTCTCACGGTAGACAATCATTACCCATCAATGGACCCAAATTGTTGGTCTAAGTGAGCCACAGCCGCAAGGGCACTCATTTACCGACCTACCTACCTAAGAGGGTTGTGCACCATGCTGCTCCTGCTGACTGGAGCTCCGGAAGTCGTCGCGGAGCTCAGTTTGCCAACCTCCTACGCCACCATCCTCAAAGAGAGATGAGTAGAGTGACCCCCTCACTCGTTTACACACGCCAACGATACTCCACGGTTGGGTAGTGGGTAAACCATCTTTGATCGAAGGTGCTTGGTTCCCAGATTCACCACGCAGAGGTGAGAGTAGGAATTCGTTGCCAGAGGTTAAGTGCAGATGACTGTGACTGCAGGAGACACCATATCAACGCTTTGAACGCCGATTATTCAGCCTTGGACCTACATACAGCTATGGAGGTACCCCTCTGAGAGCGAATGAATCGCTTGAGCCCCGAAAAATGGAGATTAAATACAGAAGGCGATGCCTAAAGTGACTAAAATTCTCCCTCTTTTCAGGCAGGGTGCTTAGAAGTCCGTCTTGTCTGAGTTCCTGATGACTTTTGAGTTACTTTTCGTGGCGTACCTCTGTGATACTTCTTTATTTTTGATCCGAATATGTGCGCTCACGAAGGAACCTCTCGAGTCCTTAAGTCTACTAAGCGACAGAGTTCATCGACCCCTCTCGACGAATAAACAAATAAACACCAAAAAGAACAAATAGAATCCACTTGATCATGAAAACGAGATGAAATAAAACAACTTGCGCCACACATCAACCAGCTTGACGTCAAATTCTTACACAACCGCACCCAAGCGAGTGAGCGAGTGACACGGATCACCGATTAAGTCCTAATTCTGTTGGGCTGGACAAGATCTTCTTCAGAACTCGAGCATTCGGCCACTCGGCCCAAGGCGCTCCCACCTGTCTCACGTCCAAATGCCTCGTTCGCGCGCACAAACAAAAGAATACTTGAAATTCCGAAAATGCCATGGATCCAGTAGAGTACGTCATGCGCTTGTGTACATTTTGACAAGATCAATGTCAATATTTGCAAATTTTACACGATCTTCGCTCGGGGTTCTAATTTGTTGACTGCGCTGGGCATGTATGCGATCGTACACAACCCTGGGCCAGTTGGCCCGGTTGCCTGAATCGCGGCAGCTTGACCACTTGACCTCAATTTCGCGCGTGGTGCTGTACTATTTTCTGGGATTTTGCCCAAAACAGTGTCAGGCAACATTCGCATGTGCTGCTGGGTGGTCTTGTAATGCATCGTCGTCGTGAACTCCGCCACCGACAAGGGCGTTTCGTAACGATTTATATTTCACTTGGATCGATTTTGCAGAAGCTGAGCACTCTCGAATACGTAAATCGGATTGTATAACATTCGGCGATCTCGCCTCGATGCGGTAAGCGCACAGCGAACAAATATCCGCAGGAAGCTACAGAAGCGCCAGAGTAAACTCGTGAGATGCGCAACTTCCTCTGGGCCCCGTTCAGAGGGTTTCCTCGTTCAGCCATACATCAAGGAGGCGATGAGGCAGAAGTGTCAAAATGATGTGTTATGTCACAAATGAATGATAATTCACTCCGGCGCGGCGCTGTCCAGGAATACAAATGATTGCTGCGTAAATAATTACGCAGAGAGAGAGTGTGTGGAAGTGCTCTGGTATCGTAAGACCGCCGCGCCGCGGTGTGGATCGCTCAGTCGAGGTAATAAATCAAGACACCGCGTCAAGAGCATTTCGAAAATCATTAATATTCGTCAAAGTTTCGCAAATCATTTCAATGGAGCACGCTTTAATGCTCTGTGTTCGGACCCATGGAAGCAGATAATCCACCGAAGCCAAGTTGGAATTGGAAGAGTGGAACTGAAAAGGTCGGTACATGGTTGGTGATCGGTTTAAGGAGCAGATTCAGTCTGGATGGGAAATTGCTTTCAATTTGGTACTACTTACGACCTGGGACATGGAGAGGGTCCCTTTGTGTCCAAATGGTGTCTTTTGGTTTTTTTAATGCTGTTCAAACAATGGGCGCAGTGCCCAGAGGACGTGAATTCTGTTTCTGGTTAATCGACGACACCCTTACCGTGTCCACGTTTGATGAGGTACATTGAGAACACCCACGCAGTTTGGCAGTTGAGTCCAGCCAAGTGTTGCTTCCGGTGAGATATTTAGGATACCCAGCTTTTGACAAATTTACCCAAAACCTAGACAAACTGCGAAAGTCCTTATGTGCCACCAACCGAGACGATTTATAGATGAGTGAAATTTTAATCGAAGTGTGTTCGACTCTTGGACAAGACAAGAACCTTCGATCAAATTTTAGGGGCTAAGAAAGGCGACAAACGGCAAATCTAATGGACGAAGCAGTATTGGAAGACTTCCAGGTGGAAAGCTGCATGTGTCGTACAATTAACCCATCCACATGCAGCTGCTTTTAATGGAAACCTACTTACCTCCCGAGGAAACTTAGTTGTAGCAAGTTAAAACTATCAAAATATAAGGTGTGTGGGTCCAATGAATTCAACTGGACCTATATAAGACCTATATAAGCGCAGCTAGTGTCCGCCTACCAAGCAACCTAAGGTGTGTAGGAACGACCTCTTACTCATCAACAGAGCGTTTAAACGTCTCCAACGACTCTTTGGACTCGCTGTGAACTGACCATTAGCTGCTGACTTATGCATTCGATAAGAGACGTATGTTCGCGTCTCACGGCAGCTGGAAAAAAATACCAGATTCTCAGAGTCTCACCGTGGCGAGAATTTATTTCTCCAGTGGAAACCTATTCTCGCATAGACACCATCAACCTGCAATATTCAGCAGACTTAGTTGAGATGCAGGCCAATGATGACCAGCTTCTCGCAACGCTTAAGAGGCTCTATTGACTACAATAATGTCACAGTATTTAGCTAAGTTCGAGGCAACGGCACCCGTCCCATAGGAGCCAGTAACTCTTTGCAAAAATCTCTTTGAAATCATGTCGAATTTGTCACATCCCAGTGGTCGAACAGCAATTTATATTCATCATCATCGTCATCTTCTGACCCGCATGATCCAGTAAAGGGGTCGCGGGGGTAAACCACTCACGAGAGATCTCCAGGCAACTAGATCCTCCGCCAACGACTCTAACCCATCAGGAGCAATGTTCAAGCGTAACCCGGCGAGTTTTTGGACTTGGTCCAACCACCTCGTCCTGGGTATGCCAAGCGGTCGCCTACCTGATGGAATCGCATTCAACGCCCGCCTCGGAAGTCGTGATGATGGGGACATTCGTGCCACGTGACCAAACCACCAAAGCATAGCCCTTTCCGTGCGAAGAAGCAGCTGCTCAATGCTGAGTTCCTCGTGCACTGCCGTGTTTCTCACCCTATCCCGGCGAGTAATTCCCACAACAGCACGAAGAAATCTCATCTCAGCAGCTTGCACTCGCGATCTTATTCTTTCGGTCATTACCCAAATTTCATGACCATATTTGAGAGTTGGAACAAATACTGAGTTGAAAACCGCTTACTTGGCTTTGACACCAAGCTCGGCCTTTCTGATTACATGTGTCACAACTGACCTAGCTTGACCAATCCTACCGGAAAGTTCAGCATTACTCCTTCCATCACTCGTGAAAAAGACCCCGAGATACTTAAACTTCTCCATCTGCTTCAATGGGACTCCACTAACATGCAGAGTGCAAATGACCATAACCTCCGATTTGTCCACGTTAACCCTCATTCCAGCATCAGCACATTCGGCCACAAACCTATCGAGTGCGCGCTGGAGTTCCGTCTGGGAGGATGTGGGGATAACCAAGTCATCTGCAAAAAGAAGATGACTTACCCTCAACTCTCCCAATGTGAAACATTCCTCACCTCGGCTGCGCTGCAACATCCAGTCCATATATACAATGAAAAGGAGAGGTGACAAGACACACCCTTGGCGAAGTCCAACGCCCACGGTGAAAGGGGTTTGATTTAGCACCGTTTACCCGAACACAGCTGCTACAGTTTGTGTATAGAGACTGAATGGCCCTCAGAAGAGGACCATCAATCCCATACTCCTGCAGGACACTCCAGAGTTTACCTCGAGGGACTCGGTCATGTGCCTTTTCCAAATCTACAAAACAACTGTAGATGGGTTTGGCATACTCCCAAGCCTTCTCAAGTACCATTCTTAGAGTGAAAAGCTGGTCGGTTGTACTTCTGCCGGGACGAAAGCCGCACTGTTCATCTCCCATTCTGGGCTCGATCATAGCTCTAGAACGCGCTTCCAACACCTTAGCGTAGACTTTCCCGGGGATACTTAAGAGAGATATGCCCCTATAGTTGGAGCAATCTCTTTTGCCCCCCTTCTTGAAAAGTGGGACAATCACCCCAGTTTGCCAATCGCCAGGTGTCTTACCGCGTTCCCAGGCCACTTTAATGACAATTTATCTTCTCTAATATCAACACAACACAAGGAACATTCTGTAGAAGATTAGTAACTTACTTAGCAATAACCGAGTACTAGAAAATGTTGCTTGACTACTATTTATCTATTCATATTCATGGAAAGTCTCCGAGATAAACAATGGTGCAAGCACCGCCAGTAAGAGAAGTACCCATCTAACTGATTAGAAAACATTCACCATCTCGGTCATCACGTGATGCATTTAATCACATTCCCAGTGTTCCACCACCCAGCCTCTATGAAGGTTTGGCGGAGAGTCGCTTTGGATGGAGTCACAAAGCTGCGATAGATACCAAACGGATGTCTTATTCCTTTTGACTACAAAGTGTGTCCGGTTTTGGAGACAATGGCTTGCTTGCGGTGACACCCAAATATTGCATCTTTGAAGAGCGCACTTATCACTTATCTTTTTATAGTGGCCAAATCGATTTCGTGTACATCAGCAACACCGACTTTTTTCTCTTTCTTCATCTGACTGGAAAATTGCATATTTTAAATAGTTTTATGCAAAAATTAAGCTTTTGATAAATAAAAAAAAAAATGTATTGTGGTCAATTGAAACTGTAACATCTTCTCTTATTGATGTCTCAAAATTCCTAGACCATCTCAAAGTATTGGCGACTTGAGTGTTTTGGGCTTCTCTTGCCGATGTTCGTTGCTACAGACTGCTGTAGCGGTCTTAACGAAACTTAACGAATGTCGGTTATATCTCTGTGCTCAGGTGCCAGCTTTGTGACTCTCCCCTGTGATTAACCTCTATAAAATGTCACACCTTCAGCTACAATCTGAGTACAAAATGTAGTCAGTGTGGCAACATTTCAATTACTTTGTGTCCAATTAATATTGCAACCTCATGTTGGATCACTGAATTTTAAGACTATGCCGAACCCGAAATCGACACACCTCAGGGTCTCTAACGTTCTTTCCTTATGTTTTGTTGATTCATCGAAAACCCTTTAATATCCGGAACATATAGACAGTCTTTTCCTCTTCCTTGTGGGGAGCTACAGTTCGAGGTGGACCTGTACTTCAACCAGAGCCAGACGCTTTATAAATAATAAGCTTTACAAAAAGCTTTAAAAAAAATATGATTGGACCAAGTACAAGTTTCTTTTTAAAAATGCAGTAAAATGTACAAAATTATATTCTTTCCCTGTATTATTGCTTTATTAGTAAGAACAAGCATTCCCATTATTTATGAAAGACATCGTCGTTCCAATGGTTGCCCCGGTTGGCTTCGCTGTAGAGCATTCTGTCACTCCAATTTTCCAAGGCCTTGTTGATGGTTTCGGACTGTAGCTCATGCATTGCTTGGATGATATTGGCCTTAAGTGCTTGAATCGTTATCGGATTGTTGGCATAACATCGGTCCTTCTCGGTTCCCCACAAAAATGTGTCCAAAGAGGTCAAATCGCAGCTCCGAGGCAGCCAATTGACGTCGCCAAGACGGTGATAACACGATTTGGGAATTTGGTGCGCAAAAGATTGATTGTGGCATGGGCTGTGTGGCTTCGCGTGCCATCCTGCATGCACCAGAGGTCCTCCAAATACATGTCTTCAATTTCAGCTAATAAAAAGTCAGTTAACATGGCTCTGTAACGTCCACCCTTGCCAGAAACGTTGTTTCCAGCCTCATTTTCGAAGAAGGCCACAGCAGCCACATTCTCATCTGCGCCCCGTATGACGACTGGGACCATGAATGTTGTCCACTTGCATACCAGTCTCACGAACTTTTTGCTCAAACTTGCGTACAACAGCGGCTTGGTGGGTGCTTCATTTCGGCCAAAAACTTCTTCTTTTCAAAAAACTTTTGGCCTAGACAGCACTCACTTTTGAAAGAAGTTTTCAATATTTTCCAACGTTGTTCAAGTGTAAATCGACTCATTTCGTTCCGCGGAGGTATGAGACTGACTTTCTGTCAGGATTCCGAGCGGGAAACAGCTGTCACAAATAACCTATGATTTGAAAAAAAACCACTAGATGGCCCACCCAGTTCTTTTTAATGGTTTAAGGGGAATAGACGAAGTAGAATGGTATCTTCAGTCAATTAAAGTGCAACGGTGTTTTTTAGATGTTTAAGATCTTTCAAAGCTACATCCCAACCCTCAAATAAGACCAAATTCATTTGAGTCTGCACCACTGTGCCTATTCTGTGTTGAAGTATGCCGCACATATTCCACCATCTTCACACTTGTGTTGCTCTGAGTGTTTCTCATAATTCAAGGATTTATTGTTTATCCCTTTACTTGAACGGAAACATTTGCCATACTTCCCACGACGCAGGTGTTGTTGGCTACTCATTATTCACAAATTGAGCCTCACTCTGCTCGCCGTTTGCAATCTATTAGAATAATATCCTTCCCATTGCAACTGCTTGAAGGAGAAGGTATCCTTAATCTATGGACAATCTACAGTGATTAAGACTTGATAAACTGCTTCAGTGTAACGTCTTTGGAACACATGCTGGTCTACAGTTTACTTGTAAAATAAATGACACTCATTTCAATTTTTGTGGATTCAAGTGCACAGGAGTGTCTCAGCGAACGAATCGATTTCAGTTATTGAGAAGACAATGGACACCATCTAGGAATATGTATATTCTGCTACCTTCTGTGATTCGTTCATATATTGACTTGATTTTGTATTACCCACCAGACGTGATGACTGTCGCAGGACTCCGAAAATGCAACAATTCATGAATTCTCGACAGTCTAACTCTGGAAACACACATTCGCACGTTGAGGATCTCACTTTTGTCCTGGTGAGAATGAGACAATGTGAGACATCTTCGACTTGTAATGGTCTCAAATTTTGAGACGGCCTAGAAGGCCCCTTTTCCGTAGTTTACAACGACGCAGGTTTTGGGTAATTTCTTATATTGTTCTTTGAAGTCACCCCCATTGTTCGGAATATGGCATAGTTCCAATGACCATGATCAATGACGGTCTGAGGGGAGGACTCTGTCGGCCGCTTACGACATTCATCGCAAGGAGCTAATCGATGCTTGTCCAACTGTTGGATTACGGAGATGATATCGACATCGTCGCGTGTTCCCAATGTGCCGCAGTGGAAGCCTACCTAAAATTCTTAAGGTGAATGAGGATAAAAGGAAATAAAGGGTGGTTAAATTTTTAGGGCCGATGTTGATTTTGAATAAAACACAAATTACTTACGAAATTATTGTCATTTCTTTTTATTATGATAATATTGGTATGGTTCAATTATTAATGGAACAAAATATCGGCCAAATGGCTGCGGCGACCTCAGCGGCACACCTCCATCCGATGGTCTAAATTTTCGATGACGCTGAAGCATAACTGAGGTTCTATGCCGTTAATGTGCCGAATTATCTCATCCTTTAGCTCTTGAATTGTTGCTGGCTTATCGACGTACGCCTTTTCTTTCAAATAACCCAAAGAAAAAATCCAACGGTGTCAAATCACATGATCTTGGCGGCCAATTGACATCGCCACCACGTGAGATAACACGGCCATTGAATTTGTCGCGCAAAAGAGCCATTGTTTCGTTAGCTGTGTGGCAAGTAGCACCGCCCTGTTGAAACCACATATCGTCCACATTCATATCTTCCAATTAGGGCCATAAAAAGTTCGTTATCATTTCACGATAGCGAACACCATTCACAGTAACTGCCTGACCGGACTCATTTTGGAAAAAATACGGCCCGATGATGCCGCCAGTCCATAAACCGCACCAAACAGTCACTCTTTGTGGGTGCATTGGTTTTTCGGCAATCACTCTTGGATTATCATTCGCCCAAATGCGGCAATTCTGCTTATTGACGAATCCACTGAAGTGAAAATGTGCCTCATCACTGAAGATGATTTTCTTCGAAAATTGATCATCCACTGTTGCCATTTCTTGCCACCATTTTGACCATTGACGACGCTTGAAATGGTCAAGAGGCTTTAGTTCTTGAGTCAATTGCACCTTGTAAGCATGTAAATGCAAGTATTTTTTTTAAGTTTTAAAGACAACATCCAGCATTCGTGATGTGCTTTTTGTACTGTCTCCATTTATTCATTCCAACATTTTTTTTAGTATATCCTTGTATTGTCTGTTTTGTTTGAAAACAAAAATTAACTAAATGAACCCGTTGTAAATTTTGCAGAAATAAATCATAAAATAATATCCAGAATCAGCAAAAAAATAATATTTTTTCTTCTTCTTCACTTTTTGTCCAGCCTGTCATGGCTACCCCCTAAGACTCTTCTCCATTTCGCGTGTCCCCATCAACCTTGTGGCACTCATTGCTATTCTCACACTCCCTCTCACATTCGGGTTCTTCCACGATTGGGTCAATTTGAGGATCGTCGAAAGTGAACTTTGGAAATGCGGCGATTTCTGCCTCATCCCTGGCCTTGTACTTTTCCAGCAGCACCATCTGGGCACTTTCCAGTTAATTTAGAATCTTCTCGCTGGGTTCGAAGAAACATAATGTTCATCAACGACGAGCGTGAGAGGTGCAATTGTTGGGCACGACGACGAGTTGAGATGGACGGCTACACGGACACTATCGCGAACAGCAGCAATATTTTCTGCAGTACGAGCTGTACGAGCATGCAACGTTAACGCGTTGCTCGATTGTGTATCTTTCCGTGGTTCAAATTGAATTGGTCTGAAATTGAGAAATGTGAAATGAAATGCAGAAAAAAGCTTGACGTTTAGGTGTGGTTCACATTCAACATCGGCCCTTAAAATGTAACCACCCTTTATTTGTCGAAACTACTACGAAGGACCAAGACATGCTCTACTAAACGCTCATTTTGTTTGAACTGGGCAAGTAGAGCATTCGAACAGTTGAGCTGATTCTTTGTGCCTCTGCGTCTGATATGTGGCCCTGCTTGACAGGGCGGTGAACGGGGGGAGAAGACACAACCACGAGTTCCACGTGTTGTACCAAAATGTGGATTTAGTCTGTAAGTCACTGCCATGGCCACAACGAGCCCATTATGAGAGCCATGGAATTCGGCGACCCAATCACATCTGCACTGGATTCATTTTAAGCCTTAAATTCACACAAAGAACTCAGAGGAACTCAGAAGCCTTACTAGTGTGGACAGACAGGCAGACAGCGAGGTCAAAGTTCTAATTGACAATGCACGCAGTTCCCAAATTTGCGACAAAGAACTCGCAAAAATCTGATGCAGTCGAATAATTCTCATAATTTGCAATCAACCAAGTGTCTCGGTCGCAATATTTTCTTAAGCTCATGCCACAAATTAACGAATAAAAAACATGTGTTATTTGAGCACCGTGAAATTTGCGATCATAAATAGCGGCTTCCCGAAATGGGTCATCCATCGGTTTCACCATTCCACTTCGGGGGTCTTAATCGAACGATTCGTCACTCGGATACAAGCATTAGTCACTGATTTTAGGAATCAACTTCAGGGGGAAACTTTGACACTTGGTTTGATCGATTGATTCGTTGCTATTCAGAAACAAGTTCTGATGCTTATTTGCATTTCTTTTCATTTTTCTTCTTATTTCAACGCTAGTTGTTCTTGAAAAGGAGAACCCTCTGCCGGTCGTGCTCCTGTTGAAGACGTCCAGTTGAATGGAACAAACGACCTGCCTTCGGATACATGATTTTTTGTGAAAATAAAGTAAACAAAAATCAGAAAAGTGCCTCTTGATCCGAACAAGGTTCATCTCGTGCTCCTATGCGGAGAGATTAATTGGCCGCTTAGGCTTACAGGTGGAAATTTCCTGGAAACAGACTAGCTTATGTTCGAGTGAAACTGAAGACAGGTGAATAAATGGACACCAAGGCGAAGTGGACTGCCGTTGAGGTTGATTGCAGCTTACCGCTAAATTTGCATGTGGGGCAATTAAATGCCGTTTCTGCTTTGGATATGACCATCAATTCGAATGCGGCTGAGATTAATCACTTTTCATTTGAGCATAAGACTTATGAATTCATGAGGATGCTCCCCAGTTGTAATGACATCCGATAGATATCAACTATTTAGGAGCCCATGCATCCACACTTGATGTTTTTGTTTTTTTCAAAAGTGTGAGGCGACTAGCGAATAATAACGTTTAATGATATAAATTTCGGAACCAAAGCCTTCTCTATCAGCAATTAAACCATAATTCCACATGCGGCTGCAGGGTCGATGGCATCCGATGGACATCCCGTCTGACTGAGGACGACACTGGCACTGGTACCGGATGGGAGAGGTTTGGGATTACATAAGCGAGATGAAACGATTAACAAAGCAAGGCTCTCTTGGGTATTATTAGAATGTTGGCAGCACGAAGTGTGTGGGCGCTGTGCTTGCGGATAGATTTTCTCGATTCCACCAACCGAAGGAAACTTTCTCTTCGAACAAACATCATGCGGGGCGCAGAATGAACATGAGCATCAGGGCTGAAGCTTTTCACTAAAATTGAGAGATTCTTGTGGAAACTCCTTAGAATCCATTCGATCTTGCTGACTGAAAGACCTGAGCGTCAGCCTGTTGACGTGACACTTCACAAGTAGACCCCTCAACAAGGTGCACTTCTGTCAAACTCAAGAAGGCGCTAGCCGCATTGCTGTCGTGCCTAGTTTGGTCGTGCAAATGCACCTCGCCCACCAATACCTTCCAAAATCGCACCCTGATCCGGTGGATGTCCGCCTAATCAGACAATCCCATGGCCCGACCACTCGACGCAAACGTGTGCCGCCCCCTGACAAATGACAATACTAAACAATCAGGTAAGTTTCATCGACAGTCCTTGGAGACTGCCCCGTTCATTAGGGCTCTTCGGCATTCCTCGTCTGATATACGCTTGTTTATACCACATTCGTGTGTTTACTGACACTATTCGCGACGACATGACTTACAGAGAAATGTTACCAAGGTTGTTATGAAGTCTATACCTGCTGCGCATAATCCACCATATGTATGTAGCTTCTATTAAAGGGCTGCATTAACGTCAAGTACAGTCTAATCATTTTTGGCCAACTATGCCCCTATTTACTTAACAGACCTGCCATCCTTCCACGACACCACTCACGACTGGAGGATTTCTACAGATTTATGCCGACTTTGAACGGCAAAGTTCGGGTCTTTCTAGAGAGTAAACGTGTACCCTGAGAGCATTATCAGTGACTTGAGATGAAGCCGTGAATGAGGATAGTTGCCCGTGTGATCTAGAACTAGTACTAGACCTAGGAGTCGGCGTACCTACCCACTAAGCCACCGCTGCCACACTGACAGATGGATACCATCCAAAATACACACGTAGTACGAGTAGTTAATTCTTATGGGGCTCCGGGTACAAAATTTGAACCACGTTTTTTGACCCATTGCGCGACGGTGGCACAGGTTTGAACCAGCTAGGTTCTAATTTTTTTCCAACTGTAGCAAAGCTTTATTTTGTGAGCTTTTTTTTTGTGGTTTGCGCAAATGGATGTGGAATCTTCTTCAAGATACTGGTAACCCGTGCTAGCAGCATGAACGATTCACGGGATATTATTCTCCTTTGTCCTCGCTCCTACGTCCTAAACCACACCTCTGCACACTTCAACCACTCTCCCCGCGGCACTGCCGGTAGGTATTACTTCGCGGGGCTGGTTAGCAATTATACTCTATTCTGTAAGGCCGCCTCTTGGACTCTTCTTAGAGCTTCAGCTCTTTGTAGTGCAATCTGCACGTAAGCTATGAAAGAGCAGTCCAGTCGCTCTCAGATCTCGTCATGTAGCGCACGAGTTCCTCTGGGGTTGGCAAGTTCGCTCTGTCTTCGGCGAAGCGTGTGCAGTAGAAGACTGCATGCTTCGCGTCTTCATTCACGTCTGGACATTCGGGGCACATAGGTGAGCTATCGTGTCCAAACCTGTGGAGGTATTTCCTATAGCCACCATGCCCCGACAGGAACTGTGTAAGATGGAAATTACATTTTTCTTTGCGTCCATGATTCAATGGTGGGAATGAGGCTATGGGTCCACCTTCCCTTTGCGGAGCCATCTCAACTGGTTTGCCACAGCGTCATCGATGCCGCTCTTTCCTCCGTCTTTACTCTTCTTGCCTCCTGACGATTCAGGCGCCGCCGAAGGTACACCCTCTGGCTCTCGTTTGCGAGTATGTCATTCTGGCTAAAACACATGCTGCATCGTCAGAGATGGTTCGGAAGCCGCTGATGGCTCTGATTGCACAGAGCATGTACTGCGCCGACAACTTCCTCCTGCAGTCAGTAATTGCCGGTGCACCAGCCCATATCTGGGCGGCGTACAGCAGGACTGAGCTGACAACTCTGCACAACAGGAGCCTACGAGCGTATCCAGGACCGCCGATATTCGGGAGCATTCGGGAGAGTGCCGCTTGCATCCTTCTTGTCTTCTTTGACTTCTTGTGAGCTTATATAACGGTTTTTGTATGCAATTTAGTTTACTTCATGTTGTGCGTTGTCAATTGGAGCCATAGTCTGACAGTCTTTTGACAATCATCAGACTACAAGCAAGTAAGCATTCATTCAATTGGGGTACAAATTGTAGGCGTTAGGTGATTTATTATAGCCATTTAGAGGCTTTAAGAAATTGTAGCATATCATTTGGATCAATGTTACTCATATCCTCAAGGTGGTTGATGTAGTACTCGCCTAGTAGTCTTCTTCTTGTTTTCTCTTCTTCATCCATGCAGCTTCTTCAGAAGTCGTTATAAGGTGCCCCAAGTCTTCCGGCCTGGTTGCCTATGAGACAGTGGCCGGTTTTTCTATCACTCTACTGATAACCTTCCTGTCTAGCTTTAGGAGGTAATCAGTTCTTCCTTGATTTAGCATAGGCCAGATCACTTTCGATATCCTACAAGTGTCAAGTTGCGACCATTTCCGGTTTGTATCGTTTTTCGCAATCGTCATCAATCACGATTTTATTGTTTTCAGTGGGGGGTGGGATGTCTCCTGATCTGCTGCCATTGGCATACCCGTCCCCTTTCTTGTTAGTTAATCAGCTCTTTCGTACGCTGATCAGTGTCGAATGGTGTACCATACAATGCTTTTTACAGAAGCTGCATGGATGAAGAGGATGAAGAAACCAGCTGTAGGTATAAACATAGCCATGTCAGCGAATTAAATGAATTTTATTTAAACTCCGCAATAAGCGCCAACAGATTTTATTGCATGTACTCTCGAGTAGAAGCGATTTGGAAGTTCCCCGAAAAGAGGCTGACACGGGCAGAGATGACGGGCAGAGATTTCGATGCACTTTCTGTGTAAATGTACAACGATCGTGGGGCTGAACATGATTGAAAGCAGTAATGCCAAGAATAAAAGAGAGACCGGCGTTCAATCACCAGGAACATCAACATCTCATCAGAGTCATCTCAGATCGTGGTAATTGGATGGTCATCTAAAGCTGTCAAAAGGCGCATACGCCAAAAGCCCCATCCTGCATGGTAACTCCCACTGAAAAATCCTTCACGGATCCAGCAACCTCTACCCGCTTATAAGGACCTCCTTACAAAAGGTACAAGGAGAGGCCCCCTGCATACCGGGTCTTGGATCGCATGGATGAAGAGGAGGTAGAGACCAAAATGCTCAGGCTCTGTTCATGTAGCGCTCTGGGAAGCAGAGCATTAGCCAACTAAACCACTTTGTCATAAGCACCAACTGGTTGCAAGTTTAGGAGTGGTCAATCCGGGCCTACTTCGGCCTAAATGTGACTGCCTTCTGTAGTCAGTCACTCCTACCTAGCCTAAGGTCGGACGTTTGCGGAGCTGTGCTTCCCAAACGAGGGCTCAGATTTCGATGCAACTTCGCTTCTATATTGCTTATGTTCTGATCAGAGATTGACATGCGATCATATCTCTGCTCACAAAAAAGGCGCTGCAAGTGTGTACGCTCGCCGCAACCAGAGGTTTGACTTATTTTTCACTCAATTCTCCGCTGACAGCGAAGAAAAAACCCCGAGTCTGAGCGGCATCTCCTCAGAACATCATCTTTCAAGAATAATTTAAGCCACGAAAGCCTCCAAATTTGATTGAAAGTCAGCTGTCTAGCAACTTTCTAGCACGTCAACACTTTATAGATCGATGAATATCAATTCAGATTATTATTAAAATATGAATGGTCTGAGTTGCCGCAATTTATCTTAGATACATTCAGATTTGACAACTAATTGACGTGACAGTTTAGTTCATTATCATCGTTTGACAAACCATTTCTGTCACTCGGCGTCACAATTAACAGCGGCTTGAGTGGGTTTCATAAACAAATTAACACCACCTTAAGTGGATTTAAGAACAAGTTATTATTTTCTGCTTTTGGCAATTAGCGCAAATAACTTGCCTTAAGTTGCCGATGTTGTATTCAGGTCACTACCAATTAGGATCTTGGGTAAAATAGATTAACCATGCAGTTCATTGACCAAATGGACACGTCGCTTAAGATTGTTTACATCTATGACTGAGTGGCTCTAAACTTGCCGCCGTGAGGTCTTTTAGACGCTTAAAGGAATCTTTGCAAGGATACAAGTTCTTCCGAGTTTCGTGCGTATATTAGTTAGCATAGCTTGGCGTCCTAAGTCCATTCACCAGATCTCTTATGATCCAATATTCTTGGACAATGTCCTCTTCGTTAAGCGGAGAATAAGGGTCGAGGAAGATATTTTTGAGTCGTAGAGGTTAATCTGAAGGAAATTCAGCTGATTTTTGACACCTCTATTACTGTGATATTTGCCTCCCCGGAGTCCGACGAAAAGTCCATCTCCTGCGAGGCTTTTAGCAATTCTTTCTCCACGTCCGTGTTTGAGATCGGTCGCAGAGCCAGGAGGATAACTTTGAGACGCCCTCCGAGCTCTGTGGAGTTTACAACTCCGAGGGTGTTTGGATCTGAGACTGGACTGGTCTGGATTTGAGACCTACGTACGTCGTTGTTTTCAGGACCTCGCCGCCGTTGAGGTGGTCGGAGCGGGCAGTTCACACTTTTGCTAGAGGCTCAAGGGATTCTTCGTTGATCAGAAGAATTGTTTTCCGGTGTTCCTCCAGCTTACCGGTTTTTCAGTCATCAGACTTCCGTTTAGGGTTGCTCACTCTGATAAGTTTCAATATTGAGACTTGATCCTCCGGTTGGATTGGCAGTTAGACGCGTGCCCTAGGTCTGTTAGGGTTCTGGTCCACTGACAGTACCTCGAGGCGTAAAGTACTGGATGGCGCAGTTGGTTGAGTGCCTGCCGTTGGATCAAATTAACGGCACCATTACTGGAGTTGTCGATCAGTGGTTGTAGTCTGACTATAGGCATCCCAAGTGTGTTGGCGATTTCCCTGACAGCCCACTTACCTACCTACCGAGGTTGCTGCTGGTAGTACAATGGACTCAGTGGCTGAGTGCTCCAGTCTGGAGTTAAAAAATATCTTAGACAAAAATAAAAATCCTCGAGGCGGGCGCCCGGCCTGTGCTCCTCGGGATCACCATTTTTAAAAGGCCGAGAAACCATGGATCGGCGCCGGCTAGGATTCTAACGTGCCCTTGGTACCAGCCAGAGCCCTCGCAGTTAGGCGGTTTATCCGGATATTCTTCCACAACCTAGCTTTCACCTTCCTCCCTTAATTTGTCTAATGCTTCCGTCTGGATCCGCTTTATCAACGATTGCGGCAATGGTCTGATTTTTAAGCACGTCGCTATACTGCCTTGCCTAAGTAGAGGTGGAAGCAGAGACCGAAGTAGTAGACCGTTTGGACTTTTTAGGGCCAGGGGTGGACGTTTCTTCAAAGGAGCTGTTGCGTTTGATCGACTTGGTCGTTAATGTTGGGGTATTTGAGGCTTAAGTGATGGCCTTAGTGGCCCCCTCGAACGAGGACTTTTGTTTTTGCGACCACTTCTCTGCAGGGTGGATGCTCAATCTTTGTAGGACCTTTTGTGCTACACATCGGTCCTTATGCAGAAGTGCTGGATTGTGTTCCATACAGGATAGTTGGGGAGGTCTTTCTGTTGCACGGTCGTCAGACTCCGGTCCTTGGACAGAGTCCGTAACACCGCTTATCGACACAGCAATTTCAGCGGAACCTATTCGACGTTAGTCCGTAGGGGACTTTGCTGCGCCCTCGCTAAGTCTTTGCGGGTTGGTACCAGATTGTGTTGCCTCGGAGCGCTACACTGGAAGAAGTGGGCATGAGAGGCCTACTATCGCCCGAGCTGGACTCTTCTTTGGAAATTGCTGGTAGGTCTTGACCAGCTTGATGGGGTTCCGAGGCAGTTTTAGATACGTTTCCTTTAGAGGATTTTGTTCTGAGATGACCATCCGATGTGGCGTGAGTTATGTGGCACGTAGCGCTGTCCTGTTGACACCATATGTCATTGGTGTCCACATCATCGAATTCAGGCCAAAAGAAGTTGGTAATCATCGACCTATAGCGCTCGCCGTTGACGACGGGGGCCTGGCCAAAGTAAACTAGAGCGCCACCAGCCCAAATCCACACCAAATTGTCATTTTTTGGAATGCCTTGGAAGCGCTTGGATCTCATGTGTATTGCCCCCAATTCATCCAGACGTGGGCCACATATGAAAATGATTTCGACTGCGCTGAAAATTAGGGCGAAGCGTGCAAAAAGTTGTGCGAAAGGAGTACCCATTTTGACAAAAAAAACTGTTATCATTTGCACGTGTGGTTGCTATGTTCGTTCGATGTCATTTGGCAAAACAGGCTGAATAAATAGCAATCAATTTGACAGATGTAGCTTCAACAATGTGGTCGCTATCAGCTGTCAAAGTTCGGAAGTCTCTATTCAAGGACTCTGAAAGTCATAATTTCAATTTGTGAGATATCGGCATGCAGCCAATTAAGCACAATGTAGATTCTGCATTTCTTCAATGACAATTGGTTCTAAGGGCTTTACCAACTCTCAGGACTTTGATGTAGATTCTGAGTTGGAAGAATCATCAAAAATAGTTGCACTTGTACACGACGTAGGGGTCCTGGTTGCGAAAACGGGCGATGAGACGTTTAACTTGTGTATAATAATGCTCGTTTTGCGCTATTGTCCACAAAATGTGTCCTCTTTCGGGAAGAAAAGCACCAACATTGCGCTCAGAATTGTCTGTGTGGGTATGGGCGCTTAAAGGCCTTAAACTTCCCACAAACCGTCTGGCTGGGCCCTTGCAAGTTGACTTTTTGCAGTGAGAACACCAAATCTAAACACTGTGGCAGTTAATGCATGTCATACTCCTTGAGCATTGCGACTGGGGATAGGATGTGTACGTGTTATGAATATTCCTTGAGCGTTGTCAGTGACTCAAGAGAAAGTAGCTGTGTCTGGGATCAGGTCATAGACGAACGACACACTACCCAGCGATGACAAAAGAGCTTCTGGCCCCCACACGATCGTAAGACTACCAGCCGTTGCGGGTGACACCTCTCACCTTGGCTCATCCTCTGAGCAACTAGCCAGTGTCAAATGAGTCATTCCATCAACTTGACTCATTTCTGTCAATCCACGACAATCCGCACGGAGCACAAAAACAATCCACAGAAAGCAAATTTTCCCAAGTACCTTAACGACCTGGAAATCCCATGACAGGCCAGTGCAGAAGAACACACATTCCCAAGCACCGCGGCGCACGCGAACTCTTGCCGAGCCGGAGTGCCCTCCCGTCACCCAGACTGTCAATCGCTGCGCAAAGAAAGACCAAGGTCGGCCGCATTCTTCGGCACTCGGGCCACAATCGCACCTTCAAACATGTGAATATTATCTAAAGCAAGAGTGATCGCCAATAATCGAGATCAAAAATCAATCAAGACGAGAACCCAATTGCCTCCATTCACTTAAGACACACTTTTTTTTTGAGGATACTGTAACAGTCGCTTCCACAGAACTGTTTTCGTTCGCTCTTATTTCTGTTCTCCCCCTCTCCCTCACAACGCAGAGATGGAGGCAACAATTTGGCCAAGTTACAAATTTGCAAAGCAATTAAAGAAATGTAGACTGCACTTAATAAAAGAAGAGACGCGAAAGAGCTAATCTTGAAAGTTTTTAATACGATTTAAACGACGACGACGGCGAACTGAAGAGGAGCCGCATTCAGCTTGTCAAGTGGACTTGGCTTCTTTTTCAAGTTCTCGGCTCTTTCTTTACGATTTGCTTTGGCCGGAAAGCAGGCCGATTGTCATTTTTAACGCTTTTTAATGTTTCGCTATTGTGTGTGTTTTATATTTCTATAATTGAAGGGGCAGCACAAAATAAAGCACGCTTCGTAAAAGTAACAAAAAAACAAAAAAAAAAAAAACGAGAAAGAAACGCGCAAGCGCGCTTTGCTGTGTGCGGCGCTTCTTGGCTGTCACTGTCCGATAATTTAGGCAACTTCGCGGCGGTCAATGAATGACCCCCTTTCGGTTATTATAAACAGCAATTTAAAAGCCATTACACCGACTCCATGTGTGTTGCCAATCGAAAGTTTGTTCGATATGTCAGCGATTAACTACATCTCCCCTCCCCTCCCCATTTCCCCACCCACTCCACAGTCGACGTCGTGCAATCCGCTAGCTTAGAATCTCTACGCTGACCCCGAATGGAATGCTCATGCGACACAAGGAAGTGCCACGCACTTGACACTCAGCCCAGTGCGCCGCGCTGAACTGTCAAAGATCGCCCGCAGCAGGCCCCACTCCAATTACGTCGAAAGGAAGTTGTTGTGCTGTCATTCCGCTTTAATTATACGCTTAGGTGCTGTGAACAAATTGCCTTCGCTGCTCGATGGGAATCGAATTGTAAACGTCAAAAGATATCCCACAAGTGTTGTGCGCACGAATGGGCAATTTGAATAATTTTGAATAGTCCTACTTTACGGTTGCGACACGCAACCGCGGATTCCTTACAGTTCACAGCACTCCAGCAGCGCGGCGTTGGAGTGACGCTTTTAGCCAATCTAAACGCACCCAAAGGGCAGGTCAACGTACAGCGCGGCGCGTCGTGCTTGTAATTTATGCTCTGCCCACACTCGACGAATGTTCGAAAATTGCAAATGAATTCGGCAAATGGGTTGGGGCACGACCTACACGGTAGGTGACACGAAATCTGAATCGATCAATTCTCTTCAATCTTCCTCCAGTCAAGTTGGACACTCCGCTCCTCGGACTGACAAGTCGTAGCCGCTTATCGTCGTTTCTGCGACGAGGCGGGACTTGGGTGCTTTTGGTACTGAAACTTGGGCTGTGGGCAAAACGAAGTCACGGTGGTCCAAATGGCACTTTGGTTGAATGAGTGGCGATCAAGTGGCTTAAATTATCCGATTTGTCGGGAGAGGGTTTATGGCTTTAGTGGCTTACGTAGGAGGGACGCACTAAGGGCCTCACAGACCAAAGACCCCCACTTTGTAGCACTCGATGTGATGGAGCTTTTAGGGAAAGAGCATATTGTGCCTGCGACCACCAACTTCTTCATGAAGGACTCTACAGTCCGCGATGGACCTGGATGATGACGTTTCAGAGGTTGTTAATATCTTTTTTCGAGAGACTAAGGGACTCGAGGAAGAACATCACGTTTTGACGTTGGGAAGCTACAATGGCAACGGACTGCTGCGGTTTTTGCCGATTAAGTCCCCCAGAAACTCTCTATAAGTTTGACGCTACATACACAAGCATGCCAACGAGATTAGAGTCGCTGTCAAGTAGCCATTAAAGAAGCAGCAATCAGTGTGCTGGCTTTTAGGACAACCAGGCCTATACGGATCTAAGGTGGGCCACGTAGAGAGCATGGACAACTTAGCTCCAGCTCGAAGAGTCTTCGATCCCGAAACAGTGAGGCAACGCAGCAGAAGACCTCCGCATCTAAGCTGGCGGGCTCAAGTGGCGAAGAAACTCAACTGACTTGGTGTGTGCCACTGAAGGCGACCTAGTTGGAGAGACTATTTGTAGACCGTTGCGCCACACAAAAAAGAAAAACTGGCTTGTTTCTTCGATCTGGGAAGAACTCACGTTAAGTTGCAAGTCCACAAGTTTAACCAATCATGGCGCGAAGGTAGATGCCGTTCCTCCTTGACTTACTCCTCAGGCGGACGACCCATGGAGGGTCTGAGCCTTCAATCGATGGCGGTCCTTGGCACGCTGGTGCTCTCCTTTTCGAACCAATAGGCTGGGGTACGAAAACCCTCTTAGCTGGAGAATTGTCGTTCAGACGCTCGATGTGGCCAAGCCAGTGCAGTCGACGGATTTTTGCCTTTCGGACTACATCCACATCTTGATGCAGCTCGTAGAGTTCCTGTCTTCTCCTTCATTCACCTTCCTCGCAGACGGGGCGATATAGAATAGAAATAAAACATAAGAATCAGCTCTCCTGTTTCACTTAACATCCAACTTTCGGCTCTATATAGCAGGACTGGCAAAATAGGGGTTTTGTAGAACCCTTGATTTTAGCTGATGTTTTGCTCCCAGTGGTGTGTGGGGAGCTGTTGTTTAGCTCTAAGTGGTGTGTGGCGGAACGTCTCTTTGTCGACAGGATATATTTCGTTTTGTCCTCATTGTCCTTGAGACCAGTTCGTTTCGCCTCTTCTGCAATCACCGTAAAAGCCTCCGCTATTGCACCTTGGGAACGTGCGACGATGTCGATGTCATCTGCGTATCACAACAGTTGGACTGACGGACTAGAAGATAGTGTCTTCCTTGTTTACAACTGCCCGACGCACTAGTACACTCTGCACCAGTACTAGATTGAAGAACTCACACGACAGCGCATCTCCTTGCCGAAATCCAGTACTGATTTCGGACAGCTCAGAAGTCTTTGAACCGAACTGAACGCGGTGTTAGCGTGGTGCGACGTTTCAATTTTCGGCCATCGCATAAAATAGCCACTTTGCGATGCGCTTTAAAATTGATAAGGAGATGATGCGTGTCAATTTGAAACTCGCTTGTATTCTCCAGGATTTGCCTTAGTGTGAAGATTAGGTCGATATAGTCGAATTGCCGGACCGGAAGCCGCACTGGTACGTCCCGTATCTTAGGCGTTGCACAAACGTAGAAGTGCTTAAGCAGGTGTATTACTCGTTAGCCGAATCGCGCATCAGATACGGCATTCTGGAATGGGGAAACGCAGCCAAATCCCAAAATTGTTAGACACTTTAACTCAACGTTTCAAGTTCTAGATGTCAAAGCTACTTTCCAGATGACAACACTGCTGCAGTACATTAGAGACCCAAGGTTCCAGCAACCATTAAGTCACACGCCAACACCAGAAGACGTTCCCAAGGGAGCATACAACTTATATGGAGACCGAGAACTACGTTGCACCGTCCCCAAATTTACGAATTCGCAGCCACAGCGTCTTAAAGTAATTCCGAACTTCAAAAAAAGAAAAAAAGAGCGGAAAATCATTCCGTATCATAAATTTTTTGGTTCATAAATAGCAGTTATCTTAAAAAAAAATAAAAAATTTTGCTTCAAAGTCACTTCAAAATTTGTAACGATCACTGTACAACCACCTGCAGATAGGCACTTAGCCTTGCAGGTAAACTATTGTAAGCTACAATTGTATCAACAAAACAACCAAAAAAAAAGATTAGTGCGGTGCAAAAGGGCTTTAGACGTTCACACACTTCGCTGGACAGGATCGTGCAAGCGACGTTGAGCAGGGACATACCGCCGTAGTTGTTGCAAGAGGCAAGATCGCCTTTTTTGTGGATGGGGCAAGGTCTTCCTTGACTTTAGTTGAACAAAAAAACCGCTCGGCCAATTGGTGTATATCAAAAACAAGAGCTTTTATAAAAAGCTCAGCGACCGCGAAAGTAAGCAATAGCCATAAAATTCCATGCAACAAAAGGAAAGTCTAGCTTAGTTGCCTAGTGTCATTTATGAAGCGGAAATGCGCCCCATCACTTCCTCATACAAGGAGTCCAGTTGTCCACATCATTCATGCTTTTCCGTCCCGTTCTTTCGATGACACAAAAAGGCACTTCCAAAAATCAAACCACCTTGCCATGCAGATACGACTTTTGCGTCACCACCTCGTACACAAGCAGATTTGTCTTGCTTCATAAACGAATTCATTTCCTTCCCATGAAGTCTGCAGCTGAACCAGAAAATCAGTTAGAGTAATTAACTCATTCTTCGCCAACACCACAGACCATGACCAAGTAACCTTGACTACTTTCGCACCGAATATCACATATCGATGCAGTCACTCAACAAATTCAGTGATCATGAAGATAGTTTACATATGATAATCTCACGCTACTGCGCAGAGATGCTGGGAAAGGCAAGCACTCCAGACCAGCGGCTTAGTCTTACACAAATTTAGCACGCATCGCATAAGGATGTGATCAAATAGCCACATAAGAGCTAAGCAACTCTCGCACTTACCCAGCACAATAAATAAATCGACCACTCCGTCGTAAAGAAATGAAATCAAAGTCAAATAAATAGCCACGCCACTACATCGGCCATAATTCTCCCGGTGGTGGTGCAAAACATTTTGCGTGGCTCTCCAGCGGCTCGTATTTGTACTCCGCACGCTGTTAATGAAGGGTATTGGCAAACCACTGCAATCATTAACATATGGCTTTGAGCTTATTGAAATCAAGATGAATTATAATTCGCCTTTTACCACACACACGGCCTGCGATTGCAGAAACCTGACACACTTTCAAGAGCATGCACTTTTTTGCCAAAAAAAACGAAAAGAAAAGAAGAAACAACGAAAAAAATATTTAAAACAATAACTTACTTCATGTATGATTCCTAATGAAGACATGCATTAATAAGCAAAACGCGAGACATTCATATTTATTGTCGTTTTGCACTTCGCCGACCTTGGCTGCTGCTTGTGACGTCCGTCCGTTCAATCTGCGTCGCTGTTGACGGGGCGCGATGGCTGATTGTCAACATTCTTGCAAGGCACTTGGCCAGCAATCGAAGTTTAACTAAGTGCCAGCGACAACAATTTATTAGGTAATCTTGCACAAATATTAAGAGATTCGCCGGATTAGGTGGATACACCGATCGCGGACTAGTGAGAAGATTAAATACGGCTGTAAGGCGCGGTGAATACGGCTTAATGCACGCTCGTCGATGTCCAGACGCGATGATGAATAATTTACAAGGTGTCACGTCAACTCGTCGAATGAAAGCGAGAGTGCTAACTAATGGATGGCGATGGGGCTACATCAATAATATTCTCGATTTGCAAATGAATGCGGTTGACATTAAGCGGTGATTTTTTTATAGCGGAACATGTGCGATTTTTCGATGACAAACGGCAGTCGGACCGGCAGAGTCCAGACGTCCTTCGTCCATTCTCATACCAGAGCCTCGGGACTTGCTATAGCTGCTGCTATTTTGCCTGTTGGCTGTTGCCGGAGTTGTTTAGGGTATCCAACTTATATGTTGGTGCGTTGATGGTGTCTGGAGGAGGAGATTCAACCACGAACTGTACGGGCTGTGTAGCGGCATGCACCTAGTTGAGCGTCTTCGGATCCAACGCTTAAGATGGCTAGGTCATGTAGAGCGGATGGACACTACAGCTCCCGCTCGAAGTGTCTTTGATTCCGAGCCAATGGAGCAGCGCAACAGAGGACGAGATGACGCACACAAGTGGAGAAGGACCTCAACCAACTTGGTGTGCGCAATTTGGAGGCACCTGGCGAAAAATCATGCTGGCTGGAAAGGCTTCTTTGGTTGAGGCCCAGGTCCACTCCCGACTGTAGCGCCAAACAAAGAAGAACTTATATGTTTGGGAGATATTAAGCACACGTCTCGACTGGTTTCTTCTGGTCATGGCTGCAACACATCCTATCAAGGTATGTAAGTAGGAAGTGGCATTAATGCACCTAGGCCAGAGTAGGGCCATTGTACCGCCACGTGGATGTTCAGATAGAGAGAAAGAATGATGAAGGAGGTTTCTGACAGCCAATTGGTACTCTCAGGAAATTTGAAAAGCGCTTTGACTTGTATTTGAGGTCGTTTAGACTGTCGAATAAGCAGGAGCCTTTGGTGACTTTCCTGATTAAGACAAGAGCAGGACAGTTGCAAAGGAGGTGGTGAGTGTTTTTCTCCTCTTCTTCGTCTTGGCAGCTTCTGCAGAAGTTGTTGAAAAATGGAGCTAGCCGTTTCGCGTGAAGGCCTAGGAGGCAGTGCCCGGTAATTATACCCACTGCAGTGCTAATTTTGGAGAAATAAGAATGCTTAGGATCAAGATTGGGCCAGATTTGTTTTGAGATTCGACAGGTACTAGCTGTCGACCATTTGGCGTTGACTTTCTTTGCGTAGAGATTATTGATCTGCAACTTGAAGGTAGCTATAGGGGTATCTTTGTTACGAGAGAGTCCGTCAACTGGCAGTCTAGTGGCGCGTTTTGTGAGTTCATCAGCAAGTTGCAGTTTACCGGGATGTCTCTATGGCCCGGTACCCAGCACAGGCGAGTGTTCAACTTAAAGTAAGAGCGTTAAAGGATGCGCTGCAGTCGTTTACCAATTTAGAGTTTATAGAGAACGTTGCCAGGGATTTAGTTGCTGCTTGGCTGTCAGTGAAATGCAGATATCACGGGCGGATATCACGTTCTACGGGGCTTCGCTAATCGCCATTACTTCCGCTTGGAAGACACTGCAGTGATTCGGTAGTCGAACGGATTTGTTCACATGTAGACTCTCCGAGAAAACGCCGCTTCCTGCTCCATCTTCCATCTTGGATTGATCTGTGTAAAAGTGTATGGTCTTACCAAAGGGAATGGTGCCGCCGTATCACGGGTCTCCGTCCGGGATCAGGGTTTCGAAGTTGATTTCTGGGAAGTGTCGTCTGAGAAGTGTAGTCTAAGTGAATTGAGATCGGGTTTTGTTCGTGTAGGACTTAGGCGTGTCCATAGGTATGCCTTTAGACGAACTGCGCAGTTGACCTGCCAAAGACATCAAGGGAGGTAAGGTTGAGAAGAGTTTCCGTTGCATCGGTGGAAGTGTTTCTAATTGATCCACTGATGCAGATACAGGCTTGTCTCTGTTCCTTTCTAAATTTGTTGAGGTGGGTACCGACGTTGAGTATGGGCCAACATACTAATACGCCCTACATGAGGATGGGTCTTATGACAGATGTGTGTCATGTAAGGTTGGAGATCCAAGGACCAACTTTCTTGCTCATGTATAGGGCCGTGATGGCCTTCCTTGCTCTTTCGTTGGTCGGTTGTACTTCTGCTGGGTCGAAATCTGTTCTTCCCTCATCCTGCTGATCGTAACTCTAGAGGGCACCCCCAACATGTAGGCTTTCCGAAGAGACTTAAAAGACATATGCCCCTGTAGTTGGACCAATCTCTTTTTGAAAAGAGGAACAATCACGCCAGTTTGCCAATCGTCAGGTGAGTCATCTCGTTCCCAGACCATTAAGGGCGACAGGGCAGTACTATAATACTCCATTTTTGGTCGGATTTACTCCACATCGGCGAATTTGGAAACTTTTAGCGGTTTAATTGACAAAATGACTTCCTCCACTCAAGTCTACGGGTCTGCCCTCCTTAGTTCGCGATTGAGCAGCTCCGAAAAGTGTTCGCTCCATCTGCGCCAAATGTCCACCTCACTGGAAAGCAACACGCCATCTTTGGATTCGTCTCCTTCAATGATGTCGATGTTTTCCTTCCTCTGAGTCGTCGAATGGTTTGCTAGATCACCTTTATCGCAGATCTATGGTCGCTTTCCAACTTCTCGCTGAACTCCTTCCAGGACTGCTCTTTAGCTGCTTGCACAGCCAATTTTGAGCCTCAGTGTGGTCTCAGAACAGAGCAGAGTCCTCCAAGAGAATTCAGGCTCCGTAGGTCTTCCTCTTCTCTTTGATGGCGTCTTGAACTACGGGTGTTTCGAAGCTTCGCAGTTCTTTTCTCCCCACCAGTCGCCACTCGGTGACGCTTCACTCCACAAGCATCCCATGCAGAGGCAATGACTGCTCTTGAAAAACCGTCGCCATTCTTCCTCTACATGTGATGGAACTAAGTGTAATTCGTTGAAACTTTTCCGACGTGGCTGTACCAGCTCTGTGCAGCGCAGCGCCGTATGAGTGTAACGACTCAACAACAACACCGAGTGATGACCAGTTGACAGTTCGACCTCTCCCATCATACGAACGTCACTAACCATCACACGATCTCACACGATCTGGCGAATAAATCCAATTTCAATCGTTTCTCTGTGTTCTACTCCAATTCTACGTTCCCCGCCTCTCAAAAAAAAAACAACACCCTTTACAATTCAAATCGCACATTTTAGGCCACCCTGTGCGGAATGTTTGCTTTTATCTGGGCAATTGAAATTAGTCAAGACAGACGGAATCAACGTCTATCGTCGCCCGGTAGAAGGCGGTACGGTAACCTGATACTTTTTTCAGCCACCTTCCCAACTCCACTGGGTGTCACAAAATATGTAAAATTAATCACCGCACGTGTACCGTAACCAGCTTCTGCTATTAGACGGACATATGTAGAACAGCCCGCAACAATGGCCAGCCAGAGATGTCCACTCGCAGAGATTTAAGATACTGCCGCACAATTTGAATATTTTACAGCGCGGGCAGCTGGTTCATGCCGGCAGCTCCCCAAAGCTGAATGGCCGTTGGTCCGGAATGACCAGGAAAGAGACACGCTGCCATTAAATTTCCAATTTTATGAATGGTCTTAAATGCCAATCTCCGCCCAGAAATCTAGTACGGAATGCGAATTCCGAATCGGAGCGTTAGTACTGACTCTGCTCTGACCACTGATTCAAATGCAAATAGTTACCGAACCGCGTCTTATGCCGAGTCATACTTGATCAAACGTTCAATTCTTCAGGCAGCTCGTACTGGGATCGTGTGACTCTGGGCACGTTTCATCACATCGTCCAGCCAAATCCATCTTCTTCGCTTCGCGCTTCACATTCTTCGATGGCAGCAGCATTGTGATTTACTCACGCACAGCAGAGCACAGCACACACGCACGCCGACAGAGGCGAGCGCGAGTGCGCTAAATATGCCGAGAACCTGATCATTATGTTTCTGGCGCCCCTTGGGAAATGAAATTAAGCCGAGAACAAGATTTAAATGCGTACGTTCTAGATGAACACACATGTGGATACTAAATTCGATTATGCTTAAGTGTATGCTTCCCCCAAGTAATTGCTTATTTATCCTCGCGCAAGATGTTAATTACCGTCGCCGCCGCCGCCGCCGTACCCTTATGAGGTCGAAAGACGAGCGAAAAAAAGAAGAACTAGGAATTCGAAACGTCGGCGGTGGTCAAGCAGAATTTCTATCTTATCACGCCACATTACCAAGGGCATACCGCAGGGGTTAACAAAGACAGGTAAATTCACCGAGACATCACCATTAACTGACGCGGCAGCACCGCGCAGCGGCAACACCAACCGCCAGCAGATAGCAGATAAATGCGCGAATGGAGTCCGGGTCATTGGCACACCACCTCGCCATACACGAGAATATTTTAAGAGGTTCACACCGCGGCGCGGCGCGTCTCACGGATGGCACAAGAATTTAATCAGCGGCGCGCTGCTTACCTGGCGGTGCGCTGGGCGGGATGGATGAAAATTGAAAACCGCAAAGAATGCCACGTCGGATGCATGCGCGATCGCCTGCACTGGGCCTGCTGTTGTCACCAGAAGATCGCTTACATCATCGCACGCAACGTGATCTGCTGCTGCTGCTGCTTACACGCTGCGTGCCGACCCACGAAATGCCGGTCCGCAGCGCCAATCAATCAGTCGCGCGACTCACGCGGCGGAGTTCTAGAAATCTAAATTGAAATCTCTGAAGTGCTGGATTTACGTGTACAAAGACCTTGGGTGTCAAGGCCACGGACTACGAGGCGCCGAGGGAGACCGTCTCCGCAACAATGGGCAGATCGGCAGATCGGCCGATTGGAAGGGAAACCCGAACCGATGAAGTGGGAAACAATGGGCAGCTTAATTGTCAAATAATGGGATGGTTAGCCCGAAAGAAGATAGCGTCGCGATTGCGCGTGGCTTTCAGCACATCGGAGCGGCGTTGAGAGTGCTAAGCCCCTTTGTCGTTTTAATTGGATTAGATGGCCATCTGGGTGGTATGCAAAACGAATCTCGTCCGATGACTGATCTGTCAGTAAGAACTGGTACATGACAGGCCGACATGAGCTTTTAAGAGTCATTACTTCGCACAACCGGCAGCACACGCAGAAGACAATTGTGACAAAAGGCGTTTGCGACGTCACTTCAAACACGCAACAGTAGGTGCGCATCCGCACAGGCGTGCAGACAATTGCAGCACGTATTACACGAATGGATGTCAAAAAAGTGAGACCTTGATCTTGTGTGCGTTGTAAGTTGGAAATTTATTTAGTTAGCATGCAACCGCATGTTTAGTTTCTGCACAAAGTATGGGAATAGACGCGGATGAGCCGGCACGGCATGCCGGCGTAGAAACTACGTGATGTGATAAGCAAATGCGTTGCATGCAAGAATGATGTGATGTACGACACTGTGTGATCTTTGTTACGACGAACACGAGTATGGACGGACGCATACGTGCATACTATTCCCGATGACACTAATTTTGACACTAAAGGTCTGGTCATTGCAACAATGTAGTGAACAGTGAATCAAAACAAAATTATCCCCGATCACACAGTATTGCGCGGAAAATTTCAGACACTATGAAAGGTTTTCTGTCAAAATTAGTGAAACGTGCAGTCAATGAGAACGCGCTCAATATGGAGTCCCTCAGGGGTCACAACTGGGTCCAATTATTTTTGTTCTCCATTCAAGCGAGCCACATTTGCTGCATTTGCTTATGCCGGTGACACACTAGATAGTGGCGCATTACAGAGTGACTAGACTAGTCCAGGAGGAGTTCGACTTGGCAGTGAAATGGTCTTGTGTCAAACATGATGCAAACTAGAAGTCCGCAGATCAAATACATACTGTAGTGTTGTCTCGCCAGCCTAGTGGTGGTCAGATAACAACGCCCCGATAGAGGATTGGACATACACACAAGTCAACAAAGATAAGATCTAAGATTCATGTCTTGCGTATTAAGACATATCTAAGATCACCTCTCACACTTTATCGCAGTGTTACCAACACGTACACCACACCTACATTAGCTCAACCAGCTGTCAGGTCGATGTAGTGGACAGCTAGAAACATCTTGGAGGCATCATCGACCGCAATCTTTTAGGCACAAAACACGTAAATGAGTTACACGTGAGCCTCAAAACAGCTATGAGCGTGCTAACCCACTTACAGTATCATGTTGGGACATCGCGGTCGGTGGTAAAATAAGAACACGGAGCAATCTCCTCAATTTTCCTGAACAATGCACGCTGGAAGTTTTGCAAATAGAAGATATGTTGCAGTATTGATTGCTCTGAACTTGGTGAGATGTCAACAACGATCAGCGTCATCGTGGCGCCCTCTGGGTAGCCTCTACAGCAACCGCTTAGAGGTGAATTAATTATCGAGCAGTGGGGACCAGGTCCTTCAGTTTCGGGGGTAACAATTATAGTTCTTGGGTACGGGTGATTCACCTCAACAGACAATGTGTAGCTGATGAACTTGCGGAGGATCAAGAAGTCTACAATGCAGACATCACCACAAAAATTGGCTAGCAAAAAGACAAATATTTCAGGTATTGCACCAATTTAACTAAAGGAGATTTCAACCATAAGCCGGGCAAGAAAGACTTCTTCGCAATTCATCTGATACAGCCTGCATAATGTTCCAAAATGGAATCTGGCTGGTGGTGTGACGGGCCGAATCCCCTCCGGTTCCCTGACATTAACATTTACAAAGTTGCATGCCGGTCACGTTGCGATTGACATCAGACACCCCTCCGATATACTAGATCCGAACCTGCTGATGGCCCAACAGGATAATTCCCTTCTTGAAGGCTAATGAAAGAACACGAATTTCGATAAGCCAACGGAGTAGAACAAGACCTACAGCTTGACGTCGCGAAGCTACAATTAGGAAATTAAAAACTATGCTCAGAGTCCTATGCTCGGTCTCAGAGAGTACAACCCTGTCAGGCGAAACAATCGACGCAACGTTGCGATTGGAGAGGCTGCCAATCGGATGTGGCAATCGCGAAGAAAAACCCTAGTTTGACAAGGAGTGCAGTCAGCCACGATCAACGCAGCAAGAAGCATATAAGGCGGCGCTGCATGAAAGGACGTGAGTAGTACGCCAGCTCTAAGAACTTAAAAGAAGGAAAGTGAACTGACTCCTCAGAAGGAATAAAAAGGAGCACGATAAGCGTGCGATCGACGAAATGTGCCGAAGGATAAAACAACTATCCAGTGGGTACAAATCTCGGATAGAAACCTGTCGGGCCCTCTCTCGAAGAACCAAGCCTGCCTGCACTTTAGCGCGGGGACATAGACAATCTGGAGAGCAGGGGCAGAAGTCCATGGTCTATGTTCTGCGTGCTGTCTTTGGTCCTTTATATATATAATATATATGGATGGCGCTACAGCCCGTAGAGGGCCAGGGCCTAGCTTCTCAGCAACCACTCGTGTTGTGCGTGCTATTGTTCTCTTACGAGTGAAAGGGACCTACAGTTATATGCCGACTCCGAACGGCTAAGTTGAGAAGCTTTTTCTAGACAGTTATACTCTTTGAGCATTGTCAGTGACTCGAAAGAGGTGGGGCCGTGAAAAGTATGTCTTGTCGTACCAGGAATCGAACCTAGACAGATTGGTCCAAGAGCGTAGGAGTCGACGCACATACTCACAACGCCACGGGCCACCACTTGGATCCATTGAAGAAGGAGATTCAACCACGGATAGTACGGGCTCTACAGTGACATGAGCCTAGCCAGGGATCGACGGATTTAACGCCACAAATGGATAAAACACTGCTTCAGACTAAAGAGTCTTCGACTCCGTGCCAGTGGGACAACGCAATAGAGGACGCCCATGAGAAGGATTTCAGCCATGTTGGCGTGCGTAGTTGGAGGCAACTGATTATAGATCATGTCAGCTGGAAAGGCTTCTTGGTTCATCCCATCCCACAAGAAAAACACAACCTCTGCAGCATCCGAGGAAGAATAACAGGAGACTTACTGAAGAGGAGGCATAAAACGTACTGCTCCACCGGATGCCGAATACATTCCGCCCGCCTTTCGCATTCAGCTTCATCGATTCAGTTAGTCGAATGCACGAATAACCAACCATCTTATTATGCTGTCAATATTCGTTGGGAAGAAATATTTTTGCCTTGTATTTTGGTAATTAAGGTGGCTTGGAGGCGGGAGTGCAAATAATTCGCATCTGGCCAAAAATTAATTGAATTTCTCCAAATCGGCACTTCCGACACGAAGCGCTGAAGGACACACGGGAACACCTTCAATCAAATCCACGAAGCAGTCAAACAACATGTCGCTACAGCTAACACAATGCATTGCTTGTGCCATCTTTGAGGCTTCTGTTGCTGTGCGCCATCTCAGTAATGAACGACCTTAGTGGGCGTCGAAGCTTTGGTCATCTCAATTGGCGATTGATTAAACTTGTGTCAGTTTAACAGAAGGAACCTAAGTATGTATGTGCGTGCCTTTGGCTTTACAGAGCTCTAGTTTGACTCAGATTGCCCAGTTGCTTGTACACGTAAAAAATCAGTCAAACAGCAATTTGTCGACACCGGCAAACCAAGTCGAATAGTGGCAGAGACAGTGTGGCGCGGTCACTGAACCACTTTCGTTTGTCGAAAATATTCCTGTTGGGACAGGTTGGACGACAGGACGATAGGACGACGTGGACTGACTTTTTCACACTAAATTTCTGGCATCGACGTGGACAACGTTTGATATCGCCAGGATGTCGCTCACTTCACATAACTGGTAAAACAAAGATTCTAGTCCGTGATAGACTTCCCAGACATCTGTTTCCTCGAAATAGAGACTTCAATTTGCCGATGACGATATCCCTTTCCAATATCACGTTTTCTGTGAACAAAGACGAAGCTACATTGCTATCTAGGACCCTCTTAGACGAACCTGTGAGGCTGGGAACAACGTTTCGGTCAACGGTGGGCGGTACAGAGCCATGTCAACCGACTTGTTTTGTACTGAAATTGAAGACATGTGTTTGGATGATCTCTGGCAGGATGCAGGATGGCGCGCCATGCCACGATCTTTTGCGCACCAATTTCCCAAATTGTGTTCTCAGTCCTCTTGGCGATATCATTTGGCCGCCTTGGAGCTGCGATCTGACCCCTTTGGATTCATTTTGGTGGGGTGGCATGAAGGACCGATATTATGCCAACAATCCGGAAAGCATTCAAGCACTTAAGGCCAATGTGATCCAAGCATTCCTTGAGCTACAGCCCGAATCAATCATCAAGGTCTTGGAAAATTTGGGTGACAGAATGCGCTACTGCGAGGCCAACCGAGGCAGCCACTTGAACGACGCTGCATTTCATAAATAAATGTTTGTGCTTTCTAATTGAGCCATAACACATGGAAAATTTGTTAATTTTTTGCATTTTATTGCAGTTTTAGAAAAAATCTTGTATTTGGCCCGCCCTGTATATAAAGTGTGGTTAAACTTTAAAGGCCGATGTTGAATGTGAACCACACCTAAATGTCAAGTTGTTTTCTGCATTTCATTTGACATTTCTAAATTTCAGACTAATTCAATCTGAACCATGAAAGATACACAATCGAGCAACGCGTTTAAGTTATTCAGGCTTATTATGAAAATGGGCGTTCAAATCAAAGTGCATATCGTGCACTTCGTGAATTTTTCGGTCAATTTAATCGTCCAAATGTGCGTACAATAGGAAAAAAATTGCAAAAATTAGATCAAACCGGGTCTGTAGGAGATGTGCAAACACCAGTGCATGCTCGTACAGCTAGTACTGCAGAAAATATTGCAGCTGTTCGCGATAGTGTGGCTGAATAGCCGTCCACCTCAACTCGTCTTCGTGCCCAACAATTGCACCTCTCACGCTCGTCGTTAATGAACATTATGCATAAAGACTTGCATTTACACGCTTACAAGGTGCAATTGACTCAAGAACTGAAGCCTCATGACCATTTCAAGCGTCGTCAATGGTCAGAATGGTGGCAAGAAATGACAACAGTGGATGATCAGAAAAGCATCTTCAGTGATGAGGCACATTTTCACCTCAGTGGATTCGTCAATAAGCAATTTGGCCGAGGTCGCGCCACACCTTCATTTGGCCGATATTTTGTTTCATGCACAATTGAACCATATCAATATTATCATAATAAAAAGAAATGACAATAATTTCGTAAATAATTTGAGTTTTATTCAAAATCAACATCGGCCCTTAAAATTGAACCACTCTTTACTTTTCGATTCAAAAAATGTTCTAATTAATTCAAATCTTGCGTTCATTTTGGGACAACCTCTTTTATCGTCCTGCTTTCGGCCCCCTATAGGAGGGCTGGCATAATAATTGTCTTGAAGAGCTTCAATTTGACCCTTCGAGTGAGGTGTTTCGCCACCATTTGCTTAGAAAGCCCGAAGGTAGCACCGGTTGCCAGAGCGATTCTGTGTCGGATCTCCACTAGGATGTCGTTTGGAGGAGTTCTCGTATTTGGTCGACACTCAAGTCCTCATTGATCTTGAGACCAGCTCGTTCTTCAATCACTTACAGCACAGCATGTTGGGAATGGGCAACCCTGTCGATGTCACATGCGCTAACCAAAAGTTTGGCTTCTCCAGCGCAGCATTCAATAAATCACACGACAGCGCATCCCAATTCACAATCATTGACTGAAATTCCAAAAAAACAAAAATGGGGGATTTCCTCTTTCAATCTCGGTCATCTTCAGAGAACAGCCTTTGGCAACGGTCTACCTAGAAGCTTCGCCGACTTCATTAAAACAAAAGAACCCGTCTCTGGTAAATGGTAAACCTCATTCCCGCCTAATGAAGCAGCTCCGTGGCAAACTATCGAACAAGACCGAGCTGGCTACAGCCGAGTATCAGCTTTCACGCTCGCTTCCAGGTAAACTCTTCTATTCCTTCCCCAGCTATTAGTCATTTAAAGTGTAAGCAAATATATTCGATGACGCAACCGAGAAATACGGATATTCACACCGTAATCGGCCCCATCTCTGGCCGTGTACCTCCTGCCACCCGGTCGAGCTAGTCACAGTGTCTTGTGCTCACTAATTATATTTTCTCCTCATTACTCCCGTCAATAGGTTTTTATTGATAGTAATTGCCGGCGATGATAGAATTTGAGTCATGACCAATTGTTCTCGGCTTCGTGAATTTGGCTATATGCACGTCGGTACCGGTACATATCGGTAGAAGAGTTAAAAGTCCATATTTGCACGCTGTGGCCGGAGATGTTGTGAAGGCTCCTTGGCACGAGTGGATCGCGATGCGATGCTTCACGCGGCAGTTATTGAATCAAACGGCATTTTGAGAGAGAAGATCTTTGTCTGTCAAGTGGTCTAATATAACGTCTATATTTCACCGGCTAACCAAACCGAGGGCACTTACAATACATTCATTGCCCGAGAGATGCGTGTCAATACTTCGGATTTGAATGGCCCAATAGACCTTCGTCGGACGCTGTTTAGTGCACAATAATAGTAGTCCCCTTCAAACTAATCTTAGCGACTTGGATGAGCGGCTGCTCGAGTTGATACACCGAAAGGTGTATTGTATCTCAATTTATTTAAATTCGTGTTTTGATTTTGACTGTTGTTGTTCGGCTTGTCGCTGGTCGCTGGTGCTGGCTTGTTTGCTCAGTCTGACCTGATCAACGGGGGGAATGGGTCGTACGCAGTTGCGTCCAACTTTGGGTGAGAATTTCAATGTCATTGGGCGGAAGTCTGCGCATGGGACTGGCCGTAATTGGTTTTCGAGTGCACCGCTGGAGGTGAGGGAGACTACATTTGTAAGTTGGCCAAGATGAGTGTGCAGGCGCCAATCGCAGGTCAATGTAAGCCATTTGGGATACTCTCAGTGGAGATGGAGGCCCTTGGTCGGTGGAGGAATTTTTCGTCATGGCACATAGTTGCCATTGTTGTTGTTTGAGAAAACGAAGACAACACCCTTGTTGTTGTGTCAACAATCGAGCCACAGTCGAGTAGAAGATCTTCTCCGGCAGCAATCTGACAAGCTTTGTACTCTCCAGCAACAGACATACACAACGGACACAGTTTTCAACAACAGGTGCTGAAAAGAAGTTATCTTAACTAATCGTCAATGTAAGTCATCATGTGTGTATGCTTATCGAACAGGCCTCGCCCTCGTATACTCGTTCATATGACGAGCCATGATTAGTTCAGCCAGGTAGGTAATTGTGTGCCCTACGGGTATAGTGCCCGTGGCTCACTTAGACCAAAGTGTTGGATACATTTCGTCCGTGCTAGGGAGTGTTAAATTACCGTGAGAACTAAGGTAGTCCTAAAACGAGCCAGATTTGTACATGAATCTTAGAAGGTTTCCCAGTTCAGCACCACTTGTCTCGTCCTCCGGTTCTAGAAGTTGTCTTTTGTTTTGTTGCTAGGGCTGGGCACTCGCAGAGTAGATGTTAGAAAGCTTATGCTTCTTCCTCATCTCAGCAAATGTCGTTGTGCGGTACCTTCAGTCGCATTGCGTGTGTAGCTATGGCACAGTGCCCGGTAAAGACTCATGTTAGTCTGCGTACATGCTTGCAACTGAAGCCGTACAATTCTATTGATCTCTTTTTACTCAACATCGGCCATGGAGCCCTTGCTGTGGCTCCAATACTCAGACCAAGAGAGCGAGTTCTGGCTCTATCCAGAGCTTCGTCTTCTAGATGTCTCCTTAGATCCTTAGATTCCCCTAGATTCAGAGAGACTGTCTTGCTACCCGGCAGACTGTAACCGAATTTAACAAGGATATCTCATTGATACTCTGTCTGCATAGCCAAACCAACGTCGATGTCAGGAAGTCTGATGCTATGGCCGTTTGGCTGTCAAAAAAGAGGGTGATCGCCTCGCTTGTTATCTTTTACGAGAATTCACAGAATACTGTATCCTTGCTCGTCTTTAAGCCATCAGTGTATAGGGCGATGTTCCCCTTTGGTATTCATGCCATTGTTCTCGGGTCTAGTGGTGGTGGTAGGTGCACGTATGTTTAGTTCAGACATTCCTATCAAATTCAACCATTTCTGCAAGATGAAGTTTGAGACCTTTCCCTGTTCTATCAAGGTTGGTAATAGAAGATTCAAGCCAACGAAATGAAACGTTAGAATGAGTGACAGACAAGTCACAGCCCAAGCCGCTGACACTAGATGCGTGCAATTTTGCCTGACGATGGCTGGTGTCAGATAAATCTGTAGTCAAAGGCACGTGATGGCGTGTGATTTCATCAGCAATTGAGAGAATCTTGATTTTCTTCCGAAAGTCATGATGCTTAAAAAGAACATTTCATCACGACAAACAATTACAATTAGGAACCATCCCAGAGGACGTTGACCATAGTCTATCGCAGCTCCTTGAATAGCAGGACTGACGACGATTAGTATCAGGATCAAATGCGAAGAATTCTTGCCAACTGTGGCTTATTTTGTTTCCTCAAGACGCGAGTGATGATACTGATGGATTACGAATAAGTTTACGTAAGACTGAACTTTTTGAGCTTGATTCCCCAAATGCTTGTATTCATGCACCCAATCAAGAGGTCGTTGTAATTCCATTGGTCGTCTAAACAGCTGCTCTTAGACCTGTTTAGGCGTCTCCTCAGCAATTGCCCCTTGTATGGTTGCATGGTCATGCGAATTATCACAAGAACAAAGCAGATAAAGAAGAGGACCAAGAGTACTTCCTTGTGGTACTTCACTCCATTCATTTTCACGCTTAAGACGAAGAATCCCATCTATAATAATAATAATATGGGTGGCGCTACAGCCCGTAGAGGTCCAGGGCCTAGATTTTCAACAACCTCTCGTGCTGTGCGTGCTACTGTTCTCTCACGAGTGGAATGGAGCTACACTTTTATGCCGACTCCGAACGGCTAAGTTGAGAAGCTTTTTCTAGGCAGTTATACTCTTTGAGCATTGTCAGTGACTCGAAAGAGGTGGGGCCGTGAAAAGTATGTCTTGTCGTACCAGGAATTGAACTCAGACTGGTAGGTCCAAGAGCGTAGCCAACGCCACGGGATAGAATGGGACATTAAATGATCTGATCTCAGTTGCTATGTGCTCAGTGCTCTTCGACTCATTTCTGCAACGCCACAGAGGAAGGACCTAAGCCAACTCTAGCGTGACATGAGACTACTAGCAAAAGGCAGCCTGCCAGAGTTGTTGCTTATTGCCGAAGTTCATACAAATAAAAAAATATAAAGCTCTTTCAATTCTAACACCTGCCCTCAGGCAAATGCCTTAATTGAAGGCTTATCTATCTCTTCTGTGTAAATACCCCTTCAGCAGTGTTTGCACAAAAGAAAGAAAAAAAAAGTACTGACGCTCTTCCTGACTCAATTGATAGAACAAAACATTTTAATTATTAGGCTCCTCTTACCACGAGTAAGGTTCAACCAATACGTCGGCAGTTTTTCTAATTAAAATCCTCTTTAGCGACGAGAGTCGTGTTCACGGTTTAATTTCATTTTGGGGAAACCCAAGGGCCACTCACAGCGAAAAAGAATCCATCAAAGGTCATTGCTATGTACACACGAGTGTGGGTATGCGCTGCTTAAGTGGCCACATTTTTTGCCTGCTTTTTGGGAATATGCTCGTTGATTGTGGGACTTATTGGATAAAGAGATGAAATTATTTGCTGTCGAAATTTAATTACGCGAATGTGAAATATGACACTTTTGCATTAAATGAAGCCAATTTATCTTGCGAATTAAAGAGCAACGGAATAAGTTGTTTTTTTTTTTTTTGCTGGCGATGGTGGAGGAAAGGAGACTGGTCACAGTGGCAAATGAGTAATTGAGCTACGTGATCACCTGCCGATTAGGCTTATACCACAAGTTCTTTTACTCCTAGGACCATCTTTCGACGCTGGACCAGACGCCTTCAGTAGGAATGTCAAGTACCAAGTTTTGAAATAAGCCTGTGGACTTATTTCTCCACCTTGGTGAAGTGGTCGATCTAAAACCTCTGCTACTCTTTAAGTCGCAGCACCCGGTTGTGTTTCCTTTCACGTCTTGCCAAGGTTAACTCTCAGACATGCAGATATAATCTTTAAATCTTCCCGCAACTTTGGAAGCGGTCCCTCTTGGTAGCCAAACTCAAGCGATCAGGCTGAAACCCATGCGGGTCTCAGAAGCTTTCCTGATCTTCCGTGGCACCAGACTATAGCCACTGGTCAAGCTACCAGTAGGCTGCCATAACATCCCAGGTTCGACCGACCAGCCGCAGTGTTTGTTTGTACAAACCTATTGCCTGTAACTGTCGTACTCAACGAGCACTGATGTAGGGGCGTTTCATAAAACCAGTCGCTCTCATCTCAGGGATTTTAGTCGCCTCTTACGACAAGCGTGCTTTACCTCGGGTAAACTCTAACCCCTACCCGAAGGGTGGTCACGGTAAAAATACGATGCTGTTTCCACAATTTTTAGCACTTGCGATAGCGTTCATTTTGAATTGATTTTTGTCAAAATAATTGCACCTGAGCATGCCACCTAGCCTATCTATATATTAGGGCACGACACAGAGACTTCGCTGCAGAGATGTGCGCTAGAACAAAATATATTGTTCTGTAGCGACGTGTCTGTGTCATGTATGGGCCCTATAAGCGATCGATTCTCTATGAAATGTCATAAAGGGTGTTTTGTTTCAGCAGCTGTCAAAGTTACCGACGACATCAGTAAGCTAGCATTTCATTAGCATTTCATCGTGCATCGTTTCACGTTTGCTGAACAAGCGAAAATTATTCAAAAATATGATCGAAGTTCCAACTCAGCTGTGTTCCGACTCAGCAACCCGAATTCGTGGTGAGGTCGGTTGTTATCAAACTCCAACCATGTCCAATCAATTCGTAGTACCGTGGAAAAGATTAAGCGTGAGTACACACTTTTGGACCTCCAGCAACCAACTAAACAGAGATTGGTAGACGGCCAGTTCCAAAGAAGTCATTCGATGCGGATCAGCTGAAGTTGACATCGCCAGAGATGCTTATTCAGAGGCTGGATTTAGGCATGCATCCGTATAAGAATGTTTCGATGCAAGAGCTTGCAGCTGGGCGACCATAGACATAGCCGTGAGTTCGCTGATTAGGCTCGGGAAATGTTGGCCGGAGATTTGGCTAAAAATGCATCTTCTTGTGGTCCATTTTTAGCTCAGCGGCTATGTCATCAAACAAAATCGATGTCACTGGGAAGAACACAATTCATAAGTGGTCTAGCATGCATCAGTTCATCCACAAAGATTGACTCTTTATGGTATGGTGGTATCGTCGGACCTTATTTCTTTCGAAATGAGGAAGGGGGCACCGGTACACAGGTATACAGCGATGTCAACCGACTTTCTGTGGCCAGAGCCGAACAACATTGTGATATCCGAGCTATGGTGCCAACAAGACGGCGCTAGAATGATGAACAAGTAAAGCAAAGCTCGAAGCTGAGAAGGAAAAATTTGGCGACTGGGTCATCTCACGGCGAGCTCTTCGTCAACTGACCGCCGCAATTATGCGACATTACACCACTCGATTAAGCAGTCATGTCGTTAGTCTACTCTAACAAGCCAGCCTCTTTGGACGAGCTCGAGGCCAACGTTCGAGACGCTACAGCCAGAATAATGCCGAACATATTGGACTGCAATTTAGCGCAACCCTTTCTGCAGAATACCTGACGATCACAATCTAGCCATGTACCCCTTTTTAACTGACTGTCTAGTGTCTACAACAAGTGGTACTTCGTTTTATTTGATTGCTAATGTTGAACCTTTTAACGCAAGATGGCCATTCCCTGCTCATACCCGCCAACCCAATTCGAAAAAGAATCCGGCGAAGTCCTTCCCATCACCAACTTCGTTTCAACCTATCAAATGCCATCGGAGAAGGAGGCTTTAAAACGACCAGCGGTCAACGAATAGGTAACTCAACTCCTGGCATACCACAAGTTGCCGGACTCGGACCGGTTCTATTATCAGTTGTAATTTGAGGAGCGTCACGAAAAATAGATTTTGAAGCTAGACTGGAGCACCACCCTCAGCATTACCTTCATACCCTCATTTACGAATTGAGGATACCACAGGACGTTCGGAATCACAGAACGATGTCGTTGTCATCTATGAAACTGAGTAGTAGGACCGATTTGTGAATCATAGTGTCCTTCTCAGTGTTTATTGCTGGCCGCCGCATTGTCTTCTGCAGTACCAACTTGGAAAAGACAGCAGATCTGCTAGCCGAAATCCGGTAGACATTGCGAACTGATTTTACGTCCTTAAGTCGAACTGCATGCCTTTTGGCCTTGTTCGACCATCGCATCGAGCAGTTCCTTGCATTCTGCTTAAGTATGCGGCTTTAAAATCGACACCAAGGCGAGAGTGGCAGTGGCGCCTCCATTCAGAGTCTTCAACGATGATAGTGAACTTGAGGACGTCATACCAATCCCCAGGTGATCATAATAGTCCACTAAAATTAAATCAGAGTCCCAACATTTGAATGTTTATGTGAAGCGCCTTGCGTAAGTGCATCCATTTGATACCGATTGACAGGGATTACCCCGTTCCAGAGCGTACATCTGCTAAATCCCAATCAGCCGAGCAATGAACCTAAACTCTTATTAAAAGGCAAACATTTCGAAGCAAATTCAAGATTTTATCACATTCGAGCTCGTGGTCGCGTGAGCAGCGCACTTCCCGTGCCATTCGTCTTGCCAAAGAGTGCCACAAAAGAAGAAACCCTCGCCAACAGGTTGGTGCCGTGGAATCAAAAGTTATTGACACTACGGCGAGTGAGTCAAGTTTGAGGCATTCTCAGATAGACGCCTGTCGTTTGGCGCACACCGATAAGTAGTGGACCCCATTAAATGGCGTATCATCTAATGATGGCGCACTAGTTGAGGCTGCCTGTGCTAAACCGGATTTGGGTCGCCACGGTGGAGGGTTCGTGGAAAAGGGCTCTTCGAGGCAATCAAGAAGGTCGTTAAGAGGCTCCTATTAAAGTACCACTCATCGCCGTGCTCGGGGAGGAAGCGCAATTAATAGCAGGGCTTTATTTCCTTTCCACGGAATGAACATATAATTTGCATTCGCATGCTGGATCGTTTGTCTATTTGCATCACATCTCATTCGCTTGCCTCGATGCTAATGAATCTCGAATTGATCGTCCTAGCCCGTGCGCAGATCTTGCGGAGCGAGAGGCGAGTGCGGAATGTATTGTCTAATCCAAGCGAAAAGAAGGGAAAGATGGTGTATTTTTTGAATTGCCTTGCGAGCGACCTTGCCGGCGACCTTCGCGACGACCTTGCGAGCGGTATGTGTGGAAATGTGTGATTTTTAATTGGCTTTGTCGTCGCAGAGAATAGAAAGAAACACAATTTTTTTTGTTGCTAGCTTGTGCTTTGTGATCTCGACCCTTTTGTGTTCTTCTCTTCATATTCTCCGCTTCTTCTCGGTTTCACACAAAATTGATTGTTATTTCATCATACGGAGGGAATTGATTGATTCTTGGCAACAGTCCTGCCCTATTCGATCCGCGTGTCAGAGAAGACGATTCCGCAGATGATTGTAATTCACCTACAAACAGATGAACGTAATTAGGCTTACTTGTTCGGCAGACAGCTTGGCTTTGTGCTACGATATGCAACAGCTGGAGAGGCTTGTTTTGTGCTAGCAGCTTGGTACAGATCAAGATGATCAGAATATTAGCCAAGCTGTGACGGTTCCTTTCCACTCGTCGGAGAACAAATGCACGCACAACACGAGTGGCTGTCGTAGAAGCTCTTTCCGGGATCACAGCTGGCTGTAGCGCCACCCTGATCGACCGCAGTTGAGTAGACACACTTCTTACAAACTTACCTCGGGTAGGTAGGTAAGTCTGCGGATGCCTTGCTTTGCAAAGAAGATTTAGCCCAGAAACTGCATCCTCATAGCTTAACACCTCATCTTCGACTTTCCAGCTTCTTCCGATCACTGAGATTGATGATACGACGCAATGTGTTTATGTCGAAGGCGCGAAATGCCCAGTTAGGACTCCACCTAGCATGTGTACATTCCTCCAAGGAAATCGGACCACTGAATCTCGGTCACAGGGCTGTCATCATTGATCCGTTGCCTATTTTCATCAAACTCTTTATGGACTTTATCCAATCTGTCTTTCATATGCGTTAGCGATGGGTGCACATAAGCGGTGGCTAGAGTATCGCTCTTTCATTTCCGTTGCAATACCCAGCAAAGAAGAGTATGTTGAGAAATAAGGCCTGAGTAAGTACTGGCAAACTCTGGAGAAGAGCAAAAGTGGTGTTCATCAACTAAAACCGGGTGAAACCATCAATGGACAACGCTACCGAACACAATTAATCCGTTTGAAGAGAGCAGTAGGCGAAAAACGTCCGGAATATCCGACCAGACACGAGGCAATTATTTTCCATTATGACAACGCTCGGCCCCACGTTGCTATTCCGGTTAAGAACTATTTGGAAAACAGTAGATGGGAAGTTTTACCCCACCCGCCTTATAGCCCAGACATTGCCCCTTCTGACTACCATTTGTTCCGGTCGATGCAGAACGCTCTCACTGAAATACGGTTCACATCAGAGCAGAATATCAAAAATTGGCTTGATTAATTCTTGGCTGCCAAGCCGAGGTAGTTCTTTTGGGATGGGATCCACAAATTGCCAGAAAGATGGGCAAAAGTCATAGCTTCAGATGGGCAATACTTTGAATAATACTATTGTACATGTTTTTCTTAAATAAACTTTCAAATTTTGAAAAAAAAAAAACCACACGAATTAAGTTATATACCCGATACTTAAAACATTGGAGAGACTGGTGGACCTGCATATAAGAGAGAAAAGAAAATATCTCAGAACCAGCATTCATATCGCAAAGGAAACAGAACTCCATTCCCTGGTCGACACTATCGAAAAGTCTCTGGAGAATAAAGAGTACAAGATGGTAGCCTTCCTAGATATAGAAGGAGCATGCAATAACATAAAATTCAAGGCGTAGTCTACGCCATAAGTAAGATCGAAGTTGAAATCTGAAAATTAGGAAACAACTGTGAGGAAAAAGAGTCTTTAGAGTCTTTAGAGTGGCCTATCTCCGTTTCCCTGGAGCATAGTAGTTGAATGGTCTACTTAAAAGACTAAGTTTGAATGGGTGTAAGGACATTGCTTATGCGGATGATATCGCACTAGCCGTCACAGGAAAATCGATCAGGGACGTAATGGATTCATCACTGAAAGACGAAATGGACAAACGTAGTCGGACTGGATGTGAACCCACCAAAAACGGAACTCTTGCTGTTCACGAGAAGATATAAAATCCCAAGCATAGCCCCACCGAAGTTAAAGGGACAGAACTGACTTTCACTGATCATGTCAATTATTTAGGTGTTATTTTGCAGTTGACGGCAAACTGAACTGGAAACGCAACATACTGGAACGCACCGGGAAACCATCGATTGCACTCTACACATGCAAAAGAATCGTCGGCCCCAAATGGGGAATCAAACCAAAGATAACACATTGGCTATACCCTGCCATAGTAAGGCCAATATTGATGTATGGCGTCCTAGTCTGTTGGACAAGTGAAACTGAATCTTATCAAGAAAACAGCATGCATCTGTATAACAGGGGCCACGCCAACAGCCGCCCTAGAAATGACACTGCATCTCCTTCCTATGGACACCTATGGCAAACTTGTGGCCACATATGCAGCCATTAGACTAAGAGAAGGCAACAGATGGTCCAAAACCCACGAAAGAGGGCACTAGGTAATATTACAAGATCCGAATGCCCCTAAGGTTACAGATTATCTGACGCCCTTCATGGACTTCGAAATAAGACACAAGACCTTAATCCACGCAGGAGAAGAATGGGACGAGGACAAAGTCTGTAGCCCAACTGCAAGTCAAAATCGGAAGAAGCCACGAGATCAGGCATTTACTCCAGTTTGCCAGGGATCTCCGATGCAATTCGACTACCGAACCACTGCAGTGTATTCCAAGCGGGAGTAACAGCTATTCAAAAGATGACTATCAATGAGCCCAATAGACAAGAGATCTATTGTTGTACACATAGACAGTCAGGCGGCCATAAACTTGGGGCTTTTGCAGAAGCTGCAAAGAAGAGGAAACAATATCACACAACCTAGGAGTATGCCCTGCACTTGCGGGAACAAGAAGAAGACTACTAGGCCAGTACTACTGCAACCACCTTGATGATCTGAGTATTATTATTATTATTGTTGAGGGTAAATTGCACTGCCCCCTATTCATACCTTTACTTTCTTAATTGCTCCCCTCCCATGCAGCTCTTTTCAGAGTCGTATTGAGGGTTATTTGCGGCTATTGTGCGAAGGCTTAAGAGATTTGTCCTAGAGTATTCTCTCTAAGCCAGTTTTTTCAGGAATCTGAGAATGAGAGCTGGTTCTAGTGACTTCAATTCTTCCTCTGATATTAGGTGCTTGCCCAGATATCTTTGTCTTTTGTGGACTAGCGCCGCACAAAATCCCAGTATATGTTCTGCAATTTCATTAGATTCTCTCTCTGCAGAGAGACCTTCCTCTGATACTCTCAGTTTCCTTAGGTGCTCCCTGAGTTTACAGCGCCCTGTTAGGATACGGAGGCTCATTCTGATACATGCCTCAAACCTCTTGCAGTTATGTTGACACTGTTGTTACTAAAGCTTATGTAGACATTCCCACACGAGCCTGGATTCGATGATATTAGAGTCTAGTGCCAGGATAGCAGCACGACTTTCCGACATTATTCCTATGTCACAGTTGGTATAGTCCCTCTCGAGATTGATCTGAGCGCATCTGTCTATGGCATAGACTTCTGCTTGAAAGATATTGGTGCATTTGCCCATGGGTTAGTAGTACTTTGTCCGGGGTTCAAATACTCCTTCCACTGTTCCATCAGTTCTTGATCCATCCGTATACCATTTTACCGTATTGCTGCTCAGTCTGTGGACTATGGATTCATTGCTCCAGTCTTTTTTGGTGCTGAGCTTAATGGTAAACTCCTTTTGGAAATTGAAATTCCTAATCGCGTCGTCCTTCGGAATGGCCAGAAGTGGTAGCTTTTTTAGACTAGTGCATCGAATTATCTCGATGTAATGCATCTGTCTTTTCCTATCCCTTCTCTTGCCAAAGATCTGAGGAGTCCAAAGATCAGAAGGAATCACAAATGACATACAAATCCCAAAAGGAAATAACTACAAGATCAAACGGTAAATAGGTTTTGGACACAAAGCCGAATGTGACAGCACAATAGACCGGATGGCCTAAGTGAGCATGACTTCCAATTTCGTCCTACCCACCTACCTATCATGCGCAGGGCCATGCATGAAGTCACAAATCCGTAAGATGTTCGGTGAAAATGAGAAAGGGTGAATCCGAGAAGCGGTCAATTTACTGTCTAGGTAGGTCTAGCGAATGGCGATTGCAGATGACACTCAAATTGCATTTGAAAGAGTAGCAGGCAAGCTCGTCATTTAACTTATCTCAAGGCATCATCCGCATAAGCAATCACCCTGCATCCTTGCTCCTCTAAAGGCACTTGTAGGTTAGGTTGGGTTAAAGTTGCTGACTGTAGATAGCCAGTACAGGGCTCCTAACTCCGACAAATGGAACCAGTTGGCACTTAATACACAGCAGTTCAGCGGGCTTATGCTGATGGCGTGCAGCACGACCATATTATTGTAAAAGAAGGGCCCCAAATGTGATTGGATAGCCAAAACACTGCAAAAGCGGAGGAAATGATGTGTGGTCCAGTCCAGTCCAGTCCCCCTCGAAGTACTAGTAAATCATCGTACTAACTCAGACAACAAAACATTCTATGAGCTCTCTGGATTCAAATCGATTGCAGTTCTTCTTCCTACGAAGCCTGCTCACTCGTTCCGTACACTCACCGTCCCATTCCTTGCCCAAATTCAGTGCCTTTCAAGCGACTAATTAACTTTCATAAATCATTCCCTCGGCAGCACTTAATCGGCTAAAGCTTTCAATTGAGTCCATTCGTCTGACATCGACGCTTCACTTAAAAGCGAGCATGCTATAAAAAATCGTTAACAGTCGAGCCTGCTCTTGGAAAAAAGTAATGGCCACAGCAGTCCCTTGACGTGTGTCCGGAGCAGCTCAAGCTCAGGCAATCCCTTCAACACACACTCATCCGTCTTCTAGGTCGTCTCCTCATCTGGGACACATGTACGTCGTAAAACACGAGAGAATAATCACAGGATGTTCGGTCTCCTCAGCCGCGGAGTGGTCACGTACACACTGGTCGTCGTCATCCCTCGGGCCAAGGAGGCGCTTGCAGACCTGATGCTGATTGCATTGCACATAGAAAGTAGATTTAAGTGGGATTTTTTACAAGCCTGATAATGGTATCGGCGAGGATCGTAACTTTGGCGCCACACTTGTGCGAGATTCGAGAATTCCCCGACGAACAGGTCGAAAATTATTGCGAATATCTATGCCGAGGAATGGAGGGGGCAACACCGCGCCGCGGTCATGGCCCAAGGAAACAGAACCCAATAAAATTAAAGACACGCTCGTGCGTGCGTTACACTAGACTCAATTCAAAGGTGCACCTTTTTGCTGCGTTAATTTATTTTAAATGACAGCCCTGGTCCTTTCATCCTTGGGGAATGCCATAAAATGCACTTATGTTCCCTTCCCCCACACGCACACACACACAAAGTGTTGCCTCGGGATTCGGCCAAGTCCGGAATATCCCATTCGAGCGACGGAAACTAATGAAATTGAAATAAATTAGGCATGCAACTGTTCTCTCGGTCGAGTATTTTTAGACCAAGAGCCGAAGACTATACCGCCCAACAGGAGTGGCACTCATCGACAGATTGTCTGCACTCGGACTATGTCGCCCTAAGGCGGTGCGTGTGTGTGTGTGGAGCGATCTATCAGCCGCAAATCGAAGGCAATTACGTTGACGGTCTCGATCGGGCGCGAGGAGAAGGAGCAGGAGCAGTCTAGGCGGCTGCAACGATGACATCCTCCGCATCGGCTGTGAGCACTTGATGTTAATTGGATGCAATAAAGGGCTGTCAAATCGACTGGAAACCGATTGGCAAGTTCTTCAATTTTATGGCCTACTCCTCGAAGTGCATGCGCTGTGTGTGCATTGGGAGGTATTTGTGCAAAGAGCAGAGTCCTTATCTTCGCTGGATTAATTCTCTGTTAGTTGGCGAGCCCTTTCAAGGTTGCGCCGACGTCGTGGTACTAGAGACGCGATCTTATAAAAGTCCGTACAATTAATATCACATGCGAATGGAATTGATTTGATGTGGTTGAGCAGCGCGACCCATCAATGAGGTGTTTGGTGGCACTGAAGCAGAAGCGGATTAAATTGGCGACAAATGAGTTCAATGTGTGTGTGTGTCACATTTTTAAATGTTTCTGACACCCCGTTGAAGATCCATAAGTGATGGTTGTGCTTTAGTGTTAACACCCAAAAAGGCATCTCAACTCCTTACTCTACGTTAACAAGTCAACAACTGTAGACGGGGTCGAGACCATTCGAGAAGCCGCATGTGTTGGACCGTGTCAACGACCACCTGAAGCACTTCCAGCAAAACCGAGGCTGCCATTTGGATGATGTTCTTTTTTATAAATAATGGCATGATATAGCTTCAGAATGAAGTCAGAATCAATTCTAAGCGGTGGCTAAATTTTAAGGGCCGGTGTTGAATGTGAACCATACCTAAACGTCAAGTTTTTTTCTACATTTCATTTGACATATCTCAATTTCAGACTAATTCAATTTGAATCGAGCAACGCGTTGGAGTTATTCAGGGTTATTATGAAAATGGGCGTTAAAATCAAAAGGCAAATCAAAGAAAATCATCTTCAGTGATGAGGCACATTTTCATCTCAGTGGATTCGTCAATAAGCAGAATTGCCGCATTTGGGCGAATGATAATCCAAGAGTGATTGTCGAAAAACCAATGCCCCCACAAAGAGTGACTGTTTGCTGCGGTTTATGGGCTGGCGGCATCATCGGGCCGTTTTTTTTCCAAAATGAGGCCGGTCAGGCAGTTACTGTGAACGGTGTTCGCTATCGTGAAATGATAACGGTATTTTTATGGCCCTATATGGAAGATATGAATGTGGACGATATGTGGTTTCAACAGGACGGTGCCACTTGCCACACAGCTAACGATACAATGGCTCCTTTGCGCGACAAATTCAATGGCCGTGTTATCTCACGTGGTGGCGATGGCAATTGGCCGCCAAGATCATGTGATTTGACACCGTTGGATTTTTTTCTTTGGGGCTATTTGAAAGAAAAGGTGTACGTCGATAAGCCAGCAACAATTCAAGAGCTAAAGGATGAGATAATTCGGCACATTGACGGCATAGAACCCCAATTATGCTTCACCGTCATCGAAAATTTGGACCATCGGATGGAGGCGTGCCGCAGAGGTCGCGGCGGGCATTTGGCCGATATTTCAATCCATACATAATTGAACCATACCAATATTATCATAATAAAAAGAAATGACAATAATTTCGTAAATATTTTGTGTTTTATTCAAAATCAACATCGGCCCTTAAAATTGAACCACCCTTTACGAGAACATCTTGCACCGTGTTTTGTTATACAAAAATTTCGTTTCCTATCGTTCTTATCTGGTCACCACGAATCTTGATGTTTTGAGGAAAATCGCTATGACGTGGCGCCCGAGCAGTGGATTGGACATAGTCAACACTGTGAAAACAAGCCCATGCAGTGGAATCTCTCCCAGACAGGCAGAGAATACCGGGACGGTCTTGACAAACGTGGCACAGAACCGTCGAAGAGGAAGAGGAGTCCTCTAGAAGTGAGTTGGAGAGAGCTCAAACCCATTGCAGAGCTCTGAACGAGGTAGCGCGCTGATGTGGTGGACAACCTATGCCTCTCGATGGGTTAAAGGACACAAGTAAGTAAGTGGCGCCCAACTCGAGACAAATGTTGAACTGCTCAGCTATCTCGTTGAAATGAGATCCACTGCCGATAACCACTTGAAGATACCAAAGATATATTCTAAGGAATTACTCGAAACTGCTGAAGGATCCAGCGTCTCGAGGAAAGTACAAAAGCGCCAATTGTGGTGATGTATCCGAATCTAATCTCGTTGCGCGTCAAATACCTCACCTGGTTCACAAGATAAGTCGGAGATATCTTTTCATTAAACATCATTTCCTTTTCGTGGATGAAATTCTGGTCAAGCGACAGAAAACCGTGAAGGCGCCCAAGGAATGTGCCCACACTTGAGGAAACAAGGAAATCCAGATCGCAGATATCGCATGCACGCACCCAAGGAAGGCTATAAGATCCATCAAGAAATCACCGCGCCTCCGATTCGCTATCTCATCTGATAGCGTGTGTGTTTAGAATGCCCGCTGTATCGAAAAGTAATTACATTCGCATCCAAGGCATGCCTATTTCTCACGTCATCTCACGAAAAGAGCTCGCTCCGAATCCGGCAATCTTACAGGTTATCTGGTCTTATCTGACCACTTGGAGGTGTGCAGACTGCAGCGCCAAGATGAACCAGAAATGTAACCTGAATCCCAGCGCAATCTGTATACAGCATCGCGGCTGCACTGAAATATTTCAATGGCGGAAACGAAATAACAATAAAACAGAACAGAATCCATGCATGTAGACTGCAATTAGTGCTAATAACGAGCCAATAACTACGTTCTGTGGCGTAATAAAGTTTCCATGCAAACAAAACAAAACAACACACCGGGCCGGGCCGGGCACAATTAGAATCCACATCGTTGAAAGCATGTCGGGCAGAATGATTAAAATCCCATAGGCAGACCACACCGCCCGCTGTCGTCGCCCATGTGCCGGCCAACGTCACGGATCCTCTCCATCATATCTAGACATCGCAGGCATCACAGACATCAGTATTATCGCCTTCATTAGCCTAATCATTGCGGTGATGGAAGTAATTATCGCCCAAGACGCAACAATGTTTCGGGTACCTCCGGCCGAACACGAAACGGCTTTACAACATCCGCAGTCCGTGCCAGCGTCTCTGCACATCTGCCTGTGAATCATTGCGTAAAATTAAATTTATCAATACACGTACGTACGTAGTTTTATTCTTACCTTGTTGGTGGATTAACGCTTGGACCGGGTTGACGGGTGGTGGGACGACGACTGAAGCGACTCTGTGGTCGCGCTGATGCGAGCGAGCATTACGTCCATCTAACCGAGATCGGCAGAGATAGCTTGGCGATGATGCTGAAGTTCACGTCAGGTAAACGCGCACAAATCACCGCCGTCGGAGTGGAAAAAGTCAAGGACGCTGAAGGCCACCGATCAAAAAATAGACACTGTGCACGTTACCCGCACACTTGCAAGGCACTGGATCGTGGCACCGGGCACGGGGCACGGAGCACTGGCAACATGCATTAATCTGAGGCGACAGGCCCAAGACTACCCGGAGAGTGCATCGGGGATGCTCCATCGGCCTGCCAGTCGATGCAGTGTCAATAAACAAATCAAGCGCGCAAGAATGCCGAAGAGTGCGTGCAATCCGGTTCGGGATAAATGAAAACACAATAAAATTCCGCCAGCCTTAATCACGGCCGCGTCGCGGTTAAGATTCTATTTATAATAAATGAACTAACGTCTCCGACAGTGGAAGTCGCCTCCGATGGCATCAGGTTGGGTCAAGTTCGAAAGCACACGGCACACGGTACACGGGGCGGACTTCTGCAGATGTTCTCTCCTCCACATAAACCATAGGATGCCGAGATGTATTTATAATCCGTCGGATTTGCATATCAAAGACGTCGCATGAACACTTGTTGTCGTTCCTGCCGGGAGAGAACACATTTAAATGTTAAATATTTTATCCGAACAGCAAAAATGTGTGTTTGTGTTGTTTGTGTTGTTTTCTTGTTTGTGCTTTGTAACCGAAAGCAAACATCGGCGAGGAGGTCGTTAGCTTTTGTTGTGGAACTAGTTTCGGGCCATTTAGCAGCGGTGGCTCAGAATGTGTGAACAAATAAGCGTGACGCGACTGCACAGTAGTTATTAATTATGGTTTGATACGAGACTAGTAGCAGGGGCAGGGGCTTCTTTTATTTTTCTTCAGAAAACAGCTAGTGCGCCTAGGGACTGCGGCGTTGGTTCGGGCTTAGAATTTCCTCTGCAAATTTTGACTTTCCTCTGAACCGATGTAAGTTTTGAAACAGTGACGCCTAAGGTGGCCGCCGGTGAATAAGGGGTACACGAGCGATGGGTCCCAAATCATACTCATAAGAGTGGAGTATCGCGCACAACACAAATGACTGAAGCTAGGGCCAAGTTGCTCCACTCTACCAGTTATTTCACCGATCGGAAACTTATGTACCAGACAGACGATGGCCCGGAGTACGACGAAGTTTCAGAGGGCTTCTCCCAGCGATTAGTCCTTGGACCTCTCCTGTGGAACTTAATGCACAACGGAGTGCTGCATCGGCTTAGCCGACAACATCGCAGTGGTCACCGTTGCTAAACACATGAACGAGGTGAAAGTCGCCAAAACAAACGCAGCGATCGCCATGATCAAAGCTTGGCTGGAATCCACTGACCTGGAACTAGCTGACCACAAGACCAAAGCTGCCTTAATAACCAGCCGAGAGACTTTGGAATATGCGAACTTCTGCTCGACAACCGATTAAACTTCTCACTTTTCGGACTTTTCGGAATGCTGCCAAACATCGGAGGACCTGCATACGCGAAAAGGTTTCTGCTTTCCAGAGAGGTAAGCTCAATCATTCTCTACGCTGCACGAGGGTGGGAGCTCTCGCTATTAAGGATACAGCAAAGAATCGTTCGTCAACATAAAGGGCTCTGCGCAATAAGAACAATCAGCGGCTTCTGTACAATTTTGGACAAACCAGCCTGCGTCATTACGGGTATGCGTCCCTATCGACATCCTCGCCAACGAGATGCAAAGGGTCTGCCTAAGACGAACGGCAAATCACTCGGAGACTAGCACAAGACGCCGGCAGACAGAAGAAAGGGGCAATATATGTGGCAAGGCAGATGGATTCATAAACGAAGCCTGGACATCGAGACAACTGCAACTACCATCTCACGCAGTTATTGTCGGGCCATGGAGGTTATCGGAAATACCACCGCCAGATTTGGCATGTCGGCAGTTTCGCGGGAAGAGTCTTAGAAGTGTGAAGAGCTGTGGTTTAGGACGTAGGCGCGAGTAAAAAGGAGAATAATAACCCGCGAATCGTTCATGCTGATAGCAAGGGTTATTACTATCTTGAAGACGATTCCACATCTATTGGCGGAAATCATAACAAAGGGTCAAGTTCAGCGACACCGAAGTGGCTGCACAGACTTGTGACATATCGTTCTCGTCCCGAAATGTGATCACAACTTGACTGCACAAGTCGCGATGGAGTTTTTGAATAGAGACACCAATATGTGTGAGCGTACAGAAGACACGCCTGTCTCCAAATGGACTACTAAAGTACGCAACAAGTCTTTGAATAGCTAAGGCTTCTTTCTGTTATTTATTTAAATTTCTTTCAAAGTAGAATAATTACCATTCTTTATAAAAAAAAAAAAATGCAAATTCAAAATAAAACAATCAACAATTCAGCCAACAACAGCCGAGGGTCACTTAGAAACGGAGACTGAATTTGGTAGAGGTCTTGTACCGATAAGCATCATCTTGATTCGGTTTCAATAGCTCCAACCCCTGCGGCTTCCTACACAATGGAGGCCTCCTCTTCAACGACAGCAGCAGCCGAATCTTTCGAAGCCGGTGCCTGCGCAGTGATTGGGGATTCTTCGTCAACTGGAGCTTCTTTGGCGACAGGACTCTGAATGCCTCCTTAGTTTTTGAGATTTCCTTTTCTTCGCGCATCACTTCGACGATGATAAACTTCATGACCGGGAGATCCTCGGTTGCAACCTTCATCTTCGGGTGCTTAGCCAGTAGCTTCATTAGCGGGGGCAGTTGGACCTTCAAAAACGCAGCTGTACCATCAGTCTAAACGTCGTCAACTAGAGTTCCATAGAGGAGCACAGGTGACTGCTCGAAGATGGATGGCGCTGGTAGCAGTTCGGTTGCACTGAGAAGCTCCACCTCGTGGTGACACCATTTCGAATCCAATTTTGTTATGACCACCTGACCGCGTGCTCTTTTTTTGTCCAACCTTGGCCAAAGCAGTCCCCTCAACTATTTGGTGGCGTGGTCTCTAACACTCGAGACCATGGAGAGTTGCTTAAATGTATAGGACGCCTCCACTGAAGTGACCATGAATTTGTAGAACAAATCGAATGCTTAGCATAGTAGGCTCACCGAGTAGGAAGGTCTCTGATATTAATTTCCAAACCGAAGCAATAGGACCAGCAAAATCGGTGTTCTACAAATCACCTCACTGTCACCCGCTTATGCCAGCAGTTGTACGGACTTCTGGAAGCTCGAGACTCTAGTCTTGTCTTGTTATTTTTGGACGATTTTCTCCACAACAATGTGGAAGTGACTTCTTCATGACAGTGCGTCGCACAGTGGTGTGAGAGCGGGAAAAAAGGTCTTTGGAAGAAGTCATATGTAGCCTTTATACTTTCATGTCTAAAAGTTGAAAGTATTTTTTAATATATATTACTCAAGTTGCGAACCATATTTTCAATAAAAGTTTACATGGCTTTTTCTCAAACTTCTTAAAATAAATTCTATACCTTTGTATATCATTTTATTGGTCTATTCTTGAATACCGAGAATGCAAAAAAAATAAAAAGTATAAACTTCGAAGAAGCCTGCATGAGTTTAAAAAATTATCTACGCCAAGCTACGCGTAGACGCATACATCAACGTGTGCTTTATAATTTCAAGTTTTAGCACAGAAAAAAGAAGCGGAGTTTTCCTGCGTTTTTTGGAGTTATGTTCAAATTTGTTTCGTTATATCAGATTTAAAAACCACGATTTTGACTTTGGTCATGTTACAAAAGTTATAATGTCTTAGCCAATAATTATTGGAAATGATGCAAATAGGACTTATTAATAATAATTAAATGAATCCCTTGACGGAGCTCTGAGATATTCGATTTCTTAGACTATGTTCTTCATTGTGCAGGGGTGCGTTTTAATGTTTGTTGGTCTGTAGACAAAAATGTCCACGGTGCTTTATCGGGAATCTCAGTTTGTCTGAAACCTGGAATCTCATGGTGTAAAAATCATATCCATTTACTCAAAACTTTGACCGCAAGAGCCTGTTAAGTGTGGCAGTATGTTGACCTAAGCTGCAAACCACATATTGGGAAAATGTTGTATTTGAGCTCCAGACGGATTGTATTGATGCAAATAGAATGGAATCAATTTTGAAAAATTAATGATAAATGAGGATGTTTTGTCTGTTGTTTATTGTGGTGTAAAATAATGAAAGTTATGTATGTCCGGCCCGCATATGGCAATGGATATAAAAATGGCTAATTGGATTGTAATTACTAAGTTACTGCATTTATTTATGACCGGGATCGGACGTTAGTTTCTAATTACCAAAATATTTCGGTCGTGAACACATTCAAAAGATGTTCATTGAAAAATTGCCATGGGGAAGCCCACAAAAGTAGAAACAAGGATTATAGATAGTATAGAATTCATAATACTTGGAAATGTTCCCGTTTGTCAACTAATTTAGATGTTGCTCATCAAATAATGGTATCATTGGATCTGTGATAGAAAGATTTACAATAAAACAGTAAAACAAGAATAACAATAAAGCGCAGGCCTTATTAGACTAAATAATATAAAATAAAATATATTTAATTATTAAATTATTATATTAAATTATATTAAATGATTTTATTGAAAAATAAAAACACATTTTATGCTAAACGTAAATTAAATATATATTTATCAATTGAAAGACTTAATTCAACATCAACTGTTTTTTGCACTAAAATAATTTGTTTTTTTTAATAAAATTTTGATTTTATGCCTTAAAAAAACAACCTCGTCCCATTTGCAAAATTTTCTAAATTTCATTGAAATCGGTACACTGGTCTCGATTTAACAGAATTTCTTCCGCTCTCCCATACAAACCATCCCACTGTGCGTCGCCTTGTCTAAAACCCTTGTTGACATTGAAGGCCTCAGTGAGTTTGATTCCGATCTGGAGCAGCGATAATTCTTCACCGTCGTCCAGGCAGGCATCTCAAAACTAGACTAGCCGGTGCATGGGTGTCTATTTGCAGTCCTTGAGTCTTTTGGTTCATTTTTTTGAGATTTGGTTCATTGTAAATTTCTGATTCTCCATTTAAGGCATTCAGATGAGCAAATACGGCGGCAGAGAAGATTTTGTACGCGAGGTTAAGCAGACTTGTTCCTCCTTTCTTAGGTTAGGTTAGAAATTGCCATCAAGCAGCAGTCACACTTAGGCCACTACAGACTGTTGTTACTAGAAGATGCACGTGGTTTATCGATTCTATACCACAACTATAAGTTGATGCTTTTGATAAAGCAGTGAAGTCTGACACTAATGCTGCTTAGTTTGACAAGGTTGTTGAAGAAGTGACTGCTCCTTCAGGAGGAGAGAGCGCTGCAATTGCACAGAAGGTGCGTAATAGTTTCCTCTTCTTCGTAGCTGCAGAGAGGTTCAGCAAAAGTCTTTATAGGGCAGTCCCGATCTAGAGGCGTGAGTTTCAATGGAGCAGTGATCGATAAGAGTTCTGAGATTCGTCGTACTTATTCTGATCTGGCTGTGGATCGAGAATTGGCCATTGTTTGAAAGTGAAGCATCCTGTGCCAGTAGATCATTTATGTGAACAAGTCTTCCAAGCTTCAGAAGATTTTTTTTCAGTAGCGACAATCTCCATTCAGAGGATCCTTTCAAGTCCGAGTTCGTCCACTTGGAATTTTTCTGGAATGCCACAGTGTCCCCCACATAAGTTGGATGCTAAAATGCAAGGCCATTTCGTTAAGCGATAGACGACAGTTCAGGGAAGTCGTTCGAGTTCGAGTTTAATGTGACTGCTGTTGTGGGAGTTACTCGACGGGATGGAGTTAGAAACACGGCAGTGCCCGAGGAAGTTAATGTTGAGCAGTTGCTTCATCGAACGGAAAGGGCTATGCTTCGCTGGTTTATACACGAAGGTCAGCATCATCACTACTGCCGAGGCGTGCCTTGAATTCGGTTCCATCAGGTAGGCGACGCCTGGCAGACCCAAGACGAGGTGGTTGGACAAAGTCGTCTAGTTGCGCCTGTGCATAACTCCTGAAGAGTTAGAGTCGATGGCGGAGGACCCAATAGAATTTAGATCTTTCGTGCGTGCTTTACCCTCGTGACCCCTTTAGTGGATCATGCGGATCAGAAGATGATGATGGTGATGTGGCTGCATCGAGAGACTTAATCGACACTTTTTTTTAGAAAAGATAAAACTTTTTGTTCGCTGTGGTTTTTGCCGGAAATACACTTCAGTGACTCGTCAATCGAAATGATAATTGGACATTTAGATCTTTCGAGTAGACGCCCGAGCCTTTTCCTTCGCCCACTTTCGAAAAGAAGATTCGCAAAGACCATCCAGCCTCTGATTGTCAGACTTCCAGTATGATCAGGAGAGAGGCTGATTGAAAAATTCTTCTCTAAAAGGAAACAGGTACGGATCAAGTAGAGCTTTCTAAATGCCGCGCCGTACTGGCCGCTATCCGTCTGACGATTAAGGCAAACGTTTAAGGAGCATGTTCGAAGCTTCGTGGAGAGTTGTCCTTAACGCTCCGCTGATACATAAGCAGTCTCCTTTCCCACGAACTTAGTATCAACCAGAACATTATGTAACCCTCGCCGTGAGCAAACCAAAACCAGTAGTAAGGAGCATTCGTCAGACAAAACCTTCAAGTCCCTTGTTAGTTGTTGTCGCCAGCGAACTGCGTACAAATTCTAAAAAGGCTCCACGCCCTTCAGACTAGCAACTAAAGCAGTTCTTGCGACTCTCTTATCGCATGACTCCTCGCGAAACGGATGTCAATCGAGGTAAATTCCAGCCGTAAATCGTAGTTTCAAAACTGATAAAGAAAACCATAAAAAAGTAGTGTGTTTTAGCTCTCGGACAAGCCGTAAACACAAATTGTATGTTAAAAGCATTCTAAAGCGTTGCGTTGATATTCTTATTGATTAAACATGAAATGATAACCAAAGGCGCACATTTTCGAATAGCTACGAATAATCGCGCACCGCACACGTTCGCAACGACGGGCAACAGTCAATTTTTTTATGGGTTCATTAGTTGTTCGTGAGTGCTTTTTTTATGAATTTATTTGCGTGGTCAGTTCGTTTAAGGCAACACTTTTACGAGGCACACGATCGGCCTATTCGATGGGTTATTAATAAGTTTCACACTCAATTTACTCTGTTGGATATTCATTAACTAGATTAATGTGTTGTCTCTCACTGTGGAACAACGCAATACGTTTTGATTCGCCAAAACTGTGCTAATGCTCGCCTTAACTGGTGCAGAGATGGATTTTGACTCATCATCTGTGAGTTAGCGCTTGGATTTTTATTGAGGAATTTGCATCGGGCGCCAATGCAGATGTGTCATGAAGCAGGTTTTCGGATGAATAAGTCCTTGGCGGAGTCGAGGCAAAAATTCCACGTGCGATCTTTGATGTTTCAATTGGAGAATGAATTTTAGTCACGGGCTATGCGGCGTGTGTGGCTGGAATGTGTAAACAACAAAAATTATTGCACATATTAGCGCCGGGGAATGTGAAACCTGCCAGATGACTGGGAGATGAAGGAGTTCAATTGCCAAAGAAGACGGACTGACGCTACCAATGTTTTCTCCCATGTAACCAAAATTTGGCAGTATTGTTGCGGGTGACAGCTCGTTTGACAGTTGTTTTCGTAATTCATCATGAATAGACTCGAGGTTCAAGTTCATTTTGAAGAGCATGATTGAATTTAAAACACTCAAACTAAAGCCATTTTCAAAATATTTTCAAATGGAATCATTGGTCCATATAAAGGGCGGTTAAATTTTAAGAGCCGATGTTGAATGTGAACCACACCTAAACGTCACGTTTTTTTCTGCATTTCATTTGACATTTCTCAATTTCAGACTAACTCAATTTGAACCATGGAAAGATACACAATCGAGCAACGCGTTGGAGTTATTCAGAGTTATTATGAAAATGGGCGTTAAAATCAAAATGCAAATCAAAGAAAATCATCTTCAGTGATGAGGCACATTTTCACCTCAGTGGATTCGTCAATAAGTAGAATTGCCGCATTTGGGCGAATGATAATCCAAGAGTGATTGTCGAAAAACCAATGCCCCCACAAAGAGTGACTGTTTGCTGCGGTTTATGGGCTGGCGGCATCATCGGGCCGTTTTTTTTCCAAAATGGGGCCGGTCAGGCAGTTACTGTGAACGGTGTTCGCTATCGTGAAATGATAACGGTATTTTTATGGCCCTATATGGAAGATATGAATGTGGACGATATGTGGTTTCAACAGGACGGTGCCACTTGCCACACAGCTAACGATACAATGGCTCCTTTGCGCGACAAATTCAATGGCCGTGTTATCTCACCTGGTGGCGATGGCAATTGGCCGCCAAGATCATGTGATTTGACACCGTTGGATTTTTTTCTTTGGGGCTATTTGAAAGAAAAGGTGTACGTCGATAAGCCAGCAACAATTCAAGAGCTAAAGGATGAGATAATTCGGCACATTAACGGCATAGAACCTCAATTATACTTCAGCGTCATCGAAAATTTGGACCATCGGATGGAGGTGTGCCGCAGAGGTCGCGGCGGGCATTTGGCCGATATTTTGTTCCATACATAATTGAACCGTACCAATATTATCATAACAAAAAGAAATGACAATAATTACCTAAATAATTTGTGTTTTATTCAAAATCAACATCGGCCCTTAAAATTTAACCACCCTTTATATGCAACTTCATGATGGATAAAATGCTAACGGTGAGCGGTTCATAGACAATATTACTTCGAGTGTTGGTTCGTTTAAGTGGCCGATGTGTCTCAAATCGGGTACAAATAGCGCAGTTGCGCGCCGTTTTGATACCACACCTCGACCATGGTTGTTTGGTTAGCTCAGTCCAGCCTGTGGAGTTTAGGAAATTGATTATGTTAGATATGTTTTGGTTAGCTATCTCGGAGAGGTCACTAAGGTAGGGTTTGCTGAACGCGATATATCTTTGTTTGACCAGTGCCGGATAGCCACAGGGAAAGTGAGGCAGACTTTCCTCTGAGTGGGTGTCGAGGCAACTGCGACAGTGTGGGTTGAACGATATTCCCAGTCTAGCAGCGTGGATGCTATAGGCCAGTGCCCCGTGCTTACAGCCACCAGTCTAGCGATTTCTTTTGAGGAGGTCATCAGTCCTTCTTTTAGTGTAGGAGGAGGGCCAGGTTTTCCTAAAGACTTTGAACTCAGATGACCTAGTCCACATACTACTAGCTAAGGACAGGAAGTGTTGATAGGTGGCGTGTACTTTAGTGCAGCCCGATTGCCAACAAAGATGTTGTTTTCTCTGTATTTCTCTATTGCCAGAAAATCTGCTTGGAAGACACTACATGTATCAGGGAGTCTAAAAGATTCCTGTTTATGCAGCGCGTAGAATCCAGCCCCAGTACCAGTGTCCATTATCGTCGGTGAAAAGTGCAATTTCGTGGTCATTGATAACGGCGTTCGAAAGCCACTTGTATCTCACTTGTCTCTCATCTTATATCGAACCCTATACTCAACCAATATCTCTCTGAAGATGGAAAGACTGTAGAGTCCAACAGGACGAGTTTGAGACTGATAGTGCAAACTTGCAAATTGCTACATTCCGTAGTACAGTGTTTGAATTGAAACCTGGTCACTTAACTTATTACATTTCGGTAATTATTCTCACTTTATCATTAAGTTGTTAAGAAATGCATTCGCCCGAAAATGAAGAAAATGTTGCGAATCTTCGTCACCCACCTCGTACCGACCCACAGCACTAACGTCCCTTCTTTTGAAGATCATGGAATACCTTGAATCGCGGAAGCTTCTTAATGACCGGCAGTACGGTTTCCACAGCAACAGGTCCAACAGGTCTGATAGCTTATATCACCGAAAAGTGGAACCAATCTTTGCACAATGCAGGCGAAAACAAGATCGTTGCGCTTGATATTTCTAAGGCATTTGAGAGTGTTTGGCATCAAGCTCGTTTGTCGAAAATGCGTGCATATGGTATCGATGAAACCCTTCTTTTGTGGATTAGAAATTAACTTTCGAACCGTTCTTTTGTCTGATATACACCAAATAAATGCTGGTGTATCCCAAGACTCCGTTCTGTCTCCGACACTCTTTCTGCTACTTCTAATCCAATCCATTCTTTCGCTGATGATCCGCAGGGCGCAACCCTTACGCTGACGAACCTTTACTTGTCTCGTTTTAGTAAAGGGTGATTTTTTAAAAGCTATAGGAAAGTTTTTCAAAAAAAAAACACATAAAATTCAGAAAAATGCATGAAATCTTTATTTGAATCGATATTACGGTTCATATAATTTAATGTTTGAAGATTATTTCATGCAAATGTTGACCTTGACTGCGCCTCAAATGGTCCATCCGCTTAGTCCAATTTTGGCATACTCTTTCCAACATTTCGGCCGGTATCTCACGAATAAATGCTTCAATGTTGTCTTCCAATGCATCAATTGAAGCGGGCTTGTCTGTATAGACATGAGCTTCAACATAGCCCCACAAAAAATAGTCTAAAGGCGTTAAATCGCACGATCTAGGCGGCCAATTGACCGGTCCCGAACGTGAAATAAAATGTTCACCGAACTCGCGCCTCAATAAGTCCATTGTTGCGCGTGCTGTGTGGCATGTGGCACCGTCTTGTTGAAACCACATGTCATGCAAGTCAAGCTCTTGCATTTTGGGCAAAAAAAAGTTGGATATCATCTCACGGTAGCGCTCACCATTCACAGTTACGTTACGATTCGCATCATCTTTGAAGAAGTACGGTCCATTGATGCCACCAGCCCATAAACCGCACCAAACTGTGACTTTTTCTGGATGCATTGGTAGCTCTTGCAATGCTTCTGGCTGATATTCAATCCAAAATCGACAATTCTACTTATTTACGTACCCATTGAGCCAAAATCGATTAAATCGATTAAACTGACCATAAAATGGAAGAAGCGCGAGATGAACTTTCTTAACAGAGCACGCTTTTTGATAATAAAATTCAATAATTTGCAAGCGTTGTTCGTTTGTAAGACGATTCATGGTTAAATTATAGACCAAACTAAAGATGTTTGACAGTGAAACAAAACACGAAACGTGCGTCAGCTGTTTAAGCCAGTGTTGCCAAAAAGATAATAGCTAAAAATCACCCTTCAGTTTCTGTTTCTGCTTCTCCCCCCTAGAAATGCTGCCATTGCTCCTCAACGTCCAACTGCCGTTTTCATTAAAAATGCGTGGGAAAGAAAAGCCTCGAATCGCTGTAAGCCAAAAAAAAAATATTGTTCACTGTTTTTCCCCTGCAAACGATTATTCTTTCCTAACTTTCTTCACTCGTTCTACAAATTAGATGATTAAAATCACTGCCCTACAAAAAAAACGGTCACTGCACTATTGCTTTTCCCTCTTCGACGCACCAAGCATTGTCCACGAAGACAGATTGCGACTGACGCGGATGGGTCTAGCTGTCCTCAGCATCGGCTGTTTTTTCCAATTTGCCATCCAATTCAACCGGAGGGACTTGGAACAAACCGAAGAAAAAGGAGAGGAAGCACTGCCACAGGATTCGAACCTTAGCCCCCGAGATCCTAGCTAGTGCTAAAACCACCGACCTAAGACCACCACTAGCAACAAATCAGCTCAAAACCATTGAGGTAACACTACGTCCCCAGCTAATAATCTGAAACTAGGCGAAAACCTTTAGTGGCCACCCTGTATTCCATGTGCGGACCGCATTTTCCAACTCCCTCTCTCTCGTGTGCGGTTATGATCTGTGAATTTGCTTGACATTACCCGACGTACACAACGGATTCTATGGGTTTCGCCTTTAACAGTCGATTTCTGCTACAAATCGCTATCAAAACTCGCAACCTGGGGACTTTTCTTTCTCTCTCACGAGCGCCCAAATGCAGTTCCCCCATGCAGTACAATTTACTCAGTTTCCCACGCCTTCTTTAACAAATCTCAAATTATCATGTACCTTCAAATGATTAGCCCGCTTACGATTTAGCAGTCAAGACTAAAAATAAACGTTCCGCAGCGCATGCTTGGTATGCCAACTTGTTTCGGCGAATAATTTGAATTTGAATTTCAAAATCTGCTGAATTCTTGCGCAGTGACAAGCACAAATTTTGAATACGTAAGCCGCACCAGAGCTGAACGAAGAAAAATGTGTTTAGCCGATTGTCGAGTCCAATTGAAAGGATTGGCTGCTAGAATAGACATTGCCAGAAAATTGGCAGTCCATTCATTTTAAGCGTGCGGGCTTATTGAAGTAAACAACTAAAGACAGCGCGGTGACTCCTAGTCTTTGTGCGCATCGACTTACCAGTGAGGCATTGTTAATCGCTCAAAACAAGTTAAACACAAACGAACACAGACATTCGCGGTTCCGTTTTTTTTTTTTTTTTTGTTCTTACAACCAATCCGACAACGGTGACAGCTCTTACAATCGATGAATAAACATGAGCCGAGCCAGAATAAGAGTCTGATCTAATCCCAGCTAATTCTTGGCCACTTCGAATTGTGGGAACAGAGGATCAACATACGATAATGACGATCATCAATCCCATATTCAGATGAGGAGGCTGAAATGGGATCCCGTCCAGTTCGCTGGAAACGAAAGGTTCGACGGATTATGTAAATGGGGAAATGGGGGAATGGGAGAATGATATTCAAATTGAACTTTCCCCTGAGCAGACGACCTTAACTTTCACTCCGAGGCGAGGATAAGATTCCCTTTCTGTGGGCACTCCTGTGCGCTTGTGCCGAATCTAGCCGATCTAGACTCAATTAGTCACCCGAATGGAGCGGATATCGATTTTGTATTCAGCCCATGCAAGGAACTCATTTAAGTCGCGTCGTTCCAAATTGATCCGGTATCGGTTCATCGCCAGAAATAATAGAAACCAGCAGAGTTGCTTGTACTCTCAGTGGTCACTGGACACTTTGGTCGACTTGATTAGCTTTTCTGTTTATTTTGGCACTTGCGCTGCGGTGGCATTCAAAGGCGAGGCTTAGTCATCGATTCAAATCATCGGATCGGGATCAATGATCTCCTCTCGGGGATTTCAAGACGATTTGTGATTTAAATAAAGGCGGGGTGCTCGAGAGATACATGCGAGTATGTGCGGCCAGCGTGACATAGAGTTGTCATAAGAAATTCAGATTCTTTCAAGATTGAATAAAGAAGTGACCAGCGGGGGCACGATGGCATCAGATGAGGACCAGGAACACCAACAGCGACTGTATCGAAAGCCACTCCTTGCGGAAATAACAAAACAAGTTACTCTGCCCATCGACCATGTTACCTGATGGGCCTGCGTTAATGACGGGGGAAGGAGAAGATTCAAAGTCAAGCACCTACCGCCTGCAGCTGGGTCTCTTGGATTGCTCAGTACCGAGCACAACCATCCTCGACTCCTGACTGTGGGCGACAACAAGAGAGAAGGAGAACAATCAAGGTGGCACACACAAACTGAGTTGGGGAAAAGATGGAGATAGAACACAAAAAACTGGACGCTAGCCGCTGTCCACAAATTGCTTCGCCCGTCCGCAATACTTTCAGGACACTGGCCGCTGCAACAAATTGCTTCGCCCGCAGTAGTTTCTGGACACTAGCCGCTGTCCACAAAGTACTTCGCCCGCCCGCAGAAGTTTCTGGACACTGGCCACTGCCCACAAATTGCTTCCCCCGCCCGCAATAGTTTCTGGACGCTGTCCACAAATTGCTTCGCCCGCCCGCAATAGATTCTGGACACTAGCCGTTGTCCACAAAGTACTTCGCCCGCCCGCCGAAGTTTCTGGACGCTGTCACAAATTGCTTCGCCCGCCCGCAATAGCTTCTGAACGCTGGCCGCTGTCCACAAATTGCCCGCTTCCTTTCCATTAGCTTCCCCACGGGAGTCTTTGGAACATCCGTCGTCGCTTACTATGATTTCCTTACTCCCTACTGCCACCGCCTTCTCGCAATAAATCAATAAGTTCCACACGTTATGGTCCATTCAATCTGTTGTCCTTCACTCTGCATGACTGTCAAGCAAATGTCATTCAAACCGAAATGGTGCCCCATCAAAAGCAACCAAAAAACTCAAAAGTCGCATTCTACCAACTCTCCCTTCACAACTCAAGTCTCAGAAGCCTCTAACTGAACGAGCAGAAAGTCGAACATTCTCCCTGTGGCCGTGCGGAGGGGCACATCGTCTTCATTATGTCAACCGTCTCTCCATGCACTCACCTGAGTATCTCTATCGCCACTTGTAATTTTTGAAATATTGACATTTTTCCCCCTCGGTGCTTCTAACTCGCACAGAAATGCAAAGCTCACAAGCCGCTAATTAAACGGGACGCTCCATGCCTGTCATTCTAATTACCCTTCAGTTCCCCAGTTCGTGCGACGTTAAAAATGCTTATCCTCAGACTCCACTTGGTGTAACGAAAAAAACGAAAGAAAAAAAAGTGATACCAACCAATCATTACCCTAATTAATCTCTTTGTCCACAGGCATCCTCATTCACACACTCCACGTCATGGTAGTTAACTTCAATTAGTCGCCGCGCAGATGGGCTGAAAGGCGCAACAAAAACAAAAACCGCATCCACATCGAACGTACAGCAACGCGATGCTTCTAACGGAAACCGATTTAACCCAAGATTTCCCTAGAGGCACAATCCAGCACACAATCGAACCTGAAGCCTGCACGAATCAAGTCATCCGCAGCAGGCACAGTGTCGATCGCATCGTGTGCGTGCGAGTGTTTGGTGGGCCTGTTGTTTTGCAATCCTGCGTTACCACCTGCGTCCAGCGTAATAGTTCAAATTGATGGGTCATTAATCTGCTGAAAGTCAACCCAGACCATTTTGGGAAGGCAGTCGGAATCGGAGTAAGTGGAATTTGCTGGATCAACAGTTGGTCAAAATATGGCCGCGAGCTGTGAGAATTCCAATTCCAATTCCAATGAAAATGATGAGAGATGCCTGATATGTGTGTAATTTCTTTTAATCGAAATCCGCGATGGCGGAGGGCAGCGTCTTTATGGGCGAAGAGCGTGCTGAAGAGCATCGTGGAACTTCACGTCAAATCGCCGTGGAAAATGGGTCAATAGGAAATGAAAAGTGAAATTTTATTAACTCACCGTTTTCCTTAGCAGCGTGTGCCCTTTCACCTCGGTCTTGTGTGCTCTCTTTGGTGCCTTCTAATGCGTTTCCATTCACGACGTGCGCACAATCATTTCAAGTGGTGTCTGGTTCCTTTCCTGAGGCTTGATGGAGCAAACGGAACGGAGAGGTGAGATTTATGGCTGGGACATGGAGCGATAGAGAGTGACTGCATTCGGAATTGTGCGTGCGAACTTTAAGGATCTGCGTGGGATGGCGCCTTGTGCAGCGGTCAGCGGTATGCGTGGGGAATCTACAACACATGGCGTGGAAGGGGTTCAATCGATTATTTTCACAGACTCTGCGTAACTGGCTTCATAGCGTGCGTCGTGCTCTTCTTATTTAGTATTATTTGACAAACCATCATGGGAAGGTCCAATCCTTCAAATTATTCAGCTTTACAATGAAAATGAGGGTTCCGCGGCAATAAAGAGTGGCTTTAGATGCCTGATACACACTTTTACACCCTTTTCCTTGCCGTTTTGGAAATAAAAAGGCTTCACCGATAAGCCAGCTACGATCCAGGACTTGGATGACAACATCGCTCGCTTAAGTACCAAGAGCACAGATCCAAAATTGGACCCTCAGCTTCGTCGTCCAGTTTCGTTTCCTTAGAGACCATGGCTGCATAAACGATTGCTATGCTCAGATCCCTCTTTCGCACAACTGCCTTGGATACCTGTATGCCCCCGGTACCCAAAATAGAGTCACCGTGTTTAACGAGGATATTTTATTCACCTTTTTTCTACACAACCTGACCAGTCCCTATATCAATATATCATATGCTAAGGCTTTCGGAATATGCACCTTGGCTATCGTAAATTATGGTGGTTGACTTGTCGCTTACATTACAGATCGCTTCAGCGCTACCACCGTGTCATGTATAGCAACGACTTCCGCTTGAAAAGGCTGTAGTCGTCAAGCAGCCATCAGTCCAGGTGTAGGACTGGTAGATGGAAGGCCATTTTCGCCCTTTTTTGGCCTTTTTCTTATCAATCCATCTCGTTCGAGGCTGATCTCTGTTGCGTTGCCCCCATGGCTCAGAATCGAATACTCTTCGAGCCGGAGCTGTGGTGTCCATCCGCTCTACTTGACCTAGCCATCTTAAGCGTTGGATCCGAAGACACTTAACTAGGTGTATGCCGCTATACAGTGTATGCCGCTATATGCCGCTATACGCACGTAGGACTTTTCTCTCAAAACGACCAAGAGCTTCTGTATCCGCTTTCAATAGCGTCCATGTCTCCGCGCCATAGATTACGACAGGGATGATCAGAGTGTTATATAAACTCAGCTTGGTCTTTCGAGAGATGCCTCAATTGCCTCTTTAGCCAACAACAGCGATTGACAAGAGCAATTCTACGCTTGATCTCGTCACTGGTGTTGTTGTCCCTGTTTATTGCAGAGCCGAGGGAGATGAAGTGCTTGACTACCTCAAAGTTTCTGCTGCCCATTATGACGCTCTGTCCGAGACGTCGATGTTGTGCGTTCTTCCGTGGTGACAGCATGCACTGATTTACTGCCAGCCAGACCCATTTTAGCCGCTTCCACTTCAATGCCAGCAAACGCCTCATTGACGGCTCGCTGTGTTCGTCCAGTCACGTCAATGTCGTCCGCGTAAGCAAGCAGTTGAAAGGACTTTTTGGAGATCGTGGCTCTGGTGTTGGCGTTTGAGTTTCGCACGATCTTCTCAAGTATGATGTTGAAGAAATCAGATGACAGCCTTTTTTTGACATTGAAGGTCTCGGTGAGTTCCTTACCGACCCTGAGGTGCAGCGAGAGTTCTCCATCGTCATCCCACATAACCTGACGAGTTTGGCAGGATTGTCAAAACTAGACATGGGGCTGTACAGCTCGTCTCTCTGCACGGTGTCATGTGCGGCCTTGAAATCGACGTATAGGTGGTGGGTGTCGATCTGAATCTCTTGAGTCTTTGCCAGGACTGTCGTAGTGTGAAGATTTCGCCGATGGTGGACATTCCCGGCCTGAAACCGCACTGACGAGGACCTATCAGATTATTGACGAATGGTTTCAGACGTTCACACAAAACGGCCGAGAGGATCTTGTTAAGGAAACTGATCTCTCGATAGCTGGCGCAGTCAAATGGGTCTCCTTTCTTGTGGACGGGACAAACGACGCTGAGATTCCACTCATCGGGCATGCTTTCCTCCGACCATATGTTACAGATGAGCTGGTGCATGCGCCCAACCAGATCGAAGCCGCAGGCCCTTTGAAACGGTTCCAAGATCGAGTTCATTGTCATCCCCTTCGAATCGTTCGAGCGACATGCAACCTAAACGACTAACTGTCAGCTGACAGCAGACATGATGAAACTCATTTTCGTCTTGATGACTTTGTTAATCGTTGAAATTTGTCAGTTAATGGAGCACGACACCGCGACATGATAATTCAATTTGTGTATGCCTAAACTGCCACACGAGTGGATGGCTGTGAACGACATATGATTTCAACAAGAAATGCCCATGAGACAGATTCGTCACTGCATGTGTCATTTTGATGTCATTCAAGCCGATTTGCTATTTTATGCATCCTCTACTGTTTATTTTATATTTCATAATTTTAACTAAAGCACGTGTTCTCCATAAAATCTTAGGGCTCCCTTTAAAAATGGATACAATAAATGTATATACAGGGTGGGCCAAATAGAAGTTTCTTTTTCAAAACGCAATAAAATTAACAGAATTAAATTTGTTCCATGTATTATGGCTTCATTAGTAAGAACAAACTTACTTACTCACTTACCTATCAGGCCGGCGACCCATGGAGGGTCCGAGCCTGAGCAATTGCTGCCTTCCATCGTTGACGGTCCTGGGCACGCTGCCTCCAGTCATCAAGACCAAGCTGTCTTGCGTCCGCGATTACTTGGTCTTTATACCGGAGATTCGGTCTTCCTGTCCTTCTCGAACCAGTAGGCTCGGATTCAAAGACCCTCTTTGCTGGAGCATTATTGTCCATGCGCTCGATGTGGCCGAGCCAGTGCAGTCGACGGATTTTTGACTTTCGAACTACATCCACATCCTGGTACAGCTCGTAGAGTTTGTCGTTATGTCTTCTCCTCCATTCGCCTTCCTCGCAAACGGGACCATATATCCGTCGTAGAATTTTTCTTTCGAAGGTACCAAGGATCAGCTCTGCAGTTTTGCTTGGCGTCCAGCTTTCCGCTCTATAGAGCAGGACTGGCAAAATAAGAGTTTTGTAGAGCATGATTTTGGCCCTTCGAGTCAGGAGTTTTGAGCTCAGTTGTTTTGGCAAACCGTGGTAGCACCGGTTGCCAAGGGCAATTCTACGACTGATCTCCACTGTGATGTGGTTTGTGGAGTTCACGTTTGCCCCGAGGTAGACAAACTCCTTGACTACCTCGAAATTATAGCGCCGATCGTGAAATTTTGTCCAAGATGGTGTGTGACGGAACGTTTTTTGGTCGACAGCATATATTTTGTTTTGTCCTTTTTCACCTTGACACCAGTTCGTTTCGCCTGTTCTTCAATCGCCGTAAAAGCCTCCACTACGGCACGTTGAGAACGCGCGACGATGTCGATGTCATCTGCGTACCCCAACAGTTGGACCGACTTGGAGAAGATGGTGCCTTACGTGTTTACAGCTGCCCGCCGAGTACCAGATTGTAGAAGTCACACGACAGCGCATCTCCTTGCCGAAATCCAGTGCAAGTTTCAAACAGCTCAGAAATCCTAGTAAGAACAAACATTCCCATTAATTATGAAATACAAAGTCGTTCAAGTGGCTACCTCGGCCGGCGTCGTCAATCAATGTCCATATTTGATTTTAATCATCAAATGCATACATATGAGTTCATGTGAAGATGCAAGTGTTCATAAGAATGTGCACCTTCCATTCACCATTCATGACTGCAGGTGATCGTAACGAATTATAGATAGAATCACCAAAGATAAAATCACTGTTAGATGTAATCTGACGAACAAATAATGTGTGCGCATGGTTGACCACACCGTTGACCACACAAAGTCGTAACGATAATTACAAATCCGCTAGTGATTGCCGTGAATCGAAGATAACTTCTGAATTGATCGTAAAAGGGTTCTACAACCGGTCATTACATGTACTTACGTTGAATGATCATTTAAATTGGAAATAATTGCTGGTGTGTATAAAAATAAATAAGCGGAACATCTTAGCGCCACCGATGAGTGTATGATTTAACGAAAATTATTATGCATTATTACGTTTTATTTGTAAAATGTGCATTTATCGATTGAGGCAGTTGATTGAGTAATAATGGGTGCTGTGAATTCGTCAATTCTGATTAGCGTTTAAACAAGACGAAGGTAATTGAACAGGTTCTCATCGTCGTTCAATTGCGTCATCAGGTGACTTGGTTGGCCACAAGATCGAGATCATTGTCACCCTTTTGCAGAATAGTCTCGAATCTATTTAGGGTGTGACTACCACCAGAAGTTGGAGATTCCTTTTCAGAATTAGGAGAAACCATTATCTTTCCAACGCTGCTGTATAGGGCTTACTAAGAAAAACGACCAAAAGTGGTCATTGACACATCGATCCATAAAAATAATTATTTGGACGGCCCCACAGTCTGAGGTGGACCCTTCAACAGCACCTACCAACTACGCTACGGCGGTCACCATATATGTTCAGAAGCTGAAGACAGCGATTAACAATGTTCCACTTAGCATAATTAAGTAAAAGTGAACGAAACTCAAAGAAGGTGTTTCTAGCAGCTTTTTCTTCACGTTCTTTCACAGAGAGTGATTAATATCGCATCGGTTTATCTACAATATAAGTAAGCAAAAGTGAACGAAACTCAACGAAACTGAGTGAATTGGTTAATATGGTCACAAAATTTCTGTGTATTCGCTAGATTGCTTAAGTTGAAGTAGATGTCCATTATGATTGGTGAGTTTCAGCTTTGTTGATTTCTGCCAGCTGAGTAGTAAGTTTTCATATATTTTCTGGCCAGAGCCTGAAGTGCTGTACTACTTCCAAGGGCAATCAACTACATGGCTCTTGTTAAAACAATGCCCTTCTACGGTTGCCTGCAGAACGGATTATGCTTCTTATTCACTTTCCATTTGGATAAATTTGTTCACTTTTTTGGTACCTGGTAGAAACGTGAGTTTAGGGAAAAGAACTTGCGGGATCCCGTCCCAGTGTGGCTCAAAGTGGGAAACGATTCGTCTGTTCGTCAATCCTGCGCTTTTACAGATCACTGACGTAGGCTTGTGCATTTTAGTTCAGTCCATAGAGCGCTCAGTTTATTCAAATCGGTGAAATCTGTTAATTGAACTAGTTCGTTCTTTTAGATCATTTAGTTCAATTTAGTGCAAGGCTCAGGAACTCACTGCCACCGACAACACAAAGATGCTCGATGCTTGTGCTGCGGTAGTTGAACAAAAACCACCCCGATGTACACAATACCCACACACACACAAAGCAAAGCAGTCAATTTAGTTCAGTTTAGTTCGCTTTAGTTCAGTTATTCTTAGTGAATAACATCTATGCTGAGTTTGTTGAATTACTGAACTAAATAAAATCAAATAAAATGACATTGTGAACTAGTTCACTTAGTTCACTTGTAAGAGTTCTTTTCTGAACTAGTTCGTTCTTTTAGTTCAGTTATTCTTACAGAATTACATGTGTGCAGAGTTTTTTGAACGACTGACGTATTTGTGAACTAGTTCACTTGTTCTTTTATGAACTAGTTCGTTCGTGAACTACAAAAGCCTACACTGAAGTCTAAAGCACGCAGAAGTCTTTCCTGTGAAAATGATTGTGGTTCCGTAATGTCTACTCCTGCAGCATTGCCATTGTCTGCTAGAAGGGCGTAATCTACCACACTTCCAAGTCATGCGAGAGCAATGAATCCGGTCAATGGCTCCGGCGATCGGAGCTTGATACCCCATCCCGATCGTTATACGCCTTAGTCCTTTCTAGGAGCATTTCCTATTCTTCTTCTTCTAGTGGCGCTACAGTCCGGGGTGGACCTGGGCCTCAAGCTTCTCCAGATGGCACGATCTTTAGCCAGCTGCCTCCAACTTCGAGCGCCAGGTTGGTTGAGGTCCTTCTACATTTGTGTGAGCCATTTGTTCCGTGGGCGTCCTCTACTGCGTTGTGCCACTGGTTCGGAGTCGAATACTCTTCGGGCAGGAGCAGTGTTGTCCATGCGCTCTACATGACCTAGCTGTCTTAGGCGTTGAATCAGTAGACGCCTGTTGTTGTTGAGCCTAGTCAACGCAAACAAGACCAAAGATGGAACGCACAGCTTTTCTTCATCTGCTTTTGAGACTGTCGAGGCTTCTGCGCCATAGAGCAGGACAGGGATGATCAGACATTTCCTCACTTAGACAATATCTAACAGTGTTAGCGCTCAACTTACACACCGTCCAGCTCATTGCGCGACGGAACCATTTGGACGCTTTTTTTTACAAATTCCTTTGTGTGATCCCTTTTGTCGCACGTGCCTACAACATTGGAAAATGGGCGACGAATCTAGCGTGCGTAAAAGCCGCCAAAGCAGGATCTCTTCCCAGACCCAAGCACATTCGCAAGCAATCATCAATCCACATCCAGCACCCAAGCAAAAATAGAAAATCGTTCATTTCCCTCTTTAGAATTTTAAATAGAGCAGCCGCTTCAATTGCTTGTGTGCGTATGCAAACCCATACGAAAGCGGCTTTGCAGCAGTCCGCTTTGACACTCCTTTCTTAAGAAGCCACCGGTGAATGCAAAAAGTTCATCGACCATTCGATCACAATTAGAGAAGAATGAGATTATACTTCGAAATTTCACACAAAAGCAGCCCCCCATTGTGTGTGTAATCAGACGCGAGACGTCTGTGTACTCGTATCATTGGACTATTATTGAGAAGTTCGTTCCAGATCACTCACGTATTTATCTTGAATCAATAATCTGAAAAGGGATATTCTGCCCCAAGTGCGCACTCATCCCACAGCGAGAATGACAAAAGCAAGTGTGGATTTGCCACAAGAAGGCCCCAAGGCCATTTCCAATCGATGCTTTGATGCTTTCTAAACTCCTTGAGGTAGTCCCGTAAAAAGATCCCATTCACTGTTTGCCCAGTAGTGGTGTGTCAGTGTGTGCCATAGAGTGGTCTGTATCTTCGCAACCACGCTGTGCGGTGGTACTCTCTATTTGACCAGTACGTGCAAAGTGCGAGACGGCGCGGCGGTCAGATCTAGCGAATTCAGGTTTCTGGAGTTGTCACTGTGTGCCACCTCTGGAATTGTGAACGTGTAAATATTTACCAATTCAGATGGCTCCTAGAATGGCTTTTAAGTGAAAATTAAGAAGGTATGTAAGAGCGAAGCCGTTACAAGCTCCAAGCGCCGCCGCACCGCAGCACCACCGCACCGCACCGGCAATAGAGACCGGAAAAAAAAATTCGCAAACGCTTGCGAGCATGACCTTTAAATTTATGCAAACACGAATTGTGAGGATACTTGAGCAGAGAAAAAAAGAAAACACTTTTTGCTGTGGGAAATTATAAGGCCATCGAACTTGCGGCGGGCATGCATGGTTCTTGAACTTGACTATTGTGACAAACTTTCGTGATTTACACTCGCCAACTCGGGCCGTTGAGTGGCTGCTTAGTTTTATTTATTGGCGGTGCTGGCCGCACTTATTTACGTGTGTGCAGGTATTTCGATATTCGAATATGCCACTAATGTGCTCGATTCGACGCCAGTTCTGTGGTTTCTGATGACTTTGAAGGGGAAAGTTTATTTGTACAAATTGTACAATCAGCATTTAGTTTGGCGTGACTTGAGGAAAATTGACAGCGTTAAGAAAGTGGTTGAATTTATCGAATAATTGCAGCTAAAGCTTAGAAATGCTGTAAATTTGTTTAAGAAGCCTGAGGTCACTGTAGTTGGCGGAGAGCACTCTTCCTCTTCCTCGTAAGTCCCGACTTATTTTGCGGACTTATCATTGTGCTGACGCAATAATTGAAGCTAATGGTGACCGGAAATCCGGATTTTGGCCAAAAAAATCATGTTTTCTGACGGGTCCCATTTTTGGGGCTATGTCAACAAGCTAAATTGCCCCGCACTGGAGCGACCACAATCCACAAGTGTTCGAGAAAGCATCAATTAATCCACACTGATTGACTGTTGGCGTGGTTTATGGGAGGGCGGCATCTTCGGACCTTATTTCTTTGTAAATGAGGAAGGAAACACCGTTATCGTCAATGGTCTCAGGTATGGAGCGATGTTAACCGACTTTCTGTGGCCAGACCTCGAAAAAATCGATATATCTGAGCTGTGGTTCCAACAAGACGGCGCTACATGCCATACTAGCGACGCTACGGTTGAAGTTTCGGAGAAATTTGGCGACTGGGTTATCTCACGGAGAGCGTTCATCAACTGGCTGCTGTGGATTATGCGACGATTATTTCTGTTATCTGGGGTTACGCCATGTCCTTAGTCTGTGATAATAAGCCATTAACCTTAGACGAGCTCAAACAGGCGAACATCTCATCTCATCTCGTTTTCAGTGGCCCGCATGATCCACTAAAGCACAAGAGATCTCCAGGCCACTCAATCCTCCGCCATCGACTCTGTCTCATAGGGAATTATGCCCAAGCGCAACCATGCGAGTTTTTGCAGTCCAACCACCTTATATAGCGTCTGCCAAGTGGCGGCTTACCGGATGGAGTCGCATTCATGTCACTGCTCGGCAGTCGTGATGATGGGGGACATTCGTGCCACTTGATCAAAGAATCGATGCATATTCCTTTCCGTTCGAAGAAGGAGCTACTCCACATTGAGTTCCTCGCGTACTGCCGTCATTCTCGTCCCATCACGGCGAGTAATGCCCACAAGAGCACCAAGAAATCTCAAGTGTCTGATCAGAGTCTTACTTCTGTTATCATGATTCGGGCCCGACAAGGTTGAACAGGCTGAGCGGCCCCTGATTAAGGGCCAACTGAAAAGGAAAAGATGCAAAGAAACTCCTAAACAGGTCGAAGGCTCAAGTGTCGCCCCCCTTTGGCAGCAGTGAAAAGAAACAAGAGATCACTCCAACCGAAACCGATCCAGGAACCAACGCTGGCTCCCTTTCCGCAAAATTGCGCAGGATCAAGAGGAAGAAGGCATCATATGCTCCTCGTCCCGCTGCTGATGGTTCTTCTCGCACACAACTTTCACATGGACGGAGGCTGGAAGACTCGGGAAGATACACCAACAGAAGTATTCCCACTCCTGGTGGTAGTTCCTCCGAAACCTATTGCGATCCTAATGCCCACGAACTGTACTGTGAAGAACAGATGGCAGCGGTGAAGTATTTGTGTCTGTAGCGTGGAGCTACTCTCAGGACCTGAACCTCCACTGGGACGACCTGCACCTTGGTTACGGATTCCATCGATGGTTGGAGCTCACAAGATCGCATCCGGAGATAGAAGAAGTAGACAGACCAGCACAAGAACACATCTGCTACAGTTTGTGTTTAAAGACTGAATGGCCGTCAAAAGAGGACCATAAATCCCATTCTACTGCTGTGTCCAGAGTTTACCTCGAGGAAGTCGGTCGTATGCCTTTTCCGCAAAACTTCCTTTTCGAGTACCATTCTTAAAGTGGGAATCTGCTTGGTAGTACTATTGCTGGGACGAAAGCATCCCTGTTGATCCTCCATCCTGGACTGGACCGTAGCTCTAGAAGGCGCCTCCAACGCCTTAGCGTAGACTTTCCTGGGGAGACTTAAAAGAGATATGCCACCGTAGTTGGAGCAATCTCTTTTCACTTGATAAGAGGGACAATCACCCCAGTTTGCCACCGCGTTCCCAGGCCATCTTAATGACACGGGAGATCCATAAAACTCCCTCCTTACCCATTGTCTGAAGCAGTGTTGGTCGGATTTCATTCACATTGGCGAGGCCAACATTCAAGACCGCACATTTTGGGACTAGTCATTCAAAATTGGATCCACCGACAGTGTAGTCGACGTGCTGTTCGCACGTAATGGTTTAGCCTATCATTCTTGTCTGGCCACCTGTACGTATAAACTGACAACATCTTGGTAGCTTCCGGTATTCAGCAAAGAGACCAAGAATTTCTACGAAATTCGATTTGTTTCGTATCCTCGCCCGCCTTTCCACAAAAGCACATCAGTCCAAGTGATCAGCTAAAGCAGAAAAGCAATACTTTTCCATTCGGTTTTATTGGAACCTTTATCGCCAAAGGATGCAATCTAATAATCCATCAATAATCGCGGATTGTGTCTTCCCTTGCCGGTCCGGTGGCCCTTTTAGTGCCGTCAGTTTAAGTTCTTTTAGTCGTGTTTTTTTTTTTTGTTTCTTGTTCCGTCGGTTACCAAGGTTTACGAGTGGAACTTACCTCGCACATGTGGTCAATCAGACATAATGGCCTGTTTTATGTGAGGGCCAATGGCTCCTTTCCCTATTTCCACTGACCTTCATCCGTCACGATGATAACTGCTGCAATGGAACAGTCTCTGCAGAATTCTAAGAATTCGATGCACCGAGCAGCGATCGCCCTTGAAGTTCAAGGTTTGCAGCGATGTTGTGTGGCCTCAGCAGACCTTGACGACTGCAGTCTGCAGTTACGGTAAGAACCGCATGGATGCTTCATTTACTTTAAGTATCCATGTAGCCAGCTCGATTAATTGTTGGGGGATAAAATAGACGTTTTCTGTTGTTTTTCTTTTTTTTTTTTTTTTTGTCTTCTCTTATAAATGACTTTTAGTGATCTTGTGATACGAGTGTTTCCCTCATTAACCGCTGCTGGTCTCCAGCTGGTGCATGCTCCGCTGGGGAATGGAGATGCATGCATGCGGCTCTCTATTACGCTGATAAATAGTGTTTTGAGTGTTTTTTTATTGAATGCTGCTGCCGCAGTGCGGCTAGCTTTGGTCAGTGGTCAATGAGGGAGGAAAAAAAAGAGGAAACAATGGAGCCGACCAAACGAGCACACATTTCTGGAAGTTGTTCGAGTTGGATAAAGCAGATCAATACAATGAGTGAAAATTGGAAAAATTGTTAGGCTATCAATTATCAGCAGTTTTTTTTGTGGGGAGGCAGACCATTAGCTGGGACACAAGCTTCGGCACGCAGACCGTCTCTGTGGGACATCGTTGGCGGCAAGATCGCAAATGAGCAGCCGATCAGCTTGATTGATTGGCTTCACAGCTCCACTCCGGCCCGGTTTGCATCTCCCTTTCAGGGGTACTCCCACATGCTTGGACTTGATCATCCCGGTTCCTCGGGGAGCCAACTTTTCTATTGTGGAAAAGCCATTATCCACGAATTGACTAATGGCCTTGGATAATTGTGGAACAGTCACTGCTGATAAAGAAAAAAAAGGGAAACATTCTTCACACGAAGCACATGTTCCTACGTTGTATGAACGTTCTGGTGGATGTCGCTACGCGGTGGACGTTGGTCGAGCGAACGACTTTTGGTTATATGCAATTTTTTCAATCTCAATTTGACAGATAATTTAATAGCATTAATTAAGTACGAATTCGAGTAAAAGTACATCGGGACCGCCTCTTCTGGCGTAATCTGTTGGTCCACATACAGGGTGGGCCATCTAGTGGTTTTTTTTCAATCATAGGTTATTTTGACAAGGACAATTGTTTGCCGCTCGAAATCTTGACAGAAAGTCAGTATCATACCTCCGCGGAAGGAAGTGAGTCGCTTTACGCGTGAACAACGTTGGGAAATATTGAAAACTTATTTTAAAATTGAGTGCTGTGTAGCCTAAACAGTGCATTTTCTGCAAAGAAGAAGTTTTAGTCGAAATGAAGCACCAGCGACGCGACTGCTGTACGCAAGTTTGTCCAAAAAGTTCGTGAGACTGGTATGCTAGAGGACAACACGCATGGTACCTGCCGTCGTACCAAGAGCCGTGGCCGAGGGTCTGAGACTCAATTCACCGACATCAACTCTTCATCGATCTCAACATTTCACGCACTAGCCTGAGTCAAATTCTGCACAAAGTTCTCGGATTATTCGCGTACAATGTCCAATTCACTCAGCAGTTGAAGGCACGCAACCACCCGCTTCGCAGTTTGGGCCTTAGAGAAGCTTGAATTGGACAACGATTTTGGGCGAAAAATTATCTTTTCGAGACGCACTTTCATCTCGGCGACTACGTGAACAAATAAAATTGCCGCAGCTGACTCAGACAACCCGCACGTTATTGTCGAGAAGCCAATGCATCCACATAGAGTGACAGTTTGGTGCGGATTGTGGAGTGGTGGCATCATTGGACCATTTTTCTTCGAAAATGAGGCTGGGAACAACGTTTCGGTCAACGGTGGGCCTTACAGAGCCATGTTGACCGACTTGTTTTGTACTGAAATTGAAGACATGGATTTAGACGACCTCTGGTCCATGTAGGATGGCTCGCCAAGCCACACAGCCTACGCCACAATCGATCTTTTGTGCACCATTTGCCCAAATCGTGTTATCAGCTGTCTTGGCGATGTCAATTGGCCGACTCGGAGCTGCGATTTGACCCCATTTGGATTTGGTAGGGAACCGTGAATGACCGATCGTATGCCATCAATCCGGAAACGATTCAAGAACTTAAGGCTAATATGATCCAAGCAATCCTTGAGCTACAGCCCAAAACCATCAACACAGTCGTGGAAGATTGAGGTGACAGAATGCGCTATTGCGAAACCAGACGAGGCAGCTACGTGAACGACATTGTATTTCATAATTAATGGGAATGTAATTCTTACTAATACAGCTATAACACATAGAGAAAAATTTAATTTTGTTCATTTTATTGCATTTTTTAAAAGAAACTTGTATTTGGCCCACCCTTTACATTCCCATTCTCAAAGAAGTTGCATTCAAGAGTTGCTTTCATACTCAAATACAACAAGCTCACTGATGCCAACAGATAAATCGAGAAATTTCTACAATCGAACATTAGTAAGCACCAACCATTCTCTCGATTGTAAATTGTAATGAAATAAATTCTCGTGAATTCGATTCGATTTTCATTGGAGCCGAGTCAATCGACAATCGAATTAAATTTTTAACAATTGTCAATTTATTCGATTAAATTGATCCATCGCTAAATCTTTTATGTCACTGAATTTTCAAAAACAAACGACGTCTACTACCAAAAGTCTGTTCCACTTAATTTGGACGAGGATGAACAAGAATTCCGTCCCTTCGACTTAGACGAGGTCAAGATAGCGATATCTAGACTGAAGTCAAACAAAGCTGTTGGATCGGACGGACTGTCCGCGGAACTGTTCAAAGCAGCTGGAGATGATCTGGTTGGGTGCATGCACCAGCTCATCTGTAACATATGGTCGGAGGAAAGCATGCCCGATGAGTGGAATCTCAGCGTCGTTTGTCCGGTCCACTAGAAAGGAGACCCATTGCGCCAACTATCGAGGGATCAGTTTTCTTAACAAGATCCTCTCGGCCGTTTTGTGTGAACGTCTGAAACCATTCGTCAATAATCTGATAGGTCCTCGTCAGTGCGGTTTCAGGCTGGGAACGTTCACCATCGGCGAAATCTTCACACTGCGGCAGATCCTGGCAAAGATTCAAGAGATTCAGATCGACACGCACCACCTATTCGTCGATTTCAAGGCCGCACATGACATAGAGACGATATACAGCGCCATGTCTAGTTTGGACATCCCTGTCCAACTCGTCAGGTTGTGTGGGATGAGGATGGAAAACTCTCGCTGCTCCATCAAGGACGGTAACGAACTCACCGAGACCACGGGCTGTATAGCGTCATGCACCTAGTTAAGCGTCTTCGGTTCCAACGCCTAAGATGGCTAGATGGTGTCCATCCAACCACAGCTCCGGCCCGAAGAGTCTTCGATTCCGAGCCATTGGCGACAGAGGACGTCCTCGAACGAGATGGCGCACACAGGTGGAGAAGAACCTCAACCAACTTGGTGTGCGCAATAAGAGGCAGCTGGCGATAGATGGTGCTGGCTGGAGAGGCTGCTTTGGTTGAGGCCCCGGTCCATCCTGGACTGTAGCTTCAAACAGACAAGAACAAGTAGACTACCAAAAGTCTAATATCGACTTCATGTATAGGGTCCTTTAATTCCACTTATTGTTGTTTCTTGGCCCTTTTTTCCAAGCACAATTCAAAGAAGTGTTATAACTGACAAACTGTGTTACACAAAGTAAGAACACAAACGAGAGTGAGGAGCTTTTTCATTTAAATTTCTTAGAAAATGATGCCTTTCTTCAAATCGTCTTCTTTTATTTAATTGCAAAGTGTTAAGTCCCCAGCCAAGTTACTGCTAAAGAAGCTAGACAAAGGCGCCCATCCGATGACGCAAAAACGCGCCATAAACACATCCATTCAATAAGATTTGTCCAAATAATTACTTTACATTGAATGAATTCCGCGTTTGGCAATTGAAAAGACCCGCCTGCTTATGGCTTTAGTTCCCATTATAATACCGAGACGATAGGGCTTCAAATTACATTCTCATTAACCTTGGGATGAGTCTACTGCGAGACACAACGCGATACATTTAACATCTTTGACTCAGAACTTGTTTACTTTGATTTTGATAAAATTAAATGAATAATTCAAACGTTCCTCGTAATTTCATTAGAGAGCCCACCCAGACAGACCTCTTTGTTGAGAATTGTTAAATAATTGATAACGTACTTACGCCGTAACAGCTTAGACTGATACTTAGTTTGCCGATACTATGGTCTGCATACTTTGTTATGACAGAACTTGTAGAAGGTGTATAATCACTCAATTGTTGGGTTAGGTTAGTGTGACTGCCACAAAGAAGTTCCCACAACGACGTGTTGCCGGAAAGCCGGTTTCAGAGTTGCGCCTATTTGATCTGGGAGTTCTCTCTCTTTTTTTTTTCCTTGGTGAATCTGTCAAGACTTTGTATAGGCGTCCTACGGAAAGCCTCTGGCTTATGTTGCTTCCGCGTCAGCGTTTCTTGCATCTTCTGCAGAATTAACATCAATATGTCGTAACTGCCCAAGAGACAGTGTCAAGTGATGACGTTTGTAACAGAATTGTGGAGGTTCCCTGGTATTTTGACGTCTAGTAAAGGTTAACAATAAACAATCGACATGAAGCTAAAGTCAAGGACCACCACGGGATCACCAGCAATCAGATCGCCTAGACAAGGATCAGAGGTGGTACTCTCACGACCTGAATCTGCACTGGGTCTGCCTGCCTCCTTGGTTAGGAACGATGGTTTGTGGACCTCTCGAGAGCACAAACGGAGGTGGCATTACTCCCCAGGAAGTAGACAGACCAAGCGTATGCACCCTAACGTCTGTAGGAAAACCGCGTCACTCTTGTTATCTCCTGACAGAAAGGAGTGCGATGACTTACCAGCGTACTAACGGACCACTACACCTTTGTCAAACACTTAAATGTGCTTGGCCTACGCGATGAAACTCTCTGCGACGCCTGAGAAGAAGACGACGACAGGGCAGATCTTCCGTCTTGCCTTGGTTCGGATCAGGTGGCAATTATTCGGTGATATTAAGTTGAGTGCTGGCCTTCATCACAGAAGTGACAGCTGTTATTCCTCCGGAGGACCGAGAAATTTCAATAAATGTAGGTTGCTGGCTGGTAGTATAATGGACCAGTTTCTGAGTCTGAATGATCCAGTGTAGTGTTAAAAACCTCAGACAAAAAAAACATTTTAAATGTTAACACTCCCCAAACCCATTTTCGAACCGCTTCGATGCTTGTGCCAGATTCAAGCGGAGGTCCTGGCGGTCAAAGAAGCGGCCAAAATGATATCATAGTTGGAAATACCACCGGCTGATATTAACATTCTAATAGACAGTCAAGTGGCCATTAAAGCTATTTCGGCTATATCAAGTCCAAGCTGGTCGTAAAGACTGATGCGAAGAACTCAAGGTTCTCGGCACGCAGTACTCTATGCTGGATCCCTGGGCACAGGGACATAACCGGCAATGAGGAAGCAGATGAGCTTGCCAGGAAAGGGGCTGAGATCGACCCATCCCAAGCAATCCCATACATCGATCCACCTCTGGCAGATGTCAAGAAGAAAATGGACGATAAAATCATGGAGCTAGCAAATGAAAGGTGGAACTCGTTATCCGCTTGTGAGACTACCCGAATGCTATGGCAAAGGTTCAATAGCGCAAGAAGTGAAAAACTCCTCTTAAGCAGCAGAGAAGCTCTGAGCATGGTAGTCGGCGCGCTAGCCGGTCATAATCATTTGACATAACACGAAAACAAACTGGGACTTACCCAGAATACCATATGCAGAGGCTGTGGGGATGAAGAAGAACTAGAGGACACCACTCACTTCCTTTGTCAATGCCCCAGCCTCTGCCCATTGAGGCACAGAACACTGGAAGCATTTTTATTCCAAGTTCTTCAACCACTTACGGAAGCCCCACTAACATCTCTTTGCAGATTCATCTAGATTTCTGAATGGCTAAAATGGAAAACGTACCATAAGCTGAGGTCAAATCGTCGCATTCAACACCCTGACACGAAAAGGAGTAGGAAAGTGCAGGCTTTCATACTCTTTCGTCAAAGGCTCGAAATTCAACGGAATTGTGGAATTACCGGAGCGTCAGTTCAGTTTAAATGTCAATAAAAGGTAAGCTTGTGTCAAAACCGGACGGAAATCAGACAGAAACATCGTCAACATTCAAAGTGTCCCTAGTTGCTTCTGGGGAGTGATTGATTTCGCTTCCACTACAGTAAGCACAATTGAGCAAAAGTTAACGAAACTTAACGATACCTAGTGGAGTGCAAGGAACGGTACAAAATTCTTGTCCATTTGCGTGCATTTGCTCTATTGCTACTTAAGACTGCTTTCATTCATCATAATTGGGCCCTAAGCCTCCTCTTACATTTGTTTTAAATTGTCTAAACATCCCACATTGCAAATAAAATGAAGATGCATGTCCATTCGTTTGCTTTTAAATAACAATGTCAAGCATTGTCAACTGCCTCGCTGCATGTTTGTTTTCGTGGGCAAATACGATCCGTACGGCACCACTGACACAAGCTGGACACCCTTTACAGTGAAACGCGAATATTGACGCAATCGTACGCGGAAGTGACACTCCATCGGACGATCCAAAGCGTTAAAGCGTTTCATTTCAAAATGTCAATCAAACTCGTTGTGAATTTCGTCAATAATTGCATAGTTGAAAGCATAATTTCTGATTATTTGCGCATCCATTTCCGCATCGTTAGCGAGGTGAAAACATGGTACAGCCCCAACGCCTAACCCCCGACCCCAAATCTGTGTACTTCGTTCAGTAATTATCCAGACAAATGCAAAACAAAACAAAAACCAAACGAATAACCGAACCTCGCCTCTTTGTGAAATTGATTAATTTGTCAAGCTTTAGACAACAAATACGTGCGTACACACTCGTTGTGCTGGAGCGCGTCCAAATTTAATCAGACTCCATGACTCGTTTAGCGTGACTTAACCACTTAGAATATTTCAGTAATTGTGGCAACTCCTCTCCTCCACAGAGCACCTCGCAAAGCGAAGATGTTCTAAGATTTTCGTGTTGTTTTGCCTCCTGTTTCGGTTTTTTGTTTTCTTCATTTTAAGTGGCGAAGACCAGAATGGGTATCTAACGTTACGGCGAATATGACCTCACAATTATTTTTACAATTTTTTATCTGTTTCCGTCTAATTTAATCATCTTTGCGATGAGTCAAAGCGCGTTTTTCTCGAATCAAAGAAAACACGATAAGTAAACAAAACGGAACCTCGGCCAAGGTGTAACGTATTTAATTGGAAATGGTGAAATGTGTACGGGGCGCGGTGGTCGGCGCGCTGATTCTTTAGGGTTTCTTGACTTCTCTCGGAATTACGCAAACTGCAGTCATGACTGTTGTTACTCCTTCAGTTCGTTTTATAATTGAATGCGGTAATAACTGGGTATTTCCCCTCAAAATCGGCGGAAGAGGACGAGGGAGAGCTGTTTGCTTTTGCTATTTATGACGGGGCATCGTAAGATTTTGCTGCCGGATGTCGTCGGCATGTCGGGACGGTCGTCCTAATTTGTGTCTGACGAAGACGATGATCTAAACGTCATCAATTGAACATTGTTGTGGTCTATCCGTACTTAGTTCTTAGGCTGGCGACACATGGGGGGTCTGAAGCTGAGCTAATGCTGTCTTCCGGTGCTGAGTACGTTGCTTTCCGTCATCAAGACCAAGCCTCTCTTTCTTGAAACATCAGGATTGGATTCGAAGACCCTCTTAGCTGGAGTATTGGTGTACATGCGCTCCATGTGGACTAGTCGAAGTGCATTTCAGACTACATCCACATATATTTCTACATCTCGCTGAGTTCGCTGTCGTTTTTGTCGTAAATCAGCGTCCCATTTGACATATCTACATAAAACCGATGATTGTCGGATCCCATCACCTTGCATACGCTTGCGGGAAACCCTCGAAAGCAAACAGCGCTCTTTCGAGACTTATGTCGAATATCGGCGGTCCAAAGCAAGGCAAACGATTAATGCTTGCGAGAGTTGTCGTCTCCATACAGCGGGGCACAGATCACAGGCTTGACGTCGCGAATAAGAAGTCGCACATGAAAGGAATGAAATCTTTGTATAGATGTATAGATATAGCATAGCATTGCGAGTTAACACAGCATTTCGAACGGAATCTCACGACACGGTATGGTAGAATCTAGGCGACTTTACGACAATCGCGTGCAAATCGGGCCAACCGGAAATCAAGTGAAGGAGCCGCAATATAGAAGCGTGCCAAAAACAATGGAACTAGTCCCAAAATTGGAGATGAACATACCGACAGACCGAAAACTCGGCGAACTGAATTACTATCTTCAACAGTTCTTGACTAATCACTGTTGTTTCCGGGAATATCTATTCAACCTTAACCATGATTGGAAACCTTCCTGTAGTCACTACGTAAACGCGGTTGAGAACGTGGAGCAATTGTTCTCCGACTGTACTCGGTATGCAAACGAATGAGCGGTATTGCGTAAAGAATTTGTTGAACGGCCAGCACCACTGCCTAAGTCGAACTCTAAGTCGAATTTCTCTCTAACTCCAAGTTTTTGTTCGCCATATTTTGGCATTTCCGTCAATTTTCCATACAAAAAATCATCCTCGAGTCGAACTCCCTCTAACTCGAACTGACTTCGATATCCCGTGAGAATTCGACTTAGGGGGAGTCCACTGTATATTGAAATCGGAAGATCTTTGAGCTGCTGTGAACGATGCAGCAGTACGAATAATAGGCGATCTACGGAATTTAGAACGGCAGCGGTGAGCAAATTCGCTAATCACCTTGTGATGAAGAAAAACGCTCGAATCCGTCAATCCTCGGGAAGCAATACTTTGTGGCAGTTTCGCGGGGGAATAAACGGTACGGTAGATCCCAGCTGGTGTGACGAAATAGGCTGTCAAATGGAATTAAATGGAATCCTTTACTTTCTCCTGAAAAAAAACTGTACAATTTTTGAATACGCTTACATGATTTTGTAGTTTTTCGCCCATTTTTGTGGTCACGAAACCCAGCACTATATTCAGCTCTATCGATCAAGTCCAAGTTGGTCGCATGCTGTTCCAAAGAGCTTAAGGCTCTAAGCACGTAGCACTCGATTGCCCCTTGCTGGGTCCCGGGACACAGGGCAACGAAGCAGCAGATGAACTTGCCACGAAAGGGGCCGAAACCGACACAACCCAGGCAACCTAGACGTCAAGAATAAGGTGAACGATAGGATCATAGAAACAGGAAATTAGCGGTGAGAAAATCAATCCACCTGGGAAACCACTAGGATGTTATGGCCTAACTACAATAGTGCCTGACAAACTTCTGGAATGCGATAAAAAGCTGCTCAGGATGATAGTCGGAGCGCTAACCGGCCATAATCATCTGAAATACCACGGCAACAAAATTGGACTTACCTCCTGGGTACATTTGTAGGGGCTGTAGCGACGAGAAAGAGAAAGAGGTTCCAGTCTCTGCCGACTAAGAAATATAACCCTTCTTCCAGGACTTACACGATGTCTCTTTGCGGGCTTACCAAGGCATCGAGCTGGCTAAACATCGAACAATCAGGACGAGAAACGACGTAACGGGGTAAAGAGGAATCTGCTCCCTCAATAGGACATCACATTGGGTCTACAATGACCTAAGTGTGACGGGCTTCGGCTCGTCAACCCACCAACCTAACCTAACCTTTAGCTCTGTCAATTTTCGTCGTTCGGAGTCGCCGTAAACAGTGGGGCCTTCACATAATTTTGGAAGTAACACTGCAATATTCCCTAATAAAGTGTAAGACGTTAGTCGTCGCCCAATCATGTTTAAAACTAAGAGCAATACACAGAATACAGAATTCAATGATCCCTCCTCAGGGACTTTGGAAAAGATGCTGCGCCTAATCAAGGATATTTGATCAGATGACATTTGGGCGAACATTAATTAATGTGCATACGGTTTCAGATCCGTCTCTGTGATGGTTTGGTGGGGAGCGAAAATCAGTTCAGCGAAAGTTTACCAAACGGATGATTTAGAGAACGTTGCTAAGCCTCTTCACACAGTAGGAACTATTGGAAAATATACCGTGGATATTCCAACAAGACTCTTCCACCACCGCTCATGAGGTAAAAACGACACAAAATAGGTACAAAATAACGTTCTAAACTACATATCCACGGATGGCCATGTGGAACCTCCTGTGAGACCGCAAACGTTAGGACTAGAAATGGTGGTCCATTTTACAGACAATGACTTGTGCTAGATGCCGCCAAATATTGTTACTTTGAAGTCCGCGCTTATCCGAGCAGTGGTTTGTCTACCTGTCACAGTTTTCTTAAAAGCATCCTATATTACCGAAACCGTTAAATACTGGTGTCAGATACAAAACCACCGTCACTCTGATCCAAATGAAGTTTCTCCCATGTCGACCATATTTACCATAATCCATTACCAAAGTTATCAACATGAATTCATTTGTTAACGATTTCATTAAGACTCTAAACGGCAGTAAAGAATGAAACGAACGTCATAAAACAAATCGGCAACGTGTTTATTAATAACGAACCCCAGATTCATAGATTTGCATTTGATTACTCGCAAAACGTTCTTAAAAAAAAAAAAAAAAACAGCAAGCACGTTCGTCCGTGACCTATACTCAGAGATTAGCAATCGTCAGATTGGCACAAATTTGCAAGCTTAAATGGATCATAATACATTTAAGGAACGGTCTATGCAAAGTATTCGCAACGATCGTCTTCTGTGATTCGTCTGCCTTAAATGTTAACTGTGTTTATGTTTCGCAAAAGACCTTGTACGTATTATGCGTGCACATTTGATTAAACGTTAAAACGTGACGCACATGAAGTTTATTGATGGCGAAGAGGAGATATTCGTATTCGAAGGCGGTCAAAGAAGTGGATCGAGAGAGTGCAATCGATTTCTGGGCCAACAGATGTTCTCTCGTTTACTGATAGTGCTGTGAGGGCAAAAAGTAATGTTTAGAGGCTTGACCTCCAACTTAGTTGCAATACTATATCGTAATCGACACAATCCGTTTATTCAAAGGCACCATTAAAGTTGTGACCGCCATGACGTGTTGAGTAGATGTGTCGACATCAGGTTCCAAACACCGTTCCAGCATACGACGACGCGCACAGGGAAGAGTGCCCAAAACTCAAAATATAAAATGACTACTGTTATGAATTTCTTTTTTGTTTTTCCGTTAGTGGTGGTCCGTGACGTTGTGGCTATGTGCGTCGACTCCTACGCACTTGGACCTACCTGTCTAGGTTCGACTCCTGGTACGACAAGAAATACTTTTCACGGCCCCACCTCTTTCGAGTCACTGACAATGCTCAAAGAGTATAACTGTCTAGAAAAAGCTTCTCAAACTTGGCCGTTCGGAGTCGGCATAAAACTGTAGGTACCTTCCACTCGTGATAGAACAATAGCACGCACAACACGAGTGGTTGCTGAGAAGCTAGGCCCTGGCCCTCTACGGGCTGTAGCGCCACCTATATTATATTATTATTATTTTCCGTTAGTACAGGTTCATTCACATCATTTTAGTATCAACTACTGTGTGCCAGCAACGTGTTCAAAGTTGTGAATTTAGGGACGGCTTAGGAAAATGGTGTGCTATTAAATTTATTGTACTAATTTTAGGAGATATTGAAGGTTGAAGTAAACAATAGCTTCTTTTAATAAATAACTGTTTTCTGTAAAATTGCGCAACAGGCTTTTGAAACTGTTTATGCAAATTGATGCACAAATATGTTCTGTATACTAAACAGAAGTCCAAAGTAAAAGCCTGTTGCGCGAATTTTGTATAACAATTTATTTCTTGCTCTAAAATAACTTTTCGGACATTCTTCCAGAATCCGACGCAAACGAAAACGCATTTCGAAATTTTTTGCAATAGCAATAAAAAGACTTTCGAATCTAAATTCAATCAAATAATTGAATTTTCGACTGAAAAAACAAGCAGTTCAGCCGAAAACATGAATGGTTTATCGAAGGAGTTGCGAAACTTCAAAGGACAATTAAAATCGAAATGGCTCAAGCATGGTAGGCATCATGAGAGATTTATTCTTAATGAAAATGCATGTTAGATGAAAATTGTGCTTTGATGCCTTTGTGCTTATTTAATGACAGTAGCGAAAATTCAAAACGCAGAAAAACGGCCGATATTCGATCCGAGCTCAGTGCGGATGTTTTGGCTTATGCAGCGCAAATGAATTTAAGGACTGAAGGTAAAACTGCTGCAGCAAACCTTGCATAAAAAGGCCTTGTATGTTCAGTTATATCCTTGGATGCGTATGACACCCACTCTTCACAAGATACTCATTCATGGAACCGTCATAGTTCGAGAAGCTTTACTACCTCTCGGTATGCTTAGTGAAGAAACCCAAGAAGCCCGCAATAAGGATTTCAAATCGTACAGGGAATTTTTCGCCAGAAAAACGACGAGGACGGACAACATCACTGACGTAATGCATCGGCTATTGATTTCGTCGGACCCATTCATCAGCCTAAAACAAACAAATTTTTGATAGTGAATTGATATGTTTGAAGTTGAAATATAAAATATAAACCACCAGCACACGTTTTCCTTTCATTTAAATACATAAAACAATATTTTAATAGTTTTGGGCATGTTTGCCTAGCGACGGTCTTGTTTCGTTCCCATCAGATCCAAAGGTTGAAGTAACAAATATCTTGTTAGAAGCCTGACTTCGATAAAATGAAGCTATGACTGGAAGTTGAATATCAATTTCCTGAAGTGAGACATTTTCCTTTTCAGGAACCCACATTTCAAGACAGCACGAGGACTCGTGGCTCGGAATCGAAAACTCGGGGAAGCGGCGCAAACTTGAAGAGGATAAATAGTTTTATTTTTAAGCTCATTCGAATGCATATTGCATGAGCTGTGACTTGTTTCAGCAGTCTGATTTTTGGGACTTATTACTTAAATATCATGAAAGGGTGTGTGCGCCTTTATAGCGCTTACTCCCTAAGCATAAGAAGGATGTCCTCTTATCTTCCATGTCGTACGCCGAACAGTGGACTGGCGACTGCAGTACGAATGGGATGTCGTTCGCAACCACGAGGATCTCCTCCGGTTCAATAGAGCGATCTCTTCTCGCAATAGGAGGTAATTTACCGTAGAATGACACTTTTACTGGTGATTTCACGTGACGGGCCATCCTTGCGATGTTCATCACGTAGGGTGTGGCCTATCCAGCTCCACTTTCGATGTTGTGTCTCTGGGTTTCTGCGAAGCTCTACGTAACGCCTCTACCTTCAGGATTCGTCTCGAAGACCTAAAGCTAACGAGCAATGATATTGTTTGTCTTCCAAGTCTCGCATCCGTACAGCAGTACGAACTTCACGTTGCAATTGAATACCCGAAGCTTGAGTGAGGTGGAGAGCTAGGTAGATCTCCAGACGCTGCCAGACGAGAGGTAATTGTGGCGGCCTTTATTTAATCCAGACACGGCATCAGTTTCTGCACCTCCATATTTGTACAAAGTGCTGCCGAGGTAGCAGAATTTATTGACATCCTCAATTGGACTCCCGCCTAGCAAGAGAGGTGCCTCGCATCTTGAGCCGATTCTCATGAGTTTTCAGATCAGCTCTTCTGGCGTTGAGGTCCAGAGCGTACAGTTTTTTACTGAACGGCGGCTAAAGAGTTGGATAGCAGACAGATGTCAATTGGCGCAGTCGAGGTGGTGAAGTTTCTCCATCAGATTGCATTGGATTCCTTTGGAGGCGGCGCACAGTGGTCCCGAAGTGGAAAAAGTACCCAAAGTGACATATTTTTGTAGTAAAAAATTAGTGTTTTTTTAAACTAAAGATTACTCCTTTAATCCTATAGGTACATCCATCATTTTTGGAATGATGGTAAATGAGGTGCTGTCATTACCGATAATGGATTCGAATTTTCTCCAGGGTGTTCCAGATGGCTTCTCGTCAAAGCATGTCGAAGGCTCACATCACAATCGGTAGCTATTCCATGGCCACAATATTCCGAGACGTGAAACATATCCTGCAAAAATCGTAGTGCAACAAAAAGATAATCTTCCAAAAAGCTTCAAATTTACTTTTTCTCAAGGGTAGTGCTCAATTTGTTACATTCCTTATCATCCCTTTTGTAGAAATAGCAGAACTCAGTTCCCGGGATGTGTTCAAGTACGTCGTACAAACTCACATGCCTCCAGATTCCACTACATCTTGTATTCAGCAAAAAAAAAAAAAGCGAAACATTTACTAAAGGGCGGACTCAATGAGGGTAAAGCCCCTAGGCTCTAGGCCTAGCATCCAATTTCAATTAAAACAGTCATGAATCTCTCGTGTGTGCCTCACACGAGACACAGCTTCATTGAAGAGCATAAATTATTGTCTACTGTCACATTGTTTACACACTTAATAATTACCTAATAGGCGGCAATTAAATTCGCCGAGAATTAAAGCGAACCGAAACCAAATCTAACAAGCAAACGCATTCGTAAGATTCATTCGCTTTTAATTGCACCAGATAAGCCATCCGGTGCGTCCCGCAATAGAAGTGTTTAACATTCTCTTAATTTGAATATTTTTTATGAACGCCACGGCGAACCGTTCGTCTTCATGCTTGCCCCCCTAGAGTAATGAGTCGCCTCCCGCTTTTGCCGGTCTTTCGGCGGCCTTTCGGTTATGCTACTGACCAACCTGACCCTAGGTGCTCTGCCTGAAGATACTAATCGCAATAATACGATTTCTTTCATCATTTCCACTTCTAAGAAGCCTTTCCACTTCCAAGACAAGTGAATTTTTGTAATTCCCAAATGAATGTGATGTAAATGGCTTCTTCTTTTTCCCGTCCCACAGGGCAAGAGGTCATTGCTCGCGGAAATTCATTGCTCACACCAAGGGAGTAGTTAAACGAAAATGTTGATTGGCCTCGGCGTTGAGACGCGTTACCCGCAATCCGCTGCTGCTGGAAAAACAAACCGCACCACAATGAGACGTTACCAAGTTGAGTTTAAAAAAGAAGTATGTATTTAAATAAACCTTATAGATTCGTATACGAATTCGATATGTTGCCAAAGCAAGGCGAATTGTTCTGAAAGAGCTCACTAATGCTGAGCAAATTCAAATAGGTGCACGACACCGACGCCAGGATGCCGAATCCAACCACAGACGACGTAAGTGACAGTTTGCAGGGACAGCGTTTGAACAGCCTTCTCAACTGTTGCCAGGCAGCGGCCAACATGGTCCTCGAATTGGTTTCCTTTACCGAGTCCATGCTGTCGTAGTTCAGGTCAATCGGAAGACTTCCGTAGGCAGCTTGCTTTATGATCCGATGTCTCACTCTTTCCATTTGTCGAATCTTGCGGTAGAGCAGCGGTGGAAGGATGAACATGAGGGGACCACCAATCGTTCCGCCCACAACTCCTACGAGCACACTGAAGTTCGGCACGAATTCGCCCAACAGAACCTCGAGGCCAATCAAAGTTGATCGGATGATTACCCGCTTTCCCGAGAAGCCTGAAATGAAACAAACTCGTGAACTATTTCCACCCAAGGATTGCAGCGGTCTCACTCACTTTCTGGCACCCGAAAGTAGTTCTCGACGTGAAGGAAGAGCGCTGAGCTGCCAACAACCGATGACAGGCACAGCTGCAGCGATATGAGCAGGATGGCTATGTACAGGGGGACACTTCTTGGCAGCATCTGCAGGATGTTCGGCGTGACCAGCGATCCGAATTTGTACGCTGCTATGAAGGTTGTGATCAGCGCTAAAAAGATGGAGCCTAAGTGCGAAAAAAAGGGTGGTTAGTGGGTTTCAGTTTGAAATTGATTTCTTACTCAGAATGCCACCCAGTGTGGCCCATTTGATCTGCTCCTTGTGCTTCATGTCCATCTGTATTGTCAGCACCATCGAGTGGATGTCGAATTGAAACGCCAGAATGCTGTATCCGCCTAGGATGCTAAGAAATGAAGGAAACTCTACACAGGTTTTTGTTAGTTTAGTCCGCAATTGATTGATTAAATTATATTTAAAATTATAAGACTGAGTGTGGCTAAATATTTATAAGGGGTTCTCCAATTCGGACTTGACAACTTTGCCCATTCACTGTGAACACACCCCTAAACCAATGTCCAAGCTGTCAATGTCAAAGAAACTCAGTAAAACAACATGTTCATCGTGGCTTAAATGATCGAAGAATGTCCTCTTGCACTCATTTCGTCTGTCATTCAATCGTCCGTCGCACAGTTGGGGTAAAATACCACTTTAGCTGGCAGAAAATCAAATTATGAAGTTTAGCTTTGTCTTCAACTAATGTTTTATTTGACTCTCAAATATGATAGAGAATAATAATTGAGAAAAAAATAAGTCATTAGGATGACACAGGGATGATACAATCGCTCGTACTTTTGTACACACTTCCATCAAATTTAGTACATTTTACAACGACATTATTGGGTTTCATAGACCCATTTGAAGAAGGGTCAGAGAGAAGAAAACGACAAAAAACTGAAGAGTTCCTCAACGTCTCTCGCCGAGTTGACATATGCGACTGAACAGAGTTTAAGAGCATCTGGACAATCGGCGGGCTGCAAAATTAAGTCGAGAAATAAGCACTTCAACCATCCCACTGTGCGGCGCCAAGAAGGACAATGATTTGCAAGTGTGCTCCTGGAATGTAAGAACAATACACGCCGGGGCCGCTCATCAGTCTTCACGCAGTACAAGGCGGAATGATACAAAAAAAAAAGTACGACGTACATATATTTACATTTTATTTACAGCTGTCATAAAAGGTTGCACATATTGAGATGCGAATTCGACTTTAAACCGATAAGTGATCGCCTGGCTGTGATCTGCATCCAAAACAGATTCTACAACATTAGCCTCAAACGCCCCTACCGACAAGACTGAAGACTCTATGAAAGAGGACCTCTTGGGCGGTGCCTACGGAACCTGTCCGGAGTACGATGTCAAAATCGTGCTCGGATACTTCAATGCCAAAATCGGTAAGGAGAACATCTTAGGCGAAGTGATCGGAAAGCACAGCCTCCACGACAACAGATACCGGCTTCCGACTCACTGACTTTGCGACAGCACGTAATACGGTTATACATAAGTAGCACGAGGTTTCTTCGCAAAACACTCCACACAGAAACCTGACGATCTCCGGACTGTCGAACCGCCGACCAAATCGACCATGTGCTTATTGACATATCCTGAATGTGTGGACATTCAGAGGGGGAAACGTTGACCACGCTTTAAGGAAGCAGCACGATTCAGAGCTCGACTGTTTAATGTCAAAAAGCTGCACCAGCCAACAAAGAGGAGTTTTGAAAATTGCCAGAGCCTACGAAGAGCAATTAAGCGAAAGACACTCCGATATGAGTACGTCGAACATAAGCGCCAACGACATGTAGTTGCACTGCCGCTCGGCCATCGAAGATGTACCGGAAACCACTATCTACCACGCAAAAGAAGAGTGCAACCGACGAACCATACCAAAATGCGCTGCAGCGAAAAACAAGAGCAGCACAAGAGAAGGGCTAGAAGATGAGAAGAATCTTCTAAGCCTGAAAAAAAGGTCTCTCTCAATCTCCCAGCTCAAGGATATCGAAGACTCTAGACACAAATAAAATACACAGACGGCACGACAATTAAATGAGCTGAAAAAGCCGCAGCCTCAGCTGATGAAAGCTCTTCAAGGCTAGTGGCGATGTGCTGGTAGGGAGCATGCACCAGATAATCTGCAGAATTTGGAAGGACGAAGGCATTCCCGACGACTTGAATGTCGGCTCCATATACAAAAAAAGGCAATCATACCTCTTGCAAGCACTACGAGGGTATATCCCTGGTCATCGTCACCTTGACATAAGATCCTGTGCAACATTCTGTGTGAAGGTATAATCACAGTATGTACCACTCCAAGCGGCACTAAATCGACTACTGACCAAATATTCTAGAGAGGACAAGCGAGTTTCAATTCGATACGCAGCATCTTTTCATCGATTTTAAAGTAGCATACGACAGCATTCATCGCAAGGAGCTATTTGATGCGATGGCCGAATTTGGGATCCCGGGAAAATTGATCCGATTGTGTCGCACCATGCTAACATATACCCGATGCACCGTATAGTTCGGTTCAAGTCGGCAAGGAGATGTGCTGCCGTGTAATTTCTTCTATCTGGTACTAAAGAAGATTGTGCCGCTGGCAGCTGTTAACACGGAAGGCACATCTTCTTATAAACCAAGGAACTTAACAGGTCACCTCGGCATACTCAACTCGATCCCCAATAGAGAAATGTTTTGTACAATGCCGGATATTATGGTCAGGCAACAATGTTTCGGAAGGCTTTTCGAAAGTGAAATAGACCCTGGAAGTCTGATATGGTACGCAGACGGGTCAAAGATGGAATCCGGAGTGGGAGCAGAAGTCTTTGGCCTCAACAGTGTTTCAAGCGGAAATCCACGCATCGAGACAGATGTAGATAAAACATCTACAAAGGCATTGAGGGCGCTAATATACTGATGTTCTCAGACAGTAAAGCAGCACTAAAGGCACTTTCGTCTAACCTTTTGGACTCCAAAGCAGTCAAATGTTTCTATGACGCTCTAAAATCCCTTGCCAGATACAACAAAGTGAAACGGTGATTGCAGGCAACGAATCCGCAGATGAGCTCGCGAGGACTGGGTCGGAATCTGCAAGTAGATACTCACCTCAGCGGGTTTAAAAAACTCCACTACTAAAGACTAGCTTTCATGACGGAAGTAGTACGTCTTTTAAAATAACTCCAACCCTCCGGTAGAATGGATGTATCCTGGTCGCGGTGTCGTTGCCTTCACGGCTTGGTTTGTACAAAAGAAACAAAACAAATCTTCTATAAGTCAGTTCAATTGTTGGGGGGGCAACGTTCCCAGCTTGTCGTAGTGAAGACTTTTACGGCAATTGAAGAAGAGGCGAAAAGAGCTGGTCTTATTGTCTGTGAGGACAAAACGAAATATATGCTGTAACTTAACAGGACAAAACATCACAGCTACAATTTTGAGGTAGTGAAGCAGTTTGTCTACCTCAGGACAAACGTGAACGCCACGAATGACATCTTAGTGGAGATCCGGCGTAGAATCGGCCTTGGCAACCGATGCTACTTCGGTCTGTCTTCTGGGGTTAAAAACTTCTCACTCGAAGGTTCGAAAGCATGCTCAACAAAACCCTTGATTTGCAGTCCGAAGCCGAAAGTTGGACGTTAAGCAATACAGCAGAGCTAATTCTTGGTGCCCTCGAAAGAATTTCTGGACTTTTAGACACACAAATCTGTATTCATGTCCATAAGCGTATACAATTTGCCTGCCGACCTAGCACCAGAGCACACCTACATTTAACGTCCGAGCGTCCTCTGTTCCAGATAGAAGACACACTTAGCCCAGTGGAGGCCCCTTGTGATACCACAGAAGACATCAACATCGTCGCGTGTTCCCAATGTGCCCTAGTGGAAGCTTTTACGGCGATTGAAGAAGACGCGAAACGAGCTGGTCCTAACCAATTGACGCTTGCAACGAAAAGTTTATATGGCTTTTCTGATGTTCTTAAGTTTGCTCAAGTTGTTTGAAACCCTAGATGTGGTTCCTTCTGTTAGCCGGGCCACTCCACGGTGCAGAGGACCTCATGTGTCGTCGCCATAATTGTACGAGACACCCATCGTCCGGGCTTATGCGGCAATTGCACGGCACCTTGTTGCAGCTCTGATGATTGTCAGGAGTACTGGCCTACTTAGTCTGAGCAGACACAGTAGTGACTGTAGATTTCTACCACAGGTTCGCAGTCGAAGCCTAACGCGGTTCCAATAGGCGTGGGCTCTTTGATTGTCTACCAGGCGTTGGATCCGTCGCTCTACAGCCTGTCCAATACGATGTTGAATCTTCGCCTCCAATCGGTCTCAACAGAATGGGAGAGCTGTTGATTTCACACAAAACTCTCTACAAGGGCAATGGGCACTGGGTTACAGAACAGGACGCAAATGAGCATGGCACATACACACAATTTGCATTGCGAGCTAAATATTCCCTTCAAACATCCATAAAACTCAGCCAGCCAATTGTTTGACCTGATTTTCCTCTGGCATCTGATTACAACAACAAAACAAATGTTTACTTACCGCTAGTCATTTCATAAAATGGTTTCCGCGATCCCTCTGCCTTAATGATACAATACCACAGGAAGCCAATAGCACCGGCCACCACTAGGACAGAGATTATGGCCAAACCCCTTTGGACGATTACCAAAAATTATTGCTTGAACAAAACAGAAATATAAACAAAAATAGGTTTACCTCATGTTTTTGGGACTTCCAAACCACATCAGGGGACAAATTAGAATGCCAATTATCACCAGCCAGTAGCAGAAGGAGAAGTAGAAATGTCCATCACTTATCCGGTGTCCAATCAATTGGAGATTCTGTGAGGCGACCACCAAACTTGGAATTCCAGTTGCGAAAATGCTCAAGTCCAACAGAATCGTTACAATCAGACTGACATGCTTCCCGTACACCATGTCACTGATTGCAGCATAAGGGTATCTGAAAAATATGAAAACAAAAAAAAGTGCATTTAACAACCAGCTCGGGGAGAGATGAAAATGTGATGGATTTCGGCGAACGGTAGCAGGTGGCGCTCTGGTACTTCGGATGACTTTGCAAACCGGGTAGATTTAACCGGATTGATTTATGAGGGGGCCCTGTGACGTGACGTGATACATGTATTTACGTGATGTACGACAGTTTTTTTTTTCGTTGAAATGATTCAATTGTGAATAGTCCTCGCAACGTGATGAATGTTTTATAGAAAAATTGAATTTTTGTTCGTTTTTACAGGACACTGGTCGCTGTGAACTGATATATCACCTGATACAGCAGGACTCACTTTCAGAGGATTTACTGTGTGAAAGTGGCTGTGTACATTTCGGAACTGCATATTTTAGGAGAAATCTTTGGTCAGACAGCGTTTTTTTTCCAATTTTAATGTTTCAGCAGCTGTCGAAGTTACCAATGCATTCAGTAAGGTTTGCCATTTCATCCTGCATCCTTTCTCGGTTGCCGAACGAGTCGAAATATTCAAAAATATGGCAATTTTGACTCCTTTAAAGATACGAATTTCGTCGTAGTGCCGGTCATAATCATGGTTTCAGTGTTGAGGCAATTCGTCGGATCGTGGAGAAGTACGAGCGTGAGTACCCTCCTTTGGACATAAAGTCACCAGCCAGACATATATTGGTGCGAAATCAAGAAAAGGAAGGCGTCGCACAGTGTGTTATTTTGCGAATCTAGCGGAACTTAATTCAAAAATCAAAGTCGTCCGAATGACAAATGCTTGGTATCAAACGACAGGACATCAAACCCGAGGTATTAACATTCCGCAACAATCTCATGGAAACGGTATTTACCGTGGTGTGACATCGCAAACAGCAAACATTTTTGAGAAAGAGAAATGTAAAACATTAGTTGCATTCATCGCGTTCGTTTGAAGTAAGTAGCAGAGCTATCCTTCTAATTTGTTTCAGTATCTTGCCTGTTATTTGAGGACTTTTTTTGGTAAGTTTGAAACTTGTACGAAATGTACAGCAAATGGTAGTAATTATCGATTTGCTTGAAGGACTGGTAGCGCCGTCAACTAGACCATTTTGCTGTGCAAAGGGATACACAAATATATGTATATTCAGAGCAATATCCACGTAAGCCTACGAGTGTTATCCTCAGTAAGGTGCCTCAGATGGTACAGTATTCAAAACGGATCTAGTAATGGGATCGTACTCAACGGAAAATATAATTAATCAGCCCTACGAAAACGTGAGCAATTAATACATTCGATTTTCAATTAAATGGCAAAGTACCAGAACGAAGGGGACAACTACGTTAAATAATCCTTGCTGCCCAGAATAGTTTTGAGAACAGCCAGACCCAAACCTTTTGTGACCCAACCTCATCAAAAGAACAAGAGCTTAAATATACACATAAGAAGAATAGGAAACGAAATTTAAATAAAATTGATTCTGGCTTCGATTTTAAGCTACATTCATGTCATTATTAATGGAATGGCACATCAGTGCTTCAAGTGGTCGGTTCGATTTGTGATGGGCTCGCTCCAATATGCGCGGCGTTATTCCGGCAATAGCGTCTCGAATGCTGGCAGCGAACTCGTATTAGGGTAGACTAAGGACTTAACAAAGCACCAGTGTCAAGTCGCATGATAGCAGCGGCCAATTGATGAACGCTTGTCACTTGTAAGCCGATAAAATTCTCATTTACAACAAAAAGAGCTTACGACGTTTGTAGAGCATGTAACGTCGTTTTATTGGAACTACAGCTCGGATGTATTGATGTTGTGCAAGCGATTAGATCGACATGCATCAGTGTCACAGGGACACTGAGATCAACGCATATAGCCGACACAGATGTGCTACTGCATCAACTTCCCATAGACATTTACGGGATGCTTTCGACTACACATGCATTAAAGAGAATGCAACCGTTGGGCTGAAACTAAGAGCCAATGACACTTGGAACTACTCCAAAACTCGAAGACTCCAAAACAATGGGAATTCAAAATAAACCAGAAGAGGTGAATGGGAGCGAGATAATGGCAGTAACCTGACTGGCACGGAAGTCTACAAGGATGGCTCTAAATCGACCAGATCGGCCAGGTCACAACGTATTTCTCTGGTCCTCCGAACCTACCAAACCACTGCATTGCACTCATAAGTAAGATCTATTGTCTTGTGCATAGATGGTCAACCGGTCATAAAGAAACACCATCGATTAATTCCAAGTTGGAATTCTGCCGGGCAACGATAGAAACAATGAAATAACAATGGAAAACCCGGATCAGTCACTTGCACAAAATCAGGGATCACATCCTCATCAGTGAAAGCAATGAAAAACGATGCAAGCTCTTCTGGAGTTGGACAGGAAGCATATTAGCAAAGTGGTAGGTGCAATAACTGGATAGTGTCCTTAAGGCAATCAAACTAGATGATTCGGAGTGCTCTACAATGACATCTATGGAAGATGAAGGGATGAGAATGAAGAGGAAACAGTGCTACACTATCTCTGTACTTGCCCTGGCTTTGCAGAAACTAGAAAAAGCTACCTAGGTGCCAGCTGGTTATTCTTTCGACGAGCTCGAAGAATTGACAAACGTCCTAAAATACCTTACAACCACCAAAAGGCTTTGAAATTGGTCAAATTAGATATCTAAGACGAACAAAATGCTTACAACAAATTCTGAAACAGGTGAAATGAAGAAATTTCTTCGAGGAGCCAGGGTATAAAGCTGGAAAGTGACTGCACAATGGACCCTAGGACCGGCGCACAGTGGTCCCGAAGTGGAAAAAAACTACCCAAAGTGACGCTGGCTATGGGCAAGAAGTTAAATTAAGGAAAAGCGAAAATTCCCCATGAATATATAGAGAAACTGGTGGAAAGTAGGCCAACATATAAAGGGTGTTTTTCTTTAGAGGTATAGAACTTTGAAATGGAATAAAACAAAGATGATTTTTTTAAATTGACATGAAATTTACCTTATTCGAAAGATAATCTTCTGGCATTATATGGCAAATATGATTTATGGCATATGACCGCCACGGCTAGATCGGACGTGGTCTAATCTGGAGGTCCAATTTTCCATGACTTTTTCCAACAGTTGTGGTCGTAAATCGGCATTAAGGCGGCGAATATTGTCCTCCAAGGGGTCAATCGTTTCGGGCTTATTGGCGTAGTCTAGTGACTTCACATATCCCCACAGAAAATAGCGGTGGCAAATCGCACGATCTTGGAGGCCAATTCACGGTTCCGAAACGTGAAACTATGCGGTTACCAAACTTTTCCTTCAATTAATCTATTGTGGCACTAGTTGTGTGACATGTTACGCCGTCTTTTTGAAACCACAGCTCCTGCACATCATGGTTGATCAATTGAACAAAAAGAACGAAAAAGTCAGTAATCATGGCTATATAGCGGTTACCATTGACTGTAACGTTCTGGCCAGCATCGTTTCTAAAGAAGTACGGACCAATTATTCCACCGACCCATAAAGCACACCAAACAGACAGCTTTTGTGGATGTAACGGTGTCTCAGCATACTCTTCAGGATTATCATCACTCCAAATACGGCAGTTTTGTTTATTGACGTATCCATTCAACCAAAAGTGAGTGATGGTGAAAATGGACGTAGAGCGTAATGCGATACATTTTCGAACAGAACCATGATTTTCAAAATTTGCACATTGACGTCAGTCTATTCATGTTGAAATGCCAAACCAAACTAAAAATAAATCACTTGACAGCTGACAAAATGGCGTATAGTTAAAATTGTGTTGCCAAAAAGTTAAAGTTAAGTTAAGTTAAAGTTCTATACCTCTAAAAAAAAACACCCTTTATGTAGCTCGACTGCTATGGAGTTACACAGCAAGCACAAATTACATCACATTTCACTGACAATGCTAAAAGTAAAGCAAATAGGGAATGCATGCAGTTAGACTAGGAATTACACACGGCCAAACCGGAATCCTTGACTCACTTCCTGTGCTCTTGTCAGCGCTTGCCAGAGTAAGGCAACGGCCTGACTCTAGGCAAATCCTTCCTTGAATCTCTCGATAATATATCCAGAATAATTGATAATGTTCCTGGACGGCTCACGATGGTTTGAAATGCATGCATGAACATTCAACTTCCAGAGGTGCGGTTTCTAAACGTCACTCAGTGCTAATTGGGATCTCAAAGAACACACACACACATGCCAACTAGAATGCATAGAATGGAAAGCGTCATCAAGAATTAGGTTCTTGGAGAAAATAACAAAAGCAAACAAAATATGTCACAAGACAAAAGTCTAGAAAAATGCTTATACACCCTTTTATTTGTATATTCTATGTTTGCTTATCCTGCTCCAATTTCTGCAACATGCACTCGCTTCTGCTCGCCACTGTATGTGCACACGTTAGTCGACAACTCCCTGTTTTAATAATCATATTCACTTACCTGCTTTTCTGCGATATGGCCGGATCAAGCATTTCAGCGATAATCCAACACTTGCCCAGCAGCAGTGCGGTATAAATTTGTAATCCAACCACAATCAGCACCAAGGGTATTGCAAACAGTCCCAAGGGAATAAACACTCCTGGCAGAATCACAAGGGGAAACACACCGAACAAATCAATAACATACAAGAGAGCTATTAGCAAACTGAGTCCAGCTTCATCCTTGCGTATCGGTCTAAGACGAGGCAATGCACTGAAGCGATCCTGCGCGAGAAATGGCAACTGGTCACTGTGACGCATCGCCGACGGTCGAATATTATGTTTCTTAAACATGATTTGCTTTTATGTTTTTAATTTAGAATAAAATAAATTATTGCGATGCCATCCAATTACTGCGACGAAAGAGCACAACTGAGTCCATGGGTGGATAGAGAACCAGCCAGTTGCCCACTTCTCTTGAATACTAGCTGCCTACATGAGTGCACATTCTGTGGATGGAAAATGTGTGGTTTGCTATGAGAATGTGCTGCGTAAGTAGGTTTGTTATATTTTCTGTTGCACCAGGCCTTAAGATGCCGCTACAAAATGGCCCTGCGTTTTGAGTTCAAATTAGAGAATATACTCGAAATTTAAGCATCCAATTTAAACTAATGTGTACCTTGGTGCAGCGAGGTGAACTTCCATTTTCGAAGGATATCAAGTACTACTCCTTATTTCACTAAACCACTTCGGAACCTTGCAGTCGGAGAACCTTTATTCGTTCGCCGAAAAGCTAAACATACAAGACGAATGATTTGTCGAGAAGCTAGAGAAAGACCCTCCATCTCTCGGCAGATGTATGTGAGTACAATCATAGACAAAATTAAGATAAAGGGATTCCACTTCATGCTACGGAAATTACGCGATTTCAGCGAGATACCTCGATTCAGCTATGCCTCTACCCTGCGACGTATTTTTCACGCGACGGTATAATTCTTGTTCAAAGGCGCGTTGGCGCAACGGACAGCCTACTTTAACCATTGACACACCGTCTGATGTCTGATGGGAATAAACAGGGTGGACCAAATACAAGATTCTTTTTAAAAATACAATAAAATGAACAAAATTAAAGTCATTCCATGTATTATAGTTTTATTAGTAAGAACAAAAATTCCCATTAATAATGAAATACAACGTCGTTCAAGTGGCTGCCTCGGCTGGTTACGCAGTGGCGCATTCTGTCACCCCAACTTTCCAGATGGTTTCGGGCCGTAGCTCACGGATTGCTTGGATGATATTGGCATTAAATGCTTGAATCGTTGCCGGATTGTTGGCATAACATCGGTCCTTCACGGTTCCTCACAAAAAAATGCAAATGAGGTCAAATTGCAGCATCGAGGCGGCCAATTGACATCGCCAAGAGGGCGGAAAACACGATTTGGGAATTTGGTGCGCAAAAGATCGATTGTGGGGTAGGCTGTGTGGCATTGCGAACCACCCTGCCTGAACCAGAGATCGTCCAAGTCCATGCCTTCAATTTCAGTAAAAAAAAAGTCTGTTAACATGGCTCTGTAACGCCCAACGTTGTTTCCAGCCACAATTTCGAAGAAGGCCACAGCAGCCAAATTCTCATCCGTGCGCACCTACAACGACGGGGACCATGAGTGTTGTCCACTAGCATACCAGTCTCGGGAACTAGCGTACAGTAGTCGCGGTGGGTGCTGCATTTCGGCCAAAACTTCTTCTTTTCCAAAAACGCTCTGCTTGGGCTGAGCAGAACAGCACTCACTTTGGAAATAAGTTTTCAGTATTTCCCAACGTTGTTCGAGCTCAAAGCGACTCATCTTGTTCCGCGGAGGTATGACACTGGCTTTCTGTCAAGATTTCTAGTGAGAAACAGCTTACAGTGTCAAAATAACCCTTGATTTAAAAAAAAATCACTAGATGGCCCACCCTGTACAATTTTATAGTTTGATCCGTGTGTGTTCTGGTCTTTTTTCCTTTTGCGTGTATCTTTCTTAGCCTTGTTCGTTCGATAGAAGGTCGCGTCTGTCCTTATTTTGTCTATGGTACAACGCTTTAAATCTCGAAAAGATACAACTATTTAAAAGAAAGTCCCTCATGAAGGCCATTAAGTGCTTCATATACTTAAATTTAAATAAAACAAAGTGCGTGCGAGATATAATCGACATTTTGTATTCATTTGAAATGCCTATTGACGCCATTATGTGTAGAGTATGGCATCATTCAAGTATCCGTCATGGCTTCACTAGGCGACAAGCATCCGAAATGTCCATTTTCCATGGCTCTGGCTCAGAAATCAGGCTAAATTTGAACGATGCATGGCATATATTGGCTTTGAGGACCGCTGTGGTTTGTGGATCATTCGCCTAGACCTGCTACTTCATAAAACCACACAACGAACGGTGGTCAATTCACATCACCTCCACGTAAGGTGACCATGCCCTCAAATCGCTCGTGCAGAATTTGTAATCTGGCGTGAGCTGTCCTTCCTGTTGAAACCCCATGACACATCATCCAATTCAGGCCGAAAGAAGTTGGTAATCAGGGACCTATAGCGCTTGCCGTTGAAAGTCATTCTTTCAGAAATGTGGACCGATGACGCCGCCAGCCCAAAATACACAACAAAGTGACTCAGTGACTTCTTCGGGATGCATTGGACGCTTATGTGGTGTCCCGTGGCGTTTTGGGTATGTGCGCCGACTCCTACGCATTTGGATCTACCTGTCAAGGTTCGATCCCTGGTACGACAAGAAATACTTTTCACGACCCCACCTCTTTCGAGTCACTGACAATGCTCAAAGAGTATAACTGTCTAGAAAAAGCTTCTCAAACTTCGCCGTTCGGAGTCGGCATAAAACTGTAGGTACCTTCCACTCGTGATAGAACAACAGCACGCACAACACGAGTGGTTGCTGAGAAGCTAGGCCCTGGCCCTTTACGGGTTGTAGCGCCACCCATATTATTATTGGACGCTTATGGATCTCCTGTGAATGATATCGTCCCAAATTCGATAATTTTGTTTAGGCCTCATCGCTGTAGATGATTTTTCGATAAAAATTGGGTCATCTTCGAACAGCTCCAGAGCCCTTCCAGCGAACACATGTATGTCGTTTAGCTTCAGCTCCTGGGTCAGTTGCATTTTGTACGGTTGCAGGTCCAAGTCACGACTACACAAGGCGGAGATCCTGCGATCAACGCGAAATCGACTGCCTTGGATAGCTGCATTCTCACGGAGAGCGGCGATGCTTTCAGCAGATCCTGCATTTCGTCGACGTACGGGTGTTAGCTTATCGTTTACTAAAGCAGTGGACTGAAATGTATCCACCTCACTGCAAATAGTCTCCTCGGTTGGACGATTATGGTGACCGTAAAATGGCCGAAGCGCGCGGAACGTTGTCCGGACAGAATACATATTTTGACAGATGTACCTTCAAAAATATGACATCTGTCAACTGTCAAAGATCGGAAGTCTCCTTTACATTCTGTCGCATCACATTTTTCCTTGCTCTAAGTTAGAATGTGATGAGCGAACATATATTCTTTTATCTTCCTCTCTGCCTTTTGCTGCAGTTTTCCGGCGTGAAATTCAATATGCATGCATCGAAGCCCTTAACAAACACAAGACAATTCCGAAGTCAATGTTCTGTTTTTCTCTTCTCTCTCTCTCTATCTCTCACTTACCCCATTCCGCTTTTCTTTTATGCTGCACACACATTTCCAGACTCCTATTGAATATCTGTTACACGACCCATCGATATAAGTTCAATACCAACTAACAAGTATATTAATTACACTTACGGTTAAAATGTTTAAAGTGCTGCTATAGCCAAGCCAGTGTTAGGCGCTAAAGTAGGCCAGTCATTCGGATAGCCTTTCATTTCATGCTATACTGGTGATTTATTCCGCCGAATCAATCGATTTCTTCTCGTCTAGCACCACTTTCATGCAGCAATGCATGCGTCCATTCCTTGATTTACATATTACATCACCCAATCGCACCTACTGACGGGACGACAACTATTCTGCGGATGCTTGACTGGGTCAGTGAACGATGACCTTCAACTTTCACCAAAAAAAAAAAAAATTGTCTTCTCAGAAAACCGATTCCGATAATGCGCCACTGTGAGAATGTAAGTTCAAGAGACGCGTAAATAAGCCATAACCGCCACACCAACAATCGAACATCGATTGATGGACACTTCAAACGTAATTCCTGGAATGCGATTCCCCCCATTCAACTGGTGGTCAACAATTATCCACACCGTCCGAGCATAAAGAACCGTGTAAACCCAATCGTCACAATTCAAGACAACAGCACATGCAACAAGCCCGTCGCCGGAGATCGTTTCAAAAGAAAATAACTCATCTCTTGTGATACCAACCATTGTCGTGCGCGACAATGAATGAATAAATAATTCTTTATCTTTATTTTTTTTTTTATATATATATAATAAACTTAGATCTAAGTTCTATGAACGCTAAACCAAAACACCAAGGAATAGTAGTAATACGGACTATCACAAACATAAGAAGCGCATTTGTCAGTAAATTCTTTTGGGTTATAGGAGCCGATGAACCAAGTAGGTCTTCGCAGTTCTGTTTGTCTTTTTCTTTCTCGTTTTTTTTTTTTTTTTGTTTGTCCAATTTCAATTCAATAAAAATGATAGCAAATATTTCTGTCGACGAGCCAATGTAGGTGAAGTGTAGCACGTGTTAATTTTTGAGTTCAAACCATTCGTTTCGCAGTTTAGTAGGTATCCATTTTTCTTTTCCCCATTTCCCTTGTATCTTATTCTCTGAAATTCAACTTCAATTGACGGCGTGCATTTTTCCATTCTATACCATCTCAGCGGATGATTTTTTAATCTTCTTCGCCTTCACCTGAAATGGGAATGAACAAAATTAATTATGATTGAGATGAGATTATATTAAATAAGTTGCGTATCATTTGAAGAAAGCTTCAACGGAATACGTAAAAATTCAGCACTGTGCCCAAAGGCAGGGGGGATGTCGACAGCTCATCGAGAAGAGATTATATTCTGCTTCAAATTCACTTCCTCATACTTGTAGAGTAAAATCAGAGCAAAAGAAATTAGGTAGCAAAGCAAGATCGCATTGAAATCATCCTGACCCGAAGGACCAAGATCATAGAATACACTTATTTTGTCAGTCCTGCTATATACATATATCGTCTTCAAATCCACCTCCGAGAAACGGCGCAGTAGAGGAAGACGGCGACTCAGGTGGCACACGCAAGTGAATGGGTGCGAAACTGGAGACGCTTGTTGGTTGAAGCCCAGGTCTCATGTAAGGTTGGAGATCCAAGGTGCGAACAATGGCTTTCTTGCTCATGTATAGGACCACGATGGCCTTCCTTGCTCTTTCTTCTATGTTGAGCTTCCAGGTATTTCGCCTTATACGAGAACGGAACATTTAGAATGAGGGGATCGATAGTGGACAGAACATTATGAGTCGCCCAGTTGTTAAGTAGATTGAGACAGTGTTGCATTAGATCTCTCAAGACTTGGGGATATTTGCCTGAGAAGGCTATGGCAACCTCGTCCGCATAGGCAATAGTTCTGCAGCCCGCCTTCTGCAGTAGTAGTAGCAGTCTATTTACTGCCATATTCCAGAGAAGAGGGGAGAGTACTCCTCCTTGAGGTGTACCTCCTGGTTGAACTTTTTGCGGATGCGTTTATCTTTTGTATGTACATACGTGGCAGCTTTTTCCCACCTTGGGTATAAATACCACCTTGACTTGTTTCCATCTTGTGGGCAGATGACACGATATGGCATAGAGAGAGGCACCCTTTGAAGATGGTTTTCAACCAGGGGATGATTGTGGCTGAGGTATGGTGAAGTTCATCTGGTATTATACTATTTAGTCCCGGTCTCGGACGGTGCCTACGGAGCCTGTCCGGAGTACGATGTCAAAATCGTGCTCGCTAAGGTAAGGAAAACATCTTTGGCGGAGTGATCGGAAAGCACAGCCTCCACGACACGACAACAGATAACGGCTTCCGACTCACTGACTTTGCGACAGGACGTAATATGGTCATAAGTAGCACAAGATTCCCTACGGACGGTCGAACCGCCAACCAAATTGACCATGTGCTCATTGACGCAAGACATGCGTCAAATATCCTGGATGTGCGAACATTAAGAGGGGCAAACGTCGACTCTGACCATTTCCTCGTAGCAGCACGATTCAGAGCCCGACTGTCCAATGTCAGAAAGCTGCACCAGCCAACAAAGAGGAGTTTTGACTTTGGAAGCCTGAGCACAACGGAGATTGCCAGAGCCTACGAAGAGCAATTAAGCGAGAGACTCTCCGGTATGCCTACGTCAAACACCAACGCCAACGAGATGTGGTTGCATTGCCGCTCGGCCATCAAAGAGGTAGCGGAAAACACCTTAGGCTACCTACCGCCCCCGACAAGAAACCCGTGGTATGATGGCGAGTGTGAGCAGAAGAAACGTGCAACCGACGAGGCGTACCAAAAAGCGCTGCAACGGAGAACTAGAGCAGCGCAAGAGGAGTACCGCGCTAGAAGACGGGAGGAAAAGAAGCTTCTACGCCTGAAGAAAAGGTCTCTCGCAACCTCCCAGCTCAAGGACATCAAAGAGTCTAGAGATAGACAAAAAATACGGGCCTTTTATAAAAAAGCCAAAAGCCTGGCTTCAGGCCTTAGGGAAGGCACCCAGGCTCTTCGAAATCGTGAGGGTAGCCTTGTTACTGACCCGCAAGGAATAGTGGATGTGTTTAAGCAGCACTTCCAACAACTTCAAAATGGGCCTGACCAGGAGAGAGTGATAGGGAATCAGGAAATCCCAACTCCAGTCGATGAAGTAGTCCTCCCACCTAGCTTTGAAGAAGTCGGAACAGCCATTTAAAGGCTGAAGAACAACAAAGCCGCAGGCTCCGATGGCCTACCATTAGAGCTCTTCAAGGCCGGTGGCGATGTTCTGGTGGGGATCATGCACCAGATCATCTGTAAAATTTGGGAAAATGAAAGCATGCCCGACGACTGGAATATCAGCTCCATATGCCCCATCCACAAAAAAAAAAAGGCGATCTTGCCTCTTGTAACAACTATAGAGGTATATCCCTGCTCAACGTCACCTGCAAGATCCTGTCCAGCGTACTGTGTGAACGTCGAAAGCCGTTTTGACGGCACGTACCAGTGCGGCTTCCGGCCCGGCAAATCGACTATAGACCAAATCTTCACACTAAGACAAATCCTGGAGAAGAACAGAGAGTTTCAAATCGATACGCACCACCTGTTCATCGATTTCAAAGCCGCATACGATAGCATTCATCGCAAGGAGCTATTCGATGCGATGGCCGAATTCGGGATCCCGGGAAAAACTGATCCGGTTGTGTCGCACCACGCTAACACATACGCGATGCACCGTGCAGTTCGGCTCAAGGATTTCTGAGCTGTTTGAAACTTGCACTGGATTTCGGCAAGGAGATGCGCTGTCGTGTGACTTCTTCAATCTGGTACTGGAGAAGATAGTGCGGAGGGCAGCTGTAAACACGTAAGGCACCATCTTCTACAAGTCTGTCCAACTGTTGGGGTACGCAGATGACATCGTCATCGTCGCGCGTTCTCAACGTCCCGTAGTGGGGGCTTTTACGGCGATTGAAGAACAGGCGAATCGAACTGGTCTCAAGGTCAATGAGGACAAAAGGAAGTAAGTCGACCACAAAACGTTCCGTCACACACCACCTTGGACACAACTTCACGATCGACGCTACAATTTCGAGGTAGTCAAGGAGTTTGTCTACCTCGGGGCAAACGTGAACTCCACAAACGACATCACAGTGGAGATCCGTCGTAGAATCGCCCTTGGCAACCGGTGCTACTCCGGTTTGTCAAAACAACTGGGCTCAAAACTCCTGACTCGAAGGACCAAAAGCATGCTCTACAAAACTCTTATTCTGCCAGTCCTGCTCTATGGAGCCGAAAGCTGGACGCTAAGCAAAACTGCAGAGCTGATTCTTGGTACCTTCGAAGGAAAAATTCTACGACGGATATATGGTCCCGTTTGCGAGGAAGGCGAATGGAGGAGAAGACATAACCGCGAACTCTACGAGTGATCATTTGATTTCACGTTCGGGACCGGTCAATTGGCCGCCTAGATCGTGCGATTTAACGCCTTTAGACTATTTTTTGTGGGGCTATGTTAAAGCTCATGTCTATACAGACAAGCCCGCTTCAATTGACGCATTGGAAGACAACATTGAAGCATTTATTCGTGAGATACCGGCCGAAATGTTGGAAAGAGTATGCCAAAATTGGACTAAGCGGATGGACCATTTGAGGCGCAGTCAAGGTCAACATTTGCATGAAATAATCTTCAAACATTAAATTATATGGACCGTACTATCGATTCAAATAAAAATTTCATGCATTTTTCTAAATTTTATGTGTTTTTTTTTTTTGAAAAACTTTCCTATAGCTTTTAAAAAATCACCCTTTAGAAGCGACTGATTGAACATCTATGGGCATATTTGGAGAATAAGCTTAACAATTACACAATAAGAAACCGAAAGGAGCTGGAATCAATACTTAAGTATGAGTGGTCCAAAATTGATCCATCAATCTGCCAAAAACTTGTACAATCTATGCCTCGTAGATTAAAAGCTGTTCAAACTAATAAAGGCCAGCCAAACAAGTCCTAATTTTGCCCTTTTTAACTGAATTTTAATAAAACTTCTTTGTGTGCTGGGTACATTAGGACAGGTGGAGAGAACTTTCCGCAGCCTCGATGCTACTGAGGATTCTTTGATTGACAACATTTTACATGTACATAGTTAGTTATTTCGAGATTGGCTGTATGCATTTTGAATAAATCATAATTATAGGATTTCTTCAATATATTCGTACAACATCAACTTCGCATCTATACATTTAGCGCATGATCAATGAGAATGGAAGAGAACTAGACAACTACTTAACATCCAATGAAAAGAACACAGAAATTTCAGGAAAATCCTTTATAGCAGAAAACTACACAAACTAGGAACAAAACAATGGTAACCGACTTACCTAGAACCACGTGCATTTTGTCGAGACACAACCAAATTACCACATGTAGGAATATGAGTTTACCGTTTGAATTGAAGTTCTAAGCAAAGTACTTACCTCATCTTGGCCACGATCTTTCGATGGCGAGTTCGTTATGACCTGTACAGCTTGGCCCGGCAGGCGACTAAGCAATTTAGCGCCAATCGACTCTTGGTTACCGCAGCAAAAAATCCTAGGGTGACCATTATCTAAATGAATACTAGTTAATATTTTTTTAAATGAATTATCGGTTTCGTCCATTTCTTCAACATATGATGGGGAGGGGGTACTATCAATAGAATTCATATTAACTTGATTGATATAGGCGTCATTGAAAACACTGAGATTTACATCACTCTGTGCTATATACTTACTGTTGTGTCCAATCACAAAATCGCAGCAATGCGCAAAGATAAATAGGATTAGACATATGTATGACAAATATATAAGGAAATAAGGCTTCCAAAAGTGTGAGGAAATAGGAAAATAAAACGAAGCAACATGAAAGATATAGGGACTTATAGGCTAGTCGAGTATGTGAGTATATGAGAATGGTACGTACACTACTGAGTTCTGATTGAGTGATGACATTAAAGTATAAAAAGTTGATAACCTTAATTTAATTTAAACAACTCATGCATGTACATAAACATTGAACCGAACATGTAATAAGATGAATAAGGACTCACACTCCATTATAAAGCGCCAGTTGAACATTTGTAAATTTGGATAGAATTTATCAAAGGCTCGTTTAGAGATACGGTTACGTCTTCTGAAACTTTAAATTAAACATATATTCTTAAGTCGTTGTTCTAGGGGGAAAGGTAGGATTATTTAAATTGTGTGTCGCCTAAGGAATTGGATTGATTTATTCATTTGGTTATGTACTGCCTTCCGGCCTGTTTGAGGTCCACATTAGTTTAACTATGTAAAGGGTGTTTTTTTTTTTTAGGTGTATAGAACTTTAGCAACTGGCGGCCATTTTGTACGCTGTCAAGTGATTTATTTTTACTTTGGTTTGGCATTTCAACATAAATAGACTGACGCCTGAACAACGCTTCCAAATTGTGCAGATTTTGAAAATCATGGTTCTGTTCGACTACGTCCATTTTAACCATCACTCACTTTTGGTTGAATGGATACGTCAATAAACAAAACTGCCGTTGTTGGAGTGATGATAATCCTCAAGTGTATGGTGAGACACCGTTACATCCACAAAAGCTGTCTGTTTGATGTGCTTTATGGGTTGGGGGAATAATTGGTCCGTACTTCTTTAGAAACGATGCTGGCCAGAACGTTACAGTCAATGGTAACCGCTATATAGCCATGATTACTGACTTTTTCGTTCTTTTTGTTCAATTGATCAACCATGATGTGCAGGAGCTGTGGTTTCAAAAAGACGGCGTAACATGTCACACAACTAGTGCCACAATAGATTAATTGAAGGAAAAGTTTGGTAACCGCATAGTTTCTTGAATTGTCCTCCAAGATCGTGCGATTGACTATTTGTCTGTGGGGATATGTGAAGTCGCTAATCTACGCCGATAAGCCCGAAACGATTGACGACTTGGAGGACAACATTCGCCGCCCTATTGCCGATATACGACCACAAATGCTGGAAAAAGTCATTGGATCTCCAGATTAAACTACTTCCGCGCAAGCAGTGGCGGCTATATGCCGGTATTGATATTTAAATTATAATGCCAGAAGATTATCTTACGAATAAAGTGAATATCATGCCAATTTAAAAAAATCATCTCCGATTTATTCAATTTCAAAGTTCTATACCTCTAAAAAAAAAAACTACAAAAAACACCCTTTACTAACTTCTCCGCTTTTGCTTTTCCCCTCGTTGAGATCACGCCAATTTGAACTAAAGAGTACACAATTCCAACGATGAAGATAGAAGTCCTATAAAGGGTGGACCATCTAGTGGTTTTTTTTAAATCATAGCTTATTTTGACACTGACAGCTGTTTTCCGCTCGTAATCTTGACAGAAAGTCAGTACCACACTTCCGCGGAACGAAATGAGTCGCTTTAGGCTTATATGACGTTCGGAAATATTTAAAAGTTGTTTTTGAAGTGAGTGCTGTGCTGCTCAGGCAAAAAGTGCGTTTTTTTGAAAAAAAAAAAACAGTTTTGGCCTAAATGCAGCACCCACGACCACTACTGTACGCTAATTAGTGCAAAAGTTCGTGGGACTGGTATGCTGGTGGACAACACTCATGGTACCCCTCGTCGTACGGTGGGCACAGATGAGAATGGGGTGCTGTGGCCTTCTTCGAAAATGAGGCTGGGAACAACGTTTCGGTCAACGGTGAGCGTTACACAGCGATGTTAGCCGACTTTTTTTTTACAGCAATTGAAGACATGGATTTAGACTACCCCTGGTTCATGCAGGAAGGTTCGCCATGCCACACAGCCTACCCCACAATCGATCTTTTGCGCACCAAATTCCCAAATCGTGTTTTCCGCCCTCTTGGCGATGTCAATTGGCCGCCTCGAAGCTGTGATTTGACCCCCTTCGGACTGTTGTTTTGTGGCAAACCGTGAAGCACCGATGTTATGCCAACAATCCGGAAACGATTCAAGCACTTAAGCCCAATATCATCCAAGCAATCCGTAAGCTACAGCCTGAAACCATCTGGAAAGTTGCGGTGACAGGATGCGCCACTGCGAAGCCAGCCAAGGCAACTATACTTGAACGAAATTGTATTTCGCAATTAATGGGAATGTTTGCTCTTACTAGTAAAGCCATAATACATGGAAAGAATTTAATTTTCTTAATTTTATTGCATTTTTAAAAAGAAACTTGTGTATGGCCCACCCCGTGTATTGACCAGGATTAGGTCCTTTTATACAGTAGCCTTCTGCAACTTCTGCCTTATGCTCTTTGAATCCGACGCATTTACAGATGCCTGCTGCAGGCTGCACAGAAATGGATCCCGGTGGGAATAACTACAAACTATGCTGGATTCCTGGCCACACGGGGATAGAAGGCAATGATATGGCCGACTTCCTAGCTAGGAAAGGAACATCGGAACCGTTCACGGACCGCAGACTTTTCTGCACTGTAGGAGATCATGTCCTCAGAGAAGAATACACGGAACTAGAAAGTAGGAACCGGGCAGATACATGGAACAACGTTCATGGCAGGAAGCAGGCCAATAATATAAATCTTAGGCCAGTATAACCGAAAGAATTTGAGACATGTATCAAAATGAGCAAGAACTACCGCCGTATCCTAACAGGCTACGAAACTAGGGGTATCAGAAGAAGACCTCTGGAGATTCTGCGGTGAATCTAATGAAATTCCAGAACACGTACTGGGATTTTGTGAGGCACTTGTCCAAAGAAGTTAATGATATCTAGCCAAGCACCTTCTATCAGATGAAGAGATGGGATCGTTAGGGTAGGTTGGAGTGGCTGACTGCAGAGGGCAGTTACACTTAGGCCAAAGTAGGTCCACTGGGCTACGACGCGGACTGACTCCTTCTAACATGTGAACCAGTTGGTGCTTGTGTTCAGATTATTAAAGTAGGCCCCTAAATGTAGGCACCTACGACTAGCCAGAGCCGTGCAGCTTCTGCAGAAATCATTATATAGTACAACCATCTTACGAGCATGAGTGCCAATTGCCAGTGACTCCAATGAGAGTCCTTATTGAGGACTGCTGAGCCGAAGCAGACTGAGTTCTTTTGTTTCGTTAGTTTTGTTATTGGTGGTTTTAGTCGTGTGTATCTTCAGGAGATGATAGGCTGTAGCGATCGGCATGGAAGGTGGTACCCCTCCTATTGATAGGGAAGGGATTGTACCATACCTGGCCAGTGCATCGGCTTTGCAGTTGCCTGGTATGACACAATGTCCCGGCACCCATATGAGGTCTATGTTGGAATGGTCAGCAATCTCGTTATGAAACAGACGTTTATGAGTTGAACATGACTTTGTCCAGGGATTCTATTGCGGCCTGACTGTCCGAACAGATGGTGATATCCCTCCTTTTGGATATCAAGTTGTTTTTGAGCCATGAAAGCCTCTTTAATCGCGATGGTTTCTGCCTGAAAGACGCTACAGTGATTAGGGAGCTTCAGAGAGATCTTCGGAATAGACACCTGCACCAACCCATTCGTCGGCCTTCGATCCGTCTGTGAAGCGTACCCAGGAGATCGTCCAACGTCTGATTGTCAGACATCCAATCCGATCTGGAAGGAATGCTGGTGGAGAATTTGTTCTCGAAGACAGCCTAGGAGCTTGGGATGTCGTTGGGAAGGATGTTGAATTCGTTAAGAATGGTAGAGTGGCCGATGTCGAGTTGGGACCACAGTCGGAGTGTTTTTGAGTCTCAAGGCGGTGCATTGTACCCTGAACAATAATAATAGTAATGGATGCCTTTCAACCACAAGTAGCAGCAAGCAGCAAAGCAACACAGTCCATTAAAACCTTACCTTGACCGGTAAATGAAGAACTATACACTTCGAGTGGCCATTAAGGCATTCGAGTCGGTTATTCAGACATCAAAGCATCTATGGGGCTCCGACTGTAAGCATCTTTACTATAGGTTCCAAGCTACACAAAGGAACTTAAGACTGGACGGGACATACACGCTAAGGCAGTAGAGTTGGAAAGCATATAGCTTCACCTTATCCAAGTTTTGCGGCAAACTTTCTACAGCAGAACATAGAATCAAAATACAAAGACAAAGTGAGTTAAGGATTGGTGCAAGGACACAAGTCATTGCATCTTCCATTCTGACCCTGTGGGACAATGCAACAGTGGACGTCGACACACAAGGTAGCGCACACAATTCGAAGGGGACCTCAGCCGGCTTGGTGTGCAGCTGGCGAGAGATCCTCCTGGAATGTTGGGTAAGGCCCAGCGTAGCGCCCTAAGAAGCAGATCTCTCCTTTTAGCACAACAGTGGCGTGACACATCTGCAAGATATCAAGGCCAGCCTTCAATCCACTGTGAATCACAATTACAATTCCCTTGTCATCAGCTGTAGTGTACGTACCGTAGGAGTGTATTGTGAACATTGCAATACTTACGATTTGTAATTGAAAAGCCCGTTCATTTTTATATACTCCAGCACTCGATCGTCAATGAGATACTTCACAGACTGGCCTCTGCTGAGCAGTCTCCGAATCATTGTGGAACTCACTTCATTCGGCACCCAATTCGTGACGAGGGTAATATTTTTCTAAAACAAAAGAAACAGTGGTTACAAATTAAACTTGAACATTTGACCATTCACCAGTGTGCATTTACCTGATATTTTGTGAGGATATCTGAGTCGAAAATGAACTTCTCTGGATTAGCTCCACTACGGGATATGACCACCAAACCGTGGTTACTTACTATGTCCTCAATCTGTAAAGAAGAAAACGAACAGCTTTAAATATGTTAACGATGGCAACTACATTATGGACGTACATCTTCATTGGCCCACAAGCCGGGAACAGCAAACGACTCTAAAAGATCTGCTCCACAGAGAAGCTTCAGTTGTACTCTGTCCCTGCGGTCTCTCAAGTTATTTGGCAGCCATCCTGGAATGATCACATCGTCAGCAGTACTTGAGGAATTTATATAGTTGTTCATGTAATTCTGAAATTGAATGTTCGAAAAAGATTATTGCTTCGTGAGTCTTAACGAAGATTGCACGAGGGATGGGGAGAAAGGAAATTGTATCACTTTGAACATACGAGGGGCGTTCAATATATTCTCGGTATCGGGGTAAAACTGTGATTGTATATATAAATTGACTTATTTATCAAGTAATACTATTATTTTATTGCATTCATGTAAGATTTCATATAAACGCGATTATTATTTCGCGTTTTATCTCTAGTTAAACAGAATCATAATGGCAACTGAGACGATGATGGTGAAAATTGAGCATAGCGCTGTAATTAAATTTCTCACTAAGCAAGGAAAAAGTCAAAAAACTATTCATGAAGACATGGTGGCTGTTTACCAGGATTCCGCACCTTCACTATCAACTGTGCAAAAGTGGTCAAGTGAGTTCAAGTGAGGCAGAGAGAGCATTGAAGACGATCGCCGCTCCGGCGCCCCGGCTACTGCTTGTACGGGAGAAAGCATCAAAGAAGTCGAAAAACTTGTTCTCGAGGATGCCCGAATAAAGGTGAAAATGATGGCAGAGATCACACCATTCTTCATGACCATCTTAACCTTTCAAAGGACAGTGCAAGGTGGTTGCCACGAATGCTCACAGCGTCTAAGCAAAAAGTGAGAATCGCATGCTGTAGAGAGCTTTTGGAGATGTGTAGTGAGAACGCGGACGGTGTTATGGATCGAATTGTTACTGGTGACGAAACATGGGTCCACCACTATGACCCTGAAAGCAAACAAGAGTCCATGCAATGGCATAAAAAAGGAACAGACCCCCCGAAGAAGTTCAAAGTCACTCCGTCGGCCGGGAAGCTCATGGCCACAGTTTTTTGGGACTCAAAGGGAATCTTGCTCATTGAGTACAAAAAAAAAAGGTGAAACCATCAACGCTTCCACTTTATATAATTTGCGGGAGGAAATTAAAAAGAAAAGACGGGGTAAACTCGCAGCGGGTGTGTTGCCTCTTCATGACAACGGTTGCTGCGCGAGATTGCGCTTTCGAAGAAATGCAACTAAACAGTCCGTAAGTGACTATATACTGCCTTTCCTCGACTTTGAAATGCCCTTCGGATGTTACTTCCCAACGAGGGAGGGGTGGATCACAAGAGCACCCATCAATAATTCGAGCATCCAAGTAGATGCTGTACCACCGGCTGATATTACCATTCAAAATGACATTCAAGCGGCCATAAAAGCAGTTTCAGCGATAGAAATCAAGTCCAAGCCGGCCGTGCGCTGCCGCGAGGAGTATAAAGCTCGCATCGCGCACCACTCGATACCTCTATGCTGGTTCCCAGGACACAGGGACATAGCCGGCAATGAGGCAGCAGATTAACTTGCCAGAAAGGGGCCGTAATCGAGCCATTCCAGGCAATCAAATGGCTTCAACCACCACTGACAGATGTCAGGAAGAAGTGGGATGAGGTAAAATTCTAGAACTAGCAAGGAAAATGTGTTCTAATATAACCACCTGTAAGACTACTACGATGCTTACCTACTTACTTAAGGTGGCGCTACAGTCCGAGGTGGACCTGGGCCTCAACCAACAAGCGTCTCCAGCCAGTTCGATCTTTAGCTAGCTGTCTCCAGTTTCGCACGCATAGTTGGTTGAGGTCCCTTTCCACTTGCGTGCGCCACCTGAGTCGCGGTCTTCCTCTACTGCGCCGTCCCTCGGGGGTGGATTCGAAGACTTTTCGGGCCGGAGCATTGGTTTCCATCCGCTCTACATGACCTCATTTCTCATTCTTCATTATATCTCCTCCTCCACTCACCATCTATGCAGACGGCACCGAAAATCCTCTCGAAGCAACCAAGAGCAGCTTCATCCGCTTTTGACAAAGTCCAGGCTTCCGCACCATATAGCAGGACTGGGGGCGATTAAGGTCTTGTAAAGCGTTACCTTGGTTGTTCGAGAGAGGGCTTTGTTTACCAATTGCTTTCTTAGCCCAAAGAAGCAGCGATTGGCAAGAGTTATTCTTCGTTTGATTGCAGCGCTGGTGGCATTCTCTGAATTGATAGCGGTGCCTAGGTAGACAAAGTTTTTGACTACCTCAAAGCTATATCTGTCTGCTGTGACGTTCTGACCGAGACGTCGGTGTTGGGTGTCCTTTCTCGTTGACAGCATTTACTTGGTCTTACCCTCTTTTACCGCTAAGCCCATGCTCGCGGCCTCCGTTGCAATCATGATGTCAAACCCACAAAAGCGCCATTGACATCACGCTGCGTTCTTTCTATAATGTCAATATCGTCGGTATATGCGTGTAGTTGGACGGACTTCTGAAAGATTGTTCCTCTGGTGTTGGCGTTCGAGTTTTGAACAATTCTTTCAAGAACGATGTTGAAAAAGTCGCATGACAGCGCGTCGCATGACAGCGCGTCGCCTTGTCTGAATCTTTATTTGACATCAAAGGTCTCGGTTAGGTCTTTACCGACCTTGATGGAGCAGCGTGCATTCTCCATCGTCATCCTACACAAACGGACGAGTTTGGTAGGGATGCCAAAACTAGACATTGCTCTGTATAGCTCGTCTCTATAGATGCTGTCATTCGTGGCCTTAAAATCGATGAAAAGATGATGGGTATCGATTTGTTGCTTCTGGGTTTTCTCCAAAATCTGCCACAGTGTGAATATTTGGTCGATGGTGGATTTTCCTGCCCTAAAGCCACACTGTTATGGACCGACCAGGTTGTTGACGAATGGCTTTAGGCGTGCACACAGTACGGCAGATAAGATTTTATATGCGATACTTAGGAGACTGATGCCTCTGTACTTGGCGCAGTTGAAAGGGTCTCCTTTTCTCCTACTACGATGCTATGGCCCGATATAAATAGAACTAAAACCGACGAACCACACCAGTGTGGCAAAAGCTCTAACGGGACATATATCCATCTGAAGTACGCTGAACCAAAAATGGGACTATCCCATGACTACAAATGCAAAGGATGCGGCGATGTGGAAGAGAGATAGAGGACACTCCTCACTATCTCTGCTACTGCCCTAGCCTCCAACCAACTGCGATACAGGACCATGGGAGAATTCTTCTTCCAGGACCTGCAAGAACTAAATAACATCCGACTATCTAATTTGTTTGAGATTCATTAGGATGTCGGGCTGGAGAGGTCATCACAAACAACGAATACAACGTCTGGATGAGTGCGATAAGGGTACAAGGAGGAACATTTCCCCCTCTGGGCAACTCTGGGCTTCCGCACGTCTACCCACATTCCTATCCCATCCTATGCTTCCAGATTTGCAGGTTTTTTCTAAATATATCCTTTGCCCAGTCTTCTCTATCTGGGATCAGTGTTTTGTACCCAAATTCGAAGTCTGCAAAGGCTGCGATATGGTCTGTATGCTTCGGAATCCACTCATTCTTGATTATTGCCATGTGTTCTGCTCCATCGATGGCATCCTTTCAGCCTATGTGCTGCCTTGGTAGCTGTCAGCTTCCCGTAAATGTCCAGCAGCTGTGGCATTGTTTAGATGGCGGCTAAAGGGGTTGAGTGAAGATTTGCAGACGATTTCTCATTTGAGTCATCTGAATCACCATGTGTACCAGACTCACCAGACAAAGGTCTGTGTCACATGGGTTATACATAAACCAGACTGACTAACAATGCCAACAAACCAGTGAAAGATGATTAAGCTCACCTCAATAGTTCACGTTTATAAATTGGCCCAAGTCCCACGGGTGCTAACAGAGGTTATGAACAGGCATCGTGGTCTTTAATTGGTTAATTTTCCTGCAAATCTGCGTCGGAAATACTCGAGAGATGTACACAATTATGTCAGGTCTATTAAATGTTTTAGGAACTCATTGCTTCTGTTAGAAGAAGTCATTAAATTGCCGCTGTGTCGATGTTGACAACACACTTAAATTCCAGTGAGTGTGTATTTCTATTTATGAGAAATCTATTCAGACTTTCCCGCGCCGCTGGACCTGATGTTACAGAGCTCTAATTTCGGTTACCGATTGGATACACAAACAAGATGAGTGCATTAGGTATTTATAGATACGCTTTGCTAAGCATCAAAAATAGGACACACATATGTACTTCCTTTAACATTGTCCAAGGGCGCTATCAGTGAACGCTATCAACTAGCGTGTATAGACGGCAATTTACACAAAAAAAAAGCTATCAATTCATTTGCGCCACGGAATGAAAATCGACATAAAAGTGAGCAGTTACAAGTCGCACATACGTGACAGTGCCTGTGCCCGTGCCTGTGCCAATTGCGTGCAACGATTATTGCAGGAAAAAGGTATAACGTAATACACACACGGTATTTAAGTGATGTATTCCCTCAGCTCACGTCTGTCAACAGAGACCAGTCTCGGAATGCAGAACAAATTGATGAAATGCATTTGAAACCGTCTACTAATCTCATTAGAAAGCAGTCAATATCGACAAAACAGCGCTTATGCCACACATTTGTCAAATTTCCGGCTAATTTTACTGAAGAGCATCGCCGAAAGGTGAATACCGAAATAAATGAACTTACTTGATGATATTGAAGAACTTGTTGCGTTCGTGACCAATGATCCTGGTCAATTTCCCAATCAGATGCTCGTATCCACTTTGATGTTTGCAAGGCCGATTTCACCATCGCAAAACGATGCTTCCCCACCGCCAAACCCTTCTTGCCGTATGAGTCATGTGTCGGCGATACAATGCCACCGATGACCGTGTGTGTTCCCAGCAATTCAAAGTGGTCTCGGGCAATTTCTGCAAGACACAAAGCACAAAATAACATCAAATAATGGAATAATTTCAATGAACTGTGTGAAAATCGTTACCGAACATTCGAAAGTGCATCGGAGTTGGTGGGCTGAAGGAGCCGCATGCTATCAACACAATACGTTTAGGCAACATTCCGGATTCTTCAATTTTCAAGCTCATACTCTATTCAAACTTATTTGTAGCACACACACGATAATCACAGATTTTAGTTTTTTTTTGTTACGAATAAACAAATGCAATGGAAAATAGTTTGCCAGCCAGTGGTACCTTCTTGGCGAATACAACTTTTCCGAATGACAACATTGCACAGCTGTGATATCTATTGCGAATGTGTGATATCGATTTTGGTACATGGATTCCCTTTTAAGGTCACGTTATACTCTGTAGAAGGCTGCGTGTTTTGTGGTCGGGATGTCATTTTTGGAGTGAATGTTAAATCAAACGTTTTAAATTGGTGCCTCCATAATCAGTCACATCTGGGGTTAAATTGGCCCTTCCCAAGCCCATATCTGTACATCTGAGGGGTTATTAATACAATACATTAGCGGCATTCACACTCAACTATTTCTCGTTACGATTTGCTTGACAGTTGACAGCCGTGCTTGATGGTCGTCAATCTGAACGTAAAAGTTGGCAGACTTGCAGCACAGCAGACGGAGCATTTTGACGTATCGACAATTTGTTGAATGTGAACGCCGCTGGTGCCTCCATAATCAGAGCTGTCCGTCTGATGTTGAATTATCCCTTCCCCAAGCCTATGCCGATACAGAACGCATCTGAAGGGTTATTAATACAATACATTGGTGCCCCATAAGGTCCCAACTTGTTAGTACTGTCCACAAACGAAAAAAGTATCATCGAACAGGTCTATCGTTTATTACTTGACAGGCAGTATCTTCGAACGCACTCGGCGTTATCGATAATTACAATTCCGAAAAGAAACTGTCATTACATGATTAAACGTCAATTATCACCTGCATAAATCTACAATATTTTCGTTACTACCTGTTTATTTATAAATTAAGTAAAATGTTTAGTTAAGAATAAATCGTGTCATAGACTAACCATGTCCCGAAGATGAACTCTCAAGCTACTTTAAAAATTATTCTCATAGGCGGCTTGTCACTGTGCTTTGTAGTTCTTATATACCTGAGCCTTGTTCCATTGAACTCTGGTAAAATGTGTTTATCTCGGTTGTCCTCAAGAGGGCTTACTCAATTGCGTCTTCTTTTCCATTTCAGAGTGTTACTGTGAATACGTTCAGAATGCAGCTAAACTGGAGAGCAATCCCTCGACGGATGACATCAAAAACAACGCCAGTTCAACTCATAAACTAGCAATTCTTGTGCCGTTTCGGGATCGCTTTGAAGAACTTCTGCAATTCGTACCGCATATTACACAGTTTTTGAGGAAACAAAATGTCAATCATCATATATTCATCCTGAATCAGGTGGACAGGTTTCGATTCAACAGAGCCTCGCTGATCAATGTTGGGTTCCTATTCACGAAAAATGACTTCGATCATATAGCCATGCATGATGTTGATCTGCTGCCAATCAATGATAAGCTGAAATATAAGTTCCCCGACAAGGGGCCACTTCATATCGCCTCACCCGACTACCATCCAAAGTATCATTACAAGACTTTCGTTGGAGGAATTCTGCTTGTTAAGCGAGAACACTTTCAACTGGTGAATGGTATGTCGAATAAATACTGGGGCTGGGGCCTGGAGGACGATGAGTTTTACGTCCGACTTAGGGATGCTGAGTTGGAGGTCAGTCGACCGACGAATATAGGTACTGGAGTTAATGACACTTTCCGGTAATTGCAACAATCCTAAAGGCACTGCCGTCCAAAATTCATGCATTCTCTCTTTTTACAGCCATATACACAATAGACTTCATCGCAAACGTGACACGCAAAAATGTTTTAATCAAAAGGAGGTGACTCGAAAGAGAGACCGACAAACTGGACTTAACACGCTTCAGTATGCCACAACTGGAGTCAACAATTTGACCATTGATGGCACTGCCATAACTGTTGTCAATATTGTCCTAGAATGTGATACAAAAATCACACCGTGGTGTGACTGTTCGGGTGTAGCAAGCGCCGCTAGTGTTGTTTCATGACGATGAATTAAGAAAAAAATTGTTGATATAATTTAAAAAATCTTGTTTAATTCCTTTACTTTCCCACACATAATTTGCCCAAAACCCATTTATTCCTAGTATACATGAACCATTCCATACAAAAATGTCCAAAAAAGGACATACGTGCACAATCCGCCGAGGAATCCATTCGTTAACAGGCTCTGTCTGCTGATGAAATACTTTTTCCAGTGTGTCCCAGACTTAAAAAGTAACAGGCACCACAGGCCCAGAACTGCCACGCAGTATAGCATAAATCCAAGGATACCAGTCAAACCCAGTATGCCTGAAAATAGAGAGCACGTCGTAATTTTGAATAAGAAAACATGCACAAGTGGCCGAGTTACCCGCAGCACATCCCGACAATGCAGCCATTGCCGTGCGACAATATTCAACCGCTGAAGCATTATTCCGAATAGCCGATTCGCTGTACGCAATGATTTCTCCAGATTTAAGCTCACGAGTTTTCACACGAGTAGTCATATTTTTTTTTATAAATTAATATTCAATACAGTCGAGAAAATTTTATTGAGAACTGATTCTGATACCTAATTTTTTTTTCTGTCAAATAATTTTCTGATTTGACATATGCCACCTTCTTGCCGATTAGATTTGTTCGTTTTGAAAACTTTTCGATTGTCTAATACCATATTCCCACCGAATCGAAATCGCTTGGCTTGGATGAAATTTCACGGAAACCTGAATAGGACGTTCCCGCCGTGTTGAAGTGATTTCAAATGTCATATTCAATAATTATTCAAGTGCTACAATTTTTAACATGACGGAAGAAAGCTCAGAATCGCAAGAAATATCAAAAATTCTGGACAAACGTAAGTCATGTATCTAAGTAATTAGAAAGCTTCTACGCGCGGTGAATTATCAAGGGAGGTGAAACGTGATAGGGGTAGACCGAGTCCCGTATTATTATTCCAATGGGTGTCCCACTTGTGATTTACCAACTTTGAACAATCCGTGTGAACGCACCCTTAAACCAATGACCAAACCAGAAATAGGAGAGCAAGGAGATATCCAATGATTGTTTTTTCGAGTGAACATATTTGTATTTATTTTATCTTAGAGATTATCTCGCATAACTTGTAAAAAGCAAATTTTTAATAATTCTTGATTAGCTAGGCCAATTCTAAGCCGTCAACTCTACCTTATAAGTTCTTTAATTATGCACCTACAACTATTTTGGAAAGTGTAAAATTATAAGAAAAATCTACTACTACTGTATGTACAGGGTGGGCCATCTAGTAGTTTTTTTTTAAATCATAGGTTTTTTTTTTGAAAAATGACCTATGATTTATACCATTCTTAATAGAATTTTTTGAAATTTGGAGGAACGTGCCTGTGGCAAGGAAAATAAAAAGTTATTCTAAAATATTTTCTATTACATGCGCTCCTACGCGTACGTCCACCATCATTGAAAAATTAAGTCTGACAACATGTTTGATCGTGTGAATGCAAACGAGATCGGTCTGTTCGACATTCATCGGACCAGGTCTATCCGATATGTTCGATCGTGTGAACCCCCCCTTCTGGCAGCTGATTTCCGCTCGAAATCTTGACAGAAATTCAGTAATTTAGTATCAAATACCTTAGCGAAACGAAATGGTTCGCTTTACGCTTGAACAACGTTGGGAAATATTGAAAACCTATTTCCAAAGTGAGTGTTGCGTAGCCCAAACAGTGCGTTCATTGAAAAGAAATTTTGGCCGAAATGAAGCACCCACCGCGACCGCTGTACGCAAGTTTGTGCAAAAAGTTCGTCAGACTGGTATGCTAGTGGACAATACTCATGGTCCCCGTCGTCGGACGGCTTGCACAGATGAGAATGTGGCTGCTGTGGCCGAGAGTGTGAAACTCAATTCGGAAACATCAACACGCCATCGATCTCAACAGCTCAACATTTCACGCACTACCCTGAGGAGAATTCTGCACAAAGATAAAGTATATATTTACAACTTCCAATCGAACGTCAACTGATTTGTTTACTTTTCAAATTCTGTGTTTCATCTGTTACATTCGCAATTCGCATATGCGCGTGGCAATTCAATTCGCACTAGCTGAATAACTTAAACGAGAAATAATATATGTAATGATGTAGCTCTTTCAATGAAGTCCGCTTTTCGGTTGTGGTTATTATTTGTTGATTTAACCCACACGCATATGCCATTTTCAACTAATAGACTAGCTTTGCTGCATTGGTATAAATTTGCTAGTACGAAGATATTTTGATCGGATCTTCTACACTCTAAATTAATAAACAGAAAATCGTTCCATTTCATTTGAAGTTTGTCAATTTCAGACCAGAAATAAATGAGTAAAGAGATGTTCAACCATTTTTGCCCCTAGTCAACTACTGATATTAGTGGAATTCCCTTGCATTACACGCATACTTTTACAACGTTCGTCAATTCACCCCAATATGGCGGCCGATTCGTGAATATTGTTTGGGGGGTGTTCAGAAGATGACTCATATTTTTAAGAGGTCATATATTTGTAATAGGCGCTTGCGCGAATAAAAATGTAATTCTACGCTCTCTTTACAGGCAAAGTTTGCATCAATTTAATTCTTCAGAGTAAAATATACCTGATTTATATGCGATGACTGGCAAATGAACTTAAGGCTCAACTATAATGCGCATAAGCGTGCATTAGCTAGTGTCAAATTTGGACGAACTGTTTCGTCATGTTTGCTAAAAAAACATGAGTAACTATAATAAGCACATGCGCGCATAGCCTCCTGTCAGAAATTCTTCCGCTGCTTGCTTTATTTTTTATTTAATTTTGATTTATTATGAACTCCACGTTTCCAGTTCGATTATATGTGTATGTATTGGACTGGAAAACACGATAGGTTTTAGTAAATACATAAACCCGGGTTGGACATCTGGTTGTAGATTATTTCTGATGTTGATGATTTCCCTTTAATAATATTATTTCTGAAGATATATATAATTCTTTTATTTAATTTGTCCAACTTATGTATTTATCGCAAATGCCCTTATCATTTGGACATCATTTTTAATCGGATTCAAATTTCAGTGTAAAATATTCACCACCAAAACTGGAGGGAAATAGTAGAAGAAAATGTATGTTCACGAGGTGCATGAAACTCGGGACTGGAAAATTCCAGTTCCAGTTATGAGTTCGCACATAACAATTTGTTTGAAATTGTTTGAATACAAGTATAAAGTATATTGGATATAATAAGCAGCAATGCAATTATGTGTGGCATATATATAGGCTTAATCAAAAAATATTCACATTTTTTCTGACCGAGATGTGCATTTTTGACATTATCATGGGCACGCTCGCTAATTTTTGACACTATTGGGGCAAATCTTAAAAGCAACATGGCGCTGCCGTAAAGGTTTACGAAGTGTGCGTGAAAATATAGTAGTATGCGTGCGTTTAGAGCAAAATCGCGGTGAAACGCGATTAGCAAGGGGTTTTCCAGTGGAAAGACGACTATCTCTGTTACATGATTTCTGATTCACAAACAGGGGCCGAAAAAGCGTATACAAAACGCTGTCAGATGAATTCAAGGGGCAAGAGAAGAAGTTGAGTATCTCTGTACTGTTTGTTTCTGTTTCGGACTAACTCAATTTGAACCATGGAAAGATACACAATCGAGCAACGCGTCAAAGTTATTCAGGCTTATTATGAAAATGGGCGTTCAAATCAAAGTGCATATCGTGCACTTCGTGAATTTTTCGGTCAATTTAATCGTCCAAATGTGCGTACAATCGGAAAAATCGTGCAAAAATTTGAGCAAACCGGGACTGTAGGAGATGTGAAAACACCAGTGCATGCTCGTAAAGCTCGTACGGCAGAAAATATTGCTGCTGTTCGCGATAGTTTGGCTGAAGAGCCGTCCACCTCAACTCGTCGTCGTGCCGAAAAATTGCACCTCTCACGCTCGTCGTTGATGAACATTATGCAAAAAGACTTGCATTTAGACGCTAACAAGGTGCAATTGACTCAAGAACTAAAGTCTTTTATTTGTTTCTTTATGTTTTCCTCCTTTTTTGCTGCTAATTCGTAGATTAATTGCAATAACTTCCCTCTTATCTTTGAAACAGGTCGAAATAGGTGATAGTGAAAACAAAGAAGATGTAGACGTAAATAATCAGGACGAAATGAGTGATGGCGAAGAAAGAGAAGATGTGGAGGTAAGAAATCAACGTCCTACTTCTTAAGTGTTCATTTTTTTTTAAATTGCATTCTTTAGCCAGTATCGGAGATAGAATCAATCATTAATGGCGATGATAAAACTCCAGCGAAACGCGTTAAAGGACGACCACCAAAAGGCGGTTCAGCAAAAAAGACACCGGCAACCGGTAGAGGAAGTGCTCGTTCGCCGAAGAACACTGCAAAGAAAGCAAAGAAAGAAGTCTGACGAGGAGGCTGAAGACGAAAAAAAGGACGAAGCGAAATCATGTTACATATGTATTAATTGAATAAAGAAACATTTTTTTATATATGTCTTACGTATTTCTGAATAGAGTTCAAAAGAGGATTTTGCTCAACTCTAAGGAAATTCCTGAGTATTTTCCGCTGAAGAAATGAAGTGGACATACACTTACTTACTTATCAGGCCGGCGACCCATGAGGGGTCCGTGCCTGAGCAATTGCTGCCTTCCATCGTTGACGGTCCTGGGCACGCTGCTTCCAGTCATCAAGACCAATCTGTCTTGCATCCGCGAATGCTTGGTCTTTATACCGGAGATTCGGTCTTCCTCTCCTTCTCGAACCAGTAGGCTCGGATTCAAAGACCCTCTTTGCTGGAGCATTGTTGTCCATGCGCTTGATGTGGCGGAGCCAGTGCAGTCGACGAATTTTTGCAGGACTGGCAGAATAAGAGTTTTGTAGAGCATGCTTTTGGTCCTTCGAGTCAGGCGTTTTGAACGCAGTTGTTTTGACAAACCGAAGTAGCACCGGTTGCCAAGGGCGATTCTACGACGGATCTCCACTGTGATGTCGTTTGTGGAGTTCACGTTTGCCCCGAGGTAGACAAACTCCTTTACTACCTCGAAATTGTAGCTCGTGTCGATCGTGAAATTTCGTCCAAGGTGTTGTGTGACGGAACGTTTTTTAGTCGACAGCATAAATTTTGTCTTGTCCTCACAGACCTTGAGACCAGTTCGTTTCGCCTGCTCTTCAATCGCCGTAAAAGCCTCCACTACGGCACGTTGAGAACGCGCCACGATGTCGATGTCATCTGCGTACACCAACAGTTGGATCGACTTGTAGAAGATAGTGCCTTCCGTGTATACAGCTGCCCTCCGCACTATCTTCTCCAGTACCAGATTGAAGAAGTCACACGACAGCGCATCTCCATGCCGAAATCCAGTACAAGTTTCAAACGGCTCGGAAATCCTTGAGCCGAACTGCACGGTGCATCGCGCAACCGTATCAATTTTCCCCGGATTTCGAATTCGGCCATCGCATCGAATAGCTCCTTGCGATGAATGCTGTCGTATGCGGCTTTGAAATCGATGAAAAGGTGGCGCGTATCGATTTGAAACTCTCTGTTCTTCTCCAGGATTTGTCTTAGTGTGAAGATTTGGTCTATAGTCGATATGCCGGGCCGGAAGCCGCACTGGTACGTGCCGTCAAAACGGCTTTAGACGTTCACACAGTACGCTGGACAGGATCTTGTAGGCGACGTTGAGCAGGGATATACCTCTATAGTTGTTGCAAGAGGCAAGATCGCCTTTTTTGTGGATGGGGCATATGCAAATGCATGTGGATGGGACATACATTTGTTATTGAAATGACACTAGAAACGCTACAGATACAAATGAAAGAAGCAACGATGAAGATGGGGTTGATACATAAGAGTCTTTGGCAGAGAATATCAATATCAATAAAGGAATCAAGAGCCTAATTCGACCCATTACAAATCTTCTGTCTATAAAACAACACAGCATTTCAGGCATTATTTCTGATTAAAAAAGGTAAAGGCGATCGGTCTCGGTAAAGTGCTTTGTAGCAAACTATCATTAAACACTTCTTCCAAAAGACTAATAATTAATTCACATTATGTACATACATATGTATGTACATGCACATAAGTTCCTCAAACCTTTGGATTTTGTTAAAAAATTGGCAGTAAATAAACAACAATTGATTATTATTCAATAATTCGAACTTTCGTATTTTTTCTCTCGACAATTTCGAACCATTCGATATTTGAAACTCTCGTTAATTTGAATTTTTTGTGAGGTCCCTTGGGTTTCGAATTATCGAGAGACGACTGTATCGCCTTAGCTGAGATTCCACCCCTGCAGATCAAGCTAACATTGGTTGAGTTCAGAACTGCAACATTGTTGCCCCTGCACTGCACAGAATATGTTCTCGATGCATTCATGAATACAAATACTGTCGCAAGTTTGCTGCAGGTCAGGATTGTCGAACAAATATTCATAAGCGCAACATCAGTAGGCGTTACTAAAGTGAGTGATGTTTAATTTTTCAATTCAATTCATTTTTTATTTACCATTTTTTTTTTTTTTTGTTGACATTGTTTTGTTATCTGCGAAGCCGGAAGGGCTTGTCTGCAGAAGACTGGTTGCAATTACAGACATTATGTTACGTTAAGTTTCGGTCATACATGTTACAATTATACAATAAAAAGAGAACAAAAATAAAAATGTACGTTGCAATAAAAAAACAAGTAGGCTATATTCTGGGAACAAGATAGCTTTCTTTAACTTTTTTTAAAACTTCATTTTTCGTTAGGTAGCGAAATTCTCTGGGAAGTTCATTAAGTGCTGTTGGAACTGCAACATTAAGCGTCCATCTTCCGTACTCGTTCCAAAATCTCGGGACTTCGTAGACCTGCTGTTGTCTTCTTGTATTTACTGTCTGTTGCGTCAGCGTTGTGTATGTATCGTCGTTGTAGAAGTGAGCAAGAATTTCCAAATTGTATATCTGTTCGATATTCAAAATATTATTCAGGTTTTTGACAGGGTTGATTCTTCGGTTTAGTACCATCCTTTGCAGTCGCACGTGAGTTTTCTGTAGTGATTGCATTTGGGGCGCTCGTCCCCACGCGAATATACCATACCGCAGATGTGATTCGACTCAGCTAAAGTAGCATTGTTTAATTATTTCAGGTGTGCAGACATTTTTTAACGTGGAAGAGTGCGTAAGCAGATTGACACAATTTTGATTTAAGTTCTCTTATGTGGTAACTCCATTTAAAGTTGTAGTCAACGGTGTGTTCAAGATACTTGTATGTTGACACATTATCAATATATCTGTTGCATCTATCATTTCCTCGTACGTTGTTACATCCGTTTCTGTGCAGACATTCTATGTCATGCATTTTAATCTCGATTTTAGTTTTTGGGATATGCGGCGGACCAATATGCATTACCTTTGTCTTCAGAGCGCTATGGTCGTGACACCAAGCTGTGATTTCATTAAGTTCTATTTGTAATAAGCTTGCAGCTTCATTTACGTTCCTATGGCTAATTACAACCGCTGTGTCGTCCGCGTAGGCGTATCCGTACCATATTTCAGCACTGACATCAGATCATTGGCGTAGATAATAAATAGGAGAGGGCCCAGTTTTGATCCCTGTGGGACACCATATACAACATTCTCATCTTCACTTAAGGATTCACCAATTTTTACCTTAATTTTTCTGCCCCTTAAGTAGCTTTCAAACCATGCCAGTATATTGCCCCGAACTCCAATCCTTTCTAACTGCCTCGGTAATTGCGTGTGGCTTAATGTGTCGAAGGCTTTTTTGAAATCTATTGTATTGTATTGCCAAACAAAAAAACTCCAAACAAAAGGGCGATGATTTCAAATAAAAATAATTGGAAGTCAAGACATTTTCCATAAAGGACCGAAATGTCCTTAAAATAATAAGAATAAGAATTTCCGGATAAGGTTTTAAAGAACCACTTTTGAAGGAAGAAGTCCAACTTTCGGTTTCCCTGCAATCCTGCAGCAAAACAAAAATCACTGCCAACTTGATCGCCGTTTGACTGTCGCTTTGCATTTATGAACGCAGTTGTCGAATGCTGTGGCATCATAGTCAATGCAGTGTATTTACATTTATGAACACAAATTTTGCAGGGCTGCCGCAGTTCGACGTTTATAAACTCGGCCATTGCCCCCTCCGGCCTGTACGATGCCTACATCGAAAATACATCCCATACGTAACGTGGTACACCACACGATTGAACGCCAACATTTTCCCCAACATTTAATCAAACCAAATTTTATTCTTGTAATCGAATTGATACAAGTATGACCTTAGTACATACTTCCATACATTTACATATATCTTTATTTTATCTATTCAATACCATTTAACACGCTTTAGTTTCAAAAAGACAAATGATATACTTTATTGGAAAATGGATAAAAATCTTACGAAATTTAAAAAAAAAGGAAAGACGCTAATCCTCACAGTATTCATTTACATTTTTTGTTTTTTTTAAAATGGAATTAAAATAAGTATAAACGCGGAAACATTTTTTTTTTTAAAAGAAAAAACAAGTTTGTTTTGCTTTTGAAGTGACGTAATGTTGTGTGAATGTGGTGGTGGTGCTGTTTGTATATTTTTCGCTTTTCATTTCTTTTATGTGGAAAAAATGATATACATATATTTACTGTTTTTTTGTTTTTTTTTTTGTTGTTGTGTTTATTTAATTAATATTTAAGACGAATCAGCTTCGCAAGATGAGTCCTTTTTCTCGTCTTCAGCGTTGTCCTCCTCCTCTTCAGATTCTTCTTTCTTCGCCTTCTTTGCGGAGTTCTTCGGTGGACGACCTCGTCCTCTACCGGTTACCGGTGTCTTTTTTTTCGAAGCTGAACCGCCCTTTGGTGGTCGCCCTCTGCCGCGTTTAGCTGGGGTTCCATCATCGCCATTACTGATTGATTTCTTCGATGCGGGCTATGGAATTTAATTAAACACACACACATTATAGAAAAGAAAAGAAATGAAATAGAGCGCTGATTGGGCTTACCTCAGCCGCTTCTACCTCCCTCTTCTTTGGGCGTCCCTTTCTTTTTACTTCGCTGTCACTCATATCGTCCTGTTTCAAAGATAAATGGGAATTTATTGCAATTAGTCCACGAATTAGTGGTTAACGAATAAATAAAAATACAAAGAATAGGTTTAATTTACGTTAACGCTCACGATAAACGACTACTTGTTTCTGAGATCAATTTAGGTAGGATACGATTCTATTCTATTCATTGATTTGGGTACAGCGTCTGTTGCGACTCTATTCCTCATTTACATACAAATTTGTCAAACTAAGACTAATCAATTAAATCAAATGGTTCTTTGATCGGTCTACCGTCTAACGTCACACACAAAACCAAAACCCAGACAAATATTTTCAAACTAACTACTCAAATTATACGAATGCAGCAAAGCTAGTCTATCGGTTCAAGATGGCATGGACGAGGGTAAAGCCAAAGCGGTCCTCGTGTGGACGCGGACCTCAATCCAAGAGCTATCTCTCGTTTATTTCATTCAACAGCTTCGATTAAGATTCTTTCCGAGGCGGAAAAAATCGACTAAATAACGCAATAGTTTCCCGAAAATTCGAAAGCAACTTTAAGCTTGTGTTCTTTTCGGAAGTTTTAAGCCTCGTGTAAAATTCGACAAGTTGTCGAATACGATAAATCCAGATGTTGAGATCGGCGTCGAATCGATTGCCACACTCGTCGCCACAGGCGCGGCATGCCCCACTACGGGCAGGCCGAGCTTTATTCGATCGCGTATCATCCAATAACGTACACTTAAGACTGGTATTTGCGAATGGTTAAGGCAATAAAGGATGCTGAGGCGATAATGGACACCATATGTTGCCCGAAGTGCACGAAAAACATTTTTTACAGAACCCCGCTTTTCGTAGTAAAGCTGATATAAATTGGAGACGCTGTTGAGGTGTCAGTCTTTCCATGATGGAAACAACAACTCGTGCTCTGCCAAAAAAAAACTGCCTATTTGAAACAAAACAAGTCCAATGGCCAATCATAAAAAAACAAGGAAAAGTACAAATTGGGCAAAGCAAACAAACTAACGTTTTCTGCAGTTAATTTCTAAAGTCATACGAAGATGCTGTGGGCATTTATATACAGCATTCTACAACCCGAAATCGTCGTCCCTTCTTTCTATAGAAACGAATATCTCGTACGAGTTGGGCCTTAAGGTCTTACTGCCTAACAGAATCGAGGTTAGCTTATTTTTTCAATAGAGGACTGATGCTGAGAGTCGTGAATTCAACTGACTACACACAGATCCTGCAGTCCGGATGCAGAATAAAATACGTACACAGATAGATTCAGACACAGCCAACGATGTTCATTTCCTTTTGCTGTTCTGGGTCAAGAACAAGCGTGACGCGAGGAAACAAACTAATTACAATTCATATGGATTTTCGAAAAGACAATACGAGTCTAAAGCGATTAGCTTTAGGTTTGATCTTCAGGGAAAGGTAGTGTAGTGTATTGATAGCACCACAGTAGAGCATCGGAGCGTGCTCTTCGGTATGTCATAATACTCATGACATGCATTTTAGCTCTTATCATTGTTGTTTTGTCTGCATGTCCAATCTTGTGCGTCGCGATCTGACCACCGACAAGAGCGATTACACTGGCTGATACCGACAAAGAGTGGTTATACTGGCGAGCCGACACTACCCCGGAGTTTCCGACAAAACAGATGTTTCAAACCAGAACGACGGCGTACTCGAAACTGTACTGTACTCGAAACCACATGCAGTGATTCAGGCTGCTAGTTATGTAGATGCCGCATCATTCAAGACGAAGTCATCGCAATCAAAATTACAGCCGAAAGCAAATTTCTTTGTGGATAGACAAGCTTCAGGCAAAGTCTCTGCAATGAAATATCATCCAATCAACAATTCAAATCCTACAGCAGTCGTCTTCTTACTAGTTTGGCAGACATTGGATCGCTATCATTAGATGCGCCTGATATCATTCAATCTCTTACTAAATTAAAGCCGCTTTAATTATAGCGCCCTTTAAACGCAAGTCTTATGATCCACTATTTCTTCAACATAGTTCAATGCTTAATTTCACAGTGGCCGTTTAAATTCCACTCTTGGTATTAACTTCAACCTTCAACCATTTATTCGGTTTCACAGTTTCGTTTAAACCTCGAACTGAGTTCAATTTGTAGTTTAAGTTGAACGAGAGTGTACTTCCGGTTAAGCATTAGTTCTGCCGCCATTTTGTTTCTCTCGCTCTTTTTTCTCAAGCTTCCGCGTATGTTATTCTCTCTCGGATCTGATGTTCGTTAATGAGATCCATTGCTTGTATTGAAGTCACTTGCAATCAGCAGAAAATGTAACTTTTTTCGACTAACTACATTTGTTACGTCTGCTAACTCATTGGGTAGCTAATGTGGTATACGTAACAAAATGCAGTAGACGTAGCGCTAAGTGTCAAAATGGAATTGAGATGTCAATTTAACGTCAGTTCAGTTGTGTTTGTGAAATTCATACATGACTTGGTTACATGGTGACAGACGTGAGGAGGACGATGGCTGTGAAAGACGAGGTATGGTACCAAAGACATTTTGGAGCCTAGTAATAGATTTATTAAGGATACCCGCATCATATCAGCATCCATTGAACGAGTATTCTCACAGTGGTCATTCGTGCATACTAAATGCACGGCCAGGAACGTTCGAAAAAAAACTTACGGATATTACATATACTCCCAAAATGAAAGATAAAAATAAAACAGGTGAACAGGTTCAGTTACACTTGAAATTGTCGTGTTTTAACTCTTATTTCATCGTTTTGTGTCGTTTCGTTCTCCACTAGTTGAAAATTACATTTGAAATTTAACGTTTTTTGTGAATGTACTCGTATTTGCACACGTAACATATATATATATGTAAATGAAACAGATCGGGCTTGTAGTTTATTCGAATAACTACGCGTAGTTAATCGAGTAGATTGCCTCATGTAGTCTACTCTGCCATCTCTGCTTGCAATGTACATATACTCATACCGCAGCCTTTTCCTTCCTTGGTTAATTATCAAGGACGCGCTACAAAAGTTCAAAAGGAATGCACCAAAAGCGTTTTAAAACAAAAAGGGGTTGTGTATTCCCCACCCACATTTGAAAGCCCATCAAAGTGTTGCCACATTTCTTTCGATCGCATTACACAAACGAATTTCAGATTTCGCGGTGAAACCGGACGAATTAAACCAATAATCAACTCGGTTTAAGGTTCAGCTGAACTTAAGTTTAAACCTTCATCGTGAAACTGGGCGTAAGTTATAAAGGGTGTTTTTTTTTTAGAGGTATAGAACTTTAAGTTGGCGACACTACTCTAACTGGCGGCCATTTTGTCAGCTGTCTATTGATATATTTTTATTTGGGTTTGGCAGTTCAGACACAGAATAGACTGACGCCTGAACAACGCTTCTAAACTGCGCAAAATTTATTTTGAAAATCATGGTTCTGTTAGAAATACTAAGTCAATTTTGACCATGCTCACTATTGGTTGAATGGATACGTCAAAAACAAGGCTGCCGTAGCTGGAGTGATGATAATCCTCAAGTGACCGTTGAGTTTGTTGTGCTTTATGGGTTGGTGGAACAATTGGTCCGTACTTCTTTAAAAACGATGCTGGCCAGAACTTTACAGTCAATGGTAACCGCTATAGAACCATGATTACTGACTTTTTCGTTCATCAATTGAACAACCATGATGTGCAGGAGCTGTGGTTTCAACAAGACGGCGCATCATGTCACACAGCTCGTGCCGCAATTGATTTATTGAAGGAAACGTTTGGTAATCGCATAGTTTCACGTTCTATTTAAGTGAAACTTAAATCGTTAGATGAGTGTCAACAAACGGCCCTTAGTTGCTTTAGAAGGAAGACGTAAGACATCATAAAGTTCATTCAAGACATTTTTTCGTATCGTGTAAATTGCAACTGAGATTATTCAGAAGCGTTAAATTGTATGCACCTGACGAATGCTTCGAACACGAGATTTCTTACTTCAACCAAGTCACTTGCATAATTCTGTGGTCACAAGGGAAAACCGACTAAGTTGACTTAGGTCAAAATTGGATGTAATGATATTGCATGATTCGGGCTATCAAAGTCTATTTTAATCAAATTTTAAGCGTTCAAATTGTAGAAGTTAAGATAAGCTATGTCGAAATTTTGTTTAGCCTTTGTTTTGGATGAATTCAGAAGCACATCATTGCGTCATCGATGCTTTGCACCACGTTCATAAATTCAAATATTCATTTAAGCATCATCTCGCGCATCATTTCATTCCAGGCGCGCTGTTGATAGTGGATGATAGGAAATGCGAAAATTGGAAATAATTTTGCAGAAAGTGTCGGATAAGATAAAAGAACGGGTGTTTTCATAAACGTCGGAAATCTGCGCTAGTACAATCGCTTTTTTTCAATTTCTTTTTTCATGCGATTTTGGACGCACACACGGTTCAGAATGTCTGCAGTCTTGCCTTAGTACAAAATATTGTTCTTCCAATCGACCCTATTTGCAGTCAAAAAATAATGACTGTACAATCTGCCCGACATCGATGAGCTATTGACGTTTATGAACAGTAGGAACTGCAATTCACCAAGTTAATATGATCGTATATCTGCATTAATGAACATGGATAATGGAGTCCTTTGTTAGTCTGACGTTTATGAAAACACCCAACATTCTTAAATGATTTTGAAAAACATCATCTGAATGTTTTTTTTATTGTGCTTATATGTATCCAGAATTTCCGGAAGTTCTATTTTAATTTTCATTATCATTGTGCGCATCAGCGTTAAGCGTTTTCTGTTTAACAAAAACCTGCAATTTTTCGAATTATTGTTATCACCTAATATTACTAGAAGAAATTCTAAATTGAAAATCTTTAACATACACACACCGTTCTGAAACGAACAACTCAATCAGCATCGCATCCGGATCAGGTATGCATCGCAAAAAAGCAATGATGCTGCATTTCAAGCGCAAATGTTTGACGCTTCTGAATCAGAACCTAAGCCTCTCTTTTCTATAAATTGCTAGACCGATCTAAAACTTTAAATACGTCGTCCCCTGAAAAGTAAGAAAACACAACTTAGGCGGCTTTATCTTTTGACCACAGAATAATGGCTTTCATTACCGCTAAGTAAGTGCATTTGTAAATATAATTCTATTTGTGTGGAAAATAGACTTATGTGATTAAGGACAAACATTCAAACAGTCGTCTAATTCCAAATCTTTGACAATTTATCTATAAATTCAATTAAATTTACTATTTACATAATTATTTATTACAAAATCTATTTGTTCTTATATTTTTGTTAGTCGAAATGTACTTACTCACTGTTTATCTAAATTGTGTACAATATAAATTATATATGAGATATATATTTCCGAAATCTGTAAGAGGTTCTTAACTCGGATGATGGAGAATATATAAATAACTCTCTAGTTTATGGGAATTTTAATTATGAAGCGTCTGACCATAATCACGACTTCGTTGAGTTTCGTTCACTTTTGCTTACTCAAAATGAAGCGAAATCAACCGCTCTTGCCAATGCAAACGTTTCATCTAAAAGGGCACAAAGCTACAAAATGCATCGTAAGTACAAACAACAAGTTTTAATTATCTTATGCGGGTGCTAGCAAGCATCATGCTTCTAACGTTCAAATCATAAAATATGATTTATGATACCAGACTGTTCCTGTCACATATCTGCTGTGCACCGCTTTCAACACCCATTGTACAAGCGTAAAAAAAAGAGCTAAAAAGTAAACATGCACATTTTTAAGAGAATGCTACACCCATCTGACACCGGAACTGTTCGCCTCCACTGCCTACAAATTAAGGGCCAAGCAAAGTGGACGCAAGTAAACTAAAGCTTATGTCCGAGTCAATCCAAATTATAATTGAATTCGAATATGACGGGGTTCTTTATGGATTCGAGATGAATTTGACATCCAAAAGCTCTTAGCTTCGAAGTGCCCATAATTTATTCTAACACCAACATGCAGAGCGATTGATTTAAGAGGTAATCAAGGAAACATGAGCTAATGTCAAACGCACTTGGCTGAGCGACCGAATACACGCAATCTCATAAGAGCGCAATGGAGCTGACGAGCGATTCGGTTAGTTTCGTTAAGCTGATGCATTCTGAACCGGACCGTGCATATATATATATATGGGTGGCGCTACAGCCCTTAGAGGGCCAGGCCTAGCTTTTGTTGTTAGTGCTATTGTTCTATCACGAGTGGAAGGGACCTACAGTTTTATGCCGACTCCGAACGGCCAAGTTTGATAAGCTTTTTTCTAGACAGTTATACTCTTTGAGCATTGTCAGTGACTCGAAAGAGGTGGGGCCGTGAAAAGTATTTCTTGTCGTACCAGGAATCGAACCTGGAACAGGTAGGTCCAAGTGCGTAGGAGTCGACGCCCATACCCGAACCGTGCATATTGTTGACAAATAAAACACAAAAAAAGGAAAACGGCGTTGAAAACGTAAGAAGATCTTTTTTCGTTACACCGTCTGGGCATTCAGCTTCACATCCCGAATCTGAACCGTCCGTCCTCTCTTTTTTCGTGGGTAACTTCAGAACAGATGACAGTGTCTTGTCCTAAATAGCGATTCCGACAGATGGCTATGCACGAAATACGGCTATTCATGTGTTTTTGTCTTTCTTTAATGACAAAACATTTCGTTCCTATTTGACACTCAGCTCGTGTCTATCGTAGTTCAGCCCTTAAGCAGACAAAAGTTGCCGATACTTGACGTAAATGTTCGTTCCTATTTGACACCCAGCTCGTGTTTATTGTAGTTCAGGCCTTAAGTAGACAAAAGTTGCCGAAACATTCGTTCTTGTTTGACACAGCTCGTGTCTATCGTAGTTCAGCCCTCAAGTAAGCAAAATTTGCCGAAACTGAGCGATGTGGGTTAAATTATGGTCACAGTGCATCATTTCCCCGCGATTGCTTAAGTCTCCTTACTTCCATTATGGGCTGTGCAGTAGTTTTTTTTTTTTTAAATTACTCAAATACATATTTGTTTGCATTCGACCAAGAACTATAAGTGCTACACGTTACTACGACACAAACTATCTATAATATGTCGCTTGAATTAAAGCATAAACAAAACAAATTTTCACAAAAACAACTACGTGAGAAGAAAAAAAAAAGTTAAAACAAAAGATGTACATTAATTATTTGAAACTCACTACTTCCTTATCTTCTTGCGAAAAATCTCCCCTTTCTCGTAATTGAAGATCAATTTTTTCAAATACGGCATGATCTGGATGCTTTCTTTCTGGGAATTTTTCTGCATAAATTTGTGCTGCCTCTTGACTTTGTCCATCAGCAAAACCGTAGCAGTAATGCATATCGGCTAGTTCCTTGAAAGAGTATTCCTCCATTTTGTTGCCTTTTGTTACGCGCAATCAGACGACAAGAAATATTATTAAAGAAACGAAAAAAAAAACAAAAAAACAAAACCTATTAACCATGAGGCGGTATAAGAGTTTGGCAAAAAAAAAACAACAAATATCTAATTTTTTTTTTTGTAAATACTTTTGCATCAAACAAGTTCATAAACAACACATAAAAAATGAATAATATTCGATCAATTGTCACATGTCGCGTTACTGCGATGGCAAGCCGATTTGAAAAGCTTTTGTGATTTCTTGAATTCGCCCTGCCCGACAATCCAAGCAATGTGATTTTGCCGTTAGATTGTGGTTCATGCATAGGACAAGTGTTCACAGAAAATAATTAAAAGCAAAACAGAGCGATCTTTTGGACAATGACAGCCGGAGCCGTCGTTATTTAATAGCCGAGAGGAAGCCGTATGATCAAAGAATCGAATTTATATGCATGTACATACGTAAGAAAAAAAAAATAATATAAAAATAAAAACAATGAATTTAACGTTTTCAAGGCATTACGAATTAAAATAAAAATCATGATTTGGGCACAGCATAGTCTTATTTTGAAGTCATCGACCCTGGCCGACAGGAAGGTGAATGGAGAAAAAGAAAGGTAAAGCCGCGCTCTACAAAAATATGGACGAAAGCATGGACATCAATGCTCCAACCAAGAGCGTCTTCGAATCCGAGTCTCCTGGATCGGGAATGGGAGAAAGACCGAATCTTTGAATAAAGACCAAGAAATCGGACGAAGTCAACGACTGGAGTCAACGTGCACGAGGGACCAACAGACAATACTAAATTACAACTCATATGTCTCGAGAGAGGGACAAGTCCAACGAAAAAGATGATCGAGGGATTAGCATGGACGAGGTAAGTAATCGGAAATTTCGTTGTACATACATTCATTCATTCTTCTTCCTTTATAGAGAATATAGTGGCGAAGGCTGCCGCAACAAAATCATTGCCCAGCTTCTTCAGTACGCGCTAGTGCTGAGTCACCTACTTTTCTCTGAAGGATCCTACTGTTTCATACCAACTGCGATGGATCTTTAGTTCTTCTAAGCCTAAACAACTAATGCAGCGCAAAATAACCCCCCAACTATGTGCACTAAAACCAATAAGTCTGTCAGGCACAACAATAGCTCTAATCCTAGACAGCACCGCGCATCAGGAAAGCGAAGAAAGCTGTAACGATTTGCCGAAGCTTGGCGGGCAATCCAAGCATCCTAAGGTGGTTGTATATATCTATTGTTAGACACACAATTACCAACGGGGCAGTAGCATGGATTAGGTGAACCAACTTGGTCAGCACGAGGGCGACACTCAGCAAAGCTCAAAGGTTGACATGCCTCTGTATTATACTGACCATGAGAACTTGCCCAATTTGCTGGCATGGAGGTGTTATTGGAGCTGACACCACTGCATCGAGTGATGGCAGAATGAGTACACAAAACAACCATGAGAAGTATAGCAGACGGGATAGGAAAAGACAAGTCACTAGTCAAAAAGCTATCACTCTCACTCTTGGCCATTCCGAACAGGAAATTTAATTTCCAAAATAAGTTTACCATTAAGCTCAGCATCAACTGAGCACATGACTGAGCAGCAATGTGGTAAAATTGTATAAAGACGGATCAAGAACTGAGTACGGAACTGGGGCAGGGAGGTATTCGAATCCAGGACAAAGTACTTCGAATCCATGGCCAAACGCAGCAGCATCTTTCAAGCAGAAATCTATGCCATAGACAGATGCGTTCAAATCAATCTTGACATAAACTGTACCAACTGCGTCATAGCAATAATGTCGGACAGTCGAGACGCTATCATGGCACCAGACTCCTACATCATCAAATCCAAGCTTGTGCGGGATTGTCCACAGAAGCTCTCAAAGAAGTGAGTAGGAGATACGTGATCACACGGGAATAGAAGGCAATGAAATGGCTGACTCCCTAGCTAGGAAAGAGCATCGGAACCCTTCACAGTCCACGAACCATTCTGCGCTGTAGGAGACCATGTCCTCAGAGAAGAATTCACGGAACTAGAAAGAAGGAAACAGGAACCATGAACAAAGCTCATGCCATGAAGCAGGCCAAGAAACTCTTGGGCCAGTATAATCGAGAGGTTTGAGCCATGAATCAAAATGATAGGCTTCCCACCATGGCACTACAGACTCAGGAAGCACCTAAGGAAAGTATCAGAAAGTCTCTGCAGATTCTGGTGAATTAAATGAAATTTCAGAATACATTCTAATCCACAAAAGGCAAATATAACTGGGCAAGTCCCTACTATCAGAGGAAGAAATGAAGTCAGTTCCTAAAGGAAACTGGCTGAGGGAGCATACTCTAGAATAAATCTCTTCCACCTTTGCGCAATAGAAGTCCATAGCCCTCAATGCAACTAGCTGTATGAGGGAAACCCCTAAGGCCGCTTTTTTACACGCTAAATTCGTCTGCAACTCTCCAATCTTGTTGGCAAGGGAGGTGAAACGTGCAAGGGGTAGCCCGAGTTGCGTGTGCTCGAGAATTTCGATTGATTCTTCGTATTCCCTTTTATCTCTTTTCGTTTTTTTTTCGAATTGCTTTATTCTTGCCTCCTCAGTGTTGGGCATTGGAAGCGGCTATGCATATGTAAGAAAGAGATGACACACGTGTGAGAGGGTGGGAAGCGGACAAATTGAGCAGGAACTGCAACTGGGTTTATTTCTACGTGTAAAGTGGCTTGCGATCACAAAAGCGAACTGCAGAAAATCGTGAGTAAAAAGTTGCGTGTGTAAGAGCGGCCTAAGAGAGCAAGCTAAGGCAGCAATAAGAGGCACAGTAGATCTATAGGTAGCGGCTCAATATACCCTCCAACAGCAACAATAATAAATAAACTGGCGAAGGTTATAATCAGATGGGCAGCCGTACATCCCTACAACAGCCGCTTGTGTTGTGTGCGCTTTGTTCTCTCACGACTGGAGCGAATGTACACGTTTTAAGCCGATTGAGAACCGAGTGCCGACACCGAAGAAGCCTGGTATACAAGATCGTTGAGCAGAAGAGAGGCTCACTCTCCAGGAATCAGACAACGACAACGTGTACATGAGCCTAGCTCTAGATTCGAGTTCCCGCCTTGATGTAATCGAGCACTGTACATTTACTCCACTGTAGTGGGCGTGGTTTGAGGAGTTTTGTTTCGTGGCAACGCTCCCGAAATTCAATAATTCACCACCAAAATAATTTTCAACCAGACAAATTAACGTATTTTTGAGAAGAATTTACAACAAGCACGCGCACCAACCGAAACTTGGCGCCAAATTGCTAGAAAAAAATTATCAAATAAAATATTAAAGATCAAACAAAATATGCTACATTGTCATTTTCCATTTCCAAATGGAGCTCCTCATCGTTGAGCACTTTCAACAAACGTGACGGACGCCGACGAGTAGCACCCGGAGATTCAGCAACACTCTGTTTCACTGCAACGATCGTCTCTGAGATACGTCCGCTTAATTGCAGCCCACACATTTCTTTGTCTCCTAGTGTGTGTAATTTTTCGAAATTATGCATCACACGCTGAATAGTCGACTTGCTCGGCACATCATTTACACCAAAAAACACACGCAAATTTCGCTGTGTATTCACAATTGAACTATTATTCAAGTAAAAAGTTTTAATAATTTCAACACGTTGCTGTGACGTTAACTGATCCATAATCAAAGTGTACAACTCTCCACGACTGTCAGATGACGACTGAGGCAAATGTCAGCCAGAGAAAACCAGCCGGGAGCATACAAAAAAAAAAAGCGGCACCCTGTATTACAGTAATGGACTCAAAGAAACAAGTTTGTGCGCTTAAATAGATTTTACGTTGGATTTTATAAATAGCTTCTCGTAAGTAATGGAAGATTTTACTTGAATCATGTGGCTTTGGTTTGTGCGCCATTGCAACCGACCATGAGTGTGTTTACATTCGTACACGACGCTTGGTGAGGGAGAGGGACAACCAGTCTAGCCGTGTGTAGGAGAAAAGAACAACGCAACGAAGTTTGCCTACAACCGACACTTCTCGCTGTGCTGTACATGTTACACATCTTCTTGTGCGTTAAAGATGCCTTCATAATTTATTCAGAAGTTTTTTTTTGAATTTTTCATCTCAAACGGAGATGGAAGAGGTTGCATTCCAACACACAACATGAACGAACAGAATATCGTGGCCGATGTAATCTATTTTATCGGGAAAACTGGAAAATGTAATTTATTTCGAGCCAGTTTGCGCCAAAATCTACCTCTTGGAGCGTTTTAAAGCAGGTTTTTCATTTATTTTAAAATCTCTGGTACTTAATCAAGGAAATAATTGTTTGCTTATTCCGGTGTATACCCTGAAAAGGCCACGAAAATACCAGAATATTATCTATATTTGAAACATAATTGGATAGGAGCATCCCACAACATTTTATAATCAGTCAGATGGCTACAGCTTCAGTTACTGCATAGCCCCCCACCCCTTCAACACGATGCAACTTAGACGTGGAAAATGCTCCGGCAAGGGAGGTGAGGTGTGCTCGGAGTAGCCCATGTTGCTGTGCCACACTTATTTTATTTCTCTTTCTTCAAATTACCTTATTCTTGTGTTCTCAATTTTGGAGCGAAGCTAAAAACATTCGAGAAGAAAGGAGAACCAGAGATATTGCGCATGAATCGAAATTGGATGGTTCTAAGGTGCGGAAGTAACATGCGACAACATAGGGTGCGAGTTGTTGTCCCACGTTTGAATGTTACATCGTGTAGAGCAGACAGATCTTGTTGTGGCTAGTTTCGTGTGCTCTACAGTCTAAATCAGTGATATCTCCATTCATGAACGCGCGGTGAAAGACGCGAAAGCGCACTCAGAGAAGGTGGATTTTAAGTGAATCACTTTTTTTTTCAATGCTATTCATGTTGATGCGTGTTGTGTGGTCTCTTTTAAATTCAGTAAAAACTCGGAAGCTGCTGCATCTCGGGCACGTTAAGAGGATTGTGAAGTACCCGGCTGAGTTCGTAAACGTCAAATAAAATGCGCATCGCGTAAGCATCAATGCCATTGCGATGCTATGCAATGATTTGTTGACGCTGCGATGCATCACGATAATTCTACCTGCTTTCATAAGACGTTTTAGAACGCGATGCATTGCAATTAGGAACGCTTGACGTTGCAGTACTGCGTTTACGAACACAGCCTCAGCTACTACAAGTCATTCTTCAGGGAAAAATGGTTGACAAGCTGCTGGCGATCAAAGAATAACATGTATGCACAAATCTGAGCGAATGGAGGTGTAACATACCGAAAATCGAGCTATTTAGGAACGTCACCAACAAGAGAAACCACCAAAAGGATGCTAACCGGACCTCCTAAGAGGAGAGGTATCTTAAGAAGTTGTAATAAGACACGCCCCGTGAGATTTTGTAGGAGCTTGGCTCGGTCAACCACTACATGATGTAGTATTCATTCTATACTTGAAGTGCTACTGAGAGACTTCATTACATTACAAGCGTAATAAACAATTTAAGATTTCTTCTTAGGAATTTAGCAAAGAATTGCCAAACTAACTGATAACTAAAGAAGCGATTTATCTGCATTGTGAAAGATAAACGCTTAAAATACACACAAATTGACAAGAATTGTTTTTAGCTTAGTCAGTAATAGTTTCCGCTCAAGATAAACCACTTGCTTCTGCGACCATTCCAGGTAGGAAACGATTTTCCATTTATTTATTTAGAGTGTATAGGTATCGCGCGTCTCTTACGACTCCATCGTACAAGTTTCTGAGAAACAAAAACAAATCAATTTAATTAAATGGTCCTCTTGTCGGTCCACCATTTAATGTCACAAGGCATTTTTTTCCCCCTTTTGTGGTCTAGTACATTTTGAACCTATTCTTATCTAAAAGAACACGATCTCAAGCTAAGATAAGAACAACAGTAGATGTAAAGTTCCTCAGAAAGAATCAAACTCGACAAAAAAAAAAAAGGCAACACAGATATGAAAAATGCAACGCTGTCCGACACAGAAGAAAACGCAAAACAAAAATGTTACCAAATTTATTTCAATTCAAGAAAAACACAATTCGCCGATTGTAAAAAAAAAACCCCCAGGCAAATATTTTCGAACTATCAAATGTATACCAAACCAAACCAATGCAGCAAAGCTAGTGTATCAGTTCAAAATGGCATATGCGTGGGTTAAACCAGAAAAATTATAACCATAACCGAAAAAAGCGCGGACTTCGGTGGAAGAGCTATCTTTCGTTTAAATTATTCAACAGTTTACCAGAAGAAAAAGGGAAGAAAAAAAAGCATTTTTTTTTCCAACGCTTAGGCTTGGATTGTTCCGTGGGAAGGGGGAAATCAATTAAATATCACAATTCCATTTCCATGTCAGTCTTCCCGAAAATTCGAAAGCAACATTATTATAGCTTGGGTTTTTTTTCTGAACGAAAAACAAAGCGTCATGAATGGATTTTTACCCTTTGTGCTCATAGAGGGGGAAAAAAAAAACAGGTAAACAAATTGAATCGAAAAAAAAAATAACGCTCATCCACGTCTGGGCAGGGGTACCAAATAATTTCACAAGAAATTAATTCCTCTCCTTGGGAGCCACTTTCCACGTAATATTTGTTCAAACAAGTTTATCGGGAGCCGTTGATGCCCCAAATCACTCTCTTCGTTTTTTTTCTTAATTTTTTTTCATTTTTAAAATCTTTCAATGCATTCCAATGGATAATTGGCGCCAAATTCATATAAAATTAGGACACAAAAAAAAAAAAAAAAATAAATTATTAAATAAAAAGAAACCAGTGATGAAAGATTCATTTGAGAAAAAAAAATATGGTTATATTTGAGTTTGGAGCGCGAATCGTGGTCGCACGGCACAGCGACGCCAACTTCAAATTGCACGCCATTATTTTTTTTCAGCACTTGGACAAATTAAGATAGACATGAAAATTTAGCGAACAAAAGTTGTGGTTTTTTTTTTTTTTGTACCCATACGCACCGCAATCGTGTGCGATGGGTAATTTTATTACTTGAAGAATTATTTGAAATTTTCACTTACTTGTGGAATAAAAATGTAAAATTAATCGAAGTTTAGGATGATTTTTCTCCTTGTCTGTTGGAAATGCTAATCTTCACGAGCCACGGCGAAAAAAAAGACCACTTATTCAATCAACGCCAAAAAATGTAATGTTCATGAGTTCGCGCCGGTAAACACAAGCAATTTGATTTTTACCGAAAAAAAGACAGGGGGCAACAAAGCAGAGCAGGACAACACGAGTGGCAGCGCTTGTGTTGCTTCAGCGCCATCTGTTGAGTTTTGTGTGACGGCGTTCAGGCGATTACCGAGGAAAAGTCAATAATTGATACGCAAATTGAACTGTGAGCGGTTCATTTGTAGATTGCTTGCTTGTTCCGACTGGAGGTTATCGTAGTAACAATTTATGTAAATAGTAGGGTTTTCTGTTAAACGTTTACTTTTATTTCGTGGTAGTTTATTATTTATTAATATAAAGATGGAATAAAAAGTTTATCGATGAAACCAGGAACACACTATTTTGATTTCCATCCTGTGCCGATAGAACAGGAAATAAGTCTGTATATATATTTGCGGCATACCATGGTGCAAGGAATTTAAGCTGTACTGGACAGTTCTATCGAGGCCCTGCGTGACGTCATCGGGGGAATTTGTATGTCAACAGAAACTTAAAGTCGGAAACGGATTTCTTTTCAACATTTCGCTACTCATTATAGTTTCTGCAACCTTTTACTGCACATTGTGGCATTTTCCTATATAAGTCCATTCATCTTACATCAATTTGCAATTCAATTCCTGTTTTTCAGACTTTATTTTTTAATATACGAAATTGGATTGTGATGTATGCTTAAGCTGTACATGTGTCCAGTGACCCTGAGTGACGTCACAAAACAAAAAGATGGCGGTTTTGACAACCTGTCCAGCACACCTTATATTCCTTCCACCATGGGGACTTACCATACGTCATTTGATGTCAGTATTATACTATTATGATTGACAATTGGGGACATTTTTGACTGTTCCTTTTCCTAACGTTTGAAGATTTTCTTTTCCAGGCGCCTTTATGTAATATGGATTATCTACCTGAAGAAATCTTTTCTGTTTGTGATATATTTCGTTGCTCTATAATCAACCCACCAATCCAAGGAACTCCATTCAGCTACACAGATCTCACGAAGATAGAAAAAAGAGCAACGTTTTTGTGGATTGCATTAGTTTGAACAGTACCATCGTCCGTCAGATATCCATCTTTTACAAGTTCGAACCCAATTTTTGCAATAATTGCACACATCTTCTTTTTTTGCCCGATTCTGATTGACTTTGAGCCTCTCTAGTCGTTTTACTTGAATATGCCACTAGAGCTTCTTGAACGAACTTTTCTTTATTTACAGTATTTCCAAAATTTCTTTCAAACATACATAATTGCACTGCTAATTCATCGAAAGATTTAGATTCATCCTTCGTTAGCAACATCCAGCTACACCAAAATGTTTCGAATTTTGATGGTAAAATGTGTAAAATCTTACACACAAGTATTCTTATCTTCCCATGCTTCACAAGCAGACTCCCTGTCCATTATCTTTTGAAAAGAAAACCCTGCCCTGTTTACTCTAAACACGGCTATTTTCAACGTTGTCGAAATTAGAATTCTGTTAAATAAGTTCTACAGTGAATTTAGAATTTTGATAAACTATTAAGGCTCAACTATAATGCGCATGAGCGAGCATTTGCTAGTGTCAAACGCGCATGGGTGAGTGAGCGAATACACCCACCCCTATGAGGCAACCTATAATGAAATAAATGAAAGATTGCAATCATTTCGTTAAGCATGTGCAAAACACAAATGTTTCGTTAAGCATGAGCTAATGCGAAATGAATCGCACCGCGCATATGCGAATGTGACAGATGAAGCACAGACAAGAAACAAATTTGAAAAATGAGCAAATCAGCTGATATTGTATTGGTATTCATATATACATACATACACATATAATCGAACTGGAAACATGAAGAATTCATAATAAATCAAAATTAAATAAAAAAATAAAGCAAGCAACGGAATAATATCTGACAGGAGGCTATGCGCGCATGTGTTTATTATAGTTACTCATGTTTTTTTTTAGCAAACATGACGAAACAGTTCGTCCAAACTTGACACTAGCTCATGCTCGCTCATGCGCATTATAGTTGAGCATTTAGGATGTGCTCATCAGAATAAGATGTCATGTTTATTCAAAAAATTATTCAACCAAATCATTTTTTTGAATAAACATGACATCTTATTCTAATGAACACTTCCTTAGTGTTTACTAAAATTCAAAATTCATTGTCGAATTTATTTAACATTCTAATTTTGACAAGGTTACGCTGTAACACGCAATTATATTACTAAACGTGTAATTTTACAACAACGACGGGGAAACTCCCTTTAAAGTCATGTACTCGTAAATGGTGTCCCATAATTCACGCAAAATGTGATGTTGATAGAACATAGGATAAATGGCCGTCACTGCTTTGCTGGCAAGTACGTACTCTTTTGACATTTTTCAAAAGCCGTTTCGTATAAGTTTGGCTGAATTTCATTAATACACTTCCCAATTTCCTCTTTGCATAGACCTTTGACTTCAAAAAATCCCAGAAAAAAGAGTCCAATGGCGTTAAATCGCAAGATCTGGAGGCCAATTCTGATCGCAAAAAAGGCCTATTACACGATGACTCATGCTGTATGGCTGTATAACATGTGGCAATGTCTTGTTGAAATCACATGTTGGACACATCAATATTTTGTAATTTAGGCACTAATAACTGGGTTATCATGTCACGATAACGAACACCATTAATTGTCACTGCTGACCAGCCGCACTTTCGAAAAAGAATGTTCCGAAAATGCCTTCAGTTTCTCAACAATAACTCGTGGGTTTTCTGAACGCCAAAAGACAATTTTGACGACTAACGAAGCCATCAAGCTTCATCACTGAAGATGATGTTGTTCGAAAATTGGGGAATTCAGCTTCACTATTTTTAAAATATTGCTCTACAATGAAAATGCATTGTTCTTTCCATTTTTACTAATCCCAAAATGTCAGCTGTCACATTGTTATCCTTTTTTGCGTTGGCATAGGACACAAACGTTGACGCTTTATACCTGAAATAGAATGCTGCGTTGGTGCTACTGAGTAACATTTCACTTACAACACACAAAATAAAAATGCATGGCACAAAATACTGCCATGGGCTGCTGGTCTTACATTTGCTAAAAAAAATTCTGAAGTGAGACCAACGTAATACGACGTAACAACGCACTCTCTCAAGCAAATGATTCAATACGTCGCACAGTGGTGCCTTTTGTACGGTAGAGCGGAAAAATGTCTATCCAGTGTACCGATTTCAGTGAAATATGCAAACATTAAAAGTTTGTCTCATGCAACACAATTATAGAGATAGCTTAAAAATTAAGGCATTAAATGTTAGTTTTATTTAAAAAATATGCGAAAATTATCTTTCTAATCTCGTTTGTGATGTTGAGTTACGAGGGGCGTTCAATATATTCTCGGTATCGATATGAAGGAAAATGCGAATTCACTTTAAATAGTTTTTATTTTTCAGTATAATCTCCCCTAACATCAATGCATTTGTTACATGTTGAGATAAGCTCTTTTAAACCCTCATAAAAATAAATTTCCTCTTTCTCTGCAAAATACCCATTTATTGCCGACTTGAGTTCTTCATCATCCGAAAATCTTTTTCCGCGAAGACATTTTTTCAAATCCGGAAACAGGAAATAATCACTAGGGGCAAGGTCTGGACTATAGGGTGGGTGTTGGATTTCTTCGAAACCACAATCTCCGTGAACAGGAGCGTTGTCATGAAGAAGCAACACACCCGTTGCGAGTTTACTCCGTTTTTTCTTTTTAATTTCCTCCCGCAAATTATGCAAAGTGGAAGCGTAGGATGTGGCGTTAATGGTTTCACCTTTTTTTTGTACTCAATGAGCAAGATTCCCTTTGAGTCCCAAAAAACTGTGGCCATGAGCTTCCCGGCCGACGGAGTGACTTTGAACTTCTTCGGGGGGTCTGTTCCTTTTTTATGCCACTGCATGGACTCTTGTTTGCTTTCAGGGTCATAGCGGTGGACCCATGTTTTGTCACCAGTAACAATACGATCCATAACACCGTCCGCGTTCTCACTACACATCTTGGCAACACTATTTCAACTCGCGGCCATTTTGTCAGCTGTCAAGTGATTTATTTTCAGTTTGGTTTGGCCGATATACGACCACAAATATTGGGAAAAGTCATCGAAAATTTGACCTCCAGATTAGACTACGTCCGAGCCAGCCGTGGTGGTCATATGTCAGAAAGCATATTCGCCATATAATGCCAGAAGATTATCTTTCGAATAAAGTAAATTTCCTGCCAATTTAAAAAAATCCTATTTGTCATATTCCATTTCAAAGTCTTATACGTCTAAAAAAACACCCTTTATATATATAATCTACATTTAAGATGGGGGCGGACAAATCGTCCGCACCTACAGCTTTTTTAGATTTCTCTTGATATTGCTATCTGGACCACGTCTAGATCGTCCAGATTAAGTGAAGCCTAACAGCGATATTTGGATTCTCATCGCCGTTTAGCTGTTCGACGTGCCTCTACAAACGAGATGTTCTTAATTGTTGCAATCATCATCGAAACGTCATCTAATATTGCTGCAATCATACCAGAGAAGAGTGGAATACTTTTCGACTCTATATTCATTGTCCATCACCATCACCATTTTATACCTACGCGTGGGATCAAAAATAGTAGATGTAGAGATATTACCCTACAGTTTCCATCACTGTTGCAATCAGATTTTAATTCGTTTTAAATAAAGTTGCCTTGGATCTAGCATTCCTGTGTAGTAGAGTTCAACGTCGCGTAGTGCGTGAGATCGTTGATGTAATTTTATTATCTATGTACACGTGTTTGCACAGTCAACTAAATATACTAATAAAAACTCAGATTAAGGTAAGATTAGCGATAAGATAACAGAGTTGACTTTTTGATTCATATCAGCCGCTAATTCAGAAAGAAAATTGAAAAGAGGGTCAGAAACGCAAAACAAACTTTTCGAATCAACCATTAAAACGTATGCTTCATGCGCGCGAGACTTTTAATCACTGTACACATGGGCTGCGACAGCGACGGGGATTTTTCAGAAATAAAAACTTTTCATCTAATGTTAGATTATGTACACATATCCTCATTTTAAGTTTTTTTCTCCGCGAATCATTCATTCCCCTGGCGAATTGTCCAACGAAAAACGCGATCCACATAGGGGCATACGCAATCCACAGATTCACGTATATGCCATTCATATGACCACATTACTAATCGCGAACTTCGCCAACTCTGATTTTTTTATTTAATTATGATTTAGTATGAATTCCTCATGTTTCCAGTACGATTATATGTGTATGTATGTATATACGAATACCAATAGAATATCAGCTGTTTTGCTCATTTTTCAAATTTGTTTCTTGTCTGTGTTTCATCTGTCACATTCGCATATGCGCGGTGCGCTTCATTTCGCACTAGCTCATGCTTAACGAAACATTTGTGTTTTGCACATGCTTAACGAAATGTTCGCAATCTTTCATGGCTCATAGGGGTGGGTGTATTCGCTCACTCACTCATGCGCGTTTGACACTAGCTAATGCTCGCTCATGCGCATTATAGTTGAGCCTTAATGATTGCTCATGCGCATTGTAGTTGAGCCATAAGTATACAACATTGTAAATTTGTAAACATTGTAACAGTGTAAATTTATGTATTTACAGTTGTCCGCCGTACTATCTTGTCCAGTTCCTTTTCACAAGGTGACTCCGCTTTAATTAATTTGCATGTCGCCTCCATGTTTTCTAACTTCTTCAAACCCCTCTTGAACATGTCGACGAATTTCTCGGCTTAGCCATTGCATTGAGTATGCAACGGTGGCGTCCGTATTTTTTCGGGCCAAAAGCTATTTAAGAAAGCTTTTCGCCACAAGATCCCATGATGTCCAGTTCATTTTGAAGAAGTCTGAAGGCACCATAGTCAGGGCACAATCCCAGATGGACTTCCAATTCCCTAGGAAGCCTCGCGTGAATAAGACCTCAATTGAGATATGTCCTTCCGTGTACAGACTTACCTTTCTCGGATTCTGGTGCTTTTGCAATAACGAACGAACCACGTGATGCCTGACAGCCCCAACAAGCACGCACCTCAAGGAAGCAAGGACAATGCAATTAATTTCTCCTCAGTTTTACTGGGAATTCGGAGAGAAATTCCTTCTCCTCTCATTGCCACGCAATCAGACCTCCTTCATTGTCACCCGATGCGCTGAATATCAACTTGTTAGTATGTGGCAAACTGTTTAATACGCATTTATGTAAATTGGCAGTCGGAGGCTGAGCCAAGCCACGCCACACTGCCGGCTGGGCAATGCGTACACCCATGCTCTCCAAGTCGAAAATTGAACGCTCCCCAGCGGAGCCGGCCAACTGTGGCCCGTGTTATTATAAGGGATGAGCCCACTAATCTGATGCATAGTTTAGGGCTTTGTAAACACTAGATTACCGTCTAGCTGCGCTGCACCAAGTGCCAACTGAGAAGCAGGCGCATCAGTTGATATGTAGAACACTCAAACTCATTATAAGCTCACAGTTGGTGTTGCAGAAAAAATGGAGTGGCTTTGGGAGGAGAACCGATGTAACTCATTCACCACCTAACATCCATATTGGGGAACTGCTTACAATTGTACATGAGAGAAACCAGCTAACTCAGGCCTGATAAGGAAGTATACGAGTTCCTTGAGGTAAACTCTGGCGTGATCTGTAGGAGTATTTGATTGATGGTCGCCTTTTGAGAGCTCCCATAACACCTTTCACTGTGGGCGTTGGTCTCCGTCAAGCGTGCGTCTTGTCACCTCTCTTCAGCTTGGAATATCTGTAATCAGGAAGGTCGAGCTAGATGTCAAAGCCGGTTTTCAATTCAGTATTTGTTCCAACTCTCTATGATCATGAAATTTGACCGAAAAGGATCGAAATTGGTATACAAGCTGCCGAGATGAGATTTCGTCGTGTTGTTGTGTGAGTTACTCGTCAGGATAGAGTGAGAAATCGGGTAGTACGCGAGGAGCTCAATGTTGAGCAGCTGCTTCGCTAGTTTGGTTGCGTGGCACGAATCTCGTCGTCATCACGACTTTCGAGGCGTGCCTCGAATGTGATTCCATCAAGTAGGCGATGCGACAGGCTTGGACGCAGTATACAAAGCTCCTAAAGGGATAGAGTCGAGGGCGGAGGGTAGAGTTGCCTGGTGGAACATGCGCGTCACTGAGGATGTTTGTTTTTTGCCGGAGGTTTTTAACACTACACAGAAGCTTACTTACTTAAGGTGGCGCTACAGTCCGAGGTGGACCTGGGCCTCAACCAACAAGCGTATCCAGCCAGTTCGATCTTTAGCTAGCTGTCTCCAGTTTCGCACGCATAGTTGGTTGAGGTCCCTTTCCACTTGTGTACGCCACCTGGGTCGCGGTCTTCCTCTACTGCGCCGTCCCTCGGGGGTGGATTCGAAGACTTTTCGGGCCGGAGCATTGCTTTCCATCCGCTCTACATGACCTAGCCATCTCAATCGTTGCATCTTCACTCTTCTGGCTAAGTCGATGTCGCTAAACAGCCCGTATAGTTCGTCATTATATCTCCTCCTCCTCGGGACCGGAAATCACGAGCAGCTTCATCCGCTTTTGACAAAGTCTATTCCTCCGCGCCATATAGCAGGACTAGACGCCATATACACAGAAGCACTCAGACTTAAAACCCGGTCCATTGTAATACTATGCGGCAACCTACATTTACTGAAATTTCATGATCTTCCAGAGGAATACCAGCAGACGCTTCTGTGAGGAGCCTACGTCATCAGCTCTCACCTAATCAGCACCAAATAACTGCCACCTCATCCGAGCAAAGGCGGTACAGTGGCAGAGGAAGAACTCTGCAGTGTCGTCGTCTTCTCCACAGGCGTCGCTGAGGGTTTCGTCGCTTAGGCCAGGCACATTTGGTGTTTGTCGAAGGTCTAATGGCCTCTTAGTACGTCGGTAAGTCGTCTGCAGTCTTTTCTGTCAAGAGATAACAAGAACGGCACGGGTTTCTTACAGGCGTCAGGGATCACGCGCTTGTTTTGTCTACATCCTGGAGAGTATTGCCACCTTCGGTTGTGCTCTCGAGAGGTCCAACCATCGATGGAAGCCCTAGCCAAGGACGCGGGTAGTCCAAATGTAGGTGCGGGTCCTAAGAGTACCATCTCTGGTCCTTTTGTAACAAGTTCATTGGCGATCTCATTCCCGTCATCCCGTGGTGGCCTGGGACCCGCACAAGTCCCAGCGAATTTAGATTGCCGATAAAATTTAGAGAAGACTTGTTTTTCTGAACTATCCTGGAAGGGTTGAGCAAGGCCTTGAGTACAGTTTAGATGTCGCTACAGACAAAAATACTTCGCCACTTCCGCCTGTTCTTCACAATATAGTTCGTGGCCATTACAAACCGACGCAAATTTACCTGAAGATGAGGATGACTATGAAGGTCGTCTCTGCCAAGCAAACCGATCAAGGAGACGTCATCTTAATTTATCGAAAGTGGTGCGATGTCCTGAACGGAATTCCGTCCATACTTGAGGTGTCTACTTACCACTCTGTGAGCCTGTTAAGTTGCAGAAGGGTTGCAGAAAACTACGTTAGATCGCGTCGTTTGTCGAATTCACATTTCCCCCGACGCAGTCACACTGCTTAAGAATCATTTCTATCCTTTGTGACGTGACCAATCGACCAATACTGAGTATTTTGCAATTAAACTCAATTTTATAAAAAAAAAACTAACCCGTATCGCCTGTTCGCAGAGCTAGCCGCTGTCCTGATGCCTGTTCTTGCTCGGAAGCCGCTTAACCTTTTTGTAATTGAGTCCAGATTTAATTTACAATCCTTACTCACTGATTCCGCATGCTCTTTGATCGGTTTACGCAACCTTAACCTTGACCGATAGACACTGACTAGTGCGGCACCCCTTTTGCCCCATTCGAGCCGCAGACAGAGTTCTTCATTATGTGCTCTCTGCAAGCCGCTTTTGTATCGGGAACTTCTGTCTGTTCGCCGAACTAAATTCATCGACATGTGGTCACTCGATTAATGCCGTCCCTAGTCCTCCTTCCCAGATGCGGAAAAATGTTCAAGTGATCTCCGCACTTCGCAACGTCAAAGCCATCTGTTGGACGCAAACGCTTGCCGCAGCATGTGCCGAGTGTCGTTGGAGCTGAACTTACGTACGTACGTGTACGACATGGTGACCGATTTTGAATTTCCGAGATCTTAGCACATCGCTCCGCTGCCATTCAAGGCCATGCAATGGAAATCGATCTGAACTTCATGTTTGCCGTTCAATCGATTCATAACTTTGCCCATGATGCGCCGCCACGCCACGATCGAACTTCACGCCCGACTGGAGTGCAAATTTAACAAGTGATTGCCGCCATCCGGCAAAACCAACCCCTCATGCATGCGAATCCCTCGATCAATGTCACAAGGCAATAAAATAAATCTGTCGCCAATCGTTTCCATATTCATGTCGCGGCGAGAATCTGGAGCACATTGCCTTCCGTTGCAAAGTGTTCTGTTTTGTGTAAACTGCCGCGCGACAACAACACTGAGGCAACCCTGCATAAGATCATCACACGACCAGTCACCACGCCACCCCTGTGGCCCCCCCGACATTTCACCAATAAACAATCGAACGAAATCTAATGTCATGATGTGTGGCGAATTCCCAGAGCACCCTTCACTGACTGATGCTGATGCGAGCAGTCAGCCTGCCGTTAAACGGTGGGAATCATAGTCGAGTCGCGCTTGACGACATGACGTCAGGCTGATGCTAGAAATTTGAACTTCCATTCAGCGGTGCGCACGAGTTTCGAATTCGCTCGATGCTGTCGGGGACTTAAAGGCGGACGCCCAGATAGACAGTGCGCCCAGTTGCGGTTCGACCGGTTCGGGAGTATGCTGTGATCTGCACAGTTCTAGTGAATATCGATTGTTTTCTGAAGAGTATTTGTGTTTGGCCAAGAAGGATGCGCGCATACGGTCTAGTGTGCGCCACAGTGCTGTGCCTTGTGGCAAGTGTCTGCTCGACTGCTCCTCATCGGACGTTGGAGGAGGCAAGGAGTGAACGCAACCGATTGGTGCAGAAGTACATCAAGACGCTGAAGAAGGAGGAGGGCGCCATTCGCTTGGTCGGTGGTTCCAATGAATACGAAGGTGAGTAAGGATGTCTGTGTTGTGTTCCACTTTGTAAGCCCCTTGGATCGCTGTTCAAATCGGTGTTTCAGTTTCGCTGTTTAAATTCAACGCGTTTTGTACAACTTTGAACAGGATATCGTGTGTGAATTGGAGACCATTTGAGATTTCCTCCTTGAGGTATGTCATAGGAAATGGGCCCAAGTACTCAGCAAAATGAGTTTAAATTATTCTTCTAACGAAGCAACTCGAGTTGGTGTATTTTTCATCCTCAAGTAAGCAGTCGGTCAGTGTCCCCGTAGATATGACCGTTTCGTTGGTTTACGGTAACGGATATGGAATCATCGAAAGATACTGGTAACCCGTGCGACATATTAGCATGTACATTCTCAACGCGTGAAGTCAATCATCGTCCTTATCAATCCTCCTATTCCTCGCTCCAACGTACGTTGACTCGAAGTAAATCAAGTTTTTCTGTACTTGGCAGATATCGGTCCAGCTCCCTTCAAGGACACGTTTCGACATTCCTGACAGAAGGGCAAACTATCGTGCCTACATTTGTGTATACACTTCGACGCCATTCGCGTTGCCATGATTTGACAAGAACTGCATCGGATGGTTGTTAGAGTTACCCATCGGCCCTAGAGTTGTTCCAAGTCTCTATATCAGGAGTGAGCTTGTGTGTCCATCATTCTTCTGAAGAATTGTCCCTTCTAGCCTGCCACAGGGTATTCATCTATTCTCCTTTCAATTCGTTAATCCCAGTCAAAAGTTCGCCCACAGAACACTCCCAGAATGTCGTTGATGATCATGGCACACGCTTCATCATCCCAGATTGCTCTGAAAGCGCTGATTCACCTCAGTTAAAAGGAGCCTATCCGCTAAGGACAGCATCGCGTTATGCAACCCGGTAAAATGCGGCAAATGACACTTCTGTAATTTTCATGTGCTAAACGTGCCTGGTCAGTTCAGTTCGTTAGAGATCGCTTATGCAATCAACAATCGGCGGATCTGTGGCGTAAGGATATTAACGTTGAAATTGGAAGTTGAGAGGCGACTTCTGCACTACTACTTCTGCTCTGTCGACTTCATAGTTCTCCGGTCCGCTCTAGATGACCTAACAGTGGTGGCAACCGTTGGTGAAAATCCCTTCATTTTGGTGGTTTCAACAAAATAGAGATCACGTTGGGACAGATTTCTACAATTTGCCATCACACATCACGAGTAATTGTTTCTCGGCTGGAATGTCTGTTCGTTTAATACTCTTTTACACAATGATTGGGGGTTTCCCTGACGTCGGCTGCGCGGTTTGTGATCATACAATTGTGCGTAAGAATTAAGTAAGTGAACACTGTGGGCGCTCACAGCAAGATTGTTGTATTCAGTCAACAAAGTAGAAATCGCTTGAAATTTGTTTAGGTGCGAGTGTGTGTAAATCAGAAATGAAGTAGTATAGCCGACTTCTACCTGTATGGCCCAAACCCATAGAATCCGTTGCGTGTATTGGGTACTGTCAAAAAATCGACAATTCATGAGCCCTGGAGAGAGGAAGAGTGACAGCAAAAGCGACCCACAACTTTTAACCTTTTCATACAGTGCCTTTCCACCTCTTTGCAATTCGGCAAATACGATTTTTGTGGATTGTAATCGCAACGAATTCTATGGGTTTGTGCCTTTATTGCCCCTGAACAATTTTTGAGTTTTGACAGCGTTTTTATATCGTTTTCTTAAACCCAACAGACCAACCAGACAATGAGACTTCAGGAATAACAAAATACAAAATTCGTGAATAACTGTCAAAAAGTCTCTCAAATTCATCGAAATCGTCGACTATCTCTCTAGTACGTGTTTACTGGTATAGACGTCGTTTCAAATCATCAGACAGGTCTGTTCATTTGCTGAAAATTGGCAGAGAAGAGTTGGCGTATGGTCTCCTTCTCCTCTTTATTTCAGCAGTTTCTGCAGAAGCAGAAATAAAGTAGTGTAGTTATAGTCGACTTCTATTTTACTTGTCTCTGAACATTTTTTGCGGCGTTTTTATAACGTTCTCTCAAACACAATCGACCAATAAGATAATGCTTCTTCTAGTGGCGCCGCAGTCAGGAGTGGACCTGGGCCTCAACCAACAAGCCCCTCCAGCCATCACGATCAATAGCCTGCTGCCTCAATTTCGAGTGCCAAGTTGGTTGAGGTCCTTCTCCACTTGTGTGCGCCATCGGTTCCGTGGGCGTCCTCTAGGTCCTCTGGATCGGAGTCCAAGACTCTTCGGGCTAGAGCAGTGTTAGCCATCCTAGCCATCTTAGGCGTTGAATCCGTAGACGCGTGACAAGGCTCATGTCGCTGTACAGCCCGTATAGTTCATGGTTGAATCTTCTTCTCCAAAAACATCAACGCAAACAGGACCAAAAATGGAGCGCAGTCATTTTCTCTCTACTAAGGACTAAAGACTTCTTCATCTGCTCTTCAGATTGTCCAAGCTTTTGCGCCCTAGAGCAGAACAGGGATGATCGGGGTCTTATATAATGTTAGTTTGGTCCTTCGAGAGAGGGCTCTACTACTCAACTGCATCCCGTGAGCCCAAGGAAACATCGATTGGCAAGAGTTATTCTGCGTTTAATCTCACTACTGATGTTGTTCGTACTGTTTACTTGAGAGCCGAGGTAGACGAAGTCCTCAACTACCTCGAGATTAAAGCTGCCTACGGTGACGTTCTGGCCGAGTCGTCGATGTTGTGCGTCCTTTCTCGATGACAGCATGTACTTCGTTTTGTCCTCGTTCACTGCTAAACCCATTTTCGCCGTCTCCGTCTCAATACCAGCAAAAGGCTTCATTGACGGCTCGCTGTGTTCGACCAATCACGTCAATGTCGTCCGCATATGCTAGCAATTGTGCTGACTTTTGGAAGATCTTGCCTCTTGTGTTGGCCAGAGAGTTTTGCACGATCCTCTCTAGGATGATGTTAAAATAATCACATGACAGCGCGTCGCCTTGCCATTGAAGGTCTAGGTGAGTTCATTTCCGACCTTGATGGAGCAGCGAGAGTTCTCCATCGTCATCCTGCACAACCTGACGATGTTGGCTGGAATGTCAAAACTAGACATGGCGTTGTATAGCTCATCTCTATGCACGCTGTCATATGCAGCCTTGAAATCGACGAATGGGTGGTAGACACCCACATTTGCATCTCTTGGGTTTTTTCAGAGAATGCCATTTACATTATTTTGCGAATAACCGTTAGAAATTCCTGAATAAATTTCCTCAAATTCGTCGATGTACAAGGCCCTCTCTATAGTACCTGGTATCTGTGCAGAAGCCGTGTGTGACGCCTCTAGCATGGAATGACCCGTTGACGAGTGTCCTTCTCCGTTCTGGCTTACTGACTCTGCCTGCCATTTACGGTTGAGTGTCGGCCATTTCTGATTATGTGAATTTTGTTAAGATGATTTGCTGTAGCCTGTAGCTTTTCTGAAAGTTTGTCACCAGGAAGGAGAGCGGGTTTGGGATCTCGCCTGGCGTGGTACGCTGCTTGTTGTTCATTACCTGAGGTATCACTGTGTCCGGGCACACTCGTCAGGTGTCGCCAAGTAAGAGAGTGCTTTCTTTGAAGGCCGAAGTTGTCAAGAGATCCAATCGCAACTTGACTGTGGGAAAATTTCCTGATATCTCTTTTAGACACTGTCTACATTTATTCTAACTTAGGAAAGCGCCTAGTGCTACAATAAGTTGGGAGGTTTAAGGATATGCTTTTAGTTATTTCCTTGGAGTGGACACCAATGCTCACTTGCTCTCCTGTTTCGTCTGTACAAGTTTGAAGAGGACCATCCAGCATCTGGTTATTATATTAGTGGAATGCTGGTTGAAAAATTCTTCTTGAACATACATCAGTGTCGCCTGGAAGGAAACCAAACTTATATAGAATCATGGAGTGACCAGTGCAAGATTCAGTCAATAGCCTTGATAGTGTCTTGATTCTACGGCGGTGTTGGCCGCATCCTGTTTGTCGAACGTTCAAATCTACGGGAGGAGGGTGGAGTCTTATGTTCACTGCCGCAGATGGAGTACTTCATGGCACTCCGGTGGCGTACATGAAGGCATGTGGCTGCACTGGGTCTAGAATTGTACAGCTGAGAGCTTTGTCGAGACTCGTCCCCCTGACTATGGGTATCAACAATGGACCAACATGGTCTAGGTGTGCTGGTGATTTTGCTTGCAGCCCAACTACCAAACCTAACCTAACATCTTCTATCAGCTTTAGCCGCAAAACTGAACGCTCCTCGTCGACTCGATGTACACTACACCGTCGTTCGGCTCGAGTCCTCTGAATTCATGTAAAATTTAAAACTTAGCACTTCAAACTAGCTGGGTTTACATCCCAGATGACTAAGCAGTACGCGATGATGCGCGGCTGGGATCTCCATTTACATTCAATTGCATTTCTGCAGCAGTAAATCGTCGTGAAGGCTTTCCCGTGGATTGCCTCCAAGGCGACATCCAAGGACATTCTGTGCTCTACCTTTCTCCGGTGGATGCATTTGGAAGAAATGTTGCGACCAGCACCGCCTTGCAATCAAGACGCTGTAGTTGATGGATAAATGACACAATGAACAGGACTGGGGCATGTTCTTTGTGTTCGAAGGACTTCTCTATGGTTCCGGCCAGCCTGTGAAGGGCTGTGCTGTATGAATGGTGTGAAGTCGATAGTCAGCTAGGAGGAACAATATGTCCAATGTGCTGATCTAATAGCTTCCCAGGGGTCTTGAGAAGAAACGAAGGGAGACTAATTTGGTCAAAGATCTTTGGGTTGCTCGTGTGAGCTCTGTCTTGCCTTTGGAATGCGGACCGCTCTGCCACTTCGCCAGGAGGTGGGAACATGGCCCAGATCTTGACAGTCCTTGAAGATGTTCATCAGCCACCAGGCGGAATTAGTTCACCTGCTCCCTGAAGATCGACAGGAGTTACGCCATGCTTCTGACGGCGGTCCGAAAGCTGTTAATTGCCCTCACAACCTTCTGCTGTGTAAGAGCACTGAATGTAAGGGGGTTTTAGTCGATTTGGGGATCCGGCAGTCCTTATTTCTCACGACTGATCCTTCATTTGATTTCTTTACTAATTGACAACTGAGTCTAGCGTTCGTCATAACCTCAAACTTGTAGCTGCCTGTAGTGAAGTTCTGCCTGATCCCTTAGTGGTATTCACCAATCAATCTAGAAGCTGCAGACCTTTAAGTGACCCATATCTGCGCATTTGTTTCACAGGCAACATTGAAATCCTTCACAACAATAAATGGGGCAACGTGTGCGATGATGAGTGGGACAACACTGAAGCGGAAGTCGTGTGCCGTCAACTTGGTTTCCCAGGCTTCAAGAAGTTCACCCACAGTGGAGCCTACGGACCGGCAAGGCGTAAGTACACAAAAGAAGCCAACTAAAGCAATTTCACTCGCAACTACATGCTTTTCAGGACGATTCTGGATGGATAACGTCATCTGCGAGGGGCACGAGAAAGAACTGACCGACTGCCGGTTCGATGAGTGGGGCGTGAGCGATTGTGAGTCGTCGGAGGCTGCCGGTGTCGTGTGCAGGGCCCCGATATCGGCTAAGTTCGCCATAAAGCAGCCACCAAAGGAGAGGGCGCCGAAGAAGAGAATCCACCACTCGCACCGAATGGACATCCGTCTGAAGGGTGGCCGCGTGAAGAGCGAAGGACGAGTGGAGATCCGAATAAACGGAGGGGAATGGGGCACCATCTGCTCCGATGGGTGGTCACTACTTGAGGCGAACGTAATCTGCAAGCAGTTGAATCTGGGTTATGCGGCAGCCGCCTTCCAAACCGACTACTTTGGCGGGTCGAACGTCTCGAAAACGATTCTGAGCGGCACCGAGTGCTATGGCAACGAAACGTCACTCGCACAGTGTCTGCATCATGACCACTTGAAGGGCTACAATCACTGCCATGGAACATGGAATCACGTAGCGTCCGTGTCATGCACCAATCTCGCGCCGGACCTGGTGTTCAACTACTTGGAACTCGAGCAGACTGCCCACTTAGAGGACAGACCCATGTTCTTCTTGCAGTGCGCCATGGAGGAGAACTGCGTGGCAGCCGAGGCGTACGAGATTCAGAAGGAGAACCCCGACTGGCATCTGATCACCCGGAGGCTGCTGAAGTTCACGGCGAGTGTACTTAACGCGGGCAACACGGACTTCAGGCCGTCCATCCCGAAGCACTTGTGGGAGTGGCACATGTGCCACATGTAAGTGAGATAGAGCGCCGTGCGGTTTCCATTTTTAACGAACGTGAACACTTTCCCCCAGGCACTACCACAGCATGGAAGTCTTTGCGGTGTTCGACGTCTTCGATATGCACGGCAACAAGGTTGCGCAGGGTCACAAGGCGTCCTTCTGCCTGGAGGACAACCAGTGTTTGCCGGGCACTCAGCCAAAATACGCTTGCGCCAACTTCGGAGATCAAGGTAAGGCATGCCAAAGAAGAAAAGCAAGCACTTGAGGTTCTCTTTCGTTTCAGGGATATCCGTGAATTGCTCGGATATTTATCGCTACAACATCGACTGTCAGTGGATCGATATCACCGAGATGGACGTTGGTGAATACGTTATGAAGGTCTCCGTGAATCCGGAATTCAAAGTCTCCGAGATGTCCTTCGACAACAATGGCGCCATATGCAAGTTGCTCTACACGGAGACCAGCGCCAGGGTGTACGACTGCAAGATGGCTCGTCCCTAAGGGTGACTCTGAGCGAATTTCAGCAAATACCACATTTAAGTGGCCCTCGAATGTGTTTTGTGTTTTCTCTCTATTTCTCGGTATGCACCAAATAAAGTAAATAAAATCTATTGTGTCTTATTTGACTGGGTTGTGGTGTCAACCATCGACGTGTTGACACACTGAAACGGTTTCAACGAGCAGCACTGCCAGTGAGTGGCAGTCTTTCTAGAGGAGTGTGATACAGCATTGAGATTCGCAATAAATAAATTTGGCATGAAGCGTTGCGTCAGCCCATAGAGCGGTCGACCCACCGGCTAGGACTGAAGAAGCAGGCAATAGGTGCGACATTAGGACCGTTTATAACATCACCAAGGTAGTCATTGGTGGTTGGAGCCCCAAACAACATCCGGTAAAGAGTCTAAATGGTTAGCTTCTGATTTCGGATGGAGATCAGTTCACTAGATGGAGGGAACACTTTGCTACTGTCCTAAACCACCTAGACGATGGCGGAATGTTATCGAGCTCCAACGGGTACTTTGTCGCAACAAATCCCCGAATTCACACCGGACCTACCAGCGAAAGTGAAATAAGAGCAGCAATCCAGTCCAGTCCCTCAAGAGAAACAAAGCGGTGGGTATTGATGGCATCCGTGCTGAATTATTTCAAGCTGCGCTGAATGTATCAGCAGACTCGCTGCATCCGGTGATACAATTCCCGGAGGAGTGGAAAAGGCGGGTGATCATTAAGCTTCCGCAAAAGGGAAACCTGATGGAATGCTGATACATTTTATGAACCAAAAAATGTATGATAATAATAATTAATAATAATTGGGTGGCGCTACAGCCCGTAGAGGGCCAGGGCCTAGCTTCTCAGCAACCACTCGTATTGTGTGTGCTATTGTTCTATCACGGAAAGAAAATGGAAAATGGTGGCCCTTGGTGTTGTGGGTATGTGCGTCGACTCCTACGCATTCGGACCTACATGTCTAGGTTCGATTCCTGATACGACAAGAAATACTCACACACTCACGGCCCCACCTCTTTCGAGTCACTGACAATGCTCAAAGAGTATAACTGTCTAGAAAAAGCTTCTCAAACTTAGCCGTTCGGAGTCGGCATAAAACTGTAGGTCCCTTCCATTTTCTTTCCATTTTCTTTCCAAATGTATGTTACGGAATGTAAATTGGGAACGGTTCAACGTAGTTCTGGGTCTCCATATAAGTTGTAAGCTCTCGGAACATTAAGCATCACTTGGGCACGTCTTCTGACTTAACGGTTGCTGGAACCGTGGGTCTCATGTACTGCATCTGGAAAATAGCTTTGACATCTAGAACTTGAAAAGTTGAGTTAAAGTGTCTAACAATTTTTAGAAGACGATGTTGTGTGTTAGATATCTTATCCAGGTGGGATTTTGCTGCGTTTCTCCAGGCCAGACTGCCCTTTCCGATGCGCGATTCTGCTAACAAGTAATACACCTGCTTAAGCACTTCTACGTTTGTGTAACGCTTAAGATACGTCATTGCGAAGACGGTGCTCTTGAAAGTCAAAGAAAGTTCTCGTCGATGGTAATTGATAAGTATTTGATACTTCTGACAACTTCGGCTTCGTTGCTGTTGGTTGATTGCGGACAGCGGTCAATTCGATGTAAGATTTGGAAGACTTCTGCAGGTGTTGATGGAGTGCGAATGTGCATCGCCTTTGTTTTCGTAGCATTTATGACTAGGCCATTATCATGGCACCATTCGGATACAGCGTTGAATTCGTCCTGCATTATCTGTTTGTGTTTCACCACGATTGCTATGTCGTCGGAATACGCATAAGCAGTAGATTCTTTCAGTAACTTCAGTAGCTCGTTAGTGAAAAGGATGAATAATATGGGGCTCAATTTTGAGCCTTGTGGCACACCGCACTACCTTTTCAGTACTCACTGTATCAGCTACCTTGACTTGGATAATTCTGTCAGTCAGATAAATTTTGAGCCAGTTTGACAGGACTCCTCTCAACCCCATTCTGCTGACACTTTCTACGAGCTTTTCATGTGTTAAAGTATCGAATGCTTTGCTGAAGTCGATAAAAGGCACAATTACGTTATGATTCTTGTTAAGGCCTGCATTGACGACATTTGTAAGCTCCCCCAGCAGTGATTGGGTGCTTGTAAATTGGGCGAATTATCGACCGTTTCATCAGCTTTCTGGTTGGCACATGACATTGACACATACTACAGTTAATAGCCTTAGTGATAACTGGGGTGAGGCACATGGCATTTAGTTTGATTTCAATTGGTCTGATGTTATCTGCTCCAGGACCTTTTGCACAATTCAGCTGACTCATATTAAATACTTCCTGCTCAGTTGTTTCCTCTAAGAAGCTCTAAGCTCGCGTGTTTTGACGTCTTTGTGTCGCAGGCATGGACGATGTTCTATTGTGCATCGATTTCGAGATGGCTTTCGATAGCTTGAATCGAGATGCAATCTGGTCGGCCTTGCGCAGGAGAGGCACTCCGGAATAGCTGATAGCTTTATAAAGGCTACATGTGAAGGTAGTAAGTGTCACGTCTTGCACAATGGTAAGCTGCTAGAGGAGTTTGAAGTCCAAAGTGGAGTTCGTCAAGGGTGCATACTGTCACCACTATTGTTTCTAGTGGTTATGAGCGATGTACTCCGTTTTGAGGGACGGAAATGATGGCGTTCGAGGGGCTATGACATCATACCTTAAACACCTAGACTACGCTGACGATGTTTGTCTACTTTCGCATCGGATAATGGATCTTCACTTGATGGCCCATAATCTAGAAGCTGAGGCAAACAAAGTGAGGTTCAACACAAATACAACGAAAACTAAAGCCCAATTGAACATTACCAGACAGGAAGTCCAGAAAGTTAACAGCTTTCGATAGTCGGGAAGTGTGGCTAATCGCGGTGGCACCTAACTGGATGTGAGCAGCAGAATTGGGCAGGCTAAAGCCGCGTTCGACATCCTATCCACGATCTGGAAAAGCAATATTATAGAATAAATAGCATCAAAGAGTTTCTTGCGATGAATGCTGCCGTATGCGGCTTTAAAATCGATGAAAATCTGGTGCGAACCTGAAACTCCTTAGTCTTTACCAGAATTTGTCTCAAGTGTGAATACTAGGTCTATGGTAGATTTGCCGAGCGGATGTCGCATTGCTACGTACTGATTAGTGCCGTGCAACGCGCCTTTAGACGTTCGCATGGAACCCTGGCGACGGCATACAGGGATATACTCGCACCTCTCCAGTTCTTGCAGGATATAGGATAGCCTTCTTTTTGTGGATAGGATCTGGTTGTCCAGTCGACGGCCATGATTTCGTCTTCCCAAATTTTGCAGATGGTGCCAACCAGAAGATCGCCCTTGAACTTGCAGATCTGATCTGACGGTAGATCTTCTCAGTTTTGAATAGAAAAGCTATTGAGTTGCATTTTGTCTATGATTGTACACAAAAAGTTGAGGATTTTTGTGCTGGCCACGCTGTGTTGTTTCCAAATGTTTGCACAGCCACAAACCCACATCGACCGCCACCTATGTGCGAGCAGCGTAACTCTCCGATGGTTGAAAGCAAATATGAAACTCTGAAAATCTGTTATAAATAAATATTTTCATCAATTTTCAACACATTACCGAATGCATTTATACATTACAAGCAATAAATAATCAATCTTACGAACAAATTGAATTTTTAGCACGCACTGTAGCATCAACAATCCGCTTCAACAGCAAGAAAGCCTTGAAATACTGCAAATATACCACTTTAAACTTGCATACAAAACTCAAATAATATGAAACGTCAAACTGCACGACAAAATTTAATCGTGAAATGGTCAAGCAAAGGAAAACGTGTCATAGGATTTCGTCTGCGATTTTATCCACAAAATCAGTGCAATAACAGTTCAAACGTAAAACTACAGCCCTTGTAATGTCCAACCGTGAGTAAATTGTAAATAAGTACGTTAACCTAATTTGCCCATAACCTCAATTCGGAATAACCACAAAAGAGCGAAAAAATGGTTATTTTTTTTTTTTTTTCAAAAAGACTTCCAGCGCCAAAGAATTTTTTTCTCGCACCCAAAATGGCGATAGATTTTTTCCTCACTTAAGAAATGAATGAAAAAAAAAAAAAAACAGAACCCCTGTGATGTAATCGCGTGCTTGCCTGTGGCACTTTCAATCGTTAATTTATCTTGTAACAGCACTGCGGGGATATTGAGCGAAAGTCTGTGTCCGATTTTTGATTTGTTATGATTCGCCGATTCGGGGAGTGATCATAATAATAAACATCCTTAACCTCATTTGGCCATAACCCTTATGTTAGCGGAATATTTTCTGCATTTTGCTGGTGAATTGTGAATTTTTTTCTAGTTTTTCCAAACGTCTACGCATGGAGGCCATTTGTGGAAATGTCAAAATGTGCGAAAGAGATAACCGTATTGATGGTGCGGGAGTGTAGTAGACTGACAGTTGCTGAGAATTTGATTTGACGCCAGCAGGTGCCGTGGGGGAGGTGTTTTGTTTCCCTACCGCGAAGGGGCTGTCCCATGATCCTTTTTTTTTTTTTCCTCTCTCCTGTTGACAACTGTGACCATGTGGTTGGTTAGCTCCTTGTCTGGCCCTGGAGTGGAATAGGCTATTTCTGATGCGATTGCAAACATAGCATGTCCATGGTACAGATGATTATTAGAGCGATCGCATTAATATCCGAGATTTTGCAGGACTCTTGACTGAGTCCACATCTCAACTGCTTCCGAACTCCATGTGTGATTGCTCGACGACAGTCCTTTTCCTACATGCGCCGTAATGCGATTTTTTCATCAAAAAATCTATTCATTTCAGGATCGAGATCATAATCGTCAGACCAGTCACATCGAATGGACACTCAAGCGTACGGAATCCCGTCATGGGTTCCGCAAATCGAAAGTGGCCACACCAGCGTCGAGAATCAAGGCATCATTATCGGCGATTCGGAAGGCGATAGTGGCAATCACACCGATTATCTGGTGCAAGAAGTGCCCACCAGCCTTGATCAAATCGCCGCAGAGAATCTGATATTCATGGCACGAGACGGGCAAATGGAGATCATTGATGGCAGCAGTGAAGTCGATGCGAACGACGACAGTGGAATTGTGAATTTCCAAGAGGACTACGCTGAGACGCAAATGGTCACCGAGGAGGTAATAACTGATGACTGGGTGCAACATCAGGGTGAAGAGAGGTAACTTTTGATTTTTTGTGTGCGCAACCATGTGTCGTAATCATTTGTGATGGCTTGTAGGGTCGAAATACCAGCAGATCAAATCTGTGGTTCACTTTCTCACATCACGGCTCAGGACATTGAAGTGCCGCTACCAACTGTGCAGGATGAGTATACGGCGTTGCGGCCGTACCCCTGTGACTTTTGCAGTCGACGATTTCGTAAAAAAGTCAGCCTCATGAACCACATGGTAGCGCATCAGAATGACCGGCCGCACGTGTGTAAACTGTGCGGATCGCGCTTCTTTCGCCGGACAGACCTCATCAATCATCTGAAAGCCCATGCGGAAGCGTCGGAATATGAGGAAAACGACTGTAAGTACTGCAAGTGAGTTCCATGTGAGAAAAGTCGCCTAACTCGTTCTGCCATCAGATTTCCAGCCACAGATTCAGTCGCCGGAGAATGATCATTACTACGATCAAGACTGGTCGACGGAGAGTAAGCCGACAAAGAAGTCGCGTTGCAAACGCCCACCAAAAGTGCCTAAGGAGGAGAACTACACAATTGATGAGTCACTGCGGCGTCGGCAGGGCCATGCACAGGAACAGTATCAACAGCAGGAGCAAGAGCAGCATCAGTACCAACAGGAGGAAATCGTTTCCAACAAGGAGGAGGCCAAGCCGGCCGTTCGATTCCCTGTGATCGATGAGAACAAACCATTTGTGTGTCAACAGTGCGGCTTGTCGTTTGCCAGAGAAAAGGCAATGCTATCACACGTCAAGGTAAGTTCAGCGATCCACTCGATTCCGTCGGGAATGCTTGACTAAGCGCGGTTCTTTTCTTGCAGACGCACCGCAATGATTCCGCGTATGAGTGCAATACGTGCAATGAAATGTTTTGGGACTCGAACGCCCTGCAAGAGCACCAGAAATCGCATCAGTTTGAGGCGAGCAATTCGGAATACGAACCAGACATCGACAATGAGAGTGATTCCGAGTCGGAATACAAATACGGCGAGTTCTACTGCGACCAGTGTGGCATGTCGTTCCATCGTCAAGACCTGCTGCGCCGTCACATCAAGTCGCACATCAAGAAGGAGGTCTTCGATAAGGACCAGCATTGCTGCAACACTTGCGGGGAGACCTTCCCCGAGGCTCTGGACCTGTTGGCACACGCCGAGATCCACGCTAGATACCCACCTTTCAAGTATGCAAAGCGCAGTGTGCGCCCTCATTCGTGCGCGCGAACTCATTTCTCTTCCCTCCCTTTGCAGATGTGTTTTGTGTGGCGAGTCATTCTATGAAGAGACCACGATCAGGCGGCATTTGACAAATCTTCACGCAGCCGAGATGACGTCCAATTCGTGCATCCTCTGCGGGAAAGAGTGCCGGGACCGTAAGGCCTTGATGAAGCACGCATGGGATCATTCAAGGGAGAAGTGCCACTCGTGCTCGAAGTGCGGCAAGAATTTCCACAACAAGGCCCGCTTGAAGCGGCATATGACGTCGCATCGCGACAAGTCAGTGGTTTGTAATGTTTGCAACGAAGAATTTCCTGATGGCAGATCTCTGTCAAATCACAGGCATTCACACAGTGCCAACGCATCCGGAAAGCTCTTCCCCTGTCAGGAGTGCGGCAAGACGTTTGGCTCGAGGAGTTCCCAGCAAATCCACGTGCGCATCCACACGGGCGAGCGGCCGTATGGCTGCCGATACTGCTGGAAGGCCTTCGCCGATGGTGGCACTCTCAGGAAGCACGAACGCATCCACACTGGTGGGTTTCAATTCGCTGTTTTCTTGCTGCACGTGATTAAATACTCCTCGTTTTTCAGGTGAAAAACCATACGCATGTTCGGTGTGTCCGCGTGCGTTCAATCAGCGAGTTGTGCTGCGCGAACACATACGGTCGCATCACTCTGGGCTGGACACGAAGCGCGGCACGTATTACTGTTCCGTCTGCTGCAGTGAGCTGCCCTCGTCGGTGGACCTGATTCAGCATCTGATCCAACACAGCGACACGAACACGGCCATGCAGCGGCAGCCTGTGGTAAGTTTGCAACCGAAAACAGTCCGCTTCCTTCGATCTAATCACAACCTCCTCCCCCCAGACTGGTCCACGGAAATATAAACGCCGTCGAAAGCTGAAACCGCACGAAATCGATCGTCTTCGAGCAGAGAACAAGACTACCAGCAGCGACATCGATATTTCCGACTTTGACATGGAAAATGTGGACGAGCTCTTCGGCATCCGGACGTCGGGATCGGGCAGTGCGAACAAACACAACCGCGACACGGCCCAGGCCTCCGCTCAGCACTCGTCATCGGGCGCTGGCCTGGAGTCCCCCGGCGGCGATGAAGCGAAAAAACGCTACAACTCCGAAGGCAGCCCCGAGAAACTACCCAACAACTGGCATACAAAGCTCATCAATTCGACCAACAACGACACATTTAAGTCGCTTCTGTCGAACCTCGAGAACACACTGCAGTCCATCGATACACTAGTTGTAAGCAACCCGGCTTCCTACGGCACCAACACGGTCAGTGCTGGCGCCGACGCAGTGGCGTCCCCTTCAGCCGCGCCAGCTGCCTCAAAGGCTCCCAAGACCCCGCGACGGAAGAATGCGGCCGCCGCCAAGGCGACACATCGCCCGAAAATGATTCACACCGAGAAAGCACGCGTTCCGGTTGAGAATGGGAAGCGAAAGTCAAAAACCTTCGTAACACGCACCGAACCTGCGGACCTAGAAATGTTTGCTCAACGCTCGAAGCGTACAAACCACACGAATGACTACGAAATCATTTCGCCGGCGAGCTATCCGCCGAAACAGATTCAATCTAGTCCGGTGCACATAAAGCAAGAGGTCGTGTGCTCGCGCAGTGAACTGTACGAAGCTCAGCTTCTGCTCGAGGCCACTTCCGCTCGCCGCGAGTTTGATAAGTACAATCCCGCCATAGTCAACGATCTGGAGGAGATTCTACGATCGCCAGAGAAGAAGTCGCCCCGTCGCCGAACGATCAGCGACCGAACTGACGACGAAATCAAAGTCGAGCCCTATTCACCCAATCAGCAGAATTTTGACTTTGTCCGCCGATCAACGCGGCCCAGGCGACCGGTTGTGAATAGAAAATACATTGGCTACGAAACAGAGCTGCCGACACCGAAGCAAAAGACACGTACAGAGAAACGTGTGCCGGATAGTAAACCGCTTCCAACAAGTGAACCAGTCGAGGATAGCTTGCCAGCTATGAAATCATCTTCCACCTTCGCGCCACCGTCTCCAGCGAAACCGCCAGTGCGAAAGCAGCATTACTTCGAATGTGAAATGTGTTCGGCTGTGTTCCCCGATCGAGCTCAGCTTCTAGATCATGTACCTATTCATATATAAAGGGAAACTAAATCCGGCGGATAACCTCTAAGCTTTGCCCGTAAACCTCCTAGGAAATAGATTCAGTAGTACTGTAGTAGTCGTAGGCTTTTATTAAGTAGAAGATTCCCTTTTTTTGTTTCGATTTGAATTTGACAAGCAATAAAAGAAACGGTCGTGAGTTACTAACGCCCAGTGTTGCTGTTCTTCTTTTACTTTTAAGTGTTTCAAGGAGAAATCGTTGCAATTGAAGTGGAGTTTGCTTGCAGTACTTGGTGCTGTTATTGGCACTCCAGCTTGATCCACAGAAAGAACGTGGATGGAGAAGTGTAGTATGCACCTTGTTGTCCTTGCAGAAATAGGATGAAGACGGCTAGGCAGGTATTTAGCTTTAATTGTAACCAAATGGCAATGAAATCATCGAAACAGACATCATCAGAAATAACCAATCAAACCGGGAAAAGAACGCAGTAAGCAACGGGAGGAAGAAGGTTACAAAATCGGAAAAATGACAGCACAAGGAAGTCTAAGTGGAGCTTAGCTTATACAATTAAGCGAGTAGTTACCTCACCTACCTACCTACCTACATCGGGGAGAAATCAACATATCTTGAGCTTTCGTCCGCTCCTAGGGCTACACCCAGGCAGGGAGGTCACATCAGGCACTATGTATATTAAAGTAAATCAATCTAGCAGACCCCCCAAAACAGTCGAAGAAATTCAGAGCTTTCTGGGATTGGTGAATTTTGTTGGCAAGTGGATAGCGAATCTAGCAACCCTGACTGAACCTTTTCGCATGCTACTGAGAAACAAATTAGCAAGGTCAGCCAATATTAGAAAATATTGGATATCCAAACAAAATCGAGCATTTGACCAACTAAAAAATGTATTGTCCAATATACAAACTTTAGGTTATTACGACCCTATCCTCTTAAGGCCTGAACATGAACGAAATGGAATAAAAGTGGTCAAGAGAGTTTTTTTTTATAGTTATTGGTGTATAAATTAAGCACACATTTCTTTTCGTAATTATATTTTATTTGAAAGTATTAAAAAAATATGATGAGCCCGTAAGAGAGCCAGGGCCTAGCTTCTCAGGAACCACTTGTGTTGTGCGTGCTATTGTCCTATCACGAGTGGAAGGGACCTACAGTTTTATGCCGACTCCGAACGGCCAAGTTTGAGAAGCTTTTCTAGACAGTTATACTCTTTGAGCATTATCAGTGACTCGAAAGAGGTGGGGCCGTGAGAAGTATCTCTTGTCGTACTAGGAATCGAACCCAGACAGGTAGGTCCAAGTGCGTAGGAGTCGACGCACATACCCACAACGCCACGGGCCACCACATATGTGTACCTTAGGTATTAAGATGGTTCAAATCTTCTACAAGTGTGTTAATTCTCAAAACAATAATTTTTTTAAATACATACATATACATTGCATTTCACACATATCCTGCGACAGCGTGAGGAGTACGTTGGATGACCACATTTTGAGGCGAATTTGTTGTCTACAAATGTCGGTAGATGATCCACATTGTCAAGCCTTATTTCAGATTGTGGTTGTGGCACCACTGATCAGAGCAGGAGGTTTATTTGTGCATTGTAACCCATTGTCTCCAGGATCCGAGTTGGAACTTACCGTGGGGCTAGAACTGGGACAAAATCCAGAGCCACGAAGTGAAAAATTGGGATCAACCCCCCCCCCCCCCTCATACTTCATCATTGCTTTGGCCAAATTTAATCTGTACATCTTCTTCAGTGCAACAGCGCGTGTACATCACCCAGCAATTGCCAACCAGATCGAGAAAATGCCAAAAGGTTCTCAGAGTGCATTTTTTTGTCCGCATTGAAGTTCGGTAGTAAGCAACCAGTCTGTCGCATAAATCAATACCACCCATGCAGGTGTTGTAATATCTGACTACTTCTGGCCGATCTACAGTGTTGGCCAAAACTATAGCACGGAAAATTCTCACATAGGAAAAAACTAAAGAACATTAAAAAAAACTTGTGACAGTTTAAAAACTTTTATATTTTCTTATTCATAAAATATTACTCATTCATTTACAATTACTCACTTAACGTTAAATCTTACATAATTTTTTTATTTGTTAAAATAATTAAAAATTCATTGAAAAATAAGTTTTTAGACTAATACTTGGTGGTATATCCATTATTTTTGATTACCGCAGCACATCGACGAGGCATTGAAGCAATTAGATTGTCAATAATATTCATTGGGATGTTTTCCCAGGCAATTTGTGCTTGTCGTAGGAGTGAGCGATTAATCCTTCGATCTACAATTTCCCATAGATTCTCTATGGGGTTGAGATCAGGGGATTGCGCTGGCCACTTCATTGAAGTTATTTCGGCTTCATTAAGCCAACCCTTCACAAGTTTAGCGGTATGTTTAGGATCGTTGTCATGTTGGAAGATCCATCGTAAAGGCATATTCTCCTCAGCATAAGGAAGCATGACGTTTTAAAGGATATCCCGGTACACGAAACGATCCATTATACCACTAATCCTATGAATTGGCCCGACTCCATGACCGGAAAAACATCCCCACGCCATGATGCTACCACCACCGTGTATCACTGTACCCTTGGTAAATCGTGGATTTAGGCGTTCGCCTTTCGGCCTCCGTACCGTATGAAATCCATCAGATCCCTTTACATTAAATTTGGATTCGTCAGAAAAAAAGTACAGTTTTCCATTTTGCTGCGGTCCAGTTAAGGTGTGCCTTTGCAAACTCCATTCGGGCGCGTCGATTTGTTTAGAGAAATAAATGGCTTTTTAATAGGACGATATGATTTTAGCCCGCTATAAAGTGCTCTTCACCGGATCGTCCTACTTGAGATCTCAAGGCCCAGATCTTTTTGTATACATTCTGAGGATATAAGGGGGTCCTTTTTAAAAAGCCTTATAATTATTTTATTCTCCCGACTGGAGGTTTTTCGGGGTCTACCACTACATAGTGGCCTTTGAACATTTCCCCGAGCACGAAATCCAGCTATTATTCGCCAAATCACCGAATGGCTTATTCCAAAATTTTTTCCAATAAATGTTACCGGTTTTAGAATCAGAAAATATTTTTTCTTTTATTTCATCGGAATACTTATTGCGAGCCATTTTATCACCTTTTTCTCACAATTAATCACAATTTTAGCTTCTGATTTAAAACGCCGCCGATGACACACAAATAATTTTTTTTTCCATTGTTCAGAATGTTTTTGAAAAGAATAACAGTAAACTTTGACGCATATTACAAGTAAACGGTAAAATTTGCTGACTGAGGCATAAATAGGGTGCATGTGCTTTAGTTGTGTCCACTTATTTTTCAATGAATTTTTAATTATTTTAATATATAAAAAAATTATGTAAGATTTAACGTTAAGTGAATAACTGTAAATGAGAGAGTAATATTTTATGAATAAGAAAATATAAAAGTTTCTAAAATGTCACAAGTTTTTTAAATGTTCTTTAGTTTTTTCCTATGTGAGAATTTTTCGTGCAATAATTTTGGCCAACACTGTATGTCAATTTGTCTCTTCTGTTTTTAACACCAACGTTTGCAGGTATCTGCAGGACCACTTGCTGAACAAGTGGAAAGCATTGTTTACAACACATACATTCTCATCGTTCCTTCCTTTTTCATCCCACTGTCCCCTTTTTAGCGCCTTATCTGTCTTAAATCTATTTGCTGCAGTTCCCTATCAGAAAAATATCCTTTTTTTTTCCTAGCAAGTGTTCAGCTAGTTTCAAACTCGTAAAGAATCTATCTGCATACAAAACACAGTCGGATTCAACAGTTCGACAAAGTTTTTCAACGATTCCCGTCCCCAGTCCAACATTTTTCCACACATCTTGAGGTAGTGTACCGCTACCAACATAGATCTCAAAAGCCAGTGCCAGCCCGTCTCGGGTAGCTAACATGAAGTTTTCTAGTCCACGTGGATTGGGTTTGGCTGGAACATATTGGCGGTACTCACATCTACCAGAAAATGCGATAATTTGTTTCTCTATTGCCATATGTTTGGATCGTGGCAAGCAATGATCAATTGATTTTGACTCACGTTTTTGTGCTCGGTATATGTTGCTCTGTTTTGCTACAAGTTGCCAAAAATCTAACCCTAAATATTGAAAAAATGAGTGTAACATTATTCATGCCTGAATTGCCCTGAGAAGTTACCACGTCATCTGCAATACCGGGTCCACCTGAAGTCATCTCTTTAGTGCGCCAGAACAAACGCGACAGGTTCCCAGTTTCTTCTTCAGTATCTCCCTCAGGTGCCCCCCCTTCTTCATCTTCCTCAATTTCTTCGGACTGCTGAAGAGTTGAGGCACCATCTGACGGCATATATTCCTCATCGTTGTCGTCTCCAGAGAAATCAAATTCACTGTTGTTAAGTAAATCCTTAATCTCCTGGTCATTCATGCTGAAGCTTGAAAACAGTAATTTTTAGTCCCAAGGTGCACGTTTGTGTACCAATAAAGAAAAGTAGATTTTTATGACTAAAATGGAACGCTACCCAGAAACTTACTTTCTCAAACAACAATATCAATATCTCAGCAACAGAAAACCACAAGAAAATTGAATCTAACTGGAAAAATTAATTTTTTATCGAATCTCAAAGTTCGCGAGTTCCAACTGTCAAATTCAAATAAGAATTTTATTCCTAGAACCGCTTCGGCAGAGCCAACTATTGATAGAGTTCAAAAATATGCACTTCTAGAAAGTCATTCAAGTTCAAATAGTGGTCACAAGCTGTCACAACTAGTTACAATCAGAAAAAACATAAGGTGCACATATGTGTACCCACGGTCTGAAGAGGCTATGGACAGGACATAGTAGATGCATCCCCGTTGGATCCTGGGGCTGTACTCATACAAATAGATAAAAATGGTCCTCGATTGATTGCATATTGCAGATAGTTTGAAAAAATATATTGCCAAACCGAAAAGGAAGTACTGGCTTTGGTCTGGTCTGTCGAGCACTTCAAGATGTAACTTTTCGGCAAAGAGTTTGAACTAGTAAGTGATCACAAGCTTCTGCAATCGACGAAGAGATTCAAAAGGCAAAAAACGGTGTGTATTGCAATGAGTTGGAGGACTCGGTGAATCAACATATGTAAGATCTTTCAAACAGAAATTTGTTTTCATGAAAACATATTGTTAAGGAATAATAAAATCGTTATTCCACGTACGTTACGGAACCGAGTTATTGATGCTCCACATGAAGGACACCCTGTCATAGTCGCAATGAAGAATCGATTAAGATCAAATGTTTGGTGGCCAAAAATCGACAAAGATGCTGTGTAGCCTCAGAGTTAGGCCTTGCAAATGATGTACATTAGTTGGCGCACCAAATCCACCTAATCCGATGACAAGGAGAAATCTTCCAATGGAACCTTGCAATGATTATTTGTCAGTTCTAGTTGATTATTATAGCAGGTACAAGGAAATCAAAATAATGAGACGCATAACAGCTTTGGACACAATCACAGTTTTAAAAGAAATTTTGTCTCGACTTGGATTTCCAGCAATAGTCATGCATCCGCGACTACTTGGTCTTTATACCGGAGATTCGGTATTCCTCTCCTTCACGAACCGGGGGGCGCGGATTCGAAGCCCCACTTTGCTGGAGCATTGTCGTCCATGCGCTCGATGTGGCTGAGCCAGTGCAATCGATGGCTACATTCATATCTTGGTACAGCTCGTACAGTTTTCTCCTGAGAAGGTACCAAGAATCAGCTGTGCAGTTTTGCTTAGCCGCCAGCTTTCGACTCCATAGAGCAGGATTGGCAGAATAGGCAGAATAGAGTCAGGAGTTTTGAGCGCAGTTGTTTTGACAAACCGAAGTAGCACCGGTTGCCAAGGGCGATTCCACGACGGATCTCCACTGTGATGTCGTTTGTGGAGTTCACGTTTGCCCCGAGGTAGACAAACTCTTTGACTACCTCGAAATTGTAGCGTCGATCGTGAAGTTGTGTCCAAGGTGGTGTGTGACGGAACGTTTTGTGGTCGACATACTTCCTTTTGTCCTCATTGAACTTGAGACCAGTTCGTTTCGCCTGTTCTTCAATCTCCGTAAAAGCCCCCACTACGGGACGTTGAGAACGCGCGACGATGTCGATGTCATGCGTACCCCAACAGTTGGACCGACTTGTTGAAGACAGTGCCTTCCGTGTTTACAGCTGCCCTCCGCACTACTCTCTCCAGTACCAGATTGAAGAAATCACACGACAGCGCATCTCCTTGCCGAAATCTAGTGCAAGTTTCAAACGGCTCGGAAATCCTTGAGCCGAACTGCAGGGTGCATCGCGTATATGTTAGCGTGGTGCGACAAAACCGGTTTAGTTTTGCCCGGGATCCCGAATTCGGCCATCGCATCGAAGAGTTTCTTGCGATGAATGCTGTCGTATGCGGCTTTAAAATCGATGAAAAGGTGGTGAGTATCGAGTTGGAACTACTACGTTGGTCTTCTCCAGGATTTGCCTTAGTGTGAAGATTTGGTCTATAGTCGATTTGCCCGGCCGGTAGCCGCACTGGTATGTGCCGATTAGTGTGGACGTGTGTGTGTGACGTTCATACAGTATGCTGGACAGGATGTTGTAGGCGACGTTGGGTAGTAGTTAGGTAGGATCGCCTTTTTTGTAGTCTATGAGTGCTCCACATAGTAGTCTTAGATTGGGGCTGTTCAGCTTCAAGGCTTCCTCAGTCCCACGTGGCTGTTCCATAATTGGTTGCAACACTTAGTGGCCCAGTTGTTGCAAGAGCTGGAAAAATTCAACATGCAACGTACATCGCATTGCATCACGTCACATCCTGCTCATCCCAGGAAAAGTAGTCCATTGCTCTACCGCCTGTAGAATCATTAAGTCCATGCATTTCACTCACGTTCGTGCCGAGTTAGTGGAGTTTTTCCTTGTGAATCATCAGGCCTGCCTTCTGCAAATAGGGCAAGCGAAATCCTTTAAGGATTTCAGCGGGCAAAGCATACGAACCAGGAGCTTTGTTAGCATTGCCTTGTTAGCTTCCAGCATCGCGCTGCATGTGCTGGGTCTTCACAGCTTCGCAACCTTCTTCGACTGATTGCAGAGGCGCCTTCGAACTTATAGAGAGACTCGATCCTAGTGATCTGTTGCCATTGTAACTTTCTGTCAGCAAACCATGGTGTTCTTCCTCGACTTCATTGTTCTCTCGACATCACCTCAGCTACAGCAAATTAAATGATTCGCTGTTTAGTCAAGATAAAAACGAGATCCTCAGCATTGAAGATAAAAGGAAATTTCTTTGCACACTGACTGTCGAAAGCACAACGAATGTGCTTACATGGACAACAATTGTACCGCACAGCTTACAAGTACAGGTAGCGCTGCATTTTCCACTCGAACGTATCCTAAACTATGGCAAGTCACCCAAAAGAAGTAAGCACTTAACTTAATTGAAGACACTTGCACCGGCCCTTGTAATTGCACTAAATATTTTAATGAAGTTAAATTGCTCCACTCAAAGCGAGATGTCCTCGAAAAGCTGCAATTCTGAATGGATGACATTCTTAGCGCACGAGAAGCGTAACACATCCGCGTGGGGTGTTCTGAATTGTTTTGCATGCGCATTCATTCATGGATACGTGTGCATTTCCAAGAACAGAAGTCGTGAGTGAACGCGGACACATTTGTGCAGTGCAGAAACAAAGGTCGCGGTGAGTGATTACACAAGCAAATAACGCTGATGACGACACTTGACGCTCGACTGTGTTGGGCAAGAGGACAGCTGACTCAATTCGATTGGTGGATGGGTATACTTGAGGGTGGGCTAATTACAAGTTTCTTTTTAAAAATGCTATAAAATGAACAAAATTAAATGTTTTCCATGTATTATGGCTTTATTAGTAAGACCGAACATTCCCATTAATTAAGAGATACATCGTCGTCCAAGTGGCCGCCTCGGCTGACTTCGCAATAGCCCCATCTCGTCACCCCAATTTTCCAAGACCTTGTTGATGGTTTCGGGCTGCAACTCACTGAGTGCTTGGATGATAGTGGCCTTAAGTGCTTGAATCGTTTTCGGATTGTTGGCATAAAAGCGTTCCTTCATGGTTCCCCACAAAAAGAGTCCAAAGGGGTCGCATTGCAGCGCCGAGGCGGCCAATTGACTTCGCCAAGACGGCTGATAACACGATTTGGAAATTTGGTGCGCAAAAGATCGATTGCTGCGTGGGCTGTGTGGCATGGCGCGGCATCCTGCATGAACCAGAGGTCTTCGAAGTCCATGTCTTCAATTTCAGTACAAAAAAGTTTGTTAACATGGGTCTGTAACGCCCACCGTTGACCGAAACGTTCTTCCCAGCCTCATTTTCGAAGAATGCCACAGCACCCACATTTTCATCTGTGAGCACCGTACAACGACGGGGACCATGAGTTTTGTTCACTAGTATACTGGTCTCACGAACGACCGCCTAGACAAGTTCCCGGAACTTCGGGCGAGTCGCTATGCGTGGGGCCTGGCGTTGTCCTAATGGAACTAAATGTCTCACTTATGGGCCAAAGCTGGCCACTTTGTTTTATATTGTTTCCTTCAGACTGTCCAATTGCTGCCAATACAGGTATAAATTAAGAGTTATGCCGTAGAAGATCGGCTCATAGTAGATGATTCGCTGCCAATCCCACCAAACACACAAGCCGACCTTTCTGGCCGTCAATCCTGGCTTGGCCACCGTTTGCGCCGACTCACCACGATTCCACCACAACCATTTTTGCTTGACGTTGCCTTAAGTGATCTACGTTTCGTCATCAGTTTCGTCATCCGTTTCGTCATCTTGTTCCGATTCAGCTGACGGAATGTCGGTCCATGAGGTTCTTTGGCATTAGCTCGTGTGGTACCCAAACATCGAGCTTCTTTCTGCATTAAGCCCTGTTTAAATGGTTTCACACGGTTTTTTGTCCAATGTTTAGCAGCTGGGCAATCCAAACAGTGCTTGGCTTGCATGTTGGTCAGACTCGACGATTTCCATGATTTTTTCGACTTTTTTGACAATTGGCATTCCAGAGGGTGGTGCATCTTTGACATCGAAATTCCCAGATCGGAATCGACGGAACCAAAACTGCGCATGATTTACTGTTACAGTATCAGAGCCGTAAACATTGATCACATATTCAGTCGACTTGGATCTAGACCGTGTGTGCCACGTCTGGAAGGAGATTCTCCACACTTTCATGCGATCAAGACTGCTTTTTGGGATAGCTTTTTCTACTGCATGCTTTGTTCAGTTTTTTTTTTTCCAAATCTGAAACCTAGCCTTAGGCCATATATCAAACACCAAAGTGCCCACAGTGCCTGATAAAGACTATGACGAGCAATGCGACTAAAAATGGCCCAGCGTCAATCACAGAGCCCTCGCTGTTGATCCAATGTCCCGTCTAACCCATCGATGTCTGAGTCCCGGGCCACCACGGGATCACGGGAAATGAGGTCCCCGATGAACTTGCTAGACAAAGACCAGCGGAGGTAGTCTTAGGACCCGAACCTGAACGGCGGCACTGCAGAGTACTTACTTTGCCACTGTACCGCCTTTGCTCGGATCAGCTGGCAATTATTTGGGGCTGATAAGGTGAGAGCTGATTATGTAGGCTCCCCATCACAGAAGCGCCTGCTGGTATTCCTCTCGAAGGCAAGAAATTACAGCAATATGTAGGTTGCTGCCTGGTAGTTAAGGGTGTTTTTTTAGAGGTATAGAACTTTAAGTTGGCAACACTATTTTAACTGGCGGCCATTTTGTCAGCTGTCAAGTGATTTATTTTAAGTTTGGTTTGGCATTTCAACATGAATAGACTGACGCCTGAACAACGCTTGCAAATTGTGCAAATTTATTTCGAAAATCATGGTTCTGTTCGAAAAACATGTCGCGCACTACGTCCATTTTCACCATCTCTCACTTTTGGTTGAATGGATACGTCAACAAACAAAATTGCCGTATCTGGAGTGATAATAATCATCAAGTGTATGTTGAGACACTGTTACATCCACAAAAACTAACTGTTTGGTGTGCTTTATGGGCTGGTGGAATAATTGGTCCGCACTTCTGGCCAGCAGAACTTTACAGTCAGTGGTCATCGCTATAGAGCCATGATTACAGACTTTTTCGTTCATAATTTGAACAACCATGATGTGCAGGAGCTGTGGTTTCAACAAGATGGAGCAGCATGTCACACAGCTCGTGTTACAATTGATTTATTGAAGGAAACGTTTGGTAACCGCATAGTTCCACGTTACGGACGTGAATTGGCCTCCTCCAAGATCGTGTGATTGACTATTTTCTGTGGGGATATGTGAAGTCGCTAATGTACGTCGATAAGCGAAACGATTGACCACTTGGGGGACAACATTCGCCGCCGAGCACAAGAAGCGACATAGATGAACCCGTACGTTGTTAGACTTCAGTCTCGATATTGCTATCTTGCCTTCGTCTATATCGGGGTGACGGAATTCTCGCCTATCATCGATTGAGTGGAGCATGCGACCTGACTGGCAGTCGGATCCTGATCTTCGGTAGACAAAGTTATTGCCGATATACCAGTTGCACCGGAGTGTGAATCAATCATCCAATCGACATAAAGTCCGGATAGCAGTCGGTATGAGGGCACAAATGTTGGAAAAAGTTATCGAAAATTGGAATTTGGACCAGATTAGACTACGTCCGAGCCAGCCTTGGCGGTCATATGCCAGAAATCACATTTAAATTATAATGCCATAAGATTATCTTACGAATAAAGTAAATTTCATGACAATTTAAAAAAATCATCTTTGTTTTATTCCATTTCAAAGTTTTATACCTCTAAAAAAAACACCCTTTACAATGGACCAGTTTTTTTTGTCGAAGCGCTCCAAACCAACGAAAGAAAACCCTTCGATTTGAACTTACCAGAACATCTTCATGGAACTTAACAGCGTGTATGTCTAAGAGATTGCTAGAGATGGGACTACAGTCCTGGAACCTGGGGCAACCTATTTTTAACAACTATTCGTGTTGTGTGAGCTATTGTTCTCCGACGAGTTGAGGGTAGGTCCCCCTAAAGGGTGGTTAAGTTTTAAGGGCCGATGTTGAATGTGAACCACACCTAAACGTCACGTTTTTTCCCGCATTTCATTTGACATTTATCAATTTCAGACTAATTCAATTTGAATCATGGAAAGATACACAATCTAGCAACGCGTTAAAGTTATTCAGGCTTATTATGAAAATGGGCGTTCAAATCAAAATGCACATCGTGCACTTCGTGATTTTTTCGGTCAATTTAATCGTCCAAATGTGCGTACAATCGGAAAAATCGTGCAAAAATTTGAGCAAACCGGGTCTGTAGGAGATGTGCAAACACCAGTGCATGCTCGTACAGATCGTACTGCAGAAAATATTGCTGCTGTTCGCGATAGTGTGGCTGAAGAGGCACCCACCTCAACTCGTCGTTGTGCTCAACAATTGCACCTCTCACGCTCGCCGTTGATGAACATTATGCATAAAGACTTGCATTTACACGCTTACAAGCTGCAATTGACTCAAGAACTAAAGCCTCTTGACCAGTTCAAGAGTCGTCAGAATGGTGGCAAGAAATGGCAACAGTGGATGATCAATTTTCGAAGAAAATCATCTTCAGTGATGAGGCACAATTGCACCTCAGTGGATTCGTCAATAAGCAGAATTGCCGCATTTGGGCGAATGATAATCCAAGAGTGATTGTCGAAAAACCAATGCACCCGCAAAGAGTGACTGTTTGGTGCGGTTTATGTGCTGGCGGGCCGTATTTTTTCCAAAATGAGGCCGCTCAGCCAGTTACTGTGAATGGTGATCGCTATCGTGAAGTGATAACGAACTTTTTATGGCACGAATTGGAAGATATAAATGTGAACGATATGTGTTTCAACAGGACGGTGACACTTGCCACACAGCTAACGAAACAATGGCTCTTTTGCGCGACAAATTCAATGGCCGTGTTATCTCACGTGGTGGCGATGTCAATTGGCCGCCAAGATCATGTGATTTGACACCGTTGGATTTTTTTTCTTTGGGGTTATTTGAAAGAAATGATGTACATCAGCAACAATTCAAGAGCTAAAGGATGAGATAATTCGGTACATTGACGGCATAGAACCTCAATTATGCTTCAGCGTCATCGAAAATTTGGACCATCGGATTTAGGTGTGCCGCCGAGGTCGCGGCGGCCATTTGGCCGATATTTTGTTCCATACATAATTGAACCACACCAATATTATCATAATAAAAAGATATGACAATAATTTCCTAAATAATTTGTGTTTTATTCAAAATCAACATCGGCCCTTAAAATTTAACCACCACATCTATTTTGTGCCGAGTTCGAACGACAAAGTTTTGGAGGTTTGAGGAGCTGTGTCTAGACAGTTACACTCTTTGCGACAGAAGTGGAGCCGTGAATAATGAGAGTTGCTCCCGTCGCGTATTGAATACAGTGTAGAAGCCGACGATCTAATACGTCAAAGCGGCCAAGTCGAACCAAACGCTAATAAAGTTCAAATATTGAATAAATAAAAAAATGTCAACGTTCTTAGATGATTTTCTGAACAATCTTTACAATAGTGACTCGACTTTATTCCGTTTACTCCCAAATGTCAGCTCCATCTGACTAGCTAAGAGGGATTGTCTCTACCCAAGGGTTGGTCAGTTGGCAGCAGACTTTGTTTCTGTCGTCAGATTCGCACGCAGACAAATGTGTCGATCACCTCCGTGGTCATCCCTTGTTTCTTCCACCCAACTGGCTACACCCAATCAGACCATCATAAAAAAAAGCAATCAAATTTGGACGAATTCTTGATCGTAATCTCCCACTTTTCTCACCCCTTCTGCTGCATTTAACGACAATCACTGCAACTCCATTGCACAACAAATCCAGCAGGTCCTTGGTGCGGGCACGAAAGCGCACCGAAGTGGTCATCAAAAAATATTTGTCTGAGTGGCATCACAGTCAACGAATCCCTCGTCGTCCCCCTCCCCGTCAACCCACCGTAGGGTGCATAAGACTACCACTCAAGCAGTTGAACTCTTTCAATGCCGACACCATGAACATTCGACGCAAAAGAGCTTTCCCTCCATTACACACCACACAGCAGAGGAAAATAACCCACCACTCGACCATCATCACGAAGGTATATCTAGGCTACCTCATGTATGACCTTACCCCACTAACAATACAATCGTAAACAAACCGTGGGTGGATTGTCAGATAATAAACGAAAGAAAATAACAACAACGACGACCTGCCACACAGCGCGATGTTGTCCCCGTTTTTCCACCCAGCCGGAGAGGAGGCCAGAAATTGATGAGATGGAGAGACAGAGTGTTACTACGGTAAAAACCACCACCACAGGGTGACAGGGCAACCCTCCCCCCCCCTCACCGAATTGAGGGCGAGAGCGAGAGAGTGCGCCGCGCCGTTGGATTTTCAACCGAACCACCACCGCCACAGTCAACAGTGCTTTGCCATCGAAAAGCTCCACCAGTTCACCACCGAACGATTTCTGCCCGAATTTTCTTGATTTTCCTCTCCATTCACAGTCTGAAAGCTGCTCTCGTCGAATCCGGTGGATATGCCTTCAAATACAGCAGCTCAGTACCGGTTCATTGTTGCCTCTTTGCATAACCACAGCCAACTCCATTAAAGTTTGTTTTGACAACAAGAAAATTTCTACTGTGCTCCGGGTGGTGAACAGTGAACGCTCGCAAGTGAAGTTTTCCACTTCAAATAGGAAAAAAAAAAAACAGAAAAATAAAGACAAACAAGTATCTGAGCTCTTAATTCGCATTCGAATTGATTTTATAATCGTTCCTCGCTGTGCCGTGTCGTTGTTGTTGCCGTTTCGAATCTACTAACTATCTCCGAATCAAAGCGACGCGTCAGACGTCTACCGCACGCCGCGCCGCTGGAGTCTCGTTTATCAACTTTATTTGCCCATTTCCACGAGTGAGCCTGTGATTTGTTGCTGTGCCCTGTAATCTGTGTGCACTCGACAAAGTGTGCCCCGCGAAGTGAGTGCGAGTTCATTGCGATCCGTCGTCATAAACAACGTGCTCGCCAGTGGCTGTCGCAGTCGGTGAGCGTTGCGGAAAAGAAAAAAAAACACACACCGTGTCCCGAAAAAATATCCTGGTTATACAATATTCATTCGATTGTGTTGCGGGTGGCGGTGGCGGTGGTGGTTGACGGTGATTTGAGCCGTAACGCGCCCAACGGTCGGTCATCGTCCCCCTCCTTGGCTGCGCTGCACTCTGGGGTCGCGCGGGGTGATTTTGTGTTTAATAGTAAAAGTTCCAGCTCCCAGCTGAAGAAAGTACAGTAAAAATTATTCACATCGACACACCACCCTCCGGCAAGGGAACCCCACACTCAACCTTCGGAGTCTGACCCAATATATGAGCGCGTCATCCCCCGTGTGGGCCGGGAGACGTTACGTTTATTAGCTTATCCAGTGAGACTCAACGCAAGTGTGTGCGTGGTGCGCTCTTGCTGCTCAGAGAGTCAAACACACACACTCTCTCTCTCTCTCAGTCTCACTCTCATTCTCACACGCGCCGCGGTCGCACTCGCTTTCGTCTCTGACTCTGGCAGCGATAGCGAACTGAGCGAAGCCAGAAGGTCCTTGGCGGTGGGCTTCCTGGTCTCGAATGTTTTATTTATTTGCATGTAGCCGATGATGTTATCAATCGAAAAGTGATTGCCGTGTGAATAATGTGATTCGAGTGATAGTGTGTTAAGCATCAATTCGTTTCAAGGCGCATAGCGTCCCCGGCCGCGTGCGTTGCCCGTGTGTCATCTCATCTCATCGTGCGTGTGTGTGTTGTGAACAAGAAGTAACGCAAGTAAACAGCTAAAGTGCTTTTCGTGCGGAATGCTGCGGCTGCGAGAGCACCTGATGTTCCTTAATTAAAACGGTAAGTACACGCTCACATAAGACATCCACTTCGGTGAACTTAATGCGTTCTATTGATGACGCGGTGATGGGGTGCCGCGCCGAAGGTTGCTGGCTTCTATTAAAAATCAATTCCTCCTCGTTATTTTGTGCTCGATGTGAGAAAATTGGGAATTGTCTGCAGACAAGGGGGAAGCCTTCAGTTGACTTCTGGAATCACCTCTGAAGCTGATTGTTGCTTCATGAAATTAAAAGGTTGTGGTCTGTGGTGTTTCGTGAACGGCTCGTTGTTGTCTTTCCACAGGTTGACCAGATACGAACGATAGGAAAAGAAATGTGAATAAAACGGCAACGGTGTGGGGTATAGCATTGATTCTGGCTTTATTTTGAAGCTACATTCATGTCATTGCTTATGGAATAGCAGATCTTTCAAATGGACGCCTCGGCTTTGCTGACAGTGCTTCAGTCCAATTGGTGATGACTCGATCCGATATGTAGGTCCTTATTCCGGCAATAGGGTAGCGAGCGTTGGCCGTCTAAAGTCGTTTCCTTGTTTGGCCGCTTTCACACAGGCTAAATTCGTCGATTTGTTCAATGTGTGTGTTCTTTCTTTGTGTGTGATCCCTTTTGACTCACCTTGTCCACATCATTGAAAAAATGGCGACGAATTTAGCGTGCGTGAAAGCAGCCTAGCAAGGCAACCGCATTCGACGAGCTTGTGTAACGAGTGTAAGTAAAAGCGATGGACCTGAGTGGTGGCAAACAGCATGATCGTGGCGCTCCAAGAAAGTGCGACGAATTGTCTGCACACTGAAGCCATGATGACGACCATACATTCAGGAAGGGCCATCTAGTCGTTTTTTTTTTAACTCCTAGGTTATTTTGACGCTGACAGCTGTTTCCCGCTCGAGATCTTGACAGATAGTCAGTATCATACCGCCGCGGAACGAAATGAATCGCTTTACGCTTGAACAACGTTGGGAAATACTGAAGACTTAGTTCTAAAGTGAGTGCTGTGCTGCTCAGCGCAAACAGTGCGTCTTTTGAAAATAGAAGACGTATTGGCCGAAATGATGCATACACCGCGACCGCTATACGTCAGTTTGTTCACAAAGTTCTTGAGACCACATAGGTTAGTGGACAACACTCATGGTGCGCCGTCGTACGTTGCGCTCAGGTGAGAATGTGACTGCTGTGGCCTTCTTCGAAAATGAGGCTGGGAACAACGATTCGGTCCACGGTGGGCGTTACAGAGCTGTGTTAACCGACTGCTTTCTACTGAAATTGAAGGCATGGACTTGGACGACCTCTGATTCATGCAAGATAGCGCGCCATGCCACACAGCCCATGACGCAACCGATCTTTCGCGCATAAAATTTCTAAATCGGGTTATCAGCCGTCTTGGGGATGTCAATTGGCCGCCTCGGTGCTGCAATGTGGCCCCTATGGACTTATTTTTGTGTGGGGAACCGTGAAGGGCCGATGGACGATAGAACCAAGTACATAAGTCTAATGTCACGCAAGCAATGCGTGAGCTACAGCCCGAAACCACCAGCAAGGTCTTCGAAACTTGGAATGGAGTGCGCTGTTGCGAAGCCACCGAGGCAGCCGCTTGAAAGAAGCTGTATTTCATAATTAATGGGAATGCTTGTTCTTACTGATAAAGTCATAGCACACTAACAAAATTTAATTTTAGTCCATTTTATGGGATTTTTAAAAAGAAATTCGTATTTGGCTCATCCTGTCCAACTGAGTCGGAACATTTCAAAAAAAAATTTCAATAACTTCCGCTCCTTCAGTAAGCTTGGAACGATTCACGATGAAATGACAAGCCTTGCTGAATACTTTGACAGCTGGGTGTTACGAATGAACTTTGACAGCTGCTAATGGAAACTCAATTGGAAAAATTATCATTACTACCTGGTCGCCCCTTGGATTGGACGATTCGTAACAGTCTTCGATCTGTGATCAAGGGACGGTGGCAAATTCATCGACCTGTGAAAAGACCTCGATGCTGTTGATAGTGAAAGCCTTGTATTCGCTGCAGACTGGTGGAGTCGGTGGAGTTCTTTGTCCACTTGTGCCACCCTTGACATCACCATTGTCGCACAGACTCGGAATCGAACTTGAATTCTCTTCGGGTCGGAGCTATGTTGTCCATACGCTCCAGCCATCGTAGCCGCCCGCGGTTGCACCTTCTCCTCCGGATGTCATCAAATCGGACGAAAGTGCTTCCCTCGAAATAGACTTCTGCTGCACATGCCCGCATCGTCAAGAGTTAAAAATATGTCCTACCTTCCTGACGAAGCACTTCGTGACGCGGCAATGCTCTGCTCTTTGAAGTTGTAAAACCCGTGCCATGACCTACGCCCATAACACTCCTCAGATTCTTCTCAAGCTCCCATAATGCCGATGTCATTGTTTATAGCCCACATTTCAGCGAAGCGTTTTCCCGCCTCACATGCAGGAGAACGTGATTACTGCCGCTACCCTGAGACTCGCCTCGTCTCGCCTGCCTGTCACGCATAACTCCAATTTGATGTGTGAATGCGAAAATATGGGATCGTGCTCCGATAGGGTCCCCAAGGAGATCAATGGATATAAGCAAGCACTGCAACCGGCAGCAGCAGCAAACCTCTTCAGCTTCCCTTTACGAGGACCTATTACCTCCTTTTATATCGGCACTTACAGCACATAAATTGCCGGCATGAAGGAGCACACTCTTCAAGTACGCGCACTTACCATATTAATTTTTATGACAGCGGTAATTGTCTTTTATGAGGGCACCGTCTCCCCCGGGATAGTGGAATATGCGGAAAACACAAGTGGGCGGTGAGAAATTGTGTCCAGCCCTTGGTCGGTTGCCCCCAACTAGAGACTGTCGCAGCTGGACTGACCAACAAGAAAATGGTTCCATTTATGTTGGAGAGCAGAGGTACTGTATGTCCTTTGCTAAAACCTGGTGCCAACGTTACCAACGATTTGTCAGTCTTGGTTGCACGGTGCCAGTTCGTGGATTTGGTGGATGGCATAATTCTCGCTCGAGCCATCGCAAGGAATGCTGTCGAATGGGGCCTTAACATCGATGGAAAGGCGGTGGGTATAGATTTGAAACTCGCTGGTCTTCCTACGAGCCGTAGGTTGTACGTGCTGTCCAACATTCGACGCTGGAAGAAATAAAAGATGACAAGTTAGCAATGATAGCTTTTCCAATTGAGTTCCCTTCAGCAGCTGTCACAAATACCAATGACGTGTACCCGTCAAAGATACCAATGACAGCTAGCTGTCAAAATATTCAGTAAGATTTGCTATTTCATCGAGCATCGCTTAACGATTGCAGAAGGAGCGTAAATTATTGGAAAAAATTCTCAAATTCCGGCTCTGTTGTAAATACGCGAATTTCGTCGTGAGGTCGGTCGTCATCATGGCTTCAGTGTCCAGGCAATGCGTCGCACCGTGGCAAAGTTTGAGCGAAAATACACTCTCTTGGACCAGACAAAGATTGCTGAGGAATGAAGAAAATATGGCCGCCGCAGCGACCAGTTTCGAAAACGACTCAGAAATCTCGATTCGGCGCCCATCAGCTGCATCGCGCATCGCCAGATAGACAACCCGGCTTATTTTGCGGTTGAATTTGGGCCGACATTCGTACATAATTGCGCTGACGCAATAATTGAAGCCAGACGACGCTAAATGTTGGCCGGAAATCCCAAAAAATTGGCCAAAAAGCTCATCTTTTCTGACGGGTAGCATTTTTGGTGCTAAGTCAACAAGCTAAATTGCCGTCATTGGAGCGACCACAGCCCACAAGTGTTCGACCAAGCATTAATGAATGGCTATCAAAGTCCAACTAAATGACGCAGCTTGCTCAAAACTTGGCCGTAGTCTGTGCATAGGTGGCAGCTGACGGGCGCTGTGCTGCATTTAAAGTTACTGCGCGGGAACCTCGTATGTTGCAACGATAGAGAGCAAAGCTTTCATTCGAACGATGTATCAGATTTATTTCTCAATTAATAGGTCTGTTCCAATTGCTGTGAAATTCACAGAAAATCACCAAAAAACAGTCAAAAGCCGTTCCATTTGGTGATTTTTTCGTAGTTTTTCACAGAAGAGCGTGCTCGTGAGAGAGTAAAAAATGTCCCCACCCTGCGAATTTCTGCAACAGAAAACTCTGTGGGCAGAAAATTGAAGACTGTCAAATTCAAAATAAAAAAAAACAACATTTCATATGTCAATTTTCATATATTTTTTTTTTGACGTTTCGTGAATTCTGTGCATTTCTACGAAAAGTCTTTCCACAAGATTGTGCACAGTTTCTCTCTCAAAGGGGATTTTTACCCCCACTCCTGACAGTTTGTTCAACTACGAATTTCTGTGCACAAATCAATTGGAACAGACCTAATGTTAATCCACGTCATAGTCTGATGGCTTTGAGGATCACATTGGCAGGCGTTGCTACAGTGCTCACACTCTCCTCAACCTAAGCAACATCTGAGACGATAAAGTGACGGCAATGATTTTCAAGACAATCATATTCAAAGAGAAAAAAAAGAAGATCAAATTATCATCTTACCTCGTGCAACAAAAAAAAAAATGTGACATCTTCAAAATCATCGTGGAAGACTCACACGCCAACACTAGCTACACGATCTTCCATAAGTCCGTTCGGGAACTGATAGCGTACGCGGATTACATTGACGTGATTGGCAGAACACAGCGAGCCGTGAATGAGGTGTTCGAAATGGGTCTAGCGGTGAATGAGGGCAAAACGAAGTAAAGGGTGTTTTTTTTTTAGACGTATGGAACTTTGAAATGGTATAAAACAAAGATGATTTTTTTAAATTGACATGAACTTCACTATATTCGAAAGATAATCTGCTGGCATTATAATTTAAATGTGATTTCTGTCAAATGACCGCCACTGCTGGCTCGGGCGTAGTCTAATCTGGAGGTCCAATGACTTTTTCAAGCATTTGTGGTCGTGTATCGGCATTAACGCGGCGAATGCTGTCCTCCAAGTGGTCAATCGTTTCGGGCTCATCGGCGTAGACTAGCGGCAATCACCACAGAAAATAATCAAGCGGCGTTAAATCGCACGATCTTGGAGGCCAATTCACGGGTCCGTAAAGTGAAACTATGCACGGTAACCAAACTTTTCCTTCAATAAATCAAATGTAATACGAGATGTGTGACATGTTGCGCCGTCTTGTTGAAACCACAGCTCCTGCACATCATGGTTGTTCAATTGATGAACGAAAAAGTCTGTAATCATGGCTCTATAGCGGTTACCATTGACTGTAAAGTTCTGCTAGTCAGAAAGCCCATAAAGCACACCAAACAGTCAGTTTTTGTGGATGTAACGGTGTCTCAACACGCAGTTGAGGATTATCGTCACTCCAAATACGGCAGTGTCGTTTATTGACGTATCCATTCAATCAAAAGTACGTACTGCAGCAAAACCTTGATTTTCAAAATAAATTTGCACAAGTTAGAAGCATTGTTCGGGCGTCAGTGTATTCATGTTGAACTGCCAAACCCAACTAAAAATAAATCACTTGACAGTTGACAAAATGGCCGCCAGTTAAAATAGTGTTGCCAACTTTAAGTTCTATACCTCTAAAAAAAAACAACCTTTATATGCTGTCCTCAAAAAAGGACATTCAACATCGACGCCTTGAACAGAGCGTCACAATATGCAGCTATAACTTCGTCTACTCCGGTTCCGCAGTAAACAGTGCAAGCAACATCTGTACCGAGACCACAGACACCACAGGAGCGTCTCCCGATCAAACCCCCAAGGCTAGGTCATGTAGCGCTCATGGAAAACTCTGCTCCGGCTCGGAAAGTCTTGGATTTCAAACCTGTGCGACAACGCAAAGCCTGTGTCCAAAGTGGCGCACCCAAGTGACGTGCAAAACTGATGACACCTAGCCAGAGATCGCGCTGGTTCGAGAGGCTTGTTGGTTGAGGCCCCGGGCTGTAGAGACAAAAATGTTGTTCGGTCTTATTTTATGCACGGAGTCTGAGTGCTTCTCCTGCACGAGAAGAGGATTCAGTTACCGAACCGAAATTACAAGAAAAATGAGTAAATCTTGTCTTGCGTGTTCCAAATGACTTGTGTGTTCATAAATTGTTACACGGTGGTAAAGTACAGAACTATCAGAACAGCGTCGTCTCCTTCATGACAAAAGCGAACAGACTTCTCTTGCATCCAAGGCACTACTAATGACTCCAGTGAAAAATCGTTCATATTTTCGAGGTACTCGAATCCGCCGGCAAACGACTGAACTGAAACTCATCGCCCCCGCTGATGCAAATGACTGCTTTTTGTTTTTCGAAGGTCACAGAAGAAACCACGTTTTACGTTCCCTTCCTCTCACCGCCTTGGGCACGGTCCCATGCAATCATGGTTTTGTGGAAAAGGTACTGTTTTTTTTGTATGTCGCATGCACGGAACACCAGAATTGGTGAACTGGATGCACTCTATTCGACAAGAGGAGCCTCGAGGGCATGAAAGTTCTCCTGATGGCTTGCGACGACAATGAACTCCTAAGCAATGAGACGAAATTAGTTTAAAAAACTTTTGATGGGATATTAAATATTGCCTCGGGTTGCCGAGAAATCGACCGAATCCTGTCCCCATCACGGTGCAGTGCGACAGACGACCAGAGAGGGTTTAAAGTTGCGCAGTGCATGGATTTTGAAGGACAATCATGCCCAGTTGAAGGTGAAGGTTTAAACGTAAGTTCAGCTGAGTTGAAATATTTGGTTTAATCCGTCTGAACTTTAGTTCAGTCAAACTTCGTTTGTGTAATGAGATCGAACGAAATATTGCAACACTTTCCATTTGGTGCGTGTATCTGCTGCAATTTGTATGGTTTTTCGATGTAAAGTGAAAATTTCCCTTTTGCCAAAACCCCTCTATTAGGGACACCTCTTCTTACGGACAACAATTCGTCGTGGTCCCAGCATGAAGATAAGGTTACTCATGTGTTTCAACCCCTTTGCAACGGACTTTCTCTATGCCGGATACGGATATGAATTTCAGCGCCTATTGAGCAGTTAAATCCCTCAACATGTACATATACTAATTTTTTACATGTAAGAAAACCAAGAATTTGTAGTTTACCCCTCTAGAACGGACATCTCTCCATAACGGACAATCGTGATGGTTCCGTGGGTGCATTGCATTTGCCAACCTCTTACCAAGCATCGGATGTGTTGAAGATCAAAACAAAAGTGCACGACTGAGACTTGAACGGTAGTACAGGCTCGTTTAACTTAAACCACAAGTTTGAACTTAGTTCAAGGTTTAAACGAAACCGAATAAATCGTCGAAGTGAAAGTCAAACCCAGAAGTGGAGTTTAAACATCCTTCACAGTGGAAAACACGGTGTAAGAATGTTGCCCGAGAAGGCTTGGGAGTATGCCAAACCAGTCTAGAGCTGTTTTGTAGATGACGAAGAGGCATACGGCCGAGTTCCTCGAGGTAAACTCTGATGGGCCTCTTTTGAGGACCATTCGGGTTTATGCACCAACTGTTGCAGCTTCTTGTTGCACATGACTTAGTTAATCGCACATCCTGCCAGACGGAACTCCAGCACGTGGTAGTTAGTTTTGCGGCCGTGTGTACAGATGCTGGGATGAAGGGTAATCTGAACAAATCAGAGGTTTGTTCCTGGCCTGTTCAATGCACTTTACATGTTAGTGGAGTCCCAGTCCCCAGTCATTTCTACGAGTGATCGGACGAGTAGTGCTGAGCTTTTCTGCAAGATTGGCCAACCTGAGTCGGTTTTGAAACATCTAGGGAGAATGAATGTAATCAGTAAGGTCGAGGTAGAACGGTTCTTAACTCAGTACTTGTTCCCTACCGATGAGGCTGAGAACTCTATCAAAGAGGACTACTACTACCTATTGGACGGTGCCTACAGAGTCTGTCCGCAGTGCGATGTGAAAGCCGTACTCGGAGACTTCAATGCAAGGAAAACATCTTTGGCGGATTGGTCGAACAACGATAGATTACCGCCTTCGACTCACAGACTGTGAGTTTTGGTTTTAAGTAGGTTCTCTCGAAAAAGGCGATCTCCGGAGAGTCGAACAGCCAACCGAATCGACCACGTGCTCATTGACGCAAGACATGCCTTCAATATCCTGGATGTGACAACAAAAAGGGGAGCACACGACGACTCTAACCATTTCCTGGAAGCAGCAGGATTCAGAAATCGAGCTCTGAATCGTCAGAAAGCTGCACGAGCCAACACAACGACAAGTTTGACAGGGGACGACTGAGCTCATCGGAGTTTGCCGGAGCCTACGAAGAGCATTTAAGTGAGGGATGCTAACGTCGAACATGGGGAACCTAGAAATCCTAACTTCAGTCGATGAAGTAGTCCTTCCAGCTAGCACCGAAGAAGTCGGCACAGGCATTAAAAGGCTGAATAACAACAAGATGGGGTGGCGATGTTCTGTTCTGGTAGGGAGCAACTGAGAACAGAATTTGGGAAGACGAAAGCCTGCTCGGTGACCGGAATAGCAGTCACATTCACAGACATCTTTGTCTTGAGAGTTACAAATTCAATTGCCTGATGTACATATGCCAACAACGTCTAGACAAGGAAGACCTGAAAAAGAATTGCAGGAGTGTGGAAGCAGAGTCAAAAACCGAAAAATTCAAAATCTTATGGAACAGGGTAGCTCAGATTGCTATATATGCAAGGCATCCCCTTGCGAACTTTGCTTACAAAAACCTCCTGATACCACTGCCAATTCACATGGCTTACAAACTCTGCATGCTCATCAAAGATTTATGGCAGCACTGCTACATATATCTTACAAAATTGAAAATGAAAGCTGGCAGGCTCGAGGAGCTGACGAGAAACTGGCAGTCAAAAATAGAAAAGAGCTTTTGGAAAATTAACTTAGATCTAAATTGTGAATCTTAGTAGATTTTTTCGGTAACACGGCTCGAACATTGTTTAGTAGGCTTGGACACAAGACTGGTAGAACGGTTTTCAATTGTGTTGAGGACATTAACATCAGGTTTGAAAATCGATACCATGAAGTTCCGAACATATTGTTTGGACACGGCAAAATTATTTATTTCTAAATATAATTGGTACAGAATGCCAGTAAGTGTCTACAAAATTCTGTTGCACGGTGCTGACGCCATTGAAAGTTTTCCAATCCCCATCGGACAGCTCTCGGAAGATGTCTTAGAAGCTCGTCAAAAGTATTACAAAATGAAGCGGATTTTCAAGAAAGATGTCCCGCAACAATACTGATGTGATTCACAACATGTGGATATCTTCAGATCCAAAAATAAGCGATTTGAGACATCTACCAACTCGACATCACAAGGTACCACCCCCTGAAGTTATGGAAATGATTTTAAATTGATTTCAAAACATATTTCCAACAAGCAAAGTTAAATCCGAATCCGATTTTAAGTCCAGCTAATGACCCCTAAATCGACCACTGTGCGCCGTGCTAATCAATTTCGAGCTAAGAACTCAATGTCTTTTTCGAATGAAAAGGACTATACTTTGCTTCTTGTCACGAATGTCCCTATCATCACGATTTTCGAGGTGTACCTCGCCTGGATACGCTTCCGCCTAACTCTCAATGAGTTAAATTCGATGGCAGATGATCGTGTGGTCTTGAGATAATCTTCTCTGCGTGATTTATCCTAGCGACGTCTATAGTGGAACATGAGACGCATTGAAGACGATGATGATACCAAGGATTTGGGGGAATTCTTAGAAAATCCTTTCTCCCTTCTGAAGTAGTCACCAAAAATGTATTTGTTAGATTTTATAAAATCAACTTGGAAGGAATGAAGTCATAAATTCCACGACTGTGGAATGTTTCCATGGATATAAGCTAACAGAAAAATTATCAATTAAGTCATCTACGAAACAACTGAACATTCGTGTCGACTTCTGACGACTTCAGAATCAGGAATCAGATTTCAGGCATTTTATGGCGGAAATTTTGTTTGTTGTCATCTATCTTGTGCAACGCATACCGCCACGCCATGACAAAGCCAAGACAGTTCCCATTGGTCTAGCGGTCTAGGCGATGTTTGTTTTGCAAATTCCTTAATCAGCGTTGTAGCTCTTGTCCAGTGGACATTACAGTACGCTTCAGAGCCTATGAACGCAGATTCCGAGTCAGCCCTAGCGAACTGATCTGTGGACTCGTTTGCCTACAGTCCCCTCGTGTCCAGGGACCCAGCCAAGCTTCACTTTGTTGTATCTGGCAAGAGATTGTACTACGTCCATTCAACCCCATCAACATTGAACCATGTTGGAGTCCATTGGGTTGGACAATAATGCCTTAAGTGCTGCCTGACTGTTTTTTCATTTCATTTCTAGCGCCCTTAATACCTCTGAGGAGATTGTTTCTGGCGCAGACCTGGATCTGGAGAATGGATTGGATTTCGGCTTGAAACACGGTAGGACTCCATCCCTTGTGCTAGGCCCAAAGACTCCAGCTCCAACTCCAGAGCCCCATTTTTGATCCCATGCCAGACTTTTAGACAAAATGCTCACCTCGTTGTAATAGACTAGTGTAGTGTGGTTGATTACTTTACGTTCAAGGTTGACTCGTGGCCTTCCTTGAGAAGGGCTTTAGAACAGTCGCACAGGGATTGATCGGTAGTTCTGTGACGCACTATTCTACGACTTTTAGGAGTGCACTTTGCGTTACAGTGGATATGTACTGTCGTATCGTGTTAACCCCAATCGACGTAACCTATGATGAGATGGTCAGATCTTTGAAGTACTACTGCTTGTCGATAAGTAGTAACCAGAACTAGGGGGAAATAACCGCATCCCTTTGCCGCCATTACAGAATCCGAGACTCCTCCAGAATAGTTAGCGATCGAAGGCCTCTGCAGCGTGGTTGTCGTTGGTCGCTTCTTCGGTTGACCTACTGATCGCTCTTGTGATCAAGTCCAGTAGTCAGTGTTATCGAAAGCACTCTCTTAGCGAGAAATGCACACACGGGGAGTATGGAGTAGAGGCCAGAACAAAGGCCATGAAGTGGCATTCGACGAAATTTCGGACCCGGAAAGATTTCTGTCAAGCAAGGGGGTTGATTCAAAGATCACCGAGTGAAAAAAAGACAGTGGACGTGACTGACTTGACTTCGAAATGGTGTTCCAACAATAACCACGCGCTCAATCTGATCCAAATCTGCTGGTTGCACGGATTGAAAAATACGCTTTCTATTGAATTAAAGAAGATGCAGTTCAACTCGTCCTCGAGGGAGGGACTTAGGCATGTCTTACATTTTCTCTGTTTCATACATTTGACTGAAAGGCTTAAAAATGTCACACAGACCAGTCACAAATTGACTTCAAGAAGAGACGTCGCGTCGGTCGCCAGTTCGAAGAAAACAATTTTCAACACGTCCCTGACGGAGCCGAGGACAGATGTCGGATAGGAGGTGCATCAATTTGGGCGTTAGTTCAAGGAAACGAGCTCTCAATTAAAAACAGTCCTCAATGACGATGAATTTCTGTCAAAAAAACCAAAAGAAAAACGACTTTAAATCCCTCCCACGAGTTGGAAGAAATCATAAACCAGCTTCGGTTGATTTTCAATGCCTCGATGAACCCCGATTAACATTCAAATCGCCCACTCAAGCAGCAGCAGACGCCCAACTTCTCCACCCCCCCCTGATTGAGTGCTACTGAATGGATGCTGGTAATCGCATTCCTCGGATGTTAAACTAACGATCTGTTGAGAGAATACTCATAAATTATTGTGGTTTCATAAAAGTTTATTTCAACTAATTTGCGAGCACAGTTGAGCATTTTCTCCCATTCGCTCAGCGCAGATATTCAAATTCGCACATTTCTGGAATCCTGACGGGCAACCGTCATAACTATCCGAAAACTTTGGAATGCAAACTATCAGTCAGTCGTGAGACTCTTAAACAAACTCGCAGAGTCGTGCAATTCTGCGGCCATTCCTCATACGAGTGCAATGAATTCGCAAGGCAGCCATTTGATTTGAGATGTTGTTCTGTTCTGTGCCTTCCCCTGGTCCCGCACAGACGTCAACGGTCGCGACGCTGCGCGATGACAGCAAGAGACGAACATTTACGCGAAAAATTCGTGGTGGGACAAGTTATGCTTGAAAGTTTAGCTTTTCATTAGGGTCCGCGTACAGCTCCATGAATCCGCACTTAATTTGAAAAGTTTTCGGTCTATTTCGCATTGTTTTTGTGCAACCGAGCCATGCGCTCAGGGGGCGAGAGAGAGGAGAGTGCCTTCTTGTTCGGGGATTAATTTCGTTTCGCGTTGCGTAACATTTAATCCCGCGATTTATCGCAGAAAATTGAATCAGGCAGCGGTCTAATTGAGAATGACATTCAAAACGATCTCGTTAATTCGGCGACCTGCCGAGTGCCGAGGTTTCCGTTTCCGAGCGAACCCCTTTCGTTGCTTAGCACCTTGATATCTTATTCATGACCGCTTTATGGTCGTGGTGGGGGGCCGACGACCCCGGTGGCCTGGCAGCGAAGAAAGTTTATTAATTACATTTCATCGCGAATTGTGTCATTTGCTTACGCCGCTGTTCACTCTTTCTTTTTGAGGTTTTGATGCTCAAACCCGAGTTGTCTTCCAGTTGCTTGCGTCCACTGCACAATTTCGAGAGGTTTTTTGGCGTTCGTTTTGAGGCTCTTCATCTGTGATGATTTAATTAACGACTTGACTTGACAGAAAAGTAGCCAGAAGCGTAGTGTGCTTTCAAAGTGGCCACAATTCAAATCACATCAATGGATGAGGGTATTGATGAAGAATTGAACATGATAACTGAGGGTTGCAACTGGAGTGATGGAACTAGCGAGTCCCTCTTATGTGGCAGAGCCTCAGAAATGCCTCTGTGTTCATTCGAAAGCCAGCTATGAACCCTCAGGTGATGCAATTTTCCGCTACGGCCACGTCAAATTCACTACTTTTGTTGACTGTGCCATCGTCTCAAAGCCTTCACGGGTTTGAAGGCAATAGGATGTAAATGGGGACTGCAGTCTTGCCTACGTACCCGTACCGTTTTAACGGCGGACTGCGCTCGAAGGGGACATCAACTGCAAGCTACTCAAGCCAAGCTCGTGCCACGCGAATAGACTGCTTGAATTGAACTGAAGTGAAGATAGTGGGGAGCGACTATAGTAATCACATCCGACCATAATAGGTCCATTGTGTCCCTTCATTGATTTGAGAGTTATCTTGAGAAATTTGATAACCTCCCTAAATGGAATGTCCTGGCAGTCTATTCCTGTTAAGATAGTCTTGTTCATTATGTTGAATCTGGTTGAGGACAGATTTGGGCTGTCAGCAAGTAGGTGTTCCATCGTTTCCTTTGCTTGTCCACAGTATTTTTTTTTTTTTTTTTTTTATTTTTTGCGCCAATGGATGTGGAATCTTCTTCAAGATGCTGGTAACCCGTCCTACCAGCATGAACGATTCACGGGATATTATTCTCCTTTGTCCTCGCGCCTACGTCCTAAGCCACACCTTTGCACACTTCAACCACTCTGCCCGCGAAACTGCCGGTAGATATTACTTCGCGGGCTGGTTAGCAATTATGCTCTATTCTGTAAGGCCGCCTCTTGGGCTCTTCTTGGAGCTTCAGCTTTTCGTAGTGCAATCTGCACGTTAGCTATGAAGAACCAGACTGTCCAGTCGCTCTCAGATCTCGTCATGTAGCGTACGAGTTCCTCCGGGGTTGGCAAGTTCGCTCTGCCTTCGGCGAAGCGTGTCCAGTAGAAGACTGCATGCTTCGCGTCTTCATTCACGTCTGGACATTCGGGGCACATAGGTGAGCTATCGTGTCCAAACATGTAGAGGTATTTCCGATAGCCACCATGCCCCGACAGATGGAAATTACAGTTCCCTATTTTTCTTTGCGTCCATGATTCAATCGTGGGAATGAGCCTATGGGTCCACCAGCCCTTTGCGGAGCCATCCCAACAGGTTTGCCACAGCGTCATCGATGCCGATCTTTCCTCCGTCTTTACTCTTCTTGCCTCTTGACGATTCAGGGGCCGCCGAAGGTGCACCCTCTGGCTCTCGTTTGCGAGTGCTAGCTAGAACACATGCTGCATCGTCAGAGATGGTTCGGAAGCCGCTGATGGCTCTGATTGCGCAGAGCCTGTACTGCGCCGACAAATTCCTCCTGCACTCAGTAATTGCCAGTGCACCAGCCCATATCGGGGCGGCTTACAGCAGGACTGAGCTGACCACTCTGGACAACAGGATCCTACGAGCGTATCCAGGACCGCCGATATTTTGGGAGCATTCGGGAGAGTGCCGCTTGCATCGTCGATGCCTTCTTGCTTGCGTACTGAATGTGGGGTTTGAAGCGAAGTCTATTGTCGATCATGACACCGAAATACTTCAATGATTCCTTTGATCTAATTGCCTGATTTTCGATCCGGAAGTTTGCGTACTCCACCTTCTTGCGGCTGGTTATTAAGACAGCCTCGGTCTTGTGGGCAGCTAGTTCCAGACCGGCAGACTCCAACCAGTCCATTATTTTCTCAATCGCCTCGTCATTAGCAGACTCCACCTCGTGGACGTGCTTGGCAACTGTAACTACTGCGATGTCATCAGCGAAGCCTATTACTTTCACACCATCTGGTAGCGACAGACGTAGAATCCCGTCATACATAATATTCCATAGGAGGGGTCCAAGGACCGATCCTTGCGGGAATCCTGCGGGACACGTTGTAGTACTTAGCGCCCTCATCAGAGTGGTAGCTTAGATTTCTGTTACTGAGGTATTCAGAGACTATCCTCCGCAGGTAGTACGGTGTTTCCATTCTGGCCAGGGCTCACCTAATAGATGACCAGTTCGCCGAGTTGTTTGACATCAAGCTTCACCACCGAGCAATATTTCTCCGTCCCCCCATCTCCATCTTTCTCCCTGTATGGCTTCAGCTGCTGTATCTACTACCGCCTTTATGGCATCGACGGTAGAAAGCGATTTTCTGAAGCCGTATTGGTGTTCTGACAGGGCTCCGTTTTGTTCAGCTACCGCACGTAGCCTACCTGCTTGTCCACAGTGTCTATAGCTATCTGTGCTGCTGTGTCCCAGTTTGTGCAGGTGGTAGCTGCATGAGAAGTGGTCAGTAAGAGCGTCACACAGTGTCCTTAGGTCTGGTTTGTTTTCTTGTTATCAAAGTGAATAGCCTGCGTGTGTGCAAGCGGACTTCCTCCCCAGCTTTGAACATACTTGCAACATACAAATTGCTTGGGCCCACAGAAACAACGAATTTAAAGAGTTACCCCACGTTTGGATGCAAATCGGGACAACAACCACGCATCGCTCACTGGATTTTCACCTCGATTGTCAGACCGACACTTCTGTATGGAGTCTCAGTTTGGTGGACAGCACTAAACAAAGCAATCAACTGCAAGGCACTCAATCGAGTACAGAGACTGGCGTTCATGTGCATCAGTGGAGTGCTGAGAAATACTCCGTCAGATGCGCTGAATATTCTCTTCCACCTTCCACCACTGGAAATATTCGGCAAACAAATGCCAGCCAGCACAGCCTTGAGACTCAAAACACATAAATCAAGCCACTTAACTTCAACTTCAACTTCCTTCCTAACGACACTGACCGCCTACTACCCGAGAAGAAATTCTCTACCAGCATTCCGTCCAGATCGGACTGGATGTCTGATAGGCCGACGCTGGATGATCATCTGCGTATTTTCACAGACGGATCGAAGACTAACGAAGGGATGGGTGCGGGTGTCTATTCCAAAGATCTCAAACGTCTTTCAGGCAGAAACCATCGCTATTAAAGGCGTTGTCTTGGGAAAGGGATATCACCATCTGTTCGTACAGTCAGGCCGCAAACGAATCTCTGGACAATGTCATGTTTAACTCAAAAATATCCCTTAATTGTAGGCTGTCTCGTAACAAGACGTCTGAGCATTTTAACATACACTCCAAGTGGGTGCCGGGACATTGTGACATACCAGGTAACTGCAAAGCCGATGAAATCGCCAAGTATGGTACAACCTCCTCCCTATCAATAACAGGGGTATCACCTTCCATGCCGATCGCTACCGCCTGCCATTCTCTGTCTAGCCGTAGGTTCCTACTATTTTAATAATCTCAATGAGCTAAACAGCGTCAGCATAGGCCAGCTTAATCGCTTCACTGCAACCACCAACTGGTTCCGATGTGGTATCACAGTGGGTCTACTTTGGCCTAAGTGTGAGAGCCCTCTGCAGTCAGCCACTACAACCTGATCAAACCTACCCCACGTTTGATGTTCGTGCTGTGCTATCAACAAGATTTTTTATTGATCGGGATGTGGTCTCCGCAGAGGAGAGATGGCTTGATCATGCGCGTCCGCTTACCATACGAGATTGACGACACGGCATCAATCCTTAAGCTGTACCGAAGGACCAATCGATTTCCTGGCTAATGTGCATTTTCAAAGCCAATTATCCCGTGTGCCAATGGGTTTCTACGAATCGGTAAGCGATGTGAAACCTAAATGATTTTCGTTCTCAAGGCCAATTTTTGTCTTTCACAAATTTTCCAACACCAATTGTCGTTTACATACCTAAAAAGTGCTTCAGTTCGCTCACACGTAAGTAAGCAAACGTGAAAGCAACTTAACGAAACTTAACGAAACTAAACAAAATTTAACGAAACCTTTGGGCATTACCGTGTCTGCCTGACAGTTGTTCTGATAACCCTCTACGAGAGACAAAGCTGATCACACCCTCTGTGAAGAGTGCTCATGACTGTTCACTGAAAGCATTTCGAAAATGAAGCAAATTGAAATAAAAAAGACGTGCCGGAACAAATAGCAAAAAAAAAAAATAAACGAAAAGAACGCGCCTAATGAACTCCTATTAAAAAAGGTCACTTTAAATAATGTAACTCAGACGACGAGGTTCGATTGCAAGAGCCCCTAAGCAAGGCGAAAATGAAATATTGACCTTAACCTGAACGCTCTCCATTCATTTACATCCAGACCCAATTCAGATTAAATTCCCACGCGCTTCCCCACGGCGCGGCGTCTCCAAGCGTCCGCAATTTTCGCCGGAATCTCGGGACCAAAAAAAGAAAAGAAACTGAAAAAAAGGACACAAAAAGGGATGTCCTTCCGGTGGCGCACATCCCCCAAGACGAAGCAAACCCATCGTGCATTTGTAATAAACACGTTTATGTCAACGTTCCCGTTGGAATGTGTGCGGAATTTCAAGCTATATCGCAATCAAATTTCAATATTTCATGCTCCTTATCGCGCGTCCCTCTGAGGCCACCTTCTGAATTAATCATCATCACCATCCGGGATTATGTAATTCACTCGCAAGCGAATAAACAAAAAAAAAAACCCCCAAAGTCGACAGGACATTCATTCTCCGTCTCCGGGCGAGTGTCTCGAAGTCTCTAGTCGCTGGCTCTCCAACTGTCCCCGACCAGCGAGAGGGGCATGAAAATAAAACAGAAAAACCCTGATCACCATGCATTCTAAAAATAGACTCCGCACAATAAAACCAGCTAACACACACACACACACAGCAAATTAGTTCACAGTCCTTACAGCGGAAGAGACGAAAAACACACACACACACGAGGAAACATCGTCCTTCCGTGGCGGGGCAACGACAACGAAACGCTAAAACTCAACGAGCGCCAGCAGCCAAACCAAAAGCACCCCCCGTCGCTCAGATAAGCTCGAAGGACATGGACACATGGTTCTCCTCTTCCAGGACATGACACAAACAAAAAAAAAGACGAGAAAAATTGTCATGAAATAGGAAGAAAGCCATTTGACACAGTTGTAGTTTTTATTTTCCGACGTCTGCTCTCTTTCTCTGCGGGGAATACTCTCTGGCCACGTCGCGGGGGAATGCCGCAAACAGGGCCACACACATGGATCATCGCCGTCAGTCTGTGTGTCCGTCTGTCGGCCACCCAAACTCCCAGTGATCCCTGCCTAACATCGAATCGATACTCAATTTGTGCTGTCCGTGCAATAAAGACAAATGCAACCGAGCACAAAAAATTACACATTTCCTGGTTCCCAGTGACAAGTGCTCAACTTCAGCCCTTCATGGGGCTATCTGTCACCCTCCCGGACGGACAAGGACTACCCACCACCCTCCGCACAGTCCTTGTTTAATAAATTCATAAAAGCTGACAATTCCGAAGAGGGTTAATGCGGCCATAAAGTCGTGAAAATGGCGTGAATGTGTGGCGGCGGTGGGAATGTGGGCGAGCACGGAGGCGAGGAGGTATGCAAGGAATTTCCGGAGCACATGTGATGAGTTATTTCCTTCAAATAGTTATTTTTCTTTCCCGATTTCCCAATTGGCATTGGGAACTTCGAAATCGTTTAGGCTTTCCTCTTGTGTCCTTAACTTTGGCGTTCCTGCTATTTGCCGGAAACATTCTGGAAATTCTAAATAGGGACACGACCCACGAGTGTCGTGTGACCTACCATGTGTCTTGCTCAAGCGAAGGGATTGTGCCAACTGTCAAGGAATGTGCTCTCCGATTTTATGGTATTTTTTGCCACTTTCTTCCTCCCGGATTCAACTTGTGGACCGTGGCGTTTGATAAAGTCACCAACTTGATGGCTTTGATTGACGCTTGGTCGTCGGCGTGAGAGGCAGAGTCCTTTAATAGATACAGGATGACCAGGTAAGAATATTTGAGGAGTTGCTACTTCACAACACCAATTAGAACAATGTAGCCCATTCGATGTCCTGTCAACTGACTGTCGGTATCCGCTCCGGGAGCTTGGTGCGACTGTAGAGACGACTGATTACTGCAGTCGGAGTAGCCAAGACAGCACACACTTTTACCTGTGACTAATAAATCCAAGGGCGTTGAGGCAATTAAGAGTAAAGACGTCAGTTTATATATTTCCTCTACACTCCGCCATCCTTCATACGTCGAACTTGTAGTTTTTGATAAGGTAATGCCCGCAAACGTTGACAGCGGCCATCCTAAGAGCCACCCGGAGTAGACCTAAGAAGACTTAAGTCAACTTAAGCAGTCCAGTGAATACACATTTATGCTACCAGTACAATGTGAGCATAATAACCACTTCATTCATTAAGCGTCGTTAAGTTTCGTTCAATTTTGAACTTACCTGTGTAGATGGAAGGATGCATCAAAAGTAAAGTACCACTTCGTTCAGTTTCAATAAGTGTCGTTAAGTTTCGTTCAATTTTGGACTTGTTTGTGTAAATGGAAGGGGACATCAAAGGCTTGTGCGGCTCGAAATTTGACGACTCTCCGTTTCAATTCCATTATAGACCATAATAACCACTTCGTTCAGCTTCAATACGTGTCGTTATGTTTCGTTAAATTTTTGACTTGTTTGTGTAAATGGAAGGGGACATCAAAGGCTTGTGCGGCTCGAAATTTGACGACTCTCCGTTTCAATTCCATTATAGACCATAATAACCACTTCGTTCAGCTTCAATACGTGTCGTTATGTTTCGTTAAATTTTTGACTTGTTTGTGTAAATGGAAGGGGACATCAAAGGCTTGTGCGGCTCGAAATTTGACGACTCTCCGTTTCAATTCCATTATAGACCATAATAACCACTTCGTTCAGTTTCAATAAGTGTCGTTAAGTTTCGTTCAATTTTGGACTTGATTGTGTGAATGGAAGGTGACATCAAAGGCTTGTGCGGCCTGAAATTGACGCGTTTCAATGCCGACATGAGCTTGATTTTACTTAAGTCAATTATGGTTGGGCCTTTACATTCTCGTTTGGAAATTAACAAAAATCACAATCGGTGGTCGCACCTTTAAGAGCACTTATTCGAACGCCGACTGGGTGTACTATAGTGTTGCATACAGTGCAGCAACGTTGGCTGGAAGATTCCAAATTCAAGCGTGCGCCGTGAAAGCGACTGCTTCGGCTCATTTTGCTATATTTTTGTTACTTCAACCGGTGCAACCATGGGCAACTGGGAACATTCTTCTACCGAATATAGAGTTTTCCAAGCTCATAGCAAGATTTGTCCATAACGACGACAGACGAATTGTATGCCGAGGCTTCTCCCGTGACCTCTTCAAATGCTGTGACTGTGTTTAGTCTTGCCCTCATACATCAGAAAAGGATTGCATGCACCCCTACCCTTTCGAAACATTTCGCACACTCAAACCGATTCGACATCTGTTCTATTTGTAGAAAATTTCAAAAGCGACTCAACAGCACTTCCTCGACTTGAGAGTGAAATCCAAGCACACAAGGGCCTAAGTCCCATTGTCCACTCTCTCTCTGTCTTTGTGATCCCCAAAGTCCACTTCGGCGGAGATTAGGTCCTCCCCCCCCCCCAGTCCTCACCACTTTAAAGTCGTTTCCCTGCACTCCAGCCAAGAAGTAAAGAAAACAGAAGAAAAAAAAAGACAAGAAACCTTAAGCACATAACATCCCTTGCATGTCCTATCCGATATGCTCCCTGTTGCCCAGTCCGTCGCTGTGGCAAAACAATCAATCTTAAGTGGGGGCGCACAGCCTCCTACACACTCACCCCACCCCCCTCCCCCAATCCCGGGACAAATGCTGACAACTCACACTGAGTGCTGTACAATCATAAATATTTACTGGAATTTATTATGTTTGACTTGCGAGCCATTGAATCTTCCAGAATTATGTAATTATGCGGGTGACAGTGAGGGTGGGCCTCTCGGTGATGTGATGTGCAGTACGGCACTCCGCTTTCAATTATCATTCGCATTGTATGTGCGTTCGTTATCTTATCGGGTGGCAGGATGGGGATTGCAGGCCTCCCCGAAGCACTGGCATAATCTTAATTAATCGGGTATTGACGGAAATTGGGATTAGTAGCGAGGTAATTGTGTGACATACACACGCACACACACGGCCGATGAGGTAGGATTCGTTCAAAGCGATGCCATGTCTGCGTGGTGGCATGCAATTGTCGGAATTGAGGTTGCAAAGAGACGGGATAATCCTTGAATTGTGTTGGAAAGCCCCAATAATTGCCTGTGATCCACGAGGCTTTTTCTTTTATTGTGTCTTTTCATTTAGCCTTTAGCCTGAATGACTACGATTTCGGGTGCGCACATGAACACGTGATGCACGACCAAGATCTGCAGAGCGGCCAACAGATGCACATCACACCGGGGTGTCATCTCCTCTCTCTTGTGGAAAGCAGCGGTGAGTGAACCTCTTCTGCCACTGGAAAGGACTTTATTGCTACGGCGACGATGTTGCTATAGTCGCCTCTGGGAAATATCGGCCCTCTTAAAACTAGTGTGTGTTTGTTTAGAGGTTTAGAGTTTTGTTTAGAGGTATAGAACTTTGAAATGGAATAAAACAAAGATGATTTTTTTTAAATTGACATGAAATTTACTTTATTTGAAAGACAATCTTGTGGCATTATATCGCAAATTTGATTTCTGGCATATGACCGTCAAGGCTGGCTCGGCCGTAGTCTTATCTGGAGGTCCAATTTTCGATGACTTTTCCAACATTTGTGGTCGTATATCGGCAATAACGTGGGCGTATACCGACTTTTCTCCGAACTTTATGTCGATTGGATGAGTGTTTCGCACTCTGGTGCAACTGGTTTATTGGCAATAACTTTGTCTACCGAAGATGAGGATCCGACTGCCACAGTCAGGTCGTATGCTCCACTCAATCGATGATAGGCGAGAATTCCGTCACCCTGATATAGACGAAGTCAAGATAGCAATATCGAGACTGAAGTCTAACAACGTACGGGTCCATCTATGTCGCTTCTTGTGCTCGGCGGCGAATGTTGTCCTCCAAGTGGTCAATCGTTTCGGGCTTATCAGCGTAGACTAGCGACTTCACATATCCCCACAGAAAATAGTCAATCACACGATCTTGGAGGAGGCCAATTCACGTCCGTAACGTTGAACTATGCGGTTACCAAACGTTTCCTTCAATAAATCAATTGTAACACGAGCTGTGTGACATGCTGCGCCATCTTGTTGAAACCACAGCTCCTGCACATCATGGCTGTTCAATTGGTGAACGAAAAAGTCAGTAATCATGGCTCTATAGCGGTTACCATTGACTGTAAAGTTCTGCTGGCCAGAAGTACGGACCAATTATTCCACCAGCCCATAAAGCACACCAAACAGTCAGTTTGTGTGGATGTAACGGTGTCTCAACATACACTTGATGATTATTATCACTCCAGATACGGCAATTTTGTTTGTTGACGTATCCATTCAACCAAAAGTGGGAGATGGTGAAAATGGACGTAGTGCGCGACATGTTTTTCGAACAGAACCATGATTTTCGAAATAAATTTGCACAATTTGCAAGCGTTGTTCAGGCGTCAGTCTATTCTGTGTCTGAACTGCCAACTGACAAAATGGCCGCCACTTAAAATAGTGTTGCCAACTGAAAGTTCTATACCTCTAAAAAAACACACTTTAGAAAAATGGACTAGAGAATGCGTGCTACGACTCACTTCGCCAAAAAGGGACCCAGCTCTCTTCACCAGGAAATACAGAATCCCTGACTTTGACCCTCGCTCAATATGTGGAAGCCCCTTTAAAGATGAATGGAATTAAGATGGATAGCCACCGAGGCTTTAAATTGCTGTTAGGTCCAAATGGGTATTGCAGCCTATTCATATCGATATTTTGATGCTCGATAAGAATATCAAGTGCAAGCCATGTGCATCAGCGGAGCGTTAAGGAGCACCTCTGAACATACTCCTCAATCTTCCGCCAATAGACTTGATCGGCAGACAGACAGCTTCTTCAGTTCGTGAAGAAATCGCTGCATCTCCTCACTATCCTTGGCAGATACCCGAAGTCCACGCTTTCAGGACACCTAAGTTCCTCTTCGAGAAGGAGAGAGGCACACACGGCTCAGTGGACGGTCCACAGCGAATCTTCACAGATGGATCGGAGACAGGTGAAGCAGTGATGGTTGAAGTAGTGGGCGCGGGTGTCTTCCCTAAGGATCACTGTACCGTATTTAAGGCAGAAACTGTAGCGATAAAGGAAGCTCTATCCTGACTAAAAAATACCAATTTAATACCAAGCACAGATATCGTCAGCCAGGCAGTCACATTCAACTCAAAGCAGCATATCTCTTAACGAGAGGTCCCGGCACACTGCGATATTCCAGAGAATTGTAAAGCAGACGAACTCTCTAGAAAGGGCACAGACTCTGTACTCTTTCCGAATGGAGATCTGCAATCCATGCGATCCTAAAGCGCTTGCTCGTACAAATCGTGGATGGACTACTGGCACAGGATGCCTTATCACGAAACAATTATGGCCTCTAATCTCGATCTAAAACGCTCACTCAGCCTGATCAGAATGAGTAGGCCGACATCATATTCAAACTCCGGCAAATTTTGGAAACCCAGTATTTTAAGGCCGCGAATGACAGCATCTATCTAGACAGAGCAATGGCTAGTTTTGGCATCCCTACCAAACTCGTCCGTTTGTGTAGAATGACGATGGAGAGTGCACACTGCTCCATCAAGGTCGGTGAGGACATAACCGAGGCCTTTGATGTCAGAAAAGGATTCAGACAAGGCGACGCGCTGTCATGCGACTTCTTCAACATCATTCTTAATCGTTCCAGTCCTGCTATATGGCGTAGAGACAAGGACTTTGTCAAAAGCGGATGAAGTTGCTCTTGGTTGCTTTGAGAGGAAAATTCTTCGGGTGATTTTCGATTCCGTCTCATGGTGAGTGAAGGTCCTGGTCCTGGGGATGCCGCTTGCAGTCATCTAGAGCAAGCTGTCTTACATCCGCGATGACATGGTCTTGGTACCGGCGCTTCAGTCTTCCTTTCCTTCTCTAACCAAGTGCCTGGGATTCGAAGACCCCCTAAGCTGGAGCTTCGTTGACCATGCCCTCGATGTGGCCAAGCCAGTGCAGTCGACGGATTTTCGCCTGCCGGACTACATCCACATCTTGGTACACCTCGTACAGTTAGCGGTTGTGTATTCTTCTCCATTCGACGGGACCATATATCCGACGTAGAATTTTTCTTTCGAAGTCACCAAGAATCAACTCTGCCGTTTTGCTTATCGTTCCGCTTTCGCGCGAATTGTTTTGACAAACCGAAGTAGCAGCGGTTGCCAAGGACGACTCTACGTCGGATCTCGACTAAGATATCATCCACTACAGCCTATCCAGCCATTCAGACGGCTATTTCTTGACGGTCTTGGAAGAAGTATTTTTCCAAAGTTCTGTGTGTCAACTGAACGGGACAGTGACGGTGGTATTGATGAACGTCCTGCCTTTCTTATTCATCACTACGGCATCTGTATAGGGTGGGCCATGTAATGGTTTGTTTTTAAATCTTAGCTTATTTTGACACTGACACCTGTTTCCTGCTCGAAATCTGAACAGAATTTCGGTATCGTACCTCCGCGGAAGGAAATGAGTCGCTTTACGCTTGAAGAGTGTTGGAAAATATTGAAAATTTATTTTCAAAGTGAGCGCTGTGCTGCTCAGCCCAACAGTGCGTTTTTGAAAAGAAGAAGTTTTGGCCGAAATGAAGCACCCGCACAAGCGACTGCTGTACGCAAGTTTGTGCAAATAGTTCGTGAGACTGGTGTGCTCTCATGGTCCCCGTTGTCTTACGGTGCGCACAGGTGAGAGTGTGGCTGCGGTGGCATTCTTTGAAAATGAGGCTGGGAACAACGTTTCGGTCAACGATGGACGTCACGTATCTATGTTAACCGACTTGTTTTCTTACAGAAACTGAGGACATGGAGTTGGACGATTTCTGGTTCATGCAGAATGGCGCGCCATGCCACAATCGATTTTTTACGCACCAAATTCCCAAATCGTGTTATCAGCCGTCTTGGCGATGTCAACTGGCCACCTTGGCGCTGCGATGTGACCCCTTCGTCCTGTTTTTCGTGGGGAACGGTGAAGGACCGATGGTGTGCCAACAATCGGAAAACGATTCAAGCACTTAATGCCAATATCGTCCAAGCAATCCGTGAGGTACAGTCTGAAAACATCATCAAGGTCTTGGAAAATTGGGGTGACAGAATGCGCTACTGCGAAGCCAGCCAATAGCAGCTACTTGAACAACGTTGTATTTCTTAATTAATGGGAATGTTTGCTCTTTCTAATTAAGCCATAATTCATGGAAAAATTATAAGATTGTTCATTTTGTTGTATTCTTAAAAAGAAACTTTTACTTGGCCCGCACTGTATTTCCCATTTTGTCGCACTGAATTCAGACCAAGTCTTCGCGGGCGCAAGACAGCTTGGGCGTCTGTCAAAGATGACACGCAGCTCTTCATGGGCCGCAGGCCTGACAGGTAAGTAAGTTCACAGAGCGAATATGGAACTCCAAGGCGGGCACAAATCCAGTCCCTCCTCTGTCAAAATGATCGACTCTGTCGGCGGATGAGTGCGTGCCAAACTTAGACCGCTTCACTTTCGAGTTGAATTCCTTCGCCGACGGAAATAAATACCCAACGAGGAAAGTTTCTATCGAAGCAACTCGGGATCATCTCTTTTCGTCTCGTGCCTTTGACTGCGTATGTCAGCAGCGGCGTCTTTGTTCCTCGTTGATTCGCGTCACTTGGACAGGCAAGCGTAGCAATCTTTATGAAATATTCTTCTGCGCCGCCAGATCAGCCAGTACCCCGGACCTGTTCACATCAAGCCCCCGTCGCAGCTAGTCGTCGAACACGTGCATACCTCCTTCATCCAGCTCGTGTGGCAGTCTACCCCTCGTATCATTATTTCGACATCGAATTCCATTTAACCGACTGACTGTGAAAGGGTCCACTAACCCACATCAGCGGATGACACTTGTCAGGCCATCACACTGAATCGGGAAGGAGGCAAGTAAAGTTTGATGTTTCTTGAGAGCACTCACTAACTCGGCACACTTTCCACTTGCACCTCCCCCAAGTCGAAGCGGAACACGTTCCAAGTGCAGAGCTTACACGCAAGAGTATGTGCGACCGAAACTGAAAATATCATTCCGCTGGAGAGCAGCAATTGACATCAATAGCACGCACTCACGTTCGGTACATATCCCACTTAATGACGTGCAAAGTGACTGCCGAAGAAAGGCACAACAGCCAAAGAGTTCATTATCCTTTGGGGATTACTTAGGCGTGCTCCCCCTCGGAGTGGTGCTTCTGAATAATTCAATGCAATTAATGGGCGCTTGAAGTGCGCACACGAGGCGCGGTGCGTGCACCTTTGTGTGATGAAGAGTCCTGCGGTTTCACGGTCGATGTCTGGGACGAGTACTTGCTCTTTTCGCTGAACAGTCGACTCGAGTCGATCCTTGAAATCCTTAAAATGTCATCTTGAGGCAGACACGAGTTTAAAATTGAATATACGCCGCCTCCACGGCCGGCCAAGGACGAACGACCATTCGACGGGGCCACCTCTCCGACACGCACGCGAGTGGGGGAGGCGGGGAGACTCCTTATTAGGTTAAGGCAATTTCACGCTCCCACGAAAGCAATGAGCATAATTGAAATTCATAGACACTCTCCGGTCCGGTCGTGGTTGTCTGCGAATCGAAGGACACCTCAATGGAGCCTTTGTCTTTGCTGCCGTCCCTGCCGCATTGTGTTCTATTGGAGCGCACGGGGACTCGGCCAACAATGGATGGCGACGATGGAAGTTAACAAAGCAGAACCTTATTATGTGTGAGATGATGTCCTTGTGCTGCTGCTCCTCCAATCGACATTCGATGGCGTGGAATTTGCTCGCATTTCCCGCAAGGATAATGAATTGGCACCGGCACTGGTACCGGTGCCAGTGTGTGCTAAGCTGCGATGTCTTTTCGTTTTCATTTTATGTCGCATCATAAAAATGATTGCGTTGTGTCACGGCATGGCAGGAGCACCGACAGAACGGAGCACCGACATCGAGCGAACGACAAGTTGTCGGGGAATGGCTTAGGTGATGCGACGGACGGTTTATGGCCTCGGTGGATAAGAAACGATGGCGAGTAGTACGATATAGTGCTGAGATGGTTATTGGTTTGATGACGCTTCCATCGGAGCGTGTTCGCACACACTCGGAGAGGTGAACCAGAATTTGTAGTTCAGTGTGCGAGCACTCTCCCCGATGAGAGACTGCTTCGGGAGACAATTACAACAGCAAAGGACGGGTTTTTTTTTTCTGCAGTGCCACAGGGATCGAAACTTGGGCCAATGTTGTTCACCAACTAGCTACATCGCGTCAGTGACAATGACCTTGTTGAGTACTAGACCCATTTTGGCCATCTTTGGTGCATGTTCACTCAGCAGTCGCCTTTTAGGCTCACAGTACCCTCAACAACTGGGTTTAACAGCTCAGCCTTGAGCTATCTTCTGGAGAAAACAAGCACTACGTAGCAACAGCCTCGATAGAACTGCATTCGACTCCGACTCCACAAGACAGCACGGGACGACCGTGACTCCTGCATTTAAGGTGACATTCACAAGTGAAGTTGGCTACAAGCAACGTGTGGTTAGAATTCTATGCTCACTACGGTCCAAGGCGTTGCCGAAGAAGATTGCAAAAATGCGATCAAGTCCGTTGACCCGTTTGCAGGAACCTTTCGAAGAATCAAGATCCGATTCCTCAAAGGATTCGTAATGAATTGAAAGGCACTCACATTCAACCCGAGAAGCGAGAGAGAGGGAGACGATTTTTCCAATTCATCCTTCCTCTCCCAGATTGACATCTGTCAGCAACCACCGCCGCACCCTCTGAACGGAGCACAAACGACAAATACAATCTCCTTCCGGGAAAATGAAGACGCTTTCAAATAAATTTAGGTCATTCCCTTATCCGGCTTCGTCGAGTCGTTCGTTAATTTAACCATTTGCTTATCATCGCCCATCCTTCCACCGCCCTGGGCCGCCCTCCCGATTCACGTTCTTAAGTGAAAAGTCATCGTTTCCTCCGGCATCGTGGTTTATCGATACATTTATCATTTTTATTCAACCCACCGCGCCCACCGACTGTGGGGAATGTGCTGTGGTTGCGCACCTCGGCTGGCGTCGCGTCGCTCGCTTTCGAAGCCGAGGAATACGCCGTGCAATGCAAATAAATATTAACACATCGTGTCATCACACAGCAGCCGTATCGGGTTCGTGTCTTGTCACGAAAAAAGGATACGCCATCAATCACCACCCATCAGGGCCCACTGCCACTGCCGTCACCGTTCCAAGGCGCATCCTGTGTGCTCAGCGTCTCCGTCCCAGGAGTGGTTGGCGTCTCTCCTCTTAATAGAATTACCCAAATCAATGTGTTCATCCGTTCGGTGCGGCGAATGGCGGCGGCATCCTAGAGCAGAATGATTGCCACCCACCGCGGAGGACCTGCACCCTCCGGGAAGCCGGCCCGCGGGGATCAGGACAATCCGCACGGGAATTCAAAAGGTCTTGTGCTAACGGAGAATTAATTCAAGATGACAGCCCACACCTGGGCCACCACACCGCGCACTCACAGTCGCAGGACTGCAAGGATGTCTCCTTGGTCCCCGCGCCATCGTGTCCTAAGCGAGCGCGATTGAATCCAATAAGTAGCAAGTCGAGTGTTCCACGGGGTCGACCTGAAAGCGCCCAGATTTCAATTGGTATTTAGAACAGATAACACTCGGGAGTTAATGCGCGCGGAATGCTGATGAGAACGCGTCAGCTTTGCGGTTACCCAGTGCTGTGTGTGTGCGCGGGGTGATAAATGCTCTCGAGGTTTGTGTTTCAAAGGAGACGCCAGTTATGTGCGTTGGCGGCGGCTGACGACGGTATGTAGGTCATGAGATGAAGAATTCCGGCGACGTGCGTGAGACGTTGCTCTTCCCAGAATTGATTTCCAATGGCAACCAGACAGTGTCGTGGGTCGCTGCTCAGGGATCTGTGTTTTCCAATTCAGGGAACTTCAATTGAAGAACGAATTGCGTCACTGGCGGCGGGGGGGGGGAGGGAGGTGCGCGGGTGAGCTGACGTGATGTGCCTTAGGTCGTGTATCTGACATCTATTTCATTCTTTCTTTACCCGGGAGGACGATAGATTGCTAAACAAAGGATACCGCAGGGATCCCTGGAGTGGAAGCCTTCTCGGAAGTCGATGACAAGCGGTGAGCTGGCTTTGTCCTAGAACAGGATGAATGTCCTTTGCGGCTGAGTTCCGCTCAATCGCAGCCGTAAAGGAAAATCGTGCTCAAGCGGAAACGATTCCCTCGGAAACGGAAAACACTTCAAATGTTGTGGAATTTCATGTGCAGGCTCCCGGGAGGTCGGCTTGCCTCAGAGGGGGAAAGGAATTTTTGTTAGCTTGCAACTCCTTCGGTGCCTGTAGAGGACACCACTGAGAGAAACGCTGTTCTCACGGTCGAATTGCGAAAAAATACGAACTAGTAGGTTAAAAATGCATCCAACGGTCTGTTACCGTCGTGGAACATTGACTTAAAATGGAATAGAACACCAGTTTGGAATGCCCTGGTTGTCAGAAGAGTAGATAGTGATATCCTTACTCGATGTGTTTCTTTGTCCACGCTTTAAGGTCCCGAAGTTGGCTCCGTGACACTCTGCGGACCTAAGTGAGATGCTGCTCTTGCATGCCTACTCACTAAATTCGCTTGACCTCAATCCTTCGCAGGGTAGGTGCATAGCTCCCTCTTTGGTGGATAACATTACGGCAACCGATTGACTGTCTAGAACTGTCTAGAAATTCAGTGAAAATTCCGTGCCACAAAAGCAGTCCTTTGCCGGCAGCTTGTTGCCCATTTCGACTATCTTTCGTCACCAAGAAGCATTCTGGCTGGCATTTGACAATGACTACCATTTTCTCTCGTTAAATTCAAACACAACAATATTCCTCCGTCTCGTTACACATTCTCTTCGAAATCCATTTGAAAACTAATTTTCGAACGGGCGTCGTTGGTCAGTGGTCTAATTCCGTCAACAGCCTCCGTGCAACCGGCAATTTCGGCGTCCAAACCACAACAGCCGTCCACGGCTGTGCATAATATATGATTCGCTTCGCATTTCTGGCATCGAATCTCATTTGTGCGACATCGCGAGCACGTAAATGCACACGAGCCACCAGTCCGCCGCTGTCCGGGCCAGTCCAGTGAAAGTGGCACTTCCGGATAGTCGGAAGTCCCAAGATATATTTATCGGAGGAATGCACTAATCGGGAGATTCGCTCCAGCGGGGCACCACTCTCGTGGGAGTGCCGCCCGCTGGGAGCGGACGTGTCACTCCAGAAGGTGACAACTGACGGCGTTCCGCATGGACCGGAACTCAGGCGTACACACACAATGCGGGCGGTGGTGGTTGGCCTACTTACCCAGTTCATGCGTACGCGGAGCGCGACAGACACGCTCGTAACGCAACTTTATTTGATGGCCCATCGGGGGTGGTTTCGCTTTCGCTTTCCACCTGCCGACTGCCGAGGGTAAATATTTGCCCTAATCGCACCTACATGACGAAATTTGTGTAAAGAAACAAAAGCGAATTGGTGGCGTCATGCGTGCGTGTGTGTGTGTGCGAGGGGATGCGAAGGAGCTTTCAAGACGACACCACATGCTACCGCTCGCCGCCGGGGAATGATATTAGCTCGATGTGAAAAAAACATTAATGTCTCATGCACGAGGAGTCTTTGGAAGGAGGGGGGGGGGGGGGGCGAAGCCACTTAATGGAGCGAGCGGGAGTAGATGGCTGCCGGAGCCGGGGAGGGGGTGGCGTGCGATTAGCATACACTATTCCTGCGCAAATTATCCTAAGTGCAAATACAGATATGACGGTGATTTCGTGGTGATTACACAATTTGTTTGCATCGCTTAATGGCGTCAGTCGCACGGGGCGGCGCGGTGTTCTCTTTCTTTTTTGCTGGCGAATGATCGATGGCAGAGTACATCGACACGTGATGCCTAGGGGGAGGCGATGCGATTGTTGTCTGGGTTTCGAATTTTGCGTTTCGTGCTCAGGATTTGCGCAATCAGAATCGAATCATGGGTGAATGTCTCCGGTTACGAGGGGCGAAAGATACCTTTCTTGGCATTATCTTATCCGCTTTTTGATACCAGACGCTATTGATTTTTTCTCCCCCCCTACACGGGGAATGAGTGGGAGTGACAACCTCTCGTGGCAGTGTAGCCCGCGGTGACTTTCAGTACGCGCGTGAGGTGGAGTTCGTGGAGCCAGCGAGGGGAAGGGATTCCGATTGCCTTGAAGGCAGGCAGGTAAGGGCTTGTTCTTGGTCGAGGTTGAAAATGAGATTGGCTTCACTTAAAAAGGGTAAGAGACCAGATAGGTAAGAGGCCAGATAGTCTGGCAGACTGTGACGACGGAAGACTTGGTTGTACGTCTGAACGTCATCGTTGGCGGATGGTGAAGAGCAGAGGACCCAAATGGCTGCCCTGTGGGACATCACGGATATTCCGTAGAAATTTGGTTTCATTTAATGAATCTACGCTACCCACGTGAATGCGTTAGCACGTCTCGCGTAGGTCCTAGTTGACCCATTGGGATGCCTTGAATTATATGAAATCGATACGATCCTTTTTAGTGCCAACTACTCTTCAAATTGCCATAATTCTCAGCTCAGCGGGTTTCATCTGTGCGTTGCTTGCCAGTGCGAGTACCTATGACGTTACGTTAGGTTCTCTGGAATGACACAGCCGCCCACTGCGGGCGTCCCAGTATGTGTGCGCACACACTCACCAGAACTATCCGGAAGTGCCACTTCCACTGCACTGTCCGTAGCAGTGGCGGACTGGTGGCTCGTGTGCATTTACGTGCTCGCGATGCCGCACAAATGAGATTCGATGCCAGAAATGCGAAGCGAATCATATATTATGCACAGCCGTGGACGGCTGTTGTGGTTTGGACGCAGAAATTGCCGGTTGCACGGAGGCTGTTGACGGAATTAGACCACTGACCAACGACGCCCGTTCGAAAATTAGTTTTCAAATGGATTTCGAAGAGAATGTGGACCGGGAATGGCAACGAGACGGAGGAATGTTGTTGTGTTTAAAATTAACGCGAGAAAATGCCTTTCATTGTGCAAATATCACCCGGACGGCTTCCTGTGTAAAATGTTGACCCATGGTTGTCGAAGTGGGTGCCAACCTGGCGTCTACATATGAAACGACTGCTTATACGGCTGCTGTCGAGGTGACAAAATTCGACATTCAGTCACAAATCACATTTTTCTTCGTTGTGTGGCGGTAGTTCCTGGAGTCGACCTGCGCCAGTCAATTGGACTCTCCAGCAAGCGCGGTCTATAGCTAGCTGCCTCTTGTTACGCGCACCATGTTGCTTGTGTTCCTTCCCCACGTGTGCGCCTCTAGGCAGTTATACTGTCTAAGCAGTGAATAGTCAGTGAATAGAGGGTGGTGGTGACAAGGCAATGGAAGTTAGTCTGTCATAGTGATAGGTCGGCGTACTTTCTTTCTGCTTCACTGCAATCGACAGCCTTCTTCTTCCTTGTGCTGAAGCCACAAGAAAAGCTAAAGACGTTTCTTCATCCAAACAAGCGCCTGTTTTCTTTGCGGTCTCGATAGTAGATGCCGCAGTCTGTTATTCTCATTTTTTCCGGTTCAAGTTCAACCCCAGCTAGCTGCTTTCAGTTACGAGCACCAAGTTGATTGAGGCTCTTCTCCATTCATGTGTACAATTTTAGACGCAGCCGTCCGCTGCTGTTTTGTCATACAGGCCCGGAATCAGAAAAGTCTCTCGGCCTTTGAACCAATATTTGCTTTTCATAGAGCTCACTTTCGCACCATCTGTGCAGCGGCGCCTGGTACGATGGTTGCTTCCTGCCTGCACGCGTTGTCTAACCAGAGGATGGGTGCATGGGTGGCTTTTTTTTTCACAATGTTTCCACTTTGTTTCGCGTGGCAGGTGTGAACTTTCTGAGAGCTTCAGGGAGACTGGATCGGTAAAGTTCCTAGCGGTAGATTGCGATTGTAGCTTTCCGACGTCAAACTGCTGTGGTCTTGGTCTACTCCGTTGTCCTATGGATATCCGTGTTCTTAACTTGGCTAAAACAGGAAATGATCCGAGTCGCTATTGGATCCTAGGAATGTTCAGACATCGAAAAGTGTCTGACGTCGATGTGATCAATCGGGTTGACGACAGGTCCCTTTGTGAATGTTGAGGTGAGGCAACCATTGCACTGGCTACAGAGAAGTTTCGCCCCGTCACGTAAGCCCACAGTCTGAGTCCGTTTTCCGACGTGTTGTCATGCAGACTGTGCTTGCCGATGATTCTAGAATAGATGTCGTCCATGGCCAGCTTCGCGTTGAAATCGGTCATTTTTCAATCTCTCTCAATCGGGCGTATGTCCTTTCTGGGAGATCATAGCTATTGTCATCCTTATCCTTTGTTGGGACATGGACGCAGATTAGGCTGACGTTGCCGAATGTAGCCGTGATGTGGATTGTTGTGAGGCGCTCCTAAGTCTGCGTCGAAACACAAACTCGTACCCAAACAAGGACTGCCTTCGCTCTCTGTGGCGATATGAAAATTGTCTCCTATGTCTAAAGGACACAAGGGTATTGCGGCTACCGAAGGAGCCGATCAATCTCCATAACAATCGCTTATAAATTTTTTGCCCGGCCCATTCCATCGCAACACCAGGGTGGCAGCGATGTCTGCCTTGTGGGCTTCCGCAAGTTCATCGGCTGCACGTGGTCTATTAAGGGACCTCACATTCGACGTGCGGACCCGAAATTCGTCGCCCTTATTTCGTTGTCTATAGCCGACAGGAGTAGGGACAACCGTATCCTTGTTGTCGTCTATGCACCGTCTAGCCCCTTTTATTCGGTAACCCTGGGCGAAAGCCCCAAAATTTGCATGACCGGGTCCTCATTTAATCCCCTGGACAGAGGAGCCGCTGCATACATTAGTTCACGTCAACGCGGTTGCCGTGGAGGATATTCCGAGGGCGCCACGAGGAGGCTCTATGTCAACTTGACCCGAGCATTTAGAGGGTTTTCTTCCCCAGTTGAGAACAATCAAAAACTTTGCCCTGGATGTCCCTGCCCTCCTATCAAAACCGTTAAATTCACGCTGGTATTCCGCAAGGCTCTAATCTGGCTCCTACACTTTCTCATTTTTATAAATCATCTCCTGTCTGGTAGTTCCAATACAATTCACTCCTCCGCTCAGCTTTTTATATTCGTTGCAAGGTCATCGACCGTATGTTAAGCCGCTGATACTTAGGAACAGCGCTAATAATGAATGACGCTTGTTCATCCTTGGTATGTGCAGGTTAGGTAGATGGGTGGATGGGGGTGAGCCACTTCTCGTTTAGATCCTGCTGGGGGGAGATGTCACCTCTTAACTCCTACTTCGTGGCCGCCATGTTAATGCGTTGGTCAGTCATCAATATGCCCTCATCTCAAAAGAGACTTTAGTGGGGTTTTTGCTAGATCCTGGAGGTCCTGGAAGAAATGTACTCCCAGTGTCCTATGTCTCAACTGGCAGAGACTGGGGCAGTGGCAAGATTGGTGAGGAGTATCCTCTATTTCCTCTTCGTTGCCGCAGAAAGACACGATGATAGAGATAGCAAATTAAATGTGGAACGCCAAACACCTGCGAGACTACTCTGATGCTTTGGCCGAAGTTGTGTGCAAGAACCGACAGGTGACAGACATATTCGAAGTCGCCAAAAATCCTGCGAAAGGTCTAGATTCCCTCAATCGATTCAAGAAATACTGCAACATGCGCTTCACCCGCCCTAAGCTTGAGTATAAACCTCTTATCTAGATTGGTCCCCCTAAGACCACTCTGTACATACTAAAGGGTGATTTTTTAGCTATTATCTTTCTGGCAACACTGGTTTAAACACAGCTGACGCACGTTTCGTGTTTTGTTTCACTGTCAAACATCTTCAGTTTGGTCTATAATTTAACCATGAATCGTCTTACAAACGAACAACGCTTGCAAATTATTGAATTTTATTATCAAAGTAAGTTCATCGCGCGCTTCTTCCATTTTATGGTCAGCTCATTTTTGGCTCAATGGGTACGTAAATAAGTAGAATTGTCGATTTTGGAGTGAATATCAGCCAGAAGCATTGCAAGAGCCACCAATGCATCCAGAAAAAGTCACACTTTGGTGCGTTTATGGGCTGGTGGCATCATTGGACCGTACTTCTTCAAAGATGATGCGAATCGTAACGTAACTGTGAATGGTGAGCGCTACCGTGAGATGATATCCAACTTTTTTTTGCCCAAAATGCAAGAGCTTGACTGGTGGTTTCAACAAGACGGTGCCACATGCCACACAGCACGCGCAACAATGGACTTATTGAGGGGCGAGTTCGGTGAACGTTTTATTTCACGTTCGGGACCGGCCAACTGGCCGCCTAGATCGTGCGATTTAACGCCTGTAGACTATTTTTTGTGGGGCTATGTTAAAGCTCATGTCTATACATTCAATTGACACATTGGAAGACAACATTGAAGCACTTATTCGTGAGATACCGGCCGAACTGTTGGAAAGAGTATGCCAATGGACCATTTGAGGCGCAGTCAAGGTCAACATTTGCATGAAATAATCTTCAAACATTAAATTATATGGACCGTACTATCGATTCAAATAAGAATTTTATGTGTACTTTTTGAAAAACTTTCCTATAGCTTTTAAAAAATCACCCCTTACTGACCTCCTAGGAGACAGTAATATCGCGGAGCTCGGTAGACTCGCTGGAACACCGACGAACAGTGGTTTCTCAGAGGAAAAAATACCCAAAAGTCTATAGTTTATAACAAATTTTATAACAATTTTTTTACCATGAAATTAAATCTTTCCACTTGTATGTTCCAAATTTCAGTGAAATCGGTACACTTGTCCCTATTTTACAGAATTTGTTTCCATCGCTACCTTGTAATGAAACCACTGTGCCACGGACGTACTGTACCTTCCATCCCACTGCTTTACCGTTATTTTTAGCAAGAGATGCTGAATGAAGCCTGCCAGTTGCATTCCTCTTCTCCGTGAATTTACGCGGGTGGCCAGCCATGTCTATCAGTTTACCGTCAAGTCTGCTTTCGGAGCACGCTTGACTCGTTTTTTTTATTGCTCAGCCCTCACTGACTACGATCCACGGGCATTTAAGAACAATGTGCACAGGTACCGCCTCTCGAGTCGTCCTGGGACACATTCTCGTAACCCCCCGTGAGCAGGCGATTTATAAAAAAAAAAGCATTGGACTCCTGGCTAGACTCATGTCGCCGAACAGTCACTGCACTCGTCACAGCCACTCTCTGTGTGGACATGGAAACAAGCCAAAACAACGCACGCCTTGCAGTTCTCTCTCTTCGGCTAGAATTGAACAGTCTGTTCCTCAGGCAATGGATCCAGTAAATCTGTTCACGTCGCGCATTGTTTTTGAATTCAGCTCGAACTGGAATGTCGAAGCCAAGTAATAAAAAGAAGAACCTCCAGTCGATTGCTTGACTGTGTGTGCTTCAAGCACAGTCTCTTGCGAAGGAGCAAAAGCAATTATCGCTTCAAAGCAATTGCGTCTCACCGCAGGAGGCTATTTGTGTCTGTGTGCGCCGGCAGGTTATCGACAAAGCAGACAATTTATTCAAAGTTCAAGCACAAACAACCACCCACCCAACCCCCGCTCGACATGTAGTTATTCACCCCGAAGACCAAGAGTCGAGACGCGACGGTTTCTTCAACTTTCTCTCTCTCTCTGACAGAGAACAAATAAATTGCTTCTTTGACTGACACGGCCTCGACGTCTAATAATAACTCCGAAACACCGAAAGGACATGTCTTTCCATTTAAATCAATTGGCTTTGTGTATCCTGGCGCACACACAAACGCACACGGAGTTGAAGGGAAAAAGAATGTAAAATCAGGGCAACCACCTATGCGGCGGCGGGCGTTCGACTTCAAATATTTCCACTTCAGACCTTGTCTCTCTGCCCGCCCATGCCACTGATTGCTTTCCTTTCCTTTTTTTTTTTTTTTTTTTCAATTTCCCTAATCGAAAGCTTTTTAGGAGGATATTCTATAAATAAGCAAACACACACTTCGACCAGTGCGACCCTCTCGCGCACTAATGGGCGGCCATAGTTCAAAAGTCCCCTCGAAGGTGTGCGATGACTTTTTAACAAGAAATCACTGCTGGCCGGAGCGCTGGCTTCCCAGAGGGGATCCATCATATCGATTCGTTCTCATCTCGGTCCCATCTCTACGGCACGGCAACTATCGCCGGATACACAACGACGACCGAGTGTGGCGTGGATCCTTGGCAATCAATCAAAACGAACAAAAAAGCTGAATAAAACTTGTCACTTCGACCTGAAATTAATTTATCAAACGCTGACGACGGAGTGGGGGAGGGTTGGAAGTGCTGGTGTATGCGGCACGTGTTCGTACGTGTGTACATCTGAGGGGTCCGCTCATATCCCGCCTCTATTTGCCTTGTTATTCAACTTTTTGGTTCAGACGGCAAGCTCGTGATATTGATTTAAGTGCGCTTACTCGTAACTTTTACTGTTTACCCTTCGATCTGTCTGAGTTCTGGCGCGTCCAGCCTTGCCTGGTGACGCGAGCGGGGACAACGTCCTCGTCATAAACAGTGGCAATCGTCATTACGTCTGCCCGTTGCCGGCTGCCTGTTGCCCGGCAGACAAATTACATTTAATTTCCGGTCGATTAGGATTCGTGTGCGGCCGTCCTTCGGCCCTGTCCTCAAGTCCCGTGCGTCCAAATACTCATTAATTCTCAACGAACTCGGTAATTATTCCGTGCGCCGTGTTTCCATGATTGATGTTGCACGTCTGTTTGTCAACGCTGAACTTTGCAGGGCGCTCGCCGCGGTATGCCGTACGCCTCGGCGCGCGGTGGGGATTTGTTTGTGCGTCATTTAGTCAGATGTACACGTTAATTATCTCTCTTATTATACGACTGGTCGTGGGCAGCTGGGGCTGGCTGTGAGGCAGTTTGATCTGTGTCTTATTGAAAGTGATTCGAGTCGGGGCGGAGTTTTGAGGTTTTAGAGTTCTGTGGGTTAATTGTTGGTTTCGACTAACTTACGGCAGAGTCCGTGGTTAAAAATGGGACCACAGCCACAGATTTGAGGTCACACGTCATTCGTGGTGCCTCATTCCCGTTTTTCTGAGCGCTTTGCATGGCATTTCGATCGAATTATTCGTCACCCATTAGGAATTCATTTCTGATTGACGTCAATTAGCTCTGATCCTAATCAAACTCAATTTAGTTGAACGGGTTCATAAGACCACTGTTGCCCAATACACCCGTAGAAGGGGCATGGGCACAACCTGGGGTCTTAAACCACCCATGATCCACTTGATCTACGTGGCCATAGTCAAGTTTCTGGTCTGCTGGCCAATTTCGGAGACAGATAAACGTTGCATCGAAGGTGACCAGATAAGAACGATAGGAAAAGAAATTTGAATAAATCCACAACCGCGTGAGATGTGAACTTGATTTTGGCTTTATTTTTAAGCTGCATTCATGCTATTAGCTCAAGAGGCAATTGAGTAGTAGAGCCCTCTCTCGAAGGACCAAGCTAACACTATATAAGACCCTCATCATCCCTGTCCTGCTCTATGGCGCAGAAGCCTGGACAGTCTCAAGAGCAGATGAAGAAGTCCTTGGTCTTTTCGAGAGAAAAGTTCTGCTCTCCATCTTTGGTCCTGTTTGCGTTGATGGTTTTTGGAGAAGAAGATACAACCATGAACTGCACGGGCTGTACAGCGACACGAGCCTAGTCAGGCGTCTACGGATTCAGCGCCTAAAATGGTTTGGCCATGTAGAGCGCATGGACAACACTGCTCCAGCCCGAATAGTCGAACCAGTGGGACAACGCAAAAGAGGACGCTCACGAAACCGATGGCGCCAACAAGTGGAGAAGGACCTCAACCAAATTGGTGCGCGTAATTGGAGACAGCTGGCTAAAGATCGTGCCAGCTGAAGTAGCTTGTTGACTGAGGCCCAGGTCCACCCCTGACTGTACTGCCACTAGAAGAAGAAGAATTCATGCCATTATGTGGGAATTTACAGATCATAGCCTCGGCTTAGCTGGCAGTGCTTCAAGAGGTCGGTACATTTTTTCAAGACTCGATTCAATACGTGCGGCTTTATTCCGGCAATTAGCGTCTCGAATATCGGCCGCGAGCGCGTTGGCTTGTCAGCGTAGACTAAGGACTTGTTTAAGCACCCGATTGGTGTCAAGTCGCATGACCGCGGCGCCCTACTTATGAAGATGAGGGAACGCTCGCCACATTTCGCTTTTACAACTTCGAGCGCTGCGTGACATGGTCTGTGCAGCTCCTTGCTTGAGTTCCTCCTCAGTTTAAATTTAAACGAACAACTGCCAAAGCATCAGAATTCGCGTGGGAAATATCGAAATGCACGCAAGTGTTTCAACATCCAGCTGCGTCAGCGATGAAATCCCCTCAACTTCCGCTGTCGTGGGTTCATCCACCGTTCATTTCGCCAGTAAGCTGCAGTAGTTAAAGCGTCTTTCACACGAAATCCCCGTTCGTTGGCATCAGCAATCATTTTATTCTCATTTGGCATCGTTACTCGTAATTTACTCGACTCGTGGTAATTAAGATCCGTTTACATCATGGCCACTCCTTCGCGACGGCGGGCGGTGCTTAATGTCTCATCATTGATCTCGATTCTATGCGCCCCAGCTCTTCCCCCACCGACGGCGATAGATTACGGTTTTAATGCATTGTCTGTGTCGTATCTGAAATTGAATTCACTGAAATCGTCTTATGGTCTTTCGGTGGATTCTTTGCTGATTGCTGATGGTTGATGGTGCCATCGTGTGTGGAGCTTAGCCGATGATGACGGGCTGTACATCAACATCAACGTTATATGACCGGGGGTGGGTTGGGGTCGGCTTTTGCCGCTTAAGTCTGAGAAATGGGGAGACGAAGAAGAGTGGAAGGTCATGTGCCGAGCGTGAGTAGGCGACCCGATGTGTAGTGGTTGGCAAATTGGTAAGGACGAAGGGGACATTTGGGAGGACAGGAGAACCCTCGTGACAGAATGGAGCTTACTCCAGACCCGAATAGCAATGTCATACGCATACGCAATCCCTTTGCATCCGCGTTCTTCAAGTGAAGAAAGAAGGCCGCTGAATACTGGGTTCCGGGGAGGAGACTCCTTTTTGAGTATGGTGGCAGTCTTTCCTGAAATCCACCAACCACCAAGTTGCTAACAAGAATACCTAGAATTTGCAAGCCTGGGTGTCACAGGAGCAATTTCCACTACTCCAACGGCGGGCATTCTAGTAGACAGTCAAGGGGCCATCAAAGCAATTTCGGCAACAGAAATCAAGTCCAAGCTGGTTGCAGACTGCCGCGAAGACATCAAGATTCTCAGCACGCAGCACTGGATTACTCTCAGCTGGGTCCCGGGTCACTAAGAAAGGATTTGCCGAAAGCGAACAGAGAAAGTGAGTCAGACTTGCCTCTGAGTGGGTGTCGTGGCAACTGCGACAGTGTGGGTTGAACGTTATTCCGAGTCTAGCAGCGTTGATGCCTATAGGCCAGTGTCCCGTGCTTGCAGCCACGACTCTAGCGAATTCGGAGCGACTTCTTTTGAGGAGGTCATCGGTCCTTCTTTTAGTGTAGGAGGACCTACCAGGTTTTCCAAGAGACTTGGATGACCTAGTCAACCTTCTACTAGCTCAGGACAGGAAGTGTTGATAGATGGCCTGTTTGAGGTGGTTGATTGGGGGGCCTACCAACTCAAAGGGGGCGTAGCCGGAAGTCCCTTGCGTATCCAGTTCGTCGGCAATCTCATTTCCCTCTATCTAGCTGTGGCCTGGAACCCAGAGGAGAGTAATGGTACACCTGCTACTGACCTGTTTGAGTTCCTACTTATACTGTCGCACCGAATTGGAGGAAGTGTATACTAAGGAGATGGCCCTTACGGCTGCTTGCCTGTCGATGGGGAGTTTACACTCTTCTCTGATCGCTAGTACTTCAACCTGGAAGATACTCGAGTGATCTGGGAGGCGGTAAGAGTTCGAGATATCGAAGTCCGCCGAGAAGACCGCTGTCGTCTAGCTTAGATCCGTCTGTGTAGATCAGAAGTTGGTATTCAGAGCCGAGTGGTTGGGCTTTCTAGTCCTCTCCGGATGGAAATTGTTACCAAAGTCTATTGTGGATGTGATACAGTCCGTAGGAGCTGGAGTTAGGTGCTCGGGCAGGAGTTGCAGAGCTCTGCTATGGTCATAAGGTCTTGCTGACCAACCTCCCGCTTCTCGGTGTCTGATGGCGTTGCACGTGACTACATACTTCATGTAAAGGTCCAGTGGGAGGAGGTGTAGGAGCGGGTTCAGTGCTTCAGTGGGGCATGATCTCATCGGCCCGGAAGTTCCGACTCCTGCCGTTCTCTGGACTTTGTTGAGTTTGTGTAAATTGCATGTTTTGCCTAGGGAGGGCCACCATACTAGAGAGCCGTAGGTGAGAATGGGGCGGACAACAGCTGTGTACATCCGAAGGTTCAATTTGGGTTTGAGACCCCGAAAGTTTTGCTGCAGGCGTAGACGGCTGCACTTGCTTTCTTGACCCGGTTGTCTATATTGGACATCCAGTAAAGCTTGGCATCGGGATTGACGATTGGGATGACGCCAACGTACGTATAACACTGGAGTAAAGTGTGAGATTGGTATTGCTGAGCCGAGGAAGCCTAAAAGTCTTGCTCTTCGTGGTTAACAGCATCAGTTCCGTTTTCGTAGGATTCACTTTCGTAGGCCACAGTCTGTAGCCCAGGAGTGAATTCTAGATAGAGCCCCCCCTTTGTTCAATCAGCCATAAGAGTGGTGAGCCTTGAGTTGTACCGTGGTTTACTGTGTGCCAACACAGAGAACTGCTGTCCATCCGAAGATGACTCATTCACTTATGTCAGCTCGAAGACACCACTGATCGCCAGGCGAAGGGTGGAAATCCAGGCAACTGCTACACCAAATGGGGCATTCATGTCAATGCTGGAAAATCGATACTTACGTATGTGCTTAAGGAGACCATTCCGAGGTGGATGCAGATCAACACCTAAATGTCGGAGCATTAAGGTGGTGCTCCCTAACGATACGAAAATAACAACAGACAAAGAGATCAAGTACCTTTCCGTTGACTTCACGGAAAGGCTGAAGTTCAACAGCTACTCGAAACTGACCCTTAAGAAGGCCAATCTAGGCTTCCATCGCAAAAATTGCGTGATTCTCCATCCTGGTGTTGAAAATGATGTGCCTTATTGGCCAGCCGCACTTAAAGATCGACCGATTTAGCTCTGTCCTTCATTTTGCTTACGCATCGAAGGACAGAGCTAAATCTGTCGATCCTTAAGTGCGGCTTCCCAATAAGGCACATAATTTCCAACACCAGGATGGAGAAGCACGCAACTTTTGAAAGAAAAATATTGCGAATATGTACCGGCCTCACCTTTGACAGGGACTGTCCAAGGCACCACAGCAACAAGAAGCTTTACGACGAAGCACTCATCATCCAGTACATGATGATATTGTTCAGAAAGCTGCTTCTAGTCATCAACAATCATTCTAAAGAGGCATTCAGGAATCTGCGCAACACTAGCCTCGGACAACGCTACCTCAACGCGCTAAATCTGCTAAGCGAGTAGATCTTCTTCTCTAGGCTGCTCTGGTAGAAGCCATGCAGCTCGTTGTTAGATGTCGGACTGGCTCTGGCCAGAATCTGAGCCAGGAAAAGAATGTAGTCGAATCTTCACGGATGGCTCCAAAATCAAGGAAGGGTCTGGCGCTGGCACCATTATGGACAGCGACAACATTAGACTGCACACCTCGTTAGGTAAATTTACGTCGGTCTTCTAAGCGGAAACCTATGCGATCCCAATGGCCACGAACTATATTGTGAAGAACAGGTAGAAGGGGCGAAGTAAAGGGTGGTTAAATTTTAAGGGCAGATGTTGATTTTGAATAAAACACTAATTATTTAGGAAATTATTGCCATTTATTTTTATTATGATAATATTGGCCTGGTTCAATTATGAATGGAACAAAATATCGGCTAAATGGCCGCCGCAACCTCGGCGGCACACCTAAATCCGATGGTCCAAATTTTCGATGACGCTGAAGCATAATTGAGGTTCTATGCCGTCAATGTACCGAATTATCTCATCCTTTAGCTCTTGAATTGTCGCTGGCTTATCGACGTACACCTTTTCTTTCAAATAACCCCAAAGAAAAAAAAAATCCAACGGTGTCAAATCACATGATCTTGGCGGCCAATTGACATCGCCACCACGTGAGATAACACGGCCATTGAATTTGTCGCGCAAAAGAGCCATTGTTTCGTTAGCTGTGTGGCAAGTGGCACCGTCCTGTTGAAACCACATATCGTCCACATTCATATCTTCTAATTCGTGCCATAAAAAGTCCGTTATCATGTCACGATAGCGATCACCATTCACAGTAACTGCCTGAGCGGCCTCATTTTGGAAAAAATACGGCCCGATGATGCCGCCAGTCCATAAACCGCACCAAACAGTCACTCTTTGTGGGTGCATTGGTTTTTCGACAATCACTCTTGGATTATCATTCGTCCAAATGCGGCAATTCTGCTTATTGACGAATCCACTGAGGTGCAATTGTGCCTCATCACTGAAGATGATTTTCTTCGAAAATTGATCATCCACTGTTGCCATTTCTTGCCACCATTCTGGACAGAATACGCTTGAAATGGTCGAGAGGCTTTAGTTCTTGTCAATTGCACCTTGTAAGCGTGTAAATGCAAGTCTTTATGCATAATGTTCATCAACGGCGAGCGTGAGAGGTGCAATTGTTGAGCACAACGACGACTTGAGGTGGGTGCCTCTTCAGCCACACTATCGCTAACAGCAGCAATATTTTCTGCAGTACGAGCTGTACGAGCATGCACTGGTGTTTGCACGTCTCCTACAGACCCGGTTTGCTCTAATTTTTGCACGATTTTTCCGATTGTACTCACATTTGGGCGATTAAATTGACCGAAAAAATCACGAAGTGCACGATATGCATTTTGATTTGAATGCCCATTTTCATAATAAGCCTGAATAACTTTAACGCGTTGCTCGATTGTGTATCTTTCCATGGTTCAAATTGAATTAGTCTGAAATTGAGAAATGTCAAATGAAATGCAGAAAAAAACGTGACGTTTAGGTGTGGTTCACATTCAACATCGGCTCTTAAGCCACGCTGTGCTTAAGGCCCTACTCAAACCTTTAACCACTTGGATCGGCAGGTTAAATTTGCGAAGACCTGCCTGGGTCCCGGGCCACCACGGGATCACGGGAAATGAGATCGCCGGTGAACTTGCTAGACAAGGATCAGAGGGGATACTCTTAGGACCCGAAGCTACGTTGGGACTACCCATCGTCCTCGGTTACGGCTTCCACCGATGGCTAGGCTTCAACCGGAGGTGGCATGACTCTGCAGGATGCAGCCAAATCAAACGCAAGCTCCCTAATGTCTGTAAGAAATCCGCGGCGCTCCTGTCATCTCTCAACAGAAAAGACTGTAGATGACTTACCGGCGTACTAACGGGCCACTGCACCTTCGCCAAACACCTACATGTGCTTGGCCTAAGCGATGAAACCCTCAGCGACAGCTGTGGAGACGACGACGACGCTGTAGAGCACTTCCTTAGCCACTGTCCCGCCTTTGCTCGGATGAGGTGGCAGTTATTCGGTGAGAGCTGATGATCCTCATCACAGAAGCGCCTGCTGGTATTCCTCCGGAAGAGCATGAAATTTTAGTAAATTTAGGTTGCTGCCTGGTAGCACAATGGACCAGATTTGAGTGAGCTGGAGTCATCAGTTAGACATGCCCTGTGGCTCCAGCTGGTGGCATTGGTTCGTCGCATTTGTGCATTAATGACCTCCAAAGCTGCTGGTTAATTAGTGCAACGAGTTTCTGTCCAATTCCAAGTTGAAAACCAGCCCTCATCTCCTCCTTGAGCTCTTACCAAAGAGGCAATTATTCCTCCTGGTGAGGAGAGGACAGTTCTTGCGTCGAAGTCATGGAACGAATAACCTTTTATCGCAATGAATGGAAAGTAACGAGTGTGTCTCTACTCCCTGGCCCGCCTGTTGCTGTGTCCAGTTGTGCAGTACATCAGATTTTCCCTTGAGCTCACACGCCACCTTACAAAAATTCAAGCGCAAACGCTGCGAGACTTTAAAGACAGCCGCAAGGCCATTACGAATCCTTTATTTGCGAGTTTCCCTCCCTTATGGCTGCGGTGGATAAACACTTTATGTGCGCTACTCAAAAGCGGATGTCATTCGCGAGCTTCAGTCGTTCGGACACGCCAGAGATTACGAGTCATCCCGCAATTTTATTGCGTTACTCTAAAAAAAAACCCACTCAAAGGTACGCCCTAGAAGGTCAACCCATCAACGGACACACCACAAGGCTAGACTCGATCTGCTGCTCAATTCCCCGCAGAAATCACCACCAACCGGCGGTCTCGTAAAACAGCCAGCGCTCCGCGTGGGGAGTGACATAAAAATTGCTCAATTAGAACCATGCTCGCCCGAGGGCTCCGTCTAATCTTCAATTTTCGACAACGCGTCCTTGCCAAGTTAATGGCGCAGAAAATTTCAAAGCACTTTACCGACCGCCCCGACCGCCCGGCGATTGCCCGAAATTGAATTCATTCGGCTGCGTTGCGGCTCCATCTGGGCCCGATTGGAAGCGAAGCCAATTAGGAGTCCATAATCAGTGTTAGACGCTCGCACGCAACGCGTACACCTCGCCGAGTGCAGCCCCATGGCTCCGAGGACCCCCCCGGTTTATGGGGGAATAAATATATTTTTATGGCACAAATAAATTTGCGACAACCCCCTCTGGTGCATACGTTCACGTAGCACCGGGTGCTGCTAATAAAAATGTATCGATCAACGAACCACACCAGGGACGCGGACGGAAGCGATGGCCATCCAGGCAAGTACACACACACAAGCGCCCATCCCCGGAGCCAGGCCACAACAACTGGAAGTGTCAATAGCTGTTGTGGGTTATGTTCCTGCTCTGTAAGGACAGCAGTCACCCCTAGTCACGACATCCACTCGAGTGGTTAGACACCATCAAACTTAACAAGCGGCAGTGGCAGTGGCAGTGACGGTGGCAGCGTTGAATTACGTTCCGGAAGTTGTAAACACATCACCAATTAGTCAGGCACCCGGTGGGAGGCAGGAAGTCCGTACAAGGGACTCTCCTGCAGTCATTGTGGGGGGGGGGAGGGGGATGGCGGTAATCAATAAAATTAGAAATCCAGCCGAGACGAGCGGGAGGACGCCTCTTCTCGTGGCAACCGCTCATCCGGATCCGATGTTGCGACTGCAGTTGTTTTAATTGATTCTGAAGAACACACTGAGATCGGGTACAGTTGGCACCTGGCACCACGGAGACGACCTTTGTTGCACCACACGAGGTTAATTGGGCCCTATCCTCATTTCCCCGCGGGCTAAACGATTGCGGCGAACACGAAGCTGCGACCGCAGTTCCCAGTCGTTGGTGGTGTCGACTCTCGAGTCATTGGCATGCTTATTAATTTCCGCATTATTAATTCGATAAAGCATTTCCGCTGTTTACCGACGGAAGGGAAGTCAAGTGAAGCCGTTAGCGTTGTTTCTGCAATGCCACTCAATTAACTTGGCCTCCAGACAATTGCCAAGGACTCTGCTGTGCTGTGTGTGTGTGCTCGGAGGATGGTGTTCACGAGGTACAGTTGTTCGCGGTGAAGGATAAAGGTGGCATTGTGCGCTCGCAGCGGATGGCTGCTTCTGAAGCTTTGATTGAATTCAAGTTGTTGAATGGAAATGGAGGTTTCCCGAAAGGATATCGCCCACGGAGGTGGCTTTACTGTTTGTACAATCGAATGGGATGTATTCTTGCAAGATGGAGGATTGCCTCCATAAGCATATGGAGGCGATATTCCCGTCATTGGGCATGCTTTTGTCTTTCCTATTTCTGCAGATGTTCTGATGCATGCTCCCAGAATATCGCCACCGGGCTTGAAGATCTCTGATGGCACACCATCTTCGCATGTGGCTTTGTTGTTCTTCAGTGTTTTAATGGGTGCGCCGACTTTTTCAAAGCTAGGTAGGCGGACACTGTCCTGACCAAGTCCGCTAAGCAGCTTACATACATTCGCAACGCCCTGCGAGTCGGTGGTGGTCCACCACATCTTTAATACAGTAACTGTCAGATTCTCGTCGCCCTCGCGACTTCAAGAGATCGTTGCCTGGCCAAATTTGGAGACTGGCCGTACGTAACGCTCCATCCGCCTACACTCGACCAGGTTATACGTATCTACGGCATGAAAGTACCTCCCTGTTGGGCTGCTGCCGACGCGGTATACGTCATCCAGATGATGGCTTTGTGCCTCTCTTCGCCTTGCGTACGCCACTGGAAGTACGAACCACGTTGAAGAATCTGAAAAGATCTCTGTTGTTTATCTCCTTTCACCAACCTCTAATCCGAACCAGTGTTGGGACTTTCACTACTATTTTGCGAAATTTTCAAATCTTACGGACCGCACTTTGTAAATTTGTAAGTCCCAGCACGGATTCGAACTCCTTTCCGACTCTTCATATGGACTAGCCTTACTAACTGCCTAACACAACAGCCATACAAAAAAGTCCTAACTCTTGAATCCAGCGGCGAGGTTCGCACTCACACTCACTTGTACGAAGGAGTACAAAGGAATTTATTTATTTCATCTATCGAGCTTAACTGTACCAGATTACTGAAATGTTTTGTTGTATATAATGACTGAAATAATTGATACCACATACAAATAAATTAACAGTGAATAAATAATAAATAAACAAAATAGTAAACTGTATAAAAAAGAAATAATGATAATAATAATAAATAATAAAAAGCTTATGACATGTTAGGAATTGATAATTTGAATTTCATTCTATCATCACATGATCCGCATGATCCACTAAAGGAGTCGCGGTTGTAAACCACGCACGAGAGATCTCCAGGCAACTCGATCCGCCGCCATCGACTCTAACTCATCAGGAGCAATGTCCAAGCGTAACCCGGCTAGTTTTTGGACTTGGTCCAACCACCTCGTCCTGTGTCTGCTAAGCGGTCGCCTACCTGATTTAATCGCATTCAACGCCCGCCTCGGAAGTCGTGATGATGGGGACATTCGTGCCACGTGACCAAACCACCGAAGCATAGCCCTTTCCGTTCGAAGAATCAACTTTGAGTTCCTCGAGCACTGCCGTGTTTCTCACGCTATTCCGGCGAGTAATTCCCACAACAGCACGAAGAAATCTCATCTCAGCAGCTTGCACTCGCGATCTTATTCTTTCGGTCATTACCCAAATTTCATGACCATAGGTGAGAGTTGGAACAAATACTGAGTTGAAAACCGCTAACTTGACTTTGACACCAAGCTCGGCCTTTCTGATTACAGAACTACCAAGCTGTGTCAAAACTTACCCAGCTTGACCAATCCTACCGGAAAGCTCAGCATTACTCCTTCCGAGATACTTAAACTTCTCCACCTGCTTCAATGGGACTCCACTAACATGCAGAGTGCATTGAACAGGCGTTCTGGAAATGACCATAACCTCCGATTTGTTCACGTTAACCCTCATTCCAGCATCAGCACATACGGCCACAAACCTATCGAGTGCGCGCTGGTGTTCCGTCTGGGAGGATGTGAGGATAACTAAGTCATCTGCAAAAAAAAGATGACTTACCCTCAACTCTCCCAATGTGAAACATTCCTCACCTCGGCTGCGCTGCAACATCCAGTCCATATATATGTACAATGAAAAGGAGAGATGACAAGACAGACCCTTGGCCAAGTCCAACGCCCACGGTGAAAGGTGTTGATTTAGCACCGTTTACCCGAACACAGCTGCTACAGTTTGTGTATAGACACTGAATGGCCCTCAGAAGAGGACCATCAATCCCATACTCCTGCAGGACACTCCAGAGTTTACCTCGAGGGAGTCGGTCATATGCCTTTTCCAAATCTACAAAACAACTGTAGATGGGCTTGGCATACTCCCAAGCCTTCTCAAATACCATTCTTAGAGTGAAAAGCTGGTCGGTTGTACTTCTGCCTTCTGGACGAAAGCCGCACTGTTCATCCCCCATCCTAAGCTCGACCATAGCTCTAGAACACGCTTCCAACACCTTAGTATAGACTTTCCCGGGGATACTTTAAAGAGATATGCCCCTGTAGTTGGAGCAATCTCTTTTGTCCCCCTTCTTGAAAAGTGGGACAATCACCCCAGTTTGCCAATCGCCAGGTGTCTCACCGCGTTCCCAGGCCACTTTAATGACACGAGGGAGCCATAAAACTCCCTCTTTACCCATTGCCTTAAGCATTTCTGGGCGGATATCATCCACACCAATGGATTTGCCAATTTTTAGCGATTCAATCGCCAAAATAGCTTCCTCCATCGTTGGACTATTCTCCGCCCCACCCAAGGCTTCGGGTCTGTCATCCTCAGTGCCCTGTTCGGGATTGAGCAGCTCCGAAAAGTGCTCGCTCCATCTGACCACAATGTCCGCCTCATTGGAAAGCAACACCCCATCTTTGGATTTGACTCCTTCGATGATGTTGAATTTCCTTCCTCTGAGTCGGCGAATGGTTTGCCAGAACACCTTTGATCTATGGTCGTTATGTCGTTTGCTCAATTTTTTTAATTAATTCTTATGACTTCCTGGAGTAATAGAAATGAAAAGCAAAGGTATATATGGGTGATAAAATGCAATAAGCCACTGAGATTAGAAATGCAAAAAAAAGAAAACACCCATCCACATTTATAGAAAATATTTGAACTCTATCTGTCGTACGATGAATTATGTCGGCCTGTGCATGTCTGTCTTTTTTCTAAAGCTTCTAATCCGATTAAGGACATACTATCAAGATTCCATTTCATTTTTTGAATGACTTCTAAACCCTTTCTAGACGAAGGAAGGCAGAGTTCATTAAGGACGGACAACATACAACAGAGCAATAATATTCAATAATCGGACGAACAAATGGCATGTATACAGATTTAAGAGCATAGGGATCAGGGAATTGTGCACAACTTCGTTTCAGAAACCCCAGCATTGAATTAGCTTTAGCTACTGCGTAGTCAATATAAAATGAGAATGTTAGTTTTGTGTCGAAAATCACGAGAGATCTGTAATCTCTGTTTTGCTGGAAATGGTAGATCCACATATATAATATTTATAGACAACAGGCAACATTATGTGGTAAACAAAAGGCGAGTTACACTTATTTACATCGACTAACATTAGTCGATTCATATTACACCAGTAACATTTTGCATTAACTTACGGCACATGGTGCAGAGGTAGTCCTTTTCGCCGGTATGCATGACCATGTGATATCGCAACTTGGACGCAGATATCATATGCTTCCCGCAGACGTGGCATGGGAACATTTTTTTCGGTTTCGGCGTCTTCCCTTTCCGCTTCTTTTTTATGTCCGCTTCCGACGTGTCGTCCGGCTTTGTGGCTTCGTCTTTTGTTGCTTCAGCTTTCCCCTCCGACGCAACGGTGTTGTCATTCACCTTTTTCACTTCGCTCTCGTCTTCATCCTTATTCTCATCTCCACCTTCGTCGTCGTCCTCGTCTCCTGTTCCAGATTTTTTTTTATTTTTTCGCTTCTTTTTATTGGGACCTCGAACGCGTTTCACTTTCGTATTTTTCGGCATATGAACGGCCATGTGAGCTTTGAGGCCATCTGCTGTGAAATACGTCTTCTTGCAAATCTTGCACAGGAACCGACCTAGTACACGAGGGAGTTGATAAGAGTCTTAGATGTTTGGACATGGGCAAACCTTGAGGGAAAATTTGTGCCTCAGCCGTTGTTGGCGGATCGGGAACGTGTTCAGTCGTCTCATTATTGAATACGTCCTCATCGTCTAAGGAGAAGTTATCCGGCTCAGGAAAGCCGTCGAAGATGTCCGAGGAGTCGATTACTGCAGATTCTTTGAGCGGCTCTTCAACTTTTGCTGGCTTAATTTTCTCTAAAAAAAAAACAAGTGTATGCATATAAATGAATGGTGCATAGTTTGGGCAGTGAGACGATACCTTTCTTGATGAGTAGTTCCTTAAGAGGTTTATCGTCTTCATCATCGTCATCATCCGCTAATTTGCCATCGGCAAAATCTCTTTGGATTCTTACACAATCTTAAGGATTTTCAATACGAAGGAAAATCTTCAGCATACATTAGACAATTAGCACGACTCAGGATTGAGGGAATCTCATTTATGAATACATTAAAAAGAAGTGGACTTAATGACTAACCTGAGGTATGCCAGACAATACCTCAATAACTCTTGATCGACAATTATCGATTTTGACTTGAAATCCGGGTTAGAAGAACCAAATGAATCCCGAATGATTTTAACGTATATAAAAATACTGTTAACATAACATAACATCTACGTGATATCCCGACTTAACTGACTCAAATAGGTATTTTGTGAACAAAGTTGGGTTTATTAAAGAGATCAACCTGAAATGAATCCATGTTGCTGTTGTGATATTTGTTCTTTTATTGAAAATTGAAGCTTTTTTGCTGCAACCAATTCTAAGAGCTTTGGAATAGCCCAGATTTTTAAGATGCCCCAACTTGGAATCTTGGTTCAGCTTTAAATATCATTGTTACAAAAGAGAATTTCCATTCATCCAAAAATGCACTATTAAACATTAAACATAGGAGAAAGTGGGTGTGGATTGGAGACATCCTACCGCGCGAAGACAACTTCATTGCGAAGTATGCCATACAAGGGAATCCACTTACAATGGCAACCAAAATAGCGAGACGATCTAGGCAACTATGGCGCGGGACAGTCGAGGAGCCATCGAGTTGGAAGGAGCTCAACCGCGTTGCACAACTCCGAACTAGATGGTGCGCAGGCGCAGTTGACATCATAACTCCCTCGAGGAGCTAAATGATATACGTATTGTATGGACCCATGTGTCCCCCTCCTGGGCCGCCACAAAATTAATTGAAATGGCCGCGAACTAGTGGCAGTCGGGGGTGGTGAAGCGCCCTCGTCCCACGCATCGATGAAACCCATTCACGGCACGCCGTTCGGTGCCAGGTGAACCGTAGATGCCGCACGAAATCCCTTTCGGATTAAACGAAATCTTTATCGCTCCACACCTTCCCAACTCGATTAGACGTACGCATCCCCCGACAAGCCAAGCCGCGCCGCGCCAATCAGCCCGGCCGCCCGTCCCTAAGTGAGAGCAATTTATTTTCACTCACATGCAATTAATCCCGAACACAAATTCATTGTGTGTGTCTTGCGCTCCTCAAAGTTAATAGAATTACCCGACGAAATTCAATTTATCTCTTAATTAAGTGGATCTACGAGCCAGCGTCGATTAGCCCCGCCAGAGATGCGGAGCGCATCGTCGTTGCCAACCAAGCGCCCCACTGTCGAACATCAGTTTGGTACATAATTCCTCTATCGAATTTCTATTATCGCTGTGTGATGTGTCCCTTGCCGGGACTGAAATTCTGAGGATTCCTCGACGCGACTGAGGGTGTGTGCGTGTGTGTCTGTATCCATTAGCCGAGCAATGAGTAAATGAATCAATGGAGCTCGACAGTTTCTGTCTGAATTGGGTACTTTCGGTGAGGACACCGAACAGTGTCACGCCATTGAGTGTAGTTGGCCAGGGGATGGCTGCTTGTTTTGAGGGCAACCGTATGCGTAAGCCAGCCACATGCTCACCTATCGTGGTTGCGAAGATGCGAACGACGCCCTGCAGGAGCTGAGGGAACCACTTGAGCAAAGCTCACAGAAACCCCCGCCGGGTTGATGGGCATTGACTGACTTTCGCTTTTGTCTTGTGCGTCGGGCTGTGTGCGATGTTGCTCGATTCACTGACGTTGTGGGGGATCACCCTACTTCCTTGTCTCTGCCTCACACGAATTTGCGTGCGATGAATGCGTAAGCAAATCTGGGGGTTCATGGATTCCATGGCAAATTGGATTGCCAATGAATTGGTGGCTGATTGGAGATGGGTTTTTGGACTTTTTCGGAAATGTTTGACTTGTTCTTCTGTTGCAGTGATTTATGGGTGTCCGTGAGGGTACACAAAGCGGCTGAGCAGCGTGGCGTTTAGTTTGGTGCCCGGTGTGACGACACATCAGAGGGCTTAGTGGCTGCGACTAGGCCACGTAGAAAGAAAAACTGTTGTAGTCTCCAGACTTATTTCACTCGGCATTCAGTCATGTTCTGGATGTCATGAGCTTTGGTTGAAACAGAAGCCATATCGTGCCTGATTTATCATTCCGTAAGTCGAGTGGTCACCCCTTTTCAACGCATATGACGTCCTGCCAAAAATGGGCATAGTTTAACATGCTCAGCGAAGAAAAAAGGAGCGAGCCTTAGTTTCTTCAAACGCGTCATTGGTGGGCTGACCGTCGCAAGATCAAAACATCAAAGAGCCCTTTTCACATGAAGCATGAGAACATTATCAAATTCCGTCGCAACGACTATCGGAAGTAATCGCACCATGTTTCCGGCTAATATAATAACACGGCAAAATTATCAAATTTCCTATCCGCACATTGTGTCTTGCTCACACACGCGTTAAATTCTTCCGATACCCAAGCCTGGGCGAGAGTAGACATTGATCCACAAGAATAAAGTAAATCAATGCAAATACGAAAAAAATAGAGAAACCGGGCGAAAGTTACTCGAAATCTACCCTGATCCGACTACGGTGACCCCCTGCTCGTCTTCGTCTCCCTTGCCAGCATAATCATCAGTCTAGTGACGGGCCAAACCGAAGCGGGTTGGTTTGAGATTGGTACTCTGCTCGGGCTACCTTGGTACTGTGAAGCATACTATAGACTTGGCTTGAGCCACCGTAGAAGAAAACACACCCAAATTACCGTCGCAATTGGAGACACAACCGCGAACAACGAATCCAGTCGTCGACGCATCGTGACCCTGGAAAAGAAGCCAGAAAAGAAGTCAGAATTCGTCATCTCAGACTTCGTAAAGTTCGACTATGCCAGTACATTGGGCACTGCATTTGCCGCTCTTCACAAATTCAACAGGCGACAGGACCGCCCAGAAGGTCCTTAAACTGTGTAATTCCATCAACCAGAACTTCAACGCTTACCTTCTTAAAAACATGCGCCGGCAATTGCTGTCACGAGGTGCTCAAGGCGTGCAGCGGCAAATTCACTCCCGTATTGCAGTTCTTGTACTACTACGCTATCGAGTGCTTACCGAGGAAGTTGCCCAGCTAATTGGCTCACGTTACGATGTACAGATCGCCACATTCTTTCAAATGAAACTCAGAGGCATCAAGTTGGCACAAGTAGTACAAACTACTTCATCGTTTCTTCTGAAGAACACCCCCGTGGTCGGAGTAGAGTCTTGAAAGGGAGAACTGGTATGGATCTCATTGAAAAATCTGTGTGTACTACTTCTACCGTCGTTGATGATAGCCTAATGCCCAATGAGAGCAGTTTCATACTTAGAAAATCGACGGGCTTCACCGCAAAACAGAACGGCAATGTACTTCTCGTAAACAACTGGCGAGCTCGGCTTTTCATTTTACCGTGTATTCACTTCGTCTTAGTTACTGCCACTCATTTTGACATAAATGTAAACCGGTTCAACTTGGTTTGGATGTAACTGGGTTTGACCCGGCTTATAAATTTGAGTTAACCCATCACTAAATGACTCACCGTGTGAAAGGGTTCATAAATGGCGTTAGAAAGATGAGACTTGTAACTAAAAAAAAAGATTCTCTGACGGTTTTGCGATTGGTTCACTCAGTCTTGTTTGAGCACACGTCAAAGATGGACTCCAAAAAAGCCTTATATTCTTGCCAAATGCGAAAACATAAGCCAGGCGACGGAAAATGTGAATAGTGTTTATGGTCAGTGGTTTGGTGGCGTCGATGCCCTTCCGATAATTTTGAATGGCAAGGATGCACGATGCTCTGGAAGACCAACCGTCGAAAATGTCAATGAAATCATGGAAACCGTTGACAACTAATTAATCTTACTATCTTACTATATTATGACTAGTAATAGTAATAATATATGATATGGGTGGCGCTACAGCCCGTAGAGGGCCACGGCCTAGCTTCTAGGCAACCACTCGTGTTGTGCGTGCTATTGTTCTATCACGAGTGTCTATCCACAGTTTTACTCCGACTCCGAACGGCCAAGTTTGAGAAGCTTTTTCTAGACAGTTGTACTCTTTGAGCATTGTTAGTGACTCGAAAGAGATGGGACCGTGAAAATTTTTTCTTGTCTTACCAGAAATCGAACCCAGACACCGAGATTCAAGTGCGTAGGGGACGACGCACATACCCACAACGTCACGGGCCGCCACCTATTATTATGACTAGTACTTAGTCAAAAAGCCCTTTTGCTTCAACACAGCTCCGTAACGATTCTGCGTCGACCTGATTATGCCTCGGCATCTCTCCACTGGAATCGCATATTACGCTTCATTCACCTTTTCATACAAAACATCCAAATTGGAAATGTTTCGAGTACTGACGGCATTCTTAACATCAGTCCAAAGGTGTTCTAAAGGGACTTAGGTCCGGACTTTGTGATGGCCGGTCAAGTACACGCATGGATTTTTGCTCAAAAAATGCTGTTTAGGGTTAATGAATGACAAAATAAACGGCATATTTTCCTCCGCCCATGGTAGCATTACATTTTTCAATACGTCAACGGACTGATCCTTATTCATTGTATCCACAATTCGATGAATTGGCCCAACGCCGTTCTACGAAAAGCATCCCCAAATAAAAATTGAACCGCCGACATGCTTAACTACTGGTGAGGTGCACCTGGAATCGAGTTCTTTGCCTCTTGGTCGTCGGACGTACCTTCTACCATCCTGACCAATCCAATTTATCTTTGTTTCATCGCTCCATAGTACAAATTTCCTCTCATTTACCGTTCAAGCAGCATGGGTTTCGGTAAAGTCGATACGACGTTTTCTTTGTGCCCAACATCAGTTTCATTCGCGCAAGTCTTCCGTGAAGTCCAGCGTCTGTCAAACGACGAGTAACAGCCCTCTTAGACACATTGCCCGTTTCATCCATTATTTCACGCTGGATTGCTTTTGCACTTTTCTTCGGATCCGCTTTTGATAGGCGGACAATTTTCCCGTCAATGTACTGTGTAGTTTTGCGTCGTCTTTTTTGCGAGGAACATTTTCCGTGGTGCCATATTTACGAAAATGGGAAATTGCACCAAATATCATCTTCTTTGAACAGTTTAACTGCGTTCATATGACTGACCCGCTTTGTTTAGCTCAACAATAGACTTCCGCGTGCCAGGTGTACAGCTCTTTTCTTTGTCCATTTCTTTCTTTTTGCTTAGTTTAAATATATTAATTTTCTTTATTTTTCTAATGTAAACCTATCTTACTATCTTACCAAAATATTTGAGAAAAACTTTTAAATATATATATATTTTTGATAATACTGTCAACTCAAGAACTCCAACTGATCAACTAAAATATGACTGTTATGCTGTTAGGCTTTTAAGTAATTTTAAATCAAAAAGTCACTGACTTGTCAAACTGTCCTGTCAAAGAGAGTAAGAAGTTCTCACTCCCACCTTGCTAATTCATATGACTTAAAATTTGAGAAGAACCATGAACAATCGCCTTCAGGGAATATATTCATTTAAAATTTCATACATTTCATCGGGATGGCCAATTCTGATCGCAAAAATGGCCGTTTACATGGCTCATGCAGTTGTTGAATTCTTTCTCTGGCTGTATGGTATGTGACACCGTCTTACAAGAGTAACCACCTGTTAATCACATTCACTAGAAACTGGGATATAATGTCACGACAACGAACACTATTAATTGTTACTGCCTGACCAGCCGCATTTTCGAAGAAGAATGGTCCGATAATGCCTACAGCCCAAAAACCGCTGGCATCACTATGCTATGAAATGGCGCAAAATTCAAATTTTGCATGATTTGTGGGACACCCTTATACAGCTGGATAGCGCCGTTGGTTGAGCGCCTCTCAGCTGGCGTGTGCTTTTGCCATCTGTCTCCAGTTGTATGCAACAATTTGGTTAATGTTCCTGTTTACTTGTCTGCGCCACTTTAGCTGTGCGCACCATGCCCTTAGGTCTAAGAGTCTAACACATTTTCGAGACCGTGTCCACATGGCCAGGCCCATAAGTGCCATCGTATACAGCCTGAATTCGCAGAGTTCTTCTGGAATCGTAGCACACACACAACGTTTCGAAACAACGAAGGGCTAGCTACTCCTGTGCACTGGAATGATCAGAGTCTTCTACAAAAACTGCCGCCTCTTTCGAGGGAAGAGAGTGTGAATAATAATCGATCACTGAAGCCAGGCAATGGTTCTTTTAATATACACAGTCGTGCAACGTCCTACACAAACTTTGATACGCTCTCAAGCGACAGCTGATCTCAGATCTCAAGGCACTTCTTTAAGAGACGGTGATGCACACTCGATGTGGATATTGAACACACAACACCCTTCCTGTCGCTTCAATTCTCTATATTTTCCATCACAGCAGTCCTGTTGTCACCTGCCCCGTGTTCGACATCCGCTGACAGCCTCGTGAAGCATACAATGCCACCCGCGCCACCCCCCCCGCACACAAGTGAGCACACTCCCCAGAGTGTGACTGTAACCCAAGTCAATGTGCTTCTCTTCAGTGCCAAGTGTCTGTCAGCTCCTACCTGCAGCCAGTTGAAAACGTCCACATGTCACTGTCCTCCTTCGCAGCCGAACGCCGGCCATTGTTGATGCATCAGCTGCCAATCGACAGTCCTCATCGAAACTGAAAGTGAACACGATACGATGCCACTCGAGGCGTGACACATGACACAAGTGTCAAACGTTCACCTCGAGTCAAGAAAGAAACCACATAATTGACTTCGTTAAGTGGCGACACGTTGCGTCCCGGGCAGCGGATTAAAACCTGCCGACGTCAGACATTCAATTAGAGCACATTCAAGAGTCTAAATTATTCCACATTACTGCGAAATCTGTCCTGTGCCATCTGACGCCCCCCCCCCCCCCCCACCCCCCCCCCCCCCCCCCCCTCCATTGACCCGGCACACAACCACCGCGGTGCACTGGCGTTAATGCGATTCTCATTAGGAGTCGATTGGAGTGAGAGGGTTCACGGCGCGCGGCGCGTAGTGCATGCAGACATCAAGGTCACGAGGAGAATGCCAAGACGTCGAGGCGCGTTCTGTCCTAGGTGGAGAACGTGGAATCCAGTGGAATTCTCCTCGTGGATTTATCGGAACCCAGTTACGTGATGGCTTCAGCAGATACATAAATTGCACGGCGGTTAGCTGGGGCCTTCGTCGTGGGGTTTCACGATGGCGCGTCCAGTGATTAGAGGGATTTGTTTCATTTTGATTAGTTTGCTGAGCTGAATTGTTTAACGCCGTTGTTGCACGCGCCGAGGACGAGGCGGCGGCTGAGAACGTTTTTAGGGCGTAATTGGATTGGGAAGCTCTTTAATTCCTTCTCGGGCGGCGCTACATGGTTCGGCAGCCATTAAATGAAGCTGATTAAATCGAACACATGATGTGCATCGCTCGGCATATTCAATGCGAATTTTTTTTCATGTTTTGTTAAAGGCCAAGGGCCAACTCTGGGTTGGGTGGGAATACATAAAAATCAACGGCCAGTGTGTAGAGGGTGCAAAACCTGCTTATGTCATGTGATTGCAGTCGTTACGTGGATTAAGGGCCGCAGAATGGGAGTGACATGTCGGCAATGAATGAGCCGAAAGCAAAATTAATCGAACTTCAAGCGCTGGCACACAATGAGTGGTTGTTGTAGGCGTGAGTCGCTATGTGATGGGCTGGAAAGTACACTTAATTAGGAAAAAAACTGGGACACATCGCTGAGTTCAACATTAACTCATTATTTTTTTTTTAATTTTTGGAACATTGAAATAAAATAGATTGTAAAGGGTGTCCCATAGCTTAGGTTAGGTAGTTGGGCTGCCAGCGAAATCGTCAACACACTGTTCTAAGTGTCTAAGTGTTGGTCCATTGTGATACCCATAGTCAGACTACTACCGCTGATCGACAACTCCAGTGATAGTGCCGTTAATTTGATCCCAACGGCAAATGGTGACAGGACCAGATTTGAAAACCCGATAAAAGCGTTTTAACTTTGCTTTCACCGGGACTCGAACCCTCTAACCAAGTGTTCAATATCCACATCGATTGCACCACTGTCTCTTAACGAAGTGCCTCGAAGCTGTAAACTGGGATCGGCTGTCGCTTGAGAGCGTATCAAAGCTGGCGCATGACTGTGTATATTAAAATAACCATTGTCTGGCTTCAGTGATCGATTATTATTCACACTCTCTTCCCTCGAAAGAGGCGAAAGTTTTGTAGAAGACTCTGATCATTCCGGTGCAGGGAAGTAGCTAGCCCTTCGTTGTTTCGAAACGTTGTGTGTGTGCTACGATTCCAGAAGAACTCTGCGAATTCAGGCTGTATACGATGGCACTTATGGGCCTGGCCATGTGGACACGGTCTCGAAAATGTGTTAGACTCTTAGACCTAAGGGCATGGTGCGCACAGCTAAAGTGGCGCAGACAAGTAAACAGGAACATTAACCAAATTGTTGCATACAACTGGAGACAGATGGCAAAAGCACAAGCTAGCTGGATATTCCTGTGAAGGGTGTCCCCAAATTAGCGGTCGATTTGTCGCCAAGTTGTTGACAACAGTGAACAACAAAGAAGCAATTAGACAGCTGTTGGGAACACTGAAAAAAAAAAAACCAATTTCACAGCTGGCTTAGTAAAAATAGAGCGTCACCCGGTGCAGTAACGCGTTTTTATTATTGAACACCATCGCAAAGCTTGACGGAAATTCCATACACAAAATGGTCGAATGGTGTTTCAACTTCGTCAATTGCGACGAGATCGATTGAAAAATTCAGAGAGACTGGATCAGTTGGAGAAGCTAAACCCACTGGTGGTCCAAAAACAAATGCATTCACAAACGTGTCACTGTTTGGGGCGGATCTTGGTCTGGCGACATCATTGGACCGTGCTTTAGTTGAAATGGAGCTGGTCAAGCAGTGACTGTTCTGATGCCCGATATCCGCGACACGATAACACAGTTTATTATGTTCCTTCGAAATTGGATAATACTCCTTCATGGGCTGTCGCTCCAGTCCGGGATGGCCCTTGGCCCCAGCCAACATGGCCATCTATTACGGCCTTGCTAGTTGCCTTCAGCTTCGCACGTTCAGCTGATCGAGGTCGTACGCCACCGAAGGCGTGGTATTCCTTTACCGCATTGTCCCTTGGAATCGAAGACTTTCCGGGTCGGAGCATTTGTGTGCATTCTATATGACCGAGACTACAGACTACCAAACATCATCCGTTCATACGGAACCAAAGAGAATACGAAGGACTTTCCTCTCGAGGCGACCAAGAATCTCCTCGTCCGCTTTCATTAGTGTCCATGCTTCCTGGGACTATCAGGGTCTTATATAGGGCTTTTTTCAAAGGTACAGCGATTGGCGAGTACGGTCCTTCGTTTTATCGCCGCGATGTTGTCATTTCATGCGTTAACTTCGGAGCCTAGGTAGACAGTGATGTTCTGCCCAAGTCGTCGGTGTTGGTGGACCTTTCTTGGCGACAGCATATACTTTGCCTTTCCCTCATTGACCGCCAGACCCTTCTTAGCCGCTTCCATCTCGATGCTCACAAACGCCCAACTAGCCTAGGTAGACAAAGTCTTTCATTACCGAACTTCTGATGATGGCAATGTCATCGGTATATGAGGGCAGTTGCACAGATTTGTGGAAGATCGTGCATCTGGTGTTGACGTTTGACGATCTTCTGAATGATGAAGTCGCCTTGTCTGACTTATTTTTTTGATATCAAAGGTCTCGGTGAAGTCTTTACCGATCTTGACGGAGGATCGGGAATTCTCCATCGTCAGTCTGCATTGATGTCAAAACTAGACAACGTGCTGTATAGCTCGCCTCTCTAAACACGGGCATACGCGGCCTTAATGTCCATCAATAGACGGTGAGTATCGACTGGAAACTGCTGGGTCTTTTCCAAGATTTGCCGTAATGTGAATATTTGGTCAAAGGTGGATTTCACTGACCTGAATCCGCCTGAACCCGCTGTTGACATAGGGTTTCAGACGTTTACCCAAGACGGCAGAAAATATCTTGTATGCTATATTCAGGAGACTTATACTTCTGTGAATCGCACAGCTTAGAGGGTATCCTTTCTTTAGGATTTGGCAAACTATGCTGAGATTCCATCCGTCGGGCATACTTTCATCCGACCAGATTTTGCAGATGAGTTGGTGTGTGCATTACGCACCTCTCCAAAACATCGCCAGCTGCTTTGAAAAGTTCGGCAGGTAGTCCATCGGCAGGATCAGACGTGTTGTATTTTAGTTTGGCGATTGCTGCCGTAACTTCACTGAGGTCGGGAGGATGGAATTCTTGTCCATCATCACCTACAATGGACGAATTGTTCTGCCTGGCAGCGGTATTTGTATAGTCTGCAGAGGTGATCTTTCCTTTTTCGCACCGACAGTACTTCCACTACTAAGTTCCCATCCTTAAAAGCTGTTTGAGTACACAACTGGAAATCGCAGTATTAAATCACTGTGATTTAAAAATCGCAATCACAGTTGTACTTGTGAATATAAAATCGCAACTTAGCCCAACTCTAGCAGATAGTGCCGTCTAATTGGATCCACAGCTCGGATCTATCGATGTTGTCATATTCTGGGCACAGAAACTCAGTTAACGTCGCCCTATACATGAGACCATCAACGACAACGGTGTTTCCTTCCCGAAGGAAATAAGGTCCGATGGTGCTGCCGTCCCTTAAACCAAACGAAGCAGTCAGCCTTTGTGGATGCATTGATGCTTGGTCGAACACTTGTGGATTGTGTCAGCTTCAATGACGGCAATCTTTCTTGTTCACATGGCAGCTGCGCCAATGATGGGCCTCGTCCAAGAAGACAAAATCCGGATTTCCGGCCAACAAATAGCGACCTAATGGTGCTGTCTGCGGCTTATTTGGATGAAGACTAAAATCCAAGAGGAAAATAATCCCCGACAACTCTCTGGCGATGCCCAATTCAGCTTATCGGCTTCGAATCGACATTTCTGAGTCTTATTCCTAACTGGCCTCTACGGCGGCTATGGTTTCTTCATTTCGCATCAATCTCGGTCTGGTTGTTGGCTTAAGGTCCAAAAGAGTGTACTCACGCTCAAACTTTGCCACGGTGCCACGAATTGTTTGCACACTGAAGCCATGATGATGACCGATCTCATGACGAAATTCGCGTACCGTAACATTTTTTCGATAATTTGCGCACGTTTGGCAATTGCGAATCGATGCACGAATATTCTGTCAACTGAATGTCGATGCTAACATTGACAGCGGCTGAAACATGACAATTGGAAAAACTATCATTGCTATCTGGTCACTATTTATAAAGCTTGTTTGTGCTCAAACTTAGTGTTAGTTTAAGAAATCTGGTGATTTCTCGGCCATTTTTTCCCACTTTTTGCTTAAAAATTTATGGGAATGGTGTCTCGGGGGGAGATTGGACGAGGATTAAACCCTCCCTAGGTTTCATTCCAGTTTTCACTTCATCTTAACCCCCTCGTCTGTCTCTGTACAAGACATCTTTGAAATCGTCCTTCCCGTCCTCAGATCCAGCACAGAGGCAACACCATCCCTCACCGCCTTCCACTCTTTTGTTAACCAACAACAAGGTCTTATGATGTATGCCCCAGCGTCACCGGTTATTCATTTACTAAGCGTTCGTGTCCACATTCATCTTCTGTACGTACACATCCACAGACTAAGGCTAACACGCTGCTTTTCTTTCTTTCCAGGTGAACCTTAACCCACGTGGCCATATATCAAGAGCAACTGTCAAGAGGGTCTTTTGACGCGAAACGACACGCATTAGCAGACCCACACAGTCGCGCCCGGATTCAATTATCCAAGAGTCTCACACTCCGCCCAGCTGGCAAAGCACCGTCCGTCAGCAGTCAGCAGTTGGAGCACACACAGAAGCCAGAGATAAAACCTAAATACTATCCGCACAGGGAGGCAGTTGAATGAATACTCAAGCGTCGAATGTTGTCAGATGATGTGGGCAACTCAAAATGACAGAGAACCCCCCTTCGGTGTCAGCGGCAACAGCAGCAGCAGCAGCAACTACCACATCAACGAGAACGACAAGCCCACCCGGCACAATCAAGGCCTCCAACGATGATGATGATGGTAGCGTGCGACGAATAATTCATGAAATCGATTTGAATCACAGCAAATTGGATAACGCACTCGCGCTACACGCCGACGATGGTCATGGCAGGCGGCAAACCGCTGCCATTCACAACGGCACTGCGAAGGGCCACAGCTCCTCGGATACGTCGGGCGCACTGAGTTCGGTTCCAACAATTAAAGATCCATCATCGTCGTCGTCATCGTCATCGCCTCCACTGAGCGGCCGGAGTCCACGGAGGGACGACGACGGCATCGAGTGTACGGACAGACGGCAAATGGACGAGTCTGTTTCCACACAGCGTCAACAGGCGCAGCACCAGAGAATGGGAAGTGTGTCGGGCATGGCTAATTCGCCCACACGTGTGCACTTGTCGCCGCTTTTTGTCGGCCAGGCGGCTGATGGCGGTGCCTCGGCGAATGGCGGCAGCCGTCAGGTTACCGCGCAGGACGTCGACGAGGTGGCCAAGTTGTTCGAGGAGAAACCGGAAGCATTCGAGAAATGGCTGACGGAGAGGGCCCCATCCGAGGCGCTGTTGCGTCTGCAGGATTTCATCGAGAGCCGCCGGCCACCGAAGAGGGCATCGGTGACGTCGGATCTGTTTCAGCAGTGGATGCAGTCTTCGCCCGTGCAGGTGAGTGTCCATTCTCCTCATTTTAGTGTTCATGACGCAGAATGGTTGACTTGGGCTCGAAAAGGCATCTCGTTCTCTCCGAGCCCGAACGGGGGTCTCGATCGATAACACCAGCGCTTGGCTGTGCCTTGTGTTCGCCGAGGAAACCAGTTGCATTTGGTTGAGAAAGAACCAACTCGACGTTCATTTAAATTGGATTGAATTCGAATGGATTCGATTGGATTGTGGGGGGAAGGGGAGAATGTGATTATCATCCCCCTTCATTCGCTGGCAGCACAATGGGTACCATCTGTTGAGCTGCTTCGGTTATTGACGCTTTATCGCACAAACGCTGATTAAGGAGATGAAGGCGATACGGAATGTAAAGCGGGAGGAGATTTGAGAACCCACTGGAGAGGGGGGTGTTCGCTTAAGTAATTCCTGACAGACGTGGCTTTTCTTCACAGTCAAGTGGTGGGATTTCAGATGTTCGCAAATGCGTTACAACTGTCGTCTGATTTTGATCATTTTACAGCGGATTTGATGGCTTTTCGAGATGACACTGAATTTGAGCGATGGCGCACGGGTGTGCTTTGAGGCGACTGGTTGGTGGGGGCTTTAGGGGCACAGGACTGCGAGTCAAATCACATGATCACGCTTCTGATTATGCGTCAGGTAAGGGTTTTTGACAAACAAACGTTGTCATCAACTCCCAAGCTCGTTTACAATGACATCCCAGCGGTCTTGAGACCAGTTCGTTTCGCCTGTTCTTCAATCGCCGTAAAAGCCTCCACGACGTTGGACGTTGAGAACGCGCGACGATGTCGATGTCATCTGCTTACCCCAACAGTTGGACCGACTTGTAGAAGATAGTGCCTACCGTGCTTACAGCTGCCCTCCGCACTATCTTCTCCAGTACGAGATTGAAGAAATCACACGAAAGCGCATCTCCTTGTCGAAATCCAGTGCAGGTTTGAAACGGCTCGTAAATCCTTGAGCCTGCAGGATGCATCGCTTGGTGCGACAAAACCGGTTTAGTTTTGCCCGGGATCCCGAATTCGGCCATCGCATCGAAAAGCTCCTTGCGATGATTGCTGTCGTATGTGGCTTTGAAATCGACGAAAAGGATTTGTCTAAGCTTCTCAAAATTGGCCGTTCGGAGTCGGCATAAAACCGTAGATCCCTTTCACTCGTGAGAGAACAATAGTACACACAAAACGAGTGGGTTGCTGAGAATCTAGGCCCTGGTCCTCTACGGGATGTAGCGCCACCCATTTTATTATTATTAAATTATTATATTGAAGTCAAAAGGATCATTATCCCTGTCATTAGAATCCGATCCAAATGGTGTGATGAAAGTTTGCATCATAGCCAAAGCTAAGAACCCATGTCATCCGGCAGGTCTTGTGTTGACTACAAACGTACTTTTGATTGGATTGGGCGTAGTCCGTTACATTGTCCCTCTGACTGGGAATATTGAGGAATTAAAGTAGTCGAAGGTGACACGTGGGCCCACCGAACAATCCACCTGACGCCGCATCAGTCCTTCCTTCTCGAAGAGCATTGTAAACCCACTTTAGTCAAACCTAATCGTCCGGGACTCTGTGGTAGATTTCCCCCCCATCGACATCAACAATGCGTTCGCATGCTTAAACCCGCCGCAATATGAACTCAGCACTTTTGCCAAAGACCCTACTTCAGGTAACGACGCAGTTACTCAAAACCTGCACCTCTCGACAAAATGATTCATTCGAAGTCGAGTCCGTTCCCACAGTCACCCCAGAGCAGCTTTCAAATGTCTCAAAGGACGAAGTTATTCCTTTTCCAATTTAAATGCAAAATGAACGTCAACCAATTTGAACTGTAAAATACCCCGGCATGGGTGGCACGGTCTGCACCCCGTGCGGTACCTATTTTCCCACCGAAGCCAGGTAGGAGCAAAGAAAGGATAAGCCCTTCCATAGCGTGAAATGCTCATAACCGCACACAAAGAGCACCGAGGCCCGCACTTCGCTCATGATGTCGGATATCTGGCATGACAACGGCACTCGCTTCCGAAAAATAACCCAGCCAGCCAACAAGCACTCCCCTTTGTTGTGCGCTGCTTCCTTTCTGCTCTTGAAATATGCAAACTTCACCGGAACAGCTGTCTGTCCACGACGAGGAGAAGCTCACCGCCCGCCCCAGCCGTTCCCACTGCAATCCAAGCCAAACGGGGGAGGTGCGCCCAGCACACGTCCGTGGTCGGATGGAGAGTATCCAATGCACGTTGTGCCGAGTGCATGAATGCACGAGCATCCACAGAGGATGGTGGATGGATAACTCTGCGGGCGTCCAGGCGCACCGCAAGCACACGGACTCATCCAGGATTTCCCTGTTGGACGGGCAACAAGGAAAAGTTCGTTCTGGCTGTACCCACGCGCCAGAGCCGGGATTAATTAAATGTCCAAAGTTTTTGCAGCAACCCAGCCGTGGAGCAGGGCATTTGCATTCCATCCTCAGCTTCGCTGCGTTGCCTGATGGTCGGGTCGATGGCAAGTAATGCCGTCCCTCCCGAGAAGGATATTTCCGTTTCAAAGACATCCTGACGTGATGTGCGGAGTGCGGTGCTCTGAAGGAGCACCACTCACATGTCACGAGTCAGCAGATTGTTGGCCCTTCAACATTTACGACGTCTGAATGGAGTCGCAAATGGAATTGGAACGGGGTTCGGTAAAGTGCAGATCTATGCACGTACTCTGATGCAAGGTGCATGCGTCATTGGACTCGAAGTGCATTTGTTCAACAGTGGTACTTATCACATCTCGAGCGAGGGAGACATTCTCATCTTGGAGCGGGGGTTAAGTAAACCATTTCTGATGAGAGTCAAAAGATCAACAGTGGACAAAGGTGGTGGGGTGGGAGGGGAGGATACTGCAAAGTGCAGTGAAGTGCATTACTTATCCCATCATGTGGGCAGGATTACATGGACGACACGAGAGGACTCCGAGGGAAAGGACTATGATTGCATAGCAATGACATGGTAAATCCTTGAATAACAGTCCAGCGGTAACCCCCTTAACGTCGAGTCAAAAGGCAGATCTTTGCCTTCCAGAGTTGTTCGTGTCGACGAGGGTACGCGCAGCACATTCCTGTTGAAACTATGATGGACTGATGGATCGATGATAGATGTACCTTGAGACGTTCGTAACAAGCCATGGAGTTAAAGTCAAGCTCTCAAAGAGGGCTAAATACCTTGGCGTCATACTCGATGCCAAACTCATTTGGAAGGACAATATAGAGGAGCGTGTAAAGAACCGTGTAAAGAACCGGGTAAAGAACTGTGTAAAGAGCCGTGTAAAGAACCGTGTAAAGAACTGTGTAAAGAACCGTGTAAAGAACCTTGTAAAGAACCGTGTAAAGAACCGTGTAAAGAACCATGTAAAGAACCGTGTAAAGAACTGGGTAAAGAACCGTGTAAAGAACTGTGTAAAGAACCGTGTAAAGAACTGTGTAAAGAACCGTGTAAAGAACTGTGTAAAGAACCGTGTAAAGAACTATGTAAAAAACCGTGTAAGAACTGTGTAAAGAACCGTGTAAAGAACTGTGTAAAGAACCGTGTAAAGAACTGTGTTAAGAACCGTGTAAAGAACTGTGTAAAGAACTGTGTAAAGAACCGTGTAAAGAACTATGTAAAGAACCGTGTAAGAACTGTGTAAAGAACCGTGTAAAGAACTGTGTAAAGAACCGTGTAAAGAACTGTGTAAAGAACCGTGTAAAGAACTATGTAAAGAACCGTGTAAAGAACTGTGTAAAGAACCGTGTAAAGAACTGTGTAAAGAACCGTGTAAAGAACTGTGTAAAGAACCGTGTAAAGAACTATGTAAAGAACCGTGTAAAGAACTGTGTAAAGAACCGTGTAAAGAACTGTGTAAAGATCCGTGTAAAGAACCGTGTAAAGAACTGTTTAAAAAACGTGTAGAGTACAGTGTAAAAAAACAGCGTAGCGTGCGTCGCTACAAGCGTAACTATATCAGCGCATTTGACACATAAGCGGAGTGCGCAGCAAGTAGGGGCGGATAGTCGCACCGTCTATAGCATCACCAACGAGCTAACAGGCATACACCGCTCTCGATGCAACGCCCGGTGAAAAGTCTACACGGTTCCCTACTTATTTCGGATGAGGACCAGCTCAAGCGGTGGAAGGAGCATTTTGCTGCGGCATTGAACCGTGCATTCGCCGACGATATGCCCCCAAATTCAGATAAGTTGCCCGAACGTATCACAACTCCAAGTAAAGATGAAATCAAGACCGCGATCATATCACTCAAAAACAATAAAGCGGGAGGACTTGACGGAGTAAAGGGCTTGTAAAAGCTCCACAAGGACTCCGTCAAGGCCTCCGCGCCAACAACAGCGGTTGAGCTATTGCACCCACTAGTGGAGAGAGCTTTGGAGGCTGAAAGCTGCCCAGAAGAGTGGAAGAAAGGAATAATCGTCAAGCTTCGTCAGAAAGGAAACCGAATGCAGTGCGAAAATTGGAGAGGTAAAGGTATGCGTGCTTCCTGCGGTTGGTAAGATAATAGCCAAAATGGTACTAGGGCGAATAAAGGAACGCCTGGAAGGCACACTCGATGAAGAGCAACCAGGTTTCCCCAGTGGATCCTCCTGTGTCGACCATATCATCATCGAGCAATGCTCAGACTATCGGTAGCCGCAATAGGTCAGAAGTTAGTAAAAAATAGTGTCGAAAAAAGCGTCGGAAGAAGTGACCGGAAGTAGTTTTAATTGGTAAATTGGCCATATCTAGGAGACGGCTCTGTTGTTTGAGATGCAGTTTGTTGCGTTGGATTCGGCATACAATGGAGCTTCTTCTGTTCCCCCATGGCAAGTGAAAAGTAGAGAAAAATGTCGGAGAAGGTGACCTGAAATGGTTTATTTTGCAAACTCGGTCATATCTCCGAGACGGTTTTGACTTGATTTAGATGCGATTTAGGTTGCCAAAGATTCAGAATGGAAAGACGCTTCCTTGCCGATACGACCAGTAGAAAGTAGGGAAAAAATGTTGGAGAAATTGAACTGAAATGCTGAATTTTTCGAAAACTATGCGTTTTTCGGGATTTTAAGGATAAAAGCGCGTTGCAAACACGCTTCTTTAGAGCCATCAACCATGCCGCCACAATCATCATCTGTTATCCATCGATTTCGAGAAAGCTTTCGACAGAGTCATCAGAGAGTTTATTTGGCTTGCAGAACAAGCATCCCAGATAAGCTTCAAGGCGACTTGGAACAATGGGTCTGAGTTACATGTACAGAGAAAAGTTGTCCGAAGAATTTGTGGAGTCAGGCAAGGTTCCATCCTATACCTGATATTGGTGATGTGCTTAACTCTGCTCTGTCATCGAGAACACAAGGAATTCGAAGGACACTTTCATCCCACTTACACCATCTTGACTACGGAGACGACCGCGACGTGTGCCTACTCTCTCATGGGATTATGGACCTCCACCAACGTCGTGGGGCTGAAGATCAACTCTTCAAAAACAAAGCTACCATGCAACGCACATAACTCTCTCGTTCAAATAGGCATTGCTGGACAAGCGGTTGTGAGCTTCCAATACCTTGGCAGTATCGGCAGGAACCTAAGCAGATGCACAAGCAAACCGAATGTCTGGAGCTAGGTCAGCACTCGGTATGTTGTCCACAATATGGAGAAGCAATGCTTTTGGCTTAAACACCAAGCTAAGACAAGTTTCGCTCCAATGTTGAGTCCGAGCTGTTGGACGGGTGGCAGCACTTGGGAAGTGACCGCCATTATCACAAGAAAGCTACAGACGTTTGTGAACTGGTGTTTTCTGGGCGAACCGTATCTCAACGCATCCCACGAGATAGCGGGCCAGGAACCTACAGGCACCACTATTCAACGACGCAAGTGGCAATGGATTGGTCATACAATTCGAAAAAGGCCGAGAAGCCAGTTCCATAGCAGAACATGCGATGCAGTGAAAACCGATAACCCCAGATTGTAGAATAGTGGGTGTCGTCAGAGAAGTACATGGCGCAGAACAGTTTAGGAGGAGTCCTGACAGCTGGGGAAGGGGGTACAGGATCTAAGTAAGTAAGTAAGTAAGTGTTCAAACGGGCCTTCGGCAAAACGTGGGGTCTCAAATCACAATGATAGCAAGACCAACCTTGCCTTACGTTTCCTTAGTATGGTGGGAGGCATAGTAGCAGGAGTACAGGGTGGGCCAAGCACAAGTTTCTTTTTAAAAATGCAATAAAATGAACGAAACTACGTTTTTTTCCACGAACTATGACTTTATTAGCGGTGCGCAATGTTGGAGTTGAAGTCCAAAGCGAGTTGTATCAAATAACACATCTTTTTAAGCAGAATATGGTTTGTTTTCGGGGGGAGGGAGGGACTCAGGGGACTCGGTTGACTTTTTAAATCAAAATATTGCTCGAATCTTTGCCATTTCGAATGAAATATGCTTACTTTCGATGACTTTTCGACAAGGATAACAAAATCCATCGAAACTTAAGGAATATCCGTTTTCAGACCGTCAAGAGCTTACGGATTATGTAAATAAATACGATATTTTTGCATTGACGCACAAAATGAAATCGAGCGGCGATAAAACGCTCGATGTCGCTGGTCACTGGCCAGCTAGACACCAGCAAAACGAGAAAGAACTCGTTCAGGAAATGTCTTCCTTGCAGAAAAGCCAAAAAGGGCCGCACTGTGTGTGATGTGGGACCGTATTGTTGTGCTCCACATCCGCAGCTTCGATTTGTGGCTTAACTGACTCCTTATAACTGAACAGTCTGATGAGTCCTACATCAATGAGGCTTCAGACCTGGGAAGTCTACGCTGTAAGGGAGAGGGTTAAGAAGTGCACATACCCGCTCAAACTCGTCAACTTCGATGGCATCTATCCACGTAGTCGCAGCATGTGGGAAGTTCCCTAAACGAACTCGGTGAATGTAATTGGAACAGGCACCCAGAGATCGCGCTAGATGGGGCTGAGGCTGAATCCGGCTGTAGTGCCACACTAAGAAGCACCCTCCCTCGACATTTTCTTAGTCGTCATCGTCTTCGACATGCTCTGGCGCCTTTGCTATTCGTGGGCACTGTGCCAGCGGAAATCCACCATCAGAGCTATCTCCATCTTCCGACTAGACTCATTTTCATTAGCCTTTGGCAGTCGAGTCGACGGAAGCCTTGCTTAGTTATCCCATTCCTCTGTGGCCATACATTTCCATTCAATAAAAGATCAATCATGGCGCCTTTGCGATCATTTTGCTGACATAGCCAAGGTAATGCTCATAACTTCCACATTCGAAGAAGTACTTAACCACTGATTTGGGTTTACTCGACTGGGGAGCCCACAGTTGTCACTGGTCCCACCAGAGGTCCTCTTTCACCCGCATTACCAGCGAATTAAGTCGCATTGCCATGGGAGTTGTCTGCCGGGTTACTCACGCTTCGCCCTTAGCGATCCCAACCCCACACATTTTGTCATCCGTACCGAAATTAAAAGTTTTCAAAACTGTGAAGCCCTTGAAGAGTCGTCTCGTTGTGGCACACTTCGCAACGGAACCCTCGTCTTGAGCGCACACCGCCACCCACACCCGGTTTGTGTCTGCCGCAATGAATCCCTCTGTTATTTGTGAAGTAAATCTTCATCTATAATGTTTCGAAAACAATTTCAAACACCGCCGAAGCCCCTGGGCGCACAGAAGTGATTTATTTCGTGTTTCCCTTCGCCGGGGCGCCCATAACTCGGAGCGCTGGGATCATATTTCGGTAAAAAGTTGACACTCGAGGGAGTAATTATGATGTTTCCTTTCCTCAATAATGGCCAAATGGAAGGAAATGTTTGCTGTGGAGTCAAAAAAAATGAGAAATAATTACTTTTGTCGGTTTTATGTTGCGCGGAGCACATCGGTCTCAAATGGAATCGAGTTTTGAGTTTGTGCCCATGACTCATGGAGTTTGAAGTTCTTTGCGAATTTATGATCTCCCTCTGCGATCCTGTGGTAAGGACGTCGATTGGAAGCACCTCCGCGTGGTCTAAGGTCTTATTAGGTGCTTTTTCTGAGCTACTGATGACTGCATCTGAACACACAGTGGAGTGCTTGTACGGCGGTAATTGAACAACCGCATAATTGGGCAACAAAATGCGACAAAAGCCTCAGTTCAATTAAAAGGGTTACACTGTGCTCGTACTCTGCGCATCGCGATGCTTTGTCCAAGGCGCTGACATGGATTATCTTGGCTTTGAGAACCGCTGTGGTTTGTGGCTTATTCGAATAGACCTGCGACTTCAGAAAACCCCACAAGAACAAGCCAAACGGGGTCAAATCGCACGATCTCCCTGGCCACTGGCCAGTTCACTTCCACGTGTGATGCTGACCATGGCTCGAGCAGAATTTGTGAGCTGTGTTGCAGGTGGGGCCGTCTGTTAAAACCACATGTCGTTGTTGTCCATATCATGTATCTCTGGCCACATGAAGTCGGTAATCATCGACTTATAGCTCTCGCCCTTGTCGGTGATGGCCTGACCAGCGTCGTTCTCGAAGAATAATAGAGCGCCAGCAGCCCAAAATCCACACCAAACAGTAACTTTTTCGGGATGCATTGGACGCTCTTGGATATCATGTGGATTCTGGATTGTTGACGTACCCAATACTCATCCATGCTGAAATGGACCTCATCGCTGAGGAGGTTTTTTCGATGCAAATTAGGCTCAGTCTCCAACTGCTCCAGAGACCATTCAGCTAACACACGACGTTGTCTATGGTCGTTTAGCTTTAGCTGCTGGATCAGTTGATTGATTTTGTACAGGTGCAAGCCCGAGTCTACGCCGGAAGAAAAGGTCTCTCGTAACCTCCCAGCTCAAGGACATCGAAGAGTCGAGGGACAGCCAAAAAATACGGGACGTAGTCCTCCCAACTAGCTTTAGAGAAGTCGACACAGTCATTAAAAGACTGAAGAACAACAATGCTGCAGGCTGAGATGGCTTACTATCAGAGCCGGTGGCGATGTTCTGGCAAGCAGCATGCACCAGATCATTTGTAGAATTTCGGAAGTCGAAAGTATGTTCGACGACTGGAAAATCAGCGCCATATGCCCCATCCACAAGAAAGGCGATTCTACCTCTTGCAACAACTATAGGGGTATGTCCCAAGGTCGACTATAAGATCATGTCCGGCGTGCTGTGTGAACGTCTAAAGCCGTTTTGCACTAATCGGCACGTACCAGTGTGGCTTGCGGCAAATCGTCTATAGACCAACACGACCTTGGGCAAAACTGCACGATCGACAGCCCGGGGCAAACGTAAAGTCCACAAACGACATCACGGTGGAGATCCGACGTAGAATCGCCCTTGGCAACCGGAGCTACTGCGGTTTGTCGAAACAACTGGGCTCAAAACTCCTGACTCGAAGGACCAAAATGCTCTACAAAACCCTTATTTTGCCAGTCCCGCTATATGTAGCCAAAAGTTAGACTGTTTCGCAGAAGAGCTGTTTCTTTGCAAATTGAAGCTGATTGTTGGCGCATTTCGTCTGCGAGGAAGGTGAATGGAGGAGAAGACCCACCCGCGAACTCTACGAACTGTACAAATATGTGGAAGCAGCAAAAATCTGACGACCGTACGGCTCGGCCACATCGAGCGCATGGACAACAATGCTCCAGCAACGAGGGTCTTCGAATACGAGCCTCCTGTTTCGAGAAGAAGCGCAAGACCGATTCTCCACTATAAAGACCAAGTAATCGCGGATGCATGACAGCTTTGTCCAGATGATTGGAAGCAGCGTGCCCTGCATTGGTCGCTGGCCTGATAAGTAAGTGAGGCTCAAAATTCGCCAAGTTGTGGGCGGCGAAAGCCCGAGTTCTTGCGAGCGACGTGAAATCGACTGCCTCGGATTCTCCTGCACACTCTCACGGACAGCGACGATGTTTTCGGCAGATCTTGCGTGTCTTCGACGCACGAATAAAATACAGGGTGGGCCAAATACAAGTTTCTTTATAAAAATGCAATAAAATGAACAAAATTAAATTTGTTTCCATGTATTATGGCTTTATTAGTAATAACAAACATTCCCATTAATTATGAAATACGACGTCGTTCTAGTGTCTGCTGGCTTCACAGTAGCGCATCTGTCAGCCAAATTTGCCAAGACCTTGTTGATGTTTTCAGGCTGCAGCTCACGGATTGCCTGGGTGACATTGGCCTTAAGTGCTTGTCCATAACATCGGTCCTTCATGGTTCCCCACAAAAAAAGGTGCAAAGCGGTCAAATCGTAGCGCCGAAGCGACCAATTGACATAGCCAAGACGGTCGATAACACGATTTTGGGAATTTGCTGCGCAAAATAACGATTCTGACACGGGCTGTGTGGCATGGGGCGCTATCCTGCATGAAGCAGAGGTCGTCCACATCCATGTTCTCAATTTCAGTAAAAAAAATCGGGGAACATGATTCTGAAAAACCCACCGTTAACCGAATCGTTGTTCCCACCCAATGATGCCACCACTCCACAATCCGCACCAAATTGTCACTCTCTGTGGATGCCCACAATAACATGCGGGTTTTCCGAGCCCCAGATGAGAAAAAAATCGCCTCGTCAGAAAAGATGGTTTTTCGCCCAAAATCGTTGCTCAATTCAAGCTGCTCGAAGGCTCAAACTTCGAAGCGATACCGAAGCGGATGGTCGCGCGCCTTCAATTTTGGACCTTCTAAGCGAATAATCCGAGATCTTTGTGCAGAATTTTTCTCCTCAGGCTGGTGCGTGAAATGCTACGCTGTTGAGGTCGATGGCGAGTTGATGTTCGTGAATTGAGTCTCACACTCTCGGTCACAGCAGCCACATTCTCATCTGTGCACACCGGACGACGACGGGTAACATGGGTTTTGTCCACTAGCACACCAGTCTCAGGAACTTTTTGCACAAACTTGCGTACGGCAGGCCCGGTGGGTGCTTCATTTCGGCCAAAACTTCTTCTTTTCAAAGTACGCACTTTTTAAGCTGAGCAGCACAGCACTCTTACTTACTTACTTAAGGTGGCGCTACAGTCCGAGGTGGACCTGGGCCTCAACCAACAAGCGTCTCCAGCCAGCTCGATCTTTAGCTAGTTGTCGCCAGCTTCGCACGCATAGTTGGTTGAGGTCCCTTTTGCGTGCGCCACCTCAGTCGCGGTCTTCCTCTACTCCCTCGGGGGTGGATTCGAAGGTTGGTCATTGGTTTCCATCTGCTCTACATGACCTAGCCATCTCAATCGTTGGATCTTCACTCTTCTGGCTAAGTCGATGTCGCTAAACAGCCCGTATAGTTCGTCATTATATCACCTCCTCCACTCACCATCTATGCAGACGGGACCGAAAATCACACGAAGAATTTTCCTCTCGAAGCAACCAAGAGCAGCTTTTGACAAAGTCCATGCCTCCGCACCATATAGCAGGACTGGGGGCGATTAAGGTCTTGTAAAGCGTTACCTTGGTTGTTCGAGAGAGGGCTTTGTTTACCAATTGCTTTCTTAGCCCAAAGAAGCAGCGATTGGCAAGAGTTATTCTTCGTTTGATTTCAGCGCTGGTGTCATTCTCTGAATTGATAGCGGTGCCTAGGTAGACAAAGTTTTTGACTACCCCAAAGTTATATCTGTCTGCTGTGACGTTCGGACCGAGACCTCGGTGTTGGGTGTCCTTTCTCGTTGACAGCATATACTTGGTCTTACCCTCGTTTACCGCTAAACCTATCTTCGCGGCCTCCGTTTCAATACCCACAAAAGCGCCATTGACATCACGCTGCGTTCTTCCAATAATGTCAATATCGTCGGCATATGCGAGTAGTTGGACGGACTTCTGAAAGATTGTTCCTCTGGTGTTGGCGTTCGAGTTTTGAACAATTCTTTCAAGAACGATGTTGAAAAAGTCGCATGACAGCGCGTCGCCTTATCTGAATCCTTTTTTGACATCAAAGGTCTCGGTTAGGTCTTTACCGACCTTGATGGAGCAACGTGCATTCTCCATCGTCATCCTACACAAACGGACGAGTTTGGTAGGGATGTCAAAACTAGACATTGCTCTGTATAGCTCGTCTCTATAGATGCTGTCTTAAATCGATAAAAAGGTGGTAGGTATCGATTTGTTGCTCCTGGGTTTGCTCCAAAATCTGCCGCAGTGTGAATATTTGGTCGATGGTGGATTTTCCTGGCCTAAAGCCACACTGGTATGGATCGACCAGGTTGTTGACTAACGGCTTTAGCCGTTCACACAGTACGGCAGATAAGATTTTGTATGCGATACTTAGGAGACTGATGCCTCTGTAGTTGGCGCAGATCAAAGGGTCTCCTTTTTTATGGATCGGGCAAACAATGCTGAGGTTCCACTCATTGGGTATGTTTTCCTTCGACCATATTTTACAGATGAGTTGGCGCATGCTCCTTACCAAATCATCGCCTGCGGCTATAAAACGCTCGGCGGGTAGGCCGTCAGCTCCCGCAGCCTTGTTGGATTTCAGTTTTGATATGGTAATCCTCACTTCATCTGGGTCGGGTGGACGGAATTGTTGATCTTCATCGTCCCTCTCATTGGGGTTGAATGGTTCGTTCCGCCTGACAGCGGGATTTGGTTCTTCGTCGCCGTTATACTGTCTGCAGAAATGGTTTCTCCATATTCTCCGCACCACAGCACTCACTTTAGAAATAAGTTTTCACTATTTCCCAACGTTGTGCAAGCGTAAAGCGATTCATTTCGTTCCGCGGAGGTATGACACTGACTTCATGTCCAGATTTCGAGCGGGAAGCAGCTGTCATTGTCAAAATAGCCTATAACTCAAAAAGAAACCACTAGATGGCCCATTTTGACAGATGACAGATTTGCAACTGGCAAAGTTCGCAAGTCCCTATTGGAAGACCCATTCACTTCAACTTACTTTCGCAACCGCAAAATGGATGCGTCTGCATAAGCAACTGCGATTCAAAACCGCTTATTTTGCACTCGCTGGGGTGGTGGGTGGTGGTACAAGCACCGGCGATTAAATAAGCGGTTGAATAATTCATAAATCATCATGACGTGTTAAGTCCCATCCCTTCGACGTTACCTGCTCATTTCCATCCAAAACCAACAAATAAACAAATGCGTTTCAATTATTTAATCATTAATCCTGCAGCGCCTGTTCGCCGCTCTACCCCGCGTGTACAACGGACAACCACAAGCGCATACATATGCTAATTGTGCCAGTAAGTAACGTAGCAACCGCTAAAACAAGTGCTTGGTTGCGGACTCGCCGCACCACCAACCGCAGGACACAGTCAACAAATGCGGATAAACAATATAACCAAATTTCATAAGTGTGGCTTTGGTTTGATCTCGTTTTGATTTAAATCAATATGTATGTATGCACATAAATTACGGACCGTGACGCAGATGGCGGGCCGACGCGTTTATCTCCCCCGCATATCGACACGGTGGGTCGGTGGCACGGTTGCATGGTGGCATGGTAAGACCGCTGGCAGTTCCCAGTGTCCTGCGCGGACTTCAATTGAAAAACATCATAATTCGTTGTGACTGACGGCTGGTGAGGTGAGGGTGACGATATTAATTGGTCCCCCTCTCCGCCACCCGCTGTCGTCACGGTACGAGAACAAAAACCGATGAATCGCTGAAGATGACATGGCGTTTGTGGTGGCTTTGTGTTCGCAAATAAAAATATCCTGCTCGCCGAGCTTTGTCGAGTGTCCCCCAGAGAGCGAGAGAGACGCATCTCCGCTTACGATGCTTGGGCGGTAGGGTGGCCGTGTGGCGTCAATAGAAGAGCCCCCATTTCCCCAGTGCATGACAACGTGACTGAAAGCACAGCAGCACCAGAGAACGATAGAAAAAGAAGAACGTTGCGATTTATGGACAATGCGCCGTTGAACACCTCCCTAGTGGTCCCTGTACGTCCCTAGACAATGCCGACGTGTCTGACGTGTACTCGCGGCGGCTGGGGACAGTTTTCTGTTTCCCATTGATTTTTTTACACTCTACACGGGCAAAAGGGGAGAAAAAAGGACTTACTCTGATTAATGGGAAATCTGCAGCAAAATGAAATGCAAAAGAAGCTCATCTCGGATACAAATGCGATGTCAGCCACTTTCTCACATAAAAGTCAGTCAAACAGTGACGAGTGACGAGGGGGGAGAGCGGGCAGATAGGAGACCAAAAAAAAAAGGGTTAGACAGCTGAAAGGACACGAGCGGGAATCGCAGCTCTCAGCCTTCCGCTCGTAGAATTATTTTACGTTAAAAAGGGATTTTCTTCTCTACCAACAGAGGGTGGAACGACGACGACGGTACAAGTTATTTGTCGTCCCTTCGAGTGGGGCCCCTCCGCATGACATTTAAATAAAGTGTCAACTGCAGGGATGGATACTTTATTCGTTTACACTTCCTCACATTCTGTGCGGATCTGGATCTGTGGGTGTTTGCATTTTCGTATGCAAACTACTGGGGGCACTGAGTGCTTCTTTCATCTGAGAGGTCCATCTTGTTGTCCTTTTAGTCGTTCTCTCTATTAGCGCTCATTCCGAGTCAGCTAAGCGGATGATTGGGACGAGAACGAAATAAAGCTTGTGTGTGTGTGTGTTTTACAAGGATTAACTGAGATCTAAGAGTTTTGGAGCACAATTGGGTGGAGCTGAGAAAAGGATGGCTGCAGTTATGGCGGCAAGTCTGTCATCATTTGGGAATCCAGTTCAACTGAGTTCAAGGTCGGTGATGAGGCGGTCGCCAGACAGTGTCAAAAATCGATGCGATTGGGATTAGCTTTGGGGGGTAACAAACGTCGCAATAAAGTAGATCATAAAGAAGTTCATGATTTCGAATGCAAGTCTCACCAATAAGGGAACAGAGAAACAGCAATCGGACGGCGAACAATTTGAAATGGGGAACGTAGGCCGAAATTGCTGCAAATGTCAAATGAACTATGTTCTGGGCCACTTCGTTAAGTTTCGTTCATTTTTATTTAGACACTTGGGGCGAAATAAGTTGTTCCTTACATGTTTAAGGAACTGCGTTCTGGGCCACTTCGTTAAGTTTCGTTGAGTTTCGTTCATTTTTGTTTAATCACTTGGGGGCGAAATAAATTGTTAAGGCACTCCGTTCTGGACTACTTCATTAAGTTTCGTTCATTTTTGTTTAATCACTTCGGGGCGAAATAAATTATTCTCTGCGTGGTTAAGGAGCTCCGTTCTGGACCACTTCGTTAACTTTTGCTGAGTTTCGTTAATGTTGAGACTTGGGAGCGAAACAAAGTCTTCTCTACGAGGTTAAAGAACAATTCTGCATCATTCCGCTAAGTTTCGTTGAGTTTCGTTCATTTTTGCTTACTCAAATGGAGGCGGAGTAAATCGTTCTCTACGCGCTGAAGTGTCAATTGGCGACTTTATGACGCTTCTCGCTGTTTTTCGTTAAGTTCTAATGCAACCTGCCGACATGTTCATATGTTTGAGCCTTTAGAAGGTAGAAAGCCTCCTCGGAAAATTCATTAGATTCGTAGATGGGTTCTTTGATACTAGTAACATTCAGGCACTTTTAACTGAAGCCTCGTCGCGGTTTTGTGTGCAATTGGAGATCTCAGTGTGGCATGGTCCACTAGCTTATAGTACCAGGCCTCAAGCATGCTCTATTGGACAGCACTTGAAAAGGATAACAACTGCCACGTCCTCAATCCTGGATGCCTGGACGACTTCTTCCCTGAATATACTCCTCAAAATTCCACCGCCAGCGCCCAATACATCGCTGAAATGCGGCAAATGTGGAAGGAACTCCTTTCTGTGCAGCCTATCATGGTTCACAGATTTAGATCCATGCCCAAAGACACCGATCTTCTGGTGCCAAAGCTCCTCCTCGATAAGAACTTCTAAACCAACATCTCCTTTCAATCTGGAAGATTATAGATGCACATTTCGTCCCCCGCATAAAACTGTAAGTCCCTTCCACTCGTGAGACAAGAATAGCACGCACAACTCGAGTGGTAGCTTCTAAGCAAGGCCCTGGCCCTGGCCACTCAAATTCGTCCCCCTTTGCTAGACGATGAGAGGATAGTAATATCGAGACTTCCGAGGAAAATGAGGAACTTCCTGTGAAAGCACATCTTCGTAGAGCTGGAGGACTTAAGCGGTGTTGAACTGGAAAATCTCTTAAGATTCACATGTGGATCTGGGTGGTTTTAGGGATAAAGTAGGGTTCACGGTAGTAAACCATTCCCTAGTAGGGGCCCAATGGACCGATCACGTTGGTCTAAGTTAGTCACGGCAATAGGAAAGGTAGGGCACTCAATTGCCTGCCTACCTACATAACATCGATACTGAATCCGAAGGTGCTCGTGTCGTCAACTGGTGATGATATAGTTGGACCCATGCATGTGCTCATCGAGGCCCCAGTCATTCAAGCTTATCCTTGCAGCTTGCACAACTATGCCCCGGCATGCACGATTACCGGTGGAAGATATGATCGAAGGATGGAATCTCAGTATTCTTTGAAAGAATCCACAAGGAAAGAGACGTCACGTGTGTACGAGATCTCTTCTGTGGTATCCTGGAGCCAGAGCCCAGATCAGCATTCACCACCTATTCGTAGAGCCGCATGCGACGAGCTATTCACCGCAGAGTCTGGTCTTACCTCTCAAACACGTCAGGTTGTGCAGAATGACGATGGCGAATTGCTCTATCAAGGTCGGTCAAAGGCTCATGTCGAAAAATAATTTAGACAGGACGACGCGCTATAGCGACACACAAGGACGAAGAAGATTACGGCCGCAAGACAGCCTGGTCTTGAACTTGAACCGTAAAAAAGGGAATGCAGAACCAAACCCGATGTAGAATCGTTCCTCCAGAGTGATCATCGACGCAAGACAACTTTGCCTTGATGGGACGATAGAGAATGCATCTGCTCAAGCTCAGTCTGTAAGTATGTTACTGAATCAAAGCTTGTCAACGTGGCTAGCTATTGATGGATATTTCCATTGACCAAGGACTGGAGACGGTCTCCGGGCTAGAGCTGTTAAGGACTGATCCCCTTCTAGCCACTCTCGCGACGGAAACTTATCCATTTTTACACAAAAAGCGTCTCAAACAAACGACGAAATTCCCCTTAATTCTCAACGCAATAAAGCCGTCGAGCTTCCATTTTTTATTTAAGAAAAAAAATAATGTAGCTACAAATTATGTGAATGTAAAACTAAATATGAGGCGTGTTCAAGTTAATTAGGGAATCACAAGAACAACCAAAACGTGAGTCACGCGACACGTAAAAATGTCCAGAATGCTCGCATAAAACGGAAACAAGCATCGATTTGTTGTCGAAAGGGTGGCGTTGAGGCCACGGCTCTTTCGCGTGATGTCATTCATTCAATAGGCAAATCAACCTTAGCACTGAAGAGAGATTGTATCGGGAAATAAGGAATTGCGATTCATGAATACAGACCTGGGACTAGTTTCCAGTGCAACCGCTCGTGTGGAGGGGACTCACAGTTTTATGCTGACTCCAGATGGCACGAGTTTGAGAAGCTTTTTGTAGACAGGTCCATGCTCCTTGAAGATTGTCAGTGACTCGAAATTCGGGGAGCCATGAATTGTAAAAGCCATTCGTGCTTATTAGTGAATGCGGACATCCTGCGTAGGAATCGACGTACCTGCCCCACGGCCGACCAGTGTCAAGAAAATGACAGCTATTAGGAAGATATGACTACTAAGCGTGCATAAAGTTTGACATTATTAAAGAACTCACTCGAAGATCTCTCTTACATTCAATTTAATGCCAAGACTGGATTTTTGGTTTCGTCTAATCTCTTATGTCTCTACCTTTACAAAGAACCCAATTTGTGCCCCGGATTCGGCAACCCTATTCCAGGCACACACATCAAATGGAACCGTCATTCAAGACTGTATTAAGGCGTCGTTCTCTCCACGGGCGTCGCAGAAGGTTTCATCGCTTAGGCCGAGCAAATTTAGGTGCTTGGCGAAGGTGTAGTGGCCCGTTAGTACGCCGGAAAGTCGTCTGCAGTCTTTTCCGTTAAGAGATAACAAGAGTGCCGCGGTCTTCTTACAGACGTTTAGGAGCATGCGCTTGGTTTTTCTGCATTTTGGAGTCATGCCAAATCTCAATCATGGAAACCCTAACCGAGGATGCTGGTTCTCCCAGCGAAGGTTCGGTTCCTAGGGGTCTCTCTTCTGATCTTTGTCTAGCAAGTCCATCGGCGATCTCATTTCCCCATGATCCCGTGGTGGGCCGGAGCCGAGATAAGTTGTAGCGACTGTCGATCAAATTCAGAGAAGATTTGCTTTCCTGGACTATCCTGGAAGTGGTTGGTGATTAGACGCCAATTATGATAGGAGCTGTGCATCCATGCATAACATCGTGTTTGTGCACAACAAACGTTCGTCTCGTTATGGTCGAGATATGAGCCGATATGTGTGAAAAAGTCATCGAAAATTACCATGTTGGAATCTAATCCAGGAAGGAGCCCCTTAGAGGACTTTTAAATGTTGGTGGATTATGCCCGATGAGTGGAACCTCAGTATCGTTCGATCCGCAAAAAACGAGACCCCTTCAACTGCGCCAACTACCGAGGGATAAGTTTGGCGAAAATGGGTTTAGCAGTGAACGAGGACAAAACGAAGTACATGCTGTCAGCGAGAAAGGACGCACAACATCGACGACTCTGCCAGAACGTCACCGTAGGCAGCTTTAACTTCGTGGTAGTTCAAGACTTCGTCTACCTCGGCTCCCAAGTAAACCGTACGAACGTTTTGATGAACAAATTTGATTGAAATGTTAAGCATAAATGTTGGTTGGCTGACTGAGTCCAGAGGTTTTAGTGACTTCTTCAATTTTCCCACAGTAGGATCCCATATTTTTGACGGTCTTCGAAGTCACTGGCATTTCGTGAACGCTTTGTGCTCTACTGAAGAGATCAAAGCGCCCTGGTGGGCCGTGGAGTACGTGGGCCATATCCAGACGCCACAAAGGAAACTTGAGCTTGCCTCTTTTATTATACTGTGCAGCGTCGAAGCAGGCCCAAATGCCACTAGATGCTAGATCTCACGCCTGATCCCTCTCACAAGTATGTTCATCTGCAGAGTGGCCCAGCCGAAGATCCAGTGTGTATGGAAGGACTTCATCTGTCACACAAGAGACAGCCGCCCAGCAAAACCAGCCTCTAGGGAGCACACGGGCATCCATTCAGCACTCACAACTGGGGCAGTGACCGGCATGCCGGTACGTAAACTACTCTAAAGAGCGTCGACTCCAGGCGTCAGCACACCGAGGGACGTGCTTACATCTTCCAGATTTCCTTCTCGCCACAGGTCCAAGCCACAGGGGATGCCCCGACTAAGACGAATCACTCGCCAGCACATACCTACGCCGACGCTGCGGAGATAAATCCGCTCCAACCAAACAACCCCAGGCTCGTTCCACGTCCATATGTACATCATCAGAAATCTGTTTCATTAAATAAAGCATTCCGCATCCTTTATCCCGAAACAGTCGATGTGCGCTCGGTCGCCCAGCGGCAGGCAATGCCCAAGGCCTCCTCTCAACGCGACTAAGTGCTGGTCTCGTAGTGACCCACTTGAAGCTCCAGAGCCTCCAATTGAATGCCGAACAGACACACACAAGTGTGGCACATTTTCTTATTTATCATCCTGCCATGACCTGCACACGCACACCGACCCAAGAATGTGGGTGAGCCACTGGGCCACTGAGGTGGAGCGGAGCCATAGCGACGGATGTATTAAAACTATGAAATGGAAACCCACTCTCGCGTGGCTACTGTTGAATGCGGGGATGTGTAACATAAATTTCCCTTATTTAGTGCCCAAGGATGTTGTGGTGGGTGGCGCGGGTGTATCTGTCGGTCAGTCTGGGGAGTGGGGAGAGGGGAGGGGGTGGGGAGTCAAACGCCGACGCAGTGGGTGGATACTTGAAGACGAGCGATCTGAGGGGAGCACTCTTATTCCACTGAGTGGTTTTTGTGGTACCTATTATGCATGGAGAATTTATTGCTAATCTAACGGTAAGAGAGCTGTCATAAGGGCTCTGTCTGTGCACCATACTCGTATCAGTCTATGTTCGATTGCCGATTGATGGGGCTTGCAGTGGGCTTTGGGATATTCATGCTTCTTATTCAGTCGAGTTGTGAGGATGTACTCTGGTGATTTTCCATCGTTCGCTTTTGTTTTGGGAGACGCCAAAAATACTCCGAAATGTCTAGGTTTCCTCAATCGATGCGAGAAATAATTCAGACGCTGTGATTTGGCTTCAATCTACGAGACCAACACCCGTCATAAGCTTGAGTATTACGCTCATATCCGGTCTGGTGCGCCTAAGACCACACTGAATCACTAAACAATGTCGCAGAGTCATTTAGACTCGCTCGAAAACCGACGTACCGTGTCGTCTTTGCCTCTGTTTTATTGGTTTTTTTTTAACAAACGATGCTTAAGTGAGCTAGCCAATTGCATTCCTCCTCTCCCGCAATACCCGTCTCGCCAGGAATGCGCATCAGTTTGCCATTAAGCCGGCTTTCGGACGCACAGTTAAATCTAGAGGTTCGTTTTTCAGCCGCACTACACGAATATGGAATGCTCTTCCCAGCCCACTATTGCCAAAAGACTACAGTCCACAGATATTTAAGACCAATGTGCACAGGTCAGACGAGGTCTCCCACTCTCCCTCTGTACCTTCGGCTCGTGCTGTGCTTGACACTTCAGGGTATTAGTAACCCCTTGAGCACGAGCAAATCAAACCTTATAACGCATCAAATCTGGCCTACGCTCAACTGCCAACACTCACACTGCCTAATCAGACTGAGCAGGAGGGCCACTTAACTGCGAGACTCCCAGACTCCCCTAAATGTGACATCGCCTTCCACCAGTCATCCAGACATTAGGCAATACCTGTGCGGCCCATGCTAGCCTGAAGCTGGACCCCGGAGGGAGTTCAACGCGAGTTCAAATGACGTTATTTTTCTGGTTGATGAATCCATTTGAAGCAAGGCCTACCGAAGAAAACAAAAGTCGAGGACCAAGCTGACTGCCTTGTGGGACACCATTGATCGTGTCCAAAACGAAAGATATGAACGATGTGATTAATTGTTAATTGTGTCAATTACTTCGATTCCAATCCAAACAAATAGGGGACCCAGGTGGCAGCCTTGTGGAACTCCATTGTGTTTAGACGTACCCCGTGAGTTCCAAATTAGCTTCTACATGCAAACCAAACCCTTCTCCACTTAAAACCAATTAAAACCGGGCCCCATTGATATTCCCACCGAATTGCTGTTAATTTTTTTTATCACCCCCCCTTTCAGCGCTCCATCAACGGTGGGTTTTGAAATTCAATTTCACGAATCCATATCGTCACCCGAATCTACACCTTCCTGGCAATCGCCATTAGTTTCCTCCCTCCCCGGCCCAGGAGCCCCACGAATAGCGCACACATCACCAGTCCCAGCCCCAGCCCCAGCCCCAGGCCGAGCCCCAGGCCCGGCCCCGTCCCCGGCCCCGTGCGAAGCAAATAAAGGACAAGCAATTTCGACACGCAATCCCATTAAATTTATGCCTCCTTTGTCCCATTTCAGCTCGAACCAATTCCCTGACCCAATGACATGCCGCCGTATCGTGGTTATCGCCGACCAACAACCCGAATGTCGCGCGATGTGTGCCACTGTGCGGCGGTGGATTCCATTCGGGGTCGATAAGAAAGCCACCGATCCGATTCAAATGAGGCCCGAGGTGGCGCGGCGTCTCTTCTTGGCGTGTGCCTGCCTCCACCCTGCCCCCCTCGCAGGGCGACCGCACGACACGAACACAATACACAAAAAGGCCAGCTCGGAAATCGAATATTCGTAACTATAATCGATGCATAAATAAAAGAATACCTACGTGCATGCAAACATGTCGATAAAGAGGTGGCAAGCGCCCGCAGGATGTCCTCGTACGCCGCGCCGCTTCGTGGGGGGGAAAAGGGAGCAGAAAATCGAAATTTATGCACCGCTCGGCACGGAATGTATTGAACGAGGCGGTTGTGCTGGGCCCCAAAGGATACAAGGCGGATTAGGCCAGTGCGGCGCAGTCAGTGTTACGTTACAAAGGACGAGAAGCTGCAAAGTGAATTGCTTGCAGATCCGAGGACACTGGGACCGGAGGAGGAATAAATTTAAAGTCGACTTGGGGATCCTGCGACAAAAGGACATTCATTCGATGCCCGCCTTTCAATTGAATCCCTTCGGAAGTCTTAATTTCACTTGTATCCTTGCCGCATTTAACTTTATTCCTTTCGCCTTCGTCCCACGCTCTGCGGCTTCGGGGGCTGGGATGAGGCGCACACACTGACGAGATGGTTTGGTCTCTGATTCAAGTTCGTCTCTCCGCAGAAGGGTTGCTGCCTGCTCCCTTTGATTCGTCAAATTCTTCTGCTGGCCACCCACTGCCTGCGTGTCTACGATTCCGGCCGCCGCCAAGGACATTCGTAATTACGAGGCTTTGTGGCGGAACGAGCACGATGACAGCTTCGAATTACTTAGCCCGCTGTGTGTGTGGCCTGCGAGGAAACGTATCAATTTGTCCAGATATTTGCCATTACTCGGTGGGATTGGGTATCATTTATGATTGGCACACAATGGAGCAGGACGGGGCTCATTGGCTGTGGCAAATGGCATTTCATTGTGAATGGCGATTTCGATGCTCGCTGATCTGTATGTTTGTTGAATGCCCTTTATTCGTGAGGTCACCGTCAGGGGGATGTCGAAGTCTTGATGCGGTGCCCTTTGTTTGGACTGGAATGGGCTTAATGCGGGTGACAAACTCAGATCTCAGGTCGATGAGGACACCAATTTGTGTCTTTTGTCTTGAGTCTGTTTGTCAGCCGATGGTGACCATTCTTCAACGAATACACGCAGCCAACGAGGTAGCCGCCACGCTGTTGTCGTCACCTCTGGCTTCAACAGTGCTTTCATTGGCACAGAAAATTCCCAACATTCATCTAAGCAATTTTGGTTTCCTGTCAGCTTGACTTTCGACTAAAGGCAGATCGACTGACTTTATGAAGCTGAAATACTGTCTCTCTTGGTGTGGTTTGGGGTTTAATCGGCAGATTGACAGGTAGGAAGCGGAATCCGCCGTGCCCGTCAACCGGGCGCCATTGTGATGTCAGTAATGTGGAACTTTGGCTCAACAGCTCCTCGATTATCGTACAGTTGCTCCAAAGTCTGTAGGTATCTTGATAGGAATTATTAGGGGAATGCTAGTGTATCGTATCTAGGCCAAGACTCACCAGTGAACTACACTGAACTAGATGAACGAACTAGTTCAATAAACAGATTTGAAATAAACTGAGAGCGAAATAAAGTGAACAAGCCTAATCATATCCAATTCGTTTCTTAGGCTTTTTCGTTGCACTGGAGCTACAGTTTTGGGTTGGAGAGGAACTTGTGCATCTGCAAGAGGAACTTGTCCACTTGTGTGATCCAACTTCGCTTAGGTTCGGTTCGTGGGTAGACGGGCGAAAGCCATGCTCTGCTGCACCCACTGTGAGATGTCCTCTCTGAACTCATACTTCGTGCCCGTCATGTTTGTGTGTTGCTCAGCCATCCTGATGCACTTATAAATCTGAAAAGAGACTTTAGTGGGGTTTTTGTTGGATACTGGAGGCAGAGCCGGCCCGAACAAAATGAGCGCTTAGTACAAGATCTAGGGTTGGCGCCCCCATTTGGCTGTTTTCGAAGCATAAGTCGTTTTGACGTTACTGAAAGTCTACCTCTATCAAGACGTTTGATTTTACTGAGGTATCCCCGGTAGGCCTAATCCTCGAGACACATGCGATTCGATTAGGGATGAGAATGTTGAGCCCAGAAAGTGGAGCAAATTACAAAAGAAAAGCGAAGTGGACTCGCAAAATGTGAAGCAGATATTGACAATAAGACGAAATATATTCCACGAATATCCGGTGGCAAGCTGTTTTGGTTTAATTTTGCTTTCCCATAATAAAGGGTGTTTTTTAGAGGTATAGACTTTTTTTAAATTGACATGAAATTTACTTTATTCGAAAGGTAATCTTCTGGCTTTATATGGCAAAAATGATTTCTCGCATATAATCGCCACGGCTGGCTCGGACGTAGTCTAATCTGGAGGTCCAATTTTCGATGACTTCTTCCAACATTTGTGGTCCGAACTTTATGTCGATTGGATGAGTGTTTCGCACTATGGTGCAACTGGCATATAGGCAATCACTTTCTCTACCGAAGATGAGGATCCGACTGCCACTGTCTGGTCGTATGCTCCACTCAATCGATGATAGGCGAGAATTCCGTTCCCCCGATATAGACGAAGGCAAGATAGCAACATCTAGACGGAAGTCTAACAACATACAAGTTCATCTACGTAGCTTCTTGTGCGCGACGGCTAATGTTGTCCTCCAAGTGGTCAATCGTTTCATGCCTATCGACTTCACATATCAACACAGAAAATAGTCAAGTGGCGTTAGGTAGGTAGGTAGGTAGGGTGACTGCATGACTAGAGCAGGACATCGATGACTTAGGGTCTTATATAATGTTAGCTTGGTCCTTCGAGAGAGGGCTCTACTATTCAATTGTCTCTTGAGCCCTTGAGAAACAGCGATTGGCAAGAGTTATTCTGCGTTTAATCTCGGTACTGATGTTGTTCGTACTGTTTACTTGGAAGACGAGATAGACGAAGTCCTCAACTACCTCGAGGTTAAAGCTGCCTACGGTGACGTTCTGACCGAGTCGTCGATGTTGTGCGTCCTTTCTCGCTGACAGCATGTACTTCGTTTTGTCCTCGTTCACTGCAAAACCCATTTTCGCCGCCTCCGTTTCAAGAACAGCAAACAGAACGCTGTGTTCGCTCAATCACGTCAATGTTTGCTAGCAATCGACTTTTCCGACTTTCCGAAGTAAATTTGTATCCCTATTTCCTACTCGAAACTATGACTGAATTCGTAAACGTCAAAAAAATGCGCATCGCGTACGCATCACTGCCTTTGTGATGCTATGCAATGATTTTTCGATGTTGCGATGCATCACGATAATGTGTGATGCTGCTTTCATATGACGTTTTTGAACGCGATGCATTGCCAAATGATTGCGATTAAGAACGCTTGACATTGTAGTACTGCCTTAATGCTGCCTTTACACACTCAGCCTATACCTACCTACCTATATGAGCTGTCTTCGTGATGAATACGTTTTCTTGATGTGTGCATCTTGCACAGATGGATGAGCTGGCCTTGCCTTGAGGTCCTGGAGGAAATGTTCACTCAGTGCTCTATGTCTCAACTGGCAGAGGTAGTGGAGAGTGTTCTCTTTTTCCTCTTCGTCGCCGCAGCTTGTCCATATGAAGTCGTTTCTAGTCCCATTTTCATTTCGTGGTACTTGGCATGACTAATGCCAGTTAGCGCTCCAACATTTTTCGCACTTTTCGGTTCTTGCACTGCTCAACTTGGACCATAGCATCCAAGTAGTCTCGCAGGTGGTTAGAGCCAAGTAGTCTCGCAGGTGGTTAGAGTTGCACCTTTTCTCCATGATCGTGCCATCCACTTTCTTCTTGACACTCGCAAGGGGTGGTTTGATGCAAAGGATTGCCTGGGATGGCCCGTTTCCTCGCACGTGCCTTAAATGCCGGCCATGTCCCTGTGACCTGGGACCCAGCGGAGAGTAATCGAGTGCTGGTGAGAACCTAAAGCTCTTCGCAGCAGCAGTCGACTTGACTGACTGTTGCCGAAATTACTTGAATCAAGTGGAGGTCCCTGTAGTCGAGGAAGCGACCGGAAAGATATTAATTTTAGAAAAGCCAACAGATGATAAAGTGTTGTTTTTTAAAGGCTATAGGAAAGTTTTTCAAGAAAAAAAAAACGCATAAAATTCAGAAAAATGCATGAAATCTTTATTTGTGTCGATAGTACGGTCCATATAATTTAATGTTTGAAGATTATTTCATGCAAATGTTGACCTTGACTGCGCCTCAAATGGTCCATCCGCTTAGTCCAATTTTGGCATACTCTTTCAAACATTTCGGCGAATAAATGCTTCAATGTTGTCTTCCAATGCGTCAATTGAAGCGGGCTGGTCTGCATAGACATGAGCTTTAACATAGCCCCACAAAAAATAGTCTAAGGGCGTTAAATCGCACGATCTAGGCGGCCAATTGACCGGTCCCGAACGTGAAATAAAATGTTCACCGAACTCGCCCCTCAATAAGTCCATTGTTGCGCGTGCTGTGTGGCATGTAGCACCGTCTTGTTGAAACCACAAGTCAAGCTCTTGCATTTTGAGCAAAAAAAAAGTTGGATATCATCTCACGGTAGCGCTCACCATTCACAGTTACGTTACGATTCGCATCATCTTTGAAGAAGTACGGTCCAATGATGCCACCAGCCCATAAACCGCACCAAAGTGTGACTTTTTCTGGATGCATTGGTAGCTCTTGCAATGCTTCTGCCTGATATTCACTCCAAAATCGACAATTCTGCTTATTTACGTACCCATTGAGCCAAAAATGAGCTGACCATAAAATGGAAGAAGCGCGCGATGAACTTTCTTTGATAATAAAATTCAATAATTTGCAAGCGTTGTTCGTTTGTAAGACGATTCATGGTTAAATTATAGACCAAACTGAAGATGTTTGACAGTGAAACAAAACACGCAACGGGCGTCAGTTGTTTAAACCAGTGTTGCCAAAAAGATAATAGCTAAAAAATCACTCTTTATTACCATTCTTCTTGACAGTCAGGCGACGGACAGCTGCCTGCGAAAGGTTCTGGTGTTTGTAAGGTCTGTGGAATGATCTGGAGAGTGCATACTTGACATGAACATGTTTAAAAATGTCCCTCCTTAGGTAGGAGGATTCAAAAGCTGAGTAATGTCTTTCAGGCTTCTGCTCAACTACGACTTCTACATAGATGAACAAGCAAAAGGACGCATTGCCGCCTGCGTTGCCACTTGTCCATCGCTCAAGGGAGCTCGGTAGTCTTTCGGATCACCCCAAATATGCTTGGAAGTCTTCGCCTCTTGAAAACTTGAGGCTATACCTTTTAAACACCTTCTGGCGTCGTAACGCCGACTCTTCCTCTTCTTTGCAACGGCACACCTTGTTCCCGCGACAAAGCTAACCAAAATCATCTACCTGCCTGCGAGCTCATTTCCTCGTCGTTCACTTCCAGAAGTTCCTCAATTCATGCTCTGACACGACCGTCGCTGGTCTCAAATTCAGCGGTTTTTTGTTTGTTTCCGCATGACAAGCCCACAATACGCCTCACCTACACGCGCTCCAGATAATTGCGAATTGTTTACCGTGTCGCAACGCGAACATGCATTATTCCCGCAGCTAACATCCAGCCACGCCGACACATTCCGTCAAGCCAACTGCACTGCAAGGCAACTGACGCGTTTGCGAAACTTTTTAATTAACCGAAAAGTAAGCATCAAACGCAAAGTGTACGCGCGATAAAACTTTTTCCGCGCGACAGCCGAAGGGAATGAGTGACGTTATGGAACACATCCCGCGCTGGCTGTGTCATAAAATTATCATAAAAGCGCTGCTATTGTTGCGACGGCTGAAGTTGCTTGATTGACAATTCTCTGGAGATTAGTCATCTCATAGAGGGTCCTTGATGGGGCCCACTTGAGAAGGGGTTTTCTGATGGGTGGGCATGGGGTGCAGAGTGAGATGGGACGTGAATCGCGGGCCAAGGAACTCAAGTTCAGCTTTGGCTGGATGTGGTTGCGAAGTCGGAAGTCATCGAACGGCGAAATGAGACCAAATGGGTGGTTTGATAAGTCAGTGACTTTTTGAGTTCCCGGCGCAGTAAGTTCAAATGCAATGTTTCTCCCGTCAACTGCCATCGATTAATAGACCTCTGTCAAGTTATGAGCAACTTTTGAATGTAATCCGCGGCAGAAGTCGGCCGTCTTTCGATTTCTTCCAAAGTGCCTTCCAGTTCGAGTGAACAATGAAAACGCCCGCTTGCCAGTCGATGACCTCGCATCGATTGGTAGCCAATCAGGAATCCTAATTAACACCATTCGGAATGGAAATATCGATTGAAAGCACTTTCACACCAGAGTGGCGCTGCTCCATAAATAGACTATGACCTCAGCGGCCCGCCCGTCCACCCCCCACCCACAGTCCATTCATACACAAATAAAAAGTTTGTCCAAACAACAACTTGATCTCGATTAGGTGCTGGGTTGTGGGTCACTTCTGAAAGGCGTTGCCATGCCATGCGGGGAAACCACGAGTGCTTCGTACACCTTCTCCGAGATGGCGCTGATAAACACAATTCAGTCGAACTTCCGCTGCATGAACCGGTTGTGGGGTGGTCACTTGCTCTTTGGCCGCCATCAAAGTTGAAAAGTCACCCGAAATGTGGGTCACCCTAGTCAGCCACGCACCAACACCACAAATGTTTGCGCGTCGTCATCAAAACTGTGCGAACACTGTGAAGTCGTGTCGATTTAGGGGTGAACCAACCACCACCACCGCCACACCTCCGATCCAACCGCTAAGCCGCCGGTGATTAGAGTGGCGCCCACGACTGAGTCGGGCGCTCACACCAGCACGCCCGATGGCTCATTTCATTCGATATTGGCACGCAACGCGGGGGAAAATGACTAGGACACACTTCCCCGCCATGATTGATGTTTGTCGTGACCACAAGCCCTACGGCCGCCAATTGACGGTCTTAATTTGATACCTCGAGAGTGCAATCTAAACGACCACGTCCAGCGCCGGCCTAATTAGAGACACTACTGCCAGAGACCGGCCGAAAATGACTCACAACTGAACACCTTTGCATGCACAAGTGCCACCCCGGTGCCGGGGGTGGAGCGCGCTTAATTAAATTGCAACCACCGGCGCGCCGACAGCATCCTGGACCGGGCCGAAGGGTTGAACCGGACACGTGGTCCGTGGCCGCATCGAGGAATTATTTTACCAAAAAACGAACGAACGGTTGCTGCAAGAAATTCATTCATTCGCCCGCCCTTGCCTCCTGCGGGCCAGCATGCGAAAATCGCCTGCAGGCAGTATCGGACGCGAGCACATAAATTATTCAGTCTCGTTGGCAGCATCGCCCGCCCAGGCCGGGCATAGATGCTAATTAAACGATAAAGGTGCCTCTCTCTCTCTCTCTCTCTCTCTCAGTCGGAAGGGGGTGGCTGGTGGCGAGGATGTCTGTTTTCTTGGGACACTGTGTTCGTCTTGTGATGGATGCGTGAGCACGGATGTGTAGCCGCCGCTCGGGGAGTTCATCCCGACGCACAAATGCTGACAAGTCGGTCCGTTCTTGCGTGTGTGTGCCGGGTGGGGTGTCTATAATTTATAACTTGTACGGGTAATTAGGCAGCGAATTAATTGGGCCTCTGCTCTGATATGCCCCGTGCGACAGACACATGGGAGGTGTTCTACTATTCATCGGCAGGGACATGTCGTTACGGCGTAATATCGCCAGATAATGGGCAAATGTTTATGTCATTGCAGCTAAGTGCCGGCGGGATTTGCCCGCAACGTCTGTGTAATCGCTTCGCTGTTTGCTCGCACTGCAAATTCTCGCAAGATTCCTCGTTTAAGTTGAGGAGGAAACTCGTTATGGGCTGGATGTGTCTTACGCGCGCTCCCTAAGAGGCGTCATTTCTCATCGGTTTCAAATTGCTTTCTGTCGCTGGCTCCATTGCGGCTCGTGGCGGAGTGCTTTTAATTGATTGAGACGATGCCGGCTGAGGCGCATTTGTTTTGATTTGAAAAGTTGTACGGGCTTTAATCGACTTTGAGGCAAACTTTGAATCACTTTTAATCCTGCACTCGGCTTTGGGTTCGTTCTGTTTCAAATTCTCCTCTCTTCTTCTATCTCCTCCTCTCTCCTCCCCTCTCCGACCCCCTCATCCTACGCTCTCCTCCTCTCTCCACCACTCTCCCCTCTCTCTACCCCTCTCTTCCCTCTCCCTATCTCCTCTCACCACCTAACTCAACTCGTCGAATGCGGAAAAGGAAGTAGGTGCAGGCTAGTGACTGCTTGCAGCCTTTCACTTGAACCTAACCCAGTACTCGACCGTCTGTTGTGTTTGATGTACTCCCAGAGACTCGAGAGAGGTGGACCGGTGAATGTGGAACGTTGTTCGTGTCTAAAATTGAACCCAACCACCCGGCGTGTGAGTCGATGTGGATGGCCAAGTTAGCGTCTACCTTCAATCTTCTCAATTGACTTACGTTCAGTCGTCCCTTTAAGCCCTTGAGTGCTTACTTTCTCTCGACGATTACAAAGGAGCATGCTTCTTTCGACGTGACACTTCAAGGAGTCACTTTGTAGCGAACTAAGCACAAATTCGACTAAACTGAAACCCCCTTGACAGTCGATGGCAGCTCGTGCGCCATCGCCACAGCTTCAATTAAGTTCGACAAATTCGCTTCTCCCATTCGGATTAAGTCTCCCAGCATCATCATCCACTGGGCCGCTGCACTTTCAAATGCCTTTCAGATTGTGGAACGGAAAATCATGGTCTCCATTCCCTGCTCTTCCGCGCGCTTGATGATGGATGCAACGGAAGCGCGGCCACATTATCGATCGTCAGTGCTCCACCAAAGGACAACTAATTCCACATTTGCACGCGCTAAGTAGACGGATGCAAAGGCGCCACACAGAGACGAGTGAAATCCTTTGAAAACTGAAATCAGAATCACAAGGGAATCCGAATGAGCGGAACTCATTACTCAACTGCAACTCTCTCCGAGAACTAAACAATTCTCGCCGCAAACGACGGCAGTGCGTTGGCTTGTCAGCTTAGTCGAGTAGAGCTCATGGCTGGCCGTAAATTTTCCAAAGCACAGCACCCGATCATCGCTCCGTTCATCTGCGAAATTCCATAATTAATCCGTTCCTCCGGGGAGCCGTGTAATTGCATTGTACTTCCAACACAAGTGTGCGTGGATGAATGACTGAGGCAAGAGAGTTTCTGGTCTGTAATCGTGTATCTCCCGCCGAGGGTGCGGTTGCTTACCTCCACCCCCAATCGGTTTTGCAGTGCGGTAAGTGCACATGCAGCTTTCGGGGTAGCTATGCACGTTCCATGGAACAGGAACTAGATTTCCTTTGGGTTCGAGTGCAGTCAAGCGGGCAGTCGGCTCATAATTGATTGACTTCCCTCGACTATCGGATCGGATGTATCTGCTTCGATTTGGTCAGTCGATGGAATATTAAGTGCAGTGAATTATCTGAATAGCCTTCGACCAGCCCCTGTCGTTGTTCGAGACGTTGTGACCGGTTCTCTGGTACATCAATTCGTCGACAAAAGCCGTTGCATGATTATCATCCCTCTCTCAGAATCGAACAAATTTGCAGCTTCTTTGAACGGCTCGATAGTCTGGCCAAGTGGCACGAATGTTCCCATTTTCACCACTTCCGAGGCGATGCCACCGGGTAGGCAACTGCTTGGCAGACCCAATGTTGGCCCATGTCCTCGCCTGGTTCTGCTTGGGCATAGCTCCTGGTGAGTTAGAGTTGATGGCGGTGGATCGAGGGGCCTGGATATATGCTTTCGTGCGTGCTTTGCCCCCACTGAAGATGTTATGAGACGCAGCCACTGAACGTTCCATCGCTGACCTAGTAATGCTACGCGACAACATGCGGAAAGCACTTGACGATTGAAGGTACAAAAGCTAACTCTCAAAGAAATGCAAGCGTCCAGTGGACTTTCGAGCGAATTTTTGAACACAATTTCTGTCAGTTTCGAGCTGCTCTGAAGCACAGCTGCGAACTCTTGCCGCTACAGCCTTTTCGGCAATTTTTTCCTTGTACAGAGGACACCCTGTAGAGGACCGCGCTTTTTGCAATTAGCACAGAATACCTCGGATCCTGAACCTGATTAGCTGGACCTTGTATGCCACCTGTCACCGCCTAGTGCGACGGATGAAAAATACGAGACCGCCATGATGGAACTCAGACAACAGGAAATGCTTCAACAGGGGTAACTTCTTAAGGGAAGTTGGGAGCCGGGACCTCTATTAGCAAAGTGGTTGGCTGCAGATAGCAGTCACAGGCCCATCTGATGCGATGGTGTTTTGCGACTAACGCTGCCAGGTGGAGACAAAGTCATCGGACTCGCTGTAGATATAGCCATTGTCAGCTTAACCAAGGACATTCACGAAGTGGACCTGGCGACAAACGAAGCTGTCACAGAAATTGTTGGAGCGTGCTGACCTGGAACTTTCTGACCATAAAACGCAGACTGTTCTCATAATCAGCCGCAAATGAGTGCAATACGCGAGCCTCCGGGTTGAAGTCTTGAAGTAATGCTTGACAACAGGCTTAGCTTTAAGGATCATGTCCAGAATGCCAGCAAGAAGGCGTCGCTGATGCAAGCAGCTCTCTCCGCGGATGATGACAAACGTCGGTGGGCCTAGGTGTGCTCGTAGGTTTTTGCAATCCAGAGTGGTTGCATAGGTCCTCCTATACGCTGCCCCGTTTGAGCGGGAGCATTTGCAGTGGAACAGCAAAAAATGGTAAACGGCGTCAGCGCACAGACTCTGCGCGATCAGGACACTTCGGGGCTTCAGAACTAACTGCTAGCCGGTATGGTCCTCATAGACATTATCGTTGTCTGAGGAAATCGTTGATGTAACCACAGGAAGGCGCTTTGGCAGGAACGGTGGATCAACTCCACTAAAGGCATGTGGGTCTACAAACTCATGCCGATCATTGAACCTTGGACATCCAGGCAGATAGAGGCCCGCAACTAGCTCCTTACGCAGTTTCTGTCTGGGCACGGCGGCTACAGCAAGTACTTATTCAAACGCGGATACAACAACTTGCCTTACTGCCCGGAATGTCCAAGTACGGAAGAGGCTGCGGAGCATCCAGACACACCTGGTAAGACATGACAAGGATCTGCTCATACGTAGTCTGTGTGCAGCTGAATAGCTCTGTCGGTTGAGTGGCCATCCGGTTTTCAAATCTCGGCAACCCAGAGTGTGTGATGTGAGATCGTACGGTTAGCCAAGACTTCGTACTTCAAAAGTGAAGAATATGACGAAATCAACGCTCAGAATCCTACTCTTCTCCGAATCACTAGACACTAGCCTCATGTGAAATGTGAAATGACTTCTATACGAGTTGTAGAGATGAGGAAGAGAAGTAAACGATATGCCGCTACCATGGAACATGCCTCGCTTTTGCCGGAGCTAAGAAGATTCTGTTAGCTGAAGCTGCCTGTGGAACGAGCTAGAAATTTCGTAACGCCCTCAAATTCACTTCTAACAGGAAAGGTGCTTGAAGGGAATACGAGAAGCCAAGTGTCTTTTGGCGGATTGTGACGGAACGATGCTTGATCTATATTTTGTTTTCTCCTCGTCAAGCTTGAGACCAGAGTGGACGTTTGCCCCCCTGAATGATCGCACAACCAACATATTTGTCACATGCCTTGCGTCTATGAGAACATGTTCGATTTTGTTTGCGGCTTGACCGTTCGGAGATCACTGTGAGGATGCTTTTGCAAGCAATTGAATCTCGTGCTGCTTATACTTTCGACTGGAAGGTCTATGAGGTGGAATTCGTTCTTTGTTGTAATATCGTGGGGTCTCTGCCTAGCGCTGACCACAGAAGGGTCTGAGTACGATTTGAAATCGTATTCCGGAAAGGCACCGTCGAGGAGGTCATAGAAGTCCTCTCCGATAGAGTCTTTAGGTTCGTCGGTAGGACCGTGTAAACATATGAAGCTGATTGTAAGCAACTAGAAGCACAGGACAGGTGTCGTTAGAACAAGGAGTTAGACGAAGTGGATATGCGCTCCCCTGCTGTATACATTTATCCATCTTACGTTGTAGAGACTACTCATGGACCTTCGCAAGGAGAATGTAAAGGGTGGTTAAATTTTAAGGGCCGATGTTGATTTTGAATAAAACACTAATTATTTAGGAAATTATTGTCATTTCTTTTTATTATGATAATATTGGCCTGGTTCAATTATGAATGGAACAAAATATCGGCCAAATACCCGCCGTGACCTCGGCGGCAAACCTTCATCTGATGCTCCAAATTTTCGATGACGCTGCAGCATAATTGAGGTTCTATGCCGTTAACGTGTCCAATTATCTCATCCTTTAGCTCTTGAATTGTTGCTGGCTTATCGACGTACACCTTTTCTTTCAAATAACCCCAAAGAAAAAAAAAATACAACGGTGTCAAATCACATGATCTTGGCGGCCAATTGACATCGCCACCACGTGAGATAACACGGCCATTGAATTTGTCGCGCAAAAGAGCCATTGTTTCGTTAGCTGTGTGGCAAGTGTCACCGTCCTGTTGAAACACATATCGTTCACATTTATATCTTCTAATTCGGGCCATAAAAAGTTCGTTATCATGTCACGATAGCGATCACCATTCACAGTAACTGCCTGAGCGGCCTCATTTTGGAAAAAATACGGCCCGATGATGCCGCCAGCCCATAAACCGCACCAAACAGTCACTCTTTGTGGGTGCATTGGTTTTTCGACAATCACTCTTGGATTATCATTCGCCCAAATGCGCCAATTCTGCTTATTGACGAATCCACTGAGGTGAAAATGTGCCTCATCACTGAAGATGATTTTCTTCGAAAATTGATCATCCACTGTTGCCATTTCTTGCCACCATTCTGACGACTCTTGAACTGGTCAAGAGTCAATTGCACCTTGTAAGCGTGTAAATGCAAGTCTTTATGCATAATGTTCATCAACGGCGAGCGTGAGAGGTGCAATTGTTGGGCATGCCGACGAGTTGAGGTGGACGCCTCTTCAGCCACACTATCGCGAACAGCAGCAATATTTTCTGCCGTACGAGCTTTACAAGCATGCACTGGTGTTTTCACATCTCCTACAGTCCCGGTTTGCTCAAATTTTTGCACGATTTTTCCGATTCTACGCACATTTGGACGATTAAATTGACCGAAAAAATCACGAAGTGCACGGTATGCATTTTAATTTGAACGCCCATTTTCATAATAAGCCTGAATAACTTTAACGCGTTGCTCGATTGTGTATCTTTCCATGGTTCAAATTGAATTAGTCTGAAATTAAGAAATGTCAAATGATGAAACGTTTAGGTGTGGTTCACATTCAACATCGGCCCTTAAAATTTAACCACCTTTTACTTATGTCTACTTGCCCTGATCTTTAACATACAACCACGAGTATGAATAGTTTTGGGACTGTGCCATGTATGTTCAAGCAATTTGCTCAGGCTCTACGTCTCTCCCACTTAAGTAACCAATACTAAACAAAAGTTAACGAAACTTAACGAAGAGATTATTATGCCCAGAGAGCATCATTTTCGTGTATCCGGTCTTATCTTTGCCTTCGATTGCTTACGTTGACTTATATAAGTCTGCTCATTACGACGGGACCTTTAGACCACCATTATTGTTTGTTGGACCAAATGTAGGGCAACAACTCAAGCTGAACCATGCTGTTATATTCAAAAGGTACGTCTCAGAAGTGTCGCCTGACGTACCCGGCCTTGTAATCGAATAATCTGCACGAAAATTGTCACACAAATGCATGCAGTCCATATCACAAATATTACCCTCACACAATTTGTTACAAATTCGCCGTCAGTGGGAGAGCATCATACACTCCCAGCCGCAGCGAGGAAAAGAAACTGTTTTTTTTTATTCCCACTTCCTCCACAGTTGAGAAGCCAATAACTTGGAAGGGTTATGCAAATTCGCACACCCCAACCATCATGATGTCCGTTCTGACCTTGGGCGCACTCGGCTATGGGAACTTTGCGTGCGTCTAATAGCTCGGTTCAATGAAGACACTTTGTCCACGCTCATCCCGTTCATCCATCCCATGATAGGTCAACGCTGCACGAAGTGCCCCACACTTCGTCGTTACTTATCCCATCCAACTGTTGCCCTTAGGCCAGCGATACGATGTTTCTAACATCACTTGTCATTTACGACACGCGACGACATCCGACGAAAATGACTCAAGACTCATAAACCGTTTTTTTTTTTTTTTTGGAGCCCCACGCTGTCAATGGGAACAGCGGAAAAAAAATTAATAAAAATGCAAACAACAACAACAGAAAAAAAAAACAACTTACTTTACCTCACGCTGAATTTCGGTTTGTTTTGAGAGAGCAGTAAGCAGTAAATAATTGAACAGTATTCATCGGTACACCGACGCTGTTAGAACACGTTAGATACAGAGGCCCGATCGGCGGCCGCAGTGCAGCACGCGTTCGAATAATTCAACAAAAAACACGCTCGCTCCCAAATACGGTCGGAATTTCGGGAAGCAACCTCGTTAATAAATAATAGTGCGCGCCCCGCATAAAGTGTTAATAGATTTATTTCTGGTTTCATTGCGACCGCTTCTGGAGTGAATTTGTGCCGCGCAACACGCAGCAGATTACTACTGTTATACGAGCGATGTAAGTTTTATTTGCTGTCTGTGCTTGGATGTGTCAAGCCGCCCGTCCTCCTGTGCAGAGCGTGCAAATCTGTGCTAATGCCGCTAATTGTGGACGATTAACCCGGACTTGTGTAATCAGCGCCACACACAATCCATCATCTGACAGATGACAGATCTGACAGATCGTCGGTGACGAGTGCGTGTGTGCGCTTTAACGCCATTTGCGGCCAACAGTCGACAGTCGATCGTGAATTTCCTCCGATTGTCGTGTAATAACGAGTTTATCATTTTGTAAATTTAATTAGCATGGTCGCCGTATTTGGCGGCATTCGGCCCAAAAAATTAGACACGGCAGCGTTTAAATTGGTCGTTCCAATTATTTGGTGGCCCATTACCGCCTTAATTGTGAATGGCTGATGGGCTATTTGTTGGCTGCTTTTTTTTCCCCGAAGATCTACGGATTGTTGAACAAGGTTATGCTGCAGTAATGTGATAATTTTTGGTGAAAGATATTTCGTCGATTCGGTGATTTGTATGCTCGCCTCGACATTGCGATGGCGTATGGCGAATGTGCGCGAGATGACAGCATTTGTTTGCTTCTCGAATTTGATTTGACGATGCTCGGCTTGTTATGTCATCAAGTGGTTACAGTTGGGACGATGCATTTTCCCGGTCATTTGATTTGAAATTTATCTGAATGCCATCGCCGCACGGGTGGCATTGGCTTCGATCTGTCAGTTGGGTGGCATTGTGATGGGGTCGAGCGGGACGCTGTCTGTGAAGGGCGAGCAGTTCAAAGGAGGCTTGGTATTTGACATAGCGATTTTCTAAGAGGATCCACTTGTGTTGCTGCAGAAATGTTTGCAATCAGTCCGTCTATCAGCGAAAGCCGATTGATTTGAGTTCTGTCTCAGTAGTGTGCGCTTGACTTTGGGCCAGAGTTCGGTATCAGCTTTTGAGTGCAGCACTCTGTCTGACTCTGAGAGCGGCATTGGGGTCTTGGTCGTTGTTTAGGTCAGAGGACTGCAGTCTAAAGCGTGTAATTGTGCCTTTTTTGTCGAGTGGCGCCACAGTCCAGGATGGGCCAGGGCCTTGTCTTTGCAGCAACCACTCGCGGGCGTGAATTATGAAAGGTAAGAAATTCGGGAATTGAAACTGGCACCTCCGGCATTGGAGTCGATGCACCAACCCACTACGCCACGGCCATGGGGCTAGCTTCTTCAATAAGCACTCGCCTTGTTGGTGCTATAGTTCTTTCAGGAGTGGAGGCAGTTTGACGTAATACACTGGAACTACACTGGAGGTCTTGGTGCAGTGTATTACGAGATGGCGATCACTCGATAGAGCACTCAAACTTAAGGCAACAACGTTGTCTTTTGTACACAGGATGCCAGTGAATGCCACGTCAACTTGGTAAATTTCCACCTTCTTCTTCTCTGTGTGGCGCAACATAGTCTCTACCAACAACCATCTATACCGTGATCGGTGGCTAGTTGCTTGCAACCGAGTTGACTGTTGACTGATGCCCTTCTCCACTTGTCTGCGGCTTTTGCTTTTTCAGAGGGATTGAGTTGAAACTATGGCGAGTTTGGCTGTTTCATAGTTACCCTAGAAACCACTATTCCCAGCATCACACAACTCCAGATTATATATGCTCGACATCTCGTTTAAAGATAAGCGGCTTTACCAATTTAGATATCTAACATGATCACGGCTACATCACAATAATATTTGGATGCCGATGGCGCGATGGGTGCAGCTATTGCCCACACTTGACCAAAGACCTATTTGCCGATACTCTCGTTTCAATCGAAAAGGAGTTGCGGAACCGTCTGACCACTTCAAAGGACTATTTGCCGATGTTTTGTTGCCGTGGACCAAATGTGGCTTCAACACAATACACCAGAGGCCAAGGAATGTTCAAGATAATTGGTTTCTCCGAGTGGACGTGTTAAGGTGTGTCTGTCAGCCAACAAGTGCATTGGCAACGGTTTTTGGGATGCACTTACTTACTTACTTACTTATTAGACCGGCGACCCATGGAGGATCCGAGCCTGAGCAATTGCTGCCTTCCATCGTTGACGGTCCTGGGCACGCTGCTTCCAGTCAAGCTGTCTTGCATCCGCGATTACTTGGTCTTTATACCGGAGATTCGGTTTTCCTCTCCTTCCCCAACCAGAAGGCTTCGATTCGAAGACCCTCTTTGCTGGAGCATTGTTGTCCATGCGCTCGATGTGGCCCAGCCAGTGCAGTCGACGAATTTTCACATCCACATCCTGGTACAGCTTTTAGAGTTCGCGGCTATGACTTCTCCTCCTTTCCTCGCAGACGGGACCATATATCCGACGTGGAATTTTTCTTTCGAAGGTACCAAGAGTCTGTGTGCTGTGCTGTGCAGTTTTGCTTAGCGTCCAGTTTGCGGCTCCATAGAGCAGGACTTTATTTTGGCCATCCTGCTCTATAGAGCCGAGAGCTGGACGCTATGCAGTTTTGTCGAGCATGATTTTGGTCTTTCGAGTCAGGAGTTTTGAAGCCCAGTTGTTTTGACAAACCGAAGTGGCACCGGTTGCCAAGGGCGATTCTGCGACGGATCTCCACTGTGATGTCGCTAGTGGAGTTCACGTTTGCCCCGATGTAGACAAACTCCTTGACTACCTCGAAATTCTACCTGCCGATCGTGAAGTTGTGTCCAAGGTGGTGTGTGACTCAGCGTTTTTTGGTCGACAGCATATATTTCGTTTTGTCCTCATTGACCTTGCGACCAGTTCGATTCGCCTGTTCTTCAATCGTCGTAAAAGCCTCCAGTATGGGACGTTGAGAACGCGCCACGATGTCGATGTCATCTGCGTCCCCCAACAGTTGGACCGACTTGTAGAAGATAGTGCCTTCCGTGTTTACAGCTGCCCTCCGCACTATCTTCTCCAGAACCAGATGGAAGATATCACACGACAGCGCATCTCCTTGCCGAAATCTAGTGCAGGTTTTAAACGGCTCGGAAATCCTTGAGCCTGCAGGGTGCATCGCTTGGTGCGACAAAACCGGTTTAGTTTTGCCCGAGATCCCGAATTCGGTCATCGCATCGACGAGTTTCTTGCGATGAATGCGGCTTTGAAATCGATGAAAAGGTGATGCGTATCGATTTGAAACTCCTTGGTCTCGTCTTAGCGTGAAGATTTGGTCTATAGTCGATTTGCCGGGCCGGAAGCCGCACTGGTACTTGCCGATTAGTGCGGTGCAAAACGGCTTACGACGTTCACACAGTACGCTGGACAGGATCTTCAGATTTTGGGAAGCGCGATGATGTCTATTCAATTGAATTAATTAGAACAAAAACTATTTGAATTGATCTAACATGCTAAAGGCTTAAACTAGTTGAATAGGTTTTGCTGTTCAGTTCTGTGTGTCCTTGTTGGTCCTCTCCGGATGGGGTGGTCATGGTGCGGCAACCTATTTACCCGCGATAGTGACTGTTACCGCTACTTTGGTAGAAGTGATAGAATCCGTTGGATGATGTTCTTCAGAATGTCTGCTCGTTTGGCGGATTCAACGCGTCGCGGAATTGTTGTCGCGTTGAGTCGAAGTTATCAGCCATGTTTGGATGGTTGCCGATGTCGAGTGATTGCCTCTGGAACAGTGTCACCAAGTATTGCTTCTTTCTTGGTCTCTGTTCTAGGTGAGACAGGTTCATATTCGGATTGTCTCCCTCTCGAAGATCGAAGGATTTTTGTGGTCTTGGAGATGGTATGCCATGTACTGAGCCCGCACGCTATAAGTGACCGAATGAGTTGCTTAAGGAGAAGCAATTTCGTCTTCTGGCATGAACGGGTAAATGCGATGAATCACGATGATGTCACTCAGGGTAAAGTAGAGCTATTAGACATACGCGATATTGATTTGAAGCCGAATCAACCCACTGGGCGAAGGAAGCAGTGCTGTTCCATCTAGACAATGCACGGGGACACATGTGTTTAGTCACCATTTTTTTTTTTTGGCGTGGATATGTGGAAGCCTTGCATAGGCACCAATGGTCCCACGTCCATTGGTAGTGTCAGATTCCTACTGACTTAAACCACCCACCGAATCTTTCGTTTATTCCCCCGCGGAACTATCACGAAGTATTACTTCGCGAGGGACGGACTCGAGCTTCTTGCTTCGTCACGGGGTGTTTGGCGAATGCGCGTTCCGCTGCCGTTCTAGATTTCATAGATCGCACATTATTCGTACTGCTCAAGCCCAAGTTCTTCGGATTTCAACATATATTTAACTATGTGTTGGCCGTTCACAGGTCTTTCGTTTGCATACCGAGTGCATTCGAAGAAACCGTGCTCCACGTTCTCTACAGCGCTTAGGCAGCTAGGACTCGAATCACGGTTTCGCTTGTAAAGATACTCGCCGGAAACAACCGTGACCAGTCAAGAACTGTGTAAGGTAGTAATTTAGTTCGCCGTGCATTCGATTTACCCAATTTTCAAGATTAGTCGGTACGTCCATCTCCCTTTTTGGGACTCGTTCCATCGTTGTTGCCACGTTGCTACACTGCGGCTTCTTTCGGGTTTCTTCACTAGATTTACGGTTGGAGTGATTTGCACGTGATTGTCATAGAGTCGCCTTGCTTCTTAGGCTAGGATATCGATTGGTACCATAGAGGATACCGTTCGATTACTCTCAGTGGACATAATCTATGCACAGATTTGATATCTTTCGTGTGCGATGTTTTATTCGCGACATCAGACCATATTTGTGCTCCGGAGGCTACAACTCCTTGCTTCGGACCGCCGATATTCGACATGAGTCTCGAAAGAGCGCCTATCGCTTTCGACGATTTCTCGCAAGCATATGCTAGGTGATGCTTGAAATTAAGCCGGGCATTAATTGTCACCCCCCAGGCATTTTATAAATGGGCTGAAAATAATGTCGTGTTCTCCGATTTTTATCGTTATCGTCTCTAGCACCCTTCTATTCGTAATGAGCACGGATTCCGTTTTATGATCCGCGAGGTCTTAACTCATATCGCGTAACCAGTTCTTTATCAGTGCTATTGCTTCATTGCAATACAACTCGATTTCTTCAAGCCGTTTCGCCACGAAAACAGCAGTAATAACGCCCGCGAAACCTACAGTGGTGGCTTCTCTGGAGACTGGCAGCCGTAGAATGTCGTATATATTATACTCAATGAGTGACTACCTTGTCTGTCCTCAAATATACGCACATCTAATATCATTGGACTTGCTTAAGCCTTGACAGCGCGACAAGGTGGACAGTCGAATGACACGTGTGACACGGCAACTGATCTCTGCTCCATATTTGTACACGTCCTTGCCAAAATGGATGAGAAGCATAATCTGACGCCTGAGTTTAGATTGACTTCGCCTCAACTTTGGTTACGTCTGCAACTTATTCCCGGAAGCAACGTGGTTCGTATCAGGTTCCATTAAGGAATTATAGCCTCTCCGCACACAGTCTCTTCTAGCAGAGCCGTTTTGTTCGAAAAAAGAAAGCGGCAAATTAGTCCACCTTGTGGTTCGCCCCTAGTAACAATACCCAGATCGATCTCTGGTAAAACTCTAGCACTCCTCTCCATCTTATCGACCATGCGCTTCCAATGCTCACATGCCGCAATTGCACTTGTCATCAGTCACACATGTTAGCCTCTCCCGGTATTATTACCAGCGTACCCATGACACCGACTCTTACTGGTTGTGTACACGAATATGCGACAAAGGACACACAGTTCACTCGATTGCTCCACCAACTAAGTTCAACGTCCCAACCCAGAGCACTATTCGTGTTTTCGTCAAGCGCTCGAACCACTTAGCATTTCGATTGAATATCCCTTTCGAGTGCCATTGGCCTCCCATAAAAAGGGGTAAAACTTCCCCGATTATCATCCACTTCGCCAGATGACTGAGTTAGAGTTCTCCCCCCCCCCCCCCCCCCCAACTCACGTGACCCCAGAGGAGAACCTTAAAATTTAATTTAAAAATTGCCGTGTCATTCGACAGGCTCTCCCTCTCGCTTCAGCAGCCCTTCAGCAGTGGCAGTCTGTAAGTGCCCTCCTTATGACCACTTCAAAATTACACTCGCCCCGAATTCCCAGGACGACCATCCAATCCATACGAATCGATCCGCACTCAAGGCAATCAACAATTTCTGGTGCTTTTTTTTGCCGTCTTTTCTTTTCAATTTCCTCGCACTCGCCCGTTCACTCGTTCGGGATCGAATTAAATAAGTAAACTCCTTGTACGGGCGCACTTCCCATTCAATGGGGGTGGGGAGAAAACGGAGCGCCCGTCTCGCAAATAGTTCATGATGATGACATCCGACAGGCGAGCGAGCAGGCGGGCGGGGGCAACACCAACGACTCGGTCGATGTATCAATATTTTATGCCCTCACTCCAAGCAGATTACTTCATGTTTCGTTTCGTTTTTTTTTTTTTTTTCATTCTCTTTTGCAGAAATGTCGCTCCTCGTCGTCAGCTGGATCTATCATCGATAGCCGACGGCATCTAATGGATCTCGAGGAAGGTGAACTGTTTATGGAATTAATCCGTGATGTGGCCAATGAGTTGGACATCGACATCCTTTGTCACAAGATTTTGGTGAACGTCGGCCTGCTCACCCACGCCGACAGGGGATCGCTGTTCCTGGCCAAGGGTGGCCCCAACAATCGATACTTGATTGCTAAACTATTCGATGTGACACAGACAACAGGTGAGTGCTTCAACTGATTGCCGATACAAGGCAATTTCAATTGAATTTCCCTCGATTTTCCTGCATTTTTGTGGGAGTTTAATGTGTCCACTCTGATTTGTGGTGGAGGATAAGTGGAATTTTGCCAGTCTCTCGTTGGGCAGGCCGCTCCGCCCCGCCTCGCCTCGGTTCGTACATAAAAGTCGTCTTAATTGCCCTCGAATCGCGGTGAAGGCTGCGGCGCGCCGGATGCTGGAGCGCACGTTGAACGCGAAAAATAAAACGAGGACGAGATTTCTGTTAACTTTCCAGAGACAACAACGACGACGACGACGACGCTGAAAAAATGGCCGAGTTCAGATAAAGGGACGTTAATGTTCGCGCGAAGAGGGCGGGCGCGGTGGCTGGGGTTGTAAAACGAAACGCGACACTGGTCCGTCCTGAATGGGTCCTCTTTTAATCATCCTTTAATTATAGTTGGCTGCCGTGGCGTTTGAAAAGGAACCTCAAATTAATGGAACATAAAATATTTCCCATTCGGTGGTCGACGTCGTTTTCGTTTTTAACTTTCGCGATGCTATCTGCGGACCGTAAAGTTTAAAGACACGAAAACGAGGAGGGTGGGGGGGGGGGGGGCCGCAAAAAAAAAAGAAGAAGAAGAAAGAAACTGATGTTCTTAACGGTTCGTTGGTTTTAGGGAGTTTAAAGATAATCCGATGGCCGGGGCAGAACTAAGGAGAAACTCAGTGATTGCCGAGGGAAGCGAGCAGGGATCAGTCGAGTGCCGAGTGCAGAGATGAGGGTGCATATTTGATCGAAGATTCTTTGATGTCCTGCCTGAGTTTGCACATCTTTCCGTTGTTAGTTGGCTCATTTCGTGTTTTTTGTGGACTCATGCGTCACCCTCTAGTCGCCACCATTGTGTGCTTAGCGGGAATGAGAACACAGATAGGCGAGGCTTTACGTAGACTTATCGTGCTAGTTCAAATTGGGTTAAGTTTGTGTATCCAGAATAGGGTTAGGAAGGCCTCTTCTGCCCTATACAGCTGTATACAGCCACCGCACATCGCTTACTATAGTTTCACCTCGATTTATCAGACCGCCACGAATATACGGGGTCGCAGTTTGTCAACTGTGAGCCACTCAACCGGGTGCAACGACTGGCCTGCACTCCGTCGGATGCACTCAACATACTCCCCCACCTTCTGACCTTTTTTTCAAACAAACAACCAGCACGGCCCCAAGAATGAAGACACTTCGATTGTGCCTTGAACTCACCATCGGTCACTCAACCATTCTTAATGAACTCAGCTTCCTCGCCAAGAACTCATCATCGAGAGCTTCCCTTCTCCACCAGCTTCCCTTCTAGATCTAACTGGATGTCCGACAATCAGACGCTGGTTGATCGCCCCTGGACGGGCGAAGGGTGGGTGTAGAAGTCCACTCGAAAGACCTCAATATTGCTCTCTCCTCGAATCTTCCTGACCACACATATTTCAGGCAAAAACCATTGCGAAAAGATGCTTCGTACTGCCTCGAGAACAAGGTAATATCCAAATGGGATATCACCATCTGTTCGGACGCCCAGGCCGCAATTAAGTGCTTGGACAATGTCATGATCAGCTCCAGAACATCCCATCCTGTATTATCAAGGCATATTGACTTTGAGCCACTCCTGCGTGTCCTGTTGGAAGATCCATCTGTTTCCACCGAAAAGGGTATTGGTCAAACCCTTCACAGCACCATCTAGCACATCTTTTTGGTAAACCTTTGCACCCGTTGTTACGCCTTTTTTCACAGGTAGGGAGAGGATGTGACACCACGAAACCAAGCGGGCTGATGACCACGTAGAGCCCTTGTTTTGTTTCTTCTTCCGCGGTAAACAAATTTTCTCCTCCGCAGACAGGCCATTGTTCGCGTGCTGCTGCAGTCTGAGCCTGAGAAGAAGACCCGTCGACCGACGATAGGCATTCTTATGCAGTTCATCCCGAATCAGATTTGGCATGGATCTGGTTGAAATATCAAATTCCTTGAACATGATCTTCTGCTTCCTAGGGGGATTTCTCCGAATTCGTTCACGCACTGCCTTTACTACCACACTCGTCCGTCGACGACTCAGAATGGATAAATGCCATAGATTTTCTAGAAACTGGACTCGTCGGGGACTAGGCCATCAGCAACGAAGGTATAAGCAGTTCACACCGCACCAGCCTCTACCGACTTTTCAATGGGATCTATGACGAGGTCTCCCTTTCCTTGGCCCTACTACGACCATGGGAAAGTTCTTCAGCAGTTTGCAACCGTTTGCACTTGCGCCGACGATGGAGTCCTCCGAGATTCATTTGGAAGCCCTGCCTGAATATGGGTATCTGGGCAACGGAACCTGGGCCTATTGGCTGGACATCTTTCTCGGATACCTGCGCCTCACGTAAGCACTCTATAGCGTCGTGGAACCGGCTTGATCACCTCTTGAGCCGCCGCACCGGTGGCTACGTCTAGCAGTTGACAGCGTATATTTTCAGACAGTAAGCATCAACTTTTCGGATGATGTCCGGGTTGACAGGTTTTATACACAGCTGACAGAACTTCACGCAGTCCTCCGTCTGTTCAATGAGTTTCTGAAGTGAAGTGCAATGTGCTGGGATCGTCGAAGCTTGGAGGCGGGCTCCATTCCTGCCTTAGCCAATGGCTCGAAGTTCACGGTCTTCGGTACGATGGCTCACGAATGTGTTCGTTGTTCGCGGTTGTGTCTCCTATTCTGAAGGTGCACAGTCTCAGGAGGTGGTTTATTTGGGCGCTTGGGAGCGTAATCAGTAGCCAACTGAACCGCCTTTGTCATAAGCACTCGCTGGTTCCAAGCTTAGGAGTAGTCAATCAGCGTGGTATCACTCCCACCTAACCTAGGTAGATGGGGGACGTAAACCACGTCGGACATGCGCATAGGAAGTAAGTGAATGTTTCTGGTCCTGCCGTGTCATTACAACTGCGGCAGTCGGAATTATGAGGAAGTCATAATAATGGATGTTTTCTTTAGAGGTATATAACTTCGAAATGGAATAAAACAAAGATGATTCTTTTAAATTGACGTGAAATTTACATTATTCGGAAGATAATCTTTTGGCATTATATGGCGAATATGATTTCTGTCATATGACCGCCACGGCTGACTCGGACGTAGTCTAATCCGGATTTCCAATTTTCGATGACTTTTTCCAACATTTGTGGTCGTATATCGGCAATAACGTGGTCGTATATCGACTGCTCTCCGAACTTTATGTCGATTGGATGAGTGTTTCGCACTCTGGTGCAACTGGTTTATCGGCAATAACTTTGTGTACCGAAGATGAGGGTCCGACTACCACTGTCTGGTCGTATGTTCCACTCAATCGATGATAGGCGAGGATTCCGTCCCCCCGATATAGACGAAGGCAAGATAGCAATATCGAGACTGAAGTCTAACAACGTACGGGTCCATCTATGTCGCTTCTTGTGGTCGACGGCGAATGTTGTCCTCCGAGTGATCAATCTTTTCGAGCTCATCGGCGTAGACTTGCGACTTCACATATCGCCACAGAAATGGCGTTAAATGGCACGATATTTATGGCCAATTCCCGTAACGTTCGTAACGTGAAACTGTACGGTTACCAAAAGTTTCCTTCAATAATTCAATTGTGGCACGAGCTGAGTGACATGTTGCGCCGTCTTGTTAAAACCACAGCTCCTGCACATCATGGTTATTCAATTGATGAACGAAAAAGTCAGTAATCATGGCTCTGTAGCGGTTGCCATTGACTATACCGTTCTGGCCAGCATCGTTTTTAAAGAATTACCATTCTCTGCATTGCTCTTGTGATTGGGGGAGATCGGATTTTACGGCACGCTCAGATGGACAAGTATGATAAGCGCAGCCTGCTCGCAATATTCGAAACATCATATCCGTCTGCTGTCACTGGGCTACTGAAAAAATCCACAACAAATCCACATCAAATTGATCTACAAAGTATAGCGGCCAAAAGGGAACGACTGACATGGCATTTGGTTTACAGCCTACCGACTTGTCAAAATTGTTCAAAATTAACCGAAACATGATGTCCTGCACTGTTCTATTGCGGCGATGCATGTCGTCATCGCTCCCTTCATGTCAACAGACATTTAATGGCGGAAACAAAAGTAGTGTAGCTTCTGCAAAATTTCACTGCATCTTGCATCTTGCGGCAAATATCAATAATAAATGAGTAAATCCTTTTAACTGGCATCAATTTTTGAATTCAGTTCGTGTTTTTCATTTTCCAGGATTTTTTTTACGAATTTCAACTGTGGTGCGAGCTTAAGAATCACATCCAGTGTCATAAACGGACCCTGAATGAGGTCGCAAAATAAAAATATGGCGGTCTTGACAGAGTGTCGCTCACTGCGTGGTTCTGAAACGATTGTCAGCTTTTTCAGTCGTTGACAATACAATTGAAAATCCTGACGATAAGCAGGATAAACTAAACTTCATTCGCCTGATGGACAAAGCGGTTAAAGCATCCCCAACAAGCGCGCCATTTTCTTAAATCTGTTACAGCGCTGAACGCGAAGTCTCCTCTGCGCGGCTCAAATTCGGTAAATCCTCCATCATGACTCTGACTGAGGCATAAGTGAGGTTAGGTAGGAGTCGCAGACTGCGGAAGACAGCCACACTAAAGCTAAAGTAAGCCCATTGTGACACCCCGTGGATTGACATCTCCCAATCTTGTAACCAGTTGGTGCTTATGACAAAGCAGTTAAGTTCGCTAAGGTTGTTGAAACATTAGGCCTCTAGATGCGAGTACCTATGGCTTGCCAGAGCGCTACATGAGTATAGGAGGTTATTTGCGATTTCTACCTCCTCTTCAGCCATGCAGCTTCTGTAGAAATGAGAGGCAGCCATTCATGTGGCAGACAGTGCATGCACCCAATCCTCGGAGCCTGGGAAGCCAGTGAATTGCTTCAAAAATCCTCATTTGCAGCCGACAGCAAAGTTAACTACCTACCATAACCACTCATTTTCCGTTCGCAACAACAACCGACACCCCTTGCCGCAGAGCGCCGCCGAAAATTCCAATTAGCCGAAAGCCACACGTGCATGACACATGGTTTGCATTCGCAATTGATCCTTGACTCGTCGAAAGCAAATTGACACACAAAAGGATTCCGCAGCATTCATGGCCCGCCCACCGCCCATCGAGGATTTTACGAGCGCCCAGGAAGATCATTAATGCTTTCGTGGTCCACCGCCACAAAAATGACAAGAATTCCGGTGCTGATGTAAATTACTTTAATTACACATCCATTCCCACTTGCAGTGACTCAGCGCGCCACCGGTGTCTGGTGGCAACATCACGGGGGCGGCGAATAATTAATTGCAAAAGTTCGAGTTTATTCGCGAACGTTTTAATTTAATTATATCCATTCAAAGAGCCATCGAGGCTGTGCCACGGCCTGTTATCCAAAAAAAACGCGCTCTCTCCACCACCGCCTCCACCAAGCCCACCGGGCGGGGCGGGCAGCCAGACTGGCTAACAGGCAAACAGGCAATCAAGCAATCAAACAGTTGTTGTTGCAGCAACCCTTTGGTTTCGGGGGCTGGCTGGCGACAGTGCTTTACTCGCTTTCCGTCGATTAATGGTGCTCCACCTTCGCTGTGCGAAGTACACGAGTACATGGAGTGCCTCCTCCTCCTCCGCCTGGTGGTGGGGCACGCATGTCGGCATTTCACATGGGTACGTTGGTGTTCGAAAAATCAAACCCATCCATCTTGTGGGTGGATTCAATGGGGGCTGGGCCACGAGAGGAACTGGTTTCGACATGGAATTTATGGGAAACGTTGGTCTTGCCGGGGGAGTTGTTGGTGGCGCGGCTACGAAGAGGTGAGATTTTGCCTGTAAATGTGGACGATGTTCAGGAAGTAGTTCTCAAAGATAGAACAAAGGCACTCACAAGCCCAACTCCTCCTCGAACAGTAACGCCACACAAAGAAGATGCAATAGAAGCCCGGTCATAGAAGGCTTCTTCGTGTTGGCCGCATTGACCTAGAAATATTGGAAAATTAATTAGAAGTCGACCACTAAACTGGTCGTGGTTGCTTGGGCATCGTTTAACGCTTAAAAAGCTGTACACTGAACTGAAAGGCGTCAGGTATACTCTTGTCAATCGCTGCTTCATTGGGCTTAAAGGCTCCGTCAAAAAGAACGCGGGCCTGTGTGGCGGAATATGAGCGCCACGGTCGATGTACTTCGTAGAATCGTCGAATCGCATTGTTCAAACAGAATGCGTGTAAGTTCGGCAGGCCAGTCGAGAACACGGCGCACAGTATGGCGAATCGCTGATTTAGCGGAACAGTCGTTGCATTTGCTTAAAGAGACCGCGACGGGCAAGCAGAAATAATTCCTGATGAGGTGCGCACCATATGCAGAGCCACTTGATCTTTCCCCCCATGGTTGTGCTGGATTATTTTCGAGCTCTCCTTCGAGTGGGTCGCGCAGTCAAGTCGTTTGAATTCGAATATCATTTCATTGCGTGGAAAATTGTGCAGACAACAGGCAGCTTTGACCATCATTTCGGCTGAAACAACTTCCAGTTCTATGGGTCTTAAAAATATTCGCCACTTTAGCGCTAAAATTCCAAACTCATTTTCAACAACCCGCCTGGCCTTCTCCTTCTTCTAATGGCGCTACAGTCCCGGTGGACCTGGGCTTCAGCCAACATGCCTCTCCAGCTGACACGATCTTTAGCCAGCTGCCTTCGATTTTGCACGCCAAGTTGGTAGAGGTCCTTCTCGACTTGTGTGCGTCATGGGTGTCGCGGGCGTCCTGTATTGCGTTCTTCCACTGATGCGTAGTCGAAGACCCTTTGAGCTGAACATGTCCTAGCCATCGTTGGTGTTGAGTCTGTGGTCGCCTGCCTAAACTCCTAAAGACCTAAAACTCAAAAGGCTACAATGACTTTCTCCGAAGACCTGTTTTCGGCGCTGTATAGCTCGTCTCTATGCACGCTGTCCTATGCGGCCTTGAAATCGACGAATAGGTGGTGTATGTCGATCTGCATCTCTTGAGTCTCTTCCACGATCTGCCGTAGTGTGAAGATTTGGTCGATGTTGGACTTTCACCGATCAAGTGAATGACGAATGGTTGCCGGAGCCCACACAAAACGGCAGAGAAGGTCTTATAAGCGATGTTTAGGAGACTTATCCCTCAGGCAGTTGGCGCAGTTCAAGGTGTCTCCTTTTTGCTACTGGCCCTACAGAGTCTTTTATTGAAAATGTATCGTCCCTAGATGGAGCTCCTTACAAAGACAATGAAACACAAAAATAATCCTTCCTTTTTCGATCGGTTTCATGCAACCACTTTCGTCTCTTCTTCGATGCAAGAGTCAGAAGAATAAGCAGTTCATGTTCATCAGGACTTCTGCTCATTTGCGGTGTACAGTGACCGATATGTTCTGAGGGAAATCGCTTTAATAACTTGAACGCTGGAAGCTGCAAGCTTTCTGTTTGACATCACAGACTGCGGCGGGCAACACTAGCAACCCTTCTGCCCGTGCCGCTGGTCCGCATTCGGTTCGACGCACGGAGCCTTACGAGTTGTGTACCAGCGCCCCCTGTGCCAGTTCGAACCGCCTCTTAGTAAGCAGGTGATCAAGATAAGGGGCTCTCCGTGTTCACGTTCAGTCCTTCAGTCCGGGTCCAGTTGCTGACTAGAATTATTCCGTGACTGAGCTTAAAATGCACTTCCAGGCCACATCGTCTGCTTATGTTGCTACTCCAGCGTCTTAATAACCACCAGAAGCTAGGGATGAGTCAAGGCAACCCATCGTTGTGGTATCCATCTGGTGTAGCCACCGAGGGATGGACTAATCAGACGCGACTATAACATAAGTCCGATCCACTAGCAGGGCAACGCATTGGGGAGGCATGTCTATATTGCATCATTTGAGCTGCTTCTTGAGGCACATTCCTTTTGATTCAGTGATTGTTTTAATGATTTGTGGAAGCCACCTTGTGTTGTGCTCTTAAGAGTAGACTCTGACCTGCTCTTCAGATAGACACGCTTCCAATCTATTCGCTGATCCATAGAAGAATAAAAATTGAATCAAACATTCCAGCAAGTGGGTATGTAAGTGGGTGTCATTCCGACCTTATGACCGCGGCTCTCTTCGAACAAGAAGATCCCCGCTTCGGTAGCCGATGTCGTAAAGGGCGATCGCCCCTTCTACTGTAATCATTTGTTGCTGGCATTGATTCTGGTCCGAAAAGTGCTGATTGAGGCTTCTCTCCAGCGCTAGGGTAAGGAGTCTGTTTGTCTTAAATTTGGGGTTGCTGTCTTTGTTCGTCCAAAAACCCGTCCATCTGATCTTCAGGGCCGATGAGGCTGCAGAATTGGTTCAGAACGTTCCAGTAAGTTTGATGAAAGTCTGGAAAAAAATGGATTGATGGGTGTACCTTAGCGTCGGTGTCTCTGGGCTTTCCGGTCGAAGATATCCTGTCCTCTAGCCAGAACTTGACTCTTTTTGTTGACACTTCACAGCCAGTTTTAATGCAACTCAGAAAGACGAAGCTTGAGAAGCTTTCTTTTAGACACATGCTGCTCCTTGATCATTTGTCAGGAACTCGGCAGTGGAAATGTGAATTGTAAAAGTTATTCGTGCCAGTAAGTTACCAAAATCGGCGGACCCATTCACCATGCAACGACGGCCCCGAAATAACATCGCGAACGCTAAATTGGCCAAAACTCTGATAGAAAGCTACTCTCTACTACCTCGCGAAAGCGCTTGATCATTGTGCCGCCAATTTGTGCAGTTTGATATGACCTGCCTTGTCCAACTCTGGTGGTCTGGTCTTGTATCTTATCGCCCAGCCAATCCTTCTTTCGCTGATCAGTCCGGGATATTTTGTCTCATTTGCGTTAACAAGTGAATGGGAGAGACCTCTCAAGCAAAAACACCAATCTGGGGCTGGCCAGGGGCTTACAGACCCAACAACTAAAGTACTCAGGTCGTAAAGAAGGACTGAACATCACATCGTCGACGAAGATAGTTTTCGAATCTAGACCAGATGGCCCAACGGAGTAGGAGATGAACACAGCTGACGCATGAGAAAGCTGACAGAACCCTCGTCGACTTCAAGACCCGATGACCTCAGTAGGAGGCGAATTCAGGTGAAAAAGACGAGGGAGCAGAAATTGATGATTGCCTTGAGTGCGGATCGATTCGTATGGATTGCACGGTCGTCCTGGGAATTCGGAGCGAGTGTAATTTTGAAGTGGCCATAGGGAGAGCACTTACAGACTGCCACTGCTGATGGGCTGTTGAAGGGAGAGAGAGAGCCTTGCGAATGACACTGCAATTTTTAAATTAAATTTTAAGGTTCTTCTCTGGGGTCACGTGAGCGGAGGGGAACTCCACTTCAGTCATCTGGCGAAGTGGATGGCAATCGGAAGTTTTACCCCTTTTTATGGGAGGCCAATGGCACTCGAAAGGGATATTCAATCGAACTGCTAAGTGGTTAAGGTGAAGGCGACTTCAGAAGCTGGTTAGGTTAGGTTGTAGTGGCCCATTGGTGATTGACAGCAGTCACACTTGTGCCAGAGTGGACCTCGGCAAAGCATTGAGTGCTCTTGATAAAGCGTTGGCGATGACTGACAATGGATGATCTGCAAAGGTTTCTTCCTCCTCCTCGTCTCTGCAGCTTATGCAGAAGTCATTGTAGGGAAGACCTAATCCAGAGACGTGAGAACAGAGCATAATTGGGAAGATTACAGAGCCTGTCTGCTTCAGAATTCGCTGGAATTTGACAGTGTCTCGGCACCAAAAGGAGATGGTTCCTGAAATAGGAGCCATTCCGGGAAGTCTGACTGTTAGAACAGATGACGATATCTCCTTCTTCTTCTTCTGGGGGTAACAATCCTAGGGGGAACTGGGACTCACCCAACATGCCTCTCCAGCCAGCACGAGATCTCGCCAGCTGTCTCCAGTTTCGCCAACAAGCCGGATTGACACTACTGGTCCCGGCTAGCTTGCTTAAATGAACTAAAACACTTTAACCAAAAGAAAGGAATGGGGCGCTAAACGAAGGGGGCGCTTGTACAGGGCGCTCATTTCGCTCGGACCGGCTCTGGCACCAGTATCGGTCTGACTAGTGGCATGAACAGTCAGTGGATCATGAGAGGTTGTAGGTCCTATTTGCACCCTCTAGCTTTTTGACAACAGCTTAGAGCCGTGCAGGCCTTTTTGACATGCTCCTGGGCCCTGAATGTTGGTTAACCAGCTTAATTTCGTGCCCAGAATGAGACCTAAGAACTTTGCGCCGTCAGTCAGGTTTAGAGGGGTTCCACACAGTGAGCGAGGGTCAAAGTCGGGGATTTTGGATTTCCTGGTGACGGGAACTAGCTCTGTTTTCGGCGAAGTGGCACCTAAGCCGCGCTCATTTCTGTGAAACAGAGGTTGCTTACTGTGATGGCAGTGAAGCTTGCGTATCCCATTGCTGTTCAGCTTGCATCTCTGTTGAATGTGTCACTGACTCTGTGGCTGTTTTAGTACTTGCGATATCCGATTCCTTTTTCTTAAAGAAGGGCGTATATTCAATGCGACAGTCCACGAGTACGACAAAATCGGCACACACAGCATGAAGAAGAGTGAAGAGCTTCGTTGACGGTAGCTAATCATCACGCAGGTGGATGAAGCCCACCCAGTCGTCCCGCCAGGACGAAATGAATTTGAATTCAACGCCATTTACCTTGAAACAGTCAAGAAGCAGGCAATTCCTCCGAAATATGAAACGACCCTAATCATCCCGCGAATCTTCGTGCTCACAAGGGTACGCGCCGCAGTTGGCTTGGCTCCCTTCCCTTTGAGCCAACCTCGGTGACCTCAACGACTTTAGCAGTCGTTCAATCAGAGCACTCTCTCTCTCTCTCCCTCGCTGAGCCCACGCGCTGCGTACCTATTCCCCGCATTTGCGCGCACAAATGTCCCCACTCGCGTTGAATAAAATTATCAACCCCCCCTCGGGCAAACTGGGCCCAAGCCTGGCTGCCATGCAAATGCCGCTCATCGCTCTCGTTATGGGTCATTCCAGTTTTGGAATAAATTTAATTCTCTCCTCCTCGGTGGCTGCGGCAATTTCTTGGAACATTAACCTGCGTTATCCCCCCCCTCCCCCGCAGCGGTGACACCAAACTACGCGCCGAGCAACAACCGCCCAAAAAAAATAAAAATAAACTCAATTAGATGCGAAAATCCCGAAAGCCAGCGCGACAAATCCAAAGCGAAAAATGAAAATACTCGCAATTTCCATTTTAAAAAGGACGGCATCTGATGTGACATGTTTTTGGTCTCTTCCCGTGTGCAGCGCTCCAGGAGGCCGTCACCAAGGCGAGATCGGAGGAAATCATAATCCCATTTGGAGTCGGCATCGCCGGCACCGTCGCACAGACAAAGGAGATGATTAACATCAAGGAGGCGTACAAGGACTCGCGCTTCAATTGTGAAATCGACCTGAAGACCGGCTACAAGACCAACACAATTCTGTCGATGCCAATTTGCAACTATGAGGGCGACATAATTGGCGTGGCGCAAATCATCAACAAGACGAACGGTGAGTACTGCGGGCTCGTTGGCTGCCGATGATAATCGATTTTGTTTGTTTGCAGGTTCGTTGGAGTTCGACGAGCACGACATCGAAATATTCCGGCGGTACCTGACGTTCTGCGGGATTGGCATTCAGAATGCGCAACTGTTCGAGATGTCCGTGCAGGAGTATCGACGGAATCAGATTCTGCTGAACCTGGCACGGAGCATCTTTGAGGAGCAGAACAACCTGGAGTGTCTGGTTACGAAGATCATGACGGAGGCCAGGGAGCTGCTGAAGTGCGAGAGGTGCTCTGTGTTTCTGGTGGACTTGGACTGCTGTGAAGCGGTAAGTTTTTAGCACTGTTGATGTGGTTAATTTATTCGTTTTGGGGCGGGGTGGGGGTGGGAATTTGACTCAATTAGGATGGCAAGTGTCCGGATGAATTGCGTGGTTCGTCTTCCTTGAAGGGGCCGAGGTGGAGAGGGGGTTCGCCGGCCTTGTTGTGACTGCTGGGGCACAGGTGGCGACTGCTAATCTTTTCTCGACAGTCATGCCCATTGTCATCATCTCGAGGGAAGTGATGTCACACAAGTGATCCGGTTTCGAACCACGTTGACGTACAGCTCAAAGTGCGATGGCGGCCAAAGTATTCAAAGTCGAACGAATTGCACTATATTCTCCTGGGGTTCTGCTTTTAGAACTGGACTAGACCAGCTAACACATCCGAAGACAGGCATCATCGACTCCAACTCCGTGAAAGAACGCAACGGAAGACGTTCATTGATGAGATGTGGCTCAGAAGTGGAGACGGACCTCAACTAAATTGATGTATGCCACTAGAGACGACCCCTAATTAAGGAGACTTAAAAGTGGTAGATTCAGGTTTAGAAAATACAGCAAGCAGCATCGAAAGAAGTTTCGCAAGGCTTATCTTGTCGTGAGCACCTGAAACCATTACGAAACATAAGTAAATCTGTCAAACGACATCACTGGGCCTCTATTTAAAGCTTAAGACATTTCGATCCTTCGAGCCGGATTGTTAAGCCATGTTAGTAAGCGGTGACACCAAACAAAACTAAAAGCAAACGACAGATAAGAGTAGAGGAGAAAGATGCACTTGGAAATACCTGTCTAGGTTCGATTCCTGGTACGACAAGAAATACTTTTCACGGCCCCACCTCTTTCGAGTCACTGACAATGCTCAAAGAGTATAACTGTCTAGAAAAAGCGTCTCAAACTTGGCCGTTCGGAGTCGGCATAAAACTGTAGGTCCCTTCCACTCGTAATAGAACAATAGCACGCACAATACGAGTGGTTGCTGAGAAGCTAGGCCCTGGCCCTCTACAGGCTGTAGCGCCACCAATATATATATATAGCTGGTAGCGCTTGTGCGACGACAATAAGAACTTAATTAAGTTACGCACATAACTCCACTTATCTTCATGTGCTAACCATGCGTAAGTCGTTTCATAAAATTGAAAAAATATCGATCTTGGCAATGGTGTCCCCCAAGGTTTTCGTTCCCAGTTCGTTATTATTCTTAATGTTCCACAAGTGGTCTTCCAAAAGTGTTGACCTATTGTAAGTTCCATGTATATGGTGATGATGTTCAACCTCAAATTCTGCTGAACCTTAAACAAATTGTTCGTTTAGTTGGTCCGGTTTTACATTGAAATCTGAACTACTACGATCTAAAAAAAAATATGGCAACACTTTCGATTTGGTGTGTATATTTCCAACAATTGATATGATTTTTTGACGTACAGTAGAATGCGCTCACAACGACCACTGACCAGAGACAGATTTGCCGTCATTATAAGGGATTGTGACTTTACCCGAACGGATCTTGGTTACTAATTGTTACGTTGCAAAGCAAACTTTAGGTTTACACTTCGACGTTGAAACCGAGGTCGCTATACGCGAATTCTACTGTTTCGCAGTAGTGCATTCTGTCATCTGAATTCTCCAAGACCTTGTTGATGGTTTGGGGCTCACGGATTGCTTGGGTGGCATTGCCTTAGAAGCTTGGGTCCATCGTCCATCAGTCCTTCACGGTTTCCCAAACAAAAAAACAGTCCAAAGGCGTCAAATCGTAGCTCCTAGGCAGCCTAGCCAAAACGGCTGATAATACGATTTGGGAATTTGGTGCGCAAAAGATCGATTGTGGCATAGGCCGTGTGGCATGCATGACATCCAGCATGGACCAGAGGTCGTCTAAATAATTTTCTTCAGTTTCGGTACAAAAAAAAAAAAGTTGCCCACCGTAGACGGAAACGTTGTTCCCAATCATTGATACCACCACTCCACAATCCATTGGCTTCTCGACAATAACATGCGGGTTTTCCGAGCCCCAGATGCTGCAATTTTGCTTGTTAACACAGCCGCCGAGACCAAAATGCGCCCGAAATCGTTGTTCAATTCAAGCTGCTCGAAGGCCCAAACTGCGAAGCGATATCGAAGCGGATGGTCGAGCGCCTTCAATTGCTGAGTCAATTGGAGCTTGTAAGCGAATAATCCGAGATCTTTGTTCAGAATTCATCTCCTCAGGCTGGCACAAGAAACGTCAAGCTGTTGAGGTCGATGGCGAGTTGATGTTCTCACACTCACACGGTCACAGCAGCCACATTCTCGTCTGTGCGCACCGACTATGAGCGTTGTCCCCTAGCATATCAGTCTCATGCACTTTTTGCATAAACTTGCGTACAGTCAGGCTTCAACTCCTTTCCAAAAAAAAGCACTGTTTGGGCTGAGCAGCACAGCACTCACTTTGGAAAACGGTTTTCAGTATTTGTCAACGTTGTTCAACCGTAAAGCGACTCATTACGTTCCGCGGAGGTATGATACTGACTTACTGTCAAGATTTCGAGAGGGAAACAGATGTCAGTGTGAAAATAACCTATAATTTCAAAAGAAACCACTAGATGGCCCACACTGTATAAAATAATGGATATTCTGATCGAGTGATTTGGGAGCATGGCCCGACCGGCGAGGAGACGTGAATTGACCGTCATTGATCCCTCGTCAGCTTTAGACTGTGCTTCTTCTGGTCTCCGCTTCACACGAAGTCAACACCACTCGTCCCATCGCTTAAATTCACACCGATCCAGGCGTGATGCCAGACCTCTCGAATGCGGGTGTCCCCTGTCATTAGTGGTAGTGCCTTAAGCATCTAAAAACGCCTACTCGTCAAACTACGCAACCTGCATTCGCCATATTTGTCATCCCTTGAAACTTGTCATCGCGCGACATCATCGCCGTTCTTCCTTAACCTCAGCCAAGCCGTAAAGTTAAACGGGCCAGAAAGGACTGGAAAGCAGTAATGAGACGCGTAAAATTCCCCTTCGAGCAAAAGTTGAGCCAAAAAAGTGCTACAAAGTCCCAACACGTTTTGGCAGGCGACAAAAATGTAAAGAACACCGTCTTGCCTGCAATTTCGACGCTCATTTGCAACGACATTGCTCCTTCGGGCAGACCAAATTTGCCTTCTGTGCATTTTTCAGGCTGCCAGATTCAAATATGTCTCGATTTGGCACAAATCCGCTTTCGCACCCGCACAGTTTCTGAGGTAGCCTTTCAAGCGGTTTAAGTCCTTGACTTACGCAAACCCTTTATGGGCACCAAATTCCCACCGTTGAACCTCCCTTTCGACTAAAACCAGCCACAATCGTAAATGCACCTCAGCTGGCTGCTCAAACTGAGTGCTTCCTCTCGTCAAGGAAGTGCCCGCCAAAAGACTGCCTTCTCCTCCTCGCTACATCCGGACACTCGCCGAGCAGATTGCCGCAGCGATGCCACGTCCTCTTCGTCTCTGCCTCAAGTCCTTAAGAATGCATAAAAACAGAGCCCCGCAAGCTCCGGCATACGAATGAGCACTGCTTAACCTGAGTCGCATAAAATGAATAACTCAAGCTGTGCGAGGCTGTTTGCTGCCAGCACATAAACGCCTTTATGACTCACTCAGCCCCACCCACTCGCTGGATTTACGAGGACTCTTGCTCAAAGGGATTCGAGCGTTTGAAATGCGAATCAAAGACCGAATGCCAGAACACAGGCCCAATTAGCAGCGAACCATTGCGGCGCTCTCAAGAATTCGCTCCACTCGAACGCGTCGGGTCGATTTAATTTTATTAATCTTCCGCCAGGATTAAAAATAAGCAAGGGAGGAGCGTCAGAGGAGAGACGAGGTGAAGTGTTTAAACAGGACCCTTGCTCGGTGAACCCGAGTTCTTTGCGAGTCGAGACTTCTGCCAAGGCATGTGCCAAAAATGACGCCGCGTCTCCGCAAAACAGCAAACAACCTCAGCCACACACAGACAGGGGCGGAGTGCAGCTTTGATGTGCAAACAGCATCCACCTAGTCGGAGGCACCCGTCCGAGAGTAACATGCAAATTTGCAGAGCGTTATGTGCTCACACCGTAAACACTTTGCGTTCCACTTCCCCACTTGCAGGGCACGGAGGCAGCTCGTGAGGAGACGCAGTGGTCCTCGGGTTTGGGGTGGTTGCAGATTTTGAGAGGCGTCTTGGGCGGGCTATGGGTGATTCTTCAAGGTGAAGTGTGCCCTTCTGCAGCCACTGCAAGTCGTTCGAGTTGAGTGACTCCGTCGAGGACTTTCCCTTCGATTAGTCTCGCACTTAGTGTCAAAGGATTGCGTGGAGGAGGCAATTAGTCCTTTTCGCGGGGGATTTCGACTTTGAGTGGCGATGCGACAATCGACGAGGCAATGGGGACAAACGAATTAGTCACTGGGACTGCCAGAGTATCCGTTTGAGGTTGGAAATGAGGGATGTCCTGTGCTCAAGGTGCGTGGGTCTCCCTAAACATCACTTGAATGCGAACAGAAAAAAAGCCTCGTCCATGTAGCTAGGTTAGGGATATGAAGAGGAGAAAGGAAACAGCCCAATACCCCAACAAACCATACTTGTGGAAGATCGTACATTTTCGTGCAACGTCTGATCCATGACCTCCTTGAGAACGGTACTAAAGAAGTCGCATGACAATATACAGACAGCAAAGGTCTCGGTGAGGTCTTTACCAATCTTGACGAATCAAGGGCGAAGGGCGCTCTCCATCGTCATTCGCCAAAGACGGACGAGTTTGGATGCCACAACCAGAAAAGTCGTACGCGGCCTTAAAACAGACGAACAGATGGCGAGTATCGACTTAAAGCTCCTTGGTCGTGTCCAAGATTTGCAGGAATGTCAATACCTGGTCAATTGTGGACTTCGTTGGTCTGAACCCGCACGGAGGCTGGCCGAACAGGTTGAGAACGAAGGGAGCCGGGCGCTTACAGAGGACTCTAAAAAATATCCAATGCTGAGGAGACTGAAGTTGACAGAGTTAAGAGTGTCCTTTCGTCAAAATCTGCCAACCGATGCTGAAATTCTATCCGTCGTGCAGCAGCTTGATGAACAGCATTAAAGCAAAACTGTCAACTGCAAGGCACTCAATCGGGTGCCTGCACTATATCGGATGCACTTAACATACACCCCCACCTTCCTCTGCCGGGCCTTTTCGGCAAACAAACAATCAGCACAACCCCAAGACTGAAGATACTTCGACTGTGCTTCGAACTCACCATCGGTCACTCAACCATTCTTAATGAATGCAGCTGCTTCCCCAATGACACCTTTCGCCCACTACCCCAAATCACCATCGAAGAAAAACGTCTCCACCAGCTTCCCTTACAGATCTGGATGTGGATGTATGATAATGTGCCGCTGGATGAACCCCTTGCATATCTACAGAGACTGATCAAAGGATGAGTCAACTCCAAAAGACCTCGATAATGCTTTCTTCTTGAAGCTCCCTAACCACTGTACAATATTTCAGACAGAAACCATTGCGAAAAGAGTCACTATACTCCCTCGAGAACAGGTAATAGCCAAACGGGGTATCACCACCTGTTCGGGCGGCCAAACAGCAATTAAGTCCTTGGACAATGTCATGTTCAAACCAAATCCCTTAACGAAATGGCTGATTTTCCGGCAGATTTCCGGTGATAACTGATCGCATTACTGACAGAAGGGCTGCGATTGTGTGAGGCTTGTTGGCATAAGCCCGCGAATTCAAGTAGCTCCATAGGAAGATATCTGGGATGACTGAATCGGGCGATCTTGCTGACCATGCCTACCCTGAGATTACGCGACCAGGAAACCCTTCGTTCACAATATTCATTGTGGCTTGTGCTGTGTGCGCAGTTGCACCGTCTTGTTGAAACAACATGTTCACCAAGCCCTGATCGTTCAATTCCGGCAGTAAGAAGTCGTTTATCATGACCATACAGTGGTCGCCAATCGCCAATAAGATAAAGAGGAGGTAGAAAACTTTGCTCGTGCAGCACTCTGGCTAGTGCACCAACTCTTGGCTACAAGTACCAACTTGTAGCGATGTTAAGAGAAGTTAATCCGCGTGGTATCGTTTCTTTGAGGGGAATGGCTATTCCTGCATCACACGCGTATCTTCGGTGTCTCAGAAACGAAAATTTTGCTAATTGACGTAACCGCTTACATAAGTGGAAATGCGCCTTGTCGGTCATGATGACTTTCGACACAAGATTGTCCTCTTCGTTGTTGAGATGATTGTTGATACTCTTGCGGAGTATAGCGCTTCATTGCTTGTCTGTTCGTGCAGCTGTTTAGTTCACAAATGTGTCAAATATGACTGACGTACGACGCCATTTGATAAAATGATCACATCTTGCGCCACTTTGTCCGAGGCTGGTTGCTGGTCCGTAACTAGGTACATTTCTCCACTGTCGGCCAACGGGAAGCTACCAGGCCAGGTCCTTTGTTCGTCGCCTCGCGAAAAAGGGACCCTTAAAGACCTGTGCTTCAAATATGTCGTAGTAGCTCTGTATTCTGTAAGGAAGTTGCCTAAGTTGGGCAGTCCGATCTAACTGGAACTAAAGACGTAAGCCGTTGGAATCCTTGCTGCGGAAAAGCTCCTTAGTGAGTTCACATCGGCCCTCCCACGTCAAGATTATTCTTGTAGCCCCAGCCACCCAGGATTCCCGACGCGTCGAGGTGAGTTTATACATATAGACTAAAGTATCGTGAATTCGACGGCCGATCGATCTGCCAACACGCCATTCCCACTCCTCCCAGCGCCCTCGAAACCAACAAACACCAGATTTACGCGTCCGCTTAGGAGGCTAATCTTAAATTCGCCCGAAAGTCTCCACAAACATCGGGACAAGGGACCTTAATTGCTCCCACCGCCATTTCAGGCGACGTTTTCATGAATATGTTTTGCAACTTCTAAGGACCTCGCCGATGCCTGCTCATATTTATTCACAATGATGTACGTGTCATTTGAATAAAAAACAAACGCGTTGTCGTGGAACTTTCCTCACAGCACTCGGCACGGCACAGCATTCCAGACACCCCACTTCCCCAGATCCGGGGCCACGACACGACACGGCACGGCAACCGTCTCGCACAGCGAATCCCCAACCGAACCAATTGACGTTCCGAAATCCTTCATAAAAATACCAATTACACAGCAATCCGCTGTAAATCAAATTCTGAAATACTCCCCCGAACAATGTGCGTTCCAAGTGCAAAAGAATTCGCCGCTACGGATCCAACTTCGGCACGGAGCCGAGGCGTGGGCCGGGCCGCCGCGCAAGGATGAGTTCGAACAAACAAAAGACGGCGAAGAAGAGCGATGAAAAAACACGGGAATAAAACTAAATCAGGACTTTCGCGGGGTGTGGGGGGGGGAGGGAATTACGACGTTACGTAATCGAATTTTTATGAAAATTCCTTTCAGGCAGTGCGCTGCATGTGTGTCTGCTTGGGGCTCTCCTGTCAACACAGCATGTGTTCGGATGCCCGTCACTAGTGCTTTCTTGCAGGAAAAATGATGACTTAAAGGAGTTGCGGCAATTGCTGTGCTCACTGGCATGCCGTGCTCGACGTTGACTCGACTATTTATGTGTCTGGCTGCAGGCGCAGACAAGAATTGGCCCGGATGGCGTGAAAAATGCGTTAACACACGACTATTCAGAGCTTATCTAGGGATTGCGATTCACTCGGCTGTGCTGAATGTATGGAGCCCTTTGGGGCGCTATCCTGCTCTATCTTTGTTGCGTCGAGTTGCTGGCAGAGAGAATGCATAAATATTCCACAATCAATTGAACCCTGATGGAATTGTGTGATGTTACTGCGCCGAGAGCGGTGTTCTTTGTCGCGGCTTTACGACGGAAAGATCAAAATCGGAGTTCTTTGAGCGTTCCGACGGAGGGATGAGGTCTCTGGTGAATGTGGGAATGGGTTAAAAAAAAGTGTATGCCGACCGAAGTCGGTGCAAATTCGTACATTTGGTGAAGTGTATAATGAAACTGACGGATCTTTCGATGACATTATGGGTGGAATACGACATCACTCAAATGACCGGGGAGACGCGCGTTGGAGAGGTCTGGCCTATCATGATTCTGTCGCATGTATAGGACTGAATTTGGGTGGTGTTGAGTTTGAATGAAGCGTCTAAGAGTGTCGATGGATCAACGGCGGCCAAGTCGAGTCTCCTCGGCGGTCGGACCATACTCGCAAATCTGGAGCAGAATATCCATTCTTGTGTAAGCTGATCTTCTCCTTCTTTGCCTTTGATTGTATTCATACTTACGCTTTTCGGAGGTAGACGTAGAGCAGGACTGGAGTCATCGGTCACCTCCCCGATCAGCAGGCTCCGACTCTGATCATTTCAGTTAATCCACATTTTTTCCACTACACAGTGAAGGGACTTAATTCTGTGATGGGGACGTCAACATATGCATATATCAAATCCGAATGTCAACACAAATGGCGCCCAGCACAGAGCTGGTATCTACAAGGTGGGCCAAATACAAGTTTCTTTTTAAAAATGCAATAAAATGAACAAAATTGACTTTTTTTCCATGTATTATGGCTTTATTAGAAAGAAAAAATATTCCCATTATTTATGAAATTCAACCTCCTCCAAGTGTCTGCCTTGGATGGCTTCCTCGTAGCGCATTCTACCAGCCCAATTTTGCACGACCTTGTTGATGGTTTCGAGCTGCAGTTCATGGATTGTTTGGTTGACATTGGCCCTCAGTGCTTGAATCGTTTCTGGATTGTTGGCATAACATGAGTCCCCACGAAAAACAGTCCAAAGGCGCCAATTGACATCGCCAGGATGGCTGATAACACGATTTTGGAATTTGGTGCGAAAACGATCGATTGTGACATGGGCTGCGCGGCATGGCGCGCCATCCTGCCTGAATCAGAGGTCGTAAAAATCCATCTCTTCAATTTCAGTTTAAAAAAATTGTCGGTTAACATCGCTCTGTAACGTTTACCGTTGACCGAAACGTTGTTCCCAGCCTCATTTTCGAAGAAGGCCACAGCAGCCGCATTCTCATCTCTGCGCATCTTACGACGACGGGTAGCATGAGTGTTGTCCACTAGCATACAAGTCTCACGAACTTCTTGCACAAACTTGCGTACAGCAGACGCTTGTGCAGGTGGTTCATTTCGGCCAAAACTTATTTTTTTCAAAAAACACACTGTTTGGGCTGAGCAGCTTACTAGAGGAGACGTTCGATAGGAGACTACCTATCAGATGTGTCTGTTGCCTGATTTCTAAGATCGTTCAAAATTGAACGAAACTCAACGAAACTCGGCAGCAGTAGAATTCTCGCCTGCCTCCAAGGTCGAGAAATGAAACTCTCACTCTCTCGAACTCAATAAAACTTTCCTGAAGTTGCCTTTGAAATGTCTTTCCCTTTAAACGAGCCCATTGAAGCCGCTTTCTCTAGTGGCGTATACCAGTGTATACGTAAAGAGGTGGACTTGGCCTAGCTCCTGTAACAACCACTTATATCGTGCATTGTTTAGTTCTTTCACGTGCGGAGTTGGCAGAGAATTGCATCCCGACTTCGAACGCAACCATAATTGACTTAGGTGAACTTAAGCTATTATTAGCCTTCGAAGTGCCACTGATTGTTTCCGGGGACATACGCGAAATCCCAACACCAACTGTGCATTTACGTATGTAAACGGTGCCATGACATAAGGCCATATGGTCCTATGACTTTTCACAATGACACATAAGACCATATTTTAGCTATGGCCTACTTGTTTATCCGACCCCCATACCTGCTACACAACATAAGGCAACATCAGAAAAATAAAATAAATTCAAAGTGACATAAGGCCATATGGTCTTCTGACGCTTTTGAAAAGTGACATACGGCCATAGCTCGACCTAGTCCAAGGTCAGATGGCCTTATGTCCTGGCACCATGTAAACGCTCTCAAGCAAGCAACATTAAACGAAACTCAACGAAACTATGGTGGCAATTTATCATTTCTATGTATTCCCTGGATTGCTTAAGCTGACTTAAGTCAGCTTCCGTCCGCTCTGATTGGCCCTTAAGGGTTTTATCTGATAGTCCGCCTCTCTCTAAAAGTCAACTCTGCTTATACGACTGCAAACTTTAAGAACATTTCGAACACAACAAACTTTAGTGATTTTCCAGTGAACACACCCACGGCGGGTCTGTTCGAGCAGAGCTCGCTGTTTACCTTGAGTCCCTGAAACCGCAGAAAAAGCGCGCACTGATTGAATTGTTTTTATTCAAATTGAATCTCCACATCCACCCGCCTGTTGCTCGAGGGAGAGTGAATGAATCGTTACTGCACTGCAATGGGATTTGAAATTCCCCCCGCACCCTCTCTGGCATCCGCTTGAACAAACTCAGCCAGCAACGAGTGCACAGATACCGAAGGGCAGCAGAAAAATACTGAACAACTGAGTTTTCTCAGATTCTTCTCCGCGCGCCGTTTGCATTTAATCGGAATGCATGTTCAACTTCCGATGTTCGAAATCCATTCAGCTGCTCGGTATCGTATCTATCGCTGGTTCGCTGGTGTATTGTATACCCGCACCGGAGCGGAATGACGTGCGAAACACTGTCTGCATTCGGTTGTCCTGAAAATACCCTTTAATCGGCTTGAAACAATGGGATGGCTGCCAGTGTACCCGAGGAAGTTTAAAAGTGTGCACGGTTCGTTGAATTGAAGTTTTAATTAAAAGACTCGCATGCACATGCACGAGTCGGGGCTGTGTTGGAGAACAACTTCGATTTGAGGGCAAACTTTGAATGGGGTTCCGAGAGCGGTTACACCTGTAATCAGCTCTGGCAGTTGATCACCGCTGTGACACTGTTTGAAACTTTTTCCTTGTGTACTTGATGAACTAAGTTTTTTTCTTCTTTTTTTTTTGTATTTTGTATTGCAGAGCCACTTGGAGAAGATCCTGGAGAAACCAAATCAAATCATGTTGACGTCAAGGCGTTACAGCAACAATGTGAACGTGGAGGAGATTCTTGAGGAACAAGTGAGTATGCAATTTGGGACATTTAATCTGGTTTTGGATGATTTCTTTTAATTTATTCTTATTCGTGTTAAATTGATACAAAAAAAGACTGCCAATGAGTAAAGGGACATCCATAATGGACGTACGTTAATGTAACCTCATATCAGAATCGAAGGAAAAGTGGTCAGAAACTATTGTATACCACAATTGCCTCTGGCAACTCATGCTCATTTCACTGAAGTCCCTCTAAAACGAACTGTGTGTCATGCAATCACAAGTGAACGAAACTCAACGAAACTGCGCTAAGCGGCCAATATAGGCACAATAATTTCCGCACATAATTTTACCAGGATGACAACTCTAAAGTGGACCTGGGCCAGGCTCTTGCAGCAGCGACTCTGACTTCTGACAAAAATAGGACAGCCTCGAGTTAATGGCGACAAGGAAGTTTGTGTCAGAATTTGATGAAAAGTAGCCATAAACATCGTCTAAATTTCAATACTAAGTTGCGAACGTAGATTGAGCTATCTAAACTAAACGAAACTTGACGAAACTGATAATTCCCAAAATTGTTTAAGTTGACTTAAGTCGCCTTCAAAACCGTTCCAAAATCCTTCGAAATCGCCCAATGGACAGGCAATTAGAAGGGTTTTGGGAAGTGCTCATGAAAATCGAACGAAAAGTAGTCAGAAGCATCGTCAAGGTGACCGCAATTGTCTCTGGCGACTTAAGCCCATTTCACTCAACTCTTTTCGATACCAACTGTCATTTATGTACGTAGACAGCGATTCAGAAACCTCCCACTGGAGCAATCACAAGTGAACGAAACTCAACGAAACTAAGATAAGCGGTTTTCATAGTCACAGTGCATTATTTCTGCATAGCCCCTCCGTTTCTTAAGCTGACATGGTTTACTGGCTGCCAAACGTCGCCTACGTCCTCTGCTTGTGTAATACATCCGCCGCCCATGATGACCGTACAGCGTGGATTAGGCTGCTGTTCATAACTCGACACAAGCGATTGAATTTCGACTTATTTCGCCCCGTAAGAAGTTCTTCCAGCAGGATAGTGGCTTGCTATCATATCCCCATGGCCTCATGCAGTTTCTCTGATATAAAGCTGGACTGTGCTGACAAGCCTTATTCGGCTTGAGCTGCTGCTGTCTGCTATCTGCTGCCATACCATGCACTCAATTCACTTCCTGGTGTATCACTGCTGACGTTACAAATGGATTTGTGTTCACACTGTTCCTGACCCTTGAAGTTGATCTCAGCGCGACAAATGAGACAACACCCATCCTTGAGGTACGTCATAAGGGACATAAGCGCAACCGATTTTGTGTTCGCAAAATGAACAGCTAACTTTCTGCCGCTCAAAGCTTTCTACTGCGCAAGCTGTGTGTCCAGATCTGAAATAAAATCTGGTTGTTGGCGATGACGTCGAAGTCACTCATATGATCATCAATCTTTGCGTGTTTCAACAGCCTGTCCTTAGGCTTGCCAGGCTTTGCCTCGGAATGTCTTTGGCAATTTGCCAGGTCTTTCTTCCTTCCTATTTCTAGACGTGAGTTGAAAAGATTTTAAGGAAAATCGTAAGTTAGTAAAACTGAACGAAACTGAACGAATGTATTATTTCTGTATATTATATATCTTCTTCGATTGCTAAAGACTAGACTTAAGTCGCCTTGTTCCACAAAGCAAGAGGTTGCATTGAAATAGCTTGAAATACATCGAGTAGATGAAACAATTTGAGACGTCCTTAACAACGTTCTTGAGAGGACCGTGCAAACATCACAGGTCAACACTAGAGGGGCGATCTTTTGGGATCTTTGAGATCTTTGAGATCTTTGAGATGTCCATAAGTCTACACAGTCAGTCTATTTTAGTGCAGAGACAACTACATTCAGACCTGGGCCTCAAACAACAAGCACCTTCAGCCAGCACGAGATCTCGCCAGCTATCTCCAGTTTCGCATACAAAGCCGGCTGAGGTCCCGCTCGACTTGTGTGTGTAATCTTGCACATGTACGTCCTTTATTGCCAGCCACAGGCTCGAAGAGTCCGCGTTGTCTTTGAGCTCTGCACGGCCCAGGCACCTTAGGCGTTGGATACGTAGACGTCTGGCTAGAATCATGTCGCTATACAGCCCATACAGGTCGTGCTTGAATCTTCTACTCCCAATGTCAACGCAAACAGGACCAAAGATCGCACGCAGGACTTTTCTCACGGAAAGACCAAGAATCTCTTCATTCGCTTTGCATATAGTGCATGCTTCTGTGCCGTGGAGCAAGACGGGGATAATCAAGGTCTTATAGAAAGTCGACTTGGTCTTCCGAGAGAGAGTCTTGCTTCTTGAGTCCAAAGAAACAGCGGGCTGTTGGGAAGAGTTACTCTACGTTTGATCCCAGTACTGATGTTGTTTGCACTGTTTTGCTGCGGAGACTAGATAGACGAAGTCCTTCACTACATTGAAGTTTTAGCTGACTACGGTGACGTTCTGGACGAGTCGTCGATGTTGTATGTCCTTTGAGGACAGAATATGCTTCGTTTTTCCTTCATTCACCGCCAAACCCATTTTAGCCGCTTCCGTCTCGATGCCAGCAAACGCCTCATTGGCGGCTCGGTGCGTTCGACCAACCACGTCACAGTCGTTCTCGTATGAGGACACTCCTTGGCGAGTGAGTGAGAAAGGAACGTTCTGCACGATATTCTTAAGAATTATGTTGAAGAAGTCACATGACAGTGCGTCGTCTTGTCTAAATTCATTTGTGACATTGAAGGTCTTCGCGAGCACGTAAACGACCTTGATGGAGCAGCGAGAATTCTCCATCGTCATCCTGCACAATCTGACGAGTTTGGCAGAAATGTCAAAATTAGCCACGCGGTCTTGAAAGCGATGAATAAGTGGTTGGATCTCCCTGTCAGATTGTTAATGAACGCCTTCAGACGAGAGCAGGAGATGACGGAAAAGATCTTGTACGCGATGTTAAGGAGACGTATCCCTCGGCAGTTGGCGCAGTTAAAGGGGTTTCCTTTCTTGTGGATCTTCGTTTATTTTCATTAATTCATTCGACGTACAAAAACAAGTGAAGAGGGCGACTCTTCGTTCGATTCTGACACAAGCTTGAGTTTAGTTAAGTCAATTATGAAGGCCAATTCAAATGAACAACTGGAGCCTCGTTCAATCGAATGCCTCTTGTGGGTAGACTTGGATAACCCTCCACTGCGTCCATTCACGAAAAGATGTCCTCCCCCGGCCTGCTCTGCCCTACGCCGTGCTTGACAATGGTATTCCCTGTTTTTTGTTTCACATTTAATTTGCGACCGTTATTCACGTTATTCAATTATCGCCCACTTGTGCATGCTGCCAGCGCCTGCACTTGTGTCCCCTTAATGACCAGCCATTAAATCGCATTTTGTGTTTTGTTTTTGTTTCAATTCCAGCAAAAGTCACGTACGCGCTTCACAGTGCTCTTCGAGTTGGGCGCAGAGAATCAATCGGCCAACATCTCCAGGCCGTCCGTCAACGATTTGAGCAACTCAACGCTGGCCCAGATCGCCCAGTACGTGGCGACCAGCGGACAAATTGTCAACATATCCGATGTGCGGGAATGGGTGCGGGAGCACAATCAAATCCACAGTGAGGGCGAAATCGATTGCACAAAGGCCATACTGTGCATGCCGATTGTGAATGCACAGAAAACCGTTATCGGCGTAGCGCAGCTCATAAATAAGGTACGTATCCGTGGGCGTGGGTGTGCGTGTGTGTGTGCATGTGCGTGAGTCCTGACTGGACGCTAATGAGTGCTCTAATTGCAATTGCAATTTGGTAAACGATCGGGGGGATGTGGGGTGGGTTGATTGGATTGGTTTACATTTTCGGTGATTGCGTGCAGCGGTCGGATGCGATAGAGGACCCGTGGGGATAGTCGATGTTAGTCACGCTGGGCGAATTCAATTTCTGTCCTAAGTGCTCTCGTCGTTTGGGAGTGAATGTTCATTTTGCATTAATTGCTGCTAAAAGGCAAACAAATTAGGTTCATTGACGGAGACAGGCTTTTAGAAGGAGAGTCGAAGGGGGCTGGATTCGTGACGTCCAATGTGTCCTTTTTGGAAAGGGCGGATGTAAAGAAGCAAGTGTGTGCGTTGGGCGGGCCACCAATTGAGTGACTTTCGATGAATCTTGTCAGAAACCGCTGAAGAGCCATCTCAAGCAGAAAGTGGGACACAGTCGAAGATCGGTCAGCAAGGAGAGCAGTTGAAAGACGGTAAGATGAGACATAAGCGAGCTGGACGACTAGAAATCCAATCACTGCAGTGGCTTCCAAGCGGAAGTAATGGCGATTAGCGAAGCCCTGTCCTGGCTAAGGTGGAACGTGATATCCGCCCGCGATATCTGCACATTTACTGATACCCAAACAGCAATTAAATCCCTGGCTTCATTCTCTATAAGCTCCAAATTAGTAATCGACTGCCGCGCATTTGTTAACGAGATATCCGAACAGGTCAACATTCGCCTGTGTTCGGTGCCAAGTCGTAGGGACATCCCAGGAAACTGCTGCTGCTGATGAACTCGCAAAACGCGCGACTAGACTGCCAGCCGATGAACGCTCTCGTAACAAAGGTACCCCTATGGCTACTTTCAAGTTACAGCTCAATATTCTCTACGCAAAGAAAATCAAAGCAAGATGGTCGACAGTCATCACTTGACGAATCTGGCCAAATCTCGATCCTTAAAGATCAAGTAGCCTGATCTCCCTAAAGAGATCTAAAACCGGGAATAATTACCCTGCCTTCACGCAAAAAGACTAGACTAGAAGGATGAGGAAAGCTCCCAACAACTCCTCTGCAAATGTCCTGCTCACACCTTAACTAGAAAAGCCACTCCAGGCTCCTACTTATTCTACAGTCTAAATGACTTCAGGTGGCCCGTGGCGTTGTGGGTATGTGCGTCGACGCCTACGCACTTGGACCAATCTGTCTAGGTTCGATTCCTGGTACGACAAGAAACTCTTTTCACGTCCTCACTTCTTTCGAGTCACTGACAATGCTCAAAGAGTATAACTGTCTAGAAAAAGCGTCTCAAACTTGGCCGTTCGGAGTCGGCATAAAACTGTAGGTCCCTTCCACTCGTCATAGAACAATAGCACGCACAACACGAGTGGTTTGCTGAAAAGCTAGGCTCTGGCCCTCTACGGGCTGTAGCGCCACCCATATCAAATGACTTCAGCAAACCGGCTGGTTTGAAATTTAATTTGAAACACTCATGTGGCGGTACAATGTAGGCCTACTTTGGCCTAAGTGCATTAATGCCATTATGTACATGATTCATTGGCTTCGCTGTCCAAGTCATCCAAGCAGTCGGTCCAATTTCTGATGCATCGATCTAACATGCGCGTCGATTTTCCGGCTTTATCGTGTCGAATGTTGGCTAAGATTGAGACTAAGGCTTGACGTAGCCCGAGTTGGGTCAAGTCGGATGATTGCAGCGGCTAATTGATGAACGCCTGCTGAGAGATAACCCAGTCCACAAATTTCTCCTTCACAAGTTCGAGCGTTGCGTCGTTTGTATCTTTACACCTAGCGCCGCGGCTCTGGCAAAGAACTAAAAAAAGGTCCTTGGCGGTGGGCTTCCTGGTATCGAATGTAATTTCCATGCAGGCGATGGTGTTATCAATCGAAAAACCGTGCGAATAATGTGATTCGGGTGTGCTGAGAGTGTGCTAAGCATCAATTCGTTTCAAGGCGCATCGTGCGTCGCCAGTGTGTCATCTCGACCGTTGAGCGAACATTTTCAAGAAGTATCGCAAGCTAACTGCTAACACCTAAAGTCCTTCTCGTGCGCGATGTTGCGGCTGTGAGAGCACCTGGTATTCATTAATTAAAATGGTAAGTACACACTCAGATGAGACATCCACTTCGGTTCGGTTTTGATGACCCGCTGATGGCTTCTATTAAAAATCAATTCATACTTGAGATTTTGCGCTCGATGTGAAAAAATTGCGGTTTGTCTGCAGACAGGGGGATGAGCCTTCAGTTGACTTCTGACAAAGAACACTGGGCTTGTTTTTTGAATCCCCTCTGAAGCTGATTGCTGTTTCATGAAATTGAATGGTTGTGGTCTGTGGTTGTTCGCGAATGGTTCGTTGGATGTTTCATCAAATTTTTGCTTTTGCACAGGGTGACCAGATACGAAAGATACGAAAAGAAATTTAAATACAACAACAACGGTGTGGGGTATAATATTAATTTTGAGTTTATTTTGAAGCTACATTCTTGCCATTATGCATGGAATAGCACATTGTTCAAATTGACGTTGGTAGTGCTTCAAGTGGTCCGTTTAATTTTTGACGACTCAGTCCAATATGTGCGACATTATTCCAGCAATAGTGTATCAAATGTTGGCATCGAGCTCGTTGAAAGTTGGTGGCTTGTAGACAGTGACGTAGACTAAGGACTTAAATGAGGACTCAAATGGCGAGAAGTCGCGTGATAGTGGGGGCCAATTGATGAACTCTTGTCGTGAGATTATTCAGTCGTAATAACTTCGAGCATTGCGTCGCTTGTGTATCATGTACCTACGTTCTGTTCCAGCCACAGCCCGGATATATCCATGTTAGCGAGCTTCGACACACATAAAGTCGCTTGACATTGCCCTATACGTAAGACCATTGACGTCAACGGTGCCTCCTGAATTGTTTCGAAAGAAATAAGGTCCGATGGAGCAGCCTTGCCATAAGCCTCACCAAACAGTCAGTCTATCGGTTCATTGATAGTCGGTCGAACACTTGTGGATTGTATTCCCTGCAATGACTGCAATTTAGCTTGTTAACATAGCCGCTGAAGCGAAAATGGGCCTCGTCTGAGGAAGACGATTTTATGGCCAAAATCCGAATTTCCGGTCAACATCCAGGTAATGTGCCTATTTAGCGTCGTCCGGCTTCAATTCTTGCGTCGGCACAATCTTATAAGGACGTATCCCCAGTCGTCTCAAAATAAGCCGAGTTGACTCTCTGGCGATGCTCAATTCAGCTGATAGGCCCCGAATCGACATTGCCGAGTCTTCTTTGGAACCTCCTATGTACGGTGGCTACCAACCTGTCTAGTTGGTGGCTCAAGGTCCAAATGAATTCACTCACGCTCAAACTTTCCGGCGGTGCGACAAATTGGCTGCACACTGAAGCCATTGTGACGACGAACCTGCTTATTTGCGACTGAGCCAGAATTTCCATATTTTTTAACAATTTCTCCACTTCCCGCAAACGTCAAACGATGCAAGATGAAATGACAAGTCGTTCTGAATACTTACTGACAGCTAGCTGCCATTGGTAACTTTAACAGCTGCTGAAACATAACAATTGAAGCAAGAACCAATGCTATCTGCTATTGCCTCAGAGATAGGGATTGTGTGGGGAATTCGAAATTTAACGCGCTAACCTGAACATGACCCAGGGACCGGTGAAGTCAAAGTCACAAGCTCGTACTGATTTGTCAATCGTTGCTGACAGCATTGAATCGATGCCGAGCATGTGGGACCACGCATTGAGGATGTTACTTCACTTGTCCTACATGTCCAGTACCGCTTATTCCTTTTTTTAAATATAAAGGGTGATTTTTTAAAAGCTATAAGAAAGTTTTTCAAAAAAAAAAGCACATAAAATTCAGAAAAATGCATGAAATCTTTATTTGAATCGATAGTACGGTCCATATGCAGCTTTAACTTCGAAGTAGTTAAGGACTTCGTCTACCTCGGCTCCCAGGTAAACAGTACAAACAACGTCAGTACCGAGATTAAACGCAGAATAACTCTTGCCAACCGCTGTTTCTTTGGGCTCAAGAGGCAATTGAGTAGTAGAGCTCTCTCTCGAAGGACCAAGCTAACACTACGTAAGACCTTCATCATCCCTGTCCTGCTCTATGGCGCAGAAGCCTGGACAGTCTCAAGAGCAGATGAAGAAGTCCTTGGTCTTTTCGAGTGAAAAGTTCTGCGTTCCATCTTTGGTCCTGTTTGCGTTGATGGTTTCTGGAGAAGAAGATACAACCATTAACTGTACGGGCTGACATGAGCCTAGTCAGACGTCTACGGATTCAGCGCCTAAGATGGCTAGGCCATGTAGAGCGCATGGACAACACTGCTCCAGCCCGAAGAGTCTTCGACTCCGAACCAGTGGGACAACGCAATAGAGGACGCCCACAAAACCGATGGCGCCAACAAGTGGAGAAGGACCTCAACCAAATTGGTGCGCGTAATTGGAGACAGCTGGCTAAAGATCGTGCCAGCTGGAGAAGCTTGTTGACTGAGGCCCAGGTCCACCCCGGACTGTAGTGCCACTAGAAGAAGAAGAAGTACGGTCAATTTTGGCATACTCTTTCCAACATTTCGGCCGGTATCTCACGAATAAATGCTGCAATGTTGTCTTGCAATGCGTCAATTGAAGCGGGCTTGTCTGTATAGACATGAGCTTTAACATAGCCCCACAAAAAATAGTCTAAAGGCGTTAAATCGCACGATCTAGGCGGCCAATTACCGGTCCGGTCCCGAAAGTGAAATAAAATGTTCACCGAACTCGCCCCTCAATAAGTCCATTGTTGCGTGCTGTGCGGCATGTGGCACCGTCTTGTTGAAACCACATGTCATGCAAGTCAAGCTCTTGCATTTTGGGCAAATAAAAGTTGGATATCATCTCACGGTAGCGCTCACCATTCACAGTTACGTTACGATTCGCATCATCTTTGAAGAAGTACGGTCCAATGATGCCACCAGCCCAACAAACCGCACCAAACTGTGACTTTTTCTGGATGCATTGGTGGCTCTTGCAATGCTTCTGCCTGATATTCACTCCAAAATCGACAATTCTACTTATTTACGTACCCATTCAGCCAAAAATGAGCTGACCATAAAATGGAAGAAGCACGCGATGAACTTTCTTTGATAATAAAATTCAATAATTTGCAAGCGTTGTTCGTTTGTAAGACGATTCATGGTTAAATTATAGACCAAACTGAAGATGTTTGACAGTGAAACAAAACACGAAACGTGCGTCAGCTGTTTAAACCAGTGTTGCCAAAAAGATAATAGCTAAAAAATCACCCTTTACAAGCTAAGGAAGGGGAGAGATAGCACGCACACCCTCTTCCAGTCCGATATCGCGAGTCTCGGTATTTTTCTGGAAAACAGGAAGCTAAAGAGTCATGATTCATCGCTAGAATACTATTACTCTTGGTTTTGTTGTTCGTCGCTAAATTTGATAGTATCCCAATTTCAGATACGCCATGAGGAAAGCCACGTTCAATCAGTTCGACAATTGGTGTCGCTTCCTTTCACGATTCTCGTCTCTTCTGTGCCGCCGTTGTCAGGCTAGTGTTGCATTCTGTTCGACCACCAGAATTTGTTCGTTGTCCTTTGATTCGGCCAAAGCTTGGCATCGATATCAGACGACTAGTGCGTCCGAAAAGGATTCGACAAGAGCTGGGCAAACGCATCTCCACTCCATGCCTCAAACATGACCAACAGACACGCCTCCCATGTACTCCCACCATCCCTGCCACCACTGACGAGGCACTTGCCCTCAACTTCTTCTCACTAAGTGCATTTCCCAAAGCATTACACAATTTCCAACGCCAGCCACTGGCCGATGTTAAACAAAACTCGTTTGCCCCCGTACGTACATCGGTCGCATTCAATTTGTGCCCCATTTATTCAAAGTTGAGTTGCCCTGGCTCTGCAAATAATTGCAAGGATTCCCAGCAAGGCAGCATCTCAAAAAAAAAATAAAGTGAAATTAATTTCCAACTCCTTTCAACAAGGAGTCTCTGTCTTCAGCCAGAACTTGTTAACATGCAGCGTCACAACAAGTGACTCAACTAACACCCACTCTCGTCGCAGATAACCGGAGTTGTTTAATTAATTTCCACCTCCAACCAGAAGGAACCACTCGCCGACGAGGGAGAACTTTCAGTCGAAGTCCTCTTCAAGGAACTACCGAGTACCGGCCCGGTCCACACGGTGGGACACATTTTTGGGGAGGATGAGAGCGGCGCAGGGCACCACGGTCGGGTGATTATGAAAATCTCCACTTGGATCCTTGGAGGAAGTGATTTCACGGATGCTTACAATGTGATGGGAGTCCTTGATTCCAGGTGTTCTCTGCGAAGGAAAACCCATCCGGCTGGAAGTTATTTGCGTAAGATGCTTGAAAGTGGTTTGCGTTGTGATCTCCGCAAGGACCTGTGCGGTAAGCGGTTTCCATCCACCGTCCGTACGGTGAAGGGACTTAGGAACGATCACGCATAAGCGTAGCCTTGCTGGGCAGTAAAGTTTATTAATTAACGAAGCAAACAACTGATCAAAGGGAAATTCGAGTTGCCGCAGTTTGCAAACCGCAGAGCTGAGGAGGATGCCGGCAAGTGATGTGGAAAAGCTTCACCGGTGAACCTTCGTGCAGGACATTGTTTGGTGTCCTTGCTCGTTGTTTAGGATAGATTCATATCTTTTTGAAGGGTCAATAGTGAGCTCAAATTTCAGAGTTAATTGAATAGTTTGAGCGTATTTGTATAGATTTCTCAGTCGGGCGGCATGACCCTCTTGCGGTTTACAGCAAATGTGTAACAAACTATTCACGAAGCTACATTACGCCTCAGATGCCGATTGACGGACAGCTGGCGACCATTGCAAGCATGAATGGGAACAACGAGGATGAGATGAGACGGCCAGACAAGATTATTTGACGTTTGTACTCAATTTGAACTAGTCCGCGACTCTGATTGAATTCCTGAAAGAACCAAAAATCTAAATGGTTGCCACATTTACATACATACGGTGCACTAAACGTGAAGTAAGCAACTTCGCTAGAAAAATTGCAAAATGCATCCAAAAATGTGCTTAAATGGTCACTATACCGCGAATGAGCTGACAAAATAATACTTAACCTTAACTGACTTCAGCTTTTGTCCAAAGGGAACGAAGAGTAGTTGGAACCATCGTTCGAATTTAAAGTGCTCATTTACGCACTTAGGGATCGTTTCATTTGGCTCGAACTTAAGTAAGCGACTATTAACAAAATTTGACGAAACTTAACGAAACTCAACGAAACTTAACGAATCAAAGAAATGGATTTTATGAACATACTGTATCATTTCAGTGAACTTGGTTAGTTGTTTTAAGTCTTCGTACGTTAATTGTCCTTACGTTCATTATGGCTGACATCGTTGAGGGTTTTGGGCACCCTGCTCTAAGTCATCAATTGTCTTTCTATGACAAATTCTACCTTCCTGTCGTTCTCTAACCAGGCGGCTCGGATTCAAAGACCCTCTTAGCTGGAGTATTGGCGTCCATGCTCTCGATGTGGCCGAGCCAGTGTAGTCGGCGGACTTTCGCCTTCAGGACTGCATCCAGATCTTTGTACAACGCGGTTGTGTCTTCTCCTTAATGCATCATTCTCGCAGATAGGAGCACATATCTGACCTGGACGCCACTGTATTTTGATAAACTTCCTTCCATTGCCTCATATCTTCTCCCTTCAGCGGTCATTTGTTCACTTACCAAATCCTTTTCTACGCCTTTTTAGTTTAAGCCACAAGCTGCTTCCTTGTTTCACCCGAATCATCTGCCTCCACTGCATGTTCTTGCATTTTTTTCTGCGGCATTTCATTAATCTTTCCAGTGACTCCTGCCCTTCCTGTTTACACTGCGATCCTATCTAACAAAATCCTTCGTTCACCTTTTAGCTGCCATGTAACCCCTCGCAAATTCACTCGCCGAGCCACATTAGCCGAGTCCTTAGCGGAAGTCCTGCGGACAAACAAGGGCAAGCAACCGCAACGAAGAGTCCGCAATCCCTCACCACGGCGGCGCTGGTAAAGTGAAGTTTCATCTCCTTATCCGCAAACAAATGGACCAGAACTCGCCGCGACTAGGCAAACTTCTTCTCCACGAACAAGCCCATTTGTCCAGCCTCCAGCCCAGCCGTGTCACCCCGATGGATGGGGAAAAAAAGTTTTGTTTAAAAAGCCCAAAGCTAGCCAATCGATGCGATGGTGATGAGACCCCAAATCATCCGGTCCCATTCCTTGGGGCCACTCCGAGGCCAGCCACTGCTCGCTCACCGCGAGTGGTCTTGTCTAGGGTTGATTGGATAACGTTTTAATGGGACCTTGGGGCGGCGGCGATAAGAAAAAGGTCCTCGGGACCTGCCTTGACCATGGCCACGTGACGGAATTCAAAGTTTTCGTGATCAATACCGCGGCAGGAGCGATAACTTTTCACACGTACACCCCTCAGGGCGGGGGATGGATGGGAATTGTTTCCTTCCAAAAAAAATTCCGCCACCACCCACCCTCTTTCTGCCACAAACTAGAACCTGCACTGCGGTAGACGTGGAGTACATGGAACACATGTGCTTGGAGTGTTTGCATGCTCGCAGCATATCACCGACCGTTGGCCCAGAGCTGGTAGGGCGTGGGCTAGGGCGGGTGAATGTTTCCCATTTGCTGTCGTGTTTACTTCTGTACTTCGTTTCGGGATTAATTAAAGTTCCGAGGGCTGTGCGGCTGGTGGAGACTGGGGCTCTCCTCCAAGGAGTGTGTTGTTTCCCCGGAAAGTGTGTACATTCTCATTTGATTATGACCCAACTTGGTAGCAGTCGGTCCGGGCATTAGACCTCAGTGATGGATGTGTTTTGCGAATGAAATGGTTTTTTGAATGAGCTTACGGAGTTCTGTTTAATTAATCCACCGCACAACAGGTACGAACGGTCATAGGGAGAGAGAGACCGTTGTTTTGACTGCTCATTGTCAGTGACAGAGGGAGACGGTGTGAGTTTGAGGATGGGGACTCCTTCTGTTGGGTTTCACTTGAAGTGGAAACGGGAAGTTTTGAAGCAGCACTTTGCTCCATCAGCGCATTTGCAGCTCGGAGGGACAAATAGGTGGAACGCGTCGAATGTTTACTGACTGAGAAATTGAAAAAAGTTTCAAAAAAACGTTACTCAGTAAACGCATTATCTGAAGGAAAGACGCGAGACAGTGATGCATTGCCCCCCTTAACCACTTCCAGGATAATTCAGGAATGCAAGTCTTCTCTGAATTTGATCGACAGTCGCTACAACTTGTCTGGACTCCAGTCCACCATGGGATCATGGATAAATGAGATCACCGATGGACTTACTAGACAAAGATCATAGGAGGCACTTTTGGGGGTTGGGGCTACCTGCATCCTTGGTAAGGGCTTCCATCGATGGCTGGGCTTTGAGAGAGCACAACCGAAGGTGGCATGAGACAAGTAGACAGACCAAGCACATGCTTCCTAACGTCTGAAAGAAATTCGCGGCATTGTCGTTATCTCTTGACAGAAAAGACGACACATCCACGTAACACCTAAATGAACTTGGCCTAAGCGATGAAACCCTCCGCAACGCCTGTGCAGAAGACGACGACACTGCAGAGCACATCCTCTGCCACTGTGTCGCCTTTCCTCGGATCAGGTGCCAGTTATTTGGTGCTGATGAGGTGAGAGCTGCTGATGTGCAGAAGCGCCTGCTGACACGAGTTCAGAGTATATTCGGCAAGATGATGAAGTAATTGTGTGAGTACAGATAGGACAGACTCGCTATTGGTCGGTGTGTGGACGAATTGCCATTATTCCTTATTTTAGCCTCCATGGTCCTGGTCTGCTAACCCTGAAACCAGTTCCACTCAGTCAATCGAAATCCTCAGCAGTCGATGGCGACTGACTCTCGCAGGCCTTGAGGCCAACAGAAGTCGTTCTCATTCGTATTTGCCTAATTTAAATGATTTCTAGACGTCTCCACTTGATGAGAGTACACGATACGCAGTGATCTTCTCCTAGGCACTCACAAGTGCGCTTGTCTTTGATGCGGGCACTGTGCGCGCCCCACTGTCTTCTCATTTTCCCACGAATCTCGTTTCACTGACCCATTAAAGAGGGCGCTTCCAATCAAAGTCAATCAATTGCCGCGCACTCAACTCTGGCCCCTCGTTCTGAGGCCAAATTAATGGTGATTACGCAGCGCGTCATTGCCCGCTTACACATGGCGGTACACCAACCAACAAAGATCTCCGACGCATGAGACTTACGAGACACACTCACACTTACCCCTAATCGACAAATTAGTGGATCAACATTGTCGATAGACGGGCTCCGCCCGTCAAAGATGAACAACACAACCGATCGCCTCCTACTCGCGTTTATTTTTCCTTCCCCCGCTCGTCCTCAAGCCAGTGATGGCACACATAAAATACATCACAAGAAGCCGCACCAGCTTCAGTCCAGCGTAAGCCAGAACGACCAGGAAAACGATCACGTCAACGCTGTGCTCCTGAAGGATGTTCAAGCTCTTCAGAGGGCTCTGCATGTGCGGCGCTCCCCGGTGCCGCAGCACGTATTCGATCCAGTAGACGGCGTTCTGCCGAGCCGTCAGAGGTCTGTCCCGGTAGAGGAGGGAGAACGCCCGCACGGCGTTCCGGTACTGAGGGCTTTCGGCCGCATCAACGACTGCCGCTCGAAATGACACCTCCGTGATGCGCTGGTGATTGAGGACCAGTCCGTGTCCCTTGCTCCACATCGTGTCGGCGTTGCCGTGCTGATCGCCGAGGAGGGGGATCGCCACCATGGGCACCCCGTGGTACTCCGCCTCTGTTATGCTTCCCTTGCCGCCGTGGGTCACGAAGAGCTTCAGTTGGCGGTGCGCCAGGATGTCGTCCTGGGGGAACCAGTTCCGGAAGAGGATGTTTGAGGCATTTCCCGGATGCGCTTCGCGGTCGGACTTCCACAGCACCCGGTACGGCAGCGACGAGAAGACGTTGTAAATGATTTGCAGGGCCTCCGGCTCGATGTGGTCCTCGCGCACATACGACCCCAGGCTGAAAAGGATCGCCCCGTCGCTGGACCCCTCCAGGAAGGCACTGATTTCCTGCGAAAGCATCGGGTTAAGGAGGTCTTCTGCGAGCCACTTCAAGCACTCACCTCGGGCAGGGGATCAGGCGTGTCCTTGATCTGAATGCCACCGATTTCGACCAATCCCGGAACCAGCGGTCGTACTGGACCCTCGCTGAAGTGATGGTTGACCAGGACCAGGGACACATTCCGCTTCATCTGCGCGAACGACGGATACCTGGCCGGCGGATAGTTTTGCCTGAAAGGGAACGGGAAAGAGTATCGTCCGTGTTCACTAGATGCACACTCACTTGTAAAGCCACTCGAGGTAGAACTCAAACACACCCGAGAGCAGCCGCTCCAGGGCGGCGAGAATGAAGCTCTGCACCCTGCCGTAGAAGTCCATCGGCCCGGAGTCCATGAAGGGCGCCGCTGGCACGAGGGCCGGCAAGCCCGGATTCCCGATCAGTCGGGACACATGGCCCACGGGCTGGATCACCCACGACAGCACCGTCGGGCAGTGGAAGTGCGACGCCAATCCCAGCTGGAACTCGTTGAAGCTGTAGCCCAGCAGCAGCAGGTCGAACTGGTTGCCTTCGCCGAGGAAACTCTGGAAATCCGGATCGGCGGGATAGTGCGCGTATCTCTCCACAAGCCCCCTGACCAGGAGCGCGGAGTTGAGCAGCATCGCGTACAACGGAGCGTCCCTCACTTTGCCGATCATGGCATCGATGTCCGCCTGGGTTAGCTCCAGCTCCTTCAGAAAGATGTGCCTGAAGTCGGCGCTGGTCTCGCGCAGCGGAATGGACGTAATCACCGTCACATTATGGCCGCGGTCCACCAGCGCACGCACCACGGCCATATGAACGATCACGTGCGACGGGCTGTGCGTGAGGAACAGTCCGAGAATGTTTGCTGCGTTCGCAGCGCCCGCAGTAGCCGCCAGCCAAGCGGCAATAATTCCAAATCGGAAGTTCATTCGCGCAGCGAAACGCGACCGGCGGCGTCGTCGTCCGACAATTGACTAGAAACGAGCGGTTTATCTTGCGCGTGAGCTAACTTTATCGGTTTTCCAATCGGCCGCTTGCCTGTTTTGCCGCTGATATGGCGGCGATTTGCTGGCGTATTGACCAATCTATCGGCGATGACGATGCGTGGGGCGATATAGAATTGGGCAATGGTGCGTGTGGTTGTGATCAGCAACTGGAAGTAAACAAGAAACAAGTGACAAATGATGAAGGAGGAATTCGTTTTTAATCGTGTTTGACGAGGTCAAGGGCGATAGTGACGGTTGGACGGATAGCAGGTTGTGTGGTTTTTGAACAAAACTATTGGGGCATCTAGTGGCTTCATAGAGAGCTTCAAAGAGTTGTTCAGGCTGTGGCGAAGCTCAGGAGTACTTCTGGTGTAGCTTTCACTGAATTCTCGAGCATTTGTTGGGAAACTCAACCGCTTTCCGCGTTATAGAGGAGACAACACTGAACAAATGTTGTCCTACGACTTTTCGTATAACTCACGTGGGTATGTGGCAGGTGACTTCAGGTAGTGGGTGCCCAAAAGAGTGGTTTGGGTCAAGAAGCTTCGGCGGCGCATCTCAGGTTGTGTGAAATTCCATGAAACAGTTCCTTTCGCTGGTGAGGCACAGATGAACTTGACATTTCCGGCAAACAAATCGAGTTCGTGAGTCGCATCCAGGTTTCTTATTTCGTCTCGTCTTGTGTTCAGCCCTTCGGCTTGCATTGCCGCTGCTTCCTGAACCGAATACAAGTTGCTTTGTTGGATCAGATTCAAAATAATGTCGTCGGCCATAAGAAACTCATGCTCAATGCCATCATTTCAGATGTGATGATGAGTGTATCCTTTCCTCGAAATCGCACCAACGCTTTATTCAATTTTGTGCCACAATGGTTTCGTGAAAACACCGCTGTCTTAATTCACCATTACGGTTTCAAACAATGCAGCATATTGGGCCCAGCGCATCAATCAACAGCTCATCATCAACTAGGTTAGGTTGGGTTAGGTTGGAGTCGCTGACTGCTGGAGCAGCAGTCACACTTAGGCAAGAGTAGGTTCGTTGTTATACCACGCAGATCGAAAAAATTGAAAATATATTCCGCAAACCAGAGGAGTTGACTAATAGTGATATTGCTGAGTTCTGTCAATTTGTTAAAGTAGTAGGCGTCCAAATGACGCTTTCTACAATTTCATATATATGATTCCTTCAACCCCGGTTGGGGCATAGGGCGGCGACAAACTTCCTCCATCCTTCTCGATCTGCGGCCAGATACTTTAGCTGTGGCCAAGTTTTACGCTGCGTTGCTGCTTCGGCCAATACTGTTGTCTTCCAGGTGGTTCTTGGTCTACCAACTCGCCGTGTACCTTGAGAATTCCATTCGAATTACTGCTTCGCGATGTTGTCGTTTGGTCTCCTCAACGTGTGGCCAATCCAGCGCCACTTCCGCTGCCTAATTTCGACATCCAAAAGCTTTTGACCCGTAATGCGCCACAATTCTTGGTTCGATATAATTTGCGGCCATCGGATCTCAAGAATGTATCGAAGACAGCGGTTTACATATGCCTGTAATCTTCTCGAGATGGAGGTAGAGACTTTCCAGGTTTCACAGGCATACAGCAGTACGGATTTGACATTCGATTCGAATAGCCATAACTTGGTGCGTAGGGATATTTGACTGGAATTCCATACTGGCGCTGCGGGCTTTACTTATTCTGCTATTAACATCCAGATCCGTTCCTCCATCGGGCGATACAAAACTGCCTAGATAATTAAATTGTTTGACCTCCTCAATCTCAGCGTCTGTCTCAGAATAATCTGCTGATGCGCTGATCGGCCGGTATCATGCACACCGGTCTTGTTGCAATTGATGTTAAGACCAGCCATCTCTCCATTCCCTTGAAGTGATTGGCACATCTCGTTCATCCCGCTGTTGGAACTTGCCAGGAAACAGATATCGTCGGCATAATCCAGGTGACTTAGCCTCTCAAACGGTCTCCATTGGATACCATGTCTCTCGGTTGTACCTACGGTGGCAGTCAGTACATCATCTATCGCCAGTAAGAATAGGATGGGCGATAGTATATCCCCTTGTCTTACTCCCTGTCGCACGTCGAAAGAGTCGGAAAGTTGTCCATTATGTAGAACGAAGCATCTTGCGGCGTGATAGGATTCCTCTATAATAGCAACAATCTTCGGAGGAATCCTTCTCCAATCTAGAGACTTCCAGATCAATTCACGGTTGACTCGGTCAAAGGCCTTCTCAAAGTCTACGAACATAAGGTAGAGCTGTGACGTAAACTCGGTTGATTGTTCGAGTTTTATACGCAGGGTGTTAATGTGATCGACACATGGCCGACCACTACGAAAGCCTGCTTGATGCCTCTTGAGCGTATTTTCGATCCTGTCCTTTGTCCGTACGAGAATGATAGTTGCCATTATTTTCGGAAAGACAGACAAAACGGTAATACCACGCCAGTTATTGCAGCTTTTGATATCTTAACAATAACTCCATCCTTCCAGTCCCTGGGGTACTTTTCGTCTTCCCCTATAGACTGTATTAATGGTAGCAGTATACCGGTCGGTATCGGCTTTCAGGAACTCGGCTGGTATGCCATCCAGTCCAGCTGCTTTGTTGACTTTTAAGAGGTTGATCGCAGTTTTAATTTCTGCAAGTGTTGGAGGGCCAGGTGTCAATTCCCCTGCAAGATCAGTTCTTCTGATTCCTCATTTAGCAGGGCACTAAAATGGTCCCTCCATCTTCGCAGTTGATCTTCGATTGTTACCAAAAGTGTGCCGTCCACATCTAAAACAGAATGGTTGATGTTGCTTTTACGGCCAACAATATCCTTGGCGATTTTGTACAGCTCTCTCGTGTCTCCTCTTCTTGCAGCACTTTCCGCATTATCCGCAATTTCTTCCATTCTTTTTTTCCTGTCTCGCCTTACACAGCGCTGTACTGTCCTGTGAGCTACTCGGTACTCGATACTTAGAGCCACTTTACGTTGAACGTTGGTTTCGGCGTTAGCTTTAATTTTCAACGATCTACGATGCTCGATTTTGTCCCCGGTGTCTCGGGATATCCAAGGGTCCCTAGCTCTCGACATTTTGGGCACAGTTTCGGAGCCAGCCTCTATAAACGCGCTTTTTACATTACCCCACATCGCTTCTATAGATTGTTCGCCTAATTCAATTAAACAATTTCATAGAAGATGTGAAATGGTTTCTACCTCTTCTTCATCCCTGCAGCTTCTACAGAAGTCGTTAAAGGGTAGATCTAGTCTGGAGGCGCGCCTGCCAATGGCCGGTAAGTACGCCGATAATGGTTCTAAGGTTGATCTAATTAGATCCTTAGAATAGACACCTGCTGCCACACCATCGCCCATCTTCGATCCATCTGTGAAGATTCGCAGAGGACCATCCAGCGTCTGATACTCAGACTCCCAGTAAGATCTTCGGGGAATGCTGATAGGGAAGTTTTTCTCGAAGAGTAGCCTGGGTGTTAGGAGGTCGGTATCTTCAGGTGGGGATCTAAAACAGTTGAGAATGGTAGAGTGTCCGAATCGGAGTTCTTTCCACATGCTTAGCGATTTTAGCCTTATCGCCGAGCAAGCAGCAGATTCCATAATCCGAATAATTCAATCGGCGGAATGTCAAGGAGTATGTTCAGGTCTTCGGAAGGGGTTGTCCTTAGCGTCCCACTGATGCATACACACGCCATCCGTTGCACTCTTTCGAGCGGTTTGCAATTGATGTTTATGTTAAGAGCGGTCCACCAGGTCGCGACGCCACATAGAAATGAATATCCAGTGGACTATGCGGGTTTGTGGTCCCCATTTAGATCCTACACCCGTTTTTGCAGCAGTATTAAGCCGCATATGCCTTCCTGACGTGTTCCTGGTTGTTAAGTTTCCAATTCAGTTTCGTGACTAGAATGAGGCCTAAGAATTTTGCACTCTTATTCAATTGTAAAGGGATTCCACGTATAGTACGAGGAATTTTGTATTTCCTGGTGAAGAGTAGTTACGAGTAGTTCAGTTTTCTGTGGGTTGACACTCAAACCACTATTCCTAGTCCATTTTTCTAGTTCGAAGACGGCTGCCTGCAGTATATCCCTGTACTTCCCGCAGGTCGCGATGGCAGCATCGTCAGCATGGGCACCCTGTATTTTCTATGGTCAGAAGGAGTTTGTTTACTACTACATTCCATAGAAGAGGAGATATCACACAACCTTGCGGCGTGTCTCTATTGACCGACTTGCGGATCGTGGTGTCACCAAGCTTAGAGCTTATCGCCCTATTGTTTAAAAGTTGGTGTATGAAGGTAACTATAGACTCTTCGATCAACTGAACATGAGGGAATTTCAACCGATTTATTATCGGCTCAGCAGTCACTTCAACATCTGCTTCGTCAGCGAAAGAGGGCGCACCAAAGTCGTCATCATCATCGCCGCGATTCATTCGTATAGCAGCATCAATGTCAAATGCCGGATCTATGTCACTATCGCCGGCTGCACTATCGGACCACCAACTATTCTTCGTTGATAAAATCGATTTTGCGTGGCATTCGAAATAAGACTTTTTACAAACTGAGCATTTGCGCACAACAATTGTGTTTGGCATGTATGAACCAAATCTGATCTCCTGGTTGTGGAACTTGAGGAACTAGTTTAGACTAGTGCTGCAGTCGGTAGGTGTGAATGGGGTGTACATGACACCAACTGTGACGAGTGCTGTAAGCTGAATGGCCTTAAAGATCAGTGTCCAAGGTTAATGTGCAGAGCCGTATGCTGTGGCCTAGCTGGCAATGGCTTTATGCGCTCTTACACGCTAAAGTTCGCTCACATGACGCACAGCTTGGACAACAGATCAATGCGACAGCAGCATGTTGCCCGAAACGCATCAAATGTTCGACTTTTTCAAATGGTTTCTGTTGCTGAGGTATCACCTGGGAAAAAAGGCGTGGTTTGAGTTAGAATTTACAAATGTTCTTGGCCCTCTTTTAGGTACGAAATAAAGTAGAAACAAAATAAAGTACTCGGTTGCTTTCGAGCAATGGAGCAAACGAGCATATGCACCTCCCTCGATGAGCTCTCGGACGCAGGAAATCAACCAGCGGCTCTGTGATTCCATTGGGTTCTGTGACATATTTCAAGCGCTAGGTGACGCTACTCCAATTGCTTTCATTATCTCCAAATGCCCCTACACTCTCCTCCACTTCTTCACGAACCAGACCCATAACCAGAACCAGTACGTATTTCAAGCAATAACAATTACTTTCGTCCTCTTTGCAGGGAAACGGTTTGCCATTCACCGACTCGGATGTTTCCATATTCGAGGCGTTTGCGATCTTTTGCGGCCTGGGCATACACAACACACAAATGTACGAGAACGCCTGCAAGCTGATGGCCAAGCAGAAGGTCGCCTTGGAGTGTCTGTCGTACCATGCGACCGCCGCTCAGGACCAAACAAACAAATTGGTCCAGGACACGGTCGCCACAGCGGACGCCTACAACTTGTATAGCTTTAAATTCATCGGTGAGTGTGCCCGATCGACTGGGTCGATAGAGATAACGAGTGTTTCGTCTTCTTCTTCTTCCATTTTCAGACTTTGATCTCACGGATGACGACACCTGCAAGGCGGTGCTTCGCATGTTCCTCCAGTGCAATTTGGTCCAACAGTTTCAGGTTCCCTACGACGTGAGTATGGCCCTCCTTCTATGTTCGACCAGTGGCATCAATCGCGTCAATTGCAGGTCCTTTGCCGCTGGGTACTTAGCGTCCGGAAGAACTACCGTCCCGTGAAGTATCACAATTGGCGACACGCCCTCAACGTCTCGCAGACAATGTTCGCCATGCTGAAGACCGGCAAAATGGAACGATTCATGACCGACTTGGAGATTCTGGGCCTGCTGGTGGCGTGTCTGTGCCACGATCTGGATCATCGCGGCACCAACAATGCGTTCCAGACGAAGACTGAAAGTCCACTCGCGATATTGTACACGACCAGCACCATGGAGCACCATCACTTCGATCAGTGCGTCATGATACTCAACTCGGAGGGGAACAATATTTTTCAGGTATGTTGACGGATTGTGTGTTGGGATGGGATGGGATGGTAAACTGGGGCTTAGCCTGGGATTCATGTGAAAAGTGAGCATTTTCTTCAACAAACAACGGCTGGTGGTCACATGGAAGCACAGCTGAGGATGGTCTACGTTGGAGACGACTTTAAGATGTCTTCCATATCAAGGTATGTCGCAGCTCATAGGTGCATTCTAAGTATCCAAGACCCATCAGCTTGAAGTCTGTGATAACTTATTGAGAGACACCGGCGTCATAGCATCGAGCGATAGGGCCCAGCTTCCCATCTCGTAAGAGAAAGTCGGTGGAAACAGCTCTGCATTCTCTAGGAAGAGTCATTCAAAAAAGAATCTGCTTCAGGGGACGAACAGTGACAGCATTTGTGGACATCGAGGTTGTTCTAAAAAGCAACAGCAGCTTGGTGTTGAGCAGACCTCAACCAACGAGCCTCTCCAACTAGAGCTAGCTCTGGCTAGCTGTCCCTAGTTTCCAACGATTAAGGTCCTTCTCCACCTGGATGCGCCATCTTAGACGCGGGCATCCTCTGCTGTGTTGTTCCACTAGTTGGGTGTCGCAGACTCTTCGGGCCAAAACTGAGTTCTCCATGCACTCTACATGGCCTAGCCACCCTAGGCGTTGGATCCTTAGACGCCTGGCTAGGCTAATGTCACAGTTCATCTTCTCCTCCAAATACCGTCAACGCAAACAGGGCCAACAATCGCTCTCAAAGAAACCAAGGACTTCTTCATCCGCTTTTGAGATTATCCATGCCTCTGCGACTAGGCTTATACAGGCTGGGCCAAATACAAGTTTCATTTTAAAAATGCAATAAAATGAACAAAATTACATTTTCTTCCATGTATTATGGCTTTATTATAAAGAAAAAACATTCCCATTATTTATGAAATACAATCTCGTCCAAGAGTCTGCGTCGGCTGACCTCGCAGTATCCCCATTCTGTCACCCCAATTTTCCAAGACCTTGTTGATGCTTTCAGGATGTAGCTCACGGATTGCTTGGATGATTTTGGCCGTAAGTGCTTGAATCGTTTCCGAATTGTTGGCAAAAAATAGACATCGCCAAGACGGCTGATAAGACGATTTGGGAATATGGTGAGCAAAAGATCGATTGTGACACGGGCTGTGCGGTATGGCACGTCATCCTGCATGAACCAGAGGTCGTCCAAATCCATGTCTTCAATTTCAGTAAAGAAAAAAGTCTGCTGACATGGCTCTGTAATGCCCACCGTTGACCGAAACGTTCGATGAAGGCCACAGCAGCCACACTCTCATTCCTGCTCCCGGACGACGTCGGGGACCATGAGTGTTGTCCACAAGTATACCAGTCTCACGAACTTTTTGCACAAACTTGAGTACAGCAATCGCTGTGGGTGCTTCACTTCAACACTACCAGAGCCACCTTGGCGACAATAAGTCAACTTTTTACGACTGCATCACATTCAGCGGTTGATAAACAATGCCTGTTGTAAAATTCCATGCATTCTTCACCTCAGCCTATAGCGTCTCGGCTGACTGTTCGGTTTCACGCCTTGAGCTTAAAGCAGTCCTGTCAAATCCGGACCACCAGCTGGACAATGGGAACAAATTGCGTGGTCTTCTTGAATCTTGCCCGGTCTTCTTGAAAATTGCCGTCAAGCGACATAATCAGGTCGTTCCATTACAGTCCCACGGCGCGTCATTCAGTCCTATTCATGGCTAAAATTCCACAAAAGCAGTAAGCCCAACACAATTGGTTTCCGGTGGCAAGCATGCATGCGAGTCATGAAGTCATTACGAGGGAAAATCCGTGTCGTAGCGCAAAGCGCTAACTGCACAGAAGGATCCTAAATCACACATAATTCCGAAAGAGCTCCCGCCTCTTCACACACACTCGAGTCACTCACGGGGGAGGACTGCCCTCGCCTGAGCATGAATGGGTTGTCCACATGAAGTGCGCTTACTTCATTCTGAGTGAAAAATTAATTAAATGCCAGAATCCGCCCTCGTCTCGAAGTGGGTGTTAACAACTGAAATTTGCCACCTTCGAGGAATGCCGCTTCGGTTAATGCGGCAAAGTCACACCAGTGAACTGAATGGCATCCAGGCATGGAGAGTTGAACTTTTTCGAAACTGAACGTAATCACTTGCAACTGATTCTATCGATGCATCGACTGCTGCTGGGAAAGTGTACTCGGTGTTTGCCCACAACTGCTGGTCTTTCGGCTTCTTTCACAGAAGCGAATTTGGGTTTGAGTGGCCATGGACTTTCAGTGAATACGCACAGCCATGCAGTCGAAGAATGGAATGGATTTTCAGTCTAGGAGTTCATATGAAGTTGGAGCAATTCAAATTGAGAGTTGCAGAGAACATTGGGGAATTGTTTCTCTTTACAATTTACTAGGTTCTTGTTACAATTTTGTGAAACGAAACTATTCAGGTTAAGTTTGGGAGGTTTGGGAGGTTCTTATGGTTCCCGATCTGATTTGCTTAGCATATTAAATGGGAATGGGGTTAGCAGGTACGAATTGCTTGGTTACTACTGCGATAGAGGGTCCCTCTGGTACTGGTCACGCATTCGTCCAGTCATCAAGACCTATCTGTCTTGCGTCCCTTTATTTTTGATCTTTATATCGGTCTACCAAGATGTAGAACCATGATGTGAAACAAGATGTGAACAGCTCGCAGAGTTTGCAGACGGGACCACATAACCCACATCAAATTTTTCTTCTACTCTTTAGCCTTAATGTGTGGCTGTGATTCTGCCCATCTGTTTGTCATTTTTTCATTATGATGTTATTTTTATATTCAGTTTCCTTGTTAGCAGGAGCCCACCTCCTACTCAATTTGATTTCTCGTAGGATGCTGTACTCATTTAGTCGATTGATCATGACTTGCATGGATCCTAGTAAGTTTGCCAACAACACGAAAAAAGCGCTTTAATTAGCACACCTGGAGCTAAACACCTCCATGCTGAATATTCACAATGACGTCTATGAACAGGGCAATTAAGTTTGGGCTTAGTGATTATACCTGTTTTACACCTGACTCCGTCCGAAATCAGTAAGATAACGACTCACCATAATGCACAGCTGCCTTAGTATATTCGTGGAGATTTTGTAACACTCATTCAAATTTTGATGACACTCCCACTTCATGCAATTTAGAAAATAAGGCACGAAGGCACCCTTGAAATTCATAAAGAATCTTCCATTTTGCCGTACTAACAAAGATGTGGTCGATAGACGAGTAGCCTGACCAAAAATCCGCATGGAATGCCTTCTGCAAACATTTCACAGAACGCATTTAAAAACTAAATGCCCCGATAGTTAGATGGATCAGACGCGTCGCCCTCTTTATGGATAGGTAAAATCAAAGTTTCTTTAAACCGTTAAGTCACTATCCCGTAATTTAAAATGCTACTGACCAAGTGAATAAGACGTTCTTACAGACCTGTGGTACCGAATTTATAAAATTCGATTGGTCTCCGCAGCTTTTTTTGTATTTCAGAGAAAAAAGCGCACTCACAAGATATTTTTGATGTATATCTTCAAAAGACACTATAGGGACCGTTCCCACATAACGAAAGTGATTTTTACCCAAAAAAAAACCACTACAACTAAGTTTGACAGTAGTTTAACGTTCTTGATTCAGACGCATTTGGCAAAAGATTCTCCACTGAGAGTTCTTGCTAATACAGCAGCTAAGCGCGGGTTGAATTCACCATGATAGGTTAAGGGGTATAGTCCTTTGAAGACGGCGGAAAGCGTTACTTTCGTCGAGAATTGAGTACATAGTTTATGTGCTCTTCCAGACGACGCTTATGCTTATGAGCAAAATTCTTTATTTCGTCTTGGATTGATGGCATTTTAAGATCTCTGTGTATATCGTTGTTTCGTATATCCGAGGGTGCGTTGACGATGGTTCTTAGTAGTTTATTTTGAAACGTTTGTAGGATATATTTATTACTTTCTTTGGTACAACCCCATAGTTGTATACCATACGTCCAGACGGGTCTTAGCACTTGTTTGTATTTGTTGTCAATGCTTCGCTTGGAATATTTTTCAATAAGCCAGTACATGTCTTTATATCTCAAATAAAACTCTTCACGTTTCTTTTTGACGTTTCCTTCCAATTTTCAACCCAGAGTCGTAACGAAGTATTTCGCTTCATTACCGAAGGGTATTTAAACATTATTTATAAAAACGGGCAATTATTCACACTCTTATACGTAAAAATAACATGAACGGATTTGGCTTCGTTAAGCTCAATTCGCTGAGTATTTGTCCATTCGTATATTCGGTCTAAGACACTTTGCAAATTTTCTAGTTGACTCTTCGACCGTTTTGGCAGTAACCGGGGTATCGTCGGCAAATGTGCCTAGCACGGTGCCTACGTCCTACGGTATATCGCTTACATACTGTAGTAAAGGAGGAAACCAAGAACATTTTCTTGTGGTACTCCAGCTTGTACAGGTTTAAATATTGAGTATTTTTTCTCATATTTCACACGAAAGATTCGATCAGATATCAGATAGTTTGATAAAAAAGTTTTCTCGGAAGGAATTGCCAAAGCTTGGGCTGCACGTCGTCGTGCCAAACTTTGTCAAAGGCTTGCGAAACATCGAAAAATACAGCTGAGCAGGATTGCTTTTGTTCAAAAGATTTTTCTATGACATCAGTTATCCGATGTACTTGGTCAATAGTTGAATGCTTGCTTCTAAAATCGAACTGGTGATTAGGCAATAAGTCGTCTTTCTTCCACGAGCGGGCTTAAACGTCTAAGTAATATTCGTTCGAACACTTTAGACATTGTCGGCAGAAGTGAAATCAGTTTATAAGGCTTCTTGTCTGTTGGGAGTTTACCCGGTTTCGGCACCACTATAATTTTTGCCACTTTTCACTGACTAGGGACATGTTCTAATCTAAAGGCGTTAAAGGAGTTAATAAGGTACAGAAATTTAAGAAGCGCTTTCTGAGGTAATTCTTTCAGAACTTCTCCTGTGATTAAGTCATAACCAGGAGCTTTCTTGGGATTGAGTTTTTTTCAATTCTTCGTTAAGTTTTGTCAAAGTAGTGGGATTTGCTTAAACCATTGGCTGCTTTCCAGAATGAGCGGTTGGTATCCTTTTTCGCTAACAAGCCTGTTATTTAGATTATTATTTTTAAACAACTTAATTTTCGCCCTCAGAATGTTAGACAGTTGGTTAAGGCGAGTTTTTGTGCTGCGGCGCACGGGTCTGCTGCCACTTCTTACTAGCTTTACGTTTCTCTCTTACTAATTCTCGTATTTCTCACAAGATCTTGATGAGTTACTGGGCCATCTGGAATGTCGGGTGTATTGAAAAGAAGGACAATACACTGATGGATTCAATAATTTTTTGAAGTGTTCTAAAAGGCTATTCCTACTTTCGTCAGCTCGTACAGCTCTGTATAAGTAGATCGTCATCCTCACCGTGGCACAGAGCTCCGGTAGTTACTCCCATTGCTTATCTTTGACTGTCCCCTGGCGAGTCCAAATGGTTGTCGTCTTCCGGGATTATGACATCTCCTTTGCCTGGGGCTCAGATACGAGTAACCCCATGCGCCTGGCATATCTGCTGTCTGTTGCTGTTTTCTGACTTAATATTGCATGCAGCCAAGACCACCATTTCCCTGTTAATGGGTGGAGCGTGAATGAAGAATCTGTAAAGCTAGTGTTAAAATTGAACTCAGTGGTTACAGTGGCTAAAGGTTACGTATACGACCGAATTGCAGATGACACAGGCTTAAATTGTTTCTCTTTTCATGACTCATTCACGCCGTAACACCTCTCGAAAGGCTTAACAAAATCCCCTTAACATCTAAACAATTTGCCTTTCATTTGCCTTTTATCTCGACTCAAACAAGTGAAGCCCACTGACATCTGAGTCAAATCCATCGGCCATCAGCCGGTTGGCCGCTCCCTCAGTCGTTGAATCCGCAGAAAATCCCTAACGAGGCGTCTTTCGTTTTGATAAAGTTTCTCCAGCCGGAGGAGCACAGTTGCGAATGTAATCACCTCACGGTACACGAGGCATAGCCACCGATGACAATTTGCAGAAGTTTTGCACCTCTCGCCAACACCTCCGGTGGCAGGCCCAGTTGCCACAAAAGCCCCCTCAATAAACGAAACCGCAAACTTTTGAATTGCCACTGCTCCCGCCGCCGCAGATACCTCATTCGGGCTGTTTGTGCTCGTCGCTCTGTGTTGTGTGCCGGATGGGGTAAGGGTTAAGCAAAGAAAGGATTACGCCCACTCACCCAGAAACGAGGCACAAACGTGTTGACTGAAGTGCCACAGTCGTCGACATTATATTGAGTGAGTCAGCAGTTGGGGCTGCCGCTGGGTGGTGGGGGTGGTAGTCATAATCAGATTTTGGCTTTCGTCCTTACGGCGCGCTTTTGGTTGTGTCCTTGCAGGCACTCTCACCCGATGACTACCGATCCGTGATGAAGACCGTCGAAAATGCGATTCTTTCAACCGACCTGGCGATGTACTTCAAAAAGCGAAACAGTTTCCTGGAATTAGTCGAGAACGGCGAGTTCGACTGGCAGAGCGAGGAGAAGAAGGAGCGTAAGTACGAGTGTGATTGATGGCCGGATTGTGGATTCATTTTTTTCCTTTTGCTTTCTTTCTTCAATTTCAGTGCTCTGCGGGATGATGATGACGGCCTGTGATGTGAGCGCGATTGCCAAGCCGTGGGAAGTGCAGCACAGAATCGCTAAGCTGGTCGCCGACGAGTTCTTCGATCAGGGAGACTTGGAGAAGTTGCAACTGAACACTCAGCCGGTCGCGATGATGGACAGGTAAGGCTCACTTTCGAGCATGCTTTTTATCTGCTTAGACGACGTGGCAGCAGTTTGACTTGACAGGGTGACCAGATAAGAATGATAGGAAAAGAAACATAAATAAAACAGCAACGGAGTGTGAGGTTTGAAACTGATTATGGTTTGATGTTGAAGCTGTATTCGTGCCATTATGTTTGGAACAGCACATCATTCAAGTGGCTGCCTCGGCTTCGCTGACAGTGCTTCAAGTGGTCGGTCGAATTCTCAATGACTCGGACGTTATTCCGGCAAAAGCATCTCGAATGTTGGACGCGAGCTCGCCTTGTTATCGTAGACTAAGGATTTGACGTAGCCCCAAAGGAAATTTAATCAAGTTGTGTCAAGTCACATGGCCTCGGGGCCTGATTTAGGACATATTCGAGTGCTCGCCAAATATCTCCTTCACAACTTTGAGCGCTGTGTCCCATGTAGCCCCGTCTTTTTGGAACCAAATTGGGGTACAATGATGTTGGCGAGCTCTGGCCACAGAAACTCAGTTAACATAGATCGCTAACATGTCTCCCTTCGAAAGAAATAAGGTCCGATAATGCTGCCTTGCCATAAGCCGCACCAATCAGTCAGTCCTTGTGGATGCGTTGATGGTTAGTCGAACCCTTGTGGATTGTGTTCGCTTCAATGACTACAATTTAGCTTGTGGGCATAGCCGCCAGTCAAAAATGTGCCTCGTCGGAGAAGATGTGCCGGATCTCCGGCCAACATTTCCGGCGCCCAATTAGCGAACTCACGCCGTGGTCTATGGTCGTCTGGCTTCAATTCTTGCATCAGCACAATCTTATACGGACGTAGGCCCAATTCCAATCGCAATATAAGCCGGGTGGGATCTAAGGCGTTGTCCAATTCAGCTGATCGGCACCGAAGCGACATTTCTGTGTCTTCTTCGATACTGCTCTGCGTTGCCTGCAGTCCCCTTCCCTGTGTCTTTCTGCACGAAGATTGGCAAGGAAGTAAGCCCGATTATAGCATCTAGAGCTGTTGTGGGGTAGGTAGGCATGTCACCGGTTATTCCAAGACAAGCAATTAGTTGTAATTTCTGCCGTTGTCAGTTGGAGTGTTTCAGGTCACCAAACAATAGCCGCGTATGTGATTATTGGTCTCGCCGTCGTTGTGTACAACCAATGAATAATTTTGGGAGAGAGACCCCAAGTCCTGCCGTATAGACGTCTACTGGCCCACAGTGCTGTGGTCATCTCTGGGGACATGGTCTTCTACAGCACAGAGTGGTTCAGGGCCTGCGAAGGGTTCCGATGCACCTTTCCTGGCTAGGGAGTCGGTCATTTCATTGCCTTTTATCCCTTTGTGGCCAGGGTCTTACTCTGTTTCTCCTACTCAACTTCCCACACAAGCTTGGATTTGATGATGCAGGAGTCTAGTGCCAAGATAGCGGCACGACTGTCCGACATCAGTACAGTCCCAAGAATGTACCATCAGACTCGGTATATTTGTTAAGCAAATATTCACCAGACGTCAAAGAAGATTGGTTGTCTAGGAAAGGTAGGAAAGATAGGAGTGACTGACTGCAGAAGGCAGTCACACTTAGGCCAAAGATCAAGTTTAGAAACCATGTTAGGCAGAATGTGACAGGAAATGATGGCAGAATATGTACATTTCATAAGTAGACGCGATGGGAGAGCAGTCCCGGGCATTAAGGAGCCCAACTGTTGTAACCAATAGGTTGCGAAGCCCTACCGGAGGCTATTCTGGTACCACGGGAGGTCAGGAGCCCCTGAAACCTGGTTTCAGCCTGACCGAGTGGTTGGCCCCCTTGTGGGAGCGTCATGGTGGCTGTGGTTCAGACCCAAATCGCGGGGAGAGTGGGAATAAATACCACCGCATCATGGAAACAATAACGACTATCACTCGTGATGTATGGAATTATGACCCAACTCAGTGTGAAGTTGCATTACAACCTGGTGCTGTGACCTATAGATCAGAAGAGGTGTTAGATAGGCCTCGCCCTTACCAAAGGGGAGGGAGTATCCCTTAAGATACAAACTCAATTGGTACTTGAAGTTAAACTCAAGGCGTTGGTCGGCGTTTTCCTGACTCTGGGTGTGAGGACCCCGTGGTATTAAGCCTTCACGGCATGTGATCACGCTAATCCAAATACTCACTTGTATCGGAAATGCTATAGTTCTATCTGCCTATGGCAGCTTGAAAGTTTGCTGGTGCGTTTATCCATGGTTTCGAAAGTATTTTGTCCGTAGTCCAAATACTCCTGCCCCTGGTACCTGATCAGTTCTTGATCCATCTGTATAGCATTCTATCGCTTTGCTGCGCAGTCTGTGGACTATCGCTTTATTTCCTTATCACGTCGTCCTTCGGATTGGCCAAGAGTGGTAGCTTTTTGCACATTCTGCGACCACCAGATACAATGGAGTCAGCTCCAATAAGTAGCACCTCCATGGCGGCCGTTTGGGCAAGTTCTCACGGCGCCTGTAATACAGAGGCATGCCAACCTTTGAACTTGTCTTCCTCGGGCTGATCAGGTTGGTTCCCTTAGTTCATGCTGCTGCGCCATAAGTAATTGTGTAGGTACATATGCGGCCACTTCAAGATGCTTGAACTGCACCCAGGATTTACCCGCCAAGCTTCGACAAATCACTAGAGCACGCGTCGCTTTCCCGGTTATCTGTTCTGTGTGCTTTTTCCAGATGCGTTTTGCTGTCAAGTATTATTCCTTAACTTCGCATACTAGAGCCATAGAGGGGATAGGACTTTATCTGTGGGCATCCTCTTGTTGAGTCGACTTTTATTATGCCTTCTGGGTCCGCTGGGTTCAATCATTCATTTCGATTTTCGTCCAGAGCTCGCACAAGCAAATCATGAGATGTGTTGTCAAATACTCCTTCAATGTCCACGAGAGCGCATATAGCTATTTCTTTCGCTTTAAGGGGGCTTTTAATAGTTTCCGTCAGTTGGTATAGTTGGTAGAGTTGGTAGAGTTGGTAGAGGTAGAGCTGCAGTTTCTGTGGAACTGCCTGCTCTACACGCATGCTGGCAGTAGTGAAGAGGGGATGCATGTAGTAGCTCCTCTCTTATGTAGTTGTCCACAGCTTTTTCTATCGTCAACGATGTCAGGCTGATCGGTCTGCAGGCTTGGGTGTTTCGTCCCCTTTTTCAGAATAAAGACTACCTTCGCCCCAATGTCTGTCGGAATGGTGGCTGAAGGTGTACTCACGCTCAAACGTTTCCACGGTGCAACGAATTGACTGCACATTGAGGCTGTGATTACGAGCAACAACTCAGCCGGGTCATGTGCTAAGAATGCACGTTAATTGCTAGAGGAAGTGCGGCAAGAAAGAATGAATGACGAGGCCGCAGCGAGTTGCATCGATTGTGGGTGGTTCTTTAATGGGAACGTTTGATGTCAAGCATCTGGTCTCACATCGAGATTACCCATGAAGCTCTACTCGGGTGGGTCAAGCCGTCACCAATACTCGGTGGCCGCTTTCAGTCGTCCCACCATGTCTGAGAGTAGGTCAACTCATTCCGTCAAAATCCTTTAATTCCCGTCCACACACAATTTTGTTTCAATTCTCTTCCAAACCATGCATCCTCCCACTAATCGTGGATAAACACCCACAAGCGCGTGTGTTACACTCCCCGTGACTGTACTCAAAACTCTTTCATTTCCACTCCATTTGATCAACTTCCATTCAATTTCAGGGAACGCAAGGACGAGCTGCCGAAAATGCAAGTCGGCTTCATCGATGTCATCTGCCTGCCACTGTACCGAGTGCTGTGCGACACGTTCCCTTGGATAACGCCGCTGTACGAGGGCACCCTGGAGAACCGACGCAACTGGCAGGACCTTGCCGAGAAGGTCGAGATGGGCTTAACTTGGATCGATCACGACACCATCGACAAGCCGGTGGAGGAGTTCGCAGGTAAATGGAAAAACTTTTTCCACCACAAAATGGAAAACTGCCCGCCTCAACTTAATCTTTTCCCTCTCTTCTTTGTTGTTGTCCCATCGACAGCCTGCAAGGAGGAGGAAATAAAGGACATTGAATTCACGGTAACCACGCTGAACTGTCAGCATGCGAGCGGTGGCGAGGCGACTGACATGCCCACCCCCGAGCATCGTGGCTCCAGGTTTAGCAGCATGAAGAAGACCGGAGCCCTGGGCAAGGTGGTGCGGTCGAAGCTGAGTAAAACGCTGTACAACAGCATGGACGGCGTGAAGCCAAAGACACCGCTTAAGCCGCTGCTGGACACGCACACCCTGGAGCCGACCAGAGAGTCGAGGATGTCACCGCAGGATACGACGGAATTGGATAAGAGCCCGACCAGTCCGCAGTCATCGTCCCAGTTGCCGGACAAATTGAAGAAGCGCTCAAAGCTGTGCGCGCTCTTGTGACGAAAGCCGTCCAATTAGAATTTGGACAACCCCTCCTCGGGAGCGACCAACTGATGGTTTGCCGCCCTGAGGAGGGCCTGTCCAAGTTCTAATTGGCTCTAGTGGGGATCTTGAGAGGAGGCGTACGATGATTGAACGATTGGTGCAAGCTTTGATTCCCAGACTGTCAGCATGATTAGCAATAGCATTCCCCATCCCCATTTTCGTGCATCCTGTGCTACACACACACACTAACACAATTTTGTTTCCGTCCTTCCGCTGAGTGTCTAGGTCTCGGTTTTTCTCTCGATGCACCCCTTCCGCAAGACGTACGCCTTCGAAAGATATTTGTTTGCACAAGTAGGAGACGCGAGGACGCGTGGTTGGAGGTGAAGATACATTCGTTCGTTCGCATCGCACACAATGGAGCTTGTTGGGTGGTGATTCGGTTTTCTGTGAGGAGGCGGTTGGTTGGTGTGGGGATTCAGTTTTCGGGCGATATTTTGCATTTTGTAGTTTCTTTTTGGATGTCTGTCATGAGTCCTCGTGCAGTTTAGGGTTATTTTGTCAAATGCCTCTGATCTCGGGTGGAAATTGATACCGCTCCCTGGACGCTAATGGACCACCTGTGGGACACTTGCTTTGGTGGTACTCAAAAGTGACGCTTTGTCATGTCAAAACTCGTTTTCGTGATATGGCGCCCGATTATACCCTTCTTTTCTCCGCCTGCTCTTAGAAACAAATATTGACTGAACTCAGGAACATGCCAGTGCCCAAAAATGATGCACTTCCTCCATTCTTTACCCCAGATCTTGACAGGAAGAATTCAAAACTTCATCTCTTTGCACTGGCGCCCAACATTGATGTACGTCATATACCACACCTGCTCTCGGTGCTTTCAGTGACATGATGAAACTCGTTTCTTTGAGCTTGTGACCGAAAATAATGCACTCCTTTACTTCGTTTGTTCCCAAGAGTAAAGTTGGGCTAGCCTCTGGGAGATGTCAAAACATGTTTCTTTGAACTGGCGCCCAACATTGGTGCATCAATGCTACGGGACGTCTGTTCGAGCCTCTCAGGGACATCTGAAAATTGCATTTGCATTGCCCATGCAACGTCTGCTCAGTGACTCGTAGCTGGTGATTGGTGGTTGGTCGCTGGTGGCTGTTGGCTGTTGGCTGTTGGCTGATGGCTGGTTGCTGGTGGCTGGTCGCACCAGGCTGGTGGCTGTGCTTGTTGGGTGCCAAAGCTGTTGACGATGGAGTAGAGCCTCTCACTAGTCTGCTAAGCCAGACTGAGCGAACAAAATTGTCCACCACGACGCAAGGAAATGTATAAATGGAACCACGCAAAGGACGGTATCAAATTCGTTTCTTTTGAACTGGCGCCCAACGTTGATGCACAGCTCCTATACGACATCTAAAATCGGCCTCCCCAGGGACCGCACATTTTTTGGCTATTCAGTCTAATGCATCAACAGCGACCATGCAAGGCATGCTTAGATTGCTTTCTTTCTCCTTTTTGTCTTTCTCCAGATGACGAGTTGAGCTACATCGTCATTAATCCAATCGAAATTTCTAATTTCCATTCCGTGGCACCTGCAGTTTTGGACCAGATTAGGCAGCTGGTACTTGTCGGAACACCATTTCGAATTGAAACCACGTTCATTGTCCTTTCATCATCCAAATGACTTTTGAATCAATCCGTTTTTGTGACAGAAATGTTTCCGAGTCCATTTTTCCGTTCCAAAATTCCGCCAATTGTCCGTCCACATTTGAGTCTTTTTTTAAAAACTTAATGGCCTGAGTTGCTGCCATAAAATGCTTGAAATTTGACTTCTGTTTCCAATTTCAAGGCCATAGGTCGACACAAGTGTTCATCTGTTTCGTCGTCGATGACCATTATGCGTACATCCATGCACATTTCGTTCAAGCAGCTCAAAGACCGTAGAATTTATGACGACGGCATGTTCAAGTTGATTTCATAAAATTTTCTGAATCAGTCTTTGACGATGACTTCAGAAGGAACTTGTAATGTTAGCCACTTCTTGGAAATGCCCTTTGAAAGAGCGAGATTTTCTAAGAAACTAACTCATCTCCGTCCTGAACTGCCGCAAAATCCTTGAATTCATCATCATCTTCAGTGGCCCGCATGTGTCACTAAAAGCGTCGCGAGGGCACAGCAAGCACCAGAGATCTCCAGGCCACTCCATCCTCTGTCATCGACTCTAACTCATCGGGAGATGTGCCGAAGGGCAACCAGGAGATTTCTTTAACGATGGATTTGGCTTCAAGGCACGCCTCTGAATTCATGAGATGGGGACAATTACGTGACCATTCCATTTAATGAAGCAGCTGCTCAACGTTGAGTTGCTCGTGCACGAGAGATGATTTCCAGAGCACCCGATCCATGTACTCTAACACAACAGGAGTTATGCCCAAGCGGACCTAGACGAGTTTTTGGACACTTGGGCAACTACCTCGTCCTGGGTCTACGAAGCGTTCGCCTACCTGATGGAGTCCCTGACAGTGGTAGTAGTCTGACTATGGGTATCACGTGTGCTAGCGATTTCGCTGGCAGCCCATTTACCTACCTACCTACGCCTCGGATGATGGGAACATTTCTGTCACGTGTCAAAACCATCAATTCACAGTCCTTTCTGCTCGAAGAACTTCCTGCTCAAAATTGAATTCCACGCGCCCTGCCGTGTTTCTCATCCTTTCACGGCAAGTAACTCCCAGTCCGACAACAGCACGCTGAAATCTCATCTCGTCAGCTTGTGCTGGCGACCTTAGTCTTTCGTTCATTACCCAATTTCCAGGCCATCGGTGAGAGTTGGAACAAAAACTGAGTTAAAACCGTCTAACTTTGGTCTGACACGTAAGCTCGTCCTTCAAGCTGTTTCCAAATTGATCCCGCTTGGCCAATCCCACCAGAAAGCTGAGCATCACTCGTGAAAATGACTGGGAACTGGTCTGGGACTCCATAAAACATGTAGAGTGAATTGAACAGGCGTCGGATTTCATTCATTCATCCCACATACGGGCTCAAACCTAACGAGTTCGGTCCGGAGTTCCTTCGGGGAGGATGTGAGGACAACTAAGGCATCTGAAAAAGGAAGGTAACTTACCGTCAACCCTCGCATTGTGTAACATTCCTCACCTTGGTTGCCCTGCCACATACAGTCTGAATCTATAATGAAAAGTAGAGATGACAAGATGCACTCCTTGCGAAGTCCAATGCACCGTTTAAGCAAACACAGCTGCTACAGTTTGTGTAGACAGAATAAATGGCAGAAATAAGAAAACAAGGAGATGTCGAACTTCAGCCAGAATTACCCCTTGTCCACGACCACGAAAAATGTGGAAGTAGTGGATGCATGCATGCTCTTCCCCGGTTGGATAAGGGTTTCAGTTGTTCACAACAGCTCGCATATATTCACAGGCACGTCTTACAAAACACGCTGTCAGATGAAATGAAGGGCCAGGGAGGTAGAAGTAGGATACCTCCTTGCTCTCTTAGTTCTGCTAAATGACCCTCAAAGGAGGACCTTCATAGTCTACATCGAGGAACTCGGTCGTATGACTTTTCTAAATCTAAAAAACAGCTGTAGATCTATTTGGAATACTCCCAGTTGGTGTTGGCCTGGTGGCCGGTGGCGTTGAGCTCCTTGCACCTTGTTGTGAAGGTTCGATCCCCGGTATGACAAAAAATAATGTTCTCGGCCCCTCCTCTTTCGAGTTACTGACAATGTTCAAGGAGTAATAACTGTCAGTTTAGGAAAAGCTTCCCAAACGTGGCCGTTCGTTAGGAGTCGGTGCAAAACTGTAGGTCCCTTCCACTCGTGATAGGACAATAGCACGCACCACACGAGTCGTGGTTAGAAAAGGCAGTCTCTAGCCCCGTACAGGCCGTAGCTCCACCCAGACAGTAGAATTCGCGAATAGCGACCTCGGTTATAACGACATTTCGAACAAAAATCTTTCGGCTGAAGCGACAATCGCGCTTATAACGACGACAAATTTGTCTGGCTTCAGTGGTCGTTATGAGCAAACTCTAAATGTATATAAAACTGCTGCCAAGCCTTTTTCGAGTGCCGTGCTTAGAGTGAACAGCTGTTCGGTGGTACTTCTGTCGCGACGAAGGCCACACTGTTGATCCGGCCCCAATTCTGAACTCGACCGTAGCTCTAGAACTAGTCTCCACCACCTTAGCGGAGAGACTTAAAGGAGATGTGCCGCCGAAGATAGAGCAATCTCTTTTTGAAAATAGCGGCAACTACCCCAGTTTGCCAGGTGTCTCACCTCGTTCCCAGGCCACCTTAATGGCACGAGAGACCCATAAAACTACCTCTTTACCCATGGCCTTAAGCATTTCCGGCCGGATTTCATTCACACCGCCGGGCTAGCCAACTTTTTTATCCCGATTGTATCAGAATGACCCAGAATGACTTCCTCCCCCGTTGGACTACTCTGAATGGGACAGAGAATAGTAGCATATGCTCAAACAAATCTTCACCTTCAACCGCGTCACTTGCTGTTTCAAACAGAAATTATAAAAGAAACACACAAAACTAAATCAAAATGACTCTAAAATCAAAAAGAAGCAATTTTCTCAAGAAATAAAAAGGAAAAAAGAAAATTTTGTAAAATTTCTCCAAAATCAATGGAAAAACTTAGCAAAAAATCGTAGTCAACTAGGAAACTCATTATTATCGTTAAATAATTTATGTTACCCAGTAAGTGAATGTCAAAAAATGTGATCTATTTAAGGTCGAGTAGGTCGTCTGTGTGCCACTCAAAAAATGCAGATATCCAAAAAGAATAAATAAGCACACCAAATCCACAAAAAAAAAAATAATTACACAATTAATCTTACATTTAAGTGAAGGAAAATGGAGAAAACTCAACTCTATCTAAGTCATAAATTAAATATGAATACAAAAAAATATTTGCTACAAGCTACAACTAAATAGTCACTAAGTATGTATAACTAGAGTAAAATCCAAAAAAAAAAAAAAAAAATCTAGACAAAGTTACTTCGCTGATGTTGATCGTGTAGCCAAGCTTTTGAGTAGGTCAAGGCAAACTAAATAAACTCTTCACACACAATGAACTTAGTATTCGAACACAAAGAACACAATCTTGTATCCTCACATAAAAAAAAAAAAATTAAAATTAAATTAAATTAAAAAAAAACAAATGTAGTAGATTTAAATGTAAACCACAATTACATTCATACAATCAATCTTTATATGCAATTCTGTGAGATAAATAAATTACATTTCCAAGTAGAGATTCTAAGCAATACAAAAAAATATGAAAAAAAAAAATATATAAATTTACTTGTACTTACACAATTTCATTTAGCTCGTACTGTAGTAGATCAGTGAAATGAAATTAAAAATAAAAATAAAAAAAAAACTTTGAATCCAGTGCAATTTAATGGTAGGCTTCTTCAAATTCTAGATCCTGTACTTCTCTCCTATTTTATATACGAAACCTAAAGAGTGTAGAGAAATTTTCAAAGAGTGCGGATCTGAAAATCCCTCCAGTTTATTTGTGATTCACTGTTTTTTTTTTCTCCTTTTTGTTGAATAAACACACTAACACGTGTACGTGTATGAAATACATAAAAAAAATAAATAAAAATATTTACAAGAAATGAAGTGAAACGATTTAAATCAATGTGCATGTCAATTTATCTCGAATAAAATTTGATCAATGAAATGTTATGCGATGGCAGTTTTATTTTGTGCGTGTTTGGAGGGGTTCCTGGGCTGTCATCGCGTAAGACGACGATCGTCTTCACAACGTCGTTTCTGACGATTCACTAATGCTTCGATAGAGATGTGCCAACCCGAAACTCTCTTAAACCGAGTTAACCCAGTTGCAACTCGAGTTGACTAACTCGGTTTCAAACAGTATTTTATGAATTATGGATGATACTCAATTCGAAATGCATACATATACTCATATTGTACGGCTTACAGACAGGGTCGCCGAGGCTAAGAGACAGTCAAACCATACCGAAAAATGAAGGATTGAGGAGTAAATCAACTACAAACGGGCTCTTTCAGGACGCCACAGTAGACCAACATGAATACCTCAAAAAATAACATCAAAAGAAATAAAAATCATACATGCTTATCCTGGATTCCGGTGGCATTTTATTTAACCCGAACTTTTCTCTTCCCAGGAAAAAATTCCTCCTATCATGGATTCCGACGGAATGTTTTTCCACGGGGTAAATTCGAAATTATGTTCGAAAATGTTTTCTTATTGGAATTAAGGACTGTGTCTCGAATTCCCGACTGAAAATTCAGATTTATTTGATCATTCAAGTGCATAAAAGCAGGACAACACTACAACTTCAGTTCTATATACATATTTCTATCTTCTTCCAAATTTAATTTTGCTCCTTTCATCGCATAGAGAGGCCATTAGCAATATCTGATGACTTTTTCATCCAGCTTATTAATGCTATATTTCGTCTTTTATTTGTTGCAGTAGACCTTTAAATTGAAACACACACAAGCTCATAAGCATTTTCACCAATATTCAATCCAAAATACTCATATTTTTACGATTCTGAGACACTTTCCTTTCTTTTCCCTAACAAAAAAACAGGGGAATATTTCGGGGGAAATTCAGTCAAATTTTCCATCGGAAAGTCCTTCATAATAATGAGGAATTTCTCCCTTACCTTTCGAAGATTGTTCATGATACCGGGTTTCCCAAAAAGGGAACAAGTTCGGAGGGAAATTTTGTTTATGATAAGTGCGATAATCAGACACTACGAACGTGGAACAGACAACGTTCGACGACGCAGTGGGCTAGCGCCGCAGAAAATCCCAGTACATGTTCTGAAATTTCATTAGATTCTCCGCAGAATCTGCAGAGACCTTCTTCTGATTCTCCTACTTTCCTTAGGTGCTCCCTGAGTTTAGAGTGCCCTGTTAGGAAGCCTCTTAGGATACGGAGGATCATTCTGATACATGCCTCAAACCTCTTGCGGTTATGTTAACCCAAGAATTTCCTGCCCTGCTTCATACCATGAGCGTTGTTCCATGTATCTGCTCGGTTCCTTCTTTTTAGTTCCCTGAACTCTTCCCTGAGGACGTGATCTCCTTGCCCAACTGCCGCCATGGAGGTGCTACTGCAGCTGACTCCATTGCATCTGGTGGCCGCAGAATCATGAGAATGGCAAAAAAAGGGATAGGAAAAGACAACTGCTCGTTAGCCAGACCTAATTTAGAATACTCTTCCATTATTTGAGATTCCCCGTTTAGTGCTCAAGGACTTCGAAAGAGTTAAAAAAATGTTTGACGAACTTCACGCACTCCCGAGGGATCTCCAGGCCACTTGACTCTAACTCATCAGGAGCTGTGCCCAAGCGCAGCCAGGCGAGTTTTTGGATTTTGTCCAACCACCTCGTCCTGGGTCTGCAAGCGGTCGCCTACCGGATGGAATCGCATTCAAGGCACGAAAGTCCTGATGTTGAGGACATTCGTGCCACGTGACCAAACCATCGAAGCACAGCCCTTTTCCGTTCCTAGCGTACTACCGTGTTTTTCACCCTGTTTCAAAATTGAGCCTGCTTCGCCAATCCTACAACAAAGCTCAGCATTACTCCTCCCATCACTCGTGAAAAAGACCCCGAGATTGGTGAACTTCTCCACTTGCTTCAATGCGACTCCACTAACATGTATAGTGCATTGAACAGCCGTTCTGGAAATGACCATAATCTCTGATTTGTTCACGTTAACCTTCATCCCAGTATTTGCACATACGGCAACAAACCTATCGAATGCGAGCTGGAGTGCGTCTGGGAGGATGTGAGGATAACCAAGTCGTCTTCCAAAAAAAAGACACTCACGATGTAAAACATTTCTCGCCTCGGCTGCGCTGCAACATCCAGTCCATATACACATATAATGAAACGTAGAGGTGACAAGACGCACCCTTGGCAAGGCCCGACTTCTTCCGACTTACCTTTTAAAATTGTCCACGCCACGCCGCTGGTAGGTAGGTACACAATTAATATAACATTGTAGGAGACAGTGGATACCCTCTCATCACGATTGACACAGCTCTACCGCAAGTGTGAAATGAATATGAAATGAAATCACAGGCTTGTCCTGAAAGTGTGCAGAAAGTCGGGGCTTAAAAAGACCTCTTTTCGAAACTCGCGAGCTAATCAACTACAAGACTACATTTCAACGCTTGGTCTGACTATAGTTAGCAAATTGTGTCCTACTTGTGTTCGACCTAATGAAATGCCTAGCCTCTTGGATATCGCCATTGTGGCTGATCCGAAGTAAGGTCCTTTATTTGATCAACTCTCTATTGAAGGGATCTCGGAACATGATCTACTTTTCTGTACACTCGATATCGTTTTTTTTTCTCATGAAGTAGTACCTATTACATTTACCTTTAGAGATTTAAAAGTCATAAATCAGAACTCTCTACAAGTGGCATCGAATATGTTGAATTGGGATCATTATTGGTCTGCAATTGATCCCAATGAAAAACTAAACCACCTACATATGCTCATAAGCTACCTCTATGATAAATTCGTTCCAATTAAAACAGTATCCTTACGAAACAAGGTTTGCTCTTGGTATATGTAGTCCAGGCGTTTTATAGGCTTTACAATAAATGGAAAAGGAATCACTCCTCCACAAATTGGTCCGCATTTAAGGAAGCGCGTAATGCTGCGATTGCTGCCGTTCGCAAATCCAAACGCAATTTTTATTCATCAAAAAAAATCTTCGTCAAATTGGTGTGAATGGTAAAAGTGGTATTCCTGGCACGATAGATCCTGAGGAATTAAATAACTATTTCTTAGGAAATGAATCAGTAAACACTGCAAGATTTGATTTCAATGCAAGTCCCAATACTACTTTTGGCAATCAAGCTGCATTTCTAGCGGTTAATGAGGAAGAAGTGGCTCGATATGTAATGAGTATAAGATCAAATGCGATTGGTGAGGATGGATTACCACTTTGTTTTATAAAAATTATTCTACCAAACATCCTGTGGCACCTTAACCATGTCATCACATCATCATTGCATTATCACGTCGACTTTTCCACATGCTTGGAAATGTGCAAAAGTAATTCCTGTTGCCAAAAAGTCGAATGCTACTTCTTCAAATAATTACCGTCCGATCAGTATCCTACAGTGTCTTTCGAAAGTTTTTGAGCGAGTTTTTGCTGAACAAATTCAAGAGTACCTTTTCACCAATTCTTTGATGAGTTCTTGCCAATCCGGGCTTAGGCCAAAGCATAGCTGCGCTTCCGCTATGATGAAAGTCCTCGATGATATCAGACAAGGATTCGATAAAGGAATGATAACCATTCTTTGTCTTCTTGATTTTTCCAAGGCATTTGACAAAGTCAACCATACCATTTTATGCTGGAAGTTACAACATTAATTTGTCTTCAGCCGTACTGCTACTAAACTAATAAAAAGTTTTTTATGTGAAAGATCACAAAAGGCCAAGGCCAAGGGCTACTACACATGGTGTTCCACAAACTTCAATTTTAGGCCATTTACTATTGTGTATGTATACTAATGATCTCCCTTCTGTATGTAAGCATGTTAAGGTCCACCTCTACGCTGATGATGTTCAACTATATTTATCGCAACCGATCAAAGAAGTCAATATCCTAACCCGCTGTCTTAATGTTGACCTTTGCGCAATAATTAACTGGGCATCACGAAATGGGCTTCTATTAAATCCTTCTAAGTGCCAGGCGGTTCCTATCGCTAACAGGTCTATCGAGCCTGAATTTATTCCTGATATCTGGGTTTCTGGGACACAACTTCAGTTGGTACAATCTGTGACCAGCCTTGGTTGTAATTGGTCGCGTTTACGCCTGTCTGCGGAAATTATGAATGTGTGCTGACTTTACTCCTCTTGAGACACGTCGAAGACTTGTTCAAGCACTTACTCGTATAATGCCTATCATCGCTTACGCTGAAGTAGTATACAGCTCCTTGAACTCGCTCTGTTTCCACAAACTCTAGGTAGCTTATAATGATGCGCTACGATACATTTATATGCGCCGTAGATATGAGACAATTTCTGCATTCTCTATCCAGTTTATTCGATTTCCACTGCAACAACAATTGTTCGACGGAATCTCGCTAAGCAAATAAATCGAAACTCAATTCAGCGAGAGTACAAAATGGTTATGTTTTATTCAAAATCAATGACATCGGTGCCACACAACACAAGAGACAGCACTTAATTCGCACACACAGTGTTGTCGACGGCCGCACTCACCGACTGCTTCCACACCCTAAAGTTGACCTCATTCGGATTCAGTTGCGAGTAGATGAAGATCGGCATCGAGTTGGTCATCACCCAGATGTAGCCCTCGTTGTCAATCTAAGGAAGAGACTTACTCATTAATCTGCCGACAACGCGATGTCTCAGCAAGTGTTCGTACCGTCAGATCACTCGGATAAATCATTTTCTTCGTGTCGACGGCCACTTGGCCGTGACTCTGCGCCGAGAACTTGTCCTTCTTCGTGTTCCAACAGCCAACTCCGTTCCGCATGATTTCCGCGTAAAATATGGTCTCGCTCTTCGGATCAAAGTCGTGCATTGTCGACTGCCTCAGGGGACCTCTTGAGCCAAGCAACTGCAAAAAAAAAAAAACACATGACAAGATCTTCGACGGAAGTGTGAAGGTCTTTACTTGGAAATCCTGTCCGTGAAAGGATCTGGCGGCATTGCTCTCCGTTTGCAGGACGCTCGTGGGCACCGTGAACTCGTTTGTACTGGAATTTGGAGAGAGGACTGCAGTAGGTACGTTCTTTTAGCGTGCTTCGGTGGTCTTACCTGGCCATGGCATGGAAGTAGGCCAGCCTTGTATTGTTCGGCAGCCGGTTGCCCAGGGTGATCGAGAACACGCCATCGTCCCACGTGAACTCCTGGCCGCCTATGCTCAAATCACCCTTCGTCGGATCGAAGTGGAAGTAGTTGTGCCGGAAGGTCCAAATTCGATTTTGTCCCAAACTGAAAAGTGCGTAGAATAGAGAATAGACTAAGAGTTTCGTGGGAAAATCGGGTTCAAATTGGTTGTGTATATATGGGTGGCGCTACAGTCCGCAGTGAGCCTGGGCCTAGCTTCTCAGCAACCACTCGTGTTGTGTGTGCTATTTTGCTCTCCGAGTGGAAGGGACCTACAATTTTATGCCGGCTCCGAACGGCCAAGTTTAAGAAGATTTTTAGACAGTTATACTCCTTGAGCATTGTCAGTGACTTGAAAGAGATGACCCCGCCGTCGTACTGGGATTCGAACCTAGACACCGAGGTTCAAGTGCGTAGGAGTTGACATACAGACGCACAACCACACGGCCACCAAATTGATTGTGTAGCTCGAAGGAAAGATGAGAGCACAGAAGTTATTTTCCGCCGTCTTAGCGGATAATTTGTGTGTAACTCTTATTCTGTCCCTGACCAGCTCTGACTCTGGTTTAGATGTGTGGTCTTTGGCTCTGGTGATAGCTCCAATTTTGTTCCTAACCCGGACTTCTACTCTTGCTCGAACTGTGAGCCTAGCTTGGACTCTGGTTCTGTTGCTAGTTCTAACTTTGGTCCGGCTGCAGCCCTATCCCTAGCTCTGACTCCAGTTCTAATTCTGGTCCAAATTCTGAGCCTCATTTATGGATTTTTGCCATGGTGACTAAACACATGTGCACCCGTGCATTATCTTGATGGAGCACCACACTTGCCTTGGCCCAAAAGCGGTCGTTTCTGCTGCAAATCAATATCGGATCGGTTCAAATGCTCTGTTTTGGCCTGACTGACATCACGTGCATCGCAAAAAAAACTCTGGCTATGACGTTGTTGGCCGACGCCCGACTCAAGCTAGCTCAGAAAACCTCGCTGTCTTGACTGTTCCTTGGTCTCTGGTGTATTAGAAGATGATGGACCCATGTTTCGTCCACACTGCTGAACATCGCCATATACTCCTTGGATGTGGTTAGATGGTTGCGCTTATGGCCATCCTCTTCCTTCCTCATCTCGGCCTATTCTGCAGCAACAGTGCAGCCTTATCGGCCCTAAGGCTCGGAGAAGCGGGTCTTTATAACGAAGTTAGACAGCAACACAGAACATAAGGCAAAGAGACTAGTTACAACCAACCGCAACCGGAAAAGGACTTACATTTCCGTTTGCCGGACCGGAAATAATGACAGTAACAACTGGTACGGCTCACGGCTCAAAGACGACAGTGGTTGCAGGTGCGGAGGTCTTTTGTGACTACTTCGAGCAATTGCTGGCACTAAGGGACGACTGCAGCGTTTTCCAATCCGAAGTGGCTGCGATACACGAGGCAGCACTCGCGCTGAGGGACCACAATATAGCCGACAACTCGATCAACAATAATATGGCAATAATCGCCATAGCATCGGGCAGGTCAGGTTATGTAGACACGGTGAGCCTCTACTGGGCATCAGGTAATACTGGAAAAAGCGGAGTCTCGCAGTCTCGCGATAAAGGGATCTGAGTTGGAAGCATCTCTAGCAATCCCGAGTGCGAATAGGATGCTTAAGTCCAAAAGGAAAAAAACTGAAAGATGAAGCTCTGGATGAAACCAGAAGTCGATAGCTTGGTATGGGTATTGGAGCAACAGCAAGGACTCTAGGACTCTAGGGCCGACTCTGATTAAAAAGTGTTAGTCGCATGGAAGCCCTTACCCGGGACTGCGCCATAGGTACACAGGCTATGCGTCTCAGAAGCTGCAGCGCCGTTGAAGGCATTGATTCTGCGCGGCAGCATCTGCTCTGCAATTCCCAGAACCTAGACTTCCTCGTAGAGCTGGAGGTCTTAAGCCCCTTGAGGTATTTATCTACCTTCATGTACAAACTTACCTATAAACATAAACTGCATTATTGGCCAAGTCGGGGATGTAGGCAAATGCTTTGTCGCAGTTATTCGGCTCCACGTCGATGGTGATGCTCGCCAGGCCGTTGCCCATTCCGACGACTGAGCTTGGAATTTCAAAGCGATGTAGCCTGCGGTTCGTCTCCATGTCGAACAGCCAAATCGATGGCCGTTGCACCTGCGTGCGGTTGTCTATCAAGAGGTAATCATTCAAACATAAAATTTGGCTTTCTCTCCCACTGAACCTGACTTACTCGGAAGCTCCAGCAGCCCGGTGTCAATGAACCACAGGCGATTGCAGGCGTCCACCCTTGTTCGGTAAACCGAAACAATGCGGTTTTCATTCGGAGATCGATCGGGCTGAGGGTTGAAGATAAATTTGGGAAATAAACGAAGGAGGACCGCATGCGAAACTTACCGTCAAAGTGTTGGTCTCCAGGTCGGGGTATGCAATGAGCTTTGGATTGCGTTGTGTGGCGGCTTTCTTAAGATCGATGTAGTTCAGAGTTGATGGGATGCCCAGGCGACGTCTCGGCACTGTCACGAACAGACGGCCCTTGTAGTGGTTGGCGCCCATGGGCACATTATTGTAGGCGATGTACGATTGACTGTCATCGTTGGCAGACTGTCTTTTGGGAGCGTTCAAGTTTTGTAGTAATCCGTCGCTGGGGAAAATGAAGCCACCTTGGGGGAGGAGAAGAAGTGGATTAGAAGAAACATGCAGTTGGACGGGTGATATTGACACGGCGCAGTTGGATTTGGTTGAAACCTGGCAAGGGACGAGCAATGGGACGCAGTGTCGAAGATTCCTTATGATCGGACATAGGTTGTGGCTTAACGTGGATCTTGTGCTCACATTGCGTCTCATTCTTCTCGTTCCAGTTGCTGGCTATAGACGAAGGTAGGCCGCTCCTACTCCTCGAACCAGCTGGTGTTTGCTGCGAAACAGCAAGCTTAAGCCGAGGTTCCTCATATCGGTGAAGTCACAGAAGATCAACGAGCAGATGAGGTGATGTATGTCATCCACCTCGTCCTCACATGAGACTCAATCTACCAATTGCCAATTGCGCAGTGCCCGTTTGTGACATCCGATGAGTGTCCACAGCGCTGGCCTACTTAGCTGAGCAGATAAAGTGAGCGTTTGACATGGGAAACCACAACAACTGTGGTTCACGTAGGTTAGGTTGGACATTTTCCTACCGTGAGACCTTCCTGATTCACGTACGACCTTCTAGAGGTTGTTCTATTTAAGCTCTCCAACTCTATAAAGTAGTGCCCTCCCAGCATCTGACTACATTTCATTGCTTCGGCTGGTCATTCGCAGAGCACTTTTCCATTTCTTCCGCGTCTCCGTCGTCCTTTTCACACAGAAAGCGATATCCGTATGGTCAGCGCGCCAGTGAACTATCATTGGTTGTTCACGGAGCCTCTTTCTAGGTTTCCTTGGATGGCCGCGTACCCAGCAAATGGGTTTGGAGAGCAATCAAGGATGGGTAACTGCGGAAAGCTGTGCGATCGTAATGGCCACGAACTATATGACAAGAAGAACAGGTGGAAGGGACGAAGTATTTCTGTTTACAGCGACAGCCAAGCTGTGTTTAAGTCCTTGCTCAACCATTCAACCACTTCCAGGATGGTTCAGTCTAAATTTGATAAGACTTGTCTGGGTCCCGAGCAACCAGGCGATCTCCGGAAATGAGATCGCCGATGAGCAAGAGGAGGTATCCACTCTCAGGACCTGAATATGCACTCGCACGCCTTTGCTCGGTTCAGGTGGCAGCTAATCGGTGCTGGTGAGGTGAGAGCTGATGCCTGAAAAGACTGAGCCTGGCAGACTCTCTGAAACTCGAACTCTGTGCACTGCGCCGTAGAAACACACTCCTTCAGATTGGGACTGCTCTGCAGTGACTTCTGCAACAGTGGTAGGGACGAGGAAGCAGAGAAGAAATGCATTCTGCACCTTTTCTACAACTGCAGCGCCCTCTCCTTCCGAAGGAAATGTCACCTAAGGACTTACTTCTTCGCTAACGTGGCCGAAGTAAGCGACTTTAGTGTCAGCCATCTTCACCAACTAGTTTGCGGAGTATGATTGAATAGATCCGCTTGGTAATACAATGTAATGCGCCTACGCTGGCGTAAGTGTGACTCAGTCACTATAACCTAACCAACCATAAACTACAGGCGTTCAATTGACGAATCATAGATGGCGCTGTAGTGAACCGTCCGTTTCTTAGCTGCCCCGGTGAGTTTCTCAAAAGGATATCGAAGAGATTCAGTCTACAAATGCGAGAGTGTCTGAAACGACGCCAGACTAAGGGCAGCTAGCAGTTTCCAAGATGTGGTACAATTTGTGCTGAAACGTATAGAGAATTATTCAACGCGAAGTTTTTTCCTACAAATGACTTGACAATTCGCCCTTGTTGCTGTCATCTTCGCCAGCAGCATTCACAAGCATTCTATGCACACCACAAAAGCGTTTGCTTTCCGTCGCCCCAGTCGCTCTTTGGGTGATTAGTCCGATGACCAGGCACACGAAAGAACATCGAAAGATTAAGTGAAATGCACAGCAACAACTTGTTTACGTGAAATTCGAGTCCAAAACCAATAAAAATACGATTACATCTACCTGCTGTGCAGTCGGGGACCTTGGCTGGAAAGGCGCGTCACACTGAAGCAGCGCTTTCTTGAATTTGTTGATTAAGAACTTAGAAGTCATTTAACGGACAACCAAGAGTCGAATGTAAGGAATTCAGACGCCAGATCAACGGTGGGGGCTAGAGCTAGTCCAAACCGTAGCCAATTAATTTTAATTACAAAAAAGAGAAGAGCTGGAGCCTCTGCTTTCCACAGTCGTCTAGATTTGTTGAGGGAACTGATGCCAGGACTCAAACCACCATCAGAGCCATTCATTGAGTTGGATAAGCTCATTTTTGTTGAATCGCAGACATAGCAGCGAGGCAATCCCAGGCCTCGGTCACACGATTGATTGCTTAGAAGCCAAACTCAAGTCCAACGCGAAGGTAGAAACTTCTCTCATCGTGCAAAGGAGGCTTTGATCTCTTCCTCCTCCGAGGGCACAGCAGCGTTGAGGACAATAAACGCCCCAGCGCGACATAGCAACACTGAGAGGATGTCGGCGAATTGAACAATTGGCAGGACTTAGCACGATCCAGCCAGGCGCTAGGCGCCTTTCCAATCCGGCTGATCAAAGCTAGAGCGTATGGTTTCGACTTAGTTTGAGAGAGATGCAGACACCGACACGCCTAAAGTCCAAATCGAAGTGGATTGTCTTCAGAAGCGCGCCAATTCCATTCTACATCGCCGAATTGATGGCGTATTTTTGCTCATTTGCTGATGATCGCGTTCTGGGTGGCTTTTTGGGGTCTTTGACTTCAACAGCAGCTTCTCATGATTGTATGGGATCAACGACCTGACGATAAGTTCTAACAAGTGCCTCAACAACAGCTTCGCAGCTGCTTGAAAGATAGCTACTCGATCACACAATTTATGGTTATGGCGTCATCATGAATTGTTGCTAAGTGAGTTTCTAGAGTCGATAAGGCTAAGAGCAGTCAACACGATAGTTTTTCAGTTTGGACTCAGACCGAAGCACAGTCATCAATGGCTTAGTCTGCACAGTGATGTCATGCGAGGCCTGTTCAGCACAGAGCTGACAGTGACATGTTTGTTGAGCTTCGAGAAGGCCTTTCAATTCAATTCAATTCAATTCAATTAATTTTTTATTTTCAATTTCAAATCAACATTGGTTATAAATTTCCGCGAAGCCTTACTGGCTTTTCTGCAGAATGTTGTGCTTCTAACATTGATAACTGAGATTAAGTAAGCTTAGTTTAATAAACATTCAATAAAAGTTTACGAAAAAGTTAATAAATTTTAATAAATTAATAAATTTAATTTCAATTGATGGGATTTCGATTTAATAGAAAGTCTTTTAAGATTTTTTTTCGAGTTTTAAAATTTCTAATTTGTCTAATCTCTTGCGGAATTGTGTTGAGAACTTCAGGAACACTGCATTTCAACTCTCTTCTTCCATAGTTATTGTAAAACCGAGGTTCTTGGAGCATACCTTGTGCACGTCTTCTTGTATTTATCGCATGGTTAATTGGTGTGGTGAATCGTCGATCGTCTTGGTATTCTAATATGAGCGTCATTTTGAAGATGTCTTCCACTTGAAGAACATTAAACCTTTGTCGCTCAGCAAAATTTCGATGAGAAGGTACATTTATTTTTTTCAGTGCAACATTTTGCAGTTTTTGTAACTTTCTTATATGTGTGGCTGATGAATTACCCCATGCCAGTATTCCATATCTCAGTTTAGATTCCACTAGCGCAAAGTACACATTCCTTAGAACTGATGTTGGTGCATGGTACTGCAGATGGGTTAGTGCGTATAGTGCTCCCTTAATACTCGATCGTAATTGATCAATATGCTTATCCCATAAGAAGTGACTGTCAATTGTTACTCCTAGATACTTGTAACTTTCTACTATATCTATAGGACAGCTAGTAGAGGTACGACAGGAGTCATTCCTACAGTATATTTGCTGTTCGGTAGCCTTGAATTGCGGGTTTCTGATGTGCATCATTTTTGTTTTCGAAGCGTTAATCACTAATCCGTTATCATGACACCATTTCACTGCATCATCAAACTCCTCCTGCATAATTGATGTTGCCGTATGCAAAGATCTGTTTGACGACGTATGGATCGAAGAACTCAAACGCTGCCTCCCAGATTGTCCATAAAGAACATTAATGCGGCAGTACCACAAGTATCATCGATGGAACCAGCCCATTTTCACCGCAGACCACTGTGAGCTAACCCACGTAGATGCAGGGCACAGTTCTCCGCTGATGATTCCATGGTCCACGCTACCTCCTTCGCACAGGTAAACGAGTAAACGAGTATATATCGGCCCACAATGGGAATATCGAATCAAACCTCATGAAATGGGGGACCAAAAGTAAACAGCTACAAGACAGTGCACATATTCTTCCATCGGAAGTGACTCCTAAAATGTCAGTTCCTCTTTTCTAGATTCAGAAACTAAGTGAATTCTGAAACAGGCCGCCTTTGCCACTACATTTGCTACATCCACTGTTCTTAAGATGGACTTGTCTTAGTCCGAAGACTGCCGTACGAATGCCTCATGCCTGTGGTTGGGGCTACGATCCGTTGTGGACCTACCACAACCACTCGTGTTGTCATCATCTCATCAGAAGTAGAGGGGACCTTCATTTATGCGGATACCGAACGGGAGAGTTTGACTAAGTTTGCTAGAAGGGGTGCTACTCCCTAAGCATTCAGTCAGTTCCTAGACATCGCCTCTTGACCGTAAGTTGAACAAAGACCCTCAGTGTAGGAGTTGAAAGAAGCAAATACCCACCACACCACGGCGACCACTTGCCTCAACTGGTTCACAATAAGCCCAAGCCAACGATGAATCTCTGATCTCTGTTCGCTCGGCTGGACGATATTGAGAATGCGTACCGGTCTCCAAAGAGTCCCTTGTACACTGAAAAGATTGAGGTAAGGGTGGGAAGATTCTATCAACGTTTCCGCATCTAGCCAGTGAGCCATTGCACCATACGAGCAGTCATCTCAACCAGGGAATACAGAAGCTGCAACTAAAAGGTGCTCTTAAGGAGCGTACATCTTTATTGGCAGCATTGTTTTCTGTGACAGCTGATTTGACAGTTCTTGGACTTATATAATGTTTGTACGCCCCAGACGATCCGGCCACAAGCCCGAAATCGTATTCAGACATCAACGCCATAAAATATTCTCTGCTTGTGAACGCCAATCTCTTAAGCACTCGTCCTGTTTCCCACTGATTCATTGGAGCTCCCATATTTTTCATCCTTATCAATTGAATCATGTCATCGAATGCAATTCAACGAAACAATGACTGCACCGAGAGCGACCGTTTTATTGAAATTCGTTACTGAGCGGACTAAACACTAGAGAGTAGAACGCGCCTGGTTGTATGCAGCAGACTTATATACTGCCAGTTCGAACACAATCAGGCTAAAACTAAAGGCCCAGCAATAGTTGTCCTGAGTGCCTCCAATGAAAAGTAACCAGAAACGCCGTCAAATTTCTAAGTGCCCTAAGTTGGTTCGGGGAACTTTCACAAAATTCCAACACCAACTGTCATTGTGCACGTAGCAAGCCATTCATTTCGGAAGTAGGTAAGCAAAAGTGAACGAAACAAAGGAGTGTGTGCTATTTTATTCATTTCGTCCCCATTTTATTATGGAAGAGTGAACGAAACTTATCGAAACACAGCGAAGTGTGTTATTTTATCAATTTCATCCCCATTTTGTTACGGGAAAGTGAACGAAACTTAACGAAATATAGCAAAGTGTGCTGTATATAATCGAAACAGAGCGAAGTGTGTTATTTTATTCACATCGTCCCCATTTAATTACGGAAAAGCGAACGAAGTTTAACGAAACCGATCGAAGTGTGTTATTTTATTCATTTCGTCTCCATTTAATTCTAAAAGAAAGTGAACAAAAGTATTTTTTTCTTAATTCATTGAATGTGAAATGTGAAAAATTCACAGACTTCATCAAAAAGTGAACAAAATCGCACGAAGATGCTAAAATTTACTCTGACCTAGGCCTACATCCGAGTGGTCATCTGCGTCAGCGACGCAATCCAGTATTTCCCGGAACTGCGCCCACTTTGGTCATGAACGACCGCAAACAACACTTCATCGATCGGCAACCGGTTTGACTCGTACTACCACGAAGATACGCATCAGAAATGTCCGCAAGACAAAGCATTTAAAGCGAATATTTAAATCAGTCGTCAGTTCTGACTGGCAGATGCCATGCGAGCGATTGTTTTCACATAAAAAACATAAACACACTCGAGCAAGTCAATAAACCCTCGCTGGCTTACTACATGTTCTTACTCATCGAATCAAAGCGCGATGGTCCACGGCGGCACAGACAAAGCTCTTCGCGGCCAAACAGTTCGCAGTCGGCCCGCAGTAAGAGGATTAAGAGTACCACTTGCCGGGCTTCTGCGACTCCAAATGGCTCTCTGTGACCAATCAGACGATCCAGTCGCCGATTGTAATCTTCACGTAACACAAGCGATAATCGCAACGAAAATAAATCGTTACACAACGGCGATTGCATTGCCACTCAGTGGCGTGCTGTGTAATTAGACACAACGCCCCGCCTCGGCTGGCACAAGTGTCAGTTGTACAATTACGCGATTATTTCCGTCGGACCCGCACTAATCTAAGTTCTACGTTCAAGGTTCGCCGGCACAGAAACGAAAACGAAATCAGCGTCAGACGAATGAGAAAGGATGTCAAGTTCATGCTGTGGTGAGTGTTTGTGTGCGTACCTGACGTGAGCAGATCCTGCGACCCTTCGCCACGATTCTCGTAGTCGATCTGCTTCCAGGTGAACAGCTCCACTAGGCCGGCAGCCTGCACATCGAGGGCCAGATGAATGGCTAAAATAAAAACGCAAAAAGCACTTCGCAACATCTTCACGACACGACACGGCACGACAGAGAGGATGCGCTGATAGTTTCGACGGCACGTCTGAACTCCGCGGAAGACAATCTGAGACTGGCTCTGGGAGGTGTGTATCGCACGATCGCAAGCTGGCGGGAAGCACTCGCAGATCGCCGCCACAGCAGTTGGTAGATAACGAAATCAATGCCATCAGAGATGACCACATTCAGGCTGTGTTTACGAGCAGCCCTCTGTACTCGTTCTCTTCTGCTGCTGATAGTGCGCCACCGACGGGGGAAGATGCTTTGCTTTGGCGACTGGTTTTCGCAATTGCGATTACTGATCGATAATTGAGCTATTGAAATACCCAGGCGGCTTTAATTACACTTAGTTGGGCGGAAAGTACTTGGGGAATATTCTGAAAAACATGGTGGAAGTAATTCGGTCGTGATTTGGGTAACGTCAGTGGCTGTGTGATTCCCCGGGTCTCTGCCGGTGCTCTATTGGAATTTACTGGTACACAGGAAATTCCTTTCGCCCTTCTACCGATGCTTGTACTTAGTTTTCGCTGCTGACGGAGGTTGTTTCCGCGATGTTCGAACGACCGAATGAGGTGCTAATTTGTTTCGCGCGTCTGGAGAAGTGATATTTAGCATCACACAGTTCTTTGCAGTCGTGTTTGCACCCTTTGAAGTTGTTGCATGCATAAAACACCTTTTTTGCGATTCAACTTGTCCAAAGTAGCACTGTAGCATAGTCAACAATGTGTACAGAGACTGCTCAGGTGGAAGAGAGCTAAAGCTGATTGATACAGCTTCAGATTCCTTCAGTAATCAACATAGTTGTGTGTAAACAATCTTTTTTTTTGTCAGTTTTACCAACATTTGTCCGCCTTTTTTGGTCATATTTATCAAGTTCATGTACACTTTCGTCTTGACTACACAGTTCGCCGAAGTAAACAAGTTTATTGACAAAAACCGTTAAAGATCTGCGAGGTATGAGGCTGAACCATACTAAGAACCTTCTCCGTGATTTTCCGATCAAATTAAATTAGAACAACTTGTGGTTGAAAGGCAAATCATGAAAAGAAGTACTTTATTAAGCAGCACATAAAACGATTCAAGCACCAGCAAGCAGTAGCCTTGAAGAACGCAGCAAAGACACAATCAATAACCTCTTTCCTTCATTACAACGAGAAAAATGAATTTCACGCCGATCTCACGTGAAATTATGAAAAAGTACTTACGGAAGAGACTTCCAGGTGAATCGTCGCTTCGGAAGAACTATGTCAATGCCCACAGACTCATGGATATGCCTTCTGAAGCAAGGACACCAGCAATCCAGCTGCGACGTACAGGACTGACTCTGGCCAGGATGTAAGCCAGGAAAAGAATGTAGTCGCATCTTTACGGATGGGTCTGGCGCTGGCGCCTTCGAGGAAGGTGACAACATTAGACTGCAATTCGGTCTTCCAGGCGGAAACCTATGCGATCCTAATGGCCACGAACTATATTGTGAAGAACAGGTGGAAGGGGCGATATATGTGTCTGTAGCGACAACATCTTAAGACCTGAACATGAACGAAATGGAATAAAAGTGTTCTAGAGAGTTTTTTTTATAGTTATTGGGGCATAAATTAAGCACACATTTTTTTTCGTAATTTTATTTTATTTGAAAGTATTAAAAAAATATGGTGCACTTATGTGTACCTTGGGTTTTAAGACAGTTCAAATCTTCTACGTCCAAGCATAACTACTAAAGGGTGATTTTTTAAAAGTTATAGGAAAGTTTTTAAAAAAAAAAACACATAAAATTCAGAAAAATTCATGAAATCTCATGTCAGCTTTAACTTCGAATTAGTTAAGGACTTCGTCTACCTCGGCTCCCAGGTAAACAGTACAAACAACATCAGTACCGAGATTAAACGCAGAATAACTCTTGCCAACCGCTGTTTCTTTGGGCTCAAGAGGCAATTGAAGGACCAAGCTAGCACTACATAAGACCTTCATCATCCCTGTCCTGCTCTATGGCGCAGAAGCCTGGACAGTCTTAAGAGCAGATGAAGAAGTCCTTGGTCTTTTCGAGAGAAAAGTTCTGCGTTCCATCTTTAGTCCTGTTTGCGTTGATGGTGTCTGGAGAAGAAGATACAACCATGAACTGTACGGGCTGACATGAGCCTAGTCAGGCGTCTACGGATTCAGCGCCTAAGATGGCTAGGCCATGTAGAGCGCATGGACAACACTGCTCCAGCCCGAAGAGTCTTCGACTCCGAACCAGTGGGACAACGCAATAGAGGACGCCCACGAAACCGATGGCGCCAACAATTGGAGAAGGACCTCAACCAAATTGGTGCGCGTAATTGCAGACAGCTGGCTAAAGATCGTGCCAGCTGGAGAAGCTTGTTGACTGAGGCCCAGGTCCACCCCGGACTGTAGTGCCACTAGAAGAAGAAGAAGTACGGTCCATATAATTTAATGTTTGAAGATTATTTCATGCAAATGTTGACCTTGACTGCGCCTCAAATGGTCCATCCGCTTAGTCCAATTTTGGCATACTCTTTCCAACATTTCGGCCGGTATCTCACGAATAAATGCTTCAATGTTGTCTTCCAATGCGTCAATTGAAGCGGGCTTGTCTGTATAGACATGAGCTTTAACATAGCCCCACAAAAAATAGTCTAAGGGCGTTAAATCGCACGATCTAGGCGGCCAATTGACCGGTCCCGAACGTGAAATAAAATGTTCACCGAACTCGCCCCTCAATAAGTCCATTGTTGCGCGTGCTGTGTGGCATGTGGCACCGTCTTGTTGAAACCACATGTCATGCAAGTCAAGCTCTTGCATTTTGGGCAAAAAAAAGTTGGATATCATCTCACGGTAGCGCTCACCATTCACAGTTACGTTACGATTCGCATCATCTTTGAAGAAGTACGGTCCAATGATGCCACCAGCCCATAAACCGCACCAAACTGTCACTTTTTCTGGATGCATTGGTAGCTCTTGTAATGCTTCTGGCTGATATTCACTCCAAAATCGACAATTCTACTTATTTACGTACCCATTGAGCCAAACATGAGCTGACCATAAAATGGAAGAAGCGCGCGATGAACTTTCTTTGATAATAAAATTCAATAATTTGCAAGCGTTGTTCGTTTGTAAGACGATTCATGGTTAAATTATAGACCAAACTGAAGATGTTTGACAGTGAAACAAAACACGAAACGTGCGTCAGCTGTTTAAACCAATGTTGCCAAAAATATAATAGCTACAAAATCACCCTTTCGAATCGCCGTCAATGCTGAGGATATGGAAGGACTATTTCTGCAGACTGTACAACGGCGACGAAGAACAAAATCTCTACCTAGGAAATTCCGTCCACCCGACCTGGATGAAGTGAAGACAGCCATATCTAAACTAAAATGCAGCAAAGCCGCTGGAGCTGATGGCCCACCGGCCGATTTTTTCAAAGCGCCAGGCTATGACTTGTTCAGGTGCATGCACCAACTGATCTGTAAAATATGGTCGGAGGAAAGTATGGCCGATGAATGGAACCTCAGCATTGTTTACTCGATCTACAAAAAAAGATACCCTCTGAACTGCACCAATTATAGAGGCATCAGTCTTCTGAACAGCGTACATGATCTTATCCGCCGTGCTGTGTGAACACTTAAAGTCTTTCGTCAATAACTTGATCCGTCCATTCCAGTGAGTGTTTAGGCCAGGAAAAGCCACCATCGATCAAATATTCACACAACGGCAAATTTTGGAAAAAAAAACCAGGAGCAACAGATCGATACCCACCCACCTTTTCATCGATTTTAAGGCCGCGTATGACAGCATCTGTAGAGACTAGCTATACAGAGCAAAGTCTAGTTTTAGCATCCCTACCAAACTCGTCCGTTTATGTAGGATGACGATGGAGAATGCACTCTACTCCACCAATGTCGGTAAAGACCTAACCGAGAGCTTTGATGTCAAAAAAGAATTCAGACAAGGAGACGCGCTGTTATGCGACTTCTGCAACATCGTTCAGGAGAAGTTCGTGCAAAAGTCGCACGCCACCACCAGAGGAACAATCGTTCAGAAGTCCGTCCAACTACTAGCATGTGCCGATGATATTGACACAATCGCAAGAACGCAGCGTGTTGTCAATGACACTTTTGGAAGTATTGCGACGGAGGCTGCGAAGATGGGTTTGACCAAATATATGCTGCCAACGATAAAGGACACTCAACACCGACGTCTCGGACAGAATCAGTCACGCATATAAATTTGAGGCAGTCAAAGACCTTGTCCACCTAGGAACCGCTATTAACTCGGACAATGGCACCAGGGCTGACGAACGAAGATTAACTCTAGCCAATCGCTGCTTCTTTGGGCCAAGAAAGCAATTGATAGACTACCGGCACTCCAAACCGGCAAACTCTTTGAATCCCCTTCCGAGGGACGGCGCTGTAGAGAAAGGCAGCGACTCCGTGCCGCCCGCAAGTGGAAAGGGACCTCAATCCACCGTGCGTGCGAAACCGGAGGCATCTAGCTAAAGATCAAGCTGGCTCGAGACGCTTGTTGGTTGAGGCCCAGAACCTGTCCTCCGGACTGTAGCGCAATTTAAAGTAAGTAAGTAAGTACTTCGTTGCTATTGTGGCTTTCTGAAGTCAAACCTTGGTGTTCTGCTTCGACTCCGTTGATATCAAGGAAATTATCAGAATTTATGTTGTCTCCTCGGAAGGTTTGGACACCAAGAAGACTGGATTACATGATGTCGATCGCGACGAGATCAATCTGGCCGATTTATCAAGAAACCGCCATGAATGATAAGCTGAATGAGCTGCTGGATAACTACATACAGGCTACGCCCCAGTGGACAAAGTCTACCAGGTGTCGTGAAGCCAATTTGACCTTCTTGTCCAGCATGGCGCTTACATCTAGAACGGTCTCGGTGTCGAACCTGGGGCATTGATCGTATGTGCTTTCTACGATAGCTTAGAAGTCATGGTTGCTGTTGTCCTCTGTCGAGTCATGAGCGCAAGTCAGGCTGACGTTACCGAATTTAGTCTTGATGCTGATGGTTGTGTCGTGAAGCGCGCACTTAGCTTAAAACCTGTTCCCTAAACAACCATATCCACATCAAGTAAGGTGCGTCGCTCTATTGCAATCACCTCAATACACGTCACACTTGGTTATGCGTTCAAAAATAAGACCACAGAACCCTGTGCACAAAAAAAAGCCAAAAAATAAAAAAAAAGTCAGCTTAAAATTGAAAAAAATGATTTTTCTTAAAATTCTATAAAGTTGTCATCATGCACATAACAGGCGCCCTTCAGTTGTCACAGACGGTGTTCTTGACGAGCTGCGTGGCAGACGCCCGCCACACTCTAAAATGAACGTCGTTTGGACTCAGATGCGAGTAGATGAAGATCGGAATGGAGTTGGTCACGACCCAGATAGTGCCCTCGCTGTCAATCTAAAGGAGACACAAACAAAAATTCCCCCTCATTAAACCGTTACCAACGGGATGCTTCAAAAAGTTTGCCGTACCGTCAGATCACTGGGATAGATCATAATGTTCGTATCGGCGGCCACTTGACCGTGACTCTGCGGCGAGAACTCCTTCTTTGTGTTCCAGCAGCCGACGCCGTACCTCATGACCTCAGCGTAAAATATGGTCTCGGTGATGGGTTCAAATGCATGCATTGTCGACTGTTTATCCATACCCCTCGAGCCAAGCAACTGAAACGGAGGAAGAAAGCGTTCAACGCGCGCTCGTGTCACTCACGGTCCTTACCTGGAAATCATCGCCATGATGGGCTCTGGCCGCATTGCTCTCCGTCTGCAGGACCTTCGTCGATACGGTGAACTCGTTTGTGCTGAAATGAGAGAGAAGATGAGCCGCATTTTTTTTTTTTGGGAGGTTTTTCAGTGCTCTCACCTCGCCATTGGATGAAAGTAGGCGGTCCTGCTGTTGTCGGGCTTTCGATTTCCCAATGCGATGGAGAATATGCCGTCCCTCCATGCGAAGCGTTCTCCGCCGATGTTCAGGTCTCCTTTTGTCGGATCGAAGTAGAAAAAGTTGTGCCGGAAGGTCCAAATTCGATTCTGTTCCAAACTGAAAGGGATCAAGGTGCTATTTTAGATCGATTTCATTTTAGCGTTGATACGTCGCTTAATGCAAGCACATGTCAATGCGCTCATACTCTCATCGGCAGTTGGTGAAATCGGGGAAACGGACACGTTCGACCGAAGATGACGTATCCAACCCACTTGGGAGGTAGTTGATGGTTAGAAAGAGGGGGAAAGTGAGTATGTACCAGAGCGCATCTCACTTTACGGATGGCGACTGAGGAGCTAATTAACTGATACAGAGCTTCCAGAGCTGCAGTCAACAGGAGCTATGCACCTGGTGGTGCTGGTGGTAGAGCTAATTCGACATATTCGAAGCTCAGATCTAAAAGGTTCCTTGCAAAGGGCTGGTCGGGATCTTGGTATCGAGTCGGCGACGGTGGCGAAGTTACCGACGCCGGATATATCCCGACTTCCGCAAGACCTCCGCAAAGGCCTGTACCAGCGAAAAAAAAGTCAGCTCACAGTTCGTGCCTTGCTTCTTCTTGTTTTTTTTTCAACAGGAATAAATATATAAAATATATTTGAAAAAAGATAAGCAGAATCCAAAGATCTGGGTGTATCTGCATCACGGGAGCACTTCGTTCCATACCTTCAACCGCTGTGGAAACAATGCTACAGCTGGACATACACGGAAAGCTGACAGCTACCAAGGCAGCGATTAGGTTGACAGAGTGTACAGAACACATAGCCCAGGTCACATAGAACTAATCAAGAATGCGACGATTCCAAAGCACCCTTTTTAGACTTCGAATCTGGGTAAAAAATAATAATCCCAGATAGAAAGGACGGGGCAAAAGATATTGTAGTCGGAAAACCTGCAAATCTGGAAGTTTACACCGACTCGAAGTATCCGCGATCTTGTCGGAAGTCTCCTTCTCTGTGTCCCTTCAACTACCTAACCACTGCAGTGTATTTCAGGCAGAAGTTAAGGCTTTCCAGGTCCCAGGAGGCTGCCCGATACTGTCACTGTCAATGAATCCGATAGACGGGTTATCTGTGGATATCTACATAGACAGTCAGGCGGCCATCAAGGCTCTGGACACACCGATTAAATCAAAGATGGTGAAACTCTTGCGTTCCGCAGCCGTTCTAAATTTCTTAGAATCGCACATTATTCGTACGTACGTCGTTCGTTCACAGCCGCACAAAGTTCTTCGGATATCAACATATAAGTTAACACACTCCCAAAGTTGCAAAGTGTGTGAACAGCCAGACGCTAGCTCAGCGTTTTAAGCCGAGCATGCCAGACGCAGCGAAAGAATCCGACACCACCGTGGGAGCGTCACCGACCATCTACCGTGGGACCGAATAACATCAAGGTCATCGTTCAACGACACCGAACGATTAGAATAAGTAGAGTAAGTTTAGTTTTTAGTTGACTTCGGGCTGAGTAACGTCAGCAATTTAATTTTAATAAATAAAATCCCTCATAGAGGGAAACGAAAAAGAAATCGTGTTTAATTTATACTCGACTTTTTTCTGTTGTTGAACGATCACCAAGTTCTTTCGTTTGCCTACCGAGCGCATTCGAAGAGAACGTGTTCCACTTAAGTAAAAGGTGTTTTTTTAGAAGTATGGAACTTTAAGTTGGCAACACTATTTTAACTGGCGGCCATTTTGTCAGCTGTCAAGTTGATCTATTTTTCGTTTGGTTTGGCATATCAACATGAATAGACTGCCGCCTGAACAACGCCAAATTCCAAATTGTGCAAATTTTTTTCGAAAATCATGGTTCTGTTCGAAGTACGTATCGCGCACTACGTCCATTTTCGCCATCACTCACTTTTGGTTGAATGGATGCGTCAATAAACAAAACTGCCCCATTTGGAGTGATGATAATCCTCAAGTGTATGGTTGAGATACCGTTACATCGACAAAAACTGACTGTTTGGTGTGCCTTATGGGTTGGTGGACCAATTATGGTCCGTACTTCTTTAAAAACGATGCTGGCAGGAGAAGGTTACAGTCAATTGTAACCGCTATAGAGCCATGATTACTGAATTTTTCGTTCATCAATTGAACAACCGTGATGTGCAGGAGAGCTTCGATTTCAACAAGACGGCGTAACATGTCACACACCTCGTGAAACGTTTGGTAACTGCATAGTTTCACGTTACGGACGTTACGTCAATTGGCCTCAAATATCGTGCGATTTAACGCCATTTCTGTGTCGATATGTGAAGTCGCTAGTCTACGCCGATAAGCCCGAAACGATTGACCACTTGGAGGACAACATTCGCCTCGTTATTGCCGATATACGACCACAAATGTTGGAAAAAGTCATCGAAAATTGGAATTTGGACTAGATTAGACTACGTCCGAGCCAGCCGTTGCGATCATATGCCAGAAATCATATTTGCCATGTAATGCCAGAACATTATCTTTCGAATAAAGTAAATTGCATGTCAATTTAAAAAATCATCTTTGTTTTGTTTCAAGGTTCTATACATCTAAAACAAACACCCTTTATTACTCGTTCTGCGGTTTCTTTCAAGTTTCTTCGCTTGATTTACGGTTGGCCCGACTTACACGCGATTGTCATAGAGTCGCCTAGCTTCTAAAGCTAGGATATCGATTGGTACCATAGAGGATAGTCGACGTGGGATACCGTTCGATATGCACTGCTAACTCTCAGTACACTTACATAATCTATACACAGATTTGATTCCTTTCGTGTGCGATGTTTTATTCGCGACATCAGACCATATTTGTGCCCCTTACAGCTGTATGGAGGCCTTGCTTCGGACCGTCGATATTCGACATGAGTCTCGAAAGAGCGCTTATCGCTTTCGACGATTTCTCGCAAGCGTATGCGAGGTGATGCTTGAAATTTAGCCGAGCAGCACGAGGATACCAATCAATCGCAGGTATTTTATAAATGGGGTGAAAATAATGTCGTGCTCTCCGATTTTCATTGTTATACAGACAGACAAAAATTAGTTGTGGAACCGAAGTGTGGGGCTGTTGTTGTGGAAAAATGTTGTAAAGCTTGGCGAAGCAAACAAAAAAAACCTTCTCCCACCTCGTCGTTGGGCAGCGATCAGTACATTTTCCCCCGCACCCGTCCAGGAAAAGCAGGCGACATTTACTCATTCGTCTTAGCCTCCGCGCCTATAGGACTTCAATCTAAGTCTCCCGCGTCTGGGGCTTCCGGTCTACTACTTCCACAGCTCACTTCTTCGTGACGTCGCTACCTAAACTAACAGGGTTCCACGCCCTTAGTTTGACCTGTGCTTCCTACGGCCACATAGGGAAAGATCTTTCCCCGGACTTAGTCCGCTGGGGTGGAACCTCTCTGTAACTAGCTCACAGCTCCCACACCTCATCATTCGTGGCGGTCCCTTGTTCAATCGGCCGTCAACTAGATCTGATCGACGTCAGGCAGGCGTCCTCCAGTATTCCTGATGCCCAAACCTTCCGAGAAGACAACATCGACTCGGGATCAAGGCAACAACGGAAGAACACTACGGTTTGACGTCGGAAAGCTGCAAGCGCAAGGGACTGCTAAGATCTTTGCTGATAGAGTCCCAGAAACTTCCTGTAAGATTGACGTCGCCTGCACTGGCCATCAAGGGTCCCCACCACATTAACCCAACCTAGACCACCCTTCCTTACCTGTAAACGTAGAGCACATTATTAGCCATGTCCGGAATGTAAGCAAACGCTCGGTTGCAATTACGATCCTCCACGTCGACTGTGATGCTCACCAGGCCATTTCCCATTGCGACCACTGAGTTCGGAATTTCAAAGCGATGCAGCCTGCGGTTGGTCTTCAGATCGATCAGCCAAATGGACGGCTGTTGCACCTGCGTGCGGTTGTCTAGCAAGGACTGTGATTAATTTCGAGGCAAGATTGCATCTAGTCTAGGCTGGCACTTACTTGGATACTCCAGTAGTCCGGTGTCCACGAACCACAAACGGCTGCAGATGTCAATCCTCGTTCGATAAACCGAGACCAAGCGATTTTCATTTGGCGATTGATCGGTCTGTTTGTTGGAAAAAAAAAGGAAATTCAATGCTTTATCTTTGGGTTCCGGATCTGGATCTCTCAACCAAGAAGCCTCGTCTCTAGTTGGGCGCCCCCTGTTGTCGAAGACTTACCGTCAATAAATTTGTCTCGTGATCGGGGTATGCTCGCAGTTTCGGGCTGCGTCGCGAGCCGACGCTCATAAGATCGATGTAATTCAGCGTGAACGGAATTCCCCGGCTACGTCTCGGCACTGTAATAAACAGTCGTCTCTTATAGTGGTTCACACCCATCGGCACATTGTTGTAGGCGGTGTAAAGTGGGGTGCCAGGAGTCGCATAGGATTTCAATAAATCGTGGTCAGGAAAGACCATATCTTTTGAGAAAAAAAATTGAGAATCTTAAATTAGTTTGTTGTTCCTTGACGTGGACAGTAAAAAAGGTAATTGTTCTCACATTTTGGAAGTGAAGCGCGTAAGATAGTGTTACGTGAACAGCAGAAGTAAAGAACCACAGTTCTTTACTTCTGCATCCAAAGCAAACAGGCAAACCTGCAGCAGATACAAACGAAAATGTAGACGGACTCATCTACAAGCTGCTGAATCAGATGGGATTCTCCTCTACTTAGCTCTCTGCATTCCAGAAGATTCTACGTCCAAGTTGAAGACAGCGAGTCAACGGAGCGGAGGAAAGGAGTTCAACAAGAGTCGCAGCTGGGACCGATGGTGTACAATAAATGTATATACGCCAGACTAACCACCTGCAACCAGTACAGAGATCCGTTGTCTATTCACAGATGACTGCAAATAGCGACTCAACGTCACAGAAAATCGGCACAAGGAGGAGTTCGAAATTATCGAATGGACCGTAGTCAGGAACCATTGCCTAAACATCAGCAACTAGCCTAACTAGGCAACCAGAAACCTGAGAAATACTGTTTCTGGACGACGCTACTTGAACACGCTAAAGCCGAAGGGGGTTTCCGGACAGAGGCTAGTGTCCAGAAACCAGTTGCGAATTGGGTCTGCCGAACCGGAAGGGGTTCCTGGACAGCGACTAGTGTCCAGAAACCAGTTGCAGCTTGGGTCTGCCGAACAGACATCCCACTGACAACAGTGACATCTCATTAAAGGAGAAGGCTGATGAACTGGCTGGCTGATGACAAGCAGAGGAAGTATTCGTACCACCGATGGGCCACATAAACAAACTGTTCTACATCAAGAAAAATTTGTCCTGAACAATCGATCTCCTACGGCGAAACCGACATGATATCGCAAGACTGGTGGCGGTCTGTACAGGACACTGGCCGATAGGAAATCATGTCAGTTGAGGAGCAGAACACTGGGAGAACATTTCTTTCATGACCTGCAGGAACTAACTAAAATCCCCTTGGCCTCTATTGGATTTCAAGATGGCTAGACAACATGCAGATATGATGGGTACGAGGAAGGGAATTTGTTCGCCTATCGATCAGAACTTAAGTGAAACGTAGCTTTCGCATCTACCCACGGACTTAACCTAACCATACCTAGCTGATTCTTTAGGTTGATGCCTTTTCATTTGTCAACCAGCATACCAATGGGTTCAATCCCTGACACAAGCGACTTTCATAATTCACGGCACTACAGCTTTACAAGCTTCGCCGTTCGGAATCCGCCTGAATCTGGGCGGAATCCTATTTCATTTGAACTTAAAGATAGGAAACACTTAATGAAAGACCCTTTACTTATTGACGATTGAACTGGACTCTGGTGACGGACGTCTCTGTCAGCGTGGGTCCTATAGGTGTCGGTCGCCTTCTCACTCTGGAAAGCAGTAAAAAATATCAAGAAGCCCCAAATGCAATTCGCACCAATCAAGAAAAACAATGACGAGTGGGATTTTGAGGAATTATTTCAGCTTTTTGATGGACAAAGATTGGTCGACGTCCAAGCATAACAACTAAAGGGTGATTTTTTAAAAGCTATAGGAAAGTTTTTCAAAAAAAAGCACATAAAATTCAGAAAAATGCATGAAATCTTTATTTGAATCGATAGTACGGTCCATATGCAGCTTTAACTTCGAGGTAGTTAAGGACTTCGTCTACCTCGGCTCCCAGGTAAACAGTACAAACAACATCAGTACCGAGATTAAACGCAGAATAACTCTTGCCAACCGCTGTTTCTTTGTGCTCAAGAGGCAATTGAGTAGTAGAGCTCTCTCTCGAAGGACCAAGCTAACACTACATAAGACCCTCATCATCCCTGTCCTGCTCTATGGCGCAGAAGCCTGGACAGTCTTAAGAGCAGATGAAGAAGTCCTTGGTCTTTTCGAGTGAAAAGTTCTGCGTTCCATCTTTGGTCCTGTTTGCGTTGATGGTTTCTGGAGAAGAAGATACAACCATGAACTGTACGGGCTGACATGAGCCTAGTCAGGCGTCTACGGATTCAGCGCCTAAGATGGCTAGGCCATGTAGAGCGCATGGACAACACTGCTCCAGCCCGAAGAGTCTTCGACTCCGAACCTGTGGGACAACGCAATAGAGGACGCCCACGAAACCGATGGCGCCAACAATTGGAGAAGGACCTCAACCAAATTGGTGCGCGTAATTGGAGACAGCTGGCTAAAGATCGTGCCAGCTGGAGAAGCTTGTTGCCTGAGGCCCAGGTCCACCCCGGACTGTAGTTCCACTAGAAGAAGAAGAAGTACGGTCCATATAATTTAATGTTTGAAGATTATTTCATGCAAATGTTGACCTTGACTGCGCCTCAAATGGTCCATCCGCTTAGTCCAATTTTGGCATACTCTTTCCAACATTTCGGACGGTATCTAACGAATAAATGCTTCAATGTTGTCTTCCAATGCGTCAATTGAAGCGGGCTTGTCTGTATAGACATGAGCTTTAACCTAGCTCCACAAAAATAGTCTAAAGGCGTTAAATCGCACGATCTAGGCGGCCAATTGACCGGTCCCGAACGTGAAAAAAAAAAGGTTCACCGAACTCGCTCCTCAATAAGTCCATTGTTGCGAGTGCTGTGTGGCATGTGGCACCGTCTTGTTGAAACCACATGTCATGCAAGTCAAGCTCTTGCATTTTGGGCAAAAAAAAGTTGGATATCATCTCACGGTAGCGCTCACCATTCACAATTACGTTACGATTCGCATCATCTTTGAAGAAGTACGGTCCAATGATGCCACCAGCTCATAAACCGCACCAAACTGTCACTTTTTCTGGATGCATTGGTAGCTCGTGCAATGCTCCTGGCTGATATTCACTCCAAAATCGACAATTCTGCTTATTTACGTACCCATTCAGCCAAAAATGAGCTGACCATAAAATGGAAGAAGCGCGCGATGAACTTTCTTTGATAATAAAATTCAATAACTTGCAAGCGTTGTTCGTTTGTAAGACGATTCATGGTTAAATTATAGACCAAACTGAAGATGTTTGACAGTGAAACAAAACACGAAACGTGCGTCAGCTGTTTAAACCAGTGTTGCCAAAAAGATAATAGCTAAAAAATCACCCGTTATAGCCCACAGATTTAGAACAGAAAGTGTGTAGTGAAACGAGCCAGCCAATCAAAAATCTAAAAAACAACAAGGCTCCTGGCTACGATCTAATAACCGCAGAAATCCAATTCGTCAATAACTTGACGAAAAAAAGGCGCTAAATAAACTTCTGTATTTAATTAACGCTTCCTTTATGCTATTAAAAAGGGTGGTTAAATTTTAAGGGCCGATGTTGAATGTGAACCACACCTAAACGTCAAGTTGTTTTCTGCATTTCATTTGACATTTCTCAATTTCAGACTAACTCAATTTGAATCATGGAAAGATACACAATCGAGCAACGCGTTAAAGTTATTCAGGCTTATTATGAAAATGGGCGTTCAAATCAAAATGCATATCGCGCACTTCGAGATTTCTTCGGAAAAATCGTGCAAAAATTTGAGCAAACCGGGTCTGTGGAGATGTGAAAACACCAGTGCATGCTCGTACAGCTCGTATTGCAGAAAATATTGCTGCTGTTCGCGATAGTGTGGCTGAAGAGGCGTCCACCTCAACTCGTCGTCGTGCCCAACAATTGCACCTCTCACGCTCGCCGTTGATGAACATTATGCATAAAGACTTGAATTTACACGCTTACAAGGTGCAACTGACCCAAGAACTAAAGCCTCTTGACCATTTCAAGCGTCGTCAATGGTCAGAATGGTGGCAAGAAATGGCAACAGTGGATGATCAATTTTCGAAGAAAATCATCTTCAGTGATGAGGCACATTTTCACCTCAGTGGATTCGTCAATAAGCAGAATTGCCGCATTTAGGCGAATGATAATCCAAGAGTGATTGTCGAAAAACCAATAGCACCCACAAAGAGTGCGTTTGGTGCGGTCTATGGGCTGGCGGCATCATCGGGCCGTATTTTTTCCAAAATGAGGTCGGTCAGGCAGTTACTGTGAATGGTGTTCGCTATCGTGAAATGATAACGAACTTTTTATGGCCCGAATTGGAAGATATGAATGTGGACGATATGTGGTTTCAACAGGACGGTGCCACTTGCCACGTGGTGGCGATGTCAATTGGCCGCCAAGATCATGTGATTTGACACCGTTGGATTTTTTTCTTGGATTTTTTTCAAGGTCTACGTCGATAAGCCAGCAACAATTCACGAGCTAAAGGATGAGATAATTCGGCACATTGACGGCATAGAACCTCAATTATGCTTCAGCGTCATCGAAAATTTGGACCATCGGCTGGAGATGTGCCGCCGAGGTCGCGGCGGCCATTTGGCCGATATTTTATTCCATACATAATTGAACTATACCAATATTATCACAATAAAAAGAAATGACAATAGTTTCCTAAATAATTTGTGTTTTATTCAAAATCAACATCGGCCCTTAAAATTTAACCACCCTTCATGTTCCAGACTCGTGGAAGGTTGCGAAAGTGATTATGGTCCCAAAGCCAGGCAAACTGTTTAGCAACAAAAAGTCGTAATAATATATATATACATTTATAATAACATTCAAAATATTTGAAAAACATTTGTTCAAAACGCATTCAAAAATTTACCGAATGGAAGCGACTAATACCTGACCATTTTGAGATCGATTGTTTAGGCCAATTTTTTCTTGATGTAGCACAGTTTGTTGGCCTGGCCCATCTGTGGTTAGAAATTGTAAAGGAAGCGCCTAGAGATATTTGCCTTGTCTGGTGGTACATACACTTCTTCTGCAAGCGAGTTTAGAAGGGCAATTTGTGTTTCGAGCCAAGCACTCGACTATTGACCAGGTGTATAGGCCTAAAATATGCCATAGAGACATACCGGAAAACTGCAAAGCTGATGAACTCGCAAAACGCGCCACTAGACTGCCAGTTGATAGCATCTCTTGTGACATTAGTACCTTTAAGCTACAGCTCAATAATCTCTGCGAAAAGAAAGTCAACGCCAGTTGGTCGACAGGTAGTACCTGTCGAATTTGCGGCTTTCGTCCCGGCAGAAGTACAACCGACCAGCTTTTCACTCTAAGAATGGTATTTGAGAAGGCTTGGGAGTATGCCAAGCCCATCTACAGTTGCTTTTGTAGATTTGGAAAAGGCATATGACCGACTCCCTCGAGGTAAACTCTGGAGTGTCCTCTTCTGAGGGCCATTCAGTGTCTATACACAAACTGTAGCAGCTGTGTTCGGGTAAACGGTGCTAAATCAACACCTTTCACCGTGGGCGTTGGACTTGGCCAAGGGTCTGTCTTGTCATCTCTCCTTTTCATTGTATATATGGACTGGATGTTGCAGCGCAGCCGAGGTGAGGAATGTTTCACATTGGGAGAGTTGAGGGTAAGTCATCTTTTTTTTTGCAGATGACTTAGTTATCCTCACATCCTCCCAGACGGAACACCAGCGCGCACTCGATAGGTTTGTGGCCGTATGTGCTGATGCTGGAATGAGGGTTAACGTGAACAAATCGGAGGTTATGGTCATTTCCAGAACGCCTGTTCAATGCACTCTGCATGTTAGTGGAGTCCCATTGAAGCAGGTGGAGAAGTTTAAGTATCTCGGGGTCTTTTTCACGAGTGATGGAAGGAGTAATGCTGAGCTTTCCGGTAGGATTGGTCAAGCTGGGTAAGTTTTGACGCAGCTTGGTAGTTCTGTAATCAGAAAGGCCGAGCTTGGTGTCAAAGCCAAGTCAAAGTTAGCGGTTTTCAACTCAGTATTTGTTCCAACTCTCACCTATGGTCATGAAATTTGGGTATTGACCGAAAGAATAAGATCGAGAAGCGAGAACAAGCTGCTGAGATGAGATTTCTTCGTGCTGTTGTGGGAATTACGCGCCGGGATAGGCTGAGAAACACGGCAGTGCGCGAGGAACTCAACATTGAGCAGTTGCTTCTTCGAACGGAAGGGGCTATGCTTCGGTGGTTTGGTCACGTGGCACGAATGTCCCCATCATCACGACTTCTGAGTCGGGCGTTGAATGCGATTCCATCAGGTAGGCGACCGCTTGGCAGGCCCAGGACGAGGTGGTTGGACCAAGTCCAGCCGGGTTACGCTTGGGCATTGCTCCTGATGAGTTAGAGTCAAAGGATCGAGTTGCCTGGAGACCCCCGCGACCCCTTCAGTGGATCATGCGGGTCAGAAGATGATGGTGATGATGACGATGATGTAAATGATAAACGATTTTACTAGTGCAAAGTTCGCCTCAAGAGGTTTGTGACAACAAATAAGCCAACAAAACGACGTATATTTGACCAAACTAGGACCATTTTAACTCTGATAATGCATTAATAAAGAGATGATAAATGTCCAATCAAAAAATGTGTGTTTAATTTGGATTTGAAAAAGAACCTCGAACTTGGAAGATCCTCTAGTATCTACAGTAACAAGAGATAACGCTTACAGTCCTACATTATTGACAATGCACACGATGTGTTCTGAAGCCAGAATGCTTTGTGTTGGAATCTGTACACACGGCATCCCAATTTCAACGAGACGACCGCGACGAGCTGTTTGTTTTTCGATAATTTCGTTTTCAAAAAAACGGAACAATCAAAACAAATTCCAGCAAATGCTCTTTGTTATCAGAATTCTTTGTATTCAGAGGAATATGTTCTACACTTGACATTGACGCGGTTGTTGACTGGTGTGGTGGTCAAGTGTGTACCCACACCAGCACTTGTCAGTTGATTGCCTCTCATTTTCTGGAGCAATTGTCAACAGATTTGTCAAATGCTGTGGGGATGCGTGCGGTGGGAGGGGGTGCAAATTCTGAAAACACACACACACTAACAATGTCACCACAGGGGAGGAGGCTTACCTGGAAAAAGTGACAAGAGGTTGTAAGGGAAGCCAGTGCTTACATTCTCGTATTCAATCTTCGCCCAACCGAACACCTCAACAAAGTTGCCAGCCGACTGATCCAATTCGCCGATTAATAAAACAAGAACACAAACAAAAGCACTTCGGAACATCTTCACGGCGCGAAGAGGATGCGACAAGAGGACCGATTATCGTGTGCACACTTCAGAAGACAATCTGAGACTGAGCCACTTATAAAGCGAACCGCTCTGCATTGCTGACAAGAATTAGAATTAACTCGGAGAGCGTGACACAAACAAGTGACATCAAGGTCGTTCGGCCATTCGTGGAATCTTTCGTCTTTTTTGTCACCAATCTGGACTGTCGTAGTCGCACTGTGCGTCGACGCGTTCATAGTCTGAGCTGGGGAGTACCGAGTTTTCTGTTTATGGCACGCTGGGTTACCTCACGGCGAGCGTGAGGTTTTGACCCCAGTTGCTTCGACAAACCGAAGTAGAGCTCGACAACATCGATACATCCGAGCTGTGGTTCCAACAGGACGCCCCTACATGTCATGCAAGCGACGCAATGCTTGAAGTGGTAAAGCTGGAAATTTGGCGACTGCGTCATCTCAAGGCGAGCGTTTATCAATTGGGTTCCGCGATCAGGCGACTTGTCTACAAGTCCTTAGTCTACGCTAACAAGCCGCCCACTTTGGACGAGCTCGAGGCCATAATTGGAAACGCTATTGCCGGAAAACGACGCAGCTATTGGACCGAGTCATTCAAATTTGGGTCGACCGCTTGAAGCACTGTCAGCTAATCCGAGGCGTTCATTTAAATGACGTCTACACATAATGGCATGAACGTAGCTTCAAAATAAAGTCAGAATCGGTGTTATACAGCAGATCGATGTTGTTTTGTTTATGTTTCTTTTTTCTATCGTCCTTATCTGGTCCTGTCAATTGTGACGTTTGATTCTAGATCGATTCGAGATCTAAAATCGATTCATCTTTTCCTCATTTTTTTTTGTTTTCCTTCCAATCTTGAGACCAGCTCGTTCCGACAGTCCTTCAATCGTCGGGAACGATTCTAACACGGCACGATTGGGAATGCGGAACGACGTCGATGTCATCTACGTTACCCTACAAGTGGACTGATTTGTAGAAGACAGTGGCTTCCGTGTTTACAACCGACCGCCGCACTCTCTTCTTCCGGCACCAGCTTGAATAAATCACTCGGCGGCGACTGTCTTTACCGTAGGCTAGAGGAGGTTTTGGAACGCCTAGGAAATCCTTGAACCGAACTGCATGGTAAATCTCGCATGTGTTAGCGTCTTATGAAACAGCCATGAAGGGTCCGAGCCTGTGCAATTGCTGCCTTCCATCGTTGACGGTCGTGGGCACGCTGCTTCCAGTCAAGCTGTCTTGCATCCGCGATTACTTGGCCTTTATACCGGAGAGTCGGTCTTCCTCTCCTACTCGAACCAGTAGGCTCCTCTTTGCTGGAGCATTGTTGTCCATGCGCTCGATGTGGCCGAGCCAGTGCAGTCGACGGATTTTTGCCTTCCGGGCATACATCCGCATCCTGGTACAGCTCGTAGAGTTTGCGGTTAGGTCTTCTTCTACATTCGCCTTCCTCGCAGACGGGACCATATATCGCAGACGGTACTAAGAATCAGCTCTGCAGCTTTCGGCTCCATAGAGCAGGACTGGCAAAATAAGAGTTTTGTAGAGCATGATTTTGGTCCTTCGAGTCAGGACTTTTGAGCCCAGAAGAAATCACACGACAGCGCATCTCCTTGCCGAAATCCAGTGCAAGTTTCAAACGGCTCGGAAATCCTTGAGCCGAACTGCACGCGTATGTGTTAGCGTGTCCCGAATTCGGCCATCGCATCGAATAGCTCCTTGCGATGAATGCTGTCGTATGCGGCTTTGAAATCGATGAAAAGGTGCTGCGTATCGATTTGCAACTCACTGGTCTTCGCCGGGATTTGTCTTAGTGTGAAGATTTGGTCTATAGTCGATTTGCCGGGCCGGAAGCCGCACTGGTAAGTACCGATTAGTGCGGTGCAAAACTGCTCTAGACGTTCACACAGTACGCTGGAAAGGATCTTGTAGGCGACGTTTTTTTGTCTATCCCTAGACTCTTCGATGTCCTTGAGCTGGGAGGTTGCGAGAGACCTTTTCTTCAGGCGTAGAAGCTTCTTCTCCTCCCGTTTTCTAGCCCGGTACTCCTCTTGCGCTGCTCTAGTTTTCCGCTGCAGCGCTTTCTGGTGCACGTTTCTTCTGCTCACACTCGGCATAGGCACGTACCGGAGAGTCTCTCGCACTTAATTGCTCTTCGTACGTTTGGCAATCTCCATTGTGCTCAGGCGTCCAATGTCAAACCCGCTCTTTGTTGGCTGGTGCAGCTTTCTGACATTGGACAGTCGGGCTCTGAATCGTGCTGCCACGAGGAAGTGGTCAGAGTCGACGTTTGCCCCTCTGAATGTTCGCACGTCCAGGATATTTGACGCATGTCTTGCGTCAATGAGCGCATGGTCAATTTGATTGGCGGTTCGACCGTCCGGATATCGCCAGGTTGCTGTGTGGATTCTTTTGCGAGGGAATCTTTTGCTTTAGACCATATTACGTCCTGTCGCAAAGTCAGTTAGTCGAAAGCCGTTATCTGTTGTCGTGTCGTGGAGGCTTTGCTTTCCTTCCTTACCGATTTTGGCATTAAAGTCTCCAAACACGATTTTGACATCGTACTCTGGACAGGCTCCGTAGGCACTCTCTAAGAGGTCGTAATAGTCTTCTTTGACGGAGTCTTCAGCCTCATCGGTAGGGGCGTGTGCACATATAAGGCTGATGTTGTAGAATTTGCCTTGGATACGCATCACAGCCAGGCGATCGCTTATCGGTTTAAAGTCGACGATCTTCGACCTTAACCGTTTTCCCACAACGAATCCGCGTCCAAATATGTGCAACCTTTTGTGACAGCTGTAATATATGTCGCACTCTTTCTTCTTCATTATTCCTTGTCCTATCCAGCGTATTTCCTGGATCGCAGTAATATCCGCTTTGCACTGCGTGAGGATCTTTTCCAGTTTAGGATCGGCCCTGGAGTGTGGAGTGTTCGTACGTTCCAGGAGCACACTCGCAAATCATTGACCTTTTTCGTGCCGTGTCGTCGTTGTTTCGATTCCGTCCGTTGATCCGAGGCAGTCTTACGACACAACCGGATATCAATTCTCCCATGATCCGTAACTCGGCCATCGCATCGAATAGTTCGCTGAGATAAGTGTTGTTGTTTGGTGCGCTATCGATCTGAAACTCGCTAGTCTTCTGCAGGAAATGCCTTGTGGGAGTATTTGGGCGATAACAAGACCAGAAGCCGCACTGGTACGTGCCTCTCGAGTTCTTTCAGTCGCATTATTTCTGAAATGAGCTGATATATTCAATATTCTGCAGGCGATCTACTGCATGCTCCCTGCCAAAACATCGACACGGAAGAGTAAGCCATCTGAGCCAGCGGCTTTGTTGATGCTCAGCTTTTTGAAGTCTGTGACCGACTTCTTCAAAGCTAGATGGATGGACTATTTCCTGAACTAGAGTTAGGAGTTCTTTTCGCTAGTCAGACCGACACTAATGTGCGTACTCTCAGTTTTGTGGATAGCCCTTAATTAATGCTGTCAACTGTAACGCAACCGAGTGCAACGACTGGCCTGCATGTGCTTCAGCGAAGCAATACGAAGCACTTCGTCTTCTATACTTAACCTACCCCTCCACATCCCTCCGCTGGACTTATTTGGCAAGCAGGTAGCAGCCAGCAGAGACTTAAGAATATGGTTCGAACTTAGTAGCGGCTCTTTAACTATTCTCAACGAATTGCCCGCTTCTTCAAGCCTTCTTCGAGCGAAAACTGCTACAATCAGACGCTGGACGATCCTGTGCAAAATCATCCTTTAACTTCCTTTCTACGATGTGGCTTAGCATTTGAACATATCTTATGTTAATGCCGGCACAGAGTGACGTACGATTGCCCGAATCATTCAAGTAATTGACAATATACGCCAATCTCTGTGGGTTCCTGCGACTAGCCAGAGTACCGCACTACCAGAGAAGGTGGTCATCTGGGCAGCTTGTGCAGAAATCATTCTGCGGGCTTTTTGTGTGCCTATTGTACAATGTCCTGTTATGACGCCGATGGATTTCTTGAATGCAAGTCTGCTGTAATCTGAGCACACAGAGCGTTCGTTTAAGATTGAGTGCTGGCCATAATTGTTTCGTGATGAGGCATCCTATACCAGCGGACCAGTTTCAAGCTTCGGTAGATGTTTTGCGGTGGCAATTAGCATGGACGGCAGATCTCCAGAATCCCATTTCCGTCAAAACACAGAAAATGAATGAGCTTTGCACGAGCAGTCGACGGCATTCCATGGAAAAGTGGTGGAATTGCAAGAAGAGGATGAGAAAACTCTGATTCGACGATCATTTGCAACAAAATGGCGTGCATTGTAAAGCTACTGAGGGGAAGGAGAACAGTGTTCAATATTCCGATTTCCAACGAATTCTCTTTCCCTTGATGTTTCGAAGACCGCTTGACGTACGTCGGATGATGCACTGGGGATGGCGACGAACGTCAAGTTCTCAACTACAACTTGTGCTCTATGGCTGTCATGTCAAAAGCAAAAGTTGTGAACAGCCCGGTGAGTGCAGGCGAAGAGAGAGTTGTTCAAATCGAGTCTAGATCTCGACGATCGTTATAGCTAATACAGGACCACAGGACTGCGTAAACCTTGGAAATCGATAACTAGAGTGACAGGAACTTCTTCTGAAGGCGCTAAGGATGGTCCATTCTCGAATTATTGTCAAACATCGATTGGAAGCATCAGCTAGACGATGGTCGTCCCTGAAATCGTAGAGAAAAAGTCCGAAGCCGAAGTTGTTGTCCGCGTAACAGACGTACACGAGCAGAGGACAAACGCAAGCAACCAATGGAAAGAAGAGCAAGTGGATTTCTAGCTAGCTCTGGCATCGAATCTGACAAGGAATTCAATCTAAAGCGAATGCGCTGACATTGCAAAAAGTGGCCGGGGACATCAATGGAATTGCCCACACGCAAGAAACGAAAATCTCTAGCGAATTCTGTTGACTACAGAAGAGGACAAAGCTTCGAGGTGCTGCAAAGGTATCGGGGCGACGGCTAGACAGTGGACATCGACTTTTGCCTGTAGGACCACGCAAATATCGCCCAAGATTGAGGTGTCGCCCACAACCTCAGACAACTTGATGATCAAAACTGAAGACAGCTACCGAAGGATTGTGTTGGCCGGTGTCCCCTAATGGTCGTGGGCCAGGTACAGCACAGCACAGTCTGCAGAGCAGGTAGTAGTCATCCATGGAATTTAAGAAGACATTGATCAATAAATTAAGTGGCTCTTTTGGAACGGCTGGGAAGAGGATTCCATAATGGTGTGCGGCTGAACCGTTCGTCCGAAAGCAGGCTTAGAGATAAACTGATGGGCATTGCTGGCGAGGCGGGTATTGCGGGTGAATTCATGGGACAACGCAAGAGAGGACGTTCGCGTACAAAGTGGAGCACACAAGCCGAGGGGGATAAAACAGAGACGACGAGGACACGGTACGTCGGTGTTGGAGCGAGTCTAGTCAATCCGCGATATTGTTGTCTTCTATAAGTTTAGTCACTCGCTTTTGGATTCTATCTACTGGGTGCAGGGTGGTCTTAGGGACCAGATATGAACGTTGTACTCATGCTTGGGGCGGATATAAGCCAAATCAGAGGGGGTGAATTATTTCTTACATCTCTTAAGAAAACCTAGATATTTGGCAGCAGTATGAACAACACCAGTACCGCGATTAAACGCAGAATAACCCTTGCCAACCGCTGTTTCTACGGGCTCAAGAGGCAATTGAGTAACAGAGCCACCTCTCGGAAGACCAAGTTGACTCTCTATAAGACCTGGATTATCCCCGTATTGCTCTACTTTGCAGAGGCATGGGCTATATCCAAAAAGGGATGAAGAGGTTCTCGGTATTTTCGAGGGAAACGTTCTGCGCGCGATCTTTGGTCCTGTCCTGCGTTGATGGCATTTGGAGTGGAAGATGAACTGTACGGACTTTACTGCCAGGCGTCTACAGATCCAACGCCTAAGATGGCTAGGCCATGTACAGCGTATGGGCAGCTTAGCTCCCGCCCGAAGAATCTGCGATTCTGAGCCTGTGGGAGAAAGCAGCAGAGGACGTCCACGCACAAAGTGGCTCACACAAACCGAGGGGGACATCAATCGAAACTGGAGACAGCTGGTTGGAGACGCATGCTAAGTGAGACCCAGGTCCACCTTGGACTGTAGCGCCCAAAGAAGAAGAAGACATTTCGCAGCACTTTTGGCGACCTCGAATATGTCACATAATTACTTGTGGAAAAATTCCAGCACCAACTGTCAAGAGCGATTGCCACTAAGCTAAAGTAAACGAAACTTAACGAAACTGAGGAAACTTGTTTCTACCGTCACAGTGCATCAGTTCATTACTGTGTGCTCTTTGTTTGTCAAATAAAATTGAAAAGTAGGTTGAAACAGTTCACAATGTGTGCCACGGGGGTCTGTACTAAAATTTACTTGTTGTATTAATAATAATTGATGCCACTTATAGCGGATGATGCAAAATGTGAGCCCATTAAAAAATAATTAGAAACCCTCCAACATTTCACCACAATATTCTAAGTTTCAGTGCTGAACACCTTCGAAGTCACCCTATTCACTTGCTGCAATTCAACTCAATCAATTCAGCCATGTTCAACTTCCACTCGTTCAGTTACACTGAGTCAGTGCAGTTGCATACCCTGGCCCGTGCGGGAGTGTATACATTTAGGCGCCTTCAATCTCCACTCTCCAATCAGTGAACATTTTTTTCGAATATTAAACGTTTTCAATTCCCCCCGATTATTTGCGATGATTCCCAATGAATCGAGCACTCTTCGGACCATCATTTGAGGACAAAATCGATCTGGTAACCAATACTATTATACATAAAAAATGTTCAGTGATGGCATAAACAAGTTATAGAAAAGAAATTTTTCATCTGTCGAAAAAGCACGGACAGGTTCAACGTAAATGTCAAAAATTGAATGCAACTCCGTCGATAAAAAATGCCGCCAACTTCACACGAATGGGCCTCGGGTATATCTTTGCTGAATGTGCCCGAATTGTTTGGATTGCGAAACGACGTTCACACATATATTAAAAAATAATTCTTAAATTGCATTTGCAAGTGAAACAGTTCTCCAGTGGAATTTTTGGTGTGTTGTTAATTATAGAAAATATCAACCGAAATAATCCATCATAGTGCATACAAAGTGGAGGCGAACAACACAAGATTGATACACACACGACGACGTAGTGAAAAGCACCACACTTCATCGTGCCTAGGAAATTTGCTTGCAAAATGGACGAAGCTAAAGCCGATATAAACTGCATTAGCTCGGCAGGAGGAATACAATCAGGATCTGCAGCAACAGGAGCTAAAGAAGTGACTACGTCTTCCTCATCATCAGCGTCAACATCGTCGTCGACGTCTGCCGCTGATCCCGAAGCGGACGATAGTGAAAAGAAGAAAAAATTTGGGAAAAAAGTTCAACTTCCAATTAAACAAATTATTTCACTCGATCAATTGAGGCAGCGTTTTGCCGATACAGCGATGCCACCAAAGGAAATCGAAGTGATTGTAAACAGTCCCGATTCGAAAAGGGTTGGTGACCTTGGCTTCCATATACATATATATTCAATATTTTATTTTTTTTCCCTTTTTTCGCTTTTGATTCGATTTTCTATTCTTTTTTTTTTCTTTTTTTTTTGTTTGTATGCACCTTGTACTTTTTGTGTTCCATTGTTGATTGGTTTTTTTCGTCCACCAGAAGACTGTGAAGAAACTTAAACATAGTTTAAATGAATTCTATACATTTTGTACATGCCCACAATGCCTCGAATACCGGGAGGTAATCCTCCTGCTGATGGACGATCAAATGAAGACACGTAGTACGTGGGAGATACTCCAGGCTACCCTGCGGAAGGCATATCAACCGATGTTAAAGTGGGTGTTATTGATAATCATTCGTATGTTCTGTACTAATGGGATGTCCTTTTTGGTTTTCCCTTTTTTTCTCTTCACTCAGGAATGCCGTATCACTGGTGAAGTATGAGAGTTTCCTTGCCAGCGAGGGAGCTACCTGGCTGACAACGGGCGATGTGAATCACACCAAGGCTCAGCATTTGAACTTTATATGTGACTTATCGCTGACAGAGAATATGGTTTCTGTTCTACTGAGTGCGCTGTAAGTATAACCGATCGTGTTTTGAGACCACCACCTTTCTGCAATTGATGTTTCTTTGAACGCACATAATGTGAGAAAAACTGAACGTGTTCTATGCCTTTGATGTCAGATTAGCGCACGTTTTGTGACGAAAGATGTTTACCTAGAGAAAGCATGTTACCTTACCTGCACAGTTAGCACTTGGTCGTTAATTCGTTTCCGGTCGATCTGCTGGGAAATGCTGGATCATGGCAAATTCTTGCTGCACTGCACCGAGGATGCATGCATTTTATGTCATTTAAGTGACAGTAGCTGTCATCTCGAGGCTAGATGCTCGGTTGGTGTCCAGAAAAGGGTCGCTACTTGCTGAATGTAAACGTGGGAGCATTCCACGAAAATAGTTCACTTTTTTGACGCCGATTTCCGAGCGATAGTGATCGATTTATTGACTGCTCGAGTCGGTGCATGATACATGCGTCGTTAAATGAGAAGCAGTTTATGCTTAATGCAACCTTGAACCTGTTTTCGGCGAGAGTTTCTTTTGTTTTCCACTCTCCGTGACTCAGAAAAGGCAGCAGAGAGGGGTTCGCGTTTCCTTTGTGATTCGATTTTGGAAGGAATGCCGAGTGCTCTGCAGATTGTGGGACTTTATTTGCTTTTCGATGGATAGCAGGTGCATTGTTTGATCTTTTTGCCTGCGTAACCTTGGTTTGTTTAGGATATGCAATCGATTTGAGGCAACAATTCTTCAGGTCGGTTGCGACCGCCGCCGTGTCGCCGGGTACAAGTGTGCCGACTCCTTCGGCGGTGTTTAAGGTCTGAACCACTTGCAAGATCTTCAGAGAGCGTTGCCTTCTAGCAAGAGCTGCTCAAACGTCGTCCCCTCTCCTCCACACAGATTGGTTGTGAGTGGTTGCCTCAGAAGCTAGACCAAGGTCCACCTCGGACTGTATCACCGCCCGCCCGCCGCTTATTTGCTGTGAACATTCAGTTCGAGATGAGGTATACCAAGTGCCAGTCAAGCAAATCAAGCGATCAATAAAATAACTACATCTGAAGCGGACTTATCTTTGTGAGGTTAGGACTACTCTACAATCTTCCTGATTGTGTTGTGACAACCGCTTGTGAAGGAAGTTCCTTCCTCGTCATTCATTTTTGTAGCTCATTGCGATGTTTCTACCTCCAACTGGACCGACGCCCAATTGAGTTCGTGGAACTAGCTGCAATTCTCCAGAATTCTTGACAACTGCCCCTTCACATCTTTATCGTCTGCGCAACGTCTTTCTTGGAATGTTATGTACCCAGCCAAACACAGCTTTTCGTGGAATCCAGGCAACTGCAGTCCATTTGGCACGAATTGTGTGCTGTTGCTGTGTCCTGGTTCTTTCTGTGACAAATCCGATCGTTGAAGTAGAGCCACTCATCGTCTAACGTGCTGACGTGTGAGAATGAATGATGAAGGCCTTTAAAAAAAGCCTAGTTTTGGCTCGGAAAACCATCGAAATCGAGGCAACTTTGTTACAAACTGGGTGTGACACGAATGAACCCACTTGCGCTGGCACACTGCGGTAGTGGTACATATTTTATGTAGTTCTTCTCTTTGCCTGGCGCTACAGTCCGGTGTGGACCTGGACCGTCGCAGTCAGCATGCCTCCAACTGGCACGGTCTTGGGCTTGCCGCCTCGAGTTTCGTACACCCAACTGATTAAGCTCTTCCGCTCCGCTTCGAATGCAACGCTCAGGGACAACGTGGTAGACCTCGGGGTTGGATTCGAAGACTTTCCGCAGCCGGAGCGTTGGTGTACATTCTCTCTACATCGCCTGGCCATCTCAGGCAAGACAATCGAATTCGTTTGACTAGGCTAATGTCCCTTTCCAGGTGGCCACAGCTCGTAGAGTTCGTCTTTCAATCCAAAGTCATTTGCAAAGCAAGGATTTTCTTCCGGAAGCGACCAAGAATCGCTATGTCTGGATTTGATGTTGTTCAAGTTTCTGCGCCATACAGTAGAGAGAGGCCTTTATTTTTCAATTCCCGTCCAAGCCCAAAGGCACAGCGATTGGCCAGTATTATCCTTCGTCTTACCTCCATCGATGAGGAGCCTGGATAGACAAAGTTAACTACTTCAACGCTGTCTATTTTGACACACTGTCACCAAGTCGTCGGTGCTGGCGTACCTCATGTGGTGGCCCGTGGCGTTGTGGCTATGTGCGTCGACTCCCACGCACTTGGACCTACCTGTTCAGGTTCAATTCCTGGTACGACAAGAAATACTTTTCACGGCCCCACCTCTTTCGAGTCACTGACAATGCTCAAAGAGTATGACTGTCTAGAAAAAAAAAAGCTTCTCAAACTTTGCCGTTCGGAGTCGGCATAAAACTGAAGGTCCCTTCCACTCGTGACAATAGCACGCACAACACGAGTGGTTGCTGAGAAGCTAGGCTCTAGCCCTCTACGGGCTGTGCGCCACCAATATTATATTATTACTAATAAATCTCTATTCGTATTTTTTTCTGGAGGATTTGCGGCTAAAATGCTCGAAATCGTTTGTATTCCTTATTGCTCGCTTCTTGGACTGCCTCGGACAATTGACCAAGTGGCAGTATGCTGGCTTCAATTATCTCTTTTGAGTTTATCAGAAGTTTATCTATGCTTGCAGGCATGTGGTACCATGCGTAGTGCTCTAGATATGTGTTTTTTGTTTCATTGGCATAGCTTGTAAACTTGTCTGCATCAATTTCATATTCACTCGAGTGAAAATTCGGAATTGGTAGATAGGATCAATGCTGATGCCTGATATATCCGCACTCATCTCAACGTTTCTAAAACATGTTCGGGCTGTGTTACCATCATTTGTATTGCCTGCTACTTGCTTTGGCATGTCAACTACCAGTCCCACTTCATCCCGTTTTTGAATGTGGCTTTTCTTGTTCGCAACTAAACTTTTTTCTTTCTGTGATCTTCTTAATGTCTAACTTGTAAGAAATCCGCCTGTGGAAACTTCAGGTCGTTCACTCGATCAGCTGGTTGCTCTTTCCGAATATCAGATCACGGCTGGCAAACGGTATTGTGCATTATGTAATCTTGCATTACACTATGTCGTGCAAGTAGGATACCGCATAACATTTATTCCTCTATACCCCTTATTCTCTAGGACTGATTTGCACCGACGTGGCATGGAGTCCACCAAATCCTTGCATCTCTTGGTTGTAATATTCTGCCACGCCCTTTGCACTACTTGCCAAAGTTCTCTATTATTGGTTGGCTTTGTGTTCGCCACTGCTTTCTTTAAGTCACACCACAAGTTTTCTATGTGGTTAACGTCTGATGATTGTGCGGGTCACACCATATACACTAACCCCATTGACCCGAAATCATTCCTTGGCTTTTTTGCTGGTATGTTTCTTTCTTGCTGAAAGACCCAAATTAAAGGCATTTCTGCGTAAGGCAACATTGCCCTTGCAAGCATATCAACATATACAGTCTGGTCCCTGATCCCAGAAATAAGATGGCTAGGCCCAACACCTTGTGTTGGAAAAACAGCCGCAAACGATTATTTTTGAACCGCCGTGTTTTATGGTCTTTAAAGTGTATTGAGGGCGATATTCCGTGCTTGGAGGACGGCGAACATATTGACAGGACCCACGTGCCCCAAAAGGAACAATTTTGCTCTCATCAGTCCATAAGATATTGCGCCATTTTTCAACAGGCCAGGTGATGTGTTTGGCAAAAGCTATCCGAGCTGCTATGTGCTTTTTAGAGAGTAATGGTACCTTGCGGGGGACGCCGTGCGTATAGCCCTTCATTTAACGACCGCCTGCGGACTGTGACAGCACTAATACTTAGCCCCAACTTCTTTTGGTCTTGCTATATCTTACAATTCGCCTGTCCTCCAATGCTGATGTTTCTCTTTTCCTCCACGGGATTCGGGCTTAGGACGGTGCTTTATTGCGTCAGCAATCATTGGGGCTGTGCATCCTATGATTTCTTGAATTTCTTCACACTTTTTCCATCTGCTCTTAATTTTAAAATTAATTTTCTCTCCTGCTCTGTGCAAGGCTAATTGCGGTCCACTGTTTAGTTAAAAGTTCAAGATTTTACTATAATCTAAATTAAAAATATTTATTATTTGAATGCCTTTAAATTTAATTTTTTATCAAATTTTAAGTCAGTTAATTAGAACACTGCTATTTTTTTGAACAGCTGTATAAGCACTTCGCCAAACCTTTAACGACTGACTGATACTACAACCGACATGCAGTAGAAAATATGATCAGTAGTTGCTTTGACAATTACCGTTATACGTTTTATGCTGGCTGCATTCAGCGAAAATATAACAAAATTTACTTGCAATTGCTCGGGATATGAAGGGAGAATATAAAAAATTGGGATGGAATTGCTTGGGATATGAAAATTCAAAGTGCACTACTATTATTTTGGAGGAGAAGGTAATAAATAACACCTCGAGGCGTGAAAACTCTGCACAAAGTTAGAATATAAAAAATAAACCGGATAATTGTAAGGCCTTCAAGCAACTCGGTAGGATAGGATAGGAATGTGGGTAGACGTGCGGAAGCACGTCTCACTTAGGTCCGTGTGGACCCATTGTGTTGCCCATAGGGGGAAATGTTCCTCCTTGTACCCTTATCGCACACTCATCGAGACGTTGTATTCGTTGTTGACCTCTCGTCGTCGAGCCAGCCCGACATCCTAATGATAGTCGGATGTTATGGATTTCTTGCAGGTCATGGAAGAAGAATTCTCCCATGGTCCTGTATCGCAGTTGGCTGAGGCTTGGGCAGTAGCAGAGATAGTGAGGAGTGTCCTCTCTTTCTTCCACATCGCCGCATCCTCTGCATATGTAGTCATGGGATAGTCCCATTTTTGTTTCATGGTATTTCAGATGGTTATGTCGCGTCAGAGCTCCGACCACCATCCTCAGTAGGCTTTTGCCACACTGGAGGAGTTTGTCGGTTTTAGTTCTATTAACATCGGGCCATAGCATCTTAGTAGTCTTACAGGTGGTAAGGTTGAACCACCTATTTCTTGCTGTTTCTAGAATTCTATCATCCACCTTCTTCCTGACATCTGCCAGTGGTGTTTGAATCAATTCGATTGCCTGGGATGGGTCTTTTTCGGCCCCTTTTCTGGCAAGTTCATTAGCTGCCTCGTTGCCGGATATGTCCCTGTGTCCTGGGACCCAGCATAGAGTTGCGCGCTTAGAGTTTTGAGCTCCTCGCGGCAGCTCGCGACCAGCTTGGACTTGATTTCTTTCGCCGAAATTGCTTTGATGGCCGCTTGACTGTCAATTAGAATGGTAATATCAGCCGGTGGTATCTCCAACATCGTTATCATTCTGGACGCTTCTTTGACTGCCAGGACCTCCGTTTTAAAGACGCTGCCATAATCAGGGATCCTGATGGAGCAGTGTATGTTTAACAATTCGGAGAAAATGCCCGTACCTGTGCCTGTTTCCATCTTCGATCCGTCAGTGTATACTTGGATGCTCGAATTTTTGATGGGTTCTTTTGTGGTCCACTCTTCCCTCGTCGGGAAATAGCATCTGAAAGGTATTTCAAAGTCGAGGAAAGGAACTCGGTAACTACTACCATTTGCTGAGGTCGTACAAGGTTCAAACTTACCAAAAAGATTCCTTAGATACCAGGCAAGAAATTGGAAAAAAAAAATAGAAAGATAGCATATACTAGCTACTTCACACGAACACGATGAATTTGAGTCATTTACATTTCTCTTGCTCAAAAATGATTGCTATTTTTCGATGTCACACAACGGTAAATACCGTTTCCATGAACCGTTTTTTTTACCTCGGTTTATACCTGTCGTTTGATACGAAACTTTTGTCATTCGGACGACTTTGGTTTTTGAATTAAGTTCCGGTAGATTCGCAAAATAACGCACTGTGCGTCGTCATCAAATTCATCGTCGCCCCGTCAAACAAGTGTCCACAGTCGAAGGTGTCGGGCATTCCGCTGCAAACAATGCTAGGGTCTGTGAAAAATATAGAATGTTGGCCAATGGTTGTGAACTGGAATTATTTTGTTTTCAATTTGAGAACTATAGGGTGTTGGCTCCGCAATAGGGGACCGACTCATGTCCAACATTTTGTCTTACAATATCGGTCTATTGGCTAGTTTTTATGTCCAGTGCTTACATCGGGTTGTTCAAACCCATGCGTCCATGTTGGTCGTTTTGGTGTAGGGTAATGGTGTGTTTCTCAGGATTTGCATCCACCTCGGGATGGTCTGCGAGGTCTCCGGATACCCCATTTGGTGTAGTAGTCTGTCTGTCGAACCTTCGCGTGGCGATCAGTGGTGACTTCGAGCTGCAGTGCGAATAGAGAGCAGTTAACTGCCTTGATTGGCGGCGGTAGATCTGCGGTGTCTATCGTATCGGTCCCATCGTCGACCCTTGCCTTGGTGCTCGCCTCAATTGATTGACTGCCTTCCACTTGAACGTGGAATCTTCTGAAATGCAGACTATTCTGATGCGGTTGGAGGGGAATCCCATCTGATTCAGCTTGTAGATGAGTCCTTCTACCCAGACCATGTCCAGTAGGCAGGCAACGGTGCGTTCGTGTTTGTTCAGGGCAGTTGCGACATCGTGGTGGAGCGTCATTAGAGGATGTAGCGTCGAATGTTTTTTCCCAGACTCCATACTGTGTATCCGGGATGATGTTTAGATCGGTGGACCATCGCTTTGGTTTCTGCGCTACCAGGTACTCCATGTTCGTGCGTTCTAGGCCGGTACCGTGAAACCCTAGCAGCGTTCCCCTTTTTTTCGTCTACCCACGTACCTAACCCAACCCTACTTTCCACTGGCTAGGAAAGTAGCAATTGTTGACTCAATAGTTCACGACGATGGTTAGTAGTTTCATCGCCGTTTGTGGCATTCGCTTCAGGACGAACATCGAGATTTTGTCGGCTGCTTCCTGTCTTCCTCGTTGTGGCCGTGTTTTGTTCGGCCTTCCTTTTCTACCGGATCGTCCGCTCGGTTAGTTTCGTTGAAGATGACGTCTGGTGCGGATAGATTCTCGGGTGCATTGACGTAAATGTTGACCTCTGCGCTCAAGTTCTGGATCATCAGGCGGTGATGGTTGGACGTTGCCTTCGAAGTTGGATGTGTTTGCGTCTCCTTCGCATGTTGTCAGTGTTTGTGGCAGCTTCTTCCTCTTACATTCCTCTTTATCTGGTGGATTTGTCGGAACTGTGTCGGATCCTGCCTGTATTCAGCGCCGCTTGTTCGCCAGCTGTACGAGGGGCGTTCAATATATTCTCGGTACCGATATGAAGGAAAATGAGAATTCAATTTAATTTTTTTTTGTTTTTCAATATAATCTCCCCTAACATCAATGCATTTGTTAGATCTTGAGATAAGCATTTTTAAACCCTCAAACAAATAAATTTCCTCTTTCTCTGCAAAATACCCATTTATTGCCGACTTGAGTTCTTCATCCGAAAATCTTTTTCCACGAAGACATTTTTTCAAATCCGGAAACAGGAAATAATCACTAGGGGCAAGGTCTGGACTATAGGGTGGGTGTTGGATTTCTTCGAAATCCTGCTCGCGCAGCAGCCTTGGAAGCTCGCGCCGTGTGAACAGGAGCGTTGTCATGAAGAAGCAACACACCCGCTGCGAGTTTACCCCCTCTTTTCTTTTTAATTACCTCCCGCAAATTATGCAAAATGGAAGCGTAGGATGTGGCGCTGATGGTTTCACCTTTTTTTTGTACTCAATGAGCAAGATTCCCTTTGAGTCCCAAAAAACGGTGGCCATGAGCTTCCCCGCAGACGGAGTGACTTTGAACTTCTTCGGGGGGGTCTGTTCCTTTTTTATGCCACTGCATGGACTCTTGTTTGCTTTCAGGCTCATAGTGGTGGACCCATGTTTCGTCACCAGTAACAATTCGATCAATAACACCGTCCGTGTTCTCAGTCTCCAAAAGCTCACTACAGCATGCGATTTTCTCACTTTTTTCTGAGGCGCTGTGAGCATTCGTGGCACCCACCTTGCACTGACCTTTGAAAAGGTTAAGATGGTCATGAAGAATGGTGTGAATGGTACCAATTGAAAGCTTGGTGATCTCTGCCAGCATCCTCAAGAACAAGTTTTTCGACTTCTTTGATGCTTTCTCCCGCACAAGCAGTAGCCGGGGCGCCGGAGCGGGGGTCGTCTCAATGCTCTCTCTGCCTCTCTTGAACTCACTTGACCACTTTTGCACAGTTGATAATGAAGGTGCGGTACCCTGGTAAACAGCCACCATCTCTTCATGAATAGTTTTTTGACTTTTGCCTTGATTAGTGAGAAATTTAATTACAGCGCGATGCTCAATTTTCACCATCATCGTCTCAGTTGCCATTATGATTCTGTTTAACTAGAAATTTTACATGAATGCACTAAAATAATAGAACTACTTGATAAATAAGGTTGTTGTTCGTTCGTACCGCATTCCGAAACACGATGTTGCGTGCAGTTCAACTCACTGACAACTGCTTGATAGTCGCTACCTCGTGTGCTTCGCTGGAGTCTTTTGTGAGCCTTTGCCTGTGGTGGTAAAGCTTTTGAATATGGACTGGTAAGCGACTATACCTGTCTCGGCTTGTCCTCGGCCTTTTTTTGCCTGGTCTTGTTGATGCAGTACTCGAGTCCTTCAATCGCAGTATCGATCTCCACATTAGTGGGGTTCCGTGTTGTTCGTGATAAGCGGATGTTAGCCAGCACTTGACGACGTCCTGGTCGTCTGTTGGTAAATATGTGATATGCAGTTTGATGGTATCACTCGTTAGCGTCTCACAGGAATAGTTCCGGATCTCTGGAAGAGTCCTTGGGAAAGAAGGCTTGAGCTCCGCAATCACGGCACGTCCGCGCTCTTTTCTCCTAGCCATTTGACGATAGCTTCCCCCCGTCGATCTGATATGTCTTGATAAGGGCGCATTCGAGATCATGACTGTATGTGATCACTTTCACTCACGATTGCAATTGAAATGGCTTGCAACGCGTGTGATGATTAAGAAAAAAAAAAAAAAAACTAACTTCATTTTCGTTTTCTCTTCTCTTGCAGCCTTCTAGTGGACGATCCACATCAGCTGTTCGAACTGATGACATTTCAGGTTGAATGCGTGGTAAAAGCCTACTGGGAGGGATTCTCGGAAATAGCTAAAATGCAAGATAAAAAAATACCCGCAGAGGAGATGCTATCCTGTAAAGAAACAAATATAAATTGCGTTTGCAAATGAAAACAGAACAAAAATTTACCAATAACTGTGTGTATACATTTTAGATGTCCTCGAGGGATACGATGAACTCTGCACTGTCTCTGATAACATATCTAGATTCCTGTTTGCGTTTGAAAACCATCATCTGAGGAAGTTTTCACTAACGTGGACAATGTTGAACAAACGAATGTATCAGCAGCATGTATACTCAAATATAACCAACACAATGTTGGCCTGCATTATTACAGTAAGTACAGTCAGAAATGATGATTCTCACAAAGTCTCATTCGCACACATCGTTCTATTTCAGCTTAAAGAGGACGAACTAACAAAAAAGCATTCAATGCTTATCAAGAAGTACATACAATTCGACGATGAAATGATTCAGATGGACAGACTTTGGAAGGACACCTGGACGGCGTTGAATCTGTACAATCTGTCGATGGAGGAACGCAATCGTCGAGGTCGCATGAAGTCGATACATGATCTGTTCAATGTCATACGGAACGATGTTATCGGAACGTTTTCGCAGTGTGTCGATATTGCCGAGTGGGCAACGCATGAGAATCGCCAGCTCGTCTGGCAGAGTATGCTGGCCTATGTTGTGAAAAATGGTGCGGACGCGTACACTGTTCATTTGAATACGATCGTGTGCGATGACAAGTGTAGGGAGTGTAACGAATTGCTAGAATATCACATGGGGTAAGAGTCTGTTTATTTTAACGCTTAATTATTCATATACACTCTCAGCCTGGAACAGTAGCAAGCAATGCTGATGATACCTTGTTCCTCCTGATCCTAAATATTGTGCTTGTCGTAGACCGAGGGTGGCCTTCGGCAAGTTCTTGTGCATTTGAGAGGGCAGCAGGTTCTATAGTTTCCTTTGACGTTCGCCTGTTTCTTTGGTGTCCAAATCCTACGTCACTTTTGGTCTAAACTTCAGTTCAACGACTAGTTTCGTTGTTCAATATGTGGTTTATGCGGGAGTACACTGCCGTTTTAACCTCAGATCTGCACCTCAGCCATGTTGTTTCTCTCTTTTTTTCAAGCTTTCGTATTTCATTGTCTCTGACATCTGATGTTCGTTACTGGGATCCATTCCTTAAATTGAAATCATTGGCAATGGCTTCCCATAAAGCAGCTTTTTCCTTCTTCAATCGGTTATCAAGGTCTTTGCTCTCCGATGACAGCAAGAACGCGCTACAGACGTACGAACAGAATGCATCAAAAGCATTTTAAAACTACAAAGCATTGCAAATACATCGAAAGCCCTCACAAATTGTAGCCAATACGCGCACCAAATGGAAAGTGTTGTCACATTCTTTTCTTTTTATCGGCTTACATAAACAAAGTTCAGATTCCATTGTGAAACTGGACGAATTAAACCAAAAGCCACGTCTCCCCGCGACTTTGGAGTTTTAAACCACAATCACCACGATACCTCAACTCGAGGCCAACCTCAAAAGATCAGGCTGAAACCTACGCGGGTCTCAGGGGTTTTTTCCTGATCTCCCGTGGCACCAGCCACTGGTCAAGCTACAAGTAGGGTGCCAAAACATCCCCAGACTGGCCGTCAAAAACTTTGTTTGTACCAATCTATGATTGAGACATGGCGCTGTCCATCTTTTCCTTTAATTTTGCTTAACCGTCATGTTCAACGAGCATTGGAGTAGGAGCGTTTCCTAAAACCAGTCGCTCTCAACTCAAGGCTTTTAGTCGCCTCTTAAGACAGGCATGCCTTATCTCTGGTAAATTCCAACCCCTACCCGAAAGAGTGACAGCTGTAAGTCTTTAACACAGGACGGCAGAAGATCTGGCGTCCCAAGGAAAACGTATCGCAGAACGGTGGAGAGTGAAGCGCAGCAGCTAAGAAAATATAATGCAACAGTGCGTAGGCTCAACTCGCACTTGAACTGCAGACAATGGCCGGTGCGTAGTTACGTCCGTACTTTTGTCAGTAAATCTGTAATATTGCCCGCTTCAGCAAGATGTTATCGACCCTCTGTCGTATTGCTTAGAGAACAGAGTCCAGAGGCTTTGAAGTTTTAAAATTATGTAGAAGCTGTTGAGAGGTATCTGTATGCATTGGAAAAAGTGCGAGTGTTGTACTTGGCATTGACTTAGGTAGGTAGGTAGGAAGCGTGACTGCATGACTGATTTGGAAGTCATGCTCACTTAGATGATCCGTTTATCCTGCAGAAACCCGTTTATCCCATGGATTTGTTGGTCATGTGTGCTTTTCTCTGGCCTCTTTTATAGCCATTTAGAGGCTTTAAGAATTGTAGTAAGTCCTTTGGGTCAAGGTTGTTGAAGTAGTACTGGCCTAGTAGTCTTCTTCTTGTTTCCGCAAGTGCCGGACATGTTCCGAGGTAGAGTAGTATTGTTTCCTCCTCTTCATCCATGCAGCAGTTATAAGGTGCCCCAAGTCTTCTGGGAGTTAGCACCCCTATCACTCTACTGATAACCTTCCTATCTATCTTTAGAAGGTAATCAGTCCTTCCTTGATTTAGCAAATGCCAGATCGCTTTTGATATCCTGCAAGTGCCAAGTGCCGACCATTTGCGGTTTGTATCGTTTTTCTCAATCGTCTGCTGTCATTGGCATACTCGCCCACTTTCTTGCTAGTCCATCAGCTCTTTCATTGCCCGGAATACCCTTGTAAGATTGCATCTGGCTGCTGTCTCCCTTATATTATATTTCCTTTTAGGAACATTGTATAGTTCATAGTTTTACTGCTCCTACTGGCACTTGTACGGCATGTGCGATATGCGTATGGAATGAACCGGCCAAAGAAGAAGCTGTCTCTCCATAGCTCGTCAGATGAGTCGTCTGCTATGAAAGTACACATTCCATTTGAACTAGTAAAAGCCTTGAATTATATCACATTTCTTGAAAATTACAAGCCTTGGATGGTCTCCTTTAACTAACTGGAAGACATGGCCAGAGTTGAGAGTAACCCATATCCCGAACTAATGATCTTCTTAAGAGGATAAGTAGGCCGAGGCACTGGCCAATATGGGATCACCACTTCATCAGACTAGGAATTCCTCATAACAAACATTGTCGTGTTTGTAATAATACGAGAGCTCACTTCTTATGCTTTTATGAAGCGCTTGCCAGAGCAGGGCAACGGAATCTGGGCAAAGCCTTCCTTGAATCTCTCGACGAGATTTCCGTAATGGACATCAAAGAATTGATAATGTTTCTGAACACCACATGATGGTTTTAAATAATATTCAGCTTTCAGGGCTGAGCTTTCGAAACAGTACTCAGTGATATTTGGGTTCTAAATTAACAGCCACCCTCCCCCCCCACACCTGACTTGATTTTCGAGTGATTTACTCTGTTCGGCGTCGTATGGCAGCTCTTCATGGAGCACAATGAACTTCTCCTAACATCTGATCCCAAACTATAAGCCATATGGTCTAACTATAATTCGGACGGAAAGGGTTTAGTAACGTAGAAAGAAGGTGGTTGGACCGTGTCCAAAAACTCGCCTGTTTGCGGGCATAGGTCCTGATGAGTTGTGTAGACAGAGTCGATGGCGCAGGATCGAGTGGCTAGGAGATCTCTCGTGCGTGATTTTCCTCCGCGATCTCTTCGGAGACACCGAGGGCCATGGCGTAGCTTCTCAGCAACCACTCGTGTTGTGCGTGCTATTGTTCTATCACGAGTTTAAAGGACCTACAGTTTTATGCCGACTCCGAACGACCAATTTGGAAAGCTTTTTCTCGCAAAGAAGACGGTTTCCCACAAACTATGCTAGATTCAGTCTAAATCTGTGAAGCCAATATCCACCCTAAGTTTGAGTATAGGGCTACTATCGAGTCTGGTGCCTCCTGTCCTCCCTGTGCATACTAGATAGAATATAAAAGCAACAGATTCAGTCTTCAGTCAGCAACAGCGAAGTCAATGGGCTCGTTTGAAAATCGATGTATTGCCTTGCTATACAATGCTGAGGGAGCTTGCCAACTACATTCCATTGCTCGCCTCACCATAAATGTTTATTAGCTCACACTCAATCCTACTTTCGGCCGTTCCACGTATAGATCTTACCGACGTGGAATGATCTTCACTGCCTCACTCACTACAATCCACAGGCAACCCATTTGCACACCACTTCTCACTATGTTCCTTCCTCTCTTCCTTCCTCTCTTCCTTCCTCTTCCTCTTTCTTCCTCTTTCTTCCTCTTCCTGTCTCTTCCTTCCTTTCCTTCGTCTTCCTCTCCCTTCCTTCGTCTTCCTTCCTCTCTTCCCCGCTCCTTCGCACTACGTCCATCCCTCCATACCTCCAGTCCGCTCAGTGTCCAGACTCGGGTCACTTCAGCCCGCGCGCACGCAATTCTAAACAAAATGCTAATATTTCTCTGTTCTGTTTCCCCCCTCCCCCTCCAAAGATCTTGCAAGTGTGTTACGTGTGCAATAGCTGGGGGACCACTGCCACCAAAAAGACACCCAGATTCCACATGTGTGCGGTGTTTAACTCTGTCGCGTGCGGAAAAGGAGGGCGCCTTGTACGAATCGAAAATCCTCAACGTTTGTGCAAGTGACGACCTCTTCGCATACAAATCGCATAATAGGCGACGAACGAACAGCATAGAGGATCTCAGCGATACGTCGTCGCTTTCGTTGAAAGATGAGGTGTTCAACGAACCGGACGAACTGTACGAGTATCACTTGTCGTGGGCGGTTTTCAAACATCTGCGAGGTAAGCACTCACATTCGCAAACATCTGACAGACATTTCACATTCGAATTGCAGATCGAAAACCGTACGTGTATTCAAAGATTGACGAGAAGTACTTTTGTGCCGATTGCCGATTGCCATCGTGCCTGCTGGCAAAGAAGATATTAAATAACGAAATCGCCCTGGCACTGTCCTGGCATCTAATCCAGCACTATCAGCCGCTCATAATGACGCACGAGGACCTAACGCTAATGCTGAAGAATATAATGCAATACAATCGGAAGGTGGTCTCGTGCAAGCTGCGCATGGATCCGCATCTGGACGATGAGGTGTTCAAAATCTACTGGGCTTTTGCTGTATCCGTTATTGCGTGCTATTTTGTAGAGTACGACGAGGAGACTCAATTAAATTTAGATTATTTTGATTTAGTCAATAATGATATACAATTGGTGACAGCGCGACTTAAAGGTGCCGAAAAGGATGGCAAATTCTTTCAGTTTCTAGACAAAATTTCTGGGTAAGTTATTACGGGGGCCAACGGGGAACAGCCTAATTCTAGATAGATAATCACGGTGGGTTCATTTCTTAGGATTGCTCTCTTTTATTATTGCAGATTATCAATGAATGAAAGGGAAAACAAGCAGACGAATCGGACATTTGAGTGAGTTCACGACGAGGCGTTGGTTTGGTTTATTTATTTTTTTAACACTTTATTTGCTTTCCCTCTCGCAGATCCTGCTCTGGTTCTTCAAGTGTGACTACTAGTCCTGATAGGTGAGTTGTTTCGTTGGGAATTGATCTCTACACTCATTGGCTTCTTGAGCCTTATGTCATGGCGCCGTTTACATGGACATTATTAGCTTCCACGACCCTCCGCCGCATTGTAGATCCTGCAAGTGAGAGAAAAGCTTGCTTAGGTTAGGTTGCTAGGTCTTGCTGAGATTGTTGCTTAGATTGCACTTGCCCTCATGTCGGAACTGTTGTAGACAGATGCATGGTGCAAGAATTCAGACGGCTGCACGGTCGTTGCGCAGATGACTGATCAAGTATTCAGCTCATTAGCCTCATTTTCTGCTGATTTATTTCGCGGCTGCTCTAGTTGCACATTACAAACTTCAAACGGAATGGCAGTTGTTCAGTGAGACATTCACTGTAATCGTCAAAAATGTGTTCATACTCCCTTCAGGAGCCCAACTGTAGCGATCAATTGGTTGCGAAGCCCGATCGGAGGCTATATTCTGGTACCACGGGTACTCAGGGGGGCGCTGTATCATAGTTTAAGCCTGACCGAGCGGTTGGCCCCTTTGTTTGGAGCTTCGTGGTGGCCTTGGCTTAGACCCAAATCGCGTTGGGAATAAATACCACCGCATCATGGAGACAATTACACTACCACTCATGGTGATCGTAATTGACTTGGAATTATGACCCAACTCAGTGTGGAGTTGCATTGCAACCGGGTGCTGCGATCTTTAGAGCAGTAGAGGCCTCCGCGCTACCAAATGGCAGCAATCGTCGCTTTAGACATGAACTCAATTGGTCCTTGGGGTCAAATTCAAGGCGTTGGTCAACGTTTTTCTATCGTTTTCCTGTGAGGACCCCGCGGTATTAAGCCATTACGGCAGGTGATCCAAACACTGCTTCTGTGGATGTTGTCACCAGCTCCCAAGACTAAAGGCAACAATACTTCTCTTTGTCGTAGACAGATTTTAGCTCAGACCATGACGTGGCACGTAGCACAATGTGCACGCGCTCAATTTTAAGATTTTGACAAGATGTGCTTCAAAATGGAACTAAACTTCAAATTGAAATATCGACAGATAGCTGGCAAATTGTCCGCCTGGTCGAAGTCTGGAAATTTATCGTTTTTTAGAGCCGTTTGGCGGTTAAAAATGGAAACCGCAAAGCCATCTGTCTCACTTACATGTGGCACATGTGCCACTCCCACAAATGCTTCGGGATGGACGGCCTGAAGTTCGTGTTGCCCGCGTTAAGCACACTCGCAATGAACTTCAAGAGCCTCCGAGTGATCAGATGCCAATCGGGGATCTCCTTCTGAATCTCACACGCCTCGGCTGTCACGCAGTTCTCTTCCATGGTGCACTGCACAAGATGGTCTACCGGCACTAAATGCCTCACTGCAAAACTGCTATGGCCCACCATAGGAACAGTACGCTCACGTAGACTGATCAGGTTGAGTAGACCCAACCTAAGACCCATTATCAGCGCACTTACCGGCCATTGGCACGCACGCCTCCAGACTAGGCCTTCCCTTTAATGACTTCTGTTGAAGCTGCGGGGATGAAGAAGAGGTAGAAACCATTTCACATCTCCTAGCTCTCTGCACACGTAGAAAGCGTCATTTGCACGCCTACTACTTCAACAGCTTGACAGAACTAAACAACATCACTATCAGTCAACTCCTCTGCTCTAGCGCTAGCTGGTTTGCGGAATTGGGTTTTAGATCCGCGTGGTATCACAACGGGCCTGCTCTGGCCTAAGCCACTCCAACCTAACCTAACCTACACCCAATCGCAGATCTCTGGATACTACCCACACAGGCCGACATAATTCATCGTACGATGTTCAAAAAGTCTCGTTTTCAGTACCAACCATGTTTGGTAAAATAATGGATTACATTTCAGAATTGTAATAAAAAACAAAGATTATTTACGTATAACAGAAAATCCAGTTTTCAATTGTTGGCCTTTATTTAAAAAAAAATAACAAATTCTTAATTCATTTACACGACAAAACTCATCGTACTCCTGCTAAAAAAATGGGTTATTACACCGCAGTGGGTTCCTAGTAGCTTGTTGGACCTCCACGGGATTTGAGGACAGCTTGTAGTCTACCCGGCATTGAACAAACCAGCTACTGGGTTAAATCTTCGGGTACCCTATCTCATTCTATTAGCAGAGCTTCCTTGAGTGTAGCCTTTGAAGTTATTGTGTGCCTTTGCAGCTGTTTCTCTAGGAAGACCCACAAATGCTCAATGGGGTTTAAATCTGGACTCTGTGGAGGAGAATACAACTGTCTCGGAGCTTAGTACAATAACCACTCCTTGACTTTTCTAGCTGTGTTCTTAGGGTCATTATCCTGCTGAAATATGCAGCCAGGATTTAAACTCAATTTCTCGACCGATGACTCTAAATTCTCCCTCAGTACATGCAGATACATGTGCTGGTCCATATTTCCTTCTATGAATACCAGGTTTCCCACACCGGACCAAGCCATGGACCCCCACACTATAACACTGCCTCCACCAAGTTTAATTGTTCTTCGGAGATTTTTTATTTCCAATGCTGTGCCACTCTTTCGCCATACTTTCGATGGACCATCGTGGCCGAAAATGTTGTATTTACTTTCATCAGTGAACAACACTTTCTTCCAAAAAGACAAGTCATCGTCTTTGTGTAAATTTGCAAAGTCCATGCGTTTCTTCTGGATGGCTGCACTTATCAACGGCTTCTTCCTTGGTGTTCTCGCAAAATAACCATGTCTATTTAGGGTCCTTTGAATCGTCCGTGTGCTGCTGACTTCTTTGTTGCAGGTATCCGAGACTTGGTTTTTTATGATTGTACAATTCGTTTTTGGGTTTTTGCGAACAGTGTTGATCCACTAAAGGGGTCGCGGGGTAAACCACGCACGAGAGATCTCCAGGCAACTCGGTCATCCGCCATCGGCTCTAACTCATCATGAGCAATGCCCAAGCGTAACCCGGCGAGTTTTTGGACTTGGTCCAACCACCTCGTCCTGGGCCTGCCAAGCGGTCGCCTACCTGATGGAATCGCATTCAAAGCCCGCCTCAGAAGTCGTGATGTTGGGGACATTCGTGCCACGTGACCAAACCACCGAAGCATAGCCCCTTCCGTTCGAAGAAGCAACTGCTCAATGTTGAGTTCCTCGCGCACAGCCGTGTTTCTCACCCTATCCCGGCGAGTAATTCCCACAACAGCACGAAGAAATCTCATCTCAGCAGCTTGTTCTCGCTTCTCGATCTTATTCTTTCGGTCAATACCCAAATTTCATGACCATAGGTGAGAGATGGAACAAATACTGAGTTGAAAACCGCTAACTAGGCTTTGACACCAAGCTTGGCCTTTCTGATTACAGAACTACCAAGCTGTGTCAAAACTTACCCAGCTTGACCAATCCTACCGGAAAGCTCATCATTACTCCTTCCATCACTCGTGAAAAAGACCCCGAGATACTTAAACTTCTCCACCTGCTTCAATGGGACTCCACTAACATGCAGAGTGCATTGGACAGGCGTTCTAGAAATGACCATAACCTCCAATTTGTCCAGGTTAAACCTCATTCCAGCATCAGCACATACGGCCACAAACCTATCGAGTGCGCGCTGGTGTTCCGTCTGGGAGGATGTGAGGATAACTAAGTCATCTGCAAAAAAAAGATGACTTACCCTCAACTCTCCCAATGTGAAACATTCCTCACCTCGGCTGCGCTGCAACATCCAGTCCATATATACAATGAAAAGGAGAGATGACAAGACAGACCCTTGGCGAAGTCCAACGCCCACGGTGAAAGGTGTTGATTTAGCACCGTTTACCCGAACACAGCTGCTACAGTTTGTGTATAGACACTGAATGGCCCTCAGAAGAGGACACTCCAGAGTTTACCTCGAGGGAGTCGGTCATATGCCTTTTCCAAATCTACAAAAGCAACTGTAGATGGGCTTGGCATACTCCCAAGCCTTCTCAAGTACCATTCTTAGAGTGAAAAGCTGCTCGGTTGTACTTCTGCCTTCTGGACGAAAGCCGCACTGTTCATCCCCCATCCTGGGCTCGACCATAGCTCTAGAACGCGCTTCCAACACCTTAGTATAGACTTTCCCGGGGATACTTTAAAGAGATATGCCCCTGTAGTTGGAGCAATCTCTTTTGTCCCCCTTCTTGAAAAGTTGGACAATCACCCCAGTTTGCCAATCGCCAGGTGTCTCACCGCGTTCCCAGGCCACTTTAATGACACGAGAGAGCCATAAAACTCCCTCTTTACCCATTGCCTGAAGCATTTCTGGGCGGATATCATCCACACCAATGGATTTGACAATTTTTAGCGATTCAATCGCCAAAATAGCTTCCTCCACCGTTGGACTATTCTCGGCCCCACTCAAGGCTACGGGTCTGTCATCCTCAGTGCCCTGTTCGGGATGGAGCAGCTCCGAAAAGTGCTCGCTCCATCTGACCACAATGTCCGCCTCATTGGAAAGCAACACCCCATCTTTGGATTTGACTCCTTCGATGATGTTGAATTTCCTTCCTCTGAGTCGGCGAATGGTTTGCCAGACCACCTTTTTCGCAGATCTATGGTCGTTATGTCGTTTGCTCAATTTTTTTAATTAATTCTTATGACTTCCTGGAGTAATAGAAATGAAAAGCAAAGGTACATATGGGTGATAAAATGCAATTAGCCACTGAGATTAGAAATGCAAAAAAAAGAAAACACCCATCCACATTTATAGAAAATATTTGAACTCTGTCGTACGATGAATTATGTCGGCCTGTGCATGTATCTTCTTAAGCTAAGCTTTGTTAATCCTAGATAGGCTTGAAAATCTGACACACTTGTGGTCGCATTCCATCTGAAATTGACCAAATTAACCGTCAAATGCTCGTCAGTTTGCTTGAATTACTGCGTTTTTTTTTTGACACACTCTTTATTGCCTCATCCTCATTTAGAATCGAACATAACGTAGCGGAATATTTGAAAGGAGAAAGTAGCAAGTAAGTGCAGCGAACAAAAACCGATGCCAATCCGAGCTAACCCCAATCCCTGTTGCAAATTCCAGATTAACAGAAAATACCGAAGAAGTTCGAACGCCCGAGTCGGAACCCCCTGAGCCGGTGACGCCAACCGAATCGTTTCATCCTAAGAAGTGCGGGAAGGACAAGTCGAAAAAATGTAAAACAAGCCCCCCCTCCCTTACACAGAACAGAATTATTTATTTGAAGCCTTTCTTTAAGGTTGCTTCGATCACGCGGACATGTCAGATCACTGCAAGGAGAACCACTCGAGCAAGAAGAGAATCAAAAAGGTCTGTGCAGACGCACGCGTCAATTCGAACCGAATTCACTCAAGTTTTACCCGTTTCACTACTCTAGGAATGCAACCATGCCCGCATGAACGAAACCCGTGATAGGCTGCGAAAGAAGCTTTCGCAATTGGTGAACGCGCGTAAGAACATCAAGACGCCGATTCTGAGGCCGCCCCATCAGCAACCGCACTGCTCAAAGACGCTGACGCCGCCCGACTCGGAGGAGCCATCCTTGGCGGACGTCAAGCTGGACGACGACGACGACAGTCTGGAGTGCCTGAGCACGCTATGTAAGAGAATCACCCACCAACCAAATAAGCAAACACCGTCGACGTCGGGAACGCAGTCAAAGAAGTCGGTGTTTCACCAGTCACAGCAACCAGCACAGCCTGCTCAGCCGGTGCAACAGCCGGTGCAATCGCAAGCGCCACCGCCGCCGCCACCGCCCACGGTGACCATTAAGAAACGTTCGAACTCGCAGCAGGCGCTTAGTCCGAACTCTGGCAGGCAGCGGGCCAATGAGTTTTTCGCTCTGCTCGAGAACCTGCCCGAAGTGAGTGTCAAGAAGTGGGTGAACGAAACGTTAAGCTTCATCGAGGGCTCCAACGACGCCAAGGGCCCCGTCAACGAAAAGAAGGCCGCCAAGAAGGCGAAGCAAAAGCAGCGCAAGGAGGAGTTGAAGCGAATCGCGGAGCTCCAGGATCTTCGTTCGCAGTTCCACGACATATATTTTAAGGAATTCGCAGCGAAGTACGAGCTCAAGATTCTGAAGGTGTCCAAGAAGAAGGACAAAAAGAAGATAACCGACTTCGAGGCGAACATAAAGAAGCTGAACCGCGCCAAGGCCAAAGTGGAGACCAACATTCTCGAGCTGATAGCCACGGTCAAGCAGACCAATGGGGAATTCAAGTTCTCCTATCTGCCCACCAAAGAGCAGCAAGTCGAGAAGCTACAAGAGCTCACCAGGGAGGACGACGACTCCGCTCAGCAGAATGCGTCGAGTTCGCCGTCAACGACGCCATCGCCTGCCACTGAAATACTGCCGCCGGCTGGTGCATTGCCGCCACAAGAGAACAATCTGAATGGCGGCGCATATTACGGCATCCCATATGCGAATGCGAACAATTTTGCGCCATTTGCTGTGCCTAACTTCGTCTCAACGCCAAATGTTCAAATGTGCTATGCCCCCAATCAACCGACTGACATGACCGACCCGTCGAAGCGAATAGTGACCATACGTCGCGTGAATTTGCCGAATGTGCCGGAGCCACAGGTGACGGTGACCGCAAAGGGATCGTCCCCCGACAAGGATAAGCTCTTGTACACGTTCGTTAACGGTCAGATTGTGCAGACCAGTCAGCAGCATGCTCAGCAGGACCAGCAACAGCAGCAGCAGCACGCTCAACAGCAGCAGCAGCAGCAGCACGCTCAACAGCAGCAGCAGCAGCAGCACGCTCAACAGCAGCAGCAGCAGTACGCTCAACAGCAGCAGGCTCAACAGCAGCAGCAGCAGGCTCAACAGCAGCACGCCCAACAGCAGCAGCAGTACGCTCAACAGCAGCAGCAGCACGCTCAACAGCAGCAGCAGCACGCTCAACAGCAGCAGCAGCACGCCCAGCAGCAGCAGCAGCAGCACCATCAGCCACCATCGCCACCGGTAGAGGTTCCTCCGAAGACTAAGACGCAGCTGAAAAAGGAACGCAAACGTGCGAAAAAGCTCGCCGAAGCCGAAGAGGAGTGCGAGCGGCTAGCCGAAGAGGAGCGCCTGCTGAAGGAGGAGGAAGCGAAACGTGAAGAGGAGCTGAGGCGTCAGGAAGAACTCAAGAAACAGGAGCAAGCTGCCGCAGCGAAGGCCGCCAAGAAAGCCAACAACAAAAAGAAGGCAGCACCGGCGCCAGCTACAACGAAAGTCGAAATCAAACCGGCCGCCAACAAGAAACCAAAGAAGAAAGCCACGCCAGCTCCTTCCGTAACCAGCAGCAGTCAGCCAACCACAAGGGAGAACTCAGTATGCAGCCAAAAAGTCAAACCCAAGCCTACCGCACAAGTTCGAGAGAAACCACCGGAAGAGGAGAAGCAAGAGGCGCAGCCGCCCTCGCCCGCAAGGACCGTCAGCAAGGAGAAGGAGAAGCGGCAGAAGTTCATCGACAACGGCCAGTTCGACAACAATCAGTTCAAGATGCTCCATCTCGACGATTTCGTCTCGTCCGATTCGGCGGAGTCGGACGTTGAGTCTGAGCGAGAGAGCGAGGTCGTCGAAGTGGTCGAGAAGAAAGTCGTCCCGCCCAAGCCGAAGGTTGTTGAAAAACCGCAAGCCGTCACCACGCCCATCACTACAAGCACTACCACCACAACCGCTACAGCGCCTACAACTATAACCAACATTCCACAGAAGCCCGCAGAGGCTAAGCCGAAGCCAAAACCGCAGCAAGCAGCAAATAAAGTTCCACCACCGCCGCAACCGCAGCCGCAGCCACAGCCAGAACCAGCTGCTGAGAAGCCATCCAAAGAACAACAGCAACCGCCGGCACGAAGGGAGCCCAAGGAGAGGAACAGTCGGTCTGTGAAGCCATCTCCTATGCCCCTGCCGCCGGCAAGCCACGAACGCAACAACGAAAGGAATCGCAACAAATCCAACAACATCCAAGTCACGCGGCGACCATCGATTCAAATACAGTCCCAGCAGTTCGCCCCATCCCAGCACTTGGTGCAACAGCAGCGCGACGCCCTGCTGGACAAGCCGAAACGGTCGAGAAAATCCAAGAACAAAGTGCAGGGCGGCATTTACCAAGCCACGCCAACAGTTGCGCCCAATGCCAACCCTAAATTAAGACGAAATCAATCTGTGATATACTCCAGTAGTGGCAGCAAAACCGACCCCACCAACGCACTCCAACAATCAATGCAAAATCTGCGTCTCACCTCGAATAACTACCCGCAGCTGCCGCCACAGCAGCCCAGCAATCACCATGACAGACCGGAGCGTCATCACTATTCGCAGCAGCTACTGCAGCAGCAGCAGCAGCAGCAGCAGAATCACTCGAACGTGAGCATAATGGATCAGCTCAATCGCGGTGTGCAAGTGGAGAATCTGTCCCTGCCGCCGGGCATAACCCTGACGAAGGTGGACCCCAGCAAGAGCGAGCAACTTCGCGCCAAGTCGGAGTCAATTAAGAAGCTCTCGAAACCACTGCCGCACGCCGCAGCCGCTCCCACTTCCAACATGTCACAGCCCACAATCATCACATCCGGGTTCTACCCGCACATGTCGACGTACGGCGCCCCCGATCACAACGGCGTCATCATGGTGGAGGCCATGGGCGGTGCCGCCAAGCAGATCAACAAACAACAGCAGCCCTTCAACAGCGAGGGCAAAGTGTCGAAGAACCGGAAGCGTAGGAATAAGAAGAAGTCGGACAACTTTAAGGCATCTAGCGCGGCAGCGCCTGTGAACAGGAATCCCGGCGGCGAGACGCAGACTTCCCCGAAAATGGTGACGCTGCGCAATCCGATGTTTGGCAACCTGATGCCACCGAGCACGCCGTCTGTGATGCCCATACCCAGTCGAATGCCAGTTGCACCGCTTCCAATGGATCAGCCAGCGTCCATCATCAAGAACGAGAACGGAATGTTTACCATACGCAATCCAGCGTTGCAGGCGGCCGTTGCAAACGGCCTACCGGTGACCAGCTACCGTCAGTTCACCGGCAACTACTATACACCACCTCAAGAGCCCATCGGCAGCGGCAGTGGCGCCAGTTTGGGCAGCAGCAGCTTGGCCGCCTCCACCGGTCTCGCTTCTAATTCATTCTCTTATTTCTCCAACAATACTACCAGCACTCACGTTCCCAATAGTCAGACAATTGCATTGGATCCGTTCAACTCAAGCAACGGCTATGCATGCGACCTCAACGACGGCTCATTGCGGCCAACCAACACTGGCAAGTGCATATCAGCCATCGGCAGTGAGGTGAAAACGGCACAGCAGCTCAAGCAGCGCTCAAAGGAGTCCCAATGGCAGAACTTCTCGACGCTCGACAGCACGCCAAGTCAGGATAATGGTTTGTACATGACGCTCATTGTCGTCTCTGTCTCTGTCTCTGTTTGATTACATAGTTTTTTTTTCTCTGCAATAGCGTGCAACTTTCTCGGTTCCTCACTGCAATCGAACTACTATAACGGCTACGATGTGTTCTCGTCCAGTTCAGGCGGTAGTCAGCAGCTTTCCAGCAGTGGCAGCTTATTCGAGAACAGCGATTGTCCGTTGCATCACAACTGCGAGGATTCTCCACCGCCAACGATAACAGGATTCAATCACTACCTGGATGGGATTCCCAATACGGGCATCATTCGTTACGACGATGCGTCCTTCCTTAAAACCCTAATGCCGGGACAGAACCTTAACAATGAAGTGAGTATGCGTTTTTTAACTGGCTCCGCCACAGGCACACTCATCTCCACTGTGTGTTTCCATCCATCGAAGGTCTCCATTCACAATGTAAACGATTCCAATTTCGCTCGGAACGCAACATCACCGGTTGCCCATCGGGTCGAGATCACCCCAGTTTATGGTAATCGGCCAACGGCTACAAGCCTCTTCAACAACTGCTCGAATCCAACGCAATACTCGCCGACGAAGGGTTTTCAACAGCACTCGCACTTGGGCGGTGTTGATTTCTCAGGTGAGGATAATAGTTTCACAGAAGTGAGCTGAGCTGATTTCTAAATGGAGTCTCTCTCTCTCTGCTCTTTCTCTCTCTCTCTCTCTCTTTCTGTCTCTTCCCACCCATCCCCTTCCGTGCGGCGAAAAATGTCAATCTCTTTTGTATAGAAAATTTATTCACTCCAAACACCTTGCTTAATCTAAACGACTTGGATTCAGGTGAACGCGACGTGGAGGCCTTCAAGCGATTCAGCTACGACTTTGAGCCACCAAAGGAGAAACAAAAGGTGAACATCAACATCAACGACTTGTTCATGAAGAGCAATCGCAGTGGAAATAGTTCTCGATCGTCGCCATTCATGGACGATTCAACGTTAGGCTTGGAGGGCTTCGTGCAGAATCTCTCCGCACTTAAGCTGACTGACGAGCAGTGCTCGGCAGTGAATGGTAATATCAATGCAGGCACCAGTCCGAATGGTTGGTGGTAAACTTCGTTCTCACCACACTGACACACACACGCACAGCATCAGCATGTGCCTGTGTGTGTAGTATTTACTAAGTAATTCATTTCCAAATCGGCTAAACAGAAAAACCAACCAACCAACAAACAGAGCGACCACGACCCCGTCGTTGTCCGTTGTTCTGCTGCAAGTTCACGGGCTTGAGCGCAGACCAACGGATTTTGGGGGGGTGCGGGAGGTGCGTGCAGTGTGTGGACGGACCGATGATTTCAAACTATTTCCGCAACGGGCTACTTCGTGAAAAAAGTATTCAAAAGAAAATTAGAAAAAACGTGCGATTTTTTCTTTTCTACACAAATTTAAAAACAAAAATAAATAAATAAAGAAAACGAAACAAAAAGCATAAAAATAAAGAAGCAACAAAGAAGCGATACAACAAAACAATGTTTCTTTTTTGCAAATATTAATAAATGTGATGTAAAGTTTTAAGAGCAATCCCAAGAGTTTCGTTCGTTGTTTGTCTTTTATTTCAAAATTTTTAGGCTTTTTGGCCTTTTTAGGCCAGCATCCTGGTCTTGAATCACTTTTGCGATGATTATCATTGATTATGGAGCCAAGTTGATGTAAAGCGGCGACCGGTCAGGCCTTCGAATAGTGTGTGGAGGCACGTCTACGGCAGAGAAACATCCCGACTGCTGGCTGTAGCGGGGGGGAGGGTTTTCATAAACCTTGGAAATCTGCGCTAGTACAATCGCAATTCTTTTCTCATGCGTTTTTGAACACAGACGGTGCAGAATGTCTGCGGTCTTGCCTTAGTACAAAACATTTTTCTTCCAATCGATCCTATTTGCAGTCAAAAAATAATGACTGCACAATCTGTCCGACATCGATGAGTTATTGACGTTTATGAACAGTAGGTACTGCAGTTCAACTAAGTTAGTATGATCGTATATATGCATTAATGAACACGGATAACGCAGTCCTTCGTTAGTCTGACGTTTATGAAAACACCCGGATTTTCAAGAAAAATGTCATTCGACAAAATCGCAATAGGACTAGCCAACGAAAATGGGCGACAGGCACTACGTGCGAATAATTGAAGAATGATTTCGGCTAAGCTAGATCCCTGTGTCCAAACTCTGTGTACATTTTATCCGAGCTAGTAGCATGCTGCCGCGAAGCACTCAAACTGTTGGACCGCAGTACTCCTCAATTCTATATCCCAGGTATCCCAGGATCCCACAGCACTGAAGCAGCTGCTGAACTTACCAGGAATGAGGCGAATATCGAGAGGTCCCAACCAGCGTTGACGTAACAATACTTTTCAAAGTGTCAGCACCGAAAAGTGTGTTTTAAGGCCATGGGTGCCCCAAACGGAAAACTTACCAAAATATACGTTTTTGTGTTCAGCTTTATGAATTGCATTTACAACATCGTCATCATCATCATCATCTTCTGACCCGCATGATCCACTAAAGGGGTCGCGGGGGTAAACCACGCACGAGAGATCTCCAGGCAACTCGATCCTCCGCCATCGACTCTAACTCATCAGAAGCTATGCTCAAGCGTAACCCGGCGAGTTTTTAGACTTGGTCCAACCACCTCGTCCTGGGTCTGACAAGCGGTCGCCTACCTGATGGAATCGCATTCAACGCCCGCCTCGGCAGTCGTGATGGGGACATTCGTGCCACGTGACCAAACCACCGAAGCATAGCCCTTTCCGTTCGAAGAATCAACTGCTCAATATTGAGTTCCTCGCGCACTGCCGTGTTTCTCACCCTATTCCGGCGAGTAATTCCCACAACAGCACGAAGAAATCTCATCTCAGCAGCTTGCACTCGCGATCTTATTCTTTCGGTCATTACCCAAATTTCATGACCATAGGTGAGAGTTGGAACAAATTCTGAGTTGAAAACCGCTAACTTTGACTTTGACACCAAGCTCGGCCTTTCTGATTACAGAACTACCAAGCTGCGTCAAAACTTACCCAGCTTGACCAATCCTACCGGAAAGCTCAGCATTAATGCTTCCATCACTTTACAACAAACAAAAACATTAAATAAGTCAATAAATAAATGAGGCACCATTTACACATATTTATCGAAATTTAACGAATGTTGAGCGATATTGCACGAAGAATAATAATTATACCTTTTCCCAATGGTCTCAAAAAAGGGTGTTTTTTACAGGTATAGAACATTGAAATGAAATAAAAAAAATAAAACAAAGATGATTTTTTTTTTAAATTGACATGAAATGTACTTTATTCCATAGATCTTCTGGCATTCGAAATTAAACGGCTGACTCGGAAGTAGTCTAATGTGGGGATCCAACTTTCGAAGACTTCCCAACATTTGTGGTCGTATATCGGTAATAACGCGGCGGATGTTGTCCTCCAAGTGGTCAATCGTTTCGGGCTTATCGGCGTAGACTAGCTACTTCACATATCCGCACACAGAAAATAGTCAACCGGCATTAAAACGCACGATCTTGGAGGCCAATTCACGGGTCCGTAACGTGAAACTATGCGGTTGCCAAACGTTTCCTTCAATAAATTAATTGTGACACGAGTTATGTGACCACAACTCCTGCACATCATGGTTGCTCAATTGATGAATGAAAAAGTCAGTAGTCATGGCTCTGTAGCGGGTAACCAGTTAAAATAGTGTTGCCAACTTAAGGTTAAGGTTTAGCAACAGAAATTAGCCTCTTCAGCAAATAAGAGATTCACCCCGATTACGAAAGTCGTGCCACTTGATCGACACAAGGCGTTTTGTCGAGTCGAGTCACTATACAGGCGTTTAAGCATCGGCAATACGAACCTTATGTTTCACACACATTCTAAAGCTGCCATTCAAAAGCTTTCTGTCAATTTGAAAGCTCAGTTTGTTAACTGGGGTAATTTTCATAAATTCTACCGGAATAAACATTTTCAATTGTTGTTTTGAGGCGTTTGTTTAATAAAATTATTCGTGCAATTTAAAGTAAATATGGACGGCAAAAGTAAATAAGGACGCACAACATCGACGTCTCGGCCAGAACGTCACCGTAGGCAGCTTTAACTTCGAAGTAGTTAAGGACTTCGTCTACATCGGCTCCCAGGTAAACAGTACGAACAACATCAGTACCGAGATTAAACGCAGAATAACTCTTGCCAACCGCTGTTTCTTTGGGCTCAAGAGGCAATTGAGTAGTAGAGCTCTCTCTCGAAGGACCAAGCTAACAGTATATAAGACCCTCATCATCCCTGTCCTGCTCTATGGCGCAAAAGCCTGGACAGTCTCAAGAGCAGATGAAGAAGTCCTTGGTCTTTTCGAGAGAAAAGTTCTGCGTTCCATCTTTGGTCCTGTTTGCGTTGATGGATGGTTTTTGGAGAAGAAGATTGAACCATTAACTTTACGGGCTGTACTCTTCGATTCCGAACCAGTGGGACAACGCAAAAGAGGACGCCCACGAAACCGATGGCGCCAACAAGTGGAGAAGACCTCAATTAAATTGGTGCGCGAAATTGGAGACAACTGGCTAAAGATCGTGCCAGCTGGAGAAGCTTGTTGGCTGAGGCCCAGGTTCACCCCGGACTGTAGTGACACTAGATGAAGAAGAAGAAGATGGACGGCATTGTTACTATATTTATCGGATTAGTGAAGATAACGACTTCTCGAATTGCAGAATTAATTAACATCAGAAGAAGTATTCGATTTAAATGCAATCCATTTGATTTACCAGATGCTAAGTAAGATATATGCATTGTACAATTGTGATAAATTTCTTTCCATCCAGTTTGAGAAAAATCTCTTTTGAAATTTGTTGCTAAATTCATATTTTCCTCCACCAGTTCAACCAGTCGCTTCATTTGTTTTGGACTGGAAATGTGCATCCTTAAGATTTAAATAATTAACACTAAATACATTTTACACCATTCCATTTAAATCACAAAGAAAACTCACGTTTTTACTTGTTTTTCCATTAGAGTCGTTCACAAAATTCAAACCGCCTTCTTTTGTCGTGTTACTCGTCGTTTTGGTGTAGTAAATCGACTTTCGGAATACCGACACACGACAAATGTCACACAAAAAATACGTTCCACATAAGCTTATCGCCAAAAGTCGTTTTGTGGCGTAAAACGACTACTTTATCGACAATCGTAATACCGACATCAGAGTCGTTTGGATCGCGCCGTACAACAGTATTGTGATAATTCACCCCTATTCCCTTAGGCGAAGTGAAAAATTGTCAGGTTACATATTTTTGTCACCTCACATCAAAATGTCTATTCTTCAATACAGGTGAGGTGACAACAATTAGAGACCGAAGCCGAGATCCGAAGAGAGATCTCTACTACTCAATTTCCTCTTGAGTACAGGCCTACCGCCTTATTCTACGTTTGATCTCGGTGCTGATGTTATTCCTACTGTTTATTGCGGAGCAAAGAAGTGCTCCGAGTTTCCTTCAGAAATAAATGAGTAAAGAGATATTCAACTGCTTCCATCTGACAGCGTTTTTTATACGCTTCTTGGTCCCCTGTCTGTGAATTCGTGTGAGCTCTTGCGAATAGCTGGTAAACAGCTAATACCCTTCCCCAACCGTAGTCGTGGGGAGAATTAGAGTCTTATCTGAAAATTCTATCGTTACTTGACCTTTTTAAAATTTCAGTGTTAAATTTTCAGCACAGTAAGGAGGGGTAAGCAAACGAACAAATCGTATGTTCATGAAGTAGCTTTCTGAGAGTTACAGTCTGAGGTACTAGGAATAAATAATTTTCTCATTATTTACATTAATTATTTATGCATTCATTATGAACGGAAAAGTAGTTTTTGCATATCAATAATACCGAAAAAATGCATTCACACGAAGCATGTGTACTGGTAACTAATAATAGCTTCTTTTCTCTTTTTACTTGTTTTACAGAAATAGGGATGACAGTTAATTGCAAATTTGTTTGAGTTAGGCATAGTTGTAGCCATTTACGTAAACTCGAGTTTAACACGAAATCCGTAGTAATAAACGAGCAACCCACTTCTAAAATCGACAAATATTTAAATGTGGCCGAGTCGTATCTAAGTCGAATTTAAAAGTGACAGTTCAATGTTTCAAAATGAGTGTCAAAATCAGCTGTGCTAGCTCACAATAGCGAATATGACAGGTTGTGCTAGCTCACAATAGAGAATATGACAGGTTTATTCACAATGATTACGTTAAATTCGAGTTTTGTTAAAACTGATTTATTACTACGGAAACTTAAAAGTACCTTAGCTACACCTAACAAAATTCGACTTTAGAAGCGACTTTATGATTTTCTATTACTAAGGGCCATTGTTTTTAACAAATTATGTAATTTAATTGCAGAAGTTTTCACAATTCATGAATGGAGGATGCCTGTCATGGCATATAAATCTCATAATAAATATAAATCAGCTACATATTATTCTGAAGAATTAAATTGATGCAAAGTACTCCTGTAAATAGAGCGTAGCATTACATTTTTATTCACGCAAGTCCCTATTACAAATATATGCTGTCTTAAAAATATGAGTCATCTTCTGAACACCCTCCGAATAATACTACATGATTGTGGGCAAATTCACGAATCGGCGGCCATTTTGCTAAAACATCTGCGAATTTTCCGCCATTTTCGTGGTCAATCCGGGAATCTTGTAGAAGTATGTGTGAAATACAAGGGAATTCCACTACACACTAATCCTTCACGGCCTACACTTCAAAGTTTCCGCCATGGACGGGGGGTAAAAATGGCTGAAGTTGAATATCTCTTTACTTATTTATTTCTGGTTTCCTTCAGTGCTTCTGAGTGCAGTGCCCTCAGCCCTGTTAGGAAGGGACAATCACCCCAGTTTGCCAATCGCCAGGTTTTTCACCGCGCTCCCAGGCTACTTTAATGACAAGAGAGAGCCATAAAATCCCCCTTTACTTTAAGCATTTCTGGCCGGATGTCATCCACTCCGGCAGATTTGCCAACTTTTAGCAATTCAATCGCCAAAATGACTTCCTGCACCGTTGGACTATTCTCCGCCGCACTCAAGACCACGGGTCTGCCATCCTCAGCGATCAGCTCCGAAAATCTCCATCTGCGCAAAATGTCCACCTCATTCGTTCGGAGGCCTTGGCAGATGTTTGCAATGCTCGCACCAAAGGACAATGTGGTTGCATGCTTTGCTAATACTCATTCAAGGGTATCATCAGTTAATTCTAAGACACCCTGTTCAGTACAATTCAAAGAAGCAAATAACATTCTTCGCGTCTTTCAATTCGACCACACCTACACTAAAAAACAAAATGAGCACTCAAAAATCAAAAATCTTACTATTTCCCCCAGAAATCTCACGGATCAGGAGAACATTTTATTTCAAACAAACTGATCAGAGCGTAAGAATGTGCGAAAATGGAAAAAAAGAGTATTCTCAAGCAGCATTGCTGAAGCTTCCCGTCATCAAGTGCTCGTCGTAAAACTTTGCGTACTTCACACCCGGGCTGGACTCGCGCGGCGTTGTTGCCTGAAATGAAATCGAACAAATGAATGTGAATACTTCAAAAACGTGGCATAGGCTCCTCCTTGCCATTATATCAAGTCCCTGTAAGCTGTTGCTCAGGAGATTGCGTTTTCTTCGCTTGTAGAAGATCGCAGTTCCGATTATGATCAGAATTGAGAGGAGGGCAAGGAACGGCAACGTGTAGCTCAGAGTTGAAGCTGCAAAGAGATGTGTTAGTTCAAGGGAGGATCGGACTTACGTTGGGAACCTCACCAGTCGCAGCTGTCTGCGCCTCCTTATGATTGCTGTCCTTGGCCTTTGCACTGGACAGAGGAATGGTCGTCGCTATGATTGTGGGCTGTGTTGCCTTAGCCGCTGATGGAGACGATGCAGTTGTCTTCGGGGCCGTTCCGACATCAACGCTTTGAGTTTTATTCGTGCTGCTGACAATGTTTTTGCTCGGCAATGGCAAAGCGATGGCCGGCGGCTTTTTACTGCCTAAACCAACCACCGAAATTGATTTCCGGTTTCCGGTCCTGCAAAGAGACGAGATTGAGAACAGAAAAGGTGTGGGATCCCAGTCGGCTTACTTGAAGTAACCAAAGTTCTTGCAGTCGCAGACCACGTGCGTCCTTGTGACCAGCTTGGTCAGGCACAGATTCGGAGACCATTGATCCCCAAGTCGCATTAAGCACTGCGGGCATAGGAAGCGGTTAAAAGAGGGTTTCTCTTGAATTGGCTGCAATTAGATACGTACAATGTCATGTGTATCGTCAGACTTTGGCATCATGAATTGCACAACGAAGCCGTCGCCACCGGTGTCCACTTCTTTGAGCGGAGCCGATGTGTCAATATCGATGATCTGCAGCCGGTAGGTCACTCTGGCCTCGCCGTCAAAGTAGTCCTCGGGGAACTGAATGAACGCGGCGCAGTAGAACTTCACCCTTGACTTCAAGGCAGACAAGGTTATCCGGAAGTTGCCCTGCGGTCTGCTGAAGTAACCGGAGATCGTGAAGTTCTTCTCCATCAGCAGGTTACCGGACATCTTCTCAATGTCGATAGCAGCAACCGATGTGACTGCAAACGGAGACGCTGCTCAACTCACGGTGGGGCGACGTATTTCAGTTCTTACTTACAAATGTTTTCCTTCGTGATCAGGTCGCTGGCGCACATGTTCGCTGCCAGCATGGGAATCTTCTGGACGACTTTCAGCTTCTCCTCCTTCATGTTGTTGTCCTTGTAGGAGTCCAGCAGCGTGGCGATGATGTTGAGTTTCATCTTGACGTAGTCCTCATCAACGATTGACCTCCCCTCGAGCGCTGACATAGCGGCATCAGAGTCAGCGTCTGTGTCGCGTTTTCTTCGACGAAAGTCTTCGCCAGTCATCGGAGAGACTTCGTCGTTTTCTTCGGCGGTGAGGTCGAGTAGATCGAGCAGCTTCACCAAGACAGTCGGGTCCTTAACGCCCAGTACTTCGAGATTGGTCTTCGTGAGACGGATGAAGGAGACAATGTCCTCCTTCGAAATGTAATACTTCTCCGTCGGACTCTCGTACTGCTTGTCGATTTCTTTCACAAGCAGATTGGTTGCGAAGCTCTTGAAATCGTTGAAGACTTGGCCAGTTGATGGGGTGTTCTGTGGAATTGATAAGAGATGTGTATTCACTATGGTCATTAATGTACTTTAGGACTCTAAAAATTACCACGTTCTGGTCCTATTTATGGACTTTAGTGAAGCTTTTGACACGCTTAATCATTCAAAGCTAATAGATGCTCTGGAACGTATTGCAAAACGAGGAGTAATGGCTGATTGGCTAAAGGAATAGCAGTTATTATTGTGTAAAGATCGGCGAGACCTATAGCCAAAAGAAACACGCACAATACGGAGTCCCACAAGGATCGAAACTGGGCCCACTCCTATTAATATTATACGGCAATGAGCTCCGTCGCATATTTAAACGAGTCAAACCGTTTGCTTCTGCCGACGATACAGCGGTAGTGGTATTGGTAGTGGGGGCAAAACCCAATCTAAACTTAAGAACTAAAGCTTAACCTAGAAGGTAGAGAGAGAAAGGCAGGACTAGCGCAGGAAAGAATGGGACTGGAGGTGGTTTCGAAAGAGTATTCCATAGTGTTAGCCAAGCTTAACATTCTTGATACCGGTATAGCCGTAATTAGTCCGATGTGGTCTAATGCGGCAGAGGGCTGAGAACCTTAGATTGTTGGGGTTGGCGCTCGCTAAGAGACACAAATTCAAGAAGTGCGGGGCAGTCTGTAAAGCAGATCGGCAATTTTTCGACGGTTTTTGAGGGACTTAATGCGAATAAGTTTAAGGCGACCAGAGTAAGGAGGCTAACAGGGATACGAAAGATCTATCCTGGTCGCGGTGTCGTTGCTTTCACGGCATGGGTTGTACAAGGGGAAAAAGGAGGCAAATTGCTTCTGTCAGTCCAGGCAAGATCACGATCAAGAGCGAAACGTAGAAACCGACGCTGGACAGCGTCGACATGACGAATGTGGACCACGACATGAGGTGACCATAGTTGAAGACGACGAAGGTTATGTATGGAGATTCTTTTGACCATCGTTTGACAAAGCCATGTGCAGAGAGAGGAACGAAAGTTGAGCTCACGATCAAAGATTAGGCCAAAGTCGCGTAAAGATGATGCTCAAGGAACTAGTTCATTGTGGAGAAAATATTTTCGATGTGGATGCAGTGGACGATTGCGGGAGTATGTAATGGATTGACATTTTACGTGATCTTTAAAGAAAAACTATTTAGGTCATCTTGAAGAGAATATGAGTCTGAGGGAGAGGAGATGAACAAAGATATTTCCATGACGTCGACGTTAACAGAGAGATGAGAATTCATGACACTACGGTAAGGACGAATATTAATGGACCGAGATGGCTACCTTGTGGTACGCCAGAAGTGGCTTTGATGGGTTTGGAGACAGACGATCTGAAGGTAACTCCGTATTCTCTGCTTTCCAAATAGGATTTGATCCATTTGACGAAGTGAGGTTGAAAACCTATGGCTCTCAGTTTTAATAGAATGACTAGGTGCGAAATTTGATCGAATGCTTTAAAATTTTAAATTTAGTAAGGTTCGTAGACATCGGTCTGTCTTTCAGGAAACCGTGTTTGGAAGGTGAAAATAATGCTTGGCAGTGAAAAAACATAGTTATAGTTAGATAGTTACTTATGTCGTTTTTTGGACCTTTCTTGTGTATAGGGGAAACCTCCTTGTGAGAGGGACATATTGAAAAGAGTTGCCAGGGGTTGAGCCAGGTGTCCAGCGAATTTCTTAAGGACAATTGCAGGCAACCCATCGGGACGTGGGTTGTAGTCCTCCTTAAATGTGTTGATCTCCTCTTTAACAAGCCGCGCAGCTACGTGAATAGAAGCTAATGATGTTTGGTCGGAATTTTTCAAATATGAGAAGTAATCTGGATCGAGCTCAGTGGAACAATCATTGTACGATTGACTGAAGAAATCGGCAAATAAGTTTGCGATGCTTCGGGGATCAGATGAGACAGTGTTGCCAAATTTGAGGAGTTCGATGATGCAGTAAAATGGTGTCATGATAACGGTTTAGTCATCAATGCATCCAAAGCAAATATGAAGCACATAAAAAGCCCGCAATTCAAAGCTACCGAACAGCAAAGCTACTATATGAATGATTCCTGCCGTACTTCGACCAGCTGCCCGCTAGATATAGTACAATGGTACAAGTATCGAGGAGTCACAATCGACAGTAATTCTTGTATGCACTATACGCACTAATTCATCTGCAACCAACATCAGTGCTAAGGAACGTGAACTTTGCGCTAGTGGAATCCAAACTGAGATATGGAATACTTGCCTGGGATAATGCATCAGTGACACACATGAGAAAATTACAAAAACTGCGTCTGTGCTGCACTTTGGTTGCGAGCAGTCATATGTGGTCTTGAGATTGACAAAGTGGTGGTGACAGTTGATCAGGATCTGGGGAGGTGTGATTTGATGTCTATTGTGGGCCAAGTCCACAAGAAGTTCACACGAGTACACCAGGCAACGGCTGAGAAGATTTCTCATGCGACACCAAAGAGATTTATCTCTCGACAACTGTGGCAGTCAAGGGGCCTAATTTCTTGTGGATTGGGCGGATTATAATGAGGTTCCACCCATCGGGGATGATTTCTTTCGACCATATCTTACAAATGACCTTGCGCATGCACCCAACCAGGTCATCTCCAGCTGCCTTAAAGATTTCAGTCGAGCCCCAGTCCGCAGTTTTTAGGTAGTCTTTAGCCGTGATATTGTCAAGGTACGTACTTATCAGCCCTGCGACCCATTTAGGGTACGAGTCTTCCGTCATTGACGATCGTGGGCCCGCTTCACGATTCAGTTATCAAGACGAAGCTGTCATGCATCCACGATGACTTGGCCTTTATTCCGGTGATTCGGGCTCTCTCTCGTTCTCGAACCAGGAGGCTAGCTTGTCATAATCCGGACTACGGAATTCTCATCTATCATCAGTGGAACAGACAATTTCTTCCATCTGCACAAATTTGGACACGCACTTCTTGGTATTAAGTGAGCACAAAACGAAGGTCCCGTGATATCAAATTGAAGTGAATAATTTCAAGGACTCTCCTCTGGAGATGTAGCTCCTTTTCCCCGCTCATTTGAACACAAACAGTGGATCACCCTGATTAAGAGAAGCCAACCGTACTCCCGATACGGAAGTCCGACCGCAAAAGGTCCTATCAGCTGATGTCACTTGACCTGAATCAATTTACAACCTCCGAGCCATCAATCCCCGACTCCGACTAAAAAGCAAGAGCTACGATCTTAGGTTTACCTTATAAGTGAGTCCAGCGAAGAAAATCAAATTCTGTCCCTCCCGGTAATCGGTTCTCTGGAAGTTTTCCCAAATTCTGCTCTCCAGAGACTCTAGCTCCTGCTGCGTGAACTGAGCCGGCTCTACTCTGACCAAGGGGCCAGCATTCAGGTTACAAGCTCCACGAATGTCGCATATGCGGCTCATGACTTGGACGGGGGACCCTAAGAAGAAGTAATCGCACACATTCTTGATCCCTCAGAAACCGATTGAAGTCCTCACCTGAATAAGGCAACTGAGTCTCGACGGACTTGAATTCGTAGAACTTCCCCAGACTGACGTTGTAGCCGTTCACTCGCAGCAGGAACTCATAGCTCAAGGGCGTGTCCAGCAGGATGTCCTTGGCGCTCTCCGTCGTTATCTCGTACACTGTCTGCAGAGCTGTACCGTTCCCGGGCTTGACCTAAACAAAAAACATTTGGTTTAGGAGGTTCTCCTTAGTGATCGGCTGCCTTACGTGGATATCTCCGCCCATTGGTGGTGAATTGGTGTAAACGACGAACTCGAAGGAACTCACCACCTTCCGCTTGATGCTCTCCGGATCGTTGGACATGTAGGGCCCTGGGCACACTGTGTCCAGGCGGAACTTGTAGTTGACATCGCCCTGCAGGCCTTTCCACTTTCCAGACGCACCAGGAATGTTCAACACGATCTCCTTGTTCACCGTTGTGTTTCCGAAGTCTGCGATCTCCGAGAGGTACTCCTTCTCCAGATCCCTCACCTCCAGGGTGCCGAAGCCATCGCCCTGAAATGGAACACCAGATGTTTGAATTGTGTGCGCAACAAATGAGTGGTTTGCGAACAATTTCGTCTGGCGGAATGTACATGAAGCCTTCCTCTTGGGCAGTCGACCATCCAGCCTTGCAGTTCGGAATCAGGTCCACGATGAGAACGCTGAAATGGAGAGACTGTCCGGCGGCTGGAACGAGATTCGGTATGTTCGAGAACTCGTAGCTGAGGTACACGGTTGGGTCGATGATCACCTCGGCTTTGGTGGATCTTGTTATTGCGCCAAGTCTGACGGTAGCCGCAACTTCGTAGCTGGAAACTCAAGGGATTTTAGTTTTTTTTCGACTTTGGAAGCACGTGCTGGATGTACCTTCCTGGCTTCGAGAAGAAGAACTCGAACCGCGTAGAGTTGGTGCTCACGTCGGGGCCGCATTTTTCACCATCCGTCGCTGTGCAAGTCCAGAGAATCTGAGCGAGAAGGGAATGAAATTATGGTCGGAAATGCTTGCGTTAGGCACTTGCATCTAAGGGATCACAATTGTTGTCGAAGTCCTGAATGAGAACCTCAAAGATCGCCGGCTTGTTGAGACCAATTTTGACAGACGTCGGAATGATGTACGCTTGGAATCCCCTTTTCATCACTTGAACGGCTATGAAATCCTGAAAGAAAACCCATGGAGTGTGTTAGGCGCGCCATTTTGACATGCTTCCCAGCGAGTGTCGCCGTTTTGTACGCAAATCATTAATCTCGCATTAAACAAACATTTTGATACACTTTTGTGTGTTCACGGGCAAATTTATTCAGCTCTTGGGACTTTTCTTTGGGTGGGCCCCAGCGGAAGGTCCCCGGTGTCCTGGGGCGACCTAAGATTCATAATTTTATGGCCACTCATGAAAAAATCACACCGAATCTGATTGTGAAACGGGGCCTCAATGCCACGAAATGTGGAACCCATTGTTTGTGTTCACCGCCTGTTGTGTGGTGCCGGTAATCCATCTTTGGTCTTGTTTGCGTTGATGGTTTTTGGAGAAGAAGATACAACCATGAACTGTACGGACTGTGCAGCGGCATGAGCCTAGTCAGGCGTCTACGGATTCAGCGCCTAAGATGGCTATTCCATGTAGAGCGCATGGACAAAACTGCTCCAGCCCGAAGAGTCTTCGACTCCGAACCAGTGGGACAACGCAAGAGGACGCCCACGAAGCCGATGGCGCCAACAAGTGGAGAAGGACCTCAACCATATTGGTGCGCGAAATTGGAGACAGCTGGCTAATGATCGTGCCAGCTGGAGAAGCTTGTTGACTGAGGCCCTAGTGCCACTAGAAGAAGAATAAGAAGGACGCCGGTAATGAAGGCATTGCTATAGATTTTTATTTATTTATGTATTTATACCGCAAGTTCAGAATCAAAAATTCGAATAGATGCAAATCGAAATGGTACAGCGCGGTGGTGGCTGCGGAATTGGTCTTGACGAATGAAGCAACTGACTGGCTGAATGGCTTATTGAAATTTGGAAAAAAATTTACGGCAAGTGGTTTTTAAATTTATTGCGAATCCGGTGGAAAGGCAGACGTTTCCGGCGGCTGGATGATTAGCTGGATTGCAGTCGCCTCTATCCGACGTCCTTTCGAGTTTTATGTTTATGTTCATATAAACGTAAAGTTGGTGACTGTGGTCGAAGACTACTTGGGCTAAGATATCGCAAGAAGGCACTACAATTGTGCACTTGCGTCAGCTAGGGTTCCTTGATTTCGAAATACCCTTCCAGTGCTCTTTCCCATCAAGGGAGGAGTGGACCACAATTGAGCCTATCAACAATTCGACCATCCATGTGTACACAGATGGAAGTGGCCAAATCGATATCAATGTTGGAAATATTACCGGCTTACCATCCTAATTGACAGTCAAGTAGGAACAGAAATCAAGTACAAGCTGGTCGCATACTGCCGCGAAGAGCTTAAGGTTCTCTCTCCCGAGTCACAGGCACATAGCCGGCAAAGAATCAGGAGACACCCCATCACATTGCTCCACTGAAAGTTTCTGCTACTGACAAACGCCATAAACGACACCAACCGTAGATAGGCGGAAATGTATGTCAGCGAAAACGACGTGGCTTGCGCTAAATATATAGCTCCCCTAGAGTTAGACAGGAACCAAATTAGCCAACTGATAGGCGAAATAACTGGACACTGTATCGTAGGCAACCAAGCCAGAGAACTTCTGTAGAGCCATATAATAACTTCTGTAGCAGCTGCAGGGATGAGGAGAAACAGAAAACAGTACTATCAGTAGTACACTATCCTATCCAGACGAAGATCACTATGTAGTTATTCTTTTTACGGCCTCGAAGATTTGACAAACACAAATACCAAATATCTCAAAAGCACCAAATGGTTATGGAATGGTCGCAACAGTCATCTCAGGATGAACAAGCTTTTGGGCGAGTCAGTACTCGACTTAAGCCAAATACTTAACTCGCGCGCATCATTAAATCTTCTCAGTTTTTCTCTTCTCTTGTTCCCTTAACGACAAGGTTATGAGGCGAATTATTGGGGATTGTCCTCATTTTTCTAATTTTCAAATATGTTCAGTTCCCTTGCTAATACACCTAATTATGATTTTACACGGTAGATACGTTCCAGAAAAAACCGTGTAAAAAACGACATGAAGTACATAGAAAAAAAGGGGATTCGTTTCCTTTGCTTCAGCCATGTAAAACTTACCCAAAATAAATGATTCTTACAAAAAAAAATATGATCTTTATAAAAGTAACATAAATATGAAATTATAGGAGTTCAGGAATTGAAAATTCGTACAAGAAAACAATAACAACAACAAACAAACCGCAATTCTAAAGATTTGCGGTAAGTAAAAATATTTTTCTTTAAAATTTCAATCAAATCACATTTTTTTAATCGTGCTAATCAATTCTGTTAGAAACCCTCGTAATGACACAGAAATTATAATGGATATCCGTAATCACTTTATTAAGTCTCCCAACAAACTTAAGCTAATGTGAATCCCCAGTCATACTGGTATCAAAGGGAACGAATCAGCTGATTTAGAAGCTAGTCTTGCCCACCACGCTTCAATATTCAATTTCAATAACAGCACAAAATTGGATATTGTACGCCTAATGAAACACAAACTTCACCAAAAGCAAGTAGCTAACTGGCGGAACTACCAGCATCATTACAGCATTATAAATCCGGAGCGGATAAGTCCCACTTATCCATTAACAACATCTAAAATCTCCGACACTGTATTTACAAGACTTAGATTGGGGCACACAGCATGTACACATGAACATCTTCTGAAAGGTAGACCTCCTCCCACCTGCAACATTTGTCACTTACAATTGGATATAAACCACATTCTGGGCACCACAGGTTGCATAAGAATCAACATTCCTATCATGCAAATGATCAAAACTCCAACACAGGAAAATATATGTAATATATATAAATTTGTTAAGCAGCATAATCTAAATATATAACTTTGTATACACCATAGAGCCGTAAGCCTCTGCAGCCAGGGCTCTTCTATTGTTAGTATGTAATTTTAATTTCATGCTAATAAATTATAATAATAATAATAATAATCGTGCTAAATCGAATGGAATCGTGTAAAAACGGAATCATTATTTGTTTTTTTTCCAAACCGTGTAAAAAAATGCCATGTAAAAACAGAATTGGGACAGAACGGTAATTGCTCCATATAAGCTGCTGCTGTCCTCTCTCCGAATTCCAGTGCAAACGAGCTCACGGTGCCCACGAGCGCCCTGCGGACGGAGAGCAATGCCGCCAGATCCTACTGCGAGCATGATTTTCATGGACGGACATTCCGTTAAACGCACACGGACAGCAATTGCGCGTTTAAATAATAAAATATTTTCTCTTAGGCAGACCCCAAACAGAAATCATGTACACCGAGATAGTCGTCTTTCCAGTGGAAAACCCCTTGCCCATCGCGTTTCACCCGAATTTTGCTCTAAACGCACGCATACTACTTTATGTTCACTCACACTTCTTAAGGCTTTAGAGTAGCCTGCAGTTCCTCTGTGATCAATCGTATTCACAAACATTGTCTGCGAACATTTTATAAAAAACGCTATCAGATGAAATCAAGTGGCAAGAGAGGTAGAAGTTGACTTTCTCTTTAATACTTCATCTCTGACCCCAAAGCAGGATTAAACATGTCATCAGATGTATTTTTCGTTTGAGTTTTAGTCTTTTACGAAGTCATTTATGAACAAAAAAAACATGCGACAGCCTGTTGGCTTGTCAGGTGTAACGAAATCGCCAGATTTGAAATAAACATCGCCAAATTTTAAAATGTTCTTCGCCAAAATCGCCGCATTGGGAAAAACTAATATCAACAAAAAATAAGAAACATTTTATTAATAAAATCATACTAATAGTACTTAACAAAAGGAACTTCAACCAATACTGTTACAAAATGGTGTAAGGAACATTCATATGAGAAGCGAACGCGACCTTTCAGATTTGAATCCTTCTATTTGCGAACTGTTGAGCTGAGTACACAATAAACAAAGAGGCAAACGCGATCCACAAATTCAAGATAATAAAATTCGCAATGAAGTGCCAGTTTTCATAGATTCTTCTCTGCAAATGAGAAATGAATGAGAGGGTGTGGCGATATACCAATTTTCGTGTCGCCAAATGAAATTTAAAATCGCCAGTTTGGCAATAATCCGCCACATCTGACAGCAACGCGTGCCAGTCCAGAGATATTGCATTGTATGTGTGCATTTGGTTAATAGGATGAATGTGTATTTGAAAGAATGTTGAATCTGCTAGCATTTGTTTTTCTCTCATTCGTGTGGTGGAAGCAGTTTTGTTTTGGTCGGCAGTTTGTTCTGCAAGTTCATACATATTTTATTTTATTTTCACTCACGTTGCATTTCTATTTATTATTTTGCTTTATCTTACAAAAATATGTGTTCGGAATGCCAATGAAAAGGATAACTTTAACGCCACAGATAGACGTAATTAACTTATCGGAAAAATATAAACAAATCATACGTGAAATAACAACATAGTTTCAAGTTGGAAAAACCCATGTAGCTGACTTATTAAAAAAGAGGAATTAGAGGAAAAAGTATCTGGCCGTCTAAGTCAAATGCAATTGACCTTGAAAGAGTTTTTGTTTCATCGAGCGGGAATCTAGTATGCATACAGAATTGTTCTTGAATTGTTTTGTGCAGCTCGAATCAAAGGATTTCCTATTTCTGGAACAGCAATTCGACACAAGGCAGCAGAAGTTGCAATTCGTAAGCATCTGCATGGTAGCTGATTTATTTGGACAACTCCCTTAGTCGAACAGGAGATGTTGCACCATTGCTGCTCGTTCAAGGGAGGTTTCACTGTACTTGCTAACATTGAAAACATTTAACCTTTTTAAGAACCAGCACCAATATCAAAAAACTAGACAAATTTCGAAAAAGGATTGACTAATTAATTGACTTTTAATTAATTTATATAATATTATGGGTGCGCTGCAGCCCGTAGAGGGCCAGGGCCTAGCTTCTCAGCAACCACTCGTGTTGTTCTGTTGCGAGTGGAAGGGGCCTAAAGTTTTTATGCCGACTACGAACGGCCAAGTTTGAGAAGCTTTATACTCTTTGAGCAGTCTTTGTCGGTGACTCGTAAGAAATGCCGGGAAAAGTATTTCTTGTCGTACCAAGAATTGAACTTAGACAGGTAGGTTCAACTGTGTAGGAGTCGACGCACATACCCACAACGCCACGGGCCACCACTGACTATAATTTAGATAAACTTAAAAATGATTTGATTCAAAACAGTGTTCGCGTAACCGTGCTATGTTTTTCTAAGTGCAATATTGAATGGTTGAGGAATGAGTTCTTGTCACCTCCGTCGAGGTCTAATACGACGAAACGAAAAGCGAAGAGTTGAAGATCTTTTGGTCTCAAAAACGAATGTAGAGCTTTAATATAAGAGCAGAAGAATTTTCTTGGCGTCTATCCGATGGAGATGAAGCGGGTAAAAGTTCAAAGAAAGCGTCAACTTTATCGCCTGAAAAATCGTTGGCTTTATATTTTGATTGGACCTTTCTGAAAGAAGAAAGTGCCATTTATTAAAAGGACTTTAAATGCACAAGGACTGTCTGACAAAGACTGAACAAATTCTTCCCTTTAAACGAGAGGCAACAGAACAACGATCATGTTAAAAATATAAGATCACATGAACTTTGTTTACAAGTCATTTCTGCTTGTGGAGTGTTTGTACCTGTGGAGTGTACCAGTGTAAGCATTTAAAGGGTGATTTTTTAAAAGCTATAGGAAAGTTTTTCAAAAAAAAACACATAAAATTCAGAAAAATGCATGAAATCTTTATTTGAATCGATAGTACGGTCCATATAATTTAATGTTTGAAGATTATTTCATGCAAATGTTGGCCTTGACGGCGCTTCAAATGGTCAATCCGCTTAGTCCAATTTTGGCATACTCTTTCCAACATTTCGGACGGTATCTCACGAATAAATGCTTCAATGTTGTCTTCCAATGCGTCAATTGAAGCGGGCTTGTCTCCACATAGCCCCACAAAAAATAGTCTAATGAATCGCACGATCCAGGCTGCCAATTGACCGGTCCCGAACGTGAAATAAAATGTTCACCGAACTCGCCCCTCAATAAGTCCATTGTTGCGCGCGCTGTGTGGCATGTGGCACCGTCTTGTTGAAACCACATGTCATGCAAGTCAAGCTCTTGCATTTTGGGCAAAAAAAAGTTGGATATCATCTCACGGTAGCGCTCACCATTCACAGTTACGTTACGATTCGCATCATCTTTGAAGAAGTACGGTCCAATGATGCCACCAGCCCATAACCGCACCAAACTGTGACTTTTTCTGAATGCATTGGTAGCTCTTGCAATGCTTCTGGCTGATATTCACTCCAAAATCGACAATTCTGCTTATTTACGTACCCATTGAGCTTCGTCGCTGAACACAATTTTTCACTAAAAAAGTGGATCTTCGGCCAACTTTCCAAGAGCCCATTCACCAAAAGTTTTACTTTGCGGTAGGTAGCGTTGTTCGTTTGTAAGACGATTCATGGTTAAATTAGAGACCAAACTGAAGATGTTTGACAGTGAAACAAAACACGAAACGGGCGTCAGCTGTTTAAACCAGTGTTGCCAAAAAGATAATAGCTAAAAAATCACCCTTTACTTCAAAAACTTCAAAAAAAGTAATTATGATGAAATACATATATTGATTTATGTTTCTAAAGTGCTTTCTATGCCAATAACAACAATAAACGTTTGTTCTGACTAAACGCATTGCGCGACGCTCGCACAAAGGGCCAGTGGTTTCTTCTAAATCACCTGCAAAAGCATCCGACCAGTGACAATTTCGCCGACGGCGTTTTGAAAAGTAAACAAAAATTGTATTTTCACTCTGCTCCATGGGTGATGAATGAAAACCAACCCCGTGCAGCACTGGACTATTAAAAAAGTTTGTCAACAGAGCACGATTGCATTCAATCGATTAGCTGAAAAATGAACCAAGTACAAAGACAAACCGGCATAAATAGATACCACAATACATGGCCTCGTCCGGAAAGGTTAATGTCATTTCAACCGCCGCCCACCTCGCCGCGACCTCAAAGTCAAGCGCTTAGTATATCCTAACCAGATTTCAAGGGAAACAAAATCGATATCAATCGTATAATTGCTCCTGACATTATTACACTTCCATTGAGTGTGGGAAATGAGTGGCAACAGCTGGGTACTCACCTGCGCTAGAACGACAGAGTTGTTCGCCTGCACGAGCACCGCTTGAATTTGATAGTCCCTTCCGGCGGTTAATGAGTTCGCAGGAATACTCAGCACAGTGCCCGTCGTGTGCAGGACATCCTGGAACTCCTCGTCCAGGCCCAGCATTTTCCATTGTAACTGTGGAAGGAAGCATTAGAATGCGCAGTCGAAGGCAGTTCCCACTGACTCACAAAGTAATCGTAGCGCGGCACACAGAAGAACACACGGGCGCTTATGGTGTACGGTATGCTGGCGACGGTGCTCTCCGCTCCAATTAGCAAGAAGTTTAGCCCAGCAACAGTCTGAAAGGAGAAGCGCTTATGCACACAGTTCCACGCGTTGACGGCACGTTGCCTTCACTTACCTCATTTCGCTCCAACACGCCATCGGCGTATTTGATGGTGAACGCCTTCTCCTTGCTGACCTCACCGGCGTCCGTGATGCCGACTATGTGGAACATGTAAACCACCCCCGGTTCCACCTGAAAAAGGCCAATGACTCGTTTCATTGATTTTCGACATTTCTGCTGCGGCCACTCACTTCAGTTTTGTTTATCGAAACCATATTCTGCCTGGAGATTTTCAGGCGCTCCTTCACGTTGATGCGGTTCTCGAGGTTGCGTACCGCCTTCCACACCAGCAGTGTGTTCCTCTGCGACCGGGTCCGGTTGCCGTTGATCTTGAAGAAGATCCTCAGCTTGTAGGAGAGCTTGATGCCATCTCTGGGCTGGAATCTGTTACGGATGTGTGTTAGTTCGGCGTCGTGCTGTGCGCCACTTGTCTTACTCACCCAACTACGATGGCTTGCGGATCACTGGTCAGGCTTCCGTTGCCGGCGTGCTTGCAAATCGTCTGCGGAGCGATGATTCGAAACGATGGGGTGGCCTGTATTTCGCGGAAAAAAACAAGAAGAGATGAACACAGTTTTTGGCATCGAAAATGTGTTACCGAGCATGGTGACCACTGGCTACTGAGCGCGAGGAGATGGACGATGAAATAAGTTACTTTCAAGTGCAAGGACATGGCGAGGACATTTTAGACAGGCACAGGTTTTCTCAACCACCTCCGCATCGCTTGAAGTCGCTCAACTGACTGAGGTCGATCTGGCCGGTGGTTGCGGACATTTGGTGGACATTAAGGGTGGGTGTTGCGGCGACGATAGAGTAATGTGTTTGCAGCGCATGTATGCAGGCAATTGGAAATGGCTTTTGCGTCGTGCGTCGTCGGGGCTATTCAATTAAGGAAGTATACATTTTTGAGGTCATTACCAAGCGCTTAATGTGCATGGGTGGGTGGCGAATGTCATTAGCCCTTCGGGGTTCTGTTTGCACTGAAATGTTGCAAGCAATTAATGGAATGCAAGCTTGGAGTGCTCACAATAATTTAGGATAAAAATACAGTAACTGGATACCCCGATAGCAAAGTGGACTGATGGATTTTTGGACTGCAGATGCCTAAAGTTGATGTCTTTTATGAAATTGAAGAGAAATTGGCTACTTCTAAAAGCGGATGGGTTACTGGCTAATAAGCGTCTAAACGTGTGGTAATGCTCACTTCCATCGTCAGCAGTTGCCGCAGACCGTGGTTCCTTTAATATTAATAATACTGGTTGCGCAAAAGCCCATAGCGTCTGGCATGTGCATTGAAAATTATTGTTTATCAATAATCGTCCTTACCAATCGGTTTTGGATGAAGGAAGTCCTCAATTGAAGAAATACATATCGACACCGGCCACTGTCCACAAATTGCTTCGCCCGCAATAGTTTCTGGACACCGGCCACTGTCCACAAATTGCTTCGCCCGCAATAGTTTCTGGACACCGGCCACTGTCCACAAATTGCTTCGCCCGCAATAGTTTCTGGACACCGGCCACTGTCCACAAATTGCTTCGCCCGCAATAGTTTCTGGACACCGGCCATTGTCCACAAATTGCTACGCCCGTAATAGTTTCTGGACACCGGCCATTGTCCACAAATTGCTACGCCCGTAATAGTTCCGAAGTAGTTTCTGGACACCGGCCACTGTCCACAAATTGCTTCGCCGAAGTAGTTTCTGGACACCGGCCACTGTCCACAAATTGCTTCGCCGAAGTAGTTTCTGGACACCGGCCACTGTCCACAAATTGCTTCGCCCGCAATAGTTTCTGGACACCGGCCACTGTCCACAAATTGCTTCGCCCGCAATAGTTTCTTTACACCGGCCACTGTCCACAAATTGCTTCGCCGAAGTAGTTTCTGGACACCGGCCACTGTCCACAAATTGCTTCGCCCGCAATAGTTTCTGGACACCGGCCACTGTCCACAAATTGCTTCGCCCGCAATAGTTTCTGGACACCGGCCACTGTCCACAAATTGCTTCGCCCGCAATAGTTTCTTTACACCGGCCACTGTCCACAAATTGCTTCGCCGAAGTAGTTTCTGGACACCGGCCACTGTCCACAAATTGCTTCGCCCGCAATAGTTTCTGGACACCGGCCACTGTCCACAAATTGCTTCGCCCGCAATAGTTTCTGGACACCGGCCATTGTCCACAAATTGCTACGCCCGTAATAGTTTCTGGACACCGGCCATTGTCCACAAATTGCTACGCCCGTAATAGTTTCTGGACACCGGCCACTGTCCACAAATTGCTTCGCCGAAGTAGTTTCTGGACACCGGCCACTGTCCACAAATTGCTTCGCCGAAGTAGTTTCTGGACACCGGCCACTGTCCACAAATTGCTTCGCCGAAGTAGTTTCTGGACACCGGCCACTGTCCACAAATTGCTTCGCCCGCAATAGTTTCTGGACACCGGCCACTGTCCACAAATTGCTTCGCCCGCAATAGTTTCTTTACACCGGCCACTGTCCACAAATTGCTTCGCCGAAGTAGTTTCTGGACACCGGCCACTGTCCACAAATTGCTTCGCCCGCAATAGTTTCTGGACACCGGCCACTGTCCACAAATTGCTTCGCCCGCAATAGTTTCTGGACACCGGCCACTGTCCACAAATTGCTTCGCCCGCAATAGTTTCTTTACACCGGCCACTGTCCACAAATTGCTTCGCCGAAGTAGTTTCTGGACACCGGCCACTGTCCACAAATTGCTTCGCCCGCAATAGTTTCTTTACACCGGCCACTGTCCACAAATTGCTTCGCCGAAGTAGTTTCTGGACACCGGCCACTGTCCATAAATTGCTTAATGTCATGCACCTTTGTGGGGTGGGAAAGTTTTCAGTCCACCCTCGTCAACTCTGCCATGCAAATGATTACTTCCTCGGTCCTCGTTCATGAACTTGATCACTTATTCAACCAAGGGCTGGAGGTCAAGGTCTGCAGAAGCAAACATCGCTAAGTGCAAGTACGCGCAAAACTTTCTGAAAATCCCTTGTAATTTTAATTAAGTGCATTTTAATTGGCAGCCTTGGACTTCCTATAAAACCGACCGTCTAGGATGGCAGAGGCACCATTGTGTCTAGCGCCCTTTCCGCAAATCCACGCAAAATGATGCCAATCGAAGATGAACAGTTCGAAGAGGTCCTTAACCACACATTGCTGCACCTCGACCTGGAGACCGTCTACAGAATCGGCAAGACCGACGGCCACAAGCTCTCGACCATGGATGAAGACGCGCAGAAACGTGAGGCGAGACGCTGCGAGAGGGCGAAACTAAAGTCTCGCGACGGTGACACTGTCGAGATACATGACCAAGTGAGTATAGCCGACAATCACAGGTCCTCGTGTGCTCAGGAATGCTGTTCAGTTCTACAGGGATCACAAACTGCTGCTGATTCTGTTTCGTGTGCTTGCCGTCATGCCGATACTGCGGTCGTCGCCCGGGAGGATAACCTTCTCCTGGAAGTCGAGCGCCACCATATACGCGATGATCTTCTGGACCCTCATGACGAGCGTGGTCCTGTTCATCGGACGCGAGCGGATTCGAATCCTGTACACGACCAAGGACTTCGACGAGTACATTTACGCGATCCTCTTCGTAGTCTATCTGGTGCCACACTTTTGGATACCGTTCGTGGGATGGGGAGTCGCAGCCGAGGTGGCGAAGTACAAGACTTCGTGGGGAACTTTTCAGGTTTGAATGCTTGGAATCCTCCTTTGGACGTCACTAGTGAGTGTTTTTGACATTTGCAGTTGCGGTTCTACAAGATCACCGGCACGTCGTTGCAGTTCCCAAACCTGAAGTCCCTGATTGTGATTATTTCGATTGCGTGCCTCTTGTGCGCGGTGCTCTTCCTGTGGCTGCTGAGCATTCTTTTGGACGGTAAGTGCATTCGAATCCCGCGCTAAAGTGATACCCCTTGAATCCTGCAGGATATCCACTGTGGCACACACTGGCCTACTACCACATAATAACCATGATCAACATGAACTGCGCCCTGTGGTACATCAACTCGCGCGCCATTCAGGCGGCTTCCCACTCTCTGGCCAGGTGCTTCAAGGCTGTAAGTCGTTTACTCGTTTGCAATTTCTCACCATTTCTCGCCCTTTACTCGTTTGCAATTTCTCATACTTCTCCTCGAAGGATGTGTCGAAAGAGTGCAGCGCCACCATAATCTCGCAATACCGGTTCCTCTGGCTGAACTTGAGTGAGCTGCTCCAGTCGCTGGGCAATGCCTACGCGAGGACCTACTCAACGTACTGCATATTCCTGTAAGCCCTCGCCACAAGCCCTTCGCCATGCATCTCAGTCTTCCCTTGCAGGTTTGTGAACATATCCATCGCAGTGTACGCAGCGATTGCAGAGATCTTCGACAAAATGGACGGTTTCAGCATTTCGTACAAGGAAATGGGCTTCATAGTGGACGCAGTGTACTGCTCCGGGCTGTTGTTCATCTTCTGCGATTGCTCGCACAATGCCACGCTGGTCGTGTCGAAGGGCGTTCAGGAGACCCTCCTCTCCATCGACCTTGGCACCGTGAACATACAAGCGCAGAAGGAAATCGATTTATTCATCATCGCAATCGAAATGAACCCAGCCATAGTCAGCTTAAAGGGTTACGTCAACGTTAACAGGGAACTCCTGACGTCTGTAAGGTTCCGTCACATCAAACATCCACCGATTCGGCCTAATTTAGTCCTCCTTTTCAGTCGATATCAACCATCACCATTTACCTGCTCGTGCTAATGCAGTTTAGATTCTCTTTGGACCGGGACGAGGAGTGACTCTGAGACATTCGTTCACGCCTTTTGTAAATATCGCAGCACGATTCAGTTCGGTTCACGTTCACACAGCACAGGGCACCTAGTTAGTTTAGACCAACAGCTCGGCGACAGCAGTCGCACGATGTATCAGATAACCGAAGAGGAGTTCAACAATGCCATGGACAATTGCATGCTCAACGATGACATGGAGAAGGTGATTAGAGCCTCGAAGCACGAGATCTACGACAAGGGCATTTCGCCAGAGATGCTGCAACGGAAGCGGGAGAAGGCCTTGCGCGACCAGCTCAAATCAACCGACGGCAGGACGGCGGAAATTCACGATCAGGTCTGTAATTGTGTGAATGTTTTGTGTCTATGTCCATTTTACGAGTGTTACGAGCTAAGTCTATACTGGTTAAGTGTCCAAAATGTGTTTAAATTTAAATCCTGGGCTTGCGAGGGAACTTTGATGGATTTAGTTCCATTAAGTGGGATTCGGTAACTTGATGTCCATTTGTGAGCCTCAGAGAGAGAGATGATGGCGATAAAAGAGAACACCTCCTGGCCACCAAATGGTCAGATAAATTAAATGCCAGAACAATGTCTTCTAAATGTCGAGATTAGAATTTCAAAATTCCCCATAGTTATCTAGTGCTGCTTACTAAGAACTTCGAGTTCTTTGCTGTAAATTGGCGAAATTGCTTTAATGGCAGCTTCCCTGTCAATGGGGAAAAACCCACATTCGCACGCGTATAGTTGCAAGAGTACTTAAAGATCTCGACGTGCACAAATCCGCTAGCCCGAATGGTAATACTGAAGAGGGTTCTTCGCTGGCAAAACCAATGCGTAAGCTTTTTCATCTATACTACTCTACAGGTCTAGCTAGAAAACAGCCCGCCCTTAAAATGGGCGAATCTTTGTTTTTTTTTTTGTACCGACTTCGTACTTATGAAATGTCTTGAGAATCGCCGCAGTTGGTGAGGTGATTTGATGGCTTCTCTCACTGAAAATTGGAATCAATCTTTGCACAATACAGGCATAAACAAGATAGTTGCGCTTGATATTTCTAAGGCATGTGTCAGAGTTTTGCCACCAAGCACTTCTCAATTCTGCTTTACCACACGCAGTCGGAGTTTGGTAATTTTATATCTCCGTCTTGTTTTCTATGGAAAACTTTAGGGTTGATATGGATATGTGCAATGTTCGTGGGCTAAGAGTGAATCTCTTCGCTGCGTATGTCCACTTATTTTTATATGAACCAGCTGTCTTGGCACTAAGTGAAACCCAGGTAGGTGAGAATACCGAAATATCGGATTTGACCCTGCCCGGATATTACTTGCGTGCCGCTTTTCTTTTTTCATCGCGGTCTCGCCATCTGCGTGCGTAGTGATGTAGCTTACCAACTTCAACCTCAATCTGGCCACTGTTCCAATCCGGAATTTAATTTTCTGTGGTTAAAAACTCCATGTCAGTAGCCATTTAATCCACTACTACTTTATTTACAGAAGTCCAAACTTGGATAGCAATTCGACTTTTAACGAATTTGATGCGCTATCCGATTCCATCTCAAGACTTGCCTGTATGCCTGTATCCTCGCACTGAAATTGCCATTGCGGGCGATTTCAATGTACACAATTCTAATTGGCTTCGACATTCAGGCCAGACAACACCCGAAGGAAGGTATGTCGAAATCTTTGCTGAGCTAAACAATCTGACACAGCTAGTAAATGAATACGACACACGAATACCTGACATCGCAGATCATTCCGCCAACACCCTGGACCTGTTTCTCACCTCCCACCCTGATAAATATTCTGTTGACATACTGTCGCCTCTAGGCTCGTCTGACCATTGTGTCATATCAGCTAATTTCTCGTTATCACCACACACAGTTAGAGAACAAATTCCTAAAAGAACAGTATGGCTGTACGAGAAAGCCGACGACTTGAAGAGGAATGTGCAGTGCCTAGCTTTGCCTCCTTTGGGGATGAAGACAACCTTAAGCTCTCAAGATAAAGCAGACAAGATAAATCAGTGAGGTATACAGCAAAGATAATGTTTCCCGTCGTTAAAGGATAGCGAGTGAAGTATGCGCGTTAGTTTTGAATCTTTGCAAGTTGTTTATGTTTCTGGAAATATTAAAGACGGCAATTTATTCCACAATCGAGTTGTGCGGCTGACAAACGAACTTCTAAATTCCACAGAGAGCCCGAATGAAGACTGTAAATAATAAGGGATGTGCAGAAGAAGCTGCACGTGTATTTCTATTGAACAGACCAACACTTGTGGTTAAAGTACCTGTATAGGAACACTAAGCATCCAACATTCCGGCGTGAAAACAATTGGCTGCATATTGTCTGATCACCTGTCAGTGCACATGCTTGTCGTTAGACACCGTCTAGCATACTTAAACAGGTGGACGGAGCTCTCGCCCAAACATTCGAGTTATATTCATCGCTTTGTATACTGTTGCAAAATCAGTAGGAGTGAACAACCGTTTGCAACATTTGAGGAATTTGAGACATCTTGCACCATCTTGCACTCAGCATCAGTAATCTGCTGGTTCAAGCGAAGCGAGCCAAACCGTCGGTTTCTTCTTCTTCTTCTTGGGTACGTTTTTATCCCGCTTCAAAGACAAGGGACAGTACTGTGTTCTTGACGCGTTGACCTCAACTTGGTTTCTTTCACTCCAGATGATGATGGAATTTATATACTTGACGTTGACCTGGATTGGATTTGAAAGTAATAGAGAAAAGGTGGTTGATAAATCTTAGAAACAGAGGGTCGGAGACACGACTGAACCCTGGGGTAAGCCAGCATTTGCTGAGTAATACAACCATCCAACACAACCTGTATTGATCGATTACTTCAAAAGTTTGCAATCCACATAGAGAAGGTTTTACCAACACGAAAAGCATAAAGCTTGTTTGCGCGAACTTTATGCCACACTCTATCGACGGCTTTTAAGATATCAAGGGCAACTATTTTGCTTTCACCGTTTTTATGGAAGCATTCCATCTTTCAGACAGATAGGCCATTAGATCTCCAATGGAACGTTGTTGCCTTCTTCCATTCGGCGGTGTAAACGTGTGAGCATCCTGGAAAGTGGATGTCTATTAAGAGTCGCTGAGCGTTTTTATCATTATCTTGTATATAGCCAGCAAGCATGTAGTCATTACTAATGAATCATCAGTCTCTCCCGTTTTGTTCATCTCTTTTTTTTCCTCATTTCAGTTCTATCGTGATCACAAGCTTTTGTTGAAATTATTTCTCTACCTTGGAGTGATGCCGGTGGTTCGTTCAGCTCCTGGCGTGGTAACGTTCAACTGGAAATCAGCCCAGATGGCTTACTCCATAATTCTGTACTGTTTCACCACCTCTTTGGTGTTAAGAGTCGGCTACGAACGTCTCATTATCCTGCTGACCACGAAGGAATTCGACGAGTACATCTATGCCATCATATTCATCACATTCTTGGTGCCGCACTTTTGGATTCCATTTGTCGGATGGGGTGTAGCCAATCAGGTGGCTACCTACAAGACAATGTGGGGTCACTTTCAGGTGCGAAACGTGCGTCCGTTTCTGTTCGATGGTTGAGTAATTCATTTCCAGGTGCGATACTACCGGGTCACTGGGGAGTCCCTAAGGTTTCCCAGACTCAGTCTCTTGATTCTGATACTGTTCATCGGGTGTGTCATCTTGGCCGTTCTCTTTCTCTACAGTCTGAGCAATTTATTAGAGGGTAAGTGTGTGCTTAAGGTATTTGAGAGAGAATTGTTGAACAATTCGTGGTTGCACATCTAGGTTTCCTCCTCTGGCACACCTTCGCTTACTTCCACATCATTACAATGATCAACATGAATGCCGCTCTCCTCTACATCAATGCCAAGGCCATTAAGGGTGCATCCAACAGTCTGTCGTCTTGCTTCAAAAACGTACGCACCCACACGTGTCCGAAGTCCACTTAATCTCATCTCCTTTTCATTTCTAAGGATATCAACATTGACTGCAACCCCACCATGGTGTCCGAGTATCGCATACTTTGGCTGAATCTGAGTGAAATCTTGCAGACTCTAGGCAATGCCTATGCAAGGACGTACACGACGTTTTGTTTATTCTTGTAAGACAGCAGCTCTTTTCCCGGACAAACTAACAAAACTAATTCCAGAGCCATCAACATCACCATTTCGGCGTACGGAGCGCTCTCGGAAATATTCGACAGCGGATTTTCCCTGAAGGTCTTCGGGATGCTGATCCTCACCGTTTACTCGGCAACGCTGCTCTTCATTGTATGCGACTGCGCCGACAAGGCAACCGAAGTGGTTGCTCAAGGTGTCCAGGACACCCTTCTTACCATCAATCTGCTGAAAGTGGAAATCCAAACGCAAAGAGAAGTCGACCATTTCATAGCTGCCATCGAAATGAATCCACCCGTCGTCAACATGCAGGGCTACGGTCGGATTAACAGAGAACTCCTAACTTCGGTAAGCCGATGGAACTACGTAGGCGTTCATTGCTAACACACTTCTCTTTCAGTTGATATCTAAAATTGCGGTTTACTTAATTGTCCTGCTGCAGTTCAAGTTGACGCTGGTGGCCCAGAAGGCATACGTGGCCAATATGGCAATGAATTGATTACAGCACGCATTTATAAAACCCATATTTATGTACATATCCACTTATGTATAAGACATCAATAAAATCACGAACTATTTACAACTTCAACCCATACTTGGACACCCATCCGAGCCCGGCGAGGGTGCCGCCTTTCGGCTTGTATTCGCAGCCAATCCAGTCGTTGTATCCTGATTCTTTAATTACGTCGAACACGTATCCATAGTCAAGTTCGCCGGGAACATCGGGTTCATGGCGATTTGGAACCTGAGCGATCTGTATGTGACCAATGTACGGCTGCAGCTCCTTGAATGAGTTCGAAACATTGCCGCGAATGTGCTGCAGATGGTACACGTCGACCATGAGTTTGATGCTGGGACTATTCACCTCGTTGAGGACGTCAATTGCTGTGGAAGGCGGAATTGGAAATGTTCAGAAATATGCGAGACCAGGTTATCGGCTCTTACCTGTGGTAAAGCAATCGAGGAAGTACCCAGGAACTGCGTATTTATTTATCGGCTCAATCAGGCCAATGATGTTCTCCTGTTCAAGGCGTTGTGCTGCGTACTTCAAATTGCTGACGTACGTTGTGTAGTGATCGGCAGGATTGGCTGTCCGCTTGCCAGACATAAGATGGATTCTAGGGAATTAAATGGAAAACGTGGCTTACTTGAATCTAAAATCGATTGTGTGTTGATGAGTCCTTCATCAGATTAACTGAGCCCTAAATCATTGAAATTCACGGAAATAGTAGGTTACACAAGAACTGGATGAACTAGACGAAGAAGCGGGATTTATACCACTTATAGACCAACTACTCACGACTAGAGTAATTAATGCTACTCTGGGAAACCCCTCCGCAAAAAGTTCGACCTGAAGAGGTACATCTCAAGGAGGAGTACAATTCCCTCTCCTCTGGAACCTGGCAGTGAACTGCTGCAAAACGATTGCCAATGCGAATGATGTCCTGTCGTAGTAGGAAAATATCCCCAAGTCTTAAACATGGTCTCAATCGAGTGTTAATGCTCAGAAGACCCAAATCGTCCGTATCGATAGATCCCCATTCCACACTAAAGGGCCGTTCTCGAATAAGGCTAAATATCTTATCCTTATCCTGGACAGCAGACTTAACTGGAAGCTCAATGCGGAAGAAAGAGTAAGGAAGGCAATTACGGCCTTATACATGAGAGAGAAAGCCATTGGTCACAATCGGGGTCTTCCACCTTATATGACACACTGGCTTTTTGTAGCTCTCATAAGACCCATCCTCTTATGCGGTGTGCTAGTGTGTTCAACGTCGGCTCTCACCTCAATAAATTAAGAAAGGATACGCCGTCCAGTGAAGCCTTTGGAACTACTCCTACTGATGCGCTAGAAATTCTCCTGAACCTTACCCACTTGGTAGGCAAACAGCAATTAACTGCGCAGTTCGTCTGAAGGCATGGTTTCAATGGCGTGACTTCATCTATGGATACGCCAAAAATTCTACACGAACAAAACCCGACCTCAATTCATTTAGACTACACCCCACCCCGACACTTCCCGAAGAACAACTGCGAAACCCTGATCCCGGACAGAAAACCTGTGGTACAGCGGCACCATTCCTTTTGGTACACCCATGATGGATCCAAGACGGATGATGGAGTACCGGTAAGCGGCGTTTTCTCGGAGGGTTTAATTCTGAACAAATCCATTCGTCTACCCAATCACTGCAACGTCTTCCAAACGGAAGTAACGGCGATCAGCGAAGCCTTGTCCTGGATAAGGTGGAACGTGATATCCGCCCGCGTTATCTGCATACTTACTGGATGCCTAGCAGCAATTAAATCCCTGGCATCGTTCCCTATAAACTCCCACATAATAATCGATCAAGTAGCCTGATCTCCCTAAAGAGATCTAAAATTAGCACTGCAGTGGGAATAATCATCGGACACTGCCTATTAGACCTTCACGCAAAAAGACTAGGATTATTCGCCAACGACTTCTGTAGAAGCTGCCCAGACGAAGAGCAGGAGGAAAACACCCAACAAACCCCAACCAGGAAAGCCACAACAGGCTCCTACTTAATCGACAATCTGAACGACGTCAGCAAAATAATAAAATCTGTTGAGCAAAACCAGCAGGCGGTCATAAAGCTCGGCAACCCCCTTTACATTTTAAACACCCGCGGTGGTACTTTTGGCTAAGTGCACCAATGCCACTACCTACCTACGTAGCACCAGATAACAACACCTCTTGGGGAAAGATCGTATTCTCCTCAGAACTCAGTTCGTGCAAGTTTGCTCCTAAATTGGCATTGTTCGCGACAGGCAAACACTAACCAGAACGGTCTTCCAATGACATTGCAACACTAGTCAGCATCTTAGGCATCTTGTCTGAGTAGTTCCACCTGGCAGGTAAACCGAGAGTATTTTCTGGGGAAGATGGCAATGTTCTGGCGGACAGCTGACAGTGGTTCTGGTTTGATAGCTCATCTTGAGCAATTGTACTTATGTCAGGTTAGGTTTGGTTAGGTTTGTGACTGTCACAGCTGAGACAGTTGTGACCCACTTAGATCCTGTTTGGATCCGTTGTGCTTTTACTATCCTGTGATTGATGCACCCATTGGTCTTTGGGTATACTGCCAAATCCGTGATGATGGAAGCAGCGTTAATGGCTCAAGGTGGGTAGCATGGAATATGGTTGTCAAGTTTCATGCTGGGAAGTTCGACAGATTTGGCTGTATCCAAGGCGGTGGATAGAGCTGATGGTATCCGGTTGTGAAGTCTTTGATGAGAGTTTTGACGTCATGAGCAATGATAGAGCCTCCAGTTGCAAATAGTTTCACATACAGCTTTGCTCTGGTGTACAAGATGTGCTCTTCTATGAGGCGAAGGCCAACCTCAGCCATGATGTTGCGAATTGGGCTGATTGGAAAAGCATTTAAGCTTCGTCGCACACCTTTGTGGTAAGGCGCCTTTAGGGTGTTTATGATTGTTTTCGAAGAGCTACCGTAGATAGCGAGGCTGCCAACATCTTCCAAGCACTGTTTCACGATATCACTCGACCATTCAAATCCCAAGGATGGCGACTGATTTTCACAGATCGCTCTAAATCACAGCACAGCACAACTTTCGCAAATGGATCTCTCTTAACTGGTATTTTGGACCTCGCCTGTTCCATCACTGTGGCGGAAAAAACGACCGTCCTGCAGGCGATAGCAACATCGTCCAAACTGAGCGACGGCTTCTTGATTTGTTCAGATAGCTTGTCTGTGCTTCATGCAATACTTAATCCAAACAACACCTCCACCAGCATTAACGAAATAAGGGACCAACCCATTAACTACAGTAATGTCGATTAATGGTTACAGGTAATGAGTACGCTGATAAAGCAGCGAAATCGGCTGAGCTCACTAAACCAGCCACATTACGTGAAATCGCTCGGAAAGTTATCCTTCTACAAATCAATCACAAACACCTATAAATCAAAATCGTCGTATCCAACGATGAACACTACCTTCGTCAGACTGAGGCTAGGGCACACCTCCCTCAGAAGACCTGCAGCTAGTGCTCTAATAATGATACACTGATTGCTGATTAGCCAGGGGAACTATCTGATACCTAAGAAGTACCTGTTCTAGCTAGTTCATCGGCTCTTTCATTGCCTGGAATATCACTATGCCCAGGGACCCAGCCCAGGGTAAGGTTGCATCTATCCGCTATCTCCCTGACAGATGGGCAGCAAAGTCTTACCATCGCTGATTTAGTTGATGGTGTGTTAAGAGCATTGATGGCCGTCTGTCTAACTATAGATAACCCGTCTATCGGATTCATTGACAGTAAGCGGGCAACCTCCTGGATAACTTTAACCTCTCGCTGGAATACAGCGCACTGATTAGGAAGTCGAATGGACAGAGTGAAGCAGATCTCCGAGCAGATCGCGGATACTCCAAGTTCGGTGCCGCCGTCCGTCCGTGTAGACTTCCAGATTGGCAGGTTAGTTTTGCTTAGTCCTCTCGATTTGGAATTGGTATTTTGCACCAAGATTCAACGTTTACAAATGGTGCTTCGGAATTCTCGCATTCTTGATCATTTCCACGTGACCTGAGCGGTTACACTCTCTCAACCTAATCGCTGCCTTAGTAGCTGTCACCTCACCGCATATGCCAATGGGAAGCAGTTGTAGCATGGTTTCGATGGCGACTTGGCGGCTAAAGGTGTGGATTGTGGAACGAAGTGCTCCCGTGATACAGATCTTTGGATTGTGCTTATCTTATTCAGATTTCCTGTGATTCTCTTCCGTGAATTTGCAAGCTAGTCATGTGTCTTAAAATCGTTCAAAATGTTATATCACTAAAATGCTAGTACTTCCTGCACTGCAACTGCTTGGCCAACGTAATGGTCTCATTCAGATTGCTTTTGAATTGTTCCTCCTGATTTGGCAAACTTGTTGGTCCGAAACAAAACTGCTCTCCACCGTCTGAAAACAAAAATTGCACTCATAATGAGACGATCCAATTGAAGATTAAAACGTACTCAAGGAAATATTGATGAGAGCCACTTCCACTCCTGCCTTTTTCCGCGAATCAGCCACTTTGTCAAGCAAATCCGCACTAGGGTAGCCAATTTCGATTCCACGAAAACCGGCTTTTCCAGCAGCAGCGATGCGATCCAACAAATTCGCACTGGTTTCGGCGAAAAGGAAATTCAAATTGGCACTAAACATAAATGGCTGCATTTTTGGGGACACTCGGTGCAGTCAACTTTCCAGAAATGGTTTCAATTTGGATTGCTTAAGGCACACAGCGCCAGCGACAAGGTCAATATCGTATCTTTAAACTGCAATATCACGTGAAATCAACGCAAGCAGGCTAAACTTGCACTTGTGGAGTCAACAAATTGTGTATTTTTGTTTTTATTTGGCGAAAATTGGTTTTGACAGCAGTCCAATCAGCTGGAGAAAGAGCTTTCCGTGGCCGTCGGATATGGCGGATAAAAGTTCGGATACAGATACACTTGTCAGACTTTCTCTTCTAATCAGCACAGAGCACTGAACTGAAGTAGAAAATCATGGAAATAATCAGTTTCATACAAATTGTCTTTTTTTCTCTTGTTTCCGACTGTCAGTCAAGTGTAATCAAGACAATTTGTAGACAAGTGTGAAGTACATTCGGTATTACCAGATTGAGATTTTTTTTTCTTTCATTAGCGACTGAAAAGCGCTTTAGATGTTAACACGAATGATAATGGGACGATTTTGTAATGTACAAGTAAATACTGATAATCTACTGAACTACAGTGGATCAAAAACAGTATGCAACAAAGATTTTCACATGGAATAATAAAACATAGAGTATATCACAAAATAGTTCATACATATGTATGTATTTTCAATGTCTAGTTTGTGCGAAAAATGCGATTAAAAAATTGAGAAATTTTTGATTTTTGATTGTGTCTTTTTAGACCCTGAATTCTTTTCCACAGCTGACTCTCGTAAGTTTTGCAGAGCTATAATATTATTCAGTGAAGCCTAATTTTCTTCAGCCCATTGAAGGCAAATGTTTAGTGCTTGGATTGCAGCCCCTGCTTTAATTTTTGGCAGTGGGGATTCTTTAACTACATTTTCGTCATCACTTTCAATTTCTTCGTCTCCCAAGTTGCTGCAAGTCGGTTCCAGATTGGTTTCATTTTTGCCAATCCAATCATTTATGTCCTCGGAACAGGGATAGCTCTTGAAGCAAATCATTTATCGATGATAATATTTCGCGGTCTATTAGGATTTGGTCCCTTATGACACTCAAAGGTAACAAATCATCTTCATTATAATCATTGCTCGAGTTCATCAAAGGGTTCCAGCACTTTTGTATTGCCGTAGACTGCACCTTGTCCCATGCATTAGCCAGGAGACATACGGCGTGTCTCAAATTAAATGCTTTTATTTTAGTCTCCAAATCTGACCCTTGACTAGCGACCAAATGTGCCAATAGACTTTTTGTAATTCAGTTTAGGCAAGTTGATCACATTTTGATCCATTGGTTGGAGAATAGCGGTGACTATCATTCCATCATCACTTTTCAGCTCGCCGTCCTTTGGATGACAAGTTGCGTTGTCCAACAGTAACAGAGCCCTCTTCTGAAGATTTCTAGAAACTGTCTTACCTAAATGAACTAAATGAATAACTACCCAGACATAGCAAAAATAAACAAGAAGGAAAATATGCAAATAGCGCACGAAAAAAGAGTTTATGAAACAATAGTTGCTCTCATCGAGTCACTTCTTTTTCGAGGAGTTGCAATTACTGAGGATTACTTGCAATTACTGAGGTAAGACTAAGGTAAGGTGTTGCTTTTATCGAGGAGTTGCACGTATCGAGAGTTGCTTTTATTGAGGTCGCACTGTATATAAAAAAAAGTCGGAAAATGAGGTCAAAGTTAAAATGGGACATCTCAACAAAACTCAACAAAAAAAAAGATGGTAATAAAAGATAAAAACTTATTAATATTTTGCTGGTAAGCCTTTTTGGTATGGATTCAAACAATTTTCTGCAGAAAGAAGGCTCTATCAGGTTCCATTTAGCTAGCAACGCCTTTTTTAAGTCGTTCCTATTTTTTTTATCGAATACTTCTTCAATTTTTCTTCGAGATGACACCACGGGCACGGTTGCCAACTGAAAAAAAAATGACCAAAATAAACGAATTCGTCACATTTATTTCAACATAACATACTGCACAGATCGCAATGTTATTATTACTATATATTAATAATAAAAAAAAAAACAGGTACAAACAAATTCACAAAGTACCTTATACAAAGGGTGATTTTTTTATAGCTATAGGAAAGTTTTTTAAAAAAAACACATAGAATTCAGAAAAATGCATGAAATCTTTAATTGAATCGATAGTACGGTCCATATAATTTAATGTTTGAAGATTATTTCATGCAAATGTTGACCTTGACTGCGCCTCAAATGGTCCATCCGCTTAGTCCAATTTTGGCATACTCTTTCCAACATCTCGGCCGGTATCTCACGAATAAATGCTTCAATGTTGTCTTCCAATGCGTCAATTGAAGCGGGCTTCTCTGTATAGACATGAGCTTTAACATAGCCCCACAAAAAATAGTCTAAGGGCCTTAAATCGCACGATCTAGGCGGCCAATTGACCGGTCCCGAACGTGAAATAAAATGTTCACCGAACTCGCCTCTCAATGAGTCCATTGTTGCGCGAGCTGTGTGGCATGTGACACCGTCTTGTTGAGACCACATGTCATGCAAGTCAAGCACTTGCATTTTGGGCAAAAAAAAAGTTGGATATCATCTCACGGTAGAGCTCACCATTCACAGTTACGTTACGATTCGCACCATCTTTGAAGAAGTACGGTCCAATGATGCCACCAGCCCATAAACCGCACCAAACTGTGACTTTTTCTGAATGCATTGGTAGCTCTTGCAATGCTTCTGGCTGATATTCACTCCAAAATCGACAATTCTGCTTACTTACGTACCCATTGAGCTTCGTCGCTGAACACAATTTTTCACTAAAAAAGTGGATCTTCGGCCAACTTTCCAAGAGCCCATTCACCAAAAATTTTACTTTGCGGTAGGTAGCGTTGTTCGTTTGTAAGACGATTCATGGTTAAATTATAGACCAAACTGAAGATGATTGACAGTGAAACAAAACACGAAACGTGCGTCAGCTGTTGAAACCAGTGTTGCCAAAAAGATAATAGCTAAAAAATCACCATTTAGATGAAGAATGGCGACTGTTTTGAACAGCTGCCATTGCCTCTGTCATGCTTGTGAAGTGGCGGCTGGTGGTGAGAAAGGAACTGCGTGATTAAAGACACACGGAGTTCAAGAAGCCATCCGAGACCAGAAGAGGACCTACGGAGACTGGATTCTCGTGGGAGACACTTCTTCTCGTGACCAGTACATTGAAGCGCGAATAACTTGCAAATTGGCTGTGCGAGCAGCTTAAGAGCAGTCCTAAAAAGAAGAAGTTCGGCGAAAAGTTGGCAAGTTGGCAATAGATCTGCGAAAGTTGTTCTGGCAGACCATTCGCCGACTCAGAGGAAGGAAATTCAACATCATCGAAGGAGTCAGGTCCAAGGATATTGTGTTGCTTTCCAATGAGGTAGACTTTTTTGCGCAGATAGAGCGGGCACTTTCTGGAGCTGCTCAATCGCGAACAGGGCACTGAGGAAGCCGGACGCATAGTCTTGAGTGGGGCGGAGAAAGTTATTTTGACGATTGAGTTGCTAAAAGTGGGCATATCCGTCGGTGTTGATGAAAATCGGCAGGAAATGCTTAAGGCCATGGGTAAAGAGTCAGTTTTATGGCTTTCTCGTGTCGTTAAGGTGGCCTGGGAACGCGGTCCGGCACCTGGCGTTTGGGGGGATTGTCCCTCTTTTCAAAACGGGGGACAGAAGAGATTGCTCCTACTACACCTTTCACCATGGGCTTTGGACTTCGCCAAGGATGCGGCCTGGATCCTCTCATTTTCCTTATATATATGGACTGATTGTTGCAGCGCAGCCGAGGCGAGAATTGTTTCACATTGGAAGAGTTGATGGTAAGCCTTTTTGCAGATGACTTAGTTATCCTCACATCCTCGACAGTGGGAACTCCAGCGTGCACTCGATAGGTTTGTGAGTGCAGATGCTGGGATGAAGGTTAAAGTGGACAAATCAGAGGTTATGGTAATTTCCAGAGCACTCTGCATGTTACTTGAACTTTCAAGAATCTCCGGGTATTTTTCACGAGTGATCGAAGGAGTATTGCTGAGCTTTCCTGTAGGATTGGATCAATTTTGAAACAGCTTGGAAGACCTGTAATCAGGAAGTCGCTGGGATAAAGCATGTACTAGAGATCTCCAGGCCACTCGATCCTCCGCCATCGACTCTAACTCATCTGGCGTTATGCCCAAGCACAAGCAGGCGAGGTTGCACTTGGTCCAACCATCTCGTCCTGGGTCTGACAAGCGATAGCTCCTGATGAGTTAGAGCGGAGGATCGAGTGCCCTTGAGATCTCTCGTGCGTGCATTACCCCGCGATGATGATGTATGGACCTGATAAACTAATGGAATCGCATTCAAGGAACGCCTCGAAAGTCGTGATGATGAGGACATTCGTGCTAAATGATTAAACCATCGAAGCATAGCAGTTTCCGTTCGAAGAAGCAGCTGCTCTACATTCATCCCGATTACGAAAGTCGTTTCACTTGAACGACACAAGGCGTTTTGAGAGTCGAGTCACTTTACAGGCGTTTAAGCATCGGTATTTCGAACCTTAATCGACTCGAGCTTATGTTCCACACACATTCTAAAGCTGCCATTCCAAAGCTTTCTGCTTAACTGGGGTAGTTTTCATAAATTCTACCGGAATACAAATTTTTAATTGTTGTTTTGTGGTGTTTGCTTGATTAAATTATTCGCGGAATTTAAAGTAAATATGGACGGCATTGCTAGTCTATTTATTGGATTAGTGAAGATAACGACTATCGAGAATTGCAGAAAAGGGAATTAATTAACATTCGAAGAAGTATTCGATTAAAATGCCATCCATTTGATTTACCAGATGCTAAGCAAAAGATATGCTTCCTTCCATCCAGTTTTGTTTGCATCCGTTTGAGAAAAACCCTTTTTTGATATTTGTTGCTAAATTTCTGTTTTCCTCCATCAGTTCAAGCAGTTTGTTTTGGGCTGGAAATGTTTACCCTTAAGATATAAATAATTGACACTAAATACATTTTACACCATTCCAGTTAAAACAGAAAAGAAAACTCACGTTTTTACTTGTTTTTCCACTAGAGTCGTTCACAAAATTCAAACCGCCTTCTTTTGTCGTGTTACTGGTCGTTTTGGTCTAGTATATCGACTTTCGGAATACCGATACACGACAAGTGTCACACAAAAAATACGTTCCACGTGGGCTTATCGCCAAAAGTCGTTTTATGGCGTAAAACGACTACTTTATCGACAATCGTAATACCGACATCACAGAGGCGTTTCGACACAAGTCGTTAAAGGACTTTCATAATCGGGGTGATTGAGTTCCTCGCGTACTGCCATGTTTCTCACCCTATCCAGCCGAGGAACTCCCACAACAACGTTTGTAGACTTACTTTATTGCTGGAAAGCCCACAAGGCAAGGCAGTGCCGCACAATACACGTTTTTAGTTTCACATACGCCCCAGTGTTCCTGAGTTAATAATTGATAAACCGCCCCATTGTCTTATATTCAGTTTAAAGAATAATATTTATTGTATAATAATAAAAAGTACATATCTTTGAAAATTAAAACTAATAACTATTTCATAATAATTTCAATAATAATAAAAAATAATCCTAAATCTTACCGTCCTAAGTTGTTGTTTTTTTTTTCTTCTTTATTTTTTCTTTATATCATTTTTAGTTTGTCTTTGAAATTTGATTACTTTTTTTAAAAATACATAAGTACATTATATCTGGTTTTTTGTTTTTATTTATTTTAAACGTTTTTTTTTTCTTCATTATTTGATTAAATTTCTTTGTAATACTTAGAATAACAATTTTTGTTTCATGTTTTTGTTTCCTTTACTGAAACAAAGGAGAAAAAAAAACCATAAATCATACAAAATGGTGAACAATGAGTGTGGTTAGATTTTGTTCGAGTTGAATAACTAAGAAAGAAAAGGGATGCACTTCATCTCAACTCCGGCGGGATGGGATGACATGTGAAAACAAAACGATAAATAATAGAATTCCCTTTGATTTGTTGTTTTTTTGTGTTTTATTCGAGATCATTTTTGGATTGAACATGTTTTTTTTGTTTCTCTTATTTGACTTATGTAAGTAAATGCAAATGTTTTGTTTTTTGTTTAAAGGGTGTTCTTATGTATTTTTTTGTTGGCATACACTACTACTGTAAAAGAACATAATTTTCTACTTAAAATAATCGACCACAACCGCAGGTTTTTTGTGTGTTTGTGTAATAGAAAAGCAATAAGAGATACAGAATTGTTTTGATTGTATTCACCTTAGAGTCTCACGTGTTCATGCTTAGAATGAAGATTTAGGAAACTTGCAATTTTCGTCTCATACGGAAAAGGAGAGAAAAACAAATCGATGCTTAACTCCTATTCACTACACCGTGCAAAATGTGAACTGCTTACGAATAATCTTAAGATCTGCTTGTAAAAAAAGAGAAAATAAATACATCTTGTCAGGAAATACATTTCTTTGTTTTAGTTCAAACTTAATATTGCTTAACAATTAGTTCTTCTTATTTTTCTTTTCTGTTAAAGATAACGAACTACGTTACGACTCCATACGACCTTGAGTCGTGTGGAGTACTCTCGTACGCTCTTTTTTGGGTGTTCAGTGTTTCAGTAATGAAAGGTGTACATGCTCGTTGATCTCCCAATGAATAATGTATAAGACATACCACATTTCGCAGCAACCTTGCGCAAGTCTCGGTTGTCACGAATTTCATAGCAACTGCTCTGCATGCTAATGCCACTATCTACTGAAGAGCTACTAAAATATGATGTTCTATTTAACCAGCTAGCCCTCCGTGATCACAAGAGCCACCGGAAGCTTATTAAATTCATGCAACTCTCTCTCTCTCTCTCTCTCTCTCTCTCCCCCCCTCCATGCTTCAACAATTGACAAGACAAACAAAATTAAATAAATGAACTAGATAAACGAACATGAATGCGCATTGGCCTTGTGTAAATGTTTCAATCTGGCTACAAACTGAAAGACGAAATGGAGATTGTAATGAGGTGAGTAAAGTAAACCTACTGAAACATGATGCAACTAAAAGATAACGATCAGTCTTATCATATGTGTACGAAACACACTCCTAAGTGGTAAAGTGAAAATGGTAAGCGCCCCATTCAAATGGAACGGACTCTGAGATGTGTTGGCAAAGGAGGCGAAAAATTCACCTGGACTGTTGACCTTTTCGTCCTTCTTGCCAGCACATATCGTTGACGAGCCGGACAGAATCTAGGCTCTAGAAGCAAACAGAGGCAGTCTGGCATGGAGAAATAAGAGACGCAATGAGACATTCAACTTCGGACAGAAAAATGAGAGAATAGTGGGATTCCCTTGTATTTCTCATTAATTTACAAAATCCACGGATCCACTTCCAGGGTGCTGTTCACAACACGTAGTCAGCGACACATCTTAGAAAAAAAAAAACGCTGTTCGATGAAATGAAGGGCCGCAAGGGAGGTAGAAGTTGGATATCTCGTTGCTCTCTTATTTCGGGACAGAATTTGAGGGTACAAAATTGAGTTCTGGAACAGACTCTGGAAGCAAACAGACGCAGACAGGCATGCAAACAGACGATCGCCTACCATTAATTTTACAGCAATTCCTTTCAAAGCTTAAAGCCCTCCGCTCCATTTAAGACGGAAGGACAATTTGGAAGCGTTTCATTTATTAGCCGTTTACTAATTTGGAAGTCATTTGGGCTGGTCTTTAAGAACAAGTTCACCGCCTTTACAACAAAATTTAAACAAAAAATCAATAAACCTCGAATAATATAGAATGCACGACTCAGTGAATGTCCGTACATTCTATATTATTCAAGGTTTATTCAGTTTTTAGTTTAAATTTTGTTATAAAGGCGTTGGACTTGCTCTTAAAGACCAACCCTCGCACGTGATGCCATCAGCTTCACTTTCGTTGCAGGCCTTGAGCTTTTGAAAGAAAAAATCTGCGTCGGTTTTTGCTTTGGATGGCGGTGGTGAACGAAGGAAGCACGAGATGAATCAAGGAGGAGACAGCACCACGAACTCTATAAGCTTGATGTAGTCCGGAAGGCAAAGGGTGTTTTAATTAACGTCAGACTAACAAAGAACTGCGTTATTCATGATCATTAATGCAGATATACGATTAGACGAACTGCATTACCTACTGTTCATAAACGTGAATAGCTCATCGATGTCGGATGCCATTTTTTTGTTGCAAAAAGGGTCGATTGGAAGAAAACTTTGTACTAAAGCAAGCCTGCAGACATTCTGCACCGTGTGTGTGTTCAAAAACGCATGGAAAAAGGAATGCGATTCTACTAGCGGAGACTTCCGACGTCTAACCCGTCCACCACACTGGCTCGGCCACAACGAGTGCATGGATATTAATGCTCCAGCTAGGTAGGGTGACTGTTTGCCTATGAGCCAGGCTTCACTTAGGCCATTCCGTTAAATGCTCCAGCTAAGACAGTCTTCGAAGATAAGCCTCTCGATTTAAGATGGATGACAGTTGGATTTTGAGGACTATAAGCAGAGTGCCCGGGACGGTCAATTATGGAAGACAGCTTTCACTCAGGCTCATATCCTTCCTGGGTCGCAGGCCCGATAAGTAAGTAAATTTAAACATAAATACGTCAAGAATAATACTCGTAACAAGCCATTGACTGAGCATCTTTTCTACATCATCTTGTTCTAGCGTCAATTCAATGTATGAGAAAATGTTCACTCCTTTTACAAAAGTCGTTTTACTCCTCGGCTAATGAAGCAACCCACAAAAGCGAGTTCATTTCCGACCTATGCACACTAATCCATCGTGGATGCAAAAGGTTTTGGCCTGGATAACTGGAAACACGGAATCCTGGGACTTAGGCGACTAATCTTCAGCTCAGACGGACGCCTCTATCTCCCCAACGTATGCAGATTAATCAGTCGCTGATGCAAGAGGTTTTGGCCAGAATAACTGGGAATACCGCAATCGGGAGCATTCATAAAAAACGGAATCTTTAGCTCAGACGGACGACTTCCCTTTATGGATCCCTTCATAAATGGGTTTCGTAAAAATAAAGTCGAATTGCGTTTGCTTTTCTTCATCACTGTTCATGAACTGGGCCTAGCCTCAACTGCAACCACATGTCTTGTTCTTTCATGAGTTGCGACTGGCAACGTTTGAGATGCTTTTTCTAAACAGATGTCGTGCAAGATCATCATCTTCTGACCCGCATGATGCACTAAAGTAAAGCACGCACTAGAGATCTGCAGGTCATTCGATCTTCCGCCACCGACTCGACCGACGAACTTATCAGGAGTTAGGCCCAGGCGAGTTTTTCGACTTGATCCAACCACCTCGTCCTGGGTGTGCCAAGAGGTCGACTACCTGATGGAGTCGCATTTAAGGCACGCCTTGGAAGTCGTGATGATGGGGACACGTACCACGTGCCCAAACCATCGAAAGAAGAGTCACAGACCAAACAACAGATGCACGCCCAGGTGTTAGTATACGTTGATGAACGCATTGAGCCGTCAATTCGGCGCTTGCCTGAATTGACACGGGGTTGACAACGGCGGTGAACGAGTCCTCACAAGTGGGCAAACTAAATTGACGTCTTGGACAGAGCGTCGAAATGACTTCAAGGTATTGTATGACGAATTCCGTCGTCTATCTCGGCTCCGAGAGCGAAAAGAGCTAAAAACATCAAACGAAGACTGAAAAGGAAATTGAGCGCATGGACACTAACGAAAGCGGACGAGGAGATTCTTGGTCGCTACGAGAGGTGAATCCTTCGTGTTATCTTGGGTCCCGTATGTACTGATGGTGTTCGGAGAATGAGAACGGTACAGCTACATCGATCTGTTCAAACGAGTTCGAGTCTCTCGTCTCAGTTGGCTAGGTCATATAGAGCGAATGGGAACGGACACTAATGCTCCGACCCGGTAAGTCTTCGACTCCAACCTCGAGGAACAACGCGATGAAGGAAGACCACGCCTCCGACCGGACCGGACCGGACCGGACCTCAATCAGCTGAACGTGCGAAGCTGGAAGCAACGAGCTCAAGACCACACTAGATGGAGAAGCATGTTGGCTGATGGCCAGATCCACCTTGGACTGTAGCGCCTGCCAAGGAAGGAATGGGAAGGAAGACTTTATACAAGACATTCATCAGGACAGACCTGCTAGGGTAGGTCAGTGGACAGGCGCGCAAGGCAGGTCTCACCCAGACTTACTGTCTCTGCACCGTTGACAGAGGAAGAAGTTCTTGGGAAAAACTTTTGCGGGCGATCTTTTGTCCTGATGGCATCTTAGGGAGAAGACTTAACCACGTACAACGACAAAGCGTCTTCAGATAGAACGCGATATTTTGTCCCGATGGCATCTTATGGAGAAGACTGGGCGTGGTTATACAACAACAAAGCGTCTGCAGATAGAACGCTTAAGTGGGCTGAGCCATGTAGAGCCCTAAACACGGCCGCAAGAGTATTCGACTCTGGACATGTTGGGACAACGCAAAAGACGATGCCCGGGTCTATGATGATCCAAACAAACGTCGAAGGCCTGGACAGAGATCGCGGCGCTAGCTGGAGATGATTGTTAACTGACGCTTAATGGAGCGGCAACCAAATTAAGAAGAGCAATCAAAGATGTTAACAGCCTCCCCCAAGGCCTCCACTTTGATTAAATGACTAAAACAACGCGAATTATTGTCACGCGGGGCTTAAAGACGGCGTTGGCTGAAACGTCACGTGAAAAAAAGCAGAGGCTGGGTTCGTGAACGCAGTATTAGCGCAGTACTGCAACGTCAAGCGTTCTTAATTGCAAACATTTGACAGTGAAGCAATGCATCGCGTTCTAAAACGTGAAGTGAAACGACTTTCGTAATTGGCTGTGATTGTGTTTCCGGCAAAGTATTACAAAGCTTCACTGAATGCAATCAAAAAAAAAAACGAATGAACGACGTACATTTCATTACTGAACCTAGGAGAAGCGAAATAAAAGTTGTACATACGCTTATTATCACTTATTTTGTATTCTCACTACAATAGAAAAATTATTATTTGTTTAAAAAAAAAAAAAGAAGAAAACTTACAAAAAATCGTTAAATAATTTTTTTTTTTTTCGTTTCTAACTTAACAATTAAAATTAGAAGGAAGAAGAATATTTGATGAGACATGTTCATGTGCTTAAATGCATACATTTCCATTCTTAGTTATGTCATTTCTGCCTTTTTTCTTGCTCGCTAGAGTTTTCGTATTTTTTGTTTTCTTATTTTTTTGTGTAGATTCTTAAAAAGCTTATTAGTTAAATTATTTAATATTTAAACCTATAATTAACAGATGAATAATTTTGTTGTTAATTTGTTTGTTGTTGTTTTTTTTTTTTGTGAAATTTAATGTTTTCAAGGAGAATTATTATCATTTTCATTTTTAGACTCGGTTTAGACACTAGAAATATAACACTTCCACGTTGTTGTTGAAAAATATATCGCTTTTGAATTGGTGATCGTTCAAATTGAGGGGAGGGTGATGGGGGAGAGAGAGTTACAGAGAGGGGTTCACTCAGCTCAACACGTAGTTTCGAGCATCGAATCGAGATTGGTTGGGTTCACCACCTTCGGTTGCGGATGATGCAGGGGTTGCTGGAGCTGCTGCTGTTGCTGGGACTGGGCCGCCGCAGCAGCTTTCTTCGCCTCGCTGCAACGGAATTGCCGGAGATAATCGCTGAAGTCGGCACCAGTGGTGGTGGCCGTTATGACTGCAGCACTTCCTGCCTGAGTCTTTCGCATCTGCTCGGACAGTCGTCGTATGTTCAGTTGCAGTTCGTCGTCGCGTTGCGATATTGAGGAGAAGCTGTGGCGCGCTTGCAGTAGATTCGGATTGACGACATCCAAGAAGCTACGCTGCGCTTGTTGTGATTGTTGCTGAGCGGGCTGCTGCTGCTGCTGCTGCTGCTGCGGTGGGACTTCCGCGGTGACAACCGTGGGCTTGATGCGCGCCGGCGATGTGGCCGGTGAACTGTTGCAAATAAAATGCGCTGGTAGCGGTGGCGGTGGTGTGGCAGTAAATGGTGGAGGTGGCGGTGAGAATTGACTCTCGGGCGCTTTCAGAAAGGGCGAAGAGGGAGCCGATACGGGTGGTTGCAAGTCATCCTCGATGAGCAGCGGCGATTTGCAGCGTTGCAACTTGGGCCGGTGGCTTTTCGTGTTCTCGCCACCGCCCAGCTCGAATTTCGTCGCGGAAAATGACTTGGCCTGTCGGAAGATCTCTTGTTTTGGCGATTTTTTGACGTTCGTTACCCTCGGACCGCCATTGGCGGAATCGGGTGGCTTGCGCCAAATCCATGGATCGTTAGCCAGCGGCTCAAGGTTACCCCGGCTCAGCGAACGAGTCTCCTTCGACATTTTCTGAAGATTGTGTCTTTTGTGCAACGAATTCACCTTACAATCGTCCAGATCGGACATTTTCAACCACGGATCAGATGGTACGTAGACCAGGCAGCCGGTGCTCTTGTTGTTCGTTTGGTTGTACGAGAACTTTGTGTCGAAGTCCGTGATGTTCGGGGACGTCTGTTCGCTTCTGGATGTTTTGTGCTTTTTCCTCACACCCGTGCCGGAATTTCTGCTGCTTTTCACTTCGCGGATCGCATCGCGGACACTCAACTCGGGTGCCGGCATTGTGATTCCGTTCTCGATTTCGAAATCCTCGTTGGGTGACACCTTGACGGACACGATGTCATTCTCGTCGGACACCATGATTGCATGCTGATGCCGGACCGGTGGACGAGGCGAGAGACTCCTTGTTGTCCGCAGTTGCTTCGTCGGCTTGGATTCGCCCAACGAATTGGATTTCTCCAGCGCCATCTTGCTCGTCGCCACGACCACCTCCTTCGGCTTTATCTCCGTAAGGCCAAGCTTCCGCATGTCCAAATTCGGACTTGTGGCTGCATTTCGAGTGGCCACAACGCGCCGCGGGCTCGGATTTACTCGACCACCACTCGATTTCTTAAGTTCATCACATTGCTGCTTTATCAGTTCGTTTCCGGTCGCAATGCCAACGTCTTTCGATTGTACTCGCCCCGGACTGGTGGTCGCATCGCAGCTCTGCTTCTTTGTCGCTGTCACTTTTCTGTCGCACACGCTGGACCCGCAACTTCCCGGCCCGCCAACCAGGCCGTTGGCCCCGTTCAATTTGAGCGATTTCAACGAGCTATAACGATGTCCAATGCCCGTGGTGGCGCCGGCCATGGAAGTGTTACATGTGCACTTCAAGGCGCAGTCCATCTGCTTCTGTTGGCCGCCCTGATGGTTGCCACTACAAGTATTGTTGCTCGTCGGTGACGTCGTCATACTGTTGCTACCGAAACGACCGGGATGAAATATTTTACTACTACTACTAATATGGTGTGGGGAGAACGATTCGTCTGGATGATTGCCAGTGCTACAAATGGAAAGTTGCTCCGCTGAGGTTCGCTGCTTCGTATTGGTATTGGGTGATGTTGATGAAAATTTATTATTCAATGAGGAAGACGCATATGATGATAAGCGATGTCCTTGGCTCTCGGCCCTTTCCAAGCGAGCGGCTGCTGATTGATTGAAAAGAGAGATTTCGATTATTTCAAGGGAACACTGGTTTGGCGAGGAGGAAACTTACCAGTTGCAGCGCTTTTAAGTGAAAGGTATGGTGCTGCGTTTTTGGCACAAGAGCCGGACCCTTTATGCTAGAGAAATTTTTCAGCGAGAGCTTTTGTAGAAACGGAACTAGAAGATGAAGCCGCTGCTTGAAAAATAGAACAGAATTGTTTCAAAATTACTTTGTGCCTCGAATCGGGAAAACTAATGTACATGTGATGAATATAAAGTGTGACCGAATTGAGGAGCAATTCGTTGCTAAAGTTTGTGCAAACCTCTTTGCATTTGAGTTTTGTTTTTGTGCGATTAACAGATCGTTTTTTTTTTTTTTTGGTGCATTATTGTGCGACATTTAACTTGCCACCACCACGTACCGCACATTCACAATCCGGACAAAAAGGTCCAGTCAGTCGGCGAAATAAGCAGGATTTAGTCAAACGGTAGCGAGGCGCTCCTACGAAATTGCTCGTGTTTTTTGAGGTTTCCTGAAGTTTTGCGGTTAAGTCAGGAAATTGAAGCTGTTGCTGCTGTTTAGATGGAATTGTTCGTAAGATTCGCTACAACCTAAGGGGGCAGAAAATTAGAATACAATTGCGTGACTGCATCTCTGACGGAGTAAGCTACATTGTGCAAGCGGGGGGACAGAGAAAACAAAATCCAGTTGCGTGAGACATTGTGAGGCAGGAGGGATGAAAATAATGATTAATGGAAGCACTAGTCGAGACACAGCATGTTAGGGTTAAAATTAAACAGTGCCGCAAGAATGAAAGCTATTTTTGTTTACAACATCAACACAATTTGTACGCTTTCCAACGGCAGACTCCAACGCAAAGGAAGACTGTCGGATTGTTGGCAAATTTATTTACGGCGAGTACGAAGGCCAAAGGCGCACTACACGAGGTGTTTAATGCGATGCTTTACCATCCCTGAACGTACAAAAAATATGCACTTGCAGCATTTCTAGACATCGAGGGAACCTTATCAAGAATGCTCTTGAAAAGGCCAAATTTGAGCAATCATTGACTACAGTGGTAGTAAGTCTGCTCAGCAAAAGAATTATAAATGCAACCTTGGGAATCATAGCCAGAAGCAGGATGGAGGAGACCCTGTGTGATATCATCGAATGGAGTCTAAGCTGATCTGACTAAAGAGTGGTGCCAGTCAGCTGGGCTAAATCGAAATCCGGCAAAAACCACTATAGTACCTTTCACAAGAAAACACAAACTAGAACGACTAAAACATATACAAGAACTATACGGGAACTATATACTGTCGGTTGAACAATATGTTAAAGCCAATAGCAAATCATTTTGGCAATTCATAAATTCCAAAAGATATTCTGTGGGAATTCCTAATTTAATGCACTTCAAGGCAGATGAGTCAGTCAGACACATCGACTCAACTCTTGAATTATTTGCAAACTTCTTTCAATCCACATTTACCAAGTCAAACCACAACAACCTTACTCCTTATAGCTTCCCTAGCCCTGTTGACATTGGTTCATTATCTTTGAACCCTACTGACGTCATCCTTGCACTTCACAGTTTAAAAGCGGACTCCAGTTATGGAGTGAATGGTATAATAATAATAATAATAATAATATGGGTGGCGCTACAGCCCGTAGAGGGCCAGGGCCTAGCTTCTCAGCAACCACTCGTGTTGTGCGTGCTACTGTTCTATCACGAGTGGAAGGGACCTACAGTTTAATGCCGACTCCGAACGGCCAAGTTTGAGAAGCTTTTTCCAGACAGTTATACTCTTTGAGCATTGTCAGTGACTCGAAAGAGGTGGGGCCGTGAAAAGTATTTCTTGTCGTACCAGGAATCGAACCTAGACAGCTAGGTCCAAGTGCGTAGGAGTCGACGCGTGAAGTGAATGGTATACCACCCATTATTCTTAAATACTGTGCTGATTCACTGCACAGCCGTCTATTATACATTTTTAATCTTTCGTTATCAGAAGGTATTTTTCTAGATGAGTGCAAAGATTCATTCTTAATTCCCATTCACAAATCCGGCTCTAAAAATAATATTGAAAATTATAGAGGTATATGCAAACTCTCCGCGATTCCTAAACTATTTGAAAGTATAGTAAAGAATAAAACTGAATTCTTAATCAAAGGCCACATTTCGGAAGCGCAGCATGGCTTTATATCTGGACGTTCAACTTCTACTAACTTATTAATTTATACGTCCTTCGTCATTAATGAAATAGAAAATAAAAAACAGGTTGATGCAATTTATACAGATTTCAGTAAGGCATTTGATTCGGTCAACCACACACTATTGATAAACAAAATGAATGCATTTGAGCTCCATTCCCATTTCTTAAGTTGGATATCTTCTTGCCTCTTAAATAGAAGCCTAAGAGTTAAAATTGGAAACTCCTTATCAAAGCCAATTACATGTAGCTCGGGGGTACCGCAAGGCAGTCACCTAAGTCCTCTATTATTTGTTATATTCATCAATGCTATTACTTTTTTCAATCAAACACAGTCAATCTTTGCTATATGCTGATGATATGAAAATATTCAAAAGTATTCAGGATGTCAACGATTGTCTTCTGTTACAGGCGGATATTTTTTATTTTTATTTTTTTTTTTTTTTCCTTCACAGAGTACACAAAACACTACGTTCTCTAAGTGTTAACTCTCAGTATCGCTTTATACAGCAGATTTTGCTGCGCGACTAAGTAAGGATCATCTACCGATTTTGCATCTCACAGATTACATCAAATAAACAGTATTAATTATAGCATAGTGAATGGATCAATTTATTAAACTCCAATCGAGACAAGCCAAAATCAATTTCGCTGCAAAGTTCATCATTCATTAAAAAGTGTTTATACACCTTGTAATAGGTTCATTACAACCATAGTTGGTTCTATGCCTCTTATCATATAGTAAATTTCTCATACGAAGAGATCTTTGGGGAGCATATATATTCATGAGAAAAAGTAAGTCTGGTGAATTTACACGGCAATTAATAATATCGCGGATGAACATGGCTGACGCTGCCTTACGCCTGAAACTTAAGGTTTGCAAGCCTATTATTTTACATCTATCGTCATATTTAGGGAGTTCTTCGAAGGAATACAATTTACGGACAGCATATCTCGTGAAATTTTGTTTGTACTCTTTCGAATCTGAGTTCTTGTGTATCATAGGGGTAATCCCAAATGATGGAAGAATATTCTAAATACGGTCTGACTACCGAACAATAGATGGACTTAAGACTAGTTATATCCCGAAAATCTCTACTATTTCTTTTCAGAAAACCTAACATAGCATTAGACTTCGCAATTGTATAATCATAATGTGATGCAAAATTTAAGTTTGTATCAAAAATTACACCCAGATATTTAACCTCTTCTAGGCGACTAAGTCTATGATCATTTATGAAATAATCATAGACAATCGGGGATGTAATTCGATATGCCGTAAAGATATTACAATTTTGAATATTCAGCTCTAGTCCATTGTGCTTGCACCATTCCACTAGTGCATGGATATCCAATTGGAAATTATTACAATCAGTTAAACTATTTATAGATAAATACAATTTAAAGCCGTCTGCGAATTTACAATATTTGAAAATTTCGTGAACATCGTTTATAAACAATAGAAAGAGTAATGGCCCCATATGGCTACCTTGTGGAACGCCCGATGTAACTTTTATTACTCGAGATCTAAAACTATCGATCATTACCAATTGCTTCCTGTCCATTAAGTAATTGGAAAACCACTCTAACATTGACGAATGGAATCCCAAAGACTTTAGTTTGTTTAAAAGCAAAGTGTGATGTACTTTATCGAATGCTTTCGAGAAATCCGTGTAAAGTACATCAACTTGTAATTGATTTTCTAAATTTGTATAAATGTAATTTGAAAATAATGATAAATTAGTTGTACAAGACCTGCCTTGCATAAAGCCATGCTGGTTATTAGAAATAATTTCTTTTACCATGAAATATAATTTTTCTTTTACAATACTTTCAAATAACTTTTTGCCTTAAACCGCTTTTATATATAGGCGTCAAAAAAGAATACTTCCATTAATTTAAAAATTCACCCATTTTTAGGGATTGATTAAAGATAATTCTTAGTGGACGATAAAGCGAATTCCAACTTTTTTTTTAAAATACCAGCCGGGACCCCATCGGGGCCTGGACTGTAATTTACTTTAAGATTAGTTAAGGCATTTATTACATCCTGATCCGTCAATTCCAATACACCTATATCCAGAACCTCGGGTATATTAGAGTAATGGTTCATCGTTGTCTGGACCGGAGACCCATTATAGACAGACTCAAAAAAGTTGGCAAATAGGTCACAGGTTTCATCCAAGTTTGTTAAAGTTACGTTACCAATTTCCATTATCTTGGGCAAGCCCAAGGAATTTCTTTTTGAATTAACGTAATTCCAAAATGATGCACCATTGTTCCTTACCGAAGTTTCTACGGACAAGATGTATTGTTTATATAAAAATCTATTCAAGAACTCATATTCTTTCCTGAATCTCAAAAACCGTTCACGATTTAAACTAGTTTTGTTTGAAACATACTTTGAATATGCTTTCCTTTTAATATTTCGTAGATTTACTAAGCTTTTGTTTGTCCATGGAATTCTAAATCGATTTCTATGACGGATATTAACAACATCCTGGAATGGTGCGAAAATAATAAACTTAAGCTTAATTTAAATAAATGCCATTAAATTTCTTTCACGAAACTGGTTTCTCCAATCCAATTTAATTATTCAATTGAAAATTCAAATCTTTCAAATATTAATAGTGTCAAAGACTTGGGTATTATGTTGAACTCCTCATTCACATTTCATACTCATATTGGTCATATATTAGCAAAAGCAAACTCAGCAATTGGCTTCATTAAGCGTAATACAAAAGGTTTCACTGATCCATTCGCGCTACTAGCACTCTATAATTCCCTTGTTCGACCTTTCCTCGAATATGCTATAGTAGTTTGGAACTCGGCGTTCATAACATTTTCCGATCGTATCGAAAAAGTTCAAAAGCGATTCACCAAGTACCATTTTTTTGCCCATCCCATAAAGCAAGGTGGCAACTGCTTGGCTTCAAATCCCTATCAACTAGACGCACCATCTATGATGTTATGTTTGTTAGGGATATACTTTGCAGTCATGTAAAATGTTCCTATCTCTTATCCATGATTCAATTTCATACGCCATCCAGGTCACTCCGCACTTGGAATATTTTATTTGAAAAGTTCCACAATACAGACTATGGCAGAAACGAACCACTAACGAGAACTATTCGAGCTTTCAATGAATATTCACATCATTTAGATTTGTGTCATACTAGACCGGTCGAAATATCTACGAGTCGTCATAGACAGTAAACTCATCTGGAAAAGATACGCAGAAGAGATCACCAGAAAGGCGGCGCATGCTTTAATGATTTGTAGACGCTTAGCAAGCAAATCCTGGGGTTGCAGTCCAAGCATCCTAAGATGGATGTATATAGCTACCGTTAGATCAACAATTACATATGGTGCAATAGCATGGTCCAAAAGAACCAACCTGATCACCGCAAGAGAGACACTCAACAAAGTTCATGATAACTTGCCCAACTGCCGCCATGGAGGTGCTACTGTAGCTGAGCCCACAACATCTGGTGGTCGCAGAATGTGCAAATAAAACAATCATGGGAATGGCAAAAGAAGAGACAGGTGCATTACATCGAGACCAAGAATTACCCAGAAGATTTCGATTACATTCATTTCCTGGCTCATATTCTGACCAGAGCCAGTCCTGAGTGCAGGGAAAGTCGACTTTGTATGTGCGTCGCAGCTGGATTGCTGGTGTCCTTGCGTCAGAAGGTTCTTAGTCATTCCTGCATACTTGAGCAATCACAAGCAATTTCCACACAATCGATGGAATCAACAAACAGAATGTAATCCAAAGTACGATTCATCATCGATCGTAGGACGTTCAACAATGTCCAATGTACAACCACAGAATCTCAACCTCAAATGCAACATAGAAAGTCGTAAAGAAGTCACTGGGAAGGTCGTTCTCAACCAAACCAGCAAATATGCTTTTACTGCATTCGTTAACCACATGTTTTCAAAACCAAACAAAACACATATTGTGGTAAAATAGCCCTATTCCCTTGTCGCATCTTCGCGTCGTTATCCCCTTTTCTACTATACTGTTGCCATGCGTTCTGTCTCAAGAAACTATAAACTAAAGAATAACACACTTGTGGTGGATGCCACTGCGACAAAAACAAAGGTTAACAAGCATTCAAGTCTAAAGCCAGCTAGGCGCTAGCTAGCTAGGCGTCTGAAAATGTTAATAGTGTTTATGGTCCTCATACTGCAACAGTATAACATGTGCAGCTGTGGTTGCGACGATTCCGTTCCAGTAATTTCGATGTCAAAGGTGTATCACGCTCTGCAAGGCCAATTGTCGAAAATGTCCACAAAATCATGGAAACGTCATGTAAGCAGTGTCTGGATTGTCCGGGAGCTAAACGTTGCACAAAAAACCATTTTAACAAGGCTGTCACCACACGAGGTAACGCCAAAGAACCTCATGCACCGAATTTCCATCAGCGATGACGAAAAGTGGATCACTTACGACAACGTCAAGCGATAAAGGTCGTGGTCGAATCGCGGTGAAACGGTGGCAGGAGTGATGGCCAGAAAAGGGCTGTTGTGTGTTTGATGGGATTTGAAGGGAATCAACTACAATGCGCTGGCATCCTGCGGCAAAAATCAATCAATTCGGACCTGTATTGTCAACAATTGGACCGCCTGACGAATTGTTTTCCGCCAGGACGCACACATCGTTAGCGATTCGCTGAAATCTCGGCAAGCTCGGTTGGATTCCAAGTGATTACCACCTGTTCCTGTCCGTGCGAACGGTTTTGCTGATGAAATGTTCGCCTCATGAGAGGCAACTCTCATCTGAAACACTGGAGCACCTTCTAGAAAATTGCCTATTGGCTATTACCAGAAAGAAGTTGAGTTTGTGGTGTCACTATGGGCTTTCGGGGGTCAACCTAACATAAACTTAAAAAGGGGAGCGTCCTAAAATTGTATGTGGTACTCTCTGAGGATTGTCAGTGATTTCCACGAGAGTGCACTCTAGAAGACATCAATTTTGCTAGTGCTTCTGCTGGATGATGAATGCTAAAGGGGAAAAAACTGCTTTCTCTGAATATATAACATACGAGGTTATGACATGTGGTGATGCATATACAAGACACAGTCTCTTACAAATTCACGTCGGATGATTAGATGTCATCGCAAACGACTTCTGCAGCAGCTGTGTGGATGAAATAGAGACAGAAAGTGTACAGCACCTCCTCTGCTCCTCTCCAGCCCTGATGTCTTGCAGACACAAAATCTTGGGGTCTATCACCTAAAAGATCCCTTTGGATCTACATGGCTATGGTGAGGCCTCTTCTATCATATGCCTCGGTCGTTTGGTGGAATAAGCTATCGCGTAAATACGTATGTAACTGCTGCTTTCACTATGCTTCAAAGAACGGTTTGTCTCGGCAGCATGGGGACCTTCCCTAGGACGCCTGGCTCTGCTCTTGATGCACTTCTGAATTCCCCCCTCCTCTAGATAACTACATCATGAGGTACAATCTCAAGGTCATCTTCCGTTTAAAAAGAAGTGGTCTTTGGTACAACTCGCGCTGGATTTTCAATGACTGCGCATCGCATTTCTTTTGACTACGGACTCATGGATATGCCTTCTGACGCAAGGACATCAGCAATCTAGCTGCGACGCACATACAAAGTCGACTTCCCCTGCACTCCGGACTGGCTCTGGACAGAATATGAGTCAGGAAAAGAATGGAGGCGGATCTCCACGGATGGCTCCAAGAACAATGAAGGATCTGGCGCTTTACCTAATTAGGTATATCTGCGTCGGTCTTCCAAGCGGAAACCTATGCGATCTTAATGGCCACGAACTATATTGTGAAGAACAGGTGGAAGGAAGGGGCGAAGTATTTGTGTTTGTAGCGACAGCCAAGCTGTGCTTAAGGCCCTACTCAACCCTTTAACCACTGCCAGGATAGTTCAAGAATGCAAGTCTTCTCTGAACTGGCAGGTTCTATGGCTCTCGGGCCACCACGGGATCACAGGAAATGAGATCGCCGATGAACTTGTTAGACAAGGATCAGAGGAGATACTCTTAGGACCCGAACCTGCGTTGGGACTACCCGCGTCCTCGGTTAGGGCTTCCATCGATGGCTGGGCATACTCTTAGGACCCGAACCTGCGTTGGGACTACCCGCGTCCTCGGTTAGGGCTTCCATCGATGGCTGGGCATCTCGAGAGCACAACCGGAGGTGGCATGACTCTCCAGGATGTAGACAAACCAAGCGCATGCTCCCTAATAGCTGTCAGAAATCCACGACATTCTTGTTATCTCTTAACAGAAAGACTGCAGACGACTTACCGGCGTACTAACGGGCCACTACACCTTCGCCAAACACCTACTTGTGCTTGGGCTAAGCGACGAAACCCTCTGCGACGCCTGTGAGGAAGACGACGACACTGCAGTGCACTTCCTCTGCCACTGTCCCGCCTTTGCTCGGATCAGGTGGCAGTTATTTGGTGCTGATGAGGTGAGATCTGATGATGTAGGCTCCTCATCATAGAAGCGCCTGCTGGTATTGCTCCGGAATACCATGAAATTTCAGCGAATGTAGATTGCTGCCTAGTAGTACAATGGACCAGTTTTTTTGAGTCTGAGTGCTCCAGTGTAGTGTTCAAAAACCTCCGATAAGAAAAACAAGGTCTAAGTGCTTCTCAACAGCCATCACAACCTATTCATCTGACATAGTAAAGAAATTAGAGCATTCCTGACACGGTGACAGAACTTCTGTTGGCATCAAAGAAGAGAAGACTTCATTGAATTTTTTACGAGTCCAAGAAGTTCAGCGAACTGTCCCAACTTCGTTTACAACAAACTTCACTTGAGTGTCATCACAATCTTTCAGTAAATCTTTTACAAAGAGAATCGAATATTTTCAACTTACCATCGTTTTCATCTTTTTCTTCCGTTGTAACACCAGCGGTGGTGGAAGTGTTTGTGTTCTTTAATTGTCATTTAACTAATTCTACGGTAAGAAATTTTTTAAGTCTTTCAAAATATTGCGAATGTAATTCTACATCATTATGACCAGCACCCTGTGAAATAGAACAAAAAAAAAATGCAAGGAATAAAAATCAAATTCATTACCTCTTATCGCGTAACAATGTCAAAAAATAAATGAAATTATGCTCACCTCAACCCACAAGGGTTCGACTGCTTTCGGGCACCTCTCATAGATCCCAATGCCGTGCGAGAAATCGATGACTTCATCGTCGGTGCCGTGTATAACAAGAACAGGAGATTTCACTTTAGAGACCTTATCAATACTAGAAAGAGAGAAAGAGAAAAGAAAACAAATAAATAATGCGTTAAAAGACACATAAGATGATGCAAGTTAATTGAATACAAAAGCCCATGGCATATTCATCACGCAGCCATTCGCACAACACGCTGAGAATGTATTGCTTGCTTTGCGATTATTCCCGTTGTTTTTAGTCTCAAATTGATTTAATTGATTGATTTATTTCAACCCTCAAACATCGGGGCCCCACAAAACTGTACCATTGTGTCGAAATTGCGAACACTTGAAGCAATTACAGTACCTCACAAAATTTACCATACACCAATCACTACTTCTACATACATGTGTGCTATTTTCGTGACGTCCACTATTTTTTTATTTTATTTTTATTTACTGAATGCATGTCTTTAACAAGAGCATATGTCAAATAAAGGCGGTTCACACGATCCAACATACCGGACAGACCTGGTCGGATGGATGTCGGACAGCCCGATGTCGTTTGCGTTCACACGATCAAACATATTCTCATACTGCATTTTACAAATGAATTTTAATGCCCGTTTCACAATGATGCGTTGGTGCGTCGCCTCATTTTTCGAACCACACAATACAATGGTTCCGTTCCATTGACTGCGTAGTGCTACGTTTTGACTTTTGTCAGAAAAATTAGTGTGGTGAGAACAACGTATTGTCACGTAAGCGACGTAATCTGTTACTAAAATGTTTCAACATTCCGAAACATAGGTGCTATTTGACATTTCCCTGCGTTTACTCCACATTTTCATTGGGCGCAAAAGAAAAAAAAACAGCTGATGGTGACACACTCATCTGTCAAAGCAAATGTCGTAACCAGCACGTAGTCGAGACAAAAACGCAGCATTGTGGAACGGGTACAGTGATGGTGAACGAGCGCAAGCAATAGAAAAGATTTTAGAAAAGAAGAATTTCCTTTTTGTATTCTTCACTCATGTCCCACACATGCTCCTATACATACATCTCAAAAAATTCTTTCCAAAATTGTACATTATCAAAAACAGTCATTTGTCACTTTTTAATTCTTTTGCGAACAACCTCACAGCTTAATTTCTTCAGATCAGTCAGACACCCATTCACACGATCAAATATGTCTGTCCAGCCACCGAAATATTGAAATCATTTGAAAACCATCCGAAATGGCCTTCAACCGTCGTTTCACACGATCAAATCTAAGGCAGACCAGGTCTGTCCGGTATGTTTGATCGTGTGAACGCCACTTTACACAGAAAAGCGACTTCATATCGGTACTTTTCGCATGAAGGACAAAACAACCCCTAAAATCAACAAACAAAATCATTAATTAATTATCCCTGATATTCTTCTGACAATTAATTCCAATTTAAACCCTTTATCCGTAGAACTTCAAAATCAAATCTATCTTCACACTTCCGCAGATATTGCAAAAATCCCAGGAACGATACACCATATTCATCGATTTCAAAGCCTTAAGGCTCAACTATAATGCGCATGAGCGAGCATGAGCTAGTGTCAAACGCGCATGAGTGAGTGAGCAAATACACCCAACCCCATGCGGCAACCTATAATGTCGTCCATGAAAGATTGCGAGCATTTCGTTAAGCATGTGCAAAACACAAATGTTTCGTTAAGCATGAGCTAGTGCGAAATGAATCGCACCGCGCATATGCAAATGTGACAGATAAAACACAGACAAGAAACAAAATTTGAAAAATGAGCAAATCAGTTGATATTCTGTTGGTATTCGTGCATACATACATACACATATAATTTAACACAACATTTTTCGGCTGAATGAAACAAAAAATTTTTGACATATGGACATGCGCGCAGATGCGAATTATGGGTAGGCATGATTTTTTTGCAAACATGACGAAACATTTCGTTGAAATTTGACACTAGCTCATGCTCGCTCATGCGCATTATAGTTGAGCCTTTACATGACCGCGTGCATAGAAACGAACTATAAACCGCCATTCATAGTTTTGACATTCACGGCAAACACGTCAGCTGTCATCAACTAACCGTCGTAATGAACTCACCGAGACTGTCAATGTCAAACTAGATTTTGGGCAAGGCGAAGCATGATTTGCATGCCGCAACTTCCACCGAAAAACATTGCATCTATGAACTAGTCTTTGTCAACTGATATTTGTCACACCTCATATTTGTTTACGTCTTTTCCAATTCCATTTCCTTCATTCTCCTATTTGTTTACGTTTTTACGACCAGTAGCGTCCTTTTCCAATTGTTAACTGTTATATCTGTTGGTTTTGCTGATAAGTGCGTAGATGTTAAGCAGAAATCAACTAAAGCAGCCCATACTCAATTCAATTCGATTGTAAACTGAGTTGTCAACTGAATTGATACTTGGCCACTCCAAATGCAGAAGAACTCATTGTAGGCGGTTAAAAACGTGCCGCATGTTTTCGTAGCGGATGACGTTTTTCCACTGAAGGCGTACATATTCAGGCCCCCAAATATCTCCACAGGATTTAAAATTCAACAAGTTCTTAAGTTCTGCTATCAGCAGATCAAACAACTCTATCCACAACTGCCTATTTCCACTTAAGCTTGTCCACCGACTTGCTCACACACGATTCAATCAAGTTGAAAGACTTGCTAGTCAACTTCAAAAAATCAAAATCTTTTGATTTTTTATCAACCAAATCTTCAACCGTCAAATCGATCAAATGACAAGGCCACACACGAGTTGATTTGGGGAAAAAACCGACTGAATTGACAACTGAGTTGAATCGTGTATGGAGTGCTTAATAGAGATATGCAACTTTCCAGCCAAAAATACCACGACCTACCGCAAAACACGCATACTTCTTTATTTGGAAGCTATATTTTACGCATATCATATTTTGGTCAGCTGTTTACCCCTTCATCATCATATTTTGCCCGTAGGAGTGTCAAATACATTTCCAATGTAGCACCTGCCCACGATCTGGAAACATTCCATGAGTGATGTTCGTCAAGCTTAGCAAAGTAAATACTATTAATATAACATGCGAAAAGGATGTTTCTTTCACAAGTTGCATTTTAAAATTAAAGCAACGTTTTACGAACTGTGTACAATGGATATGTAGGACAAATTTTCAAAAAATTAATTCTGCTGCAGCACCATTAATTCGAATTAATTAGCAAAATGAAGAGTAATCGATAGATATGCAATGTTAAAGTGACAGCACGAAATAATTCCAGGGAATTAAGTTGTTTTCTGTAAATTTATGTACATATATGTGTGAATTTGCAGATATTCTATTTCATCACCCTTACATTGTTATGAATTGTGAATGATTATTTACAAATTGAATTCAACCACAAAATCATATTGAAACCCTTTTGCTTTACCTATTTTCTAATATTTCAAAGGCAAAATATTGGAATTCAAATGTAACGTGTCAATGATCAGCGCATTCCAATATGCTTCCAGGTATATGAATGTACCTTCTGCACACAATCAGTGTTTTAAGCTCCTCCTCCTTTTTGGGGTGAAACATATGGATTTGAAATTACGCTCAAATAACGAGCGCTTTTTACAAAAATTGCTCTGCTTCACCTCATTATTTCGAAGGGGAAGACTTTCAACTGTTCGAAACGCCTCTCACGTATTCACAAACAAATTTCAGGGGCAAGAGACGAGGAAGTTGGATATCTCTGTTAGTTGACTACTGATGTTGAGTCAGTCTACGAAAGACGGTTTTAATTTTATTTAATAAAGCTTCGTTAAAATGTGTTTCATTTCTTTTATTTGTGGTCGTCTGGGAACGTTTCATAACTCGCGCTTTGATACCAACGGCGATGGTGACTGGACCAGTTTGAAAACCGGATAAAACGTATTAACTTTGCTTTCACTGGGATTCGAACCGGGGACCCTTCCCCCACAAGGTGCAGGCACTCAACCAATTGCGCCACCCAGCTGTTAGGCGAGCAGTAAATGAGGCATTTGCTACCATTGAGACGGAAGCTTAAATGGGTCGAACTGTCCTTAAGAAAGGACATACGATATCGACGTCTTTGACGGGTCACATGGATTCCAAACACGTCGACGTAGTCAGGGACTTAGTCTACCTCGGCTCCACAGTGCACCGTACTAGCCACAATCAGTACAGAGATCTTACCAACCGGCCTGAGGAGTCAAACAGACGACAGCTGCACCTTGAGTGGCGATCAAAAATTGAAAATAACGAACTTGGTGTCAGTAGGCAGCTAGTCAACATTATTTTGAGAGGCTTGTAGATTAAGTCTTAATTCCTCCCCGGCACGCAGCGCCACACAAAGAAGAATAATTTTGTTGCTTTTCTAATACAAATAATTTTTTGTTGGTGCAAAAAAAATGTCAACAGTTGTACTGATATTAACATGGTACGTTTCCAATTGGAATGTAGTGAGAATTTGCGAAGCAAACTCATACTTTGGGTTTTAATCACGGAAACGGCCAAGACTAAATTGACTAGACCACATCCAAAACATGGCTATCGTATGCGGGGCGATTTGACTTGAAACTCATTCAGACGAAGCGCTAATTCGATTAGCGCTGAACCCTTTACTTCCCGAAGTTCAATTTGAAAACATTAGTGGCGCACTAGAGTCAACCGAAATTATGGATGATTTTTTTTTTGTTTGCTGTTTTGGTTTTTCTTTTGATTGATTGATTATGGCTCTGTGTTAATTTAAGAGTCGTACATTTGCAGCCGATTTCATGTGAGGTGTCGTTTTCATGTATCTTTGTTCAATATTTGTAAAGGGTGTTTTTTTTTAGAGGTATAGAACTTTAAGTTGGCGACACTATTTTAACTGGCAGCCATTTTGTCAGCTATCAAGTGATTTATTTTTAGTTTGGTTTGGCATTTGTTGGTTAGCATAGCCATAGTTGGCATGGCAATGCGTAGATTCGGTGAATGGGCCCGAAACAAGATTGCCGTTGATCCCAATTTTCATACGCGAATTTTGTTTAGCGATGAAGCTCAATTTTGGTTAAATGGATACGTCAATAAACAAAACTGCCGTGTTTGGAGTGACGATAATCCTCAAGTGTATGTTGAGACACCCTCACATCCACAAAAACTGACTGTTTGGTGTGCTTTATGGGTTGGTGGAATAATTGGTCCGTACTTCCAATTATATCGATGCTGGCCAGAACGTTACATTCAATGGTAACCGCTATATAGCCATGATTACTGACTTTTTCGTGCAACAATTGAACAACCATGATGTGCAGGAGCTGTGGTTTCAACAAGACGGCGCAACATGTCACACAGATCGTGCCACAATTGATTTGGCTTGGTAGCCGCATAGTTGACCCGTGAATTGGCCTTCTAGATCGTGCGCTTGACTATTTTCTATAGGGATATGTGAAGTCGCCGCAGTCTATGCCGATAAGCCCGAAACGATTGACCACTTGGAGGACAACATTCGCCGCGTTATTGCCGATATACGACCACAAAAGTTGGGAAAAGTCATCGAAAATTGGAATTTGGACCAGATTAGACTACGTCCGAGCCAGCCGTGGCGGTCATATGCCAGAGATCATATTCAGTTTATAATGCCAGAAGATTATCTTTCGAATAAAGTAAGTCAGTTTAAAAACCATCATCTTTGTTTTATTCCATTTCAAACTTATATACCTCTAAAAAAAACACACCCTTTATTTGAGGCAGATGCAACGCCTTTATCAATACATACAAAGCCAAACAAAGTGTATATTGTAATCAATGGTATGCTAGCTACAGCACTGAATTATTATAAGAAAAACTCATGACAAAAAATGATGGTCAAGGCGTGCACCAATATTCCAAATCAAAAAAAAAAAAAAAAATGCAAATCCTTGCAAAAAAAGATCGATTGTCGAATGTGACTATTAAAAATTTAGCCTTAGTCCTGCCTTTTGTTGTCGAAAAATTGTCCCCAGCGACCAAGCTCATTTCAGTGAATGTATTAATAAACAAAACTGCTTATTCCAAGCACTTACACAACATTAAGCCAGAAGACAACATTAGACGTGTTATCAGCGAAATACCAGCCATACTCGGGAAACTGCTTAAAATTGGACTTACATTACTTCTCTCGTGGGAGAACAATAGTACGCACAACACGAGTGGTTGCTGAGCAGCTAGGCTCTGGTCCTCTACAGGCTGTACTCATCAACTCAAAAGTATAAATGTATACACTTTCGCAGTTTTCCCGCGTTTTTTTCAATAAACTAACCCTTTAACTTCTGAATTAGCTCAAAGACGTAGACCCGAGGACAAGTTCCCATTAGCTGTTATCTATTGAAGCTTACATTTCGTTATCGGTCACACAGTGTATCCATAATCCGCAGTTATAATAAAATTTGATTTCTCACAGAAATACGTGATAAGTACTTTTTGCTTGGCAGGCACACAGAAGGCAACTGTGCCTAGGGTGAAGTCACGCCGGATGCGACTTGTTTGCCCTTGACGCCACTGGACATGAACCATGCCCGTAAACATAAACGTAATATCTTGAAAATAAATCCAGTGGAAGCAATGACAAACTGTCTGCAGTTTCGTTTATTCGTTCCTCTGAGAACAAAGACTTCCAGTTGATGAGGAATCTAAGCAGAACATCTTCAAGACTCGGAATAATAAACATCGTACAACAAAATTAGTGATTCTACTAGCAATGTTGGCGTCATGGTGAGGTACGAGTATGCATGTCTGGACTCTGGATCAATCAAATCTAATAAAATGTTTCATGAAACAGTCTCAAAGCCAGACTGTGACAGACAGTAATTCCGCAATAGTATACTTCTCATAATGAACTAGTTTAAATGTAGCTCTGTGCTCCTACAATTGAGACACTGCCAAGTGCGTTGATTCATTAAAACATCTCTTGTGCAACGATTTAAAAAATGTATGAACATATAAATTCCGAGTCTTGGCTCGGCAAATCGACTACAGACCGTGCAGCACGGAGGTGTAAAATGCCGGCGCTATCATCTTATACGTATGGTCTGTAAAGTAGAGATGATGCAGCTGCAGAAGTTGTTGCAGGGCAGACCCAAACTTGAGGCATGAGTTCCAATGTCACAGTGCGCAGTGATAACGCCGATAAGAGCTCTGAGATTCATCCTACTCATTCTTATCAGGCTGCAAGCGTCTCGGATCGAGAGTCGACCATAGTGAAGCATCCTGTGCCACTGAGTTTTGTGTGGTTAAGATTCAGGTACATGGTTTGTAGTAGCGATAGGCATAGTAGAGCAAGCGTATTGAACTAATGCTCTTTCTAGCAAATCCGTCCCCTTCGCAATTGTCTGCAATGTCACAGTATTCCGGTATCCAAGTAAGTTGGATGCTCATACAACACTCGGCCATCTTGTTAAGACATAGGCGGCAATTCCAAGGAAGTCATTACATTAAATGTGACGACAGCCAGAGATTTTTCCGAACAGATTCTTATCGTCGTAATCGCCTGAGAGATGACTGCAGCGTTTTTCATGACAAAGTGGCTGCGATACACGAGGCGGCACTCACATTGAGGGACCAAAATGTAACCGGCGAATTAGACATTCTGACATCGAAGCTGGTTAGGCTGTGCCGGCTAGAGCATCAGTTGGTGATCTCAGTAATCCTCTGCTGGGTACCGGGGAGCTGACATTCAAGGAAACAAAAACAGTCTCGCGAAGAACTGTTCGGAGCTGGGAAAATCTCTAGCAATCTCGTAAGCGCACACACCGCGCAGCTCCATAAGGAAAACAAAATATAGAAGACAAAGCCCTGGATAGAGCCAGGAATCGCTGGCTTTGCCTGAGTAGTGGAGCTTCAGTAAGGACCGATGCTGAGCAACAAGAGATCCACATTGTTGATCGGCTTTAGTCGCAAGACCGAGCACCGACATGCAATGCGACTGAACATACCGCACGACTTTTGCAAAAGCTGCATAGATGAGGTAGAAATGAGAGAATCTATCCATCATCTGCTCTGCTAGTGTCCAGCCCTAGCACCTAAAAGCAGACAGAAGGAAAGTAGTTCTGCATATAACTAGAGAACTTAAGCGGTATTGAACTGGAAAACCTCATAAGATTCATTTACAAATCTGGCTGGCTTCTTTTTTAGACTACAGAAGGTCTCACGATGAGAGAGATGAATATCTCAACATGTTGGTCTAAGTGAGCCACTGCGACAAGGCTGTTAGTGCACGCAATTAACTACCTTATCTACCTAGAGTATTCGTCCGCACTCACGCATTCACCCATCTTCCACCCATCTCTAAGGATTCGAAGAGCACCAGTACGATCTGGAGGGGATGCCGGCTGCAAAATTCTTATCGAAGAGGAGCTTCGAGGATATTAGGGAGTCCCACATACGCACCGATTTCAATCTAATCGTCGTACTGGGCACTGGCTGCTATCTGTCTGTCGATTTAGTCTATCGGCGGCATGTAATCGAGTGGTTGCCAGCCGATATCTTTATCAAGAGCCGTCCACCAAGTCGCAACTCCATAGAGTAGTATGCATATACAGTAGTGCCTGCTGATGTGAATAACCTGCGAATGTGGTACAGTGGTGAGTGATTGTAGTCCCCATTTGCATCATATTGCCTTCTTGACTCTTTTGACACGCTTTTGGACCTTGGGTTTCCAGCTTAATCTAATGCGGAGTCATTCAGCTTTAGCGGAGTCTCGCACGTTGAGGGAGGATCAAAAGTAGGTATCTTGTATTTCCTGGTGAAGAGTAATGGCTTCGACACCTAGAACGCATTCCCTAGTTAAAAGAGGGTCGATTGTATAATATCTCTGATCGTGGATATGTATGCATCTCCCAGCAATAGGCAATGATGCTGCACCCAGTCCTTTCCAGGGTCAGCACTAAGCATACGCCCTGCGGAATGTTTAACAAATAGCAGATAAAGCTGAACAACAGTGGGAAATACGGCGTTACTCAGCTGCGCCATATCGCTGATACGCCAAACGAATTGCAAGCTTGATTTAGAGGAAAATATGGTCAAGTGTCAAGATTGGTAACAACTGACTAGCACTGCTGTACCGCTTTATGAATTTGAGAAATTTTTAGTCGTGAATCTGTGGACTGCGTCTGCCGTTTTGTGGATAGCTTTTTTCGACAAGGAAATGATTAGTTCCGAGAATATTTTAACTAGTTTCTGTGGAGATTATCCTCATGATAAACTCCGACAATTAATCATTTTCCAACACACGCCTTTCAGTGGCAGTGAACAAAATACTACGTCGTGCTGCGTTTGCTAAAAGTTTTGAGAAATGAGAGGATCGTAATAGAGTTTCAAACGTAAGACCAACGCGGTCAAAGAGACAGATACGTTCAACTTGTCTTACAAATTGACGATTTTCTTCCAAACTGAAGATGAGTATAGCAAGAAGTAATATGTATTTAATTTTGTTTATATGGGAATGGCAAAGGCCAAGACAAGTTACTTCTTAAAAATGCAAAAAAAAAATGAAGAAAATTAAGTTTTTTCCATTATTAGTACGAACAAACATTCCCATTAATAATTCCCCACAAAGTCGTTCAAGTGGCTGCATCGGCTGGCTTCACAGAAGCGCATTCTGTCACCTCAATTTTCCAAGACCTTGCTGATGGTTTCGGGCTGCAGCTCACCGATTGCTTGGATGATATTGGCCTTAAGTCCTTTAATCTTTTTTCGGATTGTTGACATAACAACGGTCATTAACGGTTTCCCACAAAAAAGGAGTCAAATCGAAGCTTCGAGGCGGCCCATCGACATCGCCAAGACGGCTGATAACACGATTTGGAAATTTGGTACTCAAAAGATCGATTATGGCATTGGCTGTGTAGCACGGCGCGCCATTCTTCATGAACCAGAGGTCGTAAAAATCTGTGAAAAAAAAAGTCAGTTAACATGGCTCTGTAACGCCCATCGTTGACCGAAACATTGGTCCCAGCCTCATTTTCGAAGAAGGCCACAGCAGCCACATTCTCATCTGAGTCTACCTCTGAGCCTAGCCTCTGTCCACTAGAATACTAATCTCACGCATACGCAGTCGGGGAAGGTGCCTGATTTCGGCCAACACGTCTTCTTTTAAAAAAAAACGCACTGTTTGGACACAGCAGTCATTTTGCAAATAAAGTTTCCCAACGTTGTTCAAGTGTAAAGCGACTGATTTCGTTCCGCGGGAAAACAGCTGTCAGTGTCAAAATATTCTATGATCAAAAAAAAAAAAAACACTAGATGGCCCACCCTGTATTTCAGTAGGTCCCTTCCACTCGCGAAAGGACAATAGGATACATAACACGATTGCGAGTTGTAGAACCAAGTCAAAACCAAGAAAAAGTCCTCCTTTGACATAGAGTATCTAATAAATTTGGTAATTTGTCTTGATCCCCGTCGTCCGTCATATCTCCGCGTGAGAATGGAACCACTATGTCAATATTGATGGCTTGATGCATGACCGATCATGTTTTCGTTTTCGTCAATTAGAGTCCATCCAAATCGGTGTCACTTTGAACGGTCGCAACGCGTGCAAGTTCAACAACTCCAATCAATTTGTGGTTTTGCGGGTGAATTATAACACCTTGCCTGCAAATATGTACAATAAAAGCTGATAATAATTCCCCGACGACTGGAGTCAGGCTTTTATGACACTTTGTGTAAATTTGCTGAGGATCTGCGCGTGTGAAATATCACGCCCGTTTACAAAATGTCATAACCGTTCAGTCTAAACAGGTTGAAAAATGGGTCATCAACCAGCTTGGATATCTGAAATGGGGATGGGTGCACGATAAGGCTTCTTAGAGAGACTCGTTTGGGATGGTATTCGGGATGATGTCTGTCATTTTCACATTCGACAAACGTGCGATGCATAATTTTCGCAGAAGTATTCGAAAAGTCATCGATTTTCTTTTAAAAACTAGTCTAGACAGCTGGAAAATGAGTAATCTTGTCTGTATCTGTCACTTGCAGGAGCAGGGAGCTTACTTCGTCCTGTTTTTCTCATGAAAGTGAATGCCAACTTGGGAACTGACAGTTCTTTTGTAAAGGATATGGCGGCCATCTGCTGCGTTATTTTGACACTGACAGCTGTTGAGACCAAGCCATATTGGACTCAGGGAAACTTAAATCAACTTAAACAGTCCAGCGAATGCAAGGAAGTGGTACACCGCCTGAATTCAGTGCATCGCTGGTGCTACCGTCTGCCAATACTAGCAATACAGAGGCACGAACCGAAAAATGTAGTCCCCGTGCTACCGGTCTTCTTCTTCTAACGCCGCTACTGTCCGGGGTGGCCTGAGACTCAACCAACTCCAGCTGGCACGATATTTAGCCTCCAATTACGAACGACAAGTTGGATGATGTGTAATTGTGTACGCTAGTGGTTTCGTGGCCGTCCTCTATTGATTGTTCCTCTAACGTGTAGTCGAATACTGTTCGGACTGGAACAGTGTTGTCCATAGCATATCCGTCTTAAGCGTTCATTGCGTAGTCGCCTGTCTGTACAGCCCATACGGTTCGTGGTTGAGAGGGCAGCTTCTCTGATGGCGTTTAGGCGACATTTCCACTGTTCGTCGATGATTTAGTCTGGCAGGGTTGGGCTCACAGGGATGTGCACAAAAATTTGCCCGATAAATGGCTGGCTTGCCATTAAATGCAATTATAAGTCAAGTTCCAAAACTCTAAAATCATTCATGGCACACCTTTTACTTTCGGTCCGTTACTATAGTTCAATGCAACGGTTTCCGGTATAATTTGTGCGAAATAACGGAAATTAATAATTTTGTTTACCACACTTGCCACACTTTGTGAGGCTGTGGCCAAAACTGGTGCACGGACAGCGTGAGGTGCTAATTGCATGCGTGGGATTGTCAGACTTCGATGCTGCTCTAATTAGCTCAGCAAACCAGTTGCCGATCGGGTGGCAGAAGTGACGGTTCGAAAAGAGTGAAACCAATTAACACCACGTTCCGTTTACCATAACTCGAAGCAGTCCGCGTGTGGATCTCGGGGCAATTCGAGAGGTCTCGACAGATCGTGTTAAGGAAGAGTTGGGAACTGTGCTCATTACCTGGTTATTGTGATTACCGTGGATGTGTGTAAAGAAAGTGGGTTGCGGTCAGAAACTCAATATCTGGCTTAACCGTGTCCGGTGGCATATGAACGTGTATAGCAGGCGGGTGTTGAAATGTTGCTTTGTTACATGGCTAATTCGTCGTAATTCTCGTTGTATCACTGAGGATGTTGTGACAGTGATTATTGCTTTTACAACATCCTGGCAGTCACAAACTTGGCCAAGTGTTATGGCTGTCTTTGAGAGGGAAATTTACATTCAAAATCGTCGAATGTGGTCGTTATCGGTAGCGACAGGTAGCTGTAACCGATATCCAGGCGCATAATGAAAATGAAAGTGAAAATGCAGTGAACTTAAGTAAAGGGTGTTTTTTTTTTTAAGAGGTATAGAACTTAAAATTGGCAGCACTATTTCAACTGGTGGCCATTTTGTTAGCTGTCAAGTGATTTATTTTTAGTTTGGTTTGGCATTTGTTGGTTAGCATAGCCATAGTTGGCTACAGCAAGGCGTAGCTTCGGTGAATGGAAATGGAAATGGAAAGAAGATTGCCGTTGATCCCAATTTTCATACGCGAATTTTGTTTAGCGATGAAGCTCAATTTTGGTTGAATGGATACGTCAATAAACAAGACTGCCGTATTTGGAGTGATGATAATCCCCAAGTATATGTCGAGACACCGTTACATTCACAAAAACTGACTGTTTGGTGTGCTTTATGAGTTGGTGGAATAATTGTTCCGTACTTTTTAAGAAACGATGCTGAGAACGCTAAAGTCAATGGTAACCGCTATAGAGCCATGATTACTGGCTTTTTCGTCCCTCAACTGAACAACCATGACGTGCTGGAGCTGTGGTTTCAACAAGGCGGCGCAACATGTCACACAGTTCGTGTGCGATTTATTGAAGGAAACATTTGGCAACCGCATAGTTTCACGTTACGGAGCCGTGAATTGGCCTACAAGATCGTGCGACTTAACGCCGCTTGACTACTTTCTGTGGGGATATGTGAAGTAGCTAGTCTACGCCGATAAGCCCGAAACGATTGACCACTTGGAGGACAACATTCGCCCGTTGTTGCCGATATACGACCACAAATGCTGGAATTTGGGCCAGATTAGAGTATGTTCGAGCCAGACGTGGCGGTCATATGCCAGAAATCATATATAAATTATGTCACGCGACTGGGTGTTGACGATTCGCATCGTACCGAGGAATCCATCAACGAGAGAAGGGAGATATAGCTCACAGACTCAGATCGCACGTGGGTCGAAGATGATATTGCATCTGACTGATGTGCCATGTAGAGATACACGACAGAGACTTAGAGTGCAGCTTGCATTTTATTGATTTGCTTTAATGTGTTGAAAACACTTCAACGGCTTGCACTCACTTGCACAAATTCTAGATCTGATTAGTTTCTGGCTGCTTCAGCCGTCCAGACATTTCTACTTCGAATGGACATGCTAACGTTAATTTCAAAATAAGAAGTGATCTTCGTGAGATGGATGATTTCCGACGAGTGTTCTCCATCTGAGTCTCACAGTGAGACTCACTGCCATTTTCGTGGCTAGTTCCCAAGGTTGTTCGGAGTTGGAAGCAGATGAAGAACTGCCTTTAGAGCGGAAGAATATCGGAGATAGGAGTGGCTGTGTTCGTAGAGCTGAACTAGATTAAAGTCGCCGTCCGAGTACTTTTCTTAAGGTTCATTAGGTGCATTATCCTCTAGCTGCATTTACCATCGCAAACTTATTCGCCGATTTTTTCAGTCAATCGTACAATGATTGTTCCACTGAGCTCGATCAAAATGATTTCTCATATCTGAAAAATTCCGCCCAAACTTCATTAGCTTCTATTCACATAACTGCGCGCCTTGTTGAAGAGAAGATCAACACACTTGAGGACGAATACCGCTATAAAATCCCTGGACAATGTCATGTTTAACTCAAAATCATCCCTTAGTTGCAGGCTGTCACTTAACGAGATGGCTGAGCTTTTTAACATTCACCTCATGTGGGTGCCGGGACACATACCACGCAACTGCAAAGCCGATGAACTCGCCAGGTGTGGTACAACCTCCTCCCTTCCATGCCGATCGCTACAGCCTACCATCTCTTAAAGATTCATACAATAAAAACCACCAATAACAAATAACTAGAAGGCACCACCGAATATGCCAGCCAAGTATGGTCACCTCATTACGCGGTCCACATTCGTCGTATCGAAGCTGCCCAGCGTAGGTTTCTACGTTTTGCTCCTCGTGATCTTGCCTGAACTGACAGATGCAACTTACCTCCGTACTCTGATCGCCTTAAACTTATTCGCCTTGAGTCCCTCGAAAACCGTCGCAAAACTGCCGATCTGCTCTTCCTCCACCAACTGATTACTGGTAATACAGACTGCCCCGCACTTCTTGAATTTGTGTCTCTTAAGGCTCAACTATAATGCGCATGAGCGAGCATTAGCTATTGTCAAACGCCCCACCCCTATGAGGCAACCTATAATGTCGTCCATGAAAGATTGCGAACATTTCGAAATATGAACAAATCAGCTGTTCATTTATTGGTATTCGTACATACATTCACATATAATCGAACTGAAAACATGAGGAATTCATAATAAATCAAAATTAAATAAAAAAATAAAGCAAGCAACGGAAGAATTTCTGACAGGAGGCTATGCGCGCATTTGTTTATTATAGTTATTCATGTTTTTTTCAGCAAACAACATGACGAAACAGTTCGTCCAAACTTGACACTAGATAATGCTCGCTCATGTGCATTATAGTTGAGCCTTTAGCGTCAACCCCTACAATCTAAGGTCTGCAGCCCAGACACAGCCTTCGTTTCAACGACATTATGTCTCTCGTATCAGTGACAACATATTAAGGCTATAACTGGCAACAGTAACACACACACTCGAACTTCGCAGAGTTGTCATAAAGCTGTCACCCCCACCCGTGAGGTCATACAGCTAGACACGCCGAACTGTAGTGCCTACCGAAGGAGAAGTGCCTTTGCATGTAGTTCCAATAGATCTCATGTTAGTCACGGTATCTCGCCACAATCGGCATATCTTCAGTGTGTCTACAATGTGGTGACAATCAGTTTTATTGCCTCGACAGAAATCGGCTAAAAATGTCATTCATAAAGGTTTGGGGTGAGGTCTACAACTCCTTCCGTAATACTTATGTGGTCCAGGTCCAGTTTCAAAGTGTCAAGAGTGCTTCACCTTTGCAGATCATTAATTAAAAAAACATGGTTTTCACTTTCTATACACTTCTATGCCCTGGCCAACCAGTCAGCACATGACCTTCCCAACTCGTATAATTAATGACACATTACCCTGCAAATGAGACACCACAATCCAGCCGAACGCAGGCAGATAAGGAAACAGAAACTAATTGCCACACCAGTGGACTTTGGGGCTCACGTGGCCAAACTTAGTTCCGTTCGGTTCTGGTGATGTTTCCTCCCCCCCCCCCCCCCCCCCCCACCCGAAAATATTATTTGGAGTTCTTATTCTTGTTGTAGTTCCCCGAAAAACAACTCACTCCACCGCGCGCATGTTTCAGTTGCAGCACGCAAACTGTTTCGTGTTGATATTCGAACACGGTGTCGGTGGCGGGTTCTGCTCTGCAGTCAAATCGAGTCAAGTGCGTTGCGGTCTCGGCTCTATTCATCGCTCAAGTGTTTGGTAAAACAAATTTCTTGTAGCTGAATTGTTTCAGGTTTTTCGATACTTATCGCACAACAAATATACAAGCACCGCTATCGCACTTTTGAAAGCAAACAATGGCGCATTGCTCACCAATTTATTGGGAGTCCATCTGAACGCAAAATTGCCAGAAGTGCAAATATTCATTTCACGGCTCGTAGCGGTGCCTCGTATCAATCACATTTACATTTATTGCACCTGCCAGTGGTGAAATGTGTATATATCGCATGTATTATGGGCAATAACCGATATGCCCTGATTGGGGATTCATTCATGTGGAGGGTTAATTAACTTCTGATACGGACACATGTGCAATTGATTTCTTTTTTTGCAAGCACCCTCGAAATATAATCGATTACTTGGTAATTAAGAACATATTTTTAGACCTATGACTAAGTTGGTTGGTGGTTGGTTTGGCTCCATTGCGGTGTAATGGATGTTATGTTAAAGAACGTCGAGATTTCGTGGGAAACCCATAAAAGCGAAATTCGATATTTTGCGAACAATTTAGACTTCGCTCTCTCCACCCATATTTCTTTGACGTTACGCTGAGGTCTTAAGTCAAAAAATTGCACATTGGCCTTATCGAGTTTAGTGAAGTCTTCGTGACCATTTTCTGACTTAAGGCCTTATTGCCTAACGCAAAACTTTAGGGCTTTGTCCGCAGTTTTGTTCTGACTTTAGAGTAATACTTTTTGTCATTACAACAAGATTGCTTGTTTGATTGTTTCTTTGCCCAAAATCCTTACAGAAGTTATTAAATTAAGTACAAATATTCAGCATCGTACTTTAGTGCAGCGTCTAATAGTATGCGACGAACGACCATAATGTACTAAATTTGTGCTAAAAATATACGAACAAATAATTATAAATACGAGCTATCACGGTGATCTTCACTCTTAAGTCCTGTACACGTAATAACATAGCGAACACGAACAAGTTCGGCGAGCATATTCGTCGTTTATGGCTACGTTAAGACCACACGGGGTGGCTCAGAGTCAACATTCCTGGTTTTATAGCGACAGAAGATTGAACCGTCGGGTGGTCCAGATCTGAATCCGTTGAAAATTCGAAACACAATCCCTGTTCTAACCATCGTACATCTGGCTGATTAAAGATTGACCTGTGTTGTGAGGTAGCGTAAATCCACTAACGATGCTTGAATTTCTCAAGGTCCACTGAACTCCGCTGCTTCACCCTGCATCAAGCCCATACTTGCGTGCCTTATCCCCAACCGGTATATTTTCTATAGTCTCCAGGAAGAGCAGTGTGAAAGAGAATATCACCAAAGTACCGTACGCAGGCATGAAATATTTCAAACAAGCTAAACATGTACCCACTGCCTGACTCGGTGACTCATTATGTCACAAATCATTCGTCTCCGGTTACCTGGACCAGTCGAGAACAATCAAAACTTTTTTTAAGATCGTAAAACCTGGAATGACGTTTTGATTCAAACCGAAAATCATAAATTTCAATTTGTATTCCTGGTGGATAACCGAATTTTCGATTGGGAATTAAATAACGATGATTTCTGTTGTTGCTCAGCTCGGGCTGTACTTCAACTGACTGCAACACAAAGGCTGGTGGATACGGAGAATTAAAAAAACAAAACGCCGCATTCAATAAGTTGGTTTTATTTTGGGGAATGTGCAGAAAAACAAATGAAAATAACGTCAAATTCATTTCAATAAAATTCTATGTGAAAAGAGGCGCTTGCCTGATTGTTGTTTGAAGTGTCCTCAGCGGAGTGGAGTGAAATAATGGAATATGAGTGAATATGAAATGACAATCAATTGTTTTGGAATTCAGCCGAATTTTCACTTCAACAATATGGATGTCATGGCCACTCCAACTCCTCAGATTCAAAGCGAATGCATCAAACGAATTCACCACGCCACCAAGAGATGTACACATAACTTAAAAGCAAGAATGATGTATTACAGATTACGCATGTCCGCCATGTTTGTTTACTTTTCTGACATTTTGGACACATCACAGGTGACAAGAGCATATTATTTCCTTCTGAAGGAAGTCGACTTTGGTATGTAATATAATAATAAGAATAATATGGGTGGGGCCGTGAAAAGTATTTCTTGTCGTACCAGGAATAGAACCTAGACAGGTAGGTCCACGTGCGTAGGAGTCGACGCACATACACAACGCCACCGCCCACCACGGTTACCTTTGGTATGTAATTTCTACTATTCCAGAATTTACCGAAATGCGTACCTATGTTACTATATTTAAGTTCTTACTTACGTTTGTGTACGATGGTTAATCATGGACAAGTATAGAATGCAATATAAATTAAAAATTGGGAAAGACAAAAGCATGCCCGACAACTGGAATATCAGCTCCATACATATCTTACCTTTTGCAACAACTATAGATGTATATCCCTGCTCAACGTTGCCTACAAGATCCTGTCCGCCTACTCTGTAAACGTTTTGCACCGCACTAATCGGCACGTACCAGTGCGGCTTCCCGGCAAATCGACTATAGAACAAATCTTCACACTAAGACAAATCCTGGAGAAGACCAGTGAGTTTCAAATCGATACGCACCACATTTTCATCGATTTCAAAGCCGCATACGACAGCATTCATCGCAAGGAGCTATTCGATGCGATGGCCGAATTCGGGATCCCGGGAAAACTGATCCGATTGTTTCGCTCCACGCTAGCACATACGCGATGCACCGTGCAGTTCGGCTCAAGGATTTCCGAGTCGTTTGAAACTTGCACTGGATTTTGGCAAGGAGATGCGCTGTCGTGTGATTTCTTCAATCTGGTTCTGGAGAAGATAGTGCGGAGGGCAGCTTTAATCACGGAAGGCACTATCTTCGGTCCAACTGTTGGGGTATGCAGATGACATCGACATCGTCGCGCGTTCCCAACATCATGTAGTGGAGGCTTTCACTGCGATTGAAGACCAGGCGAAACGAACTGATCTCAAGGTCAATGAGGACAAAACAAAATATATGCTGTCGACCAAAAAACGTTCGGTCGCACACCACCTTGGACAAAATTTCACGATCGACACCTACAGCTCGAGGTAGTAAAGGAGTTTGTCTACCTCGGGGCAAACGTGAACTCCACAAACGACATCACATTGGAGAGTCCTAGAATCGCCCGTGGCAACCGATGCTACTTCAGTCTGTCAAAACAAGCCCCGACTCGAAGGACCAACATGATGCTCTACAGAAGTCTTATTTTGCTGGACGGTAAGAGCAGAGGTGATTCTTGGTGCCATCGGTAGAAAAATTCAACTTTCTCGGATATATGGTCCCGTTTGCGAGGAAGTTGAATGAAGGACAAGACATAACCGGGAACCGGATAATGGCCACGAAAACATTAAGTTTATAATAATAATAATAATAATATGGTTGGCGCTACAGCCCGTAGAGGGCCAGGGCCAAGCTTCTCAGCAACCACTCGTGTTGTGCGTGCTATTGTTCTATCACGAGTGGAAGGGACCTACAGTTTTATGCCGACTCCGAACGGCCAAGTTTGTTAAGAACTATTTGGAAACCAGTGGATGGGAAGTTTTACCCCACCCGCCTTATAGTCCAGACCTTCCCCCTTCTGACTACCATTTGTTCCGGTCAATGCAGAACGCCCTCACTGAAATACGGTACAAAAATTGGCTTGATTCATTCTTGGCCGCCAAGCCGGCGCAGTTATTTTCAGGTGGGATCCACAAATTGCCATAAAGATGGAAAAAATAATCATAGCTTCAGATGGGCAGTACTCTGAATAATACTATTGTACATGTTTTTCTTAAATAAACGTTCGAATTTTGAGAAAAAAAACCGTATTATTGCTTGCAATTCGTATGGAAATTACATAGAGCTGTCAAATCGGGTGTCGCCTGTGACGTAGCCTGCGCAGAACGAACGAAAATTGCGTAATCTTCTATATCTCCTTCTCTCTCTCTCATTTAAAAGCAAGAAAGTGACAGAAAGCTAGACACCATACAGCTAAATTACATTCGATATCGAAAAATCTGACATGTCAGATGTGCTCAGAAAAAACACCCACACATTTTAGAGTGATGGCATGTAAGATCAGCCCCCGCCAGTAGTCAGCCACTTCGTTATAAAAGCAAGCAAAATAGTAAATGTCCAAGTTATAAGACAACATTTTTTTAAATTCTCAAAAGTCGCCCACCGATTTTTTTTAATTATTCTTTTCTCTGAGTATGCAAAACGAAGGGAAAGAGCTTCTCCTTTTGATTGGCATAACTTTAAAAAGAAACTCAAGTTTCAGTAGGCAGCCGCTTGTAAACGAAAGAAGAATAGCTGACTAGATTAGGAGCTGGCAGGCAACATTCAAAAGATAAGAAACATTTCCACAAGTAATCGGAAGATGCATTGTTGAAGGCTTTCAAAAAAAAAAATACGTGAAGAAAAGTGAGCCATAAGAAAGGCAAGCCGAACGTTAGGGATTCCTAGAGGCACGTTGGAGGTCCAAATTCATTGTAGAGTCATCGAGAAACCCAGAAGAATGGGACCTCAAACAAGAGACTCTTGTAAACTGGCTTACAAATCTGGAAAAATGCGTTTTTTTCCACAGAAACCCACAGACTTCTTAAGCCATGTCCGTAAAATAATTCGAGACGACAAAGATGAGCTTCTCGGGAGGTCGTTGTACTGCGGCTTTTTAAAACGTCACAATAAATTGTCCCTCAGAACACGAGAGGGACTATCAAAGGGGCGGGTCATAGTGACAGAGGAGTCGGTCGGTCTGAGGGTATATTTGGAGAAAAACCAATGCGGCAGACTTGACGATGATTTATAGCGACGAGACTTCATTCTGCGTATCTCCAAAAACAGGGAAAGGTTGGAAGAATATATGGAAGGTTTCACCTGGGAATGATAAAGGCCATTTGAAGTCATCATTAATATGCATCATTGGAAACGGTGATTTTAGATTTTAAGAAGAAGCTGACAATACTGGGATTATTTGGTATCAAAATGAAAGGAAGGATTTTTCGATTTTTGTTTACCCAAAAGAATACAGAATTCTAATTCCTTAATTCTTTAAGCCCGCTTTTATTATTTCCCTGATGCATTGCAATGATAGCTGTAACTGGAGGCTGACTACTGGACACTCAAGTGGCTGACTACCCCAGAATCACATTTTGTTCACTATTATTGTAAATAATTTCTTTTCCGTTGGAACTTAACTAAATAACGAATGAAATTTATAATCTACATATTTCAACTAATCAGATAATATAGATTCTCTATTCAAAAGTTGAATATTTGACTTTTCAGGACCAAATGAACATACAAAAAAAGTTAAGGCGCTGACTACTAGTGCCATCACAATATAACAAAATTTGTTTGCCACATTTGCGACCCAGACGGCTGATAAACTAACTTACGCTAGTTAGCTCTTAGCCAGCTGCAAACTGGAAATTTTGCAAATTTTTATGGTGTGATAAATGGTTTACTTTTTCTGAAAAGATTGTTTGCATTGATTGTGGTTCATTCTAGGAAAGCATGAGAGAACTCGTTAATCTTGCATTACTCAAACTGCTAAAGAACGCGCAACGAAGGCAAAAGGGGATTAAGTACGCAGTTCGCTTAATCAAGTCTGTGATGTGGTGTGATGGTCTCGAATGCACTGTGTGTGATTTAATACACGATTGTTGATTCGAAATCACCATAGAAACGGGGGAATAACGCGAACAAACGAACGACCTCTCCTAAGGTCGATGCTGCAATTAGCTTAAAAGTTAATAAATGCTAACGAGTGGTAGCAAGTGTACACAGTTTTAACCAAATGGATTGAATTGGACCGTCTTTGATATCCCTGAGAGAAAATAAGATGAACACCCCCTTTTTGAAACCAAGATCGTTCTATATTTCAACGGCAAGCTGGCAAGGAAGACATCTTTAATAAGGCTCTCGGAAAACAAAGCCTGCATTACAACACGTCCGAAAACGGAATGATGGCTGGTCGATTCTGTGGTCCCTACGTGGTTCCCTCACTTCAATATTCACAAAGAGACTTGGCGGTTCCCAGATCAATCAACCGTTCACTAGATTGATCACATTACGATCGAAGTCAGACATTCCTCGTGTATTCTTGATCTCCAATATTTCCTAGGAGCCAACATTGACTGGGATCATTGCCATGTTACAGCCAAGGTAGAGACGTGGATGTCGATAGGACAAGATAGTGGAGCAAGATGGGTGGATCGCAAGAAACTCTCCGAATATTCTCGGCTCCTGCCGAGGACCCAACATTGACTAGGACCATTTTGATGTTGCAACCAAGGTAGGAGCACGGATATCCATAGGACAATGAAATAGAGAAAGACCACAACAATTTAACGTCGCATAGCTACGACCGCAATTGATCACCAGAAACTTGAACCTCTCCTGGAGCCCAACCCTGTCAAATAAACAACTAAGAATGGAAATGTCGCCTAAACGCCATCAAAGAAGCTGCCCTCTCAATTACGAAGTGTATGGGCTGTACAACCACGTGAATATAGCTTGGCGTCTACGGATTGGACGCAGTCAAAAGTGGGCAGACTACGGACAACACTGTTCCAGCTCAAACAGTCTTCGACTCCGTGTGAGAGGGTCGGTTCAAGCCTTAAAGGACGCACACAAGTAGAGCACGTTTAAGTTGAGTTTAACAGAGTCTCAGCAGCTGTCGGTTTTAACCCATTTTTTCATCGACATGTCCTTCATTTGCTTTGGCGTATGCACGGGAGTGGATTCTTGATGGAAGGTCCACGGTTAATTTTCGATGAGGCTTTAACAGCTTTTTCACAGAAATATAGCTTGGCGAGTCCATCATAAGCAACTCGCCACCAAGCTATCACAGATGCTCGATGGTGTACACAGTGGACTCTCGGTGGAGTTCAAGCGGATGTCCTGATGACCGAGCACAAAATCCATTAATTCTGTCTGTTGAACGTCACTTCAATGGAGAATAGTATGTTCTCAAGAGTAGGATGATGTTTTCGTGTCCATTTTTCGGGAACTGGCGAAGCCGGGTCTTGCTCATGGGCAAACGAGGTTAACCCTTTTAAATCGGGTACTTTCCATATATGTCACTTGTCCAGTAGCAGTCAAGTTCAATTTGGTGTGAGTCAAGTCCCAAACCTGTAAAAGCCGTGGCGTGCGTTGCGTAATGTAAACAAATTTACAACTTATAGCATAACAACATTTGGTGCGTGCATTGGCTACAATTTTGTAAAGGCCTTCTATGTTTTTCCTGTCTTAAAACGCTTTTGTGCATCGCTTTTGAACATTTGAAGAGCGTCCTTGTTGTTAACGGAAAACAAAGATCTTCATAATCCACCGATGAAGAATAAAGCTGCTGAATGAGAATCGATTGCAAATGATTTCTATACAAGGAATGTCTTTCATTGTCGAACATGAGATGTCAGAGAGAATAAAATACGAAAGCTTGAAAAAAAGAGCGAGAGAAACAAAATGGAGTGGTCTCGTTTAACTTAAACTTAAACTACTTAAACTACTACTTTTGATCTCAGTTCAGAGTTAAATCGAAACTGTGAAAACGAATAAATCGTTAAACTGAACTTTAAACCAAAAGTGGAGTTTAAACGTCCACTGAGAAACGTTTGTATGTAGAACTGAGGGGAATGCCAAAATATGGCGAACAAAAAATTCGAGTTAGAGAGAAATTCGATTTAAAGAGAAATTCGACTTAGGGAGAGTCCATTCTTTTCAGTTGCTACTCTGGGGTGGAATCGGCTAAGGCGATTTGCGATAGTTGATTATGGCAATCGTACTTTTTGCTCTGCGTATTGTGATTGTCAATTTAAGAGTCGCACATTTGCTACCTTCATGTGACAGCTAAATAGGTGTCGTTTTCATGTATTTTTGTTCAATATTTGTATTTGGGACAAAAGCAATGCATACAAAACCACAAAAGTAGTTATTGTAAACAATGGTATGCAACAACACTTAGTTATTATAATTTTAGTCACATTTTTCATCGCATACGAATCAAAGGAAAACTCAGTCAAAAAATTATAGTCAAGGCGTGCACCCTTAGCCCAGGCAGGCAACAATATTACAAAGCTACTCAAAAAAAAACCGCAAATCCTTGCAAGAAAAATCGAAACCTGGTTATAAAATGTAGCAAATAAATCCACCAAGTGGAAGTGATGCCACATTGAGGCACATTTTTGGCGATAGCATTGCTCAGAGCGTGATAGTCGAATATGACTTTTAGAAACACGACAGTCGACTATCGTCTTAGCCAATTCCACCCCTGGTTGCCCCCCTTGTACAAAACAAAATCCGTACTCACGTTGTTCACACATCGAGTGAAGTGCAGTACTATACAAAGTATATAAGCAAGTCCACAGCAAAAACTGCACGTTTTTCTCATCAATCATCGTCCATCGGCAGAACACACTGTGCATAGGACGTCTGGTACATAATGCTACATCATCTTAGACAATAGACCATAAGAAACTTATTCTCTCGTCAAATCGCATCGTGAATCAACACTTTAGCCGCAGAAAATGACTTTTTTTTTTCTCCAAAAGGTCAACCACCCTAATGAACTAAAAACAAAGACAAACGAAATGAAGACGTGTTGGAGGGGGGGTGATGGGAGAAAGCATTCAGATGGATGAATATTCAAACAATCATAATTCTATAAAAACACGACTTGTGCCTCCAAACCACTAAGGGACCGACACCGATTCTGGAGATTCCACGGAGACGCCCATTCCGCGCCAGAACTTCGTCGACAACTTAAAAATAGTCTCTGAACTTTATGCCGGGTTATTTTGATAATTTCACAACCTAATTCTCTAAGTTATATACAAGCACACATGGCTGAGCATCCACCATAGAAGAGAGATCTAAATTTGTTCAATGAACTTCTCTATTTCCAACCAGCAAGGGTGGGGTGTGGGTGGACACACAAAGTTTTTGGTGGTCTGATATGAGAGAAATTGATTTTATTTTGAATTCGTAACGGATAGACTGTCCGAGAATTTAGTAGCGGAACTAATCTCCGCAATAACCTTAGCGCCTAGGAAACAAAAGAGCGCGATAAACACGCTGACTATGCGGGAAATTGATTTTGTTTAAACAATGAATCGGGCGTACATATGTTGAAAAGCAAAAAAAAAAACCTGTTTATGCAGCCAATAAAATCAATTTAAACGATCAAACGTAAGCGGAAATGACGCCGTGCGTCGTCGTCGTTGTCGTCGTCGCAGCCGACATGTGCCCATAGTAATCTAAGGCTTTGTTGAAATGGAAAGAAAAAAACACCCACCACATCACATCACATCATACATATTCATTCCGACACAGACGTTTCAATCAATATTAATTTCGTGTACAGCACCACCAAGCCCTAAAAGATTTCCCTTGAAATCGCACAGAAAATAAATGTACTACGTTCACTTTCACTGGAATAAAAATACGGCGAAAAAACGACGACTGCGACGACGACGATAAACAAGTCAAATGGAGTACTAATCCCAGAACGAGCTAACAAAAGAAGTCCATCATATGCCGAGGTTAATAAACCACAAGCCGACACTATTTTCTTTTTGTTGCTGTTCTCTTCTTCTTCATAGCCGACGACCGCGACGTCGTTATTGTTGTAGGACCATTAAGATCGGTTGTAGATAATGTCATAGTGCTAGTTGTAGGTCATTCCACTTGAGAGATAATTATAAAATTATCCTCAATATAGTGGGCAAACGCAGACATTCTAACATCCTAACATTCCACGGGCTACCTACCACCACCCACTTATTGGGGGGGCTTTTCTTTTTCTTTCTTTTTTGCGCAAACCGACGAAGGGAACCTTGAACTTTCGAACCAACAGCAACAGCAACACAGCAGGCCGACGGTCGTGTCAAGCAAATTAATCGTCCGGCATTAACAACATGAACTGTACACAGGAATAATGCGAGAAAGCAAAAATAAACAGAATTCAAACCGAAAATTGATTTGCTACATTATTTCATTACCAGAGCTCCACAACAAGAACAACAATTGAAGCGCCAAACCCCACTAGTTAGCACCGCTACACGAGTGGCCTGGTGGTAGCCGCCTTTCTCTTCTCGTTTTGTTGCTTGATTAACTATGTAGACCTCAAATAAGCCCAAGTGTCCAATTACAATCGATGATGGGAGTAGTAGAAGAGGCGAAAAATATTGTACTACCACCCCATCTGTTGCTACCACGGGCTATGATGACCAGACGATCAATTCAAATCAGACAATCCCCTCAACTTCGAGTACAACTCATCGGTTCATAGATAGTCTCGCAGATATACGAGCAAAAAAGAGGAAAAAAAAACTTCCATTTTAATTATTTCATTAAGAGCCACTAGCCGATGTGTACCCACACAGTGGCGGTGGAGTGGTGGACGGGGGCCCTAACTTTGCAGAGCTATCCTGCCTGACAGCACAGCACAGTCATCCTCTTTGCATGTTAATGCTCTCTGCTCTCGCTCTCCAGTCGAACTCGATATAATAGAAAAATATGTGATAAGTGTCCTTGATCAGCACACAAATGCAGATGCGAGCGAGGAGGGTTACGTGCGGGCGGGACTACTGCTTTGAGAGGTGAACTACATAATCGTTCCCACTGATGACAAGCGTTTCCGAAGCATTATCTCTACATTTGTACATACTATTGGAATATCGTCCGCTGGCATCGCCCCTCGCGTTGTCATCCCTCTTCACATTGGCCCCCACAAACTGAATAAAAGACACATTTAGTGGGGTTGACAACAGAATGACGTCGTGTTCGTTTTTCTTCTTTTTTTCAAAAAGGGAAATTCATGTTCGCGCCGTTTCCAATAATAGCACGTGAGAGTGAGAGTAGGGATTGTTGCGAATTTATAGAGGCCACCAGGAGGAGCTCCTGGAATGTGGGGGGGTAAATTGAATTGAGATTTTTATTTGTCTCGATGTTAAACAAAAACATGGCAGAGATTCGCTGCTGCTGCTGCTGAAACAAAACAGAATAGAAGTACAAGTGTAAATCGAAATCACAGAAGCGCATGATGTAGGCGCTGGTAACTGGGAGTGTCGCATGGACGGATGGGGCATATTAGTGGCTGCTGCTGGTGCTTTATTATTCATGTAATTAATGCAAGTCATCTGTGGGGCGGAGAAAAAGTGCTTTGCACGCAAGCGATTGAACGATAGGTTAGGAGGAAAACCCAAATCAGTGTGCACCGCTGTTGCAAGTGAGTTAATGTGTGTCGGCCTTAGGCTCTAGACTTATTGTACAACAGTACAGAGATTACCACACACATCCAATGCGAGTGGGAATGTCTGACGTGGTGAGACACTCACCAAAACGCAGTTTAGAAGTCAATTAATGTAATCCAGTTACGTGGAGTGAGAAGTTGATCGGGCATGGGGACGACACAGACAGTCATAGACTCATAGAGCGTTCGTTACAAAGTCAACATTTGTTTCCTTAATTATTTTCCGCGCTATTTCATTAGCCAACCACCAATGCAATTGGAATAAATTGTTTTATTCTCGGGAAATGCAGTCAAGTGTCATCGAATGTCACCGTCACCGCATGAGTGATCGTCGCAGATCGTGCTCCGTGTCGGACGATGAATCAAATTCATCGTAAAGTCTACGATCGATATACACTCATTTCAGAGTCGGAAATGTTTTTCATTCCATTCCGTGAGTGCGATCGAAGAACAGGTGGTTGTAAGCACAGTAGTTCAGTGTAAGCAGCTGTGCACATGAGCCAACCAATTTCCATCGAAAATTAACGAACAATGAACGCGTCTTGATAAGCCAACAGTTCCGCATTTAATCGTCGAATTTTCTTATCGAGCAACACTTCCCCAGAAACTAGTTTAAATATGTTTATCAACGAATTAATCATTTCCTTGGCGACTTGTCAAACTCCGCAAACTACTGGCAGACGCAGTTCACAAATTCGCGGCCACTAAATTGCGAATTCTACTCGTGAATTGAATGTCACAGCTTGGAGAAGTTCATGTGTACAGCACTTTAACCCTCCTCAAACCATTCAAATGCGATGAAAGCATTGAATTAGTCAACTGCTCGCCGATCTGTTTTGCAAATTGATTTTTCCTGTCTTTTGTTTGGGTTTCTAGTTCGACGGCGACTGCTGCAGAGTCTTTCTGACTGCTGCAGTACTTTCAAATGCATCGTGTCGCTGACTTTTTCCGTGTATTTAGCAACTTTGATGTTTGGGCAATATGCCACGAGTGTTTGCTGAAGTTGCTGATGTTTCGAAGATAATCAAGCTCAATGTCTCCTCACAGTTTATCCAAGTTGAAGTGCTGTTTAGATTGTTCAAAAGACAAATGCATGGGCGGGTGTTAGAGTGATCAGAAGAGTGAAGCGAGGAAGAAGACTGAGTCCTGAAACTCTTTAAGAATGACCACTTGGGAGAAACACGAGAGAAAATAAACGAAAATTGCAAATAAAACGCAACTGGGCATTGATTTGTTGCTGTTTGGTTGTTCGGTCTTCTGTTTTTGCCATCTGATGTGAGATTCTTGACATGTGTCAAAGTCAAACAGGCCCATTTGGCATAGTCATTTCGTCATGGGAAGAGAGGGAGAAAACACAATGAAGCGTTGCTACCGTTTTTACGTTACGAGTGTAGAGCAGCTTCTGACATCTGACAAGCTTTGAAATGTCAACCCAATTTATCAGCTGACTGATTTTTAAGATTTCATCACTTTGGTAGGTAAGTTAACTTCAGTAAGCTGTTTTCATTTTTCAAATTTCAGTTTGACACGAAAAACTCGCACTTTGGAAGAATATCTCGCCATTTTGTAAGGGAAGTGTCATCTGAAAGCCGCTCCCGCACAGATTTTGCACGAGAAACTGCTAGAGAGCGAGCCCTTACGGTTTATGACCTTCCTCTCATTTTTTTTACAAGTTGTAGTTACCGGATTACAAAGAAATGCTCAATGATTACGTACGTTGCGTCAGAATTCCATACAAACCCACTACGACAGGCATGTCAAACTCATTTCAGCGTGCGGGCCAAATTCTTCAAGTCCAAATCCTCTTGCAAATCTATTGTTTTACTATTATTTTTATTATTCATTATTAGAACAGAGAGAAGCTGTTGGACTGTTGGTGCGCAAATGGCATGTCCATAAATACACGTGCTACCGAGACCGAGTCTTCAACAGAAATCGTTGATAGACCTCTTTGTGGTACCATCGTGTATGAAACGGATGGTTTGTGACGTTCGTGTGATGAGAGAGGCGCTGAACTGTCAACTGATCATCACCTGGTGTTGTGTACGCTGAACCTCAATGATAGAGTACCTATGCTGCCTAGGCGGACACCAAGAGTGGTAACACGCATGCGATGTGGGAGAAACTACAGAACAGTGAGACGCATTAACATTTTGCACGGCACATATCTGAAAAGCATGAACGAACTCCAACTATTCCATCGCATGTAGAGGAAGAATGGCGACTGTTTGAACAGCTGTCATTGCCTCTGCGCGTGGTGCTTGTGGAGTGGCGGGCGGTTGTGAGAAAAGAACTGCGTGATTTAAGACCGACGGAGTTCAAGAAGCCATCAGAGAGAAGAAGAGGACCTACGGAGACTGGATTCTCGTGAGAAACTCTCCTTCTCGTGGCCGGTACATTGAAGCGCGAATAACTTGCAAATTGGCTGTGCGTGCAGCTTAAGAACAGTCCTGGAAGAAGTTGGCAAGCGACCATAGATCTGCAGTCATTCGGAGCTCTGGCAGACCATTCGCCGACTCAGTGGAAGGAAATTCACCATCATCGAAGGAGTCAAATTCAAGAATCGTGTGTTGCTTTCCAATGAAGTAGACATTTTGCGCAGATGAAGCGGGCACTTATTGGAGCTGGTCAATCCCGAACAGGACACTGACTCGCAGTCTTGAGTGTGGCGAAGAATAATCCAATGGTAGAGGAAGTCATTCTGGCGATTGAATCGCTAAAAGAGGGCATATCCGTCGGTGTTGATGAAATTCGGACAGAAATGCTTAAGGCCATGGGTAAAGAGGGAGTTTTATGGGTTTCTTGTGTCATTAAGGTGGCCTGAGAACGCGATGAGACACCTGGCGGCTGGCAAACTGGAGTGATTGTACCTGTTTTCAAAAAGAAGGACAGAACAGATTGCCTCAACTACAGCCCCAAAACCTTTCGCTGTGGGCGTTGGACTTCGCCAAGGGTGTGTCTTATCGCCTCTCATTTATATTATAGACATAAACAGGATGTTGCAGCGTAGTTGGGAGAGTTGAGAGTAAGTCATCTCCTTTTTGCAGATCCTCACACCCTCCCAGACGGAACTACAGCAAGCACTCGATGGGTTTGTTGCCGTTCAGATGTTGGGATGAAGGCTAACGTGGACAAATCAGTGGTTATGGTCATTTCTAGAATGCCTGTTCATTGCACCCTACATGTTAGAGTAGTCCCATTGAAGCAGATGGAGATGTTTAAGTGTCTCGGAGTATTTTTCACGAGTGATGGGAGGAGTAATGCTGAGTTTTCGTGCAGGATTGGCCAGATTGCCTCCAGCTTAGAAGATCTGTAATCAGGAAGGGTGAGCTTGGTGTCAAAGCCAAGTTAGGAGTCAACTCTCACATATGGTCATGAAATTTGGGTAATGACCGAAAGAATAAGATCGTGAAGACAAGCTGCCGCGATGAGATTTCATCGATCCGTTGTTGGAGTTACTCGCCGATATACACTTGTGCTCACACAATTAAGCCACATTTGTTTAACTTAAATGTTTCTTATCTAATATTAATATCCTGGCATCTATTCAATTCTTTTTTTTGTATGCGTTGTAAAATTTCTTTATTGGGTACTAGCAAGGAAACGATAAATGCCCGAAAACGCACATTTTTTCATATCATTTTTCGCACGTTATTATTCTGCCTATGCTTATAAAGGTTGATTTTTTAGCTATTATCTTTTTGGCAACACTGGTTTAAACAGCTGACGCACGTTTCGTGTTGTGTTTCACTGTCAAACATCTTCAGTTTGGTCTATAATTTAACCATGAATCGTTTTAGAAACGAACAACGCTTGCAAATTATTGAATTTTATTATCAAAATGCGTGCTCTGTTAAGATAGTTCATCGCGCGCTTCTTCCATTTTATGGTCAGAAGCTCATTTTTGGCTCAATGGGTACGTAAATAAGCAGAATTGTCGATTTTGGAGTGAATATCAGCCAGAAGCATTGCAAGAGCGACCAATGCATCCAGAAAAAGTCACAGTTTGGTGCGGTTTATGGGCTGGTGGCATCATTGTACCGTACTTCTTCAAAGATGATGCGAATCGTAACGTAACTGTGAATGGTGATCGCTACCGTGAGATGATATCCAACTTTTTTTTTTGCTCAAAATACAAGAGCTTGACTTGCATGACATGTGGTCTCAACAAGACGGTGCCACTTATTGAGGGGCGAGTTCGGTAAACATTTTATTTCACGTTCGGGACCGGTCAATTGGCCGCCTAGATCGTGCGATTTAACGCCCTTAGACTATTTTTTGTGGGGCTATGTTAAAGCTTATGTCTATACAGACAAGCCCGCTTCAATTGACGCATTGGAAGACAACATTGAAGCATTTATTCGTGAGATACCGGCCGAACTGTTGGAAAGAGTAAGCCAAAATTGGACTAAGCGGATGGTCAACATTTGCATGAAATAATCTTCAAACATTAAATTATATGGACCGTACTATCGATTCAAATAAAGATTTCATGCATTTTTCTGAATTTTGTGTTTTTTTTTTTCAAAAACTTTCCTATAGCTTTTAAGAAATCCATATCAGGGCATTGTGGCATTGGAACACATGCCGTCAGATTAAGCCTCCCTTATACTGATTTCAGCAGAAGCTGCAGAGACGAAGAGCAGTCACATTTCCTATGCAACTGCTGTTCTCTCTCTACTCCTCCCGCAGAAAACGTCACCTTGCCGCCTACTACTTCAACAACGTGGCGGAACCAAATATCAGTCAAGTCCTCTGCGTTATCAAATAGGAGAAAGAGGTTTACGAAATAGGAGGTTAGACACTGCCAACCAGCAGTTAGCCACTCCAACCTTACCTAACCCAGCTGGCTCGAGTTACGCGCATCAAATTGGTTGATGTCCTTCCTCACTTATGTGCGCCACCATAGAAGCGGGTTTCATCGTTCCACAGGCTCGAAGACAAAGAAATATGACGACAATGAGTACACATCAATACGTAAGTTATTCATGAATACATAACCCCCAAACAAGCCCTCTCTCAAGCAGTCCTATGAAAGTGTACAGAATTGTTCTGAGCAGTACACCATCTCTAGTAAACCTTTCATATTCAACAAAAACCCGTCACAGAAATCAAAGTGCACGACTTTCACGCAGCGTTTGATTTAATATCGACTGACGAGATGCATACGCGTCTAACATTTGACTTAAGACGCGACTGTCAACATCAAGGGAAGCATTTCAACTTCTAGGAACCAATTTGTTCTACAAAACAGTACGACGATGACAATACGACTCGTTGGAATCCTCTATTACACCACATTTTTTTTACAAAATTCCGGTTCCCAGAGACCATAACCACCGCGCACTCCGTCATATCAGCCTTATCACAATCGATCAATCGAAACTGGAATGATAAGCCAGACAGAGAACAAGATTTCCCCCCCTCGGTTCCTTCAGCAGAAACCTTCTTTGTTTCCAGATCTGTCAGCAGGAAATTCCAACTCGCCAATGTGAACGGAAGGAACATGCTCCCCTGCCCTCAATCACACAAACAAACCAGGGCATGTAATGCAATCAATGAGGAACAACTTGGAATTCTCTCGTGAAGTTGCCCCAGTTTAGAAAGACTTTTTCATGCTCACTAAACCGAGCGCTAAAAGTCAGCCTCCTTACTTAACCTTTTGATAAAATTATCATTTTACTGGCCCTGGACCATGCCGCTCCCAGTTGAGGCTTCGTACAAATTGGCTTCCGTGCTGACTAATCATAAAATCGTTCACATTCGGGGGGCGGGAAAAAAGGCCAAGAGGTCAACGCTCTCCTCGATCTTTTGCAACACTTTCACTACAGTTCACTTCGCGTACCCATTGTCTGCCTCATTGATGGCTATGCGTCATTTGCTCTACTTGACAAATGCAACCGAGCGGGAGAACGTCAAAAAGAAACGCTATGTTGGTCTGGTTGTCATTCATTCTGACATCGATTTTGATGTTTGTTATATGAAAACTGTTATACTCTGCTTGATCACAAAGGAATGCAAGAAGACAAGAGACGAAATCAATTGGTTTGTTGTTGATTCAGGGTGATTGAATGAAACTGCTTCTTGTTGCAGCCACAGCTCAACCTTAGGTGTCATTAATAATTAAACCGACGCTCAGATCCCTATTCAACACGACAGGTCTCGTTGCAGATTTCCTTTCAAATGCTTCCAAAAGCCGGTTGTTTGTGTGTTCCCCACATTTATTCACAATTCCATTGTTGCTGGAACCGGAAATATTGAGTTAATCGCTTCTTTAATTTCCCCACAATTTCATTTAATCTGAAACAAGAGTGTGCTCGGCGAGTTTCTGGAATACGAGGGGGATTCCGTCCCACGCTCGAAATAATTTCAATACCCCCACCCCATCGGGTGAGTGAACAGGGCAAATTCCAACGGCAGACAGTGAATAGTATTGATTTCAAATCGCGTACAGGTGTCCACGAACGATGATGTATACCCCTCCCATCGTTAGGGAATACCTCATGTATGACTCACATCCTGTTCGTTTTTAACGCCCCAATGATTAACGCCAACGTAATCCGCATCTCTCAGAAGCCATAAACCCCACCAAGAGACATTTCTTCACACAAAAACCTCGCTTGCTCGGCGAGGTCCCCTGTTATCACGCAACAATTTGTCAGATAAACGCAATCGCTTCGTTTCGCCGTTAAACTCAATGCAAATTCAAATCAAACAAACAAAAGGAAAATCCAACAAACAGCAGAAAGAAGAAAATAATCGAATATTAAGAAACCATTCTTGAGCGGCGGTGGCGACGGTTCTCTCGTGCCCACACTCCGAGGCCCCCGCAAACACAATTGTTCGCGTTGTCGTCGCTCGCTCGTAGCGGACAACATCCGCAGAGCGGCGGCCGATTAACAGTGTGTGCAAATGCAATATCAACAAAAGTAAATTGATAAATTGTTGAACAAAGCAGATATCAACACAAACACTTCGAAAACCGCGCAACATGCTCCAACTCACTCATGCTCACACACGGCCAGACAACGAGCATAGTCGTCGCCGCAGCAGCAACAGAAATCAAATGAGTAATGCCATTGTACGATTGCGGAAGCGTGCGTTTTGTTGGGTTTATCGGAACAATTCGACGTTATTTCGTCGCCCACCATCCGATGGTGGTGGCAACCGTCATTATTAATGAGGGAACAAACATTTTTTCTTTTAAATACTGCTTACCTGGGAAATGCATCGAAGAACCATGTCCGCTTTGTGTTGCGAAACACCACTCTCATGCCAGACATCAGGGGTGAATGCAGGATCACCGCTCCCACCTCGTGACGTGTCGCCAAATCGACTGTGGGCACTGTTCCAATACTCTGACCGTAAAGGATAATACTCTCAGGGCTTATGTTGAATCTAGAAAAAAAAAAACAGGGGAAAAAAATGGTCGAGCAGTTAGACATGTAAAAACCCAATGAATCATTTGTAAATAGCACCCACCTACTCCGCATCGCCTGCCATGCGGCCTCAATGTCTGCATATAAATTCTTTTCCGATGGTTTACCGCCACTCATGCCATAGCCGGAGTAGTCATAGCCAAAGATGTTGCAATTCAATCGGGAGCCCAACGATATATAGAAGCTGCTCATCTGGCCAAGATCGACGGCATTTCCATGCGAGAACAACAATGTGTACTTGGCGTTTTTACTGCATTTCACATAGATGCAAGTGATGAGATTGCCACGCGATGTCCTCGTGAAGAATGCCTCCACTTTTGACTTGTCCCGCTCCGAATATTGCCATTCCGCCCTATCGAACAGGTGCAGGTTGTACTTGATGTTTGTGTCATCGGCGGCGGTCAGTTTGTACGTGGGCTCTGGCGGCTGGAATGCTAGTTTTGCCGCAATCGGTCCGGGACACGGTGGACAGCAGAACATGCAGCATAATTCACTTAAACTGAACATATTTTTGTGTGGAGTTTTCTATTTATTTTTTTTTCTGTTTTTTTTTTCTTCAACTTCTTATTTTAGACAAACTGTGAGTGTGTGTGAGAGAGAGAGTGTGTGTGCAAGTGGAAAACGATGATGAGGACGGCGGAGAAGGAGGAGACAAGGAGACGTTTAGTTTAGCTCCTTAATTTAATTTTGTTTTGCATTTAATTCAATTTAGGTGCAGGTGTTTTAACACGAGTTCTACGCGTGCACGGGAACCGGGGGAGAGGACGACCGAACAACACAAAGGAAACACAAGAAGCAGAATGCGAAAGAGAAGCACGAAAAAAAGCAGAATTTACGACTTCAAACCGAAAAGGAGAGTTTGACAGGAATAGAAAGGAGGACATGAGACGATGATGATGGTGATGATGATGGTTCGTGGGATGGCGGAAGAAAAAAACGTAAAGAAAAAGAAAAACGAAAAAAAAACGACTCGTATTTGTGGAGTAAAACGAAAGAATACACAGAATTTTCTTTGCACTCCACCTCCGTTTCGATGCTCTTCCTTGTTTTACTTTTTGACTTTTTCACTATTTCACACTTTTGTTATTGGTTTTGGGGACTTTTTGTGTTATTTTTTTTTCTTCCTCTTCTTTCTTTTATTATTTTTGGGGTTAATGGTGGTGCTGGTGTGGATGGTGTAGTTGTGGAGGAGTGCTGCTGATGGCGATGGTGGTGCACAGAGATTTTTTCCTTTCGTAGCTAATATTCCTATATGCTAAGAGTCGGAGAATTTTTTGGGTTTTTGTCTTTTCTTCGTTCCTACCTTATACCATTCATGGCCGAATTGCAGTGCGAGGGGCTTTTCTTCTCTATTTCTTTTTTTTCTCTTTTCGTTTTTCTATTTCTTTTTTTTTTTTTCTTTCTCTCGTTTGATCTTTTGTTGAACACTGTCGCGACGGATGGGGAATTTCTCTCTGGTGGCGGTGTGCCTGTGCGTGTATGTTTTTTTTCTTTTTTTTTTTTTTGTTCAAAGGCTAGACGTTTACGCGATGTTGCTTTGCACAAGGTTCAACATTTTTTTTCTTCATTTCCAACACTCGAGAGTGTTTCGATGAGTTTAATTGGAAAGAATATGTATTAATCACCGTAATCACAGAACACTCAGAAGCAAGCCACATACGAAAATGAGTTTGTTCTCCCGTTTGGTTTTTTTTTTTTTTTTGGGAACTTCTACTGTCAGTTGACGATGGCATTGTCATGCGTGCATGAGAGAAGAAGACAGTACAAAATTGTAGAACAGTTTTGGTACGATTTGGTGCGTGTAGTAGATTGTCGAGGTTTGTTTGTTGAATTATGGAATATTTGATCACTTTTCAATTGAATTAGAGTTAATTCAAGAAAAACCAAAATCAATTCCAGAAACCTACGACGCTAGAGTAGGCTCATCTTAAAATTGACCCATATCTAGATTATTTCGAAGCGACTGTTGGTTAAAAATATGCAGCTGTAATGACATTTGATATATGTTCTGTCATTTTATTTTGTTCAACAGTAAACTAAATTCGCTTATTAAATGGACTAGATTAGTATTGTTTGTTTGATTAATTAAATTAACCTACTTTTTTTCGAATTTATGACACATCATTTTTATTTTTGTTGTACCTGAATTACGAATCAAAACTGCCTTACCAAGATGTATTGTAAAAAACTTCAAAGGCAACTATTTTTGATGCGTGAACATCTCTCACTCCGATGGACGAACGGTCCTAAATTTGTAAGTCACAAAATAAAAAAAAACTGTCGCTGCGACCTCTATCAGTCAATTGTTAAAGCTGCCTGTAGTTGGTAACAGAACCGAAACGAATAGTGTTAGAAAACGATGTCAGCGTCATCTGGGCTAGAGTACTCTCTCGAACCTTAAGCATTGTACTACATTATCGACACGATTGGCACTGTTTACTGTTAAAGTTGTCTGCTAATGGATTTGTTAACGAATTTGAGCACTGTTGTACATGACAATTTCGTTCGTTAGATTGAACAACTATATAAGAGGCTAAATCGGCTTTGAACTCGTGTATGATTTGCACTAAGTGAATGTGGTGCCTTGCCTTGTTCTCTGACCCTATTATGATCTCCAATTTGCGAACAGCTCTGACATCAATTTTGAGTTTAAGGGAAGGTTGAAGACATCTTGCCTGTATTGGGATTATTAATTGGGTGTTTGTCACCTTTGTTCTAAGTAGAAAATCGAAAATCGTATTCAACGATCCGAGGGCCGCTTCTTTATTCCTATTCCAGAACATGCCGTCTTCGGAGTTTCCGGTGGTTATCCGGAGCATATCCTAAGCAAGGTACACCGAGGTGATCCAGTAGGACAATTTGTTCAGCTCCAACCGGATCACCTGTCAGTGTTGCTGGTAAGGGAGAGAGGTAAATCACTAAGTGAACACTTTACAAGGATACCAGCTCTAGGTTTAACATTTCCATTGCGTGGAGCAGCTTGTATTTAGAAGACCTTCGTGGACTTTGGGTTTATGACCAAATCTTCGTCATTTTTGGTCAGATGGATGAGGAGTTTTTCGAGTGATGGCGGTTGGTCTGGACCACACTCAACACTAGGAGGTGTTGACTATTCCGGAGTAGGATGACGATTCGAAGTCCAGATTTGTAAGAGATGATGAGAGAACGTCCGACACAGACTCAGGACGAGTTTAATAGGCAAGTCTCTACTGGCGGACCAAGAGTTATGAGGCTCAAATCGGAGTTATACACAGGCTTTTGTTCAATTTGCGGATTCGCGACTTTCAGAACGTCGTGATTCACGCCTGATCTTCTTCCCAATGTCGGCCTAAGTTAACAATTAGATGTCCCTCCAAATCCAACTACCTTGTCAATGGTTTTTTCCCTGAGGACAGCCAGTAGGACAGAGGCTAATTAATTCTTCACATTGCCACATTTAGATAACTGGCTCAACCCTGTCCCAACGATGTGTTAGGCTTTCGGGAGCAATTTCTTGCTCTTTTTGGTGCGGTTGCGGCTTACCTCAAAGATCTATTCCTTTTGGAGTCTGAAGCGAATTGGGTCGATGCGTCAATCTTGCACATCGAGCTGATCTTGGCCGCGTGTCACGTTGAAGACTAGATAACCCTGCACTGTACGTGTATTCCCTCTGAACGGAAAGCTGTTGGAGAAAGTACTCAATTCTTAAGGTCTTGGTGTGTGGACATTTATCACATCAGGCATGGGGTGGAATGAGTCAGATTTCGTTCAGCAGTGGATATGCATTTTTTCATGGTTCTTAATGACTTATCGCACCAGCAATCGATGAGGGGGTTCGGAATCTGATCTAAAGCTGCCTTCAATCCTTGACGGTGTCTCGGTGACGCTACTTTCAGTCATATCAAGAACAAGCTGTCTTGCGTCCTCGACTAGATGGTCTTTGGTGCTGGAGGTTCAGTCACCATATTCTCCTCGAAACAGAAGCCTCTGATTCGCATTCCCTTTTAGTTGGCAGCTGGTTTTATTAACTTTAACTTGGCAGCACTACTAGCTTTGACAAGCTGCGAGATATCCGCCTTCACAGGCGATAGTTCGCTTCTCTTGTTAACCACGCATTTTTGAAAGTTAACCACGAAACGATGTAAATGGCACGAGATAATGTTACAGAGAACGCTGTCAAAAAATGATACAAGAATTGGCATTGAAACCGACTTCTTCTATTGAAATAGAGGTGAGAAGTCGACTGCCTCCTAAGTTTTTACCTGAACTGAACAAAATGTACACAGATATTGCGCGAAAGTGGAAGAGACTTGTTCTAGAGTATTCTCTCTAAGCCAGTTTCCTTTAGGAATCTGAGAATGAGAGCTGGTTCTAATGACTTCAATTCTTCCTCTGATATCAGATGGTTGATCGGATATCTTTGTCTTTTGTGGGCTAGCGCCGCACAAAATCCCAGTATACTTACTTATCAGGACGGCGATCCATGGAGGGTCCGAGGCTGAGTCATTGCTTCCTTCAGTCGTTGACGGTCCTGGGCACGCTGCTTCCAGTCATCAAGACCAAGCTGTCTTGCATCCGCGTTTAATTGGTTTTTATACCGGAGATTCGGTCTTCCTCTCCTTCTCGAACCAGTAGGCTCGGATTCAAAGACCCTCTTTGCTGGAGCATTGTTGTCCATGCGCTCGATGTGGCCGAGCCAGTGCAGTCGACGGATTTTTGCCTCCCAGACTACATCCACATCCTGGTACAGTTCGTAAAGTGCCCGGTTATGTCTTCTCTATTCGCCTTCCTCGCACACGGGACCATATATCTTTCGAAGGTACCAAGAATCAGCTCTGCAGTTTTGCTTAGCGTCCAGCTTTCGGCTCCATAGAGCAGGACTGGCAAAATAAAAGTTTTGTAGACCATGATTTTGATCCTTCGAGTCAGGAGCTTTGAGCCCAGTTGTTTTGACAAACCGAACTAGCACCGGTTGCCAAGGGCGATTCTACGACGGATCTCCACTGTGATGTCCTTTGTGGAGTTCACGTTTGCCCCGAGGTAGACAAACTCCTTTAATACCTCGAGCTGTAGCTGTCGATCGTGAAGTTTTGTCCAAGGTGGTGTGCGACGGAACGTCTTTTGGTCGACAGCATATATTTCGTTTTGTCCTCATTGACCTTGAGACCAGTTCGTTTCGCCTGTTCTTCAATCGCCGTAAAAGCCTCCACTACGGCACGTTGAGAACGCGCTACGATGTCGATGTCGTCTGCGTACCCCAACAGTTGGACCGACTTGTAGAAGACAGTGCCTTCCGTGTTTACAGTTGCCCTCCGCACTATCTTCTCCAGAACCAGATTGAAGAAATCACACGACAGCGCATCTCCTTGCCGAAATCCAGTGCAAGTTTCAAACGGCTCGAAAGTCCTTGAGCCGAACTGCACGGTGCATCGCGTATGTGTTAGCGTGGTGCGACACATTCGGATCAGTTTTCCCGGGATCCCGAATTCGGCCATCGCATCGAATAGCTCATTGCGATGAATGCTGTCGTATGCGGCTTTGAAATCGATGAAAAGGTGGTGCGTATCGATTTGAAACTCACTGGTCTTCTCCGGGATTTGTCTTAGTGTGAAAGCTTTTCTATATCTGCGGTGGATGTGAAGTTTAAATGCATAAAATAATTAATTTATCACTGTTAATAATTCAAAATTGGGGCTTAAGAAAAAGTTGTAATCAGTACTTATACAAATGCATTACATTTTACAAGAATTGTTAACACACATTTTTCATACAATTTAGTATAATAAGGCTTGCATTGCTAAGTAGAAGACAATCATTTGTTTTCGGTTCAGGCCTTAAATACTCAATCCAGGAATCGGATGATACCAACATCTGATGAATAACATCTTCATTTGTTGCAGAACTCGAAAATTTTAGCAGCATTCCTCAAAGTATTTATTTGATCTTCCCCTTTTATCCGAACGTAACACATTCCCCGATAACACATTGCAATTATCTTTCACAAAAATCACTAAAAGGCTTCCTTTAAGCCAATCTGAATATTTAATTAAAAACCCCTGTTTTAAATAACGCACTACCTACATATACTTTTCTAACTTCAAAAAGTACTCTGACTGATTTGGCAAGATGTTATGTTGCCGTGACTATTGACTATATTTCCACCAAAAAGTCAACACAATCACAACAAATGCTGAAATTCAACTGCAATATTTAAAGTACTTTCGTTATCTACTTAAGCAAAATTTCATCTTCCCCATTCAAATCTATAACCCTCGAACCGTTTTATTTCAAAAATGCTTTTAAATCGACCATAATTTCAGACTTCATGGTAATTGGAGTTCTCTGAGCAATAATCCGAACTTGGTTTGAATTTACCTGTGAAAATACGTGCTGCAAGTGCAAAAGTAGGTTCACCGTTTGTAGACGGTCAAAACGGTTTAAGGGGGTATTCAATTTATATGTCAAACATAAGGGATGTTTTATTTCTTTCTTTATTGGAGCAAAAATGTATATGCGATAGTAATTAACGAAAACAAAAATCTAATCAACCAGCTCGGAAAAAGCTCTTTTTTTGTGAAAATGCAGAAAACAGTTCTTATTTGGCGTTAAGCACAAGTTGATCTGACATTTTATGCAATATAAAGTGTAATTTTTTAGCTATTATCTTTTTGGCAACACTGGTTTAAACAGCTGACGCACGTTTCGTGTTTTGTTTCACTGTCAGACATCTTCAGTTTGGTCTATAATTTAACCATGAATCGTCTTACGAACGAACAACGCTACCTACCGCAAGGTAAAATTTTTGGTGAATGGGCTCTTGGCAAGTTGGCCGAAGATCCACTTTTTTAGTGAAAAATTGTGTTCAGCGACGAAGCTCAATGGATACGTAAATAAGCAGAATTGTCGACTTTGGAGTGAATATCAGCCAGTAGCATTGCAAGAGCGACCAATGCATCCAGAAAAAGCCAAAGTTTGGTGCGGTTTATGGGCTGGTGGCGGCATTGGACCGTACTTCTTCAAAGATGATGCGAATCGTAACGTAACTGTGAATGGTGAGCTCTACCGTGAGATGATATCCAACTTTTTTTTGCCCAAAATGCAAGAGCTTGACTTGCATGACATGTGGTCTCAACAGAGCTAGCCAACTGCATTCCTCCTCTCCATGAATTCACCCGCAATACTCGTCTCGCCAGGAATGCTCATCAGTTTACCCTTAAGCCTACTTTCGGACGCACAGTTAAATTTAGAGACTCGTTCTTCAGCCGTACTACGCGAATTTGGAATACTCTTCCCAGCCCTATATTTCCCACAGACTACAATCCGCAGATATTTAAGACCAATGTGCACAGGTACCTCCTCTCCCTTTCTCCCTCTATACCTTCGGCCCGTGCTGTGTCTTGACCCCGGACACTTAAGGGTATTAGCAATCCCTTGAGCGCGCGCAAATTATAAAAAAAAAAAAAAAAAAAACAAGACGGTGCTATATGCCACACAGCTCGCGCAACAATGGACTTATTGAGGCTCGAGTTCGGTGAACATTTTATTTCACGTTCGGGACCGGTCAATTGGCCGCCTAGATCGCGATTTAACGCCCTTAGACTATTTTTTGTGGGGCTATGTTAAAGCTCATGTCTATACAGACAAGCCCGCTTCAATTGACGAATTGGAAGACAACATTGAAGCATTTATTCGTGAGATACCGGCCGAAATGTTGGAAAGAGTATGCCAAAATTGGACTAAGCGGATGGACCATTTGAGGCGCAGTCAAGGTCAACATTTGCATGAAATAATCTTCAAACATTAAATTGTATGGACCGTACTTCTTCTTCTTCTAGTGGCACTACAGTCCGGGGTGGACCTGGGCCTCAGTCAATAAGCTTCTCCAGCTGGCACGATCTTTAGCCAGCTGTCTCCAATTACGCGCACCAATTTGGTTGAGGTCCTTCTCCAATTGTTGGCGCCATCGGTTTCGTGGGCGTCCTCTATTGCGTTGTCCCACTGGTTCGGAGTCGAAGACTCTTCGGGCTGGAGCAGTGTTGTCCATGCGCTCTACATGGCCTAGCCATCTTAGGCGCTGAATCCGTAGACGCCTGACTAGGCTCATGTCAGCCCGTACAGTTCATGGTTGTATCTTGTTCTCCAGAAACCATCAACGCAAACAGGACTAAAGATGGAACGCAGAACTTTTCACTCGAAAAGACCAAGGACTTCTTCATCTGCTCTTAAGACTGTCCAGGCTTCTGCGCCATAGAGCAGGACAGGGATGATGAAGGTCTTATGTAGTGTTAGCTTGGTCCTTCGAGAGAGAGCTCTACTACTCAATTGCCTCTTGAGCCCAAAGAAACAGCGGTTGGCAAGAGTTATTCTGCGTTTAATCTCGGTACTGATGTTGTTTGTACTGTTTACCTGGGAGCCGAGATAGACGAAGTCCTTAACTACATCGAAGTTAAAGCTGCATATGGACCGTACTATCGATTCAAATAAAGATGTCATGTATTTTTCAGAATTTGATGTGTTTTTTCCTTTTGCAAAACTTTCCTATAGCTTTTAAAAAATCACCCTTTATATGAGTATCCGATTGTTTGCAATGCTTGCATCTCTTTTTTCCCGATTTATCGAACATGACTGGAATATTATATCCTCTGTTGGAGTTTTTTATATTCTTCGTCTCTTTCATTTGGCAACTTGAAATTTGAAATCCGATTAGAGCGAATGGTACCCAGACTAAAAATGCCTCTTGCACGTAGAGGTAGGGTGGTATAGAAGTTGTCAAAGTAAACAATATGGTTTTGAAATTCAAGAACTGATTGGGTGAGACGAACAACTACGTTCACTGTGAGGCCAAGATCTGGTGTTCCTGACAAATTCGTGTTGTCGCCGGCTTTATATTTTCAAATTGTCTGCAAGACATCGTGCTTCTTATTGGTTCGAATTCATTCTAGTTCCAATAACTTTCCATGTTTGGGACATATACAGTAGAATGCCTATAAACTTGTGAATATCTCCCTCTGAAACTGAAAACGTAGAGTTGATGTTTTCCTAATGCGCAGCACGGTTCGGATGACGGATGTCAACAAGTATTTGAAGCATTGCAGTGCCGTATCTAAGTTCTTTATTGCTTGTGGCAAATAACTATTGCCTCGAAATAATACCTCATTGACATGACGCTGCAATGACCTCTTCATCCACAAAATCTATTTCGGTTGAATGTTTGCCATTGAAGCCACCAGTAGATGGAGTTGATATAGGGCAGCCAGTTTCAAATTCTGGAAGTGGAGATCGAGATCGCTTGGACGGTTTGAAAGATGTTCATGTCGATGTGATAGGAAGCTCTTCTTCTAATAAGATTGTAATTCAATATTTTAGTAAGAAAATACCACCAAAAAGTTACATTTTTCTATTGAGCTGATGTTCAAAGAAAAATTGTTGGCATTTAAGAATTGAGAACTTGTATCACAATGCTCCATTTCATCCAAGCATTGCGATATTGCTGTGTCAGTGGGTTCTCAACAGTCAATACGATCCTCAGATTGAAAATCAGTGTCATCCATATCATCGTCACTATCAAAATCATCACCACTACATATGTATATGCTGCTATCTCTTCATCAGACATTTTAGACAACTTATTTTTTCGACCGTTGTCTGCCGAAGATCTCATTTTGTGAAGATTATACTCTTCGCTATCCATTGCTATCTAAAAGCAGTTAAACATGCAAACAACTTTGAAAAGACTCCTGCTATGGCACGCACTTATACAACAATTCTGGCGTTAACCGTTATGGCTATCTACAAACGGTCATCACACAACACATACATTTTTTTTTTAATTCGAAATAAAACCATATATTATGAAAATAAATAATATTCCACACTTGCCATCAAATTTTCAACTCTATAGAAAAGCAATGAACAAGTAAATACGGTAATTTAAAATTCACTTCTTTTCAAAGTAATTTATTTCACTTTCTGCACTGACCTATAGCATTCAACGGACACGTCTACTCAAACTATAAAGTAAAAAGCGAATGACTTGGATCTCACAGAGCACAATACCACACAAAACCTCAGCAACGGTTTTCAACGTTTCTCTCCTTTTTGAATTCTAGTTATGTACAAAAAACAAAAATACCGTCTTGAATAGCTTTAAGTGCAACCGGATAAGTCTGCTTTCGGACATGTTGAAGACGTTCAGTAGATAATCAGCTTGCATCTTCAAGGTTTTTCTGTGTAAGAGTGATAGGCCACGTAGTTTGGTGTGTTCCTTGGCAGTTACCCTACCGCCTGAAACTTCTTACATCCCCATGCTTGAGAGCCATACAAAAGGATACTCTCCGCCACGGCTTCAAACACCTTATGTTTATTGCTATGGGCTAAATTGTTTATCCATAAAGCATCGTCTCCACGAAATATTAATAGTAGTTTTTTGCAGTTCTTCGTTCACATGCTTCTCCATACTCAGGTTCAATCAAAAACCCAAAATGCAATTATTTGACCTTTTTGCCTGTAGTCCATGCAATGCGCTTTACATGACCCAGCCATCTTAGCCGTTCAATCCGCTAAGGCTTGAAGTTCTTGATCTGATTTTAAGATTGAGCAATGTTACTGACACTCAATTGCATCTTGAGTCCAAAGAAACATCGTTTGATTTCGTCCGTGTTAGTGCTGCTCACTACGAAGCCGAGGTAGACAAAGTCCATAAATACCTCGAAGTTATAGCTGCCCATTGTGACGGTGTCCTTAAAAGACGTTGTTGTTCTTCCCTCGGTATTTTCTTGCCACCTAAAAACCGAACTATGTAATTTCCCCCCCTAACACGAACTCTTTCTACCTGTCATCCTTAAAAAAAGGACCCTCAAAGTGCGTGGCAAATAAAATAATTAACGCTTGACACTTCACCGCCAGCTGGTCGATTGAATTGCTTGTTGTTCTGGCGATCCTTGTTTTGTTTTTTTCAAAGAACACTTGATTAGTCGCTAAAACTATCATCTGTCACCGTCATTATAAATTGTGACGTAACATCTAAATTCATTCCCTAACTCAATTGTCATTTATAGATCCCATAAATCATAAAAAAACAGCATCCAAATAACGTGTTTTTGACCTGCCACCTACCCCAAATCAGATTCTGTGAATCATCAGTCAATTGGTTACCAAATTTGCGCAATTAACGAATTTTCCACTGACAGCTGTCAAAAGCTTCAAATAATGACGCCCAAAAAATGTCTCAATTCAATCCAATTCAGTCTATAATAAAATGCCACATTATGACAATAATTGCAAATTATGTTATGACATTTAATTGACGTAACAAGCGTCACTTTGACATGCCGTGAAGTGTCACTGGCGCCGTCCCCAAATGAAAGCCATCCCATAAGAACAAAAAAGAAAACCATTTGATTTAGTTTTTGGATTCACATCGGTTTGTATTGTAATTTGAGTTTTTTTTTCTTAACAGCCACATGCACAGTGTAGTATAAATAATACATAATAAACAAATAAATAAATAAAAGCTATTTACACACAGTTAGCCCGGTTCGCCAGACGGACCTCTTGCCAAGCGAACGAACCAACGAACAACTAATAGTACAATTTGAACGGATTTATCACAAATTAAGTAAGCACTTGGGCAGGAGAGAGGACTCAGAAGACTGGGAGCGGTCCGATGTAGCGACGATAGATGTCCTGCGGATCGTTGATGTGGGGCGCTGGTGCTGCGGCAGCGGCGGCGGCTGCGGCCAATGCGGCTGTGTTCTGGTACTGACTGTGGAACGACTGCTGTTGCAGCTGCAGAAACCGGTGGTGGGAGTACATGAGCGGGTTGAATTGGTGCGACCCCGCATTGTAGAGCGATGACGGGGACATCAGGTGATGCGCGGAACTTGGAGACATGTACATGGAGTTTGGCAGTTCGGGCGTTGTGTGCCCCATCGCGGGTGGTGTAGAAGCCGTCGGCAAAGCGGGCGACGATAGGTCGAGCGACGACATGAGATGATCGGACAGTTCCATGCTGTTTGAACTGCATTCACTGCTTTGGGTGCTGCTCCTGTCGGGGCCGATTAAGCTCTCGATGTCGAAGGGCCGCTTCGGCCGCGTCACTTGCACGACAGGATCGACTGGGGTTAGCGGTGGTTCGGGCGATGTTGACACTAAGTCCAGCTCGGGCGAGGGAGACCTTGCCATCGGGCACATTGGTGGGCTGTTCATCGACTGTTGAATGTTGTACATCGTCTGGGGTGAGTGTCCGGTCATCACCGACGGCGAATAGTCCCAGACTTGGGGAACGGGCTGTTGCTGCTGCTGTTGCATCACAAAACAGCGGTTGAAGTGGGCAATTGCGTTTAGCTCGCCGTTGAGGATTTCCTTCTCGAACTTCTGCACGCGGAAGCGTTTCCTGCGACGGAGCAGACTGCCGTTCTCGAACATGTCGAACGCCTTCGGGTGCAGGGTCCAGTAGGATCCCTTGCCCGCTTTGTTCGAGCTGCGGGGGATCTTGATGAAGCAGTCGTTGAAGCTCAAGTTGTGCCTCAGCGAGTTCTGCCACTTCTGCGTGTTCTTCTGATAGTACGGGAACTTATCCATGATGAACTTGTAGATCTCGCTCAGTGGCAGCATCTTCTGCGGCGCACTCCAGATGGCCATGGCTGTCAGCGAGATGTACGAGAACGGTGGTTTTTGGTCACCGTACGACTCTTTCAATGGTCTAGGCATTTTTGCACACACTAATTAACGATAAACAGAGAAAAAACTTTGTATCAACCAACGAGTCACTGCACTGATTCTGTATCTTTTTTTCGTTCGTTTTTGTTTACACTCAATTCACACAAAAAATTTGTATTTTCAGTTCTTTTCTTTTTATAAACAGAATTTGCTTTTCTTTGAATTCTCTCAATCTCATGAGCGACGTGCGCACGCGACGATACGATGTTGCTGACTGACTGAATTCCGGTTGTGCGGTTGTAGGTATATGTATGTGCGGACGACGGAGGCGATGGCACGCCACAAACATAGAATGGCGGCATTCTGCCGCAACCCCAGGGGGCATTTTCTTTGATTTCCTCCTTTGACTGTGAGAGCATAGTCAGTGTGTGTGTGTGTGTGTGCGAGCAGGAGCGAGGGGTGTCCGTTCGTTCATGCACACGCCACGAGGGCGGAGTTTGTGTGCCTGCTGTGAAAAGAAGGGAATGCCATTGGCTCCGTTCGTGCGCCTGTGTGTTGAATGGAAGAGCGAGAAGGAAACGAGACGGAATGTGGCGTGTGTACGCGCGTGTGTGGGAGAGGGTGAATTGAGAGGGGAAAATAATCGCTTGTTAGCAGCAGGTAAACATTTCGATGAAACTTCATGTTGGATCTAGTTTGTGTAAACAATTGTATTTTGAATGCATTTCAAATGTTTGATTTAATTTGATTTGATTTGATAAGAAGAAGAAAACACAAGGAAATGCACTGGGATGGGATTAAATAGAGGAACTTTGCTGAATTTGGTCTTGTTTGGGTCCACGGACACGAGACACGTCTGGGAAATGACACAAACGATGATACAGCTAAACCAGGATACGTTCAACTTTCGGCAAACATTAACAGGAAGTGATTTTTTGAAGTTTATTTTTTTGTGAAATACGACAAGATTCGAGTGAGCCATCAGATCAACAAATCTGTCTTAAATTAATGTAGCTTAGGGTCAAATGTATGGAATTTGGACAAGGGGAGCATAACAACATCAGCATAATCCACATGAAATTGAAGAGCAAGTACCTACAGTAGAATTCGTGGAATAACGACCTCGGTTATAAGGACATTTTGCTTACAACGACGAAGTGAAAACCTAAAGTTTGACTTGCCATAAACAATTAGTAAACAAAAATCGTTCGAATAAAGCGACAATCAATTATAACGACGACAAAATTGTTGTCTCCCCTCAATGGTCGTTATGAGCGAATTCTACTGTAGATACATCAAATTTTAGACCTTCTTCGCATCAAAAGGGGCGCTTTTAATTTATTCAAGTAAACTGATTCACATTTCTCGCATTTCAGATCAAGAGGCAGACAATTAAATAAAACAAGGAGCACATATGGCAATTTAAAAATGTATTGCGAACAAAAAAATGTATTTTTTACAGTATGCTTAATACTAAGGGGTGTCGGGTGTTGGCTCAACAAAAGGGGTCCAACTGATGTACTTTGTTTAATTCAACATTTGGCATTACAATTTCGGTTTAGTGTTTATTTTCTATATCCTACAATGTTCAATTCCGTGTGTCCATGTTCGTCCTTTTCGGATGGGGTGATGGTGTGGTAGCCGATTTAGCCTCGAAGATGACTGCTATCGCTGCGCTAGCAGAAGCCATGCAGCTCGTTGTTAGATGTCGTTGGGAAGTTCTGCTCGCTAAGCAGATTTAGCGCGTTGAGGTAGCATTGTCCGGGGATTGTTGTGTTTCTTAAGCTCCTGATTGCCTCGATGGGATGATTGTTGATGTCTAGATGCTGCTTTCTGAACAGTGTCACCGTGTAAGGATGATGCGTTCTTCTTGTTGCTGTGGTGCTTTCGACGATCCCTGTCGAAGGTGAGACCTGTACATATTTTGCAAACTTCTCCATGCTGGTCTTAGAAATGGTGTGCCATATTGAGAAGTCATACGTTAAGATCGGCCGTATTAGCTGCTTGTAGAGCAGCAGCCTTGTCCTCTGGCTTAATACATTTTGTTTACGCATGAAAGGACAAATGCGATTGAAGCCTAGGTTGGTCTTCTTAAGAGTCAGTTTCGAGTGGCTGTCGAACTTCAGCCTTTCCGTGAAGTTAACGCCAAGATCTTGACCTCTGTCTGTTGTTATTTCTGTACCCTTAGAGAGCTATGCTCCGACATTTGGCTGCTGATCTGGATCCACCATGAAATGGTCCCCTTAGACACATAAGTTCCGATTTTGGTGTAGTATCCACTTACTGTCTGCATTTTTCGACTCTTCGCTTGGCGATCAGTGGTGACTTCGAGCTGACATGAGTCAGTAATTCATCGTCGAATATACAGCAGTTCGTTGGCTTGGTTGGAGGCGGTTGATCTGCCGCGTCTATGTCGTAGAGCATCTGTACCAGCTCCGACCCTTGCGCAACTCAAGCCTTGGTGCTTCGCTCAGTTGATTGACTTGCCTTGCCACTTGAACGTAGCATCTTCTTGAAATGCAGAAAGCTATAAAGCACAGCTGCCTAATAGAGGAGTGAATAGTGTACAGTGTCTGTGGCTCTTGCTACTGCCATACTGCTTGTTGACAAGTAGATTATGGGCTTATATCGCACAATCTGCACGATTAATCACTGGAAACTTACAAAAAAATGTTTAAGAGGAAGTGTTTGGAGTCTCTGACTGATCTTGGCAACAAAATACGTATCGCATGCTGTTGCTTATCAAACTTACCACATTTTTTCTTTCATTCTTTGACTGACTTTCAAGTAAGTCCATACAGCAGCCTTGACTTAAGGAGACTATAGAGAGCTAGAGCCTACTAGGAAACGCAAAGTGTATCATTCGAAAATGAAAACACTTCTAAAACGCAGTAGCGCAAATATTTCTTGCAAATACATGCAAAATTAAGCAATTGTCGAAATCGTGTGGCATTGTTTCACTTTCAGTCACAGACTTTGTACAAATTTACTTGCAATATTACGGAATGCGTTCCATGTCGCTTGTAATAGCTGTCACCGTTTCGTGAAGGCTTGGGCATTTGAATATGTCGCACAAGCGTGGCCGATGTGGCACGATTGGGCCATTATGGCACTTTTTGATTGAAAATTTGAATGAAAAACACCAAATATAGCACTCTGGTAAAAATGTTGAAAAATCAACATATTTACATCAGCGATTATAAGACAATCGTCGCATCGCTTACATCTGCCTTCCGAAAGAGTTCAACGCTCGTTACGTTTCGATGAATATGTGTAAATAATGCTTTATTTATTAACTTAATTATTCAATGCTTTTATGTTTGTCTCTATAACATTTTCTAATTAAATTCAATTCAGAAAGCTGATCTAAATACACAAAACAGTATTTTTTGGCCTATTTCCGTTTGTGACACACATGCCCTTCAAATGGCAGTATTTGGTAGCAGTGGTGGCACTTTGATGAATATTCTCCCGGCAGCGCTGAATGTACGTGCCATCAATACATATGGGAATGGTTAATTTCTGAGCACATGGAATTCGTCTATCTTCTTGTTCAAAATCCATTTCAGTTCCTGGCCACTCTATTAACCTATTTCGATGTCCAGTCCAATAAAGTGTTGAGAACTTTTAAACGTCGAGAGTATGCCTCGTGCCTCCGTTTGCTTTTGAAGTTTCAAACGCTTTGTAGCTCTTGCTTTGCGAAACGATTGCTTCGCAAAGTTTACATTTCCGTACACGGTCCTAGTTTTAAAATGTGTTTTGGCTACAGCCTGGGGTAAATCATTTAAATCGTCAAATGCTGCCTTTTGGAGAAATGCTCAACTTGACTTGCTATCTATTCAAATCATGCCTAAATACTTGAAGTTTGCTACTTGTTGAGGCTCTGTTCTGCTCGAATGTACTGCAATAATAAAGCAGGCAAGGAGGCAAGGCAAGGAGTTCTACACCATCACCATCTGAGACCCTTTACTATTGTTCTTCAAAACTACGGCAATAGTCTGGTTGTTTTTGAGCTCTTCACTGATTTCAAAGACTTTTTTCCCATTCGGCAATCCCTTCCTCAACTTCAGTGACAGGCTCATTCCCTGGTACAGTTTGTAGATCTTCAACGATTTCCCGCGTGTCATTGTTTTCGTTGTCTTTCGATCTGGTCACTTTCTGTTATGAATTCCGGCCAAGTTTCCTAATTTACGGGCAGTAGCCCAGCCGAGTAGAGCGGTCCTTTCAACAATAGAAAAGAATAAGAAATACCATCGACCCCAAAACAGAACCTTGAGGAACCCCTAAATGAATAACTTTTTCCTAACTGCAACTACATCGAATTCCGGCATTCTGTTTTCGATTTCTCAGATAAGATCGACGAATCGACGGTAACAGACAGTTTTTCCACTGAAATTAAGAGTCATCTATTAAAAACAGTATCGTTTCTGTCGTATCGTCTCGTCTAACAATCAAAACAAATTGACTTCGTATCGTCATTTTAAGTGCACTGCACGCTGCATGATGAGGAACATTGTCTGACGGGTTAACAGACTTGTAAGCAATAACTTAGTAGTTCTCTCCTCTGCGTTAGACTAGACAGACCCAAGTCTCTCAGACATTTTCGCAGCATCTCATCATATTTGTATACACATTGCATTCAAAACATCCCTCAAGATCACTTTAGGGTCCCAGATGACAACCCTCAATTTAGTGGTGGTCGATCTTCATCCCCTATTCGAACTTTCGTTACACGATGAAAATATGCATAACATCAGCCAATGCCAGAGGGACCAAAAAAAAACACGGGTTTTGTTCCGCAATAAATTTGCCAAGTGCCATTGGGTTTTATGATCTCCGGTTCTTGTGAAGATTTGGGGGACCATATAAATTGCACGTAATTGCCGCAAAAAAATAATACATTTTGCAATTGTGCAATGACCATTTATTGATGGTCCAGCTGTAAGTGAGTCTATGGAGATTGGGTTTTCCTTTCAAGTACAGTCTAAACTTGAATGATTTCATGAATGTTAGCTGAAGGTGAATATCTGAGCCTGTTGCATGTGCTTTGGTCATGCTTTTCCTAGTTCCTCTTAATTTAACAGACAGTAATTTTACTTCTAAAATTCATTTCACATTGAATTGTATTTTAAGTCGATTTGGATTTAGCGTACGGCAATCTGCCAGATTGTCGTTTGTTTCCATATTTTTAAGATTATCTCGAGATTTATCAAAGAAAAACAATGGTTCCTATACTATTTCTGTATTAAAGTGTAATCACATTTCGCAGAGCACACAACATGTGCAGAGCACGGCCCGGTTGCAGCGGTGGATTTATACATTTCTCGAGCAAAGGTTGTTAAATCCTTGCCGCTCTTAATAATAATAATATGGGTGGCGCTACAGCCCGTAGAGGGACAGGGCCTAGCTTCTCTGCAACCACTCGTGTTGTGCGTGCTATTGTTCTATCACGAGTGGAAGGGACCTACAGTTTTATGCCGACTCCGAACGGCCAAGTTTGAGAAGCTTTTTCCAGACAGCTGAAAGAGTCAGCATTGTCAGTGACTCGAAAGAGGTGGGGCCGTGAAAAGTATTTCTTGTCGTACCAGGAATCGAACCCAGACATGTAGGTCCAAGTGCGTAGGAGTCGACGCACATACTCACAACGCCACGGGCCACCACTTACGCCTGCAATTATCAGTTCCTGGATTATTCATGCAATCCAACAATTTGGTTAAAAATTGCACAGGAAATAGTTTTTCGGTATATTTCTGAGCTAATCGAAGCTCAATCAATTTCAATTAATAAGCCATTCTCGACGACATTTGAAAATTGTCTATTTATGTTCTTGGTACCGAATTATTGACAAAAAAACAGATCTTCAGCTTCATGCCCCTCTGAGGAAATAAACCCTAGGAATCTTTCAAGCGATTCTCCCGTTTCCAAAACACAGTGGGTGGACTAAATCCACATGTGCTATATCTGGTGTTACATCGATGAAACGTCTGCAATTCGCGGCGTAAAAACAAAGTCAAACTCAGCAATAAGTTCCGAAATCACAGAATTTTTCACAATTTACTCCAAAAGCGGGACCTCTCGAACACAGCCGCCTCACTACAGCAATACCCCTCTTCAGAAACGTTTCTCCGATAGGCAATTCAATCATCAATTTGGAGATGCAGTAAATTATTGATTCGGTCATCAATCTCACGTCTAGCTTCCACAGCTAAGGACACTGGATTTAGACGCGCAAAGTCTCCATTCTGAACTTATCGATATCCTATGTTTTCCGGTCTCCAAAATTTGCCGCCCTAAGCTCAAACTTAGGCGGCATGCACACACGCTAAATTCGTCGCCAATTTTTCAATGTTATTGGCAAGGTGGGGGGGGGGGTTGAGACAAAAGGGATCACAGAAAGGAATTTGTAAGAATCGAGGTAAAAGTGGCCTTCCTCAGCCTGCTGGTGAACTCGCCGCTACACCTCGGTACACCCTTCTTCAACTCACTTGAGCTTTTTGTAAAGGATATTGAGAAACTAATATCATTACTAAAATAAATTTAAAGGACACCTCAATTTAATTATAAAAGCAGTGGCATTAAAACGACACACAGGTTTAGGTTCTCACTGAACCACCACTTCTACCTACCTACAGCCAGGTATCCAAAGGAGTCATGTCCATAACTTTAATGGCGATGTCGAAAAAAGTATGAGAAAAACAATGCCAAGTTGAAATACTTAGCGAATTTTCTTAATGGATTTCCTTCGCAATTTCACAATTGGAACAATATCCTTTTGCGGTTCTTGTGGAAACTTGGTTATAGGCTATGCTAAGTTTAGGACTCTAGACGTGGGACTTAAGTGGGAGTAGCAAGGGGAAACGCGAATAGCTTGGGGCAAGACATTCACTGGTGCGTTTCATAATTATAAGCCATGAAGCGGTTGAGCTGACTTATGCTGGAGCTGTTTAGCTCGTTGAGATTATCGAAATAGTAGGCCACACGAGCAGAGTTGATTTGTAGTTTCTACCTCCTCTAAAACAACTGGATGGCGCTGTTGGTTGAGTGCTTGCCCTTTGTTTGAGGGATCCGCGGTTCGAATCCCAGCGAAAGTCCAGTCACCATTTGGAATAAAGTTAACGGCACTATGTCGATCGGTGGCAGTAGCAGGGTATCACAATGGACCAACATGATGTAAGGACGACTGGGTATTTTGCTGGCAGACCAACTACCTAACCTAGCCATAACTTCATATGCAGAGGCTGTGGTGATTAAGAAGAAAAAGAGGATACTCCTCATGATCTCTGCCACTGCCGTAGTCTCTCTGCCAGTTGAGATAAAGAACACTGCGAGAACATTTCCTCCAGGACCTACAGGAACTATCCACTTCTCCATACACACAGATCCGCATCAAATTCATTGCGGATTCATACAAGCTTGAGTAGTTTGCTGCTAAAAATGTAAGCTTTTTTTGTTGTGTTTGGCATTCTTTAACAAATGAACAACAATTCCAAGTGGTTTTCGAAGAAAAGAAAAAAATAAAGAAAAAAATGGAAAATTTGCGAAGAGGAAGCAAGTGTTGGTTTTTATATAGGAAAATCACTGCATTTTTTTGATTGAAAGATCCATACATTGGGTTTGTTGGAAAAATACAATTTTATTTATTCGCTTCTATAAACTTTCCATTATTTCGCTTTATATCCGACTTGCATCATATTTGCTCGTGTCACCTTTTTTTCAATAGAAACTAAAGTAAATTCTCGATGATATGAATTTCTTAATTATATCGAATTTAATGAACCGATGTCCTGTTAAAACGGAATAAAAAGGAAAAATTATCACTGCCCCTGCAACGAGACAAGGCCCACCACTCTAGGGCCTCCTAGACGATCAGCTGAGTAAGGTGAGCGTCTTTGATAGACTCACAGGGGAACAGAGTTTGCACGACCAAAACTGACACAGATTGGTGGAATTTCTCATTTTAACCTCTCCTGTATCCATAAGAGGACCTCTCGCTCATTTGATCCATCAATCGTCAAGCAGATTGATCACATTGGGATCGGCTTCAAGCGCACCTTTAGGATTCTCGATGTCTGAACCAGAAATCATATACATCGCGATATCCGACCCCTTGCCTAATTCAGATTCTGTTCTTAAGTCACGTGTACTACTTTATTTTCACTCACACTTCTTAAGGCAGCGCCATGTTACTCTTAGATGACTCTTATTCACAAGTCCCTGTCTGTGAAATTGTTACCAAAGCAAAACCGCTGTCAGATGAATTCAAAAATTTACTGCATTATTTCCGGTTTGTACCTTACAAGGAGCCAACACAGACTCGTATTATTTCCCTCTTGTAGAGCACGGACAATCGAGATAACAACAGAGTCCAGGCAGAACACCGCAGATTCATATCGCGTCGAAACGTCTTTTAAAAAAAACTCGGAAATTCCAGAACCGCCTGCAAAAACAATCTATTGATAAGATACGCGATGTTTTTTTCAGTTTTATTCTCATTGAATACCATTCGTAGACAAGCCATACATTGACTCTTATTATATGTTTGCCAGTACTCTACTGAAAATTTGATTGTGTCGAACTCAATCAAATGGATCTGAAATCATTCATTCTGCTTCTTATGCTTTGAGTACGAATAACATTAATTGATTTGAAACTGATTTTAGAGCGTTCAATGTTTCCACTGACCCTCGCTTATATCAACTCATACCCAACTCATGCGTATAAAAGGTATCCCAAAAGCAACGCATGATTTAACAGCTGACAGTTTAGGGTTGGTAAAAGTAGCTCACGATCCAACAACGTGTTTTCATTATCGAGCACTATTTCAAAAATAATTCAAACTTTGGTGACCATTCATTCAAATTGGGGTCCGGATTATCGGGATATCAGGCCGGCGACCCATGGAGGGTCCGAACCTAAGCAATTGCAGCCTTCCATCGTTGACGGTCCTGGTCTCGCTGCTTCCAGTCATCAAGACCAAGCTGTCTTGCATCCGCGATTAATTGGTTTTTATACCGGAGATTCGGTCTTCCTCTCCTTCTCGAACCAGTAGGCTCGGATTCAAAGACCCTCTTTGCTGGAGCATTGTTGTCCATGCGCTCGATGTGGCCGAGCCAGTGCAGTCGACGGATTTTTGCCTCCCAGACTACATCCACATCCTGGTACAGTTCGTAAAGTGCCCGGTTATGTCTTCTCCATTCGCCTTCCTCGCACACGGGACCATATATCTTTCGAAGGTACTAAGAATCAGCTCTGCAGTTTTGCTTAGCGTCCAGCTGGCAAAATAAGAGTTTTGTAGAGCATGATTTTGGTCCTTCGAGTCTGGAGTTTTGAGCCCAGTTGTTTTGACAAATCGAAGTAGCACCGTTTGCCAAGGGCAATTCTACGACGGACCTCCACTGTGATGTCGTTTGTGGAGTTCACGTTTGGCCCACTTCGCAACTCTGAAGGGATTAAATGCAAATTTCAGGGATTCTCGATAAATTGGAGACACTATACATGCTGGAGGATTTGTCTCGGATTGGAGGCACACCCATTCAATCACTGGACCATACATTTTTGTAAATGAGGCTAGTCAAACAGTGACTCTGACTGGTGCTTGATGGCGCGACCTGATATCACGGTTCATTCTGCCGTATTGGATGACATTGATGTGGCCATTATGTGGTCTGGACAAGACGGCACCACATCTCATACAGCCTGGTCGTGTACTCTCTCATTTCGATGATGGGAAGCGTGTGTGCGCCTATTTAAACTCGAAGGTCCTGTCATTCTCTCTGTCAAAAGGAGAATTTTAAACGCTGCATCAACGAAATTCCGTCAAATGTATGCAGAATGGTGATGCAACATTTTGACAAAAGAGCGTGTATGTTCCAGCAAAGCTAGCGAAGCCGTGTTATTCTGTAAATAACCCTATCCCATGTATTCTTTGATTCAATAAAAACAAAAAACCTTGCATTAATCTTGGGACACCCTTTTCAAGAGGTGTCCTTATATAAAACAACTTCACATTGTCGCAGAGACATGGACGCTATTGAAAGCGGATGAAGAAGCTTTTGGTCGGACAGTTCTGCGTGCGATCTTTGGTCCTGTTTGCGTTGATGGTGTCTGGAGGAGGAGATTCAACCGCGGCATGCACCTAGTCAAGCGTCTTCGAATCCAACGCTTAAGATGGCTAGGTCATGTAGAGCGAATGGACACCACAGCTCCGGCCGGAAGAGTCTTCGATTCCGAGCCATCGTAACAGAGGACGTCCTCGAACGACACTGCGCACACAAGTGGAGAAGGACCTAAACCAACTTGGTGCTCGCAATTGGAGGCAGTTGGAGAAAGATCGTGCTGGCTGGAGAGGCTTGTTGGTTGAGGCCCAGGTCCACCCCGGACTTTAGCGCCAAACATATTGTCTAAGTTTTTGTGATTGAAAAATTTCGAAAAGGACAAAAACTAGTGTATTTTTTGACAGTTTGTCTGATTAGCGCCGTTCGCACTCAACTTTCGATACGATTTGCTTGACAACCGTGCTTGATGGGCCAAATTGGTCAATATGAACGCTCGTTGCTACAAGGTGTAGTGCGTTAGGCAAAGTATTCGTCAAGCAAGTCGTATCCACAAATCGTTGAGTGTGAACGTCGCTATTGTGCTCGCAAGCAATTTATCGTTTCTCTGTCGACTTCGGAGGACTTCCTAAGCGCTCCTACCGCGGAGCTTGAACTTCGAGAAGATCTGCAACAATGGCGATCTGAGAACATCGGCTTTGTCGTGTTCAGTGACTATAAGCAAGGGGCTCATTCCTCATTAATATTCAAGACGGAGCTTCAAGCGGTCTTCCTATCACTTAAGAAGAAAAAGTCAGTCGAAATCGACTGAATCGAGATTTCGAACATTGTTCCTTACTGTGGTTCCTTACTGTGGTTCCTAACTGTGGCTTACAAATCGTCTCATTCAAAACGCGGACACGAAAAGCAGTAGGAAAGAGAAAGCTTTCATCCCCCCCACCTTGGGCATCACAATGGGTCCAATCGGACATAAGTTTACCCACGTACTTAACCTAACATACTGTGGTTAATGCGACCACAACAATGCTCTGAATAATGAATAAGAAAGAACATAGTTTGATCTGTGAACGTGCCACAAAATCGCCTAACTCCATTAGTCTTGTCTCCCTACTCTCCAAGGATAATACATAACTCCGTGGCTAACATTCGCCGCTCAGTTGCCTTAGCATGGCCCTCGAAACGTACAAACTGTCACCCGACTGACTCCACACGTGTAAAATCATTTCTAAGTCCGAAATGGTCATTTCCAACATTTACGACTCAACTGCACTTTATTAGAGACTCATTCGCCCTTCTGCCCCAACGTGTTCCCAGATCCTCGGTTCTGCGAACTACCCCGCGTTCGCACGAGGATTAATTGCTATTTTCTGACATTCAACAAGGATCTAGTAATTAATTGCATGATTTTGCAAAAACTCACCCGCTTACGTTTTATTTCATCCACACCAACGATGTCAAACGAGCAACAAGGTGAACAATGCGCTCGGCAATTAGCAGGCGCCGAATGAAGACAAGGTAAATACAAAAAAGGGGGTAATTTAACCCTCAATAAAAGAAAGTCATTTCGTCCCGAGTGTATTAATAAACAAAAGGGTTCAATAAAAGCCAAGGTCGATGCTCGGAAGAGCACATCGATCGGGACACGTGCACGTTGGTTTAATAATAAATTCAATAAAATCCAATTGAGGATTAAAACTTAATACTTTTTTCCGTTGTCTTATGCAGTTTACCTGACCAGCGATCGAGGGAGGGGCCGCGATTGCGCAACACCATGCCACATCATCGTCATATTGACGCTATATTGACGGTCGAGGGATAGAAGTATCAGGTTTATGCCTTAAAATTTGTTAAGAAGAACCACCGATCGCAGTTGTCAGTCGAGCTAGCTCTTGCCCAACATTCAACAAATTGTCTTATTTACTTTCAATCGAATCTCGAATAAAGAGCATTTAAGTCATAAATGTTGGCAATGACCATTTCTGACTTCAAAATGAGGTCACACATGTGGAGTCAGTTGCTAGTTTGTACCTGTACCTGTGTGTAAATAAAGGGTGATTTTTTAAAAGCTATAGGAAAGTTTTTCAAAAAAAACACATAAAATTCAGAAAAATGCATGACATCTTTATTTGAATCGATAGTACGGTCCATATAATTTAATGTTTGAAGATTATTTCATGCAAATGTTGACCTTGGCTGCGCTTCAAATGGTCCATCCGCTTAGTCCAATTTTGGCATACTCTTTCCAACATTTCGGCCGGTATCTCACGAATAAATGCTTCAATGTTGTCTTCCAATGCGTCAATTGAAGCGGGCTTGTCTGTTTAGACATGAGCTTTAACATAGCCCCACAACGCACGATCTAGGCGGCCAATTGACCGGTCCCGAACGTGAAATAAAATGTTCACCGAACTCGCCCCTCGATAAGTCCATTGTTGCGCGAGCTGTGTGGCATGTAGCACCGTCTTGTTGAGACCACATGTCATGCAAGTCAAGCTCTTGCATTTTGGGCAAAAGAAAGTTGGATATCATCTAACGGTAGCGCTCATCATTCACAGTTACCCTACGATTCGCATCATCTTTGAAGAAGTACGGTCCAATGATGCCACCAGCCCATAAACCGCACCAAACTGTGACTTTTTCTAGCTCTTGCAATGCTTCTGGCTGATATTCACTCCAAAATCGACAATTCTTCTTATTTACGTACCCATTGAGCCAAAAATGAGCTCCGTGGCTGAACGCGATGAAGCGCGCGATGAACTATCTTAACAGAGCACGCATTTTGATAATAAAATTCAATAAATTTCGTTTGTAAGACGATTCATGGTTAAATTATAGACCAAACTGAAGATGTTTGACAGTGAAACAAAGCAGTGTTGCCAAAAAGATAATAGCTAAAAAATCACCCTTTATAAGCAGAAGAAGCTTAAGTTTAAATGTTCAGGCACAAATTTTGTGTGGAACGACCGCCAGGTGAAAAATAGTTAAGACCGTCTTGTTACGGAAGATTTGCATTGGCGTTTGAAGTTCAACGGAAGTGACGTCGTTTTCGTGTAAACCCATGTAACGTTTGCGCCACATCAGTACATCAGAACTCTTTCGATTTCTTTGTGATTGCACTTAGAGCTTTGAAAACATAGACGCAATGAACGTTCGTCTTATAATCGTACACCTCCTCCAGTGTAGCCACCAGCAGTAAGCTCTTCTGATAGTCCAGGTTGGCAAGGGAGATCGTGCTCTTTCGGGTGGTTTGCGCAGTGAGTTTGTTATAATCGGAGTTGATGTGGATGGTTCTTCTTCAGAACCAAGAAAACATGTTGAAGAAGCTGCTGGTTTCGCGATTTCACTTGTATTTACGGACAAATTGATGGCCTATACAAATGCATCCGTTGTCACAGCTTCATTCATTTCCTGGATACATTCTTCAATTGCCTGTGCATCGTTCTTCGACAGCTCATATAAGCCATCAGTCTCTAAGTTAGTCCGGATCAATAACGCTGTCATCACTGCTATAAATTTCATCTTCCCTTTCCATGGAATTGATTAACTCGTTCGGATTGATCATCCGACAATTTCGTTGGCTGTTGAGCACTTGACGGATGATAACACCTGAACACGTTGTCGAATTGCAATCGTTTGTTACCACAACGCCAACCAGATAGGCCTAAAGAGGTTTTAATTATTTTGCATACAAAATAAAATCGATTTGACTCTAGTGAGCAAAAATCAAAGGCCGTCTGGAGACGGTCTCGCCCGATAGAGGGTTAAGAAATATAGAAAATGAACTAGTCAAATGACCGTGTACTGACACTCCTTTGCACCATTAGCTGGCCGTGGCATCTCTTCTGGGTCTCGACCAAGACTTAGTACAACGCGCGGCATTCTGAACAGAATGGTTTCCGAATTCAACTTCCATGTCGTCGCATGCATTGAGCAAGAGCCTGCATTCCTACATCAAAATGTCTGTGAAAACAAACTTGAGCTAGTTTCTGTACTAATTAAGACCATGTCTACCTCGATCCAACATGTTATCCAAAGAAAGATCCAAAATAGGTGAGGATCAGTGGGTCACAAACACTGGTCCATTGTATTACCAGGCAGCAAGCTACATTCTGTGATGAGGAGTCTACATCATCAGTCTACATCAAATTTTCATGTGTCGAGCATATGCCTTAGACTAGACTTATGGCCCTTTGCAAAGTCTATAATTTTGTAACGATCTTCATTCGTCCAAATGGTCGATCAGACGATCCGACGACGGGCTTCTTCGTTAGACTACAAGCCGTTCTGTGCTTGCGTGCTGAAGTAAGTTTGTTGACGGGTGTATCAACTGACTCATTGGCTACTCCTTGTTGCAATCGCTAGGTAGTGTGCCTTTGCTTTGACATACATATGCTCTGGAATTTTTCGATGGAGCCAGCTGTTGCAACGCGAGTTGAATCTAATCGCACAGCTTTACCCTCGAAGTCGTCCCAGTCGGTTCCTACTTAGTTACGTCTGAAGCCAAGGCAAATACGGCGAGTTTAGCCTAGAACTACAGTCCTCGAAGACATAGCCGTTCAGTGATCTTGCCAAATCCCCTTTACGTGTTTGCCTTGAGCCAACAGAAGCACTGAATGAGAAAAATGCAGCCACAATGAATCAATGCTCGCGATGATTGTGTTTTTGCGAAGAAGGCGGGCGGATTGTCCTCCAATTTTCATTGTGACCATAATTTCAAACAAAAAATATTGTACTACTCTGGTTAAAATCATCGCAAATTCGAGATTGGAACTGTGAAGCACTCGATGAAGCAAATGTGTCCCTTTTCAGAGATCAGAGATATGACAAGATGATTCGAGGGACTGGAAGAACTTTGATGGCTCTAGCTGATGACGATGATTGCTGAAAGTCAAACTTCCTGAAGTGGAAATTCTTTCCCGACCTGAAGTGTATCCTGTGAAATGAAGACGGTGCGTTTCTTGGTCTCTAGATGCTTTTAGAGATTGTGGCTTTCCGTAGGGTTGTAAGTTTAGTCCCAGCTTGTAGCCGATACTCGAAAAGGATGACTAGTCACGTCTCTACAAAGCTAACAAATTCAGACAGGTTTGAGAAGCTAATTTTGGACAAGAATTCGCAAGATTCAAACGCACGAAAATCATGATTCACAAGACGTCCTTCAAGCGTTGACCTTTCCCCTCGAGTCCAGAGCAGAGATCAAATTCGATTGATCTGCCGTGCTGTTCGGCCAACTGCTCCTACTCGACACTGACGTCTCCTCGGCCGTTTACGAATTTCACACGCAGCCCATCCAATTATCGCCCCGTGAGTCCCTACCACCTACTGGCAAGGAAATCACTCTCAAACATGCCACTGTCCCGATTAAACGGCTCAGCATTGTGCTCCTAAGCACTGCATTGCACTAGACCATCACAGGACATCAAGGATTCATGTAATTTTCGTAGTTTACCACAAAACAAAAGCTGATCCCAGCGGGATTAGATTATTCACAAACTCTATTGTTTGCATTTTCGCACACAATGCAGTCCACCGTCATTAGAGCCACCCCTACGTACCTGCCAAGGACGGGCGGACAAGGCAGCGGACACAAAAATTAAAGCGACCTGCTAGCAAGTGCCGAACAATCGAAACGTTTATGATTGATGTAAGCAGACCGCCCACTTTCCAAATACTTAAATCACCTCGCTTGTCGTCGACGGTTTTTGTGCGCGCTCTGTGTGCCCGGACTAATAGCGCGGATTATCCTGGGACGTCTACGCCTTGTGTTGATTTTGAAGTTTATTGTCGCGCGAGATGCAGCGTTTCTGCGGATCGCGGTAGGAAATTGGCAAGAATTCGCGCCTTTTTTTTGTGTTTTGCTTTTTCTTCTGCCAGCACCAGGTACCGCATGTGATCCCTCGATTCGTAATGAATCGCAGGAGACGAACACACGAACACGCACAGCAACACAACGGATATTAATCCCTCGCAGTGACAAAGGAATGGCATGAGATTGATCTGGAGGAAACCTGTTAGGATCTTTGGAGAGCCACTGGAGCGTAAAAATCAAAACATACTTTGATTTTCCGCCTGATCAAAGGCGACCGCCCGGCATTATGATGCATTGTGCAAACAACAGGCTCTTTGAGCTGTGATGTGGGATCCTCCTGGCACAGTGCGCCGCCACCGCCACCGACACCGACACCGTCACCACAGAATGACCTGAGCAAGAGTGTGAATATGCTCTCCTCCCTGAGTTTCCACCGGCTTTTCTTTTCACATTTTCCATACACACAGTCTTCTCTGTTGGCCCATTTGTCCCATTGTGCTCGGTTCATTGTGATCCTTGTGTTTGTGTGATGCCAAGCGGGCAACAATGGGGTGACCACAGTCTTAAGATAAATCATGAACACATCTATCGCCTAGGCCACATCAAAGGCGCTCACCGATCTCAGCGATCGAGCGCGATCATCACAAAATTAGCTGGGTACACATTTACACATGTTCTCTGCCCGGCCACTACTGTTCGAGGCTGGGAGCTGATCGTGTGTAAGGTGTTCGGACGCCTCGGCTCATCTCCGTTCAGTGTGTTCAGGGCCGACACCTTTTGTTTGGCTGCTCGGTGATCATTTTGTCGCACAACAGGTACACACGCACAAACGCAATCGATTGAATCTTACCGAAATTGAGAGCAGAACACAGAACACAGAACACACATGCGATAATGCCATCGATCCCATTTGGACAGCGCCCTAAGGGAGCCATGGGAAATCTGGAAATTAGATGAGAGATTAATACGGTTACGGCCATTGTGGCGATGCCGACAACAATGTCGATAATGTTCGGATTTCTCTGGCTTAGCATGTGGGATTTGATGGCCGTGTTGCTTGATTCCATTAAGCTCGAAGATCAGTCTATCAATCGACAGCATTTTACGCTTTGGATCTTTGTCCTTTTGAGCAGATTGTGGCCTACCTGAGGGTTGCAAGTTTAGTTCCGTACTTGTACTGGATACTCAGTAAGGGGAGGACGAGTGTTGTCTCTTCTATAGAGGTTGAGGTGTCAGGAGGCCTTCGCTGGAAGGATCTGTCCTGATCGTCATATTCTTGTACATTTGTGAGCAATTTCAACCTTTATGTGGCATATCTTCCTAAATGACTACGGCTCTCTACATGTACGAGATGACCAGGTAAGAACAATAGGAAAAGAAATTTAAATAAATAAAAAATGAGGAAAGATATATCATTGATTCTAGCTTTATTCTGAAGCCACGTTCATGCCATTATTTCCAGAACAGCACCTCAATTAAGTTGCCTCCTCGGCTTCATTGACAGTGCTTCAAGTAGTCGAACCAATTTGTGATGACTCAGTCCAATATGTGCGGCTTCTTCATTCCGGCATTACCATCTCGAATGTTGACCTCGAACATGTCCCAAGTAGCTTTACTATTAGCGTAGACTAAGGACCTGACGTAGCCTATAAGAAAATAATCGAGTGGTGTCAAGTAGCATGAACGTGGCCAAATATTTCAAAACTTCGAGCGTTGCTTCGCTTTAATGGCATTTATCGCCGTCTTGTGACAACCACTGATCAGATATATCGATCTTGTCGAGCTGTGGCCGTCGGTAAACATCGCTCAATGCATGAGATCAATGACGATAACGGTGTTCCATTCCTCAATTCGAAAGAAACTGAGCCATAAACAGTCAATCTTTGTGGGTGCTCTGATGCTTGGTCGAACATTTGTTTGATTAACTGCACTTTTGCTTGTCGACATAGCCACTGAGCCAAAAATGGGATGATTTTTTGGTCAAAATCCTGATCTCCGACCGCACACAGAACAGTGCGTCCATTTGGCGAACTCATGGCGTTGTCTGTTGCCGTCCGGCTTCAAATATTGCGTCCGCACACTCTTATTTGGAAGCAGAGCCAAATCCAACCGCAAAATAAGCCGGGTTCATACCCTGGCGATGCCAAATTCAGCTGATCGGTGAGGTCGGTCCTCATCGTGGCTTTAGTTTACAAGCAAATTCGCCCCACAGTGGAAAAGATTGAGCGTGAGCACAGAGATTGATGCGAAATGAGGAAAAAATAACCACCGCGGTGGCACTGTTGGGTGCCTAGAAATATGTACGTGGCGAAGAACAATCGAGAAGGAACCAAGGAAACCTTGTAAAGAGTTCGGGAGAACTTAGGCACATTGCCAGGAACCGCAGACGATGGCACGTCGGCGTTGTAAAGGCCGGGATTTAGGACCTGATGTAGCGGCCACTGATCAGCTGACAACGTTTTCATTCCCTTTCATTGACAAAGTTCAACTCCGCATCGATTTGTAAAACAAAGTCCAAACGAAAGCTGAATGATTATTCATTTTGCACCAATCAAGCGAGTGATTCAGTTCATCATTCGATCACGATTTAAGCGGGTCGTAAATGATGCGCATTGCTCACCAAAGAGGTATAAATTATTTGTTCGTCCTTTTATTAGCCAAAAACCAACATCGAGTGTCTTAAAGCGGATTAGGACGAGTGGAACTATTCAAGATCCCATAAATGACGGCTTAGCGCAATAAAATCGAAACGCTCATGCGCTCCGTTTCGTCTTCGAGATCCGCGAAGGATACGTTCCTGTGCGAGAGGAAGGGAGACAGAAGGGGATTAAATATTTATTCAAATATTAAAGGAAATATTTGCATAGGTGATGCATTCATTGATGGCCATTGGCGAAGGTGATTGCCAAAGCGATGCTGGTTTTAAAGAAAATCGGAAGGAAATCAGCTTTAGACTTTGACGCAGTACGGACTGGATTTTAGAGGCGACGTTGACCAATGAAATACTGAACGGGCATGCTTTCGTCTTCGCAAATTCTGTAGATAATCTGGTCCATGCTCCCTATCAGAACATGGCCACCGATGTTAAAGATCAACCAACTGAACACACGACCTTGTTATTCTTTAAGTTCATAACCGTCTTCTTCAAAACATGGTTTGACTCGATCTGTAAAGAGGCCCAGGATGGAAGAGAGATGCATTTTCGGATACCCGCAACCCTAAGTTAAAACGGGGAAGAAATGGGTGCGATGCAACACAATCAGACTCGTGAAATTCTTCCATGAACAAAAGTTGAGGCAAACAGTGCTACAATGTCCCGAGAGCAACAAAGCGTTTGTTAAAACATAAAAGGAACTTGCAACCCCGCCCGCATCGTCAGCCAATTTAGATCTGCTTGATGAGCGTGCAGACAAAATTGAGATAAATCACCAAAAAATGGGGAAAATATCGAATTTTGAATACAAAACCTCAATCGGGACCACAACTAGTATTGCCTATCACCTTTTTACCGTAATTATGTTAATTTTAAGAAAAGAAAAAAAAAACAACTAATTTGGTTGAAAAGTAAACCTACGCATTGTGCCACTAACTGACACCAATGATATGCCAGCTGTCAGCTCCTTAGACAAAGTCAATTTGATCGCTGCGCATCAGGTCCACTGGTGATTTAATACCTTCTCTCACCGAAAAGTGGAACCAGTCTTTGCACACTACAAGCGAAAGCAGTAGTTTGGCTTTAATCTCGTTTCTTGAAAATGCCTTTCGAACCATGTGTTAAGTCTGATATCCACCAAATAAATGCTGGTGTTCCCCAAGGCTCTGTTCTGTCTCCGATACTCTTTCTTATTTTTATAAATGATCTCCTGTCGGTTACCTCCAATTCAATTCAATTCACTCCTTCGCTGATGACGGCACTCTTCGGTGTTCATGTTCCTTCCAAGCCTCACGACCCCACCCTTCGGCCGTACAATTTCGAAGGGCTGCGTTGTTAAGCACAATTAGAAGAAAATTCTGTCACTTAAGCGAAATCTTAATGATCGGCCTTTATCCATGAATGGTGCTCATGTCGATGAGACGGGAAAATTGGGCATTTTCGTATGTGCATCAGCGCAACACTAAGTTGGAAGAATTTCGGATCTGTCTAGTTGACAGACATGAACTTTGTACGCAAGCTTAGAGTGGATGCAAAATATTTCTTGCGTCGATTCATGATGCAATCGATAATTAAAAGGCATCTATCCGCCCAAAGCTTGAGTAGAACGCTCACATCTTGTCTGGTGCCCCCAAGACGAGCCGGCACCTACTAGATAGAATCCAAAAGCGAGGGAGTAAACTTATGGGAGACAACAGTATCGCAGAGGCATTGGACTCGCTCGAATACAGTCCCTTCATTGACCCAGTTTTATCGCTAGTGAGCTAGACCATTGCATTCCTCTTCTCCATGAATTCACCCGCCACACCCGTCTGGTCAGAAATGCCCATCAGTTTACCCTAAAACCTGCTTGCGGGCGTTAAATCTAGTTCAATTTGGAATGCTCTTGCACAGACCACAATCCGCAGATATTTAAGACCAATGTGCACCTCCTCTCCATTCCTCCATCTATACCTTCGGGCCGTACTGTGCCTTGACCGCGGACACTAAAGGATATTCGTAATTTCTTCTGCGCGTACAAGTTAGGTGGAAGTAGTCCCACGTCGACAAGAGTTAGGATTTCTTGGTGTTCACTCTCTCTGTCCATTATCCACTATTCTTTATGGAGCGGTCCCGAGATTACCCTTACGGTGTCGAAGAGCCTGGGTATCTTTCATAAAGCTGGCGGCCAGACTTTTGCTTTTGTTAAAAGCCCTCTTCTATCTACTATCCCTAAACAGACCGAATATGAGCATCATGGTTTGTGTCATTGCTAGGCTTCGTCTACTGAGGGAGGGCCATGCTAGGAGGCCAGGAGTACGATTTCTGCGGAAGTTGCTTAGATGAAGAAGAGGATGCGAGTATCTATCATCTTCTGTACCACTGTCTGGCCCTGTCGGCAGTAGGAGCCTCCAACTATTTATTTATTCACTTCTTTCTGACTTCTCAATCCAGCAGCACATGGAAGTTTGAAGAAATACTGTCTTCCAGCCTTCCTAGACTGGCTACATGTATTCCGCAACGCCAACTTGTCTTACATCCGAGCCATAAGTTTCCTTCAACCAGAAAGCTGCGATTCAAAGACTCTCCTGTTCGATACATTGGCGTTCATGTGCTCGATGTGGTCGAGTCGACTGACCTTTAATTTTTATGTCCACATCCCTGTACAGCTTTTTCGCGGATGTCTTTGGTCTTTTATTCTTCCTTCAAGCAAATAGGACGACACAAAGGCTTCTGTTCTGGTGTCCTGCTCATAGGCTATATTCATTAATTAGACACAATGTGAGTTTGACTTGCAATCCAAATGAGCAGCGGTCACCATGTCAAATTCTACGTCGGACCTAGGACTGACATGTTGTGCACGTTTGGCCCGAGGTGAGCAAACTTCTTCAAAGCTGTCGTTCATGGCGTGTTAGGCAATGTGTTGCCCGAGGAATGCATTTCTACTTAAACTAAGACTCGTCCTCATTTGCCTTGGTAGCTTTCTTCACCAACTTTTCAATCGCTTCTACAAAGACTAGAAACGCACAACATGACTGATGTCATCTGCGCAGCTCGTCAGCACTAAGGGTAGGTAGGTAATTGGGTGCCCTGCCAGTCTTATGGTCGTGGCTCACTTAGATCAACGGGTCCATTGTGCGCTTGTTTTGTGGTGGTTTACAACAGTGAACTCAACATCTTAGCGGAAGGGGGTGGGGAAGTAGTATTTCGGGGTATTCTTCACCAATGATGGGAGGAGTTTCACTGAGCCTTCCCGTAGGATTGGCGAAGCTGGATTGGCTTTTGAAACAGCTAGAAAGATCTGTAATCAGGCCGATCTCGATGTCGTTGGTGACAAGTTAGCCAGTTTCCACTCAGTATTTGTTCCAACTTTCGCCTATAATCATTAAATTTGAGTTAGAGTTAGACTCGATGGCGGAGGATCGAGTAGCCTGGAGATCTCTCGTGCATGCTTTGCTGAAGACGATCTTGTCTCGTCTGAGATTTGACAATTCTATGTTCGCTGAAGTTCGAAATTACTTCAATCTGGATTGGGACTCAATTTTGCCCAAGTCTAGAACTAAAGTAGTCTCCATTTGATAGTAATTCGAATTGAGACACAGAAAAGCGTTGCTGGTTAGGCATACGGTGGCTGGGCCATACAGAGCGCATGGAGAACTTAACTCCGGCCCGAAGAATTTAATGATTCCGAGCCTGTGCGATAACGTAACAGAGGACGTCCATGTCTATGATGGCGCACAAAAGGGGAGAGAGAATCCAATTAACTGGATATGTGCAACTGGAGGTAGTAGGCCAGAGGTCGCCAGAGTCCCTGGAAGGAGGAGAAGAAGAAGAAGTAGAATAAGCTAGGCTCAGGTCCTCGGACTGCAATTGCAAAGCCGATGAACTGTCTGCTTAGACTGAGCAGACCTACACTCAGGACGCTCATCGGCGTCATAACCGAGCACTGCGCAAAGGTGCCCCATACAATGATGTTCGAAGAAGCTGCATTGATGAATAGGAGGCAGAAACCACAAATCGTGTAGTGCTCTGGCATGTGGCTGACCTAAAATGCGGATGAGAACCTTCACGCCGAACTCGGAAAGAGGCTGCAGCAGGCAAGGGGCAACATCTTGAAGAATGATGTAACCTTGCTGGAGAGACAGCCAGCCATGTTGGCAGATAATGTCATCGCCGACGAAGGGGTTCTTCCCCCGTTCATAGCGAAGACAGAGCTCCAAGCGGTCTTCGAATCACTAAAGAAGAAAAAGTCAGTTGGAATCGACGGGATCTCGAACATTGTGCTAAGACATCTCCCCCTAGATGTGGTTAATATGTACACTGTCCTGTTTAACAATGCTCTGAATAATGCACATTATCCGGAACATTGGAAAACTACGATTGTGCAACCCATATCCAAGCGAGGTAAAGATTCTTCGAATCCGTGCAACCTCCGGTCAATTAGTCTCCTTCCGAACATCAGCAAGGTATTCGAGAAGGTGATAAATAGAGCTCTGACCAACTGGACAGAGGACAAACATATAATTCCGGATAACCAATTCGGTTTCAAAGCGGGGCATGACACTATTCATGCCGTGTCGAAACTGGTGTCGGATATCCAATGGAACAAGAGCCAGAAACAATGTACGGGTGCCTGCCTGATTGACCTGGAGAAGGCCTTCGACACCGTATGGTTAGAAGGACTTTTTTACAAGCTCAATGGGCTAGGCATTAGTAAACCACTGCTGTACCTACTGTGTAACATGCTTACTGGTAGAAGGTTCGTCGTCAAGAATGGCAGTGTGACCTCTGCAGGTATTTTTGAAGTAAAAAATGGTCTCCAACAGGGTGCCCTTAATTCGCCGATCCTGTTCAACATTTTCTTGAGCGATCTAATAAGTTCTCTTCCTCACGCAATTGCGTACGCCGACGACTTGATCGTGTACAGATCAGGTAAAAAGATCGAGGACATCACTACTCTCGCGCAGGGTGACTTCGACTCATTCATGAGAAATTGCGATGATTGGAAGTTATATCAACTTTCAGAAGTCGGAAACCATACTGTTCAGGACTCCGTTGTATATAGGCTTCGGCGGATACAAAAAAGAATTGGCGAAAGTTCTCAATTGTGGGGCGTCACGGGCAACCACTGGCGCAAAGGACTGTGGTCAGATACCTGGGGATCTGGCTGGATCAATATCTATATTTTAACAAACATGTAGATGCTGCTCTGGCCCGAGCCCGAGGCGCTTTCGCTCTTACAAAGAGAGTGTTTTACAACAGCCAACTCGATGCGAGGGTGAAGGTGATCTGCTACATGGCCCTCATCCGGCCAATGCTCACCTATGGCTGTCCCGTGTGGTTCAACGGCTTGTCTTAGGGCTTGCCTTCGCCTTTACAGAACACCAGAGTCCCAGTACAGAAAATTCTACTCCAATGAGGTTTTATACAACGGGGCGAACCTGATACGAGTGGACAATTTCCTGTTGAAACTGATTCGAGGCCATACTGCCAGAGCGATGAACTCAGTCAATAACTTGATCTCTGGGGCTTACTACCCCAATTCTCAGTACCATGAAAGGGTACGTCATAATGGCTTCGTCCTCCCAGAAGCATTCCTCCATTTTGATAAGCACGGCCTGATACAAGACAAGAATGCGGTACCGCTTCTCTTTCACATCGCCCGTTCAACTGTGGATGGGCAACTCAACCACGACCGTTCCGTCGCACAACGAGCTGAGGAGGGTCTCCTCCGGTTCAGTACGGCGGTATCAAGGCGAGATGTTGGGGATGTTGCAATGCAACACCGAAAATTCTGGTGGCTGTGTAGTGAGGGAACTCCATCATCGAACCCTTTAGACCCTGGTTAGGGAAAGGGTAGTACAGATCCCCTTATGGGGCGCAGTCGGTCTCTGTCTTGCAGCGGATTAGTCCAACTGCAACCTATGGCCGACCTACTTATCTTAGGTAGTTCTTAAGGTAGTACGTATGTTGTAAATATACAAAAAAAAAAAAAACGTATACACATTTGTACATGTGTGTACTTATGTGTATACACTAGTAAACAGTTAAGTACATATATATATATATGTGTGTATAGTAGTATATATACACGTATATATGTATGTATGTTTAGTTTAAGGTCGCTTAAGTTATTTTAAGGTAGTATGTAAGTTAGCATATAGGTTTTAAAAATAAAATAGTTCTGTTATTAAGTTTTTTTTTTAATTTTTCTTAATTTCGAATTGTACAGTCAATTATATAATTTTAATATATGCATTGTTAGGTTAAGTCGAAAGACATAGTTTAAGATTAAGTTTAGCTTAGAGTGCCCGCCTAGGGCCAGTAAGTTAGAAGTAGTAACAATGTTCGTTCAACTAGTTTTAAGCATTTTTGTGTAGTATTTAAGTTATGGTATGAATTAATGTTAATAAAAATGAATTGAAAATAAAATAATAATAATAAATACAGCCAGCCATGTTACTAGAGTTCTCATTAACACCAAATTAAACAATGGCAAGTCGATGGACGGCGACCTACTTTAGTCCTAAAACCACCAAAATCCACACAAGAATCTTAGCAGATTTTCAGTTCAACACCGTTTAAGTCATTCAGCTCTACGAAGTGTTTTCCTAGGAACTGCATTTTTTTTTAGCTAGAGCGAGCAGTAGCAGAGCAGATGTTGGATAGATTCTGTTTCTTCGTCGCTGTGCGGTATTGTTGCGTCGCATTTCATGTGTACCCATGGCACATTGCCCGGTAAGGACTCCTATTAGCATGTGTACATTCTTGTGACTAAAACCGATCAATGATGTTGATCTCAGCATCTGCCATAGGTCTCTAACTGCTGCTCCAGTACCAAGCCATCGATTTCCGGCTCTATTCAGGGTTCCCACTTCTAGTCTTTTTTTTTTCTAAGGAGCTGAGCCTGGTACGCGCATACATGGTTGCTAGATATTCCCCCCAGCTCCGATCTCTTTTGCGCTTGACTGTATGGCTTTTCGTTTCCTTGGAATCCAGTATGCCCCAGTATCCAGCAGAGGGTCTCCGAGCTCACCAAGGATATATAGCTCACTGATGCTCTGTCTGCGCAGCCTAACCTGCGTCGATGTCGGAGTGTCTTTGATCTCACGAGTAGGGCCGGGTAGGTAGTAGCCCGGCAGTGCAGAGCCGGTATGCGCGGGTAAGTCTGTACACAACAGACCTCCGCCAGGGCGTTTGAGGGAGCTAGTTCATGGTTTTCTTTCGTTATTGGGCACGGTTTCCTGTCTGCTCACTCCACCACTGACATTAAGTTTGACTACCTCCGATGTCAAAAGATGGTGGTGTCGACGCACTGTGCCAGAAGAACTCCCCATCACAGCCCGTTCATTGACGGCAGTGCAGTTCTTAGGGACTTATGAAGCATTCGATAAAGGGTGACCAGGCAGCAATGATTGCGACTATTTTGACTGCTGCTGCTTGGCATTTCATCGCGCATCGTGGCAATTATCAAAACTCCATCCCGGTTGCAAGAACGACCTCCGAAAAAAAAAAAAGAAATGAATTCTCTCTTTTCACGGAAACCAATCCAGAGCGAAACTTCAGACACCTCACCTCTGTTCCGCGAAACTATTCGCACACACCATTCCTTCGAGAGCACCGAGAACATTGGCCCTTTGTTCGTCGTTTCCAGCAAAACATTTCAGTTCGCCTCGGCGACATTTGCAGCATTTCCTCCTGACGCAATCAGCAGAAATGATCATCATTGGAAACATCAAAGTTACGCCTGGAGGTCAGTAGTAGCATTATGGTAATAAGCCGCGCAAAACAAATTATTGTTTACGGCGTAGTATAGCTAAACATGATGGCAATCGTCAACACAACGCCCACTTTCTTATGTTTCCCCGGGGCGACTGTAAACTTTTACGACAATCCCTGCGAGCACCCAGGTAAGGGTGTCCCCTCGGCTTGGCTGAACGCAGAGAGGAGACGAGAAGAGAAAAAAAAAACACACCAAAATAAAAATTTAGATCAGAGCGTCTTTTACTGGCGGCGTAATTAAGCAGTTTTGCAAATAGACGTTTTATTGCATCACGAGGACCTTTTTTCGCGAATCTCCTGGAATATCCCAGTGCATTTTTTTTTTTTGCGTCTCTTCTATGTTTTTCTGCAATCTTAGCAAATTGCGTTTATTGCGCATTCGCAGAAGTTGCCTCGATCTGCTCCGGCCGGGGAACGTCCTTGTTCATTGTTCCGCAATATGCATCAGCAAACTGTACCGGGCCGAGGGACTGCGACGCTTTATTGGCATTCCTTCCTTTCTTTTTTTTTTTTTTTGCAAGGATCCCTTGGGTGATTTTGTTCTTTTTTTTTTGTGAATTGATTTTTGTTTGATTTTTAGGTTTGCTTTATTTTTTGTTGTCGTGAGTTTGTTTTTATGCCTTTCTGTGACGATTTTATGTGGGTTTATGCTCTGTTTTCGAGAAGTGCCTAGAAACGATGGTTTTCTGCATTCTTGGTGACATCTTTTTTCGGTTTTATGTGGCAATTAGATTCACAGAAGGATCGCGAGTATTTCAGGTTAAATGAGTGTGCCAGACATGGTAATTCGGAGCCTATTCTTTGTGGGGCGACCAGTGTTGCCGTGTGCACTTGAAGTTGGATGGTGATAGGCGCAAGTCGTGGGGAGGGTCGTCCAGTTTGTGGTTGAAAAGGAAAATTCAAATACAAAAGGGGTTATGGCTCTTTGGATCTGGCCACATTTTGTGGACCGAGAGTTAGTGGTTGGATCGAGGTGGTTTTGAATTACGTGCAGTTGTAAACGCAGTATTGCTCTCAAGCCAAGTTTGACAGCGATCGAGAGCAGGCAACCAATTGAATTGAAAAGTGGGTCAGGTTGCCAAAAAGAGGCGACCACGCCGGAAATCGCCGATAAAATCCATGGAATGATATTGGACGATCGGGGAATTTAAGTCCCTGAAGTGGTTGATGTCGTAAGCAAGCTGAGATGCCGAGTGGAGTGGGTACATCGCATTTTGGATGAATATTTGGACATGAAACGTCGATGCACATCGTTATTGGTCACATTCCACTATAAGCGCATATGTGTATCCCCTTCGATGGAGTGTTTTGTTTCTTAATCATATCGTCACCGTGGACGAAACATGAATGCATTACAACGCACCCGATACCAAGGAACATGCAAGTCAGCCGGTTTCTCCAGGTGAACCTGCAAAGGTGGGTCTATCGGCTAACAAGTTCATAGCTACTGTCGTATTATTTAGATCTTTAGAATAGACTCGATATTGATTTCAAGCTGCATTTGACCGACAAAGAGGTGCTAGCAATGCAACGCACTCGCAACGACAGAAAAAATCCATAAATTGCGCTGCGATCTGCTCCCCCGTTCAGTCAGCGCATTTAGCCATCTTCGGCGTTTTCGCTTTTTCCGAGCTTTAAGAAATGACTAGGTGACTAGGTTTGGTCACGTGGCACGAATGTCCTCATCCCCTCATGTTAGAGATTGAGCAACTCCGTCTGCGCAAAATGTGCATCTCATTCGAACGCAACACCCAGTCTTCGGATTTGACTCCTTCGATAATCTTTAAGTTACTTCCACTGAGTCGGCGAATGGTTTGACAGAACACCTTTTCATAGTCCAGTGAGCAAAATTGAGTCTAAAATCACTGTTCGGTGTATCACAGACTGTGGGACAACGTTCTCTAGAACTGGGCAACGCTAAGATCACTGTGTGTCCAATTTTGAGAAAGGATTTTGATCTTCACTTTTGTGGAATGAAGTTGGCGCAATAACTAAAGCCACTCGATCGTAAGAAGTGACCTACTTTCTCAGACTGGGCTCGAGAAGTGTTGAAAGTGCTATTTTAGCTTCGACTTTGCTAACAAAAAGAATAACTATATGGTTTGGTGGTAACGTTGGGCCGTTTCTTTTATTGATGCCGTCACGTTACAGTCAATGGAGATCGCCAGAGAAATATGTTGCAACGCCATTCCTTTGTTCGATTGCATTGACTGGACACACTTATGGTTGGTGGTGGTGCCAACACATCGGTCCTTTCCATTGGCCGCCTAGATTGTCTGATTTAACTCACTTACATGGAGCTAAGCAACCTTAAATCAGTGATCCATTGCTGCTCAGAGTCAATATTGCACGCAAGGCAGCGGCAGTTTTCATCAACATGTTTGGCCGAGTCATCGTTCATCATGGGTTGAACGAATCGACCGTTGAAAATGTAACCATGGTGAGGACGAAGTCGAATAGCATAGATAACCTATTTGATTGTGTAGAGTGGGCTAAATAGAAGTTTCTTTTTAAAAAGCCAATAAAATGAACAAAATTAAGTTGTTTCCTATGTATTATGGCTTTATTAGTAAGAACAAACATTCCCATCAATTATGAAATACAGCGTTGTTCAAGTGGTTACCTCGGATGGCTCCGCAGTAGTGCACTCTGTCACCCCAATTTTCCGAGGCCTTGCTGATGGTTTCGGGCTGTTGCTCACGAATAGCTTGGATGATATTGGCACTAATCGTTTCGCGATTGTTGGCCATGAGTGTTGTCCACCACTCTCACGAGCTTTTAGCACAAACAGACCCGGTTTGTGTTGTATTGAAGATAAAATGTTGTCAAGTCCTTATTGGAAGACCCTGTGTGCATATCCATGAATTGCCTTTTCAGTGCAAAGAATCAGAGATTGACCGAAAGGGAATGGACTCAATCAAGTGCAGCTTCCCCTACAATTGAGAACGTTCCCAGCAACCGAACATTTCTTTGAAAATAACTTCAAATCGTCAGTGACAAGAAGAAGGTACAGAAAAAGAAAACATCGCACATCTAGAGAATCCCCAATAATCAGCGCAAGTCATCAACATAAACAACAGAAGAAAATTGCAAATACTCGTAAAATGCAAATAAATGAACTGCACACTCAATTGCTTTGTAAACAAAAATATGCAAAAACACCATTGCTCCCAAACAAACTCAAGTACACGAGCAGGTAATGAACCTTCCGAGAATCTCCATTGAAAGAGGTCGACGTCGCAAAGAAGTCGTAAAACACGAAGGTACCTTTTTTTCAGGCATTGCCAAAATTGTGTGCCGAACGAATAGTGTAACCCATGTGGATCCTTGGACGATGCGAATTCGCTGATGTAACGCAACGTGCAAAGTGAAGTCATTTGCATTTTATTTGGGGACCTTCCAAAATGCGAAACCCTTCGTGGAATAGAACATTTTTTTCGGCATACTCCAATAAAATGTAAGCCATTAAGTGGAGATACCAAAGAGGAGAGTGTGTCACTCAAACAGAGAAGAGTTCATGGAAAATCCACCAAGAAGACGTTAGCTAATGACACTTGTTGTAAGTTCAGAATGTAGACTAGAAACAGGATGTGAATGTTGCGCCATTTTTTTTTACGGTAAAGGGTAGTGTCAGAGTTTATAATTTCAAACTTCTGACAAGTGGCTAATAGAATTGAACGAGATAATACAGCCAATAACGACGGACACTATAAGTGTGACTAAGGGTTTAGCTAAGGGCTTAGCAGTCAGCCACTACAACCTAACCTATATCCTGCAGTCTGGCTGAAATGCACTGGACGGTCCTTTGCGAATAGTTGCTGATGGATCGGAGATTTGGTGGACGTCTACTCTAAGGATCTAAACATTGAATAGTCGAGCCACTGTAAACAGAAGCTATAGCGACGAAGGAAGTTGTTGTTCTTGGCTAAAGAACAATGTACTCATAACCAGGCGGCGATCCAGTGATGTACTAGCCATCCGCCGTCTGGAGATGCAGTCAGGCTTAACTCGAAGTCTTCCCTATAATGCCGCACATCTCTCAAGGTCGAGTATTCTAGCTGCCGTGACACTGGGACATTCCAGCTAAAATTGACGAACTCTAGTTGAACTGACGCCGTCTATACCTCACGCTAATGCGTATCATCTCTTGATGCTTCAAAAAATTGATCAAACTCATCGTAGATGGTCCGAGGAAACCACGTGTTATGCATACCCTCAATGGTAAATGGCCATACAAACTGATCCAACTGGATGCCAGGACTTTCGTCGGCGTCGTCACTGCCCAATGCGCCATAGGAACCCAATGCCCAGCAATGACTTCCACAGAAGTTTAGGAAGAAGAGGAATCCATTGGGCACCCTTGTTTGCACTTCCAGCACCCTCTTCTCACGAAGGATGGAACGCAGTTCTTCCATAACGAAGCCGAACTAAGCAAACAAAAAGTGTCAGCCGTCCACTAGATCCGCGTGCTAACACAAAGGCTTTTGCTGCATGTGGGCACTCAGCAAAGCATCGCATAACCAGAGATCAGTTTCAATCAGCAGCAGCCCAGCATCAAGATGATCACTCACATAAATCAGTGATCCACACGACCACACCCAACCTCGACTGGACCATAAAGTTGTTGTGCAAATGTTTATTCCATCGATTGTCAATAAAACTAAACTCTCCAGCGGCCACTTCGTCCGCTTTGGCGATGAGACAAAGCCAAGCGATTATTGTTCTCCATAAACTCCGTAAATATTAAAATTAATTCAATGCGCACTCTTTGTTCTTGTCTCTCCCTCTCTGCCCGTTTTATTGCCAATACACGCCGCCGCTGCATGCCCCCACGGATAAAGGTAAAAACAAACTTCTTCTCCGTCGAGAACAAATCACACATTTTGAGGTTATGCATACATAGGCGCCATTAAATTATGAATCTCATAAATAATAAATCCGGACTTTGGGTCCGGTGGCTTTGGGGCTTTGCATGGGCTTTTCCTTCGTCTCTGCTGTTGAAAAATTGATTGCCAACTCAAGAGAGGTTGACAATTAAAAATGCCGTTATTCATAATAGGTTTAGCATAATACAGTTTTATGGCATCACAGCAACTTGGCAGCATTTTATTGTGGAGCTTAAAATCTTTATGAAGGTCCACATTGCAGTGAAATGAGTGAATTCTATTTTCGGTGCTATCGGGACCTGACGTGAGCGCATGACGTGACTTTAAAGACATGTTGACGAATAATTCCCGGTGACACGGTGAGCTGCTGCCAATTGATTATGAATATTTCGCTTCGTTTTGGGCCGCTTTTCTGAGGCTTTTATCTGGCAGCGGGGTCTAGGGCTTAGTTACGAATTAGGACGCTGAGCTGGGAAGAGTTTCTTGGCCGGGGTTTTTGTAGTTTTATGGTATGGTCGAGATTTTTACGGCCATTTCGAAGTATTTTATGAAATACGAGAGGTCGACGATGTTACGCAATAAAACAGAAAAAAACTGGAGTTTATCATGAACTCCGGCGAGTGGAAGTCAATTCTGACGCCACGATGGAGACGGGTTGAAAAATGACTCAGATCGGAGCTGTTGAACATCATGTCCGATCACTAATTAGTGAGGAATAAAAAAATCTTGAACGTCACTTCTTTTCAAAAAGGTTTCGTCAACAAATACGGAATCATTATGATTTTGATATTTTATATCAGTGAGGCTTTTCCCATAGAATCCGTTGCGTTATGTCAAGAATTTGATAACTCATTGACAACAGCAAATGAACGATGGATGAAATTGGTCAACTCTTATCTTTTACATACTTTGACAGTACTTTTCTCACCTAAATCATCTTACTCTGATGTCGTCGTAGTGGGGTTTGGTGGATTTCGGACGCAACGTTTACGTATGCATTGGCCACCTCATTGCAATCCTGCAACTACGATTTGTGTGGATTTTAAAGGCAACGCAACATCAACGGATTCTGTGGGCTTACTCCTTGAAAGAGAACGAACGTGTGAGCTGACGTGAAGAGCTGAGTGTATTCCGTTCTAAACTAATGAAATGGTCTCATATTTAGAATTTCGATTGCTCGTTGAACGAACTTTCCAACCTTTTGAGCGCCGCCGGGCACTATTAGCTAAACTTAGTCCATCCTTCGTCTCTCGATCCAACCTAACAACGATCCTTTTTTCAGAAACCTGCGAAGTAGTGTGACATCTCGCCGGACTCTGGTGTTCTGTAGAAGCGGGACCTTGAGACAAGTCCTCTGAGAGCATTTGCCGCATAAGGACCAAGAAGCATTACCTTCATTTCTAAAAAAAACCTGAAACTACGATACAAGAGTGTATTGCTTGGATGAACTAAGAGGTAGAGATTATAGGGAACAATGGAGGTTAAGGTTGAACTCTTAAGGAAGGTAAATGAGAAGACTACACTTCTAAAGCTTGCATGGTTAGAGATTTTTGATTTGATTCGCTGTGGTAGTGAATTTCATTGTCCAGCTTCCAAAATGGAATTCAAAAAAGATAAAAGTAATAGAACGTAAACAACTCTAATTTTTAATGGACAAAAATATTTGGCATGAACACTCCTTATAAAGGGTTTTCCAATAAGGACTTGGCAACTTTTTTTTGAAATAAAACGCAAACCATTTGAGATATTTCAAAAACTTTACTATCGCCTTGAAGTGCAATCAAAACATTTATGAATGAAACTCGACTTCCTTCATATGGCCACCGCTGGCACGTTTGCAGCGGTCGATTCGTTGGACCCAATTTTCAACGACTCGGCCACACATTTCGTCTGAAACGGCCGCTATTTCGCGTTCAATGTTGGCTCTGAGCTCTTCCAACGTCGTCGGCTTGTGGGCATAAACCAATGACTTAAAGTAGCCCCACAGAAGATAGTCAAACGACCTTAAGTCGCACGAACGGGGACGCCAATCGACTGGCACATTTCTTGAGATAACACGCTTACCATACTTACTCTTCAATAAATCGATTGTAACGTGTGCTGTGTGACTTGTGGCATCATCCTGTTGAAACCACATGTTGTCCAAGTCCATATCTTTCAATTCGGGCCAAAAATAATCGGTAATCATTACGCGATAACACTGAATCATTCACAGTAACGTGAAGATCGTTATCGTCGACGAAACAATATGGCCCAATAACGCCGCCGGTATGCAAACCACACCAAACAGTTTTTTCCTTGAATAAATATGAAGCACATGTGGATTTTCATACGACCAATAACGCATATTTTGCTTATTGACGAACCCATTGACCCAGCATTGAGTAAAAGTGAAAATTGGAGTTAACGCTCTTAAAGTTGCGATCAGCGACTCCGAAGATCGCTAGATAATTCTTATAATTTGTAAACGTAGCTCGTTCGTGTATTTTACCATGATGAAAATGTTGAGTTGAATAAATTGACAGTGACAGTTTGATGATTAGCGAAAGAGTGCGTTCACAAATTAAATTCAAAATTGTCAAGTCCCTGTTGGAAAACCCATTATTCAGGAAAAACTAAATCAATATTACGTTTGTTTTCCTTTTTACTCGATAGTTTGCAATTGGTTATTCCTGGAATCTACCTATATCGTATGTCTCAGATTCAATATCTGTTTCACACTTTGCAAATCCACTTCGGTTTTTTTTTTGTATTTCCTAATTTGCTTCACTTTCTGGGCTAAACATTCTCATCCCTAATCGAATCGTATGTTACCGAGGATTAAGACAACCGGGAATACCACAATAAAATAAAACAGTCTACCTCTAGTGTAATGTCAAAAAGACCTATGCTGCCAAAACAGCAAAATGGGGGCGCCAAACGTAGATCTTGCACAGGGCGCTCATTTGACTCGGCCGGCACTGATAGGCGAATTAACGCCACGTTATTGGGGACTTAGACATCATCTCCCACAGAAGTTACCCGCACATTGTTTCTTGCTCTTGTTCCATTGGTTATCCGAGACTAGTTTCGGCGCGGCATGGATAGTGTCATGCCCCGCTTTGAAACCGAACTGGTTATCCGGAATCAAATGTTTGTCCTCTGTCCAGTTGATTCTTCGCGAATGCCTTGCTGATGTTCGGAGAGACTAATTGCTTTCCAATGCTCCGGATAACGTGCGTTATTCAGATAGAAACAGGATAGAAACACATCTATCCCGTCGATCCATCCAAATTTTTCTTTCTCAGTGATTCCCAGACCGCTTGGTGGTCCGGGAGATGAAACCCTCCACGACTGCCATGTTATCTCGTCACTTAATACGCCATTGTGACATCTTAGATCGCCATTGTTGGAGATCTTCTTGCGGCCGAGGGTTGCTAGTTAATACGCGGTTCTACAGGTTCGTGATACAGGCTAACATTAGCATCCACCTTATACACTTCCTGAAATACCGCACCTAGTACCTCAATTTTCTCTTGCGGGTCTTCGATCACAAAGAAGTTATCGTCGAGTACGGCGTTATTCGGATCACTACGTTCTGGGGAGCTTAATACACGGAAGATCGCTTGTTACTTCAAAATAATTGATTTCTTTGCGGGAACATGCCCGGGTTGCTGGATGCTCTCATCATGTTCGCGATGGAGTTTTTCATGTCATCACCTTTCGCAAGAGTAGAGCCCGTTAAAGACGGCGAATGAGTAGTCGGTCTTTAAGAATTAATTATCAAGGTCCTAGGAGAAAGTTCTGTCGCAACCTTTGTCCTTTTTCAGTGAAGGATAAATGTTCCCAAATTCACACTGGACACAGCGAATCCAAACACTCTCTGGATTAGTATCGAACTCTTTAACTAACCATTGCCTTACTTGTCGTGTTAGATAGCCAATTTATCCTTCTAATGGCACATAGTCTACACGCACAAGAACCGCACAACTCATTCCATTCGAATCGCTGCCAACTTCACGCAAGTGTTGCATAACATCTCCGCATCGTCCTTCCCAGGATGCGGACGGCATTCTGTGACTAATCAAACAAACTACACACCGGCATGCCAGACAATCAAACGCCAATGAATACAAAGTAAACACCACGCCGAGGCATGGTTCCTTTATTCAGCGTCATGTGCAGCGGCACCTCTGCGTTTCATCCTGCTACCGGATTTCAAAACAACCAAGTGTCCCTCTCTGCAAAGCGTTGCCATTGTCCGGTCGGTGGGTAAATTAATTTTCGCCACAATAACCGGTGGAACATTAAAGAGACAGACCGCCCGGCGATGGCCACCTTCAACTGTGCCGACTGTTTGCCCAGCAATAATTCGACACGATCCCATTGAATGGGCCACCTTGTCACGTCCCAGCAAACCGTCTTCCCGGCTGCCACTTGGTAAAAGTATCAAAAGCTAATTTGCCACGGTCGTACCGCTGTCACGACAATTGTCATAACCAGTCTTTTCAAAGTCGAAACGGAACACGACAAGTCATCAATGACAATGACGAGACGGGAGACAATGACATTTCTCGGTCAACAATAGGCCGCATGATGCAGTAGCACCAATGCGCAGTCAACGCGATTGCATGCCACCGGTCGACCGCTGTGTGCTCCCCCTATCCCCCCCCCGTTGACGATGACAAAACGTTGACAATTTGTTGTGACAGACATTCGAGGAGATTTGAATGCAAATCGTGCCTCGCGGAGCACAATGGATTGGGCACAGCCATCTCTCCGTTTGGGGCTGGCTGCACACACAAACACACACACACGCACACCCACTCATCCACCGACTGTCACCGAGTGGGGGCGAGTATTCGGCGTGAAGACAGCAGAAGACGGCCCCGATTGCGATCTTGGTGATAAATTATCGTGCCTCCCCCTTTGTGGCGCTGTGACATTTGCAATTCAAATTGAACGTCGAGCCGCCCTCCCTTCCCCTCCGCCCAGCGGGTTAGAACTAGATAAATTTCACAGGTTTTCAATTAACGGGGATTACGTTTTGATTCGCCGACACGAAGCGTGAAAATACGCGCACGCTCACCGGAGTCATAATCGCGGATGAGATGGAGAAAATCCGCCAGCTCGAGTCGAGTGTGAAAACGTGCGTTTCATGGCGGCGACACGGCGGTGCGTCGACGCCGGGAGGAGCCCTGTCACGGTTCAAATATTTACCAAACGAAGCCCGTCCGGTATATAAACAATTTAATTTATCTGCCGCGGAACGGGGCAAGGCTTATTGTCGTAAAATATTGCCGCGCCATTCGAATGCAGTGATGATGATGTTTTCCTTTATTTCAAGGAAAACGCATTAAGGCCTGACATAAGCCCTCGGTAAGCCTGAGTTATTTTGTGTTAAATCATTTCCTTTAGTTTTGCTGCGTTGCGTGGCGGTGGCGTCGATTCTATTTTCGGTCTTCACGATTAACGCAGGTGAACGGAGTTAATGGCCCGATGGTCATTGTAGGCTGCGTCTTTGACACCGAAACGAGGTTTCACATTATTCATCTTGTGGGCTGTTGGAGTGGGAGAGTGCGGCTAGGCATGCGGAACTAACAAGACACGACGGTTGTCAAATGGCGGCAATGGCGACGGGTACACTCAAAGACCTTAAGATGCGATCAGAGACGTCTTGCGGCGCGTTCGTTTGAATGGATTCTGATGCGAGGCAAAGCTTGTGGGCTTATTCGTCGAATATCAACGAAATACAGTGGATCTTCTTCTTCGTCTGCCTTGTGTTGCGCTACAGATTTGGAACCGGGCTACAGACCTTGGGCAACAGGCGTCTCTAGCTACCTCTGGGTGCTTCCAGTTGCTCACACCACTTTGGTTCAAGTTCTTCTCCACTCGTGTGGAGCCACTTTAGGGCTCTTCAAGTGCCTTGTCCAAAGGGTGAGGAGTCGAAGACTCTTCGGCCCGGAACTGAGATGTCTATGAGCTCACAACATGGCCAGCATCCGGTGTCGGTAAACTCGTTAATGTTGTGGCTGCAGGGGAATAAAGCTCGTCCGCCGCCAAATAAATTCTAATTTTCAAGTTTCCACTTGGTCTTTATATCGGGGAGTCGGTCTTTCCTCCTTCTCGCACCAGGAGGCGTGGATTGTAAGACCCTCATAGCCAGATAATTGGTGTCCGTGCGCTCGATGTGGCCGATTTTTGCCTTCCGGATTGGATACACATCCTCTTCACAACTCCTTTCTGATCTGGAGACTCAACTAGAGAGCAGTGTTCGTCTTGGACAGGCCAGCAGAGCAGTATTCGTCTTGGACAGGCCAGCAGCTAACAAGTCCCTAGAATCGATCTCGAAGAGTGGACAGGAGTGAGGTGAGAGGTCCGAGAGTGGCTGCGATGGCCTTGAATTGAGGCATGCCTCGACCTGTGTGAGGAGCGTGGACATCTCCCCAAATGTTAATAAGGTCTCTCCAATAATTCGCTTTAGGTGAAACTTCACGGTCTGTGCACACAAAGCAAAGTTGCTCATCGCGCCCAACTTGGCGGGATGCCAGCAACGATCCTTGTCGATGCATACATCAAGTTGACATACAGCCTCCTAGCGGCGTTCCCTTGATACCCTCCGCAACACCCGTTGCCAGATGAACTAATGTATGCAGCTACTCCTTTGTGGTTGTGCGAAGGGCTAACAACCCGCCCACATAAAATAACAAACGTTACGAGTGAGCAAACTGCCTCGGATCAACGGACGGAATCGAATCATCGACGACACGGCGCGACAAAGGACAACATCAGCCTTGTATGTGCACACGCCCCTACCGATGAGGCTGAAGACTCCGTCAAAGAGGACTATTACGACCTCTTGGACGGTGCCTACGAAGCCTGTCCGTGCTCGGAGACTTCAATGCCAAAACCGGTAAGGAAAGCATCTTTGGCGGAGTGATCGGAAAGCACAGCCTCCACGACAAGACAACAGATAACGGCTTCCGACTCACTGACTTTGCGACAGGACGTAATATGGTCATAACCAGAACAAGATTCCCTCGCAAAAGAATCCACACAGCAACCTGGCGATATCGGAACGGTCAAACTGCCAACCAAATTGACCATGTGCTCATAGACGCCATATATTCTGGATCTGCGAACATTCAGAAGGGCAAACATCGACTCTGACCATTTCCTCGTGGCAGCACGGTTCAGAGCCCGACTGTCCAATGTCAGAAAGCTGCACCAGCCAACAAAGAGGAGTTTTGACATTGGACGCCTGAGCACAACGGAGATTGCCAGAGCCTACGAAGAGCAATTAAGCGATAGACTCTCCGGTACGCCTACGTCAAACACCAAGGCCAACGAGATGTGGTTGCATTGCCGCTCGGCCATCAAAGAGGTAGCGGAACACACCTTAGGCTACCAACCACCTCCGACAAGAACGCCGTGGTATGATGGCGTGTGTGAGCAGAAAAAAGGACGAGACATACCAAAAAGCGCTGCAACGGAAAACTAAAGCAGCGCAAGAGCAGTACCGGGCTGGAAGACGGGAGGAGAAGAAGCTTCTACGTTTGAAGAGAAGGTCTCTCGCAACCTCCCAGCTCAAGGAGATGGAAGACTCTAAAAAATACGGGCCTTTTTATAAAAAAGGCAAAAGCCTGGCTTAAGGCTTTAGGAAAGGCACCCAGGCTCTTCGAAATCGTGAGGTAGCCTTGTTACTGACCCGCAGGGAATAGTGGATGTGTTTAAGCAGCAATTCCAACAACTGCTTAATGGGTGATAGGGAATCAGGAAATGCCAACTCCAGTCGATGAAGTAGTCCTCCCACCTAGCTTTGAAGAAGTCGGCACAGCCAATAAAAGGCTGAAGAACAACAAAGCCGCAGGCTCAGATGGCCTACCATCAGAGCTCTTCAAGGCCGGTGGCGATGTTCTGGTGGGGAGCATGTACCAGATCATCTGTAGAATTTGGGAAGACGAAAGCATGCCGGACGACTAGAATATCAGCTCCATATGCCCCATCCACAAAAAAAGGCGATCTTAACTCTTCCAACAACTATCCCTGTTCAACGTGGCCCACAAGATTCTGTCCAGCGTACTGTATGAACGTCTTAAGCCGTTTTGCACGAACTAATCGGGACGTACCAGTGCGGCTTCCGGCCCGGCAAATCGATTATAGACCAAATCTTCACACTAACACAAATACTGGAGAAGACCAGTGAGTTTCAAATCGATACGCACCACCTGTTCATCGATTTTAAAGCCGCATACGACAGCTTTCATTGCACGGAGCTATTCGATGCGATGGCCGATTTCGGGATCTCGGGAAAGCTGATCCGGTCTTGTCACGCCACGCTAACACATACGCGATGCACAGAGCAGTTCGGCTCAAGGATTTCTGAGCCGTTTGAAACTTGCACTGGATTTCGGCATTGATTTCTTCAATCTGGTACTGGAGAAGATAGTGCGGAGGGCAGCTGTAAGCACGGACGCACTCAACCGCCGCATCCCAAATACCTCCAAAATGTGGAGCCGATGGAGAGTTGAAAAGTTATTTACACTGGTAAACCAAGACATTTTAAAGCACGACGTTGGCCCTTCGAGTCAGGAGCCTTGACTCAAGTTGTTTCGACAAACCGAACACAAGCAGAGGTTGCCAGGAGTGATTCTTGAATCTCCACTTGGAAGTTAATAGTGGATCTCATGTTTATTACGAGGTAGACAAACTCTTGACGTTTTGTCGCAGGTCCAATATGATGAGTGGCGGATCGATTTCTGGAATACTTCGTCTTTTCCTCATTAACCTCGAGATCAGCTCGTTTCGCCGTGAAAGCTTGTTCGGAGCACAGAACGATGCCGATGTCAGCTGCGCAAGTCAACATTTGGACTGACTTGAAGAATAAGTCCTTAAGTTCGGTATGGCCTGCTGGCAAATCTGTTCAATAGTTCCAGCTAGATGATTGGGGGAGCTCTAGAGCTCGAATCACGTATCACTTAGGACCCGCTGGACCCCTTGTGATCCCCGTTGTATCTTCCTTGCATCCGTCATGTTAGTGTATTGAACAGCCATCCAGAAATGCGTATAAATTAAACACGATTTCTTTATCGTTTCCCTCTATAAGGGATTTTATTGAATAAAATTAAATTGCTGACGTTACTCACCCCGAAGTCAACTAAAAACTAAACTTACTCTACTTATTCTAATCGTTCGATGTCGTTGAACGATGCCATTGATGTTATTCGGTCCCACGGTGGATGGTCGGCGACGCTTCCACGGTGGTGTCGGATTCTTTCGCTGCGTCTGGCATGCTCGGCTTAAAACGCTGAGCTAGCGTCTGGCTGTTCACACACTTTGCAACTTTGGGAGCGTCTTAACTTATACATCTGAAAAGAGATTTTATTTTGATTTTAGCTGTCACCTGGGACCCGCCATTGAGTAATCGAGTGCTGCGTGCTGAGAGCCTTCTAAAGCACTTAGCGGCAGCATGCGACCAGCTGGGACTTGATTTCTAGATTGCCACATGACTGTCAATTATGACGGTAATATCTGCCGCTCTCCTCGAGAAAGTCTACGCTACGGTGTTCGAGGCACGTTCTAGAGCTGTAGACAAGTCCAGGATGGTGTATAAACAGCCCGGCAGAAGTCACTCACTCTAGAATGGTACTCTCGAGAAGGCTTGGGAGTATGCCAATCCGATCCACAGCTGTTTTGTACATTTTGGAAAAAGGCATACAACTGAGTTCCTCGAGCTAAACCCTGAAGTGTTCTTGCATGTCCATGGCTGTGCCCTCTTAGGCGTAATCTGTGATCGTGGACTCAACTTTCGTTCCCATATTGACAATATTATAAGTAGAGCAAATTCTGCGTGGTGGCCCGTGGCGTTGTGGGTATGTGCGTCGACTCCTACGCACTTGGACCTACCTGTCTAGGTTCGACTCCTGGTACGACAAGAAATACTTTTCACGGCCCCACCTCTTTCGAGTCACTGACAATGCTCAAAGAGTTCTCAAACTTGGCCGTTCGGAGCCGGCATAAAACTGTAGGTCCCTTCGACTCGTGATAGAACAATAGCACGCACAATACGAGTGGTTGCTGAGTGGCCCTGGCCCTCTACGGGCTGTAGCGCCACCCATATTATTATTACTATAAATTCTGCGCTTGATTTTATCAAACGCCGGTCAAAAGAATTTTCGAATCCCCATGTCACAAAATCTCTATACCTCACCTTCGTCAGACGCATTCTCGAATATGCCAGCCAAGTATGGTCACCTCATTACGCAGTCCACATTCGTCGTATCGAAGCTGTCCAGCGTAGGTTTCTACGTTTCGCTCTACGTGATCTTTCCTGGACTGACAGAACCAACTTACCTTCTTACTCTGATCGCCTTAAACCTATTCGTCTTCCTCCTCTTCCTCCTCTTCCTCCACCAACTGATTACTGGTAATACAGACCGCCCCGCACTTCTTGAATTTGTGTCTCTTAGCGACAATCCCTACAATCTAAGGTCTGCAGCCCTCTTCCGCATTAGACCACATCGGACTAATTACGGCTTAAACTCAACGGCGTCAAGAATGGCTAACACTATGGAATACTCATTCGATTTCCACCTTAGCAAAACCTCACTTCGAAACCACTTCCAGTCCAATTCTTTCCTGCGCTAGTCCTGACTTTCTCTCTACCATCTAGATTAAGCTTTAGTTTTTAAGTTTAGGTTGTTTAAGTTGTTTTCTTGTATTAAGCGTAATAAATTGGAGGTGTTGCTCCCACTACTACCACTTATAATAGAAAATCAGTCTCTATACGCAAACTGTAGCAGCTTTCACTGTGGCTGTTGGGCTTCACCAAGGGTGCGTCTTGTGACGTCTCCTTTTAATTGTAAAGGGTGGTTAAATTTTAAGGGCAGATGTTGATTTTGAATAAAACACTAATTATTTAGGAAATTATTGTCATTTCTTTTTATTGTAATAATATTGGTATGGTTCAATTATGTATGAAACAAAATATCGGCCACATGGCCGCCGCGACCTCGGCGACACACCTCCATCCGATGGTCCAAATTTTCGGTGACGCTGGAGCATAATTGAGGTTCTATGCCGTTAATGTGCCGATTTATCTCATCTTTTAGCTCTTGAATTGTTGCTGGCTTATCGACGTACACCTTTTCTTTCAAATAACCCCAAAGAAAAAAATCCAACGGTGTCAAATCACATGATCTTGGCGGCGAATTGACATCGCCACCACGTGAGATAACACGGCCATTGAATTTGTCGCGCAAAAGAGTCATTGTTTCGTTAGCTGTGCGGCAAGTGGCACCGTCCTGTTGAAACCACACATCGTCCACATTCATATCTTCCAATTCGGGCCATAAGAAGTTCGTTATCATTTCACGATAGCGAACACCATTCACAGTAACTGCCTGACCGGCCTCATTTTTGAAAAAATACGGCCCGATGATGCCGCCAGCCCATAGACCGCACCATACAGTCACTCTTTGTGGGTGCATTGGTTTTTCGACAATCACTCTTGGATTATCATTCGCCCAAATGCGGCAATTCTGCTTATTGACGAATCCACTGAGGTGAAAATGTGCCTCATCACTGAAGATGATTTGCTTCGAAAATTGATCATCTACTGTTGCCATTTCTTGCCACCATTCTGACCATTGACGACGCTTGAAATGGTCAAGAGGCTTTAGTTCTTGAGTCAGTTGCACCTTGTAAGCGTGTAAATGCAAGTCTTTATGCATAATGTTCATGAACTACGAGCGTGAGAGGTGCAATTGTTGGGCACCACGACGAGTTGAGGTGGACGGCTCTTCAGCCACACTATCGCGAACAGCAGCAATATTTTCTGCAGTACGAGCTGTACGAGCATGCACTGGTGTTTTCACATCTCCTACAGACCCGGTTTGCTCAAATGTTTGCACGACTTTTCCGATTGTACGCACATTTGGACGATTTAATTGACCGAAAAAATCACGAAGTGCACGATATGCATTTTGATTTGAACACCCCATTTTCATAATAAGCCTGAATAACTTTAACGCGTTGCTCGATTGTGTATCTTTCCATGGTTCAAATTGAGTTAGTCTGAAATTGAGAAATGTCAAATGAAATGCAGAAAAAAACTTGACGTTTGGTGTGGTTCACATTCAACATCGGCCCTTAAAATTGAACCACCCTTTATATATGGACTGGATGTTGGAGCTCATCGGAGGCGAGGAACGTTGGATTTTGGGACAGTTGAGGGTCTATCTGCAAAAGGCACATCCTCCCAGATGGTAGTCCAATGCCCGATCGATACGTTTGTGGCCAAATGAACTGATGCTGGGATGAAGGTTAACGTGAACGAATCAGAGGGTATGTCTATTCAATGCTCACTACTTTTTAGTGGAGTCCCAGTCCAGTCCTCAGACTTTTTCATGAGTGATGGGAGCCTTCGAATCCGAGCAACAGAGGACGTCCTCGATCGGAATGGCGCACACAAACTTCAACCAACTTGGTGTGCGCAACTGGCAGCAGCGTCCTGGCTGCAGAGGCTTGTTGGTTGAGGCCCAGGTCCATCTCGGACTGTAGCGCGAAATGAAGAAGAAGAAGAAGTAGATGAGAGGAGTGGTGCTGGGCTTTCCTGTTGGCAAAGCTGGCTTGGATGATCTGCATCAGGATGGCCTAACTTGGTGTCATAGCCTAGATTAAGGTTTTTTTTTTACCCAGGATTGGTTCCAACTCTCACCTTTGGTCATGAAATTTGGGTAATGACCGAAAGAGTAACATCGCGAATACAAGCTGCCGACATGAGATCCCTTCGTGCTGTTGTGAGAGTTGCCCGCCATGATAGGTTACGGAACACGGCGGTGCTCAAGGAACTCAGTGCTGCGCAACTGCTTCTTGGAACGGAAAGGGCTATGCTTCAATGATTTGGGTACGTGGCAAGAATATCCGAGGCGTACATTGAATGCGATTCCACTGGATAGGTGACCACTTGGCAGACTTAGGACGGGGTGGTGGGACAAAGTCAAAAAAACTCTTCTGGTTGTGTGGCATGGCTCCTGGTGAGTTGAAGTCGATGTCGGATGGTGAAGTGGCTTGGAATTCTCTCGTGTGTGCTGTGCCCTCGCGACCTTATGAGTGGATCTTGCGGCTTGCTGAAGATGATGATGATGCCGGTGCTACTACCAACAATGCCTCCTTGACTGGCATTAGCTCTTGGAAAACCCTGCCTTAGTCAGATATTCCGCTGGAGCAGAGCATGTTTAACAATTCGGAGAAAATATCCGCGTCTAGTACCCTCGGCCAGCTGTTGATGGCATCGTCTGTAGTCCACTCCTCCCTTGTTGGCAAATGGCACCGGAAGTGTATTTTGAAGTCGAGCAAATCCAGCTGAGGCAGGTGCACAAGTGCATTGCCTCCTTGCAGTATCTAAGACCAGGTCGACCCGAACTTGAATTGCGCCCGCAAGTGCGTCGAATAAAGGTGACATCAAGACAGATTGCGGCCAGCCCATCAGGCCAGCCACCGAAGACGTCTGCCTTCCCACCGGATTCGCAATAAATTCAAAAACCATTCGTAGTCAAATAAATTTATTAGAAATGCTAATAAGCCAGCCCGCCAGTCAGTCAGTCAGCCCGTTGGTTCGTTCGTTCCTCGAGACCGATTCCGCAGCCGGCCACCACCGCGCCGCACCGATTCGATTTGCATCTATTTGAATTTTTGATTGTGAACTTGCGCCATAAAAATCTATAACAATGGCTTCATTATGGGCGGGTATCCCCATGCACCCCACATGCTCGCACTCGCACTGGCACTCGCATGTCTCCGTCTCCAACAACGGCACCACACAACAGGCGATGAACACAAAAAAAATGGGTTCGACATTTCGTGGCGGCTGGCCCCGTCTCACAATCGGATCAGATTTTGTGTGATTTTTTTTTTTTTTTTTCACGAGCGGCCATAAAATTATGAATCTTAGATCGCCCCAGGGCACCGGAGGCCCCTTTTCGCGGGGGCCCACCCAAAAAAAGATCCCAAGAGCTGAATAAATTTGCCTGTGAACACACAGAAAGTATCAAAATGTTTGTTTAATGCGCGATTAAGGATTTGCATACAAAAGGGCGACACTGGCATCGACGCGCTGCGGATCATGCCAAAATGGCGAGGCCATGCATCCGCTGAGATTTGATTGAATAACCCCGCGAACGCAGACAACGCGAATGCGGAGCAAGAGCGAAAGAAAAGAAATTAAAGAAAATTAACACGAAATGGAAGGAATTCAAATGAAGCCCGCACATCGGCACGGCACGGCACGGCACACAGCGGCCAGCACCAACATGACGAGTCGGGAATCAAAAGAGGCCGCGATTGATGCCCGCGGTGAAATGATTCTCTTCTTTATTACGTTATTATCTACTCATATTCTGGTCGTCTTCGATTTCCTCTCGGTCGGTCGGTCGGTCGGTCGGTCGGTCGGTTGGTCGGTGTCCCGGTTTTCCCGCCTCGGCCAGGAGGACACCCTACCGAAATTCGAAATCGAAGAGTGGTTCCCTCTTCCTTCGTGAACGCTGTGAAGCCTATAAAAACCAACTGTGAACATAAAAGCGGTGTTTTGTGTGTTCCTTTTCGGGTGGTGAACATAAAAAAAATGATTTAGAATTGACGCGACCGAGGCTCGGGCATGGGAGACGGCTTAAATGTGCTTTCGTTCCTTTTAACGTTATTTTTAGCGTTTCCCTCTTGGCGTTTATGTCTCTTTTGTCCCTTTTGTCTTGTTGGTTATTAAAATGTGTGTTCCTGGGCAACGCGACGGTGGTGTACTCAGCAGGGTCGGCCTATGGGTGATCACTTTGCATTGAGAAGATCGTAAAGACCATGTGTGGAACCATGCCGAGCGAGTGGTGGAGGAATGCGATGTTAATGTGACAGAAGCTACCGCGCGCGGATATCTCTCTCCCCAGGAGCCGATCTGTGTGTCCATACGGTGCATAGATCTGGCAGGACCTAAGTGAGACGTGCCAAGTGGCCCGTCACTTGCAGGCAGCTTAGATGACATGATCTGCGAGCGGTTACATGCCTAGGATGGGACTTCGGTCTTCTTTTTGAAGCTAAGGAGCATATTTTGAGCAGTGAATGTGCACTCTTGACATCTATCCGAGACCAAAGTTGTCATCCCACTAGTGCCTGTTCCTTCAAGGACAAGGTGTTTCGACATGATTCATAGGAAAGAGACTTCAATGAGTGCTCCAATTGAGGCAAATAGACTCCCAAACACTGCCTCTGTGATGTTCTCTGCCGCTTTGTGTGCGCGATAGTTATCCGCGCGGTTTTAAGCTGCTGAAGAGCACAATAGATCAGACCGTCACACTGCGGGAGATCCTGGAAAAAACCCCAAGAAATCCAGATCGACACTCTCCAGCTTTTATTCCTCTTTAGCGGGCGCCACTTTGCAGATATTCTTCTTCTTCTTTAGCGGGCGCTACAGTCCGCTGTGAACCTAGGCCTCAGTCAATATGCTTCTCCAACTGGCACGGTTTTGTGCTAGGCGCCTTCAGTCTCGTACACCCAGCTGACCTTTCCAGCGGCACGTCATCGGTCTTCCACGTTGTCCCTCGGCGTTGGACTCGAGAGCGAGAGCGTTGGTCCATCCTTCAACCATCGATGGAAGTACTACCCAACGATGTAGAGCAGGTCCCAACACAGGTTCTGGTCCTAAGACTGCCTCCACTGATCCTTGTCTAGCAAGTTCATCGGCGATCTCATTTCACTCTAAATGACCCAGCCATCTGAGACGAGAGACTCGAACTCGTTTGATCAGATTGACGTCGCTGTACAGCTCCTTAGACTCCGTCGTTCAACCATCTCCTCCAAACTCGAATATAATTTGAAGAAGTTTCCTCTCGAAGCGACGAAGAAACTCTTGCTTCGCATTCGATATTGTCCATGCTTCTGGGCCATATACCAGGACTGGGACCCTCAAAGTTTTGTATAGATGCTACGAGAGATGGGACTCATTTTTCAATTGCCGTCTAAGCCTACAGACACAGTGATTGACCAGAGTTATCCTTTGTTGTACCTTCGCGTTGGTGCCATTTCCGGAGTCTACTGCGGAGCCTTGGTAGACAAAGTTCTTTACTGCATCGAGATTATATGTATCTGTCGACGGTGCTGAAGGCTATTTTTTTTGTAGACAGCATGTACCAGGCTCATCATAGCCGCTTCCTTCTTGATACTGGCAAATGGCACAAATGGTCTTCTGATGATGTCATCGTCATCGGAATATGAGATCAGTTGCACAGTCTTGAGGAAAATCGTGCCCCTAGTGTTGACGTCTGAGTTATGCACGATGTTCTCGAGAATGATTTTAAAGAAATCGCAGGCACACTCAATTGAAAGCAAGTCACATTGTCTAAATCCTTTTTTGACATCAAACGTCTCGGTAATGCCAGCATGCATAGGGCATATGCCTTGTCAAAAATGCTCAATTAGCATTACCACTTCATCATGAAAGGACATACCTTAGGATTTATATACAGAAGCTTAATACAAGCCATTCAAAATCTGTGGACTGTGGACTGTTCGAGCATTGCTTGGAAATTATTGAATTCGTGTTCTGTGAACAAATATTTGTCATCCGCTCCGATGAACAAGAGCTTTCAATGCACCCGGAAAATGCACTGTTTGGTGGGGTTAACGGTCCTGCGGAATCGTCGATCCGTATGTAAGCAATTTTGCTAAATACAAGTCACATTGATTATTTATTTAACTCTTTATTGAAAATGTCTTAACAAAATTAATAGTAGAACAGAATAGAACGTTTGTCTGATGTTAAGGACGACAAAGATGTGTGTCCATGTAGACAGACTATCCTGGAAGATACTCTGCAGATAATGCAGTGCAAAAGTTGTGTTCCGAATTCAAGTCGGTAATTAAGATTTAAATCGCCACAAACGCTCCGTGGTGAGCTCCCTCTGCTGTCAATTTGCTGACTCAAAACAGAACTCTCCATTCCCTGGGACACTTTAAACGTAGTCAGCATTACCACGAAATAATCTTTAATAGGTGAAGATAAGCAATGAATATGCTAAATTATTTTTTGCGTGATGGCACTGAAGACTTTATGGTTTTTTGTCACGATAATGTTGCTGATCAATGGTGCGATCCACAAAAAAGGAGACTCCTTCAATAAGTCTCCAAAACATCGCTGACAAAATCTTCTCTGCCGTTTTGTGTGAGTGCTTAAAACCATTCGTCAGATTTTTCAGGATGACGATGGTGAACTCTCGGTGCCCCATCAATGTTGGTAATGAACTCACCGAGACCTTCAATGTGAAAAAAACGGCTGGTTCTGGAAACGTGATTGGCCGAACACAGGCAGCCGTCAATCTGACATTTGCTGCCATTGAATCCAATTCCAAATGAGCTCAGCGGTGAGTGATGGCAAAACGAAGGGTGTCCTGTTGTAAATGGAAGGGCTCGGTAGCAATGGATGGATGCCGTCCGTATATCGTCAACTATATCGGCGACTACTAGCCCAGTTACAGCAAGTCGTTTCCGATATTGTTTATTCTGCACGTCAGGTTAATTTTTTCTTTTCTTTGGAGGTTCTCAATTCTACACTGGAGTACTCAGACTCAAAAACTGGTTCACTGTACTACCAGGCAGCAACCCTGCTCTTCTGTGATGAGGAACCTACATCATCAGCTCTCACCTCACCAGCACCTAATAACCTGAACCGAGCTAAAGCGGGACAGTGTCAGAGGAAGTGTCGTTGTCTTCTCCACCGGCCTCGAAGACGGTTTCATCACTTAGGCCAAGCTCATTTCCGTGTTTGGCGAAGGTGTAGTGGCCCGTTAGTACGTCGGTAGGTCGTCTGCAGTTTTTTCTGTCAAGAGATAACAAGAATGCCGCAGACATTAGGGAACATGCGCTTGGTTTGTCCACATCATGAAAAGTCAAAGCATCTCCGGTCCATCCTTCAATCATCGATGGAAGGACTTCCAACGACGCAGAGCAGGTCCATATACTGGTCCTAAGACCGCCTCCACTGATCCTTGTCTAGCAGGTTCATCGGCGATAGCATTTCCCGTGATTCCGTGGTGGCCAGGTCCTTATACACAGTCGGCACTGGACATGCACATGAACCATGCCCTGTTTATGAACATGATATGAACAAAAATGTGGTGTGTTCAGTTTGGGTCAGGTTTGCCGAGATGAAGGCGATATCATGGGGTAGCGAAGGTAATTGACATCTTCATTAATTTGTTCTTAGGAAGATTGGATAAAAGATTTTACTAATAGCAAGTAGAAGAATATTTAACCACGAATTGTACGGCCGGTACAGCGACATGAGAATAACCGGAAGTCTGCGGATCCACGGCCTGTTTTGGATGCAACAGGATTTTGGCTATGTATCCAAAAGTATCTGACTCCGAGATGATGTACAGTGCGACAGAGGCCAACATAAGAGGGGCGTTCAATATATTCTCGGTATCGGAGTGTAGCTGTGGTTGTATATATAAATTGACTTAATTATCAAGTAATACCATTATTTTAGTGCATTCATGTAAAATTTCATATAAATGTGATTATTAATTCGCGTTTTATCTCCAGTTAAACAGAATCATAATGGCAACTGAGACGATGATGGTGAAAATTGAGCATCGCGCTGTAATTGAATTTCTCACTAAGCAAGGAAAAAGTCAAAAAACTATTCATGAAGAGATGGTGACTGTTTACCAGGGTTCCGCACCTTCATTACCAACTGTGCAAAAGTGGTCAAGTGAGTTCAAGAGAGGCAGAGAGAGCATTGAAGACGACCCCCGCTCCTGCTTGTACGGGAGAAAGCATCAAAGAAGTCGAAAAACTTGTTCTTGAGGATGCCCGAAGAAAGGTGAAAATGGTGGCAGAGATCACCAAGCTTTCAATTGGTACCATTCACACCATTCTTCATGACCTTTCAAAGGTCAGTGCATGGTGGGTGCCACGAATGCTCACAGCGCCTCTGAAAAAAGTGAGAGTCGCATGCTGTAGAGAGCTTTTGGAGATGCGTAGTGAGAACGCGGACGGTGTTATGGATCGAATTGTTACTGGTGACGAAACATGGGTCCACCACTATGACCCTGAAAGCAAACAAGAGTCCATGCAGTGGCATAAAAAAGGAACAGACCCCCCGAAGAAGTTCAAAGTCGCTCCGTCGGCCGGGAAGCTCATGGCCACAGTTTTTTGGGACTCAAAGCGAATCTTGCTCATTGAGCACAAAAAAAAAAAGGTGAAACCATCAACGCCACATCCTACGCTTCCACTTTGCATAATTTGCGGGAGGAAATTAAAAAGAAAAGACGGGGTAAACTCGCAGCGGGTGTATTGCTTCTTCAATGCTCAATGCTGACAATGCTCCTGTTCACACGGCGCGAGTTTCGAAGAAATCCAACAACCACCCTATAGTCCAGACCTTGCCCCTAGCGATTATTTCCTGTTTCCGGATTTGAAAAAATGGCTTCGTGGAAAAAGATTTTCGTATGATCAAGAACTCAAGTCGGCAATAAATAAATACCCATTTACATGCAGAGAAAGAGGAAATTAATTTTTTTGAGGGTTTAAAAAAGCTTATCTCAAGATGTAACAAATGCATTGATGTTAGGGGAGATTATATTGAAAAATTAAAACAAATTAAATTGAATTCGCATTTTCCTTCATATCGATACCGAGAATATATTGAACGCCTCTCGTAGATAAAGGGCACACAAAAAAAGGACCTCAACCAACTTGGTGCGTAATTGGAGGCAACTAGTCAGAGAGGCTTGTTGGGTGAGGCCCTGCTCCACCCCGAACTGCGAACAGCATCGAACTCTTCTCAAACAAGACTTCAAGGGCAGGCTTCTTATGTTACACATTCCAAGCGAGACAGATTTCACTCGTCCCAAAGAACCAATATTTACATGACCCCCCGGCAAGTTTTTAGTCCGTTCCAGGCACACTCAATTCTTGAAAATATCCTCCAGATTACCCTTCACCCTGCAATCCTCAATCCTCAACGGAAGACAGAAGACAGAAAACAGCAAAGCAGTTACATCTGCTGTCGAACCACACGCAGCAACCCAGCCCAACACATAATTGGCATAAAATGGTTCTGAAAGTGTGAAAATATTCGTTGGTCTGGTAATTATTTAAGCAGCATGCCATCTATCGCTCAGCGGAGCCAGTGTTGACTGCAAACATCGCTTCTGTTGTCAAACAATTAGAGCGACCATTAGCCAGTCACAATACACAACAAAATGTCCACAGGCGGCAGCGGGTGGCCGCACAGAGGACATTGTTTCCACTCGTGGAAACCAGTTCCGAATGCGAGCCGACCGAATTGACAATAAATACAATCGCCATGCTTCTGTGGGACTGAGCTGTTGTGCGCTGCCACCATCGTCGAGGGCATGTGGTGTGCGATTTGCTTGCATTATGGTAGCCATCGGAACGATCGTCCCATTATGGGAGGTTAATTGAAAATTAAATGGCCTCCCTGGGTATGCGGCCATGGGTGCGCGAAGGTGTTCGGCAAATTTGCGAAACTATCAGCTGTCGTGTCTTGTTAGGGTTTTGAACATTTCATCTGGTTGCCAGCGTTGACGGATTGGCTTGGTGGTGACGAAACAATGGATGGTCCAATTGGGCCGTGTGCCCTTCTTGACGAAAATTTAGTTACAGTTTGGATTTCTATTGTTGCGCACTTTGACATTTTTTGGTGAACTCTGTACATCACTCGTTAGCAGTTGTCTGAGGTTCTAGTGGCTGGTAGCTGGTAGCTGATAGCTGATAGCTGATAGCTGATAGCTGGTAGCTGGTAGCTGGTAGCTGGTAGCTGGTAGCTGGTAGCTGGTAGCTGATAGCTGATAGCTGGTAGCTGGTAGCTGGTAGCTGGTAGCTGGTAGCTGGTAGATGGTTGCCAGTGTATCTAGTGTAGAGGGTGTGGAACAAGAATCCAGCGATCGTGTTAAAGTGAATGGGATGTCGAAACAGGTGCACCGTCTGTCAAACAAACTCTCTGCTTTGTGTTTAGAGAGTCTGTTCAGCACATGCCGTTGTTAAATGGGAAAGTCCTGAGTAAAGATCGGACAGTGTGTCGCGGTTGCTTCAGTCACAGCTGCCGTTGTGAAGTGGTTTGACTTAATAATTGCTAAGCGTTGTGCAGCTGTAATAAAACGTGCGCCACTTACCTCTCTCTAAGCACACACGGGACCACCACTTGGGCACTCAAATATGAAGCACAACTTATCCCAAGTCAAATAACGAACCAATGCTCACCACAATTACTCCATAAACAGCAGAAAATGTGTTTACTTCCTCCTCACTGCACTCACAGAAGTAGGTTAATAGAGAACAGAAGCAGTCCAAGCGCGCCAATAACCGAGGGCAATCATTTGTGCTCCACTAACGACACACTGCCATCTGTTGGCGAGTTTAAGGTCCCCTTTAACGAACCTCATGCCCCCCTGTAATGGCGCACTTAAAATATTTATTTCTAATCATCGACCGCATCTAGCTGAGAGTGCGGCTGGAAAATGGTGAACAATAGAATCGGGAAGCCATGCCGACTGCCCCGAGCGGTCGGCTAAGAGAGATGCCAAGAAACACCTTGGCTCACAACAAAGGATAACGCGAATTCAATGTTTCCTCTTTTAAATTCTTCGCGATTGTTTCTTGTTCTCTTTCGCCACTTTTTTTGTTGTTTTTCGTTCGTTTTACGTTCGCTTTGAGGCCCAAACACAAATACCCAAAACATTTTTATTACTGCCTTAAACACGGACGATGTTAATGACATGATGAGGCCGGCCAGACAACAAGGAACCAGATACCAGATACCAAGCACAAGTTAGCCGCCGAAACAGAAACCGATCCATAACCGGCTGGATGGGGTTCTTAGCCACTTCGGGTATATTGATGCTTGGATGGATGGTATATGATGTAATGCGCTTCGCCGGGAGGTACAGTGGGACGGAAGTGCTTTTGTTTGGTTAGAATTTGGGCTTAAAAAGGAGGAGTAACAGACATATCCAGTGCGGATGGGAGGAGAATCTGGTTCGACGACCGGAAACTTGGAGCGTCACAGTGAAACTAGGAATCTAAGCGATCACGTATTTTTTAACTGCATTCAACGTTTTGGCGGCGGACTTAAGGTTGACACCCATCGTCACCATCAGTAAAGGCGGTTGAGTGCACCTAATGCCAGTAAAGGACGATCTGTAGACCTGGACGTCCATAACATCGGCGTGGGTTTTTGTTTTCAATTCATTCCTGACTCTTATCCGGTCATTCAGTCAGTTGAAAATGTGCAGATGAGTACTCAAGACTAGAGCTATTGATACCCGGGTAATTACACGGGTACCCGGGTGATGAAATATTGAGTATCCGTAATGTACTGAGTACCCGCTATTGTTTTTTAAATGGGGTTCAAACGTGAATGTATGGTCACTACCCACTTTAAATCCGGATACCCGGGCAGTTGATGAAATACTTATTACCAGGGTTTCACGATGCAAAAATGTATATTTCGGTGCACTGCAGCAATGGCATACGGATTTGATTTTTGCATAACATCGCCTCCAAATGGTTTGCCTGAGAAGAAGGCAGGGAGACGAGGCCCTAAAAAGAACTCTGCTCTCAGCTCCACTGTACGCCGTAAACAATTTCAAGTATCATCGTCGCAACGGAGAGGCCCCCAGAGCCTGAATGTCTGTGATGATGAGGATCACCTCAGCACAAAGCATAAAACCAACAAAAACAACAACAACAACAACAACAACAGCAGCAACACCAACAACGGCATTGTTGATGTTGATGGACCTGATGATGATGATGATGATGAGGTGGAGGATGGCAGCGGTGGCCATTGCCACGCAGAGGATCACTGCTTCACACCACAAGCAGGAGAAGAAGAATCAACTCACCGCTCGTTCTTGTCATTACGGGATGCAGCGCGCCGCAGTTGCAGTGGCAGCCTCCTTCTCGAACGCGCACACATGCAGGCGGTATGTGGCTGGTTCCACTTCTGGGAATGTGTTTTAAATAAGCAATGTAATTCATTATGGCCTCTGATTGATTTTCCCTTGTTTAATGATCACCTGCCTTAGTGTACATATAGCTGGCAGGTTAAGGAACAAAACGAATCACGTTCGGGATGGCGGTGCTGCTGTTGCTTCTGCGCTGTCGATGATGATGCTGCTGAGGCTGCGGCAGAGGCAGAGGCTGCTGATGTGCGATGACGACTATGACCACGAAAACGGCGATCAACAAAACAGTGTTGATGATGACGAGAACGACAGCGACAACGACGCGGATGAAGAGCGACGCTCTGACCAGTGCGCAGGCGATTAAGGAAATTTAATTAAAGACGCATCATTAAAAATGTAATTAATAATTTCAGCCGCTCGCAAAAGGGGATGCTGTCTGGTTTCGTGCTTAGATTTCCGTAACTACCCGAGGTGGGACTGGAATGTGAAGTGTACGTACGATGATCATGGGCATGGGTGTGATTAGTGCGCCTAATTGGACGGGGATGAGATGTGGCTGTGGGCTGATGGGAGCTATCGGGGATTAAACGAGACTTGGCGAGAGTGTCACAGGGATTAAGGAGCAATCGGTGATTTCTCAAAATCAATCACCGTTGGGCGACGGAAAAGGTCTAACACATCATCAGAAAGACGGGATAGTTTCACAGGGAATGGACGGGATTTTTCACACCAAGTGGAAGCTAAACAGGAAGGCAGCTTCATTTCACGATAGCGAACACCATTCACAGTAACTGCCGGACCGGCCTCATTTTTGAAAAAATACGGCCCGATGATGCCGCCAGCCCATAGACCGCACCATACAGTCACTCTTTGTGGGTGCATTGGTTTTTCGACAATCACTCTTGGATTATCATTCGCCCAAATGCGGCAATTCTGCTTATTGACGAATCCACTGAGGTGAAAATGTGCCTCATCACTGAAGATGATTTGCTTCGAAAATTGATCATCCACTGTTGCCATTTCTTGCCACCATTCTGACCATTGACGACGCTTGAAATGGTCAAGAGGCTTTAGTTCTTGAGTCAATTGCACCTTGTAAGCGTGTAAATGCAAGTCTTTATGCATAAAGTTCATCAACGACGAGCGTGAGAGTTGCAATTGTAGGGCACGACGACGAGTTGAGGTGGACGGCTCTGCAGCCACACTATCGCGAACAGCAGCAATATTTTCTGCAGTACGAGCTGTACGAGCATGCACTGGCGTTTTCACATCTCCTACAGACCCGGTTTGCTCCAATTTTTGCACGATTTTTCCGATTGTACGCACATTTGGACGATTTAATGGACCGAAAAAATCACGAAGTGCACGATATGCATTTTGATTTGAACGGCCATTTTCATAATAAGCCTGAATAACTTTAACGCGTTGCTCGATTGTGTATCTTTCCATGGTTCAAATTGAAATAGTCTGAAATTGAGAAATGTCAAATGAAATGCAGAAAAAAACTTGACGTTTAGGTGTGGTTCACATTCAATATCGGCCCTTAAAATTTAACCACCCTTTACATTATGCGAGGTTCGCCTAGGTGAAAAACCCGCTTAAGTAAAAAAAAAAATGGCAAATCCGTGTTTCATTTAAGCGGAGTCCACTGTACTTCTAATTTGGAAACAGGTTGTGACCGAGTCTTATTCAATTACTAGCGGACTCTCTGCTGATACATCATTTCGCAACTGAACACGACTATTTCTTTGTAACTTGTAAGAGAAAATATCTTCACATGTCTCCAGAAATACGATGACTTTATGCAAGCATTAATTTAATTTGCGATAGTTGATCTTGGTATAACAGGCAAAGTTTGTTGAAAATCTTCTGACAACAAAATCAAGGCCGTGCCAGACAAATCGGAAGTATCTCGTAAGTCTTCCCAAACCTTCAACTGATTTTTTTATGAGGCATCATCCCACACAATAAGAGCAGCTCGGTGAAAAACGTTGACCATCGCAAATGTTTTCGATATATTCCATCTTGGTGTTTCATTGATTTGCATATTCAACGGCAGTTTCAGTGAAGAATATGCAGTTCGACCACCTTCTAACAATGTTGCTGCAATACCAGAAGATGCCAGCACTGCACAGTGTTATTTTCGACATCTTCTTCTTAATTTTTTGGCGTTACAGTCCGGGGTGGACCTGGGCCTCAACCAACAAGCCTCTCCAGTCAGCACGATCTTTCGCCAGCTGGCTCCAGTTGTACACACCAAGTTGGTTGAGGTCCTTCTCCACTTGTGTGCGCCATCTCGTTCTAGGACGCCCTCTGTGCGTTGTCCCAATGGCTCGGAATCGAAGACTTTTCGGGCCGGAGCTGTGGTGTCAATCCGCTCTACGTGACCTAGCCATCTTAAGCGTTGGATCCGAAGACGCTTAACTAGGTGCATGCCGCTGTACAGCCCGTACAGTTCGTGGTTGAATCTCCTCCTCCAGACGCCATCAATACAAACAGGACCAAAGATCGCACGCAAAACTTTTCTCTCAAAACGACCTTCAACGCCTTTTCAACTGCTTTCAAAAGCGTCTATGTCTCTGCGCCATAGAGCAGGACAGGGATGATTAGAGTGTTATATTAAGTCAGCTTCGTGCTTCGAGAGATGGCTCTGTTACTCAACTGCCTCTTGAGCCCAAAGAAACAGCGATTGGCCAGAGTAATTCTGCGCTTGATCTCGGTACTGGTGTTATTGTCCCTGTTTACTACAGAGCCGAGGTAGACGAACTCCTTGACTACCTCAAAGTTTCTGCTGCCCATTATGACGCTCTGTCCGAGACGTCGATGTCATGCGTCCTTTCGTGATGACCGCATGTATTTGGTTTTGCCCAGATTCACTGCCAAACCCATTTTAGCCGCTTCGGCTTCAATGCCAGCAAAAGCCTCATTGACAGCTCGCTGTGTTCGTCCAATCACGTGAATGTCGTCCGCGTAGGCAAGCAGTTGAACGGACTTTTGGAAGATCGTGCCTCTGGTGTTGACATTTGAGTTTCGCACGATCTTCGCAAGAAATCACATGACAGCGTGTCGCTTTGTCTAAAACCTTTGCTGACATTGAAGGTCTCGGTGAGTTCGTTACCGACCTTGATGGAGTAGCGAGAGTTCTCCATCGTCATCCTGCACAATCTGACGAGTTTGACAGGAATGTCAAAACTAGACATGGCGTTGTATAGCTCGTCTCTATGCACGCTGTCATATGGGGTCTAGAAATCGACATCTAGCGGAACTTTATTTCTGTTGCCCGTGGTATAGCTAAACTATGAATTTTCTTAATCGGTGAAGGAAAAAAAGTCAAGTTCTATCAAGTTTTTAAAACATATGGCCATATGTGGTCACCGATAGGGGTCATATAGCCCACGCCATCCATCCTTCATAAACCTCATCGATGCTAACGCCTGCATCTAAAAGACCACTGAACCGATATTGTTCAAATTTCACAAATGTGTTCAGAAAAGACAGTGGAAAAATCACTTGTTTGACTCCAACCCATTATCTCAAATAAATCCCAAGATATTTTGATGAAATTTCGAGGGGCGTTCAATATATTCTCGGTATTGGGGTGAAGCTGTGGTTGTATATATAAATTGACTTATTTTTCAAGTAATACTATTATTTTAGTGCATTCATGTAAAATTTCATATAAATGTGATTATTAATTCGTAACACATTATAGTCCATTCTTTTGACTTGAAGTTAGTCGCTCTCATCATTGTCTTCATCGGAACTGCTACTAGGGGGTGCTACTCGTACTTCGGGAGCCTTTAACAGGGCAATACATTCTTGAGGCGATGTGCTACGACTCGTAAGATATGGATCTGATGATATTAAAAACCTGTTTAATACATCTCTATTCGTATTTGTTCTGGAAGATTTCCGGATACAATGCTCTCGGAATCGTTTGTATTCCTTGCTCATTTCTTGGGCTTCCTCGGACAATTGACTAAGTGTATCAGAAGCTTATGTATGCTTGCAGGCATGTGGTGCGCTACATATGTGTTTTTTGTTTCATCAATTTTATATTCACCGGATATTGCTTCGTGTAAAATTCGGAAATGGTAGATCAGATCAATGCTGATGCCTGTTACATCCGCGCTCATCTCAAAGCTCTAAAAAAAAAAATTGTATGGGGTGCGCAGCTGAGCGCAAAATGTTTTAACGGATTCAGGAAGTATATAGTCCAGAGAAGGTAATAAATAATGGCTAAAACTCTGCACAAAGTTACAATATAAAAATAAAACGGATAATTCTAAGACCATCAAGCAAATCGGTAATTACTACCATTTGCTGAGATCGTACAAGGCTCAAAGTCAAACAAAAAGATTCCATAAATAACAGGCAAGAAATTAAAATAAAATTTGGAGGATAGCGTGGCTTCAAACACCCTTTAATACTGCCCCAGTTTGTGTCCCGTCACGATCCGTATTTTCCTTCAATAATAATATACTGCTCTATAGTAGCCCCGTTGGATAGTGGGTTGTGGGTCGAGACTGCCAGGTTCACCCCGAATTTAGTAACTTTGTTAATTCACGGCTCCACCCCGTTTGAGTCACCGACTACGCTAAAAAAAGTACTACTGCCTAAAGCTGTCGACATTAAGCCGCAAGCCCCCATCGCCTCGTGATATGACGCACACCACTAGTGGTTGCTGTAGAAGCTAGGGCCAGGTCCACTTGGGATTATCGCGCCACTTAAATTTCACTCCGTTTCAGTATATTGTAACCGCCATTAAAATCGATCGCGTTGGCGTTGATCTATCAATCACTCGTTTTAGTTAGATTATGAAGCCTGAATGCGTGTTTTAATTTTTGTGGATGGCTATATCCCTTAAACGACTGCAAGGATTTGAATGAAACCAAAAAGGGAAATACCCTTTTTTTTGGAACTTATTACTCATTTCAACCACCACCATCAAGTTGTGACTAGATTTCACTCAAATGTGACCATTCTTAGGACATGCCAAAGTAACTGAATGCTTTGCCGAAGCACCATCTCGTCTGTCATTTAGCGCATAGCCAATGCCTCGCCTAATGGTGATCAAAATTAAACAACGTCGGCTCATAAGATCGCATCTCCCCTTATCCTAGACAGAAAGACAGAAGAAGACTCGAGGCGATGTGCCAACTGAGATAAACTGACACCTCTGCGTTCCCACAAAGCAATTCATTGGCTTCGCTACTGCTGCCTTGTGCGGCTCGACACCGCAACGACACATAACCGGACATTAACATGCAACACACACCGCATCTAACGACTCTTTGCCAGCGGCACGGATCATAAGAACCGGCCATTTGCCGTGCATGATGTGACGGACCCACAGAGCAGCTGTTATCACACCCACACGATGTGTTGTCTCCCCATCGACCGATCGCGATCTAATCGGCACCGCAATCAACTGATCGTGTAAGAGGAACTGTTGCTTTTTAATTGAATCTCCAGCAGTGGCCGCGATGCGCCGAGACGATCCTATTTACCGACACCTCGGCAGAAAATTACCCCCTCCCGCCGATTCATTTGGAATTGAAATTAATGTCTCAAGACTGTGCCGGCCGCGCAGGACATACGGGAGCATATGCGCATTAAATCCTGACCGATGGAAATAATTAAAAAATATAAATCGCACATTCAACCCGGCCTCTTGGTCGGCATGGCCTGGGGGAAGCGAGGCCGACTAGCAGCGCTCTGCCCCCATCTTTCATCTTTCTAAATACATTGGACATGATGGAGCGTTCGGCAGTGAAGGTGCGAGAGAAGACACCTCCGTCCACCGGTACGGAGCGGATGGAACGTGGAACGCGGTCAAAGCCAAATTGCTGGCTTGTTTCACCGATTCTGTGTTCTGTTCTTTGCCGTCCCCGTTCCACAGCTGTGCCGGAGTGACGGTGGTGCTGGTGTCGAAAATTTGATAAAACGCTGATAATAGTCCTCGAGGTGTTTTCTCTTCGCTCGTCGAGCGTTGAGCGGCAACTGTGCCGCGCAATGCTTCAGCCGTGCAAATTGATGTATGCTCCTTTGGAGGAAAATTACATTTAACTACCGCTGAGGGAGGTTCCAGATGAACGGGGAGGTAGCCATCGCATCTGAAGTGGATCGTCACTTCTTGAAGATGCTCTGGCTGGAGTTGGCTTGATGAGGTTTGTTCCCTTGTAGGTGGCTTCGATGAAGATCATCAAATTGAGTTGGCAGTGCTCTTTGGGCTCATGAGAGATTTGACAGCGATTGAACGAAGTCCGTAGGAAATTTGGAGGGTTGGATGTTTGCGAAGCTCTGGCTTGTAACTGGCTTATTGGATTTGGATGAAACTTGGTAGAGAGGTTGCTTATGTTCTACGTGGCCTATGCACGGAGTTACCACTCTTGGGATTGACCCGATTCGCTATCGTCGTGCGTTGTACAATGTTTTGGTACACGAAAGGAAACGCACTTAATGGAGACTGACTGCTATTTCACAAGCGATATTTATGAAAAGTTGCCACGTTAAAAGTTTGAGCCTCGTTTGTCTGGAACCGTGGAGTGGGGCAAGTTACGCCAGTACGAGTAAAATGGTCACAAATCAACAAACAGAATGAAAGGATTTTTGAAGTGTGATCACGACATCCGTCTGAACTCTTTTCCAGAGTTGAACGTGGACACATTCCTGCCTTTGTGATGGTTTAGTGGGGGAGTCGCTTATAATGGAGTCTGCGAAAAGGGTGCCAAAATCTCGGTGAAATCTTACCAAAAAGATGTTTTAGATACCGTTGTCGAAACTCAAATTAATTCAAAAATGAAACATGGACCCTCCACTCCTGGAGAACCGACAAAAACAAGGCAAAAAAAAATAACTCCACATTTCATTTCCGCGGATGAATGGTCACCTCGGAAAAAAACCGTGCAGTAAAGCAGTTATTTTTGATTTTAATTCATATTTATTTCAGCAGTCAAAAATTCTTAAAACTAGTTGGACTGTTGTTAGTATTGTTACTTTTTCTAACTAACTAATAGCCTCGGCTGTCACTCTAAGCTAATTAGCAAAACATTTGCTAGTACTAGGTGTTACCTAAAGGGTTTGAAAGGCTTGCTCCTTTACTTTAGCTTCTGCAACAAAGTTAGAGAAGTGAGATTAGTGGTTAAATATTATTTCGGGCATACAGTTTCTTGTAGTTTTGAAGCTGAACCAAACGCGGTCGACAAAGGAGTGTCTTGGCGATGATCAGCCGCAATCCGAACGAGTTTTTACTCCGTTTCGTGTATTCCCCAGAGAGCACAGATGGGTGAGAGTGTAGCAAAGCACATGTTGGGTCGGCCAACAAGGGCATGGCCGCAGTTTTGTTTATGGAAAGGCTCTATCCGAAATCTAATAAAATAGCTAGATGGCACTGACTTGCGACCTTGAGTAAATTAAGTGCGGTAAATATGGTCCAAACTTCAGTTTTTTTTTTTTTGCAATAAAACCATGAATATAGACCGAATTCATTTATTTCTTATAGAATTTATTTTAGCTTCAGTCGTCTCGTCTTCAAAAACAAGGGTAAACAAAATTAAAACAGAAAAAATCTACAAACAAAAAAAAAATAACGATTTAAGTTATAAATTAAAGGAAAAGAAAAAATGCGGTTAATATGGCCTTCCTGGTGTTAAATATGGCCCATCCTGATTTTTAATGTTTGACTGAAGCGAAACTACTGCTCCTCATTGTCTGCCATCGTATCCAAGCTTCGACTTCCTTATCGCCAGAGAACAGGCTGGCGCAATAGATACATCTAGCGTCTCGCTGCTTATGCCTATTATGGCTTGGATCTAGACCGTCGTCTGGAATGAGATTGGGAAAGAGATTCATTGGATGAAGACTGCTTTTTGGGATAAGCAATACTTTGTTCATTATTTTCTCTAAATATCCAACCTGACCTAAGGCCACATATATAGCAACACATGGGTGGGATATATCACCCACATGGACCATATTTCCACCACTCACTATAAGCCTATTATTTGGAGGGAATAGAAAAAAGGTAGGCTAAGCCTGACGAGCTAAAAGGAGACTATGTTGAGACATAAAACACTTATTTGCCGAAGAAAATAAAATAAACTTGTTTTATCACTTTTAAAAAGAAGTGCTGTTGTCCCTGTTTCCACATCCAGTCCAGTCCACACCACATCTTCCACTGGAATCTTTGTTTGTGCAGATATACGCATCACGGTGGCTTTAGGCAGGTCCTAGCCTTGAAGAACATACCCTTTTCTTTAACCGCAACTAATGCTCTTTTTATATTCTCGATATTTCATGAACTATCAGAAAGTGGATCACTCTATGCAGATATCCGGTCGCTGTAACGATCAGGCAGCATCTTGTCACTACTTTTTGGTGATTTTGATAACGTGCCTATTAAAATGATCAGCACGTCAATCCAATCTGTTCCATTAGCAACTTTTTGAAGCAATAGTCCACGTCTTCTATTACAGAACGAATGTACAAACATAGCCGACTGAACATGGGACACGATAAAGGACAGACATCACGTGAATGCTCCGAAAGCGTTCACGTCCATTAGGCATACAATTCACGCCGACCTTATTGTTTTTATTTGTGCCACTGCATATATCAAATATAAAATCTTCGAGGGCACTGTTGATCCTTTTTCGTTTTGAGCCCATCACTATGTACTGCTCCGACGTGACAGAGTTGCCATGTGAGTAAAATAAATTTACAATTTTAATCATAATTTTAGTTTGAGAGGAGTGTGATCTCTGAATTTCGTTCTCAATTAAATTGGAAATTCAGACGGGACACTAAGAAAAATCACCAGTCTGTAGCTTTTTCTAGTAATTAGTAATGTACTTAAAACAGGAAAATAAGCCCAGGGGAACTGGGTTAAAACGCAGTAAAATTTACGTAGCAAATGGGTATTTATGGTAGCGTCTAGCATGTCTATTTAGTGTGTTCTGATCAACACATTTTGTGGGCTCGGTTACTTGAACATTCTCAACATGAGCGACCTGCGTCGAAAGTATTTGCTAGCAAAGCTTAGATGGTTAATTCGTTGGCGATGTAAGTTTCGTAACATTTTTGGTTTTTTTTTACCACTGTGCCTATAGATTCTGGGTTATCCTCATATTTGTTTGTGTTCTAAATACATTGCTAGTTGATACAGAAAACTGCATTTAAGACTTTTTTCTATGAATCCACAGACAACTTTGAGCTGTATGCTTACTTTTGAGATTGACTGTATATTGTAACCTTCATCTTTTATTGCCGCTTTTACATTTTCTTGTAAATTATCGTTCATTCATGAAAAAAAGACATGAGCCGTGAACTCATCCTGGCCACTAGACTGTATCAGGTTGGTTAGAAGATTCTAGCGCTGGATTTAGTCAACGATATGCACTGTCGTTTGAGTTCTTCAAGCCGAGAAGATTCCCTCCGAGAAGTGCGCGTACAGCTCCAACAGTTGGGTGACACAGATGACGTGTAAACTCAACTCGTCATGGCAGAAGAACACATGAGACAAACTGGCAAATAAGGATAAAACAAACAAGAGGGTGACTAGAAAAGAACGATAGGAAAATAAATTATAAAAACAGCAACAACGATATGAAATATAAAATTGATGATTGCTTTATTTTGAAGCTACATTCATGCCATTATGGATTAGCGCATCGTTCAAATAGCTGGCTCGGCAATGTTTCCGTTCATTTTTGATGACTCTGTTCAGAATGTGCGGCATTAATCGGCAATAGCGTCTCAAATATTGGTCTCTAGCCCGTTCTATGTAGTTAGCCTCTTAGCGAAGATTAGAGACTTGTCCTAAAAACAAATGATCGAGTGGTGCATCCAATTAATGGACTATCGTCGAGAGATGACCCAGTCGCCAAATTTCTCCTTCACAACTTTGAGCATTGCGTCGCTTGTAAGGCATGTAGCCCTGTCGCGTTGAAGCCACAGTTCGATTATGTAGATGTTGTCGAGCTCTGGCCACGGGAAGCCGGTTAACAGAGCTCTATACGGTAAAGGTGTTCGCTTCCCCCTTTCGTAAGACAAAAGGTCCGATGATGCTACTTTGCCACCCAAGTCGCATCAAACTCGTCAATCTTTGTGGATTCGTTGATGGTTGGACGAGCAATTGAGTCAAAGATGATGCGAATCTCTGGCCAACATTACCAGCGCTCATCGAATTCAGGGCGTTGTCTATGGCCGTCCGGCTTCAAGGCTTGCCTCAACACAATCTCATACTGATGTAGGCACAAATCAAATAAGCCGGGTTGACGCTCTGCCGATGCTCAATCCAGCTGATCGGCGCCGAATTGATAGTTATCGGTCTTCTTCGATACTGCCCACTACTGTCCTATGTTTCCTTCTGTTTTCTCTGTAAAACTTGTCCACGGTGCAGCGAATTGTTTGCACACTGAAGCCACGATGACAGCCGACCTCAAGACGAATCTCACGTTCCGAGTAATTGATTCGGTATTTCGATACATTTTTTTTTAATAATTTCCGCGCGATGGGCAAGCAATGAGCGTTGCGTGATAAAATGCCAATTTTTACTGAATATTTTGACAGCGGAATGTCATTGTCAACTTTGACAGCTGGTGAAACATAGCAATTGAAGGAACTATCAGTGGTATCTGGTCGCCTTTAATATGCTGTCGAGCAATAGTCGATCCCTGCGCTCATCGCCTGTGAACAAATGTTACGAAATTTATCATGTCCGACGTAGTGGCTGAGTGTTTGCGTTCCATTTCCCGAATAAACCTTCATGATTCACTGCCCTAGCTCTCTAGAGTCACTTGCCAATGCTCAGAGAGTCTCTACAAAAAAACTTTCGTAACACTCGCTATTCAAAGTCGCTATGAAACAGTACGTGCCCTCGGCTAGTGAGGGAACAATAGCAAGCACAACACTAGTCCTTGCTGCAGAAGGAAGCCCCAGGTCCACCTAGGGCTGTAGCGCAATACATTTAATTCAATTTAAAACAAAAATCGCCACTCACTTCTCAGACCGCGAACTTGCGCAAGCGCTCTGGCAACACTCCTCGTCAACCCATCACTGTCTTAAGTACCAATTCCTCAAACTGGCATTATTTGTCTGCAAAATTGCTGAAAAAACAAAACTCGCTTTCCTCCTTTACACCGTTAATACCGCGATCGGGTGGCGGGGGACAGGGCACGAATGAAACAAAGCGAGCGGCCCAATACACAAAACGCCGAGTTGCACTGCATCGCCCAGCCCGCCAAGACCAAGTCAAGTTATCGAAAAAGTTGACGGGGAGCCGGAGGAGCGGTGGAGAGCGAACGAAAGAGAGAGAGGAGGAGAGAGGGGGGGGGGGGGGGGGAGAAAAAACAAATTCAAAACCTCGAGTAGCATCCGCGATCCGCAATGGTGTGAAATAATGATATGTTTTGCCTTCAAAGATATTTTTATATCTCACACAGTTTTCGGCGGCCCAAACACCGACAACCGACAACTGGCAACTGGCAACCGACGATCCATCCGCGCGCGAGATATGAAAGCAACAAGCCGCCAATTTATTGAAGGGCACTCTCTAATTTGAGGAGATGAGTTGTGTGTTAGCCAATATTAGCCGAAGGATGTGCAGATACTTTTGTATTTTCACACCCCCCCTTCCATCCACCCACCACACCAGCAACATCACATCGCAGAACATTGCCGAGATCCTATACCCCTTGGTCGTCGTCGTCGTGCTGTTCTCTGACTTCGCTCATCTCCGGCGGCGGCTTCTTTCCGATGGACGATGATGGCACAGCGCAGCGCGGATGCTGTGAAGCAGCCGACACCTCTTCAGAGTTTCCGCACCATTGTGGGCGTGGCGCATATTTTGCAATTTGAGCTTCGAGTTTTTCTCAGCTCCTTTTTGCCGTCAGACCAGTGCCAGTCAGCCACAGCCACAGCCAGCACCAGAGTCAGAGCCAGCCAGCCAGCCAGCCCGTCACAAGATCAAGAAGACGAAGAATGAAGCTGAAAATGAAATAGGCAACAACAAAGCAAAACAAAATGATTCCCGTGGAGAAGATGATGATAAAGCCTCCCCGATGCTGTTCCCTGGTGTTGATGATAATGGTGATGGAAGCCATCATGAACATCACAAAACCGCAGAGACAAACTGGCTCGGCCGGCCGGCCGACCGTACGGCCGGACAGACGAACGGACGGATGGTTGCTTGCTGTTCCTCGTCATCGACGTCGTCTTGTTGAGTTTCGATGTTAATCGTGAACGAGGGCTAGGGAGGGCACCCTCTTCCCCGCAGTTTCACACTATCCTCGTCCAGATTTCATCGGATTCTTCTCCGCTGGACATGGGAGCGCATCAAGCAGCAGTCGACTGCGGCCATTTACAAACGCATCGTTGATCGTCGCTCTTTGCTGCGGAATCTCTCGCATGCCCCCTTCCCAACCGCACTCCGTCGCATCATTGGCAAGCTCTTCTATCAGCTCTTCACTCAGATCGACCATCGTCGTCGTCGTAATAACGATGTGGATTTTTTCCCGAGATAACACGCAATGCGGCGGCGTCCTTAAACAAAGATTTGTTGTTTTTACGGTGTAAGTACTTTTTTGTACCCAATTTGGCCGGTGTACACACCAGGCATTTAAGGAGTGTGGAGTTAATCCCGGGTAATGGTGATGGCGATGGCGATGTGGTGATGGGTCATGTGTTGCCGATGCCCGCGCACCGTACAGACCACGATCGTCATCATCGCCTCGTCGTCGTCGTCGTCGTCGTCATGATGTGAGTTCGGGCGAAGAATGTGGTCGTCTATCTATCTGGGATTTTCTGGAATCAAATCAGGTTATCTGAGTGTTAAGTATCGCGCCCTCTGGATAATTTTGCAGCAGCAGCGGCAGCAGGAGCCCCAGCACTGCGCTGCCGCCGCTACCATGGTGCGGACTGAGGAGTGTTGAAATTCTTAGAAATTGCCTCCTATCCTCGTCTGTTCCTCAGTTTCTGGGTTCCCCAGTCCCCATGCTTGACGGTGTGGAGCAATCGAGAGCATAATTGTGTAGTTAGTGTGCACGATTGCCGATCACATTGTCAGCGGGATCTGGTCGGGTTTGATTTAATTTTATCGGCGGGCACGAACAGCCACGTAGACGTAGAAGAGTGACGACGAGTAGATGCTCTTTGGTAATTGCTGCCAAAGTGGAACCGATTTCTTTGGATTAAATGCAAGTTTTGCAAGTTCTGTTGGTTAACGACGATGCGACTGCTAGCTGAGGAACAAATTGAGAGGACCTCAAGGACGTTTTGTTATTTTTTTCTTTTCTTTTTGCGTTGTGCTTAGAAATGTTGTGATAATGGCGGGTTTCTTTGTGCCCGAGGCACATTGAAGTCGTCTATGAGGTGCCTCAGGGATGAGGACTGCGTGATGGATGAGTGGCCATCAAGTCTTGGGGGTTGTTGAACTGCTGTGTGTGGAAATGATGTCGCCATTGCTGAAGAGATTTAGAATTCAAGTGTGCAGTTAAATTTTGACAGAAATGAGTTGCCAAACGCATGAGGAGTCCTGCCTTAAGGATACTCTGTGCGACACGGAGCGCCTGCGTTGAGTTAAGTTCAGAATGGGAATCCAAAGAAATCCGACAACGCAGCACTTTAAACCAGCGGCAGTTTAGTGTAAAAAATATGAAACAAGATGTGTAACATTCGTAGAATAGCACACCAAATGAAAGGAAAATGGCGGAACCTCTTGCGACAACGACCGGATTTAGGATAAATGGGATAAGAAAGCGAAAGGATCTAAGGAAGGCGCACCAAACCAGTGCGCCACAACGTACGACTCGTCTTAATCATCCTTGTAATCTGCTGAAGATTAAAATTTATGGAATCGCAATGCAATGCTTGTTTAGTAAGCTTATCTTCGAAAAAAGGAACAAAAACACTCGCCTTGGCAGGTCGTTCACAAATAAACCGAAGCACATGCAGCCCTAATGAGGCAGCTAACTATGTTACACGAAACTCAACGGTGACGGAACGGAGAAATGCTCAAACCTGGAAAAGTTCCTGGGTGCAACCTAACCACAGGAGCACTCCTTAAAAAGTTGCCTAAGAGTGCTCCTCTTAGATTTCTACATCTTTTCAATGCGGAACACGTTCCGAGTCAATAGAAAGTTGCAGTTTTCGAGACCCAGAAGATCATCACGAGACTGACCTTATTCTTTCAGATGATGTCTAAACAATAAGTCCGGCAGTTGAACAAAAAGGCATTAACAGATATACATAGTGGAGATAGCCTTCGAACGAAAATGTATGATTCATCGGCCCCATCTCTTGCCGGTTCCCAAGCCTCTGACCAAGTTTGACAGAAACATAAACTGAACGCATGTTTGTCCGAGAAATCATTAAAGCTAACGAAGCCATAAAAGCTGAAGTACCACAAGGAAGTGCGCTTGGTCCTCTTCTATACTTGCTTTATAAAGGGTGCGTTTTCAGGGGCGGAGAAATAAAACAAGCAAAATGATTTTAATATGATTTGACAGATATCTTCCATCTCCTATCTCCTCTGCTATGGTGCAGAACTATTTTGGTAAAAACGCGTCGAATGTTCGCTTACAAGTTCCAAGTCCAAGTGTTTATCGGGAAAAGTAAATGTTAATCATGTCTCTGCAACGGTCAACATTAACTGCAACGTCAGCTAGAACTTCGAAGTAGTGAAAGACATTGCATACCTAGGCTCGAAAGTTAACGCATGCAATGACAGAACAGGGCAGATAAATCGAAGGATCACCCGCGCCAATCGCTGTTTCTTTGGGCTTGAAAGACAATTTAGGAATAAAGCCCTCTCTCGAAAAACCAAGATATCCCTAAAAGACCTTTATAGTCAGAGTCCCGCTGTATGGCGCAGAAGCATGGACACTAACCAAAGCGAACGAGGAGATTCTTGTTCGCGTGAAAAGGAAAGTCCTTAGTATTATCTTTTGTGTTTAGATTATCTGTTGGTGTAGAGCAATCATTAGTGTTGTGGATCAAGGCAATGCTAATGAATAGAACTATAATTGCGGATGCGGACTGTGGCCAGTATGTACTGTCGGGGGTAAATAGAGGCTGCACTCAAGGTGACATCCTATCTCGTCTGCTATGGTGCATGCTGGTTGACTCTCTGCTTGAATAAATAGCTCCAATGTCTACGCCGAGGCCTATGCGGATGATGTAGCTGTACTGTCTGTCGGATCGTGTCTAGCGGCTCTGAGTTCAAAAGCGCAGGCGGCTCTGATCGAAAACTAGTGTACCAAAAAGATCCCTTTGGATCTACACGGCTATGGTGAGGCCTCTTCTATCATATGCATCGGTCGTTTGGTGGAATAAGCTTTCGAGTAAATACGTAATTGCTGCTTTCACTAACCTTCAAAGAACGGTTTGTCTCTACTGCATAGGGGCCTTCCCTAGCACGCCTGGCCCATTGATATCCACATCAGGGGGTGCACTCTCAAGGCCATCTTCTGTTTAAATAGAAGTGGTCTTTGGTACACCAGCTCTGGAGTTTCGATGACCTTGCGCATCGCATTTCCATGGATATGCCTTCTGACGGACACAAGGACACAAGCAATCCAGTAGCGACGCACATACAAAGTCGACTTTCCCTGCACTCAGGACTGGTTCTGGCCAGAATATGAGCCAGGAAAAGAATTTAGTCAAATCTTCACGGATGGCTCAAAGACCAATGTACGGTCTGGCGCTGGATCTCTCGTGGAGAGCGACAACGTTAGACTGCACACCTCGTTAGGTACATTTGCGTCGGTCTTCCAAGCAGAAACCTATGCGATCCTAATGGCCACGAACTATATTGTGGAGAACAGGTGGAGGGGGCATAGTATTTGTGTCTGTAGCTGCCCTACTCAATCCTTTAACCACGTCCAGGATAGTCCAAGAATGCAAGTCTTCTCTAAATTGGATCGGCAGGTTCAATACGCTAAGACTTGTCTGGATACCCGGCCACCACGGGATCACAGGCAATTACCCATGAACTTGCTAGACAAGGATCAGAGGAGATACTCTTAGGACCCGAACGTGCGTTAGGACTACCCGCGTCCTCGGGTAGGGTTTCCATCGATGGCTGGGCTTCTCGAGAGCACAACCAGAGGCTCCAGGATGTAGACAAACCTAGCGCTTGCTAACTAATGTCTGTAAGAAATCCGCGGCAGTCTTGTTATCTCTTAACCGAAAACTCTGCAGACGACTTACCGGCGTACTAACGGGCCACTATACCTTCGTGCTTGGCCTAATCAACGAAACCCTCCGCAACGCCTGTAGGGAGAAAACGACGACACTGCAGAGCACTTCCTCTGTCACTGTCCCGCCTTTGCTCGGATCAGGTGGCAGTTATTTGGTGCTGATGAGGTGAGAGCCGATGATTAAGGCTCCTCAGCGCAGAAGCGCTTGCTGGTATGCCGGAAATTTCATTAAATGTAGGATGCTGCCTGGTAGTACAATGGGCCAGTTTGTTTGAGTCTGAGTGCTCATGTGTATCTTTGGCTCAAAGTACATTTGGTACTGCCTGTACTGGTTGGAGGAGGAGACTGAACTACGAACTGAACGGGCTGCTCCGCGACGTCAATCTGGTCACCAGTGGCGTACGCAGCCGGAAAGGGTCCTCAATCAGCTGAACACGCGTAGCTGGAAGCAACAGTGGCGATCCATGTTGACTGAGGCTCACGTCCACCCCGGACTCTAGTGCCAGCCAATGAAGAAGAAGAAGAAGTTGTGACCATCATAATTTTTAAAGACTTATGCACACCTGCCCATGAAGCGCACCAAACGATGACTTTTTCTGAAAATGGTTTTAGTTGAATGGCTTTCTTGAATTAAAACATTTTTTTAAAATAAATTTGAACAATTTATAATCGTGGCTACGACTTTTGCGTATTCATCATGAATTGCCAAAAATAAACTAACCTCAAATCTACCAAGAACTGTCAAATCGGCTGTCAGGGAAAAGGTTAGGCTAGGGAGGTTAATTTGATCCCAACGACAAATGTTGACTGGACCAGATTTGAAAACCGGATAAAGCTTGATAATTAACTTGGCTTTCACTGGGATTCGAACCGGAGATCCGACTAACCATGGGCGTGCACTAAAAAAACAGAGCCATCATGGAAAACAGTGTTGCCAATTTAAAGTTATCTGTCTCTAAAAAAACAGCCTTTACTTGCGATGTAGCGCATCCTACTACGATACCCTCTTTCTGGCAACAGATAACTGAAGTGCTGCACAAGCGCCTTACTTAGTTTTAGTATAAACAAAGATACGTAGGGAGGTATTTTTAGTATGAACAAATCCCACACTATTATGAGCGAACGTTCCTAGGAAAATGTTGCTAAGAGTGGCACTGGCAACCGGATGGCTGTAGACAGTCTAGTTCATAATCCAGACTTATGTGAATGCATTCTGTTAACTAATGCTCCTTCTTTGTTCTGAATCCCATCAAATCGTCTTCTCTTCGTCTTGAATGAACACACGATCGGGTGTCTAGAAGTGATGTTATCAATATGTGATGTGATGTGAGAGCCAAAATAGTGGTCAAATTCAATGCCACATGACATATTTGCATTTTGAAAGTGGTCCATCCGTTGTTTTCTTTTCGAAGCTTATCACAAAGCCCTTTTTATTCCTTATTTGTGTGGCTTTGTGTTCTAGGACTTCGCAATAAGCTGTCGTTTCTGATTCTTTTCGAAAGACTGTGTTGGACCACGATGGACCTACATGCCGGCGTCCGCTGTTGCAATGTTCCCATGACTCGGAGTGGAAAGCTCTTCGGTCGAGAAGGAATATGTCGGTGCGCTTCAAAAGATTCTGTCGATTTAGCAGTCGTATACCCATGTCTGGACTCACGTTCCTGTACAATTCGTTAATACCGTTAAGGGAAACAGGACCAAGTATCCCACGAATAACTCTTTCGAGGAACCCAAGGACTTCTTCAGTATGACTGGGACGATCAACGTCTTACATAAGTCTTCTTAAGCCTTCGAATGAACTCTCCATTACTCAATTGGGCCTTGAGGCCAACAAAAAAACGTTGCATTTGTTGCATTGCAAGTGTTATTCTGAAGCTCACGGCGGGGTCAAGCTGAACAGTCGCTGAAAAGTTATTCTGGCGCTCCGTACAAGACGTTGATGTTGTATGTCGCATCATATACTACAGCATACACCTCGTTTTCCCCTAGTTCACCACCGAACATATTTTAGCTGCTTCCGTCTCAAGTAAGCGTGTCATTGCCGGCTCGCTGTTCCACCGTACACCACAGCAGAAAGGATTCTAGAAGACGCATCTAATGTAGGCGCGTGAAGTCACATGAAAGCGTTGCCTAAAAGCTTTTTCTTTTCTTGATGAAGCATGTTGTCGTATGCGGCCTTGGAGGCAAAGAATAGCCGCTGAGTGTAGCTTTCCAGGATTTGGGTGTTTTCAAGGACCTCCACCGGCTTCCGGTAAATTCAAGTATCATCTGAAAAGGTCTACGGATGGCGTTTTTGTTGCTTCAAGATCCATGTTGTCATGAACGGGCGTTACTTTCACCGCACCAGCTCCAAACTAAACATCCAAGCTCAGGGGAATGTGGTTGGGCTTCAAGTGAAAGGATGTCAATTGGATTTTTTGGATCGACTGGATGAACTGCGACTGATCAACTCATTCTCGTCCTCTTCCGCACACTGGATAAGAAACGTTGCGTATTTGACATGTCCACGTTCTCGAGGCTGTCAGCAGTGATGTCAGATGGCTAACTTGGCTCAAACGAAATGCAGCCACTGCCAATTAGGCCAAAGATGACAAAGGTATGCGACTTGCTTGACACTGGGAGTACTGATTTCAGATCCGCTTGAGATATAGAATTCCTTTGGTGCGTAAAATTATACACAAAATGTCACATTTGGCTGGGAACTTCTTCCCGAAGAAGCTTGGGCTCAACCTATGTCCGTCATCCACCAAACACAACAGATGCACGGCTGCATAAATAAACCATCAGTCAGACAGTGAGAGCGCATATTTCGTGCAGCTAATGAGTGTGTGAGCTCACCGAAGTGACGCTCCCCCTTTGAAGTCGACACTCATCCCGAAAGATGAGCCCAAGCAGACTCGGTGCCGAAACCAAATCAACTGCCGTGGGTGCACCGATCACTGGCCTGGGAGCACCGTCGCCGGCAGGTAGAACCGACGTTAGATCCATCATCAATGCTGTCAGTTCGCAGAGGCCGATGAGCAATGCGTCGATGCCGCCGCCACCATCATCAGCCTCACCATCAGCATACCAGCATCGAGAGTATCCCGCGCGCCGACAGGCGGAAGGAAGGCTTAAAGTAAATAAATAATTAAGCCGGTCTGTAATTATTTCCTAAAATAATTTCTAGTTTGTTTTGATTTAGCTAATTAGAAGCTGCGGTCTCCGGGTCGGCAGATCATTTACATTCACCGGACGGTCGCGGCGATGGGGACGAGCAAACCGAGCTCTGTGTCAGTGCAACAACACATTGTTGTGTGTTGTGTAACGTCTAAGCCGAGCCGAGCCGAGCCGAGAGAAGAGAATTAATAGCCCATAGAGCGAATGAATTTGCTAAACGATGTTGCCGCAAAGATTAGAGTTTCACACGATATTCAAAGTTGAAGTGGGTTCCTGAGAACGAGGTGGCTGCTGCCGCCCTGCCGCCCTGCCGCTGTGCTCGTCGTGGAACTTGCTTAGCATTCCGATAGCTCTAGGACGTACACATGTACGTGCGAACGGCTAAGTGACGGGTGTGAGTATTGTTTGTTTAGCCGTGAATGCGAACGCGTTCAGCGGAACGCAAGCGAAGCCATTAAGCTAAATTGCAATTTAAATGGAATTAAATTTCTGCATAATTATGACGACCGACGGCATGATGAGTGCCTCGTCTCGACGGGGAGCTGCGCGTTTGTTATCGCAACGATGTTAAATGCAGATCGACACTTGTAGTTGCTTAATTAGAAAATGTTTTCTGTCCGCAATCAATTCACGTTTGGGGTGTACATTACACGATTCCCTCAGATATGCGAGCGTATCGTTGCAATCTTCGGCGGCGCTGTTGAGCTTTGCGTGCAAGTGAAACGTGACGTGCTTGCAAATGTCAGAGCGAAGACGACCGGCGTGACTTCTGTGCCGCACTCAGACCCAATCGAGTCTTGAGCCAGTGGAATGGAGGTGGAACTTGTTCTTGAAGAGGACTGACTTATTTCAGGCAGGCTGTCGGAACTCTATCACCGGACGACACCGAAGAGGCTTCTGTTCACAACGACACTACACGGACGACACCGAAGGCACCAAGTCTGATGAAGTTGCAGAGCAGCCTGTCAAATTATGTCGCAAGTCATCTTTTCTTCCAGCTAGGCATTGGAATGCGGAATTCCAGGGATTTCATGGGGTACCACAAGGATGTGGGCTTGATCCGCTTGTGTATGCTAAAAGGGCCTTCCTTTAACGAATGTGGGCAGGTTGGAGGGACGTTCGAAAAGGAACAAGCCTTTAGACTTAGTCCAACGCAACATCTCCTGTTATGATGATCGCTTCTGATTGTTCTTCACTTTGACATTTGAAGACACCGTCAGAATCACTAGTAACGGATGAAGCAATAGAGGATTTGATCTAAGACTCTACTTACAAAACGAAAACTGCCATCCAGCGGTCATGGGTAATAGGAACGACGTTTCCTGTCATCAGGATGAAGCTGTCTTGTATTCGGTCTTCCTATCCATCTAGAATCAGGAGACTCAGATTCGAAGACCTTCTTAGCTCAAAGTGAGCGAGCCAGTGCGCCGACGGATTTTTACTTCCGGTACGACATCCACAACATTCTTCAGCTAGTGAACTTCGCGTTTGTGTCATCTCCTGGATTCATTATACACTGCAACCATAATAGCCTCTTCGTGCAGTTTCGTCAATTTTCCATGTGGTACAGTATGTCCTATAACTTTGTTCCTCCTTAGTCCTGTAACTTCGTTCAGTTTCTTTATACTTAGACTAAAATGGTACAGCGTGTTTTGTAACTTCGTTCAGTTTCGTTAAGTTTACACAGAAATTGTTCTATGTGCCTGTAACTTCATTTAGGTTCGATAAGCTTAAACTGAATTGGTACAGCGTGTCCTGTAACTTCGTTCAGTTTCGTTAAACTTACTGTGCCTGTAACTTCATTCAGTTTCGTTAAGGTTAGACTGAAATGGTACAGCCTATTCTGTAACTTCATTCAGTTTCACTAAGCTTATACTGAATTGGTACAGCGTGTCCTGTAACTTCGTTCAGTTTCCTGAAATGGTACAGCTTGTCCTGCAACTTCGTTCAGTTTCGTTAAGTTTATACTGAAATAGTACAGCGTGTCCTGCAACTTCGTTCAGTTTCGTTAAGCTTAGACTGAAATGGTACAGCGTGTCCTGTTACTTCGTTCAGTTTCGTTATGCTTAAACCGAAATGGTACGACGTGTCCTGTAACTTCATTCAGTTTCGCTAAACTTATACTGAATAAGTACAGAGTGCCCTGTAACTTCGTTCAGTTTCGTTAAGTTTCGACAGAAGTGTTACACTGTGCCTGTAACTTCGTTCAGTTTCACTAAGCTTAGACTAAAATGGTACAGCTTGATTTGCAGCTTCCTTCAGTTTCGTTAAGTTTCGTTTATTCAAATAAATCGCTTACTGAATGGCTAATTGTTCGTTTTGAATTTTGAGTAAATTCCCAAAGGGTATTATGGGCACTTTACACGATGCCTTTGGCTATTTTTCAATCGGTTCTGGCATAAGCTTAAGTTTATTGTGGTTCGGCTTTTAGTCGTTCAGAATCGGCATACAAGTGGGGCCCCTCTAATCTTCACTGAGAGATAGCCACACTGACTGATGAAGAAACTAGTTCAAGACCACCTCAAGGCTGTAGGACCTACTAAAGAAGAAGTCCCATCATGGATGCAAGACTGCTCAATATACAGAGCTGTGAGTCATACTTAAGGACAAGACGTAGATTACTTAATGGTTGGAATGTAAATAGAATTGGACGACAATGGGCCGTAATTCCACACTACTGTGAAACCAAAAACGTCACCAGCCAAAAGTTTTAAGCCACCAGCGGTCAATCTCCAGCCACTGCTCACGAGACGTTCTCAGCATCATGTGGCAGCTCAGCTCACACATGGAGCTGGACTTAAATCCTTCAAAACAGAATAGTCAGTGGGTGCATATGCATTCACTAATGGAACAGGTGCTCTAATTCGAGCCTAGACGAGACCTGGCTTCAGCATTCCCACAGCAATACAAACGTCGTCGACCATCATTAGGCCCCTTTCGACTGCTCACAGCGAAGCATATCCGATCTCACGACACACACCCGAATTCAAACTCGTCCGTCTGTTTACACTAAATTAAAACGAAACCGCAATTACTTTGCGCCGCATTCGGGCAGGCACATCATCTATCCAAACAAAGCCGGGCAAACCCTTATCCTCGGCCGCAATCGTAAAACACGGAACCCATATTTAAAACCACACCAAACTGCCGCACGGTACCGCGCCGCACCTCAATCAAATCGTGAAAAATGCGCCTAATGAAGGGGTAAACTGTAATTATTCTCAAAACCAAACAAACCCAATTTCCCTCGTGGATGTATTTAGCCCGTTGACTTTGATAATTTCCCTTGATTCTCGCTGCTTCCTTGCGTCGGCGATTCGCGTCTCTGCGACCGGGCACCGCTCTTACATGTATCGCCACACATCCTGCGAGCTGCACGATCGGCACGACACGGCAACCGCAGTCCGGTCGAGTGGAGCCTTTTAAACGATCCGTGGAGTTCTGGTTTCGACGAGGCTGCGGTCGACTGCAGCGGCTTTTCCAAAATTTATTGCACCCGAGGCTAATTAGGATCGGACCGGCGCAGATTCACTTTTGGAATTGGGGTGTTGATATCCCGTGCGGTGGAGCGGTGGCGGGTACGGTCAGCGGCGGTGCGGGGACTTGCTGCGGAAAGACATCCATCTTCGGTTGGTAGGTGTGATTTTTTGAAATTTTGTTTGTTGTGCCGCAAACACCTTTTCGTCTTTAATAGGCCTCTTAGGTGAGCTCAATAAAATCGGCAGGAAGGGGGAGTCTACGCGAATTAGGCGGTCGGTCGGTCGGTCGGTAAAAATGCAGACAGACGAGCTGCTCGCCTCGCCATGAGAAGGTGGCGGCAACCGATATGCCGATCTGGTGTCTTTCGGGGCAAATTAGCTTTTGGGCTGTTAAAACGGTTGCGCTGCGGAGAGATTTCACGCAACACTTTAGGGTACACAGCGTGATGCGAGGTTTGCTCTTTACGATCGTCTTGCGGCTTTATGGAGCACCAGGTGAGGAGAACTGATCGGTGGCACTCGGGGTGGACTGGATGTGTGATGATTGGTTCCAAAACTGCACTTCTTTTCCTCACTTACGGCAGTCATTGGACCACTCAAATGGACAATGTTCCTATTCAAATAGAACAGCAATTGATGGACCTCCTTCCACTCTAGCAGAGGTATGGTAGCTGATGAGATACAGCTCCATACAAGCTAGACCCTGTGGCACTGCGTTCAAAGGTTATCATATCAAAAGCTGAATTTAGTCCACAAAAGGAGTATACATAGCTTTACCAAATCAAAGAAAGAAAAGAGCAGGCCGCCATCTACGAGAGCTGCTCTGTAGGTCAGTGACGATATTAATGGAAGATGGTGTTCGGATTTTCACTCATTCTTCGCCTATCCACGGTCATCTGTCAAGCAGACTGAAGTCAGACTTAAAATATGTATATTGTGCAGACTCTGCTCCCTCATCCGAGGGTATGTTGGTTCACTGAATTTCGATGCGGTCGTACGAAAACAAACTATTCTGATCGCCTAGGACCTGTTTTTATGTTTTATGTTAAGAGGGTACTATATTTGAGACACTTATATTTCACTTCAAAGTCACTGACTCATCGATCCTCGTGTGTACAGTCCGAACAGAAACGTCGGTATAGTCGTTTTGTAATAGTAGAACGTCGTCATTCGAAACACTGCAGATTGTTGAACGGACCGGCGATGTGACCACCATATTTCCTGAGAAGTTCGGGCAAATTTCACGGCAGTTCGTTCAGCTGTTAGTGGATGACATTGACGTGATTAACCGAACGCAGTGAGCTGTTAATGAATCATCTGTAAACGTAGAAATGGCAGTCTGTTTGGCGGAGTGACAAGATACCAGGGGGCGACACTATCGACCTTCTTATCTCGATATCCTAGGTTGAGTTATGATCCCTTGGTGACAATCCCCTCAGGTGCAAACTCCATCACATAATGTCTGGCCAAAGTGTCATTCAGCCTTCATTGTCGGTGGACTACGGGGTGAAATTTGAAATTCCCATGGTAGCGGACTTCGCTTCACCACCACAGTCTTTGCACTCAGCGTAGTGCTAGTTGTTATCTAATTTACTCTACTCACATTTGCAGTTTTCCAGTTGCGAGTTGGAGCCTCAGGATTGCAAGTCTGGATGAAGCAGTCAGACTCACTTCTGTCGAAGACGACACAAGTCAAATTGCTCTTGAGTACCTACGAACGATTCGGTTTGATTGGTGCTTGCTGCTGGTGCCTTTTGGTTCGAGGACTACGTCTCCATTGATCTAGCATGTGACATGGAGAGTCCCCTCGTCGTTTAGTCCTTGTACCACCTAAGGCTATAAAAGATTGAAATGAAAAATTGAGGATAGTGCAGCGCAGGGATCCGCAGTACGCAGCTTGTGTTAAATAGTCCGGTCGCCAGATATTCCGACACACAGTTCGCGGCTGGGCCCTAGGCCAGACTGATCATCGGCACGGTACGTCTGACACCTTGATTCAGCTTACCGAAGGGCGAAAGCAGGATAGAAAGGATTACGTAACAGGGCATGGCTGTAAATGTCATCTTGCCACATTGTGGCATTATTTATAATATAAACCGAATTTCCAAAAAATGTTGAATCACACAACGAATGCTAAGTTCTGTTCCACAACAATGGATGCCTGCGTGATGGGATCGTGAGCATTTTGATCTGCTTAGCAGCGGCCTTCAGAATTTCAACCTCAGCCCTCGGACAGACATAAATCGAGTTGATCTCTGAAAAATAACCGCCATCAATTAGGCCGTCCAACTTCGATCGGAGCAACTCTTTGTAAGTCCACACCCATGAAACGCGAACTTGACTTCTGTTTACACCCAAACTGAAGCCGTTTCCCACCACCACGAACGGCCTCTCATTCACTCGGTAATCGCTGCCATTACTCACAGATACACAAAGCAATTCTACACATTTGATGAATTGCTGCAGACTCTCGAGTCAAGAGAAACCGAAACACTGCTCGGGTTCGAAATCAAAGCTCAATGCCTTCGCGTCATTAAGACGTTACGCTCGCTCCCCTACCTCCCGCCACTTAAGATAATAAAACACCCACGCTCCACCCAAACGCTTGTGTAATTTATGTGTGAAATCAAAAAATAAATAACACACCAGTCCATAGTCGAAAATCCACACGTTCCGGTTCTATTGACCGTAACCTCATTGAGTCTCGGTATCCGTAAACCGACAACCACCCACCACCCACCACCCTTGTGGCTCAACAAATAACCACCCATTATGGAGCAGTAAAAACCACTTTCTCAGCAAACAATAAGGACTGCAATGACTTGACGATTCGGCCGACGGCATATGGGGTGTCCACAGCCACCGGGAAGAGATTTTAAGTCATAATCATCATGAGCGATATAAATCAACCACCCTTCCACCACACAGTCTGGAGGGTGTTGCCTTGAATGCTTGGATTGCCACATTTTTATGCGAATCTGATTGCATTGGGCGGCGGGGTGTGGGGGCCGACTGCGGTGGCCTTAAGTGGGAGCCGGGTGGAAATTACCGTGAAGAGTTAATGAACCAAGGGGCGGTGAACTTGTTACTTGTAACAAAATATTTGAGGGTGCGTATTGCAATGCACTTTACCTCACTCCGTGCGGTGTCCCTTTCCTTTCTTTGTCGGTTTCAGGATTTTTTTATCGTTTGCCGGGAAGGCGTGCTCGAACAATTGGATGTAATTTTTCTTATTTTCTTTTTCTTTTCTTTTTTTTAATTTTGAGATTCTCTGCTTGAAAGAATGTTGATTCATAGTTGGGTTCGAAAGTTTGTCCTTGCTGTACGAGTGGGCGGGGGTCGGGTGTCGGGAAGGGTTATGCATTCAGAAATGAATAATTGCCGATGGGTGAGTGCGCTGGTTTTTGATTGAATTTTTGATGAACAAAAGTAAGTTGACCGTCTTTTGAATCGGCCCCAAAGATGACCCCGAATCCCGGCAAGGAATCGCGAAGATTGTTGAACATTGTTCTCGTAAAATGCACTGGAATGTGGAGATATTTATGATGCTCTAGTTTGTCCTTTACATCCGGATGAAGTGAGTGTGTGCCAGACCACTGAGACGTCTGTGGGAATTTTTAACTTTATTAAACTTTAGCGGTGGCACGTGGCGTTGTGGGTTTGTGCGTCGACTCCAACGCACTTGTACCTACCTGTCTAGGTTCGATTCCTGATACGACAAGTAATTCACTTTCACGGCCCCACCTCTTTCGAGTCACTGACAATGCTCAAAGAGTATAACTTTCTAGAAAAAAGCTTCTCAAACTTTGCCGTTCGGAGTCGGCATAAAACTGCAGTTCCCTTCCCGTCGTGATAAAACAATAGCACGCACAACACGAGTGGTTGCTGAGAAGCTAGGCCCTCTGCGGGCTGTAGCGCCACCCAATCCTGACGTGTTTGTCGAAGGACTTCGAATTGATCCTCAGCCGAGTCATCAAATAACACACTAAAGGGACTAGAACTGTGTCAACAAGGATTCCCTCAATTACATTGCCGTGTCACAGCCTTGCTAAGAGTAACTGTCGACACACGGAAAACTACTTTCTCACAAAACAGTCCAATTCAGCTTCTGTAATCCCATGAATGTGTTAATCTTCTCTTACCTAACTAACCGCGGTCAAGCTGACTCGTTTAATTTAAAACTGTCGTCATTTGTAATGCTCGCAATGGTGTACCCCACGGTTCTATTCTCGGTCCGTTATTATTGTCATGTATGGTTGATGATTCCGTTGCTCAACTAAACGAGGATTTGTGGCCAATATCTAAGTGGGCTAACGAATATGTTCTCATGGGGCAGTCCTGACAAAACCAAAGTCATTCCATTTCCGGAATACCAAGCATCCCTTTCAAATTGACGCTCTGCACAACTAAACCCTATTGTCGTCGACTAAAAATCTTGGAATAATCTGTAACAGTGGACAAACATGGACCGGTCATATCAACATGTGCGTCGCATCATCAATTTCAAAATTAAAACTTGCCAAAGCACACATAAGAGGAGCGTAACCAACGGCCGTGGGTTCTATGTTGACTGTGTTTATTCTTTGAGAGAGAACTCTGCAAAAATTGTTAAAAGCAATCAACACGACTGCATGGTATGTTTTTAACGGATTGGAAACTAGAGTGACCGTCCGCCTTTTTCAAAAAGAAGATCGAAAGAGGTGGCTGCAGCTACAGGGGCATATCTCTCTCCCCGATAAACTCCACGACAAGGCATTGAATGCGCGTTCCAGAGTTGTGGCCAAGTCCAGGATGGTGGATGAACAGACTTTTGTTCTCGCCGAAGTACAACCGACCAGGTTTTCACTCTAAGAATAAGTAAGTAATCGAGAAGGCTTTAGATTATGACAAGCCAATCCACAGCTGTTTTTGTAGATTTGGAAAAGGACATACGACCGAGTTGATCGAATAAACTGTGGAGTGTTCTGCATGCCCTTTGGGTGCCATCCAGTCCTTTTAGACAGGCTGTAGCAGCTTTCACCGTGTCCGTTGAACCTGGACAAGGGTGTGCCTTGTCACCTCTCCTCTTAATCTTATATTTAGACAGGATGCTGCAGCTCAGCAGAGGCAAGGGATGTTTGACACTGGGACAGTTGATGGTGCATCTGCAAAAACGCACATCCTTCCAGACGGAATCCCAGCACCGGCTCGATTAGTTTGTGGCCATATGTGCTGATGCTGGGATGAAGGATAACGTGGCCAAAACAGGGGTTAACGCCTGCTAAATGCATTCTACATGTTAGAGCAGGCCCATTGAAGCAGGTGGACAAGTCTAAGTGTCTCCTGGTCTTTCACAAGTGATGGGAGGAGTAATGCCGAGCTGAATTGAATTGACGAGCAGGGCACATTTTGAAACAGCTTGCAGGATCTGTAATCAGGAAGTTCGAGCTTGGTGTGAATTGCTTGTCTACTGGGACTAGAATTAGGACAAAAAATTTACAGAATTATAGCACAATCCTTGTCACGTTGGTGTAGCACACGCTGCGAACTTGATGGCACAATATATCGACGACGCAGCTTGTTGGTGTCGAGTGTGGGCAACACTTGGAGTCTTTAACTCACAGTTTTTAATCTTAAAAATTTGCCCGTAGGGACGCGCCGTTGGGACGTAGCAATAGAGGATGTCCCCAAAACTGACGGCGCACGCAAGTGGAGAAGGACAGCCTTCTAAGCATACCAACTGGAGGCAGCTGGCTAACGATCGTTCCGACTGTGGTCTTGTTCGGTAAGGACTAGTTCCATCCCAGAATCTAGGGCCATCAAAAGAGGATTAAGAAGAAGTTGAAGAATATGCCAAGAACCGACTGATCTCCATCTGAACTGTATGTCAAAACAAGAGCGCTTCCCTCACAGTGCAGATTGAGGACATTCCCTGTTTTGGTTTCATTAATGATTTCGTTCATCATTGGAAGTCCCCCCTGGGCCACCAAAAACACTTCCGCACTCATTGTCACTGTTGTTAAAGCTCTTGCCTGCGAAGCAACTGCATCACATTTTTGGTCGCCCCGTCTTGCGACCCTCACCATCCTTCGTCGTCACCATTTAATTACAATAATCGCAGCGATTTGGCGATTGCCTCGGCAGCAAGCTATTCACTTAAGCCCCCGTCAGTCAACAAAACAATGAACCGATGGAATTCAAATTAACTCCCCGGGTATCAATTGCCGATACAAATGCAGCACAGCAGCTACATATATCCCAGTAGAGAATGGGCAAAAGTCATTTCACACCTTCCACCACGATCCACTGAACGTAATTCTAATAAAATTTACGATTTTCACACATTCAGCCATCCGCGGCAGCTACTTCAGGTGCACAGCGAGTAGCTGGCTGTATTACCGTCGTAGGAACGCTGTAAAGAGCCGGGACTAACCATTGGCGACTGCTGACTGGCTCACCATAAATGCTCGCCAGTTACTCATGCCCATGCGCTCTTCGTCCGTCGACGTCGTTCCTCGCGGAGGGGTATGCAAATTGATCCTCACTCCGCCGACATGAATTAGACAAAACCAGTGATTTTTATGAGACTCGCTAGCGTTTTACTGTCGACTGTCATCAAGGAGATGGATTCCAGCCACTCTGTGGGCTGGCTTCAAAGCGACGACGGCGTCCGATACCGAGATTCAAATGCAAGTTAATTAAAACGATGCAATGGTGCCTGGCTACTGTTGGCTGTGGATGCAGTACTTGCAGCACTCGTGGGAATCATCTTCAGTGCGATGGAGTTGGAGCTGGAGGTGATCGGGGAATGGGCTCGATGGGACTGTGGACCGTGGACGGCCGAGGATACCTTTCGCTGGTGGCTTGGGAGGGGTTCAGTTGCCGGTGTGACTCGTTTGGCGGGTTTGTTGTGTAGTTGGAGGATTTAAAGGTTTACGACACAAAGGCGCGTGTGTGGAAGTTCAGTACAAAGTGGACTTTTTGGAATGTACTTCTTCACAGGGTGCCTTGGCTTTGTTTTGTTTGGTGGGAGATTAATCGTGTTTGGGGAGCCTTCGTCGAGGCAAAAAACGAAGTCCGCATCTAAATTGGGGCGAACAAATGGAGAAGAAGGACTGAACTAGGTAGACAGTAAGTGGCTTTGAAGGATTCACTTAGGCCAAAGTAGACCCGTTGTACTGTAACGCAAGGACTTAGACTAACTTGAGGCAGCTTGCCAGAGATCACACTAGCTGGAGAGGTTCCGTTGGATTGGAGAGGAGGGTTATGGATATAATGGAGTAGTTGTGGATGTCTGTTATCTTCAGGGATGGCTGGAGTCTTTTGGAATAAATTTAAATCACATTTGAGTCCGTCGTGACAATGTTCTATGTTAAAACTCATTTCTGCGTTCTAAATTCTACATTCTACATTCTACATTCTACATTCTACATTCTACATTCTACATTCTACATTCTACATTCTACATTCTACATTCTACATTCTACATTCTACATTCTACATTCTCCGTTCTCCGTTCTCCGTTCTCCGTTCTCCGTTCTCCGTTCTCTGTTCTCCGTTCTCCGTTCTCCGTTCTACGTTCTACGTTCTACGTTCTACGTTCTACGTTCTACGTTCTACTAGGCTTCTACTAGGCTTCTACATTCTACATTCTACATTCTACATTCTACATTCTACATTCTACATTCTACATTCTACATTCTACATTCTACATTCTACATTCTACATTCTACATTCTACATTCTACATTCTACATTCTACATTCTACATTCTACATTCTACATTCTACATTCTACATTCTACATTCTACATTCTACATTCTACATTCTACATTCTACATTCTACATTCTACATTCTACATTCTACATTCTACATTCTACATTCTACATTCTACATTCTACATTCTACATTCTCCGTTCTCCGTTCTCCGTTCTCCGTTCTCCGTTCTCCGTTCTCCGTTCTCTGTTCTCCGTTCTCCGTTCTCCGTTCTACGTTCTACGTTCTACGTTCTACGTTCTACGTTCTACTAGGCTCCATTAGCAGCGTGTCTTCCCTGGAATGATCACACAACAATCTGCCAGAGAAGGTCTCCTCCTCATGCATCCACCAAGCTCCCGTGCCCACACACACTTTGTCACACAGTCTTGCTACATGACCGCGACTTGTTGACATCTGATTCTTCCCGCAATCTCCAGGTCGGCAGCCTGAAGGCACGGGCATAAATCACACTCGCTGCCTGGCGCATAAATCTGTAGTCCACTGGTCGCAATCCTCCAACCTGTCCAAATGTGAAAACCATGCCGTTTCCCGCTTCCAACAGCGCACCGCCGTATCGAAGAAAATCACTTAGGCGAACAGAGCCATCCCTCCCCCCTAGTTTTCAGCCACCCGACCATCGCTGTGAGTGTGCCGCAGCCAAAAAACGTCAATCACGATTCGAAATGGATCTCGCTGGCCGATGCATTCACGCCATTAGCTGCCATTGATCGTCGCGCCGTGTTTTGTATCTTTTCGCCGGGAATCTGTTAAATGTTTAATCATCAACATGCCCACCTCACCTCCCCCCCCCACATCAGTGAGGAGGCAGAAAGAAAATTGATTGTAAAACTAATATCGACAAGAGAAGAACGTCGGCAGGTAGAGACACCACCACCAAGCAGGGGGGCGCCCCCAGTCGATGATGAGCGAGAGATGCCAAAGACAGGCCATCACTTGGTCGTCGTCCGCCAGTGAATTGGTGGTTTCGGCAAGAGTGGCCACGATGAAAGGCCATCGGACCGCTTTGATCTCCGAATCTCCGATAAGTATATGTATTTTATTTTCTATCATTTTCATCATTAACAGTGATCCGGTGATCTATTCAGTTGGCAGTTCCACGGAAGGGAGAGACGCAGCGCCGCACCGCACCGTGCCGTGCCGTGCCTGGCTTCGGTGACCTGGGAAAGAAGGGACGACCAAACGTGTCTTGGAGATTGTTGGGTTGTTGTTTTCTTGTTTTGTTCTTTTTGGGGGGCGGTCGCTGCATTGTGCACGGTTGTAGTGTGATTAATAATTTAACAACGTTTACACATAACAACAAAGCTTGACGTATGATGAGGCCGCAATTAGCCGGGATCAGCTGTGGGCTATGCACGGCACGGCTGCCATGGCTTGTTCGACGGCGCACAATGGGCTTTGAACAATTATGAGACGTCGGATGATTTTCGAGCCCATTCGGTGAGATGAGAAGAAAGGATGTTTGGAGTGGACGCTCGATGAGGTTGCTTAATGGACCGCGTTTGCGAGCGCCTTTATTCGGGCCGGCATTGAATCGAGCCGGTATTTGTATTGCCGCGACAAGTGATTGGTGTGGCCTTTGTGTGTGTGTGACAGGACTCGATGCGTGTCATGGGATAGTGATTGCTCGGTGATTTGTCGATAAGAGGGCTGTCAAATGGTTTGGTCTCTGTTTGATTTAGCAGTTGATGGGGGAAGAGTCGTCAGGAATGCCGGATGGGGCGGATTTAAACATCCTTGGGTGGAAAATGTGGATGCGATTGCAGAAAACCTTTGAACTTTGGATAAGTTAACGCGAAATAAGCACGCTGCTCTTGCTGTAGTTCGACAAACAAGAAGATCCACCCAGTTGAGGTGACCAGACAAACATCTGTCACACGAGCGAAACAGCTTAGATGCGGGAATCAAGAATGTTGGAAATGAATTTGAATTTGAATTTCACGGTAAATTTAAACGCACTTAAGAACCCCAGACGACATGGGCCTGTGCATCCAAGGTAAAGTTGTTAATTGCTCCCCATTTGGAGAGAGACCAGCAACGATCCGTCTTGGAAATGCACGGGCCAAGTTGACATATCGCCTCCTCATCGCGCACACCGGATAGACTCCACGGTCCCTCTGTCCAGGGGCTTAAATGAGGACCCGGACCCTACTGCTGACGACAATGGACAACGATTTTCGATTCTACACGTGGAATGTGAGGTCCCTTAACAGATCACATGCAGCCGATGAAGGCTCGAAAGAGGCCCTCGAAGTCTACAAGCCAGACATCACCGCCATCCAGGAGGAACGATCGAAACGATATACTACGGCGATTGTTACAGAGGTTACAGGGGTTTGTTGTTCGAAGAGGATTTAAGCAAGTAAGCAGACTTGTAACTCGTTGTCTGATTATCTGCCTCCAGTTGTGCGGATGAGTTAATTGAAGTCCTTCCCCACTTGCCTGCTCCACCTTAGACGCGGGCGTCCCCTGTTGCCTCGGAAGCTAAGTTGGCCATGCGCTCTACATGACCCAGCCACCTTAGGCGACAAATTCGTAGACGCTGGGCTAGATTCATGTCGCTGTACAAATCATGATTGAATATGTTCCTCCAGATGCCATCAACGCAAACAGGACCAAGGACCGCACGCAGACATCAATGACGTCTTCAAGCGATATTGTCCATGGCTCTGCTCTGTACAGCAGGACTGGGATGATCAGAGTCTTATATGCAGTCAGCTTGGTCGTTCGAGAGATGGCTCTGAGCCAAAAAAAAAAAAACGGCGATTGGCAAGAATTGTTCTCCGTTTAACCACGGCACTGGTGTTCTTTGTGCAGATTTCAAGTCGAGGTAGGAGAAGTCTCTGGGTACCTCAAAGTCAACTACTACGTTCTGTCCAAGACGTCGATGTTGTGTGGCACTTCCTGAGTTATGCTGCCCTCATCGACGTCTTGGACAGAGCTTCGATTTCCCCCTCGTTCACCGCCAGCCCCATTATAGCTACTTTTGTATTAACACAGTCGAACCTCCATAAGTTAGACCAATTGACATGGGAACAAATATTGTGTTCGATTTATAGAATGTTCGAGCTATGAAGCATCCGAATAAAACAGAGTTGAATTAAAGGGCTTGATGGTATTGATTTCGTCGATAATCAGCATCTTTTTTACTGAGAGAAGTGTTTCTTTTTGCGTTAAGACAGCAAATCCTTCTTCAACTGAAGTGTATCATCAGATTCATCTTCACTCGAAGAATCCATCTTCAGAATAACATCGTTTTTGAGTCGGCTGGTCTTCTATCACTTTCCGAAGAATCTGCCATTCTCATTCTTTTAGCCTCAGTTGCTTGTGCGTATAGCGTGGGTCAAAGTGGGTGGCGAAGACCTATAAATTGTTTTCGTCGAGCAAAATACAACATTTTTGTTGAAAACTCAGATTTTCATGTCGCGATGGCAAATCGATTTGGATACGAATCTTGTGGTCTTGATTAATAGTCATCAATATTTTTTGCCAAGCATTTGGAGGCATGCTTAATTCCGCTTGTGGTGCTAAGTGGCGTTGTGGGTATGTGCGTCGACTACTACGCATTTGGACCTACCTGTCTAGGTTCGATTCGATTCCTGGTACGACAAGAAATACTTTTCACGGCCCCACTTCGTTCGAGTCACTGACAATGCTCAAAGAGTAAACTTCTCAAACTTGACCGTTCGGAGTCGGCATAAAAACTGTAGGTCCCTTTCCGTCGTGAGAGAACAATAGCACGCGCAACACGAGTGGTTGCAGAGAAGCTTGGCCTGGCCCTCTACGGGCTGTAGCGCCACCCATATTATATTATATGCTTACTCCCGCACATCCAACATTCAATGATTTTCCACTTTTCTGACAAAATATTGTCAATCTCGGTGGCATTTATGTAAAGACTTTAGGCAGCCATGAGATTACATTGTTTTTGCGACCAGCCCGACATCTGCATTCGCATGAGCATTAGCATTGATTGTTGCGCATGCGAATACGGATGCAGATGTCAAAATCAATGCGGATGCGGGCGAATATTTGCAACATCTCCTCTGCTCCCATCTCATCTGCTCCTCTCCTATGCACCGCCTTTCAGAGTTGTATTGATGGTTGTTTGCTCCAATTGCGCCAAAGTGAAAAAGATTTATCCCAGAGTATTCTCTCTAAGGCAGTCTCCTTCAGGAATCAGAGCTGGTTCTAGTGACTTAAATTTTTCCTCTGATATCAGATGTTTGATCAGATATCTTTGTCTTTTGTGGGCTAACGCCGCACAAAATCCCAGTATACTTACTTATAAGGCCACCGACCCATGGAGGGTCCGAGCCTGAGCAATTGCTGCCTTCCATCGTTGACGGTCCTAGGCACGCTGATTCCAGTCATCAAGAGCAAGCTGTCTTGCATCCGTGATTACTTGGTCTTACCGCAGGATTCGCCTCTCCTTCTCGAACCAGTAGGCTCGGATTCAAAGTCCCTTTTTGCTGGAGCATTGTTGTCCATGCGCTAGACGTGGCCGAGCCAGTGCAGTCGACGGATTTTTGCCTTCCGGACTACATCCACATCCTGGTACAGCTCGTAGAGATCGCGGTTATGTCTTCTCCTCCATTCGCCTTCCTAGCAGACGGGACCATATATCTTTCGAAGGTACCAATTTTTCAATTTTCAATTAATTTTTTATTTACCATTTCCTTTGTTAACATTGTTTTAATATCTGCAAAGCCGGAAGGGCTTGTCTGCAGAAGACTGGTTGCAATTACAGACATTATGTTACGTTAAGTTTCGGTCATACATGTTACAATTATACAATAAAAAGAGAAAAAAAATGAAAATGTACGTTACAATAAAAAACAAGTAGGCTATATTCTGGGAACAAGATAGCTTTCTTTAACTTTTTTTTAAAACTTCATTTTTCGTTAGGCAGCGAAATTCTCTGGGAAGTTCGTTAAGTGCTGATGGAACTGCAACATTAAGCGTCCTTCTTCCGTACTCGTTCCAAAATCTCGGGACTTCGTAGACCTGCTGTTGTCTTCTTCTTGTATTTACTGTCTGTTGCGTCAGCGTTGTGTATGTATCGTCGTTGTAGAAGTGCGCAAGAATTTCTAAATTGTATATCTGTTCGATATTCAAAATATTATTCAGGTTTTGCACAGAGTTGATTCTTCGGTTTAGTACCATCCTTTGCAGTCGCACGTGCGTTTTCGCGTTTTCTGTAGTGATTGCATTTGGGGCGCTCGTCCCCACGCCAATATTCTATACCGCAGATGTGATTCGACTAAACCAAAGTAGCATTGTTTTATTATTTCGGGTGTGCAGAAATTTTTTAGATGGAATAGTGCGTAAGCGGATTGACACAATTTTGATTTGAGTTCTCTTATGTGGTAACTCCATTTAAAGTTGTAGTCAACGGTGAGTCCAAGATACTTGTATGTTGACACATTATCGATATATCTGTTGCATCTATCATTTTCTCTTACGTTATTACATCCGTTGCTGTGCAGACATTCTATGTCATGCATTTTAATCATGATTTTCGTTTTGGGGATATGCGGCGGACGAATATGCATTACCTTTGTCTTCAGAGCGTTAATAATTAGTCCATGGTCGTGACACCAAGCTGTGATTTCATTAAGTTCTATTTGTAATAAGCTTGCAGCTTCATTTGCGTTCCTATGGCTAATTACAACCGCTGTGTCGTCCGCGTATGCGTATCCCGTACCATATTTCAGCACTGACATCAGATCATTGGCGTAGATAATAAATAGGAGAGGGCCCAGTTTTGATCCCTGTGGGACACCATATACAACATTCTCATCTTTACTTAAGGATTCACCAATCTTTACCTTAAATTTTCTGCCTCTTAAATAGCTTTCAAACCATGCCAGTATATTGCCCCGAACTCCAATCCTTTCTAACTGCTTCAGTAATTGCGTGTCGCTTAATGTGTCGAAGGCTTTTTTGAAATCTATGAACAGAACCACTGTGTTTTGATTTTTATCCAGGCTTTGGTTTATTTTATTCGCAAAATTAGCCAGCAGATGGTTGATGCTCTTGTTTTTACGAAAACCAAATTGATTGCTGTTCAGGATTTTAAATTTGTCCACATATTCGTAAAGTCTCTTTGCCACTACTTCCTCCATAACCTTGTCGACAGATGACAGGATTGAAATGGGTCTGTAGTTCACAATTTCGTTCTTCTTTCCGCTTTTGTATATCGGCCGAACTATTGATGTTTTCAAGAGGTGCGGAATCGTTGCTTGGTCCAAGCTCATGTTTATATGCGTCGTTATTAGGGGCGAAAGACATTCTGCACTTAGAATCAGCCAAGAATCAGCTCTGCAGTTTTGTTTAGCGTCCAGCTTTCGGCTCCATAGAGCAGGACTGGCAAAATAAAAGTTTTGTAGACCATGATTTTGGTCCTTCGAGTCAGGAGCTTTGAGTCCAGTTGTTTTGACAAACCGAACTAGCACCGGTTGCCAAGGGCGATTCTACGACGGATTAAGGGCGATTCTACGACGTATCTCCACTGTGATGTCGTTTGTGGAGTTCACGTTTGCCCCGAGGTAGACAAACTCCTTTAATACCTCGAGCTGTAGGTGTACGATCGTGAAATTTTGTCCAAGGTGGTGTGCGACGGAACGTGTTTTGGTCGACAGCATATATTTTGTTTTGTCCTCATTGACCTTGAGACCAGTTCGATTCGCCTGTTCTTCAATCGACGTAAAAGCCTCCACTACGGCACGTTGAGTTGGACCAACAGTTGGACCGACTTGTAAAAGATAGTGCCTGTCGTGCTTACAGCTGCCCTCCGCACTATCTTCTCCAGAACCAGATTGAAGAAATCACACGACAGCGCATCTCCTTGCCGAAATCCAGTGCAAGTTTCAAACGGCTCGAAAGTCCTTGAGCCGAACTGCACGGTGCATCGCGTATGTGTTAGCGCGGTGCGACACATTCGGATCAGTTTTCCCGGGATAACGAATTCGGCCATCGCATCGAATAGCTCCTCGCGATGAATGCTGTCATATGCGGCTTTGAAATCGATGAAAAGGTGGTGTGTATCGATATGCAACTCACTGGTCTTCTCCAGTATTTGTCTTAGTGTGAAGATTTGGTCTATAGTCGATTTGCCGGGCCAGAAGCCGCACTGGTACGTGCCGATTAGTGCTGTGCAAAACGGCTTAAGACGTTCACACAGTACACTGGACAGGATCTTGTAGGCGACGTTGAGCAGGGATATACCTCTACAGTTGTTGCAAGATGTAAGATCGCCTTTTTTGTGGATGGGTATATGTTCTGGAATTTCATTAGATTCTCCGCAGAATCTGCAGACACCTTCTTCTGATGCTCCCAGTTTCTTTAGGTGCTCCCTGAGTTTACAGTGCCCTGTTGGGATACGGAGGTTGTTTTTGCTCATTCTTGCACATCCTTCAAACCTCTTGCGGTTATGTTGACCCAAGAGTTTCTTGGCGCGCTTCATACCATGAGTGTTGTTCCATGCATCTGCCCGGTTTCTTCTTTCTAGTTCCCTGAACTCTTCCCTGAGGACGTGATCGGCTACAGCTCAGAATGGTTCGGCGCCTATAAAATGTTTCGATGCTCCTTTCATAGCCAGGGAGCCGGCCATTTTATTGCCATCTCCGTATGGCCAGGTATCCAACAGAGTTTTACTCTGTTACTCCTACCCAGCTTCTTAAGCTTCTGTAGACGTTCCCACACGAGCCTGGATTTGATGGTATAGGAGTTAAGTGCCAGGATAGCGGCACGACTGTCCGACATTATTGCTATGTCACGGCTGGTATAGCCCCGGTCAAGATTGATCTGAGCGCATCTATGGCATAGACTTCAGCTTGGAAGATACTGGTACATTTGCCCATGGGTTCGTAGTACTTTGTCCGGGGTCCTGTTCCTTTATCAGTTCATGATCCATCCGCATAGCATTTTACCGTATTGCTGCTATGGATTTATTGCTGCAGTCTTTTTTGGTGCTGAGGTTAATGTTAACCTCTTTTTGGAAATTGAATTTCCTCATCGCGTCATCCTTCGGAATGGCCAGCAGTGGCAGCTTTTTGACCAGTGCATCGAATTGTCTCGATGTAATGCACCTGTCTTTCCCTATCCCTTCGTTTGCCATTCTCATGATTGTTTTATTTGCACATTCTGCGACCACCAGGCGCAAGGGAGTCAGCTCTAGTACCAACTCCATGGCGGCAGTTGGGCAAGTTCTCATGGACCCTGTAATACAGAGGCATGCCAACCATTGAACTTTGATTAGCGTCTCTCTTGCACTGATCAGGTTGGTTCTTTTGGACCACGCTATTGCACCGTATGTGATTGTTGGTCTAACAATAGCTCCATCTTAGGATACTTGGACTGCAGCCCCTGGATTTGCCCTCTAAGCTTCAACAAATCATTGAAGCACGCGTCGCCTTCCTGGTGATCTGGTGATCTCTTGTTTGTCTTTTTCAGATGAGTTTGCGGTCTAAGATGACTCCTAGGTATTTTACCCTTTTTACTGGAGCCAGTATTGTGCCTGACAGACTAACTGCAACATCCCTAACACGGAGGCGATTTTCTACGAAAAGTAGTTCGAATAAACATGTCTCAAAGTTTGATTTATGAAGGTTTTAAACTTGCCGAGAGTCGGCTCCTCCGTAAGCCGTAAGGGTAAGACTCTGGAACATTAGTTCGACTTGTAGAAAATTCGACTAAAGGATGTTCGACTTACAGAGGTTTGACTGTACTTGATAATGCCTCATTGTCTGCCTTGGTTGGTCCAATCACGTTATGATGATATGATAAGGGCCGACTTCCATCAAACCCAAAGCACGACAGAGATGGTCTTGGCAGCGATGTTAAGACAACTTATCTCTCGAAAGCTGGTGCAGTCAAAGGGGTCTCCTTTCTTGTGGATCGGGGAAAGGATACACGCTGTCTATATCTTGCAGGCGAGCTGGTGCATGCACCCAACCAAATCAGGGGACAGTCCGGTCGCACCAGCAGTCCCCATATTGCCCCTGTCCAGATCTGGAGAATGAGTTCTAGTCCATCATCGTCAATGTTGAGAGGTACATTTTTGTGTAGTGAAATATGGCTGAAAGCCTCTTAAGTGCTCCGCTCTTATTTTTCTAAATATGGTGTTTATTATGTCAGCCGAGTTTCTGTTTAAGGTGTACGCTAGATCTCGTGGAATGTGTTCTGCAATGGTTCATGGGGTCTCCTTGTAGATGCAAAAGCCCGTAAGCAGCTCTATCTAATTTTCTAACAGTACCCCTTGGCCTGCTAACACAGATTTGAGTGATTTTCTTTCAAATGTCGTGTCACAGTGAAGACCATTCAAGAATGGTGTCCACCTGCGACATTTTTTTCCCCCGAAATTCATTCAATCAGCAGAAGGGCGCCACACAACTGTGCAATGGGCACAGCCCACTTTCCGGCAACGACTTCCATGCCACTTTCCGTCCTTTAGGCGGATCACCATCACCATCTCCACCCGGATTACATAACATTTTCGTGCTTCGTGCCGCTCAGCTCAGCTCTAAAGGCGTCAGGGTGCGTGTACATATGTACACTCTGGCGCTGGCAGCACACGTTGGTCGCAGCATTGCGTGCAATCGAGCGACTTGTTCAGCGAAAGAGTTTATGTAGAACAACAAATATTTACATAGCAAATTATTAGGACAACCTGCTCCGTGCTCCGACCAGGAAGACTGACGACCGCACAACCGCCCGAGCAACAAACGAAACGACCGACTGACTGACGGACCCGCGGCCATCCAGGAGAAGAGAGCTGCTTGCACGCAACCTCGTAAGCCGACTGCCAAGTGGCAAGCGGTGCGATGGACTCCTGGAGGCGGCCCAGTGCGGCGCGGCGCGCTGCTTTCGGTGCGTTCCCAGGGAGCGTATCTGGGTTTAGCTAAGAAAACAAAACGCGCCAAGGAAAATTGCACCTTTTTTGCATTTTTTCTCAGATTGTTGCGACCGATTGCGAGTGTGTATGCAAATATTGTTGTTCCCCCAGCCAGGACATTCGCCGGCCATTGCGGCTGCCACCGCGAGGGGTGTGAGAATGAGAAATTACGATTTTATTTATTAGCCGCTGATATGGACTAGTTTTTCGGGCTTCCCTTGGCCGGCCAGCGGTCGTATTTCATACCGCTTTGACAGAGAATGGCTCAAATTAATGGTTTTAATCGGTGCTGGGCGGTCATACGTTCTTGAAATGTGCGGTGCGCGTCGGTTCGCCGATAAGTGCCGGTCTCGGATGATGGAGGCATTTGCGAGATGCATTTTAGCTTCGCTCTGTGAATGGGATGTAGGGTTTTTGTTGTGTGGCCGTGCGGGAATTTGCAATAGGCGAGCGATGATTTATCGAGGGCCGCCAGGTTGATATTCGGGTTAAGCTGGAGTTGCAGGTATTGTCAGAGTGACAGCGGACACCAGTGGGTATGCATTTAAGTGTGTCCTTGGATCTGTGATAGGAGCGATAAAGACATCTATGGTTGGGCGCAAGTGATCGGGCTGGCACCTGCTTTCTGTTTGCATATTCCACTGTGTGAAGGGAGCTGTTTCTTCAATTGCACTCCAGGACACACATAATTTGTGAGACCCCGGACGACGCCCTGAAGACATGATTGCCACCAGTTCTCATTCCCCGCTCATTTTGCTCTGCACTCGGAGCGATTTGATCTTGCGACTAGTTTGGGATCTCGACAGATGGCCGTGCGTCGTCATCAAATGTTCGACGAGGTAATGCAAGTGAACTGCATTTCCTTGTTGAATCTTTTTGCGGTGATGTCTACGATGTTCCTACATGCTATTGTGATGATGTCAACTTTCATATGTCGAGCATAGTAGCATTCAAATCCACCTCATTCAGTTTCGTTGAGTTTCGTTCATTTTTGCTGAAATGAATCGCTCTCCATATATAAATGACATAAGTGACACATGGTAGTAGATTGTTGCGTAGGTTCCCATGTTTGTCATTATGGGCACTTTATCGAACATACTCTTCGTTCAGTTTCGATAAAAGTTTCATAAATTTACATGAGTCGCTCTGGCAATTATCACCGCCACTGCTTAAAGCTTTGAGCCCAACAGATGGACGCAAGTTTGAAGAACTATATTTTTGATGATAGAAACTCAACATAACTGATACCCTGTCAGTTGAATTAGAATTCTTCCAAAAAATGTCCAACGAATCAGCGGTAGCCATTGAATTGCAATGTACACGTAAAATTCTTGGAATCTGTAAACACACTGACTCATGAAAGGGCATTCATTTGAAGTCAATCGATCTTCTCATGTCATTTTCATTTACCGAAGTCCATCATGCTCGAGCCCATAGTTGGATCAGTACACGATCAACTAGTGCAAATTTGGTGTAGAGGCCTTGGTGGTCGCAACTGAATCCACCAATCCGCCAAAAAATTCTAAATTCGTGCAAATAACCATAGAAAGAGCTCTGAGCTGAAAATGAAATGCAATGACAGTCGATAACCCAAGTGCATCATATTCTCATTGGGTTCTGCTACAGCAACTAGAAATAGTTACTAGTCGGAGGCCAGTCTGATGGGATCTTCGACTCTAACCCCGTTAAAGATCGGAACGCAAGGCGAGCATTGGTGAGATTGTGCCTAGAAGTGGAGGATAACATCAGCTAAATTGATGTACGCAACTAGAGACAGCTTCCAAAAAGTCTAACTAACTGGTCCAGGCTTTGAAAGGAGCACCAATCAAAAGACGTGCGATATGACTTCTCTGTTCCCCATGGGACAGTAGCGCCACCCAAAGAAACTGTCGTTAGCTTCTTTTGATCCAGTTAGTCAAAAACAGAAGATCCACACATAAATGGAATCTGAGATGACAGTCACTCTGAGGGCCAGATCTAAGTAGGCACAGATGTGAGGACTCCCAGTTGGATAAATCGAAAGTGTCATAGGCACTCGAACGAGCCACAGACGAGTTCTATGGCGAACTACGACTTCAAAGCCTATGGTGGACCATCGACGTCGACTGTCTAGAGATACTACTGTGGGACATATAGCTGCTGCTGCCTAATGTACAAAATCTGCTTCAGGCCTTATTCTCGTCTAAACAGATGAGGAGTAGTTAGAGTGAGGACCTGCCTCCTTAAACGAAACGTAGAGCGCTCCTTCGAAGTGTTATTCTGTGTATTCAGTGCATCCTTCATGCTTACCTTGCCGCATCTCTTCGACACCGCTTCAGTTGGGCAAAACAACAGACGACGCCTATGAAACCAACCCTTGGAGGGTCTGAACCTTAGCAATAGCTGCCTTCCATCGTTCTGGGCACGCTGTAGGTTCGGTCTTTCTTCCTCGGTCTTAGCTGGAGCTTTTTCCATGCGTTCGATTTGGCAAAGCCAGTGCACTCGACGGATTTTTGCCTTCCGGACTGCATTCACATCTTGGTGCACCTCGTAGAGTTCGCGGTTGTGTCTTCACCTTCCTCGCAGACGAGACCATATATCCGTCGATCCAACTTGCCGTCATGGTTGAGGTTGTTAGTCGAGGCCGAGGCCGAGGCTCATCCCGAATACTGAATCACTGCGCAACTGGCAATGGAAAGATGATACTCACTTCAGGATTTGACGTGCAGTACCTTTTCGTATTTTCATCAAAGATCCTGCCGCCAATTGACAAAAGGGCACGAAACTCAGACTATGTCGGAAGCATTGCACCACCGAATGCCACACATTTTGCGGCGACTTAATCCAGTCAACGGCGCGAAGGGTGCACATCGTCACAGCATCGAGACCAAAGCCCACAAAACCAATCTCACGCGTCAGCAATAAGCAGCTCCCCCCAGCGATTCATTAGCCGTCGTCGGTCGTCCACTTCGAGCCGCTCATTACATGGTGGCCCAATAAAATAACTAATAATCGACCCGCGTTATATCACGTAACGTTCCCTTCGATCCCAGCGCGACTGCCATTACCCCCACTGCCGGTGCGGCGTCTCGATAAATCTCCGATATCCGTTCGATTGCCAGCTCAGTTCTCACACTCGGAGCGGCCGCGCGGCTAGTCATCGACTCAGATTTGACCGAATCTGGCGCACCGGCCTCGCCTCTCAACGATTTGTCTAATTACCATAAATTATGATGGATGACTCCATCTCATCATCGAGCGAGTCGGCATCGATTTATCGCGTCCGTGTCGTCGTCGTCGTCGTCCGAAGCTCTCGCCCCGCAGGCACTGCAAAGGCCCATTTCTCAATCTGGCAAATGTTTGGTCATGCACATACGTGATTCCAGCCCAATGGAGAGCAGGCCATAACGATCGGCTTTTGAAACAAGCCGCTCGCTAGTAAATTAGCCCGGCTAACTACTTCTAAACAAATACAATTAATTAATGATCCGTGCAGCGCCCGAGCGCGCTCCGAGACAACAGAAATCCAAACAAGATAAATGATGTGAAATTCGAGGTTCATCTCTCGGTGCGTGCGTGTGTGTGTGTGTGTCTGCGTGTCTGTGGTCCATTGTGGACCGCTGTGACTGTGTTCAAGGAGACGCACCGCGCCACTTGTGCGAGGGGTGACCTCCTGCGCGTCATGGGTGCATCCCATTCAGGGATGCAGAGGTGTGATGACCGTGCTGGTGGGTACAAATTATCACTGCAGGACGCCTTAGAAAGCGGCCCCTTTCACATGTCAATCCGGGATGCGGAATCCATTAAGCGGGCCGCGCCGGTCCGGCCGGGCGGTGGAGAGGAATCAATCAAATTTTCCCGAACAACGGTAGGACAACAGAGGGATGCCGAATTTTAATTTGTTTTTCACCTGTTGTGCTGAATTGTTGTAATAATTCGGCTCATGGTGTGTGGGTTTTTGTTCGAGGCGACTGCAGTCAGAACGGACGCTGGGGCTATTAGGGTTTCTTAAAGAGTTTTCCACTTGTCCTGGGACCGGGGTGAAGGCGTTGATTGATTGGAAGGCTGTGAGCGGAGTCAAAAAGAAAGAGAAGCCCGCGTTGATTCGGCAGAAGGGGGAAAATCTCATCTCCGAAAGTAGACCGTGCAAGATTGGCTGTGCAAGCGTCTTTCTGTCTCGAAGGAAGTCAATTTCAAGTACGCCAGTGGCAGGAATTTATTTGTTTTTACCGACCTCGGACTTGTTTAAGAAGTCTTGGCAGCCTGACAGGTGACCATTCACTGCTCTGCAGTGCACACACCAAGTTGGGCGGGGTGCCCCTCGTGTAATATCTGCCGACTTAGTGGTCGAAGTCGATGACTCGGCTCGGCCGTTGATCCATGCTGGGTCGAAAATGCATGAAATCTTTATTTGAATCTATAGTACGGTATATGGACCGTACTATAGATTCAAATAAAGATTTAATGTTTGAAGATTATTCATGCAAATGTTGACCTTGGCTGCGCCTCAAATGGTCCATCCGCTTAGTCCAATTTTGGCATACTCTTTCCAACATTTCGGCCGGTATCTCACGAATAAATGCTTCAATGTTCTCTTCCAATGCGTCTGTATAGACATGAGCTTTAACATAGCATGAGCTTAACAACGCACGATCTAGGCGGCCAATTGACCGGTCCCGAACGTGAAATAAAATGTTCACCGAACTCGCCCCTCAATAAGTCCATTGTTGAGCGTGCTGTGTGGCATGTGGCACCGTCTTGTTGAAACCACATGTCATGCAAGTCAAGCTCTTGCATTTTGGGCAAAAAAAAGTTGGATATCATCTCACGGTAGCGCAAACCATTCACAGTTACGTTACGATTCGCATCATCTTTGAAGAAGTGCGGTCCAATGATGCCACCAGCCCATAAACCGCACCAAACTGTGACTTTTTCTGGATGCATTGGTAGCCCTTGCAATGCTTCTGGCTGATATTCACTCCAAAATCGACAATTCTGCTTATTTACGTACCCATTGAGCCAAAAATGAGCTTCTGACCATAAAATGGAAGAAGCGCGCGATGAACTTTCTTAACAGAGCACGCATTTTAATAATAAAATTCAATAATTTGCAAGCGTTGTTCGTTTGTAAGACGATTCATGGTTAAATTATAGACCAAACTGAAGATGTTTGACAGTAAAACAAAACACAAAACGTGCGTCAGCTGTTTAAACCAGTGTTGCCAAAAAGATAATAGCTAAAAAATCACCCTTTACAACGCATGCATTGCAAGAGAAATCGTTTGAAAATGCAGAAAAATGCACGTCATTACTCCACTTAAGCGCCCAGTTCTGGGGATTTGGGCCCAACCCTGTTATAGATTTTCCACCGTCGATAGAAAATGCTTCTAGCTTTCAGACAAAGTTGGTATCCCGCCTTGTTACAGCCCATCGAACATTGCAGTATCGCTCTCAAAGGGTGGCTTTAATTAAAAACTTGGACTGGAAAATTGGTAAGCAAAATGGAAAAGCTATCGGTGCAGTTTTGAAAACTAAATGTATGCCCTTTAAAACAAATATAACATTATGTTCGAAAGTACCTAATTTTAGCAACTATGCAATATCAAATTTGCTTAAAAAATTCGTCAATTTTTGTAAATTTTAAAGTCCCAACTTTGAGCTAACGGTACTGCGAAACTGATCATCCAAAGTCAACAGTCTCATATTTGTAGATTCGAAAAACCTAAACCATTTGGCCGAGAAAGATATGTCACTTTGGGCACTTTTTTCCACTTCGGGACCACTGTGCGCCGTCGTTGTTTGCCAGTCAAAAATCACTGCAAGCCCTTCTTTGAAAATGAAAAGTAAACGGTGCAGAGTATAAGCCTTCTAGCCATCTAGACTGAAATTCCTACGCTACACCCTTTCTTTTCTATTTTAAAAGGATGAACTGGTTGCACATCGACGAGGTGGTCATTAATCTTTTCAATTTCGGAGAGAACGCTAGGACACTCCGATTCGCAGCAGAGTAGTTGCTGCGATTCTTGGTACATCCACATCTCACGCAAGCTCACTCCTCCGTTCGGCTTCTCCGCAGACGCAACCGAACATTCAACAAATAGTTTCTGAGATAAGTCTCCCTTTTCCTCTGCCCTGATTTAAGGTCCCTTGTACCTAGTTGGGACCCCTTAACATCATCTTTAACCATTCCTGACGAGTCCTTACGTTCGCTTACTGCTCTAAGCAGAAACATCAAACCGAACAAAAATTATAAGAAACAAAGCGATGTCATTATACGGTACGACAGCCAGTCTGCGATTATTCACTTTCCATTTAACGACTTCCCTCGACTGCCTCTCGACGAGATGTCTGAACAACTCCCAGGTGAGTTCCGGGTACATTGTGCCGCGATGTGTACTTTCCAGGAGGAAGCCCGTTCTCTTTGCTTTTCGTTGCTGCTTCTAAAAATGACCACAATCAGGATAACCCTTTGCACAACCGGCCTTATTACAACACCACCTTCACCGAGTGGTCCCCATTCACAGAATTGAAGCACAGAAGCCGTTCCCCAGAGACTGTCATTCAAATTGTTTGCCGATCCAACGGCACTCCATCACTCCAACGCAACCAAAAGTCCACTGCCACGCACCCTCCCCGGCGCATCGTAGTCCCCCGGCATTGATTAGATTTTCACCGTCAAGCCGGTACCAAGAGGAGCCAGGAAATCCCAGCCCAGAATCCAATCGGAGCAGTCCATCTGCGAGCCTCTCCCCTAATGACCTCGCACATCAGCATCCAAATTAAGTTTATTTGAATTTTCATTGTGTTGTCCTGGTCCGATTCTCTATGGCGGCGCGGGCTCGTAAATCTCTGCGCACAGGCTGCTAGGCTAGCGGGTGTGTGCGCAGGCGCGTATCAAAGGCACCGATACAGCGCCCCCCGTCGGGACGATTTGTATTAAAGAGTCATCACGACGCCGCTGGACTGGTGAACGCTTCGTGCTCACCCTCATTGCTCGGCTCACAATTCCAATTCCGTTTGTGGCACGGGCACCTACCATGCTCCCTCGCTGTCGGAATCGCCTCGAAGATTAATGTGATTCGATTTTAAATTAACTCTGACTTGACTGTTTTCGGAAACCCTTTCGCGGCGGCGACGGTGGCGGTGGCTGCGGCGACAGAGCGGCCTGTCAGGGCGGCCGTCGACTGATTGGCTTGCCTTGGATAAATATTGAAATATCTTTTAATTTGTTTGTTCAGGGCGCTGGAAAGTCGAGTTCGCTTAGCGTTCGTGTTGCTTCGTGCGAGTACTTCGCCCTCAGTGGCGCGGCCCTCGGTGAATATCGATTCGAGGGGGTTTTCTTGGAGCCGTGCCAATCGATTGGAGCGCTAATTGAATTTGTTTCCAATTGTTGATGGCCGATTGACAACTGCATGTCGTGAGAAAAGTTGCACTCTACCCATGCACGAGGTGGCATGTCATGGCAAGGGGCCGAGGAAGGGAAGCGCTGATAAGTATGCCAGACACTTGGTGGTGGATGGTTGTTGTGCCGTAATGTTTATGGGGGAATGTGTAGAGCGCTCAGGGAACTGTTTTTATTGAATGCCTCCAACTAGGTGGTTGGTGGGCCTGCACTGGGTTACATTTTTGTGCTAACAGGACAAGCTGAATGAAGTGCACAGTTACGAGACAACGAAATCCGGTTACAAGGACCAATTTTTTTTAGAGAAACCAGGAAAACGGAGTGGAAAGGAGGGGCATATTTTAAGTCTCTTCTTCTTCTTTGAATGGCCATTCAGTCGAGAATGGACCAGGTTCTCAAATAACATGACCTTTCATCCAATCAAGACTGTGTCTAGGTGCTGACATGACTTGCTACGTTTCTAGTTAAAGGCGCGCAATTTTGGCCCTACCCAGTTTTCCCTCATGGTTGGAGACGGAAGTGTCGGAGGAGTCATTCCCAAGATGTGTCTAGTGTGACAGATGGATAGGGCACTGGAGCACAGGATCGTCAAGAAATGCTGCTTAACTGAAAGGCCTCGTATTAGGCAAAAACAATTATCGAATACGCGTATACGCGATAACGCATATGTTACGAAAATCGACACAATTTTATTTGCCTTCAACAATTATTTTTTAAGTGGAACTTCAATACGCGCGCCTTGTGGTAAATCGAATACGCGAGTACTCATATGTTACGAAAACCGACACTATTTTATTTCCCTTCAACAATTATTTTTGAAGTGAAACTTCATTAAGCGCGCCTTGTGGTAAATCGAATACGCGAGAATTCATATGTTACGAAAACCGACACTATTTTATTTCCCTTCAACAATTATTTTTGAAGTGAAACTTCATTAAGCGCGCCTTGTGGTAAATCGAATACGCGAGAATTCATATGTTACGAAAACCGACACTATTTTATTTCCCTTCAACAATTATTTTTGAAGTGAAACTTCATTAAGCGCGCCTTGTGGTAAATCGAATACGCGATAACTCATATGTTACGAAAATCGACACTATTTTATGTTCCTTCGTTGCATACATTTAGTAGGAGGAGAATTCATTTGGAAACATGGTTGACGCCTGTTGCGAAAGCAGAATTCCGGCTAGAGCTCAGAAACTAGGCGCGGATTGGGTCTGCCTTCTTTTTCGGAAGGAAAGGGCTAGTTTCCTCCTCATTCTCGCCTCGACAGCTTCTGCAGAAGTCGTTGAGGCGTGAGTTCTAATGGCGCAGTGATCGGTTATGATGCCGATAAGGGTTCTGAGATTTGAGAGAAGGACGTAACATTGATCGTTCTTTGAGTCTTGCCAGCGTCCAGCCCATGGCCTGGCATGCTCTGTGCATTCAATAGAATCGTTCTTAACTCCGTCTAGGCCACGGCTTCTGTCCCTGAAACTCCTCAATACGGACATCCAGATGTTGGGGATTATACCGCCCCTTCTCGGTCACCAGAGCCTCATTTGTTTGAAGCAGGGATGGTAGTTTGCAGGTTGAACCATGCCACGTACTGCTGTTGCCCCAATACGCAACTCTGCTGATATTCCTCGGAAATTGAAATGCATTTGGTTCAGCATGCATGCATATTTGAGGCGCATTTGTTCTCACCATGGCGACTGTGGCGGTTCGTCTCAAAAGTAGTAGCCGTCAAAGTACCACATAAAGCATAAGCAGCTCCATAGTTCTCCGCCTCGGACATTACGGCCGACCGCAGGATCCACCGCAGCACACCGCTTTATGTGCTCATACCTCAAACATAAATCCAAGAGCAGAAGCCTAAACTCGGTCGTAAAACGGCTGAGCCAATTCGGGCACACTGACAGGACGCGACGGACGGTGGTCGGCAGGGCATCGGATCGGTTTGTGCCGTCGCGTCGCGTCGTCTCACTGGCAGGCAATTACCCGTGGGGAAGTTTAATGCTGCTTCTGCTGGTCCGTTGCACAAGCCCTCGCCGCTGTCCATCATCACCATCCGCCATCCGCATCATCGTCATCTCCTTGTTCTTCGTCTTCGCCTTTCTGATCGTCATCTCCCCGGCGTGCACATGGGGAGCGTCATAATAAATTTTTACGATCAGCTACACACACTACCACACGCTCGACGCACTTACACTTCAATAACACGATGATTTATGCTTTGTGTATATTATTGGCTACGCAAGTTGGCGGCTGAGACGGCAGCGGCGATGAAGGGCCCTTGCGAATGCGGTCTGGCCCGGGCGACGTGGTTCGCGGATGAGTGCACGTCGAAGGTTCCCTGGGAAGGGATGCCTGGGTTACCCCAGACATTGTGGCTCCATGAGAATCAGATCTGCCGGTGTTTATGGCCGAAATGAGTTTCGGCGGCCTGCAGGCTGTGACGGACGGCGATTCGCTTGTGATGCGAGTGTGCAGCGTGGTCTTGGTCCTTTTTTTCGGATTTCGTGAGTTTGATTGGGTCGCACAATTTTCTAGGCGGAAATTAGATTAGTCGTCTTAAACATCTACACATCCCAGAGTGTTGAGGAGATTTTAAAATTGAGTTCTCAGGGGGAAGGTACTCCTTTTTTTTGCGGAGTTCAGTGGTATCAACCGGGAACGTCGTTCTGAGGGTGAAGGTGAACGACGTTTTTTAGTTGAAGACTGCGAAAGTAATCTATGTGTCCAAGGAACTAACATGGTTGCACGTCTGGGGAAAGGTGGCTGTGATCTATGAGACTGTCACGAGAGGGGAAAGAGAACTATTCCCATACGAGGTCTAACTGATTTGAAGGGTCAGCAACTAGTGAGCTTCTCTTTGTTTTTCTAGGAACCGACATGTTAATAGATTGCCCGACGAACTGTGCCCGAAGAAGTTAGTAATCATGCCTCTGCACCGATCACTGTTGACTGAACACCATAACAGTTGTCAGAGGAGTTTGATGTCCATAGTGGAGTTCGTCAAGGCTGCTTACTGTCGCCACTATTGTTTCTGGATGCTATCGGGGATGGGATCAATGGAATGTGACATCTTACCATACACTCCACAATTACGCTGACGACGTTTCTCTACTTTCACATCGGGTTATGGACCTTCACTTGATGGCCCACAACAAAAACAATAGCCCAAGCAGTTCTAACACTCGCGCCCAACTGAACACTGTCGGACTGGAAGTCGAGAAAGTTAACAGCTTTCTATATTTAGGAAGTGTGGTCTGGGCTAACAGCGGTGGCACCGAACTAGATTTGTGCAGCAGTATCGTTTGCGACTGTTCTGTACCAACATGGAATCGGTGCCGCATTATGAGTGCAGTACCCGGAAACTTGACACAACTACCACACGAATGCTACAATCCGAGGATTTTTTGGCCGATTTTGGATTGGTCATACCTCACTGTACGAAGGCAACACCTGACAACGGCCTTGAAGAGTTCGGATGACAGACCATCTGGCCCTGCATCTTTGTTATTATTTCGCTTTTTCTGTAGCTGTGATTCATCTTCTGAAGGTGGGGTTTTCTTGGTTCCTTGGCACTTTCTCCTGGTCACGCTCGTTAAACAGATATACTGCTTAAATGCATCCACTATTCACTGCCCACTATTCTTTCCTGGAGCTTGCGGACGTAGTTTAGCCTGCTTGCCTGTGGACTCTTCGATATCCTGGAACAGGGAGGTTGCGAGAGACATTTCTTGTTAAAATTTTGGAACAGGTCTAGATAGATTTCTCATTCTTCTGCAGCAGTGGTTGCCCGTGTGGACTAATAACTGAGAACTTTAGCTAATTCTTATTCGTATCCTTCGATCCTTCAATGCCTTATAAAACGCCGTTCTTAACAGATTGATTTGAGAAGCCGGAACAAGTCAGTCTGCACGGAAGGGGTAATGTCCTCTGTCTATGAATGGTGATGTTCACATGATCATGTGTCCTGCGTAAACAATTACATGATAACGTGATCGTATGTAGGTATCGTAAGTAGATGTTGAACAGAATCGACAGCCTGTTGATGATTACTTTTGGACTTGGACTACACCCGCCAAAATTACGTTACCCTTCTGCTGGTAAGAATGCAACACATTGATGACAGCAGTGGTTTCCTAACGGATTGCGCTTGTAGAGAAGTCCTAATATGATTGTCATCAACCCACCGACCTAAGCATCATCCGGGATACGCAGTATGAATTCCGTGAAAAAAACATTCGACACTACATCCTCCACGATGTTGTAGCTGCCCTGAACAAAAACGAATCCATCGTTGCCTGCTTCCTAGACGTGGAATAGGCCTTCGACACGGTCTGGATAGAGGGGCTCTTCAACAACCTCATCAAAATAGTCTATAGCTTTCTACATTCCCGAAGATTTTACGTTTAAGTGGAAGGCAGCCAATGAGCGGAGCACAGAGGCAGGAGGCTTGGTACGGCTTCCCAATATGGCATACCATTTATAAGACCAGCATGGAGAACCTCGCAATTTTCGAATGTGTACCGGTCTCACCTTCGAAAGGGATCATCGAAATCACCACAACAACAAAGCACGCATCATCTCCTTACAACAGTACATGGTGACCCCGTTCAGAAAGCAGCTTCTAGAGATCAACAATCGTCCTAACGAGTCAATCAGAAACCTGAGAAACACCTTCCTCGGACAATGCTACGTCAACACGTTACGTCTGCTAAAGGAGCAGAAATTTAAAAAGACATCTAACAACGAGCTGCATGGCTTCTACCACAGCAGCGATAGCAGTCATCTTCGAGGATAAATCTGCTACCACACCACACCACAACATCCCAAAAATGACGAACATGGACACACGGATTTGAACAACCCGATGTAAGCGATGGACATTGTAGGATATAAAAAATAAACACTAATCCGTTATTACAATACCAAATGTTGAGTTTTTAAAATTAATCGTCGTCAACCTTTTTGAACAGGTCTCTTATGAGTCTTGATGAGGTTTCGGAGGCACAGGTAGTGCAACAGACGTTGGAGAGCTTCTTTGTCCAGACCTAATCTACAAGTGGAATAGTTGTTGAATGTAACCAGGATATCCTCAAAGTCTTCTTCTTGCCTCTCAAACTCTGAGCCGTCGCGGTGTGCATCTTCTTTGGAGCTACAGTCCGAGGCGAACTGACGACGTGTCATGTCTCTCCACACAGAGTTGTACAAGAATGCAATCATTTGAGAAATTAAGTCATTTCATTTATCTACAAAATAATTTCAATCATGAATTCACGTAAAGACTTCAACTTCAAAATGTAAAATCAGTATTCATCTTCCCTGTCACTGATTGATAATTCTTTTCAGCGAAGTCAATGAATGCAATCGCACGTGATTTCAGTGAAATCATTGACGTTATTTTCATTTACAAGCCGCATCAATTAAATTAAGTTCAAATAAATATAAGAAAGTAAGTCACATCCTTTGTAACTTTGTAAACTCATGTATTTTTTTCAACATTTCAATGGGACTTTGCTCCTGAGACCAGACCCGACATTGACGGTACAAGAGGACATAAGTTCTTTCATTTCCCCGGCACCCAGTTTATTGAGTAACTGATGTGCAGAGAGGAGAACTGACAAGTCCACCATCGTCTCCAATGTCACTCGAAAAAGAGGCAAAGTGATGTAAACCATACATTCGCCAGTTCAGAGGCTTCCTCGACTGTGTCTATACTCTGACAGGATGCCGAACGCTGAACTGTGCCATAACTGCACCAAGAAATGATGAACTAATTCCAAAATTGTGTGAACTGAAGAAGTCTGGATTGTGAATTTTTATTTTCTGTTTCGAAATCAATTTGCATGGCTTAACACTCTTTGGATTGAAAAGGTCTGCACAGTCAACAGAAGCTTTGACATCTGCAGGAAATCGAAATAGTATTGGATCCATGACAGTGTCCTGCGGTTCACCGTCGACTCAGATGCATTAAACTCATCGGACGGGTGACCAGGGCAACTTAAGAGAACACTGCTCGGTTTGGGGAATGAAATAGGCGCAGTCTCAAACGCCCGCTGCAGAAGGACACGCACTTTGAGTGCAGCAAATGCAGGACTACTGTCAAGCGGTTGGGGCATCTCGAGAAAAGTACTCCTTTGAGGCAAACGTGAATTCAACCAACGGCTCAGTAGTTCAGCTCCCTCTGTCAACCGATATTAGTTCAGTTTATCCAAAATAACAGCGGACTCTCAAATCTAGTTCTGTCCTTGCTATCAGACATGACATGACAGGATCCCCACCATGACAGCCGCAAGCAGATCAACCTTCGCAAAGCACATCTTTGTTGCATCGCAACAGCCTGCTGAGCCCCGCAATTCCCCGCCATCGAACAGGGAAACGTGCAATAAACCAACACCACTATCGGAATTAATGAAATTCAAATTATGTACCTTTCTGCAGCAATCATCCGTGCACAGTTTCAATCCGAGAGCATGCCAACTGGCCAACAGTAGTTAATGAAGGGCCACATTGTTTCATGATTAAAAACCTCACATGCGTACGGGGAGTGCACAATCCAAAAGGTAAACCTCTGCTCAGTGTCTGCCGTCTGTGTGTACATTTCATCGAGCCGAACGGACGAAGAAATCTCCTTCACTCCAAGTGTTGAAGACACAAAGCGAGCCAAGAAACAGACAAAGCCAGCCAGGCGAACTGAGCGTTGAACATCCAGCCAAACAATCTGTGAACACTTTGAAAGGTGCCATTTATTTTATCCTCTATAGGTTAGCGCACAATCTGACGCGGCGATTAGCCCAGGGGATGTGCGCACAGATATGTACGGAACGGAGTCCGGTCGGCCAGCATCAGCAGCAGCAGCAGGAGGAGACGCAAATGTGGAAGTCAATTTTCGTGCACCCTATTGAAGATTTGCCGAGCTAATAACGAGATCGTTATATCGGTCCGCAGCACTCCACCAACACACACAGCCGCAGCCGCAGCAGCAGTCGCTGCCTCAACTGAGGCGGCTATCATCTTCGATGATTTTTCCAAGTTTGGAACATGCCGACACTTACCTCGTCGTTTAACTTTGTAATCTCATCTCTCTTCGCGCGGAGAAATTCAATGCGATGCCAGTGCGGGCTGCGGCTGCTCGCCGAGCCGGGCCGACTCACACCGACTCACTCTGGGAGTCTCTCTTTTGTTTTGCGGCCGCGGAACAACACGCTTTAATAAAGTAATGGGGGCCCTAGTTGGGCGATCACTCATCATAACACCACGGACTCGCGGATCTCTTGATGGCTAATATGCGCAATAATAAATGATTATGGAATGCCCTAGCCGGGCTAAGCCACGGCAGAGTCTCTCCGCGGGAGGAGGCGACGCGACGCGACTCGACGTCCAGTCCGAGCGACCTTTTTCGCCTGTTGCTGTGTACACTCGGCACAGTTCGCAAACCAACCGAACCGCGGTGTTGCACGATGAGTGTGCATTTTCCATGCGTTATTGGTTTGTTGATGGGAATTGCTTTTTTTTTGTTTAATTTCACGAAAGGTCACTCGTCGCGGAGACAATAACGAATCAAAAAGAAAGACAATCAATCATGAACTAAAAGTGACCCCTTTGATCTTTTGATGGAAAACATATTCCAGTCACTTGCAATGAATGCGAGTGCGGGGGTGGAGGGTTGAATGTAAGCAAATGCAGCTGCAAGAGGTCATCTGACTTCTCCTTCTGGCGTGGCACGCTGAAAATGAATGATTCTGCCTATTGAGTATTGAGTGTTGAGTGTTGAGTGTTTCAGTGTTGAGTGTTGAGTGTTGAGTGTTTCAGTGTTGAGTGTTTCAGTGTTGAGTGTTGAGTGTTGAGTGTTTAAGTGTTGAGTGTTGAGTGTTGAGTGTTGAGTGTTGAGTGTTGAGTGTTGAGTGTTGAGTGTTGAGTGTTGAGTGTTGAGTGTTGAGTGTCGAGTGTTGAGTGTTGAGTGTTGAGTGTTGAGTGTTGAGTGTTGAGTGTTGAGTGTTGAGTGTTGAGTGTTGAGTGTCGAGTGTCGAGTGTTGAGTGTTGAGTGTTGAGTGTTGAGTGTTGAGTGTTGAGTGTTGAGTGTTGAGTATTGAGTGTTGAGTGTTGAGTGTTGAGTGTTGAGTGTTGAGTGTTGAGTGTTGAGTGTTGAGTGTTGAGTGTTGAGTGTTTCAGTGTTGAGTGTTTCAGTGTTGAGTGTTGAGTGTTTGAGTGTTGAGTGTTGAGTGTTGAGTGTTGAGTGTTTGAGTGTTGAGTGTTGAGTGTTGAGTGTTGAGTGTTGAGTGTTGAGTGTTGAGTGTTGAGTGTTGAGTGTTGAGTGTTGAGTGTTGAGTGTTGAGAAGCTTGAAGCTGATAACAATGTTAAGGTTCTTGAATGGCCAGCACATTCCCCAGACCATAATGTTTGATGGCATGAAGGTTAAATGAAACATCTAAGCCAAGATAGATTCGAACTATGGGAAAATGTAAAAAAAAATCTGGTATGAAATACCCAATTCATTACACCGGAAATTGATTGATTCAATGCCCCGCAGGTGGACTTCCTCTTCTTCTTCTAGTGGCACTACAGTCCGGGGTGGACCTGGGCCTCAGTCAACAAGCTTCTCCAGCTGGCCCGAACTTTAGCCAGCTGTCTCCAATATCGCGCACCAATTTGGTTGAGGTCCTTCTCCACTTGTTGGCGCCATCGGTTTCGTGGGCGTCCTCTATTGCGTTGTCCCACTGGTTCGGAGTCGAAGACTCTTCGGGCTGGAGCACTGTTGTCCATGAGCTCTACATGGCCTAGCCATCTTAGGCGCTGAATCCGTAGACGCCGTACAGTTCATCGTTGTATCCGAAGGTGGACCACCTAAGCATAAACCTTTTAAAACCGGAAATCAATTTGTCACCAACCTCTGCTTATTATTTTGCAAGGCAGTGTATGTAAGCCGATCAACTGTGGACGATGCGCCTATTCGGAAAAGTAATCTTTGCAAAGCAAGACCAACAAAGCAGTTGAAACGTCAATAGCAAACGATTGCAAGAGTCTTTTATTACATAGTCGACAAGTTGATGGGTATGACAAAATTCAGAGGACCCTTGAGGCGACAATAGGGTCTGATGTTGAGTGTCTAAAGAATACTTTGTAGTGGCGATTCTGAAGGTACGATTTGAGCCATGAGATGATATGGGGCGGGGAATGGGAATGTGGAGCCTTTAGTTTGAAGTAGATTATTTGGTGGTTAATTTTGTCAAAGAGGAGGCTTCCCGGTAGGATTGGCTATGGATGAGGATATGGATGAGATCTTTTTTTTTTCATTTATTTATTTCTATAAAACTTAACAATGGTTATACGTTTCTGCGAAGCCTTGAAGGCTCGTCTGCAAAAGGTTGTGCTACATAGTTACATATATGTTTTGGATAAGTAAGCTTATTTTCAGTTTTCGAATACGTTAATAAGTTCACATGTTTTTAATTAAAGAAAGATGCAATTAGTACAATATATTTAATTATTTGTATTTAGATTTAATAGAAATTGCTTTATACATTTTTTTCTAGTTTTAAAATTTGTTATATTCTTTAACTTTTGAGAGAGATTTCGTTAAATACTTCAGGCACACTGCATTTGAGCTGTTTTTTACCATAGTTGTTATAGTATCGTGGGACTTCGAGTATAGCTTGAGCACGTCTTCTTGTGTTTATATCATGGCTAATTGGTGTTATGAATCGTGTGTCGTCGTAATACTCAAGTATAAGCGTCATCTTGAAAATATCTTCAACTTGCAGTACTTTTAGCCATCTTCTCTCTCTGCTTCAATGCTGTGTTTTGAAGTTTCTGAAGTTTCTGTAAGTGTGTTGTCGATGCGTTACCCCATGCCAGTATACCGTATCTTAACTTCGACTCCAGTAGGGCGAAGTACACTTGTTTTAGCACAGAAGTCGGGGCATGATACTTTAAATGAGTTATCGCGTATACAGCTCTTTTGAGGCTCATGCGCAGCTGATGTATATGCTTGCTCCATACAAAATTGCTGTCAATGATGACTCCCAGATATTTGTAGCTGCCTACTACGTCGATTATGCATCTGGTTGAGCTACTGCAGCTATGATTCCTATACCAGATTTCTTGTTGGGTAGATTTGAACTGTGGACTTCTGATAGGCATCATCTTCGTTTTCAAAGTGTTGATCATCAATCCGTTGTCATGACACCACTGCACTGCCAAGTCGAACTCCTCCTGCATTATTGTCGTTGCTGCCTCTAGAGACCTGTGACGCACCACTATCGCTGTGTCATCAGCATAAGCAAATGGAATGCTCCGTTTGAATATTCGGAGAAGCTCGTTCGTGAAAAGAATGAAGAGGAGCGGACCCAGTTTTGATCCTTGAGGGGCTCCATATTGAGCGTGCTCTTTTGAGCTGTATGCCTCATTGATTTTGACATGAAAATATCGGTTACTCAGATACTCTTGTAGCCAGCTTGCCATTAGTCCTCGTATACCTATGCGTTCAAGTGCTTCAGTTAGCTTTGTTTGGTTTAGCGTGTCGAAGGCTTTGCTGAAATCCATAAATAAGACTAATACATGATGGCTTTTGTTTAAGCTTTCGTTGACACAGTTTACAAATTCGCCTAGAAGTTTGCCAGTGCTTTTAGTTTTTTGAAAACCATACTGGCTTTCGTGAATGAGAGATTGCTTTTCAATAAAACGCTGCAACCTGTTTACAATTACTTCTTCGAGACACTTTTCTACGACTGGTAGTATTGAAATCGGTCTGTAATTGCTTAGTAGATTTCTAACACCTCCCACCTCCCGGACTGTCTGTAATCAAGAAGGCCGAGCTTGGTGTCAACAGCAGTATTTAACTCAGTATTTATTCCTACTCACACCTATAGTCGTGAATAGAAGCTGCCTAGATGAGATTGTGGCCGCCGTGGCATTGTGGGTCTGTGCCTCAACTCCTGCTTACTTGAACAGCCCGTTCGAGGTTCGAATCCCAGTACATCTGTCGCTGATAATGCTCAAAGAGTATAACTGGCTAAGAAAAAGCTTCCCATACTTGGACGTTCGGAGTCGGCATAAAACTGTAGGTCCCCTCCATTCGTGAGAGAACAATTGCACGTACAACCCGAGAAGCTAGGACGGGCTGTAGCGCCATGTGATTTCTTCCTGCAGTTGCGTCAGAGTCACTCGCAGGGAATAGGATGAGAAAGGAAGGAGGAGCGCAAGGAACTCAATGTTGAGCAGCTGCTGCTTCGAACGGAAAGGCCTATGCTTCGATTGTTTGGTCGCGTGACACGAATTTCCCCATCATCACGATTTCCTCAAACGGTGTGCTTTGATAGAAATTCCATCAGAGAGGTGACCGCTTGGCAGATAGATCATGTCCAAAAACTTGACTAAGCATTGCTCCCGGTGAGCTAGAGTCGATGGCATAGGTCGTGTGAGATTTCACGAGCGTTCTTCGCCTCCGAGACGCCTTTAGTGGACCATGGAGGTCGGAAGATGATGATGCTGTTTATCGATAAAACGACGAGACCAAGGATGATGTCCTATTGTAAACTACTCAGATGTTGTTCGGCCAATTATTCGTTTTTTAATTACAAATAGATTTCGGTTCATCTCCTCAATATGCTACAATAACACGAGAGGTTTGTCGTATCTCCATACAAATAGTCAAACGGCATCAAATCGCACGATCTAGAGCGGCAAATTAACGATAGAACCGCCCATATACTCGAGCAACAAAATCACAATTGCTACGAACGGCGATGAATGGACAAATCCACACTCTTCCACGCATAGTCCTCATTTCGACGGGTCATTGTCCGAAGGTTTAACGCAAACAATACGCAGTCGCAATCAATTCAATTCATCGACCGCATTTCGAATTTGAAAAATGCACAAACTCGCTGCGTTTCTTCTCCAATCAACATGCCACAACAATTCGAATCCATTTAGGAAGTTGACGAACGAATTTCCGTCACAGTTCCGTTTCGGTTTACCCGGCCCCGCCACGGCGAAGCGTCTGCTTCCATAATTTACCCAGCCATCCACCCCGATGGTTGTCCCTGCGCTTTGCATTCAAATTATTTACTGCCGCAAACAAGGCAGCTGATGTCACCGCAATTCGCTTCGGTTTAAAATATTATCCGCTCATTTGTAACGCAGGCCAGCAACCACACCGAGGAGACCTTTTCCGTGCCAACTCGTGGGCATTGTCATGTGCCCTCGCATGTGCTGTGCACTGTGCCACTCTCGTCCTTCGGGGACCCATTAAGGTTTTTTACTCAGTCTCGCAGTGCCCCCAAGTCAAATCAGGCATTCTGACACTCTGTCAAAAGTCGCATTCCCCAATCACTTCACCTTCCACCTCGTTGTGTCAAACGTCAGAAATCTGTTTTCACAGCTTTTTTTTTGCCTGTGTGTGATGTTCGGGGCCCATTCGGTCTTGGGCTCTTTATCCCACAGACAGCTGTTGGTTTTGTGCTCTCGATTGCAGCCGAACAGAATCGAAAGCGCAAACAGACAGACAACAAAACGAACAAACAAAAACACACGAGAAACGTCAGCAGTGTCAGCGGCCCAAATGAGCTTGCAAACCACTCCGCACGTCATCTGTCATAAGCTCGTATGAGACTTTTGACAGATCAATTATGCTGGGCCGCATTCTTTTCATGTTTGCTGGGCGTTCGCATGCCGTGATCGGGCTGTCACGTCAATGGCAGCCCATTTGCTCGCCTCGCTTACCATTAATGGTCGAAATTGAAGGTAATTGTTCGTCGTTCGATGTTCGGCCGTCGCTGACGATGCCGTTGAATTGAGTCGTTTTGGCCCGAACATGCGTCAGGATAATGAGGACATCATACTGCCACCTTGCTTGTCATAACCGAGTGTCTAATTAAATCATTATGAGGCTCCAGAATCGTGCTCGATTCATCGAGCATCTGACACTTGTGAGCGCCCGAGTCGTGCCAGGATGCCAGTTGGACCGATCGATGCGAGCCGGGGGCCGAGGGACACCGCTTGCTCGTCGGTTCGCAATTGAATTGAATTCGCCGTTTCGCCGCATAATGATATAATTGCTCCTGGACGAGATTATAAAATCCACATAATAAAACGCCAGCATCGCCCGTGGAAGTGGAATTAATCTGCGCAGCCGAGGCCGAACACGGCCCCGACAATCAGGCAACAAGTTCTTGCCTGTTGGCCAAGTGCGAGCGTAATAATTTCCATATGCAAACATCGCATTTTTATCAATTTATTGCAACTGGTTGGGCCGCGCTGCAGGATGCGGCCGGCGCGGATCCGGGGAACGAGTGCAATTGCGTCTTGCAACGAGTTTGCGTTTTTCGCCTTGGGCCGGGACGCGTATGTGTCTGGAATACTTGCACTCACGCTAGGCTAAGTGGCTGTGTAAATCGCACTCGCCGACCGGTGACAGAATTATGTTCAGCGAATTGCTGGCACAAAGAAAGCTAACCGAGTGCGCCAAGTTATGGTCAGAGGAAGTCATAGACTGAGTGCGTTTGAGGTGGGCGTCCGCGCCGAATGTAGGCGGTTGCGCGTTAATGGGTTTGGATAATTGATTCGGGGACAGCAAACAGAGCATAGAGTGAGGTAGAGTGGATGATTTGATGGGCGGTGCGACGCACTCGAGCACGATCACGGAAGGTTGACGATTGGATCGATCTGTCAGCTGCTTGAACGAGGAAAAAATGACAGGATTTGTCTTGAACTGGAACTGGAAAAAAATGGCTCAGTGGTTATCTGTCACTATGGAGCACACAAGATGGATTGACTAAAATCGCATGTTTCAATACCTTGGCACCTGCCACATGAGCAACCTGATCGAATGGTCAACTCAAGAGAGACTCGACAATTATGTGAAGACTCTGAATAAAAAGTTTGACGAAATTAAAACTGTGTATGCCCATGCCTAGACTAAAAAATCTCTAAATTATATAGCGAGACACAAACTTGCCTTTATTACTGAACTGCATCTGATCTGATCTTATTCTCGCTAGTCTTCTCTAGGATTTACCTTAAAATGAATATTTGGTCTCTTAATCGATTTGACGAAGTAATGACGAGACACAAACAACAACGGTGTGAAATATAAAACTGATAATGGCTTTAATTTGAAGCTCCCTTCATGCCATTATGTATGGAATAGAATATCATTCAAATGGCCGCCTCGGCTTTACTGACACTACGTCAGTCGATCGGTCACATTTTTATTGACTCAACTGTATAGTTCCAGAGAAAATACTCGCGTGGTGTCAAGTCGTCTGAACAAATGTCCAAGTGATGAAAGTTCGCCTTGAGATGACCCAGTCGCCAAATTTCTCCTCCACAGTGTGTAGCCCAAAGTGTGCGTTTTTTTGAAAAGAAGAAGTTTTGGCCGAAATGAAGAACCCACCGTGAGGACTGTATGCAAGTTTGTGCTAAGAGTTCATGAGATTGGTATGCTAGTGGACAACACTCATGGTCCTCGTCTTCGTACGGTGCGATGAGAATGTGGCTGCTATGGCTCAGTAACTTCTTCGGAAATGAGGCTGGGTACAACGTCTCGTGCGCGTTGCAGAGCCATGTCTACCGATTTTTTCTACTGAAATTGAAAACATGGATTTGGACGACCTCTGGCTCATGCAGGATGGCACGCCATGCCACATAACCTATGCCACAATCGATCTTTTGCGCACCAAATTCCCAATTTGTGTTATCAGTCATCTTGGCGAGGTCAATTGGCCGCTTCGGAGCTGCGATTTAACACACTTTTTTCAAATCCGGAAACAGGAAATAATCACTAGGGGCAAGGTCTGGACTATAGGATGGGTGTTGGATTTCTTCGAAACCACAATCTCGCGCAGCAGCCTTGGAAACTCGCGCCGTGTGAACAGGAGCGTTGTCATGAAGAAGCAACACACCCGCTGCGAGCTTACCACGTCTTTTCTTTTTGCAAAATTCGTTTCTTTATGCAAAGTGGAAGCGTAGGATGTGGCGTTGATGGTTTCACCTTTTGTTTTTGTACTCAATGAACAAGATTCCCTTTGAGTTCCAAAAAACTGTGGCCATGAGCTTCCCGGCAGACGGAGTGACTTTGAACTTCTTCGAGGGGGCTGTTCCTTTTTTATGCCACTGCATGTACTCTTGTTTGCTTTCAGGGTCATAGTGGTGGACCCATGTTTCGTCACCAGTAACAATTCGATCCATAACACCGTCCGCGTTCTCACTACACATCTCCAAAAGCTCTCTACAGCATGCGACTCTCACTTTTTTCAGAGGCGCTGTGAGCATTCGTTACACCCACCTTGCACTGATCTTTGAAAGGTTATGATGGTCATGAAGAATGGTGTGAATGGTACCAATTGAAAGCTTGGTGATCTCTGCCATCATTTTCACCTTTCTTCGGGCATCCTCAAGAACAAGTTTTTCGACTTCTTTGATGCTTTCTCCCGTACAAGCAGTAGCCGTGGCGCCGGAGCGGGGGTCGTCTTCAATGCTCTCTCTGCCTCTCTTGAACTCACTTGACCACTTTTGCACAGTTGATAATGAAGGTGCGGAACCCTGGTAAACAGCCACCATCTCTTCATGAATAGTTTTTTGACTTTTTCCTTGCTTAGTGAGAAATTCAATTACAGCGCGATGCTCAATTTTCACCATCATCGTCTCAGTTGCCATTATGATTCTGTTTAACTGGAGATAAAACGCGAATTAATAATCACATTTATATGAAATTTTACATGAATGCACTAAAATAATAGTTTTACTCGATAAATAAGTCAATTTATATATACAACCACAGCTTCACCCCGATACCGAGAATATATTGAACGCCCCTCGTAAGGTCAATCTCGTCCAAGCAATGCGTGAGCTACAACCCGAAGCCATCAACAAGGACTCGGAAAATTGGGGTGAAAGAATGCGCTACTGCGAGGCCATCCGTATTTCATAATTAATGGGAATGTTTGTTCTTGCAAACCCACAATACATGGAAAATAATTAATTTTGTTAATTTTATTGCATTTTTAAAAATAAATTTGTACTTGGCCCACCCTTTATAAAGCTGCGCTACAAAAAAGATCGAGTACTGCTCGTGAGCTCTACGAGTTGACAAGAAGAGAAGAGCACCGTCTACTCCGGAAGTAAAATACGAAGCATAATAAGCCTGTGATCGAGGAGATTGGGAGACGTTACTGCAGGAACGACACTCGGAAACTGGCATCCCGCTCGCATATGCCTATGTCGATGACATTAACATCATCGGAAGGACACAACGGGCTGACGGTGAGGCGTTTTTTGAGCATCGAGAACGAATCGGCTAAGATGGGTCTTGCTAACAATGAGGGAAAGACAAAGTATATGCTGTCCACCACAACACCGACGTCTTGGACAGAACATCCCTATAGACAGCTATAACTTCGAAGTAGTGAAAGACTTCGTCTACCTAGGCTTCGAAGTTACCTCAAGCAATGACACCACCGTGGAGATAAAACGAAGGTTCACCCTCGCCAATTGCCGTGTCTTTGAGCTTCAAAGACAATTGAGGAATAAGACCCCCTCTCGAAGAACCAAGATATCTCTATACAAGAGCTTGACAGGTCCAGTCCTGTTGTATGGCGCAGAAGCATGGGCAGTAACTAATGCGGACGAGGAAATTATTGGTTGATTCGAAAGGAAAGTCCTTCGTAAAGGGTGGTTACATTTTAAGGGCCAATGTTGAATGTGAACAACACCTAAACGTCAAGTTTTTTTCTGCATTTTATTTGACATTTCTTAATTTCAGACTAACTCAATTTTAACCATGGAAAGATACACAATCGAGCAACGCGTTAAAGTTATTCAGGCTTATTATGAAAATGGCCGTTCAAATCAAAATGCATATCGTGCACTTCGTGATTTTTTCGGTCAATTAAATCGTACAATCGGAAAAATCGTGCAAAAATTTGAGCAAACCGGGTCTGTAGGAGACGTGAAAACACCAGTGCATGCTCGTACAGCTCGTACTACAGAAAATATTGCTGTTGTTCGCGATAGTGTGGCTGAAGAGCCGTCCACTTCAACTCGTTGTCGTGCCCTACAATTGCAACTCTCACGCTCGTCATTGATGAACTTTATGCATAAAGACTTGCATTTACACGCTTACAAGGTGCAATTGACTCAAGAACTAAAGCCTCTTGACCATTTCAAGCGTCGTCAATGGTCAGAATGGTGGCAACAAATGGCAACAGTGGATGATCAATTTTCGAAGAAAATCATCGTCAGTGATGAGGCACATTTTCACCTCAGTGGATTCGTCAATAAGCAGAATTGCCGCATTTGAGCGAATGATAATCCAAGAGTGATTGTCGAAAAACCAATGCACCCACAAAGAGTGGCTGTTTGGTGCGGTTTATGGGCTGGAGGCATCATCGAGCCGTATTTTTTCCAAAATGAGGCCGGTCAGACAGTTACTGTGAATGGTGTTCACTATCGTGAAATAATAACGAACTTCTTATGGCCCGAATTGGAAGATATGAATGTGGACTATATGTGGTTTCAACAGGACGGTGCCACTTGCCGCACAGCTAACGAAACAATGGCTCTATTGCGCGACAAATTCAATGGCCGTGTTATCCCACGTGGTGGCGATGTCAATTCGCCGCCAAGATCATGTGATTTGACACCGTTGGTTTTTTTTTTGGGGTTATTTGAAAGAAAAGTACGTCGATAAGCCAGCAACAATTCAAGAGCTAAAGGATGAGATAATTCGGCACATTAACGGCATAGAACCTCAATTATGCTTCAGCGTCATCGAAAATGTAAATCATCGGATGGAGGTGTGACGCCGCGGCGGCCATTTGGCCGATATATTGTCCCATACATAACTGAACCATACCAATCTTATCATAATAAACAGAAATGGCAATAATTTCCTGAATAATTTGTGTTTTATTCAAAATCAACATTGGCCCTTAAAATTTAACTGCCCTTTATTAGCTTATGTACTGACAGTGATTGGAGGAGGAGACTGAACGTGTGTACAGCGATATCGGTCTAGACAAACGAGTTCGAGTCTCTCGTCTTAGAGGGCAAGGTCATGTTGAGCGAGTGGACAAAAATGCTCCGGCCCGGAAAATCTTAGGCTCCAACGCCGGAGAATAACGCCGTAACGGAAGACCTCGCGTTCGATGGCGTAGGGAGCCTCAATCAACTGAACGTGCGTAGCTGGAAGCAACTAGTACAAGACCGTATTAGTTGAAGAGGCATACTGGCTGAGACCCACGTCCACCACGGACTGTAGCGCCAGCCAAAGAAGAGCAAGAAGGTGAGAGTAGGATTTCGTTGACTGGGGCTGATTGCAGACGCTGTATCAATGCTTTGAATTCCAAGCAAAGTTATGACTGACTGACTTTTTACCGAGACCTGAATAAACACCAGATCCCACCAGAGGGCTTCATTAAAACAACTCACAAACATTTGATTTAAAAATCTGAATAATCCACCACCAGAGTCATCAATTGCGTTACGCTTTCCTGTTGGCAAAGCAAACTGAAAGCGATCTGCAGTCTAAACCCATCAAGCATCAGCCACAGCTGCGCCATCATTAAGTGCAAACAATTGAGTAGAAAGGAGCATTAAGACCTCAAACGCATTGCCATGAACACGTCACGAAGTCGAAGGCGAGTTGAAGTTCTCCACCGCGCGCCACCACTCGATCCAATTTGATACGGTCAGTCAAGATCGATAGCCTGTCATTACCGCACACAATCAAAGCAAGCAGCAAGCAGCAAGCACCTTCCAAACAGCTTGCAAGCACCAGTCAAGCCCCATTTTCAGTCTAGCTACCGAAATAATTTGATTCCCCTCAAATGACCGCCATTACGGGGCCCCATCCACCGCGGCCATTAGCAAATAAGTGAACAATTTTAATTTCCGAAAGCAAATTAAACCGATTACCAAACTAAACAACCGAAATGCAATCACCATGCAATGCCGCAGAGTGCCGCAACGGCCAGCCAATTATTGCCTTGATTTGGGGTTTATCAGATAGAGAGAGAGAGAGAAAGATGGAGAGAGAGGAAATCCCCATCATCAGCACCAACACCAGCACGATCAGCGTCGCAATCGGCCATCAGGTAACGCAACCGTCGACGAGGTGAGAAAATCACTTGAACCGAGAAACGATCTCGCACCGCCGCGCCGCTGCGGCAGCGACCGCAGAGACCGACAAATTTTCCGAGACTCTCTGTTTCCACTTCAGCAAACATCGATCACCTCTGGAATTAATGATTGGAGGCCAGGCCACTGTTGGGGATGATGCGCGACCGACTAGTCGTTCCCATCTAACACACGCTATGCACGGCGGCGGCCCACTGCTGTGACTGTGTACCTGGCTGCGGAGATGCGGACCGCGGAGGATCAGGCAAAAGAAAGCCAAAGCCGAATGGACGGACAGACAGACTGGTGCTCTGGATGCTGTGTCTGCTGTGGCTGGTGGTGTGTCGGCCAAGGTATTTTCGTTTCTGATGTCGATGAACGTAATTGGATGGCAGATCGGCGCGGCGGCGGCTGTGCGGTTCGCTTTGAGAGCTTCGAGAGGTGCCACGAAATAGCAGGGTGCCTAAAATAGCCAATTATGTGCAGATCAATTTGGGGAATAATAACAAAGTGATACAAAGGCGTTCACACATTGATTTGAGCGAAATTACCGTGTGTTCTCGGGTGGGGGGGGATAGTTGCGGATGCGGACCATAGGGACGAGTTGAGACAAGGCATCCAATTTTGTAATTGAGCTGCGAGCTTCGAGATACAGTAGCCGGCAAGGAATAGTAAAGCAGTTGCACGTAGTCTTTGGCGTGGATGTGGCCTAGACTGATCAAAGACTGCGAGGGGATTTTATTGTCTCTGGGCTGATTTGCGAAACAGAGAGCGACTTTCTTCTCACTTCTGGTGAATTCAGGCGTTTTAACAATCGCTGACTATTTAGGAAGGATAGTCTGAATTTGCTTCAAAAGAGGACCGAATTTGTGTTCTGGGAAACATCTGAATTCAACACTCTCCCCCCAAATTGCTGCCATCAGCACTGCTTTGAGCATATCTTTTAGGGTTCAGGGTTGAGACGTTGTTCGAAATTGGAGCGGAATTGAGTTTGTTGGGTTTTACACCCGAAAGCTGAATGGCTCAACCGAAATAAGATTAACTTGTTACGAAAGGTCTTTTTCAAAATTTTCGAAATATTTTGAGAAATCCTTGATCCTTCCGCTTCATTTCAAAAATGAGAGGTGAACTAACTGACTCTGCTTAACTAATTGATGCAAGTGTTTGAAGATGCCTAGACGATCATATCGAGCGCCAAAGGTGACCGCTTAGACCTTAATCCACGTTGAAGACTATAAACCTTCGTGTCCACCATATGATCAACAGAAGAGAGCTGTTGGTAAGCCCAAGTAAGTAAATGTAAAAACTCTGCACATACATATCAATTTATTAAATAATGTTTTGATGGCAGATGAAGCGCATTTCTATTTTAGTGACAAGCACAACTGCAAATTGTTGGACTCCGAAAATCCAACAAACCAGCATCAGTTGAATTTTTTTGTGCGGATTAAGGCCAATATAATTGTCGGCCTATATTTCTTCGAGAATGAGAATGAAGCCCCGAAAAACGTTTATGTACAGAAAAATGATCGCAACTTTCTGCGGCCAATAATAGCGGAGTAGTATCCTAAGTTGTGGTTCTAACAAGATAAAGATAGAAACCGAATATTCCACTCAAACTGAACGAAAACAGACGCAGTATTAACTGTTGGTGGAAAGAAAATTTTAGAAATGTTAGCGATGAGTGAAGTTAAGGTGTTGGAAGTGATAGGCCATCATCGAGATTCCGAGAGCATTTTAGACGTAAATCCTTCAGTATTAAATAGGATTTTAATCATCAGATCCATATCTTTCGAGTCATAGCACAGCGCTCCAAAGAAAAAATTAACCCCCTCCCCTTAAGAATGTATTGTCATGTTTAAGGCTCCCGAAGTACGAGTAGCAACAATGACAGCAACTAACTTCAAGTCAAGAAAAAAACATAAATTAAATCAACAAATACACAATTATAAAAATTTTGCTAATCTTTTATTTACGTTTTACTTACAAATAATGAGTGTGATGATGGACTTATAATGTGTTAGTTTCATCAAAATATCTTGGGACTTAGTTAATATAATGGGCTGTGGTAAAAGAACTCTACTGTCATTTCTGAACACATTGGTTCAGAGGTCTTTTAGTTAGAGACGTTTGCTTCAATTCGGTTTATGGAGGATGGATGGCGTGGGCTATACGCCCCCTATCGATAACCACATATGGCTCTGGGTTTTAAAAACTAGATAGAATTACTTTTTTTCCTTCACCGAATAGAAAAATTCATAGTTGAGCTATCCCCAGCTCAACGGGAATAAAGTTCCGATAGATGTGGAAAATAACACACTGCGAGTCGTTTGTTCAAGAGAAAGCTTCACAGATTATTTATTTTTCGTCAGAATTCAAACTTGTCAAACTGTACTTTTAAGGATCGATTCATTGTCGGGTGCTTGAAGTATTTGGCGGAAAAGTAGGCGGTACGAATCAGTACCCTCAGATATAGTGAGTGAACTTTCAAAGTGAACGGACGTAAGCATCGACGAAAGCAGTAGCGCAGTAATAGGATGTGCAAACTATATCCATTTCATATGCGATGATTGCATGATGTACATCAAGAACCTCGATTTGGTGGTAAGGGACATGCAGGAAAGCGTCAACTGGAACACCAGTTTCATAAATCTGTATAAGGACGAATTCGAGAATTCAAATGAAATTAAGACTCTCTTACAAGCAATCGAGATCCGGTATGGAGAAAGACTAGATGAGATGAAAATTGCGCAAGAAATATGTGAAGAAGCCATTGGGGAAATATCGAAAGCAACATGACTCAGAATTTCACCGATAAAAGTGGTAAACAGCGTACCGAAATAAAGTCCAGTAAATACACTATTTTAAGCGAAATTAAAAATATACTAAGTAACCAACAAAATAAAACACGAACAAAAATATGCTGAAATTGTCAAAAACATAAACAAAGAAAAAGTGCTGCTAAAATTAAAAAAAGGGTTGCCAATAATTGTTAAACCAAAAGTAAAGCAAAATATTACCAAAACCAAAGAAGATCTGAATCAAAAAAAAATTTAATTTTTCAATTATAGAAATTAAACAAAATAAATTAAATATTGGATAGGAGCAGTGCAAGGTATTTGATGGAATGGACGTCATGAGATGCTTTAAATGCAAAGTTTTAACAGTGTCTGACATTTACTTTTAGTATATAATTTCGTGTAAGAGTTGACTGGAACTACGCTGTACAAGGTTGTGGATCACTGCTGCCAGCGTTGTCACCAGCATTTGACCAAATACGCGAGTAATGATGGCTTCCAAATCCTGGATTGAAGTGTTGTGGACGAAGTGTTTTATCAGGATGTGGTCTATTCCATTCCCAAAAACTCGAATTTGCTGATGGTTAAGGCAAAAACGCCCTCAGTTGGTCAATGATGCTCACCATATGTAGCTTGAAAATCATTTTTCACAGATCGCTGTTTTTCGCAACACAGCTGAATAATTTGGAGACGTTGTTGAGGTGTGAGTGATGATTATGCTGACTTGTCAAACAATACTGAATAAGAATAACGTCACACTCTGTCGCCAACTAGGCGAGATCTATGAAAAATAAAAACCATTGAAAAAAATCAAGTCTAAATGAATCATACGTTAAAATAGTCTTAAACTACGGGTAAGCGTGTTACACATACCCCATGTTCCAGAAGAAATGACAGCACCAGCTGGGGAGAGAAGGAGCTGAGCCGCAAACAGGACAAGGAACAACATTCCAAACCACCCGTGAGTTACTAGCACCAATCAATGCAATCAGATGCAATTATGTCCAGCAACCATTTCGCTCTCGTTGGAACCAAAAGCTATCTGCTTCGTCTGCTTCCTCCAACTCAAATAGATTGCTGCTAAGTGGAGTGTACAGGTCCTAAACAAAGGAATGCACGAAGGCACTGCTGTCCACTTCATTAGCCATTCTGCCTTCAAGTCACTGTTCAGGATAAACAAGAGTTGTTTCTCCTAAATGGCCCGCAAATAACCGCTTTGATTGCCCGTAATTGAATCGCAATCTCCCACCGCACACTACTCCATTTTTCGTTTTCTCCTTAAATTACATGTTTGTTATCCTTGTTCAATATTGAATATCCCAGGTGTACGTACGCGAACCCCCACCCCACCCCCAAACGGCACATAATTGCACCAGCAATTGCCTCCGTCAGGACAGGACGAGCTCCTTGGAAAATCAATAGGAAAATCTCTTCAAAACCAAACACACGCGAATGGGTGGGTGGGGGTGGTGGGTGTTAGTGCCACCCACCCGGTTGGGTGCTCCGCGGCAATCCTTTTCCCGGCGCACAATTTCAAGTCAAACAAAATGAAAAACTGTTTACATAATTAATTTGCCAGCAAAAAGGAACAGTCGCAACATGGACGGACGACCTGAGGCTCGGCCGAGGCTGCCGGCGACCGCTGAACCTTCCCACCGCCTTAGAGGCTCGAATTTCAAAACATATTCAAAGGCTGAGGGCGGAGTAAGAGCGTGAATACATTTGCATATCGTGCCGGGGTAGGGGACCGGATTAAGTGCTTTGTTGCATGTCCTCTTGGCATTTTCGTAGACACGACGGTGAGGGCAACGCTGCGGCGGTGGCAACATCGATGTCGGCTAAGTGTTGTAATAAATTATCCTTGCATTATGTGTATCCTTATGAGAGATACATATGCCCTCTGACCCGGGTACTAAGCATCAATTTAAACAACTTGTCAGAGCGCCACTTTTGAGGCGATGATTAACGCGCGCACGCGCACCCTCCCCCGTTTGTGAAACACCAGCCGGGAAGCAGGCGCGACTCAGGGGGGAGAGTTTGAATTCGAGAATTAATTGCGAGGAGGCACACTGAACGAAATACTCAAACAAAATGCGATATTGTAATTTTAAGCGTTATCCTGTTTATTTGTGGTCCGGTGTGGATTACTGGGCTTGGGTGGGGGGCGAATCATTTCTCCTTAATATTTGAAAATTATTTGATGGTCGCACGCGATGGCACGGAGCGCCTGGGTGCAGACTGAAGGTGGACTTTGCAGAAGTACTCACTTCCTGTGGGATATTTGAGCCCTGGAGATACTCAAACAATAAACAATGTAAGTGCGGGGCGATTAGCGTCGGAGCGGATTTTCCTAACGGAGACTCATAATTGCAGTCGGTCGTTGCTCTGGGTCATTGAGAGGTGCTTCTGTGTTGGGTGTGATTTTCGGTTTGCACTGAACTGTGTGGATAGACTAGAGGGGGGAGGAGGATAGAGAGTTACAACGAATGCGGATAAAGAAGCCTTTGTCAGACGTCTTCGGCACAAGTTGAGTGACGTAATTATTGAACTACTTTCGAAATAACACACGCCGCACAGAGGAAGAATCTTTGTCTCTTATTTACTTCTCAGGATAGCGAGCCGTGGAGGTTCTGCGCCTGAACTATGGCTATATGCCTATCTATATCGGAGATTCCGTCTCACTCTTCTTCTCGAACCAGGAGGTTGGGTTTTCATTTCGGATCCTCTTGGCTGGAGCCTTGCTTTTCATGCGTCTGATGTGGCGGAACCAGTGCGGTTGACGGGTTTTTGCCCCCTCGGACTACGACGACATCTTGATAGAGCTTGGGGTTCCTCCTCCATTCACTACACTCCATTTTATAAACAGAAGTGCCAAGAATTCAGAAATAATCCAAAAGAGACGTGGAAGTTAATAAACTCAATATTGGGAAAAGTGAAAAGCAATCTGGACGAAACATTAAGAAAAAACTTCGCAAAACCAGACAGACTTTAAAGACCTTGCTGACAGGTTCGCAACCACAATGTCATCCGAACTAATCAATATTGTGCATGAATGCAACCAAAAAAACATTCGTTGGTTATGTAAACAGCAGACAGAACTCAATGTATGTAAATGGAGTATCAATACGAAAGGTTAAAAATGTACTTAGTTCATTCAAATGCAATAAATCCGCGAGTGTAGATGAGATTAGACCGAAAGACCTGAAGATTAATGAAGAAAATTCTTGCACCAACGATAACGAAGCTAATAAACATGAGTATAGACCAAGCATGGCCCGTGGCGTTGTGGATATGTGCGCCGACTCCTACGCACTTGGACCTACTTGTCTAGGTTCGATTCCTGGTACGACAAGAAATACTTTTCACGGCCGCACCTCTTCCGAGTCACTGACAATGCTCAAGGAGTATAACTGTCTAGAAAAAGCTTCTCAAACTTGGCCGTTCGGAGTCGGCATAAAACTGTAGGTCCCTTCCACTCTTGATAGAACAATAGCACGCACAGCACGAGTGGTTGCTGGGAAGCTCTAGGCCCTGGCCCTTTACGGGTTGTAGCACCACCCATATTATTATATTATTATTATATAGACCAAGCATTATTCCCGAATTTGCTAAAAATGTCTATAGTTCGACCAATATACAAGAGTGGGAAAAATAATGAAGTCACAAATTACAGACCTATTACCTGTGGTCGACAAAATTATGGAAGAACTACTGGCAAAAATGTTATACGAATATGTCGAAAAATACCAAATCCTGAACAAACACCAAATTTGGATTCCGCAAAAACAAAAGTATCAACCGATTGATAGAAGACTTTGCAAACGAAATCTATGAAAGCTTAGATAAAAACCACAACTCACTGGTCTTATTCATTGACTTTAAGAAAGCGTTTGATACATTAAGTCACAAGCAAATTCTGAGACAATGGGAAAAGATAGGTATAAGAGAGGGCATTTTGTGTGGCGTGGTTTGAGAGTTATCTATGTAGTAGGTCATTCGAAGTTAAAATTGGTAGCTACTACAGCGAAGACAAAAAAGTATCATATGGTGTCCCAGAGGGATCAAAACTGGGACCGCTTTTATTTATTATTTACGTCAACGGTCTAATGTCAGTGCTAAAGTATAGTACGGGATAAGCGTGTGCAGACGACACAGCGATAGTAATTAGCCATAGGATCGTAGACGAAGCGTTAAAAATGTTGCAATTAGATTTTAATGGAGTTGCAGCTTGGTGTCACGACCATGGATTAATAATCAACGCACTGAAGACAAAGGTAATGCATATTCGTCCACCGCATATCCCAGAAACGAAACTAAAGATACAAATGCATGACTCAGATTGCTTGCACAAATGTGGTAATAATGAACGTAAAGGGTGATTTTTGCTTGCTATTAGCCATTATCTTTTTGGCAACACAGGCTTAAACAGCTGACGCACGTTTCGTGTTTTGTTTCACTGTCAAACATCTTCAGTTTGGTCTATAATTTAACCATGGATCGTCTTACAAACGAACAACGCTTGCAAATTATTGAATTTTATTATCAAAATGCGTGCTCTGTTAAGAAGGTACATCGCGCGCTTCTTCCATTTTATGGTCAGAAGCTGATTTTTGGCTCAATGGGTACGTAAATAAGCAGAATTGTCGATTTTGGAGTGAATATCAGCCAGAAGCGTTGCAAGAGCTACCAATGCAACCAGAAAAAGTCACAGTTTGGTGCACTTCTTCAAAGATGATGCGAATCGTAGCGTAACTGTGAATGGTGAGCGCTACCGTGAGATGATATCCAACTTTTTTTTGCCCAAAATGCAAGAGCTTGACTTGCATGACATGTGGTTTCAACAAGACGGTGCCACATGTCACACAGCACGGGCAACAATTGACTTTCGAGGGGCGAGTTCGGTGAACATTTTATTTCACGTCCGGGACCGGTCAATTGGCCGCCTAGAATGTGCGTTGTTAAGCTCATGCTATGTTAAAGCTCATGTCTATACAGACAAGCTCGCTTCAATTGACGCATTGGAAGACAACATTGAAGCATTTATTCGTGAGATACCGGCCGAAATGTTGGAAAGAGTATGTCAAAATTGGACTAAGCGGATGGACCATTTGAGGCGCAGTCAAGGTCAACATTTGCATGAAATAATCTTCAAACATTAAATTATATGGACCGTACTATCGATTCAAACAAAGATTTCATGCATTTTTCTGAATTTTATGCGTTTTTTTTTTTAAAAAACTTTCCTATAGCTTTTAAAAAATCACCCTTTACCTTGGGCTCATGTCACTGCAAGAGTGGATGAAGTGGGTCAAGGTGAATCCTGTGCAAGAGTCACTGCTAACATACCTAAACAAGAAAGAAATCAGCACTACTCTACAGATTGTGTTGGAGGAGCCCACAACGGCAACGATTTTCGTAATCCAGTCCATTTAAAGGGGCAATCAGTTATTTTTTCATTCATGAAATTAACATTATTCAATTTATGTTAGAACTCCAGACGAGTCTGGCGAGCATTTTTCTCGCTCGTCTTTTAAGGAAGACCAGATGTAGATAACCTTAAGTAGTTTGTTCTACTGCCCGGAACTGAATTGATTTATATCTGTACTTATTTATTTATTAATTTTGTTAGTGCAGCATGCGACTGACTGAATGTGAGAGTTGCGTGTCTTTTGGAAATTTCACCAGTATGAACTGCCAACGAATTCAAGAGTTCTTGAATTGCATCCATGGATGCGCAACGAATATGTGCGTCAAATGCTGCAGACTCACATGACTTAAGTCAGTTAAAATTAATTAGTAGACAATTAGACGGTAGGTGACCGCATCTTAAGAATAAACTACACGTCTTCCGAAAACAAAATGAATTGCTGTTTAATTTGTGGATGCAATTATTTTTCCTAACGCGGGAATTTCTATTTCAATTGCAATTTTTTTTTTAATGAATGTGGGTAGTCATTCTGCTGCAGCGTCAAGCACTGGAAATGGGCATGTTCAGCACTTATGCAAGACTTACAAAATGGACAGGAAACTAAACTGGAAACTCAACTCAATGGAAAGAGTCAAGAAGGCAGCCTGTGCCCTATATCTGAGCAACAGGATATTCGGCAAAAAGTGGGGCCCAAACTCAAAGACAATTCTGGGGATGTACACAGCGATTGTAAGGCCAATCTTGACATACGGCAGCGTGGTATGGTGGCAGGCCGCCCTGAAATCCACCAACCTCAGTCTGCTCACTAGAATACAGAGACTAGCATGTCTTGGAGTCACAGGTGCTATTTCCAATACCCCGACCGCGGGCATAGAGGTACTGTTAAACCTACTCCCACTTGACCTCTACATGCAAGCTAACGCTGCTAAGAGTGCCATTAGAAGCATTCAATCAAAATGCTGGCTCTCTAGTCCCATTGGACATGCTAGTATACTGAATAGACTACAAATAGAACAGTCCGTAAGTGACTCGACCTCGACTTTGAAATACGCTTCGGATGTTATTTTCGGACGAGGGAGGAGTGGACCCCACAGAACCCATCAATAATTCGGGCATCCAAGTATACACTGATGGATCGAAGATGCAGACAGGCACAGGTACGGGCATTTTCTCCGAATTGTTAAACGTGCACTGCTCTATCAGGATTCCTCAATATGGCTGTGCTTTTCAAGCGGGGTCCTGGCAGTCAAAGAAGCTGCCAGAATGATAACAATGTTGGAAATACCACCAGCTGATATTACCATTCTAATTGACAGTCGAGCGACCATAAAAGCAATTTCGGCGATAGAAATCAAGTCTAAGCTGGCACAGCGAAGCTAAGCACCGATTCCGAAGAGCTGGGCAGTGGCAGGGCAGATGTCGGATCGTTCGGTCTCTTCCTCGTCGCCGCAGTTCCGGCAGAGATCATTTCCAGAGCATTGCTCCGATGGGGCAGTGTCCCGTGATCATAGTCTAACACCAGAAGCTTATTTCTTTTTTGGATTGTGTCGCTTATGGTCCGGTATAATGCACTGATCGGTGGTCGCAGTGATGTGTCCATTGCGGTAATGTTCATTTCAGACACTTATCTGGCAAGTTTGTCCGTTCTCTCGTTGCCGGCTATTGAGCTGCTGCTCGGGACCCAGCAGAGTTTGACCTTGTAGTGGCTGATGGCTCTTAATGAGCATAACAGCCTTTGATCTCATTGTACAGAATCCTATTGACTTCAGTGCAGCCTGGCTGTCAACAAAGATGACAACGATCCAACATAAACGTCAACTACGAGGGGCGATCAATATATTCTCGGTATCGGGGTGAAGCTGCGGTTGTATATATAAATTGACTTATTTATCAAGTAATACTATTATTTTAGTGCATTCATCTAAAATTTCATATAAATGTGATTATTAATTCGCGTTTTAACTCCAGTTAAACAGAATACCCATTTATTGCCGACTTGAGTTCTTCATCATCCGAAAACCTTTTTCCACGAAGACATTTTTTCAAATCCGGAAACAGGAAATAATCACTAGGGGCAAGGTCTGGACTATAGGTTGGGTGTTGGATTTCTTCGAAACCACAATCTCGCGCAGCAGCCTTGGAAACTCGCGCCGTGTGAAGAGGAGCGTTGTCATGAAGAAGCAACACGACCGCTGCGAGTTTACCCCGTCTTTTCTTTTTGCAAAAGTCGTTTCTTTATGCAAAGTGGAAGCGTAGGATGTGGCGTTAATGGTTTCACCTTTTGTTTTTGCACTCAATGAGCAAGATTCCCTTTGAGTCCCAAAAAACTGTGGCCATGAGCTTCCTGGCCGACGGAGCGACTTTGAACTTCTTCGGGGGGTCTGTTCCTTTTTGATGCCACTGCATGTACTCTTGTTTGCTTTCAGGGTCATAGTGGTGGACCCATGTTTCGTCACCAGTAACAAGTCGATTCATAACACCGTCCGCGTTCTCACTACACATTTCCAAAAGCTCTCTACAGCATGCGACTCTCACTTTTTTCAGAGGCGCTGTGAGCATTCGTTACACCCACCTTGCACTGATCTTTGAAAGGTTATGATGGTCATGAAGAATGGTGTGAATGGTACCAATTGAAAGCGTGGTGATCTCTGCCATCATTTTCACCTTTATTCGGGCATCCTCAAGAACAAGTTTTTCGACTTCTTTGATGCTTTCTCCCGTACAAGCAGTAGTAGAATATATTGAACGCCCCGCGGAAGAAACACGTAACCAGCATACCAATGGGCGCTGAAACGCAAAAAAAGGGCAGCAATGGACGAGTGCCGGTCGGAAAATAAGCTTCTACGCCAAAAGAAAAGTTACCTCGCAAAATGCTAACTCAAAGATATCTAGGAGTTCAGGGAAACACAAAGAAAACGCACCATTTGTAACAGAAAGCCAACAATTTGGCCGCAGGCTTTGCGAAAGCACTCAGATGTAAGATACTCTCAACATATGCCTCATTCACACAAGTTCTACAGAAGCTATTCATGAAATCATTCCATGGCTCCTAGCCTAATGGCACCCACCATGATGTCAAACTTGTGTCTGCTTAGGTATTGTATCATTTAGGGGCTAGAAAGGAGTAGAGTTGCTTCGCGTCAACCTCATTTCTATATGGCCTGACTTTCTAATACCTTTACTGACAAGGGTGGAGCCATAGTATTTTAAAAATTGGGCTCTAGCTCGTCCTACGTGGCTTGTTGGCCCAAGATGGCGGCGGCAAAATTGATGAACACTGGTCGTGAGATGATCTCCTTTACAACTTTCAGCGTTGCGTCGCTTGTATGTCGTGTCGCGCCGTCATTGTGGAACCTGAATGCGGATTTATCGATGTTGTTGAGGTCAGACACACAGTCGGTGAGCATTGCTCTATACCTGAGATCATTGACGTTAACGGTGACTACTTCCTCAATCCCTGCAACCTATTTGTGCTTCAATAATGGCAATTTTGCTTGCTGCGTGTTCGAGAAGATTTTTTTTCAATCAAAAACCGTGTCTTCGGTTTTCTGCGCCCGATTTTCAAAATCCGCCGCGTTGTTTACTTCTCTGCCTTATACTGATGTAGAGTAAAATCCAACGCCCGGGTTGACTCTCTCGGGATGCCTTATTCTGCCGAATGGAGACTACGGTCCAAAAGAATGCATTCTCATCGGCCCTCAGGGAGAGGCCATACGGTCACGCTAACGAATTGGTCTAACGAAGTCTATCTACCACCATCCAAGAGTGATTGTCGAAAAACCAATGCACCCACAAAGAGTGACTGTTTGGTGCGGTTTATGGGCTGGCGGCATCACCGGGCCGTATTTTTTTCCAAAATGAGGCCGGTCAGGCAGTTATTGTGAATGGTGTTCGCTATCGTGAAATGACAACGAACTTTTTATGGCCCGAATTGGAAGATATGAAGGGGGACGATATGTGGTTTCAACAGGACGGTGCCACTTGCCACACAGCTAACGAACTAATGGAGCTTTTGCGCGACAAATTCAATGGCCGTGTTATCTCACGTGGTGGCGATGTCAATTGGCCGCCAAGATCATGTGATTTGACACCGTTGGTTTTTTTTCTTTGGGGTTATTTGAAAGAAAAGTACGTCGATAAGCCAGCAACAATTCAAGAGCTAAAGGATGAGATAATTCGGCACATTAACGGCATAGAACCTCAATTATGCTTCAGCGTCATCGAAAATTTGGACCATCGGATGGAGGTGTGCCGCCGAGGTCGCGGCTGCCATTTGGCCGATATTTTGTTCCATACACAATTGAACCATACCAATATTATTATAATAAAAAGAAATAACAATAATTGCCTAAACAATTTGTGTTTTATTCAAAATCAACATCGGTCCTTACAATTTAACCACCCTTTAGTATGCAAGGTAATGAAAAGGCAGGTTCGGAGTTGCAAGAATCTCTAGCCACCTCATAAGGAAGCAACTAGAGGACGTAGTCCTACATAGAGCCAGAGCTCGATGGCTCAGCCTGAGTACAGCGGCGGCTCTATGGTCCATGCTGAGCAAAAAGAGATCAACACTATTGATCGGTCTTAACCACAAGGATGTACGTATGCTAATGGGAGTCCTTACCGGGCCCCGGGTACACATACTTTGCGTCTGAACCTACCGCTCAACGACTGCAGAGTTGAAGAAGAAATAGAATCTATCGAACATCCAAAGAAAATGATTGAGTTCCTGGGTAAACACTTAATCGTAGAGCTCAAGGACCTAAGCCGTGTCGAACTGAAAAGTCTCATTAGATTCATATGTGGAACTGGGTGGTTTTAGGACTAAAATAGGTCTCACGGTGGGAAATTATTCCAAACTAGGGCACAACGGATCCAACAACTTGGTCTAAGTGAAGAGCCAACAGGGCAACCTATCACCTACCCACCTACCTTAATGAATATTTTGACAGCTGAATGTCCATTGGTAACTGCGACAGCTGTTGAAATAAACTATCTGGGCACCCTTTAGGAAAGTCCGTCGCCTTATTCGCTGAGGGTTCTCTCCGAATACTTACGAGTTCTCTCTCTATCTATGGACTATGTCCCCTCTCGATCGAGATGGCGCACACTAGTGGAGTAGGACCTCAACCAAACTTGGTGTGAGCAACTGGAGGCAGCTGCAGAAAGATCGTGCTGGCTGGATAGACTTGTTGGTTGATGCCCGGACTGTAGCGCCAAACAAAGTAGAAAAAGATGTCACCTAAAGGTTACCTTCTTCAAAGTTGTGCATTCTTTGCAGGGCTATAGCTTACCTCAGTGGCTCAACCTGCGCATCGATCCCACCTACAAACAAAATAAATGAAACAACATTTCTTTCCATTCTGGTTTGAATTCAATTTAAAATCATTTATTTTATTAGTACTAGGAATTTCGTCGAACTTAAAATATATTACACTCGTTACTCCTTAAAAAATAATAGGACGACACATTTAGGCCTTTATTCGTTACTTTTTCTGCTTCTTGTTTTCCAATTGAAATCGCAACGCATACCCTTTACATCGAATGCTGTAGGCTACCTCGGTCTAGGTTTTAAATTTTGAATACATAGGTCAAGGAATAAATATAAATTACCGTCATATTGACGTCAATCACAAGGTGTACACAATTAGAACATCGAGAGAAGTTTAAAATTGAAAATTTACATAAAACATAAAAACCATAAAATCATATTTCACATCTAATTGGATATAATATATTCTTTTTTCTTTTTCTTTTTCTAAATTTATTTTGGCACATCTATACATATTTGTGGTGACATTAAGTTAAATAGCTTAAGCTTATACATATTGGAACATAAACAACAACGTATACTACACGAACTCATGGTTATTCTTTTTTTTCGTTTTTGTTTTTTACACATTTTCATATCGGGGCGTTTCGTAGGACTCATGTGGGCTGTGGGTGTTTTGTGGAATTTAAACGAAATTTGCATTTTTTTTTCCCAAGGCAAACGAAGTGTGGGTGAGGTCGTAAATCACTTGCCTTAAGGAAATTATAGACGTTTGCATGCCTTCGGGGGACAATTTGGAATTTTTTTTTGTTTCTTTCGTGAAACTCTATACTCTACACTTAAACACTTAACGTGGTGGCAACTGGTTGTGGGTGAGTTAGTTTGGGGTATCCAAAAGGAAGAGAAACAAAATTGGCAAGTGAGGCAGTCAATCAAAGCTTTTGGAGGAGTCTTTGGGAGTTAGTATAAATTTCAAATAAACTACTAAAAAAATCCAATCACTGTTGAGCAGCATTTTCAACGCAAAAATTATCCAAATTGAATGAATGTCACACACTTGGTGCATGCTGCTTAGCATGTACATCATCATAGGCGTCATGGACTCCTTTGTACGTTCTCATGACCCTCATCCATAAAGCCGACGAACAAATCTTCGATTGGACATCAAATCAGTAATCAGTCAGAAATACCCTCTCCATCCATCAACTGCTTCATAACGATGCCAGATCCAGCTCTTTTCTCTACACCGGCACAAGAGGACAAAAAAACAGAGCATAGCATCTCTCAAAGTAGCATACCGAGGCTAAGAAATGAAGACCCTTTCAGCGATTTTTCAAGCAATTAAAAGACACTGCCTTCATTGTCATCTGTTGCATGGTAAAATTTGACTTTCTTTCTGGTTAAAATACAACACAATTGCAACAAAATTTGGGTCATCACAGTCAAATGCTTTCCAGAAGTCGAGTAAAGCAAAGTAAGGTCGTTTTGTCTACGTCAACAGCTCTTCGTCTGTCGTGAGTTACTTTTTAATAAGTCTGTGAGACAGCTGCTACTTGGGCTTAAGAAATTGTGTACCTCCACGTGGTCTTCGATGACTCAACTTACGATAGACTCAACCAACCTCTTTTGACAAAAAAAAAGGAGAAGCAAATGGATTTGTTTCCTAAGAAACTGGGATAGTTTGAACTTTCTTCCAAAGTGTGAGAAAAGTCGACGTCATGATTAATGTGCATGGTACGGGAAAGCATCGTGGGCAACACTTAAATACAGTCATTCATTGGACCGATGACAAAATGTCACTATGCCCAACTTAAGCTTCGGTTGTCAGCTCTATCTAGGCTTCGCAATAACGCCTCAAAATGACTTCACCATGGAGATTCAGTATTTCTTGACAATCACTGTCTCATTGTGCCTCTGTTGCTCTCTTTCGCAAGACCAATTTGTCAGTGGCGGCTGTGAACTATTGTGAAGTTGGAAGGTTCCTTCCCTGGAGATGTCATACGGACGATGATTTATGAATTCAACGGCTAAGCTGGACCTTGGCCCGAATGGTGGCCTAAATCTTTTTATGCGGAGACTAAAGGCGTTGCGATCAAGTCGAAGTGAATAGGCATGCAGTAGTTACACCAGTCAGAAGCTGCCTAAACTCATTACTTCCAAATCTCTTAAAAGCTATAGTTCTTGTTTTTGGTCAAGTCACGAAAGTAGTTTGAGCGCTTGGTTGCAGAAATTAATGAATAATGTCTACTGTGGGAATGTTCTTTCACGATTGGACGGGAGTAGTGACTTCGAATCCAAGTTTTGAAACAATTTATACTCTCTGAGCCAGTGACTCGAGAAAGGTGGTACCGGAAAAAGTTGCTCGTGTCGGGGATTGAAACTAGAACATCCAGCATAGTCGAGTCGACGCATCTAGCAACTATGCCACGGCAGCACTCTAAATTGACTAGAGCATGGACAAGATACATAGGAGAGGAGACACAGCTCTTGTCCAGTGAGTCTGTGCCCCAATGCGATGGCCGAACAGTGTAAACTGTCGATCGAAACAATAGACAGCGGCAACTCCAATTTTGAGTTACCAACGACTATCGTGGCAAGGGATCTAAAGCGAGATTTTAATTTCAAAAAGAAAATTGAACATGGATTTCTTACAGACATTAGGGAGCATGCGCTTGGTTTGTCTACATCCTGGAGAGTCATGCCACCTCCGGTTGTGGTCTCGAGAAGCCCAGCCATCGATGGAAGCCCTAACCGAGGACGCGGGTAGTCCTCTGATCCTTGTCTAGCAAGTTCATCGGCGATCTCATTTCCCGTGGTGGCCCGGGACCCAGACAAGTCTTATGGAATAGAACCTGCCGATCCAATTTAGAGAAGGCTTGCATTCTTGGACAGGAAGTGGTTGAGTAGGACCTTAATCACAGCTTGGCTGTCGCTACAGACACAAATACTTCGCCTCTTCCACCTGTTCTTCAAAATATAGTTCGTGGCCATTAGGATCGCATAGGTTTCCGCTTGGAAGACCGACGCAAATTTACCTAATGGTAAAAGCGCCAGCCATCCGTGAAGATTCGACTACATTCTTTTAATGGCTCATATTCTGGCCAGAGCCAGTCCTGATTGCAGGGGAAGTCGAATTTGTATGTGCGTCGCAGCTGGATTGCAGGCAGAGAATCAATGCTCAACTCAATTGTATACACTTCTGCAATTTGACTGTGTTTCATTTGATACTTAAAAACCAAGCGCTTGCTAAATCACCCTCTACACATTTTCAGGTCAAAGTCAGCGTTTTCAAACAGCACAAAGAATTCAGAGAAAGCGTTAAGGACAAACATCGCTTTGGAAGACCATCAGTTTCGGGAGAGATTCACTTTCAAGTCGATCGAATAGATTTACAAAAACAAACTAAAATTCTAAATGTTGTAGACATGTTCACCTTATTTTTGGAGCACAGAAGTCCACAGAATCATATAACATCGGAAGTCATACACAGAAAGAAGAAAATATGAAAATATGAGTACAATAAGAAAATCAGACCAATATACAGTGGTAACCAAGGATTAAGCAAGCACCTTGTGACTACTTCTTAGGACGATTAAAGCACCACGTTAATTGTTTGCGATCGGCAGCCACAATTTCGGGGTAGTAAAGGAGTTTGTCTACCTCGGGGCAAACGTGAACTCCACAAGCGACATCACAGTGGCGATCTGTCGTAGAATCGCCCTTGGCAACCGGTGCTACTTCGGTTTGTCGAAACAACTGGGCTCAAAACTCCTGACTCGAAGGACCAAAATCATGCTCTACAAAACTCTTATTTTGCCAGTCCTGCTCTATGGAACCGAAAGCTGGACGATAAGAAAAACTGCAGAGCTGATTCTTGGTACCTTCGAAAGAAAAATTCTACGTCGGTCATATGGTCCCGTCTGCGAGGAAGACGAATGGAGGAGAAGACATAACCGCGAGCCCTACGAGCTGTACCAGGATGTGGATGTAGTTCGAAAGTCAAAAATCCGTCGACTGCACTGGCTCGACCACATCGAGCGCATGGACAACAATGCTCCAGCAAAGAGGGTCTTTGAATCCGAGCCTACTGGTTCGAGAAGGACAGGAAGACCGAATCTCTGGGGTAAAATCGCGGATGCAAGACAACTTGGTCTTGATGACTGGAAGCAGCGTGCCCAGGACCGTCCACGATGGAAGGCAGCAATTGCTCAGGCTTGGACCCTTAATGGGTCGCCGGCCTGATAAGTAAGTAAGTAAGTAAGTTAATTGTTTGCTTCAATTCAAACTTAGGCGCTTAAGTTGTAGACTAGAGCTATGTGCCTTCATCAAGCATTCTTAGTAACACTGGGTGAAAAATTGGTAAGTAATCAACAAAAGTGTGGTCAGTGGTAGCCCGAAGTTGTGGGTATGTATGTTCGTCGACTCCTACGCAGTTGGACCTACCTGTCTAGGTTCCATTCCTGGGGTGGAATTGGCTATCGGATCGGATTTTTTGTGCACCTTAGCTTTTTCCAAGTTTATATCAACGTTCTCATTTTGCAAACACAGGACACGGTGGTCTATGGCCTAATCCAGAACATAACCATTCTCTGTACCAAATTTCATCCAAATCCGAACAGTCCTCTGGGAGCTACAGCTCCAGAAATATTGAATCATTCAACAAATTACTCGTGGATATCCTGATAAGGCTAGTAAAACCCGCAGGACAATAATCATCTGTTGATTGCGTCCGGATAAATCCATTTTAGAGTGGTTTTGTTCATATCAGTTCAGCTACCTCCCCTAGGGGATGTATATTCACTTTGGCATCCATAGGAAATCAACCCCTTTGACAACGACCGAGAATTCTTCGGAGGGTGTGAAAAATGTATAGCAACACTGCTGCAGTCAGTGACTAATAAAATTACAAATAAGTGAAGAAATTAACCGACAAACTTACGTGGACATTGTTAGATGGACTTGATTAAAAATCATATGCCATAGTTGACTTGAAAGAGAATGGCACAACATTGGTTGTGATCCAAATCGGGCGATTGGGGTGAGCGTAGATGAGGTGTCAAAGAGGACGTCAGCTCTCTTGATCTGTGGCAGCGATAAAAACCGGACAACTTATTCATTGACTATAGGCCATAAATCTGGGAGGAAGCTAGGAATATTGTCCTTTGATTTCCGATCTCTCGGTTTGCCTGAAAACCAAATTTCTTTCACCATCCAGGGTGGAGTGCAACTTGTTGCTCTGCATTGTCACTGAACTCTGTCTTAATGGCGCCATGACCACAGTCCGGGTCTGCATTTCTGCTGTCCCGACGTCTACATGTAAAATTCAAACGTGAAAATTCCGCTTGCCGATCATGAAGTAGTATAAACTAGAGCATACGAATGTACGTGAAATTAACCTGTGCGTGAATAATACTCAGTCACATAATTTGCCGTGAATTTAACATGACTTTGTGTAGGCAATAATTTCCACTTTGGTGAGGCAATCGATCGTCCTGGCGTATATGTTCGATGACTCCTTCGCACTTGAACCAATTTTCACGGTGCAACTACTTTCGAGTCATTGACAACGCACACAGAGAAAAAAAAAGCTTCTCAAACTCGTGCGATATGAACAGCAGGTAGAACATGAGTGGTTTCTATAGAAGCTAGGCTGGGACCTGGAATGGGATCTTACAGTCCGCTGGAATCAGGAATTGAACAGAGTCATGCGACGGCAGCTCTGAAGTCAATCTGAAGTCATTCCCAAGTTCATCCAAATCTGGACACGAAAGTAGTCGACGATAAAAATGCACACGATAAATTCGTTGAAGGATTAATTCAGCCAAATCTATGTACTCCTGTACAGTCTTAGAAAAACGCTTCTACTCCAACAACGAACAAAGAAACAATCAATCAATTTAACTTTCCTCTTGGTAAACCCGTCTTAGGCTTCCGTTTTTAGGGAGACACTTTATTCCTTACGAGTCGCTGTCCGCTGAATAATGCTCTGAACAGTGGTGGTTCATGAGATGAGTCCAATGCGATGGCCATAAGGAGACCCCGTGCGATGAGCTCGAGCACGAACTGATTTACTACGCCAATTAATCGAATTTCGCTGCAATGACTGCTGAAAAAGTACTCTAGGTTAGTGAAAAACGTAACTAAGTGACTTCCTGAAGATATCGCTAGGGGTACAATTGTGGCCGTGGTGATAAGGACGAGTAGTGCTAAGTAAGGCTGTACGCCTCTGAATTAAATGCACAGACGTAAATGGCTCCTTCTTCTGCAAGAGCGAATAAGGCACATCAGCAAAGACACATCAGTTGATTTAAGATTTAGTCCTTCACACGTCGTCCCCTTGTAGACCTTATAGCTTTTCCAGTCCAAACCAGTCACACTTTGGCCAATACTAGCCTATTGTGATATTACGCCGATTGAACGAAGCGGTTTGGCTGGTTCCCTCAAATCATTGAAAAGGATGCGCCTAGATGTGGGTTCGCACAGTTAGTCAAAGTCATCCATCAGCAGAGGGGATGACGTCAGGATCTCATACGTCGTCTTTGTCAAAATCCTACATTCCTGACTCTCGTCAAACTGTTTTGAATTGTTCCACGGATCATGACCCCACGCGGATGGACTACCTCAGTAGGCAGCTTGCGCATTGTAACCACAAATGTGGGGAAGCCAACCAGAAGTCACGCATGCATTGCACATCAATTTCAACAGAAATGCCAATATTTATGCTTTCTCTTTTAAAGGCAACAACCCCCTTCCCCCGCCCCTCGGCCCAGTCCACTGTGCTCGTACACACTTTCGCTTGAAGTGAATTATCGATTTCTCGTCTCGTTGGTTTCGTCTTTCATTTGTCTTACAAATTACGCAAGTAACTGTGCTGCCTTCTGGTTACTACTGGATTGTGCGATTTCAATTGAAAATGGCGCTCAAGCAATCAATTTGGGATAGTGGAACTTTCTTTTCAATAAGTCAACGTTTTCGTTTGAATTTCAATTGAGAGCATCGATGATGTGGAAGGAGGTGTGATGGGGGGTTGGGACGGAAAGTGGCATACACGGCAATACAGAGTGAGACATGGGGTGACGGTGACTGGTGACTGGTGGCTGGTTGCCCATAGTCTGCCACAAGAAGTGGCTACATCCAATTATGTTGACTATTTGGAGCGTCGAGTTGAGAAATATATGTACAGTGCAGAGTGTGGAGTTAGAAAATTAAGGGGAATGCCAAAATATGGCGAAGAACTTGGACCTAGGGAGAGTCCACTGTAGTTTCAAATTGCGAGATCAATGCTGCTGTAGAAGCTCGGCTCAGATCCAATGTTCGCTGTTGAAAAGGGAACCAGTGCCGGACTGCAACGCACAATCTCCGTGTTTTTTTAAGTTGACAACACGACTTTTAACTGGCGGCCATTTTGTCAGCTGTCAAGTGATTTGTTTGTTTGTTTTGGCATTTCAACATGAATAGACTGAGGCCTGAACAAGGCTTCCAAATTGTGCACATTTGTTTTGAAAATCATGGTTCTGTTTGAAGGACCTATCGCACACTACGTCCATTTTCACCATTCTCACTTTAGGTTGAAAGGATACGTCAATAAACAAAACATCCGTATTTGCAGTGATGATAATCTTCAAGTGTGGGTTGATACACCGTTACATCCACAAAAACTGACAATTTGGTGTGCTTTATGGGTTGGTGGAGTAAATAGTCCGTAATTCCTTAAAAACGATGCTGGCCAGAACGTTACAGTCAATGGTAGCCACTATAAACCTATGATTACTAACTTTTTCGTTCATCAATTGAACAAGCATGATGTGCAGGAGCTGTGGTTTCAACAAGACGGCGCAACATGTCACACAGCTCGTGCCACAATTGATTTATTGAAGGAAACGTTTGGTAACCGCATAGTTTCACGTTACGTACCCGTGCATTGGCCTCCACGATCGTGCGATTTAACGCCGCTTGACTATTTTCTGTGGGGAGATGTGAAGTCGCCGATAAGCCCGAAACGATTGACCACTTGGAGGATATCATTGGCCGCGTTATTGCCGCTATACGACCACAAATGTGGGAAAAAGTCATTGAATAGTGGACCTCTAGATTTGACTACGTCCGCGTCAGCTGTAGCGGTCATATGCCAGAAATCATATTTAGATTATAATGCCAGAAGATTGTCTTTCGAATAAAGTGAATTTCATGTCAATTTAAAAAAAGCATCTTTGTTTTATTCCATTTCAAAGTTCTATAGCTCTAAAAAAATACCACCCTTTATGTGCCTGCGTCGAATGTCTCAAGTTCGTTAATGGCACTGTCTTCCTCGTTCACAGGAAATTTACATTTGCTTCAAAAGAAAAGCGGTAGCACTTCATGTCAACCGACATCTGGTACAGGCGTCGTTCTTATCGGTAGTCTGTCGATCGAAATTTCATTAGTTGATGCGTGCCAATTATGTCCGGCCCATCTTAATTACAAGCATCTGGGATTCTGTTGTTGTTTAATTGGTCGTCTCAAGCTGCAAACACTTGTTACATCTCCTTCGTGTGGGAGCGTGCACGTTGTTGAATGCATCCAATGTGGGTGGCTCTACAGCACGCAGTGGACATGTGGGTAGCTTCTCAGCAATCACTCGTGTTGTGCGTGCTATTGTTCCTATCACGAGTGTAAGCGACCTACAGTTTTATGCCAACTTCTAACTGCGAATTTTGAGAAGCTTTTTCTGGACAGTTATACTCTTTAAGCATTGTCAGTGACTCGAAAGAGGTGGGGCCGTGAAAAGTATTACTTGTCGTACCAGGAATCGAACCTAGACCGGTGGGTTCAAGTGCGTAGGAGTCGAAGCATATATCCACAATGCCACGAGTGCTATCTGTAGACAGTTTATATTCTCAGAGGTTTATCACTGACTGGAGTCGTGACTTACACAGCAGCTTCAGCGCAGGAGTCGAAGCAGTTTTCTCTTCAGATTACATAAGTAAGTTGACAACCAAGATAAACTGTCGCGTTTTATGACAGCCAGCGGTGGCGGAGACTAGTTTTGGTGTAACCACTTGGAAAGATACCGCTCGTTGGCACACTCTTTCCTATTCGCGAACAGATATCGCTTTCCTAAGCCGGAGGAGATCCTCGTGTCTGCTACCGACACCCGCATGTCCACTGTTACGGCGTGCGACATGGAAGATGACAAGATTTCCTTGCGGATCCTGTATTAGGGATCCTGTGTGTTGATATAGAGGAATGTTTCAGGAGGAATAAAGCCGATAAGGCGCAATCGTTTATGGTACAAAATGTAGGAGTAGTAAGCCGCGGAGTGTTGGAAGAAGTAGTAGCTTTCTGCTTAGTAATAAAATTCTAGTACATGATTGCCTCCTTGTGCAGATCCGCGATAGTATAGAGCTCTTTGTACGCAGACTCGGACCCGATGGAATCGAAGACGGGTCCGAAGACATTGTCTCTCGAACAACATCGGGAAGGGACCTACGTTGAGCCGCAGTGGACAACCGTACGCCAAAACTGGCCGGATGAGGCTCATATAGCAGCTTCATCCTGCTGTCAAGTCGGCTACTCTAAGACCACCCCTTGCCACAGCAAAGACATTTTTAGCTTTCGGCAGAGCAATCTCGATGACGTTGATCAAGCCAAATGGCAAGATACCTTACTTCACTATTCACAGCTATTTGTCGTCCCGGGGTGTAAACAATGCCAAGCTTGCGCCAGTTTCTCAGCGCAGTCTTTGGTCCTATGTACAGCGGGGTCCTGACAATGGTAGTTTCATGCTTCGGGAAGTTGATAACCATCGAAACATTCAGTCGTTGCAAAGGCGGTGAACGCATCTTTCGGAGCTGATCTTTATGCAACTAGTTCATCGCCTTACGCTACTGAGTGCGGCTTAGAACTTATGGGATCAGCAGCCAATGCTGTGAACCAGATCGGCGAGTCCAAGTTGATACACCTACCCACTAAACCTATCCACTACACCTACCCACGCCAAGGGACTACGTTTAGTGTGCTATTAAGAATCATACTCTACTCCTACTGAATTCAGAATTTTAAAGCACATTCAACTCGTTTCCTCAACTACTTCAGCTGGTACACGGTATTCCATGTTTTTACATGTTTCTTCGCAGATGTAACCAGATCCCCGCTCAACCATTGAACATGATAGACTCGGCTTTGAACCGATTTAAAGTCGATAACGGCCAAAATAGGTGCCGTAAAAATGCGCTTCATTTCCAAAAACGGAGCTGTAACAAGCAAACCAATTCCCCAAAGTCTACAATTTATTTGAACACTCATCCAAAGAACTACTGATTGATGCCACACACAACAACTTAACGACGCCACACCTCTTTTGTCTTCAAACCGGTGCCGTCGGCATTCATTTAAATTGTTAATGCTTCAAATTTTAACAAATGCCGATCGAAACGGTTTTCGAGAGGAAAACCCAATTTAAACGATTCATAAATTCGCATGAGTGTTCCTTTTTTCTCGACCGAATAATTTAACTGGTCAATAAATGGATTCGTTAAGAGCCACGACAATAAGCGTCAATAAAATAAAAATACAAATAAATTCGTATTTACATGAATTATATCGTCGGGGCGAACGCCTTATTTTGGGATTGACGTTAGCGCTTTGGACTTTGAGGAGTTTCAAGGGGGTTGCTATTTGCAAAGCAAAATCCGATCGAAGATCTAGAAATGGTGAATTCGAGAGTGGATCATAAAGCAGCCGTGTTTGGAAACAGGTGGAGTTGCTGATGGATGTTTGACATTACCGCTGTGTGGTACTAAATATAAATAATCTTTGGCACGCAACAGTCACAAATAAACGAAGGATAAAATGTATCGCTGGTCAATTGCCGCGTTGTTGTGCTAATTAAGAGGACGCTAAGACCTCTGTCAAAGTGGGAAAAGAGCATCATGCGTTTAACTTCGTTACAGGCCTCATTGTCTGCATTTGTCCACGCTTCTGCGGCATACAGCAGGACTGCGACTCTCAAGGTATTGTATGGAGATTGTGTGGTCCTTAGAGCAATGGCTTTATTCTTCAGTTCTGCCGTCTAAGCACGAATACATTGCAATTGGCAAGAAAAAATCCTTTGAGCTTACTCCGGATTCTAGTTCTAGTTGCCCAGGACGTCGGTGATGGACAGCATATAACGCACCTATCTTAGCCGCCTCCTTATCAACGGCACAAGGTTACTGGTTATTTCGATGATGAAAATGTTGTTGACATATGCGAGCAATTGCACAGACTATTCGAAGAGGGAGCCCCTAGCGTTAACATCTGAAGTACGTCTACGTTGTTATAAGAAAATGTCGCTTTATCCGGTTTATCTATTTTTCATTAATTGCTGAATGGCAAAAAAAAAATTAGGATTTCATGCCGTCATTAGTACAGAATGAGGTCGCATTTCACGAATTCCACAAGATTCTGAAGCGCAAGTATTGTCCGACGGATACAACATTTGGTTACTTGGCAGGATACAGCGCAAAAAAATGAAGCGATGAATGCTTTGCCTATGAAAACCTTTAGAAAGGAGGAGAAAGGAGAAGTTTTATCACTTTCCGGAAATGCTCTTATCAGCGACGAAAGCTAAATTTTAAGCATTTTGCGAATATAGGGAGAAATCCCAAAAAGATTTTGGTGAAGTTTGATACAAAAGTGGCAGCGATTCGGTTATGTTTTGGTGGTACATGGCGTTGGGAATCATCTGGCTTTTATTGACACTTACTTAAGGTGGCGCTACAGTCCGGGGTGGACCTGGGCCTCAACCGAGGCTTGTTGTTGCTTCGTAACTAGCAATTTTTTGTGTGACCGGGCAGTTACCCCGACGGCACAACCCCCAACCTGGAGGGCCAGTTCCTTTTTTGTAACCCCTAGGACAAGAGGTCGCACTTATGAGTTTGGCAAGTTGAGCTCGGGTGAACTACAACCAGTACCCGATGTCTACCACTTGGAGTTAAAATAAGCACAATTGGTGTGTAGAAAAAGTTACAACACTGAGCATCGCCAGGTTGACGCCAGCCAGTGCCTACCCGATTCCCACAGCACCCAGCCACCATTTATTGACACTACAATCAATAAAAATGATTAGCTGACCAGTTTGAGAGACAGTTTAACAATAAGTGATACAAAATTTGGAATGCCTCATGGGACTTCAAGCAGGACAACGACCGCGAAATTAGGAATGGTTGTTATATTGGACAACTACGCAGCTGGGCAGCTGGATCATCCTCCCATCGATCATTTTTGGGATTCAATGTACTTATACACTATTTCGGATCTGTAGAAAATGGATCACATTAAGGAGAGAGTCGTTGAAGGCAATTTTAAAGGAAGAATGGTAAAAAAATCATGTCAAATTACCTAAAAACTAGTTTGAGTCAATGCTACTTGCGGAAATCCCACTAACATCTCTTTGCAGGTTCGTCAAGATTTCTAGATGGTTAAGACAACTAACGCATCAACCCGGAACACGAGAAGGATTAGGGAAGAGGAGGTTTTTTAAATCTCCCACATCTCTTGTGCATCACAATGGGCCCAATTGGACCTAAGTGAGTCGTGGCCCCACCACGTCTACCCACGTACCTAACCTAACCTAAGACCCATAGAAACTGTTTTAAAGTCGAAAAGGAACCAAACTTACTCATTATGGGCATGCTAATTATAAGTAACTTGGTTTATGTGTTTAGGTTATACTTTTTTGACACGAACAAAATGAAGCACAGTCAAAGGGCTATAGCGACTTTCTAGGGACTGTCAAATTTGTTCGTTGTAACCGATGGCGTTGTACGCGATTTTGACTGTATTATTTGTTTTTTTTTATAATTTGTTTAATTGTCTCAAGGTCAATGAGGACAAAACGAAATATATATGCTGTCGACCAAAAAACGTTCCGTCACACACCACCCTGGACAAAATTTTATTATCGACAGCTACAATTTCGAGGTAGTAAAGAAGTTTGTCTACCTCGGGGCAAACGTGAACTCCACAAACGTTATCACAGTGGAGATCCGTCGTAGAATCGCCCTTGGCAACCAGTGCTACTTCGGTTTGTCGGAACAACTGGGCTCAAAACTCCTGACTCGAAGGACCAAAATCATGCTCTACAAAACTTTTATTTTGCCAGTCCTGCTCTATGGAGCCGAAAGCTGAACGCTAAGCAAAACTGCAGAGCTGATTCTTGTTACCTTCGAAAAAAAAATTCTACGTCGGATATATGGTCCCGTCTGCGAGGAAGGCGAATGGAGAAGAAGACATAACCGCGAGCTCTACGAGCTGTACCAGGATGTGAATGTAGTCCGAAAGGCAAAAATCCGTCGACTGCACTGGCTCGACCACATCGAGCGCATGGACAACAATGCTCCAGCAAAGAGGGTCTTTGAATCCGAGCCTACTGGATCGAGAAGGACAGGAAGACCGAATCTCTGGGGTAAAATCGCGGATGCAAGGCAGCTTGGTCTTGATGACTGGAAGCAGCGTGCCCAGGACCGTCCACGATGGAAGGCAGCAATTGCTCAGTCTCGAACCCTCCATGGGTCGCCGCTGGCCTGATAAGTAAGTAAGTAAGTAAGTAATTATCAAACTATTTTGTTTTGAACCATTTTTTGAGTCTGAGTTTCAAAGGTACACCATATTTATACACCAGCACACCTTATATTCCTTCCACCATTGGCTTACACTTTCTTTTGACGCTCAGAATAAACTGAAATTCACTACACTACGTTCTCTATTAACGCAACTCTCGATTTACACAACTCCTCGGTTTTCGCAACAGCTAAATTTACAACATTGTTGACGCGGTAATCGCAACTTTTTAAAAAAAAGTTACTCGATAAGTGCAACTTTTGTTCATTTACTCAGTTTCTTGGCAATCTTTGTTCTTTTCTTTTGCGTTACATTTTCTCTCGGCAGTTATTTTAGCGCTACTTCTGAGTAATAGAACGATGAATATATGGCGCAAATTCATAGTCATTTAAAGTCGACTTTAAAAGAATTTATTCACCTACATAACTTAAAGTAGACTTTTTGTTATTCATAGTCATCTTGTAGTAGGCTATAAACTGAAAGTCGACTTTAAATTTAAAACGAGTCGAACGTGATTTTAAGAAAATAAAGTTGGCTCTAAATCGATTGTCAGATTCGATTTCCTGAAGTTGTTGCTGTTTTATTTTTTTCAAAATGTTTCCGGAGGATCGAGATTTGGACATATTTGAAGATTTTGAATTAATTTCAGCAATTTAAAAATATACAAACAGCGATCGAATCCATTTGAAGAGCTAGAGGAGGAAGAATTTTATTCGCGGTACAGGTTCGATAAAAGTGCTAGATGTGCAAGAAACGCGAACGAATCGTGGACTGCCGATTCCAACAGATCTACAGCTGCTGGTAGCATTGCATTTGTTTTGGAAGAAATGTCCACCAGTGTGATGTTGGTAAGAATTACTAACAAGTGAACTGGTAGCTTTTTATCGACATGTACCACTGCACGATTGTACTTTCCGGAGCCTTGCATGGAATTTCCTTAATTTTTCAATTATATTTTGCCTCAACCTGGAAGGGGTTGGCCCGTCAGCGATTACGTTAACTACAGCATCCGCACTTATTCCAACATCTTCATTTGGAGACAAAAGTTCAGTTTGTGGAATACTTGATTCAAAGGCAACGACGGCAGGAGATTTTAAAGCGCCAATTGTATCGCTATATGTGCAGGAAATATCCAGTATGGTATTGCTGTCGATGAGGATGTTATCATCTTCCAAGTCATCAGCAATCATAGCTTGTGCAATGACATCTGAAGGATCGACAACTGGTACGGTAACGCAGTTTCCAGTAGCCGTTACTGCTTTCTTAACAGCGGTAGCGGACTTCTTTGCGACCATTTTCATTCGCACCCATTGCTGTTTCAATTTATCCATGCTATAACTAAAGCTGATTTTAGGCACTATTAATGAGCTGACTATGAATTTGCGACTATGTATTGAAAGCATGTTTGTTAGTTTATTGAATTCAGTGCAGTGATCAGTCGCCTTTGAGTTTTAAAAATGGATGTCATTAAAAAAATTCTAAAATTATCAATTAAAAAAAAGAATGTGAAATTTTAGAAAAGATTAAGAAAGGAGCTTCCATACGTTCATTATGCCGTGTGTACAATGTGCGTAAATCTACAATTAGCAGAATAAAAGGAGGAGAGGGCGGAATAAGAAGGTTTGTTTCCGATACCGAATGTGGACCCGGGAAGAGGATAACTTTAAAGGCGGCTGGCGAATATCCGAATATGGAGAAAGCACTGTATAAGTGGTTCCTAAAACAAAGACGGCAAAATGTGCCAATTTCCAGCGAGGTCCTCAAGACAAAGGCTTCCTCATTGCATGCGAAGATAAGGGAAAGGCCAGGATCTTTTAATGCGAGCTGACAAATTTTGGAATTCGCATATTTGCAAGTGTTGGTTTCTATTGTTGAGCTTTTCATCTTGAATTGAACTTAAAAAAATATAAACGCGATTTTTGCAACAACCTCGGCCATTGCAACTACCCTTGTTTTTATTAGTTGCGTAAGTTAGTAGTTGCTGTATTTTATTTGGCAAATATGGAAGAAATTGATCAAGTTCTGTTTATAATTGAAACTGAGCAAAAAACGTCACCAGCGACGAGGGGAAATACGATAACGTTAACGTGCCACCGCCAGAAATTCGTGTGATTTCACGGATAAGACACGACTTCCCTCCGATGAAAAATCTGAACAGACTTTCGCGGACTCGTGGACTTAAATTGGTTAAACTGATACAGATACTGAACATACATTCTCTCTTTTTTCCATGAACCACTTTCAGTATTAGAGTGGTACGACTCCGAACCTGTGGGACAACGCAACAGGGGAAGGTCGCGTCTATGATGGCGCACACAAATGGAAAAGGACCCCAACCAACTTGGTGCGTGAAACTGAAGGCTGGAGAAGCTTGTTGGTTGGGACCCATTTACACCCAGAACTACTGAGAGAAACAGAAATGTAAGTTTTCGTGGCTACTAAATAATTCAGTCAAAATTGTGGAATGAATATTAAAATCAAAAAAAAAACAGAGCAATTAATTTAGATTAGATTAGCTTAGAGCTCCCAAGCAGAGCCATTCAGTTGGACTCATGAACTCTTCCTAAGTTCGTTTTAAGTATTTTTGTCCAGCAGGTAAGATGGCCAAAAGGGAAGATGAAAGCTTGTCCACCAACCATTCAATTAAAACAAGGTCCTTCCGTATGTGACACATGTTTCGTTGCCTCCTGATTCATGACTGATTAGGAGAAGAAGTCTTTCAGCACGGGTGGCTGCCGCGTATCTCCGAACTCTTCTGCGTCCAAATTAATTTCCGGACCATCGACAGCTACAATTTCGAAGTAGTAATGGAGTTTTTCAAACGCGATCCGAGCTACTTCGGTTTGTCTTCGGTGTCAACATCTCAACGGCTTAAAACTCCTCACTCGAAGGACAAATATTATAGTCTGCACATATCTTACTTTGCAGTCCTGCTTAATAAAGCCAAAATGTGGGTGATAGGCAGACAAGCAGAGTTGATTCTTGAGACCTTCGAAATTCTGTCGAATACTTTAACTTAATCAATTGTCGAGTGATGGTTCGGTAATTGCATTGAGGCTACGCAGAACACCTTCTTTTCGGGTCATAAAACCTTCCAGATTTCCTGCGATTTCAATAGGAGCGACAGTTCAGTGTTGGCCATCTTAGGTTGTGGCAAATGGAGTTGATGGAGTTTTCTATGAACCGAACGTCGAAAGTCGTGGAAGAGACCATTCAGACCAGATAACAAAACGTCCAACACGACCAACTGATGTTTCATCGTATCGACGTACATTTTTCGAACATTTCGAATAACACGATTTAAGTTGCCTTCCAAGACTGCAATTGTGCTGGCGTATCGGCATAGACCGGTGCTTGGCGGTGTCCCCACAAAAATAGTTTAAAGGCGTCAAATTTCACCCAAAATTCACCGGAGATAGGCTGCTCATCGAACTCATTTCTCAAACGATCCATTGATTCACGTCTGTGTTGCATGTAGCAACGTAACCACATGTCGACCAGGACCAGCTGGTGGATTTCGAACAAAAAAACTGACCGAACGTTGCGACTGTAGCGACTGTTTGCTCTTCATAGTGAAAGACTGTGCTAGGCATCGGGGAATTAATGACGAATTCAAGGAACTGCGAGCAACTTTTCTACCGCACAACACTTTAAACGAAACTTGACTGAAAAATTAGGTCGTTCAGAAGAATGCAGAAGCGCCTTGAACTTGACCACAAAGAGGATGCAACGAAAATTAGGCATCACCTACTGGCCCACGAACCGCATCGACCCATCGATGAATAAGGGTTGGCAGCATCCCTTGGACCAGCACTTGAAAACAAACAAAAACAGCACCGTAATTATAGTAGAGCGGGTCGTCTCCACTTGGTCAAGTCTTGTCACTATCCCCTACTTCCCAATTTGAACAACACCCGAAACTAAAACCCCACCCGAAGACAAGTGATTTCCCCCAACTTCCCTCGGTTTTCCATGAATTTTAAACAATTACCGATTGCAAGTCACTTTCAAGCGTCAATTGAACGATAAACGAGCCGCTCACACAACGCCCACATGAATCCGGAAACGCGCGGCTTGTCGCTCGAGACAAGTGAACAACTATCTACACCTACGCGCAGAGCGAGTGCTTAGGAATGCCTCGCACGCGGAACAACGTCTAGGACTTAACGCTAGTAAGATACAATGCTAAGTGCGTAATGCTAGTCAAGATACCTATTTACATACTCGATCGAGCCAGCTGCCGCCTACACAGTCCGGAGTCCGGCGTTGAGACGGTGATTCACCTCGGCGGCGTGATGTGGCATTCCCATGTTCGTCGGGTAGTATGTCGCCGGATTGAAGCCGCCCAGGGGGTTGGCCATCATGAGCAGGGGATGCATCGGTAGGTCGTAGCCCAGGCTGACTGGAGCAGCGCTGGGGTAGTGCAGGAATGGTAGATTGGCGGCGGCTATCGTGTGCAACGGTGGCAGTGGCACGTGCCGCTGCGAGAATCTCTCGTCGTCGTCCAGGCGGTCGTCCACCGTGATGCTGTCGTTCGACGTCACCGAGTCCTTGTCCGGCATGATCAGACTCTCGATGGTGAACGCCCGCTTGGGCCGATCCTGGCTCAGGTTGGTGCTGGTCACGTGGGTGATGGCAGCGCTGCCGCTGTTACCTGACGTCTGCAGCGGTGAGATGGGCCGCACGGGGGAATGCATCATCGGCGGCAGGCGCTGCATATACATCGACGGATCGGCCGCCATCGGTGGCGGACACATGCCCGCCGACGATGTGCTGTTCGTTGTCAGAAAGAATCGATTCAGGTTGGCCAGGGCGGCCAGCTCCTCGTTCAGCAGATCCTTGTCGTTCTTGTGCAGTTTGAAGCGCTTCCGTCGCCGCAGGAGGCTGCCATTTTCGAACATATCGAACGCCTGCGGATGCAGCGCCCAATAGGCGCCTTTGCCCGGCCGATCGGGCCGACGAGGAACTTTGATGAAGCAATCGTTGAAGCTCAGGTTGTGCCGCAGCGAATTCTGCCATCGCTGCGTGTTCTTCCGGTAGTACGGAAACCGATCCGTTATGAACTTGTATATATCACTTAACGGTATCATCTTTTCGGGTGAACTCCAGATCGCCATTGCGGTCAGCGAGATGTACGAGTATGGCGGCTTCTGATCTCCGTACGAGTCCCGCGATGGTCGCGGCATAGTTTTTTTTTTCTTCGTCTATCTTGAAGATAAATTCCTTCGCAACCCCCAACCCAAGGGTGGAGGGGGGGTGTAGTGAAAGATACACACGCGCACACGTACACACACCTCACTCCGTGTTCATCGGCGGAATTATTTCCGTGTTAAAACATTTGACACCTTTGACAGATTAAATTAGAAAACAAAAAAAACCAAAACCCCGCGAAAAGCGAAACAATAGCGCGTCGAAAACAAATTGCGCCGCGCCGTCAGCCGTCATAGACTGGTTTTCCAAGAGCGACCGTGTAAACAACTAACCACCGAACGAGCACAGGACACCGAAAGCTGCTGTGGCCGCCTGAACTGCACCACTCATCATCATCGCCACCATTGTTGGTGTCGTCGTCGTCGTCGTGGTTGTAATCACCGCAGTCGTTGTCTTCTATTTTTTTTTTTTGTTGTTGTTCCCACTCGGAGTCAAAATATATTACAAACAGAAAACGAGTGAACAAAAAAAATGAAGTGAACACAAAGAAAACAAATGAACACCCCAAAAAGGAACACAAGCACGACACACATACACACGCGCTGCCGTCAACTGAAGCGAACGCGTTGTTGGATACTCGACGCTACTCCAGCACAGCACACAAGCGCCCAGTTCCACGATCCCCAAGATTCGAAGAGCAAACGGCAAACGAACGACAAGCTCTCTCTCGCAAGAGGTGTTGAAATACAAAATTACGGATCGTTGTCGATTCACAGATGATTTTCGTATCTCGTTATAGTGTACTTAAGCCCCATCTAGGTGGCGACCAGCCCTCTCTCTCTCACTCACTGACTCGCGACGCGTCCAAAAGCAGGTCCCCGACGCGACGGGCGACTATTTGCGGTCCGTCGTCTGTGTGCAAACGGTCCGCTCGCTAATCAAACTGTGTGTTCATGTGCAGTTGATGCACAACACAAACAACCACACCTCCCCCTTTCAACTGTTTTGCTGTGCTTTTTGCGCTCCCGCGAGAGACGAGGCCCGAAAATCAAACAAGAAATCACTGCTCTCGCCTGTTGGTGTGAACCGAACACACACGCACACACACACTCCCCGACGACCGTGTGTACACTGTGCAGCCAGAGAAAACGTCACGTTTTGTTTGGACACACGACCGATTGGCTTTGTTCGTCGGCGTCGACTTCTCCTGCCGCTGGCTGCGGCTCGGGTAGGTGTGGCGCGCAGTAAACAAAAACCCCGAACCGGCTTGTTAGGGTCTTGTTAGCAATCAATTTGGTGGTGGGACTCGTCGCCACGCCCCTTGCGAGTGTGAAACAAAATGTCTTCACGCACACACTGGCAACGCGGTACTCTCCATCTTTTGAGCGACGCAGCACTCGGTGGGTGTCGCCGATTGCCGGTGGACTTCCAGCGCTTCCCGGCCGTCCATTGGCCGGATGGTTCGCCTAAAAATGGATGACTGTCGCGCAGAGGAGGACGGACGAGTCTGAGCCTGCGACAGAGAGAGAGAGAGAGCGTGCGAGTTGTTGGCCGAGGATGTGTTGGTGGGGCACTCCACTCGCCACTCGCTTGAGATGTTGTCTCTAAATATTTGTCGAAAACTTAATAAGGCTGCCTTTTTGTGTTGTTTTCAATTTAAACTGTTTTTTTTTCTCCTTCTGCGCCCCCTGTATAAATAGAGTGGAGTTCAGTTGAACTACAGGGTGGGCATGAGCCCATGTTTTTGCCGGCCCGAGTGCGAGACCGAGTGGCCGCCGTGTGCGAGTGAGGGAGCAGGGCAAATTGAAATGCTCAAGGCGTGCATTCGGCATTGTGTACGACTTGTTATTGTTTAAAAAATAACAACAATTGCCTGATCCAGTTGCGTGAGAGTGTGAGTTGCTTGGCTTGGCTGCCTGTTTGGTTGGTCGATCGGTCGGTTGATTGTTTAAACGCAACAAGGCAAGCGCATTATTCAATTAACCATAAATGGCGGGTGGCTGTGGACGAACGGGGGGGCGCTCTCTTCCTCTGTTCGTAACTCATACTCGTACACTCGTTCGCCTAATTGTGATGTTTTTCATTTGATTGAAGGGTAATTCCAAACAAAAAAAAAGCAATTTTCGCCTGGTTACATTAATAATGGAGCGCTTTACAAAACACAACAATTTATTAGTCGGCTTGTGGATTGAATTCAATTTGAGCGAGAGAAAGGCGCGCCTAGTTTGTCGACGCGATCAGTTTTCGAGATGAATTTACGGCTGTGCACAGAGACAAGAAACAAAATGGAAGCGGCAGCGGAACAGTTAAGGGCTCGGAGTTATTGCTGAGTCCTGTTGACTGTTAATTTATGCTTTTGTGGGGTTTTTTCCTTTCATTTTCTTTGCTTTTGATTTGAAGTACCTACTCACCAGACGACAGTGAAAAATGGAAGAGAAAGCTTACGGGCTGGGAATGGACTTTCTAGGTTGTCAATCCGGATGACGGATGTCGGATGAGCTTACGAGTGTGATTGAGTGTCGTAGTGGCACCTGTCAAGCGCGGGGATGTGTCAATATTTAAAGTGAACTTACTGCGCCCGTGATTGATGTACAAATTGAAACCTCAGTTCGTTGTCTTCTCTTCTGTTGAAGACGTGTGACGTGAGGTGGCCGTACGTGGTACCTTCGTGTATCGTTCTTGAATACATTGGGCAAGCTGTTTAGTGCGCTGATTTTCAAGACACTCCGAGATTGGGTGGAAAACATGAGAATGTTGAGTTAAGGTGGTTTCAGGAAGATTTTCCCTGCAGGGGCGAAGCCCCTCGAATCTCTTGCGTTAGTTTAGAATCCACAGAAATCGTAGTTGCCGGATTGCAAAGAGGTGGCCAATGAATACGTAGGTTGCGTCGGAATTCCATACAACCCCACTACGATGACATCAGAGTAAAGTGACTTATATGGGAAAGAAACTTACCAACTTCATCCGTCGCAATGCATTCTACTTGTGGTCCGCAATTGATGTCTCTCTCCCTTTTAATAGGGTTTATGAGTTGTCAATTTTTTGACATCCTTCTTCTTCTAATGGCGCTACAGTCCGGGGTGGACCTGAACCTCCGTCAACAAGCTTCACGATGGCACGATCTTTAGCCAGATGCCTCTAATTTAGCGCGCCGAGTTAGTTGAGCTCCTTCTCCACTTGTGTGCGCCATCGGTTCCGGTGGCGTCCTCTATTGCGTTGCGTTGTTTCACAGGTTCGGAGAAGACTCTTCTGACATTGTATGTGTTTCGGCGTTTACTCTGTCTCGTACTTACCTCAACAAGTTTTTGCATTGATTTTTCTTTTTTTTTGCCATTAGATGCTTCGATATCGTCGAGCAGGTGGGCTGCGAGTGAGCCTTTCTTTGCGTCTTCTAGGCCACTTCTCTTGGGCTGACAAACTCCTTTACTCCTAACTCCTGTCGATTGAATGAACGATTCTTACTCGACAGCATGTGTTTGATTGCATTCTCACTGACATTAAGGTCAGTTCGAGTTCGTTGAGCTTCTTCTTCAGTCGCCGTCAAAGCTTTCGCCACGGCACGTTGTGAACACGCGACGATCTCGATGCGATCTCCGTGTTTACAGCAGTCCACAGTCTACCACTAAATTGAAGAAACCTCGAGACAGCGCATCTCCTTGCAGGTTTCAAACGCCTCAGACGTCATTGCACCGAAGAACACGGTGCATCGTGTATGTGTTGGACACAATTGCATCAATTTTTCCTGGATGCCGAATTCGCCCTTAGCTTTGAATAGTTGTTTGCGATGAATGCTGTCGTGTGCGACTTTAAAATCGGCAAAAGGTGGTGTGTCGTAGGTCACAGACCTTGAAGAGCACTGAAGCCAAAGCCAACAAAAATGTTTAGGAATTATTTCAGTTCGAACGGGAGAAATATGAGAAACAAGCGATACAAAATTGTCTGTACTCGGTCTTAGACCGTACCTGTGATGGTAGGTGATTCCAAAGATGGACAGCATGAATGAAGAAATGCCTGCGTGACATTAAACATGTGTGAATGGAAGGTCTGAAGGTAATATCACGACTCGACCGACAGAGGGTGATCTTTTCATAAAGATAATTTGGTTGTATCTTGTGAATAATGTTGAAGAGTAGTATGCACGGTCTGTTGATTAAGAATGCTTCCAATTCGCGTCCTAGAAGAATGCGACGTTATTCCGAGACATGTTCAAATCTGCGCACATACCGTGCGGCCGTGTTGATTGCTCTTGTCAATTTTTGGGGAAGAGGAATTATCGCAATCAGCGAACAACTTAGATCCATATGTCAAGATTGGCACTATCGGTGGTCTGGCAAGTTTTAGTTTTACGTTGACAGGGAGAATGTGTTTGCTTATTGGATTGGACACTACGCGATCAATGTCGTCAGTCCACGTCAGTTCGCTATTGCACATAATTCCAAGGCTTATTTTTACACAGGTGACACATTTAATTGCGGCTGAGTTAAGTTCTATTGACGGGAAATTGGATAAGGAAGGCGGTTGTTTGGAGAACGGAATGGATTTGGTTGTCAGGATTTTCGGTTTGGTAGCTCAATTGGCAATAGAGCACAAATCCTCGTTTATTTTAGCAACTGAGTCTTCAACCATACCAAGAGGAAAGCTCAACTAGATTTGAATAAATACACATAAATAATGATAAATGTAACATTGGAAGGTCACATATAAACATTGAAAATACCAACGGACCGAGAATGAAACCTTGAGGAACACCACAGCGTACATCACAAAAAGATGACAGTTTCGAATTATGGAAAACAGCTTAGACCCGATTAGTAAGATACAGAAATTGAATTGGGGGGACAGTTTATGGCAGAGCATCGTTGGGTCAACACAGTCAAATGCTTTTGAGAAGTCAAGTAAGGCTAGTATGGGTGTTTTGTCTTCGTCAATAGCAGCTATGTCCTTTGCGCAGACCTGATTGTAATGGGCTTAAGAGATTGTGCCGCTCTATGTAACCTTTGATGTCTCGACTGGCAACAGATTCGAAAACTTTCGATAAATACGGAAGAGGTCGGTATTCGGGTGGATTGGTTCTCTTGGGTATTGGGATTATCTTAGCTTTCTTCCACAGTGTAGGGTACGTCGATGTCGTTATTCTTCTTCTTCTTCTAGTAGCGCTACAATCCGGGGTGGACCTGGGACCCAGTCAACAAGCTTCTCGACACTATCTTTAGCCAGCTGTCTCCAATTTTGCGCACCAGTTTGGTTGAGGTCCTTCTCCACTTGCGTGTGCCATCAGTTTCGTCAGCTTCCTCTATTGCGTTGTCCCGCTGGTTCGGAGTCGAAGATTCTTTGATCTGGAGCAGTGTTGTTCATGCGTTCTACATGACCTAGCCATCTTACGCGTTGAATCCGTAGACGCTTGACAAGGCTCATGTCGCTGTGCCCTCAACGCAATCAGGACCAAAGATGGAACGCGTTCTGCGTTTTCTCTTGAAAAGACCAAGGACTTCTTCATCTGCTCTTCAGATTATCCAGGCTTCTGCGCCATAGAGCAGGGCAGGGATGATGACGGTCTTATATAGTGTTAGCTTGGTCCTTCGAGAGATGGCTCTACTTCTCAATTGCCTCGTGAGCCCAAAGAAACAGCGATTGGCAAGAGTAAGTCTGCGTTTAATATCGGTACTGATGTTGCTTGTAATGTTTACTTGGGAGCCGAGGTAGACGAAGTCCTTAACTACCTCGAAGTTAAAGCTGCCTACGGTGATGTTCAGGCCGAGACGTCGATGTTGCGCGTCCTTTCTCGATGACGATGACAGCATGTACTACGTTTTGTCCTCATTCACTGCTAAACCCAATTTGGCCGCTACCTTTTCAATACCAGCAAACGCTTCATTGACGGCTCGCTGTGTTCGACCAATCACGTTAATGTCGTCCGCTTATGCTAGCATTTGTACGGACTTCTGGAAGATCGTGCCTCTTGTGTTGCCGAGTGAGTTTTGCACGACCTTCTCAAGCATGATGTTAAACTAATCACATGACAGCGCGTCGCCTTGTCTAAAACCTTTTTTGACATTGAAGGTCTCGGCGAGTTCGTTATCGACCTTGATGGAGCAGCGACAGTTCTCCATCGTCATCCTGCACAACCTGACGAGTTTGGCAGGAATGTCAAAACTAGACATGGCGCTGTCTAGTTCGTCTCTATGCACGCTGTCATATGCGGCCTTGAAATCGACGAATACGAATGTCGTCGTCGACTCTTCCCAATTCAAACGCATTTGGTCGATTGTTGTTAGAAAGTGTTGGAGGCATTTTTTTCCGAGGCTGCAGGCCTATCAAAGCTTACACAAAAATTACAATGCTCTTATATTGCACAACTGACGCACTACTTTTCTTCTAATGGAAGATTTAAACTATTTCACAGCATTTTTAAGTGTACACTTTTTCACTTTCTGAATACATTGTAATTTTTATAAGCTTTGCTGTCGAAAATGCCAATCGTCCACTTTGTTCCACAAGTGATTCACGACTGATTTCCATTACGAACCACATTATTTTTCACAATTTTCTCTCTACATTTGACCGGACGAGACAGAGACCTTCTGCAGTAGAAAAGTGATTTCCCAGAATGCTCGTCAATTTTCAACCTTCATCAGTTACAGTGGTCCTCTTATCGGAATCGTAGGGTATCCCTAATTGCTTTATGGAATTGCTCCGCCGCGCATTACCCAGTTGCTCTTATCATTTATGATAACCATAATCGTTCGTAAGCAGGATGCTGATGCGCCCGACTAAAGGCACCGGAAATCCGGTGTCTTTTTTTATTTTATTATCTCGTAAAGCGGTGAATTGTGAGTAAAGAAAGCGGTAAATAGGCTTGTGTTTGAGATGGAGAAATGGTTTGAGTTACCACGCGGATCTAGTCGATTCTATTACTTCAGAACGGTAGGGCGCTCCTATTACAGATAAGCTATAGTTTCCTTCTACTCCCAGTCCCTGCGGTTGAAGAAGACTTTGTAGAGCAGAACCAATCTTGAGACGTGAGTTCAAATGGCACAGTGACCAGTGATGACGCCGATAAGAGTTCTGCCATTCGGTTTGCTCATTTTGGTCGTTTTCGATCGAGAATAGGCCGCAATTGAGGTACCCTGTGTGTCAGTGCAAGCTTCAGTAAATGTTTTGGAGTAGCGACAGACATGGATGGGAAATCTCTAAACGGAATGTTCTAAGTATACTTTCTCTCTTGAAGACGCTTCAATAACTCTCCAATCGAAATGATAATTAGATCCTTAGAGTAGAAAATGCGCAGGAGACCATCCAGCATTTGATGTCCAAACTACTTCGTGCTCTGCTTTGGTCTATACTAGGTAACTGCGGCCAAGTTCTTGAAGATACTTCTTCCTTTTCTTAGTGTGGCGATGCAGTGCGTGATGGAACTGCAGGCAATTCCTTTTTGTATCCCCCGAGGGCGGTATTCAACAACGATTTCTGTTATCCGCCTGCGCGATTGCTTGAGGACTATAACTTATCAGATCGATTATGTAATTCCTGAACAATTGCCATTGTTGTTAAGGAACCTTCTGCATGTTTGCACAGTGGGTACAGCTGTGGTATAGTTCTTCGATCCACATGATGTCATTTGCCTTCTACATGTCAATCTGTAAGGCACCCGCACGTTGTTTCTTGCTCTTATTCGTTTGAAAAGCCCCACTTTGAAACCGAATTGGTTATCCGGAATGATAAGTTATGTATATGTATGCAAATGTAATCTGGATGAGGTTTTAATGAAGGATTTCTCGAGTGAAAGCAACATTAAAGACCTGACCAACAAATTCGCTAAAGCTTTAACTTCAGAAGTACGAAGAATTGTCCATGAATGTAGCCACCAAACACTCTAGTACAACACAAGCAGTGTACAACATTCAATCTAAGTTGAAGATGTATCAGTTGAGGAGGTATGCAACATACTGAGTTCGTTGAAAAGCGACAAATCGGCGGGAGTAGATGGAATAAGAACAAAAGATCTGAAAAACAGCGCTCAAACCATATCTCCAATACTTACAAAATTGATCAACATGAGCTTAGATCAAGCATCTGTACCAAACATGCTTAAAAAATCGATAGTTAGACCGATTCACAAAAGTGGCAAGAAAAATAAAATCCTTAACTACAGACCAATCTCAATCCTATCAGTGGGCGATAAAGTTTTAGAAGAGGTATTGGCCAGAGGGCTATACAACTTTATAGAAAAACACAACAGCCTCAACAAGAATCAATTTGGATTCCGCAAAGGAAAAAATATAAACAGACTACTTGGAGATTTCGCGAACAAAATGTACCTAAGTTTGAACAAATACCATAGCTCAGTAGTTCTATTTATTGACTTTAAGAAAGCCTTCGACACTTTGAGCCACAGACAAATATTGAGGCAGCTGGAGAAGATTGGTGTACGGGATCACATCTTAACATGGTTTGCAAGCTACCTAAGTAACAGATCATTCTAGGTCAAAATTGGTGATTACGTTAGCAATGAAGAAAATATCGATTATGGTGTTCCACAAGGCTCGAAGCTAGGTCCGCTTCTGTTTATTACATACGTCAATGATCTACTGTCAGTGCTGAAGTTTAGTACGGGTTATACGTATGCGGACGACAAAGCGATCGTAGTTAGCCATAGGAGCGTTGACGAAGCGGTGAAACTTTTGCAATTAGATTTTAATAGGATCGCTGCTTGGTGTCACGACCATGGATTAATTATCAACGCACTTAAGACAAAGTTAATGCACATTCGCCCGCCGCATTTTCCCAGAACGAAACTTAAGATAAAAATACACAGCGTAGATTGTTTGCACAGACATGGCTGTGATGGAATAACAGAAGACGATGATGACTGCATCGTAAATATTGATTATGTGTCAACGTATAAGTACCTAGGACTGACGATAGACTACAACTTTAAATGGAACTACCATATAGAGATATTGAAGAAAAAATTGTGTCACTCTGCGTACGCCCTTTTCCATCTTCGTAAACTGTGTACACCAAGAGTACTCAAACAGTGCTACATGGGCTTGGTGGAATCACATCTACGGTATGGAATATCAGCGTGGGGAAGAGCGTCTCAATTGCAATCGCTACAAAAAATGCACAGAAGACTTCAAAAGCTTGTGGTGGAAACAGGAAGTACCAGAGAAGTTCAGCAACAAAGAAGCCAAATACACAATTTGGAAATCTTGGCCAACTTCGATGACGACAACACATACCGGATCCAGACACAGCAGACGGTGAACACTAGAAGACGACAGCAGCAGCTATGTGAAGTTCCGAGGTACTGGAATGAATATGGTCGAAGGACAATTAAAGTGGCAATTCCGACGATCCTTAACGAACTCCCAAGGGAAGTTCGTAACCTACCCAAAAGAGAAATTAGAAAAAAAATTTAAAGAAATCTATTTAAACTCTTCAAACTAAAATATTCAAATTTAAATTTAAATACGAAAATCGTAAACTATTGTATTATTATTACTATTTGTTACTTCTATTGCCCATGTTTTTGCTTTTTTAACTACACATAATTGAATTTAATGAATTTCAACATTTATAATTGTAAAAAAAACGTTTGTGATTAGTCACCTGCAGACAAGCCACTCAGGCTTTGCAGATAAACAAGTGTAAACACTACAAAATGAATTATAAATAAAAATGAAAATGAAAAATGAATGCTTGTCCTCAGCCGACTTGAGCAGGGCTCTATTGATCGCCTTCTCGATATCAATTCAACAGAGACCCGAAATGTGAGCGAAAAAAAATACAAATAAAGTAACTCAGCTTCATCGGCTGTGTAGACTGATCGTACATGAATGAGATGTCCGTCTGTTAGGTCAGAAAGTGCGTGAAAACTGAAAGGTCCCTTGAAGACGCTTCAATCCGCTTGTGGTAGAAGATCACGTGAATCCACGCAACAACCATCATATTCATCGCTTAGATTGCCTCAACGGGCGAGTGCTGCATTTGAAATGAAGATCACGGGAAGTGACTGCTCTTCTCCCGCCTTGAATCCACAAGCAGATGCACACAATCTCGAAGTCATTATCACCCATCAGCAGCTCTCGCACTAAAGGTCCTCCTCGTGACCCTTCTACTCCGCACTCCCATTAACCTTTCCATAAATTAGTAGAAATTCTTCCAGAAAAGGCCTGTTTGATTAGCCTCCAGTGAGATTGCATCCTAGACGCCGAGTTTGCGTTATAAATCAATCTGCACCCTATCCAGGCCAGATCCACCGAAAGACGCACACATTACCGACGGAAATCAGATCTAACTCAAGTCGGCAGTAATCGAAATCACTTCGCTGCTGCCGAGCCAATTCTGTACAGATACGCACCGCGCAAGCGCAGCTGTGACAACGCACGAAGCGAGCAAACAAAAGTCGATAACCATTGAGAATATGCCAACCGAAAGGGAGTGCTCTGCAGGAGAAGCTAAACAAAGCACGTACCACAAAAGCAATCAGACGAGAGTGAGAAACCAACATCGAAAGTGTTTCCGAATGCAAAGCACAAGAAGTGAATTGAAGCGCTTCGAAGGTCCAAAGTGTGATCCGGGAAGTCGACTTGCGCATACCGGCGAATTCCCATCAATTGCACATCGAGCGTGTCAAATTCAGCCGGGAAAACATTTGCATTGGCATTGGTCTTCCCCGCTGCCCATTGCCTGAATGTCATCGCACCGTACTCCGAGGGACTTCATTCGATTGGAAGTCTGTCCAATTTCCACTCACGCCGGGGAAGGGCGCAGACTCGGTGGCGGTTTGCCACTGATTGAGTGACGCCATTGCGGCTCAAATGGCCGATGAACTATCGCGACCTGCGAGTGTTATGGGCGCGGATCCTTGGACGCATGCGCACCACGCCAGGACACGGGAAACTCACGAATCGCTTGATGAAGCGTGTCATTGCTTTCCGAAATGTCAATAAATCATGCCCAATAAGAGATTGCGCGTCCCGGGCCTAGGCCAGCACCTCTCTTGCGCGCTAATCATGCCATTTGCGGCGCGCAAAGGCCTAGGGTAGTAATTGCAATTACCTACTGCCAGGCTCCCGATTCGTCATGGAGTCGCGGCGCAGCGAGCTAGCTCTTCGGCGGGGTGGCCAGGCTGCTTTCTGGTGTGTGTGTGTGTGTGTGCGTGGACTTTTCGGTGCAGAGTTGTCAAATCAAAATATTTATCCTGTGTGCGGCTGTGTGGAGCTGTGGCTGGTTGGCTGGATCGCTGAACACCGCTCCGGGTGCCATGTCTAATTGAGATAGAGGTGAGCAGTTGCAGGCGCACCGAGGGCACATAAAACAGTCAAAGTGTGACGCACAACATGAAATATGACACTTGGCAGAATAGCTTTCCACCTTCCGCACGGCATCCCAGCCAAGCGACGCACGGTGTGGCATTCGCAGGGGCAAGGCGTTGTCTAGCGTCTCGCATTAGTTAGGGATGGTTAAATGGAGCGTTTCGCAGAGTGTTCCCCTTCTGAAGGCCCATGTCACATAAATCTTTGCTTTAGTGCGTAGCTGATGCGCGTGTGTGCGTGTGTGTTTGCGTTCGTGTCTGACGGTAGCCATGACTGAATGGGGTGCGCGCTGTATCTCTGCGTGCGTGCGAATTTCGACATATGCCTTCCAGTGGGCTTGATTTGTTTGAAGGGCATCGCGGAGGGCGTAGAAGCAAATAGTTAGCTTAATTGAGTGAAGTGAATTTGCCACTAATTGTGATTAGGGACTGTTTTGACAGCGAAGCCATTCGAAACGGTTGCGCTGATTGTTGCTCTCGCGGGGGGTTGGCATAGTTGTTGCTACTGTGCGTGGTGAGGTCATGGACAAGATGAGAATCGATGCAACTGAAAAGCTTGTCCAGCTGTCTCTCATGTCCTCTTTGATCAATTTCGTTGCAGTTGATCTCGAGTTGTTATTGACTGCTCTCTCTCTCTCTCTCTCTGTTACTCTGTTTCTTTATAGAAACTGGTAGTTCGTCTTGCTTTCTTAAACAATTTTTACTGACGACATAAAGAGATCAAGTTTTAATTCCAGTGCAATTAAGTGATCTTGTTTTTTGAGAACGTCCCCAGTTTTCTCGCTTTGGTTTCTTCTTCAAGGCATTTTGCACCATTCCCAATGAACAGCCAACCGTTTTCGATATTGAACGGTACTAAGTTCCTTAGCTTTTCATTATTTTTGGGAACATCTTCTACTTGATTTCTACCTATTTCCCTCAAAATGGCAAGGTTCTCGGTAAAGGGGTAGCAAAATAATAAAGGACTGTACTGTATTCATTATGTTGTCCAACACTGTGCTAACATTCGTCGCAGATGGTTCATATTTTTATTTGATTAGCTCACCTATGCTGCCCAAACAGTTTGTTCTTAAGTGTCCTTTTCTTCGAGTAGAGAGTGAGCTCCACGAGTTGAGACTTGATGTGTAATGTTTTGCTTCTCTTCTCTGCAACTTCTACTGGAGTCGTTGTAGAAATTCATCATAAAGAAATGTGCGTCACTGGTACATTGCCCAATTAAAAGTCCTTAGTGTTCGCAAATTTATGGAATGTCACTGTGTTCCCCCATCCTCATGAGTTGGATGCTCTACTATGTACTTGGCCATTTCATTAAGCGATAAGCGGCAGTTAACGGACATCCTTGAGTGAAATGTGACAGTATCAAAGGATTTTATCGCAACCTAGCCATTTGAATAAATTACGATTTCACATTATTCTTGAGCCCTCGCGGGGAGGCTATATATCGTCTCTACAATAATTCGAAGACGTCGACTATCATGGCTGACAGTGGCCTCGTTGTATGAGAGTGTTGAAAAAAGAAACTGTAACTACTGAGCCTTTGGACCGATCTTAATGAAAATTGGAACATAGTACAAGTGCCACGAGATCTTATCTCGTTGTCAAAACTAAAAAACGAAATTCATAGTTGTTGCATCATCGATAGAGAATACTTTTAGCTTTCAGAAAAAGTTGGTCTCCCGTTGAAGCTTCTTGGAGTATTTTTGTTACAGTCCATCAAACATTAAAATGCCCTCATCAAAGAGCTTTAATTATAAGCCTGATCTAAGAAATTGGTAAGCTAAATGAAAACACCTTTGATGCAGTTTGAAGGCCAAATGTATACAAATATAACTTTAGGCTCTAAAATAATTAATTTTAAGAAATAGGCAACATCGAAATTGCTTAAAAAATACGTCCATTTTTGTGAATTACAAAGTTCCAAATTTGAGCTAACGATACTATGAACCATATCATCAAAAGTCAATAAAATATTTGGCTTTCTAGGTTCTCATATTTGTAGAATCGAAAAACCTGTACCATTTGCCAAATATCAAAAATATAACACTTTTGGTATTTTTTCCAACGGCGAGACTACTGTGCGGCTGTCTGTCTTCAATACATCTGTGAGCATATGATCATTCACCGCCAGATTAGCAGACCTTCACTAGAATTTCGCAATCTGGATGGTATGCTTGAGAAACCAGTATCCCGAGGAAGGACTCTAAAATGGTTGAGAATGGTTTTATTGTTCGGCGCGGAGTTGTATCCACATCCGTAGCGTTCTACCGCTGTACAGACGGCCATCTGTTCTCCGAATACATCTAGAAAGGGAAGATTAAGACGTGAGCTTAGAGCAGCGGAAGGTGTTGATCTTAGTAGGTTAATCTTTGCAGCAGATTAAGGAGGTTTGTAGTTGACAGCTTTATCGAGTGCCTGCAAAAAACACCGATTTTTTACAAGCAAAGGACACAAACTTGTGATCGATTAAACTTCATGTGGCAAGCAACAGTAATGCCGGACAAACTTTGAGTACTTTCTTCAATTCAACTCGAATCTTGAAATCCAGTCTACATTCTAGGCGGATAGGGTAAGTGCGTATGACACAAAAACTGTCAAATTTCACGGTACCAATTCTTCCGAATCACGAACATTACTGATCCAAAAACGTAACCTTATTTCAAAACTGAACGAAAAGTAGCCAGAATCATCGTAAAATCTCCATTACGTGACTATAATTGGTTCTAGGAACTCCCACTTAAGTAAGAAGAAGTGAATGAAACTTAACGAAACTGCACGAAGTGATTACATATTATGGTTAAAGAATGTAATTTTGATTGTTAAAGTTGACCTTTCGCACATTATGGTTGGGCCTTTTCGCATTCGAAGACAGTATAAAATTGTGGGTCGCTTAAACTCATGAAAGATCGACAGCAAGCGCTCCCCTCGGACTTAAGCGCCACCCGAAGATGAAGAACAAACTCGCTGTGACTCTAACACCGATCAAGATCTTCCACAGACAGCCAAGAAAATATGCCAAGCCCAGTTAATTTCCATCGTCTTCTAAGATCTCTGAATATAAACGCCAGGCATCGAGACCTCTCTTAACGAACTCTTAACAAATCAGCTGCACTCTAAAGTGACTTCTTTCGTTCCTGTCACCGAACGTGATGACTCTAACGAATGCAGACATGCACCATTGTCACCACTGTCGATCATCGAAATCGAGAAAGGAATTTCAAATCGAATGCAAAAGTCGTTTTAAAACAATCCCAAGCCCATGTCATTCGCAAACAGAATTCTCCGCACGTAAACGAAAACACGACAAAAGAACCAAGAGGCCTCCGCCTCGAACAAAGCGAAGAAAGAGGGCAGGAAAACCGACCGCAGACGCGGAACAAAATCGTATTTTAGCAACAACATTTTCCACTTCCGTTCCGCTCACGGAAACTTGAATAAATTCATGAAATACGACACAGAGTCTGTGTGTCGGAAACCAAAACATAAACGTTGCTCATTTTTTGTTGTGTTCTTTCAAATTCAATTGCAAGAGCACCCGGAAAATTAAACATACCGTAACAAACAAAAACATAAATTCACCCTTAATGGCACACCATCCAAGCGTCGTGCACCGTTCGACTCTCATTGGCCCAGCAGCGTCGTCGACGCGGGGGCAATTTGTCTGCGACACGACAAGAAGTCGACCGATCACGGGGAAAGGGGTGCTGTGCTAGGCAAAAACCACACCCCGAGAATTTGACATTTATCTGAATAATAGGACAATAATCGGGACGTGTAACAACACAGAGATTCGCTTAAATCGTATTTGACACGCATCACCCCTATTGCCCGACCCCGTTGCGTCGTCGCGCAGCACAATGATATCTATTTGAATATGTTTCCGTCGTGTTATCCTGTTGTCAGGACACAACAATGAAGTCAAACACTCGTGTGCGCAAGGGAGAGGTGGTAAATATTGTTATTAATTGCCGTGTAGCGCAGGACGAAGGACGAAGGACGACGAGGCTGCCTGATGGGGAGGGTTGGACATAATTCAATGGAAATTAAATTCAATATTAATTTAAAATGTGTTCATAGGCGCAGAACAAATTCATTCTGATGGCTCTGGACGCGACTTTCCAACGTTCCGACGCGACGGTCCGACTGTTCCGTCATTTGACAGTCGTTGGATGCGGCCGGGTTTGATTGTAATAATTAATCGTCCAATTTGGACGGCGTTAAGGCGTGAAATTGAATTTTCATTGAGCCCCGGCGAAGGAAAATGAAAGGCAGCGTTCACAGTTTTCTTTTTTTCGGTTCCCTTTTTGGAGGGAATACGGAAAACGGTCCCATTGAGTGGGGAATTTATTGTGTGTCCAAGAGAATAGTTCGGCGGACGTATTTGATGGAATTCAGGTTACGCCGAAGGAGCCGAAGGTTCACTTAGAATTCGGGCCTGCAAAGCAGCACATCGGTTGCGCCTTCGGTGGTCTGCTGGGAATGAGATGCGCCTGGCCGTGGTGTGTTCATGAGCCACGGCCCGTTGAGAATTGGGCAATTGAATCAGAGATCGGAGATTGTAATGATAATTGAGTTGGTTTTGTCGTTAAATTAGCATTCGCTTGTGGCGAGCTGCATAAACATGATCACAAATTGGGGAGAAAAACGGTCATATTTCAGGGGGCGATGTCTGCTTCCAGTTAACAATCTTGAATCTACATGCCATCAAATTGCTAAGACGAAATTACATTTCTTAATCCGGATCAATTTGAATTTCCACGGTCGATGCACTCCTCTTCACAAATAAAGAGAAACCCAGATGATGTACGACTGGTCTGATAATGGAGGAAATAGATTTTTGGATTGGAAAGGATCATCGGTTGCAAAGAGTAAAATTAGATGACATTAGAATTGACTCTTTAATCTAGGTGTCACACAGGGTTCTGTCTGGGAACCAATTCTCCTCCTGATTTACATCAATTCATTGTTCGCTCTTTGTCACAACGGCTAGTTTACAGCGTTTGTTGATGATGCGGTTAAGGATCTATATCGAAGGACCAAGTTATGGATCCCTTACCCTTTTTTTTTTTTTTTTTTTTTATAATTCATTTTTGTTTATTAATTCAGAAAACTTACATACTAGACAAAAATGCTTAAAGGTAGTTGGACGAACAATGTTACTATTTCTAACTTACTGGCCCTAGGCGGGCGCTCTAAGCTAAACTTAATCTTAAATTATGTCTTTCGACCTACCCTAACTATAATTAAATTAGATACTAATATTTAAACGAAAAATTGTATATTATGAAAAAATGAAAACATAATGACTTAACATTGTATTTAAAAATTACAAACTAACTTACATTCTACCATAAAATAAACTTAAACAACTAAACAAATCTACTTATATATGCATATACATTTATGTATACTATATCCTATACACATATCTATACGCATATATCCTTATATACATTATAATGTATAAATGTATCTACTTGTATACATAAATACATCATTTGTCAAACATTTTTTTTTTTTTTTTTTTTTTTTTTTTTTTTTTTTTTTTTAATTAATGTACAACTTAAACTACCTTACAACTACCTTAAGATATGGAAGTCGGCCATAGGTTGCAGCTGATGAATTTCCATAACCCACTGCAAGACAGTGACCGACTGCGTCCCATAAGGGGATACGCACTACCCTTTCTACCCCGGGTCTAAAGGGTTCGACGCTGGAGTTCCTTCGCTCCCCAGCCACCAGAATCTTCGACGTTGCATAGCAACATCCCGCACATCCCGACTCGATACCGCTGTACTGAACCGGAGGAGACCCTCCTCAGCTCGTTGTGCGACGGAACGGTCGTGGTTGAGTCGCCCATCCACAGTTGAACGGGCGATGTGAAAAATGAGCGGTACCGCATTTATGTCTTGTAACAGACCGTACATGTCTAAATGGAGAAAAGCTTCTGGGGGGACGAAGCCACTGTGACGTACCCTTTCATGGTACTGAGGATTGGGGTAGTAAGCCCCAGAGATCAAGTTATTGACTGAGTTCATCGCTCTGGCAGTATGGCCTCGAATCAATTTCAACAGGAAATTGTCCACTCGTATCAGGTTCGCCCCGCTGTATAAGACCTCATTGGAGTAGAATTTTTTGTACTGGGACTCTGGTGTTCTGTAAAGGCGAAGGCAAGCCCTAAGACAAGCCCTCTCAAACACCCGAATCTTTTCCATCAAGCTTGCACTCACGTTGAACCACACGGGACAGCCATAGGTGAGCATTGGCCGGATGAGGGCCATGTAGCAGATCACCTTCACCCTCGCATCGAGTTGGCTGTTGTAAAACAGTCTCTTTGTAAGAGCGAAAGCGCCTCGGGCTCGGGCTAGAGCAGCATCTACATGTTTGTTAAAATATAGATAATGATCTAGCCAGATCCCCAGGTATCTGACTACAGTCCTTTGCGCCAGTGGTTGCCCGTGACGCCCAACAATTGAGAACTTTCGCCAATTCTTTTTTGTATCCGCCGAAGCCTTATACAACGGGGTCCTGAACAGTATGGTTTCCGACTTCTGAAAGTTGATATTCAACTTCCAGTCATCGCAACTTCTCATGAATGAGTCGAAGTCACCCTGCGCGAGAGTAGTGATGTCCTCGATCTTTTTGCCTGATCTATACACAATCAAGTCGTCGGCATACGCAATTACGTGAGGAAGAGAACTTATTAGATCGCTCAAGAAAATGTTGAACAGGATCGGCGAATTAACGGCACCCTGTTGGAGACCATTTTTTACTTCAAATATACCTGCAGAGGTCACATTGCCATTCTTGACGACGAACCTTCTACCAGTAAGCATGTTACACAATAGGTACAGCAGTGGTTTACTAATGCCTAGCCCATTGAGCTTGTAAAAAAGTCCTTCTAACCATACGGTGTCGAAGGCCTTCTCCAGGTCAATCAGGCAGGCACCCGTACATTGTTTCTGGCTCTTGTTCCATTGGATATCCGACACCAGTTTCGACGCGGCATGAATAGTGTCATGCCCCGCTTTGAAACCGAATTGGTTATCCGGAATAATATGTTTGTCCTCTGTCCAGTTGGTCAGAGCTCTATTTATCACCTTCTCGAATACCTTGCTGATGTTCGGAAGGAGACTAATTGACCGGAGGTTGCACGGATTCGAAGAATCTTTACCTCGCTTGGATATGGGTTGCACAATCGCAGTTTTCCAATGCTCCGGATAATGTGCATTATTCAGAGCATTGTTAAACAGGATAGTGTACATATTAACCACATCTAGGGGGAGATGTCTTAGCACAATGTTCGAGATCCCGTCGATTCCAACTGACTTTTTCTTCTTAAGTGATTCGAAGACCGCTTGGAGCTCTGTCTTCGATATGAACGGGATATGAACTCCTTCGTCGGCGACGACATTATCTGCCATGTTATCTTCATTGAACACGACAAAGCCGATGTTCTCAGATCGCCATTGTTGCATGTCTTCTCGAAGTTGCGAGTTGCTAGATTGTACGCGATTCTCCAGGTCGTGGTTTGGGCGAACACTCACATTCACCTTATACACTTCCTGAAAGACCGCGCCTAGTACCTCCATTTTTTCTTGCGGGTCTTCGACCACAAAGAAGTTATCGTCGAGTACCGCGTTATCCGGATCAATACCTGCTGTAGTGAGTAATTGTTCGTTGTCCGTCGTTCTGGGGAGCTTAAGACACGGAAGATCGCTACGCTTACTGCGAAAGAATTTGTTTATTTGCGGGAACATGCTCGGGTTGTTGGATCTAACAGCCCGAATCTTATTGTTCCAATGCAAGTTAACAGAAACTCTGTAATTTTGGACAATTAGTGTTTGAATGTTCTTAATGAGCGATTTCAGTGTCCTAATTTCCTCATCTCGTCTGTCAGTAAACCGTCTATACAAGGTTTTTAATCTTGACAGCAGTCTACTTTTTTGTTGGTGGAGTGCGTCAATTGTCGCATTGCGATATAAGTTTTCGTTATTTGTGCGTGTATACCGTGGTATAGTACTGTCCATTGTTCGTTTTATTGTCTCGTCCAATTGTATAAGATACATGTCAATCTCCTCGTTTGACAAGTTTCTATTGGACGGTATGTGGAGCGCATTCGAGGAGACTGCTCTCGTCATTTGTCTGGAGAAGCGTGTCCAGCGTGTCCTACTGTAATTGTAGGGATACGTTTGAACAAACTCTCCTAATTCCGCAATATCGTTGGGGATCTTGATTTCGGCACTGAGTCCGCAATGGTCACTGAGATACACGAAAGTGTTCAAACAGTTTACCGTTTGTGAGTTTGTGTCTGTCAGCTGCAGTCTTGCGTCAAACAGCAGGAGATCCAGATATGAACCGCTTCTGGGGTATGACGAGATCTCTGTTGCCTTCAAATCGAGTCTATACTCGACACTGTGTAAGCAATACCAGTTGTAAAGCTGGTCCCCTCTATAATTGGAAACTATGTTTCCCCAATATCCATGTCGGGCATTTAAGTCCCCGGCCAAAATGAAATAGTTCTCCTCCGAGTCCAGTCTTAGACATCGAAAGAGTGAATCGAGCTCTGATATAGTCGTTCTGGAACTAGGGCAGCCGGAGGAGTAGACCGACACCGCATACAGCTTCTTTCCACTGCGGAGAGAAATGCACACGATGCAGGCCTCCAACTCCTGAAACCGTCGAACTTCACTACTATACACTACTTTGTGTTTAATGTTATTTTTAATGAAGATCGCAACACCGCCTCCACCATTGGAGTTGGGCCGGTCTCTTCTAATAACATTATAATTACTGTGCTCCAGTGTGCCTCTCTGGGTTAGCTTGGTTTCGCTAATCAGAAATAGCTCTGGGCTTTGATCGTCCAACAATCTATAGAGCTCGTTTTTTCGCGGGATCCTTATCAATGAATTTGCATTCACTGCAAGGATCTTACATGTGCTCTCCGTCTGCGCAGCCATTAAGACTGGTGACGTGCTTGGTTCTGCAGGAGCGCCAGAATTTGGCCTACCTGCTCCTCTAACCGATCCATACGCCTTTCAATGGAGGATTTCCAATCGGGCGTTAGGATCCCTTACCCTGGTAGACCTGTTATACGGTCACGAAGACTGATGTGGGGCAACAGAGCAGAGTTAATCCTTGAGGCATTTGAAAGAAAAATGCTGCTTAGTCGTCTCCGCGAGGAAAGTGGATAGATGAGAAGACACAACTGCAACTCTAAGAGCTGTGCCAAGATGTAAATTTAGTTCGGGTGGCAAACATAGGTCGACCAAAGTGGCAAGGCCTTATCGAGCGCATGGACACCAATTCTCCAACTAAGAAGGTTCCGAATCCGAGATCAAGTTCGAATCTCTGTACCAAGTCATCATGGACGCAATATAACTTTGTCTCAATGACTGGCATCAGCGTACCCGGGAACGTCGACATTATTAGTTGATGCTCAGAACAGCGGTTCTCTCGTAGTGGGTTGCTTCATATACATTGGACATCCAATCGACGAAGGTGAAGGCCCACTAGTTGAAGAAGACGAGGATGCAACAGTCATCAACATCAACGAAGAGGAAGATGATGACGGGGCTGCTGATGGGCAAGTTCCAAATGACCAAACACAAAGAAGCTAGTGATTGCAAACATGTATCAAATGCGCGGACACGGTAGTTGCAGGAGGAAGCTGTCCACAGGTGGTAAGAACCAACAAAAACCTTAATTCTTAAATGTTTTACTTTAGCTTATAAGGTTATTTACTTAATACATATTTTATTTAAATTACTGTGCGAACTTGTATGTCCTTAAACAGTGTATAAGCCTAGGAGTACTCATATTTCATAGGAGGGGTCCAAGGACAGATCCTTGCGGGACTCCTGCGGAAACGTTGTAGCACTTAGCGCCCTCATCAGAGTGGTACCTTAGATTCCTGTTCCAGAGGTATTCAGAGACGACTATCCTCCGCAGGTAGTACGGTGTTTCCATTCTGGCCAGGACTCTCCTAATAGATGACCAGTTCGCCGAATTGAATGCGTTTTTGACACCAAGCGTCACCACTGCACAATATTTCTTCGTCCCCCATCTCCACCAACAGGCCTATAATAGCCGAAGTGTGACTGCTGTCTACAAGCAACCTAATTCAACCTAACCTAGCAAACCTAGCCACAAATAAATGAGATAAAGGGAGTTGTCCATGAGTCAGTTTTACATGAGTTTGCTTCTGATTTTGATTGACTTGGGAGAATTATGAATCGTCAAGTGCACGAGAGCTCGTCCACGATCATCCGCCAACTGATGGTGACTCCGTTTCGCTTTGTTATATGTAAAGCGACACATCACAGTGTCTTCAAAAGCCAAACAGTCTAACATGACCACTCTCTCTTTCATTCTCTCAAACTATCATCAAAACCAATCAATCAAATCGTACGGCGCAACATCATCACGAATCACTTTGATTAATCGGGCCCTCCTCTGGTCCGCCGGCACCGACCGCGACACCCGTCAAGCAATCAATCGTCGATCTGATGGTGACCAGTGAGTGCCTAAGTAAGACATCGCCTTGTCCCTTCATCAATCACGGCAAAGACCTCTAGGAATCAGTCGCACAATGCGTGCCCCCACACAGGCCGACACAAAGCCCACTCAGCAGCACAATGTCCTCAGCCCACGGCTTAGAGTCACCGATGCACTGATGCAACAAACAGCATTCCGTGCGCATTACTCGAGGGCAATTATCCAAGCTCGTTGTCGTCTCGCTCCCTCAGCGCACATCGTTCAGCAGTCGGCAACCCAGTAATCGGTGACTAAATGGTTAATAGGATTAAAATCTCGTAACGTAAATAGTCTGCCACTAAGCTGCCATTAAGTAATGAGATAAAGTCTCTTTAAACCGTCCGTCATCGGACGGCACCGACACGTCCTCACGAACTATGCCCGACCGTATCGGCGGGGCAATTGTTGGGAGCTCAGTCATTTCACGGTTTCCCTGAACAATTCTTAAGGCTATTAGACCGTGGCGTGCCTCTTCAGAGAGAGAGAGAGAGAGAGAGAGTTTCGCACTGACAACCAGAAACCTCTGGTGACTCTCGACAAGACAGTCAGACGGACAGATAGAAGGCGACTGATGAAAATTTATGAAGAGCAACTGTTGCCGGGGCGCGGACGTGCTGCTGGTAAACTTCTGTCTTGGCCTAATCCCAGTTCTTGCTTTAACTGTCTTTGTGTTCAATTTCGAGTTGAGCGACTGCCCGGACGAGGGACAATTAGCTTAAGGGATCCGCTTTGGCGGATTAAGTCTGTGTGCGCAATGCAGATGAATCAGTCATTAGACGCGTTAGCGAGGTGGTTAATGTTTGTGGGGCGAGGGGGCTTGTGCTTCTCGGTTTCGCATTTAATTATTTTTTGTTGCCATTATCGCATTCTTTTGCTTAGCTGAGTGGAAGGCGATCTGCTGGGAAATGATGGACGTTTGAGACGACGTCCGACTGGCGTGAAGTTGTAATTTAAAGACGCATCTGAGCAATGCTCTGGCCAGTCGTTAAAAGGGATTTTTCGAGGATTTTATCTTCGATCTGCTTGAAGTATTGGAGGAAAGTAATGATCGGGCAGTACGCAACGTTCTTTAGGCGTGACCAAAAAGGGGAACTTTCCTCCTCATTTGACTAAACCAAATTCGTTACGGATCACAACCTGATGAGAAGCGCAGCACGCACAACGTGGGTTTTTTTGGACAGACTTTGGTTGCCAGTCAGATCGTCAGAGAGTCCCAATCAGTATCCATGCGTTCAATGTGGCCGAGCCGGTGCAGTCGACATAGTTTTGTCTTCCGTATTACATCTACTCCGTAGCACAGCTCATAGAGTTCCCGGTTGTGGCATGATCATATATCCGACGCAGAATTTGTCCTTCAAAGACATCGAGAATGTTTGCAGTTTCGTGCAGCTTTCCACTCAATACAGCTGGACGGGCTATAAATGGCTACTTTTGGCCCTTCGAGTGGGGAGTTTCGGACCCAACTGTGTCGACAAACCGAAGTAGCATCGGTTGCCAAGGGCGATTCTACGTCTTATCTCCCCTGAGTTGTCATTTGTGGAGTTTTCACGTTTAAAGCGATGCACGAATAATGCTCTGAACTTGGTATTCCACTGGCTTGTTTTGGATTTAATAATTCTTTCAAGATTAGAATACATTTCTACATGCGCTGCCGCCTGTTGTTGGAACCTGACCACAGTTGTGGGAGTTTTACTTCCATTTAGCGTACCGTCAATGGTTTTAGATCGATGTTAAGTGACTGAACCAGCCAGATGAACCAGCGATCCGAGCTGTGGTTCCAACAAGACAGTGTAACATGCAATACAAGTGACGTGACGATCATGAGCGTTCATCAATTTGCAACAGTATTTCACTGGATAGCAGGGACATAATGATAAGTTAGGTTAGAGTAGCTGGCTGCTCATTGGTAGCAGTCACACTTAGGCCAGAGTAGGCCCGATTGGTTACCCCGCAGATCTGAGTAATCCGAATTAGCGCTTTTGATAAATCAAAGGAGATGGCTGCGACTAATGCTACTTAGTTCCGTCAGGTTGTCGAAATAGTAGGCGTCTGGGTGACGCTTGTGAGAGCACTGCAGTTACATAGAAGATCTGCAATAGTTTCTTCCTCTTCTTCGTCTCTTCAGCTGCTGCGGAAGTCGTAATAGGCTAGGCCTAATATGGAGGCATGTCTTCCAGATGAAAGATGGAAAGACTTTCCAGTTCTCTCCCCGGAGTTTGTCCTCGTCGTTACTGAGGTGTGAGGTTGTTCTTTACGACTTCGCTGAAAAGTCGGTTCACCATGTCGGTGCTCCTCATCTTCTTTGGAGTCTCATTGCTAGTAGGCCTCCTGAATTAGTGGCTCGTCCTAGGGCTCCGCCCGGTTACTTTTGCCGAGATCAGACGACCTTCCATTTCCTCCAGTGGTATGTATATGCTTATGTATAGGATATTATGAAAACTTCGCTAAATAAGTTATCAAAGTGGACAGGAAGAGCTGGTCTAAACGTAATGCCATCCAAAGCATAGTTTGTACTGTTCACAAGAAGATACAAAATACCTCCAATAGATCCATCAAAGCTGAAGAATCAGGAACTCAGTTTCACTAGTCAGACCAAACATTTAGGGGGGGAATGAAAAATGGGGGATTAAACCGATCATGACCAGTTCTAACATACGGTGGTGGCCAGCATTAAGAAACAAGCTAAATCTGGGCACTTCGTTATATGCCTTCAATCGCGGGGAGCTGACGGCTACCGAGGCGGGATTTAGTTTAAGAGAATGCAACCCCGGGACACAGACTATACCCCCTCCAGCATACAGACTATATCAAAACACTGATCCCAGGTGGAGAATACTGGACAAAGGATATATTCAGAAAACCTGCCAACGGGCTAGTATACACGGACGGTTCTAAGACGGACGGACTCGGAGTTATATGCGGTATCGTCGGAGGTATCCTTCTCTCTGTCCCTTCGACTGCGTAGCCATTACAGTGCATTCTAGGCAGAAGTTAAATCTATCCAGGAGGCTGGCCGCTTACTGTCCGTGAATCCCATAGACGGGTAATCTAATTTGCCGTAGTGTGAATATTTGATCGATGGTGGATTTCCTTGGCCTAAAGCCACACTGGTATGGACCGACCAGGTGGTTGACGAAAGGCTTTAGGCACGCCGAATAAGGTCTTGTACGCGAGGTTCAGACTGGTGCCTCTATAATTGGCGCAGTTCAGAGGGTCTCCTTTTTTTTGTGGATCGGGCAAACAATGATGAGGTTCCATTCATCGGGCATACTTTCCTCCGACCATAGTTTACAGATGAGTTGGTGCATGCACCTTACCAAGTCATCGCATGTCGCTTTGAAAATCTCCAGTAGCTTTGCTGGATTTCAGTTTAGATAGGGCTTTCTTCACTTCATCCAGGTCGGGTGGATGGGATTGTTGATCTTCATCGTCCCTCTTTATCGATAGTCAGGCGGCCATCAAGGCTTTGCTCACACCATGAACTAAATCAAAGATGGTACCACTTTGCCGTCTATCTCTAAGAGCGGTTAGATGCAACCTTACCCTATGCTGGGTCCCTGGGCGTAGAGGTATTCCAGGCAATGAAAGAGCCGACGAGTTACCCAGATTAGGGGTGGGCTTGCTATTGGCAATTAATCAGAAGTTTGCATCACATCACAGGGCACACCCAAAACACTACGTTCTCTTAGCGTATGTTCTCAGTATCGCTTTAGACTACAGATGTTTGTTGCGCGACTAATTATCATCTACCGATTTTGCATCTCACAGATTACTTCTACTTGAAAGAACACAATTTTTAAATTCCTAAGGAGATAGGCTAAAATCATTTTCGTTGCAGAGTTCATTAAATGTTCTTACGTGCCTAGTAATAGGCTCATTGCACCCGTAAATTGTTCTGTGCATTCTATCGAGAAGTGTACTTCTAACATGAAAAATTCACAATTCTGGTGATTTTATATGATAATTAATTACCCTTCGAATAAACATGCCTGAAGATGCCTCCCGCCTAAAACGTAAGGTGTGCACGCCAATAATCTTGCACCATAAGAAGGAAGTTCGTCAAACATTTTTATTTTACGGAAGGCATACCTCGTGAGATTCTTTTGAACTCTTTCGAATCTAAGGCCTTGAGCACAATACGGGGAATCCCAAATGAGGCCTAACCAACGAACCAACGAAGTCTTTTCCTATCCCTTCTTTAGCCATTCTCATGTTTTTTTTATTCTCATGTTTTTTTTATATCGACCACCAGATGCAATGGAGTCAGCTCCAGTAGCACCTCCATGGGGTCAATTGGGCAAGCAGATAACGTCCTTAGGGAAGAGTTCAGGGAACTAGAAAGCAGGAACTGAGCAGATACATGGAGGCCAAGAAACTCTTGGGTCAACAGAATCACAAGAGGATTGAGGCATGTATCAGAATGAGCAGAAACAACAGGCTTCCTAACACTGGCACTGTAAACTCAGGGAGCACCTAAGGAAACTGGGAGCATCAGAAGAAGGTCTCTGAAGATTCTGCGGAGAATCTAATGACAGTCCAGCACATATACTGGGATTTTGTGCGGCGCTAGCCCACGTCGTCGATGTCGTCGAACGTTGTTTGTTCCACGTTCGCAGTGTCTTCATCTGTTTATGATTTTTATTTGATTCGAAGTTATTTTTCGAGGTATTCACGTTGGTCTACTATGGCCTGGTCCTGAAAGAGCTCGTTAGTAGTTGATTTACCCGACAATCCTTCATTTTTCGGCACGGTTTGCTTATTGCTCACACATCCACTTAAATAGGGCTTGACTGTCTTTTAGCTTCGGCAATCTGGAGACCATACAAATTCCTGTCGAATATTCTTCTTAAGGGCTGCGATTGTCTGAGGCTTGTTTGCATAAACCCGCGACTTCAAGTAGCCCCTTTCGTTCACCAAGCCCCACTCATCCACTTCCGGTAGTAAGAAGTCGTTTATCATGGTCCTGTAGCGCTCGCCAGTAATAGCGACCGTATGGAGTCCTCGAGAAAAAATACGGACCAATCACTCCTTTGGCGTGCATTCGTGCGCCTCGTCGCTCATTATGATTTTCAACACAAAATCATCCTCTTCGTTATTTGAGATTATTGTTGATACTCTTGCGTAGTATAGCAGCTGTCTAGTTCACAAATGTCAAATATGATTGACGTACGACGCCATTTGCAAAAAAAATTATAACATCTTCCGATAGGATAAGCTCCTGCTCTACAACAAGGTGGACAGTCACGAAGGAGCGGCTCAAAAACTTTCTTCTGCGTGTTGCTCTGACAAACAGATCGCATTTATGTACACTCCCAAAGCAGCTTCCAAGGCAAATTCGGATAAGTAAGCCGTGCTAAAGAAGTGCATGTGCATCTCGTGTCAAACAGATCTGCTTGATGATCAGCTTCAGCAACTGAAGCAGCAAGAAGAGCTGGAAGTAGCGTCCTTGTTTCAGACCATCCAATTAGTGGGCCAATAAAGCAAAGCAAGCCGACTTCATAAGTTCAGTGGAAAGATTTGATAATAACATTTCCAAAGCCACGCGCAAAATATCAGCTTCAACACAAAAAAAAAACCCCAAGACACATCGCGCGAAGCCCAACTACTCAACCACAACGAGTCCATTGCCATTTAGCCGCACTCCTTTCTATTCCCTTCCCCCTCTCTCTCTCTCTTCCTTCTCGCCCACCAAACACACGCTCTCGAGCGATCATTATCACTGAAAATAACGATCAACACATGAACCAGGTGTCTTTCGAAATTCTCCAGCAAATTCCATCAAAACCCTTCAAAGCATCGCCAAAACACAAGGCTCCTGCAGCCCGTCCCAAGCATCCCAGCCAAATGATCGTGTAAACTTAATGAAGCGTGTAAAATTAAGAAAATATATCTCACAACCCATTTGCTGACTTCGATCACATAATGATCCTCCTCAAGCTGATGTGTGTAAATATGGGCCAACATGGGCGCAGCGCGGCGCAGTGAAGGGCACCAAAACGAGCACCCATCGCCACTCGGCCATATCATCAGCGTCCCCGCCATCGCATCGTCGTCGTCGGTTGGTCGCCCACCAGAGCGTGCTCACCCAGGCGAATCCATCAGTCGCTCAGCCAATACACGGAATGCCATCATCACTCATGAGACTGTAATATTCCGCAAGCAATGAGGGAGCGAGAGATTTGTATCTGCCCCGTCCGCTCGCCGTTGCTCGTTGGTCGTTGGTCGTTGGACGGCTCATCGTGTCCACGGCCGGCCGAGTAACGAGACAATGATGCACCATGCGGCCCGATCACGTTTGGCCGGTGTATCTAATCAACGAGCATTATTTCGCCATTTCATGGTGAATTTAAATTCAATACCGCCTTGATCGGCGGCACATCCACGCCACACATCCGTGGCGCGCCGCACCGTGTTGCGATGCGATCGAGCGCAGTGTTGCGCTTGCAATTTGGCCGTGGAGCGAAGCGCCCTCTAGCTGTGGACCATAGTCGGGCCACAATGTCCGCCTAGCCGGGCCGCGGTGCGCTTAATTGTGTGGCATGTGTTTAAGCAACCAAATAGCGGCGCGTTCGATCTGATTTCGCTATTCTGCTCAGCATGCTCCTCTGCCACACATGAGCGCTATTCTGGGAATCACTTGTGTCAAATTGATGAGCTTGGGTGCTGTAATTGGCGGCGATGGTCGGGCTTTGATTATGCTCGAGAGTCGCTTCGAGATGTTGCAGCTCTCCGAGCTCGATCACGAACGAGAGAAGCGTTGGATGGTGTGATTGGGCTTGTAGTTAGTTTCGAAAGTTCAACGTGAAGCTGGTAGCTTCGACATTTTGCGACGTGTAGACAACATTTTAGGCCCTGGTTGGTACATTTTGGAACAAGAACAGGATAGCCGCAGGGAAGGGACTCAAATTGATTGTCTACGTACTTGCGCATCGGAACCGGAATTCCGAATATGAGGACAACGGCGAACGATATTTGACAACCGGATAAAGCGTATTAACTTTGCTTTCACTGGGATTCGAACCGGGTACCCCTCTAACCAAGGGCAGGTACTCAACCAACTGCGCCATCCAGCTGTCGTCCTGAACGTAGAATGCGAGGTTCTCGAACTCGAACTCGAACTCGAATTAGCCGATGCCATGGCCCGTGGACTGCTGTTAAACAGACACCACCGTGATCTGGGGAGTGCAGTGAAATATGGCCGGAGCTAAGGGAGAATGAAAAAAGTCCACTTGGGATAGGGATTTGCTATTCGAGGCAGACTTACGCAAAAAGTCTGAAGCTTTGATTGTAAAAGCGGACGCCTTATAAGAAATCTCTTCTTCTTCGGTCTTCTAGAACGACCACACGATTAAGCCAACTGCTTCGACACCAAGATTGGGACACCTCTTTGCCTGAACATCGAGTAAGGTACTCAGCGGTCCACTGAGTAATCAACGCTACTTTGTCCCAAGACTTGGCGAAGACAAGTGATGCCTGATTGTCGAGATTGTCTCTGCGCCGTAATGGTCGGAATTCAGCTTGGTCCCTCGAGAGTTCTTTGGTTGCATCTTGAGGCCAAACAAAAAAACAGTGGTTGGCAAGAGTTAGAGGCGCATTGTGTTACCAAGTGGATTGAGTCGATCCTACTCTGTGAACAATTTAAGAAAGCGAAGGAGATGGCTGGCATACGTCGTAGTCGTAGAAGTCGTAGAAGTAAGTTCTTAGGTGAGGCAGGAAGGAAACGTGCCCTTTCTAGCGAGATCATCAACTTCGCAATGATGTGGTATATTATAGCGTCTCAGCGTCTCAGCGTCCTCATGAGATGGGTGGTGAGATACTCGGCCTTCTCGTTAAGAGATAGGCGGCAGTTCAGGGAAGTCTTCGATTTAATTGAGATTGCATTTGAAGACAGAACATTGTCTTGCTGGATCGCTATTGTTTTCGTCTGAAAGACGATGTTTAGATCCTTACAGTAGAGGTCTACACTAAAGCCTTCCTCATCCTTTGTCATCGTCATCTGTGAATTTTCGCAGAGGAACATCCAGCGTCAGACTGCTAGGTTAATCTGAAGTGGATGCTGGTCTCGACGTTGTTCTCGAAGAGGAGCTTTGGCGGGTGTCTCTAGATATGGCCATAAATCTGTCAAGGATGATAGACACCAGAATGTAGTGCCTTTCACTGTTCAGGCTAACCGCTGTGCTGGCTGGATTGAGCTTTAGAGGGGGTTATGCTTAATGCTCTACTTACATGATTGAGAAGGAGAGTTGACGGTGATTGTCTGGCCAACGTCGTTTTCAAAGAAACGTGGACCACCAAAGAACGACGCCGCCAGCACAAAATATACACCAAAGCGTGACTTTAGATCTCATGATGGTAGATATCGAGGATTGTTGACGTACCCATTCATCCAGAAATGGGCTTTATCTTCTGGCAACCGTAAAATGGCCGAAATTCGCGGATCGTTGCCCCAAAAGCATAAAGAACAATTCTATTATTTCCACTTGTTGTTAAACGTTATGTCCGCCCATGGTGATTTGGCAAGACAGACTGAATAAATGACAGCCAGTTTGACAGATGTAGCTTCACCAATATGGCTGCTATCAACTGTCAAAGTTCGAAAGTCCCTATTGGAAGACTCTTTATTAATTTTTTTTTTCAGTTGGAGCCGTCTGTATATTGTCCCAGATCGTCGATATGTATTTCCAAAGGACACTACCATGCACCCAGACAATTCGAGAGACAGCAGAAGTTCAGAAGAGAGTACACACCCCACGGTGCACCACTGTTAACTGCCCTAGCATCACCGAGCCTTGAACTCATCGCCATGTCTCTGAGTAGCTGGTGCGTAAGAACGACTGCAAGCTTTCCGATACCGTGCCCGTTGAATGCTGCTGTTATTACAATGAACCCAAATTGTTATTTGCAGATCCCTCGATTTCGACGAAGGTAGCAAGGTTGAGTCGCTTGTGTTCGAGAGATTTTTCTATTTTGTGCCGAACAGCGAGTGAAGGCAATTTGCACAGACGTGCCCTTGTCATACGCATGCTGCCTGGCACGTCGAAAGGCTATCGTATGTCTAATATGGAGCTCAATCCAGTTGTCTAGTGCTTTTAGAAGAAATGTCTGCTGTCTGATGGTAAAATCCTTTGGTTTCACGTACGAAGGTCCGTCAGGTTGTTGCCATAATTTTCAATTGACTCTTTCGACATTTTGTAGCCTCCGTAGAGCAGGTGTATCGACTCACAGATCTTGCTACAATATGCTCCCTGGCACAGTGTCAATGACTCGACAGAAGTCGAGTCGTGAATTATGAAAGCTGCTCGTGAAAGCTGCTCGTGGTTGAACCCCACACCCTCAGTGTAGGAGTTTACGGGGAGCAGATGCACCCCACGAAGTGACACATATTGGCTCTGCGTCGAAACCTTCGTGGCCTTAAAAGACCAGCGGAAGAACCTAGCCTATTTGACAGGTTTGTGAAAATTGCACTGAATTAGCAGATCCAAGACCTGCAAGTCGCCCCAATCGAAACTATCCTTTCATCAGTGTTCAACAAATTCTTCCGGATTCTCGCTCATTCTCTCATCCCGACAGAAAGAAACTCCCCGCTCCACGGGGTGCCTGCCTTCGGTGCAACACAACGATGGCCACAAACTTGTCTCCGCCACAAGCAACCGCCATAAAGTGACACAATTAAACCCGAAACGGGATCAGTGTTCCATTGTGCATCGGGCCGCCTCCATCGGCGGCGTTCTACGAGCGGGAAGAAAAAAAAACACTCCAATTGTCTGCGCCAGACTGCTTGGCATTCATTCGGCTGTAATCCCCCATCGAGCGAACATAAAATGCCCGGGCAGCCTCTTTGTCCGCTCGGCTAACCCCTCTCCAGCCAGAATCAATCGGATAATTTTATTGAATTAATCGCCTATGATTGCCGCTATTATCGACTGTTTTTCTTCGTTTTTTTTTTTACTGGGAATCAATTGCGGTCACCTCGACTTGGCCGCGGGCAGACGACGGCGATTCTAAGTTATGGCCGCTTAGCTGCCCCAAGAAAACACACAGCCGAGGGAGAAATCACATAAAACCACCTCGATCGTTGGATCGCTGGATCGTGGGCTACCGCCGATGTTTGTTTAGTGCCCGAGTTATCGGTTTCTGTTCTGTCAGGATCGGAAGCTCGTAAAGCGGGGATGTTAATCCGCTTAGCGACGCTTTGTACCCCCGACTGAATGGTTGTCCGTGTTCGCTCGTAACCTGAATTTGTTTCAGCGCGGCTCATTAAAGTTTTAATCACCGCGACCCTATCATGTCCATCTACGGCCCGGCCAGACTCGGACCAGTCACTGTGTCGTCGCTGTGCGGCCCTCCCACTCGGGGTACACGGCTAATTACAGGCTAAATATCGATGACAACATGTGTCCTGCCGGGGGACCGGGCGAACTGATTCCACCACGTGATAAGCGGCCATTGCGGCCAGTCAGCCAGTCATTCGTGCGAGCGGAGGAGGAGGTCGTCGTCGTCATCGTCGTCGTCTCATCACCGAACGTCCTGCGCATGAAATATCGAGGAATAATTGGACGGATGATGGTGTCAATCCCACACTCAATGGCCGTGTGGTGACGTTATCAGGTGCACATCTCCCAGTGCGAACGGCGCGGAGCGGCGGTGTGCGACGAAATTACAGGTTGCGCCGCCGCCGCCGATTCCAGTGATGGAGTGTGGTGTTCCCTTTTGAGTGCGTGGCACGGTATCATCCTGGAAATGACATAGCGCAGGTCAATTTCACGTTTCCGTGGGTCGTTGAGTGCTGCTCTGTGGTGTGGAATTGCTCTCAATTTGGGAGTTAATTTGTGTAATTCAATTATGAGCTGTGTACGGGTATTCCTCCTCGGCCGGAGCACTGGACACTGGCTGCGATTCGGATCGCGTGAGGAAGTGGCTTTTGACTGGTTTTTGTTTTTTTTTTGTTCTCCTGTTGTTCACGTCAGTTAATGGTGTTGATGGAGTTTAGGGCTCGTTTACTGGAAACGGAATGACTTTGATGGGGATAATGATGGATGAAAGTAAAATTGTGTCGGCGATTGCCAATTGAGGAGGGCACCGCGGACAAATGGACACACACACACACACACGTGCAATTTGGCTTAATTTGTCCTTTGGCTTAGGGGCCAATTAGGGAACGCTTGGGCAGTGCATAGGGGGAGGTTTTTAACTTTAAAACGATGCACAAGAATGATTGGAGAGAAAGTCTGTCATTGAGCGGCATGTGCTGAGATCTGCGAGTCGCCCCAGAATCACCGACCCACCCGGGCCGAGTAATAAGTGGTAATGAAGGCTAAACCCCTTCTATTGCGACCATCTGGAGATATTACTCTTGCTTGACATCTGCTTGACACAAGGCAGCCGAACCTATGGTGATCGGTGGCAAGGCAGCTTCACTAATTAAGGGGCGGTTCGCGTTTGCTCAAGAAAAAGAGATGGTTAATGCGGCGTTGTCTCGGCATCACCTGAAGAATATATGGCGTCCAGGAGTTCATACATTGATCATTTTGGAATTATGAAGAAAACCGAAACCTACTATGTAGCAGTGACGTGGGAGTGTGTAGACACTAGCTGCAATGAGTTTGGTCAAGCTTGTATTGGCTGTACATCTTAGGTAGCTTTGCATTGTAGACCGCATTGACACTTAGATTTGGGGCATAAAAGAAGACGAAAGAAGATTAGCCCTCATTTAAGGTATCGCAGAGAGCCTCAACAGTGGTGTGCACCCCAGATTGTGCGCCCCAAACCCCAGATTGTCACCCCAGACAGCAAAATAGAGAACCTAAAGCGAATTAATCGTTGAGACTATATTTCTGTTACAAGGGATACATAAAGAAATACTAAGTAGACACACCAATGTGGTTGTTGTCAGAAGTTTTGGCAGGCCACGGCGAACTGCAAGAAGGAGACTCTCTGCGTCAATTGCGTAGAAATCTACAAAAAAGGGGAATGTGCCTTAGGGACGGAAATGGTCGAAGACAGGAATGAGATCACATGCGGAATCTAGAAGACCTATGGACACCTTGCAGGCTATCGGGGATGTCCTAAGGTCCAAGAAATCAAGAAGATAATAGAGACCAAAAGGAAAGTACAAAAGGAAAAGATCCGAGGCCAGTGCCCCGTGTTCCAGCTACCATTGTTACACTGGCAGTCTCCTACGATCAAATCGGATTAGGAAAGTGGCCGGTACACCAACCAGTGCTGAAGGTAGCCTCGGTCCCAGTGGCCAGGCAACCTGAAGCTGATCTGGGTCTAAAGACGGTTCTGGTCTATATCCAGGGGAAGATCGTTCAGCTCCAAAAACAATTCCAAAAGCTCCTACTCCTCCTTCACTTCTTCTGACTGGCCAACACTAGCGAAACTATCTTCTAAACGTCCGCACTATGCTAGCGTATGTTAGCATAACATTGACGTGGACAGTCGAGCACACCAAGCCATCAGTGAGGCATTTGTTGAGGCACTGAGGCGGGAGCGACTAAAATGGGACTGGCGGTAAACGAAGCCAATGTGAAGTGTATGCTGTCTTCAGGAAAGGACGTAGGACATCGTCGACTTGGTCGGAACGTCAGAATTCACGTAGATTCGTCTATGTCACGTCTATGTGTCGTCTACGTCTCGTCTACGTCTCGTCTACATCTCGTCTAAGTCTCGCCAACGTCTCGTCAACGTCTCGTCTAGATCTCGCCTTCGAGATCAAACGCAGAGTAACTCTTGCACGCCGCTGTTCTTTGTTTGGGCTCGAAGGAGCCTATGTTGAAAAACTAAGTGCCCGGAACAGTAACACGTTCTTATCACTACTGCTTATACCTATACAGTGAAACCTCTAATACCGGACGCCTCCCTTGGACGGACACATTTTGCCGTAAACTGCTTATATCAGAACTGAGCGAAAAGTAGCCTGGAGCACCGATAATTTTCCAAATTTAGCCATAATTGCTTCTGGAAACTTCGGCAAAATTCCAACGCGAAGTGTGTCATTTAAGTACGTAGAAAGGAACTCATTTCCAACATAAATTAAACTGAACGAAACTTGACGAAACTGAACGAAGTGGTTATTGGCTACTTCTTTGACATATTGGCATGGTCACAATCATTTACATTACAAAATGTTGAAGGGAACGAGTCAGCGAGGCACGCTACAACTCAGTACATTCACTCCACTGAACATGACTCAATAAGAATACCCCCTTGCTACCTGTAATCTCATTGGCAAATACAAGATGGCAGTGGCAAGCCGAACATGTCAATCTTCCAAGATGATCTGGCCCAACCAAGGTCCCAATTTATCTGAACGACCACTCTTCTCTTAAGAGATCATTCACAACTAATGTGGTTGGGGTAGAGAGGCACAGGATACCGCCTCTTAGGAGAACACGCACGTCTCATCGGAAATGACTGTCGCAGAAGCTGCATGGACGAAGAAGAGGCAGAAGGCATGCAACACCTCCTCTAAACCTGTTCATAAGTGATTTTAGCGATCTAAGCATCCTTCAGTAACTTGCACTGCTTCATTCTTAGCTCCGAGTGCTTCCATAATGGTATTTAATTTGTCACAATCCAAGTGGCAGCGCCATGGATCAACACATTGTGCCGCCACTTGAATCGGTTTGGTGTGATCCATATTAAATACTAGGCTAATGTGCATCCTAGATTCGCCTGCATCGGGCTGTAAAAAGGTGAATTTTCGAAACACCTTTTCACAGGACACCATCCCGTGTGAGTAAATATTTTCGAATCCGACTGCAAAACAGCCCCAAATGAAGCACAGGAAACCAGTGAGCACAACAAAGCTGAACTGAGCCCATAACCAAACAGTTGGGTTCCATTGTTCGGTCAAACAATTGCGTTTCTAAGAGATTTCTCCTCGATATCGGATTTCGATGATCCGACAATGGACTACAAGTTAATAGCCGATCATTACAAGACAAGATTTTACGACCCTGCAACCGAACAAAGCCTCCACCGGCCTTTGTCCAGCCGTCTCTTTCCCATCCCCCGGCCCAGTCGAGGTGTCGTAAACGGGAAACCGCATCGAATGCTACCCCCCCCCCCCCCACACACACCTGAAAATTGATCATTTTCGTTTTTCAACTCACAATTAATTTATCGCCTGCACCCCCCGTCCCCCTGGTAGACACAAAAACAAATTTAACTAATTTAATAATCATCGGGCATCACACTAATCCCCCATTTCGGATACATTATGCCGATCTCCAATCGCATTCATTAGATACTCGTACTGATCGGCGATGACCCATTCGCGACCACACGCACCAGAGAGTCTCTCTCTCTCGTCGTCGCGTCGATGCGATTCGTTTCGAGTTGGAGTTCGTTAAAAAATAATAAAAGACCTCTTAATACCGACTTAAATCAACAACGTACGAGTCCAAGGGGCCGCCTTTGTTAACAGGTACGCACTCTGTCGGATTAATGTCCACGGAATTTCGATTTATTAACATATAAATCGAATCTGGAACCAGTTGTTGATTATGTGTGTGAAAGCTCGCCCGGAACGTGCGTGTTCCCGCACGAAGCCGAAGACCCGGAGGTTACCTCCGTCTGAGAACGCCCGTCCCCTCTCCGCCTCCCCAACACTTGCGGGTCACAATTAATTGCTCAATTCTTAGTTCTTGGGTTTTTATGTCGCCCCGCCAACAATGGGCGCATCTCGAGAGTTGTAAATTTCGTTTTACTACCGATTATCGTTATAAAAATTGTTTATGATTGCCTCGGCCGTTTGTGCCGCTCCTCCGGTGGGGTGGGGTGGGGAGAAAAGAATCTATTACCAGTGACACTGGCAACAATGGCAAAACAATTTCGAGCAACTTTTTATTTTTCCGGTGGGTTCACGTGGCTGTAGGGAGCCGTTCCTCCGCCGCTCCTCCGCCGCTCCTCCGCCGATCCTCCAGCGCTCCGAAATGCATTTAATAATAATTTCCGTAATGACATCGCGTGCACGGTCTTGACATACTCATGCGGATGGATGTGCCGGGTCTGGTTGTGCTGTAAGCGAATCAAATCAAATGTCATTCGGACAGCGTGCCAGTGAGCGAGGGCGCACGCGGGGGCAGAGGCCGAGGCCGAGGTGGATGCATGCAACACAAAACGGAGACCGCCCATGTTTACTCTGCAACAAAATGTCCGTAATTACAGGGAGCAAGCATCGGGGCTGTCATCTTTTTTTGTCTGTCGCTCTGTGTCGGGTGTCATCTTGATGCGTTTGCAACTGCCTTTGACGGGCGGTTTTGAACTCATTGTGGTCACTGACTGATATCTGTCATGATGGTGCCCCTTTCTATTGTTCGATACTCGCAGTCGGAGTAGGAGCGTCAACTTGACAGATTAATTGGAGACCCGAGATGGGTGAGTTCGTGAATAGTTTTGCCGTTTTATTATGGCTTTTGGCTTTTGGCTTGTGGACGGATGGTCTACAGGGAGCAGCCTTTAAACTCATTTGCAAAGATAACAGAGCTTGCACACTATCAATTGCTCGTTCTCGAGGACATTCTGATCAACACAATGGTTGTGGCAGCATGCATGAAAGCAGGTCTAGAGGTCGAAGCGACATCTAGTTGCAGGGTGACTTCAATAAAATTAAGCCATTTTGCACCGACGTAAATGATTATCAAATTCTTGACGTGTGAAACTATCCTTTTCAGGACCTCGCTGTGGGGCCGGGGTCTGCGCCGAAACTGGAACTTGATACCAGGCTGAAGGAAGTCTCCTTCATGACCTCCATATGGTGTACTGGATTGGCTGTGAAGCACTTACGTTGAACCACAGTGGACAGTCTGTAGTTCAACGTAAGTCCTTCACAGCCAATCCAGTGGCTGGCTCCCAAGCTTCACTGGTCATATAAGTACACTAGATAGAGTCAAGTCAAAAGCGACTATACTCCTCCATTCCTCGACTTCGAAGTACCCTTGCTATTGCCCAACAGTCGAGAGCTGTGGGTTACTAATGACTCCATCAACGATTCGACTATCCACGAATAAACAGATTGATCGGAGATGCTTAAAGGCACGGGTATTTTTTCCAGAATTGTTATTTTATCTAGAGATCAAGTCCTAGCCTGTCCTGAGCCAGCAGTACTCAGTAAGTCTATGCTGGGTCCCGGGTCACACGGACAACGCTGTTTTGTGTCCTCGTTGCCTTTTAACAGTCCGCAGAAGGGATTCCAGAAGGATTTTCAGTCTCGATTGCGACTCTACAACCAGTTGTACATTTTCGTTCCGACAAGTATCTGTCAGATGTTTAGATATATTACGCAATTATTTCACATCATTATTACTGCCATGGCACCTCTCTCATTTTACATCGGCCGGAGGTCTATTGTCTTCGAAGTCACGAACAACTCTCGTAGTTCGATTCAACATTCCCTCGAAGGCTTCGAAACCTGGGAGATGACCAGTCTCTTTGTCAAACAACGATTTTTTTTCTAGTTGAACTCGTCGTGTTTTTAATATTGACAGTAATAGCCTTGATCTGGATCATTATGATGCATAAAATGAAAGAGCGATCGTGCACCTGTGCAACAGCGTCAAAGGACTTCAGGAATCTATCTCAGCTGACATGTGCGTATGTGGGCTTATGGGTGCCCTAAGGACATTGAAAACATTTTCACACAAGTGCTCTTTGGGAAATGGTTTACTTTCATGATACATATACGCGTGGTAGAAATTAATGGTCGAAATCAGAAATAAGGGAGCATAGAGATAGCCGACTTCACACAGCTGATTGCCTCCTAGTTAGACGTATAGAACTTTGAAATAGAATAAAACAAAGATGGTTTTCTTAAATGGACATGAAATTTACTTTATTTGAAAGATAATCTTCTGGCATTTTAATTTAAATATGGTTTTTGGCATATGACCGTTAGGGCTGGCTCGGACGTAGTCTAATCTGGAGGTCCAATTTTCGATGACTTTTTCCAACATTTGTGTTCCAAGTGGTAAATCGTTTCGGCCTTATCGGCGACTTCACATATCCCCACAGAAAAAAGTCAAGCGACGTTAAATCGCACGAACTTGGGGCCAATTCACGGGTACGTAACGTGAAACTATGCGGTTACCAAACGTTTCCTTCAATAAATCAATTGTGGCACGAGCTGTGTGACATGTTGCGCCATCTTGTTGAAACCATAGCTCCTGCACATCATGCTTGTTCAATTGATGAACGAAAAAGTCAGTAATCATGGCTCTATAGCGGCTACCATTGACTGTAACGTTCTGGCCATCGTTTTTAAAGAAGTACGGACCATTTACTCCACCAACCCGTAAAGCACACCAAACAGTAAGTTTTTGTGGATGTAACGGTGTCGCCATATACACTTGAGGATTATCATCCCTCCAAATACGGCAGTTTTGTTTACTGACGTATCCATTCAACCGAAAGTGAGCTTGGTGAAAATGGACGTAGTGCGCGATACGTATTTCGAACAGAAGCATGATTTTCAAAATAAATTTGTACAATTTGGAAGCGTTGTTCAGACGTCAGTCTACTTATGTTGAAATGCCAAATAAAACTAAAATTAAATCACTTGACAGCTGACAAAATGGCCGCCAGTTAAAATAGTGTTGCCAACTTAAAGTTCTATACCTCTAAAAAAACACCCTTTATATTGTTGAATTTTGACTTGGCAAAGAATAGACGAATAGACCTCTGAAACCAGTTGGTGCTTGTGACGCTGGCTTATACTGACGCCATTCAGTTTAGCTGCGGTTTTTGAAAAAGTAGATGTGAGTGCCTACGACTACCCAGAGCACTGCACGAGCAGAGGAGGTGATGTATAGTTTTTTGGCTCGACGTCGGCCATAGAGTGTTCGTCGTTAATTCATTGCCCAGCTAATGTCTGGCTCTATCTGGAGCTCCGTCTTCCAGGTGTTTTTTTGTGGAATCCGGCGTGTATGCCATAAGGTATTACTATGGTTGCCCCAGTTCATATCCTCTTTCTGATGACTGTCTGCTTTTTCGTATCCTTGGATGCCAGTGTGCCCCGGTACGCAGTCTAGGATTACCGTATTAGCTAAAGATATTTCACTGACTGATGCCTGTCGCCTTGTCTACTTTATATGCCAAGTTTCAATTTCACAATGCCAGACTGACTGGAGCTAAAGAAGGAGCTCCATCTTAAGCCTGCTACTGTTCACAGTCCGAAAATCGTCTAGGGTAAATAGCCTGGTATGGACGCGTGCCCATATGATTTATCAATCCAAGACCCTTCGATGGCCAATGAAGCCGCATTGCTGCTGCAAACTAAGTGAAGAGGAAAATGAGTAGAAACAGAAAATCTCAGCAGCCATGTTAACTTCCCGATTAAATCGTAAACTCAAATTAATGTTGGACAAAAGTGATTTCGAGTCACATCCTGTGTAGACATAGACACAAATTAACAAATGCCCTTATGGCTTAAAGTGGCCATTTATCACTATCCACTTCCTGCCAACACCATCAATAAGCCCATTCCCTTTCTTTCTCAAACAATGATCATGACACACTTTGACACAAAGGTGAGGATGAAAAGAAATCATAGCAATCACACTCTTTCCCAACTTCAAACAACACCAATTACCAGTCACCGCCACCTGCTCCACAATAATTCTCAGTCCTGTCGACAGCAGCAACAGCATCGTCGTCACCTACTTAAGGACAACATGTCCAATTCGCACCCCTGCCGTGCGAGAGAGAGCATCATAAACTCTCCACGCCACCTGACAGAATGGGATCCACTGCCGCCTACTCGACACCTCAAACGATCCGCTGCCGGGCCGACAGATCAGCTGTCGGAAATGCCACCTTGTTAATGATCGGCAATCCTGCGGGGATCCGCTCTAATTCAATGCGCATCGAGATCACCAAGTCGGCTAATCAACCCTCTGGCCACGTCGTTAGAATGGGAATGGGATACACTCAATCGTCCAACGCGTCCAACTTGACCCAAAACAATTCACACACATGTTGGCAGCGTCTCGAGATGACCGAGCGGTCCATTAATAACCGATCGATCTTCATTCACCGGCCGATCGGCCTGCGCAAACACCCTCGCAACCTGTGGCCGCCCGGACCGCCTCGTTCACCCCTGCGGTTTCCCAGGACACAGGCCAGCACTCGTAGCCGGCTTTGTGTTGGCTGGCTTAGCGCCTATTTGTGCTCTCTGTTTGATCGGTGCGATCTGCATCGCCAACAGGTGAGAAACTCCGCAGGGGATTAATCTGCCGCTTCGCACCCACCATCGCAGGGGTGTCTATTCATGCGGAGACAGGTCCCCGGCCAAGGGACCATTGTTTTGGGCTAATTACGGGCTCAACCCCGATTCCCGGTATCACATGGCATGCACATTTCCAATTTTGTCTATTAGCGCCGATCGCTTTGTCGGCCAATCGGAAATCGGATCGCCCGGCGATCCTCCTCCACCTCGGGGAGGATTAGATGCGATTTTGTTAATTTATTTTGACAACCGAATCCGGTCGGTGAGGTGCGGTGCGGCGTTTCCTCTCTCGGGTCAGTTCATCAGCGGATGGCGATGCAGTTTTGGGCGGAGGCTGAGAGAGAGAGAGAGAGAGAGAGACGAGGATCTCGATTCGACATGGTCGGGTGGCTGGTGGCTGGTTATCGGGGATGCACATCTCGGCGTTGATGATTGCCACTCACGGCCTGTCTTACGTGCGCCTAATTGTCGAACAGAAATGATTTGATGCAGATCATAGATACGAGCGCTGATCGCCGCTCAGTGTCTTTTTCGCCGCGCTCATTCGGGACAGGCGGCGGCATTGAAACTCTTGCCAATTCCCGTCTGAGGACCGTGAAATTACATCGCACCCCGCACCACTCGTCAGCCGTACCCATACGTGTACATAATTTGGGCGTCGTCACTGAATTAATTGGGATTAGCGTGCTGACACGGAACTGTAAGTTAATTAAATAAAAATTTAAAAACCAATTAAAATGTAATAACCACAAGCATTCGCAGATATGGAACCGCGAATTGAGATTTTATGTAAATCGCCGCTGTCTTCGTGTTTGGCTGCTGCTGCTGGGACTGGGGCTGCTGCTGCCCGTCTTTCAGCTGCAGCGAGGTGCAGTATCTGGGCGCAGATCTCCGGCAAAGTCAATTAGATGAATTGTATTTGCTTTGATCGCGTGCACTTGGATAGTTTTACCATGTTTCGGTGCTTAACACGACACTCCATTCCACGACGACGGCCGGAGTGATGTGGAATGTGAGACGCGACTCCCGATGGGACTTTGATCGGGCCTTCCATACAATTCAAGTTTGATTGAAGGACTACTTGTTCTGTCACGGTTAGTGGTGCCGTTTAATTGTGTATTTCTAGTCTGAATGGCTAGCAATTCGAATTCCGTTGAAAGGCAGCAAATATTTGAGTTCTTTGATTGGCTTGTGGGTGTGTGTTTCAATCTCGTCTCATTGATCGTTTGCGTTTGACATGAACGCTTAGACAGACGGTCACGACACGTGGATAGAGTGAAACTAGCGCTCGGTGCAACCGGATGTGACCAAAAGGAGCAGGATTTAGTACAGCACCGGGACTAGCAAGATATGCAAGGGGAAATGGAGCTTGTTTAACGACTCACTAAAGCACACTTCGGTAAGATGGACAGATAGGATATTCGATTTCAATGAGGGTATACAAAAGAACAACCTTTTTCTTCTTCTTTGTGTGAGGCTATAGCCTGGGGTAGGTCTGGGTCTCAACCAACCCTCCAGTTAGCGCTCCTTGACTATCTACCTCCAACTAGGCGCACCAAGTGAGTTGAGAAATGAATTGTTCACTTCCATGCACCACCTTTGACGCGGGCGCCTGTTCCGTTGTTCCACAGTTTAGAGGATAATTGTCCATGCGCTCTTCATGGCCTTGATAGGCTCATGTCGCGGTACAGTTCGTGGTTGAATCTTTTCCTGCAGATGACATCAAAGTAAATAGGACTGCTAACCCGAAGTAGAGGAAGTACTTGACTACCTCGAAGTTTTAGCTGCCCATTGTGACGCTCCGTTCTGGACGTCTTCATATACTTCGTTGCATCAGCTTATGCTAACTGTCGCACGGACTTCTAGAAGATCACGTTTTTGGCGCTAGCGTGCGACTTTTACCCAATCTTCTCCCAGACCGATGGTGAAGATGTCACCGGAAATCATTGTCTAAGTCCCATTTTGAGATTGAAGGTCCCGCTGAGTTCGTTACCAACTATCATGGAGCACCGAGAACCGTCCATCGTCATCCTGTACCAGTTGACGAGTTTGGCAGGAGTTTCAAACATGGACATGACGGTAATAGCTCGTCTCTAAGGACGCTGTAATGTGCTGCCTTAAAGTCGACGAATCGGTGGTGGGTGTCGATCTACATTACTTAGGTTTTTTTCCATTATCTGCCGGAACGTGAATTTCTATTGTGGTATTTTCTCGAGACTATAGCGGGACTTGCGCAGTCAGTGGAGGCTCCATTTTTGTGGATCAAGCCGACGAAAGTAAGATTCCGCTCGTCGGGCAAACTTTCCTCCGTCCATATCTTACAGACGAGGTTCGACGCATGCATCAAACCAAACCATCTCCAGCTGTCTTAAGGCTTTCAGCGGACAGCCGCACCAGCAGCTTTATTAGAACTCTGTCTCGAGGATTATCTGAACTTTCGCGTCATTAGTTAGTTAATGCAATTGAGTGTCTACTGTACACACAAACCTTCCGGCCTTGGCTATGTGTTAGAATATACCCGAGGTAAGGCATAAGAGACGACAAAAATCCATTTACGGACGAGATGGGCTTAGGATACATCCCAATGCTCAATTCTTTGAATGTTGAAAGCTCGTGAACGATACAGTTTCCATTGACCATGTCCCATCTTATCATAGACTGAGGTTCATTGAATGAAAATAACAATAAAAGGCGACTAGTCTTGGATGTTATGCCATCTAGTAGTAGTAACCATTCGGTTGCCAAAGCTTCACCAGAGGCTATATTCTGGAACGAAGGGTGATGAGGAGCTCATGTAACATGCATCGGTTTCAGCTCGATCGGTCGAGGTTGGTCCCTAGTGGGATCGTCGTGGTGACTGCGCTTTAAAACCCAAAGTCATGGGAAAATGTGAACATGTCTTGTAGTTTATCGCGATGATGATAGCGTCTCTGACGTTAAACTCCAAATTGTTGTGGAGTTGCAAACACAACCGTGTGTTGCGACCCAAGTTCTGCTCGCTTAGCAGATTAAGCGCATTGAGGTAACGTTGTCCGGGGATGGTGTTTCTCTGGTTCCTGATTGCCTCTTTAGGATGTCTAGAAGCTGCCTTCTGAACAGTATCACCTTGTACTGTGGCAAAGGGATGATGCGTGCTTCGTCGTAAAGCTTCTTGTTGCTGCAGTGCTTTCGACGATTCCCTTGTGAGACCGGTAGATATTCGCAGTATTTGCGAGCTTCTCCATGCTGGTCTTAGATATGGTGTGCCATATAGGGAAGCCGTACTTTAAGATCGGACGTATTAGCTGCTTGTACAGTAGCAGCTTTGTCCTCTGGCTTAATGCATTTTGCTTACGCATCAAATGATAGATGCGATGGAAGCCTTGGTTGGCCTTCATAAGGGTCAATTTCCAGTGGCTGTTGAACTTCAGCCTTTCCGTGAACGTAACGCCAGGATACTTGATTTGCATCCACCTCGGAATGGTTTCCATAAACACATAAGTATCGATTTTCTAGCATTTTGTGTAGCAGCCAAATTTGTTCGCTGTCTGGATTTCGACCCTTCGCCTGGCGATTAGTGGTGACTTCGAGGTGGCATAAGTCAGTGAGTCATCTGCGAATAGACAACAGCTCACTGTATTGGTTGGAGGCTGTTGATCTGTTGATCGGTGTAGATGTTGAAGAGCATCGGTCGCAGCGCAACTTCCGCCTTGTTGTGCTCCACTCAGTTGATTGGCTGCCTTCCACTTGAACGTAGGATCTATTCTGATGAGGTTCTAGGGGAATCCCATCTGCTTCAGCTTGTACAGGAGTCCCTCTATCCAGAACGTGTCGAAGGCATTTTCCACGTCCAGGAAGCAGGCAACGGTGACTTCGTTTCTATTCAGGGCAGCTAAAACATCGTGGTGGAACTTCATTAGAGGATGTAGCGTCGAATTCATACTGCTTATCCGGGTCAGGTCGGTGGACCATCGCTTTAGTTTCTGCGCTACCAGGTACTCCAGGATCTTACTTATATTGCTTAAGAGCAATACAAGCCGGTAACCTGGAACAGTAGCAGCGTTCCCCTTTATTAGTATTGCAACTATTTTAGCTACCATCAATTGTTCATAGTGATGGTAAGAAGTATCATAACCGTTTGTGGCATTCGCGTCTACCTTCCTCGTTGAATAATTCCCGTGATTTCTTCGGGCGTTGTGAGGTCCTCGTTTCCTACTGGATCGTCCGCTGGATTCGTTTCGTTGAAGATGACGTTTGGTGATCACGATTTTTAATATGGACTGGTAAGTGACTATACCAGTCTCTGCTTGTATTCGGCCTTTTTTGTTGGTCTAAGGCGTTGTTGATTGAGTACTCCAGACCTTCAAATTCCGTACATCTCAAAGAACTATTCGAACTGCGGCTTCCTCGAAAATGAATCCGGTTGTGTCGCACCACGCCAACATGCACTGTGCAGTTCGGTTCAAGAACTTCCGAGCCATTTGAATTGATTTCTTCAATCTGGCTGGCAGCTGTAAACAAGGAAGGCACTATCTTCAGCGAGTCAGTCCAACTGTTGGGTTACGCTGGTGGAAGATTTCACGACGATTGAACAGCCGCAACGAGCTGGTCTCAAGATTACTTGAGAAATGACGCTGTCCAGCTGTTGAGAAATAATCGATCCGTCGCTAACTATTTAGGACAAAGCGTCACTATCGACATCTACAATTTTGAAGTAGTTAGGGGGCTTCTCAACCTCGGGACAAACGTGAACTCAACAAACGACATCCGGAATCATCGTAGATTGGCCCTTGGAAATGGGTGCTACTTCGGTTTATCTAAACAAACCAATTCTTGATTCGTAGGACCAAACTCATGCTCCACCATCCCCTATTTTGTTATATGGACCCGAAAGCTGGACGATGAATTAAACAGGAAAGCTGATTCTTGGTCCCAAAAATTGAATGGAGGAGAAAACGTACTAGCGAACTCTACAAGCTGTACCAAGATGTGGATGTAGTGCGGAAGGTAAAAATCCGTCTACTCCTCCGGCTTGGCCACATCGAGCGCATGGACGTCAATGCTGCAGCTAGGATAGTCTTCTAATCTAAGCCTCCTGGTTCGAGGAGAAGAGGAAGACCGAATTTCCGATATAACGACCAAGTCGTCGTGTATGGAAGACCATCAACTATGGAAGGCAGCTATTTCTCAGGTTCATGGAGGGTTTTATGGGTCGAGATGCGAGGATACACTTTCCCTTTCCCATCAGGTAAAGTGTCATTGTCTTCTATTAATGATCCCATTTACTTGCAGACTAGATCATTCTGAGCTAATCTAAAAGGATTCAGACGAGGCGACGCACTGTCATGCGATTCCTTAAACATCAGAGAAGATCGTGCGTAACTCAAACGTCAACAAGAAGCACGATCTTCCACAAATCTGTGCAACAGTTCTCATATGCCTATGACATGAACATTATCGGTGAGTTTGGCGTTTGTGAGCATCAAAAAGGAAGCGGCTAAAATGGGACTTGCGGTCAATGAGCGTAAAACAATGTTGCTGCCTACGAAAAAGGTCGTCCAAGATCGACGTCTTAGACAAAACGTCACTACACATACCTATAACTTCGAAGTGGTGAAACACTTTGTCTGCCTAGACTCCGAAGTTAGCGCAAGCAATGACACTACCGCAGAGATAATGTGTCTTTCGACTTGGAAGGCGATTGAGGAATAAAGCGCTCTCTCTCGAAGAACCAAGATATCTCTAGATAAGACCTTGATAGGACCTGTCCTGTTGTACGGCCCAGAAGCTTGAACACTTATCAAAGCGGACTAGGAGATTCCTGGTCGCTTCGCGAGGGAAGTCCTTCATATTATCTTTGGTCCCGTATGTGCTGATGGTGTTAGAAGGAAAAGACTGAACGACGAGTCAAACGTTTTCGAGTCTCTCGAGTGACCTTAGACTCCAACTCGGTAAGGGAAGAGAGAACACGCCTCCGTTGGTATACGCAAGTAGAAAGGGACCTCAATCAGCTGAACGTACGTAGCTGGAAGCAACTACCACATGACCGTACTAGATGGAGAGGCATGTTGGCTGAAGCCTCGACTGTGGCGCCAGCCAAAGAACAAGAAGATCAATCTGAGTCCGTCATGTTTTTATGGAACATGCCACACAACAAATAACAATGAACCCCGACCAAGTCACAGCATTTGAATCTATCCGACACGATGCCAAGTTTTAAAAGTGCCATATGAAGCGTTCTTATTTTTTGAGGATTTTTCTTTTTTGCATATCCCGGTGATGCGGATGGTATACTCAATTTTAAGTGGATTAACACATCTTCAGAGATATTCCTCAAATGCTCCGCCTTCTTCTACATTGGCATTGACGATTTATAAGAGTGGTGCAGGCAGATCTCATGCACTCACATTGCATTTGATCAAACTCTTCTCATGGCGGTTGACAAAATAAGCAAATGTTTTCAGCAAAATCTATCATAAATTTATCAGCAACTGAAAAAAACAACTATTTCAAATTGCAGTGTCCCTCTAGCGGTGAATAGGCTAAGTTAAACCACAAATCCAGTAGAAATCCACTATTACCAGCAGATGTCGCGTCAAAAGCAGACTATCTCAGACACAAACCATTCGTTGCATAACTATTCGACATAATATAACAGTAGTCGAGAAGTCGGCACCCTCTTCTGTGAATTATTCACACCCAAGAGTCAAGAGTCAAGAGTCAAACAGGTGATACGTGCTAAGTGTATTTTAGGACCAACAGCGCCTCCCAATGTTCACTCCGATTGTTCCTTCGCATCGTGATTCACTGGTGGTCTGCTTTGAAACGCATTCCACCTTGAGAGCGCCGATGAACGGGGCGAATGAACTTTGAATTTATTTGAATAACACGACATTTAGCTGCAAGCTTGAGAAGGGAATCAAATTTGTTTCCCCTCACAGCGGCAACGTGACAACGAACTATTTGCTTGGTGCGTTGTGACACAGTTGAGACATTTGACATATTTGTTGCTTTTTTTTTTTTTTTTCACTTGCTAGGTACCGCCGGTGATTGAATTTTGATCCGGTTTGCGATGCACAAGTCATGGTGAACCGCTTTGAAGCTACAGAGATGCTCAGTTTCTTAGTCAGGCCAGCAACCTGTAGGAGCGTTAACCCCGATTGAGGCTGAACATCTCGATGCGATGTGAGTTTGTATGGGAACTTCAGTGTGTGCCGCAAACTCAAAGTCTGCTTAAAATGCGAAGAAGGCATACCTAAGCTTTGTCTTTCTCTCACATTCGGTTTGACACAATTCACTGTTTCTCCACCTAGATTGTGTGTTGTTTTTGTTCATTTTTCCCGCATTTTTTTCCATGTTTTCAGCGTGTTTTCGGTGCGATATTCGAAGTTATGTCACGTTACGTATTCAGAGTGATCCATATTATGGTCCAGATTTGACATCCCTGTTCATGGAAAGAAACGTTCCATGTTCGTTCCATCATCGGATCTATTCAAATTCGTCTGTCCAACCATCAGAATATGAAATATCCTACTTTTTCGACAGAACGTCATGTCTTGTGTTCACACTATCAGATTTGAGACTGTCAGAACATGGCTATTCGGTGTGTTTGCCTAAGTGAACCCTCCTAATACGGATCAGGATGGAATTTACGGATCAGGATGTAATAAATGCCTTAACTAATCTTAAAGTAAATTACAGTCCAGGCCCCGATGGGGTCCCGGCTGGTATTTTAAAAACAAGTGGGATTCCCTTTATCGTCCACTAAGAATTATCTTTAATCATTCCCTAAAAATAGGTGAATTTTTAAATCAATGGAAGTATTCTTTTCTGACTCCTATATATAAAAGCGGTTTAAGGCAAAAAGTAGAAAACTATCGACCAATATCCAAGCTTTCATCGATACCAAAGTATTGTAAAAGAAAAATTATATTTCATGGTAAAAGAAATTATTTCTAATAACCAGCATGGCTTTATGCAGGGCACGTCATGTACAACTAATTTATCATTATTTTCAAATTACATTTATACAAATTTAGAAAATCAATTACAAGTTGATGTAGTTTACATCGATTTCTCGAAAGCCTTCGATAAAGTACATCACACTTTGCTTTAAAACAAAGCTAAAGTCCATTCGTCAATGTTAGAGTGGTTTTCCAATTCCTTAAAGGACAGGAAGCAATTGGTAATGATCGATAGTTTTAGATCTCGAGTAATAAAAGTTACATCGGGCGTTCCACAAGGTAGCCATATGGGGCCATTACTCTTTCTGTTGTTTATAAATGATGTTCACGAAATTTTCAAATATTGTAAAATTCTAACATTCGCAGACGACTTTAAAGTGTATTTATCTATAAATAGTTTAACTGATTGTAATAGTTTCCAATTGGATATCCATGCACTAGTGGAATGGTGCAAGCACAATGGACTAGAGCTGAATATTCAAAAATGTTATATCTTTACGGCATATCGAATTACATCCCCGATTGTCTATGATTATTTCATAAATGATCAAAGACTTAGTCGCCTAGAAGAGGTTAAAGATCTGGGTGTAATTTTTGATACTAAATTATATTTTATAAATATATCGGTAGATGATCCTTAGTCGCGCAGCAAAATCTGCTGTGTAAAGCGATACTGAGAGTTAACACTTAGAGAACGTAGTGTTTTGTGTACTCTGTGATGGAAAATAAAAATAACTTAAAATAATGAATACGTTCTGTGCAATATTCACCGCCGAAATACGCTTTTGCCGATATTTCTGCGGCGATGTAGACATTCGTGGTGGCCGTGGCGTTGAAAATCTGTGCATCGACTCCTATGCACTTGAACCCCGGAGTATAGGTTCGAATACCAGTAAGACTTAAACAATTTTCACGGTCCCACCTCTTTCGATTCACTGACAATGCTCAAAGAGTATAACTGTCTAGAGCCGAGTCAAAGCTTCTCTCAAATTTGGCCGTTCGGAGTCGGCACAAAACTGTAGGTCATTTCCACTCTCCACTCGTGAGAAAACAATAGCAAGCACAAGTCGAGTGATTAGCTGAGAAGCTAGGTCCTGACCTTCTACGGGCTGTAGCGCCCAAATCTGGAAAGAGGGTGAATTACCTATCTGGAAGTCCTTATTCGGAATTAGGGCTTACGAAAGCGCCTTGGTTCCGATTGTCCTAGATAGAAGGTCCCATATTTTGAAACTAGCAGCCCCGCGAATTTGTTTTGTGTATCTGGATTTTTTCGAACCCTTCTTATAAAGGGTGTTCTTTTTTTTAGAGGTACAGAGCTTTAAGTTGGCAACACTATTTTAACTAGCTGCCATTTTGTCAGCTGTCAAGTGATTTGTTTTTAGTTTAGTTTGCCACAGAGATGAAGAGACCAACTTTTGACAGCATTTTTTGACATTATCATGGGCACTCTCGCTAATTTTTGGCACTATTGGGGGCAAATGTCAAAAGCAACATGGCGCTGCTCTAAAGCCCTAAGAAGTTTGCTTGAAAATAGAGTAGTATGCGTGCGTTTAGAGCAAAATCGAGGTGAAATGCGATGGGCAAGGGGTTTTTCCACTGGAAAGACGACTAACTCGGTGTCCATGATTTCTGGTTTGGCATTTCAACATGAATAGACTGACGTCTGAACAACGCTTCCAAATTGTGCTAAATTTGATTTTGAAAATGATGGTTCTGTTCGAAGTACGTATCGTGCACTACGTCCATTTTCACTTTTGGTTGAATGAATACGTCTATAGACAAAACTGCTGTATTTGGAATGCTGATAATCGTCAAGTGCAGGTTGAGACACCGTTACTTCCACAAAAACTGACTGTTTGGTCTGCTTTATGGGTTGATGGAATAATTGGCACTTCTTTAAAAACGATGCTGCCCAGAACGTTACAGCAACCGCTATAGAGCCATGATTACTGACTTTTTCGTTCATCAATTGAACAACCATGATGTGCAGGAGCTGTGGTTTCAACAAGACTGCGCAACATGTCACACAGTTCGTGCCACAATTGATTTATTGAAGGAAACGTTTGGCAACCGCATTGTTTCACGTTACGGACCCATGAATTGGCCTCCAAGATCGTGCGATTTAACGCCGCTTGACTATTTTCTGTGAGGATATGTGAAGTCGCCGATAACCCCGAAACGATTGACCACTTGGAGGACACCACGTCCAAGTCAGCGATGGCGGATTTATGCCAGAAATTATATTTATTTAAATTTTATTAAAATGCCAGAAGATTATCTTCCGAATAAAGTAAATTTCATGTCAATTTAAAAAGATCATCTTTGTTTTATTCCATTTCAAAGTTATATACCTCTAAAAAAAACACCTTTTATAAACCAGCCAAATCGCCTTGGCAAAAGAACCTACTGGTTGCACTTACAGGCAAGTCAATCCGCGGGGTACCACAATGAGACTACACTGGCCTAAGTGCCATCTGCCGACAGCCACTATTACCAGGCCTAACCTATTCTGTTGTCAATTGTTACCGTCGTATTCCCTCAGATCGCGACGTTAACCGAGAAGCTGCCTGATGGACTACCCAGATTGGTTAGAATTGCAGATTTCAACGCCACACAACTACCATGAATAATGAGTGATTTCGCTCTCCACGTAAACAGTGAACACCAGAGTCAATGCCGAGGCAAACATTAGGTACAAGTAACAAAAAAAAAAAAACTAACGAAAACCTAAAGAGCTATCATCTAAGTAGCTTACTTAAAATACAATTTCTTTCTTGCGACTACCCACCCTTCACCCGCCGAGCTTCCTTAAGGACTACTCCAACAGCCACGTAAAGACGATATCCCCGTTCAACAGTGCACGAATAGATCGAGGCTGAAACAAACGTCAATTACTCCCCACGAACAGACATATATTCAAAGGTCTGCATTACGGTAGGCAACCGTGTCAAAAATTCGTCATAACGCATAGTCTTAATATATGTGCTTAATAAGCTCATGACGTTGCCGCATGCCCGCACGTCTGTCCTTCCATAGAACATCAAGCGGCGGTAGCCTTCTCTTGATTTTTTCCCAGCAGCGCTGTTCTCTTTCGCCGGCGGCACACAAAAATCTCAAAAAACATGAAGGAAACCTTGCGGGTAACCCTTTCAAAGAAGCCCTCCAATCTTATTTCTTGCTCTGGCTGCTCATCCGATTCTGACGGCCCTCTCTACTCGATCTCATCCACTAAACCCCTCGCATCGTACCGTTTCCCTGTGTTCCTACATCTACATCAATGATCAAACCTAGGTCTTGCTTTTCCGTGTTCTCCATCTCACTTGTCGGTTCAAATACAAATTCACAGTTTCAACGCCATATCATATGTCCCTGACTGTGGACTTTGCTCTCGACGCCATGTGGTTCTCATCTTCTCATCAAGGACGAACGCCCGATCCACCTTCTGAACTCCAAATGGCACGCCAAAGAGCAAAGACCAGTCCAAGTTCTAACGCCGCCGCATTCAAGGCAATATATCGAAAAAATCGCTCGTAGGTTCCCCAGGTGATACACCCCACGGCCCACACGACCTACCCCATCGTCGCTTCCAATCCAATTCGCTAAAATGTTTACGTGTCTCTCGCAAATCAAAACACGGGGCCAGTGCTTCCGACAACCTGACACACAATCGCTTAGTGCGAAACTCATTTCTGCCAACTACCTGTCACAACCCCATCTTCTCGCACAAAGTCCCTCACGTTGCCACGGCCGAGTGCAAGTAAATAGATACTCGCACCAGCCGTACCCACCACCGCGAGTGTACACACGAAACGTATGGAGCTGCTGGTCGGCAATAATTCGCGAGGAGCTTTCCAAAAATATCCCACGGCAAGAGTCCACGGGCAAACATTGTGCTCGATTACACGAGACGGCTATCGAATGTCTCGGCGGTAATGTAATTCATGCCCTTCATGCAGGCACACGCGCTCGCCCGGCCAGGTTCAAGTGGATTCGTTTGACACACCGCAAGGTTCACACGGGCTGTGCGCGTCGCGTCTGCCGGCATGTGGATTAAATGGATATAGCCGCCACTTGCGGCCGACAGGAATGCAGCATTTGCTGCGATTCATCGACACCGATGATGGCAAATTAAATAAATCGATTTCCACAATCACCCCATCGCCACCCACTCCGCGGCAGCAGATCAGAGGCACTTAGCGGCCTCTTGAGATGATTTATGGCACATGTGCGGCTGCTCGGAGGGGCCCGTCCGAATGGAATTAGCCAGATTTCTGTTTATACCGCGCCAACAAAGAGGTGTTGCAAATTCATATTTTTTTAAAAAATATTTTTCCAGTTCACTCGACTGTCAGTCAATCATCTGGCGAATCGTTTGCACCGCCGCGCCAACTGTGGAATGCGGCGGGCCATCTGCCGTCAGCCGATTCACCGGTTCTTATCTAAATCAACTAGTTACCGCTGGATGCTTGCTAGATGCCTTCGCGATGATGAAACTGACTTGTGTATTCCACCCGAGAGTCATGGTGTCACTGGAGAATTCCGAGCCAGATCTGCCCGATAAAGGATGGCAATCAGGCGAATGGAATGCTGTGCGGAACGTTGATTGCGTAGCGAGAAGGCTGGTGACAAAGCTGAGGCCTTGACTTTTGATCGGGAATATCTTTCGGCTAAGAAATGTCTACATTTGGAATTAACTGATACGGGCAACGATTTGAAGGTCAGTCGATAATGCAGTGTGATGTGTTTGGAGATGCCATCCATTTTGTGGAGACATTTTGAATTTAGAGATCGATTCGAGTTTTAGTTCATTCTATTGCTTGGATCTTGCCACTATGAGTACAATGTAGCATCATTCATGTGTCTTCCACGGGAGGTCTTACAGACCTCGCATCGGGGAAGGGTATTTTCGATGTCTTTTCGACACGTATTGGGCAATTACTCGGCCCTAACTTGACTGATACTCGCTTTCAAAGCGTTAAGGATTTGCGGAATGTGTGCAAGAACGTGCAGGATCTTCGGCATAGCCCCACAAAGAGGAATCCAACGGCGACAAACAACACAATCTTGTGTTTGTGGCCGGATCACATCACCGAAGCGCAAACCAACTCGTCCAGGAATTTGTTCTTGCAATCAAGTGTTCAAACCTCATGTCTTCCATACCCTACCATCGATTTGATGCTAAAAAATCGCTTGGCATTTGGATAAGTATGAGAATTGTCGTTGACTGATGTACCTTCTTAATTTTTGTTTGGACCAATAACACCATTCGACCAATTACCTTGCAATCTAAGAATCGGCAGACATTTTTTCAAATGCTACTTCTTAAGAAAACGTATCTATTTCAGGTCCTCCTTCATTAGGGACGAAGTATCTACTGGCAGCAATAGGTCTTCCAAAACCGGGTTCGGTTGAAAATTGAGATACCAGTCTAAATAATCGCTGGTGCTTGCGGGATATTGCAAGCAGTCTTTCATAGCCTAACGATAATGAATGTCAGTCAACAATCCAGTTTGATATACTAAAGGGTGATTTTTTAGCTATTATCTTTTTGGCAACACTGGTTTAAACAGCTGTCGCACGTCTCGTGTTTTGTTTCACTGTCAAACATTTTCAGTTTGGTCTATAATTTAACCATGAATCGTCTTACAAACGAACAACGCTTGCAAATTATTGAATTTTATTATCAAAATGCGTACTCTGTTAAGAAAGTTCATCGCGCGCTTCTTCCATTTTCCATTTCCAAATTGTGTTCAGCGACGAAGCTCATTTTTGGCTCAATGGGTACGTAAATAAGCAGAATTGTCGATTTTGGAGTGAATATCAGTCAGAAGCATTCCAAGAGCTACCAATGCATCCAGAAAAAGTCACAGTTTGGTGCGGTTTATGGGCTGGTGGCATCGTTGGACCGTACTTCTTCAAAGATGATGCGAATCGTAGGGTAACTGTGAATGGTGAGCGCTACCGTGAGATGATATCCAACTTTTTTTTGCCCAAAATGCAAGAGCTTAAATTGCATGACATGTGGTTTCAACAAGACGGTGCCACATGCCACACAGCACGCGCAACAATGGACTTTGAGGGGCGAGTTCGGTGAACATTTTATTTCACGTTCGGGACCGATCAATTGGCCGCCTAGATCGTGCGATTTAACGCCTTTAGGCTATGTTAAAGCTCATGTCTATACAGACAAGCCCGCTTCAATTGACGCATTGGAAGACAACATTGAAGCATTTCTTCGTGAGATACCGGCCGAAATGTTGGAAAGAATATGCCAAAATTGGACTAAGCGGATGGACCATTTGAGGCGCAGTCAAGGTCAACATTTGCATGAAATAATCTTCAAACATTAAATTATATGGACCGTACTATCGATTCAAATAAAGATTTCATGCATTTTTCTGAATTTTATGTTTTTTTTTTGAAAAACTTTCCTATAGCCTTTAAAAAATCAAAATCGCTCAGTTTCGTTAAGTTTCGTTCATTTTAGCTTACTAAAGTGGAGCGTACGTAAATGACTGTTCGTATTGAAAACTTTGCCTGAACTCTCAGAACCAATTTTGACCAAGCTTTTGGCGATTCTTAAGTGAGTTTTTCTGAAGTCATTTATGGTTGGTCATAAGTTCACCTAGAAGGCATGACCTGGTAAAGGGGTATCAGCATCTATAGCCGAAGTGGACCACCCTCTCCGATTAATAAGACAGCTAGTCAGAAATCAAGTGGTTGACTTCAAAGAGCGATCACACTGAGGCCAGCAAGGAGCTGTCCTAGCGGAGGTTGGTAGTTTTTGATTGATGTCCAGGTTCACCCCTGACTGTGTTACCACACCACAAGGAAGAGGAGTACAAGGTTATTTATGAAAACTGCTGTTGTTGTTTTGAAGTGTTTGCCCAACAAAGCTTAACATAGATCATCTTTTTGGACTCCTGGAGATTCTCCGGATGTCCACGGAGAATTATTGTTTTTACGTAAAGGACGGCTACGCAATGAACTTGGCATTAAGTGCCGCAGGTCACGGTCAAAGCCTTAGAGGGGATTATGCTAACTGTCTCACTGCCCAATAACAAGGAACGTAGTCCAAGTAGATGTCTGAACTGGCTATGCATGGCCTTTTTTTGTCGGATGTTTTTGGACACTACACTGGAGCACTCAGACTTAAAAACTGGTCCATTGTACTACCAGGCAACAACGTACATTTAATGCAGGCGCTTCTGTGATGAGGAGCCTATATCGTCAGCACCAAATAACTGCCATCTGATCCGAGCAAAGGCGGGACAGAGGAAGTGCTCTGCAGTTGCAATGTCGTCGTCTTCTTCACAGGCGTCGCTGAGGGTTTCATTGCTTAGGCCAAGCACATTTAGGTGTTTGGCGAAGATGTAGTGGCCCGTTAGTATGCCGGTAAATCGTCCGCATCCTTTTCTGTTAAGAGATAACAAGAATGCCGCGGATTTCTTACAGACATTAGAGAGCATGCGCTGGGTTTGTCTACATCCTGGAGAGTCATGGCACCTCTGGTTGTGCTGTGGAGAAGGCCAACCATCGATGGAAACCATAAACAATGATGCGGGTAGTCCCAACGCCGGTTTGGGTCCTAAGAGTATCTCCTCTGATCCTTGTCTAGCAAGTTCATCGGCGATCTTATTTCCCGTGATCCAGTGGTGGCCCGGGACCCAGATAAGTCTTAGCGAATTGAACCTGACGATCCAATTCAGGGTTGAGTAGAGCCTTAAGCACAGCTTGGCTGCAGCTACAGACACAAATACATGTTCTTGCTCTTCCACCTGTTCTTCACAATCCAGTTCGTGGCCATTAGGATCGCATAGGTTTCCGCTTGGAAGACCGACGCAAATTTACTTAACGAGGTGTGCAGTCTAATGTCGTCGCTCTCCACAAAGGCGCCAGCGCCAGACCCTCCGTGAAGATTCGACTACATTCTTTTCCTGGTTGGCATGGGACATGGTCAGACGACTTCGGATTCAGCGTTGAGGAGAGAACAATCTCCCAAAGGAAGACGAGGTACTGAATCTAAAAGGGACGGGGGTCTTGCGACATTCGAACTAGTAAGGCACAGGGCAGTATTTCTTGTGTGGTGCTCCAGCCCGGGGTGGACTTGGGCCTCCATAAACAAGCTGCAAGGGATAGCTGATTTCAATTCCACACACCAAGTTGGTTCGGAGTCCTTCTCCAAAGAGGTGAGTGCCATCTGCTGCGATGTTTCAAAGGCGTGGAGTCGAAGGTGGTTAGCCTTTGGCGCTGGGCTGCAGACGACTGGCTAGACGCATGTTTTCGTCTGTGGTTGGATGGAGCAATTATTATTAAAGTTCGTGCTCTGTAAAGCTCGTTTCTGGTTGAAGGGGTGTGTTCCAGCGGCTTAGGTTAGGTTGTGTAAAGTGTGCATTGTCTTGAGACTCTGTTTTCACACTCAAAAGCACTTGTTTTTTTTTCCCATGCGTACGAAACCTTTTCTAATGACTACTATTTATAAAATTAAAGCGAAATTCATTAAGCTAATCTGTGGCACACTCATTTTAATACGCCGCGCAACGCCACTGTTTTTTTTTCATAAACAAAATGGACGTACAGCGGACTCTCCCTAAGTCGAACTCAAATTTTTAGATCCCGTGATAATTCGACTTGGCCCCCTGTTTTTGGTGCCGATGAGCAACCTTGGGCAACACAAGAGCTACCAATGCCCCCGAAAATGCACAGCTTGGTGGGTATTATAGTCCGTCGAAACGAATGGCCTCTAATTCTCCAAAGACGATGGCGACGTTGGGAACAACTTTATCGTCAATGGCGCCCTCTATCGTCCAATGTCAAACATATTTTACCGAAAGTGCACGAGCGGAACCTTGTCGACATGTGATTCCAGCGCAACACGGCGCTAAATGCCATATAGCATGCTCTGGTGCAATTGAGAAATGAGCTAGATGAGCAATTTATCTCTCGTTTTGGACTGGTGAAGGGCGTCTAGATCGTGCTATTTTGACGTCCAATTTTTACCTCCAATCAAACGCCGATTAGCCGACGTTAATTGAAGTATTAGGCGACAACATTACGCGATTTATCAGAGAGATACCAGCCAATATGCTCGAAAAGGTGGCTCAAAACAGAACTCTCTTTATGGACCACCCAAAACATAGTCGTGAACAATAATAATAATAATATGGGTGGCGCTACAGCCCTTGTAGGGCCAGGGCCTAGCTTCTCAGCAACCACTCGCGTTGTGCGTGCTATTGTTCTATCACGAGTGGAAAGGACCTACAGTTTTTATGCCGACTCCGAACGGCCAAGTTTGAGAAGCTTTTTCTAGACAGTTATACTCTTTGAGCATTGTCAGTGACTCGAAAGAGGTGGGGCCGTGAAATGTATTTCTTGTCGTACCAGGAATCGAACCTAGACAGGTAGGTCCAAGTGTGTAGGAGTCGACGCACATACCCACAACGCCACGGGCCACCACTGTCGTGAACATTATTTACATAAAATAATCCTTAAAGAGGAAATGGCAGGCACTAAGTTATTAACTCCCACAGTCGTTGTATACACAAAATCGTAATTCTTTCGACATTTTTGACATTTAAAAACCAAACGCTGTAAGAATCACCATTAACAAACCAAGGCGAATCTTTCAAGTTTTTAAGCAAGTCACGTGCATTAATTTGCTTGCAATTGTTTGAGATACACGCTCAAACAGAGGCGACATAAGGCTCCAACGAGGAGGCAGCTTTCAGTCACAGTAAAACTGATGTTCCGACAAATGGTAAGGCAGTGTTATCCAATTGTCACCCGCGACTTCTAATAAATCCATGCATTTTTGACGAACGCGAAATCAAACACCACATGCCGTTGAGCCCCATCAAGTTGCTTCTACGCAGTTGAGCACAAGTACCTCAGTTTAAGCTCCACCTCGCATGTGAAGGCTTTCTAGTCTAAGCCCCCGCCGCACTAAAGTATGGGAAATTTTGTGTGAATTTGCCGGAACCGTACAATAATGAGAATTAGTAGTCGGAATGTGTCAAAGGCAATAACGATATGCCATGACTACCTGTCATGTGATTCAGAAACAATAAATCCAAAACCAGACACTTTGTCGACCACCGACGGCGACGGCGACGGCGACAGCGGTAGCGGCAGCGCGAAGCAACAGACCTCGTGCGCGTGACTTGAATTGATTACGTGAAGCGTTTTGGGGGTTGACTTAAAAGCGCTTGTATAATCTGCTGATGAGCAAATTATTAACTCCTAACTTTGTGGGGGACTTAATTGTAGGAAAATCAATTCATTGTTAGACATTAGCTTTTGCGCGTACGTCGCCGTGTCGTTATGAATGCATCCGCGTTGTGAGTGGCTGCCAGTTGATGGCATTAAGGCAAGTAAAATATTGCTATTAGGTTTTTGCTGTGCCAGTCGGCTCTCGGTGTCACATTCATTCTGTCAATGTTGTCTCTTTGTAGGGAAAAGTTCCAGTTTGGGTGCGATGACAGCTTTATGACTTCGAAAATTCCCTCCAAGCACCCGCTTTAAGCATTACTGACCCCGTTTGGAGACCTTTTTTCCATGGATAAACTGCTACTGAGCTTCTATTAGGCCCCTGAATCTTTGACTTGGTCTGCGATTAAGGCGGATGAAGGAGAAGGTGTAACCAGATACCTTACAGCGCACCCAAGTGTTATTGAACGCGTCCCCGAAAGTGAATAGAGCATGCAGACAAGTCTAAGGCATGTACAGACTTACTTGCATTGAAGGGACATTGCAACAATAGCTATGACGTTCTCCACTTTAGGGAGACCTTAAGCAACTTGGGTTTCATGTGAAGAATGTCATGGCTCGAGCGATGTCCAGATGGACTGTAGCGCGATCCAAAAAGGAACAGATGAACAAATTCCCGAATCGGTGATCATTTTGAAGGAAAGTGTACTCATGCATCGTGTTCATCTTAAGGAATGACGATGCGGCTCTACCGTCCAACCAACAAGCCGTCTCCAGTTCAACCCTCAAAGTCGCCGCCACTGCTCCACCTTAACAGCGGCGTTATCTCACAGCCTCAAGGGCAGAATAACGACTGATCTGGCTCGTCGATCTCACACTCCAAACGGTCGCAATCACAAGCATTTTGCTCCGAAAACCACACACTCATCTTTATCGTGGATTCATGGAAATTATCGAGGAGGTTCCTTTCACTTCCTTTCACTTTGATTAGCATTCACTTTGAGTCGCTTGAGGACGCGTCTGCACCGATAATTATGTCGAGAAGGCAGTGTGCCGATGTGTTATGTGTTTTATGACACGGGAGGGCTTTTTTGAGTTTTTGAGTTTGAATGGTCGGATGTTCGTGGAGCTCCTAAACAGCTGTGCCCGTTTGAATGAGACTCGGACTTTATATTCATTTTTGACAGTTCACGTACGATTCGTGGCATATGCCAGCGTCAAAAATACTCAGTTAGCATTGCCACTTCATCATGAAAGGACATACCTTAGGATTTATTTATTGAAGCTTAATACAAGCCATTAAAAAACTGTGTACTGTGTACTTTTTTTTTTTTTATGGTTTGCGCCAAAGGATGTGGAATCTTCTTCAAGATACTGGTAACCCGTGCTACAAGCATGAACAATTCACGGGATATTATTCTCCTTTGTTCTCGCGCCTACGTCCTAAACCACACCTCTGCACACGTCTACCACTCTCCCCGCGGAACTGCCGTTAGGTATTACATCGCATTACATGCTCTATTCTGTACGGCCGCCTCTTGGGCTCTTCTTAGAGCTTCAGCTCTTCGTAGTGCAATCTGCACGTTAGCTATGAAAAAGACGACCTCTGTCCAGTCGCTCTCAGATCTCGTCATGTAGCCTACGAGTTCCTCCGGGGTTGGCAAGTTCGCTCTGTCTTCTGCGAAGCGTGTGCAGTAGAACACTGCATGCTCCGCGTCTTCATTCACGTTTGGACATTCGGGGCACAGGTGAGGTATCGTGTCCAAACCTGTGGAGGTATTTCCGATAGCCACCATGCCCCGACAGGAACTGTGTAAGATAGAAATTACAGTTCCCTGTTTTTCTTTGCGTCCATGTTTCAATCGTGGGAATGAGCCTATGGGTCCACCTGCCCTTTGCGGAGCCATCCCAACTGGTTGCCCACAGCGTCATCGATTCCGCTATTTCGTCCGTCTTTACTCCTCTTGCCTCCTGACAATTCAGGGGCCGCCGGAGGTACACCCTCTGGTGAGTATGTCAATGGGGATCAAATGGAGATCCACATGCTGCATCGTCAGAGATGGTTCGGAAGCCGCCAATGGCTCTGATTGCGCAGAGCCTGTACTGCGCCGACAACTTCCTCCTGCACTCAGTAATTGCCAGTGCAGAAGCCCAGCAGGACTGAGGTGACCACTCTGGACAACAGGATCCTACGAGCGTATCCAGGACCGCCGATATTTGGGAGCATTCGGGAGAGTGCCGCTTGTATCGTCGATGCCTTCTTGCTTGCGTACTCGATGTGGGGTTCGAAGCGAAGTATATTGTCGATCATGACACCGAGATACTTCAATGAATCCTTTGATCTAATTGTCTGATTTCCGATCCGGAAGTATGCGTACTACACCCTCTTGCGGCTGGTTATTTAGACAGTTTCAGTCTTGTGGGCAGCTAGTTCCAGACCGGCAGACTCCAACCAGTCCTTTATTTTCTCAATCGCCTCGGCAGTAGCAGACTCCACCTCGTGAACGTGCTTGGCAATAGATGACCAGTTCGCCAAGTTGAACGCGTTTCTGACATCAAGCGTCACCACTGCGCAATATTTCTTCGTCCCCCATCTCCATCTTTCTCCCTGTATGGCTTCAGCTGCTGTATCTACTACCGCCTTTATGGCATCGACGGTAGAAAGCGACTTTCTGAAGCCGTATTGGTGTTCTGACAGAGCTCCGTTTTGTTCAGCTACCGCACGTAGCCTACCGTGTATGATGCGCTCTAGAATCTTTCCTAGCGTGTCGAGCAGGCATATTGGGCGATATGATGATGATTCTCCAGGTGGCTTATTTCTCTTTGGAAGCAGCACCAGGTGTTGCAATTTCCATGGTGTCGGGAACCCCCTCCTCCAGACATCTTTGCAATGTCTGGTCTCGACTTCACTGCTGCCTTAACTGCCCTATTCGGGATGCCATCCGGCCCAGGTGCTTTGCTATCACCGATCTTCTTGCTTGCTTCGAACAGCTCAGATGGTGTTATTGCCGGGATGTTCTGCATGGTTGTCTCCCTCATGATGGGAACGCTAGTAGTTGGCCTGTGGGGAAATGGATGCTCTACTGCTTTCTTGGGCAGGTTACTTGTGGGGACCTGCTGCCTTTGATCTTCTTCATCACCACTCTATAAGCCATGCCCCAGGGGTCTGAGTCAGCTTCGTCACAGAGCTGTTTAAAGCACTTTGACTTGCTGTCCATAATGGCCCGTTCCAGTTCCCGTCTCGCTACTTTAAAGGTGTTAAGCCGTTTCTGGAAATCAGGTCTGCCTCTGGATCTTTGGGATCTGCGTCGCGCTCCTTGGCATTGCGCTCTCAGCCTCTTGATCTCCTCGGTCCACCAGTAGCAGGGCGCGCCTCTTTTACTCATGGTCCTTCGGGGCATTGCTGCGTCGCACGATGTCGTTATGACCTGTGGCAGCTGTTGTGCAAGGGCCTCAGCCGAGCCATTGTTCAGTATGATGTTCAGGTATTCACTGTGTACTGTGTACATTGCTTGGAAATTATTGAATTCGTGTTCTAGGAAAAAATACTTCATCCACTTCGACCATTTAACGGCCGTTACATCTCTGGGCAGATTTGGTCTGATGAGGAACTTCAGGCAATACAAGAGCTTTCAATTCACCCGGAAAATGCACTGTTTGGTGCGGTTAACGGTCCTGCGAGGAATCTCCGACCCGTATGTAAGCAATAAGTAATTCATTTTTTACTAAATACAAGTCACGATGATTATTTATTTATCTCTTTGTTGAAAATGTCTTAACAAAATGAATAGCAGAACAGAATAGAACGTTTGTCTGATGCTAAGGCCGACAAAGGTGTGTGCCATGTACATAGTCTATTCTGGAAGATATTCCGCAGATAATGCAGTGCAGAGTTGTGTTCCGAATTCAAGTCGGTAATTAAGATTTAAATCGCCACAAACGCGCCCTGGTGAGCGCCCTCTGCTGCCAATTTGCTGACTCAAAACAGGGCTCTAATCGCGTAATTTTTCAGACGACTATCCTCCACCGGATTCTCTTTAGTGATATCGTCGATGATTTGCTTCATGTAAGACCATCATTATCGTCTCGTCTAACGCTTATTTTGTATACAGTTTGAGGGCTCAGAGAACAATATCCCTCACATAAAAATGACATCTGTGTTCTGATTCCTCTCAAATGTCACCAACACATTGTCATTTCAGCTTGCGCCCAAAACTAATACACATGCGTCCTATCACTCTGAAATCGTCACAAAAGTGAAGAACAAGATATGTATACATTGTACATAATTATTCTCATTTTGTATGAAAACGATACTGAAATAGCTATCGCCAAAAATCAGTCGCCAAAACGATAGTAACTGACACTTTTCAGTTTAAGTGAAGCAGGCAAAACGATGTCTTTCAGGCGCTATCGGTTTTTTATGCTTACATGAAGCGAAACTATCGTCGACTTACGCGATTAGAGCCCAGGACTCTCCATTGCCTGGGCCACTTTAAACGTAGTCAGCATTACCACGAAATAATCTTTAAAAGGTGAAAACGAGCAATCAGTAGGACTGAAGACTTTAGGGTATCCAGCAAACATTTACAAGCTGTTTTTTTGACACGATAATGTTGTTGATCAATGCTGCTATCCACAAAAAAGGAAACCCCTTCAACTGCGCCAACAACCGAGGGATACGTCTCCAAATCATCGCTTACAAGATCTTATCTGCCGTTTTGTGTGAGAGCGTGGTACCATTCGTGAATAACCTGATATCTCCTTATCCGTGCGGTTTCAGGATGTCCACCATAGACCAAATCTTCACAATACGCCCGATCCAGTAAAAAACCCAAGAGATGCAGATAGACACCCACCACCTATTCGTCGATTTCAAGGCCGAGCTATACAACGCCATGTCTAATTTTGACATTCCAGCGAAACTCGTCAGGTTGTGTAGTATGACGATGGAGAACTCTCGCTGCTCCATCGAGGGCGGTAACGAACTCACCGAGACCATCAATGTCAAAAAAGGTTTTGTACAAGGCGACACGCTGTCATGTGATTTCTTCTTTCAAGAAGATCGTGCGAAACTTAAATGTCAAAACCAGAGGCACGATCTTCCAAAATTCCGTTGAACTGCTTGCGTACGCGGACGACATTGACGTGATTGGTCGAACACAGCGAGCCGTGCGTTTGCGGGTACTGAAATGGAGGTGACAAAAATGGGTTTAACAGTGAATGAGGGCAAAACGAAGAACATGCTGTCATCGAGAAAGGACGCACAACATCGACGACTCGGCCAGAACGTCACCGTAGGCAGCCTTAACTTCGAGGTACCTTGGCTCCCAAGTAAACAGTACCGATGCCAATCCTGTGGTACAACGCAACAAAGGACGCCCCCGTCTTTGAAGGCACACACATGTGGGGACGTACCTCAACCGACTTAGTATGTGCAGCTAGCCAAGAATAGAGCTAGTTCGAGGGGTTTGCTGGTTGAAGCCTAGGTCTAGACCTAGACTGCTCTTGTCTAAACATTGCGCCGTTAAACTTTTGAACATCATTCCTACCACAGCTCCTCTCCACTACTCTTTGTTCTTTTTCCTGAAAGGCAGCGTCCTTCCGTCTCTAATCGACTACACGACGTGCAGTTCAAAATGTCAGTCTGATGGGCTCTCACTCATCCCATGCATCGGCAGCAAAGACAACCAAAGCATGGCTACTTCTGGCAAGTCATAAGGATCCCCACCCCACTTTCAGAGATCATTCTGGTTTAAGGCACTTTGCACCGCGTCGGTAAATATCCGAGTCATGGCAAGATCTAAGAAAACAAAAACAAAAAAGAGATAATCGTCTGTGTCCCATAAATAATGGGAGGGAGCCAGTCGGTGGATAATTTTAGCTGTATGACGCTGCAACCCACTTGAGCGCCACCAGAGACTGTCTAAATTATTTTCCGAGACCATGAGACATTAACCCGCTTCTGGAGGGCGGCGCACGTAACTACACGACTGTGTACGCCACAAACCCACAGAGTATCTGGAACATGTCAGATAATTCCGCGTGTATACGATCGAATCAATATTTTGTTTCAGATACACGTTTACTTTTATTTTTAGTCCGCTACGCAAAATCAAGCGGAAAGTTAGTAAACAAACGTCAGCCGATCGCAGAAGTGTTTTCGTTTCCCTCTCGGCTTTGGACGCACTAAAAGTGTCAATAGACCCTGGCGCGGCACCACTTGTAGACAGTGTTTGATCGAAGAGAACAAATAATAAACAGCGTGTCGGGCGGCGAGCAAGATTGATGAGACGCGTTCTGGATCGAATCCAGACGTTTCCGGTGCCCGAAAGGATACACTCAGCTTCTGAGAATGAAGGCTTACTCTTCGTCGATTGAGTGAAGTCTGCCATGGTTGCCTTAGATTTTCGAAGAAATTTGTGTTTGTACATCTATCTTGCATCGCCACGCGCGAGGAGCCTGTCATCGGCTCTGAACCCATCGACCACCGTGCTCCAACTGTGGCGCGTGTGTGTGGCAGATGAAGGGTATCCTGAGTGTGCACTCGTGTTCAATTAAAATGCATCCAATGTCGGAGCAAGTCCAGAAACTTCAACCAAAGCCAAGCAAGCACATCGACCGACTCAGTGGCTCTTCTCACGTGAGTCGTCCAAAGCGACGCCGAGCCCTGCCCTGTCCGACAATGACCTCAACTTGATACGGAGGCGCGTCGGCGGGCGGCGGGCAGCATACTGGCCCAGGCTACACTGCGCAAATATGTCAAGAACCCATGCCTGTCTGCGCACACACGCCCACCAGCACCAGCACGCTCCAACACAGTAACCATGCTTCTCGCCTCGGTTGCTTCAAGTTGCACTCGCGGTAACGCGATCCCGCTGAAACCAAACCCCCCCCCCCCCCCTCCCCCCACACACACTAATGAGGGGCTCTGTGTAACCCCAAGGCGCGTGTCGAAAAGCAGCGCTTTGCCTGCAATCAATTCCCGTATCGATTGTATTTATGGCGCACGGGGAAAATTGCAATTAATCGATTATGCAACGCCACACAAGTGGTTTGGGTCTCCACGCTGTCAGCCCATAAAAGCGAGCGCTCCGTGGGCTGTCATCGGTTGTCTTTGTCGAGGAAGCATCGCGGTCACATTACACGAATTCATCAATATTGAGTGACAGGCACCGCACCAGCGAATTGCATTTCGAAATGGATTTGATTAACCGCAGCACGCTGACGCTGACGCTGGAGTCGATGTGTGCGCTCCTGAACCCTGCCAGCGGCGGCGGCGCGGCGGCGTCTGTTCGAAAGTGCACTCAGTCTCCCCGGGCAAGGTCGGCGAACAGCCTGCGCGAGTCGGTAAGCCGATCCCCTTCCTGTTTGGACTCACAGGGCAAAGTCCAACCAACGTGAGAAGTGCTAACTGCCTTGGTGGGGCGTCAGAAATTGATTGTAATTTTGGTGTTCTCGGCCCTGGGCAACGTCTGCGTGGATCGCGGTGCTAATTTGCTTGATCGGATTCTAGTTTCTTGTCGATGTTTGCCCGCCGCACTTGCGTCAATGTTGATAAAACAAAGGCGGAGTGAAACGAGTTTCGTTCGGCTAGACGCGCCGCCGCGCCGTGGGCTGAATTACGGCAAACATGTGCAATTGGGGAATTAGCACGAGATCTGACGCATAAATGACGTGTTTGACGAGATTCGTGATGTTGACACGTTTGTGTTTCAAGTGATGAACGAGTTGGTGGTCGGCTTGGTGTTCGATCACAGAGATATTTTTTTTTGACATTTTCCCATTTTGTTGCTTCCTCCTCTGATGGCAATAGTCTGTGCAATGATTGGCTCTGCTGCTTGAGAGAGTGGGATCATCGTCATCTTGAGGTAGGCCTTTTCGGACTTCTATGATACTTACCAGGCCCGAGACTCATGGCAGGTCTGAGCCAGAGCTATAACAGGCGTCCACTACTGACTATGCTGTTTTGTGCCCACTGCGACTCTAACTCTACTTCTCATACCAAGAGTCTCGAATTCGAACGACTTTCTTTGCTGGAGCATTGGTGTTCATGAGAGTCTGTGGAGTCGCCGGATTGTTGTCTTCCGGGCCATGTTCACATCTTGGTATAGCTCGTAGAGGTCGATCTTGCAGACTGTTGGCATCCTTTTTATAAAAGGCCACCTTTTTTTGTTTGTCCGTAAACACTTTGAAAACCTTGAACTGGATGAATGCGAGTGACACTATGTTCATGCGTAGAAGCGTATTTCCCCCCGTCTTCTGGCCCGATAATCCTCTTGCGCTGACAAACTCTTTAACTACGGTCTGTGACTGACAGATCCTGCACGACGTGACCTATATCTATTGTGCCTTCCTCTGATAGGAAATAGCTTACAAAATCGCAGAACGTGTTCTGGAATTTCATTAGATTCTCCACAGAATTTGCAGAAACCTTCTTCTGATTTTCCTAGTTTCCTTAGATGTTCCCTGAGTCCGCAGTGTCCTGTTAGGAAGCCTGCCAGGATGCGGAGTATGTTCGCTGTGTCACTAGATTTCAGTTATTGAATTAATGGAATTTTGAGGCACAAATATTTAGTGAGTATACGCTTCAGTGGTGGCCCGTGGCGTTGTGGGTATGTGTGTCGACTCCTACGCTCTTGGACCAATCTGTCTAGGTTCAATTCCCAGTACGACAAGAAATACTTTTCACGGCCCCACCTCTTTCGAGTCACTGACAATGCTCAAAGAGTATAACTGTCTAGAAAAAGCTTCTCAAACTTGGCCGTTCGGAGTAGGCATAAAAACTGTAGGTCCCTTCCACTCGTGATAGAACAATAGCACGCACAACACGAGTGGGTGCTGAGAAACTAGGCTCTGGCCCTCTACGGGTAGCGGAGCTGATATTCCAGTCGTCGGGCATGCTTTCTATGTTTTTTCCTCCGCGATTCAACAATTCCATCGCGACTTGTCAAGTAAAATCACGATCTACAGTCCTGCTTTCAAATTCGATCAAGACCCACGAGAAATTGAAGTGTTAGTGTTGTATTCAGTAGAGAAATGAAATGCCAAAAACGAAGTTCGCAGATGGCAAGACGAGGCACATGTGTACTGTGCTTTGAAATCATTCAAAAACTATTCAAGTGATTGAGATATTCTAGAATTCATTGCAATCTCCGTTCTGATCTCTTATCGCAACCAGTGATCGTAACTTCAAAGACTAAAAGTAGGCTGAGTTCGTAAACGCAGTACTGCAACGTCAAGCGTTCTTAGTTGCAAGCATTTAACAGTGCATCGCGTTCTAAAACGTGATATTAAAGTAACCACTGCGCAAGCAAAAGCAACCAGCGCATCACAGATTATCGTGATGCATCGCAACATGAAAAAATCATTGCATGGTAGCACAAAGGCAGTGATGCTTACGCGAACGGTGGAGAAAATCTCTACTTTAGTCTATAATCTACTTCAGAACAGCGAAAGTTCTACTTAATATCCATCATCAATTGAAAACATCAAGTCAAAACACCACTTCCAATCACTGATCGCAGTTCAGATCGTCGATAAGGCAGTCAACCAAACGACTTTTTTTTGTTTAATTTCCGGTAACATTGCCGACATTCTCCGCGCCATGGAATGTCCAAATTGCCACTAAGAAATACCAGCGATTAAATCATTCTAATGCAACTCTATTGGCAATCATTTTAGAGAAGGTTATTGCTGTGCACCGATGCATAAATTAAACCGAGAATGTGACGGCACGTGGCTTCATTCCGAGTTTGCCTCACATCTTTTCGGCATAAAATCTGTTTACGTGTTAAAGTGAAATATCATTGAGTACTGCTTATCGCAAGGCATCACTGAGCTTGTACTTATCGCAACAAGCCATCTAGAGGACAACGCTTTCGGATTGCGAAATTAAAACTGTCGCAAGACTGTTATGTGGTCAATGACTACCCCCAGGCGACAGTGGTGACATGCGAAACTTGCGGGAGTCTGCAAGAATTCTTTGCAGATGTTTTTTTTTTTGTTTTTGAAAGATCTGACGGGTTATCTTTGACATATATAGTTGTGCTGTGCTGAGAAGAGAGCACAACTAGAACATTCGAGCATTTTCAAATGAGGGTAGGATTTGTATGCCTAATGGGCTGTACATTCCACTCTGGAACTCGACTGAAGGCCGGAGAAGTTTGGACTGATCATTCCATTCATTCTGGGACTGTTGATGATTGACTTCAAGAGGAGGAGCTGTGGTTGCAAGAAACAGCATCCGTGATGCTTAAATGCAATAATTTGTTTAGCTGAAGCGTTTCTCTAACTGTTGCTAGGTCTTGCAAGACCACCAGAAAATTCTGCGACCTGTGTAAGTCTCAAACGAAGTGACAAACTGAATTCTACTTCTCTTGGTGCTACCGGCAAGTGACGTTTCACTTCCAACACAAGCAATACGAAGGCACGAGTCGAAATACTGCGTTATGGGTCGATAGGCGTCCATTTGTAGTACGACGTGGGTAATGTGGTGGCAAGAGAGTTACGATGTTCTAGAGGACCACAAAATGATATTAGTAGTTATTTCCCGACAAGAGAGGAGTGGAACACAAATGAAGCCATCCAAAAACTCCATCACCCACATCTACAAACGGATCGAAGATGATTAAGGACACAGACGTCTTAAACATGCACGGCTCAATAAGCATCCCTGATTACCGCAGTGTTTTTCAAGCGGATGTCCTGGCAGTAAAGGCAGTTACCAATGGTGGAAATTCTTCCGGTTGATATTACCACTCAAATTGACAGTCGAGCGGCCATTAAAGCGACGAAGTGAATGACAAAATCATGGAGCTAGCAAATGAACGATGGAACTCTCTAACCAGCTGTGAGACCACTCGGATGATATGGCAAAAACTGACAAACACCTACAATGCGAGAAAAAGTTGCTAAGGATGGTAAGTTGAGCGTTAACTGAATGACACGTTCAACTGAAGTACCATGAGAAAAGCGGATACGCCTCACTGTCTCTGCCACTGTTCCAGGCTCTGTCAGTTGAGGCACAGGACATTGGGAAAACATTTCTTCCAAGTCCTGCAGGAACTAACTAAATTCATTACCATTTCAGGATGGCTGGACAACGTGCCGTCATGATGGGTACGAGGAAGATGTGAGGAGGAAAATTGTTCGCCCTTTGGGCAGACACCCACTGACCTAAGGTCCAAGAGTAGAATAATCCCACGTGTAGTAGCCGCCTTTAATTTTGGTAAAAAATGATAAATCCAACACAAGAGCATGTATCTATCTTGCTCCCCGAACCAATAAGAGATCACAAAATACTGTGTGATTAACTGTCAAACCAATTTGCGAATACCGGTCAAAAGTCATTTTGCACGGCACATATCTGAAAGGCTTGAAGGAACTCCAACTGTTCCATCGCATGTAGAGGAAGACTGGTGACTGTTTTCAACAGATGTCATTGCCTTGGAGTGACAGCTGGTGATGAGAAAAGAACTGCGTGGTTTAAAACAGCCGCAGTTCAAGAAGCCATGAGAGAGAAGAAGAGCACCCACAGAGACTGGATTCTCTTGGTAGACTCTGCTTCTCCTGACCGGTAAACTGAAGCGCGAATAACTTGCAAATTGGCTGTGCGAGCAGCTTAAGAGCAGTCCTGAAAGAAGTTGGCAACGACCATAGATCTGCGAAAAAGGTGTTATGGCAACCCGTTCAACATCATCGAAGGATTCAAATCCAAGGATGGTGTGTTGCTTTCCAATGAGGTAGACATTTTGCGCAGATGGAGCGACCGCCTTTCGGAGCTGCTCAATCCCGAACAGGGCACTGAGGATGCCGGACCCGTAGTCTTGAGTGGGTCCAATGGTGGAGGAAGTCATTCTGGCGATTGAATCGCTAAAAGTTGGCACAAATCCGCCGATGTGGATGAAAACCGGGCAGGAATGCTTCAGGCCATGCGTAAAGAGGGAGTTTTATGGCTCTCTCGTGCCATTAAGGTGGCTTGGGAACGCGGTGGGCCACCTGGCGAATGGCAAATTGGGATGATTGTCCCTCATTTCAAAAAGGGGGACAAAAGAGATTGCTCCTATTACCGTGGCATATCTCTTTTAAGTCTCCCCGGGAAAGTCTACGCTAAGGTGTTGGAGGCGCGTTCTAGAGCTATGGTCGAGTCCAGAATGGGGGATGAACAGTGCGGCTATCGTCACGGCAGAAGTACAACCGACCAGCTTCTCAGTCTAAGAATGATACTCGAGAAGACTTGCAGGAGTATGCCAAACCGATCTACAGATGTTTTGTAGATTTGGAAAAGGCATACGACCGAGTTCCTCGGGATTGATGGTTTTTGAGGGCCATTCAGTCTCTATACACACTGTAGCAGCTGTGTTCGGGTGAACGGTGCTAAATCAACACCTTTCACCGTGGGCGTTGGACTTTACCAAGGGTTCACCTTGTCACCTCTGCTTTACATTATATTTATGGACTGGATGTAGTAGAGAAGCCGAGGGGAGGAATGTTTCACATTGGGAGGGTTGAGGGTAAGTCATCTACTTTTTGCAGATGAATGGTCGTCGAACTCCAGCGCATACTCGATAGGTTTATTGCCGTATGTGCAGATGCTGGGATGAAGGTTAACGTTGACAAATCAGTGGCTATGGTCATTTCCAGAACGCTGTTCAATTAATTGAAGCAGGTGGAGAAGTTCAAGTGTCTCATGGGCTTTTTAACGAGTGATGGGAGGAGTAATGTTGAGCTTTGCTGTAGGATTGGTCAAGCTGGCTCAATTTTGAAACCGTCAAAGCCAAGTTAGGGGTTTTCAATTCGTTCGGTTCCTAATCTCAACCATCCAAACTTTTAAACAGCTGGATGGCGCCGTTGGTGGAGTGCCTGCCCTGGTTAGAGGGGTCCCCGGTTCGAATCCCAGTGAAAGCAAAGTTAAAACGCTTTTATCGGTTTTTCAAATCTGGTCCAGTCACCATTTGTCGTTGGGATCAAATTAACGGCGCTATCACTGAAGTTGTCAATCAGTGGTAGTAGTCTGACTATGGGTATCACAATGGACCAACATGGATGGTCTAAGTGTGCTGGCGATTTCGCCGGCAGCCCAACTACCTAACCTAACCTAATCTCAACTATGGTCATGAAATTTAAGTAATGACCGAAAGAATAAGATCGCGAATACAAGCTGCCTCGATGAGATTTCTTCGTTCTGTTGTGGGAATTACTCGCCGATGGTACACTGCAGTAAGCGAGGAACTCAGTTTAGAGCACGTTCTTCGTCGAACGTGACCCTGCCTCGATGGTTTGGTCACTCGGAGGGAAGTCCTCAAACTATGTGCTTTGAAAGAAGTTCTGTCAGGGAAGCGACCGATAGGCACACTCAGGACGAGGTGGTTGGACCAAGTCCAATAACTCGCCTTCTTGCGCTCGGGCATAACTCCTGTTGTGTTAGAGACGACGGCGGGGGATCGAGTGGTCTGAAGATCTCTCGTGCGTACATTACCCACGCGACCTCTATAGTGGATCGGGCCTCAAATTATCATGTAGAGGGCAGCAGCTGGTTTAGAGCAACTCTCCATTTATACGGGGATTGTCAACTGAACGTGCAACTTACATCCCTGGGATTTCTCTAATTTTCTAACAAAAGTAACGAAGGGCAGCTCAACGTGCTTTTTTTGGCATTGCATTTGTACTTCGTGCTTTTGGACGACTACGCGACGCACGGTAGCACTACTGACTTCGTCTTACGGAGGTAGTCCGTCAACGCTGCGTTGAAGGGATAACTATTTTTATCAGCTGTTTGTTGTCAGGGGACAAGCCCTCAATTTGGAAGAAAAATTCACATGTTTTTTTAGAAAATGGCGACCGCCTTGCAGCGGACTGCGTTTGTTTTACTTGCTTGCTCGATCCTCTCATTCTTTTAACCAACGTAGCACGACGCAGTATTTTGTCCACTGCCCTTGTAATGCTTGTGCTGAAAGACGACGGTAGCACTAACGAAGCACGGTGTGTCAGGCGTCAAGTTGGCGCTGATGAGCGTGCCTAGAGGCAATAGCTCAGTAGGTAGTGCAGTGATATAGTGTGCTGTCACATAATCATAGCAGAATTTGAAGCTTCGTTACACATGGAGCTCATCATTCATGCGTTGCATCACCAACATTTTCCTAATACACGCTCTCTTAGTCATCAGTCATATTGGCAACTAATGGCAACTGTCATGACATCCGATGCGAAACATGTGTGAACAGTGAACACACTCATCGTCAGTGAGCGACAACTGGTCGTGTGCTGGATCCGTTCAAGTAGAAACAGTAACCAGTAAAAAAAAAAAAGACACACATTTCCCCTAGATAATTGTTTCGCATATCGCTGAGCGACCTTTGATTGGAGTGTAATGGTGTCATCAGTCGAGCAAGCGAGCGAGCGAGCGAGCGAGCAACCGAACCGTGTTTCATTAACTGGTCGGTCATCAATCAATTCAATTAGGGCTTCAATCCAAAATGGTAAGCAAGCAAAACTACACCCAGTGCTCGTATGCCAAGCGGCATAGTCACCATTTTGGATTGGAAATTGCTCTACATAAAAATGCGCATAAAATCACATTCATACATTCGTGCATAAGTGTATATGCATGTGCATGGTGGGCCTGTGTATGTTCGCATTGTGGGCTAGAGTTGCGTCATCCTAGCGCCGCATTGACTGTTTGATGATTGACTGGTCAGAGTTCGATTAAAGCGATTGACATTAAGTCACATTGAGATCAGACTCGGCTGATGCAAGCGCGATGGTTGCGTTGCTGTTGTCTATGACATCAATCAATTGATTCGCATCGGCATGGGAACTGAAGCACATGCTGAGTAGTTCGTCTTCTGGCCAGTTTGCAGAGGTCTACTGGAAGAGGGCTTGGACATCGACGCCTTGGCTTAGCGTGCGATGCCGTCCAAAAACCACACTAGTTTGCATCTATCGAGCCAATGTCTGGGCTCTCTGTACAGAAAACGTTCTCGCATGAAATTGTTACCGATCTCGATCCACTTGTGAGGAAACACGAGCAACACGAACATTTTTTGTTCGATTTCGGTCCCAAGTCCATCTATGGGCTTTAACTCGATCAAAAGCTCCTCCATCCTGTTTTGGGTACTGCCCAGGCCTCTGGATCTAAGGAGGAGGAATGAGATGATCGGAATCTCTTGCGGAGTCAACTAATTCCATCACGTTAAAGTGCCCTCTTAGCCCCTCGTCCTGGATCCATTGTGCTGCCACTTCCAGCTTTAGAAGTTGCTGACATTTTCTGGCACTGCTTCCAGTGATGTTGGTTGTTGTTCATAGTTGATGTTTGTACCGAGTTGTAGGCCGTTGAACGAATGTTTTCCTTGTTGCTGAAAACGTCGGACAGATGCTGGGGTAATGGAGAGTCGTTTCCTTTACATTCTACAACTTCCTTCCGGTATCATTCTTGCTTTATTTCCCCAAGGAACTGACCGGTGTAAGCCTGCGATTTAACTAATCTGTGTTCCTATTTAGCTTAAGGAGTGGGTTAAGTTAGGTTAGGTTATGTGTCTGCCATCATTCACCCAAGAGTCCATTGCGTTGCCACTGAGCCGGTTACCGTCCGTTGCTCCTGGCAGCATTTTGTTTTTTGGAAGAATGCCCAGATTGATTTGACATCCTTTCCAGATATGTCCGTAAGTTCTTTTAGCTTCAGGAGTAAGCTAGTTATTTTTTGTTTCAATGTAGGCCACATGTCTTTAGACGCTCTGCAGGCTTCGATTTCTCTGATTTGTGGCATCTAGTGGGAGATATCGTGCCTCCTGATGTGATGGCAAAGTGGTACCTGCTGTCGTTCTCGTAATAACCTTATTCCCTGTGATCCAGCAAATGGTACACTAGATCCCGTAGGCGCTCTGGCGATGCGGCAAAGACTCCTGGATATTGGTTGTCGTCTACCTTAGAGCCATCCCATGTCTATATCTAAGCAGTTGGACCTTTAGCTAGATCCTTTTCCCACTTCATTCCAAGTCAAGAAGGTAATGAGGATAGTCCATTCGCTTCGGGACGTTCGTTTTCTGGATGAGCTTGGTATCTTCTTTACTGTTCCACCGGCACTCTCTTAGTCTTATGGCCGCATTGGTAGCAGAAATAAATGAGTAAAGAGATATTCAGGTAGGTAGCTAGGTAGGGTGACTGCATGACTAAATAGGAAATCATGCTCACTTAGACCATCCGGTTCATTGTGCTGTCACGTTCGGCGTTGTGTCCAACACCCATTTACCCATTGACCTTGTAGTAATTCCCTCTTCGGATTTGTTGATCATATGTGATTTCTTTTGACCTCTTTTATAGCCATTTAGAGGGTTTAAGAAATCTTAGGATATCCTTTGGATCAATGTTACTAGGATACACAAGGTGGTTGAAGTAGTACTCGCCTAGTAGTCTTCTTCTTGTTTCCGCGAGTGCAGGGCATCTTCCGAGCTAGTGTAATATTGTTTCCTCTTCTTCTTCATCCATGCAGCTTCTGCAGAAGTCGTTATAAGGTGCCCCAAGTCTTCTGGCATGGTTGCCTATGAGACAGTGGCCGGTTAGCCCCCTTATTACTCTGCTGACAACCTTCCTCCCTAACTTTAGGAGGTAATCAGTCCATCCTTGATTTAGAATAGGCCAGATCGCTTTCGATATCATACAAGTGTCAAGTTGCGACCATTTGCGGTTTGTATCGTTTTTGGTAATCGTCATCAATAGCTATTTTATAGTTTCCAGTGTGCGGAGGGGTGTCTATTGGTCTATTGCCATTGGCATACCGCCCAGTTTCTTGCTAGCACATCAGCTCTTTCATTGTTCGGAATACCCTTGTGCCCGGGGACCCAGGTAGGGTAAGATCTGGCTCCAAGTGCTCTAAGGGATATAGCCTTAGAGATAGACAGAAGAGTTTTCCCATCTTGGAGCTTATTGATGGTGTGTCTAGTGCTTTTATGGCCGCCTGTAAAACAATAGATCTCTCGTCTATTCGGCTCATTAATAGTCTGATGGCTGCCTTTTGAACAGCTGTTACTTCCGCTTGGAATACACAGCAGTAGTCGGATTGCATCAGAGATCTCTGGCGGACTGGCATAAATGCCTGATCCCGTGCCTTCCTCCGATGTGGACCCATCAGTATAGATTTCCCATGCAGTTGGGTTACAGACTTTGTCTTCGTCCCATTTTTTCCTTGTGGGGATAGAAGTCTTGTGTTTTATTTCGAAGTGAAGGGCATCGATAATCTGTATTCTTAGGGACATTCGGGTTTTGTTATATCACCTTGTGCCCTCTTCCGTGGGTGTTGTCCCATCGGTTACCTTGCTTTAGTCTTAAGACTGCATATGTGGCCACAAGTTTGCAATAGGTGTCCATGGGAAGGAGATATTCAACTTCGGCTAGAATTACCACTAGTCCACAACGAAGAAAACGTGGGAGTATTGGCATTCCCTTGTATTTCACACAATTTTCACAACATTCGGAACATTTACCTCACTTTGGCTGCTGATTCGTGTATTTTGTGGGAAAATGGCTGCAGAATCATGAATTTAGTGGGGATATCGCGGGAGATTCGTGAATTTTGCCCACGATCATGTACGATGTTCGAAATGTGTTCAAAAGATGACTAATATTTTTAGTTTTATTTGTTATAGTGGCTTTCGTGAATTAATATGTGTATGAACTTAATTCTTCAGAATAAATTTTTAGGGCCGATGTTGAATGTGAACCACACCTAAACGTCAAGTTTTTTTCTGCATTTCATTTGATATTTCTCAATTTCAGACTAACTCAATTTGAACCATGGAAAGATACACAATCGAGAAACGCGTTAAAATTATTCAGGCTTATTATGAAAATGGCCGTTCAAATCAAAATGCATATCGTGCACTTCATCTTCAGTGATGAGGCACGTTTTCACCTCAGTGGATTCGTCAATAAGCAGAACTGCCGCATTTGGGCGAATGATAATCCAAGAGTGATTGTCGAAAAACAAATGCACCCACAAAGAGTGGCTGTTTGGTGCGGTTTATGGGCTGGCGGCATCATCAGGCCGTATTTTTTCCAAAATGAGGCCGGTCAGGCAGTTACAGTGAATGGTGTTCGCTATCATGGAATGATAACGAACTTTTTATGGCCCGAATTGGAAGATATGAATGTGGACGATATGTTGTTTCAACAGGACGGTGCCACTTGCCACACAGCTAACGAAACAATGGCTCTTTTGCGCGACAAATTCAATGGCCGTGTTATCTCACGTAGTGACGATGTCAATTGGCCGCGAAGATCATGTGATTTTACACCGTTGGATTTTATTCTTTGGGGTTATTTGAAAGAAAAGGTGTACGTCGAGAAGCCAGCAACAATTCAAGAGCTAAAGGATGAGATAATTCGGCACATTAACGGCAGAGAACCTCAATTATGCATCAGCGTCATCGACAATTTGGACCATCGGATGGAGGTGTGCCGATATTTTGTTCCATACATAATTGAGCCATACCAATATTATCATAATAAAAAGAAATGACAAAAATTTCCTAAATTATTTGGGTTTAATTCAAAATCAACATCGGCCCTAAAAATTTAACCACACTTTATATGCTATGCCCGGCAAATAAAAGCAACTGCACCTAACTCATATAAATGGTGGTTAAAATTAACTACCATCCCTATGCATACATGAAGTAATGAATTCATTAATTTAGACCTATTACTTTAGACTGTAACTCTCACAAATGGCAGCTACTTCATGAACATACGCTTTATTCGTTCTGTTTACCCTTCCTTACTGTGTTGACTGTCCACGGGAGCAATAAGATTGGCGCCCTCTACTGCTCCACCTGCTCTCAATAGAAATCATTAGGAAGTTAACGGTCACATAATCAGCAGTAAGCCTTATAGAGTGCGACCGTTGGTGGAAGAAATAAAAAAGCGGGACACTCTGTACAACTCTGTGACGGGAAAATCTCGAAGAGTACCTATATCACGCCTGTCGAGGATGACTTAAAACTGTAGGCCCCTCCATGAGAGAACAATAGCACGCATAAATCAAGGGGTTGCTCTAGAAACTAGGCCCTGTCCCTCTAGGGGCTGTAGTGTCACTCATTATAGTTATCCTAATTCCACTAGTCTACACAGTCGAAGAAGAGAAAGGTTTCGGGTTCTTTGCGACCACTCGAGCCAGATACATGTCATTCTGACTTCCAAATGCCAAATCTATCAATAATTTTATTGACCAACTATCTATCGACCTCTGGTGACATACTTACTTACTTACTCATCAGTCTTGCGACCAGTTCCGGATCTGAGCCGATGAATAACTGCCTTCGATTGTTCATGGTCCTGGACACGTTCCTTCCAGTCATCCAGACTAAGGTGTCTTGCTTCCGTGATGACCGGAGATCCAGTATTCCAGTATTTCCTTCTCGAACCAGGAGGCTCTGATTCGAAGCTTCTCTTGGCTGCAGCATTGGTGTTCATGCACTCGAAGTGACCGAGTCAGTGTAGTCGACGGGTATTTATTTTGCCCTCAAGACGGATACAATATAAAACTGCGGCTCTAGACATAGAGGTATTGCAGGCAATGAGGCGATCAATGAGCAAGACTAAGGACGAGTATGCATCACTGGGGCGACACTCCTTCCCCCAATAAAAACAATCAAAACACATATTCTAACGAATGCCATCACAATTGATAATCGTATATGGAAACTAATGGAAACTTGTAAGACACGCAAAATGAACTAAAACTCTCCGAATGAAAAGGAGACAGGTCATCTGGGCTCATTTTCACGGTTTCTGCTGAAATTGGAGGGACGAAGACGAACAAGAGACCCACTCGGTCTTTGTACTTCCTGGTGAGCACTACAAGTTACGCCACAGGTTTACATACAGTCCGAGGATGTCTGTCCAGTTTTGCCTAGTAACACCGACTCGATTGAAGTTCTAGTCACCCGTTCCCAAGTCCACTAACACCATTCCTCAAAAGTTCAGTCTAAAAATAAGACAATCACGCACTTAGTATTCCAAGCACAGAAATGAATACCATCTCTAAATGCGGCAAACCCGAACATGGGAACCCATTCGATACTCACATACAAGGGAGCCCACCAAACCAAACATCTCCCACTGAAGGCAAAGATTTTTAATTGACCCTCCATGCAAGTCCAAATAGCCACCGAAAGTCATTGCCGTTCGCCTGGGAGAGCCATTGAACCGCTCCGCACAGCTCGCTTGCGATCAGTGCTGCTATCGATCGCACAGATCGGACTGAGATCGATATACAGATATAGCAGCGTTTGGTTTGAAGGTGGATTGCATGTCGGAAGTTAGTCGATTTAATTTGAAATTCACGCCGTGCTCTGTGCGGATTGGACACGATTGCAATTCGATTCCGGATCTGATGGCGAAATGACCGATCTTGACGTGCCAGGGCACGGACATGCACCCGGCCAGTGTCTTAGGTGACCTCACGCCCTCTGGCGCTAATTAATGACTCCATTCACGGGCCGTAATTAGCACATTTTTGTGTTAATCACTTTCAATAAGTGCAGCTCTACGGATCCAGATGCGGGGGCTGTCGACTTAATGAGCTGATAAAACCTGTTCAACATACTTAGCATCGTTTTGTTCATTAGTTTCTGCTTGTGTTGCAAATGGCTTTCACATGAATTTGCGTCACTCGATGTGTGATTTTGGACCACGTAGAGATTTTGACGTAATTGTGGGTGTTTACGCCGAAAGCGTGACCTAAGAAGATGTGGTGTTAGCCCATCAGCTGACATCATCTATTCCGTCATACCTACCGCAGCCATCGCATATATTTGAGTTGTATTCAAGCCAATTTGTTGGCCACAAGATGTCTGTAGATAACTACACATAATTAATTAACATAATTAACTTTCCTTTGTGGATTAAAAGCTGACTTGTGTGCTGGAATTTAAATTGGCGAAGTCCTGATCGAAGCTCTCCTGCTGACGATGTGGTCATTCCATGTTACCATCCTTGCAAAATATTGATAATCAAGGAAGGGTCTAGAAGCTAAGGCAAAACTTGATGGTTAGTCGATCATTTTTTGAATTTCCTGCGCATTAATTATTAACTTTAACACTTTGAGGAAGCTGATGCATTCAGTCCAGTCCCGCCTGCGATGAAGATGAATGGACACAACTGCAAACTCTGCGAACAACAACAAAAGACACAACTGTAAACTCTGCGAACTTTACAAAGTTGTGGATGCAGCCCGGCAGGGGACGACTGCACTGGCTCGGTCACATCGAGCGGTCTTGATCTTGATGACTGGATGGCGGATGCAGCGTGCCCAGGACCGTCATCGATGGAAGGCAGCTATGGCCCAGGCCATCCATGGGTCGTCGGCCCGTTGGCATGGCCTCTATAAACTGAATACAACTTCATTTCATTTCCCCACACGACTTTTCATGCTCTTTATCAATGGTTCCCCGCAAAAATGAACATGATGACACTCAAAGTCAGTCGGTCGGTTCGTCTGACAGCTATCGTTCTAAAGATAGCGTTCTATGATGGCATCAGTGGCTGAACACGGGTACTTATCATACTGTCCTCGTATTCTTTCTATCAGAGGCGGATGTTCCACCAGTCTTTTATGTCCCTCTCGGCTGATAGAAAATCGTCGCTCTTTGGACGTACAATTGGTTCGTGTGGATATCACTGATGTCTTAGGTGACCCAAGTGAAGGGTTCCTTTGTGGATTCCTGTGAATGTTCTTAATGCTTTCCATGCAACGTTGTTTGACAGCAGAGAACGTCTTCGTCTTCCTCGTGTGGCGCTACCTGGGCCTCAACCAACAAGTCTCTCCAGCTAGCGTGGTCTCTAGCAAGGCGCATCCAGTTTCCCACAGTAAGTTGTTCCAGTTCAGTTCCAGCTTCCCACAGTAAGCTGAGCTCAGAGGTCCTTTTTCAATTGGGAGCGTCACCTTAGTCGCCCTCTCTTGCGTTGGCCCACGGGTTCGGAGTCGAAGACTCTTCGGGCCGGAGCTGAATTGTCCATGCACTCTATGGACATCGCCTAGCCACCGTGTTGCCATGTCGCTGTACAGTTCACACAGTTCGTGGTTGAATCATCTGCTCCCCATAGCACACAGAACTCTTTTCTCGAATAGACCAAGGACTCCCTGATCCGCTTTTGAGATTGTGCATGCTTCTACGCCGTACAACGGTGCTTCCAAGTCAACTTGGTCCTTCGAGAGACGGCTTTATTCCTCGATTGCCTCTTCAGCCCGATCAAACAGCGGTTGGCAAGAGTTATTCTGCGTTTGATCCAAATACTGATGTTGTTTGTACTGTTTACTGCGTAGCCGAGGTAGACGAAGCCTTTAACCGCATCGAAGATGTAGCTGCGCATTGTGATGCTATGTCCAAGACGTATATGCGATCCTTTCTAGAGGACAGCGTATACTTCGTTTTGCTCTCATTTGCGAGAACTCAGTGAAACGAAAAGTGAATTTCGTGTGATGACAAATGAGGGAAACGTTTAATAAACACTACGGTGGCTATGGACTCTCAATTTCATTGGGTCCAGGCCCCAGGCCATCGAATCCGTTGCACGCTGTCAAAATAATATCCGCTCAGAAGCGTATGCGATGGAATGAGAGAGGAAATACGACAAGTGGAACGCATCACGACGGGTGAAGGTGGCCAACTTTCAACCTTTTGTGCGTTTGACTGATGACCATTCATTCGAGTTCGTGCTAAATTTCTATATCCGCGTTTCTTTTGAATATCAATTGGTTTTGGTTGAGCTAATTTTTGATAGTCGATTGGATTTGCCATTTATTTTATATTCGAATGGATGAAACAGTAATGTGAATGTGGATTGTAAAATGGAACGCATTCAGTTGGTTACTTCTTTACAGCGGAAACTACAATTTTGTGGAATCTACATGCAGCGCACGCAACGGATTCTGTGAGCTGGAAAAAGTGACAGTGCCATTGGCATGAGCTCGCACACACTTCATTCATTTGGAGAGAACTACCGATAAAAGGACATTCGAATGAGCTGCGAACTACGAACGCAATGAAGTGTCAGTTTTCATGTATTCTCCTCTACGAATGAAATGTCAGTGTTTGCGATTTGCGACGTTAGCAATGCGCAGCGACCTCATGTGAATGGCCCTTAAAATTTGTGCAAACTGACACTTAACCGCGAATTTTTTAGTCATAGACTTGTGGATAGCTTCTGCCTCTTTGTGTACTGCGTTCTTAGTTTGACAGTTCGTAAATGGAATGGCATATCATACATTTGCTCGAGAATTGTTGTTTCGGAAAGTTCGCTTTTGCAGTTCATGGCTTATATGAACATCGTCGTCACGCAATAAGAAGGCTGAGCCTGTAGGCATCTCAACTGATCGGCTATTCACAGGAGGTTTTTTTTAGAGGTATAGAACTTTAAGTTGGCAACACTATTTTAACTGGCGGCCATTTTGTCAGCTGTCAATTGATTTATTTATAGTTTGTTTTGGCATTTCAACATGAATAGACTGACGCCTGAACAACGCTTCCAAATTGTGCAAAATTAATTTTGAAAATAATTAAAAATGAAAATGATTCTGTTCGAAATATGTATCTCGCACTACGTCCATTTTCACCATGCTCACTTTTGGTTGAATGGATACGTCAATAAACACAACTGCCGTATTTGGGGTGATGATAATCCTCAAGTGTATGTTGAGACACCGTTACATCCACAAAAACTGACTGTTTAGTGTGTTTTAGCAATTGGCCCGTATTTCTTTAAAAATGATGGTGGCCAGAACGTTACAGTCAATGGTAGCCGCTATAGAGCCATGATTACTGACTTTTTCGTTCATCAATTGAACAACCACGATGTGCAGGAGCTGTGGATTCAACAAGATGGCACAACATGCCACACAGCTCGCGTCACAATTGAATTATTGAAGGAAACGTTTGGTAAGGGCATAGTTTAACGTTACGGAACCGTCAATTGGCCTCCATGATCGTGCGATTTAACGCCGCTTGACTATTTTCTGTGGGGATATGTGAAGTCGCCAATAAGCCCAAAACGACTGACCACTCGGAGGACAACATTCGCCCTGTTATTGCCGATATACGACCACAAATGTTGGAAAAAGTCATCGAAAATTGGACCTACAGATTAGACTACGTCCGCGCCAGCCGTGGCGGTCTTATGCCAGAAATAATATGTAAATTATAATGCCGGAAGATTATCTTTCGAATACAGTAAATTTCATGTCATTTTAAGAAAACCATCTTTGTTTTATTCGATTTCAAAGTTCTATACCTCTAAAAAAAACACCGTACTTGACGAACGGTGGTTCAGATAGGCCATATCGAACGGAAGCCTCTCCTAATGCATACCTACGTACCTACACCAGGATTACTATTTTCGTAGGAACTCTTCAAATGTTTCATATTGTAAAATGGCAACTATTAACCCAAACATACACGGTCTCCGATGACAGTTCGGTTGGACTTGTGTGATTGAAACTGAGTTGTCAAGGACAGACCACAAACCACACAGTTCACCACTATTTATGAGAGTTTACTCGCTCCCAAGAGTCCACCGCAACCAGATTACGACTTCGATCGAGTTGCCAGGAATTAATGCAGAAATACACCTTTTGAGCAAATCAACAGACGCTAAAAACAACGACATGGACTTTGAAACCCAAAAATACCGAACCTTAAATGATTGCAGATCACACACAAGCCTAGAACATCGCATGAAAAGAAGAAATAACCTGACTGGCATAGAATTCTTGTCGAAAACCGAAGAAAGTGAGAGCCCCTTAGCGGCACTCAACGGGCAATGAACGGATGACGTTGGCTTTGCTTCATTTTTTCTGTGTTAGATCAGGAAAGTCGGTGATGTATTGTACGGCCAATAAACCGAGTTGAATGGCATGACTTGCAATTAAGCGGTGCTTAAACCTTTGAGTTTCACCTGAACGGAAACGGACGAGGTTTTATTTATTTGAATTTGAAAGCAGCGTGATTCATGAACTGCCATGACCTCAGACATCGTATCACAAAGAAGGCGGCAGCGCGACGAAGTTAACGGTGCGAAAATTATACGATTGCGATAGCTAGGAAATGAACGGAGTGGAAATACACAGCGGGGGTGTTTCCAGTGAAAACCATTTGGATTTATACCGGATTTTCGGAAAATTAGATGCAGTGTGTGATTAATTATTTGGTAATGCATGGGACCTGTGCTTACATGAGTCGGTTCAGCTGGTGGGGTTTCCAGCCGATATTGACAGCGTTACGTCTTTTCCGTGCGGCAATGTGAGAGCTTATGTGTTTCTCTTGAAAATCTGGCAAAATTAGCTGAGCGACTTGTGACTGATCAGCAGGACCAAGCATAACAATGGGCAGCTCTAATTTTTATTCACTGAATATTATTATCTGTCTTGACTCTTGAAGCAGACATGAACTGAAATGTAGTAATCGGCATGAGATCGCTATTGGCAAGCACTTCAAATTCAATTTATTCAAAATAACTTCAGCAAATCCCATAGTTACCCTGTCAGTCTTCCTATATGAAGCTGTAAACTGGACCAAAAGCGGGACGGTTAAGCTTATTCCAATTCTATAAATTCTGAAATGTGGTCCTGTTTGAGAGGAGAACATACTTACAACCACGAAGTCTCCGGCCTCTTGCTAACCCGACTGACTTCGAGAACGATTCTGAAACGACGAGTAATCTGCACTACTGACGCAAGTCGGTCTTTGACACTCCCTATTCAGGGCTTGAACCAATAGTGGGTGGGCTAGTGGGCACCCCTTTCTGATATAATTTATCGCTCAGCTAAGGGAGCCACAGAAACTGTCACGCGTCCATTTCCAAATAAGTGCATATTTACTAACAAGTAATAGGTACTCTTAGGACCCGAACCTGCGTTGAGACTACCAGCGTCCTTGGTAAGGGCTTCCATCGATGGTTGGGCTTCTCGAGAGCACAACCGGATGTAGCATGACTCTTCAGGATGTAGACAAACCATGCGCATGTTCGTGGAATGCTCTCAGGCCAAATGTATTGCCACTTGGATCACTTACTTGGATATCATCGGAGGGACCACTCGAAGCTGGGAATGTAGCCGAGTCACACTTAAAGCTGTAGAAGCTAGCTCTGGTTAAGGTCTACCACGGACTGTAGCGCCAACAATGATCCACTTAAATCACTTGAGTCGTTTAAAAAAGTGAGCAGGAGCAATTCACCAGAGCTGGGGATGAGCACAGGTGTCCTTGCACGCTTTCTATCTCGTCTTGATCCAGGCATGTTTTCCAGAAGTTCTGTTTGCCTAGTATCCTGGTGTGATCTGCCAAGAGTCAGTGACACCAACCACATGACTTTAACAGGTTCAAAGAGAGCAACTGTTCAGAGCGATTGGGACCTAGTCTGGGCCATAAATTTGGAGGTTTAACTTGTAGTGTTTGTTTGTTTTTCGTGTTGTTAGACGTCCTTCACAGCAAGAGTTTTCTATACAGGTGGCAAAGAGCATCCCTGTTAAGAATAGTTCTGTGGAGTGGCGAGGCAACTTTGCCGTTGCACCCAGTACAGGCGAAGGTTTGTTGTTGAGCCACCCAGTAATCTTTCCATGAAATTAACGAAAGTTTGGTATAAGTTTTGAGTTGAGAGAGACTAATTCTAGTCCCTGCCTGGCTGTCCCCCATCGTGCAGACATTAAATTCCATTTAAACCATGACAGTGCCGCGCGATTCGCCATGATATCCCCCTAAAAAAAATGTTGCTTGCAGAAAACGCCACTTTCAACTCCTATCTCAACTTTCGAAACACAAGAACATAAATGTATGAAGTCCACGCATGGGATGCGATTGTTATCCAAGAAACCCCGACTGGTATCAGGGCCTCAGAGTGTTTGTTGGCAGCGAATCGTGTGGTCGCGAGGCCAATGTTGGAAATGTTGCCAAATTCCTCTAAGATTTTTGTTAAAAACCTGCCATGTGGGACCGAAAACGAATAGCAAATGCAGGTCAAAGTTTCGCGAATGTTTTGATCTTAATTCTTTTGTACTCTCTGTCAGACCTCCGTCAGGGTAATTTCTACATTTGCACCCTGACGTTTGGAGATTTGTGTTGCTACCAGCGGCGTGGCGTCCACTGGTTCACCTTTTAAAATTCTACGTCACCTTCCAAAAAAATATGACTTAACCTCAACTCTGCCTCGGCTGCGCTGCAACATCTAGTCCATATCCATATATAATGAAAAGTAGAGGTGGCAAGACGCAGCCTTGGCAATGACCGACATCTTTCGACTTACCTTTTAAAATTTTCCACGCCACGCCACTGGTTGCTACTAACCTAACGAATGAACGGTGATGGAATCGAGGTGGAATTTGCGGTTTTTCATATTGATCAGAATCTGCATCACTTAAACCATCTCCATGCTCTTCATTTAATTTCACGGTTCCTTTCCCATCTGAGCTGGACTTCTGGTTACAATGACATCGGCTTTGATCTTTTCCCTGCAGCATCCTAATCGCACCAGATTGACCAATTATTCGTCCCGTTAAACCAGCTATAAATGATACAACTGACTTCCATTTCATTCAGGTGCCTGAATTAAACTCTATAGTATCTTGGCAGCGTTTTCCTTTGCTTCGCCACCAATTTCTCCAATGCCCTGGGCTTCGGGATCATTAATGAAGACTTCGGAACACAGCGAGCCATCAAGCGGTTAAACCAAAGCATATGCTGTCATCGAGAAAGGATGCACAACATCGACGACTCTGCTAGGGCGTCACCGTAGGTAAGGACTTCGTATATTTCGGCTCCGCGGTAAACAGTACAAACAGCTCCAGTAACGACAGCGAACGTAGAATACTTGCCAACCAACCGCTGTTTCTATGCGCTCTAGAGGCAATTGTGTAATAGAGCTCTCTCTCGGCAGATCAAGTTGACTCTGGATAAGACCTTGATCATCCCCGTCTTGCTCTACGGCGCAGAGGCATGGACGATATTTAAAGCGGATGAAGAGGTTATTGGTCTGTTCGAGAGAAAAGTTTTGCACGCGATCTTTGGTCCTGTCTGCATTGATGGCATTTGGAGAAGAAGGTTGAGCCACGAACTATAATGGCCTGTACAGCGACATCAGTCTAGCCAGACGTTTACGGATCCAACCCAAGGCCATGCAGAGGGTATGGACAACTTAGCTCCGGCCCGAAGAATCTTTGACTCTGGGCATGTGGGACAACGCAACAGTGGACGTGCACGCACAAGGTGGCGCACACAAGTCGAGGGGAACCTCAGACGGCTTGGTGTGCGAAACTGGAGACAGCTGCTGGCTGGAGATACATGTTGGGTGAGGCTGTGGAGCCTCAAGAAGGTTAAAGACGTTGAAGGTACCACCTTCAATTCCGACGCATATAGTTTGGCCCAATCCCACATCCTGCTCATATGTCAATGTTCCCGATCTGGATGCAATGCCAACTTTTGCACCTCTTCTGGATGTTACCCGGACCTACCCAATGCCGATCTCTCAATGGATGCCATCGCAAACTAAACGAGACATCCCTTGTCTCAAAAGCGCATCTTCTACACGCTCCATGTCAAGCTGAGAACAGCTCAGGTATGTAAGAGCTTCAACGAATAGTTGCTTCACACAACATTGGTCTTGATGATGGAGGAGGATACTTACTCAGGTTAAGCTAGGTAGGTGGGCTCCAGCTTTTGTTGGAGAATTTTGTACCCTACACTGGAGCACTCAGACTCAAAAACTGGTACATTGTACTACCAGGGAGCAACCTAAATTTAATGAAATTTCATGGTCTTCCGGAGGAACACCAACAATCGCTTCAGTGATGAGGAGCCTACATCATCGGCTCTCACCTCAGCAACACCAAATAACTGCCACTTGATTTGCGGGACAGTGGCAGAAGTAGTGCTGTGCAGTCTCGTCATCTTCTCCACTGGCGTCGCAGAGGGTTTCATCGTAGTGGCCCGTTAGTACGCCGGTAAGTCGTCTGCAGTCTTTTCTATTAAGAGTTAACAATAATGCCGAGGATTTCTTACAGACGTTTGGGAGCATGCATTTGGTTTGTCTACATCGTGGAGAGTCATGCCACCTCTGGTTGTGCTCTCGAGAAGCCCAGCCATCGATGGAAGCCCTAACCGAGGACGCGGGTTGCCCCAACGCAGGTTCGAGTCCTAAGAGTATGACTTCTTTTCCTTGTCTAAGTCATCGGCGATCTCATTTCCCGTGATCCCGTGATTCCATGGAGGCCCGAGACCCAGATACGTCTTAGCGAATTGAACCTGCCGATCCAATTCACCGAAGATTTGCATTCTTGGACTATCCTGGAAAGGAAAGGTTAAAGGGTGTCGCTACAGACACAAATACTTAGCCTCTTCCACCTGTTCTTCAGAATATAGTTCGTGGCCATTAGGATCGCATAGGTTTCCGCTTGGAAGACCGACGCAAAATTTACCTAACGAGTTGTGCAGTCTAATGTCGCTCTCCACGAAAGCGCCAACGCCAGACCCTTCATTGGTCTTGGAACAATCCGTGAAGATACTACTACATTCTTTTCCTGGCTCATATTCTGGCCAGAGCTAGTCCTGAGTGCAGGGCAAGTCGACTTTGTACGTGCGTTGCAGCTGAATCGCTGGTGTCCTTGCGTCAGAAGGCATATCCGTGAGTCTGTGGTCAAAAGAGATACGGAGCGCAAGGTCATCGAAACTCCATTGCGACAACAACCTCTGTTTTAAGAGGGTTAACTGAAAGCCCATTTCTAGTACACCAGTTGTCGATCACGTTTAGAGCCGCTTTTGAACAAACAGCCGCTAGGCACGATCCGACAGGCAGTACAGCTACATCATCCGCATAGGCCTGGTCGTAGACATTAGAGCTATTTAGGGCGTCAAGCAGAGTCAACAAGCATGCACCATAGCAGAGGAGATAGGACGCCACCCTGAGGGCAGCCTCTAGACCATGTTGGTCCATTGTGATACCCATAGACAGACTACTACCACTGATCGACAACTGCTGTGATAGCGCCGTTACTTTACTTTCACCGGGATTCGAACCTGGGAGCCCTCTAACCAGAGCCAGGCACTCAACCAACGGCGCCATCCAGCTGTTCTAAGAAGGATACTTACTTCTAGGATGAAACAAAGTGGCCTTCATTTTTTTTTTCTACAGAATGCAGTGCCCTATGACTGCAACCGAGTATAGAGCGGCACCAAGAGAATGCACAACGAAGAGCTGAAGAAGCTGAAAATCAAGAAAGTCTCCCAAATCCAAAATAAAGCTCAGATCATTTTTTTTTACTCATATTCACGTCATTTTTTCATACTTTATTGACTAAATAAAAAATAATAATAAAAATACTGTATTCTTTTCAAATAATTGGAATTTCATCATCTCCTCTTTGCAACATTTACAATTACATCAAAATAACAAAACAATTTGAAAAATAACCAAGAAATTAACTAAAAATGTGAAATTTTAAACAAAAAACAAATAAATTGATACATTTTGGGGAAAAAAAAAACAAATGGGGACTATTTCGAATCAAAAGTGAATAAAATTGAAAATTAATCTGTTCGAGCTTCAATGTAATTGCAGTGTTTTTCTTTTCTTTTTTTTGCTTGTTTTTTTTTAGTATTCTTATACACATTTTGTTCCTTAGAATTTTCTGGTTTTGAATATTTTTTTTTTTTCTGTTTTATTTTCTGTCCACTCAATGTGAGCGAAATAACATCATCTTCCGTGTTTTTTTTTTCTTTTCTTAGTTTTTTTTTTTTTCTTCATAAAGCTACTCTTAGTTGATAGTTAACTAATAGATATCTTTATATTTAAAAGTAGTACATATTATTAATTATTAATTGTGCATTTTTTTTACATGTAATTATTTTTTCCTGTTCTTGTTGTTGTTTGAATATCTTCTGCAGATTTTTGTTTTAATATTGAATTCATGAATAAATAAACTGATACATTGGGTGTTAGTTGACTAACAAAGCCATTTACTTCTTCAGATGGGTGGTGGTGGTGGTGGTGGTGGCGGTTGGTTGGTTGGTTGTTTGGGTTCGGGGGCAAATGGATGGTATTCATCGTCTTTTGTTTTTTTTTTTTTTTTTTGCTTCCTTTCACAGATATAATCGATGTGATTCATTGTGCAGTGAATGTGTACAAAACGAATGCACATTTTATTCTTCATCGCCATCTATTCGTATCGTATCGCTGCGGTAGATGTGGTGAAAGTGATTCCCCCATCATCGTCTCTTCTTTGCACCATTCACCAACGGAATTTGCCAATTGAGAATTCATCGATATTGTTGTGTCTCTCCGATCATATTTATGCATGCATATTTGTTTGCAAAGAAATAATTAATTAAATAAAACTACATATACAATCTGGTAAATCTCAGTCTTGTCGAAAGCAATTTTGCAGCAAAAAAATGTTACGAGTTTTTTAATTTTTTTGTTGAAATTGCTTTGCATTTTGTGTTTTTCAATGATACAAAATGTTCTCTTCTGTTTCAAAGTTCTGGGGTTCTCTGTACGTGGATGTGCGTGTTGTGGAGGTTAGTTTCGCAAAGAAATTTTGGCATACATATTGATTGATTAAACAAAGCTGCAGGATCTGTTCTTGTTTGTCTCTCCTCGCCTGTCGCTGTTAGAGATATGTCTTTTTGCTTGCCTTAAGATTACTACCATGCATGTTGTATTTTTGATTATGTCCTCATTCTTTGGAACTTATATCATTTCTTTAACAAAACATAATTTCTCTTCTTTTGTTTTGTTGGCTTAAAAATTATGGACTGGTTTGCTTAGGTTTCGCTTAAGCTGAGAACATAATGATAATACAGATTTTTCTTCTTGTTGGATTTTGTGTGTGTGTGTGTTGCGTAGGTATTGAGCCCATAACTCATGGATCAACTCGATTCGATGAGAGGAACTACTTGTTTTTTTTTTTTTTTTTTGTGAAGTTTTACTGTCCCCCTCTGATCTTAGTTCTAATACATAATCCTGCGGGCATCGTTTGTAGAATATTTTTGCCATGAAAAATAATAAAAAAAAAACCCCCCATCTCTTTGATTTAGTAGACATAGATTGTCTTCAATTGAGGTTTCAACTCTGGTGGTATTGCTGGTGCTGGTTCTGAGGGTTTTTTCGCCACTAAACGCTTGAAGCGACCGCTGAACTGTTTGCGGAATCCCTTGAATCCATGCTTATCGTTGGCTGTTACTAATGCATCCTGGAAATAAAAGAAAATGCATATATTTAGTGAGTTGCTTCATACATATTGATTATCTTGTTTGATTTTTGATGGAAATTTAATGAATGGTTTCTGATTATCACACACCAGTGAATGCCTAAATTGTGATATCATCACATTTTAAGGTCGAGAGGGTACCGCACCGTGAAGAATTCATAGAATTTCATTCTTAAACGGTTCGACAGTCGTCAACGATAGGTTTTCTTTGTGTATTCACGAACACGTATTGCAGAAAGAGAAAATCCAATCGTACTAGTTTCTCGCATTTGGACCCCTGTACCCCCCCCCCCCCCCCCCCCCCCCCCCATCCCGTCAATTTGCTACTGCCATCGGTAGACCATCAACCTCAATGTCAATTAAACTGCTCATTTACAGTCTAAAACTTTACAATCTCTAAAACGGCAAACATCATGCGCCAACTTCGTGTTGCCAACTCAAAAGAGAAAAAGAGAAGCCAACACACACACACACACCAACAACAACTTGCCACGCTTGGTAGTATATCGCATCTGACGGAAGAAACCCAACAACAAAAACCGCGAAACAAACCGCGCGATAAAAAAAAAAACTTCAAAAGATAGGGAGGGAGGGAGTGCGATGGAGAAACAGAGAGAGAGGGAGAGAAAACAAGAAAAAGAAAATATCCGGACTGAAGCTTACTAAAAAAAAAAAACCCCCCCAACACGACACGATCACCACACCAACGACCCATTTCAAAACGTTATTGTATGCAGTTTGGGATCATCATCATCGCCTTGTTAATGATCAACGCCAGCTCGTCGTCAGCTGTCTATCAGTGTATCTGTGTTAAAGGCAGCTTAAAATACGATCGCGCCGCCAACTATGGCAACTGGAAAACTGAAATGTTACCAAGCGTGACTCTCTCGCGCATAATCGATGTTTCAAAGGGGAGCGGGGGGGGAAAACTCGACAAAAAAAAACACACGCGTCTCACTCTCTGATTCTCGCCGTATCGCCTGGGTTTTTTTCTGCTTTTTTTTATACAATGACATAAACGTACGTAAGTAGATTCTCAGTTCTCACTAATCATCTTCCAGAAGGGAAGTGTACATTTATTGACTCTGTTTGATAAGAGGCATAATGTTACATGTGTCGGTAACAAACACACAAACAACGAACTCAGTTGTGGCCTAGTAATCCCAAACCTTGTATGCTTTTTCGTTGTTGTTGCTGTTTTGCTTCGCCTGCACGCAGCAGAGATATTTGATGTCGTGTGGTTTGGCTGAGTATCTGTCATATAACTTTCAATGAAATTCACCTCTTGACTCTATTGCAAAAAAAAAAAGAAAATAAAATAAAGCCTCAGAAGCCGACAAAATAAAAGCAGCCAAACAACGCGTAACCAAGCGTCTTGAGTAGAATAGATGGATTTCAATTAGCCTCGTGTTACTTTTGATTCGAACTCAAACTCGAACACATTCGTTTTGTGGGGGGCTACTACCATTTCTGCTGCTTGAGGCCTCATTTTGCTTGTTTTGTTTTGGTTTTTTTTCGAGTGAAAACCAAAATGAATTGTATCTGTATCTGCACAACTTTCATTTGCCGAGAGAAGATGAATTTCAATTGTTTAATTAATGTAGTAAATTTCCACATTTGTCAATCAAGCAAACACCACAACACACACACCCAGACGGATGGGTCGACTTTAATGGGTTTAGAATGTTCGGAATGCAATCAACTGTCACTAATTGTCTCGGATAGATACAATCAAAAATTTCGTTTCGATTTTTATATAATGTCATCAAGGGGGAATTGTGTAAGAATAAACGACAGTGAATTGCAACAATTCAAAGGTATAACACCCTCCCCCCTCCACCGCCCCAAACCAATCTGACAGACAATAGAACACAGCCATACCGTCGTTGAGTGTGTTTATTTTTATATTCAAAAGGTGATCTTGACTGGCGGGATGGTTATTTCTGGCTTTCAGTTTGTTTGGCTTTCAAACAGATCGTGGATGAAGCAAAATGCTGAAATGCTTTTTTGTTTGTTTCATGATCGAAATACACAACGAGATCGAGCGACGACTGCGAGAGTGAGACGTTGAATATGTACTCAAAATGAAACAGAAAGAGAGACAACATGTCTATCTATATCGGGCTGCGGCTTTAAGTTCCCTCACCATTATCTTGTGCAATCGGACAAAATTTCATAAGTTTTCACATATCATAAATTCGAAATGCCTTCCTACTACAAAATTTGACTACCTATCCTTCGTTTCGTAGTCTTTTCATGGACTTTCTGCCTTGGTGGCGGTTTTTTTTTTTTTTTCTTTTAATCCACCCTGTTCACCTCTCCTCCTATCCTCTCGGCCGACTAAGAGCAAGCAATAGCGGTGTAGAAGTTTGATTTATTCTTTTTTTTTTCTCCTCTATTTCCCTACTCGTTTGACGCTAGAAGGCCACCATCAACTTTGAAAGCGCTACGTCAGCTAACATCTCTGGCAGAGAACAACTGTTTAAATATCTGGTTTCCTATTAAGTTACAGATCCAGTTTGCAAATGCAAGCAAGCAAAAAAAAAAACGCACAAATACGGCTGCAATAATCATTTAATGCCAATCGAGTTGTATAATAATTGAGTTTCGAGTTCAGATCGAAATTAAAAATGGCAGACAAAGAAGAGCTGTATTTTTCGGTGCCAACGTGAAATTTCTGCTCAGACTGTACTCATGTCACACATGTGTCAAAAATGATGCTTCTGCATGCAGGTAAAAAAGGATCGTTGAGGGCTGTGTGCACACAGCAAAACTATAAAGATTTACCTGCAAAAGCCACTGAACTCGAGGGGTTCGCCGCTTCGTGCAGAAGGACATTCGCAAATTGAGTGCGGGCAAGAAAAGAGAAAAAAACAAGAGACTGTCTGGAGAAGAACACACACAGAAACCAGGGAGAATCCACAGCGTTTTTTTGTTGCTTAATTTCCTAGTACAAAGGTTTTCTAAGAATGACGACATCCCTCTCGACGACTCTCGCCGTCGTTTTGTGTGTTCACCATGAATCGATCAATGAACTTGTTAAATGCCCCTTTTTTTTGCTGTGCTCTTTGACTGAACGTGGAGTTCCTTTGCCTCTGCTGGCTGCTAGCAGCCCCAGACTCAGTACACGTTACTTTCTGTGTAACGTTCTTTCTTCTTTTTTGTCCTGTTCTGTATCGAACAGCTGGTGGATGATAGGTGTACAACAAAAAGAAGGCCGAAGTGATTATATAGACAGACTGGTTGTTGGTTCTGTTTTTTTTTTTTGCGTTCAAAAACCTTCCTTACCAATCTCCCCCCCCACACACACACCACTTGTGTGCTGGATTCTAACAACGAGTTGGATTTCATGTCGAAAAAACCTCAACGAATAAAGGGAGAATACGAGACATAAGAGAGAGAGAATCAAGAAATGAGCACGCTGCCCTGTTAGGTGCAGTAACCTATCTGTCTCATGATCTTTTATCCTGCAGCTGTGCCGCCGCCGCTCCTGCACTTCGTTCTGCACACTGAACACTGAAAACACACACAGTTGTGCAATTGTGTGCAGATGTTGAACGACCTAGGGCAACGCTGAACATGCTGGTTTAATTGATTATTCCCACTTTTGTCTTCTTCACAAATGTCCGGGTGGAAATTTGATCTGGTTGCTATGCATTTTGTGAAAGAATCTTTGCACAACTCCTCATTCTCGCTCGATTCACATTCGAAGATTCGTTACTGATCAACCGATGAGAATTGTTTGAATTCAAAATGAAGTCTGTGTGTGCGCGTCCACACCATCTACTGAGTTTATCGATTTCTGTTTTGTTTGTCGCAAAGGACAGAGAAAAAATAACACATAGATGCTAAAAAATGGGGGAGTTTGTTTTGGAAAACAAAAAAAACCGACTGCAACTGTACTTGAAATACAATTTCATGGCGTCTCCTGCCTTCTCGCTCTCTGACAGCTAACGCATCAAACGCCCCACAAAGTCACTCAAATGAAATAGATGATGGGAGATATGATATCGAGTTTAATTAATAAGAGAAGACAAAAAAATACTTACAAAATGATTATTGCAATTATAGATGTTCGGTGTTGGCGCCTTCGGTGGGAATACCCAACCATTCGATGCTGGACTCTGTCTGACTATTGTCACTGTTGTACCATTACAATTTCCATTTGAGTTTACCGCAGATTGTTGATTATTTAAATTGGCATTATTTTGATTGTGATTCGCCTCAAAACTGGTTGTCGATGATGATGTTGTAAAGATCTGTTGATTTTGACTGCTGCTGTTACTGCATTGACTGCTCGTACTATTACGATGTTGTTGTTGTGTGGGAGATGTTGCAAATGTTGTCGTTTGAGCCTCAATATTTGTTGCCGGACTGGCTGAGGATGTCTCTTCACGTTTGCGTAATTTGCTGCGAACAAGACGCATTGTCATTAGAGTTCCTGTACTTCCGACCATTTTGTGTTTTTGTTTTGTTTTGTTTTGTTTTTAAATAATTTAAATAACTTAAGATTTAGAGAGAATGTTTATTGTTTAAGTTTTTGTGTAGTTTTCTTTTTGTTTTTCTTCAACGAAAAACTATATATCACAGTTCAGTTCAGTACGTGAAAATATCTCTTGATTGTGAAAACACAAAAATGATGATATTCAACTTTTGAGAAATGTTCGATGTTTCAACGAATGCGAAACAGGATTATTCCCTTTTTTTTTTCTTGAATCACACACTAATGAAAGCCCACAAACTATTTCTGACTAGAATATCGATTTTATTCTTTTGTTTAGCTGCCGCTGGTGCTGTGCTGCTGTTGTTTCTTGTTTAAACGCTTTTAGTGACTATTCGAAAATAGCATTCACGCTTGGTTGCATACAAATTGTCAACTGTATGCCACTAGGTAGTACATTTGATTAATAAGTTTTGTTCGCCCTATTTTGAATGTTAAACTGTTTCACTTTGTTTTCAGATGCGGGCCGTTGTTTTTGATATCATTTGGGCGGATGTAATTTTATTTTCTTTTTTTTTTTTTTTTGATCAGAAATGTAACAACACACTTGTCACCGGACAAGATATTCCTTCAAAAACAATGTGAGATACAAATTTCACTTGGTACCACCGCGAAAAGGTGTTTTGTGATTCACACACTTTGAGAGTAGTACACAGAAACGAAAGAAGAAACACAAATTTTTATTTGAAAAAAAGTTTCTCTGGCCTCTTTGGTGCCCAACCGCGCTTCTCGGTTCAACTAGAGAATCTGAGAGTTGCCCGATGTGGTGCGAAGCATTTATATACGAGCGAATCGATTCGGTTTTTGCCTTTGCTTTGCTTGCTTGCATGGCCTGTCTGCCTGCTTGCCTGCTTGTGGTTGGTTTGAGTGTGTGTGACGTCATAAAATGTATACACCAAACATATGTTCCGTTAGTGTGTATGTTTCTTTTTTTTTTTTTGGAAATTGTGTGGAAACGCGCAGGCTTGGGTGAATTTCAGTGAGAAAACTCACAGACACAAGAGTCTCGGAGAACAGAAAACTATAGTCGGTAGATCTGTGTGACACAGTATCTATTTGAAGGAAGTGCGACAGTAATTGTTGGTTTTTGTTCTCTTGGCCGTCGTTATCAGACCGTCGCGATAGTATTGGTGGAGAGTTCTACACTCGACTGGGAGTGTGCGATGCTTTCCTAGATAAATGCTCCCCTCGCTGCGAGTGAGGTTTCGATCAAGAGGCAGAGACATACACTGCAAGACGGCGACGGTGGGAATTGTCATTTGAAAACGTCATCGAGTAGTCACAAGGGGGAAAAAAACTGATACGACTTGTGTTTGCATTTGGTCGCTATTATACGGATACTCATGCGGCTTTGTTTTGGTTTTGCTATGTACTTGCTGTTTTCCTTCTTCATTTTTGTCTTTCTGGTTGGCGTTGTATCACACGAATGTATGTAAATATCAAACGACTACTACGAGTGTACTCATCATCGTCATTGAATCGAAATGAAATGGCTTGTGGCAAACGGGCAAGCGAGGAGTATATAGTGAATTTTCTATTAGCCTGCCTACAGTGAGTTGGCTGCATGCGAGTATCTGCAGAAAAGAAACTGGAATTGTGGACTAGCCGGACGACAAGCTGGGTCCACCACTCACTGAGTGTGTATCTGGCTGTGCATTGAACGAATTAGAACGGCTGTGGAGTTCTTATTATTCCTTTGTCTCTCTCTGGTCGTATCTTTTGTATCTCAGGGTTAAGAGAGGTTTTATTTTAGCTGTCAGCTGGTCTTGTGTGTGACTTGAAGTTGGTTCGCGTGGTTTCTATCTTTTTCTTCGCAAATCTATCATAACCTCAGACCGCGGCTTTGTGTCTCCGCAAGGAGGCAACCAGTTTGTCTGCAGACCGTCTAACGCGGGAGGTAAATCCGGATTCGGTTTGCCATTTGTTTATCAACAGATCTTCAAGCCGTATTCAACATTCGTATGAAGATTGGAATTTTTTTTGGGGGATTTTGCCGAACGGGCTTTAATTATCACATTAATGTGCTGTGCACCTTCGAATGAGTCCGTGATTTCTGGGGAATCTAAAATGTGCTAACGAATGTGGCGTTTGCTATCAGAAGCGATTTCATTGTCATGGCGGCGCGGCGTGCTGATGGTGGCCTCCATTGTGATGAATCACCGGTCTTGAGATAAGTGGGATTCCTACGGGAGGAATTAACACATGGGCACGGCAGCTGATGATGGTCCTCACATCATGGGCAGGTAGACGAAACTGACGAGCAAAACAGCTGTCACAGATGTAGCTACACGCTGTGCAATAGGCTATTGAGAGGATCGCATCTGTCAGACTCAGAAAGCAGATAATGCGAACTCGGACACAGGATGAGTAACTAGCCACCAGTGGCACACGATGTTGACAAGTGACTGCAGCGGCATCAATCGTCAAGTAATCAGTGGTTGTTGTGGTTACTTGAGTTATGTCTCATATCATTTTAGAGTGTTTTGAACGTCGTGTGCTTACAAGTCGCAGCCATGAACTCTCTGAAAGCACACTCACATTGTACGTGCGTGGTGCTGGCAAAGAAGGAGAGAAGTTCTTAGAATCGATAAGATTTCTTTGACGGAATATCTAGACTCCATGTGAAAGTACACTACAACTTGTGAAAGTGAACAACAGGAAGTGGTGGTTTGCATTGCAATAGACTTGTGCTTGATGGAGCACACAAAACGAAATTATTTAGAATAGAATGTTTTTCGTTTTAGTGGACAGAGATGATCTAGATTTTCTCAGGCACACATGTGAAGGGCTGCGGGTGTGATTTCGAACCTGTTAGGAGTTCGGAACGCAGGCATAACCAAGCGATTTCTATTCTACTATTCTACTAATTCTACTGTCTACTGTCTATACTACTGTCAAATTGACAAGATGGTCTTGGTCACAGCAGTTAAGGCGTACTTAGATAGTCAACTGAAGGAAAAAAATACACCGAAATTATAGCTTGTAACCATACTACCCACACGTCGCTCAGTTTCGTTAAGATTCGTTAGTATTTCCTTAAGTTTCGTTAGGTTTCGTTAAGTTTCGTTAAGTTTCGTTAAGTTTCGTTCACTTTTGCTCACTTATGTGTGCGCGAAAACAGTCACGAGGGTGACATTTTGTGCTGGAATTTTGTTCCCAGAAGCAATAGAGGACAACTTGAAAGTGGTTAACAATGCTTCTGGTTAGTTTTCGCACGAGCTTGACTCAAGTTTGGTCTAAACTGTCAAGTGATGAGAATAGGACGAACTATTCGTCAAAATATAAGCTGAAGATGGAGGGAATGCAACATTGAATTGGCTACGGAACAACAGAGATGCAAATAAGGTTCTTCAACTTGATGCGATGTTGATTGTTTGAAACTTGAAACGATACACTTAGGTACCCAGACGATATCCTCTTCCGCTCTGATTCAATCGATGGGATCTAGTCAATGATAAAGGGATTAGTTGAGTACCATGTGGGATACGGGAAACGGACACCATTGTTTACTTTAAAAATGCTATGGCGTTCGAAATTGATCGCAAGTTGAAAGATCCTGCCATCCAACGCTGCGGTTTGAGCAGTTTTGTAATTAATTCACGTTTAATAGCCATTTTGTTTTCAGTTGTTGGGATCCAGTGAAATATAGGTACACAAAATTGGGCCGTTTTAATAGTTTACCAAATGTCATCGCGTTTTTCTTGCACACACTCTCTAGGCATGGACAGACATGTTACCATCTACGGAGCGAAGGGTTCCATGAGGTTTCCACCGGAAACCAGACCAAATTGCAGCTGAATTTTGGAGAATGACGGCGCATTCGAGTGGCACATTGTTTACGTGTCAGTCTGGAGGGGAAAATGTACACATTCTAACGACGACTCGGTAAGAATTTTACATAATGCAATGCGACCTAATGGATGCATTTGTTGTTGTTGTTTTTTTCTCCCTGCTCCTCAGTAAAATTCATTTCAGATGATGGCTTACGTGCTGTATACGACTTTGGCCCCCTTATTGTTAGATTGTGTATTTTTTTTTTATTGAATCTTAAACGGAAATGGGAAGTTTTACTGGAGATTCGTGACTTCGTGATCAAACGAGAATATTTCACCAAAAGTGCATTAAAGTTTGGGGTGACTAAAAATCATCTAAAAATGACTCGTATCGTTAAAAAAAATCCCAAAGGATGTCAATTTTTAGTCATAACTTGTAATCGGAAGCGATTGGGGAAATAATCGGAATTCCTGATCAACCGAAGAATGACGCTTGAGATGGACATTCTCATCAAATGATCGGAAATTCCCCAATCTTCAAGACAACGACGGCAGTTTACCGAATTCATTCACGTCGACACTGTCACACGGTGTTACCATGATGCTTTTGGGAGCTCCGGAGCTATATTTAGAACTCTTGTTGCGAGTGGGAAATACTTTCATTCTGAAATACTCTCTCTGTTTCGGAGGAACCCCTTGGGCCAAACCAAAAAATCGTCGAACAACACCTGAACGTATTCAAGAACAGTAACTTAACTGCCAAAATGAACGCTCGTCTCCGAACAAGTTTGATCAGCCTTTGATCACTGTCCGATTCCGAAGAAGACTACGAAAGGCAAGACTGAAGGAACACGTCCCCCCCGTCCCCCCGCTCAGATGGAGGGAGACAAGGGATCCCGAAGTTTGTAAGTGGCAACCGAATGGAGGGAAAAACCTCAGCAAAAAAACTTATATTTAGAATAATTTCTTATAAATAACTTTTACAGCGACTCGCAGATCGCCGCTCGATGGAATGCACACTGTCGCAGCCAATGAAATGCGTCAGTAGGTGAGCCCAACACAGTGAATGTGAGGCAGAAACGAGTTTAACTCACGCTCATCGCATGTATCTTGTGGCGGTGGGCTTTCAAATGGCGAAATGATGAACTTTTCGGAATTTCAACTCACAGCAGAGGATACTTGATGTTGACTCAATCCTTAACCTCAATTCTGATCAACAAGGAACAATGATCGGATATAGATGTATTGATTGAGGTTACGTGCATATAAGTTATACACTCGTCTTTTGTACGTCATCATCAGATGTGTAGAGAAGGTACGTTTCAAATCAAAACAGTTGACGTTGAAGAACTGCCCCCCGATGACCTGTGTTGCACGGGGGGCTCACTTTTCAGTCTGAAGGTCTTTCGCTGGCACCAGGCCTCCCTCCAGACTGACCTTAAGACGTACGTATGCACAGGCGAAACGTGGGCCGATTCAAATTTCAAAAAATTGATGACAACTGCTTACATTCGAGGATATGTCCACGATTGAATTTCCATCAAAAAACGAAGTACATTTTTTTTTGTTCACTTTATGACATTTCAATTCTCATTTTTGCAATCTATAAATAGCCACACGAGAGCTTGAACCTGTATCTGGGCGGGGGGTTCTTGTGAAACTTGAATGGGCCACTTGAGAAATTCCCATCGGTTACAAGGCAGATTACGATTAAATGCAAGCAATTGCTGGCGTTCGGGGAAAATCTTATCAAGCTGGAGTTTTACAAGCAAGATACGACTGGAAATATCAATCAAGAGAATTGTTCGAAGTTGCGAACAGCACAGCAGGTGGCCAATGCATGCACAGTTCGTTATTGCGCCGAATTTGATAGAGACGCGATGCATGAGCTTGACGGGTATCGAGTGTGATTCATGAGCCAGGTGGAAGTGTTTCTGGAATGGTTGCTTCCTAAAAGGATGTCTCTCTCGCGATTGGTCGTCTGAACGTTGCCACAATCTTCAGTGACATAGCGAGCAATTTGAGTTGTCAGCCCAAAGCAATAAATCCGCTGCCTACCTGGTCGATTTAACTAATCTCAACTACCTGCCATCAATTGTGGCGGGATAAGTCCTTTGTTCCACGTGCGCACCAAACACAAACGATTGTAATTAAATCACAAAGTGCCTGCCACTTTTGGAATAACACACACACACAAGAGCGACGTAATGAACAGTGACGACACGCGATTCTGTTCAATGAAAACCCAAGCGAATGAGGAAATAGTGAAAAAATAACCAAACTCCCTCGATGAGTGGCATCGTTGGAAGGACATTGCATTAGCGGTAAGAGGCTTATAAATTAGAAAAAGTAATGACACGAGTGGAAGCGATGGCAGCGATGCAAGCGCGTTCATTGTTCCATAATCCGTGACGGAGTGGCGACGTTTTGAAATTATTTTTGGTCACACTGACACCCAGTCCGGATTGCCTGTGGGTTTTTTTCAGGTTGAGACACACACATAAGTGCCCGTTTGGCAGGCGGTATTGCCTTCAAGGCCATCGGGTGATTTGAACGCATGTAAATTTCTATTGTTTGCAGTTGTGACCTGGAGCCATGCTTGGCTTTGCAGCTGTTATGAAAGGTTTTCTACAGAAGAAGGAATTTTCACAGTTTGCCGGATCCTGGAATAGACAGAAGAAATGTTTTCCTCTGATTTCTGAATCGAATTTGGTCAGTTTACAGAGAAATGGAGAGCCGCTTCAAATCTGTGTGTTCCATCAAGTCAGGTGCGACGACGAGTGGGGGTTATTTGTACCCCATTTCGAGCTCACAGAGAACCTGCCAAGGCTAGTGTTCATCGGCAAGAGGCATCGTTTTCCAAGCATCCAGCTGCTTTACAAGAGCAAAATTGATGTACTGTCAAATGAAACGAAAGAAGTGGCTTTAGCACAAACAAAGCACAAACAGATGATGCCCAGGAACTAGTTCCGTTTCTTCAAGTGGAGCTGTACAAAGGCTGGTCTAAGGATGAACGAAGGAAGACCTTGGTTAGTTTGAGGGTGTTCCGAAAACGCGATTAGACGAACTGTAAGGAGCGCGGGAATAGAACTGTAGGCGACAAGACATCTCCTGACTGAATGATACTGAGTTGTAGCGATCATACAATAGACGTTCACATTCTGAACCTGTGTGCAAGCACCGCGTGACCCTAGATGTTTTGGGACACGCACAGGAGTTGAAGAAGACGTGAACCATATGCACAACCATAACGGACGTAAGTAAATTTCGAGAGAATACACAGAAATCATTGATTGATAAAAAAGCCACTTCGTTGAGATTCGTTAAGCTTCGTTAAATTTCAAAAAAGTTTCGTCAAGTTGAAGATAATACAAATAAATCATATATAATGATCAAATTAACCACTTTGTTAAGTTTCGCAACGTTTTGTAATGTTTTGTTAAGTTTCGTAAGATTTCTTTCAGATTCGTTAAAGCGTGAGCGAAATCAATCGCTCCCAATGTACGCAAATGGAATCTGAATCAGTTGAGTTATTTATGTACCCGTGGTGCGTAATGACAGCAAATCAGGATTGCAATTCCTTTACCGGATGCGTTCCTTACAAGAGGTAGTTGAGAATCGTTTTCTAGACAGGATATACTTCTTGAGGACTGCCACTGACTAGAGGGAGGTGGTGCCGTGAATCATGAATCTTGTGTGTCATGCAGTCGATTGAACACAGCCAGCCCAGTGTAGGAGTCAACAGATCTAGCAGACAAGTGGTGGCATCTCCAGAAAAGCCAACCGTTTCGATGTAGAGCCGTGATGAAGTGGACCAAAATTAGAAACCAGCAGTCATCCTCATCGAAAGCAAAGTAGCCATGATGAGGATGACATTAAATATGGCAGACGTATTTTCCCATGAATTCCTGCACACTTTTTGTTGTGTCTCAAGGAAAGAAGACGCACATGAGTAAGATCTTTGGAATAGAAATATTTCTTTCTTTTCAAACAGACGAGTATTAGTCAGTTTTGAGAGCAGTCGTTTGTGTGGCAAGGTTGTTGGCGATGAAAGTTGATGGACATGGACTTATCCTTGCATCCCTTGTAGTTAAGGCGCTCCTTATAGCTTGTCTGTTCCGACATTCTTTAATCGGCTTCGAAGTCCAAAACGACGTCCATTCAACGAAAGAGACTCGAGGGACGTACGAATAGACTCAGCAGTTGCCACGATTACAAAGATAATCCCCATATTTCGGGGACTTTTTATTGCCAACTCAAAACTAGCCCAGTGCTGATTATTGTAGTTTCCATGTTCGAATATTTATTTTTATTGAATGAACCCACGCGCCAATTTCGGTCAGCTATCGGAAAGCAAAGTTCGTCAAGATTAAGCCGATCGATTCGGTCTAATCGCGATCACCAAACTATGGTCACACGTCCCTGTTACACTAGCCCACATTTTCTTTTGTTTCCATTCGCAAAACTGCCCGCTGATCAGCCAGGCCGATCGTGTGCGATTCGCGATACGTAGTGTCCCGTGCGAGTGGCAGATAAAACCCAACTGGATTATGGAATGTTCTCATTAATTAACCCCAACAACGGCTCAATGGTTTCACGGGCATTCCACCGGATTCGATGGGCTACTTGAGAAACCCCAATTATAAGCTCAACCCCAGAACAGGAAGTCGGTAATTCGATAATGAAATATGCCTTCGCACTTCACTTCTAGCAGCCGGATATCGGAGACATGCACTGTACACGTTCAGTGTCATTAGTCAATTTCTAATGTGTTCACAAGTGTGTCATGTTTTCAATCGGTTTTCCGAAACTTGCCCGAGGGCAGGGTGCGACTGCGACGCAACCCGAAAACTCTTCGCGAATTTCGCAAGAAAATTTCACTTATCTTTGTGATAATTGATTTTGAAAACTGCGATGAGTAAGGTTTCCAAGGTGTCTTGGATCAGGTCGATCGGGGTTTACTCATCCGCTGGTCATGAGGAAACGAAAGCAGTAAGCACTTGCCGTGAGTGTGCGGTGACTGTGAATATTATCTAATCGTTGCGTCTGTGTTGTTATTGATAAAGTGAATAGAATGCTATAAATAAATTGAATTTTAATTTAATTAGTTTGCCGTTGGTCGCCCAGACGGGTTCCCGCGGGGAATTCATTTCCATTTGTTATCGCTGACGTGCCGAGGTAGTATCTGCGCGCGATCGAATAGATATTGACAGCACATTGTGAAATAATATTAATTGACTTTTAATGAATGGACTTATGAGAGGCTTTTCATTGAGTGTGAAAAACTGTGGATCACTCAACTATTGGGTCGTCAGTCTTTCATGTTGCTTTTTTGTGGACAAATCGAATGACGTCCAATGAAACGAAAACAAGTGATGCCAAGGTTTTTTGTTTTTTCCATGAGCGAGCGTTGCTTCTTCAAGAGATGATGAAGTGTAAGCTGAGAGACAAGAGGGGGCCGTCACTGGGTCTTAACCAAACACTGACAAGTTATTTACAACACGTTTGAAGGGGATATTCGGCGACTGTTGAATATATCATCGATGGTGTGAGAATCAAAGAGGGAGCATGTATTTAGTGAAAGGGCCAGACAAAATAGTTTCGATGAATGAATGTCAAAAATTGATCGGAATAACTCTTGTTATAATCAGGGGAAGTTCCCGTTGAAACAAGAGACTTCAATTTAAATGATTCTGGGTATGGCGATAATCAGTTCCTACACATCGTGAAATGCAATTGAATATCCACATTTGCGGAGTACAACACTATGTTCTACGCCAGGCCAAATAATTCCTAGGAACTCTGTTACTACTAGCTAGCGGCCAACCTCTACGTTTATAATTTCATTTTTAGCCTTTCTAATTTCAGTCGTCACATGGAGCGCCAGAGCCGTCCCGGATTGGTTGAATTCAAGGCCACCTCTTAAGACCCAACCACAAGCTTGTGTCACAATCGCAAGAAAAGTAGCCAGGATCGTCGACAAAATCCAAAGGGGCTATAATTGCTTCTAGGAACGTGCGCAAACACCAACAAATGTCATTTTTAAACATAGAAAGCGATTGATTTCGCACCGACTTAAGTGAATAAAAGCGAACGAAACTGAACGAAGTGGTTACTAAAGTCGCAGTGGATTATTATTGTTTAGATTCAGTCACATAAGTCCCCTCAAGTTGGCCTTAAATAAGCCAAATTGCATCAAACTTAAAGAAACTTAACGAAAGTGAACGATGTGTTTATTACGGTCGCATGTGATTACTATATCCACATTGCATTATTATTGTTTAGATTCAATCAACTAAGCCTCCCTACGTCCATTATGCTTGGACCTAAGCCAGAAGCCAAATTGAATGAAACTTAACGAAACTGAACGATGGGGTTTTTTATGGTCGCATTGTGTCATTCTTGCGTAGTAGCTGAAGGGCAATACGTTTTTGTGCTCGTCTGCCCAGCGGTGTGTCTGTTCGAGACGCTATGGAGTTTGAATGCATTCAGTTCCACATCAAAAGGCTATGGCTTGAATGCAAAAAGGCTTTCCAACTCAATATCCCACCCAAAATGATGGCCAAATTTAGTTCTAAGTTGTTCCTTCCCAGCCCAAACGTGTCCCAAAATTAATCCATCTCATGTCGGACTTTCAGAACTTTTTTTTCCTGACGCCCTGCTTTGGCCTCCAGCTGACGTTTCCCATATCGAACGCAAAGCCTATTTTCTCTACGTCATATCCATACCCATCGGCCATCACCCATCACGCAAATGTATTCATAAACAACTCCCAAATCAGCGTCCATTGTAAATAAATCACAAATAGAAAAACCACCACTCAGTGACGTCTAGGAGAGCCGACACACGACATGTGTTTTTTTTTCTAATGACGTCTTGTCTGAAAAGCGGTATCTCTGGCATCCGCATACCCCAGCCCTAAACAATGATCACGATCGAGTTCTCTATCACAAATCAAAAACCAGTTTTGACGAGGTAATCCCCAAAGATATATAAACACCAACGATCACGACGAAGCCATGCACTGCGATGTCCGACGCCGAATCTGAGTCACAAATGTGTACGCTGACGTCTAAAACTCGGAGCGAAGATGTTTTATTCAAATCAATCTAGTTGGAGGCAGTAGGAAGCGGTACGAGGTTCTACGAATTTATCGCTCACTCGCTCAAGTCGTTGTTGGCCGCCTCGAACTTGTATGATGGTCTTTTTTTTTTTTTTATCGGCTTTCTGACTTGAAATGCCTCTTAAATATGTGCGCCTTCTTCAAGAGGCAGGGCACTTGTGAGCCGATGGGCGCACGTGTGTGTCGACTGACTCTTATCAGTTACATGGTGTGGACTTCATGAAGGGCAAGATACGTATCTTGTAACTGTTGCTACATTTTCTTAGACATGAATCAATCAGTGTCGGCGGTTCGGTTGGGTGGCCTTGAATGAGGGTGAGGTGAGTAACACCTGCGGAAGTGTTTTAATTTCACTCGGGGTTTTCGGCAAAACAACAAAAACAAAAAAACGCGCACAAGTCACCTGATCCTGACGCGAATAGTTTTCATTGAGAACCCCGGGGTAAGATACCCTTTTGTTTTGTTTTAATAATTCCATATCAAGTGGAATTGTGGAATTCCATTGAGGAAAAGATAACGCGACGGGGCTTGGCAAAGTTTAGGGTTTTCCTTATTTGCCGAGGAATCAACACATGGGTGAAGACTTGATAGCAGGCAATAAGGGAAATCAAACAAACAAAGTGGCGGCGGACGGACTTTGTGCTCTAATTAGCTGAGTTGGGCAGTTAAAGTGAAGTGGCATCAAATCAACCATGTTCTTATTGTTATAATACACTAAACATACGATCGTACGATCGTACGGGCATGACTCCACTCAGAGTAGCCAAGGCAAGAACCTATTTCGAAAGCCGTCCGGAATTAGATGGTCTCGGTGGACTAACTGAACAACAATTAAGGAAGACTTCGTCTGATTACACAGTCTGTCCCATTTTCGGTGAAACCAGTTTCAACACCAACTGTCGTTTACGTACGTAGAGGGCGTTCGATTTTGCTCTTAAGCGGAAGCAAGTGAGCATAAATGAACGAAACTCAACGAAACTGAGCGATGTGGTTGGTATGGCTACAAAGCTACAGCTTCAGTTGACTTTACTCTAAATACGTCTATTACGGTTGGACCTTAATAGACCTTGTAGTGGCCACCGCTGGCTGGATGGGTGCGTCGGCTGTGGGTGCCCAAGTTCAAGTAAGGGAAAGCGACTAACCATCTTAATGCTTCAAAGAAAGGCATCATTAATCGAGTTCTAACCGAAATAACACGCTGTTTCTTTGGGTTCAAGCTGTAATGGTGAAGGATTAAGCTGACTTCATTCAACACCTTAATTATTCGGCCTTGTTCTACGTCACAGAAGTATGGACAATATGTAAAATGAACGGAGAAACTACTGACATTTTCGACTGTGCGAGCTTTGGTCCGGTTTGCGTTGATGACTATTGAGGGAGAAGATTAAAGCGGAAACTATACGGGCAGTACAGCGACATGAGCCCAGTCAGGCGATACGATGCAACGCTTACAGCGGCAAGGTCATACAGAAGGCAAGGCCCTTCCCCGAAGAGACTCCGACATCGTACGACATCCTAAAGGAGGGTGACCGAGCTTAAGGTGGCCCACACCAGTGGGAAAGGTGTGCAACCAACTTGGTATGTAGACAGATACCAGGAGACAGGCAGCAGGAGGTTTGCGAGCTGGATAAGCTTGTTGATTGAGGTCGAGGTTCAATGCGGACTCAAGGGTTCATGGGTTTCGCCTCTCCTGTCAAATTGGGGCATAGTCTGGCTCAATAATGCGAATACTCAATGATCTCTATTTCGATTTGTCATATGTCCCTACTGTTCATCTGAATTCAGGAGTCTTGTCTTTCAATTGTATGTTGCTTAGGACTGAGATGGTCCACCTAGATCATGATGGCCTATTGACTCAGATTCACATTGAATGAGACACGCGTTGTCTTCCAACATCCGACATCTCGAGGTGGATCAATCGGATGCTCGTCCTAACAAACAAACGAACTTCATAAGCAAACATTCAGATTTTTGAGACAGTCGAGATAGGAAAAGACACAAAAACCGATGTGCTGATAGGGCAGAAACGCAAACAGTTGGGCGCAGATTTTTTTTTTCTTTCTTTAGAGAAACTCTAAGATGAACAAACACAAACAGGAAGGTCTGCTGACAATTTGTCTGACGAGTAGAACGTTCGTTAATTGATCGCCACCCCGTTGTGAACACGAAAACGCCGTGCCGTCTTGTTCGAGTACTGCGCGGAGTGGCGGCAGTACTTTCTTAAAAGTCTATGCAACCCAGGTGGGACCATCTTTCGATTGCATCCATCAGTCAAAATGACTGATTGCCCTCTCTGCTCAAATCACGACAAGGGCATGATCTCTTCGTTACAAAAAGTCATGGAAATTTACTTAAATTGGTTAAATGTAAGCGATGTTGCCAAGTGACTAGTCAGACTTCCAGACAATTCTGTCAATGATGAGGAGGCTGCGTTGTTTATTTTTAGCTTCCCTGGCTGCACAATGCAAACACCGTCCGGGTTTTTTCCATTTCAACTGATTTCTGAAGTCAAGAACGTCACAAGATATTTTGCAGACGAAGTGCCGCCGCAGCGCAGCTCTCCCAACTCTTGACAGCACCCAATAAAGTGAAGTATTTTATTTCAAAACGCCCACGCCGCAAGACACATTAGGAAATGTCCGCCGTTCACCGAAGCAGTCCAGCGAATTAATTTCAAACAAAAGTCATTGCAGTGCGCTTCAATTAAAAGTTTAACAAGTTTCACAAAAACAAAGAACACTGACGCTGACAGCGAATGTCAGGCAAAAGCAACAAGTCCCATTCATTTCACTTCCTCTATGCACTCTCGGCCGTTTTTGTCGTTTTGGTTGCACACTCCCCCGCCCTCCACCCGCATCCAACTCAGTGTTTGGGTTTCTTGGTTTGCTGTTGTTGCAACAGTCATATGTGTTGACCTAATTCTGGTCGCGCCGCCGCCATCCAAGTGAGATTTCTGAGAACGAAACCACTCGAATAGAATGCACAAGAATGCCGGAAAAGTTATCAGTGGCTCGGCAACCGTGTGTGTGCGTGCGTGTTGCACTAAACCATCGACAAAAGCAACAAGACAAGACAAAACAAAAAAATATGCAGTAAAATGCAAATGAATGACGAACACAGAAATGAATGACTGAAGAGGGGAAAGCAAAAAAAAAAAAAAAAAAAATGTACCGTCAAGGATGTTGGATGTTTTTATTTTAATCCGATACTAAAACCACACCACACACCACTTTCAGCCGCCGCGCCGAGACACTGGCTGAGACGCTCGCATGCAACTGGTGCAACATGTTAACCTTGCTTTCCGCTTTCAACTTTCAGCTTTCTGTTCTCTGTTTTATGTATTTCCTCAACATAAATGAGTTCGAAATGGACAAGACGATTTTTAACGATGCGGTCCTTTCGAGGGGAGTAATCACGTGAAAAAAGGAAACAAAAACATGAAAAAAGTCACATCGCCCATCGCTGGTAAGTCGTAAATCGCCAGATGGAAAGTATCCGAGATATGCACTGTCTTCCTCATCTGATAAAACAAGAAACTCAACTCACTAGGCACGCATTTCTCACAAGAAACAAAAAAAAAACAACAGAAGATACACCAAAACTACACACAGTCTCTCAGTCACATCAGCATTCTTTGTTGGATTGCATATTGTTGTGTCAAAATATTTACCTCTCAATGAACAGAAACACTAGAATCTCCTCCATGGCGTGTGTGAAAATCCTTAAAATCCAATTGCAGGTCCTAATAAATTCAAAAATTTGTATCCGTACAAATCTGATTTATGGTCGATGAAAAGAAACAAAAACTCGAGAAACAGCACCGTACACCGTGCAAACAAACAGATCTACGGGGTGTCCAACAGCGCTTAACGGTCTTACGGCTGTCGGCGGCAAATGTTCGTTTGCAATAAACCGAAACCTCATAAAAGTTCAAAAATTTATACACTACAGATAGTCGATTTGTTATTTAATTTGTGTTTTTGCTTTCGTCGCGTCGCGTGTGTTTTTTTTTTTTTTTGCTTTTCTTTTCTTTTTTCTCTATTTCCAGCTAAGTCGCGCGCGTACCGTATCTTTTGTCGTTAGAGGTATGCGCTGTATGTCAAGTAAATGACGGTAGAGGAGAATTAGTGGCGGTACCCCGTGTCTAGTAGTCAAGTTAGTAAAGCTCTTAGCGTTGTTGGCGCAAACATTCACTCGTATCTGCATGTGGGGGAGTTTTGTGGTGTCAAGCGTTTCTTTTTTTTCGTTTTATTGTTTATCGCACGGAAAGTAGGTTCAATTTTTAATTCGATTTCAATGATTTACCAAACGTTAGATGCAAATGTCTCTTGTCATACTTTGAAAGTGCACACACACATAGCCACCGCGACACGGCCCGCGAGTCTCTGCGAACGGATCGAAAGGAAAAGTTCAACCTCAGCCCACTTGGGAGATCAGCTTACAACTGAACTGTTGATCTAATCGTTGGGAAATCGTTTAAATACTTTTTTTTTCGTCAGATAAACACAACAACAACGCCGAGATGATGATGGAAAAAAATAACAAAAAACCGAGAAAAAAAAAAGCCAAACACACCTCATGGCTATAAAACGAATCTCTTCGGGTTGAGATGACAGGCATAAGCTGTCACTGTATGCAGTGATCGTCAGTAATAGTTAAAAGGAAATCTGCATATAGTACACACGCCGCCCATGACTGTGTGCGCTGGTGTATCTAAAACAGGAAAGTACAAAAAACACTCACCACTGAAAAAAAAGAAGAAGAGAAAAACCCCAAACTCAGTGTAAGTTTACACCTGAGATTAGGAACTCCCAGCCGCCACCACTTTGACGACAGCGGTGCGAGGCGGCACGAGACTGAAGATCGTAAAATTTTTCAGAAACCGGATGTGTCATTCGAATTCGACGTCACGATGTGTGAATGTGCTTCGAAACCGGGCCCCTCACTCAGATGTCTTATGGCGTTGCACACCTTATAGTGCGCCTTGAAGGATTTCCTCGAAGCACAAACTCGCCAATGGTTGACTTGAATTTCCATCTTTGGCCGGATTGAGGTTCAAGACGAACCCCCGTGTCTCAGAAATGTCCTCAAATGGAAGCTGAATTGTTACGTTTCCACACCGGGGACTGGTTACTCAATCGGCAATACAAACTGCATCTGGATGGATTTAAATTCAATGCGTCCGCCTGTCGTAGTTTGGTTTTTAATGAATGCGAGCGGGTTTCTACTGGGAAGCGATTTGCATCGCATTATCGCATAAAGTCCCCCTGGTGGCACCGCAGCGCCTTGAAAGCCCCATGGCGTCACATTAACTGGAAGATTGTGTCTACTCGCCGATCATCCAATTGAAAGCTGAGATTTCTTTATCATAAAAAAAAAAAAACACGATTGATACAAACATTCGTACGTACACACGATGGTGTGCCTACAAGTTCGTAGCTGGGAGAAATCGGTGATTCAGAATGCAAACAACTGGAAGTACGACGTCCAACTGGAAGTGAATCACCAAGATTGACTCAGTTGGGGTGAAATTGAATGTTCTAATGAAACCAGCGTTTAGCGCTTAACAACATTCTTCTAGAACTGGATCTGAGCTGAATACTGGAAGGGGCAGCGATGAGTTCAAGGGATTGACAAACGACTGACGTCAAGGTGTGATCAATCGGTTCCAACTGAAAACGCAATTTCGGTAAAGTTTCCCCAGTTCGGGTCTTCAGTCTTAAGCTGAAACCAAACTCTTGGTCTAAGTCTTCGTAATCATCGCCATAAACTGCGCGAATGGATGATTCCGACGTTAGCTTGCAGTTCGAAGAAGTACCAATTTGTCTCGATATTAACATTGGCAAAGCGGCGAAGTGACTAAGTTCGTCGAAGCTTCGCCTTAAGCCGTTCAATCGTTCCGCCATTCGTCCTTGCTTAGCCTTAGCGTCGCTTAACTGGGGGAACAACTTTGAGGTGGCTGAAAATTCAAATTTAGGGAAGACATGTCTAGGCGGTTGACGCGGTCAAACTTGCCATTCGCCTCATTGTCTTAAGTTACGCCATTACGAAAAGCGATTCAACTGAACTCATCGTTCCTAGTGCCCCTCGCTGGATCGCTTGTCATGCATTGCTCGTCCTTAACCTAAATCCCATCACATAATGGACGGAATGAGATTAAAGTCAAGTTTTGGAATCGAGAAAACAAACAGAAATGAGATTTGACCATAATAAACAGTTCGTTCAGTTTCGTCAAGCTTCGTTCAGTTTCGTTAAGTTTTTCTTTATTATTGCTTTCTTAAGTGGGAGGAAAATTAAACTGTTTCTGATCTCTTCTTAGGTAAATGGCACTCGGTGTTAGGATTCCGTACGTCATTTTGAATTTTGTCTGTCCAATTTTCGTTGGGTTCTGCCACACGCTTAAATTTACTGCAGTCAATTATGGTTGGGGCCTCAGTCATAAGCTATTAATCGACACCAGCGACTGGCGTAATCAGGTACAACAGTGAGATCGTAAAGAAATAGATTTACAGAAGCCACATCCGGAGCAATCGGAAACAACCCGACTGTGGTTCTCATTATCCACATCACTCTATGTCGCATCTGCATGGGTGAAATCTAGGACAACAAAGTTTGGGCCATGATGACCTCCTATCACCAGTGAACTTCCCCCCAAACTCTGTTGCATTTGATGTAGACTTCTGTTTCAAAAGCGGCGGATCATAAACCCGCCTACTCTTCCGAGATATTCCCCCCATCACATGTCTGTCTTTCATTGAAATTGAAAAAGCCTTGGTATCATATTCAATGACAAACTGGCCGCGTGCCACCTTAAAAGAGGAGGTTCCTAGCGCTTCTGTCAACACAAACGGAAGCAGTGAATGCCATCAACAGTCTAAGTCTTTTGCATTTGTAGAAAGCTATCGAAAAGTTTCTGACATTGGAACGGCTCTTGTTCAACTGTCCTCAGCAGATGGCTGCATAACTGTTCCCAAATAAACTGCCAAACTAAGTTCCTTCCGAGAAAAACCAATCCCATCTACTCCCACGCCTTCAAACAATCCGTCTACCGCCCAGTGGCCGCATGACTAATCGGCACTTGAAAGTTCACTCAAAGAAGATTCATTGATTGAGGAGACATCAAACATAAATCAAATCAGTCTTAAGTGCCTCACATCTCGCGATGGAGATGGGAAAACTCATAATTCCCCATGCACTCCTCTCGCGTTCGCACATGAAAGATCATTCGTTTCAAAGCAGATCCGAACGACACTTTGCGCGTCGATACGAGGGTGTTTAGTTTCTCACTGGCCAGCAGCGAAAAGGGGTGTAGCGTCTAAATTTAACGCCATCAGATCTCGCCTTGATCTTTCAGACATCACGTCTTCCAGTCGGAGACATCCATAAAATTGATGCTGCCTCGAAAACGGTTATTTTTAGAAATTCGAAATTCGCTTCAATCAAAATGATGATGATTTCTGCTTAGTTTTCGGAAATTCGCCTCTAGGCAGGCGGCAGATGAAGCTAGACCGTGCGGCCAGTCTTTGTGCCTTTGTCGCACAGAGACTGTTCTAGATGACGAGAGGGTGTACGTCACATCGCACGATCGTATAAATCATCGCGTCGGCGAATCATTTTCCGCGTCTCAACGCGCCATTCGGTCTTCGCTGGGCGGCCTCGATCTGGACCTCATGTCTCGGACGGGCAATTCCGATGAACGACACGTGGAACGTATCAGTGAATCGGACTACATTGCATTGTGGCTACATTGCACTGTGTTCCTGTTCATATTCCGGCGATGGATCCTATGACCGAGGCGGCGGCTGCTGCCGGTCTGGCTAGCAACGCGCACAGACTCATTCCCACATGCTTCGTATTTCACGGCTTGGTCTGCGTTGATTCCGTTCCTTTTTTTGTTGTCGCTGTGCAAGCGTGTGGCGCATTGAGTTGCTGAAATTGAAGACGATGTCACATGCTGTGCTGGGATGCGCTCTTCTCAATTAAGGCAGTCAAATGGCTTGAAGTCAGCTGAAGCCTGTAGTGACCGGCAATTTGTTTGCCTGTCAGTTGCTCGTTTCTGGTGCGAGGTCGGATCGGATGAGTAAATCAAAACGTTCAAGTGAATACTGGCTTGGCTTGGATGGTGCTGTTGTTGGGGAAACGTTTTAGCTTGTGGGATTAGACGATTATGGAGGAGTGCTATGAGGCGCCGGGTAGGAAAGCGACTGAATGCCATCTAATTGACCATTTGACATCCAATAACTTTAGATTAAGAATCGGAATACTTTTGTCTTCTCTTCTAGACTGTGATCTGTTCCATGGGCTAGCCTATGCATCATTGTTGGTATTTGAAGTGCTTTCTTTTAACCATACGAACGATCGATGTTTTCAAATGGTGTCAAAAGTCAATGGGGTTATTTTTGAAACGAAATGTGAAATAGTAAGCACGTGCAAAATGTAGGTCTTCTGGTTTCTATCGAAAGTTTAACATTTTTGGTTAGCTTAGTGATTTTGTGGGAGAGCTTTGACTGATGAATATTCGCCTTTTGGCACTTTTTAGGCCAGGACTAGTGCCAACAGTGGAGGTTCTACTGTCTTAATCGTCTTCCCCTTCATATGATATCGATGAATCTCTTTTTAGGAATTACCTTCAAAGCCTTCATGTTTAAGTCTGATATCCACCAAATAAAAGCTGAGGCTCTCTTCTGTGTCCGACAATATTTCTTAATCTTATGTAACTCTCTCTCTCCAATTCACTCCCCGCTGATGACAGCTTTTCATCTTCATTCCAAGACTCACGTGTCTACACTTACGCTTTGGAATTGGAGTGACAGTGTTAAACACAATGATTCTCGATCTTAACGAGCAGAATTAACCGCGTCAAGAACTAAAGAGTAGCCGATGCTTTAGACAGTCACTCAATCGATAACTTTATTACGAGTCACTATCCGTGAATGGCGATTGCTTCATCCTCGGAGGAGTTCATCAAAAATGCTTCGAAATGTCTAGGTTTCCTCAATCGGTGCAAGAAATGTGTTCCCCCTCTGATTCGATTGGGATACCCGTCATAAGCTTGAGCATAACGCTTATCTCTGGTCTGGTGTCCCAAGACCTTCCTGCGTCTGCATTAGACAGAACCCAAGAGCAAGCTATTAAACTTCTACGAGGTAGCCATATCGCGAAGTCAATAGACCACGTATTATGTCTTCTTTCACATTTCTTGTCACAATTTTTCGCTATTTAAACAATATGACGCTCAAGTGAGTAGCCAATTGCATTCGTTTTATCTCACGAGGAATCCTCGTCTGTTCAATCCCAAGCCAGCTTTCGGGAGTGCAGTCAAGTTTAGCAACTCGTTTTTCAGCAGCCGTACCATTGTTCATTTCTATGAACATGCGGCCAAAGAGGAAGGCAGTCATCCGACAAGAGGTGTGTAGTTTAGAGTCAACAGAAAAATCCCATAATTTTATGAAAAGCGTGTGTACTTTAGTGGAATTGTGGTGTTCTGAAACCACATTGACGGCTCCAATATTGGAATGGAATGCTCTTTCCAGCTCACAATTTCTCACTCAAGCATTACCATCGACAGTCGTTTAAGACCAATATACACAAACATCTCCCTCTGTACATTCCAACCGTGTTGTGTCTTGATTTCGGACAGTGTAGGCTATTCATATCAACTTTTACGAGTGCAAAGTATACACAAATGGGCGACAATTTTCATGGACCTTTGAGATCTTTCCATCGTTCTGTAATCATAAAAAAGGGGGGATAGGAAATAGGGAGAAAATAAGACTCTTTGAAGCCATTTCTGATCATTGGCGGCAAACCTCTCCAAATAGGAACACTTAAGAAGTAAAAATGAACGAAACTGAACGAATCTGAATGAAGTGATAACTATAGTCGCTCTGTATGGTTACTGAATGGTTGCGTATCATTTCTCTCTATTTGTTTGCTTATGTTCGTGCGTAGAGCGATTCATGTAGTCTCCAATTAAATAAAACAAAAAGTGAACGAAACTCAACGAAGTGGCTATTATTGCCAGAGTGTACCATTTGTGAATGCTCGTGTATTATTTCTCTATAATTGTTGCGATTTATGTCGCTCCCATTTAAAAACAAAGTAAACGAAACTGAACGAGTGGTTATTATTGAGTTGCAAAATTAGTAGAGGAACTGGCCAAGAAAATCAGTCTCGCCTTGTCAAACAGATAAAAGACAGTTCAAAAATTTCGAGTTTCTTCTGGTTAAGTTTGGTGTTAGTTTTCTGTGTACCTTTTGACATCTCTTCAGTTCTACGTTGTTCGTTCAATTTAAACAGAATATCTGCAATTTCGTCTATTTTATTCGCACTTATTCACCCCACTGTAAGGGCAACAAAGTAAGTTGACAATCTATCATAAGCTGACATATTTACTTAAAGTCTCACGTGAAGACGTGACGCCTGTATTAACGTCGTGAAAAGCAACAGAGACAAGAAAAAAAACAATAAGAATCCGCCTTAAACTGCGAATGTGCCGGTTCGAGTGTGCCTGTTCATTATTTTCCATATTTTTTGCCCTTTTTTGTTCTGTTTTATTTTTTTTCGCTCGTTTCTAATTAGCGGCAACATAAAACACTGGCTTAATGAAGTTCACAAATTCGCTGATAGACACAGCGTGATGATTATTGCTTTGTTAGCTCTTTAATTTGCAAATGTATCCACATTGTCTGCGGGGACGACTGTGCTCATGTGACAATGGAGAAATGATTAAAATTTGAAAATCATCATCATGCAGATGCTCTAATACCGAATCGAACCGGAGGAGTTTACTTGTCTTTTTCGCTGTCTGACGAGCGATTGTCATGACGGCGGGGAGACATTGAGCCACGGAGAGGTTGTTGCTATCAGGGTGGCAGTGGCAATGAATTAACCGCAGCGATAAGATAAAACCGGGATATTAATGATTCTGAGTTGTTGCTTGTGACACAGGAAATTGATGATTTCAACACAGATTCGTGAGTTTGAAGACGGGACGGAGTAGACACGGAAATGGAAAACATGTCTTAATTGCGGGAAGTTAAGGGCGTGTGATGAAGTCCATTGGTCTTCAATGGTTAGTGATGTCAATCTAAGTTTGACTGCATTTGAACGGCGAGATGTAGCTGTTAAAACTTGGGACGCTATTTGCTCATTCTTATTTCTGAATCCCACTCATTGTGGCGCATACTTGTAAAGTGTGAAATAATTCAAAATAGGATGCGTTCATATCGTTGTGGTACCGCGATATGAATTCAAACTTATTTGAAGATGGTTGCAAGGATTTCGTAGGAATGTCCCAGACAGAATTTGAAGGGATTCATCGATGAAGATGGATACATGGACGACTTGGGATTCAAAAAGTCTACGGGACGAAGCTGTCCATGTCCGCCACCTTCATCGTAGTATCTACGCTGTGGGCGCTCTCATGTTAAGGAGCAGCGGCCAGAATCATCCAGATTACAGTAGAAGAAGAATTGGAAGGAAAGTGGCTAACGTTGAGTAGCTGGAATATTCAAACGTGGCTCTATAAACGAAACGGCCAATCATGATGAACGTACAGAGACATAAGCTACGAAAAGCAGATAGAAGCATTGTCAAATTTAAATTTTAAGCAACGTTGCAGTATTGACTGTCATTAAAGCGCCTAGAGTGATTCACCCACCTATGAAGTGAAAATGAACGAAACTCAACGAAACTGAACGAAGTGGTAATTATAGTCACACTGTATTATTGCTGAATGCTCATTTACCATTACTCTCATTTTGTTTGCTTATGTATAGCGATTCTTGTCGCCCCACTTCAATAAAACAAAAGTGAACGAAACTGAACAAAGTGGTTTCAATATGTCACAGTGTATCATTTCTGTATATATTCGTATTTCAATTCATTGTACTTGTTTCCTTAAATTGACTTAAGTCCCCCTACATCCATTGCGGTTGGCCTTCTTAATACCCTACGCGGGTTATAACTAACAATTGAAACCATGAGCGATTCTTGTCGCCCCACTTCAATAAAACAAAAGTGAACGAAACTGAACGATGTGGTTTTAATATTACCACAGTGTATCATGAATCTTAGTACTTCAATGCACTTGTTTGTTTAAATTGACTTAAATCCCCCTACGTCCATTGCGGTTGGGCCTTAATACCCTACGCGGGTTTTAATTCCTTATTTAGACCATTTTTTTTTCTTCAAAGTAGTCGAAGTCAAGACAATGTTCAAAAATGTTGAATGGTCACTAAGATGTACTTTCAACTTTCATTTTCACGACACTACTTCACGCAGCAAGCCGTCGCACACTTTACAGCATAGAGTCGCCATCAAATTGTCGGCCCCACTCCTCTGATGAGAAAGCATAACACGAGAGCTATCTGGACAATTGCTTTCCGATGTAATGGCTGTAATGGCAACTATTACTATTATTGGACGTCGCATAGGCTGGCTTTCCTGTTGCGCCTTTTGCAGCGTTGCACATTGATGAACGTCTCGTGGATCATAGATGAGTGGACTGACGAGAGCGGTTTAGTGGTTTTTGGAGATTTGGAGAGAGACTTTAACTAAAGAGCGTTTACATTTTTATCAATTCATGGCCATTCAGACCTTGACTGTGAACGCTTTGTGTTCACTTCATACATCAAGCACGAATAGCAACAATTCCTTGGTAACTTGGCTCCTAAATGGATCACCTTAGGGTTACCTGTTGTCACATTTACTTTTTGGTGAAAGCAATCACACTGTATTGTGCCAAAGGAGAAAAGTTCTGTTTCTTCACGCCATGTGAAAGAAGATGACAGCTCACCAAGGTTTTAAAGGCATGGCACCTTGGTTGCACCTTGGTTGATCCTTAGATGGCATTAGACGGCTGCTGCTGAGATTGCCTGGTTTTGAGTTCTGCATAGTCACCTAAATGGTTCACGCTGACAGTCACATGTAGTGCGAAACAGGAGGCATACTTTCATGCGGCACACAGTACTTCCGACGCATGAGCTACACAGCAATGAGACCACTGGGGAGCTACCTTTTAGGCACTACACTCAAGAAAATTGGAAAGAAAACCGGTTCAAACTACTGCCATGGCTTGGTAGTAACAGTGACTCTTTGTCTCTCTGTTTGTGTACACCAAAGTTGTAAACTACTGAACGCATCCTTATACAATTTTGATTCCATCTTACAATCGATCAGGATTGGGTTATAGGCTAGAGACCAATCCCCTACTCCTCCCCCTCTCATATACAGGGTGAAACAAAAATTCACAAATAATCGAAGCACCATTACGAAATGTGTTACAAGCGTAAACAGCTTCATATGGAAACATATGTACCCGCGACAATCCTTGACAAGCAAAGTAAGTATTTCCTTTTGACCAACAACAACATCAAAGCCACTAACCGCCTCCTACAAGGATACACTGGTCCCCGCGATTGAGTCGATTAAGTGCCAAACCGTGCACCGTTTCCATTATCAACTCGGAATAGGTGCATTTCACGACACCCACGTCTGCAGTCTTATGCGATGATTAAATGCCACAAAAAGCCTGTAGGATACTGTTCGAGCAAACAGCATTGGATAACGTTTGTTTTTACACCAGCATTTGGCAAGCATTGCTCTTAGGCAACATTGCCGGCGATTGTTTACCCAGTTCCTGGTGATAATTTCGTCGGCGCTTTTACATCACACAGACCGGTTGCTGTCGTCTGGCAATGAGATTACGGATTACGACCTGCGGATGTATTATAAGTCCATTTGGGGAACAATGTAATTCCGAATATTCGCACGAGACGTATGGGAACACCTGCAGGTCGTTGCTTTGACTCTGTCTGCAAGATAAGAATTTACTGCTTACCCGACGCACTAAACACACGTTTCAGCAGTCCCTTGCTCCCTAGTGGCGACCGTTCAGATGAAATAAACTCTAACAAAAAATGCAATTCTAAACCAGTTTATCCAAGGCAACAAGGTTGATGATCTGCATCCACATGCACAGAGCATCTAACTCTCTGCACGGACGCGCGGCGTCAACTTCGGTTTGCATTTGCGATCGATCAGTGCAACTACCCCATTCTTGAGGATTTGAAAACAAAAAGAGTGTGCTCTCTGATTTGAGAGACTTTCGGCAAGGATACGAACGAATGAAAGCGCACGTACAACACTCACTTGAGTTCACAAAAGCCGAACGAAGGGGGACAACAACACAACAGCCGCCGACGAAAAGGACAGAAAAAAAAACTGCAAACACTCGTTAAGGTCAACATCCTCCAAAGAGAACCCTTCCAGACATTTGATCCAGGCACCGAATTAAAACCTTGAACCCTTTCTCTCCGATTTTGTTGCAACGACTCGATCGTCTCCATCGTCGTCGTCGGCATCGTTGTCGTCTTCATCGTGTCTCGTAGACAGACATTAGCGTTGCCTTGAATTAAAGCGAAGTGGTTGTGTGCTCTTGCGACGGCACGGCAGTTGCCAAGGCCCCAGTTGATTCGGTTCCATTCTCCTTCTACTCCAGAGAACACCGACGACGACGGCGGCTTTTTCATCCGTGTTTGGGGGAAACAAAGCGTAAGGAGATAATTAAAAGGAGATTTGTTTTTGTTAGACGGAGTCAGGGTCGGAGGCAATGGCGCGCGGTTCATTTTCCTCCAGCACACAATTTTGCCACAATATTCGCGCGAGGCCTGCAGCAGGAAGTTTATGTAAGAGACGTGCTTGCGCCGAGAATCAACTAGCTCTGACGTAGATTCGCCAATCACTCAGATGAGTAACGTCCATATGCATGCAGCCATGAACGCGAGTCACGAGCAAGCCTCTGGAGCACGATGTAATGTGGCTCGCTTGACATTGAACCTCGAGCCGCGCACAGTTGAAGGGATTGATGAATTACAACGTTTGTCGTCGCATCAATTAATCGATTTAATTGAGAATCCTCCTCGATGAATGGGAGTGACGATGATGACCTGACGCAAATTCTCTTGCGTTGGCCGAGGAGCCCACAGTCCGCAGCCCACACAGCGACGGTCACTAGCAAGTGCGGGTTCAATTAGTCGCCGCAATGCTGGGTCTTATGAATTCAAGTGAAAAATCGTCATCGTTGTCGTCGTCAGTCGGCAGCATGCTGTGTCGTGTGTGGGGCGCATCATCAGGAAGGCAATCAATTGGGGTCGCACTTTCAATTGGAAGTACACTCGGACTTGCTAATCACACATGGCGGGATGGACGCGATTCGATTTGAGTTAAGCACGTTCTGGACACATGCACAGACAATTGATGAGAATTACTGTCAGAATGACGTAAGACACATGTGTAATGTTACGAGTTGCCTCTCTGTATGGTGACAAGGCTACGTTTTGTTTGACGCCTTCGACTGGGAATTGAAAGGAAATCAGACGTCGCTTGGTATCGATTCTTGGACGAGGTCTACATGTTTCCGGGGTGCCGCAATTGTGCGATCTAAAGGTTGCCGGAGAGTGGATTCAGGGGAACGAAGTGGCGAGGGTGGACGGAATGTAGAACCAAAATATTGGGGGGTTCAGGAGGATGAAGTCCTCTTCGAGCTCAACGAGGGGTCTGTGGGCAGACAATGGCATACAAATTTAAACTTTGCGTCGTTGGGCCGCCAGTTCTTGTTGAATTTCATTTTGGCCCGCTCACGACTCCAGTTTGGGCAGCCCTCGTCTAAGACTAATGCGCCTTTGGCAACTTTTGTGTGACTAAAGGACTTCTCAGAATTGACTTAAGTAAAGTGCAACACATTTTTCAAGTGACAGTGACAGGAAGCTGACATTTGGGCGTTTGATCGTTCAGACACTCATCGTGCATTTCGTGCCTTTAGCCTCAGGCAGTCTTCGAAGCATGTCTTGTTGGCATTATTCATGTTTCTTGTTTTGAATTTATCGCAATCGACCACTTACGCAGGAAACAGCTACAGTTTCTCTGACATTGCCTACGTCCTGCGGCTCGACGTGAGACTCAACGAGAAACTTCACCTCATGGAGCGTGTTCACGAGGACAGGTTGGTGCTGTATACCACTAGAGGCGCCATAGGCGCAGGATCTTCAACGTTGCCGTGGTTAAGGACAAATTGCTGGTGGAGTACTATAACAGGAAATGCCATGATGTCCTGAAATGAGTTCAACGGCAGGCGATGCACTTGACTTCACTGACAACCACTGGTGGCCCATACTGCTTCTATTTTACGTGCCGATGTAAGCTAGGCCCAAGATTATTTCTTATCATTCTTGGGAGAACATTCCAGCCTTCTTGACGCCGTCATGAATGCCTTCAGCAGAAACTTTACGAACAAGGAAGAGTTAGAAACCGTCACGCATCGTAGCTGAGACATCTAATCGACACCGATCCCGGAGCACACTTTTTAGACGGTCCAAATTAGGTTTGTGTAAGTAGTTCACGTGATGCCTCGTGGCGTTGTGGGTATGTGAGTTGACTCCTACGCACTTGGAACTACCTGTCTACGTTCGATTCCTGTTACGACAAGAAATAGTTTTCGCAGCCCCACCTCTTTCGAGTCACTAACAATGCACCAAGAGTATACTTGTCCAGAAAAAGCTTCTCAAACTTGACCATTCGGAATCGGCATAAATATGTAACTCTCTTCCACTCGTGATATGGCAATACCACGTACAGCATGAGTAGTTTCTGAGAAGCTAGGACCTGGCCCTGTACGGGCTGTAGCGCCAACCATATTATTATTACTATTATAAGTAGTTCACGAACGAACTAGTTCAAAAAAGAGCTCTCACAAGTCAACAAAGTGAACTAGTTCACTAGTTCACAGTTAATTTCGTTCAATAGTCAAACTCAGGTATACCTTACTCTGAAATCATGGAATTCAGTCAGAATAACTGAACTAAATCGAACTAAACTGAAGTTACAAGACTCAATTTTCTGAGCAGTGAATTACATTGAACTGAATGAGCATGAAGAACGAACTAGTTCAATAAACAGAATTGAATGAAACGGAGCGAACTTTGGACTGAACTAAAAATGCACAAGCTTAGCTCAAATCTGCCTCTTATCTTCGCCTGGTAGTAAGCTTCAAATGGTTCTCCACCAGCGAATGTTGCATTGATTCCAGATTAACCAAGCGTTGTCATACACTGGACCCAGAAGCATTTCAAGTCGATTTCAAACCCTCAAGACATGACATGATCGTACTGCCGTCATCATAATTTCTTAGGCGTGCCTTGAATGCGATTCCAACAGGTTGGCGACCGCTTAGCAGGCCCAGTAGACGAGGTGGTTAGACCAAGTCCAAAAACTGCCAGCTTGGGCATAACTGATGAGTTAGAGTCGGTGGCGGAGGATCGACCGCTGATTCGGATCATACGGGTCAGAAGATGATTATGATGATGAGGCTTACATTTTGTATTGATTCATTGATTATACAGATTGGGGTTATGTATGGAATAGCACATCGGATAAATGGTCACCACGACTTTTGCTGGCAAGTACGTACTCTTTTTGTTGAAATTTTCTGTGACCGTTTTGCAGAAATGTGGCTGAATTTAATTCTCTTTCAAGGTGTTGGTGGTCGTGGGCTTGTTTGCATAGGCCCTTGACTTCAAGAAACCACAAAGAAAAATAGTCCAATGGCGTTAAATCGCAAGATCTGAAGTACCAATTCGCAAAAACGTCCAATTACACGATTAGGAACTGACTAATTCAGTAATGGAATTGTTTTTCTGGCTGTATGGCATGTGGCACCGTCTTGTGGTCATATCCTTATCTTGTAACTTAGGCACTAAGAACTGGGTTATCGTGTCACGATAACGAACACCATTAATTGTTACTGCCTTACCACCGCATTTTCGAAGATATGTCCGATATTCCTCTAGTGCAAAATCCGCTCCAAATAGTGGCACGTTGTGTATTAAATGGCTTGTTTTTGGACGACCAGATCCAGTCTCCCTGACTTTGCCAATTAATCTCTTCACAGTTGATGGTTATAAATCACTATACGCCCATATTTTGCACGAAAATTGAGGAATGTAGCTGACAAACCATCATTATTTTTAAAACATTGCTTTACAATGAAAATGCGTTGTTCTTTCGTATAGCGCTCCATTTTTATTAACCCCGAAATGTCAGCTGGCACCTTGTTCCCTTTTTGCGGCATTGTTCCCAGCGTTGGCACCACTGTATTATTAAATGGCGCAACATTCAAAGTGGGCGTGAATTATGCGACACCCTTTACAAGTGTGGTGGCTGCACTTTTTTTTGAAATCCAATAAAATCCTTAACATCCTCAAGCCTTTTCACATAAAAATTATGCATTTAAAGAAGAAAAATGAACACCTTCGTGCGCTCGAGATTTTTTCTTTGAATGACATGCCAAAAGTGAGTCCACTTAGCCACCGCAACCTAACGTTGTTTGAGTCATTGTCGTCCATTAGTGTCAGGCACTTGTTTGCCGTCTCAAATGAGTAGTGAACCAGAAGTCGGCTTCTTTGAGTGATGCCATTCATGGGCCTGATTAGTCTTGAGCTACTGCTCAAAAAAGTCAGCAGATGCCCCTAAAATATTTGGATATTCCCTGAACCGGCTATCAGAAGTTGCATCAAGTTGCTGCGACACTTGATGAAAGCCAGAAGTTCACTTGCCGATCGAGTGAGTCAAACGGAATGAGGATGCGCCAGACTCCTCCACCTTGGCCTAGTGTGAAATGTTCTATTTCCTGAACTGCCGCAGGTAAACAACATCACCTGCCACTTGCTACATTCTCGCATCGAAATGCAGTCGCAACCTAAGTCACGAGTTACACCAATCTATGCCCATCTGTCTGACAGTTGTCAGAGTGAAAAGAACTGTCATACTCCCAGACCATCCGTGAAGGACGTTTCTTCATCCATCTCTCCCCGGCAACAACAACGCAAATGAGTCCTAATTAAAGTCACACAAGAAAACAATTCGTCTTCGACAGTGCATGCATACGCTTCGGCGGCAACGATGTATGTGTGTGTAGTACACAAGCAGACGTGCCATTGTTTGGCATCGCTCGGCGTGGCGCGTGACAAAATTTGTGTTCATGCTCCACATAGAGGCGGAGTGTTACCGATTCGCCGTTAATTTGTTTACTCCACAGCACATCAGCGAAGCAATTTGACGCTTCACACCGCCCCGCCATGGAGTCTTGTAAGCAGCAAGCTCGCGTGGGGTCACACTCAAGGGGATGTCTTTCGTTATGTAAAATGAACATTTTTGAGTGCCCAAGTGCCCAAGTGCCCAAGTGGCGGGGTGCACACCCTGTGCACACAGTGAACACACACAGCCCCCTTGATGTGCAGTTATGTGAGCGCATTTCTTGGCAGCGACACTTTCGCAATCAAAATTAGAACCGAAATTGCGACGCGATGGGTATTCTTAGATGAGACAGGGCCGCTCTGGTGCAGTTCCGTCAGAGCCGAAGGGGCACGGCAGCCAGGCGGTGCGACATCGTCAAGGTAATATTCCGCCCGTCGTCGGGTGTGAAAGATGCAAGATTTGTTATCCGACATTAACGGGTCGTTGCAGCGGCACCGCTGAGCACCTGTTGGACTGTGACGAAATGCATTCGATGCGACGGTCAGACGGAACAGTTCAATAAACGATAAATCGATGCATTTGTGGCATTGGATCGGCGACCGCGACGTTGCCCCTAGCACAGCGGTGAGCGAGAGCAGCAAAAATGAAAGTAGACCCGCCAGTGAGTGCAAGTTGCTGTGGAAAAATGAGGAAATCAGCGTGAGGACCGCTGCTGTGTCTGCGCGGCTGGCAGGAGATCGATTTCCTTGGCGGACGGGTCTGTTGGATCGAATCCAAAAGCGCGCCGCAGTGGGCGTGAGAGGGACTTGTGAAATCATTAAATTTAGGAGATGAATTGCTTAGGGATCGGATCTCTGTCTCTGCCCGCGGTGGCCGGCACCACTGTACCGCTTGGACTATGGATAGAAAGGTGACTGGGCGCGCTTGCTAGGGTGGCGGGGAAATGTCTTCTCAATGAGATCAGTGATTTTTTTTCACAAATTGTTGCTCATTTTGTCTGTAGTTTGGTGTCAAGTGCTGTTGGAGTGAGGTGGGCGCCTGATGAGTAAGTGAGTTCGAGCCAGAGTGCATCACGTGGAGTAGGAATGAACACTTCTCGTAAGAGTCATTCAAGAAAGGAGACCACTTCGTTGCCATTCTGGCTGAGTTCTGCAATTCGTCGGGTGGTCCTTAACTATGTTTTGTCAGCAGGACCAGGCGATTCTAGAAAAGCATCATCAACGTAAAACCACACCAACACGACGAAGTGCGTTATACTGTACCTTGCCCAATTAAGACATCGCTGACAAGCTTGTCAGTTTCCATGGGAGACGATGGCATAATGCCACATGGTCCATCAACGTCGGCAGGCGCTTGTCCAGACGTTTAGGATTGCCTTCAACATCGTGCTTGAGCAGGTCGTGCGAACATCACGACACTCGACAGAAATTCAAAGCTCATGCCTAACCGCCGTGCTTGGCTTGAATGGGATTGACGTCATTGGTGAGACGTGGTGAACAGAGTGTGACGTCAATGAAATAGTCGTGATGTATTGGCTGGAGAGCGACGGAAGTGACACAAAATAATTGCTGTCATCTTGATGGGATGTGGTCTAGTCAACGTCTAGGTTCTGAGGTGCACAGCCATGGGGTCGAACAATCGAGGTTTCTCTCAAGATGATGTTGAATTATACACCCCTCCTTGACACAATTAGTTTAAGGCACTAAGGGTCTTCTAAGTGCTTGTAGGCGACCACTGTATCTCCCAGAATCGATCGACAATTTGATGTTTGTCACATGGTTTGATTGCAAGTGCCAAACGATGGACCATGGGCAGAACTGTGTGTTCGTAGACCGGTGTGCAGCTGTAAATTCGATGTAGTCAAGGCTTTTGTCTACCTCGGCTGTCCGCCTTGGCTGTCCACCTCGGCTGTCCACCTCGGCTGTCCACCTCGGCTGTCCACCTCGGCTGTCCACCTCGGCTGTCCACCTCGGCTGTCCACCTCGGCTGCCTACCTCGGCTGCCTACCTCGGCTGTCCACCTCGGCTGTCCACCTCGGCTGTCCACCTCGGCTGTCCACCTCGGCTATCCACCTCGGCTGTCCACCTCGGCTGCCTACCACGACTGCCTACCTCGGCTGCCTACCACGACTGCCTACCTCGGCTGCCTACCTCGGCTGCCTACCTCGGCTGCCTACCTCGGCTGCCTACCTCGGCTGTCCATCTCGGCCGTCCATCTTGGCTGTCCACCTCGGCTGCCTACCTCGGCTGTCCACCTCGGCTGCCTACCTCGGCTGCCCACCTCGGCTGTCTACCCCGGCTGTCTACCCCGGCTGTCAACATCGGCTGCCTACTTCGGCTTCCTAGTGAATAGCTAACTCGTGCCAACCGCTGTACAATTGAGTAATCTACCCGTCTCTCGAAGAACTAAGCTCACTTTAAACAAGACATTCCTCAACCCAGTCCCGCCCCTGGTTAACTGACATCACCCTCAGTCGTGGCAATCTGCGACTGGTCTCGAATGCTCCTTGAATTCAGCTTGAATCACATGTCCCAGCACATCACCTTGATCCATACCCCCCAAGAGCACCCAATCAATGCCACGCCAATTGACCATCAGCATCGCGTTCTCGTCCATCTGTGCAAATGCAGCATCGGCGGCATATCATTCCGACATTGACCCAATAAATCTTCGCTCAGTCCATATTTCACTGGGAGAGCCCCAGCCTTGAGCACAAATTGCTCACATTCCAGCCGTAAAATCTATTTCGATCTGCGCGCCCCCAGAATCTGTGACGAATTAAAATACAATTTCAATCGAGGCGCCGCCATTCAAACAATCTAAATAGCCTATTATCCGAGCGGCGAATGTGGGTCTCTAGGAATGGCTCCACCTCCGGGCCATATTTGTGCAGCAAGATGAGATATTTGAATCTATTTTCAATCGTCGTCCTCTGACTAATGCGCACAGCCCGCGGACGCGATCTAGTATATTTTTAAAAATTCATAAACCTCTCGAGGAATTTTAATTGATGAACAATCAAATTGTTGCGTATACGCCTGCCCTTCTGTGGCAACTGTCGCCTCACAGTGTCACACAACGCGGAACGCAGTGAACATTACACATTGCTCAGCAGAAACAAAATCAAAAGCCACGCAATGTGTCCTGCAACTGTCAGCGAAATCGATTGTCATCGTCAACGCGCGAATTGCACACAAAACCGATCGAGTAAAAATTCATCAATTTTCGACTTCGTTCCGCCTGTATTGTGCAAATTGCTCAGCAGCAGTATCGAGCGCAATCGAAGCAGGAAGCAATGCGAGCGACGAAACCCTGGAAGTGATTTACATCAGCGGATACATCAACTTCGCACGAAATTAGTATGCACAAGTGCATTGCGGTATCTAAGTCACTTGATATGCGCGCCCCCTCCCTCTCAGTGGAGTCTCGATTCATTGTTGTTGCTGCGAATCAAGGTTACTGATTCAAACGGAGCCCGACGTTCCCTGGGCTCAGGGTTTGTGTCAGCTCACGCCCATCATCGCAATCGAGCAATCGACCGATCGCGAGTTCAAGAGAGACAAAAGATCTCGCGCTTCCGGAAGCGGACAATTAGGGTATCGATGGGACGTGTGCACTTGACGAATGGAGCACAATGAATGGGGCCCTGCTTTTGTTTGCAATCAATGTGCAGCCGGAATGCAGAATGCCACTTCCCTGAGGGATCGGCCTTCTAGCAGCCGGTCGAGAGAAGAAGAGGAAGAAATCGATTTAAAAAAATAAACATGTTTTCCTGCCCAATCCTCCGCGGCATTGGCAATGAAAACCACGCAACGAACACAAAAAACATGAAAAACAGAAAACGAATCCACATTCAATCGAGTTATAGTCCCCGCGCGTTTTTTGGGGGGTATTTAAAAAGAGACTAAAATTCAAAAATAAACGCGAAAGTGTTTGAGGAGCGAATGAAAAGACAGACAAAAAAAAAGGCGAGATGTGTAAAGAGGAAAATTGGATCAGACGTCGCACACTTTCGCCGGAGAATTGCCGCGACAGCTGCGTGGGAGTGCGCCTGCAGCGCGTGAGTTCTTTGATCGGAAAGTGAAGATGAATACGTCTCGGGATGGTACCACGGGATGTGAATTCTGGGAAGGGTCTTCGTGGGAAAGTGAATCGTTCTTCCTCCAAGTGTAAACCTCTTTGGACACAGGCACCACTCTGACAGTTGTTGAGGTGTGGAGCTGTGTACGAATTGAATGTACACAACGATTGTCGGTGCCACTCTGATGGATGGCAGAACAGTCTGGCAGCCCGTGGCGCGCTGAAAGTCTCTAGTTCAAAGACATTGACACAGATTCAGCGAAATAGCAGATCATCTGCAGAATTTGGGAAGACGACTGGAATACCAGCCCCGCCCGCTAAAGAGGCGATCCTAACCTTTTTGCAACAACTTTGGATGTACTTGTGTATTCTTACTCAACGTCACTTAGAAGATCCTGTCTTAAGCCGTTTTGGACCGCATTAATTGGCACGTGGTAGCGCATGCAGAGCAAGATGTGGTCTTCAGCGACGGACTTTGACTTTAATTTGCGCAACCATGCGATGGACAGTGAGAGCACATCAAGAAGAGGTGAGGTCTTCTCAGACAACGGCGATCAGTGTTGGAATAGAAGGCGACGCACGGTGAGAAAGGCGATACATGAAGCCACGAAATAAAACTCATTAAAGTCACATGAGAAGCTCCCTTTCGCAGCCTCGCATCACTGCCAACAGGAAAGTTAATTTCGATGACCTTTAATCAGAAATTGCATTCAACAACCGAATTCATTGCAACCCGTCACAGTCGTGTACTGACTAAGTACTTAATCGAACTTGTCACGCTGTTACGCAAATCCTTCGGCAAGAAACTGAACCAGCCACAGACTCGGGCAGAGATGCACACAGTCTCGTTCGATCAATTAACGTGAACATTTACTTCAGGGACCGGGCGAGTCTCTTGTTCGCGAAACTGACAATGACTCAGTTGCATGTCGATAAACTTGGCCATAAAACAAAACCGAGACATTTTATTGTATTTTTTTGTGATTTCTCGACGATACTTAATCAGTGGCGCCCGACCGTGGCGCTGTTATGATTTACCTCGAGGCAGTGACAAAGAGCGCAGGATGCAAGTGCTGATGATGTCAAAAAACTGAAAACCACCGTCGCTTAGGTGGGTGTGTGTGTGTTAACCGGATGTGGCTGCCAACCGCCAGGAAGTGCGTAAGGCTGTCGTGATTTGGGACGACTTCGATGGTGGATGAGAGCAGTCTACAGCCAAGATCAGTGCCATCGATTCAGACAATGGCCCAGATCGGCGACTAGATCCGATCAAACGAACGTAGGAGCACCTTGATGTGATCTCCCAACTTGCTGCTTTCACATTCTCCTTTCTAAGCGTTTTTTGCTTGTGTCTGAGGCCACTTAGAGCACGAGTTTCACTTCTCTGGCCTCGATGGGGTCTTTCAGGCGATCGCGCACCGTACTTTCCTCTGGACTTATGAAAGATGTTGCGCACCTGGACTTAATCACCGAACCATCCCCTGCGCTGACGCAACAACAAGTTAAGCGCAAATCTCTTTGTGACTAGCTTGTGAAAATGCCATCCTGCGTTGCTTTGTTGTTACGAGTGAAATAACCGGTCAGCTGATGGCTGACTCAGATGCGATGACCCAGATCATGTGAACGAGATTGTTGTCCCTTCTGGACTTGAGTAACTTCTTGAGAATTATTTATGACTTCAGGTGGTTTTTATGCAAGGGATGGCGCCACGGAGCTTGGAATTGTATTGAATTGTCGGTCGAGTGTCAGATATTTCGTCAATTTTATGATCGAGTTCGACTTCGATGGCTTCGGATGGAGGCGGTGCGTTGTAAATGTGCTCCTTTCTTTTCTTAAGAAATTATCTGATTCAGACTGTGACTCTTGCTAGAGTGTTAAAAATGTGTTCTTCTACCGTCTTTGTGTTTTGCGTCGACTAATACGACGAAGTCATCGCGAACGTAAGATAGCTTGGTCTGGACGACGGGAAGCAGCGTGCCCAGGACCGTCATCGATGGAAGGCAATGACGGCTCAGTCTCAGACCGTCCATGGGTCGTCGGCCTGAGAAGTAAGTATGTAATACGGCGAAGGATTAAATTTCGACAGCAAGCATTCGTAGCTGCCGTAACCTGGTAGGTATGTGCGTCGACTCGTTCGCTGCGCCAGGAGTTCCAGTTCAATCCCCCAATCGAGTAACTTTTATAATATTCACGGTTCCATCTCTTTCGAATCACGGACAATGCTTAAAGAGTGTTCTTGCTTAAAAATAGATCCCCAAACGTCGCCATAAGCTGTAGGGCTCCCCATTCGTGAAAGACCAACAGGAACGGCTGCCGTAACTTGGGCCAGGTCGACCGTAGCTATAGTCAGGTTTTATATCGTTGTACAGAGCCCAGAGTTCGTGGATTTGCTTTCTACATAGGAGTTCCAGCTGCCGCCTTATACGTGTCGGCTCTAGTGATTGGCAGGACACTTCTGTCTCCGATACAGCAGTGCAGCAGGATTTCCTAACCATTCGTTGGTTTGCATGGTTCGCTTTCCTCGGAGACACGGCTCAATAATTGCGGGGATTTGTTTTGAAAGGACTTAGAATCATCGCTAGTGTCCTGGCTTCAACGCGAAAGAGGAGTGAGAGGAGTGAGAGGAGAGCTTTGAGCTCATTTCCATGGTTTAAGCGGTTCTTCTTCTTTTCGCGGCGCTGTAGTCCGGAAAAGCCTCTGCAGCTGGATCGATCACTGCCTAGCTTCCTTCAGTTAAGACAGCCCTAAACGATGAATATGCTCGCCGAACTTGTTCGTGTTCTTTCTCGTGTAGGAGCTGGTTAGTGAACCGTTCGCTGTTAGCTTTTTTGTCTTCGTTGCCTTCGATGTACAAGTTCAGCGAGTATGTTCGTCGGACTTCAAGTTGGACTAGGTCATTCCTCACTTGTGCGCGGCATCTTAGATGTGGGCGTTCTCTTCTGCGTTGTCTCCTCGGCTTGGAATCGAAGACTCTTCGGACCGAAGCCAAGCTATACATGCCTCCTCTACATCGCCCACTACCGAGTTGCTGTGCTTGGCTGAGGCTATTTAGCTTCGAATCTCGGTCAGAGCTTAATTTATGCATTTCTGTGCAAAGGCAGCAAACAAATATCAAAAGTGCAAGTGACGCTAAGAATGTGTCTTCAATGAAGCCGTCAATGTGCACGCGTTTGGCTCTGTCGATGAGAGCTGTTGGGTGAAAGCTGTTAAGGTGATTGACAGATTTGAGAGGAGGTGGACAGCGATCTCCAACGAGAAGGGCCTGGTTTTAGTTCCTTTGCCTTATCCCCACGGACTTTGCGATCAATTCTTTGAAAGCTTGCTTAACAGATTACGAACGATTTCCTCGGTATCACCGTCAATCCTAGCGCTTGGCTTAAAAGTCACACGGTACTGGAGCTGACGTTAATTCAAACACTTTGGAAAGGTTCTGATACCGAACCAAATGGTCGGCGATTTCGCTTTTCGTGGCTTGCGGCGATGAATGCTTCCCTGTTCAGTTCGAAATTCGGAACAGGCAGGTCTCGTTCGGAGTTTATCAGTTGGTCCTGTGCTGCTTTGTTGGGAGATGGACACGACATATCGACTTTTGAGGCGACTCAACTTCGTGCCTTGACATGATGTCATTTAATTTAATTATGAGCATGTCTCTTGGCAGAGTACCAGACCTTCAACGATCCAAAATACACTGTGAGCTTGAGTCATCGCCTGACATTTATTTCACTTGTCATAAATTCGTCTCATTTGTCGCTCTGCAAGAGGAATCGACTTCAAAATGAGGCGAGAACGAAAATAGTTCCTCTATGCTGCCCGTTCGTTCGCTCTAGTGTTGTGTCATGACTAGCGTTTCTCAGTGAACTGCAACAGTATGCGATGCACTCGAAAATTTGTGGTCACGGTCATGGTCATGGCCATGGCCATGGGAATCTCTCTTGGCATTTCTTCCTCTAAGTGCACACACTCGCTGCAATTGTTTCAAACAGGAAATGGCTGCCACCCTGCACCCCCTCTGTACACACAGAGCCCTAGCAACGTCCCAAGCACGAGAAGGTTATGCCACACTGGGCAATCGGCCCGCGCTGTAATCGTGTGCGTTCTTTTCGTTTCGTTTCGCCTCTCCCACCATTCGTTATGTTTGCCAAATTTTCGGTTGAACTCTTTTCAAAAGTGCCACTCCCACATCATGATTCGCCCGACGACCTGTTGCTAACCGTACGCCGGGCTGCTCAGTTTCACGATTTCGCGAATTTCTGTATCTATCGTCGCCTCCAACAAAAACAAACCGCTGCTGGCGCCTCCTCGTTATCGAGCTGGTATCTCGTTTGGTCAGCAAATGGATCGATGGACAAGGCGATGGCTGAAATTGAGACATGATTAAGTGCAGATCTTTTCATCTTTCATTATGAGCGCTAGTTGGAATTGAGTCCGGTCGCCGGATGGCGAAGTGTTGTTTTGACGAAATCCGACTGCGAACACACACGCACACACACCCATCGGACGTGATGTGAGAATAGAGAGCGCAAAAAACAGGGAAAAACACGTAATTGGAGAGGCACTTTCGAAAACAATTTTCACTTGTTTTTCAGCGAATTAGAGCGCGGCAACAATAGCGCGCCGGCCATTACTTGATTGCTCTGACGTGAGGGGGTAATTAAACTGATCGCTGACTTTGTAGCGCTCGATTGGGTTGCAGATATTATTTAATACAACTGATTTAGCCTTCGCCTGAGAGCGTGTGCATTTGCAGCAGAATTCACAAGGACGGGCGTTTTGTTCATTTTTCATTTTCAGATTATGGAAGCTGGTCGGGTTGCATGTGTAACAAGACTGAAACTGACTGATTGCGAGGAGGTGGTGAATGGGAATGTTGAAGGGGGTTAAGTAGCTGCGATCGGTACATTTTCTCTAGATCTTAGCTAGATCCTTTCTCCTCTTCGTGGGAAAGATCTTAGGCTGCCGCAGCCTGCCCAATCACTGTGCTGTCTTCGATGCAGAAGAAGCCGAAGCTAGTCGAGAGGCGAGTTCGAGTTCGTTAAAGACCATCAGAAGTGCAACATTAGATGTCCACCCGGTACACTCGTTGCAACGCTTCTGCACTACATGTAGCTCCTCTTCTAGTCCTCTTCAGATCGCCACCGACTTCTGGATCCTGTAGGTGTTGCCGTCAGTGAAACTGAAGAACTTCGAAATTGTTTATTTCTTGAAAATGTTTTGCCTGCGTGGGTAATATTCACTGCCACGTCCCGCTCTTGTGGATCTTATAGAGAATGCATTTGCGACGCTGCCTCCTCAAGTCTCTGCTTCTCGGACCTAAGGGCTGGAACCCTTAGCTGGAGCATTGGCATCGAATCCGGACCACAACCACATTTCAGTACAGATCGTAGAGTTCGCGGATGTCTCCTCCTCCATTCACTTTCCTCCCAGACAGGACCATGCATAGGACGCAGAATTTGTTCTTTCAAATGCACCTCGGGGATGGATGCTTTGATGGTCTGTCGAGTGAGAAGTCTTAAACCCAATTGATTCGATAAAGCAATGTTGCACTTGTTGCCAAATAAGTCTTGACACGCTAAACTGAATTTGCATCAGTTGCCAAGTGCGATTCTATTCGTGAAGCTCACGTTTGCTCCCAGGTAGACAAACTCCTTAACTACCTCAAAGTTCTAGCTGTTGCTCGCCAGATTGTGTGTGACGCAACTTCGTCTTTTCCTCATAAACTGTGAGACCAGCCCGTTTCGCCTGTTCTTCAATCGACGATAAAGCTTCTACCACGTTTGCAATGGGCAACGATGTCGATGTCAACTGCTTAAAACCTGATTTTTGGAAGAGGGTGCATTTCATGTTGACACACGCCCGTACCTCAAGGAGACACGCTCCTCGCCGAGATCGAGGGGAGGTTTTAAACGACTCGGGAGTACTTTAACCGAATTGTAAGTTGCACCGCGTGAGCGTTAGCGTGGTGCGATAAAGACGGATCAACTTCAGCCAACTTCTTAGGACGCCGGGGCTGAATCTGTGACTTATCCAACATGCCTCTTCGGTCAACACGATCTCTCGCCAACTGCCTCCAGTTGCGCACGCCAAGCCGGCTGAGGTCTCCCTCGACTTGTGTGCGCCACCTTGTGCCTCTGTTGCCTTGTCCCACAGGCTCAGAGTCGAAGATTCTTCGGGCCGGAGTCAAATTGGCCTAGCCATCTTAGGCGTCAGATTCGTAGACGCCTGGCCCGGTTTAACCTTTTCCTCCAAATGCCGTCGAATATCGAGCTGTCGCATCAAATAGTTCCTTGCGATGAGTGCTGTCGTATGCAGTTTTAAAACTCATAAGAAGATGTTGCATATTGACCTGAAATTCCGTGGTCTTCTCTTCTTAATATTTGGTCTACACTCGACTTGCCGAGCAGGAAGCCGCACAAGTACGCGATAAGAAGTGCGATGGAAGCCGTCTTAAGAAAGGACGCAGAACAGTATCTTATAAGCCATTTTTAGCAAGGATATACCAACACCTCCTCAGTTCTCCGCAGATGTAGGCTTGGAATTGTTTCTGAATAATAATTTTGTCCAAACGGTCATTCAACCACTTCTGGCATCATTAGAATCGCCAAATTGATTCACTTTAACGTCCGTAATCTTCCATTCACCCATTCACATTGAATTCGAATTCATTCCCTTCCAACATCGTTCAGCACACCTTCACTCATCGCGTTAACCGCCAACGAAAACATTGACAGCTTCCAAATTGAAGGTGATAAATATTGCAACAAATACTCGCTCGTTAGCTTTCGTATTCAGTTCAATTTATTTGATTCTCCTATTAGACACCACATCCAGCAGACAAGTGGTTGCTGGGTGGCTTTTGAATGTTAACACTTTTTCGTGGAAATTTATCGCGATTTGTTTGCAGTTCATTTGAATAATGGGAGAGTGACGTTGTGAGGCAAGTGAACAGATGGGCTCTGAAGTGGACAGAGAATAAATCATCAGAAATGGATCAATCGTAGCAAACGGTCGAATGTGACGCAACTGCTTCGTTCTGGGACTGCCCAGCTGGTGAGAGTTGTGAGAGAGACATGTTCCAGAAACGAGGCATTCTTCCTGTGAATCTTGGATTCAGGATTATGTTAGGAATCTTTCCTCTTGTACAACTCATGTCGTAAAGGCGACGACAATTTATCCAGCTTTCTTTTACATCAAATAACACTGCTTACACTGTTTCACGAAATTGTATCGTCAAATCCAGTAAACTGTTGTAATTTCTTCTTCATCTTTAGCTGGCGCTACAGCCCCGGGTGGACCTGGGCCTCAGCCAACATGCCTCTCCATCCAGCACGGTCTTGTGCAAGTTGCTTCCAACTACCCACGTCCCTTTCGAGCTGTCTACGACAATTGAAGACTTTCCGGGCCGCAGCATTGATGTCGATTTGGTCCACATGACCTAGCCATCAATCGAACTCGTTTGACCATATCTATGTCGCTGCCCATACAGTTCGTCGTTCAAACTCCTCTTCTAAACCCCATCAAAACCTCCTCTCGAAGCGACCAATAATCTCTTCGTGCGCTTTAGTCAGTGTCCATGCTTCTGCAGCAGAACTGGGACTATCTTGGTCCTTCGACAGACGGCTTCATTCCGCAATTGCCTTCCACGCCTAAACACGCAGCGATTGGCAAGAGCGATCCCTTGTTTTATGTCCGGCTGCGGTGTCATTTATTGTAGTCACTTTTGAGTCTAGTTAGATATAAAGTCGTTTACTCCAAGCCGTGTCGGTGTTGCTGGATCCTTTGCGATCTTACATTCACAGCAAGGCCCAATGTAGCCACTTCCTTCTCGCTACTAAGGAACGCCCTACTAACAGCTCTCTGTGCTCTTTCGATGATGTCAATGTCATCGGTAAATGTGAGCCAGTTGTACAGATTTGTGGAAGATCGTGTCTCGAGTGTTGACGTTAGAGTTACGCACGATCTTCTAGAGAATAACGTCAAAAAAGTAGCATGACAGTGTGTCGCCTTGTCTAAATTCTTGTTTGACATCAAAGAAAGTTTTTGCCGACGGAGAAATGGGCATCCTCCAAATCCTTACTTAATTTTTTAGGTGAAAAATTCGATGTCGTCGGATCCACTCCAGTCTTTGGATTTCGATAATACACATCTAAACACATAACCACAGGTGTACACGCCTAGTTGGGCCGCTGTGGCAGTTGGAAGATGAGCCTTGGAAAGGCTCCAAAATCCAAATCGCAAATAATCGATGTTGGCTATAGACTTGGTCATTTTAAAGATCTGCCGCAATGTAAATATTTTGTCGATAGTGGATTTGGCCCTGGCCTGAACTCGCACTGATATCGACGCGCTTTCACAAGACGGCAAAGAATATGTCTTATGCGATATTCAGGAAACCTTTGTAGTTGTTAAGAGGGGCTCCTTTCTTTAGGATCGGGCAAACGATGCTGACATCCCATCTGTCTGCCATACTTTCGTTTATATGGCGGTATAGAAAGATTTAAGGTCGTAGGACAGCGAGTAGCAAACAGAAACTGGGTGAACGCATACGTCTGTAGACTGTAGAGTCTCTAGACTTATTCGACTTCTTCTGCGGAGTGGATACATCAGTTCCGTGCAGTGATTATCTCCGATCGCACTGCCAACATTCGATTAAATCTCAAAACGTTCGAGATAAACCCGCCCAGAGTCGATGAACACTGAATTTAATCGATTTATTCAGCATTTCCTCTCGGCCAAAAGTACGAATGATCAATCAGCTAATAGGCCACTTGCAGCTGCTTATACTCGAGTGGTTTATTTTTATCAATGAACGAATGTTTTAAGGCCCAAGTGCCCCTCAAGTTGTGCCAGCCGCAATAGAATTGTAAATTTCTTTATTATGTTTTCTACTTTCTACTTCCTTTTCTTAGTCCGTTCGTTCACTGTTATCGATGTTATCAAGTCACCTCGGCTTTCGAATGCTTCTCAGCTTAATCTTTACAACGTTCAGCAGAAATCTTTATATTTTTGGCCTTAATGATCCTCCGCAGTTTTGGCGAATTTGAATGAAGTAAGTTCTAAAAATATCAATATCCGATAAATAAAATGGGGAAATGTTTTCAATTGGTTCCTCTTGTTGACTTTTGTACGAGTACTTATCGGGTTGCTGGTGCTCTTGACTTAATCCTAATCACATTCAGCATTCCTTCGGAGCCATAAAACCTGTCAAAATAATCGTAATTCATTTTGCTAGACCATGCCTCGGCTGTCAGAGTTTGTGTGGCATGATTCATGACTTGAGAAGTCCTAAATTTTAAAAGCGCGAATTAGGCAATCTGTCAGGCGGTTGTCAAAATGACATGAAATATGTCAGATTGGCTGGAGGAACTTTTTCACAAACATTTAATCGTTCAATTAATGATGATTGGGATCGGTGATTGTGAAAAGTCTTAAGTGGCAGATAAATGTCAGTCGTGGTATGTCAAAATTGACAGGTTGAACTGAATGCAATTCAGTTGGCAGGGCGGGGCTGTAGTTTGGTCCCTCTTTGGTGGTGCTTGATAGGCAAAAGTGTAAAAAACCAACCGCAACCATCATGCTTGGGGACACCATTTTAACCGAAATATTATGAGAAATGTGATTGCTCTTCTGTGATAAATCTAGAGGGCGCCACATGTGAACTTCTGCCTTTCTGCCACATCCAGAAGGCGCTACATGAAGATGTGATATTTTGAAATAACACCAGAAGTCTGGGGAAATGATATGAAATATGCGCTTGCTTTTGTGCTAAATCTAGAGGGCGCCACATATGAATTTAATATAATGGGACCGTTTTTCTGCTACATTCAGTGGCACTACGTGGCAATATTTCATAAAAATTGTTAAAAGCCATACATATGTTCAGCCAATGTTCAGCCATGAGTGTCAAATTTGTGTTCCTTTCTAAAAGCAGTTACTCAGAAAACACTTGCATTCAGCACAGATGATAGAGTAGAAAAAGCTTCCCACCGTAGCCATAAAATCATCGACTACTGACAAACATCGACTACTGTGTCAAGTGAGTGACTGAATGCAACCGCAAACAAATTCTAAAAATAACTGAGCATTGCAATGGCATAAGATAAATCATAACCATCGACTGCTACTAGTTACCACAAATCACACGACGTTTCGCAACGCAATACTCCGCTGCGGCTGAGTAATTACTTCACGATATTAATTATCAATTAGATAGATTGTTTTCGCGTTGAACACAGAGCAACGTGCAACGAGCAACGGGCAAACGAATGGCCAATCAATATGACATGAAAGTGGAAAGGACAAGGACTCAGGACGGTGGCAATTATCCAGAAGTTTCAGTCTTGACATTGGCCGGCGGCGTGGTCAGCACACATCAGGACGACACGAGGCCATCGTTGAGGGCACGCGACACTGTCGTTTGCCCGGCACTTCCACTCATTTCCAGCTCTGATCATGAATTATTCCTCCGATGAGAGGGGGAGGACACTCTTTGTTTCGATTTCAAAAATTACATATCGATCGACGACGGGCTAGCGGGCTATATCTTATTTATGACAGTCACACTTAAGCCTTTGACAAACGTCGTGCATCATGTGCTCCCTCGAGCAGATAAGATACGGAATATTCAAATGGAATGACGCGCGACGACGCTCGGCTCGCACATTTAAACAATTAATTTCGCCTTGACATTGTTAAGTCTGGTCTGTGCGAAAATCTAGGTTAGACAGGGTATCTAAAGAGACAAATCGCTTGTCGGCGCCCGCCGAAGAGTGAGCGGCAAATTGAGTTAATCAATTACGAATACGACATGAGGCTTTTATTGAAGGTAATTGATAGCACTGGGGGACGGAAGGAAATGATTGCTTTTGGAAGCGTTATCCCTGAGATTTGTTGTGTTTCAGTGCTGATTGATGTTAATGAGTGCCTTACGGTCGGAGTGTAATTTCTTGTTTTTTTTTTTGTTTTCAATACGCCACAGTGCGGCTGAGTTGCGGACAGATGCGCAATATGATGGGGCTAATCGTCGGTCAATTAAACGCAAATTACAGAGGACACTGAGAGTTATACAAGATGGCGTGTCGAAATGCTGCCGCTGCTGTTGATTCACCAGGCCACACAAAGAACCCCGATTGTGCCCACCCTTGAAGATGTAAATAATGGCTTATTCACGGGGGCTTGTGAGCGGTTAAATGCAGCAGCGACTGAGTGAGTACATTTGCCAATTATAAGGTACTTGAGGCGATGATCAGAAGACGAGTACCTTGGGAGTGTGGGGTTAGTTCTGCGACGCAGGGCACTTTTTCGGAATTGCTTCCAACCGAGTGGATTGTTTTCAACACAAAGGCTGTAATGTTGAAGATTTAGTAGCAATTTGTGCGTGAACCCGAGTGGTTATTGTAGAAGCTAGCGCAAGGCCCACCTCGGACTGTAGCTGCACCCATAGTACGACATGGGCTTAGATTCGGCACAAACCACTCGCCTTGTTGTGCGTACTACTGTTCCCTCACGAGCGGAGGGGACCTACAGCTTCACGTCGAACTACAGCTTCACGTCGACCTACAGCTTCACGTCGACCTACAGCTTCATGTCAACATACAGCTTCACGTAGAACTACAGCTTCACGTCGAACCACAGCTTCACGTCGACCTACAGCTTCACGGCGAAGTTTAAAGAACCCTAGTCACTGAGCTCTGTCGTTGAGGGGGACCTTCTGTTTCATGTCGACTCTAAATGTCGAAATTTGAGAGCCCTTCTCATTGTCGGTGACTTGAGAGAGGTGGCACCCTCAACTAAGACAGCTGTTCGTGGCGGGAATTGAACCCAGACAATCCAGCGTGTTGGAGACGATGCACCTGCCCACTATGTCGTATCGGCCATATGTTCCAATCTGAAACCATGGCGAATAATGTGAATTCCACACTTTTTCGTATCTGAGACCAATGAACCGTCGTTTGATTATTGAGTTTCAACAAGTTGCACTTTCGCCATGAACCCAATCCACGTCAACTCAGAATAGCTTCTCATCTCCCCACACGTCCTTACTTCAACTATTGCACAAGTCTTCTTGCCTGTGTTTGTTGGCAAATCATATATCAATTCTTATCGTATACCCCCCAGGGGCTTATCTTCTTGTTGTTTCTGTTCGCTTTAGTCAACACGTTTCATTTCGACTGCATTTTGAGGTAATTAGCAACACCTCTTGTAACCACACCCTCTATTCAATGCACCCGATGACGTCAAACGAGCAAAACGACGATATCACTTGTTTGTCCATTGAGATATCGAATCAATTTGTATCTAAAACAAATAAGCTGTTAGCCGCTAATGTGTCGAATAATGTTAATAAGTGCTACTCAATGGCGCGGCGGAAAGGGCAAAAAACAAATTTACTTTCGTCGACTTTTGGATGGAGAATGGTTATCGGAGACGGAGGACGATGATGTGTTGTGTAACTCATTCTGCTGGATGATCAATTTTTATTCGTGAATGTCGGTTAGACCTTGACACAGTGGACAAGTTGCGTAGGTCGATAGTCTGTGGAGTCTCTGCAAGGATCAACTGATGAGTATCACAGCCTACTTTTTTTTTTCAATAGCATTAGACAGAATTCGTATACCCAATCAAAAGAGCACCTATACAGTCGGTCACAGAAGTGAGGATACAGCATAAAGTTTTCTGAGTTCTCAACACAAATTAAATTAAAACGCGACTCCAAAGAAAAAGAGTCTAAAATGCAATCTTCTATAGTAATTAGTAGTGTACTTAAAACAAAATATGGGAAAATCGCAAGAACTATGGGAACAGCGGGGCTTAACCCAAAAAGGGGATGAAATTTACATGACCAATAAATTAAGCTTCTAAACTTTGCTTGCAAATGCTTTTGATGCAGGTTGCTCTGGAGATTGTTCAAGTAACCAAAACCTTTCCAATTTTTGGTCAGTGGACACTAAATTGACCACGCTAGATAGCGGCTTAAATCCTCATATTTTGACAGATCTCTCGACGTGATTTACGTACTTACTTTGGCGGCTAACATTTTGCTTATTTTTTTTAGATTTTGACCCGCTGGACTCACAGTTGTTGTGCTATCCTTATATATTTTCCAGATTAAAGTACAATACTTCAAATTCTTTTCTTGGAGTCTCGTTTGAGTTTAATTTTAGCGCACAACTTTATGCCGTGTACTCACTTTTGCGACTGACTGTATTGCGATCAATTAATTGGGTTGTTGTGAGTTCAAACCTCGAGGTCGGGTTGTGGCAACTACTGTCAATTTTGAGCTTGAATCCTGGTGAATGAAGAAAGCCCCTTAGACTGTGGCTTCGAAAATTAACGCCTCAAGGAATCTCGCATATTTAGGTCCACCGTGTTGGAGTCATTTGCTTTCACGATTCCTTTTCGTGAGGAAGGTTCTCGAGGATCCTTCTTCGAAATGGTGATTAAAGTGAATAGACTATAGGATAGGCACATGATAAGAACCGACACAGAACTGACGCAGGTGCAACAGTTGAATATGTCACTGTACGAGAGCTTATTTTAAATGGACAAGTATAAAGAATAGAGACGGACAACTTGATGATATCTCTAGTATTTTTTTCTATTATCTTAGAAAACCTTTGGAGCGGCCAAACAGACTCTTTACTGGAACTTGCGTATAAGGGATATTGTAGCTCTGGTTTGACGCTAAATCGTTTTAATAAGGGCCCCCGTGGCCACTTTTCTGAATCAGGAGAAGATGATGATTATGCTTGCAACCATCGCGTCAAAAAATCAATTAAGGATTCAGGGTTTAAAAAAGACTGATTTATAGATGAGCACGTATTGGACAGCAAAAGTAAAATAACTTACAGGTCGAGTTGACATACCTTCTAGACCTGTTCGTTGCTTTTGGCTTATTTGTTTCAACTCTACAGTGATGAAGGACAAAATGTTTTTGGTTGCCGCCTGAACGAAACAGACTTTGATTTCGATTCTGGTGACTTTTTTTTTCTTGCATGCTCAAAAGCATCCCTAAATTGGCGGTGGTCTCTAAAAAAGATGACACAGCATTTCAATAGATGTATGTACACCTCATATATGTAGATTCAGCGACACTGTGCCATCCCAGGCAATTGAAAAGCCGATGAACTCGCTAGGTGTGGTACAACCCCCTGTCTCACAACGGAACTAGATCCACCATATATACCGCTCCCTACAGCATACCGTCTTCTTAAGATTCAAACAATGTAAAAAAAAACAACCACAAGTGGCTAGAAAGCACCACCTGCCTTAAAACAAGAATAATATCATCACTCTGTCTGCTCAGACTAGAACCTTTTCGGTGTCTTGACAGAACACTGGGTGTCCCCTGTAATGGATTCTGCAGAACCTGCATGGATGAAGAGGAGGTAGAAAGTACACATCACATCACATCCACTGGCTCATGACTAGTAGCAGGCACTCTCATATGAGGCCTACTTTTACAACAACCTCAGCGAACTGATTGGCATCAACACAAGTCAGTCCAGGGAACAGGAGTAAGTCAATCCGCGCGGTATCAAAATGAGCCTATATTGGCCGAAGTGTAACTGCTATCAGCCACTCTTGCCAGACCTAACCCTGACACGACGAGAGGAGACAGCAGTCAGCAGTTGTTATAATAGTCCGGTCGTTATTTCTCAACTGTGCTGTGAGGTAAGGCACATGCAGGACTTTTCAATTTGAGGCAACATACGTTCCACACTTGATCACTTTTCATTCCTCGTATTTCTGCCAGCATCAGCTGAATGAACACTCAACTACGTACCTACTTCTTAATTCAATCATCACATCACTTTTCTTGTGCTGCCCACTAGGCACCATTCGCACTAGTCTGCCGAAGTCTCTTCTTCGTCCACGCATAGTCTCCATCAACCAGTCCTCGGTTTTCAGGAGTTCAGCAGAACTTGTGGGCTATCTAGCTTCATGCAAAGAAATTCGTCATTTTGACAATAACGACGCCATCATTGACTATCTCCATCGCTGCTCCTTGGTTGACTACTGGCAGCCTCTTTGATTTTCCCCAGCAACTAAGTACCTGTTGCCATTCTTGGACCGACCAGAGCTCCGTGTTTCTGGTGATGGTTGCAGCAGTTCTTAACGAATGAGCGTGTAAATAGTACAACGATGTCATTATTAATCGCCTTTCACAGCGAAAGGCAAGCAAAAGCAAACGTAAGCTTTGACAGTTCAATAAGTCAGTGAAGGTCTGCATCAATTGCCTCAATCTTACAAGAAATACACGAACCAGACCACCATCGTTCTGTAGATGAGTTCTAAGCGTTTCGGAACAAGTAAAATCGTGCTGTTATCTTTCATCAGAAGTGAGTCGTTCACCCTTTTATACAGACCCTTGGCTCTACGGCTCCTACGATATACACAAATTCTATTTTTCACATCGCAGCACTATGAACTTCCGATGTAGTGGCCCACTTTTATCCTCTCCAACAGCGTTCTAACAAATAAAGTGCTAACTTAAATGCTGCTGATGTGTGAGCTGTTAATGCAATTCATGAGAACATTAGCTGTTTGTTACTGATGTCGAAGGAACTTTGAAACAGTCCCACCGGAAGTCAGGCACAAGTAGTTCGGCATCAGAGAGTTGGTCTTCGACTTGTTTGATTAAATGCTTCGAAACCGCAGAGGGTTAGTTGACTTTTGAGTGCATGAAGCATCCAGAGATTGGAATTCTTAGAGAGCCAGTGAACTATCAATGATTTGAAGGATTTCTTGACGTTTTGCATGCATTTTGTGGTGGTGAAGGTAAAGGCATTCGGCTTTATAAAGCAGCTGTGGAACAACTGGTGAGTTTGATGAGACACATCGTCGTTGAGGGGAATGAATGAGCAAAGGAGATGAACAGCGAATAAGGGGGTTCGTATAATGGCTGGACAAGAAGTGATGGCTGGGCAATGACATTTGAGAAATTACATAGATGGCGTCCTTTCTGGATGGAGACTCTCATTGTCTCTGCTACGAAACAACTATGGTCGACTCGCAGGATTCTCATCGGCGTCATCACTAGGCATTTCACGATGACTTCTGCAGAAGTTGCAGAGGCTGAGGAAGACATGGAAAACTATCGCGCACCTTCTCCAAATGTTCGTCACCTCTACTCCCAACTTAGGGGCTTTTTTGATAACCTGTCTGAAGTAAGCAGTAAGTAAGATTAGGCTTGCCCTACAACGGTTTCCGCAGTAACTGCAGAGACGAGGAGGAAGAGACTCTTCATAATCTTCTTCTGAAGGAAATGTCACTTAGGGAGTTACTTAAGGAGTTACTAGTGTCAGCCATTCTCATCGTTTTTCAAAAAAAAAAACTCCACTGGTTTGCCGAGTAAGATCGACTAGATACGCGTAGTAACACAAAGGGCCTATGCTAGCCTTAGTGCGACTGCTCAATTTTGGCTGACAGCCGCCTTAACTTAACCTAATCTTAAACAGATGGCAAATTTCCGACGCGATCGATGACAACAACCAACGCCATCTATTATTCATCTATAGAACTTTATGGTCGTCGTGGCGTAGTTGGTGGTTGCGTCGTCTTCTCAGCCGGGGATTTCTAGGTTCAATCGCCGACAAGGCTCCATCTCAGTGTTCAAAGTGTACTCCTGTCCATAAGAAGCTACTTCAACTTCGTTTGATAGTTGGAACTAAACTGTAGGTTCCCCCCTCCCTCGTGAGAGAACCCGCAACATATGTGGTTGCTGTACAAGTTGGGCCTAGGTCCACGTTAGAAATCAAACTTCACCCTCATTTCGTAGTTCATTCTGAGAGATTATTGACGGAGAACCGCCTTGAAAATGTCGTTCGATGCACGTTAGGGCTCCCACTGTAGTCGCGTTCCCCTTCCACGCGAAGGGGAGTGTACACCGTGTCTAAGCAGATATCGATTCCCGCCATTAACCCAACCAACACCTGCTAGTCTCCCATCCCTAACAGGAAAAAAAAAAACGAAACATGCTTTCGGGGAAATGTCAAAAAACAGAATTCTAATCCCAATTAAGACTCACTTATCGCGAATTCCATTTCGCAGACTGACAGTGCCAGAAATCTAATTCGCTTCTAGTGGAAAGCTTCGCTCCAAAGGTCGTATGCTGGACAGATAGATAGCACACACAGCACTCATATCCATTATGCCATTCTCATAAAAATTCATACAGTTCTCGCACACAGCCGTCGTAAATCAGCGCACGAAATTATTATCTAATGCCCTCTGTGGCGTATACGTGATATTTTTTAATGCAAAAATCACTATCTCCCCCCGTTGCTTATTTATGGCCTTTTTCACGAGCCCACCCGTCACATGTGTGCGCCACGCTCGGCTCATCACCTGATCTGGAGCATCGAGGGTCTTGCGAAGTCCTTCGCGTGGCAGCAACCTTGCCGTGATCGATGTCTTTCGAATTTTCGAAGATTGACCGACAACGGCGATGTCTGGCGGTTGCAATCGAATGAATTCCGAAGTCAACCACTGGTGCTGAGTTTATTGCCTCCATTAAGTGCTGGTTTATTTGAAGTACCAGCCGTTGTACGAGTGGTTGAAGTTTGTGCCGATATCGAACGATTGTGCGGAGTGTGCCAACTACGGACTGTGACTCGACGAGAGTGCGCATTAAGTTCAAGTTTAGCAGCGGCAAGGATCAGACACAATCTATCGCGTAAATTGCTCATAAAACCAAACCGAATTACTTTGATCGCACGCGATGCGAGGCATTTCCAGAATTCCACAGCATTCGGCATGAATTTCAAAACTGGAAGCACACACAGAATAGAATAGGAATAACTATCCCGCATGAGATACTCTCCGCAGACATCCACGTGTAATCAAAACAACGAATTGATTTAGGACGTGTTTAGAATACGAGTACACCCTCGCAACTACATAAACCTGACACGCGGCCAATTGCGATCGATAAATTGTGGCTGGATATGAATTGCTTTCGTGCCATGCCATGAACGGGGGATCCACAGAAGATTTCCACTCGCGCCGTCTTGTGGTGTGTTATCATTTAGTTCGTTGCGGCGAACGCACACCTCATGACCTTATCGCAGACGACGTTCGACAAGTCACCAGTGCAAACTTGTAAAGGCACGAGTGACGGTATATTGCCGATGGTTAAGATAATGGTCACGGTCATGAGGGTAGACTTGTACGCCTGAAAGAGGGGCAATCCACATCTGGCCACCGACGGAGTGTGAAACGCGATGAATCATCAAGGAAATCGCCTTGAGTTCGAATTCACCTCTCAAACTGGTCCGCACGCTGAGTTATCGTTGCGCGCTTGAGAGACGACGCGAACCGAGGTGGGTGTTCGCGACAGCGAACCAAACTCGTTTTGCAGCATTTTTCTCAAGTGATTCGGTTGCAGCGGAGTGAGGAAGGGTTTCAAGTGCCGATTAGTAGGAAATCGAGAGCAGATTTAATTGCAATTGTAAGTGTCTCGATGTGTGTCTCTCTGTGGACGCTGTGCTGTTGGAGGTTATGCTGCAGTGTGGGCCATTGACTTGCAACAACATGTCACGCAGGGCATGCCATCAGATACACGAGTGAAACAAACAAAACCCATTCTGGTCAAGCTTCTGAAGCAAGTTAATCAACTAAAGTACTCGCCCTCGTACTCGCTATCCTTGTGTGACAGCAGTCTGACATTTCGTGAGGAATAGTTCTAAAAATACACTCGCAACGTTCCGGCGTTTGCTTACGTTTAACCTCCTCCATATTCGACTGTGTGCTCGGTTTTTGTGAGTTGAAGTCTTCAAATTGAGATATAAAAATTTAATTTGATGACTGTACGCTGCCGGTCGGGCGCCAGACAGTAGTTTAGAACTAAGCATTATTTAACAGCATCAATTAACATCACAAACTAGTACAGAATTAGGTTTTTTTTTTGCATTTTTCAATTTCTAGCTGGTTTCCCTCGATGTCCCTGCCCCATTGTCAAGCGATTATGGAAAGTTCCATAGCCTCAAACCGGATTTCAGATATTTGAAGGCTCAAACTGTCTTCAGTGGGGGCCGGATTCTATTTTTTTGCGGTCTAGACAAATTCCTTTTTGATTTAAATGTATAGAAAAGGTCAATGTCTGTGGTTTGCTGTCCGAGATTCCGGTTGTGTGACGCGAATTAATTTCCAAAGGCCGTTGTTAGTATGCGAATACTGAAGTGAAATATTTAGCTAATCTGACGGAGATTTGAGTTCTGTTCGGCTCCAAGTGTGTCTGCTGACTGACCGGAATGAGTGTGGAGGGAATCACATAAGCCTGCTACTTGGCAACGAGTTCCAACTTCCAATCGTTGATCGCTCTCAAGCACTCACGCAGAGGCTGCTGATATTCTGGATTGAATATTTACGGCTTCTCAGTAAGTGCCTTGGGAATGTCAGCATAAACGTTGATATTAACCAAGTTGGACAAGTAATGTGGAGGCAAGAGGGGGAGGGGAACTCCGAATGTTCGGTTGAAAGACCAGATGATGGCGGGTACCGGAGAATGCCGCATCGATCACTGGAAGTCAAGGCACAAGAAGACACCTACATCGAGACGCGGAGATTGAATGTCAAGCGGAAAGGTTACAAGACATCTTGGTCTTCATGGGATACCTGAGATTCTAGGGTATTTAACGTCACGTAAAGTACGTGAAATTAGCAAATGCCCGAAATATTACGTGACGCGTACATCGCGACTTGATTTCACGTGAATCTAATTATATGCAAATTTACCATGTCTTACCAGATTTCAGCATTATGATTAATTTCTACGATGTTGCCTTAATACACCCTTCAGCTATAAGAGCCTTATATGTTCACTGAACTGGATGACAGGGAAATCAGTGATCATTGTGTAAAAGCGCATACGGTGCGATACGCTCCAGCCGAGGAAAAAATAAAATCTCTCTCGATCTGTATAAAAGATTAAACCTTATAGGTTCGCAATATTAATAAAGTGGACCCTATTTTAGAAGTAGAAACCGATTTCATTGCTCTCAATTTCGGTATAATGTGCAGGAATGTGTGTGATCACGTAAATTTAAGACGTTTACGTGTATGATTTCACGGATATTCAGAACATGCAAGTAATCGTGTAAATTTGACACACCAAATCAAATTCACACGATTACGTGTATGTCCTGAAAATCCGTGAAATTAAATCACGTGATTACTCGTGTAATCAGTGTATATGCTTAGAATCTGCTGCTCTAGTGGGCAGAGACATAAGGTGGCTTACTATTACAAGATTTTTGATATCACAACGGGCCCACATTTGTCATAGTTATGACTGTTCCTCGCTACCTTCGGGTTGGAATCAGAATATACCCGAGGTAAAGCATGCGCGTCGTAAGTTGCGATTAGTATCCTGAGGTAAGAGCGGCTGGTTGATATTGCATTGATATGGTACGCTCCAAATAGAGGATTATGTGGACAGTGCTCTATCTTAATCATTGAGGCACATACAAGGGATTCTATGGCATCCTACTGGTAGCTTGACAAGAGGCAAACGTTTGAAGCCAAGGGTTGATCAGAAAAGCCCCAAAGTAGGAGCGTGGTGGTGGCTGTGAATACTTAAAATCACGGACAGAGGTGGAGATTATACCAGCAAGTCTGAGAGTCAATCATCGTCTATTGAGAGGCAGCTTGTGCGACTACGAGACGTAAATGGCTTATGATCCAAATCTGTGTGTAGTTACAAAAAGCAACCGAGTGCTGCGACCCAAAGAGCAGCAGAGGTCTTAGATCGGCCTCACACTGCACCAATGTGGAGTGACAAGTCCTCAAGCTTAATGTCAAAATTGGCACTTGAGATTCCTACTTAAGGCGTCGGGACGTCGGAAGATGTCAGCGCAACATACACGAAATGAAACTATCTTCATCCAAGACAGTTTCTCACTTCAATGCAATAGGCGTGCCGCAGCGAGGATATCACTCCGCGCCCCATGAACGCCTTTCCGCCCGATGACCTTCAAATCGCAGCCGTCTTTGTTTCAATATCCGAACAGCCCTCGCGATAAACGCCGTGCATTTTCAACGAGCACCTAGTCTAAAATTACCACCAGACAATTGTAAAATCAGAAGAACCAAAAAAACCCTCGCCCATAAAACGATTCACTTAACAATAAAGAGCTTCGGTTTTTTTTTTTCCGAAGCACGACTAACGCAGCGTGTGCCGCCGTGCTCGCTTGCTAATGGTTTCATAGTCGCTTTTGACATTTATTGCTGAGCCACACAAACAGTTGTAAAGATTTAATCTTTCGAAAGTCCCACCACTTGAGATTCCTACTTAAGGCGTCGGGACCAGCGTAGCAAACTGGTCCTCGAAGTAAAAGACTTCGTGATATAAGCCTTCTCTTGTACCTAACCTTATCTAAATCAGAAGGTCCAGTTTGCCGTCACTGGAGTTCCTTACTCCTTTAATACTTTAATTTCATGGAAAAATCCCCAGCGCTGCCATTGATATTTCGACAACATCTTTGTAATTTCGGCGATTGGACGAGAGCTTGTTGCTTCGAACGGCTACGCCCAAGTCCACATTGGACCGGAGCACCATTCGAAGAAGGAGAACACGTGGTCCCTTCTTATACGGCCTCGGGTCCCTAGCTTGTCACAAACTTGAAGACATTTATTGTTTTTGAGGGAAATCGAAGAAGCCAGTGATATGTTTGCTAAAGATGTCCACAATAGGATGTTCCAATGCATTTGGTTCGCATTAATTTCTTCCTGCACACAATCACTGCACACTTTCTCATGCCGTTCTTCGTTACTTGTGAAATCAACTCCAGCACTAGACTGCAGAGTCCAGCACCAGCTCTTTCAAAGAAAAGTAAGGGCACACTGAGTGTGATTACCGCCGTACCCTATCGCAGCAATGAACAACTGCGAATATTAACTTCTCTTATCGGCTCGACAGTCAAAATTCGTTCAGTGCAAGGTTACCAGTTTCAGGCTGATGCAATACTCTTGTGAACCCCGATCAGGTGATGCTCTCACACAATACGGGTATATTTTTGCTTTTTTAAAAAAATATCACGTATACGCCAAAGTATTCGCAAGGTCGCAAATTCCAGACTATACTTCGCGACCACGACATCACCGTGAAGCTCCTCAAACGGGTGTAAACATGTCGCTTCTTGTCGATCGTGAGTGCGTGCAGTCTGCATGTTGATGTGCGTGTGCGCCCTTTGATGGGACCCGATTCTGACAGGCAGGCAGTCGCTTGAGAGATGTTAGTCCGACAAGACAAGTGATAAAATGGAGTAAAGTGTGCAAGTTGTTGTCTATTTCTTGCTGATCGTATCTGTAGCACGGGTAATCCTGTGGATTCAGCCGTATACTCCGCACTCGTTGTGTAGATGGGTGCTCAAATGTTCAGATTGAGGAGTTTTTTTTTCAGTCGAGTTCTCCCACTACTTGGAAACCATACTTGTTCATCAATGGGCACTACATATGCATAAAATTCCCATTCACCCTGATCCAGATAGATCGACTCACAGCCGGTTCACCAAAAGCCTAGCATGCATGACAGCCACAGTCTCAAACACTCGCTTCCTTCAGCACGTGAACAACGGGGTCGGAGAAGAGGTCATACTCTTGCAGTCAGCGGTGAATTGACAAATTCGGGAATTCAGCGGCGTACTTTCCCCTGCACGCGCACCTTCGGACGACGCGCTCCCTCCTCGGTTTGCGTTATGTAGTGCGCATGTGATGGCAAATTTATCCAAGCCACGACGAATAGTTAGCTAAGTTGGTCGCCTCTGGGGAGCATACAAATCACGTCATTTTCATATGTTTCGCAAATTAGAGACCGGTTTTCAAAATAACATCGAATTGGGTGTCGTCGGTCTTGTGACTGGCGTTCGGATTGACTCACGGTGAAGGGTTTTTTTTTGTTTGTCTTGTATGCCCTTAAAATGAAGACACACACCGTGGTCGTTTTTTGGGGGGAATGCCGTCTCGAATTAACGCTGTATTCTAATGAGCTGGGGAAATTCCAAATTTTGGAAAACAAAATAACATTGCGTTCGAAGATATGCGGAAGAGAAACGGTGATGGAAATTGCTCGCTACGAGTTTTAAGGGCAGGGTGTGTTAAAGAGGTAGTTGGTTGGACAACATCTAGTGAAATGAGCTGAAGAAATGATGGACAGAGGAATGGAGGGAATGAGGGACAGAAGGGAGAGACGGGACAGGCGGGATAGACTGACAGAGGGACTGACTGACAGAGGGACAGACTGACAGAGGGACAGACTGACAGAGGGACAGACTGACAGAGGGACGGACTGACAGAGGGACGGACTGAAAGTGGGACAAACTGACAGATGACAGATACTGGCAAAGGGACATGCTGACAGATGGACAGAGTGACAGCCTGACAGAGAGACGGACTGAAAGAGGGACAAACTGACAGAGGGACAGCCTGACAGAAGGACGTACTGAAAGAGGGACAAACTGACAGAGGAAGAGACTGAGAGAAGGGCAGGCTGACAGAGGGACACAGTGACAGAGAAACAGGCTGACAGAGGGAGAGACTGACAGATGATCGGATTGACAGAGGGACAGAATGACAGAAGGATAGTAAGTCAAAATTGTTGTGCTTCAAGAGGAACATTGATTGATGACCAATAGTACCGCGGACACTTCAAGCCTGTCCATCTTTGTCTAGCCCAAGAAGTCCCTTTTATCAGTTTCTACATTCGACAAGCAAACACTGACAATGTTCTTCTCTCCCACTTAGGCCACAATTCTCCTCTCTTTGAGCTCACTGTTGCATCGTTTGCATTCTAGCCAACGTCGAACCTGAATTAGTTTCAGTATTCTGTCACCGGTCGTGACATTATTCACAAGCAAATCGTACTTGTGTCCATGTCGTGCGTTACGGCCACTATTTGTGGCGGTTGCAATTTTTGTGGAAGCATGGTTGGTCTCCTAGTTCCTCCTTTTTTTACCGACAAATGCATTGTTTTATGGCCGGACTCCCCGTGGGGAAGCATAATTAGTGCTGAACTTGTTACACGCAAAGCGCGTACTAGCCATTGAAAGTCTCATTTCTTTCTAAACGATGTTTGTGACATCATGAATCGTGACCCCATTCTGTGGTAAACCATGGGCAACAAGCAACCAACAAGCCAGTTGTGCAGATGAAGTTGATTCTGCACTTGTGCAACGGCAAACTCGAGCGTCCACTGGTCGAAGATGTCAGCGCAACATACACGAAATGAAACTATCTTCATCCAAGACAGTTTCTCACTTCAATGCAATAGGCGTGCCGCAGCGAGGATATCACTCCGCGCCCCATGAACGCCTTTCCGCCCGATGACCTTCAAATCGCAGCCGTCTTTGTTTCAATATCCGAACAGCCCTCGCGATAAACGCCGTGCATTTTCAACGAGCACCTAGTCTAAAATTACCACCAGACAATTGTAAAATCAGAAGAACCAAAAAAACCCTCGCCCATAAAACGATTCACTTAACAATAAAGAGCTTCGGTTTTTTTTTTTCCGAAGCACGACTAACGCAGCGTGTGCCGCCGTGCTCGCTTGCTAATGGTTTCATAGTCGCTTTTGACATTTATTGCTGAGCCACACAAACAGTTGTAAAGATTTAATCTTTCGAAAGTCCCACCACTTGTGGCGGATTTGTGGGGCGACAGAGAAAAGAAATGTCATAAAGTCCCCCCACGTTCGGGCGGTCAGTGATGCATTGAGGCGGCGAGGCATCGTGCATACCTTGTTGCCAACCCGCAGAGACACAGCGGCATAAGCACAGAACGAAAGTCAGAACAGTTCGCCTGTCGATTGCTGTCGAAGGCTCCGCAGACTGCTCTCATTGCAATGGCACCCGTCTTCGGGGTAATTGACACAATTAACTTCAATCGATTTGTTGTTCTCGCAACAACTAAACGTCAATTAGTATTCGATGTTTTTCCTTTCGGTTTCTTTTTGCTTCTCCCTCATCTTTGACTCGGTCTATTTAAGTTTTCTCTGCAGAAACAATCGAAGCGTCCCCGCCTAATTCAATTAGAGCGGACATCGAGTCGCTCTTGTAGGACATCGAATTGTGTTGACACTTGGATGCGGATGACATCGGGGCTGCACGCAATGGCGGCCTTCACTGTCAAAACACGGACGACACGGAACTGCGAAGGAAATCAGTTAGCGCCGGAAAATTCCGCGCTTGCTTCGATTTGTATCTCTCCCCGGAGGTACGGGTATTTAATTCGAAACTTATACACCCCGCGCACAGCCATGCGATATTTACAAGTCCAATTGAGTTTTATTGCCGTACATGGGACATGGGACATATCTGATCATGACTCTGTGATATTTCAGCGGTGCAGAGCGGCTGTCAATAAACAAAAAAAAGCAAAGAAAAAAACTCAGTCTGATTGCTGTCACATGACGAGAGGGCTCACAAGGCATGAGGGAGATGCGAACGCGGTTTACGGCGCAGATGATAACAACAGATATATGCGCGTACCCGTGTGTGTGTGTGTGTGAATAGGAACCTGTCAAGATTAGGAGCACTGCAAAGTGAGTGACTCTACTGGAAATGGGTTGAACTAGTTAGCAAAGAGCTGGTATTTACTGCGTTCGAGTGCGCAGTGCACGGCAAACAAGACTCTGATGACAGATGTCGCGAGAATGTGAACGCTGATGGCATACTTTCGATGGGAACACGGTTGATAAGTACTTGGAAGTGTCTCGTTTCCGCAACATGACGAGGCTGTCATTAGCAAGCTTGCAGATATAGAAGAGTCAGTCTGCAGTGCGGTGTCAATGGCCGAAGATGTCGTTGACTGGGATGCCCCAAATGGAAGTGGGAGTCTGTGGAGGAGAGCTAATGGGAATATGTTGACTCATGTGGGGGACTCGGGTAGGGACAACGATAGGTAGACGGATTGCGGCTACCTGGGTCTGTTTAATTGTGTTGACTTGACCAATAAATTACTGAGATCAGTTGCTTTTACTTGCCAAACCATTTGTTCTCGGACGAGGTACATTTTTGGCTCAGCGGCTTGGAGCGAACACAACCCGACAAAACCACCAACGCGTCCACAAATACTGACTGATTGGCGAGGCTTGTGGCAAGGCAGGATCATCGAACTTTATATCTTTTGAGTAAACTATCTCAGTTTGGAGCGGCGCTTACCGACTTTCTGCGGCCAGAGCTCGCCAACGTCCTTATATCCGGGTTTTGATTCCAAAAAGACGGCGCTACATAGGACGCAGCGCTTAAAGTTGTGAAGGAGTTGATTGTCGAAAATACTGCGCCTTTGTTATCGACCAATTGATTACTCACTGGATTATAGGCCAGCTTTCGGACCGGTCACTCTTTAAAATGCTGGGGTGCCTCAGGGCTCAGTTGTATGTCCAGTGCTCTTTCTGATTTTCATCAAGGATCATAAATCGTCTGCCACAACGAATCCAATCCAGTCCTTCGCTCCGTCGTCCGTCGCTTCCAATTAAACGTCATATTCTCTGGGGGGTATTCAAATGGAATGGTTGCACATGTTAAACTTTCTGACAATTAAGTTCATCACATTAACATGAGGTACGTGCAGACAGAGTCGACGTTAATGCTTCCAAGTCCCAATGGTGCCTAATGTCCTACAACATGAATGGCACTTGCATTAGTGACACCGCAACGCGACTATCGTCCTCGTTCATGTTTGTAAATGACTAACTTGAATTGGAATGACCGACCACATGTTCGACGTCGCCAAAAATTCCGCGATGTGCTTACGATTCTTAACGCGATGAAGGACATAGTTTACAGCTACGCCCAACAGTGCCTCTCATGTCAGGACAGACTCACCAAAGACCATCCCGCATTCAAGGACCAGCAGCAAGCGCATATAAAAGGCGTCTAGTGAAGTTTTCCGACATAATTCAACCACCTCTGGCAGATGTCAAGAAGCAAATGGATGACAGAATCATAGAGCCAGCAAATGCCAAAAGGAAGGTGGAATTCTCTACCCACTCCGATGGTATAGCACAAGTTCAGTAGTGCAACAACCGACAAACGCCTACAATGCGACAAAAAGTTGCCAAGGATGGTAGTTTGAGCTTCATTCGTCATACGACTACAGTCACCAGCTGCTTAAAACAAAGCCAGAGTGCTCCACCTCGAACCTTCAAGCTCGCGTTATATCAACCCATTATAAAAGGGGTGTACATAAACTCTTGAACTGGACTGTACCAGGCACAGACGAGCACGAGCTCCATATGCGAGAGACCATCTGCACCAGGATCTGGCATCTGGAGGAAAAGAGTCAGACACGAACTATTCGAGCTATACAACGACATGCGTCTAGCCTGGTGTCGTGCTTCGTATCCAAGAGTCTTCAATTTCGACCCAGTAAGAGACAGTGCAACAGTGGATACCCGTCTTCACGGGGAGTGACTAGAAACCGATGCAGACATGCTCGTTTTTAGATATTCTTCTCTTTGTATGGCTCTACAGTCCAGCATGGCCTCACAGTCTTGAACTGAGTTCCTGAGTCATTTTCTCGATCTACGGTTGGAGTCTGACTTAAAAGTGCTTCCCATCTCCCATGAGGTCCGGCAAATCGACCATAGACGAAAAATTCAGGCCAATCCTGGAGAAGATTAGACTACTTTACGATCGATACGCAGCATATCTTTATCGATTTTGAGGGCGCACACGGCAGCATTCATCGCAAAGAACTATTCGATGCGATACCGGGTTCCGGTGCTGCGATGTCGGGCAGTCCCCTGGCATGATCAGTTATTTGCAGCGGGATCGGGATCTAGTCTGGGCCCGATCAGTTTGGAGGTTGGACATGTAATGCTTCAAAGCTCGTCATTTTTAACATAAGCCGTCCTTGTTTGGTGGCCAACATAAAGAAATAAAGGTAAGGACTTCGAATTTGGGTATAAAACACTGATCGTAGATAGAGAAGACTGAGCAAAAGACTTAGTCAGGAAATCTGTCACTCGGGAAGTACACACGGACGGTTCTAAGACGGACGAAGGCACAGTATCCACAATATGCCGGTATGTCTCGTTCTCCCTGTCCCACAGATTGCCTAACCACGCCATCAAGGCTCTGGATACACCATCAATTAAATCAAAGATGGTAAGACTTTGTCGTCTATCTCTCAGGGAGATGGCGGTCCGATGCAACTTTCCTCTATGCTAGGTTCCTGGGCATACCGGTATTCCAGGCAACGAAAGAGCCGACATGTTAGCTAGAACAAATTGGCTGTAACCCAGCAAAGGAGTGGATCATCTAAGATAGGCCCTTGATTAAAGAGGAACTGGAGCATATAAATCCAAGCATCTAGTGGGTTAAAGTGGGTCACAACTGATCCAGTGACAACAACTTAAACCACATCTCGTGTTGGTTAGTCCGGTTAAGGTCCTTTGTTGCGAAAGTCCACAGCAGGTGATATGTTGTTCAGTGGTAGTGGCTGAATTCAGTTAAATTCAAAGTGTTCAAAGTCCCTGTCACAACTGAAGTGATCATGCGTCGCTAGAAGCCTGATTTGTCCTTGCCTGGCTTGCGACCCACAGGCCCTATTCATGTCTGTTCAACAAGGATCAACTCATCTTTTGTAGCTGAGCCCTGTTTCGGTGATCAGATGTTGCAACCACGTAGGCTGCCTCCTAAATCCCGCTGGCTATGACGCAAATATCCTTTTAAGCATATTCCAAGAAATTCAATCACCACCCGATCATTCCATACAACCCCGCCAAGCTCACGCAAAATCACCCCTATCGTCCTTTGAAGTTGACATCAAAGTCCGCCCCAAACCATTGACTTCCTACCGCAAAATTAGAAGAAAAAAGAAGCAATTAATTGCTGAACCCATGCCAAAAAAACGGAAAAGGTGGTTGAGTTACTTCAAGGCTAGCGCTACGAAAACAGGAACGTATTCCACAGACACTTCAATGTGGCACCATCTGTCCATGCCAATTATATGGCCGGCGTTTGAACTGTCAACAGCTTGCTTGCTCACATCCCCGCGCTGACTGTGACACAGCACCTGCGATTAGAAGCATGACAGATGCAGACGCGTGTCGGCAGGAAATATGAATGAAAAGCAATAAACAACTGAACTCTGTCCCTGCGACTGACAGATACACAAATTAATCCAGTCACTAGCTCGCACGGCCACTTCCTGGTGGCTTTCACACAGGTCTCTCGTCTTATTCGATGACGATGTCACGATACGTCACATTCTGCAGCAAATCCACAGTTTCCCACTTCGACTCGCATGCATGTGGATTATCTATCGATTCGGGCACGTATCGATCGAGGGGAGGTGGTCCCATCTCACTCGGCCGCGAACGAATTAAATATTTACCAGCAAACGATGGCTCTTTGTACATGAGCGCCCTGGGAAAAGCGACAAAGGCGCGTGCACTGGCAAGACAAACTTGGCGTGTGGCGTGTGCCACCGAATCTCAATTATCTCTGTGGCTCGGTGTCGTTGTGTGACCCTTGGTATTGTCTCCGTCTGGCTGTTTGCCTCTCTCTCTCCCATCCGAGAGCCAATAAGCTCTGGTCGCCTCGAGATCTGGCAGATATCAGGCCAAATCTATGCAGTGGAAGCGGCGAATTAAAGTTGACGAGCAGTTGAAGTCAGTCGCAGTTGAAGGGTAGCCACCCGCTCGCTGATATCACTAAATTGCGTAGCATTATGTTATAAATTTGGATCAGATACAGTTTGTGTGTGCGTTCATTAGCGAACTGAACTGCGTATGAACTTGTGAACTGTGCAGCCTTGTGGCTGGGTTCTCACGATTCTCTCTTTATCTGAACATGTTCAATTCTTATCTAGAGCAGATACTTACTTAATTGTAACAGCAACTAATACTATAATAAGTCCAACCAGTAGCATAGCAATGACAACTCCACAAACCATGTAAATGACATCATTGGGAGCGTCTGAAAAGAGAAAAGAAAAATTGCACGGATAAGTAAGTAATTGTGGCGAAGCAAAATAAGATTAAGCAATGAGCGGGGTAGAGGTTCAATGTTTTCGACAGTCAATAAATACGGCTGTCGAGCGGAGAGCGCGCGATCTTGGTCAAGAACGCGTTCTCTTCGCGGTGAGTGATTGTTCGTTTCTAGGTCGATGCTTGAGGAAGTGACGAGTTGGGGGGGGGGGGGGGATCAGGAGATGGCGGTGCTCTGGGGTCAAGATTAATGGCTTTGCCTTTAGCTGCGGGTCTCGGTTGAGTGGGTCGATGGAAAAGACGATGACAACAACGCGGCGGCAGTCACAATCTGAGCTGAACCCACTCGTCAGATCAGAGCTTGTCGTAGCCTTGTGGCTCATGTAAGGCAGGCTGTTGCATTAAGAGTCAATGTTCAGTCTCTCGGACATGGTCTGGAAAAAAATAGATAGAAAATCATCAAATCTACTGAATTCTGAGTCCAATGTGCAAGAAGCACTTAGGAATGGTCGATGCGAGGGCATTTCTGGTTTCTCATGCGCTTTGCGGTCAAAGACAAGCTGAACAAGGTGAGACTAGGCGAATTAGACCAGGTTCCTGACTTGCTTTAGCTCATGGCGTCATGGCAACTACGATGTAAGTCAAGCCACGCGTCTACGGATGGAACGTTTACCGTGGCACCGCCACGCTTAACTTAGGCTCCGGCTCCGAAGAGTGTTTGACTGCGTTTGATTCCTTGGATTTCAGAACGTCACGATACCCAGCAGAAGGTGCCTGAGCTCATCAAGGACATCCGTCTGCATAACCAAGCCAGATTCGATGTCAGAATGTCCGATGCGATGGCCTTTATTGCCGCTTGGGTGTCGGAAGAAATAGTAATCGATTTGTCGGTAACTCTGTGGTCTGTCAACGCCGGTGTCTCCTCGTATAGCAGAGCCAGTTCGCGTTGAAAGACTCTGCAGTCGTCCCTTGGGTCACAGAGGACCCCAACGTCTCTACCTGGGCTCGGACACGGTCTTTGAGCTGTTCATGTGATGGGCGACTTCCCTTTCTACCGTTTGCCGTTTGCCCTTCCCCCAAATCCTTTGCATGTTGCATTTCGAAACATCAAACAACGACATCAAACAATTTCAGACCATTTTATTCACAATTCACTGCGAAATGCGGCGCAAATCAACAAAGATTCTGAAATTTCACTTCAAGCGTCAGACGGATTGGTCGTACAAGCACCCGTTGACAGGATCATAAAGAGAAGCAAGCCTGCCAAGAAACAATGACAAGCGTGGCTGACAGATGGACAAGCTCTTTTCGGGTTCCTGTTTCAATGAACATGGACATTGCCGTTCGAACAGATTGAACGACTTGAGGGGGCTGTCAGTTCTGCAGAGGGACCAGTAGTAAGATCGTTGGATTGACGTTCATGACGAAACGAGAAAATGTTCATTGTCAAGCATTTTTGCGACCAACCACCAACTCAGTCACATAGCCAGTCCCCGTCCATTTTCCGGTGTGTAGTCAAGACCAAATGGATTATGTCTTGGCACACACCGCCGACCTTGGCTCCTCTGATCTTCTCATTGCCAGCATCGCCGTCACGTTATCACTGAGGGCAGCTCTCCTACGTCCACACTGACCTTTTCAGTACAAAGCATATCCAAAAATACCCAACTGAGCTCGCCCACCTAACCTAACACAGCCCACTTCAGGGACACTACATGATTATTAAATTGTCGGCAGGTGTGATGTGTCATGTCAACAAGCCCCTGTTTCCAATGAAATGTACCCAGCGACGGAGAAACAAGAGAACACCGTAATTCCCCAAAGAGCTCCCGTGATTCGCACACACACACACCCACTCCCTCGAATGGACGCGCGAAAAGTAAACACGCCGCGCCGCCATCAGTCAACAAGAAAACACTGCAATAAAACACGGAAGGATGTTTCGATTCGATTTACTTCCTATCCTTCCATGCCCCCGTCGATACCCGAACAACAGGATGTTTTTGTTTCGATCAACCCGGCGAGCGTAGAAACTCGTATTCTAATCATTTTCGGCGGAAAAAATCCATAAAAACCCCCAATTGTTCACGGAACATCGATTGCACGCAGTGCTGTGTGAAAACAGATACAATTCACTGGAAATGTGCGCGTAATTCATTTAGGCTTCTGATTCATCAGCCCCCCAGCACTTGTTCACCGAAACAAGTGAAGCGAACAAATAAGCAGATTCCCACAAGTGGCTGCCTCGCGGTTTCGTCGTAAAGACTGCTTATCGAACAATTGATGTTCTTCAAACACAATAAATCTAAAAATATCGCCTCCAGAGGATGATGACTTCCGAGTTGTTGTTGCTTGTTTCTAAAATTGCCTATTCTCGTGAACCCGCGTCTATATTTGAACACCTCTCGGTGTCTGCTGGCCTGTTGTCGACGTGGCCGCTGTGGCGGATCTAAAAATAGCCACAAAGTCGTAGTCTCTGAAACGTCATAGTAGCGTGGGTTGATAGTTGACATCGATCCCATTCCCTTTTGACCGGCAGTAGGGCGGCGACCGGTACGACACATTTTGGCATGTTCCTAAATCTTCTAGACGCCACACCGTAGCGCTCGGACCCCGCCTTCCCCCAACCGGGGCCCGCTTGGACAGACGCCAGCGGTCTGCATACATAGGTATGACCTGATGGTTATTTTTGTGGTTCGTGGCTACGAGGTGCCAGGGAGGCTTGTTTCATTTGGAAGATCATGTGTATTTCGGGTGACGGTGTAAATGTGACGACGCTGCAGTTGCTCGGCGGCAACTGCCGCGCCACTTACGTAAGCACTTTTCGAACGCATGTGTCCACGAGCTGGGCCGTGCTGGTAATGATGTCTTTGAATTATGAAATAAAACCGAACAAAAATATGAAAAAAGATACATTTTCGGTTTTTTTTTTGAGCAAAATAAAAACATGTTTACACTTGGAGTGCAAATAATACACGGGCACAAGTGCGTCGGTTGAGGTTTTTCGCGTTGTCACGTGAAATTTGGACGCTCGCCAAATCAAGCATATTCCGAAGACATTGAAGCGTTTATTCTTGGAGCGCTTTTTATGAAATCTCATCTTCATCAGACAGTGATGAAGGTTCTTCTTCTCCGTTGTTTTGTTGAAGCAGATGTTGCGATACATTTGATTCCACTGTTTGCCTCGCACTCTGCACACTCTCTCTTTGTCTGCTAATCTCCAAAAGGGGGGGGCGGCTTTGTCAGTTGTCTCCCCCTGAACGTTGGTGAATATTTTTTTATTTTGGTCAACAGACTTTGTCCCGTGTTTTCCGCGGAAAATTAAATTTTGTATTTTTCTTCTCGTGGTTTCTGACGATTCTGCTTTACTTACATGTCATATTCATCGTTTTTTTTTTTTTTGGAAATTCAGTTAGCTTCTCTGTGGGTCAGAACAGAAATAGATGTGATTCGGGTCGTTTGACTGCAGTGCTTCGGAATTCGTAGAATGACGAGATGAGTGGCGCTCCAGTTTGTACACGGCAGCATCGCATGAAGTCTTTGACCACCAGCCGCAGTGTCATCGATGCGTGCAAGACAACTCATGCATATTTGCGGCTTCCTTTCTGTGTGTGTCCATATCTTCCTTGTTCATTTGCGACTCTCTTTCTGCACACATCTTCAAAGCAGCAAGCAATTAAAGAATGAGAGTGCATCAATGGAGGGGGGACTCCTCCGATTTTTGAAGGTTGTTGAACATCAGAGTCTTAGGGACATCCTCAGAAATTGTGCAGCTGACGAGCTCATCATGCACGCGTCGGCTTGTCACTCGAGCTTGAATGCTGTGGGAAAGGCATACACTTCGCTGCGTTCGAACTTTTGTTGCACGATGTCGCAACCCGGTTAATTAACAAATAGCCGATGGCCATTGGACAGTAGGCATTACATACGTTATAATAGATACAAGAAACAGAAGTTGAGGAGACTGACCACTGCTTGTGGGACGGGTCGGCATCAATGACTCCCGCAAAGACTGTCTTGATGCAGATGACAGATGTGTTTACAAAGTTCAATAGTTTAACCAGAGTTGGTGGCTTTTTTAAAAGACAACGCACTTCCCAGTCCGCAGTTCTTGTGCGTCCTCAATTGAGCATCTGTCAGCTGAGCACATTGCGAGATTTATCGTGATTCAAGCCGCCCTCTCCGCAGTGGGCAGTAGCAGCGACGAAGGATAAGTAACACACCGAAGCCAACCACAGATGCACTTTGGTTGGAGTCATCACAGGACTCTGTCTCATAACAAAATACATCTCTAATGATTTGATGTGTATGCTTTTTGGATGAAAATGAAGGACAAATTGTATTCTAGCTAGCAGCAGCATTATTGGATGCCGTGGGGATCCCTGCAGATGCACCTACAGGACTTAAAGGCTAGGAATGTGCTTGTTTCTCTAATGTTTTGACTGGCCAGGGAACTCCTTTTGGTGCAAGAGCGTCTTCCTATATGGGTCCAGCCACCCGAATCGACCCAAGTCTTGGATCAGAGGAGAATTTAAAGCGCCTGGGTTCATGGTCTCTTCTATTCCCAAATGTTAGTTCTTAAGAGGTCTTGTGTAAACTTCCAGCCCGGCTGGTTAGTCGTATGCTGCGATTACCTCCAGTTGACCTAGATCTTGAGTTAGGTTAGGAAGCACAATGGATGCAACTTGCTGGACTAAGCGAGGCGCAACAGTCAGGTCGCTGGGGTATCCAGACTTTCACTCATTTACCTGGCAATCTAACCTAGATAAATCACCTTACCACTGCTCAAAGATGATAAAGACAACTTTTGGAACGAACGGAAAGACTGTATTCCTTAAGCCCTTGCTTGCGCCCGCCGTTTCACTACAAAGCAGACTCTGTCCATTAGCAAGTATGAGCTAAAAAGAACATTGTTCGTGTTGATTGAGAAAAGAGAAAGATCCATCATCTTCCTCACATACGTTCGACATCAACGAATCCTTTGATGTCAGCAGACTGGTTGTTCTTTAAAGTCGCATCGAAGGATGACTCAGTTTTGAATGAAATTTGTGCTTAAGATGGCCACACCAGAGCGCTGGCAAGTCTCTGACTGTTTCTTCGTCTGTCATGACCAACTTTTGAAGAACTCCAAGCAGACAAGTCCATTCTTCTGAAACACAATGGATCACTTGAGGAAGATCTTCACTTATTCCTGTGATCCCTGCGAACAGTTTTTTCTGCCATCGTTACATCGACATCGGCTTTGTGGCGCGCAACGGGACGGGACTGGACTGAACGTAGGTTTCAACCAACCGAAGTCAAACTAAATCGTGGTTGTCCTTTACTTTTGACAAATTGGCGAGTCGTCAGTTGCTGATTACATGCAACAAAGAACATTGAATCATTCTCCTTGTCTATCCAAGTGATACATACATCTTCAGACACTCGCATGTTCCATAAAGGATGTCGCTGGGGCAAAGCACGGACGAGACATCTGCAGGCCACTCGACTTATGCCTAAGGCGAGTTTCTGAATTTGTTCACAATTAGCGCGTCCTGGGTCTGCCAAGCGGTCGCCTACCTGAAGGAGTCGCATTCAAGGCTCGTCTCGGCAGTCGTGATGATAGAGACATTCGTTCCACATGGTCAGACCATCGAAGCAGACTTCTCGGGGTGCACATGAGTGTAGAGAGACTTCCTCGATTGTCCGGGATTTCTGTGAAGATCTTGAATTGAACAGTTCAACACCGGGACCTAAGGACTTCTCAAAATCAAAGCAATTCGAAGAAGCGGCTGCTCATCGTTGAGTTCCTCGAGTACTGCCGTGTTTCTCACCCTTCCACGGCGAGTAACTCCCTCAACAGCACGAAGATCTCTGCAGCTTGTATTCGCGATCTTATCCTTTCGGTCATTACGCAGATTCCGTGACTAATGAAACGAGACCAAATGTCTAGGGACTACATCGCGTCGTTGGCCACAATTAAATAATTTGTCTTGCTTTACAGAAGTCATTCGAATTTTCATGCAATACGCGTGTGTCAACTGCTCCACCGATGTGGATGCCCGTCAAGTTGTAATCCCGATCAAATAAATCTCACTTCCACTCAAGTACTGGTCGGCCACCAATAAAGCACCGATTTTTTTAATTCACTCGCCGCGTGGACATGAAATCGCCTCAACTCGGCCATAACATCTTAATGGCCATCCCCCACAACAAGGCAGCATAGGCTGGCATTGGAAAATCCGGCATTTTCACCACACCATCGCTGTACATTAATCAAAGCCCTGAAACGGCTGCCAAAAACCAATTTTGCCTGTCAAGCTCGGGCGAGTTAAGCACGGTCCACCGCGGAATATCAAGAGGAAAGAAAGAACATTTCGAGAATTGCTTTTTTTTTGCTTTCGTTTGTGCGAGCCGCTGGGAGAACGGCCAGACTGGCAGGCGACGACAACACAAAACGCACCCCCCTTCGTTCCCGGATCGATCATCGGTTCCACATCGGTAGTGCCTTCCCGTGTTTCGAAGTCCAAACGGAATTGACTCGTAAAATCGTGCTTCAGCATCCGCTGCTGCTCCCCAGCCGCGCGATTGCTTTTGTGTTTAATTTTAAGTTTTAATTGCAACTCATTGTTGCCCCCATCGGCGGTGTTGGGGATAAAATGTGCGTCACACATGTGCCCAATAGAAAATTAAGTGTATTTTCGTTCGCGTCCGAGAGACGCGTGTGCACGCAATCCGACTCTGAATCCATGAGATCTATTTTAGTTTCAATCGAATCCATTCGGTACGAGAATATCTTTGGCGATTGCATTGAGAGCAAGGCGGCACCACTCTCGTAGGCCCACTGCGTCGAATGACGTCAAACGATGACCGATTAGATACACGATCGTCGGCATTCGTTTATTTTGACAGTATTCCTGGCAGCATCTGATGTTGGTCTAATCGTTAACGAGTGTTTGCTTTGGGGGACTATTACTGCCCGTGGATTTTATTGTCTTGAACTAAATGCGTGTCTTAGCAAATAAACGGAACGTAGGAGCCGATGGCCAATTGCCGCAACTAGCCGGGTGTCATTCGCTTATTTCGGAGGCGAAGTCTCATGGTTTTTAAATAGCCCATGATTGGCTTGGGGGCGCCCGATTCGAACACGGCGAGTTCAAAGTGACTTCATGGCGCATGAAATTAAGACGTTTCCCAAGAGCCGAACGGGTGGTGCAACACAAATGTGTGAAGAATTGGAGAGGATCAAAAGGAGCTATGTTCATTTTTTTTTTTTTTTTTGGATTAGCCAGCCGTCTGCTTCGTCTGGTGAGGGTGAGACTATAAAATCATTCATTAACATGAATCTGAGAGGCTTTAAATTAAGTCTCAAAGGGAATTCAATTTGAAGAGCATATGGCTCTGGATTCCAAGCGCATGACGTCTAGAAGAGCAAGTGTGAACACGTGAAGTTTTCAGCTGAAAGAGGAAGGTTTACTTTTCTAGTTCCGTACGACTTCAAAGAAAGTGGAAATGGGACGATAATCAATTGTGTGACTGCTTCTTGATGGTTCCACAAATGCATTTCACTCTATCGTGGTGTCAGTTCGCCGTGACCGTCGTGGTGCACCTACTCCCGGGCTTGAGGTCCTGGGTTCAATTCCCGACACGAACAATTTTCATAACTCACGGCTCCACATCTAGGAGATGCGCTACAGTCGAAGCTGAGCCTGGAACACTCCAAAAGCACTCGACGAAGAATACCACGATCTTTACCCGCTGCGCCGATATTTATGCTACAATATTGTTCTTCTGGAAGTATTCTTTTACTCCTTCCAGTCACTTCTCGCCATGACAGTGGTTAGTTCACCAATTGCTTCCATTTGTGTGCGACTGGAAATGTCATTGCTTGTTTACGCTCGCTCCGTTGATGTCAGAGTCTTCCAATTAACAGTCTTGGCTGGCTTTCTACTCTTCCATTAAGGAATGACATAAGTTGGCAGCACCGTATGCCATGACTGGCCATGTAGTCCACTGCATTCAGTCTGGCATCAAGTTGGCCGCTGACAATCCCTTTCCCACAACAATAGCTCTCGGTTCTACATTCATGATATAACATCGTAAGCAGCTTATTTTGGCTGGGAAATGATCCCTAGTCGATGCCCCTCAATGCCAATGAACTCGCGTAAGAGCGAACACAAGGAGTGAAGACCATGGAAACATTTCAGTTCGAATGGACACGCCTGAGGAAAGCATTTTTCCAAGTATGCAGTCATTCGATATTCAAACATGCACGAAAATTTGACGAGAATCACGTAAGATATTTGAATGGGAAATTTCGAAGTTCTCTGAACTAAAATACACATCAGAAATGTGGAAATTGTACACATGAATAGACTGGAAACTTCAGAATTAGGACGCAATCATACAAAATGACACAGTGTGATCATAATGACCACTTTTCTCAGTTTCGTTAAGTTTCGTTAGGTTTCGTTGGGTTTCGTTAAATAATGTATGTGCTTTGTTTACTCTTGGGCGGACGAATAAATCAATCTCAACGTACATAAACGGCAGTTGCAGTTGAAATACTGAGAAAAAACATTTGAAATTCTAGCTTCAGTTCACATAAATCAATTAAGATTTAGCCTTTAGTCATTTCCATGATTCAAATTGTCTGCTTTGTTGCTCACACAATCAACGTCAGAGGAATGATCTCATCAATAAATTAACCCATTACTGTCAAGTTGCCATGCCACAACTGATCATCTCTTTTGGAAGCTGACTGTAAACTCGACGGCGCAGTTGGAAGACCTACATACATGATTCGACCAATATCATGTGAATAAAGTCCACCACTTCCATGCTCGTTTTCAATTAAGTCCAAGGCACCCTTCTCTCCGACGATTGTATGTGAGTCTGGCACTATATTTGATTTCATCTTAGGAAGTCAACTGCATTATCTCGTCTGCGGCTTTATTTTTATCTTCTCTGAAGCGCATGAATCTCATGCGCTCTCCTTTGCCAGAGTCAGTGCGACGTTCAAAGATCAAATTACTCAGCCGCCTTTGCGTCTCTGATAAGAATAGTGCGCGGTAAGATTTTTGTTGTTTTTTTTTTGTTTTCTCTTCAAAAAGTCATTCGCCCGCAAGTGGAGCAAAACAATCTTTTTGGGTCGCCCTCGAGATCTCGAAAACGAACCGCACTTGTGAGTCATGCACTCACTCACTCTCAAGTCTGGGATGATCACAACGATCGGTGATCTCTTGAATGGGAAATAAGACAAAAGTTAACCTCTATCAGATTTCCACTGAAGTTTAGTTTTTCCAAGGCAATCTCTTCAGAGTACGAACGAGATTGCTAAACACCGAGAGAAGGTTACTAAGTCAATTACCGATGAAACAGAAAGCGACAAAACGAAAACACAGTGCCTGCTGAATGAAGCGCTGTGTTGCTATGGCGGCAAGTCGTAGCGCGCCGCTTGCCTGACGAATTTCAAATCTACCCTCAATGTCAAGATCAATACTGTCGTATCTTTTGTGTGTTTTCACTGTCAGCGCTAGTGATCATTGAAATGGTATTTTTAACTGCTCCCTCCAATCGATCAATAATCGGTCATTGACTGGACAATCGTTAATTAGTATTCGTGTACGGGTGGGCGCTAGAGAGTAGCGAGAAGCCGCACAATAACAATGTAAAAGGGTACACGCGAAGCATCTTGTCGCCGTTGTGTAACATCCATGCCGTCGGAGGGCACCCGTCTACTCGAAGTGTGTGTATCTGCGAGGGGGAGGGGGGGCACATGAGGATGAATTTGACTTTTAATCAAGTGATTCATTGGCGCATTGAGCGCATTGCCGCCTGTCCTCTAATCTGCGATTGTTTTCGATTTTATCTAGACAAGTGGACGACTGTAACCATTTCGAAACACCGCATCGGTGCGGTGCGGCGCGTCTGTGTTGTTGACTTATCGTCGAATCTCTGAGCACAAATAGTGCGCCACAGTGAAGTGGCTAATGCATTAATTACGGTAATCTCGGCTATTATTCAAAAGATAATTGATCTCAATTATGGATATTGGGTATTGTGCCCCAAGGGCGCTATGCTTCGCTGCGATGCGTCTTGACTGTACTCACGGAAGTGCCTCTCGAACCGAGGATGCCCGCATTAGCACATGAGGCGGGGTTTGTTTTCTCTGCGCTTGCCACAAATAAAGTTGTTTTCTGAGAACAATATGTTGACCCCGTATCTGTGGGGAAAACAACTCGAAATCGTGTGCGAATTTACTTCAGATTGTGATTGTTGCCATTTGATTAGGGAATTAGCGTGTAGGGGAGTGAAAAACAACTTGTTTATGTTGACGCCGACGCGGAGGTGTGTCCGAAGAGATTTGTAAATATTTTTTTGATTTATGTGACATGATGTTGATGTTGAAAAACATGAGTGGGAAAGCTTGTTTTGCTGCTGGAAGGGAAAAGTTGCTCTTGTTGTTATGATGAGCGACAGGCGATGAAGCATCTGTGTTCGATCAGAGATTGCCATCTAAGACGAACATTTGCTTACTATCGTCAACACAGAAGAGTGTCAGTTTCAGTTCTGAAAGTATGGATGTTTCGAGGAGCTCTAGCTCCTAAATGCTTCTTCTGATTTCGATGATATTGCGCAGAAAGATTGCTCATGATCTTGATTAGGATATAGGCCACCACAATATGACGTCGACGCCGAGGTACACAAAACATTCCAGTGCCCATGATGCGTATCACGTATTTTGTCCATATTACGTATTTTGTCAGTGGTTGTTGTTCATATTTGGTTTGCAATCAGATCGAAGGGATCTACTGATCATTTGTAAGAGGAAATCTCGCGATAAATCTTCCATCAAATCCAACAAAATGTTCATTCACCCCATGGAGAGGCATTAAACCTTATCACGCACACAGCCCATCCCCCATTCTCAATCTCATTCACCAGCTGGCAGTTATTCGTTTCAATTCATCTTAACAAGTTTTAAGATTATGAACTACTGAGCGCCATTGCGAGCTGGGAAGCCTAGGGTCCGTTCAAAAATTCAGCCAACTTCGCAGAACCCTCAATTTTTTTCCAGTTCACTTATTCAGACTTGATAACTGACATACATCGACTACAGCAGTCTATCTATCGCGGGAGTACTTGTATTGTGATAATCTGTCAATCTGTGAGCACATGCGAACAAAAGATCTGAATTTTCATGGCTGTGTAGCTTAATAGCGTGAGCATTTGATGTGCGTCACGACTTAGTTCACTGCTTGTAAGGGAACCAACGAGTTCATGGTGAGTTTGTGATACACTGATTCATGATAACCAATATGGCCGGAGGGCTTTTGATCCGGAGATACGGCCGTCCGTGAACAGTCACAGTTGGACATCATAAAGATCGGAAAGACCTATTGTGGCTTTGAAGTGGTGTAAGTTGAATAGCATACGGGGACGTTGAAAAACCCACATCCTCATCACTTGGATTCAGTTCTGGGCACTTCACCTCGGGATTTCGGCCATCTATTGGGGCTGGTCTGGTTTGTATTCTTCGTATCTTCAATGATGGATCGAAGACAGACGAGTTCAATGGTCTAACCATGCGCAAAGCATTGCGATTACCAACTAATTTCCATGCAGAAACGAAGCCTTGTCTTGTCTGAAGAGCACTCACTGACACCGACATCCAGAAGGGGAAACTGGTCATTTGTTAAAACATCAAGTCGACAATAAAATCCTAGGTCTAGGCAGCCACTTTCTACTCAGAGACCTCTCGGCACTGCCAGTCTTCTCGTGATATAGCCAAGAATTGTAGTCTTAGTCGATGGTTCCGAAACATTGTGACATTCCAGAAAACTGAGAAGCCGATGAACTCCCTAGACACGGTGTCGGTTCACACTGCCTCCATGTGGAAACCTAGCACCTACCCCGCACATTGCTACAGAAGAACTAATCCACTCTTAGATCGGATTCCGAGATGGTTTTAAAGCATCTAGTGCTTCATTGAATGAATGTATTTGGAGGAGCTGTTCAGCACTCCCCGGAAGGGCTTTTCCGTGGCAAGTCTTCGGTCATCAGAGATCTCTATGAGTAGGTTTGTCAATCAAAAGTTTAATTTTGAGAGGCAGATCGGGACTCTTATTGGTATTATAATGAGACACTGTGCACACACATGTCTTCAGGATGTCTCTCTCTTTTAATGACTTCTCCAAATGTTGCTTGCAGAAACGAGGATAAATCACTAAGACATCTCCTCTCCTGTAGTGCAGTCACCACTCGTTAGGCAAGATAGTTGATCAGGTGTCGGGTCACATCTTGAACAGATGGCTGTTCAGTTCAAATGTGGCCCATGCTGTGTACCTTGTCACAGAGACATCACAGGAAATTGAAGGACGTGAAACACCCATATTCCTCTCCACTGAAGTCAAAACGTAGGGATGCCTCCCATCAACACAAGGTGTTTTGAAAGATTTCGACTGTAAGACAACCAGAATTATTTGTCCAGAGGAGATCTCTAAACGTTCCAAAGAGCTGCTATCCCCAAACAGAATCAATATCAGCATCATGGTTGGTGTCAATACTGGGCACTGTCTACTAGGACAGCGGGCCTCCTAATAAAGGGTGTTTTTTTTAGAGGTATAGCTAGCTCTTTAAGTTGGCAACAGTATTTTAACTGGCGGCCCTTTTGTCAGCTGTCAAGTGATTTATTTTTGTTTGGTTTGGTTTGGCATTTCAACATGAATGGACTGACGCCTGAACAACGCGTCCAAATTCTGCAAATTTATTTTGAAAATCATGCTTCTGTTCGAAATACGTATCGCGCACTACGTCTATTTTCACCATGCTCACTTCTGGTTGAATGGATACGTGAATAAACAAGACTGCCGTATTTGGAGTGATGATAAACCTCAAGTGCATGTTGAGACAAAGTTACATCAACAAAAACTGACTGTTTGGTGTGCTTGATGGTTTGGTGGTATAATTGGTCCGTACTTCTTTAAAAACGATGTTGGCCAGCTGACGTTACAGTCAATGGTAACCACTATAGAGCCATGATTACTGACTTTTTCGTTCATCGATAGAACAGCCATGATGTGCAGGAGCTGTGGTTTCAACAACATGTCACACAGTTCGTGCCACAATTGATTTATTGAAGGAATCGTTTGGTAACCGCATAGTTTCACGTTACGGACCCGTGAATTGGCCTCCTCGAAGATCGTGCGATTTAACGCCGCTTGACGACTTTCTGTGGGGATATTTGAAGTCACTAGTCTACGCCGATAAGGCCGAAACGATTGACCACTTGGAGGACAACATTCACCGCGTCAGTGCCGATAAACGACCGCAAATGTTGGAAAAACTCATCGAAAATTGTACCTCCAGATTAGACTATGCCCGAGCCAGTCGTGGCGGTCATATGTCAGAAATCATATATAAATTATAATGCCAGATGATTATCTTTCGAATAAGGTAAATTTCATGTCAATTTAAGATAACCATCTTTGGTTTATTCCACTTCAAAGTTCTATGCCTCTAAAAAAAACACCCTTTACAAGAAAAATGATTTCTGCTGAAGTTGCTTGGATGAAGAAGAGGTTGAATGTGTAGCACATCTCCGGCGAAAACGTCAGCACCCTTATGGGTCTGATAACAAAGGAACTATTCACCAATGTCACTGAATTGTCATCAACAGATATATCACAGAAGATTTGGGTCTAGTCTGCACACATGCCTTTCGACGGCAAAGGACTAGTTTCAGCGGAACCTACACGGAAGACAATAGAAGCCGCACAGGAGGTCAACATCCCCATTATGATAGGGGTAGACGCTAACGCGCAACACAAATTTTGAGGAAGTAGTCAACAGAGGTGAAAAAATGGCGCATGATAGGCGGAATGGACCTCTTCAACCAACTTGGTGACCATCTTGTCAGAGATTGTGTCCAAATACACCCCGGACGCAACTGGATGCTACAACTAGAGTTGGTCCAATCCACTTAGATCAGGTGAACACTCTGACTTCAGCCCAATGAGTCGATGGGAGTCTGTTAAATGAATAACCCGCCCATAAACGAGGTAAGCACGGGCCACATGATTACCCAACTTTTGAAAATACCGCTGTTTTGCCAGCTGCCACTCATAAGCAGAAAATATGGACTTTTTCCTGCTGACTCTGTTGACTGACTTTCCTCAAAAAAAAACCACCATAAACCATCGAGTTATATTTCAAGATTATGCAACCAATCGAGTGAGAGAGCGACGGACCCCCTTCATCGTTGCCCAACTGCACACGCTCATTTGAATTTCCTGATGGAAGTGCAGAAACAGAAGGCATACATATTTCATTCCTCCCACCGATCTTCCGAGAAACCGACGAAATAAATCAGTCCACCCACTGGAACCTCACTACATTTCCGCACAAAGGCCTGAACACATGTACGCCGGCAAATGTGCACCTTTCACTCAAGCAATGTCTCCGTCACGTCGCCTCGATGGAACGTCCAAAGCGCCTTCAGCTCACATATGTACATACGTGTGTTTTCCTCGACGGAAAATAAAAGACCGCCGCTATTCCGAGAAGCGCAGCCATTTACTACCTCGCTCGTAAATGCAAATCCAACAGAAAATCGAAATCATAAATTACACACTAAACTAGCCAACCCGACCTACGCAAGTTGTCCTGCATAGTAAACCGCTCGGATATTGGCCAGATTCAACCCCCTGCCGGCGGCTCGTGGCCTCTGTACAATACGTAAACAACTGACTGATACTGGCGCGCCTCGAGTTGCGATAATTAACATTTTAATTAGCGCATCCACTGGATTTTATTACCATCCCCCCAACGCCGCCACCGCCTCGGGTGTCAGCCAGTCAGTCGTGCGTTGATTTGCAGCCAAATGAGGGAAACGAAGAGAAAAAAAACACATGAAAGGATGAAATGTGCCAGATACGAGAGTGTACGGGTAAATAGATTGCAAAGTGCACTGTTGATACTCGTACTGATCGGCGGTCACGGTCTATTTCAGGAGCTGCTGCTGAAACATGCCTCTTTGTCAGCAGCTACGCCCGAGGTAACCTTGCAATCGGCGCTAACTCATCGCAGTGGCCCAAATAGCTCGCGCCCCTTTACACCGATGCAGTGCTCATCGGTATTGACTGAGAAGATACGAAGCAGATACTCATTCGCGGCTGGTGAAGACAGATGCTCGGTGGTCTTCACCCACTTAGACCAGCAGAGTGGAGGTCCTTTTCTGGGGCAAGTCGGCGCGGCTGGGAAACTGGGAAAAAATCAAATTAATTATCTTTTTATGCGCCACCTTGACATACGCCTCGTCGGTTTTTCTTGCGGCGGCGGTCTCTTCGGTCAGCAGCGACAATAAGTCTGTGAGTCGGTCTGGCCATCCACCGTCGTCACGGTTATTTTTACGTTGCGAGAAGATAAAAAACAAAACAACGTTGCTTTGGAGCAGAAACAAAAACAAACGCCCGCCGACTCAGAGTCTGGCTGACGAACCGATCTCTCGCATGTACATCTGCGTGGCGGCACTTGTGTGCTTGTGCTCCAACCGAAATTTCTCTACGATCCCACCGTGGGCCGTGGGTTTCATATTTCACAGCTAATCCCTGCGTTGTGTAAGGCTGTCGTTGGCGTTTGGCGGATCTCGCCGTGTTTGCATTTCGATCATCAGACTAACACTCATCGAGATCGTGAAAGCGATAAGTAGGCATCGCATCGCGACAAGCGGAGATAAAGGAAACATTTTCTTATGAAAGTTGGCAATGAAATTGCACAACTTTGTGGCACATAATGCATTTGATGAGCATGTCATGTGCATTTTCTCTTGCGGACCCAGTGTGTGGATGCGCGATTGTGCATTTTGGCAGCGTCTCTGAGTCCTGGGGCGGCTTGTCCACATGGGGGAAACGTGAACGTGCGATTATGGCATGCGGAATGATGTGATTTCGTCAAGGCACTAGGGATGCGCTTTATGGCATTTGAGAATCTGTAAATAGCCGTTTGCGGGCCTCATTTAAGTCTCTGAATGTGTGCGGGTATTTGTGGCGAAATATTTCGGTGCTAGATGGGGACAACGAGCGAGGGGGGCATTCTTTCGAAGATCAAAACCACGAGGCAGATTTCGGTGCCCTTCTTTGGCATCTTAGGCATTCAGTTTGATCCGTGTAGTCGCATTCACAGTTGATACTTAAGCTTACGTCGCGAAAAGGAACATTCATAATGACACTTCTTCTCGGATCACTCTAGAATTTCGGTGCTACCGGCCGATGCTTCGACATCTTGAGCATTTACTTTAATGCATCTGCTCCCGAGGCATTCTCAGCTCAGATTGAGCTCTGCTCTTGGAGAAACGTGGGGTTTCCGCTTCACTTCTTCTTCTTAGATGACTCTGCTCTTTCTGGACTCACCAATTTGGTTTGCATCGCATGCCATGACCTTTTGCGTTGTTCCATTGAACCTGATCATGGTGCGGAATTAAGCGCGTACCTCATCAAGGAAGCATATCATATGCTTTAAGGTCTCCCATTTGATCGTAGCATGTCACCGATTTGAGAGCAAAACGCCTGCCTCCATGTGAGCTCCGACGGGCGTGGTTTTAATATGCCTCCGTTTAAACTGACTCTGAAATACGATCCAGACGCAAATATAACTGCAGCGGGCTCGAAGAAATGCGCCAAAGCTCTTTGAAATTGTGGTGGCAACCTTGTAATCGGAAGCCGGAAGCATGGACAACCTCAATAGCAGAAGAATCTTTTGGAGAGATGTTCTGCGTTCAATCGTTAGTCCTCTTTGCGTTGATGGCATTTGGAGAAGAGGATGCAGCCACGAACAGAGTGGACTGCCTAGCAAGGCGCCTACGGATTCAACGTCTACGATGGCTATGCCATGTCGAGCGCATGGACACCTTCCGCTCCAGTCCGAAGAGTGTTTGATTCCACACCAGCGAGGCAACGTAATAGGGGACGAGAGCGTAAATGGGAATCAATCAACTTCACGTGCGAAATTGAAGGCAGCTGGCTAACGATCGTGTCAGCGGCTTGTTGGTTGATCCCCAGGTCCAGCCCGGTCTGTAGCGACAGCAGATGAAGAAGAAGAACCTTGTAACCGACATACAGGGAATATATAATGTATTGAAGCTGCACTTCCAGCAACACGATCTTTGAAACAGCAAAGTCACTTGAATCTGCACACTGTGACATAGGTATACCCCTTGTCAAAATTTACATCACGAGGAGCTGGCAATCCACCTTATGGGTCCTCAATGGATAGCAGACAGCACTTCAAGAATGATCTGGTCCAAGGTAGATGCCTTCGTGTTTCGTGAAAATTCGCAGAGGACCGTCCAGCGTCTGGTATTCAGACTTCCGCATGATCTGGGAGGTATGCTGGTAGAGAAATTCTTCTCGAAGAGGATCATGTGGTCGGTGTCTTAAGGTAGTGCGTGTCCGCAGCAGAGTTCTTTCCACAAAAACAGCGATTTCATTCATCTCGCAGTGCTGGCCGCGGCCTGTCTGTCGAATAATTCTGTCGGCGGAAGATTAAGGAATATGTTCAGGAGCGGAAGAGGGTTGTTCTTAATGCTCCACTGCTACATGCACACGCCATCCGTTGCTCCGTTTCAGTATTTGTTTACTTTTCAGCTGATTTCTCGTTTTTTTTTCATTTTTTGACAGCTTCCAACGGAGTCCTGGCGAGCTTTCTTACGAATCTTAACTTGGACCCCCAATTAGCTCAGATTTCCTGCCCCTTTCCCGGGAGTTAAGCCTCCTGATCGAGAAGTCGATAAGCCTAAATGTATTGTGAACTACATTTCATCGACATTTGACGATTGTGCGATCGTCATTCGATCGATGATTGATTAGTTCGATCTTTACCCCTGATCGCCAACCATGCGAGTATCTACCCCACACCTACACATTTATCGCTCTCGCCGTGTTTTCCCAACTGATCACTTTGATCGATTCGCGCTTGGAATAGATGAACTATAATCGCGTGTTTATTTATGTAGGTTTCATAGAATTGACGTCGAAATTTTGACCGATTTTCTGATTACTACCTTTGTGTCAATCGCAAGATTTTCATCGGATCTCACTTTAGTGATAAGATACTCGGACATAAGTCGGGATATTTTTAGATCTTCGCCTATGGACGTGGGGTAAGTGCGTCAATGAGTGAGAAAAAAATAAATACAAAGTCGCAGTTGACAATGCGGCATAAACATAAACATCATATGACAGTGATTCGATGCGTATTTTGGAGTACTTTAACTCGTGCCACTGTGAAGTGGGTTGCAATGGATAGAGAAGAAGGTGTGGTTGAGATTGCCGGTTGCAACCATGAACACTTATAATATAATAATAATATGGGTGGCGCTACAGTCCGTAGAGTGCCAGGGCATAGCTTCTCAGCAATCCACTAACACTTACTTCGGTTGGTAATCTAGTCACACTTCATCGTCGGATCACGTTCGCATAAGGTGTAGGGCGCTGCGGTCCAAATGTAAAGTGATAAAGGCTTTATAGAGTGTTTGGCATCTAACTTGAACCAGCAGCAAGTGGTTCCTGCTGTATATCTAGCATTCGTAGCTCCTTAACTCGCGATGTTCATGTGACATTAGGTGTGTCAACATATGTCGCAGTGTGAAGATCATTGCAACAAACCGGCATGGTTGTTGCGAAACTGGAGCCAGTCTTAGTAGTCGACTCACAGTGGAGTAGTGAAAGGATTACTCTCACTATTCCACTGTGGGTCGACTGTAAGATTCCGATCAAAATTTCAAAGAGCCTGGTTACATTTTCTACAGATCGTCCGGCACCCAACACACGTCGAAGTTAAAACAATTCACCGATCTCTAGAGACGAGCGACATTCAGGCACAACCTTGGCGTTTTTCGAGGTCGATGCCAGAACCCTGCTAGCTGCCTGGCAGTACGTGAAAACACTTATGTCACACTAGAATATTAGAGCTGCCCTAATAGGCAGAATTTTTTGTTTTGTTATTCTGCTGACACAGAGATGGAGGCGACTAAAATTCTGGCGGTGAGCAAAGGGAAAATGAAGTACCGTCAAATTCTCACGGGATATCAAATTAGTTCGACTTAGAGGATGGCTTTGTATGCAAAATTGAGGGAAATGCGAAAATATGACGAACAAAAAAGAGGGAATTTTGACTTAGGGAGAGTCCACTGTACTATAGGTTGACCTCAAGAAAGCACATACACGGTAGACGTCTTAGAGAGAGCGTCACAAGACTTCTTCTACCTCGTCTCCGCAGTGAACAGTACAAACGACGTCAGTACCGAGATCAATCGCAGAATACCTCTTGCCAACCGGTGTTTCTTTCTTGCAAGCTGACTTCTTATAAAATCCCAGTACTGCCGAACGAAGCAGATGCATGGACAATCTCAAAATCGGATTAAGAAACCCTTGAACTGTTCGAGAGCAAACGATCTTTAGTGAAGTCAATGGCATCTGGGGGAGAATATTCAATCACGAAAGGTACGGGCCTTACAGTGACTTCAGCATAGCCCACCGTCTATGGATCAAGCGCCTATCAAAGATCATGCTGGCTAGAGGGTTGGTTAAGGACAAGGGTCCACCCTGGACTATAGAAACGCCACAAGAAGAAGAATTTTCTCTTGTCTAGGCGGCGCACATGGAATTGCCATCATCTCAGCCTGAAACAAGGTGCAATGACCCGAGGAGTCTTTTGGACAGCCTCATGTTAAGATGTTTAAAGGAAACGCCGCGGCAAAAACCAACAAAAAAATGGATAAAAAGAGATTACTTTCCTTTTGATAACAATTTAACCGTCCTCGGTCTCTCACATAGCATTTGTACAATACATGCATTGCAAGGGAAATCGTTTGGAAATGCAGAAAAATTCATGACTTTGCTGCACTTAAACGCCTCGTTCTGGGGTATTGGGCCCAATAACGTTTTAGTTTTTGCACCATGGAGAAAGAATACTTTTAGCCTTCCGAAATAGTTTGTCTCCCTTCAGAGGCTATTGGAGAACTTTTGTTACAGCCCATCAAACATTGAAATACCGCCCTCAAAATTAATGCCACATTAAATAGAAGCCTGGTCTAGAGAATTTGTAAGCAAAATGAAAAAAAATGTTATTGATGTAGTTTGAAGGCCAAATGTATGTCCTTTAAAACAAATATAAGTTTAGTTTCCAATGTACCTAATTTTAGGAAATATGCAACATCAAATTTGCTTAAAAAAATACGTCAATTTTTGTAAATTTCAAAGTTCCAACTAAACTAACGGTACAATGGAACGGATCATCAAAGGTCAACAAGATGTCGGCTTTCTAGGTTCTCATATCTGTAGATTCGAAAAGCCTAAACCATTTTTTCTTCGGGTCCACTGTGCGCTGCTGGCTGAGCCGCCAGTTTAGACATGCACTGGTACAGTAAATGGTTGAAAACGATCGGTCTTAGTTAGGTAGGTACTAGGTATGTAGGTAAGGGTGCTGTCACATTCCGGCTATGTGTCTTTGCTCTTCATTTATCTTTCTGCCATCACCGCTGTCCGTCATCTCACGCAACAGGCAACCATCGGTTCTAACTTGAGTGAGATAAGTTCGACTTCCCCTGAAATGAAACGACTTGGGCCTTCTTCAACACTTTCACCAATATTTTCTGTAGACTATGCAGTCTCCTCGAAGTCTTCCCTTTTGCCAAAAGAGTGTGCTCAGGTATGTCGACCATTTTCTACTCGTAATGCGCAGCGATTGTTAAGCGATCCATATTGTAAAACAGCAAAGCTTAAACTAAACATGGTCGACTTGGCGTATGTGGTTAAAAAAGTGATGCCAAGTCCGGATAAAGACGTTTGTATTATTTGTTGAGCGATATTGAACGACGAATGATCCCTTTCCTCAATCGACTTAAATTTCAACAAAAGCTACCCTCTTGAGTAGACGAGAGAGTGGCCAACGATCGGGTGAATCAGAGAGGCCATGTCATGACAATCGTTTTTGGATTTTGGGAAGGGCACGATTGTTGGTTAGCTCGTGGCAGAGTTTCGACTTAATATGTCTAAATTAGACGTGAATCCTCTCCCCAAGCAATCCCAAATATTCCCCACGTTTCTACACCAATTGCAGCTCCTGTCAAAGGCCTACATTTACCACAGACCACGTGTTCCTACAATTCAAGGTGAAATTAAACTTGGCCACACTTAACCCAAAGTACCCATTAAACCGAGAAGCAATAAATCAAGTCTAGGCTCGATTGCGATAGCTCCAGCTCCCGCTGTTTATTCAAAGGAATATAGAACGTCAAAACTCTGGGTGGTAATTTGCAAAAAAAAAACAATTATTTACTACGCCACACTAGTGGCCACAGCGTTTTACAGTCGTCCGGTGCACCTTTGAAGTGTAATGTTTGCCGTTCCAATTTTACGATCGATCTTATTGCGGTCGTTTGCATTTGGCAAAGACCTCTGTTTTATGCTTCCTTTAATAGTCCATCAAGTAGAATCAAATGAAACAGTTTCCAGTTGACTTCATCCTTTGTGTGGTGATCGAACGAAAACACCACGCTTTCACACTGTCGAGGGGTTGGAGAAGGTTCTGGCTACTAAATCGAACAGCCTCCTAATTGAATTAAATGTGTTAACTTTTCTTTGGCGACTGATGATGTTCATCTTCGGATCGGTGGGCAAATACGTAGTTTGTTTTGAAAGGCGCCTAATTAAACGACGTTTTGGTTCGAAAACATGTTTGCCCGAGTTTCAGAACTCGATCGATCTCGGCTGATGAAAGAGGAAGAGGAGCTCGATGAAACACGATGATGATTGCGACTTGATTGAGTAGCGAATAGTTGATGAAATTCGCTGAAACGTGACCCGATCAACCGGTCTTTGAAAAGTGCTACTTACATTTGAGTCAATTAAGAGACAGATTCGATGTCGTGATCGTAGTGGAATTTCTGGATCACAGAGAGATGGTCTGCAGACTGTGCTGAAGTCACACGTGTTTTCTCACATGACTGGAAAGCTATGCGTGTGAACTTTGATCATGTTTACGTTGATGGCGTCTGAAGCCGAAGGTTCTGGGTCTAGAAGAGTCTTTTGTTGATTTTGTGACTGTTGATCAGCCAACTTTTGCAATTTTTAGACCTTGTAGGAATATGGTAGACATTCTGAACAATCAGCAGGGACCTGTAACTGTTGGCAATCTTCTGAAAATGGTTCACAACTATTGAGCGCCTGTTTTGATAGGGAATTGATAGGAATTTCATCACCTTCAGCTCCAAAGTGTAATTCAGCTTCAAAAAGTGTGGCATCCGTTGACGATCATCCGATGCCGACAAGGAACGACGAAGTTCAGGAAGCCTTTACTGGACAGGAGCATAGTCAGTGACTCGAAAGAGGTGGAGTTGTGAATTATGGAAGTTCTTTGATTCGGGAATTGAACCTAGCACCCCAGGCATAGGAGTCGATGCACCCACCCTCCACGCCACAACGGACAAGCCACGTACATAATGAGACGTAGTGGCTCTTCACAACACTCGTATCATCACTGCAAGACGGCAGACGTAGTGTCAGTCTAATTCAAACTCTGATTGATAGAAAGGAGGTCCTCTGACAAACTTGGGTTCATTTTGTGACTTAGAGCACTCTCACTCATAAATTACGATGCAAAGGCATGACTGCGGGAGCTCTTGGTCGACGTTTCGTTGCTGTGGATTATGAAAGTGCGAGGACCTGGGTATTAACACCTCCAGTGGCTGGTTTGATGGTAGGTGCAATGGAGGTCATGTATTAAGGAATCCAGTCGCTGGTTTGGTAGTGGAAGTTCACACCCCATCCGCACTGTTCACCTGTTCATGCACAAGAGAGAGCACAAACACACAAATCCTTCCAGAAGAACTTTTGACTCCAAGTGACGATTAAGCTGGCGCACATAAGCTGAAGGGCTACTCCAACAAATGGACCTAGACAGTGAGAGTCTTTGTTCGGTTTTGACAAGACTCCCTGCATTGTTACCGACAAGGAGGAAGAAGATGCGAAAATGCCGCCAGGAAATACAGTCGTTGAATCCATTCAAGCATGATGTTGGCCATATGTCCACACAAATAGTCGACTGGTTCGTTGCGCGCAACATGCTTATGCCTTGGTCAACTGAGCATAGAGTACGATTGCATCTCACCGATATCTCCAGTAGAGCTATACGGTGAAGTTGTACCATCGTGGATTTGTGTATTTATGCTCACTTTCATGCATGTGTTTTTCTCAGATTCCATCTGCTCCATCTGCTCCACTGTCCTTGTGGCCCATCGGCCATATTGTGGCTGCATACTCAAAAGAGGCGGCATCGCCCTTTAAGCAGTCAGTATGGCGAGTAAGGACTATTGACTATGCGAACAATTAAATGTCGCCCGTTGACAATTGCGTGCAACCTTTTGATTCGCTTTAACTTGGGAACGTGTAGACACGACCATCGGCAGTCGCTGTTGGCTATCGACTTGGCAGCACTTTCATTAAGCGGTGCTGACTCAAGTTAGGGAGATTCGATGGTCTAGCTGGAGTCTAAGTTAAAGTGACTCGATGAAACTAATGGTTCACCAAGGGCTGTAGATTAGACCAAAGCGTATATTAACAAAAGTTCAACCTTTTCTCGATGGCGTTCATTAACGACGAATGTAGAACAAAATGTTGAAGTGCATTTAGTTTCAATAATCTCGCAACGCTTCCCTTAACTGCATTGGTTTGGTAGTCTAGAGAAATTGAGGGGTCATCATGAAATGGCAAAAACCTCCAATGCCTGTCCGTTTTAGAGCCATCAGTGTAGACTGTCGTGTCAGACGACTTTCAGACTATATCAGACGGTAGGTGCTCTGCAGTTAGCTTGGCTCGGGATCTCGTCGAGATTGAGTACTTCCGTGTGTCTGGTGCTGTAAGATTTGTTCAATCTGTCACATGTCTGAATTTAACTACCGCATGGGTAGCTTTTAGTTTCCCAAAGAGAATTGTCTCCGGAATGGTTGAAGGTGTAGATTGGATTGCTTCCTTGAAGTGATGTCAAACATTTTCTGTAACTTACGCAATTAAAATGGAGTGCATGTCAGAAAGCAAAGAAAAGAGGCCACACACTCTCTATCAGCACAGGTATAGACCACAAGTACAGTGAAAGGGCTGCATATTCGAGTGTCTTAGGCGTCATCGATTGTAGCGTCTTCAGGCAGAACCCATAGATAAGGTTAGGTAAGAGTGGCTGGCGGCTTATAGAAGTCACACTTACGCCAATTTAGGCCCATTGCAGTATCACGTGGATTGACTTACTCCTGCACATGGAACCAGTTGCTGCTTTTGCCGATGCGGTGTAGCTGATTGACGCCTTTCAGTTGGTGCTGAGATTATTTTAGAAGTAGGCCCCTAGCACTCCACGAGCACAGAAGGTGATGTGCTTCTTCAGCCAACCAGCTTCTAAAAAAATCATTGTATGGGGCACCCGTCCTCCACCCGTTTTTTCCGATTGTGCAATGGCCAGTGACGAGCATGGGTCTGCTTAATGTGAGCAGAGAAGGGTGCCCCCTAGCCCTCTGTGGTTGATGGTTTTAAGAAGCCAGCAACCACAGCCTGCGTCTTGACTTCAACTTGAACAATACGAGCTCAGAAAAAACTATGTTTGAACAGCAACGATTCGATTAAACCACATGACGGGGTCATATTCCTTCGGAGACTTCCGTGGAGTTTCCGCCTGTCATCCGGAGAGTTGGCTTCGATTTTAAGCATTCATCTTATGTGGGTGCTTGAATCGCCACGCCGATGAACCCCACTAGACCTGGTTGAGGCTCATAACTTTTCCGAAGTGAAGACCTACCACCCTACCGCCTCCTGTTCCCGACAAACATCTTCTCATGCTTGACTCATGATCTTCGAATCCGAAGAAGAACAACACGCATCGTTGCCAAATCAGGCGTATCCCCAACCTTCCACTGGAAATCCAGCCATTCACCGCAGTCTTATGGCTATTTGCATGCGCTACACCACATCGTTGAACTTTCCCACGAGTGCGTACACACTTTCAAACAAAGCCGCACTGCATTGGCCCGCCCAAATCCAAGCGTTAATCCTCAGCCCACGCCAGCACAGACTGCAAAGTCACCCGGTGGCCCATAAAAGACTGTACCAAAATGAATCCGCTTCGTCTTACCAACTAAGCGCTCCTTCAACAAGATAACTTTGCGGATTCTTCCAGCCAGCCAGCCAGCCATCGCTCTGGCTGATGAAATTATTATCTCCACACAATCCTTCGCTTATTTACTCGCCGATTCCGGTTAATACCTCTTAATGAATGAGTTTATTCAGTCAGAGCAGCGCAAACTGTTTACGACCACGGTAGTGAAATGAAGCGAGATAAACATCGCGAAGAACTATGGCCCCCATGCGTGCTCCGCCGTGCTCCATTGATGAACCCCGAGCACTTCCTGTTCAAGGCCGTTCCACTCGCACGCACTGCCAAACAAAACAACTGCGAGTGCGAGGCGTTTGTGCTTTTTTGTTTTTCCAGAATGACTGGACAACAAGATGCATTCAATCTGCGGTGCGATCGAGTGGCGAGACGTATGGGGTGCTGTATTGACGTCAAATCGCTTGACGGACGTGACGAGCCCCCGTTCTTGGCGTCGACTTCGAGATTTCGCGTTCGGCCGCCCAATCTATGACGGAAGCATGTTGTGTTGTTGTGCTCCTTCGGCGGAAAGATCGCGTAGAATGTTCTTCGAAAACATCGCACTAGTTGAACAACAGAACATTTCCATTGCGAAAGCGTACCTCAGAGATAAGCTTCAGACTGTGTACTTTGAGGGTCTGGGCATCGCCGCCGCGCCGATTGCATCATCATCACTCATCGCACGGTATCTCTGAGTACGGCTGAAGCGCACCTATTTCTATTTTTATAGCATTTAATGTGGAAAGTAACAAGATCGCGCGTTGTTACGCGTGTGTCAGCAAATTTCATTTGAATCAAGTGCGGCGTCTTACGTGGAAACATCGCAGAAGCAATCGGCTGGACTCAGCTTTGGAAATGTGCGATTTGTTGGAATTGATCTCTGGGAGGTGGCCGTTCCGCGGAACGCGTTATGTGGTCAATTAAGGCACCAGCGGCTGATTGCGCTGTGGCACGTGACTCGACGACGTGTCGGGGAACCTCAGCCACAATTAGATCTGATTCATCAGGTGTTGTGGGATTCAATTACCAATCAGCCAAGGCAGCACCTGTGACTTGAAGGGAGCGTGGGTGGCTTGGAAGGCATTTTTTCTCTCTCACGTTTCGGGTGATTTCGTTACGCGGGGATTAGTCATGGGATTAGTTACCCCACTGACCTTGGCATTGTTAGAAGGCCGGCGAGGGGCTGTGTTCGATCGTGTAACAGATCGGTGCTTCCAGAGCTGCTGGGGTTTATTTTGAGAAGCGCCGTGCGGTTTGAGAGACGTGTGGAGATAATCATTACCTCTTATCACCGACGGGAAATAGTAATCCCCATGAATGATGTTGTAACTGAACTAACTGCAATATGCATTGTGAGCTGTTTGCTTTTAGTTTGAATTTGTGATTGTGTCGTGATTTCTGGGAATTCGATGCAGTTTGGAATTTCCAAGTAAACCAGCACTCGGTCGGTCTTTATTCAGACGCCTTCGATGAGGAAATATGTGAGGAAAACGTCAAAATTCCAAGATCTAGCCGGCGAATTAACCGGTCGCTTCCTAAATGGTCCATCGATGCACGATTTTGATAAGTAAGTGCCTGGGGATGAGGGTAGGCTGCTGGCAGGGCTCATGTCGGATGACGGATTGTCTCCTCATAGTCTGCACACCGATCCATAAGAAAGGACATTGACTGCTCCAATCAGCGAGGATTGAGTTACAAAGCCTGAGCTTCAGCACCAGTCGAATCTGGCTGGTCTTACGGTCAATGAGGATTCATCGAAATCGACGCTGTCGACCAAGAAACGTTCCGTCAGACGTCATCCGGCAAACCGTCACAATCTGCAGCTACAACCTTGGGATGAAGGAGTTTGTCTATCTCGTGGGAAATGTGAACGCCACGAACGCCGTCCAATTGGAGATCCGACGTAGAGTTGCCCTTGGTAACCGATGCTACTTCGGTTTGTCGAAACAAATGGGCTCAAAGCCACTACTTGCCAATCCTTCTATATGCAGCCGAAAGTTGGACGATAAGCAAAACAGTTGAGCTGATGCTTGGAGCCTTCGAAAGAGCTATTCTACGTCGGATATATGGTCCCGTCCCGAGGAATGGAGAAGAAGACGCGAACTCTACGAGCTGTACGAAGAGGTGACTGTTGTCCGGAAGGCAAATAAGGTGCGACCACATCGAGCGCATGAACACCAATGCTCCACCTTAGAGGGACTTCGAATCTGAGCCTCATGGTCCAAGAAGTGGAGGAAGACGGTATAAAGACCAAATTATCGCGGATCTGGTGGCAGTTATTCGGTGCTGATGAGGTAAGAAGAAGACGCGAAGTCTACAAGCTGTCTGTGGTCCGGAAGGCAAAAATTAATCGACTGAACAGACACGGCCACATCGAGCGCAAGGACATGAATGCTCCACCTAAGAGGAAGGAACCACGAATCCGAGCCTTCCTGGTTCGAGAAGGAGAGGAAGACCAAGTTATCGCGGACCAGGTGAAAGTTATTCCGTGAGAGCTGATGATTTATGGTCACAAGGCCAAATGTAGGTTGCTACCTGGTAGTAGAATGGACCAGTTTTTGAGTCTGAGTTAGTTAGTTAGAACAAGTTGTCAAGGATGTAAGACAGCTTGGTCTTGACAACTGGAAGCAGAGTGCCATGGACCGTCAACGACGAATGCAGCTCAGACTAAGGTTCTTCATGGGTCCCAGGCATGTAAAGCAATTAATGCGCCCAGATGTCACCCATCTCCGCCTAAAACCATTCGTTTTGACCTTCCTGGCAAACTCCTTAGACTCTGCAGGATGACGGTGAAGAATTCTCGCTGAACCACCAAGGTTCGGTAATGAACTCATCGAGATCTTCAAAGAAGTGGTTGTTGCCGTCATGTGCCTTTTTCAACGTCGTTCTGGAAAAGATCATGCCACAACTCACTCGTCTTCCAAAAGTCCATCCTGTTGCTGCGGTTGGTCGTATGCGGACAACATTGACATGATTGGTCGAACCCAGCGAGCCGTCAATGAGGAGTTCGGTGGCATTGCCAAAATGGGTTTATCGGTGAACGAGTTTTTTTTTCTGATCTGGTGTCAGACGCGCCACAGTTGTGCCCCGGACTCGGTTATTGGTGAACGAGTACAAAACGATGTACGATACTGGGCCACAACCTTAGCATAGAGACTTCGCCTATCTCGGCTCTCAAGTAAGCAGTGCGAATGCCATCAGAACCGAGGTTAAACGCAGAAAAACTCTTGTCAGGAGCTGTTTGTTTGGGCTAAAGAGGCAGTTGAGTAGTAGAACTGTCTGTCGAAGGATTAAGCTGACTTCATGTAAGGCATTGGCTATCCCATTCCTGCTGTACGGCGCAGAGACGTGGACATTCTCAAAAGCGGATGAAGAAGTCCTTAGGCTCTTCGAGTGAAAAATTATGCGCGCCAGCTGCCGTCTTTTTTGCGTTCATGGGAATTGAGGCTTAACAGCGACATGCGTCTAAGGATCCAACGCCTAAGGAGAATGGACCATGTCGAGTGCATGAACAACTTGGCTCCGAAGAGTCTTCGACTCCGAAACTGTGGGACAACGCAACAGAGAACGCCCGTGTCTAAGGTGTGCGGACACAAGTGGAGAAGGACATCAGTCAGGACCGCCAGCTCCCTTTGTGGATGTTGAGGTGTAGGATCCTCGTAACTACTACAGAGACGTTCCACTCCGAGACAAAGTTCACCAACAGTAGTCCGTTATCGGATGTGGTGGCGTGCAGGTTGTGTTTCCCGATGATGTCCTTCCTACACAGCTTTGCGTTGAAATCTCCTAAAACGACGTCAAATTGTTTGACGTCGTTTTAGGATATACGGACGTCAACCAATTTGACGTCCGTATTTGGAGACAGCTGCCTCCAGCTGGAGAGGCTTGTTGGTTGAGGCCCAGGTCCAGTCTCAGGGCCCGGCCTTAGCGTTGTTCGGCCTTTTAGTGATAAAATGCATGTTTGACTTTGACACATTGTACCACGAGTCACGCGAGAGCTGTCAGAAAAGCACCCAATTTTTCATTTGAGCTTGACACGACCCACAAATGCCCACTGTTTCATGGGCGATTTCCCTTGTCGCACTCGAGCACCCATTCCCAATGCGCTCTCCGTCGCATTGCCCAGCGCAAGGCACCGCTTTCCGTTTCGTGACAAAATAAAATAAGCGTCTACCGTCGAGGGTACGTTCGGTACGCAACTAAAAAAAAAAATTCCACCTACGAACTCCAGCCGCCCCTCGTAGCATTCTCCTTGACCCTCCCATTAGCTAATTCGCTGCGACAGTCGTGAATCAAAAAAACTTTCCGCTTCTGACGACGCTCGGCGACTAGAGAGGCGACAGCAAAAATAAGTGATGTCTTTTTTTTCATTTCACCTCCAATTGCTACTTGACACGGAATAATTATTTTTAATCGCATCTGGGTGATAATTAGTAGCGTAAGTGTACAGAACATTTTCGTGCACTCACCCTGGTCTCAAGTCCACACGGTCGGGGAGGCAATTTGAGGCAGGTCAAGTAGTCGCCAAGAGACTATTTCGCAAACCACCGAAAGACCAACAATCTCTGATTAGTGGCGAGGTGCTGCACACCGAATTAGTCATCGCGAGCGTGGTGCCTGATAACAGCGATGGATTTCATAATTTGACAACAACGCCGAGCAATCGACTCCGCTGCACACACCCATTCGGTCCGCATTGGCCGTTCGATGTCGGGGCTTTGTGCGCGAAGGTCTTGTATTTATTTGCACCAAATGTGCGAACTGATTGAGAAACAACTCAGCAGCATCGCTCTGTTGGCAAGCAGATGGAAATTTGAACCGATAAACAGTCGACAATCGTCTTGACGACACCATCCGGACGGTGTTTGCTTAGAAGCGACGATAAGTGGCAAGGGCACGCTTGAAATTATCTCTGAAGAACATGAACTCAGCACTTTCTGAGTTTGTACACATGAATGAAATTAATCTCAATTTTCTGATGGGTGTGGAATGCGACGCTTGTTGTGGGTGACTGAGCGATGGGCGGTCTATGCGCCCGGATGATATTCACTGTTTTCTGTTCGCAGACTCGTGGGTGACTGTTGGAGCTCCTAAGTGGCGACTTTAGTTTATGCTGAAAGCTGTCACAAGCTTTGTAATACAATCCACAAAAGCTCGATATAGGAATACAGTGGTGACAAATGGAGTGCTAACATGTGAATTATTTTGGTTTCTGTGAAATTTATATGTTTACGCGTTTCGAAATGCTTTACAACCGAAGCTTTCAATTTTATTTACCGATCATTTGCTTGTTAAACGTGAACATTTAGAGCCTAAAATGAGAATATCTTTGCTGCAAGTATGTGGCTTTATTTTAATTAAGTAATTAGACTTAAAACCCGAGCCAGTGGTAGTTGAATTAAGCGATTCCTTGCCAAAAATTTGTCGCAAACTGTATCCTTGCATCGAACGAAACAAGTGGAAATCAGAAGGGGCCAGGTGTAGTGAATACTACGAGTGTGATAAGTCTTCCTATCCACAGTTTTACATTGTTTTTAACCGTTGTAGCAACATGGGGACGGGCATTGATAATTGTGATGGAAAATTATTCGCAGTCGGCTTTAACCATCCAGTTGCGTTGATTTTGTTTCGATCCTAATATTTTCAGGGGATCTGATCAATCCCAACGATTCTACATGGTCTTCTTTCATGTGCCATGGATCTTCAGTGACCCTTCGAAGAAGTGGGCCTTTCCATGTTCCTTGTTTTGGGCGTCGAAATGACTTTTATGGCTTTTATAGCATCGAAGTCAGATCTCTCATATTTTCAGCGACATGACATGTTTTCAGTAAACTTGTGCCACCACAATGTTGTAGCTGCCCTGAACAAACACGAAGTCACCGTTGTCTGCTTCCTGAACGCGGTCCGGATAGAGGGACTCATCTAGAAGCTGAATCAGATGAGAATCCCCTAAAACCTCATCAGAATAGTCTATAGCTTTCTGCATTCCAGAAGATTCTATGTTCAAGTGGAAGCCAACCAATCCCAAAGCAGGAGTTGCGCAATGGTCGAAGCTGGGACCGATGCTCTTCAACATCTACACGGCAGACACAATCGGCTCCAAACAAACCAGGGAGCTGTTGTCCATTCGCAGATGTCTCACTGACTTATGCCAACTCGAAGTCACCACTAATTGCTAGGCGAAGGGTCTAGATCTAGACAGCGAAATGATGTATTCGTATCAAAGCAAGGAAAATCGATACTTATGTGCTTAAGGAGACCATCCCGAGGTGGATGCAGATTAGCAGTTAAATGTCGGAGCAATAAGGTTGTGCTCCCTAACTGCACGGAAATAACAGCAGACAAGGAGGTCAAGTGTCTTGGCGTTAACTTCACGGAAAGGCTGAAGTTCAACAGCTACTCGAAACTGACTCGTAAGAAGGCCAACCTAGGCTTCCATCGCCACTATCCTTTAATGCGTAAACAAAATGGATTAATCTTGAGGACAAAGCAGCTACTCTACAAGCAGCTAATACGGCCGATCTTTAGACCGGCATGGAGAAGCTCGCATTTCTCGAAAGGAAAATACTGCGAATGCGTGCAGGTGTCACCTTCAACAGGGACTGACGAAAGCGCCACAGCAACAAGAAGCCTCACGACGGAGCACGCATTATCCACTTGCCACTGTACATGTTGATGTTGTTCAGAAGGCAGCTTCTAGACATCAACAATCTTCGGGAACCTGAGAAACACCATCCCCGGACAACGCTTCCTCAACTAACCTCAATCTAAATCTGCTAAGCGAGGAGAACTTGCCAACGACATCTAACAACGAGCTGCATGGCATCTAGCACAGCAGCTATAGCAGTCATCATCGAGGCAATATACACCAGTTGGGTCCCTATTGTTGAGCCAACACCTTAACCCTTACTATTAAGCATAGTTGTAAAATCAAATTGTAAAAAATACTTTTTTTGTTCACAATAAATTCTTAAATCATTTTTATTAGCGCACGTCAAGACTCCCCACAGGACGTCGGCCTGAGAAGTATGAGACGATTGACTTCTTGAAAGCACCTTTTACACAACTTGGCAAGAATCCGATTTAATGGAGCTCCGAAGAGGCCCCAATCGCCAAATTCCACAGATACAATTTAGAAGTCTTCATTTTAACTGCCTGCGACATCTAAGGACGTTGTAATTGATGCAGTAAAGTGGGTTAAAGCAATAAAAAGACAAACAAAATATGATTTCATTAGAAAACCTGCAATTCACCATATTAAACCCAAAATAGAAGGGAAAAGAGTGAGCGGATAAAGAGGACAAAAAAAGAAGGATTTCCGTCACCATCACCTTAGGAAATTGTTAGTAAAGACAGCGAGAATAAGGAAGTTAGTGACAACCGTCTTGAACTACACACACACACCTAAGGCATTGCCAAGGCCTATTATTGGCCAGTCAACTTACCGACATGTGAAAGTGAGGAAAGTTCTGAATCTGTAAATATCGAGAAAAATTATCAGTCCCAAAATGAATACAAAAAGAAATACAATAAATTTGGAATTAGAAATTTTGTTCGTGACGAGATGGTGTTCAAATCTTGAACGACTTCAGTTTAAGAAATAAGTTTTGCGGCACTTATGGCCACGAACTATATTGTGAAAATCAGGTGGAGTGGGCGGAGTATTTGTGTCTGTAGCGACAGCCAAGCTGTGCTTAAGGCCTGGCTCAACCGTTTAAGGACAGTCCAGGAATGCAAGTGATCGGCAGTTTAAATGACTCGTGTAACAACGAGCAACCAAGGGATCACTGGAAATGAGATCGCCGATAAACTTGCTAGTCAAAGATCAGTGGAGGTACTCCTAGACCCGAATCTGTGTTCGGGCTTCCATCGATGGTTGGTCTTCTCGAGAGCACAACCGGATGTGGCATGACTCTGCAGGATGTAGACAAACCAAGCGCATGCTCCCTAACGTCGGTAAGAAATCAGCGGCATTCTTGTTATCGCTTGACAGAAAAGACTGCAGACAACTTACCGGCGTACTAACAGGGCCACGACCACCTAAGTGTTGCGATTAAGCCCTCTGCGACGCCTGTGGAGAAGACGACGACACTGCAGAGCACTTCTTCAGAGCCACTGAGCCTTTGCTCGGATCGGGTGGCAGTTATTTGGGACTGGTGAGGCGAGAGCTGGTGCTGTAGGCTCCTCATCACTAAAGCGTCTGGTGGTATTGCCCCGGAAGACCATGGACATTTCAGGCAATATAAGTTACTGCCTGGTTGTACAATGGACCCGTTCGAGTCTAAGTGCTACAGTGGAAGAACATACGACACTGCTGTGTTAAGGGTCAACTAAAATGCGCATGAGCGAGCATTAGGTAGTGTCAAACGCGCATGAGTAAGTGAGCGAATACACTCACCCCTATGCGGCAACCTATAATGTCGTCCATGAATGATTGCGAGCATTTCGTTAAGCATGTGCAAAACACAAATGTTTCGTTAAGCATGAGCTAGTGCGAAATGAATCGCACCGCGCATATGCGAATGTGACAGATAAAACACAGACAAGAAAAAAAATTTGAAAAATGAGCAAATCAGCTGATATTCTCTTGGTATTCGTACATACATACATAGACATATAATTGAACTCGACATTATTCGGCTGAATGAAACAAAAAATTTTCTGACATATGGACATGCGCGCAGCTGCGAATTATGGGTAGACATGATTTTTTTGCAAACATGACGAAACATTTAGTTGAAATTTGACACTAGCTCATGCTCGCTCATGCGCATTATAGTTGAGCCTTTAAATGAAGGTAACCTAATCCACTCCGCCGATAGCTAGGTGACAATCACAGCTTTAGCGTCGGCTACACAATCTTCGACAGTTGGCAGGTAATCTAGAAGAAACATCAGCGGAGTGTCCTTGGTAACTCTGCCGGTTACCGGAACACATTGGTATCCAAGCGGTCTTTCCAAAGAAGTCTCTGAACTGGGGAAACCTCTAATTTTGGAGGAGGAAGCCCCGGGTGAAGCCAAATCAACTGCTAGCACCATGTGGCCGGGAAGAATAAATCATCATTAATGGTCAGCTTAAATCGCAAGAATTTAAGCACTCTTGTGGAGTCTCTATTGACCACTGTGGGGCCACTATCACACTTGGTACCCCTCCCTACTCGACATCTGCTCTGTAAGTGCTTCAGGGGAAACACTTCTTTGTAGAGCTGAAAGGTTTCAATCGGATCCAACTGAAATGCGCCCCGAGATGTGAATCTGGATGGTTTTAGATAAGGAAGGTCTCACCATCGGACCCACCTTCTTGGCGAAAGTGAGTCGTGGCTGTAGATTGCCTTGGCGGCCATCAAATTGAATGATTTCTTCTTGCTTTGATATGGGAAAACAATTGAAGTCCACACTATTTCCAGTGAAAGGCTGAAGTTTTCACTAGCAGGTGGATGAAATTAAGGCTTGAAAAAGGGTCTTCGACTGAGAGTCAAGGTTCCGTGGAATTGAGAACGATTGCTTCCAACTTGTGTCAAATTCGAGACAGAGGCTTGTTGGTTAAATGACTAAACTCATCCGGACTGCAGTGCCATAGGAGAAGAAGACGCGGAATCCTCTTATGGCTCAAAGGCTGAGTTGGATTTTGGGTAGATCTAGCTTTCATTTTGATTTTGCGTCCGTTTGCGAATCATAATAAGATGGGTAGCGCTACAGTTCGAGGTGAACATGGTCTAGCAGCCACCACTCGTATTGTACGTCCTATTGCTTCCTCAGGGACGTGTTGTACTCTGAAAGGCGACCTTTGAGAACAGTTTTCTAGACACTTACACACTCTGAGCATTGTCAGTGACTCAAGAGAGGTGGAGTCGTGGGATGGGAAAGGTGCATGTATCAGGAACTTAAACTGACACCCAGTCTAGGAGGATACTCATCTACCCACTTCATTACGGCGGTCACACATGAGACCCTCCAAGGTTCCTCTAAAATGCTTCATAATTTACAAATTCTATGATATCGATGCGCAATGCTAATTTCTTATCAGTGCTAGGGAAGTTCACAAGCAACTCCTCCTCGTAGCCGCGTATTGACTTCGGAAGTGTGTAAATCACAAGACGCCCATCACTAAGAATGAGTTGATTATTGCTGCCTTACAGGAAATTGAGGAGTGTCGTCGCATGATTGAACATCGACAGCAGGCGTGATCGTCGGCAGATTCGTTGGCAAATACAAACTGATTGAAGTGTAACACCAGGCGCCAGGGAATTTATCAAGTTTTAGTCTTGAAGTAATTCCACTGACGTATTTTTAGTTTCATCCCGAAGGTAGGCAAGGGAATTTGTTGCCTATTTTCTATACCCAACTAAGGAGAAGGTGTGTGTCCAGGGCGAGTGCGTGAGTAAGCCCATTTGGTTCAGAACTTTGAAGGAGAAAACGTTGGAGAGTTTTCTGTTCAGTGAAATCGAGGCGACGAGGTTTGTGTCTGAGACACACGAGTGCTTGGCTTTTGTTCCCTCTGCATGTGCCTTGACTAAATCACGCAATTTCACGATTTTCGTATAAATTGACCGTTGAGTGGGATAAACAAGTGGATTCCGTTGGTATAAATAAAATAAGTACCCATTTTCAATTCAAAAAAACAAGAGTGGGTGTTTTTTAGTCTAAATTCATTTTCAACCCTCTCACGGATGATCCCAAGTTGATGGTGATTTTTCACGTCACAGATACAACACGCGTAATCGCTTGGCCAACGCACACAAAACCATCAGTGTTCAGTTTTCGGATTTCGAGAGTTCAAATTGAATTCATTAAGGATTGAGGAGCGCGCAATTTAGACAACGATCAACACGCTCCTACGAAATCTTCTGTTAATCCATCTCAATTGAAGAGAATCAAGAAATACAAGAAAGGAAAAAAAAACAGCAAAATTGCCACGATTTTTCGTGAAATTAAACTAAACTCGAGACAATTTTCTTATTACGCATACCCTCGTGCACACAGAAAAGCACATATGCTCTTGATTTGTGTTATTTTTTTCCGGTTGCGTGTGTGTTTTCTTTTTTTTTTTGCGATATCATGCGAAAGAAAGGAACGCGTTTCATTTGCTAGATACGATACGACACAATAATAGTTGAACATCAAATGTTGTGTTCATCTGTTGTAGATGGTGTTGGCAAGATCACAAGGCCAGAGGGGCACTTGTAAGTCGTACCCGTTGTATCTGAATGTTAACAGTGGTATTTTGTCGAACACATCGCTTACCAGTATCGTTCACTGTTCCCTGAGTATTATCATTGTTGTCTACGTCACTGCCATCGCCAAGTGCTGAAAGAAAAAAGAAGAGAAAAACACACAAAATTAATACAAAGAATAGTTGTTGTTGAATAGGTGCACAAATGCATAAATGAATCAATTATCGAATGTGATTCGTTTGAGATAAGCAATTAATCGATTGGGGTTTATTTTCTTTTATTTTTTTGCATAATTTTCCATCGGCCATTGCACGCCAGTGTTCTGAGGAATAGGTCTGGCGACAAGTCGCTTCCCAAGGTTGTCTACGGACGGACGTTTATCTGTGCCGAGTTGCGAAAGAGTCTTGTTGAGATATGCTTTTATCAGAACGCGGTTGTTGGTTTTGCAAATGAAGAGGACTGGTAGCGTACTGGGGGGGAAGTACAAGCTGGTACTTTAGATATGAGGAAACGACTGCGAGAACATCATTCTACAGCGTCCTCTTATGATAACATCAACAACTGGGTCAAGGACCTACGATCTATGCAGCTCTCAAATGTCCGCAGCTTCGGTAGAGCTGTTTTCGATTGGTTTCATTTCGCATCACTGGCAGCTCTGACGTGCTTAGGAGATTGACAGAAACTCAGCATGCTAGAGAAATGGATTGACTAAGGCCTGAACAACGTTGGCAATTAGGATCGCACCAAAACTATCTAAGTCGCAGCACAATTAAGCATTTAACTGGAAGTCCACCCCAACAGCCACACTTTCGATGGTTAGAATATCAACTCCATAGGCCCCGTCCACCAAAAAGGATAGGATTGAACCAAAAGTGAGCGATGAGACCACCATACCCTGAGTACGATCCAAGATTCACCTCAAAAATCGTCAAGTACGGTGACGGGAGCCTACTGTTGTGCGCTGCTAATACAAAATTGCTGACATTATCTACCAACAGCAATACAAATGTATTTTGGGTAGACATTTGGAGGCACACACCGATGGACACCGATGCCCGTTTTATGGACAATGGCTCAAAGCTCTCTTCGAGGCTTGTGAAAAAAATGTCCTATAAGAGCCTGTCTATCGTTCTCTATGCACCCTTTTGCATCACACATATTCTCTAGGCCGGCCCGTCGAAGACCGCACATGGTCCCCTACCCGGAAAATCAACTATTGACCACTTAGTGAGTTTTAAATCAATATGGACCAAAGGTGATTTCTTAAGCGTTTGCTTTTTAATTGCCAAAAAATATAACAAGATTATTGCAAAAGTGCATATAATTCTAGCATGACTTGATAGATCAATGCCTGCCATTTACTCTTCAATGATTATTTCTGTTAAATGTTGACGACGACTACATTTTAAGTGGTCCATAAGGAGAGTCCAATTTTGAGTGATTTTTTCGAACACATTGAGTGGTATCTCGCTATTAACACATATAATGTTGTCTTTTCAGGGTGAGATTGACGGTGATTAGTCTGCAGAGATGAGTGATCTGACGAATCCTCACAAAAATAGCTTAAAGACGTCAAATAACACGCCGGACAAATGCAGTGGGGTCCAAAACCGAACTCATTTTCGACTCATTCATCGACTCGAGTGCCGTGTGCCATGTAGCGCCTTACTGGCCAGGCACAGGTTTGTCCCGAGCTTGAACAGAGGAGGTCCAAGGGTTCAAGGGAACGTCAACAAAGTGAAAACCGGAAACAATCTGCAATAAAGTCTAAACTTTGTGGCCCGTAGCGCCGTCTTGATGGAACCACATGACGATCAGGTTCAGCTCGTGCATTTTTGGGCTCGAAATCATTGAACGATAGGGACGCCTTTGACGGTAACGTTGTTTTGACAGCCAAATCACGATCTTTGTTACCACTGACGGATACAGCAGCAACATTTTCCCCTGTACGCGGTCTACGCATACGGGTAAGTGCGTGCAATTCGTGCAAAATTCGATTATAAGGGTTGAAGCACGTACAAGGCATTAAGGATTTACACACGTTCAAGAGCAACGACAAGGGTGGGTTTTCGCAGAAGGCTTATTTGTGACATTTGTGATCTGCATATTGAATGTATGAGGCTGTGCGAGATCCATTGTTATTTTTACATTTTTTCCAACAAGTACTCATACCAACTTAGTGTTACTTTCTCGAGTTTAGAGACATCATGTCCAGGGCCACAGATGACGGTTATGAAAATGCAAGTAACTCGTGCTGATAGATCGAATGGACACCAATGCTCCGGCCCGGAAAGTCTTCGACTCCAACTCCGAGGGACAACGCGTTAAGGGAAGACCACGGCTCCGGTGGCGTACGCAGCTGGAAAGGGCCTCAATCAGTTGTACGTGCGGAGCTAGAAGCAACTACCACCAGATCGTACTAGATGGAGAGTCATGTTGGCTGAGGCCCACGTCCACCCCGGACTGTAGCGCCAGCCAAAGTCCCTTTTAATCGTGTTAAAACCTTACGGATTGCCATAATCTCCGCTTGAAAAACATTGTAGTGATCTGAAAGCCCGTTCTCTAATCGCCTCTCCATCCATTCACACTTCAGCTGTTTGTAGTTCAAGGAGGGACTGGATAACTGATAGATGTTCCTCTCGTGAAAGGTACTTGGTTCCCTCTTGTACAAACCCACCAAAGACCTCAAGACAGGATGTAGCCACTGACTCACAGCCCACTGCTTTTCTCGATTAACCTAGAACCACTAAATTACACCGGCCTCACGGACTTATCGACATGTAGTCACTATCAAAAAGTGCCTATCAGTCGATCGGAGGAAACAATATCGTTCGCCACGACCAGGTGACCATTCACAAGACGAACTTATCAGTTCGATTTCCACGATAAAATCCAGTCACACCTGGACATAGTCCAATCAAGGGAATACCTCAAAAAAAAAAAAAAAACATCTCCCGACACATCCCGACACGCGATCTGTCATCAGCGCCTGGCCGCCTGTCATACGAAGGATGACAGAACTGCGAACGTCTTAACACAAGCACACACAAGAAGAAAAAAAAGCCAAAAACAAACAAACATCGACCTTGTCTCCGAATCTCGACGAGCTACAGATGTACGTACACCTACTGCTCAACCTTAATCCACTATCAAGTGGCACCAATCTTGTTTGATTTTACTTTGTTGTTGTCGGTGTTTTATCGTTGGGCTTGTTTCAACAAGTGTAGAGAACCCAGAGCAAACAGAACAGTGGTTGACAGCTAAAGCCGGTACGTTGAGTCGATTGGCAATTCGGGGAAAATCCCTTAAGACCGGCTGCAGGTGATAAGGCGGACAGGTTTTTTTTTTTCTGTTCACTTGTCACAGCGGACAGCCCTCTGACTTTGATCTTTGTCACGATAGGCTTCAGATACATGTCGGTCGGTGGCATTCATATTTACGAGTATCGCCGATACGGGCTGAATCTGGTTCGGTGTTGTTCGAAATGATAATCGGTGTGCACAGTGTTTGCATTATAAATTAGACCGACTGTGACGGGGGGTGGGGGTGGGTGGTGATGTTGTTGATTCAGTCCGGGGAGTCCCAAGCACGTTGCGCTGTGAGTTATTCAATCTGCGAGCGGAGTGCATGCCAAATGAAGGATTAGAAGAGGGCTGGTGAAATGCATTAGATTGACATGAAGGTCCGCGTACGTTGACATGAGACTCCACGTAGAGTGGTGGCGGATTCGAATATGCAATAGGATGTGCCTTGCGATGCGAATTTTGAAACATGCCCAAAGCTGCGACTCGTTTAGGGTCTGCGACTGAGCATTAGCTGCCTGCCGTGGACCGTTCTAGGCATGCTTCTTGGAACAAGTCGTCGATAACTTGGTCGTCGTCGACGGGTTTTTGCATTCTAAATAGATTTATACATACGCCGACAGCACCGGTATTGAAGGGAAACCCAACGAAACTTAACGAAACTTAACGGAACTTAACGAAACTTAACGAAACTTAACGACACCTAACGAAACCTAACGAAAACTAACGAAACTAAACAAAACTAATTTAAACTATTTTAAACTGAGCGAAATGTTTGCTATGGTCACAGTATATCATTTTTGTGTATTCGCTCGTTTCGTTTGTTGCAGTTGACATAAGCCTCCGGAAGCTTAGACGTCTTTTAGAACGTCTAAGTGGCACAGGTATGTCCCGAACTTGAACAGAGGAAGTCGAAGATGTATACATGTCCAAGGCAACGCCTATCAACAGAGAGCGGCTACAGTCAGATTGGAGAGACTAGTTGAATGAATGCAGAAACACTCTGCAATAAGGCAAAAACACAACCCACTACCGCCATTCTGTGTTTCAGTGTTGTTCATTTGAGTGCGACTTGAGTGCAGTTACGATATCAAGTTGCCTGATCAAAGTCTAAGTACGTCACTTCAGTTCAGCTTCATGGCGCCGTGCTGGTGATAACAACCGTCTGTCACATAATTTGCCAATTATCGGAGAATATATTTTCCTATAATTGGTTATCAGACGACATTAGTGATATCGGTTCATTTATTCAAACATTCCATTGCCTCACGTTGCCGCAGCTTAGTCATCCACCCTTCAGACTGTGGTAATTCATCACGTTGAAGTGCTGTTGTTAATTGACCTTGTCATGGTGGGATAGTCAGGTAATCAAATCGGAAACATCTAGTTGACCGAGTCATCAAATTTATTGCACATGAAGGGAAATCTTTTGATGGCAATGACAAGCCCAACACCGGCAAGCTCTGAACGAAGCTACCGCATCAGTGAAGCAACTTAAGTGACAATAGTTGTATTTCACACACAAACGATGTCAAATATCGTTCGCGCTGCCAGACTACCGTTTTGATGGTGAAGTCAACACGACAAGCACTGTTTTAAGTTATTTTACCTTGCCGACGGTTCTTAGTGAATCTAGATGCGTGGAGGTGCTAAATGATTAGTCTAACAAAAGATCATAGTGTCACCGCAAATTCTCTGAAAACAGAAAAACCATCCAGAGATGCTAAGCTTGCTTCCTTACTTCAACGTTATGCAGAAATCTTAAGTCTAAGAATTCATTGACCAAGAATATGATTCTAAAGCAGCTTAGTCGTTGCTAGGACTTCGGTTGCGAAACAAAAATGAAAGACGAGTTTCAACTCGTGCTCTCCGAAAGTTGTTTGGGAAATTAAGCTGGGGCCGATTATAAAAGAACACAATGTTGTATGAATGGTTAGAAGTGAAGGTCAACCACAATTGCCTAAGTAAGTATCGTCAAATTGAATTGCTTCTGGGAAAAAATAAAAATGTCATTTATGTACGTTGAGGGTGATTGATTTCAGGTCCAATTAAGGAAACAAAGATGAACGAAAATTAACGAAACCCAACGAAACTTAACGAAACTTAACGAAGCTTAACGAAACCTAACGAAACTAAACAAAACTCAATTTAATTGATCGAAGTGTTTGCTATGGCCACAGTATACAATGTTTGTTCATTCTCTCCTTTGTTGCAGTTGACCAAAGCCTCCTATGTTATAAATTCATATCCCCACAATCTTCCGTTGATTAAAAATCATCAATTCAGATCTTTCCGTCACCGATCACCATACAAAAATAATGATAAAAAATCTTCCACTCAAATAACACGACTTTAACGTCGCTTATTTGTTTCAAACCCACCATCAGTGGAACGTGACCGAACAATTCGCACTGAAAATAGACACTCTAAGTGGGACCGTCAATACGAAAATATTCCATTCGTCGAAAATAGGAAACAATATCTATAAATAGGGTTCTTAACAGCCATTCAGCAGGGCTTAAGTGGCAATACGTGTTTACTGCTTGTCATAATCGCAACGGAATGCAATACAAGAGTAAATCAGCAACCTTTGGGTCATCTTCTCGATGGAACATCATGAGCTCGGCTTAAGGTTGTGTGCACCTGGTCTCGAACAAACGAAAATAAAATAATTAAGTGTAAGTGTATTAATTAAATTTGGCGATGGAAAAAATAAAAAAATTAACACCGATATCAGACAAGGTTGTCAATTTAGCGTGGCTCCGCTATACAGCGGCTTTTAACTGATATTCATTTGAAGATCGACTGTGTAGTTATAGGCAGAGAATAACAGCATTTAACTAAACAAGAAACTGCCTTTGAATATGACGTCAAGTTGACGTTAGGCTGTTTGGGCACATTAAACATCGAAACGATTGCACCGATTCTTGTGACATTTTGACACTGTGTTGGGATTGATTAGGGATCGGTTGTAAGGTATATAGCTACTCCTTCTTCCTCATATAGAGACTTCAGTCCTTGGTGGAGCTGGGCTTAATTTATCTCTAGTTTTGGTCTATTATTCTCCCACAAAATTCGCACAATCCAGCAAGTATTCGACACAGAATTATGATCCTCATGAAATGTTTGTGGAATCTTCTGGACACCTTAAAGTCAAACTAAATACTTTTTTTTGATCCGCTAATTGATCAAAGAGTCCACTTTAGACCGAGCTCGGGCCAAGCTAAAAATAAAGCTGACAAGTGACAAGGAAAGAGTAATGGCCGCACCACTGTGTCACGTAAGCACACAGAGGCTGGTTCTAATTAACCATTCTATCATTTCTAGTCTCTCTTAACAACAAAGTTGGTGGCGCTATAGTTCGGGGCATACTTGAGCCTCGAGTCTAGAGCAACAACTGCCGTGTTGCGTCTCATTGATTTCTGACAAGTGGAGGAAACACACACTTTTATAGAAACAACGAAGTTTAAGAAGCTTTTTCCAGGCAAACATTATCTGTGGATCGAGGGAGATGAAGCATGAATAATAAATGTGGTCCCAATTGAACGTAAATACCCAACGAATAGATCGACGGAAATACCCACTAGCCCCGAGGTACATCCTACAGGTCCCTTTATCGCCCTAATCCGTTCCTGTTTGGGTTTCGTTTGAAAACATTTCCACCGATATTCGCTTCTGTGTCCACAATGCTTATACGTCCCAAAATATGCTGCTGTTCTGTGGATGCAGACTATAGTCTGTGGTCTGTGCATCTTTTAAGGCCACACACAAACTACAACAAAGTCCATTTTCAGAACCTTTCATTTTAAATGATTAAAGGCGTTACAAACCTTTACAGTCGGACTGAGTTCAGGTCCCTACAGGACGTGTTGGAAACGAAAAAGTACATGGGAATGGGAATGGGAGTCGTGCTACACTCACTCGACACCCAAATATCATATGATCATTATATTTATATGATCTTTTACAGCACTCGTCGCTAGTCCTTCTTCTGGTGGACTATACTCATCCGCTCGTTCAGACCGGACGCCCTTACAATCACCTGATGCCGATCCTTTCAAGCATCCCACGTGGCAGTTTTCTATTCATTTTCGCCCAATTCCTGCTACTGCCACATAAGCTTTTGGGGTTTATCCCTTCAAAGAGGGCTTAACGCTCCTTTTGCTCTTGACAGATTGCGAAAGAAAATCAAGATTGAATTGAAAGAAGTAGCAAATGGGAAAAAATACCCTTCTGTAACATAAGAAGGTCTAGCTAGTATATTTTATTTTTATTACACTTCAAGATAGACACGCTATCAGCACGCTGGCAGGTGTTTCAACACGACATTCGCTAAGACGCAGTTACACGACGACACGACGGTGAGAACAATCTAGCTGAACATGTTTCGTAACACATTCTGAACAGAGTCTGTAAGCCCTTTTCTGCTACGCAGATTCGAATTTATGAATTTGTTCCAATTTCCTCAACTTAGTCAATCGAATGGATTTAATCATGCTCTAAAAGCAGACAAAAGAACATTGGCTAACCGGTTAGACGAGTCCCTCGTAAGTGTGTCCGATCAGACGGTTGGTAGGATCACTAATCACTTTCGGCTGATATCCGTTGTAGACGGCGCGCATTGGCAGAGGAATGGACGACGGGCGATGATAGGGTATAATTAGATTTTTTAGTGGTCTTTGACTTGTGCTTAATGACACGTGCTAAATGGAAATGTAGACCAAAATATACTCTAGGTGTGGTTTTCGATCAATGAAGAAATTGAGAACCATCAATAAATGGGATCAACAATTCAAAAAACAGCTAATTTCTCAAGCATTGCAATTCGGAGTCGTCATAAATCTGACGATCCTGTCAGTGTTATAGGAGTGTTGATGCTGTAGAAAATAGGATCAGGTTCCCCTAAGGTTGTAGGGCTTTCTCTTTATGCACAAGCGCATCAACATCGTTGGAGCAGCATCCAACAGCACTCTTACAGATGGAGTGACCTAAATTTTCATGCCGACTTGGAGAATTTGACGAAGCATTGTCAGTGACTCGAGATAGATGATATACGAAAGAGTTCCGTGTCGAAAAAGGAACTTTAACATCCAGCGGAGGAGTGGACGCATACATAGCTCCAGCAGACAATCGACAGGTGATACTTTCTGCGTCCATGAGGAAAAATGTGTAACATGACTTCTTCAACATCGTTCAGGGGACGATCGTGAAAAACTTACAGGCCAACACTGGAGGCATGATCTTCCGGAAGTCGGCACAACCTAGCATAAGCGACAGTTGACAATGATATGATTGGCAGGATACAGTGAGTCAATGAGACATTTGCTGGCATTCAGACGGAAGCGGTGAATAAGGAAAAAATGAAGTACTATTTGGAAGAATATTGAATGAATGATTGTTTATAAAATATTAGGAAGTAGTTATTCACAAAGTAATTAAAGTCTTGATACAGAGTTAAGCTCAGCTCAGCAAATAGGACAGCACGCAACTCTTTCTGTTCAACGACTTAGTGCAACTCCTTCTACTGATGTTGCCTTATTCTATAGGGGTTGCAATCTTGCTGCAACGTATAGTCTGTACAGGCAACATAGACGTCGTGGACAGCACGCCACCATGGGCAGCTATAATTTCGAGGCTGCCAAGAACTTCTTCTACCTCGGCTCTGCAGTTAACAGTACACACAACGTCAGTACCGAGATCAAAACGCAGAACAACACGTCAATCGCTGTTTAATTGGCTCAAGAGGCAATTGACTAATTAACCCTTCTCCCAAAGGCTCAAGCTGACATTATATAAAGCATTGATCATCTCAGTACTGCTGTACTGCTCAGAGGACTGGAGTTAAATGCGGATGAAGAGGCCCTTGGACTCTTCGAAAGAAGTCCTGTGTGTGATTTTTGGTTATTTTGGCGTTGATGGCATTTGGAGGAGAAGTTTCAACCGCGAACTTGAAGAGCTGCACATCGACATGAGCCTAGACATGCGTCGACGGATTCAACGCCTAAGGTGGCTTGGGCATGTAGAGAGCATGGAAAACATGGCTCCAGTCCAAAGAGTCTTCGACTCCGAACCTGTGAATCTGTCAAACAATGCAACAGAAGGACCTCAATCAACTTGGTGCGGCAGCTGGTACTAGCCGGAGAGGCTTGGTGGTTGAGACCCAGACCCGCCATGGCATCTGGACTGTCGCGAAACACAAATAAGAAGGTGACTATAGATGGAGGTTCGATCATGGTGGACATCAATCGAGAAACGTCATTATCCAAGTGTGACTTTTAATCCTGTTGTGAGATTCAAATTGGAAACGACGGGTCAGGCTAGTCAAAGAATGACACGTCAAATGTCAAGGAACTCTTGTAGCCGTGAGATGAAAAACCTTTCGACTTGGCCAGACTTTTCGTCGAAGCTGCACTGGTATAAATAGCAGCCACAGAAACTGTGGCCCACTTCAGTTCAATTCTGACAATGTTGCTTGCCGTCAAATGCTCACTAAGCTGAGTCCATAACCTCAGAGGTATCTGTTGTCACTTACGAGATGAGATCTAGTTCACACTTCCAATCAGAATCTCCTCAACAATCTACAACCACCCCCAATTCCACCTGAGCAAACAGCCTAGCAGTAACTCCCTGAATGAGCATGAATCATAATCATAATCGTATGAAAATTCGCCCCACGGAGTGTGAAATGATTTGCATAAAGCATATTCTCTCACGACAGTGCTAAATATTCACTCAACAGCTCCAACCTTTTTCCTGTTTATTACCGCTGTTAACCAGAATATCTGGTTTCCAGGCAGGATAGTTTTAAGCTACACATTATAACGAGCTTCAGATGGGCAGCCGATAAGTGCTCACTGTTTTGGTTTGCATAAGCGCGTGATCATCTTTGGCCACATGGTGTGGTGTATCACAACTACGCTCGGTTGGGGGTGGAGATTGGGAAAGACAAACATGAATGAATGTTATCGTTTCTCGCTTTTGACACTTGACACCAGAGATGGAGTGCAAGCAGAGGTGCAATTGAGTGGACTACTGGAGGCATTGAGGGACATTTTTGGGATTGAAACATGGTTCAGGCTTGCTGATGTATGTGCAACTGCTCCACCTTCTCTGCGGATTGGATGCGATTCTTGATTTTGGACAATATCTGCGCCTTTTCCGCTTGAAGGCAACGGACGGTTTGTTCGCAGATTGGGCAACTCCGTTTGTTCGTCAGAGGATTGTTCAACAGGTGGCCGCCATGGCGTAGTGGGTACGGCTCTATTCTCAACAGGGACAACTGTCATGTTACACGGAGTCTCACGAGTAAAGGCTCTTCAAACTGCGCCCTTCAGGGTTGGCACAAAAGCTGTACGTCTCCTCCACTCGTGAGAGAACGATTCCACAGCACCAGTGGTTTCTATAGGAGCTAGAGACAGGTCCACACAGGACTGTAAGGCCGCATATATTATTGTTAGGTGTACTTGACAGTGTAAATTCGAATTCAATGCCATGTCGATTGCTACACTTTGTCGACTTAAATGCACAAGTGTGTAATTAATTAGAGGTGAATACACGGGTACACATTTATGCTGTGTATAGGCTTGTGCTTAAGCTAGATCCCTTATGAAAGTCCTTCAAATCTTTGAATGTCCCAAAGGCTCGTACACAAATGGCTTAATTTTCTTATGGATTGTGGTAAATTGAAGGTAAGTCTCATATATAAATGCCACTAGTGCTAGGTGTTACGACGCCCAACTTGTGGTAAGCACTTGGTTGCGCGAGCGTCATCATCAGAGGCTATATTCTGGTAATACGAGTAGTCAGGAACCCCCGCAACTCGACAGCGGTTTCAACCTAAGCCCAGAGTCGCGTTATGGAGAAAAAATGTTTAATGGCGTTTATCATGCCTAGAGTACGAGATGTGATGTCTACGAGGCGTGAATGGTATAGGATTCAAATCGATGTGGAGTTGCACCACACTTCAAGCAGCCCAAAGATAGGCAAGAAGTCTTAGATCGGCCTCGCATCTTAGCAACGTGGAGGAACTGCCCATAAAACGTGTACTCAGATGGTACTTGAGCTTGGGTCCAACTTAAGCTTCTGTTCAGCGCTTCTGGACCCCTTGGGTGGATAGACCTCGAAGCAGGTACAAGCCATAATGGTAGGAGATAACGTTAATGCAAGCACTCACTTGTTATATATACAGGGTGCACGATCTAGTGGTTTTTATCGAATCATAGGTTATTTTGACACTGACAGCTGTTTCCCGCTGGAAATCTAGACAGAAAATCAGTAGGAACGGAATGGGTTGCTTTTCGCTTGAACAACGTCGAAATATTGGAATTTTTTTTTTAAAATGCGTGCTTTGTAGCCCACGGAGTGAAAAGAGGAAGACTTGTTCGAAATGTACCACTCACCGCGACGGCTATACGTAAGTCTGTGCAAAAAGTTCGTGAGACTGATATGCTATAGTCCCCGTCGCCGTACGGTGCTCACTGATGAGAATGTGGCTGCTGTGGCCGATAGTGTGAGACCCAATTCAAGAACATCAATTCGCCATCGATCTCAAAAGAGCCACGTTAAGGACTTTTTTTGTTCACTAAAATTGAGGACATGGATCTAGACGACCTCTGGTTCAAGCAGTATAGCACGCCATTCCACACAGCCCATGCCACAATCGATCTTTTGCGAACCAAATTCCCAAAACGTGCCATCAGTCGTCTTAGCGATGTCAATTGGCCGCATCGGAGCTGCAATTTTACCCCTTTGGACCTTTTTTTCTGAGGAAGCAATAATCCGCAAATGATTCAAGCACTTAAGGCAAATATCATCCAACCAATCTGTGAGCTACAGTAGGAAAGCATCAACAGGGTCTTGGAAAATTGGTTGGGGTCACAGAGTAGAGGAATTCACTTGAACGACGTTGTATTTCACAATTAATTGGAATGTTTGTTCTTACTAATAAAGCTAAACCACATGGAGAAAATTTAATTTTGTTCATTTTATTGCATTTTTAAGAAGAAACTTGTATTTGGCCCACTCTGTACGTGTAAGTGTATCGCATTTGGGCGACGAAGTGCACCCGTGTAAGTATACAAATACACGTGAAATCGATTTTATTATTTTTTGTCGTCCAATTATATAATTAAATTAAATTAAACTGATGACTGGCGAACATAGATAGAAAGACTTCTTGGCAAAAAATACATGACGAATAAACTCACCCCGTATGAAGACAATATCACTAGTTGTTGATGTTGATGTTGTTACATTGCTGCTTATGGTGATTTCTCCGATTTGAAGTTTTTCCAAAACAATTCCAAGAATTGCCTTCAATTTCATATTGACGACAGAACAGAACAACGAGTGAAGGGCTTAAATTTGACGTCGAAAAGAAAGAAACCAGAAAAACCCAAACGTTCGATACACAATTTTCACTTCAGTCAAACACAATTGCCGGTTGAATCCTTTCACAAATTGGCCACATTAACAGCGACTAATCACTCACGATAACCTTTTTTCTGATGATTACTACGCAGAATTTATCGACATGTGCCTCCTGGCTGTGATTTCGAAATATCGTCTATCAATCATTTATCGTTTGGAATTTATTTCGATTTTATTTCTGTTGTGGATTGAACTCCTTTGAAATACAAATTCTTTTTATTTTTCTTTACCTAAAGATAAGATATCGAAATTATTTTATTTCTTCTAAATAATTCAGGTTGAACAAAAAATAAAAAACCGAACGAAATGAGTCTATCTCACGAGTGCACTTAAAAATACCGCGGATCTTGAAATTCTGTCAAAAAAAAAAAAAAAAATAACACTGACCGCTGACGAAATTGGTAGTAGTTGTCACAGATAAACGGTTGACTTCGAGATAAAAACGTTGATTGATTGCGAAAGTCATAGGGTATGACGTCGGCGTTAAGTATCTGTAAACGATGCAAAACAGAGATTACACCGAGCACATGCGTAAGCTCTTGGGGGGGAAAGTTTCGTGGGTTAATGATGGATCAGCGGGACTGTGGTTTTAATTAGCTTATCTCGTTTTTATTTTAGCCTCGCTCGTATGCTGGATACGAGAGACAGTACATGGGAAGCGATTAACGATTCAGCAGATAGGGTTACATTGAAACAATTTGTAAGTTCTCTGATTAGACAAAAACCGATCAATTTGAGTCGCTTCAATGTGCGTTGTTTCAGGGCTGCGTTGTTTTAAAACCTCAACGTTTTGGATTGCGTCGTTTTCTTTTGTATGCTTCTGAAGGGGACTCCGATTTTATTTTCTGTTACGCCGTCTAGGAAGAGCAACGACTCAATTTGGGTTGTTTTTCTCGGTCGAATTTAATTACGACATCAGGCAGAGGACTGAAATTAGGTTTAGTTTATCAAAATTTCATTGACAGCTTCTTAAGCAAGGGATGCTCTGAGTAGAGATTAGAATATACCCGAGGTACTGCACATGTCTGTCGTAAGAGGCGACTAAAGGACAACACAAAAATTCAGTGAATCTGGACAAAGGAATTATTACCTCATATCCAACATTACTGAAACCCCACACTCTTTGGAGTCAGGCTCTACGGATTGTGGGGGGAATCATTTATTACGTGTACTTAGCTATTTTCTGACAGTCGATGAAGGCTCAGAAATATCGATTCCGGGCCGGTCAGCTTAATTGGGGATAGCTAGAGAGTCAACCCGGGATTTGGGCTTAGATCAGTATAAGATTGTATAGACGCAAGAATTGAAGCCGAGTGACCATAGGCAACGCCGTGAGTTCCCTTAGGGGGTTGTTGGAAATATTGACTGAACATCCGGATTTTGGCCAAAAAATCATCCTCTCCGACGAGGTGCACTTTTGGCTCAGCGGCTAGGTAAGTAGGTAGAAGTGGTGGTTCATTAAGAACCTAAATAGCACTGCGTGCGGTTTTAATGCCACTGCTCTGATATACTTAAATTGATGAGTGTCATTGAGAAGTGTTATTGAGATGTCCCTAAAGCCACACTCACTCTACCAAGCGCTAGCTGTCTGGCTCTAGCAAGTGCCAGGGCTCAGCGGCTATGTCTATAAGCAAAATTTGCATCACTGGAGGGGGCTAAATCCACAAAGATTGCCTGTTTGGTGCGGTTTTTGGCATGGTGGCAGCAGCGCATTCTATTTCCTTCGAAATAAGGAAGGAACAACGTCAATGGTCACATTTTGAAATCGACTTTCTCTCGCCAGACCTCGAAAACATATATTCAAGCTGCGGTTTCAACAAGACGTTCAAGCAACGCAACGCTCACAGTTGTGAAGGAACAATTTGTCGGCTGGTTCATCGCACGGTAAGCGTGCATTAATTGGCCGCCACGACGTGACACCCTCGATTATTTGCTCTGTAAGCCGGGTAAAGGCCTTAGTTTACGCTAAGAAGCCAACCATTTAGAACTCGAGACCAACTTTCTAGACGGTACTGCCGGAATCACACAGCAGGACCTCGTCATCAAACATTGGTCTGATCATTTGAAGATCTACCAGCCTAGCCGAGGCGGCCATTTGAATGATGTGCTATACCACACATAATGACATGAATGTAGCTTCGAAATAAAGCCAAATTCAACTAAATATCTCCCACCGTTGTTCTTTTATTTAAATTTACTTTCATATCGTTCTTATCTGGTCACTCTTTAAATATTAGTAAAACCTCTGGTGGGTAACTGACGATCCTTCAGTGTAGGCGTCATGGCACCCTTTAGTTAATGGCCAAAATCTGCACTCAATGCCAAATTGTTAGTCTAAACCATGTGATGCCAACATTCTGAGCATCCGATTCCACTCATGTCAACACAGTCGCGTGCAAAAATGCTTCATTTTAAGCATATTTCGTTTCGAGATCGTTTCTTTCATAAAATCATTGCTTTTATCTCCGCTTTTTGCTTCTGTCAACTGATAACCCACCTATCTCAGTCAACAAGGTCTTTATGAACGCCGATCATGGTTACTTCGTGCCCTTTAAACGAAGAGGCGCAATTCACGGACAAAATAACTGCTGGCAGCACTTTCAGATATTGCGCAGAATGTCTCTTATCGCGAGTCAATCACACAAACTTGAACCGCAATCGGATGCATAACTAAACAGCTAACCCTTATTGCACTTGGACTTGAAAGCTACCGTAAATCTGAGCACCAATTACGGGCCAGCACTAGTTAATCTTATTTTAGTTTCAATTCCCTTAGAGCCCATTTCGTAATCGTCTTATAAACACGATCAGAAAAGAAGAAAAAAAACGAACACACAGTCTCTGTAAGAAGCAATAAAGTCATAAAACCTGGAACATGACGTACGTTGACGTAAGTAGGTGAGTGAGGGGCGCGAGTGTGTGTATCGCAGGGCGCCAATGGCGCACATTCACACCCCTGCGCGCATTTATTGGCTCAATAAACGGAAATTATCAGCTAATAATGCAAAAATTGGCTAATTATGGATTTCCGATAGGGAATCAATGGCTCAACGTACATGAATCCATTTGTAATCGAATACACCAGCAGGGACTCGCTTCATGTGTGGACAGTAGATAGATCGATGTGCGACGGGGAGGCGCAAGCGATAATGTATTCTGAAAGCGTCATGCAGCGGTTGTGTAACCCCGCTGAATGCTTTCCGAGGTAGGAGTAGTTAATTAGACGACTTGTATCAGTTTTTGAGGAAATAGTTACTTTATTTCCATGACAAGCAGGGCGGCGAACAGAAGTGGAATAGACCTTGTTTAGTTACATGATCTGGATTGGAAATTAAACGACTCTCGTTGAGTTACGTCCGACGATGCAGATAAGGACAGACTTGGGCAAGGTCTGCTTGTGTCATTGTTACGTTTGGGTTTTGCATTGTGTGCACGATAAACAACTGACACCACGCCTTGCGATGATTGTGGGACGCATACGAAACTGGAAATAGGGCGTCTATCTGACGCTGACGCTGTGCGACTGTGAGACTGTGAGACTGTGAGACTGAGACCGATACCCATTTGATTATGGAAAATTGAACGAAACTCAACGAAACAAAGGGAAGTAAGTGTGTTATTTTATTCATTTCGCACAGAAACTGTGAAAATGAGTCTACGAGAGATCCGCTGTCATACACATTCGCATGGAGCGCTTCAGAAGCTTCCTTATCAGCCAACAGCCCTTAAACTTTATTTAAACATTACATTTTTATGTCATCTCTTAAGTCTGCGTTATCTTCAGCAGAGTCAAGGATAGAGCATGCACACAATACTGTGGTGATTTATTTTATTTGAAGAACTGTTCGGTAACATTTCCTTGGCCCTGAAGAGATATTGAGAACTTAGAAATGCATTTGTTTTTGTGCTTCTTCTCAACTATTGGCACTGAAACATTCCGTAGATCAACAGCACGGCAAGAAATGAGGCACATTCTCAAGTCACTCCATCGCCAAAAATGCGATTTCAATCACGACTCTCTTCTAATTGTTCAGAAATACGTCTTAGACTGATGAAGGATGCTGATACGGATTGCCTGCCTAAGTGGGGAATGACATGTAGCATCAGAAAATAATCGCTCTTCGAGACTTCTGGTCACGAAACAGCAGAGCTGAAATAGTGTAGATAAGCTAGTCCTCGACTCCGAACCACGGGGACAATGCCCTCGGAACCGATGTCGAACAGAAGTGGAGAAGGACAACAACCAACTTGACGTGCGAAATTGGAGGCAGCTGGCTAAAGATCGTGCCAGCTTGAGAAGCTTGTTGGCAGAGGCCTAGGACCCCCCCCCCAGACTGTAGCGCCATTAGAAGAAGAAGAAGAAGCTAGTCTCGCGTTGCGACCTTTCCCCACATCCTCTCTTCTGTCTGAAGCCTGAATCAAATCGCTCCCCAAACAGGAATAAAACTCAAACTCTGACAGCTGGGATGTGTATCAAATTATCATAGAGAATCACTTGAATCAACAACGTGTCCAAATTATGCAAATTCACTGCAAACACAATCCAGTCTGCAGACATCTCGTGCGCTGCTACAAATTTGTTGCCAAAACAATTCGAACTGCTCCATAGATTGGTCAACAAACGAGAGCAGACGATCGCTTCTGCGTCTAAAAAACGTGATTTGATCTTCTTGATCTTGGTCTGGTTAAGACGAACATGGAAATCATGGATTACTGGCAAATTCGAGCCGAAAATGGTCTGCGTGACGTCAGACGATCGCAGGGAGACATGATGGTTTGGAACAAGTTATTTTGAGAAATGTTAATTTTTACTACTTCGGTTCGAGATGGTGGTTTGTTTTCTTAAATCTTTTAGTCTGACGAAAGAAAGATAAGACGAACAAACGAGATAAGTTGTATGTATCCCTTTTTCGCGCGCAAATTATGTAACAAAACTAAAAATAAGTTGGAACGGCTGCTTTGATGTTGGTGGAGCTCTAACTCCTAACCGGCTCTTCGGATTTGGGTGGAATTTTAGTAGGTAGATCGCTTATGATTAGAATTGGGATATAAAGGGTGTTTTTTACGACGCGGACAGGTTTGAATAAGCAACATCGTTTTCTTTCTACAGCAGATTTGACAGTTCTCGGTACAAGTTCATTATGAATAGACACTACCGGAGCAACGTTTACAGAATGTTAGAATTTCTTTTGAAAAACATAGTTCAATTCGAGGAGCTCAGCGTAAGCCCAGAGTCGAAACACCATCACATACGGAAAAAGTCTTCCGTTTTATGGGCACGAGTGGAATCATTGATGTCTGAGCCTTCAAAATTTTAGTTCAAAATGTTCAAAAAGGTTCCACTCAGCAGTGAACGGTACAGAGACACGATTATCCACTGCTTTTTAATACAACACTTAAACTTGTGAGCCAACACCCGACGTGTTATTGCCGAAATACAGGAAATATCAGGCTACTATGCGCGCCCCTGTCGCGACAGTCACATGCCCGCAATCATATTCAAACATTTGTGCCATCTAATTCTGTGTAAAATATAAATATAAACCATTTCTAGGTGTAAGCAAAAATTTGAAGTTATCCGCCTCTTTAAAAAAAAAACACCCTTTACGGAGCTCGACTTCAACTCGGACAAAGTGACCGCTACACAGGTACATGAAAAATCCCAATCTACTTTTGGGATCGACCTTAATCTTAGCCAGTGACCGTGGTTGCTGTTGGCCAACACACAAAATTTGTCTTGAATTCGATTCCAGACACTTTTTCTGCGATCTCTGCCAAAACTCGAACATTTAATTGAGTTCTTTTTCTATCGAGGGAAATCTCAATAAAAGTTTAGCTTTATTATCATAATTAACAACTTAAAATTGTTTCTCTGCGAATTAATCATTTTATTTTCTTGGCGACTTGTCAAACTGAAAACGTGATCCACAACGAGGCTGACGCGATCGTTTCAAGTATTAAGTGTCATTTTTTTCATCGTCATCTTCTGAGCCGCATGATCCACAAGGGGTCGCGGGGGCAAGGCACACACGAAAGATCTCCAGGACACTCGATCCTCCGCAAGTGACTCGAACTCAGCAGATATTTTACCCATTCTTCCCAACCTGCATCATCTAAATCAGCAACGCTTGAATGGCCTGAGCATGGTCGACTCTAAGGATCAAATCCTTCATCGCCTAAGCCACAAGCAACAGCTGTATGATGCAGTTGGTTAAGTGCCTGCTCCTGGTTAGAGGGGTCCCCGGTACGCTCCATCCGGTTTTCAAATCTCGTCCAGTCACTATTTGCGGTTGGGGTCAAATTAACGCAATTGTCGATCAGTGGTAGAAGTCTGACAATGGGTATCACAATCATTTTCTAAGTATGCTGGCGATTTCGCTGACAGCCCACCCTACCTAACCTAAGCCACACACAACAAATAACATTCAAACGTCATTTTGAATTGGGAGAAAATCGTGGTTACTCGCGATCGACAAAACCTCCATGTCTGAAGTGGCAAACTCCATATGACTGAAATGTCAACTTTTGCGAAGTTCGCAGTTCGCAGCTCATGTGCTCAGCACAAGTTTTTGTTTTCAAATTGAACTGATCTCCTAAACACGATCGCACAGGAAACGATTAACGATACAATAATGCTTGCGAACATTTCCATCGAATAGTTTGAGCACCAATAACTTCAACTGCGTGGGTAGAGCCCAGAAGGTGTCGTAACGTCCTTAAATTCAAGCAGATTTGGATGAAATGACATTCGTTTAAGGAGCTGTAGTTATGTCCAGTGGACCTCAGAAGACGAAATGTATGTGTTATGTGCTTGGTTTTAGAAAAAACTACATGCGACACCCATGTTCCGGGGTTCATGGTGGAATTTAGCCTGGCTTCTAAAGGAACTACTCGTGTTGTGCGTTCTCACAACTGGAAGGGAGCCAATAGAGCAAGCTAATAGATTTGAAATCATTTATAAATTGCATGTTAACGCGGCACAGATTTTGAAAGGAAGAAGGAAATTTATGATATAAATGCAGGGACGTTGAACAATTAACTGATGGTCCGTCGGCGTAGAGCAGTCAGAGAAGGAGACGTCACGGTAAACATGTGTTGTTGGAACAAGTCAACAAGTCACTGAGACTGCTAACAAATCACAAGTTCGATGCACAGAACAAGATAACCAAGGTTCACGATTGAGACTTGTGGCAACACAAGTATCAGCAATCTAGCTCAATAATGCAAAATCCCATGTAATCAACCTTTGCTTGCTACCCGTGCCACAAAAATATTTAAAAAAACAATGTATATCATTACAAAATCTTTAACAATTGGTAAACATTGCAAATCGGATTTCGGATGATTGACATTCAGTCACATGTTGCTGAAGATACATTTTTACGAACTCCAGTTCTTAGGAAACAGCGATAATTGCACGTGAAAATCAAATAAAAATCACAACACTCTCGCTCGGAGTTACCCGTTCGTTCCTTTTCGAAGCTTGAGCCCGTTTTATTGATACACCCTTCAGAGTTCACTAATGAGGCCGCATGGATTCGGATTCTTTTATCACTATTTCCGTGACTTTCAAATATTCGCCACCGACCTCAAGGCTTCGCGTGACAGATTTAAATTTGAAGAAAAAAAAAAACGTATGTAAGACATGTCACAAAAATTAAAAATAAATCCGGAAAAAAGCATGACATTCGGATTGATTAGAGACTGGATATTAAAATGACAAAATAAAACTGAGGTTAAGTGTGCAGAAGCAGCCCAGGGTTAGCCAGTTTTTCGTCGATTTTTGATCAGATTTTCGATCCAATTGTGCGTCAAATTTGATGTCAAAATTCAGCAGAATAGATCCCGACGGATGGTGGACTTTTCTGTGAGGCGCCAATAAATATGTCAAAATGCGGCAGACAGAGCTCTTTCGAGCTGGGCTCCGACGAAGACATCCCTACGGAATGTGAACTTCCGACTAGACTTGCTAAATTTGAATATTCCGGTGGTGTCACATCTTCACAGGCGACTTCCCGCCGCCCGATCACATTCAGGAGTGAGCACTGAAGACAAATTTTCACACTATTTCTACCCTAATCCATGTGGTCTCTCGGCAAAAGCCTATCGGAACTGCAAAGTCATTCAGACCCCAACCACAAATGGATAACAGGGCGATTGATTGATATCGCGGTTGCGTGCTACAACACACTTATCATTCCGTCGATTCATCTTCTGACGCATGACAAGCGGCGGATATCCTCTCCGCATGCATGAGACGCGCCATTGGCGCTTCCTGTTCCAAGTGAAATGCCATAAATTTCAGCCCAGCCCGGAATAAAATACGAAAGAGAACACCTTCAAGGTGAGTTAATTATCAGTATCATCAGAGCAACCGTCCGTCGGTCAGCACTTGTCCATATCAGCTGAGTAGTATTCCACTGTGTATTTATTTATCTGACAAACGCCAGATAAACTGTTGTACTTTAAGACGGCCAGGTCATAACTGCCAGAAGCACTGTGTTCGCCCGAGTCAGACCGCACCGGAAACAACCACCACAGACTCGAAATATACCGACGCAACCGATACATATATCCACGCGACTTGTGCACAGTCCTTGACCCAAGCAAAGCTGCTTGGCCGAGTCAAGGGATCACTTGCATTTTTTTCGGCACTCGTGAGTCCCCGTCCGACTGTCGCAGTTGCATGTGCATCAACGATCTCGTCACACCAACCACTGGACAGACGCGCGCGCTTTGACGGGGAGACGCACTTATCAAGAACACTCGGCGAAAACAATTAAAGATAGTGCACATTTTTCCACAGATCGTTTTCACGGCCGACACTCTGCGCGGAGACGATGTATTGTGTACGAGGCGCGCCCGCGCGATCATTCACTCTTGCAGAGTCTTACCCCGTGCGTGCGTTGATTGAGGACCGCAGTGGCTTATCACTGTCACAGCGACAATGATGTCGCACACGATCTTGGGGGTAGGCTCCAGCGGACAAGATCACCACCGATCGCGAAAAGCTCTCCAGATCGGATACCGAAATACAAAGCAAAACAAAAACAAAACAAAAAAAAACCAATACAAACTGGTCAAGATCGTCGGCGCGGCGTTGGCGAATGACACGATCCAGCGATCCAGTCGGGGTGCGAAACGTCGAAGTGTGTTTTAGTTTTTCTGTTCGTTCTTTTGTTTGCCCTCGTATTTCGTCGGAGCGGCAACAAGATCGAAACTGAACTTGTTCTTGATCGGTGGGGTAGCGCTGTTCTAGCTGTCAACTGAAAAGCTGTCTTCGTGTTTTTTTGCGCACACGAGAGCGTGAGCGTGAAAGAGAGCCAGCGCGAGGCGTCTGTTCGCGAGTGTTGGTGCTTTCGCGAAGTGTGCTCTCTGACAGGCATTCAACTGGCCGCTGCGCCGTAGGAGTGTGATTAACTGCCTGTGTGCGACTTAATTGGCTGGAGAGCCTTCGACATCGACTATCGGAAAGCTTTTCGTCTTTTGACTTGACTCTCAGCCGCCAGAAGGGCGGAGTGATGACTGTGGCGGAGAGACAACTGAATTCGCTGTCCTTGCTGAAGCTTTTGTTAGGTTTCAATTTTAGACAGCCGTCACAGCTGATGTCCGACGATGGTGACTGCGTCACGTGAGCTGAATGATGGAGAGAGGAATCTAAAAGCCAGTAGATATTCTGAACACGATAGAAATCACGTTTGTTTGGATTGAATTTCGGAATTCTAATCATCATGTGCGTCACATGACACGACGAACGATAAGTGATCCATTATGTCGACCATTAGTCGATGCAATAACATTTTAATCGGTTTTATGGGCCCTGGCTGGTCGTGGTGTTCGACGAGAGAATGAAATTGATGGACAATCGATAAAGGGTACGGAATGTAGTTTGAATGAGTTGTCATAAATTCAAGAAAATAAAAGTGGTCTGCATATAGAAACGAAATGGAGACGCGGACAGTGCATCTGCTTGGGACGACCACAGATAGATGGCGTGCACCAATTGGAAGGGATCTTCGCGACTCTGCAGAGAGCTGAGTGATGATGTCCGATTACACAACCGACTGCAGGCACAGCCTACGATGAGAGTCTGCTTATTTTCCTGATAAAAATGTTGTCTAAGACTGCTAAATTGGTTAAATTTGCAAGATTTTCGTTAATTTTGATCCAATTTTCAATCAAACGCGGCAGAGAGAGCTGGGATCCGACGGAATGTAAACTTTTCTGTGAAAATGCGAAAAAAACCCAAGTACAACTTGCACTATTTGAAACCACTCGTGGGCTCTCATCTTCACAGGCGGCTTCCCGCAGAGCACAGTCCCATTCATGCGAGAGGACTGACGGCAAAGTTGTACTCTATCTTGAACCTCATCCATGTGGTCACTCGACAAAGGCCTATCAGAAGGGGATTCGACACAAGTTGATTGAAATGTTTAGGTCATCAGGCGCTTTACTCGAATTTGAAAACCACCTCTTCCCCAAATGAGAACGAGGCAACCCAAAGAGAAGTCGATTGAATAACAAGTTCAACGGTGATGGCTGTGAAACTCCTTTTTTGGTCAAAAGAGAAGGCAATCTGTGTTAGTCTTCAAATTATTCCCTCAATCTTTGCCAAGAATTTTGTCCAAGGCTCGTTGAATTATAGGTTTTCACTCGCGGAGATGCCATTAAACTTTCGCTTGCCGGATTGGCAAGAGCGGCTGACTACCGGCAAGCAGCAGTCACACTTAGGCCAGTATGGGCATGAGGAATGCCATGCAAGTTGTAAAAGGGGAAGTCTCCCTTGTACACTGACGGTGATCACTTCGAAAAGTCCTTGGCACTAAGAGACAATTCTAGCGTTTTTCCAGCTGAAGTGACTGCAATAGAGGAGGCAGCACTTGCGCTAATAAAAAACAACATAACCAATAAAGCGATCACCTTTTTTTTCTGATAGCCAAGCGGCAATAAAGACAATAGCATCGGACGTACTGACCAAATCCGCTCAGGAGATTTCCTTGGCGAACACGATGCTGGGTTCCGGGGAACACTGACATTCGAAGAAACGAACAAACGGACAGTAGTGCGAAAATTTGATCTGATTTGGGAGAATCTCTGGCAATCCCGCATACGTATACGTCACGGCTCTATAAATAAAAAGCTGGTAAACGAAACCCTGGCACAGAGACAGCTGGTAATTGGAGCAATACACGGCCCTATGACCGACGATGAGCATAAAGAGATCAACATCACTGATCAGTTTAAGTCGCAAGGCAACTTACTTATCAGGCCGACGACCCATGGAGTGTCCGAGCCTCAGCAATTGCTGCCTTCCATCGTTGACGGTCCTGGGCATGCTGCTTCCAGTCATCAAGACCAAGCTGTCTTGCATCCGCGATTACTTGGTTATAATCGCAGATTGCGTCTTCCTCTCCAGTAGGCTCGGATTCAAAGACCCTCTTTGCTGGAGCATTGTTGTCCATGCGCTCGATGTGGCCGAGCCAGTGCAGTCGACGGATTTTTGCCTTCCGGACACTACATCCACATCCTGGTACAGCTCGTAGAGTTCGCGGTTATGTCTTCTCCTCCATTCGCCTTCCTCGCAGACGGGATCATATATCCGACGTAGAATTTTTCTTTCGAAGTTACCAACAATCAGCTCGGCAGTTTTGCTTAGCGTCCAGCTTTCGGCTCCACAGAGCAGGACTGGCAAAATAAGAGTTTTGTGGAGCATGGTTTTGGTCCTTCTAGTTAGGAGTTTTGAGCCCAGTTGTTCTGATAAACCGAAGGAGCACCGGTTACCAAGGGCGATTCTACGACTGTCGTTTGTTAAAGTTCAAGTTTGTCCCGAGGTAGACAAACTCTTTTACTACCTCGAAACTGTAGCTGTCGATCGTGAAATTTTTGGTCGCAAGGCAAGGCGCATGTTAATGGGTTAGTAGGAGTCCTTATCTGGCTCTGCCAATAGCACGGATTCCAACTGCACAACGACTTTAGCAGAAGCTGCAGAGATGAAGAAGAAATATAATCTGTCCAACTTCAGCTCTGAGAATGTCTAGGTCAAGTAATGAAAAGAAAGCAGTTCCCGATGGAAGTACTCCTCGATCAAAAGAGTCGCCCCTTGAAGGACCATACTGACAGCACTCACTTCCGTGCTTTCGTTTATGGTACAGACCTGATGATCCGATGAGTTCTTAGCCGTTTTGCCTGGTCGTCAGTTTTTGGTTCAGTCAATGACGAATAAATGTTGCTTAACAACACGTTGACATTGAATTTTTGTCAATCGTCCACGTGTGTTGTTTAAAAGAAAAAAAACACGCACCTTTGTGAGGGAGTCTAACACGTTACTGTCAAACTGCTTGTCAGTGGACGATATTGAAAACAACAGGGATTGTGATTCTGTGGCAGGTGGGTTTCGAGAATTACGAGAAGATTATGGCTTGACATAATCGTCCAGTGCGTAGTATTGGCAAAGAAGACACTGACTCCACCGAAATGCACGATCCACATAAATAGAGCCGCCGTTCGGGAATGGGTTGAAGAAGACTGAAATCTATCGATTTCGCTGTCGGCTGTCTTGCGTTCGTATTGACTTGGTCTTTATACCGGAGGTTCCATCTCGAACCATAAGGCTCGGATTTGAAGATCCTTTCAGCTGGGGTAAGTGCCCGTGCATCCGAGGCCGAGCCAGTGCAATCGAGGGATTTTTGCCTTCCGGAATACATCCACATCTTAGTACAGCTCGGGGAGTCCGCAGTTATGTCTTCTCCTTCATTAAATTTCCTCACTGACGGGACCATATATCGGACGTAGAGTTTGACGATGATTGCTTTGCTTACTGTTCAGCTTTGGGTCCATATACCAGGAGCTAAGCTGGTGTCGTTAGAAAGCCAGTTCAACGTGTCCTTTATCTGGGTTCTAGGCACAAAGACAGCCCAGGAAATAAGAAGTACTATGAGCTGGCTAGTTAGTTAGTTGTTGGCCCGTTTGCAGAAAAGGTACACATCCCATCACGTTAAGGCTAGTATCGCCACGCACTTCCTTGAAATTGAAAACCTTCTGCCAGATTGACAAGAACAATATGGCCTGAGTACAACCGATCAAAATAGAAGATCTCCTCCGGCGAACTCGTCATAAGTGAGGTGAGTGGGCTGCCAACAAAATCGCCAGCACACTTAGAGTATGTTGGTCCATTGTGATATCCATAGTCAGACTACTACCACTGATCAACAACTCCTATTACTGGAGTTAATTTGATCCCAGCGGCAAATGGTGACCGGACGAGATTTGAAAACCAGATAAGAGTGCATTAACTTTGCTTTCATTGGGATTCGAACCGGGGACCTCTCTAACCAGGGACAAGCTCACTCAACAAACTGCACCATCCAGCAGGTTCTCGTCATAACATCGCTAGATTGGTGGCGGTATGTACGGAACACTGACCGAAAGGGTCATGACTCCAATCTATGTATCCCACAACACACATAATCCCTCCAAACTATGTACCCTTTACAACACACAGTGTCACAGCTGCAACAACACAGCTTAGAGGGAAACCTTGACAGACTTCATTTGCGTATGCCCGACCCTTGCTAGAGCCAGACAGCGAGCGCTGAGTAGGCACTTTTTCTACTCACTTGATGAGATTTCTGCGAAGGATATTATGGAACTGATGTCATGTGGCATTAAATCGGCACAAGTGCTAATTAGGTGCGCACCGAACTATCATTTCTAATGCCTAGCTGCCAAAACAAGAGTTATGTACATTTTGACGTAGCAGCGGTTGCCAACTGCGATTCGGATTTCAGAGTCGGCGTGCCTTTCCTCAACTAAGTCGCCATTTATAGAGTTCACGTTCACACCGAGGTATGGGGAACTTGAAGCGGACATGTTACTATTCAAAGGACCATAGTATCGCCCAAATATCACTGTATGGTGGGCAGATTAGACTTGCAGGCGTCATGCCTGTGGTGTAAGGTGTCGGCGCAATTAAAAAATAAGACAAATGCATCGTTTGCATACTCTCGTCGTGAGAACTTCGCGAGTCACATCAAACGTGTGATGACAACATTTTCGGTGTTCCCACGACGAGTGTCTGGATTGTATTACTTGCCTAAAGTCCTAGCCTAAAGTTAACCTCTGTAGGAGGCATGTGGTTTCATTAATACGGTCCCACATCTCACACAACAGGACCCGCTTTGACTTTATTGCAAGAAGAACTGCCGGGGTTCGACTTCTGTTTCATCGTGTTCGAAAACAGGCTTTCCTTTTATCCCATCGGCGTGCACCCACTGGATTGACCTTGTTTTCTGCGTGGACTATGGCTAGGGCGGTTCTAGTTCATGCTGCTGTTGTCTGAGAAAGAGCCACAGATGTGTCCGATGGGATCACTGTGTTAAGGAACACTTGCGCATTTGTTATTTGTGGACAGTCGTCAACAGACTTGTTGGCAACGTGTCCATCAGGAATGAAAATGGTTCCATTAACGATGCCATTCACCACTTTGGAAGACATAAGGTATCCACTGATCACAGCTTCTTCCTCTAAAGAGCTTTTTCATCGAAATCGAATCGAGATTCTATCAATTCCATCAATTCCAGAGTTTGATGGCGTTCAATCAGACTCCTCGAAACGCAGCCACCATCAGCTTCTAGGTCAGTCGACCATTAACAGATTCAGATTTCGTTGAAAAGAATTCCCTCGAACGAGCTCTTTAGCTGCTCCCACAAATTCCAGATTACGCTCGTCATAAAATGCCTAATGGTGTTTGAATTGTTTAACAAACGCGTTTTCAAATCGCCGGAATCTGAACACCACCTGTAGATGATGAGAGCGCAACGATATACCCCCAAAATCATCGAAATCTGAAATAGCTTCCATTGGATGTTATTGTTCGCGTGCATCGCATCGCTGGGACTGATCACTTCAACGGCCACAACTCGCCATAAAAACCGCCTTTACTGAACCAGTCACAATCGGAGCATGTTTGCGTGGATTGATGTGATTCACATCAATTAAAACCTCAAGCTGTCTGACTTAGCTTTCCTCCAAATGAAGACGTGCACACGAACACACACGCTCCCTTCACCACCACCACCGCCCAGACCCTCCTCCTCAGTCGCAGCGCAATTACTAGACACTTAATAGCCAACTTAAGTCGTCTTGGGAAAAATAATAAATGAAAAGGAAAAAAAAAATAGAAAACAACTTCAGATTAATTACGTACCATGTCGTGCTGACGACGGCACAGATAAACTGCGGGCCGCTCATTCTGCGAGCACAACTACGCATGAGTAGTTGCCTAATCCCAATCCGAAGTCACCTTCATTCCTAATCACGGCGGAATGTTGGCTCAGGTATATCTGCGCCTTCGATGCAATCAGTCTGCAGACGCGATTCGAGAAGACATCGCCGATCGAGCATTTCCCCCGGTTTGGGGCCTTTCCAGCGGCTGGTGTTTGTGTCAAATTTGTACGCAAGCGTTTGAAAACGTGCACAGACGCGATAAGATTAAAGAACACACAACCGATACACGTCTGTGCGATTCGGAAGAAATCCCCGTGATCGCGAGCCCGGCGATGCGGTGATTCACCGGGTATTTAATGTCAACACACCCATGCGCGTCTTCGACCATCGATACGCTCTCGATCAACTTGTTTGGCTTTCTTCTGCTGTTTTTTTTTTTTGGCAAAGACGCAAGCGATACTATAAACAGGTTTCGTCTGACAACCTGTTGGAGTAGGCCCAGGCCCTGGCGGGGTCTTGAGCGCGATCATTGTGAGACGCACACTGAATATCAATTCGAACGGGTTTCGGAGCTTTCGGCTCGCTTAAGGTTGGCTGCCCGCCAGCCAGCTGGAGAGACATATTGGCCATATATTCGTGCCATTGACGTCTTGTTGTGAACTTTGGCAAGACGATGTCTGATCTGGATGTTTGCTCAATAATTTAACAATTCTAGGTGAATCCTTGGAATCGTGTGTCCGTCAGAAATCAACTTAAAACCAGTGCACAGCGTGCGGGGGATTCACTCGATTATCATGCAGAAGATTGGCTGACTTGCAAGGTCGCCTCGATTAATTTGCATCGATTTGTGTTTCTTGGAAGAAGCCTCACTAATTTCGGACTTGGACTGACATCAGAATGACGACAACGCTTGATCGCGCGATGGACGAGCAGAGTTTGTTTGTTGATATTTTTGTTCATGCTTGTTGTTCAAGGTTGTTTTCGTGTGTAAATTAGCAGGTTTAACGATGGATTGGCGGCGCTGTGATCACATCGGCCCTTGGAGAATTGAGCTTGAAATAAAGAACCATCCGATCAACATCTTAAACAAGTTGGTGGTCTTTTCAAACAAACATCGCTTTATTCAATTAAGTCTTTGGATCATTCTATTCGATTATCAGCTTTGCCGCCGATGTGGGAGCGGCGACACATCGTTGTCTCTTATAGGGCCAAAGAGTTATCTAAGCGGCAACGACGTGTCGGAGCTCCTACTTTGGGAGCCTCTGAGGTAACTCTTTGGGCCTATATGCTCTCAGTTTTGAGTCAGTTATGAGCACTCTTAGTTTCTTGATAGCCTGTCGACATTGGATTGTAAAAGTCTACATCTCTTTGTCTGAAAAAGGCTTGATTTTTTAAGCGTTTGTTTTTTAATTGTTAAAAAAGTTAACACGAGTATTGCAAAAGTGTATAAAATGTTTATTCGATTTGATGAATCCTTGCTTGGCATTTACGTTTCGAGGATCATGTTGACCACGACTACATTTAAAGTGGTCCATAAAAGAGGCCCAATTTTGAGCTCGAGCACACACGTAATTTTGTCTTCCAAGGGTGCGATTGAGGGTACTTGTCGGCAGAGACGGCGACATCTTGGATCATCTGGATCAGCTAGTACATTTTGTGCAAAGAAAAGTACGAAATCATTGAACGATAGCGGGTGACATTGACAGTATCTTTGAAAAAAAAATAAGGCCAAATATACCAAAAAATACCAATGATTCACAAGCAGTCCATTTTCCGGGTGCAATTGGAGATCGATGGAACTAGACACTTGCGGTACTTCGAGGTAAATATGGCCTTCAATTAATCCAAAAAAAGACAAGCGCACTCCTAAGGCTTAACAGTAACAGTAATCAGGAAGGTCGTAGGCATTATCATCGGCCACTGCGCAAGGAGAATGGGAGCCCCCTACAACGATGTAGGAGTTGTAGGGATGAGAAAGAAATACAAACCACGGCACCTATCCGCACTTGCAAGTGTTAGTCGAAGTGTAGCCGACGCGAGAAAAGTTCCCTTGTTAAGACAGTTGAAAAAAAGTATAGACTTTCCACGCGGAGTGGACTGCAAAACAGGTCATTGACCGATGGCGAAACATCCTCTGGACGGACGAAACTAAAATCAATTCCAAAGGTTCCGATGGTAACACATTTATACGACAGCCACCCAAGACAGAGTTACTCGTCTGTCACAACAAAAGCTGTCAAACATGGCGATGTTTCTCAATAACACCGAGCCCTTAGCGTAGGAGGCGCCACACCTACTACGGTGTCCACAAAGGACACCTTCCAAACTAAGTAGGTGCTTCCATTCTCTAGGCTAAATTAGGTACTTATTCCAAGATATTATTCAGCTCATTTTACAGATCTTTATTGAAATCTCTTCAAGCTCATGAAAAGTGTTTGCTCAGTGCTCGCAACCTCATTGCCACTAGAGTTAATAATATATAGCTTTTGTATCGCTTGAGATTGGCAATCGGACCAAATAAGACAGTTTTGCTTATTAACACACCCATTCAACTACAAATCGCCATAGTTGAAGACACATTTCCACCCAGGACAGATTCTGATGATGAATTGTTATAAATTGTAAGCCTTGTTTTGCCTCATAGGCTACCAGGCCAGAAGACTGCGGGCGACCAACAATGACATCTATAGAAGCTGCAGGTATGAGGAAGAAGAGGAGACAATACTACACCACTTCGGAACATGTCCCGCTCTTGAAGGCAGAAACTACCTCGAAGATTTGTCCAGCACAAACATAGAAGACATCCTACAGTCCCTAAAACCCACCAAATGGCTATGAAATAATCGAAACAGACATCGGAAATAACCAATCAATCCAGGAAAGGATCGATAGAAAACCATGTTACAAAACTGGATAGTGAAAGCACAATGGACCACTTTGGTCTAAGTGGAGTTTCTTCTTCCTAGGGCGCTACAGTCCGAGGTGTATCTGGGCCACACACAATATGACTCTCCAACCAGCTGTCTCCAGTTTCTCACACCAAGCCAGCTAAGGTCCCCGTCGACTTGAGTGCAACACGTTGTGCGTAGACATCCTGCTTTGTTGCTTTGTCCAACAGGCTAAGTTGTCCATACGCTCTACATGATGCAGCCATCTTAGGCGTTGGATCCGTATACCCCTAGCTGGACTCGCAGTACAGCCCATACAGTGGTCGTGGTTGAAACTTCTTCTACAAATGCCATCAACGCAAACAGGACCAAAGATCGTGCGCATAAATTCAGAAGCCTAAGAACCTCTTCATTCGCTTTGGATAGAGCCCATGCCCCTGCGCCGTAGAGAAAGAGTGGAGCTAGTTACCGTACCCACCCACTTACCTAAGCCCTGTTTAGATGCAATTCTTTCCATGATTAAATGGCAAAGCTAACCGAGCATGCTTGGCACTGACATATGTCATGAACCACAAGTGAACTGCCAAAAACGCAACATGGACATAACCAAACAGCAAAAAATCCGAGATTGTCCGCAAATGAACTTAAGAACTGTTCGTTAATCAAATGTAAAACAAACGTTTTATTTGAGCCTCCATGAATACGATACTTAATGGAATACACTGATTTATTGAAGCGTCAGGCGTATACGCAACTTTTTTTAAAATTTTTCTTTACGAAGTCTCCGACAACCGCCATGGTGTGGCAGACTGCATCCCAGTCGGGATATAAATCGATCAGGGCATATGTATAATCAAGGACGACCAAGGAGAGAAATTGAACCCCATCAGCGGAGGTCCAAAAACAAAATTCGGTCTGTTGAGCGGCTTCGAATTCCTCCAAGTCACAAGTGGACAGAGTGCACTGCAGTAGGCTAAGTCTCACAAGAACAAGAGTAAATAAACAAGATAAGCTGAAAACTGACGGATAAGAAGAAGCTGTGAAGGAGCTAAAAGAGCCGGAACATCCAAGAGTTGGGAAGAAGCCAAAATGTGCGTTCCAAAGGCGCACCGTGTCGGTATACTTATATGAGACACCTCTTCAAAGAAGGTGTCATTGTGACCAAAAAAGATATTCATGCATCAAAAGCTGAAAAATATTCCGAATTTGTACGCCATTCAAAATATGGGTCCACCAGTCCTCGTGACGATTCCACAAAGACCGGCGAAGACCGTTCAGCATACAGACGCGCCCCTGGTGGAGCTGACGAAAAGGGTGATGTTGGCGCCGGACTTGGAGATGTTAAATTCCGTGGCGGATTTGGCAGTGGTTCCCGAACACAACAGTTTGTACGTTCAAGAAAAGAAGAAAAGATATAGGTCGTGTGCCGTTTAACTTCAACTCGATCATCAAAAAATCGGTTTTGTTTCAGAGTGAAATCTAGGAGCATAGTTCTTAAATATTCTAATCGATCTTTATTGCGCCATTATCAATTACAGAGAACTGGTTTTAGCGGGGCAAGGTTACTTTAGTCGGTTCTTTCGAGAGGAGACCACACTTCCTCTGCCTTTCCTCTGTAGCTTCTATAGAAGTCATTGTAGGACACAAATGCTGCAGGGTACACTGATGTCGCCGATAAGGGTCCTAAGAGTTGGCCAGCTAGTTCTGGCTCAGGTTGTGAGGCACATGGTGCCCTTAGTCCATCCACGATTGGTGTAATCAGCCGTTTCAAGAATCAAGAGTCGCCAGGCTGTCAGAACAAATGATGTCACGACGATGTCAACGATATCACATTGTTCTTGAGCCAGGACATGGCTTCTTTAGTCGGTATTGATTCCTCCTGAAATGCGGCACAATGGTTCAGTAAAATTAGAGAAGACACCTGCTCCCAAGTCTGCCTTCTTCCCTGATCCATCGTCACGAGTCGCACAGAGGAACACGCAGCGCCTGGTAGTCAGTCTTCCAGTAGGATCTGAAGGGGATGCTGGTGGAAAAGTTTCTCTCAAAGAGAAGCTGAGTGAGCAGCAAATGCTCGGCGTCTTTAGGTATAAATCTGAAGCTGTCAAGAATGGTAGAGTGTCCAGAATGGAGTTCCTTCCTGATTTCCTCTGACTTCAATCCAACAGCTGGCGCTGTATGAATCGAAAAACAGATCTATTCGCAGCTCATCTCACCACGGACTAAATTAGCCCCCTCGCAGGCATAGCCTTATGAATTTACTTTTAAGTCCCACTCGTCATCCTCTTCCCCACTCAGTCGACAGCCATCACTTCAAAATCATCAATCACACGTCCTTAAAGCAAACAAACAGCAGACTTATCACCTCATGCGCCTTGACCCAAAAAAAACCCAGTATCTACTCATTCGTCGCCACTTGTATCTTTGAAAATTTTGTAAAATACCAGCTAACATCGATTAGCAGCCATATATCACGAATATTATCAAGGACGTCAATCGGCCCGAAAACCACGAACGATACTCATGTCCTTGACTTTGAAACCACCCGGACAACCTCAGAGCGGCCACCCCACATTTGATTTGATTAACTAAACACGTACCGATATACCTGGGCGACCACGAAAACGATGAAAACCACTTCAATTTCCGAGCGAAAATCCATTGAAAATCACTTTCCGTCATGAGTAACACTTATCGAGGTCCGAAATCACTTCCCAATGGTCATGAGAAAAACGTGACTCCCCACATGGCATAGCACAGATGTAGTACGTGTACTTAAAAGTTTGACTTTGTTTACTTTATTGCAGTCTGTATCTGAGTCGACGCGCCGCCTTCCTTGGGAGATTAGTTTTGGAAATGAGAATACGCACTTCCCCAGAGATAGTCGCTTAGTCACGCTGAATTGGTTGTCGAGTTGAATGAGTCGAGCTGCTTTCGCCTCGTGTGGGGTGCATGACATAAGAGCGGCGATCTGATCCGATGGACTTTAGCCGTGTCTTGAAGTGACTCACGAACGCGAATTGGATTCAATTAAAATACTTCAGATGCTCGTTGAGGCTGAAGTGTTGGTTTGGGCTTGGAAAAATGCTTGAGTGGGCGCCGCGCGATGCCGCGCTAAGCCGTTACTTGCGTGCCCGCCAGAGAAGTGCCATCGCACACTTGGACTTGTGAAAACTGAAGCTGTGGCGATGGAGTTCTTCTTCGGGCGAGAACTTGGGATTCCCCGGCCGAGGGTCAGAGAGAGAGAAACTTCGACCATTCAACAGGTTTTTTTTTTTGGAATTCAGACAGTCTAGATGATAAGCTGCTTTCATTTGCTGCTACTTCTTGTGGGTAGGCTGCTAACAGGTGCTCCTAGACCGGCTTTTGTGCCCATGATGGGCGACAAGTTCGCACCGTGAGATTGTCCTCTTACTTAAATCAGCAATATCCGTATAAGAGTCCCAGCAGGTTTCTTAAGTTCTCAAAGAAGCGTCCGCTTTTCTGGGCAGATGCCGAACAGATTCTATTTCTTCTTCCTCTCGACAATGCCAGGTGGTTGTGCAGGAGTGTCAACGACTTGTACGAACCCCCACTGAAATGTACGTCCCTGCAACTGAAGCATCTATTCTGACTTATTTCCGGCAGTAGAGCTCTCGGCATTGAACCAGTTTCGGGCAGCGATTGCTTGCTTTGTCTGCGGCTTCATCCCCGTCTGGTGAGAGATCCTTCTAGGCATGATTCTGCCCACACCTCGTCGAACCAACAGAGTGGGATAGCTCAACAGAATAACGAAGCTTTTTCTTCTCACGCCACAGACCCACACTCCAGTTCATACTTCCAGGCAGCGGTTGTCCTTCATTTCATCAGAAGCAATCTAATGAAAACACCTGTGAGTCTGTCGCGGCGATAAGCAAATCTCTGTGCTTGCCACTGAGACTGTGTGTTAACAGTTTCAGCAAATCATTATCACTCGCGAAACGGAGCAGACCCAAATTGATAACCACCCTAATCTGGTTAGTTGCTCGTTTTTCAGGCAGCGCTGTGTCTCTGTGAACCTGCTGCCTCTCCAGTGCGAGATAAAACAACAATTGTTTCGTGCCTAATCAGACAGCACAACACTGTGTGTGTACACACAACAGTCGGGCCAAGATATCGCATGCAGATATAAATCAGAGCGTATCACGTGAGCTTCTAATGCGATTCTTAACTCTCACGATAGGTGCTATGCCAGCGATTGTTGCCAGAGGAGGGTCCACCCTCTCGGTTGGCATAGCGTGTTCGGTGATTGGGCGAACGGAACAAATATTTGAACGACAATTGCTGCGAAAACAATGAGTTACTCACGGATCGCAAATCGCAGCCAATTACTTGATTACGAGTGTGTCCACATGATGGAGAGGGGGCCGCCAATTGGGCATATCAATCAATTCACATCAATCCCGGACGCGGTTCAGTGTTGCGCTGATGGGCAACGTTACGAGCGCAGTCAATCAAAGTTCAAGTTCAACGGCGGTTTTTCCTCAATTCGGACGCAGCCCGGGCCCGATAGTGAACTCGAATTAACCGCTGGCCTTTCGAACACCCGCGGTCGGGACTGATGGGGGTTATTCATCCAGCGTGACAGTGAAATGCTCACTCCACCAGTTTGTGGGTTGTTTTTTTTTTTTTTTGTTCGTGTCGCGATGACATCAATTGCTGGAGACTGCGATGTGCGACAGTGAATGATTCCAGCCGTGGACACGGAAATGTATTTGCATATGAATCAAACTCACCGATCGGGGGTATGTGCCTGTCATTGTGACGATGATCGTTGGGATAGAATAGAACCGTTGGTTGGTGGCGAATGTGCCTCTTTTTCAGCGTTCTAGTTTCACATGAATGAGCTATACACCTGTATCCCTACTAAGCATGTAGCCAAACGAAGTTGAAGCACTTTCCATGCGCCATGGCGTAGCGGGTATATGCGTCAAATCCTACACGGAATTCATCAACTTCCACAATTAACGGCTCCACCTCTTTCGCGAAACTAATAATGTTCAAAGCGTGTTTCCTGTCTAGAAAAAGCTTCTCAAACTTCACCGTTCGGAGTCGGCAGAAAACTGTAGGTTAGCACTCATGATACCACACACAACACGAGTGGTTGCTGCAAAACCTAAGCCCAGGCACAGCTGAGGCTATAGCTACTATTTCTAGGCCTGGATGTGGAAAAACGAGTTCTCATATGCACTGAGTCAAGAGAAACCTAAGACTGTCACTTGACATATCTCGGTTATTCTCAAGGTTCCCTCTTCGAAACGAAACTTCTTTAATTTCGGAGCCTCCGTTTTTTTTCAAATTACAATTAGTTACGATTTTACGCCACCTAGCGGAGCTCAGTTGGGAGTTCATTGAGTACCATTGGAATTGCAACTAAACGTTCTTCTTCTACACTCATTCCAGTACCTTGGAAATTCGCAGAGCTGCTTCTATCGTCTTCTGGTGTTCCTTGTCTGCTGCGTCTGCACTCTGTAGATGGTGTCGTTGCCAAAATTAGAGCAAATGCTAAATACTTAGTAAGCGCATTGGCTGGTTTGCTCCAGCTGTTTGTACCAGTTTTTGAAGTCTTGTATGTTGTTATGATTGATGTAGCCTCTGCATTTGCGACGCTCCAACCGACCAACGCTCCTATGGGCAACTAATATCGCTTCGTCGTCCTATACATACTACTAGCACCGACAATAAATCGTCGGACCTAGGTTAGACCCCTGCGGAACACCGTACCCAACCGATTCCTCATCACTGACATCCTCACCAATTTTTTTGAGTGAGCGTATAGTTTATTCAAGAGATATTGTGCTGCCATAATAAAATAACCTGGTTGAGTCAGTGATGTCCATTCTTCATCGGAGCCCGCGCTCAGAGCTCCGACGAAGAATGGACAAACTAAAGAGCTCCATCGAGGAGACCAACATCGCCGTTGCCAAGGAACGAGAGAAGAATGTCGGCTTGCTTCACTTGATTTTCCCGGCCGAAATAGTAGAGAGACTGATCATCAACATGCTCGAGAGTCTGTACAAGGACTTCGATGAGTTCTGCGACTTGTTCGACGTCTATAAGATCGAAACCATCGGTGACGCGTATTGGGTTACCAGTGGCCTCCTTCGAGCCAGCATCTACGACGTCCACAAGGTCGCATGGATGGCGTTGAAGATGATTGAAGCTTGCTCCAAGCACATTGTGCCAACGACGGCGAACAGATCAAAATGCGAATTGGCTTGCACACTGGCACCGCCCTGGCCGGAGTGGTGGGCAGGAAGATGCCGCGCTACTGCCTCTTTGTGCACAACGTCACAATGGCCAACAAGTTCGAGGCGGGCAGTGTGGCCTGCAAGATCAATGTCAATCCGACCACTAGAGTGTGAGAGAGACTAAAACTTGAGAAGTTGTTTTTAAATATTTGTTTCTTCATCTCAAAGGTGGCTCGTCAAGCACTCTGTTTTCGAGTTTGAGCTGCAGCCACGGGATCAATCCTGTAAATTACATGCCTGTAAAGTACATGCTACTTCCTGGAAGGCTACCGCCATTCGGCTCTAGACGAATCCCAACCACTGGAGGACCACATCAATGAGGGCCCGATTGATAACTAAAGGAGGAGCTATGATTGGGACGTGGTTTTTGCCAATAGATAAGGTATCTAGGTGTTCCTGCTTCTTTGGTAGTAGATAAATTCTGTTAAATTTTATAAACATGTCACTCAGCAAAAGATGTTGGATATGGATGGTTCTTGGGAATTGTGCTACTAGGAGAAGTCTGACGTTATTCAAGAGAATTCATCGTTCAACGTCAATGCCTTGCTTTTTTTTCTACAGATTTGCCTTATAAAATAAGAGCGCTTTGATGATGAAAAACTGCTGCTTTGTAGATCTTCCCTCAGGTACAGCCTTTCTAAAGTTAATAATACATAGGAGGAGAGGCTGGATTGGTCTATTCAATTAATCTTTCGGTATGCGAATGCATCAAATTGGCACGTTGTATATCTGTAAGGAAGTGCCCGGCCAGCCAGGCGAGTTATAAGGCAGAAACCTGAAAGACAGCCTACCAAAGATTCTGTCTGGTAACTACTTCCTGGCTTTTCGATTGCAGCCCACCTACCTACCTTTCTGGAACTTGAATCACTTCATGGGTTAGAGGTGTCCTGAGGAATTGGCCTGCCCATCATACTGTTGCACAAATCAATCACCACCCTGATTGGTCTCAATGCGAACGCAATCAACACCAAATACCGACCAACTTTTTCGGGCAAACAAGATGATTCATAGAGAATATGAGTAATATGCACAAATGTGTATCACTCTTCAAATAAACCGAATTTGTTTAAGAAGATTACACTTCCCGAAAAGAAAACCTACTCAATGGCAGCACCTAGTGTGACTCAGACGCCTACGCACGCACAATGTCTCACACATCACACATTTGACAATTAAACAGAACCAAGCAGACCCTCATAGAAGCATAAAACTATTAAGAAATTAAAGCTCTCTTTGATCTTACCTCAAGCTGGCTGGCAATTGAAACCTCTGTCGCCCAGTGTTGGCAGATTTAACTTATCGGCGTCGTAAATTCATGAATTGGACGAAAGCAGATAGCACGTCGAGATAATTGCAAATCATGAATTTACGACTTCCGTTCGAGGTGTCAGACAAAAGAGGGGTCTCTTTCGATTGATTTCAATCGCGGATAACTTTTTTGATTGTACTCAGGAAATGGACAAATCCCTCGGGCGGGAGATAAGATGTTTGATTGTCAAGCAAACAGAACTTGAGCAATCTTCCTTAACTGAAGAGGAGATAGCGCCTTACAAGTGGTTCACGTTTTCAGGTGTGCATGGGAACTAGTTGCATGTTGTTTCCATTCGAGAGGCGACGTCAAGAATGGAGAATAAACTTCAAATCAAGTTGGTAAGCTCAAGTTGCTTGCTAAGTGCCTTCCCAAGCTGGACACTTTTGACTGAGCCAACTAAAGCGTGTGCTGACAGTTTTTGCGAGACAGTGTGTCCATTGGACGTCATCTATTTGCAGTATTTGGCAGTCGCTTGGAGCTGTAGTCCGTCGAGTGGAGGGGATTTAAAGTGGAGAGCCTCATGAAGTCACCGGCCGCATGACTGAGTCGAAGGTCATCTGTGGGACGCAGGAGCTTCCCTAGAGTGCCTCTCCAATTAGTCCACTCAACTGGGAGTATTGCTGAAGATAAGACACGTGGTTTTTGTCGGCCCAATAATTCGAGGAGTCATCAATAAGTTCAAGCAGTTTTTTCTTGACGTCAACATGTTTGGCTTGGAGTCTGATTTTTGTTTATGTCAATCAGCTCACGTTGTAGGTGGATGCAATCAAATTTATCCACCTAAGCGCAACGATGGAATACATTGAGCGGTATTCCATGCGGAATAAAAATGATGGCTTTCCTCAATCGACTGAAACCACCCTCTTGAGCGAAAGAGAGAGTGGCCAACGATCGGGTGGATCAAAGACGAGATGGTATGGCAATTGTCTTTGGATCGCGAAAGGTTATGATCGTTGGTTTGATCGTCGTTGACATTCTTCTTAATAGTTCCGATGCATTCCTGTCAATCACCTGTCATTATTTTGACAGCACGCAACGGATTCCATGGGTTGGGGACTTTTGAAAGGTATCCGACTTCACAGCTGATAGTCCACTTGACCGGTAATCACGAATATTTGACACAGTAAATTACAAATATCGTGAAAATGACATTCTGAACTGTTGGTCCGTGAAAACCTTATAAAAACAGCTGTCAAAAATGTGAAGGATCAAGAGATTTATGATATCTGATTATGAAGCTTCTAATGCTTGTCAAAAGCGATGATAGTTGGCTAGGTGATACGATTCTGACGATTCCTGCGACTCAGAGGAAGTGTAAGTTATTACAATAACCAACTTCCGGTTGTGGCTGCATGTTTTTTTTGGAATTAAAGTAGAAGTCACAGCTGACTGTCCGCACCGGCAGCCTTGTTCCTTCAGTCTTGACCTCGTCTAGATCGGGAGGATGCATTTATCGTCCATCATCGTCCAGATTGAGTGGAATTCGGAGACTTATTCCTCGTTAATTGGCGCCGATAAAGGGGTCTCCTTTCCCATAGAAAGAAGCTTAACGACACGGCTAAAAAAGTGTCCCACAGGCCACAGCACTTCGAATGGCTTTCAGCCAACTCCGAACAGATTAACTTCACAATTCTACTAAGTTGGCGTCAAGCGAAGGGTTTGAGTCAAATCAATCAGATTCGAACCTGAATCACCCTGCCACTCGGGTGACCTTTTTCAGTTAAGACATTGTCATTTTGGCTTCCACGAAGGCTCTGACTGGTTGTGATCAAAGAAGAGCAACATGTTCAAGCTGATACTTGCTGTTGTCAACTTATGTTCCCAGAACAACAAAGGCGGGCTGCATTTCGTTTTAATACAAGGAAGGAGCTAATCACCCCAAGAGATCGATGTCACAGTCGGTTTCAGCAATGACAAAACTAGCTAGTCAGGGATCATATCCATCTCTTGGGCAGTCCACTACTCACACAGCCACCTTGACGCATGGTCCGATGGTGAATGGAACCGAATCCGAAGCTCGAATGGTCTCAGAACACCAAATGTTGCTGCCAAGACATTGAATCGAAAACTCCTTGAGTTCTTGACAGTCTCTGCCGCCCCGAAAAGTCGCCTCTTCTTTGTGTTGTGCTACAGTTCGGGGTGGCCCTGGAACAACGCAGCAGAGGCTGCCTCTGAAGTGAAGAAGGACCTCAAACAACTTGCTGTCACAACTAGAGTGGTTTGTTGGTTGATGCCCTTCTGCATTTGTGTGCGCCATCTTAACGCTTCGATCTTCCACATACTCAGTGTCCATGAAGTCGCTGAAAATCAAATAAATCATAAAACGATGACACGTCCAACAGCCCGCAACGAGACTTCGTAGTCCCCGAGGAATTTGCCAAGTCATCAATAGCAAATAGCACTGCTCACGTGATCAGCGTCCCGCAGAAAAACACATCACATGTACAAGAGCTGATGTCGCTAACGAAGTCGACTTCCACCAGCAATTCACATGCATAAGTGATAAAAACAACTCGACAGAGACCCTCCTGCGTAAACAAAGTCGCCAAACACGACGGCAACGCGGGCTTGTTGACAAGCATGACTCGTAGGTTATCACAAGAAATAACATTTATAAATGTCGTGTGTCGACCAAATGCTTGACATAACCGTTCCGACTCGGATAACAGGGCTTTGAGAGCGTGACAGAGCTATAAATTGTCGCGCAGGTGTGCGCATAACGCTGACGAACCACAAAACAAGTAGCTTCTCGCGGTGTTACGCTTAAATTGTTTCATTCAAGTCGAAGCATCGTCCAGACTCAATTGTTTGTCGTGCCATTCGAGGCTTGAAGATCGGTCGTAAAGGTGAGATCGTCGATCTGGCCGAACTAATCAATTCGGCTTGTGTAACAGTCGGGCTTTGTATGTCGAACCTGTGCTGTTAACGAACGAACGCCCTGTTAACAGAGATTTTTATGATCTTTGCGGTTTTTTTTTTTGAAGCAATTTGCCGGATATGCCGTGGCTCGCTTCATTAAGCTGCAGTCCGCAACCGCAAGGAGGAGCCGTAATAAAGGCAAAACCTCAAGATCAGCTGCATGTCAAGAAAGTTGTTCATTGCCATTTTCGGGGGGAGTGGAAAATTACAAGACCTCACAACAAATTACCGAGTGAGGGCTACAAATGGCACATCACTCGTCAGCCGGGCATGAGTGCGCAGATTTAACAAAGTGAGCCCGTGATTATCTCGAACCATCTTTCGAGTCGCAATTATGACAATTAAAGAGTGTTAATGGCGCCCTCGAGGCCAATCTAGTATCATCGAATGCGGCAGATGCGCGTCGGCTTGATCGATCATGAGTGAATGACCATGTGGCCCGGTACCTGTTTTGTGCTGGAAAAGTGAAAAGAGTTCGCCTGATCGCCTGATAAATATACATTTATGTACAATTTTGATTCTAATTTTTGAATGATCTAAGAAAGTACTTGTCATTTGATAAGTCAGTGACTTTTTGAATTTCCTGCGAAGTACCTTAGGTGCAGCTTGGCTCCTGGCTACTGCCATATGTTAATTGACTCTTGTCAAGTTGCTCAAGCAAGCTGTGTCATTAAGCTTGTGCTTGACGGCCTTTGAAAGCCGGAAACCTCGTGAATTCGAACGAAAATGGAACGAACGTGTGTCAGTATTGAAACCAAATCTGTCTGCCATATTTCATGGTTCAGAAGTGGTTTGCTGAGTTCATTTGTGATCGTGCTAGCACAAGGGACGCCGAATATTCAGGTCGCCCAAGAGAGGGCGGCATACCAGAAGTCGTTAGCAAAGCCCACGGAATAATATTGGACGAGAGGAGAAGTGCGTGAGATGGCTGAAGCTGTAGGCATCTTAGCTAAGCGAGCATATTACAATTTACATGAATATTTGGGGAAAAAGCAATTAGCGCGATGCGCGACGATGATTGCAACCGAAACGCAACCGTGCTACTACTTCAAGACGGTGTTTGACGAAAGACTTCGCCTAATGTACGTCGTTTGGTTCTAGCAAGTGCTAGACAAGTGAACAGGAAGTGAGTCAAAGAGTATGTTTCTGCCTCATCGTTGCAGCTGAAGCTGTATAAAGCGAATTCCCAGGGTCCTGTATTAATCGCTGTTATTTTTGCAAATTCAATGCGGATCACAAGGAGGTGGCTGTTAGGATCGTTTATAAAATAATCGTTTATAAAATATAGCAGAGTTGGTTAGCCGATACCATCTAAGACCAATCTAGTAGCCACTTTTAATAAACGTCTTCCTTCAACTAGTCCAAGTGGAGTCTTTTCGACGAGGATCCGCCCTCCATATTGATCTGTCCGCGTATACACTCACATCCGAGATGAAGCTTGCAAGCCTGCTGTCCCAAGTAGTAAATGCATCTATATAAAGGGTGGTTTTTTTTAGAGGTATAGAACTTTGAAATTGAATAAAACAAAGATGATTTTTTTGACATGACATTAAACTTACTTTATTCGAAAGATAATCACCTGGCATTATCATTTAATTATGATTTCCGGCATATGACCGCCACGGCTGGCTCGGAAGTAGTCTAATCTGGAGGTCCAACTTTCGATGACTGCGCATTCCGCAAATTGGAGCATCATCCCCCGAGCACTTACCGCCATGAGATTACCGGACTACCTACAGAAGATAGTGATGGACTATTTTACGAACAAAATACTGCACAACGCCACCGAGAATGGGCAAAGGCAGTATAACGTCACAGACTGTGTAAACCAGGGCTCAGTACTAGGTCCTCTACTGTGGAATCTTATGTACGACGAAGTAATCAAACTTCGAATCCCAAGGTTGTCGAAAATAATTGGTTTCCCAGGCGATGTAGCGGTCGTAGTAGTAGCCGAACATCTGGAAGAACTAGAAGATGATTGCAGTGAAGCCATTGGGATGGTACAGGACTGGCTAGTAACCATGGAGCAGAGGAAAAGATTGAGGTAGCGCAGTCAGTTGCAGGCGGGTTATGGAGGCTATAAGAGCGACCGTAGGCGACCACGTTGTAGTGTCTAAACCAGACTTAAAGTACCTTGGTGTTACAATAGAAGCAAGGCTAACTCTTAAGCAACATTTGCTTAATGCAGCGGAGAAGTCGCTGCCGAACAACGGCTGCTCTAGCAAGGATCATGCCAAACATTGGAGGACCAGAGTAGCGACGTCGATGATGTGCTATGGTTCCGAAATATGCGCTGGGACAATGAACAATAAATCATACAGTTCAAAGGTCGAAGCAGTATATAGAGTCAATGCTTTGAGAGTGTGCAGCTCTTTCCGAACAACCTCATACGACGCGGCATGCATACTATCTGCAATTGTGTCAATTGACCTCCTCACCAAGGAAGCCGCATGAAAAAATCGTGCCAATAATACAACAATAATGCCTACAGCGACGATTTACTACCACGCATAGAAAACCTCAAAGAATGGCAAGAAAGATGGAACTCTTCTGACAAAGGTAGATGGACCCAGAGATTGATCCCCAATATCAACCATTGGATCAACAGAAAACAGTAAGTCAAACCGTGGCCACCATAATGAACGCAACGGCGATAGGAACGACAACGAAACGCACTGCAGGTAGTTGGCAATACAAACGAGCCGAATGTATAAAATAAAATAATCAGCTCTCACCTCATCAGCACCGAATAACGGCCACCTAGCAAAGGCGGGACAACATCAGAAGAAGTGCTCTGCAGTATCGTCGTCCTCTCCGGAGGAGTCGCAGAGGGTTTCATCGCTAAGGCCAAGCGTGTAGTAGCCTGTTAGTACGCCGGAAAGTTGACGCAAATTTACCTAACGAGGTGTGCAGTCAAATGTTATCGCCCTCCACCAAGGCACCAGATCCTTCCTTGGTCTTGGAGCTATCCGTCAAGATTCGACTACATTCTTTTTCTGTCTCAGATTCTGGTCAAAGCCAGTCCTGAGTGCAGGGAAAGTTAACTTTGTATATGCGTCGAAGCTGGATTGCTGGTGTCCTTGCGTCAGACGGGGATCAAAGCAAATACGGTGCGAGTTGTACCAAAGACCACTTATTTTTAAACGGAAGATGGCCATGAGAGTGCACCCCATGATGTGGATTATATGGTTCAAAACTTGTTACACCTTTGCTCTTAAATGTTTGGAAATTCCTGAGCCAACTGCTGGTCAATTGAATAATGTCCGTTATTTTCAAATTAAAAGACAGCCCCTCCCATTCCCAGGTTATTTCACCTTTCTCTACGATGATGGCCATGGCTGTTCACGTTGAAGACCCATTCAGACCGGTGCGTGGACATTTTCAGACCAGATTGTCTAGCCTGTCCACTAGAATGGAAGAATGAGGTCTTTCGCCCAGTCCGAATTGAAATTTTGTACTCTCTGAGCAATGCCGGTTATTACAGGGAGCAGATGATGATAAAAATGAAGGTTAGTGTATCCGTCTTTGAAGTCACCGCACTTGCTCACTCTGCCAAGTCGTTGCTCTAACTTGGTCCGATTTTGGAAGGTTGTTCACAAGTGCCTGGGAAAGGCACAAAATACACATTTCCATGGAGCGTTGATCAAATTACTGATTCATTTGCACAGCACCACAGCGCACAGTTTCGCAGAATCATGAGAACATCTGACCCTCCCCTGATGTGTCCCACCCCCTGAACAACTTCAAACCGCCATTCTTCTGATTTCGCTGCAACAATAGGTCATGATGAACAAGTCACGCGTCACCATCATTTTCCCCGACGCCACAGCGAGCCCCGCCGCTCCTAGGCTGGTACTGCCTCCCTCGTTTGATTCGCATCGCTCTTGAAATCGCATGAATACTCGCACAAAAGTTGTTATCCTCCGCACCGCTCATCCCAAACACAAGCCAGCCGATCTCCCACATCAACCTTGCACTCTAAATCAACACCCAGCTCAGCTGCGTAGTCTCTCTCCTATCTCAGGCTCGTGAACAAATCGAAATCAGTTGACAATGCTCCCGTGGCCGCCTGCGTTTAGGGAGGTGGTGGTACCGCGAACACACGAGCTACACGCTCACTGCTCCGCGTGCCTCGCCTGACCACCACTCAATTGTACTCCTTGAACCGCATTTCATGTGATAAATGTTATGACATACAGTTTACACAATAACCTTTCTGTGGTCAGAGTCTACGACAGATTGCTCGCCTTCGGGGCACGGAGCACGGAGCACAGAGCGCGCCCCAGCTTGCAAGGGATCCGAGACAGAGGACGGGAGAAGTTGTCGCTCTCTAGAAACTTCTTGTATTGCGCAAATGGCTGCACGCGCACGCACTCGACGTGAATACGCAAAATCGGATTGCGTCCCGATCTCCCAGGGGGCCCCCATCAGTCTTCAATGAGCAACTTTCCACTTAATAGGTGTGCGGCGGCTCACCGCAGCTGGCCTGTCAGCTAGCGTAGACTTTGGCTTTATTTATGACCGCCACCACGACATAGGTCGTTGGCGTCGTCGTCGCTGTCGTTGTCGCTGTGGTTGTTGGCGGCGGCGTCGATCGTGTCCGAGTGTCATTTCGGTGAGAGGTCCACGAGGTAACGCTTGCCCACAGTGTCAATTGATCATTTGACACAATAATTGAATTGGACGTGCTGATTGTGGCCTGCCAGTTGCCAGTGCGTTGTGTCACTTGACAAAAGCTGGATCGTTAATTTAACTGAGATCTGTGGTCATCATCGGCCAGCATGACCTGACCGCGCGAAGACGCTCCATCAGCGGGCACTGAGTAATTTGCTCGTTATTAGCCACTGCCCGAGTGGACTAGGAGAAATGTAGCGTGAAGCTTCTCGAAAGTGCTCATCGGGCTACTCTCGTTAACTAACTCTATTTCGGTCATTGCGGCCATAAATCAAAGAATAAGCGTTTCACGTCACTTTCAACGTCGTCGTTGTCGAAGGTCAGTCGCAATTTTGCAGCAATCAACTACGAGAATATGGACAACGCTTGTGTATCGGTAATTAAATAACTCATTAATCCGCTGCCTAAAACCGACAGCTACAGGCGGAACGACAAACTCGGCTGGAGGTGAGTTGGTATGTGCGTCTGTTAAGGCGCGAGCAGAGTGAAACGACTTCTAGATTAGTCGCGGCACGATCAATTGCGATAATTAATAAGTGCGTTCGATTTAACGGGTTTTTGAGTTGCGGTGCGATTAGGTCTCTCTATGGAGCGGTTTTCGTCGGAATTTGCAAGCGTTTTGCCTTGCACATGATATCGACTGGCATGCGGTTTGACATTATTTATTAGAACGATGATTCAGGTGTGGAGGCATAAGTTACTAGTGCATATAGCTTATAACCGACTCCTGGTCGATGCTAGTCGAGTGTCAAAATTGAGGAAGGATCAGACCGGTAGTTTAAAGGATTACCATCCGCAATCAAACGATCATTCAATTTTAGACGATCATATTTGTGTTAACGAATGCCTAAACAAAAGCTACCATATACTAGTGCCGTTCGTGGATTTCAGCAAGGCTTTTGGCACACTGAACCACGATAAACTAATAGAAGCACTTCTGATGTTAGACTGGATAAGAGAATACTTAAATAACAGACAATTCTGTATCAAAATCAGCCAGACATATAGCTAAAAAGAACGCGTGCAATATGGAGTCCCTCAAGGTTCAAAATTTGGTCCGCTCCTCTTCATTTTATACACCAACGAGTATTCAAACAGGCCATCCCATTCGCGTATGCAGACGCGATAGTAGTGCGACACATAGTAGTGCGACACAGATCTTCGCATACGGCATACGGAGTTTGATGATGCAGTGAAATGGTGTCATGATCACGGTCTAACGATCAACGCTTTAAAAACGAAGATGATGCATATACGAAATCCGCAGTTCAAGACTACTCATCAACAAATTCTTTTTTTAGAAATGATTCCTGCAGTAGCTCAGTTAGCTGTCCGATTGAGATAGTGGAGAGATATAAAAATTCCTAGAGTCTCCATTGACAGCAATTTTCTGTGGGACACGTATATCGATGAGTTGCGCATGAGCCTTAAAAAAGCCTTATACGCCCTTACACATCTAAAGTTCCATGCCACGGCGTCTGTGTTAAGACAAGTATACTATGCCTTAGTAGAATCGAAATTGAGGTATTGTAACCGATAGAAATAGCAATAATAAAACATTTGAATATATTTTGTCCACTTTATTGAAGGTACGTCCGCATCGCTTCGCAAAACTACACAAGAGTGAATCTTTATTCATGTTCACTGCTCTCACACCGGTAGTCCCTTTTACATGTTTATCTCTTTTTCTTAGAAGAGTGCCTGAATTCGTTATTAGGGCTGCTACAGTATGGAATACTTGCATGGGGAAATGGATCTGCAACACACATAAACAAACTTAAGAAACTACAAAACATAGCATTAAACAAGATAAGTGTAGACTATCGGCGAAATGTTGTTGAACAAGAAGGGGTCAAAGTTTTTCCAGTAGATGATATTTTTTAAGATGACCCTTATACTGGAGTACTATGACGATACTGGATTCATCACACCAATTCAACATGGGATCAACACAAGCAGACGTGCACAAGGTATGCTTCAAGAACCTCGATTCTACAACAACTACGGAAGAAGACAGATGAAATGTAGTGTACCAGAAGTTCTCAATACACATCCGCAAGAGTTAAAAAACATCACAAACAAAAATAAAACACTTTTTTCTAAACAAGAATTCAAATATGTAGCTAATTTAATCTCAACTAAATCTCATTATATTCTTTATTTTTTTCTTCGTAAATATTAATTAATTTTTCCTTGAATTGTTTTCAATTAATGAAATGTAGAGATTCATTTAACTTAAGCATTCTACCTAAAGTTAATTATAAAATTTTGAAACTCAATCTTCTGCAGAAAAGCCTTTATAAGTCTTCACGGAAACGCATATCCATTGTAAAATATTCTCTGAAATTAAAAATTAATTGAATAGATAGATGGAGTCACGAATTTGGCAGCACTTCATGCGCGGTATTCTAAAATCTAGTTATTCACTGCTGATCTCCAAATGAATACTAAAAATCCAGGAGATCACTGTTTGCTTTGCTTTTGATGTACAAAGCTTGCATAAAACATTCAATGCAAAATTCCAGCAACAACCTCGACGCAGATTCTAGCGAAGGAGATTCAAGTGACTCAAGTCTATTGTCCTGCCTCTAGTCCTTCTTTAGGTGCAGATGCTTAGACGATAACAGAAGTGGACAATAGGTTTCAAGTTCGTACGAACACCCAAATGGGCACTGACCTGGTCAAACGTTTCTCACCCGGAAAGCCGTCACATGTCCCCTATGATGGCAATGTAGGCGCAACTGGATACAATTTAGTCAGGTGAACGCTTGAATTTGGAAGCACCCGTCGGAGGACTGCCCAAACATTCTGAGTCAATTTCGTTGAAGGCCAGATTGAAGCGCCAGCCAATCAAGAAGAAAGCTTAGTTATGCATAAGGTCGCTGCTTATGCTATACACCCTACAGGTCCTCTGTCACAAGAAATGGAATCTGAGGACTAACGCCGAACCCGAATGTCGAATTTTGAAGAACTTGTCTTGGTGGCGACTCCTGCGCACTTGGACCTACCTGTTTAGGTTCGATTCCTGGAACAAGAAATACTTTTCACGGCCCCACCTCTTTCGAGTCACTGACAATGTTCAAAGAGTATAAGTGTCTAGAAAAAGCTGCTCAAACTTGGCCGTTCGGAGTCGGCATAAAACTGTAGGTCCCTTCCACTCGTGACAGAAGAATAGCACGCACAATACGAGTGGTTGTTGAGAAGCTAGGCCCTGGCCCTCTACGGACTGTAGCGCCACCAATATTATGTCTTGCATCTCGCACTCTCTGAGCATTGTCAGTGATTCGACAGAGGCGGTCCCACAAAAAAACCAAGACAGCTTGAACGATCCAGAGCTGCAATTTTGAGTTAGTAAAGGAGTTTGTCCAAACCGGAGCATACCAAGCGCATGCTCCCTAACATCTGTAAGAAATCTGCGGCATTCTTGTCATCTCTTGACAGAAAACACTGGCTTACCGGGGTCGAGCTAACACCTAAGTGTGCTTGGCCCTCTGCGACGCTTGTGGAGGAGACAACAACACTGCAGAGCACCTCCTCTGCCACAGTCCCGCCCTGGCTCGAATCAGGTGGCAGTTATTTGCTGCTGATGAGGCGAGAGCTGATGCTGTAGACTCCTCATCACGGAAGCAGACGCTGCTGGTGTTGAGAGAGACCATGAAATTTCATCGAATGTTGGTTTGCTGCCTGGAAGTACAGTGGGCCCGATTTTGAGGCTAATTGCTTCAGTGGAGTGTTTAAAACCCTCCGACAAAAAAAAGAGGTTTTTAGGTGCTGGTTTTAAGGTGCCTATCGGTGTCCTATTACCGGAAACACAATGCTTCGAAGGTCGTTAAGATTCCTAGCTGACCACTAATCCATGTTATGTTAGTTGACGAAGCTGATTAGCCCTTCATCTTCAAAGATGATTTTGTGATGAAATCAAAAATCTAGAGCCCAATCGGAGAGCGTACTTTGGTTCATAGAGCGTCTTCCAAAGCGGCTACCGAACTTTGACAGTTGATAGCGGCCAAATTATTGAAGCTACATCCGTCAAATTGACTTTAATTTATTCTGTCTGATTTGTCAAATCACCATGAATGAACATAGCGTTCAACAACACGTGCAAATGATAAAATTGATTTATCTAAATGGGTGTTCTGTTCTGGCAACGTTCCGGTAGCTTTGCTTCGAAAGATCATCTTTAGCGATGAGACTTATTTCTGGATGAATGGGTACGTCAACAGACAAATTTGTCATGCCAATCCGCATGAGATTCAAGGACGTCCAATGCATCCAGAAACAGGCACTGTTTGATGTGGATTTTAGGTTGGCGGCGTCATCGGTTCACACGCCGGGGCGGACATTTGAAAGATGTTACATTCCATACATAATGGCATCGATAGGCCTTACAAACGAATAAAAAATGTCGATGATATCTCACACACACTTTGTTTTATTTAAATTTAAAGATAAGAAGCTCTTAATGAGATACCTTTTATGATCAACGTCATCTTTAAAGTGCGCAGGCCAGGATCGTCACAGTGTTCTCTTAGCGATGCATAATGCTCTTGAGGGCGCTGTTGAATATGCTTTAGTTCGTTTGCGACAGACGCTTGAACGGCTGCAATATTCTCGTCACTTCGACCAACCTGTTGTCTCACTGGGAACATCCAACCCTAATTTCTTCACCAGACTAAAAATTACTGGGACAAGAATTTCGACTGGCAATTGGTCTTCCAGAGCCGTCACCGAGTCGGAGTTTTGGTAATGAATTGCATTTATTTGTAAACATTTGCTTTTACTGAATGCTTTGACATTGGAAGTTAGATCATTGATCTAAGGGTGCATTCATAGTGACAGTTCCATGTTGGCAAGTCACCCCTTTAGAGGTAATGCACACTTCTAAGTAACAATTCAATACTACGGCACAAGTGTCTGCTGTGGCCGCACCTGAAAACAGCCACCTGCCAGAACAAACATCACACACTCCTCCCCCATTAGGATAGTAGTGGAGGACGCAATTTCCCACGAGTCCCTCTACGAAGGGGCTCACGTGCACATTGTCCACTTGCCAACAAGAGCGCATAACAATCACTGCACTCTCCACATCTGTAATCGCCATATTAGCATGCCCAGCGCCAGATAAAAATCGAACTTCATTTATGCATCTGGAGTGCACTCCTTTCTAACTGGGCGTACGACTGTCACGAATTCGTGAAGCGTGCCTCTGAATGAAGCATGACTTGGATGGATGAAGTAAGTCCGGTTACATCACTAGGATTTCGCGGATGTTGACTTCACTTGTCGCTGTCATCGTGACTTGCCAACACTGGCATGGTTACCTTCCCAACGAAAGTTTGATTCTAGACTCCTTTCAAATAACCGCACTTCTTGCTCGAAAAAAAAAAATCAAAAAAAATAGTTTCCCAACTTGTGAGCATGTCAACAACACAAAGCCCGGCATCGTGTCATTATGTCACGTGTTGACACTTGACAATCTTCTGGCAAATGGCGTAAACAAGGACTCTGTTGTGAGCAGATTCACACAAATCGTGCTCAATAGCCTGACAAATCGGGGAGAATGTCACAACATTTCTCCATCAACGCGTATCGTGCCTCGATTTGACATCTCAAGTTCGTTGACATTTAAGCGTCAACACTGACGCGAAACCACAAGCAGCCACACGACAAATGTTTCCTCATAATTACTCGTCGTTCCTCTCTGCATTTACCCCCCCCATTCCACGGGAATCACTGACACCTCGCAGTTGTTTCGGAACGGAACCACACATGACAAGTGACACAAGTTCAGTGCGCAGCACTCGGGTGTCGGCGATAGCGCCACATATCAAGTGTCAAATGTTCGTGATTCTCATCACTTTTACTCTCACTTCCTATTCAGAACGACGCACGCGCGATCATCACGCACACACGACGCGGACGGTGCGTAACACCTCGCAGCAGACAGAGTCTGAAAGACTTTCTCCCGAACGTCATTAGAATGTCACACCGGCGACAGCTGTTCCTTTCACTTGCAGTCGGAAAAAAAAACTGAGCACAAGGTAACGAACCATTGTTGCTGGCAGATTGGCGCAAAACCCCATCCGACGCTCGGCTTCCGGTATGGTGACGGCTTGATGGCTGATGCCACCCCTCGGTGCAGAGATTCCACGGGAAAAAATCATATGCACCAGCAGCACGGTTGGATGACAGCAGCGCGTTAGCAGTCGGCGGCGAGCTGCCACAAAAGACTACACACACGCACACACAGTGTCGAGCGGCCGTCATCGTCACCTGGAAACGAGGCGAGCGATAGACGCAGGCAGACAGTCAGTCAGACGGGGAATACTACGAGCATTACAACTGTAAACGTGTGACTATTCCGAGTATCTTGTCTCAAGTTCAAGGTGGCAAGGTGGCACGCCGCGCCGGCTGCTGTTGTGTGCTGCACCTTGTCGGAGGCTCTTGCTTGTGTTTTTATTTTTTTTTCTTGCCTCCGACCAAGTTGATTGTCGGGTGCTACGCGTTGCATTCATTGTTCGGAGGAAACGCTGCTTTCTGGCCCGCCGAAGGTGTCTACCTGCAAGGCTACACCTGCATTGACAGTTGATGCATGTTGTGTTTTTTTTTTTTTGTTTGCCTTGCATAGCCGCTCAACTGCGCTCCAACTGCCCGGGTGCCTTTCGAAAGCATTCATTGTTCGATTTGTTGCTTCGTAAGGAATGATTTCAGTTTTCCATGCGTGCCGGGGATCTACTGAGGGCGACCTTTGCTCGGAGGTCGAATGGCGGGCGAGTGTTATTTCAGGAAAAAGATTGTCTGGGCGATAAATGCAACGCCGCACAACAGTAATTACCGATGGCAGGGGGATGGGCCTTCTTAGGTGAAGGCGTTTGTATTGATGAGATGTCTTCGGTGGAAGACAGGAAGCAATTTCTGAACAGCTCCCACAATGGGCTCTGAAGGTCGTGAACCTCTGCGGGTTTGTTTGCGACGATAAAAGAGGCGGGCGAACTGCGCGGCGTCGCTCAATTGATGATCGATGAGATGTGCGATCGGGGCGGGCTTAAGGGCCACGACTCAGGCGGTGATGCCCGTTCACGTGGAAACGCTGAAAAGAAACTCAAGGTCTCGCGTTCCGGGTTCATGTTCAAACGAACAATATCTTGAAGGGTGTGAATAGAGGTGTTCTAGAGAAGAACATGAACACAGAACGTAGCTAAGTACATTGAATTCCAACCTTGACAGCATAATTAATTAAATGAATGGAATTTAATGTTTCTAAGCCCAGCTCCCCCTTTGCGATGCTTTAACACGTAATACTCAGGCATCATCCATGAATGGCGCATATTCATTGGTGTGTACATCAAATGGTGTCCTAATGTAGCTAGAGCTGGGCGAAATCTTCGCTGACTCATACGTCGAGACATGGATAATTTCAAGAGAAAATTAAGAAGCACTTGGTCTATTCGAGAGAAACGTTCTGCGTTCAATTGTTGGTCCTGCTTGGCTTGATCGCATTTGGAGAAGGAGATTCAACCGCGTATGAGTATAAGTCAGGCGTCTATGGATTCAGCGCCAAATGGAGCGCATGGACAACACTGCTTCAGGCCGAAGAGACTTCGACGCTGAGCCAGTGAGACAACGCAAAAGAGGATCCCCACGAAACCGATGGCACACCCATGTGAAGAAGGACCTCAGGCAAGTTGACGTGCAAAGATTGGAAGCAGTTGGTTAATGATCGTGTCCGTTGGAGGTTTGCCCGTTTGGGGCCAAGGTCCATCCCAGACTACAGTGGCATGAGAAGAAGAAGAATAATACTTTGGTGGACACTTCCAATAAACCATGATGACACCGACCATTATGCTGCATTGCAACCTGGAATGGTCGGTGTCATAATGGTCCATTTTAGTTTGGTCTTCTAAATGCCATGGAAAAGCCAGGGTCGAGTTCAAAGAACTAAAAGTCGAATAGGAAGGGCCATGCTGTCCGGAGAAGTCTGCAGTTTCAATTCAGGGTAGAGTGAGTTGTTTCTAACGTGTTGCCTCCTAGTGCTTTTAGTGCTGACTGACTGTTTATGCTGGAGTCGCTATTTTTTTGCTAAGCTTTCAGTCATGTGGTCAGCCTTCATGTTGAGCGTAGCGTTAAGAGTTCCTCCCCAAGCTAAAGAATATCACTCATATCTGGTTGACCCACCCGCTGGACAGAACCCAAAAGCGACTGATAGATTTCGTCGTCGGCAACAACCTCGCGAAGTCGGTTTAACATCAACGTAATGTGCCGCCTAACAATTTGTCACAGTCGGATTCGCCTCAGATCGCGACTTCAATCGGGGGTTACCTGGCCAACTGTGGAGACTAGCCAAATCAAATGGTGGTAAGCCCTCCGCCTGATCACAGCTGTGGTTAGTCATGGATATCACGACCATGACGGATACACGCCTTTCCACATCAGTATCTCTATTACTAAATATATACACATGTGAACTTAAGTACTACCCTCAACTGATATCTGGTCTCCTATGATTAGACCCCACAGCTTTTGTAACCACCATTTAAAAAAGAAGACTCGTCACCTGAAAAGCGATGTACGACCAAATCAAAACTCAAAAAAGGGAAAAGAAGGATCGAGAACGTGCACGTCAACTTGCGTCGCCCCAACGATTGACATCACTTCGGTTTCAGTCCAGTGGTGTACGCCATTTCATTCGGATCTGCCACCGTGCATGACGTTAAGCATGAAATCGTTTGTGTGAATCAAATGTGGTTGCGAAAAATAGCAACTTAGCCGTAAGGGTGATTTCAAACTGCTACTGCACTCGATAGTAGACTGCGGTCACAATTTTTCAATCACTGTGAAAAAATCGCAGTCAGTGATTTTTGACCAACTCCTCTTGATCGCATAGCTCAATTAAATTGGGTTCCCTCTTTCCTCCCATGCTCGAGTAGGTAGTAAGTGTTTGCAATACAGTAGTACCAGTTGATACCGTTGGGTACGAAACACAGTGGTCTGACTTCTAGGCTCGGATGTTAGTTTCTAATTACCAAGACATTAGGGTTCCTAACACAAACGATGTTCGTTGAATAATTTCCCGTGGGGTAACTATCAGAGGAAGCCCAGTAAAATGGAAACCAGGTTTATAGGTAATACTAAGAAATATTCCTGTTTTGTCAACTAATGAAGATGTTGCTTCATCAAATGCTGGTATCATCGGTCCACTGGATTACAAACGATTTACAAACATTAAGCAATGAAGTGCAGGCAGCGTTGCCGATGTGGCACGATAGTGCCATTGTGGCACTTTAGCATTGAATATGGCACTCTGGTAAAAATTGGAAAAATTAACATATTTTCATCAACATTTGTAAAACAATTGCTTACATCTGCGTTCCGAAAGAGTTGAACGCTCGTTTTAAGGCGAATTTATACCATGAGCAAGCCAACTACCGTCCCCTTTCGCGATCCAAAGACGATTGCCATGACATGTCCTCTCTGATTAACCCAATCGTTGGCCACTCCTTTTGCTCAAGAGGGTAGTTTATGTTGCGATTTGCGACGAATGGGGAAAGGGATAATATTTATTCCTCCTGCAATATCGCTCAATACTCGTTAAGTTTCGATGAATATGTGTAAATGGTACTTTATTTACTTATTAACTTAGTTATTTAATGCATTTATGCTAGTTTCTATAAATTTTCTAATTAAGTCCAATTCATGAAGTTGATTAAAATACCGAAAACGTCTATTTTGGAACGTGGCACTTTTTGGCAGCACTTTGAAAAATTAAGCCTTATTAGACTAAATAATATAAAAATAAAAAAATAAATAAAATGAATAATAAACACAAAATATATATTTAATATATTTATAAATTAAAAGACTTAACTCAACATTACATTAAAATTATAAATTATTATTTTTTTTTACTAAAATTTAGATATTCTGCCTTCATTTTTAACCTACCTCTATGTTTTTTTTACCTTGACCTTGCCATTTGTAATATGTTCCAAATCTCATTGAAATCGGTACACTGGTCTCGATGTAACAGACTTTTTTCCGCTCTCCCATGCAAACCGAGACACTGTGCGGCAGCCACATATCCTGATTGGGGATATCTTTGACACGACGCAGTGAAGTGGAGTTGTTATGATTTATTGTGTCATGATAATTTTCACTGCTTTTGACACAAACGAAGCTCAGTGTACAAGCCAATTCCTCTAAATACCACATGACATCATTTCGTCGTGTCTTAAACATTCTTGAGATTGATAATCGATATCGACTCTGATGGAGCAGTGACATTACTCCATCGTCATCTTACACAATCGGGCGAGCTTGGAAAGAATGGCAAATATGGGTTTGCATAGCACGGTCTTATGCACGCTGTCATATGCGGGCTTGATGAATAGATGGTGGTGAGTCTGTCCGAGTGTGAAGCTGTGGTGTATCCCCTCCCACGAAACTACACCGAGAAGGATCCACTATATTGTTGACGGAGCAATTCAAACGTTCATACCAATCGGCAGAGAAGGCCTAGTACTCGAAGTCCAACATATACTTCGATCTTCACTCATGTGCTTCGTGATTTTCACTCCACATCACTTACAGTTTCTCGGGGAATATCCCCTCCTAAGTTTACCTTCCAAACAGTCACCATAACTCAGTCAACCCTGCTCCTTTGCATCCGCATTGCAACACCTTCCATTCATCAACCGAAAATCTGATAAACATGCAACTGCGACTTAAAAATCAAACACTCACCCCAACGTAAACAAGACAATACAAAAAAGGAAACAACTCACTGTTGCACTCAATCAAGCCAACTGATATCTTATTTCTCGCAACTTCAACTCACCTGAAATGAGAATACAAAAAAATTAACATGGAATAAATTCTGAGAAAAAAAAAATGAATTCAAAACAATATAACGCGAAATAAGTTAATTGCCAAGATGTAATCGCGGAATGAACAACTTGAGGTTTCGCATAAGCAACAGGCCAGACCAGCAGATGAGTTCCGTCGATTAGATACATGCAATCTGGCCGGCCGGTGAGTCACGCATCGCCACTGAAGATCAGATACAATTCAAACAACAGTCACCAGGCGAGTGTGGGTATCGCGATGCCGCCTCCGCAAAATTGTTTATTATTAAAAATTAATTAAATGAAAATTTTATATCGATTTGTGATAAGGGATTTCAATCCGATGAGGCATTCCGATCGATAGCTGACAACACAGCGTTCTGCGTATCTGCGATGAGACTGGCATGGCTAGGGGCTTGGAAGACATTGCGGAAGAAGAGTTTGTTGTTGACTCAATGAGATAAAGCGGGTGTGATGGGGTAAACAATTTGTCAACAGCACAGCTGATCGTTGTTCGGTCAGGGTGGGGGGAGGAGGCCACTTGTGGAAAAGGAAATAAGATTTGGATCGAACGCCTTTTTTGAGAATCAAGAGAAAACCTATTATACGGCGGAAATACAATTCGAACAAAACCCGTATTTGCCGAAAAAATATATTTCCTGTTCAAAAAGTCACTGTCTTATCAAACGACCCTCGTATAGGATGACCAGACAAGAATGATTGGAAAAGGAAATTCAATAAAACAACAACGGCTTGAGAAATGAAATTGATCCTGGCTTTATTTTGAAGCCACATTCATGCCATTATATATAAATTGAAATGGCAGCCTCGGCATCGTTGGCAGTGCTTCAAGCGGCCGATCCAATTTTTGATGACTCGGTCCAATTATCCGGCAATAGTGTCGCGAATGTTGGCCTCGAGCTCGTCCAGAATGATTGGCTTGTTTGCGTAGACTAAGGACTTGACGTGGTCCAGAGAAAATAATCGAGTGGTGTCAAGTTACGCGGCCACCAAGAGCTCGTCGAGAGACGACCCAATCGCCACATTCTTCTTCACAGGATTCCGTCGCTTGCTTAGCATGTAGCGCCATGTAGCTTCTTGATAGAACCACTGGTCGAACTCTGGCCACAGAAAGTCTGCTAACATAGCTCTATGCCCCAAACCATTGACTATAAGGGTGTCTCTTTCGTCATTTTGAAAGAAATACGGCCCGATGATGCCGCCTTGCCATACATAAATACTCGTATGTATACTTATCAGGTCGGTGACCCAGGGAGGGTCCGAGCCTGATCAAATTCCGTCCGTTGATCCGAGGCAGTTTGCTCTCTGGTAACGGTTTGCGTTTTACGTGCGCGGGTTGTTAGCCCTCCGCACACCACAAGGGAGACGTTGCATACATTAGTTCACCTCACAACGGGTGTTGCGAAGGCTATCCAGTGGGCGCTGCTAGAGGGCTGTATGTCATCTTGATCTATGCATCGACAAGGATTGTCTGGCATCCCGCTTTACCATAGACCGCACCAAATAGTCAGTCTTTGTGGATGCGTTGAGGCATGGTCGAGCACTTATGAATTGTGTTTGCTCTATTAGCAGCGATTTTATTTGTTGACATAGCCACTGGACCAAAAATGAGACTCGTCCGATAAGATGATCGCAATCTGCATCTCCGGCCAATATTTGTAGTTCCAGTGCAATTAGCGAGCCCCATGCACAGTCTATGGTCGTGCGGCTTCTTGCATCAGCACAATCTTATACGAATGTGGACCCAAATTCAACCGCAAAATAAACTGGGTTGACTATCTGGCTATGCCCAAATTTCGTGATCGGCGCTGAATCAACATTTCTGGATCTACCGCGAAACTGACCACTACGGCGCCTAAATGCCCTTCATTTCGCACCAATCTCTGTCTGTCTGGTGGCTGAAGGTCCAAAAGAGTGTACTCCCGCTTAAACTTTTCCACGCTGCCACGAATTGCATCTACACCGAAGCCATGATGTCGATTGATCTCGCGACGAAATTTTCGTTGTGTATTTACAACGTACGAGGAATTTCGATTATAGACGTGAAATGATGCACGCTGAAGTGGCAGACCTTACTGAATATTTTGGCAGCTGGATGTCATAGGAAACTTTGATGCTGAAACATAAGAACTGGAAAAACTTTCATTGCTATCTGGTCACTCTTTATATGACCCTAGCGACACAATCATCAAATTCGCCAACAGTCCTTGTCTACCTCCATGCGCCAGGTCTACCTCATTGCACCGCATGATTGATGTTGTATGCCATTTCCTGAGGACATCATACATCGGATGATCGTGCCTCTAGAGCTAGCTCGTCAGTTTTTCTCAAGAACGACATGAAGGAAGCCCTTCGCGTTGTTTTGGACAGTTTTGAAATCTTTTGACAGATCGGTCGGATCGTTACCGACGCCTTTAGGTTAGGTTAGATTATGGGTGGCGGCTAAGCCTCACATAGACCTATTGGTCCATAGTGCTAACCACTAAACAGAGACAACCTAATTGCAGTGGTTTTTGCTAAATTTATGAGATGCAGTGGTTTCACGACAGCTCGCCCCGTCGTTTAATGATTTAGAGAATGTTTGGCCTAGAGTTTTATACCCAGTTTTGGCTAAGGCCGTGCAGAAATTAAGGAGATGAGCTCCATACAACCAGGTCTTACAATGCATTGAATTCACTAGCACCAACAGCTTCATGCTACTTGGAGCCGTTTGTGGCGACGCCTTGATGGAGGGAATGCTCCACTATCACCACGAGTTTCGAAGGAATGTAAAACTTAACCTGGATCGTCTCATACAGGTAGTGGGTGTCGATTTGTACTGGTTGGGCCTTTTCCAAGATCTGGGGCAGTGTGAAGATGTGGTCTCTTGTGCACTGAAGCCACACCGATTCAGATTGTTGAGTGCAGAAAAGTTCTTGTATGCGGTAATTGGTGCAGTCATATGGTTCACCTTTCCTTCTTTCTTCCATAAACTAAGAATTGGCCTCATTTATAATACAACCTTATTTCACGCCACCGACAGTGGTAACATTCCACAACTACAGTCCCACCGTACACGAGTTCGAGACCAATCAATCGATCGAGGAAGGCACTTCATTAACAGCTCCCAGTAGTAGACACAACAGTCATTCGGTGCTCGTGTAATGGCGAGCCACGCGGGGTCATCTTAATGGAATCCGCAATCAATTTATCGAGGTGTGATATCTTACAAGCAGCGCTTTATTGTTCACCTCCACCCTAAGTGGCTGCGTTCATACAAAGTCGCTCCTACTGTATGTCAATTTTTAGCACGGAACAACGTGTGTACACTTTCCATTCACAGGTTTGTGACACTCTGGACCATGCGAAAGTTAAACACAGACAGGTACGCGGAACTCGAGTCCCGCGCATAAGTAGCTAGCGTCCAGTGATGCCATGCTCGTGGGAAATGATTTGGGTCATCGTGTTTTCATGTGTGTGGATCAAAGGTTGAGTCAAATTATTTCCGAGTTGTGGGAATAATTTGAGCCTCAACCAAAATGACTCTTCGCCTGAGGTCTCCTTTAACGTATTTGGTGGGGTTTAAATGTGCTTGTTACTCCATACAATATAGCAAATCAGCGATGATGCCTTAAATTTCTTTAAAAAGTCTGCCTATCCACTCAACACGTCGTCTTAAAGCCTCTATTGAATCATGTACCACCCTGGTGCTTGGTTGCAATTGACTCATTTTTAACGTTCCATCTTCAAAATGGATGCTTTATAATTCCCATGTGTCCATCCGTCAGTCTGTTTGGACATTTGTAGCTCCTAAATTTATGAAGCGTCGTCGTGTTATTTTTTTTCAAAGAGGGGAGCCGAGGGCAGGGCGATATGTGCAATTTTTCCGCCCCTCAATCTGGCAGGGGATCTTGGATTGACCTGATCTCCTGCCTTAAATGGTTATACAACGATATCCTTTCACCCGGGTGGTCCAGAAGCCCATTAAGGTCGACAATTAAGTACCAATTGAGATTTTGATGAAGTGCGAGTGTGCAGCGGCTGAGGTGCAACTTCGCACGGACTTGAATCATATATCCCATTCTTGCCTCACATACGTCTAGGGTCACTTTAGTCATGATACATGCCGGTATCTCCTTTTTTCCCCGTTCAGTGTTTAAGGCAGTCACCACGATGCTTGCACAAGGGACCGCTCTGGTCAGCCTGAAACCACCGCAATGACCCACATTTGATGAGAAGATTAAGCATAGTCAATGTTTTCTACGAGCTTTTGAGACATTCAAAGCATTGGACATTAGGAGTAGGGACATAATACTCATTGAAGTCACGTTTAGTTAATTTCACGAAACTAAAACGTCAGTCGCTTGCTTTGGGTGGCGCCACAGCCCGTAGAGTGCCAGGGCCTAGCTTCTAAGCAACCACTCTTTTTTTTTCATTTTTATATATTTTTTTTTTAACTCTTACCTGCTAGACAAAAATGACTTAAACTAGCTTAACTAACTTATTGGATCTAGCTTGCTGGCCCTCTGCAGGCACTCTAAGCTAAACTTAAAACCTAAACTACTGTCTTTCGACTTATTCTATCCTTTTTTTATTTTCGGTCTAAGTCGGCCATGGGAAATAGTATCTCGACCGACTTGTCGAAAATCTAACCAGGGTCGAAAGGGATCGACGAGGGGGTTCTTTCTTTTAACCACCAGTACTTTTGGTGTTGCCTGCTCACATCTTTAACATCTCGGATGGATACCGATCTGCTGAATCGGAGAAGATCCTCAGTGCTCAGCGCTACGTCTCGACTGTAGTTGTGTCGCGTATCCGCGGTGGTCCTAGCCATGAGGAAGATTAAAGGAACTGCTAATTTATCCTGAATCAGACCTGTCCCGAATGCTTCCGGGGGGATAAAGCAGTTAAGGCACACCTTTTTATGGTACCTGTAATCGGGGTAGTAAGCCCCAGCGATCAGGTTGTTCGTCGAAAGCATAGACCTTGCAACATGTCTACGAATCATCTTGATTAGCAACCACTAGTGTTGTGCGTGCTGTTAGTCTCTCACGAGTGGAAGCGATCTACAGTTTTATGGCACCTCCGAATAGTCAAGTTTGAGAAGCTTTCTTCTTGCATTGTCAGTGATTCGAAAGAGGTCACGATTGGGTTTTCATATTTTTGTTCGTTTTCAATATTTTTTCAGTTGCTTGCCGTTCTGTTCAAATAAGTGCTCCGTCTGAGTCGGATGAGCACAGGTGCGCAGGTCAAGAAAGTCAACAAAAACGGGGTCTGTCCATTTGAGGTATCGGAATATTCTCGATATTTTGAAAGTCGAACAGACTTGTCTGCTCATGTAAACTCGAATCCACTTGACTTGAAGGAAATTTTGCGTCGAAAATGACAAGAAGGCAACTTCAATCGATGCGAGCCTACGGACCCTGATGATGAATGTCTTTCGGTCAAAAAGAATGAATCAAAGGAAATGATGAGAGGCTATGACTCCCGTAGTTCGTACGACGTCTTTTAAAATTGCCCGTGCCTCTGTAGCATAAAGCAGGACTGGAATGATCAATGTAATGTACAAGGTGGGCCATCTAGAAGTTTTCTTATAAATCGCAGGTTATTTTGTCACTGGCATCTGTTTCTCGCTCGAAATCTTGACAGAAGTTTAGTATTATACCTCCGCGGAACGAAATGAGTCGCTTTAGGCTTAAACGACGTTGGGAAATATTGAAAACTTATTTCTAAAGTGAGTGCTGTGTAACCCAAAAAGTGCCTTTTTGAAAAGAACAAGTTTTGGCCGAAATGGAGCACCCAACGCAACTGCTGTACGCAAGTTTGTGTAAAAAGTTCGTGAGACTGGCATGCTAGTGGTGCACATATGAGATTGTGCCTCCTGTGGCCGAGAGTGTGAGGCTCAATTCACGAAACATCGATCTCAACAGAGCCATGTTAACCGACTTTTTTTTACTAAAATTGAAGACATTGACTTGGACGAACTCTGGTTCATGCAGGATAGCGCGCCATGCCACACGGCCCATGACGCAATCGATCTTTTGTTCAGTAAATTCCCAAATCGTGTTATCAGCCGCCTTGGCGGTGTCAATTGGCCGCCTCGGAGCTGCGATTTGAGCTCTTTGGACTTGTTTTTCGTAAGGAACCGTAAGGGACCGATATTATGCCAGCAATCCGGAGACGATGCAAGCATTTGAGGCCAATCCGTAAGCTACATCTCGAAACCATCAACAAGGTCTATGAAAATTGGGGTGACAGAATGTGCTACTGCAAAGCTAGCCCAGGCAATCACTTGAACGACGTTGTATTTCACAAATAATGGGAATGTTTGTTCTTACTAAAAAAGCCATAATACATGGAAAACAGTTAATTTTGTTCATTTTATTGCATTTTTAAAAAGAAACTTATATTTGGCCCAGCCTTTATAAAGGCAGCTTCATCCTCAATTGCCTCTCGAACCCCAAGAAAGATCGGTTGGCAAGTTGGTGCGTGTTCTTTCTTGAGGACACCGCATACTTCTTTTTCTTTATCATCACTCGACTTGATGGCCCTCATTTTGATGTCCAATCAGTGTCAATCAGTGACCCAACTTTCAACGCCACTTGATCTCCAACTCCACAAAAGCTTCCGAGATATTTTGGTTCTCTTAAAAGCGTTTCGTTTATTTTCTTACACACCTTATTCCAAATTAGAAACCCATCGTGACATTCCGCTTAACAACAATTTGGATGTCTTTATTAAAAAATTGGCACGTCCGAGCGGCGGACCAAGCCGCTGTCCAGCACTGATTAGCACCATTCCGTGGCAGCAGCGGCGTATGCCAGCGTCCACAAGTTGTTCTAAAAATGGAACTCGTGTCTCGGTGGATGCTCACCTAATGTATGCATGATTTTTGTGTGTAAACGAAGTCTAATTGTAGACTTTCGATGCGTAGATTTCATGCTTGTGACTGTTTACCTTCCGTCACTTGATGGAGCGGCTTGTGCTATCACACAGATCGTGGCAGCAGCAGAAACCAACGATAAGCAGACAATCAAGCGTATGTCTGTCAGAATTGTAAAAACATTTCGCTTATCAACAGCAATTCAATTTAACGGCTTAATTGGGGGTGGGTGTAGTCAACAAAGTCTGTCGCGTGTTTGTGATTAACCCCAACGACAGGCCCGTCAGTTTGGCATTGAGTAAACTCCCAGAGTGAGTCAGGACTTCAATGGAATCGAAGCCTGTTTGTCTTCAATCAGTGTCAGCGAGCTGCGGCGAGCTGACAGATGACCTGTCGTCATAGACGGCTATGAGCGCGGCCACACAATGAGTGACCCACTTCGGTTTCGGTTGCATTGTCAAGTGACTGTTTGACAAGCAAACAGGCGGCAAGCAGAAGCCATTTGCGGCGAGTGCTCGTTCAACAAATTAACACGTGACATATGATTCCAATGCAATCACTGTCAACGTGTTTGCCTCCATTGTTGATGGATGTTATTTTTAAACCCGCTATCTATAAATTGACTGAGTTTGTTGACACATTGAAGCTTGTCGCCGAAGTATGATGGGGTTTTTCCGCTTGAACGGATCATCCGCCGGATTAAAATCGAACACTTTCAGCGATGCCTTGGGATGGAGACGTCATTCGGGGTGAGTCGGGATAGGTTCACTCAACTTGTGGACTCATTTCGCAGCGATGAACTCACGGCTTTTGGGGGACAAATGCGATCTTGTCAATTAATCAAAATTAGAGGCAATTGAACTGTTCGAAGAGACTGTCGGAATGTCGGCTGTGTCAGACGGAGGTCTAGATCATAGATGGCGGCTACTTTGATTCCGAATTGACGTCCACTTCGTGCTTGTGGTGGGAAGTTCTTCTGACAACTTGCCATCGAGTTGTGTGTACAATTTACTCAAGAGGGGCATGCCAAATTGATTGCGCAGGCTGGGTGCCTTATAAATGGTTTGTTTGTTGAAGGCTGCAACTTCTTATGATTCTGAGCTAAGTTGCCCATGGAATCCATGTAGTTTGTCACCATTAGACGCTGGATGCGATCGTCTTTGTTCAGTTTGTGATCCAGGCAACCTGAGCTAAGTCTTGCCACTGGATTGTTGCTCTCAAAACGACCACGTTTTCGACACTATCCATACCACCGCGTAATAGAGAAGGACTGTCATGATCCAAGGATTTGTACAACCTCATCTGGTTCGAGAAGAAACGACGCCAAGAAACAACGATACGATGTTCGAGTTGATTTCGTTCGTTCTGGATACAGTGGTTCTCGAATCTTGGCACTCTGGCCTATTCGTCTATGCTGAACGTTTTCGCTTTTTACTCGCGTACCACAACTCCATTTCTATGGCAGCAAACTTCCTCAGCAAATGGTCCCAAGACGTACTTGAGGTGTATGGCAAGTGTATAGCAGATAAAGGTGGTGGTGACCCGTGGTGTTGTGGGTATGTGCGTCGACTCCCACGCACTTGGACCTACCTGTCTAGGTTCGATTCCTGGTACGACAAGAAATACTTTTCACGGTCCCACCTCTTTCGAGTCACTGACAATGCTCAAAGAGTATAACTGTCTAAAAAAAGCTTCTCAAACTTGGCCGTTCGGAGTCGGCATAAAAACTGTAGGTACCTTCCACTCGTGATAGAACACGGTACACCACCCTACCATGTGCGAAATGTCCTGTCTAAGACACTGTTCACTGTTCTTCATCTTGGGGGTACATCGATAAAGGAGAGGCCTAAGAGCACATTCTTGTGGTACTTCAGATTTAATGGATGAATTTGCATACAGTGTACCTTTTCGTTTCCATCCTTAGCGCGCTAGATCCCATCTGAGCAATAGTTCTTTAAAATGCTGTAGTTTTCATGGAGATATTAACGAAATTTCAGGTTCAAGCCTTCGTGCCAAATTACGCAAATGGATTGGGTAACGTCAAGAAAAGCGGTCGTGCTCTGGAGCTTCTCGATTTGAGGTTCAAGCAATGTGACTTATTAAGACAGCACTGAAGAGACTCATCGGCGTTGCCCTAGCTTCTGCTGAAGTTGCAGAGATGAAGAGGAGACCCTCCAAAACCACCTCCGCTCGTGTAGTTTCCTAGAAAACTCTTCCTTCTGCGACAATCTGAGTGAGCTGACCAATATCAGCATCAGCGTGCTTAATCGCAACGGGTCAATGTTCGGCATAAGTCTGACTTAATAGATGCGTGATTTCGCTGGAAAAGTGAACGAAACTGAACGAAGTTGTTATTCTCAGCGTAGGTCGCAGTATATCATTTCTGTAGAATCGTTATATTCCCAAAGTTGCTGCTTAGATCCGTTATCTCTCCTTAGATCCATTATGGTTTCTCCTTTTCGTTGAAGATTATGTCAAAATCAGAAGTAATCGGAAGCATCGTCAAGTTCCCATAGTTATTGCGTAGTTCTGGGTACCTAACTTCCATTACCAACTGCCATTTAAGTAAGTAGACATTGATTGCTTTCGCTTTCAAGTAAATAAGCAAGAGTGAACGAAACTGAAAGATGTGGTTATTCGCGAGTATAGATAACAGTGTAGCAACTGTAAGCTTTGTCCGTCGAATGTAGGGAAGATCATTTCCGAATCTCCGAAGACATCCGCTTTTATCGTCTTGACATGAGCCTTTGACCAATAGGTGGAACTTATCCAGAATCTGTCGCAGTGATAAGATCCAGTTCACTGTGAGCTTCCTTCTCCCGAAACCAGACAGAGAAGACCTTTAAGACTATCGACAAGGGGTTCACTCAGTCAAAGCAATCTACTTTCATGTGAACCGGACAAACGCACCCTCCATTGCACAGCTCGTCTATACAACACACATTTATATAACCCCGTTGAGTGTTACAATCGTTTTAGGTGATTATCGGAATTACCTCCGCAGCTTGGTGTGAGTGCTAACATTTCACGTAATTAAATGCATTCCATCGAACTTGTTCACACAAGAATTTATGGGGGAAAACCTAGAAAAACCAGACACTCCATTGCACAATGCTCCAATATGTCTGGAAAGTGATTAGCGAATATTTCAGCACATTCAACTGTGACTTCTTGCGCACACTGAATAGTAAACAGTTTCAATGTCGGTGATTGCTTAAATGCATCCATCGACATGATGTCTTTTAAGACGACGAACGCATTACGAAAAGAGTGAGATTCTGTAGCGGAAAGTGACCGATTAAGGGGGAGAAAGTCACCTTAATGGATGCATCACGAAGCGAGGCTCAGCACAAGCGATCAATTAATGACTGGATGCGAACGAGAAATATTCTCATAAACAAACAAAATTCAACAAATGCCTGTTGTTTGTTCAAATGAGAGGTGATGACAGGTTTTCTATGCACTTGGCTTGCTTCTGAATGGGATTCTCGGAATTCTGAGGTACTGGCGGTATTTTACATTTGTGAGCGCTAGAAAATGCCCGCAAAATTATAGTGTTTTTGTGATCGAACTGAAATGCAAATAGGCGGTGTGTGAGAGAAAGGAAAAAAATGCGGTATTTCCGAAATGAAATGGTATTTGCTGAACAATTATTCAAAGCTCTGCAACTTCAAGTGGAGTCAGTCAGTCGGCTTTTAAGAGTCCAGTATACCATAGTTAACGTATACGTAGACTTAAGCGTGTCTAAACTGAAAGCAGTGATTTGTGATTTTGCGCAGTACCGACAGTCTTTTACGTCTGTGATTTCGCTCACACCTAAGCAAGCTAAAGTGAACGAAACTGAACGAAACTTAACGAAACTAAACGAAATGGTTAGTAGTGTAGGTCACAGTATATCATTTATGTTCAATCGTTGTATAAGTCCAAGAGTCTCATCGGCGTCGCCATCAATTGTGGATTGTCCCATTTACGTTGAAGCGTATGTCGAATTCGAAAGTAATCAGAAGCGTTGTTAAATTTCAAAGTTTCCATAATCGCTTCTGGGATCATCTAGGTACGTACGCAGAGAGGGATTGATTTCACTCAAACATAAGTAAGCAAAAGTAAATGAAACTTAACGAGACTGAACGAAGTTGTTATTCCCAGTGTAGGTACAGGCACACAGTATATCATTTTTGTACAATCGTTATATTGCTGCTTCACTCCCCTTACAACCATTATGGGTTGGCCTTTTCGTTGAAGCTTATGTCAAGAAATTAGTAACGTCGTCAAATTTCAAAGTCCACATTATTATTTTTGGGAACTTACCCTACTAGTATCTACCAACTGTAATTTAAGTAAGAATAAGCACAAGTAAACGAAACTTAACGAAACTTATCGAAACTTAACGAAACTGTAGGAAGTGGTTATTCGTGAGCGTAGATCACAGTGTTGAATTTGTGCGCATTTGCTTCATTATGTTCTGGTCTTTACATTAAAGGTTCGATCTCGGACACAACAACGGTCATTTTCACGACACCCAGTCCTTTGTGCCACTGAAAATACCTAGGCCCAGGATACTCGCCAAGAAAACAGTGTCAGTGAACCGAATCAGAATTAAACTGTTGGTCCCTTCCACTCGTGAGTGTATACAGCAAGGGTGGCTGCTGTAAAGACCAATATAAGGTCCATCTCGGACCGGAGAGGATGGAAGCAAGTAGCCGGTGTATCACACAAGGAATAAGACTTCATCATCGCACTTGCATCAGGAGAAGCTTTTGCATGGAAGAAGCAAAAGTTCAACCGCTCGTTTGCTTCTTCCATCACCTTATATCGCCAAGCAAGAGTCCACCGGCACCGCGTCATTAAAATTGTCTCTTTTTGGTTGTGAAACAATGAGTAACCTCCTTAAATTCCCACGCATTTCAAACTGAAGCTGAAGTCCGCCAATGGTTGCTAAACCTCAAGCAACTGTGATGCGTAGAGATGATTGAATTTCATAAATTGCCATCGTGTCGAAATCGACACCTGAAAAGAAAGTCCGTGCCACCACTGACGTCCTAGTCACATCCACTTCACTGCAAATCAGCAGCAGCACACACACGGCCAATCTGGTAGCAGTAATAAGCACCTCACCAATGATTTATGTTCAATGTTTGCCTAGACTGGCGTAATTAGCAGAGTTAATTACCAACATGCCTTGCCCTCGCCCTCGCACACCGTCTGAGTAAATGGCCAAATGCAGCCAACGTCAGTCGTATGCAATCGAAGAGACGATAATTTATGCGCAAAACCTCGTAAACATTGACACTCATTAGCTTGTGAAATAGATATGACTGACGATGCAGCGCATTTGCCGGCAGATGCACCGCATTGTAGTTGAGCGTGCTGTTGAGGCTAAATGGAGGCGGGATCTTTTGGTTTTCAGTTCACACAGATAACACACGCTCAGGTGGTGGGTGTGGTTGTTCTGTTCTGAGTTCAGGAACATGCGGGTCGTTCAAAAACTCATTACATTGCGGTGCGAGGCAGGTGATGACATTCTATTCAAAGTCGACTAGGTGAGGTCGTCTCACGTGGCCCGGGACGTATTTTTTTTTCGAGAAGCTTGGAAAGGTTAGTTTTGTTGTGATGTTCAACTCAAGTCGTCACGCTTCACGATTTGAAACGATGACTAGAGCGAAGCAGCACGAGGAAGGGAGGAAGCCCATTTCATTTAGATTAGCAGTTTTCCTCGTCTTATTTTGTCACGTTTTTGAAATAGGCTGTACAGTGATCATGGGAATGGCGGGAGGCGATTCGACGATGTTGCAACGTGGGTCGCATTTAGGAGCCATCGATTGGTTTTGCTATCCACTTTTCGGTTAAAGTTAAAAGCTTTTAATTGCAATCTGGAGTGAAACCTAAAGAAGCAGGATCAGAAGAGATTGCTACACCTAAAACTTAGAGCTCAATTGTAGAAGCCGCTGACCAGGAGACTCCACAAGCTCTGATTAGGAAAGCACGTGGAACAGCCTCTATTCTTGAGTCAGCGTAGGTCCCCTTTTTGCCAAGTTACACCGCCCAAAATATATCCTTTTCTTCGACTCGGCTCCAGTGGGACGACGCAATAGAAGACGACGCAATAGAAGGACGCACACGAAACCGATGGCGTACACAAGTGGGGAGGTGCATCGGACAACATGGCGTAAGTAATTGGAGACACATCACTAAAGAGTGTACCAGCTGGGGAAGCTTGGTGTCCATGTCCACCCCGGACATGCATCGGGCAACTGGAAATATGGTTCCTCATAAAATGATAGGCAGTATTTGCAATAACATTAAGAGAATACTTTACGCCATTACGTTGAGGCGCCGAATTGGAAAGTGAGCAGTCCTATAATTGCTTGGGGGATCTTACACAATATCAATTGTTATGTCAGTACGTTGTGAGGGATTGATTTTGAAGTAAGAAAAGTGAACTTAACGAAACTTAACGGAACTTAACGAAACTAAGAAAAGTGGTTATTATTGTCAGACTGTATCATTCCAATGCACCCCTTCAATTGTTTATTGCTTCTTAGTTCTCCTTACATCCAATATGTCTTGAGTGCCTGAATGCTTTGGAATTCAGTCGTCGTCAAGAATGAAATCAAATAAGCTTTGAATGTTGCCATTCCAGCACACTGCCTCTTTTGATATTACGTCTGATTAAGTGTCATCGCAAACAACTTCTGTAGGCACAGCTTGGACGCAGAAGATATAGAAAGCTTGCAACTTTTTATCTGCTCAATTTTTCAATGACTCAAGCCATTTAAACGTAATAACCACCAAAAACCTCGTACCCAAGCTATCCGACCAGTCAGGTTTAACTACATTCCACCAGCCACCTCAACATGCCTATCAAAGCACACAGCCAGTGCCGATAAGTGAGGACGAAGAGGGTTTGCATTGAATTTATTTTGTCACATCGATTCAAAGCGATCATAAAACTTGTCGAAGCATGTCTAGAACTTGACACCTTGATGATGATGTCGGTCGTGTCGATGCGAAGTCTTATTGACTCATTGTCATCAACCATCTTCCTTGTACACTTGACCCAAAATCTCTCCAGAGCTCGCGAATAAATATGGGTATTCAGTCGAACCTTGTGGTACTCGCATATGTCCATGGAATCGAAGCACTCCTCTGCACCCGCGCTCCCTTCTCCATCACCTCATCTGGGACAAAGTCTGCATGCTGTATTACATTTGGTCAACGTGTGTGCTTTCAAATTCGGAGTGAAGTCATTTCTCTCGCATCGATGGTGCAACTTCCACCAGTTTCTGCAAAATCCCCCGAGACTTTATGACTCTTTTGTGTGGTCATTAGGTAATATCTGTTCACTTTTATTCGCCTCGTTTGAGCCGTTGTCTTTTATTGACTCTTGTGTGTCGAAATGAAACGATTAAAGGCAAATTAATTCCTCCTCGTTCTTGTTAAACTCTCATCTCGTTTGCATTCAAAGACCGATTGATCTACACGTGCTTAGATGTTGCAATAATTAAACATGTTCACATTCCATCGTCGCCTTCGACAGAATTGCAGATCAGACTCGTCGATAAACGCTAGACCACGCGACAGCGTGCTCAGGCCCCATTGTCTGACGCCAACACAAAGGCCGACTGACTTTTAACAATCCATTGCCAGTAGCAGCCAGCCTGCTACTCTTTATCTCCGCCCAGTTCAACGCAGCAAAATGCCTCCACAACTTCAGTGGCTTACTCGCGATTGTCTGCCAAACGCTGTCCTCGTTCTATGCTCGTTCATTATCTCCGACATTCAATTGTAACGCTGATGGCGAGAGATACAACGCGAACATATGAATTTGGCGAGAACAAGTTTTATTCTGTTGTAGTTTTTTTTTTTTTTTGTTGGCTGTCGAAAACTTTGGACTTTGTATCGAGCCCCTCTTGTAGACCCTGCTGATCGATCAAGCCGGTGATCGGTTAGATTTGAAGTGTGTTGCCCACGAAGGAGGTGTGTACGCTCACAAAACCAGTGCTTTTTTTTTCCCCTGCCAGACACTAGCTGGGACTAGATTCGTTTTGTTTTGCTGAACAACTTACGTCAATCGAGAGACACCGTGACGACGCAAATTGGGGAGTGGGCGAATCCATTGAACGGATTCACGGACAGGTGAACGGAGCGAAAGCACAATTCTCCTGACGTAGATACGTCAATGCAATGATTATGAGCATAATTAACTAATGGGCGAAAATTTGTTTGGGAAAGTGGTCCACGAGGGTCGTTAATTGGATGCTAATGCGATTGATTGTTTCTATGGCTGGTTTGTTTGTTTTGACAACATTTGATTGAGTGTGGGGTTCCACACCTGAGGACGTGTCAAATTGAAGTCGAGGGTTGCATGAAGTGAAATCTGAAGGGAATCCTTGGCGAAACTTTGAGTGAAACTAAACAGATCAATAACCCGAATGATGGTCGTATTGGGAGGACAACTGATCGGCGAACTGCTCTCGTGACTGCTGTACGAATGTGCTAACAGTGGGAGGAGATGGAGATGACCTAGTACATCGTCATAGCGAATGTCGCTATATTTCGGTATTCATCTGAACATCGTGCAGAATGACTGAACCTCCGTTCAAAAATGAAATCTATTCCATATCCTGTCATAGCAACCGTTGATATGAAGTCGAGTAACGAGACATAATTCAAAACCTCTTGAGTTTGACTTTTTCTACTTCTGGAAAACTCGCCTTGAATAGGCCAACTTTTTATGAGTCTAAATCAGAAGGGTATTGCTTGTGAAGAGAAGCAAATGAAGTTCAATATATAGTGAGTGTCGTCAGACCTACGGTTCGCACGTTCAAAAATGCTTCCAGAGATTCGAACTTGACAGTTTTTGATTGTCTCCATCCACTGTGTGAACACCCCTTCTATGACAGTCCAGATGCATTGAAGTTAATGTCAAGTCTCTTAACAGTCTAACCAAGTTAGACGTGCTCGAGGCCAACATTCGAGTCGCTATTGCCGAAATAACTCCGCACATATTGGACCGACTCGTCAAACATTGGAAAGACCGCTTGAAGCACTGCCAGCGAAGCCGAGGCGGCCGTTGGTTCTGAACTGATTACTCTAATTTCGACGATCAACAAAACATCGGTTCATTCTGTTCATTCTTGTCTAATCCTCGGTTAAAGGGGAAGTGGGTAGAAGAGGGGAAGTTGTCGAAGCTTTGCACAATGAACTCTTTTTCTACCGAGTTAGCCACCCGAGTTATATTTATTGAAAGAACAGTGGATGTAGTTGAGATGTTTATTGCTTCACTATTCGGAAACAACTATTCGAATGCATCCGATTTGCTGCAATCGACCACGACTGCACCAAATGAAATCGCGGACTGTACTGTATTGTTTCCACAAGAAATTAATATTGTGTCAGCACGTTTCGCTAATCTACTGCAGAGATCGATGGAATTGTTGACATAGTTCTGGATTTCCGGCCGGACATTCAGCTTCCTAAGGAATAAACTAGAGGACGAAGCCCTAGATAGAGCCAGACCTCGATGGATTAGCCAAAGTACGGGTGCAACAGCTAGGGCTGTATGGCCGATACTGAGCAAAAAGAGATCAACATTATTGATCGGTCTTATTCTCAAGGATGTACGCATGCTAATAGGAGTCCTTACCGGGCACTGGACAACAGCTGGATGGCGCTGTTGGTTGAGTGCCTGCCCGTGGATGGAGAGGTCGCGGTTCGAATCCCAGTGAAAGCAAAGTTAATACGCTTTATTCGGTTTTCAAATCGGTCACCATTTGCCAAATCAAATTGACGGCACAATCACTGGAGTTGTCGATCAGTGGTAATAGGGTCTGGCTAGAGGTATCACAATGGACCAACATAGTCTAAGTGTGCTGGCGATTTCGCTGGCAGTCCAATTGCCTAACCTAACCTACCGGGCACTGTGCCAAAGGTATACAAGCTATGCGTCTGAGTCTACCGCAGGACGACTTTTGTAGAAGATGGAACTGCAGAGATCAAGAAGAAGTAGAAGGAAGGAGTTCCTGTGTAACCATTTTTTCGTAGAGTTAGAGGACCTAAGTGGTATCTGAAAAAACCTCCTAAGATTTGTTAATCCGAGTGATTTTAGAACGAAAGTAGGCCTCACTTTGGTAAACTATCCCAAAACAAGTAAGTACACAATGGACCCAACAAGTTAGTCGAAGTGAGCCACGGCCTAAAGGGCCTACAGGGCACCATATCACCTGCCTACCTACATTCAGACGTAAGACGCTCGGCCTCGTACCGCAAAGGTACCCGTAGACCTAGTCAAAGCTCTGGTGCTCAAGCCCTGCATCTGCCGGAGCACATGTCCACGTCACCGTGCCGCGATGTTCGCAGGTACATATGTGAACGGACAGCCATAAGAGACTTACGTAGACTTAAGGTTATGGCAGAATCGTATTCGAAAAGTAGCCAGTAGCATCACTGCATTTCAAAGTGGTGGAACTTCATTAAATTTTAAAAGAGTTAACGAAACTCAACAAAACTCAACGAAGTGTTATTTTGGATACAGTGTCAATTTTCTCCCATTTAAAAATGTTAACGAAATTCAATGAAACTGAGCGAAGTGTTATTTTGGATACAGTGTATATAGTTTCTCCCATTTAAAAAAGTTAACGAAACTCAACGAAACTGAACGAAGTGTTATTTTAGATACAGCTACATTTTCTGAATATTCGGGCTTGCGTTGGCTTTAGTATTCGTCCATATGGTTGGGCCTTAATTTCAATCGCATCCCTCGTAGATAGAACCAAAGTTCCAGTACTGCCGTCAGCTTCAACATCGCGGTCATCCTCCAGCTTTCGCTGCGACTTGAATGTGCAAGGATTTCACAAATTGAAGCAGCATTAGCCATGGACGACTCGTTCCCGGAGAACATACGGCAATTGGTGACAAATTTCAACAAATTTACAACATTTTCTTCAGGACTGGGGCATCCTTCAGAAATGGGCACCTTATTCAGTCGTTGGTGGTTCATATGCTGACAAATAAAATTCTCGCAATTGGCGACGTGAAAATCTCCATTTAACTGTACAAATACCATTGCAAAGTCAAAAAGTCAGTGTAGGTGTGCAGTTTTGTTTTGGTTCATACTTCCTCGAAATTGTGGAAGGTGCACCGTCGTCACCGTCAATTCTCATCGCTATAGCCAAATGTCAACCTAATTGTCGCTGGCACGAATGGAATGAATGTGGAAGACACGTAAGTTGTACACAACAAGACTCTGTTTGGCTTTATTGCAAGAACAAATTGTTGTACGAATTTTAACGCGGTTTGATGATGTGAACTGCCTCGTCGAGGACACATTAAGATCGTGTGATTTGTCGCCGATGGAGTTCATGTTGTGGGGATGAGCAAAATAACATCATGTTTATGTACTCCATTCGCAAACTCTTGACGCTTTGAGAACGAATATTCTTAAAGTAATGGCGGAGTTATTTCTCGATATGTGTCGAAAAGTCGAAGAAAATGACCTTCTCAAAATTGAGTCCGGGAAGACAATCCGTGGAGAAAAAATGTCAATGGTTTTATATATCATTCAAAACGGCAAGTTTCAGGCAATGCATTTAAGTAAATATTTGACCGAAAGCGGAATCATAAAAGAGTTGTATTCAAATTTTCTTTTGAAACCACAAATTGGACCCAGCTGACCCTGTAGTTCTATTTGAGCTATGAACTGGTCTCAGAAGAGGTAACCAAATTGTGTCTTCCACTCTAAAACCGAATGATTCCCATCAAATTGAGTTGAGCAGAGCATGCTAGGAGACCTAAGCCGCGCCTCACTTGCTTTCTGATGGCCCCAGCATATCGGGCTTATTTTTCTGGTCGTTTTCTCGTCAGAAGGCCAATTTTATTCACATTCCATCAATCCAAAACCAATCAGAATTCAACGTCAAACAAAATCAAAAGAAACAAAAAATAGTTGTGATCTGATTCGTCGTGCTGCTCCGTCATTATCGGAAGATCGGAAGCAATGCTCGCATGCAATTAATTCCAGCGACGTCCACCACATCAACAACACTCAGGAAAGCAATTGAATTGGTCATAATGGCCGATGTTAGATACTTCATATGTAAGATATCACTCGGCGGCCAGCTACGGGGATAGCCAACGAGCCAGTGTAGCGTCGTTCAACTACGCAGTCTGGGCATGGGCCCCAGCTAGGCACCACTTTCGAATGCACACGACGACGGTGTTTGAGCCATTAAGCGGTTATTGATTTGCGTCGAAAGTGAACCTTGAAAGGGGGGGGGATCGCAAATCAATTGACTGTCCGTCCGATTGCCGCCGCTGAATTGGAGCCTTCGATGAATGAATGAATGCGCGAGAATCTCTGACGGTTGTTGAGGCCTTACTACAAAAGATACAAAAATGAAACATCAAATAAAACGAAACAAAAAGCATATAAATTGCTTAGAGATTTATGTTCGTTCTAAATTTGGTTCGAAGGTGTAATTCAGCGAACAGCCGTTGGAAGGTTGTGGCAGGGGCTTACGTGACCGTTTGCATGCGAGCACCGTGAGGTGGGTTATTTTTTATCCTGCCGCACCCGTCGTCGACCGTATTAATTAGTGAAAATGCGAGTTGATTTTATTTTCTTCTTTTTTGTTTTTCTCTCCTTTCCTTCGGCATTGATTCGCCGTTTTCAGCTGGCGCATGGGGGGGTAGTTGGGTGTTTCAGACATTTCAGGCTTCTTGTAGGTCTTGGCGATGACGTGTTACGCTTTTCGGATTTGCCGCCTTTTCCTTTCGCGAGGGAGTGGCCGGTAGGAGCGACATGATAACGAATTTTCCTTCGTTTTTCGAATAAGGGAGAGTTTTTCTCACGCTGGATTTATCGATGATGATTGTGTATTGGATTTAATTTGAGTTAGTTTGGCAGCAAGGCGTGCTGCAGGTCAATCACATTCCCGAGAAAGGAAGGTCTCCCACACTCACTGGCCACGGAGTTATTTTGGGGCATGGGAATCATTGCCTCATTCATTGGCCTTTGCCTGGGGGTTGGTCAGGGTTTTTGAGGTCAGTTACTTTTTTGGTGGCGTTTGATATTTATTGTCCATAAGTCACGCACTTTCCGTATTTTCTTTGACCTCGTAAATCGTAACTAGTGAATGTGGAAGTTGTTGTACACGGGTAAAGAGAGTCTGTACGTGAGTTAAGATCCAGTGGAAATTTAAAAGCTGCCACTTGTTGAGCGGAGCTTGTGTGTTGCATGCATGTATTCACGGTCCACACTCCACCATTTACCACTATTGACTTCTTTGAGACTTCTTTTGACTACCAGCTGAAGCTATGGAATTAAGTGGAAGAAACCCAAGTTCATGTGCGTACGGGGATTCTACACAAAGCGAAGTTCCCGAAGCTCTTGGGCCTTTTTTTTATACCGCTCTTGATCATTCTTGCGAGCCTTAAACATTATTCAGTGCAACACTGCTCCATAGCTTTACGTGTAATTCAATGACACTCAATATATTGCAACTACGTACATGAGTACAGGCCTGATTACCGATATCAATAGTGAGTGCTTAAGCGGCCGCAGTCCCCATGGCCCTTCTACCCACGGAGGCCTTAAATATCCTGGATGTTTATAACTTACTGCCGTTGATGAGACCAACAAATGTTGCACTGTCAGTACTTGTGTATTACTGTCGTGCCACGCAGTGAGGGAGGTTCAAGAGGACATTTTTATATTTCCTAGTAGAAGAGCGAGAGTAGTTTAGTTCACTTAAACAGTATTTGTTCAAATTGAAACACCACAGCCCAACCAAGATAAGCAATTTCCGACATTGAGTGTGGTCGCTTTCAGAGCAATGGGCTCAATTGCCTCTCTCGACTCAACCTCGGTCTCAATTCACAACCTTCGATTGTTCAAGTCAATAACTTTGTCAATTCTTAGTCGAATTTAAGAAAAAAGCAGCCTCTTGCGTGTATCCCTCTGTTTCCTCACACAAACCGTCAACCAGCCACCTTAAGCAATATACGAGGACGCAACAGATTTGTCTTTACTATCCGACACACTCAGGAAGTAAATCTGGTTTTCTGAACTTGCCAGATTAGATGCTGTCTGCCTAGCAATGCGACTACAGTATAAGACATAGTGCTCTGCAGCTTCTTCATCGTTTGGACTTACCTTTAAAGACCCAAGAGTGTACTACTGAATGATTGAAGAGAAGAACCGGGGCTCTCGAATGGTGAAAGTGAAGCTGCTTTGGAAAACTAAAAGGACGTCATTAAGACGCCTGTAGGCTCAGTGATGATACCCATGACATTAAGGCTGGTTATGACAACTTGGTTTTGTTTCGCTTTCAAACTTTAACTTCGAAGAGACGAGTGTGCATAAGTTAATGCGGCCCAACAAGTGTTTTACACTCTCTTCAAATTTCGAAAAACATTACTGTCCTGTGTGCTAGAATTGGGTGCTGTTGGGAAACATCGTTGCAGTAAGCAGCCAGATTGCTATCTATTCTTTCGATAGATGGTGAGTTTGTTGCCTTTGCATAGAGCAGAAGCTAGAGCTTGTGATTTAGGATATTTTCACCCAATTCGAGTTCTATTTTATGTCGATGCTCGTGTATCATGGGTTTATTCTGAGGTAGGCCCAGTTGTAGGTCATCCAGCTGAAACCATACTTCTTCCGAAGGGTGTTGCCCGGCGGTTGTAACCATTCCGATGACCAGTTTAACCAGTGCCTATATTCTGGTAGTTCGAATGGTTAAGGGCTCCTGCAATCTAGTTTCTGCCTGATCATGTGGTGGGCTCCCCTGTGGAAGCACCGGGATGGGTGTGGTTCACGGGGAGTGTTGAAGATAAATACCACCGCGTCATGGAGTATCTCACGATTATCTTATCATGGCTGTGTACGACTTTGCGATGGGAATCATATTATGGTCCCACTCAGTGTGACATTCAACTTACAACTGGGACATAAGCCCCAATGGTAGGCGATGACGATAATTCGTCTGACAATAATAAATGCTTTGGCCACAACGTCTATTATCTATGAGGGCGAAACCTTGCACTAAACAAGGGATATCAAATCAGACGCAATCACACGCACGAAATCATACGGCTAAATCTGAAGAATATTTAAGATCAGGTATCAAGATTAGGTATCAGTTCGTCGCACAATCTATGGATTTTTCTGATGGGGACTAAACACATCATCTTTTTCTTCGCCCAAATGCTGTCGTTTCTGCTTCAAGTCATTATCCAATCTGTCCTCTGCCCTGAATAATATTCGATGGTGATCGTTTTTTCCTTTTCAAGATAAACGACGTGAACGATACCGCGTATATTTCAGTAAACTGTGGCCATGACGTTGCTGGCCAAGAGACTCACCTTGACCTTCTTTGGTGCACATTCGCGCGGAGAACCCCACTGTCTTTATTGTTCCTTTATCATTCGCGTTTTGTGATGGATCCAATTTTCATCCACGGCGCAAATATCGTTCGGATTGCAGCTGAAAATCGCAAACACTCGTTTGAAGTGGTCACACAGCTGCGCTTATGGTCGTGTTTTACATTATTCATGTAAAATGTGATGTACCCATTGAATTGGGATACCTACAGCCTCAGCCTAAGCGTAACAACACGAGGATGGACATTGTCATGACGGAAAATGCCTTCAACTCCTGTAGCCTCCAGTCTCCTGGCATTCGAAAACGAATTCCATTTCTTTCACGGGCTTGGAAATCGCTGCTTGTTTTCGCAATCTCTTCTTGCGTTTGGCATACCCGTTTGGCGAGAAATGCTTCCAAATCTTCGACTTCCACCGGTCCTTGTTCTCGGTATCAAAATTACTGAGGGATTTTTTTAGAACTCTTCCTCCTTACTTCTTCATAATCTTCGGACGATATTTGAGAATTTTTGACTGCACACCCGAATTCGGGATCCCGGGAAAACTGATCCGTTGGTGTCGCACCAAGCTAACACACGCGATGCACCGTGCAGTTCGGCTCAAGGATTTCCGAGCCGTTTGAAACCTGCACTGGATTATGGCAAGGAGATGCGCTGTCATGTGATTTCTTCAATTTGGTACTGGAGAAGATAGTGCGGAGGGCAGCTGTAAACACGGAAGGCACTATCTTCTAAAGGGTGATTTTTAGCTATTATCTTTTTGACAACACTGGTTTAAACAGCTGACGCACGTTTCGTGTTTTGTTTCACTGTCAAACATCTTCAGTTTGGTCTATAATTTAACCATGAATCGTCTTATAAACGAACAACGCTTGCAAATTATTGAATTTTATTATCAAAATGTGTGCTCTGTTAAGAAAGTTCATTTGTGTTCAATTGTGTTCAGCGACGAAGCTCATTTTTGGCTCAATGGGTACGTAAATAAGCAGAATTGTCGATTTTGGAGTGAATATCAGCCAGAAGCATTGCAAGAGCTACCAATGCATCCAGAAAAAGTCACAGTTTGGTGCGGTTTATGGGCTGGTGGCATCATTGAACCGTACTTCTTCAAAGATGATGCGAATCGTAACGTAACTTTGAATGGTGAGCGCTACCGTGAGATGATATCCATTTTTTTGCCCAAAATGCAAGAGCTTGACTTGCATGACATGTGGTTTCAACAAGACGTGCCACATGCCACATAGCACGCGCAACAATGGACTCATTGAGGGGCGAGTTCGGTGAACATTTTATTTCACGTTCGGGACCGGTCAATTGGCCGCCTAGATCGTGGGACTTAACGCCTTTAGACTATTTTTTGTGGGGCTATGTCTATACATACAAGCCCGCTTCAATTGACGCATTGGAAGACAACATTAAAGTATTTATTCGTGAGATACCGGCCGAAATGTTGGAAAGAGTATGCCAAAATTGGACTAAGCGGATGGACCATTTGAGGCGCAGTCAAGGCCAATATTTGCATGAAATAATCCTCAAACATTAAATTATATGGACCGTACTATCGGTTTTTTTTTTGAAAAACTTTCCTATAGCTTTTAAAAAATCACCCTTAACAAGTCGGTCCGACTGTTGGGGTACGCAGATGACATCGACATTGTCGCGCGTTCTCAGCGTGCCGTAGTGGAGGCTTTTACGGCGATTGAAGAACAGGCGAAACGAGCTAGTCTCAAGGTCAATGAGGATAAAACAAAATTTATGCTGTCGATTAAAAAAACGTTCCGTCACACACCACCTTTTTTCACGATCGACAACTACAATTTCGACGTAGGAGTTTGTCTACGTCGGGGCAAACGTGAACTCAACGAACGGCATCATAGTAGAGATCCGACGTACTGCTCCGACATCAAAATTATCAAAAATTGATCGTCCAGTCATCCTGTCAGTGATACAAATAAAAGCAGCCTCGTTCATATGATCGCCGACCCATTGACAGCACTGTCAGCAAGCTTCAGCCAGAAAGATGACTCAAAACGTTCACATTGACTCAGAAAAACCTTCCAACGCCCTTCATCAGCTTCAGCTAAACCACAATTTAAGCCCGTCCGCAGACAAATTGAAGAGTCACACGCAAAGAATGAATAAACAGTTCATTCATCTGGCATTGAATGTAATTCCATTCAGACTGAGTGTGCACGCAATAAACCAAAATAACTTCAATCGCTTGAGGTACTTAAACGAGTCCCTCTTAAAGTGCACTTCTGATGACTGGTGTGATTGCCGAAACAAACTAACTCGTAATCACTTAACCACTCCGCCCTCATATGGGGTTTAGTTCCTTAATAAATCACGTCAATTTCAAGAACCACCAAATGACAGTACAATAATCGTACCCAATCACCCAATCCGCTGCGGTTGAGGGAGGACGACTTAAGTGCAGGTTTGACATAATAAACAATTTTCCTTGCGCTTAATTGTGACTTCATTTGGTGATTAGTTTGCCAGAACGCCTAACAGGGATGAGTGCAGGAATTGATTACGACCGGAACAGGTTAAACCTAATTGGGTTCAACTTCACGCAGTTTAGGAGTACATGTCATAAATAATGTACGGGTCATTTAGGACATTTTTCTAACCTGGCCACATGAACAAAGACGATCTACAGTCTCATTTCGATGTCAAATAATGACTGATAGACTTTGTCACGAGTAATAACGAGTTCAAAATGAGTATGACCTCAGTTGCCTACATATTTGAGGATGGTTCAAATAGCAATATCAGAAATATGTCCTTTCTCGTACAGAACATAGAAGAAACACATTCTGAGGTTTTGTAGCGCCTTAAATTGTTCTGAAGATCATCTGGCACGCGCACTCACCTGAGTTAGAGTCGGATCCTTGGCGAATGAGCTGCAGGACAATTTTAAACTGGCACACAGCTGAACGTGTATGAACCCAGCCTTACTTTGGTCACCGACATCATACGATTAAATACGAGCTCCCTGTAAATATCGCTTGACAACGTGTCTCAATAAGCGGTTTGATTTCAGCTTTTTACAACAATATTCTACGAGTTGTTGGAGATATATTATGTGGCGTGATGCAAATGTGGATGGAACCTCCATTCTGGAATAAAGGTGCCCTTGTGGATCGGTTAAACCGCGCGTTACTCAGCGCATTGTTAAACAGTGTGGTAAAAACAAATGTCGCTCTTCGCGTCGAAGATGGCTAAGCACAATGTTCGGTATACCGTCGATTTCCACTGACTTTCCGTACTTTAGCGATTTACAAACACCCTGTAGGTCTTTTTGAAAAATCAAGATGTTCAACATTTGCCATGTTTTGTTTACATTCCTGTGTTAATTCGTCGAATTATTTCATTGCGGAGAAAGAAGTGGTCAGCAAAGCTCCGTTATCCAGGTCGTGACTTACTAACGTACATACGTTGAACATGTACAATTGCAGGATTATAACATCAATTGCTTTCACCATCGCCAGGCGATCATCAACCACCAACAAGTCTGCCTACCACTTCTTAATATGGACCAATGCCAACTGAAGTCAGTAAGTGTTCGTACTGGAAAGTTCCCCCGGTAAATGCTGTAACATACCAGGCGTTATTAGCTCTTATAGCCCTAATTTTATGTAAAAATTTACTGCTGCAGTATTTAAAGAGTTCGAGAATAAAACGGATAATGCTGACTAGATGACGTGGATGCTAGATAGGCACAAGTTTCTCTTGTGAAGTTCTGAGGTAATATAGATTTCTTAGTCTTCAAGTCTGGAATGGAAATGCGCTGCAACTTTGATGCATATTCAAGTAGAACGATCTTTGTCAGTTCCCTGCAGCACTGGCGAACTCCAACTTTTAAGCCCTTTCAACTTTTAATCGGTTGAAGGATAGTGCCTCATATCTTGACAAATACGATGAAGTGATTCGTTATGAAGGCAATTGGATTGTCAGAGTTGCTTGGGGCGATTCTGGTAAATTGTACTTTTAAAACTCCGAACAATGGACGCAGAATATGAATATGTTCCACTTGTGATATAACTGTTTAACAGCGAAGGAAAGTAGACTTCATTGAAAAGTTAAGACAAGGCTAAGGCTTACTAAGAAAAATGGTAAGGGTGTTTGCAAACGTTGTGGTGGCCCGTGGCGTTGTGGGTATGTGCGTCGACTCCTACGCATTTGGACCTACCTGTCTCGGTTCGACAACAGATGCTTTTTTACGACCCCACCTCTGTCGAGTCACTGACAATGCTCAAAGAGTACAACTGTCTAGAAAAAGCTTCTCAAACTTGGCCCTTCGGAGGCGGCATAAAATTGTAGGACCCTTCCACTCGTGAGAGGACAATAGCACGGACAACACGAGTGGTTGCTGAGAATCTACATAGGCCCCATCCATCTACCGGCTGTAGCGCTACCCATATTATTATTAGTTTGCAAACGTTATGGGTTACAAAAGAACACATAATTTAAAAGAAAAATAAGCAATATATAAAAAAAAAAACATGATCACTCATGAAAGTACAATGAAGGAGCATATGGAACATTGTATTAATGAGATTCTTTTATGATAAGTAACCATCGACGCTCTGGAAAGCCGAATGTACTCACATCTAGGGGGAGCCTACTATTTCAACAACCTTAGCGAACTGAATAGCGTCAGCATTAGCCAGCTAAACCGCTTAATCACAAGCACCAAATTGGTCCCAAGTTTAGAGTAGATAATCCTCGTAGCACCACAATGTCCCTACTCTGCCCTGAAGCACTCAGCCACCATAACCTAACCGTCTAACCATTTAACATTTTTGCAACAAAATACTATGTATGGAGCACCGCGGGGTGCAGTTAATTGTCCCATACCTATGCGTCGACTGTATTGGCTCGACATCGAGCGCATGAACATCAACGATTCAGCTAAGAGAAGACCGTATCTTCAGTAAAAATACCAAGTAATCGTGGTCGCAGTGTTCTCAAGACCCATTTGCGGGCAACGCGCGTCAAGAAAGATGATATCATTCTCCGCGAGCAGCCCTTCATCTACGGGCCCAAGGTTGCCACTCACCCTCTGTGCCTCGGAAACTGGACGGACCGCCACCGGGCAGGAGCACATGGCCCATCTGCGGGTCGGAGTGCGAGAAGTTACCACACCACGTCGAGAAGTGCCAGCTCCGCCGAGAGGAAGTTCGGCTGCAAGATCGACTACGTCAATGATCAGAAGAAAGAGTCATCCTGCTCCTACAATGCATTCTGCTGAAGCTGAATAAGCCGGACGCGTACAAGAAGCTGCTCGACTTGGAGGATCATTTGAACGAGCGCATCGAGACACCGTACTACAATGTGCTGAAGGCGAACCTGCTGTCGTTTGTGAAGACGATCCTGGGCTTCAAGGAGCTGGATGAGACCGAGATCCTGCGGATTGCGGCCATATTGGATACGAATTCCTTCGAGATCCGTCTGCCATCGAAGCAGTCAAAGGTGAGGGGCCTCTATCCCAAGGCGGCGATGATATCCCACGACTGCATCTCCAACGCCCGGCATGCATTCGACGAGAACATTCAAATCATGTTCAGGGCGAAGACCCCCAATCAGAAGGACGGCATCATTGCCACATCGTACACCCAGCCTCTGAAGAGCCAGGCAAAGTGCTTCGATTGCTGCTGCGCGGACCCATGGGAAATGGACACCTGCGCTGGAGCGCTCTTGTGCTCAAGGTGCAAGGTCGGAAAGGTGAATAATGAGTGCAGAGCTTTCTGAGACAACTCTTTCTCTCACAGATTGTGTCACTTGATCCGGCAGTAATTGCTCAGACTCAGACCCTCCATGGATCGCAGGTCGGATAAGTAATGAAGTCGTCTCATACTTAACCTCATTCTTGCATGAATCGAAAGCAAAACATTATAATTTTGTACTTCTAAGCCGGCATTTTCTTCAAAATATATGCAAATTGCATGACTCTTGTAACAATTTCACTAAGCATCTGTAATCATTAGTTTCGAAGCTACCTACTTACTCGTAGGTGTGTCATACATTCATACCTAATCTTCTTTTGAAGGTTCCCTCAATAAAATGGAATTTCAGAAGGTTAAACGTGTTCAGAATTTTGTTTTCAAAGCAAAACATATTATTTTCTGGTACGGAACCTTCGGAGTGCTTTATTTAATACGTAGTGTTGTCTTAATTGAATATTTATGTAAAGGGTGTTTTTTTTTTGAAGGTATTGAACTTTGAAGTGGAATAAAACAAAGATGTTTTTTTTTAAATTGACGTGAAATTTGCTTTACTCGAAAGGTGATCTTGTGGCATTATAATTTATTTCTGGCATATGACCGCCACGGCTGGCTCGGACGTAGTCTAATCTAGAGCTCCAATTTTCGATGACTTTTTCCAACATTTGTGGTCGTATATCGGCAATAACGCGGCGAATGTTGTCCTCCAAGTGCTCAATCGTTTCGGGCTTATCGGCGTAGACGAGCGATTTCACATATCCCCACAGAAAATAGTCAAGCGGCGGCGTTAAATCGCACGAACTTGGAGGCCAATTCACGGGTCCGTAACGTAAAACTTGCGGTTACCAAACGTTTCCTTCAATAAATCAATTGTATCACGAGCTGTGTAACATGTTGTGCCGTCTTGTTGAAACCACAGCTCCTGCACATCATGTTTGATCAATTGAAGAACGAACAAGTCAGTAATAATGGCTATATAGCGGTTATCATTGACTGTAATTTTCTGGCTACCATCGTTTTTTTAAAGAAGAACGGACCAATTATTCCACCAGCCCATAAAGCACACCAAACAGTCAGTCTCGGTGGATGTAACGGTGTCTCAACATACACTTGAGGATTATCATCACTCCAAACACGGCAGTTTTGCTAATTGACGTATCCATTCAACCGAAAGTGAGCATGGTGAAAATTATCGTAGTATTTCGAACAGAACCATAATTTTCAAAATAAATTTGCACAATTTGGAGGCGTTGTTCAGGCGTCAGTCTATTCACTTTAAAATGCCAAATCAAACCTAAAATAAATCACTTGACAGCTGACAAAATGACCGCCAGTTAAAATAGTGTTGCCAACTTAAAGTTCTATACCTCTAAAAAAACACCCTTTATAACAGGAACAACACCAAAGGCCCCACTCGAGGCGAACAACATCCCTCCTCTTGACTTATTCTGTGGCAACAGTGCAGTCACATAGGCCCCGAGGCACAGAGAAGCCGATTTCTGGAGGAACCACACAGTCACGCTGCCATACTAGGACGTCCAGGTGTTATGTTGCAAAGATGGGGCTATAGTCCGGGGAGGACCTGGGCCTCAACCAAGAACCGTCTCTTGATCTTTAGCTAGCTTCCTGCAGTTTCGCACGCATAGTTGGTTGAGGTCTCTTTCCACTTGCGCCATTTGAGTCGTGGTCTACTGCGCCATCCCTCAGGCAGCAACAGCACAAAATAGAAGACAAACAGACTATCTACCACCAAACCCTAGTCCCGGGAAAGAGCTTGTGATATACATCTAAAAACACCACCCTTTACATACCATCAACGTAGTTAAGAATTTCGGCGCCGCAGTAAACACTACGAACAACATCACTACCGAGATCAAAGGCAGATTAACTCTTGCCAACCCGCTGTTTCTTTGGACTCAACAGGCAATTGAGTAATAGAGCCGTCTCTCGAAGGATCAAGTTGTTTCTTTATAAGACACTGATCATCCCAGCCCTGCTGTACAGCGCAGAAGCCTGGACAATACTAAAAGTGGATGAAGTCCTTCGTCTCTTCGAGAGAAATGTTCTGTGTGTTCAATCAGCTTGCGCTGATGTCATCTGAAGGAGGAGAATGGGAATACGGAATAGGCTTGTGTCGGGTCACAAGCGAACTAGATCAAACAAGTGAACTAAGTGAATTAGTTCATTATGTCATTTTATTTTAGTTCAATAGTTCAACAAACTCAGGAATACCTTACTCTGCATACACACATGTGATTCCTTAAGAATAACTAAACTAAATCGAACTAAACTGAACTAAATTGAGTGCTTTGCTTTTTGTGCACTACAGCAGCACAACCACATCGAAGAGAATTTTAATTGCACAAGACTGAATTTCCTGAGCAGTGAACTACATTGAACCAAATTAAACTAGAAAAAGGAACTAGTTCAATACAGAGACTTGAACTAAACTTACCGCTCTCTGGACAGAACTAAAATGCAAAAGCCTAGTACGGACTGTAGCGGCCGTGCCGTTGTGGGTATGTGCGTCGATGACTACGCTCTTTAACTTCGTCGTCGAGGTTCGAATCCCAGTACGACAAAAATAAATTTCCCAACCTCCTTCGAGTCACTGACAATGCTCAAAGAGTATAACTGTCTGGAAAAAGCTGCTCAAACTTGGACGTTCGGAGTCGGCATAAAATTGTAAGTCCCTTTCACTTGTGAGCATGGACAACACGAGTGGTAGCTGAGAAGCTAGGCCCTGGTCCTCTACGGGTTGTAGCGCCACCCATATTATACTTTATTGTACAGTATGGACTGTGCAGCGACATGACCCTAGTCAGAGGTCTACGAATTAAACGATCCAAAGCCTAAAGTGGCCATGTATGTTCAATATCGCATGGATAACGCGAAGAGTCTTCGACGCCGTACAAAGCACAAAGCAACAGAGGACGCCTGCATTTAAGGTAGCGCACCCAAGTGGAGAAGGACCTGAGCCAATTTGGTGCGCACAATTGGTGAGCCCCAGCTGGAGAGTCTTGTTGGCTAAGTCCCACGTGCACTCCGGATTTAAGTAAGAATTGACTTAAGTTCAAGCGACAGCATGTCTCATCGAAATTTTTCTCAGAACTGAATTTAAACAAAAAAATAAACACACATTCTTAATTACGTGGTTCTTACAAGGACTGTTTACATCAAGGCTCTGTCACTTATCCTGTTTTTGGTTTCTCCTTACTCAGAAATCTGAGATCATTTTCGCGCACCAATCTGAACGTCATGGGCCATAAGTGCCCCCTGTTGGGGTCAATAAACAACTGCTTGAGTCAACAATATTCCAATGGGAACCTTATACGTAAATAAATAATCAAAAAAAAAAAAGCAAATAAATATGAATGCCGAACCAGAGGTTTTCGTCTCCTCATTCCTTTCGGCGAGTTATTGATTTGAGATTTAAAATCCATGTTCTCTCGTTCAGTCGCTTTTGTGTGAGCGGTTTCCTGAATTTCCTTATTCGGCAAAAAATTCAGTTAAGGACTGTACACAATTTATGAAGCGTTGCGTTCTCTGTTCTGAGTACGAATAGTCACCGTTTTGGGAACTGAACTCATGCTCTGAGTTATTTTCCACTGTTTAACTGCAAAATGCAAGACCTTTCAAGTGAGTCACTGCAATTGGTCGACAATAACGACCGGGGCACTCGATAAATTGACATTCGTGGCCGGTGAAGTTCAGCAGACACATTTGAATTTCAAGCGACAAAGACGGTGACAAACTATCAATTCCTGCAAGTATCCGATTGACCCAAAACAAGTTCTCATCGGAGTCATAAACACTTGTTGTCTTGAATTAATTTCCACCAGCGACCGCGCTTCATAGCCGAAGCCAAAGCAGTAATAAATAAGAATCGCATATTCCCCGTGGCATATTTGTTTACAATATAAATTGAAAATAAACAATTCACCGTCCATCCTCCCTCTGAGTCAGTGGATTTTTAATGAGTTCCTGATTATGTGAAGAACACGAAGAGCGAAACAGAGAAGAAACCAGCCAAAAGAGACTCGAATGCGAAAAACACAATTTAACGATTTTTTAATTATGCGAAAAGCAAGTAAGAGATGACCACAAAAAAAAAAAAAAAAAAGAAGAAAACGCGAACGCACGTGCTTGGCTGCAAAACAAAAATCCACCAATTTATGAGCTCTAACGTTTATTACAGTTCAGCTTCATATCAAGCCCCCACATCCCCCCCATTCTAGACATCAGAAGTTCATCCACACTCATCGCAAATAGCAGCAAACACGCAAAGAACAAACCTCTGAATTTGTTCGTTCGCTGTTCCCTCAACCAAGCCAAGCTGTGTGACTTAGGTAATTTTTCGGTTTTATTGACTCCAGCTAACCGAATAATTATTGTGTGAATAAGTTCCATCCACCCGCAGTCCGAGACAAAACTGGTCAACTGAATGAAAGCTGGTTTTAAAAATAAATACATACATTTTTTTTTTGGCAGAAACAAAAAAAAAAGCAGAAAAAAAGGAGATATCTCATTTATTCAGATCAAAATTTATGATGAACCCGAGTAAAAAGAAAGGATTTCAGAATGCGAGCAAAAAAATCCACTAAAAAAAATTCCTATAAGGATAAAATAAGAACCCAAAAAAAGAAGAAAGACCCACCTATTGGAGGTTGCGATGTAGTCGTTTTATTTCCCAGGACATTGTATTGCAGGTAATCCAGTTTTAATGCGAATGCTGCCCCGTGTGGGGGGGATGAGGTTGCCAAAGAGTAAATTTAATCCAAAAAGCCTAACGTTGCACAAAACTAAATTTTTTTGATATAATATTTTTTTTATTTTGTTTAACACAAGAGATGAATAGCACTAAAACTCGATTGCATGTGATGAGGAACTTTTGAATATATTCACAAATTCGAAACACCCGCAAGATTTAAAGAAACGAAAATTTGCACAGATTTTTGAAAATCGTAATCACGTGTGAAGCTCACTTGCGACCGAACCACGATCGACGGGGTGTGTGTATCGTCTTTGGTCAAAAATGTTGGCCGGGAAAAACTATGGATATGCACTGAGCCGAGGTGTACATGTAGTAGGCGGACAATTTTTTTTTAGCGCGGCAGCATGGATATGGATTGACAAACAATCGCGAATTAACAAAACATATTTATTTTTTTTCGTTCGGTTTCGGTTTTGCCTCAATTCTAATAATATCGTGACAGCACGGGAATCTCTGAATAACAACTGAACAACAATTCAATAAGAACTCGAACTAATATTATACTCCAGTGCGCAGAGCATCAGAAAATCAGGTAGAGTTCGGTTCGGTTCGGAGTCGGTCGGTCGACGACGACGAGCAGCAGCAGCACAGCACAGCGACAATGACAACGACAGCGACAGCAGCAGCGAGGAGCGAAGCGCGACACGACACACCACCAATAGCTTGACGATGAATTAATTTGTGTCGTCATCAGTTGTCGTTCTGAACGGCCTTTCTGCCTGTGAAATCAGGTAGATACGAGAATACTCACATCAATTGGGTGGTTGGCCGGTTTGCTGGTGTCTGTTCTGACGGGCTTGTGGGCTGTGTGAAGGAGTCACCCCCCAGAGACACACACATGCACACACAGAGCTTAAGTGAACGGCGGAGAGTTAACGATCCAGGCGGGAAGTAATTTAACGGCAGTCAAAGTTCTCTAGACACTTGCAAGCTTGCGAACTAACTTTAAGCGATGCCAAGTGTTTTTGTTTGCTTTTGTGTTTGGTTTGGTTACTTTTCCCAGACAAGCGACAGCTGTTTGCCGTGATTTGTTGCCCAGAGCGCTTTTCGTAGCTATCTAGTTGGGTAAACACACATATCGTTTCGTGTGTGCGTTGACAAGTCGCACCGAACGCTGAATACTAAAATCTAGTTCACATCTGAGCCGTGATTTTGATTGGGATTGATCGATGGGTATCGGATGTGCCGAGGGAAGACCACGCAGTGACGTACCGAGGTGGAGTATTTTCTGGGAATACAGTCGTATCTCGCTCACAGATCATCGTCTGCTTTCGAACTTACGTAAGAAACAGTCTGAGTGTCTTTTTTTTCTCATTTTTCACTTCGTTCTCCGCTTGTCAACTCATTGAAAGGCACTCTCGGGTACATTTTATGATTTCGGTTTGCACGTAATTGTGGGATTTAAATTCAAGTACACACACGCCCAATTAAACAGCAGTTTATGAGGCAAGCAACGTCAGAGATTAGCTGAAATCGCGCGCAGGACATAATCCTCTGTTGCTGACAAGATACACTTGTGATTTGCGTCAGCTGAGGGACGGACGATTCTTGGGATCTTGCGAGCTGTCAAAAGCTGTTTACGTTTTTGCCCAAGGCCGCCGAGGCTTTTATGGTGCAATATTTGGAATAAGCCCATGTTGGTGGCGCAGATGTGGCGCCGATCGGCTCATTGGTGCTGGGGGCACGTAAAGCTCATTACTTTTGATGAGCGAATCTCGCAGAGGAGATAAGAATGACGGAATGGCATCTGCCCAGTCAATGAACCAATTAAGAGTCGAAAAAAGCCTTCAGGAAGCGAATATGTAAGCCGCGATGCTCGATACCGATAGAATCGTTATTTCTAATGAGCCTCTTCAAGGAGAGGGAGTTTTTGAGCACACTTTATCCAGAGACCCAATTTCATGCGGACAAGCGAAGAGAAGCTTGACTGCAGAGGCATTTCCTGGGTAAGACCTCGTCAATCATTCAGACGGACAGACATTTCACGTTCCTTCGAGACAGATCAGTCATTTGTGTTCACCCTTAATGATTCACTAGATGGCATGCGTGTTGCAACCGAAAGACGACTTCGTGGCGGGTTGGCGTAATGCAGACTCAGTGAGTCAAGGTCCCAACGTAAATCGCGCAAACATGTCGGTGCACTGTTTTAAGACTGAAACTGAAACGGAAATGCCTGCTTCTGTGAGACGATGGGCGTGGAAGTTCACGTCTGGTTTTCGTGGTATTTCTTTTTAATTTCGGAAAACAAGTGAATGAAGTTAATTTAGGAGAAAGCGTTTATTCTTTAACGCTTTTCGTTGTTTTCAATACGACTCATCCTGCACGAAGTTTGTTTTTTTGCAAATAATTGTAAAGGGTATTTTTTTTGGAGGCATAGAACTTTAAGTTGGCAACACTATTTTAACTGAGAGCCATTTTGTCAAGCTGTCAAGTGATTTATTTTTAGTTTAGTTTGGCATTTTAACGTGAATAGACATCGCTTCTAAATTCAAAAGCAACCTCAGACTCACCGTTCTCGAGATACGCCCGATTTAGTGAAATTTATTTTGAAAATCATGCTTCTGTTCGATGTACGTATCGCGCACCATGTCAATTTTCTCCATGCTCACTTTCAGTTGAATGGATACGTCAATAAGCAAAACTGCCGTGTTTGAAGTGATGATAATCCTCAAGTGTATGTTGAGACACCGTTACATCCACAGAAACTGACTGTTTGGTGTGCTTTATGGGTTGGTGGAATAATTGGTCCGTACTTCTTTGAAAACGATGCGGCCCAGCTGTAGTTACAGTCAATGGTAACCGCTATAGAGCCATGACTACTGACTTTTTCGTTTATCAATTGAACAACCATGATGTGCAGGAGCTGTGGTTTCAATAAGACGGCGCAACATGTCACACAACGCGTGATACAATTGATTTATTGAAGGAAACGTTTGGTAACCGCATAGTTTCACGTTACGGACCCGTGAACTGGCCTCCAAGGTCGCGCGATTTAACGCTGCTTGACACGATCTTCCAAAAGTCCGTTTAACTGATTGCTTACGCGGACTACATTGACGTGATTGGACGAACACAGAGAGCCGTCAGTGAGGAGTTTGCTTTCATTGAAGTGGAGTGTTTAAAATGAGTATGGCAGTAAGTCAGGGCAAAACAAAGTACATGCTGTCATCACAGCAGGACGCACAACATCGACGTCTCGGAAAGCGTCATAATGGGCAGCAGAAACTTTGAGGTAGTCAAGGACTCGTCCACCTCGACTTTGCAGTGAACAGAGACAATCAATAACACCAGTACCAAGATCAAGCGCAGAATTACTCTTGCCAATCGCTCTTTCTTTGGAATCAAGAGGGAATTGAGTAACAGAGCCATCTCTCGAAGTACCAAGCTGACTTTATAAAGGTTGCTGATTAGGTGGTTAAATTTTAAGGGCCGATGTTGAATGTGAACCACACCTAAACGTCAAGTTCTTTTCTGCATTTCATTTGACATTTCTCAATTTCAGACTAACTCAATTTGAAAATTGGCCATTTCAAGCATCGTCAATGGTCGGAATGGTAGCAAGAAATGGCAACAGTGGATGATCAATTTTCGAAGAAAATCAACTTCAGTGATGAGGCACATTTTCACCTCAGTGGATTCGTCAACAAGCAGAATTGCCGCATTTGGGCGAATGATAATCCAAGAGTGATTGTCGAAAAACCAATGCATCCACAAAGAGTGACTGTTTGGTGCGGTTTATGGGCTGGCGGCATCATCGGGCCGTATTTTTTCCAAAATGAGGCCGGTCAGGCAGTTACTGTGAATGGTGTTCGCTATCGTGAAATGATAACGAACTTTTTATGGCCCGAATTGGATGATATGAATGTGGACGATATGTTGTTTCAACAGGACGGTGCCACTTGCCACATAGCTAACGAAACATTGGCTTTTTTGCGCGACAAATTCAATGGCTGTGTTATCTTACGTGGTGGCGATGTCAATTGGCCGCCATGATCATGTGAGTCCTTCCCGGACTGCAGCGCCAAACAAAGAAGAATAAGAAGAAAATACACAAGATCGTCGTGCTAACGTCACATAAGGTGACTATAGAGAGAATACCAATTTAGGACTAAGAGAGTAGGGATGAGTGACTTTTTGAATTTCCCGCAAAGTCAGCTGTCATCTGTTAATAGACTACTGACAAGTTTTTGTTTAGCAAGCTCCGTCATTTAGTTTGTGCTTAACAGTCCTTGAAAGCAGACGACATCGAGAATTACATCGAGAATTTCCACCATCGAAACTAAGCAAAAACTTGATAAGCCCCATCAATTAGAAACCTTCAAACGAAAAGAAGTAGTTGCGACAGAATTCGTAAAAATAAAAGCCAATGGAAGGGCATTCGACGATCGGAGAATTAATGCGCGTGAAGTGGTTGCGGCTGTAGACGGGGGTACATCACATTTTACATGATTATTTGGAAATGAAAAAACTACCATCGCGATGGGTGTACCAACTACTAACAATAAAAGTGTAACCGTGTGACCTCTTCAAACGAGTGCGTGGTGATGTTCAGATGCAATCCAAGCGAGTTTTTGTGTTGATCCTTTGCAACGCACCAGAGATCAAGGAATAGTCAAGACAACGGGTTTCTTCGGATGAATGTGCACCAAAGGACGACCTGGGTTTGTCGCCCAACAATGTCATAAATTGGGCCAAGAACTACTACCCCATCTAGCCTCATCCCCAGGCTTAGATCCTTGCTACAGATTCCGTTTCCAATCCCATATGGCTGGGCGGAGAGAAATGTGTGTCGAATGAAAAGGCCATCAATCCTGAATGTCATTCAGAAATACCAATTATTTGGCGGGAATTTAAACATTTTAAAAACGCAGGATGCTGAGTAATTGTGCTCTTATTTGCCGAACAAAAATATTTAATTCGAAACATCACTGACTTATCAAAGGAGTGAATCTTCTTCTCTTCTGGCCTAGCTTTTACTGCAAATAGTCGGATTGTGCGTACAGCCGACTCTCTGAACTGGCTGTTTTCAGTTAGGCGCACCATGGTGGCTGTGGTATTTCTCCACTTGCGTGACCCTTCTGACACGTCCTCTGCGGCGTTGTTCCACGGGCTCAGAGTCGCTGGCTTCTAAAGGGTGATTTTTTAAAAGCTATAGGAAAGTTTTTCAAAAAAAAACATAAAATTCAGAAAAATGCATGAAATCTTTATTTGAATCGATAGTACGGTCCATATAATTTAATTTTTGAAGATTATTTCATGCAAATGTTGACCTTGACTGCGCCTCAAATGGTCCATCCGCTTAGTCCAATTTTGGCATTCTCTTTCCAACATTTCGGTCGGTATCTCACGAAGAAATGCTTCAATGTTGTCTGCCAATGCGTCAATTGAAGCGGGCTTGTCTGTATAGACATGAGCTTTAATATAGCCCCACAAAAAATAGTCCAAAGGCGTTAAATCGCACGATCTAGGCGGCCAATTGACCGGTCCCGAACATGAAATAAAATGTTCACCGAACTCGCCCCTCAATAAGTCAATTGTTGCGCGTGCTGTGTGGCATGTGGCACCGTCTTGTTGCAACCACATGTCATGCAAGTCAAGCTCTTGCATTTTGGGCAAAAAAAAGTTGGATATCAACTCACGGTAGCGCTCACCATTCACAGATACGTTACGATTCGCGTCATCTTTGAAGAAGTACGGTCCAATGATGCCACCAGCCCATAAACCGCACCAAACTGTGACTTTTTCTGGATGCATTGGTAGCTCTTGCAATGCTTCTGGCTGATATTCACTCCAAAATCGACAATTCTGCTTATTTACCGTACCCATGGAGCCAAAAATGAGCTTCGTCGCTGAACACAATTGAACACAAATGAACTTTCTTAACAGAGCACACATTTTGATAATAAAATTCAATAATTTGCAAGCGTTGTTCGTTTGTAAGACGATTCATGGTTAAATTATAGACCAAACTGAAGATGTTTGACAGTGAAACAGAACACGAAACGTGCGTCAGCTGTTTAAACCAGTGTTGCCAAAAAGACAATAGCTAAAAAATCACCCTTTATTACATCACTGATCAAGATGTATGACAAATCCATGCAATTGTTAGTCGAGACTGTAAACTTTTTTAAAAACAAGGCGGCCTTGGCGTTGTGGGTCTATGCGTCGACGACTACGCACTTTAACGTCGGCGTCTAGGTTCGAATCCACCGAATCCCACCACCCACGACCTCCTTCGAGTCACTGACAATGCTCAAAGAGTACAACCGTCTAGAAAAGCTTTTCAAACTTGGCCGTACGGAGTCGGCATAAAACTGTAGATCCCTTCCACTCGTGAGAAAACAATATCACGCACAACACGAGTGGCTGCTGAGAAGCAAGGACATGGCCCTTTACGGGCTGTAGCGACACCCATAAAATTATAATTAAAAACAAGGCATTTCAACTATCTCCGTTCAATGTTAGATGGTGTCACGGTGATCAACACAAATGTTATCAAATAGGGACTCTCATTCTCGTACTTGCCGACTCGGAATAAGTTCGGTGGCCAGTTAAAACCTTCGGAGTGACCGTCAAATGAAGTGTTTTCGTTATAAACTTGAAATTGATGTGATGAGAGTGAATATGCTGTAGCTCCCACCGTCAAAATGCTTGACTGTTTGAGTGAAAAACGAAGGGCTTCTCTGCTTCCCCTTTAAAGGGAGCCGATGTGTCAACAAACAATTCTACTGTATGACTTAAGTACAAATACTTGATTTGTTTGCCAATGACCTTGGGAATTACTAGACAAAAACGATCTTATCACAATCACATGCAAACTATGAGAAGGTCTACGAATTTTCGCACTTTCCAGACGCGCAATAAGTCAGCGTATAACTACGTTATGACAGCAAAACGTGAATTTAGGCAGAAATCCGCTGAGTGATGGTGGTGTTTGCCTCACTCGCAGATAAGCCCTTTTGCGGAGAGCATGAGACTTCGGATCTCTTAGACGGCTTCTAATTAATTCACCGCCTCAGTTGCCCAGAGGCTTAAGCCGCAAAATGCAAATTGTTTCACAAACATTCATCACACTGGCATGACACAAGCTTGACAGCTCTCAGGTGTGTTTGTGGAGACATTTATGACAGCGAAACCTCAAGAGCCGGCTTGTAAATATTAAGAAATAAATATTTTCTAACCTGCCAGCGTCTGTTAATCAAATTCCGCACACACACTCGTCAACTCTATCCCACTCGCTCTCAGGCGCATACACACTCTCTCACACGCGACAGAAGTAGGAGGAGCAGCGAAAAAGATACAATTGACGGGTCGTGAATTGTGCGAATTATACTTAATTGTTTCTGGCTGTTGCCTTTGTTTACGCTGCCCCGGCATTGGTGGTGGTGTTGTTTTAGTAATTCACTAGCCCGGTGATTAAGCACACACTCACACACATGCGGAGAATGACAAATTCACCGAAAAATTACTATAAATCTCGGAAATTTCGCCGTCATAGGCTAATAGATTCGCGGATTATAATTACCCGGCATTACGTCGGCGCAATTAACTCAAGTGTCGTGTACTCTTATAATTTATTTTATGCACCATTTTATGGTGTTTTTCTTTTCAAAAAAAAAAGAAAACAAACTTTCCATAATCGCCCCCCGGTGTGATACGGAGGCTTGGAGAACTACGGCGGGACCCATCGGATGTGTGCTCGGTTCGCCGCCGCATGCACGTGCTACGTGATTCTGAATCACGATTCGGGAGTTAAAACCCATTTGGATGGCTTCGGATGAGTACTTAAAATAACTAATTACCTTTCGGCTCATTTTGCGGGGAAATATTAAAAATATACTTTTCCGCGTTAGGAGCTCATGACGGGTACAAAAAACTCGCTTGTTGTCTTTAGTGTCGTTTTTTTTATGAAATTGCTCGCCGGTGGGGGATATGAGTAAACTCAATTTGGGACCTATTTTGTGATTGATCGATTTTGGGAGGGTAGACGTGGTTGCGTAGCTATTTAAGTGGCTGCCCGCCGGTGTCCGGAAGTCCCTAGCAGTTCCTGTCGCAATCTCGAGGGTAGCCTAAGCTGTTTCGAAGCTATAGCTGCAGATGATTCCACTTGTCAGAGGCTAAAAGATCCCTGCGATGTCCCGTGGTTTGTGTGATTTTTGTACAAATAGACAACAAATTTCGCCGCAGCGCTTGGGGTTCGATTCCCGACACAGAAAATGTTCATAATCCACCTCTCGACTCATTGGCATACTCAATGGAAGCTAAAGTTCGGTGGTCTAAATCTATAGGTCACCACTCATAGAGACTAATAAGCGGCACAAAAGGAGTGGACTGTAGCGCCACTCAACTGAGCAGAGCACCAAGGCGGGAGTTGCGCAAGAGTCGCAGCTGGGATCGATGCTCTTCAACATCTACACGGCAGATCAATCACCTCGTTGAGTCTAGTTCGGTCTAGAGTTGTCTATTCGCAGATGACTCAGTGACTTATGCCAGCTCGACGTCACCACTGATCGTCACGCGAAGGGTCGATGTCCAGACAGAGAACAAATTTTGACTACAACACTAAATGGGGTAGTATTCGTTTTAATGCTGGCAAAGCGGTTCTTATGTGTTCGAAGGAGATTATCCCGTGGTGGATGCAGATTAACAGCCAGATGTTGGAGCATACACATAGTGCTCCCTAGCGGTACGGAAATATCGAGAGACAAGTATGAAGTAATGTCAGGCAGTTACTGTGAATGGTGTTCGCTATCGTGAATTGATAACGAACTTTTTATGGCTCGAATTGGAAGATATGAATGTGGACGACATGTGGTTTCAACAGGACGGTGCCACTTGCCACACAGCTAACGAAACAATGGCTTTTTTGCGCGACAAATTCAATGGCCGTGTTATCTTACGTGGTGGCGATGTCAATTGGCCGCCAAAATCATGTGATTTGACCCCCTTGGATTTCTTTCTTTGGGGTTATTTGAAAGAAAAGGTGTACGTCGATAAGCCGGCAACAATTCAAGAGCTAAAGGATGAGATAAGTCGGCATATTAACGGCATTGAACCTCAATTATGCTTCAGCGTCATCGAAAATTTGGACCATCGGATGGAGGTGTGCCGCCGAGGTCGCTGCGGCCATTTGGCCGATATTTTGTTCAATACGTAATTGAACCATAACAATATTATCATAATAAAAAGAAACGACAATAATTTCCTAAATAATTTGTGTGTTATTCAAAATCAACATCGGCCCTTAAAATTTAACCACCCTTTATAATAGTCAAGTATCTTGGCGTTACTTCATGGAGGGGTTGAAGATCAACAGCAACTCGAAACTGGCTCTTAAGAAGGCCAACCTAGGCCTGGATCGCATCTATGTTTTGGTGCGTAAGCAGAATGGGGAAAGCCACCTGCTCTGCAAGCAGCTAGTACAACCGATCTTAACGGACGGCTTCCCAATATGGCACACCATTTCTAGGACCAGCATGGAGAAGCTAGCAATTTTCGAAAGGAAAATAATGTCGCACCTCAGACAGCGATCGTCGAAAGATCCCCAACAACAAGAGACTTTACGACGAAGCACACATCATCGCCATCCAACAGTACATGGTGACAGTGATCAGAAAGCAGATCCTAGACATCAATAATCATCCTAACGAGGCAATCAGGAACCTGAGAAACACAATCCCCGGGCAGCGCCATGCCGTGTTACCAGCCGTCTTTGCGATGTCAACTGGCCGCCTCGGGGCTGCAAATTGACCTCTTTGGACTTTTGACCGATGATTATGCCAACAATCCGGAAACAATTCAAGCACTTAAGACCCACCATCAACAAGGTCTTGGAAAATTGGGGTGACAGAATGGGCTACTGCGAAGCCAGCCGAGGCGGCCACTTGCACGACGTTGTATTTCATAATTAATGGGAAGGTTTTTTCTTACTAATAAAACCATAATACATGGACAACATTTAATTTTGTTCATTTTATTGCTTTTTTAAAAAGAAACTTGTATTCGGCTCACCCTGTATGTTTGTGCAGTAGGCACAATATCTAAAGACAGTACTTGCTAGACGGAGTAATTGGTGGATCGCGATCCCGATTCAGATATAATCGGGGACCTGGCACTGGTCTAAGTGACCAGCTCTGCTTAATTACCAAATTAAACAAAATTGAACGAAACTTAACGAAACTGAGTGAAGAACTTATGCTGACCACACTGAATATTGTTTGTGTACATTAAGTAAACAGAAGGTAATTAGGTCCACTATAGGCGGTCTTTCACTCGATTTAGTGAATCGGTAACTTGAAGCAGCCTTGTGTGCTAAGTGTGAACAAACCATAAGCACTTTGATCAGACGCTGACTACACAATAATCTCACGAATTCGAAGGAATTCTTAAAGAAAGTACGAGCGTCAAAGTTGCAAGAGAAGTACCAAAAGCGCTGGAAAAAAATACGCACCCCAGTTCGCCGGCATTCATTTTGAACGAAAATATACTTTCACGGAAATGCCCTTAAGAACAATCCAAGCATCCAATTGAAAAACAATACAGTGATCTGCATAGGGGAACACCCCACAGTGTGGCTTAGTGGAAACTTCTGAGAAATAATAACTTGTCCAAATACCTGCAATATTGCTCAAAAAAAAAAAAAGAATACACAACAGACTGTAAACGTGTCACGTTGGTGAGTGTGCATTGCATTGTATTAAAAACTCGCTCGTAAACAAGGTTATGAACTTTTGAATTCCACGCGATTGATAAATAATAAAAAATCGAAGTTATAATGATTGAGAGAAGAACGCCAAAACCGTTCGATCAGTCAGTGCCAAAGTGCAAGGGACATCATTTGTTGTTCATTTCTACCGACATCCTATCAGGGACGCCAGCAAATGTCTACCTATTTGAATTCGAATCTCTGAACTGTACTCAAAGACTTAAAGATGCTTAGACAAAACAGACCGAACAAAAAAATTCCCCACAACACGTGCATTTTTATTGAGTCCATGCCCATGTCTAGTCTTTTTCCGTTCCACATACAAAACCGTTATCATTCGAAAGACCCCCGCCAGTCTTGACTTACTGCTCCCCAAACACTAAACGATTATACACACTCAGAAAGGCTGGTTTTATGGGTTTAAATGGCCAAATGTCGATATTACCATAAAATGCGGATAAATAAAATAAAATTTGATTGTGAATGAATTCGCTTTCAGACGACCAACACATGGGGTTGTTGTTGGCTTTCTGAATATTAATCAATTATCGAAATCTTGTTGTGTGAGCAGAACTTTACGATTGCTTCTTTGTGAAACGTTTAACAGCAACGAACACCTTGCTCTCGAAGTTTTGAGTAAGCTAATCTCGCAAGATGTCGCTTTTTTACACAGAAACGCTGTCATTTGAGTGACGTCTATGATTGGTAGGAGTGCCAACTGATCACAGTCCACCTCAGATCAGTCAGTGTTTTTCGGCAATTTCCTGATCTTTTGATGGCGATCCACATTCGGCGTGTTCTGTAAAAGGTCAATACATCTTGAAGATGTTTCATTAAGGAGTCGGGTCGTTGAACAGCTCGAAGTGCATGCGAAACCGATGAGTCTCACTGAGTCGCGCTTCAATTGTGAAATCTGACTGAGAGAGGAATGCCTCGGATTGTCATGCAGTCGATGAAAGTGTAAGTAAACAAACGATGTTTTGTTAAGAACTCCTTCTGTGTTGTCTTGTTTGCACAAGAGAAGGTGATTCGTTAGCAGGCGTATTGTCATGTAATGCCTTTGAGAGGACTTGAATTATGTAGGGCGTAACTGAAGCAGTTTGTGAAGTGGCATCAATTGCCAGTGAGTTGATTTGACCAGTCAGTTATGTGAAGAGTTTGATTTTTGCTTGATCAAGGAATTACTGCATTATGGGTGGCTCGATTATGGGGCTAGCTTCTGTAGCAGGTGGGATCTAGTCTTCTGCAACCAGTCGTGTTGGGCATGATATTGTTCTCGAGTGGAGGGGACAATTTCATGCTTATTTCGAATAGAAGATGCTCCTTCAGCATTGTCAGTGATGATTCAGAAGTGGATGAAAATATCTCGTGTCGGGTAGTGGGCACAAATTTACCACACAGCAGACGATGTTTCAGAAAAGTTTCAATGCCCATACCTAACAAGGGCGTCTGCCCACATGCTACTGTGTCTGTTTCGAAATACTGGTAGCATCTAAAGATAGGTTCGAAGAAAGGAGGAAAGGCCACTAATCGTCCACTACTGGAGCTCGGGCACAAGACGGAGAAGTCGGCAGTATGTAACTATCGACGAACAAGCTTCGCATCAAGTGTGCTCGACCTTATCTATTGTCATCCATCATGTGCTGCTTTCTCGAGGGATCTATTCTTTCGTCAAAGATTAATAGCCAACCGTGGCAAAATGGAAATGGAAAAAATCCAAAATTTCACCCTCTACATCAGTGAGCAGTCAATTAAATTGCTACCACTTAAGTAAGCAAAATTGAACGAAACTTAACGAAAGCGAAAGAAGCGGTCATTATGGCCACATTATCATTTTTGTGTATTCACTCGATTTGTTGAGCATTTGACTACGTACGTTCATTATGGTCATATATATATTTTTTATATTGCCTGTTAAGCTGTCCCTTTCCTGTTTGAACGGTGGTGTATATCAAATCCGGGCATGCTCTCCGGCACAGACACTCGTTAGAAATGTGAGTGTCGAGCTCGGGAGTAGCAGATATGATTGTTTGACTGCGCTAATATTTGAATAGCTTCTGAAACTGTGCTCTATCAACACTTAGAATTCCGGCACTCTCTGTCCATCGCAATGAAATGAGTTTCCTGGATTTGTATGATCAGTTTCCTCAGAAGGACCTACAGTTTTATGCCGACTCCGAACGGCCAATTTGAGAAGCTTTCTTCTTACATTGTCAGTGACTCGAAAGAGGTGAAGCCGTGATAATTATTTTTGTTCTACTTGGATTCGAACCTGGACGCCGAGGTTAAAGTGCGTAGGAGTCTACGAGTTGAAGCTCAGACCCACAACGTCACGGCAGCCTTAGCTGAGTTGTAAGCGTTTATTATATGCATGCTCAAAGTGCATCACTTTTTAGGAAAAGAAACACAATTAATGACAAGATGCAGCCTTTTTTTTTACCTTGTTCTCGATTTTAACTCTTATTTTGGTGGTCTTATTATACGAAGCTGAAACCTGGATGATAAACAAAACAGCAGCGGACGTAGTTCGGAAGGGAATACATTTTGTCGACTGCATTGTCTCGGGCACAATAGATTCAGCTAAGATGGTCCGAATATCCGGTTTAATCTCGATTCATCCCGCACACATGCTTGGTCTTGAGAAATGGACGCAGCCTGCCCTGGACCGTCAACGATGAAAGGCAGTCATTGCTTAGGCTCAGACCCTCCACGTGTCGCAGAGCTGATAAGTAAGCAGGACTCCCGATTTCAAGGTCGTCCAACAAGTTATTGATGATGACAATGAAGGTTGTGTTCATCATTCAGCACACAGATCGGTATTCTTAACCTTCATAAGTACTACAACGTTTCCGCAGGAGACCCGCAAGGATCGGTCCTTGGACCCCTCCTATGGAGTATTATGTATGACGGGATTCTACGTCTGTCGCTACTAGATGGTGTGAAAGTAGTAGGCTTCGCTGATGACATCGCAGTGGTTACAGTGACGAGGCGATTGTGAAAATAAAGGACAGGTTGGAGTCTGCCGGTCTGGAACTAGCTGCCCACAAGACTGAGGCTGTCTTAATAACCAGCCGCAAGAAGATGGAGTACGCAAACTTTCGGATCGGAAATCAGACAGTTAGATCAAAGGAATCATTGAAGTATCTCGGTGTCATGATAGACAAAAGACTTCGCTTCAAACCCCACATTCAGTACGCAAGCAAGAAGGCATCGACGATGCAAGCGGTACTCTCCCGAATGCTCCCAAATATCGGCGGTCCCGGATACGCTCGTAGGATCCTGCTGTACGCCGCCTCGATATGGGCTGGTGCACTGGCAATTACTGAGTGCAGGAGGAAGTTGTCGGCGCAGTACAGGCTCTGCGCAATCAGAGCCATCAGCGGCTGCCGAACCATCTCCGACGATGCAGCATGTGTTCTAGCCGGAATGATCCCCATTGACATACTCGCAAACGAGAGCCAGAGGGTGTACCTTCGGCGGCCCCTGAATCGTCAGAGTAAAGATCGAGGGAAGATCGGCATCGACGACGCTGTGACAAACCAGCCCGCAAAGGGCAGGTGGACCCATAGGCTCATTCCCACGATTGAATCATGGACGCAAAGAAAAATAGGGAACTGTAATTTCCATCTCACACAGTTCCTGTCGGGGCATGGTGGCTATCGGAAATACCTCCACAGGTTTGGACACGATAACTCACCTATGTATGTGCCCCGAATGTCCAGACGTGAATGAAGACGCGGAGCATGCAGTGTTCTACTGCAAGACAGAGCGAACTTACCATCCCCGGAGGAACTCGTACGCTACATGACGAGATCTGAGAGCGACTGGACAGAGGTCTGCTCCTTCACAGCTAACGTGCAGATTGCACTACAAAGAGCTGAAGCTCTAAGAAGAGCCCAAGAGGTGGTCTTATAGAATAGAGCATAATTGCTAACCAGCCCCGCGAAGTAATACCTACCGGCAGTTCCGCGGGGAGTGTGCAGAGATGTGGTTTAGGACAAAGGAGAATAATATTCCGTGAATCGTTCATGCTGGTAGCACGGGTTACCAGTATCTTGAAGAAGATTCCACATCCATTGGCGCAAACCTTAAAAAAAAAAAAGCCTTCATACGGTCAACGCATAGAAACCCTTTTTCCGTAGCATTTTTTCCATCATCCGGTGTGGTGTCATATTCAATCTAGGATTATTTTAGCTTAGCTTGACTTGGATTATCGACAGCCATTAATGAATATTCAACAAGCCACGCTTCCTAAATAAGGCAAGACATCTTGGTGTTTCTAATTAAAATGCCTTCAAATGAGGATGACCAGCAACACCCATTAGCAGTGGCCCCGACGGAATGTAATCTTTCGCAAGACATCATCTCATCTCTTCCATTTCAAAGCCCACATTGGATTGAATTTTATTAAATTAAGTGCACCTTGTCTAGCCATTGAAATGGAAAATATCGCCTTAGCTACAAGCCGAGATGATTTCCTTTCCTTTCACTTTGGCAAGTATGCAAATGGTTTCTGGTTGGCTACACGATCTTACTTCTGTTCGTTTACAATTTAATTAGTGTGGATATAGTTGTGTTAATAATAATGGGAGCGGTTCGTAAGAAATTACGTAAAGTGGAGTGACAAAATTCGGCAAGATTTATTGGTCTGACGAAAGTAAAGTTGTCTTATTTGGTTGAACTGGTTCACGGTAGTACGTTTGTCGGCCGCAGAACACAGAATATTTGCCATACTGTGGAGCTTAAGTCATAGTTTGTGCATGCTTCTATAACCATAGAGTGGCGCTCATATTTTTAATTGACGGCACTACGTATCGTCATCTTTGTCTTAAAATCTTAGATGAAGTGATGCTGCCTTAAATGGGTCTCCCAGCAAGACAACGACGCAAAATACAAATTGTAAGTGCAAGTAAATGAATTGGCTGCGGAAGAAAAGAATTCAGATTCTAAAGTGGGCACCACGGTTCCCTGACTTAGATAGTACTTTGGCCTGAATCGTGTAGAAAATTTGTACTGTGACCACGCCGATGTCGAAGCGACAAATGGCCAGCAAAATATAGAACCCAGACAAGAAATAACAACTGCTCCTTGCCAGTATCTTGTGGCGTTGGGGGTTTTTTTTTACAACGAAACGCTAAGACACTCGACGGGATAGGGTGAGAAATACGGCAATACGTGAGGAACTCAATGTAGAACATCTGCTTTTTCGAACAGAACGGCCTATTCTTCGATGGTTTGGCCAAGTGGCACGAATGTCCGACTTCCGGGACGTGCCTTGAATGCAATTCCATCAGGTAGGCGACCACTTGGCAGTCCCAGGACGAGGTGGTTGGACCAATTCCAAAAACTCGCCTAGTTGCGCTTGGGCATAACTCCTGATGAGTTAGAGGCAATGGCGGAGGATCGTGGGGCCTGGAGATCTGTCGTCCGTGCATTACCCTCGCGACCCCTGTAGTGGATTATGCGGGCCAGAAGATCATGATGATAATGACGCTGAAACACTTGTTCTTAATTAAGTGGCCCGCATGTTCCACTGAAGGCGGGGACAAAGCACGCTCGAGAGATCTCCAGGCTACACCATCGAATCAAATGCATCAGGAGCTATGTCTAAGCGAAGCCAGGCGAGTTGGGTCTGCCCAACGATCATTTAACCGATGGATATCCATTCAAGGAACGCCTCGAAAGTCGTGATGAACCAAACCGTCGAAGCAAAGCCCTTTCAGTTCGAAGAAGCAGCTACCCAGAATTGAGTTCCTCGTACACTGCCGGCTTAGCATTACTTATCCCATCACTCGTGACAAATACTACGACACATCAGCTCGATCTTTAGCTGGCTGTCACCAGTTTCGCACGCATAGTTGGTTGAGGTCCCTTTCCACTTGCGTGCGCCACCTGAGTCGCGGTCTTTCTCTACTGCGCCGTCCCTCGGGGGTGGATTCGAAGACTTTTCGGGCCGGAGCATTGGTTTCCATCCGCTCTACATGACCTAGCCATCTCAATCGTTGGATCTTCACTCTTCTGGCTAAGTCGATGTCGCTAAACAGCCCGTATAGTTCGTCATTATGTCTCCTCCTCCACTCACCATCTATGCAGAGGGGACCGAAAATCACACGAAGAATTTTCCTATCGAAGCAACCAAGAGCAACTTCATCCGCTTGTGACAAAGTCCATGCCTCCGCGTTATATAGCAGGACTGGGACGATTAAGGTCTTGTAAACCTTGGTTGTTCGAGAGAGGGCTTTGTTTACCAATTGCTTTCTTAGCCCAAAGAAGCAGCAATTGGCAAGAGTTATTCTTCGTTTGATTTCAACGCTGGTGTCATTCTCTGAATTGATAGCGGTGCCTAAGTAGACAAAGTTTTTGACTACCTCAATGTTATATCTGTCTGCTGTGACGTTCTGTCCGAGACGTCGGTGTTGGGTGTCCTTTCTCGTTGACAGCGTATACTTGGTCTTACCCTCGTTTTTTACCGCTAAACCCATCTTCGCGGCCTCCGTTGCAATACCCACAAAAGCGCCATTGACATCACGCTGCGTTCTTCCGATAATGTCAATATCGTCGGCATATGCGAGTAGTTGGACGGACTTCTGAAAGATTGTTCCTCTGGTGTTGGCGTTCGAATTTGAACAATTCTTTCAAGAACGATGTTGAAAAAGTCGCATGACAGCGCGTCGCCTTGTCTGAATCCTTTTTTGACAACAAACGTCTCGGTTAGGTCTTTACCGACCTTGATGGATCAGCGTGCATTCTCCATCGTCATCCTACACAAACGGACGAGTTTGGTATTGATTCCAAATCTAGACATTGCTCTGTAAAGCTCGTTTCTGTAGATGCTATCATAAGCGGCCTTAAAATCGATGACAAGGTGGTGGGTGGTATCGATTTGTTGCTCCTGGGTTTTCTCCATACAGTCCATATAAATAATGAAACGAAGAGCTGACAAGACGCACCCTTCGCGAAGTCCAACGCAAAAAGTTTAGATTTTGCATCCGATCACAGCTTCCACAGTTTGACTGGAATGGCCACTAAAGAGCACCATCAATCCCATGCTCAAGCAGAACACTTCAGTGCTTACCTCAGATAAGTCGGTCGGAAACCTTTTCCAAATCCACAAGCCATCTGTAGACTGGCTTGAGAGTAGCCTTCTCCAGTTTCATTCTTAGAGTGAAAAGCCTTTCGGTTGAGAAAGCTGCACTGTTCACCCACCTTCCTGGACTCGACCATAGCTCCAGAAGACACCGCCAACACCTTAGGGTCGACTTTCCCGGGGATACTCAAAACAGATATGCCACTGTAGTAGGAGCAAACAATTACCTTCGTTTGCCAATCGCCAAGTGTCTCATCGCGTTTCCATGCCACCTTACTGACATGAGAGTAAAGATTTCTGGTCGGATATCGTCCATTCCGGCGGATTTTGTCAGCTTTTAACAATTCGATCGTCAAAGTGACTTCCTGCACCGTTGGACTTGTCTCCGCCCCAATCAAGACCACAGGCCTACCACCCTCAAAGCCCTGTTGATTGCTACGTCTGCGCAAAATGTCCACCTCGCTGAAGAGCACCATCTTCGAATCCTGACTCCTTCGATGATGTTTAACAAATGAAGGAAGTTTTCCAATACACCACAAAATTGACCCCATTAGCAATACGTTGCCGTTCGTTTGGCGTGATGCCGGAATGATGATCGGCGTCAAGCGGATGTAGGGACCCAAAACGACCCCCACACCCTTGAATAAAGCAATAAGGAAGTCAATAGTTTTCATGGGATTTTCCCCCAAAGCTGCCCATGATGCAATTTCAAATTAATTAAACAAAGTATGTCCCTATTAACCTCATCCGGACTATTTCCACATTTACACTCAGCAGTGACATTAATGAGCGCGATCACATTGATTGACTTCTAGACATGATCAGATTTTCAACGCAGAGCTTTTACGAGCCGAGCATGTCAAAGAATACTTATTCCCCATTACATGAGCGGATTGTTGTGCGACGTGAGGTCATACGGCAGATGAAATAAGAGACAGCTTTGTTAAGGAAATCAAACTGAGTCGGAAAAACCGATCGTTTTAAGTGTGAATCATAGGAGATTAAGACGTAGTCTATGGCGATTATTTCAGGACCGAAGCCGAAAGTAACGTGTAAAGCGAAACGAACATGGTAGGGAGGTTCAAACGAAACCATACTCATTCCAAGTCAGCTCGATAATCACTGGGTGGTGTGTTCGTAGACAACCATGTGCTTGTCATCGAAGTTCGTGGCCCTATCCACGAACAAATCTGGATAGCATGAGTTATCAAAAGCTCTAAAAGCAACTACGTTGTTACTACGTAGGCCTAGCTTCTACAGCAACCACTAGTGTTGTGCGTGTCATTATTCTATAACGAGTGGAGGTGACCTAGACAGGAATATTCTTTGATCATTGTCAGTGACTCGAAAGATGTGGACCTCTGAATTACGAAAGTTGGTGAATTAGACGATTAAACATGTTACCTTATCATTTATCAAAATGCGAAGGCATAAACCAATCAAGACGCGTCGTCATAACGTTCTATTTCGTGGACTTGCCTTTCATGCGACTTCCAAGTCTGACATGTCTCTTCCTTGTTAAAGCTAGACATTCCACTGAAGTGGAGTTTATGTATTCGACTCTTTAAAGGGCCAACTATAGTGCGCATGAGCGAGCATGAGCTAGTGTTGAATTTTTAACGAAATGTTTCGCCATGTTTGCTTAAAGAACATGAATCACTATAGGCCTGCATAGCCATCTGTCCGAACTTCTTATTCTTATATTATTTTTTTTCCATTTTATTTTCAATCAAATCCTTTTTTTGGGCTGCTCGTTTGTAAAACAAAACTCACCAGTCCTCCATCATCGTGGGAGCTCTCACCACAACCCGCGGGGATTACGAAACGATGTCAATCTCATCTTCTACTTCTGCTCGCCGTACTCTCTTCTCCAGTACCAGATTGAAGAAATCACACGATTGTGCATCCTTGCTGTCCAGTGCATATTTCAAACGATTCGGAAGTCATTGAACCAAACTGCATGAAGCGTGGTGCAATGGGAGCTTGATCATTCATTGCGATTAATGCTGTCGATTTGAGCAGCATTAGGATCTACGATCTTTAAGATCGATAAGAAGATGGTGTACATCGCCTTGAAACGCTGTAGTGTTCTTCTGGACTTGCCTTAGTGTGAATCTTTGGTGCATCGTCGACACGCCGAGCCGTTTACACAGGACGCTGGATCTTATAGGCAATGTTGAGTAGGGATACCTAGACTTCTGTAGTTTGTGGAAGAGGTTGGTGTCTTTTGTTGGATGGGGCATCTGCAGTCGATATTCCAGTCCTCAGGCATGTCAGCATGCATACTCTTCTTTTTTCAATAAAACTCGAGTTCTTCAAGAGTAACCATTTTTCCAACGAAAACTCGGCAAAAAGTTAGAAAACGTGAAGTGTTCTTCTGAATATGGAATGATGAAAAGCCCATGTACAACAAAGACAACCGCAAAAAGCCAACTCACGGGCAGTCGCACCAAAAAAATCGGAGATCATATTGCTGACGGAACTAGTCCACTGTTCCATCATCACCATCGAAAGACTTCACACAGTCAGCATCATGCATTAAAGATGATGCCAACATAAATTTGAATACAGGCTCAGAAATGTATAGTCGCCGCGTTTTGTGAGACGTCATGACCACAACCCAGTGGCATCAACTTGATTAGTTAGCCCTCAAAAAAACACATAAAGCTGCTGAGCATTGACTGCTTACTCAATTACGTCAACGGCCACAATCAATGACCTTTAAACGATGTTCATAACAGTTGCCATTATCGCATCAATGTCGATGCCAGCGTTCCATTCGTGAGCGCCGCAACCGAATTTCGATGTACATCGGAGCCGAATATCGTCTTCCGGTTTGATCAGCTGACGCAACATTTTCTTTCTTTTTTTTTCGCTGTTGCCCCGATTTGCATTCTTTTAATTGCCCAAGATGAGTACATTAGTCGAACAATTAAGCTCAGCAGACAGAGAACACACTCAAATCGTCACCTTCATTCGGCATTAACAAGTTCGCAGTGTATCGTGACTGAACGTCATACGAAACGGAAGACGGGGCAAAGTGACAACCATGTAGTAACGCTGTTTCCTAATTGACACAAACAACAGCGCTTTACTCTCGGCTGGCTAAGGAATCTTTTCGCAGTCGCATATCGATGTGAAGTACTCGGATCGTTAGGTAGATACAAATTCAAATAAAGTTCTCTCGGCTGACGGCAGCGCAGATTGATGTGACATGATTTACAGCCCTGTACGTGAATAGAAGGAAGGTTCTCACAAATTCTGCGAGTATTGTTGTTTATTACAATTTAATGCGACGCGTCGGAGGGAAGGGGTTTTGCGAAAGCGATATTACCACACATCGAGCCCCGCGCTGGAGTCGACTTACACCATTAGTTTGTGGGAGGGTCAATGAAAAGATCATTATTTATTTATCGTCTAACAGCCGCCGACTCTTGATGAGAATGCGGAGATCTGCAGAAATCTGCTAGACATTAAGGGATTTTTATTGGGAACACGATGCCCATGTGCGTGGAAAAAACGTCATAGTCGTAAGAAACAATGGTTTATTATTGAAGACATTTTAAAAATAAGCACGGGGAATGTTTATTACATATTGAACTAAAGGGTGTTTCATTAAGCGCTTTCTATCTTTAAATTGAAATAAAACAAAGTGTGTATACGGTATCATTGAAATTTTGTATTCGTTTGAAAGTCCTATCGATGCCATTATGTATGGAATATAACATCGATCAAATATCTGCCGTGACTTCTTTGGGTGCTACGCATCTGAAATGTCCTATTATTAAAAATGACTCTGGCGCATAAGTCAGTCTAAGTTTGACCGATGGCATGGCTTATGTTGGCTTTGAGGGCCGATGTGACTTATTCGAATAGACCTCAGAAAACCAAACAAAAATAAAATTCGACCTACAGCGAGTGGCCAACGTCGTTCTCAAAGAAATATGGACCGACGACGCTGCACCGTCAGCCCAAAATTCACACCAAACAGTGATATTTTCGGGATGCATTGGACGCCCTTGGATCTCATATGGATTGGCGTCGTCACAAATTCGACAATTTTGTTTCTTGAACGAAAAGGTCCTTATAGCCGATCTTTGCAGATTCTCAGTATCAACTGGGACTGTGAGACCTCATCGTCTCGGCAGTCTTCTGTCCGAAGTGGATAGTTGTTTCACCTTTTGGTATAACTATCGGACATAGTTTCTGTCGCAACACCTTTCCATGTCTTTGATCGCGTGCTTTTCGTGCTCCTTCATTGCAAGTTTGACAGATGTAGCTTCAACAATATGGCCACTATCAACTGTCAAAGTTTGGTAGCCCCCATTGGAAGACCCTTTACAAACAGAAGCGCAATAGACCAGGGTTAGGGTGTAGGTAGGTATGTGGGTGTCCTGATGGCAACATGTTGGGTCCATTGGACCCTTACAAGGAATGATGCTTAACTAACGTGCGGGCTACTTTTAACCCTAAAACCATCCAGATCCACATGTGAATCGTGGGAAGTTTTTCAGTTCAACACCACAGTCCTCCAGCTTTACGAAGAAGTGCATCCCTTTCTATTTTAAGGCTGGACATTCACAGTGCAAATGTTGGATCGCTTCTGTTTCCTCCTCGTCTCTGCAGCTTCTGCAATAGGCGTTATGTGGCGTGTTCAGACGCATTACACTTATGGCACAGTACCCGGTAAGGACTCTTACTATCATGACGATCAGTGATGACCTCCTCAGCGTCGGCTCGAGGGCCCTTGTTGTTGCTCCAATACCCAGGTCAAGCCATCCATCCAGAGCAACGTCTTCCAGTTTTTTTTTTTTTTTTTTACGATTGATGCTCCTAATTTCCATACGGCACCACGAAAAGGTGGCAGTAAGGCTTGCTAACAGAGCTGCTAGGTTTTCGGCTGCAGCACCTATCGGGAGTTGCTGTCCCTACAAGGCCTCTGTTAGTCATTATCATTGTCCTTCTAACTTGGGGTCAGAAACTTTTCTGACGGGAGCCAAGCGCTTTACATTTCAGCCGCCCTCGACTTGGGATAAGACTCCAAATAGTCAGTTATTTGCTAAACATTGACCTGACTTAGTCCGAGTCTAGATCACTGCAGAATAACTGACTAAATATTCTGTTCCAGCAACAAAAATCCATCAGATTACATCACAGTCACCAGTAAATCTCGCAAATATTCCTCGATGAATGTTTAGCGAATCACCGATCGGAAGCACCTCCTCCACAGCGGCGGGCAGGGGCCAGGTCAGCAACTAGCACCCAATGACTTTGAATGCCCCAATTCCTTTTATCACATTTCATTGCCACCAGAAGATGTTAAAATTTGCAACTTCGAGGTGTTACCCCAAGCGAGAACAATCAGCAGTCTCGCTCAGTTCCCCCCGCATGTGTGTGCACAAGGAAATGGAAAAAAAACACTAGCTTCTGAGGAAGCAATGGAATTCTATCTGTCAATAGCTAATTACACTGTTCCCGTTGCCGTCTTCATGCGCCCGCTACACTGACATGCGAACTCACTCTCGTGTCATCATCAATCGGCGTGGCGTCGCAGTCAGTGTCGTTGGCGTTTACGTTTACTTTGCCGTCCATCTTCGTCGTCGTCGTCGTCGCTGTAATGCAATCAACCAGCAGCATTCCAAGTACCAATATAATGACACAGAAGATACAGCCATCTATGGCGCGTCCACAGGCAGCAACTAGTTAAGTAACCAATTTTGCTGATATGAATTGAAGAATAAAACTTTTCCATCACGTAAGTGCTGCTCGTAGATACGTTCAATATTTGAAAGGTTTGCCCCGCGGTGTCGTGCTATATTTACATTCCCTTGGTGTAGCCTATGCCGATGCCGATGCCGATGCCAAGCGCAAGCAAGCGGTTACATGTTGCGTTTTATAATGCGAATTCATTTATTGTAATTACCGTTGTGTTGTGGCCCGGCACCGCACGTCAAGGTCAGAAGGTATTCCGTGTGGCGAGTGGGAGGGCGTCCATCCATTGTTGTTTTGCGTGAGAGAAATTGAAGCCAATTCAATGCGATTCCGGTCGCATCCCGTGAGAATGACTCAGCCGATGATGATAAAACCTCTTTCCGGTATTTTAACGACTTCAACAATCAAATTCGCTGATCTGCGGCTTACATCGTGTTGCATAAGCCCAAAATGAATACGAATTCGGTCACGCTGCAGACGCAGTTCTATTGCTGCCTTTGGCACGCCCTCACGCCTCAACGGAATGCGAGTGATTTGTGTGCTATGTTGCTGCAGCATCTTCTATTAGGACCGAGTTGCTGTACCCTTCCACAGAACATAAATCCGTCAGAAATTGGCATCGAATTAGCGTACGTTTGAGCGGCGCATACTGCCTGAATGAGGATTTAACTTAAGTAGGTTTCATTGACAAGGAAGTAGACGGTGAAGTCGTCAAGTGCTTGTGAATTTATTTCAATTTATTTGAGCTCTGGGTGGTAATTAGGCGAGTGTGGGATTAGTCACGCGTTGCGGCTTATTGTCATGACTGGTCAGACGAAGATTCGGACTTTACAAGGCCAGGCTTGGATGAGGAAGCTTAATAAACCGTACTCACACGAGGGAGTGCCGAATCTTCACAGTCTTTGGCAGAAAACTAATTTTGAGGGAAAACAACGAGGGAGATGCGTAAATAAAAAGATAATGGCGCAATCAGTGTTGTTGTCGAGAGCAGCGCTTGGACGTTTTGGCTTGGTGTTGTCAGCAGTTTGTTGGGTATCATTGGAAAGCTTAGCCAAAGCAGGTGGAAGAAATACACGTGCACAGAGTGTGAGTTATAGTGAATTTGTGCCCGAGGTTCATCTTTGCTGCATGGTGTCAGTGGAGTTTGTTCATGAACTGATGGTGTTTGAGGCAGTAGGAGGACGGTTGGTTCCGGAGAAGGGATGGAAATGAGTGCTCGATTTGTCTCTGAAGTCCAACTGAAGTGTTTTAAAACTAACTACTGATTAAGCTGCCAGCTGTGTTCTGAATATTTCAAAAAATATTAAGAAGAGTGTGTTCGAAGAGTCGAGGGTGTTGACATTAAATGTCGCAAATTTCCTATAGAGCCAGCCTTTCTTCAAGATCTATATACCAGTGCTGGTAAGATTATATATATTGAACAGAGATGACAAATTCTGACGGGGGAGGACCTGTTTATTGAAACATCGACTTCAAAAATCCGGAGTTGAAGTCGGCTAAATCATAAATGACTTACATTCAATTTGATACTAATGGCTCTGCAGTCCGATTTGGATCTGGGAGCAAGTTTTTACAGGGTTAAAGATCTACCTGTTGGAAAAAACATAGCCCCTTATGTGACAGAATGACTACAGATGCAGCCATAATGGACTAAAAGAAACGTAAGGCAACTGAAGCAAACGAGAGACCATAATAACCAGTTCGTTAAGTTTCGTTCAGTTTCGTTAAGCTTCGTTAAGTTTCGTTCAAATATTGATTACTCAAGAGGGAGCGAAATATTAATCATAACAAACCCTTGGTTAACTTTCGTTGACGATTGCTTACCTTAGAGGGAGCAAAATAAATCAATTTATATACTTTTTTTTTTGGATCTGACAAAAGCTTATGTTTACTTGGGGCGGCTTTTGTTGGATCTTAAGTCGTCATTAAGTTGAGTTATTGATGGTGTCTGCGATTGACGTGGATCACTGTGGGTTCCATAGTTTTACCAATATTGTCCAGAAACCTTGGGAAAGTGATCACGATCAAGACATGTTGTTTTGAAGGCATCATCGTCAAGTGATCTACATCGCCCGTCTGCTTGAGAGTTGGAAGCATGCTAATGAATAAGATTGCCAATAATGACTTACTGTCCACTCGGTATTTTGCAGAAGAGACTTGAATTTCACCTATTTTCGGGTGTTGTGTTGTTGAATTATCAATGCAGTGAGTTCAAGCCTTATCAAGAGGCATCTTACCACTTTAGCAAACACTTTCTTTCATGCTCAAATGTACACTGGTGACCCAGCACACACTACATACGCGTGGTTATAATCAGACTCCAGCAAACCTTTACATTCATGCGAGGTTTTTAAAACGAGGCAGGAACAAAAATAGACTGATGGCCTTCAAATTTATTTCAGAATACATAAGAATTCAACTTTGAGAATGGAAATATCATTAAAAGAAAAATGCCAGCAAAGTCTGTGACCCCATGGCACGTGATGACATGTTTAAGAGATGCTACGATTAGGAGGCTAGCGACCGCAGTGTCTGTGCCAAAGTTTGAAGGACAGAATAGGTTTTCGCACGTAGATCTGATATAAAATAAAGACCTTCCTGGAAATTTTGTCCACTTTTTCTCTTGCATCGAATTGACAAAATCCTTTAATGAATTAAATCTGAAAGGTAGCCGGTTCAAAGGAGTTATGCTGATGAAGTTTTGTGAGAGGTTTGTCAATCAATTGTTAAAACGTGTAACGAGGATGACTGGGCACAACTATTTCACGTGAAGACGTCCATATTTAGTAGCCTCTTCGACTCCCAAAATGTTGGCACTTCCCTACTTCATGGGCCTCTTTCTCACCAACAATTCGCAGAGTAACAACATAGGTGGCGTTACAATCGGAGGTGGACCTCGGCAGAGCTACCACATCCTAGCTTCGACAGGGGGACCAAGGGTTTTATGCCGACTCCGAATAGCGGAGCTTAGAAATCTGTTGCTAGACAGGTGGAGTCGTTAATTATGGCAGTTGTTGTAAATTAAACCCAGAAAACACCAGAGTAGGAGACGATGCATCATGACGACTACGTTCTGTCGCTTAAATATTTTGTAGTTCATCGTCTCAACTCGAAGACGTGATATAGCTTCACGAAACTTAATCGGTGTTTGCAAATTGGTTTCAAACGATGCTCTCAGACGAGGGTATAGATACGAAGTGACACCGTTGCCCACCGACTACCTAAGTTTGTGGCTCTCCACTTAAGGTTCCCTTCAAAAATGTTGACTGCAATGTTGGACACCAACTTGTCTGCGGTGTTTGCTTTGGCTTTCGGTATCAAACTAGGTCGGTTTTGAAGATAATTTGATCTTAAGAGACGGTGTCCTTATTACCGACGTGGCGTAGCCTAGTTTAGTCGGTACCTAAATATATCTACTCCTCGTTACGTGTAAAAAATCACAAGCTAAAGGTTCCCTCAGAAATCGTTTGCAACTTTGAGGAATGACTAGGCTGGCATACCGGTCGAATGCAGAGTCAGATTGCTCTTTCGGGGAATAATCTAGCTAGTAGCTACCAACTTCCATTTAAATCCGAGCAACCATTTAGTTAATAGAGCTCCACAAACACCCATAATTAAACTCTCTCTCTCTCTCTAATTTACAACACACTAATATGAGGTTACGCAACAACAATAAAACTCTGCTGACCACACCGAATAATAGCTCATTAAAATGAAGCTGATCTTGCATGGGATCTGTATAATTTCACAAGTGCTTCGCTCATTTATATGCGTTCTCTGTAAACGATTAGGCGAGTTCTATTCAGTCAGGGCATGTGATTGCAGTAAAGGCATCCGTGATTAACCGCCGAGTTAATCACGTGCACAAATGCACTGCAGATGTGTAAGCAAACAAGGGCGATAACGAGTTAAAGTCTCTGGCATCGGATTTGAACCGTCTATCAAGCGCCGTAATTACTGAGGTAAGTTTCAGCGGTTAACAGAATTGGCAGTGATTCACATAAGATCAATTATTTGCTGGAAAAATGTTGCAGTTGATTGATCGCAATTAAAAATGCTAATAAACATTGATTTACTTTCTTTCAGAAGACTTAACGTGACTAAAAGTGTCGTGGCGCCCAACAATGGACCAACCTTTTGTTGCAGAAGTTTGAACTGGCGCATAACTTGTATGTATTTCCAATTCGAGGGAGGCGGCTGTCTATCTTCAGAAGTCACAGTTAGGTCATGTAAGCCTATCACCCTACCACGCTGAACTAGTCGATCCAGCTCTATAAGCCAGTTGGCACTAGTATTGCTTATTTCAACCAGGTTGTCGGAAAGGTACGCCCCCAAGTGACATTTAGTTCGGAAAGGATGGGCTCTGCACGAGTAGGGACTGTTCATGATCATGATTCCTTCTCTTCTTCATCTCGACACCTTCTGCAGAACTCGTTGTAGCCTAGAATATTTCAGAAGACACGTGTCCCGTGACAACGACGATGAGAGCTCTACGTACAGGCCTGCTCCGACTGATCAGACTTTGTGAGCGTGGGAGGATCAGATCTCATCCATAAACCAGGATTAAAGTGTTCCCCTTCCTCTCTCTTCGTCACATGTACAACCAACTACCACGCACTCTAGCCAGTTCCACCACAATTTCGCAAGGATTCAAGGAAAACAATGCTCCCACCGACCGTCTCATTCCACACTTTAAGACCTTCGAAGATGGTCACAAGGCGCACACCATGCCACAGAGTAGATCACAAGTTCAAACAATCGCAGGTCAATGTCACACCAGTCCACATGTTTTATCACACCTTCCGATAAGGTCTAGCTGAACCTTAACCAGAAAGCAAATACCGGCAGCAGATAGCCTTATTTCATGGCGATAAATCAAAACTCCATGAATATTCACCCGAAAGATACTACCGTATCTCTCGTCACACTTGCACACACCCGTCCGTCAGATCACTCAATGCTGACACAGTCCCACACACGTCGCCCCTGTGCTTGATTCAGCAAAGCAAAGCTTTCCGCGCGTCAATTTTAGCCACCCGACCGCCTAAGAGTATGCAAACATGTGTCGCGAATTTCGACATTCAAATCTGAGCTTGATTCTGAGTCCAAGTACGACCGCCTGCCCGCTCGCCCGCTCAATTACTGTACAGGGGCGTGAAACGTATGCAAATGCGCAGCGAAACGTCACGTGTGTGTTTTGAATATTCTCGTTGTGGCAGTTCTTCCGGTTTCAAATGAGCTTTACGCGGCCATTTTGACCGCCGCATCGTCCGTTAACTGCTTCAAGTTCAACTCAACTGCGCTACTCTCTCATTCACGCGCCTAATTATGAATTCAAAGCGAATTAAAGGTCATCGGGCCACATACGGGGGGAATCACTTGACCAAATCAAGAGTCATAGACCCAGCCCATCGGCGAAGGGAGCGGCCAGTGGGCAGCCCCATCAACGCGACACTTTGTCTCAACTGGTGAAGCTACGTGAAAGTAAGCCAAACCGGTGTTCGATTGTGTCTTGGCGAAATTTAATTTCACGAAATCGAATTCGAATGGCAAATAAATACGAATCCGAGAATTGGTGTTAAATAAATTTCCATTTAATGACGGATTCGACTGGACCAGCGTGCAGGTAGGTGTGCAGCTCTCTAAAACGGGTTGAAAGGCCTTAGCCAAGCGTGTCTCGCCCAGTCACGGTGATGTTGACTCAAGACAGCCATTCGCGATTAGTTATGAGCTGAAGGTGTTATGCCATCCATCAGACGTGTGGGTAAACAGACGTAAGAGAAATACGAAAGTGCCGAAAAAATATGTGATGTCCAGCGGGGATGTTGACGAGGCTATGTCAACTTTGGAACCTGTGACCATTAGTTATGGTCGGCGCCGTGGCTTGAAGAAAGCGAAGAGATGTGGGTTAATTCGTTATGTGATTCGGGAATGTACATGTATTCAACCCAAGGCGCTTGTGCAGGCCAAGATCTGGGCCTGATACAGATGCTAGATGCCCAAGTCATCCTCTGAGAGAGTGTGTCTCTCAGCAGACAGATAAAATAACCGACTTGCGTCTGTGCAATAATGTCGTGAGGTGTCAAGAAAGTCGTTTGCACTCTGAATGGGGATGCCGGTGCCAGGTACGTCAGCCCTATATCCTGATGCAGAATATAAGCTATCGATGTACCGTAAAGCAGATGGAGCTCCGCAAACAACCAAATGTCTTCTGAAATGCCGACATCTTGATTCTTGTCAAAGTCAAGCTGCAGCCAATGCTCCAGTAGCCTACAAAGCTTGGCCATACATCATCAAGTGCAGACTCAGAAGGTGCGCCCTAGTCGAAAACAACCGCGCGTGTGTAGCAATGAAGGCCTCTTCCAAGATCGCCCTTCTCGCCTGACTGATCGGCTGAACTGAGTTTCACTAGATTCTATCGACCACAACTTTTTGCGCTACTAGCTGACCATGCTGCCAGTGTTTTTGCATTTTTCATGAGCAACTGCTCGTCGCTCGAAGAGCAAGAACAACAAGCAATGACCCATTCGCATCATTGAACACTCCCTCCAGCTTTAAAGGCCAAATGTTTGGAAAAACCCAGACATCCCACCAAATGAACCACCTCCCCATTCAAGGCAGACTCACTATCAGCACGGATCTACCGCAATGCACTGCTCGGCGTGACCTTAAAACGAAGCCACAGTTAGTGTGTACATGCCAATCGGATCCTAAGCACTTAAGCAAGCCGAACACACCCGCGAGCGAGCAGTGGAAAGCCCTGCTCTCGAACCCACTGTTGGGCCTTTGAAGTGCACCTCCTCTTCAAACGAACGATTTTTCCGGGAATTCCCCGCCGCATACGCAAACGTGACCGCCTGACAGCTCTCCGCTTGACCATGCAAGCGCGATGCACAAACTCACGTATAGCGTCGTTGCGAGGCCTAGCCTAGCCCGCTTAGCCTCCACAAAATGCCACTCAACCTAGACCCTAAATCATTGCAATCATAACACGGAACACATGGCCAGCCCCCGAAAACACCATAAACACCACAGCTACCTGACGCGTCATGGATTGCCACTTGAAAAGCTGATGACACGATCACCGTGTCGGCAGCAACAACAAAAGAAAACAACGAACCACATCGATGATGCCATTGAATCGGATTATGCTCCGGGCGAGTTCTCTTGGGCAGGGCCACCTGTTGAATAATTCAAGAGTCAAAACCTCGGCCATTTGACGTTGCCTACACAACATGCAATCGCTTGCGATGTCCCATGAATTTGAGCCAAGATCTCTTTTGTCATTCAACTGTCAGAAGTGACAGCTGACAGTGAAGGTGGATCTCTCCTTGTCAAATCGCCAATTGTTTGTGGTAGCTTTGGTCGTGACAAATTCATAATTCGATAAATAATTCAATTAACAATTGCACTCGCACATGGAGCAGTTAGCTCTGCCTCTGGGCAAGACTACCTCCGCTCGCATGATCACCTTGACTCAGATAAAGGTGCGTGCAAAAAGCCGCCTTCGAGTGATGAAAAGCAATATTTCCAGCTTTGCCCGCCTGATTAAGCATCACATCAGCAGCGAGAGCTTTTCGAATCGGTACACATCCATCAGGCGAGGGGATGGGAGATGGGGGTCTGTGCGTTGCCTCGCGGTCGGGTAGCGCTAAAGAGCACACTTGAACTGAAACGATGATGAGATGAGAGCTGTAGATGGGCACTCGGCGTGGAGTGGTTGCAGTTTAATTTTAATTTCGACGACTCGACATGGTGCTTAAATCCAGTACGGTGCGGTGCCATTCACCAAGTGAATGGCGAGAATCGCTCAGAACTCAAGAGCAACTCTCGTCCTTGATTGTGTCGGCTGGCGGCTGGCGGCAGGGTAATCGATAGCCCATTGCCCAACTAATTGGGCTGCTCTCGATGGCTGTCGGAATGGAAATCGCTCAGAACGCGGATCATTTCATAATCGATTATATTGTAGTGGTGGTGTAGTCAAGGTGTTTTTGAGGGATTTCCGAGATGAAGGGTTCTGGCATTCAGACTTTTGCATACATCGACATCATTGTGGAGCCAAATAATGGGAAATAAAGCACTATCCGCTGTCAGCAAGAAGACTTGAATTGAGGCAGGGGTCCAGTGAGCTCATCGAAGCCATGTCCCACTCAGGGAACGTAGGTACGTTGAAGTGGGCGCTTCCGAGATGGGAGCGCAATATAATGAAGCTAGCGTGTTGTTTTCTGGTCCAGCTAAGTTTCCGAAACACCAGAGTGCCACTTCTTTGATGGTCATTCATGATTCGGCTTCGAGAAGGTTTGCAAAATGCTCGTTTTTTCCGGCAGATCTAAAGGAGTGTGCCCAATGACATGTGTCACCAGCAGAAAGGTCACAGGTAAACAAATTGGGTCTCCAATGGACGCACTCGTCGTGCACCGAAATCGCACGACTGTCTAAGCTAGACAAGACGAATCGCTAAAATACCTTCAACACAAGTTCTAGTCTGTCTTTGAGGAAGAAATAGAAATAGAAACCATCCCAAAGCAAGGGCACAATGGACACAACAAGGTATAACTGAGCAACGCGACTACCTTACCGACGCATCGGGCGGTTCAGACGTTCCAGGCAAATGCGGAGGAACTTTCCAGTTGCTAGGCATCATCAATGTGGCCTCGCTACTTAAGACATCAGGACGATTTCGATCTATCTGGACAAAGACAAGATGTGAAGGCAAGACGGCTCTATGGATGAAGTGGGCACAAGTCTGAGTAGACATCGCTTGAGACCATGAAGTGTGGGGTAAGCCAATAGCTCAAACTTGCTTCTACTATGATCCCACGCCATCATCTCCCACATTCGGAGCCTTCATACAGTCTAATGTCAACGACTAATAGCTAAGGTACCCATCGATAACTAACTTAAATAATGTTAAGCTTATGTCAGAACTGAACGAAAAGTAGCAAGACGCATCATCGAATTCAATGTGCTAGTAACTGCTTTTATTTATGCATACAACATGCAACACCACCTGTCATTAACGTACGTATAGAGAGGTTAATATACCTTCCAGTTAGATTAAGTAAGCAAAATTTAACGAAACTCAACGAATCTCAGGGACGTGGGTAACATAGTCACATTGCATCATTTCTCTTTACTGGATCGATTGCTTAAGCTGACTTAAACGTCCTTAAGTTCATACTGTGACCACAACAAACATTTCACTCAGATTCGTTAAGTTTCGTTCAATTTTTTTTTTCTTACTCAGATGGAAGCGAATCGAATCGATCTCAGCGTACGAAAATGGCAATTGGTGCTGGAGTTCTAGGTGAGCACACCGAAGCAATGATCGAGTTCTGAAATTTGACCATGATTCTAACTGCTTTCCGGTAGGTTCTGGCACCAACTTAGGCTTGCTTATTCAGGTAAACAAAAAAACCGTAATTTTTCGAACGTTTTCAGTCAGATTTGTAGCAACAAAAACGATAATAAAGTCATCAGTTTAAGGTCAGAGGACAGACACCAAACAGTGAGTTGCAAAACCTGGCGATGACTTGTGAAGTCGTCCAAGTCGCTCCAAGACCTGAGTGACACTTGTTTTTCTTCAGAATTCGAATGATCATCAAGTTCCTCCGAAGTCCAGTTCAATTAAACGATCCAGAGACTAAATGGCAGCAACAATGACTCCAAGAGCTCTAGACCAGGACTACGAATGACATGAAATAACCTCACGCATCCTCAGGGACAAGCTAAGTAGGTCTTGAGAACAAATCAAAAAATGTGTGGGAAATGAAAACGAAAAAATAACAAACAATTAAATCAACAGAAACCAGCACCGCAACGATTCATTGTGAATCTTAACGCTCCAATGCCGCCGTTTATCCGCAGAAACAATTCAACGTCCGGCTGAAATTCATTTTCTCGTCTCATCTACCAAAGTCGCGACGATCGCTCGGCAAACCTTAACTGCCTGACAGCACGCAAATATCTCATTCCACTAAATGATTAAGTTTCCTCATTGAGCAACAGCAGCGGCAAAACGGCAAAAGCCCAACCGCAAGGTTTTGCAACTCCGCCAAATCAAACAAAAAATGAGACCGACTGAAAAACTGAAAAAAAACACAATAAAATGGCAATAATCGCCCACATTACTCACCAGTGTTATCGTCATCCTGCAGATGATGCTTCAAGTGATGCAGATGAGCGTAGAAGTGATGGTGGTGCAGCACACAGGCCAGGTCCGTGCAGTTCAACATCTTTTCAGCGCGGATTTCTGCAAGAAAGAGAAAACAAAGAGAGAGTCCTTAGATCAATAATGCAAACATCAAAATCCCATTACACGGGCCAAGCAATTATCTAACGCACATGACATCCCGCGTACCGCACCGCACCGCACCGGCCAAACAAACGAAACAAAACCCGCTCGAGCTGGCCATTCAAGTCGATGGTGAGGCCATTAGGTGCCAGTTGGCCCGAAATCGAAACCAGTTACCCGTACGATTAGACGTAAAGTCAAGTCCAGCTCAGCCATTAGCTGGGCACTGGTGCACATGGGCGCACGCGCGCTCTCCAATTGCACATGTTGCCAAACAGAGATGGATTGCGCAAGCGATTCGGCGAGAAGGCGAAACTTATTTCAACCGGCGCGTCGCGATCGTGGAGAGAAGACAAAGAAATGAATTTTTGACGTATCACCTGGGCTCTAATTGCGGAGAAATCACCGCAGAACCGATAACCCACGGGCCTGACAGGATGAGTGAGTAACCACCACTAACCGGCATTGGTGGCGTCCTCCTCGGGGAGAGAAAACCGAAAGCGAATGCAGGTGTTAAGAGCGCCGCGCAAAGAGATGCCCCGGCCAGTCGCTAAGTAATTGCAAATTTATGTAGAAAACTTTCGTATCTCTTAGATCTCAGCAGGATTTTCTTGTCTTGCCCGGTTGGCGAGGTGGTGGGGTGCCTAGGGAGAGAATCGTTTTATTGCACGACCTTGACTGGACAACAATTTCTTGGGTTTTCACGAGTCACCCGCACTCCTTCCGGTGATCGTCTCTGGAAGCCAGCTGAGAGGTGACTTATGCAAAGCAGCCACCAAGCTCGATGACGAAAGACAGCCATTAGCTAGCGCTCACCGCTCATTACACACGGGAGGGGAGTGACATTTAGTTGTGCACAAATGTTGCCTGATCGAGCAGGGGAACGGCTTAATTAGTCGCTCGATAGATCGTGTCGATAAAAAGGGCGTAAGACGTCAGCAGCTGTCGGCGGCCTGATGCAATGCTGATGCAGACCGAGAGCAGGTGATTTATGGCCCTAATGACATGTGGATCAGCGCAACCACAAGACCCCGCGGCAGAGGCCACGACAGCTTGTAATCGGCGTTGATCTCGTTCCGAGCCGAGCGCAGACGCATCTGGCACCGACTTGCATCACGCAGAGTGGTCCACTTTGCGAGTTGCTCGAGGTCCGCACCAGATCACTGATAAGGCGCAGACAGTGACGACACTTTCCATCATCGATCACAGCCATTCGCAGAAAACCGTGTGCGGCACGTGACACGGGATTGGTGAGGCCAGTGAGAGGTAAAGCTCGTAAAGAACTCATGGTCAGGCACACGCTAGCTGGTCAACAGCTGGCCGCCTGGCAGTTGCGCCGAGATGGCAAGCAGGTTAAGTCGATGACCGAGTTAATCGCAACCATGGCGTGCCATGGCAAATCTAAATGGGTAGCCATCGAAACCGATAGGCATAATGTGTCAGAAGAAAATGATAATTAAATCGATAGCCAGTGTTGGGTGAGGAGTTAGAAAGCAAAAGTTGGCTGGCGTAGGAAACTTTCAACTCAAGACTGTGGTGGGTGATCGGAAGAACGATAGCTTAGCTTGCCGTCGTGCTTTCCTTGAATTGGAAATAGAAACTTCTGTGGCATGGGAGGGTTCTGTCTAGTCTGGGCTGCAGCCATTTTGTGGTGTCGAAAGTGAAGTGAAACGCATTAAATTACGGTCAATTTCCTTCTTCGGTATGTCGCTTGCATCTGGCCATTATTGGTTCTTTCAGATCTTGATACCGACAAGGTGATTTTCGATGACTTTTCGACGCATATCCGGCAACAACTTGACGAGTGTTTTTGTTCTGAAAGCATCAAGAGCTTGTGGATTATGTATAAACACGAAATTTTCCGTGTCAAGTCAGTCCAATTCAAAGAAACAACATGACGTTTGATCACATCTCTGGAATGGATGGAAATCTTGCAACGATCTCCATTCAATTTTAATGGAAAAGCCGTTCAGTGGCAGAAGACTGCGACGGGGAAGCGATCAGGAATATGAATAAATGATGATGAATAAACGATTTCAAACGTCATGTGTAAACTAATTGAGTGCTTAAACTAGATCGTTTCAAAGCCCCACAAATCGCACGATCTTATGAACTAGTTCACATCACCAAAAGGCAAAAGAACTCGTCCAGGAAAAAATAGTCTTGACATCAAATTAAGCCAGGTCGTGCTGTGTCGGATGTGGCACCATCTTGTTGAAAGTCCATATCATACACATCCACTCACCTTCCATTTGAGACCAAAAGCAATTAGGTAACATTTGTCGGTATTAACGATCAGAATTGACGTTAAACCGTTACTCCCATTTCTCATCGAAGAAGTATGGACCATCGTCACGACCAGACAGTGACTTTTTGTGGATGGAATGATGAAGGTTCTCACTCCCAAGTGTGCTATAATTTGGTTTGTTCACATATCCACATCCCCCACCGGACTCTCTGTGATGAGACCGAAGAAAATGTTATGCAAAAATTGATCGTCCAAACGCTGATGTTCAAGCACTCAATTGGTGGTGGCTTTAGTGGAAGAAAGCTCAACGAGAGAAGTGGAAAACATTATCAGTTCACGAAATGTATATAAATCTGCAGGTAAAGGCGACAAGACAAATGCAAAAACTTCCTAGCTTGGAACAGTCAACTGTACCGATGCGATTGAAGACATCAATTGTATGTTGTAGTAATCGAAGAAGTAGTATTTAGTTAAATTTTAAGGGCCGATGTTGTTTAGGTGAACCACACCTAAACGTCAAGATTTTCCTGCATTTCATTTGACATTTCTCAATTTCAGACGAACTCAATTTGAACCATGGAAAGATACACAATCGAGCAATGCGTTAAAGTTCTTCACGCTAATAAAATGCATATCGTGATTTGTTTGGTCAATTTAATCGTCCAAATGTGCGTACAATCGGAAATATCGTGCAAAAATTTGAGCAAACCGGGTCTGTAGGAGATGTGAAAACACCAGTGCATGCTCGTACAGCTCGTACTGCAGAAAATATTGCTGCTGCTCGCGATAGTGTGGCTGAAGAGCCGGCCACCACGCTCGTCGTTGATGAACATTATGCATAAAGTCTTGCATTTACACGCTTACAAGGTGCAATTGAATCAAGAACTAAAGCCTCTCGACCATTTCAAGCGTCGTCAATGGTCAGAATGGTGGCAAGAAATGGCAACAGTGGATGATCAATTTTCGAAGAAAATCATCTTCAGTGATGAGGCACATTTTCACCTCAGTGGATTCATCAATAAGCAGAATTGCCGCATTTGGGCGAATGATAATCCAAGAGTGATTGTCGAAAAACCAATGCACCCACAAAGAGTAACTGTTTGGTGCGGTTTATGGGCTGGCGGCATCATCGGGCCGTATTTTTTCCGGTCAGGCAGTTACTGTGAATGGTGTTCGCTATCGTGAAATGATAACGAACTTTTTATGGCCCGAATTGGAAGACATGAATGTGGACGATATGTTGTTTCAACAGGACGGTGCCACTTGCCACATAGCTAACGAAACATTGGCTTTTTTGCGCGACAAATTCAATGGCCGTGTTATCTTACGTGGTGGCGTGTCAATTGGCCGCCAAGAACATGCGATTTGACACCGTTGGATTTTTTTCTTTGGGGTTATTTGAAAGAAAAGATGTACGTCGATAAGCCAGCAACAATTCAAGAGCTAAAGGATGCGATAATTCGGCACATTAACGGCATTGAACCTCAATTATGCTTCAGCGTCATCGGAAATTTGGACCATCGGATGGAGGTGTGCCGCCGAGGTCGCGGCGGCCATTTGGCTGATATTTTGTTCCTGTCTTCACTGTCCAGCAGATGTTCTACGACAATGCTTTGCTATGGACTATTAGAGTCCCATGTGAGATACGACACTGTTGCAGAATCGAAAATGGAATGTTTGCTAAGTCAAGCAGATCTTAAAAAAGTGGACTCTAAGCGCGTTCTGTTTCTGAGCGCCGATTAAGCCGAATAATGACATCGAATGTGGGTTATACTTTCAACTTCCTCCTCATCCAAGCAACTTCTACAGAAGTCCTTCATTAGGGCGCCCATGCTCTGCTTGAAGGCAGTGCCCAATATTGTCGCCAAGCATAGTGCTGTTATGTATTTGGTCTGTTTAGAGATAATAACTCTTATCGTTTAGGGCTTAATTTAGTACCTTGAATGAATTCGGAGTTTAATAAATTTTGAACAGGCTTTAGGTCTTGAGCTCGTCTGTTCTGATCAGCCGACAAAAATTGAGTACCTTTGGCGAACGAGAGATAAGCTGTTCTTCTTAAAAACAGTCTCGAACATCAGAGTTGTTAGCGTATTTACACTTACGTGCAGCCGCTTCTAAAAAAGTTGGGCGCTTCGAGATAGACTCTCGTTGCAATCTTGCAGTAAAAGCTTACAAAAAGTGAAGACTCCCAATGGGCTCTTCTTTCGTGGCGCGTCTGGCGAGCTTGTCAGTGACAGTTGGTAATAAGTTTCCTCTTGTGTTTAGAGCCATCACATTCAGAAACTCGAGGAAGGCCTTGCTACGTATGAAGATGACATTATCCACATTTGATGTGAGTCAAGTGACATCAATCGCCATGATCTCCGCCAGAAAAAAAAGCACTGAACTGATAGAGGAGCGTCTTCGTTTAGCTGAGGTTTAAGTCCCTAGGGTAGACACCGCATGGCACTCCGTCTCGTAAAGAGAATAAAGGCACAAAAACGTCTGTCTGGATGCAAAGTTAAGACATTCGTATACACTCCGAGGACAAGCAGCCATAGCTTCTGTCTTTCGACAGATTTGTCTATAGTCCACCATGAACCTGTGCTGGCCTAAGTGTGACTGTTGTATTCTGGCAGTCAGCAAAAGGATGATTATGTCGACCATACCGAAACGTGCTCGTACCCACAACAAAACAAACAATTTTTTTAATAATTTTTCACAAATTTAACACAATCAGCTACTATTCAATTGAATGTGACTGTTGTGATGACTGCTTGGCTTGAAGTAATCGCCATGTGAGGTGCGGGAATTAACTGAACATTTTAAAGCGAAAATGAGAGGGCGGTGCTTCTCATCTCCCCTGTATCACCGAGGAAGACACTCTGTTGTCCCATCAAATTGACAACTTAACCATCCTTTCATGCGGTTCGGTATGTTCCGTGGTGCTGCTCCATCACACTAAAGGCATAGAAATGACGGATGGAAGGGGGTAACTGTCAACTTTAGCAATGGAGCTAGTACAGACTGCATCAGTACTGACCATCAGCTCGATCCGTTTCGTTGAGTTTCGTTCAATTTTCCTTACTTACTTCGCTCCTTACTTGAATCGCTCACATCGGAATTTTGCGCAGTTGCCAGAAGCGACACACAGCGCTCTGTGCACCGGTGTGAGAGGAAGGAAATGTGTGCCTGGTCTGGCCTCAGTGGGGCACAGTGCGGTAGATGCTCGCAAATCTGTTTATTACATCATCACACAGATATCGAGTGAATGTTGCGGTTTTACACGCACGCAGCACGCTGTTTTTCGTTCGTTTCTGACAGAAGTTTAAGAGCCATCGATCATTGTCTTAATCAATTACTGTAGTCGGACCATTTATCGTCTCCAATGCTGCTCGGTTTCGTGGAACAGACAATTTCATTGCGTTTGAAATGTATTTGATTAGAACACCTTATTGGCGACATCTGGAGCTGATCGTCGTGAGGGTTGTGAAGGCACACAGAATGACAGGAAGTTACACATTCTTTTTGGTGCACTTTCTTCACAGTCGAATAGCCTTTCGAAAGCGAAGAGATTGTGGAAAAGGGCACTAGGATTGAATCTTGACCAACTGCTCACACATTTTACAAATTATAATCACAAAAAAGTCAAAAACGTAGTCCGCCAGCTTTGAAATTAAGTCGAAATTACATATTCAATGCCAATCTCATGAGTTTACCCTTTCGCCAGAGAACGAGACTACAAATTCACGATATGGACCAGCAAATTGACAAAAGAGCATGTCAGTGCACATAAAATTGCCAAATATTGCCAACGAAACTTCTTGTTTGATCAACTTCAGAAATAGGAGGAGACTTTCGAGGATACTGTCGAACTTCACACTTTGCCGTGTTGTTTCGGGTAGCCTCGGGGACGTACAACGTTATGAGATACCGATCGGTCGTCAAACCCATTCAAGGACAAGGTGGCATTTTTAGTTCGTTAAATATTTTATTCATTGGTCTGTCAACATCTTCATTTGACTACACGAATACGGGGCTGATGCAGGTCTTTCAAATAAAATTCCGTTCACCAAAACGAAATAGTTAGCGATTTTATGTCACTTTCTCTAATAAAACGAATGGAAGTCTGCACCGGAATGCGGGCGTCGTCTTGTCGTCAATGCTATTCGGAGTCTCCGAGTGATGCGGCAAAAGTGAAGTGCTAAATCTGTCTCTGAAGCCAATCGAGTGGTCTGAGAATTCTTTAAGCTGGAAGTGGCAGGATGGTGAAACATGAGTCAGATCAGGGTCGGACGGTGTTCATTAACCCGGTAGTCACTAAAACACCGAGATGTTGGGTGATTCGACAAACTTCTGATGTGGACAGTAAAGCAGATCAATCCTTTAAGCAAGACGTCGTGTCTCCCAGAGCCTCGTCTTCCCTGAGAAAATATCACCACCAAGCTTCACCCAGTAGCTCGGTGCAACAGATGACCTCCTCAACCTTATTGCCAAGCGAAGCCGGGTTATGACAAAAAGCGAGTAACGCGAATCAACGGGCAAAAAAAGTCGCTCGATAAAAGTGAAACTTGTTACAGATCAAGCTAGCAACGATCACCGCAACGGCAGACGTAGAGCGGTCGGTGCCGCATCACCTCGTGCAGCGCACTCTAGCCGCAGTTACTCATTACAAGTGCTGCGTGCGTAAAAAACCGCGATATTCACTCGATATCTTTGTGATGATGTAACACACAGATTTGCGAGCGTCTACCGCACTGTGCCTCACTGAGGCCAGACCAGGCACACATTTGCTTCCTCTCACACCGGTGCACAGAGCGCTGTGTGTCACTTAAACCTAGAGATCGACCTGATTTTCTTACTCCACTTATCGCGAAAGCCGACACCGCAACATCGATGGAGTTCATTTGAGTTGTTTTCTTTTTTTTTTTTTTGTATTCCCATTTTGCATCTATCTGCACTTTGGTATCCATTTCGGTTCGATTTTGTTTGAAGCCGCAGATGCGCGAGTGCAGATACGGAACACCGTTGCCTTCTGTGGTGGTGCGTGAGCGTGAGCGTGCGCCGCACAACCGCCACCGGCGACTGTGCGAATTCGGATTGCATAAATTCAACGACCAGTCGATGCGGTCACACCTCATTGGAGCCAGTTTTAGTGTCGCTTCAATAACATTCACCGAACCTGCTGATCTGCGGCCATCAGCATTGATTTGGCTCTGTCTTCCCGAAGCGATTCGCTAAGGCTTTCAGCTTTGCGCGTGCACATCCCATTCGCCGCAGCCAATTTATCCGATCCGAGCACGAATCGGACGAAAAATAAAAACTGTCGTGCCTTTAACGAGCGCATTGAGATTTTCAATGAACTTTCACAAGGATAACCGCTATTCGCGATCGTAGTTTAATGCCGTACGTACGTTTTGAGTGGACAATGCGTCGGTCGCATGCAAGCCGGAAATGGAAAGCGGAACCTGCACGCATACATATTCTGGTGAGGTGATTGAGTGCGAGCACGGTGAACACTGAACAGTGAACGGTGAACGTTGAACGTTGACGTTGATGACAGAATACATTTTCCGTATGCACCAGTAGTCACCGACGCGGCGACTCTGTAAGAACTGTATCTGCGGTTGAGTATTTGCATAAGTTTGCTTCCTTCATATGCGGCAGTGGTCGGCCGCTCGCTGACATAATCTCAGCGCGTAATTGCTGACCATATTTGCCTTGCATTGGAAGACTTGTAACGTGCTGTGACCAGCAGTGGGGCCTGGTCAGGGGATCTGCGACTGAAGGAAATTGTATTGAATTTGTGGTGGTCTTTTATAAGGGAGTAGGCAATGACGGAGTAGATTGCAACATTGTGACAGCACGTGCCTGGCTTGGTTCGTAACCAGATCGGCTTCTGGTTTAGTTTTTGTTTTCAAATTCCTGAAACTGAAGCGTCCTAGAGACACTTGTGCCGCTCCGTGCTGTTGCGCAATTGAGTCCAAATCAATCGACGCCGAACAATGTTGACGATTGCATGACTTCGATCCTATAAGCATATGTATCAGCGACCAGGAAACTATTGGTCTGAGGGGCTTTATATAAAGACCATTTGATCGTGAGAAAGGTACTGTTCACGATCGTTTACTTAATCGAATCGTTCCTCGAATCAAATGACTGCCTTGGCTGACTTGGCAGTTGGTTATTCTGTCATGCAGTTTTGGATGGTTTCGGTCCCTATTTGAGGAATAGTTTGACTAGTGTTGTACTTGAGTGCCTAAATCATCTCTGAACTGTTCGCATGGAATCAATATTTTATGATATCCCGCAAGAAATTTCAAACGCCGTCAAATCCCAGCTCCGCGGTGGCTAAGCAACATCACCAAAACAACTTGTTACACAATTATTGACCATGTTGTGCATTCAATCGATTGCTGAACGGATTGTGTGGGGATTCATGACTCGCCGAAGTTCAAGTCCAGATATCGGCCAGCATTATTTTTTTAGCAAGCTCCATTGATTGCAATGTTCTTCTTCAGTCTCGTCTTGGAAGGAAAATTAACAAGAATTCCATCCATTCCACAATGACGAATGAAAAAGCCACACGTCTTGGATGAACCGGGTCCTAAGCCTTCGTGTGGATTTTCCTAGCCCAAAATAAAGCAACTTTTGTCGCGAAAAGGTGACGACGTCTTGCTTCAATTTCTGAGTCAATTGGAGATAATCCCTTCCTAAATTATATGAGAACTCCACTCAGACTAGTATGACCGAATGATGTCCAGTTGCAGAGATCTATGGCATGGTGAGGTTCTCGGTTCATGCATCTGAAATGTTCTCCATTGTGTGCTCAAGATGAATACGGGAATCTGAACGGTTACAAATCAACTAAAATTCTAGAAGGGGGTTCAATAGTGCCGTAGGCACGTATCACGAACGAACTAGTTAAAAAAAATCTCTAACAACTGACCAAAGGGAACAAGTTCATGGTCCAACAAACTCAGGTATACCTTACTTTGTAAGAACAACTGAACTAAATCAAACTAAACTGATGGGCATTGTGCACTACCGCAGTACAACCACATCAAGTATCGTTGCTTTGTCGTTGGTCTATGTGAAGGGAATTTTAAAAATGTATGTGACAATTTTTTCCTGAGAATTGAACTACATCGCACTAGTTACCAAATGAACTAGAAGAACGAACTAGTTCAAAAAACAGATTTGAACGAAACTAAGCACTCTCTGAACTGTACTAAAATGTACAAGCCTCACGCCCTGAGTTCAAACGAGTTCCCCGAGAAGTCAAACGCGCATGAGTGATTGAGCAAGTACACACAATCCCATAAGAGCGACCGTAATTGAATTCACCAACGATTCGTTAAATTTCGTTAAGCATCCGATCTAAACTGTTAGCGAATACGACAGATAAAAAAAGGGAAATGGACAAAGTGTCCGAAATTGAATTGGAATATAAACTATAAGCGTAAAGCTATGTGCTCACGATTGCGAGTTCTGGTACTATTCTCAGATCTAAAGGGTGGTTAAATTTTAAGGGCCGATGTTGAATGTGAACCACACCTAAACGTCAAGTCTTTTTCTGCATTTCATTTGACATTTCTCAATTTCAGACTAATTCAATTTGAACCATGGAAAGATACACAATCGAGCAACGCGTTAAAGCTATTCAGGCTTATTATGAAAGTGGGCGTTCAAATCAAAATGCATTTCGTGATATTCTTTGGTCAACATAATCGACCAAATTTGTCCACAATCGGTAGAATTGTGCGCAAATTTCAGCAAACCTGGTCTGTAGGAAATGTGCATGCTCGCCCAGTTCGTTCTGCTGCAAACATTGCTGTTGTTCGCGATAGTGTGGCAGAAGGTCGGCCAAGCAGTTAAAAACAAAAGCGGTCGCAATTATTTTTAGCTGTACTCAGTGAGGAACGTAGGTAGATAGGAGGATGTAGGGTGCCACTGTCGGCCTAAGGCCGTGGCTCACTTAGCCCAACTTCGTGGGTCCATTATTCCCTCCCAATGGGGAGGATAAAGTGTCAATAAAACGTAGCTTTATCAGTCGTTGAGAGTCGTAGACTGGACATGGACTGCGTCCGCTACTTGTTACCACAAAAGTTTGTGTCCTGAGTAAACATTATGAGTAAACGTAAACGCGTATCAGAATCTGCTTCTGCCACCATTCCTTTCAACATTCTTTCGATGTTATCTTGAATACATGCTTTATTTTGCATGTTGAGACTTTGTTGGTGTGTCTCTGAATTCGGTGTGACTTGAAGCGGCCGTAGTGCTGAATCGTTTTCGGTGTTGAAAACTCTATCAATTGTATCAATCATTTTCAAAATCAACTAAAACCTCAAAATGTGTGCAACGAATACCACTGAAACATCATTTCTCTCTCTGAAGATGAAGAAATGTACAAATGTCATAACACAGTGCAACTGTCAATAGCAAAGAAGTTTGCAAATGTCTTAAACGTCTGATGATCTTAACATGCCTCCTAATGAAGCACTGCAGACTCAGGTAGGACTAAAGGAAACTAGGAATATCGGAATACGATCTATGCAGATTAAGTGGAGAATCTAATAAAATTTCAAAACACGAGAAGAGCAAGGGAAGAATTTCTGACAGATGGCTGCTCCCCTAGCTCAGAGTTCATTATGGCTATTCAGGTCGAATCATTTCATTCTTATTTGACACTACTCCATAATCGATTTCTTCTTCAACTACGTCTTTATCAATACAATGTGACGATAATAACCACTTTACTGAGTTTCGTTGTGTTTCGTTCAATTTTGCTTAGTTAGATTATGTTAGGTTAGGTTGTAGTGGCTGATTGGTTGTCGATAGCAGTCACACTTAGGCCGGATTAGGCCCGTTGTGTTACCACGCTGATGGGATTATTAATTAGAGTTTTTGAGAAAGCAAAGCAGATGACTGATACTAATGCTACTTAACTGCATAGTTCTCTTACTTAAGTGCGAGCGAAATCAATCGCCCTCTGAATTTAACGTTTAACTCAGTCTACATCAACCTCTATGGATTCCCAAAAAATAATATAACAATTATTGCATTCTAAGGCTTAAACATCATAATCCCAAGAGGCCCGCAGAGGCAGCTTGCATTGGCTTAAAAAAGAAAACAAAAACCATTCAGCGGTCAAATCTTGACAATTACCTGTCAAAACATACATGTCATCCGACCAAACGCATTCCCAAAGAATCAGCTTCCTGCTAAGTAAATCAAACGCCAGCAAGTACCAAGCACAGCTCATTACTAGTAAAATGAGTTGCCTGTCACATTTCAAAGTGCATTTGTCATCTGAAAATGCACTTCGACGTCTCACAATGACATCTCCCATCTACTGACGTTTATCAGCACAATTACAATTGCACCTGATGTGCATGAACGTGACTGAGTTGCAAATGAGACCGCTATTCCTTCCCTTTCATCTCATCGCAACTTGGCGGCATTGAATTCCATGCGTCAGCGGTGTGACAAGACAATTCTATATATCGCTCCTGTGACAAAATGTCAAGCATAACGCGAACAAAATTCATAACCAGCCACTCGCAGTTCACCTCAAGGTAATATCTCACGTTGAAATGGAAAAGGTCATCGCAACACGGGTTGGCGGCATCCGATAAACCGTGTAATTTATGCCGTCCCCAAGGGGCATGCATACATCTTCGCCAGCGCTTCGTCTTCATTAAAGCTCACATCGTCGTCTGCCATTAATCTCTCGGCTTTAAGCAGAGCCGCATGAAATAACGCCGGCCTACACGCACGCACACCCCCCGTCTATATGGCACAGACTCTCCGATCCACGTGAGATACATCAAATCTCAAGCCCCGCCATGTTTCTTGATGCATAACTATGCTAATTTATGTAAACAGAAAAGCCATGGTTTACCTTCCGGGTAGGCTTGGGCAGATGCACCGCCTATGTTGACGCAGATCTCTAAGACGACCGCGCCGCACTAGCTACATGATCGAATGAATCTAGCGGTAATTGCTACTGGCTGACACTTTTGAAAACTATAGCGGTAATTAAGGTTACATAAGTATCTTAGTGGTGAACCCAAACGCCTTGCTGTGTGGTGCGGTGTCTCGAAGCGTGGTCATCGTGTCGTAACACCGCGCCATTGTGTTGTTGGTCGGAGTTGAGCGCATCTATCCGACTTGTTAACGGAAATCAATCAGTCTGAAGTCAGCGTTGGGCGTCAACAATGACAGCGCTCGTATTGCGCAATCGATTAACTTTCCATAACCGGAAGGACGCGCCATTGTTAAGCATTTCATAATCGATTTATGGGCGAGTCTGTAATAAAGTTTCGACGTTTTAGAATAGTCGTGACGATGGTGACGGCAAAAAGCAAAAAAACATTCAAATAGGAGAGATGTGTTCGATGTATGAATGAGTGTCTAATGTCTATTCGGTGGTAATTAGCTATAAGCGCATCCTATTCGTGGATTAATTGAGATATCTTCAGAATCGATCGGTACTTCGGAACGAAGCTAATGGGCGATTAAATATGCCTGAACAACAATTGAATGTTGAATGAGATAAGGAAATGGAATGCACTGCGAATGGCTGTTGACTGGATGGCAAAGTTTTTTCGGTTCGAAATTCTGAGGACCTGAGGAGTGGTAGTGAGACATTTGGGAAGTGCTAGGAGACAACTTAGAAGACAGACATGACGCGATAAGGTCCTGCTTAAATGTGTGTCGCGTAGAACTTCGAGTTCAAAAAAAAACTGTGTTCGCAGTGAAGCTATGCCTGTCCTTCGCTGTCCCGATCAAACTGGTTTTCTAAGATTTTCACTCCAACTGGCTTCTTTTGGATTAGGTTGGAAGACAGCCTTCGGTCTCTGTGCACCCTAGTAGGTAGAATGATTTAGAAATTAGAGGCTCGGATCACATCCTTCAAAGTTTGAGAAGCATAGCCAATTTTGAAATTCTTGAAACTCCAACACTAAAGTGTCACTTACGTACGTCGAGAGTGATTGACTTCGGTCCCTCTTAAGTACGCAAAAGTGAGCGAAACTCAGAGAAACTACAATTAATGTACGCAGAGAGTTCCCTCTCTGATCTCTTGATTCACTCACAATTAAGCAAAAGAAAGAAACTAAGAAACTGGAATTAATGTACGAGAGTGATTGAATGTGGGAGCGGGGATTAAGAAAATTTATATGCGACCAACCCACTTAAGTGAGCAAAAGTGAACGAAACTCAGTGAAACTTCAATTAACGTGCGTGGAGATTTCCCTCTCGTTACAGTAAGCCAAATTGAATGACACTCAACGAAACTGTACATAAATAGATTTGCTTTGCTTAAACTTAAGTAAGTAAAACTGAACGAACCTAACTTTTCAATACTTACTGTCATTTATGTACGTAAAGAGAAATTGATTTTGCTCCCATTTAAGTAAATGGGAACTTAATATAACTATACAAAACGAAACTCAACGAAACTCAACGAAACTGAGTTAACATGGTCACGGTGTAGCAGCCTGTGTATTCTCTGGATTGCTTAAGTCGACCAGAGTCATCCATTATGGTTGGGCATTAAGTCTTTAAATATTGGCCACGGATTAAGCCAAACACTTGCCAACTTAGCAACAGTTGCCGACAAACAAACGATAAAATTTACCTCATGACACCTCATGGCAAATTTCCGATTCCCCAACAAACACCAAGTCAACATCTCACAACAGGTTTTGCTTTTTTTTTTTTTTTGCAAAAATCTCACTTCTCTCGAAAGGTCACCCGAATTCGACTTAACCTCAAACTCGCCACGAGATTCGTCTCGTCTGTAAAACGTGAATTCATTGACCCACCAAGCAGAAACTTGTTATGCACACATTCAATAATCTACTTTGACTGAATCTTGTAACCATATCTGCGCCTGATTTGTGATCCCAACAACAAACAACGACTTCTGCCCCGCTTGCATGCACAACCCGGTTCGGCCGAATTTGCATACATTTTGTTTTTGTCATTCCCGCCGCACCGCACAACTCAACGTCTGTTTGATGAGTCCAATGGAAATGAAAACAAATTAACTCAGGCATGCATCCGGTTTTCTCGCATTGTGGAGCAAATTTAGACGACTTTGAGTTTTGCATACACACGTACCCCGTATGCACTGCACCATTGCGTTGTCATCTGTCAGACAAAGCAGTCAAACCGAATATGACAGGTGCCACGAGTGCCGAGTTCGAAGAGAAAGTGAAACACTCGCTCTGCTTATGGCACACACGCCAACAATATTGGCTTACTCATTCTTGACAGATCATAGGCGCCCAACATTCGGACATTTGACGTTCCTTCTAGGCTGTCATTCACCAAATATTTACGACGTTTCGCGGGTGAAATAATAATTCCCCCGAGACTGATCAAGCCCGCCGCATATGCATACGATTTGGACAAAATCTAAAAGACGAAACCGAAAAGCAAACCAAAAAAGCAAAAAAAAAAAATCGAAAAGAAATTGAACTTTCACCGGAATTTCAGTGGCAACGTCAAACTTGAAAATTTCATTTTCATTTGAATGTCATTATGGTTACAGTGTCATGCACATAAATGTAAATTTACTTTCGTTGCAGCTTATATTTATTTTTTGTTGTTTTTTGCAGTGATTGTTATCAAACGCCAAGGCTAATGTGACTTAATGTGGCTGTCGTGTCGTCGTCGTGTCGGGCATGGCGGCTTGCCAGAGTTGCTGTCGTAATTATTCCAGACTCAGATCATCGGATTGCAACCGCTGATGTGCCAAATGGAGGCGTGACGATTGTCATCTGTGCTCTGTTCCGGGTTCAAAGGAGTTCGTATACAAGACCCCTTTTTTTTTTGTATGCACGCCTATCATCGTGCTCCTTTATTTTGTTTTGATTTTCTCAAACTACTTAATTAGGGGGTGATTTAAGAGCGAGATAGGGAATGATGATTCTGATAAAACATCAAGGCGGCACTGGCTTGAGCTTGCTTTAAGCAATTTACGACGCGTAGCGTCTGTCATTAGTTTAAGTGTCACCAATTTGGCGGAAAATTTAATTAAATAATTGAGGAAACTTCAATTTGACAGAACGGCTGACAGATGCGTATCATCGCAGGAGTTCAATGTCAGCGTTGTGTTGTTTGCTTTGTGGATACCACTGTCACGGGATTGGGCAAGACCTTCAGAGAGACAATCACTTTGAACCCAGAATGCGTTCGATTTGGTTAAGTCAGTTAAACTGTTGACAGATTCCCGCGCTGGTGCACATACGACCAATGAACTTGAAGGGAGTACACTCCATTAGCTACAGTCTGGCTCAGGTTTAAGGCCTCAACCGAAAAGGCTCTCCAAATAGTGCAGCAACTCGAATCACGTGCAAATTTGCGTGATCCACTTCATTCTCAGCGTCGGAATCGAGTTATCATAGGTCTTAAAAGTGTTACTCATCCACACCAGACATTTGTTCGTGTTATATCATGATGTATCGTTCTCAGACTTATCAGACTTGCAGAAATACTGGCTCAACATTAGGCAACGATGACCAAGTTATTAAAGATGTATGACTTCTCCTACGGGATGGGAGCGCCCTCCAATTGGGGAGAAAGGTTTACAATAGTTTAATTCTCTTCCTCCTCTTCGCAGCTCCTCCAGAAGTCATTGTATGGCAGGCGCAATCTAAAGTCGTGAGTTCCAATGGCTCAGTGCCCAATGATGACGTTGACGAGAGTCGTAAAAGTCGACATGCTTATTCTGATCATGGCTCAACATTAAATCTAAGCAAGCTGGTCTTAGATTAAGTGCTGAAGCTTTTTCCTAGTTCATATTCCAACTGCCATATAGGCCCTATATGACCTACTTATGACTTCTTTACACCTTTTTCTAAAGTTCAGATACGCCAGAGTGCATTTGACGACATCGACATCGAAAAAATGGATAAGCACTTTACCTCTAATAAAACATCAAATTAACGGTGCCATCACTGGAGTTATCGATCAGTGGTAGTAGTCTGACTATGGGTACCAAAATGGACCAACATCGTCTAAGTGTGCTGGCATTTTCGGTGGCAGCCCAACTACCTAACCTAACCTAACCTACCTCTGAAATATGTCTGTTTGATAGGGGTTCCAAAAGTGATGTTGATTCAATGTTGGAAGCAAAAGTTGCAATCCTTGTTGGATTTGAGCGACTCAGACGAGATTATCTTCGGTTTCAGGTTCATACTTATTTGTTTTCTATCCAAGAATGTACGCGATTTTATAACATCATTTAAATTGCGTTAAGTGCTCTCACATTGTTCCAACAGTAACTTTTTCTTTTCAAAAATGACCTCAGATGATCCTTACAACTACCCTGGCACAGATTATGGATAAATATCCATGACTGTAGTACAGTGACAATAGAAACTATGATCACCAAGGTGAACGACAGATGCTTGTGCCACGCAACCATATGAACCAGCCGACCAGTGAGAGGGTGGGGATCGCCATTTAACTCTAAGCGCATCCTGAATCCTTAAGTTAATTTTTCTTAATAAGCCTTCATGGCCGAAAGAATAAATTGGGAATACAAGCTGCCGAGATGTGATTTCTTCGTGCTGTTGTAGGAGTGCTCGAGGAATTAAACTTTTATCACCTTTGTCTTGAAACGGAAAGTGGCTATGCTTCGATGGCAACTGCCAAGATGTGCCTTGACCAAAACAGTAAAGCTGTCACTATCAAAAATTCGCTCCAAAGGCAGACAGTAACCAAGAAAGTTTTAAATGCTTTCCTTTTCCTAAAGTCAGTGGTGACATGACCAAGTGTTCTTCCATGTAATTGGATTAGGAAATGTCATGTGGCGATATCCTTTAAAGAGATGATTTTCGGTCTGTTTGAAGAACGCAATTTGTAGAACCTTGATAGGATCTAGACTGGGCCCTATCATTCTGGAGGTGTTTTGCTCAGTACCTCCTCAGTATGTGGGTAGAAGACTAGAAGGGCACTTGCCACGTTTTACTTAGGTCCTGTTGAACCAAATGCGATCTCTTGGAGTAATATGGTCTCCTTGCTTAGCGATGTCTGAACGAATCTGAAAAGACAAGGTACAGAAATACTATGTCTTGAATATCAAATGTTTTTTCAGGCAGTCTCCTCGGGGCAAATGTAAACTCTACAAATGCCATCCAAGTGGAGATCTGACGTAGAATCGCATTTTGCGACAGCTGTTATTTCAGTTTAACGAAACAACAGTCGAAAAGGTCATAAAAGTTTTGCTCTATGGAGCCGATAGCTGGACGAAAAGTAAGTAAGAAAAGTAAAGTAAAGAAATATTCTGTGTCGCATACATGGTATTTTTTTCCGAGGAATAAGAGTTGGTGGAGAATAAACAACGGCGGACTCTACGAGTTGTATAAAAAAGTGGGTGTAGTGGAACGCGGCTCGGCCAATTCGAGCCCATGGACACCAGTGCGCCAGGTAAGAGGTCTTCCAATGCAAGCTTCCTGGTTCGAGAAGGAGAGGAAGACCGATTCTCCGGCATAAGGACCTAGTCAACGCGGAAGCAAGACAGAGTGTCCGGATGCGTCAGCGATGGAGGCCAGTTTTTGCTCAGACTCGGACTCTCCGTGAGCCGCAGGCCTAATAAGTATGCTTGTAAGATCTGTGTACTTATATCAACACTTGCAAAAATTGAGGCGGTGGCAGTGATAGTGAGGAGTATCCCCTTGTTTCTCTTCATTGCTACAGGTGTACCATCAAGGTGTGGCAGACAGTGAATTAAATAAAAATTTAAGTTCACAGGCGGCTAATAAAATCCAATCATAGGACCTATTGAATATGGCAGCAGAAGGGAAGTGTCCAACCACAACTCAATGTGACGTATTCAGGCCCGGTATGAGAAGGAGATATAGAACATATTGTAAATGAAATAAATCACGGGGAATCCGGTAGACTGAGCAACATTTTATATCAGTTTCTAATCATTGTAACACAACAATGACTCGGAATCTGAACCGCAGTCTAAAAAGTCAAATAGGAAAACATTGACTGGCAATGAGTGAAGAGGCATTCAGAAGGACTCTGCCGCCGGTTGTAGTGATGAAAGACTTAACTCATGTAGGCCAAGCCTACTCCACAAGACTTCGACTGTTGCAGCTTCTGAGTCTGAGTGTGGACACAAAATAATAGAGAGTCGCTTTGAAGCACGATCCATGCTGGCAGAGCCCTAGGTCCACTGGAAGGCTCGAGCACATAAAAGCACACATCATGCTCACCTCTTATTGCCACCAACAAAATTACAACAAAATCGAACCACAATTTGCAGAAAGACTGGCATTGATTCACGAATCAATGCCAGTTTTCCTGCAAATTATCTCGCAACCCTTCATCTTTTTTTTCCCTTCCTCGCGACGGTGAACATTTTCAAGAAGACACGAAGAGACACCACACTTCACGTAAACTTAAAAATCCGCGATCACTTATCTGACAGCGCGGCAGTGAGATGATCCACTTTGGAATTGCGAGCAAATCGCTTTGGCGCTCCCGTCAATCGGACACCGGTCATCAGTCAAAATTCAGTGTGCCACGATGGGGGTGTTCGAAAATATTCACACGCCAGTAATGAGGTTGTTTCGATTAACTTTCTAATCGCCTTCCGCTGACAGATCGCACCGAACCGAAGGTAGTCAGTCATCAGCATAACTTTGCGCATGTGTATGCGAGTGTGCATATCGGTGTTCTGCCGCAGCATGGAGCATAATAAATATCTCATCCATTGGACATGGGCAAACACTTCACCGTGCCACCATTAAGCTCTGTGCTTAAGTGCGACAGCAACTTTCTTTCCGATATTGGCCGTAGCCCGTATATCGCATGACAGGCACGGTTGAGGTGGCGTTAACCTCTTCTTACGTGCAGATACACTTTTTATATCTGTCGATATGTATGACTCAAGTGGCTGGCTAGCAGCTTGTAGATCTTGAATATGATTTTTTGTTCCTCTTTTTTTTGTTTGTTTTTGTTTCACGACAATTGCGGTTTATGAGTGAGCGATCGTTATGTTAGTCAGACGAAAGTAAAAGTTTTGCCAATGCGTTTACGTTAACGATGACATTTCAGATTTGAATTAATCTCCATTCAATCTGGCCGCTCGCTTCGGTGGAGAGAATAATTCGACTGGTCCTCATCTGCCAGTCGAATGGGAGTGTAATTTGGTTTTGTGTTCTGAGAGGAAGAGGGAGAGTGAGGGAATCACATTTTAACGACTGCCATTTGATTCGGTGGAAGTGGTCGTTAGCAATTTAGCCGACAATTGTGTCAAAAATTGTTGCACTGTTTATGGACTTCATTCAAACCAAGAGCTATAGACCTCTCTCTCCCTTGTTTCTAACATTTTTTGGGAGCTTTTTTATATCGAGATTGCCATTTCCATGATTTCGTGAATGACTTTCCAAAAAGCGTGTTTAATTGTCAAGACATAGCTCAAATTCGGACAACCATCGGCTGACTTCGGAGTAGCGCATTCTGTCACCCCAATTTTCCAAGACCTTGTTGATGGTTTCAGGCTGTAACTCACGGATTGATTGGATGATATTGGCATTAAGTGCTTGAATCGTTTCCGGATTTGTTGGCAAAACATCTGTCCTTCACGGTTCTCCACAAAAAAGTATCCAAAGGGGTTCAAACGCAGCTCCGAAACGGCCAATTGACATCGCCGCACACGGCTGATAACACGATTTGGGAATTGGGTGCGCAAAATATTGATTGTGGCATGGACTGTGAGGTACGGCGCGCTATCCTGCTTGAACCAGATGTTGTCCAAATCCTTGTCTTCAATTTCAGTAAGAAAAAAAGTCGGTTAGCACGGCTCTGTAACTCCCACCGTTGACCGAAACGTTGTTCACGGCCTCATTTTCGATGTTAATGAATTGAGTCTTACACTTTCGGCCACAGCAGCCACATTTCTGACCTATACGCATCGTACTATGACGGGGACCATGAGTGTTGTCCCATAGCATACCAGTCTCACGAAATGTTTGCACAAACTTGCGTACAACAGTCGCGGTGGGTGTTTCATTTTGGCCAGCACTTCTTTGCACTGTTTGGTCTACACAGCACTAAATTTGAAAACAAATTTCCAATATTTCCCAACGTTGTTCAAGCGTAAAGCGACTCGTTTCGTTCCGCGGAGGTATGATACTGACTTTCTGTCCAGATTTCGAGCAGAAACCAGGTGTCAGTGTCAAAACAACTAATGATTTAAAAAAAAACCTCTAGATGGCCCACCCTGTAGGTTCAAGAACTAAAATTAATCCATGCGCACAGTTTTGCCAGATTGTCCATAATATCGACACCCTGTCGCAAGATTTTTTTCACGCTAATCAAGATGGTAGCATGGTATCATAAATATAGGACTACACAAAAATATAAACTCTCACCACATCGCTTAGTTTCGTTAAGTTTCGTTCAATTTGTTAAGTTAGTCCCTAGTATCTACGACGTACCTAAATGCCATTTGGGTTTGGAATTCTCTATAAATTTCCAGTTTTGGAGCTTTTTTTTCCAATGCTGGAACCGTGAAATTGTAAGCATAGACGCTTATTAATGATGCAAGCCCTACCTAGTGACAAACTTTTACGGCTATCATTCTATGCAATGGAATTTTCTACCACCAGCAGGAAGGTATGAGATCAATTGGAAGTACATTTGATACCAGGCCGTGGACCTCATCCATTACGTAGAATTGTGCACGTCGAGGTTTCGCGCTTGCAAGAGTAGAGCAGAATGTCTTAAGAGGTTTCAAAAACCCAAAAATGTATGGCGAACCCCTGGAAGTTTGGAGAAATTTGATGAAACCTCGTTTGGTGGGAACACAGCTTAGACGTTGTACCACAATCTACGAGGCTGGGGAACTGATAATGGCCAGAATCACTTGATATTAACTCCATTCTCATCTCAACTCGAATTTTGCTTGGTAGAAAGTACAGAATAGCACCTAGCCACACCCGCCCTCGTTGTATGTCCTGAAGTAACAAACGCTTAGTTCGGCTTACCAGACTAAGCTCATGATCTCTGATGCTTTCCATTGTCATACTGACCGATTTAAATAAAAATATATTTCCTTAAGTGGGACTACAGCCCGGCGTGCACCTCTACCTGAACCAACAAGCTGCTCCAGCCAGCGCGATCTCTGGCCAGCTGCTGCCAATTGTGCACACCAAGTTGGGTGAGATCCTTTCCCACTTGTGTGCGCCATTTGTCATCACCTCTTGCAGGTAGCGACTCGTTTCACATATTCCTTGTATTTCAGCACAATATCGTTCATATCGACGATGGTCATCGGGTTTATGACGCGCAATTCATGAGGAATCTGGCTCCAATTTGTGTGTTCGGCTTTAAGTTACTGATGCAAACTAGTTTCAAACCAGTCTTGGCATGGCACTCTTTATGACGTTTTGAAGACTCTTATCGAGTTTCATTGGTAATTGGACGACGAACAGGGGATGATTTATCTCGAGCACAATAAAACTGTGCGAACAAACACTTCCTTGCTCTGCACACTGTTGTTCGATCAAACTGCATGGCTACTCAGTGTTTTTCACTTGCGACCACATGATAGTTGATGAATTTCCGTCGAAATTCCAATGGCTCTTGGCAATAGTTTAGTGACACGGTGACAGATACCGGTTGCAATTCTCGCTATAAAAAGAGTAATTAAACAGATTTAATCGCCCCAAAAAATTGGTGCATCGGATTAAGGAACAGGTTTCGGATTAAATTTAGAAGCGCTTTGTCTGAGGGAACTATTATTTTTGGAGTTTTGTTTTTTTCCCTTGCTTCTTTGCAGGTGAACAAATGTCCGCAGACGGACTGGTTTGTGATTAAGGTGACGTTCGATGAGACTCACGGACTCCAATTTTTCACTGCTTGCAGCGTCCAGTTTGTTAGTTAATCAAAGTGTTTATTATGTTCGTTGAATAATTGCCTTTGTTTCGGAGACATTACCTGTTTTGGTTTGGAAACTGCACGAAGACGACAGAAGCGATTTTTGGTCTTTATGACTGAATATGTCCAAGTGGGTAGTGTCAACTTTTCGATTGAAAGCGGTTAATTCAATTCGTGGAGTGCGCTGTGGATACTCTTTTGTTTTTGATCTGATATTAGGAACAACGTGACAATGGCAACTTTGAAGGATATGTTAGACCGGGAAGGAGAGCAAGTGCCCGGACTGACACCAATATTGGCTCAAACTCTTCGATAACCTGGGAGGGGACAAGAACCACCCCGTCCGACGAGCTGAGCCGTGCAACCGTTAGCGTGGCGCCGTCCTCCTCCTCGATACTAAAGCTACCCGCTTAGCCTGCTGCAACAAATTACTTATCGACATAAGTGTTTAAGGCTGCCTGACCATTACTGCCCCGAGATTGAGCCCTTGATTCAGGAAAAGTCCATACTCTCAACACTCAATTCTTCACCAAAACCACTGATCATGCCGAGGCTTATCTTAGATTGTGGTTCATTGAATGGAAATCACATTAAAAGGCCACTGGTCCTGGTTGTAATGGCACTAAACTGGTATTCACCACAGAGAGCACCGCGGGGGGTCAGGAGCCCCAGAAATCGGCAGCTGTTTCGACGTGATCAGTACGGTTGGTCCGCTTGCGAGAACGTCGTGGTGGCTGTGGCTTAAACACAAAGTTGAGGCAAGAAATGGAGATCATGCCAACAAGTCATGGAGCTTGTCACAACTCTCTTCATTCCATTCCTTCGCTGATGACAGCACCCTCAGCCTTTCATACTCGTTCCAAGACTCACGACCCCGCCCTTCGGCCGTAGATTTGGAGCGGTAGCGTATGTTAAGCACATTGAATTCCGATCTTGTTATAACATATCTGGGGAAACATCAAAAGATTGGAATTCAATGCTTCAAAAACTCAATGCTGTCTGCTGTCACTCAAACGAACCCTTGGTAATCAGCCATAAACCGGAAAGCTTTCACATTCTTGGTATGTGTATCAACACAACACTTAGTTGGAACGATCACATACTTGAGGTGGCCAAAAATGCTTGCCAAATGTGTAGGTTTCCTTAATCGATGCAAGAAATATTTCCCCCCTCTGATCTGCCTTTCATTTAAAAGGCGTATATCCGCCCCAAGCTAGAGTACAACGGTCATAACTGGTCGGGTGCGCCCAAGACCACCCTGCACCTAGATAGATAGAATCCAAAAGCGAGCGATAAAACTTATCGGAGACAACAATATCGCAGAGTCATTAGACTCGCTTGAACATCGACGTACCGTCTCTTCCTTGTCCGTAAAAGCCAACTGCATTCCTCCCCTCCATGAATTCACCAGCAATACTCGTCCCGCCAGCGATGCTCATCAGTTTACTCTTTCGGACGCGCAGTTAAATTTAGAGTTCTTCAGCCGCACTACGCGTATCCATATACGTTATTTCCAGCCCAATATTTCCCACAGACTACAACCCGCAGAGATTTAAGACTAATGTGCACAGGTACCTCCTCTCCCTTTCTCGATCTATATTTTGGGCCCGTGCTGTGTCTTGACCTCGGACACTTAAGGGTATTAGCAATCCCTTGAGAGCGCGCCAATTACAAAAAAAAAGAAAACTAAAATGTCCCTAGTCGCGTGCTACTCTGAGACGAATGGTATACGATTCAAATCGGTCTTCAGTTCTGAGAACTAAAGAGCAGCAAGAGGTTTTACATCAGGCTCACACTTAACCAAAATGGAGGCACTGTCCATAAGCATGATCTCAACTTGCACTTTAGTGCCGATCATTGGCATTGGCATTGGTTTGGCGCTTCTGGACACCTTGAGTGAATGGACCAATTGATACTTCAGTGCCGAACTAAAGGCGTTGAATAGCGATCCTAGTGAATGGGATGTCCTGGTATAAGCCTTAAAGGCAGGAGCTCACGTTAATCGAAGCACTCACTTGGCCTCTAAGCACAATGAATTTCCAAGCTCCGCTTCCCCGCTCTGCCTAGGTAATCCATCTGCATCTTTTCACAGTTTCTCTTTGATCTCGATTCCTAGAGCTACTGGCAGGATGCGCTTAAGTATTATCGTCTGGCATTCCATCCAATAAGGAGGCAATATCTCTTTTGAAGTTCTTATTCCTCGTCCCATGCTTTCTAGAAGTGTCTGCCCATTTTGTCCACCCTTTGCCTGTCCGCATCCTTCCAAGATTCCGTCCGTCCACCTTCCGTGGCCCATGTTTAGAACAACTGTTCCCTTCTCTGCGTCAGCAAGCTCGGAATTGGCTTGTAAGTTCCAAGTGAATCCTCAATTCCAACAACAGAATCCACCTCAGTTCACGATCAGAAACATCATACAGGCACTGCACTTGCCACGGCCACGCCGAAAAAGATGAACAACACACCGACTCGGTTTCACATTCAAGCCATTATTGGATTCCTTAGCGTAAGTAATTTCTAAGAGCACTCAGCTCTCATTGCTTTTGTGCACAAAATTTCGTATACAAGGTGATGTGCTACGATTGGGCAGCAAATGGATTACGTGACGTGAATTTATCGATTGCCGAGTCAAATGAGACACACCGATTTGCATACGTCGCGTCGTCGACAAGAGGCCATAGGTTGCTTATTATAGTGAATTATTGGCTCGCACTACAAGCGGTGGCTTAGTTCGTGGGTAGCTTGTGATGAAGAGAAACTACCAACGACCTGAGGTGACCTCAAAAATGAATCGAACTTAACCCAAATTTTTAAATCCAATAAATTGGATTTAGTCGCGCATATTTTTTTTTTTTTTGATACACTGATATGCAATGAATTGTGTGACGCTTATTAATGCGGCTAGTCTAGTCTTGCGTAACTGAGGGTTTTAGTGTAATTTTAACTATTGCTCTTTGTTTATAGCCTCGATTCAGGGCTATACCGATCTCCAAAAGAAGAAGGACGGGACTAAATTCATCAGTTGGGGTAGGTTCAAACTGGTTTCTGGTGGTCTGTCTGTCCAAATGTCACTCCTACTCAACCTCTTAAGACCCAAAATTGATTTCGCTAAACATAAGATTACATCAGATTTGAACGAAAAGTAGTCGGAGAAATTAGCAAATATCAAAGAGACTATATTTGCTTCTGTCAATTGAAGCAAAAGTCAACGAAACTGAACGAAACTCCGGGTTGTGGTTGCTATGTTGTGGTCACAGAGCACCATTTCTGTGTACTTGCTCGAGTTTAGGTACGTGGTGATCGATTGATATCGATTCCAGCGAATTAAGCAAAACTGAACGAAACTCAACTAAGTTACTATGGTATTGTCGCAGTAGCATGTTTGTTTACTTCTTCGAATGCTTATGATGGGCCTTAATGATCGTCAATCGTCAGAATGGCTTCGGTCTATATAAACTAAGAGGATTTCTATGTTAGTTAAGTGAGCATGATTTAGTCTAAGCTGACTGCCATCAGATATGCGATTGTTTCTAGAGTCAGTTGAATTTCTCGCATACCAGAAACCAGGCGTCAGAAGGGAGCGTGTGCCACTTTTTTTGGATTCCGACGATTCATTTGCTGGCATATGTACATACTCGTATATGTACGTCGTCCTCCTCGACACTGAAGCCACCCGCTTAGCCTGCTGCAACTGTTCCTGTAAGCAAATTCTCAGCCTTGACAAGGAAAGCATAAGAAATCTAACAAGCTTTTTGAATGGCCACTGTGTCCTGAATTACCACCGTAACTAAATAAACCTGTGCCAAGACAAGGAAGCGGATGCACATTTTATGCGAATATCCGGTACTACTGTGGTTAAGGACACGTATTTTCCCATAAGGAGGTACTGACTTCAGTGGAACTAAAGAGATCCAATTCAATAGGGAAGCCTTACGTCGTTTGAATTAACTCCAACCCTTCGATACAGTAGATCTCTTCAGGACGCGGTTTCGTTGCCATGGCGGCATGTGTCGTTCCAGGGGGAACAAAATTATACCCAATGACACCACAAAATCAAAGACATTTTCACACTGTCACTTGTAGGATTTAAATAAGTTGTCCCACGGTTTGTATTCGCTTTTTGGAGCGTCACAAAATCATGTATCAGAAATCACGAACTTCTCCATTAATTTTAAGCGGCAGCCTCAATTCATGTGCCTACTGATTCGTTCAACATGTTGCGTGTGTCGACACACATTTGACAATCTGTTAGTTGCAACTCATCAAAAGTTCACAAGGTGAATGTTGCCAACTCAACAAAGGCAGTGGGTTTAAAATGACACCTCTTGTCGGATGAATCCATAATATATGGGGAGCCACCCACCAAAGCAACCATCAGTTAAATTCGAACGAACTACACATGAACACAGTTTTAACGTATCATCTGGGAAGACCAACAGATCAGTACCCATGCACACAGCTTGACTGTGGCACTACAACAGCGAACTAGAGAGTTGCAGCCACGCATCACCCACGGCATCATGACCCAAAACCATATGTGTCTCGTATCCTTCGAAGTGCGCCCCGTCACACAAGACGTGAAGGTTTACTTTTTGCTTCACATTCTCGAGCGTTGACTGCACACCCCCTTCTCGATGCAGCGCAGGAACCACTGAACCAGTTTCCTGACATCGACTTGCAATCGAGTTTCGGTTCAGGCTCAACTGGCAACGGTCTCTTTTTTGTTTTTTTTTTTCTTCCATTTTCGACAGCGCAGTAGGAAAACTTTCAGAAATGATCAAGTTAAATCCGCCAAAAACTGGATTTTGTCAATATCACACGGCCATGGGGTGCCGCTGCTGTTGCAGCGACGGTTGATGTTCGCAGAAGGTGATTCCCACGAACGTACGTCGCGGAATTTCTTTTGCCTTGACGGATTGCACTTCCTTCTATCTGTGCAATGAATGACTTGTTAATTGCATAGCAGCGAAAGTAAGTGTTTACCACTTGACAATGGCACCGACGACGATCAGTTGTGTACACGAATGTGGTATGCGAAGGCTTTACCTCATTTCGCGGAGAGGCTCCCACTCAAGTCATTGGCACTTGAGCGACGCTGAGGAGGAATCACCGTGTCAGGAATGTGCACTGATAAATGATGGTGTGATAGGGAGGCGATGGGGAATTAGTTAGTGCCACACCTATTGGCGGCGGCTATCTCACACGGAAGCGCTGATCCTAATCGGCTTAAGTGCTAATCAAGTTCACTAGCCGATTAATGGATTTTATTGAAACAGCTTGCCGCCGATAGTGGATCTCCGCGGAGCCCCGTGACTCTCTGGAGGCAATTTCAAACGAGATCTATAAAAGTGAACGCAAGTTAATTGGATTTCGAGTAATCTAAAGGATTGCTTTTTAGTCCGGAAATCCTCCGATTGCATAGTCTTCACAGCAGGCAAGCACACGATCTGTAGTCTATGAGCCATTCTGTTGAATGGGGTGGCTCAGAAGACCAAGCTAACAATTCCATAAAGTGCATGTAGTATGGCCACTTGTAGCCTCATCGCACTGAGCGACATTCCGATTGATGTGTGCAGTGACCGTGAGCAGGAGAGAAACCCCAAGGACGCAATTAAGCCGAAACTGGTTTAAACTTCAGACTCACCGAAGTGAACAAAATCGAGTCAAGCTCGGAGTAGTTGTGACGATGTCAACCACTGCCACTTGAAGGGATTGATCGTTGGTAGGTAACCTATTGAAGTGAATTGAAGAGAACGGGGAGTGACGATAACAATCACATGGCACGCCGATCACGATCGATCTATTGTCCCCCATTTCTTTATCCAGGACTGCAAAGCTACCAAACTTGACGCTCCGTCTCTAGATGGAATGGCCTTATAGTCAGTTCCTGTTAAGGTGATTCTGTTCATTACTTTATATCAGCTTAGCTTTGGACACTCGAGTAGTGTGTGCTCCATGGTTTCCTTTGATTGTCCACAGTGACTACAGTTTCCTGCGCGGCTGTGTCCCATTTTGTGCAGGTGATAGTTTCGAGGTAGTAAAGGAGTTTGTCTACCTCGGGCAAACGTGAACTCCACAAACGACATCACAGTGAAGGTCCGTAATAGAATCGCCCTTGACAACCGGTGCTACTTCGTTTTGTCTCAAAACTCCTGACTCGAAGGACCAAAATCATGCACTACTTGCCAACCCTTCTATTTGTAGAGCTGATTCTTGGTACCTTCGAAAGAAAAATTCTACGTCGGATACACAGTCCCGTCTGAGAGGACGGCGAATGGAGGAGAAGACATAACCGCGAACTCTACGAGCTGTACCAGGATGTGGATGTAGTCCGGAAAGCAAAAATCCGTCGACTGCACTGGCTCGGCCACATCTAGCGCATGGACAACAATGCTCCAGCAAAAAGGGTCTTTAAATCCGAGCCTCCTGGTTCGAGAAGGAGAGGAAGACCGAATCTGCGGTATAAAGACCAAGTAATTGTGGATGCAACACAGCTTGGTCTTGATGACTGGAAGCATCTTGCCCACGACCGTGAACGATGGAAGGCATCAATTGCTCAGACTCGACCCTCCATGGATCGCCGGCCTGATAAGTAAGTAGATAGTTGCATAGGAAATGACCAGTAAGTGCACCACCTAAGGTAACCAAGGTCAGTTTTAGGGCCTCCTTGGTTCTTCTGGGATCAATGCTCATGCTTTTTTTGGAGTATGCAAGTCTCTCCTGATTGTTCCAGAATGGGATGCGGCATTTATTTGACCAAATGTTGCTGAATCCATGACAAGGTCCACAATCAAAGGAGATTTTCATTGCTCTCGTGGTTTTCATGCCCATGTCAGTATTAACCTGTTTTCCTTTGCCAACGGGTTGAGTGTTTTGTGACATTCCCAGACAGCGCCGGAGTTGAATGTAAAGCTGTTTGGGGCCTTAAGTGCTGACTGGATATCTGGGAGTATGGATATTCTTAAATTCGCTGGGTTTCTATTGTGCTGCTTCATTTATGGCAAAGAGCGCGGACTCTCTGGCGCGGGGCATGTGTCCTGTTGGATTACCTTCCTTAAAGCTATAGGTCCTTTGCAGGGCTACAGCTTGTATTGCAGCTTCAGTCTGAGCAGCTGAATATGTAGTTGAGGTAGAGTTAATAAGACATCCAAGCCTATGGCTTCTCATCGCTCCAGTTGCGCAATTGGTGTGCACACTTCTTCCACCAAGCTACAGCCCCATAAAATAATATTGGTTTAACCATTTGCTTCGTTGAGAGTCTAATTAGAATTGTGCGCCGTTTTAATGTCACAGCTCCTTTACTTTATTTATAAGGTGTGCTTTTTGAGATATCTCCAAGTCCAATCTGAGACAATCTTAGGACATTAGTTCCTTAATATCCTCAGCAGAGATATCACCAAGTGAAGTGAAGAATGGTGTAGCAAGCACTCGCTGTCGGGCTCTAGAGCTAGAGCCGGGTACGCACAGATGAAGTGTGTCAAGGTCTCCCTCCCAGCTGTGAGACAATGCGACAAGATCTCCCATCGGCCAGCGTCTCGCGTACAGACCGCCACTAAATCCAGCGACATCACGGCGAGTTCGCCGAAGGAGGCCTTTCGGTTTCGAACGATTGTGCTGACGTCGTATGTTTCCTGATGATGCACCGCTTGGCAGTCTGGACCATCTGAGGAGGATTAGGGATATTGACAGTTTATAGTGCGATGTGCTCCTCCTCCACAAGCGAGCACTAATGAGCAGATCCCAGCCTAGTCAGTTCATCGGAGTTCTCATTTCCTAGGATGACTGAACCAGATAAGGCCTTCTAACGATGCCAGCTCAGCTCGGCATTCCTGGGATTGATGGAGTCCGCGAAAATGGTCACCATCTTGCCAATATCTCACTGCGGAGATTGTTGTAAGTATGACTTGCTCAAGCGCCAGATCCGTTTTATTTGGTGAACAACGTATCGATTCTCGCTCAACGGCATATCCTGGGCGTTGTTCCTATTTGCCTCGGGATTTCGCATGTCCTGCAGCCGCCGTGAAAGCTTATACCACGGCACGATGTGAGCGGGCAATGGTGCCCATGAGCGCGTAATCCAAAAGATGATCTGTTTTTGTTTAATAAAGAGCTTCGGTCATTGGGTCAGGCTTCGGTGGATGCGTCAAGGCATGTCTCATTTTTGTCCTAGTGGACCCATTGTGATGGAAGGAAAATAGAGCTTACATCCGCCAGCGGCACTATCGTCTTCAAAACCAGATCGAAGAAATCATACGACAACGCACATCCTCCTTGAAATTCGTCGCAAACTTCTAGCAGTTCGGTTGGGTCCTTGAACCGAAATCCACGGTGCATCACGTAAGCCTTCGAGCGGTGCCACACAAACAGAGTAATTTTGCCGGGATCTCGAATCCGGCTTTCGCATCGAAAAGTTCATTACGATGAATACTGCCTTATGCTGCGTTGGAATCGACGAGTAGATTATGTTTGAAATCAGTTACTCGTTAGGATCCCCATTTTCCAGCAATAGTCTGACTGTACAATTTGTACACGCTTAAATTTGCTTTGCAGGCTATTTAAGGAGCCAGAAGCCGCACCGATGCGTATCGAAAATACGAGTTTAGACGTTCACAAAGTACACTGGACAGGATCTTATAGGCTACATTAAGCTTAGTTCTTGCCGCAGTTAGACTCGACTTTTTGTTGCCTGGGGCATATGGAGCTCATATTCCAGTCATCGGTCACCATCTTCCTCTTCTACTGCAGTTACTGAAACAAATTATAACGGAAACGAGAACGAACAGACCAAAGCCGAGCAGGGAGGGCAATATGCCACCAATCGCCACTCCGTGGAAGGCCGCTTACATGCGCCAGCAAATAATCGAATTAAATTAGCGTTTCCGACCGATCTGAGAACTAAAAGTATGACGATCACGTTATCACATATTTGCAGTCGCATTGCATATGGATCTGATGATAATACGCTTTAAATGCGGCCAGCAGTCACCGGAAGGTGTCTTCGCTCACCGGCGACCTTTGGTCATCACAAATGTCGGGCAATATAATTATATCGGGTAGTAGAACACTGAAGTTCTGGAATATGGAAACAGGCTCGTGTGTACACAGTTTATTAGGTCACACATCAACTGTGAGATATATGCATTTGCATGGGTAGGACATCAGTGTTTGAATGTTCTTGTCGGACATCTAGCAGCAGTTCGATGTCTGCAATATGATAGAATTTTATGTATCTGGTGCCTACGATTACGATTACATGGTTAAAATTTGGCAACCGGAACCCCAACAATGTTTGTATAAACTGCAAGGACACACAAACGCACTACGGGGTGGACGGATCACCAGCTGGCTCCAATTTCAGTTTGTTGAGATCCTTCTTTACTAGTATGCCCCATCGGTTTCGTAGGCGTCCTCCACTGCATTGTCCCACTGGTGCGGAGTCGAGGACTCCTTGGACAAGAGCAGTGTCATCCATGCGTTCTACATGGCATAGCCATCTTAGGCGTTGAATCCGTAGACACTTGGCTGCACTCGTGTCGCTCCAGTTCGTGGTTGACTCTTCTCCAACACCAACGTGTGCCCAAATCAAACTGAACGCTCTTTAATCGGTCATGCCTTCATTTGTTCATGTTCAACAGATGATCTAGTGCATGTTCCTTACCAGAACATCGCCACGAGCCTGGAATAATTCTGATGGCAGCTCCATATGACCCTCTGGACTTGCTCTGGCGACGTCTTGAATGCTTCACCGTTCCCTTCCACCCTCTGCTGACCATGCACCAGCTGAAATTGCTGCCTAGTTACATCCACAATCCCCCGTGGGATCGGTAACCTTATACCCCCACCCCAGTACTTAAAGAATACACTGCAGATCATAACGGTGATTCTGTGCAGAAATCCAACCTCAATTCAGGTTACTGACAGCGGCCTCGGCACACCCTGTCAATAAGAGATGTTCCAATTCCCCACAGAGGAACGGCATAAAACGCCGCAACAGAGAACCGTTCGCAATTAAGTCGCGACGACTCAAGGGCCCTTGACCGAAAAATTGGACCGTCACTCTCCTGCATGTGTACACAATCTCGAATACGGTGCAAAATGCTGCCAAAAACCAGTTGGAAATGGCTGCTTGTGAGTGGATGAAGTGGGTGAGTAAGATGCTTCTCTTTGGCAACTTCTTTACGAGATGCGTGATGACGAAACACGCCCCGTTTATGACTCACTCAGAGCAGGAAAAATAAACTTTACCGCCTTCCGGAAGTAGTTTCCACCACTTTTGTGCCAGCTTTCGGTTTCGAGTGGCTTCAATTAAAAGACAAACACATCCCGATGCTCGGAGCCAACAATTAACGGTTGAGCGTTTCACTTTCCTTATCGCAGCTGTAAAGTGAATTGCAGCTAATAACACTCAGCTAATGACTTCTGCCCAGGCTGCAAAGAACCACCCCACTTTTGTAGTTTCCGGACGCGAGCACAGCCGATACCTCAAACTATCCAAACCGTGCGGGTCCAATAAAAGCAAATGCAAAAAAAAATGAGAGAAAAAAAAGACCAAAAAAGAAACAAAAGAAACTAGTCCGTCTTGCTCATTCGCCGTTCAGTTCCGTTTGTTATCACGAATCGCGTGGCTTTCCACCGCGTCGCACGTCACCATGCTCGAGTGAAATTTGACGTTCAATAAACTTGTCAAATCTGTCAAAATGTATTGGCTGCTCCACTTTGGACGGCTCAGCAGTAGGTAATCGTTATCGCGTCCGAACTTATGGCACTGCATCCATTCCGGTCTGATTCGGGGAGCAGAGCAGACGCGGTGTGGAAAACTATCTGCCACGGCCGCTGTGCAACTGGAACGAATGAAAAGTGAAAAAAAAAAGTCATTAACGAGATTTGATTGAAATTTCACACGAAACTCCGGCGAACTTCCGTTTTCGTGAGCGCTGCACCAGCATCGAAAGGAATTTCGATTTAACCGTGGAAGGCGGATTACTTCGCATCCGACGATGCAACGTGACCGGACGGATGAGACGAAACTGGTTTTAATTTAGTTTTTCAGTGAAAACGCTTGAAAACGAAAACACTTTCATTTCAAAGTGCAGCTCTTCGGGGACAGCACTTTTGTTGTGCTGACGGTGCGGCGCGGCGCGACGGCTGTGTGATAAGAAAGCAATTGGACGGGGAATGACTGGACAAGATGCATCTTATGCAATGGAAATGAGGTCGATTTTGTTTTTGTTTTGGTGGATGAATTTTCCCAATTGTTGGTCGGTTGGACTTTGAGATGAGTCAACACGGTGAAAGAGGGTTGCATCTGAGTAAACAGATGATAATTACGTGGGCTGTGCCTTGGCTGTGGCTCTGAGACTTTTCAGAGAATGCAATGGATGTGTTATATGTACACGCGGTGAGAGGTGTGCCACGATGTGAGCTGTCAATGGGGCGAGAGGAGCTGAAATGGGTCTGGCGCTGAAATATGTGCTGTCCTCAAGAAAGGACAATGTCACGTCAGCCTACAGCATCGTTCACCTCGGCTCCGATGTAAAAAATACAAGAAACATCAGTGTCGTGATGAAATGCAGAATAACTCTAACCGATGCTTCGTCGGGCTCAATAGGCAATGCAAGTAATGGGGCCCTTTCACGCTCCACTGGTCATGCAACTATTCTGGATATAAGCCTGGCTGTCACATGAGCAATTTCCACTACTCCAACGGCGGGCTTAGAGGTCTTACTGGACCACTTAACCTATACGTACAGACGTACGCACATGTGAGTACATTTTCGTGCTTTGTTCCATCAGAATCCCCGATTATGGTCGTTTTTTTTCAAGCGAAGGTCCTCACAGTCAAGAAAGCGGCCAAAATTATATCAATGTTGGACATTATTATTATTGACAGTCAAATGGCCATTAAAGCAATTTCGGCAACAGACATGACATCAAGTCCAAGCTCAGGTCGCATGCTGCCACGAAGGGCTTAAGTTTCTTAGCAAAGCAGCACTCGATTACTCTACTCTGGGTCCCAGGGTATAGGGCGAACAATGAGGCAGCGGATGAACTTGTCACGAAAGGGGCGGAAACCGACTCGTCCCAGGCAATCCAAAGTATCAAACCATCTCTTGCTGATGTCAAGAAGAAAGTGGATGACACGATCATAGAGGAAGCTAATAAATGGTAGAAACACTCGTTGTAATGTGATCCAAGTTTAATAGTGCAAAAACCGACAAACTCCATCAATGCTACAAAAAGTTGCTGACGATGGTAGTTGGAGGAAAAAATAAATATGGCATTTGCTGGGCATCCTTGCCTCGGCATACTGTGCGGGAGATGAGCCGGCGGTACCAACATCTGTACAACGACTGGTGGTGCACTGCAAAAGGCTATAAATACCAAATTGAATTGGATGTGACGCCAACGCCCACAACACCCTCTGGGGGAGCACCCAGGCCCACATTTTAAGCTCGTCACATGCTATTTTTAATGTCGCGAACGCTCTCACGTTTGTTACGAGGGTCAGGCAGGAGGTATTAGACCTCACTATAGGCAGTCAATGTCTTAATGACCTAGTCAAGAACTGGGAAGAATCCAATGAACCATCTATGTCTGACCACATAAGGTTCGACTTGGACAACTTCAGATTAGCAGGTAAAACTACAAGAAAGCCGAGGAAAACAAACTGGTATATCTATGAATCGCAGCTAGAAACCCAACTGGAGCACTAACTGGCCGTTATCATGTGAAGTACCATGAAATGAAAATGAGACTAGGCAATAACGATGTGCACTAGGGCAGTGACAGACCCTAGTCTGTGCTAGTTCAGGCGTAGACCACTGGAAGAAGGACACTTCGGTCTAGACCTCTTGAATCTAACAAAAATCGCCCTAACCTTTGTTTTTAGGTTTTTTAGGATTTCAGAATGGCGATACAACGTAACGACATGAGTGGTACGAGGTAGGTGTTAAGAGGAGAATATGTCCAACACGACCTAAGTGAACCTACAAGCACCAACATAAGCTAACTTAATTGGGCCGTCCTTTGGAGAAAACAGCGGAATTTATACAAGCCATTGATCACCTTGAGCCTGGTGTGCGTCGCAGACTAACGCACAATCTCAAAAGCAGATGTAGAAGTCCCTTAGCCTCCTTTCTACTTGCGATCTTTGATCTTATTTGCGTGGATGGGATATCTGGGAAAGATTCAACAACGCGCAGTGTGTACAGCGACATGAGCCTAGCCGGCAGTCTACGGATGTCAACGTCTAAGGTGGCTGAACCATATAGGAGGCATGGTTCACGCTAAAAATGATGATTTTTGCTAAAGTTCGCAGTGAATTCAGTTGATTAGGTAAGGTTACGGTGTCTGATTGCCAAAGGACAGTCACACTTAGGCCAGACTAGGCCCATTTGATTTTTTTACCACGCGGATTGAATATGTCCTTAGAACCGGTTGGTGCAGCGATAAAGCCGTCTAGCTGTCTAATGCTTACGATATTTAGTTCGTGGGGATTTTTGAAATAGTAGGCCCCTAGATGTGAGTACCTACGGAGGAGTCCTATTATCATTTTTCCATAAATTCAGTAAATTGAACTGAAATTGTTTAATAATCAGAAGCCTTCTTTTAAAAATTTTAAAGAGACGGAGCCTTTGAAAATTGAGACTTCAAACTCGCCTGACCAGATTTATCTCAATTTCATTCGATGCCGGGTATTTTTCTGTGGTCAAGTCTGAGGATAGCAGTGGAGTCTCACTTATACGAATATACGGGGAAACAGAAAAAGTGAATACTTGTTATAAGTGAGTAGTTGAAGGGTTCAATGAAGTATCGCCGGTGAATGAGAAATTGTTCGTTTAGCTAAATATTACGTGTGCGTGAGCTTCGTCTAAGTGGTCCTCCACTGTAATCGGTTTCCTAAATAAAATTTAAACAAAAACTCACTTCTCTTGAACTGCATTCAGAACGTTCAATGGTGTCCGCTCATGTTCGGCACATGCTCTAAGAGATAAATGTATATAATTAGACAATGTGTATAATGTCTGCATCAATGGGTAATTAAACAAGCGACGGTGTTTTTCCGCTCCAGAGGTTCTTAGGTCAGACACTCTGCCGTCGTCCAAGAGGTCTGTGAACACGATCTCACTGCAACATTAAATGGACGATGGAGAATTAGTTAGATTTGGTGATTCTTTGCTGTTTGATTTTTCTTCGTTCTATTTTTGACAGTTCACGGGTGATTCTGGACACGTGTTAACATTGCAATTTGATTGTGGAAAGACATATGTAAGAATCACGGTTACAAATAATGAAGGCAGCAATCTTTGTATAAATTTCCATATACAACAGCGGACACTTTGAAACTTGATGACTCCGGGCTACTTCGTTAAGTTCTAACATAAGCGTTAGCATGGTTAAGTTGGGCCCTTAGAATTCTTTCGCACTCATCAATCGAGAGTCCAAGACAATTCAACCAGTACGAAATAAGACTCAAGAACTGTCTTCAATTTTTCATCATTATGAGTCGACTGAGTGAAGGCTATAAGGAAGATGTTCCATTTTCCGGAAGCGAATCATTCAAACGAGTTAATACCAGTTTACATAAGTGATGGAATTGGTTTGTACACGTCAATCCAAGGTCGTAGATATCAAGGATCGCTTTCGCTGGTATGCAGTCCCAAGACAAAAACAAATGTGTCCCCCGTAGAATTCGTAAAATTTCCTCCGAAATGGAGGTCAGCAAACAGTCACCAAATTAATTCATAATAAACACCGATTTTGACCTTATTGGCATCACAGCCAATTCATGTGCCACGTCATCCAACGGCTCGCATCGTAAGTCATTGTCAATCAAGAATTTCAAAGAAACTTGTCATCTCTGCTGACGTCTGACAAGCTCACAGCCTCGAGCGGTGTTCGGTTTCACCACAATGTTCCACAAGCTCGCAGAAATGCTGCCAAATTACCGGGCTCTCTCCTGACCTGGACTTTGATTTAAGGGAAATAATTAACTAAAAAAAAAAAAACACACCGAATGTCTTGTCAAAAGAGTAATTGACTTTTTACACACATTAGCCGAACCCAAATCCGGCGCAATTTATTCAATTAAATGCTTTTTTCTCTGCTTTATCTGATTGCGAAATCAAAGTGAATTCACTCAATCGCAGCGATCAGCCGGCCGATGTGAGTTCACACATCAGAAAGTATCGTTAAATCAATCAAATGGTAACGATTTGCAAAATCACCCGGAATCACTTGGATCACTTGGCACTTAAGCTAACAATTGCGTTGCATTTTCTGCGCGTAGTTACACCTTCAAGTGCTGATTACATTTTCTGTTTCCAGAAAGTAGACAAGTCGATAATGTATGCAAAGGGTTAGGCCTACGTTTGGTGTTTGCACATCGCGTTTGCGTTTTGCTGCAGGCATTACGAATAGAAGCACTGCTTGGCGAACATGTAACCGTGTGCAATGGCAAGAGAGTGTTTCTTTTTCGAAATAAAAGGTTTGCTCACTTGTTAGCCAATGATGTTCGTGACAGATATGTCAAGAAGTAGGTCAGTCTTGACAGTCTTCACAAGCTCACGTGTGAATTGCTGGTGTACACGGGGAAACACGGTGAGTGCAGACAATTGTGTCTTGAATGTGGAACATTTTCTTTTGGGAACGAAGAGTCAATGGACGAACACGACAACATGTGTTGTTGCAAGTCTTACAAGACTTGGGTTAGGCTCAGACGGGTAGTGTGGTGGTTTCGGTTTTGACAAATCTTATGGGCACATTGAACAGGGAGACTACCTATCTACTATCTATATACCACCGACCACAACTCCGAAAAAGGGTTTTTCTGAACGATTTCCGGACCGAAATGTTGGACGTAGTCAGATGGTAATAATGGGTGAATGTGGGGAAATGGTGAATACCAAGAGATCAAAGCCGTGAAGTCGGTTATCTCTACAGTACCTGATTTCTGGTTTCAGTGTTTCTCTTAGAAGGATCTCTGGCATTTGATGAGCCGGTGCTGAGTACAGCGATATGCAAATGTCCAAGGAAATGAAGGAGCCGAAAATCTTGCAAAAGTGTGCTGTGATCTGAGGGAAATCTCGAGCAGACCCCTATGCACTTAGGTCGTAGATTTCTTTAAGCATGCAACTAGAGCAACTAGATGAGGACCGGATGTAAATTGCATCAACGGCGAGTGTCATATAGTCGGCGCTAAGTAAGAAGATCGTATCAGTCTAGTCCGCAAGACTGTACGGAGCATTCGCTAGTGCCACCATTTACCGGACTCAAATGTATTTCGTCTTGGCATCCATCATAGTGCCAGCTCTAGCGAGAAAGAGGATACAGTTGCTGGGCAAAAATTTCTTTGTAGTTTGACTCTGATTGGTTTTATAAACGGAATGGAAATCTGTCATGAAGGGCACAATGAACCAAACTTGTTGGTCTAAAGCGTCCAATACACTGCACACTTGAGTCGCTGTGCTGATGTATGTCCAATGTGTTGATTGGTCCCGGCACCAATTTTTGATGTCCCACACCGTGTGCTGTGTATAGGCCGTTTAAGTGAGGCGCCTCTTTAGGTCGCAAGTGCACTCGTCCAATGGCTAGGATTCGCAGTGTCCATCATTTGCACGACTCATTGAAGAGGACTTCTTATGCTTCGGCAGTGCTTGTGACAGGCTTCAAGTCCTCTCTCCGAACAGAAAGAAGTTTGGTGTACATAGTTGCCTCTAATCTTGGCCAAGGTAGGTAAATGGGTGCCCTTACGACCGTGGATCACATAGACCAATATGCTCGGACCATTGCACCCTTGATGGATGTTGTAATTACAACCATGAGACCTTCTTTTGCTGCTAAAACCATCCGGATTAATTTAGACATTTTAATAGGTTGTTCAGTTCTACACCGCAAAAGTCCTCCAGCTCTGCAAAGAAGAACTTTACCAGGAATTGTTTCCTTATCCTTGCAAGAGCTGGGAATTCGCAAAGCAGGTGTTAAGTAGATTATATTTCTTCCTCATCTCTGCAGCTTCTGCAGAAGTCGTGGCCAAAGATATCCACATGTTGGACGTAATCCGAGAATACTCCATCTTGTGCTTGTGCTTCAATGTCTCTCTTTTGCATTCAATTGCGATTCAATGGCTTGTACTGAAGAGTACGATGTCACTTGATCGGATGTTGTCTAATGCATAACTAATCCATCGGCTTATTCAGTCCCAGACGCCCCAATTTCCTCTCGATAGGCTTCCCCACGTTCCCCCCCCCCCCCCCCCCCACTCTTACCTAGAATGTCTAGGTTTAATTACAGACAGCAGCAACGGCTCCCCTTTTCTCGAATCACTGATAATGCTGAGAACTTATAGCTGTCTACAGAAAGCTTATCAAGCTTCGAGCCGACTTAAATCCGTGAGTCACCCAACAAGTGGTTGCAGTTTAAGTCCACCTCGGACTACGGTGCGTTAAGTTTCAAAATAGCTCCATTCATCCGAGAACACCTCCACAATCCACGCAACACGAATAGTTGCCAAAGTAGCAACCCTGCCTGCATACAATTTACGATTTATCAGCCACGCAACAAAACGTGCTAAGTTACGCACATCTTGGCCTGACGAATAGGATCGATTTCATGAGCACTACAGCAGACAGTCATTTCGTTTCGAGCCTAAAAGGTCAGAAGTAAGCACATGCCTTCGCCTTTCGTAAGAAAAACCTGTTTACTGTTTAAACGTACGCTCAACGAGTTATCGTTAAGTCGCAATCAGCCGCCAGCACACACGAACACGAGCGCTGTTCAGTAAAGTAAAATTTAGGTAAAGATCAAGTTCATTTAAGAGATGTTTGCGCGCCGCCGTACACGATGTTCATTGAACTATTGCTTCACCTATCAGACACAGAGAAGAAAAACCACAAGTGTCATAATTCCATGTGTCAAACAAAAGTCAACGAACAAACCGACGCGACGGGGAAAACTCATAACAAACGTCATGTAAATGACATATCGCTTGCTCATGTGGGACATAAATTTCGGTGAATTGCATAAAAGCACGAAAGCCAACGAAAAACAAGAAAAAACCGAAACAACAGCCCAAATAAAAGAGTCCCCACATAGTTGCTGGTAAAAATCGGCGAAAAAGTGTTACAAGCCGTGAGCAAGGCACGGCCATCTAGACGTATGTGCACTTCGCCTTTTTATCATTCGACGCGATGGAGACGATGGATGGCGCACAGATATATACCGGGCGTGACAAGAGAATCTCAAAATTACGCCGACTAGGGTGTGCTTGGAATTTCAATTTTAGAAACAAATGTTTTGCTTTGTTTCCCTCGCAAAATCAATTATGTGCTCACAATTGATAATTGGCAATGCTATGCGCGAGAGCTGTGAGTGGGTGCATGCCCTTTTTAGATTAAAGGTGTGTCCGCACTTAAAGCGACAAGTGTGCTTCTCTTCGAAGGCAGATAGGCGACGACAAAGTTTCGGAGTTCCTTTCGAATTTCAAGCATTGATGGCGAAGATATTCGTACATAGGTGTCAAGTGCGATGCGGAAAAACAACGACAGAGAAGAATTTACGCCAAAAGGTGGCACTTGTCGGAAAAGACTTTATTTTATTCATTCGCATGCCTCGTGTTTGTCTATTTTGGGCTACACAAGATAACGAGCGAAGTGACAAACATTTTTAGTGCCACACTGTCTGGGGCATCAGGTTGGTTGATAAAATGGCTTTTTTGACTAACCTCTGGTCGGCGAAATGAAACCACCGCTGAAGAGTTGACTTGTGAGTCAGCATTTGATTGTCATTAGTACGCCTGCCTTGAATATCTCTTTTCTTCATGAACAATTTTTGACAGAGGCTAAGTGCAGGCGTCTGTGCCTGCATGAGACGCTGCCGTTCAGATTTAACATACATACCAGCCCACTGTGCGCTGTATCAACGCTTTGAATGTTCCACTCCAACTGGACGATGATAAACGAGAATTTCGTCACCGATCTAGACGCAGTCAAGATTTAAATATCGAGACTGCAATCCGCTGCAGTCTTTAAGGCAGCATGAGATGATCTTGTTGAGCTGGGAGATCATCTGTAAGATATGATCGGACGGAAACAGGCCAGGAGAGTGGAATCGCAGAATCGTTTCTCCGATCCATAAAAAAGAAGCGCCCTTTTTTGACAGCGCCAACGATGTAAAAGTCTACACAGCAGCTTACGTATGATCTTCTCCGACTTTCTGCGATATTTTTGCCAGAAACACATTAGAGGGCTGTTGCTAGCGTTTTCACGTGATGAGTGTAGAGCTTCAGACAATCTTCGAGATGAGAACCCAATTTGTCAGCTGTTTTCAATTCACAAATCGCACAAAAATATTGTGCACTTACTGCATCTCTCTATTTATAAGCAGCTCCCGTGAACTGAAAGCGGATCTCGCAGTGATTTCTTATAAAATGTCGGCGAATCCTTACGAGAAACTGCTGGAAAGCAAGCTCTTACTTACGTTTTACGACATTCCCCTTAATTTTCTCAAAAAAGCACGAAGCAGTATTTTGTGAATAGCATACCGAATTGCTTGTGTTGAAAGACGACGCAAGAAGCAACGCTCTATTGTGTTTCAGGCACTATCAACAATTTATTAGTGTGACTCCAAGTTAAGGGAGTTCACAATAGAACAGTCCTCCACACTACGGCAGATCTTTCAAAAGATCTTAGAAGAGCAGATCGACACTCACCACCTATTCACCGATCTTGACATTCCATCTAAACTGGCCCAGTTGTGCAGGATGACTATGAAGAATTCTCGATACTCTTTTAAGGTCAGTAACGACCCTTCAATGTCAAAAAAAAAAAAAAGGTCTTAGACGTCGCGATGTCATGCGTCTTCTTGAATACCGTTATGGAGAAGATTGTGCAAAACGCAACAGTCAACGCTAGAGGCATGATCTTCCAAAGGTCTGCTCAGTTGTAAGTATACTCGGATGGGACGTTTGCTGGCTTGAAAGGGGAGCGGTTAACATGAACAACATCCCTGAAACTCAGGACAATCAACTAAAGAACACATAAATGTATAAGATTTCTGCGAATTGATTGAAATAAAGGGCAGTTGGTTTACGATAATAAATTCTGTGGATGTGTTTTCATTTTTCTCCTCGCAGCTGTCTTGGCAAATCCGTATGAACAAGGGGGAAATGAAGTAAAGAGTGTTTTTTTAGAGGTATAGAATTGTGTGTTTGGTGGGATTAGCAGGGAATCATCTACTATGAGTTGGTTGATGCCCTAACGCAAAACTCTTAATTCGTATCTGTATTGTCAACAATTGAACCGTCGTCTGAAAGAAGTAATTGCTCAGATGCAGCCATCTTTGGCCTATAAGGGAGGAATTGTGTTCATCAGGACAACGCCAGGCCACACACTTCGATAGCTTAATGGCTAGGTAACCCTACAGTCCAATGGGTTGGAAGTTGGAAGCATTTGTTCTTTCACCAGAAGACGATCTGCTGGACCGACTGCTAACGTCGAAATTTCAGAAGCATTGTCCCGAGGGACCACGAATTATCCAGCACCCTGCCACTGGAGTCCGTGCATCGACCAACTATGCTACGGCTACCGAGCTTCGTTTATGATGCTTTTGGCGAATTTACGAAATAAGATAGCATTGCAGCAAAATCAAACACAATGCAAAAATGTATTCTTTTCAGCTTTCGCTTTTGTTGGACACCACAAGTAAACTGTAAACATTGATTGATAGAACGCAGGAGTCAGCTGTTAATGCGCTTAATGTGACACAATAAATGCCAGAGTCTTTTATCCCAACAACTCTGAATATCACCGTTCCTCACCGAAAATTTCCCAAAACATATCTAGATCAAGATCTTTTCGTTTTCCGATAACAACAAGGACGTGTGCTACAAACGTTTAAAAGGAATGCACCAAAAGCATTTCAAAACTAAAAAGCACAGCAAATACATCGAAAGCCCTTACAAATTGTAGCCAAAGCACGCACCAAGTGGAAAGTGTTGCCGTATTTTTTTCGATCACATCACACGAACGAAGTTCAACTCAGATTTCCCTGTGAAACGGGACGAGTTAAACCAAAAATTTTAACTCGTCTTAAGGTCTAGCAGACCTTCACTGTAAAACTAGGCACGAGGAGTTACAAACAGAACGTAGACCTCCCTAACAAGAAGTGCAACAAAACGTAGATTCAATCAATCAACGGTCGAAAAAAAAGCACAAAGTGAATCCATTTGTACTTAGAACTTTAAGTTGGCGACACTATTTTAATTGGGGCCATTTTGTCAGCTGTCAAGTGATTTATTTTTAGTTTGGTTTGGCATTTCAACGTGAATAGACTTACGCCTAAAAAACGCCGCTTCCAAATTGTGCAAATTTATTTTGAAAATCATGGTTCTGTTCGAAATATCGCGCACTACCTCCATTTCCACCATGCTTAGTTTTGGTTGAATGGACACGTCAATGAACAAAACTGCCGTATTTGGAGCGTTGGCAATCCTCAAGTGGATGTTGGGACACCGTTACATCCACAAAAACTGTTTGGTGTGCTTGATGGGTTGGTGGAATAATTTGTCCGTACTTCTTTAAATTGATGCTGGCCGGTACGTTACAGAGTCAATGGTAACCGCTATAGAGCCATGATTACTGACTTGTTCGTTCACCAATTAAACAGCCATGATGTGCAGGTGTCAACAAGACAGCGCAACATGTCACACAACTCGTCCTACAATTGATTCATCTAAGGCAACGTTTGGTAACCGCATAGTTTCACGTTACGGACCCATGAATTCGCCTCCAACATCGTGCGATTTAACGCCGTTTGACCATTTTCTGTGGGGATATGTGGAGTGGCTAGTCTACGGCGATAAGCCCGAAACGATTGACCACTTGGAGGACAACATTCGCCGCGTTATTGCCGACATTCGACCACAAATGTGGAATAGAAAGTCATCGAAAATTGGGCCTCCAGATTAGACAACGTCCGAGCCAGTCGTGGCGGACATATGACAGAAATCATATTTAATTTATAATGCCAGACGATTATCTTTCGAATAAAGTTAATTTCATGTCAATTTATAAAAAATAATCTTTGTCTTATTCTATTTCAAAGTTCTATACCTCTAAAAAAACACACCGTTTACAAGCTGTCCTGAAGAAATGACATACAACATGGATGTCTTCTTCAAAGGCTCACAATGGACAACTGTACCTTTCCGGCCAGTCACGAACTTCATCTACTTTCGTTAAGGGTGAAGACAACAAACAACTGAAAACATAAGTGTGGCTATCAAACGCAATCTTGCCAATCTCCCTTTCTTTAGGCTCAAAAAGCAAATTAACAACAGAGCCCTCTCTCAATGAATCAAGCTAGCAGCCTTGCACTACGTCCCTGCAGAGGCGTGGGCAAATTTCAAAATCGGGTGACGGACATTCTGTCTCTCCGGGAGAAATTTCTGCGTTCGATATTTAGTTATGTTTAATTTCAGCTACCAACTGAAGAAAAATCACCCAGGATCTGTAAGGGGTCATTCTAGCCAAGCGTATAAATATTCAATGCCATAGGTGGACGACTTCACACTGCTGCCAAGAATTTTTATCAATAAAAGATGCCCCCGTTTATGATTGCACACACAATTGGAGAAAAACCAAGTCAGTGATGGTGCGAAAGGCTTGGTGGTTGAGTACCAAGTCCCGCCACATAAAGACCAAGAAGTACAATCAGTTCAGCAATGAATTTCAATAAAAAATGCATACTCACTGCGTTCCAAAAGATGTGGTGGCCATTTTCTTACCTGTCACCGAGCAAAATGGCAAATAATTCCACAATTGGTCTTCATTCTTGTGACTGGCTCGAGATTTGATTTGATTTTTTCAGATTAGCCAGTTCTAGACGTTCCAAGAAGAGGCTACTAACTTCTTCTAAAGGTACATAGTTGCAGAGAGGATGCGGGTGGGTGACGGCATTTGCCTTGATTCTCCAATCAGCACGAACTATACCAAACGTTGCCACCACATATTTGCAGCGAATTTTGTACTGAATTATGAAAATTTCAATTTCACGCTGTGAATCCATCAGAAATCCAAAGCCTCCTAGTTTTCAATTTTGCAAGTCGTAGTGGAAATTATAGCTACAAGTAGCCGGTGATAATAAAAGTGCGAAATTTAGATTCACAACCCTTGGAGTAATGCCTGTGTCACCAATTTTGAGGTGGTATTGTAGTTCCTTCATCTCGTTATAAAACAAGAACCCCACAAGCGACACCCTAGTAGTGATCCGAAGCAGAATCGTCGTTGGCAAGCAGTGCTACTTTGGTCTGTCAAAACAACTGAAGTACAAACTCCTGACTAGAACGATCAAAATCATGCTCTACAACAGCTAATTCTGCAAGTCCCCTTGTGAAGCCGAAAGCTGGACGCCAAGCAAAACAGCAGAGCTTATTCTTGGTCCATTCGAAAGAACAATTTTACTTCGGATGTGTGGTCTTGTTCGCGAGAAAGTTGACTGGAGCTCCACGAACTCAACGAGCAGTACCAAGATGTGAATGTAGTCCGGAAGGAAAACACTACCTCGACCACAATTAGCGCAATGCTTCAGCTGAGAGGGTCTTCGAATTCAAGGCTCCTCGTTCGAGAAGGAGAGGATTCTCTGACTTGCTCAGATGCAAGACAACTAGTTCTCGAATCTCTATGTCTGGAAGCACTGTGTCCAGCTAATACCCTGGCTCAGAGCCTCCATTGGTCCCAGACCTGATAAGTAAGTATAGCTCTCTTGTTCCTAGATTCCACCAGGATTCTGTATAAAATGATATGTAATGATATATTACTTCGATATATAAAGTGTGTCCCGTCGGCAACATCTCGGAATCTCGAATTGAAGGTTATAGCCCCTTTTATCGATTTTTTAGGGCCCCTTCCGTTGCAAAGGCGCTGTTGTTTAAAATCGCGTGCTTTTACTCCTTATTTTGGCTGTGGGTTGTCCGTCAGCGATTTGTTAATCAGTTTCCAAGGCCCAACCAAGCAATCGATCGAATACACAAAACCACACTACTGAGTTTCGCTAAGTTTCGTTCACTTTTCTTTACTTCAGTGGGTGCCCTCCTCTCGGCTTCACGTATGTTAATGGGTGTAAGTTAAATGAAGCAATTAAGTGAATACACAGTTATGAAGAACGATGTGGTCATACCACAGTAACAGCTTCGCTGAGTTTCGTTAAGTTTCGTTGACTTTTGCTTACTTAAGGGGGAGCTATCCTCCCGCTCTCCACTCCACGCAAATTGACCTAGGCCACCTTAAGTCAACATAATTAATCAACCGAATACACTGCCTTTGTTGAGTTTCGTTCACTTTTGCTTACATACGCGTATTTAAGGTAAGTATATGGATGTAAGCTTAACACAGGAATGATAAGCTTTGACTATGCCATAGTAACCGCTTGGCTAAGTTTCGTCGAATATAAGCTTACTTAGCGTGGCAGCTATACTCCCGCTCTCCACGTACACATGCAAAATTGACGTATGTCACCTTAATTCAACATAAGTAATCAAGCGAATACACAGCCTTTGCTGAGTTTCGTTCACTTTTGCTTACGTCAGTATGAGCTTTCTTCTCGGTCTGCACATATTTAAGGTAAGTATGTGGATGTAAGCTTAACACAGAAATGAAACGCTTTCACCATGCCAATGTAACCGCTTCGCTGAGTTTCGTTAAGTTTCGTTGACTTCCTTAAGATGTAGAAAATCAATTGGTATCTTTGTACGTAAATGACAGTTGATGTTAAAATTGTGTGTAAGTTCCCAGAAGCCATTATGGGCACTCTTTAGAGACTGCTGTCATAAGCCAGAGTTTACTAAAATCATGATAACGATCTGTCCTTTATAGGCAACCATTAACAAATAGCAACATTTACTCAACAGTGGGCACTAATTAAATCGTACGTACCTCATCGACAAATTAACCAAAAATTCACGTAGCGTCAAACGAGTAATAAAAACCCCTCGAATGCTATTAGTTGTTTCCTTCAGAAAAGATCAAATCAAGACAAAAGAAAATTCGCCTGTCACCAGAGATTTCATCTGATTTGATTTATCTGCAAGCAAAATGTGCCGTTACAAAACGTTGAAAGCCATTATCTGACATTGACATGTTGATTTTAATCTTCAAACGAAATATCACTGACAAATATCACCTCCACCTGTCGACGTGCGGCTGATAACTTCAACATTCAGCCGCACACGCCAGTGTCAAAAATCTGCACATGCACGAGCACTCGAGCGAAGCTTTCTATTTATAAAGCAATTTCAGCGTTGATTTTAAGACTCATCCACAGACTTGCGGTTATTTTTGGTCACAATGAATAATCCAATGGCAAAATATTCCGGCGACAATCTTCCGTCAATCTGTGGACGTTAACTGTCAACGCATGAAATGTGTTTTGATAAGCTTTTGACACTCAAACGATTGGTGGTGTGTTACGAAATTCAGAAATATCGTGTCATGGTCTTTCGTGGGCGTGGGCGGGGGTTTTTGCAAATGAATTTGGCTTAGTAAATATTCAAATAAATGGTTGAAAAAGAGGTTAAACTTCCGAGTTCGACTCTTTCTATTATAGCAATCCTTTTAAGGTATTTGCTACATTTGACGATGTAGGTTGCTATTTGGGTTAGAGCCGTATGCACATGATATATGATCATGATATATGAGTGTTTGTTATTCTTGAACTGAGATAAGACAAGTCAAATGTGCAAAAATGGAGAGAAAGGGCGAAGGAAACACTTGAAGAAAAACCCAGATTTGCCACGAAACTTCAGAGATCCTAGAGTCAACTTTCTTCATTCGCATAGAAACAGTTGAGACCGTTAAGACCTCATTATATTACTCTTAAGGCCTTTAAGAGCTGGCAGCAGTTTGCGCTGCTTTTAAGGCTTTCCAGTGCATGCTGAATAGCCACCAGTTCCGCCTGAAAGATGCTGCTTCTTTCGTCCAGTTTTACGTCTTTTGATGCGTGTGTACAACTCTCTGCGAATTGTCACTCTCTTATCGGAATTATTATAGCGAACGGATGATGAAACGGCTATGACGTAAAACTGCTCTCAGACAGAATGTTCCAGTATTGCGTCCCCCGGTCTAGATGAAAAAAAAAAATACAAGCACGCTGTTATCTGAAATCCTTGAAGCAGTCGATGTTGGCTACATGGAGAATCTACGGTCAGATCAAATCATGCAAGAAGAGTACAATTTCAGTACCTTTTGCCCAATTCACAAGAACATAACCCCAACTAACGAGTGTTGGCAGCCTTTAAAATCGCACTTAAGACATTCTCCGCTATTTAAAGGGCTCGCTTGAAGTCATCAACAATCGAATATGTCCTTGCCAGTATGGTTTCTGGTTAAAGTAGTCCACATTCAGTATTGCTGGAAAAGATCTAGTTTAGGTTAGGTTAGGTAGAGTGGGCTGCCAGCGAAATCGCCAGCATTTTGATGCCCATAGTCAGACTACTACCACTGATCGACAACTCCAGTGATAGTGTGGTTAATTTGATCCCGACGGCAAATGGTGACTGGACCAGATTTGAAAACCGAATAAAGCGCATTAACTTAGCTTTCACTGGGATTCAAACCGAGGACCCCTCTAACCAAGGGCAGCCACTCAACCAATGGCGGCATCCAGCTCTTGAACGGATCCTACTCGTCGCATATGACAGCGTGAGCAGGGCTGGGCTTTACAATGTGGAGGGCAGTAAAAGTAGCACCTTAAATGGGTCTGACGGTGAACGAGGAGAATCCGAAGCATATGCTATGCTCAAGAGTGGACATCCGTCTCTTTGCATAAAGCGCTCTTGTAGCATTTCCCTGTTCAAATGGTTGTCCTTCTGGACGACTGGCTAGTCAGCATCAGTTAGCTGCAATATCTTCAGGAAACAACTTATCAAACGACGTCCTGCCACGGATTCCACAATTGGAAGTTTTGCTCGATCCTCATTTGAGTCCAGAGGCGTTATCCGCTGTCAGAAAATTTTGGAATCCAGGTTCGGGTCTGCTTGTCAGTCCTGATCAGTATTTAGGTGCCAAACACGAGTTGAGTTGAGTTCACGTCCTCCTACAGTCTTTTCTTGCTACAACGTCGAGAAAAGAAATGGAGACGCTAACTTTTCGACTGAAGGTAAAAGAAAAGGTCCAGCAAAAAGTGTTCTCAAACCCAGGCCAGAAAGGAAAACAACCATTCCGCGTTCAAAAATACTGGATCGTGGTAAGAATACTCACGGCTTACTCTAGCCCGCGAAACAAAATGGCTGACGACGACCACCTTCACTCAATCAATGGCTATCACTGATGCCAATGTGAAAGGAAGGCGTTTGGGTGAATTATTCAGTCATCTCGTTAATTTAATTATGCCCTCCGACTGATTGGGCGATTCACATCGACTTCTCGTTCTGCACCGAGACCGGGAGACCGATGCATGAATTAAGCCCCGATTTAATTCGAGTCTAACTCAACCCGTATTCAATTGACATTTATCAGGCTAACACACACAGGGACACATGCGTGCACACTTGTGCATGGGGCGCATCAAAGGTTGATTCCTAAGGCTCCGGGCATGCCGTTTATCAAAATTCGATCGGATCTCTGGTGAATGTCATCTGAACAAAAAAGGAATACAAGTCGACCGTCCATCTGCGTTAGCAGAGTCATTAAACGGCTTAACGATGCCAATCCGAGGCAGATTTCCAGATAATTCTCACCTTAACTTTCAAAAGTCACTCGCACACAGACGCAGGCCAGTGTACTCGTACATTCGCCTTTGACAAACGTCATTGCTTCTTGACTTGTGTCGTTCGACGTTCGCCGTTCGCTGTTCGCCGTTTGGCGTTCCAGCCATTCGTGGCTTTGTTCGCTCGTTCACTCGTCTATTGTTCGCCGCGAACCTATAATTAGCAAATGTATGCAAGAATGCTCTCTTTTGGTCTCTTTCGTCGCGATTCTATTGCACGTAGCATGCGGCAGAAAGCAGACCCCTGCAGCTACAGCCGCGGCCTGATGCAATGAAATATTTCTCCGACCACCTGTTTAGCCGTGCCACACATCGAAGCTGGCCGGGAGTGGAGGCTGTCTTCATGCATATTAATGACGGCTAGTTTGTGACCAGTTAATAACTTGACCAATGAATTGCTGCCATATTTATGGTGATCGCGTGGACTCCACAAGTTCGCGATACTTTTCGTTGCAACTAATTGAATTCGTTTTGAAACGTCGCGCTGCACCGGCACGGGGCTGCCGTTCGTGATTGAGGAGCAGCTTCTGTCGTTCTGGCTTGTGTCATATTTCGAACATCACTCCCGCTTGCGCGGTGGTCTGCCGCTGTCATTGGACGGTTTTGTTTCCTGAACCTCTTAAATGTCAGTGTCAATGACGTTTGGGGCTTTGTGGTGGATTTCCGTTTTGACATTCACCGGATTGCGGCGAAACTTGTTTTCGTCTATTTGTTCGCGTTATGTATTCTCTTCGTTTCTTTCGGAAGAAGTGGGGGTTGCCATCCTGCGATGGGGTGAGTGGATTTTGCATAGTTTTCTGATGAAATTCGTGTTTTTCGTGTTCGCTATTCGGCAGTCGGGGGATAATCTATAAATGAGGTTGAATTAATTTGAGTGGATTTGAGCGGATTAAAGATCGTGTTTCTTTATTTAAGCCAAGGATTAGTCATCTTGTTTTGCGCTGTTATGAGGTCCACACGTGTGGGATTTGAAAGGAATGCCATTGGAACTGCGGCTTTGTACGCCACTTGAGGCACACCAGACGTCTAGCCGTATAGGCTGAGCTCATAAAAGCCATAAAGTCTGCAGTAAATATGCCGCAAAATGTTTAATTTCTGCAACAAAATTGAGTCTGTTGCAAGCTTGCAGAATATTGACGGCGTATGGGCTGTCATTTTGACATCTATGAACGCAAGTGGTGCCAAACTTCGATACTTTTTATGTATCGGAGGTTTTAAACCGCTCAGACTGACAGCCCATTGTACTACCAGGCAGCAGCCTACATTTGCTGAAATTTCATTGTCTTCTGGAGGAATGGTATTCCAGGAGGTCCACCGCTCCCACCTCATCAGCACCGAATAGCTGCCTCCTGATCCGAGCAAAGGCGGGCGAGTGGCAGAGGAATTGCTCTGCAGTGTTGTCACCTTCTCTACAGGCATCGCAGAGGGTTTCATCAGCACACTTAGGTGTAGTCACCAGTAAGTCGTCTGCAGTTGTTTCTGTCAAGAGATGACAAGAATGCCGCGGATTTCTTACGGACGTTAGGCAGCTGGCTCTTGGTTTGTCTACATCCTAGGGAGTTATGGTACCTCCTGTTGTGCTCTCGAGAAGCCCAACCATCGATACAAGCCCTAACCAAGTACGCGGGTAGTCCCAACGCAGGTTCAAGTCCTAAGAGTATGTACCTCTTCTGGTCCTTGTCTAGCAAAGTTCATCGCGTGATCCAAACAAGTCTTAGCGAATTTAAACTGCTCATCAGATTCAGAGAAGACTTGCATTCATGCTTCCGCTGGAAAAAAAACCGACGCAAGTTTACCTAACGGGGTGTGCAAATCTACGACTTTTTTAACATAATTCTCGAGAAGATCGTGCGTAACTCAGACGCAACGCCAGAGGCACGACTTTAAACAATTCTGTGGAACTGCTCGCATATGCCGATGACATTGATATCATCGGAAGAACGCAACGGGCTGTCACGGGCAGTTGGTGAGCACCGAGAAGGAAGCGACTAAGTTGGGTCTTACGGTGAATGAGGTCAAGACAAAGTACACGCTTGAACAAAAAAAGATCCATCAACACCGACATCTTGGACAAAGTGTCACAATAGTCAGATACAGTCTGCCTATCTAGGCTCCGCAGTAAACCCCGGCAATGGCATCACGACGACGTTAAGACAAAAGGATAACTCTGGCCAATCGCTGTGTCTTGGGCTGAGATGACAATTTAAAAATAAAGCCAAACTATCCTTATATGAGACCTTGATAGTCCCAGTCCTTTTATATGGCGCAGAAGCATGGACAATATCAAATCCAGACGAAGAGATTCTTGGTCGCTTCGAGAGGAAAGTCTTTCAAATTATATTCGGTTCCGTTTGTTAAGGAGGAGTTTAGAGGAGATGATTGAACGACGAACTCTACGAGCTGTACAACGACATTGGCCTAGTCAAACGAATTCGATTGTCGCGCCTCAGATGGCTAAGTCATGTAGAGAGAATGAACACCAACGCTCCGGTTCGGTAAATCTTCCAATCCAACTCAGAAGGACAACGCGTTAGAGGAAGACCTCGCCTCCGATGGCGTGACCAGCTGGATGTACAAAACTTGGAGGCGCCTAGCTCAAGACCGTGCTCAGTTGGAGAGGCATGTTGACAGGTTCACACCGGACAGTTGCGCCAGCCAAAGAAGAAGGTGTTTATTTATTTATTTCTTCATCTATCGGGTTGCCCCTTACAGATTGCGTGTTATCGCCCTCCACGAAGGCGCCAGCGACAGATCCTTCCTTTGTCCACGGACATTTCTTTTCTGGCTCAGATTCTGGCCAGAGCCAGTCCTGAGTGCCGAGAAAGTCGACTTTGTATGTGCGTCGCCGCTAGCTTGCTGGTGTCCTTGCGTCAGAAGACATATCCATGACACTAGAGTCAAAGGAAATACGGTGGGCATGCTCATCGAAGCTCCAGTGCGAGTTGTACTAAAGACCACTTCTTTTTAAGCGGAAGATGGCCTTGAGAGAGCACCCCATGATGTGAATATCAAGGGAAGGGGAGATTCAGAAGTGCATCAGAAGCAGAGCCAGGCGTAGTAGGGAAGACCCCTTTACAGACGAGACAGACCGTTCTTTCAAACTTAGTGAATGCAGCAGTTACGTATTAACGCCAACGCTTATTCCACCAAACGACCGATGCGTAGGATAAAAGAGGCTTTATCATAGCCTAGTAGCTCCAAAGGGATCTTTTTGGCTATAGACTCCAAGACTTGCCGAAAATTCCCACTTAAACTGCCAGAAAACTGACAGCGCCTTGGTAGTTTTCGATTCGATGTGTTTTTTTTCCCCAGAGAAGTGTTCTATCTAGGATTCTGGGTGACACCTTTTAGTACTAGTTGAGTCAGACCAGTCAATTTTGCTCCTCCTCGTGAAGAGAACCACTTCGTTTTTAAGACCACTCGTCGATAACGTCTAGAACTGTCTGCGCTCTTGAACACACAGTCGCTAGCCATGATCCGACAGACAGTACAGCTACATCATCCGCACAGGCCTGAACGTAGACGTTGGAGATATTAAGTGCTGTCAAAGCAGAGAGTCAATCAACCAGCATGCACCATAGCAGAGGAGACAATACACCGCACGGCGGGAAGCCATTATTTAAATACTGGCCACAATCCGCATTCGCAATTGTAGTTCTCTTCATTCACAACAAAAACCTACGTCGTCTTTTCTGACCGACCAAGATAATACATCTTTAATGCAATTCTGAATGCACCGATTGCAAAGTTCCACGTTTTTTTTTTTTTGCACAAATGAACTCAGTCATATTCCCGGATCAGGAAGTAGATGTGCAATATTCACATCTTCGCAGAAATTAAGTTTTACTAAATAGCAAAAGTAAACAATAATAGAAATCGAACATCTGTCTTCTCGAGTTTCTCTTTGTGTGGTCCGCGTTGGAAGTTACTTAAAAGTCGCAGAGATTGCAGATGATTTAACAATAAATTAAAAAGTAATTCACAGGTCCGAAATACCAACGAAAACGTGCTGTCAAACCTTTGTCAGATTAATGAGTTTTGACAACAGAAATTGGCTTTCTAAAAGCTAATCGGTTACGGACTTGATTGCAAATTTGGACTAAACACACGAGCTTCAGCATTTGCAGTAAATCTCCACCATCAAAGAACTGTCATTTTGGACATCATAAGATGATCTGACTATAGAGGAACCATTTAAAAAAAACTTATAACAATTAAAAGTGGGCACATTCCCAAAACATAAAGATAAAGACACTTCTTCAAAACCGTAGAAATCACGCCGCTTTTCATAGAGCGCAGATTGGTAATTCTTCTGTTAAGATTTCTTGGAAGACTAGGTCTGTGCCCAATGGACAGATCATTATACTGTATTTCGCAAGGAGACAGTTTCAGCTGAGTTGAGTTGAAGTTAAACCAACAGTTCAACGCTGTTTCTTGGACTACAGTTCACAGCATGGGAAATTGCTTCTTCTCTCTTTAGACTGTTAGTGTTTAAGGAAGGTACGGGAACCAAGCTGGCTTCTAGGTTAGGTTAGGTTGGAGTGGCGAACTGCAAAAAAACAGTCACCCTTAGGCAAATGGGTTGACAGCTCCTAAACTTGGAATCAGTTGGTGCTTGTGACAAAGCGACTTAGCTAATGCTGACGCTATTTAGTTCGCTGACATTGCTGAAATATTAGGCACCTAGATGTGCGCTACATGAGCAGAGGAGGTGATTTGTGGTCTATGCGTCCTCTTCATCCATGCAGCGTCTCCAAAAGTCTTTGAATAGGACACCCAATCTGCGGGCGTATAAGCCAATTGCACAGTTTCCTGTTAAGAAGCCAAAGAGAGTCCTAAGTGAACGCCTGCTTAGTCTGAGCAGACAGACTGATCGTTTGAGATTATGTACTGATTTCCTTTGTTTTAAGGCAGTTGGTGCCATATGTGATGGTTGTTTGAATTGGCGATGGTAGGCTGTTGCGATCGGCATAGAAGGTGGATCTCCTTCTGGTGTTATGGAAGAGGCTTTGCAATTGACCGGTATGCCTCAATGTCCCGGCACCCACATGAAGTGTATATTATATATGCTCAGCAATCTCCTTAATAGACAGCCTGCAATTAAGAGATATTTTTGCATTGAATATGACATTGTCCAAGGACTTAATTGCGACCGAACTGTCCGAACTTGGATATTACATTGTTCTTGAGACAGGACAGTGCATCCTTTATCGAAATGTTTTCTGCCGCATCTCTGCTCAGGGAGTTTCAATGAGAGAGCAATATTGAGGTATTTTTTTTTTTTTTGGAGCAGACACCTACACCCATTCTTTCGTCCGTTTCGTCAATCCGTCTGTGTAGTTGTGCCGGCGATCAACTAACATCCAGATGTCAGACAATCCAATCTGGAAGGAGAAGAATTTCTTCTCGAAGATGACTTGGGGTGTAGGCGATCGACGTCGTTGGGGAGACAGTCGAATTCGTGAGTTTGGAGCACAAGGCGACTTCTACGTGTGGTATTATTTTACACAGGAGCTTCTTAAATTCGCCTTTCTTGTCCCATGATACTTCTACACGCTGAAATCAGCCATTTTAGATTGCAGCTCAGCTGTTTCTCACCCATTCTGACACAAGAGTCATCTCACCAGGACAAGATTAATGTTATCCGAAGTTGCTTCTACCATGTCTCGCATCCCCTGCCACCATATTACCGCGTGTCTTAGGAAAAACCGTCAGCGTGACGATGTTCGTTTCTTCTCGTATTGAGCTGGCTCTAACCGGAGACAGGTTAAACCTTTTATAGTTCCACTTGGAAATAGTTTCTTAAAATGTCAGACAACCGATCAGTTTCGATGGAAGATGAAGAGACACTAGAGACACTGTGAATTCAATTCGGTTCTAAAATTACTAACTAAATAGGCTTAGAGAAGCATTAATCGTCAGAACAGCATAAACAACGTATTAGGCAATGACTGACATCGCTGACCGTTATCAAGATTTGAGCCAAGATTCCTTGAGTCCATGACATAAGTATTGACCAACTTTTAGTACCAAGTACCAACGGCCCAGGCAAAGTCATAATTTACTTAACTCACCGTAAGAACTCAACAAAAAGTAGCCAGCATTGTAGGAACGCAAAATTCCAACGTCCGCTTTTATTTACATATGTACGTAGAGAGAGATTCCTATCGCTCCAGCTTAAATAAGCCGAAGTGAATGAAACTTAACGAAACTGAGAGAAGTGGCTATTATTGTTTGTATATAAATATTTTCTATGGCGGATGCAAAGCTAACGGCTAAGTCTGAGAAACTTTTTCTAGACAGTTATGCTGTCTGAGAATTATCAGTGACTTGGTGGAGAGGGAAGCTATACGTCCATTGTAGGAGCCGATACATAAAACCACTGGGACGATATGCCGGTTGCAAAAGGAAATAGAGTCCTCAACTGTCAAGCATTTAGCTTCTCACATTTAGCGCGTGGATGGTGAACCTGGTGAACCACCTCCATTCTCATTTTTACAAGAGAGATCAAGCTTGCTTGGCACTAAGCTGTACGACTGCTCTATTCCTCAGCTAGACTACAAGTAGCGCGCTTCAATCTCTCAGACAAATTGGTGACAATTGGTAAGCATTTTTCTCTTCAATCAAACCCATCTGACAATGAAAATATTTGACAAACTCATTTTCATTCCTCTGCCCGACCTTCCAGCCTTCTATGTGGAAGTGGCGCACTTATCAACACGTTCCGAAGGCAACGATCGCCCAGTAACACCCCTCGATGCTAATTGAATACCCTCAAGTCACAGTCAAGTGAACTTCTTTTCCCCACAACTAATGCGCCATGAACACACGTTCATTCGGGTCTCCACAGATTGCCCAATACCGGTGTGCATGTCGTAGTCAATGCGACTCCCCTAGATCGGTGGCATTTCGTGACGAAATCTTGGTAAAAATTGTGTCTGTGAACTGTCTACCGAGCGGCGGGGATAATTTCAACAGCGGCGCACGAATAAGCTCAACACGATGTCGCACGATCCAGTTTAAACAGTCATCTCAGCCCGCAGGCCAATTACTTCACTGCTTCACTTCCGTTCACTGAATACCAACATCCGTACAAGCCTCTCGGCTCAGTTAGAACCCGAGCCCAAGAACAGCATCGGCCAGCGAACGAGTATTTCGTATTCGTACTCACCGCTCCGACCGTATATGCACATGCTGTGCCGCGGCGAGTGCTGCTGTGTATTATGAAAGGCCAGAAACAAGCATTCCAACTCTGAGTCTCAATCGAACCGCCAACATTTACGATCACCTGAGCAGAAACGTTACTTCAGCCAGCCGGCCAGTCCAAGTCCGCCAATTGACCAATCGAACCGCAGCCACAGACGGCTGCGATCAAAGTCCGACAACGAAGAAGAGACCTTTTCAGAGAGAGGAAGCCTTTCTGACATTTCACCAGATTCCGGTTTGTGGCCAGCCACCATCCACCAGCACGGCAGCACACTCAACCTTAGCGACAGCGGTTTCATATTCGAGTGCACTTGAGAGCTTAATTATGGCAATAGCACGACGATCAAGGCGGCAAATTGAATTCATAACAAAAACACCCACGCTGCTCCTCTGTAAGGCTCGCTGGCCACTGCAAACGATAAAGAGAAACAGAGCCAGACAACGACAGAAATCGAGTTTCGTAAAAGCCAGAGACGACACCAGGTCGATGCCGGAATACGGAATGAGGCTCGAAAGGTTAAACCGAAAGTTAGTTAGCGGCTGAGTGTGGAATAGATGTGCTGTTGTTTGGTTGCGATTTGCAAGTCCGCCTTGAAGCTGAGATACATTTTGGTGGGCATTCCGGTGGCTTTTTGGCGTTTTCTATGGGGAAACGATGTACTCTACGGGTGGTGAATACGAAATTTGAGTGCATTTCGGACACGAAATTGCCTTTAACCGACGACGTTGCGGATGGGACTTGAATGTGGGAGTTGGTCATGCTCGGACACTCAATTATGTATACGTTCGTGGTTTTTGCAAACCAGTCAAGTGGTTCGACTCTACGGTATTTCGTGCATGAGAAACTCTTGCTAGCACAGATATGTAAGTCAATTTGAATTTGTTCTACATATTTTGGCGATTCTGCCAAACGCACCCAGATTTTTGCGCTGGAAAGTGACGATATTGTTTGTTTGTTGTGTAAATTCACTTGAAGCGGAGGCGGTAGGCTGGTGACAGCTGTTGACATTGTTTTCTATTGCCTCCTCTTCTGTTTACATTCTACATGCCTTAGTGAAGCCACGTTTTCCTCTTAGCAGTACGGCTGTCCTCCGATGGAAATATGAAGACATCCCTTGCTGTCTTCAGGCTCTAGGTCTCCTATGTTTAAGGGCGTTACCTTCATCAGAGTGCCACAGGCTGAGACCCGATTGTGACAATTTTAAAGATTAACCAAGCCATCGATGATTAGCCCCGTCGCGTCGTTGAAAATGACTTAAAGGATGAAAAGTCAGTTGTTCCACGTCCACACTCTTTGATGTGCGTGGCCAAATACATCAGTGCTCCAGTCCCACTTTGAAAGGGGGCGTTCTTTTTAGACACGAAGAACTTTAAGTTTGTTTGATGTGAGAGCTGATTTGACAGTTGTCGGTTGTTTTGAGGTTAGTTTGGTTTGGCAATTCATCATGAATATACTCAGGTCGCAGCAACGTTTACAAATTGCTCAAATTTATTTTGGTTCAATTCAAGAAACCCAAACAGAAGTCACTGTCAAAACATAATTGCGTCCAGAAACAGTCTACACAGCACCCAGTCCCTCGAGTAGAACTTCACTTCCTGAATCCTGGAACGTGAACTCTGGACCAACGACAACCCATTGGATTGATGGATATCCTACAATTGTTGCGAGACACATAACCACAGCTGTACACAGGTCGTAGGTACGCCTAGTTGGGCCGCTGTGGCAGTTGGAAGATGAGCCATGAAAAGGCTAAAAAATCCTTACTATACACTGTGGATTTTTTTTAGGTGAAAAATTCGATGTCGTCGTTTGCACTCCAGTCTTTGGATTCCGATAATACACATCGAAACACATAACCACAACACAATACTAAGCAAGGAGTTGACAGTGGAGGAATCACAGCCCTCAACAGGAAGCAACCCGGCAGCGTTGAGCTGATGTCAATTCATGAACCACTGTCCTGGCAAAACTGGAACGTAATATCCACCCAGCCAGCTATCAGGGCCCTGGAATCAATCTCAGCAAACTCTAAAGTCGCATCCAACTGTCGCACTTCTGTGGATGGGATGGCTGAAGAGTTCAAATCTTGCATGTGGCGGTGGTCAACCGAGAAATTCCCGAGAAGTGTCCACAGTGATAACAATGCCACTTGAATCTGATCTCTCAAATAATGGGTGATTTTTTAAAAGCTATAGGAAAGTTTTTCAAAAAAAAGCACACAAAATTCAGAAAAATGCATGAAATCTTTATTTGAATCGATAGTACGGTCCATATAATTTAATGTTTGAAGATTATTTCATGCAAGTGTTGACCTTGACTGCGCCTCAAATGGTCCATCCGCTTAGTCCAATTTTGGCATACTCTTTCCAACATTTCGAATAAATGCTTCAATGTTGTCTTCCAATGCGTCAATTGAAGCGGGCTTGTCTGTATGGACATCAGCTTTAACATAGCCCCACAAAAAATAGTCTAAAGGCGTTAAATCGCACGATCTAGGCGGCCAATTGACCGGTCCCGAACGTGAAATAAAACGTTCACCGAACTCGCCCCTCAATGAGTCCATTGTTGCGCGTGCTATGTGGCATGTGGTCTTGTTGAAACCACATGTCATGCAAGTCAAGCTCTTGCATTTTGGGCAAAAAAAAACTTGGATATCATCTCACGGTAGCGCTCACCATTCACAGTTACGTTACGATTCGCATCATCTTTGAAGAAGTACGGTAAAATCATGCCACCGGCCCATAAACCGCACCAAACTGTGACTTTTTCTGGATGCATTGGTAGCTCTTGCAATGCTTCTGGCTGATATTCACTCGAAAATCGACAATTCTGCTTATTTACGTACCCATTGAGCCAAAAATGAGCTTCGTCGCTGAACACAATTTTTCGGTGGATCTTCGGCCAGCTATCCAAGAGCCCATTCACCAAAAAATTTTACGTTGCGGTAGGTCGTTCGGCTTCAATTCTTGCACCAGCTTGACGATTCATGGTTAAATTATAGACCAAACTGAAGATGTTTGACAGTGAAACAAAACACGAAACGTGCGTCAGCTGTTTAAACCAGTGTTGCCAAAAAGATAATAGCTAAAAAATCACCCTTTATATGCACACCCCTCATTACTGATAGATCACTAATTAAGAAGCTAAAGAGCACTGGATGGGCGGAAGGCACCACGTGCATCACTCCTGGAATGATTTGGTCCAAGCAAGGTCCCAAACGCTCCATAAAACTGTAGTTCAGTAAAATAATGGGTATCTTGACTCCATGCTGACTGAGCGGCGAAGATCCTAGAAGGCTCAAAGCACACCCTTCTGCAGACATTCTGCTGACCAGCACCTCCTGTGCACCTGCCGACTCTTTCAGTCCGAAGACTAGGACTAAACTGCCTTCTATGAAGACCAAAACGACATGAAGGACATAGAGTCTCCAGCTGGTTTCATGACGACGATTAGTTGGATTGACTCCCAAAACCTGAAGCATTAAGCTGATTTTATATAAGACATTGATCATACCAGACCTGTTGTACAACGCAGAGGAGTTGATGGAGAAAAAGATTCAAACCCAAATTTTACGAGCTTTAAAGAGATATAAGCATAAGGTTACAACGTTTAAGCTGGCTGAGCCATGGGCAGCTCCGAAGAACTTGTCGGACAAGGCAATAGAGGATGGCTGCTACTTAGATGACGCACACAAGTAGAAAGAGATCTCGAGCAACTTGGTGCGCGCTACTGGATGCAACTATATAGGCAGAGATCGAACTACGTACAGAGGCCTGTTGGTTGAGGGCAAGTTTTACCCAGGACTGAAGAACTTACCCGATCGAAGTGCTACACTCAAAATCACTGTGTCTAAGTTAATTGGGAGTCAAGCTCATGAATGCCAAGAACTGACTAGCATTACTTTACCGGAGGGTACTCTAACCATTTTTGTGACTTCGATTTCTGGAAACTAGGATATTTTTGGATGAGCTTCTGGGAAGGTAACAAATTTCTGATATCAAGACAAGACTTTCGCGACTTTAATGAAAACCCAAGTCGTGTGATGTGGTCACATACAATGACTGTTTTATGGTAGAGGTATTTTAAACGCTTCACTGAAGCACTCAGACTCAAAACTGAGTGCATTGTACGAATGCAAGCAAGGTACGTAATTTAAGTGGGCAATCAGAGAAATCGCCAGCGCACTTGTAATACCCATAGTTAGACTACTATCACTGATCGACAACTCCAGTGATAGTGCCGTTAATTTGATCGCAACTATTTGAAAACCAGATAAAAGCCTCGAAGCGGAGACCTCTCTAACCGGGGGCAGGCAGTCAACCAACTGCACCATCCAGTACATTACATGTAATGTTGACCCTTAGTCGCGCAACAAATATTTGTTGTGTAAAGCGATACGAGAGTACGAGTATATGCGAAAGTATAGCCCTGATACTAAGATCTTTTTTTCAGGCATTATGATGTTCGTTGGCACCGCAAACTCCTTTTTGCGGAAATATCCAAAGCGAGTCTTGTGCCAGCAAGCTTGAGCAATTTAAGCAAGACATTCGTGACTGAATTCGTTAATCGCCGCTTGAATTGTGTGAACAACGTTATAAAACACGCACTTCCCAACATTCGATAAGGCGGTGACAACATTTAGTTATCATTTTCCAAAAGGGATACGTGTATCATTTTGTTATTTTTCAAGCGTTTGCGTTTCGGTTGCTTAAGACAAAGTCAACACATTTAACTTGCACGTGAATATAGTTTTTGCTAATAACACGTGTAATGTTGTATCCCGGAATGAAGCTACTTTATCCGCATAGACTAGTGATTTGATGTATTAGCATAAAAATAGTATAAAATCATCAAATCGCACATCTAGTCGACCAATTCACCAATCCAATAGCATCCATAAACTTCTGACCGAACTGATTTCGTTTCATTCACCCATCGATTCGCGTGTTGTGTGGCATGTAGCTGGAACCAACATGAACACATTTGTGGCTTGATGAATTGGTTGATGGCTGAGTAGGTCGATCGTAAACAAAGCCCGACTTTTGATAATAAAATTCATTAATTTGTAAGCTTTGTTCAGCTGTTGGAAAAAATTCTAACTGAGCACGTTTGACTACACATGTCTCAGTTTCTTTAAAAACCTTCATCACCAAACAACGCTTGAATAGCCTTGACTAGGCTTAGAACTAAGCTAAGGGCTAAGTTTAAGCTGAGGTTAGATATAGACGTAAGGATAGGTACATTCGCAAACTATGCCAACCCTTCGGGCCTCTTTTGGTGGTAAATCCACATGCACAGGTTTTCTTCTTGCCTGTCTCTATTTGTTCTCTCTCTCTCTTGTTCTCTCTCTCTCTGTAGTCTGTTAAGCTATGTTTCTCTCCTTCTACCTTATCTTATCTAGAGATAGGCATGCCGTTGTTTTTTCTTTCTCGCAAATGAGTGGTGTCCGATTGAGAACCGCACCGTCCGACAAGCTGAGCCGTCTAACCGGAAGGATGCCGCCGTCCTCCTCCTCGACACTGAAGCTACCCACTTAGCCGTATGCGACAACAGTGACAAACAGTACAGCAAAAACGCGTTCAACTTGTATCGTGTTTCCATAAGTCGTCCAACGTATCAGACTTGATTCCTGACTTGGACAGCTTTTGAATATCTATCAATTAGCTGTACCCCCTCTTGTGAGGAACTGGAAATACTCGGCGCATGTCACTGACAGCTAAACATTCTCTAAATGTTCCTTAGGCACGGCATCTAGAACCTAATCTAAAGAATACAGGCTCCACTTGTAATCAACCATCCCTGCGACACCGTAAGTCGTCCAACATCTCAGACACAATTCCTAACATGGACAGTTTTTGTATTCTGTTAATTAGCTGCCCAACTCTTGAGAAGCACCAAAGGAGCTCTGTGCAAGTCACTGACACTACTGATTGACTGACTGACAATAAATACTCCTTCGGCACAGAATCCAGAACCAAATCAGGCTAAACTTGAGCCGCAATCAACCATCCCTCCAAACTAGACGACACCAATAATACCGATTGACTCTTAGAGGAACAAACACGCTTGAAAATCATAACTCTACTGACCTACACTTAATCCAACCCAAAGGCCCACACGCGCCCTCCTGTTAAGACAACAAAACACCTCCATCCCACAGAACGATGCTCGCCGCAGTACCAATTCAAATTAACGCGTTGAACAGCCCCATAAAAACGATTAATACAAGCCAATCAAAAAAGTAGTTAACATAAATTGATGTTTTGACAACTGTCGAACCGAAATCAAATAAAAAAAAAAAAACGAACCATAGTTGTGGCCCAGAAAAATCTTGCTCTCCGCTTGCATTCTCGACCCAAGCACAAGTTTAGTGGTCGCAAATTAACATATCAAGTTTGTGGCGTAGTCTTCAGTCCGCGTAGAATCGAGGCAATAAAAAGAAACTAACCACGCGACAGAGCAGTAAGTCTCTGTTGCCAGTTCAACAGAATAAGAGAGTTATTGCACTCAACTTCTGTGTTTTAACGTCGAGATATAATTGATAAACCGATGACCCACAGAGATAAGCCATGAAATTTAGGAAAGAAAGCCACAATTGATTGAGTTCTTGCGATGGCCCAACCTGTTTCGGGGGTTTCTAGACACAACACTCGATTGATAAGCGCTTTTCTAATGCAGTCTAAAAAGTGTCTAACGTCGGGCCGACAAAATGCGCTTTTACGACTGTGATTACGGCAGGTATGAAGAGAAAACGGATCAAAGTGCCTCAAGCTCTGAACAGCAGCAGCATGCGATGCTGTAGTCGATCTAGATGCATATGAATCACATTTTCTTACCGGTTGTCATGTTGCCGAGCGTGTCACTTGCAATACATATTCCGCTTGGATTTGGAATTCCCCGGCAACGAGTTGCCGACTAATTGAACACCGAACTGCTGTCAGCTGGTTAGCTTCGAGTGTCGAACGGCTGGGCATGAATTGAGAGCAGCTTTCCGGAACACTCTTTCAGCTCAGTCAAGATGAAATTAAAAATGGCTACAAGAGCATCTTGAGAAACCTACATTTTAGACTCTTCAGAGCAGCGGAAAACGCTGTTGATACAGCTTCTGGGTGGCGATGTCGAACTGTGTTGAAGCAGCCGCTGTACTGCGAGCGCATGGAGTTGGGGCGGAATTAAGTGAATTGTACCGGAGTAAGCAACAACCGGAGTAAACGTAATGGAGTGTCGCAAAATGAATGCACGATTTGACAGTTTTTAGTTTTTATATTGTTATATTTTCAGTTTTAAACATGGGATAGGGTTTATTTATGGAATGAGAAGTCGGGCAAATGGCCTTCATGGCTTTACTAGCAGGTATGCACTCTTTTGTCAAAGTTTTCCATGGCCATTCGGCATAAATCTGACTGAATTTGGTTGATGCAACATTGGGCTTATTGACATAGATAATTAACTTCAAAGAACCCCATAAAAAGAAATCGAATGGTGCCAAATCACACGATCTATTCCATTCTGATCACCGAAACTAGAGAGTACACGGCCAGAAAATATGTCAAGAAGCAATTGAATTGTTTCACAGACTGTATGGCATATGACACCGTCTTGTTGAAACCACATATTGGCCACATCGATGTCATCCAATTTCGGCAGGAAGAGCTGTGTTATCATCTCGGAATTCCGAGCGCCAGTAACAGTCACAGCTTGACCAGCCTCATTATCAAAAAAAAAAAAGTGTGGTGTAATGTTGACTTCAGCCGAAAGGTACGTGCAGAAATGAAAACACGTTCGTGTATCGTATGACATGCCATTTTTTACTAAACCCACACCATCAGCTTTCATATTGTTTTTGTTTTTATCAGTGCTGCCAAAAATGTCCTACACAATTGGTGCAAATTCAATTATTGGGTCGCACTTTTGACTCAACAACTTGATTTGAAGTGATACCCACCACGCGGTGGATGAATATTTAGCACATCGTTAACAACGTCCCAAAATTCATTGAATAATCCTGCCGAATTTGAGAAAACAGGAGTATTTCCAAGGACATTGCATCAGAAGAGCATTAATCGTTCTTGTACGTCCATTTTATTGGGACTTTAAACTTAAGATCCAGCCATAACGGACGTATTTAAGTGATATTTGATTCACATGCAGTTTTCTCTACTCGCAGGCATGCTACGGCTAGATTTCGAAAATTTTTGAATCGTGAATTTGCAGATCACGTCTTTCTGTTTTGTGGATTGTGTTTCTAGTTTTGACGATCGGCTCTTGTGTACAACACTTTAAGGCTCAACTATAATGCGCATGAGCGAGCATTAGCTTGTGTCAAACGCGCATGAATGAGTGAGCGAATACACCCACCCCTATGAGCCAACCTATAATGTCGTCCATGAAAGATTGCGAACATTTCGTTAAGCATGTGGAAAACACAAAAGTTTCGTTAAGCATGAGCTAGTGCGACAGAAGGCTATGCGCGATTGTGTTTACCCATGTTTTTTTTAGCAAACATGACGAAACAGTTCGTCCAAATTTGACACTAGCTAATGCGCATTATAGTTGAGCCTTTAGTATTATGTCAACAGAAATCGCCTTCGTTAATACGTCCAATTTAGCTGTGCTTAAGTGGGAGTGAAATGAAAAATCAATCTATACAGTTGGCCCTGGAATTTTGATTATAAAAGTTTCTAAAAGGAATTCAGGCCACTTTGAAAGTTGACGACGCTTTTGACTACTTTTCGGTTTTTCGCTTCTGTTTTAACATAAGCTTATGTTTACCACGAACTGGCAACACTGCAATATGTAAGCACGATCCAAAACACGCCTGCCCACAAACGGTTCGAAGGAAGCTCTCAAATGACGAGGAAACATCTGATAATGGATTTCTAAGTATCCGGCGACAATCAGAAGGCTTTCTCACTTGCTCCGGGACACTTTGCGGAATTTGAACTGAAATTTGTGTGCCAATTCCTAGGGTTGTACTAAAGTACGTCTGAACCGTATCTCGATTCGTCTCAATGGTTCCTCGATTAAGTTCAAGGCTGAATATGATATAGGCCAATTGTGATATCGCACGAATTGGAAAACCTGTCAGCGCTTGCTATGAGACGATTTAGCTGCCTCACGTCAATCTAACTCAGCTCGCTCAAATGATTGAAGAAATTGGAGTCTGCATGAGCAAATGGTATGGTGTCCTACATTGGCAATCAAATCAGAGAGATAACATGTCTTGTACTTCACTAGTACTGCACGTGCCGTAACTGGTTCGGGTAGTGGTAGTTCAAGTAGAAGCTCCTAGTGGTGGCCGCCGGAAACGACTTCCTCAGTAGGATCATGTCTCTGCCGAGAGGTTGGCTTATTTTACTTGGACGAGGAGATGGATAAGTACTTGTATGAATGGGATGGATGCATGAATGAGTGAATGCGTGTATCTACAATTGATACCTAAACCCTCAATCCAAGGTTCATGAGGAGGTGGAGTTCATGACAAGACCTCATTTAAATAACTGTCCGTATTCCACCTATTTACTGATAATGCACATAGAGTATATCTAACTAAAAAAGCTTCTCAAATCTGGCCGTTTGGAGTTGCATAAAAAATCTGTAGGTCCCTTCCAGTCGTCCGAGAACAATAGCACGCACAACATGAGCAACAGCCCGCTGTCAAGTGTGCAAATGGCTGTCATACAAGAGATAATTTTAGACAAGCCGCAGTTTCTAGAGTCCACCTTCAAAGTGGGTTTCCCAATACTACACTGCAGAAATTAGACTACGGTGGATTGGCCAAAAATGACCACACTTTGTTGAAGTCGTTTGAAGGAGCAGAATTATGGGCAAGAAATGCAAGAATCCATTCCTTAGCGGTGTACCTTGGAAGTAGCCGACCACTTTCCCAACGCTGGCTGCACGTTCACCGAAAACTTGAAGTAAAGTCGGATGCCAATGACGTGGATATTGGGATGTGCAACCATTTCACGAAGAGACAGGCAATAACTAAAGAAAGAACTCGAACAGAAGGGGGATTAGTTCCAGCCTGACTATCCGATAATGATATCGCATAATTCTTGACCAAAACCAGTGCCTCTTTGATACAATGGTTGATGCCTTAATAACTCTACAGTTCTTGTAACCAGGGAGAGGCTACCTATAGATCTTGGGAGTAGACATCTACTCTGCTTCCGATCCGTCTGTGAAAAATCGCAGGAGACCGGTGGATGGTTTCAGATTGTTAGTCTTCCCTCCTTTGTCCGTCTTTTAAGAAACAACCATAAAGGGATTCGAAAATAACCACCAATTACCATTTTTACAACAATTCAGTGACAATACATTGTCACGGAAAGCTACTGAAATGTCGCTACCCAAAAGACAGCCTACAAATTGTAGCTCCCACCAATTCGTGTGAGTGCTTGCCGCTCAAGCTAGACGCAGTAGTGTACTGTAATGGCCACATTTAAATACTTTGCAAGGTCTTCGGAGTTAACGATTTTGTTTATGAGACGCACGACCCTATGTCACGTGTCACGTTCTTCCTATTCAGTCATTGCTTTCCCGGCCGACCTAGCCAACATACGCGTACACATTCCGACGCAGTCTTTCGTCACTTTCGTCTTCGTAACCGTTTCGTTCGTCCCACTTTGTCCATAAACTCCAATCGCATGCTTTTCATTCTGAAGGTGGACGTTACAAGTATTTTCTTTATGATTTATGATTTTGTTGCGAATAAACGCGCAAATGAAGTGCTTTCTAAAGCCGAAACTTCACCGTCATATATTCGCTTCACACATAACTCATCATTATTAGATCATCTGTGTAATGTCCGCTCGTATTTTCCAACAAACACGTGTTCATTCGCGTCTGAATGACAGGCAGACACTTGGTAACTTCCGTTACCGAAAAACGAAACAAAAGTGTAAACAGCCCATAAACAAACATTTGTTCTTAACACGTTTTTGTTGAGTGACTACAAATGGATTCTGTGGCAGTAGCAGTAGATGTTGCAATTAGCTGACAGCATCTAACGAGAAGTCGTTCTTTATTTCCTTTTGATAGCCGCATTCCTTCGTGAACGTGGAAAAAAAAGAACATTAAAATCTGTATATAGGTCAGCGTCAAGAGCTAACAGGTTTTGCTACAAGCTGATGAAAATGTCCCAAAAGACGCACAGACGATGATTACACTTGAGAGTCCGTTTGTAACGAAAACAATTGACGTCAACTCGATTTCGAACGAGGTTGAAACCTCGTTGTTTGACATGTCTGCTGTTTAACAAAAACTGTTTTTTTTTACTTAATGGGTTGCTTGGAAAGAGAGGAGAAATATCACAGTTCAGATATGACAGCTGCAGGCACTCCAGAAAGGAGGAAATAATGCGCTCCGATCAGAACTTGAGGTCTATCTCGTGGAGAGTCGATAGATCGCCGCTACGCCTGTGGCTTATCGACTTCAGGAAGGCTCTCGGTAGATGGAATCGAGATGCAATCTGGTTGCTCTGACGAAGGCGAGTGATTCCAGAAAAGCGCATAAGCGCACAATGGTAATTTGTCTGAGGAGTTTGACGTCCATAGTGGCGTTCGTCAAGGATGCATACTGTCGCCACTACTGTTTCTGCATTGGTTTCAGCCTGAACGGTCGTGGATGGCACCCTAGTGGGTGCGTCGTGGGTGCTGTGATTTAAAACCGAAAGTCGCGGGAAGAAGTGGAGATTATACCAGCAGGACTGAGAGTTTATCACGACTAATGAGGGATAGCGGGTGCGAGTCTGAGACGTGAAAAGTCGGTGTGGAGTTGCAAATACAATCGGGTGCTGCGACCAAAAGAGCAGCAAGAGGTTTTAAGTCGGATTCAGGCCGGTTTAAGTTAGTAAACCAAGATGGAGGAAAGTGTCCATAAGCGTTAATCCAAAATCGGTACTTGAGATGCTTATTTAAGGAGTTGGCCCAGCGCATTGGCCTATAGGTAGAAAGATCTAGTGAAATTAAGCTTTATTGGAAGGAGATGACGTAAATCTAATTACTGTCTGTTATAAGAAATCGAAACAATTTGCAGAAACGCTTGTGAATGTCAAAGGGCCGCATGATTTCGTGGAGAATTTAGCATTAATCAAGAACTCCCTGACTCCCAATTTTTGAATCAATCGATTTGGCATCACTTTGCGAGAGACAATCAATTTGACAGCGGCAGAGAACAGCTGTCAAGCTGCTTCAAGTGCCGAAGCCACTTGACTGTGAATCGTCCTATGGCATGGCAACAGCTTTCGTTCAACAATGAATTTTGGTTGAATAACCTCATCATGAACACACAATTTGTGCTACTGGAGCGATAGTCACTTAGACAGGATTCGCCAGTGTTTTGGTGCGTTGGTGGAAGCATTGGAGAGTACTTATTTCTTCAAAATGATGCGCTGCCCAGGACTCGGCCACGGCTTATTAGTTTCCCACTTGAATGTGAAAACAGATGGGAGTTTAAAAATCAAAGCAACAAGTCGTATAACATGTCGAAAGACTCAACCAATGAGCACGTGAATTAGCATTACCTAACCTACCCCTCAAGTGATACAACATCCTTCCACCGTCGACGTCTGCGCATCCGGGTGTCTCAAAAACCCCTTGATAATGACCGATAATGCTGGCACATGTGTAAAATCACATTCACTTCACGCAAAAATCCCCAAACACATTCATTTTCAATCCAAAAAAAACTGCCAAATGAAAGATGAAAGTGGTCAATCCAGAACCAGAGACACTTCACGCACGATCTCGAGTTACGTGTGATCTTGTCTCCAATTACTGAGTGCATTCAAAATTCGCTAGTAATTGATATCGAACACACTCGACGACTGCGGTGAATAAGCAGAGAGTGGCAAGTGATACTCGTGCCTTAACTGATTTGCCGATTTGTGTCAGTAGACCAGATGTGAGCATGAATCATGATCCAGATGTTCCGGTATTCGAATCAGTTACGATTCCATGACTTCAGTTAGTTAGAGCACGAAAGGGAGGTCAATCGTATGAGATCTCGGACCAAGCGCTGGCGTCCAATTACTCGACGGTGAATGCAGGTGATCTCAAAGAATTGATTGCTTTTGTGTTAATTTGCTCATAAGCTCTGTCTAATGTTGAAATCAAGTAACGTTCTCCGGTGCTTCACTGATTGTGTTGAAGTGCCAATCTTCATCATGCCAGTTTCACTAGAGAGTATCCTGTCAGCAATGACGTTTCTGGGATCACTTCCGAAGGTCCTGCAGTGACGTAGACGATTTCTTGGAATATTTAGCTTAACTGTTGCTATTGCTCTGAGACAAAAGGGAAACTATTTACCTTAGAGTACTAAAAAGAGGGAAATAGAATATGTACACCTCTTCAGCTCTACAGGGTGGGCCAAATACAAGTTTCTTTTTAAAAATGCTGTAAAATGAACAAAATTAAATTTGTTCCATCTGTTGTGGCCGCACTAGTAAGAACCAACATTCCCATTAATTACGAAAAACAATGTCGTTCAAGTGGCTGCCTCAGCTGGTTTCGCAGTAGCGCATTCTGTCACCCCAACTTTCCAAGACCTTGTTGGGCTGTAACTCACGGATTGCTTGGATGATATTGGCCATATGTGCTTGAATCGTTTTGGAATTGTTGGCATAACATCGGTCCTTCACGGTTCCCTACAAAAAAAAGTCCAAAGGGGTCAAATCGCAGTTTCGAGGTGGCCAATTGACATCGCCAAGGCGGCTGATCACCCGATTTGGGAATTTGGTGAGCAAAATATCGATTGTGGCATGGGCTGTGTGGTACGGCGCACAATCCTGCATGAGCCAGAGGTCGTCCAAATCCATGTCTTCAATTTCAGTAAGAAAAAAAGTCGGTTAACATGGTTCTGCAACGCCCACCGTTAACCGAAACGTTGTTAATAGCCTCATTTTCGATGTTATCGCATTGAGGCTCACACTCTCGGCCACAGCAGCCACATTATCATCTGTCCATCACCGTACGATGACGAGGACCATGAGTGTTATCCACTAGCATACCAGTCTCACGAACTTTTTGCACAAACTTGCATAAAGCAGTCGCGGTGGGTGCTTCCTGGCTGAAATGCCAACACTTCTTCGCACTGTTTGATCTTCTTCTTCTTTGTTTGGCGCTACAGGCCGGGGTGGACCTGGACCTCAACCAACAAGCCTCTCCAGCCAGCACGATCTTTCGCCAGCTGCCTCCAGTTGTGCACACCAAGTTGGTTGAAGTCCTTCTCCACTTGTGTGCGCCATCTCGTTCTAGGACACCCTCTGTTGCGTTGTCCCAATGCCTCGGAATCGAAGACTCTTCGGGCGGTCAATCCGCTCTACGTGACCTAGCCATCTTAAGCGTTGGATCCGAAGACGTTTAACTAGGTGCATGTCGCGGTACAGCCCGTGCAGTTCGTGGTTGAATCTCCTCCTCCAGACGCCATCAATACAAACAAGACCAAAGATCGCACGCAAAACTTTTCTCTCAAAACGACCAAGAGCTTCTTCATCAAGCGTAAGGCGTCTCATTTCGTTCCGCGAAGGTATGATACTAACTTTCTGTCAAGATTTCGAGTGGGAAACAGCTGTCAGTGTCAAAATAACCTATGATTTACAAAAAAAACACTAGATGTCCCACCCTGTAGTTCAGGTCTGATGCCTCTAATGACATAAACTCCACCTTTAAGCGGTGCACTGATCGACATAAGGCTGACAAGGTCTAAATCCGCCTCAACAGCCAACTCAAACACAAAATCGTTCACTGGACTGCGGTCAAGTGGTGTCAAAAACCAACAAATGCCTCGAAGAAATGCAAATTTATTCAAAAAAAATATTCAATAATTGTACACAGATTGGAATAAGTGTTTACTTTAAAAAACCGCACCTCACTCGACGTCCCTAAAAAAGCGTCATAAACTTTTCTTGAAACTGAAATAAATGCGTTTTGGCATGCAAGTGGGATTCTTAAAGGAAGGAAATGGTGACAGGCGCTGGTTTGTTTATAGATTGAATTCAATAAAGTGCTTTAAGTGATGTACGCATGATTGATCATAAACATGAACCAATGATACACTTCGTGGTATGGCAAAAAGTGACTCATTAAAATATCGATATTCTTTCTCAGCGAATATATCATTTCATTGGGGACTTGTCGAACTGAAAACGCGATCCACAAGATGAATGAAGAAGGCATGCAGGATCATCGTGTAGGTAATTGACAAACGGCCTTCCATAAGCCAGGAAGGCTGTTTTCAAAGGCAGCCCTATGACAGACGGGAGATCTATTGTTCTATACACAGATTGTCAGGCGCCCATAAAGGCTCTGGAAAGAACATCAATCCGCTCCAAGATAGTAGAACTCTGCTGCCTGCCTCTGAAGGAGATAACGAACGGATGTAATCTGCCCTGTGCTAGAAAGCTATACCAGGCAACGAAAGAAACCGATGAATTAGCAAGTAAGGAGCCGAGTTTGCTCCTGGCAGAGAATCGGGAGACACCATCCCCTGAAGGCAGTAAGTATTTGAGGGTGGAAATGGATAATAGTGAACTATGTGGCCTGCACTAAATCAAAAGAGGACTAAAGCTCTCCTGGAGTTAAGCGAGCCACGTTTGCAAAGTCGTATAGTGACAGCACAATGGACCACAATGAGTTAAGTGGAGTTTGGCGTTTACACAAGAAGCAAGCAGTCACCCTACCTACCTACCTAAGCCAGGAAAGACCGATCCTCCAAATTGAGTGTCCGAGAAGCTGCGATGGTGGGATACCGATACAAGCAGAGTCAACCGGTTGCTTTTTGCTCGAATATGGAACTATCTTTTTCTTGGGATAGTATTGAGGAGGTCTGTTGCCAATGAAGACATTCTATCATCGAGGAGGAGACGACAACCACGAAATGACTACCTTGGAGTGGCCCGCATGATCCACTAAAGGAGTGGTGGAGCACAGCACGAACTAGAAATCTGCAGGCCACTCGTTTTTGGACTTGGTCCATTCACTTCATTCTGTGTCAGCCAAGCGGCCGCCTACCTGATGGAATCGAATCCATGGTACGCCTCGGTAGTCGTGAAGTTGGGGACATTTGTGCGCCGTCACCAAACCATCGAAAGATAGCCCTTCTCAGCGTTGAGTTCCCAGCGGACTGCCGTGATTCTCACCCTATCACGGCGAGTAACTTCCACACCAGCGCCAAAGAGTGTAATCGAGGCACTATGCCCAATGCTCTGGGAACTCGTTTTATGGTCCTTAGCGCACTATTCAAAACACGAACTGACAAAAATTGTGGACAAGAAGTACCATACGGGGCCATGAACGATGGCAGGATTTCTTTGAACATGCTCAGATCCTCCATGAACATGCTCAGATCCTCCATGTGTCACAAGCCTGACAAGTAAGTAAGCGTAATCGACCTACTGACCAAGCAATTCGAGCCATGTGACCAAATTCCACAATAATTTCACGTTACTGAATACCACCCCACTTATGCGGACAAACCAGCGTTAACTGCAGCCTTGAAAGACCACATTACGATTACACGTGTTATTAGTGAGATACCAGCAAATTAGCTAGAAAAAGTGACTCAAAATTGGTGCCTCCCGATCGTTTGTCTCTCTACCTCTTTTCGTTAATATCGTATGCAGTATTCACTATTCAGGGTGTTTCCATTTGTCGTTTTCCACCAGTCTTGTTTTTCCATTGGCATTCCCTAACCTACACGAAGCAACAAATTTGTAGTAGATTTCTTATAAACAAAATGGCAGCACTAACGATTTTACTTTAAAAATTTGAAAATAAACTTTCAAAACAGAGCCATAATAGTTTGTTAAGTGGATCGTTAACGAGTATTAAGTGATAAAATAGTTTAATTGAGATTTTCATTGAATAGAACTCTTTATCTGAAGATGAATAATGGATAGCACGAGGAAGAGAATTTCGATAATTAAGAGACAAATGATGAGACAACAAACAAATCCAGTTGATTTGTCCAGTCTGAAGTTTGTTTAGGCCACGTATCAACGTATCATAAGATTTATACGTTGTTTTCGACTATCGAAGGAAGCTCTACAACATGTATTTGAGTCGATAGATGGGAATTTGAAAAATAAGTGCCTGTAACAGCTGTAGACGCCTAAGATGGCTTGGCCACGTAGAGCGTATGGACAACTTGGCTCCGGCCCGAAGAACGCTCGACTCTGAGAATGTGGGACAACGCAACAGAGGATATCCAAGCACAAAGTGGCGCAGACAAGTTGAGGTGGACCTCAGCCGGCGAAACTGGAGACAGCTAGCTGGAGAGTCATGTTCGTTCTACTCGTTCTGTAGTGTCCTAAGAAAATTAAGACGAAGAAAAAGAACAACAGTCTCACCTAATTTGAAATTAGCGTCCATTTAGCGATCCTTAGATGATGACCCCTTATAAAGGGTGATTTTTTAACTATTATCTTTTTTGCAACACTGGTTTAAACAGCTGACGCACGTTTTGTGTTTTGTTTCAAACATCTTCAGTTTGGTCTATAATTTAACCATGAATCGTCTTACAAACGAACAACGCTGGCGAATTATTGAATTTTATTATCGAAATGCGTGCTCTGTTAAGAAAGTTCATCGCACGCGCGATCCACTTTTTTACCGAAAAATTGTGTTCAGCGACGAAGCTCATTTTTGGCTCAATGGGTACGTAAATAAGCAGAATTGTCGATTTTCGAGTGAATATCAGCCAGAAGCATTGCAAAAGCTACCAATGCATCCAGAAAAAGTCACAGTTTGGTGCGGTTTATGGGCTGGTGGCATCATTGGACCGTACTTCTTCAAAGATGATGCGAATCGTAACGTAACTGTGAATGGTGAGCGCTACCGTGAGATGATATCCATTTTTTTTTGCCCAAAATGCAAGAGCATGACATGTGGTTTCAACAAGACGGTGCCACATGCCACATAGCACGCGCAACAATGGACTCATTGAGGGGCGAGTTCGGTGAACATTTTATTTCACGTTCGCGACCGGTCAATTGGCCGCCTAGATCGTGCGATTTAACGCCTTTAGACTATTTTTTGTGGGGCTATGTTAAAGCTCATATCTGCACAGACAAGCCCGCTTCAATTGACGCATTGGAAGACAACATTGAAGCATTTATTCGCGAGATACCGGCCGAAATGTTGGAAAGAGTATGCCAAAATTGGACTAAGCGGATGGACCATTTGAAGGGCAGTCAAGCTCAACATTTGCATGAATCTTCAAACATTAAATTATATGAACCGTACTATCGATTCAAATAAAGTTTTCATGCATTTTTCTGAATTTTATGTGCTTTTTTTTTGAAAAAACTTTTCTATAGCTTTTAAAAAATCACAATTTAGATCAACACAAGTCCAGAAAGTATTTTCAACACGGTGCACTTAAAAGCAGGAAATATATTTTTGAGAGATGCTACGGTGTTCTAAAAATCGTCTTTTGAGTGCACGCTAAAACTGCATTATGATCCACTTAAAGCTGCCTTCCACAAAAAAATGGAAGTGAATTCAGATAAACTACAAGATCATAGTGTAATGTGTGGCTAAATGGGTTTGTGGGAATAGAAGTTTTTCGTCTTTTTTTTACAATTTTATTTAGGAACAACTAACAAAACATAAACTCACTCATTCACAAGCTATTTTTTTCTTCTTCTGATCCATTATCAAATAATCTAGAAATGTCGTCTCTATGATTCGGCTGCTCTTGTTCTTTTTATATTTTGTATCAAGTGGTTTTCGCACAGTGTTCTACAAAACTAGGCACCAGCCATTACAATATATGAACTAGTAAGTACATTTATACTTCACATTTCCTTCAAGTTTTGATTGTTGACGCTTTTCTGTCGTCCACTCAAATATAAACGACAGAAATTGTCATTTTTACGACAGAACGTCGCGTCGAATCGACTTAGGTGATTAGGAAATGGCATAGATCAACGACTGAAAATTGACAGCTGACGTTTGTGCACGACAAAAACGACATACAGAATCCGGAGTGCGTTCTGTCATTTTTTTTATTGTCTTTTACGACATGGTCTCGGATAACTGTCAAATTTCTACGTTCACTGAGTGGAAAATACACTGGAAAGTTGGCCAACCCTGTTCTCTTAGACTCCATACCAAAGTTCAATCAATTTTCAGTGGAAAGTACGATAACTTTGGTGCCAAAAATTGATAACTGTTTTGGGTAGAGGGGTCCAAAAACGCATTTTTTAATATTAAGGGGTCTACCTCGCCCGGTTTAGAAGGTAGGGGCAGTTTGAGGAAAAAAATGACACAATATGAAAAAAATTATTAAAAAACAACGGCAACACTTCCAATGATCTACTATATTGGATTTAAAAGCCTATAACCTGTCCTGAGCCTTGACCTGACCACTCTACCCAAAATAGTTATCAATTTTTGGCGCCCAAGTTATCGTACTCGTGCCAATTCTCAAAACATACCAAACAAACGTACGAATGACTGATAAATCGATTCGAGAAAGTTTCAGAAATTCGGTCACAAATTTGATAATATCTTTGAGTACCTCAGAATCAATATGCGGTCGCAGGATATCAGAGCATCCGTGCACAATGGCGGGTAGGACTATTTAAAAAATAAACAAGGTCTTACGTCGTTGTCAGGTGTTTGCCATGAATTCCTTCTTCCTCTAACCGCCAGATTCACCATCCATCAACTCTTACTCTTTCTCAAATCCCTTTCTATTTCTGTCGCACCCGTCAACTACCGGACTATCGCCTACCTTTCATCCTTAAAAGTTTGCCGCATGTTACCTTCACTCGATCGGCGCGATTACTGCGCTCATTACATTTGAAATGCGAAGATAAATCTCGCTAAATCCCGTATCGAATCCGCCATCGACAATCGATTGCATAACCCCAGTCCAAACCGCACTGAAAGCACGCACGCCAAGTGTATTGTAACGCTTTCTTTAAAGTGTTTAAAATGTCCTCGTCCCCCTACCGCATTGTAGGCAACCGCCACAAAAAAAAAAAAAACCGCACCACATTAACAAACGAAAGTTACAAAATTGATTTCTTTTCTTTCGATTTGCCTTAATCTCTCGCATTAACAGAAATGAATTATGTCAACGGCAACAAACGTCGAAACCCTATCAAGCGATATGATACACGATACGAGTGGGTATGTAATCAAGGAAAGAAACTCATAGACCCGTGAGTCGAGAGACTCTCTAATCAAACTCACCTACTTCGACGGCTGGTTGTCGTGATGGATGTGTTTTTTTTTTTTTTTTGTTGAATTGAAGACGCAACAAAGATGGTATCCTCTGGTTGACTCTCTGTTGGCTCTTCAATGAAACTTGCACTTAGCTATGCACAGATATCCTCTTGAACGGCAACACAAGGGAAAAAAAACAAAACAAAAAAGAAGAAGATAAACACTACACTTGTTGACTTGGAATATGAAAATGCACACACAAACAAACGAGAAACTTCTTCTTCTTTCGAGACTCAAACTCAAACTCTTCTTCTATCTTTTCGTTGTTTTTTTTTATATATATATATATTTTCTTCACTTATTTGTTAATTGAAATACGGGAACGATTGCACTATCACGGGTGTTGAACGATGGTTATGATAATGACGCTTCTATCTCCTCTCACTATCTTTTTTTTCTTACTTTTCAAATCACAACACAGCACAATGACCGCCGGATCACGGACAATGCCAATAGCAACAACGGCAGCAGCACTAGCACACAATGAGAATTTCTTTGACACAATTTTTCATTTATTTCAGTGACCATATACAGCCAGACGCACAATCCGTGAACATGAAATTTTATTAACAACAGAAATTGAACAATTTTACGCGGTTTATTTTGTTTTTTTGTTCACTTTATCTAGCGGTTTTTTTTTGTATATTTTTTTTTTTTTTTTGCTGTGGTTAAACAGTGGTTGCCAAAGAATTGGGCATATTTTCAAGTGCACACTCGGTTGATTTAAAGCCGCCTCTCACACAATTGGCGCACTCGAACAATCATTGGATACAATTCAATTCAGTTACACAACACGTACTGCGTGAGTGTGTGGTGTTTACTTGTATCTATACGCACTGGTTATTGCAAATTGAAATGGCAAACGGGAACATACAACATATATTCTTTTGTACACTGGACTGACATTCAAATGGGAATTAAATCAAACCGATCATCGGGTGGACACGATCACAGATCACGTCGTGGCGTGTGTATGCGAAAATCGAAAATCCGTAAGATCTTCGAGAATTTCCAGTTCTCGGCTCGTCGTGTAAAGAAAGTACAAGCCGCTTTAAGGCTGTTCTTTTTTTTTTTTTTTTTGTTTGTTTTGTTATCAGCGGTGTGGCAGACGAATGCGAATGTAGATCAAGAAGAAGACGGTTAAGTAATGCAGAGGGACAGGGTATCGCGTGATCTTCACGGAACACGTTTCACGGTAAAAACTGCAACTGGGACCTTCACTTTTTTTTCGAATTTTTTTTTTGTTTCTTACTAGCAATAACTAGTTGTTGGATTTTGTCTTATTCACAGCTGGCACAGGCACAGTCACAGGAGTGAGCAAGAGAGGCAAAGAGATCCGGCGTAGTACTGAGAATAAAGTGTGAGTCGATCATTAGTCGATCACTTTGCGTTATCACACTAAACACACGATTCGATAGTAGATTAAATGATCGTCGAATGAGAACAGAAACACGCACAGGCACACATAAACACCCAGGCCCAGACTGAGACAGATACAGATACAGATACAAAAAACAAAAGGAAAATACGTTTGATAACAGCGCGGAGAGGTCGATCAACGATCAACAGTGAAATCCCTTTAGGCCCTGCATAAAGACATCATCATCATCATCGTCGTCGTCGCTTCTTCATTGAGCGAGAGAGAGAGAGAGAGCGAGGGAGAGAGTGTATATTCGAGGACAATAATAATAATTAAGGAGGAAGAAAATATTCAAATGAACGAAAATGAAATATTTCTCGCAAGCGTGCACACGCGAAATCGAAGTCGTCGTTAATCGAATGACGAAAAAAAAAGATCGACAAAAATATATATAAACCGCCGCCGACGACGAACGATTGTTGCTCACTTTGTGTCAATGCAGAGTGAAGGTTTACCAAACACTGATATAGCTTAGTGAAACGTATCTACAAGATACACTCATTTTCAATTCATTCAAACAAACTCAACTCTCACGGCTGAGGTACGACGTCGTCACTCGTCGGTCGTGCATGTGTACATACGTATGGCTGTTCGTATGGGCCGCGTCAGTAGGCCGCTTGTCTTCTCGTATTCAAGCTCTCGCCGCAAGTAACCACATTTTTAGTCGATCCGGCTTAGCTCGGTTCGACTATTGGTTGGCCGCTCGCTCGCTCGCTTGCTGGCTGGCTGACTGCCTGGCTGGCTTTTGCTTGTTCGCTCCGCTGTGATGATTGTTTGTTTGTTTTCGTTTTGTGTGCACCGCGCCGCGCCGCTCTGCGCAGAGAGCGTGTTGAGTTTTTGAGTGAATGTGCGCCAGCTGGGTGGGTGAAAACTGCTGGGCATCACTGTGCACCCCACCAACCCACCACACCTGTTCGGCCACCGACCACAGCTCAGAGAACTTTGGCCCGAAACTTTTTGTTTCCCCACTCTTTTTGGGGTTGACCGTGTTTGTTTTTATTCACTTCTTGAGGGTCTTTCTCCTGCGCCGTCACCAGTGGCATAAGAGAGACATTCAGTCTTATGTCAAAATACCCGCTACATGACTGACGTTTAACGCTTTTTTCAATTTTTTTTGCTCCAGCCCCAGCAGCCGGCTTTTGCTCTGGCAGCAGAGGGAAATGGCCGATTGGATGAAAGAGGAAAAAAAAACGATAAAAAGCTGCCGCCAGTTGGTACGAAATCTGGCACAATATTACCATAACCACACAGTGGCTCACACCCACATGCGCAGGTCCACACGCGCTCGCACTCGCACTCGCACCAGAACCCCCAGAGTTTAGTTTACGCGATCTCCGAGAGGTTTTATGTGCCATCCCGTGTGCGGTGAGCCGTAGGGAAAGATCAGAGAAGATCGCCCCGGGACTTGGGGGTATTTATCAACGCAACTTCTTCATTTTGTGGCCATCATAGGCGAGATGCAGACGATGCTCCTGCTGCCTGCAATCGTTGATGGCGCTGTAAAAGTTTAATGAGTCGGTTTTGTCTTAGCTGCAGCCGGCTTGTGACTTGTAACTGATGTTTCAGTTGGAGGGCATTCCATCAAGATCACATTATCCTTTACGATGTGGGTTCTCGTTACTTGTTGTTGTTTGACTCCGACTAGCGGCGACGGGAAGATTTTTATTGGAAGATACTGAATTCCGGTGGTGGAAGCTTGGATTGATGACGTCGAGATGTAATTTGCCGTTGTCATGGATGACTTTCCCCTTGGCTTGATCGCACGGTTGTCATGCGCGCACGATTCCAGGTCTGCAGTCGATTTCTGCACATTTTGGTTGATTTTCTTCGAATCAATGTCGACGACCTTAACAATCAGCCGGGGAATATGAGACGTTTTCCATTTCGTTGAAAATTCGTGTGGCATGCATGGATCGTGTTAGAAGAGGCTGGCTGTCTCCACACACATCACGCGACACCGAGGGCTTTGAGGGGAGGAATGCACATGATCTCAAGTTAGTGAGTTAATAAGTATCCATCTTTACGGAAGCATTTTCTCAGTCAGCAACAGCTGGCAAAAAATGGGGAAACAACGACTGAAATCATGTGAATTGAATTTGAGGAGGAAAATAAATAAAATTAATATTCTACGCCAAGAGCTAAAACGAGGGATAGTGAATTTTGCGTCTATGAGCGTCTTGCAACAGTCGGTTGCAAACAAAAATGAAGTTGATTAAGTGCAAATAGACTCGCATTCCAAAAGTCCCCTACCGTAAAGCATTTTAATGAAGCAATTCTGAATATTTAACAACGACTTCAAACAATTTCAGATAAGTTTATTGAATTCACTACGAACTTCTGCTCAGTACAACACAAATTCTGGTGGTTTGAATCCAAAACTCTTCTTGTCCATGCGCTCCGTAGAATAATAACACTGTACAGTCCGCCATCAACTGCTGCAGAAGTCATCAACGCAAACAGGAGTCGAAAGAGTTGAGGAGTTTGAAATCGAAGCATACCATCTTTTTTCCCGATTCCACAGCCGCATACGACTGCATTCATTGCAAGGAACTATTTGAAGCTATGACCGAACGCGGGATCTCGGTAAAATTGATCCGGTTGTGTGGCACCACACTATGTAGGTAGGTAGGTAAAATGACTACATGACTAATTTGCTTTGAATATCCTGCAAGTGTCCAGTTCCGACCAATTGCGATTTGTATCGTTTTTCTCAATCGTCACCAATCGCGATTTTATTGTTTTCAGTGGGGAGTGGAGTGTCTCCTGATCTGCTGCCACTGGCATAGCAGCCCCCTTTCTTGCTAGTCCCCTTAGAGATAGACGGCAGAGTTTTACCATCTTGGAGTTTATTGATGATGTGTCCAGAGCTTTTATGCCCGCCTGACAGTCTATGTATAGAAGAATAGATCTCCTGTCTATTGGGCTCATTGATAGTCTGATGGCTGCCTTTTGAACAGCTGTTACTTCCGCTTGGAATACACTGCAGTGGTTCGGTAGTTGGATTGCATCGAAGATCTCTGGCAAGCTGGCGTAGATGCCTTCTTCCGATTTTGACCCGTCAGTGTAGATTGCGGCTAGGCTATAGACTTTGTCTTCGTCCCATTCTTCTCTTGTGGGGATTAAAGTCTTGTATTTTATGTCGATGTCCATGAAGGGCGTCAGATAATCTGTATCCTTGGGGGCATTCGTATTTTGTAATATTAAATTGTGCCCTCTTCCGTGGGTCTTATCCCATCTGTTGCCTTCTCTTAGTCTTATGGCTGCATATGTGGCCACAAGCTTGCCATTGGTGTCCATGTAAAGGAGATGCAGTATTATTTCTAGGGCGGCTGTGGGCGTGGTTCTTAGTGCCCCTATTATGCAGATGACACCACACTAACACATTCGGTTCAAGGACTTCCGATCCGTTTGTAACCTGCATCTTCTTCGGTGCGTCTAATGCGGTGCGCTGGGACAGTCGTACTTTGCAAAGTCTGAGTTCACGCATTCGGGCTTATTTTCTGCCTCTGTCAATGGCTTGAAATTCATAGTCTTCGGTATCTTCCTCTGGGTCAACGAAGGTATTAGTCTGTTTTGTGGGTGTTTTCGTATAGTACGACACAGAGATGGGCCATCTAGTGGTTTTTTTTAAATCATAGGTTATTTTGACACTGACAGCTGTTTCCTGCTCGAAATCTTGACAGAATGTCAGTAGCATGCCTCCGCGGAATGAAATGAGTCGCTTTACGCTTGAGCAACGTTGGAAAATATTGAAAACTAATTTTCAAATTTAGTGCTGTGTAGATCAAACAGTGGGAAGAAGTGTTGGCCGAAATGAAGCACCCACCGCAAATGGTGTACTCAAGTTTTTTGCATAAATTTCGTGAGACTGGTATACTTGTGGATGACACTCATGGTCCCCGTCGTCGTACGGTGACGGACAGATGACAATGTGGCTGCTGTGGCAGAGAGTGTGAGACTCAAATTATTAACATCGAAAATAAGGCTGGGAACAACGTTTCGGTCAATGTTGGGCGTTACCGAGCCATCTTAACGGACTTTTTTTCTTACTGAAATTGAAGACATGGATTTAGACGACCTCTGGTTCATGCAGGATTGCACGCCGTACCACACAGCCCAATCGATCTTTTGCTCACCAAATTCCCAAATCGATCGGCCAATCAGTCGGCATCGCTAAGCCACTGGCCCCTCGGAGCTGCGATTTGACCCCTTTAGATCTTTTTTTGTGGGGAACCGTGAAGGACTGATTTTATGCCAACAATCTTGAAACGACTCAAGACTTAAGGCCAATATCACGTCAGTTACAGCCCGAAACCATCATCAAGGTTTTGGAAAATCGGGGTGACAAAATGCGCTACTGCGAACCAAGCCGAGGCAATCACTTGAACGTCGTTGTATTGCATAATTAATGGGAATGTTTGGTCTTAATTATAAGGCCACATAAGATGGCAGAAATCTAGTTTTGTTCATTTTACAGCATTTTTAAAAAGAAACTTGTATTTGGCCCGCCCTGTACATTCAGTTATTTTATGCATGTACCTGTGCAGTTAAGCACTCCTGTACATCCGTAGGGTCAACTTTGGTTGGAAACCTCACTCTATAACGAACGTTCTACTGCAGGCATAAATAGCTATGCGTGCTTTATGAACTCGCTGGTCTACGCGTAGCTGAGTTTGGGATCTAAGGTGATGCCTAGCTACTTAGCGCCTTCTAGGCAGACAGAGAGAGAGAGAGCGGTTGGTCCTTAAGAAGGGCAAGTTGGGTATTTATTGCTTTTTAGAATATGCATCTACCTTCAAGTTATCACTCCACGTAGTACGTAAGACCTTGCTTTCAGATTTCCAGACTTCTACCCCATCCCCTATAATTACCAACGAAAATAATGACCATCGTCTTCGCTCCACACTCAACGCAATGCTGCCCATTGAACTTCCAACGAAACCTCTGATTGTTCAGATTGCCAATTTGTTCGCCACCAATCGACCTTCCCGAACCGCATGCGTTTTTCGTATCAGCCGCACTTGTACTTAAAGAAAAGCCAAACAACAAAAAGAAACACGAAATAACGTGACCCTGACACAAATGGATTAATCTTCAAAACCGTTCATTCAGCGACCACACATGCGTTGCGCATGCACAACCGCTAGCTGCGAATGCTTCTGAAGTCCCTAATTACCATGTCACAGCTCTCGGTGAATCAATCAATGTGCGGACACATTTTGTTCGCGAAACGAAATTCAAATCACACGCGGTTAACTGTGCCAGTCTGTAGCGAGCGTAGAACACTGATAGACTGGTGCCACTGGCATCAAGATACTGGCTGTCAGCGTGCTAGATTTTGACCAGCAGCAGTCGATTGATGGTTGAGGCCAATAATGCATTGAATGCTCAACATATGATTATCGAACGTCGGCACACAATTGGCACTTAGATTGGACACGCTGGCCGGCAATGGTGATGTGCCCTCAAGAGCAGCGTTCAATGAGTTTGATTCGGCAGTGGTTTTTCCTCGACTGACAGCTCTATGTGAGCAGGTGACTGGATCATGTCAACAAATATCGACACAGTTTGCTGAGGTCGCTTCCAATGAAAGACTGATTCAGTCCGACTTCCGACTCTGTGTCATCGACGGCATTGGATGCGGATTCATTGCTGTTTCGTTGTTCGTTATGTAATTAAATTTAAATTAAACTATCTCTGGACACTCGGTTGCATAAGCTCGACTAGTAATAATGCACAACCCACACGCAATCTGTTGTCAATTATAAGTGGTTGTCTTTTTTGTTCCCCAGTCTTTTGTTGCTTCTTTTTTTGTTGACCGGTTAGTCACAACAGTCGAGGTGCGGCTGTGATGCGCATGCTTATGGTCACGACTAAAGTATTTTGCCATTATGTGAGCTTTTTTTGTGTTGTTTAGCTTCCAGCCATCATGTGGATGAGTCTGCAGATAGAAGTGATCCTAATGAATCCTTATTCAACCCTGATTTGAGATTTAGTTGACCATATGTGATTAGACACATGTCTGCTGTTCCTAAAGAGGCAACAGTGTCATCAATCGATGAATGGAGACGTCCTTGTCGCGTTGAAATTTCTGCACAACCTGGCAAGGCATTATTGAATATGATCCGTAAGTAATTGGGTCCGCAAAAGACTAGCAGCATGTTGAATTCACTTCTGTTCTGAATCTCTTCCCCTGTCTTTGCGAGCATCTACATTCCGAGGCGGACTTTGACGTCAATCAACAAACCTTTGCAGCTGGAGCCTCCAGGACACCAAATTGTCCAATAAGTTCTTCGCCACTTATCTATGTGCGTCACCATAACCCCGGAGGGTTCTCTGTTGCGTTGTCCCACAGATTCTACCTGTGGTCTACATGGCACAGTCAACGCAGCGCTTTGGATCCGCAGACGCTTGACTAAACTCATCTCGTTGTAGTCACCACAAAACGAGGTCATCTTCAACCTGTCCACGCCTCTGCTCCGTACAGCAGGACTGGGATGATCAACGTTTTGTAAAACGCCAGTCTGGTTGCATTCTAAGCCAAAAGATACAGTGGTTGGCAAAAGTTAATCGGAGCTTGAAGAATACACTGATGTTCGTATCTCGAAGTAGATGCAGACGAAGTTCTTGACATCCTCGAAGTTACAAGTGCCCATTGTTTCGCTTCGACGGTTTGGACACCCAAGAGGCAGACGACTTTAAATTTGCCAACATTGTTGACAGCTGATTTGACAGTTCCCTGTTGTTTTGAGGCTAGTTTGATTCAGAAATAACGTAGTTTTGACACTATTGTGGGCAAATCTTAAGAGCAACATGGTGCTGCTCCAAAGCCTTAAGAAGTGTGCGTGAATTTATAACAGTGAGGTGAAAAAAAACAATCTGAGGTGAAATGTGATATGCGCATACAGCCTGATGTACTGCGAAGCGTGTGTGTGGGAATTGGACCCACAGATTACGCCAAGTACACAGTGACCACCACATTCGTTCATTAAACGACGAATTTTACCCACTTCCATCTCAATGCTAGCAGATGCTGCATTCACGTCTCGCTGCGTTCTAGCAATCAGGTCAATGTCCTCACTGGACAACGGACTTCTGGATGATCGTGGTTCTAGTGTTGGCCAGTGAGTTTTGCACGATATATTATAAAAAGATGGAGTCACATGACAGCCCGTCACTTGTCAGAGATCTTTTTTGACATTAAGTTTCCTAACGACAGAAATCAGGTACTGTAGAAATAGCCGACGTAACAGCTGATTGTCGATCTATCCATCGGTGAATTTGAGGCACGTTTTGACAGTTATTCGAAGGGACCTTCAGTTCTATGCCAACTCTGAACGGGCAAGTTTGAGAAGCATTTTCTAGACAGTTCTGCTCTTTAAGCATTGTCAGTAACTCAAAAGAGATCGTGACAACTGTTAAAAAATGTTAAGGGGCAAAAGCAGGTAGAAGTCGCCTATCCCTGTACTACTTCATTTCTGGTTGCCAACCTTGGCGTTGCAGCGAGAATTCTCCACGGTCGCATTGGAATGTCAAAGCTGGAATTGGCGGTGGAAGCCTTGTCTCTATGCACGGTATCATTTACGTCCTTGAAAGCGCCGAAAAGGTGGTGATTATCGAACTGTGGTTCTCAGAAACTTGCCAGGATCTGCCCTAATTTGAAAATTTTAATTTTCCCTAGAAAGAAACCACACAAGTAAAGACAATATGTCGGCAAGAGATTTCGGCGATCTATCGGCAGACAAGATCTTTAACGCTGTGTTGGCACGGTCAAAAGGCGCTCGAGATACTCTCAATTCCTCAGTCATGGTTTCAAATTCTCCAGGCCACTCGATTCTCCGCCATCTACACTAATTCATCAGGACTTATGCCCAAGCGCAACTAGGCGAATTTTTGGACTTCGTCCAACCAGCTCGTCCTGGGTCTGCCATGCGGTCGCCTAGCTAATGGAATCGCATACAAGGCACGCCTATGGACAATCACCCCAGTTTCCCAGTCGCCAGGTGTCTCACCGCGTTTCCAGGCCACCTTAATGAAACGCGAGAGCCATAAAACTTCCTCTTTACCCATGGTCTTAAGCAGTTCTGGCCGGATTTCATCCACACCGGCGGATTTGCCAACTTTTAGCGTTTCGATCGCCAAAATGACTTCCTTCACCGTTGGAAAATTCTCCGCCGCACTCAAGACTACGGGTCCGCCATCCTCAGTGTCCTGTTCGAGATTGAGCAGCTCCGAATAGTGTTCCCTCCATCTGCGCAAAATATCTACCTCATTGGAAAGCAACACACCATTCTTGGATTTGACTCCTTCGATGATGTTGAATTTCCTTCCTCTGAGTCGGCGAATGGTTTTCCAGAACACCTTTATCGCAGATCTCTGGTGGCTTGCCAACTTCTCCCCGAACTCCTTCCAGGACTGCTCTTCGATTGCTCGCACCTCAGTGTACCGGTCACGAGAAGCAGAGTCCTCGAAGAGAATCCAGTCTCTGTCTATCCACTTCTTCTCTCGGATGGCTTCTTGAACTGCGGGTGTTTTAAACGCAGTTCTTTTCTCACCACCAGCCGCCACTCCAAGCCGCTGCACTCCACAAACATCAAGTGCAGAGGCAATGTCAAAGACAGCTGTTGAAAACAGTCGCCATTCTTCCTCTAAATGCGATATATTTGCCGTGCAAAATGTTGCTCCATCTCACTGTTTTCTTAAGTTTCTCCCACCATACGCGTATAACCACTCTTGGATTCCGCTTTGGCAGAAGAGGTACTCTATCAGTGAGCTTCAGCGTATACAACACCAGATGATCAGATGATAGTTCAGCCCCTCTCATCAAACGAACGTCACAAACCATCGGTTTCATAGACGATGGTACCACAAAGAGATGTATCAACGGTTTCTGTTGAAGAATCGGACTGTATCCCGTGCGGATGTGGAAAGAAGGTGTTCGCTATGGACATGTCATTGGCACAGCAACAACCCAACAACTTCCCTCCGCTTGCGTTCTGATGAGGATCACAGTTCCTATGAATATAATAAGGAATAATACAAATTTGAATTTTTAATAGAAACAAATAAAGTAGATTCGGCCCACAAGAGAATTTGGAGTACAATTTTTCGAAGAATTTGTCCCCCACTCTGAAATGAGTTTTACATGCCTGCCTTACAGAAATGGCGTCATTAGAGTTATATCCCAGTCTTGGGCGTATATTCCCTTTAGATGATGATTATTGCAGATGTTAGCTAAAGGGTGATTTTTTAAAAACTATACAAAAGTTTTTCAAAAAAAAGCACATAAAATTCAGAAAAATGCATGAAAACTTTATTTGAATCCATAGTACGGTTCATATAATTTAATGTTTGAAGATTATTTCATGCAAATGTTGAGCTTGACTGAGCCTCAAATGGTCCATCCGCTTAGTCCAATTTTGGCATACTCTTTCCAACATTTCGGCCGGTATCTCGCGAATAAATGCTTCAATGTTGTCTTCCAATGCGTCAATTGAAGCGGGCTTGTCTGTATAGACATGCGCTTTAACATAGCCCCACAAAAAATAGTCTAAAGGCGTTAAATCGCACGATCTAGGCGGCCAATTGACCGGTCCCGAACGTGAAATAAAATGTTCACCGAACTCGCCCCTCAATAAGTCCATTGTTGCGCGTGCTGTGTGGCATGTGGCACCGTCTTGTTGAAACCACATGTCATGCAAGTCAAGCTCTTGCATTTTGGGCAAAAAAAAAAATTGGATATCATCTCACGGTAGCGCTCACCATTCACAGTTACGTTACGATTCGCATCATCTTTGAAGAAGTACGGTCCAATTATGCCACCAGCCCATAAACCGCACCAAACTGTGACTTTTTCTGGATGCATTGGTAGCTCTTGCAATGCTTCTGGCTGATATTCACTCGAAAATCGACAATTCTGCTTATTTACGTACCCATTGAGCCAAAAATGAGCTTCGTCGCTGAACACAATTTTTCGGTAAAAAAGTGGATCGCGCGTGCGATGAACTTTCTTAACAAAGCACGCATTTTGATAATAAAATTCAATAATTCGCCAGCGTTGTTCGTTTGTAAGACGATTCATGGTTAAATTATAGACCAAACTGAAGATGTTTGACAGTGAAACAAAACACGAAACGTGCGTCACCTGTTTAAACCAGTGTTGCCAAAAAGATAATAGCTAAAAAATCACCCTTTAGTTGCAAAGATGTGAACTATTTCTCGCATCGCTTTAAGAATTCCAAGCACTTACAGCGTAGGCTGCCATTTACACATACCGAGGACGAAAGGTTGTTCGTAAGCCTGACAGTGCTGTCATCGACGAAGGATTGCATTGATTTAGATGAGCCAGGCAAAAGCTCATTGTCAAACACAAAGTATGGGAGATAAAACTGAGCCCTGGGGCACAGCAGCAAATGGAATTTTCGTGTTCCTCTGCTGCCTTTGTGTTGAGACAAAGCCATGACGGATGCAACAAGGCATTGCCTAGATAAGTACCAGAATTCCCGAGCAAGGGCAAAACTCACAACTGCTAGATGACATTGGCGTCATTAGTTGAGTGAAGCGACTGAAATAAGATACGAAGTATGTGCCGTCTTGTCAAAGGGCAGCTATCCGACTATCAATGAGCCCAATAGACGATAAATCTATTGTTTTATACACAGACTGTCAGGCGGCCATAAAACCACAGGATACCCCATCGATCAACTCCAAGATGGTAAAACTCTGCCGTTACCCAGTGCTGGGTAGCCGGGCACAAGGCTATTTCGACAGTGAAAGAGCTGATGAACTAGCGAGAAAAGGAGCGGGTATACCATTGGCATTAGATCAGGAGACCCCCAACCCCCAAAACAATACCTGGCCATTGCCTCATAGGCAATCAGCCCAGAAGACTTGGAGCACCGTATAAGGAGTTCTGCAAGAGCTGCAGGAATGAAGAAGAGGAAAGTTAGCTCCGAACATGCCATGCACTTGCAGAAACCAGAAGAAAGCTGCTAGGCAAGCATTATTTCTATTGCCTCGAGGATGTGAATAACGTATGTAGATCTAAAGGACATTCTGCAATGTACCAAAGCCTCCAAAAGGCTATGAAAGAAGCCAGAGGAAATCTCATTTGAACAATCAACCCCAAGCAGGGACACAGCACTCAAAGGAGTAAATAGGTAAGTAAGCTGAACGTGACACCACAATGGACCAGCTGGTCTAAGTGAGCATGATTCTCTTGTATTCATGCAGTCACTTCTACCTATCTACCTGTGTGTCAAGTGCCGTATTCACGAAAGAACACAAAGTATCGACATGTTGGACAATCCGCATCTAACTTTATGTTTATTAGGACGGCGTCTACCTCGGCTCCGCGATGAATATTACTCCAAACCGAGATCAAACGCAAAATACATCATGTCTGTCGCTGTTTCTTTGGCCACAAGATGCGATTGAGTAATAGAACCCTTTCGAAGAAGAGCCAAGCTGACGTTATACAAGACATGGATTAGACCAGTCTCGCGCACGGATTTCACCTTCGAGAGAAAAGTTCTACGTGCAGTCCCTGTTACTGTTTGTGCGTTCTATTGGAGAAGGTTCAACCTCGAACTGAAGGGCGAACATGCGTTTAGGGATCCAACATGTTATGTGGATTGGACATGTAGAGCGCATGCACAACTTGGCTGCGGCCGGGTCGATTCCTAACTTGTGGGACAATGCATCAGAGAACGTCCGTGACACAACCGTGGACGCTACCTGGAGAAGCTTGTTGGTTGATGACAAGGTGTTGGTCAAAAGCGAAACTTTGTCACCTAAAAAAGCTGAAGAGGAAATACTCTAAAACAGTAAGTGCTACAAACCAGTCGTATGCCGACTCAACAAAGGACCAACTCAAGGATCTTGTTAAATTATGAATGGCCACGTTCTGCAGAAGTTTCAACGCACAATAGCGTCTCCATTAATCGACTTTTGGACGCCTGTTTATGACCAAATTGATCTCAAATCAGGAATGAAACCGGATTAGTGATCAAATTTCAAACAGTTTTATCCCACAAACACCTACTTCTGGAAACTGTCCCGGGAATGCGTCTCCACGACGTCCCGACGTCACTTTGTTAGGATGTCAAAAGTGTAATTCAAAGAAAACAAACGCGTCACAAATCACGTAATTCACACAGTTCACAACATCGAACGACAAAGTAAAACAAGGTCACTGCATTTATTTCGCTTACCACCTCGCACTTTGTCAACTGCCGTGAAGAGGACAACAATTGGATACCGACCAATTGTCCACATCCGAATCTACACTCGAGATAAGCAGGACATTGGCCATAACACAAACTTTCTCACGCTGTTTACCTGACCGATTTGCTCCTCGCCATCCAGATAAGACCACCATCCCGTCGAGCGTCACAACATAAACGCACATAAAGCCATTCAACCCGAGTCGACTTGGAGTTCTCCAAGAAGCACTGGATTTTCCTTAATGGCTCTTCGCGCAAACCGTCCCGCAACAGAGCGAATTCCCGCCACCAACTCGACTGGAAATTCCGGATTGCAGTGTGTGCAATAAATTTTGCCGAAACTTACATCAAATCAGAATTCAATCGCACTGCTCGCTCGCTGACTGATGGATCCCCGTGTACTAGTGGCCGCCACGCCACCACTTACTATTCACGTCGTCTTCCACTTGCCCATGTGTAGCGAGAGACTGCACTAATTTTCCTGCCCCGTCGCCGAGCGGCCAGAATTCGCAGCGGTGTGTGTAGCGTTAGCTGCAATTCCTTTTCATCTTCCGCTTTGCCATGGCCGCGATAGTGTTTCTCCGAATCGATGGCAATAGAGATACGGGCGCATCATTTACACCAGACCTGGAATTCAGGAGAATGACCTCCAGTAACCCTCCCAAGTTACGTCACCTTCTTGGACATCCGCAAAAAAAAAAAAAACATGCTAATTAGAAGCTCCCAAGGAATTATGTACGACTTCACGGACGACAGTCGCAAAGGGAACTCAAGGAGAACGATCTGCCGGTCAACAAGATCGCCTCCACGTCTTCGATTACCAACGAGAAGGGGGGGGGGGGGGGGGGGGGGAGGCTTACATAACATTCGCATGGCATGCTTCCCGATGGCCGAAGAAAAAGATGCTCGCACGAGACGAGACAAGCGAAGAATCTGGTTACTGTCACGGACGATGTTCTGAGATGATAATCAAGTCGAGGATGAAAAGTACTCCTAGTTCTCCTTGAATGCTGACCGACGACCGACGACCGTCAATGTCAATGGATTGTCGTCATTACAGCGACTGATCTTGAATAGAATTGCCGGCGACGGACAGTCTGATTGTTCAGATAGAAAAGCAGGTTTGGAGGAAGTTGTACATCTTGAAGCGGAATGCGATCATTATGATGGCTCGCAGTTGATTACATCTTGCGCAGACGGTAATCGTGCACGCTGTGGAGAAGAATTCACATGGGGGACGCTGTGTGAACGCCTCGGCAGCGAATAGCACAATTGTGTTACGGTAGTTAATCGTAGCGACCGATGTGGTTACTTAATTTGAATCATGTTTATGTATGAACGCGTTTATTTACATAATTGCAGCACTGATCCTTGCTACTGCGGGGAGGAGAAAACAGTGGTGACATTTGTCCTGCATTTACTGCGCTCCTAAATTCTTTCGTCCCCTTCAGTCTGCCTTCACACCAGAGACGAGGACCATTGATGACATTTTTCCACTATCGTAGGCGCCTTAAAGGAGCTGCGCATTCTTAACCCCCGTGCAGTATCTTTGCATGGATTTCCAAGCCACATATGATAATGTGCACAGAATGAATATTCATTCCCGTACGAAGGGTCCGTGGGCCATCGCAACAGAGGACGCCCGCTTCTGAAGAGCCGCACGCAAATGCATAAGGCTCTAAACCAACTTGGAGTGCGCAACTGGAGTGCGACTGAAGCTGAAGAAGTTTCTTGGATGCGGTATAGAGTCCGCCCCAGACTAGGACTGTTGGTTCTAACAAAAAAGACCGTAGAATTGAAACGACAACTACAACTGGAGAGAAGACACGGAGGGCACAATCTTCTACAAGTCAGTCCAACTGTTGAGTTACGCAGATGACATGGACGTCGTCGCACGGTTGAAGGCGATTGAAGAAGATGCATAACGAACTGGTCTTAAGGTCAATGAGGATATGCTGTCGCCTAAGAAAATTTCCATCACACACCACCTAGGGCAAAACATCACGATCGACAGCCACTACTTTGGAGTAGTGAAGGAATTTGCCTACTTCGGGGCAAACGTGAACTCCACGACCGACATCCTAGTGGTGATCCGACGTAGAATCGCCATTGGCAACCGCTGCTACTTCGGTTTGCCAAAAGAACTGAGCTCAACGCTCCTGACTCGAAGGACCACGATCATGCTCTACAAAACTCTTATTCTGTCAGTCCTGCTATATGGAGCCGAAATTTGCACGTTAAGCAAAACAACAGAGCTGATTCTTGGCAGATTCGAAAGAAAAATTCTGTTGGAAAGGTGGATGGAGGAGAAGACACAACCGCGAGCTGCAAATCCGACGACTGCACTGGCCTGGCCACGTCGAGCGCATGGACACCAATGCTCAAGCTAAGAGGGTCGTTCAATTCTAGCCTCTTGGTTCGAGAAGGAGAGGAAGACCGAACCGCCGGTACAATGACTAAGTTATCGCAGACTCAAGACAGCTTGGCCTAATTGACTGGAATTCAATGCTTCAAAAACTCAAGGCTGTCTGCTGTCACGACGTGATGGCCGTGGCGTTGTGGGTATGTGCGTCGACTCCTACGCACTTGGATCCTGCCTGTCTAGGTTCGATTCCTGGTGCGACAAGAAATACTTTTCACGGCCCCACCTCTTTCGAGTCACTGACAATGCTCAAAGAGTATAACTGTCTAAAAAAATCTTCTCAAACTTGGTCCTTCGAAGTCGGCATAAAACTACAGGTCCCTTCCACTCGCGATAGAACAATAGCACGCACAACACGAGTGGTTGCAGAGAAGCTGGGCCCTGGCCCTCTACGGGCTGTAGCGCCACCCATATTATATTATTATCCGCTCTAAGCTTGAGTACAATGTTCAAATCTGGTCTGGTGCCTCCAAGACCACCCTGCACCTACTAGATAGAGTCCAAAAGCTAGCGATTAGATTTATAGTAGACAACAATATCGGCGACTCATTAGACTCGCTCGAACATCGACGTACCGTGGCTTCGTTTGACTCTGTTTCATCGATATTTTAACTAGACTCAAGTAAGTTAGCCAATTGCATTCCTCCTCTCCATGAATTTACCCGCAATACCCGACTCGCCAGGAGTGCCCATCAGTTTACCATTAAGCCTAAACAGATTCCTCCCCATTGCTGTGGGGTTTAATGTGTACCAGATCGAGCATCGGTCCTCTGACTAAGACCAGTCTTTCTTCGAAGCAGTGGATGTACCAAATGTATGAGAAAAGCTGCCCGTTTAAGGATAGCATCCAATTCTTAAATCTGAGCCTTTCGTTGGACAATATTCCCAGATATTTCGTGTCCTTCGTTTGAGTGATTGCCGTAATGACTGGAAGCGTTATTTTCAATTTGTTGCATCTTCTGACCAACGTCCTACTCCTGCTTCCTCGGATGTCTGCTGCTAGGGGTCGGAGGCACAAGACTACAGACTTGTCACTGTTGATTTGCAGTCCCCACTTGAGGTTGCAGTCCTATCGCTGGTTGATGTCCTGTCCGATTCTTCTTAAGGCTATATTCGGTGATAGGGATGTAGCGTACATTATGGAGTCATCTTTGTGTTCTTTGGTCAGCGATGTAAAGATTGAATAGGGGCGGTCCAATCCTCAATCCTTGTGGCACTCCCGCATTGATTCTCTTCACTGAGGACCCAGCAGTGTTTACCTGGACAAAGAAAATTCTGTTAGTTAGGAAACTATGTATAAGTCTTACCCGATACGTGGAGAATCCAAAACTGAGCAGTTTAAATATGAGTCCCTTGATCCAAACGGTGTCAAAGGCCTTCTCGATGTCCAAGAGACATGCCACTGTTGTTTCCTTTATGTTCAGCCCTCGCTGTATGTCACTATATACGAGCATAATATACGAAAGGCATCTCATCTCACTTTCTACCTCTATACCTTCAGCCCGTGTCGTGTCTTAACCCCGAACACTTAAGGAATTAGTAATCCCTTGCGTAAGCCATTCATCGATCAATGACACTGTGGCCATTATCCAGCTGGGTAGACTGAGGTGGCCAATGGAATGCACTAGTTAGACTTTCGCCTTATCCTTGCTTCATAAATAAAAATATTTCAGTGACGCCCAATAATCTAAAGTATGAACGTTTCAGTAATAATTCCCGTGGCAGTCGGTCATTTAACGCTTAAACTACGACTAGTAAAAAACCCAAATGATTGTGATTGATAAAAATTAATAAAGAAGAAAATTGTTTAATGTAACATGGGCCTTAATATTGAAATGACAATATGTCAAAAGTTGCAAGGTTATGTTCGCCACCATTTTCTGTCACTCAGATTCTTGACCAGAAATAAGAGAGCAAGGAGATATCCAACTTCTACCTCTCTTGCCCCTTGATTTCATCTGACAGCGTTTTTTATACGCTTTTTCTTCCCTGTCTGTGAATACATGTGAGCTCTTACGAACAGCTGGTAAACAGCTGACACTCTTCCCCAACCGTAGTATTAGGGTGAATTAGAGTTCTTATTTTAAAATTCGCTCGTTACTGAACTTTTTTCAAATTTTGGTGTTAAATTTTCAACACAGAAAGGAGGGGTAAGCAAACTAACAAAGCGTATGTTCATGAAGCAGATTTATTAAACTTCCATTTGTGGGAATTACTATCTGAAGCACTAGGATAAAATTAATGAATACTTTACTTAATGTACATATTTATTTCTGCACATGTATGAATAATACATATAAAATGCATTCACGCGAAACTTGTGTAAAAGTACTATTAATAATAATATTGAAAAATTTGCATGAATCATTAAAAAAAATAACTTTTTTGGTCATTTTAGTTTTTTTAAAGAAATGTGATGGAAGTTTATTCCAAATTTTGACAACCATTTTCATGAGTTAGTTTTAGTTGCATTATTTAGACATTTTTCTGAACAATTATGAAATTTAAATTCATGAGTTTTCACAATTCATGAATGATATACAACTGCAAACTGATCGCCTATATATTACTTTGAAGAATTAAATTGATTCAAAATATTCCTGTAAATAGATTTACATGTATTATTTAAATAGCATTACATTTTTATTCACCCAAGTATTATATGTGCTCTTAAAAATATGAGTCACCTTTTGAACACCCTCCGAACAAAAGTACATGAGATTGGGCAAATACATGAATCTGCCGACGATTTCCCACAAAATCCACGAATCTGCCGTCATTATCCCACAAAATCCACGAATCGGCCGCCATATTGTGGTGGATCCATGGTTTTTGTAAGAGTATGTGTGATATACAAGAGAGTTCCACTACTCTCACATTTCTCTCCGGTGTGGACTAGGGGAAATTCTCGCCGAAGTTGGATATCTCCTTGCTCTCTTATTTCTGTTCTTGACTGGCAACACGTTTTCTTTCCAACAAGTGCACTCGGTTCGACGGTGAATTTCGATTTGTTGTCGTTTGTGTGTCGATTAGTTTTCGCCCAAATTCTCCTGCCATGGATGGTGTCAGTCTCTTCAATGAATTCCTAGCAATTCACAAGCCTCAATTGCAGGCATCCAATGTACCCCAGCACTTGTGGGAATCTATTTTCCACAAAATCACCACGGACAACTTCGATGCAGGCCTTGCCCTCTCGCTGATGCTTATTGATTACTCCGACGTGGAACGCGACGAAACTAGTCCGATATTTGCCGTCTGTGTTTCCAAGTCGGATGGTCTGACGGCTGATGATCCTGATGCAGTTTATCTGATCGATCATGCTTGGACATTTCGCACGAACATCGCCCGTCAGCAACTGGAAACCATGCCGAATCTGGCCGAGCGTATGTCGGCTATTACCGGCATTGATTTGGAGGATCCCGACAGAGTTGAGAAGATCCTGCGTGCAATGTGGAAATACTGCCAGGCTTATTCAATTTCCACCGAGGGAATCTCCGCCGAAGACCGTGTTCCGATTTGGTACATTATGGACGAAGTTGGCTCCGCAGTGAATCACTCAGACGACCCGAATTTCAGGATTGTGCCCTTCTTGTATTTAAATACGCAAACTACTTACAGTTTGCTGTTTCCCATTAGAGACGTGGAAGAGGGCGAACAAGTGACCAGGGACTTCGCGGAGTATGTTGCAAAGGATGTACCTGTGCGAGATGCGGTCTTATTGCCCTGGAGGTATACTGATTTGCGAGAACACAGTTTTCTCCAGTCGGAACCTGATGTGGAGTACTTCACGTCCGGCCATACGCCCGAAACACTGCCGGAAGATTCCGTTGACGAGCCCGTGGTCAACAGGAATGACCCGATTAAAGTGTACTCTGAATACGATGTCTTGACGGCCAACTTAAGCTCGCCCTACTTCGAGATTGTGGATAACGCAGCTGACGCTGACGTCCTGTGGCTTACTCATCATTTTAAGGACTTCGCTGAGCTTGCCAGAGACACGCCGAACACATTTGTGAATCAGTTCCCGTATGAGTACATTCTCACTGTGAAGGATCTTCTCAGTGTTGTTTGCAGGCGTGGCAACAAAACACACCACGATCCGGAGACCTTGGAAACGCAGCCCGCTTGGCTGCCTACGACATACAACCTTAAGACGGAACTGCTGGAGTTCGCCTCGTACTTTCAGCACCGAGAGGAGAAAGGACTCGACAATCACTGGATCGTCAAACCCTGGAATCTGGCCAGGTCACTGGATACATACATAACTGACAACATAGCCCAGATTATGCGCCTACCGGCAACAGGTCCGCGGATCGCTCAGAAGTACATCGAACGTCCGCTGCTGTTCCATCGCGCCGAATTGGAGGCGCGAGTAAAGTTTGACGTGCGCTATGTCGTACTTCTTAAGAGCGTGTGCCCCTTGGAGGCGTATGTTCACCGGAAATTCTATCTTCGCTTTGCCAACAAACCGTTCTCGCTTGATCACTTCGATGACTATGAGAAGCACTTCACCGTGATGAATTACACCGACGAGGCTGAACTGAGGCACATCAAATGCGACGATTTCCTCGGCCTTTGGGCTGAGCAATACCCGAACAACTCGTGGACGGATATCGAGGATAAAATTTGTGAAATGCTGCATGAAGTGTTAATCTGTGCCAGCTGCCGAAAGGCTCCGTTGGGTATCGCGCCGTTTGCACAGGCGAGAGCCTTGTACGCCGCTGACATCATGTTGTCCTGGACCGGTGGAGATGAAGTTGACATTCAACCGAAGCTCTTGGAAGTTAACTTCACTCCGGACTGTCAGAGGGCTTGTGACTACTATCCGGAGTTTTATAATGATATTTTTAAGCTGCTGTTCTTGAATGAACACGACGATGAGGTGTTTAGACGCTTGACCAAGAGCTAAGGACGCAAATAAATGAGAAGTCATGTGAATGGAACTGGTTGTTTTGATTACTTCTACGCCGTCTGGTTTTAGGTTGGGATGTTGTCTTTATTTATCGCGATTCAGAAGTGAGTTCTCGCCATCTGTGGCTGGGGATTGGAGGAACAGTGCGTTTTTCTGTCACAGCTGTCTATGCTTGCTTCTGCAGGCTCTTTAGGGCTTAGCGCGGTCCAAACGATATGCTTACTTTACTTACTTATCGGGTGTCATGCTCGATTCCAAACTCATCTGGCAGGCGAACACGGAGGACCGTCAAAAGAAGTCGTATGTGGCGTTTTATGCGTGCAAACGTGCCTTAAAAAAAAAACTTGGTGTCTCAAACCACTCTTGTCCTGACCTACGGTTCTCTGGTACGGTGGAAGGCTCTGGAGAAGAAATGTCCCCTAAGGCAGCTGACAAAAGTACAAAAATCGGCCTGCCTAGGTATAACAGGTTGTCTCAGGACAACACCATCGATGGAGGAAAAGTCCTCCATCCTCTCGACTTATTCTGTAGAAATGGTGCAGCCTCATCGTCCCAGTGGCTCAGAGAGGCGGAATTCTGGAAGGAAAAACCATACGGTCATGCTTCAATATTAAAGGATGGACAGCGGCACAACCAAACGGACTACCTGCCACCAGAGAAGACCCTCCACACACGTTTCCCAGAATAGCAAGAACAACTGGTAGCAGATGAAGCTGGCTTTTCGTTGTTCACTGACGGCTGAAAAACGAGTGCGAATACAGGCGCAGGGATCTCCTATGGCCTATTTGAAAAATCCATGCCATTAAAAGACAAGTGCAGAGTCTTCCAGGCTGAAGTGTCTGCGATACACGAAGCAGCACTCGAGCTGAGAGAACCCAACAGAATTGTCTCTATTTTCCCCGACAGCCAAGCGGCGACAAAAGCCATATCATCGGACACCTTGACGTTGAATCTTGGCAGGTTATGCAGACAAAGCGTCGGCGAGATAGCTTTGGGGAACACGGTGACGCTACGTTGGGTTGCAGGACATACTGTTTTTGGATGCCAATCCAAGGAAACGAATCTGAGTTTGGAGAATCCCAGACGATCCCTTACGCGCTCACGCATCTTAACTCTGTAGGAAGAAAACTGGAAGACGAAGCCCAGGATAGATTAAAAACTAAATGGCTCAGTCTGGATATTGGAGCAATAGCGAGGGTCGACGCTGAATGAAAAGAGATCAACATCACTGATCAGCTTCAGTCGAAAAAAATGTGCGGAAGCTAATAGGAGTCCTTACCGTACACTGTCCCATAGGCACGCATGCATCGTAACCACACAACGACATTTGCAGAAGCTGAGCAGAGATGAGGAAGAAATAGAATCTACCCCACATTTCATATGCGAATACCTAGCCCTAGCAAGAAGAAGAAAAACCAATTCCTGGCGAAAGCACTTCTGTGCAGAGCTGGATGGCCTGTGCGGTGTAGAGTTGAAACAACTCCCGAAGTTCTCAAATGAAGCAGCATGGTTTTAGCAAAAATAAATGAAGGTCTCATGGTAGCAGTAGAGCATTGCCTATTAAGGGCGCAATGGACCCGTCTTGTTGTTCTAAGTGAGCCACGGCCATAAGAGCACCCATATACGCACCTACCTACTTACGTATCAGGCCAACGACCCTTGGAGTGTCTGAGCCTAAGCCTTCCATCGCTGTCGTGGGCATGCTGCTTCCAGTCATCAAGGGCAAGCTGTCTTGAGTCTGCGCTGACTTAGTCTTTGTACCGGCGGTTCGGTCTTCCTCTTCTTCTCGAACCAGGAGGCTCGGATTCGACGACCCTCTTAGCTGGAGCATTGGTGTCCATGCGATCGATGTTGCCAAGCCAGTACAGTCGTCGGATTTTTGTCTTTCGGACTACGTCCATATTTTGGTGCAGCTAGTGGTTGTGTCTTCTCCGCCATTCACCTTTCCAACAGAATCGTTCTTTCGAATCCGCCAAGAATCAGCGCTGCTGTTTTGCTTATCGTCCAGCTTTCGGCTCCATATAGCAGGACTAACAGAATAAGAGTTTTGTAGAGCATGATAGTGGTCCTTCAAGTCAGGAGCTTTGAGCCCAGTTGTTTTGACAAACCGAAGTAGCACCGATTACCAAGGGCGATTCTACTGTGATGCCGTTTGTGGAGTTCACGTTTGCCCCGAGGTAGACAAACTCCTTCACTACCCCAAAGTAGTCGATTGTGATGTTTTGTCCCAGATGGGGTTTGCCGGAACGTTTCTGACAGCCTCATTGACCTTAAGACCAGCTCGTTTCGTCTCTTCTTCAATCGCGCGACGACGTCCATGTCATTTGCATAACCCAACAGTTGGACTGACGGTAGAAGATAGTGCATTCCGTGTTCACATCCACCCGCCGCACTATCTTCCCCAGTACCAGATTGAAGATATCACACGACAGAGCATCTTCTTGCCGAAATCCGGTACAGGTTTCAAACGACTCGGAGGATACACGATGCATCGCATGTGTGATAGCGTGGTGCGACACAACTGGATCAGTTTTCCCGGGATCCCGAATTTGGCCATCGCATCAAAGAGCTCCTTGCGATGAATGCCGTCGTATGCGGCTTCAAAATGGATGAAGAGATGGTGCGATTAGAAACTCGCTGGTCTTCTCCACGATTTCCCTTAGTGTGAACATTTGGTCTATAGACGGTTTTTCGAGCCGGAAGCTGCACTGGTACGTGCCGATTAGTGCGGTGCAAAACGGCTTTAGACGTTCACACAGTACGCTGGACTGGATCTTGTAGGCGACCTTGAGCAGGGTTCTATCTCTGTGTAGGGATACACCACCTTTTTGTTGCAAAAGGAAGGATCGCCTCTTCTGTGGATGGAGCGCATATGGAGCTGATATCCCAGGTGTCGGACATGCTTTCGTCTTCCCAAACTCTGCAGATGATCTGGTGCATGCCTCCCAGCAGAACATCGTCACCGGCCTTGAAGAGCTCTGCTTTTATGAATATAGTGCTGCTCTACATCCTGCTGGAATGCACAGTCCACTCCCGCTCAAGTTGACGACGAGAGTAGCATAAAATCGAAAGAAAACAACTTGATTTCTATCAAAAAACCAAAAAAAAGCTCTGTAATACGAAATATATTTTCACAAATTACAGCTGTAGAAAAGTGTAGAAAATATCACGTTTTTACAATCCCTTAAGTGAGTACGACGGAATGTATGCGACTCCATGCGTGCAATGAAGAGTGGACGAGTCAAGCTACTTAGCCTTTTTCTTCTTCTCTGCAGTGGCCACCTTTTTCGATGTCAGGCACTTGCAAACCAGCAGCAGCATGGCAGCGACTGCGATGCCAACAATTCCGTATGTTAGGATGAAGGGGTTGTCCGAGAACAGCTTCAAGTTGTCACTGATGAAGTCGTTCCTAGGAGACAAACACACAACATAAATCCCTGGCCCCACATGGAGACCAATCATGTTTACTTACACAGCATTTGGAATTGGCGGAACAACCTCTGGTTTCGTCTTCTGTAAATGGATATTCTGAGCGAATTCAATGAAACTCTTCGGGGTGTAGTCCTTCTGCCTGTATCGGTAGTATTTTCCCTGACGAATGCTGAAAGAAAGGAAATAAATGTTCGAAATGTTCTCCCAACAGCCACGTCATTACGTACAACAAGAATTCTGGTGACTCTTTGACTTTCAATCGCTTTGCGGTCGCAATTCCATATTCCAAGCGATTGATTCGGGCAACGTTCAGTTGTCGCTTCAACACGGCCCCAACGGCTTCCCACACGGCGTACAATCGCTGGCAGATCACACAGTCGTTTGAATAGCTGCAAACAATTAACAAGTTAACTACGCTCGAAGAGGAAATTTTCTTCAAATCATTTGACTAACAAGAAAATAAACCAATCGCCGGTAGTGGAACCAGTTGACGCCTGTGTGAGGTGCTCAAAGCTCTTATCGGACAATTCTTTAACCGCTGGATCGCGATTCTCGCCGAACATATGAAGAATGTCGTCCTCGGTTATCGGTCCATGATACAGAAGTGGACTACCGCGCCGGAAGTAAACCAAAGCCGGTTCCCTGCTGGGATTATATATACCCGTCATATGACTGTTGAACGCTTTAACCACAACAGCCTGCAGTTGCTCCTTTAAGTCATCCTGAATGTTCTCCAAAACCGCCTCAATCTCGTTGCATTCGTCACAGTTTGGCTTAGCTAAAGAAAATCAATGGAGCGTGCTTTAATACGACGTGGATAAAAAAAACTAAGTCGTACGGTCAAATACTTACAAAATAAAGCGATGACGTTGTCTTCACCTGTGATCAAGTGCACAAGGTCGGTGTCGTCCACACCTTCGATTTGTGCCGAATACGTGCACCCACTGAGGACACTTAATGCAATTATCAAATGTATGGATTTCATTATTATTTCTCTCATTTATCAAACGCACAAAAGCTGAATTTAATAAATCTAGAATTGAGAGAATGAATACAACTTTCGAGCAGCTCTTTGCAGTGACCGGCTGAATCAACAAGTGGGAGTTTTTTTTTTTGTTGACGTTTGTCAAATTGTGCACACGCGAATGGAGACTACAGGGTGTATACATTTTGTGGAAAGGTGTTACATTGCAGTAAGGTCGCGTGATATAATTGCAAGAAAGTATCGCATTGATTATTTTACGAATTCTGTCTGAAACACAATCATGCGTTGCTGTTGACGACTTTGTGATAGAAACGGAGTGCGTCAAGCGCTGAAATGTCAACTCAATATATCAGCTATTTGCATTATTCCTAAATTCCACTGATTTCAAATCACTTTTGTCGTTAAATTGATTTTAATCTCTCATCTGTTTTCATTTCTCAAATGTCAGTTGACTGTCAATTTGTAAGAAAAATCCTGGTTGAACGCATGTCTATCTCAAAAATATCGAACATGTTGGGTGCGTTGGTCTCATGATACATTAGATATATCATGTGACATGGCACTAGAATCCTCTCATTCCTCTAATTTTTTTTTGCAAATATAGCACGACGCAGAATTTTGTTCATGGCCATTGAAATGCGTTGAAAGACGTGGTGCTCTCGGAGTAGAAAAAAAAATACCCAACGTGACATATTTTTCTCCGCCAAACAGTTTAGGTGTTTCGATTCTACAAATATGAGAACCTAGAAAGCCAAAATTTGGTTGACATTTGACGATCTGTTACGTTTTACCGTTAGCTCAAAGTTGGGACTTTTCTTAAGGCAAATTTGGTGTTGGATATTTCCTAAAATGAGGTACTTTGGAACCTAAATTTCCATTTGTTTTAAAGCACGTAGATTTTGCCTTCAAACTGCATCAACAGTGTTAACTTTTTTAGACCAGGCTTTTAATTAAAGCCACATTTTGGAGGAGGGCATTTCAATGATTGATGGAACGTAACAGAAATGCTCCATCCAAGAGGCTGTAACGGCAACAGTACATCGAATTATGTTCCACGGAGCAGAACTTGACTGACAAGTACGGACCAATTATTCCATCTGCCCATCAAGCACACAAAACAGGCAGTTGTTGTGGATGTAATGGTGTCTCAACATTCCCCTGGGGGTTGTCGTCACTTCAAAAAAGGCAGTTTTGTTCATCGACGTACCCATTCAACCAAAAGTGAGCATGGCGGAAATGGACGTAGTACGCGATACGTATTTCGAACAAAACCGTGATTTTCGAAGTAAATTTGCACAATTTGGAAGCATTGTTCAGCCGTCGGTCCATTCATGCTGAAAGGCCAAGCCAAACTAAAAATAAATCACTTGACAGCTGACAAAATGGCCGCCATTTAAAATAGTGTTGCCAACTTAACCTCTAAAAAAGAAAAACACCCTTTACAAGTCATATTTGGAAAACACTTATTTTTTATTTTTAATACTTTCTACACACAATCATTGTTCACTCTGCCGATTTTGTATTTACATTCCGCATAGACACTTCAATCACACTCAACAGCAGTCTTTTAAAAATAGTATGTACTCGTTTGACAAAATCATCGTTTAGAAATACGTAGAGATAAAAAGAAACATTTAAAAGTTTTAAAAATCAAATGCAAATAGCACAAATGCCACAGTTGTCTGCCCCATCTGATGCATGCGCACCACAGCATCTAGACGAGGTTCACCACGTCCACATATCAAGCAACCTGAACGTATCGCCGGTAGTCCATGTAGCTTCTTCGTCGGAAATAAACGGAGGCAACATAGATGAGCAGGAGGAGGACCACAATGATAGCCACAAGAATAGCTGCAAAGAGATTCAACAAAATGCACATTACATGTCTGATTTGAAGAAGAAAGCAAAACTGTACTGTACCCATGGCATTGCCCAAGTTAGCCTCCTCGTATGTCATTGATAGCATTGACAGTTTACACTCAGCCACCCAGTCTTCGGGCAGTATATCCTTGTACAGGCTATACATTTGTGAAAGCGGACACGAAACACCACAGCCGGGTATTTCCATCGGCTTGGGTTCGTCCAGTGAGTTCTTATAAAATATGGAGACGTAGGGCCGATTTTGGTCATCAATTCGTAGTTCTAACAGCACACATGACGCGTACGGAGGACTGTGATACTGCATCAAAGATTGGTGTTAAAAAAACTGGAAACATTTGGGAAAAAAAAGCTGCACTTTTACCTCGAAGAGCTTCAACGTATTCAAAACGTCCGCAATTGTGGTGTCGTGAGCACTGTAGATCCAAAGCGAACGGTTTGGTTTCAATTTATTCTTCGCCTTGTCTGTGAATCTCTTCAGAATCTCCTTGATCAGTGGACCTGTCTTCAAGCGAGCCATCGGTCTTGTGTATGTGAACAAGGCAAAGGAAAAATCGGAAATATATGTCATGTCAGAGCTGGGATACACCTTCTTCGTCCATTCGGGTAGTCTGTGGAGAAAACGAATGAAAATTAGTGAACGTTTACAAAGCTGGCAACTGGCTCACGTCTTATTGTAAATATTTTCAATGAAAAATGTGTTGTTTATCCGTTGTACACCTTCGAGTGTGTCCACAGTCGAGCCCGACCACTTTGTTAAATACTCATACAGATATGCATAGCGTTCGTCCATTTCCTGAAACTCGGGCGAATTCTTCATCGCCGAGTATGCGTACTCGTAGGCGGGGCATGGCTCTTTAGCTGATAAGATCTGCAAGGAAGATGGGTTAATACGAAAACTGGAAGAACAAACCGTTGTGGTCTTACGCGATCAAGCTTCTCGGGGACTGTGTGCACGGGTATCGGTTGCCAGGCAACATTGGAGTCCCACACATCTTTGCCCTCCGGTGGATAGAGTCCAGCTAAATTCGACAAAGCACTCATAAGTGTGCGATCGACGTCAGTTGAACGCACGTACACTTCGTTCCTCGAATACGTCTTGTTGATGATGGAGTCGTAACGATTTCGCAACCATTTTCCCAACTCCAAGTGCTGTGCTTTACCCGTCTGCAAATAAAATGTGATAAATTGTATTAGGGGACATGATTGCAAGTTCCAATACGTAGATCGATAAAATATTTCGATTCAATTTGATGGTGTGCTTTGGGCAATCTGAAAGTGTTTGTTGCTTAAACCGTCGGAGAGCTACGTGTGCTGAATCGGCGGCATAGTAATATTCAATTAACCTAGCCGTCGCGTTACGATTGTACGCTTAAATGAAGATTTTGAAACACATCTCAGCACGCCAATGGGCTGCTCAAACGGAGTGAACGTTTGAAATTGAGTGTAAGTTGGATTTGTTTTGCAATGAGACACGTGCTGACTTTCAATCAACATGACGATCATAGCTTTCATCCCTCTCCTAAAATACGCGAAACACCATCCAGTTTATGAAAGCCAGATCTGGATGAGATGATGGTTCAGACAAACTTGTCAAGAATGGTGGAGCGTTATCGTCATCCTCTAACTCGCATGATCCACTAAAGGGTCGCGGAGGCAAAAAACGCACAAGGGTCACATGATCTCCAGATCGCTGGATCCTCCGCCATCGGCTCTAACTCATCAGGAGTTATGGCCAAGTGCAACCAGGCGAATTTTTGGAATCGGTCCAAACACCTAGTCATAAGTCTGCCAAGTGGTCGCCTAACCGAAGGAGTCGCATTCAAGACACATTTTGGAAGTCGTGACGAAGAGAGTCTGGGACGAAATTCGCTACACAAAGTAAGCGCATTGAGTCTAACTGCAATCGAACCGAATCTTTGACTCCGAGCCTGTGGGACAACGCTACAGAGGACGTCCAGGCAGAAGGTGGCGCACACAAATAGAGGGGGACCTAAGCCGGTGAAACTGGATACAGGTGGCGAGAAATCGTGCTGTCTAGAGAGGCATGTTGGGTGAGGCGAAGATCCACCTCGGACTGTCGAGCCCTAAGAATAAGATCCGAACTGTAAAGCGGAACGCTACCTGCCTTCCGAATATGCCTTACAATGGAGGGAGGTAAATAACTTGTTGCGGAGATGACTTGATTTTTTCGACCAGACCGAACTCAGACCCGAATAGGTGTGAACTCTCTCAGAGACATCCATACAGGGCCAAGTCTGCTTCGAAATGAGATGTCGGTCTCCTCGAAATGAGATGGACAGGTCTAGGCGACTTCCGAAGGCAGACGAGCGGGTACCTCATCTATAGCGGCAACGATCTCGGACGATGACGAGAACAAAGATATTTCCTACTACCAGCTTGAGGAGTGTCTGATGTCCTCCCCGAAGGGCCACTTAAAATTATGTTCGAAGATTACAATGCCAAGGTAAGCGAGCACGATGACCTGCGGGCCTTTACTGGCTTTCACAGCCTGCATGATGAAAGTAGCGACAATGGAAAATGCTCTACGCAACACCTGTTGGTCGGCGGCACCAGATTCTCTCACAATGACATTCACAATACATGGCAATCCCCAGAAGGAGTGACACGAAACCAGGTCGATACCATACTCTGATAAGTAGAAAATTCCTCATATCTCTACACGACGTGAAAACCATCCTATGAGCTGGCATTTACAGTGATCACCAACTGCTGCTTGTAATCGTGAAGCTCCATCTAAAAAAGTCCTACCACCAGACCAAAACAAAGAAACGCTACGACACCCAGCGGTCTGTTGTTTCCCAGGAAACAAGTCCTCACAACCCCTCATGGCGCCGACTGAACGCCGAATCCCCGACAGCTTGAAAGAAGATGTCATTGTCAACATTTCCAAAAAAGGAAACTTGAGCGAGTGCATCAACACGATTAGGATGGTCGTCGAACAATCGGCTGAATGAAACTCCTCCATATTTATACTGTTCGTCGATTTCGAGAGAGCCATCGACATGGTCCGACGAGAAGCCATCTGCAACGCCTTGGACGCCATTGGAATACCGCCATCAATGATAGGTGGCATCCAGCAGCTATACCGTGATTTATTTTTAGTTTGGCTTGGCATTTCAACATGAATAGACTGACGCCTGAACAACGCTTCCAAATTCACAAGCTCCTGGTGGGGGTAGAGAAGTTGACATGGTCAGATAAGTCTTTTCAACATCTGTCGATGGGTCTTTAGTTCTCCGCCGCACCGTTCTCGAGATATGCCCGATTTAGTGAAATAAGTGCAAATTTATTTAGAAAATCATGGTTCTGTTCGAAATACGTATCGCTTCCACGTCCATTTCCACCTGAGCACTGTTGGTTGAATAAATGCGCCAATAAACAAAACTGCCGTATTTGGAGTGATGATAATCCTCAAGTGTATGTTGAGACACCGTTACATCCACAAAAACTGACTGTTTGGTGTGCTTGATGGACAGGTGGAATAATTGGTCCGTACTTCTTTAAAAAACGATGCTGGCCAGAACTTTACAGTCAATGGTAACCGCTATAGAGCCATGATTACTGACTTTTTCGTTCATCAATTGAACAACCATGATGTGCAGCAGCTGTGGTTTCAACAAGACGGCGCAACATGCCACACAGCTCGTGCCACAATTGTGGGAATATGTGAAGTCGCTAGTCTACGCCGATAAGCCCGAAACGATTGACCACTTGGAGGACAACATTCTCCGCGTTATTGCCGATATACGACCACGAATGTTGGAAAACTTCATCGAATATTAGACCTACAGATTCGACTACGTCCGAGCCAGCCGCGGCGGCCATATGCCGGAAATCATATTTAAATTATAATGCCAGAAGATTATCTTTCGAATAAAGTAAATTTCATGTCAATTTAAAAACACCATCTTTCTTTTATTCCATTTCAAAGTTCTGTACCTCTAAAAAAACACCCTTTTTAAAGATTAAATATATGCATATACGCATGTGCAGTGCGTCTTCTGTGTCTCCTCCGTGTAGTATTTAGACTTCCACTAACGAATACCTATCTGTGCAGACGATCAAGAAGATCGCAGTGGACAGTTGATAAGCGCAGAGTTGTCCTACCGACCTGTCCATTAGGCACCATCAACGATTAAAGCTTCCTATCGCTATCGCAAGTCAGTTCACCACACTTCGACTGCGTAGATAAAGACGGCCTGAATATTGGTGCGAACAATCCGCGTCTGTAATCCCCGTTCGCATTCAACTCGCATTCACTCAGCTGCATGCTTTGCTGATGCACTTCTGGATGTTTAGCTTAGACCAAAACATGTTGCTTGCACTATGTACTCACAGTAAAAGAAATGCATTTCTAATCGTCCACCTCCTACACATGTGTGCGCAGATAAGAATGAAAAACATATATTTGTTTACAAACTGAATCTTATTAGCTAATCTAACGAACTTTACACTCCCGAGGTTCTCTGTTTTTGTTGAAAGTCTATGCATTGTGAAAAGATGAGAAGTCAACAAACTGAAGAGTATGAATGTGCTTCTGTGAAACGTGAGCTGTCGACGACTTGATTACTGGCTTTGAGAATGATTTGCAAATGAGTAAATGGAACACTTGCGATAAGCTTGAAAAAAGAATACGTAACCTTAACAGACATGTGCAATTATTCAAATGGCGCACGATTGTAAAGTGATCGGAGTCGCTATCGAATGGACCATTTAATCGGTTTGAATACAAAATAAACAGTAGAACCTTTATTTTGACACAGTTTCGAAAGGACCTAATCAAACGTCTTCGAAACCATAAGGCGGATCGAATTGACTGTCGCGTCATTTTCTGCGACCCACTTAGACTTCAGTGATGTCACTAAACCGGAGCTTCGACTCGACAACTACTCGACTGCCATGAGCCCTAACCCTTTAAACAGCAAGCGTGCAGTAGCTTCAAACCTTTGGTTTTCTAAAAGGAATCCAACATGTATCGTTGCACTTAAATATAGATTTCTATTTCTAATAGATATTCTAGAAAAATGTGGGCATCAAAAACACCGCTAAGCTCTGATTGTGACATTTTAGGAGGCTATAGGCGGTAGGTTGGGTTAGGTCAGTGGGTAGACCCGCCGAGGCACGTACTGGACCCATTGTGATGCCCATCGGATTCATAGGGCCCATACACGACACAGACACGTCGCTCCAGACCATTCTATTTTGCTGTTGTGAGTGGTCTGTTGCGACATGCCGGCTTCAGAATACCATCGGCGCTATTGAATGTTAAAATATAAAAATATTGTGGTTGGTTTTGCTGACAGTTTTCCGTGATGAAAGACATTATTTCACTGGCTAGCCATGTCGTCAAGATCATCCAATACTCCCAACTGAGCCTGCCTTCGTCGTTGCTATGGTCAGAGATCTCGTAGATGAGGCGAGGCCTACTCCCTAGATATGTGCTTATCACCTTCTTAGGGGTCTTAACATAGAACATCGCTCTTGTGAACACTGGTCGCAACAACGTATGGTACAAGTCTGCCATGTTGTCAACCGTGCTGTCCAGCACACATTTATTATAAAAGATACACGCCTATGATCGAAATATATGAAAACTTGTTGACTTTATTTGATTCAGCGCCAGTTTTCGAAGTAGATTAGCGATCTACGCGACTTCCTCCCGTGTTAATATGTTGGGCTAGCAGTGAAACAAATGTTTGTGGGACTGCGGAACTTCTCGGAGTTGCAATGCCTTTCTGTGCTAAATTTATCAACCTTTAACCTTAACAACGGCATACGATCAAAGCTCTGCATGTCCGATACCGTTTGATCCCCGCACTCAATGGTTAGTACATGGCGTGGCTCCCCCACACTCTCATAATGGCTCACGAGGGCATTGACGGGTTGCTCGTAACTCCTTCGGACTAAGTCCGACCGGCTGCCAAGCTGGCAAATTGCCACCATTCAAGCCTGGCTCCAAATGGGGTACAACCGTCCAGCCACTCTAAGAATGATACTCGAGAAGGCTTGGGAGTATGCCAAACCGATCTACAGTTGTTTTGTTTTGGTTTGAAGAAGGCATACGACCGAGTTACTCGAGGTAAACTCTCCAGTGTTCTGCAGGAGTAGTGTTGAGGGTCCTCTTTTGAAGGCTATTCAGTCTCTATACACAATCTGTAGTAGCTGTGTTCGGGATAAATCGGCTAAATCAACACCTTTCACCGTGGACTAACTCTCTTCAAACCTAACTCAATTTGAACCATAGAAAGATACACAATCGAGCAACGCGTTAAAGTTATTCAAGAAATGGCAACAGTGGATGATCAGTTTACGAAGAAAATCATCTTCAGTGATGAGGCACATTTTCACATCAGTGGATTCATCAATAAGCAGAATTGCCGCATTTGGGAGAATGATAATCCAAGAGTGATTGTCGAAAAACTAATGCACCCACAAAGAGTGACTGTTTGGTGCGGTTTATGGGCTGGCGGCATCATCGGGCCGTATTTTTTCGAAAATGAAGCCGGTCAGGCAGTTACTGTGAATGGTGTTCGCTATCGTGAAATGATAACGAACTTTTTATGGCCCGAATTGGAAGATATGAATGTGGACGATATGTGGTTTCAACAGGACGGTGCCACTTGCCACACAGCTAACGAAACAATGTCTCTTTTGCGCGACAAATTCAATGGCCGTGTTATCTCACGTGATGGCGATGTCAATTGGCCGCCAAGATCATGTGATTTGACACCGTTGGATTTTTTTCTTTGGGGTTATTTGAAAGAAAAGGTGTACGTCGATAAGCCAGCAACAATTCAAGAGCTAAAGGATGAGATAATTCGGAACATTAACGGCATAGAACCTCAATTATGCTTCAGCGTCATCGGAAATTTGGACCATCGGATGGAGGTGTGCCGCCGAGGTCGCGGCGGCCATTTGGCTGATATTTTGTTCCATACATAATTGAACCATACCAATATTATCATAATAAAAAAAAATGACAATAATTTTCAAAATAATTTGTGTTTTATTCAAAATCAACATCGGCCCTTACAATTTAACCACCCTTTATATATGGATTGGATGTTGCAGCACATCTGAAGTGAGAAATGTTTCGCATTGGGAGGACCGTCTTCGCATCCTCCCAGACGGAACTCAAGCAAACACTCGATATGTTTGTGGCCGTATGTGCTGATGTTGGGATCAAGGTAATTTGGACAAATCGGAGGTCATGGTCCATTCTAGAACGCCAATTCAATGCAGTCTACATGTTAGTGGAGTCCCATTGGAGCTGGTGGATACGTTCAAGTATCACGGAGTCTTTTACAAAAGTGATGGTAGAAGTAAAGCGAAACTTTCCTGTAGGATTGGCCAAGCTGGCTCAATTTTGAAACGACTTGGAAGATCTATACACAGGTAGGACGAGCTTGGTCTTTAACCCAGTTTTTATTCTAACTCTCACCCATGGTCATGAAATGTGTGAAAGAATGATCGAAAGAATAGGAACGCGAATACACGCTGCCGAGATAAGATTTCTTTGTGCCGTTGTGAGATTACTCGCCGGGATACTGTGAGTAGCATGCAGGGAGGAACTCAATGTTGACCAGCTGCTTCTTCGAACGGAAAGGGCTATGCTTCGATGGTTTCGTCACGTGACACGAATGTCCTCATCATCCGAGGCGTGCGTTGAATGCGATTCCATCAGGTAGGCGACCGCTTGGCAGACCCAGGACGAGGTGGTTGGGCAACTCCTGATGAGTTAGTGTCGATGGCGGAGAATTGGGTGGCCTGGAGATCTTTCGGAGGTACACCCCTGTAGTGGATCATGCAGGTCAGATGATGATGATAGAACAATGAACCAGTTCCAGAGTGCTTCAGTGTAGCGTTAAACACATGCGACAAACAGAAAATGAGTTTTCTAAAACCACTCCGCTTCATCGAATATCGCGTAAAAGGCTTATGTACTCACAACTTAAGTATATTCAGCGTTTTCCCGCACCCATGAACCACCACAGTCACAAAACCGATTTGTGTTCAATGACTCAGAACAAATCTAATATTGTGTCTTATCGCTTAAATACAGTCGGCTTTATTGAATTTCAACATACACACAATATGTTCCGACGCTGTGTCTCCACATGAGTCCTGTGTATCACTAGAACAAACATTTCGTTTTCAATTTCATGGCGTTACTGAATGCTATTTATAGTTTCCCATTACTACCAGACGATGATCGGTGAATAAACAAACTTTTTCAAAATACATCACGGTTACAAATTTAATGAATTAACACTCAATTAATTTTTGATAATCAACTGATGGCGATAATTGCGTTGAGCAGCCGACAAATAGTTACACCAATGTGCGACGAAATAGCTTTGTTTTCTTTCAGAACGAAGTCGTCTTGTTACTGAGTCACAACAACACGACAAAAGTCGTCAACAGGTTCACCGCTTTAAGTGCCTCCCCGTAAATCAGCAACTTGATGTGGCTAAATATGGGCGATAGGCTACGGAAGTCTACAATCTGGTCGCTTTTCAGACCACACCAGAAGACTCGAAAAAAATGCTAATCGACACGCAACACCTTTTCGTCCAATTCAAGGGCACGTATTAAAGTGTGAATAGAAACGATTTTGCGAGTCAAAGTCGTTGGGACAGTTTCATATAAGACAGCGACGATACTTTTTAATGAATTCAGTGGAGTCGTAACTAGATTCACGCGCGTAGCTGAGAAAGGCAAGAGTCCCAGGATGGAGGTAGTGAGTCCGGCGTAGCTGGAGCGAGCGGTGTTTTGCTGGAGAAATAATGCGGATGACTTCTTTGTAGTGTGACTATTTCGGATAATTTTTCTTTGCAACTGTTGAAAAAGACCTGGAGAATGGTAGGGATGTCTTATGACTTGAATATTGGTTTGAATCTGTCATACTAAATTTTGTATGGTATTGATTTTTGTAGACTCTTTTTGCTCGTAAAGGGTGTTTTTTAGAGGTATAGAACTTTGAAATGGAATAAAAGAAAAATGTTGTTTTTAAATTGACATGAAATTTACTTTATTCGAAAGACAATCTTCTGGCATTATAATTTAAATATGATTTCCGGCATATGACCGCCACGGCTGGCTCGGACGTAGTCTAATCTGGAGGTCCAATTTGCGATGACTTTTTCCACACTTGTGGTCGTTTATCGCCAATAACGCGGCGGATGTTGTCCTCCAAGTGGTCAATCGTTTCGGGCTTATCGGCGTATACTAGCGACTTCACAGATCCCCACAGAAAATGGTCAAGCGGCCAATTCACTGGTCCGTAACGTGAAGCTATGCGGTTACTAAACGTTTCCTTCAATAAATCAATTGTGGCACGAGCTGTGTGGCATGTTGCGCCGTCTTGTTGAAACCACAGCTGCTGCACGTCATGGTTGTTCAATTGATGAACGAAAAAGTCAGTAATCATGGCTCAATAGCGGTTACCATTGACTGTAACGTTCTGGCAAGCATCGTTTTTAAAGAAGTACGGACCAATTATTCCACCAACCCATAAATCACACCAAACAGTTAGTTTTTGTGGATGTAACGGTGTCTCAACATACACTTGAGGATTATCATCACTCCAAATACGGCAGTTTTGTTTATTGGCGTATCCATTCAACCAACAGTGCTCATGGTGGAAATGGACGTGGAAGCGATACGTATTTCGAACAGAACCATGATTTTCTAAATAAATTTGCACTTATTTCACTAAATCGGGCATATCTCGAGAACGGTGCGGCGGAGAACTAAAGTCCCATCGGCAGATGTTGAAAAGACTTATCTGACCATGTCAACTTCTCTACCCCCACCAGGGGCTTTTGAATTTGGAAGCGTTGTTCAGGCGTCAGTCTTTTCAAGTTCAAACGCCAAACCAAACTAAAAATAAATCACTTGACAGCTGACAAAATGGCCGCCATTTAAAACAGTGTTGCCAACTTCAAGTTCTATGCCTCTAAAAAAGAAACACCCTTTAGATATATCTCGGGTCGTTTTCGGTGAGGAGAGGTGGTCTTCAGAGACGTTGGGATATGAGACGCTGGCATTTATTGTGTCACATTAAGCGCATTTACACCTGATTCCGGCATTCTATCAATCAATGCTTACATTTTACTTGTGGTGTCGGACAAAAGCGAAAGCTGAAAAGAACAAATTTTGCACTGTGTTTGATTTTGCTACAATGCTATCTTATTTTCATAAACATAAACGAAGCACGGTAGCTGTAGCATAGTTGGTCGATGCACAGACCCCAGTGCCAGGGTGCCTAGGTAAAATTTCTAATACGAGCTACTTTTATAATTCCTGGTCCCATGGGACAATGCTTCTGAAACTTCGACGTTCGCAGTCAGATCACCTTCTGGTGAAAGAAGAAGAAAAAATGCACTTCGTTTGAACTTCCAACCCATTGGAATGTAGGGTTACGTAGACATTAAGCTATCGGAGTGTGTGTTCTGGCGTTGTCCTGATGAACACAATTCGTCTCTTATAGGCCAAAGCTGGCCGCATCTGAGCAATTACTTCTTTCAGACGACGATCCAATTATTGACAATACATGTTCGAATTAAGAGTTTTGCGTTAGGGGATCAGCTCATTGTAGATGATTACCTGCTAATCCCACCAAACACACAGCAGGACCTTCCTGGCCGTCTATCCTGAGTTGGCACCGTTTGCGCCGACTCACCGCGATTCGACTACTTTTCGCCACCAGTCCGTTTCAAAAATGTGTCGATGTTGTTGCGATTCAGCAATGATTCGGGGATGGAAAATCCGGTCTATGCGGTTCTTTGGCGTTAACTCGTGTGGTCGAGCTTATTGGATGGATACAAATCCAGTCTTGTTCAAATGGTTTTTGGGGCAATATGTAGATCCTGGGTAATCGAAACAGTGGTCAGACTCGTGTATGTGGTGTGGCGTTAATGCGTTCAAGCGACTAAAATGGGTCTGGCAGTAAATCAGGGCAAAGCAAAGGGCATCACGGAAGGACGCACAACATCAACGTCTCGGACAGAGCGTCATAATGGGCAGCAGAAACTTTTTGAGGTAGTCGAGGACTTCGTCTACCTCTACCTCGGCTCTGCAGGAAACAGGGACAATAACACCAGTACCGAGATTAAGCGCAGAGGTCAAGATGCCAATCGCTGTTTCTTTGGGCTCAAGAGACAATTGAGTAACAGAGCCGTCTCTCGATGGCACCAAGCTGACTTTATATAACACTCTGATCATCCCTGCCTTGCTCTACGGCGCATAGATATGGACGATATTGAAAGCAGATGAAGAAGCTCTTGGTCGTTCTGAGAGAAAAGATCTACGTGCGATCTTTGGTCATGTTTGCGTTGACGGTGTCTGGACGAGGAGATTCAACCACGAACTGTACGGGCTGTACAGCGGCATGCACCTAGTTAAGCGTCTTCGGATCAAATGCTTAAGATGGCTAGGTCATGTAGAGGAGATGGACACCACAGCTCCGGCCCGAAGAGTTGTCGATTCCGAGCCATTGGTACGGAGAAAAAGAGGACGTCCTCAAACAATATGGCGCACACAAGTGGAGAAGGACCTCAACCAACTTGGTGTGTGCGCAATTAGAGGCAGCTGGCGAAAGATCATTCTGGCTGGAGAGGCTTGTTGGTTGAGGCCCAGCTCCACCCCGGACTGTACCGCCAAACAAAGAAGGAATTCATGCGGGAGAAATGATTGGGCCGTATTTTTTGAGGATGCCATCGGCAATACGGTCGCTTTTACTGGCCAACGCCACAGGGCCATGATAAACGACTTATTGCTGTCGAAATTGTATGAGCGGGGATTGGTGAACATGTGGTTTGAACAAGGCGGTGCAATCGCACGCACAGCACGAGCCACAATGGATATTGTAACCGAAGTTCCGGGACGCGTAATCTCAAGCAAGATTGGACCGTCCCAGTCTTATTTCGCGGGTTATGCCAACAAGTCTCAGACAATCGCAGCCAATAAGGAGACTGTTGAACAGTTATCACTAGAAATCTTGCGGAAACTCATGGAAAATGCGAGAAAGCAGGCATAAATGTGTACCAAAACTGACGGCATCAACTTGGCGGATATCATCAACATTGTAATGATCCAAACAAAGATCACTCAAAATCATTGTTTTTTATTTAGTAAACATGTAATTCAAAAACAAAATTGGATGATTATCTTTCCAAATCTAGACTATGAAGCAGGGGCACACAAAAAATTCAAATTGTGCAGGTAATCACATGTTTACCGAATTGTCTCCTCATCACTCATCACATTGCGCACTTAAACAGCAGGTGAACGCAAAAAAGACATAATTAACCTTTTCCGGAATTTGCGGCTGTTATGAATAAATGTCAGAGTATTCGAGGTTCATTCCTCAAATCGTTTTGCTCACTAAATTCTATGCGATGCTATAAAATGTGTCCCCACTGCTCCATATTCGCATTTAGTCATAGAATAGACATGTATCTCCCATCGAATGAAAATATGCCAATATTTGCGCAATTGAGCTTAGATAATGATAATAGAAATTACTATCAACTCCCCCCACAATCGTCCAAAGTGTGTATGTCGAAACATTGACGCGTTTTCATTGTCTTTTACTTGTACACTGAAGAAGCAACTTGTGTGCTAGTGCACTGAAAATGTAGAAAACATTGTGACACCGTAACAAGTTCGTCGTGAAACGTATGAATATGAACACAAATGTATGTATGAGTAAATAATAAATATAGAGAGGTCTGCATAAACACGGACAGCAGCATCTTTAAGAAATGCTGAGGAGGTCAATCATCGGACTCCCGATTTCAATGAGCAGCAACAATCTACACACAATGTACAAGTAAATCAGCAAATGGGACCAGCTGTTCAGCTGATAAATATTTAATTCGTAAGTCAATGTCAATCGCTGTCCCTGTCGGCTGTCTGTACGAAATCCAGTGGAAATTTGTATTCTTTTTTTTCTCATTGAAGTAATTCGAATTCAAGTCCACAGTTTAATTCCAAATTTATCATGGCTGGTCGTCACAATCAGATAAATCCAGAGGGGAATGAAAAAGCGTGTGTAGATGGATTGACAACATTGGCCTCGCCTCGCAGCTAGCACAGCCTGAGACTGAAAACACCCCTGGTCTCAACGCAAGATCGGCCACTCAACCATTCTCAAGGAATTCAACTTCCTTCCTAGCGACACTGACCGCCTAATACCTCAGGCTATCTTCGATCAGATCGGACTGGATGTCTGATAGGCAGACGGTGGGTGATCCTCACAGACGGATCGGAGACTAACGAAGGGGTGGGTGTGTGCGGGTGTCTATTCAAAAGATCTCAATATTGCTAGCTCTTTGAAGCTCCCTGATCATTGTAGCGTCCTTCAGGCAGAAACCATCGCGATTAAAGAGGCATTGTCATGGCTCAAAAACAACGTGATATCAAAAAGGGATATCACCATCTGTTCGGACAGTCAGGCCCCTATAAAATCCCTGGGCAATGTCATGTTCAACTCGAAGACATCCCTTAATTGCAGGTTGTCTCTTAACGAGATGGCTGAGCATTTTAACATTCACCTCATGTGGATGCCGGGACACTGTGACATACCACGCAACTGCAAAGAACTCGCCAGGTGTGGTACAACCTCCTCCCTATCAGGAGGAGGGGCACCACCTTCCATTTCAGCCTACCATCTTTTGAAGACCAATAACAAATGGCTAGAAGGCACCACCTGCCTTAAAAACAAAAGAAATCCGTCCACCACTTAACCTAAAACGGTCACTCAGTCTACTTAGGCTCGGCAAACACTCATTAAGGACTCTCATGGGAGTCATAACAGCACTGTGTAATTGGCACTCATGCTCGCAGGTTGTATTAAACGGGTGCACTGATATTGTAAAGGGTGGTTACATTTTAAGGGCCGATGTTGAATGTGAACCACACCTAAGCGTCAAGTTTTTTTCTGCATTTCGTTTGACATTTCTCAATTTCAGACTAACTCAATTTGAACCATGGAACAATCGAGCAACGCGTTAAAGTTATTCAGGCTTATTATGAAAATGGGCGTTCAAATCAAAATGCATATCGTTCATTTTCGAAGAAAATCATCTTCAGTGATGAGGCACATTTGCACCTCAGTGGATTCGTCAATAAGCTGAATTGCCGCATTTGGGCGAATGAGATTATCAAGAGTGATTGTCGAAAAACCAATGCACCCACAAAGAGTGACTGTTTGGTGCGGTTTATGGGCTGGCGGCATCATCGGGCCGTATTTTTTCCAAAATGAGGCCGGTCAGACAGTTACTGTGAATGGTGAACTTTTTATGGCCCGAATTGGAAGACATGAATGTGGACGATATGTGGTTTCAACAGGACGGTGCCACTTGCCACACAGCTAACGAAACAATGGCTCTTTTGCGCGACAAATTCATTGGTCGTGTTATCTCACGTGGTGGTGATGTCAATTGGCAGCCAAAATCATGTGATTTGACACCGTTGGATTTTTTTCTTTGGGGTTATTTGAAAGAAAAGGTGTACGTCGATAAGTTAGCAACAATTCAAGAGCTAAAGGATGCGATAATTCGGCACATTAACGGCATAGAACCTCAATTATGCTTCAGCGTCATCGGAAATTTGGACCATCGGATGGAGGTGTGCCGTCGAGGTCGCGGCGGCCATTTGGCTGATATTTTGATCCATACATAATTGAACCATACCAATATTATCATAATAAAAAGAAATAACAATAATTTCCTAAATAATTTGTGTTTTATTCAAAATCAACATCGGCCCTTAAAATGTAACCACCCTTTACAAATTGTACATGTTTCCGATTTTACCTACTCTGCAACTAATTGCTGACACAGCGCCTGATGGTCATTGACTAGCGTCGAGTCAAATTGCAACTAAATCAATTGACGCGTGTTGACAGCAAGAAATTGCAGAGTAGGAAACAGATACAATTCGTACAGACACGTCTTAATAAACATTCCATCTTCGTCTTGTCACCAACGGCTCAGAAGAGAACTATGCGCAGAAGGTAGGTATATTTTAAAGCAGTCACTAAACCGGCTGAAAATGCAAATTATGTTCTCTCTTTAGTTCAGACATATCAGCACGATTCACCAGCAAGATCTTATCTCATTCTCTTAAATTGAATACATTTTTAGTGACACCACGAAGAAGCATAATCACAGCGGGGGGGTTCACAACTCCGAAAGTGGTCGTGTGTGTAGTGTGACGACCGAGCAGCAATATACCTACACCCGCTATATTTAGAATATTAAAGGGGAGACGAACTCGTTATCTCGTCTCACAAATACATGACACGCTGCACACGCAGCAATTTCCATTAGAACACACAAATAATCGAAAACGGATAATTTCTTTGTTTGAATAATTCTGCATTCCGTTAAGCAGAACAAAACGAATCGATTCCGCTAACGAAGTGTCACACCGCCCGCTCGCTCCGCGCGCGCCCTTCACGTATAGAGAGTTGTATGCAATTATTTTTATTACAAATTATACTCACATTGGTTAGCTGCCCCCAGCCAGTTGGCCAGCTGTTTACATCCCTCCATGGGTCCGATGGGTAAGGATCAATTGGTGTTCTATCACCATGTCGAAAGAGCTGAGCATATGGAGAATTGTGTCGTCCAATAAAGAGGAAAATTGATTACAAATTGGAAATGGAAAATTATGATTTGTTTACGCCGTCACCAGCTGGGACATTGCAGACAAAAGGGAATCACAAACAAGAAAAGAAAATTGTTTAACTCACAACGTGGGCGAACACTAGTTTTCCCTTCAGCGGAATATTGACCTCGTTATGCGTGCACTCACTTTGAAAGGGGAGCGCCAAGAGGAAAGCAACAATAAATCGTAACATTTCACCGGACACACACACAAAGACGACGACAAACTGAATATGAAGTAACAAAAAAAAAAACAAATTGGAATCGCGCACTACGAAGCAAACAGCTGAATTATGATAAGCGACTGGAGACGAAGTTAACTAGATATGTAAATTATGATTCTCCATGTTTTTAAGCGAAAATGTGCCAAAAATCACACGAAAATTAAAAGAAGACAAATTCCGCGGCAGAAGCGAACAAGTCCACCATTAGCCAATGTTGATCACACAACCTTTTCGAAGGCAAACAACTGTTTTGAGCAAGTGCCTTGGCAGAAATGAAAGTTGTTGCACTGCGGCAAGGTCGGACGTAGTTACGGCAAATTGACAAATGTTTACAAGCGAAATGAGAAAAAGAGACGAATACTTTCAGCGTTGACAGATATGAGTGCTGTCGTGTGCTTCTCTGCTTGTTACGTGTTTAAGGGTGACCATGTACGTGAGGTGAATATTTTATTTTCTTTTATGCAAAAGTTTCTGTTGGTTTATTTTTGCAAATGATTTAATTTTTTTTCGGTATTAACGGACAGCGTCATTTAAATTTATTGAAATGTGTTTCATTCAAAATTTAAAAAAAATGCTAAATTACATCACGAAAATGAAACATAATGTTATTATTATAATCTATTACCTTACAATTAAGCTAACATATTAAGTGCCAACATCAAAGGTATCCGCTTATAATCTTACTTACTTACTTACTTATCAGGCCGGCGACCCATGGAGAGTCCTAGTCTGAGCAATTGCTGCCTTCTATCCTTGACGGTCCTGCTTCCAGTAATCAAGACCAAGCTGTCTTGCATCCGCGATTACTTGGTCTTTATAACCGGAGATTCGGTCTTCCTCTCCTTCTCGAACCAGTAGGCTCGGATTCAAAGACCCTCTTTGCTGGAGCATTGTTGTCCATACGCTCGATGTGGCCGAGCCAGTGGAGTCGACGCATTTTTGCTTTCCGGACTACATCCACATCCTGATACAGCTCGTAGAGTTCGCGGTTATGTCTTCTCCTCCATTCGTCTTCCTCGCAGACGGGACCATATATCCGACCAAATATATTTTTCTTTCGAAGGTACCAAAAATGCAGTTTTACTTAGCGTCCAGCTTACGGCTCCATGTAGCAGGACTATCAAATTAGGGTTTTGTAGAGCATGATTTTGGTCCTTCGAGTCAGGAGTTTTGCTCCCAGTTGTTTTGACAAACCGACTTAGCACCGGTTGGCAAGGGCGATTCTACGACGGATCTCCACTGTGATGTCGTTTGTGGAGTTCACGTTTGCCCCGAGGTAGACAAACTCCTTTACTACTTCGAAATTGTAGCTGTCGAACGTGAAATTTTGTCCAAGGTGATGTGTGACGGAACGTTTTTTGGTCGACAGCGTATATTTCGTTTTGTTCTCATTGACCTTGAGACCAGTTCGTTTCGCCTGTTCTTCAATCGCTGTAAAAGCCTCCACTACGGCACGTTGAGAACGCGCGACGATGTCGATGTCATCTGCGTACCGCAACAGTTGGACCGACTTGTAGAAGATAGTGCCTTCCGTGTTTACAGCTGCCCTCCGCACTATCTTCTCCAGTACCAAATTGAAGAAATCACTCGACGGCGAATCTCCTTGCCGAAATCGAGTGCAAGTTTCAAACGGCTCAGAAATCCTTGAGCCGAACTGCACGGTGCGTCGCTTATGTGTTAGCATGGTGCGACACAACCGGATCAGTTTTCTCGGGATCCCGAATTCGGCCATCGCATCGAATAGCTCCTTGCGATGAATGCTGTCATATGCGGCTTTGAAATGGATGAAAAGGTGGTGCGTATCGATTTGGAACTCGCTGGTCTTCTCGAGGATTTGCCTTAGTGTGAACATTTGCTCTATAGACGGTTTTCCGAGCCGGAAGCCGCACTGGTACGTGCCTATTAGTGCGGTGCAAAACGGCTTTAGACGTTCACACTGTACGCTGGACAGAATCTTGTAGTCGACGTTGATCAGGGATATACCTCTGTAGTTGTTGCAAGAGGTAAGATCGCCTTTTTTTGTGGGTGGGGCATATTCGCTTATAATCATGGTAATTAAATTAGAATATTGAGTCTACTGACTAGGTCGCTAGTTTTAAGGATGTTGTCATGACTGGAAATATAAATTTAATAATTCGCGGGTTGATGAGTATGTGGGTGATTAGCCGTTGGACTTTCTGGACAGTTCCCAAGGTTTAGTAGATGTTTTTATGTCTATGGGTGAGCTGCAGACAGGATATGTTCGTGGATTTGCCCTTTGAAGAAGATACTGATGTGTGGTTCTTGTGTGTCCTAGACGTAATTGAATAAATATGGTGTTCATTGCCTTTGAGGTGCTAGTTGGGTAAGCTGGTGAAGATCTCTCCGTGTTAATAGGAGCATAGTGGCTGTGATTATTGCCCCAATCCGAGAGTTGATTGCGCATGATGTCGAGCTTGGATGTGAATTCGTAGATTGGAGCGCGGAATTTCTACATTGCCTTGTATACCAACATGACTGGGGAACCACATAAGCTTAAGTCTATTCGGGCTCTTGATAAGGCAGTCTCTAATATTAATAACAATTTCAGATGAGTGGCTGGGGTTTTAATCGCATTTAAAACCGCAAGGCTGTCAGAGCATATTACAGTCTTACTGCTTATTTTTGAGAAGATGAAAAAGGCTTCTGCAGTAAAAATGGATGAGTTGTTCGAACGCAAGCCACTGATTATGATAGAACCATCTTTATTGGTGGATGCATAGGATGTGCTGTGTTTGGTTTTTGAGCCATCTGGGAAAACGAGTTTCCAACCTGCCGGCTTTAGTGTGGCGGCAATGCTTCGAAACTCTGAACAAAAGGCAGAGATGAAGTATTAAGTGTACATGATTTCTGAACAAAGGCTTCATTTGTGGTGCTAGTCCTGAGTCCGAATACCCTTGCCCCGGTTCCTTGATAAGTTCTTGATCCGTATGTACACCACTTTATCGTATTGCTGCTCAGGCTGTGGACTATCATTGGTGCTGAACTTAATTTTAAGTCATTTTGGATACTGAATTTCCTAATCGCATCATCCTTCGGAATGGCCAGGAGTGGGAGCTTTTTGACTAGTGCATCGAATTGTCTCGATGTCATGCACCTGTCTTTCCCATGATTGTTTTGGTTTGCAGATTCTGCAAGGGAATCAGTTCCAATAGCATCTCCATGGCAGTAGGTGGCATGTTCCCTGTAATACAGAGGCATGCCATTTTTTAAACTTTGTTGAGTGTCTCCCCGCGCGCTGATCAGTTTAGTTCTCTTAGTCCACGCTATTGTCCCGTAGGTAATTGTGGATCTAACAATTTAGGATGCTTTGACTGCATCCCCAGGATTTGCCCTCCAACATTCACTCTAATGACTTAGAGCAAGCGTTGCTTTACTCCTTATCTGGAAGTGAAGGTTTCTCCTGACTCAATTTGTGGACCTTTTATACTTTCCAAGCGTTGTCAGTAACTCGAAATGGAGGTTGGAACCGTGAGTTACGGCTAATAATAGCCTCTTGGTAAGTACATCTTAGAGAATATCAAATCTACATTTTTTTTTTAATTCATTTTAGTTTTATTTTTATTTCATTTACTTACGTGCTAGACAAAAATACTTAAAACTAGCTTAACTATCTTAACAATTGTTCTTACATCTTACCTACTGACCCTATACGGGTACTCTAAGCTATTCTGATATACATTTAAGTTTGCCTTTCGGCTTAGTCTGTTTTTTTTCAGTCTGTTTTTTGTTTAGCCAAGAAAACTGGTAAAATACTTGGCTTAATTTATCAAATCTACTGACAGAAAAGCGATGCAGAAGTGGATCGAGACAGAATAGATAGTTTTGTTCATCAGTCAAAATAAGATAACTGCACTGTGCAAAGTTCCAGCAAAGAAGATCTTCGAATCCGACTCTCTTGGTTCGAACAGGAGAGAAAGACCGAACCTGTGGTACTAAGACCAAGCCATCGCGGATGTAAGACAGTTTGGTCAGCGTTGGAAGGCAGCTATTGCTCAGGCTCAGATCCTAGTCAATTTCGATTTAATATGGATTATTGAATTTTGGGGTTTCTTTCTAAGCGCATTCTACATGCAGCTCCTTCGCAATTGCTTTTGAGCAACCAACAGCTGATTCATAAACTGCAAAGTATATTTGGTCATATCATAGACAAAATAAAGATATCGAAGCAACCGTTGCCCAAACGTGCGTCGCCTCGTCTGGATTCCACTTCCAGTGTCTGTTAAGTAAACAAATTGTTTTGTCTGGATGTGTAGAATACACCCTGCTTCTGTTGGCAGTGCAAAGAAGTGATGAGTTGTGCCAACGAGCAACAACCAGACCGTCGCCTGAAAAAACCGTTGGAGAGGCCTTGTCTCAGAGTCCAGGTTTCACAGAACTCAATGTATGAAGTGGAATGTCTTTATTTTTATTTTGGCTATGGCCTGATTTTAATTAGAATTCTGCCTAGAAAATTATTCGCAATCGAGAAACTGCCTCGAAACGAAAAGTTTTCACTTGGTGGTAAACAAATTTCTGCAATTACTCAGAAAACAGTTGATGTGACTTGAATAACTAAGGCTCCAGTCGTGGTTTTTGATGGCGTTTGATGTTTTTTTTTATGTGTTTGATCAGATCTAGTTTGGTGAAAATGTTGAAACTGTGTACAGGACTGTTTTTGGCTGAGTTGACTGCTTTGTCGGCGTGCTCGTTGCCTTCGATTCCCGCATGCCAGGGATCGACATTATCTTCCTCGTGTTTGGCGATTTGATGAGCTGGGTGGAATCGGCTAAGGCGATTTGCGATAGTTGATTATCGCGATCGTGCTTTTTGCTCTGCGTATTGTGATTGTCAATTTACATTTGCGACCGATTTCATGTGACAGCTAAATAGGTGCCGTTTTCATGTATTTTTGTTCAATACTTGTATTTGGGACAAATGCAATGCAATTATCAATACAAACATACAAAACCAAAAAAGTACATATTGTAAACAATGGTATGCAACAACACTTAGTTATTATACTTTTATTCACATTTTTCATCGAAAACGAATCCAAGGAAAACTCAATCCAAAAAAAAGTATAGTCAAGGCGTGCGCCCATAGTCAAGGCGTGCAACAATATTCCAAAGCTACTCAAAATAATCGCAAATCCTTCCAAGAAAAATCGAAACTTGGTCATAAAATGCAAGCAAATACATCCACCAAGTGGAAGTGATGCCACTTTGAGGCATATTTTTTCCGATAGCATTACTTTGAGCGGGGTATAGTTGATAGTCGAATGTGACTATTAAAAATACGACAGTCAACTATCGCCATAGCCGATTCCACCCAGGACTGTTTTGCCAGGGATCCACATTATCTTACTCGTGTTTCTATATGATTTTAGATGAGGTCGGTGTTGTTGGGTTTTTTTATTGCATTGATAACCGATATGCTATCAATGCATGCAATGCGTATATTGCGAAGGCTGTTTGCTATTTTTATGGCTAATATTATGATTGGTAAATGCTTCTGCTGTGAATACTGTGGCGAAATCCGGGAGATTACCAAGCTTGGCGATGGCTCCATTTTCTAGTCTTACGGCGAATGCGGCTCTTAGAGCCGTCGCTCAGTGGTCGACTGAGTACATCGTAGCTGGACGACGCGTCGGTGAAAATGGGAAATCAACCCTCTGATTTAAAAATTTGCTGGAAAAGAGTTGATGGTAAATCCTGTTGCTGGTGTTGCCCTTTTTGTAGTTGGCTAGATTTAATATTAATGATTGCTGATTAATAAACCAAGGGGGACGACGTGGTTTATTGCAACGTACTTTTTGATGGTGATGGCAGAAGTTATCTTTGTCGTGTTTTCGGTTTTGACTGGTCTTTGTGTCGTGGTCGATGACTGAGAATTTTAAAAATATTAGTTTAGCCAACAGATTGAGAATGATACTGTCTCTCCGTTCCTCAATTGTAGGTAGTCCTGTTTCTGCTAAAATGTTCCTTATTGGGCTAGTTGGTAAGGCGTTAATGCTTCTTCTAACCGCATGGCTTCTCATACCGCAGCTGTTTCATTCCTCGATTGATTGTAAAGATCTTTTCGATTTCCGATAACTACAAGGACGTGTGCTACAAAAGTTTAAAAGGAATGCACAAAAGCGTTTCAAAACTAAAAAGCACAGAAAATACATCGAAAGCCCCTACAAATTGTAGCCAATGCGCACACCAAATGGAAAGTGTTGCCATAATTTTAAGTTCAACTGAACTCAAGCTCAGATTTCACTGTGAAACCGGCCGAGTTAAACCAAAAATTTCAACTCGGCTTAAGGTTTAACAGGTGAATCTAGACACGAGGAGTTACAAACAGAACGTAGACCTCCCCGACAAGAAGTGCAACAAAACGTAGATAGATTGAATTAATCAACGGTCGAAAAAAAAAGCACAAAGTGAATCCATTTGTCCATGCACAAGTATATTTACAAACCTCTCCTCATTCAAATTGCAATAATAACGAAGCCGTTTGTTTCGTAAGCACTACCACAGCGGCTGGAAGTGCCGAACCATCTTGTTGATATCCTTGATTTCACTTTCCGGCTTAAAAATAATCCTATCCTCAAATCCATCGAGGGGCTCGATGACATAACCGAAAAACGTCTCCAATACCATCAGCTCGTCGTACAGTTCATTCCAATCAACGCCCAATGTATTGGCACACATTTCCAGGAGCCAAAAGAACGTCGTCGGCAGTTTGCTTTTCAGTTCAGCCAGCTGCACTTCGGTGAGCCCATTAGCCTTGCCCATCAGCACCCAACAATCCATGTTCGATATCCTTAAGGTTGTCTTTTGCAGATTTTCCTCACTTTCGTCTGAGTTCTCTTGCGTGCAGTTCTCGTCGTCACTCAAGCCATCGAAGATGTTCACCCTTTCTAAGTTTCGCCGCGGCGCCTGGAGGCATATGTCAGCTGGTTCCATGTTGTCTTCGTGGAACACGTCTATGGATTTATTCAAATTGAAGTTATTTTGCAAAGCGGTGTCGTTAGCTGGCACGTATCCTTCCCCTTTCAGCCTTTGCAGCTCCCGTTCACGCAACTTTCTCATCGCGCTCGGACCATATTTTTCCAATTCGGGCTTGAATATGCTACCCGCTGGCCTACTCTCTTCCAACTTTGCCTGCCACTCACTCTCGTCGATTTCGAAATCGATCTTGTGAGGCAATTTCGACGACATTCTGAGGAACATGTCGTTCCTGAAGGTTCCCGCGACTTCTCGATCTGCAGTGCAAGCAAGGCGTACCACGTCCAGTCTATGCGATCGCTCCTTAAACGACCTAACAAGTTGTCCAGGTCGAATGAACGGCTCTATGGTCCGCTGCGAGTGATTCACGTGCATGAACTCTGGAATCTTGTCGCGAATCCTTGAGTCGAGCTGAATGCGCTCGAAGTAGTTGAAGCAGGGCGTAAACGATGGGCCAAATTTGAATTCCTCTTCATCGCCAGTGGGCAGCACTTTGCCTTTGCTTTGGAGGAATTGCCTGAACACAATTTCCATGTTCTCCTGCTTTTTCCTCTGCACTTTAGTGATGCCTGTCTCGGCGATTTTGCTGCGCTCGCCCAGAGATTGCAGGTAAAGTTCGCGCGGTGGAATCTCCTTGAACTGCTTGCACATGGGCAGACAGTTGTTGCAGAGAATCACTTTTCGCATTTCGATATACTCCACCCAATTGTCCCAGACGAACAGATCCTTGTAGTTGGCCAGTCCCAGCGTGGCCAGCTTTTTGTTCACCTTCTTCGCTGACTTCGAAATCTGTTTCTCCTTGTGCCCGTCCAGCCCGAACAGCAGCTTCAATGTGAATATTATGTAGGCCATTGCCCGACTCTCGTATGCAGGCGTTAACAGCCTATTGTCCATTTCCATTTGCGGCGGATGCAGATTCAACAAACGCTCTATGTACGTGTACAATTCGTCTGGTAGGCATAGCTCCTTTATGTAGCGCTGCACGAGCTTCGCGAGGTTTGGTAACTTGAGTTTCTTTATGTGCAGCGCTTTGCACAGGATGCTGCAGTGTTGCCGCATGATTCCGACGGAAAAAGTCATGAACTTGTTGTTGAAACGAATCGACGACAGGTTCTCCTTGCAATGCGCGCTTAAGTTTTCCGGAAAGAATCGCTCGATGTTCGTCGAGAAAATGTGTTTCTCGGCTGCGAACCGCATTAAGTCCGTCAATTGGATCTTGTCTTCGATGAGATTTAGGGCAATTGCAATTATACCGTACAGTTGCTTTATGCTCAGCTCCATTGAAATTTCCCTATTCTTAAGGTCCCTCACGCGGGGTCGAATATTGTGACATGTCAGACTTCGATCGCCGTCCTCTTCATGCTTCTTCAAATGTTTCACAGGCATCTTCTTTTTGAAATGCTTGCGAGCAGAGGAGGAGAACTTCAGTCGGACTGCACGATTGCTGGCACCTGATCCGGATGAAATAATGCTCGTGTCGCACAACGATGATTGGGTTACAAACGATTGCGAGCACAGAGACTGTGACACAGATGACGCATCATATTGAGACTGATCCATTTTTTTCTGCAAAATTTCAATTATCAGAAATAAAACATGTAGTAATGCGGATCTAAAGAACGTACCAATTGTCGTTTCCACTCTCTCCTGCTGCTGGCAATGGAGGAGGTTTTTTTTTCTTCACTCTTGATTTTCCGTTTCTGTAGGCAATGATTGTACAATATAGTGGCATCCCTATAAGAATTCGATTTATGTCTTTTATTGGAGAGTACCTCATGTAGATCTAACCTACCTCGGTTCATAACGAACTCCCAACTTGGGTAATTCCGGGTGGCGGTTGTTGAAGAACGCCACTTCTGTAATCCTCAGATACGCTGCCCATATCTGCAAGACCATTAGTTTGAGTTCATCTTTCGCCCCAATGGCTAAAAGTTCTTCGACAAGGCCACGCAGGACATAGTTGTAACACTCCCACGATGTAAGCTGAGCTATTGTTGGACACAGTTTTAAACAACGTTTACACATAACCTATTCCATACGTACGTTTGTCCGACTTGACAGACTTTATTTTTTGTGTTATTTTAAGTTTAACGTCCACTTCTTCAACGCGTTCGATTTCCACTGCTCGTAATTGTTCAGTTTTGGTGCCACATTCGTTGCAGTAGTAATATCCCTCCTTAAGGCGATAGTCATTCTCTCCACACACATTGCAGACAACGTTTGGTTTGTTATTCATTTTATATACACTGTACAGTCTTAAATTAATATTTAACTCTTCTGTCCAAGCCACAAGAAGCGTGCAACAAGAAATAAACAAATTCAATGTGACAAGCAAAGCAGGTATGCCGCCTTCTGACAACTGTCAAATATTGCAAGTTCTCAAAGACAGAGGGCCAGCTGCTACGTGTGTACAGTATGAGTAGATTCTTTGGCCTTTTAATAAATTCGAATTGAGCATATGACTGCAATGTATTTAGACTTTTACAGTACTGACAGTGCACGAGAGTAATAAGGAACTGTGATTTTAAGCATTTACTCTGAGATCATATTTCGCATAAATTTGAGTAAATTCGAGGCAATTCTCATAGTGAACTTCATTTCTCTTTGCCACTCTCACACTATTTACCTCTTACAATTCACCCCATCAATAAATCTAATTAGCAGTCATACTATTGTACTAAATTTGTATATAACTTGAATTTCGTATTTCATGGTTTGGCATACATCATCATGCTACACTGTACATATGTACATACAATAAATGAGCAAACTCGACGGCCTGACACATCTCATTCGCAAGCCACACGGTCATTAACCTACATTAAATTATCCCGCACCAAAAGTCAGAAACTATTAAGTCAAACTTCAAACTCCTTCTTGAGATGAACAAATTTACGCCATCAGATATCGGTCATACATTTGAAAGTTGTCTCGCCTCGAATTTTTTAATGATTAATTACTTCCTTCAATCCCCCTGGGAAGTGTGTCACCTGTCTGACAGTTACATTCCCATGATGTAGGCGTTGTTTTATGTCTTATAAGAAAATACCTGCGCACTGCATAACATCACATAGATTTTAAAAATTCACACGATGCCATCGAGAGATAAAAAAATATCCCACCTGAGGGAAATATATGCCCCCATTTCGCTGACGATCTGTCAGACGAACTTGTGTGAGCTGTCATTTCAGTTGTACTTGTGGGTTTTAAAATAACCTTTTTTTGTATGATTGTTCTTTAAAAGATCCTTTTGTTTTGACACCTTTGAGCAGGATTGATCCTAAGTCAGTCTTATTTGTCAGTTTTGGATTAATGTCAGAATTTGTGACACGAGTATGTACTATAATGGACCATTGAATGTGGGCAATTTAAATGTAACTTCATTTATTCTTGATTCAAGTACATTTTTGGAATGATTGTACATTGATCTTATAAATGTAACGATTTTATTTACATAAAGTATAATTTTAAAATAATTACAAGTATAGAAACTTCCCAACTAAGGGTACGGTTGCATTCACGAATATGCAAAAATTACTTCCTTCTTAATACATTATTATTTTTTGGTAGGCTTTCGATCTCCTTTCGATGGAATTACTGTAAAAAGATGCAATTTGGGGAAGCAAGAATACTTTGCCAAAGAGAGCAATACTTCAATTGGATGTGAACATTTCATTTGAAGTTTAATTTAATCACGATTAGTGGCGTTCACACTCAACGATTTGTCGATACGATTTGCTTGACGACCAATTGGAAAAACAAATCACAATGCTTAGTCTAGCACACTACAAAAGGCTGCCAACTTGTAGTAACGTGCATTCGCATTGACGATTTGGCCCATCAAGCACGGTTGTCAGTTAAATCGTTTCTAGAAATTGTCGAGTGTGAACGCCGCTATTGGGCTAAAAAATATATTTGCCATAGTTTTCCTACAGAAATTAACGAATAATTGTGTCTATATAATTTAAAGTCTTATTGTTTCGTTTATCTTATTTTTAAGCCAGTAAAAACAAAAATAAGTTTCAATTTCATTTGGGATCAAAAATTGAAGTAACACTTCGCAATGCAAACATAGCCTAATATCCCAGTTGGCTTGTCAGAATGTTGTCATCTAACTGTCACTGCCCCTTTGCTCCTCCTTGAATGGTGACTCACTTACTCAATTCTGTAAAAAAGTATACAACATACTTTCTAGTTGTTTAAATTTTTTCCTTCGAAAATAAGCCGCAATTAATTCGGTGACTATATGTGATTTGCAGTAGCCAGCAAGGTACCTTAGTGCAATAATAAGTCAAAGTTTTTTTTCTTATTTTTCTTTGAAACTCATCAGTGATATCATTTATCTCTTGTAGAGTACCTCTTCAGTGGTTGTGTGTACGTAGGCGAAAAGTTCTATCGACTTTTTGAAACTCTGCCTATGAGCTTGAGAGTATTATGTTTGTGTGAGATTTGGTGGAAGTGAAAAGGTTTTTTTTTGTTCGAGAATTAACCGTGCAAAAAAACAAAGAACATTTCACACAATTTAACTGCGGTTGTTGCTTGGCTAACTAGAAACGGATAGATATTAATTGATAAACAGAAAGGCACACATAGAGAGAGAAAAAAAACAAGGAATTCCATAGCGATAATGTCATCTTCCGGCGATTTCGGCAATCCCTTGAGAAAATTCAAATTGGTTTTCCTTGGCGAACAGAGTGTGGGTAAAACCTCACTCATCACTCGCTTTATGTATGACAGCTTCGACAACACTTACCAGGCAACTATTGGGATCGATTTTCTATCGAAAACTATGTACTTAGAGGATAGAACAGTACGCTTACAATTATGGGACACCGCGGGACAGGAACGCTTCCGATCACTCATTCCATCGTATATTCGCGACTCAACTGTAGCTGTGGTAGTGTATGATATTACAAATGCGAATTCCTTTCATCAGACCTCGAAGTGGATTGATGATGTCCGCACTGAACGTGGTAGCGATGTAATTATAATGTTGGTAGGTAATAAGACCGATTTATCTGATAAGCGGCAAGTCTCAACCGAAGAGGGTGAGCGAAAAGCAAAAGAACTTAATGTGATGTTCATCGAGACTAGCGCCAAAGCTGGCTATAATGTAAAGCAATTATTTAGAAGAGTCGCCGCAGCCCTACCCGGAATGGATTCAATGGATAATAAACCACCGGAAGATATGCAGGAGGTTGTCCTTAAAGACTCCCCACATGAAACAAAAGACCCAGAAGGAGGCTGCGCTTGCTAAACGACACTTCTCTAGTATTCTTATTCTTTTTACTTTTTATATGTTCGCTTGATAAACAAAATTTAAATTCAATTAAATTAAGCACTTTTAAAGAGCAAAAATAAAATATTACAAAACTGAAAGTATATCCCGTACGCTCTAAACCAGAAAAAAAAACAAAAACTAAAAAAGAAAATGAAAGAAAAAACCAACAAAAAGTCACGTCTTATTTTTTATCCGATGATTTCCCAACAGAAATTTACCACACAATTGATGTTAAGACACATTTTCAAGACATGGGCACAGAAAAAGGTCATGGACATTTTTATGGACTTTATAGTTTAACTGTTTACGATGGTCGTCGTCGTCGTCGTCGTGTCTTTTGTATAGTCAATTTCTCTGTCAATATATTGCGCAGATGTTCTGGACGTGGTACGTGATGAAACTCTTTAAATGACGTTCTAAAAAAAAAAATTTCGCATTCTATGTACTTTCCCATTTCTCATGCACACCTATGTTTGCAAAAACCACATTAACTAATGCTAAAACTAGCTTCTTTCAGACTTTTGCAACTCTTTTTTCATTCCATCGGTTTCATTTATGTAGCGAGTAAGGGAATCTTTACTCCGTTACCCCGAAGAAGGGTAATGCACCTCAAGTTAAAACAGAATGTGTTCATGTCAAGATGATCCAATCCTATCGTGATTCATATAAAAAAATGAAAAAAAAAATACAGGGCTGGGAGGAACGAAAAGAAGAAGGAAATAATCAATTTTAGTATAAGTCTGACGTCAAGGTGCTGATAGTTCAAGTTACATTTATTATGGATTTGGTAAAAGCATTTTCACATATTTATTAATTACTCATCCCTCCCCCTCTGCACACACAACCTTTGCTCCTAGATTAGGTTTCTGTGCAAACATCTAACATCCATCTATCGAATAAGACAAAATAAAAGTGTCCTTTGGTTTTCACAGAACCTTTAATAAAATTTAATAATGCAAATAAGTACACATGTATATCACGAAACTAACATCGAGAGGCGCAGCTTTTAGAATATAATGATTAAGAAAACGAAACGCATAACGATTACTGATATAAATGTGTTTTCATCATTCTCCGATAAAGCGGTAATTAGCTTATCTGAAATGCTTTTGCTTTTTATTACCTTTTGAGGAATGAGGCTAAATAAAATGTATGAAAAAGTTGTCATTTGTCTCTTTATTCTTATTTTCTGCTCTGTTTTTTTTAATAATATACCTCACCTGGATGAACTAAGCAAACATTGATAGTTTCTTCAGTCGGGAACATTGTCTCATTCTCGACGTGTTATATGACTGGCTTGTCAGCAGAAAAATGTTTGTCTGGGTCTCTTTCTAATTAGATTTAATGTTCGTATGACATGTTCGAATGCTTATGGAACCGACTGGATGAAAGAGAGTTTATGTAGACTTAATTGAACGCTCCTAGATATTTTGTGACATGACCGTATGCCAAGTGTGTTTCGTTACACTCTCTGGATACCCAGGAATCAGTGATAGATCGTGTAAACTTTTGATATCATTTTAGAATATGACAGTATCGAGAATTCATTGCATTTTATGGAGGCATCAACTTGTTTAATTGTTTGTTTATAAGTAGATTATGTAGCTTTGTATTTGCAAACGAACTTACTTTAAAGAATATACATATGTATTGAGTACGAACACACGATTTTACTTCTGAGCTGCGGGCTGTTCAAATAGAGACCGTCTGTTTAGTCAGGTAGTACTAATTCATTTTACAGTTCATTAACCAATGTATACGATGTGTGTTCATGGCTCTCCAGATGGCAGGCGGTAAGTAAAGCAGATATGGAACGGACTCAAATTTAGAGAAGTCTCATCATTTTATTTAAGTAATTCACAACCTGGTAAGCTAATAATCCTTGCTTCAGGTAGGTCATCAGTTACAACCAAATACTGCGTGTATTTGGATTTATCACTCACGCGGCGAACTCACGTCAGGAGGTATTAAATTAGGGCTGGATTCGTGCTATTGTGGGAGTAATTCGGCGGGATAGGGTGAGAAGCACAGCAGTTGGCGAAGAACTCAATGTAGAGCAGGTGCTTCTTCGACCGGAAAGGGCTGCATTTCGATGGTTTGGTCACCTGGCACGAATGTCCTCATCATTACGACTTTCTAGGCGGGCTACGCTTCGATGGTATGGTCAAGTTGCACGAATGTCCTCATCACGACTTCCTAGGCGTGCCTTGATTGCGATTCCATCAGGTGGACGGATGAGGCGGTTGGACCAGGTCCAAAAACTAGCCTAGTTGCGCTTGAGCGTAACTCCTGATGAGTTAGTGTCAATGGCGGTGCATCAAGTGGCCTGCAGATCCCTCGTCCGTGCACTACGTTGTGAATCAAGCGGGATGGGAGCAGATGATGATGAGAATAAAACAATATTCAAGGAAGTACTTATATTTAAACATAGAAGATGCCCATCGTTACGTTAGGACTACGCCTATGAAACTGTCTAAGCTGTCCAAGCATTGTCAGAGAATGATTCGAAACAATAAACAAAACATCCGTAACCGGGAAAGACTAAAGAAATCCCATCTAGAGAAGCTGTCAACAACAACCAACAAAATGGGGAACAATTGATCTTCACGGTCCCAGTGCTAGTGTCTCGTGTCACACCCCGATTTCTTCAATTAAATTCAATTCATAGTACCACGCTCTACCTCTTCGACTCCGAACCAGTGGGACAACGCAATAGAGGACGCCCACGGAACCGATGGCGCACACAAGTGGAGCCTTCTCTCCACCTCAACCAACTTGGCGCACAAAATTGGAGACACAAGATCGTGCCAGCTGGAGAAGCTTGTTGACTGAAGCCCAGGTCCACACCGGACTGTAGCGCCACTAGAAGAAGAAGAAGTACTACGCCCCCGAACAGTTCTACATTAGTGCCACCAATGGAGTTGTTGAATTCTTGTCTATCTTAGCAACAATCGGGTATTATCAGGTTTTACAACGAACTGTGAATTATCAAATGACCTACATTTGTTGATTTATCATCGCAGCCTATATAGCCTACGCTCAAAGCATATGAACACATCAGTCACACCCTGAGCAGTCCTCAAACCTGACATCGTACAACTTGTCATCACGTCAAATCTAGATATGACGCACACCCATCTAGTCAACCAGCCCGCAATGGACATTGCCGGCGGGGGGAGGGACTTAGCACATGCATTCCCAAGTTACCAGTTAGCGGGACTATTGCCTAATCCATTTCCATCTTGAATACAAATCGGTGATACAAGGTGTGTTTGCATAGATTGAAGACAAAATCTAAACCCGCTTCGGGTTCTCTTTCGATAGCCATCTTAAATGCGACATTTATCCGCACTGATTCCTCGCAGCAATTAATTGTCTTTCAAGTTTAGTATACCTTCGCTTACACATACACACCTGTAGGCATTAAAAATTAGCAAATGACCTACATAAATCCGCGGCAAGTCGGTGAGATCACGTCATTAGCCGTGTAACAAAACTTGAACTTATTTTTTTCAACCCAAATGTTGCCGTTTTATGACCACCACTCACCAGTGATGCACTTGCTCTTTACACTCTGACCAGACAATATTGATAAACATTTTTTGTTTTCATGCATACCTACACGATTTATCTTTTACCAATGGACTTGCGCTTTCGATGAGTATTTGTTCTCTTCAGGTCATCGACTCCAATTTGGTCGTCTTAACAGTGGCATTGACCTCCAGGGGAAGAATACAGAGATTTTTCATGTTACTCGAGGAGGAATGTTGATGATTTCCAACCTCCGCAGCGGAGAGGAAGCCTAAGACGAAGAAGGAATGATGGGGGTGACAGAGAGTAAATCTGATGTGCCAGATTGGCCATTTCGCAAGTAGTCATTGTCGAGGAATAAACACAAAACTCATGGACCGCGGATAAGTGGTCCCGTCTGTGAGGAAGGTGTGGATGTAGTGCGGAAGGCAAAATACCAAGGATTGCACTTGTTCGGCCACATCGAGCGCTTGGACAACAATGCTCCCTGGTGCGAGAAGGAGAGGAAGACCGAACTTCCGGTAAAAAGATCAACTCATCGCGGACGTATGACAGCTCGATCTCGATGACTGGAAGTGGCCAAAGCCGTCATTGATGAAAAGCAACTATTGCCTCCATTTGTCGCCGGCATGAGAAGTAATTATGTGGTAAGGCCGCTTTTACACACGCTAAATTCGTTGCCGATTTTTTCAGTGTGTATGTTATTTTCTTTGTGTTATTCCTTCTATCTCACTTCCCTTGTCCACTTTACACAAAAATCGGCGACGAATTTAGCGTGTGTAAAAGCGGCTTAAGCTATTCAACACACTTGTTGTGATACAACAGATACAGAACAGGTTTCATACATCTGTGACGAGGCATGACGTGTAAATGTTTGTTTTTTTAATTCCACATTATCAGCTTTATTTGATATTATGAAAACACATGTCGTCACATTGAATAATAATAGACTGTGGTGCTATAGTGTGCTAGTGCTACAGTTCTATGGCCTAGCTTATACAGCAACCACACGTGGTGTGCGCGCTATTGTTCCCTCACGAGTGAAGGTGATCTAGAGTTTTTATGCTGACGCAGAGCAGCGAAGTTTGAGAAGCTGTTTCTAGAGAAATATGCTTCCTGAGGGTTGTCATTCAGAAATAAGAGTGCAAGGAGACCAACTTCTATCTCCCTTCCACCTTGATTGCATCTGACAGCGTTTTTTATACGACGTGTCCGTGAATACGTGTGAGCTTTTGAGAACAGCGGGGAAGTAGATTTTGTAAAACTGTGAAATAAAAGGGAATTCCTTCGATTCCGAGGCATTGGGCCAACGCAACAGAGGACGTCCTCGAACGAGACGGCGCACACAAGGACCTCAACCAACTTGGTGTGTGCGCAATTGGAGGCAGAGGCTTCTTGGTTGAGGCACAGATCCACCCCGGACTGTAGCGCCAAACAAAGAAGAAGACTCTCTCATCTCATCGTGGTCGTGGACAAGATATAATTTTGGCCGAAGTTGGATATCTGCTTGCTCTCATATTTCCGTTGCCATTGATCCAAGAGAGCTAGAGGTATGAATTATAGAAATTGCTTGTGGTCGGGAATTGAACCTACTCGACCAGCATTGGAGTGGATGTGCCTATATATCCATGCTTGACCAGCATGGGTGCACCTATCCATGGTAATTAAACATGAACCATTTGATACAGTCAACAAAGTAAGGGCTGGAGTGATAGGACCAAGATGTAGCCTACACATTCCTCTCTGCAAGGAAAACAATATTTCCAGTTGAACTGTTTGCAATCAACGAAACCGCCCATCGTATTAGTGACAGAAAACCCACTAACGTAATTATATATATCTTCTCAGACAGCCAAGCTGTTCTTAAAGCGCTAATAATAATAATTTGAGTGGTGCTACAGCCTCTAGAGGGCCACGGCCTAGCTTCTCAGCTAAAGAGGTACACATTCAACTCTAAGGCTGTCTGGGAATGTCACAAAACTGGCAGTAAACAACAAACTAAAGCTGATTTGGGTGCCAGGACATGAAAAACATGGAGGCAATGAAAAGGCTGATAATGGTGCTCAGATACCCTTCATTGGGCCCCTTCCCCCTTTATGGATTCAACAGACACAAACGAATGAAATAATGAGAGAACCAGTTCTGGAACAACCAGGAGATTATTAAATACTCAAGGATGTTCATGGAATAAAACTATAATCCCAAACGAGCCAAAGAAGCTCTAGAAAAGGGCTGACCTAAGAGTGCTATGTGGAGCACTAGCAGCACACGGAGCATGTAATTATCACATCCTTAAAATGGATATCCCCAATACAGCAATCTGTAGGCACTGTGGCCAGACTAAGCAAACTTTGGAACACTTACCTACTGGCCGACTGCACAAGCGTTGCCAGAGAAAAATATCGTTCTTGAATTTTTCTCTGGCAACCAAAACACTGTGGGCCAGTGGAAAGGAATTGGGGTCTCTCTCCCAGAATGATTCAATAATGGCGACATCTATACGCGGCCATCGTTTGGGATCCTAAAACATTCCAACAAACAACGGCAAATAAGTTGCAGAAACTGCAACGTATTGCTTGTCTTGGAATAACAGGTGCCATGCGCTCCTGCCTCACGACAGCTCTAGAAGCTATAGTCGGTCTAACTCCCTTACCAACCTTCGTTAGAAAGATGGCTTCTTGATATGCCATCAAACTGCAGCTTGAGTATACTCGGCATACTCAACACAATCCCTAATAGACAATGCCGGATATTATGGTCAGGCAATACTGTTTCGAAGTTGAAATATTGGACCGCGCAAGCTGGTCCAATGGTGTCCCAGCGCAAGACTCTAGAAGTCTTGTATGGTAGACGGATCGAAGATGGAATCCGGAGTGGGAGCATTAGTCTTTGGACCCAACACAAGGATTTCCGTACCAATGGGGTCGAATAATACAGTGTTTCAGGCGGCAATCCACACCATCGAGATCTGCGCCAGACAGACGCTAATATTCTGATATTTTCAGACAGTCAAGCAGCCCTAAAGGCTCTCTCGTCTATTCTCGTGGATTCCAAAACAGTCAAATAATTCTATGACGCTCTACAATCCCTTGCCAGACACAACAAAGTGAAGCTTGTCCCTGATACGGGGTGGTTTGCAGGCAACGAATTTAGGCAGATGAGCTCGCGAGCGCTGGCTCGGAATCTGCATTCATCGGTCCCTAACCGTACTGTAATGTCAATTGGACAGCAGCCACAACTCCGATTAACGAATTGGGACACATGGTCATGGTATTAGGCAATCCAAACGATTAGTCAGGCCTTATTCATATGAGGAAATACTCAAAATCTCAATAAAGAAAGCATACGATTGCTAAGGAGCTTTCTTACCGACCGATTGTGGCTTAAACTATCACCTTAACAAATTACACCCATGTCAAGACAAGGTCTGTCGGCTCTGCCTCGAAGAGGATGAAACTTCTGAGCACATTTTATGCGAATGTCCGGCACTAATATGATTAAGGAAACGTACCTTGCATGGGGAGATACAGTTGAGCGTCGATTATCCGAACGTCAATTAACCGAAACGTCAGTTATCCGAACGCAACATCGGAAGCTAATAGACGTCAGCTATCCGAACTGCAATCAGCCGCAAAGTCAATTATCCAAACTAAACCTTAAAATGAGAAAATAAAAACTAAGGGGTGTGTTCCTGGATTAACGGGTCACTTTAACACATGCATACGTACGTACTCGTATATGCCTAATATCCACGTGAACATTGTTAAGCTTATTGTGGTTATGTTAAGAAAGTCAGTTTTTAAGATGCAAATCGATGATAATCTACTACATACGAGTATGTATATTTCTTTGAGTTACATTTGAGGACCAACTACACACTTGACTTCAGTCCTCCTGTACGCTGCTCCAATTTGAGCTGGAGCTCTTGTGGTTGGACGACTAAAACGGATGATGACGGCAGTCTATAGACTCGGCGCAATAAGATCAATCAGCGGATTAAGTACTCTTTTAGATGACGCAGCGTTCGTCTTAGTAGGAATGCTACCTGTCGACCGCAGACATACTTCGAACCGGCAGCAGGCCAAACTCATAAAGATGGAAGAACGGGTAGTTTCAATAGGAATGTGCCAAGCCAGATGGGACGTCTCCACAAAAGGAAGATGGACGTATAGAGAATTGGGTGTGGGTTAGTACGTAGGCGTATCCCCAGAATCGATTACTTGGGCTTGCGAATCGGGCATGCTGATAGCCCGGGCTATTAGTATCTTTCGAAGCACGTAACCAAAAAAAAAATAAAGAACACACCTGACTTTTATTCGATTCGCTTATGTGTTCGATTATCCGAATTCGTTGATCAAATTTGATTATCCGAACCACCTTCTGTCCCAATTAGTTCGGATAATCGACGCTCTACTGTACTCACTTCAGTGGTCTTAAAAAAAACAACGCTACAATGTACTATCTTTAATGAGGGAAGTAGTACATCTTCTGATATAACTCCAACCCTCCGATACAATAGATCTAACCTGGTCGCGGTGTCGTCGCCTTCACGGCATGGGTACAAGAGGAAAAAACGGAAAGTCTTTAAGGAAATCCCATCTAGGAAAGAGTTGTACAATTTTGTAAGAGAGCACTCAAATCCTAGACCAAAGGAAGTGGTTATAATATATCTTCATGGCCGCAGTACTAGTGTTTCACAGAGACAGAGACCCCGATTTATCCAATTCAATGTGGCACAGTACTTCACTTGAAATGCTCCCCCTATCAGAGAAAGGACACGCGAAAAGCAGTCTTCGGATAGGTTAGGAATGTGGGTAGTCGTGTGGACCCATTGTGTTGCCCAGAGGGGGAAATGTTCCTCTTTGTACCCTTATCGCACTCATCGAGACGTTGTATTCGTTGTTTGTGATGATCTCTCTTCGTCCAGCCAGGCCGACATCCTAATGATCAAGGATATCATCCGAAGGGTATTTCAAAGTCGAGGAAAGGGAGTGTATAGTCACTTACGGACTGTTCAATTTGTAGACTATTCAGTATACTGGCATGTCCAATGGGACTTGAGAGCCAGCATTTTGATTGAATGCTTCTAATGGCACTCTTAGCAGCGTTAGATTGCATGAGGTCAAGTGGGAGTAGGTTTAATAGTACCTCTAGGCAAGCGGTCGGAGTGGTGGAAATAGCACCCGTAACTCCAAGACATGCTAGTCTCTGTATTCTAGTAAGCAACCTGAGGTTTGTGGATTTAAGGGCGGCCTGCCGTATGTCAAGATTGGCCTTACAATGGCATTGTCTTGGGATTTGGGCAGTCTTACTTCGTGGCATTCATATGACGTGTTCGGCTAGCAGTGGGAAAATAATTTCGAAGATGAGATCGATCAACAACGATCAACAGCCGATCAACAGTCGAATTACACGAAAATGAACATATGCCTGGTTACGGGAGAGTGATCAATGAGATTAGCAGTTGGTCACTTCTTCACCAAGTTTCGCTAAATTCGTCGCCGATCGTTCAATGTCCATGGCAAAGGAGGTGCGACAAAAGGGATCACACAAAGGAATTTGTAAAAATCGTGAGTAAAAATTAAAAACATGTAAAAGCGGCCTTTTGTTTGCCAAGATGCCACCAACACGTCTTACGAACACTGCCAAGCGAGCTAGTGAAACAACAAAGAGAATCAGCGAAAGAGAATCTATGCACATATGTGGAACGTGAAGAGAAATGATCTCAAAACAACTGACGTGCTGAGTGTCAACAACAGGGCAGCGATAAAAATAATGTTTTCTAGTGATAACAAATTCTTTTGTTATTGAATAGTTTCTAATTTCAGTTAATTACACTCTATTCCAGCGAACAAATACGTACGTATTGACGTTACAAAGTTGAAAAAAAAGTGATTCGAAACAACCGCAGAGCACTGACGAAGGGTGGCAGTAGCTTAAGACTGATTAATGTAAGCAACCACACAATTAAATGCTGGCTAAGTGATTCGCTTCGAGACCCGAGAACACAATGAAACCGATTAATTTGCACTTTGCACTGAATTCAAGTTCAGAATGTGTGTGTGGTAACCTCTTACATTCGTAGTAACAAGCAGTAAAAATTGTTTTATAATCACTGTTTATTGTCAGCGGTCGAAGAGGTGTATTAATCCAATTTGATGCACGCAACAGGAAATTCGAATGGTAAGTTCTATGCCCTGCCATGGACTCAATGATATTCAGTATTTTATCGCTGCCGGAACACATCTGGTCATTTGCGGGGGCTAAACTTCTATCGTGCTTATCGTGCACTTACGATTATTCTTATCACTCACAGTGGCAAAGCAGAAGCTTTTTCTAGCTGAACGGCATCGCTTAAATCAATTGTTGCAGTGCGTTTATTACTGAAACCTTAAACAGCAAATTAAGACGAAATTTTTTCCGGTTATTGTGTTGACACTAAGCCCTGCGCAGTTTGAACTTTTCATATCGATAAGGTATAATGCCTTCATTTATCAATCGTAAAATTAGGCCAAGCGATTGTGCCGAAAATCTGATTTGCCTACAAGACATCCTCCAATGGCTAGATGAAAATCCAAATATAAACGCTTGTCGAGATACGAATCATTTAATGTTCTTCATACGAAGTTGCAAGTATGACTGTGAGAAGACAAAGAAGAAGATCAAAAGGTGAGAATAAGAACAGCTTAGCTTAAGTCACTCTATCTGTAGTCATGTGTTATTTGCAGAGATTTGCATTTTCATTTGTGCATCTAAGATTGTCACATCGATCCCTTTTTTGTTGAGTACTCGAATCGCAATCTAAACATGCTTTTACTTTTAATTCAACCTCTCCGACAATAGCAATGCATTTTCATTTGTTTTATTCAAAGTGCAAACTTTCGTGACTGTGCGCAATAAAAATGCTACCAGATACATTGTTTATGAGCACGTACATACCAGTGATTGCTTTACCATCTACTGATTTATGGAACTTTTGGGTTTCGCATTCAGCTGGGATTCATGTAGTATGCATTATAAATCGTTGTTAGTCGTAATTGCAATCAATGGTCGGCGAATCTATGCACGACATAGCGTTAAGTGTATCACAAAAGCGACACACACATGCGAAGTGTCCTTTGTCCCTTTTACAACCAACTCCATGCTTAATTGAACAACAAAAGACTTCGGCTACTTGCGGGTGGGATTAGTAATCGATTATTGCGCAATCACATTAAAGTCCCATTAATCTTGTTAACATTTAAATAAAGCTGTTGGTTGTGTTACTTGTGTTACTCTTTTATCACTTACAAATAGTTGCTTAGTCAGATTATAGATGTCTTCTAATCTTTATTTGACTAATCAAGCCATATCCAGATAATTATGTGTACAATTGTAATAAATGCCTTTTCAGCTTCTATTTTATGCGCGCCGAACGAACTGAGTGGTTCACAAACAGAGATCCGTTCCTGCCCGAGATACAAGAACTGCTCAGTTTGGGTGTTTTCCTTCCGCTTATGGAAAAAGATGAACATAATCGACAAGTCGTGATCATACGAACAGCAGCACATAATCCAAGAGTTCATACGCAAAACAATGTCTTTAAGGTAACTGATCAACTCTTGATGCATTGCACCTTACACATGTCTAATCATTATTATTTTTTTTTTTTTGTTTAAGGTTAGCAAAATGATTCTGGATTTGCTGCTGAAATTCGAACCAGATATTTCGATCTATGGCATTGTGGCCATCTTCGATATGGATTGCGTGCAACTCGGCCACGCTCTGCAATTGAATCCGAAATTAATAAAGAGATCCGTTGATAGCTGGCAGGTTTATCCGTGTAAACCGAAGCTTCTGGAATTTGTCAATACACCAACTCATGTCAATCTGATACTGAACACATTCAGGTGATGAGGTTTCATTTCATTGTCCAGACTTCAAGCCATTCATTGTTTGCTTGTTCATTTCCGCAGACTCTTTATGACGTCAAAAATGCGATCTCGCGTGGTGGTCCGCAAGGAAACGTCCGAGGTTAAGACGAAGCTGCCCAAAGATCTCGGTGGAACTGGCATGTCCTACAAGGAACTTGCTCTCAAGTGGAAAAACGCCGTCGAAGAGCATGCCGAGTATTTTGCTCAACAGGAACAGTACAAGTATATTTTCTCCTAAGGACGGGAAATCAATCAATTCTGCGGTGAACAGGAGGAAATGTATGCAAACACATAAGTTCCAGCCGCAGAATGTACATAATCGATCAGGAATCAAATTTGATTTTATAAATGCTCAGGCAGTAAGACAGTAGACATGACCGAATAAAAAGACAAACATATTTTATTTAATTTTCCTTGTAACAATATTTTATTCATTCAATTCGTGTTTTTTTTTTTTTTTCTCAGAAAAACAGTAATAGTACTAAAATAAAAATACATACATACGTATGCATGCACATGTGGTTATGCCCGGGCGCTTTTTGCGTTTGGACCTGCAAGCTATCGTAGATTGGAGAGTAATTGATCTCGTTCATGTTTGAAGATCCTGTCACTCTTTCAAGGACCTCCTTCACAAACGCTCATTCTCACGATCCAGTAATGTTCGCCTAGGTGTCTCAGACACTCGTATCATTCAAAGGATCGTCTGAAGCACATCCATAGTTTTTCGATCAACCACAATCCGACCTACAATTGATTTATACATTTCCAATCGAATCTGGGGTGTACCGTCGACAGTGGAGAAGCACACATGTTTTCATGTAGATTCTGAAGTCTTCTTGTGTGGCATTTCACCGGGGGTGGGGGGCAGGCAAGCAAGAGTTGGCTGGCAAGGAATGCACTGTGCTTGTGTAGAGCTGATAAATGTTATCGCTGTAGCGCGCGCGTGTCGTGCCTCTGAATGGTTATCGCTTTTGTGACCGATATATATCTGAAACATGCCTTTTGTACACATGGTGAGAGAGAAAGATTCTAGATCTATTTTTTTGTTTAAGGAATTTGATAGAAATTGCAAATATAATAACAAGATACATTGGTATATTATCTTAATTACATTCGAACATTTAAGGTGGCACACGCCCAACAATCCTGAACGTGGTATAGTGGTTTCTTTTTTTGTTTCTTCTTCTTAGAATCTGTTTTGTTTACGACAACAATACACTCGTTGAAATTGCTTGTACATAGACTTATGCATGAGAAGGCGGGAGGAGAAGAGGATACGAATGGGATAAGGTATAAAGTAGTTAACCCGTCAAGAAGGTTTCTGTCTTAATTTAATTTCTATACTTATTGTTTGTTATTCTTTGAGAAGTTGTGTGAGGCCCAGTTCAATGATGTTTTCCATGAGTTCGCCAGTGCTTCGCTGAATTTCGACCGAAAGTGTTCTCTTGCTTTTTCTTTAGTCAATTCCAGGACCTGTGGGAGTGAGGGGGGAATTCAATTAAAATCAAATATGTGTTGGTTGTGTTTTTTTTATGCCACCTACCAATGTGTCTTTTAAGTAATTTAGGTCCTTCTCTGAAGAAAGCTCGGGGAGACCAGTTGATATCATCATGGAGAAGAGTGAAAGGATTAAGCAACCGTGCTCTCGTAGGATAAGAAATGCCTGGAAAAGAGGAATAGAATTCAACAAGATTAGATTAGGTTAGGTAGTTGGGCTGCCAGCGAAATCGCCAGCACACTTAGACCATGTTCGTCCATTGTGATTACTCATAGCCGGACTACTAACACTGATCGACAACTCCAGTGATAGTGCACCGTTAATTTGATCCCAACGGCAAATGGTGACTGGACCAGATTTGAAAACCGAATAAAGCGTAGTAACTTTGCTTTCACTGAGATTCGAAACGGAGATCCCTCTAGCCAGGGGCAGGCACTCAACCAACGGCGCCATCCAACAAGATTAATTTGTACGTTAAGGAAATTCGAGTATCGTACGTCTGTGGTGGATTTGAGCAGTCGCTCGTGTTGTCTTTTATGAACAGAGATGCCTACGCTTCTATTGTAAAACTCCGCACGACGAAGTTTAAGATTTCTTTTGTGACAGTGACTCGAGAAGGTGTGAAGAAAAGTACAGTGGACACAGCGGAGGTCGAATTCTCACGGGATATCAAAACTAGTTCGAGTTAGAAGTTCGACTTAGAGGATGCCAAAATATGACAAACAAACAATTCAAGTTAGATGAAAATTCGCCTGGGTTCGAACCATGAACTGTCGATCCACTTAACCTCTATACCACACTGGCCGTTGTCCAGAAACTATTGCGGGCGAAGCAATTTTGCATTTAACGAATAAGGATCAATATGTATTTGTTCAATTGTGGACTTCTTCACCGAAAACCGATTGGTAAGAACGATTATTGGTAAACGGTCATTTGCATTGCATGCAATATCATTGCTGTGGGCTGTAGTGCCACTCGTATTATAGGGAGAGTCCACTGTACTTGTGACTGGGTTAGAACCATGAACTCTCAACCCACTTAACCTCTATACCACACGCTTACAAAACTTTGGAAGATTATGCTTTTGAAGACAAACAGAGAAAAAGGTGATGATGTGCTCTACCTGTAAGCTTGCAAAAGCGATGGAAAGTTTCAGATGTGAGTGGCTATTATAAACGAATGAACTTATTGACTGTTGATCAAATCACAAGTTTCGGAATTGCCATCGATAAGGAAAACTGAGCTATGAGGCTATCGTATCGGCAGAAGTTCGCGTCTTTTCGTGATGCACTTGTTATGTGGCTCATAGCAAGACTGTAGATTAATTGATTAAAATATCACTTTTGTAATGATTACAAAAAAGATGTACGTATACCGTACTTATTATTGAACTTTATTGAAACTTAACTAATGCTTAATTTATAATTAATTAACTTGAAATAATTCAAAAGTTCAAATGTGGTAATTTTTTGCCAAGTAGCCCTTGCTCATGTAATTAAGCCACCTGCGACTTTGCGGTGGGCGGTTCAAAACCTTTATCTTTTCACCTTTCAATGAAAAATGCCATGACCTTACGACTCGCGAAGTGTGTTTACGGTTATTGACGTGGTGAAAGGTCCAAGCTAATGGTAAATCATCTACAAAATCACCTTTCAGATTCCTTTCTAAAAGTTTTTTGTAAATTTCACATGTCATTTTCCCTGTTATTTGTGTAATAGGACCTACACCAGACGATGTAAAGCATCCCCATATCATAACTGAGCCCCCTCTGTGCCCCACAGTTTTTTAACACGGGTGGCGTCTGACGTATGATGTTTTTAATCAAATTTCCCCTCATCGCTCCAAAGAATCAAATCCCAGAATTGTTGGTCTTTATTTAAATGCTCTTTGGCAAATTTCAACCGATTCATTTGGTTTTTCTTTGACACGTTTGGATTCCTTCTAGCAATGCGTCCATTTAAACTATTTTCTTTTAGATGTCTCGCACGGTTTGTGATGATGCTTTCACATCGTATGAACTTTCCATAAATGCCCTTATTTCTGCTGGCGTCAAAAATGGATCAGTCTTGCTCAAACGAACAAGTAGTCGATCTTCCAAGAGTAATTTTACGAGGCTTGTCTTGGCAAATTCTCAAGTTTTTGTAAAAAAAAATATTGCATTTTTTACTTTTCTGCGAGAAAAGCCTGAAAGTCTCGTCACCTCTTCTATGGATTGATGTTTTAAGCATAAATTCTATACAATTTGTCTCTCGCATGAAGTGCTAGTTTAATTCTTGCTAATTTTGTACAACTTTCAAAAAATGTAATTTCAACGCACTGCAACAAAGTTTCAACACACTTTCTTACTTAAGAACAAGAACGCACTGCTTTGGATGACCATCAGCAATGAGTGGCTTAATTAATGAGCACAGGAAGAATAATAACATGCGTGCATTTTTGGAAATGCAACGCTTAGCAGCATTTACCGTTTCATTGCTAGTACCCCAATAAACGAATTTAACAACGCACCCACAAAAAAACAATTTGAATAGAACCCATGATATTGATATTAGATAAGAAACATTTCAGTTTAACAAATGTTAAGGCTTAATCGTATGAGCACAAATGTATATATGGACTGGATGTCGCAACGCAGCCGAGGCAAGAAATATTTCACATTGGGGTAGTTGAGGGTAAGGACGTTTTCCAAAACGCATCATTGCAATGACAACCATTCCAAAACGCAAAAAAAAGGTAATGCCAATCCATACTATTCCAAAACGCATTGTGAACAGATCTATTGCGCAAACAAAAGCAATCAGAACATCGCCAAATGTCATGATGCATAAGTTTTGAATGCGAAAGCATCACTTACTTTGCATTACAACGTTTGCAGTGTGATGCGCAATTGGAAAACGCCCTAAGTCATCTTCTTTTTGCAGATGACTTCCATATCCTCACATCCTCCCAGACGCAACATCCTTCTTTTATACGAACTGAAGAAGGCATACCTAATAAATATATATATACTATTTTGCTAACTTTGCTGAACTTTTCTTTCGAAAAGACCAAGGACTTCTTCATCTGCTCTTGAGATTATCCAGGCTACTGCGCCATAGAGCGGTGTATGTGGTGTTTTTCTTATTCATAAGCGATGGCACATACCAACGCTTCGACTAAGTAAATATGAACATGCGGTAGTGCAGGATGCATTGACTCTAAAATGTAACACTCGAGCTTATAAGAGAAACATGCCCAATCGACTTCAATGGAGAGAGTATGGTAAACGCAACAATCGGTTGGGTTGCGGTGGCAGTACACACTTGCATCGCCTTTTTTGTGAGTAGACTTGAAGTCTCAAAAATGTGATCGCATGCCAATCTCTGTTCTCAAAACACTACCCCAGCATCAACACAGATCTACAAGCTCCTGTTTACCCGTCAAGCTCTAGTTAGAACCTCAACGCCACCTTTAACCGCCTCAGATTGGGACATACCTCTACCACTCACCAGCATCTCTTAAGTAACGATAACCCACCAATTTGCTCGACATGCTCCACCTTCTTGGCCAAACGCCCTGCATCATCTCCGCCCAATTCAACAACCTCCCTCACAGTAACCAGACAATCTACGACATACTAAATGCATTCGACCACATCTGAAAAATACACAGCTTGGCTATTTGTTATTTAAAATATTTGCACTTTTAATAATAATTTCAACTAGCATTATGTTGTGTGTTTTAAAGAACATTCAGAAAATCTTGATACGAGCAAAAGGGCCGATTGCAAAGGAGGTCTTGAAGGAGTTTCCTGCCGTTTTCAATGCAAACCTGGGACTGAAGACTATTGAGCAGATAAATTCTGCGACTTGGATTCCAAACATCCTAGTTTCCCTAGGTGCTCCCTGAGTGCATGCCTAACAGTGCCCTGTTAGGATACGGAGGTTGTTTTTGCTCATTCTGATACATGCTTCAAACCTCCTGCGGTTATGTGCACCCAAGAGTTTCTTGGCCTGCTTCATACCATGAGCGTTGCATTTAATTGAAATCGGTGCTGCAAAGATGCCACGGAATATGCATACATGCAGTAGAAATAAGTATTCGTTATTTCCTTACATTAACTTATGCGTCGAGTCTCGATAATTCGTATCCCAACGGATCATACGAATTATCGAGTGTAAAATTTATCACGTGACTGATCGGTGAGGCGACAGTCAATACACAATTAAAAAGGAAGCAACTTTTTAAAATGGATGTAAGCGTGGATGGAGCGATGCCGAAACGCTCAGCCATAGTCTTCTGCTTTTCTCCATTGGCAACGGCTTCAATTACATGCTTCTGGGCGACAGAAAGGCGCTTGTATTTCTTTGAACTCATCTTACAAACTGATAGCGATGCCGTAAGTGACAACCGACAATGGACTAAGTAAACAGACAATCGCACAGATACATAGGTAAACTACAACTAAAGGACGCGAAAACATACGAATTACAGAGCGTTCTACTCTAGTTCACCGAGAAAAAATATACGAATTATGAAAGTGACCGCAACGTATGGGTCTCATACGAATTGCTGCGAATTTTTCAAGGGATCGTGTTTTTGATACCAGTTCTCGAGATTCCACTGCATCTCCTTTCCGCATGTTTACAGAAACTCAGTTGAATTCTCCGATTATAAATGCATAATAATTAGTTTCTCTTGTAGAATCAAGAAGTCACGAATATAACCAGATAGATTCAAAAGACACACTACTCACGTCTTCACACAGTTTCTGGAAGTACCGAAACTCGACGGCCTCCCTGTCAGTTCGTCCCTTGTTTATTACGTATACAAAATCGTGCGTCAAGACAAACGGGACACGCTCGCGTCGCACACCGAATTTCTCCTTGAAATGCCCAAGTATATGACCGAAATCGATGTGAAATAGCTGAAATTTGAAGAACAAAACCAGATTTTTTACATTCGGGGCGAGGCTGCAGATTGTAAAAAAATGTACCTGTCCATTTTTCTTAACCATTATGTTGTCGGAATGACGATCAGCAACACCAAGAACATATGTGGCGACACAATAGCCAGCACAGCTGAGTGTGAACTCCTCCACTGCCTTGTTCATTTCCTCATCCGAGTTATTGTGTTCCTTCAGCCAACTGTACAGAGATCCCTTCTTGAATGGCGAAGTCGCTGAGAACATCCCCTTCACTTTTTGTATGTTTGCAATTGTTTCTGCATTCAGCACAACCTCGATCATGCCCAGTCGTCGTTCCATGCTTATGCAGTTGTAAATGTTCATTCGAAAGTCAAGGCTGCCAGGAATAGAAAGCGATTAATAACCTGATTCATTGGCCGTCTGTTTATTTTTCTGTTACCCCTCATTCTTCCACAGTTGATCCATGACACGTAGCATCTGCAGCGTCAGCATGTCCTGGCGGAGATCATCACCATTCTTGAAAATAATATAAATGTCTTCACAATTCATGTCCGCATTTTCGAAGACCACCCAGAGTGGCCTCATCTTTGAGTCCATAACTTTACACTTCTCCGGCCTAGATGTGGAATGCAATGGGTAGAGAAAAATGTTCACCGAGCTCGTACCGTACTCACTTCACTCCTTTGCAGCGAAAGCTAGGATTCAACGGACTCTGTATCCCTTCGAAGACAGCGCTTATGCCTTTGTTCGAGAGAAATGTCTGCAATGAATGCCTGGACTTCTCTTTGCTGCCCTTCTTCGCTGACTCTGAGCCCTGTTTCAGTTTTTCCAAGCATTGAACTTGCTTATGCAGCGATGGAACATGATTCTTACAACCCTTTAAGTATGCCTCCAGCAGAAGACCGAATCGAACTTGCATAGAGGGCGTCTGCATTTCGGAGCGCAAATGCCAAAAGAAGTAATGTCCTATCCGTTGATTACGCAACGCTCGGTCCAAAACGAACCGCACCAAGTCCGAGTCTAGATACAGTTCGTGTTTGATTGCCTGAACCAGTTGCAGCAGATACAGCAGCAGTTCTTCATCTCTGATTGAAGTAAAAATGAAATGAATTGGCCAACAGATGTGTGACTTGGGTGACTCACTTGAGTTTTCGTAGACAGCGAATTGCAAAGTTTCGCACTGCTGGATCCGGGTAGGCGTAGTCTAATAGCTCTAATGAACGTTCCACTGAGACAGTTGGCCAGTCTTTCAGCAGACTCCAGATGGTAGCCACTTCGTTGCATTTGTTCCAGTTAACGCAATGCAGCAGTATGGACAGCTCTTCAGGGCACTCATTCCGACATTCGACCCTGTTTTGGAAAGTTTATTTAATTCTGTTTAATTCGGTGTTCGACTAATAATGCAAATTGACAAGATAAAGATAAAGTTTGGTCGGAATTGTGTAGTGGTAGTCAGGGCTTAAGTAGACCCAGTGATAGTAGAGTCGCATCTATTTTGAGGGCCGAAAATCGAAAGATAGACAATCTGAATGTCAGTGATGGTGCGAGGCCGTAGCCAGGAATGAAAGGCTTGGGGTCAAACCAGCCACAAACGAGGAGCTCCCTCAGACGCCCTGGCGAGGGTTAGCCTCACTCATGCATGGCGGCTTTGCACGGGCCGATCATCCTTTCCGGCCTCGTGAGATCAAAATCACAAACAAACAATGTCCCACGATGAAGGTCTACGATTGATTTCGGACACACTTTCCGGACACAAGACAATACATAAAACTACAAGTCCGCTCCACGAGAGTTTGTATTTACGGGATGCCCTAATTCCTGAAGTCCCGTTTGCGAGGAAGGCGAATGGAGACATAACCGCGAACTCTACGAGCTGTACCAGGATGTGGATGTAGTCCGGAAGGCAAAAATCCGTCGACTGCACTGGCTCTGCCACATCGAGCGCATGGACAACAATGCTCCAGCAAAGAGGGTCTTTGAATCTGAGCCTACTGGTTCGAGAAGGAGAGGAAGGCCGAATCTCCCGTACAACGATCAAGTAATCGCGGATGCAGCGTGCCCAGGACCGTCAACGATGGAAGGCAGCAATTGCTCAGGCTCGGACCCTCCATGGGTTGCCGGCCTGATAAGTAAGTAAGTATTTCAGCAATTATTTCGCTGGTTTCTTTTTTTTTAAAAGAAAATAAAATGGAGTGCAAAAATAAGCAAATCTCTTTGGACACAAAGAAAATTATAATTGACCTGAGAAATGAAGGAAAATCGCTGGGAGAAATTTCAAAAATTATTAAGAGACCCCGTTCTTCTATTCGGTACGTCTTGGAACAATTTGAAGATACAAAAATCATTGCCAACAAACCAAGATCTGGCCGTCCAAGAAAAATAGATAGTCGTACGGAGAGGCGATTGGTCAGAAGTGTCGAAGAAGGTCCTCGGCAAAGTGCCCCTGTAATTGCCGGTAAATTGATGGAATAGATGTGAATCCCCTGACAAATGGGTACAATGGTCGAGTGACCCGGAAGAAGCCGTGTACATACGGAAAGCCAATATGAAGGCGAGGCTGCAGTATGTTAGTGAACATTTAGAAAACGATAATTCTTTCTGGGATCAAGTGATATTTACTGATGATAGCAAATTGAACGTATTTGCTTCAGATGGACGACGGATGGTGTGAAGGAAGCCAGACACTGCTCGTAATCCAAAAAACTTAACTCCTACAGTAAAGCATGGCGGGGGCAATGTAATGATGTGGGGATGTATGGGCTCTTCTGGCGTGAATCAACTATGAACAAATATGGATACTTGAATATTCTTAAAGAAAATCTACATTCAAGTGCTGAAAAACTGGGTCTACTGGCAATACCTTCATATTCCAACAGGATAATGACCCCAAGCACACATCTTTTCTGGTAAAAGAATGGTTGCTATAATATAATAATAATATAATATGGGTGGCACTACAGCCCGTAGAGGGCCAGGGCCTAGCTTCTCAGCAACCACTCGTTTTGTGCGTGCTATTGTTCTATCACGAGTGGAAGGGACCTACAGTTTTATGCCGACTTCGAACGGCCAAGTTTGAAAAGCTTTTTCTAGACAGTTACACTCTTCGAGCATTGTCAGTGACTCGAAAGAGGTGGGGCCGTTAAAAGTATTTCTTGTCGTACCAGGAATCGAACCTAGACAGATTGATCCAAGAACGTAGGAGTCGACGCACATACCCACAACGCCACGGGCCACCAATGGATTGCTATTCAATGTTAAAAAAAAAAAACAGATCAAACACCCTGCTCAGTCAGCAGAACTAAACCCAATTGAGCATCTGTGGGATCACTTAGAAAGAAAGATAGTAAGACTGACTTGAAGGCCATCTTGATTGATGAGTGGAACAAGATTTCTCCACCCACGACGTCCAAACTGGTGCATTCGATGAAGAATAGGTTGAATGATGTTATACGCAACAAAGGAGACCCGACCAAATATTGATTTTGTTAAGTTATTTATTTCTCTTTGTTGTTTTTATTACTCTTTCGTTACTGTTATTAATTTTAGTTTTAAGAAAATCAAAAATAAGCAATTGTACGGAGACTTTTTTTGCCACGTTTTTGTCAACTTTTGTGCTGTAATAAGTTTTTTTTTGTTTTTTCAATGAAATACAGTAATCCACGGATAATTGGCGCTCGCTTAATTGCGTTCCCCGTTTAATCAATCGAAAAACTAAGCAAATAAAAAATTCCATAAGAAATGTACAGTGGCGAGCAAAACCGGTCGAATAAATGAAAAAAAATCAGGAAATCTTTCATAACATATTTATTTATAGTCCTACTAGGATTTCTTTTGATTTATTTTTTTCGTTGGTATTTACAGAACAAACAAAAAAAAAATTTCATTCAATTAACAAAAAATACAAAAAATACAAAAAATCAAAAAAGTCTACTACCTCTATTCGTCCACTTTTGCACGTTTTTGGGTTACCCTAATGTATTGCTATTCTTTAGTATTTTGTGCAGAGCCCTTTGTTTTTAATAACACTATTCACTCTTTTTGGCATGCTTTCTACCAATTTTTCAATATTAGAGTGAGGAATACTTTGCCATACAGCCTGTACTCTAGACCATAGCTCATTGAGATTGCTCGGTGCTTCCTCGTACTGCGACAATATTTTTTTCACGAACGCCCACAAATTCGATGGGGTTTAAATCGGGGCTTTTTGCCGGCCAAAGCATCGTTTGAGACTGCTGATCCTCAAGCCATTTCTTTACAATTTTGGCTGTGTGTTTGGGGTCCCCATCTTGCCTGAAACACCATCATTCATCAATTGGATACGTTGCTTCATCCAAGAATTCTGGCAGATTTGTCCGTAAGATATCAAGATAGTCTTCTTTTTTCATAATGCCCATGATTCTCATCATTGGACCTATATGCCACCAAGTGAAACATCCCCACACCATTAAACTACCACCTCCGTGTTCCAATCATCTATGGTCCAAGATTTGTGTTCCTTGCAAAACTTCAACCGAGCCTTAATATTTTTGTCAGACAACGCTAGTTTTTTTTCTTTTTGATTGCTGACACAGGTCCACTCGCTAACGTTCTTATTTAATGCTTCTGCGGCCTCTTTTGGTGTCTTAGTCCGTTTGGATAACATCATACGTTCAATAAGACGTGCATCTCCATCTGACAACAGCCGTGGACGACCACTGGATGTGTTAACCGCTTCCAATCTTCGTCTCTTTTTTACCGTAAGCACTGTGGAATGATTAATTTTCAGCGTTTTCCCAATTTTCCTGGCGAATAAACCTTTTCCAACGAGGACTGCGATACTATCTTCCAAACTACTCGATAGTTTTCTCATTTTGTATTCAACTGTATATATTTGATTTTAAGAATAAACTCAAAAATACTTTCTTACATGCAAATTGAACTAAAACGCACAATAAATGCGAGAGCAGATGTATGGAAAAAGAACACAAAAATATAGCGGTAAATTTTGATTTGCACGCATTCCATGAACTACAGGCGAAACGTGCAAAAGTGGACGAATAGAGGTAGTAGACTTTTTTGTATTTTTTGTTAATTGAATGAAATTTTTTTTTTGTTTTTATTACTGTTCTGTAAATACCAACGAATAAAATAAATCAAAAGAAATCCTAGTAGGACTATAAATAAATATGTTATGAAAGATTTCCTGAATTTTTTTCATTTATTCGACCGGTTTTGCTCGCCACTGTATGTACCTTCTTTTCACTTTTTCGTTAATTAAACGTGTTTGTTTACAATTGCTGTGTTTCATTGGCTCTGTTTTTTTAATCCATTATTTAAAAAAAAACAGTTTATTGCGTTTTCAATGTAATAAAGCGGGGTTTTCTTTAAGCGAATAAGTGGGGTTATTGTAATTGCGTTCCTCGGTTAAATGCGCTGAAAAACGTGCAGTTGAGCCGACGCAACTAACCTGCGATTACTGTATGTTTTGTTTTGTATTTTAATTTAAGGGACAGATTGGATGCTTATTTTCATGTAGTTTTTTTATGTTTTCAAGCCAAATTAAAGAGTTTATCCCAAAATTAGTGGTGTACGGAGACTTTTTTGACTATTGTGCTTATCATGGACACAATTCCCCCCGCACTTTTTCCTTAATTGGGAAACCCGGTATCATGAACAATGTTCGAAAGGAAAGGGAGAAATTTCTCCTTATTACGAAGAACTTTCCGATAGAAAATTTCACTGAATTTCCCCCGAAATATTCTCCTATTTTTTTGTTAGGGAAAAGAAAAGAAAGTGTCACAGAATCGTAAGAATATGAGTATTTTGGATTGAATTTTGTTGAAAATTATGAGCATGTGTGTGTTTCAATTTAAAGGTCTACTGCAACAAATAAAAGACAAAATATAGCATTAATAAATTGGATGAAAAAGTTGTCAGATATTGCTAATGGCCTCTCTATGCTATGAAAGGAGATGGAAATATGTATGTAGAACTGAATTTGTAGTGTTGTCCTGCTTGTCGGCATTTGAATGATGAAATAAATCTGAACTTTCAGTCGGGAATTCAAGACACAATCCTTAATTCCAATAAGAAAACATTTTCGAACATGATTTCGAATTCTCCCCGGGGAAAAAATTCCGTCGGAATCCATGATAGGAGGAATTTTTGCCTGGGAAGAGAAAAGTTCGGGGGAAAAAAGTGCGGCCGGAATCCATGATAAGCATGTATGTGTATCTCAATCTCGATCAACCTCACACTAGAGCTGTGGCATTAAAGCGGCACATAGTGCTACATTGTTTTTCACCGTACCACCACTTCTGCCAACCGACCTACTTCCATATTTAAGGACGAGCTATACCACGCCATTGTGGCCCGTGGTGTTGTGGGTATGTGCGTCGACTCCTACGCACTTGGACCTACCAGTCTAGGTTCGGCCCCACCTCTTTCGAGTCACTGACAATGCTCAAAGAGTGTAACTGTCTAGAAAAAGCTTCTCAAACTTGGCCGTTCGGAGTCGGCATAAAACTGTAGGTCCCTCCCCCTCGTGATACAACAATAGCACGCACAACACAAGTGGTTGCTGAGAAGCAAGGCCCTGGCTCTCTACGGGCTGTAGCGCCACCCATATTATTATTATATTATACCACGCCATGTCTAGTTTTAACATTCCTGCCAAACTCATCAACTAGTGCAGGATGACGATGGAGAACTCTCGCCGCTCCATCAAGGTCGGAAATGAACTCACCGAGACCGTCAATGTCAAAAAAGGTTTTAGGCAAGGCGACGCGCTGTCATGTGTTTATTTCAACATCATACTTGAGAAGGTCGTGCAAAATGCACTCGCCAACACAAGAGGCACGGTCTTCCAAAAGTCCGTACAATTGCTAGCATACGCGGTCGACATAAATCATTGCGACTTTGCTGAAGATGAGAGATCTACCAAGAAGTCAACACAAGAGGCACGATCTTCCAAAAGTCCGTATAATTGCTAGCATACGCGGTCGACATAAATCATTGCGACTTTGCTGAAGATGAGAGATCTATCAAGAAGTCTTGCAAATAAATTTAGATTGCTATTGCAGTGAAATTTCGAACACACCCGTCCGATTTTATCGCATTCAACGATGTCATTTTATGGCACTTATCAGATTCGTAGCGGTTCACCGACTTCAGTGCGAGTTGTTTTTGTTTAAGTTGAATGCGCATTCCCCCCGAGTTCTCGTAAAGCAAACAAACCAAGAAAACCAAAAAAATGGCTCTGCTTCGGAATGATTCGTAACCAAAATGCTTGCACCCCGCGAGGAAATTGAGTAAACAAAACGATACGCGCAGAATGCGGCATGTGCATTCTTCATCTTTGTTCCCTGCCAGATAAGGCATATCTGCATGTTTCGAGGCGTTGAATCATTAAATCGAAAAAAAGATTGTTTGTTATTGTTTCTCGGCGTTATCGCGAGGGGGGAAAGTACAGTGATGAGTAAATAAACAGCGCCATTCAACATATGGGCAGTGGAAAGTCACTGGTTTCTCTTCGCTCTCTCGGGGGAATACCAGGCGAACGGGTTTTATGTTAAGTATTTGAGCAAACATTCTCCGGTGCCCTGAATGCGAGTGCGGCATTCGAGCGGTTGCGAGATAAAACAGAACGCCGGCATATCATGAATTGCCATGCAATGCAACAGGCTATACGTACCTATTTGACCAAATGTCATTTCTGTCGAGCTCGTGCATCTCATCGAGTTTGTCGCTGCGCGAGTAGATGGCCAGTACCTTGTTGATGATGTTTTTACCCTGAACCTTGATGCGATTTGAGTTTTCCGTCTCAGCAAGTTTCTCGGCGTAAAGCAGGACGCTTTCCTCCTCTGGATAAATTATGCCGTTTTCGCACTCGTAACTGTAAGAAGGGAAAACAAATCATGATCTCATAACAAAATTGAGTGACAAAATGACATTGTGCGCCTCACTTGTGGAATGTTAATTTAACAACAGCACAATCTTCGTCTCGGGGATTTGGCTCCACCGTGCCCAAGGGATGGAATATCTCATCGGACTGGATATCTTCGGCGTTCGTCCATGTGTGCAGCGTCAGCTGGCCCGTCTTCAGTTGATGCTTATAATCGTAGAGCGTTGTGTTCACCCAAGCCAGGCGACTGGTGTGATATTCGCGGCTAACTTTTGTGCTCTCCTTGTTATTGTCTTTACTCTCTTTGTTGTCTTTACTATCCTTACTAGTGCTAATCTTTTTCGAACGTGATCCTCCCAATTTGATTGTTTTTGCATACACCGAAATGCATAGGCGGGCACTTCTTGGCACATTTCGCAGGGCAATGTCAAATGTGATTACCTCGTTGAAGTTAATCTTACCGTCATTATCTACAGGCAGCTCACTGGATTTACGCAACGCGCATAGTTTCCTTTCACCATGGAAGAGTCCCAGATGGACACCTATCTCCGGTGTTGGATTTAGATCACAGTTTACGTTGAAGATGCCATGCAATTCTAGACGAAATGGCTCTTCGATGTCCCACGATGAGACGAACTTTTGACGTTTTCGCATTGTGCTGGTCATTGTCTTGTAGTTGAGGTTCTCCGTGGTTTTTGTTTTGAACTCCGAATTGAGTTGTTTGTGATTAATATACGCCGGTAGTGTGTGTATTGGCCTGAGCACAATCAAGGGAACTCCGTCGCGCGATAGGCTTTCCTGTAAAAAGTAGCTGTAAAGTAGATGCAAACACCGAGGAAGACAGCACATACCTGAATATAGATGAACTGAATTAGGGGAAACTCCCCGAACAAGTATTCATCGCGACCACCCACTCTAAGTATATAGGACGAGGCTTGCTGATCGGCCAGCTTTATCAGTGATCTGGACATCTTGGCCAGTGCCATATCGATGAGCTTCGTCGGTGTGTCGTTGTCGTTAGCTCGCAAACTAAATATACTCTCGTCATTTTCTAACTTAACTGTAACAACAAACGTGTCACTCCGCAGTCGTCCCTTTATTGACGGCATACGGGGTGTTTTCGCCAATCGCAATGGATGCTCATACAACAGTTTCTCACTCCATGATACATTGGCTCTTTCGTTCTCGATGTCCTCGCTTAGCAGTGACATTTTGTAGCGAAAATCACTGACCTCCGGACTCTTCATCGTCCGAAAGTCATCGACCGACTTTCCAATCATATAACTAATTACATTGCATAGCTCTTGATCGCTTGAGATTACTGTAGATTCGTCCAATCGGACCAGACACAATTTTGGCTGAACATCGCACAGTCTGTCGGAATCTTTGAATTCTTCTACATTTTGAAACTTCGATATCCCCTTAAGTGCATACATCGAGTGATCTTTTAGCATTTCGTAGAGCGGATACGCTTTTGCCGCGGAAAGTATCTCCTAAAACAAGACGAATAATGTTACTGTGTGCCTTCGGTGGACATTCTTCGCTTACCATTTTGATCTCTCGCATTGTGGCAATGGCGCATACTTCCTGTTTGAGGATAACTCCGTTCGGTAGTAGACATGTTATTCCAACCAGATCGGGCGGATCGTTTTGCCAACATTCCATTGAGAAACTCGCACTAGGTGATGGTACCATTTCGAATGTTTTTTCCTCTCCGTTTCACTGTTACTTTCCGCGGAGGCGGGTATTTAGTTTCTCCCAAATTCTATTACTAGTCTCAATATCTCGTTGTTATTCTATGTGGTCTAGATTACGCTGATCTAACAATTAGAAGACTGGAACTTTTGCGGTTTTCATAGACCACCACAGACTTAATATAAATTGGTTTGGTTTTTTTTTTCTCTTTTTTTTCTTTCACTTTCACAATCACTGAGGCGGAGACGGTTTCGTAAATGCGCTGGTTTTTCCTCCTTAAGTGAATGTAAATGCAATTTGTCCAGCATGAGTCATGAGGGTGTTGCAGAAGCTAAACATAATGTTTGTTACTTGATCAAAGATGTTTTTATTCGTATTCGCAATCAAAAGAATATCAATTGAAAATAAACTTTCTGTTTAGCTCTGCCACCTATTTCTTCTATTCGTTCTCTTCTTTTCTTTGTTTTCTATTTGTCATTCTTACTATTTGGTGGGTATGATTAAGCGGTTGGGCTTACGGCTCGTGGGTTTGTTCGTTTATGCAATCGCAGGTGACATCAATCGATTGTTTAGAATGAAATGTATTTAAATCGCAGCAAATTTGAAACGTATTTTTTTTACTGGGAAATGCGTCGAATAATTTTATAATAAATAAGTACATATATGCTTTTTGCGTTGACGATTTATTTGCTGTATGGTCCACGAATAATTAAAATCGGTATTTCTTCTTATGATGGACATCAGGCCTTAGGATGCTTTTACACGCGCAACTTTTTAATCAATATTTTCTGCAATTCCCTTTTGTGATCGCAAGCCCCTTTTACACGTAGAAATCAACCCAGTTGCAATTCCTGCTTAATTTGTCCACTTCCCACCCCTTTCACACATGTATCATCTCTTTCTTACATATGCATGGCATGCTTCCAATACCCAACACTGAGAAGGCAAGAATAAAGCAATTCGGAAAAACGAAAAGAGATAAAAGGTAATACGAAGGATCAATAGCAATTCTCGAGCACACGCAACTCGGGCTACCCCTTCCACGTTTCATCTCCCTTGCCAGCAAGCAGAGATGAAGTTCTTGATTTCTGTCCACAAGATTGGAAAGTTGCACACGAATTTAGCTTGTGTAAAAGCGGTCGACGTTCACACTCAACAATTTCTCGATACGATTTCCTTGATGTCAAATTGGGAAAAGTCAAAATGCCTTGTCTACGGCACTACAAGTCTGCCAACTTTGTAGTGACTAGCGTTCACATTGAAGATTTGGCCTGTCAAACACGGCTGTCAAGCAAATCGTATCGACAAATTTGTTGAGTGTGAACGTCGCTATAGACAAGTTTTAAGAAAAAGAAGAAATCGAAGTTTTTTTTCAGAAAGCAAGTTTCCTTTAGGTCGCTCAGACACTCGTTCAAACGTTCGAATGTGTCTGTCGAACCACCATAATACCATTTTTTTTTTTAATTAATCCGACATGTCGTTCAACCTTCGTTTCTTGTGTTCACACTATGAAATCTGAGTCTGTCAGACTATGTCTGTCTGGTATGTTTGTCCATGTCGAACGTCGCTAAATAGATTTTAGACCTGTTTCTCCGAAGAATGTAAATGCATATTGAACAACTGATATAAATGTACAAGCTTATCACAATCTGAATTCTAAAAGCGACCCAATTCCGTATAAATTCGTATACCACTCTAGCCAATTTTAAAACACATATAATTCATTTGTTTTGAACAACTAGTGAGTAACGACGAGCCAAACAGAACTTTACCAATTTCAAAGAGCCATTCACAATGCATCAAAAGAAAATTTAGCACCTGAAAGTATGCAAAATGAATAAATGAACAAAATCTCTCTTTCTCTCAGGCAATTTTGCGGAAGGATAAATACCGTTACAATAGTTGTCATGTCACAACGTGAAAAAGTATTTTATTTGAGGATTCATCTTTAATCGTGATACACTTAGTGCGAGCGTGCAGTAATTCTATTTTCGCATTGGATTCATTTCAGCACCTAGCGAAATCTAAATTTGACTAAAAAACTAATATAATCTATTCGGATATCAATCAATTATTATCATATTCTTTTTTTTTTTTTAAATTTTGTCCTTTTTTTTATATAAATCACCTTGACGTCATGTATAGAAATAACGTGAAGAACGCTAATGTAAGTTGATCTTTTTTTTGTCGATTCAATTAAAAGAAGTTTAATCCCCGTCGACATTGTTTTGAAATTCAGTTCACTCTTTGATTGAGTTAAACATCAATTATTAAATGTTAGTCAATTAAAATGTGAGCTCTTGTATTGCAGAGAAATATCATTTCCAATGTGGGCATTTATTCCGACCGCACTATGTACTTGGATGGAACAAGTACAACAACACACGATGAGATTTCTAGATCACTGAAATTATTTGCTATGTTGACCGCATACACGCAAGGTAGGTACATACTTACTGTGAATATGAGTGTACATATGTGGGAGGAGGAAAAAAAGGACATCTTGCTGATATCAAAATGCTAGCTTGCTTCATGGATGTCCGTATCACTGTGAAGATCAACGCTTATGTCTTTTGTTATCTGTTTATTTGTTTGTTTTAAAGCGTAGCTTAGAATTCATTCGTGCGGAGTCGCTTGTGTGACGACGCGCGACTAGTGCCAAAATCTGACTTCACTCAGTCTTTGTTTCTCAATTACAGTGCACCTTATATTGGACAGTGATTTGTTCAGTCGATTAAATTACGTTCATCGTTTGGAAACGATATTTTTGTTAGTGTAAACGAAAGAAGTAGTTGCTGGGCTCTGACCCTAGCAGTGAAAGATTCAGAGTACCAAGAGCTTTTTGCTTAATCTTTATTGGGACCTATTTCCTTTTGAATATCGTTTAATTGTTTTTGCAGCATTGGTCTATTTTGAATAGAGTTTAAAGTGTCTTCTGACATTGGCGAAGACAAGATCTCTGCGTCACAAAAAGCAATTATGTGTAGTTCGTCTGTATCTTTCAAGGATCTTAAATTTGTGGCTATAAAGGGTGTTTTCATAAACGTCCGACTAACAAAGGACTGCCTTAGGCATGTTCATTAATGCAGATATACGATCATACTAACTTAGGTGAACTGCAGTACCTTCTGTTCATAAACGTCAATAGCTCATCGATGTCGGGTAGATGGTGCAGTCATTACGGTTTGACTGCAAATAGGGTCGATTGGAAGAAAAATATTGTGTACTAAGGCAAGACTGCAGACATTCTCCACCGTATGTGTGTTCAAAAACGCATGAGAAAAGAATTGCGATTGTACTAGCGCAGATTTCCGACATCATCACTGCGAAGGCATTTCAAATATGCAATGATTTTCAACATTGAATGTAAATTGTTTTTGTAGAGTCATTTGGTAGCTTCTACGCGATAAAACAAAGTGAAGAGGAGTAAGTGAGGTGTCTGATTAGGGTACAAGAAGGAACTCTTCCCCCTATGGGCAACACAATGGGTCCACACGGATCTAAATGAGACGTGCTTCCACATGTCTACCCACATTCCTATCGTATCCTAAGTGAGGTGTCTAAGGACCCTAGCACGTCGCCAGTCCTTCCTTCACATTTCCCTAGTTGTCACAATTGAAAAGAATTGAAAAGTGTTGACTGTTCGTGATTCACAACCAAACAACAACTGTGCTGCGAACAATCCCGCATATTTAAATAACCATGAGAGCCTCCCACCGTTCTTCTTCCCTTTATCTCTTCTTGCAAAATTAGTTGAGGGAGTCTGTGATCTCTATTTCATGAGAAGTGTCCTAGACACCACTTCTGTCACGTCGTTGTAATACAGGGCGTCTAAGTGACTGAATCTGCGAGAGGATAGGTCGCTGTAATCTCATAGAAGATGTGCAATGGTCTCCTCGCCCTCTTCGTCCCTGAAACTTCTGTGTAGGGAATACCCAGTCTGGAGGCGTGAATACCGATGGCGCAGCGCCCGGTTAGAACACCAATAAGGGTTCTAAGATTCCCGCTGCTCACATGGGATGCTTTCAAGGAACTGTGCCGACTGCGTTGATAGTTGCATGCAAACTTGTATTCAAGTGCTAAGATAGAAGTTCATTTGTCGGATGCACAATACAAAAGAAAAGCCATACAAATTCTCGAAATGTATTTCAATTGTTTTTTTCTTTACGTTTGCGCATTCTATGTTTTGTCCTTTAACCCCATGGGGGGGGGGGCATAGGGCGTCAAACACGCCTGCGCGCCATCTCGTTCGAAGTTCTGCAGCGCGCTTGAGCTATCTCCAACTTGTTCCAACCACGCCTGCGCGCCATCTCGTTCGAAGTTCTGCAGCGCGCTTGAACTATCTCCAACTCATTCCAACCACGCCTGCGCGCCATCTCGTTCAAAGTTCTGCAGCGCGCTTGAGCTATCTCCAACTTGTTCCAACCACGCCTGCGCGCCATCTCGTTCGAAGTTCTGCAGCGCGCTTGAACTATCTCCAACTCATTCCAACTACGCCTGCGCGCCATCTCGTTCGAAGTTTTGCAGCGCGCTTGAGCTGTCTCCAACTCATTCCAACCACGCTTACGCGCCATCCCGTTCGAAATTAAGCTATCTCCAACGAATTCGATTCCTCTTAAACTGTTCTGTGCCACGTTTGCCTAGCACGTCCCGCTATTCTGCCTCCCTGGGTAAGCGGATTCCACTGCGAGTTGTCTTCGCGCCGTAGAGTGTGTCCCCATTCACTAGGATGTTTATAGGTTCCTGGTCCGTTCTCAGGTGCAATTGCTCGTTGGAGCTACGGTTCGGGCAAACAAATCCTAAGAATGTTTCTGAAAACATCTGTTTACGAACGATTGTGTGATGATGGTGTCCACTTTCCAGGTACTGCATGCGCATTCTACTGTCCAAATATTCAGACCGAGACCAGTCCAGTTCATATCGGCTCCAAACTTCATAAACCGCCCATGCAGTGTAGCTGGCTGAATTTGAATTTGAGTTCAACCGTAATTTAAGCAGATTTTACGATGTTACAATTCCCATGACATTCCCCTCAAATGGGGGAACATACAATCTGCAACTGCACCGCATCTCTTCGCTTCGTTCTACAGAATGTTGCAGGTTTTGTTTGAATTTGTAAACTGCTGACATCTTAGAGTCTCATGGCGACTCTAACACAACAAAAGTCCACTGAAATTGTTTACTTTCTTCTTGTGGTTTGCCTGTTAAACGGACCTACGTACCTATGAAACCATAAACCGGTTTCGACTTCTGTTGTGGTCTCTAATGGCAAAAATGCAGCGAGTTAGTTTTCACAGTCCAATACTCCCCGAATAAAAAACTTTTATATTTGTGACAGAAGAACCCTCCCCGTCGATGAATCAAATCGATGACATAATGCAGGATTTTGCTTGCAACGGCTACAGCAGTGATGACCAGACACTAAATCAAAAAGAGGGACTAGTGGGTTTCTGGAGGACGTTGCCCTTTTCACAATTAACTTCCGAACATAAAAAGTACAATCTGAGGAGATACTGCAACAACGGTGTTAAAACAGAAAAATACGTAAGTAGGCATAAATTGATTTCAAACAAACATCGATTGAACTAATTGGGCGAAGTCTTTCCTTAAGCACTGCGTATTTTGTGAGAACAACAACGAGCCAGACGCTGTAGTGCGAAGCCATGCGGTCCGTGATGCACTCGGCAGAGTTCTATGCCCGAAACTACGCGTGTACATTTGCCCGATATGCAAGGCATCCGGTGATCTGGCGCACACCGTCAAGTATTGTCCGCAAAAGCCAATTATCACAATGGAGGACGCGTTCAAGGGGCAGGCGTTCCGTTTCACGCGGAACGCCGTCTTCCGGCAACATATGAAGATCTAAGCAAACCCTGCAGCGGGGGGTGGGGGGGATCGTATATGCGCTAGAAGCGCGTTCGTACGATGCTGATGCGAAATGTTTCGAGAAATTACGCGCATCCAATAGGCGTATATTTATACAATCAAATGAATTTAATTCGACATTATTTTTTGTTTCGTGAGTTTATTTTTTTTTTTTTTTTAATTTTATTTTCCTTTTTTCTTTTTCTTTGATTTAAATTTCGAAATTATCAAATCGCTTGTGTAGAACACAATCGTTTAATCGTTGATCAGGTGCGGGGCCTGTATTATTTGAACAATCTCGTTTAATGATACAGTTTTACCTGTCGCTGTAATGTAGAGCTTTCGCATATCCTAGCGTAGGCATAAATCTTTATTGTGTTTTTGAAAATTTCGATTTTACCATTTATGACGTATTTAAAAATGTACATATTCTATATATATATATATAATATTCGGTGTAATTTTAAACTCTCGTGTTTAGCAAACGATCTATTGTGTGAGTAATTCCGTTCGGAATGCTTTCTTTTAAGGAATCCGGTGTTTTATACAAATCAATTATTTTTACAACATTTGAAATCTCCTCATAGTTTAAGCAAATCATCAACAAATCGTGTTTTATAATTGAATCAAATAAAGGTATTTTTTTTATACAACATGCATAGTAGTGTATGGATGCCTATTCAAATGAACTTTCCGGTTTCAATATGTTCTTGGTGATACTGGGGAATCGGATGTACAGTGCTGTGTAAAACATTTGCAACCAACATAAGAATAGAATATCAGTAACCAATAAAATGGTTTTCACTGGGGTGACATTAATAAAAGTGACATCATTTTAAAAGTCTTAAATGCTATAATTTACTGACAAAGAAAAAGGTAAGCTTCATTAAACAAAAACAATAAAAACACATTCAAAAGAAATCAAAATATTACATGTGTGGCTACATATATAACAATATATATATAATTATATAAAAATATAATATATATAAAGGGTGATTTTTTAAAAGCTATAGGAAAGTTTTTCACAAAAAAAACACATAAAATTCAGAAAAATGCATGAAATCTTTATTTGAATCGATAGTACGGTCCATATAATTTAATGTTTGAAGATTATTTCATGCAAATGTTGACCTTGACTGCGCCTGAAATGGTCCATCCGCTTAGTCCAATTTTGGCATACTCTTTCCAACATTTCGGCCGGTATCTCACGAATAAATGCTTCAATTGAAGCGGGCTTGTCTGTATAGACATGAGCTTTAACATAGCCCCACAAAAAACAGTCTAAAGGCATTAAATCGCTCGATCTAGGCGAACGTGAAATAAAATGTTCACCGAACTCGCCCCTCAATAAGTCCATTGGTGCACGTGCGGTGTGGCATGTGGCACCGTCTTGTTGCAACCACATGTCATGCAAGTCAAGCTCTTGCATTTTGGGCAAAAAAAAAAGTTGGATATCATCTCACGGTAGCGCTCACCATTCACAGTTACGTTACGATTCGCATCATCTTTGAAGAAGTACGGTAAAATGATGCCACCGGCCCATAAACCGCACCAAACTGTGACTTTTTCTGGATGCATTGGTAGCTCTTGCAATGCTTCTGGCTGATATTCACTCCAAAATCGACAATTCTGCTTATTTACGTACCCATTGAGCCAAAAATGGAAGAAGCGCCCGATGAACTTTCTTAACAGAGCACGCTTGTAAATTATTGAATTTTATTATCAAAATATTCAATAATTTACTAGCGTTGTTCGTTTGTGAGACGATTCATGGTTAAATTATAGACCAAACTGAAGATGTTTGACAGTGAAACAAAACACGAACCGTGTGTCAGCTGTTTAAACAAGTGTTGCCAAAAAGATAATAGCTAAAAAATCACCCTTTATAATATAACATGGCTGTGCAAAACATTTGCAATTGATCAAAAATACTTCCAAAATATAAAAATTTCCCAATATTTGATGGCAAAACACTTATTTGTACAGGCTTAGACGTGTGCTTGGGGTCATTGTCATGCTGTAACCACCAAACAAGCGGCATCTCCCATTCGGCATACGGAAGCATGATGGTATTTAAAATGTCATTGTAGTCTTCGGACACCATTATTCACTCCACTCGCCGGATCAGACTAATACCTTGCGCTGAGAAGCTCCCCCCAAACCATCACGTTACCACTGCCATGTTTCACTGTCCCTTTGTGTACTTTGGGTTAAGTCGCTCGCCAAACGGTCTTCTCACGTGTTGCCTCCCATCCATCAGATCCATGTAAATTAAATTTAGATTCATCGGCAAATAAGATTGTTTTCTATTGCTGAAGACTCCAGTCCAAATGAGCCCGGGCATAATTTGTATAACGTCTAAAGCCTCTAAAGTTATTCGTCTTATTGTTGATGAGTCAATATTTTCGAACAATATTTAATATTTTTCTATCTTCTCTTTCTGTTGCCTTGAGCGGCCGGCCTCCTCTATGAAACATGTGCTCATTTCCCTTCTGTATAATGTGGCAAATTGTTGATTTGTGGATTTTATATTTTAATGAAATTTGATTTTGAGTCATTCCTTGGCTATAGTCGCTCAAAATTCTTGATCGGCCTTCAGAACTATACTTGTTTTCGGCCATGTAGTTATAAAATATTAATTTGTCACAAATTCAGTGTTTCTACTTAATGCTATCACTCCAAAAACCACAAGGAGCTACAAATCTCAGAAATAAACTATCAAAGCATAAATAAACTTTACCGTTATTAAAACAAAAAATACTGCGAAATAAAAGGGACAAATGCCATCAATTGCAAATGTTTTGCACAGCACTGTAAGATGTATTTTGGGCTAAAGGAATTCTTCTTTGTGAAATTACAGCTCAACAATTGGCACCGCATCTCGCGAATCTGTGTGCAAAATGAATGCTGAAACTGCTGTCAATTTTGCACATCAAGTTGGTTAAGGTTTGTATGCGTCACCTTAAGAGCCGGTGTCCTCTGTTACGTCGTCCCAAAGGCTCGGAGTCGAAGACGGCCGCTTCAATTTGTCAACAAATTCGAAAACAAAGAGTGATACTGCTTTTGGTGTGTTGCTGGATTTATTGTTGTGAGCATATTGCACCGCGACCTATATGTCTATTGTGACACCTTTTACTGCCTTTGCTCTCACATATACAGTACATTCTCGATTTACGCAGCTAATAAAAACAAGTGCAGTTGCAATGACCGAGGTTGTTGCAATAATCGCGTTTATATTTTTTTAAGTTCAATTCAAGATGAAAAGCTCAACAAGGAAAACCAATACTTTGCAAATGTGTATATTAAATGTAACCAATTTTTATTGAATAACATATAAACAATAATAAAACAAAACAAAAGGAAATTAATTCATTGAAATAAGGATGTGTTAAATTATTTTTATTTGAACTTTTTTGTTTTTAAGATTCTATAAAATAGCCATTTCGCGCAGCTTTTGAAAGCTCAACATTTCTGCAATAGGGACTGAATTTTGTTCAGCCCATTGAATTGCGGTATTTATTGCTTGAAATGCATTTTCGGTTTTGGGAGCAGGAATCTCGACCTCGAGTTCACTTTCATAACATAATTCGACTGATTCATGTTCATACTCATTTTGTAAAGGAAATATTTAAGAGAGTTGATAGTGATTCTATGATTCTAATTTGAGCTCTCACTGTGCTCAAAGGAAGTTCATCTTCATCTTGCCAATGACTATGAAAATCCATCAATACATTCCAGCATATTTTTATTGAAACTGTCTTCACTCCGTTCCACACATTTGATAGAAGACAAATTGCATCTCGTAGGTTAAATGCTTTAAGTTTAGCCTTAAAAGTTATCCTCTTCCCGGGTCCACATTAGGTATCGGAAACACGTTCATATTTCGACCTCTCTTGCTTTTATTCTGCTAATTGTAGATTTATGCACATTGTACTCACGGCATAATGAACGTATGGAAGCTCCTTTCTTAATCTTTTTTAAAATTTCACTTTTCTTTTTAATTGATCATTTTAGAATTAAGCTGATCACTGCACTGAATTCATTAAACTAACAAACATGCTTTCAATACACACATTCAACGTTCTATTACTCAGAAGGAGCGGTAAAATAACTGCCGAGAGAAAATGTAACGCAGAGGTAGAGGTAGATGCAGAGTAAAAAAAAATATACATAAAAGAACAAAAGTTGCACATATCGAGTAACTTTTTTTTTAAAGTTGCGATTACCGCGTAACTATGTAAATTCATCTGTTTGCGAAAATCGAGAGTTGCGTTAATCGAGAACGGCGGAAGATATTTGTTCTAGAGTATCCTCTCCTTTAAGAATCTGAGAATGGGAGATGGTTCTAGTGACTGCATTTCTTCCTCTGATAGTAGGTGCTTGCCCAGATATTTTTGTCTTTTGTGTCCCAGTACGCGTTCTGGAATTTCGTTAGATTCTTCGCAAAATCTGCAAGGACCATCTTTTGATGTTCCTAGTTTCCTTAGGTGCTTCCTGAGTCTGCAGTGCTCTGTTAGGATACGGAGGTTGTTTTTGCTCATTTTGACACATGCCTCAATGCCCCCCTTTCGGTTATACCGACCAACGTGTTTCTCGGCCTGCTTCCGCCATAAACGTTGTTCCAGATTTGTTTGTTCAGTTATTTCATTCTAGTTCCCTGAATTTTTTTCCGAGGACATGATCTACTACAGCCCATAATGGTGCTGAGCCTGTGAAGTGCTCCGATGCTCCTTTCCTAGCTAGGGAGTCGTCCATTTCGTTGCATTCTATCCCCGTGTGTTACTCTGCTTCGCCCACTCAACTCTTAAAGCTTCTGTAGGCATTCCCGCACAAACTTGGATTTGGTGATGTAGGAGTCTTTAGTCTATCTCGACTGTCCGAAATTATTGCTTTGTCGCAGTTGGTGTAGTTTCTGTCAAGATTGACTTGAACGCATCTGTCTATGACAGATTTCAGTTTGAAAGTTTGCCCATGTGTTCAAAGTACCTTCGATTACTCTTGCTCCAGTTCCGTCATCAGTTTCTTGATCGTCATCCCTGTACCATTTTACCGTTTGCTGTTCAGTCTTTGGACTATGGATACATTGCTCCAGGTCCTTGTTGGTGCTGAGCTTAGCGCTTAACTTCTGCTTACAATCAAAACTCAAACAAATTCTTAACTATTGCCGGAGTCTAACCACAATCACTCGCATTGTTTGTTCCTGAAAATGAGTGTTGTCTTATATGCTAAGAACATATCATCTCACGGGATGGTCTGATCCTAGGCCGGGTACGCTGCACTCCAGTCATCAAGACCCATTTTTTCTGCATCTACTAGCTTCTTCTTTGTTTTAGAGCGCTACAGTCCGATGTTGATCTGGGCCTTATTCAATTCGCCAACTGCCTTCAGTTTCACACATTAAGCCGGCAGAGGACCACCTCCCCTTATGGGCGCCACCTTGTGCGTGGAAGTCCTCTGTTGCCTTGTCCCACAGGCTCAGAGTCGATGTTGTCCATACGCTCTACCCGAACTAGCCATATTAGGCGTTGGATCCGTAGACGCCTGATTAGACTCATATCGCTGTACAGCCAATACAGTTCTTGGTTGAACCTTCTTCTCAAAATGCCATCAACGCAAACTGCATCCACTACTAGCATTAAGGCCTAAAAAAACATACGTACCGGGTGGCGCTCTTAGTTGATTGCCTGCCTTTGGTTAGAGTGATCTCCGGTTCGAATCCCATTAAAAGCTAAGTTAATACGCTTTATCCGGTTTTCAAATCTGGTCTAGTCACCATTTTGCCACCATTGAGTTGTCGATCACTGGGTAGTAAACCGACTATGGGTATCACAAGTGTCATGGAAATTTCGCAATTTCGCTGACAGCTCACTTACCTACCTACCGAGTTTGCTACTGTTAGTACAATGAACCAGTTTTGAGTCTGAGTGCTCCAGTCTAGCGTTAAAAACACCTCAGACAAAAAAAAAATAAGGCTAAAAAACATCCGGCCCAGAATAAGCTGCGATTTTACGAACGAACGAAGCATATGCTAGCAGGTTAAGCCGAGAGGGAGTATGAATTACTAAATAAATCACTTGTTGCAGGAAAGTTACTTACTTACCCATCAGGCCATCGACCCATGGTGGGTCTGAGCCTGGCGCCTGAGCTAACACTACCTCCCATTGTTGTAAAACCCCGTTTGCTGAAAAGTATGCAATTAAAAATGTGTGGCTTTCAGCTTGAACTTGTAGTTAACGACTGTCATCAATTGAAATGACTGGACTGGAGCAATGTATCCATAGTCCAAAGACTGAGCAGCAATACGGTAAGATGGTACACAGGCGGATCAAGAACTGATGAAGGAACTGGAGCCAGGGTAGGGGACCCAGGGGCAAACTTTCAAGCTGAAGTCTATGCCATAGACAGATGCGTTCAAATCAATCTTGACAGAAACTATACCAACTGCGACAAGGCAATAATGTCGGACAGTCGAGGTGCTATCAGGCACTGGACTGAAGACTCCTGCATCATCAAATACAAGTTTGTGCGGGAATGCCTACCATTAGAAACATATAACGTTCAACCAGCTCGTCGTTGGCATTCCATTCGGCTTTAAATTCAAATTTAAGATGTTTTGGGTATGTTTTCGGTTTCAACACATTCATCGAAATGGAATTCGCATACCATCTACATTAATGATTCACTGTTGCGAAATATTCAGGTGATGCAAGGTTTCCTGTAGCGACGCAATGAAATTAAATCTTTCTGAAGACTGATAACGGCTGTGAGGATTCTTGTTAGATTCTTTACAAGGTATATGAGTGGAATGATCAAATGGCGTGAAATGGGAGCAGATCTAGAAGTGCTGCTAGCAATTGGACGTACTCAGGGCTGAGGCATGCAATCGACAGCGTAACGTTCAACACAAGACGGTGTGTTTTTGTTAAGACTCCAAAGAACTTGGTGTAATCTACTAACACTCTCACGTGACGTTTACAATTCTTGCATGTTTGTTGTTGGATCACAACGGCATCTATGCTTTTTAATCTGTGGCGAGATTTATTTGTTGACTTCTCCTCATTGCGCGATAAGGTATTTGGCTGTTGCCAGTTCATGGCTGCAACGCTTCCAATCATCTCACACCAACAGATGCAGTTCCACCCCACCCAGCTAATAGGACATTTGCAATTTCAGTGAAAATCCAACATTTTTCAAAATACACGCTCGCATGTATATTTGTTTTTTTTTTCTTTCTGTTTTCTCTCTAAAATACAGGTTTTATGTACATAAGCAATTTGATTAACATGTTTCCAATTATTTTATTTAAAATCAAAACAAACTAAAACTAAGGGGCTAGATTAGACAAACTGCTCCTGACTGTTTGCGGACAATTCCAAAAGTCGCCAAGCGGCCTTTGCATTCATTTCGTTGGGATCTCGACACAGGACCCAAACGTAGTTCACTCGCATCACCTTGTCCGGGTCGCCTTCGACCACTTTATTGTGCACTCGATCGCGCACACACATTATCTGTTGTGACTGAAAGGTGATAATGAGGACCGGTCCCTGTTCCATGACCTTGCCCATGACTAAGTCAATATTTTCAATATCGAGAATCTTCGAGTCCAGATAGAGACCCGCCTTCATCGCTTGCTGTATCGGTGTTGAGATAATGCTGTACGTGCTTTCAAAGCACCAGTCCTTTAGAATTTCCAAATTACCGTGCACCATTGCCTCGAGAATGTTGGGAATGATGTCGGTTTCACAGTCGCGCAGGAATTGTTTTTGGTCGAAGTTTGGATCTATCTTACATAACTGGGTGAGCGTTTCGGAGAGCTCTGTTTTGGAGAAAAGATTCCCCATTACGTCAGATACCTTATCAGTTAAGAGGCGGGAAGCACGGATTACAGGATTTTCAGATTCTTCATATTTCATCTTCCAGTCGAGAACCTTGTTTACGTACGCGTTATTGTTTTTGAAGTTCTCCCACGATTGGTAGAACTTCGAGTCTTTGTGCAGTTCAACGCCGGTGGCGTCCATATTCGCCTCGAAAATTCGATCATCATCGATGACTTCGACGCGTTTCCGCAGCTTTGGCGGACTCCGGTAAACGCGGCCTTGTATACTTTGTGTTTCCATCTCTTGTTTAATCATCTTCGTTGTATCGGATATCGTTTGAAAGGCGCCCGACTTTCCGAGCTTTTCACTTTTTTCCGATATCGTATCGGTGACACCCTTGGCCGATTTCGAAAGTTCCTCACCAAATTGACTGGCTTTTTTCGCGATGTCTGTTTTGCCCGCCTCCTCAATAACGTCCGAGACTTTTTCCTTAATTGAATCCAGCCGTTCCTTGAGTACACTTGAACTTTTGTGTGCTTCCGATTCAACGGCATTGAATTTTTGTCTCGCCGATTGCAGCGCTTCTGATTGCTCGAGTTTCTGTGCCTCTTCTCGGAATTTCTTAATGTTCTCCTTCATTTCTTTGTTTTTCTCCATTTCATTCTTAATATTGTCAATGAACTGTGAAAGGAAACCGGGTCTGCGAGACGAGTACCACTCCTGAAAAGATTCTCATGCATTCTGTCTTAATTATGTTATCTACTTGACGTTGACTAACCCGTTGCTGAAGCCCTGATAAGTAACATGGGGAGGACAGGCGCCTTGATACTCCACGTGAAAGTGCCAATGCTTTATACTGCCGAATAAATTGAAATGGGAAGAGAAGTTTAATTGATTAAATTTGATCCTCAATAACCTCTAAATCGCATAAAAATTATCACCGATTACATATAAAAACCGGACGGCTCTACAGAGGTATATGTGAAACAATTTACCATTTCGCTTGGATTGATTTCTTTGATTTATGACACTACAAATTAACCGGGAGAATTATGAAGCAAACTCTGATGAATTTATGTAATTTTCCTAGGAGATGAAGAGCTGTCGCACCAGTATCATGCTGTTAAAATGTCAAACTCGTGTGGCAGCTCCAATTGTCAGTGAGCCGATGTGTGATGGTTCTCTTATTGTCGATGTGTTCATGGTGTTACTACAGTGGGAAACAGCAGAAAACTTACATTATTATTGTTGAAATAGTGTTATAAATAAATAAATAATGGAAATATTGCTCTTTGAAGACCAATTTGAATGCACTTACCAAAGAGGCGTTCACATTCAACAATTTGTCCATCTAATTTGCTTGACAGCCGTGCTTGATGGGCCAAATCGGCGCCCGGTACTACAAGTTTTGCAGACGGTAGGCAGCATTTTGACTTTTTTCCAGTATGTCACCAAGCAAATCTTATTGACAAACTGTTCAGTGTTTACGCCGCTTAAAGTAGGTCGTGCAAATAACTACAATTTGCAACAACTGCAAGGACACAAATCATGAAAATTCTGCTGCACTGGATGACATTTGATGATGGTTGGAGAAAATGTCATTTTCACAATCTCCAACAGTCAATACAAAACCAACGCCTTACGCACCTCTCCAGTAAGAGCACCATTCATGGACCGAAGAAGAACAAGAAAGTTTTATTTACCTCTGCAGACGGAATCTTTTCGTTGTGGTCTGCAATCGAAATTTCTCCAAAATTGACTAAAGTTTAAAATGAATTTTTGCTGAACAATTGAAGATCTAAGTGTTGCCTCTGTGTTTGTTAACGTTTCATCATGAGTGATTCCGACGAAGGTGCGTTAAAGTGATTTGCAAAATCGTTGCCAAACAAATTCCATTTGTCAGAAATTTTTGTTGCAATTACTCGATTGTTTTGGCTAATAAGAAAGCAAAGTGCGTGCGCAGTGTATCTATCTCTTTCTATGGTTGTGCATTAATTTTTTGACAATCTGTGCCCGTGTGTTGTGTTGCGATTTTACTTTGAGAATGTGCCACTTTCACGGGAAAATTTTAAATTCAGAATAGCAGAGAAAAGAAATTGCTCTAGATTCTAGATGCAAATCTCGCACAATGAAATCAGATTATCTGGACAGCAACTTGTCAACTGAACAGTTGATGGAGGGAAAATGCCCATGGATTGCGAATCGAGAATAGCGTTGTTTTTGTTTACAAACATTGCTCATGCGAGTTAGTTATAAAAAGTGCACTGCGTTTCAGGGGTTGCCAATCTTTGGTTTGCGGACCATGTAGTTTCAAGGGTGTTAACACATGGTTTTAAATGAAATTAAATGAAAAATCAAAATAGTAGAAATGTAGGAAAATCGAAAGGAATCACAATTTGACATAGAAGTGGCACTTAACTCGTATGACCTGTTGGCGGTCTGCTGTTAAAGTGTTTTTTCTTTTCGGGCATGTACATAGCTGAACGTATATTTAGTATGCAAAAAAAGATTCAGGTTTTTATCGTTTCCTCCGGTGAACAAGAAACATGTACTGCGGCAGCGAACACGTTAAGTGGAAGCTTTTGCATCTAAGGCCGCCTTTACGCGCAACTTTTTAGTCACGATTTTCTGCAATTCCCTTTTGTGTTCGCAAGCCACTTTTACACGTAGAAATAAACCCAGTTGCAATTCCTGCTAAATTTGTCCACTTCTCACCCTTTCACACATGTGTCATCTCTTTCTTATACATGCACAGCATGCTTCCAATACCCAACACTGAGAAGGCAAGAATAAAGCAATTCGAAAAAACGAAAAGAGATAAAAGGTAATACGAAGGATCAATCGCAATTCTCGAGCACACGCAACTTGGGCTACCCCTTGCACGTTTCCCCTCCCTTGCCAACAAGATTGGAAAGTTGCAGACGAATTTAGCGTGTGTAAAAGCGGCCTAAGTCTTACAGAATATAAACTAGAGCTGTACCTTGCCGTTAGTTTATACATCCAGTAATCAACCGTTAATTTAATTCCAAATGAATTCGCATGATTCAAAACCGTTGACCCTATTTCGGCGTAGATCGAATAAGCTCCAACAAAAGGCTCAGAGAACTGGTCCAGGGTGTAGATCTAGACTTTTTCAATTTGCTACACAAGTCTGGTGGCCCATTTTTAAGTATTTGCTTTACTTATTCATTTTTATGGCCCCACCTCTTTCGAGTCACTATGTTCAAAGTGCAAAACTGTCTAGAAAAACTTCTCAAAGCTAGTCAAACTTGGCTGTTTGCAGTCGGCATAAGACTGTAGATCCCTTCAACTCGTGAGAGAACAATAGCACGCACAAAACTAGTGGTTCCTGAGAAGCTAGGCCCTGTCCCTATATGGGCTGTAGCGCCACCCATATTATATTACTTTACTTTTAAGCCTACCACACATGGATGGTCTGCTTCTGAGTGATAGCCGCTTTCTCCCATAGAATCGCCACGACGCTGCCAGTTATAAAGACCAAGCTGCCTTGCGTCCGCGAACTCTTGGTCCAAGAGATTCTGATTAGAAGAACCTCTTAGTTGGAGAATTGTATTAGGATTTCAGTATGGCTGGTCAACGCACAGGCGCGATGTTTACGAGGAAAATGTGAAGAGGAAATATCCCCTATGGGATCACAATGGGTCCATCCAGACCTCAGTGAGACGTGGCTTTCGCGTCTACCCACTTACCTAACCTAACCTAGTCAGAGAATCGGTGTTTATGTTCACTACGCGGTCGCTTCGTTGAAATCAACGGATTCTTGACTTACCGACTTCATTCAGATCTTTGTAAATGTCTGTAGAGTCCCTGGTTCTTTGTCTTCTCTTTTAACCTTCGCCGCAGAGGGGGTCATATATTCGTTGCAACATTGCTCTTTCGAAGACAACAAGAATTAGCTCTACTGTTTCGCTTACCAGCCAGCTTTCGGTTCCATATGGCAGGACTGGCAAGATTTCGCTTACCGCCCAGCTTTCGATTCCATATAGCAGGACTGGCAAGATAAGAGTCTTGTGGAGTATGATTTTGGTTCCTCGAGTCAGGCGTCTTGATCAGCTTCGACAAACTGAAGTAAACTCTTTACCACCTACCTACTAACCTATCAATCGTGGAGTGTGGACGTCTTAAGCAGCAAACAAGTGCGTATATTACATTTTGCAGCATCAATGCATGATAGCTACTACAAAATGAGTGAAGAGTAGTCTTGTGTCAAACCGGAAATTTCTTAAACCGAGTTTGAATGGAAGCCCACCAAGTTGCAACTCCAGTCGGCTAACTCGTTTTCAAACAGAAGATCGTCCCGATCGTGCGACTCGACATTCACTCGATTATTTTCTCTGAGGCAACGTCAAGTACTTAGTGTACGTTCACAAGCCAATCACTTTGAATGAGCTCGAAGCCACAATTCGAGACGCTATTGCCGGAACAACCCCTCACGTATTGGACTGAGTCATCAAAAATTGGATCGACCGCTTGAAGCACTGCCAACAAAACCGAGGCGGCTATTTGAATGATGTGCAAAGTAGGTAGGTTGGTAAGCGGGCTGCCCGTGAAATCGTCAGTACACTTAGATCATGTTGGTACATTGTGTACACCCATAGTCAGGCTACTACAAGTGGTGGCCCGTGGCTTTGTGGGTATGTACGTTGACTCTCCACGACGGCCCCACCTCTTTCGAGTCACTGACAATGCTCCAAGAGTATAACTGTCCAGAAAAAGCTTCTCAAAATTGGCCGTTCGGAGTCGGCATAAAACAGGAGGTCCCTTCCACTCACGATATAACAATAGCACGCACAACAGGAGTGGTTGCTGAGAATCTAGGCCCTGGCACTCTACGGGCTGTAGCATCACCCATATTATAGTCAGACTACTACAAATAATCGACAGACAACTCCAGTGAGAGTGCCGTTAATTTGATCCCACAGCAAATGTTGACTGGATCAGATTTGAAAACCGGATAAAGCGTATTAACGTTGTTTTCACTAGGATTCAAACCGGGGAACCCCCTTACCAGGGGCAAGCACTCAATCAACTGCGCCAACCAGCTGTTTTTTTTTTCCAAACAAGCATGTCTGGTAACCCGACAAACGTTTTTCAAGGCAGTGTCGGTTTATCGAATTTGTTGGACTATAGAGTACTACCTCAGAAACTTTTTGAAACAGAGTTCCCAGAGCCGGGAAAAAGGAATGTTCACGTGTATGTGCAATGTGCAATGTGCTCACTTTGTCTTAACCAACCCGGTTCAACTCGGTTTGGAAGTAACACAATTTGACCCATCACTACTGAAGAGGAGGTGCCTATATCTACATTTTTAAATTCCACGTTAAGTTGTCTCTAGGAGCTCCCAACTTAGATGGACGATGGCTAAGTCGTCGGCTTGAATATCTATTAATAGGCAGCAACGGCGGGTTTATCAATGATGCCCTCCATGCTATCTCCTTTTAATTGAACTCTCATAAAGAGCAGCTCTGTCCACACATGTGAACTGCTGCCACAAGCGAGGAGATACATGCACATGGACACTGTTCATGATACGATCAGTATTCAGATTCGGTCATCTTAAAATGATCTTCTACATATTTGCTCTTTCAAAGAACATGCGGTAAACAACAGGGTTTATCTTGGAAAGTACATAAGAATCCAGTTCCATGCTTATCTGCTTCCTGGTGATTTCCTCACAAACTTATCCCGCTCGGTTTGTTTTTCATCGAAGTAGTTATCCGTCCATATGGGTAGCGTATGTCAATGTGGCACAGCTGCTATGCATTTACATATGCGGTCATTAGTATTAATTGAGAAACTGCATAATTGGTCCTTCAACTCTGCTGGCTAACTAACCACTTGTTGCTTCATCATAGTTTGCGATACCCGACCTACCTCAATTAAATGGGTTTCAATCGTCTCATTTGCCAATAGAATAACCCTCAATTAGATTTCTTCTTAACATTTCGATATCATTTTACGCATCACCAGCTGTATCACTGCGACCGCGATGGTACCACAGCTGCTGGTCTTAAGCCAACAACAATGAGCGTGTAGACGCAAGCATCATAGTTTAGATAAATCCACACACTCAAACGCAATATTTGATACTTTATATTGGCGCCGACCGCAAATAAACGTTGTTTCGCACTCCAGACGAACGTCATCACTCAATTCCATCATCGGTGTCTCATTTCCACGTGCTCTCCTATTTGCAACCCCTATTACAACAGTCCTCGCATCGCCTCTGCGCAATGCGTCTACGAATCGATGCCATGAATGAGTTGTGATACACCCCGGCGAACCATAGCGAGTCTATTGATTTTTACCACCGCCAACTGACTGAACAGTCAGAAAGTGCCATTGCGTTGGAAAAGACCGACGACCGAAGACGAAGCATATGTAGTTTGGAAGGAAAAGAAAAACGACGGTTTTTATTTTTAATCATTTCTTGAGTTGTTTTAACAAGAATGCAGTGTCACTTCGGTTCGGTTTAGCTTCCAGTGTGCACTTCACAGTCATCCATTAGATAGGACTACACGAAAACAAAGAACAACCCGATTTGTGTGTTAAATCTTCCTTACAACAACAATTAAACATACGATGGATTGGAATTTTGGTGATCGGCCAAAGGCAGGCACTGAAACTGCACTCGATGCTTGTGATTACTTCGTGGATGAGGTCATTGAAATCACAAGTTGTCTGGGTATTGTCTTGAAAAAAAAATGAAAAAAAAACCAACCGTGCATACATATGTGTATGGATTGGAAGTGACCCGGCAATGACTAATACTGTGTGTGTTTGTTTTTCTTTTTCGCCCTCATGACAGATGCTCGCGAACAAGTGCGCTTGATTAAGCATAAGGAATTGCGACAGGCAGTGGTTGCCGGCGACGAAAGGACCGTACGCGTTCTGCTCGAAGCCCTTGGAAATGAGCGTGAAATAATTGTAAACATGGCCCCGGATAGAGTGAACACGCTGTTATTTCTGTAAGTATAGACTATGATTGACATTTGCTAGAAAATACTAATATGCATAAGTGGACAAGTGACATGTGATCGTAATCGCGTACCTAGTCTAGGGAATTACTCGGTCGGTGTGCCTAGTTGACGTTTGAGCAGCTCCAACCGAAATAACTTACATCGGCCGGGTATTAAAGGGCTGCCGTTGGGCGGGCGAGCCAGCTGGTACATCAGTTAGTAGGCAAATTGGATTTGGAATGTGTTAGAGTAGAAAAGCAGTTCTTATTTTCTTCGTTTTTCGCGTGAAGGTGGATCGAATTGAATTAATTTCTATCACGAATCGTTTTTTCGCAGATGACGTAGTGGTTAGGTGCGTCGACTGCAACGCTGGGTGGGTGTCTAGGCTCAATTTACGACACGAACAACCTTCATAATTCACCTTTCTTCACCTGCCCCGAGTAACTGACTCAGAGAATGAGTCTGAATGCTCAGAATGTATACATGTCTCTGGATTATTTCTCAAACTGCATCTTTTGGAGTTGGCATGCAATGCTGTGGGTCCCCTCCACTGGCGAGGGAAGCTGAAGAAGCTACGAGCTGTAGCGCCACCCATATTATTCTTATAATTTTCAGGATTGACTGGAAGGCCAAGTCCCAGGGGGATGTTAGTTTAGATCAGGTTCTTGTGGCTGTCTGCAGATATGTAGCTGTCACACTTATGGTTTCGGCTCTGTGTGATGTCATGGGGACTGGATAACTCCTACACCTGGAACCAGTTGGTGATTGCTACGAAGCTTAAGCTAATGTGATTCACGTCGCTCAAATTATTGAAGATCCAGGCGCTTTAAATGTGGTGCCCAGCATATGTTTGTCGGTCCTCAACCTCGTTTAGTTGAGATGTCTTTCCAATAGGATTGGCCAAGCTGGCTCAATTTTGAAACAGCTTGGAATATCTATTCGCAGGAAGGCCGAGCGTGATGTCAAAGCCATGTTTACGGTTTTCAACACGATATTTGTTCCAACTCTCTTGTATGGTCATGAAAGTCGGGTGATGCTCGAAGGAATAAAATCGCAAATAGAGGCCGCCGAGATAAGATTTCGTGCTGTTGTTGGACTGGGCGTTACTTGCCGTGATAGGGTGAGAAACAGTACGCACGGAACTCGATGCTTCTTCGAACGGAAAGGGCTATGGTTCGATGGTTTGGTCACGTTGCACGAATGTCTTCATCAGGTCAGTGACTTGTCGGCCTTAGGCGGTGACTCACTTAGACCGGCTCTTGTTTTGTGGTGACTTACCATCCTGAGCCCTATTGATACCACAAATGAATCGTAGGAGATTTTTCAACTCAACACAGTTTAAAGTCCTCTAGCTCTACGAAGAAATGCTTACCCAGGAACTCCTCCCATTGTATTTGTTAGGGCTGGACAGTCGCACATCAGTTGTTGGACAGATTCCATTTCTTCCTCGTCTCTGCAGCTTCTGCAGAGGTCGTTATGCGGTAAGTTCAGACGCAAAGTATCTGCGCCTGGTATGGACTATTAGCATACGTACATCGTACGTTGGCCATAGAGCTCTGGCTGTTGCTCCTGTACTCCGGCTAAGCCGTTGAGCTATGGCTCTTTCTAGGATGTCGTCCTCCAGTATTTTCCTTAAGGACCTGGGTGGTGTTTGTGCATACGGGATGGCTGGAGATTCTTCTAACTCCGAACCGTTTTTCGTGAGGCTGTCCAATTCCAGTTTGTCCCGGTACCTAGGAGGTGAGCCATCGACTTCACCCAGGATTCTCACTGATGCACAGTCTAGTCAGCTTTCACGTCAGAATGGCATTTATTGCCGCTCGGCTATCAGAATAAATCGTGATCGATTTGTGGGTTACGTTGTGATCTTTTAACGCGGGTGCTTCATAAATTGCAGCCAATTCCGCTTGAAAGCCGCTGCAGTCATATCTTAGTGCCAGTGATTTTTCGAAGAGGTCGCAGAAGACCCCGGTGCCTATATCCACGCCTTTGAGCACCTCAGGGTAAAAGGCGATTCCCCCTACTTCTATGACCAATTGTCTGCCTGCCATTGTATCCGGTCTGGAAAGGGCTCATTAAAGCTCTTCTCCGGGACTAGGGTTGGTGGTAGATAATCAGTTTGTCTTCTATTTTGTGCTGTTGCTGCCTGAGGGATGGCACAGTAAAGGAATACCGCCGTGGAAAGGGACCTCAACCCCCTATGCGTGCCAAACTGGAGGAAGCTAGCTAAAGATCAAGCTGGCTGGAGATGGTTGTTGGTTGAGGCCCGTGACCGTGTGATTCCTCCAGAAACCCGTTTATCTGTACCTCGGGGCCTATGAGGCTACAGTGTTGCCGCAGAATAGGCCGAGAGGAGGGATGTTGTTCGCCTCGAGTGCTGCCTTCGGTGTTGTTCCGAGACAACCTGTTATAAAGGGTGTTATTTGTAGAGGTATAGAACTTTAAGTTGGCAACATTATTTTAACTGGCGGCCATTTTGTCAGCTGTCAAGTGATTTATTTTTAGTTTGGTTTAGCATTTCCACATAGACTGACGTTCAGGCTTCCACGTGTGTTCTATCATGGTTCTGTTCGAAATACGTTTCGCCCACCACGTCCATTTTCACCATGCTCACTTTTGGTTGAATGGATACGCCAGTAAACAAAACTGCCGTATTTGGAGTGATGATAATCCTCAAGTGTATGTTGAGACTCCGTTACATCCACAAAAACTGACTGTTTGGTGCGCTTTATGGGTTGGTGGAATAATTGGTCCGTACTTCACAAACGATGCTAGCCGGCCAGAACGTTGCAGAGTCAATGGTAATCGCTATAGAGCCATGACTACTGACTTTTTCGTTCATTAATTGAACAACCATGATGTGCAGCAACATGCCACACAGCTCGTGCCACAATTGATTTATCGAAGGAAACGTTTGGTAACCGCATAGTTTCACATTACGAACTGTCTTCCGTAGCCGTGCGATTTAACGCCGCTTGACTATTTTCTGTGGGGATATGTGATGTGGCTAGTCCACGCCGATAAGCCCGAAACGATTGACCACTTGGAGGACATCATTCGCCGCGTTATTGCCGATATACGACCACAAGTGTGGAAAAAGTCATCGCAAATTGGACCTCCAGATTAGACTACGTCCGAGCCAGCCGTGGCGGTCATATGCCGGAAATCATATTTAAATTATAATGCCAGAAGACTATCTTTCGAATAGAGTAAATTTCCCGTCAATTTAAAAACGCCATCCTTGTTTTATTCCATTTCAAAGTTCTATAACTCTTAAAAAAAACACCCTTTACCGAAGCCCGATCTTAAAATTCTGGTTAGCTGTGTGAGAATAAATTTCTTCTCCAGTGCTTTCCACAACACCAGGGAACTGTAAGTCAAGATGGGCCTTACTATTAAAACACAAGACTTTAATCCCCACAAGATAGGAATGGGACGAACACAAAGTCTGTAGCCAACTGGGCAGCACGGGAAATCTACACTGACTGGTCAAAATCGGAAGAAGGCACGGGATCAGGCATCTTCGCCAGCTAGCCAGAGATTTGCGATACAATCCGACTATGGAATCACTGCAGTGTATTCCAATCGGAAGTAACAGCTGTTCAAAAGGCAGCCATCCGACTATCAATGAGCCCAATAGACGGCAAATCTATTGTTTTATACATAGACAGTTAGGCGGCCATAAAAGCTCTGGACACACCATCAATAAACTCCAAGATTGTACAACTCTGCCGTCTGTCTCTAAAGGAGACACAAGCAACTTTACCCTGTGCTGGGTCTCCGGGCATAAGGCTATTCCGGGCAAAGAAAAGACTGATGAACTACCAAGAAAGGGGCCGGGTATGCAAATGGCAGCAGATCAGGAGACACCTCACCCCCACTGAAAACAATAAAAACGCGATTGATGACGATTTAGAAAAACAATACAAACCGCAAATGTTCTGAACTGGACACTTGCAGGATATCGAAAGCGATCTGGCCTGAGCTAAATCAAGGAAGGACTAATTACCTCCTAAAGCTAGACAGGAAGGTTATCAACATATAGAGATAGGGGTGCTAACTGGCCACTGTCTTATAGGCAGCCACGCGAGAAGACTGGGGGCACCTTATAACGACTTCTGCAGAAGCTGCATGGTTAAAGAAGAAGAGGAAACAGTATTACAACAACTTTGAGGATCTGAGTAACATTGACCCAAAGGACTTACTACAATTTCCTAAAGCCTCTAGATGGCTATAAAAGAGGTCAGAAGAAATCACACATGGCCAACAAATACCAAGAGGAATACAGAAATCCCAAGAGGGAAGAACTACAAGGTCAAAGAGTAAATGGGTTTTGGACACAGAGCCGAACGTGACAGCACAATGGACCGGATGGTCTAAGTGAGCATGACGGCCAATATCACTCATGCAGTCGCCCTACCTACCTACCTACCTAATCAAATCAATACAAAAAAAACAATCGAAATGACCGGATAACAATGCCAAATTCTGTCTAAGAAGTCTTTCCCAATTAGGTACAATGTAAGCGTCGACCGGCATATGTTTCAACTCATATATTTGAGAGGACTTAACATATGGCGTGTGGTCATTTTCGCTTGTATTTAAGTTTACTTTATTTCTTCATTGAATAAATTGTTGACAGTGTTCAATCAGCATGGTGTGGCATATTTCTTTGCCTATACATATGCACACATGTTCATTCCATGACAACGTTCCGGGAACGAGTAATTTACTATACATTATGTGATACATTATTTTCGTATCTCGCCAGCCACAAAACGCAATTGATCTTAGCATTTGCAAATTTGAAAGCAGAATGAACTGGACAATCAAGTGGTTCTGTTTTCTTTCGGTACTATAGTGAAATGTATATACATATATGTATATAGATGTATTAAAAAGAAATCCATTATTTTTCTAATTTTTATTTAGTAATCTCGCGTTGCTCTTTCTTTTTCGAGTCTCTTTCGAGTCACTGACAATGCTCAAAGAGTAGAACTGTCTAGAAAAAAAGATTTTCAAACTTGGCCGTTCGGAGTCGGCATAATGGCTGAAACACAATAGTGCGTTGTGCGTTCGGCGTTGTGATAGAAATTTTCAGATTCGAAATGTCAAATAAATCATCAGCTGTTTTCATTATTTTTAAATTTTCGGCAGTTGCCCACTGATTTGAAATCTCTTTTGTCGTTAAATTAATTTTAATCAGCTGTTTTCAGTTTGTGTGTAAAGTCCCGGTTTTACGCATGTCTCTCTTAAAAATATCGAACATGTCGGAAATTGGGTGCGTTATCTCATGATATGCAAAATGTATCATGTTACTAGAATCCTTTCAATTTTCTCTTAAATTTTGCCAAAACGCACGTCGCAACACTCTGTTCACGGCCATCGAAATGTGTGCGTTGAAAGAGAACGCAGCGCAACATCGCACTATTGTGTTTCAGGCATAAAACCGTAGGTCCCCTCCATTCGTGATAGAACAAAAGCACGCACAACACGAGTGGTTGCCGAGAAGCTAGGCCCTGGCTCTCTACGGGCTGTAGCGCCACCCATATTATATTATTATAATCTCGCGTTGCATGCGACCGATCGGAAGAAACAAAAGGCCGTTTGCTGATACTACAGAGATGAAGTATTAAAGAGATAGTCAACTTCTACTTCTCTTGCCCCTTGATTTCATCTGACAGCGTTTTTTTATAAAATGTTCACAGACAGTGTTTGTGAATACGATTCATCAGAGAGCAACTGCAGGCTGCTCTAAAGCCTTAAGAAGTGTGCGTGAAAAGAAAGTAGTATGCGTGCCTTTAGAGCAAATCACAGATCGGCAAGGGGCTTTTTAGTAAAGACCCAAACCCGAGTTGGACATCTCTTTACTACTTCATCTCTGTACTACACTTAGCTGTTGTACTTTAATACTGACAGTGACAAAATCGTGGAGAAATTTGAGTATGGAGTTCGAACTACTTGATTTATTTGAAGATGATGTGGGAGGGATAGAAATTTAAGAAGTTGGTGTGCCTCGTCATGTCTTCAGCAGAAATTAATATTTTTAAAGCTTTGACGGACTTTTGCTTATAAATGTTTTTGGCAAATCAAGGACGTAACCTTGGTTGTTGGAGACAGGATCAAATTTGAAATGTCCTTTCAATAGGTACGATTTTCATTTGAACGTTTACATGAAGATATTTTTTCAAGACACACTGTATGTACACATCAATTAACTACTTGTCACGTGAAGGTTTTACGTGGCAGGAACTGTTTTCGGTGAAATTCACTTTTGGATCGATTGCAGGTTCAAAGGCCAAAAAGCGTCCCTTTTAAAGCAACACAAAATTACCGAAGACAGCTGTCGACATTGCAAATGCCAATAAATAATTTCCTTCGAATAGCTTTGTTTCCATTTGTGATTGGCGCCATCTATGAAACCCACAATAATGCCTGAAACACAATAGGGCTTTGCTGCTGGCATTGTCTTCTAACACAGGCGAGGCCGCTTTTACACACGCAACTTTTTAGTTACATTTCTGCAATACCCTTTTATGATTGCAATCCACTTTTCGACGTAGAAATAACCCAGTTGCAATTCCTGCACAATTGTTCCGCTTCCCACCCTTTTACACATGTTCTTACATATGCACAGCATGCTTCCAATACCCAACACTGAGAAGGCGAGAATAAAGCAATTCGAAAAAACGAAAAGAGATAAAAGCTAATACGAAGGATCAATCGCAATTCTAGAGCACACGTAACTCGGGCTTGCACGTTTCACCCCCCTTGCCTACAAGATTGAAAGTTGCAGACGAACTTAGCGTGTGTAAAAGCGGCCCAATTCATCTGCTATGCACAAAATACAGCTTCGCGCTTTTTGGAGCGAAATGAGAGGAATGTCATAGTTAAGTACGACTTAAATATTTACGAGCAACGAAGAATAGTTAAAGTTGTAAGTGTAACTTGGCTATTAAGTAGATCTAAGTGTAGTATCATCAAACGGCCCTAAATGCGGTTAAAAAGATAAGTACTAAAATTGTCTCTGATTGGTTTTGACTCAGTTTCGTTTGAGCGTCACACGTCAATCCTGGCTTGACCACCGTTTGCGTCGACTCACCGCGATTCGTTTCGCTTAACGTTGTCGTAAGTGATTCACATTTCGTCACCAGTCACCGCTCATCATCCGCTTCAAAAATGGGTCGATTCAGTTGCGATTCAGCAGTGATTCGCTGATGGAAATTCGGTCCATGAGGTTCCTTGGCGTTTATTCGTGTTGTACCCATAGGTAGGTTGGTAGGTAGGGTCACTGCATGACTGATATGGAAGTCATTCTCACTTAGACCATTCGGTCCATTGTGCTGTCACGTTCTGCTTGGTGTCCGAAACCCATTTACCGTTTGACCTTGGCATGACCGGGATTTTTGTATTCCTCTTGGGATTTGTTGGTCATGTGTGATTTCTTCTGACCTCTTTTATAGCCATTTAGAGGCTTTGTACCCATACATCGAGTTCCTTTTTGTATCCAGCCTTATTCAAATGGTTCGAAACGGTTTTTTTGTGCAATGTTTAGCTCCTGGGCAATCGAAACAGTGCTTACATGGCGGTCGGATTGGACAATTTCCATGATCGTCGTTGTGTTCTTGAACTTTTCGAGCGACTTCACGTAATATTATGTCCGGTTTAGTGAGTACTGAGAAGGATTGTAATGGAAAGAGTGAGTCGATTTTAACGTACTCATTTCCACCGAAGTTAGTGTGTTCTGGCACCCATATTACTTTTAACTTTGACTTGTACTTAATGAGTTTATCCCTTATTTTGCTTACGATGGTGGAGATGTTGTTTGGATTAACTATTGCTGGAAGTATATCAAAGCTATCTGAACAGATCGAGAAGCGGCCGCGTATTGGATTGGGGATTTTGCTATCGCCTACAGAACGGCAGTTCCTTCCGCCGTAAAGATGGAAGAGGTGGTGGTTCACAATACCCGCGGTCAAAAGTGAAGTTGTGAAGTGTTGGGACTTAGAGGCTTTTGCATCCCAGGGACTTGATACGGACGAGTGATATCGTAGAACAGTGCTTGGAAGATGTTAGAATCGGTATTGTTCTCTGTGTGTACTTCCAAATCCGTGATAATCGATGAAAGAAATGTTAATGGCCCATGGTGGGTAGTCTTGGCTGTTACCGGGGCGTTGGAAATGCCAGATGCTATGCGGTTGTGATGTGTCTTGATTTGATGAGAGTTTTGACGTCATGAGCAATGGTAGAGCAGCCGGTTGTGAATAATTTGATGTACAGCTTAGCTCCGGTGGGCAAGATGTGTTTTCCCGTGAGGGGAAGGCTAGCCTAAGTCATGATGTTGCGAATTGGTCTGGCGTTCGTAAAGGATTTAGTCTCCGTCGTAGTGTTTGGTGAAAAGGTGCTTTTATGGTGTTTATAGTCCTCTTCGGAGAGTTACCGTAAATAGTGAGGCCCTAGTCTAGCTTACCTAAAGCTAAGGATCGTGTCATGTTACATAAGGTATTAATGTGAGCATGCGAAGCGCTGGACCGGCACATAATATCTCTTAGAACGTTTCAGAAAAGAGCTTGTTGTTTAAAAAGGCAGTTGTGCGTACACAGTGTAATCAGCTTATAAACAATGATAAAGTTGTGAGTGTTTATTAATAATCGAGCTGACCTCGTCAAGAGTTATTAAGAGGAGCACAACTGAGATCCTTGCGGAATGCTGTTCTGTAGGAAATAGGTCTTGTAAAAGCAATTATTTGTTTTGACATATATTTTTTCCTGCTAGATAGGAATGCTTTCACATAGTTAAAGATTGGTCCAGTTTGGTGAGCGATCGATCCTATCAAAAGCCTTTTCGAAATCCAAAGATAGAATGGTAGCGTGGTTGCGAGAGGAAAGAACTTTAGTAGGGCATCAATACAGTTTGATTTGTTGTAGAATACAAAAAACATATATTCTCTTACTGCTCTTTCCCAGTGCTGCACAATCAGGATTCGAAAGTATAACGAAACGCCTCCTCGACGCCGGGGCCGATGGTCGCTCGCACACAGTCACCAAGTATTCCCCCCTCTACGCAGCCGTCTATCATGGTCACTACAATATATCGAAGCTGATGCTGGAGAAGTTTGCCGACTTAATACAGGTTTGGGGTGGCTATTATCATTCATAATCGTTCATAACCTTAAATCGTCATTCCAGCAACCAACGGTAGAGAGATGGCTACCACTGCATGCCGCGTGCATAAATGGGCACATAAGCCTGGTTGAACTACTCATAAACTATCAGTATCCCGAGTATTTGTACAGCACCTTCAGAGACGAGGAGGGCGTCTGGGAGTGGCGGCTGCCATTCGATCCGAATCAACAAGACGTGACCGGACAGACGAGTCTCTACATTGCGAGCATCTTGGGCAATAAATCGCTGGTGAATATGCTGCTCAATTGGAAGGTCAAATGCCGGAAGACCGTTAATGAGAGCCCACAAAGTACGCCGATAACGCCAACACGAAAGAGGATCTCCTTCGGAATCCAGGCTATCATGTCGAAGCTGAATATTTCCGCTGAGGGTGACAATCTCGTTAAGGTAAGCAGTGATTTTCTCGACTGTTTACCGAGTACATGGTCTGTGTTCATTGTCCAGGACGACGTTGAGTGCGACAAATGCCCAATCAATTTGAACCTACTCTGTGGTGCCGCACGGGAGACCGCACTCTTGGCTGCTGTTCGTGGGGGTTTCCTAGACGTGGCTACATCTCTCCTGCATCACGGTGCAAACCCGAATATAATTGCGAAACTGCTGGAAGATCAGAACGATCCTAAGTTTGTGAACATTCGCCAGCCAGAGTGTCGTACAACTCCGCTAAGCATGAGTTCTTCTTTTCAGATGCAGCGAGGAGATATATGGTTTCAGCAACGTGCCAATTGCCGAGGCGTGCAAGCAGCGATCCCTCCCCATGGTGGAGCTTTTGCTCAAGTAAGAATGGATAAGGGTCCGCGATTAGCTGGCTATAGCGACTTTCTGTCATTCTCAGATATGGTGCTCGTGACGAACTAGGCTCTGCCCTGAACATGGCCGTGACCAGTGGCGATGAAGCGATATTAAACCGCCTCCTGGCCAAGCGGGTACATCCCGACTCGGACTACAAGATCAACAAAAAGGGGCTGCCCACCCCTGTGGAGGTGAATGTCTTCACGCCGTCGGCGACGAATATGACCTACAGCAGCATGTTTCCAAATGTGCCTACCATCATCGACTGGCACAACAACAATAACGTGCAGCTGCCCCTAATAAGGTTGTGTTTGCGATAAGTTTCAACCCACTCGTGGTTACATTTGTTTTTTGTGTCACTCTGTTGCAGGGTAAGTTGGATGGTCAATGGCGTGTTGCAGTTGAATCCGAAGCTACAAGGTCATCCCAAGATAACCGAAGTTGCTCTCACCGCCATCACCAGAATCGACTTCTCGCACAACAATCTCACCAGTTTGCCGCTGGAGATATTTTCCCTCGTCAGCTTAAAGTGAGTTCCTTCTCTTCGATTAGTGAAGCTACTTTATGCGTCTCCTTTCCATCGTAGATACCTCAACATTGCTCAGAACAAATTGACATCGCTTCCAGTGAACTCGGACGGGGACAAGGCGGCCTACCTGTGCCCGGTGCTCGATGAGATATTCCTGCAGGACAATCGCCTCGTGACTATTCCGCCGGAGATTTTCCACCTGCCGTCGCTGACAATTCTGGACATTTCCAACAACAAACTGCAGGAGCTGCCGTTCGACATGTGGAAGGCCCCAAAACTGCGTGAACTGAACATCGCATTTAACCTCTTGAAGGACTTGCCCATTCCACCGATGCAGGTAAACAAATGACACATCACATCGAGCTCTACTCTTGTACTCGTCTCGATTTAACAGCCATCGGCGTCGCAACTCAGTCTGGACAAAATCGACTGCGAACCGTTCTCCCATCTGGAATCGTCAGACATTCATAAAAACAATCCTCGAACCCTGAGCTTCCATCAGCTGATACACCGGAACGTTTGGTCGGGTTCATTGGAGATAACGGACAATGATCTGAAATGGAACGAAGCCAAGAAGGAGGAGGGCGTCTCCCAACTGAATAGTCTCAACATTGCCAACAACCTCTTCACCAGCATACCGGCTGCCCTGCCCTGTTTGGCTGTGAATCTGACAAGGCTGAATATGTCGTACAACACCTTGAGGTAATGTCGACTGTGGACCGTGATCCCGCGACACCAGTGATTCAGTGAATTCTTTCAGATCAATGGGTCATGTCACCAGTTATCCGTCGACGCTGAAGCAATTGGATCTGAGTCACAACGAGATCTCCTGTTGGCCAAGTCTGCCGCGGATAACCGACAGCGATCCGCATTTGTTGTGCTACAGTTACGTCGAGAAGTCACAAGGCGAGAGTGGTTGCATCGACATGGAACAGGGGCCGTTTACTAAACCGGGTGCCAGTACGAAACCGTCGTCATTCCGCAGCACAGTGCTGAAGAGTGTTTGCCGTCACAGGAGACATTTAAGGTGCGCGTCTAGCGGGTGGCCCTTTTTTTCGAATCTAATTCGGTTCCTTTCAGACTGGAGTCTCTGAGGACACTTATTCTTGCCGACAACCTCTTGACTCGAATACAGCTGTCGACAGACGATGTGACGACGTTATTCAATGAATCTGACGACTCGGACTGGAGTGTGGTGGGCGTTACCAAGTCGAAGCTCATCTTCCCCAACCTCTCAATGCTCGACATCAGTAACAATTGCTTAAAGGTGAGTAGTGGACGTGGAGAAACACCAGCCGCGGCGAGTTAAAAAAATTGCTTGTTAATTGCACAGGAAATTCCAACCTCTCTGCACGAGCTAAGCAGCCTGAGCGTGCTTAACATCAGCGGCAACGTCGACATAACCGACTTACCGCCGCACCTTGGTCTCCTCTCGCGACTGTGGAATCTCAATACGCGTGGCTGCCTCCTGCAGGATCCACTAAAGTCGATGATCGAGAGTAAAAAGTACAAAACAATGGACATCATCGGCTATTTGAAGTCGATCTACGAGGACGCACAACCGTACGCCCGCATGAAACTGATGGTAGTCGGAGTGCAGGGCATTGGCAAGACAACCCTGCTTGATCTCTTGCGCCAAGGTGGTTCGCAGAAGGGTCGTGCCTCGGAGAATCACTGGGCGAAGCGTATGGGTCACACGAAGAATCTCTCGAAGACGAACCGCGGCGTGAACATCTCGACGGTTGGCGTGGACATTGGCACGTGGATTTGTGAGAAACGCAAAAAGGGACCAGGCTCAAATGGGCCAGTTGTATTCCGAACCTGGGATTTCGGGGGACAGAAGGAGTAAGCTTGTGACAGTTATGGAGGCCTTACTGGCAAACTGACTTGCTTTCTTGTTTAGGTACTACGCCACTCATCAGTACTTCCTGTCGAAGAGGAGCTTGTACTTGGTCTTGTGGAAGATAACCGATGGACACAAGGGCTTGGCAGAGATTCTCCAATGGCTGGGCAATATTCAAGTAAGAACCCGCACTCAATCAAGCAACGCAAATGTTTAATCAGCACATTTTGCAGGCAAGAGCTCCCAACTCTCCAGTCATCATTGTGGGCACACATTTCGATGCGGTCGGTGAGAGTTTCTCGCCGCAGAAGGCCGAGGAGCTGCAGCAGATCATCCGGGAGAAGTTCATCGCCATTCCGGATGCCGAGAAAATCGGCTTGCCCCGGGTGATCGATTCGATTGAGATCAGTTGCCGGACACTTCACAACATCCGCCTGCTCTCGAACATCATCTATGACACGGCGTTTATGCTACGTTCGCCGGGCTCTAAGGAGCCCTTGCTTTTGCAGAAAATCCCCGCGAGCTACATAGCCCTTGAGGATATAGTCAATTTGATATCGTGCAATCTGCGAGCTGTCGGAATGGATCCCGTCCTGGATGCGGAACGCTACCGGAAAATCGTTACCGAGGAAATGCGACTGCACAACTATAAGAGTTTCAGGTGAGGTGGCTCCTTCGGTCGTTAGATCGTTAGAGAGACGCGCAGTGCTTATGTGTGTTTTTTGGATTCTCTAGAGATGTCGCAGAATTGAATCAGGCCACGATGTTTCTGCACGACAACGGTGTGGTACTGCATTACGATGACGCAACGTTGCGGGATTTCTACTTCCTCGATCCCCAGTGGCTGTGCGACATGCTGGCCCATGTGGTGACTGTGCGAGAGATCAATCCCTTTGCAAGAACGGGCGTGATGAAGCTGGAAGACTTGCAGTTGCTGTTCAGGAACACAAACTCCTCGGCGAACAACAACAGAAGGTCTGTGTGAACTGGAGTCGAGATGAACGAATCAGTTGACTCTTGCTTTGGATATTTTCAGTTACATTGTTAATCTACTCAACAAGTTCGAAGTCGCTTTGACGTGGGACTCGCGAACGCTTCTAATACCATCGCTGCTGCCTGCCAGCGAGGACGTCACCCCGAATGCAGGGACCACAGTTAAGGTAAGCTTCCTCTATCCGATTTCACTGTGTGTGTGTAAACTCGATTTTGATAGATCTCGCAAAGGATACGAGGACGAAATGTAAACCTCGGCTGTTCCGTGTCGAATGAGATCAACTTGAACAACCTCATCTACGAGCCATTCCCCAGAGACAACGAATGCGGCATACGCCGGATACTGCTCATGACCTATTTCCCATCTGGTTTTTGGTCCAGACTGCTGACGCGACTGCTTGCCGACGAGCAGATAATAGAAGCCATCAAAGTCTCGTACAGCGCTGTTAATGAGGTGAGATCGCTCTGTTGCACAAAGACGAACTATTTACAAACTCGTCCTCTCGCCTAGAACTCCCTGGAATTCGATTTGAAGACCTGCCTGGAACAAGAAACCCAATGGAACCTCTGGCAAAATGGGGTGTCCCTCTATTTTGGAAACGTGCTCCTGATGAAGATCTGGGAAGTGCCCTACGCTCACAGTTCCGTGCTGCGGAATCCAGGCAATCGTTACAAGCTCAAATTGGACGGCCTGTGGAACGATGTGAATCTGTCGACGTCAAGTATTCTCGAGATATACTTTCCCCTGCTTAGCGTGAACATAAGTCAGGAACTGGACGACAATGCCCGACAAATGGTGGCCTGCGTGGAGCCAAACTTGCCAATTATTGCTAAACTGCTTGCCCTCTCTGTGGATCATATTGATTTGCTGCTGGAGGACTGGTACCCATCGCTGGGTACACGGTTTGTGCACACATCCGAGGGACGATTCCTCATAACCCGTTTGGTGCTCTGCCCCAAGTGCTTGCGGAAAATCAACGACAACTGCAACGTGTTGGATGGCAATCAGGAGAACGCCGTTCGCCCGCGGAACGGTGGCGCGGTTAGCAGAAGGAGTCCCGCTGCTGCTTTCATGGATCCGGACTATTTCAACTCACGAAGGGAACGGCGATCTGAGGCATGTATACTCGTAGAGATTCAGAGAATGATCATTCCGTAATGCCAGCTTTTCACTCTCCCCGTCAGGATTCTCTCTGTTTGTCCGATGCTGATTCTGGGGTGGGTCCGGACTCTGCTGGCTCATCGAGAAACACATCCGTCGATGGCCATCCGGTGTACAACGTTCCGGACACGTCAAATGTCTGCTACACCTGGATGATCGAGGAGTGCATCCTTTCGGTTTACAATCAAACGAAGATCTCGTGTCCAGTGCATTTGGAAGTGAATATGATGAAAATAGCCCCCGACGTGGTGTTCGCAGACATCCCCGAGAAGTACAGCATCAACCCGGAAAGCATTGTGAAGGGTTCGCTGTTGGGACGAGGGGCTTTCGGATTTGTCTTCAAGGCGACGTGCAAGGTGAAGGGATCTCGGTCTTTTAAGTCCGTTGCGATGAAGATGTTGCAACCCGTGCCGCCCGGGCCTCGCGCTAAAGATGTGATTATTCACAAATATTCTGCTTCCCATTGATTCTTATGCTTGTGATCGTTTTAGAGTGCCCTCATGGCTTACAAGGTCGCCCTGGGCAAGTGGGATCGTGACCCGTTGCAGCATTCATGCAAGGCCTATTGCACCGCACGGCAAGAGCTCGCTGTGCTGCTCACCCTGAAGCATCCGAACATAGTTCCGTTGGTGGGAATATGCATTAAACCCCTTGCCCTAGTCCTGGATCTCGCTCCGATGGTAAGGACTTTGGTTTTTGTTGTGCTCGTCAGAGTGGAGTTTATTGGGTTTCTCTTTAAGGGCGGCTTGGATTCAATTCTGCGGCAATATCGACGAAGCGGCGCACACATCGGACCGCACACATTCCAGATACTCGTGCTACAGGCTGCCCGTGCCATTGAATACCTTCACCGCCGAAGGATCATCTATCGGGACCTTAAGTCGGAGAATGTCCTCGTTTGGGAGTTTCCCCTTCCGCACAGGTATGAGAAACCCTTTCACGTGGACACCATCTATAAGGTTGCTTCTTAGTGAGGACACCCCCAGGAGTAGTATTCACATCAAGATTGCTGACTATGGCATCAGCCGAATGACAGCGCCTAGCGGTTCCAAGGGCTTCGGCGGCACTGAGGGTTTCATGGCGCCAGAGATAATCCGCTACAATGGAGAAGAGGAATACACCGAAAAGGTAGGCCAACACTAATCGCTTGCAATCGAAACAAGTTCGAGATCATTTCTCTTCTTAAGGTTGATTGCTTTTCCTTTGGAATGTTCATCTACGAGAACATCAGCCTGCGGCAACCGTTCGAGGGTCAGGAATCGATAAAGGAGTGCATCTTGGAGGGCAGTCGTCCGCCGCTCACGCAGAGAGAAACTCAATTTCCCACATATTGCCTGGACTTGATGGTCCTCTGCTGGGATGAGCTGCCAAAGGTTTGCTTCAAATTGACTCCGTATCATTTGTGCATTAACCCGAACCCCCTTTCGTTGCAGAAACGACCATCCGCCAGTCAAATCGTGTCGATTCTAACCGCTCCCGAATGCATACACTTGTTGGACGTGATCGCGCTGTCGCACAGCGAAAAAGTCGTTTGTGGAGCTTTCAACGCGTTGCTGTCCAGTGAAGGTGATCCTGATTCGACCTGCTCGCAGTGGTTCAGCTCTCTAACTGTATCGTTCCTCTTTCCCCAGACGACACGAGTGGCTTCGAATTATGGCTTCCGACAAATAATTCTCGAATTGACATACTTGACACGTCGTCGTTTGGCAACTACCTGCAGTACAGCAGTATTCTCTGTGAGAATAAAATCCACTTTGATTCCACACGAGAGCATAGCAAGCGCAAGGCGCACCGGCTAAACATGCTGTGCTGCTGCATAATTGAGGACTGCTTCTGGACTGGTGACTCGACTGGTAATCTGCATGTTTACAGGTGAGGTCCGCGTGTGCGACTGCAAAATGCACTTGAATTAAAACTGCCACCCTTTGTCAGCACAACGAATTACACACACGTATTCTCATACATGTTCGATCCGTCCATAAAGAGTCCCATTGTCAGTTTGGTGTACTTGAAGAATATCGAGCGTGTCGCTGTGGGGCTGCACAATGGCCGCGTGTTCCTAGTTGATTCGACAAAAGTGCCCACCAATTGTGTGTTTGCCGAGGGCTCCTTTGTCTTGACTGAAATCTGCTCTGGTCTCATCCTGCATAGTGCCGTTGCTGTCATCGTGGACGAGTAAGTGGGCGTTTACCCAAAGTCTCTCTCTCTCTCTTGTCTGACTGTTTCGTTTAGAACGTACGAACTATGGTGTGGCGAAACTGGTGGCAAGATCAACATCTTCCCGCTGAGCAAGAGCGGGGTGTCCGGCCACCAGGCGGTGTGTCACAGTGAGGAGCCGAACATAATCGAGGACGTGAAAGTGGCGCGACTGTGTGCCAACGATCGGTACGTGTACTCCTGCCTCTATCCGGGATTCATGGTGTACCAGTGGAATATTGCCACAAAAGTCATCGAAAACAAGCTCGACTGCTCAAAGCTGCTGCCGTGTTCGGAAAGTCTCAAAAGCATATCAATCGACGAGCACCTGAGTTTGATAAAGTGTCAGGTAGGCATGCTCTTATGTACACAGCTCAATTCCTCCTTGAATCTTCTCTCTCTCAACAGATCTCGGCACTGGCTGCTCATGGCGAAGAATTGTACGTTGGGACCACGTGGGGCTGCTTGATCATAGCCGAGGTGAACAGTTTACGTCCGATAACTGTGTTTCGTCCCTACGAAAACGAGGTAACACACATTCATGTAATCTCCCACGTTCCATCAAACACATTTCACAATTTGCAGATCAAAGCTATTGTCGCGGTGCCAAGTAAGACGACACCTCTGATCGCCACCATTGGACGACGGTATAGATCTCTGATTTCGCGCTACATGGACAATGTAGAGCATAATCATCACTCGAGCGTGTCGCATTTTGAACATCACAAAAGTCCAAAGATCCTGCCGCCAGACGTGGAGAACAACATCCATTGTCTGCTGTGGCGCGCACAGAATTGGACATAACTTATGTCCGAGTTGTGTGTTCAGTTGTTTTTTTTGTCTTAAATTATTTATTTGTAATCCAAGGCAGTTGTTGGTATTATATCTCGAATAAACATTTTCTTAACATTTTAAAGACGTCCTCAGATTTGATTTGTATACATACACTTACTTATCAGGCCGGCGACCCATGGAGCGTCAGAGCCTGAGCAATTGCTGCCTTCCATCGTTGACGGTCCTGGGAACACTGCTTCCTGTCATCAAGACCAAGCTGCCTTGCATCCGTGATTACTTGGTCTTTATACCGCATATTCGGTCTTCGTCTCCTTCTCGAACCAGTATGCTCGGATTCAAAGACCCTCCTTGCTGGAGCTTTGTTGTCCATGCGCACGATGTGGCCGAGCCAGTGTAGTGGACGGATTTGTGCGTTCCGGACTACATCCACATTCTGGTACAGCTCGTAGAGTTCGCGGTTATGTCTTCTCCTCCATTCGCCTTCCTCGCAGACGGGACCATATATCCGACGCAGAACTTTTCTTTCGAAGGTACCAAGAATCAGCTCTGCAGTTTTGCATAGCGTCCAGCTTTCGGCTCCATAGAGCAGGACTGGCAAAATAAGAATTTTGTAGAGCATGATTTTGGTCCTTCGAGTCAGGAGTTTTGTACATGCACATAGTAGAAAAAGTCTTTGTTCACGAGAAGCTGTTGTTACCGTTATGAATAGCGGAATTGAAAGGACATTCAAGCAATTTTACATCACATTTGAGTTGTTACTGTTTTCGACCGGAGTATTGTGTATATTTCTGAAATAACTTCGTGCGATTTAGTTATTTTTTATACAATGGAGAATAAAAGAAAAGAAATAAGTGTTGATGAGCGAAAAATCATTAATATCAAAAATGTTGAAGGAAGTTTTAGAAATATTGCTAAAGACGTTGGCCGGCAATACTCATCTATTCAAAGGGTGATCAATAATTTTAAGTCAAGCCGCCGACCGCCGAAGCAGTCTTATCGAGAAAACGAGATTTAATAAGCCTCGACTAACGGCATCGCAGTTATCCAAAAATGAATCATGAACAAATTTGAAAAAAAAAAAAAAAAACATCTGTGCCGATAGGGGAACATGGAGACAGTAGATTTTTTTCTTTTCACATTTCAGAAAGTATAAGACATACTTGATAATAAAAGAAAAGATTGACAATCACTTAACTGTTAATAATATACTCCCCGACTATCAATTTGGGTTTCGGCGTTCTCACAATACGTACCATCAAATCATTCGGATTAAGAAGCATGTCAAACATAAATTTCAATCCAAAGAGTCCACTGGATTGGTATTATTAGATATTGAAAAAGCCTTTGATACGGTTTGGCATGATGCTTTAATATACAAACTTATTAAATTTGTATATTAAAGCATCATCCTATAAAGACTGTTAAAATCATCCAGAGTTTTTTAGATAAAAGAAAATGTATAGTAAAAGTACAAAATGTAAAATCCGCAGTACCAAATATTACATATGGATTACCTCAAGGTACTGTACTCGACCCAACACTTTTTAATATATTTGTCTCTGACATTCCAGATCTTGGCAATGATGTGAATATTGCTATGCTTGCTGATGATACAGCAATATTTGCGTCTGGTACATACTATACGGACGTCTATAATGTGCTGCAAACGGCACTTTCCAAATTAGAAAAATTCTTTACAAATGGAAAATTAAAGTAAATGCTTCGAAAACGAAAGCAGTTTGGTTTACACGTAGACGAAAACAATGCTTTATTCCAAACAACGTAAAACTTCAAATTGGTTCTATTGATATTGACTGGTCTGAGCACTGCAGATATCTCGGAATCATGATTGATAAGAAAATAACTTTTCAGAAACACATTTCTGTCACCGTAGACTAAATTAACAAATATATCAAAATTTATTACCCCCTTATAAATAGAAAATCGAAACTTAGTACTGACAATAAACTTATTTTGTATAAGTCTGTCTTTCAATCAATTCTACTGTACGGGGCTCCTGTTTGGTACGACTGCGCTAGAACTCACAAACTTAAACTTCAAATATGCCAAAATAAAATTATTAAAATTTTGCTTAATTTACCACGTTATTATTCAACCCGCAGACTTCACAGCCAAAGCAATATCAACTTTTTACACTTTCTTATAGAAAATTTAACACAAAGATTCTATGATAATTGTTATATTTCAAATAATGAACTTATCAAATGCATATCATTGTCAAATTAAACGCTTAACAAGAAATATGTAAAATAGTTAAATAAAAATATTTGACTAGGGGACATTGCAATATTAGATTTTAAGAGTTGAATAAGGGTTTTTTCTTGTAGCTTTCCCTTGAATTAATATCTAAATATTTTTGTTGTATCTCGCTCACTCCACTCTTTATTAAATCATAGTTGTAAAGGACAGTTGTCCTCTAGTAAACCTCTAATTATAAATATTCTTACAAATGTAAACACTATTTGTCTTGCTACATAAATAAACAAATGAAAATGAAAATAAGACATACTTCCTTCTCAATTAACGGATTTATTACCCTTTGTGTTGTTTATTGTATTGTTAAGTTTAGCAAACAAAATAAGTTCGACGAGATATACTTTTAGCTCTTTTTCTAAAATTTTCTAAAGTAACCAGTGTCTCCGAATAAGGGAGACTTGATCCCATTGTAGGGTAGACTTGGCTACAGGGGGATCAACTCTACCCCATCCATATACGAGGGCGTTCAATATATTCTCGGTATCGGGGTGAAGCTGTGGTTGTATATATAAATTGATCAAGTAATACTATTATTTTAGTGCATTCATGTAAAATTTCATATAAATGTGATTATTAATTCGCGTTTTATCACTAGTTAAACAGAATCATAATGGCAACTGAGACGATGATGGTGAAAATGTGATGCATCGCGCTGTAATTAAAATTCTCACTAAGCAAGGAAAAAGTAAAAAAACTATTCATGAAGAGATGGTGGCTGTTTACCAGGGTTCCGCACCTTCATTATCAACTGTGCAAAAGTTGTCAAGTGAGTTCAAGAGAGAGAGAGAGAGCATTGAAGACGACCCCCGCTCCGGCGCCCCGGCTACTGCTTGTGCGGGAGAAAGCATCAAAGAAGTCGAAAAACTTGTTCTTGAGGATGCCCGAATAAAGGTGAAAATGATGGCAGAGATCACCAAGCTTTCAATTGGTACCATTCACACCATTCTTCATGACCATCATAACCTTTCAAAGGTCAGTGCAAAGTGGGTGCCACGAATGCTCACAGCGTCTCAGAAAAAAGTGAGAGCTTTTGGAGATGTGTAGTGAGAACGCGGACGGTGTTATGGATCGAATTGTTACTGGTGACGAAACATTGGTCCACCACTATGACCCTGAAAGTAAACAAGAGTCCATGCAGTGGCATAAAAAAGGAACAGACCCCCCGAAGAAGTTCAAAGTCACTCCGTCTGCCGGGAAGCTCATGGCCACAGTTTTTTGGTACTTGAGGGAATCTTGCTCATTGAGTACAAAAAAAAAAAGATGAAACCACCAACGCCACATCCTACGCTTGCACTTTGCATAATTTGCGGGAGGAAATTAAAAAGAAAAGACTGGGTAAACTCGCAGCGGGTGTGTTGCTTCTTCATGACAACGCTCCTGTTCACACGGCGCGAGTTTCCAAGGCTGCTGCGCGAGATTGTGGTTTCGAAGAAATCCAACATCCACCCTCCAGTCCAGACCTTGCTCTTAGTGATTATTTTCTGTTTCCGGATTTGAAAAAATGTCTTCGTGGAAAAAGATTTTCGGATGATGATGAGAACTCAAGTCGGCAATAAATGGGTATTCTGTTTAACTAGAGATAAAACGTGAATTAATAATCACATTTATATGAAATTTTACATGAATGCACTAAAATAATAGTATTACTTGATAAATAAGTCAATTTATACATTCAACCACAGCTTCACCCCGATACCGAGAATATATTGAAGGCCCCTTGTACATGTAAAACAATAAAACTGTTTACTCATGTAATATTTTTTCATCCAACCCGAAGGAAAAGTGTTGCCACTTGTGCCTTTAGGTGCACCTTTTAACATACGGTCCTGTCAATTTTTCCGTGGGAACATCATAAATGGCGGAATATGATTTCCGATTGCGTTTATGGCAAAGCAAGTAGTAACCAGTTCACTGCGTTCACCAGACGATATTTTGCCCACTTGTTTCAAGCCCTTACTAGCAACAACTTTTTTAGGTTTATGAACTGTAGTCAATCCAGTTTCGTCAATATTCCATATTGATTCTGCACCAAAGTTATACTTTGTCATCAAAGTTCTCAAATTTTCAAAAAAACTGTTGCAATGTTGTGCCTGTTAAAGCTCGTCGACCTACTCAAGCTAGTGGCTTCATGTACGCGGAGAGTGTCGAATTTCTTCTCATGAATCCATACTACCAATCGATTTTGCCACTTACTGTATTTCTGCGGGGGCTTATTATTTGCCACAGCAAACTCGTAAGCAAGTTTCCTCAAAGAGTGTGCGGACAATTCGTAATGTAACTTGCTGGCTTTTTCGAGGTAAGCAATAAGTAATGCTTCTTCGTTTAGAGAAAATATTCTCGACTGCGCATAATCAGGGGTGTAACTTATATCTCCGTCATTCGCTTGCTGATAGTATCTTTTCAGTGTCATGATAGGTATCCCTATTTTCCTTTTATTGTGTTACCTTCAAAAACACTCTGAACAGCTTTCCTCAGTTTTTTGGCATCTATTGGGACACGTTTTTTAGCGCCCTCCTTTGGCTTATACATCCCGGGATCAAGTCTCCCTTACTTTAATGGGATCAAGTCTCCCCTCTGGTAGTTTTTTACTTATTCACAAAATTTGTATGGAAAACAAACTATATTTTTTAGAGAGATATGCGCAAATATTTACCAAAATAAACACTTTCCAAAATAAATACACACAAAACACTTCACTTAACAACGCTGTAGACAAAAAAATCCAAGAAAAACTTAAAAAAATAACCGCTTACGACAAGCTGCTACTGTTAAGTACGGTGGTGGATGTGTGATGGTGTGAGGTTGCATGAAGAGTGGAGGAATTGGAGCATTGGAATTTATTGAGTCTACTATTCACAAATATGCTTACCTTCACATCCTGAAGACAAATTTAAGGAAAAGTGCAAGCTAACTTCAAATAGAATCTGAGTTTTGGTTCCAACAAGACAACGGTCCAAAACATACCGCAGAGATCGTTCGCCTCTGGTTGTTGTACAATGTGCCTAGTCAATTGGGTACCTCTCCAAAATCTCTAGCTTTAAACCCCATTGAACATCTGTGGGATTTACTTGAAAGGAGAATCCACAATAACAAGAAAGACAATGCTAAACGCTGTCGTTAAGGAAGAATGGGAACAAATTACCCCTGAAGACACGTCTAAGCTAGTAAGCTCTATGCAAAGACGCCTGCAAGAAGTTTTAAAAAGACGAGGATATCCTACCAGCTACTAAAGGTTAAGGTAAATTAATTGTTCGATCAATATTAACATTGAATTGCAAGTGAACGCAGACTTTTTCTACCCCTCTTTTAGTTGGTTGAGCGAGAAAAGTTACGTTAACTGGACGGGTGTTCATGTGACTTGAACAAAACTTGCGGTATATGTTGTCCTTGATGTTGTTTCTATGTGGGGATAATTGACATTCAACCACTTACAGTTATTTGTTTATTATGATGCAGTAAATAAAAGTATATATTCACTTTTTCTGCTATGTGTGTGTACACGCTTTGAAACTGATCCGTGCGTTTGATTTGGTGATGCTAGTGAAATGCATAAGGAAAGCTGTTGAAAGTGCATTGATTTATGAATCTTTCCGGTCTGAGAGCAGCATTTTTCGTAGCTTATAGGTTTTGCTCAACGCTCTTACTTCTGATCTAGGTGTTCGCAATAATCTTTCGCGCTCTGGAGCTTCAGTTCGGGGTGGACTTGGACCTATATCTGGACCGTATCTTTCGAACGCCATGCTGGTTGAGGTCTTTCCCCACTCGTCGACGGCATCGACAGCAGGACAGGGATGATCAAGGTGTTATAAAATGTTAGCGTGTTCCTTCGAGAAAGGGCTCAACTACTCAATTGCCTCTTGAGCTCAAAGAAACAGCAATTGGCAAGAGTTATTCTGCGTTCAATCTGGGTACTGATGCTGTTCGTACTGCCTAAGGTGACGTTGTGGAAATGTAGTCGATGGTGTGGGTTCTTCCTCGAAGACAGGATATACACCAACCGAATGGAGAGTGATGCTACTTGATCGAATTTTCTTGAGGCGAAAAATAGTATGGTTTTTTTTCACTTCACTTGCATTCAAGAATACACATTTTGATGTGAGGTGACAAAAATATGTGACGTGACAATTTGTCACTTCGCCTAATAGAATAGGGGTGATAATCTGGACATATCTACGTTGTGAGACCGATACTAGCTTTAAATGAAGCCTTCGCAAAATTTAATAGACTACTTGTATACGCTGCTATTTGCACACATCCTCGAAGGTGTCAGCTAAATACCCCCCAAGTGGGGTCTTCATTGCTTTGCGGGTCTGAAATGATGACTAAATCCATTCAAAAATGCATTTCAACTTTATTTAAATAAAAAATAAATTTATCTGTAACAATGTTAAGAATAAAGCACACTTGTAACGGATTAAGTTAACTGTGAAAATCTTTTGAATGCTTATGTTTCCGTGTCATTCTCCTCCTCGAGCGATTCAATTGACAGGGAAGAGTTCCTGGAATATACCGAACCAGTGCTTCGAACGACTCTCGTGTTATTTGAAAAGTCCGTCACTATCTGTAGTTCTTCTTTAAGAGCCTCGAAGAAATTAACCTTTAACAAAAAAAAGGGGTAATTTATGAAAAATAATCAACAATTGTGACTGTTTGAAGTTTAAACGATACTTACGTTGAAATGTCTTGCTTTCCGGAACACAAAGAAGAGCCAGTCAAGGATGCCACAGGCGGCCGCTAATGAGCTTCCAACCAATAGGACGAAGTACACGCCGCCCAGATTGGGCATTCCCAGTTCGGCGGCTTCTGATTGTTCGTTTTTGGTCTGGAAAAAGGATACGATTAGTGTCGACTGTTGTTGTGATTGAATACGAATAAAGGAAGTTAATGCGTTAATGCTGATGGACGATATGAAACAAGTAAATAATTGGCACAAACTGAACATGCTTAAACTTAACGAACAAAAGACTAAAGGCTCAACTATAATGCGCATGAGCGAGCATTAGCTAGTGTCAAACGCGCATGGGTGAGTGAGCGAATACACCCACCCCTATGAGACAATCTATAATGTCGTCCATGAAAGATTGCGAGCATTTCGCTTTGCCACGGAATTGAAGCTAAGACAGGAAGGTTGATAGAAACTGGTTCAAGACAAAAAAGTCGACCTTCAAAACCAGCTCAGGAATGAGCTGGGAACATTTGTCGACTTTCCGAAACAAGGAGGGGGTAACACAAATGATGGAAACGCTGCCCGTACGTTTTTCAAGGATCCAGCAAAAACAGCCGGTATGATAGGAATTGATTATGAGGCTCGCGCAAGGTTTGCCAAAGTACTGATTACTCTTTCATCTGGAATGAAAATTGACACAACTAAATTCCGAAAGTAGTGCCTAGACACAGCCAAAATATTTGTTGTCAGTAAACAACATTAACAACAAAATGCCTGTGGGCGTCCATAAAATACTTCCCACGGTGCTGACATCATTGAGAACGCGACGTTTTAGAAGCCCGTCAAAAAGACTACAAGCTGTACCGTGAAAGAAAAGATGTCACGGGTCGCATCCAACGAGGATGTTCATCATAATTTGCTAATTTCGACGTACCTAACAAGCGGGGTCACGAGGGTTAGCAAAGCCCAGCCATATCATCTACGAGATACGAAATTCAAAAATTATGAAGCAGCACTTCCGCAGGGAATAGCTGCTTAGTGGACCAGAGTGATAAGGAATCAGGAAATCCCAACTCCAGTCGACGAAGTGGTCCTCCCACCTGGCTTTGCAGAAGTCGGCACAACCGTTTAAAAAGCTGAAAAGCAACAAAAGCGCAGGTTCAGGCAGGCCGGTGACGATGTTCTGGAAAGAAAAATGCACCAGATCATCTGCAGAATTTGGGAAGACGAAAGCATGTCCGACGACATAGACACCTTGGCGTGGTGCTGGGGCTTAAGCCGATCCGCAAACCTGCTGAAGGAGTAACTCTGCCTGGCAACGCCGAGAGCGAAGGTGCTCCAATCAGAAGGATGAGGTGATTGGCGACTAAGTCTATTATGGCCCTAATCCAGGGTTTTAAGTGATCCGGCAATCACGGGGTAATACCGGCTGTAGTCTAACGGAGCCTCTTCAATTACCAGGCCTTACCGCGCTAATGCGAGGCTCTGCTGCGGCCGACCACCATTTCCTCGGCTTCTCGTGGGAACAGAATACTAGCACTGCATACCGCAGTTGATACAGTGAGCATAGACTCAAGAAAAAAGAAAAAGATGCTAAGCCTGAGGCCAGCCGAGGGGATTGCGGGATGCCGTTGCAACCCAGAACCAGCTGCGAAAACCCCAAGGCTGTCGTTGGGCAAATGCACGCAAACTGCCGGAAGGGCAAGCGGGAACAAATCTCTATCTTCCAGGCCTTTTACTGAGGCAGTAGGAGAAAAAGGGTAGCGGATGTGAAGCTCCGTGACCCTCAACCCTCTATGACCAAGTCGACAAGAAAACTCACTCTTTTATGGTGACGGCGGAGGAGCAGATCAACTGATAGGTCAACGGCGGCATCCACAACTCCAGTCTGCAGGAACTATCTGGTTTCCAGGGTTATATCGGATTCCTGGAATAGAGACGGCGGCGGATGAGCACTCTTTTCATGGGACTAATGGCGGCGCTCACAGCTTGCAGATCCACAAGGGTCCAGATCCATACCGGACTGTAGCATAACAGAAAGAAGAAGAAGAAGAATGCTTATTTTGTCCATTATTAGTGTCAGATCCCCTTTAAATGTTCGTGCTCACAATCACTGTCACCAACAGGTGAACGGTTGGTTTGGTAAGTAGTTGGATGCCCTAAAGACCTTGTGACCGTAGCTCATTTAGATCTACGTGTTGGGTTCATTGGGCCCGTGCTAGGGAGTGTTAAAAATACAATGAGACCTACTGTAGTCCTAAAACCAGCCAGATTCGTATATGAATCTTAGTAGATATTTCCTTTCAGCGCCGCTTATGTCCTCCAGTTCTATGAAGAAGTGCTTTCTTAGAAGCTGCCTTCTTTTAGTTGCTAGGGCTGGCCATTCGCAGAGCAGATGTTGGATAGATTCTATTTCATCATCATGTCTGCAGCTTCTGAAGAAGTCGTCGTGTGGCATGTTCAGTCGCATTGCGTGGGTGCCTAGGGCACAGTCCCCGGTGATGTAACCTATTAGCATGCGTACATCCTTGCGACGGAAGCCGGTCAAAGATGTTGATCTCTTTTTGCTCAGCGTCGGACATAGAGCCCTCGCCGTTGCTCCAATACTCAGACCAAGCTATCGAGCTCTGGCTCTATTCAGGGCTTCGTCTTCTAGTTGTCTCCTTATGGCTCCCCTTCGGGTAGGGGTTAGAATATACCCGAGTTAAGGCATGCCTGTCGTAAGAGGCGACTAAAATCCATGAGCTGAGAGCAACTGGTTTAGGATACCTCCCTATTCCAATGGTCGTCGAAAATGATGGTAGCAAGCTCACAAGGAAATTAATTGAAAAAGAGGGACGCGCCAATCTCAATTATAGATTGGTGCTGACAAGAGCACTGCTTTAGCGGCCAGTCGGGGGATGTTATGGCATCCAACTGGTAGCTTGACCAGAGGCTATAGTCTGGTGCCACGGGAGATCAGGAAAGCCCTGAGACCAGCATAGGTTTCAGCCTGATCAATTGAGGTTGGCCCCCAAGTGGGAGCATCGTAGTGGCTGTGGTTTAAAACCTGAGGAAGGCAGGTAAAACTCCGAGACGTGAAAGGAATATGATCCAAATCTGTGTGGAGTTGCAAAATACAACCGGGTGCTACGACCCAAAGAGATGCAGAGGTTTGGATAGGCCTCACCACCTTACCAAGGTGAAGAAATAAGTCCATAAGCCTATTGCTAAATTTGTAACTTGAGATTCCTACTGAACGCGTCTGGTCCAGCGTCGTTAGATGGTCCTAAGAGTAAAAGAACTCGTGATATAAGGCTCTAATGCCAGGTGATCACGTTAATCAATGACTCATCTGTCTCCTTATGGAGCTGAGTGGTGTGTGAAAGATTCATCCAGCTCCGAACTCGTTTTCGCGAGACCAGTATGCCCCGGTACCCAGCAGAAGGTCACTAAATTTACCGAAGATGTCTCTCAGAATGGGGAGCGACTATATCGTCACATAGCACTGCGACCACAAGAGATCTATTGTGGCTTAGGTACATACAATACGGCCCAGCAACACTAGACATACACATACTTGAGCCAACTTAGCACACAGCAAATACACAGAAATTATGTGATCATGATGTGGCTATTGTGTGAACCACTTCTCTCAGTTTCGTTAAGTTTCGCTAATTTTTTCTTATTTAACTGGAAGCAAAGTGATACGCTCTCTACGTACGTAATTGACAGATGGTGTTATGCTTAAGTTCCCAGAAGTAATTGTAGGCACTTTGTCAGTTCTGGGATAATCTCAAGTTTACTGAACTCAGTTATGGTTGGGCCCTAGAGACAAGATGTTCTACAATTAATTCATCAACTCACCGTACAACCTCCCGTTCCGACTTCGTTCCACCATTTGGACTTCATTTTGGACAAGACGCCCGACTCTTGAAGCTCAAGCAGAGCGTGATTGAGCTTATCTCTGTACGGCCAATCTGCGAACAAAACATTTACTTATAAATCGCTGAATAATCTTAGTCAGCTGTTCACTTACTCTTCCTCATTGCAATGCCGTAGCCCTTCTCATCCAACAACCCTCCGATTTGCGTGAGATTACATATGCGTGCAACGTTGTACTCGATTGAAGTGGACTCCATCAAAAAGGCGTAGTTTTCACTGAGGACCCTTTCAACGCCGTCGTTGTTGGTATTCGTAAGAAATTCCGGATTCCTGGTCATGAACTCATTCATTGAACGGTATGTCTCGTCGTCAGAGGTCTGCAAGTACAATTAAGAAGCTTGAGTGTCCAGTAAAGTTGTGAGTTGCTGTCCAACGTTTCACCTCGAAGAAGTTCCTGGTGCTGCCCTTAGCCTTGGCGCCGTACTTCACGCCACCCTTGTTCGCGGCCAAATCTTTGACGTTCTCAATGGGACTCGTTGGCGTTTCAATTGTGAGAAAAGCAGCCAGGTTGGCGGTGTATGATGAGACCATGATGAGCGTGAAGAACCACCAGATTGAGGCGACTGTCCGCGTCGAGGGGGCTCTGTGAAGAGATAAGAGATGTGTTCGGAGTCGACTTAAACCATGCTTCCATCATACTTCGGTGCTATTTCAGAGCCCTGCTGAAGCAAGGCTCCCGTCGTGAACCACACAGCGTTGCCCATGCTGAATTGGTTTTCCAGTTCTGTTGGCTCTTCGATACACGGATACGGGTTGTCCCATTCCGACGGCGATATTCGGCCCAAAATGAAGAAACTCAACGAGACCCCAAGATAGGATAGGCCCAAGTACAGCCAGACTTCGCCGGAGAAGGGGTCCATGAAGGAGAACAGGGCGGGCGGAGCCTTCCGGGGCTTCTGATACAAAATCGAAATTCCTGTGGAGTGGCGAATGACAGAATTATTGAAACCCGAGACAAAGTGGTGGCTTTGCTTACCCAAATTCATGAACGGAATGGTGAAATCGACACCAGATTCACGTTCCGACGTGATGGTTAAGTCAGTAACTCCCAGGTCGGCCCTCTGAAATGAAATCAATTTTGAATGTCTGAACAAGCTGGCACTAAATGTGGGAGCGATGCGGTATTATTTAGCGAATGGAGCAACAGTTGTATGAGAACCCAGTTACCAGAGAGATTCACTCTCCCCATCACCATCCACAAGAACCAGCGGCCGAGACATGCAGCCCAAGGGGCATACCGAAGCCCCGTGCAACGAAAAACTAGAGCTGAACCAGAGGTGTATAGGTTAGGGTGGCTGACAACCGGCAAGTTTTACCACACGGATCTATTCGATCCTATTCCGCAAGCCAGTTGGTGCTTTTGACGAAGATGGCTGACACAGTTCGGTCAGATTGTTTAAAAATGTAATCTCTTAAGTGAATTCTACTTCGACGCTGCAATTACAGACAGCTGTCTCCTCCTCCTCGTCTCTTCAGCTTCTGCAGAAGTGCGGTGTAGGGCGGACGCGTGACATCTAATGACACAGTGTCCAGTGATGATGGCGATAGGTGTTCACAGTGTGATCGTCTCGGATTGAGAGTAGACCATTATTGTTTCACCATGAGCGATCCTGTGGTAGTCCACCACCAATATTTGCCTATATGAATATGTTTCAAGCTTCGGTAGATGTTTTGCAGTAGCTATAAGCTTGGGTAACAGATCTCCACTCGGAAAGGATACTGAACTAGTTTCCTTTCTAACAAATGCATCCGCTGCTGAACTAGTTCCCTTTCTAACAAATGCATCCGCTCCACAAATCGCTATTTGCAGTGTTCCGGCGCCCACATCGTGGATGCTAAAATACTCGCCCATCTCGTCAAGAGATAGGCGTCTCGGGCACTTCCGATTCGTTTGAAACCTGCTCGCATTTCGGCATGAAGATGCACTGTCGTGTGATTCCTTCAATCTGGAACTGACGTAACCATGGAATGCACTGTATTCTAAAAATCAGTCTGTTGAGTTACGCCACTGCCGTAGTTAAAGGTTTCATGGCGATTGAAGTCAAAGCGAACATCGCATCAGTAGTCAGACCCATGGTCCTGTCTGGAGTCGCGATTTTGTATACGGCACATCAGCTACACACCGCTCGATATTGTGCAAAGGATGGCATGCGTATGTATCAGCAGAGCGCTAAGAAAAACCCTCTCCGCAGCTCTGATAATAGCCCTTAATCTTCCGTCGATAGACTCAATTGGGTGACAAGGAGCGATTCAAATCGCTACATATGTGGAAGGAATTCCGTTCTGTACACTCCGCTATCCTAGCAGATATATATCCATACCCCAAGACACCGATCTCATGACACCTAAGCTTCTCGTCGGGAAGCATTTCTCAACCAGCTTCCCCTTAAATTATGATGGAAGTCTGAACACCAGACGCTGGAAGGACCTCTGCGAGTTTCCACATATGGATCGAAGATATGTGAAGGCATTAGCGCTGGTGTCTACTCTAAGCATTCTAAATATTCAATTGTCATTCCAACTACCAAATTACTGTAGCGTCTTTCAGGCAGAGCGGAAGGAAAGCTCTGATCTGACTGTGTACCCTTTCCGGATGGAGATCTGTAATGCATGCCAATAGCCACGGCAAAACATCTACTGAAGCTTTAAACGCCTGCTCATACAAATCGTAGATGGTCTAATGGCACAATTATGGTCTACTTCCGATTCAAAAAGCTCACTCAGCCTGATCAGAAATGACTAGGCAGAGTCTTAGAATCGTTATCGGCGTCATAACTGGACATTGTGTCATGATTGCCTCCAGGTTAGGCCTTTTCCTTCCCCACAAAGACTTCTGAAGAAGCTGAAGAGACGACGAGGAAACTATTGTACTTTTGCTCTGTAATTGAAGCGTTCTCTCCTCCAGAAGATCAACGTGTCAACACAACGGTCCTACGCTGGCCTAAGTATGACTGCCACTTCAAGCTAACCTAACCTAAGACAAGTCGAAACAAGCTGTTGCTCTTAATCTGGAAAATATCCAGGCATGGAGAGCACTGCTCCAGACCGAAGAATTATCGATTCTGAAACAGTAAGTGCCCACGAATCTGATGGCGCCGACGAGTGGATAGGGACCTCGCGAAATTTGATGCAGCTGGCTAAGGATCGTGCCATAGCACAGTGGTCGATTTAGTACATCGTAGATTTTTAGAAAAAATACCGCTAAGTTAGAAGTCAAATACCCAAATAACAAGAAACTTTAGCAATGGGAAGCTTTACAATGCAATGTAAAGGGTTTTTTTCTGCATTTCATTTGATATTTCTCAATTTCAGACTAACTCAATTTGAACCACACAATCGAGCAATGCGTTAACGTTATTCAGGCTTATTATGAAAATGGGCGTTCAAATCAAAATGCATATGTGCACTTCGTGATTTTTTTGGTCAATGTAATCGTCTAAATGTGCGTACAATCGGAAAATTTTAGCAAACCGGGTCTGTAGGAGATGTGAAAACACCAGTGCATGCTCGTACAGCTCGTACTGCAGAAAATATTGCTGCTGTTCGCGATAGTGTGGCTGCAGAGCCGTCCACCTCAACTCGTCGTCGTGCCTAACAATTGCACCTCTCACGCTCGTCGTTGGTGAACATTATGCATAAAGACTTGCATTTACACGCTTACAAGGTGCAATTCACTCAAGAACTAAAGCCTCTTGACCATTTCAAGCGTCATCAATGGTCAGAATGGTGGCAAGAAATGGCAGCAGTGAATGATAAATTTTCGAAGAAAATCATCTTTAGTGATGAGGCACATTTTCACCACAATGGATTCGTCAATAAGCAGAATTGCCGCATTTGGGCGAATGATAATCCAAGAGTGATTGTCGAAAAACCAATGCACCCACAAAGAGTCACTGTTTGGTGCGGTTTATGGGCTGGCGGCATCATCGGGCCGTTTTTTTTCCAAAATGAGGCCTGTCAGGCAGTTACTGTGAATGGTGTTCGCTAACGTGAAATGATAACGAACTTTTTATGACCCGAATTGGAAGATATGAATGTGGACGATATGTAGTTTCAACAGGACGGTGCCACTTGCCACACAGCTAACGAAACAATGGCTCTTTTGCGCGACAAATTCAATGGCCGTGTTTTCTCACGTGGTGGCGATGTCAATTGGCCGCGAAGATCATGTGATTTGACACCGTTGGATTTTTTTCTCTGGGGTTATTTGAAAGAAAAGGTGTACGTCGATAAGCCAGCAACAATTCAAGAGCTAAAGGATGAGATAATTCGGCACATTAACGGCATAGAACCTCAATTATGCTTCAGCGTCATCGATAATTTGGACCATCGGATGGAGGTGTGCCGCCGAGGTCGCGGCGGCCATTTGGCTGATATTTTGTTCCATACATAATTGAACCATACCAATATTATCATAATAAAAAGAAATGACAATAATTTCCAAAATAATTTGTGTTTTATTCAAAATCAACATCGGCCCTTGAAATTTAACCACCCTTTATTAATCCTTTCTTAGTCTCGAGTTCGCCTTTCGCGGATAAGGAGTTTTTCTTAAAGTGGTGTAGCGAAATAAAAGTGTGGTATATATTTGAAGCAAATCTGCAACAATATGCTATTGCAAAGTACCTTTAAATTGAGTGCACTTTTATTAATATAGTAGGGACAATTTAGTCGCTATGAACTAAATGCGGTGGTACCTTTTTTTACAAAAGACAAGCTAACTTTTTTCTATTTGTTGGTCCATAAAAAAAAGTACAGCTCAGTACAACCTCAAAGCCTTGCTAATTTGAAGATTTTCTTATTACCTTTAAATAATGTAAAACTTAAGTGCCGACACTCAGCGCAACATACTTTTTTCCTCTCTTACAGTTACCATTTCAGGGCGACAATTTCCTCTACGGGAAGAATTTTTTTTCGTTTATTCGGAGTGAAAATCTTTTCAAGGCGTCAGTAACGGTTTGTGCAACTTCTGTTTTACAGTACATGATGTCAACAAATTTAATATCAGTTCTTGATGAAGCTGATCTTAAAAAATGCTTCGAGTATAGCAAAATGTTTGTATCGCGCTTTTACAAAAAGTGCAAAGGGAAGAAATTATCACTAGAACGATTTTAAAGAGCTGAAGAGTAGTGGCTTAGCTAAGAGTTCCAAATTCCATTGCCTGAAGTACATGTGCCAACAACTTCTAGACAAGGAAGACCTGAAAAATAATTCCAGCAGTGTGGAAGCATAGAGTGGTGGCCCGTGGCGTTGTGGGTATGTGCGTTGACTCCTACGCACTTGGACCTACCTGTCTAGGTTCGATTCCTGGTACGACAAGAAATACTTTTCACGGCCCCACCTCTTTCGAGTCACTGACAAGTCACTCAAAGAGTATAACTGTCTAGAAAAAGCTTCTCAAACTTGGCCCTTCGGAGTCGGCATAAAACTGTAGGTCCCTTCCACTCGTGATAGAACAATAGCACGCACAACACGAGTGGTTGCTGAGAAGCTAGGCCCTGGCCCTCTACGGGCTGTAGCGCCACCCGTATAATATTATTTATTATAGTGTGGAAGCAGAGCAAAATAAACGAACAATTCAAAATCTTATGCTATTGAGTCTAACCTATGAATAGAAGGAAGCCGTTCTAAAGCCGACGTTGTTAAAAGGGTTCTCGAGAATTCTCCTAAAACAATTAAAAGGCTGAAAAAAACCTAAAATATCGAATACGGTCAAACCATATGCATCTGAAGAAGCCCTGGCCCTTATAACTGACTTGAAACTCAGAAAACATCGATATAACTTACTTAAGGTGGCGCTACAGTCCGAGGTGGACCTGGGCCTCAACCAACAAGCGTCTCCAGCCAGCTCGATCTTTAGCTAGCTGTCTCCAGTTTCGCACGCATAGTTGGTTGAGGTCACTTTCCACTTGCGTACGCCACCTGAGTTGCGGTCTTCCTCTATTGCGCCGTCCCTCGTGGGTGGATTCGAAGACTTTTCGGGCCGGAGCATTGATTTCCATCCGCTCTACATGACCTAGCCATCTCAGTCTTTGGATCTTCACACTTCTGGCTAAGTCGATGTCGCTGAACAGCCCGTATAGTTCGTCATTATATCTCCTCCTCCACTCACCGTCTATGCAGACGGGACCGAAAATCACACGAAGAATTTTCCCCTCGAAGCAACCAAGGGCAGCTTCATCCGCTTTTGACAAAGTCCATGCCTTCGCGCCATAAAGCAGGACTGGGACGATTAAGGTCTTGTAAAGCGTTACCTTGGTTGTTCGAGAGAGGGCTTTGTTTACCAATTGCTTTCTTAGCCCAAAGAAGCAGCGATTGGCAAGAGTTATTCTTCGTTTGATTTCAGCGCTGGTGTCATTCTCTGAATTGATAGCGGTGCTTAGGTAGACAAAGTTTTTGACTACCTCAAAGTTATATGTGTCTGCTGTGACGTTCTGACAGAGACGTCGGTGTTGGGTCTACTTGGTCTTACCCTCGATTACCGCTAAACCCATCTTCGCGGCCTCCGTTGCAATACCCACAAAAGCGCCATTGACATCACGCTGCGTTCTTCCGATAATGTCAATATCGTCGGCATATTCGACTAGTTGGACGGACTTCTGAAAGATTGTTCCTCTGGTGTTGGTGTTCGAGTTTTGAACAATTCTTTCAAGAACGATGTTGAAAAAGTCGCATGACAGCGCGTCGCCTTGTCTGAATCCTTTTTTGACATCAAATGTCTCGGTTAGGTCTTTACCGACCTTGATGCAGCAGCGTGCATTCTCCATCGTCATCCTACACAAACGGACGAGTTTGGTAGGGATGCCAAAACTAGAAATTGCTCTGTATAGCTCGTCTCTATAGATGCTATCATACGCGGCCTTAAAATCGATGAAAAGGTGGTGGGTATCGATTTGTTGCTCTTGGGTCTTCTGCAAATTCTGCCGCAGTGTGAATATTTGGTCGATGGTGGATTTTCCTGGCCTAAAGCCACGCTGGTATGGACTGACCAGGTTGTTGACGAATGGCTTTAGGCGTTCACACAGTACGGCAGATAAGATTTTATATGCGATACTTCGGCGACTGATGCCTCTGTAGTTGGCGCAGTACAAAGGGTCTCCTTTTTTATGGATCGGGCAAACAATGCTGAGGTTCCATTCATTGGGCATGTTTTCCTCCGACCATATTTTACAGATGAGTTGGTGCATGCTAATTACCAAGTCATCGCCTGCGGCTTTAAAAAGCTCGGCGGGTAGGCCGTCAGCTCCCGCAGCCTTGTTGGATTTCAGTTTAGATATGGCAATCATCACTTCATCTGGGTCGGGTGGACGGAATTGTTGATCTTCATCGTCCCTTTCATTGGGGTTGAATGGCTCGTTCTGCCTGACAGCGGGATTTGGTTCTTCGTCGCCGTTATACAGTCTGCAGAAATGGTTTTTCCATATCCTCAGCATCGACTGTGACTCTACTACGATGTTCCCTTGATCATCCTTACAGGCTTCGGTTCGGACTTTATAACCTTGACAGGTTAACTTTACCCTTCATCAATATAAGCAGCTTTAAAAAAGCGCAAAAGAAAGAAATGCTAATACCTACTCAGTTTATGATAGTATTTTAAAAGCAAAACAAGAGTGTTATCGGACAAGTAACTTTTTGACTGTAACCGAAACCTTATGTGAAGTCAAACTACAGTCATTATTGTAAATTGTCTCGAAGCCACAAGGGTAACCAACGACAAAACTGTTTCAGTTTACTTTGTTTAAGACAATGGTAGATGGCAAAACATGCAATGCTTTTATGCAGAACAGGGCTATCTCAGTTTGCTTTATATGTAAGGCATCCCCTAAGGAGAACAATCTCGAACTTTGCTTAGAAAAAACCTCCTGATACCACTGCCTATTCATATGGCTTACAAACTCTGCATGCTCATATAAGATTTATGGAAGCACTGCTAAATATATCTTAGAAAATTGAAAATGAAAGCTGGCAGGCTACAGGAGCTGAAGAGAAACTGGCTGTCAAAAGTAGAAAAGAGTTTTTTGCAAAATGAACTTAGATCTACTCGTAAATTGGGAATCTTAGTAGATTTTCCAAAACAAGGTGGAGGAAATACGAATGACGGCAACACGGCCCGAACATTTTTTAAGGATCCAGCAAAAACCGCTGATATAGTAGGCTTGGACACAAGACTGGTAGAACGGTTTTCAATTGTGTTGAGGACATTAACATCAGGTTTGAAAATGAAATTCCGAACTTCTTCCAAATATAATTGGTACAGAATGCCAGTCTACGGTCTACAAAATTCTGTTGCACGGTGCTGACGTCCTTGAAAGTTTTCCAATCCCCATCGGACAGCTTTCGGAAGATGTCTTAGAAGCTCGTCAAAAGGATTACAAAATTTTTCGAAGCGGATTTTCAAGAAAGGTGTCCAAAATACTGATGTGATTCACAACATGTGGATATCTTTAGATCCAAAAATAAGCGATTTGAGACATGTACCAACCCGACATCACAAGGTACCACCCCCTGAAGTTATGAAAATGATTTTAAAACATATTTCCAACGAGGAAAACAAAAGAAAAGTTAAATCCGATTTAAGTCCAGCTAATGACCCTAAATCGGCCACTACGCATTGTGGAGAGACTTGTTAGCTGAGGCCCCGGTCCAGAGATGAAGTAGTAAAGAGATGTCCAACTCGGGTTTGGGTCTTTACTAGAAAACCCCTCGCCTATCTCTGATTTGCTCTAAAGGCACGCATACTACTTTATTTTCACGCACACTACTTAAGGTTTTAGAGCAGGCTGCAGTTGCTCTCTGATGAATCGTATTCACAAACACTGTCTGTGAACATTTTATAAAAAACGCTGTCAGATGAAATCAAGGGGCAAGAGAGGTAGAAGTTGACTATCTCTTTAATACTTCATCTCTGCCCCGGTCCATCCCGGACTGTGTGCCAGTGTGCCAGTAGACGAAGAAACATCAAAGGGATGCAATCTTTGGGTCTTGTGGCGCTCGATTGGCTGTACTTATGATTAGTGCTGCCAAATCGATCTTTCAAAGCTGTCAAAATAAGTTGCTGTCCTAGGCCATTCTTGACTTACTCTAGAGCGCATTGTTAATTTTGTTTACTCACCCCTTCCATGATCTCGTGCACCATGCCCGTGGAAATGTTGCTGGTTGCATTGTACGATCCATAGTTGTCGTCCACGTGCATGTTGAACGTGTAGTTGAAGCCGAGTTTCTCAGCCAGCCGCTGAATGAGTTCAATGCCGAATCCTTCGTATCGATTGTTGCCAGACAGCTTTATCGTCGACTGCTTAAGCATTCCATAAGGCGCGTTCTAAATAAAGGTGACACATGTACACATTTTTTCTAAACGCGATTCTAAAACCCTTACCAGCGCCAAGAGGACCGTGAACGTTTTGTTAACCAAGGAGAGTTCATCCGTGTCGAGAATCGGATTCGATGGAGTGTACCTGGCAATGGACAGTCCATCGTCCGGATGCCAGCTGCCGACCTTTGCCAACCCGGATGGTGTCAGCTCGACTATCTCCAAATTGTAGTCTCGTCGAAAGCCTCCGTCGAAGAAGATTTTCCCCGTCAGACCTTGGGCAACACTCTAGGCGGCGAAACACTGTGCTCAGGACGATGTTACATTCAACAAGCGGTTACAACTCACCAGCGCCAGATAGTTTCCGAACGAGTTGCCGCGATCCCAGACATCGTTCCCGGAGCAATTCAGCGGAACTGGTCGGAATTTCATCTCGTTCGTCGTCTCTGCGTACAGTTGCACAGCGTCGAAGAGCAGTGCCATTTCGAGTGTTATTGGGCAAGTGACTAGGCGAGTGACTGTCGATTTAAATCAATTTTAAGACAGTTTAATCATATTTTCTTACTATTCCTCTCAGCATCGTCCTCGGGGTAGCCTAGGGCTGTGATCAATTCTTTGACCTCCGGCTGGTCGGGGGAGAACATTCGAATGCCAGTGATGTTGGCCTCACTGTGTCTAAATGCTTCCAAGTCAATGGTTTGCAGGTCCAAACTCCCGATAATGTACTTGTAATCTTCCGTGATGATACCCACTTGTTGAGCCTGTCAATTATATGCAAGTTAGGTGCAGGTAAGGTTAGGTTGGAGTGGCTGACTGGTTGGCAGCAGCTATACTGACAGCTCGTTATGTTACCACGCGGCTCCTATTTATCCATACACCAGTTAACGGTGTTGATAGAGCAGAGGAGTTGACTGATATTTAGTTAGTAGGCGTAGGCGTCCAGGTGACGTTTTCTGCTGAATCAGAGAGTCCTGCAGTTGCATAGAAATTGTATAATAGTTTCGTCCTTCTCTTCGTTCTCAAATCATTGTAGGGGAGGCCTAATCTGGAGGTGCATCAATGTCACAATGCCCGGTTATGACGCCAATAATCGTTTCAAAGTTATGACTACTCAATCCGATCAGGCTGCGTGAGCGTTCCGGGTGAATGGTAGGCGATAACGGTTTTGTTTTGTGTTTTGTCTACGATTTGTGTGCGTAAGCGTTTCAGGATGCAGTGGATGGTAAGTCTCCATCCGACAAGATTACGGAACTAGCGCACGTTCTAGCGAGTTCGTTCGCTTCACAATTCTCTGGAATGTCACAGAGTCCCGGCACCCACATAAGTTGGATGCTTAAATACTTGGTCGTCTCGTTGAGAGATAGGCAACAATTCAGGGAAGTCTTAGACTTAAACAAAACTTCTGAGCACGAAAACAGCTGAGACGCATACATCAGACGGTATAATAAAAGCTAACACAACAAAAGGATGTCCTCAAAGATTAGTTTTATCTCTCATAATGTGGAGTCTGTGTAGTTGTAGACGAACTTCTGGAGATACTAACAAATTACGGCATCAAATTACAAGCATGTGCTGATGATATAGTAATTATAGCCAGAGGCAGGATGGAGGACAACCTGTGTGATATCCTCGAATGGGGACTAACAATTACTAAAGCCTGTCAGCTGGACTAAATCAAAAATCCGACAAAAACCACCATGGTACCTTTCACAGGAAAATTTCACGATCGACAGCTACAACATTTCGAGGTAGTCTACCTCGGGGCAAACGTGAACTCCACAAACGACATCACAGTGTAGATCCGTCGTAGAATCGCCCTTGGCAACCGGTGCTACATCGGTTCGTCAAAACAACTTGGCTCAAAACTTCTGACTCGAAGGACGCAAAATCATGCTCTACAAAACTCTTATTTTGCCAGTCCTGCTCTATGGAGCCGAAAGCTGGACGCTAAGCAAAACTGCAGAGCTGATTCTTGGTACCTTCGAAAGATATATGGTCCCGTCTGCTAGGAAGGCGAATGGAGGAGAAGACATAGCCGCGATCTCTACGAGCTGTACCAGGATGTGGATGCAGTCCGGAAGGCAAAAATCCGTCGACTGCACTGGCTCGGCCACATCGAGCGCATATACAACAATGCTCCAGCAAAGAGGGTCTTTGAATCCGAGCCTACTGGTTCGAGAAGGAGAGGAAGACCGAATCTCAGGTAAACAACACCAAGTAATCGCGGATGCAAGGCAGCTTGGTCTTGATGACTGGAAGCAGCGTTCCCAGGACCGTCAACGATGGAAGGCAGCAATTGCTCAGACTCGGACCCTCCATGGGTCGCCGGCCTGGAGTCAGGCACAATACAGGCAAGGTAAAATATCTAGGAGCCATATTAGACAGCAAACTCATCTGGAAAAGACACACAGAAGATATCACCAGGAAGGCGACGCACAGTGTGCTATTTTCGACATCTAGCGGAACTTTGTTCCTGTTGCGCTTGGTATAGCTAAACTATGGATTTTCCTATTCAATGAAGGAAAAAAAGTAATTCTATCAAGTTTCTAAAACAAATAGCTATATGTGGTCACCGATAGGTGGCGTATAGCCCACGCCGTCCATCCTCCATAAACCTCATGGATACAAACGTCTCTAACTAAAAGACCACTGAAGCGATTTTGTTCAAATTTGCACCAATGTGTTCTGAAAAGACAGCAAAAAAATCACTTCTTTTACTCTAACCCATTATCTCAAATAAGTCCCAAGAAATTTTGATGAAATTAACACATTATAGTACATTTTTCTTTTTTTTTACTTGATGTTAGTCGCTCTCATCATCGTCTTCATCGGAACTGCTACTAGCTACTAGGTGCTACTCGTATTCTTGAGGTAGTGGGTTCTTTTTTCCATGGAGCGCTGTACTTACTCGAAAGATATGGATCTGATGATATTAAAAACCTGTTTAATACATCTCTATTCGTATTTTTCCTCGAAGATTTCCGGCTAAAATGCTCTCGAAATCGTTATTGCTCGCATCTTGGGCTTCCTCGACCAATTGACTAAGTGGCAGTATGCAGACTTGAATTATCTCTTTTGAATTTATCAGAAGTTTATGTATGCTTGCAGGCATGTGGTACCATGCGTAGTGCGCTAGATATATGTTTTTTTGTTTCATTGGCATAGTTTGCCAGCTTGTCTGCATCAATTTCATATTCACTCGATATTACTTCGAGTAAAATTCGGAAATGGTAGATCAGATCAATGCTGATGCCTGTTATATCCGCACTTATCATTCGTATTGCCTGCTACTTGCTTTGGCATGTCAACTAGCAGTCCCATTTCATCCCGAAATCATTGTTGAATGTGGCTTTTCTTGTTCTTGTTCACAATCTTGTTTCCTGTGATCTTGCTTTCCATTTCTTAATTTCTAATTTGTAAGAAATGTGTAAGGACATTCAAATTATCGAGAAAGCAATTGAGAAATTTTGAGAAAAAAGTTGTACATTTGTCTTCTTTAAAGCAGCCGAGTTGTATTGGTACATATGTAGATTAACTAAAAAAAACAAAATTATATGGGGTGCACAGCTGAGCGCAAAATGTCTCAACGGATTATCGAAGCATATAGTCCGGAGAAGGTAATAAATAACATCTCGAGGCGGCTACACGCGGATACATTTTGAAAACTCTGCACAAAGTTAGAATATAAAAAAAAGGCTAATTCTAAGGCCTTCAAGCTAATCGGTTATTACTACCATTTGTTGAGGTCGTACAAGGTTCAAACTTACCAAAAAAGATTACTTGGATAACAGGCAAGAAGTTGGAAACAAATTAGAAAGATAGCGCTGCTACTTACTTCACACGAACACGATGAATTTGAGTCACATAATGCAACTAATGTTTTACATTTCTCTTGCTCAAAAATGATTGCTGTGTGCGATGTCACACAACGGTAAATACCGTTTCCATGACATTTTTTTTGTTTGCGGAACGGTAATACCTTGGTTTATACCTGCCGTTTGATACCAAACTTTTGTCATTCGGAGGACTTTGATTTTTGAATTAAGTTCCGCTAGATTCGCAAAATAACACAATGTGCGACGCGTGCTTTGATGATTTGTAGAAACCTGGGGCTGCAGTCCAAGTATCCTAAGATAAGCTATTGTTAGACCAACAATCACAATAGCATGGTCCAAAAGAACCAACCTGATAGGCGCAAGAGAGACACTCAACAAAGTTCAAAGGTTGGCATGCCTTGGTATCACAGGGGCCATGAGAACTGCCGAAATGGAAGTGCTACTGGAGCTGATTCCATTGCATCTGGTGGTCGCAGAATGTGCAAATAAAACAATCAAGAGAATGAATAGAAAAGAAGAGATAGAAAAAGCCAGATGCATTACATCGAGACAATTCGATGGACTAGTCAAAAAACTACCACCCCTGGCCATTCCGAATGATGACGCGATTAGGAAATTCAATTTCCAAAAGGATCTCACCATTAAGCTCATCACCAAAAAAGACTGGAACAATGAATCTATAGTCCACAGATTGAGCAGCAATGCGATAAAATGGTATACCGATGGATCAAGAACTGATGAAGGAACAGGGGCAGGAGTACGTGGACCCCGGACAAAGTGCTACGAACCCCTGGGCAAATGCACCAGTATCTTTCAAGCAGAAGTCTATGCCAAGGACAGATGCGCTCAGATCAGTATTGATGGCTCCATCGTCAGCAAATAATAACTGATCCGTCACTTTTCCTTCAAGCAGATAGTCAAGGACAACAATAAACAGCAAAGGACTTAAGACGCTCCCCTGGTGTACACCGACTTTGATTGGAAATTCCTCGGTGACTCCAGCAGGGTATCTTACGTCGCGTAGTCTTCCGTGCAATTGGCATGGCCAGCAAGATCGCCCCGATTAATCATTCCAGACTTCGAGTGCTGCAGGGTCACCCAGATCGTGGCCCGGATTTGACATTTCTGTTTCAAATACATACGCCAAACCGTGCTGTCATTCGAGTGTCAAACGATGAATATGTCAAAATTCCGGGAGGATATTCTCTCACGGAGCAACAAAAATACTTTAGAGTGAGTCTTTCAGAAAGCCTTTGAATTTGGGAGCAAAAGCCCTTGCTTTCATGCGTTCATGACACGGCAGACACCAGATGTGCCGAAAGAGATGAAAGTGCGGATGTAGAAGAGTTTAATCAACGCGATGCCCATTTTTTTCTTCGACTTTAAGTGCAAAAGGAATTTGTTGCACAAGGTCAGACTGGGAATGCTCAACGCTTGAGTGGTGCGAGTTGACAAGGAAGTATCCAAGGTTTTGGTCACACAGAAAGCATGGCACCGCCCTACCACCGATCTAGCGTCGTGCGACTTCTGGAGGTTTCCTATTACTCAAACTGGATGAAGTACAGTACGATTTCGATCGTCAAGAGGGCTTCGAGCGAAACCCTTAAGCTTTTCCGGCCAGCCCCCTTCTTTTCATTAAAAACACGTAAGATGATACGTCATACGTTGTTGATCGTCTTCAATCTTATCGAAAAAAGAAGCTTCGTTATGCTTCATGCAACTGCAGAACACCCATTGAAGAATAGCACACTTACTTGTTGAAGCACAAATGGCAACGATTCCGTTGAGCCCACGATGACAATCGTATTGTCCTGCGACTTGCGAACCCTGCGCAGGACACTTCTGTAATTCCCATTCAGCTGCAGATCGTATCTCTTTAAAGTGATGTAGGGCCCTCCATCCGCATACAGATCCATTAGCTCGTTCAGAATCTTCAGGTATTCCCCTGAAATCAGTAAAGATGCATCGTTATTCCCCATGCCTTCCGGCGATCTTCGATCCAGTTCTACCCGACTCGTAGAGCAACGTGAAGCTAGTCCAGCTGAAGGCGTCTGCCAGATCATGAATCACACGCGCAATATCCCTCGGGTGTGGATGCAAATTGGTCGCGGTCTTGGCCGAATCATCGTCCATGCGAGAGTACACGTACGGAATCTCCTTTGCGTCACACACATTCATCAAGTGCAGTGCTGCGTTACTGGCTGACGGCCCAAACACCCCACCAACGCCGGTCTGCAAGAATATTTGCCGTCAAAATGAAGTCAACAAACAAAATCAAATTCACTTCACCATCAGCATGCTGCACAGGGCCCTGTAGGCTTCGACTGAATTGCCAAACGGCACTTCAGCAGTGGTCGCCTTTAGCGGTATTTCCAGATCACGATTTGCCACGGCAATTGCACTCTCAAATACCGTTGCCATCGCCTCGGCATTTTGGTCGGATATCAAACCTGCGCAACGAACAAAAAGAAAAGAAAAAAAACCAACAACAAAATGAACGCGTCCACAGGCAGCCGCCAAAACATCAACAAAAACAAACGCTTTCCCACGTTTCCCCGCCGCCGCCACGCCGGGGAATTGTGTGTTTCGCAAGAAGTGTCGTTGTTGTGTTGACGCTTTGGTTTATTTTTAAAATTCACTGTCAGTCAATTGGACTCCACGCGACACCGATTTTCGAAAATTCCATGAAAATTCTGAAAATAGGCAGTCCACAGGGAAAAAAAAACGGTGATTTGTGCCCATTTACCGATGCGAATGCCGTCCGAAGGATAGTACGAGTACGACCAGGCATCCGGAATACAGGACGAAAGGATAACAGTCACTGAGAGGAAGTTTTTGAAATTCATTTTTTTTTTTTTTTTGAGTAGGAAAACTAATTTATGGTAGACGTCTGGTCATAGTTTTAGGATTTTTTTGTAAATCTATTTTTAACGCATCAGTTGAGCGTTGTACGCTTAGCGTTCGAGCTTGTTCCGCGGAGCGAAGAAACACGACTGAAAGGCTCTCTGTTTACGGTCGCATGGAGCAGTGAGCAACTTTCTAGCTCTTCGTGGGAATGCGGACAATTTGAGAAGCGTCTCCAGATGATGGCTGAGATTTGAGAAGCAGGCGGCAATACATCTGGTGGAAGTGTTTATTTTTGATTTCGTTTTTGACTGAAGACGATGAGATGTAGTTCATACACAACGGATGCTCTGTCATAGCGCCACCGTCTCGTTGGACGATTCACGTTTTGTGATGTGTTGCATCCGTCTGCGGTTCATGGGGAATCTTTTTGAGTTTTGATGAGTGGATGATCGAATGGATGAAAGAATTATTGGTGATTGCTTGAATTTTCTTCGCATTTTTCGGATTTTTTTTATTGAGATCAGTTCTAAGAGATTTGAAGTTTTGTGGAGAGGATTGCAAAGAGTTGATACGACGTCACATTTCCAAAATACTCAAAGTTACATACTTTTCTACACCAAATGGCTAAGGTTTTTCGATTCTACAAATATGAGAAACTAGAAAGGCAACATTTAGTTGACTTATGATGATCCGTTTCGTTGTACCGTTAGCTCAAAGTTGGGACTTTGGAATTTACACAAATTGACGTATTTTTTGAGCAAATTTGATGTTGTATTGGGTATATAACTTAATTCGTGCGGTTTGCTAAGAGATGGCGTAACTTGCATTATTTCATTGGAATATGCGTTGGAAAGCTACTGTCATTGTACGTCATTTCAGTACATGTCATTCATTTGAAGCGTAAAGAACAATCATTTTTTTACTCAAATATGTCGAACTTTGTGCCTGAAAAAGTGTTTTTGCGGGGAGTTCTTCTTCATTACTTTAGTGTGAAGAAAACTACTGCCGAAAGTCATCGTATTTTGGTGGAAGTTTATGATGCACATGCGCTCGTTACTGGTGATGAAAAATGGATCCATTTGCGACAAAATAATCATATTTGAAACCCGGCCCATCAGCCAAATCAACGGCAAAGCCATTCGGCGCGAAGGTAATGCTCTATGTATTTTGTGGGACCAGAAGGGTGTGCTGTATTATGAGCTGCTAAACCCGGGTAAAACCATCAATGGACAACGCTACCGAACACAATTAATCCGTTTGAAGAGAGCAGTAGCCGAAAAACGCCTGGAATATGCGACCAGATACGAGGCAATAATTTTCCATCATGACAACGCTCGGCCCCATGTTGCTATTCCGGTTAAGAACTATTTGGAAAACAGTGGATGGGAAGTTTTACCCCACCCGCCGCATAGCCCAGATCTTGTCCCTTCTGACAACCATTTGTTCCGGTCGATGCAGAACGCCCTCATTGAAATACGGTTCATTTGGGATGGGATCCACAAATTGCCAGAAAGATGGGAAAAAAGCTATAGCTTCAATACAAAAATTATTGTACATGTTTTTCTTAAATAAACGTACAAATTAGATACAGTAAATTTTTTTAGGTGAAAAATTCGTCGGATCCACTCCAGTCTTTGGATTTCGGTAATACACATCTAAACACAAAACCACAGGTGTACACAGGTCGTAGGTACGCCTAGTTGGGCCGCTGTGGCAGTTGGAAGATGAGCCATGAAAAGGCTCCAAAATCCTTACTATACACTGTCAATTTTTTTAGGTGAAAAATTCGATGTCGTCGGATCCACTCCAGTCTTTGGATTTCGATGGTACGCATCTAAACACATAACCACAGGTGTACACAGGTCGTAGGTACGCCTAGTTGGGCCGCTGTGGCAGTTGGAAGATGAGCCATGAAAAGGCTCCAAAATCCTTACTATACACTGTACATTTTTTTAGGTGAAAAATTCGATGTCGTCGGATCCACTCCAGTCTTTGGATTTCGGTAATACACATCTAAACACATAACCACAGGTGTACACAGGTCGTAGGTACGCCTCGTTGGGCCGCTGTGGCAGTTGGAAGATGAGCCATGAAAAGGCTCCAAAATCCTTACTATACACTGTCAATTTTTTTAGGTGAAAAATTCGATGCCGTCGGATCCACTCCAGTCTTTGGATTTCGATAGTACGCATCTAAACACATAACCACAGGTGTACACAGGTCGTAGGTACGCCTAGTTGGGCCGCTGTGGCAGTTGGAAGATGAGCCATGAAAAGGCTCCAAAATCCTTACTATACACTGTCAATTTTTTTAGGTGAAAAATTC